>JAPVLV010000002.1:0-10000000 GCA_029168935.1 Oxyria digyna
AGTTCGAAGCCGTGTGGAGACATGCTTTAATAAGATTGATCCCTTTCGGGCAAAATCCAAATTTATCGAGGACTTTGCAGAGAAAATTCCAATCAAGTTTATCATATTGCTTTCTTCATGTCAAACTTAAGCACCATCCAACCAACAACACCTTTTTTGTTTTTGTGAAAAGAATGAAAAATTTCATGGACCGCAATAATATTATCTTGAATCAACCGTCCTTCAACAAAAGCTCCTTGGAAAGAGAAATTGATTTTCTCTAGAAGAGGCTTCAGCCTATTAGCCCTAATTTTGGTAATGATTTTGTAGGATGAGTTACACAAGCTGATTGGTCTGTAATGGTTAATATTACAAGGCGGGTCTATTTTAGGGATGAGAGAAATAAAAGAATGATTAATGGAAGACAACATCTGCTTAGAAAAGAATAAAGCTTTAACTTCTGTTAGAAGAGAAGTTTTAATGATATTCCAATGTTTTTGATAGAATTCAATAGAGAAACCATCAAGACCTGGAGTTTTTATCAGGAGGCTGATAAAAAATTGATTTCTTAACTCAGCTTCTGTAGGAGGCTTATTAAGGGATGAATTATCTTGGTCAAAGATAAAATTTGGAATTATATGTATCTCTTCAGGTGAGATAAATGTTGCTAATCTTGTAGCTAGTTCCTTAGTTATTTCATGTGAGATATCTCATGGTTATGAACCACGAGGCCATCCTTGGTGCAGAATCGAAGTAGAGTTTGTTTGAAATTTTCCATTTTTGCAAAAGAATGAAAGTATTTAGAGTTTTGATCGCCTTCTTTAATATGTTTGACTTTAGCTCTACGACACCAATAATCTGTTTGAAACTGAAGAAGAGAAGAGTACTTTTTGGCGTGAATACTAATCTGGATGACTTGTATGCCCTCGGGAAGGATCGTGGTAGAAAGGGAAGTCGTCGTTCTTCAACTCGTCTAGGATTGATAAGTATTGAATCTTTCAACTCAATAAGAATTCGAAGGTCTTGAGAGTCCACTCAAGGGATGAACGAACTCGATAGGTAAGCTTGGGTGACAGTTCGCTAACAAGAACAACTCCGGATCCAATCAGTGGGGAGGAGATAACTCAACTTCAATGCTTAAACCCAAATTCAACGTGAAAACAAAGTAAACAATGGAGCTCCTTATATAGATAACTCCAACAAACTCAAAACATGGAAAAAAAACTAAGGAAATAAAACGACGGGCTGCTAAACCTAGTTCTCAGCCAAACTCAATAAAGAAAATAATAAAAACTCAAAAACATAAAACCAAACAAACTCATACAGTTTAGCAAAATATTAAGCAGAATGTCGCAGAGGAACGACCGCGATCGCGTTTGACCACCCGCGGTCGCGGTTGCTGCTGCTGGATTTCTGTAATTTCCTTCTCCATGGGGGACGCCAAGGTCTCGGAATCAATAGTGATGTCGTTGCTATGTCGTCCTCCTGATATCGCTTCAAATCTTAGGTGGAGATCTTGGAGTTTATTTTCTGTAATGCCAAGTTGGGTAAAGTTGTTGCTGCAATTGCTACGAGCCCACAAACTGGCATAATGCTTTAACAGTTTTAGCTTAGAATGGAAGCGAAACATGAAGGAGCCTTGAATTTTATATCTCCAAACTTGAGACACTAAATGACCAAAGGTTTTATTATTTGACGAATTAGGTTCATATCTAAATGGAAGATGAACATGAGAGTTAAGAGATCCCAAAGAGAATGTTATAAGGGAATGATTAGAAGAAGTAAAAGGATGGTGGTGTGAGTGTTGAGAGGTTGGGAAATAGGGATGTGATTGAACAATGAATAAGAACTCTATCTAATCTTTCCAATATATTATTGTTCATGTTTTGGGATTTACACCAAGTAAAAGGAAAACATGTGAACGAGGAGTCAAGAAGGTCAAGATCCGAAATAAGTGATTGAAGTCTAAGAAATCTAGAGGATGGTGGGGTCAGCCCTCCAATTTTTGCAGATGAGGTTAAAAGTTCATTAAGGTCTCCAACAATAATGACTGGAAGCCCATTTGAGAGAATAGTGTGGCGGAGTAAACTCCAAAAGGAATCTTTTTCTGCTTCTCTAGAAGGTGCATAAACAAATAAGAGTAGGATATGGGTGTTCTTAGTAAAGTAATCCATACAAATGATATTTGAGTGAGAATGGTTATACGAAAGAGTTTTCGTATAAAAAGAGTTTTTGATAAGGAGCCACAAGCCGCCTTTAACACCATCAGAGGGAACAAAAATAATTTTATTAAATCTGATGCGGGGATAAGCCGCAGTTGCCGACCTAGACACCAAACTCGAATAGGAACTCGAACAGAGAAGAAAGGCGGAATTAGAATGAGATGAAAGAAGGATAATTCGAATGATAGGCCAATTGGAACCAAATCAAACAACGATAAAACCCTTGAACTTAAGAACAAGAACCATACCGAATGATGAAGAAACCCCAACGGATGATTACAACCAAACACAATGACTTTGGTGGGTCAAGGCACCTGGAGGTTGCTCTATGGAGTCCCGATAGCACCAACCTTATGGAGGAGATTGACACACACAAGCACAACTAGGGCCAACTGAACGACAATGCACACGGGGCACTCTTCTCACAAAAGCTCTCTTTTGGAAGGAAAAACGATAAACGTTGTATTCAATATCAAAGTCTGGGGGGGGGTTAAAACAACAACTAAGGCAACCTTATATAGGGTTCATAAGGATGCCAACTAAAGAAATAAACAATAAAAGTATATCCTAAAATAATAATCCCGAAAAACAATTAAACATCCGAAAATAATGTTTCAAAACGAAGCCTCGGCGAAGTTAATGAATTCGCCGAGTTTCCCGGCCGCGGGCGCGGGTATGGAGCCGCGGGCGCGGATTGGCGAATGAGCCGCGGGCGCGGGTATGGAGCCGCGGGCGCGGTTGTAGACATGAGCCGCGGGCGCGGGTATGGAGCCGCGGGCGCGGTTGTAGACATGTCGCCGACAGCTCTTTTTGAAACGGCTCGTTCTCTCTCGTCCGAGATCGGAATTGAGCGATTCCAAAGCCTAGAGTTTCGTCTTGAAGTCTAGTTTGTTTCATCTTCAGTACTTGACTTCTCATCTTGACTCGAACCGGATCTCTACGAGCTTGAATGGCTACAATACGAGCTCGGGCTACTATCAATGACTTGAATGATGGCTCATAGCGATCTATAGCCCTAGCTCCAGTGGTTAGCACATCTTTAGATTTAGGACGGGGCGTCCTTGATGATAGCTCAGATGCTCCCGCATCATTCTCCCTTTCTTGAAAAGGATTCGTCCTCGAATCATATTTGATATGAATGATTGGACGATCTTCATAGGCGTCATCCTCTTTAATGCACAACTTCCTCTTGAATGCCTTGAGTGCATAGCTCCACCTTGAGGAAACGATGGATTGCTGCTGGAGTGCATTGCTTTCATTCATTCCTTTAGCTTCTTTGTCCTTGTCCTTCCTCTTGTCATACTTATCAGTGACCTGCAAGAGAACCATTGGTGGAAGAACAACATCTTTTCTAGAGAAGGTAAACGAATAACAACTAGCAAAGCCATCATGAGCAACTCTTTTATCATACTGCCATGGATATTCCAATAAAAGTTGACAAGCTTGCATAGGCACAACATCACATAAAATATCATCATAATGTTCTAATGTCATGGCTTCCTTAGCATGCTTGTTCAAGTTCCAATCAACACAGTCATTAATCCAACGCAGTTTTAAAGGACTAGGGTAGCATAATGTAGCAATTTGCAATTTAGTTTTCAATTCCATGCTAGCAATATTACCACAACTACCTTCATCAATAATCATGTTGCAATCCTCAACTTTATCTAGACAATGAGTTTCTCCTAGAATTTCAACGCAATGAGCAGTTTGTACATGCAAATCTTTCCTATCAATTGAATCAACATGCTCATACTCAATTTCAACTTCATTACCTAAATCAGTTTTAAGATCATCAACACAAACAACATCATCAATACTATCACCTTTTTCATATTCAATCTCAATTTGTTCTAGGTGAATAAGCATATCAGGGCAGTCATTAATCATATGATCTTTCCCTCTACATTTCAAGCACTCAATATCTCTAGCTCTAGTAGAAGGGTTAGAAGTACTTCCCTTGGGCCCAAGTTTGGCTCGTGGTGCAGCCGGAGGGGTGTCACTTCTTGGTCTATCCCTATCTCCTTGTAGCTCCTTGGAAGAGGCATCTCGTCCATAATAAGAATCCTTACGTCCTTGCTGATTTTTCCAAGTGTTGGAAGAACCATGTGCATTCCTATTCCCTTGATTCCTATACTTAGTCTTCCTTTCCACTTTGATGGCTATGTGCAGCAACTCATCCATAGAACTATATAGAAACATTTTAATTTCATTAGCCAAAAATGAATTGAGAATACGAAGATACCTTGCCATTGTCGCTTCTTCATCCTCAATCACATTGGCCCTGGCCATGGCTATTTGCATAGCATTAAAGGTCTCTTCTACTCCCATTGATCCCTGTTTCAAAGTCTCAAGTCGCTGTAGAAGCTCTCTAGTGTAGTGTGGGGGAATAAATCGAGCTCTCATCTTCCTCTTCATTAAGTCCCAAGTAGCAATGGGATAATCTCCATTTCCAACTCGAGCTTTCACTAATTTGTCCCACCAAACTAGAGCATAGCCATAAAACTCCAAAGATGCAAGTCGCACCTTCTTATGCTCGGGAAAGTTGTGACAATTCCAGATTTGCTCAATCTTCATCTCCCACTCCATGTAGACAACTGGATCACACTTGCCCTCAAAACTTGGGATTTTCACCTTGATCTTCCCAACTCCATTTTGCTCAGGCTCTCTTCTCCTTCCTTGGTACCCTCCTTGTTGGCAATAGGATCGCCATCCTTCATTCTCATCATACTCCTTTTCAAAATATGCATCATCATCTAAAGCCTGAAATCTATCAAAACGGTTAGTAGCACTGTATCTATTAGAATGACGTAAAGGAGCATTAGGAGTGTGATATCGCTCCCTTGGAGCTGGAATTTCAGCACCCCTGGGGGTACCATGTTGGCGTCTATGATGAAGCTCCTGTCTGATGGTTGTAGCAAGTCCACTAACAAACCTTTCATTAAATTTGTCCAAGGAGTTCATCAACTGCAGGGTGACAGGGCTAGTTGTCGGGTCCCTTGGGGGTCTCCTTTTGGGATAAACTAACCTGTCCATTATCAAAGAAAAGACTAACACAGAACAATGTTAAGTGAGTGTAAATGACAACAACTCGCTAGTGTTTACTCTCGTATGTTTTCCTCTGCACTCGATCTCAATTGTCGTTGCAACCAGCTTTTCTTTGATGAATTGACTTGTATGGATCAATAACCCACTAAGTTGAAACTACCTAACTCCTAGCAATATATGAATGATGGTAGAGATGGAGATGGCTAGCGTAGTGTGGGGTTTCGACTGTAAGGTTCTGACTCAAACAAGAGACTGACTCAATGAAAGAAAGAAAATAAGACTCGAAGGCGTTTTGCAAGAATGAGAATGCAAAACAGAGATATGAGTTAAGCTTCGAATTTCAAGAAGAGCCAAAAGGAAGTGTACCTTAACTTGTTCCGACTGATGTTGATTGAAGGATCGAAGACGGAGTCGGGAGGGTTAGGTAATAATTGAGGCTCGTATCTGAAAGGAATGGAAAGGCAAACAGTGACGGTTCCGCGGGCGCGGTCTGAAGTCCGCGGGCGCGGATTTCGAACAATGGCTTCTGAGGCGGAGCCGCGGGCGCGGCCTGAATTCCGCGGGTGCGGCTTGAACCGCGGGTGCGGCTACTGGCCCGCGGGCGCGGTTTCTGTCGCGGCCTGGTGGTTTCTCGCTTCCGTTCGGGTTTGTTCAACCCGATTTCCTTTGAGTTCTTGAGATCCGACTTAAACAATATCAAACTAGACTTTGACTCAACAAAACGTAAAATAAACTACTGACTTTGAGACTTTTCGATTTCTTTTTTTTTTTTTGAATTTCTTTTCTCTTTTCTTTTCTTTTTTTTTGAATATTTTTTTTTTTGTCTCACCAAAAGGAATTACAGACTCGATACGAGATATTAATCTCAGCAAAATTGAAAATAAATAAAAATAACAACTAACTTGATTTCCCTTGTAGAAAAGATAAGATTCCCTTGTAGAAAGATAAGATTTCCTTCTTTGAAGATCTTGTTTGGGCTTCAAGGAAAGAAATTCCAGCAATTCTTTTGGGTTTCTGATGGCTGCGTTTTGGTAGGGATGGATAGATTTTGTGATGGATGAAGGGCTGAATGGATTTTGGGAACAAGGGTGCTCCAAACTCCAATCTTTCGATCTCCACCAACACTAATCGATCCAAGCTTCTTGCACACAACCTGTAATGACTCAACAAGAAATATCAAAGCAATGGAAGACTCAAAATTAATTTCTGAAAGAAACTGACAAACAAGAAAATAAAAGCTGACTCTTTTTGTGATTTTCTGGATAGGGGGTCTCTTGATGTTCTTGTGAAGACGAATGGTGTCAACACAGCTCTGATACCAATTTGATGCGGGGATAAGCCGCAGTTGCCGACCTAGACACCAAACTCGAATAGGAACTCGAACAGAGAAGAAAGGCGGAATTAGAATGAGATGAAAGAAGGATAATTCGAATGATAGGCCAATTGGAACCAAATCAAACAACGATAAAACCCTTGAACTTAAGAACAAGAACCATACCGAATGATGAAGAAACCCCAACGGATGATTACAACCAAACACAATGACTTTGGTGGGTCAAGGCACCTGGAGGTTGCTCTATGGAGTCCCGATAGCACCAACCTTATGGAGGAGATTGACACACACAAGCACAACTAGGGCCAACTGAACGACAATGCACACGGGGCACTCTTCTCACAAAAGCTCTCTTTTGGAAGGAAAAACGATAAACGTTGTATTCAATATCAAAGTCTGGGGGGGGGGTTAAAACAACAACTAAGGCAACCTTATATAGGGTTCATAAGGATGCCAACTAAAGAAATAAACAATAAAAGTATATCCTAAAATAATAATCCCGAAAAACAATTAAACATCCGAAAATAATGTTTCAAAACGAAGCCTCGGCGAAGTTAATGAATTCGCCGAGTTTCCCGGCCGCGGGCGCGGGTATGGAGCCGCGGGCGCGGATTGGCGAATGAGCCGCGGGCGCGGGTATGGAGCCGCGGGCGCGGTTGTAGACATGAGCCGCGGGCGCGGGTATGGAGCCGCGGGCGCGGTTGTAGACATGTCGCCGACAGCTCTTTTTGAAACGGCTCGTTCTCTCTCGTCCGAGATCGGAATTGAGCGATTCCAAAGCCTAGAGTTTCGTCTTGAAGTCTAGTTTGTTTCATCTTCAGTACTTGACTTCTCATCTTGACTCGAACCGGATCTCTACGAGCTTGAATGGCTACAATACGAGCTCGGGCTACTATCAATGACTTGAATGATGGCTCATAGCGATCTTTAGCCCTAGCTCCAGTGGTTAGCACATCTTTAGATTTAGGACGGGGCGTCCTTGATGATAGCTCAGATGCTCCCGCATCAAAATCTCATCTTAGTTATGGATCTATTAGAAGGTGGGGAACTATCTTTAGTTTCAGAGAGACAAAGAAATATCTAATTTGTTCTTTTTTATATATAAGAAATTTCAGTTGATACCTCTTTACGACGCGAACCTCAAATATTTCAATAGTCGATGTTCATAAATAAACAAGTTTTATGAATCAGAACCCTTTGTCAATGTTTAGGTTTTAAAGAAGGTGATAATATAAGTAATGTGTAATAATCCACTGCCATCCAAGATTGAAATGAACAAGGTCGATTTGAATCAAAGAAATCAACGAGATTAATTTTCGAGTTAAAAAAAATGTTAGAGAAGTAATAAGTCTGCATGTTCTGAAAATAATGATCTCATACGAGGGCAACATAAAAGAGTGATTTAGTGTAGAAACAAGAGGAGAATAATCCAGACACATAATACCAGCATTATGCTCACTATTGATCCATGTAAAAATAAGTTTGAACATCTAGGTGGGAGAGGGATTAGTAGTTAACTTGATCAGTAAAGCAGAAATTAAACAACCCAAGAGTAATATAACAGTTACAATCATAGCAAAACATTCTGACAAACTTCATAAAATCAAAGAGTTCATCCTGGCTAAAACAACAGCCATAAAAACAACGATCAAGTGGTAACGTTTCAGATTTCAGTCTAACAGGTTCAAATCCCACACAGGGGATAGAGAAATGAAGAGTCAAGGGTAAACATTTAAGTAATAGAAGACCATCATCTAATGGGTCAACAAAATATGGGGTTGAGATATCCAAAGCACCAACGTAGATCCAAAATGGAAAAAAACCAATCCAGGATAAGGGAGGAGATTCGGAGTATCATACCACCACAATCGGGATCTGACAGAGAGATTGCAGAAAAAAGAAGGGAAAAGAGAGAAAACCAAACCTTGGGAGATGATAGATTTGTGCGTGCATGTACAGGACCTCAAGAGCCACGCCATCAACTTCATGGCTGCGCTCGATCTCTGATATAGCACAGAAAAGAGGCTAAATAGGGATCTAAGGAGAAATGATTGATGGCTTTCTCAAGAACCATCAATGAAGAGGGAGTAAGGACCACCAATGCCCAAGTAGGCTAGGCCAATGGACAATCGAGCATAGGGAAGAGTCAGCCATATTCTCCAATCAAAGCAGAGAAAGGGCTTCGGTTGGACCAAAACGGGGAATGATTTAGATACCTAGTGAGTAACTACACATTCATTTCTATTGGTTGAAGGAATTTTTTAATATAAACTCTAACCCTTTATAAAAAGGTAAATCCTTCACTATAAAAGGTATAACCAATCAAAGGTCATACACCTCATGAGGGTATTTACGTATATGGATCATTTTCCGACCAAAACCTCAATAGCGTCATTTTGGATGGATTTCCCAAGTAAGGGGAAGGGATGGATGAAGAGTCATAGGGTAGGGATTGAGTGGTGAAAGGGGCTAAAGCCCCTACGGGAAAGGATCAAGAGAGCAGAAAACTAGAGAGAGTGGTAGGGTTTTCTAGAGAGAGGTGGGAGCAATTGTGATCCGAAAATTACTAAAAACTTTGAAAATTGAAAGCTTAATATTTTCATGTATGAAAAGGTAAAAGATTAAATAATTGAAAATAGTTAATGTCATCGAACATTGTAGAAGATGAAATCGATACGCTAAATTTTTTTTTCCACGTTTGAAAGGTTGAGAAATGATTTTGATTGTGTCGAATGAAATCGATTATTCGTAAGCTTTTAAAGGTTGAAGAAAGATTTTGATTATGTCAAGTGAAATCGAAAGATTGAGGAAGGGTTTTGATAGTGTCGAGTGAAATTGGTTATTCGTAGCCTTTGAAACTAGTAAAGAAGACCTAGAATCAGTGATTTTGGTGAATCTCGAAGTGCGGTGTTCATATTGCTTGTGTAGGATCTGTATGTTAGTATCAAGGGAATTGTGACAAAGAGTTGTCCAGTTCCTAGGCACAACGGAAGTAATAGAACAAGTTATCAACGCAATTACTTAAGATAGAAACCCTAGATAACCAAATAGTTATCTTTGGATGAAAACCACCCCTCTTTCGAGGATTGAAAGGGTCTACCTGTATATTCAATCAGTGAGTTTAGAGAAGAACGAGATTACAAACTTATTGCTAAGTACTAACCTAATTCCTATCAGAAACTCTCAGATGATAATACTAGTGAACTTACTTGATGTTCCTTTGCAAGAACAACTTCTCTCTTCTCTTAGTTTGATGCACTTCAAGCTCCGTCGAAATACATGAGTCTAAGAACATAAAGATCATCATATAAATAGAAGGAAAGTCTGTTGTATAAAGATATTCCAAGAATATATTATACGTCAAACTACTTTCCTAATTAATGATAATCTCTATTGCTTTCAAGTTAACCTAATTAACTCGAGATCTTCTAAATATTACATTGACTGATTATAACTAACTTTAGCAATATCCTAACAAGGAAAAGATCTTCTCGGCTCGCCGCCCACGCTAGGGTTAGGAGTAACACGGATGTAACGTAGTTCCCTCTGGCTTCCCTTAATACTTCATCAGCTTCAAATCTTCAATCTTTTCATCTGAAATATCAAGATAAACTATACCATAATATATGTTAAGGTTGTCATCTTCAAAACATAGAGTAATAGAGGAAAAGAACCTATTGAGGAACCAAAGTTTCTTAGGTCCCTATTCCAACAATTTCCCCCTTTTTGATGATGAAAAACTCATATAAGTGTAATCACAGAGACAATAGGCAATTTTGAATATAAGACTCAGGACAAAGATACTTAGACCAAACGCTTCAAAGAGTTCCCCCTTAACCTTTGAATTTTCTAACAAGTTCCCCCTAAACATGATACCAATCCTATTGGTTCCGAGATTTCAGAGTATATTCCCCCTTTTGACATCATCGAAAAGATATGAAGATAATATAAGGAATAATGATGCAAAACATGAATATGCAAGACTCACAAGTCATAGAACACCAAAATATTATTATTATTTATTTATGAGCCCAAAGACAACTGCGACTCAGACAGACAACCACAATAAAATAATAAAATCATGAAGCAAAGAGAACAACAAGAACAGAAGGATTGATGTGCTGGGGAACCCTAGGGAAATTCTATGCCAACTACATCGGAGGAACTGTTAGAGGAACCCTATCCTCTTTTCCCAGTGAGAGCTTCGACGACCTTGATGAAGGCAGAGCTGAGGTCAGGAACAGCAGCCGAAATTTCTCGCAGTTCCTCAACAATCTCAGAGGTGGCCTCCTCTTAATCATCTGCAGGAGCGGGTCGAGCAGGTATATTTCTGGAGGGACTGGACTTCTTGGAGACAGTCTCTTCAACCTTGAGACTGTTGATGTAGGAGCCATCCATTGTGTGAGAGAACAGGGTCTCTTCTCCTGCAGCTGGGTAGACATCAAGTCTCTCCAGGAGAGCCTTGATAACGGTTGGGAACGGTAGAGAGTGGGATGGATGGCTATGGAATGCCTGCATGTGATGCATGATGATCTTTGGCAGGTCAAGGATCTCCCCAGAGACAATTTTATCCATAAAGACAGCATCGACAATTAGAACGATGCTCCTCTTTTCTTGGCGGGCAACAACGTTGTTTATCAGGAAGGCATGGAGCAGCTTCATTGATAGGGAGAGGAACCTTGTGTTGAATTCCTTGAGAGAAGGGTTCGACAATTAGAACGATGCTCCTCTTTTCTGGGAAAAGCATAGAGCAGCGTCAAATTCGTGCACGAAAGGCAGCAACAAAATTATTCAATTGGGAGGTTTGCTCCTTATTCTAAGACTAGCTGTATTTTTTGTAGGATATTGCATCATTGGGAATGACTTCCCCAGTTCAGTAATTAAATAGCTTTCATTATATTCCGTAGATACATTTGGAGAAGATTTTCTTCCTAATCGAATTAACCATGTATAAAGTCGATTCTGTCTCTTGCAGAGTCGCAGTTGCAGCACCTCTACGAATCTAGTACATCGATCTTATGAGTGCATTTTTACTGATTCATTGTGCTTGCTTTGATTCGAACTTGCATGTTCATGTGCTAAATCGTACTGAAAATTTGGAGAAGATTTTGTAGAAATTGTATTGCATGCCCAATTTTAACTGTGCAGATCTTCGTTTCTTCTGCTGCCTAGAGTGAATTTGGTGCTTTTGATTTAATCCGTACATTGTAATATGGTGGATAGAGTGAATTTTACTACTTAGAATACGGCTGATTTTGATTTTTGATGCTTGATTCAGTTTAATTTCTGTATCTGACTCATTTGGATTAGTGTCTTACCAATTTACCATACAGTTCTACTGGTCAATCTGAGTCAGCAAACCATACTTGATCAAAACTTCTTTGTTATGGCCTTACATTTAGTTTATCACGACTTCTATGAGGACAAAATCGGGTAACTGTGTAGAAATCATATTGCATTCCCAATTCTAATGGTGCAGATGTTCGTTTCTTAGACTCCCTAGAGCGAATTTTGTTGTTGTTGATTTGCATTGCAATATGATGGATAGAGTAGATGTAACTGAGAATACAGCTTCTTTTGATGCTTGATTGAGTTTAATTTCTTTATCTGACTCATTTGGATCTTTTAGTGTCTTACCATTCTGTTCTACTGGTCAATTTGGGTCAGCAAACCCTTCTTGATCAGAACATTTATTTGCAAATTTAAGTAGTTTGTACAATTTCTGATTCAGTTATGTTCTTTTTGATGCACAGTTAAGTGGAGCTAGCGCTTGGGCCTGGGAAAAGCATAGAGCAGCGTCAAACTCTAAAAAAAGTTCAAGGATTCAACCCTTCACATTGAGCATCGAGTTGTCGAAAGAGCAGAGTTCCACAACAAGGTGAAGGAGAGAGGGAGAAGGGAGCCTGGCTAGTTTTGATGATTTACGTGGTTCACTTTGCTTGTTTGAAAGCAGTTGATGAGAGTTGATGTCTTGATGAGAGTGTACAGACATGTTCCAATTTGTTGAGGTTAATATTTTTATGTATTTTTGGAGAAGGGTTCCTATCAATAACTATTTGCTGGAAGCTTTTTTTATAATTACATTAATCCACTTTGTTGAGGTGGGCACTTGAAAGCCCGCCTCAACAGAGTTTTTTTTTAAAATACAAAATAAGCATTTGAGGCGTACACCCTACTGACCGCTGCAACAAATGGGGTTTGTTGAGGCGGGTTATATTTTCATTTTATTCCCACTGACCGCTGCAACAAATGGGGTATGTTGAGGACTTACCCGCCCGCCTCAACAAACCTTGTATTTTCATTTTTCCCTGGGACTGTTGAGGCGGACATTTGGCCACCCGCCTCAACAGACCTCCTTTGTTGAGGCGGGCAATGTTCGCCTCAACAGCTCATGACCTGTTGCAGCCCCCCTGTTGCAGCGACCTTTGCCCGCCTCAACAGGGGTGTTTTTGCCCGCCTCAACAGGTGTTTTTTCCACTAGTGAAATTGTCGCAAAGGGATGTGTGAGGATAACTTAAAAATCGATAAGGGCGTTGTTAATGAGCTTCTGAGAAAAAAATGTACAATAAAGGACATACCAATGATATTCATGGAATTCCCTAAGGAATCTTGAAAGAAGTTGCTCCTTGCTAATTTAATGGTAGTCGAAGCTATCATCCTCGGGTGTGATCCATGTGTCGTGTAAGATCTTGGGTGGCAAAGCTGGTTTGGGACGAGGAACGTTTTAATCTATTCCCTTTGGGAAGGGTAGTTTATAAAAATATACTGGAGTTGTTCATAATTACCCGATCCGGACGATCTGATCCATCGATCCGCTGATCCAATCCGGAAAAATCCGTATCCAATGGATTATGTATCCATATCCGACCCGATTCAGATAAATTCTCAGATCAATGGATCAGATACGGATCGAGGTTAGATATCACGCGGATATCCGGGGGTATGCCACTTAAATTAATATAATAATAAATCATATATATAATTAATATATATCTAATAAAAAATATGTAAGGGGTTGTCCAATTTGATCAATACTGGCGTATTGCCCATACTGGACTTAGCCCTCTACTGCATTGAATTGGATCAAGCCCATAGTGGTATAATGGTATTGGACTCTGCAACATTTCCTGACCACTATATTTTAACCATTCTTTTACGTTTTTGTTTTTTTATAATAGAGAATAAAAACCCTAAAACTTCATATTAATGTTTCATTTTCACAGCTTCAACATTCAGCTCTCCAATTTTACCTTTTCTCTTTCACGGGCATAGTTCTAAGAGGGCCGGAGATACTGAGGTGCCTAAGGTGGAGTGGAGATGCACAACCCGATGGCACAGTTTTAGAAACTGCACTAGGTGACAGTCATGATGTTGTACACCTTAATCCTAAAACATTTTTGATTGAAGAGGAAGATGAAGCCCATTTGGTAGAAGATTGTGATTGTAGTGACGAGGAGGATGATGTTGATTTTGATAATTTAGTTAATTCAATTGCGGTCGATAAAAGAGGCAATAAAGCAAAGGTATCAAATAAGAGGAGTGCAGGTGTGTGGGAATAAAAAAGGATGTCCCAATGAGTGTAAGAAATTGGAAAAAATGTTTGTGGAGACTATTATCTCTCGTGCTATATTGGGTCTAGGATCAGAGAACATGCATGCATAGGTAAGTAGGATTGTGTGTTTGTGTTGTTTAGGTAAGAGGAAGAGTATAACATCATATGGTTGTGTTGAGCCATCTCAGGATTATGAGGATTCAAGTATAAAAGGTATATGAAAAGGGAGGGTTGTGGTGGGTGATGGAGAAGATGGTTTGATGAAGTAAAATGTTGACGGAGATGTAAAGGTAACTAAATGTTTTTGTTTGTACATTTTCTGTAAATATATTAATTAAAACCACAGAGGCTTTAAGGTTAACCTTCACGAAGAAGATGAAGCAATGTGGCGAGCAATGGTAACTAAATGTTTTTTTTTGCATTTGCTTCATATGCAAATGATTTATTATTAGGCAATGGCTATATGCACGCGAATCGAGGCGTATATGCACGCGATTCTGTGCGCGCAACTTATGTGCACGCATCTGTGCGCAGTTCTTATGCGCATACGTGTTTTACGGGGTATTACGGGTACTTTTCGTAAATTTTCAGAGTCTGTAACAACTTGTGCGCCTAACTACTGCACACAGGTTGAGAATCTGTGCGCCCTGTTTCTGCGCACTACTCTAACATAGTAGCCGTTGAAATCTTTGAAAAAAGTAGCCGTTGAAATCTTTGAAAAAAGTAGTCGTTAAATGTAAAAGGGTGCGCTTAGGTTCTGCGCACAGGTGCTTAAGGGTTTAGGTTTGTGCGCGGATGGTTAGCGCACGGGTCTTTACAGTTTAGGATCCATCCATTTGGACCACAACGGTCATAAATGTGCCTATATAAAGCCACAATCTCTTCGTTTCCAACAAATTCATTCAAAACCTCTTCGTTTTCCAACAAATTCATTCAAAATGTCTCGTCGTAATCAAAACTCTCGTATGTTAGAGTTGATTAATCAAAGTTGTGAAGATAGTGATGAAGAACACGATTGGGATAGCGGATCACAAGAAGAGGAAGACGACCCGAACGACGACGAATGGTTGGATGGTTTCTTAGAAGACGAAGAGTTCGGCGACTGGGATCCGAGTGGTGAATTTGTGGTTAGTATAATATGTTATAATTTGAAACATATGGTAGCGTAATTATTTTCAAATTAGTTTCATATGCTAGCATAATTAGTTTCATATGCTAGCATAATTAGTTTCATATGCTAGCCTAATTAGTTTCATATGATAGCCTAATTAGTTTCATATGATATCCTAATTAGTTTAAAGTAATGATTCGTATTTTGCCTTGTTATTTTGGTAGTAGTGTAATTGTCGCTCTACAATTACGTATAGGGGAAAGATTATTCGGATTATTTTAGAACCGCACAATATTGGGATACTCCGCAAGAATTGTATGAGTGGGCGAGAGATAGAGGAAAGGAGTTAGTGATAGCTTTGGTAACGCGTAATTCAAGTCCGTACCAAATAAGTATTGTGTGCGATAGATTTGGAAAACCAAGATCTGGGAGGCCAAAGGTGAACAAAGAGAATCCAGAGTTGGCTGTTCCTAGGCTTAGAAAGTCGAAGTCGAAGAAGTGTGAGTGTAGATTTCAGCTACTGGCAGTGCGAAAGAAAAACATTCCCGGGGTCGCAGGAGAAAAATGGATTTTAGGTGTGATAGAAGGTCGGCATAACCATGTCCTACTTGCTAGTTTTCATGGGAGTGCATTCATGGGTTGAATGACGGAGGAGCAAGAGCTTTGTGCTAGGCGGTGGGGAGATGGAACTGGACGCAAGACGCCAAAAGAAATTATCTCTAAATTGAGGGAGAAGTACCCTGGTAATGTTACTTCAAGGAGACAAGTTGCAAACTTTTTGCAGAAGGTGAATTACGAAGATCGCGGAGAGCTAAACGTGACACAGTGGTCGCTTAAGTTTTTGCGAGACCACGACTACGTAGTTCACCCACATAGAGACACGACAAACGGAGAGGTTGCAATATTATTCTTTGCTAACCAAGAGTCGTTGCGTTTGTTGAAGAAGTACCCGTACGTGGTAATTATCGATGCGACGTACAAGACAAACAAGTAAGTCTCTACAATACCTTGGTCGATATTTAGTTCGGATAATGATATATGTTCTGTAGTGATATATGTTAATGTTTCAATAGATATGAAATGCCGCTCGTAGAGATCGTTGGATTCACCAGTACACACAAGACGTTCAACATCGCGTATGCATTCACTAAAGCGGAAAGGATTTATCATTACACATGGATAATGATTCAATTGAAGTCATTATTCATAGATTTGGGAGTGATGCCAACGGCTATAATGACAGATTGCGAAGACGCGCTGATAAAAGGGATAAAGACTGTTTTCGGGAGCGAAGTTCAACATCTGTTGTGTTGGGTGCATATCAAACACAACATTGAGGCACATGCTTCGACCATCCTAAAGAGACAAATTAAAGTGGAAGCCTTTGCAGGACAATGTTGGGGACTATTTTGCTCAGCTACTGAAGAGACCTATGAACTGCGGCTCAAACAGTTGAAGAGATCTTGGAAGAACGGCCTTGTGGGATACGTCGAGAGAACATGGCTTAATCCTCACAAGACAAGTATAGTGAGGGCTTGGACAGATCATAAGCTTCATTTCCTTACGAGGACTTCAAACAGGTAAATATTGATATTTTTTAGTTAAAGACGATTATATCATAACGGCGTACTTTCTGAACTTACCAACTTAACTGTTTTTTAGAGTTGAAGGGATGCACAAGGTTTTGAAAGATATTATTGGTTCCAGCAGAGGGGGCTTTAACAGAGTGATCGTACGGATCCATCATTCAGTACTCCTTCAGATTGATTCAATTAGGGCGAGCATGAACATGTCTCTCTCCAAACGACCAACTGATTATGATGATCCAAACATGCATCCGCTTGGAAGGGCTATTTTTTCCCGACTATTCTACAAAGTGTCATACAGGTGTTTTGATCATTTGTTGGCTACTTATGAGATCATGTTGACGGGGAAATTTCCTGAACAATGCACCGACCATTGGGTGAGGAACTGTCTTGGGTTGCCGTGCGTCCATCAAATTCCACACGCTATCATTTCAAACACACCCCTGATTGAGGATGACATTCACCCGTTCTGGAGGGATTTGCATTGGGATGACACTCCTGAAACAGAAGACGACCCAAATCTGAAGGTCCGAATGAACATTATAGAGTTGCGACTCCATGAAATGTTCACCAAGTTGGAACTTGGAACCTTGAAGAAAAGCACGGCATACCAGCTAGGTGAGTTGTATCAGGACTTGGAGCATCCTGAACTAACTACCTTGAAAGAACCGACAAATGTGAGAAGAAAAGGCAGGCCAAAGGGTGCAAAGAACAAGGATAAGGAGGAGCTTGACAGTGAAAATGACAAGGAGGATGACATAAAACAAGAAGATATGGAGCAGTATGAGATGGAGGAGGCAAAGCAGAAATCAAAAGGAAAGAAGAGTACAGGAGCAAGACGGCCAGGTCGTCCTAAAAAGGAGGAGGGTGACAGTGAAAATGACAAGGAGGAATCGAGAGAGAAGAGTTATTTTGAGCACAAACAAGAAGAGCTGGAGAAGTATGAGAAGGAGGAGGCAAAGCAGAAATCAAAAGGAAAGAAGAAGGCAAACAATACAGGAGCAAAACGACCAGGTCGTCCTAGAGAGCAAACAACGACATCACTTCCCGTGGTCATTGAGGCCGAGGAGTTGCATTCTCAACCCATGCCCGACCTATCACAGCCTGAAGGATCAAACTACACTGACTTCGATCAGTGCCCTGAAGAACTTGGTGTTCCTCTCATTCATAGGGGGTTGACTTCGGCATTGACAATTTGGATGATTTTTGGCTTCCATACATCACAGATGTTAGACAGGTACGTTCTGACGGACATTGTGGTTATAGGTCGATGGCCTTACTTCTGGGAAGAAAAGAACAAGATTACGGAAACATTCGGCGTGAGCTGGTAACGGAGCTGCTTCAGAACCGAGAATTGTACGAGCCTATTCGTTGTCGTCTTCGTCCGGGTACTTGGGAGGATCTTATTCTCCAAGTTAACCATTGTAGAAGCCCTTGTTCAGAACTGTACTGGTTGCACTTTCCACTGATGGGCTTAGTGTTTGCCACCCTATACCAAGTTGGCCTCGTGTTATTGTGTTGGGATGCTCCGACCTTTTGCTTACCGCTAAGGTGTAGAACAGAAAACGCTGATCCTCCACGACAGATTTTCGGCATGACACACGTAGGCAACCGTGACCACTTCATACCGGTAAAGTAGACAATTGTACTTGATACTTGTGTAATCATAGTTTTTTGTTTAATATCTTAAGTCGATTGTGTTTATATAGGTGGCGTTGATGGTTGGTTCGCCATTACCGCATACTCCCGGTTCGTGGAAGAAACACGTAGATCCAAACATTCAATGGTGGGAAGAAACATTTGGGGACAATTTGAGGATGTATCGAGAGTACCGCATTTCAAATGGTCGGGCACCAGATCCATTCATGTATAAAGGAGGGACCGAACTCGTTCACATACTTGACTGAGTGAGATTGTCATGTAATAATTAGAAGACGCATTGGAATTTCTTAGTTTGTAATGCCTTGGTTTTTAATGTTTCGTATTTGTTATTTTGGTAGTAGTGTAATTGTGCTTTATATAACAATGAATGGATCAGATTGCATTGGAATTTCTTAACACGTTCGAGAGACAAAGAAGCGACAATGAAAATACATAATGAAAGTACATAATGAAAGTACGTAATGAAAGTACACAACGAAAGTACACAATGCTCATAACATTAGATGTCTACTATTTAGGCGTCGTCGGTAGAAGAGGAAGAGGAGTCAGAAGCATAGACGATACTACAAACCATCAACCGCAATTCTTTTTCTTTAATCTTAAACCTTTCCATCAGGACCTTCACTCTATTGTCACTCTTCTTTTTCTTGATGATCAATTTCGTGATAGCACGTAAAGCAGTAGGGGTATGCTCTGGATCAATAAACCTGATTCTGAAGAAACAATTGCATGCATAATGCCTTCGTCCATACTGGTCAGGCATGTCTTCGTCATTGCTAACGTAAACATTACACATTTGGCGACACCTTTTTGTACCAGTACACATTATCTGTGGAGGGTCAGGCTTCACACGTCTTGGTGATGATGATGATGATGCCATATTCGTAGTTATGTTCTTCCAAATAAGTAAATACTAAAAAACTTTAGTTATAAACATGAAAGCATATACAAAAAACAAAGCATATACAAAAATGAACAAAAGAAAAATTTACCGATTAAGTAGGGAAACTTCGATTTTTGCTCTAGTTGAGATGGATGAAGAAATCACCACCTTCAAACCGTTGGTTTTATAGGAATTTATGTATATGGTGCGCGTTTCTTCTGCGCACAAGGAGTTACCGATTCAAAATAACGGTAACTAAAAGTGCGCTATGTAGCTGCGCACAAATTTTTAACGGTAATTTTCTGTGCGCGTTACACCTGCGCACCAAAAGTTACAGATTCAAAAAGTTACATAATAGGTGCGCTTTACCTTAGCGCATGGCTGAAATTTCTGTGCGTTCTACCACTGCGCACTACACTCTTCAATCTTCGAAATAGTTGCGATATGAAGGGTCTAGCACATCGATGTGGATTATGTTTGAAAAACTTATACAAACTAGTGTTATTAGGCATATAAAGTGTGTATAAGGTCTCCCCGTCACAAAAAGTTGATCGAAAATACGCGAAAATGCAAAAAAACCCTTATCGGTCCTGATGGCCTGTTAAGGTCGAGAATAGGAGGTTCGATGCCCAAACGACGTCGGAATGCAATGAAACTTGTTTTCAATGCATATTATAGCTATTTAACCTTGTCGGTAACTTCGAGTCAAAAACTCGAGCTCTTCGAGTAACACCTCCTTTGTAAACCTTCACTAGTCTTTCATTCTTCGAAATAGTTGAGATATAAAGGGTCTAGTACATCGATGTTGATTATGTTTCAAAAAATTATACAATTATGTGTTATTAGGCATATAAAGTGTGTATACGGTCTCCCCGTCACAAAAAGTTGATCGAAAATACGCGAAAACGCAAAAAAACCCTTATCGGTCCTAATGGCCTGTTAAGGTCGAGAATAGGCGGTTCGATGCCCAAACGACGTCGGAATGCAATGAAACTTGTTTTCAATGCATATTATAGCTATTTAACCTTGTCGGTAACTTCGAGTCAAAACTCGAGCTCTTCGAGTAACACCTCCTTTGTAAACCTTCACTAGTCTTTCAATCTTCGAAATAGTTGCGATATGAAGGGTCTAGCACATCGATGTGGATTATGTTTGAAAAACTTATACAAACTAGTGTTATTAGGCATATAAAGTGTGTATACGGTCTCCCCGTCACAAAAAGTTGATCGAAAATACGCGAAAACGCCTTGGAGGCCTTATATGCGCATTAGATCTGCGCACATGATTCTTTGCGCATTTTGAGTGCGCACAGTTTCTTGTGCGCATGCCAAATGCGCACGTATATTATTTGCGCAAGTGTTAAGCGCACGGTTGAAGACTGTTAAAATATGACCGTTGCGTGCGCATAACATCTGCGCACGAAACGGTCATATTTCAACAGCAAAAAACGAAGCTATAAAAGGGGGGTTGCACTCACCTCAATTCACCAATCTCACCATTTCTCTCTTAACCTCACCAATCTCACCATTTGTCTCTTAACACTCGCTATGTCGCACAATTCATCATTAAGCAACGCTGTCCTTTTTTATTGTAAATGTGATCGACCAGCGGTAATGAGGAGTTCAGAATCTCGAAGAAACCTCGCTCGAAGGTTCTGGACATGCGCTGGTACTGGTGGTTACATTTGTGAATTCCGCGAGTGGATCGATCCACCACACCCTTGTTACTCCTTAGCTGCAATAAGAGATCTATTCTCGAAGATACGTACGTTGGAGGAGGAAAACGCCGATCTTAAGGCGACCCTGGCTTCCAATCGTTAGTTAAGTGGTTGTTTTAATCGTTAGTTTGTTGTTGTAATTGTTAGTTAAGTGGTTGTTGTAATCGTTAGTTAAGTCATTGTTGTAATCGTTAGTAAACAGGCATAGCACTAGACAAAGAGAAGTTGAGGAGGGACAACCTATAAAGATCCCCAACCGATATTGGTTTCGATGTTCGGATTTAGCAAAATGTACGAACTAATAAGAGTTTGGAAACTGGTTATTAGTTGGTACATATTGCCGACTCCGAACATCGAAACCAATCATCGGTTTGGGGATCTTGATAGGTTGGTCTTCCTCACCATCTCTTTGTGTAGTGTTGTTGTTGAAATTTGTATTTCGTTTTCAAATCAATATAGTTTTTCACGTCTTGTTGTTCAGATTTGTATTTGCATTATTGTTCGGAGTCGTTTTGAATATTCAAACAAGCAAAACATAAAATTTAAAACCATCACACAAGAAAAAGGCATACATAAAACATCAATCGTACATAAAACATCCATCAAACAAAAACAGAAGTCGAGCGTCTATTCCTGAGTCTCCTGAGTATAAGGCGGAGCATCTTCCCGAGGCACATCACCCTGAGTCATATCATCTTGGTGCGCATCCTCCTGAGTCGTATCATCCTGAGTGCCGCATCCACTCCCCTGGCCCCTCTCATGAACAGAATCTCGGAAAACAGGAGGTGGTGGTGGTGGCATCCGCGATGCACGTGGGGGAGATGGTGCCAAAGGTGCCTGAGGTGCCTCTAAGATTGCAAGCCAACCACGAATCACATCTTCAGTGGCCCAAGGTCGATCCGAGATACGGGTGTCTAGAAAAGAGTGCATCATGGCTTGAAGGATCTGACAACGCTGCAAACAAAACGTAAATTTAATCGTTAGTTAAGGTATAAAGCTATGTTTTGTACAAACTTTATAAAATTTTACATACCGCTAATGCATCGATAGGCACCGGGGTATATCCATAGCGAGGCGGGCGATCATGTCTCTCAGAGGATGGATCGACGACGAGATGTGAGAACTCGTCCAGCCAATCCATATAGTCATCAGACATCTTCCATGCTGGCTCTGCAACCGGCCCATCCAGATCGATCAGAGGCCTCGGCTCTGCGTCCCATGCAAGAAGAAGCTCAGGTGCATAAACGACGTAATACCTCGTGCAACCCATGGGCCGATTAAATGACAACGGCTGAATGGGTGGGTCGGGAACGGGCTGAGCCCGCCCAAACTGCTGCAGGACTCTCCTAGGGTTGTAGGCCTCATGAAATTTCCAGATGCTCAATACGCCCTCAAATCTCGTAGGAGAAACCTCTGGTGAGTTGAAGTCCAAATCTCTCCATGGCTGCCAGTTAACCTGAAACAAATAACAAGCCAAATTAGACACGTATTGCGGTAATGAAATAAAAAATATAAGAAATTAAATCCAAACCTGCTCATATCTCATGTTGTCGAGCATGCGACGGATGGCAACCAAACGCCCAGTATCCGAGCTAAGTGGTGTATACAATCCTACAACAGCATCTCCATGGGCGAATGCAGGGTTCGTGACAAAGTGATCACGAAAATGAGGAAAGTATGCCCAGATCCAGCACTACATATAAACAATTACAGATTATTAGTAAAACTACGTGAATAGTTAAGAGTTATTCACCAAGACGTTAAAGACAAGATCTTACCCTCAGAAGAATCCCACATGAACCAATGGTTGCCGTCTCGACTCTAGATGCAGACCCTAAATTGCGATACACTAACGCAAGTATGCCGGCTCCCCATGCAATGTCCCTTGTACGATCATGGTTGAGAACAAGCGCCGCGTACTGGACCTTGACACCCTTTGTCGACCTGTCCACCAAGACAGTCGAGCCCAGAAGCAAAAGGAGATACAGAGTGGCAATGTGACTCTCATTCCTGACTGGCGCATCAAACAAAACTTCCAACCGAGCATTGAGGGCACCGAAATGAATGCCACCTGAGCTATAACATGCCTTCATGTCATCAGCCTCCTGACCCATAGCGTCCGCAAGCGCCGCATAGATCTGGTCATCTGTCATAGGTGAATTGCAGCTACGACCATGTATACGGACTCTGAGGATCTGCATCACGTCAAGTAGGCAGATGGTCATCTCAGCAAATGGCATGTGGAAAGTGTTGGTCTCTGGATGCCACCTTTCCACAAAAGCAGAAATCAATGCAGCATCGATCTGAGACGCTATGCCCACTCGGCACAGCTCTGTCAGCCCAGAACGCTCAGCAAGCCTGAACCATGTACCCTCCTCAGCTGAAATATGATGCTCATAATCATGAACCTGTGCAGATCTGTACATCACCCTCAGGAGCTTCCTAGCCTAAATAAGTACAGAAAAAAAATTGCGTCCGGTTAGTAAATATGAAACGTATAACTTACTATAAGCATTCAGATCAATGTTATTGAACATACCGGATCTAACGGAGCCGCATCAGCCTCGGCCTCATCCCCGTCCCCATCCTCTGGCTCATCCTCTGGCTGAATATCTCCTACTCGTCGTCTCTGCCTGGGACGACGACCACCTCTAACTGGAGCCGCAACCTCCTCAACAACAACCTCCTCAACTGCAGCCCCCTCAGCGACTCCCTCAGCAGCAACACCCTCACCACCAACTCCCTCAGCACCCTCCTGGCCTCTCCCTCTCCCTCTACCTCTCCCTCTCCCTCTCCCACCACCTCGGCCTCTGCCTACAGCACCCTCACCACCACCTCGGCCTCTGCCTCGGCCTACAGCTTCCCCCGCACGGGCACGCTTCCTAACCTGCACCGGGGGCACCAATGGTACATCGGGAGCGGGCCCTGGAAGAGGACCACGCGACCATATCCATCTCGCTATATGCGTCTCATAAGAACACATTAGGTGAGGCGCACGTGGACGACAAATGTCCTGCATCGAGTCCTCGAGCCAAGGAAAATAGGTCGCTACGGCATGGTCATCGTCATCTAAATCTCCCGACACTGGCTCTGAAGATGCGACTGGCTCTGCAGATGCGACCGTAGGAGGAGAAGATGTCGACGTTTCTGCATCTGTCACTGCAGGTAAATCCTGCTCTGTATGCTCTGAACTGCGAGGTACAACATCCTGAAACAGAGGTGCGTCGTGGATATCATAGTCATCTGTGGTCACCTGCGCCTGTACTGGTGTGGGTTCGATAGGGTCGAACGCAGTAAGATATCGACCAGGATAATCTACGTCGTCATGGAAATCTCCTGTCTGTCCATCTATCTCCATATGCGAACCATCTATCTCCTTCTGCTGCAGTTGTGCCTCGTCGTACTCATTCTAATATTTAATTCATAAAAAACTTAAATTTAATCGTAATTATTACAAAAAAAAATTACGAATAAATTTCCAAAATTAAATACGATAAATATTTGAAAAAAGCGGGTTTAGAAATTTTATACCGAATAAAGTTCGTGCGGTGTCTCTGGATCCGTAGTCGTCGTCGCTGGAACCCGAGTCGCCGGAACCCTAGCCCTCGCCGGAATGTTCGCCGGAATTGTCGTCGGAATTGTCGTCGGAATTGTCGCCGGAATAGTCGCCGGAGGAGCATTTGCCGCTGCCAACGCCGCTCGAGTCGCATACCGCCGGCCGCCTCCATCCACCAACGCTTCATCATCGGACAAGGTCGGAGGAGGTGGCTCCGTTGGGATGGAAGTCGCCGGAGGTGTTGGGATTGGGACGGAAGTGGTGTGGTCGGGACCAGAAGAATGAGGGGGTTCAGAATCCATTGACGGAATTGTGTTTAGACGAGGGAAACGCTCGGAAATGGAGAATTTGTGTCGGCGCCATCGAAATAAAAAACGCAGAAAAGAAGAGAAAGAAGGAAGAAGAAGAAGCTGCGCAAGGGTTTAAAAGACCCTGTGCGCAGTTCTTCTGCGCACTAATCCTGTGCGCAAACGTTCAGCGCACACATTCGGGAATCCGAAACGTCGTGCGCTGAACTTTTGCGCATTATTTCTTCTGTGCGCTTTTGTCCTGCGCACACATTTGTCAGACATCGTCAGGATTTTCACATTTATCCCGAAAATACCCTTGTGCGCAAGAAAACTGCGCACCAACCTATGCGCATAACATCTGCGCACCAAATCGCGTGCATATAGAGAAAAAGTCGCGTGCATATAGGCGTTTCGTATTATTAATGGGATAACTTAAAAACAAAGATGGAACAAGAAAAAGATGAGGATTGGGTCGAGCGGACTACAAGGAAATCTCTGGAAAAAAATAAGCACATGTTTTTGTTATCTATATTTTAACTTTAAAAATGAGGATTACAGGTGCGACATAATGTCTGTTCAATTAACACTGAATTGGTTAAATTTCCTGCAGATTATTGGGACGAAAGATGGGAGAGAAAGAACCAAGGAGGATACAAACAAGACTAGCCATAAGCTATCTTTAACCTTTCAATTGATTAAAGATTGATATAAGAATGACTCATAATTGATGAGATAACTTGAAAACATAGACGGAACAAGAAGAAGATGAAGCAACTGGTCGAGATAACGACAAGGAAGTTGAGGTGTGGCAATGCGGATTAAAGGTTTTCTTAATTTGTTTATGTTCAATTAACACTGAGGTAGTAAACTATCCCGCAGATTGTTTGAAAGGAAGATGTGATAGAAGGAACCGAGGACGATACAAACAAGACTAGCCATGAAGTAACAGATTGTTGGAAATGGGCTAACTTGAAAACTAAGACGAAACAAAAAGAAGATGAAGGAACTGGTCTAGCTGACGACAAGAAAGTCCAGCAAAAAAATAAATCTCAAGTGAGTGATCTGATACTTTTGTTGTAATAATGAGGATTACAGGTGCGACAAAGTGTATGCTCAAATAACACTGAATTGGTAAACTTTTCAGCAGATTGTTGGAAAGGAAGATGCGAGAGAAGGGACCCAGGATGATACAAACAAGGCTAGCCATGAAGTAAGTAATCTTTAAATAGATTACAGATTTGTATGCGAATGATTTGTTATTGATGAGATAACTTAAAAACATAGACGAAACATGAAGAAGATGAAAAAATGGGTTGAGCTGACGACAAGGAAGTTCAGGTGTGGCAATGAGGCTCAAAGCTTTTCTTAATTTGTCTATGTTCAATTAATATTGGACTGGTAAACTTTCTTGTTTGAAAAGAAAGATGGGAGAGAAGGAACCGAGGAGGATACAAACAAGACTAGCCATCAAATAAGTTGTCTTTAAATTTGTATGCGAATGATTTATTATTAATGTGATAGCTTGAAAACATAGACGGAACAAGAAGAAGATGAAGCAGTTGGTCTAGCTACCGAAAAGGAATCCCAACAAAAAAAATAAACTTCAAGTGAATGATCTGATATTTTTGTTGTAACTAGGGCTGTTCATTATCGGATATCCGATCCGATCCGGCGTTTCGGATCGGGTATCCGCAAAAAAAAATTCCCAATATTGCGATCCGTATCTGAAACGTCCGGATATCCGATCCGAAATCCTCGGATCGGATTGGATATCCGAGGCGGATATCCGAAATATCAATACAAGCCATTGGTGGATCCACTAGTGGTCATTAAATGTTGGTGAGTCCATTAGTAATTAGCCCAATACCATTATATCACTAACCCCGATCCGTATCCGATCCATTGATCCAGAAATTTATCCGGATCAGATCGGATACGGATACATAATCCATTGGATACAGATATTTAAGGATCGGATCGGTGGATCGATGGATCGGATCGTCCGGATCGGATAATTATGAACACCCCTAGTTGTAACAATGAGGATTACAGGTATGGAAAAGTGTATATTCAAATAACACTTAATTGGTAAACTTTCCTGCAAATTGTTGGAAAGGAAGATGCGAGAGAAGGAACCAAGATGATACAAACAAGACTAGGATGAAGTAAGTTATCCTTAAATAGATTACAAATTTGTATGCGAATGATTTGTTATTTATAGGATTACTTGAAAACATAGAAAGAAAAAGAAAAAGATTAAGAAATGGGTTGAGCTGACAACAAGTTAGTCCAGGCGTGGCAATGAGGATTAGATGTTTATTAATTTGTCAATGTTCAATTAATACTGAACTGGTAAACTTTCCTGAAGACTGTTGGAAAGGAAGATGGGAGAGAAGGAACCGCGGAGGATACAAACAAGACTATCCATCAAATAAGTTATCGTTAAAATTTGTATGCGAATCATTTATAAATAATGTGATAACTTGAAAATATAGACTGGAAGATGAAGCAATTGATCTAGTTGACGAAAAGGAAGCCAACAAAAAAATGAAGCTTAAGTGAGTGATCTGATATTTTTCAGTAACAATGAGGATTACTGGTGTGGCTAAAACGTACCCGCAAGTGTACAGGGTCAGTTGTAGTAGTCAAGTGTCGATCCCACAGAGACCAATGTAATATTAATTGAAACGCTACCAATGAATTAGGTTGAAAAGATAATGATAAAGACTAACCAAGCTAACTAGGAACAACAAAAAAAACAGATAAAAATATATGGATATATGTGTCTAACGTTAAGGATCACCGCAACAATGCTTCAGTAAATAAAATCACACTCTGCCTGAATCTAGTCCAATTATTTGAAGGTAAGGCATCTAGGGTAATCTACTAACTCCTTTCAGACGATAATAAACGTGTTTGAACTAACTAACAATCGCTGTCGCGTAGAGCTAATCTCATTCAAACTCATTAACGCTCTTAGAGTCTAGGAATAAACTGAAATAACATTCGTTGTCGCGCTCCGCTAAATCAACCTAAACCTAGAACATCTATGATGACTTAGTATCCTCAAGAGTAGTGAAATCGCTTTCGCACAAATAACACTCACGTTCAATTCCTAGGATTCTGGTAAGAGTTATCACCTTTCGGTCTCAAACTTTACCTGATTACATATTAGCGTTTTCACCTTTCAGTCTCAAACCCAAACAAGATCCAATCAGCCTAAGCTAGAACGGGCATAAAGTATCTAGGAACGAATCAAATACTATTTCAATTCAGGCAAACATATAATTATAATTACATACGCATTGTTTGGATCACCATAACTTTAAAACTAGGAATCTAGCCAAGCATGATCGAAGACATATCCAAGAGATTTAAACTAGAAATCAACATATATGAGTTATTCAATAAAGACAGGAGATAAGAAAACTTAGTCTCAATGATGAAAATAATCCAAATTGATCCAAGATAGAACGATAAACACGATCTTCGAATCAAACTAAGGCAAAGAATTCTTCTTTAAAACCACCACTATCGTCGGCGCTCCTCTCTAAAACCCCTGATTAAAACAAACCTAACTCAGCTACGTAAAATGAGCCCCCCTCAAAAACTTAGGCTGACTCTACCAAAGTGAATCCCAGCTGCAAATTCATGGGCCTTGGTTAATTAATAATGGGCTGCAAATTCATGAGCCTTGGCTTAATTAACTTCCTCTTGCTTGCAAATGCCCCACGTGAAGTGAATCCAAGCTGAAGGGCCGGTCACTCCTCCATATGAGCTGATCCAGCAATGTTGTTCTTATTAGTGCGGTCCAAATTCAGCAACTACCGTCTAGTATTAATTTGCCTTAAAATTACCTGAAACATATAAAAATAAAGTGTAAACCCCGAACACAAAATAATGCAAAATTAACTGTAAAATATATAACATAAGCATGTAAAATGATCCAAACTAATATGCAACTAGACACCTAAAATATGTATAAAATGGATGTTATCAAATCCCCCAAGCTTAAACTTTGTTTGTCCCAAGCAAGTACACAACTAATGAGTCTACAAAATATACAATGGTTGTTGCAATCCAAGAGACAAGTGAGCAATGACCATGAAAGGCCAAACAAATGACAACTTTCGTCCTAACATGCTTCTCAATCAATGACAAGATGAAATTAGTTCTTTCACTCTAGACCTCACAAGATAAATTTAAAGTCACTCACACTCATGTGTTTAGGCTATGTATTCGCTCAATTCTCTACTTTGAATGCTAACTACCATAAGCTTGCAACAGTGTCTAATCTCCACTACTAGGACAATGCAAAACACAATCATGAGACATATATTAGGGTTGTAATGGGGCCAAGGTATTTTAAATAGGCATGGATATATTTTTTGGCCTAGTGCTGAATCCAAGGGAGAGAACTTCTCAAACCAACACCAATCATAATATGATATTACAATAAGCTCAATAATTGCACCCCAAACAAACGATTCACCATCCCTTTCTTTTTGCACTTGTTTTCTTCTTCTTCACTCTTTTCTTTCTTTCTTTTTTTCAGAATTTTTGGCTTTCTTTTTCTTTTCTTTTGTTTTTGAATGAAGCAGAAGGAAGCAAACTTTTATAAACTGAATGGTATAGAACCTTACAATCAATTTCTAATGATCACCCAACATTTTTATGCAACTCCCCCAAGCTTAGTCCATCTCCACACTTAGCAAATTGAGTTCAACCCCCTGGATAGGTAGGATGTATAATAGGTTCGGATTGCTTTTGTGGAGCTTACAAACAAAATATTCTATTAGTCTCACAGGGGCTTCAACAAGAGGAAAATAATAATAGGGTGGTCAAGGATAATATAGGTTCATAAAAAACATGTCTCAATCAAGATGTAATGCATTTTTAGTCCTATATGCAGTCTCAAAGAGGTACAAAAGCAAGTTCTAGAGATAACAAGCAAAGAGAGATCACACAAGAAAATAAGAGGACTTATGCAATTGTAGTCATGAAAGGCTAACAAGCTCACCAGGACATTTTGTCTAGAGTTTCGGTTCCAACACATTTTAATCAAAGTCCACATGCTCAAGTCATTGTCAAAGTTTGATCAATCATATCATGCCCATAATGTAATTGAAACATTAACAGTCAAAGCATATTAAGGAGAGACACAATTATGTACCGTTATAATGACCCACAAAAGAATAAACAGGGGAACATATCAAATATCTATATGCACATGCAATGCAATGTGTGAGAAAAAGAAAAAAAATGAAAAAGAAACACGGAAAATATGAAAACTAACACTAAAATGCAAACATAGTCTACACATGGAATTAGCCCTCCCCTAAGCTTAAATTCTCCAATGTAGAAATAAAAGAAGGAGGAAAAAGAAACTCACCAAATGATTCACGTAATCAGGTATCAAGGCGTCTTCACTCTATGCTCCGGGGTTATCGAAAATCGGTACAAGTGCAGAAGAATTTTTTATCAACATCCTATCTTCCATCTTCCACTAGCATTGTACACACACAAACAAAACAAAACCCGAAAACACAAGACTATACATAACAGCAATGACTAGACATACCAACCTAAACCACAACCTCAGACAAATAAGAAACTCATTATCATTCCAAAGCGTAATAAAATCAGTCCAAACATTCTGTAATGAGCAGCAACAACTCAACCTCATTTGAGCAAAATCATCATGTAGCTAACACAATCTCAATATATACCAACATTACTTTTTCACTGAAAAATTCATTAGTCATACCAAATTGAAACAACCAGCCGCTGCAAATTACTCTAACATCATCATACAATCAGAAGGTCCACAAGAAATTCAGCAACACAATTTTTAAATCAAGCGCCCCTAAAAAGAATATCAAGCTATGGACTCATGAATTCTGCTGTGTAAGATAAATAACCAAAAATTGATTTCATACACATTCAGTAGAGAACTCATGGATGCCAAATAAATGAATTTGGGGCAAGGCAGTAACCGATCAATTCATGGACTGAACAAAATCAAACTTAGTTCCACCAAGCTAATTAGCAAAAGTCCAATTCAGTGCAAGCACGTTACCTTTTTTTTTTTTTTTTTTTGGGTTTAAAGAGAGGCGGCACTCTCGAGAAATATATAAATAAAACGCTACTTTGCCACCAGGCGAGGTGTAGATAAACCCCTCACATCATTCGAAAGAAACAACGACACCCGATCGGGCAGAAAAGCAAGAACATAAAAACCTAAAGGAAAAGAAAAAGCCAAAGAAGCGAGACAATCAGCAATAGAGTTCGCCTCGCGGAACACATGACGAACCCGGACGACCCAGTCTCTACGAATGAAGCCCTGTGCCATCGAGACGAGGCTAAAGAGGGGGTGACAACGATCCATAGGTTTGTTTAGCAACAGAGTCGCAATCTGCGAATCCGTTTCCAAACAAACCTTCCTGTATCCCCTATCCCAGGCCAACTTGAGACCCGACACAATTCCCCATAATTCAGCCATTGGCACCGAGCAAGAACCAAGATTGTGAACAAAACCAACCATCCAAGAACCCTCAGAATTCCTCAAAACACCAGCAGCAGCAGCAAGACCATTGACCACAGATCCATCAGAGTTGATTTTAATGAACGGCTCCACAGGAGGAGACCACTTAATCAAACCCATCTCTTTAGTCTTCTTATTCGGATCAAGCGACAACATCCTAGCACGAGCGTACTCCTTAGTCAGAGACAAGATGTGAGCAACTTTATCTCCACCGAAGGACTTCTTCTCAAAAACCCAGGCATTTCTCCACTTCCAAATACTCCAAAGGCCAACAGCAAAAAAGCAAGCCCAATCCTCAATACCATCGACACCCTGCCGCTGCAAAAGATTACTCCTAATCCATTGGGAAAAATTGAGACTGAAGAAATCCCTGCAAACGCTGGTAGGCAGAACAGTACTCCAAATAGCACGCGACTGCCCGCAATCCCGGAAAAGATGAAGCACGCTCTCAGGTTCCGCAAGGCAACGAGGGCAAGAATCCCCCAAACTCAGGTGGCGACGCTTCCGCTCAGCGTTGGTGAGCACCCCCGTTCTAAGAACCTGCCACATAAAACACCGCACCCTCTCCTGAACGCGGAGGCTCCAAATAATCTTGAAAAACCTTCCATCCACATCGATATAAACCGAGTTAGCATGAATAAACTCATAGGCCGTAGCCACAGAGAAGTTACCGTCCCGGGAGAACTTCCAAGCCAGCGTATCCATACTAACAGTCTCCGAAGAAACAACGATAGCAGCTAACTGAAGCAAGCACGAGGCAGGAAGAAGCGGATTCAGGATTTCCCAATTCCAACCCCGATCCGGACTCCAAAAATCCACCACACGGGCTTGCAACAAATCCTCACTGATCCTCCCTATGGCACAAGACTGTAACGTACAATCCACCACACGGGTTTGTGACATATTGGTCCGATTTGTTACAAATTAACCGTGCCGTACTCCATAAGTGTTTCTTTGCAATCTCAAATTTATTTTAACCAAGTGAAGAAAACAAGAAAACTTACCTTGGGTTGCCTCCCAAGAAGCGCTTTTTTACCGTCATTAGCTTGACCTTCACCAATGTCAAGTACTCGGATCAGGCGGTTCGGTGATACCTAACTCAATCGGACCAGGCTCTATGTAAGGCTTCAGTCGAATCTTTCTCACTAGAAAATATCCTGAGTTCTTGTGCCATAGCTCCACGGAATCATTTTGAAGAACTCGGTTCGGGTAGTATGGACCGGACCATCTTGTACTCTTGCTTCCCGGAAACATGCTCGACTTATGATGATAGAGAATCACATGATCCCCTCGCTTGAATTCAACATGAGCACGGTCAACAAAGCGTCTTTTTCTTTTCTTTTTCCTACTCCGACCTTTTATTTCGGAATTATCTTCCATCTCGCATGAAGTGATTGTAATAGGGTTCGGAGTAGTAGTCTTTGATAGCTCAAATTCATCAGTCTTAAAGTCCTCCTTGGTCACTTGGGTCATTCCCTTCCTATCAATTTGTGGCTCATTCCACTGTTTATCAACCCCAATCATTATAGAAGTGCATCGCTCTAAGTAGTGCACTTCAGGCGGCTCTATTGACAAATTTTATATAACCAACTCAGCAATCAAATCCTTGAAAACATATAGAAGTGCATCTCTTGTCTTTAAATAGGAAGCCAACAAAAAATGAAGCTTAAGTGAGTGATCTGATATTTTTCAGTAACAATGAGGATTAATGATGTGGCTAAAACGTACCCGCAAGTGTACAAGGTCAGTTGTAGTAGTCAAGTGTCGATCCCACAGAGACCAATGTAATATTAATTGAAACGCTACCAATGAATTAGGTTGAAAAGATAATGATAAAGACTAACCAAGCTAACTAGGAACAAAAAAAAAAACATATAAAAATATATGGATAAATGTGTCTAACGTTAAGGATCACCGCAACAATGCTTCAGTAAATAAAATCACACTCTGCCTGAATCTAGTCCAATTATTTGAAGGTAAGGCATCTAGGGTAATCTACTAACTCCTTTCAGACGATAATAAACGTGTTTGAACTAACTAACAATCGCTGTCGCGTAGAGCTAATCTCATTCAAACTCATTAACGCTCTTAGAGTCTAGGAATAAACTGAAATAACATTCGTTGTCGCGCTCCGCTAAATCAACCTAAACCTAGAACATCTATGATGACTTAGTATCCTCAAGAGTAGTGAAATCGCTTTCGCACAAATAACACTCACGTTCAATTCCTAGGATTCTGGTAAGAGTTATCACCTTTCGGTCTCAAACTTTACCTGATTACATATTAGCGTTTTGACCTTTCAGTCTCAAACCCAAACAAGATCCAATCAGCCTAAGCTAGAACGGGCATAAAGTATCTAGGAACGAATCAAATACTATTTCAATTCAGGCAAACATATAATTATAATTACATACGCATTGTTTGGATCACCATAACCTTAAAACTAGGAATCTAGCCAAGCATGATCGAAGACATATCCAAGAGATTTAAACTAGAAATCAACATATATGAGTTATTCAATAAAGACAGGAGATAAGAAAACTTAGTCTCAATGATGAAAATAATCCAAATTGATCCAAGATAGAACGATAAACACGATCTTCGAATCAAACTAAGGCAAAGAATTCTTCTTTAAAACCACCACTATCGTCGGCGCTCCTCTCTAAAACCCCTGATTAAAACAAACCTAACTCAGCTACGTAAAATGAGCCCCCCTCAAAAACTTAGGCTGACTCTACCAAAGTGAATCCCAGCTGCAAATTCATGGGCCTTGGTTAATTAATAATGGGCTGCAAATTCATGAGCCTTGGCTTAATTAACTTCCTCTTGCTTGCAAATGCCCCACGTGAAGTGAATCCAAGCTGAAGGGTCGGCCACTTCTCCATACCAGTTTTTGGGTATTTACCCCAAAATTGTAATGTATATTATGTTTTTGTATCACTTTTTTAAGTTATCTGAAAATACATTTTTGCTGACGTGACAATTATAACAGAACTGTCAACAAAAATTTTAACAGAGCTGTCAACAAAATTTTTAACATAGCTGTCAACAAACATTTTAACAGAGCTGAGAACAAATTTTTTCAAAGCTGTCAACAAGAATAATAAGTTGTCAACACCTATAATAACTCTCTGCTGACGTGGAAATTATAACAGAGTTGTCAACAAAATTTTTAACAGAGTTGTCACCAAAATTTTTAACAGAGTTGTCAACAAGAATAATAAGTTGTCAACACGACTAAATAAGTTGTCAACCCAACTAAATAAATTGTTTACACGACTAATAAACGGTCAACAACATACAACACGAGTAATTAAAATGTCAACGCGAACAGTAATTTTTAAGCACCACTAATAACATGTCAACACAACTAAATAATCTGTTAACAACCAATAAAAACTTTACAACAACACACAAATAAGATTTCATGATCTATGTTTAGCTCATTCCCTGAGGGGTTTTCTCAAAATGTGAACGGATATTAGCTCCTTGTTCTGTATGCAGACTCCGAGCAAGGATGTAAGATTTTTGTGTTTCAAGGCTGAGACAATATCTATCTCTCGTGTAAAGTCAGTCCAAGCAGCCTTTGATGACTTCGTGACCTTGACCGCCACAGGCCTGCCATCTGGGCACCGTCCCTGGTAAACCCTACTACAACCTCCCTTTCCAATCAAGTTTCCTGCATTTGGAAATTAGTATTATAAAGAGCACTAGTGAACAGTTTACACAGTTTTCTGAGAAGTCGAGAGTAAGTACCTGAAGAAAACTGCGAGGTTGAGCTCTTGAGAACTTCATAACTGAACCACGTGAAATTGGGCCGAGTTAAAACACAGTCGAGACCCGGGTCCTCAGGGAATGAGTGGTTGTTTCTCCCGTTTGCAGTCGCCCTTGTCTTCAGCAAGCGGTGGACACCCCCCACTGGGAATTGCACAAGTCAAAAAAGATTTCATGATCTATGTAATGAGATTGTTCAGCAAAGTAAAAAAAACAAACAAATTTGAACTGGCCATTGAATGGTATAATCATGTAGCATGCTTAACCAAGATACAAATGCTGACAAGTTCTAATCAGGACAGATCACCTGAAAATTGCAAAACAAATGGACAAAAGGAGCAATGTTGCACTAGAAACACCACCGAATTAGAACTATTCTAAGAGAACCCTAAATCATTGCATTTGCAAGAGTATCATATGACCTAAATCTAGCAAGTTGTTAGAAAGAAATCACATTAAAATTAAAGAAGATATGGCAACAACCTCTGAAAATAGTAACATGCTACTTCAATTCATAATTTTCAGTTTATTAACAACATATAGGTAAAATTGATGTGTGTAACAAGGCAATTTGACTAACAGAAATGGCCAGCTACTTTAATTCTTTAATACCTAGATGAAGACAACAATGGGCAAACTTTACACTAAAACAATGTCCAAATTTCTTAGGGACCAAGACAAGCGATTAGCAAAAAGTATTACTAGTATTAGTTCCCTGAGATTCAAGATCCACTAATCAGATTCCCAATTACTATTCAGGTTCTTCTATACAAGCAACCTAATTTATTCACTCGGCTCAGATTTGACACACAAATGCTGAAACTCGGCACAGTAGATACAAAATATTTAACCTCTGATTGTTTCTTCTCAGGCAGTCGATATAACCTCAGACAACTATTTGAAGTGTTCAACAAACTAAAAGTTGTGAACATGCCCTTATATTTAAGAAAAAAACTGAATGAACAAATAAAGATTAACTTGATCTCTAAATCCATCAAAACACTATAAAAATCGCTGAAAACTGTACACTAACACATCTTCTCTGCTGATCCTCCAACCAACAAAACAAAGGCTCTACTGGTCATGGCGCTCATGCTTGCAATACTAACTAGCTTCAAAATATGCAGATTACTGACCAAACAAGCCTCTTTATCACTAGAACTATAGCAGCAATGGAAATTCAGAAGTTTATAATAGATGATAAAAAAAGCTTACTGAAGAGAAACTTATCAAGGCTTTCATGCTGAACATACTCATAAACAAGAAGCTTTTCCCTCCCTGAAACACACTACCCTAACAGATTCACCACATTGCGATGTTGCACTCTTGTTAACAAGCATAAACTGGAAAACAATTGTAAATTGTGGCCACAAGAAGCACCAACACCCACTCACTGAGATTCGAAGGAATTTCTGAGAATTTTGGAGGTTTTTTTTTACTCAACACTGGTTGTCAACACGAAAGGCCATAAAACATCAGCAACACAACACATTAGTCACCAAAGTAATCAAGCAAGTTCAGATCTGGATTTACCTGAATCTGAGTACATTAATCTACAGGTGAAGAATCGGATTCCACAACTTAGAATCGGATTCCACATCTTAGAATCTCGCTGCCTGCACCTCGAAAATAGAGACAATTGTTGATGTTCAAGAGGAAGATAGACCTGGATCAGTTTTTAGAGGTCGTTAATGGACATCCGAGTTGGATGAGTTTTTCAGATCTGGATTTACCTTAATCTGAGTACAAATGATCTACAAGTGCAAAATTACTCCAGTGCGAGATTCGAGGCAGCCGCCGGTGGTGATGGTAGATCTGTCTACATGTGCGAGATCGGACTTCGATTGAGCGATGGAGATTTTGTGTAATCTGAGTAGTGAGGTAGCGAGAGAGGGGAAGAATTTTGGAGCTGTCCTCGTGAAAGCATTGCAGGGATGAAGGCAGCGCGAGAGCTGACGTGTACTTAGGGTACTTTATTAGAACTTAATAAACGAGTGCAGAAATTGCGGATTTAGTTGCAAAAGCGGTATCGGGCACAAATAGTTCTAAAACTCCATATGAGCTGATCCACCAAAGTTTCCAGCAATGTTGTTCTCATTAGTGCGGTCCAAATTCAGCAACTCCCGTCTAGTATTAATTTGCCTTAAAATTACCTGAAACATATAAAAATAAAGTGTAGACCCCGAATACAAAATAATGCAAAATTAACTATAAAATATATAACATAAGCATGCAAAATGATCCAAACTAATATGCAACTAGACACCTAAAATATGTATAAAATGGATGTTATCAATTACAGGTGTGGCAAAGTGTGTGTTCAAATAACACTGAATTGGTAAACTTTCCAGCAGATTGTTGAAAAGGAAGATGTGAGAGAAAGAACCCGGGAGTAAACAACACTAGCTATGAAGTAAGTTATCTTTAAATAGATTACATATTTTTTCGCGAATGATTTGTTAGTGATGGGATTATTTGAAAACATAGACGGAGAAAGAAGAGATGAAGAGATGGGTCGATCTGACGACAAGACAGTTCAGGTGTGGCAATGAGGATTGGACGTTTATTAATTTGTCTGAGTGCAATTAACAATGAAATACTAAACTTTCCCCAAGATTGTTGGAATGGATGATGGGAGAGAAGGAACCGAGGAGGATACAAACAAGACTAACCATCAAGTAAGTTATTTAAAATTTGTATTTGAAATATTTATTATTAATTTGATAACTTGAAAACATAGACGGAACTAGATGAAGATGGAGCAATTGGTCTAGTTGACGAAAAGGAAATCCAACAAAATATAATCCTCAAGTGAGTGATCTGGTATTTTTACTGTAACAATAAGGATTACAAGTGTGGCAAAGTGTATGTTAAATAACACTGAATTTGTAAACTTACTTGTAGGATAAAATAGTAGGTGTATCATTTCCCGAACTTGTTGTACATCTTTGCTCGAGCATGAGAAAGAAAAGGATGACCAATCCTGTTCAGAGAGTCTTACCTGGAAACAAATAGAATCTGAAGAATGGTTGAAGAACCATATATATGTTTACATAGTACTAGTATCCGGGCCCCGTTCTTCGCACGGGCTATACACATTTTTTTTATACAAATGAATTTCAATTATAAAGAAAAAGAGGTTATATTAAGATTACGATATTTTACACGTCAAGCACATCAATTACATTTCACATTATACACACATGGAAATAAACGCAAGGTAGACCAAAAAAAAAGAGTACAAAAACAAACATTACAAACATTTTAATTTTTCTCTTTCTTTATATCTATTTAAATGCCTAACAATCCTGACTATAAATAAAAGTTCACTAATCTTAACCAGTCCACCAACAACGCAAGTAGAGTTTGTCCTCTCTTCATTCACTGGAGTGGTAGGTATACAAAACAATGTAGCAATCTCCACAATAGTAGAATTTACTAATACCTTCTTTTAGAACTGAAGTCCTTTTTGCCTACTGTGAACTGTCAACTAGCCATACCTACAAACAACTACTCCCTCCGTCCCCTAATATAAGGCTCATTTGCTTTTTCGACACTATTCACAAATCGAGAGAATCTTCTTGTTTTCTTCCAATATATAGAAATAAATATAGGCATGTGAGATCTTGTTTGATTCGTCTCAATGAGTATTTTGGGAATATTAAAAAATTATAATTTTTATCATCGTATATTTAGAGATATTAACGTTACAAAATGTGTCTCGACAAATGTGTCAAAAGTAAATGGAAAGATCATTAAGGAACAGAGGGAGTATGTTAATGCACAATGATTGGAGGAAATGCTAAATGCGAAGTAGAAATTGCTTAAAAAGAGTTAGTTATTTATGTCCATACATCAATTTTCCCGCCAGATTCAGTGGAATTTCCTCCTGTGCAACATCGGCTTTTGTTGCACCCTATCCTCCGCCACGTTGCTTCCCAAAAGCTAAAATGGAGAAACAATTTAAAATTACAAGCATAATAAAAAAAGAAAAAGAAAATATTCAAGGAGTAAATTTTACCAGCAGCTTTACCTCTTCCTTCTTCAGGACCAACTTTTGACCCCATAGGCCAGGAGTCAAAGTAATGCTTGAATGAATTTGATTCATATCCTTGAATAACACGAACAGTTCCACGACGAACACCACCATCCAAGAACACGGGAATGCGGCATTTACTGGTGAACCATCTGAAAGAAAAATCTCAAGTAATTAGGCTTGATTGCTAGAAAACATTTGATTTCATTGCAAATATGGGTAAGGTTGTGATTAGGAATAATTGGTACAAAATAATCTTATATGTCTTCCAAATCCATGATAGTAGAAGGGACATAATCAAGTTGGCGAGCACCATGGTTGGATACAATGATATCGGTGGTCCATTTTAAACGGTCAATCTCGCTACAAAATGAGATGAAAAAAACTCACCATTACACAGTGAAACAGAAAAGAAGATGAAAATGGAAGCAATTATGATGATTAATTCTTGTGTCATTACCATCCTCAGCAATGAGTACACTCTTCACAAGAATTGACAGGCTAGTGATTGTCTGCAGCCACTTAACATCCTGCAAATGTTTATGACTTTTCTGATCACAATTTAATTAAACCATGTTTTACATCTAAACTTATAGCTCAGAGATCGGTCAATTTCACATTCTGCCTCCTAAGCTCTAGGTATTTCACATTCTTGCTTATTTCCACTTCTTCCTAGTAAACCTCAAGAGACATCATAAACAAAAAGAGATGAAAAAATCATTTGCAAATGACAATTTCTGAATCCTGAACCAGAATTGGAAAAGGCAATCTTTTCCCTTCAATGTTTTTGAGACCAACCAAAAGCAAAACAAAGGTCAAAATATGCTCACAAGCAGTGACTGCTAAAAAATGCACGAAATAATAAAACAATGTTGCTCGGAAGAAACTTTTATACCTTTTGTTGGAGAGAAGTCACATATTCCATCATCAACGGATTCTGAAAAAATACAGCAAAGCAACAATTCTCAAACTCAACAAAGAAAAGAAAAGAAAACAATGAAAACAACATACAGTTTAATTAGAGAAGATTAAGTATGCAATGAATAAGAGTATTGTGCACTTCATTAAATCACTGAGTGCTATCTCCACACTGTTTTGACTAACTTAGAACACATGATTTTAGTCTACTGGGGGATAAAATTATCAACTGCATTAGTATATCGTCTTTTTACACCATAAGTTACAATCTGAAACAATAAACTCTCTGCTTAAAAACAGAAACAATAAACTCTATACTCGAAACCCCAAAGAAATTTGTTCAAATTAATTGATGTAATAAAATAAATGATTTTTTATACATAATGCTAAAGAATGACTCTTTGTCTGTCAATTCAAAAACAGTTGACCGGACTAATTTTAGAAATTAATAAAGCAGGAGTGAACTGAGCATGTAGCAGGAAAACACCAGTCCACTGTCACTTTGTGAGCTACTAAGTTTTACTCTGAACAAATAATCCACTACTAATGAGGTAATTCTTAGCTTTTTGTTAATTATGCTCTTTCCTACCAAGTCAGGCTAGTCTACACATTCTGGATCTCTTCATTTGCAAGGTCAATATTTTCTCATATGAGAAATTACCCATATCAAAAACACTTGAGTAATTGAAACATAATGAAACTCACACAAAGAAACTAACCAATTTTCATCAGGTAAAAAAAGATAAGGGCGAGATAGAGGTCAAATGTTAGCTAGCCAAATTAGAAAAAATCCATTAAAACACAGTCACATTAATGAACTACAGAATCACTACAGAAACATGAAAAAATTAGAGGTAGGTTTAATTGGATGTTTACCCTTGGAATGTTCCCAAAACAGGGGTGGTAAAAATTGTTGATCAAGCTTAGAGTTTTCCTTTGTAGTTGTTGCAAGAACAGGTTTCTTGTTTCATATACACCAGTGATTTGTTTTGTGCAGCATAGGAGAATATAAATAATAGTTGAACTATTTAGCCACATTATTGAATGAACTATATAAAAAATTACCAAATATAAAGTTCCTATGAAGTAACCTGATTGTGCACAAGTAGCGAATCTCCCCAGACATTAATATACTTGAATCCATAGTCACGAGCAGCATCAATAAAAGCATCAACTCACTGATGACTAACCATGTCAGATTTTTCGTCCATGGGTTCCTACAAGCATCTCCCCTACAAAAAAAAACACAACCATCATTCTGTATAAAAAAGAAAGTTTAAAAAAGTTCAAAACATGTTAATAAACGGTTATGTTTATAACTGATTGTCACATGCTTCCTTTGGCATTCAGAGATAGAGATTCAAAAGAACATCAGGATCATCAACTTGCGAGGAGCAAGGCTAATAGAGACTCTAAAAATTAACATAGACAAGAGTGCATATATTAGTTGAAGAAAGGAATGAGGTCGAAAGAACATAAACGAGTATAAAGTATCGGAACCAGAACTAAATCTAAAGTGGTCATGAAACTACAATTGTTGATTGTGCTTGTAATAGCCAAGATGAAAAGATAGTAATAGGTAAAGCTTAATCAAGTATTTGTACCTGCAATGAAAGATGTGAAGCCCAGGCGATTGCTTGTTTCAAAGTAGTTTCATAATCACTTCGTAGCACTTCATTTTCAGCATCTAAGTCAATCCTAGAGCTAACTTTTCCTACAGTTATTCACAAATGTCAAGTTTCTGTGAAGAAATAATCTCCAAAATACACACAATCAACATTTCCTCATACAAAAACTAATGCCATATAGTCATATAAGCAGGATCAAGTGTACAGTTAGTTCTGTATCTAGCCAATTAAAACTAAGTCATTACATATCTATGTCTCACACCTGTTATTGCTACTGGCCACTACATGTTACCTCTGAAATTAGAATGTGTGATGTATGTGGCATTTTATGGAACCAAATGAGTTTCTAAAAAGGTTTAAGCGCAAATTAAGCCATATCAGAAAATTAGTTTTGTGATAACTGAACTTTCCTCACATTGTCTAAGATGACTTGCACATTCAGCTTCCATGATCATTCTAGTATTCTACTTTTCTCTAATCCAAAAAATAAATTGCAGTGCTTCAAAATATGTAGGAATTAGAAGTTTGATAAACAATAAGCATACCAACTACTTGTACCCACTCTCAAACTTCATCGTCGGTCGACCCGAATTCGCTGCATCAACAAGATCTCATCATCCCCAAATTTTACTATCAACACAACAAAAGAAAGAGACAAAAGAAACCGAGAGTAAAGAGAGATCTATACCAGTTTTAGTGGTGGTTTTAAGAGACCAAGTCCATTTCATCAGATTATGAGCAACATTTGAAATCAACCCATTAACAATTTCTGTAAAAGCAACATTTGAAATCAACCCATTAACAATTTCTGTAAAAGCAAAACAAGAAACCCGCATATTAGAAGGAGGCTCATAAACAATTCCTAGAAGCTTCAGGAAACTTACTGTAAGGTGGAGCAGAATGAAAACCCATTAGAGAAGTTGACGTCTTCATACTTCAATGCGGGTGGGGTTTTGAAATGCGGAAGAGTAAACACCGTCATCCTCTCTTCTCATATGCAAACCCTAGAATAGAACGGAGAGAGAACGAGCGAAGATGGAAGGAGGGATGTGAATGAGAAATGGAAAGTGAAATCAAGGATTCACAAGGATTCACAAGGATTCAAAGGATTCAATTGTGAGGTGAGGTGACGTAATTTTAATAGTAAATGTCTTAGTGACTTGTTTGCGTTGTCATTATTCTCAACCCTCGTTTGGTTGACTGCTGTGATGTGTTTGGTGTGTACTGGAGTTTGGTGTGTACTGGAGTTGGGATGAAATTCATGACTTCAAACTTCATTGGCCTCTCAATTTGATTTATTGTCTTAAAATATGTGGGGTTATACCGGTGCCGATTTATTGGCCTCTCAATTTACCCTATTTATATTTAGGATACGTCAATTTATCAACCTCTCGATTTACCCTATTTATATTTAGGGTATGCAGATTTTTTCCTTATAAAAAATAATAAAATGACATGCTAAAAAATTCCAATCCAACCCTATTCCAGGACTATAACAAACAAAACCTTCTTTATCTCAGCTAGACAGGGTGATAGTCATTATAGCAAGAAAATACACATAATATCATCAACAATGTCAGATTCAACCACGAAATTCATGACACTGATATCATCACAACTAATAAATATTGTGCTAATGTCAGGAAACTATGTACAACAAACTTTATAGGCAAGCTAATAATCAATCTATTATTATTAATAAATTAAAATTCATATAGCACATCACCAAACCTTGGAGCATCGAGTTGCTACTCATCGTTTTCATCGGACTGTCGCACTTTATATATGGAGGCCAGGATGCTCGGCACAGAGTAAAGTAGTCACGGTTTAGTCATTCACCTATTCAAGTATCACCGGCCATCAGTGAAATAAACATGGCAGAAGTGGAGGGTTATTTTAGTACCATCTCTATCAGAAAGTTGTACAGAGGTTGTAGGACCTGTATTCCGCAGAATAACAATCTGTAAAGAATTAAAACGAAGAACAGAATTAAGAAAGAATTTTACCGAATCGTTCTTGACGAAACTGTTGCGTAGAGTTGAGATTAGATCTCTTTCCTTAATTCTGTAACGCCCCGTATATGTGACGGTTACCGACGTTGAGAATCCCAGGATACAACTACGATCACTTCTGGTTTGCACAATCAAAAGACAGAAGCCAACGAACCAGTATCTGTGCAGTACTCTTGAAGGAGAAGAAGAGAAGAAGGAGATTGATTGATTTCGGATACAGAGAATGAGAACCGGACTTCTCTTAAAAAGAGTCTGAGTTTGTTGCAGAGGAGGAGATTTCGGATCTGACGACACCAACGAGGTGGGAGTCAGTTGTGGAGCGCGTGGAGGAAAACAGGGAGGTTGTTGCTGACTTAGTTTGGGCGTCCCCAACGAGGCAGTCCAAAACCTAATCTGGAAGCCCAAAACTTTCAGATTCAGCCCACTTCAAAAAGAGAAGCTAAGCTGTAGGCCCATTCCACAAGACCACGGGGCACGGGCCACGGGCCGGACGGACGGACGGACCGCGCGAGGGCCCCTTTGTGTCCTCTCTCCATACCTCTCCCAAGGGCTTACCAAGGGTATGGGGTTTGGAGTATATAAACCCTTCATATTCTCACCCCAATTTTCGATGTGCGACAAAACCCATATCAAAATTCAGCTCCAAAATTGTTCTTTGTACTTAGACAAGCAACCAACTTTGAGCCTTCATTTCTCATTCAAACGGAACCCGATTTTGACGTGTGAGTACACTACGGCGTAGTGCTCGCGAAGACAAAGTCAACGCTCCCATAATCCGGCACAACCGGTGACCGCAGCCCACCGGAAAAGTGCCCGGAAGTCAGTCACAAATCAGTTCCAACAATCCCCCACATGAATAGAAATGATTCTATTACACGTGCTTAGACAAGTGATGAGGCTAAAGTCGTAGTGCCAAATCAAAGAAATAAACTCTAAACACTAACTAGAGTATAACAAGTAAGTAGAGGTCGAACCCAAGGGAATCAAAACACCAAATCAATGCAGTCAAGTGAAATATCAACTAGTGAACAAGTAACAAGTAACCAGGGGGGGTTTTGATTGTATGAAACACAAAAGTAACAAGTATCAAACAAAGATGGTTTGGTTGTGAATATGATGAGAAGGGGTTTCACCTAGCAAGTATCCACACAACAGTCAATCAAGTTGATCATAGATTTATCTCAAGTTCTATTCAATCCTAGGGAATGTTCCTATTCCAATCTTTAATATATTAGCAGGCCAACCGGTCCTGATAATACTTACTATTCAACAATCAGGGAAACCTCTCAAGATTAGATGAAATAGCAGCAAAGGGCACAGGAATCATAGGAATGCATGCAATAACTTACAACCGTCAAGTATTAACATGCAATCAATTCTCTTTCATAAAAGAAATCAACTACCAGATCATGCAGATATGAATGCTACAATGACAAGGAATTCCACCGTATATTCCTAGTCTAGCAATAGAAAACTATCAATCAAACTAGGTGATCAAGCTAGCAAAACTAATAGAAATCAATAGATGAAGAACAAGAGAATTAATACAAACCCATAGAAAAAGAACAAGAGTTTAGAAATCTCACAACTTAATAACTGAAGGTTTCAACCGCTAAGTAAAACAATGGAGATTAGTTCCTGCTCATGGTTGCAGAACTAAATTGTCTGATGGAAAGATGATGATAGGAAAGATGATAGAAACTGGGGTCCTTAAATAGAGAACTAACCCCAAAATATATGGTAAACGAAAGATCCTAAACGAAATAATAAGGAAAATAGGAAAATAATAAAAAGAAATAAAAGCAAAGCAAAATAAGGAAAGTCCGGAATATCTTCGGCCTTGTTGTGGCGATCGCCATAGATGCCTGGCGATCGCGGTCTTCATTCAAATCTCTGTCGTGTTTCTGTCGCCCCATGGCGATCGCCATGCTCTCTCGAACTCCTGAATGCTCCTGTTGTAGAATGGCGATCGCCATAGTGATGGTGGCGATCGCCGCTGCTCCGCAGAATGCCTTCGTCTTCATGTCTTGAATCTTGAATCCTCTTCTTCTTCGGTTCTGGTCTTCGTTTCTTCACTTCTTCATAAACAACTCAGAATATAACAATAGCTCCAAATACTTGTGATAACACTCCTAAACTAATGTAATAACCCCTAGTTACGCCATACAAAGTGTAGTGTATCAAATACCCCCCACACTTAGACTTTTACTCGTCCCGAGTAACTTACAGAAAAGCTACCCTTACAATGAAAAGCTCAAAGCCTCAGGAAGTACAAGAATATCTCCTAGTGATTACATACTCAATAAGCCCAAAGCATACAAAACGCAACAACAACAATCAAGAACAAATGTGATACAATAAGCACAAACTCAGAACTACACCTTATTCCTCCAAGTGGCCTACCCGAATCCTCCTATACGCCTCCTTCTTATGTCTCCATACGCCAAGATGATAATGATCCTAAAACACTCAGTTTTTTTATAACACTCATCTTGCTTGGGCGCCCTTTCGGGTTTTCATCCCAACCACTCAATAATTATTCCGAGCTCACCAACTCACATCTCTCAAGACTTATTGTTGCCTCAGCCTAGTGCCGGCCAAGCCACCTTCTTATTGCATAGATCTTGCTATCCAAGGATTTTGTATGCCTTTTTCTCAATATTTTTGGCTTTTTCTATTTTTTAATTTTTTTTTGAATTTTTGATTTATAACATGCAAAATGAAATGCTAGGAAAATAAATATGTACAATTACTCATATCATCCCCTCCCCCATACTTGAATGAGACATTGTCCTCAATGGAAAATAAAGGACATACAAATGTAAATGGGGAAGCAAGGATAATACTCACTGTGGTGATGGTGGTGGATGGTGTGGATAGTAGGGGTTTGCACCCCTAAAGAAATCCTCCTGCCTCTGTTGCAACGTCTGCATGGTCTGCTCAATGTTGGTGAACCGGCTGTCATAGCTGCTCACTGTTCGGCTCACCTCAGCTAGCTGTGTCCCGAATGCCTGCTGCTGAAGAGACATACTCTCCATCAGACTGTACATCCGCTCATAATCAAATCCCGGGGTAGCAGCCTGAGGACCTCCCTGATCAGCCCTTGGAGCACCATCATGACCTCCCATGTCAACTTCCATCTCCGCCTCCTCGTCAGACTCCTCAGCCTCAGCACCATCAGGCAATAGTCGAAAATCCCTTGCAAGAGGACCAAAGGGAATGAATCTAGGTAGACGCATCTTCTGTGTGCCCTCATGCTTGGACAACCACGTATAAATATCCCGGCGCACATCTAGAAGCAGTGCACGCCTCAGCCCTGGAACATCATAAACATAGTTGGAGTTGCTGCTACCACTAGGGATAGCATCATCTCCTAAACAGAGTCGGGCAATGAGAGTGACCATTCCTCCCATACTTATCTTGCCCACCTTCTTGCCCATCTTCCTGTATTTGGCCACACTATGGCAAAAAAGCAGGATCCAATCTGGAACGGTCTCACATTCAGGTGTGAGGCTCCATAAAAACTGTAGATCCTGAGCAGAGACCTTGTTCACCTCCCCACGCCCCAAGAAACACATGGCTATCACCTTGTGAGCTAGCCTAAGGCAAGGATGAGTGAACTCGTAATTGTACTGAGTAATAGAAGGGTTCAGTACCTGTCCTGTAGAATGAAACCAGAAATCTGCAGCCCTCTGATCAGGCTCACTCCAACCTTCACTAGGGTCCTTGGTCACCCCAAATAGTACACTCAAATCATCAAAACCAAGAACATACTCTTTACCTTGCAGCATGAAAACAATATTTCGTTCCTCCGTACTGAATGAAAAAGTAGCAATAAAGTCTCGTGTCAAAGTCTCATCAGTGGGAGCGTTTTTGGTCATAAGTCCACCTAAACCACCATGGCTCAGCAATGCCAATGTGCATTCTTCCAAACCCAACAATTGCAAAGTGGGTACGCAAAAGAACTTAGTAGTAACTACAGCTTTAGAATCCACAAAATCTCGAACCTCTTTCTGCTTTTTAGTCATACATCTCTTGACTCCTCTCACCATTGTATAATAAGGGGATGAATAGAAAAGGAGAGAAACGAAGTTTTACTCACAGAATTTTCGAAGCAAAATAAATGCTGCAGAACAGAATGGCGATCGCGGATGGATTATGGCGATCGCGGATGGCTTCTGTATTGCACGGGCGATCGCGGTTAATGGATGGCGATCGCGGTCGCCTGGGTTTCCGAGGTCGAGCTTCTGTCACCAGATGGCGATCGCCGTGAGATGGAGGCGGTCGCGGTGGCTGGTTTCCGACGAAGTCCAGTGGATTTAGGTCGGCTTTTGTGGTGGTTTGAGGGAGATGGGAGCTTGGGAGGTTTTGGGGTGGTTTGAGGGAGATGGGAGCTTGGGAGGTTTTGGGGGTGGCTAGGGTTTTAGAAGATGAGGGAGAAGATGGGAGTGGGTAAGGGGTTTTATAGTGGGGCTGGTGGGGTTTTATTGGTGAGGGTAGGTATGAGATTGGGCTTGGGCTTCGCTTTTTATTATCATGGACCTTTTCAGCCGGCCCACCTGCATAACTGATTAATCCATGTAGCTTTATCAATTTATCGTCTCCACATCAGCTAGTCACCGTTCCGTCAGTGCCCCGTCAGCACAAAGTCAGCGCCACGACATCCTAAATATCCACGTCATCATTTTTTTTTTTTTTTTTTTTAGAACGAGAGAAGACTTACAGTGGGATTGGCTACTGACTGTAGCGGACCCTAAGCTTCGGTGTTTTCCTCCTGTCCATAGAAAAAGTAACAAGAAAATTACCCCGAACAAAAACAAAAACAAACTCAAACCTCGGGTTGCCTCCCGAGTAGCGCCTTATTTAACGTCGTGGCTCGACTTCATGCCTTTCAATCAGGTTTCATCAATAGGCTCAGTAAAATATTGCTCATCGATGGCCTCGTTGGTGAAACCTTCATGATAGGCTTTCAATCGTTTCCCATTTACCTTAAATACCTTATGAGTCTCCCCATCATATAAATCCACTGCTCCGTGGGGAAAGACTTGGGCAACAACATAAGGTCCTACCCATCTAGACTTAAGCTTACCTGGGAAAAGTTTCAGACGTGACTGAAATAGTAGAACTTTATCACCTGTTTTGAAGTTCTTTCTCAAAATGTTCTTGTCATGCCAAGCTTTCGTCTTCTCCTTAAATATGACAGCATTGTCATAGGAGTCGAGTCTTGCTTCCTCTAGCTCACTCAATTGTAGCTTCCTGAATTCTCCAACTTCACTAATTTGCATGTTGCATTTCTTGACAGCCCATAATGCCTTATGCTCAAGCTCCACTGGAAGATGACAACCTTTACCAAAAATTAATCGATAGGGTGACATACCTATAGGAGTTTTGTAGGCTGTGCGGTAGGCCCATAATGCATCATTAAGTCTTAGGCTCCAATCCTTCCTGTTGGGAGCTACTGTCTTCTATAAGATGGTCTTGATCTCCATGTTTGACAACTCAGGTTGTCCATTGGTCTGTGGATGATAGGCAGTGGAGACCCTCTCAGTAACATGATACTTCTTCAGCAATGCACTCACCGTCTTGTTACAAAAGTGAGTACCCCTGTCACTTATGAGAGCCTTGGGAATACCAAAACGAGCAAATATGTTCTCTTTCAAGAACCCTGCTACCACTTGAGAATCATCAGTCTTGGTGGCCTTCGCTTCCACCCATTTGGAAACGTAGTCCACCGCAAGCAAAATATATAAGTTCCCGAATGAGCTAGGGAAAGGTCCCATAAAGTCAATCCCCCAAACATCAAAAATCTCACAAAAGATGATTGGTGTTTGAGGCATCTCATTCTTTTGAGACATGTTCCCAACTCGTTGGCATTGATCACAGGTTTTGCAATAGGCATAAGCATCCCGAAATATGTGTGGCCAATACAAACCTGCATCCAATACTTTCCTAGCTGTTCTATTTGCCCCAAAGTGACCCCCACATGCATAAGAATGACAAAAAGACAAGACAGATTGTACCTCATTATCCGGAAGGCATCGACGAATCACCTGATCATTACAGTGTCTCCAAAGATAGGGATCATCCCACACATAGAATCTAGCTTCGCCTTTCATCTTATCCTTTTGAGCCTTGGAAAAATTAGGGGGGAACTCGCCTATGACAAGAAAGTTCACTAAATTTGCGTACCAGGGTTTGAAGGATTTTAGAGCGAGGAGTGTAGCTTCAAGATCAATGTTAATGTAAGTCTCTGCGAGCCAACGGCGATCGCTACCAATGCATGGCGATCGCGGTCGCGGTCTAGAATCGACTGTAGCTTCTGTGGAAGCATGGCGATCGCCAATGATGTGTGGCGATCGCGGTCCTGACTTAGTACTCTTGTAAACATTAGAATAATCATGGCGATCGCCACTAGATGGTAGCGATCGCGTCATGGCCACAGTAGCTACTCCGAACAGATTGTCATCGGGGAAATTTCCCTGAATTTGCTCCTGCATATCTGGCTTGTCATCTGCACTGACTAATCTACTCAAGTGATCAGCCACCAAATTTTCAGCACCTTTCTTGTCTCGAATTTCCACATCAAACTCACTCAGCAATAAGATCCATCGAATCAATCTTGGTTTGGCATCCTTCTTCGTCATAAGATAACGAAGTGCTGCATGGTCAGTATAAACAATTACCTTGGTACCAAGTAGATATTGTCTGAATTTCTCCAAGGCAAACACAATTGCTAGCATCTCCTTCTCAGTGGTGGAGTAGTTCCTTTGCGCTTCGTTCAAAGTCATAGAAGCATAATGAATTACATGAGAAGCTCTTGCTTCTTTTTGTCCAAGAACTGCTCCCACTGCATAGTCGCTAGCATCACACATGATCTCAAAAGGTCGAGACCAATCTGGCGCCTGAATAATTGGTGCACTTGTCAAACGAGTTTTCAACTCATCAAACGCCTTCTTGCACTCGTCATTAAGCTCAAAATCAACCTCTTTTTTCAGCAGCTCACATAGTGGTGATGAGGTCTTTGAAAAGTCTTTAATAAACCTGCGATAGAAACCTGCATGGCCTAGAAAAGAGCGAACTTCCCGCACATTAGTAGGATAAGGAAAAGATTGAATTACATCAATCTTCGCCTTATCGACCTCAATACCCCTAGCTGACACAATATGCCCTAACACAATACCTTGCTCAACCATGAAGTGACACTTTTCAGAATTAAGAACCAAGTTAGTTTCTACACATCTTTTAAGCACTAGTGTCAAATGGTTTAAACATGCATCAAAACTGTCACCATGAACTGTGAAATCATCCATAAAAACTTCAATGAAATTTTCCACATACTCGGAAAAAATACTCACCATACACCTTTGGAACGTACCGGGTGCGTTACACAACCCAAATGGCATCCTGCGGTATGCAAAAGTACCAAAAGGGCATGTAAATGTCGTTTTCTCTTGATCCTCTGGGGCTATGGCAATCTGAAAATAACCTGAGTATCCATCCAAAAAGCAATAGAAAGGGCGACCAACAAGTCGCTCAAGCATTTGATCAATAAATGGTAAAGGAAAGTGATCCTTTCTAGTTACCGCATTCAGCTTACGGTAATCAATGCAAACTCGCCAACCTATTTGTAACCTGGTAGGAACCAACTCTCCTTGTTGATTCTCTACAACCTGAATACCACCCTTCTTGGGGACACATTGTGTAGGACTAACCCATTGACTGTCAGAGATAGGAAAAATCATACCTGCCTGCAGGAGTTTCAGCACCTCCTTCTTCACCACTTCAGTCATTGGTGGATTGAGCCGCCTCTGGGGTTGTCTGGATGGTTTAGGATCCCCTTCTAGCAAAATCCTATGCATACATGTCGAGGGACTAATCCCTTTGATGTCTGCAATGGTCCATCCCAAAGCTACCTTATGCTCTTCAAGCACTGCCACTAATTTCTCCTCTTGCTCCTTGGAAAGATTGCTTGAAATAATAACCGGTAATGTTTTACCTTTTCCAAGAAAAGCATACTTCAAATGTTTGGGCAACTCCTTCAATTCAACTTCTGGTGCTGCACAATAGATGGTAGGAGCTTCTCGCTCGGTACTATTAGTTCTAAGGGGCCATTGCCCACATAAGTGTAGGGAGGCTTACCTTCAGCGTTCAATTGTGCCAAGACTACTTGCATGTTAGTGGATAGAGACATATATGCATGTGGATCCTCCACATCATTCTCAATGATCGATTTCAGCTCATCACAACAAGTCACATCAAACACATCTTGCACAATAGGCTCAATCACATCAATAGAACACAAGGAATGGTCATCAATGGGATGTTTCATAGCATCATAAATATTGTATTCAACCTTCTCCCCATCAAATTCCATTGTCAGTGTCCCACTGTTCACATCAATCTTAGTTTGAGCAGTTTTCATAAAAGGCCTACCTAGCAAAATAGGTGCTGCATGCTTGTCATGCTCCATATCCAAAACAAAGAAATCAGCAGGAAAAATCAAGTCACCAACCATAACAAGAACATCTTCAACCACCCCTTTCGGGTACACATTAGATCTATCAGCAAGTTGAACAACAATTCCTGTTTCATGCAATGGTCCTAACCCTAGTGATTCATACAGAGAAAAAGGCAAAACATTGATTGATGCACCTAAATCTAGCATAGCTTTTTCGAATTTAGTTTCACCAATCACACATGGAATGCTAAACATGCCTGGGTCACCACATTTCTTAGGCATACATCTTTGGAACACAGCAGAAACTTGTTCACTAACTTTAACCTTTTGTCTTCCCTTGAGTTTTTGATTTCTTTTAATTGTGCAAACTTCTTTCAAAAATTTTGCAAATCTAGGAATACTCTTGACAAGTTTAAGTAAAGGGATGTTTACCTCGCACCTACTGAAGGTTTCGAAAATTTCTTTATCGTTTTCTGGCCTTCGAGTGTCCTTCAATGCCTCGGGAAAGGGAGCCACAGGCTTCTGTGAGAATAGAGGAGGGAAGTTGGGGCGAACATAATTGTCAACCGGCTCAGATGACTCATGGCAATCGCCATTCATGGACGGCGATCGCGGTCGCGACCCTTCAGCTTCTGTTGAAATATGGCGATCGCCAATGAGTTGTGGCGATCGCGTCTCCTTCTCGGCCAGATTCTGCTTGTTCTCTGTAATGTTACCGCGATCGTCAAACATTGGTGGCGATCGCGGTCGGTCTTCTGGAGTTGATGTCTCAGGATTTTGCCTTTGTTTGCTCTTTTCAGCATTAGATTCCTCAACCAATAATTTTCCACTTCTCAATGTCACAACACTGACACTTTCTCTCGGGTTTACTACCGTTTGAGATGGTAGCTTTCCTGAATCTCTAGCTTCTAAGTTGCTCACAGCTTGAGCAATTTGTCCTATCTGTTTCTCAAGATTCTGAATTTAGCATTTTGTTGCATCACAGATTGAGCTAAGGACTTAATCATCTCTTCAGCAGTCAGAGAGTTTTGAGGTCTAGGCTGATTTTGGTGATTTTGCAACACTTGAGGGTTTTGAACATTATTCTGATTATCCCACCTCAAGTTAGGATGATTTCTTGTACCTGGATTATAATGATTAGCATAAGGATCAAATCTAGACCTAGGTTGCCATCCTCCTGCAGCATTTACCTCAGCACTCGGTTCTTGGAGTTGTGGACACTCGTCAGTAAGATGTCCTGTGAGTGTGCATACCCCACAAGCTTTCACCACTAGTAGAAAAAACACCTGTTGAGGCGGGCAAAACCCCCCCTGTTGAGGCGGGCAAAGGGCGCTGCAACAGAGGGGGCTGCAACAAGTATTGACTTGTTGAGGCGGGCAAATGTTCGCCTCAACAAGTCACTTGTTGAGGCGGTCAAAACTATGCCCGCCTCAACAAGTAGGTAAAATTTTCAAAAAAAAAACCAGCTTTTTGAGGCGGGCAACTGTTTGCCCGCCTCAACAAAGCTCATGTAAAACAAAAAAAAAATTATAGCGTCCCTAAACCTAATTTTTCCTAAACTGAATAGGCAAATCATACAGAACAACAAAACTGAATCGGAAAATCATACAGAACAAAATGCAGCGTCTCAATTGAATCAACAACAACAAAACTCATTGATAACGAATCTGTTAAATTTCAATCAATTTACAACCTGAAATAAACTTACAATCTAAGAACTAATTCAATATTACAACAAACCGATCTGCTTAATCTGCTCTTCGTACTCCTTCCTGGAAATTTACATCTTTCCACTTGAGAAATCCAAGATGAAATTAAGCTACTAAGAAAGAGAAAGAGAAGAGAAGATGAAATTTACATCTTCGTAATCTGCTCTTCTTCTGCTTCTTCTCTTCGTCATCCTCGTCGCTGGACTGAAATCGATTTCAAAATCCACAGTGAATTAGTCCAGATCTAGATTGTTAGGGTTTCAGATCTGTGAAATTGAGAGATGAAAAGGCTTACAGAGGAAGAGGAGCTGCCGGATCGACGATGCTTCTTCTCCACGAGACCAGATCCATGATGACCGTGCCTCTTCTCATCCTCCTATCCGGATGCGTCGGCTTCCGCCTCGACATTAGGGAAGTAATTCGGCTTCTTCTCCCCCTCGTGGACAACAACAATAGGCGTTTCGGCTTCTTCCTTCTTCTTCATGAAATCGAAGAGGCCGCGATCGGTGCTCTCCACAGGCTTCTCCTCGTAATCGGAGATCTGAGCCTTCTCCTGGAATTCGGAGGCGATGACATCTTCCTGGACATCAGGCTTATCGGAGGGAGGAGGATTTTTTGGGGGTGACGATTGTGGTGTTGAAGAGGAGGGAGGGGAAGGTGGAGGAGATCGAGCAGATCTTGGTTGTCGAGCGGCGGAGGAGATCGAGCGGCGCAGAGGTTGTTGAAGATGAGCGGCGCAGATCTGTTGAAGAAGAGCTTCAATGGAGATCTGTTGAAGAAGAGGTTGTTGAAGATTGGAAAAGAATGAGCGGCGCAGAGGTTTTAGAACGAGAGGGAGATTGGAAAAGAACGAGAGGCGCCGCTTTAGTGGTCGGGTTAGGGTTATAATGAGATGGGTGGGTTTTAAAGATAGAGGCGCCTTCCTTTTAACCGACGCAAATTAAGACTTGTTGAGGCGGGCGCCTTAATGCCCGCCTCTAATTTTTTTGTCGCAACTGTTGAGGCGGGCGCTTACTGCCCGCCTCTAATATTTTTGGACCTGTTGAGGCGGGCGCCTTACTGACCGCCTCAACAGGTAAAAAACACAAATTTTTTTTGAGGCGAACGAAAATTTGCCCGCCTTTAAAGCATCTGTTGCAGCGAACAAAATGACTGACCGCCTCAACAGATAGTAGAATAAGACTTTTTGCGTCGGTTTTTAAGGTGACCGCCTCAACAGGGGGGCTGCAACAGGTGTTTTTTCTACTAGTGCACGTGTTGTCGACCACCACTTTGCAACATAAATGACTTCATCATATCTTTCAATTCATTCATATCACTTTGAATTTTAGCGGGATCAAGTGAACTTACTGACTGTGTTCTTTGCCTGCTACCAAACTGCCTTGAGCTCTCAGCTAATTCCTCAAACATTTCAGTAGCCTGAGGTACAGTTAATCTTAAAAAGTTACCTCCACATGATGCATTCACCATACGACGATCTTCATCAATCAGTCCACTAAATAAATACATGAGAAGATCATGATCAGTGTAGCTGTGGAAAGGACAACTTGAGCACAACTTCTTGAATCTCTCATAATATTCATAGAGACTTTCAGTTGCGTGTTGTTGGAGATTTGTAATGTCCTTTTTCAGGCTGCTCAGTTTAGTTGCTGGAAAGTATTTCTCCAAGAAAACCTTTTTCATCTTAGCCCAAGTATCAATACTCCCAGGGGCTTGATAGTAAAGCCAATCATTAGCAGCGTCTTTCAGAGTGAATCCGAAAGCTCTTAACATTACCTGTTCCTCAGTGACACCCCTCGGCTTCATGCTAGAACATATGGCATGGAACTGAGCCAACTGTTTGTTTGGATCCTCACCTGTTAAGCCATGAAAGTGTGGAAGTTCATGAATCAATCCAGCTTTTAGCTCAAAATTCACACCCTCAGCTATCTCAGGAAACCTCACTGCCAGAGGTTGTTGATCTAAGTTCGGGGCAGTGAGCTGCCTCATAGTAGGCATTGGCTGTCCATTTCGATCACCCATCTCGCTACTTTGGTTCAAAGCTGCTCTTCGGTTCCTGTGGAACGTCCTCTCAATCTCTGAATCAAAAGCAACAAGAGATGAGTTAGTAGCACGGGTCTGAACCATAAAGGTTCACACCAAACAGTTGATAATTTCACAACTAACACAGAATTGGAATAATTAAATTCCCCGACAACGGCGCCAAATTTGATGAGGCTAAAGTCGTAGTGTCAAATCAAAGAAATAAACTCTAAACACTAACTAGAGTATAGCAAGTAAGTAGAGGTCGAACCCAAGGGAATCAAAACACCAAATCAATGCAGTCAAGTGAAATATCAACTAGTAACAAGTAACCAAAGGGGGGGTTGATTGTATGAAACACAAAAGTAACCAGTAACAAGCAGAGGAAGTTTGGGTGAGAATATGATGAGAAGGGGTTTCACCTAGCAAGTATCCACACAACAGTCAATCAAGTTGATCATAGATTTATCTCAAGTTCTATTCAATCCTAGGGAATGTTCTTATTCCAATCTTTAATATATCAGCAGGCCAACCGGTCCTGATAATACTTACTATTCAACAATCAGGGAAACCTCTCAAGATTAGATGAAACAGCAGCAAAGGGCACAGGAATCATAAGGATGCATGCAATAACTTACAACCGTCAAGTATTAACATGCAATCAATTCTCTTTCATAAAAGCAATCAACTACCAGATCATGCAGATATGAGCGCTACAATGACAAGGAATTCCACCGTATATTCCTAGTCTAGCAATAGAAAACTATCAATCAAACTAGGTGATCAAGCTAGCAAAACTAATAGAAATCAATAGATGAAGAACAAGAGAATTAATACAAACCCATAGGAAAAGAACAAGAGTTTAGAAATCTCACAACTTAATAACTGAAGGTTTCAACCGCTAAGTAAAACAATGGAGATTAGTTCTTGCTCATGGTTGCAGAACTAAATTGTCTGATGGAAAGATGATAGAAAAGATAGAAAGAACTAGGGTTCTTAAATAGAAACTAACCCTAAAAATATATGGTAAAAGAAATATCCTAAAACTAATTAAGGAAAATAAGGAAAGAGAAATAAAGAAATAAAGAAATAAAACAAACACAACTCGGTGAAACTTGTTTCCTAATCCACGTACTGCTCTTCCACTTGGGCCCACCTTGCTTCTGATCCACGTACGGCCCACCTTGTAAATAAGCAGTAACTTCCCATGCTTAATGGCGATCGCCACCTCGTCTATGGCGATCGCGGTCGCTGATGTCTTCTCGAATGACTTATGTTGAATGATGGCGATCGCCTGGATGGTAGTGGCGATCGCGGTTGACGTCGCATAAGCTTCTTCATTCTTCAAGTCTTCAATCTTCTTTGGTTTTGATCTTCATTTCTTCACTTCTTAATAAATATCTCAGAACATAATAATGACTCGAAACACATATGATAATACTCCTAAACTAATGTAATAAGCCCTAGTTACGCTATACAAAGTGCAGCATATCAACTATCACACAGTTTCATCTTCTCACAGAACTAGGTTCTTGATTGTGTTCATTTTGGCCGTGAACATCTCTGGTTATTCATGAGTGAACTTGGAGAAAGCAGTCTCTCTTCTTTCTCCTAGAAACGGCCCCATTTCACACTCATAAGGTGATTGACCATAAGTGGTATTACTTATACCCTACTTTGTTCTTTCAAAGTTTATGGAATCATTAAAAGAAAATGCTTAACCTCTACTTTGCCATCGCACTATTATCATCCTAGGAACTGGGGAAGAAGATATAATATCTCCAAGTGCGCGTCTAGATTCGACTTGAATTTGTTTTCCCCTTGAACCTATTTCTTGGGATCTCCAATCACTTAGGTAGGGTTGCTATCAAGCATCCTCTTTAGTCATAGGCTTTAACCCCATTCCTCTAGATGACTTTACAACTTGCTCTCTTGACAATCCCTTAGTGAACGGATCTGCTAGGTTGTCAGCTGACTTGATATAATCTATTGAGATTACACCAGTTGAGAGCAATTGTCTTATGGTTTTATGTCGTCGTCTTATGTGGCGAGACTTACCATTATATATCGTGTTCAGTGCTCGAGAGATAGCCGATTGGCTATCACAGTGTACACCTAAAGCTGGCACTGGTTTTTCCCACAAAGGAATATCCTACATAAAGTTTCGAAGCCATTCTGCTTCTTCAGCTGCTTTGTCTAAAGCAATAAACTCAGATTCCATTGTGGATCTGGCCAATAACGTTTGTTTTGAGGATTTCCATGATACAGCTGCACCACCCAGCGTGAATACATACCCACTGGTGGATTTTGAGTTCTTTGAATCTGATATCCAGTTAGCATCGCTATAGCCTTCCAGAGTGGCTGGATGTCTTCCATAGTGCAGTCCGTAATTCCGAGTATGTCGCAAGTAGTTCAATACTCGAGTTATTGCTTTCCAGTGATTGTGTCCTGGATTGCTTGTATATCTACTCAGTACGTTGACAGCATGTGCTAAGTCTGGTCTTGTACAGTTTGTCAAGTACATAAGACTTCCTATCACACGAGCATACTCTAACTGTGATATGTCATTACCCAAGTTTTTCTTCAGTTTGAGATGCGGGTCCACTGGACTTTTTGCAATCCCATTTGAATGGTTCTTGAATCGCTCAAGTACCGCCTCGGCGTAATGTTGTTGAGACAAGACTATTCCTTCTGAATGTCTAAAGATTTTGATCCCTAAGATCACATCCGCTAGTCCAAAATCTTTCATGTCAAACTTTCCATTAAGCATGTTCTTGATTTGTTTGATCATGTCATTGTTGCTACCTATGATGAGTATGTCATCCACATATAGGCACAACAGAATGTATCCTTTTGGTGTTTCCTTGACATAGATACACTTGTCACATTCACTTATTTTGAAACCATTTGACATCATTACATGGTCAAATTTTTCGTGCCACTGTTTAGGAGCTTGCTTTAGTCCATATAAGGATTTCACAAGTCTACACACTTTGTGTTCCTGTCCAGGGACAACATAACTCTCGGGTTGTTTCATATAAATTTCCTCTTCAAGCTCTCCATTTAGGAAACCTGTTTTTACATCCATTTGATGTATTTCTAGATTGCGTATAGCTGCAATGGCTATTAGCATTCTTATTGAAGTTATTCTCGTTACTGGAGAATAGGTGTCAAAGAAATCTAAGCCTTCTTTTTGCCTAAATCCTTGCACCACAAGCCTAGCCTTATACTTATCTATCGAGCCATCGGTTTTCAATTTTCTTTTGAAAATCCATTTGCTTCCAAGAGCTTTCGAGCCTGATGGCAACTCAGCTAACTCCCATGTATGATTTTGCATAATGGAGTCGATTTCACTTTTCACCGCTTCCTTCCAAGCCGGTGCATCTGGTGTGGACATGGCTTCTTTAAATGTTCTAGGTTCATTTTCCAAGAGATAAGCCATTTCAAAGTCCGGACCGAATGATTTTTCCTTTCTAGCTCTTTTGCTACGTCTAGGTTCATCATTGTTCTCTTCTGTTGGTTGAACAGAAGTGCTTGTTTCGCCTTCTTCACGAGTCCGTTTAGGATTTTCTTTATCCTTAGATGGGAACGTGTTTTCGAAGAAGGATGCATTTCTTGATTCCATTATTGTATTTGCATGTATATCAGGTATATCAGACTTGTATACTAAGAAACGATACACACTACTATTGTGTGCATACCCGATGAAGATACAATCAACGGTTTTTGGTCCTATTGAGACTTCTTCCCTTTGTCTCTTCTGTTGTCGGGCTTGCTGCGACACTCTTCTGCCTTGTGACCAACCTTATCACACTTGTGGCATTTTCCACTGAACTTCTTTGCTCCTTGCTTCTTGAAGTTTGTGGTGTTTTGAGGTTGAAACTTCTTGTTCTTCCCCTTGTCTCGATGCTCAGCCAGGTTTGCCTTGTTAGAAAGCCCAACTTGATTGGCCCTCTTATTGTTTTCCTCGACCCGAAGCCTCACGATCAAGTCTTCAATCCTCATTGCCTTTTGTTTCAGCAACAAGTAGACCTTGAATTGCTCCAAAGATGGAGGAAGCTTCTCAATGATGACACCTACCTGGAAAGCCTCACAGATGGTCATTCCTTCCGAGATCACTTCATGGACGATCAGTTGTAGTTCTTCAACCTGTTCCACGACTGACTTTGAATCTACCATCTTGTAGTTCAGAAACTTTGCTATTGCCGCTTTCTTTGAGCCAGCATCCTGTGTCTTGTACTTCTTTGTCAAAGTATCCCACAATTCCTTAGCGGTGTTATGGTTACAGTAGACCCGGATAGCTCATTTGACCCGGATGGCCCATTTGACCCGGATGGCTCATTTGACCCGGATGACTCATTTGACCCGGATAACTCATTTGAACCGGATGAAGAGCTTGAGCCAGATGACTCGTTTCAGCCGGATGACTCGGTTGAGCCGGATGGAGAAACACTGGTGGCAGATCCACTTGGACGACCGGGGGGGTTTCCTTGATCAGACTCTTTTCAGCCGGATTCTCATGACCCGGACTGTTCTGAACTTGAACCCTTTCAAGTATCTGAGCCTGATCGAGAGGCATAGTCTCAAACTGAATTCGGGGCGACCCAGTGACCTTTCCAGCGTCAGCAACAGTTTTATCATTTCCGTTAGTCATTGTATCTGTTCAATAAGACAAACAAGTATTAGTATGACTTAGAAGAAACTCTGCAATACAGATTTATTTTGAAATCTGAAAATAAACAGTTTTCTGTAAACTGTAAACGCATAAACCAGAAATCTGCAAACTGTAAAAACAGAACCAAAATCTGCGAATCTGTAAATGCAGAAACCAGCAATGTGCGAACTGTAAAAATTACAGAACCAATAATTCACGAATCTGTAAACACAGAATCTGTAAAACAGAACTGAATTTCTGCGAACTATAAAGAATTTCAGAAATCACGAATCTGTAAAACAAATCTGAATTCCTGCGAACTGTAAAAAATTCCAGAAATCACGAATCTGTAAAACAGAACTGAATTCCTGCGAACTGTAAAAAATTCCAGAAATCACGAATCTGTAAAACAGAACTGAATTCCTGCGAACTGTAAAAAATTTCAGAAATCACGAATCTGTAAAGCAGAACTGAATTCCTGCGAACTGTAAAAAATTCCAGAAATCACGAATCTGTAAAAGAGAAGATAAGTTGTAGGCCCATTCCAGATTCAGCCCACTTCAAAAAGAGAAGCTAAACTGTAGGCCCATTCCAGATTCAGTCCACTTCAAAAAGAGAAGCTAAGCTGTAGGCCCATTCCACAAGACCACGAGCCACGGACCACGGACGGACGGACCGCGCGAGGGCCCCCCGTGTCCTCTCTCCATACCTCTCCCAATGGCTTACCAAGGGTATGGGGTTTGAGTATATAAACCCTTCATATTTCCACCCCAATTTTCGATGTGGGACAAAATCCATATAAAAATTCAGCTCCAAAATTATTCTTTGTACTTAGACAAACAACCAACTTTGAGCCTTCATTTCTCATTCAAACGGAACCCGATTTTGACGTGTGAGTACACTACGGCGTAGTGCTCTCGGAGACGAAGTCAACGCTCCCATAATCCGGCACAACCGGTGACCGCAGCCCAACGGAAAAGTGCCCGGAAGTCAGTCACAAATCAGTTACAACAGAGGTTGGTCTTGATATTAGACGAGTTTTCCTGTTGGATTGGTGTGGTAGGATTGCATAGCCTCATTCTCTTTGTCTCAGATATGTTCATGTGTGAAATAGCAACAGCCAGAACATCAACTAAACCACTGTCTTGTTCATCAGACTTCGATGAGCCTGTCAAAGAAATGTGTTTACCACCATTCATGTGAGATCCAGCGAATTTTTCTACCCTTGGTACTTTTTCCGCCCTTTGGCTTTGGTGTTAAACATGTCAGTGATGGTTGTGTGTAAAATATTATCCATGGATGTCATGTCAGCAACAATATGATGTGTCCATTTTATCAAATAAGTATGAGTAGTGGAATAAAATAATTCTATTACGCATTTATTGAAAATAATATGAGTAGATTTTTGCAATATAGTGTTTTTAAATAAAAATTATTGTGGTCAAACAAAGGCCAAGTTATATTTAGAGAAAAGAGGAGCCTTACTCAATACATCATCAGCAAATAGCCTCTTGAGAACATCTCTGCATAGCATCCGGGCAATCAAATCACGAGCAAGCTGAGAAATGGATGCCCATATCCCACTCTCTAAATCTAGATCTACAGTCTTGATAGCCTCAAAGATGCCATCTACAGAGTTACCTTGAAAGGGTAGAAGACCAGTCAGAAGTGCATAAAGAAGCACACCAACGCTCCAGATATCCACTTTTTCTGAATATTCACCTGTCAAAACTTCTGGAGCAATATAAGCTGGACTTCCAACTACACCTGTCAACCTTTGTCCTGCAACAAAGATCAGAAGTTCAGTGACGAATCATATGTGACAGAATAGTTATCTTGGTTTTACTACAATTGATGGGTTAGAATGTACAAATACATTTCTCTTCATGGGCAAACTTAGATGTATTAGTTTGAGTGAATGAAACCCACATGATATTTGCAAGTTCATGCATTAACAATCCTTCCCAAAAGCTTGAAACTACAAGCAGTAAGTATTACCCCAGAAACAACTGAGGACAAAAATTAAGGAAAAGATGTGTACAAATCAACTTGTGCGAATTCGAAATTATCTGATATGAAGTGAAATTTGTCTGGATTTTTCCCAGTATTTAGAGATTACTTAAGTCTTTATGGAGGGAGAAAACCCAAATTCGATTGTTAAGATGATATAGAGGGAGATCAACAGAACTACCTGAACTTAGGCAAGAGAAACTGTCCGGTTAGCGGAGATCAGCTTTACGACGCCAGGCTTATCCCTAATCACGCTTTGAGGCAACGGATATCCAACTGGTGCGATCGACAGGCGGCTCTACTCACCACCGCTCTATCTCCCTCGCAACATTCGCAGAAGGTTTGTGCACCTCAACTCGATAATCTGATAGCGATGCTCCCTTCCTGCTCTTTACCAGAGGCGAAATCAGCTCCGGATTTTCGCGCCTTAATCATCTCCGTGAAGGAAGCAATCGCCATAGATCTATGCTGTGTCATAATGTCCAGAGATCTCGACGGATCAGATCCGGATTTTCACAACCATCTGCTAATCCTAATTGAAAACCTCTCTCAAAACGAGGATACCAAGGCTTTTGATTTTCTCTCTTTTGGATCTTGGAAAACCCTGATTTGTGACCGCTTCTTCGTTACTTCCTAGCTGCGCGACCTGGAAATTCTGCTAGAGTCTAATTGGATGCGGTTAGTTGTTGTTTCTGGTTACGGTTCTTGGTGTTTGCTGATGTAGTTTGGGGGCTGGTTACTTGTGTTTCGTTTTGGTTTCGTGTTTGTGCGGTTGAAGACGGAGGAAGGGCAGATCCGCGAGAAAAGAAAAAATATCCCTGGGAAACGGGTCGGGCGAGTCGGGTTCGGGTCAGAGTACATCGGGTTTAGTATATTTCGGGTCAGGTCATTTCAGGTTTAAAATTTACCGGGTCAAAACAGGTCGGGTTACGACGGTTTATCTCCTGTTCGGATCAACCCATCGGGTCTGATTGCGCAATTTTTTTATTCTTTTTTATACTTATTTATAAATAAGTTTGCAATGGATAAACAAACGGTTGAACATTTATCTCTTCTTTATACTTTTTCAAGGAATATTTTGCCAAATTGGGCTTTTAAGCCTATTTAAGGTCTTCTCGTTTTGTGTGAGCGAGACTTTATTGTGACTTTATATGCCTAATAACACTAAGTTGTATAATGTTTTCAACAATAATCAACATCGATGTTGTAGACCATACATATTGTGACAAGTTAGAGAGTTATCACTAGTTTGGTTTTTACAAAGGAGATGCAATTTGAAAAGTTAGAAGTTGTGATTAGAAGTTACCCACATGACCTTTTAGCGTTTACGCATAGTTTCGGTATAAAATAAAATGACTTATTTTCTTATATTTGAACTTTGTGTCATGTTGTTCAAACTAACATACATATAACAAAGTATAATGTTCAATCAATAACCATATAATTTCTGATGTAAGTATATAAAAGTATATTATACATTATTAAATAATCATCCATAAATTATAGTGCCTGTTCGGCAATAAAGTTTTTCCCCTTAATTTCAAAGAAAAATAAGCTAGCTTATGAAAACAATAAGCTAGGTTTTCAAGCTTTTTGGAAAAATAAGCTAGCTTATCATAGTTATTCCCGAACAGAGCGATAGTCTCCAACATAAACTCTAGTTTATATAAATTCTTAATTATTAAAGAGTATTCCGTATAATAAAATTTATGTAAATACTAAACAATTATTAAACAATCCATACAAGCTAGAATTATAGCTCACAATATCATTTAATATTGGGCTAGAATGTGAATAGTGATGATGATTATACAAAACTTAAACATTTAAAAAATAACTAGAAGAAGTAATAAATCTCATTGTAATAAATCTCAATTTAATAAATTTCATTAAAAATTAAGTGGTTGGTGGCTCTATTTAAATTTGTATGTATAAAACTTGTCTACCTTCATTTCCCACACCGAGAACTTGCAAATGGATCATTGTCACAAGCATTTTTTGCTACATAAATCAAATCCGTCCCACATCGACCAAATGGAAAAACATGAAGCTCTAAATGTGTACTCCCTCCATCCCTTAATGTTTGCAACATTTTCTTTTCGGACGTCCCAAAATGTTTGCAACATTCTTTTTCTATCCATTAATTTTTCCCCATAATACCCTTACTTTATTTATTTTATTCATATTCTAACAATACTTTATCAATCAAATCAACCATCTATATCATCTTTTCTATCTAATTTTCACCATTACTACCTTTACTCAATATTTTATTCTTCTTTTTTTATCTAAAAACACTTTATCAATCAAATCAACCATCTACTCAACTTCATTTTTCTTCTTCTCTCCACTCATCTCACTTTTCTTAAATATTGTGTCATTCTCTTAATGTTGCAAACATTAAGGGACGGAGGGAGTATAGAAGGTTGGTACAAGTTGTTGACTCCTTACAATTCAATTTGGGTATGTTTTCCTGATTGAGCTTTTAAAATTAAAGCCCATAATAAGTAAAACAATATATTATTTAAGCCTAACCACGAGCCACGGACCACGGACCGGACGGACGGACCGCGCGAAGGCCCCCCGTGTCCTCTCTCCATACCTCTCCCAAGGGCTTACCAAGGGTATGGGGTTTGGAGTATATAAACCCTTCATATTCCCACCCCAATTTTCGATGTGGGACAAAACCCATATCAAAATTCAGCTCCAAAATTGTTCTTTGTACTTAGACAAGCAACCAACTTTGAGCCTTCATTTCTCATTCAAACGAAACCCGATTTTGACGTGTGAGTACACTACGGCGTAGTGCTCGCGGAGACGAAGCCAACGCTCCCATAATCCGGCACAACCGGTGACCGCAGCCCACCGGAAAAGTGCCCGGAAGTCAGTCACAAATCAGTTCCAACAATCCCCCACATGAATAGAAATGATTCTATTACACGTGCTTAGACAAGACAGACAGAAATTTTGAGAGTACGGGCGAAGAATCACTACATCTGAGCTGGTGGCGTTTTTCAGCCTTGAACCACCCATTGTGAGTAGCTATCGGATTTACTCGACCAGGTAGTGAACATGATGTCTTGAACCACCCGGACTTTGACGTAAACCTAGACAATAACTATCACACAGTTTCATCTTCTCACAGATTTAGGTTCTTGACTGTGTTCATTTTGGCCGTGAACATCCCTGGTTATTCATGAGTGAACTTGGAGAAAGCAGCCTCTCTTCTTTCTCCTAGAAACGGCCCCATTTCACACTCATAAGGTGATTGACCATAAGTGGTATTACTTATACCCTACTTTGTTCTTTCAAAGTTTATGGAATCATTAAAAGCAAATGCTTAACCTCTACTTTGCCATCGCACTGTTATCATCCTAGGAACTGGGGAAGAAGATATAATATCTCCAAGTGCGCGTCTAGATTCGACTTGAATTTGTTTTCCCCTTGAACCTATTTCTTGGGATCTCCAATCACTTAGGTAGGGTTGCTATCAAGCATCCTCTTTAGTCATAGGCTTTAACCCCATTCCTCTAGATGACTTTACAACTTGCTCTCTTGACAATCCCTTAGTGAACGGATCTGCTAGGTTGTCAGCTGACTTGATATAATCTATTGAGATTACACCAGTTGAGAGCAACTGTCTTATGGTTTTATGTCGTCGTCTTATGTGGCGAGACTTACCATTATATATCGTGTTCAGTGCCCGAGAGATAGCCGATTGGCTATCACAGTGTACACCTAAAGCTGGCACTGGTTTTTCCCACAAAGGAATATCCTCCATAAAGTTTCGAAGCCATTCTGCTTCTTCAGTTGCTTTGTCTAAAGCAATGAACTCAGATTCCATTGTGGATCTGGCCAATAACGTTTGTTTTGAGGATTTCCATGATACAGCTGCACCACCCAGCGTGAATACATACCCCCTGGTGGATTTTGAGTTCTTTGAATCTGATATCCAGTTAGCATCGTTATAGCCTTCCAGAGTGGCTGGATGTCTTCCATAGTGCAGCCCGTAACTCTGAGTATGTCGCAAGTAGTTCAACACTCGAGTTATTGCTTTCTAGTGATTGTGTGCTGGATTGCTTGTATATCTACTCAGTACATTGACAGCATGTGCTAAGTCTGGTCTTGTACAGTTTGTCAAGTACATAAGACTTCCTATCACACGAGCATACTCTAACTGTGATATGCCATTACCCGAGTTTTTCTTCAGTTTGAGATGCGGGTCCACTGGACTTTTTGCAATCCCATTTGAATGGTTCTTGAATCGCTCAAGTACCGCCTCAGCGTAATGTTGTTGAGACAAGACTATTCCTTCTGAATGTCTAAAGATTTTGATCCCTAAGATCACATCCGCTAGTCCCAAATCTTTCATGTCAAACTTTCCATTAAGCATGTTCTTGGTTTGTTTGATCATGTCATTGTTGCTACCTATGATGAGTATGTCATCCACATATAGGCACAACAGAATGTATCATTTTGGTGTTTCCTTGACATAGATACACTTGTCACATTCATTTATTTTGAAACCATTTGACATCATTACATGGTCAAATTTTTCGTGCCACTGTTTAGGAGCTTGCTTTAGTCCATATAAGGATTTCACAAGTCTACACACTTTGTGTTCCTGTCCAGGGACAACATAACCCTCGGGTTGTTTCATATAAATTTCCTCTTCGAGCTCTCCATTTAGGAAAGCTGTTTTTACATCCATTTGATGTATTTCTAGATTGCGTATAGCTGCAATGGCTATTAGCATTCTTATTGAAGTTATTCTCGTTAATGGAGAATAGGTGTCAAAGAAATCCAAGCCTTCTTTTTGCCTAAATCCTTGCACCACAAGCCTAGCCTTGTACTTATCTATCGAGCCATCGGTTTTCAATTTTCTTTTGAAAATCCATTTGCTTCCAAGAGCTTTCGAGCCTGATGGCAACTCAGCTAACTCCCATGTATGATTTTTCATAATGGAGTCGATTTCACTTTTCACCGCTTCCTTCCAAGCCGGTGCATCTGGTGTGGACATGGCTTCTTTAAATGTTCTAGGTTCATTTTCCAAGAGATAAGCCATTTCAAAATCCGGACCGAATGATTTTTCCTTTCTAGCTCTTTTGCTACGTCTAGGTTCATCATTGTCCTCTTCTGTTGGTTGAACAGAAGTGCTTGCTTCGCCTTCTTCACGAGTCCATTTAGGATTTTCTTTATCCTTAGATGGGAGCGTGTTTTCGAAGAAGGATGCATTTCTTGATTCCATTATTGTATTTGCATGTATATCGGGTATATCAGACTTGTATACTATGAAACGATACGCACTACTATTGTGTGCATACCCGATGAAGATACAATCAACGGTTTTTGGTCCTATTGAGACCTTCTTAGGAGGTGGCACCGCCACTTTTGCTAGGCACCCCCACACTTTGAGGTATTTGTACGAAGGTACATTACCTTTCCACAACTCATAAGGCGTCTTTCCAGTCACCTTATGCGGTATTTTGTTGAGAATGTAGTTGGAGGTTAGCAACGCTTCCCCCCACATGTTCTGGGGTAACCCAGATTCTTGCAGCATTGCATTCATCATTTCTTTGAGAGTTTGGTTCTTTCGTTCCGCAACCCCGTTAGATTCAGGTGAGTAAGGCGCAGTAGTTTGATGAACGATTCCATGTTCTCTGCAGAATGCATTAAATGGTTCACTATACTCGCCTCCTCTATCACTTCGGATCATTTTAATCTTTTTACTAAGTTGGTTCTCAACTTCCAACTTGTATTCTTTAAACTTTTCCAAAGTTTTATCTTTGCTATGCAACAGATATACATAACAATATCGTGTGCAATCGTCTATGAAGGTTACAAAGTACTTCTTACCGCCTCTAGTTTGCACGAACTTTAAATCACAGGCAAAAACTTGATATGAGATCTCAGCCCTTCAAAAAAATTTAAGCATATGTGGCATGTTTTAGAGCCCTTGATAAAAGTATCTATGATTCAAATGCATTCATACATTTATTGTAGTTAGGATATGTAATCAGAAACTATTGGGCCGAACTATGTTGGTCCACATCCTATTTAATATGTGAACATAATTTAGATATAGATAATAGTAACATTCATTTGGACAGGGTCGTCTCAATGCTAACTCCAAATTTCGAATATTGGTGACACTAAGCATGTTAATAACATGGTTTTGATCATCATAGTAAGATTAAAACCTAGTGTAAAGTTTTGTGCCAGGAAACAATTTGGGTTTAGATTTGAACTGTCAATATGGACATCAAATATATCACCTGCAAGAACGATGGAAAAGTGATGTTTGTTTTTGCATTACATACAAGTGAACATTTTAGTGTCATTAGGGTGTTAAAAAGATGTTCCCGATTAATAGGATCTTATGCTAAAGAATTTAATCAGATCGCTTAGGCATGTCATGATTAAATACCATGAATTAAGTAGGTTTAGGACATTGGAAGATTAAGCTAAATCACCAAATTGGGGAAAATTCAAAAACTCTGTCTCCGATAAGATTTCTATAGGTATAATAATATGTCTTGTCAATAGGTTATTTGGGAAAGTTAAATCGGCAATTTGAACCCATAAACCTTGTCTTATTCTCAAGTCCAAACCTTTCCCACGTACACTTGCTTTGATAGCCGATTTCGAAGACAACTCCCAAAAATGTCGGATCTAATGGGATAAGCTTAAAAAGCGTGTAGCACAAGAAAAGAAAAATGAATGTACTTGTATAAATTTCATTTCTTTGCTCTTGAATCATGTCGTTTTATTTATTTTTTTAGAACCCTCATTGACAAGCTTTTGTTGTGCAACTCTAAACTTCGAGCGAGATCACTTCCATTTTTAAGGGTGAAGATATGTCGTCGAGATATTTAGGAGAGGTTTCAATACAACATCTACGATCAGTTTATCCAAGATATTGTTAACTTAAAAAAATTTAACCAACGATAATATCGAAAAACTCAAAGCTTCGTATCAGGATAGCATGAAGGTATCGCCTTGATTTGTGTGATTATTGATGTTGTAATTGACAATCTCGCCGTCCCAAGGACACCACATTTTCTGAGATGGACGGTTTGACCCGGACGAGGGTCGATATTACAGCCGAGCTGGACAGGGATATAGCATGATTTGGTGCGAGGTTTGGATATTGTAAGTATTAGGTACTATTATGTACTGTATTTTGTAAGGGTATAGCATGATTTGTATTGTTTATTTGGAGAGAAATTTCTTAAAAACAACGCAAATCATGTTCCCCTTTTAATGGAACAATACATATGTAATGTGCTATATAGAATAAGTAGTCAATGATCTGGTTTGTATTTTAGAGGCATGCTTGTAACCACACCAAATCATCCTCTGTCATATTATGTGGTGGTTATATGTAGATATCCTGCTGGAATCCTTGTGTGAAACGTGGTATGTTTTGGATTTTGTATGTAGGGACAACAATTAGCATTGTTCTGAATGTATTAAATAGTAGAAGTGCACTCATTTTGTTCTATAATATTACATTTTAATGTATGTTAATGGCGCAAGTGTTCCATGCATTTATGACAAATATGGTCACATATCATCTTCGAATAGATGACATATGATAGAATATCAATTCATCTAAATTCACATAATCTAGCTAGGACTTTCTATTGTATATCATAATTTTGTATTAAGGAAAGTTAATTACTTTCATGGGCATTGTGGCCCAAAATAAAGGAAGTGTGACTAGTCTAGGATATAGAAAAGGATGAAGAATAATCCAACCATATTTGGATGCCTACCGAGAACGTGGAGGAGTAGACAAACCACTAGATAGTTATAGTATTTAAGAGAAGGTGATTCTAGATATTTCCTATCGTAGTCGGTGATTAAGTGTGTTAATTAACCAATTTGTATCAGCTATATATAGGTCCTTGTATAGCTCATTTTGGACATCGAGAAAGAGAGGGTCTAGAGAGGTAGCTCGATCACATGGTGAGGTGAAGTTGAGAGTGTGTGGGTGTCCCATAAAATAAAGAGTGTAGTAGCTTCCCGTGTAATTTTCCCTTGTATATTCACTATATAATCAAGTCTCTAGTATATATTGCGTCTTTGTTGCGGTGGATATCAGCGAGTATACGAGAGTCTTGGGAGGGGGTCGATTCCCTAACACCATACACGTACATCTGATATATGTCATGTAGTAAATAAGATAAATGTAATACATAAACTACTTGTAATGACTAAAGATAAAATGTAATTTCGAACATTTACCTTCTTGAGTTATGGTCGTGAGTTATGGTCGAGTGATATAGATTGACAAATTTACATAACCAACAACCAAAAATTTGATCACAACTTATGAATGAAGCGAATTGGTATGTACAATATGTCATGTCACTAAGTTTTTATTGGAAATGTCGGGTATAACAAAGGTTATACGGATATCACTGGAAATCGAAAACTGATGTAAGTGTATAAATTTTGGTATCACACACAAGTGAACATTTTAGCACCAATATATTCTAGGGTGTTAAAAAGATGTTTTTGTATAAAAGGATCTTATGATAAGGAACTTTATGGAGAAATACCAAAAACCAAGCTTGAATATGGTGAAGGTTAGTGTAAAATAATTAGAATAATGTAGGAAAATCTTCTCCAGCTTGGTCATCTTTGGGTTCGTTTGTCCTTCCCGTTGTAATGACCTTTTTTAATATAGGAGTTTTTTTGTATAAATTTGTTTGGCACATACACTCTTATCTTAAGCGTTTTGTTTTTTCATATCTTCATAACTTGCTTTTACGAGACGCATTCTAATTTCACGTAATATCTTTTAAAAAATTATGCTTTTATAAATGATAAATTCATCGTGCCTAACTGACCCTTAATATCAGAAGAGGGAAATACCACTCCGTACTTGTGATTTGGATTAATATAATAAAATAAGCCCCTTAGGTTCTGTAGTAGCAACAATATATCTTGTCACTAGGTTTCTATTGGTAAGTTAAGTAGGCAATTTGAACCTTCAAACTATGTCTTCTTCTAAAGTCCAAACCCTTCCCCTCCTAGTCTTGCTTTGTTAGACGATTTTAAAGGCATCTCTAAAAATATCGGATCTAACAATGGTTCTATGGGATAAGCTAAACATGCAGATATTAAAGAAAACACAAAAACGAATTTAAGTGTATAAATTTCATCACTTTGCTCTTGAATCATCCATATTCATTTCTCTTTTTTTAGTACCCTCCTTGACAAGCTTGGTTCTGCAGTTTTAAACATCAACTATGGTCAACTGTATTTGTTAAGGCTGAAGAAATACCGACGACATATTGAAGAAAAGCTTCAAACAAGAGTCTGTGATAGGTTGATCATTGGTATTGTTGAGTTAGATGGTAGAACCGAAGATAATATTGCAAAACTAAAAGATAATTTAAAGGAGAGAGTGCATGTATTGCCTTGTATGAAATGTGATTTTTGATGTTGTAGTTAAAAACCTCGCAATTCCAATTCATAGATGTATTGTCGCAGGTGTGTGAAAATGCGGCCACCGCATCTGCGGGGGTGGACATTACTAATATTGCTCATTTTACTAATATATCCAACGCTAATCTCGCAATACCCAAAGTTGATAAGCAGACTCATCTGCATGTATCGTCTTGCTTTGTGTGATTTTTGATGTTGTAGTTGAAAACCTTGTCGTTCCAATTCATATATGCATTGTCGCAGAACTTTAAAAAATTGGACAACACATGTGGAGATGGACAATTTGACCCAGTAAGGGCACGTACTGGCAAAAGTGTTGGACAACGGTAAAGCATGATTTGTTGGGAGATTTGGATGCTGTAAATTTTAGGTACTAGTTTTATGTACGAGTGAATTGTAAGGGTTTAGCATGATTTTCATTGTTTATTTGGAGAGAAATTTCTTAAAAACAACACAAACTGTGTTCCCCTTTTAACGCAAGTCAATGATTTTGTTTGTATTTTGGAGGCAAGGTTGTAACCTCACCAAATCATCATCTTCCTTTTTTGGATCTCATGTTATGTGGTGGTTATCTTTAGATGTTCTACTGGAATTCTTGTGTGAAAATGCCGTATATTTTGGATGTTATATGTGGTGACAACAATTGGCAGTATTATGAATGTTATTACGTCGTAGAAGTGCACTCTTTTTATTATATAACATTATATTTTAATGTATGTTAATGATGCAAGTGTTCCATGCATTTATGATTATGATGGTCATCAATCATCTTAGAATATATGACATATGATAGAATATTAATTCATCTATTTTCACATTACCTAGGAGTTTTAATACATATGTTACAGAGTACATAACATAAATATAATACATAAACTACTTATAATGGTTAAAGATAAAATATATTTTTGAATTTATAGTTACCTTTTTTAGTTATGGTTGAGTTATATGTTAAATGACCTAAATCTAATTTGGAAACATGTGAATATAGATTGAGACATTACATCACCGACAACCAAAGATTTGAACGACCTTCATTCTTCCTCTATGCTGTTTATAGAATCGAGCAACTTATAAGAATGAAGCGACTTAGACAACATCTTATTAAGGTATGGTTCCTAGATCTCATTGTTTTTCTTATATAAATGCTTTCCACTTCCTCCCCCATCGATCTGTGCATGTGACAAAAGTTAGCAGATTACTAACTCAAGTCGACTAGTATAAAATTTCATCTGTAGTACGCAACAATGCATAATTTTAGATGTGGTTTGCAGTACCCAACATTATTTTTGTTGTGATGGGACGCAAACTACGCAGTACAGAAAAGGGGAGAGTATGTACTATCTGTTCGGTGTAAAAAAAAATTTAAGCTACCTTAATTTACAAAGAGTTTGTATATTGTGTGCCCAACAACTAAAAAGGATTTTACGAAAAAATAAACAACTATCAAAAAGGAAAGAATTTTAATTTACACCCTTCCTTAAGTGTCCAAGCCACCCAAGGCTTATCATGTATATAAAAATACAAAACAAAACGAATAATCCAAAACATTTATCTCATAACGTAATCGTTTACAATGCGGTAGCGTAATGACATAGTTTCAAATAAACTAGTGGAAGATTTAACTCAATTCAAAGATTACATAAAATGTCTTAATCCAAATCCTATGACAAACTTTATTTAAACAACAATAAAATGAGGAAAACAATCCTGTATTTTTTCGACGCCTGACTCCTCTTCACACCGAAGATCCGCCTGATGTGGCGTAATGGGACGGGTGACACTAGCCAACTATGCAGGGAAAGAAAGTGGTTGGTTAGTCTAATGAAAGACTACACAAGTGGTATATATGTGAGGTTCTTATAATGGTGCCTAATAGCCACATTCACTCTCGAATGAAAGACGAGAAGTGACAGGTGTTTGATACTCATACCGAATATTTAGTGTTTAAGATATGCGACAAGAGAAGAATAAAAAAGATAGAGTCTTATGGGAAGAATATGATTTGAGAACATTATAGTTATTTTTCACACAATACTTTTGAAACAAGGAGCTTAGAATAATGAACTAACAATCAACCTCACCACATATATTTAGTGAATCACCACACATGTGAATCTACATTGAAAAGAAAGTCATTAAACCTGAGACCGGGCGGTTTCCACGTTGTACTACTCGCCCGAGGTATATTAATTATGTGCACATCCGGCACTTATTTTATTCACTTCCAAAACATATACATTCACGTTATAAGCTTTTAAACCACATCTCATCCCCTCAGGATATATCGTGGACAAATTTATAATGGCATTGGCTAAGTGCACCTCCGCTTATATACGAATAAGCAGAACTGTCATGAACCAACGAAGGCGATAGGTCATTTTTCATCCTACCCCTTATATTATCAAGAAGCAACTACCCTCTTGCAGGGCATGTAGCGCAACTAAACTACTTATACAAGTCATTCACAACAACACACAAAGTCCATCTATCACCTTACGGTAATAATAAAAACAAAGATCATTCTAGCAGAATATACAACCTAATAATAATGATTCATTTTATTCACAACATTAACATATAAGTTCTTATGCATTCAAAAGATTATATTTATCACAACTTATTAACAATTCAAAGTAACCGTTGAATAAGACAAATATGAAACAAAGAACCTAGAGCGAGCCAACTCTTGCCTTAGATGGAAAGTTTGATCTTGATTGAAAACGGAGTAAGGAGCCTTTTCAACTATCCCGATCCTCAAGAATCCATTCTAAACGTGAAACCCAAATCACAAACATAAACGAACATAAGCAATCTATTGTGATATAACTTTCTTACTAAATCATATCAATTAAATTGATCAATATAATTAATTTAATTAGTTAAACTAAATTAATAATATTTACATAAATTATACATATAAATCATATTTTGATATCATATAATTTTAAATGTATAAACATTGCATTATCTATAAACATATAAAATTGACCTTTAAATTAAGCATTTAATGGTTTTAGAATAGCTTTTAATACTTCTTTCTTTAGATATCTTTATTGCCTAAAAATATTTAACCTCCTTCAAAACCGATCCCAATTGTTCGGTGTTGTCGTCCCTCTGTTTCTTCCTTCGCGTTAGGTGCGATTGGTCTGGCAGGATTTAATTTAATTTCGTTGTCCATATTTGAACCGGCGGGATTGAGTTATATATGATGTCCTCTCTCCCGATTTCATCATTTGTAATGGGTTTAATTTTTTTGCAGTGTCTCTAACGAAGGCCAACAACTGGAGATGGAACCAAAGAACGAAGGGTCACATGCGCTCCTCCTCGGACCCTCAAACATTCAGAAGTTCGCCTTCTTAGAAGCTTCTCCGAGTTGCGGAACTAGGAGTTAGACCATTATGTTTTTACATTGTGCATATGTTAGCCTTAACTACTATGCAGAAACGTTAGAGATTGTGATATTATTTCATTAAATTGTCTTTAATTTTCTATATGTTGATCTGTATTAATCAACTTCAGGGGACAATTCTGAGAAGAATCATTGGAAATCCATATCCTTTGTTGCTCATCAACAAAAGGATTATAGCTTTGGGATTAAACTCGTACAGAAAATGATAAGTACTCACTAATTAAGTTACATTTCTTGCGTTTTCAAGGTAATTATCTCATCTAATTGTGTTTTCATCGTCAAACAAAATTTCTATGCCTCTGCAACACATGTTGAACAAGTCTATATCATATACACTACAACTTATGGGGCTCGATCAATGATTTGCATGTATCTTGAAAAGTTACTTTCTTTGCTTTTGTCATATCATTGATTATTTGAATACAGTATTATATATAGATTCTTACATCAAATTAAGTCAACTGTATTATTTCGTTTATGATATGTGACTATCGATAGGGAACTAACATATCCCCAATCAGCTTAGTGAAAACTGATGGGATAGTATATGTAAATATTAAGCAATACAATGCGATTATACATTGAAGAAGGCTTCAAGCAAATGCAGCTCTCAAGGCTAAGCCTGCATCTATAGAGATATAAAGTATATATGATAAGTCATATGATTTTCACAACTATTATATGACGAAAATGACTTCTATAAATCTATTTGGAAGCAATCATGCAGCCAATAAAAAAAATTATTTAATTCGGTTCGGTGTTAAAAAGATACTTAATTTAGATAAGAGGAAGTACTACTACAAGCCTATTTGACATGTCATGTTGAAGGATCATATGATAGATAATATGGATTATGGATTATATTATATGATTGATAAGACAAAAACATGTTACGAAGGGTCGAGGTTCAGTGTCTCCATTATTTTCTCTGCTTCTAATTACAATTTGTTGCAGATAAATTGAGTTTCGGTTGAATTTAGGCGGTCTCTTGGTTTTTGGATCGATCTGTAATTTCGGTTGCCTTTTATCATCATAAACACTCTAGGAAATTTCGTCTCAGCTTACGGCTTAGAGTTTTATTTTTTCGTTGTTTCTTAGGAATTTTTTTCTTAAGTAGGCCTTTTTTAAAAAAAAAATCCCGATATGGGCTCGTTTTTAAATTAATTCCCGGTATAGGCACTCTGGGAAGGGTCAGATTTTTTTCACGTATGAGAGACGCTGGGAAAACCAGCGTCTCTCATTCGAAGCTGAATTCTATTTTTTTTAAAAACACTTATGTATAAAAAAAATTATAATTTTTTTTTATTTGATCATGTATAAGAGACGCAGGTAAAACTAGCGTCTCTAATACGCGTTATTTTTTTTAAAAAAAATAAAGTCCAGAGCTTCATCTTCTTTAGTGTAGCAGAAGGCGGAGAGGAGAGCACTAGTCCTGGCCAAACTCGGGCCAGCCCGGCCGGCCCGGTCCGCCCGTCCCTCTATTCGGGCGGGCTTGGACACTAGGTAAAGCCCTGTTGGGCCGCTAAGCCTGACCCGTAAGGGCACGAGGGCCGGGTACGGTATAGATCTCAGGCCCTTAAGGGCCGATAGGCCCGGCCCGTATTGTATATTAATTAAAAATATATATATATACTATCTAAAAATAATCTAGCCTCATACTTGCCTCCGCCTCCTTTTCTTTCACTCGGTCTCACTCTTTCTCTAACCTAGGTCACAAATGACTATGTGTATATATGTTCTTCTTTACTCATGAAAGATGTATTTTCCATTTCACTATTTCATGATGTGTATGACTATATGTATTTTGTTCACTTAGACTTGACGGTTAGTTGCTGATGTGGATGTCTAATGTTTGAAGAAGTTCCTGTTTTATGCAGTATTTTATTCATCTTTTTTCTTTAAAAATCATTAAAAAACAGGTTTAACATAACCGGGCTACCCGGCCCGAATAGAGGGTCGGGTATGGGCACTGTCACAAGCCCTCAGATCGGGCCTCGAGCTAGCCCGGCCCGGATATATGGGCTAGAAATTTGAGTCCGGCCCGAGCCCGGGTATGGCCAGGTCTAGAGAGCACCGACTGCGAACTCGGTGTAGCTTCGTCTTGGTCATAGCGACAGGGATATCGACTGTAGCTTCGTCTTCGTCATAGCGACAGGGATATCGACTGTGAACTCGGTGTAGCAGAAGGGGGAGAGGAGAGCACCGAGGCTGGCAATGGCGTAAGAGAGAATAACAGAGGGACCGGCGTAGATGCGAGCGGCGCGGCCGCTGGTGACGAACGCTCTGGCGCCGACCATACCTCCGACGCCAAGTCCGAGGAGATCGTACCACCGGAGAGATCGCCGCATGGAGGTTCCAGACCGGGATCGGACGCGGCTGGTCTCGTCGATGACGAAGGAGGCTCGTTGGCGGAGGCGATTCGGCGTGTCGGAGAGAGCATGCATGTAATCAGTGAGGCTGGAGAAGGAAGATGAAGCTCTGGCCTCCATGGAAGCAGTCTGTTTATAGAGGGATAAAAAAAATAACGCGTATAAGAGACGTTGGTTAATTAAAAAAAAAAATTGTTTCGTCTCATATAATTTTTTTTTATATACATTAATCAGTGTCTCTTATACGTAGCTTTAAAAAAAATTAAAACTTAAAAAAGTTTTGAAAAACAATATTAAAATGTTACATGTATAAGTGTTTTTTAAAAAAAAAGAATTCAAATTCGGATGAGAGACGTTGGTTTTCTCAGTTTCTCTCATACGTAAAAAAATTCTGACTCTCTCCAGAGTGCCTATACCGGGAATTAGTTTAAAAACGAGCCCATATCGGGAATTTTTTTAAAAAAGGGCCTACTTAAGAAAAAAAATTGTTTCTTAGGGTATTGATTCTCATTCAACAATTAGCACATTATGCCGCTTAATAATTCAACAATGAACACGTTATGGTGTCACAACAGATCTCTTGCAATACATGAATCCAGTTCAACATCACATGCATGTAATAATTTGTGCGTGAGCATCATTATCTTCGACAATTTAACATCAAGTTCAGTAAATGTAATTGCATTTATATATACACGTTGGCCTTAGCAATAAACCAGATTTGAATTTGATTAAGGTAGCTGCTCGGCCTAATCCTCATCATTTCAACTCGGGCCATTCAAGCCCATATTGGCATATTGGCATCTGATTCCTTTAAAGAGAAAACCCAAAATTGAAGACTACAGCTTGTCTTCAAGCTAAGCTCACCTGAGCTTTTCTAAACGACAACAATATGGGGGTTGCCTCCCGGCGACGACAATTCCGGCCACGAACGAGGCGACGCAACTTCTGGCGAGAATGAGAGCACTCCGGCGGTGCTTCCCAGAAAAGGAACAGCTTAAAACATGGTTTAACGATCCCGAAATAATATCGAAAACGATATCGAAACGAAACCGAAACTCACAGAAAGTTTCACGACTCGATGTGGGATTAAGACGCTGTGAGAAAACAGGTGCAGAGAAGGAACAGAGAAGAGAAGGAGAGAAAGTTTGTTATATGTATTGATTCTGCTACTAAGCATCTGTTACAGATAGTGTATTTATAGTGCTTACATCCCCCGCAAGTTGGAGGGTGATTCAAAGGGAATCAAACCCAACTTGGGTATTGCACTAGTATGTACAGATGAAGGCAAAGCCTTAGTAAAAACATCAGCTACTTGCAAAGTAGTGGGAACATGAGATAAAGAGATTAGACCTTCTAACAATTTTGTCCTAACAAAATGACAGTCTATCTCTATGTGTTTAGTACGTTCGTGGAACACATGGTTCTTGGCAATGTAGATGGCAGATTGTGAGTCACACTTCACTGGAATAGGCTGCACTTCAGAAACTCCTAGCTCATGTAACAGCCTGCTAAGCCAAGCTAGTTCAGCAGTGACCCTTCTTAGTGATCTGTATTCAACTTCTGCAGAAGAGAGTGATACTGTGACTTGTTTCTTGGACTTCCAAGATAAAGGAACTCCACCAAAGTTGATGTAGAAGCCACTAATAGAACGTCTGGTTGTGGGACAAGCTGCCCAGTCTGAGTCACAATAAGCCACCATATCAAAAGTATTAGAAGAAGGAAGAAGAAGGCCAAGATTAGCAGTGTCTCTGAGGTACTGAAGTGTGTGCATAGCAGCTCCCCAATGTATAGATGAAGGTTTCTGCATAAATTGACAAAGATGATGCACAGAGAAAGCCAAATCTGGTCGAGTGTTAACTAGAAAATTTAGTTTTCCAACTAACTTTCTGTAGGAAGTAGGATCAACTAGAGGGATGCCTTTGTCATCACTTCTGAGTTTGATAGAGCAATCAAGTGGACTGTATACATGCTTAGATAGATCAGGACAAAAATCATGTAACAATTCTTGTATGAACTTCCTTTGAGAAATAACCAAGCCTTTTTCTGTTGGAAGAAATTCCATGCCAAGAAAGTAGTTGAGAGATCCCAAGTCCTTTATACTGAAAGTTTTATGCAGGAACTCTTTGACAGAAGAAATATCTGAACTCTTGTTGCCAACAATCAAAATGTCATCAACTTATATCACAAGATACATGACAGAATCTGAAGAATTCTTGTGAAATAAGCTGTAATCATTCAGAGATTGAGTGAATCCCTGAGAGAGCAAAGCATCTGAAAGTTTGCTATACCACTGTCTGGAGGCTTGCTTTAAACCATATAAGGACTTATTAAGCTTGCAAACCTTATTAGGATGAAGATGAGCCACCCCTAAAGGAATTTTCATGTAGACTTCAGTATCAATGTCTCCATGAAGAAAGGCATTGTTAATGTCTAACTGTGACATTAACCAACCCTTTTTAACTTCCACTGTGACTAGTGCTCTTATGGTTGTCATCTTAACAACTGGAGAAAAGGTCTCATGAAAATCAATACCAGCCCTCTGAGTGCACCCTTTAATCACCAGCCTTGCCTTGTGTCTTTACTAAAGTTCCACCAGCCTTGAACTTTAATTTGTATATCCACTTGGAGCTAATAGGCCTTTTTCCTTTGGGAAGATCCACAATATCCCAAGTGTGATTAGATTCCAAGGCAACTATCTCAGTATCCATAGCTTTGATCCAGTCACTAGATTGCACAGCTTCTTCATAAAGTAAAGGTTCAGAACCATGATGAAGGTTGGATATAAGATTTTGAGAGGAGTTGGATAATGTTGTGAAGGAAAAGGAATTTGTAGGATATAGGTTGAAGTCAGAAGTGACAAAGTTGCAAAAATAATCTTGCAAGTAAGAAGGTGGATTGGTGGATCTAGTACTCCTTCTTATTTCAGGGACATGGGTAGGTATAATAGGAAGAGGAGAAGGAATGATAGGTGAGGAAGCTGGTGATGGCATTTGTAGAGGTGAGGGTGTGGGAATATGATCCGTAAAATCATGATCATGGATAGAAATGTGTTGGGGAATAGTAGAGGTCTCAGTATAAGGGTGGGTAAAAGGGTAGGAGTTTTCATGAAAAGAAACATCTCTAGAGATGAAAATCTTTTGTGTATTGAGGCCAAGTACCTTGTATCCTTTGACTCCAAAAGGGTATCCAAGAAAGACACAAGCAGAAGCTCTAGGCATCAACTTATCTCTGCCAGGCTTAGGAGTACTTGCATAGGCCAAACAACCAAAATTTCTTAGATGAAGTAATGAAGGAGATGTGCCATGTAGTTTTTCAGAAGGAGGCATGCCTTTCAAGACTTTAGAAGGATACCTGTTAATAAGGTAAGTGGAAGTAAGCAAGCAGTGACCCCAGTATTTGAGAGGTACCTTAGACTGGAATAAAAGAGCACGAGTGGTCTCCAAAAGATGTTTATGCTTCCTTTCAGCTACTCCATTTTGCTGAGGAGTATGAATACAAGTGAGTTGGTGTATGATTCCTTTGGAAGAAAAGAACTTAGTGCCTGCTTGACTGAGCCCCAATTCTAGTGCATTATATGATCTGACTATCTTTACTTTGTTGCCAAACTGTTGCTCCACCAATGCAATGAAGGATTACAACAAAGAAAAAGTAGTGCCCTTAGTCTGCATCAAATGAGTCCAGGTGACTCGAGTGTAGTCATCAACTATGGTTATGAAGTACTTATGACCATCGTGTGTACTAGTATGAAAGGGCCCCCATGTATCAACATGAATTAATTCAAAAGCATAAGAAGTAGTGATAGAACTTATAGGAAAAGGCTTTCACTGTAATCTAGCCTTAGCACAAACTTCACAAGAATGTATATCACTAGTACTGTCACCATTATTACAAAGTTCAGGGACAATATTTCTGAGTTTGCTAAGAGACAAATGTCCTAGACGAATGTGCCAAAGTAACAACTCTTTGGACTTAACAGATTTAGAAACAACATTATTGGAAGCTAGCAATGAAGATGAATTAGCTGAGCATAGAACATATAGTCTGTTATGCAGACTACCAAGCAGCATTGGGTCCCTCAAAGCCAACCCCTTCAACCAACATTGATCAAAATCAAACACAGCTTTGCATTGCATCTGTTTACAAAGTTTACTTACTGAGAGCAAACTGAATCTAAACCGAGGCACATAGAGCACATCATGTAAGACAATCTCATATGTTATCTTGACTGAACCAGATAGCTTGACATCAAGAATAAGACCATTAGGCATAGAAATATGAATAGGCTGAGCTAAAGGGGATAGGTTATGAAAGAAAGCTAAGTTGAAAGACATGTGGTCACTAGCTCCAGTGTCTATGATCCATGTATCTTTGGCAAATATAGTCTTGGAAGAATTAAGAAAGGTATAAGAGTATGGTATACCAGCAAGGTGAGCATTGGATGAAGAGGAAGATCCAACATTGGTTTTCTGGAGTAGGCTAAGAAGCTGAGCATACTGATCATTGGTGAGGCTTTGCAAATTCATGGAAGAAGAGCTCTCAGATGAAGCACCAACAACTTCAATATCAGCAACATAATTGGCTTGAGAATTCTTTGAATTCTGAGGAAATCCATGAATCCTGTAACATCTTTCAACAGTGTGTCCTGGACGTTTGCAATGAGTGCAAAAATAAGATCTACGACCACCACGGCCATTGCCAGAATTCTCTCCAGATGGTCGATCAGATTGAGCATTGCTAGAATTACTAGAACTGTTAATTCTTGGAGGATTAGTTGAAGCAACAAGTGAAGAAGACTCTAATAAAATGCGAGAAGAAGATTGAACCTCCCTCTGTCGTTCTTCTTGCAAGAGAATCGAATAAGCTTGAGAGATAGATGGCATTGGATCCATCATGAGGATATTACCTCGTGCTATGCCAAAAGAGTCAGTAAGCCCCATCAAGAATTGAAGAAGACGTTGTTCATCTTGATGACGACGAATTGCTTCAGAGAGTCCACAAGAACACGCAGGGAAATTCTTCATGGAATCTTGCTCGTCCCATAAAGATTTGATTCGATTGAAATAACTCGCAATTCCATCAGATGATTGCGATATCTAGGAAATTTGCTTTTCGATTGCAAATTTCTATGCGCTACTCACCTGGGAATATCGAGCATTGATATCCAACCAAATTTGACGAGCGTCTCCTGAGAGAAGAAACGTACCACTGATCTGAGGGATCATGGAATTGAGAAGCCATGCGATCAACATATTGTTTACTCTTTCCCATCGACGGTAAACAAGAGAAGATTGCTCTGGTCTGGTGATTTCGCCATCAACGAAACCAAGCTTGTTCTTGGCTGAAAGTGCAATCACCATGGATTGGCGCCAAGCATAGAAACCAGATCCATCGAAGAGCTTGTTGATAAGAATCAACCCAGGGCCATCAGATGGATGTAAGAAGAGAGGATCATTGAAATCTGATCCAGGAATTTGCCATGGATTCTGATTAGGCAAATTTGGGAACTCAGTGTTGTTCTGGCGATTAGGAGTGAACGCCATGAAGAACAAAGAAGAATCAGAGATTCAGAAAAGCAGAAGAAGAGGATCGGAAGAATCGATCAAGGTCTGATACCATGTGAGAAAACAGGTGCAGAGAAGGAACAGAGAAGAGAAGGAGAGAAAGTTTGTTATGTGTATTGATTCTGTTACTAAGCATTTGTTACAGATAGTGTATTTATAGTGCTTACAGACGCGGGTAACGAGACTACTCCGAAGACGCTTCTAAATACAAAGGATGGAATAATCTCGAATTAAACGACCTCGAATAAATATTAAAAACGATATCAAACGGTATTGAAAAATCGATAAATAACTCAACGATTACGGCTCGGGAATTTGACGAGGGAAGGCGCATGAACAATCTGAGCTAGAACAAGGATGGGTTAAATTCGGAAATCAGCAATGGATTCTTTGCTGAATTTTTTACGGAAACGAAGAAAAAACCCGAAGAACACAGGAGCCTTACCTTCTGTTTTTCTGAGGCAAAACGAAAGACGACTTGATCTTCCTTGATGCAAGAACACGAATGAACAATGGTGCTCTCGGGTTTTGACGGCAAAGAACAGAGGAATGGTAGAAAACTGGACGAAAGGGAGGTATTTTGTTGAAGGGTTTGTATAATGCATGACACAGAATAAACAACTAAAAAGAGTAAAGATGTATGCCCTACTCCTTCTAGGAAAATGTATTACTTTTTCAATGTAATACCTTTTTATTTTAGTTGTTTATTGTGTTTCCTTGGACACACATTAGAAAAACCCTATGAGGCGGATTTTAGGGATAATTTTTGTTAAGATAAGAACTGGGAACCATTAGGAGTCGTCCGATCTTCTAAACTAACGATCCAGATTGAATCTTAAAATTTGAATAGAAAAAAGACTAAAATCGAAGCGGTGACATAACTGTAAATATGAGATATATGTGGAGGGGCAAAAACATAAAATCGCGCGTCATAATTTCCAAACCCCCAAACAATTATTCCATGGCGATTTCAGGCTCCCATGGCGATTCCATAGCTACTTTGTCTTGCCTCTCTCTTTTCCCTCCAGATTCACTAGTAGCTCTACGATTTTAGCTACTCCGTCTTGCTGCTCCGACGGAGTGCTACAAGTGCGGTCGACCAAACCACTGGTGACAAACTTGCGCTTCCTCTTCTATTGCAAATTCCGAAGAATCCAAACCTAACCCTACTCTTGCTTCAGGTATATAATATAATTGATTACAATTAAAACTGTTCTCCTTCCTATTGACTAATATCATGATCATAGTTATGGGCGTGAGAATGTATGCCGATTAGAAGGCCAAGATGTACTGATATCCCGAGATCAAATCAAGATGACGCTAGCAGGAGGAAAGAAAGGGGGATGCTTCGTAGAAACACACGATCTGAAGGCTCACAACCTCCTCCATTTGCTGAAAAGTTTCAACTTGGTCAAGATTCACTTGCTAAGAGGTATCAAAAATTTTTGCGAAGGAATTCTTGTATTAATTTTCAATCTTATTGACATTTAGGTGGTTGCACTGCTATTATACATAAGATGGCAAAAATCATGATCTTTCGTATTACATAGATTCCTTGGATAGGCAAAGGAGCGATTAGGTTTGAAATGTTTTGTCTACAAAATAGTATAATAAGTTATAATTTCTTAAGTTTAAATATGTCTGTTTTTTTACTTGCAGTTTACGTGGGAACCCTACAATATAGATGTGTTGGAAAAAACTATTCAAGTATTTGTCTTTCAGGAGCTATTGTGTGGAGAACCTAAGCCCTTCTGATTTGCTATGACATAGTTGAGTAGGATCGACCTGAGTGTGTGATGCACCAATTTGGATTTCCACCACATGTGTCGGGGCTTGTGATAAATTTTTTCAATTGCATAAGGTAGATAGAGAGGGGAAGCATGATACAAATTGGAGAAAATATCACAACAAATTTATAGATTTGTGGAACAAACGTGCAGATTTCATTTCCAAGTCTCCTATAAATGACCCCGATCTTTCAAGCGTTGAATGATACCTCCAAATCAATGACTCCTATAAATTACTCTTCGCTTAATGAGTCCACAAATCCGTCCGTCAGTAGGAAAATATCAACCGCGATGTCTCAAGACTTGTACATGATGGTTAATATGTAATATAAACGTTGTTTTAAAATACTTAATTATCATTAATACCTACCTAATTTCTTTTTCTTTACAGGGACACCATGTGTCAAGTCAGGATGTGCTAAACCGAATGTCTGTCGATCAATCATTTTTCTGGAGCCAGCAAGATATGGGTGGAACATCCAATTCATCGGAATTTCGAGGCACATATCTCGATCCTCCAATGTCTTTGCCCCAACCTGTATTCCGTCGTCGCCAATGTCTTATCCGCCAATGTCTTTATCCGCCAATGTCTTATCCGCCAATGTCTTATCCGCCTATGTCTTATCCGCCAATGTCTTATCCGCCTATGTCTTATCCGCATATGCTCTAACCTCCATTTCATGGATTTACTACTCCTTGGATGACACATCCGCTCTCGTTTTCGTCATTTGAAGGATTTTCTAGTTCTTCTAGGGGTGTTTCATCGTCATTCTCGAGATTTGGTGATTATTCATGGTTTTCCTAGTTAGTGACTACATCAATGCAAGCACCAAGCTCGTCTACTTCCACAAGTGCTCTAAATGTTTTTATTTCACCAACGAGGCCAATTTCTATAGATGTTGATTTTCACCGCTTTGGATTTGGTCAATCTTTATCAACCGTGATGGATCCAAAAGAAGATGAAGACGACGAGGATGAGAAAACCGACAAAAACAAGGATTATGACTAATATGATAAGGAAAATGATCAAGTGAGAATGAAATTTAAGGTGGGAAGTGAGAATTAATATTAGGCTTTAGATCAAAATCAAACTAAGGGTGTAGATTAACTCTCTCAAAAAGTCAACAGTCAACTCCGGTCCACATTCAACGGTCAACATCGGTCAACACTGGTCAACGGTCAAACTTTGACCGGTCAAAAAAAGTTATATGTGCACATTTTCTGCACAAAATAGGCACAATAGTTTAATAAGACGTGCAAATTTTTCTCAAACAAAAATTTTGAACTTGTTTTTTTCATGACAAACATTCGTTCTTAAGACAAAGTTATATGTGCATATTTACAGCACCAAATAGACACATTAGTTGTATACAATGTGAATATCTTTATTTAGCATAAAAGTGGATGCAAATTTGCTGAAAAATGCACAAGTGCACATTTTAAGTTGAAAATTGCACATACTTACTAATAAAATGCAAATTTGATTTTTGGAGTAGAAACGAATTTTCTTACGAAAATATTTTTGCCTTGAACAAAATTACCGATTGATAAAGCACTTAAATTTGTTAAAATGTGCGCATCATGATAAAAAAAATGTGCACATTTCTTCTTTATGCACAAAAATCAGGTGAAGAAAAAACAAATGACCGACATTCAACGGTTAAATTTTTTTCTCGCCAAATTTTTTCCTGGGCCAAAAAAATATGTGCACATTTTTAACGGTCAATGTTCAACAGTCCCGCCAAATTTTATTTTTTTTGCCAAAAAAATATGTGCACATTGTCAACGGACAACAGTCCCGCCAATTCTTTTTTCCACCAAATATTTGTTTTTGGGCTAAAAAAATATGTGCACATTTTCTACACACACATTGTCAACCGTCAACAGTCACGCCAATTTTTTTTCCGTCAAATATTTGTTTTGGGGCCAAAAAAATATGTGCACATTTTTAACGGTCAATGGTCAACAGTCAACGGTCAACAGTCAATGGTCAACGGTCAAATGTGCACATTTAATATCCATTCCTGAACCATCCAAGAGATGAATATTATTCTCATTTCTCACTCTAAGGGTCCTTTCTACCGGATGATGACTCATATGATAATGTAATAATAAATTCTATTATATGATAAATCAATGAGAATATGAAGTTATTTCAATTATATCTATGATACTAATTAAAATTGAAAATAACAAAACTTCTCGCCATTTTACCAAGCCCTAACTGCCGTAACTAATCAACAACAATCTTGTGTTTTATTTTCTTAAACAAAACAACGCCTCACCCATTTATTTTTTAAAAAGATGTTGTTAAGGCATTGTTCATCGCCTCGCCCTTTTTATTATTTTATAAAAACCATTGATTATATTTTTAAACAATGTTGGTCAGTTTTTATTTTTTTTTAAAACAAACTAGGCTCAGGAAGAGACGTTGTTCAACAAATGTCTCCCCTTCTTTGTAAAATTCCAAACCTGAAAAAGGTAATTGTGTTGAGAATTGTTTCAAATGCATATAATGAAAATTTATTCTGAAAAAGAAAAACAAATTCATCTTTTTCATATGTTTTTTTGTTGAATTTTTTTTTGAAATGGGCTTTTTTTCAAAAAAAAATCCCGTTGTAAGCTCGATTTGAAACATAATCCCAACATACGCACAATTTTTTGGTTCGGAAAATATACATGTTGGAGAGACGCTGGTTGGGAGACTCTGTCAAAACCAGCGTCTCTCCAACATTTATATTTTCCGAACCAAAAAATTGTGCCTATGTTGGGAATATGTTTCAAATCGAGCCTATAACAAGAATTTATTTGAAAAAAATCCATTTCAGAAAAAAAAAAAAAGAATTTGTGGAAAGATCTTTCTGTTTTGAGGCCTTGCAAAAAAACATTGGCATAGGACGAGTTTGAGGGCGATGACTTTAGACGGATTCCATGCATATGATTTCATGGTTTTCACAACCATAAAACGCAGATTACACGGTTGTAGGTTGACATATGAAAGAAGGCCATATCAAAGCTATACGTGCTCACGAGATATATAGAATTGGCAGCTAGGTCTTTGATATATCAAAGGCAACAAGTCATCAATCAATTATCTAGCTAGGAATTAAAAGATTAAGTAACTTTTTCCTTTACTCCGTCACATTATATATGTCTCACTAGGGCCTAGAACGTGCCCGCGCGGAGCGCGGGTCTTATTTTTTTATGTGTAATCATATTTTTATTAGGTTTTTTTTGTTTTTTTAGGTACAGATATTTTTGTTACGTGTGAGAAAAAATATTTTTTTTATTTTTAAAAGTGATATTAAGACAATGTATCAAAGTGTATAATTGTTTTTTAAAATTTTGCATTTATAGGTAATAGAGGTGAATTTTTATTTCAAATGTGTGAAGCTATGAATTCAATATGTTGTTTATATATTAGATTATTTATATTTTCAACTATATATGATTTTGGATTAACTCTTCTTAGTAGAATTTACAAAGAATTGTTTTTCTTATTTATAAATAATTACATCTTATTTGAAAAGCGACATATACATAAATGTTGAAGTTATATGATTTTAAATACCGTTTATATAATTAAACTGAAGTTCAAATCGATAGGATAAAAGTTCTCCTTTATTTTTATGAAAAATAAAATAATCATCTTGCAAAGTTTAAGTTTTAATAAAATCTTCATATAGTCAAGTTTTTATGGATCTTAATTCATCTATCCATAATGTAAAAAAACCACCAATTAAACAATAGCAACATTGAATGGAGGATTGTGAATTAACCAATCAAAATGTGGAGAATTTAATATTAGGTCTTTAATTTACTCTCTCCGCGATTTTTATATTATACTAGTTCATTCCCCCGCGCTTCGCGCGGGCTTAACACGTTTACTTTAATCGTATTTATATATTTCGTTTTATTTTCACATATATATATTTATGTAGTAACTTTTAATAAAAAATAGTTGTTTTTAATTAATTAAATGTATAAATTTTAGCATATTTATTAATAACGAAATCTGGAAGATATAATTACTAAATAGTGATATTTTAAAATCATTATCTAACATAATAACAACTTGCTGAAAGAGAATATAAGACAACTAAAATGTCTAGGGAGAATCTCAAAAGACATATGCATGGAGCATATAAAAATCGATGGGGGAAATACGATACAGAAACGAACATACGAACATACACTCAAAACATAACTAAAAGACCCAATTAGGAGATTAAATGAAAGGAAGGGCAACTGACAGAAACGAACAAACGTGAGACGACTACCGTTGGAGCCTAATTAAATGTGATATTTTTTTAATATATTAACTCAATTCATTAACCTTTAAAAAAAATCAATGAATTAACTCAATACATTAACTAAGTACCAATTATCATTACTTCATCAAACCCAACAATTTTTATATATATACTAGACTTTTTGGGCCTGCGCTACGCGCGGGTTTTACGGCATATAAAACTTCATAATAAGGCGTGACGGAATTGAAGAGTAGAAGATGAGGATATGTTCCATACGGGTCCATTATAGACATGTGTTGATAGATCAAAATCATCATTTGGGTGATATATTCGTAAACGTAAGAAAGAAATGAGAAAAGGAAAAAATCAAGAAAATGATAAATTAAAATCAAAGCCTTAAATGCATGTGATTAATTTGGAGGAACCCCTAATTTTATAGTATACTAGTGTTTGTCCCGTACAATGTACGGGTAATGTAACAATTATTATGCAATAATATCGAAAGATACTTTTCAGAGTTTTTTTGATCGTAGTGAATAAAATAAAATTTAAAAAAACATAAAACAATGTTTCTACAATTAAAATATGTACTTTCAACACTTCTTGATAATGATATTAGTGTTGATTGTTTGAGCACCAAATTGTTTAACCGCAACAGGTGTAGTAGAGTCCTTCACATTTATCCCCATAATTGAAAACTTTTACTCAAAAAATCTCAATTATAAACTATTATAGACTTTTTGGGCCCGCGCTACGCGCGGTTTTTATGGCCTATAAAACTTCATAATAAGGCGTTGCAAAATCGAAGAGTAGAAGATGATGATATGTTCCATACGAATCCATTATAGACATGTGTCATGTGTTGATGGGTCAAAATCTTCATTTGAGCGACATATTCGTAAACGTAGGAAAGAAATGGGAAAAGAAAAAAGAAAAAAATGATAAATTAAAAACAAAGCATTGAATGCAGTGTGTTTAATTGGAGGAGTAGAAGATGATGATATGTTCCATACAAATCCATTATAGACATGTGTCGTGTGTTGATGGGTCAAAATCTTCATTTGGGCGACATATTCATAAACGTAAGAAAGAAATGGGAAAAGAAAAAAGAAAAAAAATGATAAATTAAAAACAAAGCATTGAATGCAGTGTGTTTAATTTGAGGAACCCCTAATTTTATAGTATATTAAGATTAGGATAGGACTAGAAGCGGACCCATGCGCTACGCGCGGGGCAATACGGATTTTCGTATACGACATAATGTTGTAAATATGCGATTAAATGTGTAGATAATCGACAGACGACGGTGGAGGTGAAGAGAAGACAAAGATCTTCAGATGAAGGAGATGATGAAGGACTTTTTTTCTTTAATTTTTTTCCATTTATTTTAATAAAAATATGACACGTATACGAAATATCAATTATGTATATGGCTAAATTACAACTTCTCACCTCACATTCTCACCAATTCGATAAAGATATATTTTGTTAAACTAATTTTTATTAATAAATACTAACAATTTTTTAGGGTTTAAAATTTATTAATTTAGTGCATTCATTAACTAAATTTGATATTATGGAGTTAAGAATATGAAGAAATGTAAATATTAATTGTATTGGTTGAAACTAAGAGAAGATGAAAGTTTTTGATTAAAATTTATGAATGAGATGAAGATGAATTAGTTCATGAATTAAATAGGTATCAGACACCAGCGCTACGCGCGGAAAAATTATGTTTTTTGTATATGGTATAACGTTATTTAAATAAAGTCTTCCAAGACATAATTTTATCCAACTTAGGCCAAAGAAAATTTACTCTGCAGATCAGACATCACAAAGCTAAATGAATAATAGAAGTGATAGAAGTAGTAGCTTGACTGGCTCCATTACAAATTGATAATAATTAGAATACGTTATGCATTAATCATGTACATAATACATTTACTTTGGGCAACAAAGCATGAACAATGTAAACTTAGTGAGCAATTCATCCTTTATCATTCCTTTATCATTGTGACTATAGGCCTCCATCTATAATATAAAATCTTGAATATTCCAAAAACAGAAGTTGCAAAGCCACCCAGACCAACCAACAAAATATCAGTTTGGCAAATATAAATAATTTTAAGCCTAAGATGAATAATTGGAGGGATATCATCACACGATATAAAAATATCATATCAAAAGCTGGATCAAAGGGGTCTTTCAAAAAAAACAGATACATGCTCAAATGATGATTTTCCCCACTCTTTCGATGTGCAGATTTTATGCCTCAGTAACCAAGAGAGACTCTTTTGCACCATATAAAAGCAGGATGATGCTATAAATCACAATCATCTAAGTTATTCTTTTTTCCATTAGTAGAACTTGGAAATTACATTTTGAATGATTCATGTATCCATATCTCAAAGACTTGAAGCTTCATTTTATATCTAAGAAGCTAAGAAGTAATTCAAGTTCATGTAGTCAATCTCACCTATATAAGAAAGCGACATTGAGAATCAGAAATTACATTTTGAATGATTCATGTATCCATATCTCAAAGACTTGAAGCTTCATTTTATATCTAAGAAGCTAAGCAGTAATTCAAGTTCATGTAGTCAATCTCACCTATATAAGAAAGCGGCATTGAGAATCAGAAATAAGACCCTCCAATTTATCACTCTAGACTCCTTATTGCAATAAAAATATGAAACGCCTAAATGCACCCGACTTTTTCACTATATGCACACGATTTGGTGCGCATAGGTTGGTGCGCTGTTGTATTGCGCACAGGGGTATTTTCGGGATAAATTTGAAAATTCTGACAATGGCTGACAAACTCGTGCGCAGGACACCAGCGCACATAAAAGGTAATGCGCAAACGTCTAGCGCACAACTTCGGGAATCCGAAACGTCGTGCGCTGAAAGATGTGCGCATTTGGCATGCGCACAGAAAGATGTGCGCAGATCCAATGCGCATATAAGGCCTTTTAGCGTTTTTGCGTATTTTCGAGCCACTTTTTATGACGGGGAGACCTTATACGCACTTTATATGCCTAATAACACTAAATTGTATAAGTTTTTCAAACATAATAAACATCGATGTGCTAGACCCTTCATATCGCAACTATTTCAACTATTTCGAAGATTGAAAGACTAGTAAAGGTTTACAAAGGAGGTGTTACTTGAAGAGTACGAGATTTCGACTTGAAGTTACCGACAAGGTTAAATATCTATAATATTCATTGAAAACAAGTTTCATTGCATTCCGACGTCGTTTGGGCATCGTTCGGCCTTATTGGACCTTAAAAGGCCTTAAGGCCCATTAAGGCCTTTTAGCGTTTTTGCGTATTTTCGAGCCACTTTTTGTGACGGGGAGACCTTATACGCACTTTATATGCCTAATAACACTAATTTGTATAAGTTTTTCAAACATAATCAACATCGATGTGCTAGACCCTTCATATCGCAACTATTTCAACTATTTCGAAGATTAAAAGACTAGTAAAGGTTTACAAAGGAGGTGTTACTTGAAGAGTACGAGATTTCGACTTGAAGTTACCGACAAGGTTAAATAGATATAATATTCATTGAAAACAAGTTTCATTGCATTCCGACGTCGTTTGGGCATCGTTCCGCCTTATTGGACCTTAAAAGGCCTTAAGGCCCATTAAGGCCTTTTAGCGTTTTTGTGTATTTTCGAGCCACTTTTTGTGACGGGGAGACATCATACGCACTTTATATGCCTAATAACACTAATTTGTATAAGTTTTTCAAACATAATCAACATCGATGTGCTATACCCTTCATATCGCAACTATTTCAACTATTTCGAAGATTAAAAGACTAGTAAAGGTTTACAAAGGAGGTGTTACTTGAAGAGTACGAGATTTCGACTTGAAGTTACCGACAAGGTTAAATAGCTATAATATTCATTGAAAACAAGTTTCATTGCATTCCGTCGTCGTTTGGGCATCGTTCCGCCTTATTGGACCTTAAAAGGCCTCAAGGCCCATTAAGGCCTTTTAGCGTCTTTGCGTATTTTCGAGCCACTTTTTGTGACGGGGAGACCTTATACGCACTTTATATGCCTAATAACACTAATTTGTAGAATTGTTTCAAACATAATCAACATCGATGTGCTAGACCCTTCATATCGCAATTATTTCAACTATTTCGAAGATTAAATGACTAGTAAAGGTTTACAAAGGAGGTGTTACTTGAAGAGTACGAGATTTCGACTTGAAGTTACCGACAAGGTTAAATAGCTATAATATTCATTGAAAACAAGTTTCATTGCATTCCGACGTCGTTCCGCCTTATTGGACCTTAAAAGGCCTTAAGGCCCATTAAGGCCCTTTAGTGTTTTTGCGTATTTTCGAGCCACTTTTTGTGACGGGGAGACCTTATACGTACTTTATATGCCTAATAACACTAATTTGTATAAGTTTTTCAAACATAATCAAATATTGAAAATAACACAACCTTGTGCGCTGACCTAATGCGCACAAAGTAAGCAAATTTCAAAAATTTCAACGGCTACTTCTTTAACCTGTGCGCAGAATCTAGGCGCACATATGTTCAACCTGTGCGCAGTCATTCTGCGCCCCAGTTGTTACATATTCTGAAAATTTACGAAAAGTACCTGTAATACCTAAGTGCGCAGAACACCAGCGCACAGAGTGGTGCGCATAAGATGCGCGCACGAAATCACGTGCATATAGGCCTCGATTTGCGTGCATATAGCCATTGCCTAAAAATAGTTAATCAAGTTCCAACTGGGTACCTGCAAAACAGATTAGATTCACCAAATGTCAATTTTCAACTTAACCAACAATAAAGCAACATTCAGTCATCATCTTAGATTTTATGAATGAACAACTTTCTAACATTGAACAATGAAACACCTCTTTAAGGACAAACGACTTCAGCTCCGAGGTAAGCCAAGAATCCTCAGCAACCTCCTTCATTACCTCATTCCTCATTCTACCATCCTTGTCAAATTTTATCCTCATCTTAGTCCAAGCCCGGTTTTAATTTCCATCGCTATCACATCATAAAACGTAGAGCTAAAATGCTTTAGATATTTGTTAACAACAAATAACGTGGTAGGATTGGGTGATATAATCTCATATTTGAATTGATATGTGGTCCTTAAATACATTTCTAGTGGCTTTTGTTGTTAAATGGATAGCTATGACGAAGTAGATTAGTAGAAACAAAATAAACTATACACTATTTTTGTATGCACAAAACAAACGGCTCACATCAGATGTATTAAAAAACATGTTACCTTTTTTTGCCACCCGTTATATACTGGAGCAATAAGATCCAATCTGGTCTGTAATCGGTAGTAACATCAGACAACAAAGTTCTTGGCAACAACATATATATTGTATATAAGAAGATACAATTTACCTACTAAAAGAAAAATAAGCCGTAATGACAAAGTCTTAAAGAATATGTTTATCATGTTTCCAGGAGTGTCAACAAATCTAAGAAGCCACATTGCACAGTTCCAGTAGTTTAAAAGTTGTCTATACATTTTTCACACTTGGAAATCTCAAGAAATAATCAATGCTCATATACATACTATGGATGAAAGCAAAAAGAGCAAATAAAGATACCTTTAGTGTAATTCTATATGCAATTCATTTATAGAGGCTAAATACAATAAGAAAGAGATAAGCAGAAGAAGAAGGCAAGAAGTTACCGCAAGGTAAGGTGCCAGATTAAGGCAAGAAGAATGTCAAGCAAGTTGTTGTAGGGAATGTGTAAGAGTAATAGAAGTAGGGGTCGAGAACCTAAACCTTAAATCATCGACTGCATCATGCGTGAACATCGTCTGTGCAAGGCAGTGATGTTCTGGTTCCTCCTAGAAGTGATGTTCAAGTCTAGAAAGCATTGCAATCATCGAGCAAATGAGTTAATTTTTTTAAGATGCACTACTGGTTCTGAGCAGCATATTAGAATAAGTACAGTTGTCTAAACCTACTACATGACCAAACTAACTAATTGAAATGAAAACAATATTCAATACCTGGTAGCTTTCTCAATAGAATGCTTAGATGATGATGTTGGTAATATGCATGAATCTGATATAGTGAAGGAAAATAATGCTCCTCCAAGGAAGAAACGGAAAGCAAAAGTTTGAAGGCGACAAAAATGAACAAAGATGAAGAAGGAGAGTAAGAAGGTCGACCGACCGTAGAGGAACCGCGCGCCAACAATTTTATAGCAAAATTTCTAGACATAGGAATTCATACAATACAATAATGCTCCTCCAAGGAAGAAACGGAAAGCAAAAGTTTGAAGGCGACAAAAATGAACAAAGATGAAGAAGGAGAGTAAGAAGGTCGACGGACCGTAGAGGAACCGCGCACCAACAAATTTATAGCAAAATTTCTAGACATAGGAATTCATACAATACAACAGATCGAAGGAGATTTATACTCACTTGAAAGGAAGAGACCCCTCTTGAGTGTCTAGATAAAGTGTGCACTGCACCTCATCCTCATCGTAGTCAGTCTCCCTTCTCAACAGAACACCAATCAAGTGTGACTTGTGAGTGCATATAGACCAAGTCAGCATAGTAATCACAAATCCTAATTAATATAAGGAGGAAACTAACAAAAAAACCAAAAAATGTAGAGCGTACAACCAATGAGAAGTAACGTTTCACACACAAATTTTGAAATCTGGAATGCCTTAACAATCGAGCAAAATCTTTAAATAAATTAAAAAAGAATAATACTTATATCAGACGAAGTTTAAAGACTCAAGAGGTTTGAATTCCGCTAAAACCCTGCATCATGTTATCCAAACGCAAGAAAAAGAAATGGAATTCTACGTAGTATACTTCCGACTTCCATGTATTTAAAACCAAGAAAATTTGAGCAAGTCAATTAAAAAGAAATGATAGCAAACAATTTTTGTTTAGTGAGTATGCCTTGCATTCAGGCTTGTTGAACATATACGTCTGGCCATAAACAACACTAAATGTGCACATGCCTAGCAAAGGAAAATAGCACAGTTTATGTGCAGAGTCTGTCAAAGAGGAGATCTTCATCATGAATGTCTCCAAAACAGTTAAACCATAAATTTCTATACAAAATTCAGATATAGTAAAACTGACACCCTCGTAGCTTAGTGAACTCGGGTTTAATTTTAAATACATTTTCTTAGGCTGACAACTAAATTTGATTATACTATTCCTGTTTCATAAGAGCTTGGTCTTGCAACTTTTGAGCTGATATAAATCTATTACCAGACTGTCAACAGTACAAAGTTTCTTTTACCAAAAAAAACAGTACAGAGTTTCAAAGATGAGGAATTTAGCCCCCTTTTATCCTAGAATATATGTCTTTATTACTAAGCAAGACAAAACATGCATTATAAAGTAAAAGTATTAGTACCTTACCAGATGATGATGTTGATTTATCACCATCAGAAAACATCTGTTGAAGAAACGATGTGCTCTTTCTAGTCCTCCCCGTCAATAACAGACCACTACTTTCTCTGTCAAGACGGTGTACCTACACCAATTTTCAAATTAGAGAGAAATGTAACGCAAGAAAATCATTATAATTCCCCTCTTCAAGAGACAACAAGAATTTTGAAAGGTAAAACTACTGAGGTTATACCAACTGCAAACAGAACAACAACCAAAAGCACTTACCAACTTAGGACCTTCTTCATTTCCATAAGACAAAGCTGCAACTGCCAAGTCTGCCAAGGCATCCATGCTGTTATGAACCGACAAATTTCCCTTTCAGACTATCTCAGAATGTTATGCTGTTATGAACCGACAAATTTCCCTAATAGAATATCTCATAATGTTACGATGGTTGTATAACAAAGCATCTGTTTATGTATTACAGTTGTGTATATCAGAAACAGAATAAAATACTTATTACAACCTTGACGGGCATCTTTGGGGGCTTATTCAGCACAATCACGGACGAATCCTGCAAATGTAACCTACAGATTATCTAGAAGGCATCGATAAATTGCATACATCAATAACATTAATCAATGGCATGGGTTTCAAACCTAAATTTTATTTCTTACCTAAATTTAATGACGAAGACGGAGCCACCGAGCCGTACGATGTCTCAAACCGCTCGTCGGAGGAGACGGAGGACGCAGACTCTTGACTGTGGAGGCCCGGGACGGCCGAAGATATCTCCATTGAGCAGAGAGCGAATTAGGGTTCCAGCAAAATCGATCTTCCCGGGAAGAAAGGGAACTTCTTGTAATTTTCCAGGACACCGGTGTTTTCGCCCGAATTAGAAACTAAGGTTCCGGCTATCTTCGGCTACAGAAATAACTGGCGGCAGAGAGGCTCTGACTGAGCGGCGGTGAGAAAGAGGAGACGTGTTGGGATGGGATGAAAAGGATTGAGAGGGGTTACAGAAGATGAAGAGCATTTAAGCAAAATAAAGCGGCAGAATCAAATCGAAAGCAAGAAGGGTAACGACAAGAGATAAATAGGTGGGGGATATGAAAGGATAAACGCAAGTAACGAACTGATAAGCTATTGAACGGCTGAAGTAATGGCGGTGTGGGAAGTCGAAGAAGGCAGGAAAAATGTATCGTCAAATTGTCAAACCTAAATAAATGGGAAGAAGAAGCGGGTGAAGAACAAACAAAATTATTGAGCACATTAACATTATCAGGCCCGAAATTTATTGTTTGAACCCGGTACAATTTACCATTACTTTTGCAAATTCATGGATTATTATATAGATATAGATAGATTAGATAGATTTTATTTTAACACGTATTCCGATACACGTTTTATATCGTTAATATCTCTAATTGTATGTTAATAAAAATTATAATTTTTTATATTGTCAAAGTAATCATTCAAACGAATCAAATAAGATCTCAGACAACTATGTTTTTTCTTATATATTTAAAGAAATTTACAACATTTTCTCGGTTTTAAATCGAATAATGTCTAAAACTGAATAGTGTCTAAAAGCAAATTTAGCAAATGTGACTTGTATTTTGAGAGGGAGTGAGTACGCTCACGTAACATATGCTGTGTCAAAAGTCAAAGGGTTTACCCCACTTTCCTCATCTTCAACGACATTGCTGCGTCACAAGAACGTGAAAGGATTACAGTTCATTTTCACCAAAAGAACATAATATAAGTATCAACTTTAAGCATGTATAATTAAACGGGCATGCAATTTCTTCCATAAGCTGAATACCCTTTGATCAATGCCAATATTTGATCGGAGCGACCTGGCTCAGAAAACAGCTGTTACTATACAGAAGTTAATAACGTGGGATTCATTTAGTTTTAATACTAATACTACAGGTAGAACGGACAATATACTGTATAATAGTACTAGTAGAAAGTAAAATTAAAGAGAGGGAAATGAAGCCCCTTCGTATGTATTATTGAGTTGTTATTGTCCAATAAACAGGAGAACGTTGTGTTTTTCCATCCCAATTAGTGGGTACCATAAATGCAAAGAGAGAGCCTACATTCAATGCCACGCGGTTTGTGTGGCTGCAAACAGAGGAAGCCCACTGTATGGAGAAGTAAAATCCCATAATTTACTACGTACGTAGTACTAAAAATTATGTATCCGGCCTAGACGATCTCGAGTCCCTTCACGAAGTAGAGTAATTAATTACGGAGAAGTAAAAAGCTAGAGTCGTCCTAAATTAACTCCGAATCAGTAGACTAGTTCAAGTTTGCTTTGTAAATTGGAAATCTACCCGCTAATCCGGTATGGTTTTCGGTCAATGACGACATTGACTTCATTCACCGTGACTACCTTTAGTTCTTACTGCAGGTAAAACAACACCAAAACTGGAAAAAGACTACATACTGTACAAGATTTTATACAAGGGTATAATTGTATTTTCTCGTTTTCTTTCCTTTTTTTTCTTTTACATTATTAGATCTACTCTCCTCCGTCCCCTATTCATCTTCTCATTTACTTTTGATATATTTGTCGGCCGTCGGATACTGCCAAGATTAAAATTTGAGTGATTTTGTGCATTTTCCTACTTCAATCGAACGTGGAATTGGATTAAAAATTTGCATAATTACTTTGTTTGATGATTAATTGTTCGGATTTGCACAGTAGATAAAAAAGCCCCAATATACACACGTTCACGAAGGCTTTTAAACTGAGGATGTATGAACCCTAATTTGTTAGATAAATCAGGACTCTAGTACTAGGCGAGAAAATGTCAAGAAATGGTGAAGAAGAAATTTAGGTTTCCAAATATAAGAAGAGAGAAGATGAATTTGGTGATTCGCCATTAAATCTCTGATAGAGATTCCAAGTTGGCTTAGTTAAAGAAGATGGAGATTGAGGGAGGAGAGAGTAAAGTAATCTTGGAATCACGAGGGTGAGAGAATATGAGTTGCTGTCAACTTTTTGACTGTGTTGAAGAGGGTAGGGGATAGTAAATGCAATTGCATGTCTCTTTCTCTGCTTCGACTGCAACACTCTAATTTATAGGCTCTTGAATGCTATTCTATAAATGCATGTGGGGATACCATTGGCATAGCTTAGAGGTTGCAGTTGCAGGAGTAAGAAGAAAGCAAGACATGGGGAGGCCACCTTGCTGTGATAAAAATGGAGTGAAGAAGGGGCCTTGGACTCCTGAAGAAGACATCATTCTTGTTTCCTATATTCAACAGAATAGCCCTGGCAACTGGAGAGCTGTTCCTCTTAACACTGGTACTTCATATATCATCATCACTGATTCATTTGTTGTAGTTGTATGTTCTTAGTTATACATGTGTTGGGAGTGCAGGTTTGTTGAGGTGTAGCAAGAGTTGCAGGCTTAGATGGACAAATTATCTCCGACCAGGGATCAAGAGAGGCAATTTTAGTGAGCAAGAGGAGAAGATGATCGTTCACCTTCAAGCCCTACTCGGTAACAGATGGGCGGCTATAGCTTCATACCTCCCTGAAAGAACGGACAACGACATAAAGAACTACTGGAACACCCATCTGAAGAAGAAGGTAAGCAAAATCCAACAAGCATCAACAACAACAACAACAACAAGTGAGCAAGGAGCAGCATCCATCTCCCGTGGGCAATGGGAGAGACGCCTTCAGACTGACATTAACTTAGCCAAGAAAGCTCTGAGGGACGCCTTGTCGGTCGAATCTGATAATACTATTGCCCCCTTGCCCGAACAAGACGACGTCAAACCCGCGTGTGGGTACGCATCAAGCACCGACAACATAGCTCGCCTGCTCCAAGGATGGATGATGAGTTGTGCACCTAAGAAGAAACCCAAGGACGAGCCAATCAGCTGCTCTTACAACACCGAGGAGGAGGAGGACGAGGACGAGGACGAGGATCAACTCACACCATTTGGCTCTCTTTCCCCTCTACAAGATAGGAGCAGCCCACAATATGACATGCCCAATGCAGAAGGGAGTTTCTCCTTCATTGACAAATGGTTGTTTGACGAGGGAATCAAGTTTGAGAATGATCATGGTCTTTTCATCTAATTCAACAACCAACTTCTAATTTGTTTATATTCATCCCCACTTTCAGAACCGATGGATGATTAGCTACCATCTTTTCTTTTCTTGCAATTACACCTTCTAATTGTTTCATTAATTCTTTCTAATTCTGTATTCATGTTTTTTTTTCCAATTCATTTTAATTTATGTGATCAAAGTAAAACATGTTTGTACTCTTCTAAATTGACGATCAACATAAAAATCCTACCATTTAATTTCTTCTTTCTCCCTTCCCCTCTAACCAACAACGTAACTCGATACATTATACTGAGTAATACTTCTTCTGTAGCACATGAGCGATTGAGCGTTGTAATGACGGATCGACTTTGTGAAATTAACTCAAGGAAACTGAGAAATGAGAGAGGAAGCCATGGCTTAGAAGCTTTAGTATTGAGGAGTGTTTTATTACAGAGAGTCTGACTAACTTAGTCGGTAAGATCTCCTATTTATACTAAGTGATGAACCGGTTCTACTGAACCCGGTTACATCTCTACATCCTCCCCTCAAGCTGAACTTTGGTAAAAGCATAAAGCTTTGATCAAAGAGAAGCTTGAAACTAAACATCTCTACACTTGCAACATAAGAAGAACTAGAACGTTGAACAATTAGACCAATCTTGGAAGCCAAGTATTTGCGAGGGCCTTCTCCTAATGCCTTTGTAAAAATATTTGCAAGTTGATTTTGTGACTTGACATGAGCCGTGGCTAAGAACCCTTCATCCACCCTTTCTCTGATGTAGTGATAGTCTATAGTGAGGTGTTTGGTTCTTTCGTGAAATACAGGATTAGCAGCTATGTGTTGGGTTGCTTTATTGTCACAAAACATGGTTATGGGTAATGGAATGGTGATGAACAGTTCTTTGAGCAAAGCATTGAGCCAAACCATCTCACTTGCACAAGCTGACATACTCATGTACTCTGATTCTGCTGAAGACTTTGACACAGTGACTTGCTTCTTTGTCTTCCATGAAATCAAATTCTTGCCCAAAAAAGCACCATAACCTGTCAAGGATCTCGCTGTAAACTAACATCCAGACCAATCTACATCACTATAACAAGATAGCTTCAACTCAGAAGTAGTAGAGTAGAAAAATCCCAAATCAACAGTACCTTTTAAGTATCTTAAAACATGTATAGCTGCCTGCATCTGAGGTTCCCTTGGGGCATTAACAAATTGACTCAAATGTTGCACTGTATAAGAAAGATTTGGTCTGGTAATATTCTGATACAATAGTCTACCCAACAATCTTTTGTATAACTCTGGCTCCTTCATGATCTTTTCCTTGATCAGTGGACAATTTCAGTCCCTTAGGTAGAGGAAAAGCTGAAGGTTTGCAATCCAACATATGAGTATCTTTCAATATATCTAAAATAAATTTTCTCTGATTTAGAACAATACCTTTTTCTGATCTGGCTACCTCTATGCCCAGATAGAATCTTATTGGCCCTAAGTTTTTGATGGTGAATCTAGCATCTAGTCCTGCTTTGGTCTGTAATATAGCAGTGTTATCATCTCCTGTAATGATCACATCATCTACATATACAAGTGCTATAGCAAATAGTCCATTGACATGTCTCACAAACAAAGAATAGTCACTCATGGATCTAACATACCCCACCTCCAACAGATAACCAGTCAACTCTTTATTCCACTGCCTTGAAGCCTGTTTTAGACCATAAATCGACTTTTGCAATTTGCACTTACCTGAAGCAGCTTTAGAGTAACCTAGGGGTGGAGTCATAAAGACTTCTTCATCTAAATGGCCATGCAAAAATGCATTATTTACATCTAATTGATGTGTGTGCCAGTTCTTGACAGTGGCCAAAGATATAAGTACTCTCACAATTGCTAATTTAGTTATTGGTGAGAAAGTGTACTTATAAACCTTTCCTTCAACTTGTGTGTGGCCTTTTGCCATTAATTTGGCTTTATATCTCTCAACTGTACCATCGGGCTTGTACTTTACTTTACATATCCATTTTGATCCCACAGCTTTCTTTCCATGTGGCAATTCTATTAAAACCCAAATTTTGTTTGCCTCTAATGCAGAAATTTCTTTGGAAATGGCCTCTTCCCATCACTGGACCCCTTGAGCATGTTTGTAACTAGGTGGCTCTTCCACTTTACAAATGTTGCAAAATGAATTAACAAATTCATTTGAAAATTCTGATAAATCCACCAACTGAGCAGACTGACAACTCCCATCTGATCTGACCTTTGGACAGACATAATCAACTAACTTCTTAGGCTGAAACTTTGTTCTAGTGGATTTTCTTACCACCTCATCAGTGTTTGAATTAGTAATTTGTCTCTGCACATGTGTCACTGCTTCAACCACTTGTAATACTGGTGACTGAACTATTTCTTCATAATCTGAAGGAGGCTGACTGTCTTGATTCACTGCTACAGTTTCCACTCTACTTCTGGCCTGTAATGGCAAATTACAATCATTGTCCACAGCTGGATTGACTAACATTAGTTCATCATTTGCAATCAACTTTGATGAATTAATTTTGTCTTTGAATGGAAAACAATCTTCTCGAAAAATGACATCCCTAGATACAAATTTTTTATGACTGTCCAAATCATATAATTTGTATCCTTTTGAGTTGCAGGATATCCTAGAAAAATGCATCTTCTTGACTGAAGACTAAACTTATGTTTCTGCACTTGATATGTTTTCCCAAAACATAAACACCCTATTGTTTTGAGATTATCATAACTAGCCACTGTATTGAAAAGCATTTCAAAAGGTACCTTCCATTGAATGACAGATGAAGGTAACTTATTGATGATGTGCACAACAACAAGTATACACTCTCCCCAGAACTTGATAGGTAAACTGGCATGAATTCTTAGTGCTCTTGCAGTTTCTAAAATGTGCATGTGTTTCCTTTCCGCACGACCATTTTGTTGTGGGATTCCTGCAACACTGGTTTGATGAATAATTCCTTCAGTAGCAAATATCTGTTGGCATTTGTGTTGCATGAACTCGGCCCCATTGTCACTTCTGAAACTCTTTACTGCTGTCCCATACGGATTCTTAACATAATCTATGAAAGAAGGAACTATAGCACTTACTTGAGATTTAGCTTTCATCAAATAAATCCAAGTGAACCTTGTGCTATCATCTAATATTGTTAAAAAAATAAGAAGCACCACTTAAGGTTGGTGTTTTGTATGGCCCCATATGTCTAAATGCACAAGATCAAATGGACTCTTAGCCAAAGAAAAACTTCTATTAAAAGGAGTTTTACAATGCTTAGCCAGTATACAACTGTCACAAGACATCTCAGTATTTACAAATTTCTTAGCCCAGTCTAAATGTTGCATTTTGTTGATAGAACAATGTCCTAGTCTAGCATGTACCATAGTACATTCACTATCTTTACTACTAGCTGAAGCTGACACTCTTTCAACTCCTTTGTTGTGCCCTGCAATCATCCTTGGAGAATGCATTATGAATAGCCCTCCAACTCTTTCAGCAACAACTACATTCTGTTTAGTGGTAGGGTCTTGAAAAATGCATCTATTAGGTTCTGAAATTGCTAATACTCCATTCTCATCTAGCAATTTTGTCACAGACAACAAGTTCTTCTTGAAAACTGGAATCAACAAAATTTTATCCACTGTCAACATACTACTGATTTGTACTAAGCCTACTACTACAACAATCAAAATCCTGTCATCTGGCAAGACTACTCTTACTAGCTTTTCTAGCTTTTTCTTAGTGATGAACAAACTAGGATAAAAAAATCATGTGAGTTTTAGCCCCTGTGTCTACAATCCAACACACAGAATCTGAACATGTCATACTCATGAAACAAGAGTGATTAATGTTACCTGCAAAATCTGCAGATTTGGTGGATGAAGGACCTACCGCTGCATTTGAATATGAAGATCCTGCTCCATACTCTTCTTCTTTAAACATTCGAAACATCTTCTTGTACACTGCATTCACCAGCACTTCATCCACTTCTTCTTCATTCCTATCCAAAGGATTATCCACCTCTACATTAGCAACAACTTTCCCTTTCCATCCAGCTCTATTTTCTCTGGAAAACCAATCAACTGATAGCATGTTTCCCTAACATGGCCTTTCTGGAAACAGAAATCACACTTCTTCTCAGATCCCTGACCACGTCTCTGATCTCCATTTCTTTGATCAAAATTCCTGGAATCAAATCTCTGATTGCTTTGCCTCCTATCAAACCTGGATCCTTGATCATATCTTCCTTGATCAAACCTTTGCCCCTGATTTCTTCTATCAAAATTCTTGTTGACTGCCATAGCACTGCTATCTGTGTCAATCTTGGAAGAACTAGTTACTAATTTCTGTCTTTCAACTTGTTGCAAGAGATAAAAAGCCCTATTCACAGTAGGCAAAGTATCTGATGATAACAGATTGCTCCTAACATTATCAAAATCATCAGACAATCCCATCAAGAATTGTTGCAAGATTGCAAACTCCCACATTCACATTATGGAATTCCATCTAAATTCTGTATTTCATCCCATAATTCTTTCATTTTGCCATAGTAATCAGCCACAGAAAGTGTACCTTGTTCAAGCGACCGCACAACTTGCGATTCGGTTGGTAAAGGAGAGGTCCATTTGTCTCGCCAAATCGCTCATGAAGCTCGTCCCAGAGATGCTTGGCTGAATTAACTCGCATAAAAGTATTCCCTATACTTTCTTCCATCGAATTAATCAACCAACACCTAATCATATAATCAGTTATCATCCATCGATCGCAATCAAAGGTTCCATCCATAGGTTTCTTGCAAGAATCATCCACGAACCCTATCTTGAACTTGGCACCTAGCGCCATCATCACAATGCAACTCCAATTGAAGAAATTTGTGCCATCGAGCTTCGTCGACATCAATCTTGCGCCTGGATGGTCTGAATTTGACAACGCCAATGGATCATTCGTTGTATCTTCCTTCGCCGCCTCTCTCCATATTGCCAAAGAATCAATCTCTTCGATGCAATAACCAGAAAACAAGATGCGGAATGATATCTTCTCGAGTTAATGCTTTGATACCATGTGAAATTAACTCAAGGAAACTGAGAATTGAGAGAGGAAGCCATTGAAGGCTTATAAGCTTTAGTATTGAGGAGTGTTTTATTACAGAGAGTCTGACTAACTTAGTCGGTAAGATCTCCTATTTATACTAAGTGATGAACCAGTTCTACTGAACCCGGTTACATCTCTACAGACTTTTCATGTAATATATGTCAATTTGGTCACGTATATGTAATAATATAAAATAGTGTAATAGTTGGAAAATTAGGAGAAAAAATCACATGAGAACTTAGCTTAAGATAAAAACAAAGAACTATTACGGATGGTCAGATGTGAAAGATTGACACTCCAGATTAAATCTGAAAAATAAAAAAATAGAGATATGAATTAAATGAGACAGTGGAATTTTTTTAAATAATGGAAAAAATAGAAAAATGACCGCCCTATCCTTGCTCCCAAAAAAACCCCAAACTCGACATTTTTCTTTTCCGTGGTGATTTGCAAGGTCTCCCCCCTGCTTCTGATTGGGATTCTCCAACACCTGCTTCTGATTGGGATTATTGCGCTCTCGGCCTTTCCTCCGACTTCTCGATTGTACTTTGATAGAAAAAATTAACAGCGAGAGAGAGAGAGAGAGGATAAAATCAATCGAATCGGCCTCTCCTCCTTTTGATCGCTTCCTCTGGAGGGATCTATCAGCGCTACCAGCTTCGCTCTTTCTCCGCTCGCCCTGGACATCACCATGGCACTCCTTCTGTCCTCGCATCCGAACCTTTGCACAATCTTCGGGTACCTCTCTTACAATTTCTCTAAATTTGTTTTGTTTTTATCAATCTCGATCCATGTTTGCTTCTGGTGGATTTTGGATATGGAATTTTTGTCATGTTCAAGTTAACTTTGGAATTGGATGCTCGACTGTTAGGATTTGACTGTGAATGAATTGACCTTATGCTAGTCACTAACTTTATTGAGTCAGTCTATCGTGGTTTGGAACTTCGGAGACCATTTGTTTGAACCTTTCACATTTCTTACAAACACCATTTGTTTCTTGTTTTCTATATGGAAATTTGTTAAAATGTCTTCCCTCGTATACATTGTGACGTTTCTTGCACTTTTAGGGTTCCTCCTCTGTTATGAATTGCTGAATTTTTCATTCTCTGTTATCATATTGATATGATCTCAGGTTTCTTTCTCAACATCTTGTTTTTGACCAATAAATTCAATCTACTTAAGTAATTGTAGTTGCTAGTTAGAGAAGACATTGGTTTTCTATCATTTTCCCCTTCAATAATCGTCATGCGACATGAGTTAGTCTTATTACCACAAGGCTTATTCTGTTACTTGTTCTCATATCAGTCAAGTTTCTAGCTATATTGTCTGAAACTTTTCCTGCAGATGGTATACATGAGATCGACTTTTGGTCTTTGCAGTTTTCGTCTTCTTGCATATATGAAAAACATATTGACTGATGTCTATATAATTTGATGAGCAGTGTATGTGCTTCAAGCACAAAAGTATCAGTGGAAAAACACACCAACAAGTTGGGCAAAAACAGACGATCCATGCGGGTTTTCTTGTGAAGGAGTCACCTGTAGTAATAATAATAGAGTCACAACTATGTGACAATATCTATAAACTCTTCTGAAGTTTTAATCTCTTTAAAGTTTCAAGTTAAGCCTTCTGAACTAATCACTTGTTCAGAAAACTTACATCCATGGGGCTTAAAGGAAACCTAGGAGGTGATATTGGTGGCCTCACTGAGCTAACATCCTTGTGAGTTTTCCCTTTAATATCATTCTGATAATTAAATATACTTTCTAGTTTCTGTTTTTTGTTTTTGTTTCCTTTATTGTATAAACTTTTTGCATGGAGTTTTCTTATAATAAAGATCCTAGTGGTCCTCTATCTCCACAGTTAGGAAACCTTATCAAGCTTAACATGTTGTAAGATCCATTAAAATTTAACTCTTGTTGTTTTGGCCTTCTTCCTAAATGAACTGTCAGTTTTTGACACGCCATTTGTTCTTCTGTATGTTGTTAGGAACATAGCAGGATGTGATCTCAGTGGTAGCATTCCACAAGAGTTGGGGATTTTGAACCTTTAATATCAAATCTTTTATATTTATGAAACTTTAACTTTCCTCAGGTTCATTCGTTTTTGCTTGCGGGTTCAAGAGTGTCACTTACAGGTTCATTAGTTTTATTATAACCTTTCTTCTCTGGTTCGTAATATTTTGAATATTCTAGTTGCTTCGTCTTATCAATTGTAGTTGATCTAGAGCGTTAAGCAGTGATGAAACTTTAATAGATCGATTGCTAAGTAAAATCGCACTTCCCGGGTCAATTTTAGGCTATTATGAGCTTTGATGCATCTGAATGTGTGTTTATAATAGAAAATGTGTGTGGAAGCCTGATGACCGAGTAAGATTGTTGAACTCCCTCCCCTCCCTTACTTTGTTGCACTGTCACATTTAATTTGTGCAGTCGATTTGATTAGGACGAATCTTCTTTTACTTAATCTAGTCGTTTCTCCTGTGTGAAGCTATGAGGAGGATGTCTGGACTGAAATAGCGAAGTTCTTAGACCGATAGTCCTTGGTGAACCTGGCCGCAACAAGTAAATGGTTCTACAGTGTCACAATGGAAGACAACGTGTGGAAATCTGCACTTATGAGAGATTTTCAAGTACCAGATCCTGGAAATGTTGCCTTGGTGCAAACTATATGCTTCTGCTATAGGTAATGTCACAAAGGAGTAAATCTTTGTTGATGTGTTTTGGAATAAGAATTTATTATGATATGGAAGCTGATAGCAATTTCGATTCATTGATATTTGCTTGCAGACGGAAGCCACTCGTACATCTTAAGACAGAAGGACAAACATATTGGGGAATTTCTTTCTCTAGTTGCTATTTCTGTTTCAACTCATCTGATGTTAGTCTCTCCATGAACATTTGGTTTTCATTAAATATTGTAATTCTAGCTAGCATATGAGATGTTATATTTAATTTATGCCAGATTAAACATGAGGTTACTTCGAGAATCCTAATGACCCTGACATGTTAAAATCAGAATTATCATATAGATTTGATTCTATTTTCACTTAATAGGTGCTTATGGAGCTAACACAAGCTGCTTCATGAAGCAGACAAATGCCATTATGATTTGTTTCAACAAACTGATTTGTTAGCTGGAAATATCTTCCAGTTCTGAACTCTTGTCTTTTTCATTTGTGGATATATAGATTGGTTGCGTATTGGCGCGTCATGGAAATCCATGGACCGAGATTACTAGGGAAATTGTACAACCATTGCATACAATTGAATTAAGGGACTGTGATTTTAAAGTTATACCAAAATTAATGATAACATAAAATTATTGGACCCTCCTTCAAAGTTAGAAATAAAAAATGTTGTTTTCCAATTACCACACAACAAAACACCAAGGTCGGATAGCTCTAACGCAAAATTCTATCAATCCTTTTGGGGCATAGTTGGACCATCTGTAATGTGCTCAGTCAAATCTTTTTTTCATTCGGGAGTTATGTTAGCCGATTGTGCCCAATCATTTATCGCTCTTATCCCCTAAAGTGGATAGCCCAATCACAATTAATAATTTCCGACCTATTAGTCTATGTACAACCATATATAAAGTAATTACAAAAATTCTGGCAAATCGTTTCCAAACTCTTCCTCCTAAATTGGTACTCCCTTGTAAAGGGGCGTTTGTGCAAAACAGATTAATATTTGATAACATCCTAATGGCTCATGAAGTCTTTCATTCATTTCATAATTGGAAAAAAGGGAAAAGATGATGGATGACACTAAAACTAGATATGAAAAAAGCATTTAATAGAATACAATGACCATTTATAATCAAAGTTTTACAGTCATTTGGATTCGATAAAAAATGGATAAATCTAATTATGAACTGTATTAAATCTGCATCCTTTTCAGTTTTAGTCAATAATGAACCTAGACCAACATTTAAACCTAAATGCGGACTCAGAAAGGGTGACCCTATTGTCTCTTTTATTTTTATTTAGCAATGGAATATATAGCAAGAACGTTACAAAAAGAGACGGATAAATCTAATTACAGAGTAGGATTACAATTAGCCAAGAATGGTATGAGTATTCCATTCCTATGTTTTGCTGATGATACAATAATTTTAGCAAACGCTAACATGAAGAACATGATATACATAAAAAACGTATTACAAAAATTTACGGATTTATCTGGGCTAGCTATCAACTTTAATAAAAATTCATTCCAAACATCTGCAAATATACCTAATACCCAAAGACGGGCATTAGCGTCTATTATGAATTTACAACTTACAAATGCAATGGAAATATATTTCGGTATCCCCATTGTAAGAGGTAGAGTTCGTAATGATACATTTGAATATGCAATACAGAGAATGCAAAACCAACTGTTAAAATTGAAAGCTAATACAATATCTCAAGCAGGACGAACAATTATAATACAGTCAAATATACAATCAAAAGCGAACCATCTAATGCAATGTTTTTATTTACCCAAAGGTGTATGTGAACAGATGGATAAGATTAATAAAAATTTCTTTTGGAATAAAACAAACCCAGGATACAAACCTATTATGAATTGGAATAATATATGTAAACCAAAGGAACAGGGTTGTTTAGGTATTCATAAGACTGGAGATTTAAACAATGCCTTACAACAAAAACTCCTGTGGACTGGCAACAAATAAGAATAACATTTGGACAATTTTAATTACTCAAAAATATCTCAAAGAAAAATCTATCTTTGATTATAAAAACAAGACTAAACCATCATGGAAAATTCTCTAGATTACTTCACTTAAGAGATTATTTTAGAAAAGAAATTAAATGGAGTATTGAAAATGGTAAATCCATTAAATTCTGGATGGGTAAATGGATTCATAATATTGATATTTAAGAATATTTTGATGAACATAAAAACAATACTAATGAACTTGTTTATGATTATATAACTATAAACAAAGAATGGAATATTGCAAAATTAAATGAAATTCTCCCTCCACATATAGTTTCACACATTATGAACACTTACATACTATACTACAATAGAGAGGATAAAATCATATGGAATCTAACGGCATATGGTAATTTTAGTACTTTATCAGCAAGAAATTTATATACAAACCACATTCCAAATAGTTATAAGGAGCTATTTGAATGGATATGAAAATTAAAAATTCTACCAAGAATACAAATTTTTTTATGGAAAATAATATCAGATAATCTTCCCACAACAAATAGATTGAATATCTTATCTATATAAAAGTTGGCTGTCCATTGTCAAAATTGAATGAAATTGGTACCAATTTAATCATTACTCATTTCTTAATCACCTCCTAATGGACTTTTGGGCATGTATTTAAATATATTTCTTATATCCATATGTTATATTTATTTATGGTCTACTTGATTAAGTCACAAATTAAATTAATGTGTGAGCTTCTCTTATGACAATGCAAACTTATTATAATATTATGTTTTAAAACTACTTCAAACATAAATATAAGGAAATAAAAAATACTTATATTTACAAATATTAATAAATTTTATAACAACAACAACACATTAACAAATAATGTATAACTATATTAAATCACATACGAAAATCCTTAATTTTCTCGCGCGGAGCGCGAGGCCCGTATCTAGTATACTATAATAGAGTACCATCGTATTGCTCATTATGTAATCACAATAATGAAACAAGAGACCATCTATTTCTTTAGTGTAAATATACTAAATCTCAAATGATAAATATGAACGATTTACAGGACAAAAATATGAATTAGAAGTAATGGATTCTTTTGAAACTTCTTTAATAAAGATTATCCAAGATTATAGAATGGATAACTACAAAATTGAAAGTTTAATATTTTTATGCTATCAAATCTGGCTACATAGAAATGCTATTATATTTAGAGGTGAGACAATCTTAAAGGAAGGTGTAGCAATATGAGCTTTTTCACAATTCAAACAATGGGAAACTACTTTGGTAACTAATAAGGGACCCAAAATTAATAATAATAAAAATACAAAGCCTTTATTTAGCACACCCTCAAAATTTATTTAACACACCCTAACTTTCGTCATGGATGTAATCCAGATTATCTTCGTCACGAATGTATACAGTTGGACTCCCGTCACGTATGTATTGAAGAGTTTCGTGACGTAGGTGTAGCCAACATACGTGACGAAGAAATGAAATAGTTCTGTGACGAATGTACCTATATTTGCAAAAGTGAAGCTATTATGTCTAATCCACACCAACTACATTTAATTACCATCAAATATCCGCAACCAACTTCATCTTCTACATTTTTAACTTCATTTTACCCCCATTTCACCCTAAACACTCTCATTCAAACACAAGCTTCAATTGAAAATGTCAAATTGGGATGATTACATACACCAAAATGTTGATGAAGGTGGTGCATCATGGGGGAACTACAATAAGGTATGTTATAGTTGTTTTAAATAATGTTCATGTTAGGGTTGGTAGTAAAATTTATGTTTTTGTATGAAATTGAATAGTTTGAAGTTAGGTTTTTGTGTTGATTGTGTGAAAATCATGTTGTAATATAGAGTTGGATAGAAAATATGTGATTTTTAGGTGTTACATACAATGAGCATGATAAGAAGATGTTAAAATAATGTTGAAGTTAGGGTTTGTGTGGAAATTTGTGTTTGTGTTGGAATTTAGGGTTTGATTCGAATTTAGGGGTAAAAAGTGTAAAAAGCAATCTGAAATAGGGTAAATAGGACATTCGTGACGGAACAACATGAAACATTCGTGACGGAAGTATTGAGGACATTCGTGACGAATGTATTTGCAAAAAAAATGTGCAAATATTTTCGTCACGCAAGTAGAGCTCTTATCCGTGACGAAGGTGTATCAATTATTCGTGACGAAGGTAGGAAAAAATGGTTTCTGAGTGTAGTTTTTGCGTATTTTGTTGTTTTACAGAATAATAGTCCAATGTTCAATGGTTTAAAAAACTTATCGATCAATGTCGATATTCGTTTGGGACCTGAAGGAGTGCCTTCGTTTGATCTTGGTTTGGATTTTGATATTTCGCCAATAGTCTCTCAGCTTAATCCTCCTCCATATCATTCCCATTAAAATGATTGGTCCAATGTTCCTGAATATCAATCTTTATCGCAACCATATCAAGACATGGAGTATTTCCCGAAATTGAAGACAGTACCACAGTTTGACAGTGTTGTGCCTTATGAGGAGCCACATATATCATCGGATTATTCAGAAGTTTTCGTCACTGATAAGATTTTCAGCTCAAGAGCAGACGCAAAACTGTGGGCAAGAGATATTGGAAAAACTCATAACTTCATGTTGAAGGTTAGTAGAACCGACTTCAAAGGGAAGTTAGGAAGGTCTTGGCTTAAATGTGAGCGCAGTGGACATTACATTTCTGATCCAGTGGGGAGAACTAGGAAGTACACCCACACAAATAAATGTGGTGGCAAATTTCATATTGCATGTAGAGAGATTGAAAAGGGGGAATGGATCTTAAGGGTTGATCATGGAACTCACAACCACATTATTGGTCAATCCTTACACGGTAATGCATTTGTTGGAAGACTTACACCAGAGGAGGAAAAGGTGTTACTAGACATGAGGAAGGGAAATGCTAGACCAATACAAATGTACACAAGGCTCAATGAATCTCCTGACAACATGACCAAGAAGTCACAAGTCTACAACTTTTGTAACAAGTTCAGAACAGAGAGGATGGAGGGAAGAACTGTGGTCCAAGAATTCTTCTATCGTTCGAAGGAGTTGAACTACTTCGTAAGACACAAGAGCGACGAAGTCACAAATAAGATCAAAGATGTGTTCTTCGCAAGCCCTGAGTCGATGAAACTGCTTAAGGAGTTTCCATATGTAATGTTGATCGACGCAACCTACAACACAATTCAGTAAGTATAATTAAGTTATAAATTATGATGTTTGTTTTTACTCCATAAATTCTTATAGTAATGTATTATCTTGCAAAGGTACGGCATGCCCTTCATAGAGATTGTCAGAATAACATCAACGTGGAAGAACTATGCTGTTGCTGGGGCTTTTGTGTCAGAAGAGAAAGAAGAAAACTATGCGTGGTGCATGTATCAATTGGCTGAGTTGTTTAGGGTTGTTAAGATGACGCCAACTTGCTTAGTCACAGATCGAGAGAAATCTTTGATGAACGCTTTGGATAGGATCTTTCCAGATTCTACTTTCCTCCTCTGTAGGCGGCACATCCAAAAGAACATTGAGGACCATGCTAAGCTAGCAATGCGATCACAAGCAAGGGGGGCCCATTTTGCAAGTGACTGTCTTAACTTATTCAAACAGTCGACGGATTTGGCATACAACATTCAGCTGGGGCGTATTGAACAAGATTGGGCAGAATATCCATTTGAGATTAGGTACCTGAAAAAGAATTTGGCTAAACCCCTACGGCGATAGATTTCTTTCGATCTATGTGGATAAAATCTTTACATTAGGTTCCAACACCAGAAACAGGTTAGTGATGTTACTACGTTTCAAATTTGGGTTATACAATATATGTTACCTTTTCATTGCTGTTATAAATAATTGTTTTGATTATGCAGGGTTGAAAGTGAACATTCTAGCTTCAAAAATTATTTGTCACTGTCAAGCCAGAAGATAGACACTGTGTTTGATAGATACAATGCGAAGATGCGCAATCAGTTCAAGGAGATCTTGGGTACTTTCAATGAAAGTCAGCAAAAGACTGTAAGTAACATTACAGACGTTAATCTCTTCAAGCTTCTTAAATACAGAGTGTCTTATACTTGTTTGAGTCGCTTGCTAACTGTATACAAGAAAGGGGAATATGGCATGCATCTTGATCATTGTGAATGCGTAATAAGGAAGAGAGATGGTTGCTATGTGTGCATGACATTAAGAATATGTGAGGAATCAAGAACCAATTCCAGCTGAAGCGGTTCATGCCTTTTGGAGGACATTGACTTTGAAATAAGTAGAGACTGAAGACGAATTAGAAGTGCGGAGGGTAGTAGCAAGAAACATGATGGATGAGTTTATGGCTGAGCGATGGGAGGGAATGTCACCTTATGACCAACACGAGTGTGCAATGAAGTGTTTGACAATAGGTAACCCTCAAATGACCAACCTCCAAGAGCCAGCTCGTGTGAAAAGGGGGAAGGGGCGACCTCCAGGAGCTCCAAACAAAGAGTACAACCCAATGAAAAGACAACCTTCACATTGGGAGCACACTGATGCAACACTTGAAGAAACGCCTCCAAAGAAGCAACTCCATCAGCTGATGTGCGAAAGCCCATGCCCTTCCCGTTTATAGGGATACCCAGAATCTTGTGCACATCTAGTAGGGTGATTGTCATTTCAGCAAATGACAAGTGAAATGAATTTGTTTCGGGCTGCCAGCGCTCAACAAATGCATCGATCAACGCTTGGTCGTGGTTGGGATACATCAGTGTTTGCAAATGTGACAAACTAAAAGCCCTAGCCAACGCAACCCAAGGATAGTCGCCCTCTAACGTCCATTTTTTAAACCTTCTTTTCTGACCGTATTTCTCAATTGCAGTCTCTCCTATTTATCATATTTCAAGTTTTTTAAGTACATTTAAATCAATTAACAAACCATGACTGAATTCAATCAATTAATCATTTCTACATATGTAATAATTCTATTAACAATTCAAACAAAGGTGATAGCTTTACTTACATGTCCTTGCCAAACCATATAAGCAGTGTGCCCACTGAAGCTATACAACAAGTCTATCTCCTTAGGACCTCCAAGCACAGAAAACTGTAACTTCGGGTAAATGTCGTCATTTTCATTGCCTTGTTCCTCATCATTGATCCCCCCGTAATGGCCCTCAAACTGTCCTTCAGCCCAGGTAGCATTTGGACCGGAATGCCATTCCGATGCTTGTGGCTGAAAGGCCTGTTGATGGCCTACTGCTTCATCCCATGCTGGTTGCGGAAAAGCGACCCTCGTCAGCTCTTCCGCGCCTCTTCCTCGGCTTCGGCTGATAAGCGGGCCTCTCTCCGGCCTCAATTTCTTCTCGAGTCTGATTGCGGGCGATCTTCTGCGCGCTTCTAGAAGACGGATGCATTCTATATAAGAAACACATGTTTTTGTCAAATTACAATCGCAAAACAAAACAACACAACAAATACCAAAAACTGAATTAATATGCAAAAAGATCCGTGACAGATCTTTCAGTAACCTTCGTCACGAAGGTCTCTGTTACATCCGTCATGAAGGTATGCCTAACATCCGTCACGGATGTTCAACAAACCTTCGTCACGAAGGATCATTCGACCTTCGTGACGAAAGACCATTCGACCTTCGTGACGAAACTTTCTGCATATCAAAAGCTCCAAAACAGTTTTGCATTCCGGTTAAGCAAGCTGTTTTAGGTGAATTTGAAGCAAAAAAACAGTTTTCCAAACTAGCCCTAAATAACATGTTTTCTTAACCAAATTCTCAAACCCTAATGCTTAATATGTATCAATCAATCATATTTAATCACAACCCTAAAAATTGGGGATTATATATTCAAATAGGTGATTATATCTTCAAAATTGAAACAAAACAATCAAACAAACCACAATTGAACTAATCAAAGTTGCTTAAAGAGTATAGAAATCACAACATATCAATCATTTTGACATTATTTCATCTAATCAAAGAACATTAATCTAAACTAATGCAAAATAGAATAGAAATTACCTTATACACTTGATTTGATGATTTTGTGGTGAATGAGACGAAAATGTGTTGAATGTTCTTGTTGGAGAGGTTGCTGTGCGCCGTCACGAATGTATGGAGAAGATATGGGGTAAAGATTAGGGTTGGGTAAAAAAATTGCCTTTTATAGTGAAAAAAGGACATTCGTCACGGATGTATGCTGGATCTTCGTCACAGAAGTATTGCAAACCTTAGTCACAGAACTTTGCTTGACCTTCGTGACGGAACTTTTATAAACCTTCGTGACGGATAAACGCTGAACTTCCGTGACGAATGTATGTCTGTGCTAAATAGACAAAAAGGGTGTGTCAAATAGTAAGGCCCTAAAAATAAATACAAAATACGAAACAAACATTGGATATCCTCTCCTATGGATTGGATAAAAATAAATTTTGACGGTTCTTTCGAGCATAACTCACATTCAACTATAGCATGTGTTGCTAGAAATAGCAATGGACATATTATCGATATATACAATAAACACGTTCACGCTGCTTCCGTATTACAAACAGAAACGACAGGTTTCTTAATGGCAACAAAGTTAGCTATAAAATTAAAATGCAATAAGATTATATTTGAAGGCGATAACTTAATGGTTATCAATTTTGCTAATAAAACATGGACAGTTTCATGGGAAATTGAAAACATTATCCATGATGCAAGCCATAATATACACCTTTTAAGTAATACCAAGATTATGCATTGTTTCAGGGAAGCAAATAGGGCTGTAGATTTTGTTGCAAACTCAAATATAAGTACGCATTTCATTAAAACAATCTTGAATTGCAACCCTGATTCTACGTTATCTGTTGATTATCTCAACAGAATTAGGCCACATCTGCTGGCTTCAGACCTTTATTCACAATATCAGCCTTTCTTTTGGATCATCGCTGAAGATGGTTAGGGGTAGTCATCTCGTAGTAGATGACACTCCGGTTCTTACCTTAAAAAAAGAACAAAAGAAAGAAATAATTGTACTTAGTGAAACAGTATATTAAGGCATCAAATTTTGTATTCCCACGTAGGAAACTCTCATATATAACGGGGCGGAATAGCTAGTGTTTTAAAGGTTAATATAATGGGCTAGTGTTTGTTCTATTATGGACCAACCCAAATAACTTTATTGGGTTATTATTATTTTTTTTTGATGAAATTGGGTTATTATTATTAGGCCGAGTCTGTTTGGATTATAATCCAACTCTAGTACACTCCTTCAAAAGCTATTTAAAGTCCAGACCGTTTTTTAGAACACTGCATGAGTCATGCACTCCGCACTCCCAAGACTCATCAAACGTAAACCGAGCTCCTCAGGTTTGAGCGAATCCCGATCACACTAAAACGACCGACTAAAATCACCAACAGGGAGAAGAGACAACCTTCTTGGAGATGAAATCGGAGGCAATGGGTGTGGCTAAGGGCTTTGAATCGGCCATGTTGTTCTTGGCTAGAAGGCCCCAAATGTATTTGTTTGTGAGAGGAAGAAGCCACTAGGAGTGCGAGTTGCTTTGATAGGCTGATAAGTAAGTATCTATGAGGTCCTAGGCATCAAACTTACGCATTTGATTTTCTCAACAACTCAACCTCGGATTTGGAGCTCTTAGAACAGAAAAGTGAAACTCTGTTATACCCTGTTTATACAAATGGAAGAACACATAGAGTCGCGTTTGTGTACATTATTTAACTAATAACTGTAAACTAGATTTCGACCAATCAATAAAATATATTCGAATGTAGTAACCCTATCAAAGTATCTACCTCATATGTTTTCATTCATCCTTTTTAGCTGATAAGTAAGTATTCCTGTATTCTCGAAGTTTAGCCCACCTCATATCGAGAGATGCCTTATTCTGCACTCCTATATCTGTTAAGTTGTAACATGATCAGTTAGAGCTCACTGTTGGGAAATGTTACTAAGCATTTCAAATCTAATCGTGCATGATCAGTGGGATACTTACAATGTAACTGTGTATCAGCCTTCTCACAAGCATCCGAACATGTCTCCTGCAGATTCAAAATTTGGATTCACTCCATAGGCCTTCTATTATGAGTCGTAATTAATCTCACATTAAACACTTTTTCTTTCCGTACTTAATTTGGTTGTAAGATTACCTTGACCAATATCTGAAGCCTCACAGTTTCTTTTATGAAGGAATCAAGAACAGCATCATATCCTGGTTTCACAAAGATAACCTGAACAAATCATACGACAAGTTTAGCATACTCTGTGTTTACACGGGTACGAAATATTGATAATGTAAGAAAGGATTAGGAGACTTAATGATGGATCGCCACCAAGCTCAGACAGCTGGTTTGAGGAGTCATCTTTGCTTGATAACAAAATCCACACGTTAAACGGCGTATCAATCTGATGAATCAACAATATATAACAGGATGAATGGAAGGAAATTGGTTAGAGTTATTAATTGTTAGTCGTATGTATTATTTTCATACACGGTGTGGTGTGTATATAGATGTAATTAGTGACCTACCTCGCAGCAGTAGAAAGAGGAGCAATTTTTGCATTTTCTTGCAATGGATGTGACTATCCTACAATCTGCAGATATCCCAACTCCTGCGTGCTGTACGAACACCACAGGGAACAGAACGCAGCACAAGATCATCCGTTAGCAATAGGATAAAGTCCATGTAATTAATAGCAGTAGTGTATGTTCCACTCAAATCTGCACCTAAATATTCATATATATTATCCAACTGCCAAGGATTTGAATACACATTTTCAGGAAATTCGGGAAGCCTGTTCAAACCCAATACATGTAGGTACGTACCTTGTGAAGGGAAATGGTGATATGAAGTTGTGTGTTATTGCGTCCATCTTCGGCAAGATCGTGGAGACGAAGGTCTTTGAGAGTAAGAAGGTAATCGTAAGCCCAATCCCCTGCCCATTGCCCACTTGGAAATGACACTGTGATTATCCCTTTTGATCCCCTCCCTTCTTTCTTAGCAATAGAAGCAGTCTATACAAAATACATGTCACTTAATGATTATGAATATTCAATTTATACATGTATAGGATAGGACTTGAGGACATACCAAAGGAGGCAGGACGTAGCTGTTTTGGTTCTTCCTGTAAATTGCAGCAGCTTTGGAGGTGGGAATGAAGTTCGGTAACAATTGAGTCCTTAGTTGGAAATGGACTACTGGCTTAACTCTTATGCTTATTATGCCTACTTCCGAGATTGGTGATGATGATATTACATTCCCATAGTTTATTAGCTTTGCCATCATCAACCTTTCTCTATTCCCTGTCTCTCTACACAGATCGAGTAAAAAGTATCTTATCTTGTTATCCATAAAACCAGAGGACACAAATGCTTTAAATATGAACCATGATTTACTTGAGAATCGTCTCATATTCCCACATGTAATCAATGATATTTCCACCCGAAATAGCACGCCTCATAATATAGGTTTTTAGAGATAGCATGCCTAACTAATTCGTGGAACTCTGATCAGGGGTAAAACCGGAAAAAACTGACAGCTTTTGGGAAAACACAAACATTGCACATAGTAGGGGTGTTCATAATTACCCGATCCGGACGATCCGATCCATCGATCCGCCGATCCGATCCGAAAACATCCGTATCCAATGGATTATGTATCCGTATCCGATCCGATCCGGATAAATTTCCGGATCAATGGATCGGATACGGATCGGGGTTATATATCATGCGGATATCCGGGGGTATGCAACTTATATTAATATAATAATAAATTATATATATAAATAATATAAATACATTATATCTAATAAAATGCCAAACAAATATGTAAGTGGTTACTCACGTAATTTTTGGACTTAGACCTGTGCATTTAATTGGACCAAGCCCATTAGTAGTATAATGGTATTGGACTTATCAAATGGTCTCAGCAATATTTACCAACCACTAGTGGTCTTTATTTTAGTACTTGTTTTTTTACAATAGAGAAATTAAACCCTAGTTAATACTCCATTGATTTGCGCCGCTTCAACAATCTGCTCTCCAATCCTACGTCTTCTTCTTCCTTGGCAGTCTAGTTCACTCTATAGTCCACACAATTCCATCATCGACTATCGACTAGTGGTAAGATTTTTTCAACTTTTTATGCATCTTCTCCTTCACGCAACTTATATCCTCTTGTTAATTTTTGTTATATGGTAGGTTGCTGTAATGAGTGAAAATCAATCGTCTGGGAGAAATGGTCCAATTGATCTTGAAGATATTTCAATGGAAGAATCTCAGGAAAGCTGTAAGAGGGTCAAAACAAGTGCAAAACCACCAAGGAATCCTAGTTCTAACAGTTCAAGTGAAGCTTCCTCTGGGTCTGACGACAGTTCTGGTAGGAGAAAATCTCAATGGTGGGCTCATTATGATAGACTTCCTGATATAAATTATGCAAAATGCAAGTATTGTTCTGCCTTGATTGGTTGCAAAGTATCAAATGGAACTACACCTTTGAAAAATCATGTTGAAAGATGTAAAAAACTTCCTGCAAATTTAGATCTGAATCAGAAAAAGTTAGATCTAGCTCCTAAAACTGTTGTTGGTGCTGATGGTGTGCTAGAAATGGTAGTTCCTTCTTTGTGGCAATTTAATCAAGAAATATGTAGACAAGCTCTTGCTAGGATGATTATTGTGGATGAGCTGCCTTTTGCTTTCGTGGAACATGAAGGATTTCGTTACTTTTGTAGATGCTTGAATCCTGCCTTTGTTATTCCTTCAAGGTCTACTATTACAAGATATGTCTATAGTCTATTTGTTGAACAAAAGAAACTGCTCAGTGGTTGCTTTAATTCATTGTCTTCTCGGATTAGTCTTACCACAGATGCATGGACTTCTGCACAGAATTTGAGTTACATGTGCCTCACTGCTCACTTTATTGATGAAAACTGGAATTTGCATAAAAGGATCATTAATTTTTGCCCTCTTGCTGGCCATTCAGGGCAATTAACTGGTAGAGGAGTTGAAAAATGTTTAGTTGATTGGGGAATAAAAAACATTATGACAATTACAGTAGATAATGCTAGTTCTAATGATTTAGCGGTCGATTACTTAAGAAGAAAGATTAATCATTGGGAATCCGGCCTTTTGGATGAAAAATATTTGCATATGAGATGTGTTGCTCACATACTGAATCTGGTTGTAAAAGATGGTTTGAAGGATATGGATAAGTCAATCTTGAAAGTTCGTACTCTTGTAAGGTTTGTTAGGTCCTCTCCCGCAACACTTCAGAAGTTTAAAGCATGTGTAGAAGAGGAAAAAATAGATAGTAAAAGCCTTGTTTCTCTGGATGTTGAAACTAGGTGGAATTCTACTTATACCATGCTTGAATCTGCTATGAAGTTTAAGAAAGCATTTGATAATATGTTAATGAGGGATGTTGCTTGCCAGAAAGAGATGTTGAAGCTTGGTGATATTAAAGATGAGGACTGGAAAAAGCTTAATAATTTCTTGCCCATTTTGAAAGTGTTTTATGATGCAACTTTGCTGCTGTCTGGTTCTCGCTATGTGACTTGCAACACTTGTGTCTATCATGTCTTTGCTATTGGTTTGGGGATCGTTGGGTTATGCAATGATGAGGATGAAGGTGTTAGAAAAATCGCACAACAAATGAAGTTGAAGTATGATAAGTATTGGGGAGATGTTAATAACATGAATCATATGTTATTTATCTCCATACTTCTTGATCCTAGGCATAAGATGCAGCTTGTTGATTGGCTGATACGTCAATCTTTTAATGCTACAAAGGGTGCACTTTTGAATATGAATGTGAAGGTTCTCTTTGCTGAATTGTTTGAAAGGTATGGTTCTTCTCTCCCTCAAGAAAGAAAGGAAACAAGTGCATCTCCTTCTAGGATGAACTCGAATGAAGGTGTTGGTTGTGCTGGGAATGTTATGGATTTTACCAAGTTGATGAGTTCAAGGTTTCAAATGGATGTTGATTGTGATGATACTAATTAAAACAAAACTGATCTGGACAAGTACTTAGAAGAGACACGAGAAAAGGATGTTGAGGATTTTAATGTCCTACATTGGTGGAGGGACAATCAGAAAAGGTATCCTATTCTTTCGAAGATGGCTCGTAATGTGTTGGATATTCCGGTTACAAGTGTTGCTTCTGAATCTGCTTTTAGTACCGGTGGACGCGTGCTTGATTCTTTTCATACCTCTTTAACTCCAAGAATGGTAGAGGCCCTTATTTGTACTCAAGATTGGCAACGTACAACTAATACTCCAATTATGATCGAGGAGAGCCTACTAGCCTTGGAGCAAATGGAAGAAGGTTATGATTTCTATCCATTATTTCATTTGTATTTCATTTTTCTAATGTCATTATTAATATTTATTTTGTGGTTTCTTTTCTGAAATTTGTAGGTATGAAGGACTTAGCTATTGTGCAACCAAACTTCATTCTGGATGAGACCTTCATAATGGATGAAGTTGTTAATACTTAGACATTGGATATTATGTAATTTGAAAGTTTGGTATTGGTAGTATTTTGATGACTTGTTTTAACCCTTAAATACTGACAGGTTGATTACACTTTTGAGCCAAGTTTGTGGCTGACTACATTGTTGTAGTCATTTTGGTTTGTAAACTCTAGTGGAGTAGTGGTGACTTAATGTTTCTTGACAGGTTGATTACACTTTGACTACATTTTTGTAGTCATTTTGGTTTGTAAACTCTACAAGAGGTAGTTTAATGTCTCAGGTGGTTTAACAACATCTTTTACATGATGTTATTTTATTTTTTAAATTATTTTTTAATAGTTTTGAAGAAACAGGTTGTATTGATATTTCAGATACCCGTGCGGACGTTTCGGATACGGATACAGATCGCAATATTTGGAATTTGTTTTTTACGGATACCCGATCCGAAACGCCGGATCGGATAGGATATCCGATAATGAACAACCCTAGCACATAGGGCCGTCCAATTGTTTTCGGAGACCCTGTTAAAAATTTAATTAAGGCTTTCGGTAAATATTATTTTAATATTCTAAGGAGTATACAACCTAATAAAATAATCAGTTTATCACGTAATATTTGATATAATTTTAAATAATTAGTAAAAATAAAATATATTTTAAAACATATTGTTTTTGCATTTATGAATTTAACAATTATATTTTAAGTCATTAATTAACTCTAATCTTGAGTATTCCTTGTATTAGTAGAAATTTTAATTTTTCAAAAAATTAAAATAACAAGCCTTACCACTAGACTATTTTTGTTTCTTTGCTTCATACACACAACTTTTATACTTATTTTATATCAGACCTTCACATTTTGGACCCTCCAAATTTTTGGGACCCTGTCTGATGGCCCATCTTACACACCATGAGGGGGTTGACCCTTATTTGCACACATAATGTAGGTCTGCAACATCATTTTTTTTAAAACAATTTCTAGGAAAATAACAAGAATGATGAATTAAATAAAATTATTTGAAAAGGATTTCAAGCACCCAATTTACACGACTATATTAACACTCTTTCTGTTCATTGCCCAGGGCGATTGCTATTTATCACCCTGGGCATCCTTACGTCGCATAATGATTCCTTACGCGACGTAAGGATTTAAAAATTCCGAAGGATTTCTGAAATAGCAATCCTTACACGACTTAAGGATGACATTTCCTTACGCGGCGTAAGGATTGCATCATCCTTACGCGACGTAAGGATTGCATCATCCTTACGCGACGTAAGGATTGCATCATCCTTACGCGACGTAGGGATTGCATCATCCTTACACGACTTAAGGATGATGTCATCAGAAATCCTTCAGAAATACACAATCCTTACGTCACGTAAGGAATCCTTTCGCGACGTAAGGATGTCCAGGACGATAAATAGCAATCGCCCTGGGCGACAACCTAAAAGTAGAGTTATAATGAAAAGGAAGTAAATATGTTTATAATAGCGTTATGAAATTAATAATTTAGGGGTACATGCCGCATTAAAAGGCTCAGCTTAGCTTAGTTGTCCGGCACCTGTAGCAGGTAGACGTTATAAGACTTTGAGGCTCATTACAGATAGTGATCGTAGGAGATCTGCAGCTGTAGGAGTACATATAGAGTTTATTGCACAAACATCGGTTATTGCTCCATCTACTAAACAAACATCACTTTTTGAGCACGCTACTCCACATACATTAGTTCCCGAGCCGTCTACTACAAATACATATGCGGGATTTACTTTTCCAGCTCCAATACAGCATAAACGTGCGCCTCAGAGACACGTTTCAAACACTGCACGTAGTCGCGTTGTAGGCGTAACCGCAACTTTGTTGAGGCTAGAGGATGTCAGCATGGAGGATCATCAAGATATGGATATTGATTTGGAGGTTCAAGAGAAGATTGTAGATGAGACCCTTGTAGAGGGGAGATTTCGTGTTACAGATGATCTGGTCACACCGACAGAGGATGATGAGGATAATTTCGTTGCTTCTCAGGTTGTTTTTCAGGCTCCTCTTCCCTCTATTGATCTTCCTAAGCCCGTACCATAGGGTGATCAACCCGTACCCGATATTCCTGCGCCCCAGCCACCTTCGCTACTAGATTTGGTACGTTAAGAATAGAAATTATCACAATTTGTTAAGATTTGTATTTTTTTTGAGTAACTAAATTAAAATTATTTTGTGATTGTGCAAACGCGTAAAGTTTTGAATATTTACACATATCTTGGGTACACCACAAAGTTCAAGATATATATTAGACAAGAGCTAGGTTCATGGTTCGAGATAGCAGAGCGTAGTGGTCTTACACATTTGAGGATTCTAGGCACTAGACCAGTTGATTCTGTTTTGATATTTGCATTTGCTAAGAGAACCTCCTTCCATTTACCATGGGGCGAGATGACTATTACATTGCACGATGTTTTCGAGATTCTGGGTGTTCCCATAAACATGTGGAACAAATTGATTTGATTTGTATTAATGTAAGAATCAAAAAATTTAGTTCAAAATATAGAAAATTAGGAAATGCATGATTAGTATCTTGAGATTACAAGATGGCTGAGTTTAGCAAATGTATTTTCCTTGTTCTGATCATAGTTTTTGATGTGATTGCTCCTTGAACTTGGAAATGCATGATTTTGCCAAAAACATTACCAGTTTTTTGGGAAATAAATACTTGCCTATGAGGGCTAAATAAACATTGTAAAATCTCTGGAGAAGATATACAATTGAAAACAGAAGTAGCATTATAGTCTTTTGTAACTGTGATAATCTCTTGATTTACACCAACTATAATTGCAGCTGCAAGTTATAAACTGATCTGTAAATTATGACTTCATAAGATTTAAGGTAAGTACTGTTGGAACCGAATTTTCCGGGCACCGTTGGTGTCGGATAATGGGAGCGTTGACTTCGTCTCCGCGAGCACTATTTCGTAGTATGCTTATTTGTATAATTCGGATTCCGTTTGAATGAGAAATAAGAGAGTTACATTTAATGTAACTAAGTTGAATTTTGAGGATTAATGTGTATCCCACATTGATTAGGAGGAGAAAAACTCACTAGTATATAAACTAGGAGTGGATTGTAATGGATGTGATTAGGCCAGAGGAGGCTATCCTGGTGGAAGACCACACGCGCGCGGTTCGGTTCGGTTCGGCTCGTGGGCTCCTGGGCTCCTTGGTCTCATTGGATGGGCCATAGGCCCGAGGAGGAGGTTGTCTTTTTGGGCCTAGCTCAAGTCTGATATGACTTTTGGGCTTCGTTCAAATGGACCTCGTTCAAAGTCAGAGACAACATTCATGCTGCAGATCTCAGGCATTAATGCCACGCGTAGTTGACTTGGACCAGATCAGCCTATTCATTACACACGGATTGAGCCATTTAATCCACGCGGATTGGGCCATTCAAGTCACAGATTCTCCTCTGCATCCTATAAAAGGAGGCTCTGCAGAACTCAAAAATACATATTCGAAAGCTTCTCATTCTCCTTCCTCCACTATGTTTTAAACTCTATCATCTCTTCCTTTTCTCTTGTTCGAGTCTGAGAGTACACACAGTCTAGAGTTCGTTGGCTTCTTCTTTTCGGTTGTGCAAAGCAGAAGTGATATCGGTTTTATCCTTGGATTCGGAACGCCGGTAACCATCACACTATGGGGCGTTTTCATAATTAAGGAAAGAGATAATATCTCGACTCCGTTCAAGTTTTACCGTTTGACTTCGGTAGTGGTTCATTCGTTTTCTTACCTTAATTCTGATTTATTCTTGTATTTTATACATATTCATAAGTTGTATAAAATAGGATTCCTACAATCTTAAATCTGAAAAAATTTCCTACGTTTCTACGACTAACAAATTTGATTTTTAAGTAAACAGGTTAAGGTGAAGTCGGTGAAAAAAATTGGTCCCGTTTATACGAGAAAACTCCGGAAAAAATAATAATATTTGTTTTTTTTTATCAATTTGTAGAATAGAGGTTCTATAGTAATGTTCAGCATTCTGTTCAAATCAAACGAACATGTTTTTTTTAGCATTTTCAAAGTAGATACAAGATGGCATACATTTTTGTGTATATACATATTAATGATGATATATGCATTCGGTGATCTATTGTTTTTTTTTTATATCATTTTGATGATATATGTGATTGAGATCTCTGCCTTAGTATGCGTTATAAATGATCATGTGAATCTTGGTTCATGTTGTGGTATTATAGATCATTTTATATACTTATATGATAGCATATTTATGAAGTTTGAACGATTATATATACATGCTGATGATATAAGGTACCTACTAGCTTTTGCATGTATGTGCTTGATTGTTTGTAATACCATGTACTCATAATGGTACGTTTATAATGTATGATATACACACATATTATTTGAGGTATGTACATGATGTCAGCATGGTAATGAATTACTAATGCATGTCATATACTTTTCATATGAGCTGATTTGGTCTTAAGCGTTTTGTGCTATTAATTTTGATATTTTAATTGACATTAATATTTGTAATTAAAGGGTGATTAATGATGGATCTTTAAGTATTTTATTTATTATGTGGACCATACATGATATATTTGTATGAACCGGTGTGCATTTTTGTGTTATGGATTTGGTATTGGATTGATAACAATTAAATCAATTAATTAAAATGTACTAAGTATGGTTTTTGTGCCTTACGACTATTTACTAGATACAATGATCCTCCGTGTTGATGTTAGTCAAATTTAGGCATTTATGATTTTATATATTGCATGCAAATTTATTCATTAGTATAACATCTTATTGAAATTTCAATTTTTTGATAAATTGCATATCGTGTATGGTGTATTGCTTAAGTGCAATAATTAGTTTATTTGATATGCATGCGGCATGTGGTATGATTAATTTTATTAGCATGTTCATAATTTATTAGTAGATTAACAGGCATGAACATGTTTTGAAATATAAGTTTTGAAATATGACCAACGACAATGTTGTGGATGCTACCACTACAACTAAGAGTGGTGAGTCGACACTCCAAATTCAATTTGGAGATGGTCTGCCACCTAGGGATGCACAACCGGTCCAGACCGGACCGGAATTTTCGGGTCGGTCCGGACCGGTGGACCGGATTTTTTGATATTTATGGACCGGGGACTGGACCAGACCAGTGGACCGGATTTTTTCAAACCTAAGGACCGGGGACCGGACCGGACCGGTATTTTTTATATAAAAAAATTAAAAAACTTATATTTTCTATACTATTTTATTAATTTATAAAATTTATCCGGGTTTCCGGTCCCGGACCGGGAAATTCATGGACCAGACCGGACCGGAACCCGGAATTCTCAAATTTTACGGACCGGGGACCGGACCGGATCCGGTCTTGGACCGACCCGGGAAATTCCGGTCTGGTCCGGTCCGGGTTTTCGGTCCGGGTCATTTTTGTGCATCCCTACTGCCACCTGTGACTCTTGATCAGAATCAGGTTCAGAACCCTGAAACGACTCCGGTCGACGACTAGCCTTCGGTCGAAAACCAGACTCAGGTCGTACCGAAACCAGTTGGACTGTCTCAAACAAGCCATTCGTTGGACTGTCTCAAACAAGCCATTCGTTGGACTTGTCAGATGTTCAAATGCCCCATGTGAGGGTACCGGAAAGGTCGTACATGGCTAGCATGCCAAGTGCATTTCATGCTGGAGTTCTGCCCGAAAAGTTTGACAGGAAGGGATTCAGGATATGGTCTCAGAAGATGCATTTCTTCCTGAGCACGTTGAATCTGGACAAATATCTGAAAAAGGATAAGACGATCATATCTTTGGATGATGCGGATGTAGAGAGGACAATCGAACCTCTAAGATAAAGTCACACCAATTTATGTGATTTAAAGTTTGTGCAATCTAGAGGCGGTAAAAAGTACTTTGTGACCTTCATAGATGATTGCACAAGATATTGCTATGTGTACTTGTTACGTAGCAAAGATGAAGCTTTAGAAAAGTTCAAAGAATACAAGTTGGAAGTTGAGAACCAACTTAGTAATACGATTAAAATCGTAAGAAGTGATAGGGGAGGTGAGTATAGTGAACCTTTTAATGTGTTCTGTAGAGAACATGGCATAGTTCACCAAACTACCGCTCCTTATTCACCGGAATCCAAACGGAGTAGCGGAACGTAAGAACCGAACTCTTAAGGAAATGATGAATGCAGTGTTGCAAGAATCTGGGTTAGCCCAAAACATGTGGGGGGAAGCGTTGCTTACCTCAAATTACATTCTCAACAAAATACCACATAAGGTGACTGGAAAGACGCCTTATGAGTTGTGGAAAGGTAACGTACCTTCGTACAAATACCTCAAAGTGTGGGGGTGCCTAGCAAAAGTAGCAATACCACCTCCTAAAAAGGTCTCAATTGGACCAAAAACCGTTGATTTTATTTTTCATCGGGTATGCACATAATAGTAGTGCATATCGTTTCTTGGTATACAAGTCAGATATACCGGATATACATGCTAATACAATAATGGAGTCAAGAAACGCATCTTTCTTTGGAAATGTGTTCCCTTGCAAGGATAAAGAATATCCTAAAAGGACTTGTGAACAACGAGATGAAAATGAATGTGCTCAAGAAGCAAGCACGTCTATGCAAGAAGCAAGCATTTCTATGGAAATAGTGAGTACTTCTGTCCAAGAAGCAGAAGAAGAAAATGTTGAACCTAGACGGAGCAAGAGAGCTCGAAAGGAAAAATCATTTGGCTCAGATTTCACAATGGTGTTTCTTCTAGAAAACGAACCTCGAACGTTTAAGGAAGCCATGTCTATGCCAGACGCACCTTCATGGAAGGAAGCGGTTAAAAGTGAAATAGACTCCATTATTCAAAACCATACATGGGAGTTAGCTGATTTACCCCCAGGAACAAAGGCGCTGGAATGTAAATGGATTTTCAAACGAAAATTGAAAACCGATGGCTCAGTAGAGAAGTACAAGGCAAGGCTTGTAGTACAAGGATTTAGACAAAAAGAAGGTCTAGATTTCTTTGATACTTATTCGCCGGTAACGAGAATTACTTCTATTCGAGTACTAATAGCGATTGCGGCTCTACGTAATCTAGAAATACATCAAATGGATGTAAAAATGGCCTTTCTAAACAGAGAGCTAGAAGAGGAATTTTATATGAAACAACCCGAGGGGTATGTTGTGCCTGGACAGGAAGACAAAGTGTGTAGACTTGTGAAATCTTTATATGGATTAAAACAAGCACCTAAACAATGGCATGAAAAATTTGACAGTGTTATGATGTCAAATGGTTTCAATATAAATGAATGTGACAAATGTATCTATGTCAAAACATCTCCAAAATGATATATCTTGTTGTGCTTATACGTTGATGACATGGTCATTATTGGTAGTAACAAAGATATGATCCAACAAACTAAGAACATGCTTAGTGGAAAGTTTGACATGAAAGACTTGGGACTGACGGGTGTGATTCTAGGAATAAAAGTCATAAGACATTCTGAAGGAATAATTTTAACTCAAGATCATTAAGCTGATAAGGTACTTGAACGTTTCAAGAAATACTCAAGTGGTAATGCAAAGAGTCTCGTGGACCCTCACCTCGACTTAAAGAAAAACTCGGGTGATGGCATATCTCAAGTAAAGTATGCATGAGTGATTGGAAGTCTAATGTACTTAACAAATTGTACAAGACCAGATTTAGCACATGCGGTGAACGTTTTAAGTCGTTACACAGGTGTCGGCTATGAGTCTCCATTGTGATAGTCAATCGGCAATAGCCCGGGCACTAAGTTCAATGTATAATGGTAAGTCTCGTCATATTAGAAGACGACATAAAAGCATAAGACAATTGCTCTCAAACGGAGTGATCAATGTTGATTACGCCCGATCGGCTGACAACCTAGCGGATCCATTTACTAAAAGTTTGTCTCGAGAGCAAGTTGTGAAATCATCAAGAGGAATAGGTTTAAAGCCTATGGCATAAGATGACGTTTGATGGTAACCCTACTTACGTGATTGGAGATCCCAAGATGTAAGTTCAAAGGGACAACGAAATCAAGCTAAATCTAAAGAGCACTTGGAGATTAACACTTCTCCCAATTCCTAGGATGACAAAAGTGCGTTGGTAAAGTACAGGTTAGGCCATAAAGTGTTGTCTTTTAATGATTCCATAAGCTTTGAAAATCAAAGTAAAGTATAATGGTATACTACTTATGGTAAAATCACCTTATGAGTGTGAAATGGGGCCGTTTCTAGGAGAATTTACAGAGGCTGAATTCTCTAAGCTCACTCATGAATAACCAGGGATGTTCACGGCCAAAATGAACACAATCAGAGAACCTAGTTCTGTGAGAAGATGAAACTTTGTGATAGTCGTTGTCTAGGTTTACATCAAAGCCCGGGTGGTTCAAGACATCACGTTCACTACCTGGTCGAGTAAATCCGATGGCTACTCACTATGGGTTGTTCAAGGCTGAAAAAATGCTACCAGCCCAAATGTAGTGATTCTTCGACCGTACTCTCAAAAGTCTTTCTGTCGAGTCGTTTTTCACGTGTTTTAGAGTCATTTCTATTCATGTGGGGGATTGTTGGAACCGAATTTTCCGGGCACCGTTGGTGTCGGATAATGGGAGCGTTGGCTTCGTCTCCGCGAGCACTATTTTGTAGTATGTTCATTTGTATAATCCGGGTTCCGTTTGAATGAGAAAAAAGGGAGTTACATTTAATGTAACTAAGTGGAATTTTGAGGATTAATGTGTATCCCACATTGATTAGGAGGAGAAAAACTCACTAGTATATAAACTAGGAGTGGATTGTAATGGATGTGATTGGGCCAGAGGAGGCTATCCTGATGGGCTTGGGCCTTGGAAGACCACACGCGCGCGGTTCAGTTCGGTTCGGCTTGGCTCGTGGCTCGTGAGCTCATTGGTCTCATTGGATGGGCCGTAGGCCCGAGGAGGAGGTTGTCTGATGAGGCTAAAGTCGTAGTGCCAAATCAAAGAAATAAACTCTAAACACTAACTAGAGTATAGCAAGTAAGTAGAGGTCGAACCCAAGGGAATCAAAACACCAAATCAATGCAGTCAAGTGAAATATCAATTAGTGAACAAGTAACCAAAAGGGGGGGGGGGTTGATTGTATGGAACACAAAAGTAACAAGTATCAAGCAAAGAAGGTTTGGTTGTGAATATGATGAGAAGGGGTTTCACCTAGCAAGTATCCACACAACAGTCAATCAAGTTGATCATAGATTTATCTCAAGTTCTATTCAATCCTAGGGAATGTTCCTATTCCAATCTTTAATATATCAGCAGGCCAATCGGTCCTGATAATACTTACTATTCAACAATCAGGGAAACCTCTCAAGATTAGATGAAATAGCAGCAAAGGGCACAGGAATCATAAGGATGCATGCAATAACTTACAACCGTCAAGTATTAACATGCAATCAATTCTCTTTCATAAAAGCAATCAACTACCAGATCATGCAGATATGAATGCTACAATGACAAGGAATTCCACCGTATATTCCTAGTCTAGCAATAGAAAACTATCAATCAAACTAGGTGATCAAGCTAGCAAAACTAATAGAAATCAATAGATGAAAAACACGAGAATTAATACAAACCCATAGGAAAAGAACAAGAGTTTAGAAATCTCACAACTTAATAACTGAAGGTTTCAACCGCTAGGTAAAACAATGGAGATTAGTTCCTGCTCATGGTTGCAGAACTAAATTGTCTGATGGAAAGATGATGATAGAAAAGATGATGAAAGCTATGGTATAAATAGAGACTAACCCTAAAAATATATGGTAAAAGATATATCCTAAAACTAAAATAAGGAAAATAAGAAAATAATAAAAAGAAATAAAAGCAAAGCAAAATAAGGAAAGTCCGGAATATCTTCGGCCTTGTTGTGGCGATCGCCATAGATGCCTGGCGATCGCGGTCTTCATTTAAATCTCTGCCGTGTCTCTGTCGCCCCATGGCGATCGCCGTAGATTCATGGCGATCGCCATACTCTCTTGAACTTATGAAATACTTCTGTTGTAGAATGGTGATCGCCTGGATGGTAGTGGCGATCGCCGCTGTTCCGCAGAATATCTTCAAGTCTTCATGTCTTTAATCTTTGATCTCTTCTTCTTCGGTTCTGATCTTCATTTCTTCACTTCTTAATAAATATCTCAGAACATAATAATGACTCGAAACACATATGATAATACTCCTAAACTAATGTAATAATCCCTAGTTACGCTATACAAAGTGCAGCGTATCAAATACCCCCATACTTAGACTTTTACTCGTCCCGAGTAACTTACAGAAAAACTACCCATACAATAAAATACTCAAAGCCTCAGGAAGTACAAGAATATCTCATAGTGATTACATAACCAATAAGCTCCTCCAAAACGCACAAAACACAACAACAATAATCAAGAACAAATGTGATACAATAAGCACATACCCAGAACTACACCTTATTCCTCCAAGTGGCCTACCCGAATCCTCCTATACGCCTCGTTCTTATGTCTCCATACCGCCAAGATGATAATGATCCTAAAACACTCAATTTTTTATTTTTTTAGACACTCATCTTGCTTGGGCGCCCTTTCGGGTTTTCATCCCAACCACTCAATAATTGTTCCAGGCTCACAAAACTCACATCACTCAAGACTTATTTTTGCCCCAACCTAATGCCGGTCAAGCCACCTTCTTATTGCATAGAACTTGCTATCCAAGGATTTTGTATGCCTTTTTTCAATTTTTGTGGCTTTTTCATACAATATATATTCAATAAGCTCATGCAGATACAACCAACACCCAAATAATTACATGTGAATACATTTTCCTCCCCCATACTTAAACATTGCATTGTCCTCAATGAAATGGAAGACAGAAAAATCGAACCCAGGGAAAGAGACAGAAGACTCACATACAAGGTCGGATGACCTCCCTCCAATAAAACTCAAAGTGTGGTAGAATGAGAACCTAGATGAGCACTAAATGTAATCCAACAATGCATATCTCATCTAAAGCAAAAGAAAGAATACCTCTAATGTAGAAGGTGACCCAAATAAATCAACTCATTGCAAAGAACATGGTCACCAACAAGCTAAGCTCCAACGAATGTAGATCTAGAATGATAGTACCAATGAAACCAAACTTGATGTAATACAACTCCTTACTTTCTTTTCTCTCATATTTTTTTCTGCACTCTATTTTTTTTTTTAATCCGATATATTATTTTTGTTTTTCGGAATGATTTTCGGATTTTTTTTTTTTTTTAAGACGAGAGAGAAGACTTACAGCGAGATTGGCTACTGACTGTAGCGGACCCTAAGCTTCGGTGATTTCCTCCTGTCCATAGAAAAACTAAAAAGAAAATTAAACCGAACAAAAACAAATAAAAACCTCGGGTTGCCTCCCGAGTAGCGCCTTATTTTATGTCGTGGCTCGACATGAAACTCAAGAGATTTAACTAACGCCATTTGGCTTTGTAAAAACAGTCTCCTGTCTGAATTCCCTCTTGAACCACTCATGGAACGCCTTAAATCTCGTTCCTCTTACCTTAACCACCTTGTCTTTAGCAATGAAGGTGGTTTCATTCACTTTCTTCTCCTTGACCGTATCAGGCGGCTGTTTAAGCTCAATGTCAAGTGCCTGCACACTAGACATCAATGGTATCTCGCCTGGCGAGGTCAGTAATGGAGGGCGATTGCCCAAAGGATGTGGAGAGAGCTTACCTTTAGGCTCTAGCTTAGCCTGACACTCCTGCATGTTAGTAGATAAAACAGCATCTACTTTGGGGGGTTCTAAGAGATTCTCTAAAACAGGTTGCAATTCATCCTTACAAGTAGGCTTAATCACATCAATAGCATATAGAGAATTCTTATCAATGGGATCCATATCATATATATTATATTCTACCTTATCCCCATCAAACTCCATAGAGAGAGTCCCACTATTAACATCAATTTTCGTTTGTGCAGTTTTCATGAAAGGTCTACCTAAAAGTATAGGTGTGACATTATTAGCATGCTCCATATCCAACACAAAGAAATCAGCAGGAAAAATCAGATCACCAACCATAACAAGAACATCCTCAACAACCCCTTTCGGGTACACAGTAGACCTATCAGCAAGTTGAATAACAGTTCCTGTTTTATGCAAAGGTCCTAAGCCTAGTGATTCATACAAAGAGTAAGGCAAAACATTGATTGATGCACCTAAATCTAGCATGGCTTTGTCAAATTTAGTTTCACCAATCACACATGGAATGCTAAATATGCCTGGATCACCACATTTCTTAGGCATGCGTTTTTGAAACACTGCAGAAACATGTTCACTTACTTCAACTTTTTTCTTTCCTTTCAGTTTTTGATTTCTTTTAATAGTGCAAACTTCTTTCAAAAACTTAGCAAATCTAGGAATACTCTTAATAAGTTTGAACAAAGGAATGTTTACCTCACACCTACTAAAGGTTTCGAAGATTTCGTTGTCGTTCTCCAGCCTTCGAGTATCCTTCAATGCCTCAGGAAAGGGGGCTACAGGCTTCTGAGAGAACAGAGGGGGAAAATTCGGGCGAACATAATCGTCAATGTACTCTGGGGACTCTTGGCGATCGCCATCAACTCTCGGCAATCGTGGTCGCGAATAATCTTTCACCTCAGCTTCTGGAATGGAATGGCGATCGCCATTTCCATATGGCGATCGCGGTCGCGATGCAGATCCTGTTTTGCTCTCTGTAATCTCATGGCGATCGCCACTCAGATCTGGCGATCGCGGTTTTGGCACAGAACAGTCATTTAAAGTTTTTCCGCTCCTCAGGAACACTGCACTGACGTTTTCTCTCGGGTTTCTTACCGGTTCCCTGGCCTCTAATTTACTCACAGCTTGAGCAATCTGTCCTAACTGATTTTCAAGATTTTGGATGCTTGATTCCGTTCTAGCATTTTGTTGCATCACAGTCTGAGCTAAGGACTTGATCATATCTTCAACAGTCATAGAATTCTGAGGTCTAGGTTGCTGATAATTAATATTATGAGAATCATACCTTGGCCTTGGTTGCCATCCACCAACAGCGTTTACCTCAGCATTCGGCTCTTGGAGTTGTTGACCACCACTTTGCAGCATAAAAGCCTTCATCATATCTTTCAGTTCATTCATATCACTTTGAATTTTAGCGGGATCAAGTGAACTTACTGACTGTGTTCTTTGCCTGCTACCAAACTGCCTTGAGCTCTCAGCTAATTCCTCAAACATTTCAGTAGCCTGAGGTATAGTCAATCTTAAAAAGTTACCTCCACAGGATGCATTCACCATTCGACGATCCTCATCAATCAGGCCACTAAATAAGTACATAAGGAGATCTTGGTCAGTATAACTATGGAATGGGCAGCTTGAGCAGAGCTTCTTGAATCTCTCATAATATTCATAGAGACTCTCAGTTGAGTGTTGTTGAAGATTCGTGATCTCCTTCTTCAAGCTGCTCAGTTTTGTAGCTGGAAAATATTTCTCTAAAAAGACCTTTTTCATCTTAGCCCATGTATCAATACTCCCTGGAGCTTGATAATAGAGCCAATCATTCACAGCGTCTTTCAGAGTAAATCCAAAAGCTCTCAGCATGACCTGCTCCTCAGTAACACCTCTTGGCTTCATACTAGAACATATGGCATGGAATTGAGCCAAGTGTTTGTTGGGATCTTCTCCTGCTAAGCCATGGAAGTGTCGTTGTAGTATAGTGGTAAGTATTCCCGCCTGTCACGCGGGTGACCTGGGTTCGATCCCCGGCAACGGCGCCAAATTTGATGAGGCTAAAGTCGTAGTGCCAAATCAAAGAAATAAACTCTAAACACTAACTAGAGTATAACAAGTAAGTAGAGGTCGAACCCAAGGGAATCAAAACACCAAATCAATGCAATCAAGTGAAATATCAATTAGTGAACAAGTAACCAAAAGGGGGGGGGGGGGGGTTTGATTGTATGGAACACAAAAGTAACAAGTATCAAGCAAAGAAGGTTTGGTTGTGAATATGATGAGAAGGGGTTTCACCTAGCAAGTATCCACACAACAGTCAATCAAGTTGATCATAGATTTATCTCAAGTTCTATTCAATCCTAGGGAATGTTCCTATTCCAATCTTTAATATATCAGCAGGCCAACCGGTCCTGATAATACTTACTATTCAACAATCAGGGAAACCTCTCAAGATTAGATGAAATAGCAGCAAATGGCACAGGAATCATAAGGATGCATGCAATAACTTACAACCGTCAAGTATTAACATGCAATCAATTCTCTTTCATAAAAGCAATCAACTACCAGATCATGCAGATATGAATGCTACAATGACAAGGAATTCCACCGTATATTCCTAGTCTAGCAATAAAAAACTATCAATCAAACTAGGTGATCAAGCTAGCAAAACTAATAGAAATCAATAGATGAAGAACAAGAGAATTAATACAAACCCATAGGAAAAGAACAAGAGTTTAGAAATCTCACAACTTAATAACTGAAGGTTTCAACCGCTAGGTAAAACAATGGAGATTAGTTCCTGCTCATGGTTGCAGAACTAAATTGTCTGATGGAAAGATGATGATAGAAAAGATGATGAAAGCTATGGTATAAATAGAGACTAACCCTAAAAATATATGGTAAAAGATATATCCTAAAACTAAAATAAGGAAAATAAGAAAATAATAAAAAGAAATAAAAGCAAAGCAAAATAAGGAAAGTCCGGAATATCTTCGGCCTTGTTGTGGCGATCGCCATAGATGCCTGGCGATCGCGGTCTTCATTTAAATCTCTGCCGTGTCTCTGTCGCCCCATGGCGATCGCCGTAGATTCATGGCGATCGTCATACTCTCTTGAACTTATGAAATACTTCTGTTGTAGAATGGCGATCGCCTGGATGGTAGTGGCGATCGCCGCTGCTCCGCAGAATATCTTCAAGTCTTCATGTCTTCAATCTTTGATCTCTTCTTCTTCGATTTTGATCTTCATTTCTTCACTTCTTAATAAATATCTCAGAACATAATAATGACTCGAAACACATATGATAATACTCCTAAACTAATGTAATAATCCCTAGTTACGCTATACAAAGTGCAGCGTATCATTGTCTTTTTGGGCCTAGCTCAAGTCTGATATGACTTTTGGGTCTCGTTCAAAGTCTGAGCATTAATGCCACGCATAGTTGACTTGGACCAGATGAGCCTATTCATTACACACGGATTGGGCAATTTAATCCACGCGGATTGGGCCATTCAAGTCACAGATTCTCCTCTGCAGCCTATAAAAGGAGGCTCTGCAGAACTCAAAAATACATATTCGAAAGCTTCTCATTCTCCTTCCTCCACTACGTTTTAAACTCTATCATCTCTTCCTCTTCTCTTGTTCGAGTCTGAGAGTACACACAGTCTAGAGTTCGTTGGCTTCTTCTTTTGGGTTGTGCAAAGTAGAAGTGATATCGGTTTTATCCTGGGATTCGGAACGCCGGTAACCGTCACACTACGGGGCGTTTTCAGAGTTAAGCAAAGAGATAATATCTCGACTCCGTTCAAGTTCTACCGTTCGACTTCGGTAGTGGTTCATTTGTTTTCTTACCTTAATTCTGGTTTATTCTTGTATTTTATACATATTCATAAGTTGTAGAAAATAGGATTCCTACAAATACAAGCACTTAAGCATGTTTTGTAAAAGAAGATCATCAAAACTAGAAACAGTTGTCCAAGAAGAATTGTACGAGGCCAAGTGGAAATCAAAGTATGTGGAAGCTGGAATATGGTATGTAAAGCTTATCATACTTCAGTGTCCTTGCCTTATTGTCAACAGTAATATAGTTAAGCTACTTTTTTTGATGAATTTATAGGTATGAACACCGTCTTATTCACGATATGGTTGTGTATGCTCTCAAGAGCGAGGGTGGGCATGTCTGGGCTTGCAAGAACTATCAATGCTCAAAGTGTAAATCTACTTTGATATGTCCATTATGATAATGTTAGCGCATTCTTACATTGGAGTGATTTTGATGGAACTACTTTAGCATTTACATGTTAATTTTCTGTTTTTTATTACAGGATTCTGTTTTTGGATTTTTAAACTTTTGGTGCATGTTTTGGAAAAGATACACTGAATGATGGCATCATAGTCAATAAGAGTTCTATTATTTATATATGATGTTTCTTTATTTTGATGGTTGCCAAACAGATTTTGACACCAATTGATAGATTAGCACGTACATAGGATTATTCCTCACGCAATTGTCTAAAATAGAGGAAACCTCGACGCTTTAAAGCATCGTAAAATTTCTCTACATTCAAAAACGTCGATGTTGGTTGAATCCTGACGCTTTTTAGCGTCTAAAGTAAGTGAACCGCAAAAAAAAACACAATAAATTCAACGCTTTATTGCGTCATAATACTCCTCGACAGATAAAAGCGTCAATATTGGTTAAATTACGACGCTTTTTTCGTCAAAAATCAAATGAACTCTCTAATTTTTCTCTCAGAAAAGCGTCAAGAAACGTATGTCGACGATAAAAAGTGTCGAGATTTATGGCGCAATAAAGCGTGGACAAATTTTTACGCTGGATTTTCCTACGCTTTTATGACGCGTCAGTAATGTAAATGGATACACATAAAAGTGTCGAAAATGACATTAAAAAGCGTGGGTTTTGGCCTTGTTTTCTAGTAGTGTTTGTGATTTGGGTATCGCATTCGGAATCAGGATTCTAGAAGATCGAGTTCGTTGACAAGGCTCCAAACTCCGACTTCATCCGTTCGTCTCCTTTTCATTTAGGCAAGTGGTGGTTCACTCCTACTTTCTCTTCTATTTGCATATTTGGTTGACAATTAATATTAAAATTAATTGTTAATTAATTGTTAATTAATTGTTAATTAATTGGGTAATTTCTAAAACCTGATTAATGGTTTTGGAACATTTGTTTGTTAAATGTGTGGCCTTTGTGTGCTATGTGTGGACTTAAGTATAGTCGTTAATGTTAATTTAATAAGCACATGTGTGCAAATATATTATAGCCCTGCGGGGTGTAATAGTCTCTTGATAATGTTTTAAGATCATGATCATTGCTTCTTATTCACCCGTTAAGGATAAGAGGTGTTTAAGCACCTTGCTAGTGCAATTGGGTTGGACGGTAATGTTGCCCTGTGTTAATCTCATTGAGTCGAGAATGTGTTAAAAGCATTAAGACAATAATGTGGTGTGAAAAATAAATAAGATAAGGGTTGCGAGCACATAATAATAAACCTCGAGCGAGGAGTACAACTTGGAAACCGCTCGTCCTCTAGATTAAGAGGGTAGTCTTTTCAATCTAAATTCGCACAATACGTATGCAGTGAGGTTGATCGGACCTGATTATTCGAAGGAGTTCTAATGTGTGTGATGTTTTTAAAACGTTCCCAAATAAATCATATTTTCTTCCCATAATACTCACCTTCATTTCGGGTATTCTCTTGTTGCATATCTTTTGGTCTATCCTCCCTCTTCAGTGGAAGTATTTAGTTATATATCATCTTTCGACTTAAATTTGAGAGACTACGATAGTAACTTAATATAACCACATAGAACCTCACATAAATACCACTTGCATAGTCTTTCATTAGACTAACCAACCACATTCTTTCCTTGTATGGTTGGCCTGTGTCATCCGTCCCTATACGACACATTAGGTGGTGGTTTCAGAAGTGAAGAATCAAGTTTTCGACGTTGAAGGCAACTGATAAAATTTTAGGGTTTTCTTTTTATAAGATTAAGATTTTAAGGTTAGTAATAGAGTTTAAGACCTATTCTATAAATGTTTTATTTTTATTCAAGTCTTCCGCTGTAAATTCTTGTAAAGACAATAATGTTAAATTCTCATTACAACGCTTCCGCATTTGTAATCAGGTTAAGTAACATATTATGATTTTCGTTTTAATCGCTTCCGCATTTGTAAACTTGTTTTGAGTATTTTAATAATATAATTGCATTTCAATTACTATTTTGTATTTGCGATGCATATCGTAAAGCATTGGATGACTTTGGACGGTTAAGTCTGAGGTCACTGGCGGTAATATTCCCAAGGTAATTTGGGGGTGTTATAGAAAAAGACAACCAAAGAAAAAGGGAAGGTTTTAGATCTAACTAAAAAAAAGGAATTACAGAGTTGCGCAAGCTAAACACGAGGCTTCTTTGTAGGACATTGCCAAAGATGCTAGTGACTTACTTTAATGATGAAGATTATGGTTTCTCTGATGCACAAAGGCAAGTTGTCATTGACATGGGGTTTGGACATATGTTAAAGTGGGAAGTCACTGATCTACCAGACAGACTTGGATATTACGTGGTTATCAAGTTTGACCCGCTCAAGTGTGTAATCAAACACAAGGATTCCAGAGAGATTCTCATGACAAAATCTGATGTACATGAGTATCTTGTAATACCAATGGAAAAAAAATAGAATTGAGATAGAATCCAAAAGAAAAAGAAGTGAATATGTCAAAACCAAACTAGCCGAAGATTTCCCAGGAAAGACTATGAGAAATATATCTTGTACTGAGATTAGGAACAAGATGATGACACTTCAGGATGGCGGTGATTGGTTCAAGAGATATTTCATCTTGCTTTTTGTCAACACAGTGGTGGAAAGTTATCCAAATGGGAAATGCAAGTTTGAGATAATGGATTTGCTCAATAATGTGGAAACAATCAAAGACTACAATTGGAGTGCATTTTTATTTGATAAGTTGATTGAAACTACAATTGCATGGGATAAAACAGAAGATGGAACATGCAAAGGATCTGTTTTGCTTCTCTTGGTAAGGAAATCTTTTAGATTCAATATTAATTTAATTTGTGTTCATATGCTTATGCTTTCGTGTTCGTTACTTCTTAACCTTGCGTGCTCTCCTAAAAATATTGTTTAAACTTATGTGTTCATCTGTTTATAATGTTGTGTTCACCTGTTTATTAATTTTTCTTTTAAATGCAGCTAGTATATGCTGATAGGGTAACCTTGAAAGGAAAAGGTGTTGATAGAACTTTTCCAGTAATCTCTAAATGGACAACTGAGATGCTAAAAGACAAGGAGGATGACGAATTAAAGATTGGTGGGTTTGGTAGATGATATAGAAGAGAAAGACATATATTTAGTGGTGAAGGACAGTCAAGCAGGATCGTAAATGAGGAAGAAAGAAACACTGAAAAGGATGACAATGTAGCAAATGATGAAGTTAAGACATTTATGGAGGGCTACTTGCATGATGTTGAGGAGATGGTAGTGAAGATTAGAAAGTTCATTAAGAGGAATAAGGAAACCCCTACACAACTAATTGGACATGGTGTACTCAACAAGTTTAACAATGAATGTGAGAAGAAGCTTTGTTCAGAATCTCAAACAAAGGAGGCGACTGAAAATGAAAGCCAAAACAGTCAAGATGAGTTCTGGGATATGGCTGTCAAATGCATGGATGAGATTGAAAAAACAATATAAGAGAATCAAGCACATGAAGAATATTTGGGAACTCAAGGACTCTCACAAGTTATTGGCAAAATATCCAAGATGAATGAGCAAGTAAGTAAAATTCTTTTCAAGCTTGTATTGTAATATTAATGTTTTGCCTAACACAAGATATTTATTAAACTGAAGGATACAACTACATCAGAGAAGGAAACAGAAACATCCAATCCTGTCATTACTTACACATCAATGAGGATGCAGAGAAAGGGTATAGAAGAAGCCCTTACAAAGGTAATGTGTGTTTCATATTTTGTGTCTCTCTTTGTGTTCATACATGACATCTAATGTTTCAAACACTATCAATGTTGTGTTCATGTATTCTTTATCATGTGTTCGTATGTATCTTCTAGTGTGTTCATAGCATATCAGTGTTGTGTTCATGTGCTCATGTTTTAAGTTATTTATTAACTCCCGTTGTTTATTTTAATTCAGAAACAAAGACTTATATTCTTTAACCCTACACCGAATTTTGATTTAGAAGTTTCACCACTGAACACACAAGAAGAGGCACCACAAGAAAATCAACATAAGGATGTGGATGTGGGTGTACATGAAGAGGAAAAAGATGATGGCGAGTTCAAAAATGATAGTGTAATAGATGATGTTGAGAGGGTACATGCATGATGTTTCGGCTGAGATTCAAACTGCAAGGATGGAAGATGTTGAGAATTTGAAGGGTGGCTTTGAGTTGGAGGAAAGTGAAAACATAGTGGATGTGCCCAAAACTACAAAAACCATTGTTGAAGAGGATGACAATACAACTACTGCTGCAGAATTGGTGAAGTTAGAAGGCAATGAGAAGGATAATGAAGAAACAAGAAAGGTACACATATTATTTGTGTTCATATCAAAATTCTTATCTGTTCACTTTTTACCTTTATTGTGTTCATTTGTTCTTATGATTAGTGTTCATCTATCTTTAAGTGTCTGTTCGTCCTTCTTTAAGTGTGTGTTCGTCCTTCTTTAAGTGTGTGTTCATTTGTTCTTATGATTGGTATTCATTAAATAAACGCAGGAAGAAAATGTCAAAGGTTGTGAAAGTGGTGGAATAATGGATGAGGGAGAGAAGGATAATACCAGAACCACTGCTGCAGAAATTTTGTTGTTGGAAGACAGTGAGAAGGATGATGTTATGAAGCATACAAAGGATAATGAAGAAACAAGAAAGGTACACATATTATTTGTGTTCGTATCAAAATTCTTATGTGTTCACTTTTTACATTTGACGTGTTCATTTATTTTAAGCATTTGTATTCATCTATCTTTCAACATGCGTTCATCTATCTTTCAACGTGTGTTCATTTGTTCCTAAGGTACACATATCAAAATTCTGATGTGTTCATTTTTTACCTTTAATGTGTTCATTTGTTTTAAGCATTTGTGTTCATATCAAAATAAATAAATGCAGAATGCAAGCGAAAATGTCAAGGGGAATGAGAGTGGTGGTGCTGGTGATGATAGGGAAAATGTCAAGGGGAATGAGAGTGATGATAGGAAGAAGGAAGATACTGCAACCCATGGTCAACAATTTGAGGTTATTGATGACAATGAGAAAGATGAAGGATGGAAGTAAAAAAACCAAAAAAGGTACAAATAATATGTGTGTTGATATTGAAATGCTTATGTGTTCATTCATTGTTCAAGTTGTGGTCATTTTGTAAAGGATTTTGTGTTCAATTAAGGGATTACAAGTGTGTTAACTTTATGTGTTTGTCAGGTCACATTTGTATGCAATTCTTCCGGAGTGGCATAAAAAGGGATGCCAGATCCTTCAGACCTTGTGAAATCCCCATTCAAAACAAGAGAAATCAATGTCAATGAAAAACAATCAGAGGCCGAGAAAAAAAAAACTCTATAATTGGGTAGTTGGGAACAAAGGAGATGGAAAGTAAGTACTTTTGTATACCCAATTGAATTTCAAACAAGAATAAAATGCTTAATTTCTTAATAATATGTGTTGCAGGATATGTTGTTGTTTAAAATGAATGAATGGAAATTTTACAAAGAAGACTTAGAGTCATTGAAGTTGAAGAGGTATATAGATAGTGAAATAGTTGATGCCTTCCCATCAATACTAAATGAGAATGAAAGATACAAAGGTTCACTGTCACCTCAGAGATACTTCATACCAACCGTACATCTTGTAAACATATATCTAGATATAATTTCTTATTATATATTATCTTTTGTATTTTGTAGATAAATTTGATATTTTTTTCATGTGTAGATACCTACAGTAACATCACCTATTGCACCAGAAAACGCCACATATCCTTTGTTCAGAGATGCACTGATTGCAAACTTCAATGATGTTAAATGTTTAAGAAGAAGAACATTAGGATGCAGAATATTGAGTTGGTAAGGAGATTTAATGTTCTTATGTGTTCATGTTCATATATGAATTCTTTTGTGTTCATGTGAATGATCTTATGTGTTCATATCTTAATTCCTTTGTGTTCATGTGAATGTTCTTATGTCTTCATTGCTCAAATATAAAGAGATTTTATATATTCAGATGGAATAACTCGTGTGTTCATATACTGATTCTTTTGTGTTCATATAATAAATCGTTAGTGTTCATATGTGATAACTAACATAAATGTTTTTATATGCAGTGCATTTTGTATTCTTAGTTATTAAAAGTGAGAACTTTTATGTTATTACAATAAATGTGAAAAATCCACATGTGCGCATACTAGACAACTCAAGCAATGGGGATTTAGAGACGTATGGAAACATTCCAAAGAATCTAGTGAGTATACATTTTATTTTATTAATACTATTTAATGATATAATATTTAAACATTATAATTTCATTCTTTTTCTTGAATTTTTTTTGCACATAGATCTTTTTGTCAGTCTCCTCAAGGAGATCGGGATGAATGCAAAAGAGACAAGCGAATTAATAATGGGAGACAAGAGACAAGCGATTGGAACTCTGGATTAATAATGGGAGACAAGAGACAAGCGAATGACATGAGGGCCAAGTACTGCTATGCTCTACTCACAAGTGAGTACAATGAGTAAAAGAAGACAGTACAAAACTTAATGGAACGATTTCTAAAGAGCAAGGGAGTATGAACGAAGAGAAAGAAGAACGAGTAATTGCAAGCCTAGCTGGATATGGATGTAAAAAGTAGGATTGTGTGTTGTTTTGAATGGTAGTAGGTTTGTTGGATTCTAAAAAAAAAACTAATGTTTCTATTTTGAAAAGTTTGTGGTGTGGAAACACTTGAATATTTAGCACTGGAAATCAAGTGTGTTCATATGGATAGCTATATGTGTTCAAATTTTATTTTTTAAATCAAATACTTGTGTTCATTCCCAAAAGTAGTTAATATATAGTATGCACATCATAAGTGTTCATCTTGAAATGTTAACAACAGATAAAACTACAAAATACATATGTGTTCGACTTTAATCATTTGTCAATACATATGTGTTCATATGGACAACCATATGTGTTCATGCGATTATATGTGTTAAGATTTGATTTTTAAAATCAAATACTTGTGTTCATTCCCAAAAGTAGATAATATATAGTATGCAAATATGTGTTCATGTATCAAAACATAAGTGTTCATCTTCAAATGTTAACAAAAGATAAATAACAAGAATATAAAAACTACAAAATACTAAGCTTCATTATAAAATTCAGTTGTGTTCATCTGTTCATACGGATAGCTATATGTGTTCAACAAGTTAGAAACATAAGAAAATAAAGAACAGAAAAATTAAACTTGTGTTCATCTGTTTGTCACTATGTGTTCATACATAAAGCCAAAGGTATTCATCAAACTTATAACATATAAAAAAAAGGACATGAAACTTAAGGGACATATTGAGGACATGTTGTGTAGTTGTGTCCAGACTGATTGCAAATAGAACATGTTCTACGCTTCTTTCTTGAGTTTTCAATTCCAACTTCTTGGAAACCCCTAATGCGTCTCTTATTGAACTTATTGTTTGCTTGTTGAGGAGGGTGAGCACTAACTTGATATGGTAAAGGACCAACAAATTTCTGAAATGTAAACTTACTTGTTCAAGTAGACACAGAAGGCTCAATAGTGCTTGCACTTGCAGAAAATGCCTTTTGTTACTTAATCAAACACAACAAGTTTTTCAGGCCACCAATATCATCACCCAAAACATCAACACACGAATACATTTCTGACATAATTTCAGCCAAAAAACGCTTCTTCTCATCGATCTAAGCACTACCGACATAAACTGCACAATTCTTTAGTACCATGAAGATGTGACGACAAGGAAGGCCAATATTGAGCAACATATTACAAGAACAATGATATTCTCCACTAGAAACCTCAAATTCAAATGTACATATCATGCCAAATTCAGCTTCAACATCATAGTAGTGAGTGTATGTTTCCCTTTTCAACGATGCAAGTGTACAATTATACGTACCACTTTATAACTCCTCTTAAAAATAATAAAATGCATTGATTGTGTATAAATCTGCACAATTCTTTTCCAACTACAAAGGAGTGATCACGCGAGGCGTGAAAGTAGATGAATCTAAATCCAACTTCTTTTGACTGTGTCGTTGAGATTCCATTGCACTATTAAACTGCATCATAAACAGAACAAGACTTGATTGAGAACCTAGAAAATTCCCAAAGAAACCGTTTTGACTTTCAGATCTTGAAGTTGACCTCAACAAGCAAGTCATAGTCACATCATGGAAGAAACAAGGTATCCAATAACGGTGTAGCTCAAACATTACTCCTAACCACTCATGAGATTGCAAATCAAATTCTTGAAGAATTGAGAACCACGCATCTTCAAACACTATGGGGCTAAGATAATCACTCCAAACAATGGCATTGAACTTTTTATGGAACGAATCTAAAATTTTAACACATGTGTTCGACAGAAATTTTACCTTGTTAGTAACCTTCATCATTATATGCCACATGCACAAATGGTGAGAAGACTCGTGTAAAAACGCGTTCAACAACAACTTTAATAGAACGTCTTGATCAGTTATAATGACATGAGGTTCATGGCCCATTGCCTTCTGGAAAATCTCAAATAACCAAACATATGATTCTATGTCTTCATGCAAAAGAAAACCAACACCAAATGTAATCGACCTCTTATGGTTGTCAACACCAGTGAATGGAATAGACACCATATTGTACCTATAATATGAATAGAAAATAAAAATGTTGATAATAAGAATTCATAGTGCTTGTCATATGTAAGTGTGTTCATATACAATAGTGCATGTGTTCATATGTAATTGCATGTGTGTTTAGACTGTGTTCATATCAAAGCATGAGTGGGGGTAGCAGATGCTTTGTTGTTAGAGTTCATGAGTAGTGCTATATGCGTTCACATTAAAATAACTCAGGTACAAAATATTTTAAATATATGAAATAAAGATAAAGTATGTCTTCACAGTGAATAGAAAGACATAAAAATATTCATACATATTCAATTGGTAAGTAGCATCAACTGAAACAACATTCCCAAAATATGAGAAACTCTTACGATGAATAGGATCACACCAAAACAATCGAATTATTTGATCTTCCTTGTTAACATCATAATCAAAATAGAACGCATCACAACGTTCCTTCTTCTCTTCTTAAAGAAGTCATCAATTACCATCTGTGCATCACAACCAACCATGTAAGAATTCAGACCCATCATGAAATTCTTGAAGTCAACAACAGTGACACCTACATTAGCATATGAACCGACACTTCTTGATGAAAAGGAGTCACTTTCCTACTTCCTTTAAAAAAAACCATCTCAGACAAATCCATAAAAGGATGTGTATGACGAGATTCAAAAAATTTCACCACATAGCCAGTACAAGCTTCAAATTTAAGCCACAATTTCGCCTCACATCCACATCTATAGACACCCTCCTTCTCCTCCTAACAACAACTTCAAAAGTGGGGTTAAACTCAGCATAAGGAGAAACTTGTTTAAATCCTTCTCTAGTACTTCCAAATAATAATACCCGATCTTGTTGTGTCTTTCTTTGATGAATTCACGCGAATGTCAAATCCACATGCGCTTGCATATACCCCATAAAACTTAGTGGCACACTCTAGACTTCAGAATATTTGACCAACATATGGCTTCAATTGATCATCACAAACAGGAGTGTAATACTGAGCACTCATGCTTGGGGAAATAGAAGACAACTTGGTATCCATTTTAAAATTGCTTAAAAACACAAAAAGGAAATATGTGATTGCGTGTTCATTGTAAAAGGCATATGTGTTCATCTATAGTTGTCAATGTAGATAACTAAACAGGAACGAATGTGTTCATTTAAAAAAGCATGTGTGTTCATACAAAATCACATATGTGTTCACATGAAAACAACTAGTAGAAGATAATATAATTTTCTGTAATTTGTCATGTTAAAGAACAATGCGGATTTTAAAAGAATTACAACAAGACAAATCTGATTCATACAACAACCTCCAATAACAAAATACAACAGACACACAACACAACTAATCAAATCAAGCTAAGCAAATTCAACTTTAATGTAAGCAATTAAAAAATTATGTCACCAATTCCATTTTATTCAAAGTGAGGTATAGAACCTCTAAAATACACATACAATGAACGAAAAACACAACACAAAGGTATAAGGATTCCCAATTAGACCGAAGAACACAAATTCAAAGCTATAAAATAAAAAATTACCTGTTTCAAAAGGCTGTGAGCGAAGAAGGGAGACATGAGAGAAGAAGCGGCGACGTGAGCGAAAAACGAGCATAAGAACAGAAGTGAGAAGTGAGGAAGAAGCTGAGCGAAGGAGCGAGCAGTAGGTTGTAAAGCGAGAGCGAGAAGAAAAGAAACGAGAAACAAGATTGAAATTCTGTTAGAAAGCGAGAGGAGAAGAGTGAAGGAATTGTGTCCTTTAATCGGATGTGCAATTACTTATTATGAAATAGGACTATTTATGGAGATTAATAATCCAGATATTTTAGGAGTCGCATGCTATTGCTAGTGGCCAATACGACTTATGGGTTTAATCAGGTTAAGCCCATGGCTAGAATAATTGGGTCCTATGAGGTCACACACTTAGAGTTTATGGACTGGATCAAGCAAATATGCAGGTCGGTAAGCCTGTAGTATTTGGGCTATGTGAAATAACAAACGAAGTGGATTGCTTTTCAAGTATAAGATAATAGTTATTTATTACTTGAAAATAAAAGCTAAGATATATAAAGATATATCTACTTTCCTATTATTATGGTAAGATAATAATAATATTATTAGGGTTATAAAGATAACCTATTATATATAAATGAGGGGATGCCGTATGAAATTGGGTGTGCTCAGCCGCAATTCACAAAAACAGAGAGAGCAAAAGTTATTTGTTTGTTCGTTCGTTATTCTTCCTCGTTTCAAGATTATACCTTTGAGTTACTCGGTCTAGCATAAGAGACTTAAAGGTGATCCAATTTATTGCTCGTGTGGACTAATTAGAGGAGTCACACTTGGGGCTCTAATCTCTCCATTCCAGCGAGATTCAAACACGCATCAAGAGGTATTTATTCTTTCCTATGTACGATCTATTTAGTTTATGCATGAGATCCTTGGTTAGATGTTAGGAAAACGTTTCCTGAAATTCCGCTTTAAGCATCTAAAATCCCTACAGTGGTATCAGTTGCCTCTTGCATAAATTGATTAGATCAAATTTAAAGGTTTAAATTTTGATGCATGTTCATGTTTTATGTTGATTCAATTATGTAGAAATTGTTTGTATGGATTAATTTGCATGACTGAAACGAAAAATTTGATTTTTCTAGCCATAGAATTCATGAACTACATGTAGGGTAAGTTGCTGATTTTTTGAAAATTATGCATGATTTTGCCCTAAAGTTGATTCTTTTAATTAGTTTATGCAATCTGTTGTATATGTTTTGAACATACATGTTAAATTTTGATTTTTCATGTTTAAACTATGAATCAAGAAGCCTGAATTTTATGAAAATCCATTACCATAAATTTTCCTATCAAGAGTTGTAAAAGTTACAAACTTTAAGTGGGAGAAACACTGTTAAGAACGGAAAAGATGGGTCGGGATCAATGAGTCAGCCTGATTGCCATTCTGATGGCGGTGCGGGCTGGACATGCGCGACAACAACACTGCCATCAGGGTGGTGTTGTGGTGGCCGTCGGTGGCCCACTAACGATCCCAAAGATATTATTTACCAAGATAAGATATGATATGTGATATTCTATCTTAATAAATTAGATTTATTTTAATTAATAAGATATTTGATATTTTATTTGGTAAATAAATATTTAGTTAAATGTTACAAGATATTTTGATATCTTATTTGGTAAATTTTGAGTTACCATATTAACTGTTATTTTTGAATATTAGATTCATCATTTTTAGCAAATTAATGATTAATATATGATATTAATTCCATGCACAATTTAATTGAATTAATATAATTAGAAATCAGTTTCTATATTAAATAATTAATTTGATTAATTTTTATGCTTTTTTAAATTTGGATTAATAGCATATTTTATTTAGATGAAATTTTATATGTTATTATTGCATGCGGGTTTAATATTATGATATTATTGCATGCGGTGACTAGTATGGCCCACATTAGGATAGATAAATACGATCTGCGTATCGTTATGTTTTTCTTGTACACGATCTGCGTATCGTTATGTATTTTTGTAATTTAAATTTCTGCAAGAGAGTTTATTTCAATTATATGTAAAACAAGAAGAAGGAGATCCTAATGAGGCTAAGGATGGAGATCCAAGAAGAGTTGATTCAAGGATGAAGATCCATGAAGGACCACGGACTTGAAGATTAGATCTTATTTGGTTTTTAGGGGCCATACTAGGATCACAATTTTTATTTATTTATTGCATTACTTGAATGCTTTAATATTTTCCCACTTTGCATGCTTGCTTGTCTATTTATGTTATTTAGTTCACTTGTAGATAGACAACATTGCATGCTTAGGTCCCTTAAAAGAATATTGAGATATTGCCTTTCCATATCATAACCCATGAGGCCCTTAGAATTTGTTGGATAGTTTTCGCCTTAGCGAGGTGTCCTTCTTTGACTTTGGGATAGTGCGGGCATGTCTAATAGGGGCATGTAAACCTTGATACGGTTATACTCAACAAGAGACCAAAAGACTTAGTTTTGGATCTTGAGGCATAAGGATGAGTTTAACATAAGATGTGACCATCAACCAAGAGTTATAAAGGGTTATAATTAGTAAAGAGTTTACTTACCTTGATTACATGAGATTTGGGGAAGTGCCTAAGTACGCTCAAGTTTCATTTAAGATAGGATCTTGGAATCATTTTACTCAGGAAGGGACAATTTTAATTGAGTAGAATGCGCAATACCTTAATTTTTATATTTTGTCTAAATTTTAAGATATTGCATGTCAAGCATAATTCATCTGCATGTTTTAATTTCTATTTTGTAGTTACTATGTCCAACGACAACCTCAAATTTTCGCTTCGCTCAATTGTTGAGAGAAACAGGCTGAATGACTCCAATTTTCTTGATTGGGAAAGGAACCTGAGAATTATTCTGAGGTCTGAGAACCAAGAGGATGTCCTAGTGACTCCCATTCTAGAGCTGACCGACACCTCATCAGATGAGGAGAAGGAAAAGCACAAGACATTAAGCGAAAAGTCAAGAAGTGTGACTTGCCTCATGCTAGCTGCTATGGAACCTGGTCTCCAACGAAGGTTTGAGGATCAGGATGCCTATAATATAATGCAGAATCTTATAGATCTCTTTAAGGAACAAGCCAGAATTGAGAGGTATGACACACTCAAGGCCATCCTACAAAGCAAGCTAGAGAAAGGGAAACCAGTGGGGCCACATGTTTTCCACATGATAGGCCTGTTTGACAGGATGGCTAGACTTGGGAACCCTTATAACATTGAGATGGCAACAGACATAATCTTGCATTCTCTACATGAGGGATTTGCAAATTTCAGGCAGATGTATCACATGGGGGCCATGTGTAAGACTCTCAATGAGTTACATGCTATGCTCAAAACCGCTGAACAAAATGTTTTGGTTGAACCTAGGAAGTATGTTCTTATGGTCAACAAAGGGAAGGGGTTCAAGAAAGGGCCACAGAAGAAGCAACAGACCAACGGGAAGGACAAGAAGGTTGTTCAACCTAAGGGTACCACACCTAAAGTAAAGGTGGCTGCAGAGCATGATTGCTTCTACTGTAAGGCTAAGGGGCACTGGAAGAGAAACTGCCCCAAATATCTGGAGGATAAGAAGAAGGGTGTCTCTTCTTCAGGTATTTTTGTTATTGAAATCTTAACAAATAAACTCCAATGATTGGGTATTAGATACCGGTTGTGGTTCTCACATTATTTCGAATGTGCAGGGACTACAAAATAGGAGAAGGTTGCAGAAGGGCGAGATAGATCTCCGTGTTGGAAATGGAGCAACTGTTGCTGCAATTGAAGTTGGAGATTATAGTCTACTTTTACCTTCTGGCTTAGTTTTAGAACTTCGTAATTGTTATTTTGTTCCTTCCATAACTAAGAACTTGATTTCATTTTCGGTTTTGCATCGTGAGGGTTATAATTTTGTTGTTAATGATGGTTTTACAATTTATAAGAATGACATTTTTTGTGCCCATGCCCATATGACTAGTACTAGACTATACAGATTGGGGCTCAAATCCGATGTATATAACATTAATACCAAAAGGCAAAAGTCGAATGATATAAGTGAAGCCAATCTATGGCATTGTCGTTTGGGACACATTAGCGTCAACCGCATGAAGGAACTCCAAAATGTTGGTCGTCTAAAGTCATTTGATTTTGAATCATTTGAAACATGCGAATCATGTCTAATGGGTAAGATGACAAGGTCACCTTTCACTGGTACAAGTGAGAGGACTACTGAGCTTTTAGCTCTCATACATACTGATGTGTGTGGACCTATAAGTACAGAAGCTTGGAGAGGCTATCGATACTTCATTACATTTACTGATGATTTTAGTAGATATGGGTATATCTACTTAATGAAACATAAATCTGAGTTTTTTTTTTTGAAAAGTTCAAAGAATTTCAGAATGAAGTTGAAAAACAAACAGGCAAGAAGATAAAGGCACTTCGATCAGATCGAGGGGGTGAATATCTGAGCCACGAATTCGACCATCATTTGAGGAGTTGTGGTATTCTAACACAACTGACTCCACCGGGTACACCACAACTGAATGGTGTATCTGAGAGAAGAAATAGGACATTGTTAGAAATGGTCCGCTCAATGATGAGTTTTGCTAAGCTTCCTACATCCTTTTGGGGTTATGCCCTCACTACCGCTGCATTCACACTAAACAAGACTCCGTCACGATCAGTTGACAAGACACCACATGAGATATGGTTTGGGAAGCCTCCCAGCTTGTCATTTCTGAAGGTCTGGGGATGCGAGGCTTATGTAAAGCGTTTACTATCTGATAAGCTCGCACCCAAATCAGACAAATGCTTTTTTATAGGTTACCCCAAGGAAACGAGGTGTTATTATTTCTATAATCCCGTTGAAAACAAAGTGTTCGTTGCTCGGGATAGTGTCTTTTTGGAAAAGGATTTCTTTTCCAAGAAGTCAAGTGGGAGAAATGTTCAGCTTGATGAGATTCAAGCAGAGCAACAAACTCCACAGCACGAGGACATAGAAGATGTCACAGAGGAACTTGATTTTGGAAGCATACCTTCACAAAGGGAAACCACCCAAATTCAAGATGCAGTTCCTCAAGTAGATGAAGCACCCGAGGTCCCACATATTGATGTGGTCAATCCTCCGGCTGAAGAGGTCCCACATACTGATGTGGTCGATCCTCTGGCTGATATCTCTCCAGCTGTGGGACCACTTTGGAGATCAAACAGGCCAAGGCGGCAACCTAGACGATATGAGGATTTTGTCTTGGCTGCTGATGTTCTACTTTTAGAGAATGATGAGCCTGCTACCTATATACAAGCAATGACAGACCCCGACTCCGAAAAATGGCTTGAAGCCATGAGATCCGAAATGGAATCCATGTTTGAAAATCAGTTTTGGGACTTGATAGATTTGCCTGATGGGGTAAAACCTATTGGATGCAAATGGGTCTTCAAGATCAAGACAGACAAGGATGGAAATGTTTCTGTCTATAAGGCAAGATTAGTTGCCAAAGGATTTAGACAAATTCATGGTATTGACTATGATGAAACGTTCTCCCCGGTCGTTATGATAAGGTCCATTAGGATAATCCTAGCAATTGCCGCTTATTATGATTATGAGATATGGCAAATGGATGTCAAGACCGCTTTTCTAAATGATTATTTAGAAGAGAATGTATACATGATGCAACCAGAAGGTTTTGAGGATCCAGAGAATCCTAGGAAAGTATGCAAGCTTAAGAAGTCTATCTATGGACTTAAGCAAGCATTCAGGAGTTGGAATCTTTCTATTGATGAAGTGGTCAAAAAGTTTGATTTCATCAAATGCAAAGAAGAGCCCTGTGTTTACAAGAAATTTAGTGGGAGCAAAGTGGCCTTCCTGGTTCAATATGTAGATGACATATTACTCATTGGAAATGATATTCCTATGCTGGAGGCAGTAAAGGAATGACTTAAGAAGTATTTTCAATGAAGGATCTAGGAGAGGCAGAGTACATATTTGGCATTAAGATCTATAGAGATAGGTCTAAGAGGCTTATTGGTCTAAGTCAAGAAACTTATATAGATAAGGTCCTTGCTAGATTTAATATGGTGAATTCTAAGAAAGGATTCCTTCCTATGCAACATGGCTTACGTCTCAGTAAAACCCAGTGTCCTAAGACACCTGGTGAAATTGAGAGAATGAGTAGGATTCCTTATGCCTCAGCCATAGGATCCATCATGTATGCTATGACTTGTACTCTCCCAAATGTTGCGCACGTTTTGAGTGTGTGCAGCAGATACCAATCAAACCCTGAAAGACACATTCGTGTGCAGCCAAGAACATTCTAAAGTACTTGAGAAGGACTAAGGATGATGTATTGGTGTATGGAGATGTTGAATACATACTAGGCATTAAAGTCTATGGAGATAGACATACGAGACCTACTGGCCTGAGAAAGAGTTAGTGTCAATGGTGTATAAGAAAGAACATCCTATGGTACTTAAGAAGGACTAAGGATGAATTCTTGATTTATGGAGATAATGACGAGTTAGTCGTCCAGACAATTACTACAAAAGTGCCACATGATTCAATACTATGTTGATAGAGAAGACATGAGGTTGTGCACATTGCACAGATGATAAAATTGCAGATATTTTAACCAAGCCTATATCTAGACCCAAGTGTGACAGTCACATTCGAGTCAAGGGGCTCAAACACATTGGAGACCTCTTTTTAAAACATTATTTGTTTTATAATAAATATTGTTTATTGTTATCACATACATTTATGCTTGACTTATATATGAGTTTCGTATTATTATTTAATCATTGCTTGGGATTAGATAATGTATCCAAACAATTTTATAGTTAACAAATGGGTTCATCAAAACTGTTTTGGTGAATGGAACCCCATTAAGTGAACTGAAATTATAAAATTGTTAGAAGTCCATGGTCTGAGTCATTAACTTGGATACAAATGACTTTATTAAAGACCATATTGTGAGATTGATTGATAACACCGGGTTTCATGTGTTATGGGGACATAGTGATGTCTAATCAATCACATAGATGTGTATAGCGATACATGTCGGACAGACCGATCTTAGGATTCTTCAGGACATTACTGTAGAGTTCTAGGAATATTCATGATTAGTGAGTTCCTTAGACATGAGTATGATATAGTTATCATTTGGCTGCTGGTATGTCTTTGACACTGTTAAACGCTGACCGTAACAGGCAGTTATAAAGGCAGTGATTGGGATTGCCAAAAGTTGAGTGGGAGCTATAGTCGTACAAGATTGGATTTGTCCTCCTATTCCATGTATACCATGATACATTTTGAAAGGGTTGGTGTCTCGGCCACTTGAAGAGTGAGAACTGTGAAAACGCATGGCCATGCTCAGATGGATTATTAGTAATCACCTGTAATGACAGTTCGATCTCAGGAGTTCAAGAAACATATTTGGCGGTAAAGATGAGTTTCATCATATAGTCAAATAAGACATTAAGTGACAGAGGAATTTTAATATTGCACACTTGTTTTAAGGACAAGTGGGAGACTGAAGGAATTGTGTCCTTTAATCGGATGTGCAATTACTTATTATGAAATAGGACTATTTATGGAGATTAATAATCCAGATATTTTAGGAGTCGCATGCTATTGCTAGTGGCCAATACGACTTATGGGTTTAATCAGGTTAAGCCCATGGCTAGAATAATTGGGTCCTATGAGGTCACACACTTAGAGTTTATGAACCGGATCAAGCAAATATGCAGGTCGGTAAGCCTGTAGTATTTGGGCTATGTGAAATAACAAACGAAGTGGATTGCTTTTCAAGTATAAGATAATAGTTATTTATTACTTGAAAATAAAAGCTAAGATATATAAAGATATATCTACTTTCCTATTATTATGGTAAGATAATAATAATATTATTAGGGTTATAAAGATAACCTATTATATATAAATGAGGGGATGCCGTATGAAATTGGGTGTGCTCAGCCGCAATTCACAAGTTATTTGTTTGTTCGTTCGTTATTCTTCCTCGTTTCAAGATTATACCCTTATACCTTTGAGTTACTCGGTCTAGCAGAAGAGACTTAAAGGTGATCCAGTTTATTGCTCGTGTGGACTAATTAGAGGAGTCACACTTGGGGCTCTAATCTCTCCATTCCAGCGAGATTCAAACACGCATCAAGAGGTATTTATTCTTTCCTATGTACGATCTATTTAGTTTATGCATGAGATCCTTGGTTAGATGTTAGGAAAACGTTTCCTGAAATTCCGCTTTAAGCATCTAAAATCCCTACAAAGAGAAGAGAAGGAGCGTGAAACAAAACGTACATCGACATGCGTATAAGAATTAGATGTGATTTATAGTAGAGTATGTGTTACGATGATTATCCTTTGATCCCCTATCATAAAACATTCTAAAAATATGTGACGTTTGCTTAAAGAAAGAAACATACGTAGGATTTACCAAATAAACAAATAAACACATGCGGCCCCAAGAGAAAATCACCCAAATATAGGTGCTTAAAGCACGAAAAAATAAAGGAAAAGTATGAAAAGAATACAGTGATACAAAATTAACGGCAAAAAAACCCGCACCCACTTTTTTATAAGTGCCACCCACTCTTGGGCGCACCCGGGATGCGTCCAAACCTTTTTTTAAAAATCCGGTTCAGTTTTGGGCGCACCTAGGATGCGTCCAAAATCAGACCGGATTTTTGAGCAGTTTGAAGGAAAAAAAATAAAATATCTTAGGCGCATCCTGGATGCGCCCATAAATGACCTGGGTTTTTTGAAGGCGTTACGGATGCGCCCAAAACGGATGCGGGGTTAAATCCCCAATTAACGAATGAAAGAAAGAGAAGTCCACAGAATGCGATTTGTGTGAAGAAGAGGGCAGTATTAGAAAACAGCCCACAGGAAATAAACACCAAACTCCATAGCCCCTGGTTTTGAAACACTGCAAAACATCTTCGTATATAGTCACTCGCCTCTTTCTCTCTCTGAGTCTTTCCCATCAGCACCCTCTTCTTCTGAGAAATTAATAAGTTCTCACATCTCCAATCTCCCGGCTTCAAGGGATCTCACAGATTTAAGATACACTACCGTGTGTACCCCGTTGTCCCCTCTGTTTATTTTTCTTTCAATACTGCTTCGTTTTATCGCGACATAGACTGCACAGAACTCACTTTTTCCTGGAGAGCAACGTAGCGTCTACAGATTTGCTATGTTTGTTCAGAGAAGCGAGCAATCAACCATTCGTTTGATTGGATAAATGGGGATTAAGACAAGTTCAGTTGGGAAAAAGGGAAAGGAGATGCTTCATTTGCCGGAAGAAACGACGAGGAATAGAAGCAGCAGGCCAAGAAGGAGTCGGCGGCGGCAGGGGAAGCAAGCGCCGGTGCAAACCCTTTTCAATACTTGCAGAGAATTGTTTGCAAATGGCGGGTTTGGGTTTGTTCCACCTCCTCACGATGTCCAGCAGCTCTGCTCCATTCTGGGTATGCCTTCATTGTGTCACCATCATTCATCATTGCTTCTGTGGCTATCAGATTCTCCTTGTCTTGCCTCAGTTTGTGTGTACATGAAGCTTAATTTAGGAGGATAATAATGTTATTCGTTATTGAATGCTTTGCTTGTAGTTTGAACATGCTAATGCCTGCTTCCACACCATTGTCCGATGCAATTTTATTTTCTGCAATGCTAGCGTTATATTCATCTCCTCATTTATAATGTTTCGGTGAGGAGCTTTTGGCTTTGACTAGCTACATGTAAAAAGCCAAGCCTTCACTCTCAAGCGCGGTACATAAATAGTGTCATGTGCAAAATATAGAGATACTTGTAGTATTTTACTGAATACTCCGTAGTTGAAGTAATCTGGTTTGATTTTTTTTTTTCTGGGGGGCAATTTCAATTGGTTATCTGCTGTTTGGCCTGTATCACGGTTTAAATCGAGGAGGCGGAATTGTATTTATGAAGCAATTGAAACTTGGGTTACGGTTAAAAGAGTTTAACTTAGAGAAGAAAGCATATAAGAAGATCAGGGGCAGGAAGGAGTAGTAAATCCTGATTATTATTTATTTTCATGGAGGCAAATGTCACCTGCTTTTGCACGTGTTACTTCACATGTAATGTAGGCTATGAGTTTTGTTGCTGATGTGGAATACCACTAAAAGTTGAGACCAAATAAGGAGATTTGTAAGGGAATGTAGGTGTTTTTTAGAGGCTTCTATTTCAGATTTTACCGTGATAATGACTTGCTATACTGTGAACAGAAATTTCACAGAAATAGAGATTCCTATTTTTTTGTTATAAGGTATTGAAATTTTGAATACTCCGTAGTATAAATTTGTTTTTATCTTGGTGCTATTTTGGCCCTCTATCAAAAAACTGCTATAGCCTTCTCCAAGGATATATACTGGACTTCATTTCCTTATTTCTTTTTTGAATTGGAAACTAGAAACTTATGCCACTACTTTTCCTGTTTCATGTCCTATGTCCTATGTCAACAGATAATCTACAACCAACAGATGTTGGCCTGACACCGGAGTTGCCGTATTTTCGAACAAAAAGGATGGGAGTGTCTCCTATTATAACGTATCTCCACCTTCATGAATGCGAAAAGTTCTCTGTATGTCTTATGCTTCCTTTTATTTGGCTTGGAGGAAATCTCAATTCTCAAGAGAATATGTTTTGGATGATCTAATGCTATCACTCCATTACTTTTAGATCGGAATCTTTTGCTTGCCCCCATCAGGAGTGCTTCCGCTTCACAACCATCCTGGGATGACTGTTTTCAGTAAGCTTCTGTTTGGGACAATGCACATAAAATCGTACGACTGGGAGACTGATGTCCTTCCAAACATGACATCGAAAGCTGGTGATTCACCAGGTAATAGCTTTTGTTCTGTTTCAGAGTTTATATTAGTCCCCAATATCCTGCCAAATTTTGTTGTGCATTTTTTGTATTATTGTAACAAAAATTATCTTAGATTCTTACTGTCTCTTCGGCAAGAGTCTTGTGTCTTCATTTTGCCAAAAATAAGCTAGCTTATTGGTTTCAATAAGCTACAATATCAAGCGTTTCGGGAAAATAAGCTAACTTATTATTTTTACACCGAACAGGCACTAGTTATTATTTTTATAGGGTTATACCACATTAATATGGTAGAATATTTTCTTTAATTTCTAGGTGTTAATTCTGTATCAATAAGCTAGCTAATTAATAGAATCTCCCATATTAATGTGGTATAACCCTATAAAAATAATAACTAGTGCATGTTCGGTGTAAAAATAATAAGTTAGCTTATTTTCCTGAAACGCTTGATATTGTAGCTGTATGCTATAATAATAGAATATTTTTATAGGGTTATACCACTAATGCTAAGAAACTAATTAGTTAGATATTTTAGATTCAGAATTGGAAGGTGTATGCAATCACATGTCAATCTTGAGTGGGGAATAACTTTGATTCCTTCTCCTGCAGATGTATATGATGCAACGACAACTCGACTGGCAAAATTAAAAGTGAATAATGACTTTACAGCTCCAGGAAACACGTCAGTGCTGTATCCTAGTGACGGTGGCAACATGCATTGCTTTACAGCAGTGACCCCGTGCGCGGTGCTTGATGTTCTAACCCCACCCTATTCCGATCCTGATGGTCGACATTGTACTTACTATGATGAATACCCTTTTGACCACTTCTCAGGTACACACACGATCATGATTACCACTTTTATTACAAAAGGAATTAGTAGATATGATAAAATAGGATTCTCTGATCAATTTTCCACCCCTACAGTAGAAGGAGTGACGGTTCCTGACAACGAAAAGGGCATATATGCGTGGCTTAAAGAGAGGGAGCGACCTGAGGACTTGGTTGTGGTTGGAGGAAGATATATGGGGCCAAAGATAATCAAGACTTGACAATTTTAACAACCGTCCTTGGTATTAAACTATGGCTTTACCCGTCCTTGCCTGTAATCTGTGCTGCTAATCTTGCGCCAGAACACAAGAAAGACGAGGAAGAAGGAAAACAGAAAAAAGGTAGTTTAATTTCGTTTGCACAGGATTAGGGAGGGGAATGAAAGGCGAGTTAGACAAGTGTTGGATCTATTTAATTAGTTTGAAAGATGAGCCACATGCATGGTCCTTAATAATCATTTTCCAGTTATGTGAATATAGTTGGCTTTTAGTATCAAAGTTGCGGCTGTGGGTGGATTATGATTATTAAGGCCCTATATAAAAGGTGTTAACCAAACAGGGAGATGGTTCAAACATGACAGCATTTGAAATTATTTCCGAGTTTTTTTTGTAAGGTTTGTTGGTAGAAATCAGAACAGAATGCAGGGCTACTTAGAAAACCTTTGCAAAACAGGAACCGAAAACTTGTTGCGTCGCGGTATGTAAGCCGCTGCCTTAGAAGCGAATTCGCCCTGACCACCGGAGCACAGTCAGACAGGCGTCTCCCCCCAAGGTTATCACAGCGTCCTCCGATCGCGGGCTCTCGCCAACGAAGGACTGGAATCAGACGGGTATGCTCAAAACGAAAGAGAGTTTAGTAGGAAGAAGATTGCGTTTTTTCTGTGTGTTTCTTTCTGCAAAATGAAACCCAATTTACAGAGATAAAACTGCAAATCTGGAGCACTAACTCCATATCAGAAAACGTGGGCATTAAACCAGGGCAGTTACAAAACAATTTTGAAAAAGTCAAAAGAAGTTTTAAATACGAATTCAAAACAAATCGGAAGAATCTGATGCGCAATTAATTTACGTTCGGATACTCCGGAAGCCCAAAAATTAATTTGATTCGGAAAAAGTAAGACTCACCCAACCACACCGCGCACGTGCCACGAACACGGACCGGACCGGACGGCGGCGGTGCGCGCGAGGGGGACTCCTTTCTAACTCAACTAACCCTCTAAAGTAATACCCAATATATATAGTGTATAATATACTCCCTCCTAGTCGATGTGGGATGGCTTGAAATGCCAAATTCATTTTTCTCTTTGAAAACTCTCTATTCTTCTCACAATCCCCCACAGTACAGAATAAGTTCTCAAAGAAAAAATTTAAAAAACAAGTTTTGAGCATATGTAAGGTTTGAAGCTTAAGTGCAGGTGTCTTACGACTTGAGCCAACACATAGTGAAATCAAGTGATCCCTTCACGAGAAGAGTGAACAAATCTGGAACTCTCTCGTTTAAGGATTGTTCTTAATAGCACACTTCTTACCTAAAGTCTAGTTGATTCCTCAATAATTTCTCTAAGATAGCCTAATCTTCCTTGGGATGCTAAAGAGTGCTCTAGAAAGATTACCCGAATACTTTCATAGAAGGTGGCTAGCCCTTCACACTCCTGTAGGTGACTCTATCAAGTTCTGTCTCAAAGGACCACCCTATATGGGTTATGAAGTCATTAAGAGTTAGATAACTCAACCTCTCAAATCATCGGTGAGCTCATCAAGTCCGTCTCAAAGGACCACCCATATTCTGGGCTATGAGTTCATTAAGAGCTAACGCTCATCCTCTACAATACACTCGTCATAGAATGGGATGTAGTGTAACATCACATGAGTCTTTTCAAGGCTTCGTTTGACCACAACGTGGATCCACCAAGAATTCCTCATCTCACGGGTTTTAGACCCATTCCCTTCGACGTGTCAAGAACTAATCTTCTATTTAGTCCCTTAGTCAAAGGATCTGCAATGTTCCTCTCAGATCTCACATACTCCAAGCTAAATACTCCATTCGTGATCAATTGTCTCACAGACGCATGTCTAATCCGAATGTGTCTCTTCTTGCCATTATAGGCATTACTGTTTGCTATGCAAATCGCAGCTTGAGAGTCACAATGTAGAGATATAGGGGGAGCTGGATGCCCCCACAGTGGTAAATCAGCCAGTAAACTTCTTAACCACTGAGCCTCTTGACTTGCTAAATCTAGAGCTATAAACTCAGACTCCATAGTAGATCTAGCTATACAAGTCTGTTTAGAAGACTTCCAAGAAATAGCACCACCACATAATGTAAACACATAACCACTAGTGGAGTTAACTACTTTATCATCGGTTACCCAATTTGCATCACAATATCCACTTTAGGATAACCAGCATAATGTAAACCCCAATCCATAGTGCCTTTCAGATATCTCAATAATCTATTAAGTGCACGCCTATGATCTTTACTAGGGTTATGAGTATACCGACTAAGTCTACTTACAGCATAAGCAATATCAGGCCGAGTAAATTTCTTTAACACTTTCAGATATCTCAATTACTTTAGCATACTCACTTTGTGAAACACTATCGCCTTGGTTTTTCTTTAATTGCATGCTAGAGTCAAAGGGAGTTCTAACTGGCACCACATCAAAATGATTAAATTTCTTTAACATTTTCTCTACATAATGAGGTTGAGATAAAATGAAGCCACTTTCGGTTTCTAGTTACTTTAACACCTAGAATAATATCAGCTTTACCTAAGTCTTTCATATCAAATCGAGAGGATAAATATAGTTTGGTCGAATTTATAGCATTAATATGTGTTCCAAATAATAACATGTCATCAACATAAAGACATATAATCACACAATCAGCACCAAACATCTTTGAATACACACATGCATCAGACCCATTGACTTGAAACCCAAAGCTTAGAATAGTCTTATGAAACTTATCATACCATTGTTTTGGCGCTTGCTTCAAACCATAGAGTGACTTCTTGAGCCTGCACATCTTGTTCTCCAGTCCAGGAACCACACACCCTGGAGGTTGTTCCATATAAATCTCTTCATTAAGATCACCATTTAAAAAAGCAGTTTTAACATCCATCTGATGTACCAATAACTTATAGCTAGAAGCTAAAGCAAACAATGCACGTATGGTGGAAATCTTAGTGACAGAAGAGTAAGTGTCAAAGAAGTCAATTCCATATTTTTGGGTGAAACCTTTACAACCAATTCCATATAAATCTCTTTCTATAGAACCATCTGTTTTAAGTTTTCTCTTAAAGATCCACTTACAACCAATGGCCTTATTTCCCTTAGGTAAATCAACTTGTTCTCATGTGTGATTTGACATGATAGATTCTATTTCACTCTTAATTGCATCTTTCCAAAAACTAGCATCCAATGATCTCACAGCTTCATCATATGTCTTAGGGTCATCCTCTAGCATATGCACACTAACAAATGTATCATTCAACACATCTAGATCATGGAGTTCAATCAAGAATGCAGTCACAAAATCAGGACCAAAGCTAGTTTTTCTTTTCTGTCTCTTACTCTTCCTAGGTTCAATTTCATGAATAGGCATGGAAGGTTCAATTTCATGAATAGGCATAGAAGGTAAGGTTATAGAAGAAGATGCAACATTACTAGGCATAGAATCAACTTGCACATCATTTTTCTTTAAAGGAAAAATATGCTCAAAAAATTCAGCATCTCGATATTCACACAATGAACGATCACTCAAAACCATAAATCGATAAGCTGCACTATTTCTAGCATAACCTATAAACACGGCATCAAAAGTCTTAGATCCGATTGCATCAACTTTAAAAGTATGTAATCCCACCTTAGCTAGACACCCCCACACCTTAAGAAATTTCAGATTAGGCGCATGCCCTCTCCATAATTCGTAAGGTGTTTTGTCTAGCTTTTTATGTGGAACTCTGTTGAGAATATTATTGGCAGTTAATACAGCTTCACCCCACATGTTGTCAGGTAAACCAGAACTTGAAAGTAAAGCATTCTTTCAAAGTTCTATTTTTCCTTTCTGCTATACCATTTTGTTGTGGGCTGTATGGAGCTGTAAATTCATGAATTATGCCATTGTTCTCACAGAATTCCTTCCATGAGTTGGTGATGTATTCACCACCTCTATCAGATCTAATCCTTTTGATTTTCCGGTTCAATTGGTTTTCTACTTCTGCCTTATAAGTGTAAAAGAAATTTTCAGCTTCATCTTTGGAACTCAATAAATACAATTTGGTGTATCTAGAATGGTCATCAACAAAAGTGATATAATACTTTTTACCACCTCTACTTTCAGTGTTGCGAAATTCTGCTAAGTCTGAATGGACTAGTTCTAACAACTCGGTTGTTCTTTCATCTACATAATTAAAAGGCTTCCTCTTAAACTTAGCCTCAACACATACACCACATTTTCCATGACCATCTTTTGCCAAATTCGTAATTAAACCCATTGCATGCAAACGATTAACAGATTTAACATTTAAATGTCCAAGTCTAGCATGCCATAAATCCAAAGTCTCAACGATATAAGCAGAAGAGGTAGCATTCTCATTACCAACCAAAGTCTCAAGCATATACAAATTTCCAGACCTATAGCTTTTTCCTACGAATTCACCATTCTTGGTTGTGCACTATTTTTCCATATTCAATCACTTGTTTTATGCCAGCAATTTCAAGTAAAGAAGACGAAATTAAATTCCTATGCAGAGAAGGTACGTATAAAACATTATGCAGTGTAAGAGACTTCCCTGAAGTGAGCTTCAGAGACACCTTCCCTTTTCCCAGTTGTGATCATGGCGATTAGATCATCAGACCCTTCAGCAATGTTGGCTTGAGGTTTGGTCTTGTCTTTCTTAGGCTTCGGTGCATCCTTTTGGTTGTCAGCTCGGTCATAGCATTGATAGGCTCGATGTCCCATCTTGCCACATACGAAACAACCTTGATTGTTATTCTGGGGCTTCCCTTTCTTCTTGAAGTTAGGAGCCCTCTTGTTCTGCACCTTGTCCTTCTTGAAATTCTCCTTTTTGTCCTTCTTCTTGAATCTGTCAGAATTTTCAGAAGACTCCACAAGATTAGCCTTTACCGAATTATCAGAACCTTTAGAAACAGGCTTATCTTTGAGGCGATTCGCCTCTTCAATCTTCATGTGGTTGACTAGTTCGAGAAGGGTTAAATCATTCTTCTTGTGCTTCAGTTGATTACGGTAACCAGACCAAGAATCTGGAAGCTTCTCGATCAGGAAGTTGGCATGCAGGACTTCACACATTTTCATCCCTTCATCCAGGATGTCAGCCACCAGATTCTCGTACTCATGGACTTGAGCCATGATTGGCTTGTCGTCCACCATCTTGAACTGCATAAATTTCCCGCAGACATACTTCTTCTTTCCTGCATCATCACTTGAATATTTTGCCTCAAGGAGATCCCACATCACCTTTGCAGATTTGTGGGAAGCAAGCAGATCGAAGATCGGGTTGGTAACATGGCTGAGCATGTGACCACGAGCCGTCTTGTTGTCAGATTCGAACTTCTTCATGGTTGCTTCGTCCACCGTGACTAATGTTGCGCCACGAGACGGAGTTCCGTCCATTCCAGGAGTGTTTGGAACAACAGATCCTTCGACAATCGGAGGCTGTTGGGGGAGAACGTAGTCGACCTCCAGTTGTTCGAAGAAAATCAGCATCTTCTGAGACCACCTCTTGTAGTTCGTCCCGTCAAGAGGTTCGAGCTTCGACAGATCCAGCATCGGCTTGAAGTACATCGCCATTCTGATTTCCAAGGAATTCGCTTCTAAATTGTTGGTAGAAATCATAACAAAATGTAGGGCTACTTCGAAAACCTTTGCAAAACAAGAAACGAAAACTTGCCGCGTCACGGTATGTAAGCCGCTACCTTAGAAGCGAATTCGCCCTGACCACCGGAGCACAGTCAGACAGGCGTCGTCCCCAAGGTAATCACAGCGTCCTCCGATCGCGGGCTCTCGCCAACGAAGGACTGGAATCAGACGGGTATGCTCAGAACGAAAGAGAGTTTAATAGGAAGAAGATTGCGTTTTTTCTGTGTGTTTCTTTCTGCAGAATGAAACCCAATTTAAAGAGATAAAACTGCAAATCTGGAGCACTAACTCCATATCACAAAACGTGGGCATTAAACCAGGGCAGTTACAAAACAATTTTGAAAAAGTCAAAAGAAGTTTTAAATACGAATTCAAAACAAATCGGAAGAATCTGATGCGCAATTAATTTACGTTCGGATACTCCGAAAGCCCAAAAATTAATTTGACTCGGAAAAAGTAAGACCCACCCAACCGCGCACCGCGCACCGCGCACCGCGCACCGCGCACCGCGCACCGCGCACCGCGCACCGCGCACCGCGCACCGCGCACGGACACGGACCGGACGGCGGCGGCGGCGGTGCGCGCGAGGGGGACTCCTTTCTAACTCAACTAACCTTCTAAAGTAATACCCAATATATATAGTGTATAATATACTCCCTCCTAGTCGATGTGGGATGGCTTGAAATGCCAAATTCATTTTTCTCTTTGAAAACTCCATCTTCTTCTCACAAGGTTTTAGTAACCTTCATTGGTTGAATATTTGACTTTCTCCAAAGCCTCTTTTCTCTTGTATTTCTTGCCCCTTAACTTGTTTGTTTTTCTTGCAATTTCCGAGAAGTTGTATATACCCTTTTTGTACTAGGGAAATTGTGTTTACTGATGCTGTTGCTGATGACTTTTGTTGGCTTTATGATTTGGGTCTATGAAGGGGATAACGTGATGAGAAGAAACTAAAGGGCGGTGTGTACATGGAGCTCACGTCCCCACCTGATTCAATCCCATTAGTTGTATGGTCCGTCGGTTTTTCACATGGTATCAAAGCAAGGTCTAGAATGAGGTTCGTTTGTATGAGTTTGGGTGATGACTATAAAGAGATTGAGATGTCAATCATCAAACCGGTCTGAGATTAGTTTGTTTCGTTAGTTTGAGGGATAATCTATCTTATATATTAAGAGAAAGGATCAAATGAGAATTTATATTAAGATAAGAACTAAGAACTGTTATGAGTCGTCTGATCTGGGAGATTGACGCTCCAGATTTAATCTGGAAAATTAAATAGGAGGAAATCATTTAAATGATGCGGTGGCATACTTGTTAATACTAAAGATTTTGCAAAAAAAGACTCTCATACCCTCGTCACCTTCTCGCTCTTTCTCTGACCAACTCACAAGCTATTGCTATTCTCTGCTCAGTAGAAGAGGGAGTCCATCTTCGATGATCCTACAACAAATTTGATGAAGGAGAAGGGATTGCAAAATGACGAGCTCATGGATATTGAAGAAGAGTTGACAGACAATCGAAAAACCCTAACAACGAGAGAGAGGAAAAAATCGAATCGAATCGGCCTCTCCTCCTTTTGATCGCTTCCTCTGGAGGTATCGATCAGCGCTACCAGCTTCGCTCTTTCTCCGCTCGCCCTGGACATCACCATGGCACTCCTTCTCTCCTCGCATCCGAACCTTTGCACAATCTTTGGGTACCTCTCTTACAATTTTCTAAATTTGTTTTGTTTTTATCAATCTCGATCCAAGTTTGTTTCTGATGAATTTTGGATATGGAATTGTGTCGTGTTCAAGTTGATTTTGGAATTGGATGCTCGACTGTTAGGATTTGACTGTGAATGAATTGACCTTATGCATTTCTCACGAACACCATTTGTTTCTTGTTTTCTATATGGAAATTTGTTAAAATGTCTTCCCTCGTATACATTGTGTCGTTTCCTGCACTTTTAGGGATCCTCCTCTGTTATAAATTTCTGAAATTTTCATTCTCTGTTATCAATTTGATATGATCTCAGGTTTCTTTCTCAGCATCTTGTTTTTGACTAATAACTTCAATCTACTGAAGTAATTGCAGTTGCTAGTTAGAGAAGACACTGGTTTTCTATTATTTCCCCCTTCAATAATCGTCATGGCTACAGGAGTTAGTCTTACTACCACAAGGCTTATTCAGTAACTTGTTCTCATATGAGTCAAGTTTCTAGCTATATCGTGTGAAACTTTTCCTGCAGATCGTATACATGAGATCAACTCTTGGTCTTTGCAGTTTTCGTCTTCTTGCATATATGAAAAACATATTGACTGATGTCTATATAATTTGATGAGCAGCGTTTGTACTTCAAGCACTGAAGTATCAGTGGAAAAACACACCACAAAGCTGGGCAAAAATAGGCGATTCATGCGGGTTTTCTTGGGAAGGAGTCACCTTTAATAATAACTAGTGTAGTGACCCGTGCCACGGGTATTCAATATTGTTTGTCGTAAAAATTCATACGATTTAAGCCAAGTTTTTCTATAAATTAAGTTTAACTCTCACCAAATAAACGAAATAAATTTAACTTTTTGTTTGTATATACTAATTAATACATATTCATTTCATAAATAATATATAATTTTATTATATATATAAATATCTCATTATATATATCATAATTAAACTTTAATTTTATTCTTAATAGGATAGGTTAATTTGTATTGTTTTTATGTTGAATGAAGTGATTGTTTTATAAGATTTATTTGTTGAGTTAATTATTCAATAAATTCTTAATTAAAGTTAAAAATAAAAAATAAAAATAACTTAACAATTTAGGCTAAAATCACTCTAAAGGCTTTAAAAGTCTCAGCTTTAATATATAAGATAGATATAGTCACAACTATGCGAGAGTATCTATAAACTCTTATGAAGAGTTAATCTCTTTAAAGTTTCAAGTTAATCTCTTTAAAGTTTCAAGTTAAGCCTTATGAAGAGTTAAGCCTTCTGAAGAGTTAATCACTTGTTCAGAAAACTTACATCCATGGGGCTTAAAGGAAACCTAGGAGGTGATATTGGTTGCCTCACTGAGCTAACATCCTAGTCAGTTTTCTCTTTAATATCATTCTGATAATTAAATATACTTTCTAGTGTATGTTTTTTGTTTTTGTTTCCTTTATTGTACTCCTCTGTCCCATTTTGTTTGTCCCGTTTCCTTTTCGGACGTACTCTTTTGATTGTCTCATTTCCATTTTTAGTCATAGATTTATTATCATAATACCCTTAGTCATATTATTTTACTCTCCCTTATAATCTTATTCATTTATACTCCCAATAACACTTTATCAATCAAATCAACCATCTACATCATATTCTCCATTAAATCTCTACTCCATTAATTCATCCAACTAACTTCATCTCCATTAAATTTCTTCAATATCTACCTAACCCATTTTATAATTAAGCTAAATTAACTCCTAAACCCAAATTAAACCCTAAACCCAAATTAACACCCGGCCTGCTAAACACACCCAAACCCATATTACCCTAATCTAATCTCAATTACCCTAATCTAACCCAACCCAATTCAGCCCAAAAATACCCATCCCAAAACCAAAAACCCTAATCTCTCCCCTGTAAATACCCATTTCCCCGCCTCTCTCCCTCATTCTCACAACGTCTCTCTCAGAAACCCTAATCTCTCTCCCTCTCTCTCGCTTCTGAATTTTCGCCGCCGGCGACTTGTCCCCCTCAAACACCATGTCCTCTTTCTCACAAAGTCGTCCCTCTCAAAGCTTTAGCAAAAGCGAAACTCCCCCCTCCTACGAGAAGGAGTCCAACCTCCCTCTGATCCTAGCCATCGAGCACCCCCTCCTTCATGCGGGAGTCAACGCCGACTGAGGAAGAGGAATCGTCGGCGGTGAAATCTACTTCTGACGACCAAGCTTTCTCCACCCCTCTTCAGGGCGGCTGCTCTCTGTCTCCGCCTTGCAAAAAGGGTCCTCTTTGCGACAGAAACCACTCTTTCAGTCTCAATCTGTCGGAGATCACACCGACTGAAGTCTTAGGCTCGGACCCGGAGAGGCAGTCTGTGGGAGATGCAGTGGTCGCCGGAACTGTCAGAGACGAGGCGATTTCTTGGCCTTGGGAGGGGATCGTGATCCCCGACACGCCTACACCCGAGATGAGGATCCTCGACGACGCCACACCTGAGCTCGTGCTCCCCGACGACTACATGGAGTTTGAATTCCCCCCACCGGAGATGCTGTCGGAGGATGATGATGCCCCTGTCGAGATGCTGCCGCCGGATATTGATGCCCCTTTGTCCCCTGAGCTGATCGTCGTTTCTGACAGCCTCTCCCGATCGGGCGAAATCTAGCTAAGTCCCTCTTATGGCATATAACCTCTATTCTGTATTTTGGACTCTGTTTTGGTATTTCTTGACCTTTTGTGTTGTTCTCGGATAATATTTGCTCTGTTTTGGATGTTGGCTTGTAGATAATGTTGTTTGAATGTTGGTTTTTGTGGATTATCTGGTTTCGGTATTGGTTTGTGGATTATCTGCCGTACTTAGTGGATTATCTGCTCTGTATACAAGTTGTGATGATCTATGTGCTCTGTTTTGAAATGAATGTAGTGCATACAAATTGTGATGGTCTATGTGCTCTGTGAGGCACTCTTTTGATGCTCTGTTTTGGGTTGTTTGCTATGTTGGATTAAAAAATACCATGAAAAAACCGTCTTAATGTGCTATAGGAACTCTTTTGCATTATTTCTGATTTCAGTGTGATATTTTAAGTTGTGATTAGCAATGTATCTGTGAGGGCTAGGGGTAACTGAGATATTGTTCAATATCTGTGATGAAAGTTTAAACTGAGATGCATTTCTAAAATCACAAACTTAATTTGCCATTGGATCATTAATTTGCAATTAAGTAGATGCCTATCTGGTATGTTTTGATCAGTTATTGTTTTTGGTATTTGATCGATGATGACTCCTTAAATCTGAGATGATAATCCTCTGATTTTTTCCAACTAAAATGTGCTATAAGCCCTCAGTTACTTGTAACTGAATTGCTAGGCTTATCTGGTATTATGAGTTGACAAAAATGGGTTTGATTCTAGGGGTTTTTGCAGGAAACCACCCGCTATTTGTCGAAATTTGCAGGTAACCACCTGCTATTAACCTATTTATTCTAAACCACCCAAATTGTTAAAATTTATTACAATCAACCACCCATTGACGGATTCCGTCATCACTTCCGTTTACAAAGTGAAATGACAATTTTACCCTTATACTTTTAAAACACAAGCACACAAATTAAAGGGTAAAATAGTTAAATCACATAATCATTTTTTAAAGCAAAAAAAAATAAAAAAAATAAAGATAGATTGAACTCCTCCACCTGCTGAAGCCATTTTCACAGGATCCTGACAGATTAGGTTTTTCAATTCGACGATTATCCCTCTGATTGACTCTCCAATTCGTTTCCAGATCGAAGCAGGTTCCGTTCGCAAGATCGCACAGTACTGATTCAAAAACAAGAGCTCGAATTCGGTCATCGGCGAAGTTGAGCAGCTGAATCGCTGAGCCTCTGCAAACCTCCATGAAAGAAAGGTCCGGAGCTGATGGATAGCCGGAGAAGACGGGCTCGCAAAGGCGGCGCTCACTCAAAAAGAGGATCCGGAGCGCAACGTTGGTGCCGATTGTCCAACGCTCGATCTCCTCTTCCAGATCGCTTCACTCGTCTGCACCTCGTCGCCTTTCTCAAGAAGTGTTCTGAACTCCATTTCAAGCCAGAAAATGGTCTTCTGAAGATGATCGTTGATCACGCAATCCGAGTCAGGGAGGAAGATGACGAATTGAGTGACCTCTTCTTCAATTGAGTGACCTCTTCTTCAAAGTGAAATGACGAATCCGAGTCAGGTAATGGAGCTTGGTCAATGGATAAACAAGTTTTATTTGTTTTTTATTTATTTTGGCTTTAAAAAATGATAATGTGATTTAACTATTTTACCCTTTAATTTGTATTGTTTTAAAAGTATAAGGGTAAAATTGTCATTTCACTTTGTTCACGGAAATGATGACGGAATCTGTCAATGGGTGGTTGATTGTAAAAAAATTTCACAATTTGGGTGGTTTAGAATAAATAGGTTAATAGCGGGTGGTTACCTGCAAATTTCGACAAATAGCGGTGGTTTCCTGCAAAAACCCCTTGATTCTATGATGATTGGGGACAATTTAGATCCAAAAACTTATATTCATCAATAGTATTCACTATCAAAATATGTAGCATACAAAAGAGTTTCTTAAGTTCACAAGACTGCCTTGTGATGTGAAGTTTAGAAACTTATCTTAACTGCCATATGTCCCCTTCAGATTGGTTCTTGTGATTCTGGTGGGTCTTGAGTTTCTGTTGGTACTTGTTGTGAGTCTGATGATCCTTGAGTATCTTGATTCTCTGTTGGATCTTCTTGAGTTTCTGTTTCCATGCTACATTTTCCCATTTCATGAACAATATTCCATGTTTCCTGCACAACCCACTCTGGTGCTTTAATTACTGTTGGTAGCATATCTTGAGCTCTCATCCTTCTCTTATTAACATGTGATAGGTCATAGCCATTGCCCCCTTTTGATTTCAGAATTTCATTCATGACAAACTGCATTGTATGCCATATATCACTGAGTGTTATAGCATCCAACTCATAGAAAGCTTGCATAACTGCATTGAGCATGTCATCTACTGTCTTCGGAATTTTTGTGTGCATTAATGACTGAATACTCCTAAAGAATCCAAGATCTAGAATATTAACATCTGGACTGTTTGTTGGTTGTTGTATCAATATAAATGTGAAACCTTCTTGTTGATATACCTCTTGCCACTCAGGATCATCTTGAGTTATATGAGGCCTTGCATTATCTTACTGAATAAATATGGTTTTATGATTTCCATCATCTGGCCACTTTTCCTTGATTGCTAGAATAATTTGATTGATGAGCATACTTCTTGTCTCTTTTTTGTTGATTCTTTCCACTAGTTTGGTGATCAATGTCCCCTTGGCTCTGTTTTTTTACTTTCTCTTTGCTGGCTCTTCATATGCAAATGGAAATATTCCTATCTTTCCATCAAATGTGCAATGTCCCTCTAAGTTTCACCTTGGTCTTGCAACAGCTGCTGTAAACATTACCTTTGGAATGAACTTTGATGAACTAGCTGATCTGTATTGACCTTTTTCACTTCTGGCTATGTAGTACTTCTGTGTTTTCCTTGTTTGATAGAACCACTTCTCATCTATGTGGACGAAATCATACATAGGAAAATACTCCTTTTTGTTGTATGCTGTGTCCCCTTGAAGTAGGTTTAGAACTCATTTCAGCCTTGTGATCTTGTGTATTTCTGACAGTCCTGGATGCAGGGCATTTGAATGTGGCTTCATGTCCCCTTTTTTAATCATTCTATGACATGCTGATTTGGATATGGATAGAGAACTTGCTAAGTCTCTAACACAAGTCCTAGCCCCCATGCTTATTGCATTGATTGCCTCTTGATCTACTTGAACTCTTTTCCTTCCATAGAGGTGAAATCTTGTACTCAGGCTAGGGAGTTGATGTTGCTCTGTCTGTTGCTTGGCTTTATTCCATAATCTGCTTATTGTCTTACGTGTTGTGTTGAAATGTTGTGCAGCTTCATTGATGGAACCTTGTGGTAGCTTCCCGTCTGATGTCCTCTCGAGAAGATAACTCAGTATTGCCATTTCTGATCCTTGCTGAGCCTGCGTGTGGATGTCTGATGATGTGTTGATGCCTCTGTTGTTGCCTCTGGTTCTAGATGATAATGCTCAAGTGAGAAGTTAAGGTCAAATGGTAGATCAATGTCCCCACTTGTTTCTTTGTCTTGTGACCATTCTCCCTACATTTCTTCTCTAATGACGTCATCATCCGGAGCTTCATTTAAATCAAAAGCTGAGGACATCCCCACCAGGCAGTGGTGATGCGTTAAGTAAAATTGAATGCTCTGTTTTTTACTTCTGCACTGTGTTTTTTTACTTGTAATGATGAAAGTGGAAAATGGAAGTAGATAGGGATTGTAGAGGAAAAGAGAAAGAGTGTTGTAAGGGTATTTTGGATAGTAAAAAAGGGTGATTCGTGTGCTCTAAATGAAGCAATTTGTTTGGTTGTAAAATTTGGATGCTTTGTTCTGATTTGTTTAGAATTAAAAAGTTAATTTTTATCTCTCCTCTCATTTGCTGTTTTTTTTTTTTGCCTTAATCCAAGTGAAAAATGTCCTTTGAGACATTCAAAACGGGACAAAGAAAATATAAACTTTTTAGAAGGACCTTTCTTATAATAAAGATCTCAGTGGTCTTTTATCTCCACACTTAGGAAACCTTATCAAGCTTAACATGCTATCCATTAAAATTGATTTTCCTAACCTATTCTTATGAACACATATTAAGTTTATTTTTAATGAAAACTATTTTTTTAATATAAATAACATAAACTCATCGTAATAAAAATATAATTGATAATTTAAATTTACTTTTAATAAAAACTAGTTTCTTAATATAAATAACGTAAACTCATCGTGATAACAAATATAATTCATAATCAAATTATGGTTCATATAGTGTATTATATTTTCAAGTTACTTATCCTAAAAAGCATATTTCGTAATAAAATATCCCTGAAAATATCTCCTCGTGTGTAGACAGACTATAGAGTAGAGAATTGATATGAAGCAGACTGAAAAAAAGAAAAAGAAAAGAGATGAAGCAGTCGTGCTAGCAGTAGCACTACCAATCCCTTTGTTCACTGAAACTTGCCCTTACCGGCTCTGAAAATGTCATCTGGCGCAGGCAGTTACATGAGTCTCCTCGTCTTCCTCTGTGTTGTTCTCTCAACCTCCGGCGAACCCCTCCGAATCCCCGGCCTGGATGCCTACTTCTCTGAACAATCCAGTGTAGATCCCCTCGCCGGAAACGACAGCCTTCCCTCCCACCTACACACCCTCCTCCTCCGATCCGCCGTCAACCATCGCCTCTCCTCATCCATCCCCTCTCTCCTCTCCCTTTCCATCCCAGTCTCCATCCACATCAAGCTCGTCGGCCCCTCTTTCTCCTCCCCCCAACTCCTCTCCACCTTACTCTCCTCCTCCCACTCCTCCGATCCATTCACTGTCTTTGATTCCCACCGCCTCTCCATCTCCCACTCCCTCAACCACGACGTCTCCCTCGCCGTCAACTCTCTCTCCTCCTCTCTCTCCTCCGCCCTCCACTCCGCTCTCTCCAAATCCACCTCCTCCCTCCGCTCCTCTCTCCTTTCCCTCGACTACTCCGTCGTTGATTCCATCATTGCAGATGATTTCTCCAACCAAAATCCCCTCCACACCTTCTACATCTACATTCTCAACCTAGGCCCCCAGTCCAAACCCTACGCCTACACCTACGGCGGACCCCCTGATTCTTCCCCCGCTTTCACCACCTGCCTTGGCACCCTCTGGACTGCCAAGGATCGCTACCTCTGGATAGATCTCGCCGCTGGACCCGTTGACTATGGCCCCGCCTTGTCCGGCGATGGACTTCTCCCCCGCGGTGAATTCCACCCCCTTGCCACGCTCCATGGCCGCCCCAAGTCGGATAACGCTCTTATGGCCGATCTTGCTTCTCTCGTTTACAATGCTTACCAGGTACTCTTAACTCCTTCTCTCAGGATCCCTGTTCCTTTCCAGACTCCACTTCTTGTGCAGTTCATTCATGTTCATCAATTTGAGGACAAGGATGCTTATGGACTGGATTGGGAAATCATTCAGAAAACTTTTGCTGATCAGGCTCATGTTGGTGGACTGCTCTTGAGGGGTCAGTCTTTGAAGTTCACCAAGTATGATGTTAATTATAAGGAATGTGCTTTGTGTTCCTTTGCTGTTTCCAGATCAATTAGTTCTTACACCTCAAGGTTTCTCTTTGATAACTATACTTTGATAGTCAGTGAGTATGTAGACTCTAAGAAATTGCACCAAATTTTGTTGGATTCGGCTGGTGAGTTTAAGAAGTTGGCTGGGATTAGTGCTACAGAGGAGGAAGAGCATGGGAGGGTTGTTCCTGTTTATGTTTTTGATCTGGACTATAGTATGCTGCTGTTGCTTGATCGGTATCATCAGTCAGTGGCATTTAAGGATATGGTGATTGCCATCAGGACCAAGAATTCCCAAACTGTGAGCGACTACACTTGTAACGGGCGTCATGTGTTTACTCAGACGAGAGAGCTTGAACGGCCCCTTATAGGTTCAATTCTACAGAGTATGTGGGGAGTTTCACCAACCCATATGGTATGGAGCCCAAGGCATAATAGCACTCTGATTGATTATACCTGGAGTGTCGGGCAAACGCCATTTGGACCGTTCTCAGAGATTTCATCCTTGTCCTTTGTGCAAAAGGATGCCGCTAGAAGAAATGTTATATTGACAGGCTTGAATTATAGCATTATGAGTGCAGTTGATGTTTTGGAATCAGTCAAGGCACATGGTGGAGATAGGAAACTTTTGAAAGGGCGTAAGCATACAGAGTTAGTTGAAAGGTGGCTTCTGTATAAGTATAAGTTGGACAAAGTGATCTCTGCATTATCACACTTGGATTTTGAGTTAGCTACCTACTTCTTACGGTCTTCAGACCATGACTTGTATGCCATGCACGCTCTTGTGTATCATGCATCTCAAGAACTAGAAGCTTCACTCGTTTGCTTCAAAGATCCTCCATTTCCATGGGCTTCCTTTTCTATGTGTGTTGTGATTTTCTGTGCTGTTTGTTACATCTTTGTGAAAAGGAACCAATTCCCCAGAAACAAAAGAAAGCAGTTTTGAATCTTCAATAGTCGTATCTAACATTGGTGGTGCTGAATGATGTATTTCATTGCATTAGACACATACAAACCATTGATAATGGTAGGTAAACTGTTGTTAATGCGTATACTGCAGTAGATTTCTCTTTTTTTCAAAAAACAATCAGTTTACAAGGTTTGTATGCTAACTCCTTTCTTCATTCCACTTGGATCTTTCATCCTCGACATCCTGAAGGATTATACATGTGGAATCTTGATTTATCATGCATCCAAATGCAAGTATTTCTGTGTTGTTTTCGATGAGTTTATGTGCTTGTATATGATACTTTAGCTGCAATTTAAAGGCGTTTGTGTTGGGCATTGGTCATAGCTTTGAAGGATTATACATGTGGAATCTTGATTTATCATGCATCCAAATGCAAGTATTTCTGTGTTGTTTTCGATGAGTTTATGTGCTTGTATATGATACTTTAGCTGCAATTTAAAGGCGTTTGTGTTGGGCATTGGTCATAGCTTGCTGACATATTTGGGAATCGGTGAAGCTGTCTTAGATTGCTAAAATAATAGTGGCCTTTTTGCTATGAGGAACTTAAAAGGCTGTAAAACGGAGCATTGATCTTGGAAGGTAATACGGTTCACATATCTTTCCTATCATATATATAATACTCCCTCCGTCCCTTCCGTCCCTTAATGTTCTTCCTATTTCATTTTGGCATATTTATCGAGACACGTTTTGCGTCGTTAATATCTCTTATTATATCTTTTTTAAAATTATAAAATTTTGATATTGTTAAAGTATTCAATGAGACGAATAAAACAAGATCCCGCATGACCATGTTTGTTCTTATAGATTGAGAATAATCTAACAAATTATATTAAATTGTGAATAGTGTAAAAGTTGGAGATGGGAAGAACAGGGAGTATCACATTTTGTTAAGCTATAGTACGTGGAAATTGTGTAATAAATACAGTTTATCACCTGCTAATGGTATACATGCAAAACTCAATCTAGGAATTTAGCAGCTGTGAATTCCAAATTTCAGATACTAGAGTAAGAAATTAGTGGGTTTTCTCCTCGGTTCTCTTTGGTGATGTTTGGTTATTGGTGTATATATCTAATGACAGACACAAACGACCCGAGTCCCTCCGTGGAAAAGTGTCCGGTGATAATAGTTGCTACAGTAATAAATGAGAATGATTGTGGGCCGTTTGATTTCGTCAGATCGGACGGATGTAGATAATTCACTTTTGGGCGCGTGTACAAGCGCGTTCAACAGATCTCGTAAATTTCCTTCTTCTTCTTCTCGCCTTCGTTTTCTTTTCCCCCAAGTTTTTTCAACAAATCTTCTTCGGATCTTGCCTTCTCTTCTCTGCTGCGTAATTCCTTCTTCTTCTTCTCGCATTCGTATTTAATTTTGTTTTCCTCATCTTGTTTACGTTTCTATATCCTTTGTTTTTGCGTGAGCTGATTTTGTTGATTTTTTGTATTCAGGTGTCCTTGTTCTCTTGATTGCTCTGTTCGCTAATCCAACACATCGATTATCATTCGTTAGCTTGTTTCTCCTTCATTCTACCTATGGATCTAGGTTTTGCTTCTATTTTCTTTGTTTCACCAGTTCATCCCCCTGTTTCTCTCCAATTTGAGCTTATTTGTTGAAGTATGACGATGATTCGTGTATAGTGAAGCAGTTTTTATCTCAAATTTGATCAACATCATCGATGAACTATTGTTGATTATGTTTAAGCTTTGAAAAAGCTTAATATCATACTTCCGAGGTAATTAATGAACATGTACAAGACATATGATGAACGTTAATAAGACTGTTAGTGAACATATATTGGACATTTAAAAAACTGAAGATGAATCTTTAGTGATGTGATGAACATTTAGAAGAATTGTGATGAACATTTATAACGGATTTGATGAACAACAGTAATAGAAGTGATGAACATTCTATTGGACATATAATGAACATAGAAAGTATTTGTGATGAACTTTTATAAAACATGTGATGAACGTTGAATGCAGTCTTAATGAACTTTTAATACTGATTTGATGAACTTTGTTCTAGATGTGATGATCATTCACAACATTTTAATGTGTAATGAACATTTACAGGATTTGTGATGAACATTGATAAGTAGTTTGATGAACATATGTTTAATATCTGATGAACATTTTCTAGGTGTTGATCAATCCAATGCCAATGGTGTAGTTTCTATTTCTCCTGGAAATACGAAATACTTTTTACCATTATGTGAAGATTCTTACAAGCCATATGTTGGTCAAGTGTTTGCTTCAATTGAAGATGGTATCGAATTCTATAAAAAATATGCCATCAGGGCAGGCTTTAGTGTACGTATCATGTCAGGGACTAGCACTAAAGATGTGAACAAAGTTCCAATTTGGAAGTATCTTTGTTGCAGTAGGCAGGGATATATGAAAGTAGATGGAAATACTGCAGATGACTCCACTTCATCAAAAAGGAAGAGGAATTCAGATAGATGTGGTTGTGTTGCTAAATTAGCGCTTCGCTATCTTAGTCATGATGGCTATTTTGTTAAGATTTTTGAGGAGCGTCATACACATTATATGGTTGATGAATCACAACGACATCTTGCCATGAGTAACCGAAAATTGACTCCATTCCATGAAGACTTTATTATGAATTGTATCAAGTCCAATATTGGGACTAGCAAAGCATTTAAGATGTTCAAGAATTCTGTTGGATTTTACGCAAATGTTGGTGCCCCGCTGGTTGACTTCAAGAATTTTAACCGAGATCTCAATGCGTATATGGTTGGTTGTGATGCTCAAATGGTAATTGATAGCCTTTTTCGCAAGAAAGAGAGATGTGAGGCTCTCTATTTTGAATACTATGTCAATGAGCATAATCAACTAACTCGTTTATTTTGGGCTGATCCGATTGCACGCAAGAGTTTTTCATTCTTTGGTGATGTAGTGACTGCTGATGCAACATACAAATCAAATAGGTATGTTGATGAACATTCTTACCTGTTTAGGTGAACTTTTCTAAGTAGTTATGATGAACAATGTTAAATTTATTGATGAACATTCCTATTTGTTTTGGTGAACAATCATTGTAGTTGTGATGAACTATGTTTTATTTATAGATGAACATATAAAAATTTATTGATGAACATTGCTAGATTTATTGATGAACATTCATACAAGTTTTGATGAACACTGTTAGATTTATTGATGAACATTCATGCCAGTTGATGAACATTCTTATCCCAGTTTTGATGAACATTGTTATCAGTAATGATGAACATTGTTAAATCATTTGATGAACAAATAATACAGTTTTTGATGAGCATTATGAGTTTTTGCTTTTTGTTTTCAGGTATGATATGGTGTTTGTTCCTTTCACTGGAGTTGACAACTACAAGTGCTCAATCACCTTTGCATTTGGCTTATTGTTGAACGAAGATATTCCATCTTATGTGTGGTTGTTTGATCATTTCAAAAAGGCAATGGGACATGAACCTTTTGTTATTTTGACTGATCAAGATGCTGCTGTCAAGGCTGCTGTTGAGGAGGTTTTTAGCTCAAGTGTTCATCGTTTTTGCATGTGGCACATAATGTTCAAAGTGCCCGGTAAGATTAAGGTTGAACCAGAGCAAAATAAAGATTTCAGGGATAGATTCAATGCTATTGTTTGGAGTGATGAGATTACTCCTGTGGATTTTGAGGAGCTTTGGCATGGTATTATAGATGATTTCAATCTTCAAGACAATGTTTGGCTCAAGACAATGTTTGATCTACGACACTTATGGATTCCCACTTTCTTTCAAAATTTCCATATGGGTGGCCTGCTTAGAACAACTTCGAGGTCTGAATCTCAGAACTTCTTCTTCTCACATTTCATTGGCTCATCATCATCCCTTGTAGCGTTCATGTTGCAATTTGAAAATGCAATTGATTCTCAAAGACATACTCATCGTAAGCATGACTTTGAATCTTCCACTCGCCGTCCTACTCTCAAGACACCGACCCAAATGGAAGTTCAACTTTGTGATGTCTATACACTGCCTATTTTTGATGATTTGCAAACTCAGCTTCTCTCATCTGCCTATGATTGTGCCTTGGTTAATTCTCTCACAGAGGGTGATGTCTATTACTACCGTGTTCGTGGACATTTTGAGAAATCATTTGTGGTTCAGCACTTACCATCCACAAATGAATATAAGTGCTCTTGTAATAGGTTCTTGCAGATAGGTCTTCCATGCTGTCACATGATATTGGTAATCAGATGTGTTGGTCCACCTTTGGATGTGAAAATGCCTGACCAATATATATTACCACGATGGAGTAAGAGCACAACATTGAAGCCAACTTTTGAGATTGATGGTTTAGTATTTAAAGAATCTGTTGAGATGGATGAGAAGAAGCTTTTAGTGTATGATGTTATGTCTGAGATACATAGTATTATCAATGAAATTGAGCATGATTCTGATCAATTGAAAGACTTGTTGATTGTTCTAAAGGAGAAGCGTGAGTTGTACAGTTCGGCCCTGAATTCAAGTGCTTTGATTTTTACTCTTCAAAAGGAATTTTACACCAAACTAGTTGTGTTAATACGCCCCAACAAAATGGGGTCGCTAAACGCAAACATCGCCACTTGCTAAATGTTGCTCGTGCACTATTATTTCAATCTCATTTACCGAAGATTTTTTGGGGAGATGCCATCCTTACCGCCGCATATTTAATTAATCGCATGCCTAGTCGTATTTTACAAAATACAACACCTTTCGAAAAACTCTTTTGCAAGCTGCCTATTTATTCACATCTACGTGTTTTTGGATGTCGGTGTTTTGCATCTACGCACCCTCTTCGTCCAAGTAAATTTGATGCTCGTTCGGTCGAGTGTGTTTTTATTGGTTACCCATCCGGTATAAAAGGATATAAACTTTATGATTTGTCGAACAAGAAAATATTTGTATCTCGCGATGTTATATTTCATGAATCCGAATTTCCTTATGTCAAACTTTCCAATAAATCAAATGATTCTAATGATTTTCCTCTGCCAAACTTTACTCCTCAAACCATCATATACGATGACCCGCTGCCACATACTCAGTCTACCACACAAACCACAAATCCTACCATTACCATTACTGAACCTAACCCCATATTCTTGCCTCAGATACCAAATCTCATTCCATTAATTAATACCCCAAACAATGCCTCTACCCACGCCCCAATCCCAGTAATCACAACCAATTACCCTACTCACATCCCACTCCCAGAAACCTCAAACACATTACCATCACCTCCGTCTCTACCCCCGGCACCACCCCGTCGTGTTTCTCGACCAACAAAACCCTCCAATCTACTTCGTGATTTTCATGTTGAGGCAACCTTACCATCCCGCTCCTCGAACTTGTCGTCTTCCTCGCATAACATTATGTCAGGTAAGCCATTCCCTTTGGAAAAAGTAATATGTTATGATAAACTTTCTCATTCCTATAAACATTTTGTATCTAATATTATGCTTGAGAGAGAGCCCAACACATTCTCGCAGGCCATTCGTTACCCACAATGGAGAGAGGCCATGGCGAGTGAACTTAAAGCTCTCGGGATCGAAGTTGCGCGGTCTAAACATGGAATCGCTCTTTGCCAACGTAAATATGCTCTTGAGATCCTTGATGATGCTGGTTTCCTTGGATCTAAATCGGCTGTTGTACCACTTGATCAAAACTTGGCACTCACGGCTGATGATGGAAGTCCCCTTCATGATCCGTCTACTTACCGTCGTTTGGTTGGTCGACTAATCTACCTAACCCTTACTCGCCCAGACCTTGTCTATGTAGTACACATTCTTAGCCAATTCATGGGCTCCCCAAGACAGCCGCACCTTGATGTCGCTCACCACGTTCTCAGATATATCAAAGGTACTCCCGGGCAAGGAATTCTTTTACCCTCCAATGGCCAGCTGCACCTGACCGCCTACTGTGACGCTGATTGGGCTCGTTGTCGTGACACAGGCCGATCAACCACTGGTTACATAATCTTCTTAGGCGGCGCACCAATCTCTTGGAAGACCAAGAAACAAGGCACCGTCTCCCGTTCTAGCGCCGAAGCCGAATACCGATCAATGGGAACTACATGCTGCGAACTTACATGGCTGCGTACTCTTCTTAAAGATCTCCAAGTCAAGCATACGCAGCCATGCACTCTTTATTGCGATAACAAATCCGCACTCCACATAGCATCCAATCCCGTCTTCCATGAACGTACGAAACACATAGAAATCGATTGTCATGTAATACGCGAGAAGATACAACGAAGCGAAGTCAAGACCTCCCACATCAACACTAAAGATCAGCCAGCCGATTTGTTTACGAAGCCTCTCGGTCCTACTCCTTTCACCTCACTTTTACACAAGTTGAGTGTTACAAATATACACTCCACTTGAGGGGGAGTATTGAAGACTATAATCTTTTAGATTTAGAAGTTTATTATCAGCATATCTTTTCTCTCCTTATTAGGCTATTAACCCCTTGTAATTAGCCTTATTCTCTTCTTGACCGTTGCATTCTTTGCTGTATAAAGGCAACCATCTTCTTATGTAAATATAACTGAATTTTATTGATTCAATATAATTGTAACTCATTGCTACATTTCTTCATTTTCCATGTCTTAATTTGAAGAGAACTCAACTAAAGTGGTTCCACGGAATAATTTTCTGTTGGAAACAGGACCTGGTAGCTTAACAGGGTTACCTGCAAGAAATAAAAGAATCAGGAGGGCTCACTGTAATTTCTTCACAAAATTTCCCATAGGAAAAAAGTCAAGAACTTTCATAAAACCTCTAACATCAGCACTTCGGAGATTATCCATTTAAACCAAATGCTATGTCCCTTAGAAAAAAATGCCATAAAACCTCTAAGATCAGCACTTCAGAGATTATCCAATTAAAACAACAACAATATTTTTTATGAAGCTTATTTGGTTTTTTAAAGATTTTAGGATACAGTTTTTAGCACATAAATTAAAGCAAGACATGCCAGAAATATGAACCCTCAAACAAGAGATACCTTGACTGCTGATTCGCCATAAATTGAATGCATATTTTACTCCATTTTGAGAATTAAGTGACTTTCACCCTGACTATGTCAAGCTAAACGGCTAATTGACGGAAAAAATGAGGGATAGAAATATGTTAAATCACTGTGTTGGATCGTTAGTTCAATTACTTCTGAGGGAACAAAGTGTATTGTTCCTTCAGAGGTATAGCAGCGGAATATTAACGCAGGAAATATAGAAGAACACAAGTATTTAGAGTGGAAACCTCAACCACTAAGAGTTGAGTAAAACCACTACCTTCAAGCTTCTCACTTGAAGGATTTGAATGAGTATACTTATCTTATTAATCTCTTGTTTGTTACAAAAGAAAGCAAGGATTACGATCACGAATCTCTTCTTTCACTCGAGCCCAAACTCAACGCCTAAGACTAAGTATTGCTCACTCTTTCTCTCTTTTCTTCTTGTTCTTCTTTTGGACGATCACACTTGATTCACACAAGCATAAACTCTCTCAATCGTCTCGTCAATTCCTAAGCCTAAGACTAGTTTATATAGCAAAGATAAAACTAGGTTTAAACTAGGGAACAAACAAGAATATGGAAAATATATCTTTCGCATAAGAAGATATTATTTCCATCTTTTAATTATATCTCTTTCCCTAACTTCTTCATGATATCTTCTCAGCTCAACCGTATTTTCCATAAAGGAAACATGATATCTTCGTTGCGCTCTCTCAGCCCTTTCTTTCCTTAATTAGCTCGCCTCTGTTGAGTAACGTTCCTGCTCAAGTAGACATCCTGAAATACTCAACTATACATTAGTAGGAATGTTTGTTACCATCAAAACCAGAAGGAACTTTACTTCAGCCGTAGCTTCAACACACTGTTCATTAGGAATGTCTTGACCTTTTAGTAGTAGAGATATATAGATATATAGATTAGCTGTTGAAGCTACGGCTGAAGTAAAGTTCCTTCTGGTTTTGATGGTAACAAACATTCCTACTAATGTATACTTGAGTGTTTCAGGATGTCTACTTGAGCAGGAACGTTACTCAACAGAGGCGAGCTAATTAAGGAAAGAAAGGGCTGAGAGAGCGCAACGAAGATATCATGTTTCCTTTATGGAAAATATTGTTTGAGCTGAGAAGATATCATGAAGAAGTTAGGGAAAGAGATATAATTAAAAGATGGAAATAATATCTTCTTATGCGAAAGATATATTTTCCATATTCTTGTTTGTTCCCTAGTTTAAACCTAGTTTTATCTTTGCTATATAAACTAGTCTTAGGCTTAGGAATAGATGAGACGATTGAGAGAGTTTATGCTTGTGTGAATCAAGTGTGATCGTCCAAACGAAGAACAAGAAGAAAAGAGAGAAAGAGTGAGCAATACTTAGTCTTAGGCGTTGAGTTTGGGCTCGAGTGAAAGAAGAGATTCGTGATCGTAATCCTTTCTTTCTTTTGTAACAAACAAGAGATTAATAAGATAAGTATACTCATTCAAATCCTTCAAGTGAGAAGCTTGAAGGTAGTGGTTTTACTCAACTCTTAGTGGTTGAGGTTTCCACTCTAAATACTTGTGTTCTTCTATACTTCCTGCGTTAATATTCCGCTGCTATACCTCTGAAGGAACAATACACTTTGTTCCCTCAGAAGTAATTGAACTAACGATCCAACAATTGGTATCAGAGCCTGGTCTCTAGATTGTTACCCTTGCAGGAAGAATGTCAGGAACAGCCATCAACGACTCCTTTTGGAAGCCACCAATGCTCAAGTCAGGAGAGTTCTCATACTGGGTGGAACAGATCGAATCACATATCTGTTCCCTGCATGGACAGATGTGGAAGATAGTGAAATTTGGGGATGTGAAGATTCTCGATCCCTCAGATGAGACTGGAGGAACACTCAAGAAAAGAGAAGATTATCAAGATGCTGATTACAAAGTCTTGGAGCTCAACATGAGAGCAAAGAAGGTCATACTCGCTGCCCTTGGTCCATCCGATCAAAGGAAGGTTCTAAAGTACAAGACTGCTCACGACATATTCAAATCCCTCAAAAGGATGTATGAGGGAAATGAAGACATCAAGAAAAATAGGATCTTGACTCTTATCAAGGAGTATGATAGTGCTGTTCAAGGAAAGAATGAGTCTTTGGATGACTACCATTCACGTTTCCAGGGATACGTAGGCCAACTCGAGTTCTTAGGGGAAACGATCCCTGAGTGGAAACTGACGCATCAAACACAACGCCTAAGACTAAGTATTGCTCACTCTTTCTCTCTTTTCTTCTTGTTCTTCTTTTGGACGATCACACTTGATTCACACAAGCATAAACTCTCTCAATCGTCTCGTCAATTCCTAAGCCTAAGACTAGTTTATATAGCAAAGATAAAATTAGGTTTAAACTAGGGAACAAACAAGAATATGGAAAATATATCTTTCGCATAAGAAGATATTATTTCCATCTTTTAATTATATCTCTTTCCCTAACTTCTTCATGATATCTTCTCAGCTCAACCGTATTTTCCATAAAGGAAACATGATATCTTCGTTGCGCTCTCTCAGCCCTTTCTTTCCTTAATTAGCTCGCCTCTGTTGAGTAACGTTCCTGCTCAAGTAGACATCCTGAAACACTCAAGTATACATTAGTAGGAATGTTTGTTACCATCAAAACCAGAAGGAACCGTAGCTTCAACAAATTCCCCCTTTTTGATGGTGACAAACATACTCATTGAATACTTCCAAAACTCATCTAAACAGTTCTCCTAAGGGAACGTTACTTATAAGGTATAAGTACAGATGTTCCCCCTCAAACCTTGACCATTCCTTTCTTCCCCCTTTTGGCATCATCAAAAAGCAAGTCTAAACATGCACTTGAAATAAAAGAGCTTCAGAACACATCAAAACAAGCGAATCATAGATTAAAAAACAAGCGCCATAAGAGCAGATGCTGATACATATACTGGACGGGGAATAGAACACACAAGCATAGAGAAATTAAAGGAAGACACATAAAACCCTAAACAAAGGGTACAATAAGCGCAAGAGAAGATAGATAGATGTGCTAGGAACAGAGAGTGGGGGTCAGAGAGAGGAGGAAGGGCGTGGAGAAGAGACTTTTAAACTGCCAAGGGAACCTCTAGTTGGATGACGTCCAACGACGTATCTCAGCCTTCAAGGCAGCAACTTCATTCACCAGAAGCCTTTGTTGTTCAGTCAAGGTGGCAACCAGTGAGCACAGCTCTTCCATCCTCTGTTGTTGGTAGACCATAGTTGGCTCTTCACTCTGTTCCTGTGGAGGGTCCTCAGATATATGCTCTGTTTCACAAAACTCAGCAGAGCGGACCCAATCTCCATCTTCATTCTTCTCAAATTTCATCTTCCTTAAATTCGCTTCAGCTAACTCCCTAGCAAAGACAACCTCAGAAGGACCAGCTTCATACACCCTCAGATACTCTAGGATCTTCTTGACTATGCCTGGGAAGGGAAGACCGTGCCTATCGTTCCTCCGGGCATGGGCCATGTGTAGCATGATGATCTTTGGTAAGTTTATGGCTTGCCTGAGGAGGAGCTTGTCCATGAGAAGGTAGTCCTGAATAAGGATGGTAGTGCGCTTCTGCTCTCTGGGGGTAATATTACTAATTAGGTAGCTATGCAGGATCCAGTTAGCTACCCCCATGGACGAGGCGGTCATCTCCCCAACAACTTCAGTGGAGTAGTCCTGAGAAACCCTTTGGATTGCAGCCAGCCCTATGTCCTTTGGCCACTGCCCTTTGACGTATTCTTCAAAGCCTTCGTGAGGTACCCCGAGTATGACTCCCAGTTCGGTGCTTGAGACCACGTGGGTGTCCTTCCCAAGGACGAAGGAGGCTTGGATGGCGTGTGGCCTCTCAGTGATAGTGAAGGAACTATAGAACTGCTTTATCATTCCCTCATTGACCTTTGGCGCTGTGCAGAACAAGTTTTCCCAACCTTGGTAGCGGATGATGTCGACCAAGATATCCATCTTGTTGGCGAATAGAAACTCCTCATCAAACAGAAGATCTCTGATGATGGTTCGTTTCCCCAAGGCTTTTCCTGCAGCCACTTCTTTGGGAACTTTCCTTCCTTTGGGTGGCTTTGCTGCAACACTCCTTGTTCGTGGACGAGAGAGGGAAGACTCCACTTTGGCTCTTTTGAGCACTGGTTCCTGAGCCTCGTCGTCTTCCTCACTGAGATCCAGAATCTCAGGGAACTTTCCCTTGGATAATTGCGAGTTCTCTTCATCGATTTCGGCGAGGATTTGGGTGATGCACATGTCTGTTTCCTGTGAGGGATACAGAGGAGGTGTTCACCATTGTTGCAGGGAGGTTTTTTTTTTTTTGAGGAAGTTTGTGTATAGGAGAGGGTAGATAGAAGGCTGTGACGATGAAGAGCGGGGAAAAAGCCTTTAAATAATTGCCATCCATCAAACCATTCGATTCAAATTTCAAAACTCCTTTTTTTCCATATCTGAACAACTTTCCATAAATGTGCCGATTTTTCCTCCAATCAAAGATACTCAAAATCCATCATTACCTTTCTAGGTTCCAGAACCTACTCTAGTCCTTAGGCTTCTGCCGAATAACTGTCACCTCAGAGCTATCAATATCCCCTCAACAATTTTTCAAATCTCAACCCTTATCCTTTCCTTTCTCAATCTGATATCGTAGGTATTGTGACGCTTGGGGTATGTTTACCAGAGATGGTACAAAAGAACATCACATAGAAAAAATTTCACATAATATGATTTTAAAACATTTTATATCATGATGAGGGAGTCCAGTTGTGGATGGAAAAACATGGCTCATAGGACTATCGATCATGAAGGTTTATAGGGTGGCCGTAGATTCCCTCTATCCTTTGGGCTTGTATTGAGGGATCAGTACATCAAGAGGGATCTTTTGGGTTAGAAAATAAGACCTTTGCCTAAGGAATCATGCATTTATCAATTTCAATCACTAGCAAGGTATCTTTCCTAATCACGTATAGATCATGCAAGCAGTTCAAAGGACTCAAGTTTATTTCATAGAAAAGCAGGTATGAATATGCTTAAAGGACTAATACTCAAGATGAATAAACTCACTAATTTCTCCAATCATTGGGGGTTTCAAGGAAGATCAAGATTAGTTGAGAGAAATCATACCTAGACCCATACGTAATTTCTCAAAGGGAGCCTTGTTTAGTGGCTTTGTGAAGATATCCGCGATTTGTTCCTCAGAGCGGACATGTTCCATAGAGACAATCCCTTTCTCCACACAATCACGAAGGAAGTGATGTCTTATGTCAATATGCTTAGTCCTAGAGTGCTGCACAGGATTCTTAGAAATATCAATAGCACTAGTGTTATCACAAAGTATAGGAACGTTACCTAAAATGATGCCAAAGTCACTTAGCTGTTGTTTGAGCCATATGAGTTGAGAACAACAAGCTGCGGCGGCGACATACTCAGCTTCGGCAGTGGATAGGGCGACAGTGGTTTGTTTCTTTGATCCCCAAGACACAAGACAAGGGCCAAGGAATTGAGCCATCCCAGATGTTGATTTCCTATCTGGCTTGTGTCCATCAAAGTCAGCATCTGTGTACCCTAGTAATTCAAGACTTCCCCCTCTTGGGTACCACAGACATAGATCATCAGTCCCCTTAAGGTAACGCAGGATCCTTTTCACAGCAATGACATGAGTTTCTCTAGGACTTGCTTGAAATCTAGCACAAAAACATACACTCTGCATGATATCAGGCCTACTGGCGGTTAGATAAAGCAATGAGCCTATCATCCCACGATAGACCTTTTGATCAACTGCTTTCTTGTCAACATCCATTCCTATTGAATCATTTGGGGACATGGGGGTCGAGTAGTTCTTTGCATCCATCATACCAAACTTCTTGATGCACTCTCGTAGGTACTTTTGTTGATGTACCTTTGTTCCTTCCTCTGTTTGAACAACATGTAGGCCTAGAAAGAACTTAAGCTCGCCCACCATACTCATCTCAAATTCACTCTCCATCAGCTTTATGAACTTGGTGACTAAGTGCTCGTTGGTGGAGCCAAAGATTATGTCATCCACATATACTTGTACTACCAAGGTATGCTTTCCCTCTCTTAATAGAAATAAAGTTATGTCTACTTCCCCTCTTACGTAACCATGAGATAAGAGGAATTGAGAAAGCCTTTCATACCAGGCGCGAGGAGCTTGCTTCAGACCATAAAGTGCCTTATCAAGTATGTAAACGTGGTCAGGATAGGAAGAATCTTCGAATCCAGGCGTTTGTTCCACATAAACTTCTTCCTTTAGTACCCCGTTCAGGAACGCTGTCTTGACATCCATTTGTTGCAACTTGAATCCATAGTGGGCACAGTAGGCGATCAAGAGGCGTATTGCTTCTAATCTTGCAACTGGCGCAAAGGTTTCATCATAGTCAATTCCCTCTTGTTGGTTGTAGCCTTTGACCACCAGTCTTGCTTTGTTCCTTATCACTTGTCCTCTATCATCCATCTTGTTCCTGAACACCCATTTGGTACCTATGACGGAGCGATCCATAGGTCTGGGAACTAGTCTCCATACTTTGTTCCTCTCAAATTGATGAAGTTCCTCTTGCATAGCATTGACCCATTCTGGGTCTTCTAGGGCATCTTTCACTGTTCTTGGTTCAGCTGTGGAGACAAAGGCACAGAAGGCATGAAATGTAGGATCTAATGTGAGCACGGAACAATCCTTGTCGCTGGGTTCTAGAGATACATCGGAGGAGGGAAGCGAAGCACAGTTGCATACGTAGTCCATGAGTCTTGATGGGGGCCCATGGATACGAGTGCTGCGTCGCGTTCCTTCCTCTTCATGGTGAGTATCTTCTTCAGATTGTTCCTGAGATGGGGATTGTTCCTGAGATGGGGATTGTTCCCCCTGAGTTCCGGAATCTCCATTTGGTACACTTGCATCTTGATCTGGGGCTGCTTCTTCTTCTGCGTTCATGTCCGTAGTAGGGATGAATTCCTCAGCATCAGCGAGAATGAATTGTTCCCTGTCGGCTTCAGTCAGTGGAGGAACGTTTGGATCATGGACAACGTTACCTGCCATTATCTTTTCATCAAAGACCACATGGATGCTTTCCTCCACCTTCCTTGTCCTCTTGTTGTAAACTTTGTAGGCCCTACTATGAGTGGAATAACCAACAAACGTTCCTTCATCACTTCTTGGATCGAACTTGCCCAGATTGTCCTTTCCATTGTTGTGGACAAAGCACTTGCACCCAAAGACCCTTAGATGGGAAATGTTCGGCTTTCTTCCTCTAAACAGCTCATATGGTGTCTTCTCAATCATAGGTCTCAACATGGCACGGTTCAGTACATAGCACGCAGAATTGAGTGCTTCAGCCCAGAAGTTTCTTGGCAATCCACTCGCAATTAGGATTGTCCTTGTCATGTCCTCCAGAGTCCTATTCTTCCTTTCAACTACTCCATTCTGTTGAGGCGTTCTTGGCGCAGAAAAATTATGATTTATGCCTTTGTTCCTGCACAAAGAAAGAAACCGGGAGTTCTCGAACTCTGTTCCATGGTCAGTGCGTATAGCCCTTAGATGAAATCTAGATTGATTTTCAATAGCATATAACCAAAATTCAAACTCATCAAACACATCCTCCTTTGAAGCAATGAAAATAGTCCAAGTATACCTAGAGAAGTCATCTACAATGACAAACACGTACTTGTTTCCTCCACGGCTAAGTGTGCGCATAGGCCCACACAAGTCCATGTGAATAAGCTCTAAGGGTTCAGAGGTACTTACCTGGTTTTTGGACTTAAAGGATGATCTTACTTGTTTTCCTCTTGTGCAAGCAATGCACACCTCTTCAGATTGATTCTCTATCTTTGGTAAACCAATAACTAGGTCTTTGTTGTGAAGTTTGTGTAGAAGTCTGAGGCTTGCATGAGAGAACCTTTGATGCCATAGATTGGATTCCTCAGATTGTGCAGAAAGGCACAGTTCCTCTTCAGGGATAAAAGATGGATCTACTCTGTATAGGTTGTTCTCTATGATTCCCCTGAGGAGAACTTTCCCTGTCTCAACATTCTCAACCAAACACTCATTAGTAGTAAAGATAACCCTATTTTGACCATCCTGGCACATTTGACGTACGCTCAATAGATCGAAGGTTAGGTTATCCACTAAAGTAACGTTATTCACAACAAGATTGTCAGAGATCCTTACCTTTCCCATTCCAATTACTTCCCCTTTACTGTTGTTCCCAAAGGTTATTGAACCTTTGTTTTCAGGATGGAGAGATATAAACCATGCTTTGTTCCCTGTCATGTGTATTGAGCAAGCGCTATCTATATACCAGGAACTCTTCTTCTTTTCATCCTGCAAGTAAGGGATTAGTTTTTGCGCACCCAGGCAAGCCTAGGCTTACCTGGAATGAAGAACAATCTTCTATCCTCATTATCTTTTAAAACAACCTTGATCCTGGGAGTGTTCATAAGAGAGGAATTATTGCAATAATTGTAGGCTATCTCCTCATCTCTTGATTTTTTCCAACACTCTTGTTGGTAATGTCATGACTTACCACAGTACCAGCAAACTCTGTGGTGTTTCAGATTGACATACCTACTTTGTCCGGGCCAGATGGTTTTGTTTTCAATTCTAGACCTAAAATCCACCTCTACTGGCTTAGTGCTTTTGACATGTTTTTGCCATATCTTATACGCCTTTTGTCCATCAAACCACACCTTCTCTTCCTGAGCAATTTTCTTCCCTTTATCTCCAGAACCATTGTGGGAACAATGTGTGATTGATCCTCCACGGGGTCCTTTATGACAGAGGGAATTTTGTATACCAGGAGACAAGATGGCAGTTTGTGAACAAGAGGCGCTATCATAGCCTAATCCAGCACGTGGTACAAAGCGTTTAGAGAAATCAGCCTTCTCCTTATCAATCTTAGAGGTGATATATTCATCTAACCAAATTTTCCTTTTGTTTTCTTCCTCTATTAGAAATTCATCAACTTTCTTAGCAAATTTTGAGTTATCCTCAGTCAAAGTTTTAATTTCAGATTCAAGAATGGCAATTTTCTTTTCCAGGGAAGCTATATCGGACACATACTTAGGACAGGATTTGCACGAGTCCGACGAAGGGAACGAAGCCTTTTCAAGTCTAGCAACCTTAGAAGCCCAAAGCTGGTTTTCCTCAATTAGACATGAAATGGTTTCTTCCTTCTCGTCGATCAAAGAATTCAGATTACTTTGTTCCTTTCCCAGAGAATGAATGAACCTAATAATCTGAGCTTTTGATTTGTTTTCTAAGAAAGAGTCAAATTCTGAAGTGTTTACCTCTTCTTCAGATTTTTCTCCTGTAGCCATTAGACACGTGTAGAGAAATTCGTCTTTAGAGTCAGATGTCCCTCCTGTAGCCATTAGACACGTTTCATTGGGAGTGTAGAGAAATTCGTCTTCAGAGTCAGATGTCCCCCATGTTGCAATCATCGCTTCCTTCCTTTCCCTTTGAGGGACATTTGCTTCTCCTCCCTTCTTTTTAAAGCAATTTCTCGCGAAGTGTCCCTTGTTCTGGCAGTGATAGCAGATGATAGTACTCATGTCTTTGTTCCCATCAGGGAGACGTTGTTTTTCTCTGCTATCTTTCCAAACTCTTCGAAAGGCTCTTGTGAAGAGAGCAACTTCTTCATCCTTATCAACATCCTTATCAACAATTTTGTATACCAGGAGACAAGATGGCAGTTTGTGAACAAGAGGCGCTATCATAGCCTAATCCAGCACGTGGTACAAAGCGTTTAGAGAAATCAGCCTTCTCCTTATCAATCTTAGAGGTGATATATTCATCTAACCAAATTTTCCTTTTGTTTTCTTCCTCTATTAGAAATTCATCAACTTTCTTAGCAAATTTTGAGTTATCCTCAGTCAAAGTTTTAATTTCAGATTCAAGAATGGCAATTTTCTTTTCCAGGGAAGCTATATCGGACACATACTTAGGACAGGATTTGCACGAGTCCGACGAAGGGAACGAAGCCTTTTCAAGTCTAGCAACCTTAGAAGCCCAAAGCTGGTTTTCCTCAATTAGACATGAAATGGTTTCTTCCTTCTCGTCGATCAAAGAATTCAGATTACTTTGTTCCTTTCCCAGAGAATGAATGAACCTAATAATCTGAGCTTTTGATTTGTTTTCTAAGAAAGAGTCAAATTCTGAAGTGTTTACCTCTTCTTCAGATTTTTCTCCTGTAGCCATTAGACACGTGTAGAGAAATTCGTCTTTAGAGTCAGATGTCCCTCCTGTAGCCATTAGACACGTTTCATTGGGAGTGTAGAGAAATTCGTCTTCAGAATCAGATGTCCCCCATGTTGCAATCATCCCCCATGTTCCTTCAACACACTGTTCATTAGGAATGTCTTGACCTTTTAGTAGTAGAGATATATAGATATATAGATTAGCTGTTGAAGCTACGGCTGAAGTAAAGTTCCTTCTGGTTTTGATGGTAACAAACATTCCTACTAATGTATACTTGAGTGTTTCAGGATGTCTACTTGAGCAGGAACGTTACTCAACAGAGGCGAGCTAATTAAGGAAAGAAAGGGCTGAGAGAGCGCAACGAAGATATCATGTTTCCTTTATGGAAAATATGGTTTGAGCTGAGAAGATATCATGAAGAAGTTAGGGAAAGAGATATAATTAAAAGATGGAAATAATATCTTCTTATGCGAAAGATATATTTTCCATATTCTTGTTTGTTCCCTAGTTTAAACCTAGTTTTATCTTTGCTATATAAACTAGTCTTAGGCTTAGGAATAGATGAGACGATTGAGAGAGTTTATGCTTGTGTGAATCAAGTGTGATCGTCCAAACGAAGAACAAGAAGAAAAGAGAGAAAGAGTGAGCAATACTTAGTCTTAGGCGTTGAGTTTGGGCTCGAGTGAAAGAAGAGATTCGTGATCGTAATCCTTTCTTTCTTTTGTAACAAAAAAGAGATTAATAAGATAAGTATACTCATTCAAATCCTTCAAGTGAGAAGCTTGAAGGTAGTGGTTTTACTCAACTCTTAGTGGTTGAGGTTTCCACTCTAAATACTTGTGTTCTTCTATACTTCCTGCGTTAATATTCCGCTGCTATACCTCTGAAGGAACAATACACTTTGTTCCCTCAGAAGTAATTGAACTAACGATCCAACAATTGGTATCAGAGCCTGGTCTCTAGATTGTTACCCTTGCAGGAAGAATGTCAGGAACATCCATCAACGACTCCTTTTGGAAGCCACCAATGCTCAAGTCAGGAGAGTTCTCATACTGGGTGGAACAGATCGAATCACATATCTGTTCCCTGCATGGACAGATGTGGAAGATAGTGAAATTTGGGGATGTGAAGATTCTCGATCCCTCAGATGAGACTGGAGGAACACTCAAGAAAAGAGAAGATTATCAAGATGCTGATTACAAAGTCTTGGAGCTCAACATGAGAGCAAAGAAGGTCATACTCGCTGCCCTTGGTCCATCCGATCAAAGGAAGGTTCTAAAGTACAAGACTGCTCACGACATATTCAAATCCCTCAAAAGGATGTATGAGGGAAATGAAGACATCAAGAAAAATAGGATCTTGACTCTTATCAAGGAGTATGATAGTGCTGTTCAAGGAAAGAATGAGTCTTTGGATGACTACCATTCACGTTTCCAGGGATACGTAGGCCAACTCGAGTTCTTAGGGGAAACGATCCCTGAGTGGAAACTGACGCATCAATTTCTTCAGGGATTGTCCTCTAAATGGGACGCGTTCTCTCTTGCACTCCAAGCTCAGAATGATATCAAAAACATCACCTTGGAGGAACTAGTTGCTCGTCTCCAGAGCAACGCGGGGATTCAACAGAGCAAGATGCTACGAAGGGAAGGAGAGAAGGCATAGAAGTCCCAGAACATTGCTCTAAAAATCGAAAAAGCCTTCGATCTTGCTCAGGAAGAGGATGAAATTGTTGATAAGGATGAAGAAGTTGCTCTCTTCACAAGAGCCTTTCGAAGAGTTTGGAAAGATAGCAGAGAAAAACAACGTCTCCCTGATGGGAACAAAGACATGAGTACTATCATCTGCTATCACTGCCAGAAGAAGGGACACTTCGCGAGAAATTGCTTCAAAAAGAAGGGAGGAGAAGCCTTTTCAGATTATTAGGTTCATTCATTCTCTGGGAAAGGAACAAAGTAATCTGAATTCTTTGATCGACGAGAAGGAAGAAACCATTTCATGTCTAATTGAGGAAAACCAGCTTTGGGCTTCTAAGGTTGCTAGACTTGAAAAGGCTTCGTTCCCTTCGTCGGACTCGTGCAAATCTTGTCCTAAGTATGTGTCTGATATAGCTTCCCTGGAAAAGAAAATTGTCATTCTTGAATCTGAAATTAAAACTTTGACTGAGGATAACTCAAAATTTGCTAAGAAAGTTGATGAATTTCTAATAGAGGAAGAAAACAAAAGGAAAATTTGGTTAGATGAATATATCACCTCTAAGATTGATAAGGAGAAAGCTGATTTCTCTAAACGCTTTGTACCACGTGCTGGATTAGGCTATGATAGCGCCTCTTGTTCACAAACTGCCATCTTGTCTCCTGGTATACAAAATTCCCTCTGTCATAAAGGACCCCGTGGAGGATCAATCACACATTGTTCCCACAATGGTTCTGGAGATAAAGGGAAGAAAATTGCTCAGGAAGAGAAGGTGTGGTTTGATGGACAAAAGGCGTATAAGATATGGCAAAAACATGTCAAAAGCACTAAGCCAGTAGAGGTGGATTTTAGGTCTAGAATTGAAAACAAAACCATCTGGCCCGGACAAAGTAGGTATGTCAATCTGAAACACCACAGAGTTTGCTGGTACTGTGGTGAGTCGGGACATTACCAACAAGAATGTTGGAAAAAATCAAGAGATGAGGAGATAGCCTACAATTATTGCAATAATTCCTCTGTTAGGAACACTCCCAGGATCAAGGTTGTTTTAAAAGATAATGAGGATAGAAGATTGTTCTTCATTCCAGGTAAGCCTAGGCTTGCCTGGGTGCGCAAAAACTAATCCCTTACTTGCAGGATGGAAAGAAGAAGAGTTCCTGGTATATAGATAGCGCTTGCTCAATACACATGACAGGGAACAAAGCATGGTTTATATCTCTCCATCCTGAAAACAAAGGTTCTATAACCTTTGGGAACAACAGTAAAGGGGAAGTAATTGGCATGGGAAAGGTAAGGATCTCTGACAATCTTGTTGTGAATAACGTTACTTTAGTGGATAACCTAACCTTCGATCTATTGAGCGTACGTCAAATGTGCCAGGATGGTCAAAATAGGGTTATCTTTACTACTAATGAGTGTTTGGTTGAGAATGTTGAGACATGGAAAGTTCTCCTCAGGGGAATCATAGAGAACAACCTATACAGAGTAGATCCATCTTTTATCCCCGAAGAGGAACTGTGCCTTTCTGCACAATCTGAGGAATCCAATCTATGGCATCAAAGGTTCTCTCATGCAAGCCTCAGACTTCTACACAAACTTCACAACAAAGACCTAGTTATTGGTTTACCAAAGATAGAGAGTAAATATGAAGAGGTGTGCATTGCTTGCACAAGAGGAAAACAAGGAAGATCATCCTTTAAGTCCAAAAACCAGGTAAGTACCTCTGAACCCTTAGAGCTTATTCACATGGACTTGTGTGGGCCTATGCGCACACTTAGCCGTGGAGGAAACAAGTACGTGTTTGTCATTGTAGATGACTTCTCTAGGTATAACTATTTTCATTGCTTCAAAGGAGGATGTGTTTGATGAGTTTGAATTTTGGTTATATGCTATTGAAAATCAATCTGGATTTCATCTAAGGGCTATACGCACTGACCATGGAACAGAGTTCGAGAACTCCCGGTTTCTTTCCTTGTGCAGGAACAAAGGCATTAATCATAATTTTTCTGCGCCAAGAACGCCTCAACAGAATGGAGTAGTTGAAAGGAAGAATAGGACTCTGGAGGATATGACAAGGACAATGCTAATTGCGAGTGGTTTGCCAAGAAACTTCTGGGCTGAAGCACTCAATTCTGCTTGCTATGTACTGAACCGTGCCATGTTGAGACCCATGATTGAGAAGACACCATATGAGCTGTTCAGAGGAAGGAAGCCGAACATTTCCCATCTAAGGGTCTTTGGGTTCAAGTGCTTCGTCCACAACAATGGAAAGGACAATCTGGGCAAAGTCGATCCAAGAAGTGATGAAGGAACGTTTGTTGGTTATTCCACTTATAGTAGGGCCTACAAAGTTTACAACAAGAGGACAAGGAAGGTGGAGGAAAGCATCCATGTGGTCTTTGATGAAAAGATCATGGCAGGTAACGTTGTCCATGATCCACACGTTCCTCCATTGACTGAAGCCGACAGGGAACAATTCATTCTCGCTGATGCTGAGGAATTCATCCCTACTACGGACATGAACGCAGAAGAAGAAGCAGCCCCAGATCAAGATGCAAGTGTACCAAATGGAGATTCCGGAACTCAGGGGGAACAATCCCCATCTCAGGAACAATCCCCATCTCAGGAACAATCTGAAGAAGATACTCACCATGAAGAGGAAGGAACGCGACGCAACACTCGTATCCATGGGCCCCCATCAAGACTCATGGACTACGTATGCAACTGTGCTTCGCTTCCCTCCTCCGATGTATCTCTAGAACCCAGCGACAAGGATTGTTCCGTGCTCACATTAGATCCTACATTTCATGCCTTCTGTGCCTTTGTCTCCACAGCTGAACCAAGAACAGTGAAAGATGCCCTAGAAGACCCAGAATGGGTCAATGCTATGCAAGAGGAACTTCATCAATTTGAGAGGAACAAAGTATGGAGACTAGTTCCCAGACCTAAGGATCGCTCCGTCATAGGTACCAAATGGGTGTTCAGGAACAAGATGGATGATAGAGGACAAGTGATAAAGAACAAAGCAAGACTGGTGGTAAAAGGCTACAACCAACAAGAGGGAATTGACTATGATGAAACCTTTGCGCCAGTTGCAAGATTAGAAGCAATACGCCTCTTGATCGCCTACTCTGCCCACTATGGATTCAGGTTGCAACATATGGACATCAAGACAGCGTTCCTGAACGGGGTACTAAAGGAAGAAGTTTATGTGGAACAAACACCTGGATTCGAAGATTCTTCCTATCCTGACCACGTTTACATACTTGATAAGGCACTCTATGGTCTGAAGCAAGCTCCTCGCGCCTGGTATGAAAGGCTTTCTCAATTCTTCTTATCTCATGGTTACGTAAGAGGGGAAGTAGACAGAACTTTATTTCTATTAAGAGAGGGAAAGCATACCTTGGTAGTACAAGTATATGTGGATGACATAATCTTTGGCTCCACCAACGAGCACTTAGTCACCAAGTTCATAAAGCTGATGGAGAGTGAATTTGAGATGAGTATGGTGGGCGAGCTTAAGTTCTTTCTAGGCCTACATGTTGTTCAAACAGAGGAAGGAACAAAGGTACATCAACAAAAGTACCTACGAGAGTGCATCAAGAAGTTTGGTATGATGGATGCAAAGAACTATTCGACCCCCATGTCCCCAAATGATTCAATAGGAATGGATGTTGACAAGAAAGCAGCTGATCAAAAGGTCTATCGTGGGATGATAGGCTCATTGCTTTATCTAACCGCCAGTAGGCCTGATATCATGCAGAGTGTATGTTTTTGTGCTAGATTTCAAGCAAGTCCTAGAGAAACTCATGTCATTGCTGTGAAAAGGATCCTGCGTTACCTTAAGGGGACTGATGATCTATGTCTGTGGTACCCAAGAGGGGGAAGTCTTGAATTACTAGGGTACACAGATGCTGACTTTGATGGACACAAGCCAGATAGGAAATCAACATCTGGGATGGCTCAATTCCTTGGCCCTTGTCTTGTGTCTTGGGGATCAAAGAAACAAACCACTGTCGCCCTATCCACTGCCGAAGCTGAGTATGTCGCCGCCGCAGCTTGTTGTTCTCAACTCATATGGCTCAAACAACAGCTAAGTGACTTTGGCATCATTTTAGGTAACGTTCCTATACTTTGTGATAACACTAGTGCTATTGATATTTCTAAGAATCCTGTGCAGCACTCTAGGACTAAGCATATTGACATAAGACATCACTTCCTTCGTGATTGTGTGGAGAAAGGGATCGTCTCTATGGAACATGTCCGCTCTGAGGAACAAATCGTGGATATCTTCACAAAGCCACTAAACAAGGCTCCCTTTGAGAAATTACGTATGGGTATAGGTATGATTTCTCTCAACTAATCTTGATCTTCCTTGAAACCCCCAATGATTGGAGAAATTAGTGAGTTTATTCATCTTGAGTATTAGTCCTTTAAGCATATTCATACCTGCTTTTCTATGAAATAAACTTGAGTCCTTTGAACTGCTTGCATGATCTATACGTGATTAGGAAAGATACCTTGCTAGTGATTGAAATTGATAAATGCATGATTCCTTAGGCAAAGGTCTTATTTTCTAACCCAAAAGATCCCTCTTGATGTACTGATCCCTCAATACAAGCCCAAAGGATAGAGGGAATCTACGGCCACCCTATAAACCTTCATGATCGATAGTCCTATGAGCCATGTTTTTCCATCCACAACTGGACTCCCTCATCATGATATAAAATGTTTTAAAATCATATTATGTGAAATTTTTTCTATGTGATGTTCTTTTGTACCATCTCTGGTAAACATACCCCAAGCGTCACAATACCTACGATATCAGATTGAGAAAGGAAAGGATAAGGGTTGAGATTTGAAAAATTGTTGAGGGGATATTGATAGCTCTGAGGTGACAGTTATTCGGCAGAAGCCTAAGGACTAGAGTAGGTTCTGGAACCTAGAAAGGTAATGATGGATTTTGAGTATCTTTGATTGGAGGAAAAATCGGCACATTTATGGAAAGTTGTTCAGATATGGAAAAAAAGGAGTTTTGAAATTTGAATCGACTGGTTTGATGGATGGCAATTATTTAAAGGCTTTTTCCCCGCTCTTCATCGTCACAGCCTTCTATCTACCCTCTCCTATACACAAACTTCCTCAAAAAAACCCTCCCTGCAACAATGGTGAACACCTCCTCTGTATCCCTCACAGGAAATGAAAGCCCTGAGACACTACGAAGCATCCTTGCTTCCTTAGGCATCCCCACAGAATCTCCACAGCCAAAATCCCCAGCCAAAGAACCCTCATCCCCTCCAAAAGAAACCAATCAAGAACCCTCGCCGGCAACCCTCCCTGCAACAATGGTGAACACCTCCTCTGTATCCCTCACAGGAAATGAAAGCCCTGAGACACTACGAAGCATCCTTGCTTCCTTAGGCATCCCCACAGAATCTCCACAGCCAAAATCCCCAGCCAAAGAACCCTCATCCCCTCCAAAAGAAACCAATCAAGAACCCTCGCCGGCAAAAGAAACAACGCCGCCGGTCACACCTGTCCTATCCCTCTCAAGCACCTCTACTAAGAAATTGGCCTCCCCTACCTCTGAAAAGATCCCAAGCCCAATCTCTCAAGAACAAGCCCAAATAGAAACCATCCCTAGCCCTCCACACTCCTCTCCCCTAAAAACAGACCTGTGCATCACCCAAATCCTCGCCGAAATCGATGAAGAGAACTCGCAATTATCCAAGGGAAAGTTCCCTGAGATTCTGGATCTCAGTGAGGAAGACGACGAGGCTCAGGAACCAGTGCTCAAAAGAGCCAAAGTGGAGTCTTCCCTCTCTCGTCCACGAACAAGGAGTGCTGCAGCAAAGCCACCCAAAGGAAGGAAAGTTCCCAAAGAAGTGGCTGCAGGAAAAGCCTTGGGGAAACGAACCATCATCAGAGATCTTCTGTTTGATGAGGAGTTTCTATTCGCCAACAAGATGGATATCTTGGTCGACATCATCCGCTACCAAGGTTGGGAAAACTTGTTCTGCACAGCGCCAAAGGTCAATGAGGGAATGATAAAGCAGTTCTATAGTTCCTTCACTATCACTGAGAGGCCACACGCCATCCAAGCCTCCTTCGTCCTTGGGAAGGACACCCACGTGGTCTCAAGCACCGAACTGGGAGTCATACTCGGGGTACCTCACGAAGGCTTTGTAGAATACGTCAAAGGGCAGTGGCCAAAGGACATAGGGCTGGCTGCAATCCAAAGGGTATCTCAGGACTACTCCACTGAAGTTGTTGGGGAGATGACCACCTCGTCCATGGGGGTAGCTAACCGGATCCTGCATAGCTACCTAATTAGTAATATTACCCCCAGAGAGCAGAAGTGCACTACCATCCTTATTCAGGACTACCTTCTCATGGACAAGCTCCTCCTCAGGCAAGCCATAAACTTACCAAAGATCATCATGCTACACATGGCCCATGCCCGGAGGAACGATAGGCACGGTCTTCCCTTCCCAGGCGTAGTCAAGAAGATCCTAGAGTATCTGAGGGTGTATGAAGCTGGTCCTTCTGAGGTTGTCTTTGCTAGGGAGTTAGCTGAAGCGAATTTAAGGAAGATGAAATTTGAGAAGAATGAAGATGGAGATTGGGTCCGCTCTGCTGAGTTTTGTGAAACAGAGCATATATCTGAGGACCCTCCACAGGAACAGAGTGAAGAGCCAACTATGGTCTACCAACAACAGAGGATGGAAGAGCTGTGCTCACTGGTTGCCACCTTGACTGAACAACAAAGGCTTCTGGTGAATGAAGTTGCTGCCTTGAAGGCTGAGATACGTCGTTGGACGTCATCCAACACGACAAGTACACTGTCAACACATTAAGAATTTTGGCATCTCTATCACTTGCCATTTCTGTCATATATCTTGGTATGCGCTGCAACCCGAACAAATATAATTGTCAACCTAAGATTTGAAACTCGAGAAACAATTTACATAATCACAATAATTGCTTAGAATAGACCACCATGACTGAAATTTGTAAGTTGTGATTTACACAAATGACCATTTTTTCCTGAGACTTGCTTTACTAAACAAAGCTCTACCTTTTCCGGATGAACCAACCTCAAACTGATTTCTAGACTAAAAAAATCCATAACAAATGAAATAAGTTTGTTCAATCTAATTATAAAATAGCATGTCGGCAAATATGAAAAACAGAACCAATAGATTAGGAGTAGTTGTGAGAATCAAGGAGAGAAACCAAATAAAATTGCACCCCAAAACAAACTGATTGAGCTCCTAATCCCCAAAATTAAAGAAAATCAATCTCCAATTCAATCAAGAAGCACATTAAAGTTAATACACAACCAACTAATCCGACTATTCACTTCAACGACAACATTGGATTGTTTAACAAAAATTAATCATTGGAAACAGTGGTTCACTCAGACTATTCATTATAATCATCAAACCTTAGAGTTTCTGTAAGGAATCACCTTCACAAGAAGTGTACATCTCATGTATACTAAACACTACCAACAATGGGACACTGACAAACCTTTCCCCTATATGTACCCTAACTCTACAAACTTATATCATCAGTTGGTTATGAAAAAATTAATGTAATGCCTGCATTTCACAGAATATAATACGGGCGTAAGTTTTGTCACAACCTATGTGCAATTCTTTCATTTAACAAAACACTATACGGTCGTATGTTTTGTGACCGTCTATGTGTAATTCTTTCATTTAACACAACACTATACATTCGTATCTTTTTGTGTACCTTGCAAGCAGTTAAATTGGCATTGATGTCCTGCCACCAACCACCGTATTATCTAGACACTCGTAAGTCTCAAGATCTAAAAATATCCACAATAGTTAGATACATCAGGTTGTGATGAATCGAGTTTCAAAATTTTAGGAGGTATGTAATAGGTAATTCATGAGCCTGAACTCAAGCAAACGGGAGGATCAGATTTCTACTTGAATCCAACCCATATAGCCTTCAATACAGCCAAGCTTTCTAAGAAACAAAGGAAAGATGTTCTAGTGATCACTGATCACAGACAAATAGAAGAAGACCTACAATGTTTGAGAGAACAAAATAGACTTTACAGAAGTATCCCACACTCATGTGCACATGGCATAGCTCAATTCTAAATGCACTAGGCTCTGTTCGGGAATAATAGGATAAGCTAGCTTATTTTTCCAAAAAGCTTGAAAACCTAGCTTATTGTTTTCATAAGCTAGCTTATTTTTCTTTGAAATTAAGTGGAAAAATTTTATTGCCGAACAGTCACTTAACCTTGACTTTAGTTTTTTTTTTTCTTCTAGTTATTAAGTTTATTCTGCATGCATATTGAATGCCATTCGATTCTGCAGTATAGGTCATCAACTCAAGCACAAGGGTGTAACCTCAACTCTTATGCGACAACGTAATTCATACAGCGCATTACCCATTTCTGCACCTTCTACCAGCAAAGAACCTCTGGTTTCATCATATGCAATGCAAGTGGTTAAGTTTTCTATAACAGTTTTGCACAATATGAAAGGGAACAGAAATTCTAGCACACTACCAATTTAATGCATACTCATCAATTAAATTCTCAAAAGAAATACAATCTCGATCATAAAACACAATTTCAACAAATATGCTTTTTATGCGTGTCCTGTTATTTTTATTCTCACAAGCATAATGAAAGAAGTCAGAGATTCACAACTTACGTTGCTTGCATGCTTTTATGTGTATTTCCTAATATGAATGGTTCAATATTGTTATTATCCAGGTATAGAACATAAATTTGGCACCATCAAGTGCATTTAATTGCATTGTGTCTTCTCTTCAAGTGCTCCCATCGAAAATCACCAATATAAACACCATGTCCAAACTCACCCTAAAATAAGAACACAATAAAATCTGTTAATTAAGCAATTAAATCAAAATTTGCCTCATACATGATTCTAGAATGCCAGAAGATAATAATATAGTCCGTATATCGGGCATTCACACAACCTGTTTCGTTAAATTTCATTTTTACTTCCATTTTCTGTTTATTTGATGAAATTGGCAATTCTTAATTTCCATTTCATATTATAGATGCATTTAGCAAGTTTTATTAAAACTTATATGAATTCGTTTTGATATAGTCAGCGTAATGATTATGCTGAAAAAGTTGGTAAGATGGGTTGCTCAACAATTCTGGTTGAGTTCATTCGACTAATATAGGGATGCACCAAAATCACCCAGACCTGACCGGACCGGAATTTCCCGGGTCAGTTCAAGACCGGACCGGTCCAGTCCATGATCCGTGTATTTTAGATGTGATATTGATTTGATCTATTCGCTCAACAACAGAACCGACAGTTCTCAAACCACAATCGATTCAACGAACGAACAAGGTAAGAAACTGAATGCAAGATGACACAGGATATGTTTACGCGGTTCGGTAATCCCTAATCCGCGGAGTCTCAGTGGGGAGACTCGCCCAATCAATGCACTAAGAATCTCAGGGAGTTCGCATAGAAGTTACAAAGCAAGGCAAGAATGGAAAATAACAGAATGCATGCAAGATCTAACTCAGATCTAACAGAGAGAAAGGTAAGAGAAGGAGTTTGGGATTCGGCCCCCAATAGGCTGTTGTAGCTTCAAGGCAGAAGCTACAATGAGAAACCAAGTCTTCGATCTTCAGAAATCACAACCCTAGGATCTCTGCAGAAGCTCTTCGATCTCTCTCTCTCTTTTCTCTGTGCTCTCTTTTTCTCTCTTCTGTAATGAGGCGCCGCGCAGCAATGAAGGAACTTAGGGTAAGCTTCTGTGAAGGAAGCTTTATATATCACAGCTTACCAGATAGAAAAGTGGGCTTCGTCCATTTGTTCAACAGACACGGCCCAACAAAGCACATCCAATCTGTCAACAGATACGGCCCAAACAAACACAGCCCAAGAACAATAGCCAAGCTTACAAATATAATCCGATTCCAGATTTTGCCTTCCAACCGGTTACCCGGGGTTGCATAATTATCCGGTTTCAGACTTAATCTTAAAGCTAGAACTAAGTCCTAAACTATCTACCAATTCCTACACTTAAACTTTGTTATATTAATGTGCAAACTACTTAGGTCATATACGAACTTAGGATTACAACACTTACAAATGCCCTCCTAATCCAAAGTCCATTAACCTCACCTAAGAAATCCTAATGCATTGTTGAACTCTTCTCCCCATGTCATCATTGACCCAATCTCACACCTCAGGTTACATCATTGATGTGAAGTGCATCCCTGCAGAAAACAAACTTGTTAGTAGGTACAATTTTGGTTCCAAAATCAACAGGATTCACATCACCTTTGATTTTCTTCAAATCTATAACCTTATTTTCAACCAAATCTCGAATAAAGTGTAACCTTACATCAATGTGTTTGGTTCTCTCATGGTATACAGGATCCTTACATAGAAATAAAGCACTCTGGCTGTCAGTATAAAGTATAGGTAGATACTCTTTACCTTCAATCTCTTTCAGAATACCTTTCAACCATATGGCTTCTTTTGAAGCTTCAGTGGCAGCTATATACTCAGCTTCTGTGGAAGACAAAGCCACAATGGATTGTTGTTGGCTTTTCCAGGAGATACAATTACCTGCCCAGGTGTAATAGAAAGCAGTAGTGGATTTCCTGGTGTCCTTATTACTCCCATGATCAGAGTCTACATATCCTTTCAACTCATTTCTGGAATCAAACTCAGAATAAACAAGACCAAGATTATTAGTCCCATTAATATATCTAAGCATATATTTCATGGCAGCCCAATGTCTAGAACCAGGTCCAGACATGTATCTGCTAAGTACACTCACAGAGAAAGCCAAGTCAGGTCTAGTGCACAACATAGCATACATCAAAGAACCTACAGCTACATCATAAGGAACATTTTCCATAGATTTATGATCATCTTCAGTGACCACATATTCTTTCCTAGATAACTCCATATGCCCTCCTAAGGGAATTGGAGCTGACTTAGACTGAGACATAGAGAATTTATCAAGCACCTTTTTCAGATAATCAGATTGTGAAAGAAACATGGTTTTATTTTCCCTATCTCTAACAATCTTGACACCTAAAATTTTCTGTGCAGGACCAAGATCCTTCATATCAAAATGTCTCTTTAGGTCATACTTCACACCAGCAATGACAACTTTGGAGCTACTGATAAGTAAAATATCATCTACATAGAGTAGAACATACAGGGGATGACCAGACTTAGTGTGTTTAAAGTACAAGCAAGTATCATACTGACTTCTATGAAAACCCAAAGAAATCATACAAGCATCAAACTTTTTATTCCACTGTCTAGGTGACTGCTTAAGACCATATATAGATTTATTTAATAAACATACATGGTCAGGTTTATTTGTATCTATGAAACCCTTAGGTTGACTCATATGTATAGTCTCAATCAAATCACCATGTAAGAATGCAGTTTTTACATCCATCTGTTCAAGTTCCGAATCAAACACAGTAGTCATAGCAAGCAACAATCTCATGGTTTTATATTTCACAAATGGGGCAAAAATATCATTATAATCCATTCCTTCTTTTTGAGTAAAGCCTTTTGCTACTAGCCTAGCCTTAAATCTAGGTGGATCAAGTAAAGAACTGCCCTCTTTAAGTTTGAAAATCCATTTACAGTCTATAACCCTAGCTTTATCTGGTTTTTTAACTAAAGTCCAGGTATCATTAGCATGCATAGACTGTATTTCATCATTCATGGCTTTAAGCCACTCATTAGATTGTTTACAATGTGTAGCTTGTTCAAAAGTGTCAGGTGTATAAGACTTCACAACATCAGCAACCATGAAAGCAAACTCAACAATTTTATTGTAACTTTCAACTAAGTTAACATTATACTTTCTGTTAGGAATCCTAGTTCTAGGTTCTCTATCCCTAACAAGTTGATAGTCAGCTAACTCATTCACAACAGTAGTACTAGTGTTAGAGGATTCAGCTATAGTATCAATGTTAATGGATGAATTTTGAGAGTTACTTACTGCCCCCACCTAATTGGTGAGGGTGCAGAGCAGCATGGTTGTCCTGAGTATTTCCTTGAAGTTCATCATTTAAGGAATGCTCCATTCCTTCTTGAGAAGTTCCAGTCTCAGAAGACTGGATGCTGTGAGAGTGACCAATGTCAAACTCCTCCTCTTCAGCTTGTGGTGGATCATTATTAGCATAAAACTGAGCTTGTGCAATCCAGGGAGAGATCTCTTGGGTACCTGTAGACTCAGCAGAGGGTGTTAGTATTGCTTTAAAATGAAAATCCTTCTCATTGAAGGTAACAGACCTGGAGGTAATAACTTTGTAGCCCCCAGGTTGGATTAAAAGCAATTTATACCCCTTAACTCCTTCAGGATATCCCAACATGACACATTTTTTAGCTCTGGGTTGTAACTTGCCTTGTGAAACAAGAGCATAGGCAGTACAACCAAAAAGCCTAAGATGTGTCAGGTCAAGTTTCCTATTGGTCCACATCTCCTGAGGGGTTTTGAACCCTATCACAGAAGATGGAGACCTGTTAATGAGGTAGGCAGCTGTAACAACTGCTTCTCCCCACATAACATTTTTCATGCCAGAGCTAATAAGCATACATCTGGCTTTCTCAAGGAGTGTCCTGTTCATCCTCTCAGCAGTCCCATTCTGCTGAGGGGTACCAGGTACAGTTAGGTGTCTTTTGACACCATTTAGCTTACAATACTCATTGAAAGAGGCATTACAGAATTCAAGACCATTATCAGTTTTTAAGCATTTGAGTTTATGACCAGATTGACTCTCAACCATGACTTTCCATTCTTTAAAATTTTCAAAAGCATCACTTTTAGCTTTGAGCAGGTAAATCCAGACTTTCCTTGAGTAGTGATCTATGAGAGATAGGAAGTAATTCCTACCTCCCACAGTTGCTACTTGAGCTGGACCCCATAGATCAGAATGAACATATTCTAGGGGCCTAGCTGCCACATAAGAGGATTTACTGAAACTATGAGCAATTTTCTTCCCAAAAACACAATTCTCACAGAATTCTAGTTCAGAGGGTTTTTTTTATCAATCATGCCATGTTTAAACAAATGAATAAGGCCTCTATTTCCTATGTGACCAAGCCTAGAGTGCCATAATTTGGTGACTTCAGAATTATCACCCTTAATAGTATTAATGGAAACATTAAGTTCAGGTGAGGCTATAACATAGTAAAGCCCACCTTTCTTAATGCTTTTGATAAGAACAGTGTTGTTTCTAATCACTTCCCTAACTCCATTATAAGTATTAATGTGACAGTTTAAGTCATCAAAGGAAGACTCATATAGAAGATTTCTTCTTAAGTTAGGCACCCACCTAACATTTTGTAGGACTCTAATGACACCATCATGCATCCTAAGTGGAACCTTTCCTACTCATTTTATAGGTAAAGAAGTGTGATCACCTAACATGACCTCACCTCCATCAAACAGATTAAGGGAGCAAAAATATTTCCTATGAGGGGTAGCATGCATAGTGCACCCTGAATCAAGGATCCAGGAGTCACTTTCAGACAAAGAGCTCACAAGAAGAAGTTCAGAATCATAATGAGGGTTATCTTCCAACACATTAGTGTGATTAGGCTTATCTTTATTCTTCTCATCCCTTTTTTTTTTATGACAGTCAGAAGCATAATGACCCATCTTATTACAGTAGAAACACTTAACATTAGTTGTGTCTCTGTCATGTTGTTTTTCTGATTTAGGTCTACCACCTTTACCTCTATGCTTAAACTTGCCTTTAGTCATCATAACCTCATTCTTGGATTCAGTTCTAGTCTCAGATTTGGTGCCAATTTTAAGTTTGAAGACCTTAATGGTCTCATTTTTCTGAATTATGGACTCAGTTATCTTAGACAAGGTAAGTTCATCCCTACCATACTGAATTACATCTTTTAAGGTATCAAATTGACTAGGCAGAGAGTTAAGCAACAAAACAGCTTGGTGAGTTTCTTTTATCTCATCATCACATCTCTTAAGGTCTTGTGTCATTTTTAGAAAAGCATCAAAGTTTTCTTGCACAGTGGCAGACACATCCATCTTAAAGGTAAAAAGCTTACACAGTAAAGATATTCTGCTAGGAAAGATTTAGAGAGAAATATGGACTCCAGTCCATCCCAGAGAGATTTAGGTTGAGTAAAACATACCACCTGACGAGCCACGTCGTCAGCTAACCTTATCATTATCTCTGAGTGTGCAAGCTCTTGCATGTCCTTCATTTCTGCACTGGTGATCCCAATTGGCCACTCCTCAGATACAGCTTTGAAGCACTTCTCCCTAATCAGGATTGCCTTCATCTTTACTTTCCACATGGCAAAGTCATTGTTGCCATCAAAGGGCTTGAGTCTTGCGTTGTCAGACATCTCTTCCTGTCAGACAAAGCACTAAGGTTAGACTCAGAATCAAGCTTGAGAAAAATAAAGAACTCAAGAAACAGGATTCAGAACAAGAAACCCTAGATCTAGCTCGAATACTACAAGAAACGAGAAACAAGAACTAGGAATCAAATCAGATTGGAGCAGCGGAAGCAACCAAGAACAAAATCAATATCAGAAGCTAAACCTGGCTCTGATACCAATTTGTGATATTGATTTGATCTATTCGCTCAACAACAGAACCGACAGTTCTCAAACCACAATCGATTCAACGAACGAACAAGGTAAGAAACTGAATGCAAGATGACACAGGATATGTTTACGCGGTTCGGTAATCCCTAATCCGCGGAGTCTCAGTGGGGAGACTCGCCCAATCAATGCACTAAGAATCTCAGGGAGTTCGCATAGAAGTTACAAAGCAAGGCAAGAATGGCAAATAACAGAATGCATGCAAGATCTAACTCAGATCTAACAGAGAGAAAGGTAAGAGAAGGAGTTTGGGATTCGGCCCCCAATAGGCTGTTGTAGCTTCAAGGCAGAAGCTACAATGAGAAACCAAGTCTTCGATCTTCAGAAATCACCACCCTAGGATCTCTGCAGAAGCTCTTCGATCTCTCTCTCTCTCTTTTCTCTGTGCTCTCTTTTTCTCTCTTCTGTAATGAGGCGCCGCGCAGCAATGAAGGAACTTAGGGTAAGCTTCTGTGAAGGAAGCTTTATATATCACAACTTAGCAGATAGAAAAGTGGGCTTCGTCCATTTGTTCAACAGACACGGCCCAACAAAGCACATCCAATCTGTCAACAAATACGGCCCAAACAAACACAGCCCAAGAACAATAGCCCAGCTTACAAATATAATCCGATTCCAGATTTTGCCTTCCAACCGGTTACCCGGGGTTGCATAATTATCCGGTTTCAGACTTAATCTTAAAGCTAGAACTAAGTCCTAAACTATCTACCAATTCCTACACTTAAACTTTGTTATACTAATGTGTAAACTACTTAGGTCATATACGAACTTAGGATTACAACACTTACATTAGAAATTTTGGGTTCCGATCCGGTCTGGTCCATTAGTTTTCCGGTCTGGTGCGGTCGAAGACCCGAAACCTGGATAAATTTTAAAAAATAAAAATATAGTAAAGAAAATGTAATATTTTTAATTTTTATATATAAAAAATACCGGCCCGGCACAAAAATGTCCGGAAATTTCCGGTTCAGTTCAGTCCCCGGTCCATAATTTTAGATCATTTCGGTCCACTGATTCGGACCAGCTGTGCAATCCTAGATAGAAAAGTGATAGCAACCACTAATACAACGGTAAGTAAATAAGGAATTGCCTTGTGCAATTATAACTGAGGGAAAACCCCTCACCCGGATTTTTATAATTGGCACCGATCTAAAACTATTTTTTAAAAACTCAGTTCAGTTTTGGGCGTATCCTGGGTGCGCCCAACTTAAACCGAATTATTGAGCATTTTGACGGCAAAAAAAAAAAATTCGGCGTATCTAGGGTACGCCCAAGATTGAACTGGATTTTTGAAAGCACCCAGGATGCGCCCAAGACTGGGTGTCATTTATAAAAATCCGGGTGCGAGGTTAAACGCCCTTATAACCGGTAGAGAAAGGGAAGTCAGGTACAACATTCAAGTACACAATACACTGACCTTTTTTTTTCAGGTATGTTTTGACTTTTTAATCCACAAATATTAAATGCATCACATACTACAATATGATGCTCCGTATAAGGTTGTACTTTTCCTTTGATAATAATACAAATTTATAGCAGATTTTCATGGCAGTATACATGAAATCTTGAGTATTTAATATCAAGTTTCAAGCGACCTTGACTTTGTGTTATCGTTACAAAAAAAACTTGATCGAATCAAGTATGAAAGTTGATCTGCTTGGCCTAATTTAGAACAAACAGAGCTTTTGTTGAACAAACATGTTGAAAGGCAGGTTAAAAATTGAATGAAGTGCTGAGATGAAGTAGAAATGCCAAAACAGTCTTCATAAGCAAGAAACAAAGCATAGTGTCATTTCACATCAGATATGGCAAACAACAGATGGTCAACATCTGAAGCACAAGTACCATGTAACCAAGAGCATCCATCTAGCATCAACCAATTCTTCATTAACAGCTCATTTACTTAAGCAAAGTTGATTCTTCTTTGAGCTACTAAAGCCGAGTACGCTCTGCAAAATCAACCGTTCTTCATTCAGCAAAGCGAGCTGATACTGTACACATCTCAGCAAGTCAAACGGTTCTTGGTAGCCCGGTCATGCTTCTTTGCATCATCCTGCAAATAGCATTGCAAAAATATACTAGTTAAACCAGAAAACAAAGCATTACATACAGGTAAAGAAATAGAAACAAATAGCATACAAAATTATTGACATCACAAGTATTGATTTAGAAAATTAATTAATTTTGTATTAGTTTTACTTTTCTTTCTATTACTCTGGTCCTTTAGGAAATCATAACATAGAAAGGGAAATCATATGATAGGATCTTCCCATTTTGGCACAATTTTGGATACATCGGAAATTCATATACATCGATATTATGTTTTCTATTCTCCTAAGTTTATTTTATAATTTTGGTAAGCTGAAGCTGCAATACATGAGAATTAAGTGAAAGGAAATAAACTCCCAACAATGTCTTCCATTTCAGGATAGTCATACCCAGCAACCTGCTACAAAACATGATGACAGAATACTAGGATCTGAACGACCAAAAAGGTTCCACAAAAACACAAACATAAAATTTATAATTTCTTCATATAATATTAGAGTTTGGCTACAGAAGATACAAGAGCACTTCCAAAGGTATATTTTTGTACTAAGGTTCCATCATTCATTTCTTGCAGACCCTTCACTAAAACACCCAACAACCAAAAAAACACATCACACCATAGATGATAGATAGGAACCCCAAAATAAAAAGCAAAACCGTAGAGTTGTTGTCCAAACATGGGTAGTATCCTAAAGCAGTTTCCGCCTACTAATATGCAAACACTAAATACACTAGGGATTTGAAAACAATTGCAGCCAAGCTTGTCAAAATGTAGAGAAGCATCATCTCTTTCAAGGAAGAAAGATACCTCTTGCCACAAGACTATCTTAAGTTAGTTAACACGTGATTTTTCCATCATCATCTCATGGAAGCTGTGTGGTTCAGCACCCTCTACGGCTCCTATAATCCAAAATAAATATATTTGGTTTCACACTGAAACATTAAACTCAAATCCAGACAGCTTCCATGAGATGATGATGGAAAACACTTTCATGACGAATCATGAGAGAGCCATGAAGCTGAACCGAGCAGATTAGAGGACATGAGTTAATCCCTCTTCAAACTTCAAACAAACTAATGAAATAACCTATCAACAAACTAATCGATGTAATAACAGAAAGTCAGATACAAATTTATCAAGACAGGATAACTATGTGGAAATAAGTCATAACTTATGAAGCACCAGAAACTTCAAATTCATAAGAGGACAGTGTGGCCGAATATTAGCTAAGAGAACATTAAGTTGTTCTTCATCCAATACTAAGACACAAAAAGTTGATACTTGATTTTTTAACAAATCAATTGACTACAAAATTAGAGAAGCACCACACATATGGTTTTTTTTATCTCTATCTATGTGCACAATAACATAAGTTTATTTCCTCTTCCTATGTGATCCAAATCTGTTAAGTAGTTTAATTTAAAAAGTCTCAACATAATGGCTAAAAAGAACTCTCATCAACCTCTTACTTTTGAAAACACATGAATAAGTGTATTAATGTTTCTTTCTAATTTTCAAGACTTGAATTAAAAATCAATGCAAACATCCTCCACTTCTTGAGAAGAGTATGACAGTGCCTACAAATTGAGTCAAAAGATTATTTATTAACACCCCCACAGTCCGACTAAGTAATAGACAAATTTGCTCTCATATACTCGTACTTTATACTGCATCATATATAATTTAACAGGAAAGCCTCATAATTTCCAACTAAAACGAAAAAGACAAAACTATACCAAGAAACTTGATCAAACTGCAATACATACTTGAATCATATTTTTAGACATATGTCATAAGAAATTTGTTCTTGTTTGCTGTCACTGATCTATATGCAACACTTCAGTTATCCTGAAGGCTATTTTCTTATGTAATACAAGATAAGGGAAGAAGAAACTACACCTAGTTGAATGGGTAATACACTGTTGTGTGAAGCATCCCTGAAATTACCAAACCATTCCGTTAAACCAAAGAGGGGGTAGTTGACCAAAACCAAACTCAGAAATTCAAACAAACTATCACAAATTCACAATCAATGTTATTGAAATGACATAAACATATATGGATACTACACCTTCCTGCTTACATTATCACAAACAGAGAAGTTGAATAAAATATATACCAAACAAATAGATGTTGATATATAGATAAGGAATTTCATTCCCCGTCTAAGGAAACAAATTAGATATCCATGCACAACACATAAACATGTGAAAAAGAAATGCATAACTCGACCAACGTTTTTTGTAATATGAGTGGGAAATGATGATGTATCTGAAATGCATATCCAACCCTTTCTCATCTCGAATCCTTCCATCTGGAGAAATAAAAAGAGTAAAACCTAAATGTATATGGGGACAGTGAAAAGGCAAACATCTCTTTATCGACCATGAAAACTTTAAAAAGCATCAACAACCAAACAAAGCGAAAAGAGGATTAGATCAGAGCGAAGGTTATAATTGAAGTCTTACATGCTCTTTATATCCCAAGCATTTTGACAAACAGGTTGAAGGCACAAATCTTCAAAGGCTAGTCTACTTATTAGTTATTACTTGGAGTTAGCCCTAGAGCGCGGAAATTCTTGACGAGATCCTTGACTCTCTGTTTGTCCCCGTTGAATCTGGCACAAATTTAAATCCAGAATTAACACCTCAGAAATGAAATTCACATGGGTGGAATTAATCTTGAAACTCACCATTGAGCGAAGAAGACGGGAGAGAAGATGAGAAAGGCTTAGAAAAAAAAAAGCACTTTATAATCCGGACTTTTTCAGAACCGAGGTAAAAAGTATACCTTATAACCCCGATTTAACAGAACCGTGATATAAACTCAAATTTTAAAAAATCAAAACTAAATGTTTTCGGCTCAAAATAGTATCCCCAATCTCTTACTATTTATCTTTAATATTAATTATTAATAGATTACATTAAAAATAAAACTTAAAAAATTATATATATCATTCTTTTCAACAACAAAAATACAAGTTATTTCAATGACAATAAAAATTATGCTAATAGTTCATATTTTTTTTTTTTTTTTTTTGCCAAAAGGTAAATAATTGTATTGAATGGCAAAACTTTACAACCTAGTTCAAATGCATCCTCCTAACCATGGCACGCCCACGTCTACCCGTTGTCCTTAGCTTATACAGCATTCGGAACTTACAACAATCGATAATCTCCCTAACCGTCTCACCTACATTAATCACTTTATTATTAAAGACAACGTCATTCCTAAGTCTCCAACAATAATAAACACAACTCATAAGAGCATTAAGCCGAGACAAATACACATTATTGCTTCTTTGTCTGCACTCAACAAACCACGACCACCAAGCCATTAGATTTCGCCGCCGAATAGTCACTCCCTGCCATCTCAAAACCGCGTCAAAGATTGCAGTCGTGACTGAGCACTCGGACCAGAAATGACGGGCAGTTTCCGTCCCCGAATTACAGAGAACGCAAGCATCATCAGACAGCAGCCCCCAACGAACCAATTTAGCTCTCATGGGCAGCCTGTTGAGAGTTGCGAGCCAGCACAAAAACGCCCATTTCTGAGGGTGAATACCCGACCAAATGACACCACACCAGGGAAGTTCAGTAGCTGGCTGGGCGAATTTCATGTAAGCAGCGGCTGAATTCAACTTCCCGCTCCCATTGTTCAGCAGATCGGTATCTGAAGAGGATGAATTTGACAGGCGCCCAAACTCATCCCGTACACGCACAATCTGACGCCACATAACAGAGGCAGTAGCTGCAGCTGAAACCTGCCAGATGGACACGCCTTTCAGGAGGTTACGGCTAGCCCAAATCGTCCATAGACTCCTTCGTTCAACATGGATATCGAAGACAAACCTAAAGACGAGAGCTTTATTCCACGAGAGTAACTCTTTGAAGTCCAAACCCCCACAACCTCTTGGTTTGCAGACTTTACGCCAAGCGACGAGAGCACGTTTGTTACTTGTTTCACCAGTCCAAAGGTAGGAGCGAAGCAAAGCCTCAATCTTACGGACAATACCCTTCGGAATCACCATTATTTGCATCCAAAAACTCACCACACTTTCAAGAACGGTTTTGATTACCTGCACTCGCCCAGCGTAAGACAAAAACCGAGCCTGTCGAGTATCAATAGCAGATTGAATACGGCTTAGAAGTGGCTGATAATCACCCGAAGTCAGCCGTTTGGAATGAAGCGGAATCCCCAAGTAACGGACCGGAAAATGGCCAAGACGAAACCCCATGAAGTCAGCGAGATCAGCTCTCCTCTGCGCATCCAGTCCACCAAAGAAGATAGTCGTTTTGTTTGCGTTAGCAACCAAGCCAGATTCCGCGGAGAACGCCTCTAACTCCCCCTTAATGATACGCAAGGTAGCCAGATTCGGCTTACAAAAAATCAGCAAGTCGTCAGCGAACACAAGAGTCGATAGCCGCAGCTGCTTACATCTAGGGTGGAAGGCAAAACCCGGCTTTAAACTCGCCCTTGTCATACGGCGAGTGAGCATTTCCATGACAAGAACAAACAAAAAGGGAGATAGCGGATCCCCTTGCCGCAGCCCCCGTTCCCCCTTGAAAAACCCTTCGACCTCACCATTGATGATAACCGAGTAAGACGGAGTAGTAACACACTCCATAATCCAGTTGATGAGCTGATATGGGAAATTGAAGTATTCAAGAGTGCACCGCAAGAATTTCCAGCTAACGCAATCATATGCTTTCTGGAGGTCAATCTGCATAAGACAACGCGGAGAAGTTCGGCGATTATCATAACCCTTCACAAGGTCCTGCGCCACCGCAATATTATCGGCCAGACGCCGAGTCGGAACGAACGCTCCCTGATTAGGAGAAATAAGTTCATCAAGCAGCGGCCGGATACGAAGCACCAGAATCTTAGTAATGATTTTCAAGACGGTGTTACAGCAGGCGATAGGGCGAAAATCCTTCACAAAGAAAGGCGAGTCAACTTTTGGAATAAGGCTAATAAATGTGGCATTGGTTTGACGAAGAAGCCTCCCTCTCCGAAAGAACTCCCTCACCGCAGCCTTGACATCATCACCAACAAAACTCCAACAATGTTTGAAAAATAGGCTACCGAATCCGTCTGGACCCGGGGATTTCACGTTACCAATACACTGCAGCGCATTCCAAATTTCATCATCTGTGCAGCCAATGCAAAGGGCAGAGTGCATTCTGTAGTCGACTAGGGGACCAGCCAGACCAACAAAATCCGGGACATTAGTCGGGATACAAGAACCAAACAAGCTGGTGAAGAATTGCAAGATCTCAGCCGAGATATCATTACAGTCCGTCAGATTTACACCAGCAGCATCTTGCAAGCAATTAATGGTACTCCGCTTCCTAACCTGCTTGAAACCCCGGAAGAACGCCGCAGAACGCTCCTCACCCAAGCGTAACCAGTCAACTTTAGCCTTTTGCGCAACGAAGCTGTCAAGCTGAACGGTCCTCCTATCCAGCAAACACTTCGCTTCATGAACAGCAGATTGCAACCGAACATTAGAAAAATCAGCCTGAAGTTTCAACTGCGCATCTTTAAGACCAGCAAGACTCTCATCAACCATCACTTGCAAGTCCCGAAATCGACCACGTTGCCATCTCCTCAACTCTCCCTTAACGCGTTTCAGCTTTGTGGCAAGAGAGAACTGCGCAGTACCCTGAATATTCCCCCTCCAAACGTGACGGACAACATCACAAAAATCCGGTTCTTCAACCCAAAAATTCTTGAACTTAAACGGCAGCCTTTTGTGGACAAATTCCGGATCAATACGCAAGATACTAGGCGAATGATCAGAAAAAGACGGCTGGTCAAAAAAGACAGTAGAGTTCGGAAAGGAATCGAACCAATTGTCACTCACCAAGACCCGGTCAAGCTTACACGCAATACGCCGAGTACCAGTTTGCTGGTTGCTCCAGGTATAGTGAGCCCCTGAAGAAACATGATCAGACAACGCAGAATGAGAAAGGAAATCGCAGAACTCAGCATCAACCTCAACAGCCTGCCGAGTAAAGTTAAGCTTCTCATCTAGTTGCGCTATGCAATTAAAGTCTCCTAAAAGAACCCAAGGGTGAGTAATAGCACTACGTAGTTGCAGAAGCTCACTCCATAGCTCCATCCTACCCGCACTATCATTATTAGCATAGATATAGGTAGCAAAAAATAGAAACTTTCCATCCCTACTCCGAACAAGCGAATGAATCATCTGCCCAAGAGTCCGAATAGTCGTAACCTCTAGCGAAGAGCTGTCCCACGCAACCCAAATACGACCCTTAGCAGACGCAGTACTATTGGTGACGTAGGACCAACCCAAATTCAACCTTCTGTCAAACCAATCCTCTCGATCTCTGTCAAGCTTAGTTTCCAATATACCTACCATACTGGCTTTATTAGACCTCAAGAACTCTGAAAGCAGCCTCGCTCTAGGGGCAGAGTTACACCCCCTAGAGTTCCAGGCGATTAGAGTGGCGGTACTCATTTCCCCGGCGCCCGACCCGGGCCGCTGCTTCTAAGATTGTGAGATGGTGGGTGAGGAATATTGCTTTGCTTATGCTTCTTAGCATGATGCTGCTTCTGCTTAGACTGATCCGGTGGCAGGACATCGCCCCTAGCCGTATCCGTCTTTGAAGTACTAGCCTCAAATGTCTGCTGTACAGCTACAGAATCATTCTCCTTTGACACATCATGAGTAGCCTCAGTATCAGTACCTTTCCCTTGAATAGAAACATTATCCTCACTATCAGGTTGAGATGAGGACTCAGCAGGCACCGCTTGCTTCTCCAAATGCTCAGCCGCAGGACTAGAATGCTTGCTATCCTCCGGAGATTTATGCTTACAGAGCTTAGTAGAGTGCCCAAACGCCACACAATGGCTACATCTCCAAGGTATCCATTCGAACCATACCCGCTGAAAATATTCCTTGCCATTCGGGTCTCTCAAGATCAACTTCCCCTTCATGATATCCTTAGGCGTAACCTGGATGAGAATTCGAGCCGTCTCGATCACCATTCCCGGCAAAGTACTATCATCAATGGCTAGGGGAGTGCCAATCATATTGGCCATGACATCAATCATATGCGCCGATGTAAACATATGATGGATATTTCTCAATTGCACCCAAGCCGGAACCGAGTCAAATATCGACCAGGACATAGGCCGACCTTCCTCCCAACGAGTCAGAGCAATTGGAACCTGGTTATCATACAGCCACGGCCCGCCTTCTAGTGCCCTCATACAGTGTTCCTCAGAGGCAAATCTGAAACACCACATGCCATTACGTCGACGGCTGACCTCCGGCAGAAAATCTGCCCAACAATCATTCACAAACCGCATCATTCCATCCAAGCAACTGTTCGGACCCATAACACCACCGACCAGTGTATACTTAGATCTCTCTATCTCCTTCCCAACCTCTTCAAACGAGAAATCATACGTAGCACGATTTGGAATATCAAGGATATTTAGGGCACGCAGGACTGGAGCCGCACGTTTGCCCTTTACCACTTCAGCCACCGTGCGCTTACCCTGTTCCCCTCTCGACACCTCTTTCTCAGCCCTAGTGATCGCCGCAGCCGCCATAACTCAAAGACCACGAACACAAAATTAGGGCAAAGAACGAACCTTGAACAACACGAAACGAAGTCTGCGAACCGAAACTTCTCTCCACCAAGAGCAGTACACCTAACACACCTCTCCTCGGCGCCGCCGACAGACTGGGCGGGGGCGCGTGGTGCGGCCGCCGCAGTCCAAAGAGCGTGGAATTCAAGGGCACCGATCGTCCGGCTTCTGGTCTGAACTTGCTCTAATAGTTCATATTTATTTTTAAGATAAAATTAGAATTATTATTTTCAGCTAGCATAGTGGCCCGTGCTACGCTAGGTGAATTTTTTTTAAGATTAATTATTTTTTTAAACTCTCAGGAAAAACTGAACTAGTTTTTGTGAGGAAACGAAACCAAAGTTGTTTCTGATTTTGAGTTGAACAAAAAATGTCACCGAAACACACTTGGATGGAGGGAAATAACTGTTTTGGGTTACAGACCTTCATAATTCGACAACCAAAGGACACCTTACTATGAATTCAATTAAGCATTTCGTTTTTGTGATGAACCAATTGAGGCATGAAATGATTGTGGTAGTTGCTTATTTTCAGAAGTGAGAATGAAAGAGAGTTGAGATATAGAGGCAGTGCGAGAGAAGATGATCTAGTTTTGTTTACTGATTGGGGGGGCCTTGGGGCAGTAGGGTATGATTGAGGAAGCACGTGACTTGGGAAATGTGAGGGCTGATTTATGATGGGACGGCCCATTTAACACCGGGACCACAATTTGGATTCACACCAAAATCCAACGAAAGTCAAAAACCAGAGCAAGGAAAATTAAAGAGGATAAGGGAAAGTACTCTGTACAAACCTTGTTTTTTAGGACAAGAGAAATGCTTAGCTTAGCTAGCCTCATAAATTCATACCCGATATTTATATCATAAACTGATACTACTATTTTCGTCCTTGCTGTGGTACTGCAGCTTTATTTGAACAAATAAACAATCCTTGAAAGATCCCTAAACTTGAGGGCCCAAACCTAATTGGAATGTACATCAGTATATGTAAAGCTCATCGTTATGCATCATCTGATCATACATCTCTCTCTCGACTCTTTAATTAAGAAGTTGTTATCTTGTATGTGTATGTGTGTGTGTGTGTGCGCGCGAGAGAGAGAGAGATCCTTTTAATTTCAAGGCCTAAGCTTTGTTTTATGATTCAGGACTTCAATCAGCCTCAGCTTCCTGCACAACAGAAAAAGCAGAACCACATCAAAGCATTAACTGAGTCTTCACTAGGAGGAAGGAGATAGACTGATTTCAAGTCAAATGATTAACAAAAGAGATCGACAATTCATCATAGTAAAAACAATTATTTTACAGCAGCTGATCTTATTACATATATATCAACTACAATATATTTGAACAGAAAAAGAGGGAGTTGAATCACTAAAAATTCCATGTTAAATAGACGTAGAAAAGTATAGATATACACGAGGATCACGTGAAAATAATTATTACGGTGCGAAATGCGAAATGTGAACTTTATATGTGAACCTACAGTACTAATTCACATATGCACATTATACCATAAAAAACCCTAAAATTTTCTCGGCCATATCATATGGATGCACTTTATTAACAAACAGTACACAGTTTATTCCACATTGGATCGACAATCTGAAAAATCTGTAATCACTACATGAAGAATATTAGGGTGTGTAAAATTAAGCCAAACCACTTCAGCAACTTCCCTTGATGAATCAAATGCACTCATGATCCTATGGATGTATACAAAAAGGACATTGAGATAATCTCTAACTCATCGAAAGATTACCCAAAGATGTTCAGCATCAATGGAAATTGGCGAAGAAAGACGAGATTAAATGTGAAATGTTACACAGCAGGAGTCTGGTGTGTTTGCAACCTACTAAATCCAGTCACCTGTTAATATGTACAGAAGAGTCGCACACATGGACTTCCGCAATCATTTTCCATTTAAGATCAAGATTCAAGAATGTCATAACCCCAATGCGAAATATAGATGGATAAAAAATAACATGCACATACAAGACGATTGAAGAAAAAACCAATAAATAATGATGTTCAAAACTACTTCTTGGCTCCAAAATTACACTTTTGGGATGGGGATGAACAGCTAACAGTATGACAACATATAAAGAAGCCAAATGCAAACACTAAAACAGCCTAGATTATCTTACCATAGTCTCCAGTTAGGCCTTGGGATAGAGAAAGGTCGATTTTCAATCATGCTTGAGTTGAGAAGAGTTGCCAAGGCAACATGTTCAATTTCTGCTGCCTGTCAGTTCAGTTAGTTGTGTTTTTATTTTTATTTTAAAAGGGGTAAAGCCAACATGATCAAGTGGGAAAAAAGGGGTGCAAAAACAACAAATATTTAATGGATGCCCAATTTTTTCTAATAATATTTATTTTAATTATTGACTTGTCATTTCTTTGAATTGGTATTTACTTATCTAGATTAGTTAGAGAGATTATAGGTTAATATTACTACTCTCTTCTTCCGACTCCGTCCACTTTCTTATTCATAGTGTTAGTGCTTATCTTGTGTATATATATATATATGACTCTTTAGTCATCAATATGATCCATTATTTGGATCAATTCTATTACAATTGGCATTTTAGTAAGCCATTACATGAACCACTCCATGCCAATTGATGTGCCAAATGGATATCAACCAACAAAATATTGTACTCCCTCCGTTCCACAATATAAGCCACATTTGAAGGATTTCACGGAAATTAAAAAAATGTGAGTTTAATGATTAAAAGAGAGTGAAAAGTAAAAATGTGTAATAGTTAGATGAAAGAGATAGAGAGAAGAATGAGAGAGGAAAGAGAAAATTGATTGAATAGAGTGAAAAGTGTATTAGGAGAAGATAAAAGAGTGTAAAAAGTATACTAAAAATGGAAAATATTCTTATATTTTGGGACGCTCAAAATAGAAATGTTGCTTATATTATGGGACGGAGGGAGTAAGACAAGGTACAAATCAAAACTGAGAGTACGTCTCACCTTGGAAAAATAAAACTTCAAATTTGGGAGATGAAATCTTCCGTTCCATGATCCAGATGTATTAGAAAACAGCCTTATACGCGCATCCATTGTTGCATAATACTGGCATTGTATAAATGATAAGGGTCAAATTAAAGGTTATATTTTCCTTTCAAAAATATAAATAGAGGTTATATACACATCTTACACAAGTTGAATTGTCAACATAGAAAATAAGCTCCACAAATTAAAATATAGGGAAGTCAAGTCACTTATAAGACTTCCAAATTTATGCCCACCAGCTCCATTCATCTACCAATACAAATCCAGATTGCAACATTTATTCTACATACATTAGTTGTCAGCATTAGTTAATACAACCATAAATAGAGAGGCTAAGGAATCTTTAAAAAGCAATAAACTACCCTCTTGATTAATATCTTCATCAACAACTCATATTTCATCAAACAAGAAGTATCTCCAACTCATGAAAGTCAGGCATAGAATCGTATCTTGATCAATTAGAAAAATGAATAACATAAATTCCTATGACTAAACAAGGTATACAACAAAAGCTGTCATGAAATAACAAATTTACTCAGGAACACTGCAAAATACATATCAAAATTATAAATTGGTTGTGCTTATTAGCTTAAGTTTTTATAATTGCCACAAAATCACCAAAAGAACCACTCTTTGGCCAAGTGTTTTTGGTGGCTAATCGACATATTATGTGATTGACCTACCCATTAATAACTGTAGATAATTTTTAATTGGATGGAGGATTGCTAAAGTGGAGGAAATAATTTAGCAATTTTTCCTATCTAAGGCTCTTAAAAAAATCCGGATCTTCATGAAATCTGCAGATCAGGCGCATATGAAAGTGGTCTGTCCTCAAAAGAGATTTGAATATTTGCGTTTGATTAATATCAGATGTACTGAGCTGCTGAAGTTTGCCGTTTTGAAGATTAGAAAAGGTAACCTCAAAAGTCACGAGATCTGGAGTTTTTAAAAAAATATGAAAATGATAAATGGTGAGAGACCACTATTCCATCATGCACTAACCTTTGGGACAATGGCAGTAGACTTGCCGTCCTCCCTTTAATCATCTTTAATCATCTCTTATCTTTAGTCACTGTGTTGAGATATGAAAATGAAACACAAAACAAGAAGAAGAAAGAGCAGACAAGAATATAATAATAAGAGATATAAAGATTTAATCGAAGTAAGTAAGCGAGGGCAAAGGGAAGGTGACAGAAAGAGAAGTGAGCACACAAAAGGAAGAGTATAGAATAACACTTCTCTCTTTCTCTCCCTATACACTTCATGCCTTTGTGTGCTCACTCTCTTCTGTCAATTTCTTCAAGCCAACAAAATACCCGCCATTCCTTAAATTTGTGTTAGATCTCCAACTTCGGTTATCCAATTTCGCAGTAGCTAGAATGGATAAGAAGGGGCCAATTTTAGGGTAATGCACCCAGAATTCTTGGTCAGAAATGGCAAAAACAAAAGCAGATCCTCTTTATTTAATCATGCAGAAGACGAGTAAAGAAGAAGAAGATACAGGTGTCGGTTTCAGAAACAGATTGATTTAATTTATGAAATCAAATCGGAAAATAGTACCGACAGCTTCCGATAGCAGATGTGTTTTGGGAAGGAAGAGAGAGAACGAGAGAGTACAAATCAAGGAAAGGAAAGGAAAGGAACCCTTCGCTTTCTTATCAACTCCTGCTTGGGGGAGAGTACAAACACAAAATAAATAAAATATCTTGAGTTTTTCAACTTTGTAAAATTAGGTGTTACTATTTAACAAATCCATTTTATTTATTTAACACAAGATTCGATTCATCACGAATATATATAGAACATCCTTCACGAAGAAATAAAAAAGATTCGTGACGAAGATTTTAAGAAAGTTCGTCACGAAGGTTTCCCAAGTACAGTGACGAAGGTTTTCAGGAGGTTTGCGACGAAGGTCTTTTTTTCAGTTATAAAAGCCAATTTTTACTAAATCCTAATTTTACTTCTTCTCCACTCTCTCCAAAGGCGTCGCGCTTCTTCAACAACAACATTCTCAACAATTTTTCTTTTGTTCCACCACAAAAATCATCAAATCGACTCTCTAGAAGGTAATTTTTATACTCTTTTGCATTAGTTTGAGATTAATGTTCTAAATGTGTAGATGAAATATGTCAAAATGATTGATATGTTGTGATTACATATGATTGATGTGTTGTGATTACATATGATTGATATGTATTAAGCATCTTTCTTAGTTCAATTTTTAACATATAATCCCCTATTTTTTTTTGTATATGTTGTGATTTAATGTTTGAGATTTTGGTTAAGAAAACATATGAAATGATGTGAAAACTGTACTCATAAGAGATTATGTGCAGTTTTATTTGGAAAACTGGATATTTGTTTGAAATTAGACTCGGGACCCTGCGCTTCGCGCGGGGAAATTACGGATTTCGTATACACCTTAATGTTTTTAAATATGTGTCCTAAAATAAGATTGAGGGTAATCATATTAGCAATCTTCTAATATTAAATGTAATATCAACAAAGTTAATTAAGGATTTCTTATACGGTTCAACGTTGTTAAATATATGTCCCAAAATTATATTGAGACTAATCATATCTGCAATCTTCTAATATTGCATGTAATATCAACAAAGTTAGATTTATAAACGTAATCAATCAAGAAAATGACAAAACACATAATGATTTTAGGGGTAAGAAATAAAAGAAATGGGACCTACATCATTAGTTAGTATTAATTACCATTACTTTCTGCTAAAATCAACCAATTTTTATATATATATATAGATAGATTGTGAAAACTATGTGCATTTTGGTTCGTTAACGAATGAATTTGCGAAAGTAATATATGCCAATAGGTTCGTCACGAAGGGTTGTGAAAATTCCGTGACAAAGGTGTGGTTTCTGGACCTTCGTGACGGAGGTTCAGGGAAGATCTGTAACAGATCTATGTTTCAAAAGCTTCATGACAGATCTTCCCGTGACGGATCTATGTTTCAGAAGCTTCATGACGGAGGTTCAGGGAAGATCCCTGACTGAGCTCTGGAGACGGTCAGTGACGGAGCTCTAGAGACGGTCTGTGTCGGAAGAATGTGCATATTTGGACAGATTTTGTGTTTTTTTGTGGTTTTGTTATGGGTTGTTTAACTGACAAAAAAATGTGTTTGTATAGATGCATCCATCTTCAAGAAGTACACGGAAGAATAACCGCAACCAGACTCGACAAAAAATTGAGGATGGAGAGAGGGCCTCTTATCAGCCGAAGACGAGGAAGAGGCGTGGAAGAGCCGCCAACGAGGGTACAAGCGAAAGTTAAGAGGTCCCTTCTTGGCATGCACAACAAGGGTATGGGTCTGCTGACCCTAATGTGTATCCAAGCAGTTATGAGGTCGTGGTTAGTAATTTGATAATTTACTTATATTAGTTTATTTTTTATTATGATTTTCTTAATTTATTTATGTTATTTGATTTTAACAGGATCATCCCATGATTCCAATAAGTTACGAGGCACAAGATCCAACTTGGAATCCGTATAGTGTAGTGTAGTAAGTAGCAGTGTGAAATTTAATTTATAGATTATGATTTATAATTGTATATTTTACTAATGTAGTATTTTTTTGTTATAGAAGAGGTCCCTTCTTTGCATGCACAACAAGGGTATGGGTTTGCTGACCCTAATGTGTATCCAAGCACTTATGAGGCCGTGGTTAGTAATTTGATAATTTACTTATATTAGTGTATTTTTTATTACGATTTTTTAAATTTATTTATGTTATATGATTTTAACAGGATCATCCCATGATTCCAATAAGTTACGAGGCACAAGATCCAACTTGGAGTCCGTATAGTGTAGTGTAGTAAGTAGTAGTGTGAAATTTAATTTATAGATTATGATTAATAATTGTATATTTTACTAATGTAGTATTTTTTTTGTTATAGAAGAGGTCTCTTCTTGGCATGCACAACAAGGGTATGGGTCTGCTGACCCTAATGTGTATCCAAGCAGTTATGAGGTCGTGGTTAGTAATTTGAAAATTTACTTATATTAGTTTATTTTTTATTATGATTTTCTTAATTTATTTATGTTATTTGATTTTAAAAGGATCATCCCATGATTCCAATAAGTTACGAGGCACAAGATCCAACTTGGAGTCCGTATAGTGTAGTGTAGTAAGTAGCAGTGTGAAATTTAATTTATAGATTATGATTTATAATTGTATATTTTACTAATGTAGTATTTTTTGTTATAGAAGAGGTCCCTTCTTGGCATGCACAACAAGGGTATGGGTCTGCTGACCCTAATGTGTATCCAAGCAGTTATGAGGTCGTGGTGAGTAATTTGATAATTTACTTATATTAGTTTATTTTTTATTATGATTTTCTTAATTTATTTATGTTATTTGATTTTAACAGGATCATCCCATGATTCCAATAAGTTACGAGGCACAAGATCCAACTTGGAGTCCGTATAGTGTAGTAAGTAGCAGTGTGAAATTTAATTTATAGATTATGATTTATAATTGTATATTTTACTAATGTAGTATTTTTTTGTTATAGAAGAGGTCCCTTCTTGGCATGCACAACAAGGGTATGGGTTTGCTGACCCTAATGTGTATCCAAGCAGTTATGAGGCCGTGGTTAGTAATTTGATAATTTACTTATATTAGTGTATTTTTTATTATGATTTTCTTAATATATTTTTGTTATTTGAAATTAACAGGATCATCCCATGATTCCAATAAGTTACGAGGCACAAGATCCAACTTGGAGTCCGTATAGTGTAGTAAGTAGCAGTGTGAAATTTAATTTATAGATTATGATTTATAAATGTATATTTTACTAATGTAGTATTTTTTTGTTATAGAAGAGGTCCCTTCTTGGCATGCAAAACAAGGGTATGGGTCTGTTGACCCTAATGTGTATTCGTGGTTAGTAATTTGATAATTTACTTATATTAGTGTATTTTTTATTATGATTTTTTTAATTTATTTATGTTATATGATTTTAACAGGATCATCCCATGATTCCAATAAGTTACGAGGCACAAGATCCAACTTGGAGTACGTATAGTGTAGTGTAGTAAGTAGCAGTGTGAAATTTTATTTATAGATTATGATTTATAATTCTATATTTTACTAATGTAGTATTTTTTTGTTATAGACGAGGTCCCTTCTTGGCATGCACAACAAGGGTATGGGTCTGCTGACCCTAATGTGTATTCGTGGTTAGTAATTTGATAATTTACTTATATTAGTGTATTTTTTATTATGATTTTCTTAATTTATTTATGTTATTTGATTTTAACAGGATCATCCCATGATTCCAATAAGTTACGAGGCACAAGATCCAACTTGGAGTCCGTATAGTGTAGTAAGTAGCAGTGTGAAATTTAATTTATAGATTATGATTTATAATTGTATATTTTACTAATGTAGTATTTTTTTGTTATAGAAGAGGTCCCTTCTTGGCATGCACAACAAGGGTATGGGTTTGCTGACCCTAATGTGTATCCAAGCAGTTATGAGGCCGTGGTTAGTAATTTGATAATTTACTTATATTAGTGTATTTTTTATTATGATTTTCTTAATATATTTTTGTTATTTGAAATTAACAGGATCATCCCATGATTCCAATAAGTTACGAGGCACAAGATCCAACTTGGAGTCCGTATAGTGTAGTAAGTAGCAGTGTGAAATTTAATTTATAGATTATGATTTATAATTGTATATTTTACTAATGTAGTATTTTTTTGTTATAGAAGAGGTCCCTTCTTGGCATGCACAACAAGGGTATGGGTCTGTTGACCCTAATGTGTATTCGTGGTTAGTAATTTGATAATTTACTCATATTAGTGTATTTTTTATTATGATTTTTTTAATTTATTTATGTTATATGATTTTAACAGGATCATCCCATGATTCCAATAAGTTACGAGGCACAAGATCCAACTTGGAGTACGTATAGTGTAGTGTAGTAAGTAGCAGTGTGAAATTTTATTTATAGATTATGATTTATAATTCTATATTTTACTAATGTAGTATTTTTTTGTTATAGACGAGGTCCCTTCTTGGCATGCACAACAAGGGTATGGGTCTGCTGACCCTAATGTGTATTCGTGGTTAGTAATTTGATAATTTACTTATATTAGTGTATTTTTTATTATGATTTTTTTAATTTTTTTATGTTATTTGATTTTAACAGGATCGCCCCATGATTCCAATAAGTTACGAGGCACAAGATCCAACTTGGAGTCCGTATAGTGTAGTAAGTAGCAGTGTGAAATTTAATTTATAGATTATGATTTATAATTGTATATTTTACTAATGTAGTATTTTTTTGTTATAAAAGAGGTCCCTTCTTGGCATGCACAACAAGGGTATGGGTCTGCTGACCCTAATGTGTATCCAAGCAGTTATGAGGTCGTGGTTAGTAATTTGATAATTTACTTATATTAGTGTATTTTTTATTATGATTTTTTAATTTATTTATGTTATTTGATTTTAACAGTATCATCCCATGATTCCAATAAGTTACGAGGCACAAGATCCAACTTGGTGTCCGTATAGTGTAGTAAGTAGCAGTGTGAAATTTAATTTATAGATTATGATTTATAATTGTATATTTTACTAATGTAGTATTTTTTTGTTATAGAAGAGGTCCCTTCTTGGCATGCACAACAAGGATATGGGTCTGCTGACCCTAATGTGTATCCAAGCAGTTATGAGGTCGTGGTTAGTAATTTGATAATTTACTTATATTAGTGTATTTTTTATTACGATTTTTTAAATTTATTTATGTTATATGATTTTAACAGGATCATCCCATGATTCCAATAAGTTACGAGGCACAAGATCCAACTTGGAGTCCGTATAGTGTAGTGTAGTAAGTAGTAGTGTGAAATTTAATTTATAGATTATGATTAATAATTGTATATTTTACTAATGTAGTATTTTTTTGTTATAGAAGAGGTCCCTTCTTGGCATGCACAACAAGGGTATGGGTCTGCTGACCCTAATGTGTATCCAAGCAGTTATGAGGTCGTGGTTAGTAATTTTTATAATTTACTTATATTAGTGTATTTTTTATTATGATTTTTCAATTTATTTATGTTATTTGATTTTAACAGGATCATCCCATGATTCCAATAAGTTACGAGGCACAAGATCCAACTTGGAGTCCGTATAGTGTAGTAAGTAGCAGTGTGAAATTTAATTTATAATTGTATATTTTACTAATGTAGTATTTTTTTTGTTATAGATGTCTACGTGAGTCCCCCCCCCCCCCCCCCCCCCTCCCCGCAACTAGAATGGGATGAAGGAGTAGGCCCTCAACAAAGTTGTAGTGATCAGCAAGGAATGAAATGGCAATTCAATCAAAATGCTAACTGGGCTTAAGGACAGTTTGAGGGCCAATTCTTGGTCAATCTTGACGAACATGGCGATGAAAACGAAGCCATTTACCCAAAATTACAGTTTCCTGTACCTGGAGGTCCTAAGGAGATAGACTTGCTCTATGGCTTCAGAGGGAACACTGCTTATTTGGTTTGGCAAGGCCATGTAAGTTAAGCTATCACCTTTTTTTGAATTGGTAATTGCATAATTTGCATGAATTGTTAATTGCATAATTTGCATGAATTGTTGCATGCATGAATTGGATGAATTGTTAATTGCATAAATTGTATGAATTGCGGTACAAGTTGTTAATTGCATGAATTGTTAAATGATTTGTTAATTGAATGAAATGTACTTGAAATATGATAAATAGGAGAGACCACAATTGAGAAATACGTCAAAAAAGAAGGTTTATAAAAGTGGTCGTTAACGGGTAATTACCCTTGGGTAGAGCTTTTGGTTTGTCATTGCAATCCCTCATGTATCCCAACCACGACCAAACGTTGATCAATGTCTTTGTTGAGCGGTGGCAGCCTGAAACAAACTCATTTCACATGTCATTTGCTGAAATGACCATCACTCTACTAGATGTCCACAAGATTCATGGTATCCCTATAGAGGGAAAGAGCATGGGTTTCGCACATCCACGGATGGAATTGGCAAAGCTGACACGAAGACCACAATGGTTAACAGAGAAAATGCCTCTTTTGGTTTAGTTAACCGATTCAAGAGTCAAAGTTGGTGCTGAAATTTCACCACACCTTTTGAAGCAACAATGTGAGAGAGTAGATGAGAAGGGAAATTTTCATTTGGATCAGGTTACAATCACTAAGGGTTGGTTGACATACTTGTTGGGAATGACATTGTTTCTTAACAAGTCGTAACACTTGATCAAGTTGATTCAGCAAGAATGGGTTAATGATATGAAAAATGTCCATGGCGTGTCTTGGGGTTCAGGCGCTTTGTGTACTTCCCAAAATTTAATTGTTTTTCCATCTCCGGCTCACCATATAAGGCCTTCTTTACACATTGGTAGGAGTTTACTGATTTGTGTCCATTGCCATGATGCATTGTGGTTTTGTGGTCTCTTATATTGTAGTATTTGGGAGTTTTACTTTAGATATTTTTCTCTGATAATAGAAACCTGCGTGATTGATAGCTGTGTATTTTTTTTCCAAATTAGAAACCTACGTGAGATGTATTGTAAATATTGAGCTTTTTACGGGTGAAATTAACAAATCCACTTGCTTCATCTATGGACGTTTTTTATAAGGAAAACGTTTAGGAGGGATCACACATCGAAGTAGATCGCCCTAGAGCATTCCGAATGATGAAATTACGAAGATCTCAAAAGGCTGCATAATCTTATGATTGTGAGAAGTGGTGTAGTTTTGCTAGGTAGTCCACCATATCATTTATCACCCGAAAAATATGGAGAACGCGACACGAGTTAAAAAGTCTCAGGTCAATAATAATATTAGTTATGATGAGTTCAATTTCTGAAGGGCACTCTCATATGCCGTTTATGACATTGATAAGGCGAAGATTATCACCTTCTATCTCAATATGAGATATCCCTAGCTGGATGACCGCTCTTATGCCCAAATGCATAGAAAGGGCTTCAACCATAAGGGGTAACACAAAACCAATGTTCCCATTTTCTAGGTGATGTTCCCATTTCACTAGTAAATAAACGTCGCTTTGTAACAACGAAAAAGTACACAACATGCTTAAATATTGTTACATTTGACCTATTGTAACATTTTTAAAACGCTTCATTTAGTCGCGTTGCATTAGGTCTATTGTAACACTTTGTGATGTTATTGTAACATTTTCTTCTGAGCAGTGATAAAATGTTACATTTTATTCTAAAAAGTGTAACAATTATGTAGCATTTTTTACATGTAATGTAACATTTATATCTTAGAACTAGAATTTAAACGTCGCGCGTAGCGCGACACTTTAATACTATAGGATACGATATTTTATATTCAATTTTTAAAATGTCCTAATTTTATGTTTAGTTTAATATATGAATGACAACAAGCATTTCAGCACAATTACAAGGATAAACATATCAAGAATTTTTAAAATGTCCTAATTTTTCAAATGTCCTAATCTGACCTGAGAATATTGATGACATGTTTAACATTGTAATTGTGCTTAATTCTAGCTTACTCAAGGAGAATGTGAACACACTGATAACTTCACATAATCGCATCTCAAGCATTTAAGCATAATTACAAGGATAAACATATCATCAATATTCTCACATAAGAAGGCATGTTCAACATAGCACATAATCATGTAATCACAACAAAGCATATAATCATGTAATCACTAACATAACATTCATATTCCATACTTCATTAAGGTTAAAGCTCATATAATATTCAGAAGTTTGATGACATGCATATCCGATATCCTAAACTTGACCTACGACACGCAAACGCTTATAAACAACTTGCCTTAATAACGATATTCAAATTTGCCCTTTCGAAATCTCGAGATGCTCCAACGATTCAAGAACTTGGCGTTCCGCAATTCTAAAAGAATATTGAGGACCATACTAAGATAGCCATGCGGTCAAAAGCAAGGGGGGGCTAATTTTGCAAGTGATTGCCTTGACTTATTAATTCAAGCAGTCGACGAATTTGACATACAATATAAGGTTGGGGCGTATTGAAAGAGATTGGGCATAATATCCATCTAAGATTAGCTACCTGAAGAAAATCTGGCTAAACCCGTACGGGGATAGATTTCTTTCGATCTATGTGGATAAGATCTTCACATTAGGTTCCAACGCCACAAACAGGTTAGTTATGTTACTACGTTTCTAATTTGGGCTATACACTATATATTAACTTTTCTTTCTACTTAAAAAATATTGTTTTGTTATGCATGGTTGAAAGTGAGCATTCTAGCTTCAAACATTATTTGTCACTGCCAAGCCAGAACATAGACACCGTGTTTGATAGATACAATTCGAAGATGCGCAATCAGATCAAGGAGATCTTGGGTTCTTTCAGTGAAAGTCAACAAAAGACTATAAGTAACATTACGGAAGTTGATCTCTTGAAGCTTCTTAAATACAGAGTGTCTTATACTTGCTTGAATCACTTGATTACTGAATACAAGAAAGGGGAATATGACATTCATCTTAATCATTGTGAATGCGTAATAAGGAAGAGAGATGGATTGCTATGTGTGCATGACATTTACGAATATGTGAGGAAGCAAGAACCCATTCCAGCTGAAGCAGTTCATGCCTTTTGGAGGCAATTGACTTTGGAAGAAGTAGAGACCGAAGCCGAATTAGAAGTTCACAAGGTAGTAGCAAGAAACATGATGGATGAGTTTATGGCTCAGCAATGGGATGGAATGTCACCTTATGGCCAACACGTGTGTGCAATAAAATGTTTGGCAATAGGTAACCCTCAAATGACCAACCTCCAACAGTCAGCTCGTGTGAAAAAGGGGAAGGGAAGACCTCCAGGAGCTCCAAACAAAGAGTACAACCCAATGAAAAGACAACCTTCACACTAGGAGCACACTGATGAAGCACTTGAAGAAACGCCTCCAAAGAAGCAAAGACCGTCTTCATTCCTGGTGGGTAAGAGTGATCAGTGAGCTTTGAAGAAGCTTACAAAGTATAATACTCTCGTACCTCCGTGCACGCGTCCCCACGTGCATGGTTGGTATCCAATTGTCGCTGATGGAGATTGTGGATACAAAGTTATAGCATAACAATTAGGCTGGGACTAAGCTAATTGGAGGAGAGTTAGAGGCGAAATGGCTCAAATGGTTTTTGCACATTGGGATAATGGGTTGCAACATTTTTGGGAAACCCCTGGTCAACCACCTAATGTTCATGAAGCAATTACAAAAATAGCATGGACTGGACCAGGAGATATGGCACCCGAAGAGACATGGTTATATGTCCCGACGATGGGGTGTGTTGTTGCTACCGCTTTCAATTGTGCTTGTGAAATGGATATGGCAAACTTATTTGCCTATTTGTAGTGGACGACAACAACACACAAGGAGAGAAATTTCCCATATGTTGCATTTGCCTTGTTGAAGATGAAAGACACTTCATTTCGGTAATTTCTAACTCACTCTAACAACACATTGTTTATATTTCGAAATCAATAACTAAAACTACACACTTCATTTGCCTTGTTGTAGATGCCAATTGCCGAAGACTCTCCATTGCCAGAAGTTTATTCTATGTGGCATCATCACTGTTCACCGACAGCTCGCTTCTTGATAGACCCTTTTGTTGAGCAACTAGGGGCATACAAAAGGCCTAGAGCACCGCCAAAAAACAAGAAAGTCAACTATATCATTAATCTTAATTAGATGTGTTTTCTATTGTTTAAGATTGAGTCGATATGGGTTGTTTAAGATTGAGGCTTGTTCTTTTGTGCCTGGTAGAAGTTTGGTGTATAATTATGTGATTGCTCGAGATCTTGTCAGTAGTTATCTTCAACAGTGTAATGGTCAAAGTGGACATTATGAAGGCCTATGATTGTGTTAGTCGGGAGTTCTTGGAATATGCTCTTATTTTCTTGAACTTTCCCCCGAGTCTGATTAATTGCATTATGATTTGTGTTAGGACCCCTATGTACTCTGTGTTGGTGAATGGTGAACCTAAAGGGTTTTTTAAAGGGGAAATAGGGCTTAGACAAGGAGACCCCATGTCCCCTTTCCTCTTTGTGGTGGTTATGGAGATGCTGAGCAGGAAACTACAGAAAGTCAGTAAGCACAGAGAGTTTAAATTCCATCCTAAATGTGCGGGGATGAGAATTGTAGACCTTGCCTTTGCTGATGATATGTTGATTTTCTGTAGAGCTTACCTTGGTTCTATCTCTGTGGTGAAAGAGTGTATTGGCAGTTTTGGTGAAGAGTCTAGTCTTCTTGTGAATGTTCAGAAGAGTGAGGTTTTCTTTGGAGGTGTTTCAGAGGCTGTTCAGTATGAGTTGCAAAGGGTTTTGCACTTTGCTCCTGGGGAGCTCCCTATTCGTTATCTTGGACTTCATCTGCACACAAAGAAGGTGAAGGTTTGTGAGTATGCAGGTTTGCTCAGGAAGATTACGGATAAAGTGCATAGTTGGACTTGTAGAAACCTTTCTTATGCTGGGACAAGACAAGTTATAAAGGTTGTTATTGAGGGTATCTTGGGGTTTTGGGGTCAAGCTATGTTGTTTCCTAAGCAGGTGGTGGATAAGATTGTTGCTATTTGTAGAAGTTTCTTTTGGGCTGGGAAGAGCGACAACAGGAGATGCTTAGTGGCTTGGAAAGATGTAACCAAACCTTTTGATTAGGGGGGTATTGATATTAAGGAGGTCCTCACGTGGAATAAAGTTCTTCTCATGAAATTGGTTTATGAAGTGCAAGAGAAGAAGCCTAATATTTGGACTAGTTGGGTAAGAAATATGTTGCTGAAAGGGGAGGATTTGTGGAGAAGAGAGGAAAAAAGTGTCGACTCTTGGATTTGGAGAGTGCTTATCAGAATCAAGAATGAGTGGAGATCTAAGTTTATGCTTAGTAATTCCTCTGTGGGGATATATAGGGAAATACTTATTAGTGTTGATGATATCAAGAAGAGAAATGGTAAGATGAATTGTAAGGCTTTGTATGACAATGTTAGGGAGAGGAATTCTAGTGAAGGTAAATGGCATTTGATTTGGGGCAAGAGACAACCTAGGAGATGGTCCTTCTATTTGTGGCTGGCTATGAAGGAGAGATTACCAACGAGAGCTAAGCTTCACGCACTAGTAGAAAAAACACCTGTTGCAGCCCCCCTGTTGAGGCGGTCACCTTAAAAACCGACGCAAAAAGTCTTATTCTACTATCTGTTGAGGCGGTCAGTCGTTTAGTTCGCTGCAACAGGTACTTTAGAGGCGGGCAAATATCCGTTCGCCTCAAATAATATTTGTGTTTTTGACTTGTTGAGGCGGTCAGTAAGACGCCCGCCTCAACAGAGCGCAAACATTAGAGGCGGGCAGTAAGACGCCCGCCTCAACAGATGCGTAAAAACAATTAGAGGCGGGCAGTCATGCGCCCGCCTCAAAATATTACAACAATTAGAGGCGGGCAGTCATGCGCCCGCCTCAACAGAGGCTGCGTAAAAAACATTAGAGGCGGGCAGTCATGCGCCCGCCTCAACAGAGTGTTAAAAAAAATTAGAGGCGGGCGCATGATACACGGATCATCAATTTTGAGCGTTGATTAGGTGTAAATATTTTAATCTAACGGCTTAAATTATTTATGCTTTCTCTCTTGTTAACGCGTCTGATTCCCATCTCCTTCCTCCTCCCATCATCTCCTTTCTCTCTTCCTCCTTGAAGCAGCATCGCAGACCACCCACGTCCTCCATCTCCCTCCTTGAAGCATGTACATCCGCTCGCCCACCCGCCGTCGTCTGGGCCTCCGAAGCTCGGAACGAAGCTCGTAGATCTGCACAGCTGTCGTCTGGGCCGTCGACTCGGGGTATTCTCCGCTCGCCCTCAACCAGATCTGCCGGAACGAAGCTCGGAACGAAGCATCATCGCAGGCCACCCACGTCCTCTTCATGCTTCCTCTCCCGAATCCAGCGCCGAACCCTAGCAGCCGAGCATTTTTCAGATCTGGAGATCTGGAGAATCAGAACCCTAGCGCCGAACCCTAGCGTCGAACCCCCTTCTTCGACGGAGACCTATTAGCCAACGCCCCGTCGTGCATCTGAATCCGAGCGCCTTGTCAAGCAACTTCAATCTTCAATCTTCAATCTGTTCATGTAATTGTTTTATATGTTCATCATCGTTTCAATCTTCAATCTGTTCATGTAATGGTTCAATCCTGTTTATTCATTAATGAAATCAGATCTGCAAAACTCGTTGTTGAGCTTCACTTGTTCGTTGATGAATGGTTATGATGTTTTAATTTGTTGTTGATATTCGTTTAATTTGTCGTTGATGAATGGAATAACTTTTATTGATTGATGAATGGTAATGGGAATAATCTTTTTGCATCAATCTGCATAAATTAGCAGCGGGCAGAATTATGTCAAATCTCCATACATTAGCAACATTAGCAGCGGGCAAAAAGAAAACGCCTCAACAGATTTACAAAACGCCTCAACACATTAGCAGCGGTCACCCTCCCGACCGCCTCAACAGATCATGACCTGTTGCAGCCCCCCCTGTTGCAGCGACCCCTGACCGCCTCAACAGGGGGGTTTTTGACCGCCTCAACAGGTGTTTTTTCCACTAGTGACGGTTGGGGAGTTAATGTCCCAGATATGTGTGTCTTGTGTAGATGTGAACCTGAGACTGAAGCTCATATTTGTGGTGGAAGTGTAGTTACACTAAGGAGGTGTTGATTAGATTGTTGCAGTGGCTCAGAGTTAGTACTTGGAAGGAGACTCTCGATGACTGGATTACTTGGGCTGATAGAAGCAGAGATAAGAAGTGTTGGAGAGTGCAAGGCTTAGTTATGGTGATTAGTGCTGCTACCTATCATACTTGGAGAGTCAGAAACAATACTATTTTCAGAGGTAAGCATGATAGTGTGATGAACTGTTATAATATGGCTATGAATGATTGTAGGGCTAAGATTGCTTTGAAGTGCAGAGAAGGTAATAGGAGGAATGATTCTGATAGAAGAATGCTTAGGTTGTAAATGTTCTCTAGGTTGTTGGGTTTGGTGGTTTGGTTGTGGGGAGAGTTTGTTCTTGTTACTCCCCTAGAGTCCCTGACGTGTAGGGTCCTAGAGGGAGTGGGTGTTATTGTTTTCTCCCCTTGAGGCCTTCGAATATGTGAGGTTCCTTGGAGGAGAGAGGGTTTGTCGTGCTTTCCATGAGACCTCGGTTTGTGAGGTAGAGGTGAGGTTAGGGTTGATCTTGTAAAAAGATTTGTCCCTTTTTTGGTAATATACTTACTTTTATCAAAAAAAAGGAAAAAGATTGAGGCTTGTTTAAGATTTTTAATGTTTGCATTGAAGTATTTCTAATTACTCAGTTTTAGTGTTTAGAATATCAAATTATGCCTCAGTTTGACAAAAAAGGACATTTGCTACGGAACTTATGTGCAGAATTGAAACAAACATTATAACACTAGCAGTACATGTGAAACTCAAAATTAAACAAACAAGAAACTGAAAATTTAACAAACAAGAAATTAAACAAACATGAAACTACTTAGTCCTACTGGAACTTGCTCCATATTTCTCATCAATCAAGGCTTTGTTTTCTGCAGCAAGTGCAACATTTTCTTCCACCAGTTCAGTATTTTTGGCTTCAATTTCAGTTACATTGTTGTTTAGGTCTGTTGTCGCTATCCTCACCAGTTCAAGCTCATCCTCCAGTCCACCAACCATTAAAGAGTGATACAAAGTATCCTCATTTAGATGTTCTATAACCTTTCTTGCATGACCTGTGTATGGATGATCGATACAATTTATGTATTTGCACCCACCACCTTCATCAGAAGTTTCCCAATAACTATCATGGCATCCCCAATACCTTCTCTCGTAGTTCACCTTATCATGACTGAATTGCTCAGTACACACCTTCTCAGTTGGTTGATTGTTGCACCAACACATCCTTTGTCCCATATTCATTCTATTGTTGTCAAAGAAAATATACACACATTTATCAATACCGGGGTAAAATTAATAAATATAGACTCCACAGAACTCCAAAATACCTGTTGAATGATGAAGAACACTAAGTCTAAAATTCAATTGTGTTGATTGAAAACGCCTTAAGCATGTGTGTTAAATAGAGTTCAAGGTGAGTGAGTTACAACTAGCACACAATTGTAAGTCACTTCTAGACTGAGTGAGTTAAAGCTAGCACACAATTGTAAGTCACTTTTGGACTGAGTGTGTTACAGCTAGCACACAGTTGTAAGTCACTTCTGGACTGAGTGTGTTACAGCTAGCACACAGGAAAAAAATGTTTGATGGGCCGAATTAGGGCTGATGGACTGGATTTCAAAATGGGCCTGCTTTGGTTAGGTTATTGGGCCTTTTTTCTGCATCGGCCCAAAACTAAAAAACCCTAGGAAATCCTCGTCTATAAATTCACTGCCTTAGCAAACCATTTTCATTGCGTCGTAAAAAAAATAGGTTTGAAGTTCTTACTCTGTATGTGAATTAAAGCTCCCATTTTCACTGATTTGGTTTCCTGTCTTGATAGTTTCTAACTTGTTTTCTTACTTTGTATTACAGATTCAAAACCAACATGGCATCATCTTCATCATTCTCAATACCACCAACATGAAGCTTTATCCAGTGCCCGATGAGAAGGTGTTCACAACAAGTGAAGGTGTTCAGTGCTAATGACACGAACAAACCCGCCGAGTATGGACGAAGGTATGTTACATGCGGATGTAACTTCAGGATCATGTTTTGAAGATCCAGAATATGACATCATCATCTCTATGTCATGACAATATTGTTAAAGGAAAACAGTGACATGAAGGCGAAACTGAGAATCCACAGGTCGTCAGATTTGGACTCAACCAAATATTTTCTTTCACAATACTTTCCTGAGGAATCTACTTTTGTTTCTGATTCAGATTAGTATTCTTAGGTTTCTTCTGTTAAGATGTAATGTTGTGTGTCTTGTAATGTGTTTAGTCTTTGTTAAGTCTGTTTTAGTTTCTATTTCAAGAATGAGTCTGCTTTTTTTTTTCCTGATGAGTCTGTTTTAATTTATGCTGAGTCTGTTGTAGTTTAGTGAAATTATGAGGACTTATGTTGTAACTTTTGATCTAACTACAGTTTTATGTTGTAAGTTTGTGTTAAAAATACAATTTCGTCACAGACTAACACCAGATCCACGTAACGAATGTGTCCTTGACACACATGTGTCACAGTCAAGCACTGGACTTCCGTGATGAATGTATACCTGCCAGACCTTCGTCACGGATACTGTCATTAGATCCATCACGAAGGTATACTTGCCTGATCTTCGCCACAGATGGCTCAAGGACCTTCGTGACGGACGTCCAAATTCCTGGAGCCATGGTCAGATTGCTTTATGTTTTGTCGATTTGATTTTGTGTTAATCTCTAAAATTTGCAAAATAAAAGTCGTGTCTTATGCATTAAAGTGAGCATTCAAAACACAATCACAATCTAGTTGTCCAAACACAAAAAACAAGTCCTTAAAACACAACCACAATCCAGTATTCCAAACACTAACTCAAACAAAAATTCTATGAAAACATGAATCCAAACTACTCGAGGAAAGGATAGAAGCCATCCAATGTGTGACAGACAACGTGTTTTTCATTCTCTGGTATTGCTCCTCACTTTCTGCATCCCGATAGGGCTCCAAATTGTACACAGAAGTCTGAATTGCCTAGAGTCAAGTACGACAAAAATGAAGTCAAACAATGCGTAAGTTATAGAATTTTAGAATGTGAAGATTAATGACATACCTGCATGAGACGCTCCCGAGTATACGGAGAGATAATTGGATGAGTATGAGCCAAGTACCACTCCAAGTAATAGTCACTGCACTAAGATGTAGGGCCTGCTTCTACACCCATGTCCCATAAGCTTACAGAGTTGTTGTCCCGTTGTTCCCAACTCCAGTCCGTGGGATCATACTCCACAACATAACAACGCACATTTCCAGGCCTTCTAGTTTTAATTGGCTAGATGAGAGGGATTCACACACCTTGTACTCGACCAAATTGTCTTCCAACTCTTAGTGGAATGTGAGGCTCAGTCTTATCTAGAACATGAAAGACCCCATGAAATTAAGTTGGGAGAAGTGCTTTGCTACACAGATCAAGGCGTCCAAATGGTTGTCACTCATATTGTATATGAATCAATAAAATAAAAATTAAATTAAAGTTAAGACATTAAATGAATAGATAAATAAAATAGAATCATACCCCTTCAACACTCATCATGTCTAGCTCCTCTCTATAGTTGCGACGATTATCCGTTTTTTCAGACAAGTCAAATTTCGCTGCATATGGCATTGTGTCATCCCACTCATAGTTTGGTGGAGGGGCAAAGGCATGAAAGTACAAATAGATCCAACCCTGCATCATCAAACACAATTAAGGAAAATACAAGGAAACAAATTCATATAAAAAAATATAATTTAAGATCCGCATACCATCGTAATAGAAGGACATTGTTGCACATTCTCTGCGTGAGTATTTACCCAGTTGTCCATACATGACAAGGTCTGTTTTCAACTTATAAAAGCAATTTTTTTACCCAACCCTAATTTACTTCGTCTCCATATCATTCCAAACGTATTATGCGCCTCAACCGCCTACAACAACACAACTCAACACATTTTTCATCTCCTTCACCACAATAATCAACAAATCAACGCATAAGGTAATTTATAACTCTCTTTTGCATTAATGTTCTATGTAGATGAAGATATGTCATAACCATTGATATGTTGTTATTACATTAGATTGATATGTGCATGTATTAAGCATGTTTTTTAGTTCAATTGTTCTTTGTTTATGTTTAATTGAGTGTTGTTTCAAATTTTTGATATAATCCCCAAATTTGTTGAAATCATGAATTAGGGTTTGAGATTTTGGTTAAGAAACATATGGAATGAAATGATTTAGGGCTAATGTAATTAGATAGTTGGAAAAACTGTTTTTTTGCTTGAAATTGTGCAACGTTAGTGCAATTTAATTCGTCACTGAAAGCTTGTAGTTGTTGAGTTTGTGCAGTTTGTGCAATTTGCTTCGTCACGAAGATGATTGAGGGTTTCGTGACGAATATACCATAAACCTTCACGACGAATGTTTCAGGAAGATCTGTGACGAATGTTTTAGGAAGATCCGTGATAGATCTCTCAATGACCTTCGTGACGAAGGTTACTGTAAGATCCGTGACGGATCTTTGTGCATATTCCTTTGTTGATTTTTGTTGTTTTGATTTGTTATGCGTAAATTGACAAAAAATTATGTTTCTATAGAATGTATTCGTCTTCAAGAAGCGCGTGGAAGAACGCCCGCAATCAGACTCGAGAAGACATTAAGGTTGGAGAGAGTCCCGCTTATCAGCCGAGGAAGAGGCGCGGAAGAGCTGACAAGGGTACAAGTGCAAGTCAAGAGGTCCCTTTTTGGCATGAACAACAATAGATCCTCCATCTCTGTGCACTGACGATTACTTGGAGTGGTACTTGGCTCATACTCATCCAATTATCTCTCCGTATACTACGGAGCATCTCATGCAGGTATGTCATTAATCTTCAAATTCTTTAAATCTATAACTTAATCATTGGTTGACTTCATTTTTATCGTACCTGACTCTAGGCAATTTGGACTTCTGTGTACAATTTGGAGCCATATCGGGATGCAGATAATAAGGAGCAGTACCGAAGAATGAAAAAAGCTGTCTCTCACACTCTGGATGGCTTCTATCCTTTCCTCGAGTAGTTTGGATTCATGTTGTTTTTAGTTTCAGATACTGTTTGGATTTGGTTTGTGCTTGTTGAACATGTTTTGTTGTGTTTGGACGAATAGATTTTTATTGTGTTTTGAATGCTCACTTTAATGTTTGTAAGTTTAAACACATTTTCACTCAAACTTACACAAAAAAACATACGCGTCACAAAAACAGTGCAAAAACGAGAAACTTTCAGTTTGTTGACACGGTTTGCACCAAACCGTAAAAAAAAACAGAGAGTAATCTCCGTTTTTGTGGCATATTTATCAAAATGCAAACCAAGATCAAACGAAGGTACTCCTTCAGGTCCCAAACGAACATCGGCATTGATCGATAAGTTGTTTAAACCATTGAACATTGGACTATTATACTGTAAAACAAAAAAATACATCTTCTTATCAAGATCAAACGAAGGAACTCCTTCAGGTCTCTTATTTACCCTATTTCATATTGTTCACACTCTTTTACCCCTAAATTCGAATCAAACCCTAAATTCTAACACAAACACAAAATTTAACACAGATCCTAACTTCAACATTATTTTAACATCTTCTTATCATGCTCATTGTATGTAACACCTAAAAATCACATCTTTTCTATATTACAACATGATTTTCATACAATAAACACAAAACCTAACTTCAAAACTATTCAATTTCATACAAAAGCATAAATTTTCCTACAAACCCTAACTTGTACATTATTTAAAACAACTATAATATACCTCATTGTAGTTCCCCCATGATGGACCACCTTCATCAACATTTTGGTGTATGTAGTCATCCCAATTTGACATTTTCAATTGAAGCTTGTGTTTGAATGAGAGTGTTTAGGGTGAAATGTGGGTAAAATGAAGTGAAAATGGTCGAAGATGGAGTTGGTTCAGATATTTTGATGGTAATTAAATGTAGTTGGTGTGGATTAGACATAATAGCTTCATTTTTGCAGATATAGCTACATTTGTCACGGAAGTCCTTCATTTCTTCGTCACGGATCTCCTCTCTACCTTCGTCACAGAACTCTTCTCAATTTACGTGACGGAAGTATTGCCATTTACCTTCGTGACAGATGTCTAGTTCTATACATTTGTGACGAAGATCCTATTGAATACATCCGTGACGAATGTATGGGTGTGTTAAATAAAATTTTATGTGCTAAATAAAGCCTTTGTATTTATATATGCACCTAGCAAAGACAATGAGAAAAATGACTACTGGAATTTTATCTCGCAAATTATTCAATCACATCATGAACCATCTATTATAATTGGAGATATGAATGATTTACTTCTCCCAGAGGATAAAGTGGGTTGTGTTACACCCAATTCAAATTGTTTCTTACGTCTAAATGATTTCATAAATAAACATGGATTCATAGTACAAAATGTAACCGGCTTTCCCTTCACATGGAGAAAATCAAGCGCATCTATAAACACAACCTTAGAGAGGCTGGATAGAGCTCTCATTCACCGGAACTTTATCAGTTTTTATAATAACCTTCATATAGAGCACCTCCCTTTTACAACATCAGACCACTGTTGTATCACATCAGAAATAGGTAATACAAGAATGCATAAAAATTACTCATTTATATTAGAAAATGCTCACCTTAAAAATCCAGGGTTTCAACAAATGGTTCAAATTTTTCGGAGCTCTCATACCCAAGGTTCTTTTATGTTTCAACTGTTCTCTAAACAAAAAAGAATTAAACAACAGTATAAGACATGGTCCAGGAATAATATTCAGAATCAACTAAAGCAATTAGAGGATACCCTCAAGTTCCTTCAACAACAGTACACAATTGTCAATCCTAATAGCAACACATATAAAAAATATATGTGATTTATTAACAAATATAATAAAATTTTAGAGTTCCAATATACGTACTGGAAACAGAGAGCTAAAGTTAAGCATTTAACAGATATGGATAAAAACACAAAATACTTCCAGAATGCAGTAAAAATAAGAACCTTTAAACAAAAAATAAACTGTTATGAATCTTTGAATAACATAAAATACTATAATCATTCTGACATTACTCATAATATCACTAATGATCTGAAATCGAGATTCACCCCATCTCACACTAATGACATCTTAGATCGTGATCTTAAACTGATCCCTAAACTTATTACGGATGAAGATAACCTACAACTTCTTAAACAACCAAGTGTAGAAGAAACAAAATATGTAGTTTTTGAACTTCCGCCTAATAAAACACCTGGCCCCGATGGATTCACGGTTGAGTTCTATCAACAGTACTGGCAATACACGTCGAAAATACTTATTTCGTCCATACAATCATTCTTTCATTCCGTTATAATGTTATCTGACTGTTCTCAATCATTCATTACTCTAATTCCAAAAATAGATCACAACTATCATTAACCACTTCATGCCAATTAGTTTGTGTAATACGGTTTATAAGATCATAACGAAAATAATAGCCAATAATCGTCTTCAGAAACTTCTACCTAAAATCATACACCCCTATCAAGGTGCCTTTGTTGGCTGCGTCTAAATGAACACGTTTTTTTTGTTAAATGCACACTTTTCTGTGCGGTAAGAGTTACAGTACAGAACGGTGAGGTAACTGTTAACGCACCCGTTGTTCCAGGGGCAATTTTGGAATTTTTTTGAAAACGTATATTAATCTTCTGCGTTAACTCTTACCGCACAGATCTGTGCGTTAAGATTTAACGCACGAGATTAAGGAAAGATTAACTAAAAAAAATTAAAATTTTGATTAAAAAAATTCCTGTGCGGTAACCTTTACCGCACAATTTTTTTTTTAATTTTTTAATTTTTTTAAATTAATTGCGCAATTTTTTTTTAAAATAAAATATATCTGTGCGGTAAATATAACCGCACAGATCTAATAATTATCGTTTCAGTCTCATTGCTCTAGTGGTAAGGCCTTGTGCATCTTTTGTAAGGTCTCAGGTTTGAGTCTCAACTCCAACACTAAATCTTTTATTTTATTTGTGAAAAATAAATAAAAGAAGAGGGTGAGAAAGATTGAACTTGAGACCTTATGCACAAATATTTGGTGTGAAACCACCACACTAATGAGTTCTCATGATATGTTTGTAATTTTATTATTACATGTTACAATAGAACTTGGTTCCATCTTATTTTATTATTAATTTTTTTTTATCTTGGTCCCATATAATTATTGAATTAATTATAATAATAAATTCAAAAAAAAATATTATTCAAATAATCAGATATTTTGTATTATTATTATTTAGCCTTTTTAATATATATTATTATTTGAATATTTTTACTATTTTTCATGTTTTGATAAATCTTTTTATATAAAAATACTACAATTATAAAACAATAAAACTTACATTACTTTTTAAGATAAAAAAAGTATGATAATCAATATTAATCTCAATTTAATCTTTCAATAAATTCTAGACATCAAACTAGTCACCACTCTATCTTTTCGCAACAGGTATGATTATTAACATCGATGTATTATTATGTTTGAAAAAATTATACAACTTAGTATTATTATGCATATAAAGTCACAAGAAGGTCTCTCTCACACAAAACGAGGCTCGAAATTATGCGTAAACGCTAAAAGACCTTAAATGGGATTAAGGCCCAACTTTGCAAAACAATGCCTAAACGATGTCGGAATGGAATGAAACTTGGTTTCAATGCCTATTAGAGATATTTGATCATGTAGGTAACTTCCAATCATAACTTCTAACTTTTCAAAGAGCACCTCCTTTATAAATATCAAACTAGTGATAACTCTCTAACTTGTCGCAATATGTATGGTCTACAATAATACCTGCGAATTATGTGCTAATCGCAACTCCGCTGCCCGCCTTGCATATAAATTCGGAGGCTTCTGCGACAATAAATATCTAGGGTTTCGACGTACGATGAAGAAGGCGGTTGACAGGAACGACCGGGTTGGAGTCGGGACGGAGACTAGTAGCCAGGAAGATCAGGTCTCCGCCATGGGAGAGGAAAGAGGAAGATCGGGCTTGTCGTTCGCACCCTCTTCTTCAGGTCAGAGAGTCGCCTTCCTCGCCTTCGTGAAATTGAGAAATAGAAGCCGAGGGTAGAGTCGTCTTTTCGAAATGTTTTGTGTTAAATTTGCAAAATTGCCACCGTTTTTTCAAAGTGAGTGTGTGTGGGTGCGAAGTAGTGGATTCGTCCTCGCTTTTAATCTCAACCGTTGCTTGATTGATCTAAAGGCTGAGAAGTGTCCGCACGTCCTCGCTCAATGACATGTCCTCACCGGAACCCTCCTCTGTAAATCTATGCTTAAAACTTTATCATAAACATTGAATTAATATATATTTGCTGTAAATATGAGTTTAGATGTATTTGTTAATATAATAATCCTTTTATTTAATCTTTGTAAATTTGAGGCATACAAACGAAGCGGACAAATGCCATCTTTTGAGGCGGGCAAATGCTTCGTTCGCCTCAAAAAATTTCTTAGCATTGAGTTTCTTGAGGCGGGCAAACAAAGCATAAGGCAGAATTATGCTATACTTGTTGAGGCGGGCGGTAAATTGTCCGCCTCAACATGTACTTGTTGAGGCGAACATTTGTACGCCTCAACAAGTATCAACTTGTTGCAGCCCCCTTTGTTGCAGCCCCCTTTTCCCGCCTCAACAGGGGGGGTTTTGCCCGCCTCAACAGGTGTTTTTCCTACTAGTGAGAAGAGAGTAAAGGAATGGAAAACTTTCTTGAAAACAACAGAAGTACGTCCATCTCATGTTGCACATTCAATGTTGTCAACAAAAGATGAGTCCCGGTTCATTCGATCATTCCTTGTTTTGTTCTTAAGTGTTGTGGTGGACTTATCTCAGAAAGGCATTGTACTTTAGTCGTTGATGGTTGAACAAATTGAAGATGTTGAGAGCATAAACTGGTGTTAGTTTAATGTGGACACATTAAAACTGAGAATAGGGGAATAGAAGAACAAAGACAAGAGTGGATTTTGTAATGCACCAATACTTGTACCTTTGGTTAGTGTGTACAATTTCTACACTAATTGTGATCATACTTATTTGAAAAATATATTTATACTAACAATGTGTGTTAATTTTTTTGCATTTAAAAAACAGCCTACTGTATGTGGACAATCTTCATGAACCTGGAAAGATTAGCTCAAAATCAAGCCATGTCTTCTTGGGTTTAACAAATGAGAACTTAGGAGAAACATTGGGAAAAGAGAAGGTGATGAAAAAGGAAAGGAAGGAAACAAATGCACAGACACCAAAAGCATTTGGAGGAGTTTTACATGTAAATAAATATAACTTGAAGAACAAACTCAGATAAATGAATATTTTTGGATTTAAAAAAACAGATTAGGTGAATGTGGTTGTAGGTTCATGAGCTTAGACTAGTAGGTTCTTGTGGTTTATAATCAAGGTTCATCAATATGAAAACACTTAGTTCAAGTTGTTTGCACTGATGGTTCATTAAAATAAATAGATTAGGTGAATGGTGTTTTAGGTTCATGAGCTTTGACTTGTAGGTTCTGGATTTTTGAAATCCAGGTTCATCAACATGAAACAGTTAGTGATAGTTGTTTGCGCTTATGGTTTGTTAGAAATAAACATATTAGGTGCATGTGGTTTTAGGTTCATGAGCTTATACTAATAGGTTCATGTTGTTTGATATAATGTTTCATCAATATGAACACAGTTGGTTCAAGTTGTTTGTGCTTATGGTTTCATAAAATAAAAAGATTAGATGCATGTGTTTTAGGTTCATGGATTTGGACTAGAAGGTTCTTGATTTTTTGTAATGTTGGTTCATCACTATAACAACAACTAGTCCAAGTTCATAGCACTTATGGTTCGATAAAAATGAAATAGTAGGTTCATAAGGTTTTTGAGGTTCGCAGTAAGTTCATATAGCCTGGGTTTATGGTTCATTAATATGTACTAGCAGGCTCAATTATATGAAAAGGTATGTTCATTATTTGAATATATAAAATGTTCATGGTTTAATAATCTTAATTATACTAGTAGGTTCATTCATATGTACCAGCAGGTTCATTTATTCTGCTCATTACTAATATTTAATTTGTTTTAATACATTAACAGGGATAGTTGACAAGGTGCACAAGCAAGAACATAATGATTGCAAACTCAATGCTGGAAATTTCATCCATGTATAGAGATTTTCCACATGCATGAAGACAATAGAGTGAGGTGCATGATCGAAAAAGCTAAGACACCGATGCAGAAAAAAGAGGAAGAAGAGGAAGAACCTTTTGATTATGAATATATTAATCTTCAAAGATTCAAATCATCCTTTTTGGTCTGATCCAAGATTTATTGAGTGCTACTTCCAAGAGCAGAGGATACAAGGAAAATGATGTCAAGGTCAACGGAACCCAAAGATGATGATACTTGGCAACACCTGAGTAAAATTCTACTGAAAATTGTCAACTTTAGTGAAGAAAATGTTGTGAAAAAAGAATAACCAAAACAAAATGATGGAGACAACTGAGGAGGTACAAGATGTGGCGAGTGAGAACAGTGGATCAAATGGGAAGCAGAGAGATGTATTACAAACAACAACTGACGAAGATGATACCGAATCGAATGACTTGTTAGAGGGCAGTAAAGACATGTTAGTTGAAGAGGGATCTGTTGATCAGCAACAACCCTAACAGAGTCATCATGTACACAATAACTATGGTAAGGCATTCTTATACCAAAATCCACAGTTTTGTTTAATATTGGAGGTTCATAGATTAGATGTTATTAGAGGTTCATGCTGTTTACCCCAATGGTTCATAAAAACAAGTAGGTTCATTGAAAAACAGTAAGTTCATCGGATAGGTTCATTGAAAAACAGTAAGTTCATCGGATAGGTTCATGGAAAAGTATCGTAATTGTAATGGTAAGTTCATGTCATTTATCTTCGACATACAATAAAAAATGACTACACACTTCATGTTTTTTTAGCTGAATGAGGATTTTAAAAAAGTAACACTAGGTTCATTGACCTAAATAGTAGGTTCATAAAGTTTGAAATGAGGTTCATTGGACTTAAACAGTAGAATCTTGATGATTGTATTTTCTGTTGGTTAACATGGAAAAAATAGTAGGTTCATGGGAAAAAACTAAGAAACTAGAAGATGTTGGAATTGCATTTACTTTATGTAATACCAAAAATGAATCAAATACTAGGTTCTTTAGACTATAAATGTTGGTTCATTGATCACCTTTGTTTTAACAGCAAAATAAGTAGGATGATCTGTAATTTCAACATAAACATATTGAATGCAAGGCTAATGGTGGATGGGCGAGAAATGAGAGACATTGACATGGTAATGATTTAAAGAAATTTATTGAAAGGACACTGTTTATCTAATCAACGATGATAACTTGAATGTTCTTAACTATAATTTTGCAGGTTTTAGTGTCAGTACAGAACACTACCTTGCACTTCTATATCATATGCTTTGACATCAAGAACTCTTCGGTTCAATTACTCGATACCCTAAACAATGACGACATGAATGATAAATACAATGTATGTATTGAAAAAGTTGTAAGTTTAACCAACCGTTTTCCTTTCTATAGTTACAAAGGAAATAACATGATACCGGATTGATGTAATTGATTTTTGTTTGCAGACATACTGGTTATCTCAAACACTGAAGATTGTTGCTATGCTTGCAAGGCGTAAAAAAATTGAGGATGCAAAGAAAAGGCCAATAATAGTTCAAATGTCATGGATTGAACCATGAGACATAATCAACTAAGGCTTCTTTTGCATGAGGAATATGGAGCTCTACATGGGCAACCATAATGAACAATGGGAAAAATAGATCAATTTGAAGAACAAAGACAAGTGCAAGAAAGTACTAAGAAGGAAGTATATCCACGCCATTGTAACCTCAGATGCAAACAAAGTGAAGGATCAGGTTATGGAGAAGATGAGGAGCACAATAGCAACTGAAGAGAAGTAAAAGAGTGACTGATTGACTGCAGTGGAAAAATTAAAACTGTTTTGAATATGCGGTATTAGCTGAAGTAATTTCAGATATAGGTTCATTTGGTGTCTTGGATGTTGGTTTAAAACATTTAAGATTTGTAGAAGTTTTGTTTTGTCGTTCTTTGTTAAAAGCTTCGCTCAAAATTCATTGTGAGGTTCGTCAAAATAAAACAACGAGGTTCAACCATAAAAAAATGAGGTTCAACAAAGAAAACAGTGAGGTTCAACAAAATACAAAGTGAGGTTCACCACAATACATTGTAAGGTTCAACCAAATACACATTAAGTTCAAAAGTATTGACAAGGTTAAACAAATACTAAATATATCTCGGTTACTGCAAAAATAACAATGAACTCACTCGTACATAATAATAATACACATGATCATTAAAATTCACTGTGAGGTATATCGAAATAAAACAAACAATAAAAAAGATGATGTTCATAATAAAAAAAACAGTGAGGTTCAATAAAATACAAATTGAGGTTCACCAGAATACACTGTAAGGTTCAAATAAAAATAGACAGTAAGTTTAAAAGTATTGACAAGGTTCAACAAAATCGAAATTAAAACCGTTACTGCAAAAATGATCATGAATCTACTCGTATAAAGCCGTGAGCCTACTCGTTCAAAACCATGAACCTAGTTGTCTAAAAACTATGAACCTACTCATGCCATAAATGAACCACATAATGTACATAAGAAGGATGATAAATATTACAATGGAGATTTAGTAACCCGATCAAACCCATGAACTTGTACTATGAACCCATGAACCCACCCCTTAGTACACATGAAAAAACTTCGAACCGGCTTGTGGGTACCCATGAACAAACTAGTTTGTACACATGAACTTACCTGATCAAATGCATGAACCTGCTCGCTAGAATCCAAAACTTACTATTTGAAATAAATGAACTTGTTCGTAGGTTCATAACTGATAATTAACATATAGGTTCATAATATAAAATTGTAGGTTCAAACTTTTAAGTAGCAGGTTCACAAAAAAAATTTGAATAATTTATTATTACTTTTTTAAAAATAAAAATAAATAAATAATTTTTTTTCCTTCTATAAACAAGAGACGGTTCCACTTCTGCCATTTTCCACTCCACCATTTTCACTCGCGCTCTCAACATCTTCCACTCCAGAAATTTCACTCGCTCTCTACTTCTTCCACTTTCTCGAGAAATCAAAACCGTATCACACCAAAAATCAAAACCACTCTCAACTGCAAGAGGAAACAAAAGAAGAAGAACATCAATGTATTCGAGAATACTATATGGAGACATGAAGAAATGTGCTGAGGAAATCTGGAAAAACGAGGGGAGACAAAGGTAAATACAAAATCTTCGACCAATTTTTCTAGGGTTTGAACAAATGTGAGAAACGGTTACCTTAAATTCGTAGACTGCATGAATACAAAATCAAAAATTGGGTTTGTTCATAACATGGAATAAAATCAGTTTTTTATGGTTGTTGAAGAAAAAGAAAAGAACGACAAACAGGGAAAATTAGATGAACATTACGTGTTGAAGAAAAATAGTCATAAACAAGTTAAGATTAAGAAATAAAAATACAGGTTCATTATATCTTAATGTAGGTTCATTGATTAACTGTTATTGTTAATGCAGGTTCTTCAGAGAAAAGTGATGAAGAAAATGATAACTACAAAAAAAATGTCGAATATGACTTAGATGACGAAGAAGTTGAGCCCACGTTACCTTCATTCCAATTTTGTACAAGAAAGTCCATTCCTCTGAGAGGTCCCACAGTGAAGCCTCTTTCACGCTAATTGAAGAGATCAATTAAAAAAATAACCAAGATGCGAGAAGCAGGTAAAATGATGTGGAATATGAGGCTTCTCTACTTTGAATTATAAGTTTGGATATGATAATATATCGGCATGAATCTTCACTTTGATCACGGTCCCAAGATCATAGAATTAAATGTTGATTAAAATTTTGTATTTATTAATTAGATGATAGCATATAGAAGGTTTAATACATTGTTTAAATTATACTGATTCCACTTTTAATATAGGTTCATTAAATGAAATTAGAGGTTCAAGGGTTCAATAGAAGGATAAAGTTTACGGGGAAAAACCGCGCACACACTCTTTATACACCGTACACTCAGCTCGGAACTACACGTCGTGTAGTTGGCTTGAACCGGTTTTTTTTTGAAAAATAGGCCAACTACACACCGTGTAGTTGGAATAAACCGGTTTTGATAACCGGTTTAGTAATTAATTCCAAACCGGTTCAATATATTACTTAAATAATTAATTTTATTTTGGAAAACCGGTTCAGTTTTAATTTGGGATGAAGTTATTGATGACGTCATTTATTTATTATTTATTTTTTCAGACAAAAATGACGTCAGCGTGACGCCGGCAATTTCAAATTTCAAAATTTTGGTCGTTATTGCTGACGTCATCTACATGCTGTGTAGTTGGCTTCTGGTCCAACTACACGACATGTAGTTGGCCTACGTACACTTAACATTTTTAGCCTTTATAGTCCAACTACACGACGTGTAGTTGGCTCCGATCCAACTAAATGACCCGAACCGGTTCACCACATGACCAGAACCGGTCTGGACCGAACCGGTTTAATTTATTTTTAAAAAAAAATTAAAATCTCAACCGGTTTCCAATTACACGACGTGTAGTTGGGGTGAACCGGATTTTTTCCAACTACACGTCGTGTAGTCCCCAAATGAGTGTACGGTGTAAAATGAGTGAGTGTGCGGTTAAACGACCTAAAGTTTATGAGTTCAGTAACAAAAAGGTCAAAGTTATGTGGTTTAGAGACTGTATCTCATATGCATGTGCATAATCATTAGGTTCATAATAATTTTTTTAAGGTTCATGACTATTAGAGATGTTTGCGATCAATTTTCCATGGCTTTTTTCCATATTATTGTTTCAAAATCCAGAATCAAAAGCTATAATCCTTCAAATATAGATAATATGCATTATGATTATGAGTTCATGCTCATAGATGGTTGATAAGATTCAAACAACAATATTTTTTTATGAACCTGTTAGACATAAATGCTTATATTTGCTTGTACAAATACAGAAAAAAGAAAGAAACCAGAAGTGATTGATATATCATCAGAAGAGGATGATGAAGAAGAACAAGAACCACAAAAGGAAGAAGGAATGGAATCTGAAAAGGATAGGAACAATGAATCTGGCGCTCATACATATTCTGATAACAGCACGATTGGCGCATGTGAAGCTGCAACTGGAAATGGAATGTCAAGGGACATGGCAATCAAGGAAATCATCCCACCAATCACATTCTTGTCCTTCTTAGCATCCTGAAATATCTTACAACACCCCAAAAATAAGAACAACCAATTTGTTACCAATGAGCACTTAGGTGTCATGCTCCACACTGCTTCTAGGTCTAGGTACGACAGCTTGTTCAGCTCTGATTGGCCTAAGAAAGCCATCCTAATTACCTTGTGAGCCACACGTAGACAAGGATGAGATCACTTGTAATTGTACTCTCCACTCTTCGGTTCATAATTTGGAGTACTAGTGGAATCATACCAGAAATCCAAGTACCCAGACGCATTTTCCATGTTGATTCTTTTGAAGGTGGCTTGGTGATTCCAAGCGCATAGCTAAGCTCCTCATAACTTAATGAATAATTATTTCCTGCAAGCACAAAAGCAACCCGTTTCTCATCTTTCACATTCTCAAGGGTGCTCAAGAACTCCACCGTCCAACTCTTGAATGTCAGTGCTTTGTGGTGGAAGAATCGTCCCAAACCACCATGCTGAAACAGTTTCTCAATGCATTCATAGAGTCCAAGTCCATTTAGACATGGATGATCTAGGAACAAAGTGGAAACGAAATCCTGATTCTCTAGCCTCTTCTTTCTCTCCTTCTGCCCGGGGGTCAACTGTGGACGGGAACTAGCAGTACACTTCATCTTCAATCAAACAACAACAACCACAAAAAGCAACAACAACCACCAACAACCACAAGCTCAAATATCACAAATCCAATGATGATCCTCCAAATCAATCAAAAGCATCAACAATCACCAATATCAACACCAATCAATCCTCAACAACAACCAGTAACAATATCTTCCACAAATCATCAACAAAAGAGCCCAAGCCCTAGAATTCGAAATTCAAGTTCTAGGTCAAAGGGGGGCTTACTAAACCGAAATTGAAGATGGTGGAGGGTAGATATGGACTCCGGCGACGACGAGAACGGAACTGAGGAGAATAGCCAACCATTCTCCAAGGACTTACAGTTTAGCAATAGGGTAGCCACATCTGATGCATGAATCTTTGAGGTGTCACGCAACTTTACTTCACCACATTCGTGATCAACTTCCATTCCCAATTGGTTCCTGAACCTTAGATGAAGATCTTGATATGCTAAATCTTCATGCTCTGTAAAAGACTTCTTCAAATCAATTTGTTGTCCACCAACATAAATCCCAAGGTAGTCATGCACATCATGCTTTTTAATTTTGTGCCTCACCCCAAACTTGCTAAGCTTCATTGTGCATGAAACCACATCTAGGTTCTTCAACAACCAATAACTGATTTTTGCAGGTAGTTTCTCTATTTTCCAGTCAAGCAAACATTCAAATCCCAAATCCCTTATGCGATTTTTCTGTATAACATTCATTCTACCAATAGGTGATACAAGAAGCGATGGAGAACTTCTACACTTTTGTGCCTTGAACACCTTCTTCTTGCTTTCAATAATTTTTTGTTTCCCTTTCCCTGATTGCACAATTTCAGATTTGACTGTCTTGGATGCCTGTTCTGCTTGGTCTTCGACATCTCTTATGACTATCACCCTTGTCCTTTTCAAGTTCTTCATAATCTGTGTCACAGGAATATCAGAGCTATCATGCTCATACAATTGTATCTCCTTTCCTTTTGTTTGAAAAGTGTGTATCCTTTGGCTATTCCTTTTACCCTTGCTTGTTGCGGCGGGAACTTTTCTCGTTGTTTTCTTCTTAGTTTGAGGAGTGTCTATAAATATTAAAAATCATTCATTAGTAGATAGAAATGAAAAAGGAAAGATAACAGTGCACTGATGAGTATTTATGAAGATATAATTAATGAACATTCAGATATATCATGGTGAACATATGGAATAAAATTGATGAACAAAATCAGAAAACATGGTGAGCATATAGAACAAAGATGATGAACATTATTAAAGATATTTATGAACATTTAAAATAAAATATGATGAAACTAAAGAACAAAGGTGATGAACATTATCAGACAACAAGATGAACATATTGAAAAAAAATGATGAACATTATCAAACATATTGATGAACATTATATGAAAAGATGATGAACATTATTAAATATTCGGATGAACATTATTTGGCAAAATGATAAGCATAAAGACCAAAGTTGATGAATACTATTAGAAATATTGATGAACATTTATTACCTGATTGGTTCTTCCTCTGGTTGAATAGCTTGTTGTAATGACACATTCTTTTCTTTTTTGTCATTTCCTTTATTGCTTCTTATCTCTGTATTTTGTACATACAAGATATATATTGTGCAATAATAGAGAGTTTATAAGTAATTTTATGCTCGTACCTCTCTGTTCTACTTCTTTTGTAGGATTTCCTATTTTTAGTGTAGCATCTTCAAACTCAATAACTGCAAAAAAAAATGAACATTTATAAGATTTGTGATGAACATTTATATCATATGTGATGCACATTTATAGGAATTGTGATGAACATGTATTGGAGATGTGATGAACATTTAAAAGACATGTGATGAACATATATAAGAGATGTGATGAGCATTTATACCTAAATGACATGAACACAGAATCATTAGTTATTTGATGAACTCACAGTCAAAACAAATGAACATTCACACCGAAATTAAGTTGATCTACTCACATATAGTAAAATCAACTAATATTCAAAGAAATTAAACATGCATGTAGCCAAATCTAACATACCGAAGCCAAAACCTAACTTTAGAAAACAGAATACGAAGCGAAATTGGAGAGAAATCGGTGAGAAATCATTGAAAAAGCAAGATAGTAAGTAAAATATGCGATTATACACCATACCTCTTCCTTGTTTTTTCTTCTGTGATCCCGCCATGGTGAAATCAGCGATTTGATTGATTTTGTGCAACGATCGAGGGAAATCGATGAGATTACGGTTAGAAATCGAAGAAAAAGCAAACAAGTAAGTTGGTTAGGGTTTTGATCGCTATCGCTGAGAGAGTTTCACTATCGTTGAGAGAGTTGTAGAATGGGAAGAGACGGTTTGGCTCCCATTTTTGAAACAATAAGAAATTCAACGCGTGTTTTGCACACAAAAAAGCAAGCGAGTGGGAAGCAAGTGGAGGATGTCAGCGTGGAAAGTAGCTTCTTAATAGTTGTCCGATCTAATAGAATGGACGGTTCTCGTTCATTCTCTTTTATCTCTGTTGGGAGTTTTATCACTAGATTCGAACACTTAATATAATACAATAACAATGAAACAATTGTGTTTAGAGTAGAAAATACTAACCTTGAAGTGGAAAAGGAGATGAAAAAGACTTGATATAGTTGTTAGAAGATGTATGAGCTGCGGCGGTGGGTGTGATGCAAATGACCTAAGGTTGCCGAAAATTGGCTTTTATAGCTATTGCGCTTCATACATCGCGTATAATGTGTTGCCTGACGTATGAAATTCATCCATACGCGACGCATCGAAGGTGAATGGTGAATAACAATTAGGGTAGGCGCTGCCTGATGTATAAAATTCATCCATGCGCAACGCATTGAGGGTGAATGGTGAATAACGATTAGGGTGGGCGCTGAGTAGCAAGGGCCAAAAACAATCCATATAACCGAGGATTGACCCAACGATGAAAATGCGGACACAACAGAGGGAAGCGACTGCCAACTTTATTGTTTAACCACAAAGGCAATAATACCACAAGGATGAGGATATAGAAAGAGTAAAACGAAACAAGTGTAATACAGAGCGGGTTCCGTCATTAAACACAAGTTACATAACATGACCAACAAGCAACTACACATGTTACCCAGAATCTGTACTGTACCCATAAAATAAAACGTACTAGCCGTTGTGTGTTTTTTGAAAATGATATGGCGTAGTTTCAAGAGAGCTGCGCCTCAAACTTAAGAGAGATGCCCATACTGAGAAGCTCTTGACAGAGAAGCTTAGAGCCATAAGGTACACTAACCTTGACAATGTCCTCAGCTGAATCGCAGAAGGTACAGTGCGGGCCCCGGATGATGCGACTTGCGGCAGGCCCAACAGATCTCAAGACGACATTGGCGACGTTGTTGCAGGCGCGACAAACATGCAGGTGGGTGGCATCGCTGAGGGTGAAGAGACGCTCCTGGAGGTTGATGGAGGCTCCATGGGCGATCATCCCGTCCCTCTCCATCTCCCCAAACTTGACCCCTCCAAACCGCTTTCGGTCCGCCACGGGCTGCCGAGTCAAAGCGTGGACCGGCCCTGTGTTCCTGAACTTCACCTTGTCCTCCGCCATGTGGACCAGCTTCTGGTAGAACGTCGGCCCCATGAAGATCATAGACTCCACCTTCTCCCCCGTTCGACCGTTGTACACCCGTTCGTCTCCCCATCTCGAAAACCCACTCCTGCACTTGCACACTATCTATGTTACAACCCAGCCCTGCAAATTTCAATTTAATATAATAATATATGTGAAGCTTACTTGTGAAGCTGCTCGCCTATGGCCTCCACCGAAAGGGTAGAGAAAGGGGTGGCGTATCTAGACGAGTCGCCACGGGAAAGCGCAATGACTTTCCCAAGGGAAGCCTCCAACAGCTGACCAGGTGTCTGTCTTGAAGGAAATGCATGTGGATTGATGACAACGTCCGGGACTATGCCTTGTGTAGTGAAGGGGAGATTCTCTTGCGACTCCAGAAAACCAAGTACACCTTTCTGTCCGTGCATGCTAGAAAACTTGTCTCCTAGACAAGGAGAACGAACCTGAACAATATAACATACAGCCAATTGAACAATTTACTTGTTTATTAGAGCAGAGCGGGATTAATATATATATTCAAATGAAGAACTACCTGTCTCAGAGACACCGTAGCAAAATTCTTGCCATCGTTATTGGAAGATAAGACCACTTTCTGTACTACACCTTTTTCAGTATGTTTAAGCTTCAAACTGTGGTCAACGCCAGCCTCAGTTCCCCTGCCAATGATTATGTCACGGCTTTGCAAGCTTGCACCAATATACGGGAAACCGTCGTCTTCCAAGCAGTCAGCGCGTCCCATTTTGCTCTCTATCTTCATGAACATCTCGTCCGGCGCTCTTCTCTTACTTGTGGACTCCTTGTTCTCCACCTCAGCCTTGTAACTCCTAACGTGCTGTGAACGGAACATCCCACGCTCCATTGAAGCTCGATTCATGACCAAGGAATCCTCCTGGTTATAACCAAAGTGCACATTCACAGCCACAATGCAATTTTGGCCATTAAAGTACTCTGGTTTTCCAAGACAATCAGAAAGCGCAGTCCGAAAAAGTGGCTTCTGGGGGTAGAACAGCTGATGGGACAAGGTATCCAGCCTAATATCAGGATTTGTTGTAGAATAGCCGATCGCTTGTCCAGAGTGTTTTGCAGATTGGTACAGAGACCTTCTTGCGTGATCATGATTCGCAAAGGGTATAATCCCGCAACTTACACTTAGCAAAAAAGAAGGATCTAGTTCACAGTGAGTGTATTTTGTGGGTTGTTCACCATGGACTCCTGTGAAGAGGTACTTTATGCTCCATGCTGTTTTGCAATCTTCCTCTTCTTCAATTCCTATCATTTCTATTATTCCCTTGTCCAGAAGAGATTGAAAGGAGTAGTCACACCCTTCCAGTGACTTAATATTGTTCAGATTTTCAACAACTAAAAGGGGACGAAGAATTCTTCCAGCATCACAGAATATCCGTACTTCTCTATTGCGTATATCCCTTTTAATTTCCACCTATAAAGATTATAAAACACAATCGAAATTTCCTATAAGAACACCAAACCCTAGTAATTAACAGAATAGCAGATAATATAAAAAACAATACAGCCTCCATTTCACAAGAATTGTCATTCTAGCCTCGAAATTTTGTTTCTATATATTTGTCATTATAGGATTTCAAGACCATTAATAGCATAGATATCATGAATTTCTGTATTGGAATTTAATATTGTTGATTTTCTCTCTTCATCTATTGGTTGTAAATGGGGGTGGATGATTAGTTTAAGAAAAAGTTACATTTTCAAAACAAAATCAATCATTTCCTTAATGTGTGAAAATTTCAACAATGACGATTAAAAAGAAACGGAGGGAGTACCAAACAATAACATTTTGAGTTATCTATCCCACCAACATAATTTCATTGAATGGAAAAAAAAAACTAGGCTCTGCCCATAAACTGACTGAGAGCCCACAGAAGCATCTACTTTCTTTGATCTTGGCCAGAAGATATATGTGCAATATACAGATATGGTCAAGAAATCATTATACTGAAATAGGAAAGAATTACTACTCTATATTCCTTGAATTCCCTGTGATCTACGATATAGTCTATAACAAAGATGCTTTCCAAAACCAGTCAAATCCTAAAGCTATGTTCCCAATTCAGAAATTCAGGAAGAAAAAAGGTTCAATTTATAACATTAAACAAAGGAAATAAAGTTAGTCCAAAATCAGAAAAGGAAACAACTCAGAGAGGACCTGGCTTGGCAATTTTCTTTCGCGCCTTCTCCGTCTTAGTTCATTAACAAAGGCAAGGGAGTCTGAACATAACCCCACCCATTCACCATCTAGAAGTACTCTGTATTTTGCACACAGTGGAGTGTAAGTGTCATCCACCAACTCTTCCATCCCAGAGCTATACAACTTCTCAACAATTGGCTCGTTCAAGACATAGGTGACAATTCCAGTAATGGCTAAATGTTTCAGAAGGCCACAGTTCTCACCATCCGGTGTGGTGAGGAAGCAGAGTCTTCCCCAATGCGATGGGTGCCTGTATCATCAAACAAAATTAGGCAAACTCCAATCACCAAGACAACAATGATTGACCTACAAGCCTAATTTTGACTCAACATCATGCGGTAAGGTCATAGATCTAGAAGTTTAAATGGAATTCTATTGTATCATGATACATCAGCAATTCCAAAGAGAAACAAATTAATGAGTTTTTGAAATTGATATTAAGTGGAATAATAGAGAATAGAAAATAGAAAGGTAAGGAATTGTTCTAATAACTATTAAACATCCTTCTCATATAAATATAATGCTTCAATTTACTCTGAATGTTGAAATACACAAGATGTATGTCATAGTTGCTTACGGGTATCTGGCTTCCCCAACCCTTCCGGTGTAAGAAACTTGCTGGCGTGTTTTTCGCATATCACAGCAGGCTTGCAATGGATTTGTACGCCTGAGGTTTGCGACGACACCCGAGATTCTTTCTGTCCTCTTGAAAGGATGAGCCCAGGCTCCCGTAGAAAATGCTCTTGAAAGACCATTGGTGACTACAGAAGCCTCAAAATAATCACTAACAGATTCAATACTCCGATCTCCATACATGTCTCTTTGCATCGATTTTACCATTCTTCTCACTGCATGCTTAACATGCACATAGAGTTCGTGCTCTAATAACTCCGCTGCCAAATGTACTCTTTTGTTCCTGAAGTCATCTCTATTTTCAATTTTTCTCCGGCCAGAAAACGCTTGTAGCAGACACTTGAGCATATAGGCAAAAAATCGAGCTTTCTGTTTCAAGCTGTGTAAATTTGGAAACAGTGTAGTCTGGAGCAATTCTTCAGCAGATTCGTCGGGAGGGTAATTGCGTGCTTTCATAAGTTTATCTAGGTAACTCACAGCACGACCTCTGGTACGGAATCCCTCACATTCCTCATCAGCATCACGAATAGAAGCCATGATTATATTATTTATACGGCCATCTAATGTGCCACACTCAATCAAATCAACAACTTCTTTGTCAGAAGATACCCCAAGAGCGAAAAATAATACCCAAACAGGAACTTCTACTAATAAACAATATACTCTAAGAACATTATCTACTCCTTTAGTGTTTCCAACTTTTGGACCGTCAACTAGTTTAGCTATCACCTTCTGTCTCATTAAAGGGGGTCTGTATGCAATTCTCCAGTACGGGTCATTAGAAATCCACAACCTCTTCAAGCAAGGTTGTTCTTGTGCAATGAAAGTCTGCAGTAAGTATAAATCCTCAATGTAAGCTAGTCATATAGCAAGAAATGTATTACAAATCAAAAAGAAATTGAGTTCGCAAAAAGACACAAGAAACAGAGCACAACAAAAACAAATATAATAAGGCCGCGGGATTGGGATTGTAAAAGATTAAAACAAAACTCAGTTAAAAAGCCTCACAAATAAGAAAGTGGTATGAATAGGGAAAAATTTATGTCAGCCCGGACAGTCAAACAACATAACTGCAGTTGTATTGTACAAGTCGGGTCTTATGAGCAAATATAAATTTTAATAGCGTTCATGCAGCTTTTAATAGTAATATAAAAACCTCCCAGAAGGACATCCATTCAAAAGTTTACTTTGCATCAATAAATTACAAATCCATAGATAAGAACAACTAACTAGATGCAGACAGCCAGATTGAAATTCACCTTCTCAGCACCCTTCACAATAAAATAGCCTCCTTCATCAAAATCACAGTCACACTTTGCAGAGTCCTTCATCCAGCAAAGGTCAGATTTGACCATAACTGGAACCCTGCCAACAAAGATTTCCTTATCTTCCTCAAAAATAACCTCCTTGTTACGGTGCTGCTCTTTTCCAGATTCAGATGTGTTACAATCTTTCATCTTCGGGGTATACACCTGATAAAATATACAAAATATGTAACACTTATACACACTGTAAAAGACTTCATTATACTTTTCTGATTTGAAGAGCTACTGTTCAATATAATTAAGTTTACTTACAAGATATTTAACAAGAGAAATTACCGAAATGAAACATAGAATAAAGCAGTTTGCAAGGTACATCATAGGATTACAATTTTTGTAGGACAGAAGAAATAGGTTGAATAAGGAGCCAATTTCTACAACTCCACACACATACTACTACTGATTCTTAGGGTTATGATGTTGGACAGGTAACCTTTAGGATTACGCAGATCATTACAGAAGACTATGAGTTTTAATGCAAAACGTGGATCCAGATCATTTACTTATAAGCCTGATTGTATATCAGATTGGGGCTGCTGCACACTGCGCAAGCTTAATTTAGCCTTGTGATACTTATTGGGATACCTCAGAAAACAAGTGAATGATTTATCGCTCTTCGCAAGTGAATTTGTTTCTAAAATCTTCTGTACCAAATCACTTCTTAATAATCAAAGACTGGAAACTTCATGGATGATCAATTCCTCCGAAGTTTTTTTATAGAAAAAGGAAAGCTCACCAAATGTACATAACTTGCTAGTGTATGGGTGTGTGAGAGAGAGACAGAGAGAGACCAGTAAGAAAGGCAAATAGCGAATAAATCAAGACCAAACATATTCGGGAATTAGGGAACTAGCCTGACATATGACGTAAACTATCTGAAAAGGGTTTAATCTGAAGAAGAAGAAGAAAAAAGGAAACAAAGGATTGGCAAATTGATTCAAAGCTTGCAACCGTCTGACGCATAGGTCACAAGACTAAAGATATTAAATTAATGGGCATGAGATATACTGAAATATCAAAATGCCGAAATGATCTTTTCATTTATACTCCTTAAATGCATGCAGAACTAAAAAAGGCATCTCATACAAATCTGAGAACCTAACAGAATGTCCTAAAAATAATCTGAACAAAAAAGAAAAAAATGAACCTTCCACGGTAGTAGGCCCCATGAGCACAATATTAAGAAAAGTACTGTAAGCTATAAATAGTAATTTGAGCATTAAGCAATAGATAGAAGTGCAAAATCCAGGAACAAACCTCGAAATATGTTTTGACAAATATCCTAGCAGAATATGTCATGTTCTGCAGGCGAGCATGCCTTGGATACAAATCAAGGCACCTTTCACCACCCTCCCTTACTGTCCCTGACCAAAATTTGGGACGCTCAACGCTAACATCACCAAAACGAACAAGAGCATAGCGGAATTCACCATCACCTTTCCTTGAGGGATCATACCCTGGTACCACCTTGATCTCACCAATAGAGTCAAATACATTCTTAATTCCATAACTAATGAAATCGTTATACGAATTTATTTGGTGACTAAGGAGTCCATGCTGTCGGAAAAATGCCGAGGAAGCCCTCTTACAGAAATCAGTCAAAAAAGATTCCCCAAGTTCAGTAAAATCCAAGCAATCCAATGTCTCATCATCACTATATTCATTCTCTTCATCAACTTCCATCCTAGCCCCACCCTGAAAATCTTTCCTATTTGTAGTGACAACCACCAACTTCTTCTTGGGAAGAGAACCAACTTTACCATAGGTTGTGATAACTACATCTTCCTTGGCACGAACAACCATCTTTTCAACATTGTTACTTGAATTGATAATCATCCCTTCCTTGAGATCAGAACCCATCTGGATATATTTTTTCTATGAGATCCTACAAACCAAACCATCAACGCACGAGCAAAAATATTAGAGATATCATATGATATAAGCCTTCCTAGCTTTATTATTATGATAGAGCTCAAACTCTTTTTAATGTTACCCCAGTAATTCCAATAACAAAGTACTGCTGTTCATAAGTTTCCCTACCTTCTAATTACTTTAAAATCAAATCCGTGGCATGGAATTGGATCAAAAGACTGGCATTCTACCCTGAAAGCCACAAAATCCAAAACCCTAAGCCAAGAAAAAACTGTGACTCATCACATCAAAAAATTCATCTAAGACCCATACTGCTGAGGCACTGAACAGCTTCTTCCCACTTTTATCAAACTCCCTCTCCTAAGATCAGAAAGCAAATTACTATTCAGAACCATGCAGAGATGGTTTACCAGATGAACTTATCAAGATACCTTAATCCAGTGACCCCCTCGCCTCTTTTTTTTTTTGCAGAAAATAAGAAAATTCAGAAAAAAACAAAGAACCAGAATTTTATCAGCGCATTCATTCATAGGGGGAAAAATCACCAACTTTGAACATGCAACTACAACAGAGTACGCCCATGTGACCTGGTCACACCTCATAACAACAAAATTCCCGTTTAAAAGACAGAAAACGCATAGTATTAAGTTATCGACAAACAAAAAACGAGAAATCCATGATTTTGATAAACTAGAAAGCACAAAAATCAAAAACCCAGAAAGGAGAACAAACCCCTATAAGTATCTGCGGAAGGACGAAATTCACAGATTGTAAATGCAGGAAACGATAGTTGGCTGGGGGGCTTAAGGCGTCCAGTTTTCAGTCATTGATCTCAGATACGGAAGATTTTTCGTTGGAGACAGGAGAAGAAGAAAAAGCGAGCAGAAGTTCTTCTTCAACCAGCCTCGGGTGGAGAAGAATCAGCGACAGGAGTAAAGCAACAAGAGAGTTAAAACAACAGTCAATGGCATTGAACGGAGGATTGCAGTTTTTGAAGTGGGGGTGGAGACTTGGATACTTGCGTTAGAGTTGAGGAGAGCATCGAAAGAGAAAAGGAGTTAAAAGTGAAAGAAAAAGTGTAAACCTCATCATCTTCGTGTCGGGCCCGGTTCGGGTTGCACTTGGATATTTTATGGAAAATACTTGCCCAGTTTAACGGAGCTGGATTGCTTACGTGCATTTTTTAGCCATTACTCCGTCCGTCCGTCCCTTTAAGTTTGTCTCGTTTCCTTTTCCGACTTCCTCTAAAATGAGTCATATTTTTATTTCTATCCATTAATTTCTGCCCATAATACCCTTATTCAATTTATTTTATTCATATCCTAACATTACTTTATCAATCACATCAACCATCTACATCATCTTCTTCATCTAATATTTCACCATTACTTCATCAACCACCTAAAACTCCATTAAATTTCTTCTATTTTTACTAAGCTAACTTAACACAAATTAACTTAAAAACACAAATAATCCCGGATTAAATTAAGCACTCGGATTAGTGTCCTCTACTTACCAAATTAAACTCATTTAACCCATAACTAACCCATTACCCAGCCCAAAAACGTAGCCCAAAACCAGCCCAAAAACCCACCCCATATATACCCCTAATCCTAATTCTAACCCTCATTTCTCTTCTCTACAAACCCTAACCGCCTCTCTCGTTCTTTTCTCTGCAAACCCTAAAACCTTAACCGCCTCTCTTCTTCTTCTCCGATGGACGGTTCCACCAACACAAGGCCCTCGCAAAGCTTTACCCATAGTGAAACCCCTCCACTGTCCACCGGCCATCAATCTCTCACCGTCTCTAACCCTAGCTCTCCTCTGCCGGCGACTCCCTCATTCTCCTCCATGAACAACGACTCGGAGGTGGCTTTGAATCTATTTTTCAAAGACGACTCTCCAGAGGTCGATCCCTCGGCCACTGACTCCGGTCGATCAGGGTGCTCTTTGTCCCCCCCTGCAACTGGGGTCCCGATTGCGTTGGAGATCACACTTGGAGCAACCACCCGTCGGAGGATATTGATATCGACATGTTGTGGACGCCGGAGCAGAAGAAAGAGTCGATGGAGATGCAGCGGTCGCCGGAGTTGTCGGAAAATGAAGGCCTCTCTCGTCCCCGGGAGATCATCATCATTCCTGACACCCCGACGCCGGAGATTTCTCCTCCTCTGTCCCCTGAAATCGTTGTCATTCCGGACTCGTCGTCTGTCTCTCACTCCCATTGTGCCTCCAACTTCGAAGAAATCTAGCTAAGTCTTCTTGGGGGCTTTGGTTTAATTTTCTGTTCTATCACTTGATTATGAACAATGGAATTGCTATGGTAATTTTTTGCGTATCTGGAAGTCCTCGTGTGGACTGATTTTTGCCTATGTGGAAGTCCTGATGTGGACTGTATATTTTGCGTATGTACTGGACTATGTATTTATGGGTTTATGTATTTATGGTTTGCCTATCTGGAATTACTCTTTGTATGTGCTTGAACTGTGATTAAATTGCTACTGTGGTTCATCTGGTGTTGTTGTGTTGTTGCTGCTGTTGTGGCTCATCTGATGAACTGTGGTTCATCTGGTGTTGTTGTGTTGCTGCTGTTGTTGTTGTTCATCTGATGAACTGAGGTTCATTTGGTGTTGTTGTGTTGATGTTGTTGTTGTTTTTCATCTGATGAACTGAGGTTCATTTGATGTAGGCATGGGAAATCTAATAAATATTGGTGATATCATGCATAAGAATAATATTTGTTGCCTGAGAAATATCTATGATGAAGTCTGTTTATCATGATCTGAGATTGCATTTAATTTCCAATTCTTTTATGTACCCTAGAAACACAATAATTAGTGTCTTGTTTGTGCCTATCTGGTATGTTTAGGTTAGTGTTTAGGGGCTATATATCAATGAGGGAATGGGGACATCTGTTATAATCAATGATGAAAATGTCAATGCTGAGATACAAGCCCTTAATTTTCACTACCTGGATGTGCTATAGGAACACTAGATATTTATTACTGACTGATGCCTATCTGGAGTGTTAAGTCTTGGAATTAAGTGTTAATCATGATGGTCATGAGGACACCTGAGACAAATTTGTTGCCTTAATCACTTAGCATTCTATTGCATGACTTACGGATATTAATCTGATTTTCTTTGCTTACAAAAATATGACTAGTGTAAGCTTGCTTACAAATAACTGATAGTCTATGCATGCTTACAATAGTCATATAGTCCTGGATAAACCAAAAAAATCTTGAGTCTATGCATGCTTACCTTACATAATTATGAAGTTGTCTAAATCTTTTTGGCTGTCCCCTAAACCATTAGCTTCAATGTCTCCTAAATCATATGGTTGGTCTTCTGTTGCATCATTTGCTTGGCTGTCTTCATTATCTGAACCCCCATGAACAATCTCCCATGCTTCTATCACAACCCAAGTAGTTGCCTTGATTATTTCTGGTAGAAGACCTTGTGCTCTTAATTTCTTTTTATTGACATGAGGCAGATGATAATCATTTCCTCCTTTGACTTGTAACACTTGATTCATAACATTTTGGAGAGAAATCCATACATCTCTTAGAGTAGTGGCATCCAAGTCATAAAATGCATGATAAACTGTTTGTAGCATTTCATCAACATCTCTTGGCATCTTTTTGTGCATCAGTGATTGTATGCTCCTAAAAAACCCTAGGTCTAAGATATTTAAATCAGGACTATTTGTTGGCTGCTGAATTAGAATAAAAGTAAATCCATCTTGTTTGTGTACCTCTTGCCATTCTGGATCTTATTGATTGATATGAGGCCTTGCATTGTCTTGTTGGATGTATATGACTTTCTGTCCATCTTGTGGCCATTTAGCCTTGATTACTGGTATGATCTGGTCAATTAACATTCTTCTTGTAACATGCTTGTTAATTGACTCTATAAGTTTTGTAACAATTGTCCCCTTTGGCCTCTTCACTGATTTCCTTTTTGCTGCTTCTTGGTATGTGAATGGAAAGATTGGTATCTTTCCATTAAATGTGCATGCTCCCTCTGAATTGAACCATGGCCTTGCAACTACTGCCATGAACATAACCTTAGGAATAAACTTACTTGAACTAGCAACCATGTACATGCCTCTTTCATGCTTTGCTAGATAACATCTTTGTGCTTCTTTGTAAGAAAGAACCATTTTTCATCAATATGAATGAAATCATACATTGGATGATATTCTGTTTTTCCTGTCACTGTCCCCCATGTGATTAGATTGAGAATCCACTTCATCCTGGTTTTCTTGTGAGCTTCACTCAAACCAGGGTGTAGTGCATTTGTGTGTGGCTTTATTAATTTCATCTTCACCATTCTGTGACAAACTGATTTGGGAATGTCTAGTTTGCTTGCTAAATCTATGAGGCATTTTCTGTCCCCCATGCTTAGTGCTGTTATTGCTGCTTGATCAACTTGAGTTCGCTTCCTTCCACCATTATGATACCTTGTGGTGACATTGTAGCATTGATTTGCCTCCTTTTGTGTCATTGCTGCTCTCCAGATCCTACTAATTGTTCTTTTGTGCACTTTGAACAGTTCTGCAACTTCTTTGATGGCTCCATGTGGAAGTCTCTCCTCTAAAAATTTGGTGAGAAGATAATTGAGAATGTGCATCTTTTTGCAACTGCTGAGTCTGGGAGTTTGGGGCTGATGATGTTGGGTTGCCTCTCCATGATCCTCAAATTCTGATGTTGCTGGCTCTTGGTTCAGATCAAAAGGAAAAACAAGTTCTGCTCCTAAGTCCCCCATCTCCTCATTATTAAAGCCGTCATCATCAGGATCTTGAGCGTCGTTGTACATAAATGTTGAAGCCATTCTCTCCTTCTACAATGATGCAATTTTTAATGCTCTGTTTTTTTGCTCTGTTTTGTGTTTAGCAGCAGTAAATGCTCTTTGCTTTCTCAATTATGGGTTTTATAGTGTGTTATTGCCTTAGTGCAGTTGTAAATGTAAACAGAAATTGTAAGGGTATTTTGGTCATGGTTTATTGGCAATCCGTGTGAATGAAATGCTGGAATGTGATTGGCTGTTAATTTTGTAAGCTTTGTTTTAATTGGCTGAAAAATGGGTTTGGACACTCTTCCTTATGCAAATTTCCCTTTATCAAGTGGCAAGTTTTTTCTTAATTATAGTGCAAAGGACTAAGTGAGACAAACTTAAAGGGACAGAGGGAGTAGAATGGTTATAATTGATTATTTACACAAAGTTGGATGGGAGTAGGAAATTAGCTGGCCTTCCACTCTTTTCTAAATGCAAAATCCTAATTTGTGCAAAATATATGAATCACTCTTGACATTATTAGAGTGACTAACGGAGAGCACTCTAATGCGTTAAAGCGTGTCAATAACATCCTTATCGAATTTCTTAAACATAGAAAAAGCGAATGAAATGAACCTATATTCATTCGCCTCACACTTAGAAGCATATTTCTTCTTTTTCTTCTCAACCGGATTGTGTAAGGCCACCCCAGGCGCCCAAGAAACCATACCCGTGTTAGCAAAAGGAGAGATACTAGTCACATCCAAACAAACATATTTGCCTTGAAACCAATTAAAAAGGAAAAGGTTTGCGGGCCTAAGATTTTTCTCGACCATTGAAAGAAAGCATATAGGAGCCTCTTTGCGCACACGATTCCTGCTTTAGAACAAATATCCCCCAGATTGTCACGCACCAAATTATGCCTAAACTTCACACACCCCTCACTAGAACAATGAACAACGTGATCACCCCATTGGTCCATCTTGGGAGAATCGCAACTCGGGAAAATACTACCTTCAGTGAATAAAGGAATTGTGAGTCTATAACATAGGACCTAAAGAAATTGATGATGGTTCATTCTCTGCCCAAGGCCATCAATAGGGATAGTGAACAAGAAATCTTGTGCATGCGGGGCACAAATGAAACTTAGCCTGAAATGTGCTCGTTTGGAGGCAAGAAGCAAGTAAGGCATAACGAATAACATCTATTGCAACATAAATACCAAGACCGCCCATCTTAATAGGGAGAAAGGCAAGTCGTCATTGTCAGTCCCTAAAATCGGGCCCAGATGCGGGCCCATCTTAGAAACAATTCCTCGTAGTACTATCTCATAGTGGTTGGAGTTTACAACATTACCAAAGCTTCTAGTTTCCTTTGCCATCTCCTAAATTTTCTGCTTGGCAACTAATGATGGTGTATTTAGAATGTTGCCATTACATGAAGCGCCAATAATCCTTTTTTCATTGTCCAACAAACATTATAAAGATAAAAGACTACATCTTGATTTGTGTAATCATGGAACAAATAAATGGAGCAAAGTCTCTTAAACCATTTGTAATAGTAATATAAGCTCTCGTAATCCCCCTCTTCGATGTTTCTTATAACCTTTTTCAAGCTATTCGCCTTCTTAGTAGAAAAATATTTTACAAGGAAGGACTTATGTAACTTGACGTGAGTATCTATACTTCCAGTAGGTAGATGGTAGTAACAGTCATAAGTCGTGTCCTTAAGGGTGAACCTGAAAGCTCTCATCTTTATTTCTTCCTCAACAACGTTAGCTAGTTTCATGTTCATGCAGATAATGTCGAATGTACCCATATGCTCTATTGGGTCCTCTTCACTCTATTCATGAAATGTTGAGAGCAAATGAATCAACATTGAATTCAACTCAAAGTTGACGCCGATCATAAGTCGCGTCCTTGAGGGTGAAACTGAAACTCTCATATTTGTTTGTTCTCCAATCTCCGAAGACATACTTCAAGCATATAGACTCTATGTAAGCGAGAAGTTATTCACGCTGATTAAAACAAAATTTACCGAATGATGAAGAAACCCAATGATTACAACCTTACACAATGGCTAAGGCAAATAAGACACAAGGAGGATGCTTAAGACGACTTCAGAACACTAATCTTTCGGGAAATTGACACAGACAAGATCAACTAGGCGAGTTCAACAACAATGATTTCAATTGCACTATTCTCACAAAAGTTAACTGATGAAGGATCATCTGAGCATCAACCAATCCCGGTGGTTCCCGAGTTTGAGGGTGCGTTGACTCGTTCGAGAGCCAAGGAGCTCCAACAAGAGTTAGACAAGTTAGTCGCCATTATCTTGTCTAAGGAGTTTACGAGTACAAAGGATCTCTTGGAAACACCCATGAGGATGGTGTTTATTATAAGCGTTTGAGACGACTCAGGCGAAGGCAACGAAGGTAACCCGCAAGAGAGCGACCGCGATCGCAGGATTTAATTTATCCCAAAAGCCGTAGCCAAAGCACGGGCTGTGCGTTTTCCGCACAGGCCGTGCGCGGATCATGTTTCAGCCTACCGAGATATTCTTTGTTTTGTTTGTTTTTAGGATTATTTATTTTAATTGGTTTTTGCATTTTAGGAAATACTTTTATTTGTTTCATTTCTTTTAATGGGCCATAGAGCATCCTCCAGGTGCCTTGACCTACCATAGCCATTGTGTTTGGTTGTAATCCATTGGGGTTTCTTCATCATTCGGTAAGGTTCTTGTTCTTAAGTTCAAGAGTTTTATCGTTGTTTGATTTGGTTCCAATTGACCTATCATTCGACTTATCCTTCTTTCATCTCATTATAATTCCGCCTATCTTCTCTGTTCGAGGTTTGGTGTCTAGATCGGACAACAACGGCTTATCCCCACATCAAATTGGTATCAGAGCTGTGTTGACACCATCCCGTCTTCACAAGAACATCACGAGACCCCTATCCTAGAAAATCACAAAAAAGAGTCAGTTTTTGTTTTCTTGTTTGTCAGTTTCTTTCAGAGATTGATTTTGAGTCTTCGATACTTTGATCTTTCTTGTTGAGTTTGTTTTCAGGCTGTGTACAAGAAGCTTGGATCGATTCGTGTTTGTAGAGATCGATAGATTGGAGTTTGGAGCACCCTTGTCCCAAAATCCATTCATCCCATCACCCCATCACAAATTCATCCATGCCTACCAAAACCGCAGCCGTCAAGAAACCCTAGAGTTGCTGAAGAAATTCATTCCTTGGAGCCGAAGACAAATCTTCTACAAGAAAATCCTATCTCTTCAACAAAGAAATCAAGTTGGTTAGTTCTTTTGTTTTATTTCATTTTTGCTGAGATTAATATCTCATATCGAGTCTGTATTCTTTATTTTGCTGAGACAAAAAAAAAAAATATATTCAAAAGAAAAATACAAAAAGAAGAAAAGAAAAGAGAAAAATACAAAAAAGAAGAAAAGAGAAAAGTCTCAAAGTCAACATTTATTTTACGTTTGTTGAGTCCAATCCAGTTGAGTCTTGTTAGAGTCGGAATTCAAGAATTTGGATGAAACGGGATTGCCACGAGCCCGTTACGAAGACGAAGAAATTTTAAGTCGGCAAATTCCCGCGATCACCACCCATCCCCCGCGATCGCGGCCGTGATTAGCCAACTTTCTGCAGAACCCTCAGATAGAGCCCCACGTTCACCTGGCAAGCACACCTCGATCGCCATCTATATACTGTGATCGCCACCCTTTGCCTGGCGACCGCCGTCGTCCTGTTCAAGCTACTGCAATTCTTCTGAGCCATATTCAGGCCTACCCTACCCCTCTCGACTCCGTCTTCGATCTTTCATTGACACCAGTCGGGACAAGTTAAGGTACACTTCCTTTTGGACCTCTTGAGTTCGAATTTTGAGTCTGACAGTTGTTTGCATTTATATTCCTGCAAACGTCTTTTGAGTCTTTGTTTTCTTTCTTTTGTTGAGTCGTTTTGCTTTGAGTCAGAACCTTGAGTTGAAACCCCGCCCCTACACTAGCCATCTCCATCTCTACCATCACTCATCATAGTGTTAGGAGCCTGCTAGTTTCAGTCTATTGGGTTTTTGATTCACACAAGGCAATCCATCAAGAAAAGCTTGTTACAACAACAATTGAGAGAGAGTGCAGAGGAAAACATACGAGAGTAAACACTTGCGAGTTGTTTTCATTTACACTTACTTAATATTGTTTTGTGTTAGTCTTTTCTTTGATAATGGACAGGTCAGTTTCTCCCCAGAGGAGAAATCCAGCGGCCCCAACGGCCAACCCTGTCACTCCGGAGCTTATGATGGACTTTCTTCGAGAGTTTAGGCAAGAGCTTATAGACGGTATTACAACGGGAATTAACGCATCCCTCAATGGGGTTACTATAGCCCTTAGACAACTTACACCACCAGCTACGGAGCATATTGGAGCTTCCCGATACGCTCCCGCAGACACTCCCCGGAGGCCCTTACCAGACCAACGAGAAGTATATGAGGTTGCCCAGACGACCCGGAGAGCCAGAGAAGCGGCGAATGGGATTCATCTCGAGCCCCGAGGCAGGACCCCGCCCAGAGCTGACAACCGTCAAGCTCGAAGAGAGCATTTCCATAATTCTCATTTACCTCTTAATAATAGATACAATGCTGCTAACCGTTTTCATGACAGATTTCAGGATCTGGGTGACAACGATGACTATGAGGAGCATGGTGTTAATGAAGATGCAGGAGATGAAGGATGGCAACCCTATCGCCAACAAGGAGGATACCAAGGAAGGAGAAGAGAGCCTGAGCAAGTTGGAGTTGGGAAGATCAAGGTGAACATCCCGAGTTTTGAGGGCAAGTGTGATCCAGATGTCTACATGGAGTGGGAGATGAAAATTGAGCAGATATGGAATTGTCACAACTTTCCCAAGCATATGAAGGTGCAACTTGCATCTTTGGAGTTTAATGGCTATGCTCTAGTTTGGTGGGACAACTTAGTGAGAGGAAGAGCTGGAAATGGAGATTATCCCATTGCTACTTGGGATCTAATGAAGAGGATGATGAGAGCTCGATTTATTCCCCCACACTACACTAGAGAGCTTATACAACGCCTTGAGAATTTCAAACATGGAACTATGGCAGTAGAAGAGACCTTCAATGCTATGCAAATAGCCATGGTCAGAGCCAATTTGGTTGAGGATGAAGAGGCAACAATGGCCAGATATCTTCTCATTCTCCATCCATATGTGGCTAATGAGATTGAGATGTTCCCCTACAATTCAATGATAGAGCTGTTGCACTTGGTAATCAAGGTGGAAAGGAAGACTAAGGCAAGGAATCACGGAAGCAGAAATGGAAGCGGGTCTTCCAACAGTTGGAAAAATCAGCAGGGAAGATCTTCTTATCCATCAGCCCGAGACGCCCCTTCCAAGGAAGATAGTTGTTCACGAAGGAACCCACCACAAGCTGCCCAAGTGCCTTCAAGAACTACAATTGGCCCTTCCAATGGACCTCGAGGGAGTACTTCTAACCCTACTTCTAGAGCTAGAGATATCGAATGTTTTAAAAGTAGAGGAAAGGGTCATATGATGAAAGATTGTCCTAATTCTAGAGTCTTAATTATTAATCAACTAGGGGAATATGAAAGTGAAAGTGATAAGGAAGAGAACCTAGTTGATAATCATGATGAGGATGATCTTGAGGATGAAATTGGTTATGAGCATGGTTATCCCCACATTATCATTCGACTTATCCTTCTTTCATCTCATTATAATTCCGCCTATCTTCTCTGTTCGAGGTTTGGTGTCTAGATCGGACAACAGTGGCTTATCCCTGCATCAAATTGGTATCAGAGCTGTGTTGACACCATCCCGTCTTCACAAGAACATCACGAGACCCCTATCCTAGAAAATCACAAAAAAGAGTCAGTTTTTGTTTTCTTGTTTGTCAGTTTCTTTCAGAGATTGATTTTGAGTCTTCGATACTTTGATCTTTCTTGTTGAGTTTGTTTTCTGGCTGTGTACAAGAAGCTTGGATCGATTCGTGTTTGTAGAGATCGATAGATTGGAGTTTGGAGCACCCTCGTCCCAAAATCCATTCATCCCATCACCCCATCACAAATTCATCCATGCCTACCAAAAACGCAACCGTCAAGAAACCCTAGTGTTGCTGAAGAAATTCATTCCTTGGAGCCGAAGACAAATCTTCTTCAAGAAAATCCTATCTCTTCAACAAAGAAATCAAATTGGTTAGTTCTTTTGTTTTATTTCATTTTTGCTGAGATTAATATCTCATATCGAGTCTGTATTCTTTATTTTGCTGAGACAAAAAAATAAAAATATATATTCAACAGAAAAATAGAAAAAGAAGAAAAGAAAAGAGAAAAATACAAAAAAAGAAGAAAAGAGAAAAGTCTCAAAGTCAACATTTATTTTACGTTTGTTGAGTCCAATCCAGCTGAGTCTTGTTAGAGTCGGAATTCAAGAATTTGGATGAAACGGGATTGCCACGAGCCCGTTACGAAGACGAAGAAATTTTAAGTCGGCAAATTCCCGCGATCGCCACCCATCCCCCGCGATCGCGGCCGTGATTAGCCAACTTTCTGTAGAACCCTCAAATAGAGCCCCGCGTTCACCTGGCGAGCACACCGCGATCGCCATCTATATATTGTGATCGCCACCCTTTGCCTGGCGACCGCCGTCGTCCTGTTCAAGCTACTGCAATTCTTCTGAGCCATACTCGGGCCTACCCTACCCCTCTCGACTCCGTCTTCGATCTTTCATTGACACCAGTCGGGACAAGTTAAGGTACACTGCCTCTTGGACCTCTTGAGTTCGAATTTTGAGTCTGACAGTTGTTTGCATTTATATTCCTGCAAACGTCTTTTGAGTCTTTGTTTTCTTTCTTTTGTTGAGTCGTTTTGCTTTGAGTCAGAACCTTGAGTTGAAACCCCGCCCCTACACCAGCCATCTCCATCTCTACAATCACTCATCATAGTGTTAGGAGCCTGCTAGTTTCAGTCTATTGGGTTTTTGATTCACACAAGGCAATCCATCAAGAAAAGCTTGTTACAACAACAATTGAGAGAGAGTGCAGAGGAAAACATACGAGAGTAAACACTTGCGAGTTGTTTTCATTTACACTTACTTGATATTGTTCTGTGTTAGTTTCTCCCCAGAGGAGAAATCCAGCGGCCCCAACGGCCAGCCCTGTCACTCTGGAGCTTATGATGGACTTTCTTCGAGAGTTTAGGCAAGAGCTTATAGATGGTATTAAAGCGGGAATTAACGCATCCCTCAGTGGGGTTACTATAGCCCTTAGACAACTTACACCACCAGCTACGGAGCATATTGGAGCTTCCCGATACGCTCCCGCAGACACTCCCCGGAGGCCCTTACCAGACCAACGGGAAGTATATGAGGTTGCCCAGACTACCCGGAGAGCCAGAGAAGCGGCGAATGGGATTCGTCTCGAGCCCCGAGGCAGGACCCCGCCCAAAGCTGACAACCATCAAGCTCGAAGAGAGCGTTTCCATAATTCTCATTTACCTCTTAATAATAGATACAATGCTGCTAACCGTTTTCATGACAGATTTCAGGATCTGGGTGACAACGATGACTATGAGGAGCATGGTGTTAATGAAGATGCAGGAGATGAAGGATGGCGACCCTATCGCCAACAAGGAGGATACCAAGGAAGGAGAAAAGAGCCTGAGCAAGATGGAGTTGGGAAGATCAAGGTGAACATCCCGAGTTTTGAGGGCAAGTGTGATCCGGATGTCTACATGGAGTGGGAGACGAAAATTGAGCAGATATGGAATTGTCACAACTTTCCCAAGCATATGAAGGTGCAACTTGCATCTTTGGAGTTTAATGGCTATGCTCTAGTTTGGTGGGACAACTTAGTGAGAGGAAGAGCTGGAAATGGAGATTATCCCATTGCTACTTGGGATCTAATGAAGAGGATGATGAGAGCTCGATTTATTAATTCCCCCACACTACACTAGAGAGCTTATACAACGCCTTGAGAATTTCAAACATGGAACTATGGGAGTAGAAGAGACCTTCAATGCTACGCAAATAGCCATGGTCAGAGCCAATTTGGTTGAGGATGAAGAGGCAACAATGGCCAGATATGTTTGTATCCACCTTTCCCGCTTCAATTTCTGCACTTGGCAATCAAGGTGGAAAGGAAGACTAAGGCTAGGAATCAGGGAAGCAGAAATGGAAGCGGGTTTTCTAACAGTTGGAAAAATCAGCAGGGAAGATCTTCTTATCCATCAGCCCGAGACGCCCCTTCCAAGGAAGATAATGGTTCACGAAGGAACCCACCACCAGCTGCCCAAGTGCCTTCAAGAACTACAATTGGCCTTTCCAATGGACCCCGAGGGAGTACTTCTAACCCTACTTCTAGAGCTAGAGATATCGAATGTTTTAAATGTAGAGGAAAGGGTCATATGATGAAAGATTGTCCTAATTCTAGAGTCTTAATTATTAATCAACTAGGGGAATATGAAAGTGAAAGTGATAAGGAAGAGAATCTAGTTGATAATCATGACGAGGATGATCTTGAGGATGAAATTGGTTATGAGCATGGTTATTCTTTGATTTGTAAGAGAACTTTGCATGTACAACCCGCCCCTTGTGAAGATAACCAAAGAGAAAATTTGTTTCATACTAGATGCTTAGTTAAAGGGAAGGTTTGTAATATGATCATTGATGGAGGAAGTTGTTGCAATATTGCTAGTACTGAATTGGTTTCTAAATTGCAAATTGCTACTATTTTCCACCCTAGACCATATAAATTGCATTGGATGAATGAATGTGGTGAATTGAAAGTTCAAAAGCAGGCTAAGATAGCATTCACACTAGGGAAATATGAAGATACAATTTTGTGTGATGTTGTTCCTATGCAGGCTTGTCATATATTGTTAGGTAGACCATGGCAATACGAGAGGAAGGTTGTTCATGATGGTCATACTAACCGCCATTCATTTACTTTCAATAATAAGACTGTTACTCTTAAGCCTATGACTCTAGCACAGATAGTAGATGCATATGAGAAGAGCAAAGGCAAAGGAGAATTGGCCTCGAATGAGGAGGATGGAGCAGAGGCAGAAGCCACACGGAGTGACCGCGATCGCGGGAAAGTCCTGGCGATCGCGGCCACCAATACAACAACCACTGCAAAGAGCGACCGCGATCGCGGGAAATCCATGGAGATCGCGTCGAGGTGAGCTGCGCAGATATTTCCTTTGCCTTCGAATGCTCTTTTGGCTTCCAAATCCGAATTGCAAGGAGAGTACCTACCTTTAGACACTACTTTAATGATGCTATGCAAGAAGTTTGTGTCGACAGGTACCAATTCTCAAGCTGATTTACCCCCGAAAAAGCTATTCTAGAGGAGTTTGGTGATGTGTTCCCGGATGAGATCCCAACAGGCTTACCGCCCTTTAGGGGTATTGAGCATCAAACTGATCTTATGCCAGGAGCTTCATTACCTAACAGGACAACTTACAAAATGAACCCTCAGGAGTGCCAAGAGATTCAGAAACAAGTGCAGGAGCTCCTAGATAAGGGTTATGTTCGAGAGAGTCTTAGTCCATGTGCTGTCCCGTTCTTGTTGGTTCCTAAGAAAGACGATTCTTGGAGGATGTGTGTTGACTGTCGAGCTACCAATAACATAACCGTCAAGTATCGTCATCCTATACCAAGGCTAGATGACATGTTGGATGAACTTCATGGAGCCACCAATTTTACCAAGATTGATCTTAGGAGTGGCTACCATCAAATAAGGATGAGAGAAGGCGATGAGTGGAAGACTACCTTCAAGATCAAATTTGGTCTATATGAGTGGCTTGTGATGCCATTTGGATTGACTAATGCTCCCTCTACGTTTATGAGGCTTATGAATCATGTCTTGAGGAAGTTTATAGGGCAGTTTGTTGTTGTTTATTTTGATGATATCCTGATTTACAAAAGGTCCCTAGAGGAGGATGAACAACATCTCAGGGAAGTACTCGTTACTCTTAGTCTACAACGACCATATGCTAATTTGAAGAAATGTGATTTTTGCACTGATAAAGGTATATTTCTTGGTTTTGTAGTGAGCTCCCAAGGATTACAGGTGGATGAAGAGAAGATTAAGGCCATTCAGGATTGGCCAACCCCCACCACTAGCAGCCAAGTCAGAAGTTTCCATGCATTAGTGTTGGAATAGGGACCTATGGAACTCTGGTTCCTTAACAGGTTCCTTTCCTCTATTACTCTATGTTTTGACGATGACAACCTTAGCATATACTATGGTATAGTTTATCTTGTTATTTCAGTTGAAAAGATTGAAGATTTGAAGACTGATGAAGCAACAAGGGAAGTCAGAAGGAACTGCGATTACATCCAAGTTATTCCTAACCCTAGCGTGGGCGGCGAGCCGATAAGATTTGTAGAAGATCTTTTCCTTGTTAGGATATTGCTAGAGTTGGTTGTAATTCGGTCTTCGTAATTTATGGTAACTTTTGAGTTAATTTAAGTTAACTTGAATCGCATAGGTTCGATCACATATTAGGAAATAAGTACGACATATAATATATTCCCTAGAATATCTTTATATGCCGAACTAATTCCCTATATATATGGTCGCCTCTATGTTCTTAGGGTTTATGTATTTTGACGAAGTTTGAAGTGCATCAGCCTAAGAGAAGAAGAAGTGTGTTCTTGTATAAAGAACATCAAGTAAGTTCACTGGTATTCTCATCCGAGAGTTTCTGAAAGGAACTAGGTTAGTACTTAGCAATAAGTTTGTAATCTCGTTCATCTCTAAACTTACTGATTGAATATACAAGTAGACCTTTCAAATCCTCGAAAGAGGGGTGGTTTTCATCCAAAGATAACTATTTGGTTATCTAGGGTTTCCACCTAAAGTAATCGTGTTGATAACTTGTTATATTACTTCCGTTGTGCCTAGGAACTGGACAACTCTTTGTCACAGTTCCCTTGATACTAACATACAAATCCTACAATTGGTATCAGAGCCAGTGCTCTAGATTGTGTGTTACTTGCAGGTTGTCAACATGTCTCGTCCAAACGAACAAGAATTAGGTATCTCTACGAACAAGCCATACCTATTGAAACCTGGTCAATTCCAATGGTGGAAGGAACAAATGATTGGATTCTTCCAAACCAATGACATGTTATGTTGGAAAATAGTTGAGCATGGAAACTTCGAAGTTCCCCTGGATCCAGCCGACAAAAAGACTGAGCTTGGTTTCAAACGCTGGACCACTGAACACTTCTCCCAACAAGAGAAAAATGCCAAAGCTAGACAATACATCCTTAATGCTCTTACTAAATCTGATCAAGACAAAGTCATGGGAATTGATAACTCTAAGGATATGTGGAAAGCACTTGAGAATTTCAACTTAGGAAGTGAAGATCTCCAAAACAGCAGAAAGTTTGATCTTCAAGGTGAATATCACAGGTTCAAGATGCTGGAATCAGAGAATATATCTGCATATCATGGTCGATTAGAGATCCTGTGCAACAAGCTTCGCGCATGTGGAGTCAAACTTGAAGAATGGTCAAAATCACTGGTTTTTATCAATGGACTGAACTCAAAATTTGTTGTTACTCAAGATATCATGCTTCAGACCCCTACCATTAGGGAACTCCCTTTAGAAGAACTCATTGGGCAAGCTCAATGTCATGAAGACAAGATGAAGGGAAATGAGAAAAGTTCCACTGAAGCTGGAATTGCTCTTACCATTACCAAAGTCATGGAAAGACTCACCACTAGTGCTGATTCTGAAAATGATGATGATGATGATGAGATGATTGCACTGCTCACTAGCACCGTGAGAAAATTTCATAAAGGAAAGTTCCCTAGAAATGAAATTCGTAAGGAGAAAAGGGAACTGAGATGCTATTAATGTGATCAACCAGGGCATCGTGCTAGAGACTGTCCCAAAAATGAAGACAAGACAAAAGAGGAAGAGGTTCCCAAGAAAAGGGCTCTTGTTGCTACCACCACTTGGGGTGACAACGACTCTGATAGGGAACTGGACCTAAACCCATCTAAGGTATGCTTCATGTCCGTCTCTGAGAAATATGCCTTATGGGGAGACAGTGACTCTGAGGAAGACTCTTCCAAAGTCTGCCTAATGGCTCAATCTGAAAATGAGTCACCAAAAGCTGAGGTATCATCCTTTACTTAACTCTCAGAAACTCTTCTCAAATATGATAAGAAACAATTGATTAAATTTATCAAATCTATGAGTAAAGAAAATAGCAACCTCTTGGAAAAACTTGCTGAAAGTGAAGAAGAAAACTCTATTTTGTCTGAAGAGAGTGAGGCTTAGTGCAAGAAATATGAAAATGCCAACAAAATCACTAAATGTCCCACATGTGACTTGCATGAAAAATTAAATCTAGGAAACAGTTCCTCTTCTCATAACTCGGAATCTAGCTTGCAAATTATCATTGAGAAACTTGATTGTCTTACTGAATGCATCCATGAGAAAACTGTTAATCAGATTGTCTTTGTTAAACCTAGTAGAGGTCTAGGGTATAAGCCTTATGACGAGTCAAAACTCCCTTGTGATTCTCACTCCAACCTTGATGAACTCACCAAAACTCTTGAGGCAAAAAATGAAAGACTTGACCTTGCTCTTCAAACTTCTAATAGTAAGAATGAGTTCCTAGAACAGAAAATCAAGGTCATGGAAAATTCTCCCACTCAAGAAACACCTTGTGCCCCTTTCTTCAGTCCTCACATTCATGATATGTATAGAAACATGGCCAGGGGTAAACCTAGAAGCTCTCCCAGGAAAAAGGTTGACTTAGGTAAAAAGAAATCCCATTACAAGACTCAGGATAAGTATCAATGGATTCCCGCAAACCGTGTTTGCTGGCACTGTAGGAACCAAGGACATCTTATTTATGACTGTGAGTAAAAGAGGAAACAAGAAGAAAAAGCCTATAGAAAATTCAAAAATGGACACACTCAAATCAATGACATCAACGACCCTCAATACTATGAAACGGTCAATGAATCAAAGTCCAAAGTTCAGAATGTCATCAAAAATATCCCACAAAGGAACTTGAACACTAACTTACCCAGAAAAGCTTGGCCGGCCTGGGTTCGTAAGAATTAATTTTCCCTTGCAGGCTGAAGTGAAGAATGATGCTAAATGGTACATAGACAGTGGCGCGTCTTGCCATATGACAGGTAATAAAGAGCAACTTCATTCACTTTAGAGATACAACGGAGGAAAGATTTCCTTTGGTGACAAAAAGAAAGGTGCAATCTTGGGAACTGGCACCGTAGACCTCTCAGAAAACATTTTGATAAGTGATGTTCATCTCGTAGATAATCTTGGTTTTGATCTAATAACTGTGTCACAGCTGTGTGACCAAGGAAGGAACAATGTCCTATTTACTCCCTCAGAGTGCTTTGTGATTCACCCTGAATCCCAGAAAACTCTCCTGAAAGGTAAGAGGTTCAATAATGTGTACATTGTGGACCATGACTACTCTCCTCAAGAAAAACTCTACCTTGCCACCATGATGAACAAATCCACCCTGTGGCATCAACGACTTGGTCATGCAAGTCTTAATCTCATTCACAAACTCCAGAGAAAGGAACTTGTCCATGGTCTACCCTCCATAAAGGTAGATGAAACTGAATTCTGCTCAGAATGTGTTAGAGGTAAACATGTACGTAGTTCTTTTAAACCAAAAACTTTCATAAGCACCTCTAAACCTCTGGAACTTATACACATGGATCTCTGTGGTCCCATGCGTACTCAAAGTATCAGAGGTAATAGATACATTCTTGTGAATGTTGATGATTTCTCGAGATACACATGGACTATCTTCATAAAATCTAAAGACGTAGTGTTTGACCGATTTTGTGAAATAGTTCCCACTCTTGAAATGTATCTGGGAAACAAAATTAAAGCAATTCGTTCTGATCATGGAACCGAATTCTAGAATGCAAATTTCCTAACCTTTTGCAGGGAAAAGGGGATCACTCATAATTTCTCAACTCCCAGAACTCATCAACAAAATGGAGTAGTTGAAAGAAAGAATCGAACTCTCGAAGATATGGCTCGCATAATGCTGATTTCCGCCGGTCTCTCTCAAAGGTTCTGGGCAGAGGCTGTCAACACAACATGTTATATTCTAAACAGAGCCATGCTTCGACCTCAAATTCAGAAGACTGCATATGAACTTCTTCATGGAAGAGTTCCCAACATTTCTCATCTTAAAGTCTTCGGGTGCAAATGCTTCATTCACAACAATGGGAAATCTCCCATAGGAAAGTTCGATCCAAGAAGTGATGAGGGCATATTTCTGGGATACGTTCTTAACAGCAAGGCCTTCAAAGTTTACAACACAAGGACTTCAAAATTTGAGGAATCTATTCATGTTGTCTTCAATGAATATGCCTTTCATGTGTCTTCACAGGTTCCCCACAATGACGACATCAATGATGATGAAGGAGAGGATCCTTCAGATCCCACCTCCTCTACAATGTCCGGATTTTCACTAGAACCTACTAGTGTTGATGAAACTCAATCTCAGGAAGTTCAAACTCTCATACCTTATCCTAGTTCATTTGCTCAGAATAGTGATGTCCCCATTCCTGATCCTTCCACTGAGGACCCATCTCCCAACGAGACTGAAGTTCACTCCACTCCTCTGGATGAGCCCTCTTCATCGTCAATTCCTAATGTCAACTACAAGTATAAGGGATCTCATCCAGTTGAGCAAATTATCTCTCCCTTTGATAAGACAGGTCCCTCAACTCGCTCCTCATTGAACAACTTCTGTGCCTTCACTGCCTTCTTGTCGGTTCTGGAACCCAAGAACTACAAAGAAGTTCTCAATGATGCCGACTGGGTACATGCCATGCATGAGGAACTTCACCAATTTGAGAGGAAAAAGGTATGGCGTCTAGTTCCCCGTCCTTCAGACAGAACCATCATTGGCACGAAGTGGATCTTCAGAAACAAACTTGATGACTCTGGCATGGTCACCAGAAACAAGGCACGGCTTGTTGCACAAGGCTATTGTCAACAAGAAGGAATTGACTATGATGAGACCTTTGCCCCTGTTGCTCGAATGGAGGCCATTCGTCTCATGATTGCATTTGCCACTCACAAAGGCTTCAAATTATTTCAAATGGACGTCAAGACTGCGTTCTTAAATGGATTCCTTCAAGAAGAGGTATATGTTAAGCAACCCCCTGGATTTGAGGACAAAAGCAGACCGGATCATGTCTACTTCCTAGAGAAAGCCTTATATGGACTCAAGCAAGCCCCTCGAGCTTGGTATGACAGACTAGCTCAGTTCCTGATATCAAATGGATACAGAAGAGGTTTGATTGACAAAACTTTATTTCTTCTTGAGCAAAATGAAGACATCCTGGTTGTTCAGGTGTATGTTGATGATATTATTTTTGGATCAACTAACCTGTCTCTTGTAGAAAAGTTCAAAGATCTGATGAGCAGCGAATTTGAAATTAGTATGATTGGGGAACTGACCTTCTTTCTGGGATTGCAAATAAATCAACTTCCTACAGGAACTCAAATCCATCAGCAAAAATATGTCAAGGAACTCCTCGACTATGATGAGACCTTTGCCCCTGTTGCTCGAATGGAGGCCATTCGTCTCATGATTGCATTTGCCACTCACAAAGGCTTCAAATTATTTCAAATGGACGTCAAGACTGCGTTCTTAAATGGATTCCTTCAAGAAGAGGTATATGTTAAGCAACAAGAAGGAATTGACTATGATGAGACCTTTGCCCCTGTTGCTCGAATGGAGGCCATTCGTCTCATGATTGCATTTGCCACTCACAAAGGCTTCAAATTATTTCAAATGGACGTCAAGACTGCGTTCTTAAATGGATTCCTTCAAGAAGAGGTATATGTTAAGCAACCCCCTGGATTTGAGGACAAAAGCAGACCGGATCATGTCTACTTCCTAGAGAAAGCCTTATATGGACTCAAGCAAGCCCCTCGAGCTTGGTATGACAGACTAGCTCAGTTCCTGATATCAAATGGATACAGAAGAGGTTTGATTGACAAAACTTTATTTCTTCTTGAGCAAAATGAAGACATCCTGGTTGTTCAGGTGTATGTTGATGATATTATTTTTGGATCAACTAACCTGTCTCTTGTAGAAAAGTTCAAAGATCTGATGAGCAGCGAATTCGAAATTAGTATGATTGGGGAACTGACCTTCTTTCTGGGATTGCAAATAAATCAACTTCCTACAGGAACTCAAATCCATCAGCAAAAATATGTCAAGGAACTCCTTGATAGATTTCAGATGAGCTCCTCCAAGCCTTTTGCAACTCCTATATCCCCCACAACCAAGCTGACTCTAGTTCCCACAGACATCAAGGCCGATCAATCTCTTTACAGGCAAATGATTGGCTCTCTTCTCTACTTGACTGCAAGTCGTCCAGACATCATGTACTCCGTATGTCTATGTGCTAGATTTCAAGCAGACCCAAGAGTCAAACATCTGGCCGCAGTCAAACGTATCCTTAGATATCTCAAGGGAACTGAGAATTTATGCCTGTGGTACCCAAAGAGTGATGATTTTGAAATTTTGTCATACACTGATGCTGACTATGCAGGTTATCTTAAGAACAGGAAGAGCACCTCTGGAATGGCTCAGTTCCTTTGTCCTTGTCTTGTCTCATGGGCATCTAAGAAGCAATCCTCAATCTCTCTCTCAACCACCGAGTCAGAATACATTGCAGCCGCTGCATGTTGTGTAAATCTCCTATGGCTCAAGCAACAACTTGCCGATTTTGGTAAGTGCTATGGTCCCTTAAAAATTCTTTGTGATAACACTAGTACCATAAGTATATTTAAGAATCCTGTGTTTCACTCTAAGTCTAAACACATTGACATAAGGCACCACTTTCTTAGAGATAATGTGGAAAAATGTATTATTCTCATGGAACACTGTCGTACTGAAGATCAAATAGCTGATATCTTTACAAAAGCTCTAAACAGAGAACCTTTTGAATTATTTCGATTACTTCTGGGCATGATTGCTATCGATTAGAGGTTATGAGTTCCCTTGTATATTTCCCTGTCTTGACTAGTAAATTATTGCTTGATTTTATAGTTCCTTGTTTGCTTACATGTTCCCTGATTCTATAGTCATAGTCATTCAAAATATGTTATCTTCTTTGTGACGTGCATAATATACGGACTCTTCTTTCATTTATGAATATTTGACAAAATCGTACTTCTTTGATCTCAAAATAATCAATCGGATCTATTTGAACCCGCAATATAAGCCGAAATGAAGATTGATTATAGACCCTCCCTTGCCTGCCTTACATAAAGTGTTCCTATGATCTTATTTTTAATATACACCACTCTGGAACGCATTTATGCTTGTGTCAAATTGGCCCTCCCTGATTTCTATTGTTTGGATGTGTACTTTTGTTATTTTCTATTACCTATCACATATATGCATCCAAACCCTCCCCTGCCAACTACAAAAAGGGAACTGGAAAAAGGAACTCCTATTTCTCCTCTGTTGCACTCGTCACTGCCTCGGAAACACGCGAACCGTCTGTCAAATCACCTTGTGGTAAATTTTGATGGTGAAAATATGAACGTTGGAGCATTTATTCTTATGGAAACTATGGCCAAGTAACTCGGGATTTTATGGCCGTTTGGATCTGCGGTAATTGGGGAAAACTATCTTGTGACCGTTTGAAAGATTTTATTGTGATCTTGATGGGAAGACCTATTTAAGGAGAGCCTCAACCCTAAAATTCCTTCCTCCGCCATCTTCAAACTTTGTGCTTTCTCCCAATCCCCAATACTCTCCCATCTCTCAAACACTCTCTCAAATGGATGGCAAGAACACCCCTTCAACCCTCACCGATGAGCAAATGGAACTCTTCAAACTGTTCATGCTCACGGTCGAAAAGGTGACCCCCTCCAAGTCAGCCAAGGAAACTGCCATCCCCTCCTCGTCCAATGATGATGAAACCCCAATGGATTACAACCAAACACAATGGCTATGGTAGGCCAAGGCACCTGGAGGAAGCTCTATGGAGTCCCGATAGCACCAATCTTATGGAAGAGATTGACACACACAAGTACAACTAGGGCGAGTTCAACAACAATGCACACAGGACACTCTGCTCACAAAAGCTCTCTTTTGGGAGGAAAAACGATAAACGCTGTCTTCAATATCAATGTTTGGGATGCTGAAACAATAACTAGGGCAAACCTTATATAAAGTTCATAAGGTGGCCAATTAAAAGAAATGAAACAAATAAAAGTATTTCCTAAAATGCAAAAACAAATTAAAAGAAATAATCCCGAAAACAAACAAAACAAAGAATATCTCGGTAGGCTGAAACACGATCCGCGCACGGCATGTGCGGACGACCCACAGCCCGTGCGTTGGCTACGGCTTTTGGGATAAATTAAATCCCGCGATTGCCATGAGAAGGGCCGCGGTCGCTCTCCTGCGGGTTTCCTTCGTTGCCTTCGCCTGGGTCGTCTCGAACGCTGATAATAAACACCATCCTCATGGGTGTTTCCCAGAGATTCTTTGTACTCGTAAGCTCCTTAGACAAGATAAAGGCGACTAACTTGTCTAACTCTTGTTGGACCTCCTTGGCTCTCGAACGAGTCAACGCATCCTTGAACTCGGGAACAACCGACATTGGTTGATGCTCAGATGATCCTTCATCATCCTCCCCTTCTTGAAAATGATTCGACCCGAATCATCCAGCACCTCCTCTTCTCCCTCAAAAAGTGTAAGATCTTGCACATTGAAGGTTGCACTCACTTGATAGTCACCGGGGAGTTCCAACACATAAGCATTATCTCCAAGCTTCTTAAGCACCTTGAATGGTCCATCACCTCTTGGGGATAGCTTTGAGTGGCTGATACGCTGCACTTTGTATAGCGTAACTAGGGATTATTACATTAGTTTAGGAGTATTATCATATGTGTTTCGAGTCATTATTATGTTCTGAGATATTTATTAAGAAGTGAAGAAATGAAGATCAGAACCGAAGAAGAAGAGATCAAAGATTGAAGACACGAAGACTTGAAGATATTCTGCGGAGCAGCGGCGATCGCCACTACCATCCAGGCGATTGCCATTCTACAACAGAAGAGTTATGTGAGTTCGAGAGATTATGGCGATCGCCATGACTCTACGGCGATCGCCATGGGATGACAGAGGCTACGACAGAGCTTTATATGAAGATGGCGATCGCCAGGCATCTATGGCGATCGCCACAACAAGGCCGAAGATATTCCGGACTTCCCTTATTTTCCTTTGTTTTTATTTCTTTTATTATTTTCTTATTTTCCTTATTTTAGTTTTAGGATTTATCTTTTACCATATATCTTTAGGGTTAGACTCTTTATATACCCTAGTTCTTATCATCTTTTCAATCAGACAATTTAGTTCTGCAACCATGAGCAGGAACTAATCTCCATTGTTTTACTTAGCGGTTGAAACCTTCAGTTATTAAGTTGTGAGATTTCTAAACTCTTGTTCTTTTCCTATGGGTTTGTATTAATTCTCTTGTTCTTCATCTATTGATTTCTATTAGTTTTGCTAGCTTGATCACCTAATTTGATTGATAGTTTTCTATTGCTAGACTAGGAATATACGGTGGAATTCCTTGTCATTGTAGCATTCATATCTGCATGATCTGGTAGTTGATTGCTTTTATGAAAGAGAATTGATTGCATGTGAATACTTGACGGTTGTAAGTTATTGCATGATCCTTATGATTCCTGTGCTCTTTGCTGCTATTTCATCTAATCTTGAGAGGTTTCCCTGATTGTTGAATAGTAAGTATTATCAGGACCGGTTGGCCTGCTAATATATTAAAGATTGGAATAGGAACATTCCCTAGGATTGAATAGAACTTGAGATAAATCTATGATCAACTTGATTGACTGCTGTGTGGATACTTGCTAGGTGAAACCCCTTCTCCTCATATTCTCACCCAAACTTCCTCTGCTTGTTACTGGTTACTTGTGTGTTCTTGCAATCAAACGCCCTCCCTTTGGTTAGTTGTTACTAGTTGATATTTCACTTGACTGCATTGATTTGGTGCTTTGATTCCCTTGGGTTCGACCTCTACCTACTTGCTATACTCTAGTTAGTGTTTAGAGTTTATTTTGATTTGGCACTACGACTTTAGCCTCATCAAATTTGGCGCCGTTGCCGGGGAATTGAAATTTTTCTGATTCTGTGTTAATTGTGAAATTATCAACTGTTTGGTGTGAACCTTTATGGTTCAGACCCGTGCTACTGATTCATCTCTTGTTTCCTTTGACCCAGAGATTGAAAGGACGTTCCTTCGGAACCAAAGAGCAGCTCTGAACCAAGATAACGAGATGGGTGATCGACATGGACCGCCATTGCCTACTATGAGACAACTCACTGCCCCAGACTTAAACCAACAACCTTTGGCAGTGAGGTTTCCTGAGATTGAAGAAGGTGTGAACTTTGAATTAAAAGCTGGTTTAATTCATGAGCTATCACACTTCCATGGCTTAGCAGGAGAAGATCCCAACAAACACTTGGCTCAATTCCATGCCATATGTTCTAGTATGAAGCCAAGAGGTGTTACTGAGGAGCAGGTCATGCTCAGAGCTTTCGGATTTACTCTAAAAGACGTTGCGAATGATTGGCTCTATTATCAAGCTCCAGGGAGTATTGATACATGGGCTAAGATGAAAAAGGTCTTTTTAGAGAAATATTTTCCAGCTACAAAACTGAGCAGCTTGAAGAAGGAGATCACGAATCTTCAACAACACTCAACTGAGAGTCTCTATGAATATTATGAGAGATTCAAGAAGCTCTGCTGAAGCTGCCCATTCCATAGTTATACTGACCAAGATCTCCTTATGTACTTATTTAGTGGCCTGATTGATGAGGATCGTCGAATGGTGAATGCATCCTGTGGAGGCAACTTTTTAAGATTGACTATACCTCAGGCTACTGAAATGTTTGAGGAATTAGCTGAGAGCTCAAGGCAGTTTGGTAGCAGGCAAAGAACACAGTCAGTAAGTTCGCTTGATCCCGCTAAAATTCAAAGTGATATGAATGAACTGAAAGATATGATGAAGTCTTTTATGCTGCAAAGTGGTGGTCAACAACTCCAAGAGCCGAATGCTGAGATAAACGCTGTTGGTGGATGGCAACCAAGGCCAAGGTATGATTCTCATAATATTAATTATCAACAACCTAGACCTCAAAATTCTATGACTGTTGTTAGCTCAAACTGTGATGCAACAAAATGCTAGAACGGAATCGAGTATCCAAAATCTTGAAAATCAGTTAGGACAGATTGCTCAAGCTGTGAGTAAATTAGAGGCCAGGGAACCAGTAAGAAACCCGAGAGAGAACGTCAGTGCAGTGTTCTTGAGGAGCGGAAAAACTTTAAATGACTGTTCTGTGCCAAAACCGCGACCGCCAGATCTGAGTGGCGATCGCCATGAGATTACAGAGAGCAAAACAGGGTCTGCATCACGACTGCGATCGCCATATGGCAATGGCGATCGCCATTCCATTCCAGAAGCTGAGGTGAAATTTTTTTCGCGACCGCGATCGCCGAGAGTTGATGGCGATCGCCAAGAGTCCCCTGAGTACATTGACGATTATGTTCGCCCGAATTTCCCCCCTCTGTTCTCTCAGAAGCCTGTAGCCCCCTTTCCTGAGGCATTGAAGGATACTCGAAGGCTGGAGAACGGCAACGAAATCTTCGAAACCTTTAGTAGGTGTGAGGTAAACATTCCTTTGCTTAAACTTGTTAAGAGTATTCCTAGATTTGCTAAGTTTTTGAAAGAAGTTTGCACTATCAAAAGAAATCAAAAACTGAAAGGAAAGAAAAAAGTTGAAGTAAGTGAACAAGTTTCTGGTGTGTTTCAAAAACGCATGCCTAAGAAAGTGGTGATCCAGGCATATTTAGCATTCCATGTGTGATTGGTGAAACTAAATTTGACAAAGCCATGCTAGATTTAGGTGCATTAATCAATGTTTTACCTTACTCTTTGTATGAATCACTAGGCTTAGGACCTTTGCATAAAACAGGAACTGTTATTCAACTTGCTGATAGGTCTACTGTATACCCGAAAGGGGTTGTTGAAGATGTTCTTGTTATGGTTGGTGATCTGATTTTTCCTGCTGATTTCTTTGTGTTGGATATGGAGCATGCTAATAATGTCACACCTATAGTGTTAGGTAGACCTTTCATGAAAACTGCACAAACGAAAATTGATGTTAATAGTGGGACTCTCTCTATGGAGTTTGATGGGGATAAGGTAGAATATAATATATATGATATGGATCTCATTGATAAGAATTCTCTATGTGCTATTGATGTGATTAAGCCTACGTGTAAGGATAAATTGCAACCTGTTTTAGAGAATCTCTTAGAGCCCCCAAAAGTAGATATTGTTTTGTCTACTAACATGCAGAAGTGTCATGCTAAGCCAGAGCCTAAAGGTAAGCTCTTTTCACATCCTTTGGGCAATCTCCCTCCATTACTGACCTCGCCAGGCGAGGTACCATTGATGTCTAGTGTGCAGGCACTTGACATTGAGCTTAAACAGCCGCCTGATACGGTCAAGGAGGAGAAAGTGAATGAAACCACCTTCATTGCTAAAGACAAGGTGGTCAAGGTAAGAGGGACGAGATTCAAAGCGTTCCATGAGTGGTTCAAGAAAGAATTTAGACAAGAGACTGTTTTTAGAAAGCCAAATGGCGTTAGTTAAATCTCTTGAGTTTCATGTCGAGCCACGACATAAAATAAGGCGCTACTCGGGAGGCAACCCGAGGTTTGAGTTTGTTTTTATTTGTTTTTGTTCGGTTTAATTTCCTTTTTAGTTTTTCTATGGACATGAGGAAATCACCGAAGCGTAGGGTCAGCTACAGTCAGTAGCCAATCTCGCTGTAAGTCTTCTCTCCCGTCTAAAAAAAAAAAAAAATCCGAAAATCATTCCGAAAAAAAAATAATATATCGGATTAAAAAAAAAATAGAGTGCAGAAAAAAAATATGAGAGAAAAGAAAGTAAGGAGCTGTATTACATCAAGTTTGGTTTCATTAGTACTATCATTCTAGATCTACATTCGTTGGAGCTTAGCTTGTTGGTGACCATGTTCTTTGCAAGGAGTTGATTTGTTTGGTCACCTTCTACATTGGAGGTATTCTTTCTTTTGCTTTAGATGAGCTATGCATTATTGGATTACATTTAGTTCTCATCTAGTTTCTCATTCTACCACACTTTGAGTTTTATTGGAGGAAGGTCATCCGACCTTTTATGTGAGTCTTCTGTCTCCTTCCCTGGGTTCGTTTTTATGTCTTCCATTTCATTGAGGACAATGCAATGTTTAAGTATGGGGGAGGAGAATGTATTCACATGTAATTATTTGGGTGTTGGTTGTATCTGCATGAGCTTATTGAATATATATTGTATGAAAAAGCCACAAAAATTGAAAAAAGGCATACAAAATCCTTGGATAAAAAGATCTATGCAATAAGAAGGTGGCTTGACCGGCATTAGGCTGGGGCAAAAATAAGTTTTGAGTGATGTGAGTTTTGTGAGCCTGGAACAATTATTGAGTGGTTGGGATGAAAACCCGAAAGGGCGCCCAAGCAAGATTGAGTGTTATAAAAAAATAAAATAAAAATTGAGTGTTTTAGGATCTTTATCATCTTGGCGTATGGAGACATAAGAAGGAGGCGTATAGGAGGATTCGGGTAGGCCACTTGGAGGAATAAGGTGTAGTTCTGGGTATGTGTTTATTTTATCACATTGTTCTTGATTGTTGTTGTTGTGTTTTGGAGGAGTTTATTGGTTATGTAATCACTAGGAGATATTCTTGTACTTCCTGAGGCTTTGAGTATTTTATTGTATGGGTAGCTTTTCTGTAAGTTACTCGGGACGAGTAAAAGTCTAAGTATGGGGGTATTTGATACGCTGCACTTTGTATAGCGTAACTAGGGATTATTACATTAGTTTAAGAGTATTATCATATGTGTTTCGAGTCATTATTATGTTCTGAGATATTTATTAAGAAGTGAAGAAATGAAGATCAGAACCGAAGAAGAAGAGATCAAAGATTGAAGACACGAAGACATGAAGATATTCTGCGGAGCAGCGGCGATCGCCACTACCATCCAGGCGATCGCCATTCTACAACAGAAGAGTTATGTGAGTTCGAGAGATTATGGAGATCGCCATGACTCTACGGCGATCGCCATGGGATGACAGAGGCTACGGCAGAGCTTTATATGAAGATGGCGATCGCCAGGCATCTATGGCGATCGCCACAACAAGTCCGAAGATATTCCGGACTTCCCTTATTTTCCTTTGTTTTTATTTCTTTTATTATTTTCTTATTTTCCTTATTTTAGTTTTAGGATTTATCTTTTACCATATATCTTTAGGGTTAGACTCTTTAAATACCCTAGTTCTGATCATCTTTTCCATCAGACAATTTAGTTCTGCAACCATGAGCAGGAACTAATCTCCATTGTTTTACTTAGCAGTTGAAACCTTCAGTTATTAAGTTGTGAGATTTCTAAACTCTTGTTCTTTTCCTATGGGTTTGTATTAATTCTCTTGTTCTTCATCTATTGATTTCTATTAGTTTTGCTAGCTTGATCACCTAGTTTGATTGATAGTTTTCTATTGCTAGACTAGGAATATACGGTGGAATTCCTTGTCATTGTAGCATTCATATCTGCATGATCTGGTAGTTGATTGCTTTTATGAAAGAGAATTGATGGCATGTTAATACTTGACGGTTGTAAGTTATTGCATGCATCCTTATGATTCCTGTGCTCTTTGCTGCTATTTCATCTAATCTTGATAGGTTTCCCTGACTGTTGAATAGTAAGTATTATCAGGACCGGTTGGCCTGCTAATATATTAAAGATTGGAATAGGAACATTCCCTAGGATTGAATAGAACTTGAGATAAATCTATGATCAACTTGATTGACTGCTGTGTGGATACTTGCTAGGTGAAACCCCTTCTCATCATATTCTCACCCAAACTTCCTCTGCTTGTTACTGGTTACTTGTGTGTTCTTGCAATCAAACCCCCTCCCTTTGGTTACTTGTTACTAGTTGATATTTCACTTGACTGCATTGATTTGGTGCTTTGATTCCCTTGGGTTCGGCCTCTACTTACTTGCTATACTCTAGTTAGTGTTTAGAGTTTATTTTGATTTGGCACTACGACTTTAGCCTCATCAGTGGCGTTTGCTGGGAAAACGCTCTCTCCTAAAGTGGACCCACACAAGATCTCCCTCCTTGAATATGACCTTCTTCCTCTTGCTGTTTCCCTTGCTAGCATTTGTCGCAGCCACCTCTAGCAATTTAGCTCTTGTCCCCTCATGAATCTCCTTGATATGCTCAACCTGTTTTCCTGCATTGAAATCCACTCGCTCCTTCGTAGGAAACGACATAAGACCAAAAAGGGGTTAGTGGATTCAAACCATACACACATTCAAAGGGACTCAACGAGGTCGAGGAATGGATGGCTCTATTATAGGCAAACTCAACATGGGGTAAGGCTTCTTCCCAAGCCTTCAAATTCTTCCTAATAATGGCTCTCAAAAGGGTTCCTAGAGTCATATTGGTTACTTCAGTTTATCCATCAGTTTGGGGGTGACTAGATGTAGAGAATAACAATTTAGTTCCTAGTTTCCCCCAAAGAGTTTTCCAAAAGTAACTTAGGAATTTCACATCTCTATCACTCACAATAGTCTTTAGTACTCCATGTAACCTAACAACTCCTGTAAAGAACAAGTTAGCCACATTACAAGCATCACCAGTCTTGTTGCAAGCAATAAAATGAGCCATCTTAGAGAATCGATCAATAACCACAAAAATAGAATCTCTCCCCTTCTTAGTCCTAGGTAACCCCACAATAAAATCCATATTAATGTCTACCCAAGGGGTCATAGGAATAGGTAAGGGAGTATACAATCCTTGTGGATTTACTCTAGATTTAGCCTTAAGACACTCCAAACATCTCTTCACGCAATGCTCAACATCCCTAAGCATATGTGGCCAATAAAAATGAGTATGCAGCATATGATATGTCTTATCTCTACCAAAGTGTCCCATCAATCCACCCTTATGCGCTTCTTCAACAAGCAATAATCTCAGAGAACACTTAGGTATGCACACTTTATCAGCTTTAAACAAGAAACCATCAAACAAGTAAAATTTATCCAAAGTTCCTTTAGCCACACATTGTGTTGGAATAGGAACCTAAGGAACTCTGGTTCTCAATAAGTTCTTTTCCTCTATTACTCTATGTTTTGAAGATGACAACCTTAGCATATACTATGGTATAGTTTATCTTGATATTTCAGATGAAAAGATTGAAGATTTGAAGCTGACGAAGTATTAAAGGAAGCAGAGAGGGAACCGTGTTGCAACCGTGTTACTCCTAGCCCTAGAGTAGGCGGCAAGCCGAGAAGATCTTCAAGAAGATCTTTCCCTTGTTAGGATATTGCTTAGTTAGTTGTAATCGGTCATTGTAACCTTTAAAAGATCTCGAGTTAATTAAGTCAACTTGAAAGCCATAGAGATCCTCATTATTTAGGAAAGTAGTTTGACGTATAATATATTCTTGGAATATCTTTATACGGCAGACTTCCCCCTATATATATGATGATCTTTACGTTCTTAGTTTTTATGTATTTTGACAGAGCTTGAAGTGCATCAGACTAAGAGAAGAGAGAAGTTGTTCTTGCAAAAGAACATCAAGTAAGTTCACTGATATTATCATTTGAGAAGTTTCTGATAGGAACTAGGTTAGTACTTAGCAATAAGTTTGTAATCTCGTTCTTCTCTAAACTCACTGATTGAATATACAAGTAGATATTTTAATCCTCGAAAGAGGGGTGGTTTTCAAAAAAAAAAACTAGTTGTTTATCTAGGGTTTCCACCTTAAGTAATTGTGTTGATAACTTGTTTCATTACTTCCGTTGTGCCTAGGAACTGGACAACACTTTGTCACAGTTCCCTTGATACTAACATACAGATCCTACAGTCTTCCAAGTAACCTAATTTCTTCCAAGTAAATGACAGTTGGTCGAATAGTCATCCAATTAAAAAGAAGATGAAGAGCATTTAAGCAAAATCAGGCTACTTGGAAGAAATCGAAAAAGACGTCGTAACGCTCAACGAAAAAATGACAGTTCCAGAACCCCGAGACTTTGATGGCTGGCCCGATACACGTTTACTTTTATCGTATTTATATATTTCGTATTATTTTCACATATGTGTTTACGTAGTCACTTTTAATAAAAAAAAGATGTTTTTAATTAATTAAATATATAAATTTTAACATATTGATTAGTAACGGAATATGAAAGGTATAATTACTAATTAGTTATATTCTAAAATCATTATCTACATAATGACAACCTGCTGAAAGAGAATCTCAAAAGACAACGAACATGTCCAAGGAGAATCTCAAAAGGCATACACATGGAACAAATTAAAATCAGTGAGGGAAATACGATATAGAAACGAACATAAACTCAAAACATAACTAAAAGACCCAAACTTAGGAGATTAAATGAAAGGAAGGGCAACTGGCAGAAACGAACAGACGTGAGACGACTATTGCAGGAGCCTAATTAAATGTGATACTTTTTAATGTATTAACTCGATTCATTAACCTTTCATCAAACCCAACAATTTTTATATAGATATAGATAGTCAGATGCAACTTTTTACTATGGTCTTCTCTGGAAACATATACATGTGATAAACCTATCTTTTGAATAGTTAGATAATATCCTCAGTGTACACTGGATTACTTATGTATATCATGTGCTAAGATATTGATGATGAATTTGTTCCTCTGTTTATGATCAACAAAAGTATTTTTATGATTCATTTGTGTGCGTGATTTTGCTGATATCTTTCCATTCAAATGGACACTCATTTGTTGTCTCGTTAATCCAAAAGTTGATTGTCCCTTTGCACTGTAGAATCTGGAGATTGCGAGGTTCTTCTACTTTATTGTTTCCCTCAGTGTAGTCGTCTCAGACAACCTTTTTCTATGTTAAAGCTTCAAAAAGGCGACAATGAAATGTTGGGTGGCCGCTAGTGGGGTGACGAAGACGGTGGTGCTTGGGATATCACAATGATTCTGGTTATTGCTACGTTCAGGTACATTTCGTAGATTACGTAATTTGAATTTTGGCTTTTAAATTTTCGGGGTTGAATCAAAATTGAAGTATTGGAGAGCAATCTGATTTATGGTATAATTATAATAAATGAAATTGAATTGTAATAAGGTTACAATTTTAATTGTATTTTGGCCTTGAATTTTCTAATTGTGAACGTGTCTCTGTTTGTGCCTATAAATACCACTACGGCCGCAACGTGTTCGTAGGTCAACGCGTTGGAATGTACATGAAGACGGATGACCAATAGAAGATGTCCTAGCCAGTAACATGATTATTGACATCGCGAAGTTCAACACAAAGAACTCTTTTTACTCTTCTTATGGTTTTTCCCATGAGGTTTTCCTAGAAGAGGTTTTAACGAGGCTCCTAGGGCCAGTCATCATTGTGACACCATCAACATGGTCCCCGACATCACTAACGTGATCGTTAGCATCATCGACACCATCTACGCCACTGTAGACGAAATGGAAATGGTCATCTACGAGTTCCCCTAATCTCCTACGAGTTGGACATGGTCACCTTCGAGTTCCCAAGGTCATCTACGAGTTCCCTTGGTCATCTACGTGTTCCCATCTGATGTGATCTCACCATGGGTCTCCATCCCATCAAGCCAAAAAACTCAACACATGGTCTATTTTGAGGTCTCTTTAATCAAAACAAACCCTGGAGCAAATAACCTCAGAATGGCATGCCGACGCCCGATCAAAACGACGAGGCTTCGCCATCTCAAGATCAAGACCACTTTTCTCGGGCGCTTTCATGGTCATTCATTCCACCAATATCAAAGGCATAGGACCATGCCAAAAACGCCCATAAAAGGTGGCCCAACGAAACGCAACAAAGGTCCCTATTTTGGCGCCCGGGTGCTCTTGCGGGCCAAAACCATGTCCCAGGCGTTCTTTGCCTTAGAGCCATTTCTACTAAGCGTTTTTCTTCCCAATGGTCCTAAAATGGTCCAAAACTAGCAGCTAAAGGTCAAACGCGTGCCACATCAAACTTTGACCCGGGAGAGACATAATCCCCCTTTTTGCGCCATCAACACTCAATGTGATCCCCAAGAATTCTCCAAGTTGATTGCTGTTTGTGCCTAAAAATACGACGACTATGGAACGCGTGAAAGCTACGCGTAGAAGGGTAGAGGCGACGTGACGTATGAAACAGAAGATGGCGTCAACGTGACGTTATAAAGAAGAACGTGTCGTTAAGCTATGGAAATTAGGTCAGCCGCCACTTAGTTACCTTGTTCTATATTATATTCGTGTAAATGGTAATGGATAAGATGAAAGAATATCTTTTACCATATTCATTATATCGTTAGAAGGAAAAGGAAAATATATTATTTCCTTAGTAAGATCCTAGGGTTAACATATATAAAGGTTAACGCCAGCCTTTTGTAAGAGGAGGGCACTACGTCGTAATATCAATACCACAAAAAAGTTCAAGTTTCAACCTTATTCTCTCGTCTCGTTCTCTTAGTGTTAAGATTATACCGTTCTCTTTGATATTTGCCCTACAATTGCTTAGTTATCATCTCGTTGATAATTTCGCTACAAACAATTGGCGCCCACCGTGGGGCTTGATCAAAAAGGTGTCATCTTTCCACACAAAGGGAACCTCTTTTTTTTTGCAGGAAGCCATGACGTCTCCAACCAATAGCCCTCACAACAACAGGGATTCAGAGGCCGAAGAACGTGCGAAGGATTCCCTCACTCCCAGGGATGAGAACGTTGAGAAGAACCTCGAAGTCACCCCCAACACTTCAACAGATAACGATCCCGCTGAAAAGCAAGGGGTAGACGGAGAAGTTACCAACGTAGCTGTCATCCGAGCACAAATCGAGTCCTTCGAGAAGGACGAAGCCGAAGCCTTGCAAGCAAGTGAGAAGACGGCGTCGGAACTCGCCAATGAAAACGAAAGGTTAAACTCCACCATCCTAGAACTCAAGGCAAAGCAATTCGGACAATACACTTACGTCCGCAACCAGAGCGTCGCTCGACGCTTAGATATGGATGAAGCTCTTGAAGAGGACGACGCCTACCACCCCAGAGAACACCATGGGTTCACCTTACCCAAGGATTCCGCGCAGAAGAAGAAGTCCGAAGAAACCCTAACTCCGGATACCTTCGCCGCTATCGTGAAACAACAAATTGGGGCCTTCAAAAAAGAGATGATGTCGATGTCGGGAGCCCCTAAATCCATAGTGCCGGAAGAAGAACACGCGTTCGAAGATAGCCCGTTCATCAAGAGTTGAGCCATCCAAAAGATCGCCAAGAAATTCACCGTCGCGGATCTTCCAGTCTACGACGGATCAGGTGATCCTGAAGAACACATCTTGCTCTACAAAGCTAAACTTTCCACGAGCCCCATTGATCCGCGATTCAAAGAGGCAATGATGTGCAAATTCTTTAGCTCAACACTGAAAGGCCCCGCCTTGACATGGTTCATTCATCTACCACAAGGGTGCATCTCGTCCTACGCCGAGCTCTCCAACCAATTCAGGTTACAATTCGCCAGTAGCAAGCTCTTTCCAAAGCAGCCATCAGACCTCCTGATGAGGCTAAAGTCGCAGTGCCAAATCAAAGAAAACTCTAAACACTAACTAAAGTATAGCAAGCAAGTAGAGGTCGAACACAAGGGAATCAAAACACCAATCGCTATGAAGTCAAGCGAAATACCAACTAACGAACAAGTAACAAGTAACCAGGGGGGTTTTGATTGTATGAAACACAAAAGTAAAAAGTATCAAGCAAAGGGAGTTTGGGTGAGAATATGATGAGAAGGGGTTTCACCTAGCAAGTATCCACACAACAGTAAATCAAGTTGATCATAGATTTATCTCAAGTTCTATTAAATCCTAGGGAATGTTCCTATTCCAATCTTTAATATATTAGCAGGCCAACCGGTCCTGATAATACTTACTATTCAACAATCAGGGAAACCTCTCAAGATTAGATGAAATAGCAGCAAAGGGCACATGAATCATAAGGATGCATGCAATAACTTACAACCGTCAAGTATTAACATGCAATCAATTCTCTTTCATAAAAGCAATCAACTACCAGATCATGCAGATATGAGCGCTACAATGACAAGGAATTCCACCGTATATTCCTAGTCTAGCAATAGAAAACTATCAATCAAACTAGGTGATCAAGCTAGCAAAACTAATAGAAATCAATAGATGAAGAACAAGAGAATTAATACAAATCCATAGGAAAAGAACAAGAGTTTAGAAATCTCACAACTTAATAACTGAAGGTTTCAACCGCTAGGTAAAACAATGGAGATTAGTTCCTGCTCATGGTTGCAGAACTAAATTGTCTGATGGAAAAAGATGATAGAAAAGATGATAAGAACTAGGGTTCTTAAATAGAGACTAACCCTAAAAATATATGGTAAAAGATAAATATCCTAAAACTAAATAAGGAAAAAGGAAAAGAAAAGAAATAAAACAAAAGGAATAAAAGGAAAATAAACCAAACAAACAAACTAAAAGGAAATAAATCGATCGTCAAGTGCTCGGTAACTAATGCATTTGAGCTGCTTGCTTCCAATTTGTTGATTACGGCTGCAGCTTCCAGTGGGCCCCATCTGCTTCTTCATTAAATGGGCCAGCATAAATCACGGCCCAGCTGCTTGCTTCTCTTCCACGGCCCGTCTCGCGCACGAAGGGGAATTCAGCATAATACCCGCGATCGCGGATATTAATCCGCGGTCGCGGATTTATTAAATATTCTCGACTCCTCTCTGTTGCTCCACCGCGATCGCCGCTGATCCATGGCGATCGCCGTCGGTGATTTCTTCAAATCTTCAATATTCTTTGGTTCTGATCTTCAATTCTTCACTTCTTAATAAATATCTCAGAACATAACAATAGCTCCAAATACTTGTGATAACACTCCTAAACTAATGTAATAACCCTTAGTTACGCCATACAAAGTGTAGCGTATCAAATACCCCCATACTTAGACTTTTACTCGTCCCGAGTAACTTACAGAAAAGCTACCCTTACAATGAAATGCTCAAAGTCTCAGGAAGTACAAGAATATCTCCTAGTGATTACATACTCAATAAGCCCAAAGCATACAAAATGCAACAACAATCAAGAACAAATGTGATACAATAAGCACAAACTCAGAACTATACCTTATTCCTCCAAGTGGCCTACCTGAATCCTACTATACGCCTCCTTCTTATGTCACCATAACGCCAAGATGATAATGATCCTAAAACACTCAATTTTTTATTTTTTTTTATAACACTCATCTTGCTTGGGCGCCCTTCCGGGTTTTCATCCCAACCACTCAATAATTGTTCCAGGCTCACAAAACTCACATCACTCAAGACTTATTTTTGCCCCAGCCTAATGCCGGTCAAGCCACCTTCTTATTGCATAGATCTTGCTATCCAAGGATTTTGTATGCCTTTTTTCAATTTTTGTGGCTTTTTCATACAATATATATATATATATATATATATATATATTCAATAAGCTCATGCAGATACAACCAACATCCAAATAATTACATGTGAATACATTCTCCTCCCCCATACTTAAACATTGCATTGTCCTCAATGAAATGGAAGACATAAAAACGAACCCAGGGAAGGAGACAGAAGACTCACATACAAGGTCGGATGACCTTCCTCCAATAAAACTCAAAGTGTGGTAGAATGAGAAACTAGATGAGCACTAAATGTAATCCAATAATTCATAGCTCATCTAAAGCAAAAGAAAGAATACCTCCAATGTAGAAAGTGACCCAAACAAATCAACTCCTTGCAAAGAACATGGTCACCAACAAGCTAAGCTCCAGCGAATGTAAATCTAGAATGATAGTACCAATGAAACCAAACTTGATGTAATACAACGAGATTGACTACTGACTGTAGCTGACCCTAAGCTTCAATGATTTCCTCCCGTCCATAGAAAAACTAAAAAGAAAATTAAACCGAACAAAAACAAATAAAAACAGTCTCAAACCTCGGGTTGCCTCCCAAGTAGCGCCTTATTTTATGTCGTGGCCCGACGTGAAACTCAAGAGATTTAACTAACGCCATTTGGCTTTGTGAAAACCGTCTCTTGTCTGAATTCTCTCTTGAACCACTCATGGAACGCCTTGAATCTCGTCCCTCTTACCTTGACCACCTTGTCTTTAGCAATGAAGGTGGTTTCATTCACTTTCTCCTCCTTGACCGTATTAGGCGGCTGTTTAAGCTCACTGTCAAGTGCCTGCACACTAGACATCAATGGTATCTCGCCTGGCGAGGTCAGTAATGAAGGGCGATTGCCCAAAGGATGTGAAGAGAGCTTACCTTTAGGCTCTGGCTTAGCCTGACACTCCTGCATATTAGTAGATAAAACAGCGTCTACTTTTGGGGGCTCTAAGAGATTCTCTAAAACAGGTTGCAATTCATCCTTACAAGTAGGCTTAATCACATCAATAGCACATAGAGAATTCTTATCAATGGGATCCATGTCATAAATATTATACTCCACCTTATCCCCATCAAACTCCATAGAGAGAGTCTCACTATTAACATCAATTTTCGTTTGTGCTGTTTTCATGAAAGGTCTACCTAACAGTATAGGTGTGACATTATTAGCATGCTCCATATCTAACACAAATAAATCAGCAGGAAAAATCAGATCACCAACCATAACAAGAACATCCTCAACAACCCCTTTCGGGTACACAGTAGACCTATCAGCAAGTTGAATAACAGTTCCTGTTTTATGCAAAGGTCCTAAGCCTAGTGATTCATACAAAGAGTAAGGCAAAACATTGATTGATGCACCTAAATCTAGCATGGCTTTGTCAAATTTAGTTTCACCAATCACACATGGAATGCTAAATATGTCTGGATCACCACATTTCTTAGGCATGCGTTTTTGAAACACAACAGAAACTTGTTCACTTATTTCAACTTTCTTCTTTCCTTTCAGTTTTTGGTTTCTTTTAATAGTGCAAACTTCTTTCAAAAACTTAGCAAATCTAGGAATACTCTTAACAAGTTTGAGCAAAGGAATGTTTACCTCACACCTACTAAAGGTTTCGAAGATTTTGTTGTCGTTCTCCAGCCTTCAAGTATCCTTCAATGCCTCAGGAAAGGGGGCTACAAGCTTCTGAGAGAACAGAGGGGGAGAATTTGGGCGAACATAATCGTCAATGTACTCAGGGGGCTCCCGGCGATCGCCATCAACAACTGGCGATCGCGGTCGCGAGAAGTATGTTTCTGCAGAAGACCCGCGATCGCGGGTATCAATCCGCGGTCGCGGATTGTTGTCGATTTCTTATGCAGCTTCTGGAGTAGAATGGCGATCGCCATTGCTATATGGCGATCGCGGTCGGGATGCAGATCCTGTTTTGCTCTCTGTAATCTCATGGCGATCGCCACTCAGATCTGGCGATCGCGGTTTTGGCACAAAACAGTCGTCATAAGTTTTTCCGCTCCTCAAGAACACTGCACGGACGTTCTCTCTCGGGTTTCTTACCGGTTCCCTGGCCTCTAATTTACTCACAGCTTGAGCAATCTGTCCTAACTGATTTTCAAGATTTTGGATGCTCGATTCCGTTCTAGCATTTTGTTGCATCATAGTTTGAGCTAAGGACTTGATCATATCTTCAACAGTCATAGAATTCTGAGGTCTAGGTTGCTGATAATTAATATTATGAGAATCATACCTTGGCCTTGGTTGCCATCCACCAACAGCGTTTACCTCAGCATTGGGATCATGAAGTTGTTGACCACCACTTTGCAGCAGAAAAGACTTCATCATATCTTTCAGTTCATTCATATCACTTTGAATTTTAGCGGGATCAAGCGAACTTACTGACTGTGTTTTTTGCCTGCTACCAAACTGCCTTGAGCTCTCAGCTAATTCCTCAAACATTTCAGTAGCCTGAGGTATAGTCAATCTTAAAAAGTTGCCTCCACAGGATGCATTCACCATTCGACGATCCTCATCAATCAGGCCACTAAATAAGTACATAAGGAGATCTTGGTCAGTATAACTATGGAATGGGAAGCTTGAGCAGAGCTTCTTGAATCTCTCATAATATTCATAGAGACTCTCAGTTGAGTGTTGTTGAAGATTCGTGATCTCCTTCTTCAAGCTGCTCAGTTTTGTAGCTGGAAAATATTTCTCTAAAAAGACCTTTTTCATCTTAGCCCATGTATCAATACTCCCTGGAGCTTGATAATAGAGCCAATCATTCGCAGCGTCTTTCAGAGTAAATCCGAAAGCTCTCAGGATGACCTGCTCCTCAGTAACACCTCTTGGCTTCATACTAGAACATATGGCATGGAATTGAGCCAAGTGTTTGTTGGGATCTTCTCCTGCTAAGCCATGGAAGTGTGGTAGCTCATGAATTAAACCAGCTTTTAATTCAAAGCTCACACCTTCTTCAATCTCAGGAAACCTCACTGCCAAAGGTTGTTGGTTTAAGTTTGGGGCAATGAGTTGCCTCATAGTAGGCAATGGCGGCACATGTCGATCACCCATCTCGTTATCTTGGTTCAGAGCTGCTCTTTGGTTCCGAAGGAACGTCCTTTCAATCTCTGGGTCAAAGGAAACAAGAGATGAATCAGTAGCACGGGTCTGAACCATAAAGGTTCACACCAAACAGTTGATAATTTCACAATTAACACAGAATCAGAAAAATTTCAATTCCCCGGCAACGGCGCCAAATTTGATGAGGCTAAAGTCGCAGTGCCAAATCAAAGAAAACTCTAAACACTAACTAAAGTATAGCAAGCAAGTAGAGGTCGAACCCAAGGGAATCAAAACACCAATCGCTATGAAGTCAAGCGAAATACCAACTAACGAACAAGTAACAAGTAACCAGGGGGTTTTGATTGTATGAAACACAAAAGTAACAAGTATCAAGCAAAGGGAGTTTGGGTGAGAATATGATGAGAAGGGGTTTCACCTAGCAAGTATCCACACAACAGTAAATCAAGTTGATCATAGATTTATCTCAAGCTCTATTCAATCCTAGGGAATGTTCCTATTCCAATCTTTAATATATCAGCAGGCCAACCGGTCCTGATAATACTTACTATTCAACAATCAGGGAAACCTCTCAAGATTAGATGAAATAGCAGCAAAGGGCACAGGAATCATAAGGATGCATGCAATAACTTACAACCGTCAAGTATTAACATGCAATCAATTATCTTTCATAAAAGCAATCAACTACCAGATCATGCAGATATGAGCGCTACAATGACAAGGAATTCCACCGTATATTCCTAGTCTAGCAATAGAAAACTATCAATCAAACTAGGTAATCAAGCTAGCAAAACTAATAGAAATCAATAGATCAAGAACAAGAGAATTAATACAAATCCATAGGAAAAGAACAAGAGTTTAGAAATCTCACAACTTAATAACTGAAGGTTTCAACCGCTAGGTAAAACAATGGAGATTAGTTCCTGCTCATGGTTGCAGAAATAAATTGTCTGATGGAAAAAGATGATAGAAAAGATGATAAGAACTAGGGTTCTTAAATAGAGACTAACCCTAAAAATATATGGTAAAAGATAAATATCCTAAAACTAAATAAGGAAAAAGGAAAAGAATAGAAATAAAACAAAAGGAATAAAAGGAAAATAAACCAAACAAACAAACTAAAAGGAAATAAATCGATCGTCAAGTGCTCGGTAACTAATGCATTTGAGCTGCTTGCTTCCAATTTGTTGATTACGGCTACAGCTTCCAGTGGGTCGCATCTGCTTCTTCATTAAATGGGCCAGCAGAAATCACGGCCCAGCTGCTTGCTTCTCTTCCACGGCCCGTCTCGCGCACGAAGGGGAATTCAGCATAATACCCGCGATCGCGAATATTAATCCGTGGTTGCGGATTTATTAAATATTCTCGACTCCTCTCTGTTGCTCCACCGCGATCGCCGCTGATCCATGGCGATCGCCGTCAGTGATTTCTTCAAATCTTCAATATTCTTTGGTTCTGATCTTCAATTCTTCACTTCTTAATAAATATCTCAGAACATAACAATACCTCCAAATACTTGTGATAACACTCCTAAACTAATGTAATAACCCCTAGTTACGCCATACAAAGTGTAGCGTATCACCTCCATAACATGCGCATGAGCAAAGGCGAAACCATAAGAGAATTCCTCAAACGTTTCAACGATCAGAAAGTCACAATCCCGAGTTGCACGGAAGCTACCGCCTCCGACGCGTTCAGACGCGCCCTCCTCAAAGATAGCGACTTGTATAAAGAACTGACAAAGATGTGCACCGAATCGTTCGAAATAACGAGGGAAAGGGCCATGCAAGCCATAAGATTGGAAGAGGACTTGAAGCAATACAATGAAGAGGTTGCCAGATCTCCACGTAGGCGGACCCCTCCGCGAAGGAATTCTCCCCAACGTCGATATACCGATAGGCACCAGGAACAAGGAGGACGCAATGATAAAAGAAACAAACCTTTCCAAAGAGAACCCCAAGCGGTACATACTGTGAGCGAGGTAGAAAGCAACTACGTCGTAGAGAGAGGAATCTCCATGAAAACCGATGCCCTACGCGTCATGAGCGCAATGGAAGGGTTATGCGACGTGCAATGGCCAAGAAAGCAAAACCTGGAAGGAGACCTGGAACGGGCAAGGGGTATTGCGATTTCCACAATGATACAGGTCACACGACGGATGGATGCTACACCTTAAGAAAAGAAGTGATGAGGCTGCTAAAGAAAGGAGACCTGAAAGATTTACTCTCCAAAGAAGGAAAGAACGCCCTCGAAGGGATAAAGAAAGAAAGTCTCCCACTCCACCTCCACCTCCAGCTCACCACGCTCGTACCAGTCATTCCATCATCGAAGGACCTTCAGCAAGCAGATACGCGTCTACGACGGCAAAGAAAAGTATCAAAATTCTAGGAGACGAGAGCAACGCGACGAAAGTCTATCAAGTACGCCCTACCCGAAGCAAGCAGCTTATCACGTTCGAAGATTCGAACGCGACGATGGAGCATCACGACGGGTTAGTAATCTCTTTAACTATTAGTAACCACCTCGTTAAGAGAATCCTCGTGGACAATGGTAGCTCGGCCAACATCATCACTACGGCCGCCCTGAAAGAATTAGGATTATCCCTTAGGAACGTGACCAGGAGATGCGTACCACTAGTAGGTTTCAGCGGCGAAGTGACATAGATGATAGGGGAAATTACGCTATCAACCTACGCCAGGGGTGGTAAATTCGCCGTAATGGAGCTTGAATCGCGATACAACGTGATCCTGGGAAGACCATGACTGCACGGCATGAGAGCAGTCTCGTCAACATACCATCAGTCCCTGAAATTCCCATCGCCATGGGGGACGCAAGAAATCATGGGAGAAACTCAAGTTGCTAGAGAATGCTACGATATCGGAATGAAGAAAGCAACCAAAGCGTCGCCGAGGAAAGAAAAGAAAGTGTAGCAATCAAAATATGAAGTGCGACGATCTAAAGTCTTTCACCAAGATACCAAGCATCAAAAGATCCAAGTAACAAGTAACGATCTAAGCAACATGTTCCTAAAGCATCACCCTCCGTAATCTTAAAGAAAGCACAAGAGTCTTTTGAGATCCTTCTCGACCTTATTTCCCTTTCATTTGCATGAGTAGGAACAATCCTTTTTTCCCTTTCATGAAGTTCTTCTTTATAATAAGGTAGAATTGTTGTCTTAGCGTCAAAACGACAAGGGGTCGTGGCGACAAAGGGGTCGACGTCTACGTAGTAGTCTTGTCTTCATGATGCATCTTTTCAATACATGAATATACCTTTTTTTTCTCCTTCCCCGATGTGTTCAAGCATGATAAGAGATGTTTTATTTTCAAAGTACTTTCTCTCTGTCTCTGATGTAACACCCAAGCTCAAAAGGCCGCGGCGAAAATCCGCGCCGGGGGCGAATTTCGTTAGTCTACGCGTTCAAGGCTCCATCTACGCGTAGGCAACGTTAGCCGAACCGCCGACCCCGAGTCGAAGCTTCCTATGATCATTAGTGACGTGTGGCAATGGTCATAGGGATTGAAGCCCGGTACCTCACGAAACCGGCATGGTGCTCTGGGGAAGAAGGGAAACCTATCGCCACCACCCATCTCTAGGAACGCGTATTCATGCCTTCCACGGCCCCTCTGAGAGTCATGAATCCACAGGCAATTCGCCAAACCGGCAGGGACGCGTCCACCGGCATCGTAAGTCCTAATACTCAAGAGAACGGACGACATACACGATGAATAGGCCCGTCGATTAAAAGAGTTCGACGTCGACCTAAACGCTAGCGTGAGGCAACAGATCCACCTTTAAAGTAAGGGGTAACGTCACAAGCTGATCAAAATCACACGCTGACCTACGTCCGCCACTCGCTTCTGGGTTCAGAGGAAATGCTGGACCCAAACCTCATGTAAGTCGGCAAATAAGCTAAAGTAAGCGCATTGACCACATCTCTCGATCAAAGCCAATAAGCACATATCAAGCACCCAAGTCACGAACATGAAGTACCATACAAAAAGATCAGAAAGCCGAAAGAAAGCTCTACGCGTTCGCGAGATTAGTAAAAAAAAAAGGGAACAACAAGGTATATCAAGTTAAAGTATACAAGACTTCTTTGGTAGCTTTAAACTAAGCCTACAAGAAGCTCAGAGCAAACCTACCAAAAGGGGTAGAGATACGTAAGAAAGGAAAATAACTTCCCAAAGGAACGTATAAACGTCATAAGAAACCGACGACGCGTCGATACATGTCGTCGCAAGAGAGCTAGGAGCGAAAGCCTGTTACGTCAGAATTTGGAGAGTAACAAAGACCGAAGGCTTTGATAAATAGCACATCATAAAAAGAAGATTCAAAGAAAGTAAATCAAGAAGATTCATCGCGTGAAGAAGGATCGCCGTCTTCATATTCACAAGCATCCTTCTCCTCCTCAGAATCCTCCGCGACGACATCCTCGCCGTCGCCTTCATCGTCCTCGACGCCATCGTTGGGATCAACCTCGTTGAGATGAGGAGCAACATCTTCTTCAATATGGGGCTCAGCCGGAGGCTTCATTGGCGTAGGTCCCACTTCAACGCCCTCGGGATGCTCCGGGTATGCGTTGTTGAATTCCCTTCGCTCCTTCACCGGGTCCCATCCATGAGTACGACCAGCAGCATACTCCTCGATGACCTCCATGCGAGATAACCAAGACCAATACTCCGCAACATTCTTGAGGTCGGAAGCCAACCTCAACTCCACCCGGGCCTTCTCAATCTCCAAAGCACCAATCTTGGCTTGAAGATCCTTGACTTGCCCAGAAAGATCTTCACGAAGCTTGAACTCTGCCTCCACCTTCTTCTTTGCCTCGTTCTCCGCCTTATGTGACGCCTCGACCAACGACGTAAGCTCCTTAATCTTTATCTCGTCAGCCGATTGTTTAGCCTCCATAGACCTCGTTCGATCAACAAAATCAGAGAAGCGCCCATATGCGCATAAAGAAGCTTGAAGAGCCTATAGAAAGAAGACGTTCAAGTACGTATATTACAGACCTGCCACTACGCCGCTAGAGATTCACCCATCACGTCCTCAGTTTTCCTCGACAAGTAGTAATCAAGGGAAGGAGGATTGTGAAGTTGTTTCATGGCAGGGATAAACTATCTCCCAAACGCGACCGCACGAGAAATCACCCCCGGAAAGTTGTCTATAGACTCGTAGCCAAAGTCCAACTTCTCGACTACCTTCTCTTTGCCCTTACGCGATCTCTTCGCCGAAGTATACGAAGGAGACGAGGATGAAAGCAAAGAAATCATAGGGATGGCCTGAAGCGTGGTACCTGAAGCCGCCATCTCCTGGGCGCGACTCCTTTTACGCGGCACTACCAAAGCCGACGCGGACAACCCTCCACCACGGAAGCGCAATAAGTCCGCAGAAACTGAAAGAACCAAAAGCACACGTATAATAATCATGAGCAAAAAGAAAGAAGAACGAAGTAAAACTCAGATGAACGAACGCGTTACCAGCCGGGAGTACGGAAGCAATTCAACGCCCTTCTCCGTCATGACCATGGAAAGTCCGATCCGCTTCAGGAATGGCAAGAAGCCTATCGATGACCTTCTGGGTCTCTCGCCTTACTATAATAGCATCCGTATTCACTACATAAAGGAAGAAAAAAATAAGATCCAGGCCTTGAACACATAGTGTGAGTTTCAAAGAAATCAAAGTTTACCTGTAGGATTCCAGCAGTCAACCAACCAAGCACAGTCTTCGCCAAGAGAAGGCTTCTTCACAAAGTAAAAGTATTCGTCCCAGTGACGATCGGCCTGACTCCCCTCGATCGCGATCTTAGGCGCCTTCGGCCTAGACTTAAGGCCTACCCTTCCCACCGTCTTCGTTTGGACGTTGAAAGAATAAGCGATGTCCTCGACGGCTAGATTGACGCCATGTTTCTCCACCACGTCATCTAAAGTACCAATGATCCTCCAAACGCTTGGCAGGAGCTGCCCCACTGCAACCCCCAAAGCGAGCATGAACGCCTTGACCAACGGCGAGAAAGGAAAGCGATGGCCAGTAAGAAAAGGATACTCGTACACCATAATCCATCTCGGTCGGTGCGCATCAGCAAATACCCCGGGAGGAGGTATCTCGATCTCCACCTCAGGACCAAGATTCGCCAGAGACCGTAACCTTTCAACGTCACGTACCTCTGTTGATTTACAGTCGGAGCCCTTCAAGATAAACTTGGGAACGTAGAAGGAGGCCATCTGGAAGTAATAAGAAGAATTTTGGAAGAAGGTACGAAGAGAAAGAATGAGCAAGAAAGTTCGGATCAAAGTAAAGAGGAAGCAAGAAGACGATAGTGAGTAATCAGATGGGAGCAGAAGAGTAAATGAGATTGGAGATTCACCCATTATATAGCCAGAGAAGGTCGCGAGAATCAAGGAGTATTCAACGACATTATAGCCATTGGGAAAACTAGCCGTTGCGTTTCAACGTTCCCGGCACAGGAAACAAAGCTTCTCCCCCGGCACGTGTTAAGAATTGAAGAAAAATCTTGATCGAAGCTTAACGACGATGTCGAGAATTTTGATGACGTTATCATCAACGCGTTCCAGTAATTTTGAAGACGTATTCTACAAAGAAAGAAGGTGTCTCCCAGCTCTTCTTAATATTAAGCCCTATAAGACGCCTTAGGGGTATTGTTTGTGCCTAAAAATACGACGACTATGGAACGCGTGAAAGCTACGCGTAGAAGGGTAGAGGCGACGTGACGTATGAAACAGAAGATGGCGTCAACGTGATGTTATAAAGAAGAACGCGTCGTTAAGCTATGGAAATTAGGTCAGCCGACACTTAGTTACCTTGTTCTATATTATATTCGTGTAAATGGTAAAGAATAAGATGAAAGAATATCTTTTACCATATTTATTATATCGTTAGAAGGAAAAGGAAAAGATATTATTTCCTTAGTAAGATCCTAGGGTTAACATATATAAAGGTTAACGCCAGCCTTTTGTAAGAGGAGGGCACTGCGCCGTAATATCAATACCACAAAAATGTTCAAGTTTCAACCTTATTCTCTCGTCTCGTTCTCTTAGTGTTAAGATTATACCGTTCTCTTTGATCTTTGCCCTACAATTGCTTAGTTATCATCTCATTGATAATTTCGCTACAAACAATTGCCATGTCATCTATCCGTGTGAGGGTCACAAGAATCACCCTTTTCAGCCCTTGGATCGTCCTGATAAGTGCCTAGCACATCCCATAGTTTTCTCTTTTTGATTATGCATTTATTTCCTTGATTTTTGCTTCTTTAATGTTGATTTGAAGAGTGATCCTTGGCTTGCAGCCTAAAGACGTCTTCACTAGTATAAATATGCCTCTCTAGGCTCATTTGTAAGCACGTTGAATTTGAATACAAAGCTTAAGTTGAGAGTCTCTCCTTCCTTTGTAATTTCGGTGTGAAAAACACTCTACTTGTGTTTTTCTTATCTAAAGTCTTCCGCTTGCACAATCATCCAAAATTCCGCCAACACTTAGTCTCATCCGAGGCCTCAATCCATCCATTTCAAGACGACTTTGCCATCTTGAGTCTAGATCCGAGCGCACCTATGCATCCACGAGGAGGCTGAGTTAACACCATCTTAGACATGATCGATAACGACAAGTTATCTTGTTTCCATGTGTATTTAGTAGATATTATGTAAATATGGTAAAGAGATAAAAGATAAAGCTCTAAAAGGAATATCTTCTTTACCATATAGTTAGTTTGTAATTTATGGTAATAGATATAGTTTATTTCCTTACAGATAGAACTAGAGTTTTCCTATATATATAGGGCTCCCTTATTATTGTAAAGGAGGCGTTTTTCCCCAAGTAATACACAAGTATCTCGACTTCTCTCCATTTCATTAATGGTGTTTTCTAGACGAAGAGTCTGCACCGTCCCTTTTGATTGTTAACCTGCATCTTGCTTAAGTACTAACACGTTGGTACTTTTTCTACAAACAATTGGCGCCCACCGCGGGGCATGATAAAAAAAGTGCCTTCTTTTCATCAAAATAAACCATCTTTTCCTCACAAAAAATCCAAAACCTAACGAGCCTTTAAAGATCGAAGAAGAAGATCAAATCGGAACTCGTTCCCGGTTCACGTAGCTGTTTGCGACTTAATTTTACAAAGGCTGTATCTCCTCCGTCCGATGTCCAAATTCGATGAGACTTCCATATCGTCTAGATGACGTTGGAATCATTAAATTCCAAGTTTTCTAAAGAGCGGGCCGAAATCAACAAGAGTGCCATGTGTGCATTGTTGTTGAACTCGCTTAGTTGTTCTTGATTGTGTCAGTCTCCTCCATAAGGTTGGTGTTATCGAGTCTGGATAGAGCATCCTCCTGGTGTTCTGGCCTTCCATATCCATTGTTTTTTATTGTAATCATTTGGGATTTCATCATCATTCGGTAAGTTCTTGTTCTTATGTTACTGGTTTTGTCATTGTTTGATTTGTTTCCACTTCTCTTTCTTGATTCTACCAATTCTATTATTTTTCGAGTTCCCGACAAGCTTTTGTGTCACGATCGTCGTCATTGGCTTATCCCCGAGTCCACCATCATCAAAAAAAAAAAAAACAATTATCATTGTCTATTAGAAGTTGATTTTGAGTCTTTTAGTGCTTTGATCTTTCTTGTTGAGTCTGGTTTGTGTTTATGGAGATCGAAAGATAGAAATTTGAAGCACCTTCATATCCAAAATCCACTCAAACCATCATCACCATCACAATATCGACTGAACCACCACATCACCGCCACTTCCGCTATCTATACACTCCAACGAACCACCATTCTCACCACTAACTTCAGTTCGGCCCATCCCTTGTCCGAAACGTAGCCACCACAAACCCTAGAAGTGTTGAGATTCATTCCTTGCAGTCTAAGACAAGATTTCTCAACAAAGGAATCAAATCTTTAAAGAAGAAATTTTTTATCTTTTCCACAAGGAAATTAAGTTTGTTTTTATTTTATTATATTTTTTTAAATTTTTGTTCAGATTAATATCTCCTATTGAGTTTATAATTTATTTTTCTAATCCACAAAAAAGAGAAAGAAAAGAAATAGAAAAAAATAGAAAAGGAAAGAAAAGAAGAAAAAGAAAGAAAATATAAAGAAAGTCTCGAAATTCAGCGTTTATTTTTACGTTTTTGTTGATTTAAGTCAATTTCATCATTGTTTGAGTCGGAATTCAAGAAAATAGAGGAAACAAGATTTCCACAAGCCCGAACGAAGACGAAGGATTTTGGCCCGTAGAACAAAATCTGCGCCCGCAGATCCAAATCCGCGCTCGCGGATTCGTGACGGAATTCCTACGACCTTTCAACATAAAGCAATCCGCGCCCGCGGCCCCGAAATCCTCTCCCGTGCTTTTTCCGTTGCATGATTTGTGCCTACTTCAAGCAATCTGATCCATTCCCGAACTTACCCTAGCCCTCTCGACTCCGCCTTCGATCTTCATCGACACAAGTTGAGAGTTAAGGTACACTTCCTTTTTGGCCCTCTTGAGTTCAAATTTGAGTCTTATTAGTTGATTGCATTCAAATTCTTGCAATCGTTTTCGAGTCTTTGTTTCTTTTTGTTGTTGAGTCATTTTGTTTTGTTTTTGAACCTTGAGTTGAAACCCCGCTCCTAAACTAGTCATCTTCAATACTACCATCACCCATGTTAGTGTTAGGAACTTGTTAGTTTCAATTTATTGGGTTATTGGTCCATACAAGGCAATCCATCGAAGAAAGCTTGTTACAACAACAATTCAGAGAGAGTGCAGAGGAAAACATTTGAGAGTAAATACGTGTGAGTTGTTTTCGTTTTCACTAACTTAACATTGTTATGTGTTAGTCTTCTCCTTTTATCATGTCTAGGACATCGCGCTATCCAAGGACAACTACTGGGTTTCGACGACCCCTTGTTGACCGTGAAGATCCAAGATGTTATCAGGAGGAGTACATGCAAAATAAAGATTGGAAATCAATAAAGATTTCCAAAGAAGAAGAAGAGGTGAGATAGAGCAAAATGGCCTTGCCAAGATCTAGGTGAAAATCTCAAGCTTTGAAGGGAGTTGTGATGTAGCTGAGTATATGGAATGGGAAACCAAGATTGAGCAGATTTTGAGTTGTCATAACTTCATGGAACACAAAAAGGTACAACTTTTTTCTCTTAAATTTACCGGCTATGCAATAAAATGGTGGGATTACCTTAAGAAAGAAAGGAGAAGAATACTTGATTTAGCCGTGTCCACTTGGACGCAAATGAAAACCTTGATGAGAGCTCGCTTTGTGCCTCCACATCTCACACGTAAGCAATGGCAAAGGTTGGAAAGTTTGAAGAAAGGATCCATGTCATCCGAAGAGGCATACAATGCAATGCACGTTGCTATGGTTCTAGCTAATTTCCTTAAAGATGAGGAGACTACTATTGATAGGTACCTTCGTATACTTAACTTTTATTTATCTAAAGAAGTAGATTTGTATTGGTATACCTCCATGGTAGAATTGCTACACTTGGCAATCAAAATTTAGAAGAAAAGGGAGGTTAATAAGAAAGCAGAAGAGGCAAAAGAGGCTAAGGATCATGTTCATCAGAGCCAAAACCGCGCCCGCGTTTGGACATTCGCACCCGCAATTGGAAGGGCCGCGTCCAGGGTTGGGAAGCCCGCGCCCGCGGTTGACACTCCAAAACCGATTTCTGTTTTGAGTGATTCTTCTTCGAGCGTCCTTTCAGAAACCAAAACCGAATTAATAACCAAGGGTTTTATTTCGAGATGTTTTGCGCTTAGAATGTCAAAGTAGAAATCATATGATTAATGAATGCCCTAATATGATTAATCACCTAGGTCCAATTGAATCTAAATATGAAAAAGATGATAATGTTTTTTGTGTTAATGATCTTAAAACTGATTTAGATGATGAATATTGAAATGAAAATGATCATGTTGATTCATTGATTGTTAGGAAATATTTACATGTACATCCTGCTCGCTGTGATGAAAATCTAAGAGAAACTCTTTCTCATACTCATTGTCTAGATAAGATGAAGGGTTGCAACATGATTATTGATGAAGGTAGATGTAGTAATATTGCTAGCATGAAATTGATTACTAAATTGCAACTTACTACAATTTGCTACCCTAGTCTTTACAAACTACATTGGATGAATGATTGTGTTGAATTGAAATTGAACAAGCATTCTAAAGTCACTATGATACTAGGACATTGTGATGATAATAGTTTATGTGAAGTAGTGCCTATGCATGTTTTTCATATTTTATTGGATCGTCCATGGCAGAATGATAGGAAGGATACCCATGATGGTTTTACTAATCATCATTCATTTAGCTTTCATGGTTCCTTCGCATGTCATTGAAGAGTATGACAAGATGAAGGACAAGGATAAAGGAACGAAGGAAGTCAAGGATTCCCCGCATTATTAATTTTGTTCATCAAAGTCGAGCCATGGACTCATAGCATTCAAGTGGAAGTTATACATCAAAGAGGATGACCCTATGAAGATTGTTCTATATATCATTCATATCAAGATTGATTCGAGGTCGAATCCTTTTCAAGAAGGGGAGAATGATATCGGAGCATCCGAGCTATCATCAAGAGCATCGGAGTTAGCATCAAGGACGCTTTGTTTTAAGTCAAGAGATGTTCTAACCACTGGAGCAAGAGCTATGTTGTTTTTGAATCTGTAATACAAAGTAAGAAAACAAGTGAGAAAGTAAAAAATGTGAAATATGGAGCTTCAAATACAAATTAAGAGGTCATACGTCATGTGTGGAATTGCATTTCACAAAATGTCCAGAAACCAGTTTCTGCATTCTGGACAGAAACACCCATAACCAAATTTTCAACACATCTACAAATATTTCAACAAACAATCCAACAATTTAACTAAATCAATCCATACATTATCAAATTCAATATCACAACACAAAGTGGTCATACATAAATAAATAAAAAACCACTTATAAGAACTCATGCTTCATATAATCAAGTAATGAACTAAATGTATTTTTTTTCTTTTATTTCAACCATATATCCTAACATTAAAATCATATCAATTTATTTACAATTTATTTATGATAAGTATTCAATCTAAAAACCAAATTCTAATTACATACCTTTCCTTCTTGCACATAGAAGGCTGTATGAGCGGGAAAGCTTATGAGCAACTCCATATTTTGTGGACCTCCGCGAACATGTGCTGTAAGTGAGGGTCGTATATAACTTTGACCAGAGGTGGTCGTCGTTTGGGTTGTTCCTCTTCCTCTTCTTGTTCCTCTTCCTATTCCTCTTCCTCTTCCTGATGTTCTTCATGAACATTCTCTTGTTGTTGAACCTCTTCGTCTTCCTCATCCTCATCCTCACCCTCTTCTTCTCCATCAGAATCAACATTTGCACCCCCTGCTGATGGCCCTGCACTGCCAGAAGGTGCAGTTATGGAGTAGTAGTCGCCGCCCCACTGAGGGTTATGAGGTTTGCTAGCCAACATCATCATCTGTACAAATGATTGATTTGGTTGTGGCTGCACAGGAGGATAGCCGGGGAATTGATGGTTGTTGTGGAAGCATAAGAGGATAGCCAGGCACCTGTGGAAACACAATGGGGGTGACGGGGAAATAATTAGGGGAGCCCTGAGGCATGAAGCTTCCAGCAGACATATGTGGATCTTGCTGTTGTTGTTGCTGCCTCTCATCAGAGAACTCTAAACGGCGAGGAGGGGATTCTTGTCTCTTCTTCTTCCCCCTTTTTTTTGGAACTACGAGATCTTTTTTCTTCTCGTCTCTAATTCTTTGACGAGAAGAGATGTCAGGTCGACGATCCAAATCTGCATCACAAAATTAATCATTGGGGAATATGATCATTATAAACAAATGTGCAATTCCACAAAATTAATCATCTCATCGTATTTAATCAGTATATCATCAAAATTTCAATTTATATATCCTCAAATAAATCAGAAACTGCAGAAAACTGCATCAAGAGAAGGCAATTCCACACGTGGCGTGTGGATACAATCCATATGTCACATATAGTTACAATCCACACTTCACGTGTGGAATTGCACATTCTAAAACCCTAATTCTGCATTCCGCAGATTCCAAAACCCTAAAAACAATATTTTTTTTCCTGCATTCAACAATTTCTCAGTAATTTCATTAAAACCATATCAAATTTCAACACCCTAATTCATAACCCTAATTAACAAATCCCTAATTCAATATTAAAACCCTAATTAAACTATCTAACATAAGAATATCGAATTCAACATGAAATTCTCAACAAAATTTACAATCCATCCATACAATACAAGTTTAATCTTTTCTAATCAACTAATTAACATACACATTGGATTTCAAAGTAAATATCATCAAAACAACATCAAAACCTCATATATACATCAATATCATACCATAACAATGAAATCTTAATGTTTACATACTTTATATGCAAAGACTTGTTGAAAATGGTTGAAATATGAGCAAATAAGTGCGTTTGGGGTGCTGGTGCGCCGTGGGAGAGAAGGAGGGAGAGAACAAAATGGTAGGGTTTCGGTGTTGGGCCTTATATAGACAACACAAACCATACGCCGCGTGTGGAATGGTTTGACACGTGACGTATGGATTTATTCCATACGTGACGCACGAGACTGGGCGGTGTTTGTGCCTAAAAATACGACGAGTATGGAACGCGTGTTAAGCTACGCGTAGAAGAATTGTCTCGACGCGACGAGAGGAATGAAGGACATCGTCGACGTGACGAGACGTGGCAAAGGTCTCGTTTATCTTGAAGATTAGGTCGGCCGAGCATGTTTTATCCTATTCCTTGTAATATTCTTGTAATTGGTAAAAGATACGATAGAGAATATCTTTTACCTTATTTATTATATCGTTATTTAGATAGAAGGGAGATATAAGATCTCGTTTTCCTTAAAGTTATTATTAGGGTTAGCCTATATATAGAGGCTAACGCCTGCTTTGTAACCATTCAGCCTCCATTCGAATAATATCAAGTTCAAGCTTCACCCTAATTTCCTACTTTGTTCTTGAGTGTTGAGATTATACCGTATTCTTTGATCTTTGCCCTACAATTGCTTAGTTATCTTCTCGTATGTAATTTCGCTACAAACAATTGGCGCCCACCGTGGGGCCTGATCAAAAAGGTGTCGTCTCTGCATATGAAGGGAACAACCTCGCCCGCAGAAGCCATGAAAGATCCCAGATCGATCAAAAACCTTCGAAACGGAGCCTTCACCGTGTTAGGAGGTCCGCCGTCCAATACAACCTCCGACACTAAGAGGCTCGTGAGGACTATCGAAGGACAAGGCGATTCCGTCCCAACTCTCCACTCCAGAGCAACCAATCGTGATCTGCCTATCACGTTTGAAGATCCAGACGAAAGAATCAAGCATCACGATAGCCTGATGATCTCCGTGGTGATTCGGAATTGCAACGTGAAAAGAATCCTAGTAGATAATGGAAGTTCGACCAACATCATCACTCTCTCTGCTGTTCTTGAACTCAGACTTTCAGTCGACGATGTCGTTGGAAAGCGTATCCGTTTGAAAGGCTTCAGCGGAGAGATCTCCGAGATGTTAGGGGAAATCACCCTCGAGACAACAACCCAGGGCGTCAATCTCCCAAACAGATTCGCCGTGATGGAAGCGGAGTCGCCTTATAACGCCATCCTCGGAAGACCCTGGATCCATGATATGCGAGTTGTTCCATCTACGTACCACCAATCCCTGAAGTTCCCAACGCCCTGGGGAATACGCGAAGTCAAAGGCGAACCCTATACGGCCAAAGAGTGCTACCGGATTGAGATGAAAGGGATCACGACGCCAGAAATTAGAAAAGACGAGGTAAAAGAATTTCAGGTCAAGACGCCGACTAAATACGTTAAGCCAAAGTGTCCCGACTAAAAGAATTCCAAACCAAAAAGAATCCTAAAAATAGGAATCGATGTCCCCGAAGAGATTAGAGAAGAATTGATAACGTTCTTGAAGTAAAAAGCCAAATGCTTCGCATGGAGCCACGAGGACATGACAGGCATATCTCCAGACGTGATGCTCCACAAGCTAAACGTCGATCCAAAGTTCACTCCAGTCAAGCAGAAGAGGAGGAAATTCGCTCCTGAACGCAACAAAGTTGTAGACGAAGAAGTTAAGAATCTCCTCGAAACAGGTAAGATACGAGAAGCAAAGTACCCTGAATGGCTCGCCAACGTCGTAGTCGTCCAAAAGAAAAACGGGAAATGGAGAATATGCGTCGATTTCACAGACCTTAACAAAGCATGTCCTAAAGATTCCTTCCCACTCCCTCACATCGACGCTATGGTAGACGCACGCGACGGCAGGGCATGAGATGCTAACGTTCATGGACGCATTCAGCGGATATCACCAGATACCGATGAACCCCGCCGATCAAGAAAAAACCGCGTTCGTGACAAACCAGGGGATATATTGCTACAAAGTCATGCCTTTTGGTCTCAAGAACGTCGGAGCTACGTATCAACGACTGGTGAAGAAGATGTTCGAGGAGCAGATAGGGGACACGATGGAAGTTTACATAGACGACATGCTTGTGAAGTCTAAACGAGCAAAAGATCACGTAACACACTTGAAGGAGGCGTTCGAGATCCTGGAAGAGTATAACATAAAACTCAACCCTACCAAGTGTTCCTTCGGGGTCTCTTCCTGGAAGTTCCTCGGATATGTAGTAACTCAGAGAGGAATAGAGGCTAGTCCCGAACAGATTAAAGCCATACTCAATCTCGAGTCTCCGCATTGCGTGAAAGACATCCAGAAGCTGACAGGAAGAGTCGCCGCATTAAACAGGTTCATCTCCAAAGCCTCCGACAGAAATCGACTCTTCTATGACACTCTCGGGAAGAATGAATCTTTCTCTTGGACGGAACGCCATGAACAAGCCTTCGCGGAGCTTAAGAATTATCTGACGAATCCCTTACTCCTATCGAAGCCTAAGGAAGGAGAACCCTTGTTCGTATACCTAGCAGTCTCCGAGATTGCTATCAGCGCCGTTCTCGTAAGAGAAGAAGGGGAGGAGCAACATCCCGTCTACTACGTAAGTAAGACGTTGTCGTCAGCAGAAACAACGTACTCTGCCATGGAAAAACTGACCTTGGCGTTAGTAATGGCGTCGGTGAAGTTGAAGCCCTATTTCGAATCCCATACCATCATAGTAAGGACCACGTCGCCTTTGAAGAACATAGTGAAGAAGCCAGAGTTATCAGGAAGAATGAAGAAGTGGACGGTTCATCTCGGCGGCTACGACATCATCTACGAAGGAAGAAAAGAAATCAAATCCCAAGCATTAGCAGATTTCGTGGCAGATTTCAGTCCAACCCTAGAGCAAGAAGCAATCTCACAAGTAAACAAGGTAGAATTCGCAAAGTGGACCTTGCACACAGACGGAGCGATGAACCAGAACGGGGTAGGACTAGGCATCGTCCTAAAATCCCCACAAGGGGATAGGGTCGTCCAAGCCATAAGATGCGACTTCAAAGCGACGAATAACGAAGCCGAGTATGAAGCCTTGATTGTCGGTCTACGCGTTGCCATCGACCTACGGGTTTGGAAGCTTGATATCTGTTGCGATTCGCTGCTGGTAGTCAACCAAGTTCGAGGTGAATACGCCACTAAAGATTCGAAGATGACCTTGTACCTCAAAGTAGTAAAGGAATTGTTCGAGAAATTCGAAAGCTGCCAAATCAGACAAATCCCCAGAGACGCTAATGTGCAAGCCGACGCGTTGGCAAAACTAGGTTCATCCATTGACCCAAGAGAATATCAGAAGATCTTGTTCCTTCACCTCAGCAACGCGTCTATCAACAAAGAAGCAAGTCCAGAACAAACGTCCACAGTAAGGGATCACGATTCATGGGTAACGCCTTACTACGAGTGGTTGCAGCACGGACACCTCCCGGGTAACGCGTATGAAGCAAGGCTATTAAAGAAAAAAGCGACCACCTTCGTAGTAGACAAAGGCCAATTACTAAAATGGTCGTCAAACGGTGTGTTCTCAAAATGCTCGACAGAGGAAAAGATCCAAGATATTCTACGCGAGCTACACAACGGAGAATATGGGAATCATTCAGGAGGGAGAAGCCTAGCGTCCAAAGAACACTCGGCGGGATATTATTGTCCCACGATGAGACAAGACGCGACGAATTACGTCAAAAGGTGCGACGCTTGCCAAAGACACGCCCCGATCCCACATCAGCTGGCAGAAAAACTCCACTCCATAACGTCTCCCTGGCCATTCATGCAATGGGGGATGTATATAGTAGGACCTATTCCCTTGACCCTAGGACCAAAGACACTAATGCTCGTCGTCACAGATTACTTCTCCAAATGGATAGAGGCCGAAGCGTTCAAGAACATCAAAGATTCTCATGTCATATCCTTCACCGAAAGAAACATCATCATGAGATTCGGAATCCCTCACACCATTGTATGCAACAACGGATCACAATTCATTAGTAAGAACATCGTATCGTTCTGCGAAGATAAAGGTATACGTCTTGTCTACTCGACGCCAAGATACCCTCAAGCGAACGGGCAAGCGGAATCAAGTAACAAGGTCATCATAACTAATCTCAAGAAGATGATAGAAGAATGCAAGGGAAATTGGGCGGATCAACTCCAGGCTATAGTATGGGCTGACTGAATGACGCCTAAGAGAGCAACGGGAAGAACACCGTTCTCTCTCGTGTACGGTTGTGAAGCCGTCCTGCCAATCGAAGTGGAAGTACCAACAGAAAGATATCGGTCTCTCCCTGAGGAAAGAAACACTCCAATGATGATGTTCATGATAGATACAATTGACGAGATAAGAGACAATGCGGCGTTAAGAATGGCAGCACATACCGAAGTTATAATCGACGAGTGAAAGCAAGAACTATCCAAGTAGGAGACTGGGTCTTAAGAAAAGTATTTCCAAATACCGAGGATAAGAGCGTCGGTAAGCTCGCCGCGTCCTGGGAAGGTCCATACCAAGTAGCACAAGTCGTAGGGCGAGGAGCCTACGAACTCGTTACACCAGAAGGGGTAGCACTGATGCGTTCATGGAATGCAACACATCTTAAGAAATATTACCATTAGAGAACGTGATAGTTGATTTGATTTCTACTTGTTCCTATGCATATTCTAGATTTCTGATTATGTCCAAGCATGTTTTAGCGTCGAAACGACAAAGGGGTCGTCAACACTAGGGGTAGACGTCTTAGTTCATTAGAATTCACAAAGTCTTCGTTAATACATAAGTATGCACTTTCTTGTCTGATATGCAATACATGTTGTTTGTAGCGAAATTAACAACGAGATGATAACTAAGCAATTGTAGGGCAAAGATCAAACTTTACGGTGTCAACACTTCATCTAGAAAACACCATTGATAAAAGAGAGAGAACTCGAGATACTTGTGTATTACTTGGGGAGAAAGGCTGGTTTACAATGATAAGGGAGCCCTTTATTTATAGGCAAACCCTAGTTCTATCTTTAGGGAAAGAATCTTATCTTTTTCCTTATATCTTTAACCTAATATAAAACATGATAAAAGATATTCTTTCTAATATCTTTTACTATTTACATAATGAATATTAAATAAAAGACATAAAGATATTCAACCGACTTTATCTTGATCTTGACGACGCCTTCATACTCATTCTTTCTCGTACTCGTTGTCGTCTACGCGTAGATCTTCTCGTCAATGTACTTAATCTTCATGTAGGTGACCTTGAGAACTCGTAGATAATCAAGGGAACTCGTAGTTGATCTCGTAGGTGGTCTCGTAGGTGATCTCGTAGATGATCTCGTAGAGGAGTTCATCTATCTCGTAGATGACCTCATCTATCTCGTAGATGACCTCATCTATCTCGTAGATGATTTCGGGGACAATGTTGATGGTGTCACGGTGATGAATGACCTTGGGAGCCTCGTTAAAACCTGTTATTAGGAAAACCTCGTGGGAAAAACCATGAGAAGAGTAAAAAGAGTACTCCGTGCTGAACTTCGTGATGTCGACGATCATGTCACTTGCTTAGATATCTTCTATTGGTCACCCCGTCTTTATGTACATTCCAATGCGTTGACCCTACGAACACATCGCAACCGTAGTGGTATTTATCGGCACAAACAATACCCCTAAGGTGTTTTGCTGACGAAACCCTTAAGTCAGGGAAACGCCTTCACTCCTTCAATGTCTTCTCTTAATCTCAACGCGTTGCTGCTATAACTTGATGCTCGGAACTCTATTGCTTCATAATCAGCTCCCTGAACTCGTGTTCTACGTTTAAACAAGTCTTTTCTTTCTAACTGGCGATAGGCGATCTGGATCTTGGGCTTCTTACGCCTTCTTCGGAGAGAGTCAACTTCGTGCTTAATCGACTCTGAAATGTTCGCGGGCCGGATATGAAATCATGGCTAATGAGGACGTCTTAAGTGAAGTCGTTGCTTCGCCATAATCCTCGACTTGGTTACTTGGATCATCCTGTATTCAAGCAAATCTTTAGATGGCGATTTACTTCTTTCTCGTAACATATCTTCTTATTGGACCTTTGCCTCATGTTTGGATTCTCAACATGGTACTTCGAGCATCTTCTGCTCCTCTTTCTAAGGATATCACTTTTGGAGGAGACTACTACTTCGTCACGGACGAGAGAAACAATCGACTCTTTCAACATCTTTCTTTCTTTGCTACTGCATACTCAGATCTTTTTCTCTTACGCTTTTTCTCGACCAATCGATGCTTTTACTCAGGGAAGTTTCACGGGGACACTTCGTCGCTCGCTCTTAGACTTTGTGGAGACTCTACTCATCACCCCTAGCTTGGGTGACGTGGAACTTTTCGGGTTTCTTGACTTCTCTCCTTATGCACTTGCTTAGCGTGTACTCGATGGGTGATGGCGACGTGTTCTATCTCTTCACGTTTTCGTATTTTCTTTCTTCTCTGGTATATTTTTTGAGTTCTGGCGTCTCTTCTTATGATGCAACTTCTTAACTTCAGTGTCTACTTTGACATACTTTTTTCATAACGTACTCTTTTTTCTCTATGGAGATTTCTATGCGTTCTCACCTTCAACGCGTATGTTATAGCACCTCAGCGTGTTCTTACTTTCAACGTGTCTCTTGTAATTACGTCACCCCTTGCATATGGGTGTTGGCCTCTATTGTCTGGAGTCTTACCAGGATGAATAGATTGTGCTTAGCAGTTCAGGAATGTGCAGTCATTCTTGCTCTAATGACTCGAGGACGCCGTGACTTTCTTGCTCTGATGGCGATTATGTCGTAGGTCCAACCCCTGGTGGCGTTTTCGTGGCGGCATTGGGGAACGCGTTGGCGATGACACCTTGTGTCAACTACATTGACTTTTACTTAATACTTTTGGGAGCAGTGCTTCTCTTGAATGTTTCTCTTAGACTTGTTTGGCGATTACTTCGACCTCGTCTTGCTTTCAGTCGTACTAATGCTTCTTTTGACTAGAGCATACTTGGTTCTCTCAGGAGGGTTCTTTGAGATGCTTTTATTTCTTATCTGGATGAAATTTTGTTATACTTGTAGCGATGCCTTTGATCGCGTTCTTCCTCTTCTGGGCGTTTTAGGCGTTCTCTACGCGTAGAATTTGGGTGATCTTGGCCGACTCGTGATTGTCGTTTTCGTTCATATTCTAGCTCTTGGATTTTTTCTGATCTCTTGCTTTCGATCGAGATTCCTTTGTCTCGTCTTTCTTTGTTGCAAACTCTTCCTCTTATCTTGCGTGACGTTTTTGACTTCACATGATCTTCTTTGGTGATAGCGTATCCGTCTATGGGTTGAACGAGTAACTTTTCTCTTTGGATCGTCTTGACAGTATTTCTGACTTCAGACGTGCTTTCTGGCTTTCTTATTCTTTTCTTACAGGTAGGTGGTCTCGAACTTGCTTTGGCTTAAAGCGTATCTTATGCCTTCCTTGGCTTTGGATGTGTTTGCGTGATTCCTTGACTGGTCCTACCCCTTTTGGTAGGTTTGACTTAGGCTCCCCGTAGACTAGGTTAGAGCTACCAAAGACCCTTGGGCTGGCTTTACTTGTTATATCTTGCACTTTGTTTCTTGCGTCGTGCGCATTATTCTTCGCGTCAGAGACGTCTTGGGAGCTTGCTCTTTCTTTGGTTTTGATGTTTGATGTGCTTATGCTTTAGTACGTGTATCTTGCTCTGCGTACGTGTAGAACTTTTTCTTTTTGACTTTAACTTCCGTGACCCCTTACGCGTAGCTCGTTTGTGAGTGCGTAGATTTGGTCTTTTGGCTTTCACTTTTGCTACTTTATCTTTAGGGTGTGGTTTTCTACCCCTAGGATGACACTTTGTTCGTAGTGAACGCGTTAGAAAGTTTAACTTAGTTGATAGGATGATATGGTCATTGCGGCTGCTTTTGTTACGTTGTCGGCTTACATGAAGGTTGGGTCCAGCATTTCCTCCGAACCCTGAAGCGAGTGGCGGACATAGGTCAGCGTGTGATTTTATCAGCTTGTGACGTTACCCCTTACTTTTAAGGTGGGTCTGTTGCCTCACGCTAGCGTTAGGTCGACGTCAAACTCTTTTAATTGACGGGCCTATTCATCGTGTAGCGTCCGATTTCTCGACTGTTAGGACTTACGATGCCGGTGGACGCATCCCTGCCGATTTGGCGTTTTGCCCGTGGATTCATGACTCTCAGAGGGGTTGTGGAAGGCGCGAGTACGCGTTCCTGGAGAGTGGTCGTGACAATAGGTTTCCCTTCTTTGCTCAGAGGACTGTGCCGGTTTCGTGAGGTGTCGGGCTTCATTCCCCATGACCATTGCCATACGTCGCTAACAATCATGGGAAGCGTCGACTCGGAGTCGGCGGTTCGGCTAACGTTGCATACGCGTAGATGGAGCCTTAAACGCGTAGGCTAACGAAATTCGCCCCCGTCGCGGATTTTCGCCGCGGCCTTATTAAGCTTGATGTTACGTCATAGACACGGAGCAAGTATTTTAAAAATGAAACAACTCAGCATGCTTTAACACGTTGGAGAGAAAATATGCTTATGCACTTAAATAATCATGATGACTTGACATGACGACATTCTAAAGCTACCCCTAGTCGACGCGACCCCTTGCCACCTCGACGCTATGACGATGACATGATTATGCAGAAAGTAAACTTACTTAGACATGCGAAACTTGGTAAATATGCACTTCAACTTAGCTAACAATCAATGAAGTTCTTACCAGCCTTCCCAGGACGCGTCGAGTTTCCTAACGCTCTTATCCTTAGGAGTTTTTCATTTCGGTGTTGGAAGATTCTTTTCTTAACACGCATCGACTAGGCTCGGTACTGGCAGCGATGGCCGCCAAAAAATGTGTATATGAAGGAGAAAATTTAGCACAAGAAACAGAAGCAGCTATATGATAACGAATACCCGAGGATGGCGTTGGAGTGGGTGTAGATGGAGCGAAGGGTGGGGTAGCAGCTTGGCAAACAGTGTTGCAGACAAAATCTTTGAGCAAAACAAAAGGTTGTCGGGTACGAGCAGTACGACGAACAATCGTCTCAGACGGAGTCGAACTCCCCCTGTCATCGTCAGGGGGCGATAACGACTCTGGTGAAGCGCTAGAAGATAGTTGATAAGAGGAAGAAGGAGGAGACAAAACATCAACAGAAGTTGTCGAAGAGTCGATCAAAGCAGGCAAAGTAGAACTCAAGGGCGGGTCATCATAAACCGCCGACGACGGTAAGCTGACCGGTGGTGATGAAGAGACTGCAGGTTTTCAATAGGGAAAAATTGTCTCAAAAAATACGACATCTCTAGAATTGAACACTTGATGAGTCTCAAGATCATAGAGCTTCCAGCCTCGAGTACCACTAGGGTAACCTAAGAAGACACACTTGCGACTACGAGAAGCAAATTTGTCATGACTACGCGGAAGCTTGGAGGCGAAACATAAACATCTGAATACTCGAATGTGAGAATAACTCGGGGCTCGCTGATAAAGAAGCTCAAATGGAGACTTGTTGCCAAGGAGGGGCGTTGGTGTTCGGTTAATGAGATGACATGCTGTGAGAACACACTGACCCCAAAACTGTAAGGGTAATGACCCTTGAAAACGCAAGGCTCGAGCCACATTAAGGATATGACGGTGCTTGCGTTCTACTCTTCCATTCTGCTGAGGCGTATAGATACAAGTAGTCTCAAATAAAATACCTTTATCATCAAAATATGGCTTCAAGCATAGAAATTTCGTGCCATTATCTGAATGAAAACGCTTAACACATGTATGAAATTGTGTTTGCACCATTGCACAAAACTTTCGAATGAACCCTGCAACCTCTGACTTGTACACCATAAGATAGGTCCACACAGCTCTAGAATAATCATCAACAATAGTCAAGAAATAATTGGCACCAGTTGTAGAAGAGACGCTATAGGGGCCCCAAACATCACAATGAATCAAATCAAATATGGCATCAGCTTTATTAGAATTCATGGGAAAACTGTTATGAACTTGTTTAGCCTGAAAACAAACATCACATGGATCAATCTTATTGTCTGAACGAATAAACCGACTTACTGCAGGGATAGAAGATAACACAGAAAGAGACGGATGCCCCATCCGTTAATGCCAAAGAAACAAAGATTCTGAAGATGAAGCAGCTGTATGGCAGACACGAGCAGATGACCCTAGTGTGTGAAGCCAGTAAACTCCACCCTGTTGTGCACCCACTCCAATCACCTTTCGTGAAATACTCTCTTGAAGCACACACAAACGGTCCGTAAGAATAACTAGGAGCTTCTTATCAGATAAAAGCTGAGCAAAAGATATCAAGTTGCAGTCTAACTGAGGAACGAACAAAACATGATGCAATGTAATAGAATCAGAAAGCATCAAAGAACCCTCCTCCGTAGCTGCAATAGAACGATTGTCCGGGAGTTTAATAGAAACCGGATTAGCAGGAACAATATCATGAAGAATAGAACGATTTCATGTCATGTGAAAAGAAGCTCCGTTATCCAAAATCCAAGGAGACGACTTATAAGACAACTTATCAGATAAACATGATTTAGCATTCACGGAATTAAACATCTCGACAACATCATTAAATTGATCAGTGGTCAAAGCATGACCAATGGTAGCTCGATCAGAGATAGTTGACACAAATATACTGCTAGGAATAATAGTTGAACAAGTATTAACCTGAGGGCGGACAAGTAAATTTGAGGAGTACAAATCCATGAATTCTCTCTCAATAATAATATATTAGCACTAGTGGAAATGCCAATAAAGCAGAAGTACCAGCACAACTGCACAAGGTTTCAAATTGGACACACCCAAATCAACCAATAAAAAAATTGATCCAAATCAACTGCACAAGGCCCTTACTATTTAACGCCCACCCTTTTTGCTATTTACCGCCCAGGCGCCGTGCGTCACGCATGGATTATATCCGTGCGTGACGCATGGTTTAAATCCACACGCCACGCACCGAATAAAACCATGCGTGACGCATGGACACAAACCATGCGTCACACATGGATTTTTTACCTATAAAAGCCCAAAACATCAAACCCTACCATTTTGTTACCTTCCCCAACATACTCACGGCGGCTGCACCTCCACAACGCACCATTTTACCCCAAAAACCATCATTCTCATCATCTTTTTGCATATAAGGTATGTAAACATTAAGATTTCATTGTTATGGTATGGTATTGATGTATATATGAGGTTTTCATGTTGTTTTGATGATATTTACTTCAAAATCCAATGTGTATGTTAATTAGTTGATTAGAAATGATTAAACTTGTAATATATGAATGGATTGTGTACTTTGTTGATAATTTATTGACCAATTTGATATTTTCATGTGTATATAGTGTTATTAGGGTTTTGATATTGAATTAGGGTTTTGTGAATTAGGGTTATGAATTAGGTTGTTGAAATTTGGTATGATTTTGATGAAATTATTGAAAAACTATTAGAATTTTGGAAAAACTGTTGAATTAGGGTTTGAAACATGAAGAAACTGTTGACGAACAATTTGTGGAATGTGCAATTCTACACGTCACACATGGATTGAAGCCATGCGTCACGCATGGATTGAAGCCATGCGTCACGCATGGATTGAAGCCATGCGTCACGCATGGATTGAAGCCATGCGTCACGCATGGATTGAAGCCATGCGTCACGCATGGATTGAAGCCATGCGTCACGCATGGATTGAAGCCATGCGTCACGCATGGATTGAAGCCATGCGTGACGTGTGGAATTGCACATTCCACAAATTGTGTTCTGCAGTTTCAGATTGGATTTGATGATATACTGATTGAGTTTTTGATGATATTCTGATTAAATTCAGTAAACTAATTAATTTTGTGGAATTGCACATTTTATGATGCAGATATGGATGGTGGTCGTCGACCTGGATGCGATACTCGTCAAAAAAACAGAGAACTGAAGAAAAAAGATCCCATAGTTCCAAAACCAAGGAAGAAGAAGAATAGACAAGAATCGCCTCCTCGTCGTTTAGAGTTTTCTGGTGAGATGCAACAACAGCAGCAACAACAACAGCTACAAGAGCAACAACAGCAGCATCAACAACAACAACAATAACATCAACAACTAGCTTTGTCCGCTGCAAGTTTCGATCCCCAGGGTTCCCCTCATTACTTTCCTGGCACCCCCATTCTGATCCCACATCAAACACTGTTTCCACAACAAACACAGTTTCCACGCTATCCGGGCTATCCACAACAAGAGCAATCATTTGTGGAGATGATGAGACAAGCTACTGGTTCTCATAACTTTAAGAACCCTCAGACGGGTGATGACCACTACGCACTGGTTGCTTGTAGCAATGCAGGGCCATCAACTGGGGGTGCAAATGCTGATTCTGATTCTTATTATGAACAGGAGCATGAGCATGAGGAACAGGGTGAGGAAGAGGATCGGACATATGACAATGTTCATGAAGAACATGAAGAAGCGGAAGAGCAAGAGGAGCGAGAGGAACAACCCAGAAGACGACGACGACGACAACCTCCGGTCAGAGACATATACGTCCCTCAGTTAGAGGGAGGTACTCCTGGAGGTCCACAAATTCCGGAGCTGCTCATAAGCTTTGAAGCTCATACAACCTTTTTTGTGTAAAAAGGAAAGGTATGTAATTAGAATTTGGTTTATAGATTCAATACTTATCATAACTAATTTAATGTTAGGAAAATGGTTGAAAAAATGAAAAAAATACATTCAGTTCATTATTTGATTATATGAAAGATGAAGTATGTTTATTTTTATTTATGAATTGATTATGTGTTGTGATATTAAATTTGTTAATGTATGAATTGATTTGATTAAATTGATGGATTATTTGTTGAACTATTTGTAGTTTTGTTGAAAATTTGGTTAAGGTGTTCTGTACAGAATGCAGAAACTGGTTTCTTTGCATTCTGTCAAATGCAAATCCACGCGTGACGCATGGTTCATGTCCACACGTCACGCATGGTTCTATTCCACACGTGACGCATGATTCATGTCCACACGTCACGCGTGGAATTTCATTTCAAAGAATGTCAAGTTTCTTCAGTTTCTGGAAAAACATTATGCGTTATTGAAATGATTTGTGTTACGTAATCAATTTACAGGACAGAGGCGTACTCCCTTACCAGACCAGACAATCACAGCTGAAAGATTGGGAACTTAATTCTGACTTGCCATGGGGTAATCACGCAGTTGCAACGGAGTTGACTCATCTCAGGCTGTTGATGTACGATGTGATTGATTATCCGCTCATCTGCGCCTTTATAGAAAGGTGGCATCCTGAAATAAACAGCTTCCACATGCCATTTGCTGAGATGACAGTGACGTTGCTCGACATCAAGAAGCTGATGTTGCTTCCTATTCACGGGAAACCTATGGTGACCGACCCCACCGCTTCAGTCGGGAGAACTACCAACAAGAACTATTTTGGTGAAAAGGGACGACAAAATTTTCATCTTCAAAATGAACAAGTCGATAGTTATTGGATTCGAGCGAAAGAGTTTAAGGCGCACATTGAGGGCCTAAATGATCCCGTAGTTCATGGAATGGGCTATATATTCCACTTGTTGGCTTCCACAATCTTCACTGACAAGTCACAACATAAGCTCCCGGTGAGATTTGGTGCATTTCTAGGGAGTGTTGAAGAGGCAAGAAGTATGTCTTGTGGATCTGCGGCGCTAACATATTTCTATCGCCAAATGGGCATCGCTACACGCCAAAATTGTGGTTTTATCTCATTTTGTTTCACTCCCTCAACTAAGTTTTTAATTATTTAGGAACTACATTTTTTAGCAATCATAACTTATTTCTATGGTTTTAATGCTAACTATATTTTTTAAATGTTAGGGTTGGATATACACATACTTCCCATCCTTAGCAGGTGGTGTTCAGCTTAATCCTGATTGGTCAGTTGATCATCCTTATGCGTTTCGGTTTCTACCAGAGGTAGCGTTGCCAAACTACGACCCTGAAGCACGAAACTACAAAGCTGAACTAGATGCAATGAGGGCGGATCAGGTATTTGTGTTGCATTTTGTTTATATTTGTAAGCCTCAGTTTTGGTACCTCAGTTTTTTTGCAATTCCATGCACCACGCATGGAATTGTTTCATGCGTCACGCATGGGTCTGTTTCTATGTTTTTCCTTATATGTCGTCTACATAGAAGAAACTTTGCATTTGGAAAAAGAAGATCCGTTGCACTCATTAAAGCTTGTTCACGGTCGGTGACAATGCAAGTCGGCGTTGCTCCAATTCTTCTATACATCTCTTGAAGTTGTTGCATTGCCCACAAATAATGCTCTTTAGTCTCGCCCTCAAGAAATGCCCCACAAACTACAAAGTTCCTCCATGTAGACGTGATTCCAACAATCTCGAAAAATGGCATTTTGTACCTATAAAGAGATAATTTGAAATAATATTATTGCAATGTTATGGAAAATCATATGTAATGGTCAATAATCACACAAAACTTACTTGATTGTGGCATATGTGGAGTCCATTATAAGTACATAGGGAAATGATTTCAAGAGCTTCATTGATTCCGGGGACGCAAAGAACATATCACCAATCATAGACGCATCATCTTTGCTTGTCCTATACTCCATGAAATAGTCGCTCTGTTTGCATTTGTAGAAAAACTCTTGGATAACAGTTCTTCCTTCCCTGTTTTCGATCCTCGTCTTGGCCATCAAATTGTAAACTTGTTTTTTTTTTTGAAAGGTTCTGGGGAGACTTGTTGAGCATAGTGTATATCTCATTTGGTTTACAATGAGCCCTAGTCATTTCAACTACTGTACACACTTCATCAGGCGTCAATCTGCCTGCAAACGCATTCCCAAACAAGCTACTACCAATAGGATGGTTGTGGGTACCTAACATAACAGTAAGTTTCCAAGCCCCTCTATGCTCCTCTCGAAGCTTTAATTCGAACCAACATCTACATTTTTTCGTCTTGATGTTTTTCCTCACTCCCTTAGCTTTTGAGTAATTCACTCGTCCTCTATCACAGATAAGCTGAAGTTTTCCAGATTTTGTTTCAGTAGGTGCTCTACTCCTTTCATTGACTATGCAGAAGTTGTTGGCTTGTGCAATGTTAACGGCCCAACTCACTCCCTGTTGTCTAGAGGCGAATACCAAGTCATTTGCAAACAACTCTGAGTAATCAACAGAGACATATTGTTCTTCTTGAACTTCAATATCAAATTGTGGTGCAGTACGCAAAGGACGAAACACATTTAAGCTACTTGTGTCTGAAAGTGGCCTCATCAAATGCGAAGGCCTTTGCGATAAACCGTAACCGGTTCCAAAAGATCCAGTGTTGATATCACCAAACTGTGATTGCGATTGCTCCCATGTTGTAAAATCAATGCCCAAATCAAACGAAGGTATGTAGTCGAGGTATGACGGAGGTGGGCAGTCATTAAGAGTAATCTTGTCTAATCCAGTAAACACAGAAAAGTTCAACTATGCACAAACACACAGATAACAAACCAGTTAAGCTTCTGTATGGCAAATCGACAGTTCACGTGTGGATCCATTCCATGCGTGACGCACGGTCTTGAACCATGCGTGACGTGTGGAATTGCCATAAGTCATACATTTCAAACCTCTTAACCAACAAGTCATACATTATAATACATTTCAAACATCATAATCACTAAAGTAAAAAAAATTCACAAATCAACATGTTTAGCCATACAACTAATACCGTGAACATGTGAAATCCATAAAACCTAACCAAGTCAAACCCCTAAAACAAGTCAAAACCTTAAAAAGTAATATTATAATACATTTCAAATATCATAAATCAACATAAATTCACAAATCAACATGTTTAGTCATACAACTAATACCGTGAGCATGTAAAATCCATAAATCCTAACCAAGTCAAACCCCTAAAACAAGTCAAAACCTTAAAAAGTAATATTATAATACATTTCAAATATCATAAATCAACATAAATTCACAAATCAACATGTTTAGTCATACAACTAATACCTTGAACATGTAAAATCCATTAAACCTAACTAATACAAACCCTAAAACAAGTCAACACCTTAAAAAATATTATTATGAACAAGAAATGTTACCTTATTAAGGTTGTAACTTGAAAATGGAGCTTCTCCACCTCTTTCATTGGTGCATTCCTCTTCATTCTCCATATAGAAAGAAAGGAAGATAGTTAAAAATGGTGTTTTGCTCTAAAAAATGTTCAACAATGGTGTTAAAAGGGTTTTGACATTTGAAATATGGAAAGAAAGGAAGATAATAGGGATTAATGTAGGTGTTACGGTAATAGTTAAAATATTAATGGAGTTATTACAGTAGGTGAGACAAGACGTACTTGCTGGCATGAGTTCTGAAAAGAAATTCCGTGCGTCACGCACGGTTGATGTCCACGCGTCACGCATGGATATAATCTACGCGTGACGCACGGTTCTCTTCCATGCGTGACGCACAAAATGACACATGATCCCTTTGATTCTTAGTAACACTGATGTGTGCATGATTTCCAATCAAAATAAAATTACATATTGTCAAAGGTTGGACATTTAGGCCACGTAAGAAGTCCAAACAAAGGATATGCTACTTTACAAGTTAATAGGTGTTATTGGGAGTTACCCACATGGTTAAATATCCCTAATAGGCATTGAAAACAAGTTTCATTACATTCGGACATCGTTTGAGTGCCGTTTCGCCAAAAACCGCCTTAAGTCCATTTAAGGCGTTTTTAGTGGTTTTAGTGTTTACGTGCCTCATTTCGTGTGAGCGAAACGTTGTTTCTACTGAATATCCCTAATAAGAGTAAGTTGTATAGTATTTTCAACAATAATCACCGTCAATGTTGTAGAATATACATATTGCGACAAGTTAGAGAGTTACGATTAGTATGTTTTTTACAAAGGAGGCGGTACATTAAAAGTTAGAAGTTGTGATTGGGAGTTACCCACATGGTTAAATATCCATAATAGCCATTGAAAACAAGTTTCATTACATTCGGACATCGTTCGAGTGTCGTTTTGCCAAAAACCGCCTTAAGTCCATTTAAGCCGTTTTTAGTGGTTTTAGCGTTTTGGCATAGTTTCGAATCCCGTTTTGTATGTGTGAGACATTATTGAGACTTTATATGTCTTATAACACATTTGTGTATAAATTTTTCAAACATACGTGAACATCAATGTTGCGACCATATATATTGCAACAAGTTAAGCTTGTGGTGAGTAGTTTGATGTTTTACAAAGAGCGTGTTACTCTAAAAGCAAAAGGTTTTGATGTAAAGATACAGACATGTTTAAATATCTCTAATAGGAATTGTAAACAAGTTTCATTCCATTCCGATGATGTTTCGTCGACGTTATGGCGAATTGTGGTTTGAAAGCCTTTAAAAACAACACGGAACATGAATTATTTTGTGTGACATAAGTACAAATACATTGAATACATTGACATGGACCACATAAGCAACAAAAAAATACATTGACATCCATGTGTCACGTATGGTGTAAGACCATGCGTGGTGTGTGGATGCATTCCACTCGTGACGCATGGTTTTATGTTGCAAAATCTTATTGTTAAATTTAGAATGCTTATATTGTTGTTATGTTGACGAATGTTCAACCTTATTATATTTCAAATTGTATATGGTGCGCCATACATATTGCGATCTCGTTCGGTTTTCAAACTATGTTTCACTTACAAAGGTATAAATTTGAATTTCAAGTTACACACATGATCAAATAGACATTATAAGGATTGAAACAAAGTTTCATTCCATTTCGATAAAGTTTCGATGACGTTTTTGTCGAATTGGGCTTTATCGCCATAAAAAAGACACTAAAAATGTGTTTCTTTGCACACTTAAGTAGAAATACATTCAATACATTGAATAACCCAAGATTCATATATGCAAATCCATGCCTGACGCATGGATACAATCCGTGCGTCATACATGGATGCTAACCGTGCGTGATGCATGGATACAATCCGTGCGTTTTCTGGAATGTGCAATTCGTGCGTCACGCACGGATTAAATCCATGCGTCACGCACGGATGACCTGGGCGGCAAATAGCAAAAAAGGTGGGCGTTAAATAGAAAGTATGTAAACAAACCACAAAATAATTGTGAAGTATGGCAAGTGCTGTATTTGAGCAAAAGCAGAGCAACACAGGTACGGCAAATGCTGGGAAGAGAGAGGACTGGACAGCAAATTGAGCAACGCAGGTACGGACACCAAAAAATGCCCAAATTTCGGTACGAGAGGGCTGAGCAGATTTGATAGGCGATCAGAGAAGAGGGCCGGACAGCTTGAGCAAAGAAGAACTAGGGCCGGCAACGGTTGATCTGACGGCAGCCGGTTCTGACGACGTGAGCAAGATTAGGGTTAGGGGAAAAAATTGATCAGAATAAGGCTCCGATACCATGTAACGAGAGTGATTTGGAGAATTTCTGATGATATGATTAGTCTCTCAAAGGTCAATATATACTTACAAAAAAATATATGTAAGAAAATCAAGATATTAAACCTAAATATATTATATACAATTATAACCTATATACAAAATATATCTTTAATAAGTATGAGTTGAGTTTTTCTTATGTTTTACCTACGAATGCTTGTTCAACAAATTTGGGTTCTTATCTTCAGAAGAAACAATCAAATTATAATCGTTACTTATATATATACTAGTTTGGTCATGCCTTCAACTCCCTCAAAATTTCATCAAATATCAATCCATCCCAGCTTCTCCACAGCTGGCCCACGTGGCCATGGAAACAGGGCACCCTGTTTTTGTTGTTGAGTCCACAAGCAACCACCCCTCCTCTCTTGGTCTCCATCTTGAATACTGATTTTTCATTTCAGTTTTTAGGGCAGCAATTTAATTAGTTTGTTGGCCAAGGATGATGGAAACAAAGGTGATATTTGACAAGTATGAGATGCAGAGATTGGTAGGGAGGGGCACCTTTGGGAGCGTCTACTACGGGAAGCACATTCAGAATGGTGAATCCGTTGCTATCAAGGTGATGAAAAAGCAGGATATTGAGGAGGCTGGGATGGTTGATCAGATCAAGAGAGAGATTTCTGTGATGGTGAAGGTTAAACATCCTAATATAGTTCAGCTGAAGGAGGTGATGGCTACCAAGACAAAGATCTACCTTGTCATGGAGTATCTAGAAGGCGGCGAGCTCTGCAATAAGGTCAGGCGTAGCAGACTCTCCGAGAAAGATGTGAGAAGGTACGTGCCCTTAATTCCCTTCCTTAAGCAGAACTCATTTGAAGGCATTGATATTGTTGTTGTTGTGAATTTATTAGGTATTTCGAACAACTGATTGGCGCAGTTGAATTCTGCCATAGTAAAGGAGTATACCACCGTGATCTGAAGCTGGAGAATCTTCTCCTCGACGGGGCGGAGGAGAACGTGAAGGTTGCTGATTTCGGTCTGTCAGCTTCGACAGAGCAGCTCGGAAGCGACGGCCTCCTCCACACCGTGTGCGGAGCGCCTGCTTATATGGCGCCAGAGATTATCCAGCGGCGGGGATACGACGGGGCGAAGGCGGATATCTGGTCGTGCGGCGTCATCCTCTTCGCTCTCCTATCCGGAAATCTGCCGTTTCAGGACGAGAGCCTTCAGAGAATGTACGAGAAGATGATGAACGCCGATTACGAATTCCGCCCTGGATTCCCTCACGGAGCCAGAAAGCTGGTTGGGAAGATGCTGATGGTAGATCCAAATAGGCGGATCTCAATCCAAGCCCTGAAACGAGACCCCTGGTTCATGAGAGGAATAAATCGATCCATTAGTACAGCGGTATTATCAGAAATGGGAAGCAGTAACAGCGAGCGGTATCAGAAGATGACGCCGGCCTCTGGATTGACGAGATCAGCAACGCTTCCGGGGTTCTTCAACGCATTCGAGCTGATATCTTCGATGGCGTCGGGATTCAATCTGTCAAGCTTGTTCGAAGAAGAGAGGAAGGTTGGGTCGATGTTTACGTCGAGGCGGGGAGCGGAGGAGGTGGTGGTGGAGATGGAGAGAATTGGGAGAGAGATGAGATTTGAGGTGGAGAGAGTGAAGGATTTCAAGCTGAAGCTAGTTGCGGGAGAGGAAGGGAGGAAGTTGGAGGTGTTGGTAGAGGTATTCAACTCAGCGCCGGAGCTCACGGTGGTCGAGTTGTCTCAGACTGCTGGACAGCCCTCCGAGTTTATCAGGTTTTGTGAGGAGAAGGCTCGTCCCGCCCTCCGGGATATAGTATGGACCTGGCAAGGCGATTGTTGTCTCAATAAAACTATATCTTAATTCTACAACACGGTGGATCTACATTCATCATTATCACCGCTCTCTTTTTGCCTTGCTGTAAATCAAATTTGCGATTCATGGTTGTGTAATGTGTTCCAAATTACAAACCTGCGTGAGAACATGTATTGTAAATATTGAGCTTTTTACGGCTGAAATTAACAAATCCACTTGCTTCATCTATGGACCTTTTTTTATAAGGAAAAACGTTTAGGAGCTAGTGCTTAGAGCTAGATCGCTCTAGAGCATACCAAATCACCAACATCTTAAAAGGCTGCATAATCTTATGATCGCGAGAAGTGGTCTAGTTTTGCTAGGTAGTCCGTCATATCATTTATCACCCGAACAATATGGAAAACGCGACACGAGTTAAAAAGTCTCAGGTCAATAATAATATCACTTATGATGAGTTCAATTTCCCATTGGGAAATCTCATATGTCGTTTATGACATTGATAAGGCGAATATTATCACCTTCTATCTCAATATGAGATATCCCTAGCTGGATGACCGCTCTTGTGCCCATATGCATAGAAAGGGCTTCAACCATAAGGGGTAAGACAAAGCCAATGTTCCCATTTTCTAGTTGATGTTCCCATTTCACTAGTAAATAAACGACTCTTTGTAACAACGAAAAAGTACACAACATGCTTAAATATTGTTACATTTGACCTATTGTAACATTTTTAAAACGCTTCATTTAGTCGCGTTGCATTAGGTCTATTGTAACACTTTGTGAAGTTATTGTAACATTTTCATCTGAGCAGTGATAAAATGTTACATTTTATTCTTAAAAGTGTAACAATTATGTAGCATTTTTTACATGTAATGTAACATTTATATCTTAGAACTAGAATTTAAACTTCACGCGTAGCGCGACATTTTGAATACGATATTATATAATCAATTTTTAAAATGTCCTAATTTTATGTTTAGTTTAATATATGAATGACAACAAGCATTTAAGCACAATTACAAGGATACACATATCAAGTATTTTTAAAATGTCCTAATTTTTAAAATGTCCTAATCTTACGTGAGAATATTGATGATATGTTTATCATTGTAATTGTGCTTAATTCTAGCTTACTCAAGGATAATGTGTACACACTGATAGAGAGTGAAACGATACGCGTGTACACTGATAAAATGTCCTAATCTTACGTGAGAATATTGATGAGTTCAATGTCCGGTACACATTATCATCAATATTGATGAGTTCAATGTCCGGACATGACATTGACAGAGGCTGAAGAAGAAGAACTCATGAGCATACGCTCACTAGGCCCAGTGACCCGAGCAAGAGCAAGAGCGATATCAAAGGCTACTCAATCAATGGTCACCAAAGGCTTAGCCAGAAACAGCGGCATCGGTACAACCGAGAGAACTTGGAGCTTGACAACACTCGACGAGGTGGAAGGAAACCAGACTCTTGGCGAAGCAACGCTGGCCTTCAAGCCAGCCTTAATAGTCAAGGGACAAAACACGGGTCAATCCGCCATCTCGGACGAGTTGAGCCAACCGAAAGAAGCCAATAGAAGCGTTTCCGCGATAGAGGAAATGGCACCCGCGATCGCGGACGATGTCGTAGCCTGAGGGGCTGCCTCGATTTCCGCGAGTGATCCGCGATCGGCCCAGAATTCCGCAATCGCGGACACTGCGCTGAAGATGTGTCGAGTTTCCTTTGTTAGCGTTTTTAATTATTTGATTAAGACTTTTTAATTCCGAATTAGGGCTGCACTTTTAGGTCATTGTTAGTAGCAACCTCTTTATATGTTGAACCTTCACCATTGTTGTTTTTGACGTTGAATTTGAGTTTAAGCATTGAAGTTGAGTTATCTCCTCCCTTAAACCTTCTTCGTCAAACCCCACAGATTGGATCCGGAGTTGTTCTCGATAGCGAACTGTCATCAAGCCTACCTATTGAATTCGATCATCCCTTGAGTGGACTCTCAAGACATCGAGTTCTTATTGAATCGAAAGATTCAATACTTATCAAACCCTAGAAGAGTTCTAGAAGCGCCATCGACTTCCCTGTCTGCCACGATCCTTCCCGAGGGCATACGAGTCATCCCGGATTCGTATCAATTGGTATCAGAGCCCAGCGGTTTAAAGGTGTAGTCATTCTAAAACTCTTTCTTTCACGTTTTCCCTTTTGTATCCACCTAATTCCGCATTGTTAAGAAAACTGAAAAATTCGAGTGAAACCCTAACCCTAGGTGACGAAATCTTGAATCAAGAAATCGGCGTGGCTTTACTCACAAAAACAGAAAAACTAAGAGAGATTGAAGATAACTAATAACCCGAAGATCGCAGATATCTTAGGCTTCATCCAATTGTTAAATCTTTGACTGTTGCTTCAAGTTTTTGTGATTACTTGATTATCTTTCATTCTTGATTGCTTTACTTTGTCTCTTCTTTACCTTTAGCATCATACGCAATTGCATGCTATTCTTGTTATTAAAAAAAAAAAACAGCAACACTTGAGATCTAAAGTCGATCATAAATTCGAGCAAAAAGAAATCCTCAGGAGATCTTAGACTAGTAGTCTATTCACTATCTCAAGTGTCCATTGTGCCTATCTCTCCATCGTCTATTTATAAGTTTGGCGTCTTGATTGCATGCTAGTTAAGTTTTGATCAATTACTTGCTTGCATCTATCATTGATTTCTGAATTTGTTGTTGACTTGGATATATTGATCTTTGCCCTGAGCTCGCCGAACCTTCCCTCACGGATTGCTGAAATTAGTCACCTTATAACGTGATTGATAGTGTTTTGATTGCTACTCTTTGAACTTACAGTTCTGATTACTGTTGATCTCTAATTGTGACAATGTCTGAAAAGGGTGAAGGAAGTGGTCCTGCAGACATCTTGGATGAGAATGCTCGATTACATGAGGAGCTGGCGCTCACAAAACAGGCCCTTGTTGAGTCCCATTCTTACAACCAGAGAATCCTAGACAAAGGCAAATACCCAGCAGCTCCGCGACTATCTAGTGTCATTGAAAGAGACACCATCAATGACCGCTACAAACCAAACCGGTCCGAACAGGAGTCAGACGAGAATGGTTCTGAGGAAGATGAGACTCCCACCCATGGGGGGTCACGATCTATTAGGCGATCAAAACCGCCTAGAAGAACAGACAGGTCTAATAGAAGGCGACAAGAGTACTCTGATAGGGATTCCAGGTGCCCACAGCGGGTACAGACGCCAATTGCTTTTGGCGAATATGATGAAGAGGACCTGGAACTCTTTGGACAAGCCAACCCAAACAACTTCCATCCACCACTTGAGGAACCAATTGAGAACCAACAGCATCCCGAAGGTCACCTCCCTCCCCCTATATATGACGATCCTCCTGCTTATCGTAATTTCAGGAACAATGCTCGGGGTTTCAAAAATAATGAGTACAATGATGTGAGACAACCCCAGGTACAACAAAGAGGGCGAGGTCGTGCCAATGATTACAGGGGATATGACAGACGTCCTCAACAACAAGATCACTATGAAGACAGATGTCCAGCCCGCCGTGACATCAAGGTACGTATTGAAAATATTGCAGGCGAATATGATGCTGCTGTATTTTTAGAATGGAAGCAGACAACAGAGCATGTCTTGAACCACTGTCACTATGAGGCTCACGAAAAAGTGGAGGTTGCAACCCTACACTTCACCGGGGCTGCAAAGACATGGTGGAATCGAGATGTGACCATGCGAGAGACACGGGGATTTCCACCTGTCAAAACGTGGAATCAGCTGATGCACATCATGACACAGAAATATGTCCCAACTAATTACAAAAATGAGGTACGTTTGAAGATTGCACTTGCTAAACAAGGTACACAAACTCCCAATGAATTTTATGCTTCTTTAGAAGATATGTACTATAAAGCAGCTATGAGTGTGACCCCAGCTACTATTCCAACCAAGTTCTTGAGTGGTTTGAATGTCTCTATTAGAGACCAGTTGGAGATTTTGCCCATAAAGGATCTCAACTCACTTGTGCACACAGCTATGCAAATTCACAACCAATTAGTGCGCAAGAAATCTTCTCCATGGGCTTCCAATCAAAGGTATAATTCTCGTGAAAGTTTGTCCAAACCTAATAAATCTACTCTAGATGTGCAGCAAAAGGTACAAGGACAAACCAGGCCACCATACAAGAAGGAAGCCACCAATACTCCCCAAGAGCCATCAAGAGGTTCCAACCGAAGTAGCACAACAGACAAGGAGTGCTACAAGTGTGGAGGGCATGGGCATATTTCTAGAGAATGCTCAAATCCAAGAAAGGTGTTGCTCAATCAACAAGGTGGCTATGAGAGTATTGAGGAGGAAGATGAATATGAGGAGGCTGCACAAGATGAAGAAGATAATGATCCTTACGTTTGTGCACCTTCGGATAATAGAGGTACAACGCTTAGCCTTGTCACGGGGAAAGCATTAACAATCAAAGAAGCCGCGCTAATGGACCAAAGGGAAAATCTATTTCAAACTAAATGCTTGGTTCAAACGGAATCTTTGAGTGTTATAATTGATGGTGGAAGTTGCTGCAATATCCTCAATGCTAAGGTGGTTCACCACCTTAATCTCCAAACAACTCCCCACCCTCAACCATATGGTCGAGAATGGATAACCGAAGGTAAGACAGATGTGGTAAACAGGCAATGCCACATCTCATTCTCTATTGGTCCATAAAAAGATTCGGTTTTGTGTGATGTTATTGCAATGGATGCTACCCACCTTCTTCTTGGTCGTCCTTGGCAGTTTGATAGGAAGACGGTGCATGATGGCCTACTCAACACTTACTCGTTCGTCCATGGAGGAAGACGAGTCACCTTGCTCCCCATGACACCACATGAAATCCTCATGGATCATCAAGAGAGGAGCAGAAACAAGGCTATAGAAGCTGCAAAACAAGAAATTAAGGGCCCAACAACTCGGAAAACCGAGATCAACAGTAGACAATCCGCGACCGCGGCCAATGGAGTCGCGACCGCGGATCCCAAAGCCCGAAAAACAGAAACTCGTAGAGACAAATCCGCGACCGCGGGTGTCCGACCCGCGACCGCGGGCACCAACAGAGAGTTTTCCGCGATCGCGGAGACTCAAACCGCGACCGCGGATCCCAAAATCCCCGACAGTTCCTCTGTTTCGCCCTCGGTTCGAATGAAAGACCCATATAAGCATCAGTCGGGTATACAGGGACGTTCACCTTGCTTTCTTTTAATACCTAAAGCGTGTCTTTCGAGTAACAAACAGGAAGATTTACCCCTTGTGATTCAATCCCTTTTGCAGGACTTTACAGATGTTTATCCCGACGACTTACCTGGTGGATTGCCTCCAGTCAGAGGCATCGAACACCAGATTGACTTGGTTCTGGGCGCTTCCCTCTCCAACAGAGTTGCATACAGGGCAAGCCCGGAAGAGACAGCTGAGCTACAAAGACAAGTTCAAGACTTGATGGATAAAGGCTATGTTCGGGAAAGCCTTTCCCCTTGTGCAGTCATAGTAATCTTAGTGCCAAAGAAGGATGGCACATGGCGTATGTGTGTCGACTGCAGAGCCATCAACCAAATTACAGTGAAGTACAGGCATCCTATTCCTCGCCTAGACGACATGCTTGACGAATTACATGGTGCTACTCTATTCTCCAAGATCGATCTCAAGAGTGGATACCATCAAATTCGTATGAAGGAAGGTGATGAATGGAAAACAACCTTCAAAACAAAGTATGGTCTCTATGAATGGTTAGTAATGCCTTTTGGACTTACAAATGCACCAAGTACTTTTATGAGAATAATGAACCATGTCCTTAGACACTTCTTAGGAAAATTTGTTGTGGTTTATTTTGATGATATATTGGTGTATATCCGTTCATTGCATGATCATGTTGACCATCTACGACAAGTCCTAGAATGTGTTAGGAATGAGCAATTGTATGCTAATTTGTCAAAATGTGTCTTTTGCTCTACTTCTACTATCTTTCTTGGGTATATTGTTTCTAAGGATGGATTACAGGTCAACCAAGAAAAGGTCCGAGCCATTAAGGAATGGCCAACTCCTACTACTCCCACTATAGTAAGATCATTTTTAGGATTGACAGGCTTTTACAGGAGACTTGTGCGAGACTTTAGCACAATTGCAGCCCCATTACATGAGCTCATAAAGAAAGGAGCCATTGTAGACTGGAAAGACAAACATGAGGTTGCATTCCTTAATCTTAAGGAAAGTCTTTGCAATGCTCCATTATTGCAACTCCCAGACTTTCAAAAGATGTTTGAGGTTGAGTGTGATGCCTCCAATTTCGGCATTGGTGGTGTCTTGCTCCAAGAGAAAAGGCCTATTGCCTATTTCAGCGAAAAACTCTCAGGTGCGACACTTAACTACCCTACTTATGATAAAGAACTATATGCTTTGATTAGGGTATTCAAGACTTGGCAACACTACCTTTGGCCCAAACAATTCATTGTTCACACGGACCATGCGGCATTGGCGTATTTGAAACAACAATCCACTTTAGGGAGACGCCATGCAAGATGGGTAGAATTTATGGAGACTTTCCCATATATTGTCATGCATAAGAAAGGTAAGGAGAATGTGGTAGCCGACGCCCTTTCTCGCAGGTATGTTCTCTTGACTCACCTACAAGCTAAGTTACTCGGTTTTTCATTGATAATAGACTTGTATATGCAAGATGATTTCTTCAAGCCTATTTATGAGAGTTGTGTAGATAAGGGTGAGGTGGATGGCTACTTTGTGGATCAAAAGTTTCTTTATAGACGGGGCAAGCTTTGTATCCCTTCTAGTTCTATAAGAACACTTTTGATTCATGAAGCTCATGAAGGGAGGGGACACTTTGGAATAGCCAAGACCTTAGCCACTCTTCAAGAGCATTTCTATTGACCACATATGATCAAACATGTCACACGATTTGTCAATGGTTGTGTGACTTGTCACAAGGCGAAAAGTCGCTCATCTTCTTCATTGTATACACCCCTACCAATTCCCAATCAACCTTGGGAAGATTTATTCATGGATTTTGTGATGGGGGTGCCTACAACTAAGAAGGGGAGTGACTGCATCTTTGTTGTAGTTGATAGGTTCTCCAAAATGGCTCATTTCATGGCATGCAAAATGACTAATAATGCTACCGACATTAGTAATATCTTTTTTCAGCATGTGGTTAGGTTGCATGGAATTCCTAAGACTATTGTTAGTGATAGGGATGTGAAATTTGTGAGTCATTTTTGGAGAACATTGTGGGGAAAGCTAGGTACTAAACTTTTATTCTCTACTATCTACCACCCACAGACTGATGGCCAAACTGAGGTTACAAATAGGACTCTAGGCTCACTTATTAGGACCATGCTTCGTGCTAATCCTAAGAGGTGGGAGGACTTACTACCATATGTTGAGTTTTCCTATAACAGGGTCGTCCATTCGGCAACAGGGCTGAGTCCATTCGAGGTGGTGTACGGTCGAAATCCTTTGACCCCGATGGACATGATTCCACTTCCCTTGAAGGATGGTGAACAAGCTGCAGGAGCTAACCGGGCAGAACTGATCAAGGCATTGCATGAAAGAACAAAGGAGTAGTTGCAACGTCGTTCATTACAATATGAATCAAAGGCAAACAAAGGGAAGAAGAGAGTCACCTATTCCCCCGGATATATGGTGTGGCTACACCTCAGAAAAGAACGCTTTCCGGCAAGACGAAAGCACAAACTGGATGACAGAGGTATTGGTGTTCATGGGACATTTAATATTGCTGATCTGTCCCCATACATCCCCCAGGACTTAGACATTGACGACACGAGGACGTGTCGAGGCCAAGAAGGGGAGAGTGAAACGATACCGGACATGACATTGACAGAGGCTGAAGAAGAAGAACTCATGAGCATACGCTCACTAGGCCTAGTGACCCGAGCAAGAGCAAGAGCGATAGCAAAGGCTACTCAATCAATGGTCACCAAAGGCTTAGCCAGAAACAGCGGCATCGGTACAACCGAGAGAACTTGGAGCTTGACAACACTCGAGGAGGTGGAAGGCAACCAGACTCTTGGCGAAGCAACGCTGGCCTTCAAGCCAACCTTAATAGTCAAGGGTCGAAACACGGGTCAATCCGCCATCTTGAACGAGTCGAGCCAACCGAAAGAAGCCAACAGAAGCATTTCCCCGATAGCGGAAATGGCACCCGCGATCGCGGACGATGTCGTAGCCTGAGGGGCTGCCTCGATTTCCGCGAGTGATCCGCGATCGGCCCAGAATTCTGCGATCGCGGACACTGCGCTGAAGATGTGCCGAGTTTCCTTTTTTAGCCTTTTTAATTATTTGATTAAGACTTTTTAATTCCGAATTAGGGCTGCACTTTTAGGTCATTGTTAGTAGCAACCTCTTTATATGTTGAACCTTCACCATTGTTGTTTTTGACGTTGAATTTGAGTTTAAGCATTGAAGTTGAGTTATCTCCTCCCTTAAACCTTCTTCGTCAAACCACATTGATTGGATCCGGAGTTGTTCTCGATAGCGAACTGTCATCAAGCCTACCTATTGAATTTGATCATCCCTTGAGTGGACTCTCAAGACATCGAGTTCTTATTGAATCGAAAGATTCAATACTTATCAAACCCTAGAAGAGTTCTAGAAGCGCCATCGACTTCCCTTTCTGCCACGATCCTTCCCGAGGGCATACGAGTCATCTCAGATTCGTATCAAGGTCCTCATAACAGTTTTTGCAATTGATGCAATCTGTTGGGATCGGTGTATGTCTTTCATAGAGCTTTAATCTTGTTGGTAGGGCATTTTTGGAGACTTTCCAAAGAAAACTCTTAATTTTTGGTGATATCACTAGTTTCCAGATCCATTTGTTATACTTTTGGTGGAGAACCATCCATCTTTACATATTTCAAATGTCATATGTCTTGTATTTCGTTTAAGGGTATAGGGTATGATGCAATTCGTTTGATACACTGATTGTTGAAATATAACTTTAACTTGTCTATGTTCCATGGTTTATCGTGGTTAAGGAAAGTCGAGATCGTGTCGTTGCTATAAATTGGTTTGTTTGTGTTAGTAAGATCTAGTAGTGATTCTGGGTGTTGGAGCCGGTTCTCGAGAGTCTCGCAAGGCCCAAGTAGAGCCAGCCCATTAAGGCTCGTGTCCGTTGGTAAAAGGCGCAAAGCCCATATGAGCGAGAGTGGCCCACAAGTGAGGAAAGGCCCAAAAGACAAAGTCCAATAAGCTTAAGTAGCAAGCGGATGAATTCGAGAATAATCCGTGTGGGACCCAGGCGAGAGTATAAAATCGTAACAGAAAGGAGAGAGAAGGGACAGATCATAATTACCAGCAGAAATCCTCTTCTTCTTCCTTCCGAGAGCAAAAACACTGAAGCTTCCCTTTGCTTCAATTCACCCAAACGACCTTATTTCTGAGGCGATTGGACGATCGGTATTTGGATTTTGATTCTCAGTTCTAAGATCAAGCTTTTGTGATAAGAAGGAGCGAATTCTGAGACATTTGGTGTTTTACGAGATGAACTAGTTTGTAAAGCTTGTTCATGGTATTTTGAGTTCTTGCATCTTCTCTCTTTTGCCTCATTTTCCCTTCGTTTGTGTCATCTTGCTTCATTTCCTATCGCATTACTGCACATTTGTTGACTTGGGCGTCGGAGAGCCAAATCTGGAGCCTCCCCCCCCCCTCCTGGTTTGGTTGCGCAGGTTTCACGAAGCTCAAGAACAAGGAAGCAGTTCATGGAAAGGATGGCAGAAGGCGGAATTTGATCGAGCAAGACGTGGATTTCAAGTTGTTTGTCCAGAAGAGTTGAAGAGGTCCTCGACATTTCACTGAAGACTTATTCTCCCGTATCTCGCGAGGTGTTGTTTTGCGAGGTAACATTTTCTGGGCTCCAACACGGGCGCCGACCGTGGGGACCTCTGAAGCGATATCAGGAGGACGAGCTAGATACGACATCACCATCGAGTCCTAGGCCTTGGCGTCCCCCATGGATAAAGGAGATTAGAGAAATTCAGCAGCAGCAGTTGCGGATACTATTCCCGCGATCGTGGATACTATTCATGCGGTCGCGGATGTGCAACACGGGCAGTCAACAGAGATATTTCCGCGACCGCGGAAGACCAAGCCGCGCCCGCGGATTTGGAGAACACAGACTCGTACGATGCGATTTCCGCGGGTGAGCCGCGGGTGGTATTGATTTCCGCGCCCGCGGATCCTGCGCTGAAGAGCGGATTTGTTTCCGAACTTTCCTTTTCTTGAAATATTTTATTTAATTAATTGTGTTTCAATTCCGAATAGGGCTGCACTTTTAGGTTAATGTTAGTAGCAGCCTCCTTTATAAGTTGAACTTTTCCCATTGTTGTTTTCACGTTGAATTTGAGTTTAAGGATTGAAGTTGAGTTATCTCCTCCCTTAAACCTTCTTAGTCAAACCCCACTGATTGGATCCGGAGTTGTTCTCGGTAGCGAACTGTCATCAAGCCTACCTATTGAATTCGATCATCCCTTGAGTGGACTCTCAAGACATCGAGTTCTTTGTGCCACGATCCTTCCCGAGGGCATACGAGTCATCCCGGATTCGTATCAATTGGTATCAGTTTCCAGCGGTTTAAAGGTGTAGTCATTCTAAAACTCTTACTTTCCATTCCTTTCCATATCATCTCCACCAAATTCCGCACACATACCATAAACCCTACAAATCCCGTCGAATTCTACCCAGATTTCGGCCCCAAAATTTTTTCACTTTGTCCAAATCGGAGTTCGTTTGCCCATCCAAAACCCAAAAATACGAACCAACCGCTGTCTGCCAAAACCTACCGCGATCGTGGAACAGTACCCGCGACCGCGGAACAGTACCCGCGACCGCGGAACAGTACCCGCGACCACGGAACAGTCGCTGACAGAACCCTAGTTTTCGGTCTTGGCTACCTCAATGGACAGGACCCGGAGGTTACGTCGAATATATTTTTCCGGTTATGATGGTCCTGATATATTTCTGGATTGGGCTCGACACATGTTCTATTATTTTTCCCAACGAGCCTACGATGAGTTTGATCAATTGGATATAGCACTTGATTGCCTTACCGACTATGCTCTCTCTTGGTGGTTGAGGGACATTCCTTACCGTCGTTCGCGTGGTAGGGCACCAGTCGAAACTTGGGTGCAACTTGTTTATGTCATGACACGCCACTTTGCATCAGAAATAAGTGCCCATGACCATGTCGAGAGGACGCGGTGCCTCACGCAAGTAAGGGCATTCAGCGAAGTCTTGCGAGATTCGTAACATCACAGAGAAACTGAAAATGGCCATTGGAGGTGAAGGCAGTGGCGCAGTCAACAACACACCAATACAGACGAGAGCACAACAAGAAGTGAACAACATGCGAGCCCCTCTCCCTCGCGTAAATGAGGATGAAATCATTCTCACAGAGGAATCGCTTGAGAAGTATGATACGCTACACTTTGTATGGCGTAACTAGGGGTTATTACATTAGTTTAGGAGTGTTATCACAAGTATTTGGAGCTATTGTTATATTCTGAGTTGTTTATGAAGAAGTGAAGAAACGAAGACCAGAACCGAAGAAGAAGAGGATAAAAGATTCAAGACATGAAGACGAAGGCATTCTGCGGAGCAGCGGCGATCGCCACCATCACTATGGCGATCGCCATTCTATAACAGGTGCATTCAGGAGTTCGAGAGAGCATGGCGATCGCCCTGACTCTATGGCGATCGCCATGGGGCAACAGAGACATGGCAAAGATTTAAATGAATATGGCGATCGCCAGACATCTATGGCGATCGCCACAACAAGGCCGAAGATATTTCGGACTTTCCTTATTTTGTTTTGTTATTATTATTCTCTTATTTTCCTTATTTTCGTTTAGGATCTTTCTTTTACCATTTATGTTGGGGTTAGTTCTCTATTTAAGGACCCCAGTTATCATCTTTTTCTATCATCTTTTCCATCAGACAATTTAGTTCTGCAAGCATGAGCAGGAACTAATCTCCATTGTTTTACTTAGCGGTTGAAACCTTCAGTTATTAAGTTGTGAGATTTCTAAACTGTTGTTCTTTTCCTATGGGTTTGTATTAATTCTCTTGTTCTTCATCTATTGATTTCTATTGGTTTTGCTAGCTTGATCACCTAGTTTGATTGATAGTTTTCTATTGCTAGACTAGGAATATACGGTGGAATTCCTTGTCATTGTAGCATTCATATCTGCATGATCTGGTAGTTGATTGCTTTTATGAAAGAGAATTGATTGCATGTTAATACTTGACGGTTGTAAGTTATTGCATGCATCCTTATAATTCCTGTGCCCTTTGCTGCTATTTCATCTAATCTTGAGAGGTTTCCCTGATTGTTGAATAGTAAGTATTATCAGGACCGGTTGGCCTGCTGATATATTAAAGATTGGAATAGGAACATTCCCTAGGATTGAATAGAACTTGAGATAAATCTATGATCAACTTGATTGACTGTTGTGTGGATACTTGCTAGGTGAAACCCCTTATCATCATATTCACAACCAAACCTTTTTTTGCTTGATACTTGTTACTTTTGTGTTCCATACAATCAAACCCCCCCTGGTTACTTGTTACTTGTTCACTAGTTGATATTTCACTTGACTGCATTGATTTGGTGTTTTGATTCCCTTGGGTTCGACCTCTACTTACTTGCTATACTCTAGTTAGTGTTTAGAGTTTATTTCTTTGATTTGGCACTACGACTTTAGCCTCATCAAATTTGGCGCCGTTGTCGGGGAATTGAAATTATTCCAATTTTGTGCTAATTGTGACTTATCAACTGTTTGGTGTGAACCTTTATGGTTCAGACCCGTGCTACTAACTCATCTCTTGTTGCTTTTGATTCAGAGATTGAGAGGACGTTCCACAGGAACCGAAGAGAAGTTTTGAACCAAAGTAGCGAGATGGGTGATCGAAATGGACAGCCAATGCCTACTATGAGGCAGCTCACTGCCCCGAACTTAGATCAACAACCTCTGGCAGTGAGGTTTCATGAGATAGCTGAGGGTGTGAATTTTGAGCTAAAAGCTGGATTAATTCATGAACTTCCACACTTTCATGGCTTAACAGGTGAGGATCCAAACAAACATTTGGCTCAGTTTCATGCCATATGTTCTAGCATGAAGCCGAGGGGTGTCACTGAGGAACAGGTAATGTTAAGAGCTTTCGGATTCACTCTGAAAGACGCTGCTAATGATTGGCTTTACTATCAAGCCCCTGGGAGTATTGATACTTGGGCTAAGATGAAAAAGGTTTTCTTGGAGAAATACTTTCCAGCAACTAAACTGAGCAGCCTGAAAAAGGACATTACAAATCTCCAACAACACGCAACTGAAAGTCTCTATGAATATTATGAGAGATTCAAGAAGTTGTGCTCAAGTTGTCCTTTCCACAGCTACACTGATCATGATCTTCTCATGTATTTATTTAGTGGACTGATTGATGAAGATCGTCGTATGGTGAATGCATCATGTGGAGGTAACTTTTTAAGATTAACTGTACCTCAGGCTACTGAAATGTTTGAGGAATTAGCTGAGAGCTCAAGGCAGTTTGGTAGCAGGCAAAGAACACAGTCAGTAAGTTCACTTGATCCCGCTAAAATTCAAAGTGATATGAATGAACTGAAAGATATGATGAAGTCATTTATGCTGCAAAGTGGTGGTCGACAACACGTGAAAGCTTGTGGGGTATGCACACTCACAGGGCATCTTACTGACGAGTGTCCACAACTCCAAGAACCGAGTGCTGAGGTAAATGCTGCAGGAGGATGGCAACCTAGGCCTAGATTTGATCCTTATGCTAATCATTATAATCCAGGTACAAGGAATCATCCTAACTTGAGGTGGGATAATCAGAATAATGTTCAAAACCCTCAAGTGTTGCAAAATCACCAAAATCCGCCTAGACCTCAAAACTCTCTAACTGCTGAAGAGATGATTAAGTCCTTAGCTCAATCTGTGATGCAACAAAATGCTAAAACGGAGTCGAGTATTCAGAATCTTGAGAAACAGATAGGACAAATTGCTCAAGCTGTGAGCAACTTAGAAGCTAGAGATTCAGGAAAGCTACCATCTCAAACGGTAGTAAACCCGAGAGAAAGTGTCAGTGCTGTGACATTGAGAAGTGGAAAATTATTAGTCGAGGAATCTAATGCTGAAAAGGGCAAACAGAAGCAACATCCTGAGACAGAAACTCCAGAAGACCAACCGCGATCGCCAGTCATTGGAGGCGATCGCGGTAACATTACAGAGAGCAAGGAGAATCTGGCCGAGAAGGAACCGCGATCGCCACCAATAATTGGCGATCGCCATATTTCAACAGAGGCTAAAGGGTCGCGACCGCGATCCCTGTCCATGAATGGCGATCGCCATGAGTCATCTGAGCCGGTTGACAATTATGTTCGCCCCAACTTTCCTCCTCTATTCTCACAGAAGCCTGTGGCTCCCTTTCCCTTTACTTAAACTCGAAGGCCAGAAAACGATAAGGAGATTTTCGAAACCTTCAGTAGGTGCGAGGTAAACATCCCTTTACTTAAACTTGTCAAGAGTATTCCTAGATTTGCAAAATTTTTGAAAGAAGTTTGCACAATTAAAAGGAATCAAAAACTTAAGGGAAGACAAAAGGTTAAAGTTAGTGAACAAGTTTCTGCCGTGTTCCAAAGACGTATGCCTAAGAAATGTGGTGACCCAGGCATGTTTAGCATTCCATGTGTGATTGGTGAAACTAAATTCGAAAAAGCTATGCTAGATTTAGGAGCATCAATCAATGTTTTGCCTTTTTCTCTGTATGAATCACTAGGTTTAGGACCATTGCATGAAACGGGAATTGTTGTTCAACTTGCTGATAGATCTAATGTGTACCCGAAAGGGGTGGTTGAAGATGTTCTTGTTATGGTTGGTGACTTGATTTTTCCTGCTGATTTCTTTGTTTTGGATATGGAGCATGACAAGCATGCAACACCTATTTTGCTAGGTAGGCCTTTTATGAAAACTGCTCAAACTAAGATTGATGTGAACAGTGGGACACTGACAAAGGAATTTGATGGGGAGAAGGTTGAATACAATATTTATGATGCTATGAAACACCCCATTGATGACCATTCTTTGTGTTCTATTGATGTGATTGAGCCTATTGTGCAAGATGTGTTTGATGTGACTTGTTGTGATGAGCTGAAATCGATCATTGAGAATGATGTGGAGGATCCACATGCATATATGTCTCTATCCACTAACATGCAGGTAGTCTTGGCACAATTGAACGCTGAAGGTAAGCCTCCCTACACTTATGTGGGCAATGGCCCCTTAGAACTAATAGTACCGAGCGAGAAGCTCCTACCATCTATTGTGCAGGCACCAGAAGTTGAATTGAAGGAGCTGCCCAAACATTTGAAGTATGCTTTTCTTGGAAAAGGTAAAACATTACCGGTTATTATTTCAAGCCATCTTTCCAAGGAGCAAGAGGAGAAATTAGTGGCAGTGCTTGAAGATCATAAGGTAGCTTTGGGATGGACCATTGCAGACATCAAAGGGATTAGTCCCTCGACATGTATGCATAGGATTTTGCTAGAAGGGGATCCCAAACCATCCAGACAACCCCAGAGGCGGCTCAATCCACCAATGACTGAAGTGGTGAAGAAGGAGGTGCTGAAACTCCTACAGGCAGGTATGATTTTTCCTATCTCTGACAGTCAATGGGTTAGTCCTACACAATGTGTCCCCAAGAAGGGTGGTATTCAGGTTGTAGAGAATCAACAAGGAGAGTTGGTTCCTACCAGATTACAAACAGGTTGGCGAGTTTGCATTGATTACCGTAAGCTGAATGCGGTAACTAGAAAGGATCACTTTCCTTTACCATTTATTGATCAAATGCTTGAGCGACTTGCTGGTCACCCTTTCTATTGCTTTTTGGATGGATACTCAGGTTATTTTCAGATTGCCATAGACCCAGAGGATCAAGAGAAAACGACATTTACATGCCCTTTTGGTACTTTTGCATACCGCAGGATGCCATTTGGGTTGTGTAACGCACCCGGTACGTTCCAAAGGTGTATGGTGAGTATTTTTTCCGAGTATGTGGAAAATTTCATTGAAGTTTTTATGGATGATTTCACAGTTCATGGTGACAGTTTTGATGCATGTTTAAACCATTTGACACTAGTGCTTAAAAGATGTGTAGAAACTAACTTGGTTCTTAATTCTGAAAAGTGTCACTTCATGGTTGAGCAAGGTATTGTGTTAGGGCATATTGTGTCAGCTAGGGGTATTGAGGTCGATAAGGCGAAGATTGATGTAATTCAATCTTTTCCTTATCCTACTAATGTGCGGGAAGTTCGCTCTTTTCTAGGCCATGCAGGTTTCTATCGCAGGTTTATTAAAGACTTTTCAAAGACCTCATCACCACTATGTGAGCTGCTGAAAAAAGAGGTTGATTTTGAGCTTAATGACGAGTGCAAGAAGGCGTTTGATGAGTTGAAAACTCGTTTGACAAGTGCACCAATTATTCAGGCGCCAGATTGGTCTCGACCTTTTGAGATCATGTGTGATGCTAGCGACTATGCAGTGGGAGCAGTTCTTGGACAAAAAGAAGCAAGAGCTTCTCATGTAATTCATTATGCTTCTATGACTTTGAACGAAGCGCAAAGGAACTACTCCACCACTGAGAAGGAGATGCTAGCAATTGTGTTTGCCTTGGAGAAATTCAGACAATATCTACTTGGTACCAAGGTAATTGTTTATACTGACCATGCAGCACTTCGTTATCTTATGACGAAGAAGGATGCCAAACCAAGATTGATTCGATGGATCTTATTGCTGAGTGAGTTTGATGTGGAAATTCGAGACAAGAAAGGTGCTGAAAATTTGGTGGCTGATCACTTGAGTAGATTAGTCAGTGCAGATGACAAGCCAGATATGCAGGAGCAAATTCAGGGAAATTTCCCCGATGACAATCTGTTCGGAGTGGCTACTGTGGACATGACGCGATCGCTACCATCTAGTGGCGATCGCCATGATTATTCTAATGTTTACAGGAGTACTGAGTCACGACCGCGATCGCCACAAACCATTGGCGATCGCCATGCTTCCACAGAAGCTACAGTCGATTCTAGACCGCGACCGCGATCGCCATTCATTGGTGGCGATCGCCATCCATTGGTGGCGATCGCCGTTGGCTCGCAGACACTTACATTAACGTCGATCTTGAAGCTACGCTCCTCGCTCTGAAAACCTTCAAACCCTGGTACGCAAATTTAGTGAACTTTCTTGTCATAGGCGAGTTCCCCCCTAATTTTTCCAAGGCTCAAAAGGATAAGATGAAAAGCGAAGCTAGATTCTATGTGTGGGATGATCCCTATCTTTGGAGACACTGTAATGATCAGGTGATTCGTCGATGCCTTCCTGATAATGAGGTACAATCTGTCTTGTCTTTTTGTCATTCTTATGCATGTGGGGGTCACTTTGGGGCAAATAGAACAGCTAGGAAAGTATTGGATGCAGGTTTGTATTGGCCACACATATTTCGTGATGCTTATGCCTATTGCAAAACCTGTGATCAATGCCAACGAGTTGGGAACATGTCTCAAAAGAATGAGATGCCTCAAGCACCAATCATCTTTTGTGAGATTTTTGATGTTTGGGGGATTGACTTTATGGGACCTTTCCCTAGCTCATTCGGGAACTTATATATTTTGCTTGCGGTGGACTACGTGTCCAAATGGGTGGAATCGAAGGCCACCAAGACTGATGATTCTCAAGTTGTAGCAGGATTCTTGAAAGGGAACATATTTGCTCATTTTGGTATTCCCAAGGCTCTCATAAGTGACAGGGGTACTCACTTTTGTAACAAGACGGTGAGTGCATTGCTGAAGAAGTATCATGTCACTCAGAGGGTCTCCACTGCCTATCATCCACAGACCAATGGACAAGCTGAGTTGTCAAACAGGGAGATCAAGACCATCTTACAGAAGACAGTAGCCCCTAACAGGAAGGATTGGAGCCTAAGACTTAATGATGCATTATGGGCCTACCGCACAACCTACAAAACTCCTATAGGTATGTCACCCTATCGATTAATTTTTGGTAAAGGTTGTCATCTTCCAGTGGAGCTTGAGCATAAGGCATTATGGGCTGTCAAGAAATGCAACATGCAAATTAGTGAAGTTGGAGAATTCAGGAAGCTACAATTGAGTGAGCTAGAGGAAGCAAGACTCGACTCCTATGACAATGCTGTCATATATAAGGAAAAGACGAAAGCTTGGCATGACAAGAACATTTTGAGAAAGAACTTCAAAACAGGTGATAAAGTTCTACTATTTCAGTCACGTCTGAAACTTTTCCCAGGTAAGCTTAAGTCTAGATGGGTAGGACCTTATGTTGTTGCCCAAGTCTTTCCCCATGGAGCAGTGGATTTATATGATGGGGAGACTCATAAGGTTTTTAAGGTAAATGGGCAACGATTGAAAGCCTATCATGAAGGTTTCACCAACGAGGCCATCGATGAGCAATATTTTACTGAGCCTATTGATGAAACCTGATTGAAAGGCATGAAGTCGAGCCACGACGTTAAATAAGGCGGTACTCGGGAGGCAACCCGAGGTTTGAGTTTGTCTTTGTTTTTGTTCGGGGTAATTTTCTTGTTAGTTTTTCTATGGACAGGAGGAAAGCACTGAAGCTTAGGGTCCGCTACAGTCAGTAGCCAATCCCGCTGTAAGTCTTCTCCCGTTCTTAAAAAAAAAAAAAAAAAAAAAGATGACGTGGATATTTAGGATGTCGTGGCGCTGACTTTGTGCTGACGGGGCACTGACGGAACGGTGACTAGCTAATGTGGAGACGATAAATTGATAAAGCTACATGGATTAATCAGTTATGCAGGTGGGCCGGCTGAAAAGGTCCATGATAATAAAAAGCGAAGCCCAAGCCCAATCTCATACCTACCCTCACCAATAAAACCCCACCAGCCCCACTATAAAACCCGTCACCCACCCCCATCTTCTCCCTCATCTTCTAAAACCCTAGCCACCACCAAAACCTCCCAAGCTCCCATCTCCCTCAAACCACCCCAAAACCTCCCAAATTCCCATCTCCCTCAAACCACCACAAAAGCCGACCTAAATCCACCGGAGTTCGCCGGAAACCAGCCACCGCGACCACCTCCATCTCACGGCGATCGCCATCTGGTGACAGAAGCTCGACCTCGGAAACCCAGGCGACCGCGATCGCCATAATCCATCCACGATCGCCAGTGCAATACCGAAGCCATCCGCGATCGCCATAATCCATCCGCGATCGCCATAGTCCATCCGCGATCGCCATTCTGTTCTGCAGCATTTATTTTGCTTCGAAAATTATGTGAGTAAAACTTCGTTTCTCTCCTTTGCTATTCATCCCCTTATTATACAATGGTGAAAGGAGTCCAGAGATGTATGACTAAAAAGCAGAAAGAGGTTCGAGATTTTGTGGATTCTAAAGCTGTAGTTACTACTAAGTTTTTTTGCGTACCCACTTTGCAATTGTTGGGTTTGGAAGAATGCACATTGGCATTGCTGAGCCATGGTGGTTTAGGTGGACTTATGACCAAAAACGCTCCCACTGATGAGACTTTGACACGGGACTTTATTGCTACTTTTTCATTCAGTACGGAGGAACGAAATATTGTTTTCATGCTGCAAGGTAAAGAGTATGTTCTTGGTTTTGATGATTTGAGTGTACTATTTGGGGTGACCAAGGACCCTAGTGAAGGTTGGAGTGAGCCTGATCAGAGGGCTGCAAATTTCTGGTTTCATTCTACAGGACAGGTACTGAACCCTTCTATTACTCAGTACAATTACGAGTTCACTCATCCTTGCCTTAGGCTAGCTCACAAGGTGATAGCCATGTGTTTCTTGGGGCGTGGGGAGGTGAACAAGGTCTCTGCTCAGGATCTACAGTTTTTATGGAGCCTCACACCTGAATGTGAGGAATGGTCACTCTCATTGCCCGACTCTGTTTAGGAGATGAGGCTATCCCTAGTGGTAGCAGCAACTCCAACTATGTTTATGATGTTCCAGGGCTGAGGCGTGCACTGCTTCTAGATGTGCGCCGGGATATTTATACGTGGTTGTCCAAGCATGAGGGCACACACAAGATGCGTCTACCTAGATTCATTCCCTTTGGTCCTCTTGCAAGGGATTTTCGACTATTGCCTGATGGTGCTGAGGCTGAGGAGTCTGACGAGGAGGCGGAGATGGAAGTTGACATGGGAGGTCATGATGGTGCTCCAAGGGCTGATCAGGGAGGTCCTCAGGCTGCTGCCCCGGGATTTGATTATGAGCGGATGTACAGTCTGATGGAGAGTATGTCTCTTCAGCAGCAGGCATTCGGGACACAGCTAGCTGAGGTGAGCCGAACAGTGAGCAGCTATGACAGTCGGTTCACCAACATCGAGCAGACCATGCAGACGTTGCAACAGAGTCAGGAGGAGTTCTTTAGGGGTGCAAACCCCTACTATCCACACCATCCACCACCATCACCACAGTGAGTATTATCCTTGCTTCCCCATTTACATTTGTATGTCCTTTATTTTCCATTGAGGACAATGTTTCATTCAAGTATGGGGGAGGGGATGATATGAGTAATTGTACATATTTACTTTCCTAGCATTTCATTTTGCATGTTATAAATCAAAAATTAAAAAAATTAAAAAATAGAAAAAGCCAAAAATATTGAGAAAAAGGCATACAAAATCCTTGGATAGCAAGATCTATGCAATAAGAAGGTGGCTTGGCCGGCATTAGACTGAGGCAACAATAAGTCTTGAGAGATGTGAGTTGGTGAGCTCGGAACAATTATTGAGTGGTTGGGATGAAAACCCGAAAGGGCGCCCAAGCAAGATGAGTGTTATAAAAAAAAATTGAGTGTTTTAGGATCATTATCATCTTGGCATTATGGTGACATAAGAAGGAGGCGTATAGGAGGATTCGGGTAGGCCACTTGGAGGAATAAGGTGTAGTTCTGAGTTTGTGCTTATTGTATCACATTTGTTCTTGATTGTTGTTGTTGCGTTTTGTATGCTTTAGGTTTATTGAGTATGTAATCACTAGGAGATATTCTTGTACTTCCTGAGGCTTTGAGCATTTCATTGTAAGGGTAGCTTTTCTGTAAGTTACTCGGGACGAGTAAAAGTCTAAGTATGGGGGTATTTGATACGCTACACTTTGTATGGCGTAACTAGGGGTTATTACATTAGTTTAGGAGTGTTATCACAAGTATTTGGAGCTATTGTTATATTCTGAGTTGTTTATGAAGAAGTGAAGAAACGAAGACCAGAACCGAAGAAGAAGAGGATAAAAGATTCAAGACATGAAGACGAAGGCATTCTGCGGAGCAGCGGCGATCGCCACCATCACTATGGCGATCGCCATTCTATAACAGGTGCATTCAGGAGTTCGAGAGAGCATGGCGATCGCCATGACTCTATGGCGATCGCCATGGGCAGAGACACGGCAGAGATTTAAATGAATATGGCGATCGCCAGACATCTATGGCGATCGCCACAACAAGGCCGAAGATATTTCGGACTTTCCTTATTTTGTTTTGTTTTTATTATTCTCTTATTTTCCTTATTTTCGTTTAGGATCTTTCTTTTACCATTTATGTTGGGGTTAGTTCTCTATTTAAGGACCCCAGTTATCATCTTTTTCTATCATCTTTTCCATCAGACAATTTAGTTCTGCAAGCATGAGCAGGAACTAATCTCCATTGTTTTACTTAGCGGTTGAAACCTTCAGTTATTAAGTTGTGAGATTTCTAAACTGTTGTTCTTTTCCTATGGGTTTGTATTAATTCTCTTGTTCTTCATCTATTGATTTCTATTGGTTTTGCTAGCTTGATCACCTAGTTTGATTGATAGTTTTCTATTGCTAGACTAGGAATATACGGTGGAATTCCTTGTCATTGTAGCATTCATATCTGCATGATCTGGTAGTTGATTGCTTTTATGAAAGAGAATTGATTGCATGTTAATACTTGACGGTTGTAAGTTATTGCATGCATCCTTATAATTCCTGTGCCCTTTGCTGCTATTTCATCTAATCTTGAGAGGTTTCCCTGATTGTTGAATAGTAAGTATTATCAGGACCGGTTGGCCTGCTGATATATTAAAGATTGGAATAGGAACATTCCCTAGGATTGAATAGAACTTGAGATAAATCTATGATCAACTTGATTGACTGTTGTGTGGATACTTGCTAGGTGAAACCCCTTCTCATCATATTCACAACCAAACCTTTTTTTGCTTGATACTTGTTACTTTTGTGTTCCATACAATCAAACCCCCCCTGGTTACTTGTTACTTGTTCACTAGTTGATATTTCACTTGACTGCATTGATTTGGTGTTTTGATTCCCTTGGGTTCGACCTCTACTTACTTGCTATACTCTAGTTAGTGTTTAGAGTTTATTTCTTTGATTTGGCACTACGACTTTAGCCTCATCAAAGTACCGCGCCTACCTTTAGTCGCAAGAGCAGAGTGCCGGCAGGGTTCAGAATCAGGGGCAACCGAGAGTAGTCTCTCGTGAAGTAGGGCAGAATCAGGGAAATCAGAAGCATGTTGCCGCTGAAGAAAGTGTTGAATATGTGTCGGATGACAAGGTTTCCATGTCGCAGGGTCCTAGGGTCGAAAGATATCCAAGAGCAAGCCATCCCGGTGGGTTTGATTTGAACCTAGCCCCCGCGAGCTACCAAGAACACCATTATTCGAGCAGGGGAAGGACTGACGCAAGGAATTACGAGCCTCGGGAGGCACGCGACCACTCACGCCATCACTATGATGATGAGCCTTATTACTCCCAGGCACCGTACCCACACCCAACTTATGAATCATATCGACCGATCAAATCCCCCACACTCTTCGGTCCAACCGCCTTTGCCGACCATATTGTCAGGTTAGTACCTCTGCCGGATTTCCGATTCCCTATGATTAAAGAGTATAATGGCAAGGGAGACCCAAGCGAGCATTTGGCAAGATACAAGTACGCTATGCTCGCGAGGTGTCCTGACGAGTCTACGATGTGCAAAGGCTTCCCAGGCACCCTCGCGGATGCAGCTATGACTTGGATGCTCAACCAACCTCCGGGAGCATTTCCTCATTCGCAGACTTAGAGAGGAGTTTCTTGTTGCACTTCGGCTCCTCCGAGAAAAGGAAGATAACTATGCAAAAGGTCGTGGGTGTCAAGCAGGGCCCCACGAGTCACTTGAGATCTATGTCAAAAGGTTCTCAGAGAAAATCCTAGAAGCAGAGGATTTCCATGACAAGACCGCCAGGGTCGCGTTTTTAGACGGGTTAACAGATGGGAGCTCCTTCAAACAATACCTCTATCGCAAAAAAGAACTGACTTACCAGGGCATGCTCGAGAGAGCATATACAGAGATACATGTCGAGGCTCATACCAGTCTCGCGACTAAAGGCAACAATCAGAGCAAGCCTGCTCAGAATCAGAAGAAAGACAGTCAGAACTGGGGCAGTAGACAGCATCAGGGTAATCAGAGTAAAGATCAGAATGACTCGCGAGCTCCCGGCTTACAGATTAAGGATCAGAATCAATTCAGTGGACAAAATCAGGATCAGAATCAGTTCCGCGTACATAATTTTATAGCTGAGCAAGACAATGGTCGTGAGAATCACAGAGGAGGTGGACGTGGTCGTGGACGCAACGCACAAACCGTGTGGTGTGATTTCCACAGAGTAAACACTCACCCCACAAAGGAGTGTCGGTCGCGACCACCACGAACAAGAGGTTCTCACGAACCAAAGAGAGAATGACAACACATGTAGAGGCAACCAAAGGGGAGGCGCAAGGGGAAGAGGCAGGGGTAGAAACCAACAGGACACGAGGCCGCAGGCCCTAGGTAGGAACAATCAGGACCCAGGTCCCAATCGCAACCAAAATAAGAATTTCCCTCGCTCGGATGGGCATGTGGGCACCATCGCCGGAAGGCATGTACCCATTCCATCGAGCAAGCGAGAGCAGTGACTCATGAACAACGCACCGAAACCCCAAGACCTCCCTGTTTACAGTGTCGCGAGACCAAAGTCAGAGCCCTACACACTTTTGTTCAATGACAAAGAAGTGGAGGCATGGGTTGTTGAGTCCGCAGATCCGCTTGTTATTCACGCTCAGATAGAAACTAAGCTGGTAAAGAGAATCATGGTTGACACTGGAAGTTCGGCTGATATTTTATAGTGGGACACGTTCGAGGAGATGGGGATAGACGCTTCATCACTCAAGCCCACTAAGACCACTCTGGTGGGATTTGCTGGTGTAAGAGTAAAAGCCCTAGGGGTCGTGACTTGTGTTAGTAAGATCTAGTAGTGATTTCGGGTGTTGGAGCCGGTTCTCGAGAGTCTCGCGAGGCCCAAGAAGAGCCAACCCATTAAGGCTCGCGTCCGTTGGTAAAAGGCGCAAAGCCCATATGAGCGAGAGTGGCCCACAACTGAGGAAAGGCCCAAAAGACAAAGTCCAATAAGCTCAAGTAGCAAGCGGATGAATTCGGGAATAATCCGTGTGGGACCCAGCCGAGAGTATAAAATCTTAACAGAAAGGAGAGAGAAGGGACATATCATAATTACCAACAGAAATCCACTTCTTCTTCCTTCTGAGAGCAAAAACACTGAAGCTTCCCTTTGATTCAATTCACCCAAACAACTTTATTTCCGAGGCGGTTGGATGATCGGTACTTGGATTCTGATTCTCATTGCTAAGATCAAGCTTTTGTGATAAGAAGGAGCAAATTCTGAGACATTTGGTGTTTTACGAGATGAACTAGTTTTTAAAGTTAGTTCATGGTGTTTTGAGTGCTTGCATCTTCTCTCTTTTGCCTCATTTTCCCTTCATTTGTGTCATCTTACTTCATTCCCTATTGCATTATTACCTCATTTTCCCTTCGTTGGTTGCGCGGGTTTCACGAAGCTCAAGAACAAGGAAGCAGTTCATGGAAAGGATGGCAAAAGGCGGAATTTGATCGAGAAAGACGTGGATTTAAAGTTGTTTGTCCAGAAGAGTTGAAGAGGTCCTCGGTATTTCACTGAAAACTTATTCTCCCGTATCTCGCGAGGTGTTGTGTCGCGAGGTAACATTTTCTGGGCTCCAACACCGGGAACCATGATCTATGGGAGATATTCGCCATGAAATTCTTTCGGACTTTCATCACAGATGTATTCTTTTCCTTCGTGACGGAACTTTTAAAGACTTACGTGACGGATGTATGCAATACTTCCGTGACGAAAATCATCATGTGCTAAATAAACAAAAAGGGTGTGCCAAACAGCTCTTTTTGTTTATTTAGCACAGGATGATTTGGCCTTACTATTTGGCACACCCTTTTTGTTTATTTAACACAGGATTACATTCGTCACGGAACCATATCACACATTCATCACGTATATGTTTCAAACTTCCGTCACAAAGGTACAAAATAGATCTGTGACGAAGGTCCAAAAAACATCTGTGACGAAGGTATTACAAAAATCCGTGACGAAGGTCATTTTTTGCAGTTATAAAAGAGATTTTTTACCAATCCTAATGTAACTCCGTCCCCATATCTCCTCACATATTTGGCGCAACAACAACACAATTTCTTCATCCCCTTCAACACATTTCTTCATCTCCTTCACCAATAATCAACAAATAAACTCATAAGGTAAATTCATAATTCTCTTTTGCAATGTTCTATGTTTAGATGAAGATATGTCAAAACCATTGATATGTTGTGATTACATTAGATTGATATGTGTATTAAGCATGTTTTTTAGTTCAATTGTTCTTTGTTTATGTTTAATTGAGTGTTGTTTCTAATTTTTGATATAATCCCCAAATTTGATGAAATCATGAATTAGGGCTTGAGATTTTGGTTAAGAAACATATGAAATGAAATGATTTAGGGCTAATGTAATTAGATAGTTGGAAAAACTGTTTTTTTTGTTGAAATTGTGCAAAGTTAGTGCAATTTCATTCGTCACCGGAAGTATTGTTGCTGCTGTGTTTGTGCAGTTGTGCAATTTGCTTCGTCACGAAGATGAATAAGAGTTTCGTGACGAAGATACTGTAAACCTTCGTGACGAAGGTCTCATGAAGATCGGTGACGGATGTGTCAAAGAGTTCCGTGACGAATCTCTTATTGAGCTTCGTGACAGATCTCTGAAGGAGTTCTATGACGGATCTTTATGCATATAATGTGGCTGATTTTAGTTTTGTTGTTTTGTTATGCGTAAATTGACAAAATATTATGTTTGTATAGAATGTATCCGTCTTCGAGAAGTGCGCGGAAGAACGCTCGCAATCAGACTCGAGAAGACATTGAGGCTGGAGAGCGGTCCGCTTATCAATCGAATCCAAATGCTACCTGGGCTGAAGGACAGTTTGAGGGCCATTACGGGGGGATCAATCATGATGAACAAGGCGATGAAAACGATGACATTTACCCGAAATTACAGTTTCCTGTGCCTGGAGGTCCTAAGGAGATAGAATTGTTGTATAGCTTCAGCGGGCACACTGCTTATATGGTTTGGCAAGGACATGTAAGTAAAGCAATCACCTTTGTTTGAATTGTTATTTGCGTAATTTCCATGCTTTGTTAATAGAATTATTACATATGTAGAAATGATTAATTGATTGAATTGAGTCATGATTTGTTAATTGATTGAAATGTACTTAAAACTTGAAATATGATAAATAGGAGAGACCGCAATTGAGAAAGAAGGTCAGAAAAGAAGGTTTGAAAAAGTGGCGGTTAGTGGGCGACTATCCTTGGGTTGCGTTGGCTAGGGCTTCTGGTTTGTCACATTTGCAAATCCTCATGTATCCCAACCACGACCAAGCGTTGATCAATGCATTTGTTGAGCGCTGGCAGCCCGAAACAAATTCATTTCACTTGCCATTTGCTAAAATGAAAATCACCCTACTATATGTGCACAAGATTCTGGGTATCCCTATAAACGGAAAGGGCATGGGCTTTCGCGCATCGGCTGATGGAATTGGCAAAGCTGACACGAAGACTGTAATGGTCAACAGAGCAAAGGCGACTTTTGGTTTAGATTTATCTGATGCAAGAGTCAAAGCTGGTAATCAAGTTTCACCGGTGCTTTTAAGGGATCAATGCATGAGACTAGATGATGAGGGGAACTTTGTTATGGATCAGGTCTCAATCGCTAAGGGTTGGTTGACATACTTGTTGGGAATGACATTGTTTCCTGACAAGTCGTCGTACATGATCAAGTTAATTCATCATTAATGGGTTAATGATATGGCAAATATCCATGGCGTGTCTTGGGGTTCGGGTGCGTTGTGTGCTTTGTATGGACAACTGGGTAAATACTCCCGCAGAGATTGTGCAACGATGTCTTTCTGTTACACCTTGTTGATGGTATGTTTGTCTTTAATTAAATGTTTTGATTTGAATACTGTTTCTTTTGTTTTCCTTAGTTTTGTTTGATGATGTAGGGTTGGATCTATTTGTATTTTCCTGCTTTTGCCCCTCCACAAAACTATGAGTGGGATGAGTCAATGCCATATGCAGCCAAATTTGATTTGTCTGGAAAACCGTACAATCGTCGCAACTACAGAGAGGAGCTAGACATGATGAGCGTAGAAGGGGTATGATTGTATTTTCATTATCCGTTCAATTTTTTTACCAGTAATTTTAAACTTGTTTGATTGATTTGTGTACAACAAGTTGAGTGGCTACCGTATGGACGCCTTGATCTGCGTACCGAATAACTTCGTCTGACTTTCTTTCATGGGGTCTTGCATGTTCTGGACAAGACCGAGCCTCACATGCCACTTAGAGTTTTGCAGACAATTTGGTCGAGTTCAAGGTGTGTCAATCCCTCCCATTCAACCAATTAAAGCTAGAAGGTGTGGAAGCAATCGTAAATACTTAGTGGAGTATGATCCCACCAAGTGGAGTTGGGACCAAAGGGACAACAACTCTGTAAGCTTATGGGACATGGGTGTAGAAGCAGATCCTCCATCTCTCTGCACTGACGATTACTTGGAGTGGTATTTGGCTCATACTCATCCAATAATCTCTCTGTATACTAAGGAGCATCTCATGCAGGTATGTCATTAATCTTCAAATTCTTTAAATCTATAACTTAATCATTGTTTCACTTAATTTTTATCATACTTGACTCTAGGCAATTCGGACTTCTGTGATGCGTTCCTGGCCTCGAAAAGGTCAAGAATGACTTGCTAAAGCGATCTAGATCTCGTAGGGAGTCGGCCTTCTCAAGAACTGGTCGAGTTTGGGAACTCGGAGGGTTGTGGAAGACTTGACAGTAACTGGGGAACTGAATGATAGTGATGTTGTTACTTGTGGCAACAAGCAACAACGATGGAGCGGATGAATTGTAGAGATGAAGTGGATGTAAAGTGTAGGTTTACGTAGGGTTTGGTAGATAAATCCACCGGGGAAGAAGATTAGAAGTAAGACGAAGGGATAATGAAGTTAGACTTTGTTTGGTGACGCCTAGGGGATTAACAAGGAGATGCATTCGACTTTATCTATTAATCCAAAAGCTAAACGTGATATTAATGAAGAAGGCAAGCCATATATATAGGCGAGCCTTTACAAAAGAGTATCTTGCAAAATAAGTAAAGAAAGTAATAAAGAAGGTAATAAAAGGGAAACTAGGGCCGGCCTCTCAAGCATGAGAGTAGACACGCCCTAAACCTAATAACATATGCTAAAAATAGGAAATAATAATAATAACTAAGAAGATAGTCGGTCTTCACAGCTCGGAGGAACTGGTACCAAGGGAACTGTCTTCAGGAACTGAAGTCTGGAATTGGCACTGAGAACTGGGGCTGGAACTAAAGGTGTCAATACTAGAGAACATGTGCATTATGGAACTGGAGGTTAGGAACCTCAAGGTATGCTCTGCTGGTAAGGAATTGACGATGGCCACATTCACGAGAACTGACCTATATAAGAGAGGGAACTGGATATCATGGTCTTATAGAGAGGATACCAAGGAGGTCTCCATAGACGTGGACTAGCAGAACTTAGCGTAGACCCTTTGTTGGCTAGGCAGGATCCCATCATTCTGTGTACAATTTGGAGCCGTATCGGGATGCAGATAATGAGGAGCAGTACCAGAGAATGAAAAACGTTGTCTGCCACACTTTGGATGGCTTATATCCTTTCCTCGAGTAGTTTTGATTGATGTTGTTTTGTAGTGTTTGGACGAATAGATTATTGTGTTTTGGATGCTCACTTGTATATCTAATGTTGTTTTAATTTCAAGTTTCTTGTACTGCTACTATTGTAATGTTTGTTTCATTTAGAAATGGAAAGGTTTATGTTTAATTTTATGATTCAATTTAATAATGTTTGTAAGTTTAACACATTTTCACTCAAACTTACACAGAAATGGTGCAGTTCGAGTTTCAATAGTTTTGCACGGTTAACACCAAACCGTGCAAAAAAACAGAGAGCAAACGCAATTGTTGTCTCTTGTTTTACTACATTCGTCACAAATATAAACAAGACATTCGTGACGAAGGTCTTCCAGAAACCTTTCGTCACGGAACTCTTGGCAAATAAGTTTGCCAAACTGATTTCCCAAGCACAACCAATGCACAATTGAAAGTCGTAGCAACAACACACCCCATCGCCTTGTAACCATGTCTCTTCGGGTGCCATCTCTCCTGGTCCAGTCCAAGCTATGTTTGTATTTGCTTGATGAACATTAGGCGTTTCACCTGGGCATACCCAACAATCTTGCAATCCATTATTCCAATGTGCAAATGTCGTTTGAGTCATTTCGGATCTAACTCTCCTCCAATTATCTTGGTCCCAACCTAATTGTTGTGCGATAGCTCTGTATCCACAATTTCCATCAGCCACAATGAGATACGAACCTTGAACGTGGGGACGCATGCACGGAGGTACGAGAGTACTATACTTTATAAGCTTCTTCAAATCCCACTCACCACTCTTACCCTTCCCGTATGAAGCCGGTTTTTGCTTCTTTGGAGGCGTTTCTTCCAGTGCTTTATCAGTGTGCTCCCAATGTGAAGGTTGTCTTTTCATTGGGTTGTACTCTTTGTTTGGAGCTCCTGGAGGTCGTCCCTTCCCCTTTTTCACAGGAACTGACTCTTGGAGGTTGGTCATTTGAGGGCTACCTATTACCAAACACTTAATTGCACACTCGTGTTGGTCATAAGGTGACATTTCCTCCCATTGTTGAGTCATAAACTCATCCATCAAGTTTCTTGCTACTACCCTGTGCACTTCTAATTCGTCTTCAGTGTCTACTTCTTTAAAAGTTAATTGCCTCCAAAAGGCATGAACCGATTCAGCTGGAATTGGTTCTTGATTCCTCAAATATTCAAAAATGTCATGCACACATAGCAATCCATCTCTCTTCCTTATTACGCATTCACAATGATCAAGATGAATGCCATATTCTCCTTTCTTGTATTCAGTTAGCAAGCGACTCAAGCAAGTAAAAGACACTCTGTATTTAAGAAGGTTGAAGAGATTTACCTCTGTAATGTTACTTACAATCTTTTGATAACTTTCATTGAAAGAACACAAGATCTCCTTGAACTGATTGCGCATATTCGAATTGTATCTATCAAACACAGTGTCTATCTTCTGGCTTGGCAGTGACAAATAATTTTTAAAGCCTGCATAATCAAAACAATAATTTATAACAACAATGAAAAGCTAACATATATTGTATAACCCAAATTTGAAACGTAGTAACATCACTAACCTGTTTGTGGTGTTGGAACCTAATGTAAAGATTTTATCCACATAGATCGAAAGAAATCTAACGCCGTAGGGGTTTAGCCAATTCTTCTTCAGGTAGCTAATCTCAGATGGATAGTCTACCCAATCTTTTTCAGTAAGCCCCAGCCTTATGTTGTATGCCAAATCCGTCGACTGTTTGAATAAGTTAAGACAATCACTTGCAAAATTGGCCCCCTTGCTTTTGACCGCATTGCTAGCTTAGCATGGTCCTCAATGTTCTTTTGGATGTGCCGCCTACAGAGGAGGAAAGTAGAGTTTGGAAAGATCCTATCCAAAGCGTTCATCAAAGCTTTCTCTCGATCGATGACTAAGCAAGTTGGCGTCATCTTAACAACCCTAAACAACTCAGCCAATTGATACGTGCACCACGCATAGTTTTCTTCTTTCTCTTCTCACACAAAAGCCCCAACAACAACATAGTTCTTCCACGTTGATGTTATTCCAACAATCTCTATGAAGGGCATGTCGTACCTTGGCAAGATAATACATTACTATAAGAATTTATGTAGTAAAAACAAACATCATAATTTATAACTTAATTATACTTATTGATTTGTGTTGTAGGTTGCGTCGATCAACATTACATATGGAAACGCCTTAAGCAGTTTCATCGACTCTGGGCTTGCGAAGAACACATCTGTGATCTTATTTGTGACTTCGTCGTTCTTGTGTCTTACGAAGTAGTTCAGCTCCTTCGAACGATAGAAGAATTCTTGGACCACAGTTCTTCCCTCCATCCTCGTTGTTCTAAACTTGTTACAAAAGTTGTAGACTTGTGACTTCTTAGTCATGTTGTTAGGAGATTCATTGAGCCTTGTGTACATCTGTATTGGTCTAGCATTTCCCTTCCTCATGTCTAGTAACACCTTTTCCTCCTCTGGTGTAGGTCTTCCAGCAAATGAATTACCGTGTAAGGATTGGCCAATGATGTGGTTGTGAGTTCCATGATCAACCCTTAAGATCCATTCCCCCTTTTCAGTCTCTCTACATGCAATCTGAAATTTGCAACCACATTTCTTTGTTGAAGTGTTTTTCCTAGTTCTCCCCACTGAATCAGGAATATAATGTCCACTGCGCTCGCATTTAAGTCAAGACCTTCCTAACTTCCCTTTGAAGTCGGTTCTACTAACCTTCAACATGAAGTTACGAGTTTTTCCAATATCTCTTGCCCACTGTTCTGCGTCTGCTCTTGAGCTGAAGATCTTATCAGTGACAAAAACTTCAGAATAATGTGATGATATATGTGGCTCCTCATAATGCACAACATTGTCAAACTGTGGTATTGTCTTCAAAGTCGGGAAATACTCCATGTCTTTATATGGTTGCGATACAGATTGATATTGAGGAACATTGGACCAATCATTTTGATGGGAATGATATGGAGGAGGATTAAGCTGAGAGACTATTGGCGGATTATCAAAATCCAAACCAAGATCAAACGAAGGCACTCTTTCAGGTCCCAAACGAACATCGGCATTGATCGATAAGCTGTTTAAACCATTGAACATTGGACTATTATACTGTAAAACAACAAAATACACAAAAAATACACTCAGAAACCATATTTTAACACCTTCGTCACGCATACTATGCAACCCTTCGTCACGGATGACAGGCTAACTTGCGTGACGAACACATTTGCACATTTTTGTGCAAATACATTTGTCACGAATGTTTTAATTAGTTTTGTCACGAAGGTTGTTTGTGCCTAAAAATACGACGAGTATGGAATGCGTGGTAAGCTACGCGTAGAAGAATTGTCCCGACGCGACGAGAGGAATGAAGGACGTCGTCGACGTGACGAGACGTGGTAAAGGTCTCGTTTATCTTGAAGATTAGGTCGGCCGAGCATATTTTATCTTATTCCTTATTATATTATTGTAATTGGTAAAAGATACGGTAAAAAATATCTTTTACCTTGTTTGTTATGTCATTATTTTGAAAAAAGGAAGAGATAAGATCTCGTTTCCTTAAAGATATTATTAGGGTTAGCCTATAAATAAAGGCTAATTGTTTGTTAGGGGAAATCACCCTCGAGACAATAACCCAGGGTGTCAATCACCGAACCAGATTCGCCGTGATAGAAGCGGAGTCGCCTTATAACGCCATCCTCGGAAGACCCTGGATCCATGACATGCGAGTTGTTCCATCTACGTACCACCAATCCCTGAAGTTCCCAACTCCTTGGGGAATACGCGAAGTCAAAGGCGAACCCTATACGGCCAAAGAGTGCTACCGGATTGGAATGAAAGGGATCACGACTCCAGAAACCAGGAAAGACGAGGTAAAAGAATTTCAGGTCAAGACGCCGACTAAATGCGTTAAGCCAAAGTGTCCCGAGTTAGAAGACGTAGTCATCGATGATTCCAAACCAGAAAGAATCCTAAAAATAGGAACCGATGTCCCCGAAGAGATTAGAGAAGAATTGATAACGTTCTTGAAGTCAAAAGGCAAATGCTTCGCATGGAGCCACGAGGGCATGATAGACATATCTCCAGACGTGATGCTCCACAAGCTAAACGTCGATCCAAAGTTCACTCCAGTCAAGCAGAAGAGGAGGAAATTCGCTCCCGAACGCAACAAAATTGTAGACGAAGAAGTTTAGAATCTCCTCGAAACAGGTAAGATACGAGAAGCAAAGTACCCCGACTGGCTCGCCAACGTCGTAGTCGTCCAAAAAAAGAACGGGAAATGGAGAGTATGCGTCGATTTCACAGACCTTAACAAAGCCTGTCCTAAAGATTCCTTCCCACTCCCTCACATTGACGCTATGGTAGACGCGACGACAGGGCATGAGATGCTAACGTTCATGGACGCGTTCAGCGGATACCACCAAATACAGATGAACCCCGCCGATCAAGAAAAAACCGCGTTCGTGACAAACCAGGGGATATATTGCTACAAAGTCATGCCTTTTGGTCTCAAGAACGTCGGAGATACATATCAACGACTGGTGAATAAGATGTTCGAAGAGTAGATAGGGGACACGATGGAAGTTTACATAGACGACATGCTCGTGAAGTCTAAATGAGCAAAAGATCACGTGACACACTTGAAGGAGGCGTTCGAGATCCTAGAAGAGTATAGCATGAAACTCAACCCTACCAAGTGTTCCTTCTGGGTTTCTTTCGGGAAGTTCCTCGGATATGTAGTAACTCAGAGAGGAATAGAGGCTAGTCCCGAACAGATTAAAGCCATACTCGATCTCGAGTCTCCACGTTGCGTGAAAGACATCCAAAAGCTGACAGGAAGAGTCGCCGCATTAAACAGGTTCATCTCCAAAGCCTCCGACAGAAATCGACTCTTCTATGACACTCTCCGGAAGAACGAATCCTTCTCTTGGACAGAACACCACGAAGAAGCCTTCACGGAGCTTAAGAATTATCTGACGAACCCCTTACTCCTATCGAAGCCTAAGGAAGGAGAACCCTTGTTCGTATACCTAGCAGTCTCCGAGATTGCTATCAGCGTCGTCCTCGTAAGAGAAGAAGGGGAAGAGCAACAGCCCGTCTATTACGTAAGTAAAACGTTGTCGTCAACAGAAACGAGGTACTCCGCCATGGAAAAGCTGACCTTGGCGTTAGTAATGGCGTCGGTGAAGTTGAAGCCCTACTTCGAATCCCATACCATCATAGTAAGGACAACGTTGCCTTTGAAGAACATAGTGAAGAAGCCAAAGTTATCAGGAAGAATGACGAAGTGGACGGTTCATCTCGGCGGCTACGATATCATCTATGAAGGAAGAAAAGCAATCAAATCCCAAGCATTAGCAGATTTCGTGGCAGATTTCAGTCCAACCCTAGAACAAGAAGCAATCTCACAGGTAAACAAGGTAGAATTCGCAAAGTGGACCTTGCACACGGACGGAGCGATGAACCAGAACGGGGTAGGACTGGGCATCGTCCTGAAATCGCCACAAGGGGATAGGGTCGTCCAAGCCATAAGGTGTGACTTCAAAGCGACGAATAACGAAGCCGAGTATGAAGCTTTGATCGCCGGTCTACGCGTCGCCGTCGACCTACAGGTTCAGAAGCTTGATATCTATTGTGATTCGCTGCTGGTAGTCAACCAAGTTCGAGGTGAATACGCCACTAAAGATTCGAAGATGACCTTGTACCTCACAGTAGTAAAGGAACTGTTCGAGAAGATCGAAAGCTGCCAAATCAGACAGATTCCCAGAGACGCTAACGCACAAGCTGACGCATTGGCAAAGCTAGGTTCATCGATTGACCCGAGAGAATATCAAAAGATCTCGTTCCTCCACCTCAGCAGCGCGTCTATCAATAAAGAGGCAATTCCCGAACAAATGCTCACAGTAAGGAGTCAAGATTCCTGGGTAACGCCTTATTACGAGTGGTTGCAGCACGGATGCCTCCCGGGTAACGCGTATGAAGCAAGGCTATTGAAGCAAAAAGCGGCCACCTTCATAGTAGACAAGGGCCAATTACTAAAATGGTCGTCGAACGGCGTGTTCCTAACGTGCCCGACAGAGGAGAAGATCCAAGATATTCTAAGCGAGCTACACAACAGAGAATATGGAAATCATTCAGGAGGGAGAAGCCTGGCGGCCAAAGCACACTCGGCAGGATACTACTGGCCCACGATGAGACAAGACGCGATGAATCACGTCAAGAGGTGTGACGCTTGCCAAAGACACGCCCCTATCCCACATCATCCGGCAGAAAAGCTCCACTCCATAACGTCTCCTTGGCCATTCATGCAATGGGGGATGGATATGGTAGGACCTATTCCCTTAACCCTAGGACCAAAGACGTTAATGCTCGCCGTCACAGATTACTTCTCCAAGTGGATAGAGGCCGAAGCGTTCAAGAGCATCAAAGATTCCCATGTCATCTCCTTCATCGAAAGAAACATCATCATGAGATTCGGAATCCCTCACACCATTGTATGCGACAACGGATCGCAATTCATTAGCAAGAACATCGTATCGTTCTGCGAGGACAAAGGGATACGTCTAGTCTACTCGACGCCGAGATACCCTCAAGCGAACGGGCAAGTAGAATCAAGTAACAAGGTCATCATAAGAAATCTCAAAAAGAGGATAGAAGAATGCAAGGGAAATTGGGCGGATCAACTCCAGGCTATAGTGTGGGCCGACAGGACGACGCCTAAGAGAGAAACGGGCAGAACACCATTCTCTCTCGTGTACGGTTGCGAAGCCGTCCTGCCAATTGAGGTGGAAGTACCAACAGAAAGATATCGGTCTCTCCCTGAGGAAAGGAACACTCCAATGATGACGTTCATGATAGATACGATCGACGAGATAAGAGACAATGCAGCGTTGAGGATGGCAGCACAGAAACAAATCGCTGCTCGAAGATATAACTGACGAGTAAAAGCAAGAACTTTCCAAGTAGAAGACTGGGTCTTAAGAAAAGTATTCCCAAATACCGAGGATAAGAGCGTCGGAAAGCTCGCCGCATCCTGGGAAGGTCCATACCAAATAGCACAAGTCGTAGGGCGAGGAGCCTACGAACTAATTACACCAGAAGGAGTACCATTGATGCGTTCATGGAACGCAACACATCTTAAGAAATATTACCATTAGAGATCGTGATAGTTGATTTGATTTCTACTTATTCCTATGCATATTTTAGATTTCTCATTATGTCCAAGCATGTTTTAGCGTCAAAACGACAAGGGGGTCGTCGAGACTAGGGGTAGACGTCTTAGTTCATCAGAATTCACGAAGTCTTCGTTAATAAATAAAGTATGCACTTTCTTGTCTGATATGCAATACATGCCGAGTTGTTTCCTTTCAAAGTACTTGCTCTGTGTCTATGACGTAACATCAAGCTTAATAAGACCGCGGCGAAAATCCGCGCCGGGGGCGAATTTTGTTAGCATACGCGTTTAAGGCTCCATCTACGCGTATGCAACGTTAGCTGAACCGCCGAATCTGAGTCGACGCTTCCCATGATTGTTAGCGACGTGTGGCAATGGTCATGGGGAATGAAGCCCGGCACCTCACGAAACCGGCACGGTCCTCTGAGCGAAAAAGGGAAACCTATCGCCATGACCACTCTCCAGGAACGCGTACTTGCGCCTTCCACGGCCCCTCTGAGAGTCATGAATCCACGGGCAAAACGCCAAACCAGCAGGGATGCGTCCACTGGCATCGTAAGTCCTAACAATCAAGAAATCGGACACCACACGATGAATAGGCCCGTCGATTAAAAGAGTTCGACGTCGACCTAACGCTAGCGTGAGGCAACGAACCCACCTTAAAAGTAAGGGGTAACGTCACAAGCTGATAAAATCACACGCTGACCTATGTCCGCCACTCGCTTCAAGGTTTGGAGGAAATGCTGGACCCAACTTTCATGTAAGCCGGCAACTGATGAGGCTAAAGTCGTAGTGCCAAATCAAAGAAATAAACTCTAAACACTAACTAGAGTATAGCAAGTAAGTAGAGGTCGAACCCAAGGGAATCAAAACACCAAATCAATGCAGTCAAGTGAAATATCAACTAGTGAAAAAGTAACAAGTAACCAGGGGGGGTTTTGATTGTATGAAACACAAAAGTAACAAGTATCAAACAAAGGGAGTTTGGGTGAGAATATGATGAGAAGGGGTTTCACCTAGCAAGTATCCACACAACAGTCAATCAAGTTGATCATAGATTTGTCTCAAGTTCTTATCAATCCTAGGGAATGTTCTTATTCCAATCTTTAATATATCAGCAGGCCAACCGGTCCTGATAATACTTACTATTCAACAATCAGGGAAACCTCTCAAGATTAGATGAAATAGCAGCAAAGGGCACAGGAATTATAAGGATGCATGCAATAACTTACAACCGTCAAGTATTAACATGCAATCAATTCTCTTTCATAAAAGCAATCAACTACCAGATCATGCAGATATGAGCGCTACAATGACAAGGAATTCCACCGTATATTCCTAGTCTAGCAATAGAAAACTATCAATCAAACTAGGTGATCAAGCTAGCAAAACAAATAGAAATCAATAGATGAAGAACAAGAGAATTAATACAAACCCATAGGAAAAGAACAAGAGTTTAGAAATCTCACAACTTAATAACTGAAGGTTTCAACCGCTAGGTAAAACAATGGAGATTAGTTCCTGCTCATGGTTGCAGAACTAAATTGTCTGATGGAAAAGATGATGATAAAAGATGATAAGAACTAGGGTATATAAAGAGACTAACCCTAAAAATATATGGTAAAAGATATATCCTAAAACTAAATAAGGAAAATAAAAGAAAAGAAAACAAATAAAACAAAATGTAACGTAGCCGAAGTCGGCTCCGTTCTCGCCTACGCGAATTAATTCACGTAAGTATGTGGGCCCCTTTAGCCCATCTTGCCCCCCCATCTTGCATCAGCAGCTTCTTCAACGTGGGCTCCATCCTCAAGATGTGGGCTGGCCTTTGCTCTATCTTCGTGGGCTTCTGCTCAAATAAGGTAGCGATCGCCATCAAACCATGGCGATCGCGGTCGCTCCTGATTCTAAACTCGTCTTTTCGTCTTCGACTCTTCTTCTTCGGTTCTGATCTTCATTTCTTCACTTCTTAATAAATATCTCAGAACATAATAATGACTCGAAACACATATGATAAAACTCCTAAACTAATGTAATAATCCCTAGTTACGCTATACAAAGTGCAGCGTATCAAATACCCCCATACTTAGACTTCTACTCGTCCCGAGTAACTTACAGAAAAGCTACCCATACAATAAAATAAATGCCCAAAGCCTCAGGAAGTACAAGAATATCTTCTAGTGATTACATAACCAATAAACTCCTCCAAAACACACAAAATCCAACAACAATAATCAAGAACAATGTGATAAAATAAGCACATACCCAGAACTACACCTTATTCCTCCAAGTGGCCTACCCGAATCCTCCTATACACCTCCTTCTTATGTCTCCATACGCCAAGATGATAAAGATCCTAAAACACTCAATTTTTTTATTTTTTATGACACTCATCTTGCTTGGGCGCCCTTTCGGGTTTTCATCCCAACCACTCAATAATTGCTCCAGGCTCACAAAACTCACATCACTCAAGACTTATTTTTGCCCCAGCCTAATGCCGGTCAAGCCACCTTCTTATTGCATAGATCTTGCTATCCAAGGATTTTGTATGCCTTTTTTCAATTTTTGTGGCTTTTTCATACAATATATATATAATAAGCTCATGCAGATACAACCAACACCCAAATAATTACATGTGAATACATTCTCCTCCCCCATACTTAAACATTGCATTGTCCTCAATGAAATGGAAGACATAAAAACGAACCCAGGGAAGGAGACAGAAGACTCACATACAAGGTCGGATGACCTTGTCCAATAAAACTCAAAGTGTGGTAGAATGAGAAACTAGATGAGCACTAAATGTAATCCAATAATGCATAGCTCATCTAAAGCAAAAGAAAGAGTACCTCCAATGTAGAAAGTGACCCAAACAAATCAACTCCTTGCAAAGAACATGGTCACCCACAAGCTAAGCTCCAGCGAATGTAGATCTAGAATGATAGTACTAATGAAACCAAACTTGATGTAATACAACTCCTTACTTTCTTTTCTCTCATATATTTTTTTTCTCTGCACTCTATTTTTTTTTTTTTTTTTTTTTTTTTTATTTTTTTTTTTTTTAAGACGGGAGAGAAGACTTACAGCGAGATTGGCTACTGACTGTAGCGGACCCAAAGAAAATTAAACCAAACAAAAACAAATTCAAACCTCGGGTTGCCTCCCGAGTAGCGCCTTATTTAATGTCGTGGCTCGACATGAAAACTCAAGAGATTTAACTAACGTCATTTGGCTTTGTAAAAATAGTCTCTTGTCTGAATTCCCTCTTGAACCACTCATGGAACGCCTTGAATCTCGTCCCTCTTACCTTGACCACCTTGTCTCTAGCAATGAAGGTGGTTTCATTCACTTTATCCTCCTTGACCGTATCACGCGGCTGTTTAAGCTCAATGTCAAGTGCCTGCACACTAGACATCAATGGTATCTCGCCTGGCGAGGTCAGTAATGGAGGGCGATTGCCCAAAGGATGTGGAGAGAGCTTACCTTTAGGTTCTGGCTTAGCATGACACTCCTGCATGTTAGTAGACAAAGCAAAATCTACTTTTGGGGGCTCTAAGAGATTCTCTAAAACAGGTTGCAATTTATCCTTACAAGTAGGCTTAATTACATCAATAGCACATAGAGAATTCTTATCAATGAGATCCATGTCATAAATATTATATTCTACCTTATCCCCATCAAACTCCATAGAGAGAGTCCCACTATTAACGTCAATTTTCGTTTGTGCTGTTTTCATGAAAGGTCTACCTAACAGTATAGGTGTGACATTATTAGCATGCTCCATATCCAACACAAAGAAATCAGCAGGAAAAATCAGATCACCAACCATAACAAGAACATCCTCAACAACCCCTTTCGGGTATACAGTAGACCTATCAACAAGTTGAATAACAGTTCTTGTTTTATGCAAAGGTCCTAAGCCTAGTGATTCATACAAAGAGTAAGGCAAAACATTGATTGATGCACCTAAATCTAGCATGGCTTTGTCAATTTTAGTTTCACCAATCACACATGGAATGCTAAATATGCCTGGATCACCACATTTCTTAGGCATGCGTTTTTGAAACACTGCAGAAACTTGTTCACTTACTTCAACTTTCTTCTTTCCTTTCAGTTTTTGATTTCTCTTGATAGTGCAAACTTCTTTCAAAACTTAGCAAATCTAGGAATACTCTTAACAAGTTTGAGCAAAGGAATGTTTACCTCACACCTACTAAAGGTTTCGAAGATCTCTTTGTCGTCATCCAGTCTTCGAGTATCCTTCAATGCCTCAGGAAAGGGAGCTACAGGCTTCTGAGAGAATAGAGGTGGAAAATTCGGGCGAACATAATCGTCAATGTACTCTGGGGACTCTTGGCGATCGCCATCAACTCTTGGCGATCGCGGTCGCGAATAATCTTTCACCTCAGCTTCTGGAATAGAATGGCGATCGCCATTGCCATATGGCGATCGCGGTCGCGATGCAGATCCTGTTTTGCTCTCTGTAATCTCATGGCGATCGCCACTCAGATCTGGCGATCGCGGTTTTGGCACAGAACAGTCATTTAAAGTTTTTCCGCTCCTCAGGAACACTGCACTGACGTTCTCTCTCGGGTTTCTTACCGGTTCCCTGGCCTCTAATTTACTCACAGCTTGAGCAATCTGTCCTAACTGATTTTCAAGATTTTGGATACTCGATTCCGTTTTAGCATTTTGTTGCATCACAGTTTGAGCTAAGGACTTGATCATATCTTCAACAGTCATGGAATTTTGAGGTCTAGGTTGCTGATAATTAAAATTATGAGAATCATACCTTGGCCTTGGTTGCCATCCACCAACAGCGTTTACCTCAGCATTCGGCTCTTGGAGTTGTTGACCACCACTTTGCAGCATAAAAACCTTCATCATATCTTTCAGTTCATTCATATCACTTTGAATTTTTGCGGGATCAAGTGAACTCACTGACTGTGTTCTTTGCCTGCTACCAAACTGCCTTGAGCTCTCAGCTAATTCCTCAAACATTTCAGTAGCCTGAGGTACAGTTAATCTTAAAAAGTTACCTCCACAGGATGCATTCACCATACGACGATCTTCATCAATCAGTCCACTAAATAAATACATGAGAAGATCATGATCAGTGTAGCTGTGGAAAGGACAACTTGAGCACAACTTCTTGAATCTCTCATAATATTCATAGAGACTTTCAGTTGCGTGTTGTTGGAGATTTGTAATGTCCTTTTTCAGGCTGCTCAGTTTAGTTGCTGGAAAGTATTTCTCCAAGAAAACCTTTTTCATCTTAGCCCAAGTATCAATACTCCCAGGAGCTTGATAATAGAGCAAATCATTCGCAGCGTCTTTCAGAGTAAATCCGAAAGCTCTCAGAATGACCTGCTCCTCCGTAACACCTCTTGGCTTCATACTAGAGCATATGGCATGGAATTGAGCCAAGTGTTTGTTGGGATCTTCTCCTGCTAAGCCATGGAAGTGTGGAAGCTCGTGAATTAAACCAGCTTTTAATTCAAAATTCACACCTTCTTCAATCTCAGGAAACCTCACTGCTAAAGGTTGTTGGTTTAAGTCTGGGGCAGTGAGTTGCCTCATAGTAGGCAATGGCGGTCCATGTCGATCACCCATCTCGTTATCTTGGTTCAGAGCTGCTCTTTGGTTCCGAAGGAACATCCTTTCAATCTCTGGGTCAAAGGAAACAAGAGATGAATCAGTAGCACGGGTCTGAACCATAAAGGTTCACACCAAACAGTTGATAATTTCACAATTAGCACAAAATTGGAATAATTCAATTCCCCGGCAACGGCGCCAAATTTGATGAGGCTAAAGTCGTAGTGCCAAATCAAAGAAATAAACTCTAAACACTAACTAGAGTATAGCAAGTAAGTAGAGGTCGAACCCAAGGGAATCAAAACACCAAATTAATGCAGTCAAGTGAAATATCAACTAGTGAACAAGTAACAAGTAACCAGGGGGGGTTTTGATTGTATGAAACACAAAAGTAACAAGTATCAAACAAAGGGAGTTTGGGTGAGAATATGATGAGAAGGGGTTTCACCTAGCAAGTATCCACACAACAGTCAATCAAGTTGATCATAGATTTGTCTCAAGTTCTTATCAATCCTAGGGAATGTTCCTATTCCAATCTTTAATATATCAGCAGGTCAACCGGTCCTGATAATACTTACTATTCAACAATCAGGGAAACCTCTCAAGATTAGATGAAATAGCAGCAAAGGGCACAGGAATTATAAGGATGCATGCAATAACTTACAACCGTCAAGTATTAACATGCAATCAATTCTCTTTCATAAAAGCAATCAACTACCAGATCATACAGATATGAGCGCTACAATGACAAGGAATTCCACCTATATTCCTAGTCTAGCAATAGTAAACTATCAATCAAACTAGGTGATCAAGCTAGCAAAACTAATAGAAATCAATAGATGAAGAACAAGAGAATTAATACAAACCCATAGGAAAAGAACAAGAGTTTAGAAATCTCACAACTTAATAACTGAAGGTTTCAACCGCTAGGTAAAACAATGGAGATTAGTTCCTGCTCATGGTTGCAGAACTAAATTGTCTGATGGAAAAGATGATGATAAAAGATGATAAGAACTAGGGTATATAAAGAGACTAACCCTAAAAATATATGGTAAAAGATATATCCTAAAACTAAATAAGGAAAATAAAAGAAAAGAAAACAAATAAAACAAAATGTAACGTAGGCTCCGTTCTCGCCTACGTGAATTAATTCACGTAAGTAAGTGGGCCCCTTTAGCCCATCTTGCCCCCATCTTGCATCAGCAGCTTCTTCAACGTGAGCTTCATCCTCAAGATGTGGGCTGGCCTTTGCTCTATCTTCGTGGGCTTCTGCTCAAATAAGGTAGCGATCGCCATCAAACCATGGCGATCGCGGTCGCTCCTGATTCTAAACTAGTCTTTTCGTCTTCGACTCTTCTTCTTCGGTTCTGATCTTCATTTCTTCACTTCTTAATAAATATCTCAGAACATAATAATGACTCGAAACACATATGATAAAACTCCTAAACTAATGTAATAATCCCTAGTTACGCTATACAAAGTGCAGCGTATCAGCAACATAATAAAAGCAGCCGCAATGACCACAATAACGCCAAGGGTAGAAAAAGCGAAACCCCGAAGTCAAAGATCGACCTACGCGTCACAAGTAAGAAATGTTTGGCGAACCTGACTCCATAAAAGATTCGAAGTCAAATTCGCCAAAAGGGGATAGTAGTCCCACCAAAAGTTAAAGATAAGCGAAAGCCTTACGCAAAGAAAGAAGCAATAAACATCCAATACGTATTCAAAGAGAATTCGCCACACAAGAACGTGACAAAAAGTTTAAATCCATGTTCCACAAAAGCAGCCATGCAACAAGCAAAAGATGAAAGTTGGCTAAACTAAGAAGAAGGAGATACATCTTTATCCGCGGAAACAACGTTGCCATCTAAAGGTGCATCCGCGTCACTAGGAGTTAAGACTGGCGAACTTGAGAGAACACACAGAAGAGAAACCCCCTCGGGCGGAACGGGATAAAGAACGGAAAATTCACCACACTCGCGTTCCACATCCCAATCTACGTGGCGACCCGCACGAAACTCCTCCATAATCTCAATACGAGATGACCACAAATAGTAAGTACTAGTCTCTCGCAAGTTCTTCTCGTACACCTTTGCTTTCTCCTCGGCGTCAGCCTCAAGGGACGCGACCTTTCCATTCAACACCTCGACGCGTCGCGCTAGCACACCCCTCTGTTTTGCTGTCTCCAACGTTTCCATACGAGCATCCTTCTCAGCCGCCGTAAGGTGATCAATCTTCTTATTAAGGTCTTTGATCTTCTTACCAAGATCACTCACCTCACCCTTCAAGGCCTCCTCGGACTCAAAACACTTATGAAGACGTTCCCAGGAACACAGCGAAGCTTGGAAGGCCTAAAAGATCCCAACAGATAAGAAACGACATAACAACAAAAAGAAACGAAAAGATAAAAAAAGTACACACCTGCCACTGTGCTACGAGAGAATCGCCCAAGACATCTACGGCTTGCATGGACAGATAATGGTTCTAAGAATAAGTAGAAGCCAAAGCTTGCATCGCAGGGATGAAATTATGCGTAGGCACTACGGGACGAGACACTATCGCAGGAAAATCGCTTACTTCAACGTACGTAACGGAAGCGACACCAGGATCTTTTGTTTTGCCTTTCTCAGGATCCGCGAGAAATTCCCCTACCTCTACGTGTAGAGACGCGTCTGAAGACACTTGCACCCCCGTAACTGGTGGAATCACCTCCTTTACGCATGCCGGAGTGGAAGTCGCTTCTTCCTTCGCAGCTCTCAACTTTTCCTCTGAAATACATCTCGTCTTCGCGGTAATCAAGTCATGAGCAGATTCTTGACGAGTACGAGACGCGACACCTGAAACAAAAGTGCGTTTAGAAGATAAAAAAAGGAGAAAAGCAACATATAATTTGTCAAGAAAGCTCACCTCGAGAAGGAATAGGGGTCGCGAGACGATATCCCTTCCCGTCATGGCCGGTAAAGGTACGTTCTACCAATGGAATCGCCATGATCTTCTTGGTAATCTCCTCTGACTCCTCTCGCGCCACAATAGCGTGGATATCAACTACGCACAAAGTCGCACGCAAGAATAAGCGCCAAGATGCATAAGTCTAAAGAAAATCGTAAAGGATAGAGAAACATACTGGAAGGAGTCCATTCTTCAAGCAAGAAAGCACAATCTTTCCCTGAGGTAGATTTCCTGATGAAGTAGAACTTATCTGCCCAACCCCGATCGGATGAAGTTCCTTCGTTCACCAAAGGAGGTACCCCGACACGAGATTTGATGTTGATTCTACCCGCCGAAGGGGTAGAGAGAATGCAAGAGTGCATGACGTCGGCAATCGTGAACGTGATGTCAAAATTAGCCAAAATATGGTCCAACACCGCCAAGCCTCTCCAAGCACTCAGAAGAACTTGCCCGACCGCGATGCCCAAAGTAGTCATGAAAGAAAGAACCAGAGGGGAAAAGGGAAAGCGGTGTCCGACCAAGAAAGGATACTCGTAGACACAAATCCATCCTGGGCGTAAGGCGTCGGCAAACACGTCAGAGGGAGGAATAGCAATTTCCACGTGAGCAGAAAGCCCTGCTATGGAACGAAATAACTCGATGTTGCGAGCCGAAGAAGAACGACGGTTAACATCATTAAGGATCATCTTGGGATCGTAGATAATTGGAGCCATTGAGAAGAGAGAAAGTAAAAATTAGGGTTTTTGCAAGAAGATTACGAATGAAAAGAAGAAAGCCAGAACGTGCTTAAATAAGGGAAGAAGATCTCGTTCGAGATTTTCCAAGAATCGATTTGTTACCGTTAGGAACAAATCCGAACGTTGGGGAAATAGCCGTTGGAGCGGATACGAGTTGGTTAGCCGCATTAAATGAAGATCGGAGAGAAGACATTATTAAGAAGTTGAGATTTCGGTTCGAGTGAATATTCAACGTGTTCCGAATTTGATGAAGACGTATTCCATGAAGAGAGAAGGCGTCTCCCAGCTCTACTAGACGTTAAGCCCTGTAAGACGCCTTAGGGGTATTGTTTGTGCCTAAAAATACGACGAGTATGGAACGCGTGGTAAGCTACGCGTAGAAGAATTGTCCCGACGCGACAAGAGGAATGAAGGACGTCGTCGACGTGACGAGACGTGGTAAAGGTCTCGTTTATCTTGAAGATTAGGTCGGCCAAGCATATTTTATCTTATTCCTTATTATATTATTGTAATCTGTAAAAGATACCTGTAGAATATCTTTTACCTTGTTTGTTATGTCGTTATTTAGAAAAAAGGAAGAGATAAGATCTCGTTTCCTTAAAGATATTATTAGGGTTAACCTATAAATAAAGGCTAACGCCTGCTTTGTAAGTATTCAGCCACCATTACGAGTAATACCAAGTTCAAGCTTCAAACCCTAAATTCCTCTCTCGTTCTATACTGTTCTTGAGTGTTGAGATTATACCGTATTCTTTGATCTTTGCCCTACAATTGCTTAGTTATCTTCTCGTAGGTAATTTCGCTACAAACAAAGGTCCATGACACTTCCGTGACGAATCTCATTTTTACTCCATTTCAGAATGTTTTTCACACATTTTTACCCCTAAATTCGAATCAAACCCTAAATTCCAACACAAACACAAAATTTCACACAAACCCTAACTTCAACATTATTTTAACATCTTCTTATCATGCTCATTGTATGTAACACCTAAAAATCACGTCTTTTATATGTTACAACATGATTTTCACACAATCAACACAAAACCTAACTTCAAACTATTCAATTTCATACCAGAACATAAATTTTACTACAAACCCTAACTTGTATATTATTTAAAACAACTATAACATACCTCATTGTAGACCCTCCATGATGGACCACCTTCATCAACATTTTGGTGTATGTAGTCATCCCAATTTGACATTTTTAATTGAAGCTTGGGTTTGAATGAGAGTGTTTAGGGTTTGATGTGTGTAAAAATGAAGTGAAAAAGGTTGAAGAAGAAGGTTGTTCGGATATTTTGATGGTAATTAAATGTAGTTGGTGTGGATTAGACAAAATAACTTCACTTTTGCAGATATAGCTACATTCGTCACGAAAGTACTCTATACATTCGTCACGAAAGTACTCTATACATTCGTCACGAAACTTATTTGTACATTTGTCACGGAACTCTTGTGAACATACGTGACGGATGTATTGCCATTTACCTTCGTGACAGATGTCTTCTTCTATAATTCGTGACGAAGATTCTGTGTAATATATATGTGACGAAGATTCTGTGTAATACAGCCGTGATGAATATACGAGTGTGTTAAATAAATTTTGAGGGTGTTCTAAATAAAAAAAAAATTGTTTTTATTCTCATCAAAGTGAAAAGAAGCCAAAGTCCCCTTTTATTCATCTGCTGGTGAAATAGAATATATGTGAATGATGATTTCACCTTCCCTATAGTGGAATACTACTCTTCCTCTCTCTCTCTTCTTCGCCCTTGAGTTCAACTTCTCAGATTGGAGTAGATTTGATTTCTAGAGCTACCATTTTCAGTTTCAACATCGATTTGAATTTTCCAGTTATCGATCTCTCTCCGTTTCTTGTTTGCTTCATGTCCGACCAAATCCATCTACATCCAAAAGCGATTCAGTGACTGCTGTAGTGCAAGTCAAAGTCGCTGTTTGGGATGGAGTATATTCCTCAGCACAAGGAGCTCAAGGGAGGGTTACAGATGTCGAGGAATAGATTCGAAGGTTTCACATCCAGAGCGAGAATTGGAGGTCTTATAGGGTTAGCATTGCTTGTTGCTCTTGCTGGTACTTATGGATTACTAAGACCAACTCCAAATGGCTGTGCTATGACTTATATGTATCCTACCTACATCCCCGTCCCAGCTCCCCAAAACCTCTCATCAACCAGCAGGTATGCGTTGCATATCTACCATGAAGGATGGAAAAAGATTGATTTTAATGACCATTTGAAGAACATCAACGGAATTCCGCTTCTGTTTATCCCTGGCAGCAGCGGCAGTTATAAGCAGGTAACTTTCTACTTTGCATCTTTTGTCTTCTTCTAATCGATTGCATATTCTTTCCATAGTCAGATTATTATTAGATTACTTTCGGAAATTATGGATAGTTTGCATTAAAGGTGGAGACTGTGAGAATTAGCATATTCCTAATTCATGCATTTAAAATCTTAGTTTTTTTCTTCATAATTTCCGTCCTTATTAATGAAACTGAAAATTGCTTTTCAGTTGATGTTATTTCCATACTTAAAATGGAATGTAAAATTGCTTTAACTGGGTAGCTTCTTTATGTCAAATTTGTAAAAATAACATGTAGGTCAATGCAGCTCCATACTTGGACTTCAGGTTTTCATTAGTGGTATAATGATTTTTGTATGAAAAATGTTGCGGAGGCATTCTGGAATTCTAGTGGGGATTGTTTGTAACTGGTTGAATTTCGCTGTTGAAAGAAAAGCATGCGCAGTGATCTTGATCAGTAATGAATCTAGTTGATTACTCTACCAGTTCCTCTTTTTTTTAAATGTGTGTGACAAAATAAGGATTCAGGGCACAGCTCGTACAGTATGCTGTATCATATTTTTCGGTTATCAAGGCTAAAGGAAGCAATAATATTCATATAGTCAGAACTGTGTAGGTATGCTCACCAGAAGTGATAAAGTTCTTTTGCTGTAGGGAAATGGTGAATCCTACAAAGAGGACCCCAATTTCCGCACACCAGTTCAAGTGCATCTAGTCCATACAGACTTATATTGTTGAAAAAAGTTTGATGTATTTACCAATTCATATATCAATAAAGAATCATGTTGATTGCTCTACCAGTTCCTTTTTTTTTTATAATGTGTGACAAAATAAGGGTTCAGGGCACAGCTCGTACAATATGCTGTATCATATTTTTCGGTTAGCAAGGCTGGAGTAAGCAGTAATATTCGTATGTGCATTTGGAAATAGTCAGAACTGTGTAGGAAGTGATAATGTTCTCTTAGCTGTAGGGAAATGTGAATCCTACAAAGAGAGGACAACAGTTTTAGCACAATACAGTTCAAGTACATCTAGTCCATACAGAATTATGTTGTTGAAAAAAGTTTGATGTATTACCAACTCATGTATGGATTTCTGCCTATGTGGCTCCAACCCCCCTACATAGAATTTGCCAAAAAAAAAAATTGTTATGGATTTCTGCAATATGGGACTATATTCCAGGCTTCTAGATGCATAAATCTCTTTCTTATAAGCAAATTCATCCTATCAGGCCAACTTATTTCCTTACAAAAACCATAAATAGTGGTATACTATAAAATACTGAATAAAAGTTGGATTTACTTCTATGTTTCCATGCAACCAAAAAATTATACAAGGCACTGAGAAAATATTAACTGTGGTTCATATGTTCCTGATGTAATGTTACATGCATACATTCATACCTTGTCAATTGCATGTAGAGGTCCTCTTAATGATCTTAATTATTTCTTTTCTTCTCATAGGTGCGATCCATTGCAAAAGAGTCGCATTGGGCATATACAACAGGGCCACTTGAGCGAACTTTTTATCAGGAAGCTTCCCTGGCACTGCAAAATGGAGGCTTAAATCTGAATGCTTCTGTTTCTCTGCCCAATCAGTATACACGAAACATAGACTGGTTTGCTGTGGATCTGGAAGGTGAACATTCTGCTATGGATGGTCGGATACTAGAAGAGCACACAGAATATGTTGTGTACTGCATCCATAGGGTATAATTTTTTTAGTTTCGTTTCATGAAATTTGTATTTATGAACTTGAAATTCTGTAAATTCAAATCTATTGATGACTTTAGTTTTTTTCCTTTATTGATTAATTTAAGGCTTATTGTCTTTCTCCCTAAGTTCACTCCAAATCTTATACACCCTCTTATGTTCCCTTTTGTGTTCTCCTTTACAAACTTAAAGTTTATGGTTTAAATTGAAAGGTTAGAATTTATATTCTTATGTTTAGGATTTATAATTTAGGGTTATGGGTGTAGGGTTTATGGTTAAGGTTTTCAAGGGTGGATGCAACGATACAAGGGAACATGATATGGTTTAAACAAGTTGAACTGACCTATGTTTGTGTAATCCCTTAACAACACTTTTGTGTTAGTTCCGCATTCATAAGAGCTCTATCTGGTTAGGACTCTGCTAGGAAAAAATGTTCCATATTATTCCCAGCATATAAGAGCTTTCATTTGGTTTTTGCAGATTTTGGATCAATATAAAGAGTCCTACGAGTCCAGGGCTAAGGAAGGGGCTGCAGGGTCTGAAGATTTGCCAAAAAGTGTAATATTGCTTGGTCATTCTGTAGGTGGTTTTGTCGCCAGAGCAGCAGCTGTTCATCCACATCTGAGGAAGTCTGCGGTACAAACTATTGTTTCACTGTCAAGCCCCCACCAGTAAGTCCTATTGCTTCTTCCATGTACACTGTTTTTTGGGGAACTTGCATGCTCAATAGTATCTTAGATGAGATTCACTTTATTCAGGTCACCTCCTGTTGCATTGCAGCCATCTATTGGTTGGTACTATGCATCAATAAATCAGAAATGGAGAGAAGGATATGAGGCTGAAGTATCTCGTTCTGTGAATCATAGAATGGATCCTGTACTCTCAAATGTGGTTGTTATCTCAATCTCTGGAGGTATCAATGACTACCAGGTATTCAAATCATGCACTGGTATAGTGCCAGGATATTGAAAATTTTCCCTCTCCTCCAACTTTTACCAATACCTATATTCCGGATAAATCAGTATTTATTTGCTTAGTAAGCTAATAACACTAATCTGTGGCATATCTGATCAAGTAGATCCATCACCTAACGGCTATGTTTCCTCTGATGTTAAGGTGCGCACGAGGTTAGAATCTCTTGATGGTATTGTGCCTCCCAGCCATGGTTTCATGATCAGCAGTACAAGCATGAAGAATGTTTGGTTGTCAATGGAACATCAATCAATTTTATGGTGCAACCAACTGGTAGTGCAAGTAAGTTATGGTTCCTCTCCAATCCAACTTCCATCCCTTGGAATTTTCGAGGATTGCTGATTTTTTCCTTCTTTTTTTGTGTAAGGTATCACATACCCTCCTTAGTATCATAGACCCTAAAACTGGTCAACCATTTAGTGACAGCCAAAGAAGATTAGCAGTATTTTCAAAGATGTTGCAAAGTGGGGTTGCACCAAATTTTAACTGGATGAAGCAGTCTCAGCCAATTCCCGTGGCTTCAGATAGTAGAGAAGCCTCTAAAGGTAAAACCCTCTTCGGTCTACCGTCTACACATTTCAAAAATTACATCTGATTCTTGTGATTTTACATTTCTAGTTTTGCAAAGCTATAATTTAATTCTAACGTGGACAAAAGCAACATATTAGCACATTATTACATAAACCACAGCTTAGGAAATTTAACATGCCTTAGCACCCTTATTAGTTAAAAATGCCTTATGAACTTGACTTGCCAAACATGCCCTAAATTTATCTCAGTCTGTTCACCATCCTATTATTCCTAGATTAATGTCATGATGTTGTTCTAGCTATAACTCATACTACTATCTATAACAATAAACTTCAATTCACGCGTTGAATTCATACTACTGTCATAAGATGGTGCTGGCAGGCGTACTGTTCTTTTCTTCCTTTATTCAGTGTCTTATGATGGTTGTTAACCTAAACGTATATGTAACTATGCAATTATTATTCAGCTTTAGTTTTCATACTAGCCTTTATGTTAACAGTTTTATAGGTGTAGTTGTTGACAACCAGCTTTAGTTTTCATACACTGGTTTTCAGGATTCAGGTGAATGAATATTCTTCTTGTGTATGTTGAATCTGAAATGTAAAGTAGAAGCTGAATTTGAAATGAAGTTACTTAGTAGACTTAATATTTCCTTGGTATTGAAGTTGCCAACTCCTCTCAAGCAATCTTTATCTCCCAACAGAAATATATTATTGATCTTCTTGAAGAACAGCCTCAAAGAGTGCATGTAAACCAACAACCCATATTGATCCGTATTGGTTATTACAAACTTGGGACTTCAAAGATTATCCTATCGTGGATAGAGAATTGTACCAAAAATTATGTGGGAACCTGATATAGTTATCTAACACTAGGCATGATATTGCTTAACCAGTTTCTGTCATTAGTTACTTGCATGATCCAAGGCAGCCTCATCCACGTACAGTCTTCCAAATATTTCACTATGTGAAAGAGTGTTGAGAAAAAGTCTTACTTTTCAGAAGAGGAAACAAATTGTCTATGGAAGCCTTCACAAATTCTTCGTCTAGTTATTGCATGCTCCTTGGTGGGAATCTTGTTACACGGAGAAGTAAAAACATGTTCTAGGCAGATCATATGCTGGATCTCAATTCAGAGCCCTTGCCAACGGGTTAAGTGAGATGTTATGCCTGAAGATTATTCTAAACTAGTTGGCTAAAATGGGAGGACCTATGGTGTTAAACTGGGACAATCAATCTGCCACAATATTGCACATAAACCCAATTTAACACGATAGAACAAAGCATGTAGAGATTGATCGACATTTATCAAAGAGAAATTGGAGGAAGGGTGGTGAGGATAGCTTTAGTCAGATCTGAAGATCAACTTGCAAATTTCATCGCCCTTGTTTCGAAGAGTTGACTTCCAAGCTTGCATTGATAGATCTCTACCATCCAGCTTGAGGGGGAGTGTTAAGCTAAATTTATATGTAACTTATGCAATTACTATTAGCGTTAGCCGTTATGTTAGGTTTTATAGGTGTAGTTGTTGATAACTATATTCTGACTTTTCATCTATTAGATGTACTTGTTAGCTTCTGTTTCACTCTTCTTTTCCTTTCCATCTATTTTTATAATATTAGATGTGGTTTTCTACCACTTTTCTCAACTCCTTTCACTCTCAATGGCCATTATCGTGGCATCCTCGTTCATCTTGTAAAAGATGGACTTGCTTCAAAGAAAAAATTCCCACATCTATTGCCTTCGACAATCTCTAAGACGATCCCCATTATTCTACCTCAACCACCAAACTAGTTTTATCACATCCTTTTACTTATCTGTGAGACTGAAGAAAATCTTTTTTGTTTCCAGTTTTGCTTCGAAGGGAACATGTAGTTGTTTATGTATGGGTTGAACCAATTTGGTTAATCTACATCATTTATATCCAAAATTGTCCTCTTACTTGCTTTTTGTTATACTTTCAGTGTCTCAAGTACAGCCTGAATACAATTGTCCCAAGAATGTTCAATGGGGTGATGATGGTCTAGAGAAAGACCTCTATATTCAGACAAAAACAGTGACAGTCTTAGCCATGGATGGCCGCAGGCGGTGGTTAGATATACAGAAGCTGGTTAGTTATGCTTTATATATGTATATATGAACTCCATTTGTACTTATCTAAGCTTATATACTCTTTAGCTGACTTACAAGAATGATTTAAGAATCTATTTACGTAATACAAAGTAAGAACAGGTTTGATGAAATAAATAGCTGAAGGACAAGATTGACTAAGCTGATCATACGTAGATGGGACTTAAAGCGCTCAAAAGTTCTTTTCTGGTTCATTCCTGCATACAAGTTGTTATGTTTTATGGAATGTGAAGTCTCTGGTTAAACCATTTTAAAATTATGGAATTAAATTATATTGGATGTATGGAGACATCCGTTTTGCATTTTGCAAATGCTACTGCATTGATAGCATGTATCCTTGCAAATTCTTTCAGGGTACAAATGGAACAAGTCACTTTGTACTGGTGACAAACCTTCCTCCGTGTTATGGTGTGAGAATTCATCTATGGTCAGAGAAAGGAAGATTTTCCTCGGATCTGCCAGCAAATAAAAGAAATGTCGAAATGACATCAAAGATAGTTCATATCCCATCTGGCCCGACACCAAAGCAGGTATGATTTGTGTCTTGAATCTCTTCTGAGGAACATTGTGCTTGTGAGGTTTTTTCTTGAGTTGTATTATGTTACCTTGGATCCCTACCAGTCAAATTTCTTCTCGTGATTCTGGTAAGACTGTTACATTGACGAGTGCTTATTTAACTTTGGATTTCGGAATCATCATTTAGATTGAACCTGGTAGCCAGACTGAACAACCTCCCCCCTCGGGCATGTTTTGGCTGAGTCCTAATGATATGGAAGGCTACAGATTTATAACTATCTCAGTTGCTCCACGACCGGTATCATTCATTAATCTAACAGCTTTATCCTGATTGTATTGTTATGCAGCATCCTGAGTTGACTAATGCTTTCATCGCTTAAATATCTGTTTTTTTTTCAGACAATTTCTGGAAGACCCCCACCATCCGCATCCATGGCAGTTGGACAGTTCTTTAATCCAAAAGATGGGAATTTGGAATTGTCTGCAGCGTCGCTGCTTCATTCAGCTTATTCTCAGCAGGTTTGTATTGTGTGCGGTAAAAAAACAAGATATGATGAAGTTTAATGAAGGAATTATGCTAGCTAAATGTCTTATCAATGCAGAGTATGGAATTTAAGGAGGATCATCCTCTAGCTGTCAATATCTCTTCTTCCATCAGCTTAGGCCTATTACCACTCACATTGTCCCTCAAGATGACAGGATGTGGAATTAAAAATTCTGGGGACGCTGGAGATGCAGAAAAGAAGGGTAAGAACGACCCTCTCGCCAAACACCCACATGAAAAAAAGGATCCTCAAACTAATCATTTTACATTTGTTATATTCTTATTGTTATATCATCTTTCTGCAAAGTTAGCTATCATTCCTTCCTTTACTCTTGGTTAGAAATTAAGTTCTAGCAGTCATTTTTACCCCTGAATCCATTTGTATGGATCATACCAGGTGTCCAGGTGGTCTATTCCTGATTTTGGTATCTTTGTTGTGCTCATCCTTTTATCCCAAATTAAAGGGAGTTTATCTTTTAACAGCTTCAAATTATTTGAAAACTTTAGATCTTTTCAGTCATGAGTCTAGAAGAACCAAAGCGGTTAAAAATCACCTAAGAGGATATTGTATGTTCTAAGTACATCAGATAGTTTTCTCTTCAAACTGATGGAAATGTGATGTGTTATTTCAACTGTGATATAGTCTCAGCTCTCCTCCATCCTCTTATATGACCTCCTTTGTTGGATCTCTTCAGCTACATGGTTATCTCAATTTCGTTGGTTTCACTTCAACTATTTTCTTAAATTCATTGTCCTACCTTGTTATATAATACAGCATTACTGTTTTTACTCTTCGGTTTCAGTATTATCTCATAAAAATCTATTTTCAGGAGTTAACTGGAAAATTATGCTCATGTAAACTATCTGGACTCTTTGGCTTAGGAAGCTTACTTGATACTTGTGTTTCTAAATTTCTTATCTCAGGATACAAAAAACAGTAATAATATTAGAAGAGCAGAGAGCACTTTTCATGTTTAAAACTGAAGAACATATTTTGCGGTACATGTTATTGTTATTTCGTTTTGTGGCTCTTGAAGTATCAAGTTCTTGTAGACCACTTTTGGAAATTAGGTACCTCTATAATGAGGTATAGAGGTAAGACTAATGCTTACATGTATTATTTGTGTAGTTAGTCTGTTTTGATCAGATTCAATATTTTAGTAGAAATTCTATCGAGTGTCATGTCTCAGCAAACATTAACCAAAAATGCTCGCCAAAAATGCTCGTGGATCCTGAAACTTCACTTTTTGTTTCGTAATTTCTTTGAATGGATGTAAATTTACTGATATGAACTATGCTCTCAAAAGGGCTCTGCAAGCTGCGCTGCTTTCCACCTGTTGCACTTGCTTGGGATTCATTATCTGGCCTTCATGTGTACCCAAATTTGCAGTCGGAGACACTTGTTGTAGACTCCGCACCAGCTCTTTGGACTTCGGCACAAGGGTCAGAGAAAACCACTGTTTTGTTATTGGTATGAGTCCACTCATGTAAACATCTACTCACCCGAGGGTTGTGATTTTATCAATCTTTTTGTCCATCACCTGTTGATTTTTGTGCCTGCTGTTGCAGATTGATCCTCACTGTGCTTTTGAAATCAGCTATTCTGTCTCTTCCACTGGGACTGCAAGCAGATTTCTGCTTTTGTATTGTGCAAAGGTACGGATAGATGCTATCATACCATGTTTCTGTATTCAGTTTCTGGCTCCATCACATTCCATAAATCATATGAAGCCTACTGTCTAGTTAATATTATAAGATACAGATTTTGAACAGTTTTTAGCTTATTCAACATATGTCCATAAATACCAAATTGAAAAATATTAAATCCATAAAAACTGTCCTGGATGTGGTTGACATGGCTGAATAAAATGAAGACGGCTAGTGTTGGCTTCTGAATTCTGTGCTTGACAATTTAACTTATCTATCATAAAGACAGAGCTTTCTTTCTCAACTTCTTTGTTTTTCATTTCTGATTGGAGCATTGGATCCTTTGTTTTCGAGTTTGGGCATCGCCTGCCAAGCAACCTGACTACTCCATTACATTGATTAAGATGCCCTTTTCATTTAAATGAATTATATGAGTGGTATGGTAGTGATTATTGAAACTGATGCTACAACATCACAATTTATACCTGTGAGTCATTTACTACCTTATGTTTTAATTCTGTAAAAATTCTATCATGTTGTGACTTATTAATACAGATAACTGGTTTGGCCATTGCTGCTGTATTTTTTGCTCTCATGAGGCAAGCACATGCTTGGGAGCTTGGTTTGCCTGTACCCTCTTTGCTGATGGCTGTCGAGTACAATATGAGATTTCCTCTACAATTTCTGATCACGGCAGTTGCACCACTTCTGATTGCGTTGTTGCTATCACTTCTAATGGCCTGGCCACTTCCAGCAGTGGGAAACTTTCTTGTAGTATCACTATGTTGCTACATGGTTGCTAATGGTTTCGTAGTTATTCTGATCTCGATCTCCCAAATGTTCTTATATGTAGCTGCTGGTATACATGTTTTCTTCGTGAAAAGGTTAGAACGTCCAATTTAGCTTTTATTACCGATTCATTGCTGACATGGACAACAGGATTTAGGGAGTTTTTGCGTTTGAGGTTCAAATGTAACCTTTTTGTTTCAATCTTTTCAGATGGCAAATCTGGAAGACAAATTTTTGTTTTGCATTCATTCAGTGGTTCATCAATCTTTCGTCTAGTTTCTTTTTGTTGAAGGTATCAGTTATCTTATATTTAAGCGCTTTTTTGAGGAACTTGAGTTTTCTCAACCCCTTTTTTAATTCTTTAATAAATACCTACAATGTACCTTTGAGATCCTTAATTCTAATCAGGTTTGTTTCCTTTTCCCCGGAAACAGGTGTTAACCATCGTCAGACTCAATCCATTGCTTGTTACTGCACTAGCTGCAACTCTTGTGGTTTGCTTGGTTCATCCAGCTCTTGGTTTATTTATACTACTCTTATCCCATGCCATTTGCTGCCATAGTGCTTTATGCAGGTAGTCTACCTGTTTTGAACTATGGTAATTTCTACATCAGTTTTATACTACTCAATCCATAATATGCTTGATCTGTAGGAGTATGAACTTGACTTTTTGCCAAATTTATACTCCAGTGAGCTATAGCTAGTGGATTTTTGCGCTGGAGGTCATTTAGTTTTGACTCTTATGATTAGAACCAAAATAGGTTTGGGTTTTAATATTTAATTCCAGGGTTGGAATTCTTGGGAATTTTTATAGTTTGATACCAAGGTTGGCTTATTGGGTCTTGATAATTCTGCTACAGCTATTTGTCTGCTTCTTTCCGAAGCCTCGCGCAAAAGAAGGAATCATTTGGTTCCAGAAGCAAAGAAATAGATGCTGCAGAGCAGTATGCTTTACAGTGTGGTGGAGGGATAAAATACCCGTCTAGCTCTGAAAAGAATGGTTCCAATAGTCCTGAGTCTGCAGATAGCTTCAGCGACATGCAATTGGAAATCTTTTACCACCGACATGGGTTGCTGATTCTTCATTTTCTGGCAGCAATGATGTTTGGACCCTCTCTTCTAGCTTGGTTTCAGGTATGGGTCCAGACTAGTCTAGGATACTAATTACAGATCATACAAGGTAGTAATGTTCACAGTTCGCATTTCGTACCGTAAGATATATTTTCACCTGATATTAATATAATACATTTTTGGAGAAAGTAGAATTCATGGAATGTGACGGTGGCAATGTAGCTTCAGGAACTTGTTTCATTTTTCAAGAAATTAGTTTCTATGTTGTTCTAAAGAAAAATTTCTTGGTTTCTTAGAAGAGTTTTTTGTAGTCAACTATGTTTACGTGAGTTGGCAATATCTGGTGTTTCCTTAATTATTGTATTCCCTGTAGTGAAATAGAGGAACTAATCTTTCACCATGTACTAAATTTCTTAAAATTTACTCAGCCTAAGAAGACAAATGTAGTCTTCTGTTATGATATGCATTGAAGAGTGAACTAGCATTTTTCTGTTTTGCAGAGGGTCGGGTCGGGTCAATACTTGCCGTGGCTCCTAGATTCGATTCTTTGCATTGGGATCATCCTTCACGGCATCTGTGACGCAAAGCCAGAATTCTGTTTCTTCTCCTCGTCTCTTCCATGTATTCCTCGGCAAAAAGTAAGGTTGAGCTTTCTTTACATGCTTGCTGGTTACTTCTCCTTCTTAACTGGCCTCGCATTGGCTCCTTATAGAGCAGTATACGCCATGTCCACCATAGGAGTGGTTTCGTTCATAATGAGAGTAATCCAGAGGAAGAACAGAGAGAAAGGGGAGGCGTTTTTTACAAGTCGAAAGCATTCTCACCGGAATTGATTTTCTTCTGCAATATAGTTACGTGTTGTAGATTCTTTCCTTTCTGTTTCTGGTATTATTGGCTCAGGTGTTGCAAGGACTTTTGGTTTCAGGGGAAGGGAAGGACTTTTGGTCACTTTTTTCCACACCCATTTGTTGTTTCTTACCATATAGAGAGTACTACATTTTTTATCCATCCACACTACATTCTCATACGGCCACGATGAGCATACGCCCATTTCAGGCGGACAAAAAAAAATGGTATACATATGTATACGTATAGATTTTCTTATACGTATACAAATTTGCAAAAATACAAAGTTCATCTAATATGCTAGAAATTTCTAACATACAGAGCAAATTTTGTTTTCAGAAATTTGACTCGTACGCTTGAAACGAGCGTACGCTCATTTCTAGCGTACACGCGGGTCGCTTCTTCCTCTTCCTCTCATTCACCTCTGCAACTTCACTGTTCACCCGATAAAATCCTAAAATCGCTGCCTCCGTTAATTCATCCCAGTTTCACTCGTTTTCTTCTTCAAATCACATCCATTCAACTCGTTTTTGTCATACAATTTGAACCTGTCAATCAATTTCATCAAAATCAGACAAAATCATGGAATTTGAGGATTTGGGCAAAAACCCTAAATCTATTCTGATGATGATGGCGGCTTCTTCAGCGCTCCTTGGCGTCCGTATCCTTCTCGGTGGCGTCCTAATCCGAGGAGGAGGCGGTGTTGGTCCGAGTCAGAAGAAGAAGACCGACGATGAGAAGAAGAAAAAGGTTGAAGCCGGCGAAGAGAAGAAGAAGAAGGCCGACACTGTGAAGAAGAAGAAGGCCGAGGGCATCGCTAGGGCGGCTGGCGGAAGAAAAAGTCTGTCGGCGGTGATGGCCGCGACGACGAGTAGGCTGAAGTGGTGGCTGGAGGTGAGGAGGCTGCGTAGATTCGGGGTGGTGGTGGTGGTGGTCGCCGAAGTCGGGGGGAGGAAGACGGGTTGAGGCGGGCTGGTTGAAATCGCAAAAACGGGCTCTTTCGAAATCGCCGGAAAAAACGTTCGAGTTTTTCCAGGTATGTAATTGAATTGTTTATTAATTAGTCGTTATTTATCGTTTAACGTGAAACGTTATTCGATAAATAACGATTAAAAAGAAAAAGATTTATTAATAAATTTCGTTATTTGAATTAGTCGTTATTTTTTGGTTAACATGTATCGTTAATCGAGAAATAACGATTTTAAAAATAATTGAATTGTTTTTTAATTAGTCATTATTTATCGTTTACCGTGAAACGTTATTCGATAAATAAAGATTAAAAGAAAAAGATTTATTAATAAATTTTGTTATTTGAATTAGTCGTTATATCTCGGTTAATGTGTATCGTATATCGAGAAATAACGATTTTAAAAATAATTAAATTGTTTTTTAATTAGTCGTTATTTATCGTTTAACTTGAAACGTTGTTCGATAAATAACGATTAAAAGAAAAAGATTTATTAATAATTTTTTTTATTTGAATTAGCCATATCCAGGTGGGTTTATGTCGCCGCACCCAAAGGATACTTCGCAGGAGATTAATGAGCCACATCAGGATTTAGATCAGGATCTCCCCCAGGATCTCCCTCACGTTCCCCCACAGGATCCCGTTCAAGAGTCCGCTCAGCCTGCTGATCCGGTCCTCGTTGTACCCGCAGGACCGACAGGAAAATAATAATTTTATCGATTAGTATAAGAACTTCTCCTAATGTCTCGATTAATGTTACTAATTAATCGTTCGTCTATAAATTGCAGGACTCCTGACCAGGAGAGTGATATTGCTTCGCTTTGCTTGCTCTCGCTCTTAGGCAGTACGACCCTTATAGACAAGTCCCAGATGAAGGTGAAACACAGATACCTCAGCATCCTCGTCAACCACGACCAGACAGGGTCCTATGCTTGGGGGTCAGCCATCTTGGTTGAACTAGATCGACAGGTGGGTCAGGCATCCCGTGCATAATCCAAAGGCTTTTCTGGTTGCCCGCTTCTTCTCAAGGTAATATTCGTAATAATACTTTTTATTTAAAAAATATGTTGGTTATTTTTATAATATTTTGACATTAAGGTATTTTTAGGCTTGGATATGGGCGTATTTCATGGTCTTCGAGGTCATGCTACACAGGACTTGGCAACCATGAATGCCCCAACGATTTCTATACTTGACAACACCATGGTCAAGTATAGCAAGGACAACGCTCGACTTGTCTCCCTCAAACGAGTTCGGGGTATAAGGTGGAGTTCGGGGATGGGGACTGCACTTGGGATTCATTACACTTTCCGTTTCGATTGATTACCTTAGACGAGCGGGGTCGACGTGGACTTGGTGATAATTCATGGGACTGCAAGGATGGATATTTGCCATGGTTTGATGTCATGTCACATCCTTATCTTGATTCGAGATCTCTCAGGCAGGACCCACGTGCACCGTTTGACCCCGTGTCGAGCCCATCTAGCTATCTGCAAAACAACCTCTGTAGTTGTGGTACGTATTTCAGTCAATATCGATCACTTTAAGCCTTTATCTTATAATGTTAGTATATTTGATTCTAATTTTATTGTATTTTAAAAATGTAGCGGGGCAACATGCTTGTCTCTGAGATTTCTCATTTTCTAGCGCGCCTATGGTGACATCCTGGCTCCAGGATAAGCGAGAATGATGAGGGGTTGGATCAAAATTTAGACTAGTGTTGATCCTCATGCACCTTTAGCACCCTCACAAGACAAGGATAAGTCGGTGCAGTAGTATGTTGTTGTATGTTTATTTTATGGTTGGTATTATTTTAGACTTGATAGTTTTCATGGATTTATATATTATTAGGAGTTTCGATTTACATATTATTAGAAGTTTGTAGCGCGAAAATCGAGAAAAACCGACTTAAAACGACTAATGACGCGAAAATTGAGTAAAACCGACTTTAAACGAGTAATTGCGCGAAAATCTTCGTGTCACGCCATAAGTCGTTTTAAGTGGGTTTTACTCGATTTTCTCGCCATTACTCGTTTTAAGTTGGTTTTACTTGATTTCCGCGCCATTACTCGTTTTAAGCCGATTTTACTCGATTTTTGCGCCATTAGTTATTTTAAGTCGGTTTTACTCGATTTTATCGCCATTAGTCGTTTTAAGTCGTTTTACTCGATTTTCGCACAATTACTCATTTTAAGTCGCTTTTACTTGATTTTCGCGCCATTACTCCCTATAATTAAACAAACATTACAACCTTAGCAGTACAAGAAACTTGAAATAAAACAAACAAGAAGTTAAACAAACACAAACTTAAACAAACACGAAAATTAAACAAACACGAAACTACTTGTTTTCTGCAGCAAGTGCAACATTTTCTTCCATTAGTTCAATAATTTTGGCCTCAAGTTCAGTTACTTGGTCGCTTAAGCCTATTGTCCCTATCCTCAAGAGGTCCATCCCATCCTCCAGTCCACCAACCTGTGTAGAGTGATACATATTATCCTCATTTAGTTGTTCTATAACCACCCTTGCACGACCTGTGTATGGAGGATCGTTTGTATTTCCACCCACCTTCTTCATCAGGAGAGTCCCACGACCTATCAGGGCATCCCCAATATCTTCTCCCGTAGTTCACCTTATCATGACTGAATTGCTCAGTACACACCTGCTAAGTTGGCTCTTTGCTGCACCAACAGATCTCCCCTCCCAGATTCATTATACTTGTTGAATGATGAAGTACACGAAGTCTGATGTTGAAGTGTGTTGATGCTTATGTTCTGAAACATGTGTTAAATAGAGTTGAAGGTTAGTGTGTTAGCACGCAGTTGTAAGTCACTTCTGGGCTTGAGTGTGTTACAGCTAGCACACAACTGTAAGTCACTTATTTTCCTTGAGTGTGTTACAGCTAGCACACAACTGTAAGTCACTTCTGGACTTGAGTGTGTTACAACTAGCACATAGCTATAAGTCACTTCTGGACTAAGTTTGATTGGTCGAATTAGGTTATTGGGCCTTTTGTCTGCATCGGCCCAAAAGGGACTCAACCACTTCAACTCAACTAACACAACCACTGTATTTCAAAATAGGTCTGCTTAAAGTTTGCTGTTGTGGACCTTTTGTCTACATCGGCCCAAATCTAAAAAACCCTAGTAAAACCTCGTCTATAAATTCATTGCCTCAACAAACCGTATTATCTCATTCAGCTCTCATTTTCACTGCGTCGTAAAAGAAATAGGTTTGAAGTTCTTACTCTGTATTTGAATTGAAGCTCCCATTTTCACTGATTTGGTTTGCTACATTGATAGTTTCTAACTTGTTTTCTTACTTTGTATTACAGATTCCCAACCAAGATGGCATCATCGTCATCATCCTCAGTACCACCAGCAGACAGCTATATCGAGTGTCCGATGAGAAGGTCTTCCAAACAAGTGAAGGTGTTCAGTTCTAATGACAAGGAAAAACCCGCCACGTATGGCTGAAGGAATGTTACATGCGGCTGTAACTTCAGGATCATGTATCTTGATCCAGAATAAGACCATCATCATCTCCAAGTCATGGCAAATTTGTTGAAGGAAAATAGTGACCTGAACTGAGAGTTTTTAACAGATTGTTTGATTTGGACTCAACCAAATTCTTTGTTTCACAGTGCTTTCCGCAAGAATCAGCTCCTGCTTCTGCTTCTGATTCCGACTAGTGTTCTTAGGTTTTTTCTGTTAAGATGTAACGTTATGTGTCTTGAAAGGTGTTTAGTCTGTTTTAGTTTCTATTTCAAGAATGAGTCAGTTTTATTTTCAAATGAGTCAGTTTTATTTTCAAATGAGCCTGTTTTAGTTTATGTTGAGTCTGTTAAAGTTTCTTGAGTGTGTGATTTAATTTATGCTAAGTCTGTTGTAGTTTCTGGATTGCATGTTTTAATTTATCTGAAATCTCTTGTAGTTTACCAGAATCTGTTTCACTTAATCCATCTAAAAAAAACAGACAAGACAATACCTCTGTCAAAAGCAGACAAGTCATTTAAAGCAGAAAAGACATACAAGACAACGTATAAGACAAGACAATACCTCTGTCACACCAACTACTATCTCAAAAGCATTCAAGACAAGTCATTTAAAGTTCCAAAAGGTGAAACATTCAACAGATCTCAATTCACTACAGATCAATATATATACTACCATAACTAATGCGGTAGTCTTTCCATTGCTGCATCCTCAACTCGAACACCAAATCCAATCCATTCGCACTAGAATCCTTGAACATGCGCCAAACTCTAGGGACGGATGGTACCGGACAATCTTCTCTTAGACACACCTAAATGTTAAAACAAAAATACTATGTTAAGCATTAAGAAAATTGAGTGAAAACACAAACACTCCAATGAAAATCATACCGGTACGTAGTGGTTTCTGAAGCCCACACGAGCCATTCCATATGATATGCTACACTTCTATGTATTAGGAGTGATTACATATGAGTTTAGAGACATTTCTATGTTATGGATCATTTGAGAAGAAATGAAGACTTAGAAAGACTCGTTCCTTAGGCTTTGACAAGAGTATCTCGTTTCCGCTGATGACAGGCTGTTATTCTTCCCCTTCTTCTCTTACGAGCACGACGCTAATAGCTATCTCAGAGACTGCTAGATATACGAACAAAGGCTCTCCTTCCTTAGGCTTTGACAGGAGCAGGGGATTCGTCAAATAATTCTTAAGCTCTGTGAAAGCTTCTTCGTGGCGTTCCGTCCAAGAGAAAGACTCGTTCTTCCGAAAAGTATCGTAGAAGAGTCGGTTCCTGTCGGAAGCTTTGGAGATGAACCTGTTTAACGCAACGACTCTTCCCGTCAGTTTCTGGATGTCTTTCACGCAACGCAGAGATTCGAGATCAAGTATGGCTTTAATCTGTTCGGGACTAGCTTCTATTCCTCTCTGGGTTACCACATATCCAAGGAACTTCCCGGAAGACACCCCGGAGGAACATTTGGTAGGATTGAGCTTCATGCTATATTCTTCGAGGATCTCAAACGCTTCCTTCAAATGTGTTACGTGATCTTTTGCTTGTTTAGACTTCACGAGCATGTCGTCTATGTAAACTTCCATCGTGTCTCCTATTTGCTCCTCGAACATCTTGTTTACTAACCTTTGATATGTAGCTCTGGTGTTCTTGAGGCCGAAAGGCATGACTTTGTAGAAATATATCCCCTGGTTCGTTACGAACGCGGTCTTTTCTTGATCGGCGGGGTTCATCTGTATCTGGTGATATCCGCTGAACGTGTCCATGAATGTTAGCATCTCATGTCCTGCCGTCGCGTCTACCATGGCGTCGATGTGAGGGAGTGGGAAGAAATCTTTAGGGCAGGTTTTGTTAAGATCCGTGAAATCGACGCATACTCTCCACTTCCCGTTCTTCTTCTGGACGACCACGACGTTGGCGAGCCAATCAGGATACTTTGCTTCTCGTATCTTGCCTGATTCGAGGAGATTTTTGACTTCTTCGTCAACGACTTTGTTGCGTTCGGGAGCGAATTTCCTCCTCTTCTGCTTGACCGGGGTGAACTTTGGATCAACGTTTAGCTTGTGGAGCATCACGTCTGGAGATATGCATGTCATGTCCTCGTGGCTCCATGCGAAGCACTTGGCTTTTGACTTCAAGAATGTTATCAATTCTTCTCTAACTTCTCTGGGGACGTCGATCCCTATCTTTATGACTCTTTCTGGTTTGGAATCATCAATAACCGTCTTCTAACTCTGGACACTTTGGCTTAACGTACTTAGTCGGTGTCTTGACCTGAAAATCTTTTACTTCGTCCTTCTTGACCTCTGGCGTCGTGATCCCTTTCATCCCGATCCGGTAGCACTCTTTGGCCGTGTAGGGTTCGCCTTTAACTTCGCGTACTCCCCAGGGCGTCGGGAACTTCAGGGATTGGTGGTACGTAGACGGAACTGCTCGCATATCATGGATCCAGGGTCTTCCTAGGATGGCGTTATAGGGTGACTCCGCCTCCATTACGGCGAATCTGGTTGGGAGATCGACCCCTTGGGTTGTTGTCTCGCGGGTAATTTCCCCTAACATCTCGGCAATTTCTCCACTGAAGCCTTTCAAACGGATACGCTTCCCGAAGACATCGTCGACTGAAAGTCCGAGTTCAAGATTAGCGGAGAGGGTGACGATGTTGGTCGAACTTCCGTTATCTACTAGGATTCTCTTCACGTTGCAATTCCGAATCACCACGGAGATCACCAAGCTATCGTGATGCTTGATTCCCTCATCTGGGTCTTCGAACGTGATAGGTAGATCACGATTTGTTGCTCTGGCGTGGCGAGTTGGAACGGAATCGTCTTGTCCTTCGATAGTTCTCGCGAGCCTTTTAGTGTCGGAGGTTGTATAGGACGGTGGACCTCCTAACACGGTGAAGGCTGTTCTCTTCGTATGCAAAGACGACACCTTTTTGATCATGCCCCACGGTGGGCGCCAATTGTTTGTAGCGAAATTATCAACGAGATGATAACTAAGCAATTGTAGGGCAAAGATCAAAGAATATGGTATAATCTCAACACTCAAGAACAGTATAAGACGAGAGAAGAATTTAGGGTTGAAGCTTGAATTTAGTATTACTCGTATGGTGGCTGAATCCTTACAAAGCAGGCGTTCGCCTCTATTTATAGGCTAACCCTAACAATATCTTTAAGGAAACGAGATCTTATCTCTTCCTTTTATCTAAATAACGATATAACAAACAAGGTAAAAGATATTCTTTACCGTATCTTTTACCAATTACAAGAATATAATAAGGAATAAGATAAAAATACACTTGGCCAACCTAATCTTCAACATAAATGATACCCTTGTCACGTCTCGTCACGTCGACGACATCTTCCTTTCCTCTCGTTGCGTCGGGACAATCCTTCTACGCGTAGCTTATCACGCGTTCCACTCGTCGTATTTTTAGGCACAAACAATTACAATTCGCCAGCAGTAAGTTGTTTGCAAAGCAGCCTTCGGATCTCCATAACATGCGCATGAACAAAGGCGAAACCATAAGAGCCTTCATGAAGCGTTTCAATGACGAGAAGATTACAATCCCAGATTGTAGCGAGGCTACCGCTGCCGACGCGTTTAGACGTGCACTCCCCCGAGATAGTGATCTGTACAAGGAATTGACAAAGACTCGCCCTGAATCATTCGTCTCAACAAGGGAAAGACCCATGGAAGCCATACGCTTAGAGGAAGATCTCCTGAGATACACCGAAGAAAGTTCTCGATCTCCATGTAGGCGTACCCCTCCGCGTAGGAACTCTCCTCCGCGTCGACACAACGACCGACATCAAGAGCGAGGGGAACGCCACGATAGGAGAAATAAGTCGTTTCAGAGGGAGCCGAAAACGGTGCATGCTGTGAGTGAAGTTGATAGCGTCTATATGGTGGACAGATATATCTTTATGAAGACTGACGCGTTGCGAGTCATGAGCGCAATGGAAGGGCTACGCGACGTGCAGTGGCTTAAAAAGCCAAATCCAGGGAGAAGACCCGGAACAGGGAAGGGGTATTGCGAGTTTCACAACGACACAGGTCACACAACAGATGAGAAAAGAAGTATTAAGGTTGCTGAAAAGGGGAGATTTGAAAGATCTTCTCTCCAGAGAAGGAAGGAACGCGTTCGAAGAAGTGAAGAAAGAAAGGAAGTCTGCTACCCCTCCCCCTCCTCCATCACACCATCCTCGGAGGTTCTTCTGCGAGCGGCTACACTGCGTCTGCTGCTAGAAGGAATATCAAGATCCTACGCGACGATAGTGATATGACGTGAGTCTATCAAATCCGTCCTACCAGAAGAAACTACCCAATCACGTTCGAGGAACCGAACGAGATGGTGGAGCATCAAGACGGGTTAGTTATCTCCCTCACCGTCAGCAATTGCCTAGTCGAGAGAATCCTCATAGACAACGGGAGTTCCGCCAACATAGTTACTACATCTGCTATAAAAGTGCTCGAATTATCCAACGACGATGACGTGAAGAAGTACGTTCCCTTGGTGGGGTTCAGTGGCGAAGTAGCAAGCATGTTGGGAGAAATCACATTGGCAACCTATGCAAGAGGTATCAATATACAAGCAAAGTTTGCAGTGATGGAGATCGAGTCGCCTTACAACATCATCCTGGGAAGACCTTGGCTACACGACATGAAAGTTGTGCCCTCAATGTATCACCAGTCCTTGAAATTCCCATCTCCATGGGGGGCCCAAGAGATCAAAGGTGAGCTTCAAGTCGCGAGAGAAAGTTATAACATCGGAGTCAGAAACGCCACTAAGACATCGTTGGGAAAAGAAAAGAAAGCATAACAATCAAGGAGTCACGAAGAAAAGGCTAGGGGTGGAAAGTCGGTCCCCGATGCGATGAGAAAAGCAAAGTTAGACAAGAAAAAGGATGCCAATCTACCAAGTAAGTACGAGCAAAAAGTCCAAGCAAAGAGCAACAACTTAAGCTACATGTTCGTAAAGCACCACCCGCCATAAGTCAAATCCGACAGAAGTGATAAGAATTTCCAAATTTCCTAACATTATTTTCTTTGTGTTCTTTCTCGCATGATTAGGATTAGTTTCTTTCAAAGAGTTTCAATAAAGTTAGCGTCGTTATCTTAGAATCGAAGCGACAAGGGGTCGTGACGACTAGGGGGAAGCTTCAACGTCGAAATTTGTTAGTTCATGATGCATCTTTCTATTAATATATGAGTACACTCTTTTTTCTCCGACGTGTTAAAAGTATGCCGAGTTGTTCAATTTCCAAATTACTTGCTTTGTGTCTGTGACGTAACACCAAGCTTAATAAGGCCGCGGAGAAAATCCACGCCGGGGAGGAGTTTCGTTAGCCTACGCGTTCAAGGCTCCATCTACGCGTAGACAACGTTATCCAAACCGCCAACTCCGAGTCGACGCTTCCCATGATTGTTAGCGACGTGTGGCAATGGTCATGGGGAATGAAGCCCGGCACCTCACGAAACCGGCACGGTCCTCTGAGCAAAGAAGGAAAACCTATTGCCACAACCACTCTCCAGGAACGCGTACTCGCGCCTTCCACGGCCCCTCTGAGAGTCATGAATCCACGGGCAAAACGCCAAACCGGTAGGGATGCGTCCACCGACATCGTAAGTCCTAACAATCAAGAAATCGGACGCTACATGATGAATAGGCCCGTCGATTAAAAGAGTTCGACGTCGACCTAACGCTAGCGTGACGCAATGGATCCACCTTAAAAGTAATGGGTAACATCACAAGCTGATAAAATCACACGCTGACCTATGTCTGCCACTCGCTTCAGGGTTCGGAGGAAATGCTGGACCCAACCTTCATGTAAGCCGGCAACGTAACAAAAGCAGCTGCAATGACCGTATTGTCTTATCAAGTAAGTAAAACTTTCTAATGCGTTCACTACGAACTAAGTGTCATACCAGGGGTAGAAAACAACACCCTAAAGATAAAGTAGCAAAAGCAAAAAGCCGAGAACCAAACCTGCGCACTCACAAACGAGCTACGCATAAAGGGCCACAGAAGTTAAAGACAAAAAGACAAAGTTCTACACGTATGCAGAGAAAGATACGCTTACCAAAGCATAAGCACATGAAACATCAAAACCAAAGAAAGAGCAAGCTCTCAAGACGTCTCTGACGCGAAGAATAACGCGCACGACGCAAGAAACAAAGTGCAAGATACAACAAGTAAAGCAAGCCCAAGGGTCTTTGGTAGCTCTAACCTAGTCTACGGGGAGCCTAAGTCAAACCTACCAAAAGGGGTAGGATCACTCAAGGAAACAACAAAGATAGAAGCACTATCGAAACGATCCAAAGAAATAAGTTACCCGTTCAATTCATAGACGAATACACTATCACCAACAAGAACATGTCTAGATGCAACGACATGCTCAACGCGTAAATGATCCAAGAATCGAAGCGTTATATTATAAAGGCCCATCAAGAAGGGAAAGAATGAAAGTACTTACAAGAAAACGCCCCGAAGATCGGCGACGCGTAAACAAAAGAAAAAAGAAATTTACAAAAAAAAGCCCAAGGGAAGAATGACACCGGAAAATCACAAAGAATCGCTATCAGACTCAAAAGAGCTCGACGAGGAGCCATCCGCGTCCTCATATTCGTGTTCATCCTTGCCCTCGTCTTCAGAGTCTTCTACGACGACTTCTTCGTCGTCTTCGATGCCGTCATTAGGATCAGCCTCGTTAAGATGAGAGACATCATCCTCCATGACGTGAGGATTCACCATAGGATTCATGGGCGAAGGTCCCTCCTCGACGCCTACAGGAAGCTCCGCGAACGCCTCCCAAAACTCCCTCCGCTCCTTCACTGGGTCCCAACCATGGTATTGACCAGCAGCATACTGCTCAATGACCTCCACACGAGAAAGCCAAGACCAATAAAGCTTCACCTCCTTAAGCTCCGAGTCATGCTTCTTCTCCGCCTTAGCCATCTCGTCCTCCAAGGCAGCAATCCTCTCCTTCGAATCTTCGACTTGTTTGGCAAGATCGATGTGAAGCCTGAGCGCCGCCGCAACCTTTTCTTGAGCTTCACTCTCCGACTTACGCGACGCCTCGACCGTCGCATTAAGCTCGTTGATCTTCACCTCGTCGGCCGATCGCTTGGCCTCCATAGCCTTCATCCGGTCGACAAAATCGGAGAAGCATCCCCAGATGCACAACGAGGATTGAAAAGCCTAAGAAAGAAAAGATAAAGAGGTCAGAATCGAATCAAAGATAAGAGACTCGATGCAAAAAGTAAAGAACAACCTACCTGCCACTGCATAGCAAGAGCCTCTCCTATCACATCCTCTGTCTCCATCGGCAAATAGTAGTCGAGCGATGGAGGATTTTCAAGCCCCTTCATAGCGGGAAAAAACGATCTCCCAGACGCGACGACACGAGAGATAACTCCGGGAAAGTCGTCAACGGTCTCAAAGTCGAAGTTCAACTTCTCAACGACTTTCTCCTTACCCTTGAGCGACTTCTTCGCCGGAATTGAAGAAGGAGATGGAGACGAGACGAGACGACAGAAGTCATAGGAGTGATGTGGATAGGAGCCTCAGAAGTAGTTCCCTCTCCGATACGTTTCCTCTTCTGCGACGCGATGAGAGCAGACGCAGATTGTCCTCCGCTAAGAACGCGAGAGATATTCGCGGATACTAAAGAGCAACAAGAAAAAGGGTTGAGAACCTTAAAGCAAAAGAGAAAAGAAAACAAGGTAGAAGAACATGAACGCATTACCTGTCAAGGCCGTAGAAGCAATGCGATGACCATCCCCATCATGACCGTGAAAGGTCCGTTCTCTCTCCAGAATCTCGAGGAGTTTAGCGATGACTTTCTTGGTCTCTCGCCTCGCCACGATAACGTCTGCATTAGCTGCAAGGAAGAACAAGATAAAGTAAGACATCGACGATTAATGACATGTATAGCAAAGATTCGAAAGAGAGAAAAAGTGAACTCACTCGTAGGATTCCAGCACTCGATCAACCAAGCGCACTCCTCACAAAGAGTCGATTTATTTACGTAATAAAAGAAGTCGGCCCAGTGACGATCAGCCTGACTTCCCTCAATGGCGATTTTGGCCGCTTTAGGTCTGGATTTAAGACCCACTCTCCCAACCGTTCTAGTTTGAACGTTCAAAGAATAGGCAAGATCGTCGACGGCAATCTCGACGCCATGCTTCTCCTTCACGTCGTCTAGAGCGCCCAAGATCCTCCAGACGCTCGGCAGAAGCTGTCCTACAGCCACTCCTAGCGCGAGCATGAACGCCTTCGTCAACGGAAAGAAGGAAAATCGATGACCAGTAAGGAAAGGGTACTCGTATACCGCAATCCATCTCGGGCGGTGTGCGTCGGCAGACACCCCTTGAGGGGGTATCTCAATCTCCACCTCGGGACCAAGATTTGCCAACGATCTTAGCCTCTCGACGCTACGCGCCTCCGATGATTTGCAGTCAGAGCCCTTCAAGATAAACTTCGGCACGTAGAAAGAAGCCATTCCAAGAGACTAAAAGAAAGAGTGAAGAAGAAATCTGAAGAAAGGAGAAGCAAATGATGTTTTTGAGCGTGAATAAACGAGAAAGCAAGGAATATTCAGAGTAGATAAGTTGTAGAAGAAGTAGGAGGAAAGTGAAAATTCTCTCCTTATATAGCCGAAGAAATCGCGAGGAATACGGAAGAAAGTTCAACGGCATTATAGCCGTTGAGAAACTAGCCGTTACGATTGGACGTCACCGGCACAGATAGCGAAGCTCCTCGCCTGTCACGTGGAAATGATTGAAGAAGAATAATGATCGAAGCTCTACGACGATATTAAAAATTCAAATGACGTAATCATCAACGCGTTCCTAGTGTAATGAAGACGTATTCTATGAAGAAAGAAGGTGTCTCCCAGCTCTACTAGACGTTAAGCCCTGCAAGACGCCTTAAGGGTATTGTTTGTGCCTAAAAATACGACGAGTAAGGAACGTGTGGTAAGCTACGTGTAGAAGGACTACTCCGACGCGACGAGAAGAAAGGAAGATATCGTCGACGTGACGAGGTGTGACAAAGATCTTGTTCTCCTTAAAGATTAGGTCGGCCGAGCATATTTTATCTTATTCCCTTGAATATTATTGTAATTGGTAAAAGATACGAGAAAGAATATATTTTACCTTATTTATTATATCGTTATTAGATAGAAGGAAAAAATAAGATCTGATTTTCCTTAAAGATATCATTAGGGTTAGCTTATAAAATAGGGCTAACGCCTGCTTTGTAATCATCCAGCCACCATACGAGTAATACTAAGTTCAAGCTTCAACCCTAAATTCTTCTCTCGTCTTAAATTGTTATTGAGTGTTGAGATTATACCGTATCCTTTGACCTTTGCCCTACAATTGCTTAGTTATCATCTCGTTGATAATTTCGCTACAAACAATGATCATGAGCATAAAATCTGGTTACAACCAACATGAAAATATAGGTACCAAATTATATTATACCAACTACAATCATATTACTTCTATCAAGATGCACTACTACAAAAAACGTCTAATAACCCGGGCGTTTCAGCCCTAATAACCCGGATGTGGTCCGGGTTAAAGGTCAGCGCCGCATTTGCTTCGGGCAAATAACCCGGACCAAATTCGGGTTATATTCCCATGCAGATTTTTCCCACAAAGCCACATGCCCGGGTTATTAGATACCCTAATAACCCGGATATTTCATGATCTGGGGTATTATATGTAACATCAAATCCGGGTTATTTGGTAAGACAAATTAACTCGGAGTTTGAACATCCGGGTTATATTTGTAGAAACCTAATATTACAGGTTTTATCTCCGGGTTATTAGTGCATCAAAATATAAACCCCATATAATAACCCGGAGTTAATGTCCGGGTTATTTATACATTTAAATAAAAAGAAATTTTCTGAATCAAAATAATATCCCATATTTTATATACTTGTATGATTAGAAATAATAATACGCAAGGTTCTCAAAATGAACATCCAAAACAATAAGTTTTCTTCTATTATCTAATTACGTCACTAGTCAAACAAGTCATTGACAAAATATCACAACTACAAAACCAAGTTAAAATATATTGTCATTGCCTACAAAGCCAATAGGAAGTTTGGTCCATAAATTTTGTCAACCACTAAGTCTCACACCTGTAAGCCACCACCTGAAATTGTAAATGACATTTATAAGGCATTGTAATAACATTTTTAGAAATAATTATATATACAAATGTAATTTGTACCTAATAGAGGAGTTAAAGCAAGTACTGTATCAAATCGGTTCTAATTTCATCAATCTCATGATCTGAATAGGTTTGTTTGTTTCCATACCACTGTAAATTTAGATAAAATTACATATATTAGATTAATATAAAAAAATGTATTCGTAAAGTCTGTAGAATATACGAAAGTCTTACGATCTTCGGGATTGTAACAATTCTTCTCGATATTATCTCTCGCATAAACCTTTGGACGTAGTATCGACTTTCAGTGATATTCAATTGTTTTGGACACTACAACAATAAAACATAAATATAAAATTACATTTGATTTCATATTAATATGACTTAAAACTAAAAGTAGAATATGATTATAAGATGGTTTTGGGCAAACCTTTGGGATATGCCAGGTAAGTTGTCTCCGCAACTTTCTCTTTTCAAAATGAGCACATGTCATGGTATAACTCCTGCATATAAAGGAATGGCTTAGAAGGTAACACCATAATATATAAACCAACAATTCAAATTATTTCATACAACACTTACAAATCAATCATATTCTTAGCATCTGCTTCTGGATCACCATGTAATGGGTCAATCCAATATGCATAACCCAAGCTAGGATCTAATGCCACTAACACCCATTGTTTCCTAAAGATATATAAGATTGTAAAAATATTTATGGACATGTAAATATGAATAGAAATTAAGTTTGCAAAGAAAAAATAGAAAACAATTACCTAAACTAATATGGAGCAAAAAACATTCGATTTTCTTAATTTCCAATCATAGTACTGGCAATGTACGTAGCTCGAACTTTTAGTGATCCAGCATTATGATTTGGGGAAATTAAACTTGGACAATGGCAATGTACGTAGCTCGAACTTTTAGTGATCCAGCATTATGATTTGGGGAAATTAAACTTGGACAAATAAATCTGAACGTGTCTCCAACACCTCCACAATGAGTCTCAAATAAATATCTATGACACAAAATAAGTAGAAAGTCAATAGGAGTGCACAAAATTATAAACTAAGTACTAAACACTTGAAAGTACACTGCAACATAGATGTCATTGGTGTTGACACCAATAATGATTTAATGAATCAAAACAATTAACGATGATAACATAATTAAAACTAACCTCATATACAATGACATATGGCTATCATTTATCTCTCTCTTGTCGAACAATATCCGAACTTCTTCTTTGCTAATAGATATTTCAAACTTGTCATGGGTAAAAATGTTTTCAGGAAATGCAGACCGTATAATGTTGTCACCAAAATCATCCAGCATCCATTGAAAATCATTGACGATGCTTGGAGGCAAATTCACGTCAGCAGGACCAATGACAGATTCTTTTGTGTTTGTTTGTCCCATTTTATTCTCCTTTGGTAGTAAACCACAACCCGTTAGTGACTTTATAAAAATACTAACAGATTTGAGAAAATAAATCAATTGTGCAACAAATTTCGAACCCTAGCATTTCACACATGAGAAATAAGCATTTCAAATCAGCATAACACCAAAAAAAAAGGCAATGGTACTGCAGGCTGACCTTGTATAACAGTAATTATTTCAACCTTTACTTGACCACTCTTTAAGGGTTGATTGTGCAACATAGAGGAATGATACACAGCCCCTTTTGCTACCACATTATCAAGGTTGGGCCAAGAGAATTTGAGAAGCAGCAGATAATTGTACAAATGAAAAACTAAAAATCAATGGACTCTATTGCACCAGAAGCATATTCAGCAAGCAATTTGATTCAAATTTCATCGATAAAACTGAGGACAATGTATTGAACTAGCAAAAAAAAAAGTGAGCAGAAAAATGATTCCATGAATTTTGAGAAGCAGCAGATAATTGAACGAATGAAAAACTAAAAATCAATGGACTCTATTGCACCAGAAGCATATTCAGCAAGCAATTTGATTCAAATTTCATCGATCAAACTGAGGACAATGTCTTGAACTAGCAAAAAAAAAGTGAGCAGAAAAATGATTCCAGGAATTTTGAGAAAAATGATTCCAAAATGATTACAGGAAATAGGAAATTATGGAACTTACAATTTTTTCACAAACTTCTCGTGACTTCTCACTATATTGACCATCTTTCTTTGTTCTCGCCTTCTTGAATAGGAGTGCTCGTGATACCGTAGAGGAGGGATCCATATTATTCAAGGCTTTCTAAGATATCCAATCATGTGAAATATAATTAATATATCATCATGGCACAAGATAGCAAGTTAATGATTAACATATTCATTTGTACAATTTACTACTTACATGTTCCTCTTCAATACCAGAATATCCTTTCTTAGAGCCCTGATAAGGACATTCATTTTTAGAAGCGAGCTCTCTAAATTTTTCACTTTTCACCTACATCCACATTATGAAAATTCATATTCAACATTTAAGATATATGTTGAATAACAGTTACAAAATCTGAAATACCTTGAACTCCTCTGATTGACTTAATTCAATAAATTGTTTCCATTGTTCTCTCTTGATGTATGTGTCATACATGGGAGGAGGACTTGTCTTAATTCTACCTGTCTCCTCGTCCCACAAATGGTATCTTCTCAAGTCTGTTTTGAAAGCCCTCCATAGTTCATTTGCTTTCTTCCATACCCACTCTTTGAAATCCGTAGGAAGTATGAAATATTCCTATATTTTATCAAGTAAGAATCACATTATCAAGAACAATATACAATAGCTACAAAAATATTTAATATAGGCATTCAAAAAAGAAGATTCTGACCGTAACAACTTCCCAAATCTGATTTAAGTCTTCATCGGGAACGTCCTTCCAATTCTCAACTGTAATAGGGACTATTTGTTTCACCTTAGTACCAATGAAAGTAGAAAATTTTGCTTTATGCTCCCCTATCGGTTGTCCACGGGGGTTATGCTAATGGAAATCTTTTTCCATCACCTATTTTTTTGGTGAAATTCTTCAACAACGAGGCCCCTCTGCACTTTTTAGGAATTCGAGAGGACCGAGAGGATTCAGCCATTTCAGGCTCCGTAGGTTGACGGGGAAGAATCTTGCGTTTTCTAGCCATCTGCATTATAGACAACAAACGGATATAAGTCACTTTAACTTTTTTGTACTGCATTCTTGTTCTTCTCTGTACTGCATTCTTGTTCTTCTCTGTACTTGTGATTTCATAATTTTTTCTAAAGTCCAATTCCATAATTGATGGTAGACTGACAGCTATATTATCTGCAAATTCAATATGGACTTGAATTCAGGATAATTACTGGCTCAGACAAGAATTAGACAGGATTCACTACCTCAGTTTTTTCGAAGTTTTTGGTTGTTAATCAAATTCACCTGGTTGCTAGACAGTAGACATGATTCACTACCTCAGTTTTTTTCGAAGTTTTTGGTTGTTAATAAAATTCACATGGTTGCTAAACAGTAAAAAACAAGGCATTGAATCAGACAGTAAAAAACAAGTCCTATTCCATACTTGAAGTTCAGGATAATTCCTGGCTCAGTTTTTGGTTGTTAATCAAATTCACATGGTTGCTCCAGTAAAAAACAAGGCATTGAATCAGACAGTAAAAAATAAGGCACTGCATCGACTCAGACAAGGCATCAACATTATGAAAATTGCAAAAAACAGTAAAAAGCAAAAGAAAAATGAAACAAAAGTAATCCGACAGGAATCAACTAAACTATTAAATGGCATACTGTAATGAACAACTCAATTGTCATACTCTAAATATTTTAATTATTGTTCTGTTTTCTTTTTTTTGTTGGATCAGCTCCACTCGATGACTCATGTTGTATCGTTGTTTCGTTATTAAGCCAAATGCCTTCTCGGTGATCTTCTCGTACATAAATCTCCTCTTCGTTTGCATTCTCATGGGGGAAGAATACCTGATGAGCTACTCTCTTCACAAAAATCATCACGTTATACAGCTGAGGTACATATACCAGCAATAACACCGTGTAAACTATATGCCATTATTAATAAACGTATTGCCATGAAAAAAAAAACTAGTAGTGGTGCAATTCTGACCTCAGGTAGTTTTGTAGCAAAATATTTGATGTAATCTCTTCCAATGTTCTTCACAATACTATCTAGCAGATACAGTGATGGAAGCTTTTGATCTGGAAGCTTTTGATCACTGGGAACATGCAGGTTACACAATTGACATTAGTCTAATGATCAAGATTTAAGTCTTAGTAAGGTAGAGTAAGAACAAATTGACATAGAGTTGCGGGTAAATTTTCTCAAAAATCATAAGAGAAACCTATATCCAAGCTCTATTTCATTGATTAAGTGTATCTTTATGAATCCTGCAGAGTGGGAGGGGATGGAGGCATGGAGCCTTTAAAGGAGCAAAATAGATGACTCTTTGGCTTACATTTCTTCCACTCACAACTCTTTGGCCAAAAATCAAACAGGAAAACAAATAGAAACACTAGAAAATCATTTGACCGTGTAATGCGTAGCATAAGCATTTTCTCCAATGATAAGACATTGTACAGTAATTAACATAAAAGCAAGCATACATCTGGCAAGCCTTATCTAAGGCTAAAATCAGTACACTCATCCAACCCTCAATATAAATCGATACAGAGAACTAGTAACAGTTGAGCATTGTTAATCAGGAGATGAAACACTACACCTATTAACATCTCCTTTAAGATAAAAAGATGCATTGGCAGTCTGGTTAATATGTAGAACAGGCCCCAAAAATCTCAATTGAAAGTTTCTATATAGAACAGGCCCCAAAATTTCTCCATACTCTTTCACAACACACAACACACTAATGAAGTTTATTTAGTTGATTAACAGCTGACTTCTCGGTCAAATGATTTCTATATAGAACAGGCCCCAAAAATCTCAATTGAAAGTTACCTTTCGAGAAACGGTGATTTCCGAGATTTTGTTGTATATGATGCCTGATACCGCGCAGCGTTTTCTTGAGCTTCGTATGCTGCGAGCACTGAATTGGGGGAATTTAGGTTTCGTGTGAATTAGGCCCGGGACGAGTGGTGAGGCCGGCGACGAGTGGTGAGGCCGACGACGAGTGGTGAGGCCGGCGACGGTTGAGCGGGAGGACAACGACAACGACGGTCGAGCGGGAGGAGCTCAATTTTGGGGTAGGGTTGGATTTGGGGGAGAGCCCTGAGTTTTTTGACATATTCCGCTTGATTTTGAGACTAATACGAGGAACCTCAAATAATCCGGATGTATTAATTATAATTATAAAATAATCCGGATGGTTAAATGACATTATATAATAGACGTATATATAACCCGGGTGTGTCTTCATACGGGTTATTTGGGTATACTATATAGTCAAATAACCCGGATGTTTATAGGTCTGGGATATATTATGTGACTGTTTTCTGAAACAAAGAATATATAACGTCAAATGACGTCCGGGTTATATTCCATGCTATATTAGACCATTTTTGTAGTAGCGATGGTTGGCAGACAAATGAAATATAACAACTGGTACTGGATAACTATCATGAATAGGAGAGACTTTTGAAATCTTTCTCATATTAATTCATCAGCTGAGGCTGCACCAACTAACCAACTGTGCGGATTTTCTTACAGGATGAGAATATCAATTAACAATGTTGGGTCTACCCCACAAGATGAATCAACGGAGAACAAAATGCTTTCAAAGCAGGATTTATTAATTTATATAAATGATTATTGTATGCTATCAATGCAATGCCTAAACCAATGTAAACTTTTAGAAGCAATGCTAGGAGACTATATTAGAAAGTATTGTTTTATTGGAAGAAAAATGGGAACAATTCTGTATAGCAGGTGGACACAAAGATCAAAGCAAAAACAAATTCAGAACGACAAACAAACATGGGTGACAAATAAAACAAGTGTTAACTAAACAACGCAAGATATATTCAGATCAACAGGTAGCTACCAACTGGCTTAAAAATCTTGGTTTGAAAAGGCTCAATACCAACCCTTTTGAGCACAATACACACAAAAAACTTAAGATGAAGATAAACCTATGGAATATCAGGTGCATTGGAAGGACCAACGTATGGACTGACATCGACACAATCTGCAAGATTAACCATATACAAATTATGGGACTAGTAGAAACAAATTCACCAAAATATCCGAATGAGAAGGATTGGCGGAAAGCAGGCTTCGATAACATTGCGATCTCCCCAACAAAAGGATATGATGGGCGAATTATAGTTCTTTGGAAAGAATACCAACTCCGAAATGAAATAATAACATTACATACAATTGACGATATGTTTATATCTTTCGACTATAAAAATCTAGAAAACAATACATAGTTCTATATTATTTTTGCATATGCCCCACCACATGATAAAGACAAAGATAACTTCTGGGAATCAATCAACAAATATATAACAACTATTAATTCACCATTAGTCATAATTGGTGACTTAAATAACATCCTAGTAAGTGAAGATAAAGAGGGAGGTATTGCTCCTAGCCAAGCTAAACTAAAAAGGTTGAATGCCTTTGTAAACAAGCATGATCTTTTTGATCCACCAACAATGGGTAACATGTTTACATGGAGAAATTCAAGAACAATCAATAACACATTTAAAGAGAAATTAGATCGAGTATTGCTACATCAACAAGTAGTCCACTGGTACCCGAATCTAGTGACAAGAAACCATGCATTCACAACGTCGGATCATTGTCCTATATCCCTAGATATCACAAATGAAGAGACACATCAATTTCAACCATTCAAATTCGAAATGATGTGGACTAAAAGAAAACATATGAGTATCCTAGTAACACAAAATTGGAGAACTCAGATCAATGGAACTCCGATGTTCGAACTCGTTAAAAAAACTCAACTCCTTAAATAAAAAATAAAAAAGTATGGAATAAAACAAGATTTGGGAATATTTTTTAACAGTTAAAAAAAGTGGAAGATGATCTATTACTAATTCAAAATATCCCTCAAATTTCATGTCTTGAAAGCAATGTGATCAAACACAATAACCTCATACAAAAAAAAAACAAAGCCTCCTAAACTTCCAGAAAATTTACTGGAAGCAAAGAGCAAAACTAAAGCATATTAAAAATACCGACTCTAATACAAAATACTTTCACAGAATAGCTACAGAAAGGAGGAATAGAAAGAATATAAAAGAAATTACTTCGAGTGAAGGAACACAAATAGTTGGATATGAAAATATAAAAAGGAGATTAAAAGAAACTTTGAAAAAAGATTCTCTAAACAACACATAGATAGACAAAAAATAGAGCATATGCTTAAGGATATTAAACCTGAAAACACTAACCAAGAAAATGAAAACCTGACACGAAATGTCACTAACACAGAAATCCAACTAGCCTTAAAAGACATAAAAGATGATAAAACACCAGGTCCAAACGGTATGCATGCAGGTTTCTATAGGAAATATTGGATTTGGAGTATCATTGGTCCTGATATTATTAAAGCAATTAAATTTTTTTTCCATTCAGGAAAGATGCTAAAACAACTAAATCATACCTTCATTACTCTAATACCAAAAAATGATAACCCTCAATCTACTAATCACTATAGACAAATTAGTTTATGCAACACTGTATATAAAATCATATCTAAAATAATTACCAATAGGCTGAAAAAAGTGATGCATAAAATTACACATCCATTACGAGGTGCCTTTGTTGAAAACTGATGTATTCAAGATAATGTACTAGTAGCACATGGAATCTTCCACTCTTTCAAAAAGAAAATAAGACAAAATGGATGGCTAGCTCTAAAACTTGATATGGAAAAGCTTATGACAGAGTTGACTGGACCTTCTTAATCCTAACTCTGGAAAAATTTGGATTTTGTGATAAATTTATACTATGGATAAAGGAATGTGTGTAATCAGTCTCATTCTCAGTACTAGTAAACCAAGGCCCAATTGACCAATTCTATCCGACTCGTGGGCTTCGTCAAGGCGATCCCCTTTCACCATTTCAATTCATAATTAGTGCAGAAGTATTATCTAGAAGTCTCCAAAAAGCGTGTGAAATTAAAAAAAAACTATTGCAATTAAAATTACAAGAGGTGGTACTAAAATCCCTTTCTTGGCTTTTGTAGATGATATAATCATCTTTGCTGAAACTAAAACAACTACATGCCCAAACATCAAAACAATTATTGACAATTATTGTGAAATCTCTGGACAGAAAGTTAACTTCAATAAATTCTCATTTCAAGTCACAAAAAATACAACTGCTAACACAGTCCAACATATTACACATATATTCCAGATTAATCAATCTATGTCAATGGAAAAATACCTAGGATGCCCAATAATTACCGGGAAAGTAGATTACAGTACCTTTTCGAACCTCATCGAGAAAACTACGCAACAACTTTCTAAATGGAAAGTTGTACTTTCTCAATGGAAGGACGCAAGGTCTTAATAAAAGCAAACCTTCAAACCCAACCTAACTATATGATGCAAAATTTCATGTTGCCTAGCAAGATTCTAAAGAAGCTAGATAAAGTTAATAGAATCTTTCTGTGGAATAAAGGAGACAATCATAAACCTATGATGAAATTGAACGATATTTGTAAACCAATAGCTAATGGAGGACTAGGCATCCGATAGAGTGAGGACATGAACATAGTACTACAAATAAAACTTATATGGAAAATCCTAACGGAATCAACAAATTTCTTGGTTAAGATCATAACAGAAAAATATCTCAAACAAATACACATCCTAAATTATAGGAAAAACCCAAAAATAAAAAGGACACAAATGGCTAAACTACTTGATCAGTTTAAACAAGGTCTAATTTGGAGAGTAGGTGATGAAAAAACCATAAAATTTTGGAATGATGGTGATTCCCTGAAACATTGATAGGTCAAATAAAAACAAACGAACCAATTAACGACCAAGTAACAGTTTCATACTTCTTAAACCTAGACAAAACTTGGAACACTAGTAAACTTAGACTATACTTTGATGAGTTTTTATACATAAAATAGTGACTTCTCCAATACCGAACAAAAATGGGTGGTGCTCAACAAAAAGCGCAATGGAAATGATCTATACAAAACAAAATCTGACTCTATCCCATAATGAATGGATCTGGAAACTAGACCTCTCACCGAAAATAAAAAATTTCCTTGGGAAAATATCAAGAGATTGTCTTCCTACAAAGGCTAAACTACACCAAAGGCATGTACCAATCACAACAGAATGTCTAGGTTGCACTAATCAATTTGAAGACCTTAATCACTTCATTATGGGTTGTCCGAGAACCCTAAGAATCATAAAAAATCACAACTCAAAAATCCACGAGGAACTAACTAAGGTTGATTGTTGCAATCAATTCACAATAGAATTGTTGAACAATATAAGAAGTAAAATCTCCAAACAAGAATTTGAAGAGTTTGCCTCTATATGGTGGACTTTATGGTTCTGTAGAAATAAAGAAATTTTCAACTTAGAAGAACATAAGAAATTACCAAATATACATCAATTTATAAAACAACAAAAAAATGACTGGAAACAGGCTAAGAAAGAAGACAAGCTTGACAAGAAAAAAGATAAACCAACTACTATCAGAAGAAAACGTAAAATCATAAGATGGATTAGACCTAAACCATCATACGTAAAGATAAATGTTGATGCTTCTTGTCCATTAAATGAACCGGCATCGTTTGGGTTCATCATTAGAGATGAAAATGGGAATCCGATAAAAATATCAAACGGAACATTAAGTACTGTTTCACCAATCATGGATGAAGCTCTGGCGATGCGTTATGGCATTAGGTAGGCTATTCAGTTGGGTCTCACATTAGTAGAGATCGAAGGCGGTAATCTTTGCCTTGTTAATGCCATAAACGGTGTTTGGGACTACCCATGAAAAATTGAAATGATTATCACAGATATCTTAGCTGAGTTGCGATCCTTCTCTGATAGTCGTATTTCCCATATTTTTCGGGAGAATAATGGTGTAGCTGACTTAATAGCCAAATTGCATCATTTGAAACAACAACCCGATTTTGCAGCCTTTCCAGATCTTTGAGATCTCATCCTTTAGGATGCCCTAGGACGGTATCATTCTCGCTAGATGTGCCCGTAAATGCTTTCGTCATAAAAAAAACATACAACCAATGTTTATTAGATGGGTAATCAAACAAGTATTTAAAGAAGAACAAAATAAGTAATCACGCCGAAATGGGTCAGTTGTTTTCCACAAAAAGATGAATTCTGATTCGTAAGGATGGCATATAAAGTTTGAGTGATCAAACAGAGGCAATTATCCAGATAAGTGCGAAGTGTAAAAATCAGTCAATTTGGATCCCATCCTAAAGCCCCTCTTGTCCATCTCAATAAGCACAAGCTTTGCCTCCTGAAACCTCTCCAACTTGAGAAGACGAGTGGCCAACACCCCAATGCACTCGCTCCCCAACTCATGTGCCCAACTGACCAATTCTATCCGACTCGCGGGCTTCGTCAAGGCGATCCCCTTTCACCATTTCTATTCATAATAAGTGCAGAAGTGTTATCTAGAAGTCTCCAAAAAGCGTATGAAATTAAAAAAAAAACCTATTGCAATTAAAATTACAAGAGGTGGTACTAAAATCCCTTTCTTGGCTTTTGTAGATGATATAATCATCTTTGCTGAAACTAAAACAACTACATGCCCAAACATCAAAACAATTATTGACAATTATTGTGAAATCTCTGGACAGAAAGTTAACTTCAATAAATTCTCAGTTCAAGTCACAAAAAATACAACTGCTAACGCAGTCCAACATATTACACAGATATTCCATATTAATCAATCTATGTCAATGGATAAATACCTAGGATTCCCAATAATTATCGGGAAAGTAGATTACAATACCTTTTCGAACCTCATCGAGAAAACCACGCAACAACTTTCTAAATGGAAAGCTGATACTTCCTCAATGGAAGGACGCAAGGTCTTAATAAAAGCAAACCTCTCAACCCAACCTAAGTATATGATGCAAAATTTCATGTTGCCTAGCAAGACTCTAAAGAAGCTAGATAAAGTTAATAGAATCTTTCTGTGGAATAAAGAAGACAATCATAAACCTATGATGAAATGGAACGATATTTGTAAACCAATAGCTAATGGAGGACTAGGCATCCGAAAGAGTGAGGACATGAACATAGTACAACAAATGAAACTTATATGGAAAATCCTAGCGGAACCAACAAATTTCTTGGTTAAGATCATAACAAAAAAATATCTCAAACAAATACACATCCTAGATTATAGGAAAAACCCAAAGAAAAAAAGGACACAAATGGCTAAACTACTTGATCAGTTTAAACAAGGTCTAATTTGGAGAGTAGGTGATGGAAAAACCATAAAATTTTGGAACGATAGGTGATTCACTGAAACATTGATAGATCAAATAAAAACAAACAAACCAATTAACGATCAAGTAACTATTTCATACTTCTTAAACCTAGACAAAACTTTGAACACTAGTAAACTTAGACTATACTTTGATGAACTTTTTATACATAAAATAGTGACTTCTCCAATACCGAACAATAATATACAAGATAGGCTTTACTGGAACCTAACAAAAATGGGTGGCTCTCAACAAAAAGCGCAATGGAAATGATCTATACAAAAAAAAAATTGACTCTATCCCATAATGAATGGATCTGGAAATTAGACCTCTCACCGAAAATAAAAAGTTTCCTTGGGAATATATCAAGAGATTGCCTTCCTACAAAGGCTAAACTACACCAAACACATGTACCAATCACAACAGAATGTCTAGGTTGCACTAATCAATTTGAAGACCTTAATCACTTCATTATGGGTTGTCCGAGAACCCTAAGAATCATAAAAAATCACAGCTCCAAAATCCATGAGGAACTAACTAAGGTTGATTGATGCAATCAATCCACAATAGAATTGTTGAACAATATAAGAAGTAAAATCTCCAAACAAGAATTTGAAGAGTTTGCCTCTATATGGTGGACTTTATGGTTCTATAGAAATAAGAAATTTTCAACTTAGAAGAACATAAGAAATTACCAAATATACATCAATTTATAAAACAACAAAAAAAAATGACTGGAAACAGGCTGAGAAAGAAGACAAGCTTGACAAGAAAAAAGATAAACCAACTACTATCAGAAGAAAACGTAAAATCATAAGATGGACTAGACCTAAACCATCATACATAAAGATAAATGTTGATACTTCCTGTCAATTAAATGAACCGGCATCGTTTGGGTTCATCATTAGAGATGAAACTGGGAATCCGATAAAAATATCAAACAGCACATTAGGTACTGTTTCACCAATCATGGCTGAAGCTCTGGCAATGCGTTATGGCATTAGGTAGGCTATTCAGTTGGGTCTCACATTAGTAGAGATCGAAGGCGGTAATTTTTGTCTTGTTAATGCCATAAACGGCGTTTGGGACTGCCCATGGAAAATTAAAATGATTATGACAAATATCTTAGCTGACTTGCGATCCTTCTCTGATAGTCGTATTTCCCATATTTTTCGGGAGAATAATGGTGTAGCTACTTAATAGCCAAAATGCATCATTTGAAACCACAACCCGATTTTACAGCCTTTCCAGATCTTTCGGATCTCCTCCTTTGGAATGCCCTAGGACGGTATCATTCTCGCTAGATGTGCCCCTAAATGCTTTCGTCATAAAAAAAAACATACAACCAAATGTTTATTAGATGGGTAATCAAACAAGTAATTAAAGAAGAGCAAAATAAGTAATCAGGCCGAAATGGGTGAGTTGTTTTCCAGAAAAAGATGAATTCTGATTCGTAAGGATGGCAGTGATCAAAGAGAGGCAGTTATCCAGATAAGTGCGAAGTGTAAAAATGAGTCAATTTGGATCCCATCCTAAAGCCCCTCTTGTCCATCTGAATAAGCACAAGCTTTGCCTCCTGAAACCTCTCCAACTTGAGAAGACGAGTGGCCAACACCCCAATGCACTCGCTCCCCAACTCATGATCCCTTCCTTCCCCACAGCCGAAGACGAGCTTGACTGCCTGTTGATAGTAGCCTCTCTCCATGAGCTCTGTGACCACATGAACAGGCGTGGAGTAAAGCAAGGAGACATGTTCATCATCGTCAAGAGCGGCCCTGATGAGGGCGATCGCCCCGTCTGCTCTCCCCGCCCTGCACGCACCCAGCACCATGGCATCGTACATCCTCGCGTCCGCCTCCAAACCCGATTCCCGCATTGTCTGGAGGAGCTGGGCAGCTTCTTCGACTCGGGCGTCAAAGCAGAGGGCAGTGAGGAGGAAGTTGTAGGAGATGGTGTCGGGGGGAGTCCCGAGGTTCGACATTAGGAGGAGGAGAGTCTTGCATCCTTGTAAGTCTCGCTTCCGGGCAAGGGCGTTGAGGATGGGGTGGAAAGTGACGCTGCTGAACTCCTGTTCTCTTTGACGCATTTTGTCGAACAGTTTGAGGGCGAGATGAGGGAGGCGGAGTTTGCAGAGGCGGGCGATGAGGGAGTCGAAAGCGTTCTTCCTGGGGAGGCCTGGAGGGAGGAGGGAGAGGGATTCGAAGAGTGGGTCGAGGAGGGAAACCGAGCTGTTGCTGGCTGTCACGAATTTGAAGGTGTCGTTGGTGTTGAAGCAGCCGGCGTAGATGCGGTCGGAGAGGGTGCGGCGGAGGAGGTCCAGGTCACCTGATTCCGCCGCTGAATTCACAAGGGAGTCGTAGTAGGCGGAGGTGGGGTGCTCCGGTGAGTACTGTTTGACCGAGAGATAGCGGCAGAGGAAGCTCGTCGATTTACGGCGGATGACTCGTCCCACAACCGACATTTCGACAACTCCAGAATCAATTTGGGAGATGATTGATGAGTTGGTAAAATCAATTCCTACAAAACTATCTTCACGGAGTCGCCCTGCAAACTGTTTTTCTAACTTTACTACGCCGGCTCTTTTCAAAAATTTATTATGATTGTATTACAAATTTTTACAAATTAAATACTCCGTAAATGGAGTAGCTGTTATTATCAAACATAATTTTAAGGCTATTACTAATGGGGTGCCATGATTTGAGTTGTACAATTTATTTTTTTACTTTTATTTATATTTTTATTCTAGATAAAATTAAAAAACAATATAAAGTTAACTATCAAATAAAAAAAGTGGGATGCAACTCTTTTTTTTTTTTTTTTTTTGAGCAGTGATGCAACTCTTATTTGAGTTGTATGGTATGCAACCCAAACATGAGTTGCATAGCAAAAAGAATTTTTTGTTATGCAACCAATTATTAAAATAATATATGCAACCTCTATTGTGGATAGTCTAATATACTAGGATTTTGACGTCCGTCCGCGTTATGCGCGGGTATTGTGATTTGTGTGAGGCGGTTGTGTGTTATGTTTGTCATACGTATAAAAATCATTGAAGTGATACGAGGGAGAGTGCGAGATATTTGGAAGTAACAATCTATAGTTTAATTTTTTATTATTTATTGAAGAGGTTTTTGTCGGGAACCACCCGTTATTTGTCCAAATTTGCGCGGAACCACCCGTTATAAAAATTTTTGCAAAAAATCGCTCAAATACGCCATTTCGTTAGCAAATCGCCACCCACCCCAAATTTTTGTTACTTTCATCGTTAGTTTAGTGTAATTACTATTTTACCCTCACTTATTTTTAAAAAAATAAGGGCCAAATTCTCCTTTTTGAGCTGGTGAGAAATTCATTCAAAATTTCTCTACGAGAAATTCTCACAAGCTCAAAAAGGACAATTTTGCCCTCATTTTTAAAAAATAGGTGGGGTAAAATGGAAATTATACTAAATTAACGATAAAACTAACAGAAATTTGGGTGGGTGGCGATTTGCTAGCGGAATTTTGAAAAAATAAGTGAGGGGGGTTTCTTGCAAAAAAATTTAAAACTAGTGATTCCGCGCAATTTTGGAAAAATAAGGGGTGGTTCCCGAAAAAAACCTCTTTATTAAATTTGTATAACAGTCAATACAGTTTGAATTTGAGTTGTTATATAAACGATATTTTGAATAAAATAAGTAATATTGTTGCGTATATTGTGGTGATGCATCCGAAGTGTTAGAAGAGTATACAGAATAAAAGCGAAACTGAATTCTTAACACTACATACATACATAAAATTGGAAATCAATTTTTCACCTTAAAACTGCTTATTATAAATGAGCAAGCCTCTAATTAATGAAAGATTATAATTCTCTCAAAAAAAGATCTTCAATAATTAACTAACTCTCAGGAAGAATAAATCCATAAAAACTACATCTCCTGCTAAAGGAGGTTTATGACTTCCTTCTATATGTCTCTTCAGTTTGAGATGATCTGCACAGAGTCGTAGTATCAAGAAACAACTTTTTCAAACAAATATCTCCCCAAAAACATAGATAGGTGGGCTTTTCAAAGTTAAAACAATTTGGATTTCTAAAATCTGAGTCAGTATACCGACAAGCATGTGATCGGGTGATAAGGAACCTCAATCACCCAACATGAGGTCTCGAGTTCGAGACTTGGTAGAGGTTAAAAAGTGTTTGTTGGGAGAGCCATCCACGCAGCTCGAACACTAGATATAAGGGTAATAGGAGAGTCCCCTAACCGCTGAACTATAATGGAAAACCAAAAAAAATCAGTCTGTGTTACTTACATATTAAGATATTCTTGTAGTAACATAAAACAATCTTATATTTTGGGTGTAACAAAAACTGGCGGTGTAGGGAGCAGAATATTAAGTTAGCCTTTGATGTGTTACTTTGTTAAGCCTGAAAAGTACCTCAATTTATCAGTCATTTATAAAGTCCATGTTCATCAGTAATTATTTGGCCGATAATCAGTGGCATGATGCTTATCACTCACCTCGAGATGATCTTGATACCACTCATCCATTTTGTCTAAGCTTTCTTGAGCTCGACAAAAAACTAAACTTGGGCTCTAAATAGAATTACAAAATACATTGTTTATAATGTCCTGAATTTAACATCTTTACCAACATAATAATCCAATGTGGGTAATCAGATTATCTAGATTTTCACCATCCCTCGCTTAATAAATATACATGAAAAAACAAACACAAATATGAACTCAAAAAGATAACAAATGTAGTTAAAGAGAGAAGCAATATAATGTATTAGTGGTGTAGCGATGTAAATTAAAACGCTGGACTCAAACACCGACTCACAACACTTAAAATTCCAATCATTGTTCATCAATTTACTGAATATAGTATGTCTTTGTCATAGAACATACCCAATAATTTCAGAAGCGGATACTCTAAGCAAACTTAGTTTTAAGAAAATAACATCAAAAGACATCAGAGTGGTCTCTGATGTCTTTCTTGTGGGTAGTGAATTTGTTTGCTCAAAGAGTTGTCAATGCTTCAGGAAGAACAACACCTCTATTAATAGAACCAAATGATTCAATAGCCATGACCTTATTCCCTAATCTCCCGGAAAATACATTGCTTCTTTCCTACATATAAATTATTATGTTTCTGCTCTGTATTTTTATTAAAAGACAGGGTAACAGGATGTCATCTTGCCTTAAAAATAGCACCTTCATTTGGACACTCACACTTATCAAACTCCATGTCATTGAGCTTTCTAAGTCGATCTCCATGGCAACACATATCGTATATCTGTTTTTGTCTCCTTGGCCCTTAATTGTACCCTTCAAAAAAGTCAACCCTAAGCCCATGAGAACTTCAGCTATTTCAAGAAAGTTACTGCAATCTTCACTTAACATATAATGTAACCATATATGATAAATTGTTATATTAATTTCCAGAGGCACAAAATTTATTAAACTTAAACTTCCTTTAAATTTTTAAAATGAGAGAAATTCTAGCAAGAAACTCAAACCTCTATCAGCAATTGCCCATTAACATTGAGATTTTCCACCACAATTGGGCAAATTTTCATATGGCCACCCACCTTCACTTCCCACCTCTCACTTTGTTCATAATTGGAGGTCTCGTCTTTCTTAACCTACCAAAAAAATATTAGGTCAACAAATAAATGATAGAAATTTTTATTATTAAGATATATATATTTGAGCTTGTTTGTGAAATAATGACTTAAATATAAAACATCAGGGATAAAGGTTAAGTAAAATGTTAAGCTTTGTTATCATGTTTTGGAATGCTTTGTAGGATGACAACATGAATGTTCGTATGTGTTGCGTGCGTGGCGTTGCGCTTTATAAACTTGGTTCCCAACACGCCCCACATGGGTACTATGATCCTCCGCCCACTGCAAAAAGATACATTTACACTCAAGCTTATGGAAATGGGGTGTGTCAGGCTTACCACTCGTTCAAGGGGTAGAACTCAACCAATTGAGAGGAGTTCGTCATAGGTCTTGGTTTACTGACTTCAATAGCACACCCGATAGCATTTGAAACTGTAATGACACAAGTTTAAACTCAATAAAGTTTAAAAAGGTGTTTTGTATAGAACACGAAACGCACCAATTTGGAATTTGTTGCAATTATACTGGATGTCTTGAATTGCAATAGGTTGAATGGGTAACGACACAACACGGGTATGTTACAATCATCATCCTTCTTTGACAAGGTGTACCCTTCAAGCTACGGAGGCAATACTCGTCTCTGATACCTTTAATCGGCAATCAGAACCCAAATGTAAGTCAGCGAATGAGACGTATGGGTTTGTCATCAAACTTCTCGGCCGTCTGATTTGAGGCAGTTGGATGGATCTTCGACCTTGGAGACCCTCGTATCGGGGACGGGGTTCAAGGGAGACGTCAGGGGTTACTCCAGGTTGTTCCATTGGCACAAATTAAAATGTGCGGCAAGGCAAGGTGGATGGAAGAGGGTTGAGACTGTTGCGTTCGAACACCATAGAATACTTATAGGAAAACACCGTGAGGGATGAGCGGGCTAAGCGCTTGATAACTCCACAGTTTGCAACGCCTGGAAGGCTGAACGGCAGAATCTGAAGCGTTGATCGTCACCGCCTAATTAGCGAGTTGGGAAGAGGATGAGGAAGGAACCATACAATGATGATGGGTCATCCGGATTAGGCCCAAAGGGAGTATGCAGTACTAGGCTGGATTGAATAAATGGGTTACGAGTTAATAGCAGGGGATTGGTAAAAATGGGTTAATGGGAGGGGATTAAATGCTAGGGATTGGAATTTATTAGAAGTATTTGTGCCCAATGTCCTATTGAACACTGTAATTTTAACAACTACACCCCCTAACTAAACATTAATAAAACACCCCAATATAAATATACACCCTCCAGACCTAGATCTGCAATTCTCGCTTGTCTTCCTCCCTGTTCCTCTCTCGCTCAAACTCTCCATAGTTCGTTGTAGTCTCCGGGAGCGTTCTTCCTCCCTGTTCGTCCTAATTTCAACAACTTAGCTCGACGACGAGATCGGGAGCCAGATTTGTGCCAGACCAAATCAAGATCGAAGTCGCTCCTAGATCCAAGCCAGATTTGTGCCAGATTTGTTGAAATCAAAATCAAAGTGGCTTCGTTGCAGCAGCAACAATAGGCTTAGGCTAAGCCAGATCTGTCTCCCCGCGCCCTTCGGCTTCGCTACTGGTGCTTTCGTCTTCGTTGTTGCCTTAGCCTTCGGCTTCACTACAGACTTTGATTTCGACTTCGGCGCAACTTTCTGGAAGTCTAATCCTCCGAATTTTCCAGTTCTGATGGTGAGGATGAAGGACATTCAAGGGATGCCGAGAACTACTGGAAGTCTAATCCTCCGAATTTTCCAGTTCGTCTTCTCCGTCGTCTCTTTATCTGTCATGGCTACCACAAGCGATTTCTCCACCGCCACTGCTTTCATGTTAGATTCTTCTCTCTCACTTATTCATCTGATTGGAAAATGTTTTTGCTGTCAACATTCCAGTTCGTCTTCTCCGGGAACTACTGGATGATTTTTTATGTTTCTGATTGGAAAATCTGAATAGCGTGATTGTTGATGTTGAGATGAACTATTTTTGTTGTTTCATGTAAAGTTTTTGCTCACGAGCTGTTATATATGTATGACAGTTGGATGATTTTTTATGTTTCTAATTGGAAAGTTTGTATAGCATGATTGTTGATGTTGAGATGAACTGTTTTTGTTGTGAACAGATATCTGGTTGTTGCTGTTGGCATACAAAGTTTTAGATGTAGTTTTGTTGAAGTTTTAGATGTTTTTGCTGTCAACAGATATCTGGTTGCTGCTGTATAGCATGATTGTTGATGTATGACAGTGAATCTTGAAGTTGACTGCAATGCTCTCAGATTGCAGATGATCTGAGAAGTTTTAGATGTAGTTTTGTTGACTTCAATTTTTCATATTTTTTGTAGCACAACTTATTTAATTGATTTGCAATGAACCTGCAAAGCTTGAATAGTGAACCTGCCTTGACAAATTAATGAACTTGTGCAGGACTGTGTATTCAATTGGTCTTGTTTCACTGCAGTTCTTGTTATAAAAAATAGAAGTTGTTTGTTGAATTTGAATTAATTGCAGCTTAAACTGATCAACTGATCAACTGCAAGGCGCTGTAACGTGTTGACATCAGCTTCAACCGGTTTCAAGGCGAGTTACCGTGTGAGAATGCCTCATGTTGAACTGCACATTCCTATGCTGAACTGCACATTCCTCGCGCTGTAACGTGTTGACACCTTCTTTTTAGTATGTGTTGACAAATTTTTAGTGTGTTTATAGTTTTTAAAAGGTGTTGACAATGTAATTTAGTGGTGTTGACAAGCTTTGTAAAGTGTTGATAATTTTGTAATATAACTAGTGTTGTATGTTGTTGACCGTTTATTAGTCGTGTAAACAATTTATTTAGTTGGGTTGACAACTTATTTAGTCGTGTTGACAACTTATTTAGTCGTGTTGACAACTTATTTAGTTGTGTTGACAACTTTTTAATCGTGTTGACAACTTATTTAGTCGTGTTGACAACTTTTTATTCTTGTTGACAACTTATTATTCTTGTTGACAGCTCTATTAAAATATTTGTTGACAGCTCTGTTATAAATTTTGTTAACAACTCTGTAAAAAATTTGTTGACAACTCTGTTAAAAATTTGTTGACAACTTTGTTAAAAAAATTGTTGACAGCTCTGTAAAAAAAAATTGTTGACAACTCTGGTAAAAAATTTGTTGACAGCAAATAGGGTACTTTCTTATAACTTAAAAAAGTGATGCAAAAACTTAAAAAACATAACAGTTTTAGGGTATTTACCCAAAAACCGGAATTTATTAACCTCAACATCTAAATTTAGGCCCTTACTATTTAACGTCCATCCTTTTTGCTATTTACCGCTCAGGCGCCGTGCGTCACGCATGGATTTTTTACCTATAAAAGCCCAAAAAACATCATACCCTACCATTTTGTCACATTCCCCAACTTATCTCACGGCGGCTGCACCTCCACAACGCACCATTTTACCCAAAAACCATCATTCTCATCATCTTTTTTGCATATAAGGTATGTAAACATTAAGATTTCATTGTTATGGTATGGTATTGATGTATATATGAGGTTTTCATGTTGTTTTGATGATATTTACTTCAAAATCCAATGTGTATGTTAATTAGTTGATTAGAAATGATTAAACTTGTAATATATGAATGGATTGTGTACTTTGTTGATAATTTATTGAACAATTTGATATTTTCATGTGTATATAGTTTATTAGGGTTTTGATATTGAATTAGGGTTTTGTGAATTAGGGTTATGAATTAGGTTGTTGAAATTTGGTATGGTTTTAATGAAATTATTGAAAAACTGTTAGAATTTTGGAAAAACTGTTGAGATTAGGGTTTGAAACATGGAAAAACTGTTGACGAACAATTTCTGGAATGTGCAATTCCACACGTCACGCATGGATTGAAGCCATGCGTGACGTGTGGAATTGCACATTCCAGAAATTGTTCGTCAACAGTTTTTCCATGTTTCAAACCCTATGTTTCAATCCATGCGTGACGTGTGGAATTGCACATTCCAGAAATTGTGTTCTGCAGTTTCAGATTGGATTTGATGATATACTGATTGAGTTTTTGATGATATGCTGATTAAATTCAGTAAACTGATTAATTTTGTGGAATTGCACATTTTATGATGCAGATATGGATGGTGGTCGTTGACCTGGACGCGATACTCGTCAAAGAAACAGAGAACTGAAGAAAAAAGATCCCATAGTTCCAAAACCAAGGAAGAAGAAGAACAGACAAGAATCGCCTCCTCGTCGTTTAGAGTTTTCTGGTGAGATGCAACAACAGCAACAAAAGCAGATACAAGAGCAACAATAACAGCATCAACAACAACAACAACATCAGCAGCTAGCTTTGTCTGCTGCAAGTTTCGATCCCCAGGGTTCCCCTCATTACTTTCCTGACACCCCCATTCTGATCCCACATCAAACACTGTTTCCACAACAAACACAGTTTCCAGGCTATCCGGGCTATCCACAACAAGAGCAATCATTTGTGGAGATGATGAGACAAGCTACTGGTTCTCATAACTTTCAGAACCCTCAGACGGGTGATGACCAGTACGCACTGGTTGCTTGTAGCAGTGCAGGGCCATCAGCTGGGGGTGCAAATGCTGATTCTGATTCTGATTATGAGCAGGAGCATGAGCATGAGGAACAGGGTGAGGAAGAGGATCAGACATATGAGAATGTTCATGAAGAACATGAAGAAGCGGAAGAGCAAGAGGAGCGAGAGGAACAACCCAGAAGACGACGACGACGACGACAACCTCCGGTCAGAAACATATACGTCCCTCAGTTAGAGGGGGGTACTCCTGGAGGTCCAGAAATTTTGGAGCTGCTCATAAGCTTTGAAGCTCATACAGCCTTTTTTGTGCAAAAAGGAAAGGTATGTAATTAGAATTTGGTTTATAGATTCAATACTTATCATAACTAATTTAATGTTAGGAAAATGGTTGAAAAAAATGAAAAAATTACATTCAGTTCATTATTTGATTATATGAAAGATGAAGTATGTTTATTTTTATTTATGAATTGATTATGTGTTGTGATATTAAATTTGTTAATGTATGAATTGATTTGATTAAATTGATGGATTATTTGTTGAACTATTTGTAGTTTTGTTGAAAATTTGGTTAAGGTGTGCTGTACAGAATGTAGAAACTGGTTTCTTTGCATTTTGTCTAATGCAAATCCACGTGTGACGCATGGACATGTTCCACACGTGACGTGTGGAACAGAACCATGCGTCACGCGTGGAATTTCATTTCAAAGAATGTCAAGTTTCTGCAGTTTTTGGAAAAAATTTATGCGTTATTGAAATGATTTGTGTTACGTAATCAATTTACAGGATAGAGGCGTACTCCCTTACCAGACCAGACAATCACGCAGTTGCAACGGAGCTGACTCATCTCAGGCTGTTGATGTACGATGTGATTGATTATCCTCTCATCCGCGCCTTTATAGAAAGGTGGCATCCTGAAACAAACAGCTTCCACATGCCATTTGCTGAGATGACAGTGACGTTGCTCGACATCAAGAAGCTGTTGTTGCTTCCTATTCACGGGAAACCTATGGTGACCGACCCCACCGCTTCAGTCGGGAGAACTACCAACAAGAACTATTTTGGTGAAAAGGGACGACAAAATTTTCATCTTCAAAATGAACAGCTCGATAGTTGTTGGATTAGAGCGAAAGAGTTTAAGGCGCACATTGAGGGCCTAAATGATCCCGTAGTTCATGGAATGGGCTATATATTCCACTTGTTGGCTTCCACAATCTTCACTGACAAGTCACAACATAAGCTCCCGGTGATATTTGGTGCATTTCTAGGGAGTGTTGAAGAGGCAAGAAGTCTGTCTTAGGGATCTGCGGCGCTAGCATATTTCTATCGCCAAATGGGCATCGCTACACGCCAAAATTGTGGTTTGATCTCATTTTGTTTCACTCTCCTTCAAGTAAGTTTTAAATTATTTAGGAACTACATTTTTTAGCAATCATAACTTATTTCTATGGTTTTAATGCTAACTATATTTTTTAAATGGTAGGGTTGGATATACACATACTTCCCATCCTTAGCAGCTGGTGTTCGGCTTAATCCTAATTGGTCAGTTGATCATCCTTATGCGTTTCGGTTTCTACCAGAGGAAGCGTTGCCAAACTACGACCCTGAAGCACGAAACTACAGAGCTGAACTAGATGCAATGAGGGTGGATCAGGTATTTGTGTTGCATTTTGTTTATATTTTTAAGCAACAGTTTTGGTACCTCAGTTTTTTTGCAATTCCATGCGTCACGCATGGATCTGTTTCATGCGTTACGCATGGATTAATTCTATGCGTCACGCATGGATTAATTCTATGCGTCACGCATGGATTAATTCTATGCGTCACGCATGGATTGATTCTATGCGTGGCGCATGGAATTGCAAAAAAAACTGCGTACTATTTTTTACCTCAGTTTTGGTACCTTAAGGTGTAAAATTACTGTTTGAGTAATGCAAGACGTTGATATCGTTTTTAGGTTAATTGGAACCTGTATGGTGATATCGACTTCAATGATCCTGCCTATGCTCCTGTTTTTTTTTTCGGGGTGCTGAGCTGCATGGACATAACCGAGCCCCACCATCCCGATAGGTCGCCTAGGCAGTTTGGTAGGGTGCAGATGATTCCCATGCCTCCAATTTCACCCCTTAAAGCCCATAGGCTCATCAGCCCTAGGTCATATGTGGTGAATTATGATAGAATGTCGTGGAGTTGGGAGTGGATGGATATCCACAGGGCGACCCTTGAGCAGATGGGACCAGCTGCGGAGACAGGTTTTGAAGAAGCTCTGGAGTATCTTGTGTGGTACATCCCCCGCACTCATCGATTTCTGATACCCGGCAGACACCCTAGCTTGGAAGCACAGCAGGTAATACATTTATCTCATGTAACTTGAGATCTTGATTTTTCTTTAAGTTTGATTTAAGGTAAACATTATGCAAATAGCTGATTTCAATATTTTATTTTATTTGTAGGTTTTTGACAGGGTCTACGATCACTTGTCACCATATGCAACCTTGCCTGATCCCTATGATGTTTCTGCAATGCATGGAGCCATAACCGAGGTCCTTCAAGATATTGAGCCGTGGACAACTATGTATCAACAACATCGGTGGTGATCTTGTTGGATTGGGTTCGATTGTTTTTTATGAACTGTTTGTTTTCGGATTTTCAGGATTGTCCGTTTTTCGTAAGGATTGTTTGTTATGACGTTGTTGAACTTTTAAATTCTGGTTAGCGTTGTTGAATTTGTTGGATTATTTGTTTAGGGTGCACAAGACATAAATCCGCATTCTGTTGGTCAAATGCAAAACCATGCGTCACGCACGGATGTTTTCCATGCGTCACGCACGGTTCTCTTCCATGCGTGACGCATGGAAGAGTAAACCTAGTTTCAAATCGCCTATAAATTCACTCCCTCAGCATACCATTTCAACTCATTAATCTGTCCTTTTCACTCCCTCAGCCTGTAAGTTGATTTTTGAAGTTCTTCTTTGAAGCTCCATATTCCACATCTTATTCCTTACTTTCTCACTTGTTTTCTTACATTGTATTACAGATTGGAAACCAACATGGCTTCATCCTCATCATCATCTTCAATACCACGAGAAGGCAGCACCATTCAGTGTCCAAATAAGAGGTGTAGGAAGTCTATCACGGTTTTCAGCGCTAATGACAAGATGAGACCAGACCAGTATGGCCGAAGGTTTTTTACATGCCAATGTAACTTCAGGTGGGTGTTTCTTGATCCTGAGTATGACCGTCATCATCTCCGTGTTATGACGAAATTGTTGGAGGAAAACCGAACACAAGCCATGAAACTGAAAATCTTTAACGAAGAGAAAGATTTGGAAACGGCTAAATGGTGGGGGAAGGAGCTCTATGAGGATTTTGAAGAGAAATCAGCTGATTCTGACGATGCGTAGTGGCCTTAGTATTTCGTTCCTTTTAAGATGTAATGTGAAGTGTCTTGGTGTTTTGTCTTTGTTATGTTCGTTTTAATTTACGTTTCAAGAATGAGTCTTTTTTATGCTGTAATGAATCTGTTTTATTTTGTAATGTATCGGTTTTTTGTTGTAACGTATCTCTTTTATGTTGTAATATATTTGTTTTATGTTGTAATTCCGATGTCTCCTTTTGATAAGACAACTCATATGTCTCTTTTTGATAAGACAACTCATATGTCTCCTTTTGATAAGATTACTCATATGTCTCCTTTTGACAAGACAACTCATATGTCTCCTTTTGACAAGAAAACTCATATGTCTCCTTTTGACAAGATAATTCGGAAGTGTTGCTTTTGACAAGTAAAGCTGAAATGGAATTTCTGCATTCTGTAGGAAAATACAATTCCATGTGTCACGTGTGGAACAAATTCGTGCATGACGCACGGATTTGTTCCACGCGTGACGCATGGAATTGCATTTTTCTTACAGAATGCAGAAATTCCAATGGTTGATGCAAAGCACCTGTTTCACGTTAAATTTAACCCAGAAATACCACATAAAGACTGAAATGTGCATCAAATGATACAACCTTACAACATTAGAAGGTCATTTGAAACTCGAAATAAAATACACATTACAACATTGTCAGGACTGACAATAACTCTTGAACTAGTATTCGTCATCATCATCGTCTGGAATTGTGATGCTTTGTTTGGACGATTGATGTCCTCCTCTTTTCGGGGGTGTGTAATCCCCACATCTTTGCCACACTTCGTCATACAAGTCCGCAACAGATTCTTCACAATTACGCTCCCAAAGATTATAAACAGGTGGTAGTGGACATCCATCCTTCAGGCGAATCTGAGATAGATTTTATGGAATTGCATAATTAAATTTACATGTAATGCACTAGGTAAATAGAAATTGAATAAAACATACCGGGATGAAATGTTCCTTCTGTGTAAGTAGTAATAGGCAAACAACTTGCATCTTGGCTCCAGGTTGACCATACCAAGTCGGAAGTGTAAGAGGTAGGAATGTCTATTTAATTTGCTCGCCTAGACACACAAAGACACAATTACATGCCGAAGCCACCAAACATGCCATTTCTGGTACGGTATGCCACTTATCCCTTGGAGCTGGGTAGTAATCGCTTTCCCATGTAAGTTGATGTATAGCGGACTCCAATGTTGGATTTACTTCTCCACCAATCCACGTGCTTTTAAGTAAATGCCAAATCTCTTTAGCCTTTCTTATCATCTCTTCTCGTATGAACTTCCAATGCTCTTGGGTCCCACCTGTTACATGACTCTCAAAAACAGATTGAGTGACGGAATATTTTGGATAAAGTGTACATTAGAGTGAAGATAATATCGGTCACCTGTTTTCATAGAAATAGATCTAAACCCGCAGTTTCCATCGGCTCTGATGTCAAACCAACCCTCCACATATGGTCGCATGCACATTGGTATCTTTCTAATGTACTTAGAAGGCGCATACATTTTTTGTGGAGCGGGAGGTGCACCAAAGGGTTTAGGAACCCTTTGCTTCTTGGGAGGTGTTTCTTCCAAAGCTCTAGACCTCATCTCTTGGTCGGTGTATTCCCATGCAGACTTCTTCCTTTGTGTAGATCTAGGCACTTTGTTAGGAGCTCCTTGGGGACGACCACCGGTGTGTTTCGAAATAGGCGGCTCTTTGAGAGGTGTATCCACTTTAGCTATCTTTCTGACAGATTCAATACACTTCTCTTGATCATGTGGTGACAAGGTGTTCCATGTTTCTTCATAAAATTCATCAAATAAACGTCTTGCCACGTTTTTCTTAGTTTCAAGATGACACTGTGTATCCACTTCTTCCAAAGACAACGTACTCCAAAAAGGATGCAAAGACACGGGCTGAATTGGCATTTGTTTCTTCACACAAGTCGCAAGGTCATGGACACACAACATCTCGTCTCTGACCTTGGTTGCACAATCGCAATATTGTGGATTGTACATGCCTTGTACACCTTTGTCGTATTCTTTAATTAAGAGCTCCATTGCCTTCTACGAAACTTTGCACTTCAAATGTACAAACAAAGATGTTTGGTGAACAAGTATATACGTCTTTGTTAGGCTCTCGTTAAATGAACCCAATATCTCTTTCAGCTGGTTTCGTGCCATGTCACTGTATTCCTCAAACACTGTGTCGAGCCTACCTTGTCCACCACTCAAATATGACTTCAAACAGGAATGTGCTCCTTCCACTCTGCATTTTTATTAAGGTGTTCAAACAGGAATGTGCTTTTGCAGTTTCTGTAAACTGCAAATCCATGCGTGACGCATGGAACAAATCCGTGCATCACGCACGGATGTAATCCACGCGTGATGTATAAATGTGCAGTTTACAGAAACTGGTTAAATGCACAGAAAACTGAATATAGTTGTGTAACTGCAATTATAGATAAATTACATGTTTGTCGTGTTGCTTCCAAGAGTAAACACGTCATCCGTCCATGCCGACACACATCTTTCTTTGAAAGGACCAAGCCAACTGTCTCTAACATATTGTAGTACGGGAATATGCGCGTTCCAAGCTCTCTCTATAGTATCCAACTTTTTTTCATATCCTTCTACGGTGGTTTCCTCGAACAAGTTGTAGTAGTCGTTGGATAAGTTTTTTCCCTTTAGTTTCGATCTCATTTCGAGCGAAGCTTTGGCCTCTATGTTTTTCCTTATATGTCGTCTACATAAAAGAAACTTTGCATTTGGAAAAAGAAGATCCGTTGCATTCATTCAAGCTTGTTCACGGTCGGTGACAATGCAAGTCGGCGTTGCTCCATTTCTTCTATACATCTCTTGAAGTTGTTGCGATGCCCACAAATAATGCTCTTTAGTCTCGCCCTCAAGAAATGCCCCACAAACTACAAAGTTCCTCCATGTAGACGTGATTCCAACAATCTGAAAAATGGCATTTTGTACCTATAAAGAGATAATTTGAAATAATATTATTGCAATGTTATGGAAAATCATATGTAATGGTCAATAATCACACAAAACTTACTTGATTGTGGCATATGTGGAGTCCATTATAAGTACATAGGGAAATGATTTCAAGAGCTTCATTGATTATGGGGACGCAAAGAACATATCACCAATCATAGACGCATCATCTTTGTTTGTCCTATACTCCATGAAATAGTCACTCTGTTTGCATTTGTAGAAAAACTCTTGGATAACAGTTCTTCCTTCCCTGTTTTCGATCCTCGTCTTGGCCATCAAATTGTAAACTTGTTTTTTTTTGTAAGGTTGTTGGGAGACTTGTTGAGCATAGTGTAAATCTCATTTGGTTTACAATGAGCCCTAGTCATGTCAACTACTGTACACACTTCATCAGGCGTCAATCTGCCTACAAACGCATTCCCAAACAAGCTACTACCAATAGGATGGTTGTGGGTACCTAACATTACAGTAAGTTTCCAAGCCCCTCTATGCTCCTCTCGAAGCTTTAATTCGAACCAACATCTACATTTTTTCGTCTTGATGTTTTTCCTCACTCCCTTAGCTTTTGAGTAATTCACTCGTCCTCTATCACAGATAAGCTGAAGTTTTCCAGATTTTGTTTCGGTAGGTGCTCTACTCCTTCCATTGACTATGCAAAAGTTGTTGGCTTATGCAATGTTAACGGCCCAACTCACTCCGTGTTGTCTAGAGGCGAATACCAAGTCATTTGCAAACAACTATGAGTAATCAACAGAGACATATTGTTCTTCTTGAACTTCAATATCAAATTGTGGTGCAGTACGCAAAGGACGAAACACATTTAAGCTACTTGTGTCTGAAAGTGGCCTCATCAAATGCGAAGGCCATTGCGACAAACCGTAACCGGTTCAAAAAGATCCAGTGTTGATATCACCAAACTGTGATTGCGGTTGCTCCCATGTTGTAAAATCAATGCCCAAATCAAACGAAGGTATGTAGTAGAGGTATGACGGAGGTGGGCAGTCATTAAGAGTAATCTTGTCTAATCCAGTAAACACAGAAAAGTTCATCTATGCACAAACACACAGATAACAAACCAGTTAAGCTTCTGTATGGCAAATCCACACGTCACGTGTGGATCCATTCCATGCGTGACGCACGGTATTGAACCATGCGTGACGTATGGAATTGTCATAAGTCATACATTTCAAACCCCTTAACCAACAAGTCATACATTATAATACATTTCAAACATCATAATCACTAAAGTAAAAAAAAATTCACAAATCAACATGTTTAGTCATACAACTAATACCGTGAGCATGTAAAATCCATAAAACCTAACTAATACAAACCCCTAAAACAAGTCAAAACCTTAAAAAGTAATATTATAATACATTTTAAATATCATAAATCAACATAAATTCACAAATCAACATGTTTAGTCATACAACTAATACCTTGAACATGTAAAATCCATTAAACCTAACTAATACAAACCCTAAAACAAGTCAACACCTTAAAAAATATTATTATAATACATTTCGAATATCATAAATCAACATAAATTCACAAATTCACAAATCAACAAGTTTAGTCATACAACTAATACCTTGAACATGTAAAATCCATTAAACCTAACTAATACAAACCCTAAAACAAGTCAACACCTTAAAAAATATTATTATGAACAAGAAATGTTACCTTATTAAGGTTGTAACTTGAAAATGGAGCTTCTCCACCTCTTTCATTGGTGCATTCCTCTTCATTCTCCATATAGAAGGAAAGGAAGATAGTTAAAAATGGTGTTTTGCTCTAAAAAATGTTCAACAATGGTGTTCAAAGGTTTTTGACATTTGAAATATGGAAAGAAAGGAAGATAATAGGGATTAATGTAGGTGTTACGGAAATAGTAAAAATATTAATGGAGTTATTACAGTAGGTGAGACAAGACGTACGTGCTGGCATGAGTTCTGAAAAGAAAATTCGTGCGTCACGCACGGTTGATATCCACGCGTGACGCATGGCTATAGTCCACGTGTCACGCATGGATATCTTCCACGCGTGACGCACGGTTCTCTTCCATGCGTGACGCACAAAATGACACATGATCCCTTTGATTCTTAGTAACACTGATGTGTGCATGATTTCCAATCAAAATAAAGTTACATATTGTCAAAGGTTGGACATTTAGGCCACGTAAGAAGTCCAAACAAAGGATATGCTACTTTACAAGTTAATAGGTGTTATTGGGAGTTACCCACATGGTTAAATGTACCTAATAGGCATTGAAAACAAGTTTCATTATATTCGGACATCGTTTGAGTGTCGTTTCGCCAAAAACCGCCTTAAGTCCATTTAAGGCGTTTTTAGTGGTTTTAGCGTTTACGTGCGTCATTTCGTGTGAGCGAGACCTTGTTTCTACTGAATATCCCTAATAAGAGTAAGTTGTATAGTATTTTCAACAATAATCACCGTCAATGTTGTAGAATATACATATTGCGACAAGTTAGAGAGTTACAACTAGTATGTTTTTTACAAAGGAGGCGGTACTTTAAAAGTTAAAAGTTGTGATTGGGAGTTACCCACATGGTTAAATATCCATAATAGCCATTGAAAACAAGTTTCATTACATTCGGACATCGTTCGTGTGTCGTTTCGCCAAAAACCGCCTTAAGTCCATTTAAGCCGTTTTTAGTGGTTTTAGCGTTTTGGCATAGTTTCGAATCCCGTTTTGTATGTGTGAGACATTATTGGGACTTTATATGCCTTATAAAACATTTGTGTATAAATTTTTCAAACATACGTGAACATCAATGTTGCGACCATATATATTGCAACAAGTTAAGCTTATGGTGAGTAGTTTGATGTTTTACAAACAACGTGTTACTGTAAAAGCAAAAGGTTTTGATGTAAAGTTACGGCCATGGTTAAATATCTCTAATAGGCATTTTAAACAAGTTTCATTCCATTCCGATGATGTTTCGACGACGTTATGGCGAATTCGGGTTTTAAAGCCTTTAAAAACAACACGGAACATGAATTATTTTGTGTGACATAAGTACAAATACATTGAATACATTGACATGGACCACATAAGCAACAAAAAAATACATTGACATCCATGCGTCACGTATGGTGTCAAACCATGCGTGGTGTGTGGATGCATTCCACCCGTGACGCATGGTTTTATGTTGCAAAATCTTATTGTTAAATTTAGAATGCTTATATTGTTGTTATGTTGACGAATGTTCAACCTTATTATATTTCAAATTGTATATGGTGCGCCATACATATTGCGACCTCGTTCGGTTTTCAAACTATGTTTCACTTACAAAGGTATAAATTTGAATTTCAAGTTACACACATGATCAAATAGACATTATAAGGATTGAAACAAAGTTTCATTCCATTTCGATAAAGTTTCGATGACGTTTTTGTCGAATTGGGCTTTATCGCCTTAAAAAAGACACTAAATATGTGTTTCTTTGCACACTTAACTAGGAATACATTGAATAACCTTAGATTCATATATGCAAATCCATGCATTACGCATGGATACAATCCGTGCGTCATGCATGGATGTTATCCGTGCGTTTTCTGGAATGTGCAATCCGTGCGTGACGCACAGATTAAATCCATGCGTGACGCACGGATGACCTGGGCGGAAAATAGCAAAAAGAGTGGGCGTTAAGTAGAAAGTATGTAAATTTATATTATATATATATATATTAGGATGCACAACTTTTTAGGTGAGAATCTTCCCTTAGATAAGGACTACGGAGTATGAAGTTGATCCAATGACCGAAATTATATTAGAAGCTAGTAGTGGGGCCCACCAGTCAGTTACGAGCACTTTCTCACCTCACATCTCTCTCTCGTAAAAAATAAAATCCTTAAACCTCTCACTTCACTCATCCCTAAACCTCCCGTAAAAAATTGTCCATTCTACCACGTCTCCACTCCAGTCACCGCGATCTCAACTCGAATCAACACACAAGAAATCCACTCGATTTTCACCTAAAGCTATTTCGGGAGAAGCAAGAGCGGGAGAGAGAACGATCGAGCAAGAAAAGCAACTGATCCAAAGCGAGTGATCCGAAGCCAGTGATCCAAAGCCAACAAAGAAGCAATTGAAGGTGAGCATGGAAGGAAGTGAAGGTTTGTAGAGAAGAATTCTACAAATTCGTTCAGAAGACAGTCTTAAGTTTGTTTTCAAGAAATTTGAACAACATGAGGATTAAGATTGCTAGAACTGAAGGTGTATTGTTTAAAGCAGTATTTGTTTTACATGTATCACCATTTCTAGTATATTATTGTGAGTGCATAAGAAAATTTCACATTTAAATGCATGAGAATGAAAATTTTCTTTTGAGAATAAGAAATTAATTGTCATTAAAGAAGATCTTGTCAATTACGGTGCATGAAGAATGAGTATTACGCATGAGAGTGAGTACAATGCATGAGAATGTGTATACAGCATGAGAGTGAGTACACTGCATGGTTTAGTGTGTATTGGTTTACTGCTTTAATAATTGATTAGATGATGAGTGAATCATATGTGTACATAAATGAATCCATGAGTGTGCAAGAGTTTATGCTTCTGTGTGCATCAATAAAATTCATTTGAGTGCATGATACTTAGTAAGTTATTTTTATATGGTTTTGTGTGTATTTGTTTATTACTTCAATAATTGATTAGATAATCAGTGAAGCATCTGTGTGCATAAATGGATCCATGTGTGTGCATAAACTAATCCATGTGTGTGCATCAATAAAACTCATTTCAGTGCATGAGAATTAGTAAAATCCTTTTGAGAATAAAATTAGTTTTCATAAATATATTGACCAATGTGCAGCAATAAATATTTCCGTGTGCTTCCAAAATTCCAAATATGCATATGTGTGCATAAAGGCTTCATTGATTGATTAGATAATCATGGAGTTGAAATATATTGACCTTCATTTTTGTTTCTTTTTGATAAGGGAAAACTAGAATCGACGTTAAGTTTGTGAGTCAAATTATCATGGGATATACCTACCATATCTTCGTGGGTCCATTCAAAGCAGTCGGAATTCAATCGCAAAATTTTCAACATCTTATGCTTCTCATCGTCCAGGTTGGATCCGATTCGGACGGTTCGACTTGGTGAAGAGGGGTCGACCTTGCAAGCTTTTGTTCACCCTTGATTTCCCGGATGCCCCATTTGGTTGGGAATTTAATAGTTTGATGATAGGTTGATGGGTTTGCCTTCATTGCGTGAATCCAGGGCCTGCCAATAATACAGTTGTACGACGACTTACAGCCGATCACATTAAATTTTACCTGTAGGTTCACGCCACCCGCATAAATTGCGAGGACAATGTCCCCAAGTATGTACTTCACCTCACCACTGAATCCGACCAAGAGTATTCGATTAGGACTAACGTCCTTCTCCCCTAGGCCCATTTCGGTCAACGTGTTGAGTGTGATCATGTTGGTTGAGCTACATGTGTCTGTTAAGATTCTACAAATAAGACAGTTACCAATAGATAAGGATAATTTTTACTTACCAGTTTTTTGCTTACCAGTTTTTTATAATTTTCATTTTGCATCCATGTGTTTTCAAATCTAAAAGGATAATTTGTATATTGGAGATCAACTCCTAATTGAAGAATTATACAACAGTGATCAAAGGTTGTACAAAGGGAGGTGAGTAAGTGTAATATTATTATAAAAGTTTGTGATAGTGGGGTGTATAAGAGCTCTGTCTAAACGCTCTAAAATAGTTGAATTTGTGATAACATTAGTCCTTTTCCAAGTCTACCAAGAACCTTGGAAATTTTGGTTGATTAAACCAAGATTACTAATCAATGTACTTAGTCTATTAAACCTATTATTTGTAGGTTGTACACCACCTAATTTGTCTTCTGGTTACAGGATATCATTGAAATCCCCTAAGATGATTGGTGGTGCATCATGAGTTATTACTATTTGTGAAATAAAATGCCAAAATTCTGCTTTTAAATGTTCAACACTTGGGGCATAATTTCATCACTTGTTTTGAGTAGGCCTGTTTTGAGTAGGCCAGAAGATTGAGAAAATGCAATGTACAGCTACCGTCACACTGTATGTACTTTTGTTCTCCCTTTAGACTTATGTGGATATGCCCCGAAAGATTGAAACATGTAAGAAAAGCAACATTTTAGCTAATTTGGTATAGATATCCAGATATGTGATATGAGTATGAGATATCGGGTAAGGGTATGAGATATCGGGTAAGGATACAGTATTATTTTGAGTGTTTCTTTGAAATACTCAAATTTGAAGAGATATAAAAAAACACAATAAACAATCACTTCAATATTCATACATGATATACTTAGCTCATACCAAACAGAAGATATCACTTTGATATCGATATACCGATTATACGAAACGCATATATGGGTATGAGTGATATCTCATTTTGATACTCATACCTGATATGCTTGACTCATACCAAACATTAGGTATCACTTTCCTATAGATATACTGATTATACCAAACACAGATATGTGTATGAGTGATATTTCATTTCGATACTTATACTTGATATATTTGGCTCATACCAAACAACATATATCACTTTGATATAGATATACTGATTACATCAAATATATATATGGATAAATATATATGGATATAACTGATGCCTGATATCCCGACATCGATACCAAACGAACCCTTATATCAAAGCAGTCACTCAAATTCAAGTTCCAGGCACGTCTAAGATTTGATTCAATCTACTAAGCAAGTTTAGTTAGTAGATTTATGATGTAAGCAGTAATCCATGCAAAACAGCATTGAGTTGGAACTGGAACCACAACAAGACTTTAAATAGACAAAAACAAATCACTACTGATCAACTTAAATTTGTCCAAGATTAATACTGTTAATTAAACAACGATATGGTTGTAGGAATTTTAGATGCTTTAAGAGGAATTCCAGAAAACATTTTCCTAACATCAAACTAAAGATCTGTAGGATCTGTATGTTTGTATCAAGGGAACTGTGACAAAGAGTTGTCCAGTTTCTAGCCACAGCGGAAGTAATATAACAAGTTATCAACGCAATTACTTAAGGTGGAAACCCTAGATAACCAATTAGTTATCTTTGGATGAAAATCACCCCTCTTTCGAGGATTTAAAAGGTCTACTTGTATATTCAATCAATGAGTTTAGAGAAGAACGAGATTACAAAACTTATTGCTAAGTACTAACCTAGTTCCTATCAGAAACTCTAAGATGAAAATACCAGTGAACTTACTTGATGTTCTTTTGCAAGAACACTTTTCTCTTTTCTTAGTCTGATGCACTTCAAGCCCCGTCAAAATACATGAGTCCTAAGAACATAAAGATGATCATATATATAGGAAGCAAGTCTGCCGTATAAAGATATTCCTAGAATATATTATACGTCATACTTATTTCCTAAATTATGACTATCTTTATGGCTTTCAAGTTAACCTAATTAACTCGAGATTTACCAAATATTACAAAGACAATATTACAACCAACTCTAGCAATATCCTAACAAGGAAAAGATCTCCTACAAGATATTCTCGGCTCGCCGCCCACGCTAGGGTTAGAAGCAACACGGATGTAACGCAGTTCCTTCTGACTTCCCTTAATACTTCACCAGTCTTCAAATCTTCAATCTTTTCATCTGAAATATCAAGATAAACTATACCATATTATATGCTAAGGTTGTCATCGTCAAAACATAGAGTAATAGTGGAAAGGGACCTATTGAGGAACCAAAGTTCCTCAGGTCCCTATTCCAACAATTTCCCCCTTTTTGATGATGACAAACTCGTATAAGTGTAATCACATAGACAATAGGGAAATATGAATATGAATCTTAGGACACAGATATTTAGACCAAAAGCTTCAAATGGTTCCCCCTTAACCTTTGAATTTTCTAACAAGTTCCCCCTAAACATGATACCAGTCCTATTGGTTCCAAGATTTCAGAGTATATTCCCCCTTTTGACATCATCGAAAAGATATGAAGATAATATAAGGAACTATGATGCAAAACATGAACGTGCAAGACTCACAAGGCATAGAACAACAAAATATTGTTATTATCATTCATGATCCCAAAGAAAACTGCGACTCATACAAGCAAACACAAAAAAAAACAGAAATCATGAAGCAGAAAGAACAACAACAACAGAAGGATTGATGTGCTGGGGAACCCTAGAGGAAATTCTATGCCAACTACATCGGAGGAACTGCTGGAGAAACCCTATCCTCTCTTGGCAGAGAGAACGTCGGCAAGCTTGACGAAAGCAGAGCTAAGGTCACGAATAGCAGCCGAAATTTCCCGTAGTTCCTCAACAATCTCTGAGGTGGCCTCCTCTTGATCATCTGCATGAGCTGGTCGAGCCGGTAAAGTTCTGGAGGGTCTGGACTTCCTGGAGACAGTCTCTTCCACTTTGAGGTTGTTGATGTAGGAGCCATCCATCTTGTGAGAGAACAAAGTCTCATCCTCGGTTGCCGGATAAATGTCAAGTCTCTCCAGAAGAGCCTTGATGAGTGAGGGGTACGGAAGAGAGTGGGATGGATGGCTATGGCAAGCCTGCATGTGATGCATGATGATCTTTGGCAGGTCAAGGATCTCCCCAGTGACGATTTTATCCATGAATACAGCGTCGGCAATTAGCACGGTGCTCCTCTTTTCCTGGCGAGGAACAATGTTGTTGATCAGAAAGGTGTGGAGCAACTTCATGGAGAGGGAGAGGAACCTTGTGTTGAATTCCTTGAGGGAGGAGTTCCCAAACACAGTCTTGGCAAGCTCGGTCTTCTTGATGGGCCAATGCTTTTTGTGGATAGCAAACAACCCAGTTCCTGTGGGGATCCCTAGTACAGAGGAGATCATTTCTGTGGAGATCTTGTAGAGCTTACCTCGAATGTTGACCACAATATCTTGAGGGTTCTCAACCTCGGACACAACAACAAAGGACATGGAGGAATAGAAAGACCTAATTACCTCTTCATTGACGCGCTGAGAGGCTGTGAACAAGGTTTCCCAGCCTTGAGAGGAGAGGAGAGCGCGGAATGTGGCAACCTCAGCCAATTCTGAGTTCCAAAGCTCAGGGTCCACGAACAAGGGACCGAGTATCCTTCTCTCGACGAAGCCTGGTTTGAGAGAGGTGGAGGCAGTGGCGAGGGAGCTGGAGGAGGAAATCGCCGGCTTTGTAGAGCGAGTGCGGGCGGCGATGCTGCTGGGCTTAGATCTCTTTTCCTGACGACCCACCATGAGTGGTGGTCTTGGTGATGAGAGGTTCATCGTCGTCAGCCTCTTCCCTGAGGCGCTTTAGGAAAGTGTTGCCAACGCTCTCTGGTTCGGGGACGCTGGGAGGATGGGAGGGGTTATCCATGGAGTGGGGAGAGGAGTGCTGCTGGGATTTAGGGGGAGAGTGAGCAGAGGCGTCACTCTTAGCAGGGGAGGGTTCGGGTTTTATGGTGCTCTCTGGAGGAGGAGATTGAGCCGGAGAAGAGGAGGGAGAGATGTAGGGAATGCTAGCCATGGTGATGGGGTCGGGGGAGGGTGATTTTGGTGGAGATGTGGGTTTGGTGGAAGGAAGTGGGGTGGAAGAGGAGGAGGGGATGTCGGCTAGCTTAGTTTCCTTCGATGGAGTTCCATCTGTTGGTCGGTGAGAACCATGGGTGTGTTTTTTGCGGCCATTTGAGAGATCGAGAGATTAGGGTTTGAGAGAGTTCAAAGTTTGAGAGGAGGCGAGAGAGAGATGAAGGCAGGGGAAGGGAAAATAGGGTACGAACGACCCTTAAATAGTTCTCACACCAAGATCATAGGGAGATCCTTCAAACGGTCATAATATGATCTTCCCCAATCACCCCTGATACAAACGGTAACAAAATCCCTAGTAAATCGGCCTTAGTTTCCATCATTATATCAGCCCCAACGTTCATATTTCTCAATCAATTTTAACCACAAAATCAACCATCATGACCCTGCAACAATCGACACAAGGAAATAAGCAGAAAAAGTAATCTGTCAGGCGGCTTCGCGTGTTTCCGAGGCAGAGAGGCGTGCAACAGAGGAGAAGTGAGAAGTTCCTTTCAAAGTTTCGTTTCAGTAGTTGGAAAGGGAGGGTTTGGATGCATTTATGTGATAGGTAATAAAATAAAAACAAGAGTACACATCCAAACAAAATAAATCAGGGAGGGACAATTTTGACACAAACATAAACGCGTTCCAGAGTGGTGCTCATATAAAGAAGATCATAGGAACAGTTTATGTAAGTCAAGCTAGGGAGGGTCTATAATCAATCTTCATTTCGGCTTATATTGCGGGTTCAAATAGATCCGATTGATTATTTTGTGTTCAAAGAAGTACGATTTTGTCAATTTATCATGAATGAAAGTAAAGTTCGTATATTATGCACGTCACAAAGATAATAACACATTTTGAATGACTATGACTATAGAATCAAGGATCATGTAAGCAAGCAGGGAACCATAAAATCAAACAATCATTTACTAGTCAAGACAGGGAAATATACAAGGGAACTCAGAATCGCTAATCAATGGCAATCATGCCCAGGAGTAACCTAAAGTATTCAAAAGGTTCTATATTTAGGGCTTTAGTAAAAATGTCAGCTATTTGGTCCTCAGTACGACAGTGTTCCATGAGAATAATACCTTTTTCCACATTATCTCTAAGAAAATGGTGCCTTATATCAATATGTTTAGACTTAGAGTGAAAAAACAGGATTCTTAGATATACTAATGGTGCTAGTGTTATCACAAAGAATTTTTAGTGGACCATAGGACTTACCAAAGTCAGCGAGTTGTTGCTTGAGCCATAGAAGATTTGCACAACAAGCTGCAGCTGCGATGTACTCCGACTCGGTGGTTGAGAGGGAAATGGAAGATTGCTTTTTAGATGCCCAAGACACCAGGCAAGGGCCAAGGAACTGAGCCATTCCAGAGGTGCTTTTCCTATTCTTGAGATATCCTGCATAGTCAGCATCAGTGTAGGATAATATTTCAAAATCATCACTTTTAGGATACCATAGGCACAAATTTTCAGTTCCTTTGAGATATCTAAGGATACGTTTGACTGCAGCCAGATGTTTGACTCTTGGATCTGCTTGGAATCGCGCACATAAGCATATTGAGTACATTATATCTGGACGACTAGCCGTTAGGTATAGAAGGGAACCAATCATTTGCCTGTAGAGAGATTGATCAGCCTTAATGTCTGTGGGAACCAGCGTCAATTTGGTTGTAGGAGAGATTGGAGTGGAGAATGTCTTAGAGGAACTCATTTGAAATCGGTCAAGGAGTTCTTTGACATACTTTTGCTGATGAATTTGACTTCCCGTAGGAAGTTGATTTATTTGCAATCCCAGAAAGAATGTGAGTTCCCCAATCATGCTCATTTCAAATTCGCTGCTCATGAGATCCTTGAACTTTTCTACAAGAGACAGATGAGTGGAGCCAAAAATAATATCATCGACATAAACCTGGACAACCAGGATGTCTTCGTTTTGTTCAAGGAGAAAGAGAGTTTTATCAATCAAACCTCTTCTGTATCCATTGGATATTAGGAACTGAGCTAACTTGTCATACCATGCTCGTGGCGCTTGCTTGAGTCCATAAAGAGCTTTGTCAAGGAAGTAGACATGATCTGGTCTGCTTTTGTCTTCAAAGCCCGGGGGCTGCTTGACATACACATCTTCTTGAAGAAATCCATTTAAGAAAGCAGTCTTGACGTCCATTTGGAATAGTTTAAATCCTTTATGAGTAGCAAAGGCGATCATGAGACGAATGGCTTCCATTCGAGCAACAGGAGCAAAGGTCTCATCATAGTCAATCCCTTCTTGTTGACAATACCCTTGGGCGACAAGTCTTGCTTTATTTCTGGTGACCATGCCTGAGTCATCAAGTTTGTTTCGAAAGATCCATTTTGTTCCAATGATAGTTCTGTCTGAGGGACGAGGAACTAGACGCCCAACTTTGTTCCTTTCAAATTGATGAAGTTCCTCATGCATGGCATGCACCCAGTCCGCATCATTGAGGGCTTCCTTGTAGTTCTTAGGCTCAAGAACAGAGAGGAACGCCGTGAATGCACAGAAGTTGTTTAATGAGGATCGGGTGGAGGGACCTGTCTTGTCAAAGGGAGAGAGAATCTGATCAACTAGGTGAGATCCCTTGTATTTGTAGTTGACAACAGGAATTGATGACGAGGAAGGTTCGTCCTGAGGAACTGTATTGTCTTCAGTCTCACTTGAGTCTGGGTTCTCCTAGGAGGGAACTGTAGCAGAGTCAGAGGAGCCAGGAGCATTGGGAGAAGATTTATCATTCTGCACAAGGGAACTGGGTCTAGAATTTTGAGTGTGATCTTCCTCAGGGTTCTCATTTACTGTTCCGGAAGGATCTAAGGTGAATTCAGGTATTGCGGAGGATCCCGGAGCAGATGGATCCTCCTCTTCATCAGCATTATTGTCACCCGTGGGAAATACATGTGAAGACACATGAAAAGCAGATTCATTGAAAACAACATGAATGGATTCTTCGAACTTGGAAGTCCTCGTGTTGAACACTTTGAAGGCTTTGCTATTTGGAATATATCCCAAGAATATTCCTTCATCACTCCTGGGATCGAACTTCCCAATGGGAGATTTGCCATTGTTGTGGACGAAGCACTTGCACCCAAAAACCTTGAGATGAGATATGTTGGGAACTCGTCCATGAAGAAGTTCATATGCAGTCTTCTCAATTTGGGGCCGAATCATGGCTCTGTTTAGAATATAACATGCAGTGTTGACAGCCTCAGCCCAAAATATTTGAGAGAGACCAGCTGAGATAAGCATAGTGCGAGCCATATCTTCAAGGGTCCGATTCTTCCTTTCAACCACTCCATTTTGTTGAGGAGTTCTGGGCGCGGAGAAATTGTGAGTGATCCCCTTTTCCCTGCAAAAGGTTAGGAACTTTGCATTTTGGAATTCGGTTCCGTGATCAGAATGAATAGCCTTAATTTTGTGTCCCAGTCGAGAGTTGGAACTATTTCACAGAATCTATCAAACACCACGTCTTTCAATTTTATGAAAATAGTCCACGTGTATCTCGAGAAGTCATCCACAATCACAAGAATGTATCTATTACCTCCAATACTTTGAGTACGCATAGGACCACAGAGGTCCATATGGATCAGTTCCAGAGGTTTGGAGGTACTTATGACAATTTTTGGTTTAAAGGAACTACGTACCTGTTTACCTCGAACACATTCGGAACAGAAATCAGATTCGTCTACCTTGATAGAGGGTAGGCCGTGGACAAGTTCCTTTCTTTGAAGTTTGTGAATGAGGTTCAGACTTGCATGACCAAGTCGTTGATGCCACAGAGTAGATTTGTTCATCATTGTGGAAAAACATAGCTTTTCTTGAGGAGAGTAGCTATGGTCAACGAAGTAGACATTATTGAATCTCTTACCTTTGAGGAGAGTTTTCTGAGACTCAGGATGAATCACAAAGCACTCAGAGGGAGTAAATAGGACATTGTTCCCTCCTTGGTCACACAGCTGCGACACACTTATTAGATCAAAACCAAGATTATCGACAAGGTGAACGTCACTTACCTTAATGTTTTCAGAGAGATCTACAGTTCCAGTTCCCAGTATTGCACCTTTCTTCTTGTCACCGAAGGAAATCTTTCCTCCGTTGTATCTCTGAAGTGAATGAAGTTTCTCTTTATTACCTGTCATGTGACATGAAGCGCCACTGTCTATGTACCACTTAGCAACATTCTTCACTTCAGCCTCAATAGTTGGTGATTCATTTTCAGGTTGAGCCATGAGACACACTTTGGTCATGTCGTCCTCAGAGTCACTGTCTCCCCATATAGCTTCAGGTTCCGAAACAGTCATGAAGCAGACCTTGGATGGATTTAGATCCAGTTCCTTGTCAGAGTCGCTATCACCCCAAGTTGTGGTGGCAACCAAAGCCTTTTTCTTGGCAGGAACCTCTTCTTCTTTAGGTTTGTCTTCATTCTTAGGGCAGTCTCTAGCACGATGCCCTGGTTGATCACATTGATAGCATTTTAGTTCCCTCTTTTCCTTGCGATTCTCATTCCTGGGGAACTTGCCTTTATGAAATTTCCTTACAGTGCTTGTGAGCAAAGCAGTCATTTCATCGTCATCATCATCAGAGTCAACTCCAGTGGAGAGTCTTTCCAGGACTTTGGTTAAGGCAAGAGCAATGCCAGCCTCAGTAGAACTTTTCTCATTTCCCTTCATTTTATCTTCATGACGTTGAGCTTTCCCAACGAGTTCCTCTAAGGGGAGTTCCCTGATGGAAGGGGTCTGAAGCATGATATCTTGTGTGACAGCAAATTTTGAGTTTAATCCATTGATGAATACCATGGATTTTGACCATTCCTCGAGCTTGACTCCGCAGGCGCAAAGTTTGTTACACAATATCTCCAGACGACCATGATACGCAGATACGTTTTCAGTTTCTAGCATCTTGAATTTGTGATATTCTCCTTGTAGATCGAATTTTCTGCTATTTTGGAGATCTTCACTTCCCAAGTTGAAAGTTTCAAGAGCTTTTCACATATCTTTAGCATTGTCAATGCCCATAACCTTATCTTGATTAGATTTTGAGACAACATTCAGAATATATTGTCTGGCTTTGACATTCTTTTCTTGTTGAGAGAATTGTTCAGTGGTCCAGCGCTTGAAATTCAGTTCTGACTTGTTATCAGCCGGATCCTTTGGGACTTCGTAGTTTCCATGCTCAACAATTTTCCAGCATATCATGTCATTAGTTTGGAAGAAACCGGTCATTTGTTCCTTCCACCATTGGAATTGACCAGGTTTCAACAAGTATGGCTTGTTTGTAGAGATACCTAGTTCTGGTTCGTTTGGATGAGACATGTTGATAACCTGTGAGTAACACACAATCTAGAGCTCTAGCTCTAATACCAATTGTAGGATCTGTATGTTAGTATCAAGGGAACTGTGACAAAGAGTTGTCCAGTTCCTAGGCACGGCGGAAGTAATATAACAAGTTATCAACGCAATTACTTAAGGTGGAAACCCTAGATAATCAACTAGTTATCTTTGGATGAAAATCACCCCTCTTTCGAGGATTTGAAAGGTCTACTTGTATATTCAATCAATGAGTTTAGAGAAGAACGAGATTACAAAACTTATTGCTAAGTACTAACCTAGTTCCTATCAGAAACTCTAAGATGAAAATACCAGTGAACTTACTTGATGTTCTTTTGCAAGAACACTTTTTCTCTTTTCTTAGTCTGATGCACTTCAAGCTCCGTCAAAATACATGAGTCCTAAGAACATAAAGATGATCATATATATAGGAAGCAAGTCTGCCGTATAAAGATATTCCTAGAATATATTATACGTCATACTTATTTCCTAAATTATGACTATCTCTACGGTTTTCAAGTTAACCTAATTAACTCGAGATTTACCAAATATTACAACGACAATATTACAACCAACTCTAGCAATATCCTAACAAGGAAAAGATCTCCTACAAGATCTTCTCGGCTCGCCGCCTACGCTAGGGTTAGAAGCAACACGGATGTAACGCAGTTCCTTCTGACTTCCCTTAATACTTCATCAGTCTTCAAATCTTCAATCTTTTCATCTGAAATATCAAGATAAACTATACCATAGTATATGCTAAGGTTGTCATCGTCAAAACATAGAGTAATAGTGGAAATGAACCTATTGAGGAACCAGGGTTCCTCAGGTCCCTATTCCAACAGGATCTCATGCATAAACTAAATACATCATAAATAAGGAAAAATAAATACCTCTTAATGCGTATTTGAATCTCGTTGGAATGTAGAGATTAGAGTCTCAAGTGTGACTCATATAATTAGTCCACACAAACAATAAATTGGATCTGCTTTAAATCTCTTCTAGTAGACCGAATAACTTAATTAAAGACGTAACCTTAACACGAGGGAGAATATATACGAACCTGAAAAGAGAAACTTGTTTTCTCGGTTTGATGAAACTCTCGTAAAGATAATTATCTCTCCACTTCTCTATATACTGTATATGCTCCGTATATGTATATAGATTAGATATATAACAAGGGTGCAAATCCCATGAGAAATGACCACCTGATGACCGGCCGTAAAAAATGTCGTTTTTTTTTTGACTTTTTCCGTTTCAGTTTTTTTTGTGCTATGATTTGTAAGTAAAAGTGTTATGTTTTTTCTACCAATTTTGTGTGCTATTGTTTGTAAGAAAAAGTGCTATGCTTTGTAAGTAAAAGTGCTATGCTTTGTAAGTAAAAGTGCTATATTTTTCGAGGCAAAAGCGTAACACATTTCACCTAGCATAGAGAAGCACATATAGGCAAAAAGTGTAGCACACTTCAGCTAGCTATAGAGAAGCACGTATAGGTGAGAAGTGTAACACATTGCAGCCATAACGAAGCACATATAGGTGAAAAGTGTAGCACATTTCAGCCATAGAGAAGCCTATATAGGCGAAAAGTGTAGCACATTGCAGCCATAGAGAAGCATATATAGGCAAAAGTGTAGCACAATTCAGCTAGCAATAAAGAAGCACATATAAGAGAAAAGCGTAGCATATTTCAACAATAAAGAAGCACATCTAGAAAAAAACGTAGCACATTTCACCTAGCATAGAGAAGCATATATAGGAAAAACCGTAGTACCTTTCACCTAGCATAGAGAAAGACATATAGGAAAATCACATATAGGTGAAAAGTGTAACACATTTCACCAAGCATAGAGAAGCACATATATGCAATATCGTAGCACAGTTCAGCTAGCCATATAGAAGCACATATGGGCAAATAGCGTAGCATATTGCAGTAATATAGAAGCACATAACACTTGTGGTAGTACATACTTTGCTAGTTCAAATTTTGGCTTAATATATCATAGCACATTTCAACAATATAGTAGCACATTTCAGGCATTTTGAAGCACTTGATTTTGTAAGTACAAAATCCGGCCTAAAAAAATTTAAAAATTAAAAATTAAAAAAGTCAACGGCCGGTCAACATCTTGTCAAAGTCAATCCCTTGCTAGGATTACTTCTCATTTCTCATGTTAACATTAATTTCTCATTTGATCTTTTGCCATATAAGAATTCTCTTAATCTTACATTAAACAACCTTATATAACTTGTATCCGATATCTCTCAATTACATGAAATATATATAATCCTAATATAAATTATCGTATATCATATATCTTTTAAGATATATTTCTTTTATCTTTAAATAATAGATAATCATTATCTTTTATTTGATGAGCAATCTATGTCTTTAATTCCCTCAAGTAGTCAAATCCAATGGACTTACCAGACATGCGGATTCGCTTGATTCAGTCAATAAACTCTAAGTGTGTGACTTCATAGGACTTAGTTATTCTAGCCATGAAATTAACCTGATTAATCTCTAAGTCGTATTGGTCACTAACAATAGCATGTCATCCCTAAAATACCATGATTACGAATCTTCATAAATAGTCTTATTTCATAATTAGTAATTGCACCTTTTGATTAAAATAGGACAAGACACAAAAACAAGTAAACTAAGGAAATCAACACTATTACTACAGTTGCAGGTTACAATATTTACCGCTAGTAAAAGAAAGAAAAGGCCAGCAAGAGATGAAGAAAGCTACAAAAATGTGTTTAGTTACTTAATACAGATGAAATATAGATAGAAAAGTAGAGCAAAGTTCCGGTCAGAACAAAGCTTAACGTAGGAAAAACGAAGTTTTCGCGTTCACAGATAACAATTTAATGTGTATAATTTGAGCGGTAATGTTCATAATCTAGGCGATACATTTTTTTAGGTCATTTTGAGAAAATAATTAGAAAAAATCAAAGTTCGCAGTAATTACAGTTATGTCACCGCGTCCCTCACTTAAAGCGTTCAAAAAATTTTGTGGCTTATACTATGAACACTTCCATCCGAAATATAAACATTGATGGGTAATCTGTGAACACCATCTGTTCGTTTTTCTTACGTTAATAGTTATTTGCACCTGAACTTTCCTCAAATATTAGATCCCATGTGCATATAACCATATAAATATACATACCCGGTGAAAATGCGTAGTTAATTCAATTAGTAGTGCAGAGCAGCTTTATATTAGGCAATTCCACTTATCCATGGGTTGGAGATTCCCTTCTCTTCCTGCATTATTGTTTTTTAGTTGCATTATTATTATTATCCTCTCCCCTGCAAAGCTGCGACTGCAAGTCTGCAATGTGACACCCAATTTTATCAATAGTCAATAACGAAATGCTATGTCGTTATGCTGAGGCACGTTTCAAGAAAAAAATGAAGTCAGTTGCTAAACTCTCACTCAGTAATGTATTCATTGTAGATGGAAGTTTTGGAAAGAAATAAACACAAGAGACGGTGGAAACATGAGACCCCACCTTACATTAATGGGATGGGGACACCGGACACCAATGTATTACCTCTAAATTTTCAGGCTGTAAACCATTGGTAAAGGGTCCCTCATCTTCTCTCAATAATTAACCATTAATGGCTGGTATTTGACATGAAAGTTCCCCACATTTACGTTAGATCTAACAAATTCAGGCGCGGTGAAACACAAGTTGAGATATAAATATATCTGAGCTTCAAAAATTGTTCATAATGATAAGCTATATAGTATACATCCAACTAGTATAAACTAATAAACAAGATCAAAATGGAAGACTCGTTGAAGTTGATGTGAGAGACTTGAAATGTTGGGAGGAGACGATATGGTGTGGAGGCAAGTTAGCCCTCCTCACAATCTTTCTCATGTTATTATGCAAGCTCTGTTGGACAAGTTGGTTCACTGCTTTCTTCTCTTCACTCATCATCTCTTCGCTCTCAGTTCCATCCTTGTTGAAATCGTAGTAAGAGGAAGGTCCAGCAACACCATATATAGGAGCAGAAACTGCACCAGTTGAGTTCCCTACTTCAGGAAGCCGCTTCCCTTTACCAACCCTCAAGCATTCGAGTATTCTTGAAGCCCGCTTCTGAGCGAGAGTGCTCCCTGTGAGTGTCAATTCAAGAAGAGCAGATACAACACCACACTCTACCATGCTACGCCTATCATTATAAGCCATGTGAGCCATCACCATTAGTATGTAGGTTGCCTTCTCTTGACACCCTGGTGAGTCCATCCAGCTCAGCACATCAATCAGTATAACAAACACATCGCCAACACCACTCAAAGCTATTCTACCTTCACTTATCCCTACTACGTTGCTCAAGATTGATAGAATCCTCTCACTTACTTCCATATCACCCACATTGCTCATCAGAAATCCAACAACATCAGTTTCCAGGATGAGTGGAATGTTGGATGGGAGAATTGACAAGTTGTAAAGAGCTCTAAGAGAGTCTTGTTTTGCTTGACAACAATATTTCTCATCCGAACCTCCCTTGAGGATATTCACAAGGAACTGAATTGCACCCGACGATCCGATGATTGGTTTGTTTGAATCCAATGCACTCAAACCCAGAAAATTGGCTACTATGGCTTCACAAACAGATGAATCTGGAAACCCCTTGGACGATTCGATCATCTTCAGAATCTTATGTACTGCACCTGCTTGAACGATTGCCGCCTTGTTCCTACACCAATGTCATCAGTAGTTTTTTACAATTCAGTCCAACAACTCTTGCAAATCATTCCACTTAAAGAAGATATTGGAGAAAAACCACAAATATATCTCAAGGAACTTCCCATTGTAAGCAATTAGCAAGGATACATCATTCTCACCACACCACATTAATTATATGAGACTCGTATTCCTATCAATTCGAACATCCAACCTCCTTTCTGTCACGCTCACACAGACAACTACCAATAATACAGTCTAAATGGAATCGAATTTCCTTATCCATGTAGAGAATGAAAAAGTAAAGGACGAATAAAGACAAGTAGAGGGAGGAAGAGGTGGTACAGATCATTCCGAATCCCTAGATTGAGCAGAGCATAGAGAGGTTCAACTCTGGTGATATCATCGAGCATTTCAACCAATGGAGGAATGGCTCCAAGCATAGCTAAAGTGGTCCTAGCGTCTCCATCTTCTTTAGCCAACATCCTGGCCATCTTGGCGGCATTTTGTCTGTCGTGAAGACTCTCCTTGTGCAACAACCTCACAACCAGAGAGAGCTCTTCGAATCTCTCCACCTTTGTGTTGAAGTCTGTCTCCTCATCTCCTCCATCTTCGGATTCAGAGAGATTAAGGAGATCCATTAGCTTCTCGGATCGGGACTTAGCAGGCAAGGGGGTTAGGTGATCGGAGTGTCGGCGGCCTCCTCCTCCTCCACAGCGGATGGAGTCGATGATGAAACGGCGGAGGGAGGAAGCGGAGAAAGAGCTCCATAAGCTGCCCTCACTGGAGCGGTCCAGGAGAGCTGATCCGACGTCGTTTCCAAGACACCTCACCATATATCTCTCACTCGCGCTCGTTATCTCCCCACATTGAACCGCCCCACAGACAATGATTTACACCAATTGAAGAGGTTTTGAGGAGTAGTGTATGAGTCAGTTTGGAGTAGGAGAAGGAAGTAGTAGCTTCTCAAACAAGTGTTCCGTTTATTCGGAGGAAAGAGAGAGATCCGTGTTTTTATTCCATATTTCGATATTGGGTATCTGTATTAAGGTGGAGTTCGGATGAGATGAGAACGAGGCTATAGTTAAGCACATGAAGACGCGGTTCATCTTTAGTAATATGACGCTCCACATTAATTGAGAAATTTGCCTAGGATAATAAGGGACGGGGTATTATGATCAATTCGTCTTTCTTCTAAATCTTCTCTCTTTCTCGCTCCTTCTTTCTCATCCGCGCGACGACGATCTTCTCCTCCTCCAAATCTTCATTCTCTCCCTTGTTTTCTTCGATTCCGTTGTTGATCTCTGTTGTAAATTTTTCTTCGTTGTTCAGGACCGATAGTAACTCAGTCAAATCACGTTTTCTAGTGGTGATTCGAGTAAGTCTCGCTTTTCTGAATTCAATCTCTTTTTCGCGATTCAATTTTGATTGTTGCTTTGTTGTTTGTCGATTTTACTGGTTTATCTGTTTATAGATCTTGTTTTTGCTCTTCTGAGTTTATCTTCTTCTTTTTTGTTCATCTATGATTGTAATATTATCTTCTTGTCGTTTTACTTGTGATTGTTCCTTTAATATCTATAGATCTATTGATGCATTGATCAAAATTTTGGCTGAAGACATTATCTGAATTCCTTCAAATACAGTGATGTTGCACCTAATGTTCTTTATATTTACATTGAATTTATTGATGCTTTAATGCTTAAAGATTTAATTAGCACATGTTTATGATGACGATGATGATTTGTGTGTACTGTGCATATTTGAATAAAACCTAATGAACCTTTAAGTTAGACTTGATGAGCGTGAATGTGTTTTTTTAATGATTCTGTAAGTGTTAGATCATGAACAAATGAAGCCTTTGTTCTGTTCTAATCTATATTCATTGTTCTCTATCTACCTTTGATGAATTAACTGAATTAGTTTGATAAGCGCTTGATCTGGGTTTAATTTATGTTGTTGTTTTTTCAAATTGTAGCTTCTACGGTTGTGCTTCTTGATTCTGAAGAACATAATGAACCTATAATATCTCAAAGTGGTTCCCTCACGTATGTCCCTTCTTGTGATGATGCTCTCAAACCTACATTGAGAATGGTGTTTCAATCGTTTGAAGAAGGTATAGCATTTTACCAGGCCCGTGCTGATGCTTGTGGGTTTGATATACCCAATGGAACTAAGTGTCTTGAAGGTGGTGTTGTGAAATACAAGTATGCCTTATGCAATAGAGCAGGGTTCAAAGATGATAGAGTTAATAAAGGCATGCGTTCTAGGGTATCTAATAGGGTTGGCTGCAATGCTTTGCTTGGTCTCCGTTATTCCCAGGGCGTTGGATACAAAGTAATTTTGTTTGAGGAATGTCACACCCACAGTTTTGTTTTGAACTCCCATCGTCAGTTTATGACTTCCTCTAGGAAGTTAGATGAAGGACCTAAGAAATTTGTCCTTAACTGTCAAAAAGCAAGCATTGGCCCGGTTAGATCTCACTGTCTATTCAAAGAGATTGTTGGTGGCTATAAAGAAGTTGGTGCATCAACTGTGGATTTTAAAAACTTTCGGCGTGATATGCTGGCTCACATAGGGGAGGGGGTCAGATGCTCAGATGACAATTGATCGGTTCTTCAAGAAAAATCAGCTTTGCTCGACTTATTGTTTTGATTATGACGTGGATACCACTAAGCGCCTGACACGCTTGTTCTGGTGTGATCTTGTATCCAGGCCAAATTTCTCACTCTTTGGTGATTTAGTTTCATTTGATGCGACATATCGTACTAATAGGTAACTAAAACATCCTTCATTTGTCATAGTTGCTTTGTATTATTCTATTTTTATTGTTCTGTGATTTATGATGAATCCTTTCTTCTTTTCATGTTCATCACTGTGTATTTTTATGAACCCTTATAGTCTACATTCTTTATCAACCAGTTGTGTTTTTATATTTGGATCCTTTCAATGCTTTTATGATCTTGTTATGTCTTCTTTCCTTTCATAATCATGTATTAAAATCTTGTATCATTACAACTCCCTTTTTCTTGCTTGTCTCATGTCCTGCTATTATTAACTTACAGAGTTACACATGTACTTGCATGAACCATTAAGCATATTTTCATGAACCTCTACGCATCTTTTCATGAACACAGTGTAATTCTATGAACCTCTAGGCATAATTGCATGAACCTCTATGCATCGTTTGTGTATGTAGCACATCATGAGGAAAGTGCCAGCAAAGACTAAATATGATGGTGAAACAAGTGATCGGTTTCAGAAGAAACTCACTGCCATTGTTTGGACTCATGAATTGGAATCGGCTGAATTTGAGGCACGCTGGATTGCTTTGTTGGATTTGAGGCATGCAGACAAATCACTTTCATTGTCATAATGTTCACCATGTTCAAACATTCTCATCTTATGTTTGTTGTTCCTCACTTTGTGTTGCTTGTGAATACTTCCCTTCAATGGTTTGTAAGTTTCCAAGTATAATTATCAAACTTGTTCTTCTATTGTAAACTCTTTTAGGAACATGTTCAACATTTGTTTGTGGAGTGTCTGCAAGAAAAATCCAACTTTTGAGCACATAGAAAATTCAAATGGCGACAGTATTTAACCAGTAAGCAAATTGTGTTATGCATTAGAACTTGAGAAGCTTTAATGGTTTAGATTTGTTCAACTACTACATCATCACTATAAAAATAAGATTTCCTAAATTTTTTAGTTTCAACCAAATTGTTTTCGGCAAGTCCGGATTTGTAGTTTTCAAATTGTAAACTCAGTAATTTTTGCACAAAAGAACCAAAATCAAATTGTAATCTCAGTTTACTTGGTACTTTTGAATTGCTATACACATGAGCATTTTTCAATAGTAGCCAAGTAGCAAAAAAACCAAAATCAAAATGCTTTTTGATTTTTAATGAACCCTAGAAAATACAACTAAATTTTTTGTACAAATAAGTTCATGCAAATCAAATTAACAGAGTTTAATCCCCGTTTGAATATTATATGTATAGTTCATGCAAATTTTTTTCCAAAACCCTAATTTGGTGTTTGATCTTCATTTACCTTCAACTGTGACGTCGATTTGGTTGCTTTGATCTTGCTCTGCCTTGGTGTTCTCCATTTCTTTTCTATTGTCTCTTCCTATAACTTTCTTCTTGCTTTTCGCCATTTTTCCACTCGTAACCGCTGGCAACTTCTCTCGACTTCTGTAATTGATGGTTTCTCAACTTCGAGATGTTGAATTTGTTGAGCGAGATCAATTTGTTGAGCGGGATCAATTTGTTGATCGAAATTTGGTCTTGATCTTTGATTTTAGGTTGATTTTGTTCTTCGTCGATCGATTTCACTCCGCGATTTTGGTTATTCCAGAATCGCCTCTTCTTCTCCCCTCTTCTCTCTCGATTTTGTTTCTAATTTTTCTCGCGCTTTTGTTATGTTTTTGCTTGCAGAATGACAAGTTTGCCCTCAAAAAGATTAAATCTACCCAGAAGCCACCGTGTCCTTTAGAAGATCTCACGCTCATGCGTAGCACGGGATAACTCCTCTCTTGTAATCTCAACCGTTGGTTGATTGATCTAAGGGTCGAGATCTGTCGCCGTGTCCTCACCAATACCATATAGTATGTCCTCACATGAGCCCCCCTTAATATGGTATGTGGTATTGGGTATTAGTATGAAATATAGTCATGCTTTTTATATACTCAACTTGCTTCATTCCCGTGTCATGCGCGGATCTTCCATAATGATTTTTATAATTTTGTGAATTATTTACAAATACATAGAAATAAAATCTTAATCCTAATATACTATAAAATTAGGGGTTCCTCCAATTAATCACACTGCATTTAATGCTTTGTTTCTAATTTATGTATTTTCTTGATTTTTCTAGATTTTTTTTCTTTTCATATTTCTTTCCTACGTTTACGAATATGTCACTCAAATGAAGATTTTGACCCACCAACATAGGTCTATAGTGGATATGTATGAAACTTATCATCATCTTCTACTCTTTGGATTCGCAAGGTGTGAAGTTTTATAGGCCGTAAAACCCGTGCGTAGTGTGGGCCTAAAAAATCTATCTTATCTTAATATACTATAAAATTAGGGGTTCCCCAAATTAAACACACTGCATATAATGCTTTGTTTTTAATTTATCTTTTTTGATTTTTTTCTTTTCCCGTTTTTTTCCTACGTTTATGAATATGTTGTTCAAATGAAGATTTTGACTCATCAACACATGTCTATAATGGATTCGTATGGAACATATCATCATCTTTTACTCTTCGATTCCGCAACGTCTATTTGGGCCCGCGCTACATGCGGGTTTACGGCCTATTAAACTTCGCAATAAGACGTTGCAGAATCGAAGAATAGAAGATGATGATATGTTCCATACGAATCCATTATAGACATGTGTTGATGGGTCAAAATCTTCGCAAAACCCGTGCGTAGCGCGAGCCCCACAAGTCTATCTCAATCTATCTAATCTAATATAATATAAAAATCGCGGAGAGAGCAAATTAAAGACCAAACATTAAATTCTTCGCATTTTGATTGGTTAATTCACCCTCCTCAATTTGCTATCTTTTTATTGGTGGTTTTTATATATTATAGATAGATGGATCAAGATCCATAAAATCAAAACTTGAATATATGAAGATTTAATTAAAACTTACATTTTGCAAGATGATTATTTTCTTTTTCATAAAAATAAAGGAGAATTGTTATCCTAACCGTTTCAAACTTCATTTTAAATATATAAACGGTGTTTAAAATCATATAACTTCAACATTTATATATATGTCACTTTTCAAATAAGATGTAATTATTTATAAATAAATAAAAGCAATTCTTTTGTAAATTCTACTAAAAAGAATTAATCCAAAATCATATATAGTTGAAAAATATAAATAATGCAATACAAACAACATATTTATAGCTTCATACATTTGAAATAAATATTCACCTTTATTACCTATAAATGCAAAATTCAAAACACAATCATACACTTTGATACATAGTGTTAATATTATTTTTAAAAAAACATATCTTTTCTCACGCGTAGCAAAAATAATTTTACCTAAATAAAATAAAAAAAGCTAATGGAAACACGAATAAACATTAAAAAAATAAGACTCGCGCGGAGCGCGAGAAACTTCTCCCTAGTATATACTATAAAATTAGGAGTTCCTCAAATTAGTTACAGTGCATTAAATGCTTTGTTTTTAATTTATCTATTTATTTATTTTTTTCTTTTTCACATTTCTTTCCTACATTTACGAATATGTCACTCAAATGAAGATTTTACCCACCAACATAGGTCTATAGTGGATCTGTATGAATTTTATCATCATCTTCTACTCTTCGATTTCGCAAGGTGTGAAGTTTTATAGGCTGTAAAACCCGCGCTACGCGCGGGCCCAAAAAGTCTAGTATGTATATATAGTTATAATATTTATTTTTAAATTAATACTATATAAATAAAAGAAAGTTGTAAAATTTATAACTTTTTAAAATAGTATGTGATGAGGCTAAAGTCGTAGTGTCAAATCAAAGAAAACCCTAAACACTAACTAGAGTATAGCAAGTAAGTAGAGGTTGAACCCAAGGGAATCAAAACACCAAATCAATGCAGTCAAGTGAAATATCAACTAGTAACAAGTAACCAAAGGGGGGGGGGGTTGATTGCAAGAACACACAAGTAACCAGTAACAAGCAGAGGAAGTTTGGGTGAGAATATGATGAGAAGGGGTTTCACCTAGCAAGTATCCACACAACAGTCAATCAAGTTGATCATAGATTTATCTCAAGTTCTATTCAATCCTAGGGAATGTTCCTATTCCAATCTTTAATATATCAGCAGGCCAACCGGTCTTGATAATACTTACTATTCAGCAATCAGGGAAACCTCTCAGGATTAGATGAAATAGCAGCAAAGAGCACAGGAATTATAAGGATGCATGCAATAACTTACAACCGTCAAGTATTAACATGCAATCAATTCTCTTTCATAAAAGCAATCAACTACCAGATCATGCAGATATGAGTGCTACAATGACAAGGAATTCCACCGTATATTCCTAGTCTAGTAATAGAAAACTATCAATCAAACTAGGTGATCAAGCTAGCAAAACTAATAGAAATCAATAGATGAAGTGCAAGAGAATTACTACAAACCCATAGGAAAAGAACAAGAGTTTAGAAATCTCACAACTTAATAACTGAAGGTTTCAACCGCTAAGTAAAACAATGGAGATTAGTTCCTGCTCATGGTTGCAGAACTAAATTGTCTGATGGAAAAGATGATACAAAAGATGATGATAGAAAGAAAGAAACTAGGGTTCTTAAATAGAGACTAACCCTAAAATAATATGATAAAAGATAAATATCCTAAAACTAATAAGGAAATAAAAGAAAGAAAATAAAACAAAAATTAACGTAACCGAAGTCGGTTCCGTTTTCTATTTCAATTCCATGCCTACGTGAATTAATTCATGTGAATAAGTGGGCCATTTTACCCCATCTTGCCAGCCCATGCGTCAGCAGCTTCTTGCGGGCCAGCTGCTTGCTTCACTCCCATTCAATATGTGGGCCGGCCTCCATCTTTAATAATGGGCTCAACATCCAGCCCGTAAACCCAGCATCACTCCATGTAATAATGTCATGTCATACCCGCGATCGCCGTATAGTGATGGCGATCGCCGTCTTGGCTCCGAACATTACTTTTGCTTCGTCTTCAACTCTTCTCTTCAATCTTCTAATTCTTCATAAATATCTCAGATCATAACAATACCTCCAAACACGTATGATAATACTCCTAAACTAATGTAATAATCCCTAGTTACGCTATACAAAGTGCAGCGTATCAGTATGTGTACAAATTTATCAATGAATTTAGGATAATGATCTTTGTATATATATATATATATATATATATATATATATTTTAATTTATTTGTATTCAAATAAGGAAATAATATTAACAGAATTAGGAGAGTGATCTTTAAATATATTAATTTTGATTTTTTTTAAAATGACATGTATTAGAAGATGATGTGGCATAGCTAATTGATGAATATGAGGTTTTGTTTTAGTAATTATATAGAGATTTTCTAAAGATATCAAAAACACACTCTAAAATCAGTTTGATATCCACGCATGATATACCTTGCTCATACCAAACAGTATATCCCATTTTGATATTTGCACATCTCGGATACCTCACATTTTTCATGCGTGTGGGCGTTCCCAAAACGGGTACCTCGCATTACCGTCAGATCACCGCGTTGTCCTCTTCCCTTCAATTTGGAAGATCGCGTACCTTTACCCACCTTTATCCTGATAGCCATGTGCTAGCGCCTCCATTGATCAAACAAGCTCCTCCATTATTTGAACAAGCTCCTCCTCGTGCGTGAATAGCTCCTCTCCGCTCTTGAACAAGCTCCTTCATTAATTGAACAAGCTCCTCTCCGCTCTTGAATAAGCTCCTCTTCGTTCTTGATATCTGACGGAACCATCATTTGCACATCTCGGATACCTCGCATTGTTCATACGTGCAACGCGTTTCCAAAACGGCTACCTCGCATTACCGTCAGATCACCACGCTGCCCTCTTCCCTTCAATTTGGAAGATCGCGTAACTTTACCCACCTTTATCCTGATAGCCATGTGCTAGCTCCTCCATTTATCGAACAAGCTCCTCCATTATTTGAACAAGCTCCTCCCCATGCGTGAATAAGCTTCTCTCCACTCTTGAACAAGCTCCTCTATTAATTGAACAACCTCCTCTCCGCTGTTGAATAAGCTCCTCTTCATTCTTGATTTGACGCTAATTTGCGCTCCGAACGATAACCAAACCTCCTAAGTGTGAGAAAGGTTCCCACAGACGGCGTCAATGAAGGTTTCCGGACTTAAAGAATCAATCGAAACAAATCTAAATAAACTTTGATTATCGAACGGACACTCTCGTGTTTATTCTTTGTATAAGGAGATACATGTCGACTAATTCAAGACCCGAAAACCAACTCACAAACCTTCGGTCCTATGCCGATATTCCAGAGTCGGAAAGAAGATCCGTCAAATAAACGTTATACATGCCTAGGCTAAGGTTGTGTTTGCTATACTAGTTAGTAAACTAGTTTGAGTTGTAGTTTAAGTTACTCAACTAGTTATAACAGGAGTTTATCTTACTAGAAAACAATAAACTGCGTTTGGCATGCTTTAACTAGTTACTAGTTACTATATAGTGTAATTTGTTAACTAGTTATGTAAATTGTTTTGAAAAATAGGGTTATTTTTGTCAAATAATTATAGGTAACTACTAGAAACTGGTTTGACCCCTTGATTTTTCTAGTTTATGATTTAAACTAGTTTAGTAACCAGTAACTAGTTAAAATTAGTCTACCAAACCATGTTTAAATAAATTTGTAACTAGTAACTAGTTAAAATGACTTTGCAAACACAGCCTAAGTTACGTCCAGCTGTTTGTCAGCTACCTGGTTGCACGAGTATGATGTTTGTATCAGCTACCTGCATCAGCAGCTTCCATAACCAGCTTGATTGTCGTGCTTTAATAAGTTCATGCTTTCGTTATATACGCGAAGTTTGAAGACGATGTGTTCCATTTTGTAAGACTTAACGCATTCCATCATGCGTTATGTCGCGTTTGTTAAAGTCTTGGTGTATTAAGGTCGCCATGATCTCATACTTGGACGTCTTGTCTTTGGTTTCGATGTTCAGAACTTGGTGTAAGCTTGTTGAAGGCGTGGCGTAGGTCAAGAAGCAAGCTTATTAAACGAGGCTCCATCAATTATGAGTTTATTTTTTTCTCTTTCTTTTTGGCCCAATTTTTTAACCCAGAAATTTTGGGTTGGGTAGGATCGGGTTTGCAAGTTGGGTCATTTTCTACCAGGTACAGTAATGCAGCAATAGAAAAGGGTACAGTAATGCATAGTGTGGGAGTTATGTATGCAAGAGCAATGTAAAGCACCAAGAATAATAAGAGTTACTTATGGTATTTGCGCATGTAGCAGCAACAGCAACAACAACCATTACAGCAAAACTACACATGTAGATAGTTGATAGTAGCACCTAAGAATAATAAGAAGTCACTACGCATCCATCTGGACTGCTTCAAAGGCTGCAACTGCTGCGTCATCCACATCCATTACAGCAGGAGCAGGAGCAGGGGACAGAATCCGTTTTATGTCATTGCTAATATTTTCCAGGTGTGGAAGCATTTTCTTCCCAAGATTACTGCTGGATTTGTTTTCCACGCAATCTTGAGCAAACTCGTTGCCACTCTCTTCAACTACTTTGCACATCTGTGACCATCATTTAGATTAGCAAACCCAAATATTGTATAAGCAACCACTAGGGTTGGTCTTATTCTTCATAACAAAAGAATATGATGAATTAATAAACAATACAAATAAACCTAGTACCTGGTTGTAAAGTCGAGCAAGCTCTTCAGTGTCAGCAGTAGGAGCTCCAGAGGCTGCTTCCTCAGCTGCACCAGCCCATATAAATCATACAAGTTGGAATAAACAAAACACCTTGAGACGTTCGGCATTAAGAATATGTGCAGTTTTTATTCCCCATACAGACAGAAAGACGAAAAAGATTCAACAATACAGAAATAAGCAAGCATACCATCTATCATCTGTATATGAGGAGGAAGGTTCATTATTTCAGCAGCAGAGACATTAGGTGCATTCTCTCCTCCTTTAGCTGTATCCTCAGCTTCACTTACGGCATTGCCCTCCTTCTCATCCTGTCACCACATACACGATTCAATACCAACTACTCTCAGTCTCAGAACGGATGATTGTTAATAATTACAATAACGACACGTGCGTTAAAGTGCTTACACAGTAGAGTTTATAGTATTCAGTAAAAAGTCCCTTCTCCAGAAGCAACAGCCTCTTTTTGATAAAATCAACCTGTCTTCTCTGCATTTCTCTATATTGCTGCAACAAGTTACCCATATCCAAAGCTCCTACTTTTGTCTCACCTGCTGCTGCATCACAAATCTCAGCTTTCATATTCCTCTACAGCACTCTTTATAAAGGTAGTAGTAGTTTGAGTTTGATTACCTCCAAAGCCAGGAAGAATTACAGAAGGGATATTCAATTCCTCACAAATCACTTGTTGAATTCTCAAATACTTGTCATCAGCAATAGCTTGCCATCTCCCATACCCATGCCTGCACCAACAGAAAAAAGAAAACAAATTTCAAAAAGATTGCCTGTTAAGTGACAACTTATTGATTCTCACTGGTAATGAAACCTTCCTGTCAAAAGTACCGTATAGGTGCTTCTAGAAAAAACCATCACAGAAAACGGCTATGCAGATCAATTAGTTTGTATTGACTAGCCGTCAAACTAAGGTCATACTATCAACTAACAGGTGAAACTGGGTTTTTGAGCTACAGCAGTCCCACCTCACAACCCCTTCCCACAACCGAAGAACGGTACGCCATTAAATTTCAGTCATTATATAAATTTCTCCAAGTGAATCCATAAAATCAAATCAAATGCTCAAACTTCTAGAGAAAAGTAATATCATGCTGAAATTCACAAATGTGTACCACAAATCCATGACGGGGTCAAAATTCCTAATAATTCTTACTTCAATAGTGCACGTAAAAGTAAGGAATCGTGCTCTCTCTTCCAGAATCTGCCATCTCTCAGTCCTGGATACAGAACAAGTGTATCACTGGCAAAAAGAGGAGCATCCCGATTTTCCAGCAAAAGCTTCACCTGCAACAGATAGAAACAAATATCATACACAAATAAAAGGACAATTGCACAACCACCAGATTTGTGACATGACATGGATAACACTGGCTCAGAGATTGACAGTAATCAAGTTAGACAGAAAATAAATAAAAAATGTGATGTGAAGTTCTGGAATGTTACTGTCAGCATCAGCCCCATGAGGCAAAAAATACGAAGTAACTACTTCCATCTATTCAAAACTTCAAGTCTTGAAATTGAAAACATAGCTTTAAATGTGCAACACATAATCCGTATCTGTATTATTAGGTATACTGAACAAATATGTAGCAGATAAATAGAAATTCCTAAACAATGACGTGTGAAAACTAACTACTTCCATCTAATTCAAAACTTCAAGAATCGGAGAGATGACATGTGAAAACTTTTCATTTCCTAGAACCCAAAGTACCCAGAGACATACAGCACCCAAAAAAAAATGCAGATTAAAAGGGGCAAGCAGCAAGGCATTTTAGGGGCTTAGTTGTAAAAAAGAGCATTTTTCCTTGTAACTCAAATTTGCATCATGAGCAGTCTATACAAATGTTTGCATCATTGCATTACATAACTGGCAACATCAATTATCAAACTTAGGGGTTGTTCGGTAAGATTCATTTCGTGGGTTGAAGTGGATTGAAGTAGGGGTAGTTGAAGTGAATTTTCTTCAGGGGGTGGGGACCTGAAGGAAATAATGGATTTATCAGCTAGTTGAAGTAGCACTTCAACTTCAACCCAAATTACTCCAATTTAACTGAAAAGGCCCTTAATTGTATCTCCACAACATATCCAAATGAATGAAATTGTCCACATATCTTAAAAATAAAATATCTTACTAACCTGTACATCTGCATCTCCTTCACATCAAGAAAACAAATTGCTAACATATATAAAAAAACTCCTCAAAGTTAAACATGTGTCACACTAAGCTAACCTGTACATTTTCCCCCAAATGACTTAAAAGGCAGTTTAAGGGCTAAATAGGTCAGTGAAAATCTTGGATAGGTAATACAAAAGATATGGTTTCAATCTGTGCAGTTCCAATCCTCTAAAATAAATCCGGAGGAGACCACACACTCACCTTCTCATGTATTAAACTCAGTTGTCCAAGTCTGACAAGAACATCTTCCACTCTCAGCCCTTCCTTTGGAACACCATCTACATAAGAAAAAGGGAGTAGATGCTAAACTACAAGACCAATTGAAAAGAAATTCCCAGTTTAATAGCAGTTCAGAATTACAAAAGCAAAAACAACCGAAAATTACCTGAAAAAGTTGGTGAGTCATTTACACCTTCGTTTATGTGAGATAAGAACAGTGTTGCATATCTGACACCCAGCGGTAGAGGAAGGATATAAGTTGACAGAAAGACACTTAATTATGATCACTGTGTTTCAACCTTATGAAAATAGAACTTCGTAGATGAATTTTTTTAGATAAATACACAAAATTTAAACTTGCACTAAGTTACGGCATCAAAATTGCTTTTGTAGTACAATAGACTAGTCTACTTAAATGTGAAGGAAAATAGAAAGAAGTATTAAATAGTCAAACGGCTAAAACCAATGAAACAAAATAATGCTACAATGCAATAGCTTATAGACGACCGACAACAGGTTCCATCAAAGCTTCTAGGATCTTATAACAACCTTCAAATATAGTATAAACCAGTGAGTCACTAACCAAATAAGTAACTGAACATCAGATCCCAAGAACAGAACTCTATCTCGGGTCCAGAAATGCTATAAAAACATGTACCATAAATTTGGACCTTATCAACATAATGTATAGTCACTATATTTTACATAGAATATAGTCAAATCATTCTAAAATTCTAGCTGCTATATGGTTGCTCAGGAGAAGAAAGCGGACATGAAAGACCACTATTTGTTGACACATTAGCATCGGCTACTCTAAGAGCCAAAAGACTAGCTGCTGAATCCAGATAAAGCTTAAGGTGAGCAATAACTCATATGAAACCTGCTAATCCCGTCTTTACTTCATAAGATATCTGAAATATTCTCACAGATTCACACTTTATCAAGAATCCTGCTCAAAAGAGTTAGCCATTGCAGCAAGATCCAAAATGTACTATCTCCAAAACTGAGAATCCATATCACACAGTATCTTGAACCATTAAAACTGGGGCAGGGCAAAATAACAACATTTAGAACAAGCATAGAGGGGGGGGGACGTCATCCTTATAACAATGAACATTTTAGAGAATGAAGAAAGATATTCCGCTTACTCTTCCACTTCTTCATAAGTCTTCCCTTTCAACCGTGGCAAAAACTCCACCCAATCAAAATCACCTACCCCAAATCTACAGAAGAAATTAAAACAGTGCCAATTAAGGATAGCACTTGAGTGGAGAAGGATGTATATATGCAAAGACAAAATCCAATTTTGATTGAAAAAACAACTAAGAACCTCATTATGATTTGAACAAATGCAGCTCTCTGACTCTGATTGAAACCTAATACTCTGAGTGACCTTCCTTCACCTTCCATCAGAGGTAGCCGTTCCATGCCACCAACTATATAGAAGAAAGACCTACTAGATCAGTAACCAAGTATATTGTGAATATGTAGTAGCAAGGTTTATTAACAGAGACATAACACCTCGGATTCTTTTTCGATAAGGCTTTCTATCAGGTACACCAGTTGTAGTTGTCTCCTCATCCGACAAATCAGCTTCATAAGTGTCATCTTCACCATCAGAACTAACATCTTCTAGACCAGCCAAGTCATCATCTTCAACAGATACAATCTTTAAGTGCCACAACACATGAATTAGCATTCAGATAAAAAAAGGAGAAATGTTTCATTTGCTAGTTCCTTGAAGTTTTGTATGGGAGAATTGGCTAAACAAAAACCCCATATAATTGCAAGTTAACAGTTTGGTAATGAAGTCCTTTCTGCCTAACAGAGAGGCTATTTTTTGTTCAAAATAAACCTGAAATATGGCAAGATAAACCCAAGCGAAAATAAGCTGAACAGAAAGTCACAAGTGAAAAACATACTTCAATAGCATTTAATTATCCCAATTCCACCGAGGTCTTTCATATTCAGGTTAAAATGACCTTGATAGTGACTTTGAGAATCCATTCTCACATGGCAGGACTAAACTTGGTACACATAAAAAGCAGCTATATTCAAATATTCGGATATAAAGGAATAAGAAAAGGAAAAAAGAAGAAATATAACCAACACATGCAAAAAGAACTCAAGGTGAGAAAGATAAAGCTAGGGTAATTTACCTGTTTACGAACTCTCTTTCCTTTTCCCAACGAATTAAATTCCTCTGATTTATGCACTTCGAATTTGTCTTTTAACAACTCCTCCCAATAAGAACTTCCATCCGTATTATTAACTGTAGCCTTATTCTCCATGACTACTTTTTGGTTTTCCTCTTCCACTGATTCATCTATGTATTCAAAGTTAGCCACCTAGATACAATAAAAAAATCAATAAGCATGGGGGAAAAGAGAGTACAAATGTACTTCCATTGTATGCACAAGCGGGGCAGAATTTTACATTCAAGAAGGCAGTAAGATCTCATGTCAAACAAATATAATCAAATAGAAAAAATTAAGCCGCAAGCTAAGTTACCAATAAAAAGAATATAACAATTTGCCTTATTTTATTATGTATTTTCAATTTTAAATGTCAATTTCATGCAAAACTATTATGTGAGTTCCAATATAGGATAGCGATTTCTTTATTTCGCATGCTTAACATGTGCATTTAGGTAGGGCATAGCTTAGAAAGACCAATATTATAAACATAAAATGTAATTGTTGAAGTTTCATGGTATAGGTGAATTGCGTTTAACAATAGATTTCACTTCTCGAGACCTTATATGTGCCAATAATACTCTTCATATAACTGAGGTATTAAATTGTGGTTAACTATTTTATACATTTTATTATTGTTTTAAAAATCTACTTATAAAAAAGTCTAAAAACAATCATTTCTATATATTTTCAAAAAAAAGTATTAACAAATAAGTTTACAAGTTTGTATGATAGTGGCACTAGTGGATTTCATCCGATAAGATAGGCACATCCTAATATTATTGAAGATTTTCATACCCATCTAGATATCCTTCATCGCGTGAAATAAGTTACTGATTGTTCAACAGACATAAAGGAAGTAAATCAACAGCTATCATATCCCTTACCTTGAAAGCTTTCAAAAAGCCGTCTTCTTCATCATCATCCAAAGAAGCCTCCTCGTCTTTAATGTGTTCACGATCAAGTAATCTAGTGAAGATAAATTGTTATAGGACTGGGATCATAAGAAAATAGAGTCATTATACATGAATAAGTATGTAGACGTTTACCTATCTATGGCAGCATCATCATAGTGAATCTGACGAGCTTTTGACTCTTCAGTTTCCTCTGCAAACAAATCCATAGACCCATGCCTAATGATATCATCTAGTTCTTCCTGAAAATGTCATGATCATGTCAAAATGCAGTTACAGTACACAACTAATTATTTTCCTCATAAACCACATCTAAGATTCGTGAATGAAGTGTAAATCATTGATTGTAGCCAACCATCAAAATCATAACACAGCAGAGTAAAAATTATAGAGCTAGTGAAGGATGTATATAATCACATATAGCGTGTCTATTGTAGTTATAAAGAAGATTCCTATTAATGTGTCAATTTTAACCCAATGCTCATGCTATGAATGGAAACAGATAGCTGAAAACAGGAAAGTAGGTAAGAACGGGAGTATTAAGTATGAGACTTGAGGCTAAATTCCACAAAGTATGTCCCAATCCGGAATGGATCTTTCAAGATTGTTTATGCTAGAAAGTTAACATAATCTAATGTTCTACACAATTCTTTTTGTTACTCTAGGAATGAGCAGAGCTAGTCAATCATACCCTATTTATTAATGACTATTGCACAACTTACTAGAACTTTGGCAGATCTTCTTTGAGAGACTAGATTCAAATGTTCAACGACAGTTTTGAAGCCGTGTAAAACCGTCTTAAACCGGAACCGGAACCGAACATAACAGGAACAAGTAAAAACTGTTCAAGTTCGGTTTTGGTTCCGGTTCATGATTTCATAGAGTTGTGAAACCGGCGGTTTGACAAACCGCCACTTCTAAAAAGGTAAGGTAGTGAAATTTCTTTATAAAAGTAATAGAATTGCATGACTTTGACTCTTGTAGTCCAAATAGTGGGGTAGACAAATTGAATATTAAACTAAAACTCGTATTTTTTCAATTTTTTTCCTTACAGTTAATCTATTGTACACCTCCCTACAACAAGAAGAAATACCTCCAACTTCATGAGACTTATTCAATCTTGTTTAGAGAAAAAGATATGGCATGATAACATTCAAAGGAAGTCTATACCTGATTAATATTTTGGGTCTTGAGCTTCCCCACAACCAGATGTTCCAAAATCATCTTCTTCTTAGTGAGTTCCATCATTCTTTCTTCAACGGTCCCTCTAGCCACGAGTCTATAAATCATGACCTTTAAGAAGACGGGAAGAATTAAGATATCTTCCAGCCAGGATAACTTCTAGAAACAGTTTTGTTTCGCAGATATGTACTTAAATGAAGATTAACCTTATTTGTCTGTCCAAGCCTATGTGCTCTGGCCATCGCTTGTAAATCAGCATGGGGATTCCAATCGCTGTGTGGACATACAAATACAAGAAGGAAAAGGGTAAGAGAGGACATCAAATCCAGAACCTTGCATTCCAATAATATTTTATCCCAATGGCTAAGTGGACATACAAACAAGGAGTGAAAAAGTAGCAAAACGCGTCAAAATGCAGAATTTTGCATTTTGCAATAACTTAAAATTATCACAGGATAGTTCAGATTGATAAAGGAAAGAAAGGATGTACCTATCATAGATAATAACAGTATCAGCAGTAGCAAGGTTTAATCCCAATCCGCCAGCTCTTGTTGATAGTATAAAACAAAACCTCGAAGAATTCTTGGAATTAAATCGATCAATACGAATTTGTCTCTCAGTTCCACTAACCTTGCCGTCAATCCGCTCATATTGCCATTTCTAATAAGCAATGAGAATTAAGAAAACACGTTATCAGCTTGTTGGTCAAATCAAGTAGAAGTAATGGTTCCGTACACACATGTGAGCTAAACAAACTGGGCATTCATAAGCATATCATCTGGTGAATGCACTACACTGGCACACATTAAAAACTAAAATTTATGATTCTTATTTATTTACACATACACAAGATTATGGGAACTACGTACACTCATACAGCCAAAAGATATGATACATTTCAGATTAAATAATTATAGGATATCACAACATATTGCAGGACATAACACATCATTATAGGATAGAAACAATACTGCAGGACAAGATGCCAAGGAGAAGAAGGATTGAAAAGAACTCTAAACACAAAAATGTATCAGACTAAAGGAACAGTGTACCTCAAAAGTAAAATACTCCCTGAATAGAAGCAATGAAGACAACCAGAATGTTTACCTTGAATGTGAGATAATCCTCTAGTATGTCCAACATATTCTGAAACTGTGAATATATAAGAACTCTATGTCCTTGCTCTCGCAGCTTAACCATCATTTTATCCAACAATTGCAATTTCCCAGATGTCTCGAGAAGTTCTCTGTCACAAGATAGAGATGAAAAGAGTATTTATATAATACATTTAAGAAAGGAAGATGTATGATCAATTAATACACTCTTCCATGGTGATAATTAATAATGCCTTTTCAGCCGTGGGCAACAAAAAAGGTTTTGACCCCAGAAAAATAAAAGAGGATTTATATTGCACGTGTGATTACTTGTGTGATTCATTCATATCAGGTATATGTTTTTCAACTCCCTCTAACATGTAAGGATGGCAACATAGCTTCCGCAGTTCCATAACCACATTATTCAAGGAAATCTGGACCAAAAAACACAATTTGATGTTAGATAAGGAATAATTAGGTGAAAACAAACAGAAACTTCATTGGAGAGTTTACCTGCCCACCCTTTCGAGCTAATAACTGATAGTTACGTGTCAAAATTGCTCTGTAATACTCCTTCTGTTGACTGCTCAACTCAACCCGCAAGATCAGCTCCTTCTTCGGGGGAAGGTCCTTCATTACATCTTTCTTCATCCCTAATACCACAATAATTTTTTAATGCATTAACATGCAAAGAATATAAGAGAATATCTCCGAAGACAAGATACAGAAGCCAGGAGCGCAAAAAAAGCATACAAATATGGATGCTGCAGATGGAAACAATAGAGATATCCCTTCAGAAGTCAGACTTCAAAGACACTTCCAGAATACAAATCAACCCAAATAATTCCTATATGTTCACTTCACCCATCACAGATCAGTGCTCCAGAAAATTCACTATCATGTCCTCTTAGAGAGCCAAGAAAATAAAGGATTTTCTATGACAATTCTGCTATTTGTTGGGATTGCATTCCAGTGTGAAAGAGAATAGGAGAGGATAGCAAGAAAAGCAGCCAAACAAAGAAACATCGACTAAGTAAAAGAGCATAAAAGAGAGTCTCTTAATAAATAACTAAGTAAGTAGATACAAAAGAAATTAGATATCTGATACTTCTATGCATAATAAATCAATTATCAATTACTAAACGATAATTTGAAATTCTATTAGATAGAAACTATCATTACTTTGAAATCTTAGCAGTATACACATCTGAAACTTTTATACAGTCATGAAACCAGAATAAGTTTAGAAGTTTCCAAAATAAGCTTCAGCTTAAGGAAAGCTACTAAATATGCACGGAATATCCTCGTCAAATTCTCGATGCAAAAGTTCACATACAAGGTTCTATTCTTTCCCTGTAGTAAGATTCATTCTAAATGAACTAGATGGTAATATCATTAAGAAAAACAGAGTACATCAATCATATGAATGTTAGTTGTAAGTTGTAACCATCTGTTCTTTACTAACGGAAAATTCACATACAAGGTTCATCCTTCCAAGATAGTCCATTGTTAAGGGGGGATAAAGTACATATAACAAGTGAAACATAAGCAGCCTATATGTGAAAGTTATAAAATAGTTTCAGTTCTGAATCATATGAGTGAGAGTTTTGACAATCTGTTCTTTACTGATGGAAGGTTAGATTCATAGCCAAGCCTAATAAGATTCATTTGACAACTGAAACTTGGGGCAATAATCAATATCCATGTACCCTTGTTTCTTAAAAAGGTGTCAGAAACATAATTAACTATAGATAACTGTGAGATTTTGTGATAGTTCCCATTAGATTATCAATAGCATGATATGCCTTTAAATAGGCTTACAACTTTTGGCTTACCCAATGCACCTCACTAGAGCTTTTACAACATAACAAATAAATGCAACATACTGACATAACTCAAGTCTTAACATAATTTTCCGACAATAACCTGTCCATATTACATCTGTCCGTGCAATCTAAAGCAAGCTCATAATATGCATTTCAAGACCAACCTACTTCAAACTTTTCACATCTAGTCAAATCCAACTTATTATCATTTATGAAGCATTCAAGTAGACATTTGATATACAACATTCAACAAAAAAGCGACTTAATAGTCTAAGAAATAGAAAGATGTCAGAACAGCTTCAGTTACATACTTCTCAAAAGATGTGGAGCCAACATTTTATGAAGCCTAGAGATCTGCTCCTCGTGATTGATATCCTTGAACTCTTCCTGAAATTCTTCTAAACTTCCAAACTGAAGATGGGATAATTTGGAAGATATCAAAGTTTATTTTTCAATGTTATGACATAATGTCCTTTTAAGCCCCTTTTAAACTCCTCCAAAAAATACTAACCTTTCCAGCATCAAGAAAGTGCATGAGCATAAAAAGTTCGTCCAGATTGTTCTGCATAGCAAAACAGACAGTAAGTGGGCAATCACTGAAGAGAACACAATCATCTCACTCAGTAAATCATCAAAATCAATACACAGTAGCTCGCATGATAACCCCTCACCAACTACAACTATACCACCATCAGAACATGCAATTATACAAACCGCGTGGTTATAATTCTATTCCAATTCTTCTAAAAACAAAAACGTTACCTTCAAAAAAATATTGAGAACGCATTAAAATACCAGTACAGAAAAAAAATCAAATTCACTAGGAAAGCTGAATTAGAAAAAAGCAACAAAGGGAAGAGTAATATTGGAGGACACACTTTATGAGAAGGGAATAATATATTAAATGAAAGGTTGGTGGAATCTCAAAAAAAGGGAAAAAGTTTTACAGGGAAACTATTGTCAGGGTAGATTGAAAAGGACAGTCTATTTCATCCAGATTGTAAAGGACACACTTTGTGAGAAGGGAATAATATATTAAATGAAAGGTTGGTGGAATCTCGCATTTAATAAATCCCTGCCCTGTTTCACCTTACCAATTCCAGAAGCTTTCATCTCAAGGCTTTGTTCTAATCGGGGTAATGGCTGCCACTTCCCAAAATTTCAATGTGAATGAAGTAATATCCACTTACTGTAATAATATCAAAAACAACAAGGTAACGTTTACCATACATTAACCTAATCACACGGTTCACACCTCCTTTGTCAAACCTCCAATTGAATTTCAAAAATGGGGGGTGGAAGCCAAAAGACACTTAACATACTACACTACAAATAATCACAAACTACAAGAACTAGGGAATCGGAATACAAGTGTATTTAAATGTAGCAAAGAACATTTTCTAATGGTGACGATGCTTGCTAGATAGGACAGAGGACAGTTCAGGTCAGCATCAGAAATTGAAGACGAAAAGACAGCAGCGCAGGTGAATCAATGGTTCATCTGCTGCATATCGACAAAGAATTTGTAACTGCTGCATCTTTAGTTCTTTACTCAAAAGAACCACCAAAACTAATCAATGGTTCATCTGTGAGCTGGATCCACCAAAACTTCCTTTTTCATATAAAATAATCATCATACTGGCATGGCCAATGTAGAAACAAAAAATATGTTTCCACATCACGTCATCCGCTTCTTAACACATTTTATTTATATTATACTATACTATTACATAGTAGATTTACTGTGATGTTTGGTTGGGCTGATAAGTAATGACTAATGAGGAATGGGTTTGGAACCGTCCAATCCCTTCACGATATACCATGCCAAAAGGGGTTTCTGCATTCACTAACAGGCCCATTCTTCTTATCCATGATGAAGGTTATCTGAACACCTTACTGGCCGCTGCCCGCAAGCTGTGAAAGTTGGCCGCATGGTCAGCATGGTAGCAGTCAGAAGAAAATAAGATGGTCGGTTTGAGGTGGTGCATCCATGGTTGGGTTTAATGGATGCTGCAGAGGAAAGGCATGAGAAGAGAGTTTTGAGTGGTTGGAGATGATAAGGAGTGATGTAAGAGGTTGGATAAAGAGGTAAATATGTAACATAAGGAATTTTTTGGAATACCTACTAAACAGGTAAAATTCTGCACTCATGTTTCAGAATTCACAATGCACGAATATAAGTTGTTAATGTGATACTTTTGCTTGAGCATACTACTGGTGTGCAAGTGTCAAGCAATAAGTGTTCATTCTGAAGATGAGCTAAACTCTTTAAGAATATATCAAATTGTCCCAATAGCATATCAGACATAGCTATATAGGTAAAATTGTAACACCGTGACTACCATGGTACTAGTCAGACTAAGCCTCCCTCTTGAATAGATATATTATGACAGAAGACATGTTCCGCAAACAATAAGAAGATGATGAGGTTACAGCCAACAAAAGAGCACAGAATAGAATGACAGTCATCATAAAAAAGAATATGAATGTCATGACCACAGGCATTAAGCGTACGCATTTAGAAAAAGCTAGTACTAGTAAAGGTTAAGATAGTAAGTTCAGCATCAGAACAAAGAACTGAAGATTTCAGACAAAATATCGAGAATTGCAATTGCACCTGTAGTGGTGTTCCTGTAAGAAGCACACGGTGTCTAGTAGAATACTGTGTCAATTGGAAAAACAACTTTGAATCCTTATTCTTGAGACGGTGCCCTTCATCTACAATCTAAATTAAGATGTCATAATAAGTAGAGTTTAGAAATGTGGGTACAGACAACAGAATGAAAGATCCAAGGCAGAATTTTACCATACACTCCCACTTTATTGGCTTCAAAGATACAGAATCTAAGTTAATCATTTCATAAGAAGTTAATAGAACATCGAATTTGATCCTTTCTTGCTTGCTCTCACTGTTAGGCACTCCAGACTTCTTTTTGGTCTTTGTAGAGCTTTTCGGGTAGTAAAACTCATATTCCCGGATAACACTACGAGCTTGTGAAGAACCAACATACATGACCTGCAATATTTTCATTTACTACATGCAAGACATGCTTCAGAAGAATTAAACAGTGAAGATGAGGGTACATACGACATTCATTTGAGGAGCCCATGTCGCAAACTCACGCTCCCAATTACGCAATGTTGATAGTGGTGCTACCACTATATGTGGACCAGTAACATCTTCAAAGAGAGAGGCCAAGAAAGCAATACTCTGAATGGTTTTACCTGCACCAATTATTGAGATGCAAGTAATAAGAATTTTAACCATCTGATAGACCAACTAATACGAACATGCTTTTCAAAAATATACAATAAGCCAGAGAAGCCTTACCTAGTCCCATCTCATCAGCAAGAATCACGTGAGTTTGTTTTGACCAGGAAAAGCGCAAAAAATTCAGCCCTTCAAGCTGATAAGGATGTAGAGTACCTTCAGGTATTTAAAACAAAGTTTTTATGCATTTGTAACACCACATTGGTGAACATACATGATAAGGGCAATTATTAAACAATATAAAATACTACCTCCGGGTAAAAACTCGGGACTCTGTTCATAATGTTGAAATTCTTTATGTTTGCTTTCTGATCCTTTGGCATCACGTGCACCAACCCTTTGCTTACTAAAAGATTTTTTGCGATGTCTAGACTGGTTAATCTTGAACCTCTCAATTTCTGGCTGAAATGCAGATATATCTGACTCAGATTCCCAGTAACACTCATCATATGAAAGTTCTTTCCACTTCACAAAATATTCCTTGTCATCATCCTCTCCTCTAAAAAAATGGACAAACAAATAGTCAAAATCAATTTTTTCTTTGTCGAGCCCTTCTATAAGTCACATTGAAAATCATATTCTATTCATATATTAAAAAGTACACAAATAAATTATCTTATGAAAACATGACGCGTATTCTTGTCGCACAAGAGAAAGGAGAACTAAGAATTTATGAATGCAAAGGAAACCTGTAGTAATGAGTCTAATGACATCTAAAATATCCTTTTTCATCCAGATCGTGGTTACTAGGAGTCATCTAAATCCTCACCATATAATAATGAAAGTTTCCAGATCAGGTTATACGCCAATACTTATTTAACAACTCATCAAGACCACCAAAAATTATCTAACAAATAGGCCTAACACAAAAACAATCCTGATAAGGCGAATAAGGATTCCATGTATGACAGTCTTCGAAGACGAAAAAAGAATATGACCTCTCCCAAGTACATAATATCCAATAGCTTTTCAAACACAATTTTAAACATAGAGGAAGCACCAAAGGCTAAAAAGTAGGCATTACACCATAACCAAAATATTGTTTGGGTCACTGCAAAAATATTACAGTATGGTTTTGAGGCATACACAATCATTCCAACATTCATATATCATGACCTTCTGCATCACATATGAGAAAAATCGAGATTTCAAAACACCTCCACAGTTATATTCATACTAAAAGAGATAACACTTCAAGACGAGTAAAACCTGCATGCAAGGATCCGATCAACTGTAGTCCACTCAGGTCGAATCGCAACAAAGTCATCTTCTGAACCATTCATTGATTCCATTTGACGATGAAAGTTGTTCACTTTAGTCTTGAGGCGAGGAAGTGATTTATAGGCATTTACAAATTCTTGCTCAGGCACCCTGCAAATTTTAAACAATAAGGATCATATGCGAAAATCATTCCAACAGCAACCTTACCAGAACAAGTATAGAATGAAATTAATTGAGGTACTAAAATTTATGTTTGACAAGTACTTGCTTCGAACCCCGCTCAGTAGACATACCATGTGCAATGCAGGTAAGACAAGCCCTTCCACTTTAAAAGGTATTGTTTGACAAGAACTTGCTTCGAACCCAGCTTAGAAGCATCATTGTCATCAGCGACCATGGGTCGCACTTCACAATCAAGGATCTTCTCAACCTCACTAAGAGGACTCACCTGCAAAAGAAAATCATTACACATCATACACTTGAACCAACATAAGCTTTTTAAGTCCTTACTAATTCATAGTTAAGAGCTCATACACACTCAGGACACTTCCAATCTCCAGGATAAGGAGCTTTCAATTTTGGAAGTAAGCACTTTGGATGGTAAGAATAGGTGCAAGTTTGACATTCAATGAGGCCTTCACCTTCTCCACAAGATTGGCATGAATCTGCTTTCTACAGAACATGCAAAACAAAGAAAACAGATTACTGTCCTAACAAGGACAAGTTCTACTGCATAACTTCAGTAGATCACTGGAAAAAAGGGGCAGAAATCCATTACACCAGATTCATAATCAAGCTACACAATCTGCAACAGAAGTCAAATTACATGTATCATATCAAGACTCAATTTCAGGATATATTGGTGTATATTTGGCAGTTACCATAATTTTTGGCTTTTAATGGGGAAAATAACAAGCAAATATAGAATGTTTCCGCAAGAGATGTAATTTAAATGAGCAGAAAAGGCAGAAGTTAGGCTTAGATGTGAAAGAACAACAACAATTGCAATATTTATATCCCTTTCTAAGAATTTTTCCCAAAAACAAAAGCACAACAAGATCACAAAACAAATAATGGCATGTGTTAAGAAAGAAGTCTATATACTCGTTTATTGGAGGGAATTCTGTCATCTGTATTTACACATGCAGGAACATGCTGTACATCCATACAAAAAATAGAACAGATGTGCAACTCATACAAAAACACTCTGAATTCTTTTTAGTGAAAACAATGTAATCTTAACAACCCGCTTCTATGTGGGGAAGTTTTCATGTGCTATCATGAAGCTTATAAGGATCCAGATACTCTGATGCTTAGTGTCGTTGAAATGCAACATCCAGCGTGTCAAATACACCCCAGTTAGTTTCCTTCTCTTTTCATATTTTTTTAACTGTCTACAAAGTTTTGTGACGTGCATTAAAAAATTACAGTATAAAGTATACTTTGTATATGGAGCCTAAAAACAAATCAATTCAGTTATCTCCTCATTTTTATTAGGACATTTCCCAAGTGTTCACACTGTGTGGCTTTAAAGAGAAAAACTTTTCACAACCTTTTTCTTTATTAGGGTTTTTTATGTCTTCAACCATAAAGTTTGCTATCCTGCAGTTCATTTTCATACCAATGGCACAAAGGTAGAGGGAGTAAGATACTTCAGTAAAATTCAAGCTTAGGGTTTCTAGTGATTTGATTAGAAAAGATGTGAAATCATTTGCAAATGAAACCTAGATAGACGTTTAGATTCCATATAGATTGGCATCTGCAAAGCACCTGTTAGAAAACAGAAAAGGCAGAAACATGAACAGATGCGCAGAAACAAGTCTCTGTGAGTACTTACAGCATCTTCCCTGACATATCTTTTCACAGGACCCTCAGATCTTGCTTCTGCTAGGTCTGCTTCATCATCTGAAGAATCTAGATTGTAGGTAGGTCGCCGATCAGATCTTGTACGAAGTCTTTCAACCAAACTACTCATTTCTGTGAAGGAAGAATTCAATTATCAAAGCATCGTAATCGAACCGCGAAATGCTACTGCGCGCATTAAGTAGCATTTAACCATTCGGCGAGCCAAATTCAAGCCCTAGGGTTGGAAACTCGGCAACGGCGCAAAAAATAAGAGCGGAAACAGCAAAGGAGAAGGAAGAGAAGAGCGTTACCAGTTGGAAGCGCAGAGATGAGAGGAATTGAGGGGATTACAGCAGAACTCTGGGGAACCGAAGATCAATCGGGGAATTCTAGCGATTCTTGCGTGAATTGACAGAGAACGAATGTAACAGAAAAGCAGCAGCTGCGGCGTGTATGGTCTATACTAGTACAATCAGCGCTTTCAAAAGTGAGTATATATAGGAACTACAAGTCTTTAGTAAGAACACCGGAATCAATTATCTATGGATGATAATTTGATTGGTCGGGATTTGAACAAGTTGGTTTGTCAAACCATGACATTCTAATGAAATGGTGGATATTTAGGGTCTGTTAGGATGTCCTGTGTTGTTGTTGGGGGTGATGTTGTGGGTGTTATTGATTTTTATGCTGGTGTTGGTGCTAAATTTAGGGTATATAACTCTTTTTGCAGAATTATATTTTTCAACACTCCAACTTTCTAGTGGTAACTATCTTTTTGGGTTGATGACATTTGTGTTGATGAAATTAATTTTTTTTAAGACAGTAATTTTAGTTGATGACAGTAATTTTCGTTAATGACGATAATTCGCATTGATGACAGTAATTCGCATCCATTACGGTAATTTGTGTTCATGACAATTTTAGTTGATGACGGTAATTCGCATTGATGACAGTAGTTTGTGTTCACGACAATTTTAGTTGATGAAATTTGTGATGCTGAAAGTATAGCTTAATAACATTTTTTTATCATATTAAATATGAGAAGGCGTTTGATGCTAGTTTGTACATAAATGAGAACTACTCTATTTTCATATTGTCGTGGATCCATCACAAAATATACAAATGGAGAAACCTAGCTAGATAAGACGGACAACTGTATTGAAGGATGATCAACTAAAATGAAAAGCAAGACAAAATTAAATTTGAACATTGGCTCCAGCAACAATCTTCGAGATCTCACTGGCGTTTTCGGCAAAAAACTTGTTATTATCATCAACTTGTTATTGTTATCTCAGCAAAAAAACTTTCTTCGCTCCTTGCACAGAAAAACTTGCTTCGCTCCGGCCATGGATCTCAAGAGCTGTCATCAACTCGAACATAACTTAATAAGATAGATGACAACGTCATCGAACCTGGAAGCAACAATTGTAGCACATGTATAATATGAAGAAGAAAAGGAAACTGTCATGGATGACAAGAAACTAACCTTTTTGAATTGCCCTTACTTTCTTCTTTGCTATCCAAATTTCTCTAGCTCGCTTTCCACAAAGTCCTGTAAGAGGTGATAATTTAACGCAAATTCGACCAAATAAGAGGTGATTTGAAGCAAAAATCTCATTAAAAAAGGGCGTTTAACCCCGCACCCTAAAAATTATAACCCGCACCCGTTTTGAGCGCATCCGTAACGCGCCCAAAAAACCTAGGTCGGTTATGGGCGCACCCTGAATGCGCCCTTTTTTTGCCTTTATAATGCTTGAAAAATCCGATTTAAGTTGGGTGGGTGCGCCCAAAACTGAACCGAGTTTTTTAAAAGATGTTTTAAACGCACCGGTAAAAGATGTTTTGAACGCACCGATAAAAGATGTTTTGAACGCACGGGATGCGCCCAAGAATGGAGGGAGGGGTTTTTTATTGTTAAAACAAAGTAGAAAGAAAGAAGGTGCTAGAAGTTGCGGCATAGATCTGCTGATCAATTCCTAGAAGGTGCGGCATCAGTTGAGAGTTCCCTCCTAATATTTAGTTTTACTTGCTCCTTCTCCAAGGCAAGGCTTTTTCTCTGCAATACTGATTCCCCCCTTCACTTCTTCCCAATATCTCCAAATTCTCTAATGGCGAGTAGAGTCTCTACAGTGAGGCTCGCGAGGTCAGTTTACGCTGTGGCTCGATTATCCAGACCTTCAAGCACAGCCGCTGGCATGGATGGTGTGCGCACTGCTGCTGCTGTTCCGACTAATCCCGGCAGAGAACTCAAGATGACCCCTTCCATCGGCGGTGTAATTATCGGCCCCAGATTTTACTCCACTTTTACCCACTCTCCTACTGCCGGCTCTACCCAGGTCTCCTATCCTTTCTTCAAAAATTCAGCATTTCCTTGCTTTTGCTTTTCAATTGCTACACGTTTAACAAATGAGACCACGACTCAGTCACATTCTTACTTTTTCTTTTATTAGATTAATCCATCACAATTTACTGAGATGGCATGGGAAGGACTCGTCGGAGCTTTTGAGTCTGCAAGTGTTAACAAGCAACAAGTTGTTGAATCTGAGCATTTAATGAGGGCCCTTCTTGAGCAAAAGGATGGCCTAGCTAGAAGAATTTTGACAAAGGCTGGGCTTGATAATTCTTCAGTACTGCAAGCAATTGATGATTTCATATCCAAGCAGCCCAAGGTATGTGTACAAAATATGGTAGTATCATGTATTTTCTTTTGAGTGTTTTATTCATGGCAATAACTTGCAGGTTACAGGTGATAGTGGACCTGTACTTGGTTCTCATTTTTCTTCCCTCTTGGACAGAGCTGGAAAATACAAGAAAGAAATGAGAGATGAGTTCATATCCGTGGAACATCTACTCTTAGCATGTCACTCGGATAGAAGGATTGGGCAACAGTTATTTAAGAACTCTAATCTCAGTGAGAAGGATCTGAGGGATGCTATTCAAGCTGTCCGCGGTAATCAGAGAGTAACTGATCAGAGTATGAACTGCAGCCCAAGTTTACTTTTCACTTTTCTTCAGTTTTCATTGATAAAAAACACATTATACATTGACAATATCAATATTACTTCCCTACATTGTAGTTTAACAACATAGGAACCTCAAATTACTTGGTAATGCTGTAGTGACATGGGGATTGCCGTGAAAGCTTTCAACTACCTTTCGAGATCCTTGACGATATATGTTTAATTTGCTACTACAAACATTTTGGACTGGTTGTGTGAATTATGGTGTCTTGCACTCTTGCAGCAATGACTTCCCCATAAAACATAATGGTTTTCATATTTTATTTTTTCTTTACAAGCTCCAAAGTTGCTCTAACCATGACAGAAAAGCTAATTTCAACTGAAAGTTTGCTTCAAGTTCTTTTCTTCTATGATTAAATGGTGTTCAAGCTGTTCGCAATAGTAAAGCAATCTATACATGGTGTCTTATAGTTACCGTGCTTGTTGTGCACGCCCCAATGCCCCATTACACGGCATCCTTCACTGTTGCAGTTTGATACTTCATTTTCCGTGTACCGATTTATGATTATTCATGTCAATATATTTGAAATAGAGTGAATGGTCTTTTCAAGTAAGTGTGCAGAAATGAAGGTAAAAGGATTTAGAAGTGAAGGGTAAAGCCTTTGTGCGGTGATCTTGCCGCATAATTTTCTGTTTATCTAACAATTTGTTAAACAGGAAGATCTGATTATTTTTTTGTAGTGCAACAGGACATTTGTCAACTCCAGGATCATACATTCATACTGCAACAAGCATAACTACCTAGATTTAAAAAGGTTGAGATTCAATATACTAGGTGATCTTCTGTGAAAGGGAAAAGCACGAGGATCTTTCCTATAAACAATTAACAATCTGTTCGACTTTTTAGAAGAAAAAGATGCTCCTAATTCTCTTTATCAAGCTAATGTGAAATTGATCTTTTCTCTGATTGGCTTTGCTGTATGTTGTCTTTCTATGTGTTTTCAAGAAAACCCTCTTATTTATCTTACTTGCCTTTTTTTACCCCTTTTTTATAATTATTATTCTCAGGTCCAGAGGGAAAATATCAAGCGCTGGAGAAATATGGGAATGACCTGACAGAACTAGCCAGGCGTGGTAAACTTGACCCTGTGATTGGTCGAGACGATGAAATTCGACGCTGTATTCAAATATTAAGCAGGAGAACAAAAAATAACCCTGTCATTATCGGTGAGCCTGGCGTAGGCAAAACTGCTATAGCTGAAGGGTATAGACTAAACTATGTCGTCTTAAATTTTGATATCCATTGCCTCTTTACACACCTTAACTTGTGAATTGTGAGGATAGTCATTTTGAAGGATGTAGATAGTTTGGTCGATAGTGATTTATGGATAATTCATTCTTATGAAGAAAGTTGACTTTTGGAACATAACTCTCGTGTAATTGTTAATTTGAAGTCCTTGCAACAACTTGTTTTTTTTCCTTTTTGGTGATTTTGCCTACCATGGATTCTCTAAGTCAAAGTCTTTGTAGTTGCAATGATCATTCTCATCCCTAGTGCAACCTAATGATTACGATCTTTTTCAATCAGTATCTTATAAAACACTGCCTTTTAAGTTTTCATTCTCACCAATGGTGTTTCTGAAACCTGTTTCTCTTTCTGTGTGATATCACTGGTTTGTCTTGGATATATATTTTTCACTATTGTTTTGCTCTAGCCACAACTGTATGGATGTTTCTAGGTGTTGGGCACTGAGTGAATACAAAGCATTGGCAGATTGAGCAAATTTTCTTTAATATGCAAACTAAGATATTTTTTTTGCTGTTGATATTGCAGATTAGCCCAACGCATTATTCGCGGAGATGTTCCTGAGCCTTTGATGAACCGGAAGGTATATATTATATATTTTCTCCCTCCTGTATTTTATTCTTGTCCACCTGGTGCTTCTGTCATGGTCATCATTTTATAATGCTCCATAGTCTGATTGAGTTTCCACTTTCCAGTTTAATCTTCCAGCAAAATTCTTTCTCTTATCATTACTTGTGATGGTATGTCCATGATTATGTCAATACTTGGGGCTAAGGCTGTGCAAATTTCGGTTTTGATTCGGTTTTGGACCTAACAGAATCGAAAAAACCGAACCGAAGTTAGTTCGGTTTTCGGTTCTCATTTTTAAGGAGTTCGGTTTCGGTTCGGGTCAAAACCGAATTTTTTATTTAAAAACAAATAATTAAATTTTAAAATTGTAATAATAAAATTTATTGAATTTTAAAAAATAAAAATAAAAATCGAATATATAGGGTATTTTTATAATGTTTTTATAATGTTTTATATTTTTAAAATATTTTAAAAAAAATTTATAATTCGGTTTTTTTCCAGTTATTTCGGTTCGGTTCTCGGTTCCTAAAATTTGCTAGTTCGGTTTTCGGTTCGGTTCGATCCGGTTCGGTTCGGTTCTACCTGAATGAACAGCCCTACTTGGGGCTTCTTATTAATCCAAGTTGTTTTGAGATCCTTTATTTTTGTACAGTTGATTTCACTGGATATGGGCTCATTGCTAGCTGGTGCCAAGTTCCGGGGGGACTTTGAGGAGAGGCTGAAAGCTGTCCTGAAGGAAGTTACATCATCTAATGGGCAAATAATCTTGTTTATTGATGAGATTCACACCGTTGTTGGAGCAGGTGTTGTAGCAAACTTATTAGTACTACTTGGTTAATTTTTCTGATACCATAATATCTAGTCAAAAAACAGATGTGGTCTGTTTTTCTTATCCCTATATATCACTGAGCGCTTTGCTTTGGCGTACGGTGAGGAATTTTTTAGGACCTTTTGAGAGGTATCTATATATTATCGACTAGCTTGCATATAAAAGCTTATCGTGTCACTATATCAATAATGCCCTCAGCTCTGAGTTTTAATACTATGCAACTCCTCTCATCCTCTAGAGATGGCTAGATATCATGTGAGCGCAAGCATGTATAACTGATGTAGTTGGATGCTGATATGTTTGTTGTCTTCTAATTTTGTTTCAGGAGCTACTGGTGGTGCAATGGATGCTGGAAATTTGCTTAAACCGATGTTAGGTCGTGGTGAGCTCCGATGTGTAGGCGCAACAACTTTAAATGAGTATCGGAAATATATTGAGAAGGATCCTGCTCTTGAGCGTAGATTTCAGCAGGTATTTTGTGGTCAGCCAGCTGTTGAAGATACAATCTCAATTCTTCGTGGATTGCGTGAGAGGTACGAACTGCATCATGGTGTCAAGATATCTGACAATGCTCTTGTCTCAGCTGCTGTTCTAGCAGATCGGTATATCACTGAGCGCTTTTTGCCTGATAAAGGTAAATCAATTATTTCTCTTTTAGTTGAGATTTTGGAAAGGATCTATTCGGAACAGAGTTCGGCATCAAGTATTATTTACTGTCAGGAAATTTAGGCCGTAAAAAAATATGTAATCATTAAATTGTTTAAATGATTACTAAAGATGGTCACAAATTGCTTCGATCCGACTTCATGCTGAGTGCATATTTAAAAAAATGTGCTCATTTCTGTTCTACTTTACCAGTGTATGATCTTCAAATTTCTGCTCACCCTCTTTCTTTTTGTAACCAGTTTTGACCATTAACTGGCATAGTACATGAGAAAGCTAGAAGCTGAAGAGAAACCTAGACTTTCCAGCTAACCCTCTAGAAACTCACATAGGAAATAAATGGCAGACAATAATAATTACATCACTAGTAATAAATAAAGAACGTTGGGACTCATTATCTGACAGCTGTATTCTCTAACAGTGCATATGGTTCTTATCTAGTCTAAACGATATCTTTCTATCTTTCTTTTTGTTACTTCAGCCATTGATCTTGTTGACGAAGCTGCTGCAAAGCTGAAAATGGAGATCACATCTAAGCCTACTGAGCTGGATGAGGTAGACAGAGCTGTACTAAAATTGGAGATGGAGAAACTTTCACTGAAAAACGATACTGATAAGGCATCAAGAGAAAGGTTTAACAGGTTGCAAAGTGATCTTTCATGTTTGAAACAAAAGCAAAAGGAACTTAATGATCGTTGGGAAAGTGAAAAGGCTCTGATGACAAGAATTCGTGCAGTTAAAGAAGAGGTATGTCATGTCCATTTTAGATGTTTATTTTCACGTTTTTCATTGTACTGCTTCATTTCGTGTTTTTTCTTTGATTTTTTCTGAAGTGAATGTTTCACAGATTGACAGAGTTAATCTAGAGATGGAAGCTGCTGAGCGTGAGTATGACCTAAACCGTGCAGCAGAGCTCAAATATGGAACAATGATGTCATTGCAGCGCCAGTTAGAAGAGGCGGAAAAAAAGCTAGCTGACTATAGGGAATCTGGAAAATCGTTGTTACGAGAGGAGGTGACAGATGTTGATATTGCTGAAATTGTGAGTAAATGGACGGGTATTCCCTTGTCTAATCTCCAACAATCAGAGAGGGATAAATTAGTGATGCTAGAAAATGTTCTCCACGAAAGAGTGATTGGACAGGACATGGCTGTCAAATCTGTTGCAGATGCCATTCGGCGTTCAAGAGCAGGATTGTCTGACCCAAACAGGCCCATAGCAAGCTTCATGTTTATGGGTCCTACTGGTGTTGGGAAAACCGAGCTTGCTAAGGCTTTAGCTACATATCTATTCAATACAGAAAATGCTCTTGTTCGAATAGACATGAGTGAATACATGGAAAAACATTCAGTTTCACGCTTGGTTGGTGCACCCCCTGGGTATGTTGGATATGAAGAAGGTGGACAGCTGACAGAAGTAGTTCGACGGAGGCCATACTCTGTTGTCCTGTTTGATGAGATTGAGAAGGCTCATCATGATGTCTTCAATATTTTGTTGCAACTGCTGGATGATGGAAGGATAACCGATTCTCAGGGAAGAACTGTTAGTTTTACCAACACTGTGGTGATAATGACATCTAACATTGGGTCTCACTATATCCTAGACACTCTTGAAAACACACACGGCAAAAAGGAGGCTGTGTATGATTTGATGAAAACGCAGGTGGTGGAACAAGCTAGACAGACCTTCCGCCCCGAGTTCATGAACAGAATTGATGAGTACATTGTATTTCAGCCTCTCGACTTCAACGAAATTAGCAAAATTGTTGAGTTACAGGTAATTTAAATTTGCATCCTCCTGCCTTTGGATTCTCTATTTATTTGCTAAAACTACTTTCATTTGGGGGGCATGAAATATCAGAATGTAGGAGTATATGTTCATTTATGTTGCTTCTTATCTATTCGTTCTACGCTTTTTTTCACTAACATTTATTATGTGGGTTTGGGTCTAAATTTTTGTTAGACGTCAATGTCTCACTCCTTCCTAATGTCACATCGTATGATGTGTCTTGCACTGAAAACTTTTGTGATTCTGCATAGAGTTAGTGCTGACATGTTTACCTTTTGTTATACCTTGCAACATTATTCTAGTACTAACACGGAGTACTGTATAACCAATACCAATTCTACACAGTTATGCTTTATTTGATTTTTTATCTTGAATTCCTGACGCATGCTTTTTTTGCCTTGTTCTGTCTTATACTGAGTGAGGAGATATAATCTTTGCCACACTCACTAGTTTCTACTTTGTGTTGCAGATGAAGCGGGTGAAAGATAGGCTGAAGCAGAAGAAGATAGAGCTGCAGTACAGCGAGGAGGCTGTTAAGCTTCTTGGAACGCTGGGTTTTGACCCCAACTTTGGAGCTCGTCCTGTGAAGCGTGTGATACAGCAGATGGTGGAGAACGAGATTGCAATGGGCGTATTGAGAGGAGATTTCAGAGAAGAAGACTCCATTCTAGTCGATGTAGCCAAGGATCTTCCTGCCCAGAGTAGAAGATTAATCATCAAGAAACTGGAAAATGGCAGTGGCTTAATGGATGCGAACAATTGACATGTCGGATCCTTCAACTTGAAAGCAATCACAATTATTTACTAGATAGAACTAACACCACTTTGCATATAGAATTAGGAAAGTCATGCCGGTAAGGTGTGAGCACATACTTAAGCTAAAACCTTCAAATGGTTTCTTGAATTTGGAATCTTTGTTTCTTATGTATCTCAGCTCAAATGTCACAAAGGGGGGAGCACATACTCAGATTTCCAGCTTTTCCAGTGTTTACAAGAACACTAGAGACTTTTCTTCCCTCATTTCAAGCTATCAAATTGGTATCGGAGTTGTTATCTTCGAGAGATTTGAGCACATGTAATGATTAAAGAATCTGCAGTTCGTTAGGGGTGGAAAAATTGTTGGATGCAAGAATCACAACGATGGATGCGAAATTTCACAGCAAGCTAGCAAAGGTCGAAGAAATCGACGGCAGGGAGCAAAGATGGGCGAGACAATGGAATTTAAGAGATGTTCAAAGCGATAAGCATGGTCACAAGGAAGTTGGGATCTCGGTAACAATGACACATAAATAGGGGCTAGTGGAAATTCAGGTATTACTAGGTTATGTTGTTTGGATTTTCCGAGATTTGGAGGTGAAATGGTGACGAAATGGATATTCAAGTGTGAGCAATTCTTCTTGATCAAGCAACGTGATGACATCAATCCCTGATTTAGAATGAGGAGAACAAGGTGTGGTTCTTTATTGGACTTTTTACAAATTTTTGTTGTTGGAAAGGTATTGCTAGGCATTAGATGATTCTATCATGCAGTACAAGAATTTGCAAAAGAACTGATGCTATTATGGATTGTTATCGCAAATTTGAGGCAATGAGAAACAACTAAAATTGTGAACTATTTGTATCAATGTCCTATTGGACACTATACTTACACAGTTACACTAACTACACTCCCAAATTAAGTAGTTAGTTTTTACCCCTACCCCACCCCAACCAAATACACACTAGTTATTTTCATCCGATGTTTCAAAACACGCGCAATCCATTCTTCCTCATTCTTCTCCTCCCTCTTCCCTCATTCACTCCCAAAACCAGAAAAGAAACCGTTCAATTTCTTCACCTCGAAATCACAATTCTTCTCCTTCCAGCCTCCTTCCTCGTTCCTCCTCTCCCCTGCACTTTCTCCTGCTCGAGTTTACTCTCTGATCACGCTACATTTGCTTCGATCTCGCCGGCTCACTTTTCTCAGCTTTTCGTCCCGATTTTTGAGTTCTCACTCGGTTTTTCAGAGCAAATCAGGTATCAAGATCCCTTGTTCATCTATTTGTTGTTATTTTTGCTTAGATTGGATGATTTCTGGGATTTTGTGTTTGTTTTCGTGTTTGAAGTTAAAATCGAGTTCGTTTTGGTTCGAAACCTAGAGTATTAGGTCTTTGTTTTGTTGCATGCGTCTTAATATGTGTGTGTTTTCTTTTTTTCATGTGTATTAGTACCGATCCCTGTATATTTTATTGTTAGGTATTGTTTTTATGTTTGTTGATAGATTCGAAGAATTGCACTGTGCATATTCTACTTTATTTGTTGATTGTTTACAGTTATTTTAGTTTTATGTTGTTGAATATGTCATGTTGTGTTTGATTGTGCATAATCTACTTTATTTATTGATTGTTTACCGTTTTTTAGTTTTTTGTTGTTGAATATGTCATGCTGACAGCTTGTTGTGTCTGTAGATCTTATTGTTGACAGCTTGTTCATATTTATGTTGTTGAATATGGCATGCTGACAACTTGTTGTGTCTGAATGATCTATTGTTGACAACTTGTTCTTGTGTTATGTTGTTGTATATGCCATGTTGGTTTTTAGTTGTTTATCCTTTACTGTTGTCAGTTTGTTGTTGTCTCAACACGTTTGTATTTGTTATATTTCATGGTGACAGCTTGATGTGTTCTTATCTCTTTTTGTGATATAATTTTGAAACTCTCTATGTTTTCTTTTTGTTGACAGTTGGTCATGCATGTGTCCAAGTTACAGTTCTTGGCTTCTGATGATTTGTTTATGGCGCCCAAGGTTACAACATACAACATATTTGGTGTTATTGATCAGATCGAGGGGCAACTTGATGATGTTGCTAATCTGACGTTTTCTATTGGTGTCTTTAAAACCATCCTAAATATGACATCTTACCTTACCTATTCCCACATCTTAGTTCATTACGCTTTAATGCGTGCGGTGAAGACATAGATGAAGTATGAGATGTGGTTCAATATGAAAGGCAACATTTTTCCGTTTTCGCTTCAAGATTTTGTTGCAATCACGGGGTTGAAATGCACTGAATTTGAGGACCACCTCATCCCAGATGTTGCCTTTCAATGTTCTCTTGGTTCTGGCAAGGCAACTCTCGATGACATTATTGCTGAGTTTTCCATTTTGACTGGTGAGCGGAAAATGGTTCTTGCTCACCTTATTCTTGTCGAAGGTGTCCTGATGCCTTGGAGGAAAGGTTCACCTGTTAGATTGAAGTATAGCTTGCAAGAAACTATGAAGTTTTTGTGAACTACCCTTTGGGTAGGGAAGTATACCTTGAGACGATTCGGGCTTTACAAGATGATCCAGTCAATGCAAAACGTACAGGTGGTGGTGCTTCAAGTGATAGAGCTTGGTATACTCTGTATGGTTATCCTCTTGCTTTTCAGGTATATATTTCATCACCCCTCTCTCTCAATTGAGTTGTTTGTTTTCAATCATATTCCTTTTCCTTTTCCTTTATCCTTAATGTTTTTTTTGTAGGTTTGGGTTCTTGAACATTTCCATCAGTTTCACCAATTTGTTGGAGCTGCTACTGCAACACTCAAGACTGTCCCATATAGTGATTGTTGGTTCACGAGTAATCACAAGCTTGCTTGTTATCATACCGTCTCAGATTATTTCGATCAACATGCTTTGGTATTATTCTATAACTTATTATACATTTTTTGGCTTGTTTGTGTATTTTAGTTTTTTGTTGTTGTCATTGTGTCTGTTTTTATATAACATGTGTTGTGTTGACATTGTTTTGGTTTTTATATATTCTTATGTCTCATCGATGTTCTAGGAATCGGGAAGAACTGTATCCAAAGTGTCTTGAGAAAGATTGTTTCTGGAAGAGATGATAATGGGATTCTTCTCTAAAAATTCAGAGATGCTGTCAAGATACTGATCAATACACTCATTGTCATCAAGATACTAAGTAGAAGCACACCCAACATCAAAAGTGTCAACACCTTGAGCATCAGGTAAGCTGCCAACATCTTGCCCCACTGTCATTCTGACAACTGTAATGTTGTCAACTTTGTCAACATCTTTGGCAACAATTGTATGAGTGTCAACAATGTCTTCGTTGGACTCTACAACTACACATTTTACAAGCACACCTTCAGCACTGTCAACGTTGTAATCCCCATCTTTCGTCTCAACACATCCACCAAGTCATCTTTCTTCTCTGCAGCTCCATCATTCTTCCCACAACTGTCATTTCCATCAAATACTCAAGAGTTCACCAAACTGTCAACATTCTCATGGGTGCTGACATCTACAAAATCTTCAAATTCACATCGAGTGATCTTATCTTGAAATGAAGCCTTGATGTTGCTCTGCATCAGACTAGAAAGGTCGTGCAAATTCTTGGCCACTTGACCCAACGTCAAGCCTTGTTGTTTACTGGAAGATTGAACTTCCGACATGGCACCACAAAGAAGTTCAATTTTCTGGCTCAACACTTCAAACCTTCTAGCCAAGCAGCATCATTGCCTTCTCTGTCAGTTGATGGACGAACATAGGATGTTCTTTCACTGTCAACAGAATCAGATGAACGAGCGGATGTTGTTGCTTCTCTATCAATATGAAAAGAAGAAGATGACGGAAGAACAGCTGATGGCTTTCCATTCTCAAATGAGGCCGGGAATTCAACAATAGGTGGGACCTCTTGGGCAACTAGCTCAGGAATGTCTATCTTCAACTTCTTGATTATGTTGTCAACATCCACTCTAACCGGGTCATACACCACAAGGGCCTTTTCAAATTCCTGGTTCGTCTTCTTCAATTCCGTTTCTGAACCACCAACTTTGAAAATGACCTTTAGGCAAGCAGCAGGGGGAGACTTCCTCTTCTTGGATAAAACTTTGAGATTAGCAGCATGCTGATCAGCTCCAACCTTGTTAGCAGACCTTGTTGATCTTTTGGGAGAAAAATCTGATGGGACCGAAGAAACACCAGCAACCTCCTTTTTAGAAACAACCACAAAGTGCTTACCGAGTTGATTGCTCTCAACTTTGGATAACCTTGGAGACTTTCTTGGAGATTGTTCGAAAATAAAAGTTTTCCAATCTTGTTTGGTGAGCCTTTGAGTATAAATTATGACAACTGGAGGAGAAGTTGTCAACAAAGTATAAAGAACTGTCAAAATAAGAAAAATAGAACTGTTAAACAAACAAAAAATATGTACAACAGAAAAAAAACACATGTCAACAAGATAAAAAATTGTCAAATATATAATACCTGGACTGCTTACAGATTGCTTTCTCTTACCACCAGCTTTGTCAGCCTTTGCCACCTTCTGAACTGCACTCCTGACAGGTTGCTTCCCCTTGACAACAACATTGTCATCCTCCGCCACCTTCTGAACTGGCTTCTTCACATTCCTCTTGGGGGCAGTTCTCGCTGGCTTTGTCGCAACCTTCTTACCATATCCGATATAGCTTGCTCTGAATTCTCCCGAGCAGTGACAGGAATTTTTTCAGCATAAGCATCAAACAAAGGATCTTCGACCTCATCTACAAAGTTTAGGTGCCGAAATGTAGAATGTTCAGAGTATGGAGACGGCCTGCACAACTAAGAAAATGAAAACAAAACACAAGAGTTATAAATATGTTGTCAACAAAGAAACTTAAATACAAAATAACACAAACACACAAAAAAGAAGACAGACAACAACACTGACACTAGTTTAAACTTGTCTATTATATACATAATAAAAGATATGAAAATAGCACAAAAAAAGATTGTCAACACAAAACTGAGAAAGTCTTCTCAAAATATTGATGATGCCGAAGAACAACTGAAGAAGTCTTCCAGGGTTCCAACCCCAAGTATTCTTGTTCAAAGCCCATACACTGCTAAGAAGAAGAAGAAAATATTAATGCCTAGCTGTCCACCCTATTCATTCCATGAAGTTGATGATCGCAGAAAGTTCTATGAATGGTTTACTCAGACATATGTATAGATTTCTCATTTATTTTATTTACTATATTTTTCCTATTTGTGTTTATTAATTTTCTTCTTTTTGTTGCAGTAAAAAGAAGGCGATTATTAAGCGTAAGGATCATGATTTTGACTTCACCAAGGACTTCTTTAACAAATTGTTGTTAAGAAACACAAGTACTGTCTCCAATGACAAGTGGCTAAATGATTGTGTAAGTTCATAATTCTATATATGTCCTCTGTCAACATTTTAAATTTTGAATATTTGTTGTCCATATTTTCAATCTATACACTCGTATAATTGTGTTGACAGTCTTGTATTACTGTGTGTGACAGTTTTCTACAATTTTGAGTTGACAAATTTGTATTATTGGTGTTGATATTATATAGTTTTCATTTATTTTTCTATTTCTTTTTAACAGTATCCTTTTTGTTTTTTGTGATGTAGCACATCTCCGAAGCATTATATTTTCTTCAAGGATGTTGCGATCATGGATTGGGTGTGGTATGGGCATTTCAATGACTTGAAGCAAGGTCTTGTTGAGCGTGATGATTCAGCGGAGCTTCTCTTTTTCCAGAAGTATTTCATAGGCCTCTATCCGAAACGTGAGGGGAGGTGCTGGTCTGAATCTGTGACTAGGGTGTATAACCCCTTCAACTTTGAGAATGAGCATTGGGTTGCCTTGGAGATAGACCTAGCTAGGTGACATGTGACTGTGTGTGATTCCAGTTTGCAGATCAGCAATAACGCTTATGTTGGAAAAAGTCCAACTTTTTTGGCCATCTTGATTCTTTGGACAAGGATTTTTCATGGTCAAGGCGCACTGATGTCCCTCAGGATGGGATGAGGTAATTATAGGATATATTCTGTCACATACTTTTATGTTTTTATATGATAATACTGTGTTGACAGTTTATAGATTTTTTTTAGTTTTCTTATGTTTATAGTTGATGTTATTCATTTCCCTATTTCTCTTTTTTTTTTTTGGTTGATTGTTAGTGGAAATTGTGGTGTATACTGTATCAAGTTCATTGAGGCTTTGGCCATTGGCACCAACTGGGATGATCTGGACGACCAACACATTAGGTCTCACCGGGAGAAGATGATGAACGACTTCTTCTTTGAGAAGTGGGAGTTCAGGCCATTTCCAGCTGAACAGAACACACCTAAAGCTTGTCCTTGAATGTTATATTTTCATGTAATAGGGGTTTGTTGTTAGTGTGCTTTTGCTAGGGTTTTTAACAGTGGTTGTTACACTTTTTATGGTTTAAGACATCTTATGGTTTAAGTCAGTTAGTGTGTAAGACAGTTTCTATTTACGACAAAAGTTTGTGGTCAACCCAGTTTGTGTTGAAGACAGTGTTTGTGTAAGACAGTTTGTGTTAAGTCGGTTTATGGTCAAGACAGTTTGTTCAATAGTGGAATTGTTGTCAGTTTGTGACATTATGGTCTATGGTTATATATCATTCAGTTTGTTAATACAGTTTAGTTTTGCCTATTTTATAACAACACCTAATTACAAACGAAGTGCATCGCGCTTAGCTTGTTTATTATTCTTAGGAGGCACGCGTAGCGCGCTTCGTTAACATACGACAACTGTTAAATAACTTGTTTCAACGTTTCAACATAACTTGTGAACATTCCACAATCTCTGCATCAACTTGCATCGTGTCATCGAAATTTGTCAACATTTCACAACTACAATAAACTTTTCAACGTGTTAACACAATCTGTCAATATTCCACAACATTTACCATTTTGTTTGCGTGTCAACACAATCTAAAAAACTGCTAAGACAATCTGTCAACACATTTTGGCAAACTCTTCACACAATCTGTCATTACAATGTGACAATCTATTTACACAATCTGTCATCTTAATCTATCCACACAATATGACAATCTGTCAACAAAATCTATACAATTTGTCAACATTTTATCACAATTGTTAACATCTTCTGAGTTGTAGTCTAAGTGTCAACTTCTCAACATTAACCTGTCTACATCATTCTCAAAATAACAACTTTCCTTAAATTTTGTAAGCAACTTTTGAAAGTATCTCAAAACTCAAAATGGTTGTTTGTGTGTAAAACTTGTTTACAATATCAAATATTAAGGTTAACAAGATATACAACCATTATTCCTCACAATTAAAGTAAAAAAATTAAAAATTAAAATCCTAAAATGTTGTCCACACTGATAACTCTAACCCAATCTTGTCAGCAAAGTTCTTTTGGCAAGAAGTCTTGGTGTGTCCTATATTACCACAAAGACTGCATTTTCCTCGCCTTCTTGGTCCTTTTCTCTTCTTGCTTTTGTTTGGGAACTCACCTTCAGATGATATCTTTTCTTATTTCTTCTACCCTTTTCTGTCTGCACAATAGGTGGCATACAGATTGTATTGCTTACTTCAATGGGTACACTGTCTTCAGTCTCTCTCGGCACATGGTAGATTGTTTCCTTATATGCCACTTTACAAGCTTCAGTTTTATAGTAGTCACTCACAAAATCTGTCAGTGTTGCTTTTGCCTTCTAGATTGTAGCTATAACGTGCACACACGGGATGTGGTCTACATCAAAGACTTTGCAAGTACATTTCTTTTCTACTAAATTGACCATCCCAAAGAAATCTACACCAAGTATATGATATTGAGCTTGATTGAGCTTCCTCACCTCATACCCGTTTGATATTAGGTACCTCGACTCCAATATTTTCTCGATATTTGGTATCACCTTGTTATTTCTTTTTTCAGCCTCAGTGCGTCTCTCATTAAACCACCTTGATAGCACATCTCACAGAAACTCTAGTAGGGCGACAACTTGGAATGACTTGTCAACATCAACATTCAACAGTGTCAACAACTTTTAAAATATCTTGAGGCATTTTTTAAACGTTATCTGTCAACATAGCTATAATAATAACTGTCATCAGAACTTCATAGTTGGTAAAGTGTCAACATATCTATAATTTTTCATACCTTGCTTCCAGTATAACTGAATTTATGGTCTCTGAGTTGTTCGTTGTCATTATGTTGTATCTATCCCCTTTGCAATGTGCTCTTGCCCATTTTTTAAATCCAACAGTTTTCAAGCATACCCCCATCTCCTTATTTATCTCACAAATTTTCCCATAATTCTCTTGGAAATCCCTGAGCGTGTATGCATCATCAGCCTCTTGTTTTCAAATTTTGCTTTAATGTCTTCTGCACACAACATGAGTTGTTGTTGTGTACACTCTCTGAATGGTGTTGGCAATGCTGAGATATCTATCTGACACTATTACCAATTCTTTTGTACATGGTATGCCTTTCAGAAGTTGCGTAAAGAAGAATGTCCATGATATGTCATTTTCACTATCCACTACAACATATGTAAGGGGATAGATCTGCTGGTTTGCATCTTGAGTCGTAGCAATACGCATATGTCCTTTGTGTTTTATATGCAAGTGAGTTCCATCTACCATGATTACCTGTCAAAACAATCAAATGTATCATTTCATAATTCAAATATATGTATGTCAACACTATAATATGCTTTTCCATTTTTTTTTTATCTTAGATTCTAATTTATTAATGAAAGTTGTCAACAACAATTAAAATGTTAAAAGCAACTCGGATGTTTAATTGAATCTGTCAACAATAAATCGTTGTACTAAACAATATGTCATTTAATTATGTTTTGTCAACAGTAAATAACTGGCATACCTTTCTCATTATTTGAAATCCTCTAGTGCATGCTCCAATTGATACAAACACGAATCTAAAGTCGTTATGCTCACCAACTTCTAGGCATGTGTATGATCCTATATTCACTTCTTTGAGCATGTGGCAATACATTGGCAATAATGCATAATTCTCTTTTGGTGTTCCTCGTTTAGATCTTGTGCATGTTATCTTGCTTTCCATGCTTCCCAATAGCTGACATTCATGTAATGTTCCTTCCTCATATCATTGCAAATGCTTTTTGGTATTGGTCCATTTTTAACATGTTCATACCTCCATGCTTATCATATTAAGATTAAGATTAGTTCTCTGTTTTGGTTCAAGCAATAAATATTACATATTGTGATACATAAATTTTTATACACATTACCTGGTCTTTATTTGCTCCCCAATCATTTTGTATGTTGGTTTGTACTCATGTTGACATCTGAAGTCAAAGGAACATGTATGTTCTCTTTGAAATTTTCTAACCTCAAAGAATGGAGTGTCTTGTAATGCAATTGCTCTCAGTCTACATTTGCAGCTTGTATCTGTGAACATCACTGTTAGAAGCTTTGGATCTGATTTTTTAACTTTGTAAGCAAAGTTCTCAGTCCTGGCCAACTTTTTCAAAGCTTCAATCAACTTCTTTTTTGCGTCAAATAGCTTTCCCACATGGACAAAGTCGACATCCGTTCCACTGTGACTCAGTTCATCCTCCATTGTTTTTTTTACAGTTATTATCTTACTTGCAAATTCATAATCCATAATCCCTCTATTCCCTTGTGTTGGAGTTCATATTCCATAGGTATGTCTTCTTTCATGTTAAATGCCACTATACTACTGCACCCATTTTCTCTTGTTTTTTTGTTCATAGATCTTGTATTCTCTTGATACATATAGTGGACAACTCCATCCCACTTGTGTTGTGTCATTAATTTCCATGAATGACGTGAGATCATCATCTGTCTCAACAAAATATTTGACTTTGATCTTTTGGAACGGATTAAGATGACAGAACTGAAGATTCATTTCCTCTGTTTCTAGTTTGAACCGTTGGATAATCAAGGATTTCATTGCTTGCATATTAATGTTCTTATCAACTAAAAAGGCTTTTGATATGATTCCCCCATCAGAAACCATAATGTCACTTCTGATTTGTATCTCTTCGCCATAGAAAACTGTAAGAATGTGCATTTTTATCTTCATATATATTTAATAAAGTTTTATTAGACTAGGATAACATATCTATCTGTCAACATTGCTCACTCAGGTGCAAATGTATATTCCTAATTACTAACGAAGCACGCTCAGCGCACCTCGTAAGTTTATTATTCTTACGAGGCCCGCGCAACGCGCTTCGTTCTATTACGTGTTAATAAAAAGAAATCAATCAACATATATTTGTCAACAAACATAAATCTATTATCTTCAAAAATAATATTTAACATTAGTCAATATCCTAAATATGTCAATGATGAGGCTAAAGTCGTAGTGCCAAATCAAAGAAAATCCTAAACACTAACTAGAGTATAGCAAGTAAGTAGAGGTCGAACCCAAGGGAATCAAAACACCAAATCAATGCAGTCAAGTGAAATATCAACTAGTAACAAGTAAACAAAGGGGGGGGGGGTTGATTGCAAGAACACACAAGTAACCAGTAACAAGCAGAGTAAGTTTGGGGGAGAATATGATGAGAAGGGGTTTCACCTAGCAAGTATCCACACAACAGTCAATCAAGTTGATCATAGATTTATCTCAAGTTCTATTCAATCCTAGGGAATGTTCCTATTCCAATCTTTAATATATCAACAGGCCAACCGGTCCTGATAATACTTACTATTCAGTAATCAGGGAAACCTATCAAGATTAGATGAAATAGCAGCAAAGGGCACAGGAATCATAAGGATGCATGCAATAACTTACAACCGTCAAGTATTAACATGCAATCAATTCTCTTTCATAAAAGCAATCAACTATCAGATCATGCAGATATGAGTGCTACAATGACAAGGAATTCCACCGTATATTCCTAGTCTAGCAATAGAAAACTATCAATCAAACTAGGTGATCAAGCTAGCAAAACTAATAGAAATCAATAGATGAAGAACAAGAGAATTAATACAAACCCATAGGAAAAGAACAAGAGTTTAGAAATCTCACAACTTAATAACGGAAGGTTTCAACCGCTAAGTAAAACAATGGAGTTTAGTTCCTGCTCATGGTTGCAAAACTAAATTGTCTGATGGAAAAGATGATAAGGCTGCTAGGGTATATAAAGAGTTTTACCCTAGAATAATATCCTAAACGAAATAATAAAATAAGGAAAAAGAAATAAAATAAACAAAGGAAAATAAGGAAAGTCCGGAATGTCTTCGGCCTTGTTTTGGCGATCGCCATAGATGCCTGGCGATCACGGTCTTCATGTAAAGCTCCGCCGTGGTCTCTGTCGCCCCATGGCGATCGCCGTAGAGTCATGGCGATTGCGGTCGCTGATTTCTTCTCGAATGGCTTCTGTTGAATGATGGCGATCGCCTGGATGGTAGTGGCGATCGCGGTTGGCGTCGCAGAAGCTTCTTCATTCTTCAAGTCTTCAATCTTCTTCGGTTCTGATCTCCATTTCTTCACTTCTTAATAAATATCTCAGAACATAATAATGACTCGAAACACATATGATAATACTCCTAAACTAATGTAATAATCCCTAGTTATGCTATACAAAGTGCAGCGTATCAAATACCCCCATATTTACCGAAAACCACCCATATGATACGCTACTTTGCGATTAACCACCCCTATGTTGCGATATTACCGGAAACCACCCATATGATACCCTCCGTCACTCAACAACCACCCTTCCCCAAATCCGTTTAAATTTTCAGTTAACGCGTTTCACGCGCCATTAAAATATTATTTAATTTTTTTTATTTTCTTTTTTCTTCATTTATCTTCTTTTACTTAACATTTACTTTCTTTTACCTTCATTATTTTTACCTTCATCTTCATCAAATCGAGCCCTATTTCTTCATCTTCATTCCCGATTCCTTAGAACCCTAGAAAATCGCCAGATCTGAAATCGAGCCCTATTTCTTCTCTTTTCTTACGATTGACGCGAGCAAGTAAATCGATTGAAGATTGTAGACATTGCGAAGCCAAATCGGTAAGTATGTCATTGTTTGCATTCCGATTGATTGCGAAGCCCTAATCTCCTATTTTTTTTATTTCTGGGCTAGGTTTGATAATGTCAAACTCGAGCTCTTCATCAATTAATTCCCAACAACGATTCTGCAAGTGTGGTTATCCAGCATCTGAAGCAACTTCAAAAACTGAATTCAATTTCATGAGAAGATTTTGGGGCTGTCGTTTTTATGGTTCAGAGACAAAGAATTGCAATTTCTTTATGTGGAAGGATGAGGAATATAGTGGAAGAGCCACTTATGTGATTAACAAATTATTGAAAGAGAAGAAGAAAATGGAGGTCGAGATTATGAAGCTTCAAGATGCAGTTAGAGAAAATCAGATTGATAATGATGAAGCACCAAAAGTAGCAGTGGCTATGAACCCTAGAAAAATCAGTTGTAGTGATGTAGTAGTTGTACTTGTCTTCCTCATATTCTTCATGTTTGCAAATGTTTTAGTATTGAAATGGTCAATGTAATGTGCTCTTGTATGAGATTTGAATGGAATGCAATTTTATGAGAAGAATTGGAGTGATGTGAAGACAGTGCATTGACATCAGGAAACTAACATTGACTTAACATTGACATCAAGAAATGAAACAGAAATTCAACAAAAACAGAAATAAAACACCAGGAAATGAGACATCAGGGACACCAGGAAACTAAACCAAGAGACAAAGACGAGACCAAAGTTCAAACAAAATAGACAGTTAATTGAGCTTTGAAGAGGATGACTTCGTAGGTGGGTTTTCCAACTATCTCCTCCATTTGAAAGAGGCAAACATCTTCTATTTCTATGTCATTGTCTTGGACAAAGTCTCTCCATCCTTTGCCAAACTTGAATTTGTTCCCACTGAATTTGAGTACTACTTTCCAAGTTGTTTCACCAATGAAAAGTGTAATCTCTTCATCTATGAAAGACCTAAAATTGTTGTTTGCATACTCGAAAGGAATACGCTGTTAATAAAAAAAATTATGTATATTAGTCATTAGAATAACATGCCCAAAACACAAGAATAAAACATTACTTACCATTCTGCAATCTTTTTGAACAAATGATGCTTTCATTTGCACATAAAAGCTTAATTTGGTTTTGTGAGGGTAGTTTTCAGCTTTCTCCAAGGGTGTTTCCTGGTTCCATTCCTCACACTCCTCGCATTTGCAGTGGCTGATGTCTTCACTGTCCGAGATGTCTGTTAGATCAATGACATGATTTGCCATGGAAGAAATGCAAGGAAATGAAGAAATGCAAGGAAAGGAAGCTCGGCTGTGATGGCAAATGTGCTGAGAAATAGATGGAAATATAGGCTTGAAATGTGCAGGGTTTAGGTGAAGAATTGATGACATGGGGTAGGTAACAATTGACCAAAATTAAATGTGGTCATGGTCAATGGTAAAACACTGCAGTAATGAGGCTGAAAAACTGTGCAATTTGTGCATCAATGACAGTCTTCACTGTGCAAAAACCTGTGACCAACCTGTGAACAAACCTGTTACCAAACCAGTGACCAAACCAGGGCAAAAAACAGTGCAAACCTTTTCAAAATAAAACCATAGATTACCAACTAAAACAGTGCAAAAACCACTTGCAACATCTGTTCAACACACTAACATTCAACAAACATTGAAACTTATCCAAACATTACAAACATAAATAGCAGACTACTTCTTTGTCTTCTTCCTTGGTGAACGCCTAGGAACCTCCTTCACCAGTTTTGTCTTGGAAGCAGGAATCTTCATCCTAGGTGACTTAAAAGGTTTTGGATTGGATTGACTGCACACACCTTGACTCATGGTTATGCCATGACTAGCACTTGGATTTCCTTGATGGCTGAAGTTGCTACCATGACTTGCACTTGGAGCTTCACCATGACTTGCACTTGGAGCTTCACCATGACTTGCACTTGGAGCTTCACCATGACTTGCACTTGGAGCATAACCTTGACTTGGTACAATCTGTCCACCATGACTTCCACAATCTCCATCACTTGCAGTTCCTTGTTGGTTCCCCCCAGGTGTACTTCCAGGATTTCCTTGTTGGTTTTGTGGCACCTAAAATATAACATTTTCATAATCAATACAAATACAAATGAATTAGCATAATCAATAAAAAATTACAATGAATTTACATTCTTTGTGTACTTCCTCCTCTTTTGAGATCCAATAGGTACTGTTTTAGTACTCCTAGGCCTTCCACCTCTGTTTTGTTGAGTTGGAGGTGGATTATCATTAGTTCTTGGAGGAGCAGAGCACTTGTTCTTGTAATGGCCAGGGTTTCCACAGTTGGTGCACTTCACGAGTCCCACAATTCTAATCCTCTTGTTACTGCTAGGCACTTCTCCAGCCTCTCTTCTTCTTAGCTTCTTAGGCCTACCTGGTTGAACCATATATGCTGGTGGTGCTGGATGAATATGAGGTGTCCTCTCCCACTGTGATTCCCCTGGCATTGGGTGAATGATTTCCTTGTATGCCATTAGGTAAGCCTCCTTTGTGTAATAGTGATGCACAAATTGGTCAAGTCTTCTCCTATCCTTCACAATGCAACACATTGCATGAGGGCATGGGATTCCAGTTAGATCCCATTTGTTGCACCCACAAGTTTTGTTCTGCAAATCCACCACATAGGTCCTGCCCAGATGATCAACTTCAAAGGCTTCTCCACCACCCCAGATTGCATTACAACTCCTAGTCCCTTCTTCCTTGTTCATCTCTATTAGCTTATTAGCCTTAGGTGTGTAGATCCCCTCATACTTCATCATGCCCTCACGCTTAGACACAAACCTTTTCATCAGCATTCTCCTAATCCATTCACACATAGACAGAACTGGCTTATCCCTTGCAGGCATGATCATTGAATTGAAACTCTCACAAACATTATTCAATAGCATATCAGATTTGCTAACATGGCTAAATCCATGTCTAGACCAAGAGTTTGGATCCTGCCTCAACAAATAGCTATAAGCTTCCTCCTTCATACCTCTAATCTCTTGCATAGCTTCCTCAAACTCTGATGTAGTACATGCCCTTGCAGCTGCCCAGATACAATCCTTGTATGCCTTGCCTGGCCACATTTTTTTGAAGTTGTTGTACATGTGTCTAACACATACTCTTGCCTCACACTGTGGAACAACTAGATGCAAAGCCTCGATCAAACCCTACAAAAAAACAAGTCAACAGTCATTAGTCCATCCAAATACTGAAATTGAAATAAACAATTATAAAGAATTTCTTACCTTCTGTCTGTCAGAGATGAATGTAGGCTTACATTCACCAATATCACAATCAAAAAGCCCCAAATTCCATTCGAAAACCCTAAACCCTAATTCAGAAATTCGATCGATTACACATAAAATTAAGATGAGAAATGCCATTGAATAACTTACCTTAGCTAGTTAGAAGAAATCGAGAGTAGAATCGCCCAGAAATCGCAAATCGCCTTCTTCGAAATCACAAATCGCCTAGAAATCGCACAGAAAATCGCCTTCTTCGACTTCTCTTCATGGTTCGCTCCCAAACCCACCCAATCTAACTCGGAAACACTGAAAACAACCCACACCTTCCCAATCGAACACCCAAATCGAAGCCCCAATTCGGAATTAGGGTTTGAGAAGGAAATCCCCAAATTGATCGGGAATCGATTTAAGAAGATGAAGATGAAGGTAAAAATAATGAAGGTAAAAGAAAGTAAATGTTAAGTAAAAGAAGATAAATGAAGAAAAAAGAAAATTAAAAAAATTAAAAAATATTTTAATGGCGCGTGAAACGCGTTAACTGAAAATTTAAACGGATTTGGGGAAGGGTGGTTGTTGAGTGACGGAGGGTATCATATGGGTGGTTTCCGGTAATATCGCAACATAGAGGTGGTTAATCGCAAAGTAGCGTATCATATGGGTGGTTTTCGGTAAATAACCCTAAAATAAATGCCCAAAGCCTCAGGAAGTACAAGAACATCTCCTTAGTGATTACATACTCAATAAACTCCTCCAAACACACAAAACAACAACATCAAGAACAATGCGATAAAATAAGCACATACCCAGAACTACACCTTATTCCTCCAAGTGGCCTACCCGAATCCTCATATACGCCTCCTTCTTATGTCTCCATACGCCAAGATGATAAAGATCCTAAAACACTCAATTTTTTTTTTATAACACTCATCTTGGTTGGGCGCCCTTTCGGGTTTTCATCCCAACCACTCAATAATTGTTTCAGGCTCACTATACTCACATCACTCAAGACTTATTTTTGCCCCAGCCTAATGTCGGTCAAGCCACCTTCTTATTGCATAGATCTTGCTATCCAAGGATTTTGTATGCCTTTTTTCAATTTTTGTGGCTTTTTCATACAATATATATTCAATAAGCTCATGCAGATACAACCAACACCCAAATAATTATATGTGAATACATTCTCCTCCCCCATACTTAAACATTGCATTGTCCTCAATGCAATGGAAGAGATAAAAACGAACCCAGGGAAGGAGACAGAAGACTCACATACAAGGTCAGATGACCTTCCTCCAATAAAACTCAAAGTGTGGTAGAATGAGAAACTAGATGAGCACTAAATGTAATCCAATAATGCATAGCTCATCTAAAGCAAAAGAAAGAATACCTCCAATGTAGAAGGTGACCCAAACAAATCAACTCCTTGCAAAGAACATGGTCACCAACAAGCTAAGCTTCAGCGAATGTAGATCTAGAATGATAGTAACAATGAAACCAAACTTGATGTAATACAACTCCTTACTTTCTTTTCTCTCGTTTTTTTTTCCTGCACTTTATTTTTTTAATCCGATATATTTTTTTTTTCTTTTTTTTTTAGACGGGAGAGAAGACTTACAGCGAGATTGGCTACTGACTGTAGCTGACCCTAAGCTTCGGTGATTTCCTCCTGTCCATAGAAAAACTAAAAAGAAAATTAAACCGAACAAAAACAAATAAAAACAAACTCAAACCTCGGGTTGCCTCCCGAGTAGCGCCTTATTTTATCCCGTGGCTCGACATGAAACTCAAGAGATTTAACTAACGCCATTTGGCTTTGTGAAAACCGTCTCTTGTCTGAATTCCCTCTTGAACCACTCATGGAACGCCTTGAATCTCGTCCCTCTTACCTTGACCACCTTGTCTTTAGCAATGAAGGTGGTTTCATTCACTTTCTCCTCCTTGACCGTATCAGGCGGCTGTTTAAGCTCAATGTCAAGTACCTGCACACTAGACATCAATGGTATCTCGCCTGGCGAGGTCAGTAATGGAGGGCGATTGCCCAAAGGATGTGAAGAGAGCATACCTTTAGGCTCTGGCTTAGCCTGACACTCCTGCATGTTAGTAGACAAAAAAGTATCTACTTTTGGGGGCTCTAAGATATTCTCTAAAACAGGTTGTAATTCATCCTTATAAGTAGGCTTAATCACATCAATAGCACATAGAGAATTCTTATCAATGGGATCCATTTCATATATATTATATTCTACCTTATCCCCATCAAACTCCATAGAGAGAGTCCCACTATTAACATCAATTTTCGTTTGTGCAGTTTTCATGAAAGGTCTACCTAACAGTATAGGTGTGACATTATTAGCATGCTCCATATCTAACACAAAGAAATCAGCAGGAAAAATCAGATCACCAACCATAACAAGAACATCCTCAACAACCCCTTTCGGGTACACAGTAGACCTATCAGCAAGTTGAATAACAGTTCCTGTTTTATGCAAAGGTCCTAAGCCTAGTGATTCATACAAAGAGTAAGGCAGAACATTGATTGATGCACCTAAATCTAGCATGGCTTTGTCAAATTTAGTTTCACCAATCACACATGGAATGCTAAATATGTCTGGATCACCACATTTCTTAGGCATGAGTTTTTGAAACACAGCAGAAACTTGTTCACTTATTTCAACTTTCTTCTTTCCTTTCAGTTTTTGATTTCTTTTGATAGTGCAAACTTCTTTCAAAAACTTAGCAAATCTAGGAATACTCTTAACAAGTTTGAGCAAAGGAATGTTTACCTCACACCTACTAAAGGTTTCGAAGATTTCTTTGTCGTCATCCAGTCTTCGAATTTCCTTCAATGCCTCAGGAAAGGGAGCTACAGGCTTCTAAGAGAACAGAGGGGGAAAATTTGGACGAACATAATCGTCAATGTACTCAGGGGTCTCCCGGCGATCGCCATCAACAACTGGCGATCGCGGTCGCACAAATTGGGGTTCTGCAGGAGACCCGCGATCGCGGTCATCATCCGCGGTCGCGGATTTGTGACGAATTCACCATCAGCCTCTGGAGTGGCATGGAGATCGCGGTCGGGATGCAGATCCTGTTTTGCTCTCTGTAATCTCATGGCGATCGCCACTCAGATATGGCGATCGCGGTTTTGGCACAGAAAAGTCGTTTAAAGTTTTTCCGCTCCTCAAGAACACTGCACTCACGTTCTCTCTCGGGTTTCTTACCGGTTCCCTGGCCTCTAATTTACTCACAGCTTGAGCAATCTGTCCCAACTGATTTTCAAGATTTTGGATGCTTGACTCCGTCTTAGCGTTTTGTTGCATCAGTCTGAGCTAAGGACTTGATCATATCTTCAACAGTCAGAGAATTTTGAGGTCTAGGCTGATAATTAATATTATGGGAATCATACCTTGGCCTTGGTTGCCATCCACCAACAACGTTTACCTCAGCATTGGGATCATGGAGGGAATCACTTTTCAGCATAAAAGACTTCATCATATCTTTCAACTCATTCATGTCAGTCTGTAATTGATCTGAATTAACTGCTTTGACTGAGTGGGATCCCTTTCTACTGCCAAACTGCCTTGAACTCTCAGCTAGCTCTTCAAACATTTCAGTGGCCTGAGGTATAGTTAGTTTCAGAAAATTACCTCCACAAGATGCGTTTACCATTCGACGATCCTCGTCAATCAGCCCACTGAATAAGTACATAAGAAGATCATGGTCAGTATAACTATGGAATGGGCAGCTTGAGCAAAGCTTCTTGAATCTCTCATAATACTCATAGAGACTCTCAGTTGAGTGTTGTTGAAGATTCGTGATCTCCTTCTTCAAGCTGCTCAGTTTTGTGGCTGGAAAATATTTCTCCAAGAAGACTTTCTTCATCTTAGCCCAGGTATCAATACTCCCCGGAGCTTGATAATAGAGCCAATCATTTACAGCGTCTTTCAGAGTAAATCCAAAAGCTCTCAGCATGACCTGCTCCTCAGTAACACCTTTTGGCTTCATACTAGAACATATGGCATGGAATTGAGCCAAGTGTTTGTTGGGATCTTCACCTGCTGAGCCATGGAAGTGTGGTAGCTAATGAATTAAACCAGCTTTTAATTCAAAATTCACACCTTCTTCAATCTCAGGAAACCTCACTGCCAAAGGTTGTTGGTTTAAGTCTGGGGCAGTGAGTTGCCTCATAGTAGGCAATGGCGGTCCATGTCGATCACCCATCTCGTTTTCTTGGTTTAGAGTTGCTCTTTGGTTCCGGAGGAACGTCCTTGCAATCTCTGGGTCAAAGGCAACAAGATATGAATCAGTAGCACGGGTCTGAACCATAAAGGTTCACACCAAACAGTTGATAATTTCACAATCAACACAGAATCAGAACAATTTCAATTCCCCGGCAACGGCGCCAAATTTGATGAGGCTAAAGTCGTAGTGCCAAATCAAAGAAAACCCTAAACACTAACTAGAGTATAGCAAGTAAGTAGAGGTCGAACCCAAGGGAATCAAAACACCAAATCAATGCAGTCAAGTGAAATATCAACTAGTAACAAGTAACCAAAGGGGGGGGGGTTGATTGCAAGAACACACAAGTAACCAGTAACAAGCAGAGTAAGTTTGGGGGAGAATATGATGAGAAGGGGTTTCACCTAGCAAGTATCCACACAACAGTCAATCAAGTTGATCATAGATTTATCTCAAGTTCTATTCAATCATAGGGAATGTTCCTATTCAAATCTTTAATATATCAGCAGGCCAACCGGTCCTGATAATACTTACTATTCAACAATCAGGAAAACCTCTCAAGATTAGATGAAATAGCAGCAAAGGGCACAGGAATCATAAGGATGCATGCAATAACTTACAACCGTCAAGTATTAACATGAAATCAATTCTCTTTCATAAAAGCAATCAACTACCAGATCATGCAAATATGAGTGCTACAATGACAAGGAATTCCACCGTATATTCCTAGTCTAGAAATAGAAAACTATCAATCAAACTAGGTGATCAAGCTAGCAAAACTAATAGAAATCAATAGATGAAGAACAAGAGAATTAATACAAACCCATAGGAAAAGAACAAGAGTTTAGAAATCTCACAACTTAATAACTGAAGGTTTCAACCGCTAAGTAAAACAATAGAGTTTAGTTCCTGCTCATGGTTGCAAAACTAAATTGTCTGATGGAAAAGATGATAAGGCTGCTAGGGTATATAAAGAGTTTTACCCTAGAATAATATCCTAAACGAAATAATAAAATAAGGAAAATGAAATAAAACAAACAAAGGAAAATAAGGAAAGTCCGGAATGTCTTCGGCCTTGTTGTGGCGATCGCCATAGATGCCTGGCGATCGCGGTAGCTGATTTCTTCTCGAATGGCTTCTGTTGAATGATGGCGATCGCCTGGATGGTAGTGGCGATCGCGGTTGGCGTCGCAGAAGCTTCTTCATTCTTCAAGTCTTCAATCTTCTTCGGTTCTGATCTCCATTTCTTCACTTCTTAATAAATATCTCATAACATAATAATGACTCGAAACACATATGATAATACTCCTAAACTAATGTAATAATCCCTAGTTACGCTATACAAAGTGCAGCGTATCAGTCAACAACCTAAATAATCATTTTCTGTAACATCTGTCAACAACCTATATAATAATGATTGGTAATAGAGCAAATTGCAGAAAATCACCCGTTAAATCCGTTAAATAGAGCAATTTGCCTACAACCACCCATTATACACGAAAATCACCCATTAAATAGAGCAATTTGCCTATATAATCATGATTGGTAATAGGGCAATTTTTTATGTATACTAGTTCATTCTCCGCGCTTCGTGCGGGCCTAATACGTTTACTTTTATCGTATTTATATATTACGTATTATTTTCACATATGTATTTATGCTACGGAGTATAACTTTTAATAAAAAAAATAGATGTTTTTAAGTAATTAAATATATAAATTTTAACATATTGATTAGTAACGGAATCAAATTACTAATTAGTGATATTTTAAAATCATTATTTACATAATAACAACCTGTTTGAAAGAGAATCTCAAAAAGACAACCAACATGTCCAAGAAGAATCTCAAAAGACATGCATGGAACATATAAAAATCGATGAGGGAATTACAATACAGAAACGAACATACGAACATACACTCAAAACATAACTAAACGACCCAAATTAGGAGATTAAATGAAAAGAAGAACAATTGGCAGAAACGAACAGACGTGAGACGACTACAGTAAGAGCCTAATTAAATTTGATATTTTTTTAATGTATTAACTCAATGCATTAAACTTTTATAAAAAGATTCAATGCATTAAATAGGTACCAATTGTCATTACATAATCAAACCCAACAATTTTTATATAGATATAGATAGATATTTTTATATTTTTTTGTGTGAACTGACGGTTAACCGGACGGTTTAGGTTTCGTGGCGGTTTGTCCGGTTAACCTTCATTAAAACCGCCGGTTCAAGATTTCGTAATTTCGTGAACCTGAACCTAAATCGATAGGAAGGCGGTTTAGCCGGTCCGGTCTCGGTTCCGGGCCGTTTCCGGTTATGACCGGACCGGTTTCGGTCCGATTTGACTAGGCCGGTTAACCTTTTAACGCTTCTACTGTAGAGGAGGAAGAAGATGGGAGATGTCTATCTGTTTGACTAGGCGCTGGATATAATCAAGGTTGATGGTCCAGCTCGTGGCTTGTTCCTAAATGTAGACAAGACATAACTTTTCTGACCCATTGAGGACCCTAGAAGCAGGATGGAGGGTGTTTTTCCAAAAAATATCTCTCGCCCACACGATGGTGTTAAACTTCTTGGTGGTTCCGTCAGTTTGGACGTTGGTTTCTGTCGTGATCTAGCTTTGAAAAGGGTCTCCAAAACTATTGAGCTAATGGAGGCGGTCAACAGACTTAATGATCCCCAGTGTGAGCTTCTCCTACTTCGTAATTGTGCTGGGGTTGCTAAATTGTCTTATGCTTTGAGAACTTGTTCTCCCTTATCATTCTTGGATGCTCAAGCTCATTTTGATCAAGCCTTGCGCATCTCCTTGGAGAAGATTGTCACTGCTTCGGGGTCGGGCTTTGGGGATTGGCAATGGCGGCTTGCCACTCTCCCAATTAAGTTGGGCGGTCTTGGTATCTTATCTGCAGAGGATGTAATGAGCTATGCTTTTCTTGCTTCTCGCCTCCAAACGAGTTCGCTGCAGGCCAAGATTCTGGTCAGTACGGGTATTGTCTCTTCTGGCTCTTCTTTTTAGCATGCTCTTGATGATTTCAATGTCTTTTGCAACGTTGATGCTCTCTCTCACTATTGGTACCGCTGCCCCCCAAATGATGAAAACCCTGGCAGAGGTTTACTTTGGTGTTATTGAGAAAAATCTTGTTGCCAGATTCATGCTTAGTCCAAGGCAGGTTGCTGTTCTTAGTTCTATTCGTGCCCCACATGCTCAAGATTATCTGTTTACCATTCCTATTGATGGCTTGGGACAGCGGATGAACCACCGCCAATTCTGTTCTGTGTTGTGCTACAGACTCACTATACCTTTGTTCTCTGAAGGTAGTTTGTGCCCTAGTTGCAATGCCCCCAAGATGGATTGTTGGGGGAGATCACGATGTTCATTGTTCTAGTGGGGTGGGTGTGAAGTACAGACATAACTTGGTGCGTGACATCCTTGTTGATATTTGCTCCAAAGTTGGGATCGCAGTACGCAAGGAGGCCCCCATGAGGTTTCTTTCAGATGTTGGGAAGGATCTTAGGCCTGCAGACCTTTTACTGTTTAATTGGTTTCGGGGTAAGGATGTCTGTTTGGATGTGACTGGTATCTCGCCCTTAGCTGGCATGGGTGTGAGTTCCTGGACTCCTGGTGTGGCTTTGCACAATGCGGTGGAGAAGAAGAAAAGGAAGTATGCATCTAAGTGTGAGGAGAACGGGTACAAGTTCATCTCATTTGCTTTCTCCACCTTTGGAGAGTTGAACAAAGAGGCATTAGACACACTTTCACGTATCAAGACTCTTTCTATTAGTCACTCTAACAATGCTAGGAATGATACATTTAGCTTTCACAGATTGAGTTTTTGTATTCAGAAAGGTGTGGAGCGTAACTTGTTTCTCGGCTTCCATCCAACTTTATGTAATGAAATTTAATTATAAAAAATAAATAAATTTAAGGATAAAAAGTAATCCCTCCGTCCCCGTATTTCCTTCTTCTTCCACAAAATGCACAAAGATTAAGAAAATGAGAAAGCAGGGAGAGAGGAGAAGAAAAAGAGGAAAGATAGTGTATTGGGATGAGAAAATAAGGAGAGATGAAAATTAAAGGGTTAAAATGTGAGTATAATAATGATGAGAGAGATAAAAATGAAAAAGTAATTTGGATTGTTGTGATTTTGTAGTAATTGAAGTTTTTATAAGGGTAATGTGGTAAATATTTATTATCAAGAGTAAAAAGTTTTGATAAGAGTAAGGAAATAAGGGGACAACTTAAAACTAAACTTGAAGCAAAAAGAGGGACGGAGGGTACTGTGTAGATGAAATATTTGAGTGAAAAAGAAGATGCGGACGGAAAACCCAGCACCCCTGACAAACAAACGCTCTCTCCTCTCAACTGATCAATCATTTCAATTACAGTGAAACCGTGTCCATGAGCACCATCTGCTTTACCCGAGCGAGCTTGCTTCTTAAAAATGGCGGTTTTTCCGGAACTTCATCTTTCAAACCCCGCAGTGACCATTGGCAGTCCCCAAAGAGAAAGCTTTTTTCAGCGATTGCTCTTTGTTCTACCGAACAAGTAAAGTTTCTATCTTTCTATCACGTTACCTTTCGCATGGCTCTCGGTTACCATTCTCTTTGATTTCGAGTGGCAGCCGGATAGAGAGTTATTAGTTGTGGTGGGCGGCGGAGCTGCCGGAATCTTTGGCGCAATTAGGGCGAAGACAGTGGCGCCGCACCTCAATGTCATCGTCCTCGAGAAAGGGAGACTGCTGTCTAAGGTTTGCTTCCCTTAACGTTTTCTTTTTGCACGCTCGCAACTTTTAAATTGTTAGTTGCTATAAACAAGAGAAACAATTGATAATAATGAAAATATATTGCTTCGTTCAGAGTTCGGTTGCAGTTAGTTTTTTTGGTACGGAAATAGGAACTGAATTAGAATTCCATAGATTTTCTTATTTGGGTTTTGTTCAGCAATTGAGTTAGAACTGAATTAGATGTTAGCTAATTAAACTAGAGGTACTAGTATGAAATGATTGGACTGGAATGCTGTATGATTCTAATCCAGTTTCTCGTTGCCAGAGCTGTTTAAACTAGCAAGAATTTTACAACGCTTTTTGGATTTCATATGACCTTGAGTCTGCATTTATACTATACAGAAGGCGTTCTAACTTTCTGTCTAATATCGCCTGCAAAATTGAAGTCATGCCTGAGTAGTGAGTACATGGCGACGCTTATGTTTTATTTTCTTCCAAGAAGGAACTGAAACTTGAGTATACTGGGTGCTGGGTGGTTGGCTACCATTATAAACACTTGTGTTTGACATTCTTATATTTTTCATGTCAGGTGAAGGTTTCAGGTGGTGGTAGATGCAATTTGACTAATGGGCATTGCTTTGATAACATGGTATGCTCTACACAGCCAGATGCAGTAAAACATATAAATATGGTCATTTTCCTCCGAGTGTTTATCTAGTAAATAGCTTCTGTATTTTTTCAATTCATTGCTTGCAGAGGTATTTTTTCTAATGTAAAAAATGATTGTTTTTCTACCTTTTTAAAGCTATTCTTTTCTTTTTATTCTTTCTTTTTTCTCTCTCGTGTCTTTGCTATTCTTATTCTTGGGTCGCTTCGAGGAAACATCCCCCGAACTTGTTTCGGGAATGAGATGCATAGATCCATTTTGGTGGGATCTCCACTGGGCGTTGTTGTGGTCGTTGTTGTTGTATTTATATTTTGTCCTTCTACCCATATCCATACAGTTGTGTGTTGTTGATAAAGCTATAAATGCTGCAGGTTTTACCAGACTTTTATCCTAGAGGAAACAAAGAATTTAAAGGATCATTCTTCCGTGTTCATGGTCCAGCTGATACTATGTGCTGGTTTTCCGATCATGGCGTGGAGTTAAAGGTTCATTAAAAAGCTTGCACAAGCAAGTCCTCCACGAGAGATATTTCTGCCATTACTGTGTCTACATTTCACACCATTATTGCTATATCCCTTTCACCTTACTTGGTGAATTCTGTCTAGACTGAAGATGATGGTCGGGTGTTTCCTATCAGCAATACTTCATCTTCAATAGTTGATTGCCTAATAAATGAGGCTAAACAAACAGGAGGTATTCATTTCCCTCCACAACTATGAAATTTATTTATCTAACTTCTTGTGTGAGAATGGTTCATAGGGGAAGCTAGAACTTAGCTACAACCACAACATTGCATATAATCTCTATTTTGTTACTCGGCGGAATCCATAATAAGTATGCTTGAGCCGCTTTTTCTGCGCCTTTTTAAAAAACAAAATCATAGCTTAATTAACTGCATGCTAGATTATTTTTGTGTATGTGAAGTCGAAACATCATACGCAAACCCTAGTGTTTGTTATCTGCCTTACGAAATGTGAACTTGATTTCGATAACCCTCAGTGGGTTTCCCGTAATCAACTTTATACCTGAGTTTCATGATATACCAGTGGTGCGTGCTTGTCACCAGTTACACCCCAACTGACTTCTATATCTTTCCAAACACTCCAAGTGTTCTATTAAATTCCAATTGGATTCCCCATTTAAAGCATAAATGACATACTCAAATTATAAGCGGATGCCACAAGAATGTTTTAATGCATAAATCTTTTTGACATCTGTATCTAGCTATCCAATGTGCCTTACATGATTTATGCATTGCCTGAGAACTGCATATGATTCATCAGTGTTTATAATTGTAAATTAGGCATATAACTTTGATTTTAATTAACAGAACTTGCATAATATATTATTGCATTTTTGTTTGTTTTCTTACCATGGAGAAGAGCGTATTTGCACTTCGTTCATTCTTTCCTACATTTAACTTTTTTGAAAGACCAAAGAAACTGCATTTGTGGCTTTTGAAGCTTGTACGTACAAACTAAGAATCATGTCCTTTTGCTTCTCAAAAAAAAGAAAGAATCATGTCCTTCAATCACAACTCATTAGTCCGAGCAGTTAACTTGCAGACTGGGAAGGGTGTAACGACTGCCTCTGCTACTCCTACTGGAAAGTTTCTTCTCAAGATTGAGAAACGTACAACTAGTGATGTTGACCTTGTTGAAGCTGACTATCTTCTAATTTCTACCGGGAGTAGCAAGCAGGTTCTGCAGAGAGGATGAATGCTGTTTCTCTGTGTAAATTCATTTTCTACTCTTAACTGACATCCTACTCTTTGTGTTTTAGGGCTACAATCTTGCAACTCAGCTTGGCCATTCTATTATAGATCCTGTACCTAGTCTCTTCACTTTCAAGATTGATGACTCAAAATTGCTAGAGCTATGTGGGGTTAGTACGAGCGATTTATACTTTGCTCACAGACTTTGTCTCCCCTTCTCTTTTTTTTTCTTAACTAAATTGAGCTTGAATGTGTAAGGTTGTTCTCACCAACGTCAACTCCTAAATTGGTACAGAGTTTGTGGCGTGACTCTAGATTTACTTACAAGCTGCACAAAATACTGAACTTTCTTCGAGTTACTAGCTTCAGCCTTAATGCACAACTTTCAGAATTTTTATCTTTATACTGAAGTTTGTCACAATCTCAGATAAAACCAAACTGAGCCAAATGTTTTTTTTACAGATGTACAGTGGATTCTGTCTTTTTTTCCACTCATAATCTCATCTATGGCCATAACTTCTCTATATAAGGCAGTACTGATACTGCTTGAGTATGAATGAGCCATTTTGAAATTCTTTTACATGTGTAATCCTCTTCTCTGTCTCTTTATGGAAAGTATTTGTTATGGTGGACATTCTCATGATTTCAGTTGTTTTGTGCTTTTCAGCCTTTTCTTGCTTCACTCTGATATGGAGTTTTAATTAGAATACTTTTTTATGGATCTGATTATTCTGGTGAATATTGAAGAATGAAACTTACAAGAATACCAACAGAATAAATTTCTTCTTCTTAATGTATGGTCTTTTTACATTATCCTGATTAGCTATTTATGCAGAATGTTCAACTGAATTTTATATTTATTTCCTAATTCTTCTTATATTCCATAGATTACGTTCTCTAAGGTGAAGGCAAACCTGAAATTAGCAGAGGGCAAGAAGAAAGTGTCGCAACTTTCACAGGTATATTGCCTTGTCAGACTCGATTAGATATGTTAATGTTAGATTTTTAGTTGTTCTCTATTTCACTTTTAATCAGATTGGGTCAATGCTGGTCACACACTGGGGACTTAGTGGCCCAGTAATACTGCGATTGTCTGCTTGGGGAGCTCGTGAGCTCTTCCATTCAGGTTACAAAGGTAAGCGCATCATAGTGTTGTTATCCCACATATCTATTTCTTGCGGTACCAAATGTTAGAGTAGGGAGCATGCTTTCAATACTTTTATAGTCATTGACATGATAACTTTACGCAGGGATACTTCTTGTTGATTTTGTACCTGATATTCATATTGAACAAGTAAAGGCTATGCTTCTTAAACACAAGGATTTGTTTACGGTAACAACCTTCCTTCTTAGTTTAAGGCTTTTGTGTACACATGTTTGATGTTTTTCTGGTTTCGCCTTGCCTTTTTATGTTATCTTAAGCAGCTACTTATAAAAGTAGAACAGAAATTTTACATCTCTATTTGGTGTCATGATGAATGTTTTAGTTATCATTGCTTAATTTAGTTATGTGGAAGTTATGGTGGAAGGGGAAAACTATTTTGTCAATTCAGCTATCTCTGAGCACTGTCCGTTAGCATCCCAATGAATCACTAATATCATCTATCTATCCCTCATACCACTACAATTTCAGTATTTCTGCCACCAACTCACTCCAGCCCTCTCCCACTGTTGTTTACCAACCATATTCTTGTTTCGAGCTATTGTGAATTTTTTATACGTCTTATGCTAACTGACTGAGTCAAAAGAAGTATCAATCTTTCAAATGACAATTGTAACAATCTCTTCTGTTTTTCTATGTGATGACTCGACCTCTTATGGACGCCAAGAAAGTGGTCGGATCTAGACTCAATATGGTGAAGTCGTCTTTGATTGATGGATTGAGGTCCCGGATGAGACTAAGTGTTGGTGAATTTTGTGGATGAATGTGCAAGCGGAAGACTTTGGATAAGCAAACACAAGTAGATCTTTATCACACGAGTGTTTAAGAAGGGTTTGGAGGGTTTTGTTCTTGGTAGATCTTTAACACACCAAGAGACTAAGGAAGATAGTGTTTTTGTTGGTAAAAGTCTATTAATAAGATTTATTGATATTATATTAAAAGAATGGAATTAATAGAGAGTAATAAGACTAAAAGTTTAGCTATTTAAGATCAGTGGCTGAGATTAAAAGTTGATCTATTTAAGATCAATGGCTGAGATTAAGAAAGATAGTGTTTTTGTTGGTAAAAGTCTATTAATAAGACTCGTTGATATTATTATTAAAAGAATGGATTTAATAGGGAGTAATATGATTTTAATAAATTAGTGGCTGAGATTAAAAGTTGATCTATTTTAGATTAATGGCTGAGATTAGAAGTTGATCTCTGAGATCAATGGTTGAGATTGTCTTTAAAAAATAACTTCCTAACTGCTCTTAATTGCTTCCTACTTCCCTTATTGTAATCTGAATTAAATGTACTGTATATGACAGTTGAGAAATTCTCTATAAATAGAGAATGTTCCTCCACAAGGAAAAACATGAAGGAAAATCATATTTGTTGTCTGATTTTTCATTGATGACCTTGTTGTATCCTGGGGAGTGAATTTGTCTGGAACTCTACAACAATTAAATAGGAGACAAATATCACTTTAAAGATAGTGATCTTTTCACGCCTCAAAGCTATTTCTAAATACTTATTTCCAATAGTTTTTGATGCCAAATTGCAAAGGCAAGGAGTATTATTGACATAAGTTTTGCATTCAAATTCAGCGTGCTTACAAATGAGCCAAGAGAGGCCAATTTATAGTGGTGAAGATGTCCTTGAGCTGCAAACCAAGGATCACTCTTCAATCAAAATATAAACGAAGATAGAATCTAGGAAATTAAGACAAAGTGTGAACAAATCAAAAGGGAGAGACCCAAGGGATTATGCTTGGTCTTTATTGGATGGATTAGGCTGATGATGATCCTGATGGAGCCGCAATGGAGGCAATGTGGATGGATAAGAAACGACAAGATCCTAGGTGACATTCAAGGGATCACATTGGCGACAATCAAGGGATATGTCTCCTTCGGACGCTTGGGAGATATGGCGCACTTGACCCATTGGGGCTTGTCTTGGACCCACTTAGGTCCATTGGACTCATGAGCGCCGAGAAGAAAGGTGTGGAAGGGCTCAGACGCTCGCATCCTTTCTCTGACGCGCTGGGGCACCCGAACGTTGATAATGGCCTCGGTCACTTTGAATTTGTGTAGGTCATGTCTGGGCGCTAAGCATGTTGGTCGACTTCTTTTGGTCCTCTGAATCCAATGGTCAAGGTGGCGCAGGGAAAAAGTCTCTTTGTTTGATTAGTGGGGCGCCATTTGTTTTTCTGGTCGGAGCATCATGAGGTTCGGCTCCTTCCATGAACAGTTTTTGTCTCTAGGGTGTTGTCTTGGCCAAAGAACCTCAAAATGGGCCGAACGCCTTGGGTTTTGGCTTCATGAGCTTGAGTCTATGGGTGAGAGCACATCACCATGTTTACTCTAGTGTAGAAAGATGTTGGATGTAAGAGAGCTCAACCCAATAAACTATTTGTATATTGATTGAAAGGATAGATTACAAGCTAAATCTCAATGATGGATAAACCCAACCAAGGAGCCCAAGGATAATGCCTGATTCTCTCAAGATATTTCTGGATAAGACATTGACTTCATCCTAACCTCCTTATACCCTAGAGCTAATGGCCACCTCACCATGTCCATGCTCTCTCTCCTCTAACCGACTCTGATAAAGACCGCTCTTAGGCTAGAGAATAGCCAAGAGGAAACCACTGGATTCCAGGAAAACAGATATCTGATTATCTTTCAAAATTGGATGACTTCACCTTACATCATGTTTAAGCATAAATAGTAAGTAAAGGGAAAAAGAACAGACTAGATAATAATGAGGGGGTCTGCACTCAGCTAAACCAAGGGGGCTGCACTAGACTCTTAGGAAAAACAAGTAATTAATAGATTAGGGAACAACAACATAATTAATAGATGCAGATATAAACTTCTGTCTTTCGTGATTTCTTCCTTCTAGTGTAAGTGATGATGTCTTCTGACACATTATTCTCATTGCAATATGAAGGAAATAACTAACAAACTTATCTATGATATGACTACTATACCCCTCCTGTATTAATTCGTTAAGATGTGTTTGGCATATATAAACGATATATCCTCCAACTCTAACAAATGATCAATGTTAATATAAAGATGAATCATCATTACCATTGTAACCTGTATATCTTGAATGTCTTCTGCAGAAGCAGAAAGTGGTCAACTCAAGTCCTTCCGAGTTCGGACTTGTGAAAAGGTTTTGGAAATACTTATTAGAACGAAAGGTTATGTTTCTTCCTCTTATTATAAATATTAATAGAAATTTAGGTGTGTTGGATAAATTAATATGCTAAGGGGATATGGTCATATGATCCTGCTAGCTTATCTTCTCATTAATTTAATTGTAAGATTTGTTTCTGCTCAGTTAAATACTTAGTTTCTGCAATTTCCTTTTAGGTAGTTTCTAAGATCAGCTAGCAGGATCATATGGCTAGATGCATCAAAATTCACCATACAACAAATAAAACTACCTTAGAAAGATCTTATGAAGCTGCACTGTTATAATAAATCTGTCATCACTATGACTCTATTTACTATTTAGCATGATAGGACCAAACATGTTGAGGTGGACTGACACTTCATCAAAGAGAAAATTGAAACTGAAATCATTAAGATATCCTACGTACAACTCAATAACAACTTGTTGATCTACATAGCACCAAGTTTCAGAACTTATTTCCAAGGTGTGTATGGAAGATGTCTACAAACCCATCTTGAGGGGGAGTATTGGATAATTTAATATTCTTCTTAGATGTATTTATTAGAGGTGTTTTTTGTTATATTTTGTAAGTTGTGTCTGTTGTGGAGCTGACTTTAGTCTTTATTATTTAAGGAACTAGGAGAAATTAATTCTCTAGAGCCTTCCCTCCTCAGCTAGTGATGTATATATACCCATTTCTCATTGTAATGGAGATATACAAATGTTCCTTCTGTAAGAAAACTCAGTGTGGAATGTCTGATGTGTCCTAAATTTGTAACATTCAGGGTTTACAAGATGATCTTTTGTGGGCTTCCATTTCCCACGATACATTGTTTTCTGTTGCATCTTTGTTGAAGGAGTGTTCTTTTAAAGTGACGGGAAAGGTACCACTTAATTTTTTTTATATCTTTATGTAATCTACATAACATAGCATGCATCTAATGGTGGCTTAATGTCGTGCAAAAGGGGGTATTCAAAGATGAATTTGTAACTGCTGGAGGTGTACCTTTGTCGGAGGTACCTTTCTCGTTCTACCCCTCCCTTTTCTTTTGCATGATCTCCATGTATACTCATATACCTCACCTAACTATAAAATCTATTTCTCTTTGTTTTCTAAAGATTTCACTGAATACTATGGAGAGCAGGATAAGCCCTCGTCTGTTTTTTGCTGGAGAGGTAACTTGTATTAATTTAGAATTTTTCTTTTCTCAATTTATTATGCTGGGAAATGAATAAAATCAACAGTCTATCACAAATGCAGGTACTGAATGTCGATGGGGTAACGGGAGGATTCAATTTTCAGGTAAATCTCTTGGCCTTAAAACGAAAGGGTGTTAGATTGCACCCGTATGACTTATTTAATTGTCAAATTGTTTGGTCTTGATTGTTACATAAAGGTCTGATACGGTATTGGGGCTCCTGGTGTATTTTTGAGATCATATATTTCTTCCATTCGCTGCACATTTCATCTTTATCCTCGTCTCCAAAGTCCCCCCTAACCCACAAAAATGAGGAAACGAAAAATCATGATCGTGGATGATGAATGATGGGTCTTGAGAGTATTTGTAAATAGCTTGATGGGGTGGATACATTTAAAGAATACTATGATGTATACAAAATATAACCATCCAACATTTCCCCCTTGGGTCTACTTTTATGCAGAATGCCTGGTCAGGCGGCTACATTGCAGGAACAACCATTGGAAACTTGGCTTTAAGGAGTAACACCTTGATAGAGGAAGTGCCATAATCTAGTTTTTGTTAATACGACAAGTAACTACTTGTTTATGTAGACCGTAGGATTCTATTACTATTCCCTTGTATTGTGGAATTTGAACTTAAACATAATTTGAACACTTCTTAAATATTCAAACTTCCTGGCACCAGCTTTATCGTTCCTTCTACTCGTAATTTATTCTTACACCAGAAGAAAATGTTGAACTGGAATTAATTTTGTTCCACACAGAGTGACGATGGGGTATATATATGACCGGTCGTCTTCCTCGCGCAGCAACGTCGTCTTATTCGCCATAAAATTCATAAAATTAGGCTGGTTGGTAATGTCGTCTCCTCCTCGTAACTTCGATTGGATTTACGATTTGATGTCGGGAGGTAGTTGTTTGTAGAAAAGTGATTACGAGTAGAAACTTAGGCAAAGATGTGGGTTAAAGATCAAACGGGATGGTATCAATTCTACGCTCAAGAACACGATGGTAAAACTCTTTTTACTTGTATATTGCTCGGGGGATCAAACTTGTTTACAATGAGGAGAAAACACTTTATCTATAGACTAACCCTAATTCTATTTTTTATGAAAAAAATCTTATCTTTTTATCATATATTTCTAAATAATATAAATTAGATAGAGAGATATTCTTTTATGACATTTATTTATTTCCTTACCATATACATAATTTTTATAATATTAACTAAACAAGGAAAGATCTAATTATAATCGGCCACTCCTTGATAACGTCCATATTATACATGTTAGATCTTGCATTTTAGTCATTAGCTTAGACTTTATCACATGTCTATATTGCGTTTTTAGTTGTTTTCATTGATTTCTTCGAGTTAGATGTCTACATTAGTTGTTTGCATGTTTTTAGGTAATTTTGTGGAGTTTGGAGGCGTTGAACGTGACAGGGACATCATTGAAGGATCACACGGTTTGAACTAACAGCCGCTGTCGCACAAAACTAATCAAACTCAAACCCAAACCCATTAAGCACTTAGAATTCTAGAATTTACCATGTTAACATTTGCTGTCGCACGCCGCTAAGATCAGACAAACCTAGAGATTCTACGATAACTTAGTACTCCACAGGAACAAACAAGATTATTCAGGTTCAAATTCTAGTGATCCAATAGTAGTAATCTCCTTTCAGACTCATACCCTATTTGAATTATCTATCAGGTTATCTCCTTTCAGACTCAAACCTAATAAAAGTCTAATCAGTTTTCAGAAGGATTTGTGCTCAATGCCCTATTAGCTAGGCACTATAGTTATAACAACTACACTCCCAAGTTAAGTAGTTAGTTTCTACCCCTACCCCACCCCCATCCAAACTCACGCCCTAGTCGTTTGCAGACAAAATTTCAAATCACGCGCAATTCATTTCTTCTCCTCCCTCTTCCCTCATTCACTCCCAAAACCACAAAAGCAACCATTCATCTTCTCCCTCTCGATTTCGCCATTCTTCTCCCTTACAACCTCCTTCCTCGTTCCTTCTCTCCGATTCACTTTCTTCGCTCGAGTTCTGTCTCTGATTCCGCTTCGATTTCACCGGCTCGCGTTTCTCAGCAATTTCATCCCGATTTTTTACTTCTCGACGGTTTTTCATAGCATATCAGGTGTCCAGCTCCCTCGTTTTTCTATTTGTTGTTACTTTTGCTTAGTTTGGATGATTTCTAGGATTTGTGTTCGTTTTCGTGTTTGATGTTAAAATCGAGTTCGTTTTGGTTCGAAACTAGAATTTTAGGTCTTTTTTTGTTGCATGTATCTTAATCTGTGAGTTTTTTCTGTTTTTCATGTTTATTAGTGTCGATCTCTGTATATTTTGTTGTTAGGAACTGTTCTTATGTTTGCTGACAAATTCAGAGCATTGCACTGTGCATATTCTACTTTATTTGTTGATTGTTTACATTTTTTGTTGAATATGTCATGTTGTGTTTGATTTTGAACATTCTGCTTTATTTGTTGATTGTTTACTGTTTTTTAGTTTTCTGTTGTTGAATATGTCACGGTGACAGCTTGTTGTGTCTATAGATCTTATTGTTGACAGCTTGTTCATGGTTATGTTGTTGAATATGGCATGTTGACTGCTTGTTGTGTTTGGAGATCTTATTGTTGACAAATTGGTCATGTTATGTTGTGAATATGGCATGCTGACAGCTTGCTGTGTCTGTAGATCTTATTGTTGACAGCTTGTTCATTTTTACGTTGTTGAATATGGCATGCTGACAGCTTTGTGTGTCTGTATGATCTTATTGTTTGACAGGTTACCAACATCTTATTGTTATTTTTTATGGTTGACACCTTGCTCTGTGTTTATCTCTTTTTGTGATATAATTTTGACACTTTGTATGGTTTTTTTGTTGGCAGTTGGTCATGGATGTGTCTAAGTTACAATTCCTGGCCTCCGATGATTTGTTTGTGGCGTCGAAGGTTACAACATACCACAAATTTGCTGTTATGGATCAGATTGAGGGGCATCTTGGTGATGTCAGTAATCTGTTGTTTTCTATTGGTGTCTTCAAAACCATCTTAAACATGACATTCCAACTCAGCTATTCCCACGTCTTAGTTCATTACGCTTTAATGCGTGCGGTGAAGACATAGAAGAAGTATGAAATGTGGTTCAATATGAAAGGAAATGTTCTTTCGTTTTCCCTTCAAGATTTTACTGCAATCACGGGGCTGAAGTGCATTGAGTTTGAAGACCACCTCATCCCAGATGTTGTCTTTCAATGTTCTCTTGGAACCCGAGGCAAGCCTACTCTCGATGACATTATTGCAGAGTTTGCCATTTCGACTGGTGAGCGGAAAGTGGTTCTTGCACACCTTATTATTGTTGAAGGTGTCTAGATGCCTCAGAGGAAAGGCTTTGCTGTCAGATTGAAGTTTCTAAAGCTTGCAAGCAACTATGAAGCATTTTTGAACTACCCTTGGGGTAGGGAAGTATACCTTGAGACGATCCGGGCTTTACAAGAAGTTCCAGTCAATGCAAAACGTTTAGGAGGTGCTTCTTCAAACGATAGAGCTTGGTATACTTTGCATGGTTATCCTCTTGCTTTTCAGGTATTTATTTTATCACCCCTCTATCTCAATTCAGTTGTTTGTTTTCATTCTTATTCCTTTTCCTTTTTAATCCTTAATGTTTTTTTTGTAGGTTTGGGTGCTTGAACATTTCCATCAGTTTCGCGAATTTTTTGGAACTTCTACTGCAACACTCAACACTATCCCATATGGTGATTGTTGGTTCACGAGTAATTCCAAGCTTGCTTGGTATCATTCCGTCTCAGATCATTTCGATCATCATGCTTTGGTATTATTCTATAACTTATTATACATTTTTTTGGCTTGTTTGTGTATTTTAGTTTTTTTTTTGTGGTCAGTGTTTTTTTTTTATATAACATGTGTTGTGGTGAGTGGTGACATTGTTTTTGGTTTTTATATATCTGTGTTGACAGTCTTTTTTTGTGCTATTTTTCATATCTTTTTTTATATAGACAGGATTAAACTAGTGTCATTGTTGTTGTCTGTCTTCTTTTTCGTTTTGTGTGTGTTATTTTGTATTTAAGTTTGTTTGTTGACAGCATATTTATATAACTCTTGTGTTTTGTTTTCATTATTTTAGTTGTGCAGACCGTCTCCATATTCTGAACATTCTACATTTCAGCACTTGAACTTTGTCGATGAGGTTGAAGATCCTTTGTTCGATGCATATGCTGAAAAAATTCTTGTCACTGCTCGGAAGAATTCAGAGCAAGTTATTTCTGATACGGTAATATCTGAGCGACCAGATAAGACTACCAAGAAGGTTGTGACTAAGCCAACGAAAATTGCCCCCATGAGGAATGTGAGGAAGCCAATTCAGAAGGCGGCGGAGGATGGCCAAACTGTTGGCAAAGAGAAGGAACCTGCCAGCAGTGCAGTTCAGAAGGAGGCAGAGGATGACCAAGCTGTTGGAAAAGAGAAGCAACCTGTCAGCAGTGCAGGTTCTAATGTCAAAGGCTGGCAAAGCTGTTGGTAAGAGGAAGCAACCTGTCAGCACTCCAAGTATTATATATTTGACAATTTTTTATACTGTTGACATGTGTTTTTTTTCTTTTTGTTGTACATACTTTAGTTTGGTTGACAGTTTTTTTTTTCTGTTTTTGACAGTTCTTTATACTTTGTTGACAAATTCCCCTCTAGTTGTCAGAACTTATACTCGAAGGCTCACCAAACAAGATCGGAAAATCCTTGTTTCTGATCAGTCTCCAAGAAAGTCTCCAAGGTTATTGAAAGTTGAGAGCAGTCAACCCGGCAAGCACACTGTGGTTGTTTCTAAGAAGGAGGTTGTTGGTGTTTCTTCGATCCCTTCAAATTTTTCTCCAAAAAGAGCAACAAGGTCTGCTGGGAAGGTTGGAGATGGACAACATGCTGCTGGTGTTTCTGCGGTCCCTTCAGATTTTTCTCCCAAAAGAGCAACAAGGTTTGGTGGCAAGGTTGGAGATGAACAACATGCTGCTAATCTCAATGTTGTATCCAAGAAGAAGAAGTCTCCGCCCGTTGCTTGCCCAAAGGTCATTTTCAAAGTTATTGGTTCAGAACCAGAATTGAAGAAGACAAACCAGGAATCTGATAAGGCCCTTGTGGTGTACGACCCTGTTAAAGTTGATGTTGACAACATAATAAAAAAGGTGAAGATAGACATCCCAGATCTAGCTTCCCAAGATGCCCCCACCTATTGTTGAATTCTTGGCCTCATCTGAGAGTGGGAAGCCATCAGCTGTTCATCTGTCCTCTTCTTATTTTCATGTTGACATAGAAACAACTGTAGCCGCTTGTGCATCCGATTCTGTTGACAGTGAAAGGACAACGTCCGTTCGTTCCTCAACTGATAGAGAAGGCAATGATGCTGCTTGGGCTGGAAGGTTTGAAGTGTTGAGCCAGAAAATTGAAAGTCTGTGTGGTGCCATGTCGGAAGTTCAATCTTTAACTAAAGAACATGGCTTGACGTTGGTTCAAGTGGCCAAGAAGTTGCACGGCCTATCTAGTCTAATGCAGAGCAACATCAAGGCCTCGTTTCATGATAAGAGCACTCAATATGAATCTTGAAGATTTTGTAGATGTCAGCACACATGAGAATGTTGATAGCTTGGTGAACTCTTCAGTATTTGATGGAAATGACGGTTGTGAGAAGAATGATAGAGCTTCAAAGAAGCAAGGGGACCTGGGTGAAGCTGCAGGTGTTGAAAGTGTTTCAATGTCTGATGTTGTAGTTGGTGGATGTGGTGAGGTGAAAGGTGGGGATTTCAAAGTTGACAGTGTTGAAGGTCTGCCAGTAAAAGTTGAATCTGTAGAGCCCAATGAAGATATTGTTGACACTCCTACAATTGCCAAAGATGTTGACAAAGTTGACAACATTAAAGTTGACAGCATGACAGTGGGGCAAGATGTTGACAACTTACCTGATGCACAAGGTGTTGACACTTCTGATGTTGGGTGTGCTTATACTGAGTATCTTGATGACAGTGGGTGTATTGATCAGTATCTTGACAACATCCATGCATATTTAGAGAAGGATCCCAACCTCATCTCTTCTGGAAACAGTCTTTCTCAAGACACTTTGGATACAACACTTCCTGCTTCCCAGAACATTGATGAGTCAGAAGAACAACTGAGAAAGTCTTCTAAGAATATTGATGATGCTGAAGAACAACCGAGGAAGTCTTCCAGGGTCCCAACCCCAAGTGTTCTTGTTCAAAGCCCTTTCATTGCTGAGAGGAAGAAGAAAATTTCAATGCCTAGTCGTCCACCCTATTCATTCTATGAAGTTGAGGATCGCATAAAGTTCTATGAATGGTTTACTTTGAGGTATGTTTATATTTCTGATTTATTTTATTTTCTATATTTTTCGTATTTGTGTTTACTAATTTTCTTCTTTTTGTCGCAGTAATAAGAAGGCGGTTATTAAGCGTAAGGATCATGATTTTGACTTGACCAAAGACTTCTTTAACAAATTGTTGTTGAAAGCACAAGTTCTTGTCGGAAAAGCCAAGTGGCTAAATGATTGTGTAAGTTCATTATTTTGTATGTCTTGTTTCAACATTTTAATGTTTTGAATATTTGTTGTCCATATTCAATCTGTCAATACACTTTGTATAATTGTGTTGAGAGTCTTGTATTATTTCTACTATTTTCAGTTGGCAGATTTGTATTATTGGTGTTGATATTATATAGTTTTATTTTATTTTTTTATTTCTCTTTTAACAAGTATTCTTTTTATTTTGTTATGTAGCACATCTCCAAAACACTATATTTTTTCCGGAAGCACATAAACGACAACAGTGACAAATTCAAGGACGTTGTGATCATGGATTGGATCTGGTATGGGCATTTCAATGAGCTGAAGCAAGGTCTTATTGAGCGGGATGATCCAGTAGAGCTTCTCTTTTTCCAGAAGTACTTCATAGGTCTCAATCCGAAACATGAGGGGAGGTGCTGGTCTGAAACTTGACAAGGGTGTATACCCCCTTCAACTTTGAGAATGAGCATTGGGTTCCGAGTGCATTTCGTTTCTACTAGATTGACTACCCCAAAGAAATCTCCTCCAAGTATATGATATTGAGCTTTATTGAGCTTTCTCACCTCATACCCCTTTGACATTTGGTACCTAGACTCTAGTATTTTCCTGATATTTGGTGTCACCTTGCTATTGCTTTTTTCAACCTCAATGCGCCTCTCATTAAATCACCTTGACAACACATCTCGCAGAAACTCTAGTAGGGCGACAACTTGGAATGGCCTGTCAACATCAATATTCAACAGTGTCAACAACTTTTAAACTATATTGATGCTTCATAGTTGGTAAAGTGTCAACATATCTATAATTTGTCATACCTTGCTTCCAAGTAATACTGAATTTATTGTCTCTGAGTTGTTTGTTGTCATTATGTTGTATCTATTCCCTTTGCAATGTGCTCTTGCCCATTTTTTAAATCCGTCTGCTTCCAAGTATTCCCCCATCTCCTTATTTATCTCACAAATTTTTCCATAATTCTCTTGGAAATCCTTTAGCGTGTATGCATCAGCAGCCAGAGAGAATAGCTTGTGCACACCCTTATCCTTGAATCTTGTCTTAGATTTTTCTTTAAATGTTTTCTGCACACAACATGAGTTGTTGTTGTGTACACTCTCTGAATGGCGTTGGCAATGCTGAGATGTCTATCTGACACTATTACCAAATCTTTTTTGCATGGTATGACTTTCAGAAGCTGTGTAAAGAAAAATGTCCATGATATGTCATTCTCACTGTCCACTACAACATATGCAAGGGGATAGATCTGCTGGTTTGCATCTTGAGTTGTAGCAATAAGCATATGTCCTTTGTGTTTTATATGCAAGTGAGTTCCATCTACCATGATTACCTGTCAAACCAATCGAGTGTATCATTTCATAATTCAAATATATATTTATGTCAACACTGTAATATGTTCTTCCATTTTTTATCTTAGATTCTAATTTATTAATGAAAGTTGTCAACAACAATTAAAATGTCAAAAGCAGACCTAATGTTTACACTTTCTATTCTTTTATCAGATGTTTAATTGAATCTGGAAACAATAAATCATTGTATTAATCAATATGTCATTTAATGTATGTTCTGTCAGCAGTAAAAAACTGGCATACCTTTCTCATTATTTGGAATCCTCTAGTGCATGCTCCAATAGATACAAACACGAATCTGAAGTCGTCATGCTCACCAACTTCTAGGCATGTGTATGATCCTATATTCACTTCTTTGAGCATGTGGCAATACATGGGCAATAGTGCATAATTCTCTTCTGGTGTTCCTCGTATTAGATCTTGTGCATGTTCTCTTGCTTTCCATGCTTTCCAATAGCTGACATCCATGTAATGTTCCTTCTTCATATCATTGCAAATGATCTTTGTATTGGTCCATTTTTAACACCTTCAAACCTGCATGTTTATCATATTAAGATTAGTTCTCTGTTTTGATTCAAGCAATTAATATTTTATATTATGATACATAAACTTTTATAGACATTACCTGGTCTTTATTTGCTCCCCAATCATTTTGTATGTTGGTTTCCACCCATGTTGACATCTAAAGTCAAAGGAACATGTATGTTCTCTTTGAAATTTTCTAACCTCAAAGAATGGAGTGTCTTGTAATGCAATTGCCCTCAGTCTCCAACTGCAGCTTATATCTGTGCACATCACTGTTAGAAGCTTTGGATGATTGGATATGATTTTTTAACTTTGTAAGCAAAGTTCTCAGTCATTGCCAACTTTTTCAAAGCTTCAATAAGCTTCCTTTTTGTGTCAAATAGCTTTCCCACATGGACAAAGTCTGCATGTGCTCCACTGTGACTCATTTTATCCTCCCCTGTTTTTTTTACTGTTATTATCCTACTTGCAGATTCACAATCCATAATTTTGTTAATCCCTTATGTTAGCAATTCATATTCCATAGGTAGAAACATGTCTTCATCCATGTTAACTGCCACTATACTACTGCATCCATTTTCTCTTGTTTTTTTTTTGTTCATAGATCATGTATTCTCTTGATACATATAGTGGACAACTCCATTCCACTTGTATTGTGTCATTAATTGCAATGAATGACGTGAGATCATCATTTGTCTCAACAATATATTTGACTTTGATCTTCTGGAACAAATTAAAATGGAAGAGTTGGAGATTCATTTCCTCTGTTTCTAGTTTGAACCGTTGGATAATCAAAGATTTCATTGCTTGTAGAGTAATGTTCTTATCAACTAAAAGGCTTTTGATATGATTCCCCCATCAGAAACCATAATGCCATCTCTGATTTGTATCTCTTCGCCATAGGAAACTGTTAGAATGTGCATTTTTATCTGCATATATATTTAATAAAGTTTTATTAGACCAGTATAACTAATCTATCTGTCAACATTTTGCATATGGAATATAAACATTTCTCTTTGTCTGTCAACAATGGTCAATCAGGTGAGCGCGCTTCGTAAGTTTATTATTCTTACGAGGCGCTCGCAGCGCGCTTCTTTCTATTACGTGTTAATAAAAAGAAATCAATCAGCATATATCTGTCAACATAAATCTATTATCTTCAAAAATAATATTTAACATTAGTCAACAACCTAAATATGTCAGCAACTTAAATAATCAAGTTCTGTAACATCTGTCAACAACCAATATAATCATTATTAGTAATATCTGACAACAATACATTGTCAAAACTTGTGAACAAAAGTTGTCTTCTTAATCCTTGATGGAATCTCGCAACAATTCATAAAACTCCTAATGTATTTCATTCTATGTCATCAAACTATATATTTATATCATAATATGTCAACAAAATAGGTGTTGTATCATTATTAACATGATGTACCTCTTGTTCGATGGATTTGCTGGTGTCGTTTACAGATTCAGCGCTTAGCATTGTGTTTGCAGATTCTATTTCCTGTAGATATGCCTCTTTTTGTATATGTTTCCAGAGAATCAATCGCATTTTTTTGTCAACCTCTGTTTTTGATCTCTCTCTAATCTGTTCATTTCGTTTCCTGAATTGAATCTCCTTCTCGTTGGCTTCTGTGTTCTTGAAATTAGGTTTTCCTGTTTGCTGGACAGTAGGAAGAAGATGAAGATGGAGGAGGTTGGAGGCGCCGGCGGTGTTGAGAAGCTTTTTGCGATGAAGGCGCCGGCAACGAGTCGGAGAATCTCTGAGAATCACCGGAGAATTTTCACAGACGGAAGATGATGAAGACGAAGGAGGTGGGAGAGATTTGTCGGCGGAGGTGTTTTTTGGGAAGAAGCATAATGAAGAAGGAAACATAGGATTTAATTTTTTATTATTTATATATTTGGGTATTTTCTTATAATTTAAAAAAGTGATGCAAGAGTTTTGGGGTACTTACCCAAAAACTGACAATTTTCATCAATTGCATTAAGAACTCTTAGATTGAATCAAACTAAGTTTCAGGTTTCAATTCAGACAAATATCATTCACAAGTCTACCAATTTATTGTTGGGATCACTCCAACCCTAGAAAAATGGATTTAGCTAGATATAATTGAAAGAACAACAAAAGAAATCATAATAACAATGAAAATAACAAGCAATATTGAAGAAAAAGCAATACTTGATCTTGAATCTAGTGAATTAATCTCCAAAGTTGCAATCTTTCCAAGGAGGCACACAACTAGGTTTAGAACAATAAGAAAAGTGCTAAAAGAGAGTCCAAAATTCGTCCCTAAAAACTATTTAAATGATCCAACAACAAACAAAGGCCCGAAACAGAATTCGGCCCAAAATAGGTACGCGACACGTGACCAAACTGCATGGTTTGTCACAAACCGTGCCAAACAACGGAACATAGAATTTGCTTGATTCCAGAACGGCACAGTTGACGACTTAAAGGCACGGTTGACGACCAAAAGGCACGATTTGTAGCAAACCGTGCCATCCTGTAGAAGCTCTGTGACAGTTGATTTCCTACAATTGGTTCGAGTAAGTCTTTGTTTTCAGATTTGATATTGTTTTCTTTCGTTTTAAGGTTTACTCCCTATTAGAAGAGCCCCCTGAGGAGCTCGCTCAAGCTCTCGTTGCACCGGCTCTAGGCGATCCCGATTATTTGGGGGCGTCAAGAGGTCCACTCAAATCGGTCCCTTTGGTTGACTATAAGACTCTCGTCGCTCCTGTAATTTGGAAGCATACAGAGGAGCTTACTAAGGAGCTTTCCAAAGACCCTAACCACGTGGTACCACCGACATTGTCGGTATGTGTAATCTTCTTAATAAATTAGTAAAGAAGATATCTAATGAAAATCAAGTTTAATATTCAAATTTGTTTTTCCGTTTCGTACCTCGGCTTAGGAAGGTGCTACATGCACATACACGAAAGGAGGTTTTCAGAGATTTTGATATATATAAATTAGAAGAGTCTTGTTCATGGTGCCAGCTCGTTCAGCAGAGCCTGTACACACCCTTGTTGATCATCTGCTCGATTACCACAATACAAATGAGGTGTTGATTGCAACATTTGTGGAGCGTTGGTATCCAGAGACAAACTCTTTTCATTTTGCATTTATGGAGATGATTTCGACCCTGATGGACGTTTCGAAGATCTTTGAGCTTCCGATCCATGGAAAAGCGGTCTGATCTGATGCAGCGGGTACATATACACTTGTCTACAACAACGTTCAGTGTATATTCGGATTTGAGACGTTATAGGAGGCTAAGGCTCTATGCTCACGTAATAGAATTCATTTTTTATATAATAAAGTTTTACTTACTACATTCAACTTAATGTTTATAATGAGTAATAAATTTTAAGATAATGGTTTGTAGATTTATAGAAGCGGAAACCAGATCACGACCACAATCGCCTGTTACAATTATTTGTTATTTAGGACAAGTGAAAAAGTTGTTTTACTTAACGTATATGAATTTGTCGTGATTTCTTGATTAACATTACTAAATTGTCGTTTCTCGATTATTGCATGACTCCTCAGATGGAGAGTGATATTGCTTCGTTGTACTTGCTCTCGTTGGTGGACACCGATCCTTATATACAAGTCAGCGATGAAGGTGAAGCACATGTACCTTAGCATCTTCTACAACCACAATGAGACATGGACATACGCTTGGGGCACATGTGTCTTAGCTCTACTGTATCAACAGTTGGGTCAGACATCTCGTGCCGAGGCGAAGGGCATAGGTGGCCACAATGAGACATGGACATACGCTTGGGGCACATGTGTCTTAGCTCTACTGTGTCAACAGCTGGGTCAGGCATCTCGTGCCGAGGCGAAGGGCATAGGTGGTTGTTTGCTCCTTATCAAGGTAATAGTCGTAATAATATTTACTATTCAACAAAATATGTCGGGTTTTTTTATAACATTTTGACTTTTATTTTATAGTGTTGGATATGGCGTACTTTCATGGCCTTCGAGGTCATGCAACAAAGGATTTGGCAACACTGAATGACTCAAAAGCTATTGCCAAGATAATACCATGGTGAAGTATAGCAAGGACACATCTCGACTTATCTATCTCCGACGAGTTCTAGACCAGATTACATTTGTAGAGGTAAATAATATTTAGCAAACCCTTGAATTATATGTTATGCAATTTATTTATTTATTAATTATGTCTTGTCTTATCATATAGTATATATTTATTTAGTCTTTTAGTTATTATATAGTATATAATTATAACTTTAAGAAATCAATTTAGGTTTAGTGGAACCCCTCAGGTAAGTTGGATCTCAGCGACCCCCAATTGCAGTCGGCCCGTTTTCGTGGTCTCATAGAGTCCTTTGACATTCTGCAGGAGGGGTAAAACCTGACTGATGTTTCAGGAAGTTTGGTAATGTGCTCTCACATGTTATCTCAATCCCATCAAGTCACACACTCACACTCAAGGAAGATTGAGTCAATTAGAGGTTCAAGAGCAATGTTCATGGCAAGAACCGAACCTCAGGTTGTCCTTAGCGCCTAAAACAAGAGTGCATCATTGGTCGATCGAGGACACTTTTCCCGAGCGCTTCCATGGGCACTCATTCTACTATTATCCAAGGCAAGAGACCATGTCCAAAATGCCCGTACACAGTCGCCCAAAGAAACGCAACAAAGGTCCTTATTTTGGCGCTCGGGCGCTCATGCACGCCAAAACCATGTCCCTAGCGTTTTTACTTTGGAAGCAACTTGGCCGAGCGTTTTTTATTCAAATGGTCATAAATGGGTCCAAGGAGTGAAACCAAGGCTGGCACGCATGACTAGGCTCGAAAACGTCCGAAGGAATTACATCCCCCTTTTCTCGCCTAATATCCCTTGATTATCGCCCTTGGATTGGGCCTCTTGATTCCATTCGCACAATCAGCCATATCTTCCACCTAAGCACCATAAAGAGGCTGACTCGTGAGGGTTATCACGTCATCAATAAGGGTCAAGCAATCCCTTGAATTCCTCCTTTTGATTATGTCATTTATTTCCTTGATTTTCTCCATTTAATGCTTGATTGGAAGAGTGATCCTTGGCTTGCATCCCAAGGTCGTCTTCATTTGTAAGCACGTTGAATTTGAATGCACAACATTGGACAGTCCCTCCTTCTTTCGCAATTTGACGTCAAAATCCTATCAAAGGGGGTTTGATCTATCCCTTCTTCTTCTTTGTGTGATAAAGATCTACAAAGAAACAAACCCTGAAACCTTCGCAAGCCTTTCAATCACATTCAAAGTCTTGTTTATCCAAAGTCTTCTGCTTCGCTACCTTGAGTACTCCTTCGTATCCTTACCATTGAGACTTGAGTCCTCATTAACACTCATATTCCGCTGCATCAAGCCTCATCTGAGGCTATATCCTTCACTTGCTTCGATCACCTCTGAAGCCATGACAAGCCTAATACGAGGATCCATTCATCAACAACTTCAAGAAGACTTCCCACTCGATCTAGATCCGTGAACAAGAGGCGCTCTCAAAGATGAGAACACATTAATTGGCATCAGAGCCAACCGGGGATCGAGTAAGTCATCTTTTCATCCAAGCACTTATCACTTTCCACCTTGTTTGTGGTTACAACTCCATTGTAAGAACTCGATCACCATCATCATCATCCATCATCTAATCGGCCAAGATCCCACAAATCACGCCTCATTTAATACCACACATCCCTCCCATTAATCACATCTTGACCGATCCACAAATCTCTCCATCAATCTCACAAATTTTTCCATCTTATTCTTGATTAAATTGCTGAAAATGTATCTTTGTAAGATTGAGTTAAAGTGCATTTTAATCTTGAATTTGTTTGTGCGATTATAGTGGATTGAACTCTTGCATGAAATTGATTAGGATAAACTAGTAAGACGAGATCCATGTGTCTTCTAATTCTTCTTGCATCAATAGTATTGCATGCTTATCTTTGCTCAAATTCAAGTTTAGTACAAGTAAAGCTCTCGACTTTGAGCACTAAAATAAATAAATAAACAAATCTGAAAATTTGAGAGGGGAAAAGCCAAAACAAGGCAAGCCTTCTTTCTCGTCAAGACCAAAGCCAAAATAAGGTAACATCTTTGACATTCACTTGAGCATTCTACCATTTTCTTGTCTTCCATCGTCTAGTTCTCACTTGCAAAGTTGTCCTTTCATTTGATTGCATGATAATTGAAGCTTTTCAATCGTAGAAGTTCAATATTGCATGTAACTTTGAGTTTAATTTTGCAAAAGAAATCTTTGAAGGAAATTGAACTTGAATTTGATAAACACTTGACCAAAATCACTAAAAATCAGCCTTATACCCTAAGTGCTTGATTGATTCTCAAGTGTGACCTATCTTGTTTTCTTGCCATACTCTTGCATATTTCTTGTACACTTTGATCCTCGTGCATCCCCCATATCGTGAAAGGTGCCATGGCAAGGAGACACTCCGATTGGCGTCCTCCATAGAACTACGAGGACGAAGAGGAATGGTGGAGTTACAAGGTGCCTCGTAGGCATCCTGATTGGATCACCAACATGGCCACCCATCAAGCAAACAAGTCATGATCAAACCTACATTGACCGTGGAGATGTCACAAAGAAGAGGCGCTACTCTTCACACCGACACCATTCTCCACCAACAACCGAGGAGAGTTATAATTTCGGGCGTTCATCAAGATCAGTCGACTCCCATACTTCCAAACCTCACCAAACACATGTTACCCAAGAACTAAGGGAACTCCAAGAAAAATTGTAGGAAAAAGAAGAGCGCCTGAAAAAGAGACATTCTCGAAGAGAATTAAGGCGCTCAAGTGCCAAAGAAGATGTGGGGCGCCCATCAAAGTGCCATTCTTGCCACCAAGATCTCTCCCCTTTCCAGCCTACACTTGAGAAGATTTGGGCCAAACTTGCACAATTAGAGGCCGAAACAAAAAGCTTTGTGCTGAACATCAAAGGTATATGGCAACCCGAAATGGAGTAAAGGAGGACACATCAAGCAATCTTACAATTGATTCGTGCAATTCAGGTAAATATTCAAGCTTTCATCCTAATTTTAACCCATCTCCTTAGTCTACAAGGGGTGCTCAAGGCTTCTCTTTGAGCTCCCCACCAAAACGCTCTAGCTCCCTTGAAAGGACTTGCGGAACCGAGACCTCAAATGGTTCAGCGGTATCCCATCCTTTTCATGGGGGAGCTGGACATTCTAACTTGAGAAATCCTCTCATAATTCATGAATATACATATGGAAAAGAGGGTGCTCGAGAAAAATCACTTGGAACTCAAGTCCCCGAGAAGGGAAGCCAAGACGACGATGTGCAAGCAGAATCAAGCCAAATCTCAAATGGTTCGAGAAAATACACTTCCGTCTTGGGCCCTCCTCCTAAGAACATGATACTAATATGCCCTCAAAGCGGAGCTCGAGAAAACCATCAAGTGCTCGGCCAACTAGAGTTGAGGATGATCGAGACATGGTGACTAGAAAAGAAATGGAGAAAGGCAAAAAAGGCCACCAACTCAGCAAGGACGAAATAGTGACAAAGCAAAGCTTAATGATCATTACAACAGCCTTGACAATTATGAACAATCCTCATCCACATGCTCAAGAAGTTGCCCATACGATCTGTGGGCCGCCTTGGTATTTGTCACCGTCTAAGACACCCATGGTGGAGCCCCTTTGGTCCCCTTTAATATAAAATGCACATGGTGGAATGGATCAAGGATCTACCATTTTGTTATTCAAGTGCACAAGATAAAGCATTTAGTTCCTTAAAGATCGGCGCCTTGAGCCTAGCTCTTTGCCAAACTAACCATGGTAAGACGGGGACGTCTCACATCCAAGGAGGGGGCAATGATGTGCTCTCACATGTTAGCTCAAGCCCATCAAGTCACACTCAAGGAAGCTTGAGTCAATTAGAGTTTCAAGAGGAATGTTCATGGAAAGAACTGAACCTCAAGTTGTCCTGAGTGCCTAAACCAAGAGTGTGTCAGTGGTCGATCAAGGACACTTTTCCCAAGTGCTTTCATGGTCACTCATTCCACTATTATCCAAGGCATAAGACCATGTCCAAAACTCCCATACAAAGTCGCCCAAAGAAACACAACAAAGGTCCTTATTTTGGCGCCCGGGCGGTCCAAGGAGTGGAACCAAGACTGGCACACATGGCTAGGCTTGAAAACGTCTGAGGGAATTACATCCCCTTTTCTCGCCTAGTATCCCTTGATTGTCGCCCTTGAATTGTGCCTCTTGATTCCATTCACACAATCAGCCATATCTTCCACCTAAGCACAATAAAGAGGATGAATCATGAGGCTTATCACGTCATCAATAAGGGTCAACGAATCCCTTGAATTTCTCCTTTTGATTATGTCATTTATTTCCTTGATTTTCTCCATTTAATGCTTGATTGGAAGAGTGATCATTGGCTTGCATCCCAAGGTCGTCTTCACTCCTATAAATAGGCCTCTCTAGGCTCATTTGTAAGCACATTGAATTTGAATGCAAAGCTTTAGTGGGGAGTCTCTCCTTACTTTGCAATTTGACGTCAAAATCCTATCAAAGGTGGTTTGAGTCCCCTTTGATCTATTCCTTCTTCTTCTTTGTGTGACAAAGATCTACAAAGAAACATACCCCAAAACCTTCTCAAGCCTTTGAATCACATTCAAAGTCTTGCATATCCAAATTCTTTCGCTTTGCTACCTTGAGTACTCCTTCGTCTCCCTACCATTAAGGCTCGAGTCCTCATTAACACTCATATTCCGTTGCACCAAGCCTCATCCGATGTTATATCCTTCACTTGCTTCACCTACGAAGCCACGCCAAGCTTAATATGAGGCTCCACTCATTAACAACTTCAAGAAGACTTCCCACCTCGATCAAGATCCGTGAACAAGAGGTGCTCTCGAAGACGCGAACACATCATTTGGGTATGTTCAGACGTACAAGGTGGATTTCAAGGATGCGAACTGCACTTGGGATTCCTTGGAGGCCCACTTGATCCCCATAGCCAAGAAGGTGTCTGGAGACTATGCATCGGACTGCAAGCCAGGTTATCTTGCATGGTTCTCCCACATGTCGTCTGCCCATCTTGTTGAGCCAATCCAGCCACCTGCGACAACCTCTACAGTTGTGGTACGTATTTCAGTCAATGTAGCCTTTATATATTAATGTTATAATCTTATTTATTTGTTTTAAATTTTATTATCTTGTAATTACTTGTAGCGGGAAACATCACCATCGGCGGGATAACTAGTTATCTGCGCGGGTATGGACACACTATCAGTTCAGATCTTGCATGCTTGATGCACGGGTGGAGGATATATGGCATGACCGTGATACACCATTTTGACCTGGTCCATCTTAGCAGCATCAAGACGTAGGGAAAGATGACGACTAGTTTTATGTTTTTATTATTTGGCGGTTGATATTATTTAGAAGTTGGTTGATTTTATGTTTTTTACACTTTAGGATTCCGTAGCGAGAAAACCACGTAGAACTATTAATAACGTGAAAATCGAGAAAAAAAAAACTTAGAACGACTTAGAGCGCAAAAATCGAGAAAAAGCGACTTAAAACGATTAATAGCGCGAAAAATTGACTTAAAACGACCAATATCGTGAAAATCGAGAAAAAACGACTTACTTTGTATGGAACACGACGGAAGTTGTCTGTTTGAGCTATAGGTCGGTCTTATGTGTCGTTATTATAGTGCGTGGTTGTTTGCATGTGAAAAAAGGATTATGTTGTTCGAGCGAGTTATTTTGGTGCATGTGTGTTCCTCTGATATCCTTTCAAATTTTGGCGCATGTCGAGTTCCCAATGTCTGTATACCAAGATTAAGATGATGTTGGACTTTTGTTTGTTGAGCATAACACTATGTATATTATCTTTTTTCATTTCTATACTATTTGTCTCGACAACATGCGTCTCTATTGTGCAGCGGCCGCTGAAAAATTCTTAAAAAGGATCTAAGCAGTATTCATGTCATGGGTACAATGCTTGTCGGTTTCAGATGTGTTCTTAGCGTTCAGTTGCTAACATGGGTCGTATATTTCTGCAGTATATAGTGGATATGTATGTCAAGATAGAGATCGAGTACCCATCTTGATTTTATTAGGAACAATCATATTACGTTGCAGAGTGAACTTTATTGCAGAATTGTAGATTGTGTAAAACAATGGTGAGGATAATGCTTCGGAAATTGGTTAACGGGTTGTGTTGTCTGCTTCTTTTATCGGTGGACCTCATGATATGAAATGTCGTTATTTAAATGTAACGACCCTCGTGAGAGGTTTGTAAATCTTAGAAGCCCGATATTATCAAGGAGATACATCAAATGCTAGATTTCAGGCACAACCAAAGGAAACTAATATTGTAGAGTTAGAAGACCGTCTTTGAATTAGAGAATGCAAACAAGATTCGTCTCTCAATCGTATTAAATTACTGGAAAAGGAAGAGACCGCGATAAAGTGGTCTGCCGCAGATGATCAGGTTCAACAGTCATAAAAAGCTTTAAGAAGTCGGAATTATTTTATCCTACAACGAACTACTCCGCGAACTAGAAGACCAACGCAATACTTGACGTATGGTTGAAAAGATTTTAATGGGAGAAGCGATGGGAAATGAGACGCTCTTTCTGCTCGTTGTGAAAGTGCACTAAAAAATATTATATTCATCCAACAAGAATCGAAGAATTTGATTCGCATTGTTTTCACTCGTGTTCCAAAGCATAATGCATTGCAACCGAAAATGATGTCGAATCGCAACACCGGGAAAATCCTTATCGCGGTTTCACTCCTTGTCAATTTAGGGATACTAGTGATCAACTACATGACAAGCATTAAGGAACCTCTATTCTGAAAGGAATTTGATGAGCCTTACAACTTATTCGGCACTATCAACGAGGGAATGGTTGAGGACTATACACATTTGGATGCTAACAACCCAAAGGAAAAATTACCGCCAACGTCGACCAAGAAATAATAGTACAATATCTTTTCATACTTTATTTCTTTCGAATTCTCTTTATTCTTACTTCAATTTTTGTACCCTTAAATCTACTGCTTTGGGATTATCACTTTCTTTTATTTTTTCATGTGCATTTACACATTCATTATTTTTAGACAAGAAAAGCAAATACATGGACCGGCCCATAAATACACCTACCAAATAGCCCATTTAGTATTTTATCAATCAGCAACTACGATTCCTATGTCCTTTACATCCCGACCATAATAACGATTCTCTTTTTGCCTTTGAAAGGAGAAAACCTTTAGATCTGAGAGGAGTCGATCTAACAATTCTCACCAAAGGTAATGAAATTGGCATTTTAAGCATAACTGTTTCGACACCTACTAAAGAATTAGTAGTTTATTGTTCCTTATATTGTTCAATATAGTTATTATCTCTAAAACTTCGTTGGGTTAATCAATTCATGTATCTGAATTGAAAATCTATACTGAAATTCCGGGGTTTCAAAAATGATTATGAGACGACGAGAAAGAGAAGATGAAGCTATATAAATACACTAGAATCGGACCCCCGCACGTAGTGCGAGGTAATTACGGTTTTTCGTCTCAAAATTGGATTGAGATAATTATATATTAACTACATTTTTCAGGCATAAATTTATGCAATTCAGGGTAAAGTAAATCTAACTTGCAGATCAAGACATCAACACAAAAATAAACGAACAATAGAAGTGATAAAATAACAAATTGATCGGTTTAATTACAAATTGACAATAACCATAGTAACGACGAAATACAATATGCAGAAGAGTAACAACGACTTGATGGGAGAATTCAATACAAAATCTCAGTCGGAGAAGTCGGAAGATCAAAAGTTGAAATCAGAAGAGGAATTCAAGAGGCCACAGAGTAATGACGACTTAATGACAACTTTCTAGGTCATTGCCCGCGCTTTGCGCAAGCCAAACACATTTTATTTTTGTCTATATTCATATACTTAATATATTTTTTCATATATGTATTTTTTAGTAAATTATAATAAAATGAATTGAATATCTCTTATATATGTACCCAAATCACATAGTCGTTTTCGTTGCTCGGATTACTCTTCATCGTCATACGGGTTGGAGGTGAAGAGAGAAGAAAAAAAGAGATGATAATGATGAAAATACTAACCTATTAAGCACATAATTATGGTTTTATTAGATAGTTAATAAATCTCAATTACCATTGGATAATAGGAGATAGAAAGAAAAAGTAAAAATTCATTTTAAACATTAATTAGTCTCAATTGCCATTACTTTATCAAACCCATCAATTTTTATATATAGATAGATTATAGATTGTTTATTTTTAATTCTGAAACGCTTTTGTTGTGACAAATCCCCGTTCTTTGTTACAGATAACATGGCCGCCAGTGAATTTCTTAGAAAATTCCACTACTCTTAGGGTTTCAATCATGGCTACGGAAATGAATAATAACATTCTTTCAAAAAGGAAACATTGTACCGAGGAGATGAAATTGCCCCAAGGGACCCACAATCATAAATCTAAGGAAACCTTTCAACAACGACATAGTTCCCATGAAGTCGTCACTGCTATATTTCTTGACGCGTACAATACAATATACGCCTCAATAGGGGCGTTTCAATAGATCTTTTTGAGGCGTACATATATTGTGCGTCTCAACAAGGGCGTCTCAAAAGACTCTGTTGAGGCGTATATATATATTGTGCACCTCAACAAGGGCGCCTCAACAAACAGACTCTGTTGAGACGTGCATATATTGTGCGCCTCAAAAAGGGCGTCACAACATACCCTGTTGAGGCGTGCATATATTGTGCGCCTCAACAAGGGCGCCTCAACAACCTTGTTGAGGCGTATATTTTTTGCGTGCCTCAAAAGGATTCGGTTTGATATTTGTTGAGTATCTTATCCCCTTTGATAAATAATCTTACCTATTTTTCTACCGTTGGATCAACTAAATCAACGATCAATAAAAAACCTAACATGTTCACAAGGATTGTCATTTAATACCGTTGGATTAATCAAACTCAAATCCAACCCTTCAATTCCAAATATACAAAACTCTAACAATCCCTTATCCTTTCTTCGTCTTCTCCCCCTCGCCTCAGATACAACATTTCTTCGTCTTCTTCCCCTCGCTTCAGATACAGATACGAGCTTAGATCTTCAACCTCACCCTCACCTTGTCTTCGTCTTCTTCCCCACCAGATGAATCTTCACTCTCGCCTTGTTTTCTTCCCCTCGCCTAGCCTCAACAAGTATTGACTTGTTGCATCCCCCTCTGTTGAAGCGAACGCTGCCCGCCTCAGTAGAGGGGTTTTTTGGCCGCCTCAACATGGTTTTTTTCTACTGGCGTGTTCTCCTGCCCAAATTGTTGATGTATCAACACTCGTTACTCCTTGCCGCTCCGAAGCCAATACCCCAGGTTGATGAACTGTTGCGAGGCTATAGTATGAGAGAAGTCACATGAATAATGTCACGTCTGAAATTGGTATAGTAACAAAATTAGTTTCTTTCTCTAAATAAACTTCTTTTATAATCCCTCCGTCCCATAATATAATTCCTCTTTCACTTTTCACATTTGTCGAGACACGTTTTGTATCGTTAATATCTCTAACTATATGTTAATAAAAAATTCTAAAATTTTAATATGTTAAATTACTCATCAAGACGAATCAAATAAGACCTCATATAACTATGTTTGTTCTTACCGTGTCAAACAGTAATAATGAAATTATTTTTTGACATGATATGTACGTTTTATGCCGATCGATGTACTCGCTATCAAACTTAAAAGGGAAATAAGCGACACAAAAGCAATCCTAGCCCAAAAGATTGTGGAAATCTAGAAGTTACGTAGCGTGAGAAACCTAATGTGAAATTTTTTAAAAGACTACAATGATCGGTTTGTGTTGAATACGGTCGAGATCGTATGGAATCCCTGAAACAGTGAGTCCTGGCAGCAGAGAAGATACAAAACTCAGGTTTCACATTGTCGCGACTCTAAAACAAAACATGATCCTCTACAACGATAAACGACAATGCTAACTTCCTGTATTGTCGTACTTATATATTTCTCACCCCCCGATGCAGCTAATGAATTGGCCTTTTGGAAATATGACTTCTTCTTTGAAATCATCGGATATGAAACAATTGTAATGCCTTTTGGAAAAATGACAAGCAATGTTTTTTGCTGGAGGTGTATTTTTTAGTCTTTGCATTTTGTAGTAAGCCCGACTAACTTGCACAACATATATAAAATAAATTCTTCTTATAATTAGCTTATCCATTTTAATGTAGTGCAACACGGGTTTGAACACTATTTTGAAAGAAAAGGGAATGGTTTGAAAACAGGTGCTTGAGTGTCATTTGATTGTGACAACAACGATCATTTTAAGTTTTTGAGCAAAACCATTTATCCTACTTTAAATTTGCTCAACATACTTGATCTTCATTCATAGTCTTCCTTCGACGTATAAGGATGGTTGACACGTTATGACTCAATGAAAGTCTTTAAAGAGTGAGAGCAACATGGAAGAGCCTAGCCGAGGCATGGCCTGTGAGCGTGATCCTTGGACGGATAATTTTCATGGAATTACTGACTCCATTGAGCTTATAAGAACCGTAACAACATATGTTGATGACGACTTAATGATCGAATGAAGTTGACTATGGAGTTATGAAGCATGACTTGTCGTCCTACACCCAGAGCACACAACTTGGTACTAATTGGCTTGGGTAACACACTTAAATGCCTTGGGAACCTCATTGGTGGACCTCGTGGAGATTGGTGAAGCTTTGAATTGTTGGACTTGATTGACACAAGTGAGATCGAACATACTCCCTCCGTTTCAAAATATATGTCATTTTAGACTCTTAATTTTGTTTCAAAATATTTGTCATTATAGGATTTCAAGACAATTAATACCATGAAAATCATAAATTTGTGTATTGGAATTTAATTTTGTTGATTTTCTCCACTCATGCATTGATTGTAAAAGGAGGTGAATGTTTATTTTGAGGAAAAATTAACTTTTCAAAACATAATTAATCATTTCCTTAATATGTGTGAACAACTCTAAAATGACATCTATTTTGAAACGGAGGGAGTATTATTGGTTATTTGTATTTCATTATTGGAGTGTTATTAAGAAAACCTTATTAAGTGAGAGCATATCATATTGGGTATTTGTATTTCATTATTGGAGTGTTATTAAGAAAACATTATTATTGCCTACCTCTACAAGATGATTGAGAACATATCATACCGGTCATTTGTATTTCATTATTTGAGTATTGTTAAGAAAACATTATTATTGCCTACCTTTACAAGATGATATTGCATAGCTTGTTAAGTAAGTTATCGTCATTTTAGACAACACCTGTAACTATATAAAAAAACTCGGGAGATTGGAAAAAAGACCGCTTTAAATAGGGCTCACTATTAATATTGTAATTGTTCTTTAAAAAAGTCGACATAAAATTAACTATTAATTTCTATTTGAGTATAAAATTAAGGGTGAGAATCCCATAATAAACTCTCTCTTAGAGATAAATAAGAATAGCATCCAATGGCTTAGATTAAACTAGTTACCCCCACTACAAGTGGGGGTAGTTGTGGTGGTCCGGCGGAGGTCCGGCGGGGGTCCGGCGGGGGTCCGGCGGGGGTCCGGCGGAGGTCCGGCGGAGGTCCGGCGGCGGTCCGACGGGGTCCGGCGGCGGTCCGACGGGGTCCGGCGGCGGTCCGACGGGGGTCCGACGGGGTCCGGTGGAGGTCCGGCGGTGGTCCAATAATAAATGAAAAGGTTAAAGTATAAAATGAAAATTTTAAGTCTAATTCAAATTGGTGAACATTTAAATATAATGTGATAAACATTTAGATATAATGTGATGAACATTTAATTATAATGTGATGAACATTCTCTTGGTGAACATGAAATTAAAATGTGATGAACATATACTAGAGTATATCAAAATGAACGTTTATAAACATTTTGATGAACATTTATGAACAACGTGATGAACATTTAATTATAATGTGATGAACATTGTGTTGGTGAAAATTAAAATGTGATGAACATTCAGTAGAGTATATCAAAATGAACGTTTATAAACATTTTGATGAACATTCATGAACAGCGTGATGAACATTTAAGCTAATTGTAATGAACTTTTGAGTAATGTACATTTTATTAAATTCTTGTGAACATTTAAGGATGTTTGATGAACATTTAAGTATGAGATGATGAACATTTAGGTAATTTTTTATAAAGATCAAGTGTTTTTCTACTCGAAATTATATTAAAGTGATGTTTGATGAACATTTAAGTAAGAGAAGATGAACATTTATCAACATTTTGATGAACATTTAACTCGATTGTAATGAACTTTGGCTAATGAACATTTTATTAAATTCTTGTGAACATTGAAGTATGAGATGATGAACATTTAAGTATGAGATGATGAACATTTAGATGAACATTCAATTGGTGAACTTTTATGTATAATGTGATGAACATTTATTAGAGTATGTACAAATGAACATTGTGATGAACATTTATGAACACTTGATGTTCATCAAAAATTGGTGAACATTTAAGTAGAATGTGATGAACATTCAGTTGGAAAACTTTTAAGTATAATGTGATGAACATTTATGAACACTTGATGTTCATCAAAAATTGATGAACATTTAAGTAGAATGTGATGAACATTTATGAACACTTGATGTTCATCAAAGATGGTCCGGCGGCGGTCCGGCGGCGGTCCGGCGGAGGTCCGGCGGCGGTCCGGCGGAGGTCCGGCGGCGGTCCGGCGGAGGTCCGGCGGTGGTCCAATAATAAATGAAAAGGTTAAAGTATAAAATGAAAATTTTAAGTCTAATTCAAATTGGTGAACATTTAAATATAATGTGATGAACATTTAGATATAATGTGATAAACATTTAATTATAATGTGATGAACATTCTCTTGGTGAACATGAAATTAAAATGTGATGAACATATACTAGAGTATATCAAAATGAACGTTTATAAACATTTTGATGAACATTTATGAACAACGTGATGAACATTTAATTATAATGTGATGAACATTGTGTTGGTGAACATTAAAATGTGATGAACATTCAGTAGAGTATATCAAAATGAACGTTTATAAACATTTTGATGAACATTTATAAACAGCGTGATGAACATTTAAGCTAATTGTAATGAACTTTTGAGTAATGAACATTTTATTAAATTCTTGTGAACATTTAAGGATGTTTGATGAACATTTAAGTATGAGATGATGAACATTTAGGTAATTTTTTATAAAGATCAAGTGTTTTTCTACTCGAAATTATATTAAAGTGATGTTTGATGAACATTTAAGTAAGAGAAGATGAACATTTATCAACATTTTGATGAACATTTAACTCGATTGTAATGAACTTTGGCTAATGAACATTTTATTAAATTCTTGTGAACATTGAAGTATGAGATGATGAACATTTAAGTATGAGATGATGAACATTTAGATGAACATTCAATTGGTGAACTTTTATGTATAATGTGATGAACATTCATTAGAGTATGTACAAATGAACATTGCGATGAACATTTATGAACACTTGATGTTCATAAAAAATTGGTGAACATTTAAGTAGAATGTGATGAACATTCAGTTGGAAAACTTTTAAGTATAATGTGATGAACATTTATGAACACTTGATGTTCATCAAAAATTGATGAACATTTAAGTAGAATGTGATGAACATTTATGAACACTTGATGTTCATCAAAGATGGTCCGGCGGTGGTCGGAGGTGCTCCGGCGGCGGTCCGGCGGTTCTCCGGCGGCGGTCCGGCGGTTCTCCGGCGGCGGTCCGGCGGTTCTCCGGCGGCGGTCCGGCGGTTCTCCGGCGGCGGTCCGGCGGTTCTCCGGCGGCGGTCCGGCGGTTCTCCGGCGGCGGTCCGGCGGTTCTCCGGCGGCGGTCCGGCGGTTCTCCGGCGGCGGTCCGGCGGTTCTCCGGCGGCGGTCCGGCGGTTCTCCGGCGGCGGTCCGGCGGTGGGGACAAGGGGGGACAAGGGGTGCCACGTGTCATCATATGGGCTCTTGGATCTCTCTTGATCCAAGGCTCCACATTCATTCTCATTTATCATTTTAACAAGTATTATTACATGACTCTTTTCCTAAAATTAAATGCATAACCAACCAGATAAACATGCTCTACAAATTTCATATTTCATCACAATATCCATTAAACAACCAATAAAAACTTATCATAATATATATAATTTTTGGGGTGGTTGAAAAATATTCACACAAGATATTCATGAAGATATTCATGAATATATTCATCTTGGGTTGGGCTTTTGCTTGGCTCGCCGGAAAAAAAAATCCATTATTAAAGTTCATATTTTAAAAAAAAATTCCACTTATATTTTTCAAACAAATCTTTTTTTATTAAATAAAAGATTATCTTTTAAGAAACTATTTCACCTATATTTTTCAAACAAATCTATTATTATTAAATAAAATATTATCTTTTAAGAAACTACATCAATCTATTTCCTAATATAGATTTTATCTTTTATTAATTTAAAAATGAAATTATTTTTTATAAGGAATATATAATTGAAAAAATATTTTTGTGCTTAGTATTTTAAGAAATTATTTCACTTATATTTTTCAAACAAATCTATTTTTATTAAATAAAAGATTTTCTTTTAAGAAACTACATCAATTTATTTCCTAATAAAGATTTTATCTTTTATTAATTTAAAAACGAAATTATTTTTATAAGGAATATATAATTGAAAAAATATTTTTGTGCATAGTATTTTATAAATGTATTAAATTCATAAACGAAATATTCATCATAAAATGGGAAAAATATGTTATTAAAGATATTTGTATATTATATATTCACAAAGATATTCATCAATATATTCACAAAGTTGTTCATCAATATATTCATCTTGGGTTTAGCTTTTGTTTGTCCCAACGAGAAAAAGTCCAATATTTGAAAATAAATATTTCTTTTTATAATTGAAAAATATCAAACCTATAAGATATACTGAAAAATATTTTAGTTGAAAAAAGATAATAAAATATATTAGGTATAATATTTTTTACACTACATAGATTGTCAGTTGGTAGTTGGAGATTACATTACATCTTTGCAATAACATACTTAAATTATATTGAATTTGATAAATAATATTTTTTATACCGTTATATTGTACAATATGTTACTATATCTTTTGTTCATGAGATTTATATTCTCTAGAGATATTATCAAATAAAAATCTTATCAAAAAGGGAAAAAGTTTATTCTTTATTAGCCTACTAAAAAAATTCAATATTAAATACATATATATTTCTTAGTTAGACATATTAAAAGTTAAATAAACAATCTTATCCTATAAAACAATATATTCACAAATCATTCCCCATTATATTCATCTTGGGTTGGACTTTGGCTTTTAGGCTTTTGAGAAAGCTTGAAATTTACGAGTATCTACTTACTTTGAGATTGAGAAGAGAAAGCTTGGAATTCAAAGTTAGGGATTTTGGATAAAATTTATCTCTTCTTTTTTTGTGAAGGAAAATAATATATCTCTTACAATTAATTATCTTCTACTGCAATCTTTTACGTAACTTGAATAAATAACCAATATGTAACAACTAACTACCCTTTAAAAGATAACATTCTATCTCCAAGCGAATAGTATAAATCAACTCTTGAATTAACAAGATTTAAAAATTTAATAATAAAAAGATAAAATACTCTATAATGACAAAAGATATCAAATCATGTCATAATCATGTCATAATATATATAATTTTTGGGGTGGTTGAAAAATATTCACACAAGATATTCATGAATATATTCATCTTGGGTTGGACTTTTGCTTGGTCCACCAGAAAAAAGTCCATTATTAAAGTTCATATTTTTTTTTAAAAAAATCACCTATATTTTTCAAACAAATCTATTATTATTAAATAAAAGATTATCATTTAAGAAACTATTCCACATATATTTTTCAAACAAATCTATTATTATTAAATAAAAGATTATCTTTTAAGAAACTACATCAATCGATTTCCTAATAAAGATTTTATATTTTACTAAGTAAAAAACGAAATTATATTTTATAAGGATTATATAATTGAAAAAATATTTTTTTGAAAAATATTCACACAAGATATTTTAAAAAGAAATTTCCACATATATTTTTTAAACAAATCTATTACTATTAAATTAAATATTATCTCTTAAGACATTACATCAATCTATTTCCTAAAAAAGATTTTATATTTTACTAAGTTAAAAAACGAAATTATATTTTATAAGGATTATATAATTGAAAAAATATTTTTGGGGGTGGTTGAAAAATATTCACACAAGATATTTCAAAAAGAAATTTCCACATATAATTTTCAAACAAATCTATTACTACTAAATTGAAGATTATCTTTTAAGACACTACATCAATCTATTTCCTAATAAAGATTTTATCTTTTACTAAGTTAAAAACGAAATTATATTTTATAAGAATTATATAATTGAAAAAATATTTTTGGGGTGGTTGAAAAATACACACACAAGATATTTTAAAAACAAATTTCCACATATATTTTTCAAACAAATCTTCTATTATTAAATTAAAGATTATATTTTAAGAAACTACATTAATCTATTTCCCAATAAAGATTTTATCTTTTACTAAGTTAAAAAACGAAATTATATTTTATAAGGATTATATAATTGAAAAAATATTTTTGGGGGGGTTGAAAAATATTCACACAAGATATTTTAAAAAGAAATTTCCACATATAATTTTCAAACAAATCTATTACTATTAAACTAAAGTTATCTTCTAAGACACTACATCAATCTATTTCCTAATAAAGATTTTATCTTTTACTAAGTTAAAAACGTAATTATATTTTATAAGGTTTATATAATTGAAAAAATATTTTTGGGGGTGGTTGAAAAATATTCACACAAGATATTTTAAAAAGAAATTTCCACATATATTTTTCAAACAAATCTATTATTATTAAATTATAGATTATATTTTAAGAAACTACATCGAACTATTTCCTAATAAAGATTTTATCTTTTACTAAGTTAAAAACGAAATTATATTTTATAAGGATTATATAATTGAAAAACTATTTTTGGGGGTGGTTGAAAAATATTTACACAAGATAATCACATAGATATTCATGAATATATTCGTCTTGGATTGGGGTTTTGCTTGACCCATAAAATAAAGGTTCAATAAAAAAAATATTGCCTTTTATAATGAAAAATATTAAAACTAAAGGATATAATAAAAAAATGATAAATCAAATTAAGAAAAATGATATTTTGTGAACATTATAAATCATATTTTAATAGAAATAAATTTTTTTAAGGCTCATATAATTGAAATAAACAATTTTGCACAAATTATTTTACTAAATAAAAGAATTTTAATTTTTTAAGGTCGTATAATTGGAAATAATATCAAATATATGCATAAATAAAATTTTCTTTAGATAAAATGTATTATAAACAAAATATGCCAACATAAATCATATCAACTTATTAAAATTATGGGTTAAGATAGAAAAAATAATTTATAAAATGTATAAGTAACATATTTTCTGAATAAATAAAAAAGAAGAAGATATATTTAGCAAACACTTTTTAAATCTTAACCTATTCATTTTCCGGTCACTTTTTTTCACCTCTTATTTGATAAAGTGAAATTAGATCTGGCAAACGGGTCGGGATTGGGTTCGGATGGAAAACGAGTTTGGGTTAAGCGGGTCGACCATTGGCCGAGTTTGGGTCGAGTCAATCGAGTGAGTTTCAAATGTTCAATATTTTTATTGTAATAAAGAAAATAAAATTTAAACAATATTTTTATTTACTCAGAAAGAAAATATGTAAAAAATGGGCCCCTCGACGAGTTTCGAGAAGTACGGATCGGTTCAGGTTTGACCCAAATGGCTTCATTGTTTGGTAAGTTTTTGACAAGTCTACTTAGGATATAATAACATATAAATTAAATATTTTAATATAACTATTTGATCTGTTTCCCCGTGCTAGAAATATCTATAATGACAAAGAATTTCATCAGTAAATATTTGATGTTAAAAAAGATTAATATTTATAAATTTCAATATTTCTCCTTTGGTAAAATAAAATTATATGATTATTATATCATTAGACAATAAATAACAAAATATCCTAAAAATGTATTCTTTAGTAGTAACCTAAATTTACAAAATAAAATACGAAAATAAAAAAAAATTCAATTTTTACTTTAGATAAAATTAATCTCAACTTTTAAATCAATAAATAATTAAGAACCCCAACTTAAAATTTATAAACAAAAAACAACCAAATTACAATTTCAATTAAATATTTTCTAAATTTGAAGATGAATGTTTTGCAAAGTACATAAAACTATTATTATGTGCCATGTTGTTATTGAATTTTTTTAATTTTTAATGAAAAAAAAGGCGTTTAATCTACATTTTGGTCTTCTGGTAAAAGTTGAAAATATTTTAATTAGTTTCTCCTAAACAATTAAAGTTTAAGCCTATATTTGTCCCGTTTATGTACTTTATTATTTAATTTTTCAAATTATATTTAATTTTTTTAATGATATAACAAAATAGTTGAACACAATAATAGATTTAAAAATTATTATCCGGATTCAAAGTAAAATATAAATGAAACATACGAGACAATATTACACATTCTAATTCATATTTATAGAGTACTAAATTTTTATTTATTAAAATTCATTTGGCCCGTGCGTAACACGGACAGGAGGGACTAGTAATTTATGATGCTTAGGGTAACCCATTTATAGGATACTCCATGGACATTGATGAATAAAATAACATTTTAAAAACATAAATACATAACAACGTTCTTATTTATGTAATGACGCTGTTACAGATATACATTCACTTATGATTGTGTAGTATATTTATGTGAGGACTCAAAATTATAAACAATTACTGTTATTATTATGAAAAATTAACCAACTTTCTATGAAATTATGATTGCGTGTAGAACTGGCCAAACTAGGGCTTGGGTCTTGTTTGTGCCTAAAAATACGACGAGTGTGGAACGCGTGGAAGCTACGCGTAGAAGGACATCATCGACGCGACGAGATAAAAGGAAGATATCGTCGACGTGACGAGACGTGACAAAGATCTCGTTCTTCTTAAGGATTAGGTCGGTCGAGTATATTCTATCTTATTCTGTATTATATTATTGTAAATGGTAAAAGATATGGTAAAAAATATCTTTTACCTAGTTTGTTATATCGTTATTTAGATAGAAGGAAAAGATAAGATCTCTTTTACTTAAAGATATTGTTAAGGTTAGCCTATAAATAAAGGCTAACGCCTGCTTTGTAATCATCTAAGCCGTCATTCGAGTAATACCAAGTTAAAGTTTCAACCCTAATTTCCTGTCTTGTCCTTGAGTGTTGAGATTATACCATATTCTTTGATCTTTGCCCTACAATTGCTTAGTTATCTTCTCGTAGGTAAATTCGCTACAAACAATTGGCGCCCACCGTGGGGCAAGATCAAAAGGTATCGTCTTTCCATACGAAAAGAGCTTCTTTTTTGCAGGAAACCATGACAAGTCCGAGCAATAGCCCGAAAGATGATGGAAAAAGGTCCGAAGAAGAAGAACATACAACAGGCCCTACCATTCCGGTGGAAGAAGACGCAAGAAAAGATCCCGAGACCATCCCAACACCCCGAAAGAAAAAACTCCCATAGAGAAACAAGGGGTAGACGATGAAGTAACCGATGTGGCCGCCGTCCGAGCACAAATCGAGTTCTTCGAAAAGACCCTAGCTGAAGCCATGCAGGCGAGCGAAAAGACGGCGTCGGAGCTCACCAAGGAGAATGAGAGGTTGAATTCCATAATCATGGAACTCAAGGCAGGTTCCGTGGGGCAACACGCCTATGTCCGCGGTCAGAGCGTCGTTCGACGCCTCGATATGGACGCAGCCGTCGAAGAAGACGACGTATACCATCCCCAAGAATACCATGGTTATGTCTTCCCCAAAGAGCAGACCTAGAAAAATAAATCTGAAGAGATCTTAACCTCAGACGCCGTCGCTGCGCTCGTAGCACAACAGGTCGGAGCCTTGAGGAAAGAGATGATGTTGATGCCCGAAGCTCCCAAATCCATAGTCCCTGAAGACGAGTTCGGATTCGAGGAAAGCCCGTTTGTTGCCACCATCGCCACCCAAAAGATCGCCAAAAAGTTCACCGTCGCGGACCTCCCCGTCTACGACGGATCAGACGACCCGGAAGAACACGTCTTGCTCTACAAAGCTAAGCTCTCCACAAGTCCGATCGAACCAGAATTGAAGGAAGCAATGATGTGCAAGTTCTTCAGCTCGACGCTAAAAGGTCCAGCCTTGACGTGGTTCATCCACTTGCCCAAGGGAAGTATCTCCTCCTACGCCGAGCTCTCCAACCAATTCCGGTTGCAATTCGCAAGCAGCAAGTTGTTTGCAAAACAACCTTCGGATCTCCATAACATGCGTATGAACAAAGGGCGAGACCATAAGGGCCTTCTTGAAACTCTTCAACCACGAGAAGATCACGATCCCAGATTGTACTGAAGCCACCGCCGCCGACGCGTTCAGACGAGCACTCCCCCGAGATAGTGATTTGTATAAAGAACTGACGAAGACTCGTCCTGAGTCATTCGTCTCAACTAGGGAAAGAGCCATGGAAGCCATACGATTGGAAGAGGATCTTCTAAGGTACAACGAAGAAAATTCTCGATCTCCACGTAGGCGAACTCCTCCGTGCAAAAACTCTCCCCAACGTCGACACAACGACCAACATCAAGAGCGAGGGGAACGTCATGACAGGAGAAACAAGCCATTCCAAAGAGAACCGCAGACGGTGCATGCTGTGAGCGAAGTCGATAGCGTCTACATGGTAGACAAAGGTATCTCTATGAAGCCCGACGCGTTGCGAGTCATGAGCGCGATGGAAGGGTTACGTGACGTACAATGGCCGAGAAAGCCAAATCCTGGAAGGAGAACCGGAACAGGCAAGGGGTACTGCGAGTTCCATAACGATACGGGTCACACGACGGATGGTTGTTACACCCTGAGAAAAGAAGTGTTAAGGTTGCTGAAAATAGGAGATCTAAAAGACCTACTCTCCAAAGAAGGAAGAAACGCGTTTGAAGGGGTGAAGAGAGAAAGGAAGTCGCCCACCCCACCTCCACCTCCGTCAAGTCATACCCGGACCATACACACCATCATCGGAGGCTCTTCCACGAGCGGATATACCGCGTCCGCCGCCAGGAGGAATATCAAGATTCTACGCGACGACAACGACATGACAAGGGTTTACCGAATCCGCCCTGTCAGAAAGAATTACCCGATCATGTTCGAAGAGCCAAACGAGACAGTGGAGCATCACGACGGGTTAGTCATCTCCCTCACCATCAGCAATTGCCTAGTCAAGAGGATTCTCATAGACAACGGGAGCTCCGCCAACATCATCACTACGTCCACCATAAAAGAACTCAGACTATCCAACGACGACGTCATAAAGAAGCATGTCCCTCTAGTGGGGTTCAGTGGCGAAGTAGCAAGAATGTTGGGAGAGATCACATTGGCGACATACGCAAGGGGTATTAATATGCAAGCAAAGTTTGCGGTAATGGAGATCGAGTCACCCTAGAATGTCATCCTGGGAAGACCTTGGCTACACGACATGAAAGCTATACCCTAGACGTATCACCAGTCCTTGAAATTCCCGTCTCCATGGGGGATCCAAGAAATCAAAGGCGAGCTTCAAGGCGCGAGAGAGTGCTACAACATTGGGATGAAAAAAGCCACTAAGGCAACATTGGGTAAAGAAAAGAAAGCATAGCAATCAAGAAATCACAAAGAAAAGGCTAGGGGTGGAAAGTCAATCCCCGACGCAATAAGAAGAGCAAAGTCGAACAAGCTGATAAGCGGTGTTTTACATACCGCAACTATGGATTATTAGCTAGTTTTGTATAGGATTATGTTATTTGTTTCTATATAATCTGTATCATGGAGCTGTTCCAGAGAAGATTTACATACGAGATTCCAAGAGATGATACAAGCATTGGAAGCATTGAAGCATAAGGAAGAAGCTGCTGAAGACGAAGACGAAGACGAAGACTCGAAGAAATCAGCAGGTTCTGCCTCAGACAACAAAGCCGCACCCGCGGGTCTCAAGCCGCACCCGCGGGTTTCATCCTCAGACAAAGATTCGAGAAAGCTCAAGCCGCACCCGCGGGTCTCAAGCCGCACCCGCAGGTTTCACCTTCAGCCAAGGCTTTCGAGAAAGCTCAAGCCGCGCCCGCGGGTCCCAAACCGCGCCCGCGGCCCTCTGCCATCCTGAGAATCTGAAGAAACCCAAAACCGCACCCGCGGCTCTCAACCCGCGGGTGCGGTTCCTCGACAGAAGAATCAAATTGATGTCTTTGCCATTTGAAGTAATTTGTGTTTAATTCTGTAACTTTCTATACGTTTTTAGTATCTTAATTCGGCTGTTACATTAGTGGATACTATATAAGTAGTGGATGATCATCCTTGATCATGGAGTCTTTGTTTTGCTTAAGTTTTTGGAGAGTATTTCACAAACTTATGAGTTGCTAAGGTTCTTTGTTTCACTTGGCGTTTGAAGCTTTTGGATTCAACAAGTTGTGAGTTTATCCTTTCCTTTTGTCTACTCTTTGATTGTCTCAACTCTCTTATTTGTATTGTCGATGAACTAGATTTACTACTTTAGATTGATCACCTAAGTTAGTTGTGTCTTGTTCATATTGCTAGAGTTTGATACTTCTAGTTGAATTATCATACTTGTTGTGTAGCACAATCTATTTGCATGAACTAGTTGTGATTGTTATTAGAGAAGAGAGTTGAGTACATGTCGACTATCCGACTAGTTGTCCATGATATTGCATGTATCTATCTATTCCTGAATGCATTGCTACTTTGTTATTGAACTTTGATAGTTTCGAGGTTATAATCGAGTAAGGGTTATTAGGACTAGTTGGACTAATAACTATTCAAGAACAGGAATTAGAACGATCACTTGAGAACTTGACATAGGGATAAAAAGGATTTTAAGATCAACTTGTTAATCTAATTGTGGATAATCGCTAAGTGGAACACTTCGCTTAATCTTGTTATAACCAAGTTGACATTCGATACTTCGTATCAAAACCACAAAAACCCCCCTTTGGTTACGTTTATTGGTTAGTCATTGTGATAACTTAAGAATTTGATAAACTGATTCTCTTGGGATTCGACCCTTACCTGCGCACTATATTACTTAGTTTGCATGTTAGGATTACTTGACTTGGCACACGACAAATTCGCCTCGTCACAAGCAAAGGAATACTAATACACCAAGTAAGTACGAACAAAAGATCCAAGCAAAGAGCAACAACCTAAGCTACATGTTTCTGAAGCACCATCCGCCATAAGTCTAAAGAAGTAATAAGAGCTTCCAAGTTTCCTAGCGTTATTTTCTTTATGTTCTTTCTTGCATGAGTAGGATTAGTTTCTTTCAAGAGTCCCAATAAAGTTAATGTCATTATCTTAGCGTCAGAGCGACAAGGGGCCGTGACGACTAGGGGTAAGCGTCGAAGTCGAAGTCTGTCAATCCATGATGCATTTTCTTTATTAATATATGAGTACACTTTTTTTCCGACGTGTTAAAGTATGCTGAGTTGTTCCATTTCCAAATTACTTGCTCTCTGTCTATGACGTAACATCAAGCTTAATAAGGCCGCGGCGAAAATCCGCGTCGGGGAGGAATTTCGTTAGCCTGCGCGTTCGAGGCTCCATCTACGTGTAGGCAACGTTAGCCGAACCGCCGACCCCGAGTCGAAGCTCCACATGATTGTTAGCGACGTGTGGAAATGGTCATGGGGAATGAAGCCTGACACCTCACGAAACCGGCACGACCCTCTGAGCGAAGAAGGGAAACCTATCGCCACGACCACTCTCCAGGAACGCGTACTCGCGCCTTCCACGGCCCCTCTGGGAGTCATGAATCCACGGGCAAAATTCCAAACCGGCAGGGATGCGTCCACCAGCATCGTAAGTCCTAACAATCTTGAAATCGGACGCTACACGATGAATAGGCTCGTCGATTAAAAGAGTTCGACGTCGACCTAAACGCTAGCGTGAGGCAACAGACCCACCTTAAAAGTAAGGGGTAACGTCACAAGCTGATAAAAATCACACGCTGACCTATGTCCGCCACTCGCTTCAGGGTTCGGAGGAAATGCTGGACCCAACCTTCATGTAAGCCGACAACGTAACTAAAGCAGCCGCAATGACCATACCATCTTATTAAGTAAACGAAGTCTTCTAACGCATTCACTACGAGCGAAGTATAACACCAGGGGTAGAAAACCACACCCTACAAAGATAAAGTAGAAGCTAAAGAACCAACCCTACGTACTCACAACTAAGCTATGCGTAGAAGATCACGGAAGTCAAAAGCCAAAGGTTCTACACACACACGAAGCAAGATACGCGCACCAAAGCAAAGTATGTAAGGAATCAAGGCCAGAAAAGGGGGTCAACTCCCAAGATACCCACAACGCAGAGATTGACGCGTAAGATACAAGAAACAAAGTACGATATACAATAAGTAAAAGAAGAGTACGAGAATCTTTGATAGCTCTAACCTAGTCTACAAGAAGCCTAGGTCAAACCTACCAAAAGGGGTAGGACTACTCGAGAAGTCAAAAAGCACTCCCAAAAATCACTCGCACAACGCATAGACAAATACACCATCACCAACAAAAGGAAGACTGGATACAACGACATATTCAAGTCATAGAAGATCTTGGAGACGTCTTCACCAACAAGTAAGTAATTCCAAAATAAAGTAACTATATTATAAGAAGCCCATTATGAAGGGCGAGAATGGAGATATTTACAAGTAAACACCAGGAAGAACGGCGACGCGTAAAAAGAAAAGAAAAAGGAATTTACAAAGAACTCCAAGGGAAGAACGACCCCGGAAAATCAAGAAGAGTCGCTATCAGACTCAGAAGAACTCGATGAAGAACCATCCTCGTCTTCATACTCGCGTTCATCCTCTTCCTCGTCGTCAGTATCTTCCACGACGTCTTCTTCGCCAACATCTCCGTCATCTTCGACGCCATCGTTAGGATCGACCTCGTTGAGATGAGGGACATCATCCTCCATAACATGAGGATTCGCCGGAGGATTCATAGGCGTAGGTCCCGCATCAACGCCTTCAGGAAGCTCCGGGTACGCTTCCTCAAACTCCCTCTGCTCTTTCACTGGATCCCAACCGTGGTATTTACCAGCAGCATACTGCTCAATGACTTCCACATGAGAAAGCCAGGACCAATAAAGCTTCACCTCCTTGAGCTCAGAAGCAAGCTTCTCCTCCACCTTAGCCTTATCATCCTCCAGAGTAGCGATCCTTGCCTTCGAGTCTTCAACCTGTTTGGCAAGATCGACGTGAAGTTTAAGCGCAGCCGCAACCTTTTCTTGAGCCTCGCTCTCCGCCTTACGCGACGCCTCAACTGTCGATTCAAGCTCCTTAATCTTCGCCTCTTCGGCCGATTGTTTGGCCTCCATAGCTTTCACCCGATCAACAAAATCGGAAAAGCGCTCATAGACGCACAACGAAGATTGAAAAGCCTAAAAGAAAGAAGATAAAGAGGTAAGAATAAAATCAAAGACAAAAGATTCGGCGTAAAAAGCAAAGGAAACCTACCTGCCATTGCGTGGCAAGCGCCTCTCCTATCACGTCTTCCGTCTCCATCGGCAAATAATAATCAAGCGACGGAGGATTCTGAAGTCGCTTCATGGCGGGCAGAAACGACCTTCCAGACACGACGACACGGGAGATAACTCTTGGGAAGTCGTCCACGGTCTCGTAGTCAAAGTTCAACTTCTCAACCACCTTATCCTTACCCTTACGAGACTTTTTCGCCGGAGTTAAAGAAGGAGATGGAGACGAGACGAGAGAAATCATCGGCGTAATATGAATAGGGACCGCAGAAGCAGTTCCCTCTCCAGTACGACTCCTCTTCTGCGACGCAATAAGAGCGGACACAGATTTCCCCCCGCTACGAACGCGAGAAAGATCCATGGACACTAAAAAATCGACAAATAAAGGGGTTAGAACCCTCAGAGCAAAGGAAAGAAGAAAAACCAAGTAAAAGAGCGTGAATGCGTTACCTGTCAAGGCCGTAGAAGCAATACGGTGACCCTCTCCATCGTGACCATGGAAGGTTCGTTCGCTCTCCGGAATCTCGAGAAGTTTAGCGATGACTTTCTTGGTCTCTCGCCTCACCACGATAGCGTCCACATTAACTACAAAGAAGAACAAGATAAAGTAAGACGTCGGCAAGTAATGATGCGTATAGTAAAGATTCAAAAGAGAGAAAAGGCGAACTCACTCATAGGATTCCAGCACTCGATCAACCAAGCGCACTCCTCACCAAGAGTCGATTTATTTACATAATAAAAGAAGTCGGCCCAATGACGATCAACCTGGCTCCCCTCAATAGCGATCTTGGCCGCTTTAGGTCTTGATCTAAGACATACCCTCCCGACCGTTCTGGTCTGAACATTCAAGGAATGAGCAAGATCATCGACGACAAGTTCGACGCCATGTTTCTCCTTCACGTCGTCCAAAGCGCCCAAAATCCTCCAGACGCTTGGCAGAAGTTGCCTTACAGCCACTCCTAGAACGAGCATAAACGCCTTCGTCAACGGAGAGAAAGGAAATCGGTGACCAGTAAGGAAAGGGTATTCGTATACCGCAATCTACCCTGGCCGATGTGCATCAGCAAATACCCCTTGAGGAGGTATCTCAATCTCCACCTCGGGACCAAGATTCGCCAACGATCTCAATCTCTTGACGTCGCGTGCCTCCGTTGACTTACAGTCGGAATCCTTCAAGATATACTTGGGTACATAGAAAGAAGCCATTTTTGAAGAGCTAGAAGAAGAGATCTGAAGAAAGGAGAAACAAATGGTCTCTTTTGAGCGTAAGCAAACGAGAAAGCAAAAGACAATCAGAATAGACGAATTGTAGAAAGAGTAGGAAGAGAATGAAGATCTCCCCTTTATATAGCCCGAGAGATCGCGAAGAGTACGAGATAAAGTTTAACGGCATTATAGCCGTTGGAAAACTAGCCGTTGCGATTGAACGTTATCGGCACAGATGACGAAGCTCATTGTCTGCCACATGGAAATAATTGAAGGGGAACGACGATCAAAGCTCTGCGACGATAATAATTATCCAAGTGACGTAATCATCAACACGTTCCTGGTATAATGAAGACGTATTCCTTGAAAAAAGAAGGCGTCTCCCAGCTCTACTAGACGTTAATCCCTGTAAGACGCCTTAGGGGTATTGTTGGTGCCTAAAAATACGACGAGTGTGGAACGCGTGGAAGCTACGCGTAGAAGGACATCATCGACGCGACAAGATAAAAGGAAGATATCGTCGACGTGACGAGACGTGGCAAAGATCTCGTTCTTCTTAAGGATTAGGTCGGCCGAGTATATTCTATCTTATTCTGTATTATATTATTGTAAATGGTAAAAGATATGGTAAAGAATATCTTTTACCAAGTTTGTTATATCGTTATTTAGATAGAAGGAAAAGATAAGATCTCGTTTCCTTAAAGATATTGTTAGGGTTAGCCTATAAATAAAGGCTAACGCCTGCTTTGTAATCATCTAAGCCGTCATTCGAGTAATACCAAGTTAAAGTTTCAACCCTAATTTCCTGTCTTGTTCTTGAGTGTTGAGATTATACCATATTCTTTGATCTTTGCCCTACAATTGCTTAGTTATCTTCTCGTAGGTAATTTCGCTACAAACAGGCCTAATTCCAAATTCTACCTATTTACCAGGGCCGGGACAAGCCCTCCCATTTAAAATGGGACAATTCCGCTACCCATATCCTCCAATAAGGGCCCTCAGGGCGGCCCTTGACTACTTACACAGAAAAATTAAATATTAGAAACCAGACTAAACCGTATTACTAGAACATTCAAAACCTGTTTAGTGCTTACAAGCAATTCACCATCCAAAAACGCATGCTAAAAAGGTCCAAAATGCATGCTTACATAACAATCCTCATAACCGAATTCAACAAAAAAATCCAAAAACACTTTACAACGTCGTGGTAATTGTACTCGCATCTGAAGGAAGGAGGCTGGAGGAGTGAAGAAATTAGGTTTACAAAGAAATTAAGTTTACACTTTACAACGTCAACGTCAAAGAGTTAGGTTGCGTGATACTTTTACTTTTTACTTTTTCTTTAGTTATTTATTTAATTTTATTTAAAACCTTAATATTATATATATAATATGGGCCGGATAGGGCTGACCCTCAGGGCCTTACTCTGATACCATATCCTCCCACTTTAAAAAAGGGCTGGACAAGGCCGACTTTTATGGATAAAATCTCCTACCCAGATCCTCCCAAATTTCAGGACGGGCTGAGAGGGCCCGGCGGACCTGGCCATAATCTATTTGCGTGGTAATTCAAATTAAGGTTGAAATGTAGCTATTACCTTCCTAAACAACTTTCTATTGACTAGTGATAATAACATCATGAACATAGCACTTTAGTTTTTTCTAGGGCAATTAACATTTAAGGTAATAACTTTTGATGTTTTTTTTTATCCCGCCGCTTAGATATTTTTTGAAAACTTTGAGTCGAATACAAATTAAGGAAGGTTTTAGGGTAGAGAAATGCCGTCAGCAAACTATATAATATAGCATTCAGAAAAAGTGTAGAAATTGTCTTTTGTCCGCTCCTCAATCTCCTGCGGCCTTGGAAAATCCAAACCTCCAGGCTCCAGCCCTTCCCTTCCTTTTACCGCTAAAAAACTTACATCAAATCAAACATCACCAGAAGAACAAACCCCTTTCTTCATCTCTTCAGCCTCGCATTAGTTATGCTGTTGGTGTTCCGGGTAGGAAACAACATCAAGAGCTCCCCGGAAGTAATATAATGGCAGAGAAGCTGCAAAAGGAGCTCAAGGAGTTGGGATCGGACCTCCAGTCTCATCTTTCTTCCAATGACTCCCTTCTCAAGCAATTGAAGGTTTGCATTCCTTCTTCCTCTCAGTTTCCTCCCCCATAATTCCCCTCCTACTCTTCTCTCTTCACGCCCCAAGATGCTGTTTTTCTATTATATTCCCAACCTCCTGCCTCTTAGGGCTTAAATTTCTATCTTTTGCTTGAACATTAGCTTCAATCGTACTACTGCAGATGGGGAATTTTGGTTGGTTACTTTCTGTTCGAGAATTATGACGTTTTGATCTTTCTTTGTATTCTGTTCCACTATTACAGTCTGGTAGTGTTACGTGGCCGTATTATGGTGTTTTGCTACTCAGGACCAAAATTGTGATATGAACTTGCCTTATACGATACCTTATAATTTTTCTACAATTCGTCCCTTCATTCTGCTTTATTTGTCTTTCAGTAGATGTAGTAACTGTTGATTGCTGCGTTAAACATAAGTTCTTTCTTTTTGCAGCATGCAGCCACCCTTCTCTCAGATTTGGATCAGTGTCCGACGGCTGCAATATTGGAGTCCATGCAACCTTTTCTGAAATCCATGATCCATCCCGAGCTGCTAAAGAACCAGGATAAAGATGTGAAACTTATACTTTCATCTTGTCTTTGTGAGATCACTCGAATTACCGCACCTGAAGCGCCTTACAGTGATGAGATTATGAAGGTATCCTAATAATTAATGCAGAATCTTCATAATATCCTTCTGTATTACTGTATTGAGTATGCTTGGTTTGTAGGTCATTTTCAGCTTGATTATTGGCACATTAAGTGGGTTAAATGATTCAAGTGGACCTTCATTTTGGAGGAGAGTGATCATGTTGGAAACTATTGCAAGGTATAGGACATGCATTGTGCTGTTAGATCTTGAATGTGATGATCTAGTGACAGAGATCTTCCGCGCATTTATTGCGGCTGTCAGGTACCGTCATTACTAAAATTCTTACTAGTTATGCTATTGTTCTCTCGTATCTTTCGGTTTTAATACTTCTTACATTGATTAAATTAAAAACTATATGTTTTCTCTCGTCTGGAACTTGATATTCAAACTTATGCATTATTGGGCATCTGCTGACCAAAAGAACAGTATATAATCCTGTAGACTGTAATGGTTTGTATGACACTGTTGGTCTATTGCAGTCTTTAATGAAATGATACCTAGGCTATGCAAGGTGTATTATATTGTGAGAATGTATGTCTCGGACTTTTCAATTTTCTCTTTTTAATCAGTAAGAGATTCAGAAACATCCTTTTCTGTTGATAAGAAGACTCTTGTTCCCGTAATTCTTTAGTCCAATAAGTTGTGCACTACATTGGCGTCTAATAATGAAGTTGTTCAATATTATTTGCAGAGATGATCACCCAGATGATGTCCTTACATCAATGAAAACAATCATGGTTATGCTTGTGGAGGAAAGCGATTTTGTTGATGAGGCTAATCTCCTTACTCTACTTTCCTCTCTGGACCGGAACAGAAAAGTACGTACCCAGGTATGTTTTCGTTGTTTACTTCCGTCCTTATCATTATTGATTTGGTGCTGTGTTGCGTTTATCTGCAGGAAGTTACGGAGACTGCAAGGAACCTTTCCATGAGTGTTATAAAGCAATGCACTGGGAAATTTGAATCTGCCATGAAAAAATTACTCATTTCATCAATGTCAGGGGACAGTTGGTCTTCAAAATGCCAAATTGACTATCATGAAGTTATCGTTGATTTATATCGATGTTCTCCTGCGATTCTATCTGGGGTTGTGCCCTACCTAACAGGAGAGTTATTGGTAAGAGTTGAATCATTGACTTGGTACGTTATATTAGTTGTAAGTAATAATGATGTCTTTTCCCAGTTTGTAGTGTTAAATGCAGAAGTTTGTTCGATATTCTTGTTGACATGTGTTGCTTACTTTTTCTGAAAATTTAGCAAAAAAGTGATATACTATATTTGCTTTACGGCAACATCATTCACTCAGGTTTGATGTCTTTGTCTCGCCAACTAACTCATTAATACTGCTTCCTAACAGGCTGATCAATTCGAAAGTCGTATAAGAGCTGTAAAGTTGGTTGGAGAACTATTTTCTATCCCTGGACAGGAAATCTCAGACGCATTTCAACCCGTATTGACTGAGCTTCTGAAGAGGTTGACGGATAGAGTAGTGGAGGTTCGAATGACAGTCTTAAATTACATGAAAAACTGTTTGCTTTCGTATCCTTCCAGGCCTGAAGCTTCTCAAATATATGGTAACTTTGCTACTATTATTTTAAAGTGTTAAATATTTGTTTGATTATGCATTTACAACAATTGACCTTTTCTCTAATCTCTTTGAAAATTCTTAGCTTCTCTCCATGAACGACTTTTGGACTATGATGAAAATGTGCGCAAGCAAGTTGTTACTGTAGTTTTTGATGTGGCTTGCCATGCTTTTGATTCTGTTCCAGTAGAATCTGTGAAACTCATTGCAGAGCGTCTCGGTGACAAATCCGTAAACTTTCTTCTTCTTTATCACTCTCTTCTACACAGCTTTAAACATTTTTTTTTATTTCTATTCATTTTATCATTCACTTCATGCAGTTACTTGTCAAGAAGTATACATTGGAAAAACTTGCAGAGATATACAGGCTTGACTGTATGCGGAGTAATAAAGGATGTGCTAATGAATATGATTGGATTCCCGGGAAGATTCTCATGTGTTTTTATGACAAAGACTTCGGGTAATGTATAATCGATAATATAGACTATGTTCATGTTAACCGTCAATTTGTCTTGCTTGTTTGACTTTGTACCAAAGCTTTTGGCTCATTGTACCAAAACAGCTAGAATATTGAAGCATAGTTCAATTCTGAAATTTTATCTTTCATTTGCCAAAACATGGTTTACATAAAGAATCCATAAGGAGGGCTTAGGAGCATAAGTAGAGAATTCGTTACAATCCCCAAAAGTACAAAATATGTAGATTAGTCAAGAATTCCCAAAAGTATAAGATTGGTCCTTCTCCCTTGGTATACTCTAGAACTAGATAAGGATACTTCATAATGAGAGAATTCTAGAACTTACTACCAGTTAAGAATTATATCACATGACTTGCACGTGACTTTATTAGTTTTCTACAACTTACCAGTTAGATAAGATTAAGGGGTTTGTATCCATGTCACAGTCTTATAATTATTTTCTTATGATATCAGTTTTTTTTATTGCTCTCATAATCATATAATTTAATGCGAAGTAATATTCTAGTCACTTTTTTACTCGTGTTTCTGGATACCGTAGTTTATACATCACTCTATGCAAATGATGATGTTGACATGCTAGAGTGAAACATAAGATTCAATTTTAATACATACTAGTGTAATACCCCGTGCCATGCACGAGGATGTATTTATATAATTTAATTATTTTTATAATAACGACCTATGATTTTATAAAATTTATGATATATCCTGAGAATTAATGTAGAATATTACTATAATAAAAAATAAATATATAATAAAGATATATTAATGATATTAATTTGCTTAGATATGAATGAAATTACATTTTATTTTTCATTTTGCAAAAAACGATATTTTAGGGCCTCGAGAACTTTTAACAATTTTTTTTTATGCAAGTACATACATATTTTTTGTATAAATTTAGTGGACCACAACAAAATTTGTTAAAATTAAATTTTGATGGTTATTTAAAATAATTGATTTAAATATAAAAAAACTAATAGCTTAACAGATTGTTCCTATAGTCACTCCCAAGGCTTGAAAAACATTAGCTTTAATATATTAGATAGATTACACTTTTGATTATAGAGGTGTAAATGCTTTGCAGATCTGATACAGTTGAAAATGTTCTATGTGAATTCATTTTCCCTTCGGACTTCACTGTCAAACATAGAGTGCAACAGTGGATCAGAATTTTGCCAGGATTAGATAAAGTTGAGCTGAAAGGTCTTGAGAAAATCTTAGAACAGAAGCAGAGGTAGGAATTTTGCACTTCCTGATTAGTTTTTGTATGAAATAGTCAAATCCTGGTTCTAAGGTAATATGAAGGAAGCTTTTTGCATTGTGTGTTGCAGGTTGCAACAGGAAATGCAAAAGTACCTGAGTCTTAAGCAGACTTATAAGGTATACAGTTCGAAATCATTTACTGAAATTAATGCCGGAGCTAAACTTTGTTGTCAGTAGTAGTGTCCAAATTTGATGTAGTGCAGTTATTCGCTCACTGGATTTCATTGCCCAAATACAGGATTCTGGTGGTCCCGATTCTCACAAGAAGGGCATGTTGTTCTTCAGAGTTCTGTCAAGATGTTTTACTGATCCGGAAAAAGCAGAGGAGAGCTTTCAGCTTTTAGACCAATTAAAGGATGCTAACATTTGGAAAATACTATCAAACATTCTTGATCCAAATACAAGCTTTGCTCAAGCACGTTGTAGTGGGGTGAGCCACAATAAGTAGACCTTAGTTGACTTATATAAATTTCTTTTTTTTGCATTTATTGAACTTTCCTGTCTAGTAACAGAGTAATTATTTCTTCTTTATAGGATGATATCCTCAAGATTCTAGGTGAGAAGCATCGGCTTTTCGATTTCTTGAGTACTCTCTCTGTGAAGTGCTCGTATATTCTCTTCAATAAGGAACATGTTAAGGAAATTCTTTCGGAACTTGTTGCACAGAAATCTGCAGCAAGTTCACAGGATGTTCTATCACGCATGAACATGCTTGTGGTAATAGTTCTCTCCTTGCTTGCTTTGATGATGTTCGACATTACCACATTCTTATATTTGTGTGATCTTATTAACTTTAAGATAAAGTTCTGTCCTGTCATCAGAGTAACATTTTGTTTTTTGTTGCAGATTTTCTTAGTTTTTAGTTCTTACTCATTTTCTTGGTCGACTCTTGCCATCTTTCTAGTATGAAATTTGAATGTGAAACAAAATTACCGTGTTGCTGATATTCTTCAAATTAGAGTTTTTTACCCAACACTGTTCAACTACAGTAGTGCAAGCTGAGTACTTGTATTCTGTAATACTCCAGCTCAATTTTTTATCAGTTTTTGTCTATATATGCTGGTCAACGGGGCTCGGTTGATTCTGAATGAACTTTGGTATATAGGAGTGTATTCCTGACAGAATTAGAGAACGTAGAAATTATTTAAAATAAAGTTATGCTTGATGTCAATCTCTGTAGCAAGATGACAATTCTTCTATAGGTTAATCATTTCACGACGTCTCAAACAGCTTGACCAATTAGTCATTTATTCATATACTTTCAGATTCTGGCACGCTATAGTGCTCTGCTTTTTGCTGGAAGCGAAGATAAGCTGCTGAATCTTGTTAAGGAAGCTGATGAAATTATAAAAGAAGGAATCCTACATGTCTTAGCATTGGCAGGTGGAACAATCCATGAAAGACTAGCATCTTCATCCATGTTTGTCTCTATCCTCTATTCTTCAGGTGTTTGGCATTTGTATTCATGGTAGGTTACTAGGCTCACCTGATGATTTTGCCACCGACTTGCAGCTCAGTGGACATCATACTGGAACGGCTGTGCTTAGAAGGGAGTCGAAGGCAGGCCAAGTATGCTGTCCATGCTCTTGCAGCAATTAAGAAGGGTGGTGGACTGCTATCTCTGTCTGCACTGTATAAGGTTTATTCTACCTAAACCCAAATATAATTCAATGGTCAATACTATTTTGTTTATAGTTTTCTTTAAGATCTGTAACAACATATCATTTTCATTCATTTTGCAGAAACTTGTTGACATGCTTGAGGACAACTCACATTTGCCGAGCGTCCTGCAATCATTGGGGTGCATAGCACAAACTGCTATGTCAATTTTTCAAACTAGGGAAAGTGAAATTGTAGAATTTATTAAAAGAAACATTCTCGAGAGCAGTAATGTATGCATGTTTCTGGAATTTCCTATCTTGTCTGATTTATTTCTCTTCCACTTTGAACAAGCAATTTATGTTTCTTATTCCATCCTATGAACTTTCCAGAAAACCAAGGACCGAAAGGAGGCACACTGGAATGATGGAAGTAAAATTTGTCAATTGAAGGTTAGTTGTATTGGAAAGAGAGTGTATAGTTGTATACCGTATTAAATGTTTAGCAAGCAGGATATATCAGATATAGCTAGATCTATGCTGCTCAATCAGCTCATGAAGATAGACAAATTATGGGATCTGCTAATGTAGGATAAGTGTTATGTGGCGGACTAATCTTACTGTTTATTGGACAGATATTTGGGATCAAAACACTGGTCAAGAGCTGCATACCTATTAAGGATGCTCAACTTTGTAGTGGATTAGATAACATCATAGAAATTCTTCGAAGCATCCTTTCTTTCGGGGAAATTTCGAAGGCGATAAAATCAAGGTAATCTGATCCCTTTTTAGAGATGTTTTATAATTTCTTTTATTATGTCAGACTTTTCTTGAACGGTTTACTATATCAGATTTACTGACATCATTAATGCTCTTATGCAGTTCAATTGACAGGGCCCAGTTGCGGCTTGCCTCTGCCAAAGCTGTACTTCGTCTTGCGAGACATTGGGATCACAAAATACCAGCTGATGTTTTTCATCTAACAGTCAGAACTGTTGAGGTGAACTCACTAAACAAAGGACAAGAACATTCCCCATTTGCTGCTTTGATATGGGAGATTGTAAGGTATTTGTATGAACTAACTGTAGAGTATTTACTTTCCTTTTCTACGGCAAGCAGATTGATATTCCAGAAGCAAGGAAACTTTTTCGTAGCAAAATTCTTCATTATGTCAAGGATCATGTTTTGGATGCAAAATATGCTTGTGCTTTAGTGTTTAGCATTTCTGGACCCAAGCAAGAGTTCGAAGAGGTATTTGTTGTCTCACTAGTTGACAATATCATCATTATTGCTATTTTATTTGGATAGCTTCCACACCTTAAGTTGTCTACTTATCTGCTTCTGCGTCTTACTATTGGCAGTGCAAACATGATCTTGCTGAGATCATTCAGATGTGTCATCAAGTGAGGGCATGGCAACTACCTGTGCAATCTGATTCAAATTGTCCCATTCCATATCCAGAATATATACTTCCTTATTTAGTCCATTCTCTTGCACACCATCCTTTATTCCCTTGCGTTGAAGAAGGCATGGATATGAAACCATTTGAGCATATATACAGGTAAACATTCTTTGTGTTTTGTTTTTATTGCTCCTCCGCAATAAGAGACCACTCTCAGTTTATCACCCTTGAATTATGTTATTATGTTCTTGAAACTAGAAGCTTTCATATATATATATATTGTTTAATTGACATCCTCGCAAAATGAAAAGAAACTTTTGGAAAATTATAACTAGTGTAGTGACCCGCGCCATGCACGGGAAATTTCATATTATTCGTACGAAAATTGTTTATCCTTTTAATCGAGTTTGTCAAAAAATTAAGATCGACTTTTTCTTGTAAAGACTATATATAAAAATATATTTTATTTCATGAAGGTTATGTACGTAGTTTGACTTAGTTTTTATTATCGAAAATAATCCTAATTTTATCGTAAGAATATATATTAACCTTCAACATAATATTTATTCTCAATAAAATAGCTTGTATATTTTTTGTTGAAAGAAATGATAATATTTTAAGATTAATTTGTTAATATAATTATCCAATCTATTCATAATTGAAATTAAAAATAAAAAATAATAATTGTGTAACAAACCAAGCCTAAAATCACTCTAAGAGCTCTAAAAGGCTCAGCTTTAATATATAAGATAGATACCTAAATCTAATTTCTAATGGTGATGAAGCAAGGGGGTTGGTATAGGGTCTAGGTCAGTATATTTATCAGCAGAGAGGTGGTATAAGTGTATAATAGGCACATGTAAGTTCTCTCATGGTGTGTTTCCTCTTCTATTGTATCCTTACTGAAAAAAGTATGATCAAAGAATACACCAGTTACCTAATATATTTGATTAGTTTACTATCATGAGTGCTAGTCTGATTAGATGGGTTGGGTTGAAAGTATTTAGTCTATTTGCTTTTGTACAATCTTATGAGCATAGCTGGTGGCTGGTGCATAACTAAAAAAGGATAGTTATGATACTGATATAAGGGACTAATTCCATGTGCTGTGTTTCCATTTGCCATTTTTACCTTCTAATGGTGATACATTGTGTGACTAATTGTACTAGAGCATTTGTATATGATACTGAATCACTTCTCTTAATTGTCAGGATACTGTATTTGTTCCTTTCTATGACTGTGCATGGAGATGAAGTTATTCACCCTGAAGCTAACATTGATGAACAAGAAAAAGAGTGCATTTCTGTATTAACTTCAATTCTAAAGAATGTTAAGCGCTCAGTGGATGTGCTTGATGCAGCAAAGTCAAAGGTAAAGACTAAATGCCTGAATGAATGAGAGCATTCAATCAAAACTTTGACTTTCTTATCTTTACGTGACTGAATTTCAGAACTCGTATGCTATATGTGATCTTGGACTGTCTATTATCAAGCGTTTAACAAAACAACCAGATTTTCATCACGATGCAATAGCTCCATTTACTCTACCTTCAAGTATGTACAAACCCGGTGAAAAGGAGGATTATTGTAGTGATGAGGTAATGTGTCTATTCCTGAAGAGCTCATCATTCTACTCACATTTAACAAAAGTTCAGAAAATTCAATACTTGTTAAGTTTGTTTAGACATTTTCTGCAATACTTGTTAAGTTCAGAAAATTCATTTTTTGTTTTGAGTGCTTTCGTTTCTCACCAGGCTGGGAATACAACATGGTTGGCAGAAGATTCAGTCGCTGCGCACTTTGACTCACTTAATTTGGATGCCAATAGAACAGTATGTTTTGACCAATTTTTGTTATTGTCTCCTTTCTGCTATTCATGTATTTGACAACTCTGCATGCTAACTTTAGGTTTCTCCTGAGATTGATATGGATGAGATTGTAGGAGATAAAGAAATAGATGGAAGTGAAATACCACTAGGAAAGCTGATTAAGCGCATTAAGTCTCAAAAAGTCAAGGCCAGAAAGGCAGAGAGTAATCCCTCAACAGTTAAGAAAAAAACTGAGGACCAGGACGTTGATCAATCAAAGGTAGTTCAGGAAATAAATTTTGATGGTCTAGGGATATCTACTAAATTTGAGACGAGCAACGGTGATGGCTATCTTTCTCGTGTGAAAACAAAAACCCATGATGATAAAGGGAGAAATAAAAGAAAAGACAGGGATGATAATTCAGAGCTTGTGCCCAAGCATCAAAGATCATCAATTACAAAGAGTTCTTCCAAGCGCTCTTCTCGAAATAGTATGAATGGTCTTGCCAGTGCTTCTAGAAAAGATTATAAGCAAGAAGATGCTGAACCCAATGATTCAGAATTGCTGGCATCCTGGAATCGAAAGAAACGTAAGGTCCCCATCTCTAGGCGGGAAAGGGATAATGAAATTGACGCAAGTAATGTTAAGGTGAATTTTGTGTTTTATGCTTTCATTCCTTTTGTTGTTTTTGTTTTAGAAGTACTTCAGCTCCAATCCTCTTTCCTCTGAATATGCATTTTATACAAAAGCTTGACAACGAGGCACAGTCGAAGCGAGGTAACAACTGCAAGTCCTCTAGTTCCACTAGCAATAAGCGAAAGAGAAGAAACATTGCAGGGTTATCAAAGGTTTGTAAAGTAAAGCGTTATCATATTGGTATCAAATGCACACAACATTATATAATGCAACTTTGTTAGAAGCTTGATTTCCCATTCCTTTTTCATTGTTTCACACTTATGTTACTTGTTCCTTCCTGATGACATCTTTACCTTAAGAAAATCCTGCTGTTCTATTCTCTGTGCTCAGAGATGGCCTGTGGGCAGTGAACTTCCTACTACTGATGTGGTAGACTGTAGGATAAAAGTCTGGTGGCCACTGGATAATAAGTAAGTCTCTTGAAATGAATTTCTTTTTGTTGATTTTCCCCATTCATGAGGATAAGTTTGAAAGATGTGGAGTTCAACTATAAATAATATTTAAAAAATGGATCGATTGTTTTCTTCTTCCTAATTTACAGGTTTTATGAAGGTGTAGTGAAGTCTTATGATCCTGTGATACAGAAACATGTGGTATGTACGCTCCTTTAACTGTTCTCACTTCTGATCTGTTGCTTTCTAAATATCCTCCACGGGGCTAGATGTCAATCTAAAGCTTATAATCGGTGCCAAAAGGTACATTATAAAGACGGGGAAGTGGAAGTGCTTCGCCTAGACAAAGAGTGCTGGGAACTTATTTCTGATGGTGGTAAGCTTAGCAAGGTATGCAAGTTCTGTATGAGTTATCGGTTTATTCCTATAGATTTCTCTTTTCATTCTAAAAGGTGTATTATTTTTCTCCAAACTACAATACTCTGATTTTTCAGAAGCCAAAGCTTTCACAGAGTCCTCGTAAAGGAGGGTGAGTGTTCCTCTTTCAGATTATAATTCTTTTGCACCCGAAATGATTATCTGGTCTCATATTGCCCGACTGCAGAATATACATGTATAATTTATTGGAATTTGTGTTTCTCAGATCGACAAACAAGAAGATATCCAAGCAAGCAGATAAGAGGTCAAATTCTTATAGCTAATGCAGCATAGAATGTTTGTACTGGTTAGCTTGGGCTATATTTTTTTATGTTGGCTACTTTGAATGACAGTACTCCTCTCAAGTATAACAGAAACCAGAAAAAGGATGTGAAGCCTAAAAGCAAGGGTGCTTCAAAGGTAGATCCTGATGTAGTAGAGAGCTCACCCAGGAAAGAGGAAGGGAAATCGGAGTTGGAAGGAGGAGATGGAGAGGAGAAGAAGGGTGGTAATTCCGAGGCTACAAAATGCGCAATAGAAGGAGACCAAGATGAGGATGGTCGGAGTTGTCATCTGACAAAATCCAACTCAGAAGAGGAACAAGCTGATAAACCCTCTCATGAAAAAACTAAGAATCTGCAACCACTGGATGATGCCAATACATCTCAATCTACAGAGCCCACATGTGCTGATAATGAACCCATTGTACTTGCTTACATCCCTAAGCCTTTTCACACAATGCTCTTGGTTCTTTTAACATTGACACGGCTTGATGAATGCAGGGCAACTGGTTGGGGCGGCGGATGGGTAAATCAAAGTCATCAAAAATACAAATCAAGAGCGCAGAAGTAGGTGAATTGGCTTTGGCAAGTCATACTGCTAGAGCTGGAATTTAAAATCTCAATCTTTCCTTTTCTTCTTTCTTTTCCTCTAGTTTACTGTTTCGCGACAATTGCTACACACAGCGAGATAGACCTTGCTTGGGCTTCATTGATTGATGGCATCTCCACAAGATGCAGTTTCTCCCAGCGATATAGGATGGCTGTATTTCCTGGATTACGGCAGATTTGAAAGATCTGCCAATCTTGTACCCAGATTCTACATAGTAAAGTTTTTAGTGTTACTTCTCTTTCAGGGTAATTATGGGGAAGCCGTTAGTTGATTACTAAATGTTTTACAAGCACTCGAGTCAATTATTGTTTGTAAATGTAACCACAAACCTCATTTTGCCTAGGATTTTTCTAATGTATGTCGTATGGGCGTATGTTGAAAAAACAATGAGTAAAATTATCTACTTCTTCTGTTCCGTTTTGAATGTCCCAAAGGACACTTTTCACTTGGATTAAGCCATAAAAAAACGTTCCGGCTATTTTCACTACATTTTGTAATTAATGGCACTACATTTTTTTACGTTGAAAGCCAACGTACGTTGGAAACATGCAAAAATTTAGGTATACGTATTGAATATTTGTATACGTATATAATTTAAATACGTAAAAAAATTTATACCTGTATGTTGGAACGCAATCCATTTCCAAAATTTAGGTATACGTATTGAATATTCGTCTTCTTCTTCTTCCTCCTCTCTTCTTCTTCCTCGCGAGTTTGACCTAGAAAATCGCCGCCAATCTCAATTCTCCATTTCCTTACCATTTTCCCTCGTTCCACATCCAATCTTCATCGTTTTTCAATTCCAATCGGAATTCCCTTATCAATTTCAAGAATCCCGCATCAAAATGGCTCCAAAAATCAAAAACCCTAAATCCAAAAAAAACAAATCGACGACGGAGGAGGCGGTCCGGCGGCTGGCTGGTGGTGTTCGAGTCTGAGGCGGTGCAAGCGGAGGTGCTGGCGGTGCAAGCGGAGGTGTTGGCTCTCCAAATCCAGTCGAGGAGGTCGCCGGAGGGGCTGGCGTCGAGGTGGCCGGAGTTGCAGAGGAGGTGGCCAAAGTTGCAGAGGAGGTGGCCGGAGTTGCAGAGGCGGTTGGGCAAGCGGGTCGGGGTCGGGCTTCGTCGGGGTGATGCTAGCGGGTCCCGGAAACGGGCTCCGTCGGAATCGCCGGAACGACAGAGAACAATTTATCAAGTACGTATTTTAGCGTTTTATTAAATAATATATTAAATAGAATTAATCGTTATTTCTCGTAAAACGTGTAAAGTTATTCGAGAAATAACGATTAAATAATTTTGAATTGTTTTTTATTTATACGTTATTTTTCGATTAACGTTTCACGCTAATCGAGAAAATAACGAATAAAAGAAAATGATTTAATAAATAATATATTAAATAGAATTAATCGTTATTTCTCGTAATTATTTAAGAAATAACGATTAAAATAATATTGAATTGTTTTTTTAATTATTCGTTATTTTTCGATTAACGTTTCACGCTAATCGAGAAATAACGAATAAAAGAAAATGATTTAATAAATAATATATTAAATATAATTAATCGTTATTTTTCGTAATTATTCAAGAAATAACGATTAAAATAATATTGAATTGTTTTTTATTATTCGTTATTTTTCGATTAGCGTGAAATAACGAATAAAAGAAAATGATTTAATAAATAATATATTAAATAGAATTACACGTTATTCGAGAAATAACGATTAAAATAATTTTGAATTGTTTTTTATTAAATAAATAATAGTAAATATTAAAATATGTATAAATATTGATTATAATTAGTTAAACGACTTAGAAATAATAATATTAATTATGAAAATAGGTGTTAGACAAGACCTTTTCCCCTGATTCTATAAGAAAGAAGCACAGGGCCCCCCGCATTGTTGATGTGCGGGGGATCACCGCTTCATCTCGGAGTAGGGCTTTTGGAGCCGTTGTTCCTGCGGACATTCCAGGAGTTCACATAGGAGATGGGTCTCAGCTGTAGCAGATTGATATCGCTGAGGAGGAGATAGAGACTGTAGCTGCGACAGAGACAACAGTTGAGAGAGAGACTGGAGCTGATATAGAGACAGAGACTGTAGTTGCGACAAAGACTGCAGCTGAGAGAGAGACCGAAGCTGATCTAGATACAGTTTTGGATGTTGGACTTTTGGAGACCCAGATGGCTGATGAGTATTATGAGGGGTCTCCACAACTTCAACCATCTCCAGATAGATCGCTGCCTCCACAGGAGCCTGTGGAGGATCACGACCAGCATGCCTCTCAGGAGCCTGCTCATGGTCTACGTGTTCCGGCTCCAGGAGATCCTGATTATTTGGGGGCGCCTGGAGGTCCAGTTAGTTCGCTACTTCTGGTGGACTACAACACTCACTTTGCTCCTGTCATATGGACCGACACAGAGCGTCTTGTTGATGCACTACAGAGAGACCCTGCATACGTGATACCTGTTAGATCGCCGGTATTCCTATTCCTCTTAATAAATTATTAACCCAAATATTTTATGAAATCCATTTTTAATATTTTGATTTGTTTTTCTGTTTTGCATCTCAGCTGAGGAAGGTGCTTAAGTTATATACGCGAAAGACGTTTTTTGGCGAGTTTGATACGCACAAGACAAATGCTCCTGGTTCATGGCGGCGGCTCGTTCGGCAGAGCCATTTGCACACCCTTGCAGATCCTCGACTGGAGTACAGGACTATAGACATGGTTCTGATTTCAGCGTTTGTGGAGCGTTGGCATTCTGAGACCAACACCTCCACTTCGCTTTTGGTGAGATGGCTCCCACACTGATCGGCGTCCTGAAGATCTTTGAGCTACCGATCCATGGTGTTGCTGTCAAATCTACTGTACGGGATATAGATACATTTGTCTATGACCAGGTTCAGCGTATCTTCGGGTTGGAGACACGCGGGGATGCCAGGCTGCTATGCGGACGTACGTATAATTTATTACTTATACAATTAATGTTTATTTAGTTAATTTGATTAAATGTTAATAGCGTAGAATTTAATACTTATTTACATTTGTAGAGGGTGGTCTGACTATCCACGGAGCTCCCGGCATTACGACGATCCACAACCGACTGGAGGAGTTATTTGATATACATGACAGGTAAAAAAGTTGTTTCTTCCCAACCTTTATGAATCACATTGTAATTATGTATTGGCGTTAACAAATCATCGTTTCTCTGTCAATTCAGGACTCCTCAGCAGGAGAGCGATATTGCTTCGCTGTACTTGCTCTCTTTGTTGGGCAGTACCGTTCTTATAGACAAGTCAGGGATGAGGGTGAATGATGAGGCTAAAGTCGTAATGCCAAATCAAAGAAATAAACTCTAAACACTAACTAGAGTATAGCAAGTAAGTAGAGGTCGAACCCAAGGGAATCAAAACACCAATCGCTATGCAGTCAAGCGAAATACCAACTAACGAATAAGTAACAAGTAACCAGGGGGGGTTTTGATTGTATGAAATACAAAAGTAACAAGTATCAAACAAAGGGAGTTTGGGTGAGAATATGATGAGAAGGGGTTTCACCTAGCAAGTATCCACACAACAGTCAATCAAGTTGATCATAGATTTATCTCAAGTTCTTATCAATCCTAGGGAATGTTCCTATTCCAATCTTTAATATATTAGCAGGCCAACCGTTCCTGATAATACTTACTATTCAGCAATCAGGGAAACCTCTCAAGATTAGATGAAATAGCAGCAAATGGCACAGGAATCATAAGGATGCATGCAATAACTTACAACCGTCAAGTATTAACATGCAATCAATTCTCTTTCATAAAAGCAACCAACTACCAGATCATGCAGATATGAGCGCTACAATGACAAGGAATTCCACCGTATATTCCTAGTCTAGCAATAGAAAACTATCAATCAAACTAGGTGATCAAGCTAGCAAAACTAATAGAAATCAATAGATGAAGAACAAGAGAATTAATACAAACCCATATGAAAAGAACAAGAGTTTAGAAATCTCACAACTTAATAACTGAAGGTTTCAACCGCTAGGTAAAACAATGGAGATTAGTTCCTGCTCATGGTTGCAGAACTAAATTGTCTGATGGAAAAGATTATGATGATAAAGATGATGATAGAAAGAAAGAACTAGGGTTCTTAAATAGAGACTAACCCTAAAAATATATGGTAAAAGAAATATCCTAAAACTAATTAAGGAAAAAGGAAAAGAAAAGAAATAACACAAAAGGAATAAAAGGAAGCTCAAATTCGGTGAACTCATGTGAATTAAATTCACAACTTGCAGCCTAGTTGCCTGCTTCCACAATGCGTGCTCCATATCCACTCGCGCACGGCCCATCTGCTCCAATCAGCCCAATTCACGTGGCCCGCAAGCATTCAGCCCAACAGCACAGCAGTCCATAGTTACCTCAATTTCTTCACCGATACGGGCCGGCCTTCTCCCTATCTTCGTGGGCTTCGTCTCAAATAATCATGGGCCGACTACTGCTCAACATTCCAACAACAACCTACCCGCGATCGCCGTCGGTGATTTCTTCAAATCTTCAATATTCTTTGGTTCTGATCTTCAATTCTTCACTTCTTAATAAATATCTCAGAACATAACAATGACTCGAAACACATATAATAATACTCCTAAATCAATGTAATAATCCCTAGTTACGCTATACAAAGTGTAGCGTATCAGTGAAGCACATATATCTCAGCATCCTACTCGACCACAACAATACAAGCACATACGCTTGGGGTGCATCTGTCTTGGGTAAACTGTATCGACAGTTGGGTCAGGCATCTCGTTCAGGATCCATGGGGTTTGTTGGGTGTCCACTCCTTCTTAAGGTAATAATCGTATTATTACTTGACTTGAAAATAAGATTTAATATTTTATAACATTTCAACCTTTATGTTTTAGGCTTGGATATGGGCGTACTTCCATGGGTTTCGAGGCCATGCGACACATGACTTGGATTCCATGACTGCCCAGGCGACTGCTATAAAGGATAACACCGTGGTCAGGTATGGCAAGGACACAACTAAAAATAGGTCCATGGGTCTCTCCGTCGTGTTTTGGATCAGATGACGTTTGCAGAGGTAAGTAATATTTAGCAAATTAATTTCTGTCTTGTTATGCAATTTAATTGAATTTTAATTATGTCTTGCCTTTAAACAAATAAAAATAGGTCCAGTGGAACCCCTGGGGGAAGTTGGATCTCAACGACCCCCAATATGCTGGCTCGTTTTCGAGGGCCTTTAGAGGCATTTGAGATTCGGGAGGGGTATAACCCTGACCGATTTCTTAGGCAGTTCGGGTATGTACAGGGCGTACCCAAACCCCCGATTACCCCCTTCCTTGCTGTTAGGAGGGATAAAGCCTCGACATATAAGGTGGAGTTCCAGGATGCGAGCTGCACTTGGAATGATCTACACTTTCCCGACAACTTGATTGAGTTAGACGAGCGGGATCGATGCGGACTTCGAGACTATCCATGTGACTACAAGGAAGACTATATGCCTTGGTTCGATCTGATGTCACATCCTTACATGGATTCGAGATCTCTGAGACAAGATCCACATAGACCGCTTGCCCATCGTGTTGAGCTCGTGCAGCTACTTGCAGGAGCCGATCTAGTTATGGTAAGTATTTCTTTCAATATTTGATACTGTAGTATTAATGTTATAATGTTAATTTATTTGTTTATAATTATATTGTATTTTATTAACTTGAAGAGGAGTGACCTCGTCACCGGCGATATAGCAACTTTTTTGAGGGGGTATGGTGACACAGTTAGTCCAGATTTAGCGACGATGATGAGAGGCTGGATGACCGCTTTGACTGGTGTTGATCCTCAGGCACCAGTAGCACCTGCAGAAGATGAGGATCAACATGTGTAGGAGATTATATATTTTGTTATTTACGCAGTACTTTGGATGGTATATGTATTTTGGATGTTATTAGCAATTCTTAGGCCAAAACCGACTTAGAACGACTAATGGCGCGAAAACCGAGTAAAACCGACTTAAAACGACTAATGACGCGAAAATCGAGTAAAACCGACTTAAAACGACTAATGACGCGAAAATCGAGTAAAACCGACTTAAAACGACTAATGACGCGAAAATCGAGTAAAACCGACTTAAAACGACTAATGACGCAAAAATCGAGTAAAACCGACTTAAAATGACTAATGACGTGAAAATCGAGAAAAAACGACTTAGAACAAAATCGAGGAAAAACGACTTAGAGCGACTAATGATGCGAAAACCGACTTAGAACGACTAATGACGCGAAAATTGAGTAAAACCGACTTAAAACGACTAATGACGCGGAAATCGAGAAAAAACGACTTAAAACGACTAATGGCGCGAAAACCGACTTAGAACGACTAATGACGCAAAAATCGAGAAAAACCGACTTAGAATGACTAATGACGTGAAAATCGAGTAAAACCGACTTAGAACGACTAATGACGCGAAAATCGAGTAAAACCGACATAAAACGAGAACCGGCACGCAAATCGAGTAAAATGTGGATAGGGTATAGGGTTTGGATAGTGGATAGTGGATAGTGAATGTGGATAGTGGATAGTGAATAGTGGATAGTGAATGTAGATAGTGGTTGTGATAAGTGGATAGTTTGAGCCCAATTCGTTTTGAATCCAGTTTTACTCGATTTTCACGTCGTTTTTCGTTTTAATCCCGTTTTACTCGCTTTTCGTTCCGTTTTTCGTTTTACTCGATTTTCGCACCATTTTTTGTTTTAATCCCGTTTTACTCGATTTTCGCGCCGTTTTTCGTTTTAATCTCGTTTTACTCGATTTTCGCGCCGTTTTAATCCCGTTACAGCTAGCACATAAAGTTGTTTAGTTTTGGACTAATTTTTATGGGTTGTATAACGTTATTGGGCCTTTGTTGTTGTGGGCCTTTTGTGTATATCGGCCCAAAGCTAAGTTACACATTTGTAACTCACTTCTGGGCTTCAGTGTTATACAACTAGCACACAACTGTAAGTCACTTATTTGCCTTGAGTATGTTACAGCTAGCACACAGCTGCAAGTCACTTCTGGACTAAGTTTCATGGGCCGAATAACGTTATTGGGCCTTTGTTGTTGTCGGCCCATATATGAAAAACCCTAGTAACCTCGTCTATAAATTCACTGCCTCATTCTCACTGCGCCGTAAAAGAATTAGGTTTGAAGTTCTTACTGTGTATTTTAGTTAAAACTCCCATTTTTACTGATTTTGTTTGATATCTTGATAGTTTCTAACATATTTTCTTACTTTGTATTACATATTCAAACAACCATGGCATCATCTTCATCCTCCTCAGTTCCAGCAGAAGGCAGTGAGATCCAGTGCCCGAGTAGAAGGTGCTAAAAAACAATCAAGGTGTTCACTGCTAATGACAAGAAAAATCCCCATACGTATGGACGAAAGTATGTTACATGCGACTGTAACTTTAGGATCGTGTAAACACAAATACTTTAGTGAAAATCATACCGGTATGTAGTGGTTTGCTAAGCCCACACGAGCCATTGCATAAATCTTCAAACCCTGACTGGAGCTTTGTTGATACACCCTCATCGGTAAGCACAAATAGGACCGGACTTTTGATAAGTATATCAAACCAACTTGAAACCGAGTGGAAAATGCTAATCCAATCATGGGCATACTCATCCAGTATTTTTCGAGACAAGGTGACCTGATATAGTTGACCTCTTGAACAAGAGCTTCGAAGTTCTTTGCCAAATCCGGGCGTAGTTTGGTCATCACTTGTCTGTAGATATCACTGTTCTGTAACAGCTCTGAAGCCACTTCAATGCGAATGCGAGGATACTCTTGTTGGTCAAACCCCAACAACACAGCTAGTGACCGATATCCACAATAACCATCTGCCCTTACGCCTTTCGCATCCACAATGTACGGAAACATGAAGAGATCAACATTGTCAACCCCGAAGTCTACCCCACATTTCGTCATTGTTGGTTGAGGCAACTCATCTTTAAGAGTGCAACCTGATAATCCTAACCCCTCTCCAGCAGTGCCACTTGAATAACCGAATGACTCTCCCGCAGTGCACCCAACAACTTCAAACTCCCCAATTATAGTAGGCTCAGTGGAAGTAGGATGTGTCGCCTTTGCTTTTCCCTTTCCCTTTCCCCTAACCTCCTTATTCTTCGCTTTTGCCTTTTCCGCATCGTTTTTATCTAATTCTTCCCTTGCGTACTCAAACCCGCTCTTCTCTCTTTCGGTTCCCCATTTCTTTCCTACGGCTCCTTTTGGTCTGCCAGGATCCTGGATGCCCGTCGGCTCCACCGCAGTAGTTTGATGCGGATACTCCAACATTGTGTACAAGTCCGCTATTTGAGACCACTGACTTTCCGGAAGTTCCCCCCTTTGCCATCTCTCGTTGAGCTCAATGAATCTCAACTCCCGAGTGGTCTTCGGTACACCAATCTCTATGTCTCCGCTATCAAGTTCAATCCTATCCCATTGTAGCTGCCTCCAGAATCTGTGGATCTCGTTCAGCTTGATTGGCTTTTCTTCAATAATATGTTGGACTATCTCGTGGATGCACGGTAGGCCCTGTCATTCACGCCTCCAGTAATCATCGCAATGTACCTCGAAATTCTTGACCTTTATATCCTCCCATATCGCAAACAGCTTCTTCAACCCTCTATCCGACACATTATGGAATAGATGCCGAAAGATCAATTTGGCGTGTGGATTCATATTTCTGAAAATCTCGGGTGTCTTGATCCGATCCTCTTCCATGCTGGCCCTCACCTTCACAATCTGGCTCTCGATGGCTGCATTGATCCTGACAACCATTCGGTTAAAACCGTCTATTCTTTAACCCACTATCTTCTTCAACACCTTATGCATTCCCTCAACCCTATGGTTTATTCATTCAAAGGCATGTTTATTTAAGACAACAATTAACTAATCAACTAATAAACAAATGTGAAATGTTTATGTATAACATACGGAGTACTTGTTTGAGGTCCTCGTGAAGAAGTGAAGATTGTGTTCCGTCCACGCGCAAACAATGTTTTTCTTTTAAGGGATAAGCCAGACCTTATCAAGGTATCCAACGATTCCGCTTCCCCAAGATGTTCTCAACCGTACCAGCCTCTCCTCGTATTGTTCCTCCGTTCTTGATAGAAAAAGTCTCCATACTTGCCCGCACAACATCTTCACCGATTCCTTGTTTTTAAAAATTCTGGTAGCATTTACCTCGATGTTGTGCTTGATATGAACCCAACACAAGAGGTGTTGAACCGGAAGATCTTTGAACACTATCTTGATTGCAGTGATGAGAGCTAGTTTTCGATCGGTCATTATTGCAATCGGCATTACTCCAGCATCCTCAAACAACTTTTTAAGCCTCTGTATTATCCACAAGTAGTGCATTGTTTCCTCCTTACGCGTGAATGCATACACAATGTTGAATGTCTTATGTGTGCAGGTGAACCCGACAATCTCCACAAGAGGCATCTTATACCTGAATAATATAGTTATAAAAGGACGTAATGGAACATTAAACAATAATACATACGTACGCTATTATATACCTATTCGTCTTGTAGGTGGCGTCGATAACTACGACGTACGAAAACATCTTCAACAAGTGCAACGAGTCTTGATGGGCAAAGAACAAGATGTCCACCTCGTGTGATTTCTTCCTGCAAAGGGGAAGCACTACATAGCTGCGCTCCTTCAGAAACTTCAAGGTCCACTGTGTAACACTCAAATCCCCACGATCCTCAAAATGCAACTTCTGAATAAAGTTTGCGATTTGTTTTGTGGATGTTACATTCCCGGGAAAATTCTTTTTCAACTCAAGACTAATACCAGACGGAGGAGTGAATACATTCGCCAACGACGTCACGAAGGTCACCTCATCCGGCGCCATTCGACCCATGTACGGATGACCAATGAAGCTAGTGCAAATTTTATGATTGTGTTGTCCGTGCTTTACCTTCAAATACCATCCATCTCTGGCATCCCTTTCCTTGAACTTATAACCTCTGACCTCAAACTTACAGTTGGTCCTCATATCCCTAGTCTCCCTCTGTGTCTGAACAACCACTGTTCCATCTTCTAATTCCACTTTCTTTTTCCGTAATCTATACACTCCAGAATGCTCGCACATAATGTTCATCTGACGTATATTACTATGACTAGTCACTAATACCATCATAAGCTCTCTACCAGTACTCTGAACCCAATGCCTCAAATGTTCCTTAGTAGGAAACGTTTCTTCGGATTCAAACGCCTCCGAGTAATCCAAACCCTATAATTAATTTTGGCTAACCCCATTTAATCGAAACTACATAATAATCGTATCTATATCTTATTAATCCACATGAATCACAACTACCAATTCTACTAATTTATATGCACCTAAATAGAGAGAAAACAATTAATACAGAATAAATCACTAACAGAAAAATCACCGGCGTCGAAGTCTCCTTCTTCTTCATCGCTATCGTTCCACATCCCGTCTTCGGGTTCACTGAAATACTCTTTCTCATCCACGATCGCATCGACATTGCCGTCGTCGCCTTCACCATCGTCGCCACCCACATACTCGTTCTCTTCGTTGCTCGCAAATTCAATCTCCGTCACATATTCAATCTCCTCACCATCACTCAAGTTTGTAACTCTATTATTTGACATTTTCGGATGACTCGAATGAAAAACACAACCAAGTGGGGGTATAAATAGGCTTTTTCCAACGGTCATATTCTCCCAAAGTGCCGTTGGGGAGAATTTTATCCCGTACGTGGGATCCCAACGTACAGGCTAAAATTCTCCCAACGACTCTTTTTTGGGGGAAATTTTAGAACGTACAAGGTAAAATTTCCCCAACAACTATTTTTCCCAACATCTATTTTTTTAACGGCTACTTTTTCAAATTATACCTGTACGTTGAAACACAACGTACGTTGAAACCCAACGTGTACAAATTACGTATTTTTTTATCCGCTTCACGTATTCCGTATTTTGCTTCACGTATGATTTTTTTGGTTTTGCATGTACGTTGGAAACCAACGTTGAAAACCAGTACAGAAATGTAGTGCCAAAAGTTACAAAATGTAGTGGAAATAGGGACTGCCTAAAAAAAAGATAGCAAAGGTAAAAAGTAAGGAAAGATAAAAAATTAATTTTTTATTCTAAACCAATCAGAGCAAAGTATATAAATTTTACAACCAATCAGATTGCTTCATTTAGAGCACACGGATGACCCTTTTTCACTACCCAAAATACCCTTTTTCCCTATCTACTTCCACTTTTCACTTTCACCATTACAAGGAAAGAAACACAGTGCAAAAGTAAAAAGCAGGGCATTCAATTTTACTCAAAGCAACATCACTGCCTGGTGGGGATGTCCTCAACTTTTGATTTAAATGAAGCTTTAGATGATGACATCATTAGAGAAGAAATGGAGGGAGAATGGTCACAAGACAGAGAAACAAGTGGGGACATTGATCTACCATTTGACCTTAACTTCTCACCTAAGCATCATCATCTAGAACCAGAGGCAACAACAGAGGCATCAACACATCATCAGACATCCACACGCATGCTCAGCAAAGATCAGAAATGGGCAATACTGAGTTATCTTCTCGAGAGGACTCCCCATCCCAATCTCCATCCCTATCTCCATCCAATCTTCATCCCCGTGCGGGGTTATTTTTTTCCCCATCTCCACCCCCCGAAAAATCCCCATCTCCATTCCCCGTGTGGATATTCCCCGTTGGTATTGAGGATTCCCCGCCCCACTACCATCCCTAAGGCCTGGAGCCACCACCATCTTGAGTAAGGAAACCCAAAGCAGCTTCGGTTTTGGTTGGTATCCCTATTCTAAAGCAAAAATCCGCAAAAGTATCACGGACAAGGTCATGTCTGTATTTGAGTCCTACTTCACTTGCACAGTGTACTGCATGATCTCCATATTGGTCCATAGGTTTGCCGCAACATGAACACAAGCTATCCTCGGTATAAAGCGGCATGCCTAATCTGTAACCCATAATCGCATTGAAAAGTCTAGGCCCAATTGTCTGGTCGAGCCCCTCAGCAGGTATATCCAAGAGGTAGTCTTGAGCGTGCGCAATTTTGTTGCTCTGCCAAAGTGCCAAGTCCCTTCTGGACATGTTATACTCGGTAGGCATAGTCTTCATAACAACATCGAAATACTAATGCTCTGTTCGGCAACGAAGTTAAGCAGCTTTTCTAGCTTAAATTCCAAAATTTAAGCTAGCTGAAATTTGGGTTTGCAAATCACCTCTGTTCGGCACCGGTAGCTTATTTGCTTCAATGTTGCATAAGCTAGCTTAAATTTCCACAAAAATCCAAATGTTGCTCACCAACATTACAGAAATTTGGGATCAAAATAAGCTAGCTTATACTCCAATTCACTGTTTTGGTTCCATCTTTACCCTCTCATTTCTTTTGAAATTTCCCACCATATATAAGGTAGATCGGCAGTGAAGAACACAGGGAGACTAGTTCGAACGATTGGAATCTAAATTTGGGTTGAAGAACCCTAATAAGGCTGAAGAACACAAGGTAAATATTTACTTCCAGATTTAGGCTTTAAATTTTCCCATGGAATTCGTTGGTGTTGTGTTGTTACTACACACCAGTCCCGTTCATCATCAGTTCACTAGTAAACAAGCTTCTATCCTTCATATGTATGATTTTTGGGGTGATTTTTTAACCCTCAATCCAATAGAAAAGCATGGCATCTGAATATTGATGCAGTTTTTTTGTTTATTTGTGTTTCAATCCAATTGTATCGATTGCCAATTGCTTAGAACTGATTCCATGAAGATAAATATGGATGCCTACAAGGTGTTCGACAAAATGTCAATTTAGAAAAATATAGTTGTAAATAGTGGTAACTAGTGGTAACTTGGTATTTGTCTGATACATTGACATTCATCTAAAATTCAGTTTCTTTAAACAAGTTTTCCATGTATTTCATCAAATTACTTGAAGAAAGTTTCTTCATTACAGAAAGCTAGACCAAACTCAAAATATCTGAGCCAGTTCAAGTTCTAGCTCATCTTGCTGCATTGTCATACCGAGCTTGGTATAAGTGACTATTCCAAATGTAGATACTTGCTGATCTTAGGGTGCCTTTGGTAATAGACAATCTACATTATAAGCACTTTGTCACCTTATTACACCACCTTGTCTATTTTATTATCTATACTGCAAACGTTATGGTTGTTAAGATCTTGATGTTGGTTTGCCATATTCTTGTTTATCTAAATTTGTTGAGTGAAGTATTTGGACAGATTCAAGCATCCATTTCTCAGGTTTTTACACTGCAAATTGAACTCTTTATTATCTACGTTGTTGTATGTTTTTATATCATGAGTTTAATTTGTTGTTGCTATGAGTTTTGCTATTGTTTAATATATATCATGATTACAAACTCCCTCTGTGATTCTGTTGCAGGTGGAGGTTTTTACACTGCAAATTGAACTCTTTATTCCCTTGAAGCTCTTGATTCATTCATCCATGCTCATTTTCTATCAAAGGTACATGAAGATATTAACAGTTCTAATTTGTATGTTATAAGAAGGTAATGGACTTAAGTTAGTTAGAATTTGCGTGTGAAATTGATTTGTGTTTTAACATGTAGAACCCTAATTTATTGTTGCTATGAGTTTTTCTATTCGTTGTTTCTCGACTCCATCCAACTTTATGTAAAGTTTTAATTGATTAATACGTGATTCATCTCTCTATTTGCGTATTAGTTGAAAATTTGTTGGTTTTCTGTTCAGGCGAGAGGGGGAATCTCAAGCCAGAAAACTTTGTTTTTGAGCACCGACGAGGATTTGTCGTTGAAAGCTATTGATTTTAGACTATATCTTCTGTAAACAAGGTAATTTAAGGTTTATGAATGACTGAGTTTGGATTTTGATTGTTGTGCTTGAGCATGTGGCTAGAGATCTTACAAATTTGAAATTATGTTATCATGATGAATTGGTGTCTATGAGGTTGAGTAAGTTAAACTTATGGTGATAGAGTTTTATAGTTATGTAGGTGTGACTAAGAATACCATGTTCAAAGTAGTTTTTTAAGATTCTTAAGCTAATGTAGAACTAGGACCATGCTGGTGTTATATTATACATGCTACTGAGTGGTGTTCAATTCCACCATTTTGGGAAGGTATGATGCATTGACTCCTTTTAAGGATGGATTTAAAATTTTATATCTTCCATTTTATCACTTCTTAACTACAATATATGTTTGGATTGAAAATTATGGTATTATTTAAGCGTTTTAGCTGGACCAGTCAAGCCAACAGATTTGGATGCAATGGCAAGGGAAAGCTCATGGTTTGTAGGAGTCAGACCCTGAAGTACGTGGTCTGTACTTCCGTGAGATCTTCATTGTTGACTGGCGAACCAAGGTGGTGAGAAGTAGTGGCTTGTTCAGTACCTGCTTAATATGGCCATGAGAGACCTTTGAATATGTTTGTTGAAGTTGTTCCAGACTTGCTGAGAAGTAGTGGCTTATGTAACTAACGGTGCGACTTTCAGTGAGACTGTGAGTGTACCGACAAGGGCTCCAAAGAGAAGACGAATCTCGCCGATTCCAGGAGAGCCGCATCGGGTTTTTGGTGGTTTTGTCGCTGACCATGAGTGTTTCCGGAGGAGCAGGCGAGATCCATCGAGATACTTAAAGAGATCATAACCCTCTAAAGTGGCTTGAAGTTGAACTTTCCATGTGATATAATTTGTGGAGTTAAGTTTGATAATGTTGGGAAGATGAAAAATTATGAAAGGAGTAGAAGGTTTGTTCGGCCATGGTTGAGCTTTTGTAAAATTTTAAGCAGAGAGAAAAGGTCAAAAATGTTTTAGGTTTGATACTATATAAGGTTACATACAGTTGTTTGATTTGTATGGAATACCCAAAGCTATTTATATAACGCAGATAGTAGAGATATCTCTAACAATACTCCTAGCTATCTTAATAGTTGGAAAAGATAATATTAAACATGGTAAGTGGTAACTAAATAGCTGTGATATGCATATATTCAGTAAATTGCATTGATTTGAAGGGAAACGAAGCTTCGAGCTTGGCATGCAATGGTTAATTGGTTATCATAGAATTTGAGATGATGGATCAGTTGAAGAAAACAGAACATTAGACAAGGTGTTTAAATTGGGCCGAGTTCAAATTAAACAAGTTGAAGTTGGGCCATTTAGCCCAAAATCATAAACCTCCACCTCTCAATTATCATATTAATATATATTTTTTTATTTCCATACCCTTTTCGGTAATTTAACCATTCAATTCTATAAAATTTCAGCTACTTTACCCGAACACATACTTCTGTTTTGTCAAATTCAGCTACAGAAATCAGCTTCAACTTCAGCTATTAAATTCAGCTACGAAATCAGCTTCAGCTACTAATTCAGCTTCAGCTTCAGCTACTACAACATAAGCTACAAATAAGTTTGCTTTTGCCGAACGGAGCCTAAATCACCAAGGAACTCTCTGGATGGGGCGCTGATTCGTAAATACTAAGTGGTGATTCAATGCCACATATATGCATATAGGATTCAATTGCTTGGTGAAAGGACTGGCCTCTTGCTTGGACATCAGAGTTGTGCAGTATAGTCTCAACTGTAGGCAAGACGCAATATAACAACACTGAACTGTATCTTTTATTTGTTTGTTCGATGTCAATAAAGATGTTATAATTATTTGTAAAGTTTTATAGACTACTATTGTAAGTTTAATATCTTGAATTGTCTAAATTTTTATTTATCCACATAAAAGCTAATAATTAGCCATCGAACGAGCACATAAATTTTGCAAAAAAAATTCCTTGACATAAAAAACTTACTAGGGTGATAGTAATAAAAGATATTATAAATTAAATATAACTATGTCAAAATCGATTATGAAATTAGGAAACATATCCTCGTGTCATGCACGGCTTACTACGCTAGTAACAATAAAACTCAACACTAAACACATCAAAAACACAATGAGGAAAAACTGCGTACTCACTCTTTTTACACCGTACACTCAGCTCGGGACTACACGTCGTGTAGTTGGCTTGAACCAGTTTTTTTGTTTTGGAAAAATAGGCCAACTGTCGTGTAGTTTGGAATAAACCGGTTCATTAGTAAACCGGTTTAGTAATTAATTGCAAAGCGTTTCAGTATATTATTTCAATAATTAATTTTATTTTGAAATATTGGTTCAGTTTTAATTCGGGACAACGTCATTTATTTTTTTTATTTTTTTTCAGACAATAATGACGTCAGCGTGACGTCAACAATTTCAAATTTCAAAATTTTGGTTGTTATTGCTGACGTCATCTTGATACCGTCATGGTCCAACTACATGTTGTGTACAAACATGTAGTTGACCTACACTTCACCATTTTTAGCCGTTATAGTCCAACTACACAGACGTGTAGTTGGACCAACTAAATGACCCATACCGGTTCACCACATGACCCGTACCGGTCCGGTTTCAGATTATTTTTTTACTAAAAATTAAAATTTGAACCGGTTTCCAACTACACGACGTGTAGTTGGGGTGAACCGGATTTTTTCCAAAAAATTTCCAACTACACGTCGTGTAGTCCCCAAGTAAGTGTACAATGTAAAATGAGTGGGTGTGCGGTTAAACGACCAAAACACAATCGAAGGCTGAATTCAGGAGCCCTAAATCTGAAATCGCAACCGATTTTTTAAGCAACACCTTAATCATGAACCCTAAATGTGCTATCATCTAAAATATCCATAAAATTAAACAATAAACACATCAAAAACACAATTGAAGGTTAATTTACCTCCTTTATTTTGCTCGAGCTTGTTCTCTTCTTCGCTAGCCTCCATAGTAGCTTGCTGTTTTTTCTAGACCGTAACCTTCATTACGTTTACAACTCGTATGATACGAAATATGTGACGAAATTGACTCAAATCGGTTGGAAATCGGGGGAGAAGAGAGGAGACAAAGAGGGAGTCGCCTGGACTCAGGAGAGACAGAGAGGGAGGAGGTTGTAACGAGTTTTTTTTTTTAACAAGAAAACAGAAGGCCTATGTTTTATAAACAAATCAGACCTAAATCATCTTCACGGATGATCTTGAACAAATCTTTCATGGGAAAGATCCTAGAAGTTCTTGAAAGAGAGCTTCTTGAAGATTCAACTTTTCGTACTTGAATTACTTGAATTCCATTTGACGGTAAAGTCTCGAAGCTCCTGAATGAGAATGTTGGTGGAGGCTAAGAAGTCAGCCGCCCTATTACAATGCCTCTGGATATGAAAAAACCTGCAACACTGAAAATTGACAGCAAGCGAGAGAATATCCGAGATAATAGTCTGAAATTCCCAAGGGGTAGAACACTTATCACGAAGAGAGTTAATCAGAATAAAACTATCACTTTCCACAATAATATTCCTAAGGTTAAGACGGGCCGCCGCCCGTAAGCCTTCAAGGACCGCTACAGCTTCGCAAACTAAAATAGAAGAAGGTGGAATACGAAGGTGTTCCACAAAGGAAGGTTGACCCTGGTCATTACGAATAATGAAACCAACGAAAGACTCAGAAGAGGCTCTAACAGAGCCATCACAATTAATTTTAAAATAACTAGAGGAAGGTTTAGCCCAACGAGTTTTAGTAAGTTTTTGTCTTTTCTTATTGTAAAGTTTGGGATTATCCACAGAAAATTATGAGCTCCATTCTAAAAAGTGAAACAAAGCGGATTTAGCTATAAAGTCCGATGTTTGACTAGTATGTTGTTTTTACAGAAATTTTCCATGTATTCTTCGAAGCTGTTAATAAATTGGAAGGAGATGTTGGAGTTAGAAATCTCATTGATTTTGTTGAAAACTGATATGGTAAAAAGGCAGTGGAAGAAAAAATGGGATTTATCTTCTTCAGGGTTATCACATCTACAACAGGAAGAGAATACTCTATGGTAGTGTCTATTGAGCCGTTCCGTAGTGGGAAGGCAATTAGTATAAGCTTTCCACATGAAATTTTTGATTTTTGGTGGAAGTTTCGTTTTCCAAAAGATCTTTTCGTCAATCACCCGATTAAGAATGGGTCGAATGATCTGGTAGGCTGATTTCACCGAAAAAGTTTCGTTGCTGGAGTGGTTCCAGATAATTTTGTCTCTCACAGGGGTAATAGGAATACGGAATCTGAATAATTTTATCCACTATAGCGTTTGGGAGACACGAAAGAAGTTCTTGAGTATGCCATTGTCTGTCTGTAGTAATGAAGTCCGCAACCACATGATTATCCATATTAGTGTTTCGGAATTGGTTCAAGGGACAATCTCTAATCCAATTGTCCGTCCAAAAGTTAATAGACCTACCATCACCAAGTTGCCAGGAGAGACCTTTTTTAAAATCATCAAGGAGAGTAAGTAACCTGTTGAATTGCCAGGATTGAGTAGGTTTACGTTCCAACGAAAGGATGTCGGAAGACGAGAAGTATTTGTCCCAAAGAATCGAGACCCAAATATTATTAGGTTGAGTGAGAATTTTCCACAAGAGTTATATTAGAAGAGCACGATTATTATCCCAAGCCGTGCGGATACCAAGGCCACCTGCGCTCTTAGGTCTACAGATATTGTTCCACTGGATCAGAGATTGAGAGGAGGGATGTTTTTTATTCCAGAAGAATTTTTTATTAATATCATCAATTTCTTCACAAACCCCTTTAGGGAGAAGAAAACTTTGCATGAGATAATTCACCTGAGAAATGAGGTTAGATTGGATAAGGACGGCACAGGTTGCCTGAGAAAGAGAGTCGGCCTTCCACTTGGAGCGTTGTAGTTTAAGGGCATCTATTGCTTCATCGAAAACCTCATTACACACTCTCCCTTGGAGTATAGGAATGCCAAGATATTTTTCCAGCTTAGAAGTGAGAGGGATGATCATGTGGGATGCTAGAATTTTTGCAAGGCTTGGTGTGATGTTGTTAGAAACTTGAATAAAACTTTTGTGATAATTAATAGACAACCCACTTTGTTTGGAGAATTGTGATAAGAAATGTTTAATAAATATAATATTATCTACTGACGCTTCTGCAAGTATAAAGGTGTCATCCACAAATGTTAATAAAGGAATAGGATTACTATTACGAGTAAGCCTAATGCCAACATGGGGGTTAACATTCAAGGCTTCTTTGGCAAGGTTCCTCGACAGGAATTCCATTGCAATGATAAACAGAGCAGGAGATAACAGGTCACCTTGTCGGACACCACAAGTCGGTTTAAACTCCGGCCCTGGTTGGTTGTTAATAAGTACAGAGTATGAAGCAAAGTGGAGGCAAGCTTTAATAAGATTTATCCATTTTTGACAGAAACCAAAATTTTCAAGGACCTTACAAAGAAAGTCCCTATCCAATTTGTCGTAAGCCTTTTCCATGTCAAGCTTGACTGCCATCCATCCGATGGCGCCTTTTTTATTTTTATGAAAAGAGTGGAAGATTTCATGAGCTGCGAGGATGTTATCCTGAATAAGTCTTCCTTCAACAAAGGCTCCTTGGAGGGGAGAAATGAGTTTTTCCAGCAAGGGTCGGATTCTATTAGCCAATATTTTCGTGATGATTTTGTAAGTGGAGTTACAAAGACTGATAGGTCTGTAGTGGTTAATATTGCTAGGTGAGTCAATCTTTGGAATAAGGGCAATGAACGAGTAGTTGAGGGCTGAAAACATCTATTCCGAGAAGAAGAAGGCCTTGATAGAAGAGAGAAGTGAACTCTTAATAATGATCCAGTGTTTTTGGTAAAACTCGATAGAAAATCCATCAGGACCAGGTGTTTTGTCAGGTGGTTGGTCAAAAACGGCTTTTTTAAGTTCAACTTCAGAGGGAGGTTTGGTTAGAGAAATATTGTCTTGGTCTGTAATCAGGGTTGGGATTATGCCAAGGTCGGAAGGAGAGATTCCAGTAGCACCATTATGTTGAAATCTCAAGGCTAATTCCTTGGTAATTTCTCGAGAGATAGTTTGGTGGTCGTGAACAATCAGTCCATCTTTAGTGCAAAAACGCAAGATAGATTGTTTAAAAATTTTGTTTTTAGAAATGGAATGAAAATACTTAGTATTCCGATCACCATCCTTAATATGTTTAATTTTGGCCCTTCGCCTCCAGTAATCAGTTTGAAATGGAAGTAGGGCAGAATATTTTTTGGTATGAGATCGGATTTGGTTAATAATATGGATGTTGGACGGATTATCAAGAAACTTATTGTGAAGGTCTTGAAGTTTATTTTCAGTAATACTAAGTTGAGTGAAGTTGTTTCCACAATTCAATCTAGCCCAAGATATGGCATATTGTTTCAAGAGTTTGAGTTTAGAGTGGAATCGAAACATGAAGGAGCCATGAATTTATATCTACAAACTTCAGTCACAAGCTTACTAAACGTACTATTGGTAGACCAATTTGGTTCATAACGGAACGGGAGGGCGAATAGGGGAGTTAAGCGCTCCCAGAGAGAAAGTTATTAAGGAGTGATCAGAAGACGGAAATGGATGATGGTGAGTAGATAAATTAGGGAAAATAGTTGTAAGGGAACAATGAATAAGAACCCGATCTAGTCTTTCTAATATATTATTCTGCATATTCTGAGATTTCCTCCAAGTAAAGGGGAATCCAGTGAAAGGGGAATTCACAAGTTCAAGATCAGAGATAAGGGACTGTAGTCTTAAGAATCTCGAAGTGGATGGGGAGAGACCTCCAATTTTATCAGCTGGGTTGAGTAATTCATTCAGGCCACCAATAAGAATAACAGGTAGACCTAAGGAAATAATGGTGCTCTGAAGTTGATCCCAAAACAGGTCTTTATCACTCTCTCTTGAAGGGGCATATACAAAAAGAAGTAACATGTGGGTGTTATTGGTACTGTAATTCATGTTGATAAGATTCGTAGTAGAGTGATTAAAGGACAAGTGTTTAGTACTAAAAGAGTTTTTATAGAGGAGCCAAAGGCCACCCTTTACTCCATCTGGAGGAACAAAAATAATGTTGTCAAATCCCATTTTAGATATAGTTCTATTAGTAGGTGGAGAGCTAACCTTAGTTTCTGAGAGGCATAAAATGTCGAGTTTATTTTTTTTAATATAAGAAATCTCAGTAGATAAGTCTTTACGAAGAGATCCTCTAATATTCCAATAGCCAATTAATATTCATAAAAACACATTTTTTAGAAGAGACAACCATATGTCAAAGTCTAGGATGTGGTACATAGAGCAATATGTAATAGCAGGAGTAAGGTTCAAGTTCGTATTATGATTGAGAAGTAATATTGTATTATGCTTAAACATACAGAATCGTGAATTGAAAGTCATGACAGTACAAAGAAGACTAATATTAATACTGGAACAACTCCAAATTGAGATAATAATACTTACAGTATCGAGATTAAATGAGAACAAGTCGACATTCCAGTACCAAGGTTCGAATAAAGAACCAAAGTAGTAAAATGAGGCTTGTAATGAGATAAACATTCGAACAGATAGGGATAAAACAAGCTAGAGCAATATAATAGATCGAAATACCAAATGTCATAATTGAAAACAGAAGTTCATGGCCAACAAAACATAGATCAAGTACCAGTGTTACACGGGTCAGGTTCAAGTGTTCAAATACCATGCAGGGGATGACAAAACATAGATCATAGGATAAGAGTCTTAACAAAACACACAGAAAGATTAAAGTGTCAACAATCATAAAAACTTACTCCATATTGCCATTCTCCTTTCCTTTTCCTTTTCTCTGCTTCTTAGGGGCTGGAATCTGCACTGGGGCTTCGAAGGCTTCTTCCTTTCTCTTAGGCTCAGCAGTAGAAGTGGTAGCACCATCGAGGCCTTCAATCTCCATACCATCAAGTTTACGTAGGATTGTGTTGGATGACTCCTCAGACGCACAAGGAGATGGGGAGCAGTTATCAATGCTCAGTGGATTCGGTGGAGTGTAGTGCATCTGTTGCAGGTTCTGAAGAGCAGGTCTCACCATTCTCGGGGCCATGGAATGACTGAAGTTGAGATGAGGAGGAACAACATATCCAAAGTGTTGCATTTGAGCCATCAGTTGGTGGTTATGCACTTCAGGACTAAAGGCTGGGTGCATATGAAGAGTTGGGGGATACTCTGAGACTCTAGTGGTTTGTCTAGGAGAGTATTGGATAGTCTGGAGTGGGGTCGCAGGGTTAGGGTTGAGTGGACTTTTTCCTTTGGGAGACAACATGGCTTCTTCAATTTTAAGAGTGGGAGTAGTGGGCTTCCTAACAAAGTTAGGACCTTTTTTTGGTTGAGGAGCAACATTGAGTTGTTTGGTTAAATGACCAATCATCTTTTGTTTTGTGAGCTTGGCAGCCTCCTCATCATCTGAGGAGCCTACCATGAAACCCTCAAAAACAAAAGCTGGGAGGTTCTTGAGGAAACATTCATAAAAAAGATGATCTGGTTCACCACAACAACCACACCTAGGTGAAAAGTCCTCAGACCAAAGTTTGAAAGTGAGAATGGAGTTATCCGTATGTTGGATCTTAACAAAAGCAAGGACTTCAGGAATAGTGACATTTATGCATAATCTAACAAATTTCCCCCGGTTTTTTAGGCTAGAATTTTCATCCATTCTTATATAAGCTCCTATGTTGCTTCCTCGAATAATCATATTGAGTGCATGGTCAATATGATAAAAAATGGGTAGGAGAGGGATTCTTACCCATATATCTGCATGGCTAACAATCCGAGCAAGAGGATCAAACTCCTTAGTGAAAGTCTGAAGCAGCACCAACTTGTTCTGGACTCTATAGGGTCGATTGGCCCATACAATGTCTCGAGCCTCCTTGTTGGCAAATGTTAGCATGGTCCAGGTGCCATATGAGCCTACTTCAATGTCTCCTTGCAGACCTTTCCAATGCTCCTTCACCTTAGAGAGAATGACTGAAGGTTGGATTCCCAGAGTAGTGTCTGCCATCCTTATGAACAAAGTGAGAGTGGAGAGCTTGGCCATCGTCCTCTGGACCTCAGGTAGAGCAAGAGGGTTTGGAATGGAGGCTTGTTGTGGAGTATGGGTGATAGGCAAAGTTGTTTTGTTGATCGAAGAGATGATCTGGGATGAGGTTCTGAGCTTCTTGATTTTGGTTGGAGGTTTCTTGGTTTTCAGGCTTAGGATTCTCCATAGGAGGAGTTGGATTAGCACTAGTTGGGTGGAGGATGAGAGCAGTGGAATCATGGTTGTTCTGAAGAAGTGAGCCTTGTTCTTCCATTAGATGAAAGTCCAAAGGGGAAATGGGAGAGAAATTAATCACAACATCAGCGTAGGAGCTGGTGTTATCCATGATATGAACCGATGAAATAGGGCAACTTGGATGTGAAACGTTGGGAATGACAGTGGGAAGGTTGGTGTAAAAATATTTGGGTTTAATGTTGGTATATATAGGAAAAACCCAAAAGATAAGAACATCCTGAATATTAAATATCTAAGTAACAGAGGAAGACATCAATTTGAGTAAAAAGATCTTGCAACTTGAAGAGAATAAAAGATAAGAAGTAAAGTATTGTTGTTGTAAGCATCTAATTCATAATAAGGCTAATAAGTTAAAGTGAATCATAACTTGGTTGTGAGATTTATGAGTCCTGATGAGAAGTATAATACATGATCTGTTATTATGATTTTGACTAAACATAGATGGGAATACATTAGGATCCGTATGACAATAATAAAAACTAGTCCTTGAATGGGAATGAGCAACTCAACCACATCTTCCAAATTTCAACATGACTGTTTTGCCCCACCACTAGTCTATTTCTCCTTAGGAAAATATTCACGTGCGAATGAAAAAATTCGCATGCATATCTAAGCCACAATGTGCATGTCATTGATAATATGTGAAAAGTACATACACACGCAGGCGTGTGCATGTCATTACTGAAGAATGTGCATGTAAATGACTATTTTCGTACATTCATACGTTAAGCCATTCGCACCTGATTCAGATCCTTCCCCTTATCCCATTTAAAATCTTGGTAGTAGATCCGGCACTAGAAGCCATGTTTCCACGCGAAATCGCCTTTGTCAGTGTTTAAGAGAAGTGTTTTATTGACAGTGGGTCTGATTGACGTATTTTCAAAATACCAATTTCAATCACGCAGCCTATTTCATACTGTTTACAAATTGACATTTTCGAGCTCAATTCTGGTAAATCCACACCTCTTTTTTAACCCACTTGCTCTGATCAATTTCCTTGTGGCTTCTACCCGGCGCCAGTCACCAGATTTAGCATAAACCATGCTCAACAAGATGAAGTTGGCTGCATTACAAGGCTCGAGTTCAATAAGCTGACGAGCCAACTCCTCTGCAACATCCAATCTCCCATGATCAATGCAAGCTGACACCAAGGAGCTCCATATTTTGATATTTGGCTTTATGGGCATTCTCCTCGTCATCTCACAAGCTTCATCTATCTTTCCTGATCTTCCTAAAAGATCGATTTGACACGAATAGTGTTGTAAACCTAACTGACACTTGCCCACCTTTTCAATTGCATCCTTGAAGAGCTGCTGAGACTCTTCAACCAGCCCAGCACGGTTGCAAGCTGACAGAATTGAAAGCAAAGCAACCGAGTCAACGTCTACACCCGTTTCACTCATTTTAACAAGGATCTGTAAAACCTCCTTGCCCTGGCCGGCTATACCGTAGCCACTAATTATTGAACTCCATGAAACAACATCTTTTGTGGGAAGTTCTTTGAATACTTTACTTGAATCAGCTACAGAACCACATTTCGCATACATGTTAAGGAGTGAATTTCCCACAGACACATCAGAAATGAGGCCAGATTTGTGCACATAAACATGGACTACTATTCCCCTGCTTAAAGAAGCTTGGTTTGTGCAGGCAGATAAGACTGCCAATACGGTCACAGAGTTTGGCTTCACTCCTTCCATTCTCATTCTGTTGAAATGGCTGATTGCATCAGAGAGCTTCCCATCATTCGAGCAGCTTTCAATGACTGAGCTCCACAACACAACGTCTCTTGAGGACGCTCTCTCCATGATTCTGTTAATATCCTTAGACCCTCCCCCAAACTGGCTGTATGCGTGCACAAGAGCTGCTGAGAAGTTAGGATTGGAATCAAACCCATGTCGAAAAGCATATCCATGAATGTCCTTACCGAGCTTCATTGATCCCAATCTAGCACAGACCAGAAGGATAGAAATAAGAGTCACTCGGTTTGCCTTAAAACCATCAGCTTGCATCGCTCTAAAGAACTCAAGCGCCCTCTCATAAGCTCCTTTAGCAGCAAACCCTCCAATCATGGCTGTCCATGAAACTTCATTCCTGACGTCCATTTGACTGAAAACATGGAGAGCAGACTTCAACTCTGATTCTGAACCATGCATATATATGTCCAACAAAGCAGTGGATAAAAACACAGATTGTGGCATCCTGACAATCCCACTAACAACAACAAAACCATGAATTTCTCTTCCAAATCTCAACCCTCGGTTTATCCTACTGCAAATCGAAAGAATGCTAGCAGTAACCTCTGGTTTTGGAATATATCCGAACGAGCACATTTGCTTAAAGAATCCCAGAGCTTCAGGTAAGAGCCCATTCTGGATGGTGCCCATTATCAAGGAATTCCAAGTAATGGTGTCTCTATTTGACATTTCATCAAACAAGTGGAGGGCAGACTGTGGATAGGAGAATTTAGAATACGCAGACAGTAGTGAATTGGAAACGACGAGGTAGATAATAGCTGCTGATTTGATTGCAAGAGAATGGATTTGGATAGCTCCCTGGTATGAGTGAGATTGACAACAGCCTTTGATTAGAGAAGGGAGCAAGTATCCGATGGTTTCATTGTGAGGCTTTTGATTATGTTGAAAGAGCGAGCATGCTTCTTGGTAATATCCTTTCTGCACAAATTCTTTGAGCTTATCATGAAGTCCTAGTTTGTGGAGTTGTGGCTTCATCATGCCAAGGCAGTTGACTTCACTGGTAACTAGGTGCAACTCAAGTATATCACACATACCACCAAATAGCAGCCAAAATCTTCACTTTCTATCTTCGTGGCCTTATTTTTTATTTCATTAAGTAATTTTATAATGGTATGATTTTTTTGGTGTTAATGAGTTAATTGTTACAAGAATTTTTCTATCAGGAGAATTTAGGCAATTATACCTCTCTTGTTTCTCTCTCTCCTCAATTCTGTATTCTTCCGCTTCCATCCATGTTGAAATTCAAGTTCATTCACTTCGATCCACCTTGATTTTTCAAAGCGGCAATCCATACAGCCGGTATGGATCAGGTAAGTTTTGCGTTTCTTCTTCTTTTATTACCAAAGTATATATTAACACGGCTCCCAGCAAGGTTTTGTATCAGTTTCCCCTAAATGTTGAAAATTATCAAATTTTATTCCAAACCAGTTTAAGTAATCTGCAGCTTCTTGGTGATCACAATCGTTTTTATGCTTCTCCTTCAGGTATGCTTATTGTTCATGTTACAAATCATCCTCCCATTATTTCTAGTTTCTTCGTTATTTGCTCCTGTTTTAAACATATCTGCAATCATTTATATAAACCTATCTATAAACTCTATTATAAACTATATTATAGAACCTATTACAACCTTGATTGTCTAAACCACTGTCATCTTATAAACTACCCTTGTAATCCTCTGATGAGAGTTTCTCTGTTTTTGATTAAACCACAGATTGTCAGTGTTTTTTTGAAACATCTCCTCTGTAACCCAATGCCGAGCCCAAACAATATCAAAACTCAAGAATTCAGATTCAATCTGCCTAGAAAAAGGGACTTTCATGATCCTCTTCTACCAGTCAAGAACTGCAAGATGATCAATTTCTTGATCTCACCTACTTGCTTCTTCCTTAATTACCGTCAAGAACAACACTTCGATCATCAATCAATATTCCACCGACTTGCGTATTCTCTCCCTGGGTGACACGTGTCTCCTGCACCGCTTCATTAATAGGTTTGTATTATATATTGGGTACGTGTCTGGTACTCCTTCTCCCAGCTCAATATCACCATGCATAATGATTTTTATTATATCTTAAATCTCCATACCTTTTATAACCGGTTTCACTTGCATAAGAAGCCTAACCTCTTTTATTATAATATCATTTATAATTTGAATAAGCTCTCCCTACTGGTCACTCATAATCTTCCTTTGAACATTAGTCTTTTGATCACTACTTATAAACATCCTCTATTGGACACTCATTTATACTGTAATTGCATTAGTCTGCACTTACATTATTATATTAAAGTTTTTCCTGGAATGCTCTTCACTCATCTTCTCACCGTCTCTGCGAAGCTATCCCGGTATGCCACGTGCCAAACTCACCAGCTCTATATCAGGTACGTTTTTCTTTACTTGCGTGTCTATTCTTCCTTCTCCTATCTCATCATTGCCATGCAAATTGTCAACTCTACCAACATTTATTCCTCCTTCAATTTTTTACTGTGCGTTTTTATTTTCCATCACACATATAAGTGGCTTTACTTGTACATGATTTATACCCTACTGTACAATATAATGGATTATGTTTTTAACCCTCATCTTTTAATTGAGCTGCTTAGTCTCTTTTTGAACTCTATTCATTTAATCATCACTGATCAATTCCACTTCGAGGCCCAATTCCACTGTAAGTGCAATAGTATGATATTTGATACCTACGTTAGAATTTACATCCATATTTACCTTTCGTATATGTTTATTTCTAATTTTCTGTATAATCATTACCCTCTGTGTATTACCATTAGCAGTGGCGGAGCCAGAAAATATTTAAAGGGGGTGCTGAGACGTTAGTAGCGGAATACAGAGTAGTAAATTGCGAATAATCGATAAAATATTATTATTATTAAGTAAATAAATTGCATAATTTTCTTTATGTTCAATCTAAATGTACTCACTTATTTTACATATGCATATATATAAAATTGTTCTTTTTAATATAGCACACTAATGTTATTGTCTATCTATAATATATATATATATATATATATATATATATATATATATATATATATATATGTATAAAATGAAGATATATGTAATATGATAATTTTTTTATTTTTTTATTTTCACATAAGATTAAATTTGTTAATTTTGAATTTCTTACCTAAACTATTTTCCTACATTGGATTATTTCTTACAATAAAAACTCAATAATTATTAATAAGCTAATTAATTATTAGATATTAAAATACCCTTAATTTAATTAAAAAATAAAGAAAGAGAAATAATATAATAAACAGGGAATTGATGTATTGAGAGATGGGCCACAAACTATCATGGGCTATGTTTAAGATGGACCATTGGCTGGTGAAGTAAGAGATGGGTCATAGGCTGATAACTAAGAGATGGGCCATATCTTCTCCTTCTTCCTTCTTCAACCCTAGAAGCAGGGGCTTCAATGGCGTTTCTTCACACCAACAACATTCTCGGCGGCTCCCACGGCGGCTCCTCCCGACGGAGCAGGTGCTGGAGCACCCTCAAGCTCCCCCCTGGCTCCGCCACTGACCATTAGTGTGCAGAACACTTTTAATTATCTTACACCTGCTTGCTTGTTCAACAATGTTTCTCCCGGTTTGATCTTCATCCATTCTTCCATCGTCTTGGCTAAACTCTCCCTGTACGCCACGTGTCAATTAGACCGACTCAATATCAGTTCAAATTTTACCAGCCACCAGATTGGCACCAACCTTCACCATCGATCCCTCGATGCCATGTATCATTCTCACCGCTTGAGCTTTGCCTTGCATTTACTCTGGTGTCGTGTGTATCTAAGATTTCTACAGCTCATCATTGTTTTGTATTCCGTCAACCCTCATAACTTTTTATTATTTTTTTAAAAAATTCTTTTTGTCCTCTACCATGGTTTTAGCCTTAATCTGTGGTTTTTCCTTCACCAGATGTCTAGTTGCAAAATTTCTAACCATTTGTATGCATCAAGTTTGGGGTTTGTCCAACTTGAGTGCATTAGATTAATAAGTGTCTCACCCCTTGATCGTAATGTAATCCTGAGAACCGCTACTGATCTAGCTTACTACTTCTTCTGCTTTGTTGGTGAGGTCTTCTGGCCTCCTTTTCTTTCAGCATTTCATACTTTATTCTACACAACTTATTACAAACTATATTTACACCCTATTATATACTATATCTTTACAGTACACATTATATCAAAACTATTATACAAATCTATTACATACTATATATAAACCCTATTATACCTTATTATACCCTGCATCTTTACATTACACATTATCTCAAAATTTCAGATTACTATGAAATCCATCAATACAATCTCAGATCTGCAACTTACTTACTTTACTACTTTCTCTTATAATCCTCCTTTTCATACTACTAATCACCTACATACCATATTATCACATTGCAACATGAAAATGACAACTTTGATCAACAATAACTATCTTTCCAGACTTCAAAACAATAACTACACTGACGACTATATGACTTCTCACAATACTTATAGTAACATTCCTTTCTTAAAATTTAATTTTTTTAATATCTAATAAAAAACACCATTATTCTATTTTCCGCCAAATCTTTAATATCCGAAGGTTCACGCGAAAGTTTAAAATTAACTTCACAATGCTTAGCAAAGGTATAGCAACAGGATTTTCGCCAACTTTTTCATTCTTTATAGAAGGTTTCTTATGAAGATAGCTTACTGGAATTGTCGTGGTATTAGGCGCACAAATTTCTGGACAGAAATTTCTTATATAAGAAGGACTCATAATATAGATCTCTTCTGCCTAGCAGAAACTAAATTTAATGAACCTTTATCATCACAATTTCTTGGAAAAATTGGTTTTCGTAATTTAACTATTTCACCTTCGGTCGGTTCTAAAGGGGGACTTTGGCTTCTTACAACAAATTTTGACGAGTACCATAATATTCAAATTCTTTTTCATGATTTTAATACTATTGTTGTACAATATACCGACCCTGTCAAAACCTACATTATAATTTTTATCTATGCTCCTAGCAAGGAAAATGAAAAGAATGATTTCTGGAATTTCATCTCTCAAATTATTGAAAGTCATCAAGAGCCTCCTATTATTATTGGGGATATGAATGATTTACTATCCCCTGAGGACAAGCATGGGGGTTCTCAACCATCTTCATATCGCTTTGCACGCCTTAATAATTTCATTACCAATCATGGTCTTCTTACTATTAATATTAATGGATTTCCCTTTAGTTGGAGAAAATCAAATATTACTACCGATACTATCTTAGAGAGATTAGAAAGAGCTATTATTCATCCAGAAATTCTAAATTTCTATAATAATCTAAATATGGAACATCTCCCATTTACTACATCCGACCACTGTTGCATTACTCTAGAATTAGGAACTAGGTGTCCTCAGAAAAATTATCCATTTATTTTGGAAAATGCACATCTTGCCAATCCAAATTTTGAAAAAATGGTCCAAAAAATTTGGACCTCTCATACGCAAGGTTCTTTTATGTTCCAGTTATTCTCTAAACAGAAAAATATCAAGCAACGATATAAAAAATTGGTGCATCGGAATGTTCATAATATTCATTTCCAACTGAAACAAACCGAGGACACGCTTGGATTTCTTCAAAATCAGAATAACATCTCGGATACTAATAGTAATACACAAAAAATATATCTGAGATTTAATGATAAATATAATAAATTACTAACATTTCAGCACACTTATTGGCAACAAAGAGCTAAAATTAAGCATTTAACAGATATGGATAAAAACACAAAATATTTTCAGAACACAGTTAGAATTAGAAAGTTCAAACAAAAAATCAATTGTTATCAATCTCTACACAATATAAAATATTATACCCAACCGGAGATTACTCAACACATTACAAATGATCTTAAATCACGATAGATCGAGATTTTTCTATGATCCCTAAACTCATTACAGATGAAGATAATTACGAACTTCTGAAACAACCTACAGCTGAAGAAATTAAAACTGTGGTGTTTGAATTACCTAACAATAAAACACCTAGTCCTGATGGTTTTACAGCTGAATTTTATCAAAAATACTGGAATTTTACATCAAAATTATTAATTTCAGCTATTCAATCTTTCTTTCACTCAGGCATCTTATTATCGGACTGTTCTCAATCATTCATTACATTAATTCCAAAAACAGAAAATCCAAGTACTATTAATCATTTTAGACCTATTAGTTTATGTAACACGGTTTATAAAATCATTACAAAAATAATGGCAAATAGATTACAGAAATTACTCCCTAAAATTATCCATCCCTGCCAAGGAGCTTTTGTACAAGATCGATCTATTTTTGATAATATTTTAATATCACATGAAGTATTCCACTCCTTTCATAGGAAAAAGAAAGGTACAAGGGGCTTGATGGCTTTAAAATTAGATATGAAAAAAAGCTTATGATAAGGTGCAATGGCCCTTTTTAATTAAAATTTTACAAAAATTTGGGTTTCATAATAACTGGATTGATAGGATTATGACTTGCATTAAATCTGCCTCTTTTTCAGTTTTGGTCAATAACATCCCTGGACCCACGTTTAAACCTAGCTGCGGCCTCAGGCAAGGAGACCCAATTGCACCTTTTCTCTTTATAATAGTTATGGAACATTTGGCTAGAACCCTTCAAATTGAAGCTGAGAAGAGACAACACAAGGTGGGTATCCAACTATCTCAACATGGTACCAGGATTCCATTCCTATGCTTTGCTGATGACACTCTTATTTTTGCAAACGCAAATGCTACGAACATGAATTTCATAAAAAAAAACACTTGAACGACTCATTAATATTTCGGGTTTAGCAATTAACTATCATAAAAGTACCTTCCAAACAACTCCAAACATTCCCACACAGCAAAAACAAGCATTGCCTTCTATTTTAAATCTCCAAACCACAACTGCTATGGAGAAATACTTAGGGATCCCAATTGTTCGAGGCAGAGTTAAAAGTGATTGCTTTGAGTATGTTTTGCAAAATATGACAACACAACTGTCTAAATTGAAAGCTAACTCTATTTCCCAAGCTGGACGAGCTATTCTTATCCAATCTAATATTCTTTCTAAAGCAAATCATCTCATGCAATGTTTTTCACTTCCTACAAATATTTGTGAAAAAATGGATAAAATAACTAAACAATTTTTCTGGAATAAAGATTCCTCTTCTTATCGACCTTTAACCTCTTGGGACAAAATTTGCAAACCTAAATCTCAAGGTGGGTTGGGTCTTCATAAATCTAAGCACATGAATGATGCTCTGCAGATGAAACTTTTATGGAAACTATTAACTGATCCAGATAATATATTTGGGTGAAAATCATTACACAAAAATATCTTAAAGACGATTCACTTCTAACTTATTCAAAAAGAAATAGAAAGCAATCCTGGCAATTCTCGCGACTTTTACATCTTCGCAAAGTTTTTTCAGGAAGGTCTTTTATGGCAACTTGGAGACGGAAAATCTATTAAATTTTGGACAGATCATTGGGTACCTAACATAGACCTACGGATTTTTCACAATCCTGCTCATTCTGATATTAATGAATCAGTACATAATTACATCACTAATGATAAAAAATGGAATCTGCAACGCCTGAACTCTTTGTTACCTAACCATATTACAGATCAAATACAAAGTATTCATATTCCAGATCATCCTCATAACGACTTTTTAATTTGGAAATTAAATACTTCTGGTAAATTTACTACGGCTTCAGCTAGATCGTTGTGTGAACGTATTAATTTAGATCAATCCAATACTCTATTTGACTGGTTATGGAAACAAAACTTGCCACCTAGGATTAAAAACTTTCTCTGGAAAGTTATCTCTGATAATCTACCAACTACAGAAAGACTAAATAGATATTATAACAGGGTCCCATCATATTGTTCAGTCTGCAATCATTTTCAAGAAGACTCTAACCATTTTTTCTTTCAATGTCCAAATACAACAAATAACTACAAAAAATTCTTTCGCTTACTCAATACTCAATTTCAAGTACCTGAGGATAAATCTTTTACACAATTCATTAGTGAATTAATGATTGATTCTAATCACAAATATCTCATTAAACCTCTTATTTTCATTTGGTATGAATTGTGGATCTATAGAAATAATATTGTCTTTTCGAAAAATAATAAAGATAACAGACTTCCGGCAGATATTGCATACTTTAAATTCCAACAATGGGAAAATATGCAAACCAATGAAAAAGGACCTAAACAACCACACAAAAGAAATAGAACAAAGAAGAAGAATCGAGTGTGGATACCTCCACCAAACAATTGGATTAAAGTAAATTTTGATGGATCATTGCAAAGTGGTAATGAAGGGTATATTTCTTGTATAGCTAGGAAAAATGATGGTACAATTATTTTTGTTGATACTTTAAAAATACATCATCATTCTCCTTTGAGTATTGAAGCTCTGGCTGCTTTTCACGCAATCAAAACAACTAATTTATTTAATCTTAATAATGTTATTTTTGAAGGTGATAATCTCACAGCTATAAATTCTATTAAACAACAATGGAAAATTCCTTGCACAATTTCAACTATAATTTATGACTGCCGAAAAATACTTCAAAAGATCAACTCTTTCCAAGATTTTCTCGCTAATAAGGATGTGAACATCCTTGCGCTAAAACTAGCTATGTTTTCTACTAGCCCGTCTTTACCTGATGCCAATATCAGGATTTTAAGGAGTAATTCTGGATTACACGGTTGTAGTCCATCATTTCGGCCTTTCTTAAGGATCGTCTCTAGGGATGATCAGGGACTACCGATGTCTTGAGACACGGGGTTCCATTTCTTGCCTAATATCCAAAAAAAAAAAAAAAGAATTTTCCTATCAAAATTTCTTATAATTCGCTTGGTTCTTGGGCATTCAAATAGGAAGTGTTTGAAGTCTTCACTTAGAGAATTGCATCATAAGCATTATGTTGTTATAGGCATATGCCTATTCTAGAGTTTAACTTTGGTTGGTAATCCATCTTTGAAATTCTCCATAGAAAGATTTGATTTTTGGTATCATATTAAGTTTCCAAATCCATTCAGAGTTTGATGGTGGGAGGTTACGATTCCCATAAATCATATCCATCGCACTTTTGGTTGAGAACCATCCATTCTTGCTGAATTCCCAATAAAGCCTATCCTGTATGTAGTTAGTTGAGATTGGGTATGATTTTAGTTTCTCTATGGTTGTGTTACTAAAGTATACTTTGAGCTTATCTTCATCCCAAGATTTTAGCTGATTAAGAAAGAATGATACCGTGACTTGTTCATTTATTGGCTCATGTGTTATTACTTGTTCTTTTAGTGATTCAGGGAACCATATATCTTTCCAGAATTTGATGGTTCTCTCATCTCCTATTTTCCAGGTGAGACCTTGTTTGAACTGTGCGATTAGTTTCGACATTTGGGTCCACTGCCAAGAGTCACTTTTCTTTGGGTTTTTCTCATAGTCAAGGATGTGTATGTGTTTAAGGTATTTTTCTCGTATAATTTTGACCCAAAGGTTATCTAGTTCCACTAATATTTTCCAGATGAGTTTCATCAGCAGAACAGAATTCATATCTTTGCTTTTTCGAATCCCTAGTCCACCATTATAAACTGGGTTTATAGATATCATCCCATTTTATCATTGGTTTATAATTATCTCCTTTCTTCCAAAGGAATATTCGGGTTTTTTTATCCAGATTTTTATGTGTTTTGGGAGGTAACATGAAGTTTTGCATCATATAGTTTGGTTGGGTTCATAGATTCGCTTTAATCAGTACTTTCCTTCCTTCCATAGATAGGGTGCCGACTTTCCATTTTGTAAGTTGTTGAGACGTTTTTTCAAATAATTGAGAAGAATGTGTTGTGGTCCACCTTCCCAGTAATGATCAGGCAACCTAGATATTTCTCCATTGCCATTGATTGGTTAATATGGAATATCTGGGTTATCTGTTGGATTGCAGTGTTACTTGTGTTTTTGGATACTTGGAATGTTGATTTATCATAGTTAACTCGTTGACCCGATACTTCACAATATTCATCTATTATGATATTGATTTTTTGACAAGTGGATGTCTTGGTTTCTGCAAAAATGATGATATCATCAGCAAAAGTCAAGAACGGGATTTTATGGACGCCCACAGGGTCTTATTTTTACAAAGTCTTTATTTAACATATCCTAAAATTTTATTTAACACACCCACACTTTCGTCACGAATGTATAAGAAAGGATCTTCGCCACAAATGCATAACAGACGATCTTCGTCACGAATGTTTTCAGCCATAGATTCGTCACGAAACTCTGAAGGACATCCGTGACGAAGGACACAGATGTGGTGTATGGAAGGAACCCGCATAGGCCACTGGAATTGGTCCCAAGACCATTCAAAGACAACGAGCATGTTCCGACCAACAAAAGAGCTGAGTTTGTCCAAGAGCTTCATCAACGGACAAAAATTCAATTGGAGAGACGAGCTGATCAATATGCTCGCCAACACAACAAGGGTCGCTGCCGCATCACTTTTGCCCCGGGAGACCTTGTTTGGGTGTACTTAAGGAAGGAATGATTCCCTCAAAAGCGCAAAGGCAAACTGGATGATAGAGGAGGCGGACCTTTCAAGATTCTAAGAGCCTATGGAGAAAACGCCTACCAAGTGTCCTTTTCGGATGGATACAATGTCCATTCAACTTTCAATGTGGCCGATCTCTCTCCATACATTGCACCAGAGTTTGAGGAGCTTGAAACGGGGATGTTTCAAAGCCAAGAGGGGGACAATGATGCGACCCTCCCTTCTATGGATGCCCGAGAGGAAGAAGAAGCACTAAGTTTGAGAACCTAGGGTCCCATCATTCGAGCTCGGATTAGGTCCATCACTCGAGCTCGGATTAGGTCCATCACTCGAGCCACTCAATCCTTGGTCACAAGAAGCTATGCAGGTATTGGGACTCTTGATATTATTGAATTAAAGCCATGCCTCATGACAAGCATAGTAGACTCGGTGATACGTTGCACTTTGTATAGCGTAACTAGGGGTTATTACATTGATTTAGGAGTATTATTATATGTGTTTCGAGCCATTGTTATGTTCTGAGATATTTATTAAGAAGTGAAGAATTGAAGATTAGAACCAAAAAATATTGAGGATTTGAAGAAATCACCGACGACGATCGCCATGGATCAGCGGCGATCGCGGTGGAGCAACAGAGAGGAGCCGAGAATATTTAATAAATCCGCGACCGCGGATTAATATCCGCGATCGCGGGTATTATGCTGGATTCCCCTTCGTGCGCGAGATGGGCCGTAATTTCTGCTGGCCCATTTAATGAAGAAGCAGATGGGGCCCACATTGGAAGCTGCAGCCGTAATCAACTATTTGAAGCAAGCAGCTGCACAATTTGAAGCAAGCAGCTCAAGAAGGAATTGAAGCCGAGCTCACCTTTTTCCATCAGTGCTTTAGTTTGATTTATTTCTTTTCCTTGTTTTGTTTTATTTCTTTCCTTTTATTAATTAGTTTTAGGATATATCTTTTATCATATATTTTTAGGGTTAGTCTCTATTTAAGAACCCTAGTATCATCATCTTTTCTATCATCTTTTCCATCAGACAATTTAGTTCTGCAACCATGAGCAAGAACTAATCTCCATTGTTTTACTTAGCGGTTGAAACCTTCAGTTATTAAGTTGTGAGATTTCTAAACTCTTGTTCTTTTCCTATGGGTTTGTATTAATTCTCTTGTTCTTCATCTATTGATTTCTATTAGTTTTGCTAGCTTGATCACCTAGTTTGATTGATAGTTTTCTATCGCTAGACTAGGAATATACGGTGGAATTCCTTGTCATTGTAGCGCTCATATCTGCATGATCTGGTAGTTGATTGCTTTTATGAAAGAGAATTGATTGCATGTTAATACTTGACGGTTGTAAGTTATTGCATGCATCCTTATGATTCTTGTGCCCTTTGCTGCTATTTCATCTAATCTTGAGAGGTTTCCCTGATTGTTGAATAGTAAGTATTATCAGGACCGGTTGGCCTGCTGATATATTAAAGATTGGAATAGGAACATTCCCTAGGATTGAATAGAACTTGAGATAAATCTATGATCAACTTGATTGACTGTTGTGTGGATACTTGCTAGGTGAAACCCCTTCTCATCATATTCTCACCCAAACTTCCTCTGCTTGTTACTGGTTACTTGTGTGTTCTTGCAATCAAAACCCCCCCTTTTGGTTACTTGTTACTAGTTGATAATTCACTTGACTGCATTGATTTGGTGTTTTGATTCCCTTGGGTTCGACCTCTACTTACTTGCTATACTTTAGTTAGTGTTTAGAGTTTTCTTTGATTTGGCACTACGACTTTAGCCTCATCAAATTTGGCGCCGTTGCCGGGGAATTGAATTATTCCAATTTTGTGCTAATTGTGAAATTATCAACTGTTTGGTGTGAACCCTTATGGTTCAGACCCGTGCTACTGATTCATCTCTTGTTTCCTTTGACCCAGAGATTGAAAGGACGTTCCTTCGGAACCAAAGAGCAGCTCTGAACCAAGATAACGAGATGGGTGATCGACATGGACCGCCATTGCCTACTATGAGGCAACTCACTGCCTCAGACTTAAACCAACAACCTTTAGCAGTGAGGTTTCCTGAGATTGAAGAAGGTGTGAATTTTGAATTAAAAGCTGGTTTAATTCATGAGCTACCACACTTCCATGGCTTAGCAGGAGAAGATCCCAACAAACAGTTGGCTCAATTCCATGCCATATGTTCTAGTATGAAGCCAAGAGGTGTTACTGAGGAGCAGGTCATGCTGAGAGCTTTCAGATTTACTCTGAAAGACGCTGCGAATGATTGGCTCTATTATCAAGCTCCAGGGAGTATTGATACATGAGCTAAGATGAAAAAAGTCTTCTTGGAGAAATATTTTCCAGCCACAAAACTGAGCAGCTTGAAGAAGGAGATCACGAATCTTCAACAACATTCAACTGAGAGTCTCTATGAGTATTATGAGAGATTCAAGAAGCTTTGCTCAAGCTTCCCATTCCATAGTTATACTGACCAAGATCTCCTTATGTACTTATTTAGTGGCCTGATTGATGAGGATCGTCGAATGGTGAATGCATCCTGTGGAGGTAACTTTTTAAGATTGACTATACCTCAGGCTACTGAAATGTTTGAGGAATTAGCTGAGAGCTCAAGGCAGTTTGGTAGCAGGCAAAGAACACAGTCAGTAAGTTCACTTGATCCCACTAAAATTTAAAGTGATATGAATGAACTGAAAGATATGATGAAGTCTTTTATGCTGCAAAGTGGTGGTCAACAACTCCAAGAGCCGAATGCTGAGGTAAACGCTGTTGGTGGATGGCAACCAAGGCCAAGGTATGATTCTCATAATTTTAATTATCAGCAACCTAGACCTCAGAATTCCATGACTGTTGAAGATATGATCAAGTCCTTAGCTCAAACTGTGATGCAACAAAATGCTAAAACGGAATCGAGTATCCAAAATCTTGAAAATCAGTTAGGACAGATTGCTCAAGCTGTGAGTAAATTAGAGGCCAGGGAACCGGTAAGAAACCCGAGAGAGAACGTCAGTGCAGTGTTCTTGAGGAGCGGAAAAACTTTAAATGACTGTTCTGTGCCAAAACCGCGATCGCCAGATCTGAGTGGCAATCGCCATGAGATTACAGAGAGCAAAACAGGATCTGCATCCCGACCGCGATCGCCATATAGTGATGGCGATCGCCATTCCATTCCAGAAGCTGAGGTCCAAAATCATCCGTGACCGCGATCGCCAGTTGTTGATGGCGATCGCCGGGAGCCCCCTGAGTACATTAACGATTATGTTCGCCCGAATTTTCCACCCCTATTCTCTCAGAAGCCTGTTGCTCCTTTTCCTGAGGCATTGAAGGATACTCGAAGGCTGGATGACGACAAAGAGATCTTCGAAACCTTTAGTAGGTGTGAGGTAAACATTCATTTGCTCAAACTTGTTAAAAGTATTCCTAGATTTGCTAAGTTTTTGAAAGAAGTTTGCACTATTAAAAGAAATCAAAAACTGAAAGGAAAGAAGAAAGTTCAAGTAAGTGAACAAGTTTCTGTTGTGTTTCAAAAACGCATGCCTAAGAAATGTGGTGATCCAGGCATATTTAGCATTCCATGTGTGATTGGTGAAACTAAATTTGACAAAGCAATGCTAGATTTAGGTGCATCAATCAATGTTTTGCCTTACTCTTTGTATGAATCACTAGGCTTAGGACCTTTGCATAAAACAGGAACTGTTATTCAACTTGCTGATAGGTCTACTGTATACCCGAAAGGGGTTGTTGAAGATGTTCTTGTTATGGTTGGTGATCTGATTTTTCCTGCTGATTTCTTTGTGTTGGATATGGAGCATGCTAATAATGTCACACCTATACTGTTAGGTAGACCTTTCATGAAAACTGCACAAACGAAAATTGATGTTAATAGTGGGACTCTCTCTATGGAATTTGATGGGGATAAGGTAGAATATAATATTTATGACATGGATCCCATTGATAAGAATTCTCTATGTGCTATTGATGTGATTAAGCCTACTTGTAAGGATGAATTGCAACTTATTTTAGAGAATCTCTTAGAGCCCCCAAAAGTAGATATTGTTTTGTCTACTAACATGCAGGAGTGTCATGCTAAGCCAGAGCCTAAAGGTAAGCTCTCTCCACATCCTTTGGGCAATCGCCCTCCATTACTGACCTCGCCAGGAGAGATACCATTGATGTCTAGTGTGCAGGCACTTGACATTGAGCTTAAACAGCCGCCTGATACGGTCAAGGAGGAGAAAGTGAATGAAACCACCTTCATTGCTAAAGACAAGGTGGTCAAGGTAAGAGGGACGAGATTCAAAGCGTTCCATGAGTGGTTCAAGAAAGAATTAAGACAAGAGACTGTTTTTACAAAGCCAAATGGCGTTAGTTAAATCTCTTGAGTTTCATGTCGAGCCACGACATAAAATAAGGCGCTACTCGGGAGGCAACCCGAGATTTGAAACTGTTTTTATTTGTTTTTGTTCGGTTTAATTTTCTTTTTAGTTTTTCTTTGGACAGGAGGAAATCACCGAAGCTTAGGGTCCGCTACAGTCAGTAGCCAATCTCGCTGTAAGTCTTCTCTCCCGTCTAAAAAAAAAAAAAAAAAAAACCGAAAATCATTCCGAGAAAAAAATATATATATCGGATTAAAAAAAAATAGAGTGCAGAGAAAAAAATATGAGAGAAAAGAAAGTAAGGAGTTGTATTACATCAAGTTCGGTTTCATTAGTACTATCATTCTAGATCTACATTCGTTGGAGCTTAGCTTGTTGGTGACCATGTTCTTTACAAGGAGTTAATTTATTTGGGTCACTTTCTACATTGGAGGTATTCTTTCTTTTGCTTTAGATGAGCTATGCATTATTGGATTCCATTTAGTTCTCATCTAGTTTCTCATTCTACCACACTTTGAGTTTTATTGGAGGAAGGTCATCCGACCTTGTATGTGAGTCTTCTGTCTCTTTCCCTGGGTTCGATTTTTCTGTCTTCCATTTCATTGAGGACAATGCAATGTTTAAGTATGGGGGAGGAGAATGTATTCACATGTAATTATTTGGGTGTTGGTTGTATCTGCATGAGCTTATTGAATATATATTGTATGAAAAAGCCACAAAAATTGAAAAAAGGCATACACAATCCTTGGATAGCAAGATCTATGCAATAAGAAGGTGGCTTGACCGACATTTGGCTGGGAAAAAAAGAAGTCTTGAGTGATGTGAGTTTTGTGAGCCTGGAACAATTATTGAGTGGTTGGGATGAAAACCCAAAAGGGCGCCCAAGCAAGATGAGTGTTATAAAAAAAAAAATTGAGTGTTTTAGGACCATTATCATCTTGGCGAATGGAGACATAAGAAGGAGGCATATAGGAGGATTCGGGTAGGCCACTTGGAGGAATAAGGTGTAGTTCTGGGTATGTGCTTATTTTATCACATTGTTCTTGATTATTGTTGTTGTGTTTTGTGCGTTTTGGAGGAGCTTATTGGTTATGTAATCACTAGGAGATATTCTTGTACTTCCTGAGACTTTGACCATTTTATTGTATGGGTAGCTTTTCTGTAAGTTACTCGGGACGAGTAAAAGTCTAAGTATGGGGGTATTTGATACGCTGCACTTTGTATAGCGTAACTAGGGGTTATTAAATTGATTTAGGAGTATTATTATATGTGTTTCGAGCCATTGTTATGTTCTGAGATATTTATTAAGAAGTGAAGAATTGAAGATTAGAACCAAAGAATATTGAAGATTTGAAGAAATCACCGACGACGATCGCCATGGATCAGCGGCGATCGCGGTGGAGCAACAGAGAGGAGCCGAGAATATTTAATAAATTCGCGACCGCGGATTAATATCCGCGATCGCGGGTATTATGCTGGATTCCCCTTCGTGCGCGAGATGGGCCGTGATTTCTGTTGGCCCATTTAATGAAGAAGCAGATGGGGCCCACATTGGAAGCTGCAGCCGTAATCAACTATTTGAAGCAAGCAGCTGCACAATTTGAAGCAAGCAGCTCCAGAAGGAATTGAAGCCGAGCTCACCTTTTTCCATCAGTGTTTTAGTTTGATTTATTTCTTTTCCTTGTTTTGTTTTATTTCTTTCCTTTTATTAATTAGTTTTAGGATATATCTTTTACCATATATTTTTAGGTTAGTCTCTATTTAAGAACCCTAGTATCATCATCTTTTCTATCATCTTTTCCATCAGACAATTTAGTTCTGCAACCATGAGCAGGAACTAATCTCCATTGTTTTACTTAGCGGTTGAAACCTTCAGTTATTAAGTTGTGAGATTTCTAAACTCTTGTTCTTTTCCTATGGGTTTGTATTAATTCTCTTGTTCTTCATCTATTGATTTCTATTAGTTTTGCTAGCTTGATCACCTAGTTTGATTGATAGTTTTCTATCGCTAGACTAGGAATATACGGTGGAATTCCTTGTCATTGTAACGCTCATATCTGCATGATCTGGTAGTTGATTGCTTTTATGAAAGAGAATTGATTGCATGTTAATACTTGACAGTTGTAAGTTATTGCATGCATCCTTATGATTCTTGTGCCCTTTGCTGCTATTTCATCTAATCTTGAGAGGTTTCCCTGATTGTTGAATAGTAAGTATTATCAGGACCGGTTGGCCTACTGATATATTAAAGATTGGAATAGGAACATTCCCTAGGATTGAATAGAACTTGAGATAAATCTATGATCAACTTGATTGACTGTTGTGTGGATACTTGCTAGGTGAAACCCCTTCTCATCATATTCTCACCCAAACTTCCTCTGCTTGTTACTGGTTACTTGTGTGTTCTTGCAATCAAACCCCCCCCCCCTTTTGGTTACTTGTTACTAGTTGATAATTCACTTGACTGCATTGATTTGGTGTTTTGATTCCCTTGGGTTCGACCTCTACTTACTTGCTATACTTTAGTTAGTGTTTAGAGTTTTCTTTGATTTGGCACTACGACTTTAGCCTCATCACTCGGCGCCCGAGAACTCTCAACCAAACCATGAGACGAGCGTCTTGACGATCCAAGGAGGTTCCACGAGCAGACATTGGTCCAACCATCCTCAAATGAGCCATCAAGATGGTCCAAGTCAAGTCCGCTTGGCCAAACCATCACTCGAGCTCGGATTAGGTCCATCACTCGAGCCACTCAATCCTTGGTCACAAGAAGCTATGCAGGTATTGGGACTCTTGGCATTATTGAATTAAAGCCATGCCTCATGACAAGCATAGTAGACTCGGTGCCCAGGAACTCTCAACCAAACCATGAGACGAGCGTCTTGACGATCCAAGGAGGTTCCACGAGCGGACATTGGTCCAACCATCCTCAAATGAGCCATCAAGATGGTCCAAGTCAAGTCCGCTCGGCCAAGTCACTCTTGGTCTGACCGAGTCAGCCCACGCCACCAATTTCACCCTAAATGGTGCCTTGTGTCCCTAAATCATATCCAATCTGAAATGCCATGTCATCAATCCGTGTGAGGGTCACAAGGATCACCATTCTCAGCCATTGGAACTCTCAACCAAACCATGAGACGAGCGTCTTGACGATCCAAGGAGGTTCCACGAGCGGACATTGGTCCAACCATCCTCAAATGAGCCATCAAGATGGTCCAAGTCAAGTTCGCTCGGCCAAGTCACTCTTGGTCCGACCGAGTCAGCCCACGCCACCAATTTCACCCTAAATGGCGCCTTGTGTCCCTATATCATATCCAATCTGAAATGCCATGTCATCAATCCATGTGAGGGTCACAAGGATCACCATTCTCAGCCATTGGATCGTCATCATAAGTGCCTAGCTTATCCCTTAAGTTTCTCCCTTTGATTTGTTCACTTTAATGCATTTATTTCCTTGATTTTCGCCTCTTTAATGTTTGATTTGAAGAGTGATACTTTGCTTGCAGCATAAGGACGTTTTCATCATTATAAATAGTCTCTCTAGGATCATTTGTAAGACACGTTGAGATTGAATGAAAGCGAAGCTTCTAGTTGAGTAAAACTCCTTCCCTTTGCTTCTTGGCGTCAAATCCTTCTTAGGCGGTTCAAGTCCCCTTCGAAGCCTATCTTCCCTTGTTTCTTGAGTGGTTCAAGTCCCTCTCTAAACACAAACCTCTAACCCTTCTCCATCTTAGAATACACATTCGAAGCTAGTTTATCCAAAGTCTCCCGCTTACGCTGACTATCCACCAAATTCCGCCAACACTTAACCTTGTCCAAGGTCTCGTGCATCTCAAACAAGAAGGACTTCCTACCTTGAATCTAGATCTGTGTCATCTTGGCATCCACGAGAGGCTGAGCTATCATGAAGTTGGCGATTTGTTGTATTCGCCATTCATCATCTTCTTCTTCTATGGATCGACTTTGTTAAAGTTCGGCTATGTTGGTGACCATGTTCTTTGCTTGGAGTTGATTTTTGGGGTCACCATCTACATTAGAGGTATTTCTTCGTTCTTTTGTCTTGGATGAGCTATGCATTCTTGGATCATCTTTGGTGCTCATCTAGTATACCACACCTTGTGTTTTATTGGAGGAAGGTCATCCAGCCTTATCTGTGAGTCTTCTGTCTTCTACCCTGAGTTTGATATTATGTCTTTCATTTCATTGAGGACAATGCAATGTTTAAGTATGGGGGAGGAATGTATTCACATGTATTTATTTGGTATTGGATGTATTTGCATGAATTTTAAAAAAATATATTGAAAAAGCCACAAAAATGGAAAAAAGGCATATAAAATCCTTGGATAGCAATTTCTATGCAATAAGAAGGTGGTTTGGCCGACACTAGGTTGAGGCAACAATAAGTCTTGAGAGATGTGAGTTTGTGAGCCTTGAAACAATTAATGAGTGGTTAGGATGAAAATCCGAAAGGGCGCCTAAGCAAGATGAGTGTTATAAAAAAAATCGAGTGTTTTAGGATTTATCTCATCTTGGCGTATGGAGACATAAGAAGTTGGTGCATAGGAGGATTCAGGTAGGCCACTTGGAGGAATAAGGTGTAGTATTGGGTTTGTGCTTATTTGATCACATTTTTCTTGATGTTGTTGTTGCGTTTTGTACGTTTGGAGGAGCTTATTGAGTATGCAATCACTAGTACATATCCTTGTATTTCCTGATGCCTTGAGTATTTTATTGTAAGGGTAGCTTTTCTTTGAGTTACTCGGGACGAGTAAAGGTCTAAGTATGGGGGTATTTGATACGTTGCACTTTGTATAACGTAACTAGGGATTATTAAATTGTATTAAGAGTGATTTCGTATGAGTTTGGAGGTATTGCTATGTTATGGAGTATTTGGGAAGAAATGAAGATTTAGGGCCTGTTTGTTTCTAGTGTTCGGAAACGGAAAGGAAACGTAAATGAATCTAGACCATTATTAAGTGATAATACATTGACAACTTGATTTTGGATTCTAAAATTTGTATGCCAAGAGAAGAGAAAAGAGGGGGGAAAGGAGGGGGAGGTGAGTTGGCTAGGGGATTTTGAAACCCCTCCCAAGGGGAGGTTAACAAATACCCCAACATTAATACTAGGAGAAGGGGGAAAAGAAATACAATCACAATTTTGATCAATGAACAATTCCACTAAAATGGACTAGGTTCGTTTCCTTTCCGTTTCCGTTTCCGACATTATAAACAAACGCCACCTTAGAAGATTTGAAGTGAAGAATGGAATGAAGAGTTGAAGACGGTCGAAGTGAAGCTACTGGAGCAAGATGGCGATCGCCATCCTCACCAGGCGATCGCCATGTCAACAGAAGAGAAGAGTCAGATTTGATGACGACAGCGATCGCCATCCAAGCTTGGAGGTCGCGTGGAGTTGACAGAAGTTGCTGTAAAGATTTTGGTGAATATAGTGATCGCCAGCATCATGTGGCGATCGCGTGGCGTAGCAAAAGAAGATTTCCGGATTTTCCTTATTTATGTTATTTTACTATTTTCGTTTTGGAAGACTTTTCCTTGTTTATTTTCGGTATTATTTTAGGGTTAAACTCTATTTAAGAACCCTAGTTTATCTCTATTGTTTTATCATCTTTTCCATCTACAACTCTACTCTTGCGAACCATGAGCAGGAACTAACTCCATTGTTTTGCCTAGCGGTTGAAGCCTTCGGTTATTAAGGCGTGAGATTTGTTACTCTTGTTCTTTTCCTTTTGTGTTGTATTGATTCTCTTGCTTTATCCATATGATTTCTATTAGTTTTGCTAGACTGGTCACCTAGTTTGATTGATAGTTTTCTATTGCTAGACTAAGAATAAACGGTGGAATTCCTTATCATAGTAGCACTCATATTTGCATGATCTGGTAGTTGATTGCTTACATGAAGGAGAAGTGATTGCATTGTAATACTTGATGGTTGTAAGTAATTGCATGCATCCTTGTGATTCCTGCGCTCTTTTTTCTGTTATTTGATTTAACCTATGAGGTCTCCTAGGCTGTTAATTAGTAAGTATTATCAGGATCGGTTGACCTGCTGATATATTAAAGATTGGAATAGGAACATTCCCTAAGATTGATAAGAACTTGAGATAATCTATGATCAACTTGATTGATTGTTGTGTGGATACATGCTAGGTGAAACCCCTTCGCATAATATTCTCAACCCATCGTTGCTTTTCTTGTTACTTGTTACTTGTGTGTCCTTATACAATAAAAAACCCACCCCCTTGTTACGTGTTCTTGATTTGATACTTCACTAGTGCATTGATTTGGTGTTTTGACTCACTTGGGTTCGACCTCTACTTACTTGATATACTCTCCATGACATTTGCTATATCATATTGACATAATCGTTTCAATTTCGAACTACATATCATCAAAAAACAATAACAATATCATATTCACTTCAATAACATACCATAACAATGAAAGGGTGATGTTTACTAACCTTTTGATGGAAATGAACTAGAATTTGAGGTTGAACTTGAAGAAAAATGACCAAAAACGGAGAAAGAAGAAGGTGTGAGGGCGCCTTAAAAACTTGGGGTATGCTGTGAAAATGACTAGATTTTCACATGAAGTCCTTTTTATAGGCAGACAATCCTTACGTCGCGTAAGGATTGTTACCGTTATTTCGGAATTTTGATTAAAATGACTAATAAGACTAATTTGTATAATTTCTTCAAAATAATAAAACATCGATGTTGTAATGTTTGTTTAATTTTGAGTTTCAAATGTATTTCTAATGCTGTAATGTTTCATTAATTTCAAATTAAAATGTACAGAATGCAATTCCTTACTCACATGGTCAAATACCTGTAATATTCATTGAAACATTGTTTGTCTACTAACATTAATTGAACGTAATAGGTTATAGTGTTGGCGCATCATATAATAAGGTTCAACACTTTACAACATAACAACAAAACAAACAGTCTAAAGAAAAAAAGTAGGTGTTCCAACTTCTAATCCTCAAATGTAAAATCAAACAAAGAAGTACATTTAAAATTCTCAAAAGCAAGATCTAACGACGAGGGTTCAACGGCCTAAACAGTTTCCTGTATTCACGTGCGTTCCCAACCTTGATGGGTTTAGTGGAGGATTCCCCTCTCTCCTTTATACGGTCGAACTGGTCTCGTTCCTGCTGCTCCCTTTCGCGTCGCTACCGATCCTGACGCTCTCGGTCGCGATGCTCCTGTTCGCGCTTCATCATCATATCTTGAACCTCATCAAGACTTTCCACCATGGTCAAGCGTATCAGTCAAATGCGCAAAGTTGTATGATTTGCTAAACGTCGTATCATTATCAGATTCTTGATTAGAATAGGGCATCTTTATAATCACAAACATAACTAAATCATCATTACATACTCGATGAAATTCATAATAAATCCAAACAACAAAACTCTACTAAAAAAATCATTAATCATAATATTCTGGAAAAATAAATAAATATGAAGTTTATGTGTAAGGATGTACATTCTGTTGCATAATGCACATTCTTACGTCGCGTAAGAATCATCACATCCTTATGTGACGTAAGGATGTGTATTCTGCAATAGATTGCATATCCTTACACATAAGCTTCATATGCACTAAAAATGGAGTCCGTATTTTAGATTAACACTCCATTAATTTTATTAACAAACAAACCTATCAATTCAACCCATTCAATCTGTAAAATTCAAAAACCAATATCAAATACCTAATTATACAATATACTTATAATAATACCAAATCATCGATATATACTTAATAAAATTCATAATCCATCCAAAGAAGTTTAATTTCATGCTTTCTAATCGCGTAATTGACATAATCCTTTCAATTTCAAGCTACATATCATCAACAAACAATCAAAATATCATATTCACTTCGATATCATACCGTAACAATGAAATAATGATGTTTACTAAACTTTAGATGTCAATGAACTTGATTTTAAGGTTGGAATTGAAGGAAAAATGACCAAAACAAGAGGATAGAGTGTTTGTTGATGTGAGAGCATCGTAAACAACGTTGAGGAGTCTGTGAATATGACTAGGGTTTCACCTAAAGTCTTTTTATAGGAAAAAATTCCTTACATCGCGCAATGGTTACTTCTTTACGTCGCGTAAGGACGTAAACCTTGCGCGACTTAAGGATACCCTGGGCGATAAATAGGAAACTATGGTGAGCGATGAATAGCAACGACCATTATATAACCTTATGTACTTCTTTGTTTATATGATGTGCTATGTCTTATGTGCGTTTTTTCCGAAGCGGGCGTGTAGGATAAAGTTGCAGCCAAGTAGCCCATTTTTCCGCATGATGATAAACAGTCGACCCGGAGGGGCCATAGATTGCATGCATGTTCGTTAGAATAGAGGATTGTCATCCATTTGTTCTCGACAGCCTATCTCGTTAATTTGACCCGATCATGAGCAGTGAGCCTAAACGGAAAAAACTACAGCCTCTACTTCTTCTGCAGAATCATTGGTACTCTCTTTAGGTACACCTAACTTTCCATCTTTCGTCTATTATCATGGGCTAGTTGATTCCTAAACAATAACGATAGTGGCCTATTGTCATCTTAACTATTCTCTTCCGCCACTCAACAATAGTTAGTTCATCGGCAACATGTACATTAACGTTCGTCATGCTCAACTTATTTCTTGCAGAACAATCATCTAAAGACCTACATCGAAGTGTTTGAACGGCTAGACAAAAACAAGAGGCGTTATTAGCAATGATATTACGAAAATCGTTATTGAATACACAAAAGTAGTAAATACAATCTAAATACCTTGATTGTGGCCTTTAGTCTGAGCCATGCTCTCTCTATCAGTGGTTGTTTTATGACATCTTGCCACGTATACATAAATATCATGTTCGCTCCCGTTATTGAAGAGTTTGTTAGCTCTTCATCCTGACTTTTGTGGCCTTGTTCGTGACCATCTTGTCAACTCTCTTTAGCCAAGAGCTCGGAGGATGCACTACAAAAGTTGTTCTAGGCGCATCATGAACGAGAAACAACTCACTTTTCTCGCTTGAGTTATTTGAAAATAGAGTGATCATTGTCACACCGAGAGTCTCTAGATTGACATGCCAACCATCTTTGTTCTTCTTGGGATGAAATATATCTTTCATGTCTCCGACACTAGGATTTCTCCTTAGATGATGATAGTTAAACATATATGCAATCAAATTACTCCATGCATTAGGAGTGAGCCTCGTAGGACAGACTTCTAATCATTAAGGAAACACATGTAAACGGATGGACACAGCAATGACAACCTTGCCTCAAGAGATTAAAATTGTGCCATAAACCATGACCCAAGGTCTTGTTGGTTTCCAAAATCATCACTTGGAAGAAAGAACTCAATACCCTCCGGATACGGATATAATGTTGCCACTTCATGTAGCCTATCAATAGTCGTGGTTGAGATTAGGCCATTGCAAGCGCTTTCACGATTAAGTGGGCGTATCCCATCTTCTATCACTGTTGTGTTGGAGTGGAAAGGTTAAAATTCCCAAATTCTAACAACGATTTAGTGAAATGTTTTGTGCGAAGTGCAACAGACTGCTTCCTCTTCAATGTGGGTTTGTTGCTACTCGTTCCAACGCTTTTTGGAGATCTAGATTTTAGAGTCAATGAACCATTTGAAAGTGTCATCTCACTTTCTACAAAACATAACATTGAAGCGAATTGTGAGGGCTATTTACGAGCTTATACCTATTGATCCTCCCACACCAAATATTCCTTCTTAGGGTGGCGCTCACCGTGCTCTACCCATATTCAGGTAACAAAGACGTCGAGGAGCACTGACTGTTCAGGATAAGGACATTGTTGTTGTTGACGATGCACATGTAGATGCATCTTTGTTTATCGCATGAGGTGCAGGTTCCATGGACCATAGAGAAAAAACTATGAAGGAAGGTCCAGAGGTGCCACATAGTATGAGCCATGATCGCTTGGTCTGTATACTTGGAATTCTTGACAACATCAGCTATGAGGAGGTATGAGACTCACATTGCGAGGGATATTTACAAGCTTACACCTATTGATCCTCTCGCTTAGAATATTCCTGCTCAGGGTGGTGCTCACCGTTCTCTACCCATATTCAGGTACCAGAGACGTCAAGGAGCACTCGTTGTTCAGGATAAGGACATTGTTGTTGCTGACGATATTGATGTAGATGCAGCTAATCCTCTCGCATGAGGTGGACGTGGTCCACGTGAGGGTCTCACTCCCTGTGCTCTAGCGGCTCCTCGTCTTCCAGCACCTCCTCGTGATATAGTATGTATTTGACCTGTATTTTATACTTTTTTACTTTGTGTACACGTTTAAGTAAGAAATACAAGTTAACTATTTTTTCAGACACAAAAGATAATCAAGGTTCAGTTCCACACTGCGTACTACAGTCCATTAGAGAGGTTTAGGAGACCCGACCCAGATTCTTGGTTTAAGCTAGGAAAGCGTTCTAGATTGAAATATTTACGCTATTTTGGATTTGGTGCGTTAGACCATGTCTTGATTTTTTTCTTTCATCGAGGGTTGACATCTAGATACCAACATATTTCATTTTCCAGTTGGAGAGATTGGTCCTACACCACGACGTGCTTGAGATATTTTAGTTGTCTATACATGGGAGACGTTGTACTACAGATTTGGGTGACAAGGAGGTCAAGGCCTTGGTTGTTGAGATTCTTGAGATAGATGTGACTCAGGTCGATGAATGGTATACTAGTGGAGGCATTCTGTTGGATTAGTTGAAGGAGACATTCGAGGCGATGATGGGCATGGAGGATGAGCAGATGAATGAGGGCGTCATTGCTTCATTTTACTTGTTATTGCTTCTCAAAACAACAGTTTTTGTGGACAAGTCAACGAAAACAATCAAGCATAACTGGATGACGCTTTGGGCCAACTACGACACTGTCGGTGGCTATGCATGAGGAGTTGGAGTGTTAGCCTATCTGTTTCGTAACCTTGGACAGACTTCAAGACGATTGGTTGTAGGGACGAGGAGTTGTGTAATCCTCTTGAGGGTAAGGATGCATTTTAAATTAGACAAGTTGTTTTTTATGATAAGGAAATTATATATAACCTAAATAATTTTTGCAGTCATGGATCTGGGTGTTTTTTCCACATTTTCATGGACATGTGATGGACCCAAGTTCCATGGACCATAGAAAATAAACTATTAGGGAAGGTGTAGAGGTGCCACAAGGTATGAGCCCTGGAAAAAACGAGTGTAATTGATTAGAGATCATTTGCTCCATTAAATTTGAATAAATTAATCATCGTGCTTGTTGTATTTGCGCTCAAACTACATTGAAGATATAACTAATACATAAATTCAATATAACGCTCAACTTGTCGCATCATGGCGTTGTAACGCCTCACTCACCCTGGTCACTCGTTGATATTAAGCACATAAATGCATCATATATACAATTATATTATAGCCGATATATTTTCACGGCCCATAATTTGAATTCTCGAATAGATAGAGCTCAAAAAGGTGAAAGACTCTAAACTTCAACACCAAATTAAGGCATTTGAATCACATTTTTGTCAAATTCGTCATCCTGCATGTAATCGTAAGGGAGTTTGTTGCTAAGATAAATAACTGTTCTCGACAATAATTATAATTAATTTTGGTAAAATTGAATACATAGTTTCAATAAACATCATCGCTCTGCACACCACATCATCCTGTTGATAGCGCTGCATTTGGTTTCCTATCATATGTCAGCGTTCTATTTTCATCGTGTGTCGTACGCCTTGATTTTTTGGTAGAAGAAAGGGAAACATCCTCTTAATTTTATTAATAAGAACTGCTTAGGAAAAATTCATGGTGTAGCCCAACCCAAAACATTGTTATCTAAAAATTCCGGGAGTGTCAACAAAACCGACAATCCCAGAGGAGAAGATAAAGCTAAAGAAGCTACGTTATCCTCTATAAAATTTGCTTCACGGCAAATATGTCGAACTTGGATATTGCAAGTCCTAATAAGAAAGTCCTAACATTGGATGACAATGCCGGAGAGGAGGTGGGTGGGTCGCATATGTTTGTCAATGAGGTCAACCTCAATTTTGGATTCATATTCAAGACCTTTGAGGATTCCCTGTATCTCATCTCTAGGGATAGAGCAGACCCCAAGATTAAAGGACAAGCTCGTCATCCATTTCCTTTTATCATCTTCTATAACGCCTTCGTCGCCACTAATTTACCATTGATCACCGCGCCGTCAGTTTTCACCTTCAACCAACTCGAAGGTGGACGGTCCCAAGCAACCACCTGTGAAGTTCTTTCTAGTGATTGAGTCGTCCCTTTGCTCGTATTCATGTCCAATCCATACTCTCTTGCCCTATTCTTCTTGTCGCCACTCGATAGCTCTCCTTCACATGCCATCTTGTTGCGTCACTTCTAAGTCCAACAAAGTATTATGGAAAAATATTCCATGAAGAGGAACATCACCTGCAAACACATGAGGAGAGAGAAAATTAACTCTTTACCAAGTTGCAGATGGTAAAGAGAAAAACTCCTTCTACTGTGACAAAGAGGTCATTTGTCCATAAAGCCTTGACTAAATCAAAATCACGAAAGATGAGTTCAAGGGATTCGTCATTCAATCTACAAGACAAACAATCTCTCAATATTGAAAAAGATCCCACCCCCATTAGGTGCATACTCATTCGGAAACTCCCAACTTCCAGATAGTGGAAAACAAGGCTTTATCCAGTTGAGGATTGCTAGAAAAGCCTCGGAATAGATCATATCCCGACTCCCAAGCACACAGAGTAGCTAACATCTGAGGACTTATTCCAAGTAATCCCATCCTAAGCCATGACGTCATTATCGACATTAATGGACGCAATTCAATAACAATGCTAGGGGATAATTAGACTAGTTGATCCCATTTCCACCCTGCATGCACATCCTAATAATCACAAACCACGGGCTCTGATTGGGAGAGTTAGGGCTCGTAATCCATGAGTCCAAGGATATGAGTAGAGGCTTTCACCACAATGTTGTTATCCCTAACATATTTGCCTTTCAAAACTTCACCGCAAAGACCCTGATCTTCGGAAATTCAACGCCAACTCAGCTTCACAAGCACAGCTTAAATCAGATCGTTCATGAACCGATCAGACCCTAGCCATCAAGCTGTTTGGATTTAGTAATTTCTATCCAAGTTACCTTGTGCATTCTTCTCTGGTCGGGAGAGCTACCCCAAATGAAAACCCTACAAACCTTACCAATCTTCATACAAATGCAGAAGGGAAGACTAGGGACGGCCATTACACTCGAAGGAAAGACATAACCGACTTGGTAAAAGAGACCCTACCAGCAAGGCTCAAGAAATTTATATCCAAGTTACCTTGTGCATTCTTCTCTGGTCGGGATAGCTACCCCAAATGAAACCCCTACAAACCTTACCAATCTTCTTACAAATGCAGGAGGGAAGACTAGGGATGGTGTCCATTACACTCGAAGGGAAGACATAACCGACTTGGTAAAAGAGACCCTACCAGCAAGGCTCAAGAAATTGCTCTTCCAACCCGACAATTTAGTAGCGAACTTATCAAGTAAAGGTAGATGATCATTTTTCGAGATACGCTTGGTGAGGATCATCATACGAGGATAGTTCTCGAGCTCATGCACGAGTAGTATTAAAACCACTAACCTACTCCATCCTAGCCTTCAAGTCCACATTAAAATGTGAATTTGAGACAAAAACTTGGATTTTTGTCCACTAACTTTCTGACCCGAGGCTGAGCAAAAACATTGATATGCACAAAAATAATCCTTATATGAGAAACAAAAGCTTTAGTGAACAACAAGATATCATTCACAAATAAAATGTGGGATATGTGACGGCCTTTCTTACTCAACTTTATTAGTTTCCACTCGTGGTTGGAAATTGAGGGACACATCAAGTGACTAAGCCTCTCGTTCTAAATCGTAAGATTGTAAGATTTTAAGATCCAAAAATATATGCTTGATCCAGATCGTACTCTAAAATCGTAAATTGTTAAAATTGGGTTAAAATCATATCAAAATCGTGTAAAATCGAAAAAATCTCAAAAAACCGTGTAAAATCGTAAGATGCGGTTAAAATTTTCTTATAATGGCATTATTTGTATTTTTTTTCAAAGTGACTAAATCTGCTTTTTTGTCATGTAATGTTAATTTTTGAGTGACATAAAGCATATTTACACTTCATGTAGAATGTTAATTACTTAATTTTAGAGAATTTAATTGTATGAATTAATTATTTTCCCATATTTTAGGTATATAATGTTATTTTATCTGTGTTTGTAAAATTTAACAATTTTACGTACGATTCAATTCAAAGGTCTTTCATGATCCGATAATAAAATCTTGATTTTAACAATCTTGTTCTCGATATACAAGATGAAAGAGATAGGATCACCTTGACGGACCCCCCTAAAAGGAGTGAATTGAGTCAATAATTCGTAAGTCAATATCGGTTTTCCCGATATTGAGCAAAAGGAAAATAATTAGTTTGGATCCATGTAGGGGTACTTTGGAGGGCCTGATAAGAACGGAATGTTGCGGCACCTCCCAAAGATCATCCATGGGCCTTTTTTCATCGCCGACAAATATTCCTCCTTCGATCCAAACTGCACCAGAAAACAGCCACGAGCGAGATCGAGAATGTGCATAAGATTGCTACACCTCCACAATTCCTTGATTTTCCTCTCCATAATTTGAAAGTGTAGAGGACTGCCATGAAGCTTAACCATCATCGACCACTTCCAGACAGAGGATAGAGCCTCCATGGCCGGGGCTGGGTTGTTAAAGGCATAGTCTGTGATAGCTGAGTTTCCGACACCATTGCAAGGGAACCCTCTGTAGAAAATTTTGGATCCATTATAGACAGAGAAAGGGGAAAGGGAAAAGTTGGGGCGCGTTCTCGAGCGCGTGAAGAAAGTATAAAAGAACAAAACCTGATTCCTATCATTGCACGTCTTGATCTAGAGTGACACCTTGACAACTTGATTTTGGATTCTAAAATTTGTATACCAAGAGAGGAGAAAAGACGGGGAGGAGGGGTAAGTGAATTGGCAAGGAGGGGGTGTGAGTTGGCAAGGAGATGGAGGCGAGTTGGCGAAGGGATTTTAAAACCTACCCCAAAATGAGGTTAATAAATACTCCAACGTTACTACTACAAGAAGAGGGAAAGAAATACAATCAATATTACAATTCCACTAAAATGAACTAGGTTAGTTTCCTTTCTGTTATCTAAACAAACGTCGCCTAAAGCTTTTTGTTTTATGTCCCAACGCCTTTAACATTTCATGTAACAAATAACACATGATTTTGCCGGATTTAGCCTCTAAAAGGGTATCTTCTGCATAAATGCTACAAAAAGCAAAACAATAGTAAAAAATAATTTAAGGCAATCCATTTGCTACTACTTAAAGCAAGCGTCCAGTATAATCTAAGGCCAAAGTACGAATCAGTCGATCCATAAAACATTTCTTTATGTTGATCCGTATCAAAGAATTGTACTATTATGAGTAGCTATGGAATAGCCCCCAAATCCCCCACACAGTAGTTGCCATATTCCTCAGTGGTTGTGTGATTTGAGTGCCCTGGCAAGTCGTTTAATGTGAGTGAAACGCAGCCTTTTGTTGGCCCCTTCATCTGAAGCTAAAATCAAGAATGACAAATCAGAGGAATTACATCATCCACTGAACATTGAGAAGAAAGGACATGTTAAGTACCCATTTGTTTTGAGGCATGAGTGTGCAACAGCCTAGCCAGTTGCCTTATCTGATGCATTCTTAGCCTCCTTGCAGGCATATGCTGCTCCATACCTGCGGGCGCACAGAACAGTCTAGTGAAGTGATGAAATAACAGATCGAGAAGAATGATGTATAATTATATTTGATACTCACCAGATGAAAAGGGAATGAGATGATGAGATCCAGCAGCAGTAGCAGGGGACGTGGGATTGTGTGTTGTCGACGCCCTCACCCGTCGTAGCTGATAATTCCTGCGGCGTCGAGCAAGATGACGCTCTCTCTGTTCCAGGCTCATATTCTGTCGTCTCTGTCGATCCCTCATTCGTCGCTTCTCCCTCTCTCTTTCTCGCTGAACCCATCTCAATTCCGACGTCCTACTTTCCCCGCCCTGCCGTTTCGACACCATTTTGCATGCCCTCAATTTTCACCCACACACGGATCGATTCACGCTATCATTGCCTACATACAAACCCCAGTTCCATTTTCATACACCCATTAGGGAATTCATTTTACCACAACTGTGCATCCATGGAATTAGAAAAAAAAAAAAAAAAAAAAAAAACATAAACAGAGGGTTTGGTCTCGGATCATGCCTGGTTGTTTCGCGATCGTCCGATGGTGAGTCACGATGGATCACGTTCAAAGGGCAGCTGATTGATGATTATTGTCTGGTGTTTCTTCTTCGACCGTTTCGATCGGAGTAAAATTGCGTCTCCTTTATGCCATGCCATCTTCAGCCTTCTTTTCAGTGTCATTTTATTTTTGCCCTTCCACTACATACGTGGATTTAACATGGGCCTAAACCTATCAATTGGGCCCACTTAGTACCCTGACGATTTCTGCCCAATAACCCAGAAAAATAGAACTATTTGGGGAAGGATTTGTGCCCAATGTCCTATTGGGCACTATATTTGTAACAACTGTATTTCCAGACTAAGTCTTTAGTTTCTATCCCTACTCACCCCCATCCAAACACACGCGATGGTTTCCAGACCAATTTTCAAAACACCCGCTATTCATTTTTTCTCCTCCCTCTCCCCTCATTCACTCCCAAAATCAAAAAAACAATTGTTCATCTTCTCCCTCTCCCTCTCGATTTCGCCGGCGATTCTTCCTTCCTGCCTCCTTCCTCGTTCCTTCTCTTCGCTTCAGTTTCTTCGCTCGAGTTATCTCTCCGATTTCTCTTCGATTTCGCCTGCTCGTAGTCTCGGCAATTTCATCCCGATTTTTGGCTTTTTCAGGCGGTTTTTCAGATCAAATCAGGTATCCAACTCCCTCGTTCTTCTATTTGTTGTTACATTTGTTTAGTTTGGATGATTTCTGAGATTATGTGTTCGTTTCCCTGTTTGAAGTCAAAATCGAGTTCGTTTTGGTTCGAAACCTAGATTTTTATGTTGTTGTTTAGCTGCATGCGTCTTAATCTGTGTGTTTTTTTATGTTTTTCATTTTTATTAGTGTCCATCTCTGTATTTTATTTTGTTATAAACTGTTCTTAAGTTTGCTGACAGATTCAGAGCATTTGCACTGTGCAAATGTGTGTTGAATATGTCATGTTGTGTTTGATTTTGAACATTTTGCTTATTTGTTGATTCTTTACTGTTTTTTAGTTTTCTGTTGTTGAATATGTCATGGTGACATCTTGTTGTGTCTGTAGATCTAATTTTTGAATGCTTGTTCATGTTTATGTTGTTGAATATGGGATGCTAACAGCTTTTTGTGTCTGGAGATTTTATTGTTGGCAATTTTGTCATGTTTATGTTGTGAATATGGCATGCTGACAGCTTGTTGTGTCTCGAGATCTTATTTGTTGGCAGCTTGTTCATGTTGACATCTTGAATATGGCGTGCTGACAGCTTGTTCATGTTGACATCTTGAATATGGTGTGCTGACAGCTTGTTGTGTCTCGAGATCTTATTGTTGGCAGCTTGTTCATATTGACATCTTGAATATGCCATGCTGACAACTTTTTGTGCCTCGAGATCTTATTGTTGACAACTTGTTCATGCTGACATCTTTGAATATTGCATGATGACAGCTTTGTATATCCGAATGATTTATTGTTTGTCAGATTTCCGACATCATATTGTTATTTTTTGTGGTTGACACCTTGCTTTGTGCTTATCTCTTTTTGTGATATATTTTTTGACACTCTGTATGGTTTTTTTTTGTTGACAGTTGGTCATGCATGTGTCTAAATTACAGTTCCTGGCCTCGGATGATTTGTTTGTGGCGCCCAAGGTTACAACATACCACAGATTTGTTGTTATTGATCAGATTGAGGGGCAGTTTGATGATGTCAGTAATCTGTTGTTTTCTACTGGTGTCTTCAAAACCATCTTGAACATGACATCTCAGCTCAACTATTCTCACGTCTTAGTTCATTACGCTTTAATGCGTGTAGTTAAGACAGAGAAGAAGTACGAAATATGGTTTAATATGAAAGGCAATGTTCTTTCTTTTTCCCTTCAAGACTTTGCTGCAATCACGGGGCTGAAGTGCACTGATTTTGAAGGCTACGTCACCCCAGATGTTGTCTTTCAATGTTCTCTTGGAACCCGAAGCAAGCTCACTCTCGATGACATTATTGCAGAGTTTGCCATTTCGACTGATGAGCGCAAAATGGTTCTTGCACACCTTATTATTGTTGAAGGTGTGCTGATGCCTCAGAGGAAAGGCTCTGCTGTCAGATTGAAGTTTCTAAAGCTTGCAAGCAACTTTGAAGCATTTGTGAACTACCCTTGGGGCAGGGATGTATATCTTGAGAAGATCCGGGCTTTACAAGATGCTCCAAACAATGCAAAACGTACAGGAGGTGGTTCTTCAAACGATAGAGCTTGGTATACTTTGCATGATTATCCTCGTGCTTTTCTGGTATTTATTTTATCATCCATCTATCTCAACTAGTTGTTTGAAGACATTTTTATTCCTTTTCCTTTTTAATCCTTAATTTTTTTTTGTAGGTTTGGGTGCTTGAACATTTCCATCAGTTTTGCGATTTTGTTGGAGCTGCTACTGCGACACTTAAAGACTATTCCATATGGCGATCGTTGGTTCACAAGTAATTCCAGGCTTGCTTGGTATCATTCCGTCTCAGATCATTTTGATCATCATGCTTTGGTATTATTCTATATTTTATTATACATTTTTTCGTCTTGTCTGTTTTATTTTGTATTTAACTTTTTTTGTTGACAACATATTTATATAACTCTTTTGTTTTGTTTTCATTATTTTAGTTATGCAGACCGTCTCCATACTCTAAACATTCTACATTTTGGCACCTGAACTTTGTCGACGAGGTGGAAGATACTTTGTTTGATGCATATGCTGAAAAAGTTCTTGTCACTACTCGGGAGAATTCAGAGCAAGCTATTTCTGATACGGTAATATCTGAGCGACCAGATAAGACTGCCAAAGCCAGCGAAAACTGCCCCCAAAAGGAATGTGAAGAAGCCAGTTCAGAAGGCGGCGAAGGATATCCAAGCTGTTGGCAAAGAGAAGGAACATGTCAGCAGTTCAGATCAGAAGGTTGCAGAGAATGACAAAGTTGTTGGCCAAGAGAAGCAAGTTGTCAGCACTCCAGTTCCTAATGTGTCAAAGGCTGGCAAAGTTGTTGGTAAGAGGAAGCAAGCTATCAGCACTCCAAGTCTGTTATGTTTGACATTTTTTTACATACCTGACATGTTTTTTTCTTTCTTTCTGTTGCACATGTTTTTGTTTGGTTGACATTTTTTTCTGTTTTTGACAGTTCTTTATACTTTGTTGATAGATTCCCCTCTAGTTGTCAGAACTTATACACGAAGGCTCACCAAACAAGATCGAAAAATCCTTATTTCTGATCAGTCTCCAAGAAAATCTCCAAGGTTATGGAAAGGTGAGAGCAATCAACCCGGCAAGCACAATGTGGTTGTTTCTAAGGTGCCCGCTGGTGTTTCTTCGGTCCATTCAAATTTTTCTCCTAAAAGAGCATCAATGTCTATTACGAAGGTTGGAGATGGAAAGCATGCTGCTGGTGTTTCTGCGGTCCCTTCACATTTGTCTCCCAGAAGAGCAACAAGATCTGCTGGTAAGGTTGGAGATGAACAACATGCTGCTAATCTCAATGCTGTATCCAAGAAGAGGAAGTCTCCGCCTGCTGCTTGCCTCAAGGTCATTTTCCAAAGTTAGTGGTTCAGAGCCAGAATTGAAGAAGGCCGGCAAACCAGGAATTTGTGAAGACCCTTGTGGTGTACGACCCTGTCAAAGTTGATGTTGATAGCATAATCAAAAAACTGAGGTTAGACATCCCAGATCTAGCTGCCCAAGATGCCCCACCTATTGTTGAATTCCCGTCCTCATTTGAGAGTGGGAAGCCATCAGTTGTGCATCCACCATCTTCTTCTTTTCATGTTGACATAGAAACAAATGTAGTTGGTCGTGCATCTGATTCTGTTGACAGTGAAAGGACAGCATTTGTTCGTTCCTCAGCTGACATAGAAGGCAATGATGCTGCTTGGGTTGGACGGTTTGATGTTTTGAGCCAGAAAATTGAACTTCTCTGCGGTGCCATGTCCGAAGTTCAATATTCCACCAAAGAACATGGCTTGACGTTGGTTCAAGTGGACAAGAAGTTGCACGACCTATCTAGTCTGATGCAGAGCAACATCAAGGCCTCGTTTCAAGATAAGAGCACCCAATATGAATCTAAAGATTTTGTAGATGTCAGCACACATGAGAATGTTGACAACTTGGTGAACTCTTCAGTATTTGATGGAACTGACCGTTGTGAGAAGAATGATAGAGCTGCAGAGAAGCAAGGGGACCTGGGTGAAGCTTGAGGTGTTGAAAGTCTTTCAATGTCTAATGTTTTAGTTGGTGGATGTGGTGTCGCGAAAGATGGGGATTTCAAAGTTGACAGTGTTGAATGTCTGCCAGTAAAAGCTGAATCTGTAGAGCCTAATGAAGACATTGCTGACACTCCTACAATTGCCAAAGATGTTGACAACATTAAAGTTGACAGCATGACAGTGGGGCAAGATGTTGACAGCATGACAGTGGGGAAAGATGTTGACAGCATGAAAGTGGTGCAAGATGATGACAACATGACAGTGGGGCCAGATGTTGACAGCTTACCTGATGCACAAGGTGTTGACACTTCTGATGTTGTGTGTGCTTCTAGTCAGTATCTTGATGACAGTGGGTGTATTGATCAATATCTTGACAGCATCCCTAAATTTTTAGAGAAGGATCCCATACTCATCTCTTCTGGAAACAGTCTTTCTCAAGACACTTTGGATACAATGCTTCCTGCTTCCCAAAACAATGATGAGTCAGAAGAGCAACTGAGGAAGTCTCCTAAAAATACTGTTGATGTTGAAGAACAACTGAGGAAGTCTTCCAGGGTCCCAACCCAACGTGTTCTTGTTCAAAGCCCTTTCACTGCTAAGAAGAAGAAGAAAATTTCCATGTCTAGTCGTCCACCTTATTCATTCTATGAAGTTGATGATCGCAAAAAGTTCTACGAATGGTTTACTCTGACGTATGTTTATATTTCCGATTTATTTTATTTTCTATATTTTTCATATTTGTGTTTACTAATTTTTTTTTTTTTTTGCAGTAATAAGAAGGCGGTTATTAAGCGTAAGGAACATGATTTTGACTTCACCAAGGACTTCTTTAACAAATTGTTGTTGAAAAGCACAAGTTCTATTGGAAAAGCCAAGTGGCTAAATGATTGTGTAAGTTCATTATTTTGTATATGTCATGTGTCAACATTTTTAATGTTTTGAATATTTGTTGTCCCGTATTCAATCAGTCATAATTGTGTTGTCAGTCTTGTATTATTTCTGCTATTTTCAGTGTGCAGATTTTTATTATTGGTGTTGTTATTATATAGTTTTTTTTATTTTTTTATTTCTCTTTTAACAATATTCTTTTTCTTTTGTTTTTTGTTATGTAGCACATCTCTGAAGCACTATATTTCTTCTGGAAGCACATAAACGAAAACAGTGGCAAATTCAAGGATGTTGTGATCATGGATTGGATCTGGTATGGGGATTTTAATGAGTTCAGGGAAGGTCTTATTCAGAACGATGATCCAGCAGAGCTTCTCTTTTTCCAGAAGTACTTCATAGGTCTCTATCCAAAACATGAGGGGAGGTGCTGGTCTGAATCTGTGACAAGGGTGTATACCCCCTTCAACTTTGAGAATGAGCATTGGGTTGCCTTGGAGATAGACCTAGCTAAGTGGCATGTGACTGTGTTTGATTCCAGCCTGCGTCTCAGCAATGATATTTATTGTGGAGCTAGGATTAAAAGTTTATGTCATATGCTCCCTCTTGTTATGAAAAAGTCTAACTTGTTTGGCCATCTCAATTCTTTGGACATGGATTTTTCATGGTCAAGGCGCAAAGATGTCCCTCAGGATGGGATGAGGTAATTATAGGATATATTTTGTCTCATGCCTTTTTTTTTATATGATAATACTGTGTTGACAGCTTATATGATTTTTTTAGATTTTTCTATCTTTATTGTTGCTCTGTTATTCATTTCCTGATTTCTCTTTTTTTTTTTTGGTTGATTGTCAGTGGGAATTGTGGTGTATACTGTATCAAGTTCATTGAGTCTTTGGCCATTGGCACCAGCTGGGATGATCTGGACAACCAACACATGAGGGCTCATCGGGAGAAGATGATGATCAAGTTCTTTAATGAGAAATGGGAGTTCAAGCCATTGCCAACTGAAAAGAACACACCTCAAGCTTGTCCTTGAATGTTAATTTTTCATGTAATATGTGTTTGTTGTTAGTGTGTTGTTGCTATGTGTGTTTGACAGTGGTTGTGTACAACCTTTATGGTTTTTTAGGACAACTTATGCTTTCAGTTATCTTTGTGTAAGATAGTTTCCATTACACTATTGTAAGACAGTTTACATTCCACTTTTGTAAGACAGTTTCTGTTTACCACAACAGTTTGTGGTGAATCCAGTTTGTTGTCAAGACAATTGTGTGTAAGTCAGTTTGTTCTATAAACATTTCACAATCTTTGTCATCTCAATATGTCAACATTTCACATCTGCAATAAACTTTTCATAGTGTCAACACAATCTGTCAATATTCCACACCTTTTACCATTTGGTTTGCGTGTCAACACATTTCTATCAACACATTTTGTTAAACTCTTCACACAATTTATCAACCCAATGTGACAATCTGTTTTCACAATCTGTCATCATAATCTATCATCACAATATGACAAGCTGTCAACAAAATCTATAAACACAATTTTGTCAACATTTTTATCACAATGACAACTTCTCAACATTAACATGTATACATCATTCTCAGAATAAGAACTTTTGACATTATCTCAAAACCCAAAATGGTTGTTTGTTTGTAAAACCTGTTTACAGTATGAAATATCAATGTTGACTGGATATACAACTATTATTCCTTTCAATTAAAGTAAAAAATTAAAAATTAAAATCCTAAAATGTTGTCCACACTGATAACTCTGTCCCGATCTTGTCAGCAAAGTTCGATCTTTTGGCAAGAAGTCTTGTTGTGTCCCATATTACCACAGAGGCTGCATTTTCCTGGATTTCTGCTCTTTTTCTCTTCTTGCTTCTGTTTGGGAACTCACCTTCAGATGGGTATCTTTTCTTTTTTTTTCTTCCCTTATCTGTCTGCACAATCGGTGGCATGCAGATTGTATTGGTTACTTCATTGGGTACAGTGTTTTCAGTCTCTCTTGGCACATGGTAGATTGTTTCTCTATATGCTGCTTTCCAAGCTTCAGTTTTATAGTAGTCGCTCACAAAATCTGTCACTGTTGCTTTTTCTTTCTGTATTGCAGCTATAGCGTGCACACACGGGATGTGGTCCACATCAAAGACTTTGCAAGTGTATTTCCTTTCTACTAGATTGACCACCCCAAAGAAATCTCCACCAAGTATATGATATTGAGCTTGATTGAGCTTTCTCACCTCATACCCCTTTTACATTTGGTACCTAGACTCCAGTATTTTCCCGATATTTGGTGTCACCTTGCTATTGCTTTTTTCAGCCTCTGTGTGCGTCTCATTAAACCACCTTGACAGCACATCTCGCAGAAACTCTAGTAGAGCGACAACTTGGAAAGACCTGTCAACATCAATTTTCAACAATGTCAACAACTTTTAAAATATCTTTGACGCTCATAGTTGGTAAAGTGTCAACATATCTATAACTTTTCCATACCTTGCTTCCAGTATTGCTGAATTTATTGTCTCTGAGTTGTTCGTTGTCATTATGTTGTATCTATTCCCTTTGCAATGTGCTCTTGCCCATTTTTTATATCCTACGGCTTCCAAGTATTCCCCCATCTCCTTATTTATCTCACAAATTTTCCCATAATTCTCTTGGAAATCCTTTACCGTGTATGCATCAGCAGCCAGAGAGAATAGCTTGTGCACACCCTTATCCTTGAATCTTGTCTTTAGATTTTGCTTTAAATGTCTCCTGCACACAACATGAGTTGTTGTTGTGTACACTCTCTGAATGGCGTTGGCAATGCTGAGATGTCTATCTGACACTATTACCAAATCTTCTGTACATGGTATGACTTTCAGAAGCTGTGTAAAGAAGAATGTACACGATATGTCATTTTCACTATCCACTACAACATATGCAAGGGGATAGATCTGCTGGTTTGCATCTTGAGTTGTAGCAATAAGCATATGTCCTTTGTGTTTTATATGCAAGTGAGTTCCATCTACCATGATTACATGTCAAACCAATCGAATGTATCATTTTATAATTCAAATATATATTTATGTCAACACTGTAATATGTTCTTCCATTTTTTTATCTTAAATTTCTAATTTATTAATGAAAGTTGTCAACAACAATTAAAATGTCAAAAGCAAACCTAATGTTTACACTTTCTATTTTGTCATCAGATGTTTAATTGAATCTGGCAACAATAAATCATTGTATTAATCAATATGTCATTTAATTTATGTTCTGTCAGCAGTAAAATACTGGCATACATTTCTCATTATTTGGAATCCTCTTGTGCATGCTCCAATAGATACAAACACGAATATGAGGTCGTCACGCTCACCAACTTCTAGGCATGTGTAAGATCCTACATTCACTTCTTTGAGCATGTGGCAATACATGGGCAAGAGTGCATAGTTCTCTTCTGGTGTTCCTCATATTAGATCTTGTGCATGTTCTCTTGCTTTCCATGCTTTCCAATAGCTAACATCCATGTAATTTTCCTTCCTCATATCATTGCAAATTCTCTTTGGTATTGGTCCATTTTTAACACCTTCAAACCTGCATGTTTATCATATTAATATTAGTTCTCTGTTTTGGGTCAAGCAATTAATATATTCATATTATGATAAAGAAACTTTTATGTCTTTATTTGCTCCCCAATCATTTTGTGTGTTGGTTTGCACTCATGATGACATCTAAAGTCAAAGGAACATGTATGTTCTCTTTGAAATTTTCTAACCTCAAAGAATGGAGTGTCTTGTAATGCAATTGCCCTCAATCTCCATTTGCAGCTTGTATCTGTGCACATCACTGTTAGAAGCTTTAGATCTGATTTTTAACTTTGTAAGCATAGTTCTCAGTCATTGCCATCTTTTTCAAAGCTTCAATCAGCTTCCTTTTTTGTGTCAAATAGCTTTCCCACATGGACAAAGTCTGCATCTGTTTCACTGCGACTCATTTCATCCTCCCATTTTTTTTACTGTTATTATCTTGCTTGCAGATTCATAGTCCATAATTTCGCTATTCCCTTGTGTTGGCAGTTCGTATTCCATAGGTAGAAACATGTCTTCATCCATGTTAACTGCCACTATACTACTGCATCCATTTTGTCTTGCTTTTTTTTGTTCATAAATCATGTATTCTCTTGATACATATAGTGGACAACTCCATTCCACTTGTGTTGTGTCATTAATTTCCATGAATGACGCAAGATCATCATCTGTCTCAACAGTATATTTGACTTTGATCTTCTGGAACGGATTAAGATGGAAGAGCTGAAGACTCATTTCCTCTGTTTCTAGTTTGAGCCGTTGGATAATCAAGGATTTCATTGCTTGTAGGGTAATGTTCTTATCAACTAAAAAGGCTTTCGATATGATTCCACCATCAAAAACCATAATGCCATCTCTGATTTGTATCTCTTCGCCATAGGAGACTGTCAGAATGTGCATTTTTATCTGCATATATATTTAATAAAGTTTTATTAGACCAGTATAACTAATCTATGTGTCAACATTTTGCATATGTATATTCCAAATTACTAACGAAGCGCGCTCAGCGCGCTTCGTTCCCGTACGTGTTAATAAAAAGAAATCAATCAGCATATATCTGTCAACAAACATAAATCTATTATCTTCAAAAATAATATTTAACATTAGTCAACAACCTAAATATGTCAACAACCTAAATAATCATGTTCTATAACATTTGTCTGACAACAATACATTGTGAATAGAATCAAACTTGTCAATACATTTGTCTGATAACAATACATTGTCAATACATTTGTCTGACAACCAATAGAATCATGATTAGTAATATCTGACAACAATACATTGTCAAAACTTGTCAACAAAAGTTGTTTTCTTAATCCTTGATGGAATCTCGCAACACTTCATAAAAATCCTAATGTATTTCATTCTCTGGCATCAAACTATATATTCATATCATAATATGTCAACCAAATAAGTGTTGTATCATTATTAACATGATTTTACCTCTTGTTCGATGGATTTGCTAGTGTCGTTTACAGATTCGACGCTTGGCATCGTGTTTGCAGTAGATATGCCTCTTTTTGTATATGTTTCCAGAGAATCGATTGCGTTTTTTGTTTGCCTCTGTTTTTTATCTCTCTGTAATCTCTTATTCTATTTCCTGAATTGAATCTCCTTCTCGCTGGCGTTTTTGTTCAAGAATTTCAGGTTTTGTTGTTTGTCTGACAGTACGAGGAAGAAGAAGATGGAGAAGGTTGGAGCACCAGCTGTATCGAGAAGTTTCTTCCGATGGAGGTGCCGACACCGAGTGGGAGAATCTCTGAGAATCACAGGAGAATCTCTTGAGAATCACCGGAGAATTTTTGCGGACGGAAGATGAAGAAGTCGGAGGAGGCGGGAGAGATTTGTCGGCGGCGGGAGCATTTTGATTTGGGGGAAAAAGGTGAGTAAGGAATGCTTCCAGATTTAATGTTTTTTATTGCTTATATAGTAGGGTATTTTCTTATAACTTAAAAAAGTGATGCAGAAACTTAAAAAACATTGGAGTTTTGGGGTACTTACCCAAAAACTGGCTATTTGTGCCCAATACACCTTCATCACTTCTAACCCTATTATTTAAGTTATAAGCTTATACCCATGTCTCACCCTCTATCCACGCTTTCGTATTCTCACCGTCTTCTTCAGATCTGGTTGAGCTTCTTCGTCTTCCTAAGAGAGCACCTTCGTCTTCAGCAGAAGTGAAAGAACAGTAGTCGCCAACAAGGAGCCGGTCGCCGTTCATGGAGTTCGCTCTACAGACGCAGTTGCGCAAGCCGAGGAGGCGACGCTGGCGCGGAAGCCGATAGATCTTCCTTGATCCTTGCTGGTCTGCCGACTCAGCGGGATGATGACCGACTGCGGCGCAAGCTGTATGGATTTGAGTTGTATCGAGACAGATGATGACCGATTTGGTTCAAGAAGAAGCTAGCGAAGAAGCAGCGCCAGAATCGCCCATTCCTTTACAGGATTTGAATGAGAACCAACAACACCATCAGGCGCTAAATTGATTCAATGCTCCTTCGCCCGCCATCATCTCCTGTTTGTTTCTAGTCATCCTCATCCTTCCATCATCACCAATATCTCTGCAACACTCTCTCTTCTCGATTTAGTCGCGTTTCAATTTTGTCTGTTATGTCGTGCAAATTATTTCCAATTTGGAGCACATCATTATTATTATCGGATTTTGTCATCTTTATCGATTTCTGAGCAATCGTTTGCACGTAACAAGTAAGCGATAGGAGCCTGTTACTGTCTTGGTTCTGTAATCTGGAATCAAACATGGTTGAATTGGAGGAACTCGGAGCCGATTACAAGTATGCCATTCAATCTCACCACTATTCTTTTAATTTTTCCTGATTTCTCATATTCTAAGGGCCATTATGTTTATGTTAAAACTTTCTTCATAATAGTTTATGTTTCCTATGATTAGTTGTTGTGGTTTTCGTTGTTCAGTTCGTCTTTGCTCACTGAATTTCAACAGTAAATGATTAGTCTTGTTGATCAATTTTTTTTATCTTGTGTTTGTGTTCGTGCAGTACTAATTCAATGAACTAGGCTCTAGTAGAGTTTTGATTTCCTTGTCCTTGGTTAAAAACAAGGATTTGATTATTATGCAGTGTGTTGACAAAAAACATTGACAGTGTTGACAAGTGTGTTGACAAAAAATTTGACAGTGTTGACAAGTTAATTTATCTTGTGTTTGTGTTCGTGCAATACTAATTCAATGAATTAGACTCTAGTAGAGTTTTGATTTTCATGTATTTGGTTAAAATAAGGATTAGATTATTATGTAGGGACTGTTGACAAAAAATTTGACAGTGTTGACAAGTTAATGGGTGTAAAATTTGACAGTGTTGACATGGATTAATGTGTTGACAATTATTTTTTTGACAGTGTAATTTACTGGTGTTGACAAGTTTAAGTGTTGACAATTTTGTTATGTTGTTGACAAGTTATTAGTGGTGTTGACAAGTTATTAGTGGTGTTGACAAGTTATTAGTGGTGTTGACAAGTTATTATTCTTGTTGACAAATTATTATTCGTGTTGACAATTTAGTTTAATTTTGTTGACAAATTTAAGAACTCGTGTTTGTTTCATTACTCTCCTTGGTAGTTTAATCGTGTTAACAATTTTGTTATGTTGTTGACAAGTTATTATTCGTGTTGACAAATTATTATTCGTGTTGACAATTTAGTTTAATTTTGTTGACAATTTTGTTGACGGATTATTATTGCCACATCAGCAAATGGGTATTTCCATATAACTTAAAAAAGTGATGCAAAAACCCAAAACATAGTACACTTTTAGGGTATTTACCCAAAAATTGGAGGAAAATATGACTCGCACCGTTAATCCACCTAGTACCGTATGATATTTTTGCAATGTTAAATTAAAATCAAAACCCGATTTTGACCCGATTCGAAAAACCCGATATTTTCCTGGGTAAAACCGGATTCAGTCGGGTTAACCCGTTGGATCATACCAAAAAAAAGACCAGAAAATTAAAAAAGAACCAGGAAAAAAATATTAATAAGCGGGAAAATGAAAAAAAATCGTGCCATTTTGCTTCTATTTAATACCTAGGTTCAATAATTCAAGTCATTGCTTTTGTAGAAATGCATATGTGGTTGGGCTTTGAATATCTAAGATTTGAACAGATTTAGAAACCGTCGAAACTTAACCTAATTTTAAAAATAATTACAAAGACACCAGTAATAATATGGTTTTAAATTTTATTTTTAAAATCTGGTTGGGTTTCTAATTTTTTTTTAAGTTTTTCAATAAACAAATTACAATTTCTTGTATACGTTTAACTTAGGGAAAATCAAAGGATCATATATTCAGTGCCCCAGTAGCAGAAGGTGCTACTGACCTCTGTGTTTGACCTTTGATGCAGGACTATAGGTGCAGGAATAAGATCAATATAGAAGCGTCATATGTAAGTTATTGATCAAAATTTGATGTACTACCTCATTTGGAGTACTTCGATTGCACAAACACTTTCTCTTGTACATCATCTGTCTTGCCACTCTTTTGCATAGTACACTACCACATTCATCGTGCCACTCTACAACATTCAGATTGTTTATCTGAGTTTGTTTTCCTTGACACTTAGTGGGTGATTGATCAAATTGTTCCTCCATTTCATGATTAAGCATTGTTTGTTTCATTTTACCAATATATACTTAACAATATCTACATATTTACACAAAAAAGAATATCGTGTGAGGCCTGAGAATTAAGCTAGTTGAGTTTGGAAATCATTTCTAGGTAGAGTTTAAAACATCTCAACCCTTCAAATAAAATAAACGATCATGATCTGATCCATCTCTCTCCAAGTATCTTTTAATTTTTAAGTTTTTTGTGATGCCTTTACCCTTTTAATTCTTGAGTCCAAAGTTTGAAATATGAGTCACTTCAAAATTTCAAAATTGCTCCGCCCATATTATGATTATTGCCATCAAGAATATGAACATTGACGTGTACTATGTGAATGTGAGCGCTTCCCACTTCGAACATTGCACCGTAACTTATATTCTTCCGGAATATCCATCTATTTTATGATAGACATCTTATTTATGCTATGTATGATCATCTTTGAATGTATTTGAATGGATACAACAGGAATCATAACAAAAATAATTATATTATAAAAAAGTGTAGAATAATTCTCGTCGGTTCAATAAACCCTTGAGAAAAAGCTTTCAAACGTACTCCAATTACGTCAGGGATATTTTAAAACCCTTGGAAAATGTTTAAAGGGGTTTTTATAAACACCCAAGAAAAATTTCAAAAGGGATTTAGAAGACTCCCGAAATTGGTTAAAGGGGGTTTAATAGAACCTTCGAGAACATTTTAAGGGAGTTTCAAAATTAATTTGAGTCTATGAGAATAGGCTTCCCACATCGGAAGTTTAATAGAACAGTTGAATCACTTGTTCTTTATTCAAAATTAATTTGTATGTAATGTTTTTATGAGTTATATAGACTAATGATATATATCAAATCAAAGAGTATGTTCATGAATAATCTTGAAAACAACTATTATACAAACAATCTTACCTTCACATGTTGAAACCCTTTTTATTTATTTGAGTCTATGAGAATAGGCTTCCCACATCGGAAGTTGAGATAATAATAGCCCACTATATAATACCATGGATTACTCCTCCTATTGCCAATTGGTTTTAGGATGGAACCTCATGGGCTTGTATTGTGGACCCAATGCGCATATGCACTAATATACACGACCCCCGTGTTTATCGGTCCACCGGACTTTATCATGGTATCAGAGCGGAAGTGGCAACTGAGCCAGACCAGTTACCACTTGAGGGGGCGTGTGAGAATAGGCTTCCCACATCGGAAGTTGAGATAGATTACTCCTCCTATTGTCAATTTGTTTTAGGATGGAACCTCATAGGCTTGTATTGTGGGCTCAATGCGCATATGCGCTAATATACACGACCCTTGTGTTTATCGGCCCACCGGAATACGACCCTTCTTTTGATCTTCTTTCCTCCCTAGAGAACAAGACCTTCTAGATTTTGTGGTGTTTTTCACTCGAACTCTCTGTTTTGAAGTTATCGAATCAAAGATCCCCTATTATATTTTAATGTAATTTGTTGGTATTTATAACTATCTGGAATCGGGTTTTAGAGTGAGTGGCGCTGTGGAAACTGGAAACCCCTTTGCACATGCTTAGAGATTGTGTTGCAATTAAACTTGTATGGGAAGCTCTTTCAGGCAATAATTTCTATCTGAATATTTTCAATACAAATGATATCGCAGCCCAGATGCTCGTGTTTGACAAGGGTGAGCTCAATTGGGCTTCGATGTTTGCGATTATGGTGTGGTTCACCTAGAAAACCCGCAACAAAGTCGTGTTTGACAAGATCGACATTGTTGGTACCTTGTCCAAAATTGTATGCACTCAACACCAGCTCCACAACGTTGACATGGACAACAGAGTCAACAACAGTACAAACACAGAACAGCAGTGCAGTTCGTCAACTTGGCAAATACCGCATCTGGGATAGACGAAACTAAATACCGATGGCGCTTCAAGAGGCAATCCCGGAATGTATGGTGGAGGAGGAGTTTTCAGAGATGCTAGTGGGTTGTTCTTGAAAGCCTACTCCTTCTATAAGGGATATGGTACTGCACTAACTATTGAGATTGAGGCTCTAAGGATTGGCCTTCAAATGGCAGCGAATGACAGTATACGAAAGCTTATAGTCGAAACTGTTTCGTTGTAGGCGTTCATCCTTCTTCGGCCAAGACATCTGATGACACACCCTGATTTCTTTGACATTGAGATCTGGTGGAAAATTCATGGATCGTGAATCTCTCGCATACGCGACGAAGAAACAATGTCTTGGCGGATGGGTTAGCCCAACTTTCTTTTATTTCCTCTTCTTCTTTTAGTGGCTTTAATTTCATTCTTCCTAGCATTGAACAATTGTTTCTTGTTGATTTGATTCGTGAGGGGAGGATCATGATGTTGCCTAATAATGTGAGTTTGAAAAAAAAAGAGGTTGCACGCACGTAACGATTTTATATACAAGAGTCAACGAGAGAAAATTTTGTATATAACTGTTAGCCTAGTTAAGATACATCCAATCTTGATTTGCAAAATGAGCAACTACTTAGACATTTTGTGTTAAGGCCCGTCTTCTTGATAAGACTCATCTCCAAGTTTCCATATCAGTTGATAAATTAATAAGCTAGCTACTTTCATCAGAAATGTACAAAAGTCCATCCACTGGGCCTGCCTGGAAAAGGCAAGGCGGAAGAAGTGTCAGGGAACCGAAATCAACCACTTGATGCGCCACTACCTCGGAGGATGGAAGGAGATTATGCTACCAAAAGCACAAGTGTGAAGCTTATTTTGACAAAGAAACAGTTAAAAGAGATGATAAAGAATCACAACTTGACGGGGATAAGCGTGGAATTTGCAGATAACTTTTGGGACAAAGGAAGAAGCCTGAGATGGCGGCCATGTTTAGCCAACATTACTGAATAGTTGTTCACGAGTACTTACATCTTGCTTTTTTACATTATATAGGTGCAACCCAATTCCCCTTTGCCCTTCAGTACTGTATCAATATTGTACTGTAAGCTATCTGGAGAGTTGAGATGTTCACATTTTCTTTTTTATATGCTGAAATTGGAACATTAAATAGCTTACATGCCCATCACTCTTCAATTGGAATTTTATTTCAGTAGATGCAAATTCACATATCATACAACATTATGAGGTCTAAGAATCGCAAGATCGAGATCACACTGTTGGAACTCGGATTTGTTGGAACCTCGTTCCAACGGAAGAGTAACCGGCAACACTCCGGATTCTCGAATCTTTATCCTTTCTTTTTCCTCAAGCCCTCAAGGCTCTCTTGCTATCAGTCTCGCAAGTCTCTAAGGCTCTTTTGTTTGCAAAGGAAGTGAGTCATACACGACACTCGTCTGGTGAGCTCGCGAGTCATAAAACTCATACTTTACTATACACATATAATGTACCTCGCGAGCATCAATATGCTAAACAATACACTTTCCTCTCGCGGGCAACTATAAACAAAATACATGTAATGTACCTCACGTGCAACTCTATGCTAAAAACATGCATACACGTACCTTCATTTCCTTGTTATTGCTACTATATACATGTGCTAAGATCGCAAGCAGGCATGTAGTCGGAAGCCGACATGGATCGTAAGGAAAATGCTAAGGACGCGAGCATGTGAGTAGGCTCGTGATGGGTTCAAGAGCGGAGATGTAGTGCAGCCAAAACCTCACGAGCAAGACCATGGCTCACTAATTGGGACGTGGGTAGTCGGAAGCTCGCGAGTCGGTAGAGGTCGCTAGGTGCGGGCGACGGTCGTGAGCGGATTTTGGTTTAAGGGATACCTCTGGTCAGAAGCTCGTCCGAGCGGGAGCGGGAAGCCGGACATGTAAACTCGTGAGCCCGGACATGTAAACTCGTGAGCCTCCAAGAGCAGTGACGAATTCTACCCGAGCGAGCGTGGAGATCGGGTCGAGTTCGTGAGCTCAAACGAATGGATAGAGATTGTAACGATACAGCTCACCTAGGACGCCATTGACGGGTGACGAGGTTAAAGGTGGAGCTCCGAGGTTGGATACGGTGCAGCTTCCCCATAGATGAGCATCGAATCCACCTCCCTCTCCCTCCTTCTTCCTTCCCCCCCTCTCCCTCCTTCTCCCTCTTTTATATCATTCGAAGTGTGACCTAGGAGAATAATAATGGGCTTTTCTTAATGGGCTTTGGGCTTGTTTTACCCGGGTCCAACACACACAATCGCAACAAATCAAGACAAACAAATCTAAAGATGTTTGACACAAGATATGTTTACGCGGTTCGGTGTAAACCTAATCCGCGGAGTCTCAAGAGGGGAGAACCACCCTAAGGGGTTGCAATAAAGAATCAAAAAACTCACAGTGACGTTACAAGGAAGGTAATCGGAAAACCAAGAAACTAGGCCCTAGGAATCACAGAAATACAGAAATACATGAGAATGAAGGAAGAAGGAAAGGGTTTCGAGCCCTAATAAAGGCTGAAGTAGCTCAGAGGATGACCTACCCAATCGACGTCTTCAACAAATCTCTACGTGCTATCTCCGGCGAACAACCACCAAAGATCACCACTGCAGACGACGAACTCCTTCTCTCTTTCTCTCTCTTTCTCTTAGCTAGGGTTATGAACAGTGAACGGCGCATCTAAGAACCATGGATCAACACGAGTATAATACTCTAGGTTAACCAGTGAACCAGCTAACAAAACACCAAGTTACCAGCTTAAGTTTGGACCAATCCCAAACTTCCAACTTAAGCCCAATTTTGTAAAGCAACCGTGAGGCCCAATATTCCTAAGTCTGCCAGGATTGCCAAATCCTTATAACAACTACACTTAAATAATACAAAAATAGGATTATATCATTACAAATTCCCCCTTAATCCTAAATTGTATTAGAAAACTTCAATTTGACATAAGTGCAACAAGCAAGGGATTCCTCTCATGTCCGTCATCAACTCAATTCATATCTATCATAGATATGATGAGCATTCCTGCAGAAAACTAACTTGTTAGAAGGCATGGTTTTGGTTCCAAAATCTACAGGATTCAAGTCACCTAAGATTTTCTTTAAAATATTTTCCTGAGATTCAACTTTATCTCAAATAAAGTGAAACTTGACATCAATATGTTTGGTTCTTTCATGATAAACTGGATCCATACACATATACATAGCACTTTGACTATCCATATAAAACATAGGTGTATAGACATTACTAGTGATCTCTTGCAAAATACCTTTCCACCACGCAACTTCTTTCACAACCTCAATAGTTGCAATGTACTCAGCTTTAGTGTATGATAATGTAACAATGGGTTGGAGCTGAGATTTCCAAGAAATACAGTTCCCAGCCCATGTAAAGAATAAAGCAGTGGTAGATTGTCTATTACCCTTATTACTAGCAAAATCAGAATATACATAACCATGAATCTCAAATTTAGAATCATGCTCAGAGTACACAAGACCAAGTTGTTTGGTACCAGAAATGTACTTCAACAGATACTTCATTCCTTGCCAGTGTAAGTCATCAGGGTTAGACAAATATCTACTCATGACACTTACAACATAAGCAAGGTCTGGTAGAGTGCATAACATGACATACATGATGGAACCAACAACTACATCATAAGGAACATTTTACATTTTCCTTTTGTCAGATTCAATTATAGGACAATTATTCCTAGACAAATCAAGGTGCCCCCCTAATAGAAAAGGAGAGGGTTTGGAACTTTTTCATGGCAAACCTATCTAAGACTTACTTATGTAATCTTCTTGATATAAGTAAATAATTCTCTTAGGTCTATTTCTAACAATCTTAACCCCTAATATACTCTGAGCAGGACCGAAGTCCTTCATGTCAAAATGAACTTTTAATCATGCTTGACACCAGAAAGAGCGACTTTAGAACTACTTATCAGAAGAATACCATCAACATACAAGAGAACATATAGAGGATTCTTAGTTTTAACATGCTTAAAATAGAGACAAGTATCATATTGACTCCTACTCAATCCAAGAGAAATCATGCAAGAGTCAAATTTCTTATTTCATTGCCTTGGGGATTGTTTAAGGGCATAGATGGATTTTTCCATTAAGCAAACATGATCAGGATGGTCTTTATTAACAAAACCTTTAGGTTGTCTCATGTACATAGTTTCATCTAAATCACCATGTAGAAAAGCAGTTTTAACATTCATTTGTTCTAGTTCCCAATCATAAACAGTTGTCATAGCAAGCAAGAGTCTCATGGTTTTGTATTTGACTCAGGGGAAAATATATCATTGTAGTATACTCCTTTTTTCTGGGTAAAGCCCTAAGCAACTAATATGGCCTTAAACCTAGGAGCATCTAAATGATGATTCCCTATTTTATTTTCAAGATCCATTACAGTCTATAGTTCTAGCTTTGTCTAGTTTAGGGACAAGTTTCCAAGTATTATTAACTTCCATAAACCGAAGTTCTTCATGCATAGCAGTCAACCAATCCTTAGCATGCTTACAGTTAACATCTTGTTCATATGTTTCAGGGGTAGAAATATTAGACTTAACTATATTGGAAACCATAAAAGCAAACTCAACAACATTAGAGTAACCCTCATGCAAATTCACATCAAACTTTCTATTAAGGACCCTAATCCTAGGTTCTCTATCTCCAACTAACTGGTAGTTAGAGAGATCATGTTGGGTAGTATCATGCATTGTCACATTAGGAGTTACATGATTACTAGTATTAGCATGGGAATCACAAGGAGTTTGAGATGATGTAGAAAAAGGGGGGTTACTTACTCCCCACCTGATTGGTGAGGTTGTGTATTTGTGGTTGTTTCAGGAAGCTAGAGAATCATCATGGACTCCACTGGTGCTTGTAGTTGCTCCAATGCCAATTGTTTCTACTTGGTTTTCTTGTTGAGGACTTGAGTTGAACTCGTTCTCATCACTCCCTTGATCATCATATGTCTGGGCAAATTGCTCTTGTGTTGGGTCTTGTGTACCTGCCTACTCAGTAGAAGATGTGATGTACGCAGGACTACGTCGGTTCAAATCACAGATATCACTGAAGAAGAAGGAACAACACAAGACTGGCAGGCAGGTGGGCCGATCGGCCATAAGGAGGAGATGAGCCCTTTTGGGCTTAGCAGGGAGAAGGCCCAAGAAGATGAAGACTAATGAGACATTACTATTTTACCCTTGAGACATTTTCATATTTAAGTTGGTTTTTAGAGCATGTTGCTCAGATTTGACAAATTGAGAATTATTATCACTTTTTAGTTTTGACGTTGTTTAGCTGTAGCTTTTGTTGGATTGAATTCAAGTGGATTTCTTGTGTTTGATTCAACTTGTGAGAACGAGTGTTGGTTGCCCATATCTCTGCCTTCAAACCTCGAAAGAACCCTAGGTGGATTCTTTAGGTTAGTTAGAGTCAAGCGAGTCTTTCTAGATTGACGACTGAGTCAAGAAAGACGTCACTTGCCTATCGAGTCCGAGTCAAGCGAGTCTTTATAGATCGACGACTGAGTCAAGGAAGGCAACACTTGTCAACGACCAAGATTCGTTCGATCGTCTTCCACAACGACCTCACGAACCCGCCTTCGACATCGACTTCATCCCCATCGACCCCAAGAGAACGTTTTCAGCCTCATATATTCGATCCTGCAGATTCGTCTTCCATCATTTGGTATCAGAGCTAAACAAGGTAAAACGTTCTAGTTTCGTATTCCCTTTGCTTGAAGTTTACTCACTCGGGTGTGACTTGTTCAGATCTACCTAGATTCGAGAGGGTGAGAAATTTTTTTTTCGGCCAAAAACCTCCTCAAAAACGTGTGACGAGCGCCAGAGAGGAGAGTGTGGCCGAGGGAAACAAGCGGCGTCTCAGCCTCGGGACGGCGGACGGCCAGGGAGGACCCAAAACCCTAATTCCTTCTTACCCTAACCAACCCATAAATCAAGGGAAGTAGCAGGCAGGAGGTTCGAGCAGACCTGTAGTTTATGAACCTTAGAATGACGTAGACGGGCATACAACAAGAGACCGTCCAGTGTTTCAGGCACGTGAGTTGACACCATACCCGACCTATGTTGAGCAAGTCATTGAACATACTCCTCTTCAACGTATTCGCACTTTCGGGCAACCGGAGTTGAGGCAGATGCAACCAAGAGAGCAATTCCAGAATGCCAATCAGGTTCCTCTAGGTGGCGATTACCGTGGACAAGTCAGGCAACAGAATCCTGGCTATCTTCATCCGAGACGGGGAGTCATGGCATACCAGGGATTCGATCAGCAACCCGAACGGCCAGCAACCCATCCTCAGGCAAAGGTGCAGATCGACCGCTTTTCAGGTACGTCAGATGTGGAAGCCTACATCAGTTGGGAGTCCCGAACTGATCAGATTTTTGAATTCTGTGAGAACCCGGAACACACCAGGGTGGCTATGGCCACTATACACTTTACGGACTTTGCCCTCACTTGGTGGAGAGCGGAGTAGATTGAAAGAGCGCATCGTTTAGAGCATCCAGTTGAGACGTGGGAAGAGCTGAAACAGGCAATGCGGAAACAGTTCATTCAAGGTCAACTTGAGCGACTTCGGCAAGGAACTTATTCGCCGGCAGAGTATTTCAATCAGTTGAAGCAACTTATCGCCTGATCAAACGTGTCTTTCCCTGAGAGGTACGTCGTTTCAAAGTTTATTAATGGGCTGAATGATGATGTCGGGTCTGTTGTTCGGAATCAGTATTTTGGCCAGAGGCTGCTATTGAGAGTGTCATGCACTATGCTACGCAAGTTTTTGAGCCTCTTCCTAAGAGACGACAGCCGGGAGGTAACAGGAGCTGGTCGACTTCGCCATCTAGTAGCAACCGTCCGTCAGTTTCTGCAGATCCGGCAGCAAAGTCGGCAACCAAGACTGATGAACCGCCTAAGGAGGGTACGAGGGCAAGAGATATCACCTGTTTCAAGTGCAGTGGTAAAGGGCATATGGCTCGTAGTCGCCCATCATCTGGAGCTGATGGGCGAGATCATGGCATGGGAGATGGAGAGAATTGAGCAGCGAGTTGATATCCCACCAATTGATCTAGCGCAGCGTACCCTTGCTTTTTACCACGAGATTTTCATTGATACGTACCCGAAACCTTTTCTTGCTATTATAGACGGTGCGTGTGAGCGTAATGTGGTGAGCGCTGCTGTGGTCACAAAGTTGTCTCTTCCTACTTATGACTTGAGTGAGACTATATCAGCGGGTTGGATTTGTCACGAATTCAACGTGAAGGTACGTCAGGGAGCTGAGTTCAATATTAGTTTGGATGGATATGCTGACGGGATTCATTGTGTTGTCCTGTCCATTGATGATATTACTGTGATATTGGGACGCCCATGGCAATTTGATAGATATGTTCTGCATGACGGGGGCCACATTCAGTACCATGTTTTTCACAATGGAGGCCGTGTTCGTTTATCTCCTATGAGCAAGAGGGATGTCTCTGTGTCCCTCTCTATGAGTCGTATAATGGAGAAAGCATGCATCAATCTGGTTCGTTGTCTTGAGCAGCCACGACGTAAGTTTCCTCTCCCTCACGACTTCTTCCATGCATCTAGACTTTCCCCGGAGGTACCTACTCCTACTCCCTTACTCGGTATCACCTTGTCGTCTTTGCTTGCTCTTGGTCGGATTGCTAGTTTTTATTTCTCTGACGTCTTGGGAAAGTTCTCCAAGATAATACTCATGAGTGATCCAGCTAGAGACGTGGTGAGGTTGAAGAGACGCAGCCCGCTACAGTTGTTTTTCCGTGTACTCATGCCGTCAGCTGGACCGTGCAGACTTACCTCCTAGCATTCATTTCTGGTGTGCTTCGAGAGTGCAGGGTATTTTGTGTTTGTTTCAGTTACTGTTGCAGATTCGAGGACGAATCCTTTTCAAGAGAGGGAGGATGATGTACGCAGGACTACGTCGGTTCTAATCACATATATCATTGAAGAAGAAGGAACAACACAAGACTGACAGGCAGGTGGGCCGATCGGACATAAGGAGGAGATGATCCCTTTTGGGCTTAGCAGGGAGAAGGCCCAAGAAGATGAAGACTAAGGAGACATTACTATTTTACCCTTGAGACATTTTCATATTTAAGTTGGTTTTTAGAGCATGTTGCTCAGATTTGACAAATTGAGAATTATTATCACTTTTTAGTTTTGACGTTGTTTAGTTGTAGCTTTTGTTGGATTGAATTCAAGTGGATTTCTTGTGTTTGATTCAACTTGTGAGAACGAGTGTTGGTTGCCCATATCTCTGCCTCCAAACCTCGAAAAAATCCTAGGTGGATTCCTTAGGTTAGTTCGAGTCAAGCGAGTCTTTCAAGATTGACGACTAAGTCAAGAAAGACGTCACTTGCCTATCGAGTCCGAGTCAAGCGAGTCTTTCTAGATCAACGACTGAGTCAAGGAAGGCAACACTTGTCAACGACCAAGATTCGTTCAATTGTCTTCCACAACGACCTCATGAACCCGCCTTCGACATCGACTTCATCCCCATCGACCCCAAGAGAACGTTTTCAGCCTCATATATTCGGTCCTGCAGATTCGTCTGCCATAAAGATGTTAATTTATTTTTAAAATAAAAATCATCTTCATTAAATGTAACAGACGTAGAGGTTATTACCTTGTAACCTCTAGGTTGTATTACTAGGAGTTTATATCCTTTAGCTCCCTCAGGATAACCTAACATTACACACTTGAGGGTCTTAGGTTGTAACTTGGCTTGTGAGATTTGTGCATAGAGTAGCTTGTGGGGTTCTTACCAAAAAGGCCTAAGGTGTGTAATGTCAGGTTTCTTACCCGTCCACATCTCTTGTGGGGTTTTGAAGTCAATAACAGAAGATGGAGTTCTAATGTTAAGATAAGCAACAACAAGAATAGCTTCACCACATATAATGTCTTTTATTCCAGAATTAAAGAGCATACATCTAGCCTTCTCAAGAAGGGTCATGTTCATCCTCTTAGCAGTGTCATTCTGATGAGGGGTGCCAGTTACTGTTTGATGTCTCCTAATACCATGCAGATTACAGAAGTCATTGAAAGGAGCATTATACTATTCTAAGCCATTATTAGTCTTTAAACATTTTAGCTTATAATCAGATTGACTTTCAACCATTATTTTCCATGATTTTAATTGCTCAAAAGCCTCATCTTTAGTCTTCACGAAGTACACCCATACTTTTCTTGAATAGTGAGAAGGGAAATAATTTCTTCCTCCAATAGTTGGCACTTGATCTGGCCCCCCAGAGATCTGAATGAACATATTCCATGGGCTGCTTAGCAATATAGGTGAATTTATTGAAGTTGTGGGAAAATTTCTTTCCTAAGACACAATTCTCACAAAATTTTAAATCAATAGGTTTTCTGTCAATCATTCTATTTGTGAGCAAGTAATGCAAGCCTTTATTTCCTATATGACCTAATCTAGCATGCAACTTCATAGAGTAATGAGAATTATCAAGTTTACTAATACAATTGGAGACATTAAGTCTAGGAGAAGCCACAACATAGTATAGCCCTCCTTTCTTAATGCTCCTAATAAGAATAGTGTCATTCTTGGACACTTCCCTTATGCCATTGTGAGTGTCAATATGACAATTTAGATCATCAAAAGAAGATTTAGAAAGCAATTTTTTAACAACAATTCACCACCATCATGAAGATTAATGTTTCTAAACAATATTTTATTAGAGGTAGCATGCATGGTACATCCTGAATCTAAGATCCAGGAGTTAGGATCATATTCAGGGGATAAAACAAATAATTCTTCACTGTACCGAGGGCAAGGCTCAAACACGACTCACCATTCTGGTTGTCTTTGGAGCCCTTATTTTTTTCATCCCTTTTCTTTTTATGAAAATCATTACCATAGTGACCATTCTTATTACAGTAATAACTTAATATTGCTAGAGTCATTATCATGTTGTTTATCAGGGTTGTTATCCTTTCTAGGTTTCTTACCCTTAGTCTTTTGTTTTCCTTTACCCTTAATGAACATAACTTCCTGCTTAGGTTCATTTTTATTCTCATGCTTAGGTCCATTCTTAACTTTGAAGACCTTAAGGGTCTCATTCTTTTGAATGATAGACTCAGTTATCTTGTTAATAGTGAGCACATCTCTACCATATTGGATAACATCTTTTAAGGTATCAAATTGAGAAGGCAAGGAATTCAGTAAAAGAACAACTTGATGAGTTTCTTTAATCTCATCATCACACCTCTTTAAGTCTTGAGTCATTTTCAAGAAATTATCAAAGTTATCCTGAACGGTGATAGAGGTTTTCATTTTAAATGTGAGCAATTTGCATAGGAGTGAGATACGACCAAGTATAGATTTCTTAAGCTAGATAGATTCTAAAGCATCCCAAAGAGGTTTAGGTTCAGTATGGCTTACTACTTGTCGAACCACATCATTTGTAAGACAAATGATTATTTCAGAGAAAGTCGGCCATCTCTCTAAGTTCCTTTCTCTGCACCTCAAAGACATCTATCGACCAATCCTCAACAATGGCCTTGTAGCATGTTTCTTTTATCAGAATAGCTTTCATCTTTAATCTCTCCATAGCAAAGTCATGGGTTCCAACAAAAGGTTTGAGACTCGAACTTTCTGCCATTTTTCCTACAAGAAGAATTGAGGGATTAGTAATGGTAACAAGAATATTCTAAGAGACTAAGAGTTATTAGAGCCCTAGTTTGATTGATAGTTTTCTATTGCTAGACTAGGAATATACGGTGGAATTCCTTGTCACTGTAGCATTCATATCTGCATGATCTGGTAGTTGATTGCTTTTATGAAAGAGAATTGATTGCATGTTAATACTTGACGGTTGTAAGTTATTGCATGCATCCTTATGATTCCTGTGCTCTTTGCTGCTATTTCATCTAATCTTGAGAGATTTCCCTGATTGTTGAATAGTAAGTATTATCAGGACCGGTTGGCCTGCTAATATATTAAAGATTGGAATAGGAACATTTCCTAGGATTGAATAGAACTTGAGATAAATCTATGATCAACTTGATTGACTGTTGTGTGGATACTTGCTAGGTGAAACCCCTTCTCATCATATTCTCACCCAAACTTCCTCTGCTTGTTACTGGTTACTTGTGTGTTCTTGCAATCAAACCCCCCCCCCCCTTGGTTACTTGTTACTAGTTGATATTTCACTTGACTGCATTGATTTGGTGTTTTGATTCCCTTGGGTTCGACCTCTACTTACTTGCTATACTCTAGTTAGTGTTTAGAGTTTATTTTGATTTGGCACTACGACTTTAGCCTCATCAAATTTGGCGCCGTTGCCGGGGAATTGAATTATTCCAATTCTGTGCTAATTGTGAAATTATCAACTGTTTGGTGTGAACCTTTATGGTTCAGACCCATGCTACTGATTCATCTCTTGTTTCGTTTGACCCAGAGATTGAAAGGACGTTCCTTCGGAACCAAAGAGCAGCTCTGAACCAAGATAACGAGATGGGTGATCGACATGGACCGCCATTGCCTACTATGAGGCAACTCACTGCCCCAGACTTAAACCAACAACCTTTAGCAGTGAGGTTTCCTGAGATTGAAGAAGGTGTGAATTTTGAATTAAAAGCTGGTTTAATTCATGAGCTACCACACTTCCATGGCTTAGCAGGAGAAGATCCCAACAAACACTTGGCTCAATTCCATGCCATATGTTCTAGTATGAAGCCAAGAGGTGTTACTGAGGAGCAGGTCATGCTGAGAGCTTTCGGATTTTCTCTGAAAGACGTTGCGAATGATTGACTCTATTATCAAGCTCCAGGGAGTATTGATACATGGGCTAAAATATTTTCCAGCTACAAAACTGAGCAGCTTAAAGAAGGAGATCACGAATCTTCAGCAACACTCAACTGAGAGTCTCTATGAATATTATGAGAGATTCAAGAAGCTTTGCTCAAGCTGCCCATTCCATAGTTATACTGACCAAGATCTCCTTATGTACTTATTTAGTGGCCTGATTGATGAGGATCGTCGAATGGTGAATGCATCCTGTGGAGGTAACTTTTTAAGATTAACGATACCTCAGGCTACTGAAATGTTTGAGGAATTAGCTGAGAGCTCAAGGCAGTTTGGTAGCAGGCAAAGAACACAGTCAGTAAGTTCACTTGATCCCGCTAAAATTCAAAGTGATATGAATGAATTGAAAGATATGATGAAGTCTTTTATGCTGCAAAGTGGTGGTCAACAACTCCAAGAACCGAATGCTGAGGTAAACGCTGTTGGTGTATGGCAACCAAGGCCAAGGTATGATTCTCATAATATTAATTATCAACAACCTAGACCTCAGAATTCTATGACTGTTGAAGATATGATCAAGTCCTTAGCTCAAACTGTGATGCAACAAAATGCTAGAACGGAATCGAGTATCCAAAATCTTGAAAATCAGTTAGGACAGATTGCTCAAGCTGTGAGTAAATTAGAGGCCAGGGAACCGGTAAGAAACCTGAGAGAGAACGTCAGTGCAATGTTCTTGAGGAGCGGAAAAACTTTAAATGACTGTTCTGTGCCAAAACCGCGATCGCCAGATCTGAGTGGCGATCGCCATGAGATTACAGAGAGCAAAACAGGGTCTGCATCGCGACCGCGATCGCCATATAGTGATGGCGATCGCCATTCCGTTCCAGAAGCTGAGGTCCAAAATCATCCGCGATCGCCAGTTGTTGATGGCGATCGCCGGGAGCCCCCTGAGTACATTGACGATTATGTTCGCCCAAATTTTCCACCTCTATTCTCTCAGAAGCCTGTTGCCCCCTTTCCTGAGGCATTGAAGGATACTCGGAGGCTGGAGAACGACAACGAAATCTTCGAAACCTTTAGTAGGTGTGAGGTAAACATTCCTTTGCTCAAACTTGTTAAGAGTATTCCTAGATTTGCTAAGTTTTTGAAAGAAGTTTGCACTATCAAAAGAAATCAAAAACTGAAAGGAAAGAAGAAAGTTGAAATAAGTGAACAAGTTTCTGCTGTGTTTCAAAAACGCATGCCTAAGAAATGTGGTGATCCAGGCATATTTAGCATTCCATGTGTGATTGGTGAAACTAAATTTGACAAAGCCATGCTAGATTTAGGTGCATCAATCAATGTTTTGCCTTACTCTTTGTATGAATCACTAGGCTTAGGACCCTTGCATAAAACAGGAACTGTTATTCAACTTGCTGATAGGTCTACTGTGTACCCGAAAGGGGTTGTTGAAGATGTTCTTGTTATGGTTGGTGATCTGATTTTTCCTGCTTATTTCTTTGTGTTAGATATGGAGCATGCTAATAATGTCACACCTATACTGTTAGGTAGACCTTTCATGAAAACTGCACAAACGAAAATTGATGTTAATAGTGGGACTCTCTCTATGGAGTTTGATGGGGATAAGGTGGAGTATAATATTTATGACATGGATCCCATTGATAAGAATTCTCTATGTGCTATTGATGTGATTAAGCCTACTTGTAAGGATGAATTGCAACCTGTTTTAGAGAATCTCTTAGAGCCCCCAAAAGTAGATGTTGTTTTGTCTACTAACATGCCAGAGTATCAGGCTAAGCCAGAGCCTAAAGGTAAGCTCTCTTCACATCCTTTGGGCAATCGCCCTCCATTACTGACCTCGCCAGGCGAGATACCATTGATGTCTAGTGTACAGACACTTGACATTGAGCTTAAACAGCCGCCTGATATGGTCAAGGAGGAGAAAGTGAATGAAACCACCTTCATTGCTAAAGACAAGGTGGTCAAGGTAAGAGGGGCGAGATTCAAAGCGTTCCATGAGTGGTTCAAGAAAGAATTCAGACAAGAGACTGTTTTTACAAAGCCAAATGGCGTTAGTTAAATCTCTTGAGTTTCATGTCGAGCCACGACATAAAATAAGGCGCTACTCGGGAGGCAACCCGAGGTTTGAGACTGTTTTTATTTGTTCGGTTTAATTTTCTTTTTAGTTTTTCTATGGACAGGAGGAAATCACCGAAGCTTAGGGTCAGCTACAGTCAGTAGCCAATCTCGCTGTAAGTCTTCTCTCCTATTATAAAAAAAAAAAAAAAAAAAAATCCGAAAATCATTCCGAGAAAAAAATAATATATCGGATTAAAAAAATAGAGTGCAGAAAAAAATATGAGAGAAAAGAAAGTAAGGAGTTGTATTACATCAAGTTTTGTTTCATTGGTACTATCATTCTAGATCTACATTCGCTGGAGCTTAGCTTGTTGATGACCATGTTCTTTGCAAGAAGTTGATTTGTTTGGGTCACTTTGTACATTGGAGGTATTCTTTCTTTTGCTTTAGATGAGCTATGCATTATTGGATTACATTTAGTTCTCATCTAGTTTCTCATTCTACCACACTTTGAGTTTTATTGGAGGAAGGTCATCCGACCTTGTATGTGAATCTTCTGTCTCCTTCCCTGGGTTCGTTTTTATGTCTTCCATTTCATTGAGGACAATGCAATGTTTAAGTATGGGGGAGGAGAATGTATTCACATGTAACTATTTGAGTGTTGGTTGTATCTGCATGAGCTTATTGAATATATATTGTATGAAAAAGCCACAAAATTGAAAAAAGGCATACAAAATCCTTGGATAGCAAGTTCTATGCAATAAGAAGGTGGCTTGACCGGCATTAGGCTGGGGCAAAAATAAGTCTTGAGTGATGTGAGTTTTGTGAGCCTGAAACAATTATTGAGTGGTTGGGATGAAAACCCGAAAAGGCGCCCAAGCAAGATTGAGTGTTATTAAAAAAAAAAAATTGAGTGTTTTAGGATCATTATCATCTTGGCGTATGGAGACATAAGAAAGAGGCGTATAGGAGGATTCGGGTAGGCCACTTGGAGGAATAAGGTGTAGTTCTGGGTATGTGCTTATTTTATCACATTGTTCTTGATTGTGTTTTGTGTGTTTTGGAGGAGCTTATTGGTTATGTAATCACTAGGAGATATTCTTGTACTTCCTGAGACTTTGAGTACTTTATTGTATGGGTAGTTTTTCTGTAAGTTACTCGGAACGAGTAAAAGTCTAAGTATGGGGGTATTTGATACGCTGCACTTTGTATAGCGTAACTAGGGATTATTACATTAGTTTAGGAGTATTATCATATGTGTTTCGAGTCATTATTATGTTCTGAGATATTTATTAAGAAGTGAAGAAATGAAGATCAGAACCGAAGAAGATTGAAGACTTGAAGAATGAAGAAGCTTCTGCGATGCCAACCGCGATCGCCACTACCATCCAGGCGATCGCCATCATTCAACAGAAGCCATTCGAGAAGAAATCAGCGACCGCGATCGCGGGTGATATGGTGGCGATCGCGGGTATTGCACTGATGCAGCTGAAGATGGGCCGTGCAAGCTGGGCCTGGAAGATGGGCTGCTCGTGAGCTTTGCATGGTGATCGGATGAATTAAGGAAGCAGGCATCATCAATTCACAATGTTCCACCGAGACTTTGTTTTATTTTCCTTTTGTTTTATTTCTTTTCTTTTCCTTTTTCCTTAATTAGTTTCAGGATATTTATCTTTTACCATATATTTTTAGGGTTAGTTCTCTATTTAAGAACCCTAGTTTCTATCTTTTTCTATCATCTTTTCCATCAGACAATTTAGTTCTGCAACCATGAGCAGGAACTAATCTCCATTGTTTTACTTAGCGGTTGAAACCTTCAGTTATTAAGTTGTGAGATTTCTAAACTCTTGTTCTTTTCCTATGGGTTTGTATTAATTCTCTTGTTCTTCATCTATTGATTTCTATTGGTTTTGCTAGCTTGATCACCTAGTTTGATTGATAGTTTTCTATTGCTAGACTAGGAATATACGGTGGAATTCCTTGTCACTGTAGCATTCATATCTGCATGATCTGGTAGTTGATTGCTTTTATGAAAGAGAATTGATTGCATGTTAATACTTGACGGTTGTAAGTTATTGCATGCATCCTTATGATTCATGTGCTCTTTGTTGCTATTTCATCTAATCTTGAGAGATTTCCCTGATTGTTGAATAGTAAGTATTATCAGGACCGGTTGGCCTGCTAATATATTAAAAATTGGAATAGGAACATTCCCTAGGATTGAATAGAACTTGAGATAAATCTATGATCAACTTGATTGACTGTTGTGTGGATACTTGCTAGGTGAAACCCCTTCTCATCATATTCTCACCCAAACTTCCTCTGCTTGTTACTGGTTACTTGTGTGTTCTTGCAATCAAACCCCCCCCCTTGGTTACTTGTTACTAGTTGATATTTCACTTGACTGCATTGATTTGGTGTTTTGATTCCCTTGGGTTCGACCTCTACTTACTTGATATACTCTAGTTAGTGTTTAGAGTTTATTTTGATTTGACACTACGACTTTAGCCTCATCAGCCCCTAATCAAGGTTGAAGTAGCTCAGAGGATGAGCTACTCAATTGACGTCTTCAACAGATCTCTACGTGCTATCTCCGACGAACAACCACCAAAAGATCACCACTGCAGATGGGGAACTCCTTCTCTCTTTCTCTCTCTTTCTCTCTCTTTCTCTTAGGGTTATGAACAGTGAACGGCGCATCTGAGAACCGTGGATCAACACAAGTATAAATACTCTAGGTTAACCAATGAACCAGCTAACCAAAACACCAAGTTACCGGCTTAAGTTTAGACCAAGGCCAAACTTCCAACTTAAGCCCAATTCTGTAAAGCAACCTCGAGGCCCAACATTCCTAAGTCTACCAGAATTGTCAAATCCTTATAACAACTACACTTAAATAATACAAGAATAGGATTATATTATTACATACACAATCATAACTCAACTTCATTCAGAGATAAATATCCTTGCTTATGTACAAACAAATAAACATGTTCTAGGTTCGTATGTATGAATGAAGTTTTATTCAGCACTACACTAGTCTTCATGGAGCTGCTGCAATGTTACTGCAATCAGGAAGAGTTCAAGAAAATTATAAATTAACAGGATTGTAGAACAATTCAATCAAAATATACACATAAGAGTTCAAGTGACCTTTTAACATCCTGGTTACAGTTTCTGGCCGTCAACCTTATATAATGCAACTGCTTTCTCTCTCTTTGATATCTTGGTTTGCACTTGAATGGACTTTGTTAGTCCATCAACTTTCTTCATGAGCATCTATCAAACACGTTTTCCAGTAAAAAAAATCCAGATTCCAAAGTTATTTATAGAGGATTGTACAACATCAGAAATGTATTTAAAGTTGTCACTATATATATTATTACCTTTATCTCTTCATCTTTTTCATTTAAGCTGTCATCTTTTGCCTCACAGACCTTCCTTAGGCCAAGGACTTCCTTTTGAAGGTTATCATATAAAAAACCTGAGACCATATCTTCTTCATTTTCAACACTACTACCTTGTTTATTCAGATGTTTCCCTTCAGATGTGGCATTATCTTCAGAAATAAAGTTCATATCTTCATTCTCCATATTGTCGACGATCTTACCCTCTGTCACCCAAAAACCTTTCCTCAGCTTGTTATATACCAAGCTATCATGTTGTGTTGATTGATCATTAGGCTGAGGCGAAGCTAATGATCCTTTTATAGAAACAGACCTCTGCAGAGATGAAGATCTCTTTTTTAAGCCTGCCTTGTTTGATAGGAATCCTAGGTGATTGGTTTTTGAAGATTTGGTTGAGGAATTTACATGAGCTGAAGATGATTTAGGGACTTGTTTTAGCCCTTGTTCAAGTGTTTTTAACCTCAACTTGAGTTTATCCTGAAGCTCAACAAAACACAAGAAATCACCTCACTTTAAATCTTAGACCCAAAAACTAAATATATAAGAAAAAGAATGATGGATTCTTGGTGAGTATTCATTCATTCACCTTCAGCTGAGCTTCTGCACAAGCTGTCCGCTCTGATACCGATAACTTATCTTTAAGACGTTGAATCTCAGCCTACAAAAGTAGTTTTTTTACAAATTATGAAAATACAATCTCCTACACTTGAGTGTCATGTTTGAATATATACCTGCAGGATCCTACGCTCTTCTAGCCAAATCTTGATGGGCATAACCTTGTGTTTTTCATCTTTCCACTCGTTAGCCACAACTGTTGCAACCCTGTTTGCTGATACTTTAGCTCTTGCTAGCTCCCTCTCCAGAGTCTTCTTCTCCTCCTGCAAAATTGATTCATTAGTAAGTAAGTAAGCAGATAGTCTGCACCGAGATTCATTAGTAATTAGAACCTTGAGTTGAGAAAGCTGACGCCTGTAGTCGCGAACAGCATTCGCAGCTGCACTGCCGGCTAGAATTGCCTCCTCCAGCTCATTGATTGTCTGACTAAGCCTTTCCACTTGAACAACTTTTTGCCTATTATTCTTCTCAAGTATCTTGTTCTCCTCCTGACACATTCCTATTTGCCTTGTCAACTCCATATTCTGATTATGAATCTCCTCAACAATCAGAGTCCTTTCAAGTGCACTTGTTAGTATCTTCTCTGTCTCCATCAGTGCAGTTTCCTTCGACTTGTTGGCCCGCTCCAACGCTTTCTTCTCCTCCACCAGTGAATTAACTTCACTTTTGTACATTTTCAGTTCTGATTCGAGAGGGGCAATGATTGATTCAATGGGAACAGGCTCATCATCCTTTTGTTCTGCATGCACCCTTCTAACAGTTGCTTCTGCTGCAAATTGGGCTGCCAACGCCTCTTTCTTTTCTTCTCCTAACTTCCTAACCTCCAAATTCTGCATTATTCAACACTATTATATATTAACATATTTCCTAAAGCTGCACTGGTGAGTTGAAAGATTGAATTATTACATGCGTGATTACCCTCTGTTCAACAACATTCTCCGAGGAGAGCAGTTTATTTTCCAGCTTAGAGAGCTCACTTTGAAGCTGCATGATATGAAGAAGAATAAGAAGAAACTATGCAGAGTTTATAATACAGCATGGAGAAGATGTAATTTCAGCATGAAAAAAGGGTGTGGTTGAACCTCTTCTAAAGCCTTTGTCCTGACGGCTTCAACTGCTTTCAAGGCCTTAATTTCAGCATGAGCACTCACCAATTCATTCTCCTTCTCTGCAAATTGATGCAATTTAGGATGTCCATATATATATATATGAATTAAATCCTACATCTCTTTTAAAATATACTAAGTAGCCAATATATGTTGAGCCCCAAAAAAAGAGATGATCGAGAAGCAACCTTTGAGGAGATTTTGCAAGCCTCGGAATTCGAGAATGAAAGGATCCTGCAGATGAAGAGAAAGACTGTCAACCATTTCTTGGGAGCCCAACATTCCAACACTGGATTATTTGCGATATCTGCTCAGTGTGGAAGTTGATGGTTATACTTATACCTAGAGATATGGCCATGGCAGTTGGCGGTGGCACTGGTAGGCAGCGAAAAAAAAGAGAAACGAATATTAGTAATCTACCAACTACTCATATATGTCATGCTTTTCTTATTTGACGTCTCAAAATGTTTCTGCGTTTTTATTTATATTTTCCGTCTTATTATTCACATCACTTCTTTAAAAATTCATTGTGTTCGGATTTATTTTACTTATGATTTAGTAAATAGATTATCTCTTATATAATTTTATCTCCTAAGTTACTTTACAAATTTGAAATGACATTAGGACATAATTATGTTTAAAATTTTGAAATAAACAACATACGAAAAAAGCAAATAATAAATTAGAATTAGTAAGAAAAGATAAAATTAACATTCTCATATAAACACATATTTAAGGATAGTTTTATTTTAAAACATAACAACTTATATGTAGCATATATGAGACCCCCTGGTATTAGATTTAACACTCACCACTAATCTAAAATTCAATGTATATATTAAGTAAACTTTTTGAAAAAGAAATCATATTTATAACCCTAAGATAAAATCAATTAACTTTACAAACAGAAGCTGATAGAATTCAAGAAGAGTTTATAAGTTGATTTAATAAATTTATATATTAAAAAATAAATTAGTTGTTAAGATTTTATGGTTTAAAATTAAATTTTTAAAAAAAGTAAAAAAAGAAGAAGAGAACTGTAAGGAGAAAATGACACATCATTTTTGTGGGACAGAGTGAAGAAGAAAGCTCCAAATATATATGTTTTAATATATATATAGATAATTTTTTATCATTCCTTTTTACATCCATTTTCACACCTAATAACTTTTTATTTTCTCTTTCCTACATAAAAAAACCACATCCTCTCATAACTCTCTCCCTTTCACTTTCTCTTTCTCCCTTCCTTAATTTTCCTCAAAAACTTCAAACGGATATTTTAAATTGGGACAGATGGAGTAGAATATAAGGGAGAAGTCATCTCGTTACAAAAATTTGCGCCACCTCATCTTATTTTTCAAAAACAAACTCTCAAATCAATTCATTAAGAAAATGAAAAGGGAAAGTCTGGGGCGAGAATAACTTTTAAAATACGAACGTGAGAATAGTGCACATTACTAGTAAACTGGTGAACATTTAGAATTAATTTGGTGCACATTCATTGAAAAACTTGAAAACATCCAAAATTTGAAGATTTATTTTTAAAAGAATATTTATTGAGAAACTGAAAAACATTAAGGTAAAAATTGTATGTGCATCACTTTTTCAAAGGATGTGCATCAAATATTTCGATGCATATTTAAGCATATTTTGATGCACATTTAAGTATATTTTGATGCACATTAGCCATTCGCACCTTTCATTTTTAAAAATTGTTCTCACCGTAACCACGCCCAAATGAAAATATCTCCTTTTAAGTACTCCAATTTAACTTCACTATCTTCTCTAAACTCTTCAAGTTTGAAGTTTGATATTAAAATTTTTTAATAATATTTTTAATTTACATAATGTCAATAAGTATCTAATAAAAATATATTTCAAGATAAAGTTAATATAATTAAGAATATAAGGATATTTTATTCTAATAATAATTATTTATGTATTATACAATTTGTTTATATTAAAAAAGTGTAATGTAAACTTCTTTATCACTCTATATTTTTATTAGGAAGCATGTTATGAATGAATTTTTATTAGGAAGCATGTTATGAATGAATGATTTGTGTATTCTATATTAGGAAACATGTTACTATGTTATTTGAAGTTTACAAAAATATGAAATGTTATATATATCACATGTGGCAAAAACTAAGATTAGAGTGACATGGTGACAAATTTAATATTGGAATGACATGTGGTAAGAAGAGAGTTTTACTTTAATATATACTCTGTATATAGTAGATTAAACCCGGCATGCGAATCCTCATAATTGTCTTTTCACTATTCTTTTGAAATGAACAATTGTGTGGGGATCACTTAATCCTTCTTCTATTCATGACAACATTTGTACTGTATAAGTTTCTGGTTTCTATTTTTTATATTTCTCTTTCTATTGAGATTTTGATTCATAGCTCTTTGAAATATAATTTTTGTTGTTGTGGCAATGTTTGTCAAAAGTCACGGTTAATCTCCATTATACACTCTTTTGGTGGATCTAATTTTGTTTTCTAGGTATGCTACTCTTTTGTTTGTCTCACTGTTTTTTATTCTTCTTATGGTAGATTTCAATAATATAGATATTACTAGAAACGGAGCACAACATAATTTTTATCTACTCATTTTTTCTAATTTGATGTCTACTAGGTTTTTTTGTGTGTCATTCTTCATCTGCACCACATGTTGAATTCGTAAATGTACTCTATTTTAAAACCATCTGTGTAGAACATCATGAATTCCTATCAACTACTTGCTCCTGGCATTGTTTATAATTAAGTTAACGTGCATCAGTTTATAAGTGTCATTATGTCTCTTCTACTAAAACATATGTCAATCCTTCTCACAATGTTATGCATATGACGACACCCTACTGAGATATCAAGAAACATATAAGCATCCTAGATATGAAGATTACAGAGAAGGTACTAACAAATCTGAGACTATTATAATTATCAACTTAATTTTAACTTTTAGTTTTGTGAGAGATCCAGAAACCTCAACTTGGGTTTCTTGGTATGTGTATGACATATTACAAGATATCATTTTAACAACTCTAACAACTTTAATATTTAGAATACAAAATGGAAAATAAACAATAAATTGAGAATAAGAATCTTACAAGAAGAGCAAGAACTCGCGTGGTTGTTGATTGTATGATGTACCAATCTCTGCCGCGCACAATCATAAAGACTAATCAAAGTTATTGGGTTTATTTTCTCTTAAGCCTTTGGGTAGGTTTCATTTTGGATGGGTGAGAGAGTGAGAATATCATAAATTCAGGATATTCTAGGAAGATTCAAACCATAACAATCTTGAATTAGAACCAAGAAATTATATAAAATTAGACTTGATGGAACTGGTGATTGCTTAATTAAATGTGTTTCTTTGCTTGGTGAGGTAGGATGGAACGAATTATAGGCTAGCCTTACCAAGCGTATACAAGTGAATATGTGATCCACTTAAAGCTCATTTTCAAAAAGAATCACCTCATGAGAAAATTGAGGACATAGTTAATGTGATTCAGCTGAACCTCATGGCATTAATACCAGTAAATAAATAGTGTATGCTTTTGTGTGATCGCACTTTAACAAATTTTGCGACGGGCCTCTGGAAAAACAAATAGAAAGTCTGTTACTTATAGCATTTCAGGCTAATGTATTCATCTGATATGTTACACAACATCAAATGTTTTGGTGTCCCAAATCATGAATTAAAGCAGAAAGTAGGCGGAATAATGGGTTTAGTCTATGATCGAACTGAAACAACAAAAATCAGACCTTTTCCCATCATGTTGCTACGAAATATAAACCAACATAATGGCCTATGCAATGGAACAAGATTGATGACAACTAGATTGGGAAAAAATGATGGAGGCAAAATCTACCAGTGGGCGTAATATTGGACAAATAGTTCTCATTCCTTAAATGCTACTGACTCCATCAGATTCAACCTTAACATTTAACTTTCAACGTCGGCAATTTTCTATAACTGTATCTTTTTCCATGGCAATCAATAAAAGTCAAGGACAATCCTTATCTCAGGTAGGATTGTATCTTCCGGGGCATGTATTTACTGATGGTCAGCTTTATGTTGGGTTTTCAAGGGGTTAAAGAATGAAAGGTTTGAAAATGTTGATCTTAGACAAAAATGGAAAAGCGACTGCGCACACAGAAAATGTTATTTATAAAGAAGCGTTCCAAACTTATGAACTACATGTTTTAGTAAAAATTTGTTATTCATTTCTATATTTTTCCTTTCAATAAACATGGTTGAATTGCTTTTTTAACACTAATCTTTCGATTTCTGACTAGTGTATAAGGTAAAATATAGTCATGAGTGGTCTTGTTTGATTCATATCAATGAGTACTTTAACAATATCAAAAGTTTACAATTTTAACTAACTTGTAACGAGTGATATTGAGGAAACAAAACGTACAACGACAAATGTGCCCATTTGAAATGGAAAGATCAAAAGAGAACGGAGGGAGTAGTTAAATTAGGCAAAGTACCAAAGGAATCAAACCTACTACTTAGATGATCGTCAGGGAATGTCAATTTATTCGCTCTTCATTAAAAACCCCTTTTCAGACTATTCCTTCATAATTATCTTACTAGTTAAGGTGGGCGTGCGCGAGCGCACGCGAACACTTGCATTGGTCGAAGATCTAGAAATCAACTTTATTATGCTCGAGCGCACACAAACACTTGCACATCCCGAATATCTTTAGTTCATTTATAAAATAGTCAACATGACAGCATAGATGATCTAAACTGGTACATGCGTTCAGCTAGTCTTATATTTAGCAAAGACATATCATAACAATCCGTAGATGTTGAAAATGCAAACTAAATCTTTCTTTGATTTGATTTGATTTGTTCTTGCTTAGAAGAGTTGGGATGATGTTGATAATTACAGTGAGGAACAATGTTGCAATGGATAAAATCATATAGATCTCCCACTTAACTCAACTCTCCTAGGGCTAATTCAGCATGCACAAACGATAACAGATAAGCAAAAGGTTTTTAAGATTTGAAAGACAGAAGCAATTCCTAAAAAGAAGATAATTGATCAGCAATGAAGAAAAATTTCAGAAAATGTTGATATTTTAATATGCCACTAAGATTACCTATGCAGATAAATAGAAACTTCTAAGATAAAATATATTTCTATCCTAAGCAAGATTTATGGTGATTATGCCTCAAAACAATATATAAACAGAAAATGAAACATTTATGCAAGATTAATGTAGTTTCAAGGGGTGGATGAAATGTTCCTAAGCAAGTTTTTTTGGCTCTCATGAACCATTTTATTTCAAGAAAGTAGTAGTTATAGATGATCTTAGTATCATATTTTTGATATTTTCTCAACAATGTAGTAAAGTGTTGGTAAGGTATACAAATATTGATGTAGATAAGTCTTATGTGCACAATGCAGGATAAAAATCTTCAATACAAACCTTTGTAAATCCCAAAGAAAGTGCCTCACACCGGAAGACATCTTTGAAATCCTCAGCTCCATCTCTAACCCTCACCATTTTTTTAACATTCATTCTCAAGACTAAGTAGCATCCCCTAAATGCACCTGGTTATGATGTCACCTAATCAGTATGATTTTAGTAAATTGCTAGATACGGGAGGAAGACATCTACAAATTAAGACACATCACCACACTAATAGAGACACAATTGACTTCGTGAGGCCGATTTTAGATTCGTAACTATACCTTGGAAAGACTGCAGATTTGGTAATAAATCGCTAGGTATTGAGGCGAAAACCCCGAATTAATTAGTGTGCACACCTAGCTTAAAATCACACACAGAGGAAGATCAACAAAATTGTGAATGCTTTCGATGCTTCGTAAGATCGTATAGACTGCACTCCCTCCACACAATCCCTGTTATGCCGCTTTCTATACCAACTCCACTAACAACCTCCTCCACCACCTCGCTTTCGCCTCAATCGACGATTATAAGCAATCCACCATTGAACTTCTACTCCTCGCTAAGAACAGATCAGATAATTGTCCCGAAATCGCCAGAGTCGGCGCTATTGTCCCCTCATTTCGTTGATTTCCTAGTCCGATCTTCAACTTCAAGAGTATGGCGTCACGACGATTCTCAATCTATCTCTCTGCGATGAGATCAAGGATCTGATCATCGATTCCACCCGTCGTAATTCCAGTTGCCGCCTCCACCACTCTCTTCGATTGGGTCGTCATTGCCGAACAAGCTGTCTCCTCGCCCCCGCCGACGTCGCCTCTTGGTGCGAGACAGTCGACGCTTGCGTAGAGAAAGATCAACGGTGGTGCACGTGGTGGTAGATCTGACCCGTGGTGGAGAAGGAACTACGTGGTTGTGTGATTCTAGGTTACAAATTGAAAGAGGGGAAAAGTTGTATAGGTAACGGACAAATAGACGGGAAAAATGACGGAAAGCCTAACAGTTAGTTTACTATTCATTAGAAGGGTCCTGCCTTTTAAGTAGAAAGAGATTATTGTATCAGGAATATTAGTCTGGAATTGAAATTGACTTTTAACAATTTTTATCTTTGTAATATTATCTGTTGTGATAATGTAGGAATTTCTTCTTTTTTAGGAGAATTGTTTTTGTTTGTCTTGTACTTCCTCCGTCCCATATTGTTCTTCCTATTTCGAATAGTATACACTATTCACGGTTGAAGAGAATCTACTCGTTTTGTCTTGATATATAAGAAAATATATAGTCATGTGGGGTCTTGTTTGATTCGTATTAATGCGTACTTTAATAATATCCAATTTTAATTATTTGTATTAACATACAACTAGAGATATTAAGGATACAAAACGTACCTCGGTAAATATGTCATGAAAAAATGGGAAGAACATTGTGGGACGGAGGGAGTATAAAAAAACCTGCAACTTTCACTGACTATGGAACCGTTATGCAATTTTCTTATAAAATAATTATTTTTGTTCCAATATAATTGTCATTCTAGGATTATAAAGAAGAATTAAGAATTCAATTTTTTCTCCGAATTATCTTTACTTAATTTTCTTGATTAGTAATGTCTAAAATGATAATTATTTAAGATTTCAAATCTAGTAATAAACATAGAGACAAATCTGACAAAAATCTTGTCAAAAAAGCTAAAACGACGATTAAATAGTAACAATAAAGAATTTTTTTTTCTGAAATGATCTTTTTTTTCAAAACAATTCTCATTTTAGGCTCGATTTGAAACATATTCCCAACATAGGCACAAATTTTTGATTCGGAATATTTACTCGTTGGACCAACGTCTCTCATCCGAAGCACATTTTTTTTTATTTCCCACGTGTAAGAGACGTAAACTTAAAAAAAAAGGCATGTATAATGGGCAATGACATGGCAGACATTGAGCACGATATGAAGGCCCACTTTTTTCAACAACAATAAGACCACCCACAATGGGGGTTGCATGAAATATTTTAATATTTGATTGCATAGCAAAAATTACTTTTTGCTATGAAACTAATGTTTGAGTTGCATATCTTGCAACTCAAACTTGGGTTGCATATCTTGCAACTCAAACTTGGGTTGCATGAGGGTTGCATAACAAAGTTGACCACTTTTTAGTCATTGATCAATAATGATCTAATGGCTCTCATAAATTTATATTTAAGTAATATTTTATATTCTTTCAACCAAAATATTAGGCTTATATATAAATTATAAAAATAATAAAAAAATATTTTAATATTTATAATTTTTTTTTGTTTTTTTTTTGGTAGAAATAATTTATTTTTGTTTACAGTTAGATAATCATATTACACATATATAAGGCGCTGGTTTACTTAGCACATTTATATTAGGCTTATATAAATGTATAAGGCGTTGGTTTACTGAGCACATGTATAAGGGTTTTGCCATAGCAAAAATATTAGGCTTATATATAAGCAATTTACTGAGCACATGTAAAACCAGCGCCTTATGCAATTATTTTATTTTTTAAGTTTATGTGTAAAAGACGTTGGTTCTGTCAGCGTCTCTTACACGTGGGAAATAAAAAAAAAGAATGCGCTTCGGATGAGAGACGCTTCAGCTAGCGTCTCATACTTGAAAAAATTTCGAGTCTCCTCAGAGTGCCTATGTTGAGAATTAGTTTCAAAACGAGCCCATATCGAGTATTTCTTTTTTTTTTAAAAAGCCTACTTAAGAAAAAAATTAAACAATAAAAGTAGTCTAGACTGCCAATTAAAAAGAACATTTTAGTTTTCCTACGAGTCCAACTTCCGCTACTTTTCGCCTCAAAGCTTCGATGTTAGCTAGATATGGGGAACTCAACGTAGAGGAAAACTCCGGTGCACAACTCTTAACGTAGAAAAAACTAATAATTTACGTTCAGAAATTATACGTTAATGTTCATAATCTGGGGCATGAATTTTTTTGAACGTTTTCAGTGAGGGATGTGGTGACATTGTACTTACAACGAACTTTGATTTTTTTTCTTCTCAAAATGACCTCAAAAAAAATTGGTCGACCAAATTATGAAAATTACCATCCAAAATATGTACATTAGTATGTTATCTGTAAATGCGAAAAACTTCGTTTTCCTACGTTAAATCTTGTTCTCACCCGAACGTTTCTCACTCAACGTATGTATGACTCAAATTTCAATAACTTTTAATGTTAGTACGTAGCAGAACGTGTACACATTGCTTGAGTTTAGGCCCTTACTATATATCGTCTACCCAAATTATCAAATATCACTCACTCCCATGTGTTACGCGTCTTCATATAATTGCATGCGTAATGCACCAATATGGTTTATGCATTACGCACAAAGTTTTTTTTTAATTTTTTTTCCATAATGTTGTAGAGAATTTCAATACGAACGTGCATATAAAATTCGTTCAAAAATCGACGTCGTTTGCCCCTTCAAAAGGCCAAAAAACAAATATATCACATAATTTTCAACGTCAATAAGTGTGCGTTAAAACTTAACACGCAATTTTTTCAACTTTCTTGCATAATATTGTGGAGAATTTAATGACGGGTCTGTATATAATTCATCCAAAACGAAAATATTTTGACCCTCTAAAAAAACTTATACTTATATGGTGTTGTTATTCATTATGAATAAATATGATGGAATACTACTTAAATATTATAGTAATGCGTTATGGTTAAGTATTATGTACTTTAATACTTATAGTATTGTAACGCATTACGTCCACGTAATACAAACTTCTTACTTCTATAGTATATGTATTCATTTCAATTAAGCACTACGAACTTAACGGAGGGTAATGCATGGTGGTTAATTATTCTTTATAAATATCAAATTCGTCACACTTAATCAAGATACAAAACTATTTCCTTTTAGTGATAAATTTGATATTTAAATATAACTATAATTATAATGTATAAGTAATGATTCGTTATACTTAAACATATTGGCATATATATATTCTTTGTTATTTCGGGTTTTTGAAGGGACAAACGATGTCTGTGTTGTACGAATTTTATTTGCAAGCGTTCGCATTAAAATAATAACAAATGAACCATGTTTTTGTGTTACGCATGATTTTTTTTAATTTTTTAATTCGTGTGCTATGCATGAAATAGGTTAGTGCGAAACGTACGAAGGTGAGTGATATTTAGTAATTTAAGTGGACGATCTATATACATACATATACAAAAAACTGATTGGCCTTGGATGAAAGTATAGACAATTGACACCTACTGATGTCTAATTAAACCATATTCCTACATCCTTACCTTTCCACCTTTTGAATCTGTTTTTCGCACTTCGTTTTCCATCAATATGGTAATAGAGAGCAATCCGAGTATTAAAAACATCTATTCTTTTAGTAAAAAATATTATATAAATATATATAAAAATAATATCTAAATATAAAAACATTAACAAATAAGTAAAAACGCATTAGACCCACGCGAAACACGAGACAATAATCTAATATATTAGAAATCGTGTAAGTTTACACTTCAAACTATGAAATTAATATATTCAACGAAGAGTTTCGAGCGTGGCCTTGCTTAGACTAAACTTTACATTAACAAACTTCAAATGAGGATAAGTTAATAATCAAACACTAGTATAGTATTAAGAGTTTCTAGTTTGAAGTGGCTTTAAAGAACAAACTATGTACCAACAAGCATGTGGTCGGGTGGTAAGGGACCCCAACCACCTAACATGAGATCTCGAGTTCGAGACTTGGTGGAGGTTAAAATTTGTTTGTTGGGAGAGTCACCCATGCAGCTCGAACTCTAGATGTAAGGGTAGTAGGGGAATACTCTGACCGCTGAACTAGAGTGGAAAACCAAAAAAAAAAAGAACAAACTATGTATAACCAAAAATTAATTACGTAAATTAGTACAAAAGACACGTTCATCTTTGCTTCAAAGTGTATTTTCTTATACTGGTATTTTAATATTTTTGTGGTGAAGATCATTTCAAGCCGAGCCAAGCCAAGCCAAGCCAAGCCAAGCCAACTCAGGTTCCCTATTTAGTGTTGATGTTATTCTAGGCAATACTGCCTCTATCTCTCTTTTTTCTTCGTCTTTCTCACTTTGTACCAAAATTAAGAAGAGGAGAGGAGAAGAGGGGAGAAAAATAGGAGAGGGTGTATATCCGGATGAGGAAATAAGGAGAGAGAGAAAATAGAAAGATTAAGATGTGGATAATAAAAATGAAAAAGTAATTTGAATTGTTATAGATTTTGTAGTAGTAATTGAGAAGTTTTTATGAGGGTATTGTAGTAAGAATTGATAATCAAAAGTAGAAAGTTTTGATAAGAGGAAGCAAATAGGGGGATAATGAAAAAGGAAAGAAGAAGAAAATAGAGAGACATAGGGAGTATAATTTTTTTAAAGGTAAATGAAAATAAAATGGTAGTCAAAGTAACAAAGAGATGATACTTATAGTGATACAAATCAACTCATCTTTTCAATTACTTAGGCTTCGTTTGGCATATTGAGCTGAAACAGTAGTTTGTGCTAAAAAAGTAGATGAAGTTGGAATTGGAGCAGAATGATTAGCTAGAGCTGAAGATAAGAATGTTGTTTAAAAAACTACTTCAGCGTTTGGTACTTTTAGCTTAATTTTTAATAATAACGGTAAAATTACCAGAAAGGATATAATTATTTATTTATACTCCCTCTGTCCAAAAATATAGGTGTCATTTCATATTACCACGGATGTCCATGCGCCTTTTATTTTGTCAATATCTCTAATTACGTGTTACGTTGTTAGTAAAAATGGTTTATCTAATGTGTGTCCTAGAGCATACAATAAATAACTTAAAAGAGAAACGAATCACATTGAGAATGTGATATCTTTTTGTTGTGTTGAGTTTATCCCATTTTTCTAGGTCGGGAGTAGTGTAAATATTCCCTTTTTTTAATTGTTTATGGTGTGTTCCTTGGGCACACATTAAAAAGACCTTAATAAAATATAAAATTTTGATATTGTTAAAGTACTAATTCAGACGAATTAAACAAGACGCACATGACCATGTTTTTCTTTATATATTAGAAGAAATCTACAAAATTAACATGAATTGTGAATAATATCAAAAAATTAACATGACCATCCTAATTCAGACGAATTAAGCTAGCTTATTTTTGGATGAAACGAAGGCAAACATCATTGTTGCTGAACAGACCCTTAGAGGTATCACATTTAAAGTTAACTTTAATCTACATTAAGCTTATTAAGCAAGATGAATATTTTCAAAAAAAACACACTCAACAATTGGATGGAAAAAAGAAACTAATTAAGATATGTTAATGTGTAAAAAAGCTCTACCGAATGAAGCCTTGCTAAAACATGAACCAAATACAAAAATACATTACTTTTCTAGAGAAATGTTTCACTGAGAACAAACCTTACGATACGAAGTGCGAATTGCTCGCACTCACAAATAACAAGCTAATGATCTTAAATTTGGGTGGTCATATTCATAATCTATTGATCAAGTCCGTTCAGGTCATTTTCAAAAAAAAAAAAAACAAATTAAGTTCACATAAATTACAAAATTGTTTCCGTTTGACTCACTTAAAAAGTTCAAAATTATCACCCCCATATTATGAACATTATCATCCAGAATATGAACATTGACGTGTAATTTGTGAATGTGAGCGCTTCACACTTCATACAGTAATTTATTTCCTACGAGAACCTTGCTCTACTTTTCTATTGATTAAATCCTTATAGCGTTCATAATTAGAGCTGTCAATCGGGTCGGTCAAGTCGGGTTCGGCCAATTTCAGATTTGAGCGGAGAACGGGTTTGGTTAATTCGGATAATAGGTCAAGCCGGTCGGGTCATTACAGGTTAGTGGACGGTTCAGGTTAACCAACGTGTTAGTAACGTCATTTTTGTAAATATTTTATTTATTATTAAATTATAAAAATAAATTAAATAATACATTAAAAACTAAAATAATTTAGTAAAAAAATATTATATTAAACTATTTTAGTGCAATTGGAAAATAAAAAACTTCGTATTATTTAAAAAATTTAAATTTCTTAATTACAAAAACTACATATATATCTCCTAATCATATTCATTTTTGAAGACACTTGAGCATGTTAACGTCATCTATATGTCATTAATCATGTATAATTTATGTTATATATACTAATGTTCAAAATTTAATCATTAATATGTCGGGTTCGGTGAACCTCTTTTCAGATTTGCTTCGGGTTCGGTTAATTCGGGTTTCGGTCGATTCTGGTCGGGTTTAAATGCGAGTCGGTCATGCCGATTTTTAGGTTTCGGTCATTTTTTGATAGTTCTATTCATAATACATAAAAATTTACTTTTACTGCAATTCTTTTTCAAATATTTTTAATATATTTTAATCTATATATTGACAGTGCTATTAACTATGAAATATATTATCTAAATTTATACTAAAAGTAAAAACTAAATGCATTTTATTTGGTATAAATAATATGATTTTGGATTAAAAACCATTTATTATACAAAAAAATTAAACTTTGTTACTCAATACGAATAACACCGATAAAATTCTATAAGACCGTTGTGGTCGTGCTTGTAATCCGATTTCAGCCAAGTTATTGTTCACAATGTCAAAAAATAATCAGCAAACACATTGTGGCATTTTGGTTAGGAGAAAGATTCGGTGAGGAAAAGTTATTTGGTTAAGACTCAGAACACTTTTGTGTTCATGAGTTATAATGTTTGTGTTCATCGATTATAACGTATGTGTTCATACGACAGAGTATGTGCATGTCATGTGAGGAGTACAGGAATTGTTTTCAAAGTTGAATAGTGGGTTTGGTTTTTTTTTTTGGCATTCCCACATCGGTTAGGAGGGAGTATATTATACACTATATATATTGGGTATTACTTTAAAGGGTTAGTTGAGTTAGAAAGGAGGCCCCCTCGCGCGCGCCGCCGCCGCCGTCCGTCCGGTCCGTGTTCGTGGCACGTGCGCGGTGTGGTTGGGTGGGTCTCACTTTTTCCGAGTCAAATTAATTTTTGGGCTTTCGGAGTATCCGATCGTAAATTAATTGCGCATCGGATTCTTCCGATTTGTTTTGAATTCGTGTTTAAAATCTTCTTTGACAGTTTCAAAATGGTTTTGTAACTGCCCTGATTTAATGCACACGTTTTCTGATATGGAGTTAGTGCTCCAGATTTGCAGTTTCATCTCCTTAAATTGTGATTCAATCTGCTGAAAAAATATATACAGAAAAACGAAGTTTTCCTTCCTTCTACAATCTTTTCGTTCTGAGCATACCCGTCTGATTCCAGTCCTTCGTTGGCGAGAGCCCGCGATCGGAGGACGCTGTGACAACCTTGGGGGGCGACGCCTGTCTGACTGTGCTCCGGTGGTCAGGGCGAATTCGCTTCTAAGGCAGCGGCTTACATACCGCGACGCAGCAAGTTTTCGGTTCCTGTTTTATCAAAGGTTTTTGAAGTAGCCCTACATTCTACTCTGATTTCCTCTTACAATTTAGAAGCGAATTTGAAATCAGAATGGCGATGTACTTCAAGCCAATGCTGGATCTGTCGAAGCTCGAACCTCTTGACGGGACGAACTACAAGAGGTGGTCTCAGAAGATGCTGATTTTCTTCGAACAACTGGAGGTCGACTACGTTCTCCTCCATCAACCTCCGGTTGTAGAAGGATCCGTTGTTCCAAACACTCATGGAATGGAAGGAACTCCGTCTCCTGGCGGAACACCAGTCACGGTGGACGAAGCAACCATGAAGAAGTACGAATCTGACAACAAGACGGCTCGTGGTCACATGCTCAGTCATGTTACTAACCCGATCTTCGATCTACTTGCTTCCCACAAATCTGCAAAGGTGATGTGGGATCTCTTAGAGGCAAAATATTCAACTGATGATGCAGGAAAGAAGAAGTATGTCTGCGGGAAATTTATGCAGTTCAAGATGGTGGACGACAAGCCAATCATGGCTCAAGTCCATGAATACGAGAATCTGGTGGCTGACATCTTGGCTGAAGGGATGAAAATGTGTGAAGTCTTGCAGGCCAATTTTCTAATCGAGAAACTTCCAGATTCTTGGTCTGGTTACCGTAATCAACTGAAGCACAAGAAGAAGGATTTAACCCTTCTCGAACTAGTCAACCACATGAAGATTGAAGAGGTGAATCGCCTCAAAGATAAGCCTGTTTCTAAAGGTTCTGATAATTCGGTAAAGGCTAATCTTGTGGAGTCTTCTGAAAATTCTGACAGGTTCAAGAAGAAGGACAAAAAGGAGAACTTCAAGAAGGACAAGGTGCAGAACAAGAGGGCTCCTAACTTCAAGAAGAAAGGGAAGCCCCAAAACAACAATCAAGGCTGTTTCGTTTGTGGCAAGATGGGACATCGAGCCTATCAATGCTATGACCGAGCTGACAACCAAAAGGATGCACCGAAGCCTAAGAAAGACAAGACCAAACCTCAAGCCAACATTGCTGAAGGATCTGACGATCTAATCGCCATGATCACAACTGCTGAAGCCAACAATGTAGCTGAGAAGGTCGAGTGGCTGATTGACACAGGAGCAACTAAACATTTTTGTGCTGATAGGTCGTTATTTGCTGAATTTCAAGAAGCTGCTGAAGTTGATCAAGTCTATATGGGAAATTCAAGTATCTCTCAGGTTGTGTAGTTCCTGGACTGGAGAACAAGGTGTGCAGGCTCAAGAAGTCACTCTATGGTTTGAAGCAAGCGCCAAAGCAATGGTTGTGTAGTTCCTGGACTGGAGAACAAGGTGTGCAGGCTCAAGAAGTCACTCTATGGTTTGAAGCAAGCGCCAAAGCAATGGTATGATAAGTTTCATAAGACTATTCTAAGCTTTGGGTTTCAGGTCAATGGATCTGATGCATGTGTGTATTCAAAGATGTTTGGTGTTGATTGTGTGATTATATGTCTTTATGTTGATGACATGTTATTATTTGGAACACATATTAATGCTATAAATTCGACCAAACTATATTTATCCTCTCGATTTGATATGAAAGACTTAGGTGAAGCTGATGTTATTCTAGGTGTTAAAGTAACTAGAACCGAAAGTGGCTTCATTTTATCTCAACCTCATCATGTAGAGAAAGTGTTAAAGAAATTTAATCATTTTGATGTGGTACCAGTAAGAACTCCCTTTGACTCTAGCATGCAATTAAAGAAAAACCAAGGTGATAGTGTTTCACAAAGTGAGTATGCTAAAGTAATTGGAAGTTTGATGTTTTTGATGAACTGTACTCGGCCTGATATTGCTTATGCTGTTAGTAGACTTAGTCGGTATACTCATAACCCTAGTAAAGATCATTGGGGTGCACTTAACAGATTATTGAGATACCTAAAAGGCACTATGGATTGGGGTTTACATTATGCTGGTTATCCTAAAGTGTTAGAGGGATATTGTGATGCAAATTGGGTAACCGATGATAAAGTAGTTAACTCAACTAGTGGTTATGTGTTTACATTATGTGGTGGTGCTATTTCTTGGAAGTCTTCTAAACAGACTTGTATAGCTAGATCTACTATGGAATCTGAGTTTATAGCTCTAGATTTAGCAAGTCAAGAGGCTGAGTGGTTAAGAAGTTTACTGGCTGATTTACCACTGTGGGGGCGCCCAGCTCCCCCCATATCTCTACATTGTGACTCTCAAGCTGCGATTTGCATAGCAAACAGTAACGCCTATAATGGCAAGAAGAGACACATTCGGATTAGACATGCGTCTGTGAGACAACTGATCACAAATGGAGTATTCAGCTTGGAGTATGTGAGATCTGAGAGGAATATTGCAGATCCTTTGACTAAGGGACTAAATAGAAGATTAGTTCTTGACACGTCGAAGGGAATGGGTCTAAAACCCGTGAGATGAGGAATTCTTGGTGGATCCACGTTGTGGTCAAACGAAGCCTTGAAAAGACTCATGTGAAGTAGAGGATGAGCTTTAGCTCTTAATGAACTCATAGCCCAAAATATGGGTGGTCCTTTGAGACGGACTTGATGAGCTCACCGATGATTTGAGAGGTTGAGTTATCTAACTCTTAATGACTTTATAACCCATATAGGGTAGTCCTTTGGAGACAGGACTTGATGGAGTCACCTACAGGAGTGTGAAGGTTAGCCACCTTCTATGAAAGTTTTCGAATAATCTTTCTAGAGCACTCTTCAGCATCCCAAGGAAGATTTGGCTATCTTAGAGAAATTATTGAGGAATCAACTGGATTTTAGGTAAGAAGTGTGTTATTAAGAACAATCCTTAAACGAGAGAGTTCCAGATTTGTTCACTCTTCTCGTGAAGGGATCACTTGATTTCACTATGTGTTGGTTCAAGTCGTAAGACACCTGCACTTAAGCTTCAAACCTTACATATGCTCAGAACTGTTTTAAAATCTTTTCTTTGGAAAACGTATTCTGTATTGTGGGGGATTGTGAGGAGTACAGGAATTGTTTTCAAAGTTGAATAGTGGGTTTGGTTTTTTTTTTTTGGCATTCCCACATCGGTTAGGAGGGAGTATATTATACACTATATATATTGGGTATTACTTTAAAGGGTTAGTTGAGTTAGAAAGGAGGCCCCCTCGCGCGCGCCGCCACCGCCGTCCGTCCGGTCCGGTCCGTGTTCGTGGCACGTGCGCGGTGTGGTTGGGTGGGTCTCACTTTTTCCGAGTCAAATTAATTTTTGGGCTTTCGGAGTATCCGATCGTAAATTAATTGCGCATCGGATTCTTCCGATTTGTTTTGAATTCGTGTTTAAAATCTTCTTTGACTGTTTCAAAATGGTTTTGTAACTGCCCTGATTTAATGCACACGTTTTCTGATATGGAGTTAGTGCTCCAGATTTGCAGTTTCATCTCCTTAAATTGTGATTCAATCTGCTGAAAAAATATATACAGAAAAACGAAGTTTTCCTTCCTTCTACAATCTTTTCGTTCTGAGCATACCCGTCTGATTCCAGTCCTTCGTTGGCGAGAGCCCGCGATCGGAGGACGCTGTGACAACCTTGGGGGGCGACGCCTGTCTGACTGTGCTCCGGTGGTCAGGGCGAATTCGCTTCTAAGGCAGCGGCTTACATACCGCGACGCAACAAGTTTTCGGTTCCTGTTTTATCAAAGGTTTTTGAAGTAGCCCTACATTCTACTCTGATTTCCTCTTACAATTTAGAAGCGAATTTGAAATCAGAATGGCGATGTACTTCAAGCCAATGTTGGATCTGTCGAAGCTCGAACCTCTTGACGGGACGAACTACAAGAGGTGGTCTCAGAAGATGCTGATTTTCTTCGAACAACTGGAGGTCGACTACGTTCTCCTCCATCAACCTCCGGTTGTAGAAGGATCCGTTGTTCCAAACACTCCTGGAATGGAAGGAACTCCGTCTCCTGGCGGAACACCAGTCACGGTGGACGAAGCAACCATGAAGAAGTACGAATCTGACAACAAGACGGCTCGTGGTCACATGCTCAGTCATGTTACTAACCCGATCTTCGATCTACTTGCTTCCCACAAATCTGCAAAGGTGATGTGGGATCTCTTAGAGGCAAAATATTCAACTGATGATGCAGGAAAGAAGAAGTATGTCTGCGGGAAATTTATGCAGTTCAAGATGGTGGACGACAAGCCAATCATGGCTCAAGTCCATGAATACGAGAATCTGGTGGCTGACATCTTGGCTGAAGGGATGAAAATGTGTGAAGTCTTGCAGGCCAATTTTCTAATCGAGAAACTTCCAGATTCTTGGTCTGGTTACCGTAATCAACTGAAGCACAAGAAGAAGGATTTAACCCTTCTCGAACTAGTCAACCACATGAAGATTGAAGAGGTGAATCGCCTCAAAGATAAGCCTGTTTCTAAAGGTTCTGATAATTCGGTAAAGGCTAATCTTGTGGAGTCTTCTGAAAATTCTGACAGGTTCAAGAAGAAGGACAAAAAGGAGAACTTCAAGAAGGACAAGGTGCAGAACAAGAGGGCTCCTAACTTCAAGAAGAAAGGGAAGCCCCAAAACAACAATCAAGGCTGTTTCGTTTGTGGCAAGATGGGACATCGAGCCTATCAATGCTATGACCGAGCTGACAACCAAAAGGATGCACCGAAGCCTAAGAAAGACAAGACCAAACCTCAAGCCAACATTGCTGAAGGATCTGACGATCTAATCGCCATGATCACAACTGCTGAAGCCAACAATGTAGCTGAGAAGGTCGAGTGGCTGATTGACACAGGAGCAACTAAACATTTTTGTGCTGATAGGTCGTTATTTGCTGAATTTCAAGAAGCTGCTGAAGTTGATCAAGTCTATATGGGAAATTCAAGTATCTCTCAGGTTGTGTAGTTCCTGGACTGGAGAACAAGGTGTGCAGGCTCAAGAAGTCACTCTATGGTTTGAAGCAAGCGCCAAAGCAATGGTTGTGTAGTTCCTGGACTGGAGAACAAGGTGTGCAGGCTCAAGAAGTCACTCTATGGTTTGAAGCAAGCGCCAAAGCAATGGTATGATAAGTTTCATAAGACTATTCTAAGCTTTGGGTTTCAGGTCAATGGATCTGATGCATGTGTGTATTCAAAGATGTTTGGTGTTGATTGTGTGATTATATGTCTTTATGTTGATGACATGTTATTATTTGGAACACATATTAATGCTATAAATTCGACCAAACTATATTTATCCTCTCGATTTGATATGAAAGACTTAGGTGAAGCTGATGTTATTCTAGGTGTTAAAGTAACTAGAACCGAAAGTGGCTTCATTTTATCTCAACCTCATCATGTAGAGAAAGTGTTAAAGAAATTTAATCATTTTGATGTGGTACCAGTAAGAACTCCCTTTGACTCTAGCATGCAATTAAAGAAAAACCAAGGTGATAGTGTTTCACAAAGTGAGTATGCTAAAGTAATTGGAAGTTTGATGTTTTTGATGAACTGTACTCGGCCTGATATTGCTTATGCTGTTAGTAGACTTAGTCGGTATACTCATAACCCTAGTAAAGATCATTGGGGTGCACTTAACAGATTATTGAGATACCTAAAAGGCACTATGGATTGGGGTTTACATTATGCTGGTTATCCTAAAGTGTTAGAGGGATATTGTGATGCAAATTGGGTAACCGATGATAAAGTAGTTAACTCAACTAGTGGTTATGTGTTTACATTATGTGGTGGTGCTATTTCTTGGAAGTCTTCTAAACAGACTTGTATAGCTAGATCTACTATGGAATCTGAGTTTATAGCTCTAGATTTAGCAAGTCAAGAGGCTGAGTGGTTAAGAAGTTTACTGGCTGATTTACCACTGTGGGGGCGCCCAGCTCCCCCCATATCTCTACATTGTGACTCTCAAGCTGCGATTTGCATAGCAAACAGTAACGCCTATAATGGCAAGAAGAGACACATTCGGATTAGACATGCGTCTGTGAGACAACTGATCACAAATGGAGTATTCAGCTTGGAGTATGTGAGATCTGAGAGGAATATTGCAGATCCTTTGACTAAGGGACTAAATAGAAGATTAGTTCTTGACACGTCGAAGGGAATGGGTCTAAAACCCGTGAGATGAGGAATTCTTGGTGGATCCACGTTGTGGTCAAACGAAGCCTTGAAAAGACTCATGTGAAGTAGAGGATGAGCTTTAGCTCTTAATGAACTCATAGCCCAAAATATGGGTGGTCCTTTGAGACGGACTTGATGAGCTCACCGATGATTTGAGAGGTTGAGTTATCTAACTCTTAATGACTTTATAACCCATATAGGGTAGTCCTTTGGAGACAGGACTTGATGGAGTCACCTACAGGAGTGTGAAGGTTAGCCACCTTCTATGAAAGTTTTCGAATAATCTTTCTAGAGCACTCTTCAGCATCCCAAGGAAGATTTGGCTATCTTAGAGAAATTATTGAGGAATCAACTGGATTTTAGGTAAGAAGTGTGTTATTAAGAACAATCCTTAAACGAGAGAGTTCCAGATTTGTTCACTCTTCTCGTGAAGGGATCACTTGATTTCACTATGTGTTGGTTCAAGTCGTAAGACACCTGCACTTAAGCTTCAAACCTTACATATGCTCAGAACTGTTTTAAAATCTTTTCTTTGGAAAACGTATTCTGTATTGTGGGGGATTGTGAGGAGTACAGGAATTGTTTTCAAAGTTGAATAGTGGGTTTGGTTTTTTTTTTTTGGCATTCCCACATCGGTTAGGAGGGAGTATATTATACACTATATATATTGGGTATTACTTTAAAGGGTTAGTTGAGTTAGAAAGGAGGCCCCCTCGCGCGCGCCGCCACCGCCGTCCGTCCGGTCCGGTCCGTGTTCGTGGCACGTGCGCGGTGTGGTTGGGTGGGTCTCACTTTTTCCGAGTCAAATTAATTTTTGGGCTTTCGGAGTATCCGATCGTAAATTAATTGCGCATCGGATTCTTCCGATTTGTTTTGAATTCGTGTTTAAAATCTTCTTTGACTGTTTCAAAATGGTTTTGTAACTGCCCTGATTTAATGCACACGTTTTCTGATATGGAGTTAGTGCTCCAGATTTGCAGTTTCATCTCCTTAAATTGTGATTCAATCTGCTGAAAAAATATATACAGAAAAACGAAGTTTTCCTTCCTTCTACAATCTTTTCGTTCTGAGCATACCCGTCTGATTCCAGTCCTTCGTTGGCGAGAGCCCGCGATCGGAGGACGCTGTGACAACCTTGGGGGGCGACGCCTGTCTGACTGTGCTCCGGTGGTCAGGGCGAATTCGCTTCTAAGGCAGCGGCTTACATACCGCGACGCAACAAGTTTTCGGTTCCTGTTTTATCAAAGGTTTTTGAAGTAGCCCTACATTCTACTCTGATTTCCTCTTACAATTTAGAAGCGAATTTGAAATCAGAATGGCGATGTACTTCAAGCCAATGTTGGATCTGTCGAAGCTCGAACCTCTTGACGGGACGAACTACAAGAGGTGGTCTCAGAAGATGCTGATTTTCTTCGAACAACTGGAGGTCGACTACGTTCTCCTCCATCAACCTCCGGTTGTAGAAGGATCCGTTGTTCCAAACACTCCTGGAATGGAAGGAACTCCGTCTCCTGGCGGAACACCAGTCACGGTGGACGAAGCAACCATGAAGAAGTACGAATCTGACAACAAGACGGCTCGTGGTCACATGCTCAGTCATGTTACTAACCCGATCTTCGATCTACTTGCTTCCCACAAATCTGCAAAGGTGATGTGGGATCTCTTAGAGGCAAAATATTCAACTGATGATGCAGGAAAGAAGAAGTATGTCTGCGGGAAATTTATGCAGTTCAAGATGGTGGACGACAAGCCAATCATGGCTCAAGTCCATGAATACGAGAATCTGGTGGCTGACATCTTGGCTGAAGGGATGAAAATGTGTGAAGTCTTGCAGGCCAATTTTCTAATCGAGAAACTTCCAGATTCTTGGTCTGGTTACCGTAATCAACTGAAGCACAAGAAGAAGGATTTAACCCTTCTCGAACTAGTCAACCACATGAAGATTGAAGAGGTGAATCGCCTCAAAGATAAGCCTGTTTCTAAAGGTTCTGATAATTCGGTAAAGGCTAATCTTGTGGAGTCTTCTGAAAATTCTGACAGGTTCAAGAAGAAGGACAAAAAGGAGAACTTCAAGAAGGACAAGGTGCAGAACAAGAGGGCTCCTAACTTCAAGAAGAAAGGGAAGCCCCAAAACAACAATCAAGGCTGTTTCGTTTGTGGCAAGATGGGACATCGAGCCTATCAATGCTATGACCGAGCTGACAACCAAAAGGATGCACCGAAGCCTAAGAAAGACAAGACCAAACCTCAAGCCAACATTGCTGAAGGATCTGACGATCTAATCGCCATGATCACAACTGCTGAAGCCAACAATGTAGCTGAGAAGGTCGAGTGGCTGATTGACACAGGAGCAACTAAACATTTTTGTGCTGATAGGTCGTTATTTGCTGAATTTCAAGAAGCTGCTGAAGTTGATCAAGTCTATATGGGAAATTCAAGTATCTCTCAGGTTGTGTAGTTCCTGGACTGGAGAACAAGGTGTGCAGGCTCAAGAAGTCACTCTATGGTTTGAAGCAAGCGCCAAAGCAATGGTTGTGTAGTTCCTGGACTGGAGAACAAGGTGTGCAGGCTCAAGAAGTCACTCTATGGTTTGAAGCAAGCGCCAAAGCAATGGTATGATAAGTTTCATAAGACTATTCTAAGCTTTGGGTTTCAGGTCAATGGATCTGATGCATGTGTGTATTCAAAGATGTTTGGTGTTGATTGTGTGATTATATGTCTTTATGTTGATGACATGTTATTATTTGGAACACATATTAATGCTATAAATTCGACCAAACTATATTTATCCTCTCGATTTGATATGAAAGACTTAGGTGAAGCTGATGTTATTCTAGGTGTTAAAGTAACTAGAACCGAAAGTGGCTTCATTTTATCTCAACCTCATCATGTAGAGAAAGTGTTAAAGAAATTTAATCATTTTGATGTGGTACCAGTAAGAACTCCCTTTGACTCTAGCATGCAATTAAAGAAAAACCAAGGTGATAGTGTTTCACAAAGTGAGTATGCTAAAGTAATTGGAAGTTTGATGTTTTTGATGAACTGTACTCGGCCTGATATTGCTTATGCTGTTAGTAGACTTAGTCGGTATACTCATAACCCTAGTAAAGATCATTGGGGTGCACTTAACAGATTATTGAGATACCTAAAAGGCACTATGGATTGGGGTTTACATTATGCTGGTTATCCTAAAGTGTTAGAGGGATATTGTGATGCAAATTGGGTAACCGATGATAAAGTAGTTAACTCAACTAGTGGTTATGTGTTTACATTATGTGGTGGTGCTATTTCTTGGAAGTCTTCTAAACAGACTTGTATAGCTAGATCTACTATGGAATCTGAGTTTATAGCTCTAGATTTAGCAAGTCAAGAGGCTGAGTGGTTAAGAAGTTTACTGGCTGATTTACCACTGTGGGGGCGCCCAGCTCCCCCCATATCTCTACATTGTGACTCTCAAGCTGCGATTTGCATAGCAAACAGTAACGCCTATAATGGCAAGAAGAGACACATTCGGATTAGACATGCGTCTGTGAGACAACTGATCACAAATGGAGTATTCAGCTTGGAGTATGTGAGATCTGAGAGGAATATTGCAGATCCTTTGACTAAGGGACTAAATAGAAGATTAGTTCTTGACACGTCGAAGGGAATGGGTCTAAAACCCGTGAGATGAGGAATTCTTGGTGGATCCACGTTGTGGTCAAACGAAGCCTTGAAAAGACTCATGTGAAGTAGAGGATGAGCTTTAGCTCTTAATGAACTCATAGCCCAAAATATGGGTGGTCCTTTGAGACGGACTTGATGAGCTCACCGATGATTTGAGAGGTTGAGTTATCTAACTCTTAATGACTTTATAACCCATATAGGGTAGTCCTTTGGAGACAGGACTTGATGGAGTCACCTACAGGAGTGTGAAGGTTAGCCACCTTCTATGAAAGTTTTCGAATAATCTTTCTAGAGCACTCTTCAGCATCCCAAGGAAGATTTGGCTATCTTAGAGAAATTATTGAGGAATCAACTGGATTTTAGGTAAGAAGTGTGTTATTAAGAACAATCCTTAAACGAGAGAGTTCCAGATTTGTTCACTCTTCTCGTGAAGGGATCACTTGATTTCACTATGTGTTGGTTCAAGTCGTAAGACACCTGCACTTAAGCTTCAAACCTTACATATGCTCAGAACTGTTTTAAAATCTTTTCTTTGGAAAACGTATTCTGTATTGTGGGGGATTGTGAGGAGTACAGGAATTGTTTTCAAAGTTGAATAGTGGGTTTGGTTTTTTTTTTTTGGCATTCCCACATCGGTTAGGAGGGAGTATATTATACACTATATATATTGGGTATTACTTTAAAGGGTTAGTTGAGTTAGAAAGGAGGCCCCCTCGCGCGCGCCGCCACCGCCGTCCGTCCGGTCCGGTCCGTGTTCGTGGCACGTGCGCGGTGTGGTTGGGTGGGTCTCACTTTTTCCGAGTCAAATTAATTTTTGGGCTTTCGGAGTATCCGATCGTAAATTAATTGCGCATCGGATTCTTCCGATTTGTTTTGAATTCGTGTTTAAAATCTTCTTTGACTGTTTCAAAATGGTTTTGTAACTGCCCTGATTTAATGCACACGTTTTCTGATATGGAGTTAGTGCTCAAGATTTGCAGTTTCATCTCCTTAAATTGTGATTCAATCTGCTGAAAAAATATATACAGAAAAACGAAGTTTTCCTTCCTTCTACAATCTTTTCGTTCTGAGCATACCCGTCTGATTCCAGTCCTTCGTTGGCGAGAGCCCGCGATCGGAGGACGCTGTGACAACCTTGGGGGGCGACGCCTGTCTGACTGTGCTCCGGTGGTCAGGGCGAATTCGCTTCTAAGGCAGCGGCTTACATACCGCGACGCAGCAAGTTTTCGATTCCTGTTTTATCAAAGGTTTTTGAAGTAGCCCTACATTCTACTCTGATTTCCTCTTACATGTCATAGTGTGTGTTTAATTATATGTTACATTATGTGTTTATTGGCGAAAATGTATTCATACATTATAACGTGTGTGTTCATGCGTAACAATGTTTGTGTTTATCATTCTTATTTCTCTTCTTAAGATTGATTCCTCCACACCGAAATTTAACTCATACCAGAATAGCCATCTGCGGCCACCAAATTTATAACACTCTCAAATTTCAAAACCAAGAAAGCTACAATCACTCACTTACACTATTTCTGACAATGGTGGGGATCAGATAAAATCATAATCAACCAAACAAGCTTCGATTATGATTCAAATCTTGTTTTGATTGACACGTAAGCGGTTTATCTATCTAATATATTAATTTTTTTTTTCCTTTTAGTTTTAGAGTGAATTTAAGAAAGTTGTTAAATCATCTATTTTTTAAATATTATTAATATATTAAAAGTTATATTAAGAATTCTTTAAAATAAAAGATAAGAAATTTAATTTGGAGCAAATTATTATTTAGATTTAAGTAAACTATCAATCTAACTATTATTCATCTATTTTAACTTTGATATATAATGAAATTTGCAGCAGATTTAAAATTATAAGTATATATAAGCATGCTAAAGTAACAACAACTTATATCAATATACTTTATATTTTTAATTATCCACTGAAAAATTGATTATTAACCAAAACATATAAAAATTTGCAAAAAAATCTCTTTCATAACATAAAAAAAACTTTAAAATGATAGGACCATTTATTTATTTTCATTATATATTTATTGAGATTGTAGCAATTCAAAATACTATAAATTATAAAAAAAAATGTAAAATTTGATTATGAAATTACTATTAACTAATAGTATAAACATATCTCCCTGCATGTCATGCACGAATCACTGCGCTAGTGTTTAATTATGTTAATCATGATTAATGTGAATTCACAATATTGTCAAAGTGGGCCTTTTAAATTTGATTATGTCTGAGGTAAAGGATAATGGATAAATGGGTCTTGAAAATGATGTCCCCAAGGGTGCTGCACCTTTCGTTTTCTTTTTCTTTGAGTAGGTGAGACCATTACTTTGACAGTAACTTTTGATTGGTAATTAAGGGCTTAATTATACATGACATCATCTTTCATTTCACACTAGACTCGGGCCCCCCGTTTCGCGCGGGGAAATTACGGGTTTTAATATGCGAGTTAACGTTGTTTAATATATGTCCGGAAATTGAAAGGGCTAATCATATTCACAATTTTCCCATACAAAATAGTAGCCTCAATGAAAGTAAAAATTATTGACATAATCGATCAAGAAAATGATAGAGGTACTTCCAACCCAAAAAAAGATAGAGGTACACATAATTACTTCCAACCCAAAAAAAGCAGTCACTCTAGCCTATGTCAATAGAAGATACTAATACTTCACTATCAATATATAATTTGTTTCCTTAATATGCAAGGTAGATGATGATTAAGGGTCACAATATTGAGTAAAAAATCTGCATTTTTTGGACTAAAAAAATTTCATAACCTTCAGGGAGGTTTCAAGTTCATCCTTGAGTTGCTTACGTGATCATCCCACTGATATATCTCCTTCAAATGCTTAGACATCTCTGATTTCTTATTATCCAACATTGAATCATACTGAATTTGAACACCACTGAACTTCCTTTCTACAGTGACTAAGATGGCTTGAATTTCCAAAATAAGATGGAAGAACTCTAGATACATTAGAGTTATAGCTTACGAAGTTATTTTAATGGCTTAGCAAGTGTCTAAGTTTGACATTTGCCTTTTCATTCTCTAAACACTTGTCTCTTTATTCAATTTCAACTCATCTTTAAAAAGAGCATAGGTCATTCCCCGCGCTTGTTTAACCAAGGCCATACATTCAGAAGTAACATGAAGCAACAAAGAAGACTGAAAGCTAGCATTCTGAATTTCTTGTTAATAGACAGAATCACCAAAGCAAGAGATATGAGCTTAAAGATCATTAGTAATTAAGAATACTTAATGCATAAGTCATCTTATTTTTATCCCTTCGCAAAATCTAACCCGCCCCATGTATACAACCCGGACCACCTGAATCAAGACCCGACTTTTTTCCATATCTGTAATAATTTAAGATCTTTTGAAAAAAAATAAAGAACCTTAGTGATGAGAAACAATGACACTGAATAAGCTCCATGCAACCCCTGCACGCAACATGTGATGAATGGCATCAACGAAGTATGTTACACTTATTTGTTAGTCCATAAAACGCTTACTTTATGTCGGCTTAGAATTCTTGTCATACTCATACAAAAATCCTGCAGAATTATTCAACATTCGCTATTCATGGTCTAATATGGTTTATCCACATATTATGAACCACTGTTTCCATCTCGTTCTTTTTGTTAAACCCAAATCTTACCGAACTCATGAGGTTTGTTCTTGAAAAAGGATGCACCCAACAACAACAACAACAATCCCCATTATATCTCGGTAACAGGGTTTAGAGGGTCGGGATTGGATAATTCCTTATCCTCAACATGTTGAGAGAAATGACCTAAATGACCCAAAAAAAAAAGAACCTACACACGATCTCAGTCGCTCAAACAAAAGAGAACCAAAAATCCACACAAAGAGACAAATCCCTATAAATACAGACAAAAAGACAAAGGCCATATCAAGAAAAACAGAGAAGGCTCACTCCAAAGAACCAGAGGTTTAGGCTTCCGTAACTCGAATCTTCTCCCTCCACAAAGTTGTCCTGAGTCAAATCTTTCGAAAGCGACAGACTGGAAAGGTCATTCCGAATGATTCCAGCTCTTTTTTGGGTGACCTCTTCCCCGGCGGTATTAAGAAGAATATTGTCAATAACAACTAAGGCTATCGGTTTTTGTTTACTCTTCTCTTCATATGAACTTTTTAGTTTGGGTGACATACAACACTTAAAGATATAATAAACCAAATAAAACATAAGATCCTTAACTTGTAAAAATCATCAATCAACAAGTTTATCATCTCGGCTTTCATCTCTACTATTTGGATATAGGAAAAGTTAACTATCCATTCTCAGGATATCAATTGTGTAGTAAAAATGCATTGAACAACGGTTCATGAAAATCTGGCTCAAGTTTGTACATATATATATAAATCTAGAACTCAAAAGCATATTTTGGAAATCGAAATGATTAAGCATTATAGAATTCACTTTTCAATTAATCTGAATTGAGAATGGAATAGCCACCAAAGATCTCGCCGTATTGATTACAAACAATTAAATAGGAGGAAACAAGATATAATGTAAAGATAAATTATCAGATAAAGAATCTCAGAGCAGCTAAATTTGTTAGTCATGACATGAAAAAAGGCTAAATTAATTTGTGAAAATCAAACAAATAAGGTTGAAAGTAAATATAATTGTGATTAAAAAAGAGCTTACATATTCGAATTTTATACAAGAATGTCCAGTAACAGTACCTTGAACAAAGTATAGGCTGTCAACATGACAATGTTGATGAATCGGTAAAGATAATATTGATGATAAATGTGGTGAAAAAGGTAAAAACATACCTAAAATGGCCTATACAAGACAATGTGTGATGGGTCTTTAGCGTGCAATCCAGTATCCTCTCGAACTATAGGCTGCGGGGAAAACATACTTAGATACTATGCTTATGGATCATATATTATGAATTCATAAATGAAAAATACATGAACAATAAAATAGGCATCAAGATGGTAATTGCTTGCTTTAAAGTTCGTGGTTGACTTACCTTGCCAAGAATTTGCCGAGTCTGCAAGTGTCCCGACTCCCCCAAATTTGTACGCCATTTAATTTGAAGCTTCCCAAGAATGTTTCTTCCTTCATGTTCAGATCCCTGTGTTGACAATCTTAACTGATAGGAAATTGTGTGTTCCACCTCCAACCCTAATCAAAACTGGTGTCTTAGATATTTCTCTGCCATGCATCAAATAACTTTCACGTACATGATAATTAAAAACACTTGCGTCATTGAGTGTGTTGAGCAAGACCCTATATACAAATGGTGAGGCGTGTAAATCACTATAGTGTCCACACCCAAACTCAGATACAACCCAAAATCAGATACAACCCAAAAAACGTCGAAGATAGATATAATAACTACATCACTGAACTATTCTTATGATATTTCTAGAAAGTAATGCGTAGAAAATCAACTGCGAAACGCGGCAAAAACATAACACCATACCAAACTCCTCAGTGACAACCGACCCGATCCGTTTAATCGTGAATTCCTAGCTATATATATACGCCGATCTTTCCCTCCCTCCATTTTCATCAACTTCCAAACTCCCTTGAGGCTCAAAGTTTCCGTGCAAGAGCCTCTTGCTCCCGTTGTCGAATCTTCAACATAGGATCAGAATAAAGTTTTTTCCACATACCATTTGCAGATTGTTGCTTTTCCTCAAACAAAGCTCCAGGTACAGCATCCTGCTTTACAAAAGGTGATTGTTGATGGACATGATCGCCTGATTGTTGATGGATTTTACCGGTCGCAAAATGAAAATTTCCAGCTAGTTTGTTCACTTCCATGAATCCATAAATGTTGCAACCTTCACCTTCTTCATTTTTAATTCTTTGCAAGAAACCTTCTCTTTTGCAGTGACATAGAAATAAGAAAATATACTTTTAATTAAAAAAGCAGTTGCTTGCTTATTCATGAGTGCCATACATCAACAGTAAATCTAAAACATTAAGCTTTTCTTGTTCATTTGGTTGGCATCTGACACTTTATTAAAGTTTCTACAATCTTTGTAAACAATACTCCACTGTAATCCTGACAAATGAGAATGTAATAGATCCAGTTGCCTCATACTTTTTTTCCCAAAACATATATTCTCTTAAATCAAAATTACAGATTATGTTATTTGAATTTGCTTATCAATACGTTGAGAATTCTAGAGAATCCAAAAAACATTTTCTTCCCCCTGTTCTTCCCCCATGGCTCTACCTTCATGCTACACTAATACAGTTCATGACATTCCTTTTTAAAGAACATCAAAATGTAGGTTCAGCGAAAAACCATAGTTGTGCATACCTACCAACAATCACAGACAGTAAATAAGAACGCTAGGACATACAGATGATAAAACTTTTTATTACCATCTCTTGTTGTCACTGGCATAATTCCAGTCAAAACAATTAATGACGATAGTTTTTCCAGCCCCATTAGGTCCTAAAAGATAAAATAACTGATCTTTTGCAAAATTGACCCATATACCCTGTAATCAAGATGAAATGTGTTGAACCAACAATAATATTATTGAAATAGTTCATCCATGACCAGCAATTTCAATGCAGGTTATATTTTGATGGTTAAAGCTTGAACTTATGTATTGAATTATACCTTAAGAGCATGATAACGCGAAGTCCTCTCGCAGCTGCAGCAACCTCCTTGCGTTGACCCTGGATATATCTTGGCCAGACCAAGTACCTGGACTGCAACATCCTCATCGTCTGGAGTAACGTATACTGCTTGTTTTACTGAGCTCATGCAGCTACAAATGCCACTTCCTGGTACACAAAGCAAAAATAGCTTAATACTTCGTACTCAATGCTACAAATGAAAGAGACAATTAAATTTTACACACCTTTCACCTTCTCTCCACCCTTCCCGGTCCAGTATCCGGGCCTTAAAAAATAAAATGCTGATTTTCTCACACCATAAGGATTTGGCATGACATTATCAAAGTAGAGAGCCAATGCAAACCACATGAAGAAAGTTGATATCAACCAGATATAGAGTTTGTTCTGCCAAATATGAAAGGTGAGCCATATTAAGCACTATTTCCAACAGGAAGAAATGAGAGGTAGGCTGTTTACATACAATTGTGACCACAGAATCTGAATCTCCATGTGAACATCTTGTCCTTCCACTCCATCTGATACCAGGATCTTGAGGCGAAATAGACTGCCCCTTGCAGCAAGGAAATAGCTTGAGCATGTATATTTGGAGGGTATAAGGACCAGAAAAACCGGGCATTATTTGAGAAGTTTGTGCTATATGGATATCCGGATTGTGTCACAATTTGCATGCATTACATTTAATTAGATACAGCTTGTATATTATTAGTGATTGTATACTGTATAATTATGTGTGTAACTTCGCATATCTACATGTGTAACTTCACATATCCATCATGTAAGGAAAAATTATAAGATATATCTGTAACTTCACTATCAAGATGCGAAAGATGCTGAAGTCAAGCTGGAAATCTTTGTTCTTATTCTCATGATAAAAGGAAAAGGAGCACATGTAACAAAATATAGAAAAGTTTCATGTCATGCAACTTTTTCTATATGGTAAAAATCTAGTGGGCAAACAGAGAGAATAGGTTTGAAAGATTCTGTATTAACAGATTGTGTCAAAAGCGTAACCAACCCTTACAAGACTAAGCTATATATATACAACTAATCTAAGGGTGCCACGTCAGTGACTGCAGTAACTAACAATACATATACTCCATAACCTTCTTGTGACTCGATGTTATAATCTCTGTAAAAGGTGTGGTTATTGTGCAGATCGCAATATGTTTTTGTTTTATAAGATATAGACTACGTTGTACATTTGTATTTGTTTTCATTATATATATGTCTTGGACAACTCTGGACCAGGATGGACATACGAAAATATAAAGAAGGCTATACATCGTGCTCATATCAATGAGTAATCATGTAGATGTTTTTGTTAATGTGTATATGTATTGAAAAATTATTGTAATATAAAAATAATATATATTAGTTTAAAGTTATAGTATCAAATTGTATGTTATATCACATTCTTATATATTTATTTATTATTCCTGAGGTATAAAGTAGTACTCTTATTTATTAGTATTAGAAAACACTTGCAAATATATTATGCAATAATATTGGCTTTAAAATGGACATATATATTGTGTTGTAGTTAAGTTTATTGGATGTTTTCAATCATGGTATCAAATTATTTACCAACTAAATCGAAAGAAATAGATATTTTCCATTGCAACTACTACATCAACTTTATTAAAAATAGAGAAAATTTCCGGTACAAATAACTCTTAACGTAAGAAAAATGAACATATTGAGTTCACATATTATACGTCAATGTTCATACTCTGAGTGGTCATGTTCATAATTTGGGCCATAAATTTTTTTGAACGTTTTCAGTGAGGGACGCGGTGACGTACTTGTAATTACTCAAAAAAATTTATCGGCCTGATTATGAACATTACCGCTAAAGTTATATTGTTTATGTGGTAGAAGAAAGACAAACAAACAGAAGTGGTAGAAGCTTACAAAAAAAAAACAGAAGTGGTAAAAGAAATACAAAAAAAACCAGAAGTGGTAGAAGAATTATCAGCATAATTTGCTAGAATTGACATAATAGAGATTTCAGTGAATTGTCTTGTTGAAGGCTTACTTGGATTTATCTGGAGGCACATCCCTTAATCATTCCAAATCGCTGCTACCATGATCATTCACTAATCTGTCCATAAACTCTTGCATAAATCATTTGAAATTGGTTACGACATTGAAAAATACACATTAAAATAATTATTGATTTCTAACTGTACCTTTATGCGTTCATCTAGTCTATTATTCATTCCGCTTTCTCTAATTGTGTATGCGATATCATTAACATCTGCACATCTTATTGCTTCCCAGTCTAGTGAGTCCATTGTATTGGCTGTCCTTTGTCCACTTCTACTACCATTTGCTTGTGCATGTTTTCTGAGACTGTCCCAATCAAATGAAAGCTTTCTTTGGACGATTTCTCGTCTTTTTCTTTGCAGAATCCTGTTTGAGCTTGTTATGAACCTCGCCTGAACTGCAATTATAGTCTGAAAATGGCGGGGTTGATGTCACCTTATCATCAAGTGTATTGTTTGATGCACATGTGATTTCTGCAGCAACATTTGGCAAATTTATGTTTACCTGCGGCAAGACCAATCCTTCAGTCAAGGGATTTACTGTGTCTTGTTTCTCTTTTACTGGTTGCCTTGTAGACTGAAAAACCATCTCTTCTCCCTTAAGGACATAAAATGCAGATGCACTGTCATCGCCTTTTGAAGCTTTCTTGTTCAATTGCAATTCTGTTGTTATCCTTGTTGAATTACCAGATCTGCTTTCTTCATCAACACTGTGTAAGTGACATTCTTCTACCGGTTGGAGCTCATAAACAGTTGAACAACACATGTGAAAAACTATCCATCTCAGTTTCAAATGCTTTCTGTGAACTGTCATAATATTTGGCATCTTCTACTTGAACATAATTTGCATGTTGCGTTGGTTTTTCATGCATTTCAGGAGCTCTATAAAAGAAGCAGAACTGTGCAAAGAGCTGGGATTGGAATTGTCGTCAGATCTCTGGCCATTATTTCTGATATTAGAACAATAGGAGATTCAATAGAGTTTTGAGTGGAGATCACTGAATGTTGTGACGACGTGACATCATCTGTTGCTCTGTCATCTACAGAAGTACATGGTGTTTCTAACACCTTGATGCTACTTTCCCCATAAAATTGGCACTCTTAGCTACTGACTATTGTCTTATCCTCTAGTGCAAGACTATTGTTGTTGTCATCAAGCTCCACAATGCAAATTTATGACTCTCTAACTGAAAGACCAATCTCTTCGTCAGAATCTTTACTAAACTCGTTTGCTGATTTAGGAGGATGGCGTGCTGCAAGAGACATATACAGAACTGCACAAGCGAAATCCAAAAAACAGAATAAACTTCCTCTATCAGCTATCAGTCTAGCCAGAATGACCACCGAGCATACCCGTCCGAAGCCATTTCACCTTCCCAGCAACATTAGCTCATATATAGACAGCAGAGATACACAAGGGGAGAGAGAGTGAAGAAAAAGGGGAGAAAATAGTATATATAGGTTTAAATCAATGTGACTAATGTTAATGATGATGAGATTTTTATGTATACACATTTTCACCAACACTAAAAGTTTCAGATTCTACTCTACTTCACACAAGTCCATGTGACTCATTGAAACACTTTGCAAACAAACTTAAGAAAACAAAACATTTGGCAAAAGAAGGAACATGTAAACTAATAAAGCTATATAATCCTGCAAAGCTATACAGTACATAAACATCACTACTACTAAAATTCTTTTCTTCTATGACAGTTTTGTTTCTCTCCCACAACTCAGGGCTTCTGGTTCAAGGAAATTTCCATTTTTTGCTTCAAGTACTCTCTGCAGTTGAGTATTTTCATCATGCAATCTCTTGTTCTCAGTACTTAGATAGTACAACACTTATCTTCATCAAAAAGTCATTTGTTGCTTCAAGTACTCGCTCCAATTCAGCTTTTTTCATCATGCAATCTCTTGTTCTCAGTACTTAGATGGTTCAGTACTTACAGATTAAATGCCATAACAACACAAATCCCTGCCTAGCAAGCGGCCTTGAAGAAGCTAGTTGCTGCTTGTATCTTTGCGATGATGATCATCTATGATAGGATTTATTATGAAGAAAAGAAACTATAATCCGGATGATTAACATTCACATTTTGAAGTCAATCAGCAGCAACTTTGCCTAGCAGATTGGCCTTTGGAGATTCGTCTGCGTCATTCTGTTCCCATTGAGAAGTTTTGAACTTGTAGGATGCAAGCCCAAATATAGGCAATGATAGGTTACTCTCCTCCTTTGATTGTGGAGTTCGCCACTCATGAACCTTTAATCCACATCATAAACCTTGAATCTCGGCGAGCTTCCCACCGCCACACAATTCAGCCCAGCATCCTTATCCTGGAATATAATCGGATTCTCCTCCCACTCCTTATTCCTCTTATCGATCTCCTTCGCATCATGTGCTTCGATCGCCTTCTTTATCACAACAGCTCCAAATTCAGGCGGATTTCCAAGCAACAGCCTCGCGGCGGTCCATGTAAATATGACCTGAATCAGATTCCCGAAGTAGCTCCCAGGCATCAACAGATCGATCCTATTCCTGCAATCCGCGAAGATCCTGAACACAGTCGGAGTCTACGGCTTCAAGCTCTGTGCAGCCGTGACCGCGCGCCAGATGTGGACCGAAACCGACTGGAAAGTGGAGAATTTGTTATCGAGATTCGACTTCGTCTTCTCCACCACTGATTCGCTGAAGTGGCAGACCTTTCCTCGTTGAGGTGGAGGCGCAACGGTTGTTCCACCATTGGCGACCTCTGCTGGAGTTGGAGGGGAGAACACTCTTCTTAGAACCTAGGGTTTAGGGGCAGCTAATGACGGATTAAGACCATCGATCGAAGAGAATGATTTAGAACGGCGATTGAAATAGGGTTAGAAAATTGGATGCAGTACAAATTTCATTTACTTTTTGGCAATAGACAACCAACTTTTATATAGATAAGATATGGTTAGTTTTATCCCCGGGATATACAAGAGGTTACGGTAAAAACATCTTCTAATTAGGGATCTTCTTGTAAGCAAGGACTAAAGACTAATCCTAGACGTCCATACTTCTATTTGTTCCACCTTGACCCCCCGTGTGCGCTGCTTATCGTTACCCTGCCCGAGTTCGTGCGTTAATCATATACATAACGCACAAGATGTCAAATTTCAAAATACGTCCATGCAACTCGACCAACTCTTCTCTTCACTCGTTCGACGACTTCGTACTCCTTTCTCTCGTACTCGTCTTCGTCTACGCGTAGCACCTCGGACGCATTATCTTCTAGTCGTATTTTTAGGCACAAACATTACCCCTAAGATGTTTTGCAGATCTCTCCCTTTGTAGATCTGGGAAACGCCTTCCTCTTCTTCTAAATACGCCTTCTTATAGCTTGGAATGTGTTCGCTGAAGTCGTCGGACGATACACCTTGTTTAATTGTATAAATTTTCTCGGGCATTGTGTTGCTGCATTTGCTTAACTCCTTTTTCACGCCTACACCATCGGCTTTTTTTCTAATGTTCAAATCTTTCAATGGTCATTAGACCGTTTTAGGGAAATCCTTGGCCGAGATCTTCTCCGCTGATATCTTTCCCTATTTAAGCCACATTCTTGATCCTACTTCACACACTTTCCAGATCTCGCATCCCTACAAATCTTGCTCTTTTATTTCTCTCTGAATTCTTGACGTAATTTCTGCATCAACTCTTTCCGCCTCACATCCATGGCTCCCCGAATCTATGATCCCAGATGATTCTCGCCGACGCCAACAAACGACCTTCTTTTGCTCGTAACATCGACCATTTTCGCTCCGTCGCAGGGCCCTCGGCTAACCTGGATATCACGATTCCTCCTTCTGACGTCTTTGCTGACGCTCTCCGCCCAGTATGGATTTGTGTTTACGAGTACCCCTTCTTGGCGAGACATCGTTTTCCTTTCTCGCCTCTAGTGAGGGCCTTTCTGGCGTGCTTTGGCGTTGCAATTGGGCAAGTTCTTCCCAGTGCTTGGAGGAGGTTAGCGGCGTTGGACCACGTCGCATCCAATTTCGACGTGGAGTTCACTATCGCTGATGTGATGTACTCTTTGTTGTTCCCACGATCCACTCGGGCGTTGCACAATCTGTTTCGAGTGCTCCTCATGAATCAATGAGCATATCCAATGTGCCAAGTCTTGCCCGAGGAGTTCTCAAAAGTGCACGGCCAATCTAGCCACCATTTTACTCTTTGTTGGTAAGCATTCTTTCCCTACCTTTTCATTGAATATATCTTTGGGAAATGGTTCTTTCTTGCAGCCTAGGACGGACAAGAACTTAGTTGAGCGAGCATAGATTTTCATGAAACAGGGACATTTCACAACCAAGTGGGGGAGGGTGATGTGCCCCTCCCTAGATCCGAGACTAGCCTAGTGGCCCATCCTAGGCTCACTCAACACACAAGGCGTATCCTAGCTGAAATCGACAAGGTGTGGAGCCAAGGGACAAGTCAAGGCGCCAAGCACCAATCAAGGTTGAGGTTAGGCGACCAGAACCGAGCCAAGCGCAACTCGGCTCCATGCCATGCCATGGCAATGAGGTCTCGCCTAGGTGCCCGAAACCAATCCATGAGCTCATCAAGTGTCAATCACCCAAGAGCCCGGCCAACGGCACCACTCGAAGTCATGCCCGAACACCTTTCCCCGAGCGACCGGCCAACGGTGCCTAGACTAGTCAAGATCGAGGAAACCTCTGAGCGCCCCTTAGCCAATGTCGAGCCACCTCGTCTCATTGTCAATGGACCCCCTCCAGGGTTTGAATTGTTCTACTTGCGCGCCAAGGAAGCCCCAAGAACTAGCCCGATACCCATGAGACCTAGACCGTGCCGCGACTCCTATATGCGCACCTTGCGTTTTAGAACTTTCTATTTTTAGAAAGTTTCTAAATTGGCAGTGGTGCATCATTGCATGGTTTGGGCCGTCTCATGTGGACTCTTGGCCATCAAGCTCAACGATGTCCACTCTAGCCCAAACCCTAACCCTAGCCGTCATTCTCTTTGCTTTCTAGGGTTTCTCGCCGTCTTCTTCTTTATATGGCCGAGTGCCTCTTTGTAATTCCCTCACGCTTAGTTTATTGAATCAAGAACCATTATTGAGACGAGAATTCCCCCGGCTTCTTGATCTAGGCGTCACCAATCCAAAAGGCTCTTATTTCTCATCCCCTTCACCATATCTTCTAGCCCCTTTCGCCTACATCTCCCTCATTTTCCCATAGCTTCTAACCCCTTTTTTCTACGTCTCATCCCTTTCACTCGTTTGAGCATACCTCAATCAACATCTCAAAATCCTTCTCCAAACTAGTTTGTTGATTCTTCTCGATATCCATATCCCAATTTGACAAGAAAAATTGTTATCTATATAAAAAGTTTCGCTGCTACTCCCATAACGACCAACCTCCGCATAAAAGACATCCACAAACACTTCCAAGGTTATTGTTGAAGATCCTTCTCATGCATCATTGGCCTTTCCGGAGACCAAGGGCGCATCACATGTACTACTTTAATTGCGCCATGACTTAGTGCAACACGAATTTTGATAGTATTAACACAGTAGTCACCTAATGTAATATGAAAATATGATTTTACCTCCATATCCATAGTGTTTTAGCAGGTCTTCATCTTGTCGCCAATTCTCCTTCACTTTCACTTCCACCTATATGTGTTGTTCACGAGTACTTTTCAGTCCAGCACTTAACATAAAATGATTTTGTCTTATGGTTTTTCAAAAGAGCGTAATGCTGCTAATGTGGATTCATTACGTTAGAAGATTGAAAATCAGCTTCAGGACATAAGTCGTTTTACCTCAAGAAAGACTTTCTTTTGCAAGAAATCCTCAATATCAAGCCGAGCAACAGTAGCCAATAGCTTCAAAGCTCTTCCTTCCTAGCAAATACAGGTTATCTGGTTAAACAAGCGACGTTTTCAACTTAAAAGTTAAAATTCCAATTATCCAACACTAATTTTCCCAATCGTGATGATCTTTTGAGAGTTTCTCTGTACAATAATCTCCACATGGATGCAGTCCTTCGCACCAGGTCCCGTTTTATAGGTTACTCTGCATTATATTAATTTGGTGAATAATTTTTCCAGGAGAAAATAGAAAATTTAAAATATAAACGCTAAATTATAAGATGGACCTGACCAGCGTATGGCACTTCGTTGCGATACTGCATGAATATCTTTTCTTTGACGATTTCAGCAACAAAAAAAATCTTGTTGGATACTCACTTGCAATGTTCTCAGCCCAGAGCAATAAATAATATTAAGAGTTACATAGTTAAGATTTTAGCTTGCTACATGACCTGATTTGAGCAAGAATTCATGACAAATACCTTCGGATAAAGTTGTGGACCCAGTGGAAGTTTTTAAAGTATCCAATCCTTGACGTCCTCAACTCCATGACCAAATTTAACACTCACAGGTATAACCTCATCAACATCAGTGAACTTTTTTATACCACTGCAAGTGATCGTGTATCATTATAGCCCAATCAACTATATAAGAATAAATAAATTTACATATTAGCATCCTCAAGCTTTTTGGCAATTTCACCAGGTTTGATAAGATCTTTCTTGTTTAGAACTAGCAGAGTAGGAATCTTCTCTTTCATGTTGGAAAAACCCTCCTCAAGCACTTCTTCCAACTAAATAAGGTTTAATATAAGGACAACTGAGCAAATAAACTGGATCAAGATAGCAACGGGAACCTACCTTGTCAGGCATCTTAGATGCATCAACCACAATAATTACACAATCTGCATTGCCTGCTGCACTTCGGACATTCTTCATCATCGTTGAGTCTAGTCTGTGTGTTTTCTTCTCAATCACACCAGGTGTATCATAAAGTATCATCTGCATATAATAAATGTATCCGAATGCATAATTTTGCACAGTCACCTAAATCCAAAGTGACTATCCAAGATGATATTCTTAAATACGCCAAAGCTAAAAAGAATCATCCATACAAGCAAAGAAGAAGCGTATAAGAATCTTTGCAGTTAGGGCGTCACTAATTCAAACCTGGTAGTCTAGGCTAGAGCATATACCAAGAATTCGATGTCTTGTGGTTTGAGGTTTATCCGTGACGATCGAGAGCTTCTGACCGACCATTTTAATCTTCTTAATACAGGAACTCAAGCAAATAGACAATAATCACATATTTCATGCAAGAACACACTAATCACCAAAGAGATACTATAGTTCTCAACAAGAACAAGATAACAAACCTCAAGAGAAGAATATATCTCTTACTTCACCTGAATCTATCTCAACAAGAACAAGATAAACAAACAATCCGGCCTAGTGCTTTTTGTATACTATTCTCTCACAACCTGTAAATAAGCTTCCTCGTTCACTCTCGAAGAAACTGTTTTGAGCATGTTCAACTGGTGCAATATCAATATTGTTGTAGAATGTACGAATATTGCCAGCAATTTGACGAACCACAATGTATTGCTCAAGAATGAAATCATGTACACAAAAACCAGAATACTTAGAATATAAATAACGCAGGAATGGGCTGAGAACAAACAAAAAAATTCAACAACACATACAAGAATTGTTCCATCACCAAGGCACTCATTAGGCAGAGGAGATTGTAAATTTACAAAAGTAGTCTTTGTAACACCCCAAAATCACTTGGGAATATTACCGCCAGTGATCCCGGACTTAACCGCCCCCCGAAACCACCCAAGGCTTATCACGGATACCATAAATACAAAATAATTCGAAATAATATAAAACGTTTATGTCATAACTTAACGTTTACAATGCGGAAGCGTATTTATATAGTCTTAAATAAAATAGCGGAAGACTTAATTCAAAGATTACATAAAATGTCTTAGTCTCAAATCCTTAAACAAACCTTATTTAAATAATAAAACGATCCTGTCTTCTGTAACGTCTGACTCCTCTTCACACCGCAGATCCGCCTGATGTGCCGTAATGGAACGAATGACACCAGCCAACCATGCAAGGAAAGAAAACGGTTGGTTAGTCTAATGAAAGACTACACAAGTGAAATTTATGTGAGGTTCTTGTAATCGTGTCTAGTAGCCACATACACTCTCGAGTGAAAGCCGAGAAGTGAAGGACGTTCGATACTCATACCGAATGTTTTATGTGTTTAGAATATGCAACAAGAGAAGACTCCAAAAGATTGAGTCTTATGGGAAGAATATGATTTGGGAACATTATAGTTAATTTACACACAATATGTTTAAAACAACCAACTTAGAATAATGAACTAACGATCAACCTCACCACATATATTGTGTGAATCACCACACATGTGAATCGAGATTGAAGAGATAGTCACTAAGCAAGAGGCCGGGCGGTTTCCACGTTGTACTCCTCGCCCGAGGTATATTAATTAGGTGCTCAATCTGCACTTATTTTATTCACTTCCAAAACGTACATTCACGTTATAAGCTTTTAAACCACATCTCATCCCCTCCAGTACATATGTAGACGAATTTATAATGACACTGGCTAAGTGCATCTCCGCTTATCTCCGAATAAGCGGATCGGTCATGACCCAATCAAAGAGGCAATAGGGCATTTCTCATCCTATCCCCTTATATTATCAAGAAGCCGCTAGCCTCCCGCAGGGCATATAGCGCTCCTAAACTACTTATACATGTCATTCACAACAACACACAAAGTCCATCTATCACCCTACGGTAATAATAATATATAGGTCGTTCTAGCATCATATACAACCTAATAATAATGATTCATTTTTATTCACATCATTAACATATAAGTTCCCATGCAAACAAAAGATTATATTTATCCCAACTTATTAACAATTCAAATTAATTGTTAAGTAAGACGAATATGAAATAAAGAGCAAGAGCGAACCGCCACTTGCCTGAAATAGAAGGCGACGAACGGATGAAGTCGGAGTTGGAAGTCTTGTTAATGAACTCGATCTTCAAGAATCTCGATCCATATGTGATACCCAAATCACAAGAATAAATTAAAGTCAATAATTTAATTGATATAATAATTCTATTAATTATATCAAATTAAATAAATTATTTATACTCAAATTATATTTACTGCAATATAATTTATAATGTATAAACAGAGTCATTATAATGCAATTTATTAACATAATGCATTAAAATAATTCAGTTTGGGCTTTAATTAACAATCTGATATTAAAGGAGATTGGGCTTCCTTGGCCCAATATCACACTCGGCCCTTATCAAATCAGCAGCCATCCACTAAAGGAGATGACTTAAGTCATCTTCTTCTTGCTAAAAACAGAGACATGGAGCTCACCCCAAAAATGGCGGACGGATTCCCGACGAAGGCTAATCCGGCCACGAACAAGGCGACGCGACTTCCGGCGGGAATGAGGTTACTCCGACAATGCTTCCGAAAGTTTGACGGATCGACTCGGGATGGAGACGTCGTTAATGAGGTGACTTCGGCTATGCTTCTGGTACGCAACGAATCTAAAGATAATGGGTTAACGCCCTCGAATTAATATCGAAAACGATATCGAAACGAAACCGAAACGATATCGAAACCTTACCGAAAGCTTCTCGATTCTGCTCGGGAATGAGATACGAATAAAGTCTGGTGTTCAGGGATGAACGGGCAACTTCGAATCTGGGATTGAAACAAAGGTTACGGTTTGAATCTTGGATGTTTAGAAAACAGAGAAATAACAAATGGTACCTTCGGCTTTGATAGAAGTGAACGAGGATGATTCCCTAGACTTTCTTGACTTGATGTGAGTATATGAACAGCGAAAACAAAGGTATGAAGAATAGGGATATGCCCTCGGTTTGAACTAAAAGGAAAACAGAGAGATGCGAATGCGATGGAGTGATGGAGGCTGTACAAACAAACGAAGGAAGGATATAATATATACCGGTAATTTCAAAAGCTCAGCCCTAAAAACTTGTCAAAAGGTAGAGATAAAGGAGCGTAAGTATTTGTACATGAAAGGAAAATAATTTGTTTTGGAAAAACTGGTACAAAGGGATCAAGGGAAGCAGAGATCGGGTTTAAGGCAATTGAGATTATTCTCAATTTTTATTCCTTCTTTTACCGAAATTACAAAGACGACCCTAACTTAATTTTAAATTAAGTGCGGTATTCGAATTTTATAAAGAGGTAACAGTTGACTTTAAAGGGTTTATAGAAATGAAGAAAGTTACCCAAACTTTCTGAATGGCTTAAAAGAATCACTGGAACGCGAGAAAAGATAAATTTGAGCTAAAAAGATTGAAGAATAATAATCGTATTTAAATCTTAACATAGACTTGTTAATCTGATTTAAATATTCTAGGTTATATATTATAAGTTTAAATTAAGTGTGATACTACATACTTGTACAACTCTATGTAACAAGTTTTAATTTAGTCTCATAATTAATTAACATAATTTTAAGAAAATTATCTTTATAGAAAATTACCAAAATACCCTTATTGAAAATGAGGGATATTACAGTCTCTGGTTGCATAGGAGGATCTTGACATTTGAATGATTCCTCAAAGGGAGACACAGGTAAAAATTTTCCCTTCCCAAATCCGCCAACTAGCATCTCATCACCCTCTCTAGATTTCAACATTAAGGTTGTCCACACTTTGATTAGAGGTTGAAACAAATTTGTTGAGAACCATAACTCTATCAACGTACATAACACAGCTACAAAAACAATAAAATATAAAATTAATTCACTTTGTATACAAACAACAAATCACTTCATAAAATCACTTAGAATGCTATCAATAAAAAACTTCATATGCAAAAAACAAATCATTAAGTAAGCAATCCAAAAAAACACTAGACACGCAATTCAAAAATCACTAAGTATGCAATTCAAAAAACACTTTGTATGAAATTCAAAAACCACAAATCACTTAGTATGCAAGTCATAAAACTTGTTATGGAATTCACAAATCACTTTATATGCAATTTAGGAAACACTTAATGTGCAAATTACAGTTACTCTAATATGCAATTCAAAAGACTTGTTATGGAATTCACATATAAACTACTTACAATTCAAAAATCAAGAAGTATCCAATTCACAAATCACTTCATATGAAAACCACAAATCACTTAGTATGCATTCCACAATCCAACAAGTATGCAATTCTAAAATCACTTGTATGCAATTTATAAATCACTTAATATTGAATTCAGGAAACACTTAATTTGCAAATCACAATTACACTAGTATGCAATTCAAAAGCACTAGGTATGCAATTCACAAATAAACTACTATGCAATTCACAATTAAAATAGTTTGTAATTCTAAAAGTAGTTGGTATGGAATTAACAAATCATGTCATATGCAAACCACAAATCACTTAGTATTAGTAAAAAACTTATGTGGAATCCCCAAACAAAAGAGTATGCAATTAAGAGAAAAAAAAACAAAATCATAAACAAAAAAAGGCAAAGTAAGGATATAACCCATACCAATAAAAATATAACCGGACCATTGAACTCAGACTTAGAAGAAACAGGCCATTGCAACTTCGACTTATTGGTCAAATCAAAGATCAATTGGCACCAATTATACTCTTTGATATTTGAAACATACTCCAACACATCCAAAGCTCTCATACTCATAACGCCATAACTCTGGCTTTCAATTACCAGGGTATAGAAGAGCATGACAAGATTTCTCTTGAACATATCATCCCCAACTTCAGATTGGACAATATGCTTACAAATTGGAGAAGGCTTCAAAGCTAAAGTGCTACTAGGGTCATGAAACTGTTCCCTAAACTCATCTGGCAGACCAAACACTTTTTTAACATCTGAAACACTTAAGAATTTATTTGCCTAATGACGACAATTTAAGTGAACATTTGTCTGCTTTGAAAGCTTTCCACCACAAAGTGAGACATGTTTCTCAGAACAGTTTGGATCTTCCAATGTAGAATGCTTCCAAACCCAATATCAATTACAACTTTCTTTTGATCGTCAGACAAATTTTTGATAGCCTCAAACAATGCCTTGGGTGAGTTCCTCGAAGAAAGAGTGTCAAAGTGGGACTTCATGACACTCATCACCTTTTTCCTCACAACAGTACACCCATCATTTGAAATACTAGTTGGTTTGCCTGTTATGTGCCAAATATCTGCTATGATCCAATACTCTCTTAAACTCATAATCGTCATCATCAAAATCAGAGTTGCTATGGAGTATTGTTCTGAACCACAATAAAGGGCAGAGGACAAGGGATTAACCAACAAGAATATTCTTAGATTATTCAAAAATGGTAACATCTCTCTATCTATGCAAAACATTTATATCTAATGTGTATCATTTGATTAGAGTTGTAGCTACAAAATTAATAAATTATTGTGAATACAGAGTTATGAGAAATAAAATGTTGCGGTGGGTTTTAAGAAAAATATTTTGGCAACTCTAAATATGGTGCATAAGAAAAGGGTACAAGACATCATATGGTAAGACAAATAAATAAAACCTCCATATTTTGTTGATAAAAACAGTTATGAACTAACACTTTGCAATATAGGTGGTTGTCCCTAGTGTGCACAATATTCAACATTATTTCGTGATTGTTATACACATAAAAAAGGATGAATTTCATATAATAGACAACAACCAAAGGAAGACGACCCGACATGTGTAAAAAAATATTACAAAAAGACTAGTAAACTTTTATATTGTTGTGACATAAACTTAAAAAATCAATCTCTAACACCTAATACATTTTGTTTTTTTATGTGAAGTTGGATAATATGTGTTATACTTTGGGCATTCACCTAATACATTTTCTATATTGGGGCTTTTAGACAACTGTTTTTTTGTAATTGGTTCATAAAGGAAAACTAAATACAGTGTTTTTTACGTTAGACCCTAAAATTAAATATAACTAGTCCTTTTTGTCTGTGAATATAACTAGTCCTTTCTGTCTGTGCTACTCACATGCCAAATGAATTAAAAAATAAAATTAGTACTCGATAAATATGAATTAGTAGGTGCCATATTGTCCGTATGTTTACATTATATTTTCCACGGACTTTGCTATGTGATTTATACCTAACATATTATTTTCCAATTAAAATATTTTTCACTATATATTTTGGGTTTGATATTTTTCAAATTAAAAAAAACAATATTTGTTTTTGAATGTATTGGACTTTTTTCCGGTGGCCCAAGCAAAAGCCTAACCCAAGATGAATATAATCATGAATATCTTGTAGAACATTTTTCAACCACCCCAAAATATTGGGTTTGATTCACATGAGGATGCTCCTTAGTGTTAAGACTAAGGATCAATTTCATCCATAGGATGGAATTAATCCAACAGCTCAAAAGAGCTCCCTACATAGCTTCTAGTGCTTGCACGCACCTATAAAAGCCCCCCCTCTCACTTTCCTCCATGTCGACAAAATTTGAAGCCAATCTCCATGCTAGTTGAGAGCTGAGATACCAGCAATTTCAACTGAATTCCACTCTTATTCAACGCAATTCAAAGTCGTTTGCTCAGATCTGAGAGAAGAAGCGGTGGTTTGTGAATTTCTTCACGATTTCTCACAATTTGCACACAATTCTGCTAGGTTTGCAAGTTCTCTGACCTAACTAGAACAAAATCAAATTTAAAAGCGTAAGATGACAAAGCATGGTGCGAACTGGTCCATATTCAAGGTATTAATCTTTCGATTTCATACTAGTAACCCTAACAAGATCCAAATTCAAGTTATTAATCACATGTTTATTAAGAAGCATGAAAATCTCATGATGAACGATGATTCATGATGATTGTGTGGATAACTAATTCGTATATGTTCATATGAAAAGATTGATAAGAATATTTGGTTAATGTGTGTGTGAATCTCGTGTATCTTGTGATTAATAACACCGACTTATGTATGTGTTCATCAATTTATGTGTGTGTGTTCATCAATTTATATGTATGTGTTCATGAACTAGGTCATGTTTGTTCTGTGAAAGTTCACGTGTTCGTGCTTTTGTTTACTAAGAAGCATGTGAATCTCATGATGACTAGTGGTTTATGATGATTGTGTGGATAACTAATTTGTATGTGTTCATATGAAAATATTGACAAGAGTATTTGGTTAATGCGTGTGTAAATCTCAGGTATCTTGTGATAATTAACACCGATTTATGTATGTGTTCATCAATTTATATGTATGTGTTCATGAACTAGGTCATGTTTGTTTTGTTAATATGGAAGACATGTATTCATCATGTAAGTCATATGTGTTCATTAAAGAATATGTCTGTGTTCATCAACAAATTCATGTATATTCAAATAATACGAAAAACACGTGTTCATCATCTAAACCACGTGTGTTCATTGGTGAAAGCGCATGTGTTCATTTACTAATTCTTTTATGTGCATTAATATGTATGTGTTCATTAAAATATATGTATGCGTTCATCAACTAGGTCATGTATGTTCTGTTAGGATGAAAGACATGTGTTCATCATGTAAGCCATATGTGTTCATCATGTAAGCTATATGTGTTCATCAGAGAATATGTATGTGTTCATCAACTAATTCATGTATGTGCAGTTCATAAGAAAAATAGGTAATCATCATCTAAGAAACATGTGTTCATGATCTAAGCCACGTGTGTTCAATGGTGAAAGCACATGTGTTCAGATAATAATGTTTTGTGTGCACATTGAACTTAATATGTATGTGTGGATGCCATGCATTTTGTGTTCATTAACATTATTGTGTGTGTTCATGAGTGCATGGAAATGTGTTCTTCTGTAATTTTCCCATGTGTTCATATACTAACGCTTTTGTGTCCCTAATATTTATGAATTATAGGTGATAAACCAAAAGTGAAGAAATTAGCTCATGGGACAATATCCATTGGTGATATGGGACCTCTGAAGCAAATATGTTCACATGAAATAACGCATGTGTTCATGTGTATTCGTCTTACAAATTTATGTGTGGAAACGGAAATCACTTTTATGTGTCTTTAGCTGAATTAAATTTGTGTTCATATGTGGATGAACCATGTGTTCATATTTAATTACATATGCGTTCATCGGTGTCAACGTATGAGTTCCAACGGGAAAAACAAAGTGTTCATATAAAAAAAATGGCTAAGTTATGTGTCTTTATGAAAACACACGTGTTCATGTGAAACAACGCATGTTCATGTGAAACACGCAAGTATGCATGTTTATTAGTCTTACAAATATATGTTTGAAAATGAGAATCATTTTTATGTGTCTATAGCTGAATTACATGTCTGGGTTAATAATTGATTACCTATGTGTTCATCGGGGACAATGCATGTGTTCAAACAGGGCAAACAAAATATGTATACAAAAAATTCTAAATTGTATGTTCTTGTAAAACATATTATATTTTCATGTGAAACAACGTAGATGGGCATGTGAAACACCGCATATATGCATGTGTAATAGTCTTACAAATTTATGTGTGGAAAAAGAACCGTTTTTATGTGTTTATACCTAAATTACATGGGTGTTCATACGTGTATGTACTGTGTGTTCATCGGTGATAACGTTTGTGTTCATTAGTGAAAACGTATGTGTTCAAACGGGGCAAAAAAACTGTGCATGCTTGATCGAATTTCGTCTGAATTTTTGCCGAATTATTCGGTCGTGCCGTTTTTTTACGTTTTTTTCACTGTTTTAATCATGTGGCTGAGATTCGTCCTCATTCTTAACATATAGAAGCTTCCTCATGTGATCTTTTCCCCCAAATATTATATATATAAGGATAAGGATAGGATTAGGATTATGATTATGATAATTCTTATTATTAATGGGTTTTTTTACAGTGGCCCAAGCAAAAAAATATTGAGTTTTTTTTCCCGATGGCCCAAACAAAAAATATTGGGTTTTTTTTTCCGATGACCCAAGCAAAAGTTCAACCCAATATGAATTCATGATACTAATGTAAATAAACATATTAAATGCATAGACGACATTGGAAAAATATAGGCTTCGACTTTAATTGTTTATGAAAAACAACTAAAAATATTTTTTTCACTTTTACCCGAAGATCAAAATATAGATCAAACGATTGTTTCATTGAAAATTAGATTAATTCTATAACAGCCTGATGATTATGATTATCCAAATCATGATGAAACGTAATATCTTTTGAGGATCATAATTTATTAATCGTAATATTAAATATAATTTTCAATTATTGTAGGGTGTATGTCATATTATTCTCCCCCAAAAAAACATAATATTCATCACCATACATTCATCTATGCTTAATAAGTTATACTTCGATATTTAACTATAATGAAAAGTAGAATATATGCCACCCTTTTCAATTTGATATGGATATAAATATTATAACTATACTAACTATTTTATGATAAGTAATGTAAATGTTACTCCCTCCGTCCCTTAATGTTCTTCCCATCTCTTTCCGGCACATTCGCCGACACACATTTTGTAACGTTAATATCTTTAAATACACATTAATAAAAATTATAAAATTTTGATATTGTTAAAGTTCTTGATGAGACGAATCAAACAAGACCCCATATTACTATATTTTTCCTATATATTAGAAGATATGTCGAAGATTCTCTTAAAACGTGAATAGTGTCAAAATTAAGAATGAGAATAACTTTTAGGGATGGAGGGAGTAATAAACTATACTAAATATTATGATTATGATGATATGACATTTAAGATTAAAAGTTAATATTTTCTTCTAATTAATATTTTTCATAAATATAGACACCTATCGTAGTCTTTAATATTTTATTAATTTTAATATAATAAATTATAGCAACGTAGTATGAGTAAGTTATCACAATTATTGAAGTTCGTATATTTTTCACGATTTTTGCTATGTGATTTATACCTAACATATTTTATTATCTTTTTTTTTCAATTAAAATATTTTTCAGTATATCTTTTGATGAGAATAGGATCGTTGATCGCTTGTATCGGTGTCGAAGAAGTTCCTATGAACTGAAATTGCAAATTTATTTCTTCAATAAAGCATAAAAAGATAGGCAATCAACCCCTCAAGTGAATCCACACACGAGGTTTGAAAGTCTCGCCTTGAACTCGAAATTCACCAAGAACGCAACAAGGGTGAACGATTCGAGAGCGTCAGAATCCACAGGCGTGTCGAAGGTTCGGGATAAGCACCTAACACTCTTGTGGATATGACTCACCACTCAAGTTTAGGAGATATCAAGGATCAAGAGATATGACTTACTCTTGAAACAAGATCGGATTGTTCGATATTACCACTACAAGAAAACTCATTTTTTGCAACGACTTTTGTCGTTGCAAAATAAGCAAAGTCGTTGCTAAAAGGATTTTTGGCAACGACAAAAGTCGTTGCAGGGTCGTTGCCCGTAAGCCCGTAGTCAAAGGCTATTGCAACGACTTTTTGCGTTGCAAAAAAAGATATATTTAGCAACGACTAAGGTTGTTGCAATATATTTGTCGTTGCAAAAAAACATTTTTACATAGTTAACTTTTCTTTTTTTAGTAACGGCTTGAATCGTTGCAATACATATATGTTTGGCAACGATATTGTTTTTGCATTACATCTATAAAGAATTTAATACAATTTATTCAAAATATTTTTCTCCAAGATCACAACATTCTATAAACTTCAGAAATTTGTTCAAAATACAAAATAATTTCATTATGCTCCAAAATGTTACATAACAAATCGTATGAGAATAAATAATAACTAGTGTCATCCAATAAAAAATATAGATCATTTCCAAGAAATCCTACATAAAATAAAAAAATTACATCGAACAAGGTCCCTATATGATATTCCACCAACCTTGATTCCAGATTTTGACCTCCAAGCTCAAAATCTTGTACCTTATAAACACATAACGACATAAGACACGTGTAAGCCATTATATATATCTTACACATCACCCACAACAAAAACAATACTAAAGTCTATAGCTCTCTTTGACAACTGTACAGAATCACATAAGGAAGTAGAATGCATTGCCTACTAACTTACAAAACAAAAGCTACGAGCAGTCCTTGGAATAATTCATCCAAGTTGGTATACATAGAGAAGGGTAACCAAGAAAATCAATCAACTCCTCTAATCACCTTATTTGCACAAGAGATATACATAAAATCATACTGAAATCTGATAACAAAAGAGTTTCAAATAGGAAAAATGATGCCTGGTCTCCAACCAATATATATAGAGTAAATATCAAAAATATTTTCTTGCAGAATATAATAATTATAATGAGAGAGAAAAAATCCCCTCATTAGTTCGAGGGGGAAACAAATGTACCTAAAATGAAATTTTTAGATACTCAGGAAATGACAGACATGATTTACTGTAATGTGGTAAAACAGACATGAAGTTTGACTAGCTACCTTTACTAATAGTTAAAAAATTGATTTTTAAGTGTGGTATCCTATCCTAATAGGAATAATGAATAAACCACAACACTTATATACTTTTCTTTCCATTACCAATTCTACTTTTCGTAAACTGTCAATTCATCCCTAATACAATTGAGGAATAGTTGTGCCTAAAGAAGATCAAATCTTTGACATAAAATGACTGTCCATTCTGTTTTTGTAGCTCCTTAATCCCAACTAACTTAGACTACACTTCGAGAATCCAGACATATAAACCAGATCATGTAAAAATTAGCCATATCATTTAATAAAATACCCCGAAACAGTCAAAGTTACAGCTTAAGAAGGGTTTAATAGAAATATCAAGCAGTCAGGTAGAGGGTTCCATAAATTGCACTTACTTTTTAGCTTGACAGGCCTCGAAAAGATCAAAGAATTCCATTGCAACCCGACCTTCCACTAAAATAAGAGCATAACCTGCCAAGTAATACAAATTATGAATAAAGTTTAAGTCACCAATTAAATCATGAGCAGTGAGTAATAAAAACTGGATATTTACACTTTTTCTGAGCATTTGAAATCAAATCATATTAATCTTGAGGTTGCAAAAATAAATTTTCATATAAAGCTAAATGCTAGAAACATATTTTGTAAATTCATATTTCTTTTTTTACAGAATTTTTAGATAGCCTCAAATGCGCAATCACAATGCCTTTTAGGTTGAGCTACATACAAGTTCCATTGGGATAACAACATACACTTCTAGCTTGATACTTAAGTGAAGACTCCTGTATTTGTTCAAGTTGAGACATATTTCGCAAATCGTAGACTTCCAATAGTACCTACAACTAAGTTGAGACATTATTTGTATCTTATTTGTCATCAAAATATTGCCTGAGATATTTCCAAAAGAAAAAGGAAAAGAAGGGTCAACATGAGCAATATCCTACCAAGTACCAACAGAAATTGGGAAATCAAGAGATAGATGACTACTAATTTAATCATTTAAGTAAATCTATTAAGAGCAAGTAAACTTTCTACACTGGCATACTCTGTAAAGAAGTGATAATATAAAATGGATTTTATAGCTTTCTTGATTAAATTCACCATTAGAAATATAGAAGGATGTTCCCACCCACCTGTTGTGCAAATAAATAAGTAATTACAGCAAGGTATAATGTTTTTTTAATTTGACCAGTACTAGTGTTCGATAAGATAGAAATAGAACCCTACCTGCTGGTATATACTTCCACATACACATTCCTATGGAAGTTTTTCAATTACCTGCAGAGTGTATGAATCATTTCTGTAAGCTTAGATGTAACTTTTATCTTCCCAAAGAAATTAAGTAGTAATTATTAAAATCTCACTTGTTGACAAATACACCGACTTCAATCCATTCCAGACTCAGAAAGTGAACGAACATGGTGTTCAGCCAACTGAATCCTTGAATCCATCTCATTGACAACAACCGAACCTGAGATCTAAGTGACAAGAAGCAGAGAATAAGACCAATACCCAGCTAATTACCCAAAAAGACGAGGGACGAGAGCATCAAATATAAATCAGTTCTGAGCGTGATACAGCCGTAAAAATTACACAAATCAGATTACAAACCCTAAGAGAAGAAAATATCTCCTATAAACCTTTGAAGTCATTGAAGTATGCCCATTTTAGCAATTAGTCCAATATTAAAGAGAGCCTTCACAACATTTGATTTTTTAAAAACCATAATTCACATCATTTGTCATATTTTGCTGCACAACTCCTCTGAATTGGCTGACTTAGATTATGATGTAAACAAACAAAACCTCAATATAAATTTACCAAATTTTCCAATATTTTAACTAGAAGTGGTAGGCTTGTAGTGCTATTTGTTTATATTATAAGAAAGATTAAGCACCAACAATATGCAATAAATTAAGGTCCCCCACTCTTCCAAGTTGGTTTATAATTAACAAAACTTGCTTTGGTGTTTTTTCAACTGATCCAAACACTACAACTTCTCCAACAAGATAATAAATTTCAATAGATCTTAGCAACCTACAACCTCTTCAAGTGCTATCGCCATCCCCAATTTCTAGTACTTTTTTTTGGTGAAATCCCCAATTCTACTACTAATGACAATAAATAGAACTCCTTCACCAAATTAATGACAACAGAAACATAACAACACCACTAGCATGAGATGGAAGAAAATCTTTGATTTTTAACCACAGTTGGACCTTTATAGAGACTAAAAACAAGTACTCCAAGAACTGCCACAAATGTTCCCAATATTTTTATCTCATCAGTAAACTTTCTAATTTCCAGCTTCTCCATCGTAAATAAAACAAACATTATCATCTCATAGTTCGTAAGAATGAATTAATGAATGGAAGTTCATCTCAACTTGCAAAAAATAACAAATGAAACATACCTACAACTAACTCCAAGGACAAATGTAAAAATTCGGGATAGATTGCTAACTGCAGCTGATATAGAGACAGGCGAGTAATTCAGTCCGGTGAAAAGGCATATCGGGTACAAACACTTGCTGCAAAAACATATCTGAATTCAGTAAAATACTTCACACAAATAAGTTTGTAGTTTTATGTATAATAGCTTACCCAATTAAGCTAAGACACAAGAATCTGCACATATGTGAAAAAGTGATAGGGAGCCTCTTGCAACTAAATTACACAAAGACAATCTCATTAGCATCAAGATGGTATAGTTGATGTAAAAAAAAACAAGAAAAAGATCAAATCCAACGACAAACGAGCCACGGTAGAAGAATGAGGGTTCCTAATGCATCATAATAGACAATAAACACCAACTGACTTAATCCACTTTGAAAAGCACCTTTTCTTAGTGTTGATAAACCTATCTGGGGAGAATTCTAATGTAATCATCGTCACAAACAACAGTGTTTCGATTCCAATCACCATTCTTGAAATCTCTTCTCCTCTCCAAGAGATTGAGAGTTTAGGGCACATACTGTTGCGCACTGGACTAGGGCGGAAGAAGGCCGACAAAGCTCTAGAAACCTGTCGACGACGGTCGTGACGAGGACGAAGAGGAGCGGCGGCTCTGGATTAGGGCAGACCTTGTGCGACACACTAGATTAGGGCAAAAACACGACACGCAGAGGGACGGAAGGTCGCGACAACAATGAAGGGGAGTAGCCGATTGGAGAAGACTGCGATTGGAGAAGACGAAGAGGGATTCTGCAAGGTTCGGAGAAGACGAAGACAAAGAGGGGTTGTGCAAAGTTCGGAGAAGTGAACAACGATGGAAGCCAGAAGAGGAATGAGAAGAGGAATGGGTTTCTGGAAAGGAAAGAGCGAATTGGAGATGAAAATTTTGATTTTTCTATTTTTTTTTATTTTTAGGGTATTTCGCAACGACTAATTCGTAGCCAAACCTATAAAATACTTATTGCAACGACATATTCCGTTGCAATACACAAATAATAACTATTGCAAAGACAAAGTTGTTGCCATATAAAACTTTCAATATTTACCTCCAGACCGCCCAAAAAATGTGTCGAGGGAAATGAAATTTTTATGTATAGCAACAACATTGGCAACGTTTGTTATTTGTCGTTGTGAAAACTATTTTTCGCAACGACATATTTTAGTCGTTGCAATAGCTCGTTGCTATAAATGATTTTTCTTGTAGTGTACTCACGAACACGCTCGATATGACTCACGAACACAAAAGGGTCCAAAAAGAAAGTAACAAAGAAATAAAAGTGAGACAAGAGAAATTCTTTCTTTTCTTCAATCTTGTCTCTCTTCAAAGGCTTACATCAATCGACTTTTATAGCTCCAAAAACAAGCTCAAGAGTCACCAAATTAATGCTAAAAATGTGACTCTTGCATTACCATATTAATGGATGAAAATGAATTTATTCTAGATAGTAAAATGAAGAGTCTAAAGATATAAGGAGAGGCTTGAATGAATGCAAAAGACTCTTCATGTGAGAAAACTGGAAGTTTCTCCTCAGTTCTGGTCTGATTGGGCTTCTGTTTTAGTCATGAAAGTCGTAGACCTTGAAGTCTTCTTTCCAACAAGTACTCGTGGACTGCCACTGGACATTCGGAGCTTCTGAAATGATCAAAATACTGAGGTGTTGCCTGAAAAATCCGACAAGAACAAACTGAGTTAATGCTTCGTGCTTGCTTTGTTGTTTCAACTCGAATCACATCATCCTCTTCCCCTTCAAAGAGATCCGTCCTCGAATCTACTTGTTGTTATAGGACCTTGTGGAACTTGCTTCGACGATGGCTCTGATACCACTTGATGAGAATAAGATCGTTGATCGCTTGTGTCGGTGTCGAAGAAGTTCCTATGAACTGAAATTGCAAATTTATTTCTTCAATAAAGCATAAAAAGATAGGCAATCAACCCCTCAAGTGAATCCACACACGAGGTTTGAAAGTCTCGCCTTGAACTCGGAATTCACCAAGAACGCAACAAGGGTGAACGATTCGAGAGCGTCAGAATCCACAGGCGTGTCGAAGGTTCGGGATAAGCACCTAACACTCTTGTGGATATGACTCACCACTCAAGTTTAGGAAAGATCAAGGATCAAGAGATATGACTCACTCTTGAAACAAGATCGGAATGTTCGATATTACTCACGAACACGCTCGATATGACTCACGAGCACAAAAGGGTCAAAAAAGAAAATAACAAAGAAATAAAAGTGAGACAAGAGAAAATCTTTCTTTTCTTCAATCTTGTCTCTCTTCAAAGGCTTACATCAATCGACTTTTATAGCTCCAAAACCAAGCTCAAGAGTCACCAAATTAATGATAAAAATGTGACTCTTGCATTACCATATTAATGGATGACAATGAATTTATTCTAGATAGTAAAATGAAGAGTCTAAAGATATAAGGAGAGGCTTGAATGAATGCAAAAGACTCTTCATGTGAGAAAACTGGAAGTTTCTCCTCAGTTCTGGTCTGATTGGGCTTCTGTTTTAGTCATGAAAGTCGTAGACCTTGAAGTCTTCTTTCCAACAAGTACTCGTGGACTGCCACTGGACATTCGTAGCTTCTGAAATGATCAAAATACTGAGGTGTTTTCTGAAAAATCCGAGAAGAACAAACTGAGTTAATACTTCGTGCTTGCTCTGTTGTTTCAACTCGAATCACATCATCTTTTAGGTTTGATATTTTTCAAATTATAAAAAACAATATTTCTTTTTGAATATTGGACTTTTTTCTCGTTAGGTCAAGCAAAAGCCAACCCAAGATTAATATATTGATGAATAGATTTATGAATATATTGATAAATATTTTTGTGAATATATAATCAACAAATATCTTTAATAACAGTTTTTCCAATTATATGATGAATATTTCGTTTATAAAAGTACTAAGAACAAAAATATTTTTCAATTATATAATCCTTACAAAATATAATTTTGTTTTTAACTTAGTAAAAGATAAAATCTTTATTAGGAAATAGATTGATGTTGTTTCTTAAAAGATAATCTATTATTTAATAATAATAGTTTTGTTTGAAAAATATATGTGGAAATTTCTTGTAAAAAATGTGAACTTTAATATTGGACTTTTTTCCGGTGGTCCACGCAAAAGCCCAGCCCAAGATGTATATATTCATGAATACTGAAACTACATTAAATATTTAATGATAAGTAATATAAATGTTAATAAACTATACTAAATATTATGATTATGATGATATGATTATATTCTGATTTTGATTGTGAAGTTAAACATAACATCAATCAACTTAAGGTTAGAAGTTAACATTTTCTTCTAGATAATATTTTTGTCATAAAAATAGAAACCTATTGTAATCTTTAATATTTTAATAATGTTAACATAATAAATTAAAGCAACGTAGTTTGAGTAGGTTATCACAATTATTGAAGTTCGTATATTTTCCACACACTTTGCTATGTGATTTATACCTAACATATTTTATTATCTTTTTTCTATTAAAATATATTTTTCAGTATATATTTTAGGTTTGATATTTTTCAAATTATAAAAAACAATATTTGTTTTTTGAATATTGGTCTTTTTTCTCGTTGGGTCAAGAAAAAATCAACCCAAGATTAATATATCGATGGATAGCTTTGTGAATATATTGATGAATATCTTTGTGAATATATCATAAACAAATATCTTTCACAACAGATTGTTCAATTATATGATGAATATTTCGTCTATAAAAATATTAAGCACATAAATATTTTTTCAATTATATAATCCTTATAAAATAGAATATCGTTTTTAACTTAGTAAAAGATAATTTTTTTATTAGGAAATAGATTGATGTTGTTTCTTAAAAGATAATCTTTTATTTAATAGTAATGAATTTGTTTGAAAAATATATGTGGAATTTCTTGTAAAAAATGTGAACTTTAATATTGGACTTTTTTTCGGTGGCACAAGCAAAATCTCAACCCCAAAATGAATATATTCATTAATATCTTGTTGAATATTTTTTAACCACCCCCAAAAATTATATATATTAGGATTGTAGTGAGGCTCAACAAAATACACAGAGAGGTTTAATAAAAAACTGTAAGATTCAACAAAATACAAGTTCATCAAAAATTCATTTCTTTACACAAATAAACTAAATCCAAAATATTGATATGTTAAACTTCAAAATTACTGCTTTTGTAGGTAAGTTCACCATGTGAGTGAAAACATGTTCATAAAATGCAAAGAAAAACTTTATATACTAAACAAAACAAATTATTCTAAACTTGTTCAAACAAAGGTTCAACTTCACCTGAATACTGCTACAGATTCACAAATATAGTAATCAAGGTTCATATAGATTTACCTTTTTTTATATGGCTTAAGATGAAATTTTATATGAGGTTCATTAAAAAGATTTTTAGTACTTCTTTAACAAATAAATATAGTGTTGACACTCCAAAAAGACTAACAAAAAATTACAAAAGTTCATACCAAATTCCATTTACATAGTTAATGCGTGGGTAATCATTTTGAGCTTATAGAAAATTAATCTTCCTGAAACAGATAAACCATATAATTGAAATCCTCAGGCCATTCTTCTTCAAACACACATGCATCATTTTTACTTTGCAATTGAATTGCTTTTGCAAACTCTCTCCAACCTTTGCCAAGCCTAACAGTTTTTCCATATTCTAACATAACAATTCGCCAAGAAGACTCATTCGTGAGAAGAACAACTTCAGTTGTTGCAGGTAAGTTTCTGAATTTCTTTTCATGAACTGGAGGAATAGGCTGAAATAAAAAATAAAAAATAAATATAATGAAAAAATATGAAAAGGAAAAAAAATAAACATACCAGCAAACTTGCACATAATTCATAGTCATTTCAACAATAAAGGTATGGGTCTGGTTACGAGTAAAATATTCAGCTCTCTCTAGTGGTGTACTTGGTACAGGAGGAAGAACTTCAATTGGCAAATAAGATGTGCTATTATCAGAGCTTACATCAATGACAGGCACATGATCCCTGTGTGATATGAAGATTCATTTGAAGGCTCGGTGACAATGGAACTATATGAACCACTGAAAAGACTTGAATGTTCAGAGCTTGACTCTGATCCAGAGCTCACATAAATAACGTTGTTATCCATCCTATAAATATTAAACAGGAAAATACAAGGTTCAACACATAAACATAAACTTCATATTTCAAATAAATATTAGGAATGCAAAGACAAAACAAGATCAACACATTAACAAAGCAAGTTCGTAATTCAAATAGAGTGGATTAAACACAGTAATAAAGAAGGATGAAGTACAGTAAGAAATCAGGATCAATACAATTACATCAGGTTCATGAATTTGAATATATTAGGTTCATAGATACAAATTGACATAAAATTGTTGGTCCAAATGATGAATGCAGATAAAAAAATACTAAAAAAAGCTCATCAAATATTACAAAAGGTTCATTAACAGAACATGAAGAATGAAAAAAACCTAATAAATATGTATCACACTAGTAAAAAAAATACTTTGAATTTGTGAGATATTATCCACTTGAGCACGAAATTCAGCACAAGTAGAATTTTCCTATTTCGTCTTTGCCGGAACGTTTTACATAATAGCCACATACAAAGTCTATGGCGAGAATGTGTAACACTTGTGCAACAACAACTTTCATTGAAAGGTCTTGGTTTGTCACAATAGCCTTGGGCTCGTACACCATAGCTTCCTTAAATTGTTCCAACAACCAAACATAAGACCCGACATCCTCTTGCAAGATCAAGCCAACAACAAAAGTCACACTTGATTTGTGATGATCGAGGCCAGTGAAAGGGATGAAAATAAGATTGTACCTATAAATTCAAAAGATTGTAAGAGAAAAGAGAAACAACTATTTCCCTATTCATTAACGGAAGGAAGTGAGCGTAAATAAAATGAATCATATGTGTTAAGGTTCACGATGGAAGGACCACAAGTTCAAGGTAGTATAGTGACATGTTCATGGGTAATATAATTTGAGATAATAGTTAACTTAATTAGGTTTATGATTAGTGGTCTTGAGTTAGGTTCATTGTGGATGCATGATAATGATAAAAAGAGTGCAAGTTCATGACAGGATGGATGCACATTCATCTTAGTAATGATGTAGGTTCGTGGTATATTGATAATACAGTTCATGTTAGTAAAGGTGCATGTTCATGCTAGTAAGGATGCAGGTTCGTGGTATATAGATAACAAGTTGATGCTATTAAAGGTGCAAGTCCATGTTAATAAAGGTGCAAGTTTGAGGTGTAGTGATAGGAGTTATTAAAGAGTTTCATGACACAAACTAAATGGGAAAGTGTAATTTAAAAGGAAAAATCATAGGAAGGGTAAGTACTTGTTTGTTCGATATGTTGCATCAAACTAGACAACCTCACCAAAGAGGGAGAAGTTCTTACGTGCGACAAGATCAGCCCAAAACAAAATCGTTAACCTACCAGTAGGATCAACGACGTAGATGAAGCAAAAGGCAGGAGATATATTTTCTCTGTTGGCAAATTTATTGATAGTCATTTGAGCATCAGAACTACCAATGTACGCCAACATATCACGGCAGAAATTTTTGAAGTCAACTGCAGAAGCTCCAACTTGTGAATAACCACTAACAAGTTCCTTATAGATGCGATGTGATCTAACTGGACCAATGTGCGCCTTTTTCACAATCCATAATTAAGTTCTTGTGACCAAAATCCATCTTCCGCTTGGCATGCAAGAACTTCTTGGCATTGCCAACAACCAATTCATGAGTGTGACGAGGTTCAAATGCAACGACCTTGTAACCCTTATTACCAATGGAAGAAAGGGAGACCTTTGCCTTACAACCAACTCTAGAAGAAAGACGTCTACGAACATGTCTAGTGCTGTTTTGACCAGTTTTATAACCCTGCTTGCTGAAATATGAGTACATAAATGTAGGGAAACCATCTATTGACTACCCGCCACCTTTATGGGTACCACATGCAAGGGAGTATGTTTCGTAGGATGTAACAACTTCATCTAGTGTCATAAATTGCATATCAATAACAAGTTTCAAAGCTTCATCACAAGTGTGAAAGTGATAGACAGTACCACCTTGGGACAAATTCGTAGAGTCTGAAACAAACGAGTAAGAACAAGGACGTAATGCGTTGGTCACCTAGTATTGCCACCACCAGGAATGGATGGATTTTTTTTTCTTTGAAGCGAAAGGTGAAAATATAAGTTAGTACAAAGATTTGTGAAATTGTTCATGATACAAGTTCAGCAAGTTCATGCAGATATTGATAGATGGTCATGCCTGGAAGGGTGCAGGTTCAAGGTACGTACATTGCTAATTATTTCATGATAGTACATAGACAAGTTCATGCTTGTAATTGAGCACGTTTTAAGTACTCTGAAGGCAAGTTCTTGTTAGAAAGGAGCAAGTTCATGATAGTATTGATGCATGTTCACGAAACTAATGATGGAGGCAGAGGCTGACAATGTTGGACATAGGCAAAGGTTGTGCATCAATGAAGGTGATAATGAAGTAAACACACAAAGAGAAAAGGGGAATTATGAAGGTCACTGCAGGAAGCTGAAACTTTTAAACCTAGATGATTTGAATGTAGAAAAGTAAAAGAGACGACAAAAAACAACAACAAAAGTCATAGATTGAGAAGCTACAACAATGACGGGTGTGCGCACTCTAGGTTTCATGAAAAGAAACAAAATAAGGAAATGTACCGGAAGCCATGAAATATAGAGCAATTGAATCATGTGTAACTCAAATCGATCATCAGTTCGTCACAAACGCCGCGAAATTCCACATGGATGAAGATCGAAGAGACGACGACAACTCTCCAGAAAATCGCCCTAAAGAGGAGAGAAGGATGATCATAAAGGAAACTAAAGGGGAAATGTCGATAATACCCCTCTGTGAGTAATGTTAGTTAAAAGCTGGAATGACCGTGAACCATTGGATGAAGACAGATCGACGACCTACAAGAGTTCTTAGTTATTATTTTAAGCACAATTCTTATTTGATCCTTCCTCTATATTTGCATTTTTAAGAAAACTAATTAGAGAAATTCTAAAAAACTCCACCTCTTCCACGATTATAATTTATAGCCGTGCATGCTTATAAACACATCAATTCAGAGCTTCTCTTTTATCCTTGCTTCTTCTGTTTTGATTTATGGTCTTCTTAATCTCTCTGAAACGCGAGCACGTCGCACTTCGAACCGTAAGATTACTTCTCACAAGAACCTTTTTCTATGAACTTATCACGTGTTATAAAAGCATAGAAAGTTTAAAGTGTTAAATTAATAATGAAAAACATGACCATAAATCAAATAAAATGCAAATTAAATTATTTATATCTTTCATGTATAAATTGAATTTTAGAGTTTATATTTTAAAGTTAAGAATTTGTTTTTATAGTTTAGAATTTATATTTTTGTATTCAGGTTTTAAACATTAAGTTTAGGATGTAAGGTATATAAAAGAGAACGTTAGATGTTAAAAATATCACGGGACTTACACTAGTTGCTCATATATTCCCACTCTAGCATTATGTCCAATTTCTTTATTTATATATTGTTGTTAGCACAAATAATTTACACAATTATATGAGAGTAATTATTATCCTCTTTTGTTTTCATCTTTCCGGTGATAGTTTATAGATGAAAGATACACTTTTTGTATCTATTATTAGTAAAATGGTAAAACTGAGGTAAGATATTTAGAATGAACCTACGATATATATAAAATAACAAAAACTATGTTCATTTTAATAAGTATAACATGTCTCAGATGAATTCAACAAACAAGGAAATTAGACCCACATTAGATTACATAATATGTATAATAATATACAAACACAATCTTGAGATACAAATTTCATAACAGTTTATTCCTAAATAATTAATTCTTCAACAATTACAAAAACAACATCTTATATTTCATAATAGTTTATTCCATAAACCCCCTGGTAATCTCGCCGGAATTAGAGGTCGGGTCCTTCAAGCACTTGTTACGGCAAGAAACCCTCAAGGTTGAAGAAGGTTGGTTCAATTGAACTCGTCCTTTCACTTTTCAAATTTTAAAACATAACCAAAACGACGTCGTTTTGTTAAATGAATCAAAACTATTCTTTTTTCTTAAAAAACAAAATAAAAAAGAAATTTAAAAGAAAATTCCAAATTTCATCTCTCAGTTCTCAAGTCAAACATCAATCTCAATAAAGATTAGGAAAACCCACCTTTTTGTCTTCTTCATTCTCCTTTGATCATTCCACGAATGAGGGACGACAATAGACCACCACCGCCTCAAAGCAGCTTTTTCGTCCCGAATTTTCTGCATGTCCGTTCCACAATTCCGTCGAACGTAGTCTGACATGCTACTTTCGAAATTTGTATGTTCTTAAGGTTTGATGAAATACATATAGAATTTTAGGGTTGAATAAATTTTTGTGTATTTGATTTATTATTTGTTGTTGAATTTGAATGGATTTGATTTAGATTGTTATGTATATACATTGCTTGTTTGTCTTAATTGTTGTTTGATATCAGGCGACTTAAATGCACCGGTCTTAATAATAAATGAGTCGGAACTATTAAACGCTAATTAATGACGTTTTAAATTTTAGGTTCATTTGTAAAAGACACTACCTTTTTGTTTTCCGGTTCATTAATTAAATGGCTTGAAGCTTCAGAACTGAATTAGGGTTATTGAAATTCGGTTGAAAATTAAATAACTCAAAGCTATTATTAAATTTATCCACAATTTTTAAAGATCTCTGGCTCCGTCGTTGTTCTCATTGTAAAGTGGTTTTTCGATTTTTTCCACTTTGTTTCTATTTTAAAGGTATCAAACTAAATGGTTTAATATAGATGTACATGTACCATTTCACATGTATGTAGTTCAAAATTCGCGTTTACTTACCCTATATTTATGAAGACGATCATGAGCATATTTTAGTATGCAGTATGTGTGGGATTTTAGGTAAATTATAGGTATTGGTATGCAGGCGAAAACTTTCTACAGCGAGGAAAAAGTCCAAAACAAGTCATGAAGAAGAAATCATTATGTGACCAAAGTTATCAATATGGCGACATGATTGACACAATATAAAAAGAAAAGAAATACTACCAAAATACTCCGTAGTTGTCACCGGCGCGTGATGTCACGTTATTCAGTTACTTCAATCATGTCTCCAATTAAATATTGTTAATTTCTCGTATTAAATGGAAATGGAAACGGAAATTCCAATATAAAATCGGGAAAATGTCATAAAAATAAGAGAAGAAAATAAAAAGGGGGTAAGTCTGACCCCCTGCATGCCTAATCCAGCTTTCACAGAACCAAATATGGTTAAGATTCCATTTTTTTTTTAATTTTCATTTAACACCCATTCAACTTTTTGTTTAGTATTTTAGATAAAAATCCTTACTTTCTTACAGAAATGATTCTCTCAGCTCTCCAAGTCCTAATTCATATCCTGCGAGAATTCCAATCTGCTGGCTCCTCCCGAAGGAACAGAGAAAAATCGATAGAGGAAGAAATAGGGATTCATCAAAATGACAGTTGAGATGAGAAGCGACGAGCACGACGACCAATTTCCTGTGGGCATGCGAGTTTTGGCCGTTGACGACGACCCCATCTGCCTTCGCCTGCTCGAGACTCTGCTCCGGAAGTGCCAGTATCATGGTCTCTCTTTCTCTCTCTGTTAGGGTTTAGTTTTTCCTGCTCGATTCAAACTTGGGTCTTTATTGGTCTTTGGTAGATCTATTACTTCTTCATGCTTGACATTTTTTAACTTGTAATTTGTCTATGCTAAACTTGTGGATCTTTTGACCGCTCTTACATAAATTGGGATTTCAGATTTACGCTTATACTTGTTTATATTGGGGGATTTGTAAATTCTGACTCCTGCTGAATTTGACACCATGCAGTTTGGTGATTCTGAGTCTGGTGTTGATGATACTCACTGTTTTGATTTTATTTGACATCCGACTTTAAGATCTTATAATTGGATAGATAGGATCTCAGATAATTTGAAGATTGGTTATCGGGTAGAAGTTATTGTATGTTGGACTTTATCTCTTTTTGCCTTTAATTGTGCAGTGACTTCTAGGGATCGAGCTATCGATGCCCTGGAATTATTGAGAGAGAACAAAGACAATTTTGATTTGGTCATTAGTGATGTTCATATGCCTGATATGGATGGTTTTAAGTTGCTTGAACTCGTGGGGCTTGAAATGGACCTACCTGTAATAAGTAAGTTCTTCTCTTTTCGCTTTCCATCCAGTTATTCATAGAAGTCTTTCCTTTTTGTATCTTTCTTGTTTCTCTAGTTCACTGATGGTCAATCTTTTTGAAAGAATTGCTATGAAACACAAAGAATGGTAATTTGGTATGTGAAATGCCGCCGATCTTATTTACAGTGTCTTACTTCTGCGTGTAGAGCTTTTCCGGACCAATTTCTGTATCTGAAAATCTAGAGATGGAACACAAGTAATATAGTATGAAAAGCAAACTTAAAAAGTTTTTTTGGGCCATTCGTTTTTGTGATTTCCGGACCACTTTGTAAGAGTACTTGGATAGATGCATAAAACTTAACTGGACCAATAATAGAGAATTGATTAAATTAATATATCTATACTACTTTGATAAGAAACTATTGACGTGGTCTATTCCAATTGTAGAGCTTATGGTATTGTTAACTATGCTATGAATCTTTTTAAAATTTTAGCAATTCTAGAGAGAGGTAATTGGTTTCCTAGATTCTTAACTTGGTACTGTGCCGGTATCTCTCTACCTTCCAAGTTCTCCTTCTTGTTTCTCTAGTTCACTGATGGTCAATCTTTTTGAAAGAATTGCTATGAAACACAAAGAATGGTAATTTGGTATGTGAAATGCCGCCGATCTTATTTACAGCGTCTTACTTCTGCGTGTAGAGCTTTTCCGGACCGATTTCTGTATCTGAAAATCTAGAGATGGAACACAAGTAATATAGTATGCAAAGCAAACTTAAAAGTTTTTTTGGGCCATTCGGTTTTGTGATTTCCGGACCACTTTGTAAGAGTACTTGGATAGATGCATAAAACTTAACTGGACCAATATTAGAGAATTGGTTAAATTAATATATCTATACTACTTTGATAAGAAACTATTGACGTGGTCTATTCCAATTCTAGAGCTTATGGTATTGTTAACTATGCTATGAATCTTTTTAAAATTTTAGCAATTCTAGAGAGAGGTAATTGGTTTCCTAGATTCTTAACTTGGTACTTTGCCAGTATCTCTCTACCTTCCAAGTTCTCCTTCTTGTTTCTCTAGTTCACTGATGGTCAGTCTTTTTGAAAGAATTGCTATGAAACACAAAGAATGGTAATTTGGTATGTGAAATGCCGCCGATCTTATTTACAGTGTCTTACTTCTGCGTGTAGAGCTTTTCCGGACCGATTTCTGTATCTGAAAATCTAGAGATGGAACACAAGTAATATAGTATGCAAAGCAAACTTAAAAGTTTTTTTGGGCCATTCGTTTTTGTGATTTCCGGACCACTTTGTAAGAGTACTTGGATAGATGCATAAAACTTAACTGGACCAATATTAGAGAATTGGTTAAATTAATATATCTATACTACTTTGATAAGAAACTATTGACGTGGTCTATTCCAATTGTAGAGCTTATGGTATTGTTAACTATGCTATGAATCTTTTTAAAATTTTAGCAATTCTAGAGAGAGGTAACTGGTTTCCTAGATTCTTAACTTGGTACTTTGCCGGTATCTCTCTAGCTTGTATTATGACCTTGTTGGTGAAACGGCTTTAAAAATTATCAGCCCAAATGGTATTTTTGTATGTGAATCCATACAAGAACAAAATTTATAAGGTGAAACATCATAGTTTACTGGGAAATTTTCATGTGGGTACCTTCACTTGTTAGCAAATAGAGACCTTTGTTGTGAATTTAATGATCGTCACTTCAAAGTTACCAAGTTTACACACCAGGGCATTTGACAATGTCATGTATGTTGTTGTAATTATGCCCAATGCAAGAGCTCCTAAAGCGAATATCTCCTAGTTTATTTGTGCTTTTAGTATTTTGCCTTAACTAACAAAGTATAGATAATTGATGTCATGTCTACATTTTTCCGTCATCATATTGATTCCATTACACTTCATCTGCTTCCAGTGTTGTCTGCAAATGGTGATACCAAAATGGTTATGAAAGGGATTACTCACGGAGCTTGTGACTATTTACTCAAACCTGTCAGACTGGAGGAGTTGAAGAACATATGGCAGCATGTTCTAAGAAGAAAGAAAACAGACAAGAACGATCAAAGTAATACTGATAACCGAGAGAAGAGATCGTACCCTGCTGATGAAGGACAGAACTGTTCAAGGGCAGGCGACTCTGATCACGATGGCAGAAATGGAAAAAGAAGGAAAGACCAAAATGAGGATGATGATGAGGAGATTGATGAGAATGGAGTTGATAATGAAGATTCATCTTCCCAAAAGAAAGCTCGGGTTGTCTGGTCTGTGGAGCTGCACCGCAAGTTTGTTGCTGCTGTTAATCAACTTGGCTTTGAGAGTAAGTTGCCAAGTTCTCCTTTCAAGTATTTGATATTAACTAACAATTGGCTGTGTGAACCATTTGTTTGTCTTCGTGTTTTTTTGAATTTCAAGGCAGGTTATGATTCTCTTTTCTTTTGTTTTCTTCATCTTGTTCAAATAATGGTGATTCAGCAAAACTTTGATTCAATAGCTTAAAAAGGAGGAAAGGAGCAAATTAAGCTAGATGAGAAAGCTTAAGCTCCAAACACCTACCTTTAATGTTCCTCCATACTTGCTTGAATTTCCTTTCATTATCATATATAGTTATTCATTTGTAGAAATAATAATAATTATAATATATTCTGGAACTATGCTTTGTTTTTTTTATGTAGGGGCGGTGCCAAAGAAGATTCTGGAACTAATGAATGTTGAAAAGCTTAGTAGAGAAAATGTGGCTAGTCATCTCCAGGTAAATATTGATTTCCTTGATCTCCTTGGGTCGGCTTCCACAGATAATAGTAGTCCTTTTTTTTTGCTTACAGTTCTCACTATTCTCTTTTTGTGATGCAGAAATATAGACTATACCTGAAAAGGCTCAGCTCTGTGGCTAACCAACAGGCTAATATGGTTGCTGCATTGGGCGGGGCAGATCCGGTCTATCTAAGAATGAACCCAATGAATTTTCATAACTTTAATAGCAATGGAGCGCTCCAGAATAATGCGTTTAGGTCTCTTCCCCCTGCTGGAATGCTGGGGAGATTGAATTCCCCAGGTGGTCTCGGTATCCATGGCATATCATCACCTTCAGGAATTGGACATGCTCAAATAGCTCCTCAGGCGCCCCTAGATTCGAGCAAGTTTCAGCTGCCGAGAGATCATCAGACTGGAAACATACTCCAAGGAATGCCAACATCCTTAGAGTTTGATCAGCTACAGATTCCACTCAGGAAGAGTGTGGGTGTGGGTGTGGGTGTGGCTGGAGAATTCTCTTCCACAAATCATCAAGCAAGTGGGCATTTTTCAGTCTCTAACCCCCCCGTTCTAAGTCATTCTTCTTCTGTGACACCGCTTTCTTATAAGCAACCAGATCCGGGATTTGGTTTTACGGGGGGTTCGAATACAAGTAGCGGGAATTGGCCAAACGGCGGTGTGCAGTCATCATCATCGTCAGCAGCAGCTGCTCAATCAACTTCATATGTTGGCTACGCGCAACCTCCTTTGGTGCAAGCATTTAACAATGCTAATTCATGTGCTTTGAATGGAGCAAGTGGTGAGTTGCACATTCCGTCCAACATCTCAAGATTCGATGCAAGAGTAGATCTTGGCAATGGTGGAGCACACAATATGGGATATGCCTCAAAACCATTATGGAGTGACCATAATAAGCTAAGCAATATTCATCACCACCCAGAATTGACAAATAGTTGTATGAACCCTCCAATGGTTCCCCAAGGTGCTCGTTTATCAAGCCCGGTTGCAAATCCAACGACAGGTGTGCATTTTGGTGGAAGCAACGAGCTCAGTTTGATAGGGCAGTCAAGCATGAATTCCTCATCTCCCTACCATACAACAGCTGCAGTGTCTACAAATCCAGGTGCAGTCAATGGTGCTGGTTCCTTGGAAGATGTTGTAACTTCAATGATCAAATGGGTATGTGTGTATAGTTATTATTTGTTTGGTCGAATGTATGTATAATTATTATTGTTATCCTCTACACGACTATGACGCACCCTGCACTTTGTTTCAGGAACAAGAAGGTGCCAGCGTTAACAAGGGCTCCGATCTCAGCAGTTATCCACTTCGAACCTGCATCTGATAAAGTAAAGCAATCCCCCGATGAAATGGAAAACTCTCTGTAAAAACAGCTTAGTTTTCCTTTTTAATTATCTCTTTTCCATTAAACTTAATAATAATAATATAATAAACATCATCATCATGTAATTGGTAGGTCTATCAGAACAAACAAATTGTCTGTTTATGCTTTTCATTTTACAGCTTCACTGTCTACTCTCTAGGCAACAGCAATGTTGCTGGGATTCTTTGTTCCCCTTCATTTTTTACAAATAGAGGATATAAATTGTTAATTTCTACTTCCCTTTACCCCATAATATAAGTATGTTGATGCTTATTTTATATCGTTAATATTTTTAATTATATGCTAATAAAAAATATAATTTTTTAATATTGTCAAAGTACTCATTCAGACGAATCAAACAAAATCTCACACAACTATGTTTTTTCGTATATATCAGAAGAAATTTACAAGATTCTCCCGATTTGTAAATATAAGCAATGAGGCCCTCATCTCTCTGTCCATCTGGCATCTGCATCATAGCCAACAACCTCAGATGAAGATAATCCAAAGGAATGCCTCCAGACCTATACCAAAACCGCACCAGACTCTCCTCTACCCCAAGCATCTGAGCAACAAAAGCGATGATCCGGTCCCTAGTCAAATCTGAAGAACAACTCATCCCATGTATAGGGAGTGACAAGATCTCAAACACGTTGTGAAGTGTAGGACCAATCTCTTCAAATGGCAAATGAAATGTGTTGGTCTCTGGATGCCATCTCTCGACGAAAGCAGAAACCAAGACATGGTCGACAGGACCAGACCCGAAATATCTAAGATCAGTCAATCCAGATTGCTCTGCTAGCTGAAACCACGAATCTGGACCAGGTCTCCTATACACCTCACATGGAGTGCAGTAGGCGGTGTGGAAGTGAACCTTGACGACCTTCCGTGTCTGAAAAATTAGTTAAATAAAAGTTAGTTACTTCAACAAAATGCCAAAAAGATTAACATATGAACATTACAGTTCAAATACATACCAAATCGAGAGGAACCTCTGGAAGATCAGCAGGCTCAGGAGCATCATCACGTCCACCTCGTCCACATCCACAACCTCCACGTGGAGCACGTCCACCTCGTGCTGGAGGATCAACCACGTCTGCAAATGGAGCTGGATCTGCATCATCATCAACAACAATGTCCTCATCATGATCTGCCTGAGCTCCTCGGCCTCTCCGCTGTCTCTGTCTGAATGGGGGAAGAGGACGGGGGCCACGTGGAATCTCTGGTGCGGGAGGATCAACAACTGTAAGCTCATAAATAGCCCTCGCGATGTGCGTCTCGTAACTCTTTAGCAACTCATTTGTCACATGACCTCCTCTCATCCAAGGTGCAACGAGAGGTGGTACATGAGGTGCAGCGGGAGGTGGTATATGAGGTGCAGCAACAGCGGTAGGATCCGGATGCGGTACATCATCAGTCGGGGGAGCCTCTGCGTGTGGCGTAGGATCTGAAACTTCCGGAGGAGCTAAATCAGTAACAACTGGCGATGAAGGGCCCATACCAGCATGGTCATCCGAAATAATAGGAGAGTCGTCTCTCCTAAGCTGATTTGTCGGTATATCGGGAAAAGATACAATATAATCCGTACCTAAACCCTCACCGTCATCCAACATATCATCATCCAAATCAACAACTGCATCATCAACGTCCATATCCTCCTCCTCACTATCACTGTAACCCTCATCATCAACCGACAGATCAACAGCTAGACCAGAATCCCTAACTGCCACAGTATCTGTAACTGCCCCAGAACCAATATTTGTAACTGCCCCAGTAACAACAATGTGTGTCAGACTAGAAGCTATCAGCTGCTCTCGCACAGTAACAAATCTCTTACGTATATCGGCCGTAATCTGCGTCCTCCTAACACGCTCTGTAGCAACAGGAGCCCCCGAGACAAACCCACTAGAAGCCATCGTATCTCGCACACCCTAATGTTGTTATAGCGTAACGTTATTTTCATAGCGTTACAAAAACAACGTCGAATTCCAAAACGTCTTTTTTAATGACGTCGTAATGTTACAGAAAGTTGTCGTAACGTCAATCCTAATCAAAATCATCTCTAATTTCGAAACATCATTTTCGTAACATTTTTTACATAACGTTATAATTCGCCTAATTTCAATACTTTATATACTTAAATTTCATAACGTTATTTCACAACGTTACGAAATAAGAAGAATGTCATATTTCATAAAATAATTAATTAACGTTACGATATTAAATAATTAATTCGCCTAATTTCAATACTTTATATACTTATATTTCATAACGTTATGAGATAACGTTACGAAATAAAATAATACATTTCATAAAGTTACGAAATATAATTAATTTCATAACGTTTTGAAATAAATTAAATAATTTCATAACGTTACGAAATAAAATAATTAATTTCTTAACGTTATGAAATAATATAATTTCACAACGTTACGAAATAAAGTTATGAGATAACGTTACGAAATATAATTAATTTGATAACGTTATGAAATAAATTAATTAATTTCATAACGTTACGAAATAAAATAATTAATTAACGTTACGAAATAAATTAATTATTTTTATAAAGTTACGAAATTCAATAATTTCATAAAGTTACAAAATTAAATAATTTCATAACGCTAAAAAATTAAATAATTTAATAGCTTTACCTCCTCTTCCTCCTCTTCTTCTTCCTCCACAGCAACCACGCTGGAAGCCACAACCACCGTCGACGGCGCTTCCGCCATTGTTGGCTGCTCCACAGTCGGGGGGACGACTCTGGCCGGAATTTTGGGCCCAGAAGAACCGCCTTGGTCGGGGCAACTCGATTCCATGCTCAATTTCGCTTTTTGGTTGGGGTAAACGTCGGGAAAGTGATGAAAATGGGGCGGCGATTTTAGGGTTACGAATTGCAGAGAAAGGGGGAAGAAGAAGGGTCGGGGAGAGGGAAAATTTTTGGCACTTGGTGCGGTAAACTTTACCGCACCAAGTTATATATTTTTTAATTTATTTTTAAAATTTAATTTTCTTTACCGCACAGGTTTAAAGTTAATCAAATTTTAATTTTTTTGTTAATCTTGGATTAAGTTGGTACGGTAAATATTAACGCACAGATCTGTGTGTTAATTCTTATCGCACCGGCTTCGTATAGGTTTAAGAAAAATTTCCAACAATGCCCCGGAACCCCTTGGTGCGTTAAGTTTTACCGCACAGATGTGTGCTACAAATGTTACCGCACCAAATAGTGTGCATTTAGCCCAAAAACCGTGTGCATATAGACCAAGCATATATTATTTAGTTTCATAAGATTGCACCCTTGCATATATATGTCTTGAATCAGGAATTTATGGCGAATGAATAAGAAAAAGCAGAAAGAAAACAAAGATTTTTTATAACTATATTTATTAAATTAATAAAAAAAAATTAATTTTAATTTTTGGTATATTTTATGCCTATAAAAGTCTAAATAAATACATTTAACATGTTTTTTATATAAGTTATATTTTAAATAATATATATATATATATATATATATATATATATTATTTTTGGATCATTTCACTCGCGAGGGGCCGGATGAGAACTCTATTACGTAAACAAAATAGAGGAAGAATGAAGGGAATATCTTATCCCGATAAGCGTATTTATTTTGAAAGATGTTCTCTTGAGGCACTTGAACCGTTTGGATTACATCTAGACAAACATTTCTCAAAATGATCTTAGAAATTTCATTAATGCTCAACAAAGATTTTTAAATAAGAAACTCAAATCACAACAAAATATATTAATAAACTTCATTAATGTTAAAACAAGAGGTCAAGTTTATATGTTATTAGATGACACTTCATAGGTGAAAAATAATTCTTATGACATTTTGTTTGAATGACACTTTTGATGTCACGAATAATCTTAATGACACGTTATCCGAATGATGCTTTAGAGATGAAAAATAATCCTAATGAGTAGTGACACTTAAGATATGACAAGTAATCCTAATGATATTTCGTCTGAATGACACTTTAGAGGGAAAAATATTGCTAATGACACTCTGTTTTAATGACAATTTGAATGTGAAAAATAATCACAATGACACTTTATAAGTGAATATTAATTCTAGTGAAACTATACACTCCGAGGTGAAAAACAATCTTCATGACATATTAAAATGTTACTAGAGTGTCATTACATCCATAAACTCAAATAAAAAGTGTCATTATACTCGTAAAAAGTGTCATTACACTCTTTACTTGTAGTGTCATTACAATATTTACTTGTAGTGTCATTACACTCTTTACTTGTATACAGTGTCATTTGTAACAAAAAAACGTCATTACAACCGTATAGACCCACATAAAAAGGTCATTACAGCACTAACAAGTGGCATGGCATTCATAAAATGTGACATTACATACATAAAACCAATAAAAAATATAAAGACACCTTTTACACTCATATAAAAGTGTCATTACATTCCTAAACCCACATAAAAAGTATCATTAGACTCATATAAAGTGTCATTAAATCTATAGAATGTAATTACATTTATAAAAGTGTCAGTACATATACAAATCGACATAAAAAGTGTCATGATATCTACAAACTGACATAAAAGTGTCGTTACATTCAACTTGCTAAAGTTAAGAACTCAACGTCCTTTTAGTTCATATATGTCTTTCAAATGGTTCCTATCTTATGTAGTTCACATGCAACATATATACCTCTTCAATGTACTCCCCAAAATTCGAGATCCTGAAATATAGACCAAATAATGTTATTCCACCCTTAAATGAAGGGCGTTTAACCCCGCACCCGGATTTTTATAACTGGCACCAGGTCTTGGGCGCATCCTGGGTGCGTCCAAAACTATTTTCAAAAACCCGGTTCAGTTTTGGGCGCATCCTGGATGCGCCCAACTTAAACCGAATTTTTGAGCATTTTGACGGCAAAAAAAACTTTTTTTTTTGGCGCATCCAGGGTGCGCCCAAGATTGACCCGGGTTTTTGGACTCACCCAAGATGCGCCCAAGACCGGGTGCGGGGTTTTTTCCCGTAAATGAATTGAAAGTTAATGTCATACTGTAATGTAATATCTAGCTTCCTATTAAACTATAACATTGGAATTTATTTTCTTTCATGAACTTAGCATGACTTTTACAAATATGGAACTAGTGGTCTCTAAAATCCACACCTTATCATCACTACTGAAATGCAAATAAAACAATCATGCAATCTTCTATTAAAGAAGAAGAATTTAAACAAAGGTTTCATTTGTAAAGTGTTATACTCACCATTAAATATGTTTATGAAAACTTCAAAACTATTCTTCCTTAGCTGGTTAAATTAATAACTAACCAACTAGTATAGTAGGAAAGAAAGAGTTGAATCCCAAGAGAATCAAGTAGTCTATTCTTAGGCAAATAACTATTACCAATGAACGAACCAAAAGGGGGGAATGAGTTATTCTATATCCTAAGACAAATAACACTAGCAAGTAGCAAGAGTTGTGGTAATATGATTGGGAAAGCGTTCTACCTAACAAATATCCACACAATGACATGCAAAGTTGATCATAGATATCTCTAACTCATGCAATCCTATTGTTTTTCCTATTCCTGTTCAGACATAGATATCAGTGCAACCTGCCCTGATATAAATTTCTATTAAACAAATCTGAACACATTCAAGACTCAATTCAAAATATAAGCATACACAAAAGAATATAGCAGGATACACGCATTTCAGACAACACGACAGATAAGCATGCAATTAATTCTCATTCACAAGTAAACACTGTGACCCGCTCATGTAAACATGTGTTTGCTACTAGATAAAGAACTCCGACCCGGAATTACCAAATCCTAGCACTATGAACAATACCAATAAACCTAGTTGGCCAAACTAGACAAATCAATAAGATTCAATAAGATGAAAAGCATGAGAATCAATACAATCAATAGAAAGAGAAATAGAGTTTAGAATCTTACAACCATACAGTCAAAGGCTTCAACCGTTAGGCGAAACAAAGGAAAATTAGTTCAACATCGACATGGAGGCAAAACTAGTGTTCTTTAAAAAGTAATATGATATCCTAAACTAATGTGTTCTTAGGCTTAAATACTCCTAAGAATAATAAATTTGAAATACGAAATAAAAGGAAATAATATAAATAAAGAGAATACAAAATAGGATAAAACTCAGAAATCCGCGGCTCACCCGCAGGTCTTCAACACTTAGCCAAATCTTCTATTTCTTCCGCAGTCCATCCGCAGGAGCGGATTCCGTTCTGCTGCAAACCCACGGACGCGGGTCACCCGAGGGTCGTCCGCGGTTCTCAACATCAACTTGTCTTCGTCTTCTCTTCAAGTCTTCTCTCGTCTTCTTACTTGGTTTCTTCAGTTCCTCGAAAGACGTCTTCAATCTTCCCTAATCTTCATAGTTCACTACTTCTTCACTTCAACTCCGGATCATGCAATTACATATGAAATAGCTCCCAAATGATCCTAGACTAAGCTAATAATCACTAGATAATATGTATAAAACACCGTCAATCAGAGGTCCCCACGGTCGGCGCCAGTGTTGGAGCCCAGAAATGAAGACCTCGCGACACAACACTTCGCGAGGCACGTGTGAAAACATCTTCAGTAACTTGTCGATGACCTCTTCAACACGTCTGGACAAACAAAAGGGGAATCGCAAGGTGCAAATACATGTTTACCAGTAAACACTGATCCCTCTCTCTCCTTTCTGTTGAGGATTTATACCCTCACGTGGGTACCATGTCGCTTTTCACCCGAGTTATTACGCTCGCTGGCAAGCCTTTGGACTCCCTCTATTGGACTTTCCGTCTCGTGGGCCGCGCCTTCTCATTTGGGCCTTGCTTGACTCGAAACGAGATAACGGGCTTGGACGCTCTGTGGGCCTCGCGAGGGTCCGCCTTTGGGCCCCGAGAATCGGCTCCAACATAAGTCATTTTCATGCCTATTTTCTTATTTTTATGCATTTTCTGATATTTGGATTTGAGTAGAGATATTGAAGAATGGGAGAATCATACAAGAGCCTACGAACTGAAATTAAAGGGGGCCAGACGCCCATTTGAGCAGCCCACATTCAAATTTATTTGTTGCATCAGGTTGTTTATAGGCGCATCCGTAAAATGGATAATGCACCTGTCCGCAATTATGTGGAGGACAAATATTATTTTTTAAGAAAATAAATTTTTTTCCTCAACCTAGAAAAGTACAAATGAAGCGGATATTGGATTTGTACTCAACCCAATAAAGGACAAATGTAAGGGTTCATTTTGGTTCAACTGGATATTGGATAAGAATTTTCGGATAATTTATTGTCCGCTACCATGTGGAGGACAAAAGTCATATATTTTCCGGATACTTTTGTCCTCACTCTGGTTGAGTACAAAAGTCCGGGTGCGCCAATAAAATTAGCAGGTGCGCGAATTATTGGTGTAATTAAAAAGATGATGAGCCGACAATTTTGATGGGGGGTTGAAGTTTTACGTTTAGGTTGAGTTTGATTTTCACGAGGGAAGTTTGGACAAATTTGATTGAAGATTCGTATTATCGTTGCAGTCTTTTGTCAATTCGAATTGTTTATTTATTGAGATTTAGTTTAATCTTCAGTATTTATTGCATAATCCGTATATGTTGATGACTAGTTTAATATGTTACATGTCTTAAATTATGCTTGGTTAAATTTTTAGTTAAGATTATAGTGATTCAGACAATTCGTATGTAAATTGAATTGATGTTTTGCCTGAATTGAAATATTATTTGACACGTTCCTAGATGTTTTTGGCCAATTTAGCTTAGGAAAGTTGGACATGATTAGAGTTTGAGACTGAGAGGTGAAACACTAATAGGTAATCAGGTAGAGTTTGAGACTGAAAGGTTATAACTTCTACTTAAATCCTAGGAATGAGCCCGAGTGTTATTTGTGCGAGAGTAGCTTAGTTATTCTTGAGGATTAATAAGTCGTCATAGATGTTCTAGGTTTAGGTTTATTTAGTGGAGCAAGACAACAAATGATATTTCGGTTTATATCTTGACTCTAAGCGCGCTAATGGGTCTGAATGAGATTGGCTCTGCACGATACCGATTGCTAGTTTTGTTTAGACATGTTTGCTTTCGTCCGAAATGATTTAGTAAATTACCTTAGATGACTTTGTTGAAAATTAATCCCTAAGAACTTAAAACGCCAAGATCAATCATGTTAGAATTATTAAGAACATATTTCAAACATACTTGGATACATGATGGTAATCGAACCTTTATGCGGAACTACGAACGAGAACCGTAGGTACATCGTATTCCTCAATCAAATCACCTTAGAGCTTTAGGGTTTTGCCTCTCTCTGATGGGAAGAGAATGTGGAGGCTATTGATCGATTTGATGTCTTGGGGACCATAACCTAATTATCTTTATATATCTGACCTAATAGAATCTCATTTAGCCTATTGGGTCAAATCCGATATCCACCCATTGGGCCCATACCGCTTATAAGAAGTTTAAGGTTTTTCTTAATTGAATCACTTAATTAAGCCATATAATAATTAGCCATATAATATGATTGTCTTATAATATGTAATCCCACATAATATCATTAGATTAAAATAATTAATCTAACAGACTTACCTTCGATATTTAGACTAGATTCAGGCAGAGTTTAATTTTATTTACTAAAGCATTATTGCGGCAATCCTTAACTTTAGACACATTTATCTCATATATATTTTATTTATCTTATTTTCTTTAGCTGGTTAGCTTAAGTATAGATTTCTCTCCATTTGATATACTTTTCCGCCTAGCACAATGGTATTATTTCGATTAGTATTACTTGACTATTATAACTGATCTCGTACACTTGCACGTAGGTTTTAGCCACATCAGTAGATTGGTCTGCTGCTTCTTGCTGTTACCACGACTGTCGCTTTGGTCCTTCTCCCCTCTAGAAATTCTTTGTTAATTTACTCTCGTTTTTCATTTTTGTTCTGGTATATGATATCACTGAATTTGTATGTGTTCATCACAAAATACGTATGTGTTCATATGATAATGTTTTAGTGTGCAAAAGGTGAATTTGATAGATTTTTTTATTCTTGTGTTTATTAGGACAACATATGGTTTTGTACATCGCTAAATGTTTTTGAGTGCATAAGCAATTGTTTTGGTGTTCAACAAAATCATGCCCTCTTGTGATCTTGAGTTCGTTACAAAATACATGAAATCCAACTCGTGTTCATTAGAAAGGATATGTATGTGCAACATTGTATGTGTTTGTATTCATAGACTAATGCTTTTGTGTTTAATGGTACAAAGTTGCAACGAAATTCAACAAAAATGAATATCTTGTTTTATTTGGAAAATACTTGTGTGTGCATTTAAGAATATTGTTGTGTGCGTTAAAAACTACTTATGTGCTCTATTTAAGTGAATGTGTTGTCTTTAACAGGTGTAGAGTCATTGCAAAAAGCAAGAGATAAAATACAGAACAAACCTCAATCTCCAAAAAGAAAAGTTGATGAGAATAATGAATACTTGTGTTCATTTATATACTATTGTGTTAATTTCATATTTCTCTCGTGTTCATTTCTATGATATACTTGTATTCATCAATAAATGTGTGTGTTATGGTAATACTTTTATGTATTTAATATATATTTTCATCAGTGGATCAACCTGAGGTTGAAGAAGAAAATCCTCTTGCTATGGTTATCTCACATAATCTAGTTGAAGTTGAAGCATCAACAACTCTTTTGCACAGAAGTGAACCACACAGGTTTGAAAGATATAAATAGGCCCTTGCTATTCATCGCCCACCATGATTTGCTATTTATCGCCCAGGGTATTCTTACGTGACGCAAGGAAATCCTTACGTCGCGTAAGCTTTCCTCACGTGACTCAAGGATCCCATGCTATTTGCTATAAAAAGACTTTTGGTGAAACCCTACTCATTTTCACAGCCTCCTCAACATTGTTGGCGGCGCTCACACACCAGCAAACACTCCATCCTCTCGTTTTTGTCATTTTTCTTCAATTTCAACATCAAAATCAAGTTCATCGTCATTTAAAGGTAAGTAAACATCATCCTTTCATCATTAAGGTATGTTATTGAAGTGAATATGATATTTCTATTGTCTTTTGAAGATATTTAGTTCGAAATTGAAAGGATTATGTCAATTCTTTGAATATAGAGCATGAAATTGAAGTTGTTTGTATTTATTATGAATTTTATAGAGTAAATATTTATTATTTGGTATTGTTTTAGAATAATATTGTATACTTAGGGATTTGATATTGATATTGAATTTTATATATTGAATGAGTTGAATAGATAGTGTTTTATTGTTGAAAATATTGATGGAGTGTTGAAACAGTAAAAATGAATTGAGTTTTACTGAATACGAAGGTGTAAGTAAGATTTGCATTCTGAAACAGAATGCAAGTCCTTACGTGACGCAAGGATTGCGTTACGTGACGTAAGGATTTACATTCTAAAACAGAATGTAAATCCTTAATGTTTACCTTCATGTGTAATTTTTTTTACAGAATATTATGATTATTGATTTGTTTATAGTAAAATATTGATTAAAAGCATGTAATGTTGTTGTTTGAATTGATTATGGTCATATTTGAGTATGTAACGATGATTTGGTTATGTTTATGATTATAGCGATGTCCTATTCTGATCAAGATGATTCAGATGATTCGACGTTTATTGAAATTGGGGAATCCTCCACTAAACCCATCAACCGACACGAGGAGCAGGAACTGGAGACAGGGGAATCCTCCACTAGGCCCAGGAACCGACAACGTCATGATCGAGAGCGACGCCCAAAGAAGGAGCAGAAACAGAAGATAGGGGAATCCTCCACTAAACCCATCAACCGACAACAGCAGGAACATGACGGGGAGAGAAGGGAATCATCCACTAAACACTTCAAAGTTGGGAATGCACGTGAATACAAGAAACTGTTCAGGCCATTGGACCCTCGTCGTTAGATCTTCTTTTTAATTATAAACCTATTTCTTTTCTTGATTGTTCATTCGAGCATTATGAGTTGGAACACCTACTTCTTTTGGTTAAGACTATTTGTTTTGTTGTTATGTTGGAACACCTACTTGTTGTCCTTAATCTCTTTGTTTTGTTGTTATGTTATGTTGGAACACCTACTTCTTTTCGTTAATCTATTTGTTTTGTTGTTCTGTTGGAAAGTATACTACCTTATTATATTTCCTTATTATATATGATACGCCAACAATTTAACCTATTACTTGAATTAACGCCATTACACAAACGATATTTCAATGATTATTATAGGTAATTGACCATATACGTAATGAATAGCATACTGTTTTTCTTTAATTTGAAATACATTAGAAACTCGAAATTAATCAAACATTACAACAATTATGAATGATTATTTTCATAAATAACCCTAACAATCCTTACGTGACGCAAGGCCATCCTTACGTGACCCAAGAATCCTTGCGTCACATAAGGATTGTTGGGCCTATAAAATGACTTCGGGGTAAACCCTAGCCTTTTCACAGCATTCCCACACCATTTTTACGGCGCCCCCACTGCAGCCCCCCCCCCCCCCTCCCTCCATTTTTTGGCCATTTTCCTTCATTTTCAACCACAAATTCAAGTTAATTGTCATCAAAAGGTTAGTAAACAAGATCCTTTCATCATTTTGGTATGTTATTGAAGTGAATATGATATTTCTATTGTTTTTTGATGATATTTAGTTCGATATTGATAGGATTATGTCAATTCTTTGATTAGAGAGCATGAATTTTAATTTGTTTGTATTGATTATGAATTGTATTGAGTATATAGTGATTATTTAGTATTTTTTATAATTATATTGTATACTTAGGGATTTGATATTGATATTGACTTTTATAGATTGAATGAGTTGAATTGATAGTGTTTAATTGTTGAAAAAACTGATGGAGTGTTGAAACAGTAAAACTGAATTGAGTTTTACTGCATACATAGGTGATTGTCTTTGCATTCTGTTTCAGAATGGTAATCCTTACGTGACGCAAGGAGTGATGTTCCTTACATGACGTAAGGATTGCATTCTGAAACAGAATGCATTTCATTACTGTAACCTTCGTTTGCAGTATTTTTTTGTGATTTATTTGATTAAGTGTTAAACTGCATTATGGTTATTGAAATCATGCAGAAATGAATCGTAAGGATATGGATCGTCCTGGGTGTGATACACGTAACAGGAACAGAAACAAGAAGAACCACCAGTAGATGTGGGAAAGGGAAAGAAGAGAACTAAGAAACCTTCCCCTCGTCGTCTGGAGTACCTGGATGAAACTATTCAGCAACCACAACATGTTCCTGAATCGTCCTCGGGCTCCATTTGGCCTCTCCCTCACGGTATGCCTCAAGAATATATGCAGGGCTTATCAGCTGCTCAATCACAACCAATGGGAGAGAGTATGGTGCAGATGATGTTGTTGTCAAACCAACCCTATAACAGTCAAGGGGATGGCCAACTTGGTACATTCAACAGGGTCTCGGACCCTGAATGGGACAATTACTATAATGTAGCTCCACCTTCTAGACCCGGTGGGCCATCAGGATCATCTCAGCAGCCTCGTCGAATGGAAGCCTCTGATGACAATTCAGATCCTGAATCTGGTGGTGAGGGAACATCTCAGCAGCCTCGAGAAATGGAAACTTCTGATGACAGTTCAGATCCTGAAGGTGAGGACCACTTTGACCAACCACAAGGTGGTGGTGATGATGAGGAGGATGAAGTTGATTTAGATGAAGAGGAAGAGGAACGAACTAAGAGGAAGAGGAACGAACTAAGAGGAAGAGGAAGAGGAACGAACTAAGAGGAGGAGGAAGAAAAAAAATGAAGTCCAATATAATCCTCACTTGAAGGAGCCTACTCCTGGAGGTCCTTCAAATCCTGAGCTGCTAATTGGATTTGAAGCTCATACGGCCTTTTACATCCAACAGAACAAGGTAAGTACTTACACTTGACTTATCAGTTTTGTATGGGAAATTGAGTTGAATTCATAGGTTTATTGGTTAAAAACTTTGATGAAGTGTTGAAACTGTAATTTTGTAGATTTTTTTGAACAGAATATAAAGTTCTGCATTCTGTTATAGAATGTATATCCTTGCGTCACGTAAGGATATGCATTCTGTAACAGAATGTAGATCCTTGCGTCACGTAAGGATATGCATTCTGTAACAGAATGTAGATCCTTGCGTCACGTAAGGATCTACATTCTGTTACAGACTGCAAATCCTTACGTGACGCAAGGATATACATTCTGTAACAAAATGCAGAACTTTATATTCTGGTAAAAAAATATTGAGTATTTTGTGTATTCTGCACATCACTTCATATTTTATATTCTGCACATCACTTCATATTTTGAGTAAAATATTGAGTATTTGTTGTTTGAATTGATGATGAATGAGATTGAGTATGTATTTGATGATTTGGTGAATGTATAGGGACGAGGGATTTTGAGGCATCAGAGTAGAAAGACTCAGCTACAAACTTGGAAACAGGAGGAAGGAAAGGATTGGATGAGACATGCAGATGACACCAATCTCACACATCTCCAGTCCTTCATGTACAATGATATTGACCTGCCTTTAGTCAATGCGTTCATTGAGAGGTGGCAGCCAGAAACAAACAGTTTCCACTTGCCTTTTGGTGAGATGATAGTGACGTTGCTGGACATCTTGATGTTGCTCGACCTTCCTATCGAGGGGAAGTCTATTAGTGCCCCAAAACAAGTTCGCGAACTTGGCACAAACTATGTGAAGTCTTGGATGGGTAAAAGGGGAAAGCGTTTTTTGAAGGTTCCCGATGGCGGTTGTTCTCTAAGCTATTATATGACTGCTGCGAAGTTGAGGACGCACTGTGTGTCTTTGGTGGATGACCCTGAAACACAGGGGTTAGGATTTGTTTTGCACATCCTCTTATCCACAATCTTTCCAGACACAGAGTAGCTTCCCTCTGAGATATGCGCATTTTCTCGAGAGTGTTAACATAGCTAATAAATACTCATGGGGATCAGGGGCCCTTGCCTATTTTTACCGGTGTATGGGAAAAAGTTCACGTCAAGAATGTTTGTTGTTGTCATTTTGTTACACTTTGCTGCAAGTAAGTATCTTTTTGTTTAACTTAAAATCTTTAATATTTTATTTTCTCTAATGTTAATTGTATATTTCTTATACATTAGGCATGGATATACGCGTATTTCCCGAGCTTCGCATATGGCGTTCCAGAGAACCCCCATTGGACTCCTGATCAACCTTGGGCAGCAAAATGGCAACCAGTAAATACAGTCTGCAAAAACGCCCCTACCCAAAGGAATTATAGAGCTGAACTTGATGCAATGATGGAGAATACGGTAATATTTGATTTGTGTTGAATTTGAAGTTAATATGATTTAGTTGAAATGATATGTTTATTTTAGATAAATCTGTTGGATTTTGTATTTTGAACTTCTGCATGAGGTTCTGTAGGATCTCACCTGCATTCTGTTGCAGAATGAAGTTCTTTACATGACGTAAGGATTTGGCACTCCTTACGTGACGTAAGGAATTGCATTCTGCAACAGAATGCAGTTCCTTACCTACAAATGATATTTTATCAGTTTCTTTTAATTACAATAATTAACACTGTTTTAAATATTTTAATTAGATTAACTGGACTCCTTATGGCCCGATTGACTACGATGACCCTAAGTATGCGTCAGCCTTGTTTTATGGGTTGCTCAGCATTATTGACGTCACAGAACCTCACATGCCAGACCGGGTTCCTAGGCAATTTGGGCGTGTTCAAGGAATTCCAAGGAATCATTGAACCTATCAAGGGATGGAGGCTTACCAAACCAAGGAGTTATGTTGTCGAGTATGACCCGCTGATGTGGAGTTGGGAGGGCATGAACCAGCACATTATGACTGTTGAGGCGGGCAAAAACCCCCTGTTGAGGCGGGCAGAGGTCGCTGCAACTGAGGGGGCTGCAACAGATCAATACTTGTTGAGGCGGGCATATGTACGCCTCAACAAGGGGGTCTGTTGAGGCGGGCACAGAGATGCCCGCCTCAACAAGTCCGAATGCGCTTAAGAAATAAGGGTCTGTTGAGGCGGGCACAAACCCCCCTCTTTTGAGGCGGACACACATTAGCCCGCCTCAACAAGTGAAATTTAATATTAAAAAAAATCTTTTGAGGCAGCCACAAATTAGCCCGCCTCAACAAGTGAAATTTTAATATTAAAAAAAAAATCTGTTGAGGCGTACAATCATCATGTACGCCTCAAAAAGATCATTTTGGTTACTACAAAAAACCTTGTTGAGGCGTACACCTACGCCTCAACAAGTTGTCCCTAAATATAGAATTCAGTACATAACTAAAAAATCAACGATCAATACGTATGTACAATAGGTAATGTCATCCACATATACAACTCATTTATACACTATTCATCGCTATATATCAACTAATCAAGTATAAGAAATACATCACCGATCTTGAGAATAGGAATAAGAGGAAACTTTTACGAAAGGTCTCGATCACTGAGACGACACAACGAGCGGAATTGACGACCTTCTCATCCTTCCTGGAGGCGGCTGTTGAAGCCTTCTTGTGGACGACGACGACGTTGACGACCTTCTTTTGTAAGAAAATAACCTATAAAAACAATGTCAAAAAAGAATGTCCAAGGTAATCTGAGCCAATGTCCAAGGTAATCTGTGAAGAAGTACAAATTTATAGTATGTGAAGAATGATTCAGAAGAAAGTTTAATTAGAGTTGCACTAAGATTGTCCAAGGTAATCTGAACCAATGTCGAATTCATCTTAGCATGTTCTCTATCTCATGTAATCACAATATAAAAGCTTTCCACAAACAGTCTTGTTATTAATTAGTACTGCTAACATGAGAAAATTCATGTTTCCCCAATGGGATATATAGCATGTACCTGACTGATGAGTTTGATGACTTCAAGATTCTCGAGGTTTGGAAGGTACCATGATGATTGTGCAAACATGAAATCACCGGCTAGTACAGCCATCTGTGTGCCAAATGTTTGATGCAATGTTACCTTCCCTGCAGATTCCAAGGGAGTTTATTTTAGAGAAGATGACTAAATAATGAGCTTATATGCATAGCTAAGATCAGATGAGTTCTTCAAATATTTGCAGATAGATGGTGAATTGAAATATTTTCATATTTTAGAGAAGGTGACTAAATGATGAGCTTGTATGCATAGCTAAAGATCAGATAAATTCTTCAAATATTTGCACAGAAAAGCTCAAAACAGATAATTTAAGAAACTAAGCTACCTCTGCGCATATCACTTTCATCCAACACATCATCGTGCATTAAGCTAGCAGTGTGTATCACCTCTATGATTTCTGCCAAACGCCGATGTTTAGTTGTAAGCTCCCTGTTTCACAAGAACCATTCAAGTTAATCTTCATTCCTCAGACTACTATAACTCTGAAGAGGCAAGAAAAAAGTAATCAGGATTGCTCAGACTATTATAAGATACAGTAGTAATAGTTCTCTTCAAGAAGCTAGTAGTTGGCTCAAAGGCATCAAAAATATTTATTTGTTGGTTGCTTGTAAATAAGTTTTGATAAAAAAACGCAGAGAAGCTTTGAACTTACTCAAGGCTATGATACAACCACATATTTCATTATTAAAAAACATGAAGATATTTGCCAATCCTCAAGACATGAAATCAATAGTATGAATGAAATATTATAACTCAGGACTATGAATGAAAAAACAAATTAAGAGAAATCAATAGTAAAACCTCTATCCTCTGCATAGCACAGAGTACTAGGAAATATTGGTGCACAAGAAGATAGAGTTTGTAACAATAGATAATTATTTCCTCCAACTCAAAATACAAAAGTTTACCGTCGATTCCTCATCAAATAGCCTAGTAAGACAAACTTCCGACCTTTTGTGATATTTGTAGAGTAGGGAGGATGATGTATGGGATCACGATGGAAAAAACAAATTCCGCAACCATAACTACCTGTCTCTGAATCATAAGATTTGAAAGAAAAACAAGTAACAAAAAAACTGTTACAAATTTTGTGACTTGAAACAACACAAGGAGTAAAGAACTAAGCTATGACCATACCTGTATCAGTGGGACCTAAGATGCAACAAAAATGGCAGCCAAGAGCAGGATCTTCTCCTTCCTTAGAAAAATGCTTTGAATACTTGAGTTCCGCAAAGAAGGAAGAATAAGACCTCCCGGTTTCAGCCATCTATCTCTGGCAGTAAGGACACTTCCAAGCATGCTCTGCAAGGGAGAAAATATCAAGAAACTCAAGGTAAATAAAGAGAAAAAAACTATAATAAGGAGCAAAGGGGTCAACAGGTAATGTGACACTAAACATCCTGCAATCAGAAGATCATTTTTTTTTCAAGGGACGGAAGGGATAAACTGGAATAGAAGTTAATCTAGAAAGGAAACAAGTTACTTAAAACCGAAAGCATTAACATGCAAATTGCAATGGAAAAAAGATTTCCATACATAGTGAAACACATCAATTCCAGTCTCCATAGGAGTCTTCTAGGACATTTATTACCCATTAGACACTTCAGTTCGGGATATCGAATAAAATTCCTCCCTCCTAATCTCTTCTCCACTGACAAGGTCAGCTTTAATGCAAAACCAAAATTTCTCATTCAAATTTGAAAAATTCCTTGCTGGATGACACTGTAAAGCTCAATTCTTTAAAGATACTCTGATAGGATCTCACTATTCCAAGATAAAGTTTATGCCTCTACTCCTGAATTATATATTTTTATTTGTTTGTTTACTGTTGCTTTTAATTATTTACTGCATAATTAGTTAGTGGCCATGGTAGTGTCTTCTTGCCATTACAGCTATTAGTTTACTCTATATATTCTAGGCCCTACAAATTTCAGAGAATTTCTACTCAATCTTGATAAAGATTAGAGACTATATTTGCATCCATATTGACAAGTTACAATATTTAATATGATGACTTATAAAGTAATCTTTGAGTGTACATCCCAAACATCACATTCAAACAAATTTCTTCAATCTAACAGATGTCTGCTGGTTACGAAAATGAACATATATCACTGGCCAATTGCCACCCAAGAGTATTGCCCATTATCAACTTCTATTTTTGTACAAAACTAAATTATGCAGTCAGTAAACATCCACAACGGGTAAAACAACTACACAATAGGGCTAACACCTAACAAGAAATTTAATATACCTAGACACGCCCATGCAACACTTCCACTGTGTCTGAAAGGTTATTTGCCTTAATTACTTCGTTTGCCTGATAAAAAAAATACGATGTATAAGATATACATAGAATTAACTAATCGAAACAGTTAACGTGAAGGATAATTAAGCATGACTAACAATACAAAGACAAAACCATTCATAGAGTAAAAGAAAAGTAAAACAAAGAGACACATGGTAATCAGTAGAGTTTCCAACAACTGCACTCACAGAAGAAACAAACATACACATTCAACAACTCCACTTAGACAGCACAAGAAACGAAGATCTGCACAGTTAAAATTGGGCATGCAATACAATTTCTACAAAAATATTACCCGATTTCGTCCTAATAGAAGTGATAAACTAAATTCAAGACCATAGCAACAAAGTTTTGAAAGAGGATAAAAAATTGAGCAGGAGGAGATCTGATTCAGACAGATTCAGAAAGAAGATACCATGAAAGAAGACAACACCACGATCGGACAGAAGGCGGGACGAAGGAGAAGAAGTCCGAAAATCAAGCAATCGAACCTGAGAAGCTCCTCTACGCAAGAGCTCGAGGCAAAGTGCTGATCCTACATGCCCTAATCCGCCTGTTACTACGAACGTCTTCCCTTCTATGCCCTCGTTCTCACTCAAATGCATCCTTCTCCTTCTTCTGTAGTTCGATTCTGATTTTTGAAGCAAACAACAAGTCAGCACCATTACCCCCATTTTTCAGTATGATTTAGCACATGAACATGCAAGTTCGAATCAAAGCAAGTACAATGAATCAATAAAAATGCACTCACAAGGCCAGTGGGAACGATATAGGTCTCGAATCTGAAAAACAAATAACTCTATGAGGCTTCCGGGACTAGATCCAGGCATAGAGCACAACAATCATCCATATGGCCCGATTTAGGGATGCAGAAAGAGGAAAATCGATCGATTAAGCGTCGGACTTTGATCTAGGGTTCCTGAAGAGAGAGAAATTGTGAGGCGTACACATTTGTGAGGAGAATGGCGGAGGCAAGTAACAGGAGAATGAAAGGTGAGTTAGGGTTTTTTGCTGCGTGCAGAGAAGAATGGAGTTGTGCAGCAGTTGGGGGAGGCGAGATGTGCAGTAGTTGGAGCAGTGGCTCGCTAGAACAAGTAGGAGTCGATGAGGCACCGAGTTGGAGGCAGCGAGGCGAGTTGGAGGAGGTGGCGGCGAGGCGAGGAGGAGGAGGAGTCACGCCATCGAATACTGTTGTTGAGGCGAGTTTTTTTTTGGATATAAAATGTCGAGACAGCCCTAGCAGCTGGTTTTTGAGACGAATGTTGTTGAGGCGAGCGGGTTAGTGCCCGCCTCTAATTGTTTGCGCTTCAGTGTATTTTGAGGCGAACAAATACTGACCGCCTCAACAGATGTAGATTTTTTGAGGTGAATGCCGGGTGACCGCCTCAACAGGTCAAAAACACACATTTTTTTGAGGTGAACGAAAATTTGCCCGCCTCTAAAGCATTTGTTGCAGCGAACAAAACGTTTGACCTCCTCAACAGATACTGGAAAAAGATTTTTTGCGTCGGTTTTTAAGATGTCCGCCTCAACAGGGGGCTGCAACAGGTGTTTTTTCTACTAGTGGTGGTACATTCCTAGGACGCATAGGTTTGTGACGCCCAGCCATCCTACCACCATGGATGCTCGTATGGTAATTAATCATTCCCATTTTCCCATCTATTCAATTTTCATAGAGTTCTAATGTGTGAAACTTAGTATTTAGTACTTACATGAGTTGTAATGTTTTATTTTTTTTGCAGGCACTTCATAGGGTTTATATGAACTTTAATCAATATCAAAATGCAAGTGTGGAGCAGTTTCCGGACATCATGCAGATGCTCAACCAAACCATGCAGGATTTGGATCCTTTTATCGTCAGCAAGAGTAGAAACTGAATTCTCATGATGTTGGATTTAGTTTGTGAAGGATTTGAGTTGTTTTTGTTAAACTATCGATTTAGTTTGTGTTGGATTGTTTTGCTATCTTGATGTTGGATTTTGTTGTTTGCTTTAAACTATGGATTGAATTTTGTTGTTCGCAGTTATTGTTTAAGTCTTGATAATAGCAGGTTTTTACAATTCAGTTTCTGGATAAGCAAATCGTTGCGTCACGTAAGGATTTGCAACAATCCTTGCGTGACGCAAGGATTGTAAAGGTTATAAAAGGACTTCTGGTGAAACCCTAGTCATTTTCACAGCATACCCCAAGTTTTTTACGGCGCCCTCACTGCAGAAACTTCTTCTTTCTCCATTTGTGGTCATTTTCCATCAATTTCAACCTCAAATTCAAGTTCATTGCCAACAAAAGGTTAGTAAACATGATCCTATCATCATTATGGTATGTTGTGAAAGTGAATATGATTTTTATATTATTTTTTGATGATATTTAGTTCGAAATTCAAAGGATTATGTCAATTCTTTGATTAGAGAGCATAAAATTTAAGTTGTTTGGATTGATTACAAATTTTATTGAGTATATATTGATTATTTGGTATTTTTTACATTTATATTGTATAATTAGGGATTTTATATTGATTTTACTTGTATGGAATGAATGAGTTGAATTTAAATGTTTTCTTGTTGAAATGATGTACTGTATGAATTTTACAGAAGGTATAGCGAGTTACATTATGTTTCAGAATGTAACTCTTTACGTGACGTAAGGAGTGTTGTTCCTTCCGTGACGTAAGGAGTTCGTTACGTGACGTAAGGATTTGCAACATGTTTCATAATTAAATCCTTACTGGTTACCTTATGATTTTGTATCAGTGATTTTTTTTGTTTATTGTTGATAGTTATATACTTTGTAACTTGTTTTCTTACTTTGTATTACAGATTTGAAACGACCATGACATCATTATCATCATCAGTTGGTATACCATCAGTTGGCAGCATGATGAAGTGTCCGATGAATAGGTGTTCCGAACCTATCATGGTTCACATTGGTAATGACAAGAAGAGACTCGACCAATATGGTCGGAGGTTTGTTTCATGCAAATGTAACTTCATGTACGTGTTTCTTGACCCAGAATATGACCGTCATATTCTTCGTGTCATTGCAAAATTGATTCAGGAAACCAATCTTCATGCAGCGAAATTGAGAGTCTTTTACAGATGTAATGATATGGAAACGACCAGATTTTTTGTGAAAGACATCTATGGGGAGAAAGATCCTTCTACTTCTGATTTCGATTAGTGTTCTTAGTATTGGGCTTCTGTTAAGATGTAATGTTAAGTATCTTGTAAGGATCTTATTCCCTTTTAAGTCTGTTTTAGTTTCTATTTCAAGAATGAGTCTGTTTTAATTTATGTGGAGTTTGTTTTAATTGATGTTGAGACTTATGTAGTTTGTTGAATGTATGTTTTTATTTATCTGAAATATCTTGTGGTTTATCAAGGATATTTGTTTCACTTTAATTTGAAAAATTCACAGTTCCCATAAAATTAGACACAGTTTGACGAAACATATCACTGCACTGCTCTGGAGGGAGTACTGTAATTGATTTGACACCACGTGGAAATCGCAAATTTTTTTAAAGTTCCAAAGTTAGCATCGCCACATTACATCACATTACAATTAAACATTGTTATAAATGACAAAAACTTAGAAACTAATCATCGTCTTAATCATCATTTTGGATTGTGATGGTAGTTTGTGTTGATGGCTTTCGACTTCCTCTTTTTGGCGGCGGCGGTTCTACATAAGCACGACATCGAACGGCCACAAGGTCATACAAAACATTGGCTTTTTCATCGCAATTTCTCTCCCAGCATGTAAATACAGGTGGTAATGGACAATCAACTTGAAGGAATAGCTGAGATAATAATAATTGTGCATAAGAAAACATTTGTAAGTAATTCCAAATTTAAAGAAAGTAGGTGAATAAAGTAGAAAAAACATACCGGTATGAAATGTTCCTCATTAGAAAGTAGTAATAGGAAAACAGTGACCAGTTTGCTTGTTCCTTCAGTATACCAACTTGGAAGTGTAAGAGGCAAGAAAGTGTGGCGTATTTGATCGCCTAGACATACAAAGATACAATTGCACGTTGAGGCAACCAGACATCCCGTTTCCGGTACGGTTAGCCAATGTTCACGTGGGGCAAATCCGGGATTGCGTTCCCATGTGAGTTGATGTACGGCGGTGTCCAGCGTTGGATTCTCTTTCTGCCCAACCCATGTCCCCTCAACAAGAGGCCAAATTTCTATAACTTTCCTTATCATATCTTGGCGTATGAATGGCCAATTGTATTCGTCCATACCCGCTGCTAGACCTGGGAAAATATGACCCGACCCGCAAACCCGCCCGATTTTTTGTGCTCTTAACCCGTTAAATTAAACCCGAAACTCGATTTGGACCCGACCTGATGACCCGACATTTTGCTGGGTCAAAAACGGGTTGGGTCGGGTCAACCCGTTGGGTCTTACACTCTTACCAAAAAACAACTAGAAAATAAAAATAGGAAACAAATATGAAAAATTCAAAAAATTGATAGGAAAAAAAAATGATATTTTGCTGCTATGTTATAAATTCTGTTTATAAAAACAAGCTTTAAAATAAAAATTAGGTTGATTAGGCTTAAATAATATATTGTTTTACATATTATGGGCTTTCATTTTAAAAGCCCAATCAAGAAAACATACTCAAATTGAATTGTAAGGAGTCAACAACTTGTACCAACCTTATATACACATTTAGAGCTTCATGTTTTTCCATTTGGTCGATGTGGTACGGATTGGATTTATGTAGCAAAAAATGCAAGGTTATATAGAAGATTGAGACAATGATCCATTTGCAAGTTCTCGATGTGAGAAATGAGGCTAGACAAGTTTTATACATACAAATTTAAATAGAGCCACCAACCACTTAATTTTTAATGAGATTTATTAACATGAGATTTATTACAATGAGATTTATTACAATGAGATTTATTACTTCTTCTAGTTATTTTTTAAATGTTTAAATTTTGTATTACCATCATCACTATTCACTAGTTTACGATATTCTAGCCCAATATTAAATGATATTGTGCGCTATAATTCTAGCTTGTATGGATTGTTTAATAATTGTTTAGTGTTTACATAAATTTTATTATACGGAATACTCTTTAATAATTAAGAATTTATATAAACTAGAGTTTATGTTGGAGACTAAAATTTATGGATGATTATTTAATAAAGTATAATATACTTTTATATACTTACATAAGAAATTATATGGTTATTGATTGAACATTATACTTTGTTATATGTCTGTTAGTTTGAACAACATGACACAAAGTTCAAATATAAGAAAATAAGTCATTTTATTTTATACCGAAACTATACGTAAACGCTAAAAGGCCATGTGGGTAACTTCTAATCACAACTTCTAACTTTTCAAATTGCACCTCCTTTATAAAAACCAAACTAGTGATAACTCTCTAACTTGTCACAATATGTATGGTCTACAACATCGATGTTGATCATTGTTGAAAACATTATACAACTTAGTCTTATTAGGCATATAAAGTCACAATAAGGTCTCACTCACACAAAACGAGACTCGAAACTATGCGTAAATGCTAAAATACCTTAAATAGGCTTAAAAGCCCAATTTGGCAAAATATTCATTGAAAAAGTATATAGAAGAGATAAATGTTCAACGATTTGTTTATCCATTGCAAACTTATTTATAAATAAGTATAAAAAGGAATAAAAAAATTGCACAATCAGACCCGATGGGTTGATCCGAACCGGAGATAAACCCGTCCTAACCCGACCTGTTTTGCCTCGGTAAATTTTAAACCTGAAATGACCCGACCCAAAATATACTAAACCCGATGTACTCTGACCTGAACCCGACTCGCCCGACCCGTTTCCCAGGTCTACCCGCTGCCATAGATATAGACCTAAATCCACAATTTCCATCGCCCACGATATCATAATAACCTTGGAAATAATTGCGCATGCATTTTGGTACCTTAGCGTTGTACTTCGAAGGCTTCTTCATTTTTTGTTTCTTAGGAGGTGTACCAAACGTTTTTTGCTTCTTCGGAGGTGTTTCATCCAAACCTTGAGCAGTGTACTCCCATGCTGACATGCTTCTTTGTGTTGATCCTTGCAGTTTATTAGGAGCTCCTTGGGGACGTCCACCTGTATGTGTCGAAATAGGCGGCTCTTTAAGTGGAGTGTCCACTTTACCAATAACTCTAACCGAGTGCGCACACTTCTCTTGATCATGGGGTGACAAGTTTGGAAATGTCTCTTCATAAAATTCGCTAAACAAACGTCTTTCCACTTTACTCTTGGTTTCAAGAACACATGGTACATCCCCTTCTTCCAAAGACAATGTACTCCAAAAAGGATGAAGTTGATTCACCTGAATAAGAGTTTTGTACTTCAAACAAAACTCAATGCCATGGACACACAAGAGCCTGTCTCTCACCTTGATTGCACAATGACAGTTTTGTGGATCGTAACTGAATTTTTCACCTTTCTTGTATTCTTCAATTAAGAACTCAAGTGCCTTGAAAGAGACTTTGTACTTCAGATGGACAGATAGGGTTGCATATTCGACGAGCGTAAAAGTCTTTGTCAGGCTCTCGTTAAAAGAACCAAGTATTTCTTTAAGCTGATTTTCTGCCATAGTTTTGTATTGCGAGAAGACTGTATCAGGGCTACCTTTTCCACTAGTCAAATATGACTTCAAACATGAGTGTGCTCCTTCAACTCTGTAATTTATGCCTCAAAATAAGTGATAAATACGCAGTACCATACCCACAGATTATAATAGAGTCATCATCACAAATGCAAGTCCTTTCGCGACGTAAGACTTGTACATCCTTACGTCACGTAAGGATTTGCATTTGTACTGAGATACTAACAGATTTTAACAGAGTCATCATCTGTAAGTTATTTGCAAATGAAGTTCAAAGTAGAGTTATATTACCTGTTTGTCGTGTTATTGCCAATAGTGAACACTTCGTCCGTCCATGCCGAGACACATCGTTCCTTGAAAGGACCTAGCCAATTGTCTCTAACATATTGAAGTACGGTCCGATGTGCCCTCCAAGTTGTCTCAAGAATAGAAAGTTGTTTGTAAAAGCTTTCTTCAGTGGTTGCCTTGAACAAGGCGTAATAGTCATTGGATATGTTTTGCCCCTTGAGTTTCGAATTCATAACTTTTGAAGCCTTGACCTCTATGTTTTTCCTAATATGTCTTCTACATAGCAAAAACTTTGCATTTGGCCACAGAAGATTGGTTGCATTCATCAAAGCTTTCTCACGGTCTGTAACAATGCATACCGGTGATACGCCTATTCTTGTATACATCTCCTTAAGTTGTTGCATGGCCCACAGATAATTGTCTTCCTTCTCCCGCTCAAGAAATGCTCCGCCAACAACAAAGTTCTTCCATGTAGATGTGAGCCCAACAATCTCAAAAAATGGCATTTTGTACCTGCAAATGTATAAATATGAATTCACACTATTGCAGTCTAAAAAAACAACTTTCATTGTATCGCTATTATGATGTAAACTTACTTGCTTGTGCTGTATGTGGAGTCCAGTAATACTAAATACGGAAATGCCTTTAGGAGCTTCATTGAATCTGGACTAGCAAAGAACATATCACCGATTTTCCATGGTTCTTTCTTGCTAGGCCTATACTCCATGAAATATTTGTTGTCTTTGCATTGTTGAAAGAATTCTTGAACAATGGTTCTTCCTTCCCGTTTTTCAATCCTTATCCCGGCCATCACGTTGTTCACTTGTTTCTTTTTTGTAAAGTTTGTGGGATATTTGTTGAGAGCGGTGAAGATTTCATTTGGTTTACAATGAGCATTTGTCATTTCGACAGTCATCTTGAATTCTTCGTCAGTCATTCTCCCAACAAAGGCATTTCCATGCAAGCTTGTGCCAATAGGATGTTTGTTCCTACCATCAACTACAGTAAGTCTCCAAGCCCCTTCCGCCTCCTCCTTAAGCTTTAACTCGAACAAACATCCACATTTCTTACTCTTGGACTTCCTTATATTTTTAAATATTGAGACATTACCTCTTGCTCTGTCACATAGAATCTGAAGTTTTCCACTCCTAGTTTTAGTGGATTTTCTGCTCCTTCCTTTGATGGTTGAAAAGTGATTGAGTTTTGCTTCGTTGAATGCCCAAAGCGTTCCCTCCGCTCTAGAAGCAAACATACGATCTGTTGTAAACACATCTCCATAGTTTCTAGACAAATAATTTTCATCTTGTACAGGTAAATCGAATTGTGGTTCTGTGTGCAAAGAAGGAAACATATATCCAGGCATTGAGTCTGAAACTGGTCTGACGAGATTAGAAGGGAATCCTGCGTATTCATAGCCAGATCCGAAGGATGGCGTGTTGATGTCGGCAAACTATGATACTGGATATTCGAATGTAGGTGCAACTTCATAAGTACTTGATGGCATTGAGTCTGAAACTGGTCTGACCAGATTAGAAGGGAATCCTGCGTATTCATAGCCAGATCTGAAGGATGCCGTGTTGATGTCGGCAAACTGTGATACTGGATATTGCCATGTAGGTGCAACTTTGACGAGGCGAATTGTCGTATGCCAAGTCAAGTAATCCTAACAAGCTCACTAACAAGTATAGTAGGCAAGCAAGGGTCGAATCCCAAGGGAATCAGGTTATCGATTCTTAAAGTAACAATTATGATTAACGAGTGTAAGTAACCAAAGGGGGGGGGTTGGTATGTTTTAAGAACAAAGTAACGAAGGTTGATTTGGTTTGTAAATATATCAATGGAAGGTGTTTCACTCGACAATTATCCACTAACAGATTAACAAGTTGATCATAAACTCCTTTTAATCCTATGTCGAATTACTCATATGATCGTTCTAATCCCTGTTCTAATGTAGTTATTAGTCCAACTAGTCCTAATAACCCTTACTCAACTATAACCTTGAAACTATCAAGATTCAATAATAAAGCAGATTTAAGTTCAGGAATGGATAGATACATGCAATACCATAGACAACTAGTCAGATACTCGACATGTACTCAATTCTCTTCACAATTGACATTCACAACTAGTTCATGCAAATTGTGTGTGCTACAAACAAGTATGATATTTCAACTAGAAATTACCAAACAATAGCAATATGAATGAGATGAAACTACTTAGATGGCCAATCTAAATGAGCAAATCTAATTCAATAACAATACACACAAGAGAATAGAGACAATCAATATGAATAGAACAAAGGAAAGGAATCTCACAACTTAATCAATCCGAAAGCTTCAAATGTCAAGCAAAACAATGGAAACTTCAGCAACTCATGAAGTTCTTGAGGAAAACTCTCAAAACTTGGAAATGGAATGTGTAAGATGATTGAAGATCATCAACACCTTAAACATATAAGTCTTCTGCAGAATTAAACTGCCAAATTAAAGCTAAAAACGTGTGAAAACGTTACAGAAATTAACACAACATACTAAATCGGGCAAATGAAGAATGTTTCTCTGGCGGATTTCCGCGATCGCGGTTTCGGACCCGCGATCGCGGATTTTCTTTTGTGATCTGGCTTCTTCAGGTGGCATTTCCGCGATCGCGGTTTGGGACCCGCGGTCGCGGAATTTCTTCCGTGGCTTCGTCTTCAGCTGCTTCCAATGCTTCGTCTTTGTCTTCATCAGCTTCGACTCCTCTTCTTATGCTTCAATGCTCCGCATCATCCTCTGTAATCTCATATGTGACTCAACTCTCCAGAACTCCATGATTACAGAATACATCATAACATCTAGCATAATCCTATACAAAATGAGCTAATAACCTATAGTAGCGCTATGTAAAATACCGCTTATCAAACTCCCCCATACTTAGACCTTGCTCGTCCCCGAGTAAGCTAAATGAAACTTACCCTTACAATCAGCACACATAGATCTCAGGAAGTATAGAAAAAGAATGAACTACAAGTTACAAGCACACTTCGCCTCCAAACACCATAGTGAGTACAAAAGATAAATCTAATCCTAGCTCCTATCTAGCTCCTTCTCCCTCCATAGTGGCCTACCCTTTCCTCCTTATATCACCACTTCTTATGACACCTCGCCAGCAACAACAAATGGTCCTAAGACACTCATTTCACTCATTCTGCCTAGGCGCCCCGAAGGGTTTTCACCTAGCCTCTCATTTCATTTTGCTAGATAACTCACCGATGGCTCACATCTCTCAAGTCCACTTTTGCCTCAGCCTAATGTCGACCAGACTACCTGCTTATTGCATGGAACCGCCCTTTCGGGTTTTCAGCCCATCCCAGGATTTTCATTTGCCTTTTTAACATATTTGTGGCTTTTTCTGTTTATTATTATTTTATTTTATTTTATTTTTTATTTTTTAAATCAATACGAACTGAATTCAAACAACCGAATGAAAACTACTCTAAAGATAAGCATTAAACTAAATCCCTCTCCCCCATACTTGAAGTATACAATGTCCTCAGTGTGAAAGACATAGAAAATAAATGAGGAAGAGAAAGGAGTAGCTCACTGATCCGGGTTACTCGGTGGTGGAAGATCGGGGTTCTGATGGAACCAAGAACTCCGAACCTCCTCTTTCCAGCCCTGAAATTCCAGCTGCATCTCACTCATCGACTGCTGCAAACCTCGCATATCAGCAACATAAGACGACCTGAAGGAGTCAAACTCAGAGTAGAACTGAGTGTAACTCTGCTGCATCCCCTGCATCTGATCAAACAACCTCTGCTCCCAGGGGATACTGGAGCTATCAGCAGCTCCACCAGACGACCCGGCGCCAAAATGTGCCTGAGCATCAGGCATCATCTCATCATCATCGGCGTTATCAGCAGCCATAACCGGCTCTCGAATGGTAATCCCACCCCGTGCACGACGTCTAGCAGGGGCACGAGGTGCAGCGGGAACAGGTGCCAGCCGAAAAGTCTCAGCACGACCGTAGACAAAAGGATGAGGCATGGCTATCTCAGGCTCACCAACCCATACCCACGCGTTAGGACTACCCCGCAACAGATGGACGGTGGACCGGAGGAACCGCAGATCATACTCAAAAGGCCCAACAGAAGGGTCAGGACTACCCTCCACATCAAGATCTACAAAGTCGTCAACTACCGCCTGCACAATCAAAGTGATCATGCCTCCCAAGACAATCTTTCCCTTTGCTTTGTTCCGGGCGGCTTTGCAAGAAGCAACAAAGAGCCAAACCCAATCGGGGGTAAGCTCACACTCCGACATGAGACTAAAGAGATACTTGAGCACATAAGCAGGAACCTTGTTGAGCTCAGTCATGCCAAAGAAGGCCATGGCTAACACCTTGTGTGTCAGCCTGAGACAAGGATGAGAGAGCTGATAATTGTAGTCGTTCCCATTAGCATCCCTCGGAACACCTGTCCAAGTTTGCCACATATGAATGTGGCGATCACCCACACCTTCCTCATAGTTATCCGAGGGACCACGTGTGATCCCCAAGATATCTCTAAGCTGCTCGGCAGAAACAGTATACTGCTGCCTCTTGTAGATGAAAGTAATACCAACAATTATATCATCCTGGTTCCTCGTCTTCAAGGTAGAAAGAAACTGACGCGACAAGTCCACGTGGGAGGGCGCGGGAAGTGCCATGAACCCGCCCAACCCAGCATGGTCGAGCATAGCTTGAGTACATTCCGCCATACCCAAATCCTCAAGGGTAGGGACATGGAAGAACCGAGTTGCAAGTGACTTATTTCCCTTAAGAGTTGCAGCATACGGTTTCACCTGCTTTTGCCCCTCGGCATCATTCTTATGAGAGCGCGACATTTCAACTGAGCAAACAACAAATTCCACAATCCAACAACAAACGCCACACAACAAATTCCACAATCCAACAATCAACGCACACAAATTCCAAACCAATCCACAACAGCAGCAGAGTACAACTATAGCCCTCCCCGAGGCGAAATAAGCAACAATCAATATTCCAAAACCGAAAGAAACACTTACAGAACCTGAGCAAGGAGCCGGAAAGAAGTCAATCCGCGGTCGCGGAAAAGTTACTGGCTGACTGAGAGAAAATATGTGGTCGCGGATATAAGGCCGTGGTCGCGGAAGTCGGGGCGAAGACCGCTGTTGACCCGAGGTGAAATCCGCGGTCGCGGATATGAGCCACGGTCGCGGGCGGCGACTGTGAAGTGAATCCGGGCTCGGGGTTGGGGATTGTGGGTGGCGAGGTGTGTGGGGAAGGGTGGTAGTGTGTTTTGGGTGGCGGTGGTGACGAGTGGAAGGGTGCTCGATGAGGGGCTGTTGGATGGTCGGCCGACGACAGGGATTCCGGCGAGGAGATGGGTTGGTGGTAGTGGGGCGGCTGGGCACTTTTGGTGGAGATTTAGCTACTCCGGCGATGGTGGTCGGGAGAACGAGGGAGAGCTCCGGCGAGGTGGGGAAGGTGAGTGTGGTGTGTGTGTGAAAGATGAGATTGAGGAGGATGGGGTTGCGGGAGAACAAGGGTGAAGCTAGGGTTTGAGGAGTTTTGGGGGTATGAAATTGGGGATTGTGGGGTAGGTGGAGAAGAATTGGAAATTGGAATTTGGGGAGGAAATAGAGGGATTTTGTAATTCCTTTTTTTTTTTTTTCTTTTTCGATTTTCAGCGTCTTTTTTTTTTCTTCTTCTTCTTTTCAAACACGAACGGGAACAATCGTCAATTCCTTTAGTAACAGCGAGACGCTGGGCGTCCAGATAATACCGACAATTCCCGTGCTTTATTCCTACAGGTTAGTAAACAAAAGAAAACAAAACAAGCAAAAAGAAATAAAATAGTATAAAGTCGAAAAGAAATACCTTGGGTTGCCTCCCAAGCAGCGCCTTGGTTAGAGTCGTGGCTCGACTTGAAACTACGTTCTCAATTTTCAACACTTGGCTCTTCTAGAACCATCTCATCCAAAGATTCCTTGGTGAACCCTTCATGGTAAGGTTTTAACCTTTGACCATTCACCTTGAAAACATTGTGGTTGTCTTTGTCAAACAACTCCACGGCGCCATGAGGAAAGACGCAAGCTACAACATAGGGTCTATTCCAACGGGATCTCAACTTTCCAGGGAAAAGTTGAAGGCGAGACTGATATAGCAAGACTTTATCTCCCACTTTGAAGTCTTTTCTCAATATATTCTTGTCATGCCAAGCCTTCGTCTTCTCCTTGTAGATCACAACATTTTCATACGCATCCCGACGTATCTCTTTCAACTCTTGGATTTGCAATTTTCTGAACTCACCTACAACATCCATCTCCATGTTGCACTTCTGCACCGCCCACCATGCCTTGTGTTCCAGCTCCACTGGAAGGTGGCAGGCTTTGCCGAATACAAGTCGAAAAGGAGACATACCAATAGGCGTCTTGTAGGCGGTTCTATACGCCCAAAGTGCATCATCCAATCTCAGGCTCCAATCCTTCTTATTCGGAGCAACCGTCTTTTCAAGGATCCCTTTGATTTGCCTATTGGACACTTCAGCTTGTCCATTGGATTGGGGGTGGTAAGCGGTAGAGACCCTTTGAGTGACATGATACTTCTTCAAAAGTGCACTCACCGTTTTGTTACAAAAGTGAGTTCCTTGGTCACTAATGAGAGCCTTGGGTATCCCAAAATGAGAAAAGATATTCTCTTTCAAGAAACCTGCTACCACTTTGGAATCATCAGTTCTGGTGGCCTTCGCTTCCACCCATTTGGAAATGTAGTCCACCGCAAGCAAGATATATAGATTCCCAAACGAACTAGGAAAGGGTCCCATGAAATCGATACTCCAAACATCAAAAATCTCACAAAAGACTAATGGTGTTTGTGGCATCTCATTTCTTTTAGAAATTTTTCCAACCTTTGGCATCGATCGCAGGCTTTGCAAAAGGCGTAAGCATCCCGAAAGATGTGTGGCCAATAAAAACCTGCGTCTAATACCTTCCTAGCTGTTTTGTTTGCCCCAAAATGTCCCCCACATGCATGAGAATGACAAAAAGTTAAAACAGACTGTACCTCATTATCCGGGAGGCATCGTCGGATTACCTTGTCAACGCATTGTCTCCATAGGTAGGGGTCATCCCAAACATAGTAGTGCGATTCCCGCTTGATCTTGTCTTTTTGAGCTTTGGTGTAGTTTGGCGGGAATTCTTTGCGAACCAGATAGTTCACTATGTTGGCATACCAAGGCTTGAAAGACCGGAAGGCAAGAATCTCATACTCGGGATCCCGGTGAACAAAATCACCGTCAAGAATTCCGCGGTCGCGGCTTGAGGCCCGTGATCGCGGTTTTCCTGCTGTAGAGACCCGAAACAAATTTTCATCCGGGAACGTACCTTGGACCTGAGCCTTGAATTCACCATCTTCTTGCACAATCCGACTCAGATGATCAGCTACTGAGTTCTCGGCTCCTTTCTTGTCCCGGATTTCCACATTGAACTCGCTCAAAAGTAAGACCCATCGAATGAGTCTCGGCTTGGATTCCTTCTTCGTCATGAGATAACGAAGAGCAGCGTGATCAGTGTGGATAATCACCTTTGTGCCCAACAAATACTGTCGAAATTTCTCAAGGGCAAACACCACAGCTAACAACTCCTTCTCTGTGGTGGAGTAGTTCCTTTGAGCTCCATTCAAGGTCGTGGAAGCATAATAGATCACATGCATTGCTCTTCCAACCTTTTGACCAAGAACAGCTCCCACCGCATAATCACTAGCATCACACATGATCTCAAAAGGTAGAGACCAATCGGGTACCTGAATAATGGGTGCCTCAGTGAGGTGGGATTTCAGAGTGTCGAATGCTTTCTTGAACTCGGTAGACATCTCAAAAGTCACTTCCTTCTTCAAAAGCTCACATAGAGGTGTTGAGATCTTTGAAAAGTCTTTAATAAACCTGCGATAGAAACCTACATGGCCTAGAAAAGAACGCACTTCACGCACATTAGTGGGATAAGGCAACGATTGAATGATGTCAATCTTTGCCTTATCGACCTCAATACCCCTAGCTGAAATAATATGACCCAAAACAATACCTTGTTCAACCATAAAGTGACACTTTTCAGAATTCAACACTAAATTAGTGTCTACACATCGTTTTAGCACAAGTGACAAATGGTGTAAACATGCATCAAAGCTATCCCCATGTACCGTAAAATCATCCATGAATACCTCAATGAAATGTTCAATATATTCCGAGAAGATGCTTACCATACATCGTTGAAAAGTCCCAGGTGCGTTACATAATCCAAACGACATTCTGCGATATGCAAAGGTGCCAAAAGGACATGTAAAGGTTGTCTTCTCTTGATCTTCGAGCGCAATGGCCACCTGAAAATAACCCGAGTATCCACCCAAAAAGCAATAATAGGGACGACCGGCAAGTCGTTCAAGCATTTGATCAATGAAAGGTAAAGGAAAGTGATCCTTTTGAGTCACCGCATTCAGCTTACGGTAGTCAATGCATACCCTCCAACCTGTTTGAGCTCTAGTTGGAACCAACTCACCATGTTGATTCTCTACAACTGTAATGCCCCCTTCTTAGGGACACATTGTGTTGGACTTACCCATTGACTATCCGAGATGGGATAGATCATGTCAGCTTGAAGAAGTTTCAGCACCTCCTTCTTGACCACCTCCATCATAGGTGGGTTTAATCTCCTTTGGGGTTGCCTAGAGGGCTTAGCTCCTTCCTCAAGTAGGATCCTGTGCATGCAGGTGGAAGGGCTAATTCCCTTGATGTCGGCAATAGTCCACCCAAGAGCTGTAATGTGCTCTTTCAACACCATCACCAATCTCTTCTCTTGCTCACCTGACAACTTACTAGAGATGATTACCGGGAGGGTATCATTCTCTCCAAGAAAAGCATACTTCAGGTGCTCTGGCAATTGCTTAAGCTCAATCACTGGTGCCTGCAAAACAGAAGGGAGGAGCTTTTCGCTCTCCAAAGTCAGTAACATGGGCCTGCCGGCCAAAGATCTATCTGAAGTGTCTAGCTGAGCTAGAACCCTATGAATATCAGGAGAAAGAGAGAGATTAACTTGTGGTGGGTGAATGATGTTGTTCTCCATAACACATTGCAATTCATATAAGCCAAAGATATTAAAAGTATCTTTAACTATAGGATCAATCACATCAATAGAACAAATAGAAGCAGCATCTTCAATGGGGTGCTTCATAGCATCAAAAATATTGAATTGTACAACTTCCCCATCAAACTCTAAAGTAAGAGACCCACTAGCTAAATCAATCTTTGTGTTAGCGGTTCTTATAAAAGGCCTTCCTAACAAAATAGGTGCAGCCTGACCATCATGTTCCATGTCTAACACAAAGAAATCAGCAGGAAAGAACAAATTATCAACCATAACCAAAACATTCTCAACTACACCTTTAGGATAAACAGTAGACCTATCAGCTAGTTGAATAATTATTCCGGTTTCATGAAGAGGACCTAAACCAAGCATCTTATACAACGAGTAAGGAAAAACATTTATAGATGCACCAAGATCAAGCATAGCTCTCTCAAAGTGAGTATCACCTATACGACAAGGAATGCTTATCATGCCCGGATCGCTGCACTTCTTAGGCATTCGCCTTTGAAATACAACGGAGACACGCTCGCTTACTGTCACCTTCTGTTGTCCCTTCAATTTTTTATTCCTCTTGATGGTGCAGAGTTCCTTCAAGAACTTAGCATATCTAGGAATACTTTTAATGAGTTTGAGTAAAGGGATATTTACCTCACATTTTCTGAAGGTTTCGAATAGCTCCTTATCATTTTCCGGCCTCCTCGTGTCCTTCAAAGCATCGGGAAAAAGAGCGGGAGGTTTGGTTGAGTTGAGAGGTGGGAAGTCGGGGCGAACATAGTTGTCTTGTCTCAACCGAAAGTCGCCCCGGTCCTCGACCTCAGCTCCGACATCTTTTGAACACTCTCCCAAAACTGATTCGCCAGGAGCATATCCACGATCGCGGCTGTCAGTCCGCGGTCGCGGATTTGCATCGGTTTCCCCAGAAGATATTCCGCGATCGCGGATCTCATCCCGCGGTCGCGGAATTCCCACTGTTTCTTCAAAACAACTTCTGCGATCGCGGTTCTCGTCCCGCGGTCGCAGATTCTCACTTGTTTCAGATTTTGCCTTTTCAGCAGCATCATTTTCCAACACTTTTCCACTCCTTGTTGTCACAGCACTAACATTTCTGGTCGGATTCACTACCGTTTGAGATGGTAGAGAATTGGATTTTTGTTGTGCAAGAGTGGTCACAGCTTCAGCCAACTGCCCTATCTGTTTCTCCATGTTCTTGATACTAGACTCAGTAGTTTGGACATGGGTTGTGAAATGCTGAGTCAATGATCTCAACATATCTGCAGTTGAAGGTCCAGAATTGGGTCGTGGGGCTTGAGCTTGAGGTTGGGGTTCATTCTGATCACGCCATCTGAAATTTGGATGATCTCTATACCTCGGATTGTAGTTGTTCTGCTGATCATTTTGAGGTCGTGGAGGTCCATATCCACCAGCAGCATTGACTTCAGCAACATCATCATCTTGAAGCTCAGGGCATTTTTGTGTAAAATGAGAAGGCTCGGAACAAATACCATATGCTTTTACCTGCTGTTGTCCTTTGTGCAGCTGAGAGATCATCTTCTTTAGCTCAACGAGCTCGGTCATAAGAGTGGGGTCTCCTGAGCTTGTGGCATTCACTCATTTCCTAATGTATGTCCTACCAAAACTCTTAGTGCTCTCAGCCATGTCTTGCAACTTTTCCATGGCATCTTCTGGTGTCATGTTGAGAATACTCCCACCACAAGAAGTGTCTACCATTCTCCTTTCATGATTAAGGAGACCATTGCAAACATGTAGGACCAGGTCCTCGGTATCATACCCATGAAAAGGCCAACTAGCACACAATCCCTTGAAACGCTCAAGGTAATCATAGAGAGTCTCATCTTCACCTTGCTCTACATGGGCAATTTCCTTCTTCAGAGCATTTTCCTTTTTAACTGGAAAATACTTACCCAAGAACACCTTATGCAACTTCTCCCAGCTATCTACCGAACCGGTAGGCAAATGATAGTACCAGGACCTAGCACCATCTTTCAAAGTGAACCCGAAGGCTCTCATCTTGATCTGCTCCTCAGTGACATTTGGTGGTTTGGTTGTCATGCAAGTGTCATGGAATTGATTCAAATGCATGATTGGATCCTCACCAGACAAACCATGGAATGTGGGAAGCAGATTGATCACCCCTGACTTGAGCTCAAAAGTCACCCCATGAGCAAGGGGTGGAAGAACCACAACTTGAGGTTGTTGTGTCAGATTGGGAGTAGTACGCTCCCTCAATGTGCGGACGACACCGCCGTTTCTTAGAGCATTTGCATCTTGCCTTGCCTCAAGCAATTCCCGTTGGGCATTAACAACTAACTGAATTTCATCCAATTGACGTTGGGTGTCAGCAAGAGCTCTTTGCTCGGGAGTCAACAACTGGTCGTCTTCCATTGCACCTATATCAGTCTCAACTCTGTTCTCTCTCTGATTTCGATGGAAAGTCCTCTCGATTTCTGGATCAAGAATAAAAAGAGACTGATTAGTAGAACGGGTGTTGACCATTCACTAGTCAACACTAAGGTTAATCAAAACAAGAACTTTAAAGAAAAGAAACTTTGTTTCCCCGGCAACCGCGCCAAATTTGACTAGGCGAATTGTCGTATGCCAAGTCAAGTAATCCTAACAAGCTCACTAACAAGTATAGTAGGCAAGCAAGGGTCGAATTCCAAGGGAATCAGGTTATCGATTCATAAAGTAACAATTATGATTAACGAGTGTAAGTAACCAAAGGGGGGGGGGTTTGGTATGTTTTAAGAACAAAGTAACGAAGGTTGATTTGGTTTGTAAATATATCAATGGAAGGTGTTTCACTCGACAATTATCCACTAACAGATTAACAAGTTGATCATAAACTCCTTTTAATCCTATGTCGAATTACTCATATGATCATTCTAATCCTTGTTCTAATGTAGTTATTAGTCCAACTAGTCCTAATAACCCTTACTCAACTATAACCTTGAAACTATCAAGATTCAATAATAAAGCAGATTTAAGTTCAGGAATGGATAGATACATGCAATACCATAGACAACTAGTCAGATACTCGACATGTACTCAATTCTCTTCACAATTGACATTCACAACTAGTTCATGCAAATTGTGTGTGCTACAAACAAGTATGATATTTCAACTAGAAATAACCAAACAATAGCAATATGAATGAGATGAAACTACTTAGATAGCCAATCTAAATGAGCAAATCTAATTCAATAATAATACACAAAGAGAATAGAGACAATCAATATGAATAGAACAAAGGAAAGGAATCTCACAACTTAATCAATCTGGAAGCTTCAAATGTCAAGCAAAACAATGGAAACTTAAGCAACTCATGAAGTTCTTGAGGAAAACTCTCAAAACTTGGAAATGGAATGTGTAAGATGATTGAAGATCATCAACACCTTAAACATATAAGTCTTCTGCAGAATTAAACTGCCAAATTAAAGCTAAAAACGTGTGAAAACGTTACAGAAATTAACACAACATACTAAATCCGGCAAATGAAGAATGTTTCTCTGGCGGATTTCCGAGATCGCGGTTTGGGGCCCGCGATCGCGGATTTTCTTCTGTGATCTGGCTTCTTCAGGTGGCATTTCCGCGATCGCGGTTTGGGACCCGCGGTCGCGGAATTTCTTTTGTGGCTTCGTCTTCAGCTGCTTCCAATGCTTCGTCTTTGTCTTCATCCTGTGGTCTTCATCAACTTCGACTCCTCTTCTTATGCTTCAATGCTCCGCATCATCCTCTGTAATCTCATATGTGACTCAACTCTCCAAAACTCCATGATTACAGAATACATCATAACATCTAGCATAATCCTATACAAAATGAGCTAATAACCTATAGTAGCGCTATGTAAAATAACGCTTATCAAACTTTTTAAGTAATTTCAGGTTGGCCACATGAAGGTATACTGTTGTTCATACATGGCTGACCATAACTGATGCGCCCCTGCCTAGCTCATTCACTCGACTCCTAGCTCCTCCCAAGATCTCAAGAGAAACACGGCGAGTCCTGGCTGAAATGGACAGGGCGTTCCTTCGCCACACCCAAGCGAAGCCAGAGTTGAGGTTAGGTGCTCGGAAGAAGACCAAGCACAAGAGGAAGCCATATCATTCCATGACACTCAGGCTACGCCGAGGTTCACCAAGCCAAGCTCCCTCTCGTGCTCAAGCCAAAGCACCTAGCGCCCGGACAATGGCACCTTGCGCCCGGCCAACGGCGCCGATCAAAGTGGAGCTCGAAGACTTCTCCGAGCGTCTGTCCACTTTGCCCGAGCCATCTTCTGGCTATGATTATGGACCACCTCCAGGGTTTGAGCGCACCACTGAGCGCCCGAGCGAACCTCCATTAAGGCCTCCGACGCCGAGAAGCCTAAGACCGCGCCGGCGGCCTCATTTCCAAGTCTTGTGGAGGAACCACCTACAGTTCCAACTCTGGCGGACCCGAGCCCACATTGAGCGCAACCCCCAAGTTGCCGACGAGTCCGGGCAGAACGCCTTGGTAGCCCTCCTCCGCGCCGAGATTGCTCGAGGGTGAAAATCATGACAAGGCGCGCCTATTTGGAATTGTTGTCTATATTTGGTTTTGTTGTCTTTATCTTGTTTTGTTGTCTCAAACATTAGGTTGTCTTTCTATTTGGGATTTGTTGTCTCGGTCCCATGTTAGGAGACTTTCCATTTTTAGAAAGTTGTTCGTCTCGGGATTTGCTAGCGTTTTAGAACTTTCTATTTTTAGAAAGTTTCTAAATATGGAAGTGGTTCAGCCTTGCATGGTTGGGCCGTCCTACTGGGATCTTGGATATCAAGCCCAAGTTCGCCCATACACTAGCCCAACCCTAGCCGTCACACTTCTCCTCTTTTTCCTAGGTTTAGCCGTCATTTTATGCTTGTATTCCCTTTATAAGGCTTCCGCCTCCTACTTTGAATGGAACGTTTAGCTTTGAATTCAAGAACCTTTGTTGAGACGAGATTTCCTCCATCTTCTTGAACTAGGCGTCAAATCCCTTCGGGCTCTACCTTCTAGTCTCCTTGACCATAGGCTTCTAATCCCTTCGTCTACATCCTGAACCCATAGTTCCCATAGCTTCTAATCCCTCTCTTCTACATCCCGGACCCCAGAATTTCCCCTTTGTTCGAACAGCCCTCGATCACCACCTTCGAATCCCTCAAAAACCCTAGCTTGCCGAGTTGCCTTCTCGACATTCATATCCAATTTGTCAAGTCATTCTTGACGTCTATATCCCCTTATTCCGCTGCCAAACCTCCACGTTCGACCTACCTTCATCAAAAGACATCCCCAAGACACTCCCGAGATAAGTTGATTAAAGATCCTTCGAGCGCAATTGGCTTCCCGGAGACAGGCGCGCATCAATAACCCACTCCAAGATCGAACGAAGGTATTTCATTGTTCACGTAAGGAATGTCAAACCCCAAATCGAGATCAAACGAAGGAATACCGTAGTCATCTAATCTTATGTTGCTTAAGCCAGTGTACACAGATAAGTTCGCCTATGAGACAGGAAAAACAACCACATTCAGTCTCTGCTAAGAGAATCCTTGCGTCACGCAACAATGATATTCTTGCGTCGCGTAAGCATCCTTGTGTGACGTGAGGATTCTTACATTGCATAAGGATGACATTCTTGCGTGACGTCAGTAAACGCTTGACGTATCAATCTGCATATTTTCCTTTGGAAGGGTACTCTAGAACTAATGTTCACATTTCGAATCATTACAATGTTATTATTTCACCAAATTCTACGAATCTACACCTTCTTAACTATTACTAGTACATGAATCATGAATAACTCACTAAATCAAACTATAAATTATAAAAACCCTTCAAAATTATAGATTTTAGAATGAATCTTACCTCATTGAGACCAAACCTTGATGGAACTTCATCTCCACCTCTTCCATTGTACTCATCCTCTTCATTCTCCATTTTTGATTAACTTTTTTTGGATTTAAAATGGCTTAGTTGGAGCTCTATTCCATTACCAATGGGGTTTTAATGGTGTTTAGATTTTGAATATAGAAGATAACTTAGATGATAGGGTATGGTCGTAGGTATTAAGGCATAATTCAGAAGTAACTTTGCAGAATTTACTGCAGAGCAGTGAGACAAGACGTAATGCAATTGGCTGAAACGACGATCCATACGTGACGCAAGGATCCATACGTGACGTATGGAAGTTTACGTGACGTATGGTTTTTGCTAATTATTAAGATTTGTTGTTTTTTTGTTTATAAAACATAGATGTGGAACATATGGAGGCCTTAAGTCCAATTTACGAACGCAGAAAAAGTTTTTAAGGTCCAATTTGGTGAAGAGACGTCAAAACGGTGTTGGAATGTATACAAATTAGTGTTATTAGGCATATAAAGTCCCAATTAGGTCTCCATCACACAGAACGGGACTCAAAACTACGCGTAAACGCTAAAAAGCCTTAAGAGGCCTTAAGGCCCAATTTGGTGGAACGACGCCGAAACGATGTCTGAATGCAATGAAACTTGTTTTCAGTGCCTATTACGGATATTTAACAATGTCGGTGACTCCCAATCGAAACCCCTAACTTTTGAAGTAACACCTCCTTTGTAAATACCGAACTAGTCATAACTCTCTAACTTGTCGGAATATGTATGATCTACATCATCGATGTTGATTATTGTTTAAAACATCATACAACTTACTCTTATTAGGGATATTGAGTATTAATTAGGTCCCGCTCGAACAAAAATGAGGCACGTAAACGCCAAAAGGCCTAAAAAGGCCTTAAGAGGCCTTAAGGCCCATATTGAAGGAACGATGTCCGAATGGAATGAAACTTGTTTTCAATGCCTATTAGGCATATTTAACCATGTGGGTAACTCCCAATCAAAACCTTTTAATTTTCAAGTAACAACTCCTTTGTGAACATCAAATATAGTCATCATTATCTAACTTGTCTCAATATGTATGGTCAACAACATTGATGTTATACTATGTTTTAAAAAATTATACATATTAGTGTTATTAGGCATCTAAAGTCCCAATAAGGTCTCCCTCACACAAAATGGGACTCGAAACTATGCGTAAACGCTAAAAGGCCTTAAGAGACAATTTGGCGGAACGTCGACCAAACGATGTCCGAATGCAATGAAACTTGTTTTCAATGCCTATTACGGATATTTAACCATGTGGGTAACTCCCAATCAAAACACCTAACTTTTGAAGTAACACCTCATTTGTAAATACCAAACTAGTCATAACTCAATAAATTGTCGGAATATAGCCCCAACGATGTCGGAATTGATTGAAATTTTGGTCAAACACTATTAAGGATACAATAACTTCATTAGTGTTACTCACAACCACCACTTCATAGTATTACTCGTATTTGACCACTTTTTAAGCAATTGTAGTCCCCGTACACTCCGGATCATGTCATTTATACAACATTTATTTGGACATATGCTCCAACCATCTAAACCTAACACATATAAGGTCATTTAGCTTATGACACATTCTTACGTGACACAAGAATGGCCATACGTGACGCAAGGATGGCCATACGTGACGTGAGGATGGCCATACGTGACGTGAGGATGGCCATACGTGACGTGAGGATGGCCATACGTGACGTGAGGATGGCCATACGTGACGTGAGGATGGCCATACGTGACGTGAGGATGGCCATACGTGACGTAAGGATGTCCGTACGTGACGTAAGGATGGCCATACGTGACGTAAGTTATTTCATACGTGACGTAAGTTATTTTCCCAGAAATTAAGCATTTCTTGCGTCACGTAAGGAATCCTTACGTGACGCAAGAACACCCAGGGCGTTGAATAGCAATCGCCCTGGGCGTTGAATAGAAAGCGTGTATAAATACTCAGTTGATTGCTTATATTTATTTGTAGAAACACTTTTTTTATGAATATTTGAATTACATTAATTAGTTATGTATAATAACTTATTACTTAAGTGTTTATCCAAGACAACACATGTTCACATGAGTTTAGACAATTGTATTCATACATGGTTACATTTGTGTTCAAAGGTGAATGTATGTGGTCAAACGGGAAAAACAAAGTACATGTCTCTGTATTTGTCTTAGAAATTTGTGTGGAAACGATAACCATTGTTTTTTGTTTTTAGCTTAATTACATGTGTGTTAGTAGTTAGTACGTGGCAACATATGTGTTCAAACGGGAAAAACAAAGTACACATACAAAAGAGCTGATAAGTTGTGTGTTCATGTGAAACAACGCAGACAACACACGTGTTCTTGTGTAGTCTTACAAACTTATGTGTGAGAACGAGAACCATTTTGTGTTTTTAGCTGAATTACATGTGTGTTCATATATAAATCGTTTTGTTTGTTTATCGCGGACAATATATGTGTTCGTCAGTGACAACATATGTGTTGATTCGGGGCAAGAAAGCTGTGCTAGCGAGACCAAATTTCTCGTGAATTATTTGACCGTGTGTGTTTTTACTCTTTTTTTTTTTTTGTTTTCTATTTTTGATCCGATGGTAAGATTTGTCGTGAAACATTGAGAAGCTTTTTCATAGTAGCTTTTTTCCAAAAGAAGACGGGAGTATGTGACCTCGAATATAAATAAAAACAAGAATTTTCAAATAAGAAAGAAAGGTAATTAATTTAGAGCGATGTAAATGCAAGTAAGAAAGGTGCAACTACAAAAACCGGCATGCGCATGCCCATATCCAATAAAAGACGATGGACGACATTAATTAATGAACACAGCGAACAATCTTGAAGCAAAGAAACAGAAGCAGACATAGATGAATTAAAAAAAGAGAAAATGGAAATTGAGGAGAGGTTGACGTGTTAATGATGGGTAGAATTACATCTAGGGCTCAGAGCTGGGCAAGGGCTCGTGGGTGCCGCTGCTTGGAATGAAGAAGAGGGTGAAGACGAAGCCTGCAATGGCGCCTCCAATGAGTGGGCCGACCCAATAGACCCACTGATTGGTCCAGTTCCAGCTGACGAGGGCAGGCCCAAAAGCCACAGATGGGTTCATGGCGGCCCCTTCAAAGGCTCCTCCAGCTAGGGCATTACAGGTGACCACCAGCCCGATGGCCAATGGAGCAAGGATCCCTATTTCTCCCTTCCTTGGGTCAATGGCGGTTGCATAAACCGTGTACACTAGCCCGAACGTCATCACTATCTCGAACACCACCGCGTTCCACACCGAAACCCCCGATGATAGCGCAAATGCCGAGGTTGTCTACGCAATTCAAAATTTGAAATGTACTAGTAGTTATAACAATGTGCTACTACTACCGGGCTGTAATAATAATAATGCAAATGGACCCCTCTATGCATTCAATTCTCTTTTACTTTTACAATCAACCTAGCTACAAGACAGTACGTACTGGAAACCGGTCCGGATCCTCTGTTTCAACCATGTGTTTCACTTGCTGTTTCAATTCTGTTTTTACTCTATTTTTATAAAGCTGCTTCTTTTATTAATTAGTGCTCTTATCACTTCAAAATCATATTGATTCCAGATCGATCTACAATGGCATTTAAGGATTTTCATATGTAAACATACAATTGCAATTTACTCCCTTCGTCCCTAAATTTCAGTCACATTTCCTTTTCGGATGTCCTCTAATTTGAGTTACATTTCTATTTCTATCCATTAATTTATTCTCATAAAATACCCTTATTCAATTTACTTTATTCACACCCAACAATACTTTTTAGGGGTAAAGTTATCTTTACATTGTAATAAGTTTTCTATTGGTTGAATTTTATGGTTTTTTGTGTCATTATTTACACTTTTACCTTGATTAGACTTGTCTTAATATTTGTGGAAAGTACCAAATGTGACTCAAATTTAGGGACGGAGTAACTATATAGTTTCGAAACCCATCTCCAAATTGATTATTGAATGAGCAGAGAGAAATGGGATAAGCTTCACCCCTCAATCCAAAAAAGTTAACCTAATTTTTACCCTCAATTGGAAGCAGAAACTCAAGATCGGAGTAAAAAAAGCGGAAGCCCCGGTACAGGAGACTAGGGTGACCACCTGTGGTAGGGAAAGAGGACGAGGAAGACGTTTTTGCTGAGTGTGCGGGGATTTTTCTGGACTGACTTGTGCAATTTACTTGTAATTTGGGTTTAAGGTTTAACAGTGGCAGGTAGAAGAAGAATTGAAAATCAAGAAGAGTAGCAGGTAGTAGAAAAATTGAAAATCTAGATGAGTAGCAGTATAATCAACGGAAAGGCTTTCAAATTTATCAGATCTCCTTTCACATTAATCAATTTATTAGATCTTTCGAGGGATCTTTCGAGCCACACCGATTGCGACAGTGTTTCCATCTAGATTCGACTTCTGTAGACCGGAGAATTTACGGATATCGGTAGGTTAACTTTTTTGAAAGCCTTTCCGTTGATTATACTGCTACTCATCTAGATTTTCAATTTTTCTGCTACCTGCTACTCTTCTTGATTTTCAATTCTTCTTCTACCTGCCACTGTTAAACCTTAAACCCAAATTACAAGTAAATTGCACAAGTCAGTCCAGAAAAATCCCCGCACACTCAGCAAAAACGTCTTCCTCGTCCTCTTTCCCTACCACAGGTGGTCACCCTAGTCTCCTGTACCGGGGCTTCCGCTTTTTTTACTCCGATCTTGAGTTTCTGCTTCCAATTGAAGGTAAAAATTAGGTTAACTTTTTTGGATTGAGGGGTGAAGCTTATCCCATTTCTCTCTGCTCATTCAATAATCAATTTGGAGATGGGTTTCGAAACTATATAGTTACTCCGTCTCTAAATTTGAGTCACATTTGGTACTTTTCACAAATATTAAGACAAGTCTAATCAAGGTAAAAGTGTAAATAATGACACAAAAAACCATAAAATTCAACCAATAGAAAACTTATTACAATGTAAAGACAACTTTACCCCTAAAAAGTATTGTTGGGTGTGAATAAAGTAAATTGAATAAGGGTATTTTATGAGAATAAATTAATGGATAGAAATAGAAATGTAACTCAAATTAGAGGACACCCGAAAAGGAAATGTGACTGAAATTTAGGGACGGAGAGAGTAAATTGCAATTGTATGTTTACAGATGAAAATCCTTAAATGCCATTGTAGATCGATCTGGAATCAATATGATTTTGAAGTGATAAGAGCACTAATTAATAAAAGAAGCAGCTTTATAAAAATAGAGTAAAAACAGAATTGAAACAGCAAGTGAAACACATGGTTGAAACAGAGGATCCGGACCGACTGGAAACATCCTTGTTTTCGGTAAGGTACGTGGAGCCCATTGTTACGTTGGACCACCACATATTCGCACAATCCTCCTACTACAATAGTATACTTATTGCTAAAATGATTGAGTTATGTGTGGGTAAATAAGAAAATACCCTAAATCTCACTCCACCTATTTATTGTCGTATATAGAGTTACACTGGCCATTTGATGACCGAATTAATTTCATTAAGCCTACATTATGGGGTCTAATCCTAGATTAAAATTAGGGTGCAAATAACTGTTAACGTAGGAAAAACGAACAGTAAGGCATAATTGTTAGTAAGGGGTAAGGAGGAAGCATTACATAAGTGAAAATGAAGGAAGTAATTAATTGGTTACCATTCCACCGGAGCAGAACAAGAGAAGCAAGCAAGCGACGGTGGAGCCGAGACACTGTGCGATCCAGTAGAGAATCCCTCTAAGGAGGGAAATGTTGCCTCCAACAAAGGCCCCCAAGGTGACAGCTGGGTTAACATGTCCTCCGGAGATGTTGGCTGAAACTGCAACCCCGATGAACAGGCCAAAACCATGGGCAAGAGCAATGCCTACAAGGCCAGCTGGTGTGGTGGAGCCGTCGTCTGTGAGCTTGCTGAATGCCATTCCCGACCCCTCTCCTGCGAAGTTGAATATCAGAGCACCGATGAACTCAGCCAGTGCCGCCTGCAAAGCCGAAGGGTGGTACAGATCCTCAGGCCTCCCGAATGATATCTGGTTGAACGGCATTTTTGCTGCTCGATCTACTTCACTCCTACACTAGTATTGATTGCTTAATGGACTGGAGAGACTAATTGGGTGCTGCTGCTTAAATAGGACAAGTGTCACCGGCTACTCCCGGTTCCAGGTCACCCTCCATGTTTTATCATTCATTGGCCTGGGAGGGACATCAAGCCTCTCGATTGCTCACGTCGCGCCACGTGTACGTTCCGGATAAGCTGGCCCACTCTTGACGTGACCTCAGGGAGCCTATGGTTCCTGCTTTTACTGCCTTGCAACTGCTCAACTACATTTCTACTGTTTTTATGGAATCTCTATGGAGAAGTTTTCGCCCTCACCGCGTATTTCTATTTTCATTAATTTTTTTTTTATTTTATTAGATAAAAATATTTTTGCTATGGCTTAGAAAAGATATGTTTTTAAAATAATAATATTAAGATTATGTATCAAAGTGTATAAATATTTTTTGAATTTGGCATTATAAGTAATGGAGGTGAATATTTATTTCAAATGTGTGAACCTATAAATATATATGTTGTTTGTATTGCATTATTTATATTTTTCAACTATATATAATTTTGGATTAATTCTTCTTAGTAGAATTTTCAAAATAATTGCTTTTATTTATTTATAAATAATTATATCTTATTTGAAAAGTGACATATATATAAATGTTGAAGATATATTATTTTAAACGCCGTTTATATAATTAAACTAAAGTTTGAATCAGTTAGGATAAAAGTTCTCCTTTGTTTTTATGAAAAAGAAAATAATCATCTTGAAAAATGTAAGTTTTAATTAAATCTTCATATATTCAAGTTTTTATTTTATGGATCATGATCTATCTATCTATAACCACCAATAAAAAAATAGCAACATTGAATTGAGGAGTGTGAACTAACCTATCAAAATGGAGAATTTAATGCTAGGTCTTTAATTTTCCCTCTCCGCGATTTTTATATTATATTAGAAGATAGAAGATTAGATTTTCTTTCCACTTTTAGGCGAATAACTTTATCTCGTCTAAGTTAAGCGAACCATTAAATCAATGGTGAAATATGAACAATTGCAGAATTCTAGAAATTATTCAAACTTTGTTCATTGACGCTCTTATCTTATCTGATCCACTTAAAATATGATTGAATGGTGTATCCTAATGGTCACTCTATTATTGCCGCCTCTGGTGGATGCAATAATATTTTTTAACACACGATGCATCCCCTCAGCCCTATCACGATGATACTATTTATTTATATTTTTACAAATACATAATAAGCTTAAAAACACAAAGCTCAAAATATACCTGTTTGTCGTCCTCGTGCAGAAGTGAAGAGAGCAATCAGTCCACGCTCATTTTATGTTTTCCTTGTAAGGAGTCAACCATTGCTTCTTGACGTATCTAACAAGGCCCTTCAACCGACTTCTCCTCGTAAATTTCCTCTGAGGTTGAACAAAATATTGACCAACACTGGTTTAAAAACATATCAGATCGTGCACGATCTTTTATAGCCTTGTTCATATGTGCCTTGATGTTGTTTTTTATGTGAACCCAACCTAAGAGATGTTTTAACAGGACATCTTGAAAAACATCTTTAATAGCCTTGATTCGAGCAACGACACAATCTGTCATCATAGCGGTTGGCATTACTCCTAGCTCCTCAAACTGATTCCTAAGGCCCTTATAATGAACCGTTAATTGAAATACTTCTCGTGTTGGGTGAATGCATATGCATGTTGTCAGAAATCATAACAGAATGTAGGGCTACTTCGAAAACCTTTGCAAAAACAGGAACCGAAAACTTGTTGCGTCGCGATATGTAAGCCGCTGCCTTAGAAGCGATTTCGCCCTGACCACCGGAGCTCAGTCAGACAGGCGTCGCCCCCCAAGGTTATCACAGCGTCCTCCGATCGCGGGCTCTCGCCAACGAAGGACTGGAATCCAAAGGTATGCTCAGAATGAAAACAGTTTTCAGAGGAGGAAAATGAAGTTGTTTTTTCTGTATCTCTCAAAACAGAATACAAAACGAATTTAAAGATGGTAAATCAGCAAATCCAGAGCACTAACTGCACCTCATAAAACGTGAGATTATGGCCATAAAATAGGGACGTTACAAACTGATATCGAGAGAGTCAAACCAGGTTTAAATTCCGAATTAAAACAAATCGAAAGAATCTGATACGCAATTAATTAACGTTCGGAGACTTCAAAAGCCCAAAAATTAATATGACTCGTAAAAAGTTAGACCCACCCAACCACACCGCGCACGTGCCACGAACACGGACTGGACTGGACTGGACCGGAATGGACGGACGGCGGCGGCGGTGCGCGCGAGGGGGGCTCCTTTCTAACTCAACTAACCCTCTAAGGAAATACCCACTATATATATTGCCCCATTTCTCCCTTTCTAGTCGATGTGGGATGGCTTAAAAATGCCAAACTCATTTTTCCTTTGAAACTTTCTGATCTTCTCACAATCCCCCACAATACAGAATAAGTTCTCAAAAGAAAAAAAAATTAAAAACAAGTTCTGAGCATATGTAAGGTTTGAAGCTTAAGTGCTGGTGTCTTACGACTTGAACCAACACATAGTGAAATCAAGTGATCCTTTCACGAAAAGAGTGAACAAATCTGGAACTCTCTCGTTTAAGGATTGTTCTTAACAACACGCTCCTTACCTAAAATCTAGTTGATTCCTCAATAATTTCTCTAAGATAGCCAAATCTTCCTTGGGATGCTAAAGAGTGCTCTAGAAAGTTTACCCGAATACTTTCATAGAAGGTGGCTAGCCCTTCACACTCCTGTAGGTGACTCCATCAAGTCCTGTCTCCAAAGGACCACCCTATATGGGTTATGAAGTCATTAAGAGTTAGATAACTCAACCTCTCAAATCATCGGTGAGCTCATCAAGTCCGTCTCGAAGGACCACCCATATTCTGGGCTATGAGTTCATTAAGAGCTAAAGTTCATCCTCTACAATACACTCGTCATAGAATGGGATGTAGTGTAACATCACATGAGTCTTTTCAAGGCTTCGTTTCCACCAAGAATTCCTCATCTCACGGGTTTTAGACCCATTCCCTTCGACGTGTCAAGAACTAATCTTCTATTTAGTCCCTTAGTCAAAGGATCTGCAATGTTCCTCTCAGATATCACATACTCCAAGCTGAATACTCCATTCGTGATCAGTTGTCTCACAGACGCATGTCTAATCCGAATGTGTCTCTTCTTGCCATTATAAGCATTACTGTTTGCTATGCAAATCGCAACTTGAGAGTCACAATGTAGAGATATAGGGGGAGTTGGGCGCCCCCACAGTGGTAAATCAGCCACTAAACTTCTTAACCACTCAGCCTCTTAACTTGCTAAATCTAGAGCTATAAACTCAGACTCCATAGTAGATCTAGCTATACAAGTTTGTTTAGAAGACTTCCAAGAAATAGCACCACCACATAATGTAAACACATAACCACTAATAAATCTTTGCCTTAATGGAAAATATATTTACATAATGTGAACAGAATAATACAGGGATGCATAATCCCTATGATTACGCTAATAACAGGCAAAGCGGAGGGTAGGAGGAATTTGGTTGTTTGGAAAAACGTAACGAAGCCTTATGAGGAAGGTGGTCTAAATTTTAAAGAAGTCCTTCCTTGGAATAAAACTTTGCTTATGAAGTTGATTTTTGAAGTTCAACTTAGTAAGCATAATATCTGGACTGTTTGGGTTTGAAGGAATCTGATAAAAGGGGAAGACTTGAGGTTATAATGGAGAAGTAGAGAGATTCATGGATTTGGAGAGAGTTATTGAGAATTAAAGAGGAAATTAAAGGTCAATTTCTAAGGGATGGAGCTCCTACGGGTAGTTTCCAGAAACAAAATATGGATTAGGGAGAAGTGACTAAATGAAATAGAAAATGCATTGCAAGAAATGTATGAGCTCCTTAGACAAAAAGTGACAAAGGAACCATGGTGTTCTTTAATATGAAAAGGAATTCAACTTAAAGCCTGGAATTTTATATTTTGGCTTGCTTATTGTGGTAGGTTGCCTACAAGGACCAAACTGTACAGTTGGGGGATGGATATTCCTATAATGTGTGTCCTTTGTGGCAAGGATCCAGAGACTGAGATGCATTTTGTGGTGGATTTGTGATTTTCCTGTGGCTGTTCTTGAGGAAGTGCTGAGGTGGATGAAGATTAGAGTTTTGAAGAACTTGATCATCAGTTGGTTGAAGTGGGTGGAGCAAGCTAGAGGAAAGAACAGTTAGAAGTTTAATGTTTTAGTGATGGTTGAGATTGCTATAGTTTATGCAATTTGGAGTGTCGTAAATGAGAAGATTTTTAAGGGAGTATAGAAGGCTATCGGGCAATGTGCTGAAGAGATTATTTCTCTATGTAAATTTAGACTTGAAGTGAAATGTATTTCTCACAATAGAGGTGCTAGAGACTTCCGTAGGAAACTGAGAATCTAAAGTTTTTGGAGAATGGGTTTCTGTATTTGATATGGGGTTACGAGAGAGAGCTCTTTCATTGTGATGAGTTGGTTAGAGAAGCTTTTGAGGATGCAAATTATCAACTTTTTGTTAATAATACTTATCATTAACAAACAAACGATCATAAGAGTTGTTTTCACACGTTGCAGAATATTGACAACACTCAAAAGGCAGCATTGGCATAAATATAAATATTAAACTTGCAAATTACTAACATAATGGAAAAATATCTAAGCATTCCTATAGTAGCTAGTAGAGTTAAGAATGAATTTTTTAATTACGCAATACAAAGTATTGAAAATTAGTTACCTAAATGGAAGGCGAATTCCATTTCACAAGCAGGAAGTGCAATTTTATTTCATTCAAATCTTTTAATCTAACACAAAGAATTTGAAGTAGTGTTTTTGTTTACCAAAAGGTGTGTGTAGCAACAGGTAAACACCTCTTCATATCTCCCCTTACAATCATGTTGAAGGTGGCCTAGGATTTCATACAAGCATACAACTAAGGAAGTGAACGATGTCATGCATATGAAGTTGTTATGGAAATTATTAACTAAGAAAGATAACATATGGATTAGAATTATTTCGGAAAAGTACACTCGATCTTCAGAACTATTCACTTATAAAGGGAAACGAAAGCAATCGTGGCCATTTTCCAGATTACTCCATCTTCGACAAATACTTCAAGCAATAGTTGGTTGGATCTTAGGGAATGTTCAAACAATTAAATTCTTGACGGATTCTTGGATTCCTAATTTAAATATTTCCTCTTTTTTTAATTAAAACGTAGCAAATAAACGACAAGATTGCTACTTATATTCGTAATGGGAATCAATGGAACACAACTAAGCTACATAGAATATTACCTAACCATATTGTTACACGAATTCTTCAAATTTATATTCCATAATCTAATACTGAGTATACCAATATTTGGCGACCTAATTCATCGGCTCGTCTGATGAATATTGCCTATAATATATCCTCTCTTGATGATCTCTTCAAATGGCTTTAGAAGTTAAAAATTACACCTAGAATATAAACTTCTTGTGGGAGGCTTTTATTGACGCTTTGCCGACAACAAAACATCTTAATTGCTACCTTTGCAGAGTTCCTCATTATTAATTGTTCTTTATGTAATAATTCAACTGTGACTACAAATCATTTTTTCTCTGAATGTCTCTTTACATTGCAAAAGTAAGGGAATTTCTATTGCAAACTGGATTCAATTACACATTACCATCCTCGGGGGCCTTTATTAATAAATTCCATAAGTCTAATACCCACCAAATAGAATTTATTTACTCCTATGGTACTCCGTATGGTTACATATATAGGAACAACCAGATCTTCAGACCTAAGTCCAAAATAGTAAGTGATCCTTCAAATGTTGCTTTTTTGCATTTCAAAAAATTGGGAATCAACAACATTACCGAAATAAACATCACCTATTAACAGGAAACCTAATAGAGAGAATATTAAAAATTGCACTTGGCTTGGATCACCTACTGGTTGGGTCACAAAAAGGTAAAATATTTTAATGACCCGTCTACAAATCTATTTTATGCTTATATTGCTTGTATCTGTAGGAATAGCAAAGGTAAAAATCTTTTTGTTGACCACAAAAAAGTTTCCAGTACATCTGCTCAGCAGGCTGAAGCTTTAGCTGCTTTACATGTAGTTAAATTGGTTGTTCAAAATAATAGAAGTACTCTTATTTTGAAAGGGGACAACCTTACTCTAATAAATTGTATTATTGACTAGAAAATACCTTGGGAAATACAAACAATTGTGCAAAATATTCAGGCATTATTCTGTAAATTCTCTAGAATTCGCATTTTCCATTGTTTTAGAGAAACAAATAGGACAACTGGCATTATGCTTAAGGAGAATATTAGTACTAATTGAATTACATACACTCTGCAAAGTACTAACAGAACTACGATAACATTTGTAAACCAAAGGAACATGGTGGACTCGGCCTTAACAAAACTGAGGACTTAAATAAAGCAATACAACAAAAACTCTTATGGAAAATAGAAACAAATAAAAATAACATCTGGACGACTTTGATATCTCAAAAATATCTGAAAGAAAAAACAATTTTTGATTACAAAAAGAAACCTAAACAATCATGGCAATTTTCCAGATTGTTCCATGTTAGAGAAGATTTTAAAAGAGGAATAAAATGGAATGTTGGTAATGGAAAGGATATTAAATTTTGGAAGGATAAATGGATCTCGGATAATGATATTATTGAATATTTTGATGAAAATAAATAAAACGTTAATGAACCTGTCTCAAATTACATAACTGTTGACAATAATTGGAATATTACAAAATTAAATGATATTCTACCTGTACATATAGTTTCACACATCAAAAACATATACATATCACCAAACGATAGACAAGATAAAATAGTTTGGGGCTTGACACCAGATGGTGAATTTAGTACTTCTTCTGCACGGAAATTATTTATTATAAATGTACCAAATAATAATAAAGAACTGTTTGAATGGATATGGAATTTAAAGATTACACCTATAATTCAAATTTTTTTATGGAAAAGTGTTTCAGACAACCTTCTAACAACGAATAGATTAAATAAATATTATAATAGAGTTCTTTCGTATTGTTCCTTATGTAATCATAATAATGAATCTAGAGAACATTTATTTTTTGAATGTAACTATACTAAAACTCAAATCTATCTATATAAAGATTGGCTGTTGAATGCCAAAATTGAATGAAATCGGTACAGAATTAATTTTTGGGCCCGATATTTGGTTCGTTAATGGGCCTGTGAATTAACGTTCCTGGTCTTTTACCCCGTCTTTGGTCGGTCTCTTATGTAGTCTGTTGAACTTCATCTGTGGCAGTTTCTTTTCTATGGTATTTATCGTGGCTGCACCATCTGCATCTCCTCTTCTTCATTGCTGCTTCTCGCTCGATTCCCCGGAAGCATGCCAATTCATCATGTCGCTGAGAATCAGACGCGGAGAGCTTTGTTTCCACCTTCGATGAACGGATCTACCGCCAAAGCTGCTCATTCTCTTCCTTCGCTTGCTCGAACAGTCTCTGATCGGCTGATCCGACGCGGGTCGCTTGCCGTGAGAATCCGATCTTGCCTACCCGGGAGAAGAATCTGAATTCTCCATGTAGAGTTCCTGGAAGCGAAGCTGAGCGGGATCATCGCCAACCCCTCTTCTTTTTACTATACGCCTTCTACAAAGGTATCATCGCCAACACCTCTTCACAGAACCTTAATTTCTATCCCGATTTCATCATCGTCATGCCCTTCTTTCTCTTCAAGGGAAGATTCTATAGGATTGTCGCTTCGGTCTCGGCCGAAGATGATCGATTCTTAAACCTAGGGCTACTGGTACAGTTTTTGTTTCTAATTTGAGGATGAGTATTGTGCTCTGCTAAACATGTTGTTGCTTTTCCAGGTGAGGCTGAACAAGATGAAGTTGTTGATAGCAAGATTTTGCAATATTGAAGGATAAAAAAATCATTTGGAGAGCTTGAAGCACAATATTTACAAGCACTACAAGTATGAAAGAGTCTATCATGTCTGTTGTATTCTTCCAACTGCTCATGTAGATGAAGAACTAATACAGACTATTTTTTGATTGTTTATACAGACGTTTTACTATGAGGGAAAAGCTATCATGTCGAATGAGGAATTTGACAATCTCAAGGAAGAACTAATTTGGGAAGGAAGCAGTGTTGTGATGTTGAGTATGTACCAAATCAAAATATTCATATTACCCTTTTTTACTGCATGAAACTATGTGTTGATCTGGTGGATGTTGCTTGATCGGTAAATGGTATGTTCTGATGAACAAAGATTTCTGGAAGCGTCAATGGCTTATGTAGCTGGAAACCCGATAATGAATGATGTGGAATATGGTGCCTTGAAGCTGAAACTTAAGGTTTATATGCTGACTCCATTAATCTTATCTGTTTGTTAGTTGAAGTTGTATTATTATTTACCCTTTTAAGTTTTAATACTAAAAGGACATCTAACTTTGTTTTGCTTCTAATATTCTTTCCAAGCTGGAGGCAGTCAAATTGTCGTTGAGGGTCCACGATGCAGTCTCCCTAGCAGGAAGGTATGCTCTAGCATCATTTGACTCCGAAACTACTCAATAAAGCACGTCCGTCAAGGTAATCAAATTCCAATTCTGTCAATTCCTTCTTGAGATTTCTAAAGCCTAATTACTGAATTTTTGTTTCCGTTCAATCCAGAGGCTGAAGAGAGTGGACAGTGCTAGGAAGATCCGACAACAGATGGCAGAAATCAAGGATTTGATCGATGAAATGGTGAACGAAGATGATTCGCAAACCAAGGCTCCTCCTATCCCTTAAACTGACCTTGCGTTAGGTAATTACAAGGTCCGTTGGATCCTCTAATTGGATAATTTATTGATTACTTGCTTATTCATCTGTGTCGAATGCTTAAATTTCAGTAGTATTTCAAATTGAAAAAATAAATAAATTCCATGCATAGAGAAACAGAGAGAGTGCGATAACTTGAAGATCGAGGGAACCGGGATGAGAGAAGAAGGCAAGCAAATTTTGATGTCCGTAAATAGAATTATGGACAGCTGGTCATTTGAACCTAGCACTTCTAAAAAAATCTGGACAGTTTGGAAGGTAATGGAGATGTGTTACGGGATATTAGTTCAGGAGAAGAGAGTCACTCAAAGGGAGCTATACTATAAGCTGTTGTCCAGCTCCTCAGAGTATTTCAGTTGCGCTGCTTCGGTGCAGCCGGTACAGTCTTGGAATCATGGCTTCTTACAGAGGTTTTATTGCTGGTCGTCTTCTGTTACAGGTACTTTTCATTTTTATTCACAAAAGCGGTAATTCAATTTGCTGGAACAATCTATGAACTTTTTATGGTGATTGGTACCATTGTTCAAGTTTATCTGTTTAGTATGTTGTTTATTGGTAAAACTAATGGTGCACTAAAGAAACTAAATAAAGCTAGCCTTTTCTTTTCTCCATTTATCCTCTTCCTTTACCTAATATGAGGACTGCTTTTGCCAAAAAAAAAAAATTATGGTAGGAGCCAAATCAAGAGATAGTGGACTGCACCACATGTGGATCTTCTGGGCATGCAATTTCTGGTGACCTGAATTTGCTGGAGAACATGGTCATTGAGACAGATGCAAGATACATTATAGTCATAGAAAAGGTAATTTTCCAGTCAAATTTAGGATTATTTTTGGTGCTCATACAATTTTTAGGTTTTCCTCCAATTTATTATGATTTCAATGTTTTAATCCCGGTCTTCCTCTGTATTTATTTAGTGTCATTTATAGCTATCATTTATCTGCATTAAATATTGGTGGCCGTTTCTTTCCTTCATTTTTTTCCCACAAATGGATTCATTCATTTATCAATTCAGTATTGGTTGCTGTCTCTTTCTTGTATTTAATTTTTCTCCTTCAATTTCTGCAGGTCGGTTCTTTTGCTGCATTACATATACAGAAATTTCCTGTCATTTGGAGAGTAGTTGTATTCCCCTCGTTGTAGATGATATCAAGCATAGGCATATTCGCAAAGGGGTTTTTGCCTCTCAAACTCTCGATTCCATGGGTTTAAATGACTCTGCATTACTTATCCTGACTGAGTTTTTCCTAGGAACATGGACAACATAAAGGACATGATCTTCTTGCATGTGTTCGAGTTGTTGGAAGGTACTTTTTCACATCTATTCCATCGATCATCTCTGTTTGCAGTTCCATTGTACCACAAATTTTAATGAGCTTAAACTTAACTTATATTGCACCCTTCTCTTTGGCATCTAATGTTCATGTGTGATATGTGCTTTTGCTTAGTTATCTTGCGAATCACCTTTTGCATGCCAAGACAAAGTCAGCGAACTGCTGAGAGATGCTTTTAATTGAAGGGGATGAAGAACCAAGGTTTTTTGTCCAAAATGTATTCATATTTTAAAAATTCTATTATGTCGTATAATTATACCTTTGATTGTCACTTATCCCTAAAATTTGGCCATGACAGCCCTTTTTCTGTCGGTTTCTTGCTTTCAATGCTTTGTCAAACCACAATGAAAATTGAAGGATCTAAACTCTTGGCATCATCTGGGGGCTATAAAGTTGTTAGTAGTCCTTGATTGTTCATACCTGAAACAAATCACCCTCATTAGTTACTAAATCAACCTCCAAATTCAATGGGTCACAATGCTCAGGATGATCTAACTCTAAAACAGGTTTGCAATTAGCACATAAATATTTCATTAGTCACTAAAATTTTCCTAGAAATCAAGTTAAATTCATTGTTGTTTCATAATTTGCAAGAAGGAGGAATTTATTCGGTCCAAGGCGAATTCGACTTAGATGGATACAATAATATAAAGAGTTGATTCCATTGCACTTCTTTGTTAATCCTCACTTATGATTTATGTTTATTCTGGCATGAAGTGATAAAACAAAACAAAAAAAAAACTTGAGCTTCTGATTTCTTCATAATGTGCAGGGAGGGGTTGGTCTGAACAATCAACAAGTCCGTTTCAATCGTTCATGGTCAGTTATATCACCATTCTTGCTTTTTTTATTCAAGTTTGCTCTGCTAGACTAAACATCATTTTCTTTTACTGAGTTTGATATATTGTGTGCCTCATGTTTTTTGTTTTTGCAGTTATTGGTTAGGTTTTGAAACGCATCGCTCTCTCTGTTGCGAAGTCTCTCGCAGAGGGTGATGTAAGCTCCCCTTCAAACCTAGCTCTTAATTCTTTTCTCTTCTATTTGTCTTTTGGTTAATTTGCCAAATTTGTCAAAGACATGTTTTTATTGAACATTTGACATCACTGGTTTTGGTGAATAGTGTTAAATCTGAATTTAAGAGACATGAAGCATTGATTGGAAAAAACATGTATTTAATCTCACTTTTATGACTTCAAACGACCTAACATTAGCAATATAGATAATTTTTAAAGGCATTTTATGATCTCCATAATTTAAGCAGAGTTGGGGCTTATATAAACAAGAATCATGAGAAAGAGCATAGAAGCCATTTTGTATGCCTTTTGTCAGTTTTATTTTATAAATGGCTAATATGTGAGCCTGGTTTTGATATATGAAATCATTTTTCAATTTTAATTTGTACATTTCGAGTGATGAGCTTGTAATTTGTTTCTGCTGCGCAGCTGGTGAGAAATCGCCACTTCTTCAGAATTGTTCATACAAAAGCTACCTGAAATGGCTTTAGTTGGATTAGAACAGCTCTCTGATGATCTTATATATATGAAACCCGCGATAGAAGAAGCAAAAAACGCTTTGCAAAGATTGGAAGTACCGGTTGGCTGTGTGCTTATTGAAGATGGCAAAGTGATTGCTTCCAGAAGCAATCGTACTACTGAGACTAGAAATGCTACAAGACTCGCAGAAATGGAGGCCATAGACGCTCTTTTACTGCAATGGTTGTTCAAATGAGAAGTTTGGTGGGTGTGGCTCAGTTCTTTCAATAGATTCTAGCAGCTTCAAATGCGAAGGAGGAATACTGGCAGATAAAGCGGTATCGCTGTTGAGTTTTTTATGATCAAGGAAATCCAAATGCTCTGAAGCCTCATCGTCCACTACAACAAATTCAATGAGATGTATGAATGATGATTTCATTACAGTTTTAGGAACTTTGGTATGACATGATGATTGAGTTCAAGATCAATGTTTGGTATGGAATTTGACAAGGGAAAAATGATTTTTTGGCAAAATGACCTTCTATTATACTCGTAGCAAACTGTTGTTTTCCCTAATATCCAGGGTTCATGTCAGCAAAATTCCCTCACTTATTGATCATCAAAAGTTTTTCCAAATATCTCCACTCGAATAACATCTTTTCTCCTATTCGGTCTTATTTTATTACTGATATTTTAAACAGAGCGATAAGCCCATAAACAAAATGTTATACAAATGTCGTGCCAGGAATTATGTAGTTTACCCTTAATTCACTTTTATTTCAGAGCGCTAACTCTATCTTCTTCCCTCAGATTCGCACTGAATTAATTGGCGCACAAGATATGGAAATCGTCTCCCGGTCGGCGCGTCTGATGTTTGCTTGATCCGGATGTGGGTGTTTGGTAGATCGGTTTCAGCTGCAGATTTTAATTGAATGAGCTCTTCCCTCATTCGCATCTCAACCAAGGTTCCTCAATTTCCCTTTCGCAATTATACTTTATGTCAATTGTTTCCGACACAGGCTCTGGATTGCTTTAAACAGTGTGAAATTTAGAACAATTAAAGGGATAAAATATTGATTTTCTGTTTGTAATTTCAGTATTTTGAGCAGGCTGGGATGAGTATTGTTTGTAATTTCCCCTAAGATTATTTCTCAACAACTAATATAGGTAAGTTTCATACGCATTGTCTTGTATGCTCTGATCCTTGTGCAAAGATAGATGAAAAATTAGATGTTGTACTCTTTTCTAGCTGATAAACAGATAATTTTTCTTAATTGTTGAGTCAACATTATAGATACTCACATATCAGATAGGACACCGATGATAATGTTTTGGGACATAATTTGACTAGCACCTGAATTACTTGAGCATAGGGTGTGTTACAGTGTTACTGTTACTTATGTTTGCAATGTTTATTTATGTCGCAAAACATAATTAATCTGCTATGTCAGGTAAATAGTTTTCCTGTTGAATAAATGTTTGCAAATTTATGACTCAAGCGTATTGCCTAACTTGCTGATTATCTGTTTTACGAGAGGTGTTCAATTTCCGTTTTTCGTGACCGGGTCATTATAAAGGTTAGAATATGTATTAGGAATTTAGGTTGGAGTCTCATTTGACTAAGTTATAGGCTAAAGAGTGAAAGATAAATTAAAACAGTTGGTAGTTGGTGCCTTGTTAGCTTAGGGATGCTCATGAGGAGAGCAAGACGCTTCACAACACCAAGGCTTTGGAGGATCTCCGTTCTAAGATGGATCGTGATGTTTCTCTCACACTCAAGAAGGCAAAGCTCATCAAGGTAGTACTTTCTTCTCCTTCCTCGGCTTATTTATGCACATCTAATAAGTTGAATGTTCGATCGCATACTTTAGAGAGTTTCCAGATATTCATTTGAGTTGCGACTGTTGGAGTTAACTCTAATTTGGTGGATTACTTAATTAGGTTGCCTATGTCAAAATTAAGCTCAATTTTTTGGTCAATTAGCCATCTTTATATTAATTGTTCATTGAGTTGAGTTGAGACTTGAGACTGTCATAATAAGTTATAATTTTAGAGGATTAACCTTCTTGATGAATCGCCTATTATATGTTCAAGAATCTCTTGGATATGGAACAATTGAAAAGGCTTAGGTATATTTTTCGAATTTTAAAACTTATGCTAAACCAATAATGTCAACATGTTGGACAGGGAAAGTGCTTCCAACAGAAACGTGCCGGGTTTTGACCCAGGAACATTAGTTGACCGGACAAGGACGTTAGTGGTGAACGGAATGAGGAAGAAGCTCAAAGAGAAGATGGACGAATTTCAGGAACGGAGGGAGAAGATAAATGCTAAATAGAAGGAGACAGCTTAGAGAAGATATTTCACTATAAAAGGTGAGAATCCTAATGAGGAGATTATTGATTTGTTGATTAGCACCGAAGAGAGTGGAACTTTCTGGCAAAATGCTTAATCTGGCAAAATCCTGAAGTGTTTGTTGGCATTTTTTCTTGTCAGCCTAGACTGAGTTGAAAACATTTTAATGAGTTTCTTCCATTGGAATCTTGGATTTTAAATAATAACATAGTTGTTTATATAAATGTAGAAAAATAGAGTATCGTAATGATGATTGACTTTTCACATTAATGGGTTTTAAACTATACAACACTACAGTAGAAAATGGTTACATAGTTGAGTTGTGTCTGATTTATGAGGTTTCACGAAGTGGGAGTTACCGTTGACTGTTTATGAGAAATTAGCTTTTGGTTTTAGGTGACCGTTTACCCAAGTGGAAGGAGGCTGACACATTGGCAACTACCAGTTTCGGTGATTTGAGAAAGTATCTGTCCAGATTCTTTGATACAAAATTTGGGTGAGGAGTGAGGACTGAACTTAAACGATTTACTAAATAAACATGTAAATTTGATAACAACCAACTATTGTTTTGCTTCGTGATTTATGAGAGTGGTTGTTGCGTGACCTACGATTATGTGACCGATGATTCAATTGATCTGTTGCTCGGAGCGAAGAATTGAGAAAAACGAGGATGAAGAATGTAGCAATTCATGCTAAGATTTGGAGAACCAAGGTCGTCGGGTGTACAGGAATTGGCTCGAGCGACTTTGATCGTCTGCTTGGTCTTGAGAGACATTTACTGCTACAAGCTCTATGATGTCGTGTTATTGGGATTTGGACACCCAATTTTAAATTTGAGTCAACATTTCATTTCATGACTTACCGACTGGCTAAGCCAGGTACAATCGCTCAACTTAGGGTTTATTTTTTGAATGTCTGATCTTTACTCAGTTATACTAGGTTATGACATACCCTTCAAATTCATTTTTCAGACCCCAGTTGTGAATATTTCTTCGAAGACTAAAACATTGAGTTCATGAACTGGAGAAATGGTATAGTGATCTAGACGAAGACCCGATTTGAGAAAAGCGTTGAAGGAATTGATATAATTAGGATATTTTCAATGTAAATTGATTATTTATTTGAAATTGTACTTTCTAAATTTGACTGTGTGGATATCTTGCATTGAGTTAGTTTCTACTTTAAGATGTTTGGGAAGAAAAAATTACTTCCTTGGGATAGGGTACTTTGCAGTTGGTTGTGCATGTATTTTCACCTCGATGATCTATATCTTTTTGTATATACAACTTAGACTTCTTCATACTAAAAGTAAAGTCGGATATAGTGTAATTGTTATTGGCTGCATTTTTCTTGCTGTTTTACAAGTTCTTGACTTTTTGATGCTTTTATTACTTACTCCATATTATTAATATCATATTCCTTTTTTATGCAGAATTTTTGAGGTCTTTGTTTTGTTCAGAGAGAAGGTGTTTTGATTCGGAGGTTGAAGAAGGTGGGGGTGGTTGATTGATCAGTTTAAAGCTGAGATTTCGCTGGATATGAATTTAAAGGTTTCCAAGTTAATCAGCGTGGCTCAAAACTTGCCTGATTTGGCGAGAGATTTGTCTGATGGAGTATAGTAGTATACAGACCAATTGACATCTATCTTGAGATATGTCACTTCTAAAATTAATGAATTAATATGTTCCTCCTTATTTTAATTTTCAGTGGTACCTTGATAGTGTTAAATTAAAATCTAATTTCAATCTGTTTAGAAATTCAGCTCTCTGATTGCAAATCCCCTTCACGATTAACTATCAATATTTCCCCTCTGTTTTCTATGTTCCGCTAATGAATAAGGCGATCTCGACCTGTCCCCGGTAAATCAACGGAAATGAGGATTGAAACCAATGACAGCTGTCCGACATCAACAAGATCTTAAACATATTGCATGAAAGAATGAGACATTATAATTTAGAGTAATCTCCTCAATGATCCGTATTTGGTATATATATTTGCTACCTACCATGGTTGCATGTCCCACTTCTATATTTCCCTTTGAAATGCTATAATCTAATATAACTTCCTCTTACGTCAAGCAAAGCAAAAGAGTCAGCTAGAAGATTTGATCGAGGTGGATGAACCAGATGGTATTTCTACTCTTTGCTTATCAGCTGGATGATTTGAGCGAGGTGGATGAACCAGATGGTATTTCTACTCTTTTCTTATTAGCTGGATGATTTGATCGAGGTGGATGAACCAGATGGTATTTCTACTCTTTGATTAATAGTTGAATCCTCATCTATGTGGATAGAGTATCGATTAATTAAAATTTGAAATGTAGAAAGGACAAGTTTTTCTTACCAATGTTACATTAAGAATACTTTATTTCAACTCTGTGAGACATGCAAGTAACACATTAGATCTTATCTTGCCTTTCTTCTCTCAAAATTAGTATGCCATTGTTAAATAGAACCACAAATATTATCGATGTCTTAGGTTTTAAACACAAAAACGTTTATATAAATGAGAATGACATTGGAAGAGGAGCTTGACAAGATGACCCATATTGATCAGGAGTTTTCCAATGTTGATATAATGAAGACGTTTTTAATAGTACTTTAATATTTAGACCTATAACTCGATTATTTCAGTTTACAGTAAGTTTCTTTATGCAACCATCGTCTGATTATCATTATTACGTTGTTAGGTCTAAGTTGTTTCCAACATTTTGTTTTTGTCATGGATATTCTCTGGTCATTTTCAAATTGCTTATTAAAACTAAATTTTAAACAATGTAAAAGACTGGGGCTCCACCCAAGGGTAAACTACCCATCAAAAAGTGAGATCTTATATAACACAACAATCTTTTGAATTTATGATGAACTCTAACCGAGAGTATAAACAACATTGTGTATATATATAAGATAAATGTCGAAAACTACCTAAGCTTCACGTCAGATTTGTATTTTGTTACACATTGACCGTCAAGATAAAATAATAAAATCATTATCTTAAAACTATTTCAACAAACAAAACAAATCAAAGAAACCAAGAAAAAAGGGAAAAATCACGAGCAAAATACCATTCTGAAATCACATTTTCCCCGCGCGACGCGCGGGGGCCCAGTTCTAGTTATTAAATATGAACTTCTTACAGGTAAAAATTCAATATTGAATTAATTGAAAACTTTGAAAACTCCCTATCTAAAACCATCCAAGATTCAAGATTAGAAACTTATAAAATGGAAAGTTTATGTTTTCTATGGTATCAAATTTGGTTACATAGAAATGCAATTGTATTTAGAGGAGAGTCTATATCACAAGAAGGTGTGGCTATAAGCGCCTTTTCAGAATTCAAACAATGGGAAAACCCCATGTGTTGTTGCAAGGGACCGAAATCAAAAAACAAAAGAAATAGAGCTAAAGCTCAAAATAAAAATTGGATTCCTCCCCTACAGACTGAATTAAAATTAATTTTGTTGGTTCTTTTAAATATAACTCACATTCCGTTATAGCATGTATTGCTAGGGATAGTAACGGGATTATCCTGGATATATACAATAAACATATTAATTCTGCATCTGCATTACAAACAGAGGCAATAGCCTTCCTAATGGCTACAAAATTAGCTTTAAAATTAAAATATAATAATGTTATTTTCGAAGGAAATAACATCACAGTTATAAATTCTGCTAATAAAATTTGGAAAGTGCCATGGGAGATTAATAACATTATCAATGATGCATGTTATAATATTCGATTAATACGTAATGTAAAAATAACTCATACTTTCAGAGAAGCAAATCGGGCTGCTGATTTTGTTGCAGGCCCAAACGTAAGTACGCATTTCATCAAAGTAATTTTGATATGAAACCCTGATTCAACACTATCTATTGATTATCACAACAGAATTAGACCACATTTACTGGTCTTGGATGAATACTCACAATATCAGACATTCTTTCGGATCATTGCTGAGGATGGTCAGGGGCGGTCATTTCGCCGTAGATGACGCTCCGATTTTAACCTAATTAAAAAAAACAGAACTACGATAAATGATGTTTATATCAAGATGGTTCATGATGGTATGATCTTAAACGTTGTTATGGTAAACTTTTAGCGTTTATATGGATCATCCGTTTGAATGGTTTGGATTTGGACTCCTATGTCTTGCCTAATAAAAATAACAATGCTTTACATTGCGAGTAACATTTACCTTTACATCAGGGCTAGTAACCCAATGGTAAAAGGGGAGTTCCTCCTAACCTTGAGTGGTGAGTTCAAAACTCACAAAACGTAAAACCTTGAGAATTTATTCTATGTAATCGAAACTTGAATTCTTCGGACAGCAGCAAGGTGAAGTCCGTTCGTGAAGAGTTAAAAATGCATTTTGAATTTGAATCCAACGAAAATGACTAGGGGTATGTATGACTGGCAGATGGGATAACAATTCCATGTTGATGGAAATAATGAGAGTGACAATAATTACATGTGAATTTGAACACGAAAATTTTCATCCATCACTGTTGAGAGCAATGGCGGAAGATTTTATAGCGTTGGAGTTTTGCAGAATCCGAATACATCTTGTCTGCCTCGCATGACAGCCAGCCTGTCTTCCCCTTTCTGACGGTTTTCACATTAATCGCGGGCCCCGCCTACCACATGCTCAACATTTCCGCAAAACCTACATTTTTCTAGAATCTCATAATTCAAATACAAATACGCGTTTTAATATACTTATTCCGTCCTACAATGTTTGTCATGTTTCAAATTCTAACTATTTACAATTCGAGAGAATTTTTTAAATATTTTTTAATATATTTTAAAACAAACATAGTCATGTTAAATATTTTTTAATATATTTTAAAACAAACATAGTCATGTATGGTCTTATTTGATCAGTTTCAATTAGTACTTTAAGAATATCAAAAAATTATAATTTTTAATTATATGTAACTAGATATATTAATGATACAAAACAAGAATCGACAAGTATGCCGAAGTTAAACAGGATAAACATTAAAGATATCGTGAGGATGATTCCTTAGATAAAAACTGAGGATGCACACAAACACTATAATTAATATACACACACGTTATAACTCATGCACACAAGTATTTGGTGATGCACACCATCTTTGACACATGCACACATGAGTTATAACTTATGTGTGCGTGAGTTGTAACGTTTGTGTTCATCATCTTCAGTTCTCGTCTTAGGGCTCGTCCTCACTGAAACCAAACCTGTGGTACAGAGGGAGTACAACACAAAAGAATTTTATATTTATTATGTCTAGAATCTCATATATTTTTCATAGATAGGATTTTTGTATTAAAAAAGGGGCGAAAGTTCAACTTATTTCTTTACCCAAACTATCCTACTTTATGTAAATATACTTTGTGGAAATTGATTTTTGTCTATGGATATTAGTGTTAAATATGTCTACTTTCCAATAAAACTAAAGATTTATTATTCTTTTGCTTCAATAGTTTATAGGCGATGATTGGATAAAGAAAATTTAAATTAGCTTAAATTTTCAAAACAGTTGAAATACTAGCTTATCAAAAATTTAAGCTAGCTTAAAATTTTCCCATCGAAAGGCAAAGAAACAAATTGAATAGACTGATAGAATAAGAAAAAATGGCTTATTTTATTGTCTATGCTTCTTATTTTGTGAAGTATTAGTCAGACTATGCAAATTTTGATGCAATCTTCATTTTGGATCATCGGAAACAACCTTTCTGTCTTTTTAACATAGGGTTTGGTTGCGTACTTCCGACCCCCTCACCCTGCTATAAATTGGAGCTTTTTAAGACATTCAAGTAATGTTGTTGTTGTTGTTGTTGTTGTTTTATACATGTTTCTAGAATCTCATAATTCAAATACAAACTACGTGAAGTATCCCACGAGAAGTCTAACGAATTTTGCTTTTGCCTGTATTTGTATATATATAGATATTATTTTCATGTATATAATTATGTAGTAATATTCAGTAAAAGAACAAATATTCTTATTTCAGTAAATATATAACTTTTAACATATTTGATGATCTTTGTATTTAAACATTACTAACTTTTGCTATTGTATAGTCATTATCTACATAATGATCTATTTGCATTTATCATCATAAAAACTATAAGGATTGGAGGTTTGCGGTGCAAATGACCGGTGCTAGGGTTGCTCTCAATGCTATAAGGATTGGAGTCAAAAGACGAAGATTGAAAAGGCAAAGATTGGATGTGAAAGGCGAAGGAGGTGCAAATGGTTTGGAGGAGCATAAAGTAGAAAAAATATAAAGTTTATACAAAATTTAATGACTACCAATTACATTTACTTTTGGCAACAACCACCAATATATATATAGAGAGAGAGAGATATATAGATAGATAGATATGCGTTCTAATCTAAAATACGAAAGATTTTTAATTTATTATGTCTAGAAATCTTATATTTCTCATAGATTAGATTTTTGCATTTAGAAGGGAATGAGAGCTTAGCTTATTTCTTGACTCCTATCCAACTTTTTGTAAATATTTTGTGGAAAATGATTTTTGTCTATGAATTATCATATTGATGTTAAAAACTATATACTCTTAAAATAATAAAGACATTCTTTGACGCCAAATGATTTGAGTACCTGTCAACTTTTGAAAAGTATGGAAAAACTACCAATAAGTTGACAAATTTGTTATCTTTTCCGTTGCTTTTTCCTTTTCTTTTGTAGATAGTAAATAGAAAAAGGGTAATAATTAGAAAAAAAGAAAAAGCAAAGTAAATAACTAATGAGAAGTTAATCAACGACATGCTACTTCTTTATTACGTGCTACTTGTTATGTTTGGGATCAGAAGTACCTGCTACCTCTTGTCTCCGTAAGAAAGTTGACATGCAACCTTCTTGGCAAGCTGCTTGGCGCCAAGTAGCAGACATTAATGCGTCAACCTTCTTCGCCATCTGCTGCTTTCCTTTGTCTGTTCACCATTGTTTATGCTCGACTCTCTTCTCTCTACTTATGGGTAAGCTTTTCCTTGACATGTCTTCTTCGTTCTCTCCCTCATGTGCTGCTCATTATCTGTTTATGTGAAAACGAATTGATTGGATGACAAAGTTGTAAGCATGATATTTGTTTAGGCTAAAAAAAATGCATCCTTGAATTTAATTTTGTTTAATTGTTTTCTGCAAAGGTCGGAACTTTATTTTCTACAAAGGTCGAAACTTTGATATTTCAGTTGTGTTTATTCTTAGATTTGTTGCAAACCGTAGAAGAAGTATATATATGTGTATAGAACGACATTCTTGGGGGAAAGAATAAATATAGTTCAAATAAAACTCAGTCTGTGTATACGAAAGAGTGTTAAGCGTTTCACTTTAGGGTGTAAAAAAGACATACAAAATAACCTTTTTACAGACAAACAATCATATTGTTGCTAAGACAAAGTCATAATATATGTCTCTGTTTTATCAGTTTATGTGTTTATATCTTCAAAAGTGGTGTATGTTGTAGTGATAAACAACGGTCAATGGAAATTTTGGAAAACATTTGGCAGTATGAAGGTGAAAGAAAAGTGATAGCCAAAGCATTGTCTAAGGATATGGACTTCCCTGCTCTACAAAAGAAATTGACTGAAATGGTTTGCCTTGATGCATCCCAACGGTTACTAAGATCAAGTATCAAAGACCAATAAAGCCAGGTACACCTCCCATTCCTATAAATGACTAGGACGATCTGAGGCGTTCAAGTTGTTAATGAAGGCATGAGATGGAGGGAAAGATCCGAATATTGAGCTATATACAAACACTGTAATGAAAGACATTAAAGACGATGTGTACCTTGAAAGTGTTGCCCCAGATTCTTCTCCTCATACACCTAAGGCTACAAAATATCCAACAACTTCAACACCTCCCACCCCTGCAAATGGTGAAAGAGAAATTCCAATGTTTAGGTCCAGCCAAGAATATGATGCATATCCTTTTTCACAAATGTTTGTCCTGCAAAGGAAGAAGTTCTTTCATTAGATGAAATCATTGATGAAGACAACGAAGCATTTTTTAGAACAAGGGATGAAGTGAAAGAAAAAGGAAACGAAAGAGTCCCATCATTGCATTGGACGATATTATATCACTTAGCAGCGATGATGATGATTATGACAATGATGTTCATATTATTTCACCATCATCAAGAAAGAGAAGGATTGATATGATGAGGATGATGTTCAAATTATTTCATCCCCGTCAAGAAAGAGAAAGAATGATTATGATTCATCAAGAAATAGAAGGCATGATGTACTTAATGAGGGTTTGAGCGGTGATGAAGATTTAAGAGTTCAAGACAGGGTTGTTGGCTTGACGATCTGGAGGATTATGTGTTAGACTATGCGGTTAATCAAATTCCCAGGACTTATAGTTATGACATACATGATGATGGTTGGTATGATTGCGATTTGAATGATTATGAGGGGGCTGAGGAAGATGTTCAATTTGATGAAGCGTTGCACTCTAGGGATGGTCTAGGGGGATGCACTTTATATCAGACAAGGAATTGCAGAGGATGCAAAATCTAACAAAAATGCAATTTAACAAAAAAAATCAGGTTGGAGATTCATTCACCTCTAGAGAGGAGCTGGTGCGTTGTTTACGTGATTTAGCAATATAAAACAGTTATGAGATGAAGGTATTCAGGTCCAACAACGAAGGATATCTGGTGAAATGTGTGGACACTTAGTGCAAGTTTATTTGTCGTGCGTCAAGCTTTAACGAAACAGGCTTATATGTGGTCAGATAATATGTTCCAGATCACACGTGTGGTAGGGCTACGCAAACGGATTATCCGATCCGATCCAATCCGGTAAGCCGGATATCCGCTAATTTTTTTTTCACAAAACCTCGATCCGTATCCAGTCCGTTTTGGAGCGGATATCTGGTAAATATTGTCCGGATCGGATCGGATATTTGACTCGGATATCCGAATTATCCGATTACTAGAAGGTATATGAAAATTAAATTAAACTTTTTATTTCTATTAAAATTAAATTCACAAAATATAAAATAAATGTTAAATATATAATTATATATATTATATAGAGGAATTAAGATGTGAAAATTAATATATTTGACTCATTTAGAGAATCAACAATTTAAATAAGCAATTTAAAATTAAAATTTTAAGAACAACAATAAAAGTTATGTTATATACAAGAGAATTTTTGTATTGAGGGAATATATCCTATTGAATAAAAATGTATAAAAATAATTATTGAATCATCTACACTTATGAAAGTATATTTTAGTTCTATAAAAATATATTTATATATTATAATAATAGTCCTAGATAATTTCGGATATCCGTAAGCTAAATATCTTGATCCTTACCCGGTCCAAATATCCGGAAAATTCGCCCGGATCGCACTGGATTCGGATAAAACTTAATCGGATATTTTCGGATGCGGATTTTTAAGGATCGGATCAGCGAATTATCAGATTGGATCTGCCGGATCGGATATTTTTGCTCACCCCTAACGTGTGGCATGAATATGTTACACAATAATGGTAAAGCATTAACTTCTAAAATGATCGCACGGAAAATAGTGCACAAGTAAGATTTATATCTTTTACCACATTGATTGTGGTAAAAGATTTATTCTCGGATCGTTCATGATTTAAAACTTATCATACCGTCTGCTTTATTTTGTATCTCAAGTTCATCAACGATGGTGAGGGCCTCCGGGCTTCTCAAATACAAGACCACGTGTTAGACAAAGGAGTACATATAAGCTACTACAAAGCCAATCGTGCTTGTTAAGAAGCACGAGATATGACACACGGTACGTCTGTAAAATGTTATGGTTGTAAAAGAGAAATTATTGTTGCCTTGTGTCCATGCCTCGTCCTTGGGGACATCCTTGGCTCCACAACATGGCACTTCACCAAAAGCCTTGGTCAACTTGGTATGATCAAGCCATGGTGTTTCCATGCCTATCTTTATCTATCATCTTTTAGACTCTTTTGACTATTTTTAAGCACTCTCGTGAAACTTACTATTTTTAACAGTTACTATTTTTAATAGGTTGCTATTTTTAGTCCTCGTTTCCCGGGATAGAATTGCATTTTTTATTTTTCTAGTTTTAGTAACTTTTCATTTTTAGTACGTTTCTATTTTAGGAAAGTCTAGATTCAGTTTTTGCTAGCATTTTAGAACATTCTATTTTTAAAAAGTTCTAAATTGGGAGTAGTCCAGCCTTACATGGTTTGGGCCGTCTCAGATGGACTCTTGGCCATCAAGCCCAAAGAGGTCAATCCTAGCAAACCCTAACACTAGCCGTCACATCTTCTTCTCTTCTAGATTTAGCTTCGTCTCTCTACTTAAGGCCTCCATTGTGTCCATTGTAAACTTACGCTTTGTTTATGGAATCTAGAACCATTGTTTAGACGAAATCATTCCTCCATCTTCTATATCAGGGCGTCAAAATCGAAAGGCTCTTACTTCTAATCTCATTCCCATATCTTCTAATCCCACTAACTCTACATCTCTCTCCTTTTCGTCTACATCTCTTCCCTTTTCACTCGTTTGAGCATCCCTCATTCACCATCTCTAAATCCTTCAACAACTAGTTTGTTGAGTTCTCTCGACATCCATATATATAATTTGACAAGTTTACTTGTCATCTATATCAAGATTTCCGCTACTACTCCCATATCGACCAACCTCCACCAAAAGACATCCACAAACACTTTCTTAATTAATGTTGAAGATCCTCCTCGTGCATCATTGGGCTTCCTGGAGATCAAGGGCGCATCAACTTGGTAGGTCACAACAACTTTGGCCTAATGTCATATTCAATAAATTTCAACCTATTGGTAATGTGATTACATTCGACATATTACAATCGTATATAGTAAAAATGAAAATTTACTACACAAGCCTTAACCTATGTTCGTTTTTTGGTTTGTAGGCAAACAGTAGAGTCAAATCAAAGACTGCAAGGACACATACACCTAGGATTTCTTGTGGCCTAAAATTGTTTGTAATCTCCTTAATGACAGAAATGGGGTCGCTAACAGAATGAACTTGTGGCCTATAATGCATTAGACAATGGGGAAATGTTGTGCTGCAAATTACAGGGGGGAAATTGAAAGTTTTAGGGGGGTATTTTGCTCTGAAAATTCCAGGTGGTGGAATTTTGCGCTGAAATATTGTGGAGGGGGGGAATTGAAAAGTTGAGTGGGGGAAAATTTTGCGCTGAAATATTTAGAGGGGAAATTTCCGCTAGAAATGCTAAAAAATTTGGAGCTTTTGGTAGAAATTTTAATTTCCCTCTGTAACGGAATTTCAGGAAATGTTCCTTTAAATTCTGTGTTTCTCTCATCTTGGACAATGGCAGAAGCGAGAATCATCTTGCCTCAAACTTTAAAGGAGTGTGGCTCGGTCGACTTCAAAGAGGTTTTGAATATGGTATCATAGCCAACCCACGACAACAGTGAGAATTCGTTTATTGACTCTACAAAGGTAAACTTTTACTTGCAATTCTTATGATGTTTTAACAATGGTTCTTACTAAACCTTCCCTTGACAATGCAGGTCGATGACCTTTATTTGGTGAGATTGCTTAGAAAAGGGATAGCTGACTTGAATAAGAAGGTCGAAGAACTTGAAGATGAGGGTTTGATTAAGGACCATTATTTGATTCTGATGGAGAAGTGCTATGAAGATGAGGCTCAAGAATCACGTCGCCTAAAATAACTACTTCATGCTCAAATATGCCTTGCACGAAAAAGAACTTACCAAAGATATGCTATCACAGTTGTACTCTTCTATTTGTTAGTATATTTGGGCCTTCGTCAATTCAGGTCATGTGGTAGTGTTTAACCTGTAACAGTGTAACCCTAGGCTTACCCAGTCGATAAAGAAGGATGTTATGTAGGTTATGGTATTGTATTTTGAGATTATGACTTGTACGGCTAAGTTTGGACTGAATATCAATCGAAGTATGTAGTGTCGTTTTGAACTATAATTTGTCCATCAAGTTACAATGTCTGTCCGCTTGTGTTGTAATTTGTATGTCACTTATTCGCTCATAGTTTTTATTTAGAAACAATTAAGTGTTGAAAAATTAATAAAAAAGAAGTTTTGTATATACCAAGTGCATCCAAAATGGGTTTTAAAAAGTTTGAGGTGATTGCGCAAGAATCATGAAGACTAAAGAATACTTAATTCTCAAGCATGGCTTCCACGAAACAAAGCGTACCAAAACAATGTTGTCACAGTTGTACTCTTGTATTTTTTTTTATTTTTGGTCCTTCGTTAATTCAGGTCATGTCGTAGTGTTTAATCTCTAACCCCAGGCTCACCCTGTCGTGAAAGAAGTATGATCTGTAGGTTATGGTATTATTTTGAGGATTAAGACTTTTACTGGTAAGTTTGGACTGGATTTGAACCGAAGTATGTTGTGCCGTTTGGAAATTTAATTTGTCCGTCTAAAAACATCTACATGTTTCATTTTGTATTTCCTTATTTTCATTTGTCTTTCAAACGTGTGATCTTAATATTGATTTAAGTAAGTGTTTAACGATTAATAACTATGCAGTTTCCTATTGCTTGGAAGTAATTCTGCCTTGGTTTATTCATCTATCAACACAAATATCTTGCACAATAACATCAAAGTAATATATATTGGTAAATACCGACCTTGCAATTAAGATTTGGACGCCAAAAGGACGCTTGAAGACGACCTCGTCCTCATTTTTACACGGCTAACCGTGGTCACGGTTTTGGACCCGCGGTCACGTTTTGGACCCGTGATCGCGGTTTTGTCTCTGAGGCTCAGTTGTCTCGAGAGCGGGAACCGCGGGCACGATTTTCCCACCGCGGTCCAGATTTTGGCTCTACGGAGCCTTCTCTTTAGCTTCGCTCGCCTCTTCCTCTCGCGTCTTTCCCTTGTCCTTGTTGTTCTAATAAGCTTCTACAATCCGTGTTGGAGTCATAGGCTTAAGGACAATACTCTAACCATTAAAAGTGAATGAATGGCGGTTAGTGTGACCATCATGAACAACTTTCTTATCATATTGCCATGGCTTACCTAACAAAATAGACAAGCTTCTATAGGAACAACATCACATATGACCGTACCCTCATAATGACCTAATGTAAAAGTGATCTTATCTTGCTTTTGAACTTTCAGTTCACCACATTCATTCATCTAATACAATTTGTAAGGCCTAGGGTGACAGTTAGTAGGAAGTTGCAATTTAGAAATCAATTCGGTACTACAAATGTTGTAACAACTACCTCCATCAATCATCGTATTACAAACCTTTCCCTTAACCAAATATGCATCTAATATGAGAAAATCTCTCTCTTTAGTTATCCCCAGAAAGGGTCGGTTGTACATGCAAAGTTCTTTTACAAATTAAAGGAAAAACCATGCTCACACTTAATTTCATTTTCTGAATTATCCTCATCATGATCATTACCTAGGTTATCTTCCTCTTCACTCTTAGATTCATATTCACCTAAATAATTAACAATTAAGACTCTAGAATTAGGACAATCTCTCATCATCTCTAGCTCTAGTAGTAGGGTTAGAAGTACTCCCTTTGGGTCCATTAGTGGGACCAATTGTGGCTCGTGTAGGGGTTGGACCGGTTGGGGGAGTGTTCCTTTGGGCTTGTCGGAAGATCCATTTGCATTCTTGCTCCCTTGATTCCTAGCCTTAAATTTCCCTTCCACTTTGATGGATAGCCTTAAATTTCCCTTCCACTTTGATGGCCAAGTGCAACAGCTCGGTCATAAAACTATATTGAAACAAATCAATTTCATTAGCCAAAAACGAATTGAGAACACGAAGATACCATGTCATTATCGCTTCTTCATCCTCGATCACATTGTCTTTGACCATAACTATTTTCATAGCATTTTAGGTATCCTCTGCACTCATAGTTCCTTTCCTCAAATTCTCATTGCGCTGCCTAAGATCCCTTGTATGGTGGTGGGGCACAAAGCGAGATCTCATCATTGCCCTCATTTGATCCCAAGTAGTAACAGGAACGTCTCGATTCCTAATCCTTTCGATCACCAATATATCCCACCAAACTAGTGCATATCCATTGAATTCTAAGGCTGCAAGTTGCACCTTCTTATGCTCGGGGAAGTTATGGCAAGACCAAATATGTGTAATATCCCTAATTTCGATAGAAATTGTATTTGTTTGAGTGATTTTGAAAATTTGTTTTAAAGAAAGAGATATAATTTTTAAAAGGTTATTGACTGTTTCAATAAAAATAATACGTATATTTTATCTTGAGTTGTGTATTTTTAAATACTTCTATCGACTCATATATATATTTTGAGATTTTAACAACTTGAGTTGAATTATATTATATAGTAAGAATTATAATTATAATTTATTATTATTCTCAATTAGTGATTAAGTTAATTCTAATTAGTTTTTCTAAGCCTAGTATATATATACCCTACTTCAGTTTAACCTAGTATATAAAGCTATTTTAGACCTAAACTAGCGTGTGTTTCCGTAACATGTACGGGGTCGCATATAATAAATATTTTAATAATATATTTATATTTTATACTATTAATTAGTTTATAGATTGTAGTTTTATACTTTATGGTTTATAATTTATAGATTATAGTTTATAGTTTACGATTTATGTTTTACAGTTTAAGCTCATTAATAACTCAATTTAATTAGATTGATAACATAATAATAGATAAAGATATATATATATATATATACGATAAAGATATAATACGATAAAAGATAAAAATCGATATTTCTTTTTGTAATATAACCTATTAGATATCTTTTTGATTTATTTACTTATTTAATTCATAGATATATATCGAAATATAAAGTCGGATGATGTGGAGGATGACATGGTGCATGATGTAGCATAGGTTAGAGGTCGACACATAGGCGAATTGAATATAAGGACGACATGTGGCAAAACAACGTTCTGTTTTAGTATATGTATAGATCAACCCTAGCCTCCTTCTTCTCTTCTTTCTTCCCAGCCTCTTCTCTTGGTGCTGCAGAAAAATACATGTTGATTAAAGGTAAGCTCCATAACTCGAAAATTTATGAAATATTTAGCACTATAAGATAACATATTGAGTAATACTTCTGTAAATTTTCGTGATGTTTGGATTGTTATTTAAGAAGATAAAAATCTCCAAATAGTGGTTGTTGTTTTCTGAAAAACCGAGTAGATCGTTAGATTTAGAAATTCACAAGTATATCATTATACATCGGAATTAAGATTTTAATATATGGCTGAGTTCGTATTCAAGTCTATTTTCATTTTATAAACTTTCATAATTTTTGGGTAAACTTAAGTTGGGATTGAACATTTAAACTCAATTTAGGGTTTAAATCTCGAAAGTTGTTGACACTATTTTAGTATATTGATAATATCTTTTTCATATGAAATCGGATTAAGTTGATTCTTGATTCATTAGTTTCTTAACTCATAATTCTGTCACTGTGTAAATTTTGACGATTTTTAGAAATCACTTATCATACGTTTTATATTTTACAAGTTGACTCTCAGAATCAGAAATTTATTATCTTGTCTTGTTTTGATTTATGATTTGTATATATATATATATGGCTTGTTTAGGACCGATTTTTGATGGAGATGGATCTTGGTTGGATATGGGTTGCTTGAATTCGAGGTGAGTCATCCCCCGACTAACTTAGTTTCTTGCCTCAGACTCGCCCGCTTGACGATTGCGTTGATGGACTCTGACTGTAATGTTGTGTGTTTCCTTGTTTGTAATTTGGATAAGTGCATAAATTTTTTATGTGATTACCTTTATATGTGAATTGTTGTGATGCCTAATGTGTCGAGTTGTTGTTTGGCTTTGTATGGTAGATTAGAATTTGCTTCCATTATTGATGTTGTTGCGGTTGATAAGTCGATGATTTGTGTGCTTGTAGTTGATGAACTTATTCCCTGGTGTGTTGCTTGCGGTTGCGCATTGGAGGTGTATTTGTTCTGTTATCTTGTGTTGTTGTGGATATAGAATTGATGTTGTTTGTGCTTGTGTTAAAGTGGTGTTATTTAATGATGTGTTGCATTGTATGATTGATTGTATGTGGGTGAGCGCGTGAGGTGCATTGTGATTTGCTATCTTGTGTGTTTGACTAAGTGTTGATTTCGTTGTGCTTGTTAAGTATCGTTGTGTGTTTGATATGTTCATTGTGTTTATGCTTTGGTTTATGTGTTGTATGTAAATTGCAGTTTAGTTTCTTGAGATGTAGTTTAATTGCGGGTTCATCCCCTGAGATCCCAACTTCTAACCCAGGTTACTCTGGGGTTTTCTTTTGGTTCTGTTGGTTACAGGACTTTAGCTTGTACGATTTGGTAGCTGCATGGAGGATTTGGAGGTGCTCGATGGTGGTGCTAGTTTAGTGTCTAGAGTTGCGTATTTTATATTATAATTTTCGTATTAGGTTTTAGAATATCTTTGTATTATAGTCGCTTCCGCTGTAGTGATCGTTACATTGTTGTCTTTAGCCTGGTGGATTTCGAGTGGAAATCCACGGCGGTAACGCCCAGGAGTTGGGGTGTTACAAATTGGTATCAGAGCCAGGTTAGGAGATCTGTGTTTTGGGGGTTAGGTGTAGTTGTCTTACTTTAATGTTAAGTGAGTCTAGAAATAGCACCGTCGAGCCGCCAACGTCTTTCATGGTATTTGTGGTTAGTAGGTTGTTTTTGTTACGAATGTTAAATTATAAAATGTTTTTATATATGGTTGTATACGAAGTGTGTGGGATCATATTTTGGGACTTCGTTCTCCCACGACTACTATATTTTATATTATTTGAAATATTATTTTTATTGGTTTCCACCGGTATGGTTATGGGTGCGGGGTAAGTCGATGAGGAAGTGACCCCCGGGTATGACCATGCGGCTAGGAGGGAACCCCTTCTAAAAAATGAAAAATGTTTTGGCGAGTGCTCAAGTAGAGACTCAGTCGGGGAAAGAAGTTGATTATTCGATAATGGGCAACGTGTAGAGCTGAATGTTGATCATTGTGTGCCATGAGTTGAGACCGGAGGGTGCCATGAAAAGGTTTTTGAACTTTTTGAGTTGTTTTGAATGATGGTTATTAAGAAATTGATTTGAGAATGATGAGTTGTACTAATTTATAAGGTTTGTTGATACGAGATTAGTTTGTGACTTGAGAGTCATGTTGTTTTATAAGTTGTTGAGATTGGTTTGAAAAATCTGAGTTAACTTCGACGATATTTGTTAATTAATTGATGTGAGTATGTTTGTCGAATGTTGTGATGAGATAGTTTCTTTGAATTAATTATGTTAGTTGATAGTTGTTGTTAAAATGGTGAGAATTGTGTAAGATGATTCTTGCTCATTCTTTTACATAATTATATATCTATTGATTGTAAGTTTTTCTATTCTATATGGATATTATTTGTTATGTGTGATTGTTGTATATAGTTGATGTCAGTTGAGACTAGCTAGTGGTGAGTGATTGTTTCGTCCATTACGAGGACGACGTTGCGTCTGATAATTGACATGAGGTGATGAATTTCTCACATGTTTATATTTACTTGTGTTAGTTGTGGTGATGATAGTCTCACGTCATTGTCTTGTTTGTGTGTTTGAATTATTGATTATCTTGTAGCTAGCGGTCTTTTTGTTTACTATTGATTGTGGTTGCTTACTTCAACTTTCGAGGCCGAAAATTATTTTTAAGGGGGAGTATATGTAATATCCCTAATTTCGATAGAAATTGTATTTGTTGAGTGATTTTGAAAATTTGTTTTAAAGAAAGAGGTATAATTTTTAAAAGGTTATTGATTGTTTCAATAAAAATAATACGTATATTTTAGCTTGAGTTGTGTATTTTTAAATACTTCTATCGACTCATATATATATTTTGAGATTTTAACAACTTGAGTTGAATTATATTATATAGTAAGAATTATAATTATAATTTTTTATTATTCTCAATTAGTGATTAAGTTAATTCTAATTAGTTTTTCTAAGCCTAGTATATATATACCCTACTTCAGTTTAACCTAGTATATAAAGCTATTTTAGACCTAAACTAGCGTGTGTTCCCGTACCATGTACGGGGTCGCATATAATAAATATTTTAATAATTTATTTATATTTTATACTATTAATTAGTTTATAGATTGTAGTTTTATACTTTATGGTATATAATTTATAGATTATAGTTTATAGTTTACGATTTATGTTTTACAGTTTAAGTTCATTAATAACTCAATTTAATTAGATTGATAACATAATAATAGATAAAGATATATATATATACGATAAAAGATAAAAATCGATATTTCTTTTTGTAATATAACCTATTAGATATCTTTTTGATTTATTTACTTATTTAATTCATAGATATATATCGAAATATAAAGTCGGATGATGTGGAGGATGACATGGTGGATGATGTAGCATAGCTTAGAGGTCGACACATAGGCGAATTGAATATAAGGACGACATGTGGCAAAACAACGTTCTGTTTTACTATATGTATAGATCAACCCTAGCCTCCTTTTTCTCTTCTTTCTTCCCAGCCTCTTCTCTTGGTGTTTCAGAAAAATACTTGTTGATTAAAGGTAAGCTCCATAACTCGAAAATTTATGAAATATTTAGCACTGTAAGATAACATATTGAGTAATACTTCTGTAAATTTTCGTGATGTTTGGATTGTTATTGAAGAAGATAAAAATCTCCAAATAGTGGTTGTTGTTTTCTGAAAAACCGAGTAGATCGTTAGATTTAGAAATTCACAAGTATTTCGTTATAGATCGGAATTAAGATTTTGATATATGGATGAGTTCGTATTCCAGTCTATTTTCATTTTATAAACTTTCATAATTTTTGGGTAAACTTAAGTTGGGATTGAACATTTAAACTCGAATTAGGGTTTAAATCTCGAAAGCTGTTGACACTATTTTAGTATATTGATAATATCTTTTTCATATGAAATCGGATTAAGTCGATTCTTGATTCATTAGTTTCTTAACTCATAATTCTGTCACTGTGTAAATTTTGACGATTTTTATAAATCACTTATCATACGTTTTATATTTTACAAGTTGACTCTTAGATTCAGAAATTTATTATCTTGTCTTGTTTTGATTTATGATTTGTATATATATATATATATATGGCTTGTTTAGGACCGATTTTTGATGGAGATGGATCTTGGTTGGATATGGGTTGCTTGAATTCGAGGTGAGTCATCCCCCGACTTACTTAGTTGCTTGCCTCAGACTCGCCCGCTTGACGATTGCGTTGATGGACTCTGACTGTAATGTTGTGTGTTTCCTTGTTTGTAATTTGGATTAAGTGCATAAATGTTTTATGTGATTACCTTTATATGCGAATTGTTGTGATGCCTAATGTGTCGAGTTGTTGTTTGGCTTTGTATGGTAGATTAGAATTTGCTTCCATTATTGATGTTGTTGCGGTTGATAAGTCGATGATGTGTGTGCTTGTAGTTGATGAACTTATTCCCTGGTGTGTTGCTTGCGGTTGCGCGTTGGAGGTGTATTTGTTCTGTTATCTTGTGTTGTTGTGGATATAGAATTGATGTTTTTTGTGCTTGTGTTAAAGTGGTGTTATTTAATGATGTGTTGCATTGTATGATTGATTGTATGTGGGTGAGCACATGAGGTGCATTGTGATTTGCTATCTTGTGTGTTTGACTAAGTGTTGATTCCGTTGTGCTTGTGAAGTATCGTTGTGTGTTTGATATGTTGATTGTGTTTACGCTTTGGTTTATGTGTTGTATGAAAATTGCAGTTTAGTTTTTTGAGATGTAGTTTGATTGCGGGTTCATCCCCTGAGATCCCAACTTCTAACCCATGTTACTTTGGGGTTTTCTTTTGGTTCTGTTGGTTACAGGACTTTAGCTTGTACGATTTGGTAGCTGCATGGAGGATTTGGAGGTGCTCGACGGTGGTGCTAGTTTAGTGTCTAGAGTTGCGTATTTTATATTATAATTTTCGTATTGGGTTTTAGAATATCTTTGTATTATAGTCGCTTCCGCTGTAGTGATCGTTATGTTGTTGTCTTTAGCCTGGTGGATTTCGAGTGGAAATCCACGGCGGTAACGCCCAGGAGTTGGGGTGTTACAATATGCTAAATCTTCGTCTCTCATTCCATGTAGACGTCTCGATCACATTTTCCTTCAAATTTTGGCATTTTCACCTTGATCCTCCTAATTCCATCTTGTGCAGGCTCTCTTCCCCATCTACCTCTCTACATGGCGGTGGACGCCAATTGTCATCATCATCGAACTCCTCGTCAAAGCCTTCATCGTCATCTAAAGCCTGAATCTATTATCAAAACGGTTAGCAGCATTGTATCTATTACGACGATGTCTAGGAGTGTTAGAAAAATGCTCTCTTGGAGCTTGACGGTGGGCAGCTCGTGGAAATCTATGGTTGGCGTTTTGAGCAACCTCATACACTTCTTCTTCGTCAGGCAAAGCCTTCCTTGGAGTGTCATGGGAAGCTCCAATATGCTCACAGGTCTGCTGAGGAGGTAGCCCTGTCCTGAGCGTCGTTATCTCGTTGTTCATGTTGGCGATCGTGTCAGTAAGCTGCTTGAACATGCTCATCATCGTTTTTGGTGTGACGAGGGTGGTCTCACGGGCTGTCCTGTTAGGGCTCAGTGACTTAGTCATGATCAAAGACAAGACTAACACAAAACAATGTCAACTAAATGAAAACGAAAACAACTCACAAGTGTTTACTCTCGTGTATTTCCCTCTACATTCTCTATCAATTGTTTTTGTAACAAGCTTTCTTTGATGATTTGCCTTGTATGGACAAATAAACCCAATAGGTTGAAACTAACAAGCTCCTGGAACTATGATGAGTGATGGTAGTAATGGAGATGGCTAGTGTAGGGGCGGGGTTTCAACTCAAGGTTTTGATTTAAAACAAAAGACTCAATGAAAGAAAGAAACAAAGACTCAAAACAATTGCAAGAATGTGAATGCAATGAACTATCAAGACTCAAATTTGAACTCAAGAAGGCCAAAAGGAAGCGTACCTTAACTTGTCTCAACTGGTGTTAATGAAGATCAAAGAAAGAGTCGAGAGGGGTCGGGTAAACCTCGGGCGTGGTGTAGGGGACCGGGGTCGCTGTTTGGCTCTTATAACTTCGGAAAAAGGCTTGCACTAAACCGCGGGTGCAGTTATGGGGCATCGTGCATGGTTTTGAGACAGTACATGTTGTTGTCAAACCGCGGTCGCAGCAGGTCACGGTCTTCGATGTCGACTTAGTAATTCTTCGTCTTCGTTACAGGCTCGTAAAAAACTTGATTTCTCAGATATCTTGAATGTTGACTCAAAAAATAACGAACTTGACTTGACTCAACAAAAGCGTAAAATAAATGCTAAAAATAATGAGACTTTTCTTTTCTTTTTGATTTTCTTTCTGTTTCTATTTTTTTGAATTTCTTTTTTTTTTGTCTAGCAAAATGAAAATAGAGACTCTAAGAGATATTAATCTTAGCAAAATTGAAAACTAAAAAAAATTAAAACTAACTGGATTTCCTTGTTCAGAATAGGATTTCCTTGTAGAAGATTTTGTCTTGTGGCGCAAGGAACAACTTTTATCAGCACTCTAGGCTTTTGACGGATGCGTTTTCTTGGAAAAGAACTGAACTGAAAATGGTGGTGGGGGTGGTGGTTTGTTGCTGGAGGAAGTGGTGGTGGAGGGTGGTGGTTTTGCTGATTATGTGGTGGCGGTGATGGTTTGAGTGGATTTTGGAAACAATGGTGCTCCAAACTCAAATCTTTCGATGTCCACAAACACAAATATAAATCCAAGCTTCTTGTAAGCAACCTGAAAACAGACTCAACAAGAAAGATCAAAACTCTGAAAGACTCAAATCATATTCTAAAAGAAACTGATTATTACTAATTGCGTTCTGCATACCGTTCACCAACAAAGTTTATGTCTATTCAATGAATACCAATACCAACAAAGTGCATATCATTGATACCTTTTTGCATATCATTACAGTGACATGAAAAAGCCTTAACTAGTTTTGCATATCGTCTATATTGTAGTGCATATAAGTATCTGAATATCTATTTTGGAGTCTTTTTCTAACTTTTTTTTCACTCTCAAAATCTTTTCTGATTTGTTCTTTCAAAAAAATTATTCTAATCTCCTTTTCTAAAGTGTAATAGAAAAATAAAATAAATAATTTACATAACTTTCTCTATCTCTCTTAATCTAGCCATTCATCACCATTTTATCCAACACTCCATGATCGCTTGCCTGTTTCACCATAAGAGTTGTTTCAGCTGAGCACTTATATATATATATACATAGTCATAACACTGATAATCAGATAAGTACTATGATGACATTCATAAATATATATACTAGGGACTGAGCCAGTGCTATACACGAGGAAAATCTGGGAAAATGAACGTGTTTTTTTTGCTTCGTGAGAGGCACGGCGCATAATAAGCGAAACCTTAATCCGGAAGCATGTTCAATGCATTCACAAGCTGCAAAATTATTTGCAATATTCTCTTTATAAGATATCGCACCTTACAATGTTACACTACGCAAATTCTCTAAAGCACGGGAAATTAAAGCTTTTATGCAGCGTGGTTAGATATTAATGTTCTTTTATCCAAAAACGTCATGTTATTTGGAAAAATGAGTGTGCTTTTATCCACTAACCTAATTATTTTTATTTTGTGAGAGCCACGATGCAGAATAAGCGAAAGCATAATAGGCACACGTTCATATGTTGAGGAATACAAATTATTTCAGTGGTCACGCCCAAAGGGGGCATGTAGCCCACGCAAGTGGCCGAACATCCAATTAAAAGAGAATAAACAAAACAAAATACTACTCTAACTGTGGGAACACAGAGCTGGTGGTGACCAAACAATAAAAGTTATATAATAATGCGCGAGTGGGACAAAAGAAAAAAAACAAAGTGAAAACGCCCAACGAGACTTGTAGGGTCAACTTGTTATCAGCAAGCTAAAAACACTCTTCGGACCAAAGACAATTATTTCTGGGTGTGGGTGATTTCTGTAATTTCTCGAAAATTAAGGAATGAAAGCACGAGATTTGTTTGTTGCTTGAGGGGTTGGTTGGCTTCCGTACAGTTTAGGCTTTGTTAATGGAAACAGTAGTGTTGTCTCCGGCAACAAAGGTGTTGACAAGGGGCTTTGGTAGAGGTGGTGGTAGGGGAGGAGGCCGGAGGCGTAGAAAATCAAAAGAAAAGAAGATTCTAGAGGCGATTTCAGAGGATTTTCCATATCCTGGGAATGAGGTTGAGATCCAAGAAGGAACTATGAGTTTGGTGATTAAGAATTTTCAAGGGATACTTGATAAGAATGAAGAGGTGCATAGAGTAGTTAGATCAAAAGGCAAAGATGTGGAAAAGTGATGTCCTTATAATATGATAGAGGATAAAGGAAAAGTGAGAAAGGAAGAGAGGATGAAATGGATCCCTAAAATAAGACTACTGATGGTGTTCATAGTGTGAATGTAGGGATTAGTATTAGTAAGGAGTCTGGGCATCATAAAGTTGTGACATATGGGGTGTGGAACCTGGTGATGAGAAAGGTTTGTCTTGGAAGGAGGGTGTTATCCATAAAAAAAGGAAGTTATGTTGGTCCCTTGAAGAAGGAGGAGGGACTGATGAAACCTGTAGGTGTGATATCACCTAATCCATTTTCTATTCTCCTAGGCAAGATGAGAGTGGTAGAAGCTTTGCAAGAGATGTTAATGAATAGTTTCAAGATTGGAGAATGGAATGTTAGGGGATGTAAAGTGGCTATGCTATTTTAGGAACCAAACTTGAAATAAATAAATAAATAAAGAGAGTCTGATGTGGCTAGAAATTTGTTACTAATAATTTTGTGACGGCTAAGTGAAGAATCTAGTTAGGTTGGGATCCTCGTAGAGTGGATGTTCATATTTTGGAGATTACTAGACAAGTGGTTCATTGCTATTTGAAAGTGTTGGGAGGAATGAAGCTATATACCTCCATTTTCTATGCAAACAATTATGTTATTGGTAGAGTTGTGCATTGACAGAATCTGAGGGCTTTTGGGAATCACTATTAGGGATCTTGGTGTGTTCTAGGACACTTAAATTGTGTGACACAACTTTCTGGGATAATCTCTACTATTGATGTGCTTGAGAGTAGCTTGAAGGAGCTTAACGATTTCATGGAGGGTTGTGATTTGAGTGATCTGATTTATTTTGGTGTGCAATGGAATTGGGATAATCAGAGAGCTGGAGAGGAAAGGGTGGATTGTAAGCTTCATAAAGTTTTGGTGAATGAGAGATGGAGAGATGATTTTGGCTCTTCTTTTGCACATTTCCCTCATCGTGTTGTCTCTGATCATTCCCCCATATTTTACACATTCCCTTTAGATTGAAGAATCACTGGGTTTTAGATGAGGACTTTGGCAACTGTGTGGCTATGCATTGGAATAATAGTGCTTATGGTACTTTTCAATACCAGCTTGCTTCTAACTTAAAAGTTTTCAAGTCTGCTTTGAAGGTGTGGGGTAGAGACAGAGTTGTTGATGTTGTCAAGTTTGTTGAAGATAATGTGTTGAGATATGAAGAGGACTTTGATAGAATACAGGAGGACTATTGGAATGTGGAAAAACAAGTTGCTGCTAAAGTTGCTAGAAAAGAGATTTAATTGCTTAGGAAACAAAGAAATATGTATCTTGAACAAAAAGCTAAAATCAATTGGATTAAACTAGGTGAAGAAAATTCCTCTCTTTTCTTCAACAATATCAAAGAAAGGAAATCTGGAAATGACATTCATCTTCTTAAAGATGACCAAGGAGTTGTGGTGGAAAGTAAAGAAGGCATTAGAGATATTATTCTGCAATTTTTTATGAACTTGTTTGGTAATGATATTATTCTGCAATTTTTTCTGTGATTTTCCTAATAATTCCATTCTTGAGGAGGAATGAGAAATCTTGATAAAAAAGCCTTCTATGGAAGATGTGAAAAGAGTGGTGTTTGATGTTGGTAACAAAAAATCTCCTAGGCTAGATGGATTTAGTAGCATTTTTTCAAGAATTAGTGGGGTTAAAACTGATGTCTTCAAGGTTGTTGAATAATTTTTTTGTAATTGGGAACCTACTCAGACACATCAAATCTACCTTTGTGGCTTTAGCTCCTAAGGTGAATAAACCTGAATTAGTCAAGGATCTTATACCAATATATTTTTGCAATGTGTTTCTTAAGGTTATCACTAAGATCCTTCCCAACAGGGTGAGAAGCTAATTGAACGGTATCATTTCTATTGGCCAAGGTGCTTTTGTGCCTGGTAGGAATTTGGCTCACAACTCAGTGGTGGAAAAAGATCTTATCTCTAGTTATTCTCAGAAGTGGATTTCTCCTAGGTGTATGATCAAGTCTGATATTATGAAAGCTTATGATTGTGTCAGCTGAGATTTCTTGGAATATGCTATGAAATTTCTTCATTTCCCAAACTAATTGATTTCTTGGATAATGGTTTGTGTTTAATCCCCTAAGTTCTCAATTCTTATCAATGGTGAACCTCAAGGCTTACAATGGAAATGTTTAGTAGACAGCTACGAAGAGAGTATAAAAAAGTTGGATTTCATTTTCATACTAAATATAAGAATGTTGGGATGATTAAGATCACCTTTACAAATGATTTGCTTCTATTTTGTAAGGCTTATTTAAGCTCTGTGAGCATTTTGAGAGAGTGCTTGGATAATTTTAATAGAGTGTCTGGTTTGATTGTGAATCTGATAATTTTAATAGGAGGAGTGGATGATGTGATGGAGAATGATATTTTGCAGCATCTTCAGTTCAACAAAAGGTTATTTCCTTATTAATTTATTGTCCTACCTTTGCATACAAGGAAAATTAAGGTGATTGAATATGTTGGGTTCATCAATAGAGTGACTGCTATAATTCAAAGATGGACCTATAGGAAGAATTCTTATTATGTTAGAGTTTAGCTTATCAGATATGTCATTGGAGGTTTGTTCACTTTCTGGTCTCAAGCTATTATAATTCCTGGTGAGGTGATTGATAGAATTGTGACTATTTGTAGAAACTATATGTGGGTTGGTACTGTGGGAAATAGAAGGAGTCTTGTGGCTTGAGGTTTTGTTACTACGTCCTTGGAGGAAGGTCGTCTGAATATTAAGGAGATCCTTTTCTGGAACAAAACAATGTTGTGCAGACTGGTCTTTGATATGACCATTGATCATAAGAACTTGTGGAGTATATATGCAAAAGAAGTTCTTCTTAAAAATGAGAAATTTTGGAGTAGACAAGAGAAGTCTACTGATTCTTGAAATTTTCAAATCCTTGTTAAGGATCAAGGAGGAGGTCAAAGAGAAATTTAGGAAGGATGGTATCTCACATCATGCTGAATCTTTTTAGGATATTGACATAAGGAAATTCACAAGGATTGGAGGGGAAATGGATGGCTCTATGGTTTACAATCTATTTAGAAATGTAACTTTGAAAATTCAATGGTGTAATGAGATTTGGATATGTTGGAGTGCTAGGAAATGGACTATGATTTTATGGCTTGTGGTTCATGACAGGGTGGACAGACTGGCAGAGTGGGGTATTATTGAAACTAACTAATATGTTATGTGTGACTCTAATAAGGAGTGTAGGAACCATTTGTGGTGGGACTTCATGGATGGGTATTAAACTCAGGTTCAGGAGTGTTGGTGATTGGATTGACAACTTGGAGAATGCTAACATGAAGAAGAGTTCTATTTTCAAAGTCTTTAAGATGACAGTGTGTGCAATGGTCTACTATACTTGGATTGAGAGGAACAATAGGATTTATAATGGCTCTAAGAAGACTGCTAGACATTGCAGTGAAGATTATAGAATGTAAGAAAAAAACTATCATTAGATTTAATGGGCAGTCTAGGAGGGATTTGGAGTTAAGGCAAAGATTGAGAGCCTAGGATGTGTTGTTAGTTGAATGTTGGTTCTTGTGGTTCCATCCCTTGAGTCCTTAGTTTGTGAAATTCCTTGAGGAGGGGGTTTGGATTGGTTTTAGGCTGAATTGGTGACTTTAAAAACTACTTGACTCTTTTCCAACCTATTAATATATTGTATTTTAACCCAAAATACATGTTTTTTTGTGTATGCAAGACATGGGTCCCCCTTGTTACAGGCGGGCCCCTACCCCAGCTAAAGCTAGAGACAAATGTCGGTGGTGAGTATCGAACTCGCCACATAAATGTAAAGGGAGAGCCTCTTTACCGCTGGGCTACAGGCCCATTGGCCGAAAAAAACTTGTTATCAACGAAAGCGTACTCCAATTTATTTAATAAAATGGCAATCTTCGATTCCAATATTCAATGTCATCCTTTTTTGCTAACTCAAATTATGTTTCTCTATTCAATCCATATTTTGACCTTAGTGCAGCCAAACCTTTTCAATTTTAACCCTAGTGCAACAAAATCTTTAAAAAATTTCCATAACAGTGGAACCCAAACATATAATCCGAGAACTATTTTCTAAATGAATTTTATTTCAACACCAATAGCTTGCCAAAGACAATCCCAAAAAATGAAAAGTCACATCAGTTCGATTAACCTGCCAAGGATATACTCCCTCCGTCCCTCTATTTCTTTCTTGTTTCTCTCAGGCACGTATGTCGATGCGCGTTTTGTTTTACTAAAATCTCTAATTCTAAATTAGTAAAAATTATAAAATTTTAATATTATTAAAGTATTTCACAAGACGAATCAAACAAGATCACACATCACTATGTTTTTTGTTATATATTAGTCGGAATTACGAAGATTCTCTTGATTCATGAATAGTGTGAAAAACAGAATCGAGAATGAAATAAGGGGACGGAGGGAGTACTAAATAGCACGAAAGTAGAAAAACACAGCTGCAAATGTCAATTATTTTTTAAATTCCAAAGAATAGCTTTCCACAAACGATAATTAAAAAGATGAGTCCGTACAAAAATGTGGTATAAGCATTGAAGTCATAGACGACGTCTTGAAACCCACACACACACAACTTGACATCGTAAAGGAAAAATAGCGCACCAAAGACGATGCTAAAGGGAAATCTCAGCCGCTAACTGCGCATTTAAGGCTACACAATTGCAATATGCACCGCGGAGACAAAAGAAGAAAAAAAGGCGTCACTAGAGGTGGAGCATTCAATGAAGATCTGAAACTATATATCAATGCTCGTTGTTCGCACAACCAACAACGGACTGCACAAGAAGACTAAAAAACCGGTTGTGGATTATATATTGTTTAACAAATTGTTCACACGCACGTTGCAATTGGATGGATTGTTATTCACTCTTCAGTTTATTTTCGGGATTTGTGTTTGCGTTATTTTCCCTTTCCATTATCCATGACAGGCTGAAAGTCGGCGTGTCTAATCAAAGTAAAACGTAAGCTATCAACTAAAACAAGTATAGTACTCCCCTGTCCCATTTCAATCAGGCATATATGTCGATACATATTTTGCATCGTTAATATCTCTAGTTATATGTTAATAAAAATTATAATTTTTTAATATTGTTAAAGTACTGACGAATCAAACACGACCCCACATGGCTATGTTTTTTCTTATATATTAGGAGAAATCTACAAGATTCTCTCGGTTTGTGAATAGTGTCACGAAAAGAAATGGGACTAACATTATGGGACGGAGGGAGTAGATAATTTAGGGTCGAATCTCGCAGAGAATGTAATATTAGTCAAGTATCCTAATAAGTAACCAAAAATTTACCAAAGAGGATTATTTTCAAATCGAACCACAAGGAAAACATAGCAAAGCAATGATGGATGTAAATATATGAGAGGAAGACGTCACATTCAAATGAAATCCACACAACAAGTCAATCGTTTGATCATAGAAATCTATTCACTTTCTAAGTTATAATGTTTCTCTAGTTGTTCTTATCCCGATCTATTTAATTGTTAGAGGAAAAACCTTACCAACAAATCTTATCACAATACTCATCTGAGAAGTAACCTCAGGACGCGAAAAAGCAATAGCATTCAAACAAGGACTAACAAGTTACATGCAAACAGAAGAACTAGTTTGCTACTTAATATGCAATTAACTCTCACTCACGATGGACACTCTGGAACTAGTTTTCATGCAATCGGGTTTGCTACTAGAAAAGAAACCTGGACACCAAAGGTAAACCTAGCCATATGGAAAATATCAATTAACCTAGGTTATTAGGCTAGAAAAATCAATAAGATTCACATAACCAATTAAGACCAATAGAGTTTATCTAACACGAGGGAAAGTACTTATATAAAAATCTTACAAACGATTATTGTTGTGCTTCAAACTTTCAAGTGCAACAAGGTGGAATTAGATCTCCATAAACTTGGAACGAAAAATCTATAATTGTATATGAAAGTAAAGACAAATCTGAATTATAATGGATAGTATACCAAAACCTGGAACGGTGTTTAAATAGTAGAACAATCTAACTTAAAAGGATAAAACTTAAAAAAAAGATAAAATATAGAAAAGATCTCGGAAATATAAAATATGGTAAAAGATATTCGAAAACAATTCTGATAAGGAAATCTTAAAAGTTCACCGCTTGTACGAGTGTCTTCTGCCACAGGCGCGGATCTAGTGTCGTCCCGGGTCCGGATCTAGTGTCATCATGGGTGCAGATCTAGTGTCACCGCAGGTGCGGTTCAAACTCCTCAAGGTGCGGCCAGGGTGTAGCAGGTCTCTTCAGCTCACGGTCTTTAATCTTTACTTAAAAGCGTATTACGAAATAGATCTCCACATAGAAAACACTTTTTCAAAACGAAACTATTTTGAACCTTACAAAAAATTAAAACTCTGAGTCCAGTGTAGAACCCTAAGGAAAATAAGATTTGATGATAGTGCAAGAAAATAAATATAAGTTAATGTTCATATTATGGCAGATTTCTTCTGTTCAGATCACCTTTAAAAAAACAAAAGTTCCCAGAAATTACAAAGTTGTCATCGCCTGACTCACTTAAAAATTTCAAAATTATCACCGGACAAATTATCTTATATATTAAAGCTCAGTCTTTTCAAGCTCTAAGAGTGTTATTAGGAATAAGTTGTTAGATTTATAATTTATTAAACAAAATCAATTGTAAATTTCAAAACATATTGTTAATAAAAGTTAGATATACAATATAATTTTTATCTAATAAAATTTTAAAATCTTCCTTTTCATGATTGGAATTAAAGAATAATTATTTTTGAAATTTTGTTCAGATTATTAATATCAATTTGGAACTTTAGTATTTGAAAATTATACATAGTTTATACAATTCCAACAATTGATTTCAATAAATAAATTTTTTAAATCAACTCAATATGTTTCTACTATAAAAACTTAAGTATAAAGTATAAACTACTTGATGTTTTCATTTTAAATATAAAAATAATTTAATCTATAATAATACATTACCTTATTTATGTTATAATAGAAAATTAATTTTAAAAACATATTTTTATATTGAACCTCGTGCTTGGCATGGGCATTACACTAGATATGAATATTACCATCCACAATATAAACATCATCGTGTAATTTGTTAACACGAGCGCTTCACATTTTGCTCCGTACCTTATTTTCTACCGAAACCTGCCCCATCTTATGAAATATAAATAAAACTTATGGCACAAGTTCCCGATCTGGTTGCGGACAGGGGCGGACCTACATAGAGACAAGTGGGGGAACATGACCCCATTGAATTGGAAAAATGGAAGAAATTGTAGATCTTTCAAGACGAGTCCATGAATATAAAATTCATCAAAATCGGACATCGTTTGACCCCTGAAAACCCAAAAATACGAAAGTCCGCAGGTTGCAAACCACGCCGCCACAATACAAAACTTGACGATTAAGAGGGCGTGTTCCGAACTATTCGAGGTCAGGGATGCAACACGAGGTCTTCTTTTTAGTTCCTTACACGTTGTTTCATGTGTTTATCATTTTCAAACGTCACAAGCTACGTTTTCGAATGTTTTGTTTAATTTTGAAGAGTCATAAGATAGAAGAATATTTTTATTGAATTGATATTTTTAAAAGATTCTTCGAAAAATTGTGTTGAACTTTGTGTACAGTGCTAAACTAATGGAAATATTTTATTTGTGTATGTTTGATCCTTGATGCGAATACTATTGAGATGATTATTAGTTTTGATTCTGTATACATTTGATTAAAATTATACGTTTGATCAGAATTATATATTTGATTAGAATTATGTTAATTCTTATGCAATAAAAAAAAATTAGCAAAACAATCCTCCATTGACATAAATTCTTGACTCTGCCAGTGGTCATGAAAATTCCCAACGGAAATTGCTACGAGGATTAGAGCATCCCAAGCCTTGCCCACATCCGCAATGGGGACATAATTTTTCACGGATGCTATATACAGCCCGGTGCCTTTACCAAACACCGCCCGGCCACTCGCGTTCTGCGAGGTCACGTACCCTCGCGGAACGCGAGATTAGCCAAAATTAGAGTAATTTTTTAAACGTTAATCTCGCGTTCCGCGAGGGTATGTGACCTCGCAGAACGAGAGTGGCATGACCTCACGTAACGCGAGCAGTTCATGTCAGATAGACGTTGATGTGCACCATTAATAGATGTCTTTCCCCACCTAACTATAATAACTACCCCCTTATTTTAAGTAAACTGTAACACCTATTAACCCTACCCTAACACCTCTTTTTATCATCTTTCATCTCTTTCACCCTCCATAAAAACCAATTTTCAAAACCTTCAAACTTCAAGCTACCATGCAAATGAGGAGGAATTCAACAAAGGAAGGAATGAAGATGGTGGTTCATCAAGCTACCATGCAAATGAGGTAATGTTATTACTTAATTTTTGAATTTTAATTTGTTTTGCACCATTAAGAACTAAAATGAATTTATTATGTTGTATTTCATGTTAAATTTAGTAGTAGTAAGTGTTGAAGAGATGACTTTTGCATATAATGTCCAAAAGTTTTGTTCTTCAACCTTATTTTGTTTAGGGGTTATGCTTTTAGGGTTTTTAATGTAGAATAAAGGAATAGGTTAATGTTTATGTTAAATGACCCCGTTTCACAGTGTTTCAACCTTAGCACTTTCCCGCGTTCTGCGAGATGGATCCCCTCGCGTAACGCGAGTGGTGCCTCCCTCGCAGAACGCGAGAAAGTGCAAATTACAGAGTATTAACTCTTTATTGTGTATAAGTGATTTTTTCTTTGTTCACTGGATTGAATGCAATCCAGTTGTATGACTACACCTACCCCTTGCGGAATACAAGGCCATGTTCGCCACCGTCATTTGATTTAGGGATTGACTTTGGTGATTATCATCAACCATCTACATATAATATGCCTGTGCCATCTACTTATCAATTTCCTATGCCATCTACATATGAATTGCCCGTGCCATCTACATATGAATTGCCCGTGCCATCTACTTATGAATTGCCATGTACATATGAAGTGTCATCAAGCTATGATGTGTTTGATTCACAGTTTGCTAACCCACCTACAAACGTAGGAGAGGAGATGTGGTTTCTTCCCTCTTTACGCACTGCACCAAAGTTTGATAGTCCCGTATGTGAGGAAGATAGTGTTTCTAGGGATTATTCGGAATATTTCACTACGAAGCAAGTGTTTGCCTCTAAGGAGATTGGTCATTTGTGGGCGTTGAATGTTGCAAAGCAACATAAGTTTATGATCTCTATTGGAAGGAGTGTACCATCTAAACCGGGGCAAAGTGGAAAGGTTCAAATCATTTGTGAGAAAGGGGGAAGTTATAGGTCTAAAGGTCTCGGAGTGAAAACAAACACAAAGAGCAAGAAAACGGGGTGTCCATTTCAGTTGAAGCTCATGGAGAATCTTATTGAAGAAAATTGGAGACTAATAGTTGTTTGTGGTTTGCACAACCATCCTATTGGAGATACTTTGGTCGGGAATGAATTTGCTGGGAGACCCACCCCTGATCAAAAGAAATTTATTCGTTAGATGGTACTTTCTCACTGTTCTCCAAATCAGATTTACACTGAGATAAACAAGGATCCCAGAAGCTGCACAAAGAAGAGACAAGTGTACAATTTGGTAAAGATATAAGGGAAGATGAAATGGAAGGTAGAACCGTGGTTCAAGAATTCTTTCACCAATGCAAAGAGAACAACTACTTCATGGAGTATAGGCCAAGTGCAACAAAACCTTCCACAATAGGCGACTTGTTCTTTGCTAGCCCCGATTCAATGAAGCTCTTAAAGGCGTTTCCATATGTCCTTTTGTTGGATTCGACTTATAGCACGAACAAGTAAGTTTTTATCATTCTGTTTTTATGTTGTATTTTAAAATTCATGAAAAATTTAATATATGTGGTAAAAAACACCTCTCGCGTAACGCGAGGACACTACCCCTCACGTAACGCGAGAAATGTACTTGATTCAGTGTTTATGCATTTTTGAAAGCAAAGATTCTGGAATAGAGTACAATCTCGCGTTACGCGAGGTGTGGTGCCCTCGCGTGACGCAAGAAAGTGCATTACAGATGCTATTCCGCAGTAGACACATTTAAGACTCTGAATTAAAGGTGTAATTTTTCTGTATTTTGGTCTAAGGTACAATGTTCCCTTCCTGGAGATAGTCGGTTTGACTTCTACATGGAAGAATTTTGTTGTATGCGGGGTATGGTTAGAGGCCGAGAGCGAGGACAGTTATTTGTGGGCGTTGCAGCAGCTGCAGACGATGTATTTGAGAATAGGAGCATCGCCTACTTGTTTCGTCACAGACCGTGAGATGGCTCTTATGAATGCAACAGACATGTTATGGCCAAATGCAAAGTTTCTCTTATGTAGACGACATGTAAGGAAGAACATAGAGGCGAGAGGCAAGATAGTTATAGGCACACAAGCATTGGGGGTTCAGATTTCTGATGATTATTATGACGTGTTCAACCAAACCACTGAAGAAGGTTACAACAAAAGGTTGAAGACACTTGAGATTGAATGGGGAGCTTATCCAACCGTATTGAACTACGTGAGAAAGAATTGGCTAAACCCTTACAAAGAAAGATTTGTTTCAGCATGGACGGATAATGTCTTCACTCTCGGGAATAACACGACAAATAGGTATGTTCTATATTTGAGAATAGGAGCTTCTGTAATGCACATTCCCGCGTAACGCGAGACTAGTACAACTCGCAGAACGCGAGATGAGTACTCCTCGCAGAACGCGAGAATTTGCACATTACAGAATGATGCAAAGTCACTATTTTGTATTTGCATGATATGTTTGTTCTTATTGTTTTTCGAACATTTTAGAGTTGAAGGAGCACATTCGTGTCTTAAGTCTTACTTGACAAGTGGAAAGGGTAGGCTAGACACAATGTTCGGTTAATACAAAACAATGGCGGCGAACCAACTTAAGGAGATTAATGTGTCTTTCACCGAGAGTTTGAATAAGAGCTTCACAGTTGTTGAAGGGGCCGACTTGTTTAAAGTCTTGAAGTTCAAAGTGTCTTACAAATGCATAGAGGAATTGCTTAAGGAATACACGAAGGGGGAGAGATTTGGTTTGTACTCGCCTATGTTTTGTAGCTGTGAGATCAAGATTAGAGATGGATTGATGTGTATTCATCAGATTGGAAGACATTGGAAGGAGCAAAGACCATTAAGAGTATCAGATTTGCACCCTTTCTGGAGTACATTGAGTTTGGAAGAAGTTGATGTTCCCGGCGTACTCGAAGTTAAGAGTAAGGTGTCAAGACGTCTTTTTCAGAGTTTCTATGAGGAAACGTTTCCGAACTTGTGCCCCCATGATCAAAAGAAGTGTGCACAAACTGTTTTAGACATTGGGAGAGTAAATACCTCTCTAAAAGAGCCGGCTATTTCAAAGCACACCGGGGGTCCTCCAGTCGGAGCTCCTAACAAACAACCAAGGTCAACGCAAAGAAGACCGTCTGCATGGGAGCACACTAATGCTGAGATGGATGCTATAGCTTTGGAAAAAACACCTCCAAAGAAGCAAAGAAATGCTTCTAATTCTGAAACATTCAAGAAACCAAAGATTAAGGCGATTGGCAAGTACAAGCTTCAGATACCTGCGTCAATGCGCACCTATGTGAATGGTTGGTTTGAAGTAAATGGAGATGGAAATTGTGGATATAGATCAATAGCGTATGAGACGGAGGAGAACCAACACTTATGGAGGGAAGTAAGAGATTTGATGATAGCTAAGGTGAAGGATATTTGGCATCTAGTTGAAGGAACATGGATTGGACCTCAAGAACAACCAACTTTGGAGAGCGTCCTATACCAACTTACATGGGAAGGAATAGGAAGGGCTCTAGAAGATCATTGGCTAGCAACCGCGGAAATGGGATGTCTTGTGGCATCCACATACAACGCAGTGTTCGTAACTGTGGGAAAAAACGCTAACTACACATTCCTTCCTCTACAACTTCCTACTTGGTGGGGACCAGGGTGCACACTTTCCACGATCTGCTTATTTTATATTGAGAGGGAGAAACATTTTGTTCTGGTAAGTTTCTAATCTTCTTTTGAATTACTTACTAATATGCAACTTCCTAACGTTGTTGTTTTATTGTAGTTGTGTCTCCAAGAAAACTGCTCATTACCTCATGTGTTTACTCCTTGGTGGTGAAACGCGGAATATGATGCTCATTGTTTGCACGATCTTATGGCACATCGATGTGCCGCCTATAGTTTAACGTAGTTGAATTTATGTTTTATTCGCTGAATTTGTAATGTAATGTTGAACTGGAGCATAGTTATTTCTCTAATGAAACAAGAACTCATGTAATTGACAATTGTGAATGAATGCAACTTCTCGCGTTCTGCGAGGTGTGTGTCATTCGCGTTACGCGAGTGGCACAAACCGTGCCAGAGACCGTGCATCTTGACTGAGAGCGAGAAGCTGGCTACGGCTTTTCTCGCAGAACGCGAGATGTGCCCTCCTCGCGTTACACGAGACGTTGCACATGGTAAGTTTACTGTCTCATCTCATTTCTTTTGATGTAGATTAGTTTTGGGGCTTGATTTAGATGAAAAAAACCCAACAAACATTATCGAACAACATTATCCAACAACTAAACCAACAAACAAGTTCAAAATATCCAATAAACATAGACAATCCAACAAACAAACCAATCCAAAAACATAAACAATCCTTAACGCAATCGAAAATTATCTATCAACTTAATTCACTGCTGCGGAGGTCGGAAGGGAGCGAGATCCTGCATAGATAGTGACATTTGAGCGTGATATGAAGGAAATTCCTCTTGAGTGGCTTACCGATATCGGTCCATGTCATTGTACACCCGTCCAATCACCTATACGCATGTAAACATTCATTGTATATTAATATTAGAGACAAACAAAGACTAGTAACGCAAGATAAACCAAAACAAATAATATTACCTGTTGCTCAGTAATCATCTCGGGGACTGCAGGACGGATATACCTATGGGTCCTCTTGATGTACCAATCCATGTAATCATGGGAGCATTCATGTGGTACAAAGGCAATTGGCCCCATATCATCAAGAGAGATGGAGTGAACATCTCTCGCCTCCCAAAGCCATTGGGAGGCGTCATAGAAAACACTGTAACTCCTAATGACGGGGGGCCTATGCGTATTCATCGGTTCAATAACTGGCCTAGGAATCCGCTGCAGCCGCCCAAATTGCCTAGGACACCGATCCAGCATGTGCGGTTCAGTGATGTCGAGACAAGATAGCACCCCATGAAATAGAGCGGGGGCCAGCGCAGGATCGGAGAAGTCTACATGCCCATAAGGGTTCCAACATATCTAAAAACAGACAGGAAATGCAGAAATTGAAAGAAACTGCTAACAAAAGAACACAGTTTTGCAAGAAAATGGGCGTTTTCTCGCGTTCTGCGAGGAAATGCCCATTTTCTACTGCGAGGTCCATTTCTGCAGAAGTTGTTGAATATGCACCAAATGCAGAAACTTAACACAACCTAATGCAGATGAATAAAGAAAGAATTAGATAATTACCATCTCCGGTAACATAATATCGAGCGCGCCTCTATAGTCCCTTCCCACTTGCCCCTTCTTCAGCTTTAAATTCTTAGCCATCCAACGGTAAACCCATGGTTGTGCTTCCGTCCACCGAGGTCGTTCAGTAGGTCGAAACTGTGGGAAATAATTGTAGATCCATCCCTAGGAAATATAAATTACGTTAAATATGAAATAAGTAGGTAAATTAAATGCTTAGAAAGTAAAATACCTGCAACAAGGTGTAACAAAAAGACATCTGGGCATAGTTCTGATGTGTGCATACCCCCAACTGCCTATATAGATGTGCCAAAGAAGCCGAGCCCCACGACATTTTCGAAGCTCGGTCAAAGGATTTCACAAAAGGCCCATATCTAAGCCGGATCAAGTTCTGTGACTTGTCGGGAAATAAGATCGAGGCAGCAATATACAACACCCAACCTAATCCCTTTCGTTCTTCAGAAAGGGTTTGACAATGACTCCTAAAAACCTCGTCTTTCACCCTCCCAGAATCGCACGTCTCATAATTTATTCCAAAAATTTCCGCCCCCCACTTGCCATAGTATTTTATAATTTATTCATGACTAAACTTGGCACCCAATTTCTTATTTGGTGTCATAGCTTTCCCATCTATGGAAAGGCCTAATATCTTATACACATCAAGAAGGCCAATAGTAATCTCACCACAAGGGAGGTGGAATGAATTTGTCTCTGGTTGCCATATTTCAATGAACGCTTCAATCAACGGGAAGTCGATTTCGTCGTACATCATTTCTGGGAGATTTGACAATCCAACTGCACCGGGAATCTCACACCAATCATTGTCGTCTAATGGCCAATCACTACTCTGTTTTGTCCTTTGTTGTGGCTTCATCGGACCTTTGATCTGCAGGAAAAAATACATATTATATTCTGCAGAAAAAATTAGCTAAAAATGAAGACAGAAAACGCAGAGAAGGAAGAAAATGCAGTTAATGTGCATTTTCTCGCGTTCTGCGAGGTTGCCCACACTCGCGTTCTGCGAGGGAGCCCCATCTCGCGAGAATATGCATATTTTCTGCATTCTCTGCAGAAACTGTGCACACAAGAATAAAAATTACTGAGTAAAAAAAATTGGAAATGACTTACAATACCTTTTTGGATGTGGTAAGCCACATGTGCTTCAAATCCCTTAAGCAACTCGGGATCTTCTGGACCTCCAGCTACGCTTCCAGTGAGCTCAGGATCATATACCGGCTCGTTCTTCTTTGACTTCCTCTTTCTTTTAGTTTTCACGACCTCTTCTTCTTCTTCTTCTTCTTCCTCTTCCTCTTCCTCTTCTTGATCCCCAACAACTTCATCCTCGTTTTCTTCTTCCATCGGTTCTGGTTGTTGATTGTAAGAAGAAGAACAAGCTTTTCCACTTCCCTCGACATTTCCATGACCCATGTCTTGATTAACACTTCCCTCACCATGTCCACCGCCCAACTTTGTCCAGCCTACCCCTGTCCACCGCCCCAACTTTGTCCAGCCCACCCCTGTCCGACTTCCACTAGTGCACCCTGTGGAATAAAATTGTCCCAGCTACCCGGTTGTCCACATGAATTACTATCTTGGGAAATAATGTCCCAGCCACCTTGGTATGAGTTACAGCTACCCGGTTGTCCACATGAATAACTATCTTGGGGAAAAATGGGGCGTTCATCAACGTCGGGGCGTCCCTCAGGGAAGAGCTCTACTGGTGTTGTCTTCTTTGCTTTCCTCTTCCCTTTTGGGTTTTCAACCGGGGGTTCTTCCCTCATAATGCTTCGGTTTCTCCGACGAGTTGAACGACCAGGACGATACATTACCTAAAACAATACAAAGTAAAATCAATAAATAAACGAATGCAGAAAAAAACACAGAAAAAAAAATGTGCAGAATACACATGTTCTGCAGAAGGGGGAATTACCATAACTGGCAATTCCTCGCGTTCTGCGAGGTTACCCATCTCGCAGAAAGTAAGGGGTGACGTCACGTGTGACGCGTGATTTCACACTTTCTTCTCCGGTCATCTCATTCATTCCGGCCAGTTTCCGGCGAGATTTCAACACAAATTCAACATAAATTCAATATTTTAACTAAAAAACCTATCAATTTAAGTAAATTACCAAATAAACATCAAAACCCTAAATAAAATATAAACCCTAATAAAAAATCCTAATCCTAATGAATTTCAACCTATTCAACATAAAAAAAAAACATTCACTCATCAACCATAATACAAAATCATCATCTTTTATCCATTCCAAACAACCTAATACTATATACAACCATTTCTAAATCAACATTCAATATCAAAACATCATATAATATGCAATTTCATATACTAACAACATATATTCATCTAGAATCAACATTAGAAAGCATAAGGGAAGAAGAAACATATCTTAATTGAAGATTTGTGTTGAAAAGAAGATGATGAAGTAGGTTTTTGAGAGAGAGTAAAAAAAACGGCGGTAGAATGTAAAAATGAGCAGAAGTAGGATTTTTTCCTCTTTTATAGGGATTAAACCCTCACGTTCTGCGAGTGAGGCGTCCCTCGCGTTACGCGAGATGACACTCCATCGCGTCGTCATATCGCGTAACGCGAGGGGGCCGGACGTTATTTAATAAAATGTCCGGGCTGTATTTTGGTAAGGGCCGCATCCCTACCACCAGCCTCATACAAAATCCTCATCTCGTAGAATGGAAAAAAAATTCCGCCTCAATACCATCCCTAACATGTGGCTGAAGTGATAATTTCAATTTTTTATTGAAAGCAAAAGAGCTATTTTTGACTTATCTAGGCAAATATGTTTTTTTTTTTTGTGAATAAAGAATGCCACCAATCTTCCATAAAATGGCACAACAACATTCCACTGAAATTGATTTTTGCTACCGTCAATTATGTTCGACCGGCCAAACAAAACACACCGGCCAAACAAAACACATCACCATCAACAACTCTATCAAAAGCCGCCGCCAGAATTTGTGCCCCACCGCCATTAAAACGTTTCCTCACCTCCTCCACCTACCTCTCTGGTAGCTAGCTGACCACTTTTCGCTTCTTACCACGCGCACCAATTCAAACCGTAATTGTTTAAATACTTTCCATTTGCCGTAAAATGTAGATCACCTCTTATTTCTACACAATGTCGATTTCATTTCGTCAATATATTTAATTACATTACATGTTAATAAAAAAAATATAATATTTGATATTCTCGACACGAATCAAACAGAAGACAATTTAATGTGAAAGAAAAATGGGAGACACCGACAGAAGTGGTGTCGTGAACAACATCCCTTTGCAAGTAAACCCACCAGCGCAAAACGTGCCCCCCCACACCGACAGAAGTGGTGTCGACCAAGAGGAAAGAACAAGGGACCGAAGAATCAACGAATCCACGCTAAACGAGGTAAAAATCCCTTATTCTAAACTTTTCAAGTACAAATTCTCTATCTTTGTCCCAGAAGGAAAGAAAATAACCACACGCAATAAGTAAACGCGTAAGGAAAGAATCAAAGAAGCGAGTAGAAGAAGTTCCATGTCACCTAAGCTAGGGGTGACGAGTACAACCTATACAAAGCAAAGCTAAGAATGACGAGACGACCTCGCAAAAGTCACCTCAATTAGACGGCAAAAAGCCAAGAAGGAAACAAGCGCCAAAGAATGTCTAAAGAACGTGACAGAAGGCATCGCTACAAGTACACTGGGAACGTACGAATCCTCCGCGTAAATCGCCTTTACTAAAATTGCCAACGTAGCAAGGCAAGTAACAGAAATAAGAGGGCAAGAGAATGCGACAGAAGGAATAAGTGAAGACTAAGATACCTCGTCCCCATAGACGAGCGCCAAAATGTATGTGGATCCAAACCGCCCAAATATAAAAAGAGTTCCCACAAAAGGCGAACACCAAGATGTTTAAATACACACCCTACAACAAGCGGTGTGATCTCCAAAACGAAAAGCAAAATTAAATAAAGCAAAAGACGACTAGACGGAGGGAGATAAGACACCAGAACCCTCCCCGTCATCGCTATCTCTGGAAGAGCTATTAGAAGAACGATCCTCCTTGACTTCTTCTCCCTTGCCCGAAGCTGCATCCTCTTCCTCGTCCTCACTTTCAAGGAACAATCACGGGATCATTAGGCGTCGACAGTTGAGACCCGGAGCCAAAAGCATTAGGCACTACAAGATACGCCTCCATGAACTCCCTACGTTCCGCGTCTGCGTCCCACTCTAAGTGTTTCCCTCCACGAACGTCCTCCATAGCCTCCACTTTTCCCATCCAAGAGTAGTAGGTGTTGGTCTCCATCAAGTCCGCTTTGTGCTGCGCCATCTTCTTCTTCACGTCGACACTGAGCGTGTCGACCTCCCTCTCCAAGGCCCCTGCGCGATCGGCGAACTCTCAGCGTTGTCTGATGGCTTCATCAGCGTCGACACGAGCTTTCTTCTACCCGTCTCGAGCATCTTTAACGAGTTTAAAGAGCCTTTTGATTTGCTTCGCGTCCTGAGCCGCCTTTTTAGCAAGATTCTCCATCTTCTTGGGCAACGTAGAGAACTGTTCCCAAGCACACACGAAGCTTGAATGCCCTGAAGAACGTGAAAGGAAGTATAGAAAAAGACAAAAGTAAAGAAGAAAAGAATAAGAGAGAGAAAAGTCCTACCTGCCACAGAACGGCGAAAGCTTCACCCATCACGTCGGCGAAGTTGATTAACGTGGTGCTCCACCGTCGCCGGAGAAAGAAGGCCGCACAACACCTCGATAAGATTCCTGCCCAAAACGACGACCTGCGAAATCGCTCCAGGGAAGCTATCCACGTTCGGATACCTTGGAGACGATGCCAAGGGACGTTTACCCTTCGCCTTCCTTGTCCTAAGCGTAGCAGCAGGTGAGGAGGAAGGGTTCACAATCTTGATTGGATCGACATCAATAGGGGCAGACGCGGAAGATCCTCCAGTAACCCGTTGCCTCTTTTTGCTTAGCGATGAGGTCGGAAGCAGACTCATTCTTCCGGGTACGCAAAGCAATAGCTGAGATGAAAGTTGAAAAAGTAAGATAAGATCATAGGAGCGCCTAAAAGTAAAGTGCAAGTTAAAGAGGATAAGAAGAACGACTTACCACTTGTCGGATGAGGAGTGGGAAGACGATGACCCTTCCGGTCGTAACCATGGAAAGTTCGGTGAACCTCCAAAATCTTTAGTAATTCATCCATAATCGCCTCGGTCTCCGCCCTTGGAAGAATAGTTGATGCGTCGACTGCAGAAATACAAACTATGTGTAAGAGAGATTATGAAAGAACGCGTAGAGAATTTAGAGAAAGTTTACCTTCGGCCTTCTATTCTTCGAGCAACCAAGCGCAGCCTTTGCCAAGGGTTGACTTCTTCACAAAGTTTAAGTAGTCAGCCCAGCCTTGATCCTCCGTGCTCCCTACGACGGCCAAACGCAGAGCGCCGCCTCGAGCCTTCAGCCCGACCCTCTCGGGGGAGGAATTGAGGATAATGATGGAGTAGACGAGATCCTCCACGAAAACCTCCACGCCAAACTTCGCCATAACGTCATACAATGCTCCAAAGATCCTCCACGAACACAGGAGTAATTGTCTCGCCGCAACGCCTAGTAAAAGCATAAACACCCTCACCAGGGGTGAGAACGGGAAGCGATGTCCCGCGAGAAAAGGGTACTCGAGTCGGCGCACACGCCAGCCTCGGGAATTTCAATCTCCACTTTGGGAGACAATTCAGCAAGAGCCCTGAAGCGTTCAACGTCCTAAGCCAAGGAAGGACGTCAACCATTTCCAGTGAGAACAGATCTCGTCTCGTAGATGACTGGAGGTGCCATTTGATTTTGAGGAATTGGAGGATGAGAGTAAGAAGTGTATGAGAATTGGAGAAAGAATAGAACGAGTAGTATGGAATCAGAGATCGAGAAAAGAGCAAGAAAATCGCAAGTGAGCAATGAGAAGATTGAGAACAAAAGAAAATTGTTAAAGTAAGCAAACACGAGCTCTCAAATAGGAAAGGATCGTCGAGGATCTCGGCGAGAATAACCCCCAACAGCATTATAGTCGTTAGAAGTCGACCTTTGAAGAATGTAGTCGTTGCCAGGGCGTAGAAAGAGGAGTAGCAATCAGAATCGACACAATAATGTGATTACATGGAACCCGAAACAATTTGCGAGATGAAAATTGAAGGATATGCCGGCCTACGACTTGAACGAGCGCGTTCTGAAGGTAAAGAAAGTGTATTCTGAAAAAGATGAATGTGTTTCCCAGATCCCCAAGGGAAAAGATCTGTAAAACACCTTAGGGGTATTGTTCGTGTCTAAAGATACTACTAGGAGGCAACACGTTCGATGATTTACACGTAGGCCAGACGAAAAGAAATCAAGTACGAGAAGATCAAGTACGAGAAAGCCGAACGGGTAGGAGTGAAGTCAGTCGAGTATTATTATCATCCATATTAAGTTATTTACTATTTTATTCATGTAAATGGTAAAGAGATAAGTAATTATTTAAAAAAGAATATCTCTTTACCATGTTTATATTAAGTTAAAGATATAAGAAAAAAGATAATATTCTTTCCTTAGAGATACAATTAGGGTTTGCCTATATAAAGAGGGCTTCCCTATCATTGTAAACAAGTTCATCATCGATATCAATAGTACAAGTAAAGTGTTTTACCATTGTGAACCTAGTGTTCTTGAGAGTTGAGATTGTTATCGTCCCTTTTGATCGAAAACATACATCTTGTATAAGTTCCTACCCGTAGTTACTTTTGCTACAAACAGAGACCTTTTCTTGAGAAAGACATGAGGTGGAAAGCTAGACCTTAGCTGGGAAGGGCCATACATCGTTGATCGTGAAGTCGCACCGGGGGTCTATCGTCTAAAGGGAAACTCCAATAATCACATTGCCAATTCCTGGAACGTGATGCAACTTCGTCGTTTCTATCCCTATCCGCTTCCCGACCTCATGTATGTTCACCCTAAAAATCCCATCATCTTTTAAATACAAAGCTCATTTCATGAATCACCCTCGCAACCTATATTTCTAACAAATGTTCGACAGGCGAAAGAACCAGACATTTAGAAAAGCAAAATCATGAGTTGGGTTACAAAGAAAATAAATGCTTTCGCCTAAGTGTTGGTTCCTCCGAATAAACAGGTAGCACATCGCTTTAACTTGCGAGTATAATATTAAGATTCTTGCGACGCGGGTCGAGATGTACACTCACCTAGGCGCGAAGCCATGACGTTGGGTTGGGCCAAGAAGCACCCACCCAGGTCGTGAAGCTGTGACGTTGGGTTGGGGGCCAAGAAGTACGCACCCATGTCACGAAGTCGTGACCCTAGGCTGAGTGCGCACTCACCTAGGCACAAAGCCATAATGTTGGGATGGGATCCAAAAAGCACCCACCCAGGTTGTGAAGTCGTGATGCTAGGCTGAGGGGAATGTATTCTCACCCAGGTCGCGAAGTCGTGTCGCCAAGGGGGGTGTACACCCATCTGGGTCATGAAGTCGTGGGACTAAGAGTGAGTGTTAAGTATTCTCACCCAGATCATGAAGTTGTGACTCTAGGATGAGCGTACACTCACCTAGGCGTGATGTCGTGACGCCGGGACTCGAGAGGCAAGTATTCTCGCCCAGGTCGCGAAGCCGTGGTGCTGAGAATGAAAGAAAATTTGTCTCACTTAGACCATGAAGTCATGTCTCTAGGTTGTGCCTACAAGCTCACCTAGGTCACGAAGCCGTGAGGCTGGGCTGAGAGGAAAGTTATCTCACCCAGATCGCGAAGCCGTGGCTCTGAGGTGAAAGACAAGATCATCACCCGGGCCATGAAGCCTTGTTCCTAGTGAAGGTCATCAAACCCTCCTAGGACATGAAGTTGTGACGTTGGGCTGGGAACCGAAAGCCCCCACCCTGATCATAATATTGTGACCTTGGAAACCACCTGGGTCACTAAAAAGAAAGATTCTAAAGCCTCTTGTGTATTATGCAGTGAACAAGCATCATGAAAGAGTTCCAGCGAAAAGCCTTCGCGAGGGTAGGTTGGGGCAAAAAAGCACCCACTGCCCAGGTATGTACAATTTGTATATATAGCTCGTAATAATCAAAGAAAGAAAGAGCACAAATGACATCGAAAGTCGTTGCTTTGCAGACATATCCTCGTGATGCTATGTTACAAAGGATTGAGAATGAAAGAAGAGAATTAATATGAAAACATGTGTGAGCTTTAGAACATGCATAGAGATTCTCGGGGGAAATAATGCACTGATGGCCCATGTATCATTTTTTATATCATGCTAAGGCAAGGTTCTAACTCGATGTATCGTCGCGAGTTCTATAACAAATATTTGTATGTTCAAGAACTCTCACATGCATTAAAAAAGGTCTGAAAGGAAAGAACAAAAGCCCTATCGCTGGCTAGTGCACACGCAGTGATTAGGTACGCTCGCTCGTCTGGACTTTAAGAAATAGTTAAGACATGACAAATTGTTTAACATAGACTAGCTTGAAAGCTTGTAATTTGTAGGGCTTTTCGAAGGAAGCAAGGCACACCCGAAGATCTTTCTTTTTTAAAGCATATTATATGTCATCGTTAACTTCTTAACCAAGTTGACCTCGTACAAAGTTCGCGAGGCCTTTTGTAGTACATTATCTGTTTATCAATCAAGAAAGTTTATATTTGCATTCTCCATTTGGAAAACTCAACCTAACACCTAGGGTACAAAGCAATCCATCCCTCTATCCATCCTCTCTTCATGCATACCTTTCTCAAGAGCCTTAGGCCCTCGCGAAAGGCATTGAGGGGGGGGGAGAAGGGAAGATTATAACAAACAAACGTAGGAAATATCAAGAGGACCGCGGAATGTTTACGACATAAACCACACACTTAATTAACGTCCCAAGGAGTCGCGGACTCAACAAACAAAAGACACAACCGTCAAGAAATAAGGAGAATTCACTTGCAAACAACGTTATTTATTGTATCAAGGTTGGTTGGGCCAGCAACTCAATCACTATAAATGAGAATAGTGGGTTGGCAGTTGATGGGTGGAAGTTGGTAGTCGAAAATATAAATGCAAAACTAAATGCGCGTAAAACGCAAGTAAAACTAGCCAATATATTGCATTGTCTACTCGCTACCTCCTAGCACTAGCATAAGCGTAAGTAGTTACAAAATATAGGCTCACGGCATCAAAACCCTCGCGGCCTATTCAAACCATGAAAAGCACCTTACATAAGTCATAAGAAAAATCATGTCTTAAAAAACAGAACAACAGCAATAACTAAGGTTAGTACCCGACATCGTTCCCCGAGACATTCAGATAACCTGATATATCTTCAGGAGTAGCTACCAAAGGGTATTGCTCAAGATCCATCTCCTTCGTGGCGTCCGCGCTCGCGAGTTGAGTTGTACGTTCTGGTCCAGCAGAGTCAGGATCATGTTCCTCACCATCAACATTCATCATATGCATGGTGAGGCTTGGGAGAGGGACTCTTGCTTGCGAGCATTGCATCGGTCATTATAACTTTACTCTTCTTTCGGTGACGAGACTCCATCTTTGGCGGAGGGACTACTAGTGCGAAAGACTCCTTGCCCTCTCCTAATGCTTTCGGGGCTCTTATCCTTACTCTTAGCGGTTTTAGTACCCCTGGATCCACCAGTTTTGCCTTTCCCAGACCCTCTCTCCCACCTTAGAGGCATGAACTTTCTTGACACGAGAGCCTTTTAGGACGGGGAGGACCATCACTCTCGGTAGCAGACTCCACCAAATAAGCCATACCTTCTAACTCTAGAAGGTCAGTAAAGAATGTGTCGTCTACAAAAGAAAAAAGAATGACAAGAGTTAGAACTAGCGCAAAGAAAAGAAAAACAATTTACAAAATTAGCGACATTCCTACCACTGTAATGATGCTTGAGACTTAAACCACGTTGTTCTAGGCTTTCATGGTTTATGGCAGTTTTGTACACTCTCTTCACAGTACAATCAGGAAAATCATGATACTTCGCGGAGAGTAAACAAAATTAGGATGAGTCCATTCTGCAGGCTTAGGCCGAGCAGCTTGCTCAAGAATGGATATGGAGATCCCTGAACCAGCAGAAGGACGAATCAAAAATCAATCAGTCCTCCACTTAGCGACCTTCGAGGGATTGCTCCAGTCGCTAGCCCCTTGTGACTGAGCCATGAACATGCCCTCTTCGCCGAGAGCCTTCCTTGTCGTGTACATAAAAAGGAAGTGTCCAACGCTAGGTGTCACCCCTATGTCATGCGCCCTCAAAGTATATATAACAAGCGACCTCCAGAAATTTGGATGCATATGCGCAGGAATGTATTCTAACACGCTCATGAGATGACGAGCGAACCTCGTAAGTGGTAGGCGGAAGCCGACTTCGAGAGAGGGACGACTAATCACGAAGAACGGTCCGTACACGTCGAGAGAGGTTCCCTCTACAAAAGGTAGCGCTAGAATGGTCCCCTCCGGGAAGGGGTAGGACTCAGCTATCACTTTTAGGTCATGTAATCTAAGAGTACTCTTCTGGGTTGTATAAGGATTGCCATGCCTCTTGGATTTCGTATGACGAACGCGGTGCTTCAATATATATACAGGGCGAGCTGGTTTCTTGAAGAGTTCCTCAATTGTGATGCGAGGTATACTCCCTTCCCAAGTATATAATCCCTTATCGTCGCCATAACCATAGTCTTCAACATCTGCATCATAGACGGGGGAGAGTTATTGTTGCTTTCTTCGTCTGGTCGTGACGAAGAAGGATTTGCAGCATCCTTATTTACGCGAGGTTGGCATGTGTGAGTTTAAATATAAGGAGTTAGTTTTCCATCGTAGTAAGAGGAAGACGAAATGACGAAATGTAAAGAGCCCCGTGAACCGCAAATGGGACAAACAACTAAAAAGCCCTGGAAAACTAGAAAAGAAGATCAAAAGGGAAGTTGAAGAGACAAAAAATATTGAAGAAAATGTTCATCCGAAAGGGAGATAAACAGACAACCCAAAGATCGAACGCATTGGAAAACGAAGAACACTCAAAGGAAGAATGAAGAATCACCACCCATTAGAATGAAAATGGTGAAGAGGCGGCGCCGCCAATAGAACGGTGGAGGAGCCCGAAAATGGTGAAGAACACGAACGGTTACAAAGGAACAATTGTGCGAAATCGATCCAAACAAATGAAAATAGAAGTAAAAGTACATGAATAAAGAAAGTAGAAGAAGATATGAACCTTCCATGATCGGTTATTTGCTTGATTATTAGTTGACCAATGAAGACCTCCCCGGAGGTTTATTTGAGAGTTTTTACAGAGAGTTTGAAGAATATGAAGTGGGAAAATAATGGAAAGTATTCAATTTATAGTAAAGAGGGAAATGACGAGTGAGTGACACGTGTAAGGAAATCTCTGAGCGCGAGAAACGAAGCGTTTCAAATTCAATTATTGAAGGAAACAGGCGTGAGTGAAAGAACATGTCGTGAGGGTCAAAAAGAAGCGAACGTCCAAGAACAACTAGAGCGTTCGGCTTCAAGGAAAAACCCAAGTCTTATCCTCGAGAGGATAAGAGCATGGGGGTTGGATGTTGGACTCGGTTCACGAGTCCATGCATTACAGGGCTCGTGACCCATATACAAGAAGGTCGGCCCATTTCACAAGCATTGCAGCACTTAAGGAGAAAGCCCATTTAAAGCCCAGCTCGAGAAGGAACGCTAACAACCTAGAAAATAGATATAGTGGGACCCTCATGACTTGGTATAAATCCTAACAGAAAGGAGAGAGAGAAAGGCATCTTGGATAATTTGGCAACTTTCTCCCTTGTAAGAAAGAGGGAAAAAACACAGAAGTGAAGTCCCATCTCGAGCTCATCTTCCTCCCTCCCAATTCATCTCTTTTAGTAGAGTATTGGATGACCGACACTTTGATTCTGACTCTCGGTGTCGAGATCATGCTTTTGGTGTACGAATTGTCTCGTTCTGAGGTGATTCGTGAGCATCACCATTGACCTTAGGTGGTTCGTGAGTTGTACAATTGAGAATTGTCTTAACTCCCTCTTCTTACCTTATTTGAGTCTCTATTTGGTGCTATTGCATGTCTTAAGCTCTATTTCTCGTGATTGATTACTGACTTGGGCGTCAGAGAGGCAAATCTGAGGGTCGTCCCTTCTGGTTAGGTTGCGCATGTACTTGGGAGCTCAAAACACGAAGAACAGAGAAAAAAGATGGAGTTTTATCCGAGAAGGAGTGGAATCTCAAGTTGTTGGTCCAACTACGGTCGAGAGGTCTCTGACAATCAAAAATAAATTTTGTAACTGGCCTGACCTCACAAGGTGTTGATCGAGATGTCCCGATATCTGGGCTTCAAAGTCCATATTTATGGTTCATTTTGGTCATATGAGAATGATATCACAATGCACGTTCTTTTAAAGTAGGACATAAATCAACAAAGAAATTCAAAACGAGTAAAACCATGGCATTAGAAAGACAACTGTATGTCATATTGTAATAACTTCTACATCGTGTGATGACTTGAAGATAAGGTCATTTGAAAACCAATTGAAAGGTGAGCAAGACCAGATACTTCTGTAACTACTAGTCTAATGCCTCGTGCCATCTTAATTTAATATACTATAAAGTTAAGGGTATGATAAATTAATCACACTATATTTAATGCTTTTTTATTTTTGAGTTTTTTCTTTTCTCGTTCTTTTTCTACATTGAATGGTTAAAGATACGTAGTCAATTGAAGATTTATATCCAACAACAGTATACATAGTTAAAGGTATTGTGATCTCCTACTCTTCGATTCCTAAACTCTTAATTTTGAAGTTTTACAAAACCGTAAAACCCGCGCTACGCGCGGGTCCAAAAATCCTAGTCATATATCTATATAAAGACTGGTTGTCTGTTGCCAAAAGTAAATAAAATTGGTATTGCATTAAATTTCATAACCGTAACCTATTTCAATCCTTTCACCTGTTCTAGACCATTCTATTTTATCGATTGTCTTGAACGACAGCCCGTCTCCTCCATTTCCGGCGCAAGCGATTGGAGAACAAAACACGAAATCCAAACACGATACATTTTATTTGGGTTCACAATCTCCTCTATCTAATCCCTTCATCTTCTTCCTCCCTTTCTGTGATTTCTACTTTGTTAATCTCACTTTGTATTTGCAGCTCTATCCACACGTTTCTGTAATTCAATACTTTTTTTCGTTGATTTCGCCTTCACCACCCCCGAATTGAGGCTCTGATTTGCCTATCGTCTTCATAAATGAGTCTCGAAACCCTATATCGCCCACTCTGAAGTATTTGATCGAGACAAAGGCTGAAAACACCATATTGAAGGAGATTTTGCTTCGCACAACCACAAACCCTAGATAGGTAACTTCTCTTCTTCTTCCTCTTCACTTCCTTTTTCTACTCTCATCTTCGCAAAAAGCAACTGTGTTTTGGTTTGGATTTTTTCAATTTACACTGTCAATTATGGCTTGATTTTTGGAATGTCTGATTCGTATGTCTATTTGACTCAATATCAAAGGTTTCTGATTTGGTTTTGGAATGTCTGATTTCTATATCTATTTGATTCTGTTGTGTTTTGTGATCTGGCTTGCTTTGGTTGATGTCCATTGTGTGGTCTTTACCTCTTTCTAGGATCTCTATAGATTCACCTAATTTTTGTGATTTAGCCTAGAACATTTTCTACATGTTAGTCTAGGTTGCCATCTTTTAGATAGGGTGATCCAATTTTCAGGGCGTCTGGTATATTGTGACAATGGTTTATTCGTTTGTTGTTTTGATTGGTCTTTTCTTTTTGTTTACTCTCTGATGGTGCAGTAGCAGTTTTGCGACTCGAGAGTGAAGAGTATAACACTTTTGAAGGACAATCGGTCGGGTCAAAGTCAGATATCTTTAGTGATTCGGATCAAATCGAGTTCATCTCATCCGGGTCAAATTTTTATTCTATGAAGCACCAACATAAAAAAACCGGGCTCTTCTTTGTCTGTCACCCAACGCATTTCAGTTGTTCTGTTGATTCGAATGGGCGAGAAGCACAATTCAAATTCAAGACACGAGTACGTGCACTAGAAAGGGAACTGGCCTTCGGGTGTCATTTGATATCCACCATGTTAGGGTTCTTCGAGGCACTGCTCGCATCAGGATTTTACTCCTCTGTGTGGCATTTGTTGTCCTAGTCTAAATCTAAATCTAATATAAAATTGGCATGTTACAAAAAAGTTGAATGCTCATTAATCACATTTATTGAAGACTTAATTTTTTTTCCTTTTTTAATTCATTTTTCTCCCCTCCTCATTTAAATGCAACTCTTTCTTTTTAATGTTGATTGACCTATTAAAAAAATAAAATAATTGATAATTTTGTAGGGTAATAGAAATTAGATCACCTCTTTTGTCCAAATATCTTGGATCCAATTTAGAGATATTATACAAATAATTAACTCCATTCATATATCAAACTAAACACAAAATTAAGATATTTTAAAAATAGAATATATAATATCGTATCTTATAGTGCCAAAGTGTCGCGCGTAGCGCGGCGTTTAAATTCTAGTCTCAAGAAATAATTTGTAGTGGTCATGTAAAGAGAAGTTTGATGTATTGTAATTTGTTTGTAACACAATTCAAACCATTATAGCAAGTAACATTAATTTTTCCAGTAAATAAGTACATATGAAAGTAACTTTTTGCTAGGGCTCCGTAAAATCGAGGTTACAAGGTTTCTTTATAGTCCGAGTTTGAAAACTCTAGGTTATAAGTTCCCATACTGTTTGAAATTCGGGTTATATTGTATGATTTAAAACGCCATATTATTGGGTTTTAACACTTATACCCTTGAATGTTTTCCAGATTCAAGGTAAAAAGTGTCGGTTTAAAAAATCAAAAGTGAAACGCTACAAGAAGTGTTTTAAAACTATTACAAAAACAAAAATAAAAAATTGTTCAAACAAGACCCCAATATTCAAATTATAATTTAACCATTATGCCTCAATGTTCTAATAATATAAATTATTATCTATATTACTGAATTATCGGTATATGAGTACGTGTCTAACCAAATCATTCCAATCATGGCAAAAAAAACAAATCATTCCAATTAAACCAGTGTTTACTCGAATAATTTGTTTTAATTTACAATAATTGGAATGATTCCTTCTCACTCACCTTTCATATAGTTCTTTATTACTGAAAATTTGATTTTTCACTGCAAATTTTATGAATTTTTGTTACATGATGAAAAGACTCAAGATATTTTAGAATTATTCGTTACAGTGTTTCTATTTTCCTCTTTTTAGAAGAGAAAAGATCTCATGAGGATGGATCTCCATATAAGGAATAAGAACTCATCCTCACCCTCCATTCCTTAACAGCTCAATCCATCCCAAGCGTCCACGTGGCAGATTTTATCCCCAAACCAGTTTTTCTCTCTCTCCAGATTTCTCTCTTCTCCTCCTGCTGTCACTCGATTCCTGCTGCTTGATTCCTGCCGATCGCTTCCGCTCGTTCTGTCGCCATTAATGGAGGCTTCCATGAACTCCGTCGCCGGCGACTTCTCTCCCTCCGTCCAAATCGGCTCTGCTTCGAACGATTCAGGTTAGGAACACTTCGCCGGCGACTTTTATCCCTTACTTTTATCTCGACAAGTTCATTTTGCTTTCGTCAACCAATTCCTTATGGTTTATAGATTTGTTGATTCAATTTCTTTCGTTTTCATTGGATTTGGTCATGTTCTTCATATGTATCTCGCTTCTCCTTTCTAATGCATACATAAAATTCATATTTGCAATTGATCTAGAACTATTTCGGTATAGTATTCAATATTTTCTTTTATAATAGGTCAAGTGATATTGAATCAGCTGTGAGATTGTTCATTTTGACGGATACCAAAGCTATGATAACATCGAATTCGTTGATAGCAAGATATTGCTTTGAAAGGAGGAAAATTAAAGGAAGCACGCCACCTGTTTGATCAAATTCCCCAACCAGAAGTTGTTATGTGTGCACTAATCTGAGGGTTGTTAGGGAGTCTTTTTAATTCAGATCTCTTAATGGAAATTGCTTGTTATGATGATTCGTTATTCCTCATTTGTTTTGTGTTTGTTACTTGCAAACACGTAATTGTAAACATAAGCAAACAGTTTGTTTTGACTATTCAATTTGTTGATGATTTTGTATTGATGGTAAACCATGTCATCCTGATTTTGTGAAATTCGTAATAAATTTGTACACAACTGCAAGATATGCCAGAATTTGTTGATTAAGTTTTATATACAAAAGCATTGTCCAATGCACACAGAAGAAATGTCTCATGCACACGGATGAACTAACTCATGCACACATGCTTTTGAGGCTCTAGAGAGAACTTTTTTGCTTTATGTAGATGATTTTTATGTATCCTGCAATGTTATAATTCAGTTAAGAAAACTACTATGAATAATCAATGATTAGTTGTTTATCAATACTTGAATAGTCAATTACTAGTAGGAAATGCATTTTAGCTTGATAGATTGTAAACCTAAGATGTTGATTTGGAATTGATTTGGAAGTGCTTTAGATAAGAAGAAGATAACTCGTGGGATTTATAATAAGCATGAATACAACTGCAAGACATGCTCGAAATTTGTTGATTAAACTTGAGATACAACAAAAAAAGCTCATGCACGCGAATGTCTCCCCTTAAACATTATTGCAAGATAACTTGTTTCTCTGTCTATTACTTATTTTTTGTATTATTCTGTAACTTAATGGTCGGGTAAGAGAGTTGTCATGCATGGATGACTTGTGCACACAAAAGCACTGAGTCATGCACACAGAGGTTGAAACTCATGCACACAGAAGTACAAACTCATGCACACAGAAGTACAAACTCATGCACACCTAATCTCGACTTGTGCACACAATTTTTTTGAGATTCTTTAGATTGGTTGAAAATCAAACTGGCTGATGCACAATAGAGAACAATCACATACATATTGCATCATTAAGTCATGCGCACCAGACCCTTGACCTCTGGCTAATGCTAATAATTTTTTTGAGATTCTTTAGACATTTAAAATGAAAGTTGATTCATGCACAACATAACACAAACTCAGGCACACAAAAGCACTAAATCATGCATATTGGACACCTGACCACACAAAAAATTTCTGAGATTCTTGAGAGTGATTTAAAATCAATACTTTGCATTTCTCCTCAACAAATCAGATTAAAAAATCCATCAACTAGAATCTTTTTCATCAAGTTTGTGACTATAAAACCACTAGTTCCTACTTTTTCTCGTACCACCAGGTCTTCTTGCTTTTGAGAGTCTCTTTTATTCAATAATCTCTAACACCTTTTTACGCACTTCATTGTGTTCGCCAACGAGGAGACTCTAAAGGTGCTTCATTCCCAATAATTGATGCACACAATTGTTTGAACATTCAAAGTTTTTTAAGTTTTTTCTGATAGATAAAATGCTTATGTATACTACAAATTAGTTTTATATAATGTAAAGTAATTATGAACCAATTCACTAAAAAATATTACAGATACACAAAAAACACTTTGATGATGCACACAGAAGGCCTGATTGTTGCACATACAAGCAATAATTGATGCACACATAGCACAACTAATGCACACAATACTTTTTGTACCCTTGTTTCCTTATACTTTATTTTTTAAGGAGATGAATATCAAGGGTATGATAGTTTTGATCTTTGTTTCTCCGATCACTATAGCTCAACATTATACTCTAAGTGCAATGGTATACTGAATGTCTTCCGTTTGTTTTTCCTTCATATTTTTAACTTTCTTTATATTGTATTATGTTATGTATATCGAGGTAAGAAATTTGTGATGAAGTGACTCATGCACACAGAAGCCTCAACTCATGCACACCAAGTCATGCACTTAATAGAAAAGCACACAGAAGCACTAAGTCATGCACACAGTACCATTGACTCATGTACACACATTTGTTAAGGTTTTAGAGTATTTTAACATCACACAATATGTTAATTAAGTGCATGACACTTGATACATTAATTGAAACCAATACTTTTCATTTGCAAACAAATCAAATTCTGAACTAGTCATCAAGTAGAATCTATTACACAAGCTTTAAACAAAAATCATACTACAAAATGCTTTCATCAAGTTTATCTTCATTAAACAACTAGTTTCATAACCCTCAAACTTCCTTCATCTCCTTCCTTCCTTCCTTCCTTCCTTCCTTCCTTCCTTCTTTCTTTCTTCCCTCTACTTGGAAGCTTTCTTCTCTTCATCTAATTTTCCTTTTAATTTCTTATAAAATCTCTTCAATTAACATGACATTGTCAATATCTTCATCCTTAGTTGACTCTTGATGTTGTTGTAGTTGGAAGTGGAAATGGAATAATTGCTTGAATTGGAGGTGGAACTGCACTAAATCCATGAAATGCAAACTTAATCAAGCACATAGAAAGTATATCACATGCACACAAACGGTATAATTCACAATCACAAACTGATGCATACATAAGGAAAAAAAATCATGCACACACAAGGTAAAACTCATGTGCACATAAGGTAAAACTCAAGCACACAACTACAATCAGATTAGAACATGCTATAAGACTCATATATATTGCATTGAATTTATGAAATGCAGACTTTATATGCACACAATGCGATGAAATTACCATTTTGGGTTGATGTTGTAGCTAGAGCTACACTAATTGTTGGTTTGGGGGTGGATCAATTAAACTTGCATTGTTCCATGCTCTAATCCATACTTTTGGTGTTTCATCACCTACAATTTGCAGTTACAAATGTATTTTAAAATTTCACATACATTTTAAGCATTGGACTTATACAATACATATTTGGTCATGCTCACAGAAGGTATACTTCATGGACACTAAATGATGCAAACAAAAAGAAAAAACTCATGCACACAGAAGGCAAAACTCATGCACGCAGAGGGCAAAACTCATGCACGCGGAAGGCAAAACTCATGCACACAGAAGGCAAAACTCATGCACGCAAAATGGCAGTCTTCTGAATCTGGATTATGACAAAAGTCAAACCATCTTATGTAACAACACTATCTTATTCAATATTTCACAACATATTGATTCATTTGTTGGAGTAGTATATGGGGAAGGACTCGTCCGACAACAATGGCGAAAAGGGCTTTGGTTAAGTAGAGATGAATGGAAGTGAAATTTCAAGATCCAGGGTCACAGCCTGAGATAGAGACCATGAACACCAATACTGCAACCGACACCATAGAAAGCCAAAGGCAGCCTCTTCTGGAGAGTCAAGACGATGAAGAAGACCAAATTGTGTTATTGCCTCCAAATTCTCTTATTTGGTCCTTGTATTTGGGTCACTTCTTATCCAGATGGAGTGCCAGGTTCTTTCTGTCTCCAACATCCCCTTTATCAAATCATTCATTCATGTGTTGCTGTTTCATTGAGGATAAAGAATTTTTTGTAGTGTTATCTGACATAGTTTCGCCCTCTCAAGTGAAATTTAGTGTCAGTGGGAAGATTATTTCTATTTATTTTTAGATTATCAGATTCCAACTGTGATTCTGTTATTTCTTGAAGTTAATGTGGTTCAGTGGAAGTTTTATTATATGCTGATGGGAGTCTCTAAAAGCTCTGTATTAACTAGAGAAAGTTGATGTAATTCTGAACATTCCTTGACTCCTTGTTCATGTTCTAATTGACAGAATGTGGGAATTCTCAGTAGCTCTATACATGATTGTTATCTGGCCAAACTCATTACTCCTCACCGCCATCTATGGTGTTGTTGAATCTGCCTCCGTTGCATTGTTCGGTCCTGTAATCGGCGAGTGGGTCGACAAGCTTTCATATGTTAAGGTCCTGAAATCAGATGATAATTAATGTCAACAGACTCAATTACATTTTCGTCTCATGTATAATCTAAATGTTGATTTCCTCTGTGCAGGTTCTTCAAATTTGGACAATCACACAGAACTTTTGTTTTGCTCTTGCTGGAGGAACTGTCATCACTTTGCTAGCATACTCAGAATTGAAGTCTACAAATGCAGTGGCCTTTGCCTCACTCGTTGCTGTAACTGACATCTGTGGAGCAGTTGCTGTTCTTTCAACTCTGGCAGGAACTATCTTGATTGAAAGAGAATGGTAAGTAAAAATCTCCTCTCAAAATCAATAAGAATGACTTAGCCATTAACTAGGTCCAATATTTCAGGGTAGTTGTGATATCAGAAGGCCATTCTACACAAGTATTGACAAACATGAACTCAATTATCAGACGAATCGATCTGGTATGCAAGCTAGTTGCTCCGGTGGTGGCCGGATTCCTCATATCCTTCGTATCATTGACAGCATCGGCTATATTCCTAATCTCATGGAATCTCATTTCTGTTTGTCTACAATACTGGCTATTAATGTCTGTCTACAGAGGAATCCCAGCTCTAGCCAAGAAAGAAGCAAGAATCTCAAAAACACCAGTCACTGATTTTGGACAGACCATATCTGTTTCTGCAGAAACTCAACAATTGCTTTCTTCTGGAGTTATGGCGCGAATTTCAAACCTTCCATGCATAACTTCATGGAAGGTTTACTTAAAGCAAGACGTCGTTCTTCCAGGAGTATCCCTGGCTTTGCTGTATTTTACTGTCCTCAGGTACACAAAATGACACTTGATTTTAAAAGCCAGAGTTTCGTGACATAATTTAATCCTGTGTTATTTGTAGCTTTGGGAGTTTGATGACAGCTGCACTGGAATCATATGGAATTCCTGCATACGTCATCAGCATAGCGCGAGGATTAAGTGCTGGGATTGGAATAAGCGCTACTTACGCGTATCCTGTGCTTCAATCACATATCTCGACGATTAGGACAGGACTTTGGTCCATATGGTCCCAGGTGTATTATCCATCTACTCTCTTTCCTAGTTTTTTCAAAAAAGATTTGAGATTTTGAGTGCTGTGTAAATTGTGCATTGCAGTGGTCTTTCCTTATATTATGTGTTGCTTCCATATGGGTCCAAAATGGTATAACATCATCATACATGTTGATGGCTGGAGTCGCGGCTTCTCGGCTTGGACTTTGGATATTTGATTTGGCTGTCATTCAACAAATGCAGGTTTACAAATTTATCTGATGGATATATCACTTGAAATTCTGAATATTAAAATCATAAAGTTTGAATTATAATGTTAATGTAAAAAAGGATCAAGTGGTGGAATCAGACAGATGTGTGGTAGGAGGAGTTCAAAATTCACTTCAGTCTAGTATGGATTTGATGGGCTATCTCATGGGTGTAGTTGTTTCCAACACTGAGGTGATTAAATCAGCTTTTAATTTAGATATATATGCATATGTATATAGAGAATGATGAGCATAAATGATTCTGATTGTTGATGCAGGATTTTTGGAAGTTGATATTGATATCATTCGTGCTAGTAACAGCTTCTGGAATGATGTACACATTGCACGTGTGGCGTGTTAAGAAGCATTTGTTTCATTTGGAGAAGCTCTCTACAATAGCTTGTTCTTGCTGTAGATCTTCCTAGCTGTCTTTCTTTAATAAACTCATCCTTCCTACTCCATGTTTTACTAGGTTCACTACAAGAAAAAGCACTTTTTCAGTGGAAAACATTATCGTCACCAAAAGTAATTATTTCGTCGCCCAAAGGATTCTGCGACTAATTAGATCTCGTCGCATTAGGCGCGTCGTACAAAGTGTCGGTGACTAAGCATATTTCTTCGCCAAATGACTATTAGTGACGAATATTTAACTGTCACTATAACCTTCTGGGATGAAAAATCTACGGTCATTCTAGTTCATTTGTGACGGAACTGTAGCATTAAATCTTTGTGACAAACATTAAGTCGTCACCTTGAACTTTCTGTGACGATTCCCTTTTGAAAGAAAGCAGTTTTTTATCTTGTAGTTTACGTGCTACGTTGCTCCTTATAAATCACAACTTTATATTATTAATATTATTTAAGTATTCATGAAAACTGGACAAACATACGAAATATTCATATAAGTCAAGCCAATTGACAAATAGTTGTGATAAACTATAGCAATAGATATCACCTAGATATGTTTAGGGGAAAAGATCTCATGAGGATAATACTCTAAAGAAGGACTAAGGATCAATCTTGTCCATTCATCTTCTTTTATCTTATTGGTTGGACTGAGTCTGTACAACACAAAGCTTTTTCCCCTTTCCTCCGTTCATTCATCACATCTCTTTCAATCGATTGAGATTGTTGGAAAAATCTGATCGATCTGGATCTAGCCATTCTCCACATCGATTAACAAACCTCTGTGGATCTCGTCTTCGTCCTCGCTAAATTCGTCCGCTCGTCTTCCAGAATTTTTCATTCTTCCGCCTGAATTGCTTTCGTCAACCAATTCAATTGGTTTATAGAGTTGTTGATTCAATTTCTTTCGTTTTCATTGGATCTGGTCATGTTCTTCATATGTATCTCGTTTCTCCTTTCTAATGCACACATAAAATTCAGATTTGCTATTGATCTAGAACTATTTCGGTATAGTATTCAATATTTTCTTTTATAATAATAGGTCAAGTGATATTGAATCAGCTGTGAGATTGTTCATTTTGATGGATACCAAAGCTATGATAACATGGAATTCGTTGATAGCAAGATATTGCTTTGAAAGGAGGAAAATTAAAGGAAGCACGCCACTTGTTTGATCAAATTCCCCAACCATAAGTTGTTATGTGTGCGCCACTGATCTGAAGGTTGTTAGGGAGTCTTTTTAATTCAGATCTCTTAATGGAAATTGCTTGTTATGCTGGTTCGTTATTCCTCATTTGTTTTGTGTTTGTTACTTGCAAACACGTAATTGTAAACATAAGCAAACAATTTGTTTTGACTATTCAATTTGTTGATGATTTTGTATTGATGGTAAACCATGTCATCCCGATTTTGTGAAATTCGCAATAAATTTGTACACAACTGCAAGATATGCCAGAATTTGTTGATTAAGTTTAATATGCAAAAGCATTGTCCAATGCACACAGAAGAAATGTCTCATGCACACGGATGAACTAACTCATGCACACATGCTTTTGAGGCTCTAGAGAGAACTTTTTTGCTTTTTGTAGATGATTTGTATGTATCCTGCAACGCTACAATTCAGTTAAGAAAACTACTATGATTAATCAATGATTAGTTGTTTATTATTACTTTTAGTTTATCAATACTTGAATAGTCAATTACTAGTAGGAAATGCATTTTAGCTTGATAGATTGTAAACATAAGATGTTGATTTGGAATTGATTTGGAAGTGTTTTAGATAAGAAGAAGATAACTCGGGGGATTTATAATAAGCATGAATACAACTGCAAGACATGCTCGAAATTTGTTGATTAAACTTGAGATACAACAAAAAAAAAGCTCATGCACGCGGATGTCTCCCCTTAAACATTATTGCAAGATAACTTGTTTCTCTATCTATTACTTATTTTTTGTGTTATTCTGTAACTTAATGGTCGGGGTAAGAGAGTTGTCATGCATGGATGACTTGTGCACACAAAAGCACTGAGTCATGCACACAGAGGTTGAAACTCATGCACACAAAAGTACAAACTCATTCACACCTAATCTCGACTTGTGTACACAATTTTTTTGAGATTCTTTAGATTGGTTGAAAATCAAACTGGCTGATGCACAATAGAGAACAATCACATACATATTGCATCATTAAGTCATGCGCACCAGACCCTTGACCTCTGGCTAATGCTAATTATTTTTTTGAGATTCTTTAGACATTTAAAATGAAAGTTGATTCATGCACAACATAACACAAACTCATGCACACAAAAGCATTAAATCATGCATACTGGACACCTGACCACACACAAAATTTCTGAGATTCTTGAGAGTGATTTAAAATCAATACTTTGCATTTCTCCTCAACAACTCAGATTAAAAAACCCATCAACTAGAATCTTTTTCATCAAGTTTGTGACTATAAAACCACTAGTTCCTACTTTTTCTCGTACCACCAGGTCTTCTTGCTTTTGAGAGTCTGTTTTATTCAATAATCTCTAACACCTTTTTACGCACTTCATTGTGTTCGCCAACGAGGAGACTCTAAAGGTGCTTCATTCCCAATAATTGATGCACACAATTGTTTGAACATTCAAAGTTTTTTCAGTTTTTTCTGATAGATAAAATGCTTATATATACTACAAATTAGTTTTAAATAATATAAATTAATTATGAACCAATTCACTGAAAAATATTACAGATACACAAAAAGCACTTTGATGATGCACACAGAAGGCCTGATTGTTGCACATACAAGCAATAATTGATGCACACATAGCACAACTGATGCACACAATACTTTTTGTACCCCTGTTTCCTTATACTTTATTTTTTAAGGAGATGAATATCAAGTGTATGATAGTTTTGATCTTTGTTTCTCCGATCACTATAGCTCAACATTATACTCTAAGTGCAATGGTATACTGAATGTCTTCCGTTTGTTTTTCCTTCATATTTTTAACTTGCTTTATATTGTATTATGTTATGTAAATCGAGGTAAGAAATTTGTGATGAAGTGACTCATGCACACAAAAGCCTCAACTCATGCACACCAAGTCATGCACTTAATAGAAAAAACTCATGCACACAGAAGCACTAAGTCATGCACACAGTACCATTGACTCATGTACACACATTTGTTAAGGTTTTAGAGTATTTTAAAAGCACACAATATACTAATTAAGTGCATGACACTTGATACATTAATTGAAACCAATACTTTTCATTTGCAAACAAACCAAATTCCGAACTAGTCATCAAGTAGAATCTATTACACAAGCTTTAAACAAAAATCATACTACAAAATGCTTTCATCAAGTTTATCTTCATTAAACAACTAGTTTCATAACCCTCAAACTTCCTTCATCTCCTTCCTTCATTCCTTCCTTCCTTCCTTCCTTCTTTCTTTCTTCCCTCTACTTGGAAGCTTTCTTCTCTTCATCTAATTTTCCTTTTAATTTCTTATAAAATCTCTTCAATTAACATGACATTGTCAATATCTTCATCCTTAGTTGACTCTTGATGTTGTTGTAGTTGGAAGTGGAACTGGAATAATTGCTTGAATTGGAGGTGGAACTGCACTAAATCCATGAAATACAAACTTAATCAAGCACATAGAAAGTATATCACATGCACCCAAACGGTATAATTCACAATCACAAACTGATGCATACATAAGGAAAAAAAATTCATGCACACACAAGGTAACACTCATGTGCACATAAGGTAAAACTCAAACACACAACTACAATCAGATTAGAACATGCTATAAGACTCATATATATTGCACTGAATTTATGAAATGCAGACTTTATATGCACACAATGCGATGAAATTACCATTTTGGGTTGATGTTGTAGCTAGAGCTACACTAATTGTTGGTTTGGGGTGGATCAATTAAACTTGCATTGTTCCATGCTCTAATCCATACTTTTGGTGTTTCATCACCTACAATCTGCAGTTAAAAATGTATTATAAAATTTCACATACATTTTAAGCAGTGGACTTGTACAATACATATTTGGTCATGCTCACAGAAGGTATACTTCATGGACACTAAATGATGCACACAAAAAGAATAAACTCATGCACACAGAAGGCAAAACTCATGCACACAGAAAGCAAAACTCATGCACGCAGAAGGCAAAACTCATGCACGCGGAAGGCAAAACTCATGCACGCGGAAGGCAAAACTCATGCACGCAGAAGGCAAAACTCATGCACGCAGAAGGCAAAACTCATGCACACAACTAAATTCAAATTAGAATCTTATAGAATATGCACACCGACTCGTTCATGCACACAGAAGATTTAACACTTACACACAACTCAACGAAATGACGCACACATCTAATTCAGACTAATAGTTTATACAACTAGTTTGTAAACTCATTTATGCACTCAATTTTTGAATTACTGTGATAAATCCATGGAGAATAAACCTTCAAACCTGGCAATTTTGGATCTAATTCTAAATCATGTTCACTCATGCACTTAAACACAAATTAGTTGTTTATATAGACTGAATAATGAAGTTCAATGATAATTACCTTGAAACCTAATAAGTTTCGATCTCATCTTTGAATTTGCTACTTGTTGTCTTCAAATTAGGTCAGTAGGAGGTCGATTTGAAAGTATTTCACTGAATTTGTGAAGAATCTCTTCCTCGTTCTTCTTCTCTTGGGGAATCGAGTGGAATCGCCTACAAATCGAGCGAAATCGCCTACAAATCGAGTGAAATCGCTTCGTCATCCTCTGGAAAATGCTTCCAATCTGATTTTCGGCGATCGATCTCGTTTCTTCCACTTCACCGAGTTTGAATCAACTAAAATCGAGTGGAGAAACTCAGATCTAGGGAGAGAAGAGTGGAGAAACTCGTATCTGGAGAGAAGAGAGTGGAGAAACTCAGATCTAGAGAGAGGAGAGTGAAGAAAGTCGGATATGAAATGTGAAACGGAGCGACATAGTTCGATTTGGAGAATGGAGAACTCAGATCTGAAATGTAGGAAAGTAAAAGGATATGGAGAAACCTGGGTTTTTTTTTTCTTTTATACCCCTAATTTCATGTTACTTCTAGGCCTTTGGATCAAACTTCATCTTGCGGATGGAGTTTGTCCTTAGTCCTTATCTAAGGGAGGATCTTCATGGGAATCTCACCCAAAAATATAGGTCATCTTCTTTATTATCTTAATATATTATAAAATTAGGGGTTCTTCAAATTAATCACACTACATTTAATGCTTTATTTTTAATTTATCAGTTTTTTAATTTTTTTCTTTTCCCGTTTCTTTCTGACGTTTACGAATATGTCACCCAAATGAAGATTTTGACCCACCAACACATGTCTATAATGGATCCGTATGGAACATATTATCATCTTCTACTCTTCGATTCTTCTACTCTTCAATTTCGCAATGCCTTATTGTGAAGTTTATAGGTTGTGAAACCCGCGCGTAGCGCGGGCCCAAAAAGTCTAGTATTTATAGTAATTTTATGTAATTTTTTTTATTAACAAGTGAAACTTCTATCTATCTAATATAATATAAAAATTGCGGACACAGAAAATTAAAGACCGCATTAAATACTTTTGCATTCTTATTGGTTAATAACTCTCCTCAATTTAATATTTATATTTTCTAATTGGTGAATTTTATACATTATAATTGGATCAAACTCTATAAAAAATTAAATGTGTGAAGATTTATAAAATTAAAACTTTGATTTTTAAAAGATGAATATTTTATTTTCAATCTAATATATAAGTTGTGATTTTTAAAAATGAATGTTTTACAACAATGTTGAAGTATTTTGATTGACCATGGCATAAATGAACTTTTATTATCTCTTGCTATTTCAACGATTTGTTAACCACATATGTCTAATGCGATCCATTTTTACGAGTCTTATACGTTTTTTTGGAGTTGCCCAACAAAAAGACGGCCTATTATTTTGGACTAACACAAAAGACACAAAATCTTATTCTTCGCAAATTTAGTACTCTGTTTTAGTTTTGAATTTCAAAATTGATTAATTTGATGATAAATCTCAAATTCGCTTTTTTCCTATCTTGCTCTTGAGTTATGTGAGCAAGTGATTTATGTTAATAGTTTTGTTGGGTATATATATACTAATGAATTAAGCATTGTTTTATCATCTCCAACTAAACAAATTTTTGCCTTAGAGATTATTCCATATGTTGGTAAAAATTACAAATAATGTGTATATATATCAACCTATGTAATATCAGCATGAATGAGATATTCAAATAACCTTTCTAGAGAAACACTAACAGAACGAGAAATCCAACAAAGAGCAATGAAGAAGACGATCAATCAAGGGATTATAACTTTTTATATTATACAACATGTAGAATATTTGCATAGAAAATAAATTTTACACAATAAATAAAATAAAATCCTCGTAGCGTTGATGACCTTTTCCTACAGATTAGCAATGTTTATATAAAATAATATAGACCTGCACGTAGCGCGGACCCAAAATGCTAGTATACTATAAAGCTAGGAATTCCCCAAATAAATCACACTGCATTTAATGCTTTGTTTTTAATTTATCATTTTCTTGATTTTTCTTTTTTCCATTTCTTTCCTACGTATATGTAGGCTAAATGAAGATTTTGACCCACCAACACATGTCTATAATGGATTCGCATGGAACATAACATCATCTTCTACTCTACGATTCTGTAACGCCTTATTGTTAAATTTTATATGTCGTAAAACCCGCGCTACGCGCGGGCCCAAAAAGTCTAGTATGTTTATAAACTTAGTTAACACTATTTTGATGAAACATAACATAACATCATCGTGAGTTGTACAATTGAGAATTGTCTTAACTCCCTCTTCTTACCTTATTTGAGTCTCTATTTGGTGCTATTGCATGTCTTAAGCTCTATTTCTCGTGATTGATTACTGACTTGGGCGTCAGAGAGCCAAATCTGAGGGTCGTCCCTTCTGGTTAGGTTGCGCATGTACTTGGGAGCTCAAAACACGAAGAACAGAGAAAAAAGATGGAGTTTTATCCGAGAAGGAGTGGAATCTCAAGTTGTTGGTCCAACTACGGTCGAGAGGTCTCTGACAATCAAAAATAAATTTTGTAACTGGCCTGACCTCACAAGGTGTTGATCGAGATGTCCCGATATCTGGGCTTCAAAGTCCATATTTATGGTTCATTTTGGTCATATGAGAATGATATCACAATGCACGTTCTTTTAAAGTAGGACATAAATCAACAAAGAAATTCAAAACGAGTAAAACCATGGCATTAGAAAGACAACTGTATGTCATATTGTAATAACTTCTACATCGTGTGATGACTTGAAGATAAGGTCATTTGAAAACCAATTGAAAGGTGAGCAAGACCAGATACTTCTGTAACTACTAGTCTAATGCCTCGTGCCATCTTAATTTAATATACTATAAAGTTAAGGGTATGATAAATTAATCACACTATATTTAATGCTTTTTTATTTTTGAGTTTTTTCTTTTCTCGTTCTTTTTCTACATTGAATGGTTAAAGATACGTAGTCAATTGAAGATTTATATCCAACAACAGTATACATAGTTAAAGGTATTGTGATCTCCTACTCTTCGATTCCTAAACTCTTAATTTTGAAGTTTTACAAAACCGTAAAACCCGCGCTACGCGCGGGTCCAAAAATCCTAGTCATATATCTATATAAAGACTGGTTGTCTGTTGCCAAAAGTAAATAAAATTGGTATTGCATTAAATTTCATAACCGTAACCTATTTCAATCCTTTCACCTGTTCTAGACCATTCTATTTTATCGATTGTCTTGAACGACAGCCCGTCTCCTCCATTTCCGGCGCAAGCGATTGGAGAACAAAACACGAAATCCAAACACGATACATTTTATTTGGGTTCACAATCTCCTCTATCTAATCCCTTCATCTTCTTCCTCCCTTTCTGTGATTTCTACTTTGTTAATCTCACTTTGTATTTGCAGCTCTATCCACACGTTTCTGTAATTCAATACTTTTTTTCGTTGATTTCGCCTTCACCACCCCCGAATTGAGGCTCTGATTTGCCTATCGTCTTCATAAATGAGTCTCGAAACCCTATATCGCCCACTCTGAAGTATTTGATCGAGACAAAGGCTGAAAACACCATATTGAAGGAGATTTTGCTTCGCACAACCACAAACCCTAGATAGGTAACTTCTCTTCTTCTTCCTCTTCACTTCCTTTTTCTACTCTCATCTTCGCAAAAAGCAACTGTGTTTTGGTTTGGATTTTTTCAATTTACACTGTCAATTATGGCTTGATTTTTGGAATGTCTGATTCGTATGTCTATTTGACTCAATATCAAAGGTTTCTGATTTGGTTTTGGAATGTCTGATTTCTATATCTATTTGATTCTGTTGTGTTTTGTGATCTGGCTTGCTTTGGTTGATGTCCATTGTGTGGTCTTTACCTCTTTCTAGGATCTCTATAGATTCACCTAATTTTTGTGATTTAGCCTAGAACATTTTCTACATGTTAGTCTAGGTTGCCATCTTTTAGATAGGGTGATCCAATTTTCAGGGCGTCTGGTATATTGTGACAATGGTTTATTCGTTTGTTGTTTTGATTGGTCTTTTCTTTTTGTTTACTCTCTGATGGTGCAGTAGCAGTTTTGCGACTCGAGAGTGAAGAGTATAACACTTTTGAAGGACAATCGGTCGGGTCAAAGTCAGATATCTTTAGTGATTCGGATCAAATCGAGTTCATCTCATCCGGGTCAAATTTTTATTCTATGAAGCACCAACATAAAAAAACCGGGCTCTTCTTTGTCTGTCACCCAACGCATTTCAGTTGTTCTGTTGATTCGAATGGGCGAGAAGCACAATTCAAATTCAAGACACGAGTACGTGCACTAGAAAGGGAACTGGCCTTCGGGTGTCATTTGATATCCACCATGTTAGGGTTCTTCGAGGCACTGCTCGCATCAGGATTTTACTCCTCTGTGTGGCATTTGTTGTCCTAGTCTAAATCTAAATCTAATATAAAATTGGCATGTTACAAAAAAGTTGAATGCTCATTAATCACATTTATTGAAGACTTAATTTTTTTTCCTTTTTTAATTCATTTTTCTCCCCTCCTCATTTAAATGCAACTCTTTCTTTTTAATGTTGATTGACCTATTAAAAAAATAAAATAATTGATAATTTTGTAGGGTAATAGAAATTAGATCACCTCTTTTGTCCAAATATCTTGGATCCAATTTAGAGATATTATACAAATAATTAACTCCATTCATATATCAAACTAAACACAAAATTAAGATATTTTAAAAATAGAATATATAATATCGTATCTTATAGTGCCAAAGTGTCGCGCGTAGCGCGGCGTTTAAATTCTAGTCTCAAGAAATAATTTGTAGTGGTCATGTAAAGAGAAGTTTGATGTATTGTAATTTGTTTGTAACACAATTCAAACCATTATAGCAAGTAACATTAATTTTTCCAGTAAATAAGTACATATGAAAGTAACTTTTTGCTAGGGCTCCGTAAAATCGAGGTTACAAGGTTTCTTTATAGTCCGAGTTTGAAAACTCTAGGTTATAAGTTCCCATACTGTTTGAAATTCGGGTTATATTGTATGATTTAAAACGCCATATTATTGGGTTTTAACACTTATACCCTTGAATGTTTTCCAGATTCAAGGTAAAAAGTGTCGGTTTAAAAAATCAAAAGTGAAACGCTACAAGAAGTGTTTTAAAACTATTACAAAAACAAAAATAAAAAATTGTTCAAACAAGACCCCAATATTCAAATTATAATTTAACCATTATGCCTCAATGTTCTAATAATATAAATTATTATCTATATTACTGAATTATCGGTATATGAGTACGTGTCTAACCAAATCATTCCAATCATGGCAAAAAAAACAAATCATTCCAATTAAACCAGTGTTTACTCGAATAATTTGTTTTAATTTACAATAATTGGAATGATTCCTTCTCACTCACCTTTCATATAGTTCTTTATTACTGAAAATTTGATTTTTCACTGCAAATTTTATGAATTTTTGTTACATGATGAAAAGACTCAAGATATTTTAGAATTATTCGTTACAGTGTTTCTATTTTCCTCTTTTTAGAAGAGAAAAGATCTCATGAGGATGGATCTCCATATAAGGAATAAGAACTCATCCTCACCCTCCATTCCTTAACAGCTCAATCCATCCCAAGCGTCCACGTGGCAGATTTTATCCCCAAACCAGTTTTTCTCTCTCTCCAGATTTCTCTCTTCTCCTCCTGCTGTCACTCGATTCCTGCTGCTTGATTCCTGCCGATCGCTTCCGCTCGTTCTGTCGCCATTAATGGAGGCTTCCATGAACTCCGTCGCCGGCGACTTCTCTCCCTCCGTCCAAATCGGCTCTGCTTCGAACGATTCAGGTTAGGAACACTTCGCCGGCGACTTTTATCCCTTACTTTTATCTCGACAAGTTCATTTTGCTTTCGTCAACCAATTCCTTATGGTTTATAGATTTGTTGATTCAATTTCTTTCGTTTTCATTGGATTTGGTCATGTTCTTCATATGTATCTCGCTTCTCCTTTCTAATGCATACATAAAATTCATATTTGCAATTGATCTAGAACTATTTCGGTATAGTATTCAATATTTTCTTTTATAATAGGTCAAGTGATATTGAATCAGCTGTGAGATTGTTCATTTTGACGGATACCAAAGCTATGATAACATCGAATTCGTTGATAGCAAGATATTGCTTTGAAAGGAGGAAAATTAAAGGAAGCACGCCACCTGTTTGATCAAATTCCCCAACCAGAAGTTGTTATGTGTGCACTAATCTGAGGGTTGTTAGGGAGTCTTTTTAATTCAGATCTCTTAATGGAAATTGCTTGTTATGATGATTCATTATTCCTCATTTGTTTTGTGTTTGTTACTTGCAAACACGTAATTGTAAACATAAGCAAACAGTTTGTTTTGACTATTCAATTTGTTGATGATTTTGTATTGATGGTAAACCATGTCATCCTGATTTTGTGAAATTCGTAATAAATTTGTACACAACTGCAAGATATGCCAGAATTTGTTGATTAAGTTTTATATACAAAAGCATTGTCCAATGCACACAGAAGAAATGTCTCATGCACACGGATGAACTAACTCATGCACACATGCTTTTGAGGCTCTAGAGAGAACTTTTTTGCTTTATGTAGATGATTTTTATGTATCCTGCAATGTTATAATTCAGTTAAGAAAACTACTATGAATAATCAATGATTAGTTGTTTATCAATACTTGAATAGTCAATTACTAGTAGGAAATGCATTTTAGCTTGATAGATTGTAAACCTAAGATGTTGATTTGGAATTGATTTGGAAGTGCTTTAGATAAGAAGAAGATAACTCGTGGGATTTATAATAAGCATGAATACAACTGCAAGACATGCTCGAAATTTGTTGATTAAACTTGAGATACAACAAAAAAAGCTCATGCACGCGAATGTCTCCCCTTAAACATTATTGCAAGATAACTTGTTTCTCTGTCTATTACTTATTTTTTGTATTATTCTGTAACTTAATGGTCGGGTAAGAGAGTTGTCATGCATGGATGACTTGTGCACACAAAAGCACTGAGTCATGCACACAGAGGTTGAAACTCATGCACACAGAAGTACAAACTCATGCACACAGAAGTACAAACTCATGCACACCTAATCTCGACTTGTGCACACAATTTTTTTGAGATTCTTTAGATTGGTTGAAAATCAAACTGGCTGATGCACAATAGAGAACAATCACATACATATTGCATCATTAAGTCATGCGCACCAGACCCTTGACCTCTGGCTAATGCTAATAATTTTTTTGAGATTCTTTAGACATTTAAAATGAAAGTTGATTCATGCACAACATAACACAAACTCAGGCACACAAAAGCACTAAATCATGCATATTGGACACCTGACCACACAAAAAATTTCTGAGATTCTTGAGAGTGATTTAAAATCAATACTTTGCATTTCTCCTCAACAAATCAGATTAAAAAATCCATCAACTAGAATCTTTTTCATCAAGTTTGTGACTATAAAACCACTAGTTCCTACTTTTTCTCGTACCACCAGGTCTTCTTGCTTTTGAGAGTCTCTTTTATTCAATAATCTCTAACACCTTTTTACGCACTTCATTGTGTTCGCCAACGAGGAGACTCTAAAGGTGCTTCATTCCCAATAATTGATGCACACAATTGTTTGAACATTCAAAGTTTTTTAAGTTTTTTCTGATAGATAAAATGCTTATGTATACTACAAATTAGTTTTATATAATGTAAAGTAATTATGAACCAATTCACTAAAAAATATTACAGATACACAAAAAACACTTTGATGATGCACACAGAAGGCCTGATTGTTGCACATACAAGCAATAATTGATGCACACATAGCACAACTAATGCACACAATACTTTTTGTACCCTTGTTTCCTTATACTTTATTTTTTAAGGAGATGAATATCAAGGGTATGATAGTTTTGATCTTTGTTTCTCCGATCACTATAGCTCAACATTATACTCTAAGTGCAATGGTATACTGAATGTCTTCCGTTTGTTTTTCCTTCATATTTTTAACTTTCTTTATATTGTATTATGTTATGTATATCGAGGTAAGAAATTTGTGATGAAGTGACTCATGCACACAGAAGCCTCAACTCATGCACACCAAGTCATGCACTTAATAGAAAAGCACACAGAAGCACTAAGTCATGCACACAGTACCATTGACTCATGTACACACATTTGTTAAGGTTTTAGAGTATTTTAACATCACACAATATGTTAATTAAGTGCATGACACTTGATACATTAATTGAAACCAATACTTTTCATTTGCAAACAAATCAAATTCTGAACTAGTCATCAAGTAGAATCTATTACACAAGCTTTAAACAAAAATCATACTACAAAATGCTTTCATCAAGTTTATCTTCATTAAACAACTAGTTTCATAACCCTCAAACTTCCTTCATCTCCTTCCTTCCTTCCTTCCTTCCTTCCTTCCTTCTTTCTTTCTTCCCTCTACTTGGAAGCTTTCTTCTCTTCATCTAATTTTCCTTTTAATTTCTTATAAAATCTCTTCAATTAACATGACATTGTCAATATCTTCATCCTTAGTTGACTCTTGATGTTGTTGTAGTTGGAAGTGGAAATGGAATAATTGCTTGAATTGGAGGTGGAACTGCACTAAATCCATGAAATGCAAACTTAATCAAGCACATAGAAAGTATATCACATGCACACAAACGGTATAATTCACAATCACAAACTGATGCATACATAAGGAAAAAAAATCATGCACACACAAGGTAAAACTCATGTGCACATAAGGTAAAACTCAAGCACACAACTACAATCAGATTAGAACATGCTACAAGACTCATATATATTGCATTGAATTTATGAAATGCAGACTTTATATGCACACAATGCGATGAAATTACCATTTTGGGTTGATGTTGTAGCTAGAGCTACACTAATTGTTGGTTTGGGGGTGGATCAATTAAACTTGCATTGTTCCATGCTCTAATCCATACTTTTGGTGTTTCATCACCTACAATTTGCAGTTACAAATGTATTTTAAAATTTCACATACATTTTAAGCATTGGACTTATACAATACATATTTGGTCATGCTCACAGAAGGTATACTTCATGGACACTAAATGATGCAAACAAAAAGAAAAAACTCATGCACACAGAAGGCAAAACTCATGCACGCAGAGGGCAAAACTCATGCACGCGGAAGGCAAAACTCATGCACACAGAAGGCAAAACTCATGCACGCAAAATGGCAGTCTTCTGAATCTGGATTATGACAAAAGTCAAACCATCTTATGTAACAACACTATCTTATTCAATATTTCACAACATATTGATTCATTTGTTGGAGTAGTATATGGGGAAGGACTCGTCCGACAACAATGGCGAAAAGGGCTTTGGTTAAGTAGAGATGAATGGAAGTGAAATTTCAAGATCCAGGGTCACAGCCTGAGATAGAGACCATGAACACCAATACTGCAACCGACACCATAGAAAGCCAAAGGCAGCCTCTTCTGGAGAGTCAAGACGATGAAGAAGACCAAATTGTGTTATTGCCTCCAAATTCTCTTATTTGGTCCTTGTATTTGGGTCACTTCTTATCCAGATGGAGTGCCAGGTTCTTTCTGTCTCCAACATCCCCTTTATCAAATCATTCATTCATGTGTTGCTGTTTCATTGAGGATAAAGAATTTTTTGTAGTGTTATCTGACATAGTTTCGCCCTCTCAAGTGAAATTTAGTGTCAGTGGGAAGATTATTTCTATTTATTTTTAGATTATCAGATTCCAACTGTGATTCTGTTATTTCTTGAAGTTAATGTGGTTCAGTGGAAGTTTTATTATATGCTGATGGGAGTCTCTAAAAGCTCTGTATTAACTAGAGAAAGTTGATGTAATTCTGAACATTCCTTGACTCCTTGTTCATGTTCTAATTGACAGAATGTGGGAATTCTCAGTAGCTCTATACATGATTGTTATCTGGCCAAACTCATTACTCCTCACCGCCATCTATGGTGTTGTTGAATCTGCCTCCGTTGCATTGTTCGGTCCTGTAATCGGCGAGTGGGTCGACAAGCTTTCATATGTTAAGGTCCTGAAATCAGATGATAATTAATGTCAACAGACTCAATTACATTTTCGTCTCATGTATAATCTAAATGTTGATTTCCTCTGTGCAGGTTCTTCAAATTTGGACAATCACACAGAACTTTTGTTTTGCTCTTGCTGGAGGAACTGTCATCACTTTGCTAGCATACTCAGAATTGAAGTCTACAAATGCAGTGGCCTTTGCCTCACTCGTTGCTGTAACTGACATCTGTGGAGCAGTTGCTGTTCTTTCAACTCTGGCAGGAACTATCTTGATTGAAAGAGAATGGTAAGTAAAAATCTCCTCTCAAAATCAATAAGAATGACTTAGCCATTAACTAGGTCCAATATTTCAGGGTAGTTGTGATATCAGAAGGCCATTCTACACAAGTATTGACAAACATGAACTCAATTATCAGACGAATCGATCTGGTATGCAAGCTAGTTGCTCCGGTGGTGGCCGGATTCCTCATATCCTTCGTATCATTGACAGCATCGGCTATATTCCTAATCTCATGGAATCTCATTTCTGTTTGTCTACAATACTGGCTATTAATGTCTGTCTACAGAGGAATCCCAGCTCTAGCCAAGAAAGAAGCAAGAATCTCAAAAACACCAGTCACTGATTTTGGACAGACCATATCTGTTTCTGCAGAAACTCAACAATTGCTTTCTTCTGGAGTTATGGCGCGAATTTCAAACCTTCCATGCATAACTTCATGGAAGGTTTACTTAAAGCAAGACGTCGTTCTTCCAGGAGTATCCCTGGCTTTGCTGTATTTTACTGTCCTCAGGTACACAAAATGACACTTGATTTTAAAAGCCAGAGTTTCGTGACATAATTTAATCCTGTGTTATTTGTAGCTTTGGGAGTTTGATGACAGCTGCACTGGAATCATATGGAATTCCTGCATACGTCATCAGCATAGCGCGAGGATTAAGTGCTGGGATTGGAATAAGCGCTACTTACGCGTATCCTGTGCTTCAATCACATATCTCGACGATTAGGACAGGACTTTGGTCCATATGGTCCCAGGTGTATTATCCATCTACTCTCTTTCCTAGTTTTTTCAAAAAAGATTTGAGATTTTGAGTGCTGTGTAAATTGTGCATTGCAGTGGTCTTTCCTTATATTATGTGTTGCTTCCATATGGGTCCAAAATGGTATAACATCATCATACATGTTGATGGCTGGAGTCGCGGCTTCTCGGCTTGGACTTTGGATATTTGATTTGGCTGTCATTCAACAAATGCAGGTTTACAAATTTATCTGATGGATATATCACTTGAAATTCTGAATATTAAAATCATAAAGTTTGAATTATAATGTTAATGTAAAAAAGGATCAAGTGGTGGAATCAGACAGATGTGTGGTAGGAGGAGTTCAAAATTCACTTCAGTCTAGTATGGATTTGATGGGCTATCTCATGGGTGTAGTTGTTTCCAACACTGAGGTGATTAAATCAGCTTTTAATTTAGATATATATGCATATGTATATAGAGAATGATGAGTATAAATGATTCTGATTGTTGATGCAGGATTTTTGGAAGTTGATATTGATATCATTCGTGCTAGTAACAGCTTCTGGAATGATGTACACATTGCACGTGTGGCGTGTTAAGAAGCATTTGTTTCATTTGGAGAAGCTCTCTACAATAGCTTGTTCTTGCTGTAGATCTTCCTAGCTGTCTTTCTTTAATAAACTCATCCTTCCTACTCCATGTTTTACTAGGTTCACTACAAGAAAAAGCACTTTTTCAGTGGAAAACATTATCGTCACCAAAAGTAATTATTTCGTCGCCCAAAGGATTCTGCGACTAATTAGATCTCGTCGCATTAGGCGCGTCGTACAAAGTGTCGGTGACTAAGCATATTTCTTCGCCAAATGACTATTAGTGACGAATATTTAACTGTCACTATAACCTTCTGGGATGAAAAATCTACGGTCATTCTAGTTCATTTGTGACGGAACTGTAGCATTAAATCTTTGTGACAAACATTAAGTCGTCACCTTGAACTTTCTGTGACGATTCCCTTTTGAAAGAAAGCAGTTTTTTATCTTGTAGTTTACGTGCTACGTTGCTCCTTATAAATCACAACTTTATATTATTAATATTATTTAAGTATTCATGAAAACTGGACAAACATACGAAATATTCATATAAGTCAAGCCAATTGACAAATAGTTGTGATAAACTATAGCAATAGATATCACCTAGATATGTTTAGGGGAAAAGATCTCATGAGGATAATACTCTAAAGAAGGACTAAGGATCAATCTTGTCCATTCATCTTCTTTTATCTTATTGGTTGGACTGAGTCTGTACAACACAAAGCTTTTTCCCCTTTCCTCCGTTCATTCATCACATCTCTTTCAATCGATTGAGATTGTTGGAAAAATCTGATCGATCTGGATCTAGCCATTCTCCACATCGATTAACAAACCTCTGTGGATCTCGTCTTCGTCCTCGCTAAATTCGTCCGCTCGTCTTCCAGAATTTTTCATTCTTCCGCCTGAATTGCTTTCGTCAACCAATTCAATTGGTTTATAGAGTTGTTGATTCAATTTCTTTCGTTTTCATTGGATCTGGTCATGTTCTTCATATGTATCTCGTTTCTCCTTTCTAATGCACACATAAAATTCAGATTTGCTATTGATCTAGAACTATTTCGGTATAGTATTCAATATTTTCTTTTATAATAATAGGTCAAGTGATATTGAATCAGCTGTGAGATTGTTCATTTTGATGGATACCAAAGCTATGATAACATGGAATTCGTTGATAGCAAGATATTGCTTTGAAAGGAGGAAAATTAAAGGAAGCACGCCACTTGTTTGATCAAATTCCCCAACCATAAGTTGTTATGTGTGCGCCACTGATCTGAAGGTTGTTAGGGAGTCTTTTTAATTCAGATCTCTTAATGGAAATTGCTTGTTATGCTGGTTCGTTATTCCTCATTTGTTTTGTGTTTGTTACTTGCAAACACGTAATTGTAAACATAAGCAAACAATTTGTTTTGACTATTCAATTTGTTGATGATTTTGTATTGATGGTAAACCATGTCATCCCGATTTTGTGAAATTCGCAATAAATTTGTACACAACTGCAAGATATGCCAGAATTTGTTGATTAAGTTTAATATGCAAAAGCATTGTCCAATGCACACAGAAGAAATGTCTCATGCACACGGATGAACTAACTCATGCACACATGCTTTTGAGGCTCTAGAGAGAACTTTTTTGCTTTTTGTAGATGATTTGTATGTATCCTGCAACGCTACAATTCAGTTAAGAAAACTACTATGATTAATCAATGATTAGTTGTTTATTATTACTTTTAGTTTATCAATACTTGAATAGTCAATTACTAGTAGGAAATGCATTTTAGCTTGATAGATTGTAAACATAAGATGTTGATTTGGAATTGATTTGGAAGTGTTTTAGATAAGAAGAAGATAACTCGGGGGATTTATAATAAGCATGAATACAACTGCAAGACATGCTCGAAATTTGTTGATTAAACTTGAGATACAACAAAAAAAAAGCTCATGCACGCGGATGTCTCCCCTTAAACATTATTGCAAGATAACTTGTTTCTCTATCTATTACTTATTTTTTGTGTTATTCTGTAACTTAATGGTCGGGGTAAGAGAGTTGTCATGCATGGATGACTTGTGCACACAAAAGCACTGAGTCATGCACACAGAGGTTGAAACTCATGCACACAGAAGTACAAACTGATGCACACAAAAGTACAAACTCATTCACACCTAATCTCGACTTGTGTACACAATTTTTTTGAGATTCTTTAGATTGGTTGAAAATCAAACTGGCTGATGCACAATAGAGAACAATCACATACATATTGCATCATTAAGTCATGCGCACCAGACCCTTGACCTCTGGCTAATGCTAATTATTTTTTTGAGATTCTTTAGACATTTAAAATGAAAGTTGATTCATGCACAACATAACACAAACTCATGCACACAAAAGCATTAAATCATGCATACTGGACACCTGACCACACACAAAATTTCTGAGATTCTTGAGAGTGATTTAAAATCAATACTTTGCATTTCTCCTCAACAACTCAGATTAAAAAACCCATCAACTAGAATCTTTTTCATCAAGTTTGTGACTATAAAACCACTAGTTCCTACTTTTTCTCGTACCACCAGGTCTTCTTGCTTTTGAGAGTCTGTTTTATTCAATAATCTCTAACACCTTTTTACGCACTTCATTGTGTTCGCCAACGAGGAGACTCTAAAGGTGCTTCATTCCCAATAATTGATGCACACAATTGTTTGAACATTCAAAGTTTTTTCAGTTTTTTCTGATAGATAAAATGCTTATATATACTACAAATTAGTTTTAAATAATATAAATTAATTATGAACCAATTCACTGAAAAATATTACAGATACACAAAAAGCACTTTGATGATGCACACAGAAGGCCTGATTGTTGCACATACAAGCAATAATTGATGCACACATAGCACAACTGATGCACACAATACTTTTTGTACCCCTGTTTCCTTATACTTTATTTTTTAAGGAGATGAATATCAAGTGTATGATAGTTTTGATCTTTGTTTCTCCGATCACTATAGCTCAACATTATACTCTAAGTGCAATGGTATACTGAATGTCTTCCGTTTGTTTTTCCTTCATATTTTTAACTTGCTTTATATTGTATTATGTTATGTAAATCGAGGTAAGAAATTTGTGATGAAGTGACTCATGCACACAAAAGCCTCAACTCATGCACACCAAGTCATGCACTTAATAGAAAAAACTCATGCACACAGAAGCACTAAGTCATGCACACAGTACCATTGACTCATGTACACACATTTGTTAAGGTTTTAGAGTATTTTAAAAGCACACAATATACTAATTAAGTGCATGACACTTGATACATTAATTGAAACCAATACTTTTCATTTGCAAACAAACCAAATTCCGAACTAGTCATCAAGTAGAATCTATTACACAAGCTTTAAACAAAAATCATACTACAAAATGCTTTCATCAAGTTTATCTTCATTAAACAACTAGTTTCATAACCCTCAAACTTCCTTCATCTCCTTCCTTCATTCCTTCCTTCCTTCCTTCCTTCTTTCTTTCTTCCCTCTACTTGGAAGCTTTCTTCTCTTCATCTAATTTTCCTTTTAATTTCTTATAAAATCTCTTCAATTAACATGACATTGTCAATATCTTCATCCTTAGTTGACTCTTGATGTTGTTGTAGTTGGAAGTGGAACTGGAATAATTGCTTGAATTGGAGGTGGAACTGCACTAAATCCATGAAATACAAACTTAATCAAGCACATAGAAAGTATATCACATGCACCCAAACGGTATAATTCACAATCACAAACTGATGCATACATAAGGAAAAAAAATTCATGCACACACAAGGTAACACTCATGTGCACATAAGGTAAAACTCAAACACACAACTACAATCAGATTAGAACATGCTATAAGACTCATATATATTGCACTGAATTTATGAAATGCAGACTTTATATGCACACAATGCGATGAAATTACCATTTTGGGTTGATGTTGTAGCTAGAGCTACACTAATTGTTGGTTTGGGGTGGATCAATTAAACTTGCATTGTTCCATGCTCTAATCCATACTTTTGGTGTTTCATCACCTACAATCTGCAGTTAAAAATGTATTATAAAATTTCACATACATTTTAAGCAGTGGACTTGTACAATACATATTTGGTCATGCTCACAGAAGGTATACTTCATGGACACTAAATGATGCACACAAAAAGAATAAACTCATGCACACAGAAGGCAAAACTCATGCACACAGAAAGCAAAACTCATGCACGCAGAAGGCAAAACTCATGCACGCGGAAGGCAAAACTCATGCACGCGGAAGGCAAAACTCATGCACGCAGAAGGCAAAACTCATGCACGCAGAAGGCAAAACTCATGCACACAACTAAATTCAAATTAGAATCTTATAGAATATGCACACCGACTCGTTCATGCACACAGAAGATTTAACACTTACACACAACTCAACGAAATGACGCACACATCTAATTCAGACTAATAGTTTATACAACTAGTTTGTAAACTCATTTATGCACTCAATTTTTGAATTACTGTGATAAATCCATGGAGAATAAACCTTCAAACCTGGCAATTTTGGATCTAATTCTAAATCATGTTCACTCATGCACTTAAACACAAATTAGTTGTTTATATAGACTGAATAATGAAGTTCAATGATAATTACCTTGAAACCTAATAAGTTTCGATCTCATCTTTGAATTTGCTACTTGTTGTCTTCAAATTAGGTCAGTAGGAGGTCGATTTGAAAGTATTTCACTGAATTTGTGAAGAATCTCTTCCTCGTTCTTCTTCTCTTGGGGAATCGAGTGGAATCGCCTACAAATCGAGCGAAATCGCCTACAAATCGAGTGAAATCGCTTCGTCATCCTCTGGAAAATGCTTCCAATCTGATTTTCGGCGATCGATCTCGTTTCTTCCACTTCACCGAGTTTGAATCAACTAAAATCGAGTGGAGAAACTCAGATCTAGGGAGAGAAGAGTGGAGAAACTCGTATCTGGAGAGAAGAGAGTGGAGAAACTCAGATCTAGAGAGAGGAGAGTGAAGAAAGTCGGATATGAAATGTGAAACGGAGCGACATAGTTCGATTTGGAGAATGGAGAACTCAGATCTGAAATGTAGGAAAGTAAAAGGATATGGAGAAACCTGGGTTTTTTTTTTCTTTTATACCCCTAATTTCATGTTACTTCTAGGCCTTTGGATCAAACTTCATCTTGCGGATGGAGTTTGTCCTTAGTCCTTATCTAAGGGAGGATCTTCATGGGAATCTCACCCAAAAATATAGGTCATCTTCTTTATTATCTTAATATATTATAAAATTAGGGGTTCTTCAAATTAATCACACTACATTTAATGCTTTATTTTTAATTTATCAGTTTTTTAATTTTTTTCTTTTCCCGTTTCTTTCTGACGTTTACGAATATGTCACCCAAATGAAGATTTTGACCCACCAACACATGTCTATAATGGATCCGTATGGAACATATTATCATCTTCTACTCTTCGATTCTTCTACTCTTCAATTTCGCAATGCCTTATTGTGAAGTTTATAGGTTGTGAAACCCGCGCGTAGCGCGGGCCCAAAAAGTCTAGTATTTATAGTAATTTTATGTAATTTTTTTTATTAACAAGTGAAACTTCTATCTATCTAATATAATATAAAAATTGCGGACACAGAAAATTAAAGACCGCATTAAATACTTTTGCATTCTTATTGGTTAATAACTCTCCTCAATTTAATATTTATATTTTCTAATTGGTGAATTTTATACATTATAATTGGATCAAACTCTATAAAAAATTAAATGTGTGAAGATTTATAAAATTAAAACTTTGATTTTTAAAAGATGAATATTTTATTTTCAATCTAATATATAAGTTGTGATTTTTAAAAATGAATGTTTTACAACAATGTTGAAGTATTTTGATTGACCATGGCATAAATGAACTTTTATTATCTCTTGCTATTTCAACGATTTGTTAACCACATATGTCTAATGCGATCCATTTTTACGAGTCTTATACGTTTTTTTGGAGTTGCCCAACAAAAAGACGGCCTATTATTTTGGACTAACACAAAAGACACAAAATCTTATTCTTCGCAAATTTAGTACTCTGTTTTAGTTTTGAATTTCAAAATTGATTAATTTGATGATAAATCTCAAATTCGCTTTTTTCCTATCTTGCTCTTGAGTTATGTGAGCAAGTGATTTATGTTAATAGTTTTGTTGGGTATATATATACTAATGAATTAAGCATTGTTTTATCATCTCCAACTAAACAAATTTTTGCCTTAGAGATTATTCCATATGTTGGTAAAAATTACAAATAATGTGTATATATATCAACCTATGTAATATCAGCATGAATGAGATATTCAAATAACCTTTCTAGAGAAACACTAACAGAACGAGAAATCCAACAAAGAGCAATGAAGAAGACGATCAATCAAGGGATTATAACTTTTTATATTATACAACATGTAGAATATTTGCATAGAAAATAAATTTTACACAATAAATAAAATAAAATCCTCGTAGCGTTGATGACCTTTTCCTACAGATTAGCAATGTTTATATAAAATAATATAGACCTGCACGTAGCGCGGACCCAAAATGCTAGTATACTATAAAGCTAGGAATTCCCCAAATAAATCACACTGCATTTAATGCTTTGTTTTTAATTTATCATTTTCTTGATTTTTCTTTTTTCCATTTCTTTCCTACGTATATGTAGGCTAAATGAAGATTTTGACCCACCAACACATGTCTATAATGGATTCGCATGGAACATAACATCATCTTCTACTCTACGATTCTGTAACGCCTTATTGTTAAATTTTATATGTCGTAAAACCCGCGCTACGCGCGGGCCCAAAAAGTCTAGTATGTTTATAAACTTAGTTAACACTATTTTGATGAAACATAACATAACATCATCGTGAGTTGTACAATTGAGAATTGTCTTAACTCCCTCTTCTTACCTTATTTGAGTCTCTATTTGGTGCTATTGCATGTCTTAAGCTCTATTTCTCGTGATTGATTACTGACTTGGGCGTCAGAGAGCCAAATCTGAGGGTCGTCCCTTCTGGTTAGGTTGCGCATGTACTTGGGAGCTCAAAACACGAAGAACAGAGAAAAAAGATGGAGTTTTATCCGAGAAGGAGTGGAATCTCAAGTTGTTGGTCCAACTACGGTCGAGAGGTCTCTGACAATCAAAAATAAATTTTGTAACTGGCCTGACCTCACAAGGTGTTGATCGAGATGTCCCGATATCTGGGCTTCAAAGTCCATATTTATGGTTCATTTTGGTCATATGAGAATGATATCACAATGCACGTTCTTTTAAAGTAGGACATAAATCAACAAAGAAATTCAAAACGAGTAAAACCATGGCATTAGAAAGACAACTGTATGTCATATTGTAATAACTTCTACATCGTGTGATGACTTGAAGATAAGGTCATTTGAAAACCAATTGAAAGGTGAGCAAGACCAGATACTTCTGTAACTACTAGTCTAATGCCTCGTGCCATCTTAATTTAATATACTATAAAGTTAAGGGTATGATAAATTAATCACACTATATTTAATGCTTTTTTATTTTTGAGTTTTTTCTTTTCTCGTTCTTTTTCTACATTGAATGGTTAAAGATACGTAGTCAATTGAAGATTTATATCCAACAACAGTATACATAGTTAAAGGTATTGTGATCTCCTACTCTTCGATTCCTAAACTCTTAATTTTGAAGTTTTACAAAACCGTAAAACCCGCGCTACGCGCGGGTCCAAAAATCCTAGTCATATATCTATATAAAGACTGGTTGTCTGTTGCCAAAAGTAAATAAAATTGGTATTGCATTAAATTTCATAACCGTAACCTATTTCAATCCTTTCACCTGTTCTAGACCATTCTATTTTATCGATTGTCTTGAACGACAGCCCGTCTCCTCCATTTCCGGCGCAAGCGATTGGAGAACAAAACACGAAATCCAAACACGATACATTTTATTTGGGTTCACAATCTCCTCTATCTAATCCCTTCATCTTCTTCCTCCCTTTCTGTGATTTCTACTTTGTTAATCTCACTTTGTATTTGCAGCTCTATCCACACGTTTCTGTAATTCAATACTTTTTTTCGTTGATTTCGCCTTCACCACCCCCGAATTGAGGCTCTGATTTGCCTATCGTCTTCATAAATGAGTCTCGAAACCCTATATCGCCCACTCTGAAGTATTTGATCGAGACAAAGGCTGAAAACACCATATTGAAGGAGATTTTGCTTCGCACAACCACAAACCCTAGATAGGTAACTTCTCTTCTTCTTCCTCTTCACTTCCTTTTTCTACTCTCATCTTCGCAAAAAGCAACTGTGTTTTGGTTTGGATTTTTTCAATTTACACTGTCAATTATGGCTTGATTTTTGGAATGTCTGATTCGTATGTCTATTTGACTCAATATCAAAGGTTTCTGATTTGGTTTTGGAATGTCTGATTTCTATATCTATTTGATTCTGTTGTGTTTTGTGATCTGGCTTGCTTTGGTTGATGTCCATTGTGTGGTCTTTACCTCTTTCTAGGATCTCTATAGATTCACCTAATTTTTGTGATTTAGCCTAGAACATTTTCTACATGTTAGTCTAGGTTGCCATCTTTTAGATAGGGTGATCCAATTTTCAGGGCGTCTGGTATATTGTGACAATGGTTTATTCGTTTGTTGTTTTGATTGGTCTTTTCTTTTTGTTTACTCTCTGATGGTGCAGTAGCAGTTTTGCGACTCGAGAGTGAAGAGTATAACACTTTTGAAGGACAATCGGTCGGGTCAAAGTCAGATATCTTTAGTGATTCGGATCAAATCGAGTTCATCTCATCCGGGTCAAATTTTTATTCTATGAAGCACCAACATAAAAAAACCGGGCTCTTCTTTGTCTGTCACCCAACGCATTTCAGTTGTTCTGTTGATTCGAATGGGCGAGAAGCACAATTCAAATTCAAGACACGAGTACGTGCACTAGAAAGGGAACTGGCCTTCGGGTGTCATTTGATATCCACCATGTTAGGGTTCTTCGAGGCACTGCTCGCATCAGGATTTTACTCCTCTGTGTGGCATTTGTTGTCCTAGTCTAAATCTAAATCTAATATAAAATTGGCATGTTACAAAAAAGTTGAATGCTCATTAATCACATTTATTGAAGACTTAATTTTTTTTCCTTTTTTAATTCATTTTTCTCCCCTCCTCATTTAAATGCAACTCTTTCTTTTTAATGTTGATTGACCTATTAAAAAAATAAAATAATTGATAATTTTGTAGGGTAATAGAAATTAGATCACCTCTTTTGTCCAAATATCTTGGATCCAATTTAGAGATATTATACAAATAATTAACTCCATTCATATATCAAACTAAACACAAAATTAAGATATTTTAAAAATAGAATATATAATATCGTATCTTATAGTGCCAAAGTGTCGCGCGTAGCGCGGCGTTTAAATTCTAGTCTCAAGAAATAATTTGTAGTGGTCATGTAAAGAGAAGTTTGATGTATTGTAATTTGTTTGTAACACAATTCAAACCATTATAGCAAGTAACATTAATTTTTCCAGTAAATAAGTACATATGAAAGTAACTTTTTGCTAGGGCTCCGTAAAATCGAGGTTACAAGGTTTCTTTATAGTCCGAGTTTGAAAACTCTAGGTTATAAGTTCCCATACTGTTTGAAATTCGGGTTATATTGTATGATTTAAAACGCCATATTATTGGGTTTTAACACTTATACCCTTGAATGTTTTCCAGATTCAAGGTAAAAAGTGTCGGTTTAAAAAATCAAAAGTGAAACGCTACAAGAAGTGTTTTAAAACTATTACAAAAACAAAAATAAAAAATTGTTCAAACAAGACCCCAATATTCAAATTATAATTTAACCATTATGCCTCAATGTTCTAATAATATAAATTATTATCTATATTACTGAATTATCGGTATATGAGTACGTGTCTAACCAAATCATTCCAATCATGGCAAAAAAAACAAATCATTCCAATTAAACCAGTGTTTACTCGAATAATTTGTTTTAATTTACAATAATTGGAATGATTCCTTCTCACTCACCTTTCATATAGTTCTTTATTACTGAAAATTTGATTTTTCACTGCAAATTTTATGAATTTTTGTTACATGATGAAAAGACTCAAGATATTTTAGAATTATTCGTTACAGTGTTTCTATTTTCCTCTTTTTAGAAGAGAAAAGATCTCATGAGGATGGATCTCCATATAAGGAATAAGAACTCATCCTCACCCTCCATTCCTTAACAGCTCAATCCATCCCAAGCGTCCACGTGGCAGATTTTATCCCCAAACCAGTTTTTCTCTCTCTCCAGATTTCTCTCTTCTCCTCCTGCTGTCACTCGATTCCTGCTGCTTGATTCCTGCCGATCGCTTCCGCTCGTTCTGTCGCCATTAATGGAGGCTTCCATGAACTCCGTCGCCGGCGACTTCTCTCCCTCCGTCCAAATCGGCTCTGCTTCGAACGATTCAGGTTAGGAACACTTCGCCGGCGACTTTTATCCCTTACTTTTATCTCGACAAGTTCATTTTGCTTTCGTCAACCAATTCCTTATGGTTTATAGATTTGTTGATTCAATTTCTTTCGTTTTCATTGGATTTGGTCATGTTCTTCATATGTATCTCGCTTCTCCTTTCTAATGCATACATAAAATTCATATTTGCAATTGATCTAGAACTATTTCGGTATAGTATTCAATATTTTCTTTTATAATAGGTCAAGTGATATTGAATCAGCTGTGAGATTGTTCATTTTGACGGATACCAAAGCTATGATAACATCGAATTCGTTGATAGCAAGATATTGCTTTGAAAGGAGGAAAATTAAAGGAAGCACGCCACCTGTTTGATCAAATTCCCCAACCAGAAGTTGTTATGTGTGCACTAATCTGAGGGTTGTTAGGGAGTCTTTTTAATTCAGATCTCTTAATGGAAATTGCTTGTTATGATGATTCATTATTCCTCATTTGTTTTGTGTTTGTTACTTGCAAACACGTAATTGTAAACATAAGCAAACAGTTTGTTTTGACTATTCAATTTGTTGATGATTTTGTATTGATGGTAAACCATGTCATCCTGATTTTGTGAAATTCGTAATAAATTTGTACACAACTGCAAGATATGCCAGAATTTGTTGATTAAGTTTTATATACAAAAGCATTGTCCAATGCACACAGAAGAAATGTCTCATGCACACGGATGAACTAACTCATGCACACATGCTTTTGAGGCTCTAGAGAGAACTTTTTTGCTTTATGTAGATGATTTTTATGTATCCTGCAATGTTATAATTCAGTTAAGAAAACTACTATGAATAATCAATGATTAGTTGTTTATCAATACTTGAATAGTCAATTACTAGTAGGAAATGCATTTTAGCTTGATAGATTGTAAACCTAAGATGTTGATTTGGAATTGATTTGGAAGTGCTTTAGATAAGAAGAAGATAACTCGTGGGATTTATAATAAGCATGAATACAACTGCAAGACATGCTCGAAATTTGTTGATTAAACTTGAGATACAACAAAAAAAGCTCATGCACGCGAATGTCTCCCCTTAAACATTATTGCAAGATAACTTGTTTCTCTGTCTATTACTTATTTTTTGTATTATTCTGTAACTTAATGGTCGGGTAAGAGAGTTGTCATGCATGGATGACTTGTGCACACAAAAGCACTGAGTCATGCACACAGAGGTTGAAACTCATGCACACAGAAGTACAAACTCATGCACACAGAAGTACAAACTCATGCACACCTAATCTCGACTTGTGCACACAATTTTTTTGAGATTCTTTAGATTGGTTGAAAATCAAACTGGCTGATGCACAATAGAGAACAATCACATACATATTGCATCATTAAGTCATGCGCACCAGACCCTTGACCTCTGGCTAATGCTAATAATTTTTTTGAGATTCTTTAGACATTTAAAATGAAAGTTGATTCATGCACAACATAACACAAACTCAGGCACACAAAAGCACTAAATCATGCATATTGGACACCTGACCACACAAAAAATTTCTGAGATTCTTGAGAGTGATTTAAAATCAATACTTTGCATTTCTCCTCAACAAATCAGATTAAAAAATCCATCAACTAGAATCTTTTTCATCAAGTTTGTGACTATAAAACCACTAGTTCCTACTTTTTCTCGTACCACCAGGTCTTCTTGCTTTTGAGAGTCTCTTTTATTCAATAATCTCTAACACCTTTTTACGCACTTCATTGTGTTCGCCAACGAGGAGACTCTAAAGGTGCTTCATTCCCAATAATTGATGCACACAATTGTTTGAACATTCAAAGTTTTTTAAGTTTTTTCTGATAGATAAAATGCTTATGTATACTACAAATTAGTTTTATATAATGTAAAGTAATTATGAACCAATTCACTAAAAAATATTACAGATACACAAAAAACACTTTGATGATGCACACAAAAGGCCTGATTGTTGCACATACAAGCAATAATTGATGCACACATAGCACAACTAATGCACACAATACTTTTTGTACCCTTGTTTCCTTATACTTTATTTTTTAAGGAGATGAATATCAAGGGTATGATAGTTTTGATCTTTGTTTCTCCGATCACTATAGCTCAACATTATACTCTAAGTGCAATGGTATACTGAATGTCTTCCGTTTGTTTTTCCTTCATATTTTTAACTTTCTTTATATTGTATTATGTTATGTATATCGAGGTAAGAAATTTGTGATGAAGTGACTCATGCACACAGAAGCCTCAACTCATGCACACCAAGTCATGCACTTAATAGAAAAGCACACAGAAGCACTAAGTCATGCACACAGTACCATTGACTCATGTACACACATTTGTTAAGGTTTTAGAGTATTTTAACATCACACAATATGTTAATTAAGTGCATGACACTTGATACATTAATTGAAACCAATACTTTTCATTTGCAAACAAATCAAATTCTGAACTAGTCATCAAGTAGAATCTATTACACAAGCTTTAAACAAAAATCATACTACAAAATGCTTTCATCAAGTTTATCTTCATTAAACAACTAGTTTCATAACCCTCAAACTTCCTTCATCTCCTTCCTTCCTTCCTTCCTTCCTTCCTTCCTTCCTTCTTTCTTTCTTCCCTCTACTTGGAAGCTTTCTTCTCTTCATCTAATTTTCCTTTTAATTTCTTATAAAATCTCTTCAATTAACATGACATTGTCAATATCTTCATCCTTAGTTGACTCTTGATGTTGTTGTAGTTGGAAGTGGAAATGGAATAATTGCTTGAATTGGAGGTGGAACTGCACTAAATCCATGAAATGCAAACTTAATCAAGCACATAGAAAGTATATCACATGCACACAAACGGTATAATTCACAATCACAAACTGATGCATACATAAGGAAAAAAAATCATGCACACACAAGGTAAAACTCATGTGCACATAAGGTAAAACTCAAGCACACAACTACAATCAGATTAGAACATGCTATAAGACTCATATATATTGCATTGAATTTATGAAATGCAGACTTTATATGCACACAATGCGATGAAATTACCATTTTGGGTTGATGTTGTAGCTAGAGCTACACTAATTGTTGGTTTGGGGGTGGATCAATTAAACTTGCATTGTTCCATGCTCTAATCCATACTTTTGGTGTTTCATCACCTACAATTTGCAGTTACAAATGTATTTTAAAATTTCACATACATTTTAAGCATTGGACTTATACAATACATATTTGGTCATGCTCACAGAAGGTATACTTCATGGACACTAAATGATGCAAACAAAAAGAAAAAACTCATGCACACAGAAGGCAAAACTCATGCACGCAGAGGGCAAAACTCATGCACGCGGAAGGCAAAACTCATGCACACAGAAGGCAAAACTCATGCACGCAAAATGGCAGTCTTCTGAATCTGGATTATGACAAAAGTCAAACCATCTTATGTAACAACACTATCTTATTCAATATTTCACAACATATTGATTCATTTGTTGGAGTAGTATATGGGGAAGGACTCGTCCGACAACAATGGCGAAAAGGGCTTTGGTTAAGTAGAGATGAATGGAAGTGAAATTTCAAGATCCAGGGTCACAGCCTGAGATAGAGACCATGAACACCAATACTGCAACCGACACCATAGAAAGCCAAAGGCAGCCTCTTCTGGAGAGTCAAGACGATGAAGAAGACCAAATTGTGTTATTGCCTCCAAATTCTCTTATTTGGTCCTTGTATTTGGGTCACTTCTTATCCAGATGGAGTGCCAGGTTCTTTCTGTCTCCAACATCCCCTTTATCAAATCATTCATTCATGTGTTGCTGTTTCATTGAGGATAAAGAATTTTTTGTAGTGTTATCTGACATAGTTTCGCCCTCTCAAGTGAAATTTAGTGTCAGTGGGAAGATTATTTCTATTTATTTTTAGATTATCAGATTCCAACTGTGATTCTGTTATTTCTTGAAGTTAATGTGGTTCAGTGGAAGTTTTATTATATGCTGATGGGAGTCTCTAAAAGCTCTGTATTAACTAGAGAAAGTTGATGTAATTCTGAACATTCCTTGACTCCTTGTTCATGTTCTAATTGACAGAATGTGGGAATTCTCAGTAGCTCTATACATGATTGTTATCTGGCCAAACTCATTACTCCTCACCGCCATCTATGGTGTTGTTGAATCTGCCTCCGTTGCATTGTTCGGTCCTGTAATCGGCGAGTGGGTCGACAAGCTTTCATATGTTAAGGTCCTGAAATCAGATGATAATTAATGTCAACAGACTCAATTACATTTTCGTCTCATGTATAATCTAAATGTTGATTTCCTCTGTGCAGGTTCTTCAAATTTGGACAATCACACAGAACTTTTGTTTTGCTCTTGCTGGAGGAACTGTCATCACTTTGCTAGCATACTCAGAATTGAAGTCTACAAATGCAGTGGCCTTTGCCTCACTCGTTGCTGTAACTGACATCTGTGGAGCAGTTGCTGTTCTTTCAACTCTGGCAGGAACTATCTTGATTGAAAGAGAATGGTAAGTAAAAATCTCCTCTCAAAATCAATAAGAATGACTTAGCCATTAACTAGGTCCAATATTTCAGGGTAGTTGTGATATCAGAAGGCCATTCTACACAAGTATTGACAAACATGAACTCAATTATCAGACGAATCGATCTGGTATGCAAGCTAGTTGCTCCGGTGGTGGCCGGATTCCTCATATCCTTCGTATCATTGACAGCATCGGCTATATTCCTAATCTCATGGAATCTCATTTCTGTTTGTCTACAATACTGGCTATTAATGTCTGTCTACAGAGGAATCCCAGCTCTAGCCAAGAAAGAAGCAAGAATCTCAAAAACACCAGTCACTGATTTTGGACAGACCATATCTGTTTCTGCAGAAACTCAACAATTGCTTTCTTCTGGAGTTATGGCGCGAATTTCAAACCTTCCATGCATAACTTCATGGAAGGTTTACTTAAAGCAAGACGTCGTTCTTCCAGGAGTATCCCTGGCTTTGCTGTATTTTACTGTCCTCAGGTACACAAAATGACACTTGATTTTAAAAGCCAGAGTTTCGTGACATAATTTAATCCTGTGTTATTTGTAGCTTTGGGAGTTTGATGACAGCTGCACTGGAATCATATGGAATTCCTGCATACGTCATCAGCATAGCGCGAGGATTAAGTGCTGGGATTGGAATAAGCGCTACTTACGCGTATCCTGTGCTTCAATCACATATCTCGACGATTAGGACAGGACTTTGGTCCATATGGTCCCAGGTGTATTATCCATCTACTCTCTTTCCTAGTTTTTTCAAAAAAGATTTGAGATTTTGAGTGCTGTGTAAATTGTGCATTGCAGTGGTCTTTCCTTATATTATGTGTTGCTTCCATATGGGTCCAAAATGGTATAACATCATCATACATGTTGATGGCTGGAGTCGCGGCTTCTCGGCTTGGACTTTGGATATTTGATTTGGCTGTCATTCAACAAATGCAGGTTTACAAATTTATCTGATGGATATATCACTTGAAATTCTGAATATTAAAATCATAAAGTTTGAATTATAATGTTAATGTAAAAAAGGATCAAGTGGTGGAATCAGACAGATGTGTGGTAGGAGGAGTTCAAAATTCACTTCAGTCTAGTATGGATTTGATGGGCTATCTCATGGGTGTAGTTGTTTCCAACACTGAGGTGATTAAATCAGCTTTTAATTTAGATATATATGCATATGTATATAGAGAATGATGAGTATAAATGATTCTGATTGTTGATGCAGGATTTTTGGAAGTTGATATTGATATCATTCGTGCTAGTAACAGCTTCTGGAATGATGTACACATTGCACGTGTGGCGTGTTAAGAAGCATTTGTTTCATTTGGAGAAGCTCTCTACAATAGCTTGTTCTTGCTGTAGATCTTCCTAGCTGTCTTTCTTTAATAAACTCATCCTTCCTACTCCATGTTTTACTAGGTTCACTACAAGAAAAAGCACTTTTTCAGTGGAAAACATTATCGTCACCAAAAGTAATTATTTCGTCGCCCAAAGGATTCTGCGACTAATTAGATCTCGTCGCATTAGGCGCGTCGTACAAAGTGTCGGTGACTAAGCATATTTCTTCGCCAAATGACTATTAGTGACGAATATTTAACTGTCACTATAACCTTCTGGGATGAAAAATCTACGGTCATTCTAGTTCATTTGTGACGGAACTGTAGCATTAAATCTTTGTGACAAACATTAAGTCGTCACCTTGAACTTTCTGTGACGATTCCCTTTTGAAAGAAAGCAGTTTTTTATCTTGTAGTTTACGTGCTACGTTGCTCCTTATAAATCACAACTTTATATTATTAATATTATTTAAGTATTCATGAAAACTGGACAAACATACGAAATATTCATATAAGTCAAGCCAATTGACAAATAGTTGTGATAAACTATAGCAATAGATATCACCTAGATATGTTTAGGGGAAAAGATCTCATGAGGATAATACTCTAAAGAAGGACTAAGGATCAATCTTGTCCATTCATCTTCTTTTATCTTATTGGTTGGACTGAGTCTGTACAACACAAAGCTTTTTCCCCTTTCCTCCGTTCATTCATCACATCTCTTTCAATCGATTGAGATTGTTGGAAAAATCTGATCGATCTGGATCTAGCCATTCTCCACATCGATTAACAAACCTCTGTGGATCTCGTCTTCGTCCTCGCTAAATTCGTCCGCTCGTCTTCCAGAATTTTTCATTCTTCCGCCTGAATTGCTTTCGTCAACCAATTCAATTGGTTTATAGAGTTGTTGATTCAATTTCTTTCGTTTTCATTGGATCTGGTCATGTTCTTCATATGTATCTCGTTTCTCCTTTCTAATGCACACATAAAATTCAGATTTGCTATTGATCTAGAACTATTTCGGTATAGTATTCAATATTTTCTTTTATAATAATAGGTCAAGTGATATTGAATCAGCTGTGAGATTGTTCATTTTGATGGATACCAAAGCTATGATAACATGGAATTCGTTGATAGCAAGATATTGCTTTGAAAGGAGGAAAATTAAAGGAAGCACGCCACTTGTTTGATCAAATTCCCCAACCATAAGTTGTTATGTGTGCGCCACTGATCTGAAGGTTGTTAGGGAGTCTTTTTAATTCAGATCTCTTAATGGAAATTGCTTGTTATGCTGGTTCGTTATTCCTCATTTGTTTTGTGTTTGTTACTTGCAAACACGTAATTGTAAACATAAGCAAACAATTTGTTTTGACTATTCAATTTGTTGATGATTTTGTATTGATGGTAAACCATGTCATCCCGATTTTGTGAAATTCGCAATAAATTTGTACACAACTGCAAGATATGCCAGAATTTGTTGATTAAGTTTAATATGCAAAAGCATTGTCCAATGCACACAGAAGAAATGTCTCATGCACACGGATGAACTAACTCATGCACACATGCTTTTGAGGCTCTAGAGAGAACTTTTTTGCTTTTTGTAGATGATTTGTATGTATCCTGCAACGCTACAATTCAGTTAAGAAAACTACTATGATTAATCAATGATTAGTTGTTTATTATTACTTTTAGTTTATCAATACTTGAATAGTCAATTACTAGTAGGAAATGCATTTTAGCTTGATAGATTGTAAACATAAGATGTTGATTTGGAATTGATTTGGAAGTGTTTTAGATAAGAAGAAGATAACTCGGGGGATTTATAATAAGCATGAATACAACTGCAAGACATGCTCGAAATTTGTTGATTAAACTTGAGATACAACAAAAAAAAAGCTCATGCACGCGGATGTCTCCCCTTAAACATTATTGCAAGATAACTTGTTTCTCTATCTATTACTTATTTTTTGTGTTATTCTGTAACTTAATGGTCGGGGTAAGAGAGTTGTCATGCATGGATGACTTGTGCACACAAAAGCACTGAGTCATGCACACAGAGGTTGAAACTCATGCACACAGAAGTACAAACTGATGCACACAAAAGTACAAACTCATTCACACCTAATCTCGACTTGTGTACACAATTTTTTTGAGATTCTTTAGATTGGTTGAAAATCAAACTGGCTGATGCACAATAGAGAACAATCACATACATATTGCATCATTAAGTCATGCGCACCAGACCCTTGACCTCTGGCTAATGCTAATTATTTTTTTGAGATTCTTTAGACATTTAAAATGAAAGTTGATTCATGCACAACATAACACAAACTCATGCACACAAAAGCATTAAATCATGCATACTGGACACCTGACCACACACAAAATTTCTGAGATTCTTGAGAGTGATTTAAAATCAATACTTTGCATTTCTCCTCAACAACTCAGATTAAAAAACCCATCAACTAGAATCTTTTTCATCAAGTTTGTGACTATAAAACCACTAGTTCCTACTTTTTCTCGTACCACCAGGTCTTCTTGCTTTTGAGAGTCTGTTTTATTCAATAATCTCTAACACCTTTTTACGCACTTCATTGTGTTCGCCAACGAGGAGACTCTAAAGGTGCTTCATTCCCAATAATTGATGCACACAATTGTTTGAACATTCAAAGTTTTTTCAGTTTTTTCTGATAGATAAAATGCTTATATATACTACAAATTAGTTTTAAATAATATAAATTAATTATGAACCAATTCACTGAAAAATATTACAGATACACAAAAAGCACTTTGATGATGCACACAGAAGGCCTGATTGTTGCACATACAAGCAATAATTAATGCACACATAGCACAACTGATGCACACAATACTTTTTGTACCCCTGTTTCCTTATACTTTATTTTTTAAGGAGATGAATATCAAGTGTATGATAGTTTTGATCTTTGTTTCTCCGATCACTATAGCTCAACATTATACTCTAAGTGCAATGGTATACTGAATGTCTTCCGTTTGTTTTTCCTTCATATTTTTAACTTGCTTTATATTGTATTATGTTATGTAAATCGAGGTAAGAAATTTGTGATGAAGTGACTCATGCACACAAAAGCCTCAACTCATGCACACCAAGTCATGCACTTAATAGAAAAAACTCATGCACACAGAAGCACTAAGTCATGCACACAGTACCATTGACTCATGTACACACATTTGTTAAGGTTTTAGAGTATTTTAAAAGCACACAATATACTAATTAAGTGCATGACACTTGATACATTAATTGAAACCAATACTTTTCATTTGCAAACAAACCAAATTCCGAACTAGTCATCAAGTAGAATCTATTACACAAGCTTTAAACAAAAATCATACTACAAAATGCTTTCATCAAGTTTATCTTCATTAAACAACTAGTTTCATAACCCTCAAACTTCCTTCATCTACTTCCTTCATTCCTTCCTTCCTTCCTTCCTTCTTTCTTTCTTCCCTCTACTTGGAAGCTTTCTTCTCTTCATCTAATTTTCCTTTTAATTTCTTATAAAATCTCTTCAATTAACATGACATTGTCAATATCTTCATCCTTAGTTGACTCTTGATGTTGTTGTAGTTGGAAGTGGAACTGGAATAATTGCTTGAATTGGAGGTGGAACTGCACTAAATCCATGAAATACAAACTTAATCAAGCACATAGAAAGTATATCACATGCACCCAAACGGTATAATTCACAATCACAAACTGATGCATACATAAGGAAAAAAAATTCATGCACACACAAGGTAACACTCATGTGCACATAAGGTAAAACTCAAGCACACAACTACAATCAGATTAGAACATGCTATAAGACTCATATATATTGCACTGAATTTATGAAATGCAGACTTTATATGCACACAATGCGATGAAATTACCATTTTGGGTTGATGTTGTAGCTAGAGCTACACTAATTGTTGGTTTGGGGTGGATCAATTAAACTTGCATTGTTCCATGCTCTAATCCATACTTTTGGTGTTTCATCACCTACAATCTGCAGTTAAAAATGTATTATAAAATTTCACATACATTTTAAGCAGTGGACTTGTACAATACATATTTGGTCATGCTCACAGAAGGTATACTTCATGGACACTAAATGATGCACACAAAAAGAATAAACTCATGCACACAGAAGGCAAAACTCATGCACACAGAAAGCAAAACTCATGCACGCAGAAGGCAAAACTCATGCACGCAGAAGGCAAAACTCATGCACGCGGAAGGCAAAACTCATGCACGCGGAAGGCAAAACTCATGCACGCAAAAGGCAAAACTCATGCACGCAGAAGGCAAAACTCATGCACGCAGAAGGCAAAACTCATGCACACAACTAAATTCAAATTAGAATCTTATAGAATATGCACACCGACTCGTTCATGCACACAGAAGATTTAACACTTACACACAACTCAACGAAATGACGCACACATCTAATTCAGACTAATAGTTTATACAACTAGTTTGTAAACTCATTTATGCACTCAATTTTTGAATTACTGTGATAAATCCATGGAGAATAAACCTTCAAACCTGGCAATTTTGGATCTAATTCTAAATCATGTTCACTCATGCACTTAAACACAAATTAGTTGTTTATATAGACTGAATAATGAAGTTCAATGATAATTACCTTGAAACCTAATAAGTTTCGATCTCATCTTTGAATTTGCTACTTGTTGTCTTCAAATTAGGTCAGTAGGAGGTCGATTTGAAAATATTTCACTGAATTTGTGAAGAATCTCTTCCTCGTTCTTCTTCTCTTGGGGAATCGAGTGGAATCGCCTACAAATCGAGCGAAATCGCCTACAAATCGAGTGAAATCGCTTCGTCATCCTCTGGAAAATGCTTCCAATCTGATTTTCGGCGATCGATCTCGTTTCTTCCACTTCACCGAGTTTGAATCAACTAAAATCGAGTGGAGAAACTCAGATCTGGGGAGAGGAGAGTGGAGAAACTCATATCTGGAGAGAAGAGAGTGGAGAAACTCAGATCTAGAGAGAGGAGAGTGAAGAAAGTCGGATATGAAATGTGAAACGGAGCGACATAGTTCGATTTGGAGAATGGAGAACTCATATCTGAAATGTAGGAAAGTAAAAGGATATGGAGAAAGCTGGGTTTTTTTTTTCTTTTATACCCCTAATTTCATGTTACTTCTAGGCCTTTGGATCAAACTTCATCTTGCGGATGGAGTTTGTCCTTAGTCCTTATCTAAGGGAGGATCTTCATGGGAATCTCACCCAAAAATATAGGTCATCTTCTTTATTATCTTAATATATTATAAAATTAGGGGTTCTTCAAATTAATCACACTACATTTAATGCTTTATTTTTAATTTATCAGTTTTTTAATTTTTTTCTTTTCCCGTTTCTTTCTGACGTTTACGAATATGTCACCCAAATGAAGATTTTGACCCACCAACACATGTCTATAATGGATCCGTATGGAACATATTATCATCTTCTACTCTTCGATTCTTCTACTCTTCAATTTCGCAATGCCTTATTGTGAAGTTTATAGGTTGTGAAACCCGCACGTAGCGCGGGCCCAAAAAGTCTAGTATTTATAGTAATTTTATGTAATTTTTTTTATTAACAAGTGAAACTTCTATCTATCTAATATAATATAAAAATTGCGGACAGAGAAAATTAAAGACCGCATTAAATACTTTTGCATTCTTATTGGTTAATAACTCTCCTCAATTTAATATTTATATTTTCTAATTGGTGAATTTTATACATTATAATTGGATCAAACTCTATAAAAAATTAAATGTGTGAAGATTTATAAAATTAAAACTTTGATTTTTATAAGATGAATATTTTATTTTCAATCTAATATATAAGTTGTGATTTTTAAAAATGAATGTTTTACAACAATGTTGAAGTATTTTGATTGACCATGGCATAAATGAACTTTTATTATCTCTTGCTATTTCAACGATTTGTTAACCACATATGTCTAATGCGATCCATTTTTACGAGTCTTATACGTTTTTTTGGAGTTGCCCAACAAAAAGACGGCCTATTATTTTGGACTAACACAAAAGACACAAAATCTTATTCTTCGCAAATTTAGTACTCTGTTTTAGTTTTGAATTTCAAAATTGATTAATTTGATGATAAATCTCAAATTCGCTTTTTTCCTATCTTGCTCTTGAGTTATGTGAGCAAGTGATTTATGTTAATAGTTTTGTTGGGTATATATATACTAATGAATTAAGCATTGTTTTATCATCTCCAACTAAACAAATTTTTGCCTTAGAGATTATTCCATATGTTGGTAAAAATTACAAATAATGTGTATATATATCAACCTATGTAATATCAGCATGAATGAGATATTCAAATAACCTTTCTAGAGAAACACTAACAGAACGAGAAATCCAACAAAGAGCAATGAAGAAGACGATCAATCAAGGGATTATAACTTTTTATATTATACAACATGTAGAATATTTGCATAGAAAATAAATTTTACACAATAAATAAAATAAAATCCTCGTAGCGTTGATGACCTTTTCCTACAGATTAGCAATGTTTATATAAAATAATATAGACCTGCACGTAGCGCGGACCCAAAATGCTAGTATACTATAAAGCTAGGAATTCCCCAAATAAATCACACTGCATTTATTGCTTTGTTTTTAATTTATCATTTTCTTGATTTTTCTTTTTTCCATTTCTTTCCTACGTATATGTAGGCTAAATGAAGATTTTGACCCACCAACACATGTCTATAATGGATTCGCATGGAACATAACATCATCTTCTACTCTACGATTCTGTAACGCCTTATTGTTAAATTTTATATGCCGTAAAACCCGCGCTACGCGCGGGCCCAAAAAGTCTAGTATGTTTATAAACTTAGTTAACACTATTTTGATAATCAATAATAAGTTTTTATTTTAAGAAAATTTATGTACTTGTTAAACAGTTAGCTATTAGTTTTTTTAGGGGTAACTAAAATATTATAAAATTCAAGATATTAAACTTAAAATAGAATATGGCACTTTACTAATATTTATAACATGTGTATTGACTTTTTATATTAATAATTGTATAAAATAAAATAGATAACTAAGGCCATCCAAAATGGAGAAACCTTGAGTTTCTTATATAATTAAAAAAAACTAAAATGAAAATAAATTTCATAATTGTGTAAGAGAAACCCTACTTGATTTCGTGTGCAAGTTCCTGTAGGAGAAACTACACAAAATTAACTTTCTTAGCTTTTTTTAAATTAAAACAATTAAAATTTGATAGTGGGTGTTATGGGTCCACACAATCCACCACTTTATGATGTAAGCATGACAAGTAAAGAAACTTTAGATAAATTTCTACATTGTGGAAAAAATGAGATAGAGGTTCTTTTAATGGCATTGAAGAAATCTCTATATAACTACTAAAGCAAAACATATTTCTCCAATTCTAGCTATGTCATGTGGCATACTCTTCGTCTAGCTCATCCACTTGTCGTCATTCCATTGGTCGTGATTTTTTACTATTTATTGTAATTTTTTTTAAATTGATTAAATTGAAAAATCATGTGCAAAATTATGACAAAAAGATTGTTTAAGATCTTTCAGATTACCAAAAAAATTTATGTGTTAATTTTTTAGATTTTGACCTCCCAATATCTTATTCTGTTATTTTACAAATTTATAATTTTATTTTATGGTATAACATATCACAAAAAGATTGATTTTTTAATAAATAAGAGAAAAGATTATGTTTTTGTGTGTTTTAAATATATAGCATTATATATGTTGAAATCAATTTATTTAAATTTGTTAAAAAGTGACCTATGATAATTTGATCAAATAAGATTTTTGGTATAAAAACTCATTTATATTTGTTTTTTATTATATTTAAAATTTTAAAACTTAATTATATATCAATATCATTTTAAGAAACTTATTTTCATATAAAATTATATATTACATAATACTACTTATTAACTATATTGAGTTATATAAAACCGCGTATGGCACGGGAACTAGGTTAGTTGAAAATAATAAAAATACAATTAGAAACTCAAATAGAGTATCTCCATTGTAGATGGCCTAACAACCTATGCTAAAATCACTCTGAGGGCTCAAAAGTTTCAGCTTTAATATATTAGATAGATTTAATTCAACTCTAATTCTCTTTCTGTTGCACTTTTAATTAGTCCATATATTGAAAATGAATAAGAACATCAAGTGTTTATGTGGTTATAACATTTTAGTTGATAAAAATCTCACGTTCTCTATTCTATATAATATGTTTACTCTTATTTTATTTTTATTTGAAATGGTATATAATATATTTTTCTGTTTCACCCGCCGTTTTCTATTTTTCATAAATTTGAGATTTTCGTTTCCCGTTCACGAAACGTTTCCGTTTCCCATTTCCGTTCCCTGGTAACATAGCAAATAAGTGATAGTTTTACAATTATATTAAGGGTGCGGTTCCGGTGAGAATAGTTTTTAAAATGAGAACGTGCGAATGACTAATGTGCATCAAAATATACTTAAATGTGTATCAAAATATACTTAAATGTGCATCAAAACTTTTAATGCACATCTTTAAAAAAGTGATGTACATATAAAAATTTTACCTAAATGTTCTTCAATTTCTCGGTAATTGTTCTTTAAAAAATGAATGTTCATCAAATTTTGGATGTTTTTAAGTTTGTCAACGAATGTGCATCAAATTGGTACTAAATATGCACCAATTTACTACTAATGTGCATCATTCTCACGTTCGTATTTTAAAAATTACTAGCCTGGTTCTCGTGTCATGCGTGGGTTTATATAACTCGATATAGTTAATAAGTGGTACGAAGTATTATGTAATATATAATTTTATATGAAAATAAGTTGATATCTTAAATGATATTGATATATAATTAAGTTTTAAATATAATAAACAACGAATATTAATGAATTGTTATACCAAAAATCTTATTTGACCAAATTATCGTAGGTCAATTTTTAACAAATTTAAATAAATTAATTTCAACATATATAAAACTATATAATTTAAAACACTACCATAACACAAAAATATAATCTTTTTTCTTATTTATTAAGAAATCAATCTCTTTGTGATATGTCATGTCATAAAAATAAAATTATAAATTTGTAAAATAACATAATACGATATTGAGAGGTCAAAGTCTAAAAAAATTAACACATAAAACTCTTTTTGTAATCTGAAAGATCTTAAGCAATTTTTTTGTGATATTTTTGCACATGATTTTTCAAATATAATCATTTTTTAAGAAAATTACAATAAATAGTAAAAATCGTGACCAATAAAATGGCGCCAAGTGGATGGCCTGAATGAAGAGTATGCCACGTGGCATAGCTTGAATTGGAGAAAGTTGATTTGCTTTAATAGTTATATAGAGATTCTCATCCGACACTTTCCCTAATATAAAAATGTGACTTTTTCCCATTTCACATGGATTTTTCAATATTTTCGCAGGTCCAATTATAATGTTGTTACGTCGGCCGGGTTAAAACTTGCCGTTTCTTTTCACCATCCATAGGTAGGCATGGCTCCCGGTCCGGTCCGGTCCGGTTCCGGTCTTCCGGAATCCGGAACCGGAACCGGGAAAAACCGGTTTTTCCGATTCCGGTGAGAACCGGTTCGGACTGAACCGGACCGGTTTTTTATTAAAAAAACAAAACAAAACCGCCGGTTAACCGACGGTTTTGTTTTTAAAAAATAAATTTATAAATTTATAAAACTTAAAAAAAACTTAAAAAATTTTTAAACTTAAAAAAAATGATTATAAAAAAACGCTATTAAAAAGAATGTTTTGTCATTTTTTTTAAGTTTAAAAATTATGTTTAAAAAACATAACAAAAAACTTTAAAAAAAATGATTAAATATGAAGGAACAAAAAAATTAAAAAAATTGGGCTTGCACTTAACAGTGACTTACTTGTTAAGTTGCCTACGTATCCTCTCGGGTTAGAGGAATCAAAGCCCACGTAGTTCTTTACCTTTTTTCAAAACCCGTTACCTAAGTCGAATCTTCGGCGGATGAGTCGGTGCGTATCGTAGTAGAATCTCCAATCCACTCGTCTTCCGATGACTCGATAATGTTACGTTGTTGCCTAATTGCGGCTCTCTTCCAATCGCAAACACAACATTGCGCCTCCAATGACTCCGGTGCCAAATTTGATCTCTTCCTCGTTAAAGTGTTGCCTCCTGCACTAAAAGTTTGTTCCACCGCCACGGTTGAAGCGGGGATGGCAAGAACTTGAGCCGCAATCTTCGCAAGCGTTGGAAACATGCTCCTATGATCCTCCCACCACTTCAAAACATCTAAAGTTTCACAACTAACAAACTCAAAGTTGGTGTTAAGATAGTTATCAATTTCCGCATTCGTGTTTGTAACTCTTGGTCTTTTACTAAAATACTTAGCTCCAAAGGCCCCCAAGCTAGTAGAGCTCGAAGAAGTCGGAGGTAATTGTGAAGTAGTCGGAGAATCACAAAAATGAGTAAATAAACTTTCAATGTTTGTTCTAGTTCTAGAAACCATACCTAAAATATCCTCTAGTTCACCTTCGGCTAAAATATATGCATAATAGTCATTTAAAAGACCATGTAAACCGGATAATTTAAGTCTAGGATCTAAAACACAAGCAACAAGAAAACAATCGGGAATATATCTATAGTAGAGCAACCACTTACTCCTCATGCTTGCAACGGATTCCTCAATGCCGGGAATTTTAGCTCCCTCACTTAAACCAAACATAACATTACAAGCTTCCAAGACAAAAACATTACTACTTGGTGTATAAACATGACTAAATCTTTTTGTTGCATCATTAAAACATTTTAAAAACGTTGCAATACTTTGACATATATCCCAACCCGATTCGCTAAAATAGAAAGGAGAGCCAGAAAGGTTTTGAGAAACAAAAGACGTTAAAACTTGTTTATATTGTATACATTCACATAGTAATATGTAAGTAGAGTTCCATCGGGTACCCACATCTTTTGAAAAACGTTTTGGTGCATCTCGTTAGTTTTACAAAAGGTCATCCAATCTCTTGTAACTTTAGGATGCCCCCAAATATACTTAATAACGTTCTTAATTGGCTCAAAATGAAAACTCATAGCACGTAAACCATCTTGAACACATAAGTTTAAAATATGACAAGCACATCGAATATGAAAAAATTTTCCACCAAATATAGGTTGACACATTTCTTGTAAATCTCTAATAGATGCGGTGTTAGCAGATGCATTGTCGAATCCAATTGAAAAAACTCTATTAAGTAGTCTATATTCTTCTAAAATTGCACGAATCATCATAGCAATATTTTGTGCGGTATGTGAATCATCAAAGACTCTAAATGCCAATAAACGTTTTTGCATTGTAAAATGATGATCTACAAAATGACATGTAACACCCATGTAAGAATGGGTTTGAGTATTATCACTTCATATATCACTACAAATAGAAACAGGCATATCATTTTGCGAAAAATAAAAAACTAATTCGGCCTTGCGTCTTTTATAAGCCTTAATTACGCTTTTCTTAATCACTTTCCTAGATACGGATTTAAAAGCGGGTTGTGTATGATCTTTAATGTACTCATTAAATCCTACATTTTCACTGAATCGAAATGCTAAATGATCAACACAAATAGCTTCGGCTAATGCTACACTATTAGCTTCATGATCAAAACGAAATAAAGGGTTACCGCTAGTAGAAGATGCAAATCCGCCGGAAATTTGTGTTTGTCCCCCTAGCATTCCCATCTCGGCGACGTGTTTGTGCTCCATGTGTCGTTGAAGGGTTCCATATCCTCCACTTTTCTTCCATTGGAATGTCGCCTCGCAAAAGTTACAAGAAACAATAATTAGATCGGGATCATAATCCTCGGCCTCGAGTTCCTCGAGACCGGGTTCTAATTTAGTAAACCACTTTACAAAAATAGGAGATGTTAGTTTCCGGGATTGGTTCCCGGAGGACCCGGACCTCCCCCCCTACCCCTAGCCGGCCTCGAACCGCTAGGTCTCGAACCGCTAGCTTGCCCTTGAGGCCTAGCGGTCCTACCCCTACTGGACCTAACTTGGGAGGTGGGAATGGGAACCGAGGGATAAGAAGTGACATTATCACTCTCGTCTTGGGTGTCAAAATGTTCCGCCATAATATGATTAAGAACAATTAAATAATATGATTAAAAGCAATTAAAACAATTAAAACAATAAAACTTAGAACGATATAATAATGTGATTAAAAATGTAAAAGCAATAAAATATTGAAAGACAAAAGCTAATTAAAAGGAAGAGATTAAGAGAGATTGTTGGTGGAATTTGAGAGATTATAAGATTGAGATTTGAGAAAGAGAAGAGAGATTGTTGTTGTTGGATGTGTGATTTGAAGATTGTATGGTATGGTATTTATAGGGGTTTGATATGGGTTATTTTAATATTAAAAAATTAATTTTTTATTTTTTTTTTAATTTCCTAACGGCTATTTTGGCTAAATAGCCGTTAGGACCGCCGGTTAACCGGCAAACGGCTAGAAAACTAGCCGTTGGAACCGGCGGTTCTTTATTTTATTTTATTTTAAAAAAAACCGGCGGTTTCGGTTAACCGCCGGTTAAAATGTTTTTTTATTTTAAATTTCGTGAACCGGAACCGGACCGTGACCAAACTGGTTCCTACCGGTTCCGGTCCCGGTTTTGACCCGGTCCGGTTCCGGTTCGAACCGACGGTCCCGGTCCGGTCGGGCCATCCTCATCCCTATCCATAGGGACACCAAATAGACAGGCCAAATCTGTTGTACCCTAATTGTACACCCTAACCTGTTCCTTTTCCTTTTTAAACTCCAATATCAGTAAACAAGGAAGGTCCATCACCATCAACAACAACTGCATAATTTACATTCCTACTTTCTTCAGACTAAAAATGTTCACATATCTCCATTGTTAGTTCAACAAGGTAGAGTACAATTGGCTTTAGGTTCTATTAAAATTGCAAAGGTAAGGAAATTTTCTTGTTGTCTAAATCCCTCATAGTCAAAGCAATCGATTACATTGCTCAATCATTTCATCAATGACCACACAGTCATGTAATTAAAATTTACTAATCGTGAATAGAACACAATCTGATTCATGAGCGATTGTGCCAATCTCCGATCAGGCAAAGGGTTGCCGCCGAATAGGACTGGGCGAATCTCCGATCAGGCAAAAGGATCGCCGACAAATAGGAGTCAGGCAAATGAGTCGCACAAGGATTCTGAATAGATTATTTCACCTGAATCGGAGTGCGGCCTCGACTGTTTCGAACATACCCAGCCAGACTCGAGGGACGAACCGTGAACGGGTCTAAGATCTCGAACTGGTGGGTTGGAGAAAACAAGGTACGGAGTATTGAAGAATGGAAAATTTTAATTAATTATGGCAGGTCGAATATTTTTTAATTATATGTGGTGGACCAATTGTATTAAGGGAACATCTTAGGGTATACAATAAGGGAATAGCAGATTTGGCCCGCCAAACCTAAGCAACTTTTAGAAGAAATAAACAAGAATAATCAACTTTGTTTAATCGGCGGAGCAAAAATTGGAAGAGAGGATTTCCAAAACATGCTCTCATTCCACTATTGCCCATTCTCCGTCAGCAACCCTCTTGAATACGCGAGCCTTCCCCAATGGAAATGTTTCAGTCCAGTTTGGGTGTTGAATCAAGTAATCCAATAACCTGAAGCAACAAACACACATTCTTCAACAACAAATCACTCCTCATACAATTATAACCACATCGATGATTAAAATGGAGAATCAGCAAACAAATATTATGAGGTTTATGAAGAAAGTCAGAAAGCCTTGAACCTTCGTTGGGTATCTACAAAATCCGGGGCCTCGGCAGAAGGTGAAGTAGAACATTGTTGAAGAAGATCCGAGTCAGGAAGCTTCTGAAGAACAGAAGCCATATGTACCAGTTCCATATTCCTGATATCACAATGCATGTTCTTTTAAGGTAGGACAGAAAACAACAAAGAAATTCAAAACGAGTAAAACCATAAAAAGGCATTAAAAAGACAACTGTATGTCATATTGTAATAACTTCTACAGTCTACACCGTGTGATGACTTGAAGATAAGGTCATTTGAAAAACAATTGAAAGTTGAGCAAGACCAGAGACTTGATAATCATGTAACTATTCCCGATTATATTTGTTTTAGTACATTTTTACTTCTAGAAACCTCATCTTTTATTCGTCGTGATACTAATTACTTTTTATTATCTTTATTTTTGCCTGATTCCACATCTATTCCTTTCCTGGATATTCCGACTAACACAAACCAATGGCATTCCACCACTTTTTCAGCACCTATGTCTCACCAGCACTCTCGAGATGTTAGAAGGAATATTTTCTCAAAATAGAGCAAGTTCAAGATTCTGATGCGAGGACTGATACACGAGTTCCCATCTCAGACTTTGAACTCCCAATTGTCGCAAGGAAAGGTGATAGAGAGTGCGGAAATTAGTCTCTTTGTTGTTTTTCTAGCTTTGTATCAATACATCGATTATAACATCCCTAGTTTCCTTCAGTCAACATTATTCTGTATTAAGGACTAGCTGTATCCTGTAGGTACTCCCTTGTTCTTTCTGTTCTCTCCCTCTCTCCTTATGTATTCCCACTTTGTCATGGTAACAGATTAGCTTCTCAAAGATAACTCACACAATGTTTAATCTTGCACAAATTATAAGACTTTCTAGATAATGCTTACCAAAAACAAGGGCATATTATGAACTGATCAGTCTGAGTATCATATGTTTCCAGTAATTTGCCCCTCCAACGAGAATCTTGAAAAGAAGCCGAGATACGAATTCTTCTCACAAGTTCATCAGGACATCTTGTTGTCGCATCAAAACTGGCTGGAATGATAGATCCAGTTGCAGTTTCCATCTGAAATATAGAAGATAAATAGATAATGGTTAGAGAAACATTCTTCCAAAGCAGGGTTAGCTAGTTGTACTAACCCAACATAGTGAATAACTTCACCAAAGCTATGTAAGAAATATGCTTATCACAAGCTATATACGATCAATATCCACACTCTAAGTTGAGGGAATTTTTAAAGGCCTTTATTCATATGAAATATATGATTAACTATTGTTGTCTTCCACAAGAGATACAAGAACACAATAGGGGCTTCCTGATCAGCATTCACTATCTAAAAATTAATGAAGATTGCAAAGCTAAAAAAAGGGGCGTGATTTTCATCCCTTAGACAATTAGGCATGATAATTGATGCACTAAAGGACCAAGATTCTTCAAAGAAAGAAACGAGAGACAGTAGTAACTACTCCACTGTCCTACATTAAATTGTGCTCAACTATAGTCACAGCCTCACAGGACTACTGCTAAAGTGGTTCTATTACACAAAAACAATTAGGTGAGACTTATATATATATATATCAAAGTAACTAAAACAAGTAATATAAACTCCAGATATGCAAAATTAACGAAAAGTTTGTTTAAGTCGTGAGATGCTAAAGTCAATAACAGCTATTTGCTCACAAGTTACTAAAATGTATGAAATACCATAAAATTTTCTCAGACTTGCAGGTGACAGTGATCAAATCATTCGTTCAAAATATATAACCTAGTAAATGCTAACCAGAAAACCGGTAAATATAGGATATGATAGCCCTTTAGAGTCTCTTCTAGTGTTGTGCTGGAGTACACAAAGTGTTTGAATGTGAAACTTTTCTCTTCTCTTCACCAAAGCCTTTATTATTGCAGCACACAGGGGAAGTGAATAGCCTTCCACATTTGAATGTCTACTGGAATTATTGCTATGACATCCTTCCTGGATAAAATGTTCATGGCATTCAGTTTGATCACTCTGCCATAAGAAATAAATAATCGTAGTGGGATATACAGGAGAAATTAGGTCGTGGACAGACTTTTGTGGAGATATCTTCAAAACCACCTATTAGATGTACCTACAAAAAATAGTCAATAGACTCAATTAGTAAACAGGAGTATTTATTTGGAATATTAAAAGAAACCAATAATGAACAAATAATTTTGCTTGTTTTGAAATATTAATGTTATTAAATAAATCATCTTACAGGTATAGAAAATTACATCAAATTCAGAACCCAAAGAATGGCCAACTACTTCTCCTAGCATTTGAGATAGACCAGCTTTGACAACTTTAGGAGAATCCATATGAGCAGCAGAGACCCTACAAAAATAGAAGAGACAAGGTTGCTGAATCCAATAACAAGAAGAACAACACAGAGGAGGATAATTGTAATGTACAATTCATATGATGAGCCAAGCTTACATTCCATTATCTCTGTTTCGTATCACAATGCCTACACAAGTTGTTGCTTCATCTGTGCCAATGAACTTCAAATTTTGCAAAGAGAATCATTTGCCAAAACAACAAAAAAGGCAACTCCATTTCATGCCGAAAAACGAAAAAAAAAAAAATTGATGATTAAACAGCAACTTAACAAATGCATTTTATTTGACTTCTCGTTGTATTACTCGAATTTCACTGACAGATTTATAGCTTCTAAATGACACTTGAGATTTTACTTTCAGCTCTAGTTCAGTATTATTAATCTGTAACATCTAATATTATCATGCATTCCACTCATTTAATATTTGTTTCCTTCTACAAAATTAAGCAGCTTTTTTTACTTCACATGATATTAATTAGTTTTTACTTTACATGATACTGATGAGTATTTTAAAAAAATACACGAACAAAAAAATGTGTTTTATTGTTCGTAACCTTTAAATTGAAGTAATATTTACATCAAAGATTATTGTTGTTATAATTTATGGGAGAGGAAGAGTGCTTTGAAGTTGGGAGGAGATTCTTTGAACTCAGTCTGTGTAACCATGAAAAACTTGAAAATGTTAAATTTAGGCAGTTCTTTTATGAAATGTACATACGTCAACAAGTGCAGGGTCAACAGTGGCAAATTCTCTTTGAAAAACGTAAACATGTTTGCTTGGGGTTGAGCGGTTGGAACCACTTTGTGAAACAGAAAACAGCTTCTCAGGAATTGCCTTAAATGCATTTGCAGCAGACACTAGATCCGGGTGCTCCATCAAAGCAACCAGGGCATTGGTTTCCTGTAGAAAATATCAAGTTTATGTACTGCTTCAACATTCAGGTAAAAGAATTGATAATCATTGTAGTGCACATTATAGGAGCATAACTAAATTCAGTGATAGTATTCAAGGGGAAAATAACAACTTGGGAAAACATTTGATAAACCTGACGATAAGAACTAAATTGTCCACTAAACACTGTCGAATAGGTTAAGAGAAACAAACCAACAACATGGTACGTAAAGCTTGTATCTACAAGGTTTATGCTTACTGATAATACGCAGTATTCAATAAAAAGGAGAAAAATATATAAGCTAACAACATGTTTGTTCCAATTCCATACATTAAAAACAGAACATGATTTCTATTAACTAGGAAGATGAGATAGCAAAAAGTAAGTTAATCCCTTGAATCAAACATCCTAACAATCAAAACTAAATGTGGGGTGAATGACCTGTATTCTTCCTTTTGTTGAAGAAAACTCAATTACCTGGTCGTGTTGAGATGAAAGATAGTCAAAATAGGATCCGCCAACAAAAAGCATTTTTTCTTCCTTGCAATTGTGTATGGTTACCTGGATAGCATATTAACATCAGTTGAGTGTCTGGGTGTTTATTATGAATCATATAATAGTTGAGAAATGGAGAACAAATGATGCCAACGCAAATTCAATTTGTATAGGAATGGCAAAAACAAATGCAGTTTGTCGCAAGAAATCAGCATCGAACAAAATCAGAAACAAGAATAGATGAACAATCAGTTTTCAGAGTTGTGTAAATAGGACAGATACAAACACCAAAAGCAGCATAGAAGCATTAAAGCAGTCAAATTGGACGAAAAAACTTTTGATTTCCGTATCTGATTCGGTGATTCTCTTCTTTTCCCTTGCGAAATTAAAAAAAGTCAACTGGTGAAATACGACAAGTGATACAGCAGAAGACGGAAAATTTGGAATTACCTTGTGATCGGCAGCTTGGTGACAGCCGATAGCACAGAGCGACGGCAGCACTGGGTGCTTATTCACTAATTAATGAAACGTCGTTTGAGAAAGAGAGAATGAAGATAAATTCAGTTGTGCCAAGGAAGAGGATCGTATAACTACTAGGGCTGTTTGTCTCTTCAGAAAACCCCAACCAACCAAAACAGAAATTTCATTTGTCTGAGCACATTCGGTTCGGTTTAACTTAACCTCTATGCCAATTGCGTAGCCGAAATGAATAGTGTTTTTAAACACAGCCCGGAAAATTATAACTCTGCCCCAATCTTTGGATCACCCTTGATGTGCCCAATCTCAAAACGATTTATGAGCAATTTGAAGGCAAAAAAAAAAAAAAAAAAAACTGCGGGTTATAATTTTTCGGTGCGGAGTTAAACGGCCTTTTTAAATAGTGTGAAGATAATTTTTTCTTTATATTAGATGTATCACTTTTCTTTATAACTACCTCAGTTTTTCTGGCACGGATTTTATAAAATATATTACATCTAATATATTTATAATTATAATAACTTATTAATTTAAAAAATTTAAGATTAAAAATTTTCTGAACTAAATAGATTAAGTTCTTTTTATACAAATTTTAAATTTTATATAAGTTATAAATATTTACTTCATACAAATATGTAGTTTAAGTTTTTAATTTTATATAAGTTATAAATATTTACTTCATACTCTGGGATTTGGAATGAATCACGAAGCATTCTGAGAGAGTGAAGAGAACATTGTTCCCTCCTTTCTTTTTATCACAGAAGGAAATTTTTCCTTCGTTGTATCTCTGAAGTGAGTGAAGTTGCTCTTTGTTTCATGTCATGTGGCAAGAAGCACCACTGTCTATATACCATTTAACATCTTTGATCACTTCAGCCTGCAATGAATAAGATTAATTTTTACGAACCCAATTCAGCCAAGCCTTTCATGGTAAGTTAGTCTTGAAGTTCTCATGTTGGGCAGGTCTCTTGTTTCCCTTGGAAGGGGAGCAGAATTTTCATGTGAGTAGGATTCATAATCATTGATTTGAGTTTTGCCTTTCTTATGACTCCATTATAAGCTCTCTCTTCATGTTTCTTCTTTTTCTCACAATCATAGATGAGATGTCATTGGTTCCCTCAGTGCCAGCAAACACGGTTTGCGGGAATCCATTGGTACATATCTATTGTTTTGTAGTGAGACTTGCTTCTATCTAGATCAACCTTTTTTCTAGGAGTTTTTCTAAGTCCACCTTGTCCCATTTTTTTTGTACATATTGTGAATGTGAGGACTGAAGTAAGGGGCACATGGAGGATCAGTTAAAGAGGGATTTTCAAGCACTTTGATTCTTTGTTCCAAATATTCATTCTTATTGTTGGAAGTTTGTAAAGCTAAATCAAGTCTTTCGTTTTTGGCATCGAGTTGACTAGTGATTTGATCAAAGTCATTATGAGAATTACACGGGGGATCTGAGGCATTATGAGGTTTGAAACCTAGACCTCTACTAGGTTTACAAAGACAGTTTGAGTGACAGTTTTCTCATGAATGCATTCAGTAAGAGAGTCAAGTTTCTCAATAATAGATTGAAGTATAGCATCAGAGGAAATGTGAGAGGAACTATTGCCAAAATTCAATTTTCCATGCAAATCACAAGTAGGACAGATAACAGGGTTTCCATTTTCAGATGTCACAACATTTTCATATTTCCCACACCAAGGAGCACTTTCATCAATCAAGGTAGTTATTTCTTCTTCACTTTCTGCAAGTTTTTCCCGAAGGGAACTATTTTCTTTACTAAGGGACTTAATGAGCTTTATCAATTGTTTCTTGTCACATTTGATAAGAGTTTCAGAAAACTCGGAGAAAGAAGATACCTCTGTCTCAGATGATTCATTTTCTTCTTGAGCCATGAGGCAAACTTCATCAATGTCCTCATTTGAGTCACTCTCTCCCCATGCATCTTTAGTCTGAGAGAGGGTCATGGGGCACAGTTGAGAGAGATTTAGGTCCAGTTCCTTATCGGAGTCGCTATCTCCCAACTTTCTTTTTGACAGGGACTTCATCCTCTTTAGATTTTTCTTAATTCTTAGGACAATCCTTAGCTTGATGTCCCATTTGATTGCATTTATAACATTTGAATTCCTTGCGTTCCCTTCTGTTGTCATTTCTAGGGAACTTGCCCCTGTAAAACTTCCGCACAGTGCTAGTCAATAGCGCAATCATCTCATCATCATATTCATCTGAATCAGCTCCCGTAGTCAGTCTTTCCAAGACCTTGGTCAAAGTGAGAGCTATTCCAGCCTCAGTAGAGTTCTTCTCATTGCCCTTCATTTTGTCTTCATGACGTTGAGCTTGAACAACCAGTTGTTTCAAAGGAAGTTCCCTAATAGAGGGAGTCTGAAGCATGATGTCCTAAGTAACTGGAAATTTTGAATTTAATCCATTGATAAACATCATGGATTTTGACCATTCTTCAAGCTTCACTCTACAAGCTCTGAGTTTGTTGCATAGAATCTCAAGTTGACCATTGAAATTGACCAGGTTTCAACAAGTAAGGCTTGTTGGTTGAGATACCTAGTTCTGGTTCACTTGGACGAGACATCTTGATAACTTGCGAGTAACACACAACCCAGAGCTCTAACTCTGATACCAATTGTAGGATTTGTATGTTAGTATGAAGGGAACTGTGACACAGAGTTTTCTAGTTCTTGGGCACATCGAAAGTAATAAACAAGTTATCAAACATAATTAATTAAGGTGGAAACCCTAAATAACCAACTACTTATCTTTGGATGAAAATTACCCCTCTTTCGAGGATTTAAAAGTCTACTTGTATATTCAATCAATGAGTTTAGAGATGAACGGGATTACAAACTTATTATTAAGTACTAACCTAGTTCCTATCAGAAACTCTAGAATGAAACACAAATGAACATACGTGATGTTCTTTTACAAGAACAACTCTTTCAACCTTTTCTTCTTCTTAGCAAAATGCACTTCAATAGCCTTCAAAATGCATAAGTACTAAGGACGTTCGAATGACTATTTAAATATAGAAGAATGATCTCGTATAAAGATATTTGTGAGAATATATTATACGAAATACATCTTTTCAAATGAATAACCACCCTTACGGTTTTGAGTTTACTAATTAAACTCAAGATCTTATTGTTCACTTAATAACCGATTACAACTCATATAGATTTTCTAATCTAGGATAAGATCTTCTACAAAATCTTCTTTTCTTGTTGCCCACGCTAGGTTAGAGTTGTTGAGGTAAAGTGACGCAGTTCCCTTTCTGCTTCTCTTGACTCCGATGTCAACATTTCAACAAAATGGTGCGTGAGATGTTTGGTGCAAGAGGGCACCGCGGAGAAAGAGAAGAAATGAAGCGAAATTGACTAGGGTTTCCGAATAGAAACGCGCTTCATACTAGTGATGGCCGGACCGGACCGGGACCGCCAGTTCGAACCGGAACCGGACCAGGTCAAAACCGGAATCGGACCGGAACCGGTAGGAACCGGTTTGGTCACGGTCCGGTTCAGGTTCACGAAAAACATTTTTCAAAACCGGCGGTTTTTTATTTTATTTTTTAAATTTTTTTAACCGGCGGTTAACCGGAACCGCCGATTTTTTTAAAAAAAATTTAAAAAACTAAACCGCCGGTTAACCGACGCTAACGGCTTTTTATACAATTAGCCGTTAGGAAATTTTAAAAAAAAAAATTAATTTTTTAATATTAAAATAACCCATATCAAACCCCTATAAATACCATACCATACAATCTTCAAATCACACATCCAACAACAACAATCTCTCTTCTCTTTCTCAAATCTCAATCTTATAATCTCTCAAATTCCATCAACAATCTCTCTTAATCTCTTCCTTTTAATTAGCTTTTGTCTTTCAATATTTTATTGCTTTTACATTTTTAATCACATTATTATATTGTTCTAAGTTTTATTGTTTTATTGTTTTAATTGTTTTAATTGCTTTTAATCATATTATTTAATTGTTCTTAATCATATGGCGGAACATTTTGACACCCAAGAGAGTGATAATGTCACTTCTCCCACTCCCACTCCCACCTCCCAAGTTAGGTCCGGTAGGGGTAGGACCGCTAGGCCTCAAGGGCAAGCTAGCGGTTCGAGGCCGGCTAGGGCCCCTAGGGGGGGGGGAGGTCCGGGTCCTCCGGGAACCAATCCCGGAAACTAACATCTCCTATCTTTGTAAAGTGGTTTACTAAATTAGAACCCGGTCTCGAGGAACTCGAGGCCGAGGATTATGATCCCGATCTAATTATTGTTTCTTGTAACTTTTGCGAGGCGACATTCCAATGGAAGAAATGTGGAGGATATGGAACCCTTCAACGACACATGGAGCACAAACATGTCGCCGAGATGGGAATGCTAGGGGGACAAACACAAATTTCCGGCGGATTTGCATCTTCTACTAGCGGTAACCCTTTATTTCGTTTTGATCATGAAGCTAATAGTGTAGCATTACCCGAAGCTATTTGTGTTGATCATTTAGCATTTCGATTTAGTGAAAATGTAGGATTTAATGAGTACATTAAAGATCATACACAACCCGCTTTTACATCCGTATCTAGGAAAGTGATTAAGAAAAACGTAATTAAGGCTTATAAAAGACGCAAGGCCGAATTAGTTTCTTATTTTTCGCAAAATGATATGCATGTTTCTATTTGTAGTGATATATGGAGTGATAATACTCAAACCCATTCTTACATGGGTGTTACATGTCATTTTGTAGATCATCATTTTACAATGCAAAAACGTTTATTGGCATTTAGAGTCTTTGATGATTCACATACCGCACAAAATATTGCTATGATGATTCGTGCAATTTTAGAAGAATATAGACTACTTAATAGAGTTTTTTCAATTGGATTCGACAATGCATCTGCTAACACCGCATCTATTAGAGATTTACAAGAAATGTGTCAACCTTTATTTGGTGGGAAATTTTTTCATATTCGATGTGCTTGTCATATTTTAAACTTATGTGTTCAAGATGGTTTACGTGCTATGAGTTTTCATTTTGAGCCAATTAAGAACGTTATTAAGTATATTTGGGGGCATCCTAAAGTTACAAGAGATTGGATGACCTTTTGTAAAACTAACGGGGTGCACCCAAAACGTTTTTCAAAAGATGTGGGTACCCGATGGAACTCTACTTACATATTACTATGTGAATGTATAGAATATAAACAAGTTTTAACGTCTTTTGTTTCTCAAAACCTTTCTGGCTCTCCTTTCTATTTTAGCGAATCAGGTTGGGATATAATCAAAGTATTGCAACGTTTTTAAAATGTTTTAGTGATGCAACAAAGAGATTTAGCCATGTTTATACACCAAGTAGTAATGTTTTTGTCTTGGAAGCTTGTAATGTTATGTGTGGTTTAAATGAGGGAGCTAAAATTCCCGGCATTGAGGAATCTGTTGCAAGCATGAGGAGTAAGTGGTTGCTCTACTATAGATATATTCCCGATTGTTTTCTTGTTGCTTGTGTTTTAGATCCTAGACTTAAATTATCCGTTTTACACGCTCTTTTAAATGACTATTATGGATATATTTTAGCCGACGGTGAAGTAGAGGATATTTTAGGTATGGTTTCTAGAACTAGAACAAACATTGAAACTTTATTTACTCATTTTTCTGATTCTCCGACTACTTCACAATTACCTCCGGCTTCTTCGGGCTCTAGCTTGGGGGCCTTTGGAGCTAAGTATTTTAGTAAAAGACCAAGAGTTACAAACACGAATGCGGAAATTGATAACTATCTTAACACCAACTTTGAGTTTGTTAGTTGTGAAACTTTAGATGTTTTGAAGTGGTGGGAGGATCATAGGAGCATGTTTCCAACGCTTGCGAAGATTGCGGCTCAAGTTCTTGCCGTCCCCGCTTCAACCGTGGCGGTGGAACAAACTTTTAGTGCAGGAGGCAACACTTTAACGAGGAAGAGATCAAATTTGGCAACGGAGTCATTGGAGGCGCAATGTTGTGTTTGCGATTGGAAGAGAGCCGCAATTAGGCAACAACATAACATTATCGAGTCATCGGAAGACGAGTGGATTGGAGATTCTACTACGATACGCACAGATTCATCCGCCGAAGATTCGACTTAGGTAACGGGTTTTGAAAAAAGGTAAAGAACTACATGGGCTTTGATTCCTCTAACCCGAGAGGATACGTAGACAACTTAACAAGTAAGTCACTGTTAAGTGCAAGCCCAATTTTTTTAATTTTTTTGTTCCTTCATATTTAATTTAAAAAACTTTAAAAAAGTAAAAACATTCTTTTTAATAGCGTTTTTTTATAATTATTTTTTTTAAGTTTTTTAAACATAATTTTTAAACTTAAAAAAAATGACAAAACATTCTTTTTAATAGCGTTTTTTTATAATCACTTTTTTTAAGTTTAAAAATTATGTTTACATTTTTTTAGGTTTTTTTTCAGTTTTATAAATTTATAATTTTTTTTTTTTTTTTAAATAAAAAACTGGCCGGTTCCGTTTCGAAACCGAAACCAGTCCAGAACCGGATTGAACCGGAACCGGGACCGTAACCGGCGGAACCGGTTTTTCCCAGTTCCCCATCCGGAATCCGGAGGACTGGAACCGGCGGTTTCGGACCGGACCGGACCGGGAACCAACCCTACTTCATACGCTGTGTAAGGATAAACGTCGTTATAAAACCCATTTGATATGCGACGTATGGAGAAGTGAGGGGAAAAAACTTTGTGCGCACAGCGAGGGATTTGGCGCCAAACCCTGAAACCTAGATAGCAATTTGGCGCCCACAAAATCTGAGAACAGATGTGCTGAAATGGCAATACTCCTTTGCATTCATCAGCCTTACTCTCTCCTATCTCCCTCCCGCGTCGCTAACCTCTTCCATGTCCATTCATCTTCTCCGCTTGCGATAATGCCCCCTTCCAAAACCCTAATGGACTTCTTTCAACCACCACACCCCAAACGACTCAAATCTTCCTCCAAATTCCTGCATTCCGGATCTTCACCGCCTGATTCCGTCGATGGCGAGTCCATCGCACATATCAACATCCCTTCCTCATCATCTGTTTCTGCGGAGGAAACAGGGAAAACGGATTTGAGTAAGCTTATTGCCATGTCTAAGAGGAATGCTAACATTTGCTTACACCAATTCTCCAAATCTCAAAGTTTGCCCGCGCTCTTGATAACTGGAATTTGTTTTAATTTTCTGCTGTGTTCAATGTTGACCCTTTTTTTCATTGTTTGAAAACAGAATTCTGTTTGGGGTCTGTTGCTCCAGTAAAGATAATCTGTAGTTATGCTCGTACTATTTCTTCATATCAGCTGTAATGGATTGCTATGGACCTTCATATCAGTAATAAAGGGAATTTGGTTTACAGTTTACGGTTTGTTCCCTTTTTTATAGAATGCAATATGCTGGTTTTTACATGAGAAAGGAGATTTCTACCGCATTCCTAGTATTAGAAAGACCCTTGATAGGAAGAGCTGTTGGACTTTTACAACTCTTTCGTCTATCGTTATTGTTTTCCGATCTTATAGAATATTAAAGGAGCAACTTACCTAGTCGTGCAAAATAGTAGATGCTAGGTAGTTTGTATCGAAATATTTGTAATCTCTAATTTATGAATAATCTTTGTTCTTCACACTTTCGCAGAAGGAAGTAGACATGTGGCACTAGAAGAACTGTTGGTGGAGGAAACTTGGTCTGAAGTGCTTCCTGGAGAATTTCAAAAGCCCTATGCAAAAAACCTGTGCAAATTCGTTGAGCAGGAAATTTATAGTGGAAGCACACCGGTGTATCCGCTTCCCCACTTGATTTTTAATGCCCTTAACACCACCCCCTTTCCTAAAGTTAAAGCTGTAATCCTTGGACAGGTACCTGAACAATCTGTTAAGAACAATCTGTTAATTTATAGTAGTCTTACTTTGTATATAAAGCCAGGGTTGTTTGCTTCTTAGGTTAGATTTATGTTAATCTCCCCTGTAGTCCTTTCTGGAATTCTCATACTTTTTGAATCTTGGATAGGCATAGATATTCTCTCTAAAGTTCTGCCCTCTACCCTTATTTGAAGGACTCTCCGATCAACTAACTCAATGCACCGTACCCTTGAAATTCTTACCGTCCAGAAAGTTGTTTTCGGAAATGTTTATATGATTGCATTGTAATTGATCTACGGGCTTTTTCTTATTATCTTTGCCCAATGGTTTTGTCATGTTTTGACGTTAATATATCTGAATTTTTATGATTGTTTTCTTATACAATATTTAGGTTTTAAAACACTCTTTCTCTAATTCTTCTTCAGTTTATGTTTTCTATTTCTCATGTATTAATTTTCTATCAAGATTTGTACTACTGATAATAGAGATTTTTTCGGTGAAGTATGATCTGATCAGATATGTTGGCATTCCTTGTGACATTATTGACATGTCTTCACTTGTTTATTCTGACACTAGGATCCTTATCATGGCCCTGGGCAGGCCATGGGTCTTTCTTTCTCAGTGCCTGAGGGAATCAAAATTCCTTCAAGTCTTGCAAATATATTCAAGGAACTGAAGAAAGACCTTGGATGTTCCATTCCATCTCATGGGAACTTGGAGCGATGGGCACTACAGGTCAGAACTTGACTTCTTCATAAAAATAAAATAGCAAACATTGATATGATGCATCCTTCTATTTTTCAGCAGTTCACATTTTTCTGATACTTTTGGGTCATCTCACTGTTTTTCTGCTACTTAATTGAATTGAACTGTCCTTATGCCATGCATCAATTTAACATATGTTATACGTCAAGGAGGCTCCTGTTAATACACTCTTACATACATGTTTTCTCTAAACACTTGTATAAACCCTTCCATGTCTTTGCTTATTGGATTTTTACTGCTCATTGTGTTTGTAGGGTGTTTTGCTACTGAACACAGTTCTTACGGGTGAGCTTCTTCCATTCATCAAATTATAAGGCTGCAGTGTTTTGCGAAAATATCATAGATATATTCATTTTCCTGATAATAACTATGTGAGATTAGTCTCATATATACAAATATTAGTATATCCATGTCCAACATAAATATTGATTCTTGACTTTATATCTTCTGGTTTACGACTCCCCTTTGTTCCAAAGAAAATTTTCCAACCCAAATTAAGATCTGGCGGTTATATTTGATCCTCTGTAAGAGGATAAGGGTAAAGAAAATAATGGAATAGACATAAGAAGTAAAGAAACCCCTTAAGAGCCACACTTTTAGGGTTTCTGCAAGCTTGTATATGATAATTTTGCAAGCTCTAGAGCTACTATTTTCAGTATAGACGAAAATCCATGTGGCCATGCTTATCCTGCAAGCTTTTAGGGTTTTGAGCACTGATTAACAACCTACTTATCTTTTTTTTTGGCTGAGTAAAATGAATAATTAAGTTGATGTGATCAGTGTTATTGTCATTACCATGACTTAATTTTAGGATTTCTTTTTTTGTAGTAAGGAGTCGTCAGGCTAATTCTCATGCAAAAAAGGGATGGGAGCAGTTCACTGATGCTGTGATTAGAGCTGTCTCAAAGAAGAGAAAGGGAGTTGTTTTTCTTTTGTGGGGGAATAGTGCTCAAGAAAAAGCCAGGTATGTTTTGACCTCAATTGAGATTTTATGTGCAAGTAAAGAACCATTCCTTATAATCTGTGGTTGTCACTACCAGCACTGTCTCTTGCGCAATTATGTTTCTGTCCATCTATTTGCAATATTGTCGGTTCATTACGCCCATTGTGGCTAAAAAGTCAAGAGTCAGCATTCCTGTAGCAACTTAAATCAGATTTATTCCGTTGTTCTGTATCACTAATGCAATTTTTTTTAATTATATGTAGTATATTTTACTTCAAAATTAAAAAGGATGAGATATGAGAAAAGACAAGTGATGAGCAATGTTTTTTTTTTGGCATGTTAGCCTATAGGATAAGAATCCGGATTAGGTGAGAATTTTTATTGTACGAATATGCCAGCGACATGCACTTTCTTCAATAATGACATGCACTCGCGGGGTGTGTGCATGTACTTCTCACATATTATCAATGACATGCAAATTTGTCTATAGTGCATGTCGTTGGCTTAAATGTGCATGTCATTACTGAAGAAAGTGCATGTCAATGGCTTAAATGTGCATTCATTCGCATATTCGCACATTAATAATTATTCTCACCTGAATCTTTTCCATAGGATAATTGAAATTCAAATGCTAGATAAAATGAATATATTGGAGTGCTTATCTTGAAAACAAAATAGTATTTATGGAATAAGCTTAATGCCAAACGTAGCCTAAGTGTGTTGTCATTGTCACGGTGCTTTCTCTAAGACTGGCTTTAAGTGATATGCTCTTACAGCTGATCCCATGAGTGACTTATGTTGAATTCATCCCGGAAAGAGATACCATTAGTTTTTAACGGTACACAGTAGTTAATCCCACCACATGAAGATAACTACTGTGCTTTTTAGCTAATTAAAGGAAAAGCTTATGAATGATGTGAAAAGATGCATAAGCTCAATGCTTATGTGCATTCCACGAAGAGTTTGTTTACCAGATTAAATTAAGTAAAAAACTTCTTTTTTTATCCCAAGTAAAAACTTTAGGGTAGCATGTAAAGTTGTACTTGGGTCCAACTGTTTTGTTTCACTTCTGGCAATAAATTTAAATATCTCAGCTTACATAAGTTTGTACTTGACAACTTGATGAGAAATAAACCACTTCAGTGATCTCTCATCTTTTACATAACTATTGACTACACTGCTGTAGCAACTCAAAGTAAACTAGGATAGGAAGCTGTAGCACAAGTTGTTCTCCGGAAGTCCAAGTAAATTATATTGACTCAGATAAATTTCAGATTGATTGATGCAACCAGGCACCATATTCTCAAAGCAGCTCATCCTTCGGGTCTATCTGCCCACAGAGGCTTCTTCGGATGCAGGTACTTTTGCTTCAACAGTCAGTATACATGATAAATTGCAGCTAGTCCTGACATTAAATTACGACGAGTATTTAGCCATTTGCACTTCATGTCTATCCAGACGATCCCAGATCTTTGAATGTTCATATATGACCGTAGTCTCGTATATTCTTTCTCTGTGATCAAGCTCAAGTTATGCTCTTTTTCAGGCATTTTTCTTGCACGAACCAGCTCCTCGAGAAAGGTGGAGAAACCCCAATCAATTGGCAACTGTGACGCTCCAAAGACTGTTACATTTATGTAAAGACAGATCTGAAGCAAGTCTTGCATGTGCTATGTAGCAGTTTTAAGGAAAAAGCTTTGGCGCTTTTGTGCTAATTATGAGCATTTTGATCCTGTAACCCACAGGCGCCGCTCTTAGGTCAGTAGAGTCGAATAGCATGTACTCTGTTATGTAGGACTAATGTTTTGCCTTTTTTTCATGCAATCACATGAACTAACTCGAATCCGAGGATACACTATCCGAGCCCGACCAACCTAATCTCACAAATATGAAAGTATATAGAGTATTTTAATAAAATATTTGAGATCCCACATCCTTGTTCAAAGCAAAACACAATGAAACATAAAAGACCGGATATTAGCATTGGTTGTGTGGCTTTGAGTCGCACGTGAAACCCTGAACATAAAATCGAGAGCATCATCTCTAACTCGCCAAAAGTGGAAAGAGCAAAAGTGATAAAACACTATCCATTGTCTATGCACTTTTCAATTTAGATGAAGGATATTCGAAAATCCAAACTTTAACCACCGTTGGCGCTAGAGATTCGGGAAATTGGACTCGTCGGATTTGAAGTATGATTTGGAGGCGGGTGAATCGATCAGATGAGATACCACAGGTTCGAGATGGTTAGGGCTTGTAGCTAGAGGCTGGAGATGGTAGATACCCTTTGTTGTTTCGCTATCGGCGACAAAGCACTTAGACGGAGGACGACAAAGAGTCTTAACGGTGAGCAGGTGGTTGGGCAAGCAAAGAATGAATAATATAGGTTTGAGTGTTTTGAAGGCAGAGACGAAGAACGCGGGATCGGAAGGTTTTCAGGATTTCTAGGTTGAAATCTATAAACAAATAATATTCACATTTAGAATAAGCATTTGGTAATTGGAAAAGATTCAGGTGAGAATAATTATTATTGTGCGAATATGCGAATGAATGCACATTTAGGCCATTGACATGCACTTTCTTCAGTAATGACATGCACATTTAGGCCATTGGCATGCACTCGGTCAGATTTGCATGTCATTGATAATTTGCCATTGACATGCACTTTCGGGGTGTGTGCATGTACTTTTCACATAATATCAATGACATGCAAATCTGACCGAGTGCATGTCAATGGTCTAAATGTACATGTCATTACTGAAGAAAGTGCATGTCAATCGCCTAAATGTGCATTTATTCGCATATTCGCACAATAATAATTATTCTCACCTGATCCGGATTCTTGGTAATTTAGAGGTGCATTTAGTGTTCTTTTTTTACTGAGGAGATGTTTTAGCATCTTTAGAAGTGAAGACGAAGACGCCGCCTCCTTTCGTAATGCCATGTAGATTATCATCATCGTCTTCTGCTCCGCTTTAAACCGGTATTGATGTGTTGATGTGGTCGATTTTGTTTTGTAACGACTAATTTGGGCAACCCAAGGGTCGTGGTTGTGCTATTTAACCTACCTCTCCCTGCAAAAGATTCTCTTTTGTTGCTTTTAAATTATCTAGGCCGAAGAGCAGTTCCGTTGTTTCCCGTCGCGAGATTCGTAAGATGGAGTCTTCGAAGCACAAATCTGGTGGGTCTTCTGAGGATAGCAGTGTGAATAACTGCAGCGGTGAATTGTTTAATTTGTTTCAATTGGTGGTTGGTGTCGACGTCGAGATCTGGGTGCTCATCTGATGCTACTGCCTACAGATGTAGGTTTTTATAGGATTTATTTATTTAGTATAAAAAATACTCATGACAACAATTTTTAGTTTTATGTCGAGGCGTTATCCGGCAAATTCGAGAGACAAAGTCATGAAATCGACTTGTTCCAACCGTGGCCCAAATACTAAAAGATTACATGAAAATTCATTGAATATTATTATGCAATTCTAGAGTTAAAATAGATGTTCATACTTTCTTAAGATTGTGAGACAAATACTTTTTCGATTTATTTCTTTTATAATAAAGTTATAAAACGATTTTTTTTTATTAAAGTTGAAATATCAATTTTAAACTCAATCATAAACTACAAAATAATCTGAAAAAGACCGTGTATCGCAAGGTCTCATGCTATTACTAATTGTTTTAAAAAATATTTAAGGCCTAAGATATAGATAAGTGGCTTTAAGATAGAGGGGCTTAAGATGGAAGGGTTTGCTTTAATATTTTAGTAGATAGTAGCTTTATTCCTGCGCCATGCGCGGAATTTGCATAATGTTTTTTGTATATTTGTGAATTATTTACAAATACATAGAAATAAAATATTGTTGTACATATTTATAACATTTATTTTCAAATTAATATTATATAAATAAAAGAAAGATGTGAATCTTTTTAAATGATATGTGTACAAATTCATCAATAGATTTATGATATGTGTACAAAATTAGGATAGTGATCTTTAAATATATATTAATTTTGATTTTTTTAAATGACATATGTTAGAAGATAATGACATATGTTAGAAGATAATGACATAAGTAATTGAGGAATATAAGATTTGTTTTAGTAATTATTTAAAGAGTTAAATAGATGGGAAAAGGTCACGTGAGAAACTAATGTCCGGTGAGAATTGAGATGGTTACAGCTGGTATGGGCGCGTGTGCTCGCGCGTGTAAAATAATTTATTATTATTTTTTCTTTTCCTCTCTCTCCTTTCTGTTATAGGAAGATCTCTTTTCCCCCAAGCTTTCTGTCGTCTTTCCCATGCCCTAGCTCTAGTTCTTTCCGGTTTCTGTACGTTTTTGTTCGTAATCGTTCTTCCCGCAATTATTTTTGCTCTGTTTTTTATTATCTTTTCGATCTATGATGTTGTTTCCTTTCTCCTTTCTGTTTACAGGATTTCGCGATTGAAATCAACAAATCTCCTTCAATTTGTCATGAATCCAGGTTTCACGTTCTTATCCTTTTCAATTTTGTCATGGATCGCTCTCCACTGTTTATTTTGAAGTAAATCCAAGTGAACTGATGAACTTTTTGATGAACTTGATGCACAACGTAATATTATGGATCATTACGAACATTCTCAATAATAATGACGCACGTTTGTGTGAATAATGATGCACAGTGTATGTACATATTTTTGTAGTTTGTGTGCTAATTCACATTACTACCATATTGGTGCACATTTTGGCTATATTGATGCACATTGTTTGTATTATGTGTAACTGATACGCTGCACTTTGTATAGCGTAACTAGGGATTATTACATTAGTTTAGGAGTATTATCATATGTGTTTCGAGTCATTATTATGTTCTGAGATATTTATTAAGAAGTGAAGAAATGGAGATCAGAACCGAAGAAGATTGAAGACTTGACGAATGAAGAAGCTTCTGCGACGCCAACCGCGATCGCCACTACCATCCAGGCCATCGCCATCATTCAACAGAAGCCATTCGAGAAGAAATCAGCGACCGCGATCGCGAGTGATATGGTGGCGATCGCGGTGGATCAACAGAAGGCGCGGACGAAGAGTTTCTGAAGACCGCGACCGCGGATCACAACCCGCGATCGCGGGTATTGCGTTGATGCGTGGACTGGGCTGGATGTTGTGGCCCATTTAATAAGAAGCAAGCAGCTAAAATCATTAAGCCGAGCCTACGTTTCCTTGCTTGCTTGTTTTTGTTTTATATTATTTCTTTTCCTTTTCTTTTATTATTTCGTTTAGGATATATATTTTACCATATATTTTTAGGGTTAGTCTCTATTTAAGAACCCTAGCCATCATCATCTTTTCCATCATCTTTTCCATCATCTTTTCCATCAGACAATTTAGTTTTGCAACCATGAGCAAGAACTAATCTCCATTGTTTTGCTTAGCGGTTGAAACCTTCAGTTATTAAGTTGTGAGATTTCTAAACTCTTGTTCTTTTCCTATGGGTTTGTATTAATTCTCTTGTTCTTCATCTATTGATTTCTATTAGTTTTGCTAGCTTGATCACCTAGTTTGATTGATAGTTTTCTATTGCTAGACTAGGAATATATGGTGGAATTCCTTGTCATTGTAGCACTCATATCTGCATGATCTGGTAGTTGATTGCTTTTATGAAAGATAATTGATTGCATGTTAATACTCGATGGTTGTAAGTTATTGCATGCATCCTTATAATTCCTGTGCCATTTGCTGTTATTTCATCTAATCTTGAGAGGTTTCCCTGATTGCTGAATAGTAAGTATTATCAGGACCGGTTGGCCTGCTGATATATTAAAGATTGGAATAGGAACATTCCCTAGGATTGAATAGAACTTGAGATAAATCTATGATCAACTTGATTGACTGTTGTGTGGATACTTGCTAGGTGAAACCCTTTCTCAATATATTCACAACCAAACCTTCTTTGCTTGATACTTGTTACTTTTGTGTTCCATACAATCAAACCCCCCCCCCCCCCCCAATTCCTGTGCCATTTGCTGCTATTTCATCTAATCTTGAGAGGTTTCCCTGATTGCTGAATAGTAAGTATTATCAGGACCGGTTGGCCTGCTGATATATTAAAGATTGGAATAGGAACATTCCCTAAGATTGAATAGAACTTGAGATAAATCTATGATCAACTTGATTGACTGTTGTGTGGATACTTGCTAGGTGAAACCCTTTCTCAATATATTCACAACCAAACCTTCTTTGCTTGATACTTGTTACTTTTGTGTTCCATACAATCAAACCCCCCCCCCTTGGTTACTTGTTACTAGTTGATATTTCACTTGACTGTATTGATTTGGTGTTTTGATTCCCTTGGGTCCGACCTCTACTTACTTGCTATACTCTAGTTAGTGTTTAGGGTTTTCTTTGATTTGGCACTACGACTTTAGCCTCATCAGTAACTCAATCTATAATATTATGCACATTACTACCATATTGGTGCACATTTTGGTTATATTGGTGCACATTGTGTTCTATATTGATGCACACTGTTTGTATTATGTGTAACTCAATTTATAATATTATGCACATTACTACAATATTGGTGCACATTTTGGTTATATTGATGCACATTGTGTTACACTGTTTCACTCTTTTTAACTATTTTGTTTTTTTTTCTTAACTATAAGAGAAGAAGCTAGAGTTGTTGTTTCTGTTTCTCCGAATAATACAACTTATTACGCCTCGATCTGTAGTGATGATATCAAGCCATATGAGGGGCAGATATTTGCAACCTATGATGAAGCTGAATCAGTTTTACAAATTTTACTCTCTTGAAGTAGGTTTTACTATGAGAAAGGGTACTGGAACAAAGGCGAAAGATGGTACTAAACTGTGACGGTATCTTGTTTGTAATAGGCAAGGACATTTGGGTCCATACAAACCTTCTAATGGTGAAAACAGTGAGCCTAAGCGAAGGAGGATGTCTAATCGTTGTAGCTGTCCTGCACATTTTATATTTCGACAAGCAGGAAGGGATGGATTTTGTTTGAAAATGTTTGAAGAACGTCACAACCATCCGTTCTACGCAGAGACATTTTGCACCCGAGAACAGAAAACTCACGCCTTTTCATCAAGATTTCATCATCAATTGCTCAGAAACAAATATTGGCACTAGCAAAGCGTACAAGTTGTTCAAGAATTATGTTGGTTCTTATTGGTGATCATTGTTAATATTTGATGCACATTCATAACGAAACAGATGCACATTAAGAATGAAATTGATGCACATATAGAATCAAATTGATGCACATATACATCATATTGGTGCATATTCAATGTCAATTTTGTAGAACACTCACACTTTTTTCTTTAATTTGTTATAGGTATGATATGGTTTTTGTTCCTTTTATTGGTGTTGAATGCGTGTCAAAGCAAGTAGTGGAGCATTCGGATGAGGTGAACAAGACATTGACACTTAGGGAAATTGAAGGAGATCTTCTCAAGATTTACAAGACAGTCTCATCTCATCTTCAAGTTAAGACTGGAGATGGTGATGTTAGTGTCGTTGAGTGGGCTATAGAGTACGAAACACTTAATGAAGAATTAGAAAATTATATATATATTTTTAATAAATTAAAGAAAAATAGAAAATAGAATAACTTAACCGTAATCCTTCATCTGTTTCACGTTTTCAACCCTCACATTTGGTTTAGGTTTAAGACTTAGTTTTCAATGCTTTCTCCTAGGTTTGGTTTTTATAAACTATTATTATGTTACCGACTTAAATTACTTATATTTTATTTGCCTCTTAGTGATATTAATGTATTATTCATTACAATAGTTTTAAAATGATATATAATATTAAAATATATCGTCGTTTCCCGCCGTTTCCTATATTTGTTTATTTTAGGTTTGCCGGTTCCCGGAATCCTGCCGGTTCCCGTTTCCCGTTTTCAAATGCCGGCCGTTTCTGTTTCCGTGCAACATAGCTATTACTTGCACTTGACCCCAACTTTATAGCTGGAATACGGACCCGTCTATTATAAGAGGTTTTTCGTGTCTTGCTTTATAAAAAAATAATTTAAAAAACACTAATTATATAAAAAAAGACAATGGTTTCAAGCTAGATAGCCAGGAATAGGATCCAACTAACTACTCACTTGATTGGCCAATTTCATACTGTAATTTGTTGTTCAATTTGATTTTAAACTTATGTAGGATTTGGCTTATTGTTGAAAGAGGACATTGCTTCTTATGTGTGGTTGTTTGAGAACTTCAAAAAGGCTATGGGGCATGAGCCATATATTTACTAACTGATCAAGATGCCGCAGTCAAAGCTGCTATTGACCAGGTATTTAGCAATGTAGTTCATCGATTTTGCATGTGGCACATTATGTTTAAGGTCCTTGTTAAGGTTAAGCTTGATGCATCTGTAGCGGAAGACTTTAGGAGGAGATTTAACTCTATTGTGTGGAGTAATGAATTGAGGGCACTTGAGTTTGAGGAAGCTTGGCGTTATATTATAACTGACTTTAGGCTTGAGGGAAATGTTTGGTTGCAAACAATCTTTTATTTGCATCAATACTGGATTCTTGTATTCTTCCGAGGTTATCATATGGGTGGCTTGCTAAGGACAACTTCTAGGCCAGAAAGTCAGAATTCTTTCTTCTCCAACTTCATTGGACGGTCATTGTCTTTGATTCTGTTTTTTGTTGCAATTTGATAATGCAATTGATGCACAACGTCACAATAAAAGGAATCTTGATATGGAATCATCCATTTTAGTTCCAATATACGAGACAAAGATGCCAATAGAAGCTGAATGTGCATCAGGTTATACCCTTAATGTCTTCAAGGATGTGCATGATGAAATAATTGCTCCAGTATATGATTGTCGTCTCACAGATCTTAACACTCAAGATGATGTTCAATAATGGCATGTGAGTGGTAGTATTGGCCCTCCATGTGTTGTGCGCCATACTATATCAACTCAAGATATTAGTTGCTCTTACAATTTATTAATGAACATGGGTATACCATGTCGTCATATGTTCATGGTGTTTAATAATCTCGGGATTAAGTTGCCTGAGAAATATATCAACCCTAGGTGGACAAAAAAATCATCTTTGAAGCTTGCTTTTGAGATTGATGGGGCTTTCTTCAATGATAGTGATGATTTGGATGATAAGAAAGTTCTGGTCTTTGAGTTGCTCTTTGAAATCCATTGTTGCATTAATATGGTTGATCATAATCCTGAAAAGTTGAAAGATCTTTTGAGTTTGATCAAGGAGAAGAAACAATTGTATTCTAGAGAAGCATGTGCTAATTCTGATTCGCCTAGCAAGAAGAAGATGAGTAGATTTGAGACATTCCTTGGTTCTATTCCAGAGCAAATTTATGTTCTTCCATCTCCTCAATCCAAGAACAAGGGTCGGCCAAAAGAAGGTAGGTTAAAACGCATTGTTGAGAATGTCATTGCTAATTCATCAAAGGATAAAAAGGTATGCATCATCTGTCAAAGCCTGGTCACAACAAGAAGACATGCAAATTCAAGCCAGAATCCTTACCAGTTGTTTGATTTTTAGAATGTTATTCTGATGCACATGGTTAAGACTTTTGATGCACATCCTTAAGCATTTTGGTGCACATTGTTTAGAATTTTAATGCACATTTTGTTAAGCATCTTCTGGCGCACATTGTTAAGCATTCCAGTGCACACTGTGAAGCTTTTCGAAGCACATTGTTAAGCTTTTTGATCTTTCAAAATTTATAGAGTTCACGAGTTCATTTATCACGAGTTCATTTATCATGAGTGCATTTATATCTGGTGTACATTGTTAGGCTTGTTAATGCACATTGTAAGCATTTTGATGCACTTGTGAAAGAACTTCTTTTCCCACTAGGTTGTACTTGTTGCCAATCATTTCTTTCAAGTACCTAATGCGAATCGTTTGCATTTGTTTCTCATCCCCCTTATTCATATCACTTTCCCAATTTGACATTCTAACTCCAAAATAAGTTTCCATGTGCCGCATAGAAAAAATGCCATAGTCGATTTTGTTTTTGGTGTCTCGCCATGGCATCGTTAATCTTTGAACTGACATCTTCTTCTCGTCTTGAACCATTGACGCTTTACCCTCCAAATTATGGCTAGCTAGGTAGTTGCCAAACAATTCTCTCTGAACAAATGATGCACATTCATTAGTAAACTAATGCACATTCATTAGTAAACTGATGCACATTCAGAATAAAACTGATGCACATTCATTAGTAAACTGATGCACATAAATGTAAATACTTACCAATTTGCTGGGAATACCTCCATACTTGTTCTTAAGGGACAAATTCTTGGACGAGTTGTCAAGGATATCATATCTGGGGTATTTCAGATTGATAGCGATGACATAGAAGTGTTCTGACTGATAAATGGGGAACACAAACTGCATAAAAGAACAAAAAAAATCAGAATAAAATTGAATTATTAATCAAACTAGTTTGTTGTGCACCTAAATAGTAAAATCTTAGGAGTTGTATATCATCCAACTTCTTGTTGTGCAACTTCTCTGTGCCTCCATCCATTTTCGCATTGAACCATGCTTGACCATCATCAATTGAAACACTGTCCATAAGAGGATAAACCTAGCAACACAGAGGAGTACAAGATTATTCAGAACTAAATTTTCTAGAATATTTAGTACTATTGTGAAGAACATTCAGATAATATTCATACCGAAGTATACAGCGTGGGGAAAATCGTAGTGGTTTATCATCACTCTTTATCCTGTTCTTTGTGGTTTAGCAACTTTACCCACCAGTCCATCACATCTTCTTCCAAATATGTATCAAATTCCATGCATTTGAACTGACTTTTTGTAAATTGCATTTCTTCTGTTTTTACCACAATACACCCTGGATCTGTTTCATCTTCAACGATCCATTTGTACAGCTTGTTCTCAATTGTTGATGGTCTCTCCATTATATTTATCTTCCTCTCCTTGTACGGTGATTTAAGGACATATGTGAGCGTTGGATTTCTTTTTTATTTGGCTGCATCAACATCCTTTATGACATCCTTTAATTTCCGACATCCTTTGCAACTTCCTTTCCAACATCCACATCACCTCTTGCTTCAGGCAGTGGTTCCTCAGTAACATTTGGAACCGACATCGTTTCCGACATCTTCTCAGGCAGTGGTTCCTATTCAACAAATTTTTTTTTATCAACAAACTGAAGCACATTTCTTCATCCATAGTCGGATTAACTTCCACTTCCTCTTGTGATAGAGAGATCTTGACTTTCAACATCTTGTCTATTGCTTCGTGACCTTCTTGAACAGATTGTTCTTGGCCAAACATTCTGGAGCCTTAGATACTCTCTCCACATATCTCCTGATTTCTAGAGAAAATTTTTGGCTGCTCTTAATGTGGTCCTCCAACTCAAGCTGTTACATGAAATTTTTAAATGTTAATCTGAAGAATATTGATCATCCCTAAAATTATTGAACATTCAGAATAAAATTGATGCACATTCAGAATACAACTGATGCACATTCAGACTAAAACTGACGCACATTCAGAATAAAACTGATGCACATTTATCTATAAAGAGAAACACATTAAGAAAGGCTTACCAAAAAGGTAGCATCATCATCATCTATATTGGCATTCTCTTCTCTCTTACTTTCTTCCTTCTTCTCAGATATTTCTGCCTTCTCATGTGTTTCTCTCACCACTGTTTGTTCCTTGAAGTCTAGAGGTATCATGACATAACCTTTTCCAAAACTTTCAATCTTAATCTCCTCAATCTCCCTCTTCCTCAACATTTCAGAATTCCAGTTAGTACTGACTGGAACGTGCCTATCAATTTCCGAGTCCGCAGTCCAACCCGATCAACATATATCATATGTAAAAGAAAAAAAATAACATTGTTAATATTGATGCACATATAGTATTAAACTGATGCACATATAGTATAAAAGTGATGCACATTCAGAACAAAACAGATGCACATTCAGAATAAAACTGATGCACATTCAGAATAAAATTGATGCACATTCAAAATAAAATTGATGCACATACATAAAGAAATTGATGCACATGATTAATATTGATGCACATGTATAGTGAACTTGATGCACATTATTTAAGACGTTGATGCACATATAGAATAATATTGATGCACATACCAACAGAAGCAATATTGGACCTCTGAAATTCCCACCATCAGTTTTATCCAATGCCTTACTTTGACTAGCAGATCAATCATAAGAGCTGAACAATCATGCTGATGAATATTACCTGTGTTCTCAAGGTGTCGTATGACTTTCACATTAAGTCGTCCACTTTGATGGCTCTCCATGATTGTGTTTATGATAAAAATCACAAGGTTCCTCTTGAACCATTCATCGGATACCATGCAACTCAGAGGCTTCTCAGAAAGTGTTGATGTATGAATTTTATCTAGATCCATAGGCTTCATGTGTCCAGTCTTTGTACACTACAAGAAAAATGAATTTTAGTGACGAAAATCAGAAATTAGGGCGACAGTTTTTTTTTCGTCGCACAAAGGCATGTTTGGGCGACGAAAAAGCATTTTGTCGCAGAAAAAAACTTTGGGCGACGAAATTCTCGTTTTGTCGCCAAAACTCTAGTTTCGGCGACGAAAAAGTAATGTTGTCGCCAATTCTATGAACATTGTGACGAAAGTCTGTTTCGTCGCACATAACCTGACTTACTGTGATGATTTTAAATATCGGCGCCCAAAGATTCTTTAGGCTACGAAGTAACTTTTTGTCGCTAAATAAATCAAACAGGGGCGACAAAAAAACAAATTTCGTCATTACTATTATATATTTTTATTTTCTCACATGGTGGGAGAACAAAATTTTAGTGGGAATATAATAATTTTCACATGGTGGTATTAAAAGGAGGTGTAACTTAAAACTAATGAAGTGGTATCAAGTTGATAGTAACTCACGTGGTCAAATACCTCTAATAGTCATTGATACCAAGTTTCAATCCATTCCGACATCTTTTTGTCGTTGTTTTGCCAATTTGGGCCTCAATGATCTTAAGGCCCATTTAGCGTCTTTTGGCGTTTACGCACGGTTTTGAGCCTATTTTTGGGTGAGAGAGACCTATTTGTGACTTAATATGCCAAATAGTCATTGATACCACGTGGTGCTTTTCCCCGTTTTTACTCAACAACAAATTACAAGATACAGGATCAAAGTTTTGAAGAAGCCAATGGCTAAGCCTCCCTAGAAGTTTATCCATTTCCCAATCAAGCAATAGACCAAATCCACACTCTCTAGCAGCCATTTTTTTTTATCTTTATTCATACGCTTTAATGTATCCACCAGACACATCGGTGAACTTCTGCACTTCAAGGTTGGAAAGTCCTTCTTTATCTCTCTCATCCCTATCTTAGCTTTCTTCTTTGGTTCCACGACAACAATCTCATTTTTTTCTTTTGGAACCTGCAGTTTGCTCCAGTTTCTTTGTTTTTTCCAGTTTCTTGGCAGGCTGAGGGATCTTTGCAAGCTCTTGTTTCTTGGGAGGTTTAGGCACACCTTTGCAAGTACTTGTTTCGTGGTAGGATGTGGTTTTCTTACAACTTTCTTTCCTTTCTTTTGTATCAAATTCATTTTGTCTACTCTTCGTTGCAGTGGTACGTTATCGCTATCTGGTTCCTGACTTGAACTCAATCTTGGCGAATTTCTAAGAGGTATAATTTGTTTGTTGTGGTTTTCCTTCTCTTAGAAGGTGTTGGATTTGAATGATAATGATGCATATTCTTCAGATTACAATTATATTGTCATTCAACACATATTACAATGATATTAATGCACATTCTTCAGATATTGATGCATATTCCATCAAATTTTTGGTCATGCAATCTCTTTGACTCAGTAAAATCATCATGCAATATTATTGAGCAAGTTTACTGTATATCATCATGTAAACAACATAATCTAAACAACAACAATCAAAAGATGTCCATTGATGGTGCGAAAAAACGAGCAAAACTGTAATTTCTTTGCAAAATCTGCATAATTGAAGACATCATCTGTGCGAGTAAACGAGTGGTTACGAGTTCACCATAACAATCAGCAAAACTGTAAATTCTTGCACAATCTTCATAATTGAGCATTATTTGTGCGAGGAAACGAGCGATTACGAGTTCATACCTGTAGTTTGAGTTCTCTCTTCCATTGATCCTTCCATCTTCGTAGATTTTGAGTGTAGACGACGACTGGAATTCTCCTCATATTGATTTCCTAGGTTTTTACTTATGGTTACTGAGAGAGTATAAGGAATGGAATGGAAAATGAAACGTTGTTTTGGAAGCAGTCTTTGGGGTATTTATATGCGTGCTACGCACAAAGCAACTATGTGGGCGCGTGAGAGTTCCAAAAAGCACATAGCATGTACTTGGGCGCTTTTTCCATCTTTTCTCGCACTCTGAAAACAGAGAAGAAAGAAAAACCGCCATTGACAGAGAGAAGGGAGAAAAGGATTTCTGTGAATGTTTGATATTTTGGATAAAGCAGCAAAGTTTGTTACAACAGAGAACTTATAGAGAAGAGAAACGCGTGTGCAACACGCATAACAGAAAACATAATATAATATTCTATCACCCCCCCCCCCCCCCCCCCCCCCCCCTCAAGATGGAAGGGGTGTGCTATGCTCAACCATGCCCATCTTGGAAAACAGAGAACATAGCTGAACTCCAGGCAGAGACTTGGTTAGAAAATCAGCAAGTTGCAACCGGGTAGGGATATGAGACAGACTAATGAGTCCTTCAAGAAGTTTCTCTCGAGCAAAATGGCAATCAAGCTCGATATGCTTGGTGCGCTCATGGAAGACAGGATTGCGCGCAATATAAACAGCAGCTTGGTTATCACACTTAACAGCAATGGGTGTGATATTGGGCACCCGAAATTCACCCAGCAACCGACTAAGCCATGAGAGCTCAGCACAGACACGACGAAGACTCCTGTATTCAGCTTCTGCAGAGGACAAAGAGACACTCTGCTGCTTCTTGGATTTCCAAGAGATCAAATTTCCACCAAGAAAGATAACAAAACCACTAACGGATTTTCTGGTGTAAGGGCAAGTTGCCCAATCTGCATCGCAATAAGTTGTCAACTGAAACGAGGGTGAATGATTAAGAAGTAAAGCTCTGTTGTGTGTGCCTCGAAGGTAAGCAAGAACATGAAGGGCAGCTTCCAAATGAGGTTGCCGAGGATGCTGATTAAACTGGCTAAGCAACTGCACAGAAAAAGCAATGTCTGGCCTGGTGTGAACCAAAAAATTAAGCTTTCCAATAATCTACCTATAGAGTAAAGGCTCCGGGAGAGGCTCCCCATCATCCGGGGAAAGTTTGCTTCGGAGATCAAGTGGACTGACTTCACACTTTGTAGTGTCAGGAGAATACTCTAACAAAAGTTCAGATATAAATTTGCGTTGACTCATCAGCAATCCAGTAGAAAAAGGAATGAACTCAATTCCTAGGAAATAATGTAGACTCCCCAGATCCTTAATTCGAAACTCAACATCAAGAAAAGACTTAAGAGCATGCATCTCAGCTAAATCATCTCCTGTTAAGAGAATATCGTCCACATAAACAGCAACAAAGACCATAGAAGAATCTGTTATCTTTGTAAACAAGGAATAGTCATTGAGAGATTGACTATATCCTCTGGATTTTAAAGCTGAGGAAAGCCTTGCATACCACTGTCGTGAGGCCTGCTTCAACCCATAAAGGGATTTCTTAAGTTTGCAAACTTTGGTGGAATCTGAAACAGGCAGACCCGGAGGCAACTTCATATACACTTCCTCATCTAGCTCACCATGTAAAAAGGCGTTGTTGACATCAAGTTAAAACAAAGGCCATTTCCTCTTCAAAGCTACTGTGACAAGCACCCTCACAGTAGTCATCTTTATGACTGGAGAAAAAGTTTCATGAAAATCCACACCAGCTTGTTGTGTAAATCCTCTCACAACCAATCGGGCTTTATACCTTTCAATACTGCCATCTGACTTCCTTTTAACTTTGTAGACCCACCTGCAACCGATGGCCTTTTTGCCAGAAGGGAGCTCAACAATATCCCAAGTTTTGTTATCTTCCAAGGTCTTAAACTCAGACTGCATTGCATCTTGCCAGACTTGATAAGAACATGCTTGCTCATAGGAGAAAGGCTCCACCTATGGTTGAACTTGAGCAGGTAAATCATGACCAGGAAAATGCACATCAGAAGTCAAAGTATGAGCACAGAAACACTCAGAAGCAGAAGCCAGATTGCAAACATAATCTGAAAGATGAGTAGGTGCGACATGTGTTCTAGTAGACCTTCGAGGAGCAGGTGAGGAAGAACTAGGAGGATGGAAAGTTGGTATGGAATCTGTATCTGGCAGAGGAGTAGAAGGGTATACAGGAGGGTCATGGACAGTGGTGGTGGTGAGGGAGTGAAAAGGGAATATAGCTTCATGAAAAACCACATCCCTAGAATAAAAAATCTGTTTTGTGTCAAGATTAAGCACTTTGTAAGCTTTCTTCCCAAAAGGATAGCCAAGGAAAGCACATGGGACAGCTCTAGCATGAAACTTACCTCTTCCATGTTGCAAAGTAGAAGCAAAGTAGAAACAACCAAAAGCTCTTATGTGATCGTAAGAGGGTTTTTTGTGGTATAATAGCTCATAGGGTGTAAGGTTGTGTAACAGTTTGTAGGGCAATCTGTTTAGAATGTAGGTAGCAGTCAAGATGCTTTCTCCCCAAAATTTCAGAGGAAGTTTGGACTGAAACATCAAAGCCCTGGCAATTTCCAGAATATGCCGATGTTTTCTCTCTACAACCCCATTTTGCTGGGGTGTAGCCACACAAGAAGTATGATGCACAATTCCTTTGTCTTGCAGATAACTAAAAGCTTCCTTACTGGTGCCTAATTCCAAGGCACCAGTAAGGAAGAGCTATATCGTTGCATCTCTCCCATCGTTGTAGCTTAGGGTCACCTGGTTCAGGACGAGCTAGGGTTCCTGAGACGAAATCCACTTTGCTCTTCGCAGATAACGCCAGACGCATAGAAATCCTCCATTCACCAAAATTCTCACCATTAAACACTTGAGTAACCAGAGACAAACCTGGATGATCGCTGGAGTGTAGATAGTAAGGATCGTAGTTGTCTCCTTCACGAACATCAGTATTCACCATGTTCTAACAAGGACAAAAGGAGAAAAGGAAAAAAAAAAAAAAAACCCGAGAGAGATCTGAGATTTGCGGAAGAAAATAGCAAGGATCTTAGATCCTGCTCTGATACCATGAAAACAGAGAAGAAAGAAAAACCGCCATTGACAGAGAGAAGGGAGAAAAGGATTTCTGTGAATGTTTGATATTTTGGATAAAGCAGCAAAGTTTGTAACAACAGAGAACTTATAAAGAAGAAAAACGCGTGTGCAACACGCGTAACAGAAAACATAATATAATATTCTATCACACTCGTCTAATCAAAGCTTCCAATTTTAATCTCAGGACGCGAAGTGTTTCTAATTCCCTCTAAGAAACTCATTCTCAGCCGAACCTGCATCTTAATAGATAGGAATTTTAACAAAACATTGGAATAGCCAACCTGCCATTAAAATTCTTAAGAGCTCTTTGACTCATCTGCTTGATTGACCCCTCAAACAATCATCATACCTTATCAGAGAATAAATGATGTGGAATCTTCAGTTTCCGTTAATTTAGACACTTTCTCATTTCTCTGATTTAGGCACTCCTTCAACAAAAAAGTTAATCCTTGATTTTTCCGCCATGAGAGCTCTTTTGTTTTGGATTTTGTTTGCAACAGGAATCTGGGGAGGATTAATTGGAGCTCAAAATGGTAGCTCGCGGGAAGTGGTCAACATTGGAGCACTCTTCACTTTCAATTCTGTGATTGGGAGAGCTGTGAAGCCCGCGATTCAAGCCGCCATTAACGACGTCAACTCCGATCCAAGTATTCTTCCTGGGACCAAGTTGAATTTGATTTTCCATGACACTAATTGTAGTGGGTTTCTGGGCACCATGGAAGGTAACTAATGACTTACACCCCTTGAAAGTTGAAATCTTGGATGTTATTAGCATGCTCTGCTTTTGGTGAATGCATTTTGCTCATTAATTGGACCACTATCCAGATGGCGGTTTCTATGTCGCTACTTACTGCCTGATACCTTCAGCTCCATCTTAAATTGCTAGTTTAGCTGTATGATGCAGCTTGTCAAGGACAAAGTCCTAGTGCAACTAAATTGGAGTCATCTCTATATTTTATTTAAAAACAACACTCATGATATTACATATTTCAGCTTGGGGCTCACTTCCAATTGAACCTAGCAACTAATGGAATGTTCTGTTTGTGTGTTCCTACTTGAAAATTTGAGGTTCCATTGCAAAGAATGCCCCATTCTAGTGTTCTTTTTTCTTGGGTGGGTGTGAGGATGTTAATGGAAATATGTAACAGTGGACAGGTATAATTGGGAACACTAGAATGACAACCTTTTGTCTTATTTTATAAATCTATTGGGTTGCTGCACATTCCTTGTTGCCGGAGGTCTTTCGCCTTCATAGTTATACATTTGGAAGAATCTGCATTTATCTATAGGATAAGAACACGCTTCGTGCCCAACTCTCATGTGTGTTGTGTTGTTTTTCAAAAGGGACTGCATCCTTATGGTAAAAGAAGAAATAAATTGTCTAAAACTTATGATATGAGCCTGCTGTTTTGACCTATATACACGATATTCTTTTATACAATCCCCTGGACTGAAAACGAAAAACCACATTTTAAACCGCATAACTCTAGTTGGCACCAGATTTTTTGATATTTCCTTATCTCTGCAATAATTCTTATAGTCTAAATATAAATTGGTGAAGTTGTGCCTGTGATCAAGAATAAGTACTGGACAACTCATTCACGTAGCCATTGGGCTTATTGACTTGTACTTTTAGTGCATTTTTTTCTGTGCTGTTACAAACGTTTCTTATACAATTAATGAATTTTGACATCTTTCATGCATAAAATATCTTGCTCTAGTTACCTCATATAATAAAATCTTTTCCTAGCCCAGAGATAGTTTACTTTCAACCATAATTATTCCCCTCTTACTTAATGTATTGCAGTAAATGGTTTTGAAGTGTTAATGGAGGTGTTAATTATCCTGTAGCTCTTGAGCTAATGGAGAAAGATGTGGCTGTTGCAATCGGTCCACAATCCTCTGGAATCGCCCATGTGATAGGGAATGTGGTAAATGAGCTCCATGTTCCACTATTGTCCCTAGCTACAGACCCCACTCTCTCTTCCCTGCAATACCCGTATTTCCTACGTACAATTCCAAATGACTATTTCCAAATGTATGCAATTGCTGATGTGGTAGAACACTACGAATGGAGAGAGGTAATAGCAATATTTGTTGATGATGACTATGGAAGAAATGGGATCTCTGTATTAGGTGATGCTTTGGCAAAGAAGCGTGCAAAGATCTCTTACAAGGCTGCCTTTCCACCCGGTGCTTCAAAAAATGATATGACAAATTTGTTGGTCCAAGTCAATTTGATGGAGTCACGTGTTTATGTTGTTCATGCCAAACCAGATTCTGGTGTTTCTATATTTTCTTTAGCAAATTCACTGGGTATGATGAGCAATGGTTATGTATGGCTCACCACAGATTGGCTCCCTTGTGTTCTTGATGGTTTGGGATCCCCTGGCATTGATATTACAGATCATTTACAGGGGGTGCTTGCTCTTCGCCATCATACTCCAGATTCTGATATGAAAAAGTCTTTTCTATCAAGATGGAAGCATTTGCAATATGCAGGAAACTCCAGTATTAATTCGTATGCCTATTATGCGTATGATTCTGTTTGCCTAGCTGCCCGTGCTCTTGATATATTTTTTAGCCGAGGTGGAAATATTTCTTTCATCAATGACCCTAAGCTTAGCAATAAAAATGGGAGCGCGTTGAACTTAGCAGCAATGCATATCTTTGAAGGAGGAGATCAGCTACTTAAAATATTACTAGCAACAAACTACACGGGTTTGACCGGGCCAATTCATTTTGATGCAGAAAAAAACTTAATACACCCGGCATATGATGTACTTAACATCATTGGTACAGGGTTTCGTAAGATTGGTTATTGGTCAAATTACTCCGGCCTTTCTGTTCTTCCTCCAGAGTACTTGCATTCGAAGCCTCCAAACACATCTATTTCAAACCAACAACTTTATGGTGTGATTTGGCCTGGTGAATCTACTAAACAGCCTCGAGGATGGGTGTTTCCTAACAACGGACAGCCACTAAGAATTGCCGTCCCCAATAGGGTCACATACAAAGAATTTATTTCTGGAGACAATGACCCCCCTGGTGTTAAGGGATACTGCATTGATGTATTTGAAGCTGCTGTAAACTTGTTGCCTTATGCTGTACCACACGTGTATGTGTTATATGGTGATGGCCAAAGAAATCCGGAATACAACGATCTTGTCTATGATGTCTCTCAAACTGTAAGTATAGTGATACAACATTTTTTTTAATGGTCGCAAATTTGACATTCCAATTACTGTAAAACTAGTCTGTAGTATTTTGAACTTTAATAAATAGTGCAGATTTTAAAGTAAATGAAAATTCTTTAATTAGATGGAAGTTCTGGAAGTGAAGGGAGGTAACAAAGTGTTTGGAAAGGACTGATCAAACACTTTGAGTGGAATTGTCGAAAATTTTCTGTCGTTCTCTCTAGGAATCATCAAGGTTTCATAAATTCGTACCGCTTTATTTCCTCTTAATCATCTAACTTCTCTATGTTGTTTGTCAGAAATATGATGCAGCTGTTGGGGACATTACAATTATTACAAACAGGACACGGGTTGTGGATTTTACACAACCATACATGGAATCTGGCCTGGTCATAGTTGCCCCTGTGAAAGATGAGAAGTCAAATCCTTGGGCATTTCTCAAGCCTTTCACTGCCGAAATGTGGTTTGTCACAGCCGTTTTTTTCCTGTTTGTTGGAGCCGTTGTTTGGATTCTGGAGCATCGCATAAACGAGGAATTTCGTGGTCCACCAAGTCAGCAGATCATGACAATATTTTGGTTAGCACCATTTCTCGTATTCAGTGACTCGTATTATCAGTAGTTAAGAGTAAAAGGAATTCTTATCATTTCATACTGTTTCCTTACATTTAACATATATCGTGCTCTATTGAGATGCTTTTGTTATGCTTTTGTAGGTTTAGTTTCTCCACGATGTTTTTCTCACACAGTAAGAAGAGTTTCCAGCATTCTGAAACTCTTTGTTAGTTGGTTATCAATAATACCGTGTGTTGTGACCTATTTTGTACATGTTGACAGGAGAGAACACGGTTAGCACCCTTGGGAGAATGGTGGTCATTATATGGCTGTTTGTTGTGCTGATCATCAACTCAAGCTACACAGCCAGCTTGACTTCCATACTCACAGTTGAACAGCTATCATCAAAGATTGAAGGAATTGACAGCTTGATATCCAGCAACGAGGCAATTGGGATACAGGACGGTTCATTTGCACGGAACTATCTGATTTACGAGCTGAATATTGCAGAGTCGAGGCTTGTGAATCTAAGAAATAAACAAGAGTACCTTTTGGCTCTTGAACGTGGGCCCAAGAATGGTGGTGTTGCTGCAATTGTTGATGAACTTCCTTATATTGAGCTTTTCTTGTCTAGCACAAATTGCAAGTACAAGATTGTGGGGCAGGAGTTCACAAAGAGTGGATGGGGTTTCACATTTCAGAGGGATTCTCCACTTGCAGTTGACATGTCCACTGCCATCCTCCAGCTGTCAGAGAACGGTAACCTTCAAAGGATACACGACAAATGGCTGTCACGTAATAAGGAATGTTCCTCGGATGCAAGTCTAGTTGAGGAGAATCAGCTCTCACTCCAAAGCTTCTGGGGACTCTTCCTCATATGTGGTATTGCATGCTCCATTGCTCTTGGACTCTTCTTTTTCAGGGTTGTATGTCAATACCGAAGATACAACCCCGAAACCGAGACCCATGAGCCCATGCAAGAGGTTTCTGCTCAGCCTGTCAGGCCCAACCGGATAACCACCTTCAAGGACTTAATGGGTTTTGTCGACAAGAAAGAGGCCGAGATCAAGGATAAGCTCAAAAGGAAAGATACCAAGAGTCGAACCCTAAGCTTCGCCGATGATGAATCTCAATCATCCATGTCCTAACTCTTGGTCGGCTTACATTTCCGTGTTTCTTGTACCATACAGAGTCTAAATGCAGATACACAGATGTGCTGGTGTTAATTTCCTGCAATAGGAGACCACAAGCCTATAAACGCTGATAATCATATTGAAATGCTATTTCTCATGTAATCTGCAACACAATTTGTTCATAATACTACTACAGTAGGCCCATTTGTAACATATTTAACTACCATTTTTCACAGTTTTAGTCGAGAAAAAGAATTCTGACACTTTACCGAAGTGTCGATATGATCGTTGCAAGTAATGGTTATTGACCATTTTGAACTTTACAGTGTCAAGATATTTTCAGCAATCTAAGTTGTTGTTATTCAAGGCCAATATTTCGACAGAGTGATTGAATAGAGTAATTGTGTGTTACGCCTCATCAACTCGAGCTCAAATTTTTGCATGTAGATCACATAATCCAAAGAGAGAAAACCTAAGAAGCAAGAAAGAGCTCAATCCCAGGGAAGGGAGATTCCAGGACGTTCAAGAAGAGTTTGAAGTCTTTCCACCCACCTGATAGAGCAAATGTCGTGGTTGCTAAATCAAAGAAACCCTAAAAACTAACTAGAGTATAACAAGTAGATAGAGGTCGAACCCAAGGTAATCAAAACACCAAATCAATGCAGTCAAGTGAAATATCAACTAACAAACAAGTAACCTGAGGGTTTGATTGTATAAAGCACACAAGTAACAAGTATCAAGCAGAGAAACGTTGGGTTGAGAATATTATGCGAAGGGGTTTCACCTATCAAGTATCCACACAACAGTCAATCAAGTTGATCATAGATTATCTCAAGTTCTTATCAATCTTAGGGAATGTTCCTATTCCAATCTTTAGTATATCAGCAGACCAACCGGTCCTGATAATACTTACTATTCAACAACCAAGGAAACCTCTCAGGGTTAAATCAAATAGCAACAAAGAGCACAAGAATCATAAGGATGCATGCAATAACTTACAACCGTCAAGTATTAACATGCAATCAATTCTCTTTCATATAAGCAATCAACTACCAGATCATGCAGATATGGATGTTACAATGACAAGGAATTCCACCGTCTATTCCTAATCTAACAATAGAAGACTATTAATCAAACTAGGTGATCAATCTAGCAAAACCAATAGAAATCATATAGATGAAGAACAAGATAATCAATACAAACCCAAAGGAAAAGAACAAGAGTTTATAAATCTCACAACTTAATAACTGAAGGCTTCAACCGCTAAGTAAAACAATGGGATTAGTTCCTGCTCATGGTTGCAAGACTAAGAGTTGTAGATGAAAAAGATGATAAACAATAGAAAGAACTAGGGTTCTTAAATAGAGTCTAACCCTAAAATAATACTGAAATAAAACAAGGAAAAAGTCTTCCAAACGAAAATAATAAAATAAAACAAATAAGGAAATCTCGAAATCTTCACGTTGCTCCTCCACGTGATCGCCACCAAGATATGGCGATCGTCATCTTCATTGTATATTATGTCGTAGCCTCTGTTGTCTCATGGCGATCGCCACCTTGACCATGGTGATCGCGGTCGTCGTCAACTTCTTGGTTCTGGCTTCTGCAGTAATATGGCGATCGCCATCTGTAGATGACGATCACCATCTGTCCTTAGTAAAATTCCTTAGCTTCTGTCTTGAGATGGCAATCGCTATCTAGAGATGGTGATCGCCATCTGTGTTGCGTACCATCAATTCTTCAATTCTAAGTGTCTTTTCCTAAGTGTCTTCAAATCTACTCTTCAATCTTCTAATTGTTCACTTCATCTCATATAATCCAAGTAGTAGAAATGACTCCAAAACCATACAAATCCACTATAAAGATAGTGTAATAATCCCTAGTTACGCTATACAAAGTGCAGCGTATCACTACCACATTTAATATATCTTTCAGCTAACTACATTTAGTGCAATAGTTCAACCACCTTAGTTCAAACCCAATAAATAGAAACACTTGTATGCCTTTATTTTCATCTCATCTTATACTCAACATTCTCCACATAAATACAGAGAGTTTTTCCTACTTTCCCTAATTTCCTTGTATTCTTTGAGTGAGTGGTGTGTGAGGCTAACTTGATCGCCTAAGATTTTCGAGTGTATGTTTAGCTTTCAAGGTCAAATGTTCCTTAGGGGTTTCAAGGGCGTTACAATTGGAATTAGAGTAACGGTTCCGAGATCCAACCATATCAACCATTTAAGAGACACAAGAGGCGGGAAAAGGTAGAGACCTAACCTGTGGAGGAAAGAAGACTCGTGACCGTAGATCTGGTGTCGGGGTTGGAGAGACGAGTGACATCTGTGGAAGAGAAACTCACCACGTTGAAGACCATCGTTGACGGCTTGGCGGAGTAAGTCGAGCCACACACCGACAATCTATCGACGCTTGAGCACCATTTGTTTGATAGGTTATGCAAGTTGCGGGATGTTGTGGACGGGGCGGTGCTGGCCGTGGAGGAAGACAAGAAGACTCAAGAAGAGATCAATGAGGAACTACGAGGCAAGGTTCAAGAGCTTCAAATGGTAGTTAGGCACTTGACCAAATGCCAATTTGCTCTCCTAGGGGATGCAACCGCACAACGATTTACCGTGGTACCCCGCTTTGCGACCCCAAAGCCAAGAGAGTTCAAGGAGGTGCGTGATGCCAAAGATGTGGTGAACTACCTTTAGCATGTCGAGTGGTACTTTGACGTCATCAAGCCTGGTCACCGAGGACCAGGACAAGATCAATCTAGGCATGTTGTACCTCACCGGCACCGTGATACTTTAATGGAAGCGCACAAATGGAGAGGCGCAATGAGGAAACATCTCCATTGATACATGGGAGCAATTCAAAACTTGAGTTCAAAGGCCGGTTCTACCCAGAGAACGTTGTGTACAAGGCACTACGTAAGTTGAGAAAGCTCTAGCAAATCTGATCAATTCGGGGATACATGAAGTAGTTCAACGATCTCGAGCTTTAGATCCTCACCATGGATGCCGACGAGCTCCTCTTCTTCTTTATGAACGGATTGCAGAATTGGGCACACATGAAGCTTAGATGACTAGGAATGAGGACCGTCAAAGAAGTTGTAGAAGTCGTGGAGTGAGTCATTAGTTGACTACTATAGGCCCGATTCTACCAAGAAAGGACAATCCGAAGGTTGGGATGTCGATCAAAGGAAGGGATACAAGCCAAATCGGGAACATAAGAAGCTGAACGACCTGTGAAACTTCGTGGGCCCATAGGGACAACCACGGACTGGACTGGGGGCGCGCACAACACAAGCGCATATGCGCATTAGGCCCAATAGATAAGCCCAACGGGGTTCCACCCTAAAACCAATTGGCAATAGGGGGAGTAATCCATTAGCTTATATAGTGGGCAATCTTTATAACTCAAACCCGATGTGGGAATCCTTTCTAACACGCCCCCGCAAGTGCAACGGCTCGACCCATTGACACTTGGACAAATGGGTGTGGGTGGGCTTCTCAGTCTCTTTATAGCCAAACCCCAACAAACCCGAATAGATGGCCCAGGACAGAACCCGCTCTGATACCATGTGAAACTTCGTGGGCCCATAGGGACAACCACGGACTGGACTAGGGGCGCGCACAACACAAGCGCATATGCGTATTAGGCCCAATAGATAAGCCCAATGGGGTTCCACCCTAAAACCAATTGGCAATAGGGGGAGTAATCCATTAGCTTATATAGTGGGCAATCTTTATAACTCAAACCCTATGTGGGAATCCTTTCTAACACGACCAAGCCAAGAAGTAACAACAATATGAGGAAAGGAAGAACCAAGCTGGCCAGAAGACTAGATTCTTTCTTTGCAAAGGACGACACCAGATGAAGGATTGGCATGCTATGGGAAGCTCGCATCAATCAAAGAGGGACCAAAGGAGTCGTAGTCCATCGATGAGGAGCAAGGACTGAAAATCCTTGGCGCCATCCAGAGGGAGGCAAGACAACCCCGAAGGAAGCTGATGTTCGTAGAGATACACATCGATGGAAGCTCAGTGGACGCCCTCCTTGATACAAGAGCTACCCATAATTTTGTGCGCCCCGACTTAGCCAAAAAGTTAGGGTTGAAGCGAACCAAGGGAGTTGGGAGCATAAAGGCGGTGGACTGAAGTGATTTTGCTCATCTTCTGTAAATTCCTCGAGAATATGATTACGTTTTATGTTTGGTGCAGTGGAATTTTCACACGCAATTTAGCTCCCGCATATTCGTTACACATTTATAATGCGTAATGAATATGCAGGAGTTCAAAGATCTTGAGCTTTAGATCCTCGTCATGGATCTTGACGAGCTCCTCTTCTTCTTTATAGACGAATTGCGGAATTGGGCACACATGGAGCTTAGATAAAAATAAGTGAGGACCGTCAAGGAAGTTGTAGAAACTGTGAAGTGATTCATTAGTTGACTACTATAGGCCTGATTCTTCCAAGAAGGGACAATCTGGAGGTTAGGGTGTCGACCAGAAGAAGGGACACAAGTCAGATCAGGAGTATAAGAAGCCGAACGACCAAGCCAACGAGCGCCAACAATTTTGAGGAAAAGAAGAAGCAAACTGCCAGAAGACTGGATTCTTTCTTTGCAAAAGGCGGCACCAGATGAAGGATCGGCATGCTATGGGAAGCTCGCATCAATCCAAGAGGGATCGGAGGAGTCGTAGTCCATCGATGAAGAGAAAGGAAGGAAGGGTTGTCTTCGTCTCCTTGGCGCCATCCAGGGTGAGGCAAGACAAATCCGATGGAAGCTGATGTTTATAGAGATACACACTGTTGGCAGCACATTGGACGCCCTCCACGACATAAGAGCTACCCACAATTTCATGGGTCCCGAATTAGCCTAGAAGTTAGGGTTGAAGCGAACCAAGGGAGTTGGGAGCATAAAGACGGTGGACGGAAATGATTTTCCTCATAATATGTAAAATCCTCAAGAATTTGGTTACGTATATGTTTAGTGCAATGGAAATTTCCCACGCAATTTAGTTCCCACATATTCGTTACGCGTTCATAATGCGTTACTCGATCCCCAGCTTAAGCGTCATGTTTTTTAGTATGGCGGTGTGTTTGTCAATATTACGAAGCGGTTGCGCGGTTACGTTGGATGATCCTATCTTTGTTTACTTTTGTGGATTTGGTGTTGCCAATATCGACTGTGATTGGGGTGACAAGGGTTCATTGGGATGTCATCATTACCACTGCGCCTTCATTTAAATCTGCATTGAGTTATCTCATCTGCTCGATGACATTGTTTTCTAGGGTGATACTCTGTAATTGGGATGTTATCCTTACCACTTCGACTTTATTCGTGTTAAATCCATCCTTTGATTTGAAGTTGTTTGTAAAACATGCACTAGATGGAAAAAAAAACTTGTTGAGGCGCCCTTGTTGAGGCGTACATCATGTTGTCCGCCTCAACAAATGTTTGTTGAGGCGTATAATACAATACACGCCTCAACATTGTTTGTTGAGGCATACATATATTGTATGCCTCAACAAAGGTGCCTCAACAGACCCTGTTGAGGCGTATATATATTGTGCACCTCCACAACCCTTTTACCTATACAAAAAAATGACCCACTTAATTTTTATAATAGGTCACACGGATCACCATTTTAGGTCATTAGATCAAATGTGATCGAACAACTCTCATTAATCAAAAATATCAAATAAAATAAATCAAATTTATGAAATATTCTAATGAACTCTCAAATAAAAAAACCTCGCTTAAATTAGAAAAGCATTGAAACCCATCTCTCAGATATCTCATATCTCTTTTCCCACCCATCTTTTTATCTCATCAAAAGAGACGATAGAATAAAAACCCTAGATCTGCCCATCTCTTCCTGTCTTCCCTCAAGAACAAATTTCTTCTCCTCGCCTCCTCCGGCCTCTATATCTTCTTCACCATCGCCTTTATCTTTTCCTACGCCGCCACCGTCTGCATCTCTCTTGTCTTGTCCGAAAATCGATCTAGAAGAGTGTTTAAGTAGGCAAAGTCGAGTTCTTAAATAGGCAAGAATCACTGAAGAACTCGGCACAAATAAATCTCCAACGACACTATAGTCGTTATTGGCACGCGTTGCGATGGAAAGCAATCAGGATTGATGCAATAATGCAAGTACGCGAAGCCCAAAGTAAATTGAGAGATGGAATATCAGCCTACGACCTGAACGAACGCGTTCCGGAGAGAAAGAAGGCGTAGTCTGGAGAAAATAAAGGCGTTTCCCAGATCTACAAGGAAAGATATATGTAAAACACCTTAGGTGTATTGTCCGTGCCTAAAAATACTACTAGAAGGCAACGCGTTCGAGGAGCTACGCGTAGACCAGGCGAGTACGAGAGAAACGAGTATGAGGGCGTCGAACGAGCATGAAAGGAAGTCGGCCGAACATTATTAAATTATTTATCATTATTTTTTTTGTAAATGGTAAAAGAGATAAGTAAATAATATGAAAAGAATATCTATTTACCATGTTTATATTAAGTTAAAGATATAAGGAAGAAGATATTTTTATTTCCTTATAGATAGAATTAGGGTTTGCCTATTTAAAGAGGGCTTCTCTATCATTGTAATCAAGTCAGCCACCGAGATCAATACCATAAGTCGAAGTGTTCTACCATGTTCTACGTGTAGTTACTTTCGCTACAAACAAGGTTCATGACCCCAGAGCCATTCACTATTCGCACCGGGCAACAACAAGGTTGGCGCGCCATTGGTCAAACAATCATACTTTTCCCGGGTGCCTCCTTCACCAATGGACTCAAAGGTCGTCAAGAGTCTAATAAGTCTAAAAACGCCCAACCACATCCTCCATAAGTTTAGAGTGACAAGAGCCATGATCGACACCGGGCGTCGCCAACTCGTCAAAGAGATGTTGCGGGCGTCCGAGTCCTTCCAACCACTTGGGCTCGGCGCACATGGTTCCAATGGACCTAAATGGGTCCAAGACATGGATCCAAGGCTCAAACGCCCGCCCAATCTGCCAAGCGCTCGGGGAGACACAATCCCCTTGTTTTTCGCCTCGGTGCCTTCAATGTGATCCCTATGATGTCGCCAAGAGTTATTGCAGCCCTATCCATCCACCTTGGCGCCACATATGATCATTCTCATCAGCCAAGATCATCACAATAAGTGCTTGACATATCCAATAGTTTTCTCCTTTTGATTATGTTATTTATTTCCTTGATTTTCTCCATTTAATGCTTGATTGGAAGAGTTATCCTTGGATTGCAGCCCAAGGACGTCTCCAACACTATATATAGGCCTCTCTAGGCTCATTTGTAATGACATTGAATTGAATTAAAAAGATTAAGTTGAGAGTCTCTCATTCCTTTGTAATTTGGCGTCATAAACATTATATTTCTCTCGTTCTTGGTGTGATAAAGATCTACCAAGCACAAAAACCCCAAACCCTTCTCAAAACACTCGTGGTGATAAAGATCTACTTGTGTTTTTCTTATCCAAAGTCTTCCGCTTGCACATTCATCTACAAAACCACCAACACTTATTCTCATCTGAGGCCTCAATCCATCAACTTTCAAGACGACTTAGCCTTCTTGAGTCTAGATCCGAGCACATCTTGCCATCCATTGGAGGCCGAGCTAAAATGTTGTGTTCCCGTCTCCAGGAACGCCTTCTTTACACAGATCTAGATCGAGGTGACAAGCCTTCTTGTCTATTGATGGAAGGTTGAGTGAATGAGCCTTGGATAAGGCATGGTTATGGTGTTTTAAGGTTGCAGAAAGGCCTTATGTTGAAGTGAATGAAAAGTGTAAGACAAAGCTCTTAGCGTCGCTTTGAATAAGGTGTCTTAGGGAGAGTTGGATAAGCAAGAACACGAGTAGATCTTTATCACACGAGTGTTCATGAGAAGGGTTTGAGGTTGTTCTCTTTATCACACCAAGAGAAGAGGATAAGTAAGAAGACGAAAGGAGTACACCGAGTGTTTCTTAAGTGTTTGACAACAAGGCAAAAGGATAGGATTTTTCTCACTAAAGGCTTTTGCTTAAATCTCACCGTGCTTTACAATGGAAGTCTAGTCAGGCTTTTATAGGAATGAAGACGTCCTTGGGCTGTAAGTAGACCTGGCAAACGGGTCGAACGGGTCGGGTCGGGTCAGGTTCAGGTTCGGGTCAAACGGGTCGATAAAATTTTTGGGTTGTTCGGGTCAACCCAACGTGTTTCAAATGTTCGATTTTTTATTGTAATAAAGAAAATAAAATTTAAACAATATTTTTATAATAAAATATTATTATATTATTATTATTTAGTATAATACATTGTTATTTTAAATTAAAATTGAAAAAAATATGTGAAAAGTGGGTCCCTAACGAGTTTCGTGAAGTTCGGGTTGGTTCGGATTAGACCCAACGGGTCTCGGGTCGACTCGGGTTTGAACCCAATGGGTTTCATGAGTTTCCAGGTCGGGTTGGGTCGAGTTTTTTTGGGTCGGATCAGGTCAACCCAACGGGTTGGGTCAACTTTTGACAGGTCTAGATGCAAGTCAAGGATCACTCTTCAAATCAAACATTAAAGAGGCTAAAATCTAGAAATTAATGACAATAGTGTGAACAAGTCAAAAAGAGAAAGACTAGGAATATGTCTAGAACTTATTATGGTGGATCATGGCATCTAGGATGAGCATTGAAGACGTCCATGTAGATGGATAAGGCTTCCATGATCATGGCGACAATTTAGGGATCCACTTGAATGCTTGATGGCGCCATTTTAGGGATTGTGTCTCCCTCGGGTCCGAGGCCTTTGGTACGCATGCTTGGACATTATCTTAACTCCTTGGGTCCATTTAGGACCAATGAAACTATGTGCACCGAGCCATTTTGGTTGGAAGGGATCAGACACGCACAAGCCTTCTTTTGACGCGTAAGCGGTGTTTGGCGTCAAGCATGACCTTGGTCAATTTGAACTTGTGAGGCACTTGTATGGGTGTTCTTGACCTTATTGGACTCCTTTGATGCTTTTGAGTCCAATGGTGAGGGTGGGTTGATTGGCTTGATTCCATGGGTGAGAGCACATGAGAGTGGCTTGATAAGATTGAACCCCATGGTGAGATCACATCACTGCCCTCCTCTAGGATGTGAAACGTCTCCGTTGACGCTTAGAGAAGTGTTCCAAAGTGTCCTTATGCAAAGATCTTGGGCAATGTTGATCTTTTGGTTTTAGAAAGCCTTTGGATTTGTAAGGCCAATGGATCTCCACCTTGGGTGTCGTAGTGAATGACAAGTACTAAGGCGCCCCGGAATTGGTGTTGACCACTTCTTGAATCAATTGAAGGCGATGTCTTGAGGTCGAACTTAGAACTTCTCCGGGGAAGCAAGCAAATGTCGAAGAACTTTGCAACGAGTGCGAGTTGATTGCCAATTGTCCATGTGTGTGCTTGATGCGCTCTTTTGATTCGGCGATATCATTTGGTGTTGTGCTTGATAAGGGTGGGCACAAAAAACCGTAACCAAAAAACCGTACCGAAAAAACGAGAAACCGATCAAATTCTTGATTAACCGTACCGAAGAATAACAGACCTACGGTTACGGTTAACCAACCGAAACATTTTACAGTTATTCGGCACGGTTACGGTTTTGAGTTTTTCTGACCTCGCTTAACCGATTAACTGAGGATATATAAAATATATTTATAAAATTAGAACTACATAACTAAACAAGCTTAGTGTAATAGATTTAAGTATCTAGTTCTACTTTTAATTTAAAATAAGAAATAACAAAAGAAAAGGCAAAAGACCAAATTGCTTTGCAATCTCATGATTTAAGACACACTCACATTCCCCTATCTTCCCTTTTACTATGGTATTAATTAATAAAGCTTCAAAAGAATGTTGCTTAATCTTGGCTAGCCAAATCTGATGGTCATTTTTCAATTGAAGAAGTCTTGCTTGACTTAGAGGAGCAGGGAGAAGGTTAGTAAACTCTATACTTTTCTATTTGATTTTTGTTATTCATGTTCACAGTCGGAATGACATGTCTATTTTACACTATTTTATTTAATTATAGGCATGACGAATTTGACGATGGAGCAACCAATGATTATGATAGATGATTAGCTTCTTGTTTGAAGAAGCATGCAAAGTTGTATTAGTGTTGGGATTTTTGTTTGCAGGGCATTGCAACATAATTTATGTTGTTGTTAAGTTTTTTATTGGCTTTTTTTGGACAGTTAATACAAGTGATGTCTTTATTTAAATATATTAATTACAGTTTTTGCACCAAAAACATTTACAGTTTTTAAGTATTTTAATATTATGGTTATTTGGTTTACCGGTTAACCACCCGTGCCCACCCCTATCTCCCTAGTTTGAGCGGGCGACGGAAGGGAAGGTGAATTGGCCTCAACTCGGGAAAACTCATGGGCTGGAGGAAGCGGAGGATGTTGAGAATGACGGGAAGTAGCGTTTTGAATTGATGGGTTTGCAGTAGAGGGGAACAATTGAGATTGAAAGTGGGATTAAGATTGAGGTTGATATCAAAATTGGAAGGAGAATCAGAAGGGGGTGAGCTTCATCACCAACCCAAATCTCCTTATTCTCACTCTTCGCTCCGACCTCTAATAAAACCAATTGAAGGAGATGATTGGATTTCCAAGTTTGCCCTTTGATTTTTATTTAAAAAAAATCAAAGGTTATACTTCCTCTGTCCCACTATTTTAGTTTCATTGTTAAAAAATATCTTGGATTAAGGCAAGAGAAAAGTACAAGTGAGTATTGGAAATGATGAAAATGAAATAATAAATTAATCCATTAGCCAATAAGAGAAGGATTTACAATTTACATCAGCCAATCAAAATGCAGTATTAAGAGCACACAGATCACCATCTTTTTACCCCAATAATTTCCTAAACTACCCCTGAACTCTAAACCAATAAGAATGCTGTAATTTACAAACAAAGCACTTGTTCATTGCCACTTAAAACCACCATTACAGCTCAAAACAGAGCATTACAAAGAGAGAAAAAAAGAGAGAAATACAGAGAGAATAACAGAGCATCACTGCTCAGTGGACATGCCTTCAGCTTTCGACTTAAATGAGGTGTCATTCCTGGATGATGAGGGCTTCAGTGATGCAGAAATGGGAGAAAACGACACCCAGTCAGAGGAGCCATTTGGGGACATGGAAGGTAACATACCTTTTGATCTGAACTTCGAGCCAAGCCATCATCATCAGCCAGAAAATGAGCCTCCAACAGAGAACAATTTGCATCCCCAAGCATTGCCCACCAAGCTCAGCACAGAGAGAAAAATGGAGATCTTGAATGTTATGCTTCAGAAATCAGCAGCGGGAAAGCTTCCATATGGCACCATCAATGAAACTGCACAACAATTTAATCTGTCAAGGAGAACAATTGGAAGGATATTGAAAGAAGCACAAAGGGAACTACTCAACCATGGCAAATACAATGTGAGTACAAAATACCATAACTGTGGTAGGAAAAGAATTCAAGTAGAGCAAGAAGATATTGAAGCACTGAATATGGGTGACAGAACATGCGTTAGAGATTTGGCAAGCAAGCTTGAAATTTCTAAGTCCACATGTCACAGATTGGTTAAGAAGGGGATCATGAGGCCACATTCAAATGCACTAAAGCCAAGTCTAAGTGAATACCATAACGTGACCAGAATGCAGTGGGTATTAAAGCTCCTAATAGGGGACACAGCACATCAAAAGACAACATACTATCCTATGTTTGACTTTGTTCACATAGATGAGAAGTGGTTTTATCAGTCAAGGAAGACACAAAGGTATTACTTGGGCAAGAATGAAAAAGGAAAATACAGAAGTGCAAGCTCAAGCAAATTCATCCCTAAGGTTATGTTCACAGCAACAGTAGCAAGACCAAGATTCAATGATCAAGGGGAATGCACATTTGATGGAAAGATTGGCATCTTTCCATTTACTTACAAGGAGCCAGCAAAGAGGCATTCAAAAAACAGAGGCAAGGGGACACTTATCACAAAGCTCATACAGTCAGTCAACAAGACAGTGACAAGAAACATGTTGATTAATGACATTGTTCCAGCAATAATGTCAAAATGGCCAGATGATGAAGATCACAAAACCATATTCATACAACAAGATAATGCCAGACCTCACATCACTCAACAAGACACAGAATGGCAGCAGGTATACCAGCAAGAAGGGTTCACATTTATTTTAATACAACAACCAGCCAACAGTCCAGACCTTAACATTTTGGACCTAGGCTTCTTTAGGAGCATTCAGTCACTTATGCACAAGAAGATGCCCAAAAATACAGATGAAATGTTGAATGCAGTCAATGAAGCATTTTATGAGTTGGATCCACACACTCTAGGTAGTGTGTGGATAACTTTACAGTATGTGATGAATGAGATTTTACAGTGTAAGGGAGGTAATGATTATTACATTCCACATGTCAACAAAAAGAAGTTATCTCAGGCAGGAGTTCTACCAAGAGAAATCAGAGCACCAAGGCATGCAGTTTTACAAGCTTGGACATTAACTCATGCAACTCCAACAAATGAAGGGACAACAACTCAAGGAAATGCAACTCAAGGGACAGAAGATCAGGAAAATGCAACTCAAGAGACAGCAACACAGGAGACAACTAATTAGGACACACTTGTTTAAGTTACAATCTTAAGTAATGATATAAGATTGTAAACTAAACATATTTTGTAAGCCTATTAAGAGCACACTGAATATTTTGTGTTTTGGTTATCATATTTTGTCTACAAATTGTCTCAGGTGTCCCCATCCCATCACTTATAGACATGCAAGTTCATAACTTAAACATTCCAGATAGGATCAAACAACATATATTAAAATTTGTGTTCATATGGCAATCTTAAGTCAGTGATAAATAAGGGCTTGCATCTCAGCTTGTGCCTTAAAATAATCATCATAGATATCACAGATGTCCCCATTCCCTCATTGACACAAGCCCCTAAACACTAACCTAAACGTTCCAGATAGGCATCAATCAGACTTAATTAGTTGTGTTCCTATGGCAATTTTAAGTCAATCAAATGCACTCACATCTCAAGAATGTAAAAACAGACTTCATCCTTGACAGACAAATACCATGACATAACCCAAACAACTCTACAGATCACATGAGCAACTCAACAGAGAGTTACTCAACTCAACTCAACAGATACTCAACTCAACAGAGAGTTACTCAACTCAACTCAACTCAACAGATACTCAACTCAACAGAGCAACTGAGCAACTCAACAGAGAGTTACTCAACTCAACTCAACAGATACTCAACTCAACAGATCAATTAATCAACTCAACAGAGAGTTACTCAACTCAACTCAACAGAGTTCTCATGAACTCAACAGAGTTCTCAACAACTCAGCAGAATTCTCAACAACTCAACAGAGTTCTCAACAACTCAGCAGAATTCTCAACAACTCAGCAGAATTCTCAACAACTGAACACAGAATTAAATAGCAATATCCAAGTACCAATATCCAAATATCCAAATATCCAAATACCAATACTTAAATACCAGTACTTAAAACATAATGTCCACAATACCAACAATCCAAAATATGTCCAAAATATGTCCAAAACAGTCCAAAATATTTCCAAATTTACATAATCAGAGTCTTAATTCCACGAAGGGATAGAGAAACTTAGCTAGATAGTGGTGGAGTGAGAAGGGTTGTCAGGGATGACCACAAGCTCCGGGGCTTCCATCTCCGGCGTTCCTGAGGACTCTACCATCTCAGCATCAGCATCATCATCATCAGGGAGCACAGGGACTGGCACGGGCTCAGGTGAAGGCGTGTCAGGGATCACAATGATCTCCCGGGGACGAGAGATAGCCTCATTATCCGACAGCAACTCCGATTGCGCCGACGACCTTTGCAAATCCACTGAAACTTTCTCCGGCTCCCACCATTTGTCAACGGTGCGAGTTCTTTGCCAGCGTATGGGACTGAAAGTGTGCCTCCCGTCGCAAAAACCACCCATTTCGCAAGGGGGGGAAAGTGAGCACCCGGGGACAGGTGTAGATAAGCTAGCGTCGCCGGTCACCGTCTTCGCCGCCGACTCAACCTCCTCCTCGGTCTCCTCCTCCGTCAGGTTCGGATCGTCTTTGAAGAAACTGGGGGTAGACGATGGCTCCTCTTCCGATGGGAGTTTGAAATTTCTCTCATACGAAGGAGGAGAAATGCTCTGAGTGAAGGACTGGGAGGGACGAGAATCAATCGACATCACCGGAGGAGTGAAAGAGGAGGAGAGGGAGTCGGCGGGAATAGGTTTAGGGTTTGAGAGAAAGAGGATGAGAGCGGCGAGAGAGTGAATCAGATGGGAGAGTGAGGGGTTAGGTTTAGGGAATGAAGGAATATATAGGGGAGAGTTTGGGCTGGGCTTAGTTTTTTGGGCTGGGTAAGGGTTAATTGGGTTTAATTAGGAAAACATGATTAAAAGCGTTAATCTGGATTTAAAAAATATTTATGGGTTGTTTAAGAATTTTTTATGTTAAGTTTAGATGTAGATTAGGTGAAAACTTGAAGAAATTTAGTGGGTTTGAAGGTAGATAATGATAGTAATGGTGAAAATGTAGTTGGAAAAGATGTAGATGGTTGATTTGATTGATAAAGTAGTGTTAGGATATGAATAAAATAATATGAGTAAGGGTATAATAGAAAGAAGTTTATGTCCAAAAATGAAAATGAGAGTAATATTTCGAGACGCCCGAAATAGAAAATGAGACTAACAAAATGGGACGTAGCAATTTCACAATTTTAACGGATGTTTTCAATTGCGTTTTTAAGGTCCGGTGGATCAAACCATTACCAATCTATTTTCAATGGCTTTTTTCACTAACCAAACGGGCCCTTAAAGATATCTGTCTCATCGTCCACTGCGTATTTATCACCGCTTTAAAGCAATCTACCGTCAATACGTATTTGTTCTATTTACTTGCAACTCCATCCATATAGAAGAACTACTACTTTACGGAATGCAGTTGAGGACCAAAAATAGTGTTGCAGAGGGCCCAAAATTGATCCCTGATTTCATTAGTTTACGAACAGAAATCGCATGTCCGCCTCGGTCAGCTTCCCTAGAGCTTCTGAAGATCCTCCCACGGTCCTACAATGCAATCACCATAGGAAGTGAAGAATTAGGTTGAGCAATCAAGGTTGTTTCGAAATGCTTTAACAACTCACTTACCCTTCAAATACAAGCTCTTTCTTCTCTTGCAGTTTAAGAATCCTCTCCTCGATAGTGTTTGCTATTACAAACCTCACAATCCTTTGGAACAAGGAACACAGCTATTATTATTATTATTATTATTTACCAAAACCAGAAACAAAACAGTGAGAGCTAGAAGCAAAAAAAACCTGATTGGCTTATATTGCCCAATTCTGTGAATTCTGTCTTGGGCCTGTCGCTCGACTGCAGGGTTCCACCAAGGGTCCATCAGGAAAACCTATTTATTAGACAGAAGAAAGTTAGAATTGCCATAAAACCTTACAAAGATGAAATCATACAACAAGGCAAGGTGGCACTCACATGTGAAGCAACAGTAAGGTTGAGAGCAACTCCTCCCGCTTTGAGGCTCATTAGAAAAATTCTGCAGCCGGGATCTTCTCTGAATCTCTTAATTGCAGCATCCCTTGCTGACATAGACATGCTCCCAACCAACTGAACGCAGGTTATGCCAGACTGCATACAGATCACAAATAGTTTAGAGTAAGAGAAACAAATTTCTTAATTGGTAATAAGAATTAAGAACACAGAGTCACCTTCTGCAAGGAATAACTGATTAAATCCAGAAAAGAGGTGAACTGGCTAAAGACAATCCCCTTGGCAGAACCATCCCTTTCAATCATAAACCTGATTTCTTCCCGCTACATTCAAGCATAAACAGCAAATGGTTATGCACAATCATGGCAGATCTACATATGGTAATGTTTACAGGTGATATTAATAATATTTTACATATGTTTTACATGCCCCCAAAAGAACGCTTCTTTGACTAATATATTCAGGACATTGTGCTAGATGTTATCTCAAACTGTTCCCACAAAGCCTAGAAAAATCTTTTTCTGGGGGATTCAAATAAAGCGATGGAAGAAATGTATACACAGAGGTAGGGAAACAGAAATATATATACAAAAATATTCCACTTTATGAAGTAAAGCATCTGCTCATGTCATGAAGGGTGAAAATAGATGTGTATAATATGATTTTTATCATAATAAAAACTTAATTGGAAATACAAGGAAATCGACTGAATTCCTCGTGGGGACCTGGACTATACTACTTGATGGAGGAATCAACCAGAGCACTTCTCTCTAGAGTATAAAAAAAAGCATGCCAAATACTTTTATTATCAGAAAGATGAAGGATATAAATACAGTTATGCAAGTATCAAAAGGGCCAATGAACATCTTTCCATGGTGAATAGGAAAACTGTTTAGGTAGATAAACATTATCATTATGTAAATGGACCATCAATATTTTATGAATTTATGATACTTTCAAGCACCTTGCAAATAATAAAGGTGCGTGATATATATTGACATACCAAAGCATCAATTTTAGTGCTTGTTTGGAAGTCATCCAGTTTAATTCTGTTCAAAATGCTGGAACGCTTGAACCCCTTTAAGCTTGCCTTTGTGTCTACAGTACTTACGGTTGAAGAAAAATCAACGGTAAGGGGTTTTGAACACGATGGGCAAGAAACCTCACCAAGAGTAGAAGAGTAATCAATAAGACATGCTTTACAAAAAGCATGAGCACATGAAGTCACCTGTTACAGCATCAAATAGAAAGGCACAAGAGTTACTTATTTCAAAAATCTTATTTTAAGAAATACTACCTCCGTTCATTAAAGAATGTCATTTTAAGACATTTGCACAATAACCAAGGAATTCAATAATTACCCTATATTCTTATTACTTTTTAAAAAAAAATCATAACCCACCTCATTTTTAACCGAGGAAAAAACCCCGCACCCGAAAAATTATAACTCACACCCACTCTAGGGCGCAATATGATGCGCCCAAACCTTTTATTTAAAAACCCGGGGTTTTGAAGGCAAAAAAAGAAGCGACCCGGTTTGCTTGGTCGCGTTAAGGATGCGCCCAAAACGGGTGCAGGATATAAAAAAAGTGGCCCTTTTTAACCAATCAAAAATCATAATTTACATCAAAAGAGAAAAAAATTAGAGGTTCCAAACCAAATAAAAATTTGGAGATAAAATAAATGAAAATTCATTGTTATAAACTTCTATTTAACTGAAAGATGAATTTACAATAGAGTCCAATCAAGCAATTAGATAAATCTTGTAGGATAACACAGGAAAGAATACATCAAATCCATAGCTGACGATCCCCTTAAAGGTTTACTGGTCATTGGTCAATCTAGTCCATCAATCCCCGAGTAGAATTCAAACCTAAGAGAAGCCCCAAAAGTTGTATCTAAAGCTCAATTCCTTAACGTACATTTACAATCAAATTCGTAAATCATTTAATTCGTATCAATAACTTCCACCGTATACATCCTGTGATTATACTAACATTGTGTGATATTGCACTTTTATATAGACTTCCACAAAGTCAGGAAGAATGAAGAAGCGCAAAAAACTTTCCAGTGAGCTTCCACTATAAATTAAAGAGAAATCAAACATTACTTTCCCAACCACCTCCTTGAAGAGATGTTGTAGCACATGTGTGTGTGTGCATGTCATGGTTATGTCTCTTTTTTTTCGTTATTGCAACGAATTTAAAAAATAAAATATCCAAACATATCAATATGATAAAAAATTCAAAGATCTTGTTACTAGTTCAGGCAATACAAAGAGGCTTGCACGAACCAAATAAAACACCATGAGTTCGAACACACGAGGGAGCTGCTCAAACTTATTCAACGCAACCCTTGTTTCATTTGACCATGCATCCTAATCCAAGCCTAAGGCTCTAGTGTGTTTGGCGTGAAATACAGTGGATGACATGGTTGAGTCTATCTTTCGTTTTATTTCTACTTTTGCAAGCAGTTTTAAAACGCTAAATATCCCAATATCAATAAATAAACAAATTCAAAAACCCAGATTGAAGACCCATGAGATCAAAAGAACGTGAGGGAGCTTCTCAAACCTATACAAACCAATCCTTCTTTTATTTGAACAAGCAGGTTAGTCCAAGCTTTAGCCTTTTTTTTAAGCTACAATTTTTTAAGTTACCAATGGGTAGGACAACCTAAGGCTCTAGCCTGTTTGGCCTCACATACCGTGGATATTGGTATAGAGAAATGTAAGCCAAGGGAGGTCAAGCCCAGACCACCTTTCATCTACAATAAGAAAGAGACTTCAGTAAACACAGAAGTTTACTAACCACGGGATCTTCAATTGCTTCATGACAGATGCCACAAGCTTGTTCATTAGTATTATTCTCTTTCATTGCTTCATTTTCTAGAGCGTTTTTTGTAGAATATACCACAAGATATGGATGGTCCACTGCCTGCATATTAGAAAACCCTTTCAGACGACATTATGAGCAAGTATGTCAGAAGTTTATATCAAAAGATCAAGATGCAACATGTAAGGTTAAAATATGAATTCAACATGTTCAAGCAAGTTATCTATAAGCCAGTGGAATAAAAACCCAATGAAATGTAGTTCCTCATAGGAGACAAGAGTTTGATTACCCGTTCGAGCTATATTACACAGAAATTAAGTTCTGCAAAATATTACGTATATTCTAACATACTAAACAAAAAGCCAGAGCATGCCCATACAGTGGGAAAATGAATGGCACTTTTTACTTTATTATCTCATAAAGAACAGTTTTCTCCACTTACCACCAATTTCTTCAGTATGTCAGTAAGCATGAAAATATTCCATTTACTAAGTAAAATTAGAATATAAGCAAGCCCGAACGTAGTACTGTGAAACAAAAGATCCAAACAAGCTTAATAACTTGTCTTACGAATTGCAACAGATGTCATCACATGGAATGTGACTCAAAAGTCATAGATAAAATAACTTGAAGTTAATGAATATAGAAATAATGTGCAAAGCCAACAAATCGCTAAACATCATAAATCAAACTCCCATTACCTGCCTCAAGCGTGTAAGAAGGTCAAATATGTGAGCATAATTGTTCATGACAGTTCCTCGTTGAATATATCTGCAAATTGATAATAGGTCAGCGCTTTCCTTCTAAACAAAACCTCACATTAATAAGAATGCTGACAAAGGGGCAGAATGATTTCAACATCTAACCCAGTTTGTGTGTTACATATGCCCTAGCTTACAGCATCATGCAAGATAGAAGCTAACAAAGATTTTGAAACTTACATAATGGAATTGAAAAAGAAAATCAACACAAAAATGTGAAAGCTACTGTACCACAATATTAAAAACAATGCAAGCTAATATCCTTTCTCCACTTTTCAACTTTGAACTAGTAATAAGCCAGTATGACAGGTATCCTAAACATCCTCAAGAATAAAATTTATTATCCTCTAATTCGATCAGCTGAAAGAAAATCGAGTACTAAATAAACAAAGAAGAATAAAAAATATTATATACATCCACAGACATACTTCGTCTAGCAGTAACTGATGAAAAAACAATAAACTGGAAGAGTACAAAAGTCATAATCAATTACAGAGCTGCACATATTAATCAGGGTTAACGATGTGTATAGGTGAAAGGAACGTACGTGTTGAATTGTGCTTGACTTTCATTGTACAGTGATGTATAATAATCTTCTTCTTTTACATCCAAAGTATCCCGCCTGAGTGAAACCTACAAAGCAAAACAGAAGAAATCACATGTAAGCATGTATACAACAACAACAATCAACCCAGTGTTTTCCCGCCGAAGCAGGGTCTGGGAGGCTAGATGTGGGCAATCCATACCCCAACACATGTAAGCATGTATACAAAAAATAAAATACATAACCAGCTAAACCACAAGATTAAGGGTGATAGCTCACAATTCTAGGAGGAAGAGCCAGATCACAAGCCCTATCTTTCTTTGTACGTCGTAGCAAGATATTCTTCAAGATTTTCTGCTTGAGAAAAAACATGGCTCTTTGACCAGGGAGACAATTCCCACTCTCTAGTATAGGAGTAGCCACATTCTAGCATATTTGGGAAACAAGAGAATAAGATATGATCAAAATATATGTATGTAGTAATGACAGAAGAATGCAGAAACAGAAAGAGTATCGAACAAATCTTACTCTGTTCCACCAGCAAAAGTGTCGGACACATTTATGGGGGCAACTAGCGCAAACAGATGCAGGACTGCAAACAATAAAACTAGTCAAGTGTATACTACTAGAAGAGAAATAAATGACCTAGGAATGAGGTACAGGCAATCCTTTACAAAGAAGATAAACTAAGAACTGTGAGTTAATTAGAGAGTTTAAGAGAAATGGAAGAATTGTTCTAATATCATATATTCACTATGAGAAGTTACAGTCTGCTTTTACAGGAAGAAGAAAGTAAAGTACCTTTGCTGGAAAGCTAGAAAATACTAACGCAAAAGTAGGAAAAAGTCCACAGTTCATGAATCTAAAATATCGATAGCTAAAAGGTAAAAGCTACATGGAAATATAATGATAATAACATATTCTAACAAGAACAAGGTTCATCAAATGTAGCCACACCCACCTACACTATTAAACTGAGAACAATGTTGAAATATCCAAATTCTAAAGGGAAAAAGAAAAATGATATCGTACCTATAGTCAAGTGTTCTGCAATCACAATCTTTGCAAAGGAAGAAAGAGTATGGCACAATGCGTAAGAAGCGAATCTGTGAAATTGCATACATGACGAGAAAAAAGGAATGCACATATATAAGCAACGAACACTAGAGCATACTTTCCTATGTACTAAAAAAGTACATTTAGTGACTAACCAGAGAATGAAGTTCACCAACACGGTTCTGAAGTGGTGTTCCACTCAACGCCCACTTATAGAAAGACTCCAAGGCAAGAATAGCTTTAGCAGTATTACTGCGTTTTTCCTTTATGTAATGCGCCTATATTGAGATGAAAAAATTAATAAAGATAGAAATAATTGATACACATAGACAGTACAGTTCCTCTCTGAAATTACTGCTTCAAAAGTAACCGAGTTAGTAGATATGCGCCATGGGAAGATGCACACTGACAGTCATGCTTGGAGTCTATTGCATAACATTATTGAATTAGTTGGCAGCACAGAGGAAACAATATCAGAGTGATGTGACTGAGAACTCACAGTGAAGGGCAAAAAAACAGGAAAGGAGAACTAGAAGTGAGAAATTGATATAAATAATCTGTACATATGATTCGCCTTTGCACGAGAACACAAGAAAATTTAGGTTATCCATACTTGCCTCGTCCAATATAACACGCTGCCATTTCACAGAATGCAAAATTGATTTTCCTCTGTTTTGATCTGTGTCGACAATGACGGGGGGTTCTTGGATGTTCCCAGATTGACCTTTTAGTGAGGGCTTACGCTTTCGTCCAGTTTTCTTGGTGGATGTGGACCCCTTCTCATCATCTTTCTCTATTTCATCGTCCTCACTGTTGCTAATTCCAATTCTCAGCTTTAACATTTTTGAAGAAACATTCTTCTCCTTCTTATCTTGTTTGGACTGTCGTTCTGTTCTAATTGCATGGGGCCCACAAAAATATTTCTCATGAGTAACCATTTGACGATCGGAATATGCTTTTCTACACCATTTGCACTTTTTCTTGGGTGGCATCACAAATCTCCGGTATTCAGACTCTACAGTGGAGTAGGTTGTTAGAACGAAATCATAGGACGAAAATTGCTCCATTGACTTCCCTCTATTAGCTCCATGGTAAACAAAAACCTTAGTACTTCCCTTTGATGTAAATCGCTCAATCTCACTTACCCACTGAGTCACAGCAACCACAGGACATATCACAAGTGTGCATTTGATGTCAGGAAGCTCTTTCGATGAACTTGGCAAGGATAGATTAGCTTCACCAATTGCTTGACTAATTTCTCTCTTAGAAAGCACAAGTGCAATTGCCTGAAGAGTCTTTCCCATTCCCATTTCATCAGCAAGAATGCCCCCTTTGATCGCTGATTCCTCTTGCTTCAATCCCCAAGCTAGCCATTCTTTCTGATACCTTAACAAGGGTAAAATTAAATCCTTAGGTGCTTCAATTATTTGAGGTGCAGTTTCATTCTTCTGATTCAGATTAGTATCTTCATTCATATGCTTATCAACCCATCGAGTATCCTCTTCCTCCCATATTTCCCACATCAATGGAATCTTTTCTTTCTTCTTCCTCTTTCGTTTCTTTTTATTCTTCACTACCTGAGCCTTTACAATTTCAGGCTCATTAACATCCTCAATTTCATATTCCTGTTCAAAGTCTGCGTGGCCTGTTGCTTCGAAATCGTTCTTGGAGAGGCCAATCCTTTTGTTAGATGATTTTTGCTTATTTTTCTTTTGAAAACATACAGCATGATTTGCAACATCATCAAAATCAGGATCTTCTTTTAAATTGAACAACTCTGCAGCCGCATCAAAGTCATCTGTACGAAAAATATAGATGATTAGTGATTGGTCATATTCACAAATAGCAATTCCAACCGAGTATAAGAAGACACAAAATAAAGCGGGGGAGGCTGGGATCAGCACTCATATCCCCAACAAAAAACAAACAAACTAGCACTATAAACAAAGAAGACAAATGTTTTAATAACAATTCGGTTGAGAAATCATAAAAAAAGAAAACCTACCGTCACTTAAGTCAACTGGAGAATCAGAATGGCAATCAGCATTCTCCATATCATCTGTAGGCAACGGGTCATCGCATTGCAAGGTTTCCACATCAGAGACATTTGATTCTGGCAGTATTGGTTCCTGCTCCGGCTTTTGTTCATGTTGCACACTCTGATCAGTAGCAGTATCTGCACAAGAAAGGATCCAATTTTACAAACAAAGAAATGAGAAGAAGAAAAAAAGAGGCGGAAACCTAAATTGGAGATATCCGGAGACGGAGAAACATAAAAGGGGAGGGAAATAGAAGAGAGGGAAGTGGAAAATAAGAAGAAGAAAGAATGGTGGCGAATAGAGAGAAGTATACGAACCATGCAGTGGAGACGGGGAAGTGGTGCGATTAGAGCGGAGCCTCATCGGAGAAGAGAATGGAGTAGGGTTATTCAGAAACCGCGGGAAAGAAGGAGGACAAAGTGGGGTGGGTGGTGAGTAGTGAGTACCGAGTACGAGTACGAGTACGAGTAACGAGTAGGGCACACAACTTCCGACTTTTTGATACCCTCTTCCCCTCCGTTTCACACCGTCATACCCTTTATACTATTCAGCCGGGATTACACGAGGGAGGTGACCTTCCTATTCATTATCACTGCTCAAGTTTTGTCCACAAATCTTAAAAAAGCAAAAACCCTATTGGTATCAAAATCACAAGAGGTGTAACTACTCCAAAGTATCTGGACAAAGAGTCAATTTTAACAAATTCCCCTTCCAAATCACAAAAAAAATACAAGTAATACCGCCATACAACACATCATACAAATATTTCAGATAAACCAGTCAAAGGCAATGGAGAAATACTTGGGTTGTCCAATAATCATTAAGGAAAAGTACCTTAAGCAAACCAGCGTACTAGAATACAGTAAAAACCCAAAGAAAAATGATTCATGACAATGGACCCAACTGTCCAAACTCCTCGACAAATTTAAACAGGGACTCATCTGGAGAATTGATGATGGAAATACTATCAAATTTTGGAAAGATAGATGATTCTCGGAGTCCTTAATGGACCATATTACTACAAACAAACCCATAAATGACCAAATAACAATATCTTACTTTCTTAATCACGATAGAACTTGGAATACCAACAGGCTCGGTCTATACTTTGATAATGCATTCATAAACAAAATAATGGCATATCCAATCCCAAAGAACTACATTCAAGACCGACTTTATTAGGAACCTAGCAAGAATGGATGGTTATCTTCAAAAAGTGTCATGGAGATGATTTATACTAAACAAAATCTTGCCCCATCCTATAATGAATGGATCTGAAAGTTAGATCTATCAGCAAAAATAAAAAGCTTTCTCTGGAAAATATTTAAAGATTGTCTACCAACCAAAGCAAAACTACATCATAGACATGTACCACTTACTACAGAATGCAAGGGATGCAATAATCAATATGAATACTTAAAACACTTTATCCTTGAGTGTCCAAGAACTTTACGTATCATAAAAAATTACAACTCAAAACTCTATGAGGAACTGATAAAAGTGAACAACCACAACCAATCAAAATTGAATTATTAAACAATATCAGGAATATACTCCATAGAAAGGACTTTGAGGAACTAACAACAATTTGGTGGGCCTTATGGTTCTATAGAAATAAGGAAATCTGTAACTTTCACTAGTGGAAAAAACATCTGTTGAGGCGGGCAAAAACCCCCCTGTTGAGGCGGGCAAGGGTCGCTGCAACAGGGGGGGCTGCAACAAGTAAAAACTTGTTGAGGCGGGCGAATGTTCGCCTCAACAAGTGACTTGTTGAGGCGGTCAAAATAATGCCCGCCTCAACAAGTAGGCCAAAATATGCCTAAAAGCGGTACTGCCCGCCTCAAAAGAGTGCACTGTTGAGGCGAATTTTGTGTGCCCGCCTCTAAATTCACACGACTTAAAATTTGTGCGCCCGCCTCTAAAATTTTAGAAACCTGAGAATCAAAATCGACCTGGAAATTCAACACTGAAATTCAACAGGAAACAAATTTCTTCGAATTCAACACTGAAATTTCTTAGAATTCAACAATTACAATAACACTCATCTTCAATCGAATTTATAAAAATTCAACACTGATATTTACAACAGGAAACAACAGAACATCAAATTTACAACAGGAAAAATGAAAGAACCAGATCTGGAAATTCAACAATGAAATTACAGATCTGGAAATGAAAGAACCAGATCGAATGAAAGAACCAGATCAGGAAAAATGAAAGAACCAGATCGAATTTTCTTCGGTCTTCTCCTTGTTCGGTCTTCTCCTTGGGATTCTGAAAACAATGGCGATGGTGACTGCAGAAACGAGGGAGGCGACGAAGGAGGCGAGATCTGAGGCGATGGCGACGAAGGAGGCAAGATCTGAGGCGATGGCGACGAAGGAAGCGAGATCTGAGGCGATGGCGACGAAGGAGGCGAGATCTGAGGCGACGGCGTTGAAGGTGACGAGATCTGAGGCGACGACGACGGCGACGAGATCTGAGGCGACGGCAACGAAAGAGGCGAGATCTGAGGCGACGGCGAAGAATGAGGCGAGATCTGAGGCGAGATCTGAGGCGACGAAGAACCAACACCGGTTGTGCAGCGGGAACCCGACGAAGAACCCGAGATCTGAGGCGATGAAGAACCAACACCGGAGACGAAAGCTTCAAAGTGGAAATCGAAGTTTAATCGAGAGAGAGGGTAGAAGTTTAAGGGAGAGAACGGACGGCGAGACCATGGACGGCGGTGAGGGTTATGAAAGGGAGCTGCGAAATTTTGAGAAATGAAAGGGAGATAGAACGTGGGAGGAGGTGGGAAGAAATGGGTTTGGGAAGAAATGAAAGGGAGCAGCAGTGGGAAGAAATGGGTTTGGGAAATAGCAATCCGTGTGACATGTAAAAAGGACAAGTTTTGAGGCGGGCAAAACTCTGCCCGCCTCTAATTTTTGTGTTATTTTGAGGCGGGCGCCTTACTGCCCGCCTCTAATTTTTGGGCTCTGTTGAGGCGGGCGCCTTACTGACCGCCTCAACAAGTCAAAAACACAAATATTATTTGAGGCGAACGGATATTTGCCCGCCTCTAAAGTACCTGTTGCAGCGAACTAAACGACTGACTGCCTCAACAGATAGTAGAATAAGACTTTTTGCGTCGGTTTTTAAGGTGACCGCCTCAACAGGGGGGCTGCAACAAGTGTTTTTTCTACTAGTGTTTGAAGAACATAATAAACTACCAAATATCCACCCATTCATAAGACATCAAATAGTAGACTGGAAAATGGCAGATAAGGAAGCCAGACAAGAGAGGGAGACAATGAAGTCACTCCTTACTAGGAAGAAACAGAAAAATTTACGCTCGAAAAAACCAAGGCCAAACTACACAAAACTAAATGTAGATGCCTCATATCCGAATAATGGTCTTGGCATCCTTTGGATTCATGATTAGAGACGATAAAGATAATCCGATCAAAATTTCGAACGGAACTCTAGGTACCGTTTCACCAATAAGGGTTTGAGGCTCTAGCCATTCGTTATGGCATTAGGGAGGCTATTCAGCTTGGTCTCACGCATGTGGAGATCGAAGGCGATAATCTTTGCCTGCCATAAACGGCGTTTGGGACTGCCCATGGGAAATTGACTTGATCATGACTAACATCTTAATGGACTTACATTTCTTCTCTGATAGTCATATATCCCATATTTTTGGGGAGACTAATGGTGTAGCGGATCTGATAGCTAAAATGCACCTTATGACACCCCAACCCGATTTTGCAGCCTGTCCAGATCTTTCGGATCTCATCCTTCGGGATGCTCTAAGGCGGTATCATTCTCGTTAGATGTGCCCCTCTAAACACTTTCCTCGTAAAAAAAACTGATTGTCTAACTCATTTGGAAAGAGACGTGTGAGAGAACGCTCCAAAAACGCACGCATTTCGTCCATCAAACATGCCTATAAACCCCTCTCCCACCACTTTCTTTACAATTCGATAAGTGGCAATCAAAATTCAAAGCAATTTCACAAAATTCACGCACAAATCAAAGGCGATTCCACGAATTTGAGAGAGAGAAAAATGTGATTCAAGTATTCACCTACACTACACAAAATCCGAGTTTGATTCTGTCACATTTCTCCAATTCTCTAAGCTAACTAGAGCAAAACCAAATCCAGAAGTGAAGATTGATGGGGCCCCGTTTGACATGCACTTCTTGATCTCAACCGCGCTCTCAACAAGAGGATCGAGAGAGAAACAATGAGATACACCAACGCCTTTGTTCGTGCCTAAAAATACTACTAGGAGGCAACACGTTCGTTGATCTATGTGTAGGCTGGTCGAGTACGAGAGAAATGAGTATGAGGACGTCGGACGAGTATGAAAGGAAGTCGGCCGAGCTTTACTAAGTTATTTATCATTATTATTCGTGTAAATGGTAAAAGATATAATAAAATATTATAAAAAGAATATTTGATAGAGCAAATGTCGTGGTTGCTAAATCAAAGTAAACCCTAAACACTAACTAGAGTATAGCAAGTAAGTAGAGGTCGAACCCAAGGGAATCAAAACACCAATAACTATGCAGTCAAGTGAAATATCAACTAACGAACAGGTAACAAGTAACCAGGGGGTTTTTGATTATATGGAACACAAAAGTAACAAGTATCAAGCAGAGAAACGTTGGGTGAGAATAATATGCGAAGGGGTTTCACCTAGCAAGTTTCCACACGTCAATCAATCAAGTTGGTCATAGATTATCTCAAGTTCTTATCAATCCTAGGGAATGTTCCTATTCCAATCTTTAATATATCAGCAGGCCAACCGGTCCTGAAATAGCAGCAAAGAGCACAAGAATCATAAAGATGCATGCAATAACTTACAACCGTCAAGTATTAACATGCAATCAATTCTCTTTCATATAAACAATCAACTACCATATCATGCATATATGGACGCTACAATGACAAGGAATTCCACCGTCTATTCCTAGTCTAGCAATAGAAAACTATCAATCAAACTAGGTGATCAATCTAGCAAAACTAATAGAAATCATATAGATGAAGAACAAGAGAATTAATACAAACCCAAAGGAAAAAAACAAGATTTTAGAAATCTCACAACTTAATAACTGAAGGTTTCAACTGCTAAGCAAAACAATGGAGTTTAGTTCCTGCTCATGGTTGCAGAACTAAGCGTAAATGGAAAAGATGATGAAAAACAAATGAAAGTTTCTAGGGTATAAAAGAGTCTAACCATAGAATCCTAAAACGAAAATAATAAAATAAAAGGAAAAGAAATAAATAAAACAAACATGGAAAATCCGGAAACAAATGTCTTCAGCGAACTTCGGCGATCGCGGGAATATGTGTGGCGATCGCCACCTTCTCTCAAACCTCAAGTGTTGCCTCTTCTGTAGGGTGGCGATCGCCAGGGTTGTGGTGGCGATCGCGGGAAATGTCGCAGAGGCTCCTCTTCGTCAGTTTCTTCAATCTTCGATCTTCATTCCTCAAATCTTCAAGTCTTCAATAATTTTTCACTTCTGATCTTCATTTCTTCACTTCTTAACAGATGTCTCATAACATAATAATATCTCCAAACACCTATGATAGTACTCCTAAAACAATGTAATAATCCCTAGTTACGTTATACAAAGTGCAGCGTATCAATATCTCTTTACCATGTTACAAGATTAAAGCACGTTCATTTTCCCAAATTTTTCCCGTGCGTAGCGGATCCGGTCTCTAGTATAAAAACATGGCGAATTTTTTTTGAACATGCTGAAGAGTTTTTCGCTGACAAGAGCAGAGGAGAGAGTGGTAATCATAGAGAGCCAAGTGGATTTCGAAGCCGATGTCAGAGTCAAGTTGAGTCTTGCGGGAAGGTTACTGACTTCCAAAACCTACAACACAAATGCTCTCAAAAGGAACATGGAAATGTTGTGGTTGGCTTTGAGAGAGATTGGAGGGGGAGTTTTAGTGTTCCATTTATTAGGTGAGAAATATAAGGTTTTGGTTCAAGAGCACCAACCATGGAATTTCAATGAAGAAGTGGGTGGAAAGATTGGAGACAAATAGGCACATTCATGGAAATGGATCAAGGAACCGATTTTGGACGGGGAGAGTATCTGAAAATCCGAGCTGAAATCAGGGTGGACAAGTCGCTCCAGAGGGGGATGAAGATTAACTTTGGAGAGAAAGAACCAACATGGGTGGCACTAAGATATATACACCATCTTGACTTTTTTTATAGGTGTGGCCTTATAGGGCATAAGGATAAAGATTGTGAGCTGATTTCAGATGAGGAAGCATAAATTATGGGTGATCAGTATGGTCCATGGCTGCTAATATCAGAGAACCTAGAAGAGAAATTAAATAAGAAAAGGAGAACGAGAGATTGAAGTTTGACCGATTGATCAGGAGACCTAGGAGCAAAGACAGTGAGTGATAGACTGAGGTCAGAAGCTGAGATTGAGGGTGATGGATCCCAGCTTAAGGATAACAATGGACAAGGAAACCAGGCTGAGATAGCACCTCCTAGTGGAACTGATATGGTCGAGGTTACCCAAGATAGAGTTTCTTTTAGCGAGAATGTTTGCGCCCCTAGGGGAAAGAGGACATGGTAACTCAACAAGAAAAAGGATCTTTTAGTGCAATGGTGTGGTAAAAATTGGAAAAGACTTGCCCGTACTGGGCAAATTGAGCAAGAGAATCAGTTTGGCAAGTGCGAGTTAGGCAAGAGGAAAAGCAGCGGGGGATGAAGTTAAAATGGACATTGATTCTCAATCTGAGGGGCAGAAAGCGCGAAAGGTTACAAGGTCCACGAATATGAAGTCTCTGGAGGCGGATCTTGGAGGTATCCAACCCCGTCGAGCATCATGAGTTGCCTAGCGTACAACTGTCGGGGATTGGGCAACCCTGGCGTCGTTGCATCCCTCAAAGAGTTGATTAAGAAGGAAGCCCCTTCAATTGTATTATTGAGTGAGACAAGAATCAGTGGAAGTGAAATAAACAAGGTTCTTGGTAAGTTTCAGAGATATGAGGGCTTAGTAGTCGATACGTCGATGGTGAGGAGGCGGTCTTGCGATGTGGTGGAAAAAAGTACTATCAATGGAGCTTAAATCCATGTTGCTGCACCATATGGATTTCATCGTTAAGGGAGGCTTATGTGAGGATAATTGGAGAATCACTGGTTTCTATGGATGGCTAGAAACATAGAACATACATATTTCCTGGGAACTTATGAGATTGTTGAATGAGGAAAATAATCAGTTCCCTTGGGTGTGCTTTGGTGATGTTGATGAAATTATGTTTCAACATGAGAAAGTTGGAGGAGGAGCAAGATCAAGAGCTCAGATGGAGGCTTTTAGAGATTGTGTTGTTGACTGTTAGCTGCTAGATATGAAAAGAACTGGATATGAGTTCACGTTTGATAATGGGAGAGGAGGAGATGATAATGTTCAATGCAAACTGGATAGATTTCTGGTAAATGAAGAGTGGGTCAATCTCTTCCCAAAAGTAGCGGCTCAGAACCTTGATCGGGAAAAGTCAGACCATACTCCAATTTTACTGATTTTGGATGATATTGGGCAGAGGAAGCGGCCACATATTTTTTCGCTTTGAGGAGGGATGGACTGAAAAAGATCAGTGCTAGATGATTATTAAGCTAGTACGGGAAGAGAATGAGGGAAGTGATATTGAGAAAATTAGTAGGAGTGCCTCAGCTCTTACTAAGTGGTCAAAGTAAGAAAAGAAGGTAAGAAAAATCCTCCTTAGAAAGCGAGAACAATTGAAGAGGCTAAATGGGGCCAGACTATCCTCAGATCAGCTGCAAAAAAAAAAAGAGAAAGCTTGTGGCTGAAGTTGGAGCTCTTCTTAAAGAACAAGAGACCTTTTGGAGGCAAAGAAGCAAGGCGCTTTGGCTGCGAGGTGGAGCCAAAACACAACTTTTTTCCATAGAATGGCCACGCTTCGCAAAGAGAGAAAAACCATCAACAAGATCAAAGATGAGAATGGGAATTTTCAAACTGGAATGGGCAAAATTGGGCAAAGAGTGACGAGTTATTTCAGAGAGATGTACACCTCGAGAGAGGCTGGAGCGGCCTTATACAGAGGAAGAGATTACTGCAACCCTCCAACAGATGCATCCACTCAAATCTCCTGGCCTAGATGGGATGTGTGCATTTCTTCCAACTTTACTGGGATACAGTGAAAGGGAAAGTGATCAAAACAACCCTTAATGCTCTAAACTCAGGGATCATGCCGGAAGAGATCAAAAAAACTTTCATTAGTCTAATCCCAAAGAAGAATGTCTCGGTGGAAATGAAAGAATTTAGGCCTATTAGTCTATGCAACGTCCTCTATAAATTGATCTAAAAAACTATTGCGAATAGACTAAAGGAGGTGTTCCATCAGATTATAGCTCCAAACTAAAGTGCTTTCATCCCATGAAAAATGATATGTGATAATTTCTTGATCGCTTTTGAGCTCTTGCACCATATGGCAAACAATACCAGGAGACGGATACACTTTGCTCATAAACTAGATGTGTCGAAAGCTTACGGTAGGGTGGAGTGGATTTTCATGGAAAAAGCTATGAGGAAAATGGGTTTCGGGGAGATTTGGACAGTAGAATCAACATGTGTTTACGCTCAGTTTCCTTTTCAGTCCCCATCAATGGCAACCCTACTGATTATTTTTTCCCGAGGGGGGTCTCAGGCAAGGAGACCTAATGTCTCCTTATCTCTTCCTACTTTGAGGGCAAGTCCTTTTTTAGATGATAGAAAGAGAAACCACTAGTAATTTGTTGTCGGACATCAGAATTACAAGCTTAGCACCCCATGTTTCCCATCTGTTATATGTTGATGACTCTATCCTTTTTGCAAAGACAGATCAAGCACAAGCTGAAATGTTAAAAAAAATATTTTTGCTAGCTTTGAAATGGCCTCGGGCCAAAGAGTGAATCTTGACAAGACAAGAGTCGGTTTTTGCAAAGGAACGAGTGAGCATATGAAAGAAGAAACCACTCAGTGGGTGGATTAAGCTTCCGCGAGCTAGAGACTTTCAACTCGGCCTTATTAGGTAAACAATACTGGCAACTTTTAACAAATCCAGAAAGCCTCGCCGCCAGACTTTTCAGAGGCAGATATTAACCATACTCATCTCTACAAGATTCCCAACTTAGAGAAAAACCCAGTTATACTTGCATATCGATATGGGAAGTCAAAAAGAAGTGGTTACAGATGGATCTCTATGGAAAATTGGAGATGGAAGCCAAGTTCGAGTATGGGAAGATCGGTGGATAACTGGGAATGAGTCAAAGAAACCAATCACTAAATGCCCAATGGGTTTTGAAAACCTTAGAGTATCTGATTTGTTCTATCAGGAGTTCAAAAATTGGGGAACCGAGGTAATCAAACAAATCTTTATACCCTTTGAGGTTGAGAGAATTGTGAGCATCCCTTTGAGTTGTAATCATGGTGTGGTACAAGGACAAGTTTGGGGATTATATTGTGCGAAGTGCTATCATATGATCCGAAGCACATAGGATCCATTGGAATATCCATGGGCAAGCTTTCCTGATTTGACAGTTTGGAGCAAGATTTGGTCGTGTGTGGCTTCACCTAGAATTAAATTACACGCGTGGAAAATTTGTAATAGCTCGCTTCCCACAAACTCGATTATGGCTAGTAGAATTCCAGGCCACTCGGGTATGTGTCCATGTTGTGACGATGATGAAGAAACTGAGATTCATGTGTTCTGGGATTGTCGGCATAGTAAGGCAGTGTGGGAATTACTGAACATTGATATTGATTATGACACTCATCAAGGGATTGATTGGCTCAACAAAATGGAAAGCAGATTGAAGGACTTAGATTTCACTGTATTCTTGACGGGTATCTGGATGATGTGGCACCACAGAAACTCGTTGATCTTTGAAGGCTCCTTTAAGAACAAGGAAACACTTGCATGTGAGATTTTAGCTTATGCAAAGGAGCTTAAAGGGGAAGAAGTTGCTAAGGGTGTCTTTGTCAAGGGGAAGGTTGATAAGTGGAAGCCTCCGGAGTCGGGTTTTAGCAAACTGAATACAGATGCGAGTATTCTTGAGGGGTTGGGCACGAGCCTGGGATTTATGATCAAAACGCATGAAGGCAGAGTTACTGTGGCTATGTCTGAACAATCTAAGTCTATCTTGTCCCCAATTTTGGCTGAAGCAAGAGGCATCTTCAGAGATCTTCAAGTGGCGCTTGCACATAGTATACGTAAGTTGGAAGTGGAAATTGATAGTCTCACAATCATTAATATCCTTCAGAGGAAGAGTAAGTGCTATTTTTTGATGTCGCTCTTATTATTAGAGATATCTTAGGGCATCTACAATGAAGATCTCATGGGTTTCCTAAAGCTAAAAAATAAAAGAATATTTAAATATGTCTTTGATTCTAGTAGGGTTTCTCTATTAAGAAACTTGGTTCTCTAACAAAAAAGAGAGGGAAAAAAATAAAAAAAACACACTATAATTAATTAATCTACCCACTTTCTCTATCCTATTTTTCTACCAAATTTCTCTACTCATACCAGTATACCACCGTACACTTCATTCACCAAATTTTAGTTAGATTGTTTTAATATTATATAGAGTGATAGTTTTTATTTAAATATTTTTTTTCTGTTCACGTAATAACTAATAGTACATTAATTGTGATAACATTTTCTATGCTATTTCAATTTTAAGTAATATATCAAACAAGTATAATAAATCACTCATTACTTTTTATTATTTAGGTTTTTAATTTGATAAATATTTGGTAGTATATTTATGTGAAATAAAAATGATGTAAGCATGACAAGAAAAGAAACCTTAAATTGGGTATTTGAGTTGTGGGATGAAATAAGATGGAGTTTCTTATGCTAACGTGGCGGAGAGAGAAAACTGAAAATTAATTTAAGAATTCTAAATTGGGTTTCTCCATTGTAAATGCTCTTAGATATTAGTTAAAAAATTTCAATGAAGAAGTCTAATAGGTGCTTTTAGACGTCTTTCCCTCTCAGAAATAAAAAATAAAAAATAAATAAAATATGTAAAAATGAGTCATTTGACAAATCTCTAGTCGTTTCGTGTTTGAGCTAATGGTTTTCGAATTCTTTAGATTTTCGAGTGTTGGGTTTATTGTGTTTTTTTGATTCAGGCTTAGTCAAGTTTCTCCGTGTCTAGTTTAGTGACCCAGTGAGTTATATTTATTTTTGAGAGGTCTGAATTTTGTTAGTTTTTGAACGAGCGGATAAACCGATAAAAGTAGTAGATTAAAATTTTGGAAGAAAGATAGAGGAGAAGCAAGCGAGCAGTCTAACGTAGAGTGAAAGCCAGTGGTTTGAGGAATCCTATAATTCAATCATCGCCAATAAAGAATCCAATGCTCCATTTCCTTTTGCGCGGGAGAAAGAGCCGTTGGCAAATAGAAGAGCTCCAAAACTTGGCGCCAAAACTCAAAAAGATATTGGCAGACACTCGTTTTCAGCTGACCGTAGAATCACGGGCAGCCCACAAACCCCACCGTCTTGTCTCCTCCAATAATAAGCCTTTCTCAATCCCATAAATTGTCTTCCCTTTCTCGCATTCTTTCATTTTCCCACTTTCCCTCCCTCCAAAAATTCCAATCCCCCAATTTCAAAATCTCAGAAAATGAGATTCTCGAAGAAGCTTCAAGTGGAAGGAGTAGAATCGGAATCGAGGAGGTGGGTGATGGCTGAAATGGGATTCCGGTCGAGCCTCCGTGCGGTGAATACCAGGAGACAGACGAAGGTGAAGGAAAGCAGTATTGGGTTCGAAGGAGGAGAAAAAGAAGAAGAAGAAGAAGAAGAAGAAGAAGAAAGGTGTACGACTCCAACGGAGAGAGAGACGAAATTGAGAGAGAAGATGAAGTGTCCAGCTGCACCGAGGAAGCAACGACCTGCGCCTTCCCCTACATGTCACTTATTTGGAGGGGTGAGGGAATTCTTTAACCCGCCTGATTTGGAGACTGTCTTTGTTAGGCATGTCCAAAGGGCTACCTAGAACTCTCAATTACATCTTCTTCATTTACTTCTTTTAGGAGATGAACACAGTTAGGTCTTTGTTTTGTTTTGTTTTGTGGTTTTTAGTTAGATTTTGTAGAATGTAGCAAGTGGAAGAGGGGCAAGGTTTGTTTCATCAAGGAGTGTACAAAGATGTGATGTTTATGATGAGCTTGTACTAGCTTCAAGATGTTAAATCGAAGTAATTGATGAGTTATTTGTGTGTCATTTCTTGTATTTGTTCTGGTTAATTTGATCAATACCTGAATTAAAACATTTGTGGTCTTGGCATCCCAATCTAGCTCCAACTCAGTACTTTCTAGCAGCTTCTCATACACCTGTAGGATTTTAGTTATCAATTAGATATAAAATGCTTGTAATTGTTCCATAGATAGGCTAAATTTTACATAGAAGAGCATGAGAAGCTGCTAGAAAGTACTGAGTTGGAGTGGACCTTGATGGCTATGGAGTTGATGGCAAGAGAATATATGATTGGTTAGATTTCTTGGTTTTAAAATGGAAAACTCCACTTATGTAGTGAATGAGTGTTTTAACGATCATTACAAGAGTGTCACTAGATGAAGGAAGAAGCTGGTTGTTTGACGCGAGAAATATTATTACTTTAAGTATAATAGACATGTGTGGTGAAGAGAGAGAAAATTCGGAATAAAAAATATTTTCCAAGAAATAAATTTGCAAACTAAGAGGAGGTTTCGCGTAAGAAAAGTATGATATATTTATCTAAGGAAGTGATTTCCTTAAAAAAGTTGATCTTTGAGAGCTGAACTAAATGTTAGGGTTATCTAACGGAGAAAAACCCCACACCCAATTTTTTATAACTGACACCCGTTTTGGGCGCATCTCGGGTGCGTCCAAAACATTTTTTTAAAAACCCGGTTCAGTTTTGGGTGCACTCAGGATGCGCCCAACTTAAACCGGATTTTTTAAAATTTTGACGGCAAATTGACCCGGTTTAAAAAAAAAAATTTGGACGCACCCGAGATGCGCCCAAAGCGGGTGCCAGTTATAAAAAACCGGGTGCGGGGTTAAACGGCCTTATCTAATTTACTACTTGATGTGATAGAATCATGTAAGTTTAATAAGTCTTTGAGAGCCGAGCTACAACATTGGAAAAGAGCGAGTTTACTTGTGTTTGAGATTTGGTTCAAGTAGAAGAGAGATCCGAAATCTGAGTAAGAATCTTAGAAGAGTAATCTGAAAAATTTCATGAGGCACTAAAATTACATAAATTACTATACACAAACTAAATGATCTATTTTAAAAGATTATTTCAATTCACCGTTAATTTTTAGAAATAATTTTATAAACTGTTGTAGAAAAACTAAAAGATCTATCTCAGAAAATTATTTCGATTATTAGGAGAAGATCTTTTAGGAATTTTTTTTCCTCTACATTATAATACAAGACTTCAATGTACGTACCAAAAGTCGACAGGAGAAGATAAACTCAAGAAGTCTACTTGCAAACGACGAGTTTTGCTTAAGATTAGGTCGTTAGAATTGAGGATGTCTGTTGTGTAGCTTTCTTAGCAGTGTTGACAAGGTCACTAATACCAAACACTAGAATATCAAAAAGCAAAAGTGAGATTATCAAGATAGAATTGCTACTATCATTTTCCAATGCAAAGCCAATAGTTTATGTCTAGGCGCCATTGCTTAAAACACACACACATACACGCTTGTTGTATTCAAAAGTCATCTCCATTAGAAGCAGTGGTCATCAGCTTTCTCTTCTTTGATGGTTCGTCAGAGAAATTAAGAGCTGTCCGAGCCCTCAGGTCGTCCAAACTTTCACCTTCCTTTGCTCTCTCCAAAACCTGACCATAAACATACGTCCATCCCTCAAGTTAATAAATATATACTATGTATTACTATTTAAGATACACAGTTGGAAGGAAAGGGAGTTTATTTAGCATGACTTACCAGATGACGGCCATAGAAGTGTGAACTTGCGAGTGATTCGAGTGCCTTCTGTGCTTCTTGTTTGGTAGAATACTCCACGAAAACAAAACCTCTATGGTTTCCTAACTTCTTTGGCAACCTAAAGCGTTTTACCTGACCGTATAAGCTAAAGAGTTGCCTCAATTCCTTCCTACTCGCCTCAAAAGCTACATTTCTCACAATAAGCTTTGTTGAGCTTCGATCATTCTCAACGTTGTTCTTCACCTTTTCCTTTCTTTTTGGACGACAATGTTCCAAAATTAAAGCATGACTATCCAGAACAGATCCCTGTAAAAATGCCAAATAGATTTGATACCAACCTCAACAAGAAAGACATCAATCATATGTACTATAGATTGTTCAAAGATCCAGGTCTGAACCTGCAAATCCTTGCATGCATTGGCCGTAGTCTCAGCAGAATCAAATTCAATAAAACCAAAACCGCTTGAGACTCTTCCCTTTCTTTACATGTTTTTGTATCTGCAAGGTCATAACCAGTGTACACAGTTAAAAGAAAACATGGATCGATAAAAAGTAGAAATTCAAACTCAAAGGTTAACATGTGTAAAACACTTACCATGACGCTTATGACTTTCTCGTCTTTGATGTTTTTAGTCACATGTTTCCTCAGACTTTCTTCAGTTGTCTTGAAATTCAGATTCTTGACGAATAAAGTGTGTGACTGGAAAACAAAAAACGGTCAAGATGATTGAATAGTAAAAAAAGGATGCAACAATAGAATTGTATTAGTGCTACAAGAGCAAGCAAAGTTGTTCATTCTGTTGCAACAGTATATATAACCAATGACCGATGTGCGTGTTTTTTTTCTTGCTATTGAATCGTAGAAAATATGCTGATAATTGGTACACAATAAATCAAGGTTAGGTCTGCTAGGCACTAGCACATTTAACCGAGTTGTATTATGATTCATAGGTATAGATATTCAATGCAGGAGTTTGTATACACAAGTTTCTAGGTATACTTCACCCTCTTTTCCTCTACAAATTTATATGAATCATAGAAAATTTAGAAATTATACTACCCACAAATTATCTTCAGACATTAGCAAGAAACAAATGCAGATTATCATGGGCCGTTGAGTTATTGTTCTTGATTGAATGAATTTCGTATCATATATGAAATACATATATGTATATGCTCCGAAGTAGAAATAACATCCAAGACCAAGTATATACATATGAATATATGATATATCCAAGAGGGAGATTTAAGTGAATTCTATTACTGTTCTGGAAGATGGAATAATAACATTTTGTCACACGTATAAAACAAGGAAATCTATGTGATTTATAGTAGAAAAACAAATCATGAGCAGAAGGCAAGTCTAAACACATGCAGACTCCCAGGGGAGATCAAGTGGGTAATTAACAACAGTACAAGAGCATCCTCAACTAGTTACACTACAATGGCTAGTCCCATAGAATGCAACCCCAAGGGTCCCAATCAGAGAAACTTCGTAAGTTTAAAATAGTCTGAGTAAAACACCCTCAGATGGAATACTGTAAAAGTTTGATTTGATATCGTTATGACTGACCTCAATTTTGTCAGGATCCATTTCATCAGATACCATTCCAACTTCTCCTTGAAGCAACACTTTCTTAGCTTCATTTTCACCAACGATAGCGTAATTCCTTTCATCATTGCGAGATGCTGAATCTGGATTCAAAATATTGCTTGGAGCCCACTCCAAAAACAGTGGGGCATCTCTGTTCAAAAAGACGAGAGTGAGCATATCAACTGAGACTTAAATGTTTGTCCATGAATTAGTCCTTCACATGGCATGAGAAATTGTTTCTTATATTCCAAAGAGCATCAGCTTATGTGGAAATACTAAACCCATGTAAAACTTGTGCCAAATTAACAAAACAAAACCTTTTTCTAAGAGAAACAACAAGAGAACCTTCAAACACCCATCATTAGACACCCATCATTTAAACTATTGTAACAATAGTCCAAGTTATTAACCTTTATGTTCATATATTCTAGTTTTGTGAATTTACAAGATAACCTTTACACAGTCCAATTTCTCTCTCATTGTCCTGAATTTTAGTTATTTATTCTTTCAAAAATATTAGAGTTTAACTATTCTCTGTTCAGTTATAAAAGCAGGAGCAGAGGCATCTCTTCATCTTGTAAGAGATTAGATTTGATTATCGAATGGCATGAAAGTTTTTTCCTTTCCTCATTGGCTGAACAGAGATTCTTCCTATCAGATTTCACTCCCTTCATTTCCAGTGTTTGGTTTCTATCATATTCACTCCCATTAACGAAATTTTACCAAGGAAGATACACACATGAACATTCCTCAAAACAAGTCAAGAGTCTTTCTAAAATACGATCAATCAGTTCTAATCTAAATGGCTGCACTTGAGCTTACCAACCGGTGAAACCATCATTTTGCAAGACCGCCTCACAGAAGGGTATGATACAATATTTTTCTAATTACTAGATATGACCTAGCTAGTAGAGTTAGATGGGCTCCATATTTAAATAAGTATTATTCAAGTAAAAATGACGTACTTGTAACGCTTGTACATTAATTTACTAAAGGCTTTACGGGCTTCTCTCGATTCAAGAAAGACCACCTGAAATCACAAATATTGTACAAGTCGTATAAGAAGAGTAATCAAGAATGCGATAGACTAACATTGAGGAACTGCTATGCTGAGAATACTATTTCAAGTTTATGCAGATTTTATATTATTGGACCCATTAGGTGCTTTAGCAATCAACAACAGTATCCTCTCTAACAGGGAATTCTCTGTCTTAGCAACTGCAATACTGCTACTTAACTTATATTTGTTTTGAAAAAGACACTCCCTTTTTAAGACTGCAATTTTTTCTCTAAATTACCCTATTTATTGTCCTTAATTATTAATGTCTAAATTGATAATTATTTAAGATTGCAAATCTAGTAATAAGGGCATATCTGACAAAATCTTGTCAAAATAGCTAAAACGACAACTAAATAGGAACAAGAAAAACACCCTAGAATGAAAATTAAAAAAACGGAGGGGTGCTTATTAGAAAAGATAATGGAAGTGCAAATCTTATAAAGATTGACTATTCAGATCACTTTTATAAGAGCAAGTAGATGTCAGCATGCATAAGGAAATTATGGAACAAATTTTATAGCATTTGTTTGTTCCTGCAGGTGTCAAATTACCTACCAGTGCCATTGTCCTTGTAGGGGGCAGGATAACTTTATCAAGACCTCCGTATCTTCCAAACATCTCCATAAGCTCAGCTTCATTTGTATTGTACGGCAAGTTCTTCACCAGTAAAACATAGTTGCTTCTTTTCATGCCTTCACTTTTCCCGGTAGCAAAATGCTCCAATGATGCTACATTAACTCCAGAACTTGCAAGGGCCTTCTTTGTCTCTGAAACAATTTCTGTTTCCCCTGCAGCAATCCGCACCGCAAGATCACTAGCTTCACTATCAAGTAACTCACTTTTACTCACACCATATTTTCTAGCAATGTTTTCAACAACCTGCAATAAAGATTATATTTAAATTTTAAACTCCACGTGCATACAGAGAGATGAATCAGGTGAAAAGAGGAAATTCATAATGATTAAAACTGGTTGATTTAAGCAACATCCTTGGTTTTTTGCTGTACACAGTGATTGAGAACATGCTGAGCGCAGACCTAGCCACACAAGTGTGGAAATAAATTGCTTAAAAAAGGGAAAAGATTTAAAAAAAATTAAGGAAATTAGGTAATCAATATGAGATAAAAGATTACGAGAGGTAATCAGGAAAACCACATTATAAAGTGAGATTACCACATGAGCTTATAAAGTAATTGAGGTAGTCAAAGCTGGGAAAAGACTGCTTAAATTAATAAGGAAATCGGTTATCAAATACGCAGTAAAATATTAAGAAAGGTTTTATTAAAAAAACAAAAAAATCTATTTCAAAATTTTGTTGCATGAGGAAAATCTTTTGTTAATTCATTATAGCTAATCTGCTAAATCCTAGAAAACCAGTAGGATTCTGGAAAGACACAAGCTTACTGCAACCATTATCCATATCATACTGGTATGGCGTTTATATTAGCAGCAATAACACAAGAATTTCAATTGGCACAACAGCAAAAGGAACCAAATGGTAATTTCAAACATACTGTGTCCGAACGCATGAACAGAGCATTCCAAGACCGCGTGTCGCCCCCAGCATCAGATAACTTCCTCTTTTCCTCTCTTTTCTGTTTAAATGTTTTTGCATTGTCCATGGGAACACTTGTTCTACAAGGACAAGGAAAATTTTATTTCCCAATATGTAAATCAGGCAAAAGTAACCTGTATTAACTATAAAATGAGACAAAACAATAGAAGTACACATGACATACTCCTTCCACTTACACTGGATTTTGAGAGGGTTTTTTATATGAGGGCATGATATGCAGCACCCTGCCTTGAAAATCTGAGCGATCAAGTTCTTGCAGCGCCCTGATTATGAAGAGATATTTAACTTTATAAGGCTACAAATCCAATCGCCATTCCAACACTTTACTAAATGGGGAAAAAGAAGAGAGAGAGAGAGAGAGAGAGAGGGTGAGGGAAATGTTTACTACTTCAGAGGAGTCAGAGCAATAACTCAAATGATTATTTACAAGAAATATATATACCACATTTAGTTATAATTTGAATCACTTCAAAAAAAACTTAACATGTGACTGTTCAACTATTCTACTAACGCCAATATATTGCTATTTTTCACAAAATCATTTCCGTTGCCTGTTGACGTATTAAATAAAAATGTGGTTGTTTTGTTGTCACTCAATTTGCTTAAACCTATGACAGAATTCCTCCTAGCTTTTTTTCTGCCTTGCTTCTATATTATCTCTTCTTTGTTTGTCTATCCCCAATTCAATCACTAGATCACTTCACATTACAAGAAAAAAACAGCTTCACCAACCAATTTCACAGCAAGTGTTCAGATAATAATATGATAAACAATGACGAATGCAGCCTCAGATTTTATTTTAGACATATACCTTGATGCAGATTCCTGAATACGATATTGTACATAGGCATTTCCCTTCGAACGCTTTGTCTCTTTATCCACAACAAGATGTATTTCTGCAACATCACCAAATCTGGAAAAAAAGCTCTTGAAGCTCATCCTCACTGTTAAGTGAAACAAATAACATCATCAGAAGGGAAAACATCTTCCAATATGAGAAATACATAAAGAGCAGAATAAAACACATACGTGGCAGTAAAGTGGAGATTACGGACAAAGAGACAGCCAGGCTCAAAGATGTCTTCATCTTTATCGTTCATTGATGGATTCTCGGAGTCGGTTAATTCACTATCATGATCCTCAAAATGGCCCTTATTTTGGATATTTCCATCGATAGAAACAGGCTCCTCCGTAACCATTTTCTCATCTCCTTTTTTATGATGTTCCTCCATACATGAATCATCATTTTCATTGGGAGTGCCTTCATCTTCACTCTCAGAGTCAGACCAGTCTATTTTTACTCTACTCTTAAGATAATCAGCATCAGATATTTCGTCATTGGCATGATTGCTTGAATCATCTAATGCCTGTTCTCCCCAGACTCGGTCTTTTTGAGAACTTTCATTCAAACCAAGCTTCTTTGATTTTTCTTGAGAGCTTTCATTCAGACCAAGCTTCTTTAATTTTGACTCCACTTTATCTGTTTTACTTAAAGGTTCAGCTAGTTTACTATTTTTATCAACAGAAGGAGCAACCAGTGTGTCATCTGCCCACAGCTTTGATTTACTCCTAGGCTGCATAACTTGCAGAAATTCTTCAAGTTTGGGGTCATGACTTGTGATACTCTTCTTTTTTGCACTGTCCTTAGAACCCTTATTAGCAGAATCTTGACCACCATCCACTTCCTTTCCCTCTTTATTCAATTTTTCCTGTTTTTCTTTGAAATTTTTACTCCATGGACGGGGATTATTTGGATCTCCCATCTTACCGGCAATCTATAAGTACAAAAGATTTGTCAAGTACTAAATTTCAATCAATTCAAAATAATAATTTCCAAACAGAGCTGCCAGTTTTTTCCTGGTGGAAGCATGAGGTCAAGCACAGAACATCACCCTAGAGAAAATTAGGGTTCAAAACTTGAATGCCAGATGCTTGTGTGAATAAAACTAGTATCCAAAACAGAAGATAAGTGTATTTAAGTATTAATTTGATAACATACATCACAAGACATCTTAGAAGCACCAATAAAAGAGTTTTTGAAGTAACTGATGGCTTCCTAGGCCTCTTGTGGAGTTCGATATCCAATCAAGGCAAAATTTCTGCTCTTGCCATCACTGAAATTGGAAATTGGAAATTGGAATTAGAAGAAGAGTGGAGTGAATAAAACGAAGAGAAATCGATAGGGAAAGGAAAGGAAATAATGAGTAGATACTTGTTGCGAATAATCCTGACATCAGTAACTTGTCCTTTCTCGGAGAAGAAATCACGGAGTTGATCTTCCTTTGCGTTCAAAGGAAACTGATTAACAAATATCCGAGACCTTTTACATGGGAACATACATACATATTCAATAAGCAAGCTCCGTCGAAATTGAAGTGAAGCAATTGAAGGGTAAAGAAGAAAGGACTAACATTGCTCCGGTTACAGAAAGAGAAACGGGTGGCGGAAGGGCACATTTCGTGTGGGCGGGACGACAATGAGCGAGTGTTACTGAATATGAATACTGAATTAGGTTTTCGGCCCGACAAAAAAAGCCGCACCCACTTTTTTATAAATGACCCCCAGGGTGTATCCGGGATGCGTTCAAATCTTTTTTAAAAAACTCGGTTTAGTTTTGGGCGCACTTAGGATGCGCCCAAAATCAGACCGGATTTTTGAGCAGTTTGAAGGCAAATTTTTTTTTCTTTTTCTTGGGCGCATCCACCTGGGTTTTTTGGGCGCGTTACGGATGCGCCCAAAACGGGTGCGAGTTATAATTTTTCGGGTGCGGGGTTAAACGCCCTTTCGGCCTCACACTCTCCTTGTTTTGACCCCCGCGTGTTCCAAATTTGTTTACACTTGTGCAGAGGTGTTAAAAGGTTAACCGGCTAAACCGCCTTACTAACGGTTTACGTTCAGGTTCATGGGATTACAGAACCTTGAACCAGCGGTTTTAATGAAGATTAACCGGACAAACCGACTCGGAATCTAAACCGTCGGTTCACACCAAAAAATATAAAAATATATACATAAAAAATTGAGTGGAGGATGAAGAATTTCATATTTTAATATATAGATTTTTTTTTTTGGTTTCCCACTTTAGTTCAGCGGTTAGGGGACTCCCCTACTACCCTTACATCTAGAGTTCGAGCTGCGTGGGTGACTCTCTCAACAAACAATTTTTAACCTCCACCAAGTCTCGAACACGAGACCTCATGTTGGGTGGTTGGGGTCCCCTCTTACCACCCGACCACATGCTTGTTGGTTTTAATATATAGATTTTAACCTCTCATGTAGTTTTCAATGTGAGAAGTTTATAAATGTTTTAAAGATTTTTACCAAAAATCACCCGTAAAATACGCTATATTGCTCAAAACCACCCAATTAATTGAATATTACCGGAAACCACCCATATGAAGCCCTTCGTTAGCGTTTCACCACCCTCGAGCTAACTCCGTTAATTTTCGGTACACGTGTCAAAATTTACAATTTTTTAATTTAAAAATGCAGAAAAAAAACATTAATTTAATAAAATGATTTAAAATTAATTAAAAAAACAAAAAGTTCATCTTCAATCTTTCACCCTCTTTACCCAAACCTCAAAATCCCTAAACCCCCAAATTTCGTGCAACAATCAAATCCTCCACCATCAACCACCCATGTCAGGCGTTGAAGTCGTCTCCCACCTCCCCTCGCCCCGCCGACATCGATTTCGACCTCTCTCAACGCCTCAAACGTGGATCGGGTTCAATTTCATATCTGAAAAAGAGGGCTTTCATGGTTGCGTGTCTCCGATGGAAAGAGAGAGGTCGAAGACTCGAAGTCATTTGCCGGAACTGAAATGTTGTCGGCAACAACTGCTCCATGGCTAAAGGAGAGGCAGAGGTTCGACGAGGGATGAAGCTGAAGAAAGCGATACATTGACAGAGGAGGAGGAGCTTAGATATTGAGGCGGGGTGTTGGTGAAGGAGGGCTTCAGGTGGTGGTTGATTCTTTCTCCATGGCCACCTCCATGGCATCGAATTATTTCTTACTGCAGCAATTGACAAGGAGAGAGAAGAGGGCACTTTTTGAAAATTCAATAAATACCTTGGGGTATTTTGGTCAGTTTCGTAAATTAAAAAGTAATTTTTTTATATATTAAATAAGCAAAGGTTAAAATGGTAATTTCATGGATTTAACAGAAATTTTGACGGAATCTGGTAAAGGGTGGCGTTTGGCTAACGGAAGGCTTAATATAGGTGATTTTCGATAATATTCAATTAATGAGGTGGTTTTAAGCAATATAGCGTATTTTACGGGTGATTTTCGGTAAAAACCTCAATGTTTTATGTTGGTAATAAAACAGTTTCCGACATTGGAATTTAAAAGAAAAAAAACACCCTCATGATTGTGTATATAAAAACAACAAATTACTTACAAATTTGACTCAATTTTTTGATTAGACTTAAATATTTGAGCTCATTAAAAAAATATAGTAAAATTTAGAATATAAATTTCATACATTTTTTATCTTTTTAAAAATCTTTCCGGTTCAGGATCGAACTGGAAGTCTGGAACTGGCTAAAAAACCGGCGGTTTTCCGGTCAAACCCGGTCAAAACCGGAACCGGCCCGACTGAACTGTCCCCTTGCCGGTTTAGGTTCAGGTTCAAGCATATGTTGAACCTTGAACCGGAGCTTCATGAACCGGAACCGGCGGTTTTCCAGTCAAACCCGGTCAAAACCGGAACCGGCCCGACTGAACTGTCCCCTTGCCGGTTTAGGTTCAGGTTCAAGCATATGTTGAACCTTGAACCGGAGCTTCATGAACCGGAACCGGCGGTTTTCGAACCAGCAACACGTGACTTGTGTACTCCCCTCGCCATTAGCTGGTAATTTTTTACATTTATATAGTATATAATTTATATGCGATTACTTATAAAGAGATAGGATCAAATGCGGATAGCTCATGTGGTGAGAACATGCGAACGTTTGTGGAACGTTGGATCATCTTCATCGTACGGTTGATATGAATTCCGGAGTTTATTAGGTTTATCTAGACAGAGAAGTATTTTGGTCAACTTTCATTTCACACAACTCTCTGTCGTTTGGATCCCGTCTCTGTCGTCTTCCTTCGTCTCTCTCTCTCTCCAGATCCAACCTTCTTCATCCTTATAATTCCCCACTCCGAATTTCTTTATTTGTCCACTCCAAATCCAGTACTAAATATTCTTTGTTGGTCAACGAGAGAAAAGGTTTGTGAGTCTTCAATACTCGTGATTTGAGGGTGACGAGAGTCTGTGGTGGTTTGAGGCCCGTGGATGGAGAGAGACAGAGGCTTGCGAGACCTCACAACTTCGAATTAGATGCGACAATGGCTCACGATAAGAATGCAAGTATGGCCATGTGATTTTTATTTTCAGGGGGTTTATGAAATTTAGGGTTCATTTCATTTGGGGTGGTTAATTTAGGGTTCATAAATTAGGCGAACTTCCTCTCTTCTTCCATTCTGACAGAAAATCTCTCCCCCACCTCCTACCAGATCGTCATAGCTACACTGAATTTTTTTTGATGTTTCCAGATCCGCGGTTTGGGGAGAATGGGGGAACTCCTTTAGCACACGGATTGACATGATTTCAGTGATTATTCCATGGATGCGTCATCCTTGAAGACCCTTCTGATACGAATCTGGATGACTCGTATGCCTCGGGGGATCGTGGTAGAAAGGGAAGTCGTCGTTCTTCAACTCTTCTAGGGTTTGGATAAGTAACGAATCTTTCGATTCGCCAAGAACTCGATGTCTTGATAGTCCACTCAAGGGATGATCGAATTCAATAGGTAGGCTTGATGACAGTTCGCTATCGAGAACAACTCAGGATCCAATTAGTGGGGTTTGACGAAGAAGGTTTAAGGGAGGAGATAACTTAACTTCAATGCTTAAACTCAAATTCAACGTCTAAAAACAAACAATGGGAAAATGTTCAACTTATAAGGGGCTGCTATTAACATTAACCTTAATTAGCAGCCCTAAATCGGATTTAAAAATAAACAATTAAATAAAAACGTCTCAAAAAGGAAAGTTCGGAATGCTGAAAAATAGGCGATGGCGGTGGCGAGGTTCAATTGGCACTGGCACGGTTTAGAACAGTTTGGCACGGTTTGTGACAAACCGTGCCATCCTGCAGAAGCTCTTATTTTGGTCTTTGTTGGATTCGTTGCTTCTGTAACTTCATCTTCCATGGGGGATGCCAAGGCCTCGGACTCAACGGTGATGTCGTTGCTAGGTCGTCCTCTTGATATCGCTTCACCTTCCTTATCCACCTCCATCCTCATAGTCTTTGACGAGTCCTACTTCAACCTCGTCTCCATCCATGTGATCTTATTGCCTGGTTTTTTAGTTTCTTTGTCTAGTCAAATTTGGTGCTTTCATTGTGTTTGATGAAATGTCTCTGTGAGTTTTCAGCCGATGTGTTGTGTCTAAATTATTTCTTTGATTTCAGTTCCATTTGTCTTACTACATTGAGTTGTTTAAAGCAATTTAAATTGTCTATGCATGCACCTTCATTTTTGCAGCTTCCGATGGTTTCTTTGCTTTCTTAATTGGACGTTGATAACAACAATTTGTCATGCTAATTGCTCCTATGCAAGTAATACAAACAAACCTAATATTCAGTCTTAGGCAAGTAAGGGTCGAGTCCCCAAGGAGACAGATTCTAGTTCTGTAAGCAAACTATGTGTCAATCAAGTAACCAAAGGTTTTTTTTTTTTGTCTTAAGTAACCAATCATGCAAATAAGTAACAAGTAAAAGATGATGGAATCAGTAATTGGGAAATAGCTCAGGCAAACAAATATTCACACTTTGTATGACAAGTTGATCCTAGATAATCATTTAATATCTCATGCAATGGAAATTCCTATTCCTTTCCGGAATTAGTTAATAACACAACCAGATACTATTAGCTCTAACTAATTAAACAACCATGAAACTATCAAGATTTACTTTAACAACAACAATAAAATCATGTCAATCTGTGCACTTAGTTGGTCAAGTGAATCCAGGGAATTTTCACCCACCACTGGCCGAACCTATTGAAAATCAGGCACATCCGGCTGGATGGATACCGCGTAAGCTCCCTACTCCTTTGTCATATGATACTAATCCCAGTGACTATGACGAATTTGATCAGGGATATCCTAGACGTCGTATGGGACATAATAGAGGTCGTGGATATGCTCGTGGTCACCATGGAGAGCGAGAACGAGAAGAAAGACGCCAAGTCCAACCAAACCACAACTCTAGACGAGCAATTAAAGTAAAGATCGAACATTTTCTCGGTGACTACGACGCGACTGTCTTTTTGGATTGGTTGCAAGGTACGGAACATGCACTTCAACATTTCCACTATACCGAGGAGGAGGTAGAAATTGCAACGTTACATTTCCAAGGAGCCGCACATTCATGGTGGCATAGAGACATGACGAACAAGGCGCGTCTGGGACACGACCCCATTGAGCGATGACACCAACTTGTCTTCGTCATGACGCAGAAATACGTCCCTCCGGAATATAAAAACGAGATGCGCTTGAAGATTGCTCTTGCACGCCAAGGTACTAGCACACCTCTTGAGTTTCTTGCTCACCTTGAGGATTTGTACTTCAAGACGGGCATGAGCGTCACTCCAGCGACGATTCGGACAAAGTTTCTCCATTGGTTGCATGTCGATTTATGGGAAGAGGTCGATGTGTTGCCTATCAATGACTTGACCACTCTTGCACATGCTGCTCAGAAAGTACATCAACGACTTGTGCGCAAGAAGGTCTACCCATGGCTCTCGACATCAGCGTCGCGAAGGTATGATCCTAAACCAAATCCTACTCTTTCTACTAACCAAATTGTGAGTGCGCAGCCTAAGTCCCAACCCCCTACTTCGAGGAGACCACCCCTTCGTTCCGAAGCTCCAAAGCCGCCCACGACGCCAACTCATCCAAAGTCGGACGTCCGTCACGAAAAGACGAGCGATCGCGTTTGTTTCAAATGTGGCGGTCGTGGTCACTTCATCCGTGACTGCTCGAATCAAAGACGAGTTTGTTCTCCCAAGCAACGGGATACGAGTCCTTTGATGATGTAGAGGATACCGAGGACGCGCTACAAGCCGTCTATGACGACTATGACGACGATGAGCCATATGAATGTGGCCCACCGGACTTGAATGACGGCACACCTCTAACCCTTGTTGCTCGTCGTGCTTTGACAGTGAAAGACGCATCGACAGGGGATCGGCGGGAGAACTTGTTCCACACTCGCTGCATTGTGGGCATGTCCTCCTTGAGTGTAATTGTAGACAGTGGTTCATGTTGCAACATCTTAAATGAGAAGGTGGTTCAGGTTCTAAACTTACCTACTTCTCCACATCCACAACCATACAGTCTTTAATGGATTTCGGAAGGTAACAGTGATGTGGTAACAAGGCAATGCCACATTACTTTCTCTATTGGTAATTACATTGATACAATTATTTGTGATGTTGTTATGGATGCCACTCACCATTTTTAGGACGACCATGGCAATTCGACAAGAACGCGGTCCATGACGGTTTCTTGAACACTTATACATTCCATAGTAATGAACGTAGGGTGACACTGCTGCCTATGACTCCACAAAAGTCATACATGATAAGGTGGAAAGAGACCGAATCAAGGCAATAGAGAGGGCAAATGCAGCGGCACAACAACGTACTGCAGCCTACCAAACAGACGAACCCGTCCAGGACCAAGGCATCCAACAAGGAGGGTACGTCGTCCGACCCAAACTCCTTACAACTAGTTCCAAAGACCATTGAGCACCCTATGGCTCATACTAGATCCAGAGAAAATGTTTCTAAGATACAACTAAAACAGCAACGATCCAGTCGCACAGAAACAAATCTGAGTCGTCCGACAGAAGCGGTTGACGTAGGATTTGGAGATCCTGCGTCCAAGGATCCGACTAACACGATCCAAGGTCGTTGTGAGCGTCGTCTGCTCATTGCTCGCTCACATGATATCACTCCAATTATTCAGGGACGTTCTCCTTGCTTTTTATTGATTCCATCTGCGTGTCTTACTGTTACCGAGAATGTCGATAAACTACCGTTGTCTGTGTCATCCCTTTTGCAGGAATTCGCGGATGTCATGCCGGATGAGATACCTGACGGACTACCTCCTTTGCGCGGAATTGAGCACCAGATCGACTTGGTACCGGGTGCCTCCTTGCCTAACCGGGCTGCATATAGGGCAAGTCCGGAGGAAACTGAAGAGCTGCAAAGACAAGTAACCAAACTCTTGGACAAGGGCTATGTTCGAGAGAGCCTCAGTCTGTTTGGTGTTCCGATTATATTAGTGCCAAAGAAGGAGGGATCGTGGAGGATGTGCATGGACTGCAGAGCTATCAATCAAATAACGGTGAAGTACCGTCATCCAATTCCTCGCCTCGATGATATGCTAGACGAATTACATGGTGCACTGCTCTTTTCCAAGATTGATTTAAAGAGCAGCTACCACCAGATTCGCATGAAGGAAGGCGATGAATGAAAGACAACATTCAAGACAAAGTATGGTCTCTACGAATGGCTAGTCATGCCGTTTGGACTCACCAACACCCCGAGTACTTTTATGAGGTTAATGAACCACGTCCTTCGTCAATTTTTGGGGAAATTTGTGGTTGTATACTTTGATGACATTCTAGTTTATAGTAGGACGTTGGATGACCATGTCTCACATCTTAGACAAGTTCTAGATTGCCTTAGGAACGAGCGGTTGTATGCCAACTTGGCAAAGTGCGTGTTTTGCTCGGACACTACGATTTTTCTAGGATTTGTAGTTTCTAAGGATGGGTTGCGGGTAGATGAAGAAAAAGTCCGAGCTATCAAGGAATGGCCTACCCCGACAACACCGACTATGGTCCGATCCTTCTTGGGGTTGGCTGGATTTTACAGGCGCTTTGTGCGTGACTTCAGTTCCATAGTTGCGCCCCTTCATGAATTGACTAAGAAGGGCAACACCGTTACTTGGGAGCCGAAGCATGAGGCAGCCTTCGAGAGACATAAACATCGTCTATGTCACGCACCATTGCTACAACTGCCAGTCTTCAACAAAACCTTTGAGGTTGAGTGCGATCCCCCCGTAATGGCCATGGGATGAAGCACTACCCCCACCGACATCGGTGTCGGTGGGGTTCTTATTTAGAATTGACAACCACTAGCATACTTCAGCGAGAAATTATCATGTGCGACACTCAACTATTCTACATTTGATAAAGAAATGTATGCTCTTATCAGGGTGTTGAAGACTTTGCAACATTACTTATGGCCGAAAGAGTTCGTCAGGCCTTGTCATATCTCTAGCACCAATCTACTCTAGGTCGTCGGCAGGCTCGATGGGTAGAATTTATGGAGACATTTCCATATGTGGTGATGCATAAAAAAGGTAAGGAGAATGTGGTAGCCGACGCCCTTTCTCGCAGGTATGTTCTCTTAACTTCCCTTGATGCTAAAGTCTTCGGTTTCTCTTTGATCAAGAAATTGTATTTGCATGATACTTTCTTTAAATCTATTTATGAGACTTGCACATCTCAGGGGACCTTAGATACCTATTTCCTTGACCAAGGGTACCTATATAAGGGTGGAAAGCTATGCATCCCATCCTCATCCATTCGAGCGCTCTTAGTTAAGGAAGCACATGAGAGTAGGGCACATTTCAGTATAGCCAAATCTGTAGCAGCCCTTAAGGAACACTTTAATTGGCCACACATGACTAAGCAGGTAACAAAATTTTGCAATGCCTGTGTCACATGCCATAAAGCCAAATCTAAATCGAGTCCCTCATTGTACACTCCCTTACCTATACGGCTATACCTAATGGCCCTTGGGAGGATATATCCATGGATTTTGTGATGGGGTTCCTAGGTCTAAGAAGGGGAGGGACTCTATTTTTGTAGTGGTCGATCGGTTCTCCAAGATGGCGCATTTTATACCATGTAAGGGAACTAACAATGCTGCAAAATGTGCTTCACTTTTCTTTGAGCCACTACTAGAAACACGGGCCGTTCTCGACGCCTTTTTATACCTTTCTCGACGTTTTAAAGCAAAGAGAAACATGTTCTCGACGCTTCTGCAAAGCGTCAAAAATGTCAAGGTGGAGAAATGTTTTTTCGACGCTTTTTGACCGACAGTTTATACCGTCGCCACTCTCGACGCTTTAAAGCGTCAAAGATTACTGTTCGACGCTTATGTTAGCGGAAAATATTTACTTATCGACATTATAAAGCGTCGATAAAGGTATAAATATCGACGACATAAAGCGTCGATGCGCATTTTTCGACGCTTTAATAGAACCTATTTTTCGCGGATGTCCTTTCTCGACGGTAAAAAGCGTCGAGATGTGTGACAATTCCGACGCTTTTTATTGTCGAAGTACTTGTTTCGACACTTTTGAAAAAACACACTTTTCACCAAAACTTAGTTCGCGACGCATAAAAACGTCGAGAAATGTTGAAGTATCGACGCATTTGCCAATCTCAACGCATAAAAAGCGTCGAGAATTTCACTAGTTCAAAAAGGCCGTTTAACCCCGCACCCGATTTTTTATAACTGGCACCCGCTCTGGGCGCATTCCGGATGCGTCCAATTTTTTTTTTTAAACCGGATCATTCTTGGGCGCACCTGGATGCGCCCAAGATTTTTTTTTTTTTTTTTTTTTTTCCGTCAAAATTTTAAAAAATCCGGTTTAAGTTGGGCGCATCCTGGGTGCGTCCAAAACTGAACCGGGTTTTTTTTAAAATGTTTTAGACGCACCCGGGATGCGCCCAAGGCGGGTGCCAGTTATAAAAATATGGGTGCGGGATTTTTCTCCGTTCAAAAAGTGTTGATCCAATAATCAAATTGAACCCACTCCTAGAATACGTACATTATATGATGCCCAAGTACTCGAATCATCTAAATCAAAATATTACTATATATATATGTAAGTTCATGAAACAATGTCATTATTTATGTAGTATCCAAAAATCTAAACATAGGCAAAACAATTTAGAGAGATACTACTATATACCCAAATATGTATCTACTATATATCTTTCCTGAACTAAAGAATTAAAACATCCACAAATTCATGATTAACTTGAAGAGGGAAGATCGTGTAATTCATTGTGAGCAGCTAAACCGACCTGCAAAAGAATTTAAAAAGAAACGAAAAAAATCAATGAACAACTTAATAACAATAGTATAATTTTCAGATAAACCACATCACAAGACTGAAATTAGAACATATTCAGTACAAAATCCAAAGATTAAACACCAAGTTCGCAAGAATGATTTATTATTTTTTGATGTACTCTAAAAGGTTGAATAAGGCAGCACAGTTCTTCTCAATTAATCCATTTGACATGTTAATAGGGAAATTTGGTCAGTAATCATTGCAACTCATTGATGCATGCACAAAACATGTCACCTTAACTACTGTACTGTGCACCAATTTTGAAGAACTTAACATCAACAAGCTCAAGAAATATTTCACTGGCAAACAGAGTGTAGAATATAAAAAAGCTAGATGGGTGTAGAAATAATCTTCTAGTATGCAGAGGTTTAAGGATAACTTCAATCTCAGCCAGTGACTTTTCATCTATCCCATCTACTGCTAAAATAATGCAGAGTAAAATTCAAAGACATGAGAAGTTTCAATTAGATGCTTACTTACTGCACCAGGCCTTTTCGGTAGATGAAGATAAAAGTACATTCTATATATTCACGTCCAACAGATTCTCTCTTAACCGTTGTACATTGAGTAGTGGAGGTTCATCTGGATACTTCTCTGTATGGGAGAAGATCATTCCCAATTCAACTGAAAACAGATTTTTACAATCAGTCTTTGTCAGAACTAAGTGAAATATAAAACAGGACATTTACAAGATCGGAACTACCACACAAAATTCAAATTTTCTGTTAAAAACAAAAGAAATAGAAAGGAACTAGTTCAACATTGGATTAGAAGATGATATGAGCTATATGACAAACCTGGCATGGATGTCGATTCATCATCGTCATCATCCTGTAGATTTATGAATTAAAAGTAGAATTAGTCGTAAATTAATACCTGGTATGAAATAGTTTTGATAAAGAAAGTCGGCCAGTGTACCTCTGGAGTTATGAAATCAATATATCCCATCTGCTGCAGCCAGGTTGGTCTAATGAAATATGACCTGTTTAGCTTGACAGATTAAATAAATAATTAGATACCAAAATAAGAAACATTGTAGAAGTGAAATGTGCTCATGAGATAACAAGCTATAAAACACAAGTGAGTGTGCCACTAAAACAAAGATAGTAAGAGCATTTGGTAAAGGGAAATCTCATGTTCTTCCCCAATGTTTCTACCATCCCGCTTCTTGCGCCAATTATGACCATCTTTACGAAAAAAGCGGAGCACCCTCCTGTTAAACAAAAACAAAGAGCCACCCGCCAAAAACTATATGATGAATGGATTCAAAATCAAATGCAAGCATGTAGAGAAGGAAGGGAAAATGAGAAGGTTACTAGTTGGTTTTCAAGGGGCTTTCTGGGTTATTTGGCTACTGTCATGATTATGTAAAATGAAAAGCACCTTAGCAGGCTTCAGCCAACGGCTCTGGGCTGATTGACCCAACTGATTGATGTCATAAACTAACAAATAAAGAAGTAAATGTTAAGACTTTTTTCCATGGACAAAGATTCGATTGAAAAATGATGGATCACCAATTTGAACATCAAAATGATAGAAATTCAAAACAAGAAAGAAGGCAAGAACTGAAGTCTGAGAGAAAGGATAGGTTATTCAAATTGTAACAATTGTATGCATCATGCAGTCTTTAAACCATAATTTCATGTTGCACTATTGTATACTGTCATTTTCTTCTTACCACTTTGTGTGATGAAATGCATCAGTTATAAACTGATACCAATTAACAGGCCAATTGTGTATAGATAGAGAGATGTGATACCTCTAAGCTTAACAAAACAAAAAAAAGCTTAAATTAGCATTTGTAACAAGTACTTGGAAAGGTTAAGGCTTTGTGTTCCACTCATCTGCACCAAAACCAATACCAAAAATATGTTGCAGGACAGAAATATTAGTAAAGAGAGATATGCTTAATTCAATAACCAGAGATTTAAAGAGTAAATCACTAGGTACTTGTTTTAGAGTTGTATAGTACACAAAATAATCTCTCGAGAAGGTTAAAGAGCACACCAGGTATGCTGAAAGTTTTATTCATTACAATTTTTCCACTGACTACTTATTAAATTCTGTATCAAATTGTGGTTCTTCATAACTTATGGAAGGCTATTTAAATCATGGAGTCAGATAGATGGAGAAGTAGAAAACATATATAGATATCAAACCAAGACAGCAAATTCATAGACAACAAGTTCAGCAAATTCAGAGTTAATGACCTCTCAATCGATGGAGAAAATTTAGAGCAAATTCACAGTAAGTTGACAACAAAAGAAAACAGTCGTAACCTAGAATTAGGGCTTGAATTCAGTAACCTAACCAAAATCTTCCATAGAAGCTGTAACCTAACCAAAATCGACAGCAAAATCGGACATCAAACTCATAAAAATAAGCCTAATACATAAATCGACGGCAAACTCAAACAAGGAACTAAACCTAACTGCAAATCGCAAAAAACAGAAGCCCAAAACATGAGAAGAGATCGAGCCACTAACCCCAATCTTCATTCGAATAGCCATCTCGTTCATCGTTTATCATTCTCCAAATCGCAATCTCGTTTCTTTTCTCCGAATCGAATCGCAATAGAGGTTGAGGGAAGGTAGTCGATGGATGTTTGGAGATTTGGAGAGCTACGAATGTTTAGGGTTTCATTCTTTCTGAATATTATTTTTATAAAAATAGATTAATTAAAATAACTGGAGCGTTACCGACGTTTTTTACACAGGTCTCAACGCTTTAAAACGTCGATATGTTCTACGCTTAAAGCGTCGAGAACAAGCGTCATTTTAGGTGCTTTTTTCACGTTTCTTCAAAGCGTCGAATCAAAAGCGTCGCAAATGGAGTGTCGTTGACGCTTTTAACTATTTCAACGCTTTAAAGCGTCGAGATATGTAGCGTGCCTGATGCTATTTTTGACGCTTTGTAAAAGCGTCGAATTAAAAGCGTCGAAAATGGCATGTGTTTCTAGTAGTGAGCATGTGGTTCGTTTACATGGTATACCACATTCTATTGTTAGCGATAGAGACGTGAAATTTGTTAGTCACTTTTGGAGAACTTTATGGGGTAAGTTAGGTACCAATCTCCTATTCTCTACTAGCTACCATCCACAGACAGATGGTCAGACCGAGGTGACAAACCGAACCTTAGGGACCTTGCTTAGAACCATGCTCAGGACGTTCTCTTATAACGAGTCTGTCCATTCAGTGACAAAGATGTCCCCGTTTGAGGTGGTCTATGGTAGGAACCCGTTGTCGCCCCTAGATTTGGTGTCGCACCCCTTGAAGGACGGTGACCACGTTCGTGGAGCTGCTCGAGTGGAGATGATCCGGGAGCTGCATAATAGGACCAAGGAACAACTGAAAAAGGAGAGCCCGACAGATGGAGCAGAAAACCAACAAGGACAGACATCGCATCACATTCGCACCCGAAGACCTAGTCTGACTGCATTTGAGGAAGGACTGATTTCCTGCAAGACGACGATCCAAGCTGAACCCAAGAGGTGATGGTCCATTCAACGTTTTAGAAGCCTATGGTCCAAATGCATATAAGCTGGAGCTACCAGGCGACTATGGCGTCCATGCGACATTCAACATCGACGATCTATCCCCTTACACACCTCCATACCTTGACATTGACGAATCTGAGACGATTCGAGGACAAGAAGGGGAGAATGATGTGGGACACCCCTTGACATTGACAGAGGCCCAAGAGGAAGAGATGTTGAGTGTTCGTTCAAACGGACGAATTACGAGAGTACGTGCAAAATCCATTGCTCAAGCGACTACAAGCATTGTCGCTAAGGCATTTGCAAGAAATGGAGTGTCTTCCACTCACACAGAATCCTCCGTCATGTTATCAATGGCTACTTGCAGTGAAGAGACGTCCTAGACCTAGACATCCTAAGATCCAACATGATATCAATGGCTACTTGCACTGAAGGGACGTCCTAGACTTAGGCGTCCGTCCTGGAACTGTTTTCTATTGTTTTTGAAGTCTTTCTCATTACTTACTATCTTTAGCATTAGCAATTTACTATATTTGATAACCCTAGTTAGGAGTCCTATATATATGGACTTAGAACCAAGATCACGTTGAATTTTATAGCAAACCTAGTTGTTGAGATTTTCTCCACCCCTTGCTTTCAACGTCAACCCTAGTTCGGGCTCGAACGTCCACGAGCCAGTTATCCAGTCATTGTTACTCAGTTCAGTTTGTCGCCGCCGTCACAGACCCAAACCCTAGCCGCCGCCGTCATCTCCATCAAACCCTAGCCGCCGCCGCCAGCCTTCCCAAACCCTAATTGCCACCATCTTCTTCCAGCCACCATTTCATCGTTCCAGCGCCCTCAATCCACTTCACAAACCTTCACTCATCATTCCTTCATCAAATCGTTTCCGCCGCCACCCTTCATAACCCTAATCGTCGACGCAGATCCGTCCTAGGACGCCGTCGACGTCTTGCCCAGATTCGCATCCGTCCATCCTGTAAGTCCTGCCTTTGACCTTGTCCAAGTCAGTACTGTGACCTCAAGAATTCTCTAGCCACGCGTCCTGCCTAGATCTGCCCCCCGCGAGCCTTGCAAGAGGTTTTCACATCAATACATCAACATAAAACAACCACCTTTTATCCTAGATGTAAATAAATTCTCTCTACACAAGACTAGCACAACCAGATACTAGCACGATGCAGTTGCTACAACGAAATAGATATGCTCAACCAATAACAATTTAATTCTAGCAATAGATCAATAAAGACGATACCTAGATGATCAAGCTAGAACAATCAATATTAATCATAATAAATTCAAGCAAGAGAAGAGATTAATTAATTTCATGCAATTGATAAGGAACGAGAAATCTCACAACTTTATCAAAACGAATGCTTCAATTGTCTGACTAAGCAAAAGGGCTTAGTTCTTCATAACAAGATCTCTGCTAACGATATGAAAAGTGTAAAACGGGGTTAGAGAAGAACAAGCTCTCCTCTAACCTAAATATATAGAAAGATAGTAAACTCCCAAGGTAAAAACGTCCTAAAACTAAAGTATAAAACGAGTTTAAAACAAATAAGGAAAAATAGCAAAAACAAGGAAAATAAAAGATTGCAAAATCAGATCTGACAGAGGCAGCGGGGGCTGCCTTTTGGGCAGCGGTCGCCGCCAAAGATGTCTTCAATATTCTCCACGTGATGGGCGGCGATCGCCGTAAGCTGGGCGGCGGCCGCCGCCGTTGATTCCTTTGTCTTTTCTTCTATCTTCTTGTTTTCTAAATGGTCTTCTGCAAAAAGTCTCCAAAATCAACACGAAAGCTCCATATGTCGTCTTCACTCCAAATGCACGAATAAGCTCCAATACGCTCCTAAAACTCAGCAATCCCACACTAAAACTCCGTACTTACACACTATAGAATCGTGTGTATCAGACGTGTTTCTTAGGTTCATGTGTGATGGTGTCTTATGCGATCATCCGGTTCCCTCAACGACTGACATATTATTCAATTTTGACTCTACTATCCCAAACTAAAGGTGAAGATGTACAAGGAACTTTGTGTAGAGAAAAGTGCACAAAAAAAGTTGTTGGTGAAAGAAAGAACCTCTTTTGTTAGATTCTGCAAAAAAAGTTTGCTGGAAGATTAATGTAATTAAACAAGACCTTCCTTGTTGGAAGATTAATGTAATAAGACAAAGTTGAGTTGTTACTGCATAGTTTAAACTTTGATCTTCATTGCTCCATATTTTACTTGTTAAAATGATTAGCTCGTAAGACTATCGATATTAACCTACACGGTTATCGGTATTAATCTAATGCTTTTTAGTTCAATGTATTCATAATAAAAAAATGGCCTAAAAAATCCATGGATGTGCAAGACCATTGGCATGAACCTGCAAAGCCATCAGTATGAACCTACACGACTATCGACATGAACCTGCAAGGCTATTGACATGAACATGCAAGACTATCGACATGAACTTGCATGGATATCAACATGAACCTAAGGCATTTACCGCATTTTGTTTATATAGGAAAAAACAATCGGGCTAAATAAAAAAAACCATGAATGCAAGAATATCATAATGAACCTACAAAGCTATCGTCAAGAACCTACACGACTATCGACATAAACCTAATGCATTTTCGTTCAATGTATTCATAACAAAAAAAAATCCATGAACCTGTAAGGCTATCAACATGAACCTGCAAGGCTATCAGTATAAATCTACAAGACTATCGGCATGAATGTGTTAAGCTATCAACATGAACGTGTTAAGCTATCATCATGAACCTCTCTAAGCATATTTTCATGAACCTCTAGGCATATTTTCATGAACCTCTAGGCATATTTTCATGAACCTCTATGCATATTTTTATGAACCTCTAGACATATTTTAATGAACCTAAGTGTGTGTTTTCATGAACTTCTAGACATATTTTTATGAACCTCTAGACATATTTTAATGAACCTAAGTGTGTGTTTTCATGAACTTCTAGACATATTTTCATGAACCTCTAGGCATATTTTCATGAACCTAAGTGTATTGCTATATGAACCTAAGTGTATATTTTCATGAACTTGCAAGGCTATCAGTATGAACCTACAAAATTATCGACATGAACGTGTTAAGCTATCAACATGAACCTCTAGGCCTATTTTCATGAACCTCTAGGCATATTTTCATGAACCTCTAGACATATTTTCATGAACCTCTAGGCATATTTCACCAGATATGTCTCTCACTAGATTTCGATTCCGAACGAGCCCTGAAGAGCCACCTGAACCCATGTAAGTCTCGCTACTGTAAATGGAGTTTTACAGATTTGTGCCTCAATATCAGACGACGAGAAACATTTATGGGTGAAAGCTGGGATCGATGCAGACCCAACGAAACTGGTTTAGTTCGATTCCGATTCTGAACAATCCCAAACGAGCCACCCGAAACCGCGTAAGTCTCATGCGTACTGATCCCAACTTCGTTTCCTTCGGGGGGATCGTTTGGGATCATTTGGGATCTGAATCGAACGAGACCAGGTTCGTTAGATCTATATCGATCCCATCTTTCACCAAATATGTCTCTCACTTGATTTCGATTCCGAACGTATTAGGCGCCAAATGTTAAAAAAAAACAAAGTCGTTGTCCATGACAACGTCTTCATAGCTAAATTATTTTGGCCTTCGTATAAGGCGCTGTTCACGAAGGTTGTTTTTTTTATAAAATAAACTTGGTGTGGGAGAAACACTTTTTTGAACAACGCCTCCTTTGTTATAAATTTCCGAACGTGATAAAAGTGCATATATTGAGAATTTGTTTCAAACTACGCCTACAACGGGAATTTTTTTCCAAAAAAGTGTCCATTTCAAAAAAAAAAATCCTTAATTCCCCCTATTTTTTTATTCAATTATAAAAAATAAGAATTTAATTTTTCAATATTGGGTTTTTTTACGGTAGCCCAAGTAAAAAAATATTGGATATTACACCGATCACTAGGGGAGGACCCACCTTAGGCTAGAGTGGGCTATAGTCCCCATCAAAAAAATTCCAAAAAAAAATTTAGTGTAAAAAATAGTGTTTTTTCTAATTTAGTCCCTCATAAAATGTAGCATTTTTATTAATTTTAATTAATATATGATTTAGTCTCTCTTGAATTCTAATCTTGCTTAAGCCATTGCCGATCGCAAAATCTAAAAGTTAGTGGAAAGGTAAAACTTGGCTCTTGACACAAAAAAAGCCATTTCAAAGCTGCCGTACAACGGTAGCCAAGTTGTGCATTTGAGTTGATTGACTAATTCTATTTCGAAACGTTCACATCACATAATATGTAATGCATACACGAATGCAATAAGAGAAAGTCATCTGTAGCAAAAATCTGAGGTGTGGGGAGAAAAAGAGGAAGATGAATTGCATCGTGAACATCCTTAAGTATGGAGCAGAAATGATAGCAAGTGCAGTGGTGAATGTAGGCTGTTTGTGCAGTAATAAAAAAGAATATGTGGGTGAGATGACGATCGTCCAGCCGAAGCCGAAGCTGATGCCGCGAATGGTGGTGATGATGTCAGCAGGAAGGCGCTCGTTTGTGGCCCTTGCAGCAGCAGCTTTAGCCAATGACACAAGTCCATCCGATGGAAATGGTATTCGTGTGATCAGAGGAGTTCATGCTGATTCTGATGTGGGTAGGAGTGCTAGTGCTCGAGGATTCTATAATGGTGGTGGCTACGATCAAGACTCATATATAGTCATGCGTCACTGATGCATCTTGTTTCATGTGTGTATATATATAATATGGTGATCACCTTCTTCGCTTCTTGCATTCAAGCTTTTATTTGGGAGGATATGTATGTATAAAGTGTTATTCTTTGATAATTGAGAGACTGTTATAAAGTGATTAATTATGACAAAACCACTTAATCAAGATAAAGTGACACTTGAATAAGTTCAAGTATAAGAAATGAGGGAGAGAGAACTTTAGATATGTATTTCTTGTTCTTTGTTGTGATGTATTACAATGCTTAATTAAGGCCTCTATTTATAGGCCAAGAGAAGCCTGTTTTCGGCAAATAATCTCAATGAATTATTATGCCTTTTAGCGAGGCAAAACAACCGAATCAAGTATGAACACTAAGATACCGTAACAATATAACGCTATGGATCGAGAGACAACGAACTTGAATCAAAGGGCTTAGGATTGAGAATATTTCAGTCGCTTTGCTTGTACTCTTTGATTGATAATGGATTGCTAGTTTACAAGGATTTTTTGTATATGGAGCGTGTGTTTACAGATATGGGCATTTCCCTTTTATAATCCTAATCTAGTCAAAGCCGTTACTAATCCTAATTACATGATTTCCTTAATTTTCTCCTTTGTGACCGTTACCCCATTAAAAGCTCGGATCGTCTGAATCCTAGGTCTTTAAGTGGCTGTGTCACCCTTCCTTTGCTTCAGCCGTCTCACGCTCTTGGGCTTGTTTCTGATGACTTTTAAGTTTTAACCATGGGCCGAAATCTGGCCCAACAAAGCCTACAACTAATTACATTAGCTTAAGTTTGAAAAGAAGAAAGTGATGAAGGTGAATAATTAACCATTACTATTTACCCTTAGTAATAATCTTCATTTGTCAAACTTATGCAACCCTTGTGTTCACATACCAAATGCCATGTGATAAATGTTTTCTTCTAGAAATGATTAAGCCTTTGATTAGTTCATAACACCCCCTTGAATATTCCCCTTCGAACTCATCCGGGATATGGTGCATGTTGCCTCGTTAAAAACCTTGTTAGGAAACACCCAGTGGGATAAAAACCTTATCGAATGGATAAAGAGTGCAACTATAAATCTCGTTGTATGCTCTGATGCTGCCTCATTAAAAACCTTGTCAAGCAAAACCCAGTGGGATAAAAGCTTGATCGAAGGGAAAAAGAGTGCAGCGCGTACGATGCTCCCCCTGAGATCAATGTGTATCTCGAAGTTTGCACATTCCAATCTTGGATACAAGCTCTGCAAAGGTTTTAGGAGCCAATGACTTTGTGAACATATCGGCTAGATTGTCATTCGAACGAATTTGTTGAATATTGATTTCTCCAGCTTCTTCTAGTTCATGGGTGGAGAACCACTTAGGCAATATGTGTATTGTGCGGTCCCCTTTAATGTAGCCTTTCTTCATTTGAGCAACGCCTGCTTAGTTGTCTTCATTTAATATTGTTGGACCGTCAGTGATAGGCCTCATTGCACATTCTTTTTGGATAAATTCGATTATTTTTCGTAGTGTTGCACATTCTCTTCCTGCCTCATACAAGGCAATCAACTCGGCTTGGTTTGACGATGTGGCAGTTATAGTTTGCTTTGTTGATCTCAATGAGATGGTTATGCCTCCATATGTGAATACATAACCATTTTGTGACTTGACTTTATGTGGGTCTGACAAGTACCCTGCATCAGCATATCTGACCAATGTGGCATCCCTTTGGCTACGATAAAATAAGCCAAGATCATGTGTCCCCTGAAGGTAGCGGAATATATGTTTGATTCTGTTCCAATGCCTCCTCGTAGGGGCATAACTAAACCTGGAAAATAAATTCACTGCAAAAGCAATATCTGGTCTTATATTATTAGTTAAATACATAAGAGCACCAATAGCACTTAAATATCGTACCTTTGGACTAAGAACATCTTTGTCCTCTTCTCGAGGGCGAAACTGATTCCTTTTTGCATTTAAGGATCAAACCTCCATAAGAGAGCTTAAAGGGTGAGCCTTGTCCATATTAAACCTTCTCAAGATTTTCTCAGTATAATTGGTCTGATGGATAAAGATACCATCCTTGAGGTGCTCAATTTGTAAGCCAAGACATAGCTTAGTCTTACCGAGATATTTCATCTCGAACTCTTTCATAAGATACTTCGTAGTCTCTTGTAGCTCATAAGGAGTCTCAACGATGTTCAAATCGTCAACGTACACTGCAATAATAGTGAATCCATTTCTGGATCGCTTTGATGAAGACACATGGACATGTGGCATTGCTCTTATATCCCTCTTTCATAAGATATTCATTGAGTCGGTTGTACCACATTCGCCCTGATTGTTTCAAGCCATACAATGACCTCCCTAGTTTTATAGAAAACATTTCTCGAGGTTTGGAGTTTTTAAACTCAGGTAGTTTTAGTCCTTATGAGACTCATGTAGATGTTTGTATCAAGTGACCCATATAAATATGCAGACACAACATCCATAAGGCGCATCTGTAAATTTTCAAACACAGTCCTTCCAATAAGGAATCTCAGTGTAGTTGCATCAACTATCGGAGAGTATATTTCATCATAATCAACTCCAGGAACTTGAGAAAAACCTTGAGCTACAACCCTTGCTTTATATCTTACAATTTCATTTTTCTCATTCTGCTTTCACACAAAGACCCATTTGTGACCGACATGTTTTACACCCTTTGGTGTATGGACTACGAGTCCAAATACTTCTCGCTTCTCAATCGATTTCAATTCTACATGAATAGCCTCTTTCCGTTTTGGCTAATATTTCCTTTGACGACATTCATCAACTGATTTTGGCTCAATATCGTCATCATTAGCCACAAAATAGGCAAATATATCATCATTAATGATATCACTTATATTCCCTTGTATACACGTGTATACATAAATAATGGGTATTTCAAATTATTAATACTTTACGAATGTATGAATATGCACATTTCTCACATTTACATGCATATTTACATGCACATTCGCAGATGTGTGCATGTCTTTGAGAACATATGAAAAATACATGCACATGTCTGCATGTGCATGTAAATGTGAAGAAATGTGCATGTAAATGTGAAAAAATGTGCATATTCGTACATTCGTACAATATTAATAATTCGTACCTGATCCAAACTCTTTGAATATATAAACTAGGGTTTTTACCAGAAACCACCCGTATAATGCCCTATATTGCTCAAAACCACCCTTATGTTGCAATATTACCGGAAACCACCCTTATGAACACCTCCGTCACTCAACGACCACCCGTCCCTAAATCCGTTTAATTTCTCGGTTAACGCGCAACACGCGTGAATATTATATTATTATAATTTTTTTATTTTCCTTTTTTACTTAATTTACATTACGTTATTTTCATTTTTACTTTTCACTTTCAAATTTCTCACCTATCGATCATCTTCTTCCCGATTTGGGGCTTTTATCCTCAAACCCTAATCCCGATTTGGGTGTTTGATTGGGAAGGTGTGGGAGTCTATCAGTGTTTCCGAGTTCGATTGGGCAGCTTTGGGAGCGATTGGCTAGATGTGGCGCCTTGTACAGTCGAAGGAGATTTTGGGGAGAGATTTGCGATTCGACTGAGAAGAAGTCGATTTCTGGGCGATTTCTACTCTCGATTTCTTCTAACTAGCTAAGGTAAGTGATTTCTGGGCATTTCTCAGCTTAATTTGATGTATAATCGATTTAATTTTGGAATTAGGGTTTAGTGTTTTCGAAAGGAAATTTGGGGCTTTTTGTTGGGGATTTCTCGAGATGCTTTCTGAGCATTGGAATGATGTTTCACTGTAGATTCTTCCCTTTTTCAGCATGAATGATATCAAAGATTCGTTTTTTGGTAAAACTTTAGTATATGGACAAACTTTAGGGTTATTTATTGCATGGTGGGGTCATAAGTTTTGGGTTCATGTGACTTGATGAATTGACTGCATTATATAAGTCTGAAAATGCTTATAATTTAGGGCAGAATATGTGATATTGATTGTTGTTGAATATTTGTCATTGTGGTATGTATGGTATTCACTCAAATTAATATTAGGGTGATGTATGATGGTATCTTTTTCAAATCAAAAGATAATGATCATCTTATGTACAAGAAAAGCAAGGTCCACTATTATAGGGATGTGGATCCGGATATGCTTTCTAAGGTAGTGCTGGAAAATATGCTATGTGAAGATGTGGGTTTGATGGACATAAAAGAGATCTGGTTTTTAACTCCCGGATTGTCAATTGAGAGAGGCCTCCAGCTAATAGATAGTGACAAGGGCCTTATGCTAATGGTGAACAAAGTTGGCAAGGACAACTTAATGCACTTGTATGTTGTTCAAGGAGAAGAAGTTAGTCCAAAAACTTTGAGGGAAGAAGGCCCAAGTTCTCAGCCCACATTAGAAAGGTCTGGTGTCACTGAAAATCCATCAAGAGAAGGCTATAAGAGGGATGAGGTGGAACAACCTAGGTCTAATAATTGCACAACCAAAGAGGCAACCAAAAACCACAGTGCTCGAGGGAAGGGTGTTGTGAATGAAGATCTAGAGGCAAATGTTCAGAGATTGGTGTTCACCTCAGATGAAGACCCAGATGCAGATTTAAGGTATGATTCATCTTCCTCTGACAGTAAAGAGTTCTTTTCAGAGAGTGAGGATGAAGATGATGATATCTTCAAGGATAATGTTGATCCAAGTGTAGATGACTTTAGGCTTAGAGAGGGTTTGAGGGATGGATGTCTGAATTTAGGAGGTGGTGTATTGGATGATGTTTCTGATGAAGAGGATGAAGACAACTCTGATGCATTAAGGAGTCTTAGTGAGTCTGATGGTAAAGGTGGGAAAAAGAAGAGATATTCAGAGTTTAATCTATTAGTTGATTTCAAGAAGAAGATTGTATTTAAGAGTGGCTTGATATTTCCCTCTAATGATGTGTTCAGACAAGCATTAAGGCAGTTTTCTATTGAGAATGAGGGTGATTACTATTATCTTCACAATGACAAAAGCAAGGTCTCAGCTTACTGTAGGAAGAAGTGTGATTGTTCTATGAAACACTCTAGGAAGAAGTGTGTTTGTAAGAAGATCTACTGTCAGTTTAAGGCTACTTCTAGGAAGATGGGAAGTGATGGGAGTTTTCAATTGAAAAGCTTTTGTGGGAAACATGAATGCTGAAAGATACATTGAGCACTACAGAGATGACCCATCATGGAAGCTTTCTGCATTTATAAGTGCTGTAAAGAGAGATCACAATGTCCACATCTCATACAACCAAGCTTGGAAAGGAAGACTTAGGGATTTGATAATGACTCAGGGAGATGCTAGGTTGCAGTATGGAAGGGTTTGGGATTATGCCTCTACTGTGAGAAAGTGGAATCCTGGAAGCTCCGCTTATGTGAAGGTTAGTCTGGGCAATCCCCAACAACCAGTATTTCAGAGACTGTATGTTTGCTTTGATGCTTGCAAGAAGGGCATCATGAGTGGATGTAGACCAATAATAGGGATTGATGCTTGTCATTTAAAAGGGGCATACACAGGTCAGGTCTTAGCGGCAGTTGGCAAGGATGGTAATGACAACATTTATCCTGTAGCTTTTGCACTTGTGGAACTAGGGACAAAGGAGACATGGGCATGGTTTCTGGAGATCTTAATGAGAGACATTGGTGAATGTAAGCCTACATTCATGTCTGATAGACAGAAGGTAAATAATTCCTCCTACTTGTTTATTTCAGTTTCAGTATTTGGATGCACTAATGACTTGAGACTTGTTTATTTGTAGGGTTTGATTGAGTCTTTAAACCTAGTTGTTCCCGAGTGTGAGGCAAGAGTATGTGTTAGACACATGTACAACAACTTCAAAAAAATGTGGCCAGGCAAGACATACAAGGATTGTATCTGGGCAGCTGCAAGGGCATGTACTAGATCAGAATTTGAAATAGCCATACAAAAGGTTAGAGATATGAAGGAGGAAGCTTTTCAATCGAACACCCAAATCGGGATTAGGGTTTGAGGATAAAAGCCCCAAATCGGGAAGAAGATGATCGAGAGGTGAGAAATTTGAAAGTGAAAAGTAAAAATGAAAATAAGTTAATGAAATTAACGTAAATTAAGTAAAAAAGGAAAATAAAAAATTATAATAATATAATATTCGCGCGTGTAGCGCGTTAACCGGGAAATTAAACGAATTTGGGAACGGGTGGTCGTTGAGTGACGGAGGTGTTCATAAGGGTGGTTTCCGGTAATATTGCAACATAAGGGTGGTTTTGAGCAATATAGGGCATTATACGGGTGGTTTCCGGTAAAAAAACCCTATAAACTAATTAGGAAGTTCAACAACAACATGCCCCATTTTATCCCGAAGAATAAGGTCGGGGGGTCGGGATTAGTATTTCCATATCGAAACAAGTTGGAAGTAAGTAACCGATATGACCCAAAAATAAAAGAGTCTAGAACAGGACCAACAACCCAAAGCAAAATGACCAAAATAAAAAGACCAAAATTAAAATACACTTACAGCAAAAACCACATAAACACTCCCAAATAAAAATAGAGAAACAGAGCAAGGCTTGCTCCTAGCACGAAAATTGAAGTTAATTCACTTAGAGGAACTCTAACTTAAGTTTATATAGCCCGAATCTTCTTATTCCAAAAAACTCTATCGTAAGCAACGTCTAGTGAAAGCTTTAAAATAAACAGGTTTTTCGAAATAGTTACGTCCAACTCTATTTTGACCGATCAGTCCCGAAAGACCGAAACTAAATTAAAAATCAGCCGGCCCTATTGAAATACAGTACGATGCTCTCATCCTGGCTCTGCATTCTGCGCGCACTCAACTCAACTCAACGGACGGACGGACGAAGACGACGCCGGTGCTTCTGTCCAAGGCGTGGGTTTCAGGCACTAACTGTGCGAATTTCAGCAGGTTACTCCTTCAATGTTTCATACACCTCTGATCATCCAATTACAAATCTTTATTTTCTCTCTTTTTTTTCTAAATACTCCTTTTACACAGACACTTGAATCTTCTTTCAAGAACCTGAAAGTATTTTCTTCAAAAATGGGATCTCGCTCGTGTCAAGTTTGCAATGAAGCAACTTCCAAGTACAAATGCCCATCCTGCTGCGTTCCCTAGTAAGCTTAATCAAAACCCCCCAAATTCTTTTTCTCCTCCCAATTAGCGAATTTTAATCAATTGATTCTTGTGCAGTTGCTCCCTTGTCTGCTTCAGAAAACATAAAGGTAAAGCATTTAGGTTTTCTATCTTGAAGATTTTGCTATTTTGTTTATTCCCATTAGAATTTCTGTCTGAGCACACTAGATAGGCATTTTATAGTTGAAAGTATTAATCTTGGTCTCTGCACGAGCTGAAGAATTGATTATGTTCATCTAACTTTTGCAGAGGTTCCTTGCACAAGGCTCTTATTGTCTGATGAAAATACAAGTAAGAGTTGATAATGATTTCCGAGCTTCTACTATGTTGATTTCTTGGTTGTTTCATGACATGTGTCTATTGAACTTTGTCAACAGCAACTCCTATTCCTCAAAAACTTGAAGAAATACCAATCAATGTTGAGAAACCAGTTTATGTGGATGAAACAAGTCAAGTCTTGGATGTGGTTCAGCTGGAGGCCATAGGTATGTAGTTGCTAATTTATGGAGCCAATTCCCCCCCCCCCCCCCCTCTAAATGTGAGTCAATTCTAAATACTAAGTATTAGATTAGGTTTTCCATTTGTTTCACAGTGTTTCTGTTTCTGCTTGTCTATTGCCTCCAGCTTCTTGTAGCGAAGTGAAAGAAGCTTTGAAGAACAATGATCTTCAGAAACTTATCAGAATGATTGACAACTCTGAAAATGCGGAAGAAGTAACCACCTGTTTTGCTCTTTCAGAAACAAAAAGATATTTTCTTTTGTCACAGACTGCTGATGCAAACAGGAATACTTTTTTGCAGGAATTTGAGAAGGCAATGGGGAGTGATGACTTCATAGTATTTACTGATAAGGTATTACACAATCCTTGTCAAAGTGCCATACATCTAGGCTGTTTTGTTTCGACAATATATATATGCTTCTTTGTGTCGTTTAACCGAACTTTTGGGGTATGCATATTTCAGGTTATATCTTGTCTCAAACGGTAGGTTCGTATCAGCTACTACTCAAGGAGTTTTTATCAGTCTCAAAATTCTGAAATGACTCAGTCTAGTTTGGATTCTGTTAGGCAGGGGAAATGAGCATGGTAGGTGCGGTTTTGTAAAAGTTAGTTTCCAGTGAGTTGTAAGTTGTGATCTGCACAAGTTGAACTATGAAGCATGGAGTTGAGTTTTTTTTTGTTTTGTTTTGATAGAGATCTGCTTTAGTGATAGTCCATGTAACCCATTGTGTTCAGCAGTGATTAGTCTTAAATCTCTGACACTTGACAACATTGCAACTTGGATTTCTACTGCTGAACACATAGCCGGTTACCGTTCAAGGATTGTTTTGTATCTCTTCTTTCTCTCTCCCGCTCTTGAATGTGCTTCAAATTTTGGTAGAAAAGAATGTGCAACTATGCGATCCTAATCAATTTTATGATCGACTATCTAGTATGCATCTATGCGGTCTGTGAAGTCCAACTTAAAAGGGGGAACCAAATTCTAAACACTCTTTTATTGAATTGTGAAAAACACTTGCAAGAGTGTATAATAGAAAGAACAACTCCTTTTGAAGAATTGACGCTACAATTCCTTTTACATCCACCCATCAAGAGATGGGCTTGAGAACGTACATCTTGCAAGAGTGTGAGTCTAGAGTCGCAGATATCTTCCCCACAAACCTGTGTTCCAGGTTCTTGTGCTGCACAAATCATCACTTATTATATTACAACTTGGTGTCATTTAATTACCAAGATTGGTGTCCTTAATTAGTTCAGGAATCAAGATGCATGCATTACCTGCCAAATGTCTCTTGCTTCAACAACGCTATTTGGTGGAATGCCGATATCATCCCAGTTTGCTGTCACGCTACTTCGCGATGGCCCTCTATTCACAAGTAGCAATGCCACCCTGTATCCCGAAAGAGGCCCTGCCCATATCTGCAACATATATGTTTATGTTTTCCTCCCTTAAACTATCAATCATTATTCAAGTTCACCAAAAAATACTTAGTTTATAAAGCTCATTGTGTACCTCTTGGTCACCTTCGCTTCTAACTTTTTTCGCCTGGATTCCCAGATAATCTGCACCAGAAAAAACATGTTGCTGCACAATTTGTACAAAAATCACCCTTATGATTGTGACTGCACGTTCATCATGGTTTCATTTTACCTTGGTTCACGGCAATTACTTCAGCATTGCCCAGGATTTCCATCGTATCATTGCTCATGTTTGTTACATCACAACCAATGATCAGGGGAGCCTACACATCCATGTAACATTCCATACATAACTGCACTTTGAAATCATGCATTTTGACAAAACTAATGTAAAAGGGCACACCTTTGAGATTGCCCAGATGCTGAAATGCACTATGTACTCGTTCTTATTCATGCCTCCATTGCCCACCTCAAGCATATCCGGGTCTGCCAAATCAAGATATAACATAAAAAAAAGACAATGCAGAAAAAGTCATATATATTATATAAAACATATTTCAGCAACATACAAACCATTCCAGCCACCGGGTCTTGCAAATTCCGCATACACTTCATTCTGATCAGCGCGAGAAAGCATACTGAAATGAAACACACAAAATTAAAGGCTATACAAAAAGCATCACTTTCACCAAATTCCTTCCATAATATATTATATTAAACTAAATGTATCAATAGATAAAACCGGCAATGTAATGTCGAAACCTGTCCCAGTGGTCGCTGATATCATTCGTAGTCCTCCAGCTGTTGCCAATTGCAAATCCCCAAAGAGCCGGGTGCATGTCTCCCCTACACATCCACCATGCATTCACAATTTTATAAGCAATCTATAGCTGAACATAAGATATGAAAGATGTAACAGCTAGCTTTGCTGCATAATACATATATGATACCATTCACAAAGAGAGAGGAAGATGGGGTGGCCAGCCTTCATTAGCGCCCGTGTCATTACAGGATACCTAACGGATTAGAAGACTTATATCAGATTTTCGTTACGAGTAGCTGAAGAAAAAACATGAGAATTTCTCACGACCTCACAGTTGGTCTCACGTCACCATTGTAGCAGTTGTCATACTTCAAATAGTCAATTCCCTATTAACAAAGATAAAAAGGAAATAATAAGTAAACATTCGAACTTATATATAGTACTTACTAAATATGTCTATCCTAACAATTTCTACTGCAAATGAACACATCTATTGATAATAATACATCACAAACAATACAGCCAAGCAAGCTAGCAAAACTCAAAAAAAAAAACAGAAGAAAGTAAATCTAGCTAGGCGGCATGTTATTTCTATTAAGCATTAATGATGAGTACCCATGAAGCAAAGGTTTGTGCATCGTGTTCCTCGTGACCAAGTGACCCTGGCATCTTTTGGCTGCAGGTTTGATACCTGCAGATGAATAAATCACAGGGAGATGCCAAGTCTTTAATCTCCATTATAGGTAGATTTTCGGAATAATTTGCATACATGTAAAAATAGCCAAGAGTAGAAAGATTTTGTAAGGAAAGACGACAATCAAAGAATTTACCCCGCATCAGAGTAAATCCCAAGCTTCAGACCTTTAGTGTGAACATAATCTGCAAGAGCTTTGATCCCGGATGGAAAAGTCGATTTCTTGGCCACAAAAGTACCCTGTAAATGGAGATTTATGTTAAGACACTGATAAGAAAATCAAAGGGGTTTTTCTTGGTAAGGCAAGTAAGTAAGAAGCATGAACCTTGTGGTCACGCTTCAGTTCTGCCCAGCAATCATCTGAATCAAGGTATCAAAACTTGAAGTTACTAAAGCTTGATGGCTAGCTAAAACTTAAGGGATGCCAATACTTATCTACTGGGAATATTTTATGCATTACCTATGTTAACATACTTGTATCCAAGCTTGGAAAGGCCAGTTGAAACCATTGCATCAGCTGTTTATATCAATCAACAAGGATCAATGAAGGCCTCAAGATTAAGAATGTCTTCTCAGCCAATAAAAATCAATCTAGTTATGTGAGTTTAACCCAATTACATATATAGGTCAAAGAATGTGAGTTAGGAAATATTACCAGTTTTTTTGATAATGTCTTCATTGATGTTGCAGCCATAATGGTTCCAACTATTCCATCTGGAGAGAGTAACAAAGAATCCATGAAAAAGACTGACTCGGATTTATGATTCAGTAGCTAATGTAATACTACTCACATCACACCACATCTATATACAATTATACATCATGAATAATGTGTAAAGAAATACTCCGTATCTGTAAGCATTCAATTTCAGTGAAAGGACAGAGCCAATTGAACACTTTTTGATTGACCTTTCTGTTTATACTGTATTAACAAAAAAAGAGAGATGGGAAGTGAATAAATAAAATACCCCATCTGAGGAGTGAGAGCAAGGCCATTGTTGAGCAAGTATCTTCTGTGAGAAGAGTAATGAGGGCGAGCATATGCAGTAGAATCAGAAAACAGTAATGGGAGCACAAAAATTGAAGCAAGAATCCATGATTGCAGAAGTCTCTTCATTCGACCAAATCCTCTTCTATCCACTGTTGACAGAGCAGAGGAGGAAACTAGGAGAACCAAAACAATGCACTACTGTATTATACAAAGGACTGATAAGAAATACTAAGAGTTGTTAGCCGAACCTTTGAGAAGGGAGCATTCGAGGGTAAATTAGTGGTCCAGATATGATGATGTTTGTCACTTCCTTTGTCCTGCTGCAGACTCGGAATTATTTAAGATACCTTCACATTAAGATACGAAATCAAATACTCTCCGTCCCTTTTTTGTTTGTCCACAAGTACGATTTTTGTGGGAATTATTCGATTATTCGACTCTGCATTCGTTTAATGAATCAGAGATAGATACTTGCAGTTAGATTGAGATATATGTATTTAGGTCTTTTTATGGTTGATACGTATAGGGTTGAGATTACTTCTCAGAGATTTGTTGTGTACGAGTTTTTATTGCTGTTTTAGACGATTTTAGCTTTATTTTTAGTATAGATAGATGGTGTTGTGGAAATGTTTGTAATGCGAATATATTATAGAAAAACTAATCACTAAGTTGCTATATGATTTTGTGTTTGATAATTAATTATCTGTGTAGTTTGCTACACCCTAACACAGTTTAGTTCTTGACTTGTTGTGCAGTGTTGGAATAATGTTTAAGACTAGAGAGTTATTTTCCACTTAATATTTCCACTTAATATATTTTGGAGAGTAGAAACCACTGAAATATGCATTTATAAACCAATTTTATCACATATTAATGACACAAAAAACTAGGTTGCGCATGCGGAGTGAGACTCCAAACAAAAGAAAATGATTGCAAACTATAGAATATGCTCCAATGACGTAGATATAGAAGAATATATTCAATTCTTTTATAGGACCAAATTACTTGATAAAGTTTTCCAATTTTCACATATTTTGTTGTGAATATCAAAACCAACTCTGAGCATGTAATATCTAGATGAGTATGACATTGTCCAAGAGCGAGTTATGGCATTAGGTGAGGTGCCAAAGATCCAGGTAGAGAAAGAGTAGATAATATTGGAATTTGGGAGAGAGAAAAAGCGAAAATGTGGTAATTATAGGTTGATAGTAGGGATAAAATTGGTAGAATAAAGTGACATAAATGGAATAATTGACAAACAAAAGGGGACACCCAAAAAGGAAAGTGAACAAACAAATAGGGACAGAGGGAGTATCTTATCGGGCTTACAAAGATGATCTTTTGGGGGAAGACAACGATTTTAATAGACCCTTACTAAATACAGCCCGAGCGTTTTACTAAATAACGCTCGGCACCTCGCGTAACGCGAGAGAGCGTCACCTCGCAGAACGTGAGAGGCGTGTCCCTCGCAGAACACGGGGGTTTTTTCCCTATAAAAGGGGGAAAAACCCTACTTCTGCTCATTTTTACATTCTACCGCCGCTTTTTTTACTCCCTCTCTCAAAAACGTACTTCATCTTCTTCTTTTCAACACAAATCTTCAATTAATGTATGTTTCTTCTTCCCTTATGCTTTCTAATGTTGATTTTAGATGAATATATGTTGTTAGTATATGAAATTGCATATTATATGATGTTTTGATATTGAATGTTGATTTAGAAATGATTGTATATAGTATTTGGTTGTTTGGAATGCATGAAAGATGATGATTTTGTATTATGGTTGATGAGTGGATGTTTTTTTTTATGTTGAATAGGTTGAAATTCATTAGGGTTAGGGTTTTTTATTAGGGTTTACATTTTATTTAGGGTTTTGATGTTTATTTGGTAATTTACTTAAATTGATAGGTTTTTTAGTTAAAATATTGAATTTATGTTGAATTTGTGTTGAAATGTCGCCGGAAACTGGCCGGAATGTATGAGATGACCGGAGAAGAAAGTGTGAAATCACGCGTCACGCGTGACGTCACATCTCGCAGAACGCGAGTGTCATGCCCTCGCAGAACGCGAGGAATTGCCAGTTATGGCAATTTCCCCTTCTGCAGAACATGTGTATTCTGCACATTTTGTTTTTTGTGTTTTTTTCTGCATTCGTTTATTTATTGATTTTACTTTGTATTGTTTTAGGCAATGTATCGTCCTGGTCGTTCAACTCGTCGGAGAAATCGGGACATTGTGAGGGAAGAAACACCGGTTGAAAAAACAAAAGGGAAGGGGAAAGCAAAGAAGACAACACCCGTAGAGCTCTTCCCCGAGGGACTCCCCGACGTTGATGAACGCCCCGATTTGTCCCAAGACAGTTATTCATGTGGACAACCGGGTAGTTGGGACTCATACCAAGGTGGCTGAGACTTTATTTCCCAAGATAGTTATTCATGTGGACAACCGAGTAGCTGGGACCATTTTTTTCCACAGGCTGCACTAGTGGAAGTCGGACAGGGGTGGACTGGACAAAGTTGGGGCGGTGGACAGGGGTGGGCTGGACAAAGTTGGGGCGGTGGACATGGTGAGGGAAGTGGACAAGCTTGTTCTTCTTCTTATAATCAACAACCAGAACCGATGGAAGAAGAAAACGAGGATGAAGTTGGGGATCAAGAAGAGGAAGAACATGAAGAAGAAGAAGAAGATGATGATGATGAAGAAGAAGAAGAAGTGGTCGTGAAAACAAAAAGGAAGAGGAAGTCAAAGAAGAACGAGCCAAGATATGATCCTGAGCTCACTCATAGCGTACCTGGAGGTCCAGAAGATCCCGATTTGCTTAAGGGATTTGAAGCACATGTGGCTCACCACATCCAAAAAGGGTCTGTAAGTCTTTTTTTTTTTAAATTTTTTTCAGTATAATCCAGTTTGCACAGTTTCTGCAGAGACTGCAGAAACTGTGCATTTTCTCGCAGAACGCGAGATGGAACCCCTCGCGGAACGCGAGAAAATGCACATAATATGTATTTTCTGTCTGCATTTTTAGTTAATTTTTTTCTAATCTATATAATATGTATTTTTTACTGCGGATCAAAGGTCCGATGAAGCCACAACAAAGGACAAAACAGAGCTGTGATTGGCCATTAGATGACAATGAATGGTCTGAGATTCCCGGTGCAGTTGGATTGTCAAATCTCCCCAGAATGATGTACGACGAAATCGACTTCCCGTTGATTGAAGCGTTCATCGAAAGATGGCAACCAGAGACAAATTCATTTCACCTCCCTTGTGGTGAGATTACTATTGGCCTTCTTGATGTGTATAAGATATTAGGTCTTGCCATAGATGGGAAAGCTATGACACCAAGTAAGAAATTGGGTGCCAAGTTTAGTCATGAAGAAATTATAAAATACTATGCAAGGTGGGGGCGGAAATTTTTGGAATAGATTATGCCACGTGCGATTCTGGGAGGGTGAAAGCCGGATTTTTTAGAAGTCATTGTCAAACCCTTTCTGCAGAACGGAAGGGATTATGTTGGGTGTTGTATATTGTTGCCTTGATCTTATTTCCCGACAAGTCACAAAACTTGATTCGGCTTAGATATGGGCCTTTTGTGAAATCCTATGACAAGGCTTCGAAAATGTCGTGGGGCTCGGCTGCTTTGGCACATCTGTATAGGCAGCTGAGGGTATGCACACGCCAGAACTGTGCCCAGATGTCTTTTTGTTACACTTTGTTGCAGGTATTTGACTTTCTAAGCATTTAATTTACCTACTTATTTATGTTTTCATATTTAACGTAATTTATATTTCCTAGGCATGGATCTACAACTATTTCCCACGGTTTCGACCTACTGAACGTCCTCGGTGGACGGAAGCAAACCATGGGTTTACCGTTGGATGCCTAAGAATTTAAAGCTGAAGAAGGGGCAAGTCTGAAGGGACTATAGAGGCGCGCTCGATATTATGTTACCGAAGATGGTAATTATCTAATTCTTTTTTTTATTCATATGCATTAGGTTGTGTTAAGTTTCTGCATTTTGGTGCATATTCAATGATCTTTTGTTAGCAGTTTCTTTAATTTTCTGCATTTTCTGTCTGTTTTTAGATATGTTGGAACCCGTATGGAGCGGTAGACTTCTCCAATCCTGAGCTCGCTCCCGCTCTATTTCACGAGGTGCTATCGTGCTGTGACGTCACCAAACCACACATGCCGGATCGGTGTCCGAGGTAATTTGGGCGAATGCAGCGTATTCCTAGGCCAGTCATCGAACCGCTCAAAGCTCATAGGCTAGCCAACATTAGGTGTTACAGTGTTTTTTATGACGTCAACCAATGGCTTTGGGAGGCAAGAGATGTTCACTCCATCTCTCTTGATGAAATGGGGCCAGTTGCCTATGTACCACATGAATGCTCCGAGGATTACATGGATTGGTACATCAAGAGGACACATAGGTATATCCGTCCTGCAGTCCCCGGGATGATTAGTCATGAACAAGTAAATCTTGCATTAGTCTTTGTTTGTCTATAATATGAATATAACTTATTTTTTTACATGCTTTTAGGTGATTGGTCGGGTCTACAATGACATGGATCGATATCGGTATGCAACTCAAGATCAATTTCCTTCATATCACGCTCAAATGCTACTATCTCTTCAAGATCTCGCTCCCTTCCGACCACAACAAGATTAGCCTTAAGTTGGATTGTTTGAATTTCCTTAAGTTGATGGATAATTTTCGATTGGGTTTTGGATTGTTTATGTTTTTGGATTGCTTTGTTTGTTGGATTGTTTGAATTTGTTTGTTTGATTAGTTGTTGGATAATTTTGTTGGTTTCCTTACATGGTTTATTTTAGTGCATCATCTCGCAGAACACGAGGTTAGTGCACCTCGCAGAACGCGAGTAGATCCATAGTCAACCTCTCGCTCTCAGTGAAGATGCACGGTCTCTGGCACGGTTACGCGAGCGACACGCACCTCGCAGAACGCGAGATATTGCATTCATTCCAAATTGTCCATTACATGAGTTCCTGTTTTGCAGAAGAGAAATAACTATGCTCCAGTTCAACATTACATTACAAATTCAGCGAATAAAACATAAATTCAACTACGTTAATCTATAGGCGGCACATCGATGTGCCACAAGATCATGCAAACAATGAGCATCATATTCCGCGTTTCGCCACCAAGGAGTAAACACAGGAGGTAATGAGAAATTATCTTGAAGACGCAACTACAATAAAACAACAATGTTAGGAAGTTGCATATTAGTAAGTAATTCAAAAGAAGATTAGAAACTTACCGGAACAAAATGTTTCTCCTTCTCAACATAAAATAAGCAAATCGTGGAAAGTGTGCACCCTGGTCCCCACCAAGTAGGAAGTTGTAGAGGAAGGAATGTGTAGTTAGCATTTTTTCCCACAGTTACGAACACTGCGTTGTATGTGGATGCCACAAGACATCCTATTTCCGGGGTTGCTAGCCAATGATCTTCTGGAGCCCTTCCTATTCCTTCCCATGTAAGTTGGTATAGGACGCTCTCCAAAGTTGGTTGTTCTTGAGGTCCAATCCATGTTCCTTCAACTAGATGCCAAATATCCTTCACCTTAGCTATCATCAAATCTCTTACTTCCCTCCATAAGTGTTGGTTCTCCTCCGTCTCATACACTATTGATCTATATCCACAATTTCCATCTCCATTTACTTCAAACCCACCATCCACATAGGTGCACATTGACGCAAGTATCTGAAGCTTGTACTTGCCAATCGCCTTAATCTTTGGTTTCTTGAATGTTTCAGAATTAGAAGCATTTCTTTGCTTCTTTGGAGGTGTTTCTTCCAAAGCTCTAGCATCCATCTCAGCATTAGTGTGCTCCCATGTAGACGGTCTTCTTTGCGTTGACCTTGGTTGTTTGTTAGGAGCTCCAACTGGACGACCCCCGGTGTGCTTTGAAATAGCCGGCTCTTTTAGAGGAGTATTTACTCTCCCAATGTCTAAAACAGTTTGTGCACACTTCTCTTGATCATGGGGGCACAAGTTCGGAAACGTTTCCTCATAAAAACTCTGAAAAAGACGTCTTGTCACCTTACTCTTAACTTCGAGTACGCCGGGAACATCAACTTCTTCCAAACTCATTGTACTCCAGAAAGGGTGCAAATTTGATACTCTTAATGGTCTTTGCTCCTTCCAATGTCTTCCAATCTGATGAACACACATCAATTCATCTCTAATCTTGATCTCACAGCTACAAAACATAGGCAAGTACAAACCAAATCTCTCCCCCTTCGTGTATTCCTCAAGCAATTCCTCTATGCATTTGTAAGACACTTTGAACTTCAAGACTTTAAACAAGTCGGCCCCTTCAACAACTGTGAAGCTCTTATTCAAACTCTCGGTGAAAGACACATTAATCTCCTTAAGTTGGTTCGCCGCCATTGTTTTGTATTCACCGAACATTGTGTCTAGCCTACCCTTTCCACTTGTCAAGTAAGACTTAAGACACGAATGTGCTCCTTCAACTCTAAAATGTTCGAAAAACAATAAGAACAAACATAATATGCAAATACAAAACAGTCACTTTGCATCATTCTGAAATGTGCAAAGTCTCGCGTTCTGCGAGGTGTACACGTCTCGGGTTACGCCGAGATGTGCATTACAGAAGCTTCTATTCTCAAATATAGAAGGTAGACATAAATTACAGAACATACCTATTTGTCGTGTTATTCCCGAGAGTGAAGACATTATCCATCAATACGGTTGGATAAGCTCCCCATTCAATCTCAAGTGTCTTCAACCTTTTGTTGTAACCTTCTTCAGTGGTTTGGATGAATACGTCATAATAATCATTAGAAATATGAACCCTCAATGCTTGTGTGCCCATAGTTATCTTGCCTCTCGCCTCTATGTTCTTCCTTACATGTCGTCTACATAAGAGAAACTTTGCATTTGGCCATAACATGTCCGTTGCATTCATAAGAGCCATCTCACGGTCTGTGACGAAGCAAGTAGGCGATGCTCCGATTCTCAAATACATCGTCTGCAGTTGCTTCAACGCCCACAAATAACTGTCCTCGCTCTCGGCCTCTAACCATACCCCGCATACAACAAAATTCTTCCATGTAGAAGTCAAACCGACTATCTCCAGGAAGGGAACATTGTACCTTAGACCAAAATACAGAAAGATTGCACCTTTAATTCATAGTCTTAAATGTTTGACTGCGGAATAGCATCTGTAATGCACATTCTCGCGTTCCGCGAGGACACCCCACCTTGCGTAACGCGTGAATGTACTCTATTCCACAGTAGATATATTCCAAAATGCAGAAATACTGAATCAAGGACATTCCTCGCGTTACGCAAGGTTGGGTGTCCTCGCGTTACACGAGAAGTGTTTTTTACCACAAATCTTAAAATTGTCATGAATTTTAATATACAACAAAAAAACAGAATGATAAATACTTACTTGTTCGTGCTATAAGTCGAATCCAACAAAAGGACATATGGAAACACCTTTAAGAGTTTCATTGATTCGGGGCTAGCAAAGAACAAGTCGCCTATTATAGAAGGATTATTTGCACTTGGCCTATACTCCATGAAGTAGTTGTTCTCTTTGCATTGGTGAAAGAATTCTTGAACCACGGTTCTACCTTCCATTTCCTCTTCCCTTATATCTTTTACCAAATTGTACACTTGTCTCTTCTTTGTGCAGCTTCCGGGATCCTTGTTTATCTCAGTGTAAATCTGATTTGGAGAACAATGAGAAAGTACCATCTCACGAACCATTTTCTTTTGATCAGGGGTTGGCCTCCCAGCAAATGCATTCCCGACCAAACTATCTCCAATAGGATGGTTGTGCAAACCACAAACAACTGTTAATCTCCAATTCTCTTCAAAACGGTTCTCCATGAGCTTCAATTGAAATTGATACCCCGTTTTCTTGCTCTTTGTGTTTGTTCTAACTCCGACACCTTTAGGCTTATAACTCCCCCCTTTCTCATAAATGATTTGAACCTTACCACTTTGCCCCAGTTTAGATGGTACGTTCCTTCCAATAGAGATCATAAACTTATGTTGCTTTGCAACATTCAACGTCCACAAATGACCAATCTCCTTAGAGGCAAACACTTGCTCCGTAGTGAAATATTCCGAATAATCCCTAAAAACAACATCTTCCTCACATACGGGACTATCAAACTTTGGTGCAGTGCGTAAAAAAGGAAGAAACCATATCTCCTCTCCTACGGGGTTAGCAAACTGTGAATAAAACGCATCATAGCTTGATGGCACTTCATATGTACATGGCAATTCATAAGTAGATGGCACGGGCAATTCATATGTAGATGGCACGGGTAATTCATATGTAGATGGCATAGGCAATTGATAAGTAGATGGCACGGGCAATTCATATGTAGATGGTTGATGATAATCACCAAAGTCAATCCCTAAATCAAATGACGGTGGCGAACATGGCCTTGTATTCCGTAAGGGGTAGGTGTAGTCATTCAATTGGATTGCATTCAATCCACTGAACAAAGAAAAATTCACCTATACACAATAAAGAGTTAATACTCTGTAATTTGCACTTTCTCGCGTTCTGCGAGGGAGGCACCACTCGCGTTACGCGAGGTGCTCCATCTCGAAGAACACGGGATAGTGTTAAGGTTCAAACACTGTGAAACGGGGTCATTTAACATAAAAATGAACAAATGTAAATTTTCTACAGTAAAAACCCTAAAAACATAAACCCTAAACAAAATAAGGTTGAAGAACAAAACTTTTGGACATTATATGCAATATTCATCTCTTCAACACTTACTACTACATTTAACATGAAATAAAACATAATAACTTCATTTTAGCTCTTAATGGTGCAAAACAAATTAAAATTCAAAAATTAAGTAAGAACATTACCTCATTTGCATGGTAACTTGATGAACCACCATCTTCATTCTTTCCTTTGTTGAATTCCTCTTCATCTTTCATTGTTTTAGGTGTTTTTAGAGTGTTTTGAAGTTTGAAGGTTTTGAAATTGAGTTTTAATGGAGGGTGAAAGAGGTGAAAAATGATAAAAAGAGGTGTTAGGGTAGGGTTAATAGGTGTTACGGTTTACTTAAAATAAGGGGGTAGTTATTATAATTAGGTGGGGACAAGACATCTATTAATGTTGCACAACAACGTCTTTCTGACCTGCACTACTCGCGTTACGCGAGGTCGAGACACTCGCGTTCTGCGAGGCCACGTACCCTCGCAAAACGCGAGATTAGCGTCTAAAAAATTACCCTAATTTTTTGCTAATCTCGCGTTCCGCGAGGGTACGTGACCTCGCAGAACGCGAGTAGCCGGGCGGTGTTTGGTAAAGGCACCGGGCTGTATATAGCATCCTCTCCCACTCCCACTCCCACTCCCTCTCCCTCTCCCTCTCCCTCTCCCTCTCCCTCTCCCTCTCCAAACATATAACGCCTCGACCTCCTACCGACATTATGATTCAATTTAATCTTCCACCATTATCCCATCTAAATCAATTCGGAATAAGAGTAGTGGATTATACGATTCACATAAATCACAAAGTTAGATTTTAATGCATGTTTTAGTTACAAATATCTTATCGTTATCCTTATATGTATGTATACCCTCGTTTCTTGTTTTACATGATTTGAAAGGTCTTGTATGATTGTTTTGCATATATAATCATGGATTCTATATACACTCAGATTAAATTTCCAAACACGACTTGTGTTCTCGCGTTACGCAGGAGATGAGAAATTTCAAAATATTCACGTTACACGAGGATGCATATCTTGCATTACGCGAGAATGCATTTTCAACGTTACGTGAGGGATGAAAACAAAAATGTTGTTCAACTTTATTTAATATATGTCTTGTCTCCATCAAACTATATTAACTACCCTCTTATTTTAAGCAATCCGGTACACCTATTAACCATATATTAACACTCATTTCTATCATCTTTTACATCTATTACCCTCCATTAAAACTCATTTCAAACCTTCAAACCTCAAAACACCATAAAACCACTAAAACCATGGATGATGAAGAGGAATTCAACAAAAGAAGGAGTGAAGAAGATGATTCATCAAGAAATAATGTCAATAAGGTAATGTTCTTACTAAACTTTTGAATTTTAATTTGATTTGCACTATTAAGAGCTAGAATGAAGTTATTATGTTGTATGTCATATTAAATACTACATGAAGTATCCCGCGCTTCGCGCGAGCCTATTACATTATTTTTCCAACATTTGATTTGTATTTTTAAGACATATTATATAGATGGGGCTCATGTGAGGACATACTATATGGTGAGGACATGAGGACAGATCTCGACCCTTAGATCAATCAACTAACAGTTGAGATTAAAAGAGAGGAGTTATCCCGTGCTACGCACGAGCGTGAGACCGGCTAAAGGACGTGGTGGCTTCTTAATAGATTTAAATGTTTTTGAGGGCAAACTTGTCATTCTACACACAAAATCATAACAGAAGCGCGAGAAAAAATTAGAACCAAAATCGAGAAGAGGGGAGAAGAAGAGGCGATGGAAAATCAAAATCGCGGAGTGAAATCGATCGACGAAGAACACAATCAACCTAAAATCAAAAATCAAGACCAAATTTCGATCAAAAAACCGGTCTCGCTCAACAAATTCAACATCTCGAAGTTGAAAAACAATCAATTACACAAGTCGAGAAAAGTTCCCAGTGGTTACGAGTGGAAAAATGGAAAAAAGCAAGAAGAAAGTTATAGGAAGAGACAATACAGAAGAAATAGAGAAAATCAAGGCAGAGCAAGATCAAAGCAACCAAATCGACGTCACGGTTGAAGGTAAATGAAGATCAAACACAAATTTAGGGTTTTCGAAAAAAAATTGCATGAACTATACATATAATGTTCAAACAGGGATTGAACTTTGTTGATTACTAATGAATTTACTTGTACAGAAAATTTAGTTGTATTTTCTAGGGTTCATTAGAAATCACAAAGCAATATCTACTATTTAGAGCATTTAGATTCTGTTTTTTTGCTACTTGGCTACTATTGAAAAATGCTCTCGTGTCTAGCAATTCAAAAGTACCAAGTAAACTGAGTTTGCAATTTGAATTTGGTTCTTCTGTGCAAAAACTATTGAGTTTACAATTTGAAAACTACAAATCTGGACTTGCCAAAAACAATGTGGTTGAAACTAAAAAATTCAGGAGATCTTATTTTGATAGTGATGATGTAGTTGAAAAATCTAAACCATTAGTGTTTCTCAAGTTCTAATGCATAACACAATTTACTTACTGGTTAAATATTGTCGCCATTTGAATTTTCTATGTTCAAAATTTGGATTTTTTTTGCAGACACTCCACAAACAAATGTTGAACATGCTCCTAAAAGAGTTTACAACAGAAGAACAAGTCTGAGAATTAAACTTGGAAACTCACAAACAAGTGAAGAGAAGTATTCACAAGAAACACAAAGTGAGAAACAACAAACACCAGATGAGAATGTTACACAACAAGGCGGAGAACAAGGTGAACAATATGACCATGAAAGTGAAAGAACAGAGAATGAGACAGGTAAAAACAAGTATTTACTAAATGTTGAAAAATATATCAATGTAGGTTAATATCGATTGAATTGATTTAACTGAGTTTAAATAAACTTGTTAGCAGATAACACCCAAGTACAGACACAAGATAAACCTGTACAAAAGAGAAGACAAAGTAAGAGACTTCAAAAGGGCTACACACAGACTGATGAAGACAAAACTTCACAAGAAAGCCAAAATCAAGAAGAAGAAGACACACAAGAAAACTATGTTACAGCCGAGGGGAAATCTTCACAAGCAACACAAAGTGAAGAAGAGGCACAAACACAAGATAAGTATGTTACAGAGGAAGGGACTGAGAAGACTAATACAGATGAAGATGAAGAAATGATTGACACAACTCAGAAAACAGACAATGGCACAGATAAGAAAAAGATTTTCTAAATGTCGCAAAGTGTTCAAATGTTGGTTCATACAAATAAAGGAATAGGTTCATGCAATCACACTTAGAGGTTCATGCAGACACACTTAAAGGTTCATTCATATAAACTTAGAGGTTCATGCATATACACATAGAAGTTCATGAAAATAACTAAGAGGTTCATGCATACACACTATCATGGAAACACATTTAAAAGTTCATTCATATAAACTTAGAATTCATACATATACACTTAGAGGTTCATGAAAATAAGCCAAGAGGTTCATGCATATACACTTAGAGGTTCATGCAAACACACTTAAAGGTTCATACATACACACTTAAAGGTTCATCCACATAAACTAAAAGGTTCATCCAAATAAGCTTAGACGTTCATAAAAGTACACTTCTAAGTTCATACATATACACTTGGAAGTTCATAAAATAAGAACATCACATAGGCAACATATTATTTCTTTTTCTGAATGTCCAAGAAATGTCAAATACAGATTAAAAAATAGGGTCAAAGCTATACTTTTGAGCAATATGTTCATGAAAATATGAGTATAGGTTCATAAGAGTACACTTAGAGGTTCATAAAAGTGCACTTCTAAGTTCATACATATACACTTATCATTGTCATGATTAACTTTGCTCTAACAGAAGGTGAAGAAGAAGAAGAAACACAAGAGAGGAATGATGAAAACGTTGCTGCAAGTGAAGAACAAAACATTGAAGATGAAAAAGAACACAATGAGACAGGTAAGAAAGAAAGGGTTAACATGATACAAGTTTTTAATACATGTTTAAATAGTGGTTCATGATATAAACTTATAGGTTCATAAACACACAGCTGTAAGTTCATGGAAAATATATTTAAGGTTCATATAAATTATGTGCTTTTATAACTACACAATCTAACAACTTCAAATTTAAATGCTTGTGGATGGTGATGAAACAGATAATAGAAACACACAAACAGAAGGCGGGGAGAGTTTAGCTGAAACTCAAACTCAACAAGATTTCTTTGATAAGCCTGTGGAAGAAAAAGAGAATCAGATATATGGAGGAAGATAGAGTTAGCATTGATGAGTATACGACTACAAAGTATATTCCACCAATCAAAGTGGGGAAGAAGAAGGCATTAGCAGTGAAGTGAAATAGTCCTCCAACCAAAAGGCAGAAGGTTTTGCAAAAAGAAGAGACGCAAAACAAAAAGGGCGAACACGTAGATACTTTTTCTGAAAAGAGGAGAACATACAAAAGGATAAAGTCAGTAGTGCAAGAAGGCAGTGTAAAGAGAAAAGGAAGACTGGAAAAAGGAAAAGAAGTCCAAGACACACAAGAGGAAAACGAGATGGAGAACACACAAAATCACAACAATTTGGCAAGCAAAAAGAATGAAGAGAGGAAGATAGTAACAAAATCCAGAAAGGGAAAAGCAGAATGTAAGCCAAAAGAAGATGCCATGAAGCAAAGAGTAGTATCTGCGAGGAAGAGAAAATCAGAGATGAAAGTAAAGAAAGAGATGAAGACAGAAGAGATTGGATTTGAGAGATTTATTCTGAGAAATGTCCCTAAAAAGTTGGTGGAAACTCTGAACCATATGCATGAATCAGGGAAGGAAATCATAAGAAATATTGGATTTGGAAATCTTCTACAACTGAAAGTAGAAGTAATTCCTAAGATTGTGTTTCTGGTTGCTGGAGAACTACGATGAAGCAAGAAGTGCCATCAAAATGGAAGATGGGACATTTGTTGAGATAAATGAAAAGGAGGTTCAGCGGCTACTTGGAATTCCTAGAGGGAATACACCATTGAAAAGACTGGGGGATATTGAAGAAGACAATGTTGTGAAGGTGGAATGGAAGGAATACTTGAACAATCCAAGTGTAATAAGGCTAGGACATCTTGCACAAGCGCTATTAGCAATACATGAAGGTGAGGATGAGCAGAGGTTCATTAGTCTATTTTTAATGCTTTTCATAAGTGTCCTCGTTGAGGTGAACCAGAAACGGACTGTTAGCCAACAATTCTTGTTGCGAGAAATAAGGAATGTGCAAAGCATAGATTGGTATAGTTTTATTGTGGACAACTTAAGAGTAACTATACCACAATGGAGGGAGAAAAGGGACAGGTTCTTCACATGATGTGCTATTGTTCTTGTGGTAAGTAGTGTGTTTAAATTTATTTGAAAAAAATGTTTCTTTTAACTTAAATCCTAGATTCGAGAATAAAACTCAACTAAGTTAGCTAAATATTTCTCTTACATAATGGCTTAACAGTGTGTTTTGTGTTGTTTGAAAACAGTTATTCTACGTAGACAGAGTTTCCCTCTTTGGAATGACACCAACAAGAACAAATCATGTCTTCTTAAGCTGGACAAATGAAGGTTTGTTGCAACACCAGTACGATGAAATAAGTAAAGGAGGATTTGGGAAAGGAAAGGTTCAACAAGACAAGGGCAAAGCTTTTATGGATAAAAGAAGAAGAACAAGCAGACAAGAAAAAAAAATGACAAGGTTTTGGACCAACATTCCTACAGGTAAACACCTTCTACGTATTCAAAGTCCATGAAGATAAATATCTACTACCAGGTTCATAAAGATACACATTAAGGTTCATTAAAATTTAAAATTCCTTAAACTTATAGTTCCCACTAGCAGATTCATTAGGGTTCATGATAATGAACTTGCAGGTTCATATCGGTTTTTAGATTGAATTTTTATAATAACTTACAGAATTCGTTAAAATTCACAAAACTAATTTTTTATTTGAGTTTTGTATTACAGGAGTGGCTGGTTGAATTCACAGAAGAAAACACAAAGCTTGCAAATTCAATTCTAAAAATTGCACAAATGGTGGATGATTTGCCAAATGAATTCAGAAAGGATGAAATAGTAAAGAGCATGATCAAGATGTCACAAGGACTGATGGGGAGGAAGAAAGAACAAGACGAGAAACAAGCTAAGTTTGATGAAATATGGAATGACATCGATCATCCATTCTAGTATGATCCATCAATGATTGAGTGTCTCAAGCAAGATGAGAAAGCATAGGCTTCAAAGGTAAAAGTGACCTTGTCAAATGATGGTGTTGGACCATCAAACTTCAGAGACAACCAAGGCGGCGGGGAAAAGGTGAATGACGTCTTGAATGACTATGAAGGAGCACATGAAGCTGCAAAGGAGAAAGGAAAAGACGTGGATAAATAAGTTGAGATAACAAATGAGAAGGATAGAGAAGATTCAACAATACCAACAAAGCAAGAAGATGGAAAAACGGTTGGAAAGAAGATAAATGTCAAAGAAATGGAAGAAGAGGAAGCAAATGCGATAGATAACAATGAGACACGTATGTTTTTTTTTCTTTTCTGATATTAAAAACATGTTTAAATACAAAAAATAAATAAGTTCATGGAAAAATGCATAGAGGTTCATGAAGATATGCTTATAGGTTCATGATAATTTACCTAGAGGTTCATGCAAAAATGCTAAAAGGTTCATGATAATATACATAGAGGTTTATGAAACTACATGTTTTAATACAAAGTTAAATCAATAGGTTCATAGAAATACACTTAGGTTCATGGAAAAATGCCTAGAGGATAATAAAGATATGCTTATAGGTTCATGAAAATTTACCTTGAGGTTCATTAAATATGCTAAGAGGTTCATGAAAATATGGATAGAGGTTCATGAAACAACATGTTTTAATGCACATTTAAATGTTGGTTCATGATATAACGTAATAGGTTCATAAACATATTGTTGAAGGTTCATAAAAAATACACTACATGTTCAGATGAATTAAAAGACTATAAAATAGAATTAACAAATGTTGTAAATGCTTGTAGATGAAGTAACCACCAATACGAACATGCAAAGAGACGAAGAGGAGAGTGTAAATGCAACAGAAAATCTGGAGGGGGATAAGATACAGATGGAGGAAGATGAACCTAACACAAATGCAAGAGAGGATGAGGAGGACCAGAAGAAGAGAACGAAAGGAAATGATTTTACACCTCCAAGTTTCAATCTCTTAAGCACACAAGAAATGTACAGTTGGTAAACACAAAATACAGAAGGGCAAGAAACTGAACAAGAAGAACCAAAAGAGGACAATCCTGTAGCTTCAAATGAAAAAGCAGAAAAAGAAGAACAAAATGGGCTGAAGGACAAGGGTAAAGTTGTATGTTCACATATAGAAAATGAAAAGAAAGAAACAAAGAAAGTGAAAGACAAGGGCAAAGGTCATTGTTTAGATGAAGAAGCTAAAAAATTTGACTATCCAAGAAACATAAATAAGGCAGGAACATTGAAGAGCCCTTACAAACAAAGAATCGTACAAATTTTTGGAAAACAGATAACTAAAGAGCAAAAAATGATTTGGAACTTCATAGACACAAATGAAGTGGATGAGTAAGTTGTTTGAAGTTGTGTATAACTGTGAAAGTATCATTTAATTACTGGAAAATAAAAAACTTAAATGTGTCACAAGACTATACTGTTTGTAGACAGACAAACAAAGACGTCATTCTTTGAGTTCAACTCAATGCAAGTAGATATGGATGCCAACTACAAAGTTATCAATGCTTGGATGGCTGTTTTGAACTACAAAGAAAAAGACAGAAGCGACGACAAACCTCACCGACTCTTTTTACATACAGTTCACATGGTAAACTATGCTAATTCATTTTCAAAATAGATGTTTTAAAGTTAGTACTCCCTCCGTCCCAAAATGTTAGTCCTACTTTCCTTTTCGGGTGTCCCGAAATGTTAGTCCTATTTCTATTTTTGGCCATAAATTTTTACCATTATACCCTTACTCAATTTATTTTATTTATTTACTAACATTACTTTATCAATCAAATCAACTATCTACATCATCTTCTCTATCTTATTTTTTCACCATTAATTCAATCAACCATTTTTATCTCCATTAAATTTCTTCCATTAATTGATCTTAAAAATTTCTAAACAACCCAAATTAATATTTTAAACCCACGTTTTTATCATATCTCATTTAATCTTTACCTAAACCACTTATTTAAATTTAATTGAATTAATAAATATTCCTAATCCATCTAATTTAACCCACCTAACAGAACCCAAATTAATATTTACCTAAACCAGGAATTAATAAAAAAAAATTAAACAACCCAAATTAATATTTTAAACCCACGTTTTTATCATATCTCATTTAATCTTTACCTAAACCACTTATTTAAATTTAATTGGAAGACAAACCAAAACCCACAAAATTCATCAGATTCAGATCTGGTTGTTATTAGGGGTAGTGTAGGAATTTTGGCTTTGTAAATAATTTTGTATTTAATTTTCAGATTTTATCTCAATTTTGATTGGTTGAAATGTGTACTTGTTTTTTGCCATAATCCAAGAGCTTTTTGTACAATAGGACTCACACTTTGGGACAGAGGGAGTATGATTTATAGGGAGGCACATTAGTTTTCTAGAGGAAGGTTCATAACCATATAGTGTAGTTTCATGCAATTTATATGGCAGGTTCATGAAATTTATAAGGAAGGTTCATGTAATTTATAAGGCAGGTTCATAAGGTTTCTAAAAGATGACAAAAGCTTTCATGAGCATGGTTCATAACATTATTGTGAAGGTTCATATGATTTATGTTGCAGGTTCATGTAATTTCTAAGACAAGTTCATAAGATTAATAGTAAATGCTTTAAGAGTATCTAACTGTTTTCATTTAAAAACACAGATGTTTCAAGTGAAGTACCCTGAAAGAGAATTCCACAAGAGCATGAAAGCCAATTTCTTGGAAGCCCCTTTCAGACAAATGAGTGATATTGACATGGTAAGTATTCAAACAGGATCATAGCATTATAGTGAAGCTACATATGAAAACTAATTTATCTCTTTATTACAGATTATAGTCCTAGTGTTGGGGAACAATGAGCACATGTATTGCATATCTTATGACATAAAGAATGAAAAAATAGAAGTGCTTGACTCTGCCCCACAATGACACAAATCTAAGGCGCTACAAGGATGCTATTGAAAGAACAGTAAATCTACAACAACTTCTTTTAAACAATTCTATGAATATTAGAAAATTAGGACAAACTAGTATAGTGATATTCTTCTGTTCGTGTAGACATATTTACTATCAAAGGGCTTGGAAGGGGAAAACTTCAATAAGAAAGCAAAGACAATCTTAACTGCTAAGAAAAAAGCCACTTTGGTGAAGATGCCATGGACTGAAGAAGGTGATGTTATCAACTCAGCAGTGCGCACCATGAGAAACATGGAAATGTTCATAGGTTCAAGCACAGAAACATGGGAACCAAAGATAACAAAGAAGAATAGGAAGACGTGCTTGGTATTGCTGAGACTCAAGTATGTGCATGCAATTATAACATCGGATGTGAACAAGATGAAGGATGAAGCGCTGAAATGGTAGTTTGACTTGGGATTTCGATTTGATCTCGTACTTGTGTTTGAATTTTGTTTTAAGAATGACAGATGAATGGTTGAAATTTGATTTGCTCGTTTGATCCCATACTTGCAGATTTAAAAAAAAAAAACAGGTTCATATATTTATTGTAGACAGGTCATATGATTTCAAAAGCAGGTACATTAGATTCATAAAAATCAGAGAGACTTGCTCCATTGTCATATTCACCAAGGCATCTATATATAGGCATACAACTTGGGCGATAGAGTGACACATGTACATCAATAGTTACAATACTCCCTCTTTGGAAGCACATAATTTTCCCGTTATAAATCACATCTTAGGAAAACTCATTGGGACAAAAACTAAGATTAAGGAAAAAAGAGTATAGTTGTACTTCCCCTTGGTTAACATACGACTGCACATCTCGATTTCATGAATGAGTCCTTTTAATGCTTTTCTGGCCAATGATTTGATAAAAGAAGCTGCTAAGTTGTTGTTTGCCGAATTTGACAAAGATCAATCGTCCAAGTTCATAAAAAACAATAGGTTCATAGCAATACTCCTAGGTTCATGAAAAGTATTACTATAGGTTCATGAAAATATGACTAGGGGTTCATGTGATTATTCCTAGAGATTCATAGCAATTGACTTAGGTTCATGAAAATATGCCTAGAGGTTCATGAAAATTTGCCTAGAGGTTCATGAAAATTTGTCGAGAGGTTCATGCAATTATGCCTAGAGGTTCATAGCAAAACACTTAGGTTCATGAAAATATGCCTAGAGGTTCATGCAATTATGCATAGAGGTTCATGAAAAATATTCTTAGAGGTTCATAGAAATACTCTTACGTTCATGAAAATATGCCTAGAGGTTCATCAAAATATGCCTAGAGGTTCATGAAAATTTGTCGAGAGGTTCATGCAAATAATGCCTAGAGGTTCATGAAATTTACATGTGCAAAATATGAAATATGCATACAGGTCATGAAAATAAGCCTAGAAGTTCATGCAATTATGCCTAGATGTTCATGCAATTATGCCTAGAGGTTCATAGCAATACAATTAGGTTCATGAAAAAAAATGTCTAGAGGTTCATGAAAATTTGCATATAGGTTCATGAAAATTTGCATATAGGTTCATGAAAATATGCCTAGAGGTTCATGCAATTATGCTTTGAGGTTCATGAAAATATGCTTTGAGGTTCATAACAATACTCTTAGGTTCATGAAAATATGCCGAGAGGTTCATGCAATTATGCCTAGAGTTTCATGAAAATATGCCTAGAGTTTCATGAAAATATGCCTAGAGGTTCATTAAAATATGCCTAGAGGTTCATAGTAATACACTTATATTTTACAATGCAGGTTCATATGATTTCAAAGGCATGTTCATAAGTCTTTAACCATCAATGTATGCCTTTGATTTCTAGAACATTATATTAAGAGAAGTAAAGTTCATATGATTTCTTAAAGAAAGTTCATGTGATTTTTATAGGCAGGTTCATACAATTTCTCAGACACGTTCATAAAATTTGAGAAACTTTGACTAAAGCTCAAATATGAGAATTACAAACTTGAATAATGTAGAATCAAGGGAAAAATTGTACATTTCCAAAAACAACAAAAGCTTGATAGTGGCTGACTTTTTATTTAATGGAAATGACGTGAAAACAACAACAAAAAACACAAAACTAGCAGCAAACATGAAAAGTGATTAAATAAAAACTAAAACAGCAGCCACACGAGTGATTAAATCAAGCCTTAAAAATGTGGACAACATAAGTTAAAGGAGAAAAAGTGTGAGGGAGTAATTCAAACAAGCAAGAATCATTCTTGGCCACTCCATTACCTTCAACAAGGGCCCTCCAACCTCGACCAAACTTGAATCTGCCTCCACTAAATTTGAGAAGAACCGGCCATTATTCATTTCTATACAAAAGGCTGATTTGAGCATTCTTGTAATTAAGTAGATTATCTTCCCTTTCCATGTTTGAATGGTTGCATGGCTGCAAGTTAATTTGACCATAGAAAAAACAAAAGTAGGTTCATAGGTTTTTTTTATGTAGGTTCATAATAATAGATTTGATCCAATGAAGGGATGATTGTTTATTGATTAAACAAAATCTATTTATAGTAAAAGAGATATCATCTAACAACATCCTAAGATATCTCCATTCTAACCACTAACTTAATTGACTAACCTAATGGGGAACGAGGACTAATGCTAGAGAAATACAAGGAGGATTAATTCAATTTACTAACATTCTCCCGCAAGTTAATCGTCCAATGGGAAAGATTCAACTTGAAAGTTGGTTTGGTTTGAATCGATTTTGATTTTGTTGAATTCGGTTTGCACCGATCTTGAGTTTGTTGAAGTCGGGTTGCAGTTGCATCGATCTTGACTTTGTTGGAGTCGGGTTGAACCGTTGTTGAAGTTGGGTTGCCGATCTTGTGGCTGTTAAAGTCGGGTTGCCGATCTTGGGGTTGTTTGAGTTGTGGAGGTCGGTTTAGCCTTGTTGTATGAAAAGGAGGGTTAAAATCGATGTTGAGGTTGTTGAAGTCGGACTAGGCCGATCTCGAGTTTGGTAGAGTCAGATGGAACCGCTATTGAGTATTGTTGGAGTTGTGGAGGTTGGTCTAGCCTTGTTGTATGAACAAGGAGGGTTAAGACCGAGTAAAGTATGATTTGTAACCATAATTTTGTATGAAAAAAGAAGAGACAAGTTAATTTGTGTGGTTGATTAAGGCGGAAGCATAAATGGTTCTTGATGGATTGTGGTGGTGGGAGCGTACAATGCTCATGGCATTGGTCCAAGACAATTGACGAGACTTTTAGAAGAAGTCATTGTGAGCAGGTTTAAGAGAAGCAGGAGTTGTGCTAATCTTTAGTTTTGTTAGTCTCATTTCTCCATGAAAAGAAAGGATAGGAAGGAGGAAAAAAACATTGGTTTTGTGGGAGGAAGAGAAGATTTTATGGCCTAGAATCTTTAGGCTCATGATACCATAATAGATTTGATCCAATGAATGGATGATTGTTTATTGATTAAACAAAAGCTATTTATAGTAAAAGAGATATCATCTAACAACATCCTAAGATATCTCCATTCTAACCACTAACTTAATTGACTAACCTAATGGGGCACGTGGACTAATGCTAGAGAAATACAAGGAGGATTAATTCAATTTACTAACACATAAATTTGAATGCAATTTTGAATATGAACAATTGTTAATTTAAAAGAAACAAGAAGTCACTAAGATATGTATACAAGTAAGAGGATCCTGAAAACAACAAATAGGTTCATAAGATTTACTATATTAGAGGTTCATGAAATTTATATAAAACTGGGCAAAAGGTCCCTTTTAGAATGATTATCCATTTTGAGGGTTGTGCTATGTTCTATATTTCCTTAATATAAAACATCCTTGAATTTTGATTAATCCATCCAAAAAACATTGACTCCCGCTCCAACTTGTGGACCTCTGTAACAAATTTCAAGCATACAAATAATAAGTAGTCGTAGCATTAACCATTGTTGCAGCCCAGAAATCTCGATCACGCGACACAACACTTCGCGTGACACAGGGCGTCTGGACAATCAACTTGTTCGTAATACACCACTTTGTCTTCTTCCTCGAAACTCACCTTGTTCTTGACACACAACACCTACGTTACAAGACCAAGAGAGAGTTTCCGGAAACGACTCCCCAACGCTCCAACAAGAAGGATCACACACAGCCAAAGGTGTCGAAGCAACGCAAGTATACGAGGAAGAAAGAAGAAACAAAGCGAAGGAAGAAAAGTCTTTTGTCAATTAAACGTTTCGAGTACAAAGCTTACAACAAACTGAATGATATTAGCAAATACACAACAGAAGTTTGCTAGCAAAACTATGAGTAATAAAGCAAGTGTTTCACGTCCAAATTCTTCGAGGAGGTGGATATTTTAGGAAGATAGAAGCTTGGACTCGCTCTTGTGTTTTTCTTACTTGAGAGAGGAAGGTCAAGCGTTTTTCTTCTTGTGCAAGATGCCTCCTTTCTTATCCATTGGGTTGCGTTTTTATACTACCAACAGGGACCCACGCGAGTCAATTACCGATTTGCCCCTCGATACTTAATCTCGTTGTATCCTCTTACTGGGCTTCACCTGTTTATGGGCCGCTTTATTCTTCTGGGCTGACTTCTTGGACCGACCCGGCTCGCGTTATATGGGCCTAATCCAATTCCCTATGGGCCTCGCGAGCCCATCGAGAACCGGCTCCAACATCCAGCCCCCCAAGCTTTCAAGCTGAATAGCTTGAGGCTTGGGCTTGTCTTCTTGAAGTCGCGTTCTCGATATGAGAGTGGTCTCCAGACTTAGTATGATTGCATCGTGTGCTTTTGGCGCGTTTGTCTCAGTTACGCTTTTCTGGGCGACGTTTTGAATTCAAAAACCCTTACGAATTCCCGCGCTGAGCGCATGCCGTCCACGTGCCGTCTTCTCACTGCGCCCTCTTTTCCCCGATTTTTTCTTATATATACTCATCTTCGTCTTCCTCTTTTCCCTTCCGCCTCAACTCTCATTCTTCTCTGCAAACTGCAACGTTGCCCTACTCGCTGGTGTTTTCTCTCCTTCTCTATTGTCATCTTCTCCGCCGTTCTCAGCCAATTCTCTGTGGCAGGTCAGTCCTTCGCTCTCCCTTCCCTTTTCTACTTCGTTTTGGCTTGATTTTAGGGTTTCCCATTGTTGCTCAACTTCTTCTTGCTCAACTGTCGTCAGAATTTTCGCTCGGACTTTCTGAATTGACGGGCTTCCATCAGTAATTGTTTGTCCATTGGGTGTTCTTTGTGTCGAATTCTCCTTTCATCTATCATTTCTCAATGCGTTGTTTTGGGAAAAATGTGTTTTGGTCAATTTCTGCCATTTTTGGACCTTCAGTGTTCTTCGTGTTCTTGAGCGTGGTCTTTCTTGATGCCGTTTTAAATTCTCTTTTGATTCTTCGAGTTTCAGTTTTTCCAGGGATTCCTTGTTTGTTTATTTCCTTCAGCCTCGCGTTAGTTTCCTTTGACACACGCGTTGCTCCCAATTTTGATGCTCTCTTTTCCTTCTTTCCATCCCTGGAAGACTGAAACTCATTTTGCCTATGCTTTCAGGTAGTGATGATTTCTATGAACGCTCCACTCGGGCTGAGTATTCGGGGCGCACTACGTCCGGATCCGAGGGGGGTTCTGGTGATCGCGAGCCAAGCTCTCGCAGACGATCTCGCGTTTCTAGGAAGTCTAAGTGGAGCAAAGCGAAGACGCCTAAAAGATCTAAAACCAGACTCCCGTCTCGCGTCATTCAAGAGCGAGCCGAGACCAATTATGGTCAATTTGCTAGCTTCTTCTCCCACAAGGGGTCCCTACCCCACATAGTTATAGAGAAACCTTTTCTCGCGGACCCCGACCGCATAAGTATCCTTAAAGAGAATTACACATTCTCGCACCTTAATTCCCAACACTGCCCAACGTAGTAGTCTTAATTTTGACGATCTTCGTCGTCTCGCTATGCGATATCCCTTTCCTGAAGGGACCATCTTTGCCCTCCCCGACCTTGAAGGCACTTCTCTCGACCAGTATGGGTCTTTTTTCGCTTTGAGCAGGCAGTCTTTAGAAGCTGGCTTCCGCCTTCCTTGGACGTCCTTCCAGACTGAAGTAATGGCGGATTTAGGCTTCAGCCCTTCCCAGATGCATCCAAACTTTTGGAGCTCACTGATCGTTTACATCATGCGATGTCAGGACATTGGGATAGTTCCTAATACACCCCATTACGCTCTCATTAATTCGTATAAGATGAACTCCCGCGAGGATGGGTTTTATACTGCTCAAGCCAAGACCCCTAGCGCCTTCCGGTTGCCTTCGAAGATCGAGGGGTGAAAAACTTGTTGGTTTTTAGTCTGTCCTCCTCTTGGTTCTGAAATTTCTGTCCAAGTACGCGAGCCTAATGCGAGAAGGCCCCCCTGCTTTTTCCCAAAGGAGACTCGCGATAAATTCATTCGTGATTATAAGGATTACCCCGACAAAGCAGTTCAAAAATGTTTTGAGTTGGCAATCTCGGACTCTTTACTGGTTGCCAGGGGACTTAGTCTCAAGGCTCATGCTCTAGGTTTTTGTTCGTGTTTGTTTTGGCGCTCGCGTTTATTATTATTATTTACACTGCTCACTTGTGGTGGTTTTTGCAGATGCTGATATGTTCGCCGATCTTCCGGACCTGGCGGGATTGGTCTTTGACGAGTCGGGCTCGCTAACCATCGAAGCTCCTACTCGCGATGTTTCATCCGTTCCTGGCTCGACCCCTACTCCCCCAGCTGCTGTTTTGGAATCACCAGTGGAGCTTGCGACGACGGTTTCTGAGGAGGTCCCTCTGGCCAAGAGATCTCGCGTAATTTCGGCTCGTGATAAGGGGAAACAGAAAGTTTCCGAGAAGAGCCGCAAGAGGACGATGGAAGTGGAGAAGAGCCGCAAGAGGACGACGGAAGTGGAGTTTGTCTCCTCTCCAGAGCCTACTGACACTTCGGTCGCAAACCCCACTTTCATCCATGGTTTATCGGCGACGCGTGCTTTCTTTGAGACGATTCCGACTGTCTTCCCCTCCGAACCTAGCCTCTACGAGGAAGTTTCGGATAGGCCTGGTGGCCTGTCTAAACTTCTCTTTGCCGTAAGTCTCCTGCTTTTATCTATTTCTTGTTTCTTTGGGGTATTTTTAACCCTGGAGTTGATCATTTTGCAGGGGATGAACATCATCGCGAGCGCAAGTCGGAGGGTGCTTGCTGCTGAAGACAAACTAAAGGAGCTGATGGACGAGGATCAGTCCATCCGCGATGCCAACAGAGCGGCCAAGTCTCTTCTTATGGGGGAAAAGAAAGCTTTGGAGGAGGAGCTTTCGAGAGCTAACGCGAGGATAAAGGAGATGGAGGCCGAGCTCGCGTGCGAGAGGTCTAAAGACGCGAGGATAAAGGAGCTGGAAGCTCAACTTGCGTATGAGAGGTCCACCCACGTCAACATCGTTACTGAATACAATACGCAAGTGAACGACCTCAGACAGGAAAACGAGAAGCTTCACGCGATGATGTCTGAGAGAATCGCCTATGAGAGGAACATGGCGGTGGAGGAGTATTGCGGGGGTTATCGTCAACGTGCTCGCATCGACTTTTACAAAAATGCTGTCAACACGCTTCTCCTTTGCATGGTAAAGGTTCAGATGCAAAAATTCAAAGTCGAAGATTTCCCCTTCAACGCTCAGGACTTATGTGGTTTTTCCACTGACCTTCCCGAGTACCAGCCCCCGTTGCCGGGAACTTTTATTGACGACGGGGAGACTCCACTCGAGGCTTGGGGAGTAACGCGTCTCGCGCCTGAGAGAGGCATTGTTAAAGGTAAAGAGAATCAGGTGCCCAGGCCCCCTCTCCCGAAGATGGTCGTTCCCCCTTCGCTCGAGAGGCCAGAACCTGCTCCTCGCACGCTACCGAGCCCTCCTTCTCCGTCTCTCTCTCCTCGCAAGAGAAAGGTATTCGCGTCCGATGCCCTTCTCGCCACCATTCAGCCCTCGAAGCGTTCTTGTTTAGATCAAGTGGGGGGCTCAGGATCGCGGATATCTGGTGTTCAAGACGTCGTGGATCTAGAGGCGGATAGCGTAGAGGACGCGGGGATTGCTCCTGAGTCTGTTGCTAAGTAATGTCCTGGTTGTCTTTTGAACAATGTTTTCTGTATCCGGAATTGGGATTTTTTGTAATCAACTTCTGTATATTTAATGTGGGTATGATTGTCGCGAGCTTTACGTTGTTTCTATATTTTTGGTTTTGCTTCTGTCTGCTTGTTTCGTATATACTTATCTTGCCTTGTTCATGCTTGTTTCGTATATACTTATCTCGCCTTGTTCCCCCCGTTTTGCGTTTCGGAAAAATGAGTAAGTTTGCGAAAGAAGGAAAACGTAAAGAGAAGTGTTTCATAGTTACGATCCCTCCTGTATAGTAAAAGGCAAAACTGACCTGTTACATAATTTTGCGAGAGTAAGCATTGCAAAATATTCTTCCGCTATCTATTGCATGATCTTTACACGCGAGTTCTTAATGATGAGTTGATACTCGCGGGATTCGTATTGAGCTCTTGTTAGTCGCGGAGCAGTAGGATAGTTTTTCTTTGGTGTGGTTGTTGCGGAGAATTTCTGGCCTTTGTAGGTAACCTGGGCATGATGTTGCTTTTGTGGGGGATACCAAGCTCTGCACATATAGAGAAGCATTCAGTTTTCAGTTTTTATTTTTAGGTAGCAAGAACTTTTGAAACGTGACCTGGGGGTTTTTTTTAGCCCAGCCCAGCCGTCTACGCTTTCGCGACCAGGGGGAGTTTTTTAGCTCAGCCCTGGAAGCTGGAAGCTTGACACGCGACCTGGGGGGGTTTTTTAGCCCAGCCCAGCCGTCTACGCTTTCGCGACCAGGGGGAGTTTTTTAGCTCAGCCCTGGAAGCTGGAAGCTTGACACGCGACCTGGGGGGGGTTTTTAGCCCAGCCCAGCCGTCTACGCTTTCGCGACCAGGGGGAGTTTTTTAGCTCAGCCCTGGAAGCTGGAAGCTTGACACGCGACCTGGGGGGGGTTTTTAGCCCAGCCCAGCCGTCTACACTTTCGCGACCAGAGGGAGTTTTTTAGCTCAGCCCTGGAAGCTGGAAGCTTGACACGCGACCTTGGGGGGTTTTTTAGCCCAGCCCAGCCGTCTACGCTTTCGCGACCAGGGGGAGTTTTTTAGCTCAACCCTGGAAGCTGGAAGCTTGACACGCGACCTGGGGGGTTTTTTAGCCCAGCCCAGCCGTCTACGCTTTCGCGACCAGGGGGAGTTTTTTAGCTCAGCCCTGGAAGCTGGAAGCTTGACACGCGACCTGGGGGTTTTTTTAGCCCAGCCCAGCCGTCTACGCTTTCGCGACCAGGGGGAGTTTTTTTAGCTCAGCCCTGGAAGCTGGAAGCTTGACACGCGACCTGGGGGGGTTTTTTAGCCCAGCCCAGCCGTCTACGCTTTCGCGACCAGGGGGAGTTTTTTAGCTCAGCCCTGGAAGCTGGAAGCTTGACACGCGACCTGGGGGGGTTTTTAGCCCAGCCCAGCGAAGCAGCCCTACGACTTGTCTTTCTAGTTGAAGCGCTACCTTTTAGGTGGATGAGCGTTGGTCGGCCTGGTTGCGATACTTATTCCTTGGCAAGCGGGTTTACAACTTCCTGGTGTTGACCTGTGCTTATCATGCTATAGTAATCGAATGCTTTAGTGTCTTAACGTAATTAGTATTGTGACCAAGGATGAGGGGAAATTTTGCTATTTCAAATTGTCAATGCGCACCTGAGTTTTGTGGGAGGATTAGGCATAGAAGCGACGAAGTCGCATCACGTTCCAGGAGTTGGCTATGTGATTTCCAGAGTGGTCCTTGAGGCGATATGCCCCGGGCGCGACTTCGCGATCTATAATGTAAGGTCCTTCCCAGTTGGGGTCGAGCTTTCCTCCTTCTGTTCTGCGGAGCACGAGGTCTCCTCTGGCAAATCCCCTCAACTTTACGTGCTTGTTGTAATACTTTGCGACGCTGGCTTTATGATTGGCCGCTCTGATAATTGCCAAGTCGCGAGTCTCTTCCCGCATCTGCAACTCTAGCTGCATTTTTTCGTCATTGTCATTTGGACTGTACTGAATCACGCGGTCCGTGGGCACAATGAACTCGACTGGTACTGTGGCTTCTATTCCATAAGCGAGAGCGAAAGGTGTTTCCCCAGTTGCTTTTTTCACCGTAGTTCTGTTTGCCCAGAGTACTAGAGGTAACACTTCAGCCCACATGCCTTTGGAGCCTTCTAGCCGTCTTTTCAGGTCCATGACAATACTCTTGTTCACTGCTTCTACCTGGCCATTGCAATGCGGGTGAGCGACTGAAGCAATTCTCAAAGTGATCCCTATGTCTCTGCACCATGTAAACAACTGCGGCTGTCGGTTACGATCTCGTGAGGGAGGCCATATCTGCAAATGATGTTTCTCCAAAGGAACTTTTTAACTGCCGGGACGGTAGTGCTCGCGAGAGCTTCGGCTTCGATCCATTTGGTGAAATAATCAACTGCTACAATGATGTACTCTAGTTGACCAGGCGCTTTTGGTTTGAAAGGTCCTAATAGATCTAGTCCCCACATCGCGAAGGGACAAGGGCTTGACATTATCTGCAACTCCACGCCTGGTTGATGAGATGCTGGGGCAAAGTACTGGCACGGCTTACAGTTCTGAGACTCGCGTTGTGCGTCTTGCTTCATGGTGGGCCAGAAACTTCCCTGCCTTAATGCTTTATAGACCATTGGTCTCCAACCCGCGTGGGTTCCACACAATCCTGCGTGAAGTTCCCTTATCAGCACGTCACTTTCTATCTTAGACAAACACTTGAGCTCGCGTGGTCCGTACCCCCTTTTGTAGAGTTCTCCACGACACATGTAAAAGCGTGCAGCCATGGAGACAAGTTTTCTCATTTCTTTCGGATCCGAGGGCCCTGTTCCGCTAGCAAGATATTGAATTATAGGGGTGCGCCAGTCGTTGACTGGCTCGTCTACTTCCATCAGTTCCACCTGATTGCTTATGGCGCTCTCAGACTTCACGAACCAGAAGTATGGGGCCTTTCCATCCTTGATAATGACAGTGGGACCCTCGCCGGGACGTTCCATATTCGCATACTGAGTTTGGGAACCTCGCTTCGCGAGTTCATCAGCTCGCGTGTTGTCCTCTCTTGATACCGCTTCAATCTCAAAATGTCCGAACAACGAAATCAGGGTTGTGGCCCTCGCATGATATCTGGGGAGGTTGCATGTTCGGGCTTCGTAGGTCCCATTGATCTGATTCACGATGATCTGAGAGTCGCTCATGCACTTTACCACGTGAACACCTGCGTGAACGGCAATTTCCAGTCATGCGATGAGCGCTTCATACTCTGCTTCATTGCTTGTGGCCTTGAACCTTAGCGCAATCGCGTGATCTATCTTATCCCCAGCCGGGGATGTCAGGACGACCCCCGCTCCGCAACCATCTACGTTTGCTGACCCGTCGATGTGCATTACCCACGCGGGATGTTCTGGAGCTATAGCATCTTTTTCTAACTCTCTGAAACTTGTTTCAACTATGAAATCTGCTAAAGCTTGTGCTTTAATAGCGGGTCGCGGTCTATAGACCACATCAAATTCTGTCATTTCAATGACCCATTTAGCGAGTCTTCCAGAGGTTGTTGGCTTACTCATGAAAGACGGGAGTGGTAAATCTGTCAATATTTCGATGGGGTGTGCATGGAAATAAGGTCAGAGTTTACGAGCGGCTGTTATCAACGTGAGCACTGCTTTCTCAATGGGCGAATATCTGGTCTCGGCCGACAGAAGTGCTTTACTGACGAAATAGATGGGGATCCGTTGTTCTTTTACTAACACCGCGCTAACTGCACGCGTACTGGCCGCGAGGTACAGCTGCAAGCCTTCACCAGGTATTGGTGACGCAAGGGTTGGGAGTTTTGCCAGATGCTCTTTAAGGCTCAAAAATGCCCTTTCACACTCTTCAGTCCATTCGAAGCTTTTTGGTTTCCTTAGTATGTCAAAGAAGGGGAGGTTTCGCTCCGCGAGTTTTGCGCAAAACCTTCCTAAATAGTTAACCTTTCCCACAAACCTTTGGACATCGTGAATGGATCTTGGCGGTTGTAGATCTATTACGGCCTGGACCTTGTCTGGATTGACATCGATGCCGCGTGCACTGATCTGAAAACCTAGGAATTTGCCCTCGTTGACTCTGAAGACACATTTCTCTGGATTTAGACTCATACCGTATTTTCTCAGGGTTTCAAAAACCTCCTCCAGGTCGCGAGTGTGATCCGCTTGCTTTTTGCTCTTAACCACTATATCGTCAACATAGGCCTCTACAGTGTCACCTCTTTGGTCGCTAAAGATCATGTCCACCAGTCTCTGGAATGTAGCTCCTGCGTTTTTCAAACCGAACGGCATTACCTTATAGCAGAAGGTTCCTTTGTCTGTAATAAAAGTCGTGTGCCCCGAGTCGGCTGGGTTCATCATAACCTGATTATACCCAGAGTACGCGTCCAGGAAGCTCAGAGCTTCATGACCCGCGGTGGAGTCTACCAACTGGTCGATCGAAGGTAATGGGTAGCTGTCTTTGGGACATGCCTTATTGAGACCAGAGAAATCTACACACATGCGCCACTTCCCCGTCCCTTTGGGATTTTTTTCGACCATTACAACGTTTGACAGCCACGTCGGGTATTGCACTGGTCTGACAAACCCTGCTTTAATTAGCTTCGCGAGTTCTACCGCAGCTGCCGCGTTCTTTGGCCCAGCCTGTTTTCGTTTCTTCTGCCTACGCGGCTTGACCTCCGGACTAATATTCAGGGAGTGGGTCATGACACTCGCTGGGATTCCTCTCAAATCCTTTGGTGTCCATGCGAACACATCCCGGGAGCGGGTGAGTAAGGTCTCAATCTCTTGTACAACTTTCTGATCCAGCTTCCCCCCTACATAGAGCTTCTCTTCTTTATTGGGGAAAGGAGTGATTGTCTGTTTCTCAAACCCATCAAAATGCGGTTTGTGTCCCTCTACTTTTCCCTCAGTATCTTGCGGCCTGGGTGAGGCACGAACCTCTAACTCGGCTTCTTCAAGCACGCGTGGCAGTCCTGGAATAAATAACTGGTTGGCAAGCAAGGTCTTGGTACTGCCCTTTACGGATGAAACGTAGCAGATACGGCTTTCCTCTTGGTTTCCTCTCGCGACACCTACTCCTGTCAACGTTGGGAATTTTAAACAAAAATGACATATTGATACGACCGCTTCAAATCTGCACAGAGTCTCGCGTCCCAGTATCGCATTGTAGGAGGATGTTATTGGGATTACTACAAAATCTATTTTTTCTGATCTTCTCGATCCGGTCTCTTCGCCTAGGATGAGATCTAGGGTGACGACGCCCAGGGCCCTCACTCTGTCGCCCGCGAAACCCACCAGTGTGGTTTTAGTAGGCCTGAGTGTGGACTGATCAATCCCCATTTTCTCGAACGCGTCCCAATACAGTATATCGGCCGAGCTCCCTGTGTCCACCAGGATCCTTTTTACAAGCTTGGTTCCTATCTGAGCATGAATGACCAGTGGATCAGCGGCCTCGACCGCCCAGGTATCTACCTCCTTGTCACTGAAGACAAGCGTGTAAGGCTCAGACTTCGACCTCGCGACACTATAGATTGGCTTTCCTTGAGGCTTGGGTGCGTTGTTAATAAGCCTTTGCTCTCGCTTGCCCAGGGGGATGGGTTCATGGCGGCCTGCGATTGTGCCTATATGGTCGTCCATGCGAGGGAAGTTCTGGTGTGGGTGGCGATTAGGCCCATGATTCTGATCATTTCTTGCGGGGGTTTGCTGCCTTATCTCGTTCTGTATTCTTCCTCCTCTTCCTCCTCTACCCCCAGCCCCCCTGTATGCGGTGTCGCGACCTCCATCAACGTTTCCCCTTCGAGCAGTTAGGACTTCCTGCTCTCTTGGATGATGATGTCGCGACCAACACTCCTCTGTAGAGTGAGTATTCACTCCGTGGTATTCACACCAGGTGGTTGGCCCGTGGTGGTCACGACCGCGATCTCCTCTCCTCTCAACCTCGCGTCGGTTATCCTGCTCGGCTACAAAATTCTGCGATTGAAATTGATTCTGATCGTGATTTTGGCCCCTGAACTGTCTTTGACCCTGATTCAGATCTTGAATTTGTAAACCGGGAACTCGCGTGTCAATCTGTTCCTTCCCCTGACCACCTTGATGGCGCTTATTCCCCCAGCTCTGGTTCTCTCTCTTCTGACCTTGAGCGGGCTTATTCTGATTATTCCCTTTCAGCGCGATACCTGAGTGTGCTTCCACATTGATCTCTGTGTATGCTCTTTTGAGCATGCCCTGGTAGTCCAAATCTTTCTTGCGGTATAGGTACTGCTTGAAGGAACTTCCATCAGTGAGTCCGTCAAGGAACGCGACCCGAGCTGTCTTATCATGAAAATCTTCGGCCTCCAAGATCTTTTCCGTGAACCTCTTAACATAACCCTCCAGTGATTCATGTTGTCCTTGTTTGACACTCACTACTTCTTGCATTGTCACTTTTCTTTTCCTCGAGGATCCAAAGTGCAATAAGAAACTCTTCTCTAGATCAGCGAAACATTGGATGCTCCCTGATGGCTGGTTAAGCATCCAGGTCATGGCGGGTCCCGCAAGTGTGCTTGGGAAACCTTTGCACATTGTGGCCTCATCAGGGCACCTCGCGAGCATAGCATACTTGTAGCGCGCTAGGTGTTCGCTGGGATCTTCTTTACCATTGTACTCTTTGATAATAGGGAATCTGAAATTAGGCAGAGGGACTGACCTGACTATGTGCTCCGCGAAAGCAGTCGGGCCGAACAAGATGGACCGGTTGACAGATGGGTAGGCCTCAGAAGCCCGCTGCGGGTGGGTGGCCTGGTTGTAAAAAGGTTCCCCCTCGTACTGGCGGCGGGAGGGCCTTTGCTCGGCGCGAATCCCCTGCCCTCTTGCCTCGGTTCTTCCCCTGCCAGATTGGTTCTCCACGTAGCTCACAGTGGGTTGATTCAAATCGAACCTATCAGGGTGGCAAGGCCTCTCGCGCCCCTCGACCCTGGTCCTACGCGACACGGAGACTCTATCGTCAGGTACGTGTTCAGCACTCCCTTCAGCGACTGACTGCTCTCGTCCGCTCTGATTCTGTTCGTGCTCGCGTGCCCTGGTCCTCGGATGCTCATGGTTTCCACCTCTGTCCGCACTTTGTCCCATCGTCTGTAGGAAAGCGCGATACTGTACCAGTGCGGGCCCTACCAGAACAATCTCTTCCTCATGCATGTGTGAAAGAGGTGCTCGCGAGCTATTTACGTTTTGTGTTCTCGTCTGGGGAGGTGTGTTTCCGCTTCTTTCGCCGCTAGTATTCATCTTCTCAGGCAGTTAAGTATTAGAGATACGCGAGTATATGTAGTAAGCCTTACTTGTGCGAGGAGGTCCCCACGGTCGGCGCCAGTGTTGCAGCCCAGAAATCTCGATCACGCGACACAACACTTCGCGTGTCACAGGGCGTCTGGACAATCAACTTGTTCGTAATACACCACTTCGTCTTCTTCCTCGAAACTCACCTTGTTCTTGACACACAACACCTACGTTACAAGACCAAGAGAGAGTTTCCGGAAACGACTCCCCAACGCTCCAACAAGAAGGATCACACACAGCCAAAGGTGTCGAAGCAACGCAAGTATACGAGGAAGAAAGAAGAAACAAAGCGAAGGAAGAAAAGTCTTTTGTCAATTAAACGTTTCGAGTACAAAGCTTACAACAAACTGAATGATATTAGCAAATACACAACAGAAGTTTGCTAGCAAAACTATGAGTAATAAAGCAAGTGTTTCACGTCCAAATTCTTCGAGGAGGTGGATATTTTAGGAAGATAGAAGCTTGGACTCGCTCTTGTGTTTTTCTTACTTGAGAGAGGAAGGTCAAGCGTTTTTCTTCTTGTGCAAGATGCCTCCTTTCTTATCCATTGGGTTGCGTTTTTATATTACCAACAGGGACCCACGCGAGTCAATTACCGATTTGCCCCTCGATACTTAATCTCGTTGTATCCTCTTACTGGGCTTCACCTGTTTATGGGCCGCTTTATTCTTCTGGGCTGACTTCTTGGACCGACCCGACTCGCGTTATATGGGCCTAATCCAATTCCCTATGGGCCTCGCGAGCCCATCGAGAACCGGCTCCAACAACCATAATCCTACAAGTTTTACATTCTACATTACTTCATTCACATCCAACTTGCCTATCAATTCAAACTTCACTTAGTAGACTAAAACATTTCAGACGCCAGTCTCATATATCAAACTTTCTAAGACATCACAATTTGCAAACTAATCTGATTGGTCCTTCCTCTATTTTACAATTCCATTCATCCTCGAGTGTACAATGCTGTTGCTTCTCTGATTTTTTTTTATACCATTTACCTCTAAATTGAACTTGGGTTTGTTCGAAAAAGAGTTTATAAACATTTTTTAGTTTATAAATATTGTATTTGTTTTTTAAAAACGTTACTCGTGTACCTAGAAAGACGTGTAAAAACAATTTATAAACTAAAAACTAGTTTATAAACTCTGTGGCAAACAGAGCCTTAGTGATAGCAAAATTATGATGCAAACATTATTCCACATGTTTCAATCTTCATTGTCTTGTCTTTCTGCTTGCGAGTACCTAGTCACCCTCCTATAGGCCTTGATTCTTGTAGTGGACTCCGTATAACTGCTACAATATACTTCGTATATGTTTAGTCTCTCTACCGTCGTCAGCATTCTTCGCCCTTGGTCTCTTCGCATGGTTTTGCGTCGGACCCCCCTCTTCATCCTCTTCATGATTCCAAGCTCTCTTCATTTTTGGCCTCCTCGTGTGTTTATGTGGTTGTTCTTCGCCGTTAGTAGTTGGTTCCCTCTTTGGTTCTTGCCACCTTCAAATCGTTCGTTGAGCTTTACTGGATTCACAAGTTATATGAATTGAGCGCGTAAATAATTGAATCTTCTTTCGGAATTTAGGGTTAAATTATGTTTCGGTCTATTTTTTGGGGAGAAAACAATTTTGTTGAACATGTCTAAAATGAAAAGAGGGGAAATTTGTGACCCGTTTGTTATTTGCAATATTATTCCATAACCTTGTACATATTCCAACAGGAGTTTATGCATATAAAATTCGTCCAAAACAGACATCGTTTATCCTTCCAAAAGTCCAAAAAAGTCCAAAACAGACATCGTTTATCCTTCCAAAAGTCCAAAAAACAAAGCATACGTATGCAAATTTTACGGATTTATTATTTATAAAGTATAGTTACGAATCCAGAACTAAAATATATATGAAATACGTTTATTAATAATTACGTATAATATCTAGCTACTCCGTATAAATTATTTGTAAAAAATTTGTAATACTTAACCATATACGAAGTATATTGTAGAAGCACTGTAAAAAGTGTGGACGAATATTTTTTTTTTTGTCTTTACGAAGGACAAACGATGTCCGTTTTGAATAAATTTTACACTTTAATGATAACCCAACTATTGGTTGGTTCATACAATATTTCTTTTACCTTGGAGGAGAGTTGATATTTGGTGACCTCAATTCAATTTGGTAATCAATTAGGCATGGGTTTGTGCTAGTGATTCCTTGAGTCGATGTTACTATTCATCTTCGATGAAGCAGGGAACCCAACATACATGTGAAGGAAGAGCTTGCTTTGAAAACTAGGAGCAATTGCATTATTGCATCAGCCACAGTGCAAAAGAAAGTTGGTTGCTAAAATTTAACATTAAAAATCCCCGATGTGAAATAGAGTTAAGAGTAGAAAAGGCAGCTGGGATAGGAAAGAGGAGCAGACATATCTAGATGCCAGAGTCTTACAAAAAGCCTGTTGTCTGGCCTTATTCTTTTACGACCCACCAGACAGAAGATGAGTTTGTTCTACCAAACTGAAAATAGTGCAGTTACAAAATGGAGGTCTCCATACCAATACAGATGAAGAGAAGCAAGCAGGGCATAGTTGGTACTCACTTGACGAGGCAGATCTTGATGACGGAGGCTGATCCAATACGGTGAAGCGCAACAACAGCATCTCCAGGCTGACAGAGTCCCTTGTGGATGGCTTTCTTGAGTGCAGATTCGAGTATGACCTCGGTGGACTCTGCATCAGTCGCCTTAGCCGAGCCTTCAGCCAGAATTGGGATCAAACCTCGATGCACAAGGCTATGCCTTGCTGGTGACTCATCACTGCAGCTCCAGTCGAAGGCGTCAGTGGTCAAAACCGGGACAACCACAGACAAGATGGGGACAGCTGGCCTGTACTTGGCCACCAGCTTAGCTGTGCTCCCACCACGTGTCAGCACCACAATCAGCTTTGCTTTTGCCTTGTTTGCTGTACGAACTGCAGAGGATGCAAGACTCTCCAAGGGGCTCATTGGGAGAGGTGTTGCCCTTATCATTGCTTTGAAGATGGCACCGTAATCAAGGGATGATTCCGCCTCAATGCAAATGCGTGCCATGATCTTTACAGCAAGCTCCGGGTACGCCCCAGCAGCACTCTCTCCACTAAGCATCACGCAGTCCGTTCCGTCAAGGACTGCATTCGCCACGTCCGTTGCTTCCGCACGAGTTGGCCGCGGAGACTTTATCATCGACTCCAGCATCTGTGTCGCTGTCACTACCGGCTTCCCCACAAGATTGCACTTGTAAATCATCATCTTTTGAGCTAGGAAGATCTTTTCAACTGGGATTTCCATTCCAAGATCCCCACGGGCAACCATGTAAGAATCCGTCTCACGCAAGATTTCATCAAAGTTGATCACTCCCTCCTGGTTTTCAATCTTTGTACGATACAGAAAACAAAACACAATTCAGCAAAAATTCACCCATACAAATTTCAAAAACAAATATCAGATGATTAAACTCACCTTTGACATCAACTGAATTTTCTTGGCATGTTCTCCAAGAACTTCACGAACATGAACAAGATCAGAGCCCTTTCGGACAAAAGAAAGTGCAATCATATCAATGTTGTTGGGTACACCCCATTCCAAAATATCTTCCTTGTCCTTCTCGGTCAGAGTGGGAAGATCCACAACAACACCAGGAAGGTTCACATTTTTCCTCTCACTTAACACGGCTGTATTTTCACAACGACATCTCACTGTTCCCGCTGCAGCATCACATGACAAAACAGTCAGTGTGATGGTACCATCAGCACACAAGATAGTGTTTCCAGGCTTCAAGTCCACCGCTAATTTTTTGTAGCTCATGGTGATCATTTCTTCAGTTCCCTTGAGACTGTAGTCTGTTGACACAGTGATCTCCTGCCCCTCTCTAAGTTGAATGGGTTTCTCATCCTTCAGAAAGCCAGTACGAATTTCAGGTCCCTGCGATGAAGAAAGCTTGATCAGCTACTGTTTCGAAATAGACTTTCGGAAATAAAACTAGAACATAACAAATCTTTAGATAGTTATTAATATAGCCATATCTGCTGCAACATTCAAAGAAACTTGATTTCTATAACTTTATTCTCCAAATTTGAAAACAAAATCCTGCCATAGAAGTTGCATATCAGTAAAAAATGAAAGACCAGGGAATCATTCAGAGAGTAAATCTAAACTTTCAATAATGTGAATCAAATGACAACTTGGCTTTCTCTTAACTGTGACTATATAGCTTAATTACTGCTAGCAGCAAATAGATTAGCAGTACTAGAAGCTTGATGCAAGGTACAAGGATGAGAAATTGCAACTCAAAACCTTCATATCAAACTAGAACAGCAGAAGAAGTGTTAATTTCCTTTAGTAGGTTGGAAGTGCAAATTCTAATTATCCAAATTCTGAGCATTCAATGCAAACAAGCAAGCATTGATGTAAAATCATTATTTACTTCTGTTTACTACATACCTATTGCTGAGGATCCACCAATTCAACCAAAATACTCACAAAATAAAATATAAATAAAAGGAAATTATATTCAAGGAAATTATAATTCATGAATGAAACCAGTAAAGAAGAGTAAAACTCAAGCGAAAATAATCCACATCCCCAACCAAAAGGAGTAAAATAAGATGAACAAACTACAGAAAACCTTAAAAAGGAAGCACAAGTAGTACCTAAATAAGAACAATAAGAGGGGAAATGTGTTAGTGAAGTGATAGCGGGGTAGAGCTACAGACCTTGGTGTCAAGCATGACAGCACATAGAATTTGGGTGTTTGCCATAGCAGTATACAAATTGTCCAGAGTCTCCTGATGATACTCATGTGTACCGTGAGAAAAGTTGAACCTAGCAACATTCATCCCAGCCTTGAGAAGCTTCTCGATCATTGGAACCGACCTCGATGCTGGGCCCAAGGTGCACACGATCTTTGTCTTTGGAACTCTTCCATCGTTAGGCAGCTCTTTCAAGATCCCCTCTATGTCAATATTCGCCATCACCTAAAATCTCTATCTTCTCCGTTTCCAACTCAACCTGAACAAATATATCAGCAAATAAAAAACCCTAAGCAAAAAAAAAAACAAAGTATCGAAGATCTACAACCAAGAGATTCACAGATCAGATCGGAAAAGAAATAGATTCATAAATCTAAGCATAAACAAACAAAATATCACCCCAGAGATTCACGAATCAGAACAGCGGATCGACAGAGAGAGTAAATCGTCAATAATAAGCGAACAATCAAAGAGGGAGGAATTATTGAGACATAAAATCAGATCTCAAACAAAAGAAAAAGAGAAATTGATTCGATGAACTAGAAGTTATGCTATGATGGAAGATGATATCAAATCTGAAGAGCTGAGACTGAAAATGGAGGTAGGTAGACTTACCAAAAACAAGAGAAAACAGGTTGAGATGAGAACTAGAGATTGACTAATGGCTGTGAATGGCTTCGCACAAGGAAAGTATATACCCATTTCTACACACACACTATAGCACGTGTTTTGAGGGTGTTTTCGTAAATTCCTTTCATAAAAACAGCGGCCGAGTGTTTCGGGTGTGATTAGTGACGGCTGTCATATTCCGGTTCTTATTAAATACCGAGCATAAAACAGGTTTCCAACACATATTTTTCCTAGTTTGAACACGATTTGTAATTTATGATATTTAAAATAATCTCACTTTATTATGCTATAAGAGTGACATTGATGTTAGTTGAGTTAATGTTACCTTCGTTGATTCATTGCACTCGCCTTTGAACGTCGAACGCTGTTAAGTATGCATTTTTATTAGAGGTTTTTATCGAAAACCACCCGTAAAATACCGTACATTGCTCAAAATCACCCCATTAATCAAATATTACCGGAAACTACTCATATAAAGCCCTTCGTTAGCCAAACGTCACTCATCCTCATTTTCCGTCTAAAATTTTGTCAACGCGCAACACGCACGAGATTTTCCATTTCTTTATTATTTTCTTTCTCCTTTTTTAATTCTAAAATAAAATAAATCCAAAAAAAAAAAATTGAAAACATTATGCTCCACTATACATCATCCCCTTCTTGTAAATACAATGCCAGATGTTAGTGATCTTTAATTTCTTATGTGCAGAGGTGGCTTTATCAATGTACTTCTTTTGTGAATGCATTCCACCTTTTAATGCTAAAAATGTGATGTTGTTACACCTCCAGGCAGCATCATCTCGCAAAACCACCGTCTATGCCTTCCTCCCCCACTGAATATCGATCCAAACACAATCAACCCAGAAAATCGAGCATTTGGAAGTAGTCATGTGGTGTTGTGTCCTGGGCTAAACCTCCCTGATCTTCTTCTTTCTCCTCGGACAAGTCGGGAAAGGCGGTTGGAATTTTGACAAGGCTGGCTCGGGAAGGCGAGATCGAACAGGGAATGACGCAGAAATTTTGAGATCGAACGCTTCTGGGTCGACTTTTCCCTATACGTGTCAGCCGAAGCAGGATCGATTTCTGGGTCACGGCCTGAACGGCATCATCGTCCACTTCTCTGGCGGCCTTGACTACTTCCGCTCCAAATTCGACTCCTCGCTACCGTTGTTCCTCTATTTCGAGTCCCTCGACCTAGACGACGGAGACACCTCGCGGGAAAAGCTCCGACATCGAATTGGATCTCAGATCCATGGAGTTATGAAAATGGCATACTTTGAAAATTTGATGGATATGTAGGGGCATTTTGGTCAATTAAAAAAAATTATACTTAAAAATTCAGAAAAAGTCAATTAATCTGTTTTATAATATTAAATGTAAGGTTAAAATGGTAAATTTAGATATTTGACAGAATTTTAGACGGAAAATGAGGATGAGTGGCGTTTGGCTAACGAAGGGCTTTATATGGGTGGTTTCCGGTAATATTTGATTAATGGGGTGGTTTTGAGCAATGTACGGTATTTTACGGGTGATTTTCGGTAAAACCCTCTTTTTATTATTTACTAGTGGAGGCTAGACCTGGCCAAACTAGGGCCGGCCCGCCCGACCCTCCCAGCCCGCCCTAAAATATGGGAGGATCTGGGTAGGAGATTTAGCCCATAAGGGCCGGCCCTGCCCGGCCCTTTTTTAAAGTGGGAGGATATGGGATCGGAGTAGGGCCCTGGGGGCCGGCCCTACCCGGCCCATATTATATATATAATATAATATTAAGGTTATAAGGATTTAGATGCGAGTACTATTACCACGACATAATTTTTTTATAGTGTTTTTGGATTTTTTTTGTTGAATCGGTTATGAGGATTGTTATTTAAGCATGCATTTTGGACCTTTTTAACATGCGTTTTTGGATGGTGAATTGTTTGTAAGCACTAAACAGGTTTTGAATGTTTTAGTAACACCATTTAGCTCGGTTGTAAGTAGTCGAGGGCCGCCCTTAGGGCCCTTATGGGAGGATATGGGTAGAGGAATTGGCCCATTTTAAATGGGAGGGCTTGGCCCGGCCCTGGTAAATGGGTAGAATTTGGAATTTGGCCCTGCCCTGGCCCGGCCCAAACCCTAGTTTGGCCAGGTCTAGTGGAGGCCCATGCACGCGGGTGATACCGGTTCGTATTGTATAATCGAAATCTAAAGAGTACGTAGGTATGTTTGTAAGTACATAATTAGAGTTTAGATCATATGGAGTATGTAATAGCGGATTTTTTAAGCGTAGTTAGTCATATTCGTTAAAGAAGTGACGAAGTATATATGTATTAGAAAAATCCTTAATTTAATTTGTATGATGGCAAGCTTTTCTACTTGTTAATTTTGGCTTTTAAAAATTTCAAAGAAATTGGGTTCTAAGTGGATACCAAGTCCGGGGTATGTAGTTTTAGGTAACATTATTGTTGTAACAATCACAATATGTTGTAATATAGACATACATCATCTCTAGGTTTTAATTTCTGTATGAAAATTGTACATTACTGTAGAAGATAAAAAATTGCAGAAACTCAACAAAATAACCTATAACAATCTTTAAAAGTTGACTCACATCCTTACTACGCAGTATTTATCACGCAGTCTGTTTTTTTTTACGGTCCAAAAACGCACCATATGGTGTCACGTAGCGCTATGTCGAATTTTGACCGAAATTTACTGCTCTACCATCAGGCTTTTTTGGAATTGATCTTTTTTTCAGTGGTATCTGACGGTCTCTTTTTCCTTTGGTGGCGTTTATTCCTTTTTCCTTCGCTCATTCTTCCGCATTATTATATAAATTTCATTATAGTGTTGCCACTTGTCCCCTCAATCAGAGTTTGTTTTTCATTCATTTTTTTCTCCTTCAATTGGACGTCAACTTGCGCATTATATTATATCGCTTTATGCTGGTATCGCCATGTGACCACTTGCAATATTGGTCTCTTCATTTTTTCTTTTTTCGTTGGACATCCACTTGCTTTAGATCTTTTTTGGAATTGTTTTTCTTTTCCCAATTGTCGACGGCTGGATTTTCGTCCACGTGAAAATAGTAGAGGTTGCTTTGATCGATAATCTAAATTGATCCAATTAATTCCCAATTCAAACCCAACTTAACTGACCGATTAACAACTTTAATTACAATACATAAAAATCACCCAACAACCCTATCAAATCAAAAGACACAAATAAATGTAACAACCTCAATGACACTATTTAATTACCTACTAACTTGTCAACTAAGATCACTATATTATACAGAGTAAAATATAGGTGGTCGGATTTACATTCGCGCAATGAAAATAAAGTCAAACATAACTATCGTATATAGATATTATAATAATAAGACTCGAAAAAGACGAAGAGTATTACATATATCGAAATATTATTTTTTAATACGATACAGTTCCGTGCGAAGCGCGGTGATCATAATCAAGTGTCGATGTTGGTCTGGCTTTAGTGTCGTATCTGAGCGGCCGAAGATTTATTGAAAAGGCATCTTACTCTGTGGTCGACATTCTATTCTTCTAAAAATAGCTTCGACACAGAATAAGAAACGGTCTCTCCACGTTTAAAGAAAAAGGATAAAAATACAGTACAATTTAATTATACTTAGATTGAATTCCATAAAAATCTTGGTTCAACATTTCAAATTTAGAATTAATTTCATAAATTTATATAGCCTTGCTCTATTGATAAATAGGCCATGATAAATTTTAAAACTTGTTTCAAAGGATCCTATAATAAATTAAGGCTTGGTCTATATGCACACGTTTTTTTTGCTAAATGCACACTAATCTGTGCGGTAAGAGTTGCAGTACACTTCTGTGCGTTAAGGATTACCGCACAAAAGGGCTCCGGGGCATTGTTGGAATGTTTTCTGAAACGTATATGAATCTGGTGTGGTAATTCTTACCGCACAGATATGTGCGTTAACAATTAACGCACCACGTTAATACGAGATTAACAAAAAAAAAAAAGATTTTGATTACCGCACAGGATTTGTTATTTTTTTAATTAATAATTTTTTTTTAAAAAGTATTTAAATCATAATATCCTGTGCGGTAACAATTACCGCACATGTTTAATATATATAAAAAATATAAAATATGGTGCGGTAATCGTTACCGCACCAGTTTTATCTATTTAAAAAATAATAAATCTGTGCGGTAACAATCACCGCACCAATTTAGGTTATTTGTAAACCAAAATTTTCCCTCCCCGACCTTTCGTCCTCCGTCCTTCTTCTTATATTTTCCCTCTGTCGCCGTCCTTCTTCCTCCGTCCATTTTCCCGTCGATTAAGCCACCAAATCCACAAATTGATGATGGATTCGAGCTCCCCCGAGCAAGCCGCATCTTCTGGGCCCAAAAATCCGGCCGGAGACGAGGGTCCAAGCTTCCCGCCGACGGCAGCTCTTCCTGCGGCGACGACGGCCGTTCCTGCGGCGACTCCGTGGCTGGCTGTGGAGGATGAAGACGAGGAGGAAGCCGAGGTGCCACTGCTTTACAGTGGTGGTGCCTGGAACCGGCCAAAATCTCGAGCCCGACCCGATACCTGTTGCCCGACCCGACCCGATACCAGCAGCCCAACCCGCCCCGATACCCGCACCCGAACCCGCTCCGAGGCCAAGAAACCGAAAGCGACCCGTCCAAAACGTCGGTCTCGGGTACGCTACTCGAGCAAATAGAAGGTTGAATCCACAAACCGAGGCTCAAACCGAGGCGCAACCGGAAGTTTTTTCGACTCCCGTAGATCTACATCAAGTATGTATTTTTATTAAATATTCTATAACTTTTGTAATGTTTTTAAATAGTTTAATTATTTTATTTCGTAACATTATGAAATTAGTTATTCAATTTCATAACTTTATGAATTTAATAATATTTGATAACGTTATGAAATTTTTAAATAAATTTCGTAACGTTATCAATTTATTTAATTTAATTAATTTATTAAATTTATAACGTTGTGAAATTAGTTATTTAATTTCATTACGTTATGAATTTAATAATATTTGATAACGTTATGAAATTTTTAAATAAATTTCGTAACGTTATCAATTTATTTAATTTAATTAATTTATTAAATTTATAACGTTGTGAAATTAGTTATTTAATTTCATAACGTTATGAATTTAATAATATTTGATAACGTTATGAAATTTTTAAATAAATTTCGTAACGTTATCAATTTTTTTAATTTAATTAATTTATTAAATTTATAACGTTATGAAATTAGTTATTTAATTTCATAACGTTATGAATTTAATAATATTTGATAACGTTATGAAATTTTTAAATAAATTTCATAACGTTATCAATTTATTTAATTTGATTAATTTATTAAATTTATAACGTTATGAAATTAGTTATTTAATTTCATAACGTTATGAATTTAATAATATTTGATAACGTTATGAAATATATAAATAAATTTCGTAACGTTATCAATTTATTTAATTTAATTAATTGATTAAATTTATAACGTTATGAAATTAGTTATTTAATTTTGTAACGTTATCAATTTATTTAATTTATTTTATAACATTATGAAATTAATTTATATGGTAACGTTATGAAATTAAGTAATTTATTGCGTAACGTTATGAAATTAAGTAATTTATTGTGTAACGTTATAAAATTATATTATTTGGTAACATTATGAAATTAATTAATTTATTCGTAACGTTATGAAATTAATGAAATTTTATAACGTTATGAAATATAATAATTTCATAATGTTATGAAATATAATAATTTCATAATGTTATGAAATATGACATTCTATATTGTAAAATTAATGAATTAATTATTTTATGAAATATGACATTGTTCTTCTCTTATTTTGTAACGTTATGAATTATTAGTATATAAAGTATTGAAATTAGGCGAATTATAACGTTAATTTCGTAACGTTATGAACAAAATGTTTAGAAATTAGAGATGATTTTGATTAGGATTGACGATACAACAACTGTTTGTAACGTTACGACGTCATGGAAAAGACGTTTTTGAATTTGACGTTATTTTTGTAACGTTATGAAAATAACGTTACGCTATAACAACAACATTAGGGGGTGCGAGATACGATGGCTTCTAGTGGTTTTGTTCTGGGGGCTCCTGTTGCTGCAGAGCGTGTTAGGAGGACGAAGATTACAGCGTCCATACGTCAGAGTTTTGCTACTGCTCGAGACTAGCTGAATGCTTCTAGTTCGACACCCACTGATGTTACTGGGGCACTTACAGATACTGGGGCAGTTAGGGATTGTGGTCTAGATGTTGATTCGTCTACTGATGATGAGGGTTACAGTGAGAGTGAGAAGGAGGATATGGACGTCGATGATACAGCTGTTGATTTGGATGATGATATGCTGGGAGACGGTGAGGGTTTAGGTACATATTATATTGTATCTCATCCCGAGATACCGACAGATCAGCTTAGGAGAGACGACCCTCCTATTATTTCAGAGGATCATGTTGGTATGGGGCCTTCATCGCCAGCTCCTACAGATTTAGGTGCTTCGTCACCTACGCCAGATGTACCACCACCCCCGACTGTACCACCTCCCGATGCAGATCCTGTACCACCTCCTGCTGTACCTTGGATGCTCGGAGGTCCTTTTACAAATGAGTTGCTGAAGAGTTATGAGACGCACATCGCCAGGGCTATTTATGAGCTTACAGTTGTTGATCCTCCCGCACCTGTGATTCCAGCTGGCCCCCGTCCTCTTCCTCCATTTATACAGAGACAGTGAGGAGGTCGAGGAGCTCAGGCTGATGATGATGTTGCTGATGCAGACATTGCTGATCCTCCAGCACTAGGTGGACGCGCTCCACGCGGAGGACGAGGACGTGGACGTGGATGTGCTGCAGATCATGCTGATCTTCCACAGCCTGCTGATCTTCCAGAAGGCGAGGCTCCTCTTGATTTGGTATGTATTTGAACTATAATGTTCATATGTGAAATATTTTGGCATTCTGTAGAAGTAACTGTGTTATTTTTTTACTTTTTTTTCAGACACGGAAGGTCGTCAAGGTTCACTTCTACACTGCCTACTGCACTCCACTAGAGGCGTTTAGGAGACCCGGTCCAGATTCGTGGTTTCAGCTTGCAGAGCGATCTGGATTGACTGATCTACGCTATATCGGGTCCGGTCCTGTCGATCATGTGTTGGTTTCTGCTTTCGTCGAGAGATGGCACCCAGAAACCAACACATTTCATTTGCCATTTGGAGAGATTGGTCCTACACTTCACGATGTGGTTGAGATCCTGTCGCTACCTATACATGGCAGGAGTTGTAGCTCAGTTTTGATTGAGGAGGAGATCTTCACTTTTGTTGCTGAGATGCTTCACGTAGAGGAGGCACTGGTGAAGACTTGGTATAGGGATGGAGGAATTCCTTTGGGTTATCTTCAGCAGAGATTGAAGGATATGATGCGGATGGAGGATGGACAGAGAGATGAGAGCCTCATTGCGTCTATGTACTTACTGTTGCTTCTCGGCACTACAGTTCTAGTGGACAAGTCGACTACAACAGTCAAGCACTGGTGGTTAGTTCTTTTGGCCGATCACGACAGCACTGGCCGATATGCTTGGGGAGCTGGAGTGTTAGCTCATCTGTATCGCAACCTTGGACAGGCGTCGAGGCGATTGGCTATGGGGATGGGGAGTTCTGGCATTCTTTTGCGGGTTAGTACGCAAACAACTATACGATTGGCTATGTTTAGGAAGTCGAGTTCTAATTATCCTTTTTTTACAGTCGTGGATCTGGGCATATTTTCCACATTTTCGTGGACATTTTGTGACAGATCCACTTTCTATGGATCACGCCGCAGCTGCTATGAGGGAGGGCAGAGAGGTGCCACAGGGGAAGAGCACGGATCGTTTGGTTGCCATTCGTGGCATGCTTGACCGTGTTCGTTATGAGGAGGTCAGATTTTAAGAATGTATGCTTTCGTTATATTGTGTGAATGTAAACTATACTAACTGTTTTGTAATGTTTTGTTGCAGGTTAATTGGTTTCCCTTTTCAAATGTGGATTTCAGACTTCCGCAGTACGCCCCGTCTTTGTTTGAGGGCATTCTCCGTTGTCTGGACATCGAGGAGCTCTATCAGCCAGGTCGCCTGCTGCGACAGTTTGGACATGTGCAGGGTATCCCAGATCCTCCCCCAGAGCCCATCCAGGTGACACGTAACAACAGGCTGACGCATTATTCAGTTCACTTTGAGAAGGATCTGCTTGGTGTGTGGGATCAGGACCCCAGGCCTATGATACAGATTTGGGAGCCACGAGCGACGTACTATTGGGCAGTCACAGATGATTATCTCGATTGGTATGATCGAGTTTCTCATCCTCTAGTGAATCCCAGATCACGTAGACTCGATCGTCCAGTTGGTCCGCTGCGTATTCCACCTTCGGTTGACAGTTTTGCGGTACGATTATAAATTTTATTAGTCATATTCATTCAATTAGTATATTTGATTGTAATGTTTTGATATGTTGTTAATATAGCGGACCCAGCTAGTGACTTGTGAGATTCGAGCTTTCTTGGAGACACCACCAGAGAGGAGGCCTGCAGATATCAATGAGTTCATGAGGCGTCTCCTTGGAGTTTTGACTGACGGGGCTCCACCGATGGCTCCAGCTCCGGTTCGTCAATCTCAGCTTTTTCGGCATTCAATCCACGAGGAAGGCCAAGGTAGTGGGCAAGGTAGTGGGAATGAGGGTCGTGACTTGGAGTGATGTCAAATATTGATAGCAAAACTTGAGTGTTTTGAAAAAGGCGAAAAACGACCAAGTACATCAAATATTGATAAAAATGGTTCAAAACGTCTCGAAACGACTAAGAAACGAAAAAAATCGACTCAAAACGATATAAAACAAGCCAAATCGAAATTTGAAGGAATTTCGAACAAGTTGTAAAAATGTGTAAAAATGTGGCCAAAATGATGGCATAATATGGTCAAATTGAGCAAATCTTAGCAAAACTTGAGTTTTTTGAAAAAGGCGAAAAACGACCAAGTACGTCAAATATTGATAAAAATGGTTCAAAACGTCTCGAAACGACTAAGAAACGAAAAAAATCGACTCAAAACGATATAAAACAAGCCAAATCGAAATATGGATAATGGATAATGGATAGTGGATAGTGGATAATGGATAATGGATAGTGGGTAATGGATAATGGATGTCATATGTGTATAGTTTGGGCCCATATCGTTTTAACGCCTTGAAACGATGAAAATCGAAATTTTGAAATTGTAACATGACAGCAAATACGGCGAATAGTTATTTTCATTTTTCGGAATCGAAAACATCAACGGGCCTAATAAGGCCTAATGAATTTTGAATGACGCCCAAACACAAAAAACGACAAAAAATGACATAAAACGGTTTAATAACCACATAAAACGTAAAAGTCAAGAAATTTAACATTAATATTTGAGCATTACCAATCAAACGCTATCGTTTTTATAAGAAATTAACAACTTTAACACTTAGAAGTATGTAAACGAAGACTTTCACCTGTATGCTACTACTCTCAAGTATATAAGTTGTATAGTTATACTCATATGTATGTGATACCACTTCGTTACTAAAATGAACTTCATATAATGTGTTTATTTCATCATATAACATTAGTTTAACACTTAATTGTTATCGTTTGACTCAACTGACCTCGTATTTCATTAGTATAATATGATTTTTTATCATATAACTCTTCGTAATCTCATATTACATTAGTAAAACTTGATAAAATTATTCACAAAACTCTCAATAACGACATATTTCAGTAGTATAACATCACTTTGGGTCATAAAACTTTTTATAATATCAAATAGTATAAGAAAACAACATAAAAATGAATTTTTATGTAATTAGGGTTGGTACTACAACAGTTACCGCACCAACCCTAATTCCCTAAACCCTACAAACACCAGAAACATTTGATTCTGGGTAAAAGGGTTGGTGCGTTAACAATTAACGCACCAGAATCTGGGCTGGGCTTGAATGTTGGGTTGGTCGTCTTTGTTGGGCTGGGATTTTTCTGTTGGATCTTGACGAAGTTGTGCGTTTATTTCTAACACACCACCATATTTTGCTTGAGTGTGTTACAACTACCACACAGCTGTAAGTCACTTTTGGATGACCGAATTACGTTATTGGGTCTTTGTTGTTGTGGACCTTTTGTCTACATCGGCCCAAATCTAAGTTACCCTAGTAAAACCTCGGCTATAAATTCACTGCCTCAGTGAACCCTATTATCTCATTCTCACTGCGCCGTAAAATAATTAGGTTTCAAGTTCTTACTCTGCATTTCAATTAAAAGTCTCATTTTTTACTGATTTCGTTAGATATCTTCATTGTTTTTAACATGTTTTCTTACTTTGTATTACAGATTCAAACAACCATGGCATCATCTTCATCCTCCCCAGTTCCAGCAGAAGGCAGTGAGATCCAGTGCCCGAGTAGAAGGTGCTCAAGAACAATCAAGGTGTTCAATGGTAATGACAAGAACAATCCCCATACGTATGGACGAAGGTATACCACATGTCAGTGTAACTACATGATCGTGTATCTTGAGCCAGAATACGACAATCATCATCTCCGAGTCATTGCAAAACTGTTGAAGGAAATAGCTGACCAGCCGTTGAAGCTGGTATATTTTCACCAGGCTAAGAGTATTGAAGTAGCCAAACACTAGATACAACAGAGGTTTCCCAATGACCCTGTTCCTAGTTTTTATGACAGTGACTCCGATTAGGGATCTTGGTATCAAATCAGTGAATCTCTGTTAAGTCTTTGTTTAGTTTAAATTTCAAGAATGAGTCTGTTGTCTTTCCTTAATGAGTCTGTTGTCTTTTTAATTTATGCTGAGTGTGTTGTAGTTTATGGATTCACTGATTTCACTTCACTGTTTCACCTACCTCATCTAACTCTACTGAAAACACTATTTAAAGCAAACAAGACAAGTCATTACATATTTCAAAGCAAACAAGACAAGTCATTACATATTATAAATCAATTCCAATCGAAGTCTAAAGATCAAGGCTACTAAACTATTACAAATCAAGTCATGTAGTCCATACGCTTTCCAGCAATAAAGCGGTATTGTCGAAACAAGTCCACTTGGCCAACATATATCCCTTCCCACCACTTGATGTTGTCATCTTTAAATCTTCTCCACGAACCGGAACAACGTGGCAATGGTGCCCCATCACGGAGCCAAACCTAGATATACAAAGAAAATTAATCAATAAGTATAAATGATTTCGACGTTTCATGACGTTTGTTTAGATTACCACAAATTCTTACTGGTATCCAGTGATTACTGCATCCGACAAGAGCTATCCCAAAAATCTTCTGTGGAGGACCAGGGCTCACTGTAGACTGCCTTATTGGCAAGCATAAACACGGCGCATCCCAGGATAGTTGCACTAAACCAACATTATACACTGTGGCAAACACCAAACCCATAAATGGCATGTCCATCCAAAATGGTCTCTCACAAGGACTTCTCATGTAGTTAACTTGAGCAATAAGATCATCCCATGTTCCTACCCGTAGTCCACGTCGTATGGGCTCCCATGTCTCTTTGTTTCCAAGAAGCTCCGCTGCCAACGCAGCACGGATCATACGATATTGACTCTGTTGCATACCTGTAAGTAGAGCCATTGACCGATACCCACAATGTCCGTCTGAACGCACATCTTTCACAGAAGTCATGTAGGAAAGCCAAAAGTAGTCAATATTTTTCACCCCCATATAACTTATGGCTTCTTCAATCTCTTCTTCATCTTCTCCTTCCTCTGTTTCGTTTCGATCTGGATAGCAAGCTCTTAGGGGCACGGCATTCATGTCTTCGTCTTCTAAATTGATGGTCTCTGAAAACAATGGTTCAGGTTGGGACTGTGATCCGAAGTCGAACGACACTTGACTTGCTTGCTTTTTAGGACAAGTTGGTTGTTCACTTTGCCTATTTGCCTTCTCCTTTGCGACTTTTTGCGCATTCTCAGTATTTGTTAAGTCTTCTCTAACGTACTCGTGGTAACTCTTTTCCCTCTTTTCTCTCGGAGGAGAATTCCCATTTCGCTGCTTCTCCTTGTTCTTTGATCCCGGCGGCCTTCCTTTTCCTTTCCTAAACAAGTTTGTTGGCTCTACCAAAGAACTTTGTTCCGGATGCTCCAAGTCAATGTACAACTCACTTAATCTGAATAGAGTTCCATCCCTCAAATCTCCACTTTCCCATTTCGCCCACATTTCACGCATTCTGATCTCCGGAATAGACATTGAACGATTGTCGTCGGGTAAGGACAAATTTATTGCATCATCTTCCCATCTCAGTTCCTTCCAGAAGTCATGAAAATCATCTGGAACAAGAGGTGTCTTTGAAATGATTGCCCTAGCAAGATCGTGTACGCATGGCATCCCAAGACAATCTCGAACCCAATGATCATCACAAACATTTGAATACTCCTCCTTCAATATTTCCTGGTTCATTTCCAACAACAACAGAAAACACCTATCTAACACTCGGTAAAATAGCCTTGAAAACAACATTCGAATGCCAAGAGGAAAGGTTGGGTCATCAAAGACCATTTGCCGAGTGGTAAGTGCTTGGTTCATCGTCGCCCTAATCAGGTCCATCTGAACTATGACCGCATGGTGGATCCTCACGATCACTCTGTTGAAGCCTCCTCTACTAGAACCCACAATTTCTTTCAACACCTTATGCATCCCCTCCACCCTAAATAAACACAATTTCTAATCATTAGCATAAATAATATGGTGGTCCAAATTAACAACTAAACAAACAAAGATACTTGTTTGTAGTCCTTGTGTGAAAGTGAAGAGTGTAGTCCGTCCACGCTCTAACTAAGAACTTCTTGTACGGAGTAAACCAGTACTTTTCAATGTAACCAACAATGCCCTTCTTCCATGAATCTCTCAGCTTTCTCAACCTCTCTTCGTAGATTTCTTCGGTGCTCGAGCAAAATATCCCCCAACATTGCGTAACAAAGTTCTCCGCCCTTTTAGTATTTTTAATCACTTTTTCTGCGTGTGACTGGATGTTGTGCTTAATGTGCACCCAACACAATAGTTGCTTCACATCAGTGTCTTTGAACACAAGTTTGATTGCTCTCAACAAAGCCTTTTCACAGTCGGTCATTATAGCCTTCGGCATCACTCCCAAATTTCTACACAACTCATGAACGCACATCATCACAAACTTGTAATGCATTACTGTCTCCTGAGCCATGAATGCATATGCGATGTTGAACGTCTTGTGCGTGCAAGTGAAACCAACCATCTCCACTAAAGTCATATCATACCTATTTGTCTTGTATGTGGCGTCCATGATAATCACGTGAGGAAACTTCCTGAACAAACGAATCGACTCCGGGTGAGCGAAAAAAAGGACTTCAACCTCATTCGTCCTCGTGTTCCTCAAAGGTTGACAAAAATACTTGTTCTCTTTCTGAAAATTTAGAGACCACTGAGTAACTGACAATTCACCACGATCTTCAAAATTGATCTTCTGCAAAAAATTGGCAATCTGCTTCATGGATGTCACATTTTGCGGGTCTCTTTTCCTAAGCTGAATAAGTATGTTTTTTGGCGTCTTGCGATCATCCCCCACTTCCCTTGCTATTTTCTCCTCCTCTTTGCTCATTCTACCCACGAATGAATTCCCATGAAAACTAGTAGGAAGGGTGTGGTTGTGACGACCTTCTACAACATTCACGATCCATTTATAACTATAAGGCCCTTCTTTTATACGAACCCCATATAACTCAAATGTACAACCACATTTCTTCGATTTTTGGTCACGAAGCCTCGGAACCGGCAATTCTGGATTTTTTAAATTCACTTTCAGCCTACCCGATCTAGGTTTTCCAAACCTATCGCATACAAAATCAACGCAATATTTGCTAGATGTACGATGTACGATGTACCAAAACTATCATTAAATCCCTTGCTCTCTTTTTTGTCCATTCCATCATCTCTTCTTTACTATCCCACATTTGCGCAGTACTAAAATGTGGTCTAAAGTCTTCTTCCTATATTGATTAAACTACATTACTTAGATACGCAATTTTAACTAATTAACCTAAATCTCATGCAATTAAATACAAAATTTAAATTCATAATATATACTAACCAAAATCGGTAACGGAGTCCAATCGTCTAATGCAATTGATACATTTGCTTCGCCTTCTTCCTCTTCTTCGTCCACTTCCTCATCGACTTCTTCGTCTTCTTCGTCCACTTCCTCTTCTTCATCGACTTCGTATTCTTCTTCCACGACCCATGATATCCAATTGTCGTTACCATCATCCCCACTACTCTCATAATTATAAGACATTGTGGTGTGCATTGCAAAACTTCAACAAGAGAGCTCAACCTCTATATACAACCAAAAAATGCCCGTTGGAATTTTATGTCCGTTGGTGCGGTAATAGTTAACGCACCAACGGGCATAAAATTCCAACGGGCATAAAATTCCAACGGGCATTTTTTCAAAAAAAACCTGTGCGGTAACAGTTACCGCACAGATTATATTTATTATTTTCTTAAAAATTTAATTTAATTATTAAAAAAAACCGGTGCGGTAACAAATACCGCACCAGGTTTATTCATTATTTAATTCCTGGTTTTAATTTTGTTTTTTTAAAAATTTTATATATCCTGTGCGATAACTCTTACCGCACAGGTGTTTAAGTTAATCAAAATCTGTTTTTTTTTGTTAATCTCGTATTAACGTGGTGCGTTATTTGTTAACGCACATATCTGTGCGGTAAGAATTACCGCACCAAATTCATATACGTTTCAGAAAACATTCCAACAATGCCCCGGAGCCCTTTTGTGCGGTAATCCTTAACGCACAGAAGTGTACTGCAACTCTTACCGCACAGATTAGTGTGCATTTAGCTAAAAAAACGTGTGCATATAGACCAAGCCTAAATTAAACTAAATAATAAAATATTTTAATGTTTTTTTAATAGTTGCCTTACCTATATTAATAGGCTGCGTCTAAATGCACACGTTTTTTTTGCTAAATGCACACTTTTCTGTGTGGTAAGAGGTACAGTACAGAACGGTGCGGTAACTGTTAACGCACCCGTTGTTCCAAGGGCAATTTTGGAATTTTTTTGAAAACGTATATTAATCTTGTGCGTTAACTCTTACCGCACAGATCTGTGCGTTAAGATTTAACGCACGAGATTAAGGAAAGATTAACTAAAAAAAATTAAATTTTTTTTTTAATTTTTTAATTTTTTTAATTAATCGCGCAGATTTTTTTTTAAATAAAATATATCTGTGCGGTAAATATAACCGCACAGATCTAATAATTATCACTTCAGTCTCATTGCTCTAGTGGTAAGGCATTGTGCATCCTTTGTAAGGTCTCAGGTTTGAGTCTCCACCCCAACACTAAATCTTTTATTTTATTTGTGAAAAATAAATAAAAGAAGAGGGTGAGAAGGATTGAACTTGAGACCTTATGCACAAATATTTGGTGTGAAACCACCACACTAATGAGTTCTCATGATATGTTTGTAATTTTATTAATACATGTTACAATAGAACTTGGTTCCATCTTATTTTATTATTAATATTTTTTTATCTTGGTCTCATATAATTATTGAATTAATTATAATAATAAATTCAAAAAAAATATTATTCAAATAATCAGATATTTTGTATTATTATTATTTAGCCTTTTTAATATATATTATTATTTGAATATTTTTACTATTTTTCATGTTTTGATAAATCTTTTTATATAAAAATACTACAATTATAAAACAATAAAACTTATATTACTTTTTAAGATAAAAAAAGTATGATAATCAGTATTAATCTCAATTTAATCTTTCAATAAATTCTAGACATGGCAAACGACCCAAACGCTAAAAGGCCTTAAATCGGCTTAAGGCCCAATTTGACAAAACGACGCCCAAACTATGTCGGAATGGAATGAAACTTGATTTCAATGCGTATTAGAGATATTTGACCATGTGGATAACTTCCAATCACAACTTCTAACTTTTCAAATAGCACCTCCTTTATAAATATCAAACTAGTGATAACTCTCTAACTTGTCGCAATATGTATGGTCTACAACATCGATGATGATTATTGTTGACAAAATTATAAAACTTAGTCTTATTAGGCATATAAAGTACCAATAAGGTCTCGTTCAAACAAAACGAGGCTCGAAACTATACGTAAACGCTAAAAGGCCTTAAAAGGCCTTAAATGGGCTTAAGGCCCAATTTGACAAAACGACGCCCAAACGATGTCGGAATGGAATGAAACTTGATTTCAATGTCTATTAGAGATATTTGACCATGTGGGTAACTTCCAATCACAACTTCTAACTTTTCAAATAGCATCTCCTTTATAAATATCAAACTAGTGATGACTCTCTAACTTGTCGCAATATGTATGGTCTACAACATTGATGATGATTATTGTTGACAAAATTATAAAACTTAGTCTTATTAGGCATATAAAGTACCAATAAGGTCTCGCTCAAACAAAACGAGGCTCGAAACTATACGTAAACACTAAAAGGCCTTAAATGGGCTTAAGGCCCAATTTGACAAAACGACGCCCAAACGATGTCGGAATGGAATGAAACTTGATTTCAATGCCTATTAGAGATATTTGACCATGTGGGTAACTTCCAATCACAACTTCTAACTTTTCAAATAGCACCTCCTTTGTAAATACCAAACTAGTGATAACTCTCTAACTTGTCGCAATATGTATGGTCTACAACATTGATGATTATTATTGTTGACAAAATTATACAACTTAGTCTTATTAGGCATATAAAGTACCAATAAGGTCTCGCCCAAACAAAACGAGGCTCGAAACTATACGTAAACGCTAAAAGGCCTTAAAGACCTTAAATGGGATTAAGGCCCAACTTTGCAAAACAACGCCTAAACGATGTCGGAATGGAATGAAACTTGGTTTCAATGCCTATTAGAGATATTTGATCATGTAGGTAACTTCCAATCACAACTTCTAACTTTTCGAAGAGCACCTCCTTTGTAAAAACCAAACTAGTGATAACTCTCTAACTTGTCGCAATATGTATATCGACAAGTTAGAGAGGTAAGAGATGTTTGGTATTACAAAGGACGTGTTACTTGAAAAATACGAAGTGGTGGTTGAGAGTAACCCACATGGTCAAATACCTATAACAGTCATAGAAACCAAGTTTCAAACCATTCTGACATCGTTTGGGTCGTTTGCCAAGTCTAGAATTTATAGAAAGGTTAAATTGAGAACAATATTGATTATCATAATATTTTTATCTTAAAAAGTAATATAAGTTTTATTGTTTTATAATTATAGTATTTTTATATAAAAAGATTTATCAAAACATGAAAAATAGTAAAAATATTCAAATAATAATAAATATATTAAAACAAGGCCTAAAATAATAATAATAAAATATTAAACATCTGATTATTTGAATAATATTTTTTTTTGAATTTATTATTATAATTAATTCAATAATTATATGGGACCAAGATAAAAAAACATTAATAATAAAATAAGATGAAACCAAGTTCTATTGTAACATGTAATAATAAAATTACAAACATATCATGAGAACTCATTAGTGTGGTGGTTTCACACCAAATATTTGTGCATAAGGTCTCAAGTTCAATCCTTCTCACCCTCTTCTTTTATTTATTTTTCACAAATAAAATAAAAGATTTAGTGTTGGAGTGGAGACTCGAACCTGAGACCTTACAAAGGATGCACAATGCCTTACCACTAGAGCAATGAGACTGAAGCAATAATTATTAGATCTGTGCGGTTATATTTACCGCACAGATATATTTTATTTAAAAAAAAATCTGCGCGATTAATTAAAAAAAATTTAAAAATTTAAAAAAAATCTGTGCGGTAAAGGTTACCGCACAGGAATTTTTTTAATTAAAATTTTAATTTTTTTTAGTTAATCTTTCCTTAATCTCGTGCGTTAAATCTTAACGCACATATCTGTGCGGTAAGAGTTAACGCACAAGATTAATATACGGTTAGATTGCGGTTAGTCTGAAACAGATTTAGGATTTGGAGGAGGTCGGAGATTAGAGATGATTGGGCTAGCACCACCAGATTTGGGTAGAGGAGTCGTGGAAACCGGGGTCGGATTTCGGCGACCCCCAGCGCAGAACTATCATGGATCTTGGTATAATCGTTGAGGATTCATGGTCTTATATCTTCTTGTATAAATGGTAGGATTTGGAGAACATTGATTTGGTTAATTGGTCAATATGTTTTGACTACACCTAACCAAACCAGGGCTTGGGCCAGTACAGGGCCAAATTTCAAATTCTACCCATTTATCAGGGTCGGTCAAACCCTCTATTTAAAATGAGATAATTTCGCTACCCATATCCTCCCATAAGGGCCCTCAGGGCGGCCCTCGACTACTTACACATAGAAATTAAATATCAGAAACCGGGCTAAATCGTGTTACTAAAACATTCAAAACTTGTTTAGTTCTTGAAAACACGTGGAAAGGAGGAGAAATAAAACTCAATGGCATGCAAAAGTAATTTTAACGGAGTAAAGTAACGGTGTTAACTTACTGTAGATAAGGATCTCCTTCTTTTACACAGATGCTATATAGAGCCCGATGTCTTTACCAAACACCGTCTGGTCACTTGCGTTCTTCGAGGTACGTGACACTCGCGTAACGCGAGATTAGCAAAAAATTAGGGTAATTTTTTAGATGCTAATCTCGCGTTCTGCGAGTGTACGTGACCTCGCAGAATGCGAGTGTCTCGACCTCGCGTAACGCGAGTAGTGCATATCAGATAGACGTTGTTGTGCACCATTAATACATGTCTTGTCCCCACCTAACTATAATAACTATCCCCTTATTTTAAGTAATCCGTAACACCTATTAACCTTACCCTAACACCTCTTTTTATCATCTTTCACCCTCCATTAAAACCCATTTTCAAAACCTTCAAACTTCAAAACACTCTAAAAACACCTAAAATAATGGAAGATGAAGAGAAATTCAACAAAGGAGGGAATGGAGATGGTGGTTCATCAAGTTACCATGCAAATGAGGTAATGTTCTTACTTAATTTTTGAATTTTAATTTGTTTTGCACCATTAAGAGCTAAAATGAAGTTATTATGTTGTATTTCATGTTAAATGTAGTAGTAGTAAGTGTTGAAGAGATGATTTTGCATATAATGTCCAAAACTTAGATTTGTTCATGTTTTTAGGGTTTTTAATGTAGAAAATTTAGATTTGTTCATGTTTATGTTAAATGAGCCCGTTTCACTGTGTTTCAACGTTAGCAAGTTCCCGCGTTCTGCGAGAGGAAGCACCTCGTGTGACGCGAGATATGCCTACCTCGCAGAACGCGAGAACTTGCACATTACAGAGTATTAACTCTTTATTGTGTATAGGTGAATTTTTCTTTGTTCACTGTTGAATGACTACACCTACCCCTCCCGGAATACAAGGCCATGTTCGCCACCGTCATTTGATTTAGGGATTGACGACTTTGGTGATTATCATCAACCATCTACATATGAACAACATGTGCCATCTACTTATCAATTTCCTAAGCCATCTACATATGAATTGCCCGTGCCATCTACATATGAATTGCCCGTGCCATCTACTTATGAATTGCCATGTACATATGAAGTGTCATCAAGCTATGATGCGTTTGATTCACATTTCAGAATGATGCAAAGTTTCTGTTTTTATTTGCATATTATGTTTGTTCTTATTGTTTTTCGAACATTTTAGATTTGAAGGAGCACATTCTTGTTTTAAGTCTTACTTGTCAAGTTGAAAGGGTAGGCTAGACACAATGTTCAAAGAATACAAAACAATGGCGGCGAACCAACTTAAGGAGATTAATGTGTCTTTCACCGAGAGTTTGAATAAGAGCTTCACAGTTGTTGAAGGGGCCGACTTGTTTAAAGTCTTGAAGTTCAAAGTGTCTTACAAATGCATAGAGGAATTGCTTAAGGAATACATGAAGGGGGAGAGATTTGGTGTGCACTTTACTATGTTTTGTAGCTGTGAGATGAAGATTAGAGATGGGTTGATGTGTGTTCATCAGATTGGAAGACATTGGAAGGAGCAAAGACCATTAAGAGTATCAGAGTTGCACCCTTTCTGGAGTACATTGAGTTTGGAAGAAGTTGATGTTCATGGCATACTCGAAGTTAAGAGTAAGGTGGCAAGGCGTCTTTTTCAGACTTTCTATGAGGAAACGTTTCCGAAATTGTGCCCCCATGATCAAGAGAAGTGTGCACAAACTGTTTTAGACATTGGGAGAGTAAATACTCCTCTAAAAGAGTCGGGTATTTCAAAGCACACCGGGGGGCGTCCAATCGGAGCTCCTAACAAACAACCAAGGTCAACGCAAAGAAGACCGTTTGCATGGGAACACACTAATGTTGAGATGGATGCTAGAGATTTGGAAGAAACACCTCCAAAGAAGCAAAGAAATGCTTCTAATTCTGAAACATTCAAGAAACCAAAGATTAAGGTGATTGGCAAGTACAAGTCTCAGATACCTGCGTCAATGCGCACCCATGTGAATGGTTGGTTTGAAGTAAATGGAGATGGAAATTGTGGATATAGATCAATAGCGTATGAGACGGAGGACAACCAACACTTATGGAGGGAAGTAAGAGATTTGATGATAGCTAAGGTCAAATATATTTGGCATCTAGTTGAAGGAACTTGGATTGGACCTCCAGAACAACCAACTTTGGAGACCGTTGTACACAAACTTACATGAGAAGGAATAGGAAGAGCTCCGGAAGATCATTGGCTAGCTACCCCGAAAATGGGATGCCTTGTGGCATCCACATTCAACGTAGTGTTCGTAACGGTGGGAAAAAAAGCTAAGCACACTTTCCTTCCTCTACAACGTCCTACTTGGTTAGAAGCAGGTGACACACTTCCGACGATCTGCTTATTCTATATTGAGAGGGAGAAACATTTTGTTCCGGTATGTTTTGGATTTTCTTATGAATTACTTTCTAATATGCAACTTCCTAACGTTGTTGTTTTCTTGTAGTTGCGTCTTGAAGAAAACTGCTCATTACCTCCTGTGTTTACTCCTTGGTGGCGAAACACGGAATATGATGATCATTGTTTGCACGATCTTGTGGCACATCGATGTGCCGCCTATAGTTTAATGTAGTTGTAGTTATGTTTTATTCGCTGAATTTGAAATGTAATGTTGAACTGGAGATGGTTTTTTAAATTCTGAAACAGGAACTTCAATGCAATATCTTGCGTTCTGCGAGAACATGCATAATTCAAACAGAATTGTAAACCAACAGAATTATCCCTTAACTGTAAACCAACAGAATTATCCAACAACTAATCCAAGCAACAAAGCAATCCAAAAACATAAACAATCCAAAACACAATTAAAAATTATCCATCAACTTAAGGAAATTCAAACAATGGCTAGTCTTCTTGTTCTGGTCGGAAGGGAGCGAGATCTGCCATACATAGTAGCATTTGAGCGTGATATGAAGGAAAATCCTCTGGAGTGGCAAACCGATACCGGTCCATGTCATTGTACACCCGACCAATCACCTATACGCATGTAAACATTCATTCTATATTAATATTAGAGACAAACAAAGACTAGAAACGCAAGATAAACCAAAACAAATAATATTACCTGTTTCTCAGTAATCATCCCAGGTATTGCAGGACGGATATACCTATGGGTCCTCCTGATGTGCCAATCCATGTAATCATGGGAGCATTCATGTGGTACATACGCAACTGGCCCCATTTCATCAAGAGAGATGGAGTGCACAGATCTTGCCTTCCAAAGCCATTGGTTGGTGTCATAAAAAACATTGTAACACCTAATGTTGGCCAACCTATGAGCTTTGAGCGGTTCGATGACTGGCCTTGGAATACGCTGCAGTCGCCCAAATTGTCTCGGACACCGATCCGGCATGTGTGGTTCGGTGACGTCACAGCATGATAGCACCCCGTGAAATAGAGCGGGAGCGAGCTGAGGATTAGAGAAGTCTTGGAATCCATACGGGTTCCAACATATCTAAAAACAGACAGAAATAGCAGAAGATTAAAGAAACAACTAACAAAGATATCATTGAATCTGCACCATAATGTGCATTTTCTCGCGTTCTGCGAGTGTGTGCATCCTCGCGTTCTGCGAGAAAATGCAGAAGCTGTTTTGGCACAGAAAATGCAGACGCTGTTGAAAATGCAGAAACTTAACACAACCTAATGCACACACTTAAAAAATGAATTAGATAATTACCATCTCCGGTATAATAATATCGAGCGCGCCTCTATAGTCCCTTCCGACTTGCCTCTTCTTCAACTTTAAATTCTTAGGCATCCAACGGTAAACCCATGGTTGTGCTTCCGTCCACCGAGGACGTTCAGTAGGTCAAAACTGTGGGAAGTAGTTGTATATCCATGCCTACGAAATATAAATTACGTTAAATATGAAAATATAAATAAGTAGGTAAATTAAACGCTTAGAAAGTAAAATACCTGCAACAAGGTGTAACAAAAAGACATCTTGGCACAACCCTGGTGTGTGCATATCCTCAGCTGCCTATACAGATGTGCCAAAGCAGCTAAACCCCACGACATTTTTACAGCCTTGTCATAGGATTCCACATAAGGCCCATATCTAAGCTGAATCAAGTTGTGTGACTTGTCGGGAAATAAGATCGAGGCAACAATATACAACACCCAACCTAAACCCTTTCGTTCTTCAGAAAGGGTTTCACAATGACTTCTAAAAAAATCGGCTTTCACCCTCCCAGAATCTAACGTTAGAGGATCTATTCCAAAAATTTCCGCCCCCTTCCTAGCATAGAATTTTAAAACCTCGTCATGACTAAAATTGGCACCCAGTTTCTTACTTGGTGTCATAGCTTTCCCTTCTATAGCAAGGCCTAATATCTTATACACATCAAGAAGGCCAATAGTAATCTCACCACAAGGGAGGTGGAATGAATTTGTCTCGGGTTGCCATCTTTCGATGAACGCTTCAATCAATTGGAAGTCGATTTCGTCGTACATCATTCTAGGGAGATCTGACAGTCCAACTGCACCGGGAATCTCTAACCAATAATTGTTGTCTAATGACCATTCACTGCTTTGCTTTGTCCTTTGTTGTGCCTTCATCGGACCTTTGATCTGCAGTAAAATATATAAATTATACTCCGTAGAAACATTAATTACAAAAAATACATTATTAGGTATTCTCTGCAGAAAAATGTGCAGTTTCTGCAGAGAATACCAAATTCAGAAAATATGCATTTGGTATTAAACTTCAGAAATCCCTTAAATAAATGACTTACCACCCCTTTTTGGATGTGGTACGCAACATGTGCTTCAAATCCCTTAAGCAACTCGGGATCTTCTGGACCTCCAGGTACGCCATGACTGAGCTCAGGATCATATTTTGGCTCATTCTTCTTGGACTTCCTCTTTCTTTTTGGTTTCTCGACCACTTTTTCTTCTTCTTCTTCATCATCATCACCTTCTTCTTCATGTGCTTCCGCTTCTTCATCCCAAACAACTTCATCCTCGTTTTCTGCTTCCATCGGTTCTGGTTGTTGATTGTAAGAAGAGGAACAAGGTTGTCGACTTCCCTCAGCATGTCCACTTCCCTCAGCATGTCCACCGCCCCAACTTTGTCCAGCAAACCCCTGTTCACTGCCCCAACTTTGTCCAGCCCACCCTTGTCCGACTTCCACTAGTGCATCCCGTGGAAAAAGATGGTCCCAGCAACCCGGTTGTCCAATTGAATAACTATCTTGGGAAACAAGGTCTCAACCAACTGGGTATGAGTTCCAACTAGTACACGGTTGTCCAATTGAATAACTGCCTTGGGACCAATTGGGGCGTTCATCAACGTTGGGGCGTTCATCAACGTCGGGGAGTCCCTCGGGGAAGAGCTCCACATGTGCGGTCTTTTTTGCTTTCCCCTTCCCTTTTGGTTTTTTAACCGGGGGTTCTTCCCTCACAACGTCTCGGTTTCTCCGACGAGTTGAACGACCAGGACGAGTTGAACGTCTCGGGTTCTTCCCTCAGCATGTCCACCGCCCCAACTTTGTCCAGCAAACCCCTGTTCACTGCCCCAACTTTGTCCAGCCCACCCTTGTCCGACTTCCACTAGTGCATCCCGTGGAAAAAGATGGTCCCAACAACCCGGTTGTCCAATTGAATAACTATCTTGGGAAACAAGGTCTCAACCAACTGGGTATGAGTTCCAACTAGTACACGGTTGTCCAATTGAATAACTGCCTTGGGACCAATTGGGGCGTTCATCAACGTTGGGGCGTTCATCAACGTTGGGGAGTCCCTCGGGGAAGAGCTCCACAGGTGCGGTCTTCTTTGCTTTCCCCTTCCCTTTTGGTTTTTCAACCGGGGGTTCTTCCCTCACAACGTCTCGGTTTCTCCGACGAGTTGAACGACCAGGACGATACATTACCTAAAACAATACAAAATAAAATCAGTAAATAAACGCATAAAGACAAAAACACAGAAAACAAATTGTGTAGAATACACATGTTCTGCAGAAGGAGAAATTGCCAGTTATGGCAATTTCTCGCGTTCTGCGAGTGGCATGACTTTCGCGTTCTGCGAGGAGTGACGTCACGCGTGACGCGTGATTTAACACTTTCTTCTCCGGTGATCTTATACACCCCGGCGACATTTTCGGCGACATTTTCCGGCGAAAAATTGAATATTTTAACTAAAAAACCTATCAATTTAAGTAAATTACCAAATAAACATCAAAACCCTAAATAAAATGTAAACCCTAATAAAAATCCCTAACCCTAATGAATTTCAACCTATTCAACATAAAAAAAACATCCACTAATCAACCATAATTCAAAATCATCATCTTTCATCCATTTCAAACAACCTAATACTATATAAAACCATTTCAAAATCAACATTCAATATCAAAACATCATATAATATGAAATTTCCTATACTAACAACATATATTCATCTAGAATCAACATTATAAAACATAAGAGAAGAAGAAACATACCTTAATTGAAGATTTGTGTTGAAATGAGGAAGATGAAGTTCGATTTTGAGAGGGGGAGTAAAAAAAGCGGCGGTGAATGTAAAAAATGAGCAGAAGTAGGGTTTTTTCCCCTTTTGTAGGGAATAAACCTCGCGTTCTGCGAGAGACACGCCCCTCGCGGTCTGCGAGGTGACGCTCCCTCGCGTTACGCGAGGGGCCGGACGTTATTTAGTAAAACGCCCGGGCTGTATTTAGTAATATATAGATAAATTTTTAGTACATTAAAATTTCAGTGTGACAATGAACATTTTGTGCTTAGATCCATGAATATTTAAATTCAAACTCATGAATATTCATGCTCAGTGTCACGAACATTAGTGTATATCGAGTTCATTACATTTATTTATTTATTTTGATCATGTTCAGTATTGTGAACATAAGATGAACATTGTTTTTCACAACCACGTTCGTGATAATGAACATTAAGAGTCATGGTCATGAACAATAATATTAATGAGTTGCTAGGCTGCTAGGTTGATTCCTAAGACATGATTGCTACGAAAACTTACACTTGTGTATATACGTCAACTTAGTAATGTGTTCATGTTAATTTAAACATACTCGTGTTAGCTTAAGGCGAATAATTCAGAATCTAATTATCTATTCCTAATTTAATATGTGAATAATTCAGAATCTAATGATCTATTCCTAATTTAATATGCAATTACATCATTTTCAATACCAAATTAAAACTAATAGTCATAAAAAAGAAATTGTATATTTTTGACAAATATAATATTCACCAAAGCAAGAAATATCAATAATGGTCTAAAAACATTTTTTTGCTACTTCCAAGTTCCAAGTATAAATCTCAGATTTCCATGTTATATTTTTTCATGTAAAATATCTTCCACTTCATCAACGTCATATTGTTAGGAAGTTATATCAAATGTTGAGCCCGTTCAAGGAAGAAAAAGGCTTAAAATAAAAATTAAAAACTAATTTCAGTTGTTTATCTACCATCAATCCATCATCAACGCTCCCTATTAAATATGAAAGTTTGAATAAATTAAAATGATACGATGGTAATTTTGTAAATAGAGGAAAAATTAGAAAAAATGACTCTTATGCCTTACCTTCACACACAAATTCTCCGATCTCTCCCCCAAATCCATCAATGACGATTTGATTCAGTGTCGTGACTTCACCTCCCTCCTTCCCTCGTTCCGACTCCCTAGTTCCTTGGCTCCACCTCCCCCCTTCCCTCGTTCCTACTCCTTCATGGTGTTGCTACTTCGGCACCTCATCTGCAATCACCGTCAGCACCACCAGGTTCAACTCCGACTTTTCTGCCTTCGAAGAAGCTAATCGGTTATGGGAAGAGGAAAGTTTAAGGCCAGTTCTCTAATCCAGAAGAGTTCTGTGAGTTTCTTAGTAAGTTTTGGTGTGTGATTTATTAGTTGGTTGGATTATTGGTCATAGCTCATTGCATACAGGCTTCTGATTTTGAGTTTGAATATGAACTTGGCTGATGCATCACAAGTCATTACTTTTTTTATTGTGTTGAGTGATATGGGGAATTGATTGATCTTCCAGATATAACAATCAGCCATGAAGTACACATGCCACAGTTCATGTCAATTTAGAAACTTTTTGTGTATCTTTGGTGATATTCCTGTCTTAAATTGACCAAGTATACATGTGTTGCGATTTAGATAAAGTTTTTCTCTTCTGTATTAGTATCATTCTAGTTATTGATTGGTGGGACTTTGGGTTAATTGTTGTTTGCATCTCATGGCTGGAGCTGAGCTGTGACTTCTGCTGATTTGTATATTTGAACACTTATAACTTTGAATAAACATAAGTAGGCCTCATTCATTATAGATGTTATATGGATTGTTACAGTTATAGCTAGTGAGCTGTGAATTTTGGTGATTTAGAGCGTGTGCAGAATTTTTTTCCACACCCTTTATTTGTGTGTTATGCTAGGGTGTTTGTTACTTTGAAGGGTGAATGTTAGGAATTTTTCATCTTGTGTAAGGATGTTTTAATTTGTCAATTGAATGTTAGGCATTAAGCAATCTGACACAGGATTGGATGCACCCAATCAGTGGGATCTTGTCTCTGATAAACAAATGATGCAGGAGGAGCAACCTCTTCAGGTGTGGTTATTCGCTTATTTTCTTTGATAGAAGACTCTTCTTCATTTCTTCTACATTATCTGTTATGAATCAATTTTCTCTTGGGAAACAGGTTGCAAGGTGCACAAAGATAATCAGCCCAAATACCGGAGATGCCAAATATGTGATTAATGTGAAACAGATAGCTAAGATACTTAGCCCTCTCCATTCCTATTGGTTTCAAATCCTTGATAAAGATCTTGATTCATATTGGAGATAAAGTTTCACCAACTGGTATTGAAGAAGGCATGCGTGTTGTTGGGTATGTTTTTTGCGGATCTTGTTATAGTTGGAGTCCTTGAATTTGAGTGTATTTACAAAGCTGGATGTTTCCTGAAATAGCTTGTATTGTGCTTCAGCATATAACATGTAACTCATCTTGGACATTCCCTATGGAAAGAGATGTCTGGTACTGAATGGGATGCGGAGAAAACAAGAGAAATCTCATGAATATAAACGTCCTCGTGTAAATTCTTGAACTTGTGACAGGATATCATTTGAACCTATTTGAACCTGTATGAGTACATTTAACCTATAATAGTATATTATTGAACCTTTATGACTACATTGTTGAACCTGTAATAGAAAGTCATTGAACTTGCATGAATTTACTTCTTTGAGTACTTCTTTCTCAGTTTCTCTATACACATAAACCTGACTTTTGATAGTCTTGAAGATTCATGCAATAATATTACAAGTTCATGAATACAATGCACTAACTTATCCTATGGTGTAACAATCTCATAAACCCATATGAGAAAACTAATGAACTCTCAAATTAAAATTGTGAACCCGCATAAAAAACCCCATTAACCTACAAGCAAAATCTTACGAACCATAGACAAAACTATGTTAGACAAAACTATGTTAGACAAAGCTATGTTACATTTTCTATGGGCCCAAAATTTCAAATATAAACATAAATACAAGTTCATGTGTTTGAACGAGCAAGTACATCTACAAAAACAGACAGGTTCATGTGTACCATAGGATAAGTTAGTGCATTACAATTCACTAAATTTGTAATACGTGATCACTATTTTTTTTATAGAAGTTGAATAAATATATTCTAAAGATCACAAACTCTATACAAAAAATCATAATATAAGAGGTACTTAAAAATTCATAAGAGGTTCACAAACTTTGTACTAGAGGTACGAGAAATATATACAATTGGTTCATAGGTTCATAGGTTCATGTCGACAAGAAAAAAATTCATTAACCTGTAAGTTCACTTGTTCACATTTCATAGGTTCATAAGTTTACACGCATACAAGTTAAATGATTTTTTACTGTAAGTTCACAGGTTCACAAGTTTACATACATACAGTTTCATAGGTTCTCAACTTCAACTCAATTATGTATAAAATAACGCTAAAAAATATCATGAACATGGTCGATCATACACATGATTCTTTCCTATAGTACACATGAACCTAAGTTAACCAAGTTCATTGCAAAATCGTATGAACCTAAGTTTAAATAACCATGAACCTAAGGCAACCAATATACAATCATCATGAACCTACTATCACAATACTTTGAACCTCCATATAAAACACGATGAACCTAGACTAATTCTAACAAAACTAATTCTAAATAACATGAACCTAGACTAAGCTACTCATGTTATAGACTATCCACCGACATGCCAGCATATCTACATAAACTTAGTGATTTACTCATCCAAGTTCACGAACTTAAAATCTAAGGTTCATAAACTTAAAAATGGAAGTTCATAGAATTTGTTTTAAAAGGTCACTGATTTTAAATTTACGATTCATGAAAAATGTACCAGAAGTTCATAGAAAAGTAATATGAAGTTCATCGATTTTATTTTGAAGGTTCGCATGAATTTTTCTTCTTTTTGATGTCGCATTTGTTAGTGCGTTGGGTTCCTTTTTCATTTGTGCTAGGGCTCTCGTGATTACGTGTCCATGCAATTTGACAGGGCAAAAGCAATGAAATTGTATCGACAAGAGAAATGAACCTGCATACAGACTATTATGAATTTGCATCCAAAGTATTGTAAACTTTTCATTATTTTATCTTGTTAAACTAAATTCTTATTAATTACTCCATGAACTTGGATCAATACTAGTGACCATGCAAGTGAGAACTAGAGAAAGGGTTAGTTAAAACTTATGAATTCGCAACTGAAAACTAACGAACCTGCAAGTGAAAATTGGTGAACCTCCAAGTGAAAACTAATGAACCTAAAAGTGGAAATTCTTGAACGTAAAATACATTTTTATTTTCATGAACTTGAGGAATCCTAGAGATTTTTTTTATGGAGAACAAAAATATGATTTATAATAAAACTAATGAGCGTGAAAGTGACACTCTTGAACCCGCAAGAGAAAAGGAATGAACTTGCAATTAGAAATTCATAAACTTGTAGGTTATATATATAAATGTAAAGTAGAGTTCATAAATTGAAACTTTAAGTTCAAAATATTTAAGCATAGGTTAATGAATATTCTATTTAAAGACACAATGCACCAAACCTATGCTACATTTCCATGCACTCGGCATTTCAATCTTACATAGGCTACGGATGAAAGAGAAAATAAATAAACATAAATACAGGTTCATGCAATTTTTCATTGAACTTATAGTACATTTTTCATTGAACTTGTAATTAACACATTTTTCAGTTAACGTGTATGCGTAAATATATTAACCACTCTGTGTTTCACTTGACAGTTCATGAAAATATATTTCATGGTTTATGAAATTATACTCGACCGCTGAAATTCACGAATTTGAAATTCACGAACTTGAAAGGTTCATGCACTTAAGATTAGAAATTGACGAACTTAAAAACAAAACTTCACAAACTTTTTAAAAAAGGTTCATAAACACTGTTCTAAGGGGTTTAGTTGAAGTTGAAATTAAGCTAAAACGGATGAACCTACAAGAAAAATTCAATGATTTTGCAAGGAAATTCACATGAACACACAAGATAAAATTGATGAACCTACAAGTTAAAAATGGATAAAACCACCATTACCCTACAAGGGAAATCTTATTAACCTATAATATAAATTGATGAACTTGCGAATGAAAACTCATGAACCCGCATGGAAAATCCCATGAACCCATAAAAAAATTGATGAACCGTGCAAGGGAAATATCATTCCTTGCAAGTTCATGCCAGTTAATGCGCAAGTTCACTTTATGTATTAGAATGGTTCATGGTAATATGCTTTTAAGAATAAGTTAGTTGATTGTGAAGAAATCAATTCATGCTACTAAGCTTGCATGGTAATATGCTTCCAAGTTCGAGTTATGTATAGCATTGTGAGTTCACGGTCCGAACCTCTCAAGTTCATGGCCAGAACCTTGCAAGTTCGTGGTCAGAACCTCGCAAGTTAGTGGTCAGAATCTCGCAAGATCAGGGTCGAAAACTCTCATCTTCATGCTCAGAACCTTAGGATCATGGTCAGAACCTTAGGTTAATGGTCACAACCCTACAAGGTTCTTGGTCACAACCTTGCAAGTTAATGGGCTGCCAAGTTCATAAGTTTGGTTTTGTAGGTTCAAGAGTTTTTTTTTAGGTTCATAAGTTACTATTTCAAGCTAGTTCAAGAGTTTTTTCTTGCACGTTCATTATTATTATTATTATTATTATTATTATTATTATTATTATTATTATTATTATTAATAATAATAATAATAATAATAATATTTTGCAAGCTCATGAAGTTTACATTACAGGTTTATGAGCTTACACTTGTCTAAGATGGAAGAACATTAACCAACACCTGGAGTATGGGTTCAGCAGGTTGGAAGAACATTTGTCTAAGATGGTTCAGTTCATAGAAACCACATCTGTAAGGGGGCAAACCCCTGCTGCCAGTGGTCGATCGAACAAGAGAAGCCCAACCTTAGATCCATAACAACCAGGATTCCCTAGGGGTACCCCTATTCAGTCCATGCCCAATATGGAATCAAGTCCATTAATGGTGAAGAAAGTGGAGTTCCTTGAGTTTGATGGCGAAGACGTTTTGACTTGGGTGTCAAAAGCCGAACAGTACTTCGCGATTCAGGAAACCAGGCCAGCCGACCAAGTGATCACCACTGCCATGGTTAGCCGACATGGCTCAGCATGGAACTGGATCCGTTGGATTAGCTAACAAAGGCCCTACTTTTCCAGGGAGGAGCTCAAGTTCGAGTTGGTCAAGCGATTTCTAGGGGTCACGCCTCGAATAGGTTCAAGCACTTGAGTTCTCTGAAGAAAATCGGGACAGTTGACGAGTTTGTGAACGACTTCATAGCATGCGCCTCCCACACCCATGGCCTGGGGAACGAGCAGGTGTTAGGTTACTTCTTGGCCGGCCTCCGACCAGAAATTCGGGTGGATCTGTAATCATTCGAAGTGGCCGAGTTGTTAGCCGCCGCGCGCACAGAGTTGAAAAGAAGGTGAACTTTGAAAGAGGGATGGGACAAGGACATTGGAAGAGAACCAACCCATCCCAGATGTCCGGCTCCAAGGATTGGGCCAAAAATCCATGGGCCGGCCCAAACCCTAAATTTGGAATTGGTCGCAGCCCAAAGGAAAGAACATAGCCAAGCTCCAGGCGCTCAAATTGGTCTCCATCAGCGTACTCCCCGGGGAACCAAAGTAGCTTGTCGGTGGCCAGAAACCGTTTTACCAATACCCTTCTGTCGGGTGAATATAATGATTGCAAGGCGTGTGGGATTTGTTATAAGTGTAAACAACCTTACTCATCATTGCATAAGTGCTCAAAGAAGATCTTCAAACTAGTCAGAGATAGAAGAAAATGAGATTGCTTCTGCTGAATGTGAACTCAAAGTGATATAGCCAATTGAGTCAAAATACACCCAGTGTGGTGGGGAACCACAAAACACTAGTCGATCTCCCTGCTGATCTAATCATGGAGGAGGAGGAATATGTCATAAGTGAGACCTCAAAGTCAAGAAAGAAATGGGCCCTAGAGGATCATGCCACAAGGTTTTAGTGATGTGGGACAAGAAAAGCAAGGAGGAGGCTACCTGGATGAGTTGTACGGACTATAAGAAGCAATTTCCTAACTCCAACCTTGTGGACAAGGTTTGTTTTGAAGAGGGAAGAATTATTAACGTAGGGGGTTATATTGTTTATAATCGTAGAAACAAGATAAGACACCAACTAAGATGCAAGGGGAAAATATCTGTAAGGATAGTTTGATATTTCTGTTAAGGGAAGATTTTGTGTCAGAAATTATTAGTGGATGTCAAGGTAGTGGAGCATGATGAGTATTGTCAAACTGAGTAGTATAAATATCATTGTAATCCCCTTGCTGCCTTGGCTCCATTTTGGAGATAGTGTTCTTAGTTATCTGTTCTTAAGCTATTTTGTGAGTTTGTGAGATTTCCAACATGCGGTCAAAGTGACAAAGAAATATATTTCTCTACCAACACTCCTTTGTAATGGCTCGTTCAAGGATACATCCGTTCCACTATTTTCGGGGTTTGGATGAACCCATTTTGTTCCTGTTGAACTTATTTAGGAAGAAAGCCAACGCTTCGGCGATGAAAATTTATCATCCCTCACATTCGTATACTAATACTCAACCAATGAGAGAACTTCACAAAATTGCTGATTGGTGTTTCATTGTAGAATTCCAAGGACATTATTGTAAACTCAATATTGTTGATTCGGTTGTTGTCTGGTTATGATAGGAACTGCTCAACAGAGACAGATACCTCAAAATGCCTACGGCAGAAGAACATTTACCTGATCTATGCATTGACTAAAAGTAGGGATCCTATTCAATCAGCTGAAGGTTCACCAGAGTCTTCTTCCTCGAAAGATCCCTCGGCCATCCTCTCCAACATATCCACATCTCCTGCTTCTGATAGCGTGGACAGCCTTAGCTTCTCTGCATCTTCACTGAGAAATACAAGCAATACATGATTTTAGAAACTCACATTAACACAAAGCATAAGATTGAAGGAAGAGGCCTACTCTGTAACCCCGAAGATTTCCTTGACAATTACAGTGCTATCCTTTGAACAGAACTCCGGTAGCTAGTCCAATCAAAAGTGTATATGAATCATCAGTTAGTTTTCAACTGATAGAAACATTTTATGTTCATAAGCTGCAAGATGTACGGCTAATCATCATAGATAATCCGAGACAAAAAACTTAACAAACTTCTAAATACTCATTCCAGTGATAAATCAGGATCAAACACATCCATCTCTAGTTCCATAAAACCAATCTTTCGTAAGATGACTAATGAAGATACCAATATCTTCTTAGTTCTTACAAATAAAACAAAGGTAAGAAAACACATTTTTCCACGAATTTGATGTCCAAAGTCCAAACACTCCCAAAGAAGTTACGAGGTGTTCTTTCTTTTCTTTTTCTACATCTAGAATATTCTCAAATGACTGTTTTGCTTAAGTTGTTCTATTCTTATATGATTTCTTAGCTTAAGCTGTTCTATTGGGTATAGGGAATAATCAACAATTTCCAACTACATAAAACTGTTTAATAGCCAAGAAGTATTACTTTTTTTACACTATCTATCAGCAAGTAATTTTGCTTCCAACTATTCCACCTTAGTGATGTTACACTAATCAGTCTCTGATTTTAATATGATACATCGTCATGAGATTGTATCACAAGATCGATGTACCCTCCCAGTAAAGCTGCATAATTGTCTATTCAACAAAACCTAACTAGTACGGTAGATTGGAACTATTACCTATTTCTATGTAAAACCCCTTGGAAAAATCACACTTGTTTAGAATCATGCGTGGGAAAGTTGGAATAACAAGTATGAGCAACAGGCAAGCCACAGTTTGGTAAAGCTGAGAAAGCACAGAGCATAAGTCATTAAGGCACTAACCTCAGATAAATAAAAGATTTTTCCAAAGAGAACTTGCACAGCTATTTTCCGCTTAAAGCCTCTTTCAGAATAACCCGAAGCATCCATTACAACTGGGCCTGGAAAAATTGCAAACAAGGTTAATCTTCTGAACATCAGTACACTTTGCTTTTTCTAGTTACCATCAAAATAGCGAATGGGGGGAGGGGGGAGAAGCAAAAAAAGTTTGGATAGGGCTGTCAACAACTAAGGTAACTCGAATAAAAGAATCTTTTGACATTATAGTACTTATATCTGATCATGCACTTTCCATAGAGGAACTACCAAACATAATCCTTGAAACAATCAACACTGACTTCCCTAAGAGAAGGGACAAAGCCAATTATTATGCATAAACGTTTTTATGTATTTCAAGATATATGAAGAAGAAGGAACATTTTGGATAGGGCTGTCAACAACTAGGAAACTCGAATAAAAATCATTGACATTATAGTACCTATTTCTGATCATGCACTTTTCATAGAGGAACTCCCAAACCTAATCCTTGAAACAATCAACATTGACTCCCCTAGAGAAGGGGCATAGCCAATTATTATGCATAAACTTTTTTAATGTAATTCATGACATATGCATCAACATTTGAAACACAATTGACATTATCTTCACCCTATAGTAAGCATCAGAAGTCAAATTTAACAGGAAGAAGAGCCACCATAGTATGAAGAATAAACAAGAATCACCAAAAATTACATAAGGATCCTCCAAGAAGCCATCAACTTCAATAAGGATTATTGACTTTATACTCTGTATGAGATTTTCTTTCAGACTATCGATGTCTCCTACCCAAAAAAATCTGTCTCCCTGATTGCAGCATTTATAAGATGCCTTTATTCCAACAACCAAATCCAGTATTCCCCATTCTCAGACAAATAATCATATAATTAAGTCTCATTGAGTTTATCCCAAAATAGGCCTAATACCGTCTGAAAAGAAGAATAACAAAAGGGAAAAACAATAAACACATAATAACCAAAGTGGGATGATGATGGAGGCAAATCCATGTACGTAACAGAGAGAGAAGAAAAGGTATCTACTTCTTTGTCTATGTTGCATTCCACACTGACATGAATGACTTTTTTTAGCCCAGAATTTTGCTATCTGGAGATCATTGCATATCATGCATCAAATCAGAACTTTAACAATTATATCCACTGACTCACATGCTTCTTAACATCCAAAACCAAAAGTTTGTTTCCATCATAGACGGCATAAGGTGCTCTGTGAATACTCAGTTCAACAGAAAAATAGACGTGAAAGAATGCAGAACCTTTGTCTTTCACGATCCGTCTTGAAACTTCATTCAAAATTTCAGCAACCTCTGAATCTGTTAGGGTGGAAGCTTTTCTCAGCTGTATCAGGTCTGCAACCATTTCCGGATTGAAAGGCTTCTCATTTAATGAATATCGAATGTATTTCCGCATAACATCCTCTATGCTAAAACCTGTCTGGTAAAAGTTAATAACACTATCAAAACCTTCATATTAAGAGCTGAGAGCATCTAATCTTACAAGAGAGTAACAAAAAAGTGTAAATTTGATATCATCCAGCATTAAGTTAATAGACTGCAGACATCATCCAGGTACACTGTCAATATTAGTCATAGGAAAGTTCTAATGCTACCATAAAAAGGTAATAGCTTAAAGAAGAACATGAAGCGTTTTAAAAGCTTTGATACTTCAAGAAAAAATGTGGGAGAAAAAGGAGAGACAAAGATACAGTAATCTGACAGAAACAAGTCAAGATAGCCACACAAAAAAATGGTCATGCAACCATAGAAACTCCTCTATTCTGACTGTTGTACTAGAAGAGGAGAATAAGAAAAAACAACTCAAAGGACTAGCTTATATGGTTTTACTTGGAAAATAGAAAACCAAACTATTATGTTCCTCTGTTAAGTTTTAACTCCAACATCTCATTCATTGACAGTTGCAACTAAGAAAATTCCCTCTATTCATCAGTCTAAGCTAATAATTCTGGCATCCATCGCAGCAGATGGAATTGCAGTATCTCCTAAGGAAGTTTAGTAAGTATTGCATATGATTCAGGATGCAAAATTGAGTGGAAAACACATGCCATCACAGAATGAATTCTTTAGGAGCAATGCTCCACAAAACTGCCCCAGATAGATTTCAAACAACATAATATGGATTTTGTAGAAATACATCCTACTACCTTTTGCACCAAATCTTTCATTGCTGAGGGCTGAAGTTCATTCCCGCCTTTCTGCAGCAAATCATCTATTGATTTGCACATCATGGCATTTTTGTTAACCTGAAAAACCAGATACTGAAGATAAGAAATAATGAGGAATAAAAAAGAAGAAGATAGGATTGGAGAAAAGACAAGGATAGTACCAATTGGCGTCGCTTCCCTTTAGGGGAATTGAACTTTTGTAGGGTCCTGACAAATGCAATGACGAAACTGATGCCAAAATAGGCAATAGGAAGAGTGAGAATCCAAGGTAAGTTGCTCCGGCCAACCCTAGGCCCAGGAATGGCGTGAGTAACAGAGCCGGTGAACTCAACCAAATCCAAAGCCTTCTCCTGTATCCAGGGAAGCTCCTCCTCGACTTCTACCTCCTCCTCCACCTTATCATGAGGCGCCTTCTTATTGTTGACAGCGAAGATTGGCCTGCGACTTGGACAATGGTGGAGGCGAAGAAAGAGAGGGGAGGGAAGTGGAAGCGAGGAGAGAGATGAATTGGGCGTGGTTGTTGATCGGGAGAGAAGTTGGAGAGGAGTTAAAGCCGGTGAGGCAGAGAGTGCCATTGTTGTTTTCGCTCAACGAGCTCACTCTCTGGGTTTCCACCTTCCTCACCCTAACTAACTAAGCGGGTATGAACAATATGGATCCAAGGATTTGTCTCTCATAGTCTGATGCCCTTATGGGTATTGAAATGTATGTTTCTATCCTTTTTCATTTAAGTTTTAATTTCCTACCCCTACCCCACTTCACCCCACACACAAGTACCCCACTGTCTCTCCCTTGGTCTCACCGGCTCCTCCCTATCAAACTTCACTCTTCACCTTCGCCTTCAACGCGAAGGTGCAAAAGAAGAGGGTCTCCGCCAACTGCAATTCACCATGACGATGCAGACTAAGAAGACGAAAGTGTGAAGCAGCTTAGAGATTGCTCTGTGATTTACCTGTTCTTGTAGGTTCTCATTTTCCCAAATCAAAACAAATTTGCACATATTTCTTCCTTTAAACCATAAACCCTAATTTCTTATTGTTCGATCGCACAACTGTCTTATTAATACCAATTGGAAATCTTGCCAAGCTGGCGTTTCAATATTTGATTCGAATTGAATTGGTCTTCAATGATACAATTCTTCGTGTAATAGAAGTTTGGGATTGGAAGGCGTGCAATGAGAGGAGGATGAAAAATATCAAAGGATCCAGGTGAGATTTATGTAGCAACAGTGAAGATTCAACTTCAAGAACAAAGCTACATACCTCAATCTTGGATGCCTTTGCAATTTTGAATTTAATCTGCATTTAACAATACTGAATGACAGTTTTGTATTTGTATGTTGATGACAAGTTATTAGTGGTGTTGACAAATTATTATTCGTGTTGATAGTTAAATCACTCGTGTTGACACTTTAATTACTCGTGTTCACAATTTTGTTACGTTGTTGTCAAGTTATTAGCAGTGTTGACAAATTATTATTCGTGTTGACCATTATAATTAATCTTGTTGACAGTTTAATTACTTTTGTTGACAGTTTAATCATGTTGACAATTTAATGTGTTGACATTTTATTTAATGTGTGGACAGTTTAGATTTAGCAAAAAATAAATATTATTGACAATTTAAGTGTATCAAAAAATAAGTTTTTATAGTAGATGAAAATATTTAATTTTATTGACATTCGTTGAGAATTTTGAAAAACGCTAATTAAGATTAAAAATCAAAAAAATAATAGTAATGTTAATTATATGTATGGAACATTTGACCCGTTGAACACGTGTATCTATTACATAAATTCTGAAAAATGAAGTGATATAACTTGGGAGAGGGGTGGGGGACCACTACCAATGTGTATCAGCCAGAGAGGGATGAGGGGACTCTACATCAGCGGGGAGATTTTAAGTTGCTATTCTAGTTTCATTAGAACATCTTCAACCATGAAATTTATTTGAGTTTCATATCTTATATTATATTATTTCTCTCTCTCTCTCTTTCACATAATCTTTTAAAACTCTTAATCTACAACCATGAAATTTATATCAAATATCATACCTTTGTGACATCATCTTATGACATCATATAATAATATATATATATATAGGGTCCGGTTCCGGTGTAACGGATTTTATGGTGTAACGAGTGGATTGATTAGGAGCGTTGGATGAGATTAAATCAATGGCTAGGATTAATGGTGGAAAAAAAAGAAAAAGAAATTAATAGGAGAGAGAGTATGTAATTGTTAGCAGTTAACGTATTTGTAGGATTTTTTGATTTTTTGATTTAAATTTTAAACGTTAAACATGAGAGAGAAAGAGATAGAATGACGGTTAAACAGAGAGATAGAATGACGATTTAATTTTCTCCATTGCAGCCTGAATCCATGTTCACAACATTAACGCTCTTGCTCTTCTTCCAGATCTTCATTCTTCTTGAAGTTTTTAATTCTTTTTCCATTGACGCATGAATTTACAATGTCTACGGAAGAAGTTGATCGTAAAGGTTAGTTCTTGAGAATTAGGGTTTCTTAGTATTCAGTTATGGTTACTTTGTTGTTCGACGAAATCTGCAAAAATCAATGGCTTATGTTGCGCAAGAAATATTCGATTTTGATTAATCGATATTCATGTTTACAATACAGTTTGTGTATTCGTGTTCTAATGTGAGATATTCATCTTCTCCGGGTGTTCTAATAGTGATAGATTAGGTTTTAGGGTTTCCATTACGAAAGAAGACGGTATTCTGATATTCATCTTTGTTATTCGTGTTCTTCATCTGAAGTATTAGGTTTTAGGTTTTCCATTACGAAAGAAGACGTATTCCAATATTAAGAAGACGATATTCTGTTGTTCATCTTTGTTATTCGTGTTCGACTGTAGAATATTCAGTTATAATATTGATATATTAGGTTTTAGGGTTTCCATTACGAAAGAAGACGGTATTCTGATATTCAACTTTGTTATTCGGTTCTTCCCCTGAAGTATTAGGTTTTAGGTTTTCCATTACGAAAGACTTTTATTTCAATATTAAGAAGACGATATTTCGTTGTTCATCTTTGTTATTCGTGTTCGACTGTAGAATATTCAGTTATAGGAGTTCCATTATGAAAGAAATTAATGAAAACATAAAGAAGACGATATTCTGATGTTTATCTTTGTTATTCGTGTTCGACTGTAGAATATTCAGTTATAGGAGTTCCATTATGAAAGAAATTAATGAAAACATAAAGAAGACGATATTCTGATGTTTATCTTTGTTATTCGTGTTCGACTGTAGAATATTCAGTTATAGGAGTTCCATTATGAAAGAAATTAATGAAAACATAAAGAAGACGATATTCTGGTGTTTATCTTTGTTATTCGTGTTCTTCCTCTGATGTATTAGGTTATATGGGTGTTCATCTTTGTTATTCGTGTTCTACTATTCAATATTCAGTACAGTTTTTGTATTCGTATTCTAATGTGAGATATTCATCTTCTCCGGCTGTTCCAATAGTGATATATTAGGTTTTAGGGTTTCCATTACGAAAGAAGACAATATTCTGATGTTCAACTTTGTTATTCGTGTTCTTCCTATGATATATTAGGTTTTAGGGTTTCCATTATGTAAGACTTTTATTCCATTACGAAAGAAGACGATATTCCGATATTCAACCTTGTTATTCGTGGTATACTGTTGAATATTCAGTTATAAGTGTTCTACTTTTTGCCCAGGTAAAAAAGTGGTCGATGAATGGTCAAGTGATGATTTGGTGACTGACAATTCAGGAGATGATATGGAGGTTTGCGAAACTGGAATAACAGACGTTGATGAAGAGGAAGAAGCTGAATTCGATTATGGAACCGATTGTATTGTTCATCCCGATGACCGTAATTCAAAGTGTTGGATACCTAGGTTTCCAAGTCAAGAAAAACCTAGGTATCCAACATCCTTGATACTGCATATTTTGATTAAATACTCTCAAGTCTTAGGTTGTCTTTGTATTCTAAACTAATTATTGGTTACAGAACAACTTTGTCATAATAAGGGATTCAACTTCAAGTAAAATTAGTTAACTGACTCAAGATTCACCACCACGTACTACAAAAGGATAATTGTGTACAAAATATAGAATACTAAACTTTAACTACAGGAAATTGTTTAAAAATGACACTTCAAATTTCAAATGAAAACTTGTTCAGATTATAACCAGCTTCAACTACATGAAAATCTTCACATGATGGAGAAGAACATTACAATTCATAATCCAAATGATAATCCACACCATTTTACAACTCCTTGTCATTTGAAACAACTTTCAACCTCCCAAATGACAAGACAATATACATCGTTTGCCGCAGAAACTGCATAGGCTCAAGCAGTCAACAATGGTGTCACATAGGTACTTATATTACAACCGCAAAGGTGAGAAGAATACAACCAATAGTACCGGGAAGCGTAAGATAACAACCAACTGTGTTGAATGCGGAGCTATGATCAAAAGGCTTTTGTTCCTACATAAAGAAGACGATATTTAGATTTTAATCTTTGTTATGCATGTTCTATTGTTGAAATATTCTGTTATAGCGGTTCCATTGTGAAAGGATTTGTACATACATAAAGAAGACGATATTCGGATGTTCATCTTTGTTATTCGTGTTCTACTTTGAAAACATCTGTTATAGGGGTTCCATTACGGAAGGTCTTTTTTCCGGTTTTGAACACCATCATATAAACGAATATAATAGTGTACTTCATTGTACAAATTGACATACCCATTATATAAAATGATCACCTAATTCATGAATATCTCTAAAAACGTGAATATCCCCATACATAAACATGAATATCTTACGTCCAACTAATACGTTTAATTACCAATCTTTGACAATTTACAATGGCACCACCATAGTGTTGGATCTGGGCTTGAGCTTGTGCTTGCATCTTCCTCGACCATCCCCGAAAAGATATCATGACTGTTACCTAATGAAAACATGGATAATACCATTAGTTTATAAATTTACAAAAGATGGTTACAAAACACAAAAGATTACACAAATATCAAACATGAATATTAAGAATATAAAATATGAACATAAATAATGCATAATTCCTTAACAGTTTGTTATTAAAAACATGAATTTAGATACTTGAATATCACAGTATCCAAACGTGAATATGTAAGCACAAAAATTTGAACAAATTTGTAAATCCGATTTGTGCAAATTTAAGAAAATAATATTGAATACCAACCATATGAAATGCGGACATATAATCGAGTGACTGAACAATTGTCAAATTTTTACTCCCTCCGTTAAAAATTACTTGTCCCTGGAGCAATTTTAGGGAGAATTTATTGGGGCAATAAAAAGACAAGTACTCCCCCAAACGTTACAAGTACGAGAGAAAACAATTCAGTTTGATGCACTCTCAGTCAGAATCGAGCTACTGTCACAAATAAGGCCTAGATAAATCAATTCAACAAATTAATCAATTCCCTCAACATTCTTCATAAATCCAGTGTAGTTTGATGTATAAACAAAACTCTTTCAAACATAAATTTTTAAGTAGTTACAAAACCCTAGATAACTAACACTTGACAAGTAGACCACCTGTTTCAGAATCACGCTCAAAACCCTAGAAAAATCAATTCAAGAAATTAACCAAATCCAATCAACTAATCAAACTATAAACAAACAAATTTATATCTCCGGAAATACCTCTTGCTCCATTGAAGGGCTTAGACATGTTGACTCGCAGTCTTAATTCCAAAAATCAAAATCTCCAAGCGATGCAGTGGTGTAATTGGTGACAGTAAATCTCCACTACTGGACAATAGTATCCAAATTAAGAACAATAACGTCGAGAAGAAATTAACCGACAAATTACTTCAAGCTCAAGAGGAAGCGAGAAGGAGGAGAAAACAATGGCGGCAAGAGATGAATGCAGGAGGAAGAAGGACAAACTTCAAAGTCCACTCCATCTTCTACCTTGCAGAAACACGTACAAACGACGACCGAGACTGCGGAGGAGCCGATAGAGACGGTGGTGGAGCCGATAGAGACGGTGGTTGAGCCGATACAGACGGCGGTGAATAATGTGTTTTTTGACCGAGGAGGAGGAGGAGGTGGTGGGAGAACTTCGAGCGAGGAAGGCACGGCGGGACGAGGAGACGACGAATTGAGGAGGATGGGGCGACGGACTGGGGACGAGAAGGCGATGGCAGGACGAGAGGAGGAGGTTTGGGGAGGAATTGAATGCTTCGTAAAAAAAAAACCTAGCCTTTACTAAATTGGGTTTAGTTTTGCTGATTTGATTTGGGAAGTAAATCCCCAAATTTCGGGATTGGAATCTTGTGATTGTTTTCTAATGTGCATACCCTTATCTAATAATCGTACAACCCATTTCAATTAATCTCATCCATTTATTTATTCATCATCCTGTGGTTTAAATTAGTCCACTCGTTACACCGTAAATCCTTGTTATACCAGAACCTAAATCTATATATATATGTTAAATATATTCAATATGAATACCAATATGTAGATAAATATATTTTACATATTTTTATCAAAAAACATTTTATAAATTTATTTAAATTGATGAGTTAGTAGAGTTGGAAAATATAAATTCAATATGCAAATCATTAACTATTTTATCATTGGTACATGTGATATATTTTCATTGGCCCAAATTGAAGGTGGAGTTTCAATTGTTTCAGCCTTGAGTTTCAAGTGCTTGAAAAATTTGCCAAGTTATTTCTTTTCTTTTTAAAAAAATTGTTATAAAACTCTAAATTTCATGGTTGAAGATTAGTAGCTAGCAAATAAGTTATCCCCGAGGGTTTTAAGCGCTTGATACAACTTCGGGTACTAAATACAAATTTAATTTCTGAAGGTAAAAATCTACAAAACAATTGAATTTGGGGACATTTTCTTAAATTAAATTCTTTCTTTCAAATGTTCGAAAATAAAATCTTTCTCTAACCTAAAATAATGAAACATCTCGTTTCATCAAAAAAATAATAAATAAAAAATGAAACATCTCGTCACTGTCCGATCGTCGTAGCCTCCTCGTGGTCTCATCTCCTCATTGTTTCTGTAACCTAGATCCTTCTTCTTCATTCTCAATCTCCTTCAGCGCCAAACGACCTTTAACCTCAATCTGCTTCTCTAAACTAGATCCTCCTCCTTAGTGTCTCAACGCCAAACACTGCCTTTCTATAACCTAGATCCTTTCTCAGCGCTGCACACCGCCTCTATTCGCCACTGCCAGTATCGTTGTCGGTCTCCTTCGAGGTGAGTTCACTCTTCTCCTGCACAACTGAAATAGTATTTACAAAAAAGAGAAATGTATGGTTTCTCAAGTGTTTTCGTCCTTTTTTTATGCTATTCTTGATAGTTGGCTTCATTGCTCCATCTATCCCCTTCACCCATCCACATCCCGTCTCCGCTCCTTCCGGAAGGGTCGACGGCCACGCCACCCAAGCAACGCTAACCAATAGAAAGTATGTACTTCTTATATTGAATATCTGATATCAATCTATCAATTAGGCGTTTTGAATCTTTCCAAAGGCCACATCTTGAAATTTCTGTTTCCTCATTTTTTCTAGGAGTTCAACAGTCTATCGTTAAGGCCTCCTCCTATGCTTTCCATTTGTTCGTTATGTAGCCATATTTTTCAAGGTCTTTTTATATGTTTTGGGCGTATTAAGCAATTACAACGCACTTTTGTTGACTTCCATTGTCGTCAGGGATTCCGACGAAAGATGAATGCATCGTTGAAAGCAGCAGGTGTAGTGGAATCCTCTCGAGCTAATCTATTCCAGCTGAGGGTTGCCCTTTTCCATTCTACTCCCGTTTTGGAACGGGCACGCGGCAAACAAAGGCAGCCTGTAAAATCCAACTTCTTATACAAAATTGTCAACTTTTTGGTTTTCTTCCTGAGTTTGATTGTTTATACATTTTGCTATGTTGTTTTGTACAGAGATTCACTTACTCTAGAGGACCCCGGAAGAATCGGTGGAGAGGTCATGTTCTACGCAACTTCAATTCCTACGCCGAGGATTTTTTCGAGGTGATTAACTATGCCATCTATGCTGCTCTCTCCTCCCGTACAATCAAATCTCATGGTTTTGAAATTATGGAACTTTGGCTTAATATTACCTAAATTGCTGGTTTTGATGGTCGATGATCCACTCAATGCTTGTTTATCTGGTCTATGTAATTGTACTCTTGTAACTTAAAATTGCATGGCTCTTTCATAATCATTCTTCAACCAAAAAGCATTTGAGAATTTATACTTGTCTTCTGAATTCACATTTCAATTATGTTGAAACACAGAGTTGGATACCCTTTGTTGAGCAAGAAGATTCTCGTAACAGGGGTCCGTCATGGTTTAGTAGAAAAGAGGGAGCGAGTGGATCAAGGAGACAGGGGAATCCTAACCAGGGGTTCAGTCCAAGGGGAAGAAGTAAGTACAACATCCCTTGTTGCTTTTAATTCTTGGTTTCTTGTGTCTCAGTTATTATATAGTTGTCATGGGATTTAATCTTAGTAAGATTGAATTTTTAAGTTCATACCATTTGAACCATTTGAAGTATATAAAATTTATAGTTAGGCTAGTGAATATAGGATGCTGGACTGTAATTGCATCTGTTAACACTAGTGCATGAATGTATGTGTAGGTTGTGCAACTAACACACATGGGCTTCATGATCCTTTCCAGGAGGCTCTGAATTTTTTGATGATGATAAATTTGACGCCGAGACAATCTTTCAATCTGCTTTTGGTGGAGGAGAGCGGATTTCCTTCTGGTCCTTTGTGAATGAGGATAATCCCCGTCGAAGGAGCTCATCAGCGTACACTAATGCTCATAGCCATAGGGGTGGGCCTTGGCATTGGAGAATGGATAGTGATGACGATGAGGAGGAAGAATCATCTTCAGATACTGATAGTTCAGCACCAACATCAGCGTCAGACAGATTGGCACTTGGTTTGAGCGCTTATGGTCCTCTAAAACTCGATGATGTCAAGCACGCGTGAGTTACCCCTATTCACATTTGTTTATGCCATGAATGAGATTTTCATGAAAATAATCACACGGTAATATTTGTTTTGTGCAATTCCAGTTACCGTACTTGTGCTCTGAAGTATCATCCTGATCGGCACCAAGGACCCTCCAAGGTATGGAAACCTTTGACCATGTTCTTACGATTCTTGCTTGCAATCACTAATTGTGTGTATTACAATAATACAGAATGCTGCTGAGGAGAGGTTTAAGCTTTGCACTGCCGCATATCAATCTCTGTGTGACAAGCTAGCAGTGAGCTGAAATCAGGGTTAAGGAGGTCTGTGAGTCTGTATTTTTACTCTTAATTATATTAGTTTGTTTCATGGCTAGCTTAGCTAGCATAAAGTTTAGGAGTATAGCTTTTATTCACAAAATCAGGGTTAATGCATGTGAAGATGCAATTCTGCAAGTGTACTACACTACTACTGTTGCTAAAGGCTACTCCCTCCGTCCCTATTTGTTTGTCCACTTTGACCAACTTACATTATTCACATGTCGATACTTTTTTGCTCGATTATTCCCAATCTATGAGAAAAAACATAGTCATATGTGATCTTGTTTGATTCGTCTCAATGAACACTTTAACAACATCAAAATTTTACAATTTTTTGTAATATGTAGTTAGAGATATTAACGATGCAAAACTCGTCTCGGCAAACGCAAAAAGTCAACAGTGGACAAACAAATAGGGACAGATGGAGTATAACTTTTATTCACAAAATAAAATAATATTTACAAATGGTGGTTTATTGTGCATCTTCATAAGCAAAGTCAAAACCTATTCTTTTGTGGTAACTTCCATCTGCTAAACATGAAACGAATGTTTTAAACAAGGGTTTTAAAGATTAATCTTTCACTTTTAATTCTCATGAGGTTTGGCCCGATTAAAAACTCTTCGAAACAAAGGAGAAAAAGAAGGAAGATGAAGTTTTAAATTAAACCTCTGTTTTCTTCCAAATATACAAAGGAGGGTGAAAAATTCAAAAGTGTTGCTTTTCATTCTCGAAATGATCAGAAGCAACTTTTTTTTTTAACAAGCTAGGAACGGTCCCCTTCATCAGGGTTGACCCCACACCCCTATATAAGGGGAGCATGTCATTAGTGGGAGTCGAACTCTCGATGTGTGGACAAGGGGACAAACCCTTTACCACTTGGCTACAAGAGCCTTGGCAATTGAATACAACTCTTTTTTTGTACAAACAAACAAAAGACAATCTATTACACATAGACTACGTCTAAATCATCCGCACGAATGATTTGGTATAATAGGGAAAATCGAAGAGTGGATAAGAACCTGATCTAGGCGTTCCATAATGTTGTTGTGCATGATTTAAGATTTTCGCTAGGTGAAAGGGAAACCCGGGAATTTAGTATTAACAAGATTAAACTCATTAATAAAATTTTGAAGTCGAAGGAATCGAGTTGAGTAAGGCTGAGCACCGCCAATTTTCTCGTTAGGAGTAAGGAGTTCGTTTAGATCTCCTATTATCATGACATGAAGATTAATATTAGCAATGGTTCTGCTAAGGTAATCCCAAAATTCAGGTTTTGCATCCTCTCGGGAGGGAGCGTAAACAAAAATGATAACGATGTTACAATTGTGAAGCGTATAATTTAAAACAATCATATTTTTATGTATCTGATTAATGTGAAGACGATTTAATTTGAGATTATTCTTATGAAGGAGCCAAAGACCTCCTTTCACTCCTAAAGAAGGAACAAGGAAAAATCTTGGATGATAGGCTGTGAGGGCAACATTTTGGAGGGCAAATCTCATCATTCGTGGAGCAATGGCAAGAGGAAGACTCATAGTGTTTAGAGGAGCATAGGACATGTGATGCATCTGGGCAAGAATTTGAGAGTTGTACATTTCTGGATGAAATGCAACATGAATAGGGTAAGCATGGATATAGTCTTGTGCATTGGGGCCAGACCGAGAGTTATAAGGAGCAGACTGGATTGGAAGAATTGCAGAAGAGTGTGCAGTGAGGGTAGAGTTACCTTGTCCATGACTTGGAGACACTTGATGACCAACAATGTTGAACTTGGATGCATGAGTAGGGGCTTGGCGAATGAAATTTGGACCTTTCTTCACAGTGGAGATGGCAGCAACTTTAGACATGAGGTGACCAATGATCCTTTGTTTTGTGGCTCGAGCGGCTTCTTCATCTTCAGTTGAACCAGTGAGATTGAATTCAAAGATGTGAGGTGGAAGATTGTTCAGAAAACAATTCTCAAAGAGGTGATATGGCTCTCCGCAGCTGCCACACCCCGGGTTTAAGTGGTCTTGTCCGAGTCCTCAAACCATAACCGAAGGCCAAATCCACACTGCTGGTTAAAGATTTCTTCAGTTTAAGTGGTGTTGGTTGTAGTTTGGAGGTTCTGAAGTTTGGCCAAAACCAGGAGCATGTTCCATTGATGAAGGGGAGCCATGTTCGTGTGAAGCAGGATGGCGTTTGTGGAGAGGCTGGTAATGTTTTGAGAGGTAAGTGGGTTCTCCATGAGGCTGAAGTCAGAGTTGGGAATATTTGAAAAGTTTATGACAACTTCAGCGTAGGGCAAATTGTCTTCCATGTTGAGATTGCATAGAGTCTTTAATAAGGTGAAGATAATGGTTGTGAGCAGGTGAGAAGAGATGGTGTGGTCTGCATTAAATGTTGTAGTGCTATTTATAAGGGATTCTATGGAGCTAAGATGCCAGCTGAACAGTTTGGAAGAAGAAGTTATATGATCTTGAGTATAGTATAGCTGTTCTGGAGAGAGTATTGAATAATGATGATGTGAGAGTTTGACCACCAACCAGAGGGTGGCGTGAGCAAGAGTGTAATAATTTGGAGTTGGCAGCAGTGTCGAGTATTTTAATATCAAAACATAGTTCAATAGAGGAATATCAATGAATAATAGTGCCAATTTGTCAAGAGAGGGGTCTTAAGGCACAAGGCCGGTTCGAAGATCACCACCTCACACATAGCCAGCATGTCAATGGGGTGTATGGCGTGACTCATCCAGTTTCTGACAATGTGCTTGAACCAAGCATCAAAGGCAGAAATTAGAGATCCAGTCAGCCATAAAGCCATCCACTCATGGGGTGTGTAAAAGGAGGATCTGTAGAGACAAAAGAGAGAGAGATTACCTCGGGAGAGAAGGAAGTTGTTATTGTAGGACCATCGAGCCACACGAGCACATGCAGAGTTGGCCTCTTGATGATCTGGAGAACAGCAACGCCAATCCATGGGAGTCTACTACAGAAATTGAAATAACACGGGCAATGAAGTAATGATTGAACAAAGTAAAGAGGAGAGAGGCTAGGATTCACCAGATTTATAGTATGAAAGCAATCTTCTAGGGTAAGCTGCAATCACAATCCAACAAGGCAGATTGACGGCTTCAGCCATAGGAAAGAGGAAATTGATAGGATCTATGGTAGGGTTAGGGTTTCGATTGAGGAGATTTGTGGGAATTAGAGGGTTACGATTGAAGAGATTGTGGGACTTAGAGGGAAAGGATTGAGGGGGAGAAGGGGAAGGGGCAAAGCCCCAAACCCAGATGGCTGAAGAAATACCATATCAGTACCGAAGAACTAGAGAGAGAGAGAGAGAAGAGAGAGGTGAATGATCAAATGTTTGGTATGGTAATTGAATACAACTCTTGAATGAGTTTTTAGACTTATTTTAAAGTTTGAAAACAAACAAACAAAAACAAGGAAAAAGTTGCATAGACAAAGGACTTGAAAGCTATTTGATGTGACTCTACTTTCCATCCATAAACTCATAAACTTGTACTAGTTAATTAATCGAACTGGTTAAGATTTTAATTAAGCATCATCAAATCTAAAAAGCTTAATTGATGGCAAAACAAATAGGGTTATTTACCGAAAACCACCCGTATGATGGCCTACTTTGCGATTAACCACCCCTATGTTGCAATATTACCGGAAACCACCCGTATAAACACCTCCGTCACTCAACGACCACCCGTCACTAACTTCCGTCAACTTCCATTTGAAATTTATGACACGTGTCATTTTTTTTAAATATATTTTTCGAAATTACTGAAATCACCCCTTCAAAAATTCTAAGGACATTTTTGCCATTTATTCAAACTCTTTAGAAAGTTTATGTAATTTCTACAAAAGTAATTAAAAACTTCAAACTCTATCTTCTTCCCCAAATCAATCAAAAACCCTAAATCTTCCCCAAATCTCAAATCCCCAATCCTTCCTTCTTTCCCCACCGACAAATCCGCTTCACCCTCCTTCTACATAATCTAATTAGAGTGGTTTCAGTTGGTAGGAACTCCATGAAATTACATAAATGATGAATTATCGGACTATTACACCACAGAGAAATATACTGATAAATGATGAATTATCGGACTAACAGTAGTCTCCAAGATCAAAATTCACCAACTGAGTTCATAATTCCATGAGCAATCAACAATTAGCAACCCAAAATTACACCCAAGGCCATAATTAATCAATACACAAGCCGTATAAACCAAATTAATAGATGGAATTGCTGCCAAATGATTGCAATCAAATCATAAAACAATTAGCACTGCATCTGAGGCCAAACAATACAAATTCCCACTTTAGCTCATTACCTTCAACCATATCATGCTCAGGAAAAATCAGGAAAGTCATACCTGAGTTTGGAGATGGCAAACAAGATGGGGGAAAAAATGATCGGAGTAAGGTAGTTCAATGCAGTACAGCGGCGGCGAAACGCAGTAGCGGCACCAGAACAGCAGCAGTAGTAGTGAACAACGGCGCAGTGGATTCCAGGTCGCGCCGGTGTGAGAAAAGAGGCAGAGATGTGTGGTGGAGCGAAGAGGATTGGTGGTGGTATGGTTCGGTGGAGAAGGAGAAGGGGAAAGAAGTGATGGTGAAGATGGATGGTAGCTACTGGCGGCGGGTTAGTGCGTAGCAGCGACGGACGGTGGAGAGTTTGAAGTTTTTAATTACTTTTGTAGAAATTACATAAACTTTCTAAAGAGTTTGAAGAAATGACAAAAATGTCCTTAGAATTTTTGAAGGGGTGATTTCAGTAATTTCGAAAAATATATTTAAAAAAAAATGACACGTGTCATAAATTTCAAATGGAAGTTGACGGAAGTTAGTGACGGGTGGTCGTTGAGTGACGGAGGTGTTTATACGGGTGGTTTCCGGTAATATTGCAACATAGGGGTGGTTAATCGCAAAGTAGGCCATCATACGAGTGGTTTTCGGTAAATAACCCAAACAAATAAACCCCACTTCAGATTTGATAATCGGTTGGTTGAGTAAAAATATTATACCGTGAACATACCTTAACAAAAATCAAAACGAGATGGGGTAGATGTTTTCCACAACTTAGAGACTCTTGTTGAAGGATTTGATGAGATATAAATCACAAACACTTTAAAAGTTTATATAAACGATGAATTGATATCAAGACCATAATTTGAAATCCCCTAAATTAGGTTCGGATTTAGCTGATTTCAAATCTAAGTTGGTTGATTAAAGAATTTCCTTTAATATAGAAGAAGAAATAGAGCATGGCCTAGCAAATAAAAACGGGGAAAAACTCTGCACCCGGAAAATTATAACTCTCACCCACTCTTGGGTGTAATCAGGATGCGTCCAAACTTTTTTTTAAAAACCCGGTTCAGTTTTGGACGCATCCTACCGGATTTTGGAGCATTTTGAAGGCAAAAAAAAGCAGCTAGGGTGCGCCCAAAATCGACCCGGTTTTTTTGGGCGCGTTAAGGATGCGCCCAAAACGGGTGCGGGTTATAATTTTCTAGGTGCGGGGTTAAACGCCCATAAAAAAGGAAATTACTCATCTCTTCCCACTAACCACGTTCTTTCCCTCCCAGATCAAATCTTGTGGGGGTTTTTTCCCTCCTATTTCTATACAAGATTATTAAAGATGAAAATAAAAAAAAATTGTGAGATATTGAGAAACGGTTTCAATCTTCATGCAGTTGTTATTCTATATTAGTCTGATTCTCCTTAACAATTACGCATTCTCATTGCTTCTTTCATTCAAAGCATGTGATTTCTTTCTAACAACCATGGGTAAGTTTCCTTCTCTTGTACCATGTATCTTTGTTTTGCAAAAATATTCATGTATCACTTGTTTTTCAATTGATGTAGGTCGAAGCAACTACTTGTTTACTCTGATTATGGATGGTGAATGAAAGGTATTGGGAGATAAGTGGTCTTACGAAGGACCAATGAAACCGAAGGAAATGGTTGTTTCTGAAAGCGTCAAGTTTGAGGCTCTTAAGAAAAAGATTGTGGAGAAGATGAACATCGATTTAAAAAAGTACCATCTCCAGCTGAAGTATGTGGCATCAATTGGTGGAATACTTCCACCTTATGAAATTACTGATGATGCCGATCTCGAAGCTTACAAATTTCTCAATACAAAATCGTCAAAAGAAGGAGTGTGGCTTATAGAGCTCTACGCAAGTGTGCTTAAAGAAAACAAGCAAATTGTTGAGAACGAGATCGAGAGGAATTCAATCGATGTTGATGATTCATACCTAGTGCAGGACATGAGATTCTCGGCAAGTGCACCTCCTACTTCACAGAGTCCAATTTCGCGAGAGTTTGACAGGATTCCAGTTAAGCGTGACAGGACGATAGATGAAATCATCGATGATGATAATAATCTGTCGCCCGTGGCCCCCTCTGCTCATCCTCATTGCCGCAAAATCATCGCAACTCATAATGATGTAATAAATACAGATAATATGTAATATTCAAATGATTATGTAGAACATATAAAAATAACTAACCTGCTACTCTCAAGCCAATCGAACAAATCATCCATTTATATGGTTCTTCTGCAGCCTTTATTTTTGTAGAAACCTTTCTCGTTTCTTTCACCTTCACAACCTTCTTCTTATCCATGTTTCCAATAGTCACCTCCTCGGCAAGTACAATTTCTTTTCCACTACATACATCAGTATCACCCTTTCCCTTATGCAAATAAGAACAAAAGGAGATGATATCTCTTAGCTTCAAACTCCTACAAGCTATAAGAATTCTTTTTCACTTAATACCTCACTATCATTCTCATCTTTGTGGCGACTCAAATTATGGCCCTTACTATATACAACCCGAGCGTTTTACTAAATAACGCCCGACCCCTCGCGTAACGGGAGGGAGCGTCACCTCGCAGAACGCGAGGGGTGTGTCACTCGCAGAACGTGAGGGTTTAATCCCTATAAAAGGGGAAAAACCCTACTTCTGCTCATTTTTACATTCTACCGCCGCTTTTTTTACTCCCTCTCTCAAAAACCTACTTCATCTTCCTCTTTTCAACACAAATCTTCAATTAAGGTATGTTTCTTCTTCCCTTATGCTTTCTAATGTTGATTCTAGATGAATATATGTTGTTAGTATATGAAATTGCATATTATATGATGTTTTGATATTGAATGTTGATTTATAAATGGTTGTATATAGTATTAGGTTGTTTGGAATGGATGAAAGATGATGATTTTGTATTATGGTTGATGAGTGAATGTTTTTTTTTATGTTGAATAGGTTGAAATTCATTAGGGTTAGGGTTAGGGTTTTTTATTAGGGTTTACATTTTATTTAGGGTTTTGATGTTTATTTGGTAATTTACTTAAATTGATAGGTTTTTTAGTTAAAATATTGAATTTATGTTGAATTTGTGTTGAAATGTTGCCGGAAACTGGCTGGAATGAATGAGATGACCGGAGAAGAAAGTGTGAAATCACACGTCACGCGTAACGTCACACCTCGCAGAACGCGAGAAGGGTACCCTCGCAGAACGCCAGACTTATGCCCTCGCAGAATGCGAGGAATTGCCATAACGGGCAATTCCCCCTTCTGCAGAACATGTGCATTCTGTGTTTTTTATTCTGTGTTTTTTTCTGCATTCGTTTATTTATTGATTTTATTTTGTATTGTTTTAGGTAATGGAACGTCCTGGCCGTTCAACTCGTCGGAAAAACCGGAATATTGTGAGGGAAGAACCACCCGTTGAAAAAGCAAAAGGGAAGAGGAAAACAAAGAAGACAACACTCGTTGAGCTGTTCCCTGAGGGACTCCCCGACGTTGAGCGCCCTACAAACTTACCGGAGTTGTACCCTGATGGACTCCCCGAAGCATATCTGGATTACAGTGGTGTCCATAGTTATGGTGGGGCAGACTGTTCTGTGCCTAGTGCGAGAGAACCAGGAGGTTCATACCAGGAGTGTTACCCTTGTGGTGGCTGGGACATTTTTTCTCAAGATAGTTATTCTTATGGACAAGAGGGTAGCTGGGACAATTTCATTCCACAGGGTGCAATAATGGACTATGGACAGGGGTGGGGTGGACAAAGTTGGGGCGGTGGATATGGTGAGGGAAGTGTTCATCAAGACATAGGTCATGGAAATGTCGAGGGAAGTGGACAAGCTTGTTCTTCTTCTTACAATCAGCAACCAGAACCGATGGAAGAAGAAAACGAGGATGAAGTTGTTGGGGATCAAGAAGAGGAAGAACAGGAAGAAGAAGAAGAAGAAGAAGAAGAAGAAGAAGAAGAAGAAGAAGAAGAAGAAGAAGAAGACAAAAAGAAAGAGGAAGTCAATGAAGAACGAGCCAAAATATGATCCTGAGCTCACTGTAAGCGTAGCTGGAGGTCCAGAAAATCCCGAGTTGCTTAAGGGATTTGAAGCACATGTGGCTTACCACATCCAAAAAGGCATTGTAAGTCATTTTTTTTATTCAGCAGTATAATTCAGTTTGCACAGTAAGCGTAGCTGCAGAAACTGCGCATTTTCTCGCAGAACGCGAGAAGGCACCCCTCGCAGAACGCGAGTGGGAAACCTCGCAGAACGCGAGAAAATGCACATTTTCTGCATTTTCTTCCTTCTCTGCAGAAACTGTATTTTTTGCTAATTTTTTCTGCAGAATATAATATGTATTTTTTCCTGCAGATCAAAGGTCCGATGAAGCCACAACAAAGAACAAAATAGAACATTGATTGGCCATTAGACGACAGTGATTGGTGTGAGATTCCCGGTGCACTTGGATTGTCAAATCTCCCCGGAATGATGTACGACGAAATCGACTTCCCGTTGATTGAAGCGTTCATTGAACGATAGCAACCAGAGACAATTTCATTCCACCTCCCTTGTGGTGAGATCACTATTGGCCTTCTTGATGTGTATAAGATATTAGGCCTCGCCATAGATGGGAAAGCTATGGCAGCAAATAAGAAACTGGGTGCCAAGTTGGGTCATGAAGAATTAAAAATATACTATGCCAAGTGGGGGGCGCAAATTTTTGAGATAGATTATACCACGTGCGATTCTAGGAGGGTGAAAGCTGAGGATTTTAGGAGTCATTGTCAAACTCTTTCTGAAGAACGAAAAGGATTAGGTTGGGTGTTGTATACTGCTGCCTCGATCTTATTTCCCTACAAGTCACAGAATTTGATCCGGCTTAGATACGGGCCCTTTGTGGAATCCTTTGACATAGCTTCGAAAGTCTCGTGGGGCTCAGCTGCTTTGGCACATCTGTATAGGCAGCTGGGGGTATGGACACGCCAGAACTGTGCCCAGGTGTCTTTTTGTTACACCTTGTTGCAGGTATTTTGCTTTCTAAGCATTTAATTTACCTACTTATTTATGTTTTCATATTTAACATAATTTATATTTCCTAGGTATGGATCTACAATTATTTCCCACAATTTCGACCTGCTGAACGACCTCGGTGGACGGAAGCACATCCATGGGTTTACCGTTGGATGCCTCATAATTTAAAGCTGAAGAAGGGGCAAATCGGAAGGGACTATAGAGGCGCGCTCGATATTATGTTATCATAGATGGTAATTATCTAAGTCTTTTTTTATTCATCTGCATTAGGTTGTGTTAAGTTTCTGCATTTGTGCATATTCAACAACTTCTGCAGAAAAGGAATGTTCAGTAGAAAATGGGCATTTTCTCGCAGAACGCGAGGTGGCACATCTCGCAGAACGCGAAAAGTTGCTAAGGTTGAAACACAGTGAAACGGGATCATACGGGGTCATTTAACATAAACATGAACAAATGTAAATTTTCTACATTAAAAACCCTAAAAGCATAAACCCTAAACAAAATAAGGTTCTAGAACAAAACTTTTGGACATTATATGCAAAAGTCATCTCTTCAACGCTTACTACTACTACATTTAACATGAAATACAATATAATAACTTCATTTTAGATCTTAATGGTGCAAAACAAATTAAAATTCAAAAATTAAGTAAGAACATTACCTTATTTGCATGGTAACTTGATGAACCACCGTCTCTATTCCTTCCTTTGTTGAATTCCTCTTCATCTTTCATTGTTTTTGGTGTTTTTAGAGTGTTTTGAAGTTTGAAGGTTTTGAAAATGAGTTTTAATGGAGGGTGAAAGAGGTGAAAGATGATAAAAAGAGGTGTTAGGGTAAGGTTAATAGGTGTTACGGTTTACTTAAAATAAGGGGTAGTTATTATAGTTAGGTGGGGACAAGACATCTATTAATAGTGAACAACAACGTCTATCTGAGCTGAACCTCTCGCGTTACGCGAGGTCAAGACACTCGCGTTCTGCGAGGTCACGTTCCCTCGCGAAACGCGAGATTAGCCGTTAAAAAATTACCCTAATTTTTGCTAATCTCGCGTTCCGCGAGGGTACGTGACCTCGCAGAACGCGAGTGGTCGGGCTGTGTTCGGTAAAGTAACAGGGTGTATATAGCATCCGTGAAAATTATTTGTGTTTCTTTCTTCGCGTACCCCAACCACTTGCTAGTCGTTCATCTCCTATCGTATCCGTATTCAGTTTTCTCCGTCTATTACAGTCATCACCCAGTTGGAACTCATTGGTCAACAATATTTCTCTGCAATTTGTCGTCTCCCTGGGTGAAGGAGGTACAACGGGCGAATGATGGAGCGGCGTCGATGAAATTGGAGTGGAACGGGCAAAGGTGGAGCGACACCATTCAAGGTGAATGATTAATTGATAATAGAAGCCTTAATCTGAAAATAGGTATTCAGATTTCAAGTTGGGGGAGAATTTCAAAACCCTAACTAACGAAAATAGGTATCAAAACCCTTTTCCATCCAAAACTTCCAAATTAATGACAAATCTTAGTCGAACCACTTGTTTCATACCTGGAAATTTGGGAAATCAGGGGAAGTTTCAAAATCGATTTGCAACTGTTTGACGAAGAGACACAAATATTGATTTGCAACTGTGTGCAACCGTTTTCGTGACAAAATTACATTTGCATATTTTCTACACAAAATAGGAACATTAGTTTTATAAGATGTGCACATCTTTTTCAACACAATTTTTGAATTTGTTTTTCAGAGCTTTTTTTCCATAAAAAGCTTTCGTTTTTGGGCCAAAATTACATGTGCACATTTTCTGCACAAAATAGGCACAATATAATAAGATGTGCAAATTTTTCTCAAACAGACATTCGTTGCGCCAATTTTTTTCATGACAAACATTCGTTTTTAAGACAAAGTTATATTTGCACATTTTCTGCACAAAATAGACACATTAGTTATAATGTGCACATTTCTTCTTTATGCACACAAATTAGGTGAAGGAAAAAAAATTGACCGACAGTCAATGGTCAAATTTTTTTCTTGGGCTAAAAAAATATGTGCACATTGTCGACGGTCAACAGTCCCGCTAATTTTTTTTTCGCCAAATTTTTTTTTTTGGGCCAAAAAAATATGTGCACATTGTCGACGGTCAACGGTCAACGATCAACGGTCAACGGTCAAATGTGCACATTTGATATTCATCCCTTGGATGGTTCCCATCTAAGGGATGAATATTATTCTCATTTCTCACTCTAAGGGCCCTTTCCACGGGATGAGGACCTACAGTATTTACTATTTAGAAAAGGAGAAATGACTAAATTGAACATGTCTTGGAAATGTTAAAATTTATTAAAAATACAACTTTACTTTTCTGAAGTATGGTCCATGTGTCAAGATATTATTAGCTTTCATTTCACTTTTATAAGAAACTGTTTTATACACAGTCTTGTCTTTGTGGTGACTCGATGAGTCCTCCTCCTCATCATCATTATTTTCGTCATCTGACTTTGTCTGTAAGAAGAAAACAAACAAATGATAAGTGTTATTGCTATGACTAATCAAATACAGAAATACTTAGCATGACTTTGTCATTCTCGTCTGTGTGGTGACTCGATGAGTCCTCCTCTTCCTCCTCCTTCTCATCACCCGACTCTATCTGTAAGAAGAAAACAAACAAATGATAAGTGTTCTTGCTATGACAGATTATATATAGAAAAACCATTTCTTACCATGACTTTCTCATTCTCGTCTTTGTGGTGACTCGACGAGTCTTCATCATCATCATTTCTGTCATGTGACTTTGTCTGTAAGAAGAAAACAAATCAATGATAATGTTCTTGCTATGACAGATTAAGTACACCAAAATATCATTTCTTGACCCTTGAATATGGCCTCGGGCTTTTTCCCCTGTCCTTTTTTTGTTTATTCAATCTTGCACAATCATCTTGCACGTGAGATTTCCTCTTTCTTTTCCAGCCTTCAAAGGACTAGAATCTTTGGATTTTCTAGACCTAGTGAGGATTCTCCCTCAGTTTCCTTCCATCTGCAGTTTTCTGAAAGAAAATCAATGATACTGAAACAAAAGAATCTCTTCTTATACTTATATATGTTAGCAAGCAGCAAAACAATCTTAAGTCGTAATCAAAGCACTCTTAATTCTTATAGGGATTTATGTATATATATTCGTAGAGGTTAGTTCCGGTATAAAGAGTATTTTGGTGTAACGGTGTAACGAGTATTTTGGTGTAACGGTGTAACGAGTATTTACCCTCAATGATATTCAGGTTTGTTAAGGTTCATATTCAACTTTATATAAATTTAGGCTATATATGCACTAATCGCATTCTCATATGCTTGTGCCTCTATTCAATCTTTTACGCTATTTGTTCATGTTTATGTAGTTGAATATCTATCCTATATTAATATAGGTAAATTAAGTTGAATATCAACCTCAACAAACCCGAATACCATTGAGGATAAGTACTCGTTACACCGTAAGAGGTTGTTACACAGGAACTTAAATATATATATATATAAGACGAAACAACCGAGCAACACCTAAATTACGCCCGCCAGTACCTACCCGTTCCGAACATAGTTCCGAACGGGTAGTCCCACACTTATTTTTTTAATTTTTTTCCCGTTCGGGATGAGGTGCCGAACGGCTCCGGTTCAAAATATTAATTTTTGTATTAAATAATTATAGAACCGGTTCGTAATTATGCGAACGAACGGGATTTTTTTTAAAAAAAATTCAAATGGTGACGTCAGCCCTTATCTATATAAATTGGATTTGTATAGCCAAATTCACAAATCAAAACGGCAAAACACAAAAAATGGGGTCTGGAAGCGATTTAAGTAATTCTTCAAGGGCAAGTAGTTGGAAAGAAAGACCGGGGTGTTCTTCCAGTGAGACGTCGGTGGACGAGAAGGTTGATTTGTCTGCGCCGATAGATGATACATATTTTCAAGTAAGTATATATATACCTTTTTTATAGCATGTAATTATAATTCATTTTTATCATATGGTATATATTTAAATTTGAGTAATTTTAAATAGGGATATTGTAGTGACGAGGAATATTTAAATATCGACTATAGTGCTCATTTTACGACTAGTGAGAGATTTCCTACTATGGATCTTCTGAGAGAGTGGGTTAGAAAGGTCGGTTATGAGTTTTGTATGGTTATCACCATGAAATCATCAATGACCAACAAGAGGATATTTCTGCATTGTGAGCAATCCGGTAGTTATAGAAAACATCGAAAGAAGATTAATCTTGAAGGTGATGTAGCAGAACCATCGTCGTAACGTAGCAAACTTAGTAGGATAAAGAAGAACAATTGTCCTTTTATGCTTAAAGGATATTATCGACGAGCAACTCTTGTTTGAGTCGGCTGGGTGGATACTAAAAGTTGAGAAGGCATGTCACAACCACTGTCTTTCCACCAACTTGATTGGCCATGCATTTGCTTCGAGGATGACGGGAGAACAAAGACAAAAAATGAGCGGCCGAGGCAATGCCGAAGGTTATTTATACACAAATGCTTCAAGAAGATCCGACTTCCACAATATCAAGGAGGCAAGTGTACACTGTAAGGGAAAAGGAGAGGATGAGAGCATTGGGAAATCTAAACGTGACCTACTGGTCAATAGATTTTCTACATCAAAGATGTTATAATAAAGACATCGACTATGAGACGAATCCGGAGACCGGGGAGAAAAAGTTGTCAGCGTTTTTCATATCTCATTCAGATTGTCAACATTTTTTGAGAATGTTTCCTTGGGTGGTGACGTCACGCCTTTTTTTGAAATTTGAATTTCAAATTTCAAAAAAAGGTTCCGTTCGGATACTCATTCTAAATATGACGTCACGCCATTTTTCAAATTTGAAATAATTTCAAATCTCATTCAGAATGGGGTTCTGAACGAGAAAACCGGGTTCAATTTTTGAACCCGATTAGGGCCGTTCGGGATGAGGTTCCGAACTGCTGTAAAAATTTAAAAATAAAATAAAAAATCCGTTCGGGATGTAGTTCCAAACGGAACGGAGGGGGTGTGCAGGCGTAAAAAAAGGCCCTTACTATTTAACGCCCACCCTTTTTGCTATTTACCGCCCAGGCGCCGTGCGTCACGCATGGATTATATCCGTGCGTGACGCATGGTTTTAATCCACACGCCACGCACAGAACAAAACCATGCGTGACGCATGGACACAAACCATGCGTCACACATGGATTTTTTACCTATAAAAGCCCAAAACATCAAACCCTACCATTTTGTTATCTTCCCCAACATACCTCACGGCGGCTGAAGCTCTATCACGCACGGATTTACCCCATTTTCAACATTTTTCATCATCTTTCTACATATAAGGTATGTAAACATTAAGATTTCATTGTTATGGTATGGTATTGATGTATATATGAGGTTTTCATGTTGTTTTGATGATATTTACTTCAAAATCCAATGTGTATGTTAATTAGTTGATTAGAAATGATTAAACTTGTAATATATGAATGGATTGTGTACTTTGTTGATAATTTATTGACAAATTTGATATTTTCATGTGTATATAGTTTATTAGGGTTTTGATATTGAATTAGGGTTTTGTGAATTAGGGTTATGAATTAGGTTGTTGAAATTTGGTATGGTTTTAATGAAATTATTGAAAAACTGTTAGAATTTTGGAAAAAGTGTTGAGATTAGGGTTTGAAACATGGAAAAACTGCAGAACACAATTTCTGGAATGTGCAATTCCATGCGTCACGCATGGATGGAAGCCATGCGTGACGCATGGAATTGCACATTCCAGACATTGTGTTCTGCGGTGGTTTCCTCGAACAAGTTGTAGTAGTCGTTGGATAAGTTTTTTCCCTTTAGTTTCGATCTCATTTCGAGGGAAGCTTTGGCCTCTATGTTTTTCCTTATATGTCGTCTACATAGAAGAAACTTTGCATTTGGAAAAAGAAGATCCGTTGCACTCATTAAAGCTTGTTCACGGTCGGTGACAATGCAAGTGGGCGTTGCTCTAATTCTTCTATACATCTCTTGAAGTTGTTGCATTGCCCACAAATAATGCTCTTTAGTCTCGCCCTCAAGAAATGCCCCACAAACTACAAAGTTCCTCCATGTAGACGTGATTCCAACAATCTCGAAAAATGGCATTTTGTACCTGTAAAGAAATAATTTGAAATAATATTATTGCAATGTTATGGAAAATCATATGTAATGGTCAATAATCACACAAAACTTACTTGATTGTGGCATATGTGGAGTCCATTATAAGTACATAGGGAAATGATTTCAAGAGCTTCATTGATTCAGGGGACGCAAAGAACATATCACCAATCATAGATGCATCATCTTTGCTTGTCCTATACTCCATGAAATAGTCGCTCTGTTTGCATTTGTAGAAAAACTCTTGGATAACAGTTCTTCCTTCCCTGTTTTCGATCCTCATCTTGGCCATCAAATTGTATACTTGTTTTTTTTTTGTAAGGTTCTTGGGAGACTTGTTGAGCATAGTGTAAATCTCATTTGGTTTACAATGAGCCCTGGTCATTTCAACTACTGTACACACTTCATCAGGCGTCAATCTGCCTGCAAACGCATTCCCAAACAAGCTACTACCAATAGGATGGTTGTGGGTACCTAACATTACAGTAAGTTTCCAAGCCCCTCTATGCTCCTCTAGAAGCTTTAATTCGAACCAACATCTACATTTTTTCGTCTTGATGTTTTTCCTCACTCCCTTAGCTTTTGAGTAATTCACTCGTCCTCTATCACAGATAAGCTGAAGTTTTCCAGATTTTGTTTCGGTAGGTGCTCTACTCCTTCCATTGACTATGCAAAAGTTGTTGGCTTGTGCAATGTTAACGGCCCAATTCACTCCCTGTTGTCTAGAGGCGAATACCAAGTCATTTGCAAACAACTCTGAGTAATCAACAGAGACATATTGTTCTTCTTGAACTTCAATATCAAATTCTGGTGCAGTACGCAAAGGACGAAACACATTTAAGCTACTTGTGTCTGAAAGTGGCCTTATCAAATGCGAAGGCCATTGCGACAAACCGTAACCGGTTCCAAAAGATCCAGTGTTGATATCACCAAACTGTGATTGCGGTTGCTCCCATGTTGTCAAATCAATGCCCAAATCAAACGAAGGTATGTAGTCGAGGTATGACGGAGTGGGCAGTCATTAAGAGTAATCTTGTCTAATCCAGTAAACACAGAAAAGTTCATCTATGCACAAACACACAGATAACAAACCAGTTAAGCTTCTGTATGGCAAATCCACACGTCACGTGTGGATCCATTCCATGCGTGACGCATGGTTCCAACCCATACGTGACGCATGGTTACGTCCAATACGTGACGTGTGGAAATACAACATGCAGTTTCATTCATCTTTTGTCATGGTTCGTATGATTCTGTTAACCACACTATGTTTCATTAACATTTCAAACATCATACATCATAAATTCAAAAGTCAACATCTTTTGTCATACAACTAATACCTTTAACATGTGAAGTCCATAAAACCCAACAAGTCAAACCCCTAAAACAAGTCAACACCTTAAAAACTAATATTATAATACTTTTCAAACATCATAATCACTAAAGTAAACAAAAATTCACAAATCAACATCTTTAGTCATACAACTAATACCTTGAACATTTGAAATCCATTAAACCTAACTAAATCAAACCCTAAAAGAAGTCAACACCTTAAAAATTAATATTATGAACAAGAAATGTTACCTTATTAAGATTGTAACTTGAAAATGGTGCTTCTCCACCTCTTTCATTGGTGCATTCCTCTTCATTCTCCATATAGAAAGAGCTTTTTTGGGATAAAATGGTGTGTTTTGCTCTCAAGAATGTTCAACAATGGAGTTAAAAGGGTTTTGACATTTGAAATATGGAAAGAAAGGAAGATAATAGGGGTTAATGTAGGTGTTACGGAAATGGTTAAAAAATTAATGGAGTTATTACAGTAGGTGAGACAAGACGTACTTGCTGCATGAGTTCTGAAAAGAAATTCCGTGCGTCACGCATGGAACACATCCGTGCGTGACGTGTGGTTTGAAACCATGCGTGACGTGTGGTTTGCAACCATGCGTGACGTGTAAAATGGCACATGATCCCTTTGATTCTTAGTAACACTGATGTGTGCATGATTTCCAATCAAAATAAAATTACATATTGTCAAAGGTTGGACATTTAGGCCACGTAAGAAGTCCAAACAAAGGATATGCTACTTTACAAGTTAATAGTTGTTATTGGGAGTTACCCACATGGTTAAATATCCCTAATAGGCATTGAAAACAAGTTTCATTCCATTCGGACATCGTTTGAGTGTCGTTTCGTCAAATTGGGCCTTAAGTCCATTTAAGGCCTTTTTAGGCCTTTTAGCGTTTACGTGCCTCATTTCGTGTGTGCAAGACCTTGTTGCTACTTAATATCCCTAATAAGAGTAATTTGTATAGTAGTTTCAACAATAATCAACGTCAATGTTGTAGAATATACATATTGCGACAAGTTAGAGAAATACGACTAGTTTGTTTTTTACAAAGGAGGTGGTACTTTAAAAGTTAGAAGTTGTCATTGGGAGTTACCCACATGGTTAAATATCCATAATAGTCATTGAAAACAAGTTTCATTCCATTCGGACATCGTTCGAGGGTCGTTTGGCTGATTTGGGCCTTAAGTCCATTATGGCCTTTTTAGGCCTTTTAGCGTTTACGCATAGTTTCGAGTCCCGTTTTGTATGTGTGAGACCTTATTGGGACTTTATATGTCTTATAACACAATTGTGTATAAATTTTTCAAACATACAAAAAGATCAATGTTGCGACCATATATAATGCAACAAGTTAAGCTTGTGATGAGTAGTTTGATGTTTTACAAAGAGGGTGTTACTCTAAAAGCAAAAGGTTTTGATGCGAAGTTACCGACATGGTTAAATATCTCTAATAGGCATTGTAAACAAGTTTCATTCCATTCCGATGAAGTTTCGACGACGTTATGGCGAATTGTGGTTTTAAAGCCGTTAAAAACAACACGACAAATGAATTATTTTGCGTGACATAACTACAAATACATTGAATACATTGAAATTGATTACATAAGCAAAAACATATACATTGAATTCCATACGTGACGCATGGAATTTTTTGCCTATAAAAGGCTCAACATCGAAACCCTACCATATTGTCCTCTTCCTCATTCTCTTCACGGCGCAGCAGCAGCACAAACGCACGGATTTACCCCAAAATCAACAATTTTCAACAACTCTTTGGATATAAAGGTATGTGCAAATTAATATTTCATTGTTATGATAAGATATTGATGTATATATGAGGTTTTGATGTTGTTTTGATAATATTTACATATGTAGATCCAATGTGTATGTTATACTTTGATTAGAAGAGATTAAACTTGTAATATATGAATGGATTGTGTACTTTGTTGATAGTTTCTTGTTGAATTTGATATTTTCATGTGTAGATAGTGTAATTAGGATTTTGATACTGAATTTGGGTTTTGTGAATTAGGGTTATAAATGAGGGTGTTGAAATTTGATATGGTGTGGTTTTAATAAAATTATTGACAAACTGTTGAATTTCAGAAAAAATGTTGAGATTAGGGTTTGAGAATAGATTCGAAAGCAGTACTGAAGTTCTGGAAGTGGCAATTCCATGCGTGACGCATGGGTTATAACCATGCGTGACGCATGGTTAGTGACCATGCGTCACGCGTGGAATTGCCACATTCAACATTAAGACTATGCAGAAGTTAATTGAGTATGTAACTATAATTTGGTTATGTTTGTGATTATACAGATGTCCTATTCCGATCAAGAATCTGATATTTCCGATATTAGTACGGCGTCTAGCATGGCAGACAACTTTGATATGCTTGAACGGGAGAGACGTGAACGGGAGAGACAAGAACGTGAGCGACGTGAACGGGAGAGACAAGAACGTCAAAGGGAGAGAGGGGAACCATCCACTAGACCAAGGATGACCGCACAAGAATACAGGAACCTCTTCAGGCCGTTCAACCCTCGTCGTTAGATCTACTTATTATGTTGAACCTTATTATGTTGAACCTTATTGTGTTGCACCTTTGAAGTGTTGAACCTTATTGTGTTGCAAGAACTACTTGTTTTTCTTAAGAGTGTCTATTTTGTTGGTATTTTAAAACATGTCGACTCGTTTCACTTTCAAACTAGGTTTCACATTTCAAATATCATAAATCAACATAAATTCACAAATCAACATGTTTAGTCATACAACTAGTACGTGCTTGTTTAGTCATAAATTCACAAATCAACATGTTTAGTCATAAATCAACATAAATTCACAAATCAACATGTTTAGTCATAAATTCACCTTATTATATTTCAAATTGTATATGGTACGCCATACATATTGCGACCTCGTTCGGTTTTCAAACTATGTTTCACTTACAAAGGTCTAAATTTGATTTTCAAGTTACACACATGATCAAATAGACATTATAAGGATTGAAACAAAGTTTCATTCCATTTCGATAAAGTTTCGATGACGTTTTTGTCGAATTGGGCTTTATCGCCTTAAAAAAGACACTAAAAATGTGTTTCTTTGCACACTTAACTAGAAATACATTGAATACATTGAATAACCCTAGATTCATATATGCAAATTCATGCGTCACGCACGGATACAATCCATGCGTGATCTGGAATGTGCAATCCGTGCGTGACGCACGGATTAAATCCATGCGTGACGCACGGATGACCTGGGCGGTAAATAGCAAAAAGGGTGGGCGTCAAATAGAAACTATGTAAAAAAAGGTGTAATATAATCAAAGGTCATCATGTTTAGTTACAAGAATTAATTGTCTACGTCACAAAAGACATGTAAATTTTACACTTACAAAAATCAAAGGTCATGTGATCTAATATATATATATATATATATATATATATATATATGATCAAAGGTTTTGTATCCACCAAGATATTAGTTTACGTAAGTGTAAAACTTTTGATAAATTTCATTTTTAAACTTTTGATTAATTTCATTTATGTGAGGTTTTGATTAAGTGCAAAACTAATAAGAGGAGAGTGTAAATATAGCAAAACTATCACATGTTTTGATGATTTTACTCACACCAGCTAAGTTAATCAAGCATAGGAATAAGCCATAAGTAAGGCTCAAACGAAAGATACACTTATTAATAACAACAGTAATCTACAATATGGGAATGTTACTGATATATGATCTTAAGATTTGAGTAGCTTCGGGATGCCACCCTCGTATAAGCTAGTGTTCTTAGTTACTTCCTTTTCCATTTATTTGTTCAAATTTACATTACTGTGTAACGTGACATCTTAAATTGAAAACTAACCCGAAATTTTGGAGATCGAGATCGAGTTATATATGTGATGAGGCTAAAGTCGTAGTGTCAAATCAAAATAAACTCTAAACACTAACTAGAGTATAGCAAGTAAGTAGAGGTCGAACCCAAGGGAATCAAAACACCAAATCAATGCAGTCAAGTGAAATATCAACTAGTAACAAGTAACCAAGGGGGGGGAGTTTGATTGCAAGAACACGCAAGTAACCGGTAACAAGCAGAAGAAGTTTGGGTGAGAATATGATGAGAAGGGGTTTCACCTAGCAAGTATCCACACAACAGTTAATCAAGTTGATCATAGATTTATCTCAAGTTCTATTCAATCCTAGGGAATGTTCCTATTCCAATCTTTAATATATCAGCAGGCCAACCGGTCCTGATAATACTTACTATTCAACAATCAGGGAAACCTCTCAAGATTAGATGAAATAGCAGCAAAGAGCACATGAATCATAAGGATGCATGCAATAACTTACAACCGTCAAGTATTAACATGCAATCAATTCTCTTTCATATAAACAATCAACTACCAGATCATGCAGATATGAGTGCTACAATGACAAGGAATTCCACCGTATATTCCTAGTCTAGCAATAGAAAACTATCAATCAAACTAGATGATCAAGCTAGCAAAACCAATAGAAATCAATAGATGAAGAACAAGAGAATTAATACAAACCCATAGGAAAAGAACAAGAGTTTAGAAATCTCACAACTTAATAACTGAAGGTTTCAACCGCTAAGTAAAACAATGGAGATTAGTTCCTGCTCATGGTTGCAGAACTAAATTGTCTGATGGAAAAGATGATGAAAAGATAGAAAGAACTAGGGTATATAAAGAGTCTAACCCTAAAGATATATGGTAAAAGATAAATCCTAAAACTAAAATAAGGAAAATAAGAAAATAATAAAAGAAATAAAAACAAAGGAAAATAAGGAAAGTCCGGAATATCTTCGGCCTTGTTGTGGCGATCGCCATAGATGCCTGGCGATCGCCATCTTCATATAAAGCTCTGCCGTAGCCTCTGTCACCCCATGGCGATCGCCGTAGAGTCATGGCGATCGCCGTAGAGTCATGGCGATCGCCATAATCTCTCGAACTCACATAACTCTTCTGTTGTAGAATGGCGATCGCCTGGATGGTAGTGGCGATCGCCGCTGCTCCGCAGAATATCTTCAAGTCTTCATGTCTTCACTCTTTGATCTCTTCTTCTTCGGTTCTGATCTTCATTTCTTCACTTCTTAATAAATATCTCAGAACATAATAATGACTCGAAACACATATGATAATACTCCTAAACTAATGTAATAATCCCTAGTTACGCTATACAAAGTGCAGCGTATCAAATACCCCCATACTTAGACTTTTACTCGTCCCGAGTAACTTACAAAAAAGCTACCCATACAATAAAATACTCAAAGCCTCGGGAAGTACAAGAATATCTCCTAGTGATTACATAACCAATAAGCTCCTCCAAAACACACAAAACACAACAACAAAAATCAAGAACAATGTGATAAAATAAGCACATACCCAGAACTACACCTTATTCCTCCAAGTGGCCTACCCGAATCCTCCTATACGCCTCCTTCTTATGTCTCCATACGCCAAGATGATAAAGATCCTAAAACACTCAATTAATTTTTTTTATATATAACACTCATCTTGCTTGGGCTTTCTTTCAGGTTTTCATCCCAACCACTCAATAATTGTTCCAGGCTCACAAAACTCACATCACTCAAGACTTATTTTTGCCCCAGGCTAATGCCGGTCAAACCACCTTCTTATTGCATAGATCTTGCTATCCAAGGATTTTGTATGTCTTTTTTCCATTTTTGTGGCTTTTTCATACAATATATATATTCAATAAGCTCATGCAGATACAACCAACACCCAAATAATTACATGTGAATACATTCTCCTAACCCATACTTAAACATTGCATTGTCCTCAATGAAATGGAAGACATAAAACAAACTCAGGGAAGGAGACAGAAGACTCACATACAAGGTCGGCTGACCTTCCTCCAATAAAACTCAAAGTGTGGTAGAATGAGAAACTAGATGAGCACTCTATGTAATCCAATAATGCATAGCTCATCTAAAGCAAAAGAAAGAATACCTCCAATGTAGAAAGTGACCCAAACAAATCAACTCCTTGCAAAGAACATGGTCACCAACAAGCTAAGCTCCAGCGAATGTAGATCTAGAATGATAGTACCAATGAAACCAAACTTGATGTAATACAACTTCTTACTTTCTTTTCTCTCATATTTTTTTTTCTGCACTCTATATATATATATATATATATATTTTTTTTTTTAATCCGATATATTATTTTTTTCTCAGAATGATTTTCGGATTATCTTTTTTTTTTTTTTTAGACGGGAGAAAAGACTTACAGCGAGATTGGCTACTGACTGTAACTGACCCTAAGCTTCGGTGATTTCCTCCTGTCCATAGAAAAACTAAAAAGAAAATTAAACCGAACAAAAACAAATAAAAACAAACTCAAACCTCGGGTTGCCTCCCGAGTAGCGCCTTATTTTATGTCGTGGATCGACGTGAAACTCAAGAGATTTAACTAACGCCATTTGGCTTTGTGAAAACCGTTTCTTGTCTGAATTCTCTCTTGAACCACTCATGAAACGCCTTAAATCTCGTCCCACTTACCTTGACCACCTTGTCTTTAGCAATGAAGGTGGTTTCATTCACTTTCTCCTCCTTGATCGTATCAGGCGGATGTTTAAGCTCAATATCAAGTGTCTGCACACTAGACATCAATGGTATCTCGCCTGACGAGGTCAGTAATGGAGGGCGATTGCCCAAAGGATGTGAAGAGAGCTTACCTTTAGGTTCTGGCTTAGCCTGACACTCCTGCATGTTAGTAGATAAAACAGCATCTACTTTTGGGGGCTCTAAGATATTCTCTAAAACAGGTTGTAATTCACCCTTACAAGTAGGCTTAATCACATCAATAGCACATAAAGAATTCTTATCAATGGGATCCATATCATATATATTATATTCTACCTTATCCCCATCAAACTCCATAGAGAGAGTCCCACTATTAACATCAATTTTCGTTTGGGCAGTTTTCATGAAAGGTCTACCTAACAGTATAGGTGTGGCATTATTAGCATGCTCCATATCCAACACAAAGAAATCAGCAGGAAAAATCAGATCAACAACCATAACAAGAACATCTTCAACAACCCCTTTTGGGTATACAGTAGACCTATCAACAAGTTGAATAACAGTTTCTGTTTTATGCAAAGGTCCTAAGCCTAGTGATTCATACAAAGAGTAAGACAAAACATTGATTGATGCACCTAAATCTAGCATGGCTTTGTCAAATTTAGTTTCACCAATCACACATGGAATGCTAAATATGCCTGGATCACCACATTTCTTAGGCATGCGTTTTTGAAACACTGCAGAAACTTGTTCACTTATTTCAACTTTCTTCTTTCCTTTCAGTTTTTGATTTCTTTTGATAGTACAAACTTCTTTCAAAACTTAGCAAATCTAGGAATACTCTTAACAAGTTTGAGCAAAGGAATGTTTACCTCACACCTACTAAAGGTTTCGAAGATTTCTTTGTCGTCATCTAGCCTTCGAGTATCCTTTAATGCCTCAGGAAAGGGAGCAACAGGCTTATGAGAGAATAGAGGTGGAAAATTCGGGCGAACATAATCGTCAATGTACTCAGGGGGCTCCCGGTGATCGCCATCAACAACTGGCGATCGCGGTCGCAGATAATTTTGCATCTCAGCTTCTGGAATGGAATGGCGATCGCCATCTCTATATGGCGATCGCGGTCGGGATGCAGACCCTGTTTTGCTCTCTGTAATCTCATGGCGATCGCCACTCAGATCTGGCGATCGCGGTTTTGGCACAGAACAGTCGTCGTAAGTTTTTCCGCTCCTCAAGAACACTGCACTGACGTTCTCTCTCGGATTTCTTACCGGTTCCCTGGCCTCTAATTTACTCACAGCTTGAGCAATCTGTCCTAACTGATTTTCAAGATTTTGGATACTTGATTCCGTTTTAGCATTTTGTTGCATCACTGTCTGAGCTAAGAACTTGATCATATCTTCAACAGTCATAGAATTCTGAGGTCTAGGTTGTTGATAATTATTATTATGAGAGTCATACCTTGGCCTTGGTTGCCATCCACCAACAGCGTTTACCTCAGCATTCGGCTCTTGGAGTTGTTGACCACCACTTTGCAGCATAAAAGACTTCATCATATCTTTCAGTTCATTCATGTCAGTCTGTAATTGATCTGAATTAATTGCTTTGACTGAGTGGGATCCCTGTCTACTGCCAAACTGCCTTGAACTCTCATCTAGCTCTTCAAACATTTCAGTAGCCTGAGGTATAGTCAGTTTCAGAAAATACCTCCACAAGATGCGTTTACCATTCGACGATCCTCATCAATCAGGCCACTAAATAAGTACATAAGGAGATCTTGGTCAGTATAACTATGGAATGGGCAGCTTGAGCAAAGCTTCTTGAATCTCTCATAATACTCATAGAGACTCTCAGTTGAATGTTGTTGAAGATTCGTGATCTCCTTCTTCAAGCTACTCAGTTTTGTAGCTGGAAAATATTTCTCTAAAAAGACCTTTTTCATCTTAGCCCATGTATCAATACTTCCTGGAGCTTGATAATAGATCCAATCATTCGCACCGTCTTTCAGAGTAAATCCGAAAGCTCTCAGCATGACCTGTTCCTCAGTAACACCTCTTGGCTTCATACTAGAACATATGGCATGGAATTGAGCCAAGTGTTTGTTGGGATCTTCTCCTGCTAAGCCATGAAAGTGTGGTAGCTCATGAATTAAACCAGCCTTTAATTCAAAATTCACACCTTCTTTAATCTCAGGAAACCTCACTGCCAAAGGTTGTTGGTTTAAGTCTGGGGCAGTGAGTTGCCTCATAGTAGGCAATGGCGGTCCATGTCGATCACCCATCTCGTTATCTTGGTTTAGAGCTGCTCTTTGGTTCCGAAGGAACGTCCTTTCAATCTCTGGGTCAAAGGAAACAAGAGATGAATCAGTAGCACGGGTCTGGACCATAAAGGTTCACACCAAACAGTTGATAATTTTCACAATTAACACAGAATCAGAAAAATTTCAATTCCCCGGCAACGGCGCCAAATTTGATGAGGCTAAAGTCGTAGTGCCAAATCAAAATAAACTCTAAACACTAACTAGAGTATAGCAAGTAAGTAGATGTCGAACCCAAGGGAATCAAAACACCAAATCAATACAGTCAAGTGAAATATCAACTAGTAACAAGTAACCAAAGGGGTTTTTTTTTATTGTAAGAACACGCAAGTAGCCAATATCAAGCAGAGGAAGTTTGGGTGAGAATATGATGAGAAGGGGTTTCACCTAGCAAGTATCCACACAACAGTTAATCAAGTTGATCATAGATTTATCTCAAGTTCTATTCAATCCTAGAGAATGTTCCTATTCCAATCTTTAATATATCAGCAGGCCAACCGGTCCTGATAATACTTACTATTCAACAATCAGGGAAACCTCTCAAGATTAGATGAAATAGCAGCAAAGAGCACATGAATCATAAGGATGCATGCAATAACTTACAACCGTCAAGTATTAACATGCAATCAATTCTCTTTCATATAAACAATCAACTATCAGATCATGCAGATATGAGTGCTACAATGACAAGGAATTCCATCGTATATTCCTAGTCTAGCAATAGAAAACTATCAATCAAACTAGGTGATCAAGCTAGAAAAACCAATAGAAATCAATAGATGAAGAACAAGAGAATTAATACAAACCCATAGGAAAAGAACAAGAGTTTAGAAATCTCACAACTTAATAACTGAAGATTTCAACGGCTAAGTAAAACAATGAAGATTAGTTCCTGCTCATGGTTGCAGAACTAAATTGTCTGATGAAAAAGATGATGAAAAGATAGAAAGAACTAGGGTATATAAAGAGTCTAACCCTAAAGATATATGGTAAAAGATAAATCCTAAAACTAAAATAAGGAAAATAAGAAAATAATAAAAGAAATAAAAACAAAGGAAAATAAGGAAAGTCCGGAATATCTTCGGCCTTGTTGTGGCGATCGCCATAGATGCCTGGCGATCGCCATCTTCATATAAAGCTCTGTCGTAGCCTCTATCACCCAATGGCGATCGCCGTAGAGTCATGGCGATCGCCATAATCTCTCGAACTCACATAACTCTTCTATTGTAGAATGACGATCGCCTGGATGGTAGTGGCGATCGCCGCTGCTCCGCATAATATCTTCAAGTCTTCAAGTCTTCATGTCTTCACTCTTTGATCTCTTCTTCTTCGGTTCCGATCTTCATTTCTTCACTTCTTAATAAATATCTCAGAACATAATAATGACTCGAAACACATATGATAATACTCCTAAACTAATGTAATAATCCCTAATTACGCTATACAAAGTGCAGCGTATCAATATGCTCTTCCAATTTTCTTTCGGATGCACATACTATACATAAATCATACTTATTCATATGAATTCCAAGTGCATGACTGCATCAACGAGTTTTTTTTTCACTGACTGAAGAGTAAAAGCCAAGCTCACTGCACAAAGTGCTACATATATATACAGAAAATCAACCCAGTATATGTACATACAACGGTAAACCTCTTCATTCAGTTTTACTTTCAAAATTCTATAACGATGCCCAATATATTGTACAACAGTAAACCTCATAATCCAATTTTACTTTCAAAATTCTGTAATGATGCTCAATATATTGTACAACAGAAACAAGGCAGAAACAAGGCACAAATTGCACAACATAAACAATCTCAAGTATATTGTACTACAGGTTCAAGGCAGAAACAAGGCAAACAACACAAAGTACATCAGAAACAAGGCAAGACACATTCAAACCTAAATTCAAAATTCGAACATAACAGGCACATACCGTACCACTTGTTGAACTTTCTGCGCAGAGGAAGAAATCAAACGACGTACATTAGGGCTTTATTTCTCAGCACAAGAGACACAAATTAGGGATAAGTTAGAAATCAATTGAGAGCTTGTGATGTCGTTTTGCAGAACTAATCTCTTGGAAGCGTATGTTGTTGATGGTACGTGATGGATGAAGTGTACATTGTTCTTGGTCCTCTAGGTCAAGCGGGGAATTGCAGGGTACGAAATCGAATGAACTAGAAAAGATACTATGTCCATCCTAAAATCTTAAAGGTATATTTACATGAAGAATTTTGATCAAAAATATTTGGATTTAAATATCTTTTATTATTTTAACTTTTTTTTTTATTTTTCCCGCGAACATAATCCATACATTCATGGTTGTTAGGATTGCGATCCGGATCGTAGGATCTTACGATCCTAAGATCCTAAATTTACAAAACGATCCCGATCCTACATAGGATCGGACCAATGTCACGATCGGAAGTAGGATCGTAGGACCGTATAGGATCGTAGGATCGTATAGGATCGTAAGATCCTATGATCAAGATCGCAAATGCAAGATTTACCTCCTTTTTACTGATTTTTTTGACTGAACTACTTCTGTAAGTGAATTTTTCTTGAACTAAATTTATTTTCAATGCTATTTAGGTGCATACAAAGAAGAGAAATATTTTAAACGCACAAAAGATTTATGATTTGCAATGTAAACCTTAAACTGAAGCAAAAATAAAATAAAAGAGAAATCGCTTACACACACTAATGTTAGTTTTCAATAGTATTCGCAATGTACAACCTTAAATTGAAGCAAAAACAACAAATTTGTTTTTCAATGACATTCTCTCTCAGTTTGTCGAGAATGCCGAGCAATTTGTAATCAATGGCGACGACAAGAATGGTATTACAGTGTGTGTTGCTTCTAGTGAGCTTAATGATTCTCGAAACATAGAAACATAGCTTGTAGAAGGTAATGACAATTGATTGACTTGACAATGATCATTCAGTTCACGAATATGATGATGTGCTGTTGATGACGTGAACTTTGATGAAGATTAATTTTGTTAGTATTTAGATTGATGACTGGAAGTTGTAATACTTAGAAACAATATATTTTTTGATTTTGAAAAATTGTAAACTTTAATTAACCCTCGTACAACCATTTTTAACTGTGTATGGCACTGATACCGATCGTATGTGAGCAAAAGTGTTTTTTTTGTAGTACTTTTACTAGAAAGTCATGTCATAGTCATATTTTTAGCATTTTCATCGCTCATTTTCTGAAATTGTAGGATCTTACGATACTACGATCCGATCCTACCGATCCGATCCTACCCCCTTTCCGATCCAAAGTAGGATCCCGATCCTGACAACCCCTTTATATCGGTTACAAAACCGTAATACAATTGAGAAGCGTAACAAACCAGGCACTCATATAAGACCGTCGTTTTACAACCTGTAGGACCAGAATGTATGATGACCTTTATTCCTAAAATCACATCCGCTAATCCCATGTCTTTCATGTCAAACTTTCCACTAAGCATGTTCTTAGTTTGCTGGATCATATCTTTATTACTACCAATGATGAGCATGTAATCAACGTATAGGTACAACAAGATATATATCATTTTGGAGTTGTTTTGACATAAATACATTTGTCAAATTCATTTATATTGAAACCGTTTCACATCATAATGCTGTCAAATTTCCCATGCCATTGTTTAGGTGCTTGTTTTAACCCATATAAATATTTCACAAGTCTACACACTTTGTGTTCCTGTCCAGGCACAACATATCCCTCGGGTTGTTTCATATAAATTTCCTCTTCTAACTCTCTATTTAGAAAAGCCATTTTTACATCCATTTGATGTATTTCTAAATTACATAGAGCCCCAATCGCTATTAGTACTAGAATAGAAGTAATCCTCGTTACCAGCGAATAAGTATCAAAGAAATCGAGACCTTCTTTTTGTCTAAATCCTTGTACTACAAGCCTTGCCTTATACTTGTCTATTGAGCCATCAGTTTTCAATTTTCGTTTGAAAATTCATTTACATCCAAGCGCCTTTGTCCCTGGGGGTAAATCAACTATCTCCCATGTATGATTTTGCATAATGGAGTCTATTTCACTTTTAACCGCCTTCTTCCATGAAGGTAAGTCTGGCGTAGACATGGCTTCCTTAAATGTTCGAGGTTCGTTTTATAGAAGAAACGCCATTGTAAAGTCTGAGCCAAATGATTTTTCCTTTCGAGCTCTCTTGGTTCGTCTAGGTTCATCATTTTCATCTTCTGTTTCTTGGATATAAGTACTCACTATTTGCATAGAAGTGCTTGCTTCTTTCATATATGTGCTTGCTTCTTGAGCAAAATCGCTTGTAACTCGTTGTTCAAGAGTCCTTTTGGGATATTCTTTATCCTTGCATGGAAACACATTTTCAAAGAAAGATGCGTTCCTTGAATCCATTATTGTATTAGCATGTGTATCCGGTATATCCGAGGTGTATACCAAGAAACGATATGCACTACTATTATGTGCATACCCGATGAAAATACAATCAACGGTTTTTGGTCCAATTGAGACCTATCTAGGAGATGGTACCACTACTTTTGCTAGGCACCCCCACACTTTGAGGTTTTTGTACAAAGGTACGTTACCTTTCCATAACTCATAAGGCGTCTTTCCAGTCACCTTATGTGGTATTTTATTAAGAATGTAAATTGAGGTAAGCAAAGCTTTCCCCCACATGTTCTGGGCTAACCCAGATTCTTGCAGCATTGCATTCTTCATTTCCTTAAGAGTTCGGTTCTTACGTTCCGCTACTCCGTTGGATTCCGGTGAATAAGGAGCGGTAGTTTGGTGAGCAATGTCATGTTCTCTATAGAACGCATTAAAAGGTTCACTATACTCACCTCCTCTATCACTTCTTATGATTTTAATCGTTTTACTAAGTTGGTTCTTGTTTGTTCCTAAAAATACGACTGGAAGTGAACACGTCAAAGACCTACGCGTAGAGGACGACAAGTACGAGAACAAACGAGTAAGAAGGCGTTATCCAGATCAAGATGAAGTCGGCCGAGTAGATTTAAGTGTTTTATTTAACAATTATTATGTAAATAGTAAAAGAAGTAGTAAAAGATATTGAAAGAATATATTTTACCATGTTTTATATCGAGTATAAGATAAAAGGAAAATATATTATTCTCTTTCCTTATAGATAGAACTCGGGTCTGCCTATTTAAAGGGCTTTCACCTTCATTGTAATGAAGTTAGCCTCCACGAGAGTAATACAAAAGTTCAAGTTCTAAGCATTATTTTCCATCGTGTTCTTGAGTGTTAAGATTGTTACCGTCACGTTTGATCATAACCCTACAATTGCTTGAGTATTAACACGTTAGTCTCGCTACGAACAATTCTCAACTTCCAACTTCTATTCTTTGAACTTTTCTAAAGCTTCATCTTTGCTACGTAACAAGTACACATAGCAATATCTTGTGCAATCATCTATGAATTACCTCCTCTAGTTTGCACAAACTTTAAGTCACATAAATCAATGTGAATCAATTCTAAAGGTTTGTTTATCCTCTCTACATGGGGTGATGGCGTTTTTGTGAGTTTTGCTTGTACACATACTTCACAATTGTCTTTACTCGTTTTGCATTTTTGGAATCATATTCAAACTTATTAATCTATTTATAGACTTATAGTTAACATGTCTCAATCTTTCATGCCAAATATTAAAAGACTCAATCACATAAGCAATAAGATTATTCTTGTTCATTAAAACATCGGTTACAATAGCATTTGAGAGGATTGTCATTACATTCATTTTGATCAGTCCAGCATGTACGTATCCCCTACCCACATAGACCCCTTTCTTAGAGAGAACCAGTGTGTCAGAGACGAACTTGATCATGAAGAGTAGAGTTCCCAAAATCAGGTTCTTGCGGATGTCCGACACATGAAGGACGTTGTTCAGTGTCAACTCCTTCTCGGAAGTCATCTTCAGCACGATCTTCCCATATCCCCAAACCTTAGAAGTGTCGGAGTTTTCCATGAAGAGTTGCTCTTTTGTGTTGCTCTTCTTATAAGTTGTGAAGAGACCCCTATTCGAGCATATGTGCGTAGTGGCACCGGTGTCATACCACCACTCCCTTGGATTGCTCCCAACCATGTTCACTTCGGTTATGGATGCACACAAATCATCCACTGTGAGCGGCCCTTCAGTTAGGTTGACTTGAGACTTTCCTTGTGTCGACCTTGCTTCGACACTCATCCGCCTTGTGTCCAACTTTGCTGCACTTGTGACATTTCCCACTAAACTTCTTAGCTCCTTGCTTCTTGAAGTTTTTGGGGTTTTGGGGTTGAAATTTCCTTTTATTCCCCCCGTCCTGATGCTTTGTCTAGTTTGCCTTGTTAGAAGGTCCATATCCATTGGCCCCCTTGTTGTTCTCCTCAACCCGAAACCTCACAATCAAGTCTTCAACCCTCATGGCCTTTTGCTTTAGCAACAACTAGACCTTGAATTGTTTCCACGATGGAGGAATCTTCTCAATGAAGGCACCTACTTGGAACGTCTCACAGATGTTCATGCCTTCGGAGATCACCTCATGGACAATCAGTTGCAGCTCTTCAACTTGATCCACTACCCGACCTTGAATCTACCATCTTGTATTTCAAGAACTTTGCCACTGTCGCTTTCTTTGTGCCAGCGTCTTGAGTCTTATACTTCTTGACCAGAGCTTCCCACAATTCCTTGGCGGTTTCATGGTTGCAATAGACTTTGTACAACGACTAAATAATGCGGGCATTCACATAGCCTCTGCAAGCATAGTCCCCTTTGACCCAATCAGCAAAGGCGTCTGTGTTGTTCGAGGAGAACTTTGGTTTCTCCTCTGTCAGAAATTTGTCCAGATTCATCGTGCTCAAGAAGAAATCCTTCTTTTGACACCATAGCCTGAATCCTTTCCCGACAAACTTGTTTGGCAGAACTCCAGCATGACATGCACTTGGCATATTCGCCACGTACGACCTTCCCGGTACCCTCGCATGGGGAATTTGCACATCCGACAAGTCCATTTGATGGCTTATTTGAGACTGTACAACTGGTTTCGGTACAACCGCAGGCTGATCATCGACCATAGTTGTTTCAGGAATCTAAACCTGATTCTGAGGCAGAGGCATTGGTGGAAGACCATCTCCAAATTGAATTTGGAGTGTCGACTCACCACTTCTTGTTCAAGTGGTAGCATCCACGTCGTTGTCGTTTCCGTTAGTCATTTTTCACAATCTGAGACGAAACAAATTTGAAACAGATTAGAACAAATGCAAAAACGAAACAATAGGAAATAAAACAATTATTTCCAATTTAATTTAATTAATTAATTAACCGGTTTTAATTTAATTAATCAATTAAATGGCCGATATTAATTTAATAAAATAAGTTAAATATTTTTTTTTAATTTAATCAATTTGATTAAGTATCCAATTATTTAATCGGTCCAGATTAAATTCGCAAATAAATAATAAAATATTTTTCCGGATTTTCTCGTACAAAAACGAGAACAAATTTTCAGTTCGCTTTAACTTGTTTAATAAAAAAAACAAATTTGTTAGTCGTAGAAACGTAGGAAATAATTTCAGAATTAAGATTGTAGGAACCTATATTTCTACAACATATAATTTGTATAAATTACAGTAAATAAAACAGAATTAAGATAATAATAAACCGATCGAACCACTACCGAAACGAGGATGGTCGAACTTGAACGGAGTCGAGATACTATCTCTTTCCTTAATTATGAAAATGCCCTGTAGTGTGACGGTTACCGGCGTTCCGAATGCCAGGATAAAACCGATATCGCTTCTGTTTTGCATAACCCAAAAGAAGAAGCCAACAAATGCTAGATTTCTGTATGTACTCTCAAACACGAAGAAGAGAAGCGAAAGAGGTGAAGAGACTGAAAAACATAGGAGAGAGAGTAGAATGAGATGATGTTGTTGAGTGTGTACTGAACTAAGAGCTCTGCAAGCCTTTATAAAGGTTGTTGGAGGAGTCTCTCAGGAGAAGAAAGCCCAATCTGCGTGGATTAGATGGCACAAAAGTTCGCAAAAAGATAACCAATGAGCCACGAGCCGATCCGAACTGAACCGCGCGCGTGTGTTCTTCGAAGACCCAAACCCACCAGGATAGCCTCCTCTGACCCAATCACATCAATTACAATCCACTTCTAGTTTATATACAAGTGAGTTTTTCTCCTCCTAATCAATGTGGGATGCATATTAATCTTTAGAGTTCAACTTAGCTACATTAAATGTAACTCCCTTATTTCTCATTCAAACGGAACCAGAAATAGACGTATGAGCATAAAACTGAATAGCGCTCGTGGAGACAAAGCCAACGCTCCCATAATCCGACACCAACGGTGCCTTGAAAATTTTGTTCAAACAAATATATAGGAATTCAATAAGTTTTGAAAAGAAACAATATTAGAATAATGAACCAGCAAAAGCTGCATTTGTCAAATTTAAACAATGAAAAAACAAACAATTAAGCATAAAAGGACCAAAGAAAAAGGAAGTTGAGAAATAAAATTTCAAACCAAACTTGAAATAATCCACAAAATAATTGAATCAAAATAAACTTTAATGATTGACATCACTCACTACTGATAATTCATGTATTGCTTACATAGCTATAGAGCAATGGTAATGCCCTTGCCATTTTTAATAAGAAAATCATTTCAAACTCTGAAATCTTTACAAAGGCAATGATTGCTCTTTATATAGTAACACTAGCTCTAAAGTTTAATCAAAACAATATTGTTATTGAAGGAAATAGCTTAATTGTTGTCTACTCCATTAAGAATATTTTAATTTTTTTTGAAAAATTGGAAATATTATTGGTGATATACATAACACTATTAAAACTTTAGTCAACCCCGATATCAACACTCATTTTATCAAAATTATTCTCTGGTGTAATCCGGATCGTACAATATCTGATGACTATATCAGAACTATGAGACTTGTCTTTCTGACTTCGAGCGTTTTTTACACCTACTCGGCCTTTTTCGTTATCAAAATTATTCTCTGGTGTAATCTACATTGTACAATATATGATGACTATATCAAAACTATTAGACTTATCTTTTTAACGTTGAGCGCTTTTTACGCTTACTCGACCATTTTCAAGGCTATTCTATTAGGATGGTTTTGAGTTGACATTTGTTATGAGATGAAATTCCGGTATTACTTTCGTAGAAAAAAAAAACAGGCATGTGTTGTGTTGTTTGGACTAATTAATACTGTAAATAACTCAATGTATAACATGATTTCCGAGGCTCCAACTAGTGGCTGAAACATATCTATACTGTATCTTTTTTATTTATACGAATAGAGTTAATTTTGATTTCATATACTCCCTCCGTCTCTTAATATAAGGCTCATCTGTTTTTTCGACACTATTCACAAATCGAGAGAATCTTCTCGTTTTTTTCCAATATATAGAAATAAATATAGGCATGCGAGATCTCGTTTGATTCATCTCAATGAGTACTTTAACAATATAAAAAAATTATATTTTTTATCATTGTATATTTAGAGATATTAACGTTGCAAAACGTGTCTCGACAAATGTGTCAAAAGCAAATGGAAAGATCAATATTGGAAGGAGGGAGTATATATTATAATGATCTGAAACTTGTGGTTGGAACTCGCAGCTGCTGGATCTATTTCTTGGTTGATATCATGATCTCAAACTATAGTGGTTCAAACTAATCGTTGAATATATATTAGTATATATTACATATTATATACAGTATTACATATTATATATTATATATTATATATTATATCTGTGTCTCATATAATATGTATATACATCCATGCGATATGGTTTATGAGTGTATAAACTATAAACCATACACAACTACTCCCTCTGTCCCTAAATATAAGACTCATTTGCTTTTTTAACACTATTTACGGTTGAAGAGAATCTTTCGATTTCTAACTATTGTATAGGGTAAAATATAGTCATGAGTGGTCTTGTTTGATTCATATCAATGAGTATTTTAACAATATCAAAATTTTACAATTTTAACTAACTTGTAGGGAGAGATATTGACGAAACAAAACGTGCATCGACAAATGTGCCCATTTAAAATGGGAAGATCAAAAGGGGACGAAGGGAGTAGCATATAATAACTATAGTATATGTATATTCTGGTGTAATGAGTATTGTGGTGTAACGGTTTCAATGAGTATTTATCCTTAATGGTATTCGGGTTTGTTAAAGATGATATTCAACTTTATATAAATTTATGTTATATATGAACTAATCGCATTCTCATATGCTTGTGCCTCTATTCGATCTCTTACGACTATTTGTTCATGTTTATTTAGTTGAATATGAACCTTGTATTAATATAGGTAAATTAAATTGTCTTAACAAACCTGAATTAATATAGGTAAGTTAAATTTATTTCGCTTATTTGGTGAAAGTTAAACTTAATTTTGAGACAAACTTGACTTAAACCGTATGAATTTTTACGACGAACAATCTAGAATACCCGTGCATGGCGCATAAGTCGCTACTAGTATAAGAAGTTATGCTTGAATTTATCCTTAGATCATGGGAGTTAGAATAGTATACATAAGGATAAATGAAGTATTGTGTTCCTATCGTTAGTTTTATAAAAAAAAAAAAGTCACAAATTTGGGTTTTTTTTACGGTCTAGAAGTCCGTTAGGTAATGTTATTACATGGTGTCATATCGAATTTTACCTCAAATCTGATTATATTTTATTACAATCGCGAAGACTTGGACGTCAACTTGCAGATTATATTTTATCACTTTATTTCGGTATCTCCACGTGCCTACTCGCGATTGTGTTTCCATACACTTCAAGGCGTAATGAACGGTTAAGATTCAGGTGGATATTGCACATTACCTTTTTGACCTCCCGGGTTTTTTTTCATGTTGGAATGTCCGCGATTTATAGCTTCACACACTTGTGTTTCTTGCTTCAGCTTGGAAGGGTCGGGAACCTGTTCTAGTGAAATTTCTTTTTTCTTCATTTTTTTTCTCCTTCAGTTGGACGTCCACTTGCGTCAGGTCTTTTCTGGAATCATTTTTTTTATTTCTAATTGTTCCACGGTTGGATTGCCCTCCACGTGCAAATGGCATGTGTTCCTTTGGTTTTCTACCTTATTGGACGTCAACTTGCAGATTATATTGTATCACTTTATTCTGGTATCGCCACGTGACCGCTTGCGATGGTGTTTCCGTAGGATTCAAGGCGTAATGAATGGTTAATATTCAGGTGGATATTGCATATTTCCTTTTTGACCTCTCGTGATTTTTTTGTCATGTTGGAATGTTCGCGATTTGTAGCTTCACCCACTTGTGTTTGTTGCTTCAGCTTGGAAGTGTTAGGAACCTGTCTCGATATTTTCTTCTTCTTTTGCTTTGTTTTTTTCTCCTTCAGTTAGACGCCCACTTGCCACAGGTCTTTTCTAGAATCATTTTTTTGTTTCTAATTGTTCCACGACTGGATTGCCCTCCACGTGTAAATAGCAGAACTTGCTTTGGTCTTTTACCTTATTAGACGTCAACTTGCGGATTATATTGTATCACATTATTCGGTATTGCCACGTGGCTGCCCACAATTGTGTTTTTCTAGGCTCCAAAGCGTAATGAACGGATGATACCCAAGTGGATATTGAATATTGCGTTTTCGATCCCTTGATACATTTTTTGTGTCAGGTTGAAAAGTTCAAGATTTCTAGCTTTGTCCACTTGCCTTTGTTGCGTTGGGTTGGAAGGTTCCCAATACATCTCCATTGTTTCTTCCTTTATCCCACTTGCGTTTACAGTATCAGGTCTGAATGATAGGTGGATATTACATATTGCATGTTCGACCTAAGGGGGTGTACTTAGCGTGCTGGGTGCCACTACTCTATGCAGTGGGAGCAATAAATGCTTTTAATGTTTAGGGGTATGTATTTGGCTAACTCCATATAGATTGACGATGGATGTCGTTTGTTTCCGTTTTCGTTTATGATGTTGTTTGTTAGAGTTTTGTCTTCTGCGTCATCTCGGGTGTCCACGCCCTATTTGGACGACCGCTACATTGCTGCCTTTATTCTGCGTATGTTTTGTGCCTAGACATGATGAATGTCTAGGTGCATTTATGTGATTCACCGCCTTTCGTATGTTTTGGCTAACTCCATATAGATTGACGATGGATGTCGTTTGTTTCCGTTTTCGTTTATGATGTTGTTTGTTAGAGTTTTGTCTTCTGCGTCATCTCGGGTGTCCACGCCCTATTTGGACGACCGCTACATTGCTGCCTTTATTCTGCGTATGTTTTGTGCCTAGACATGATGAATGTCTAGGTGCATTTATGTGATTCACCGCCTTTCGTTATCCTAGCAGACCGTCGATCTTCATCTGAACCTGTGTCATCATTTGGTATCAGAGCCAACGCTAGGTAAAAACATTTTTCTGTTTAATTTTTACGCTTACGTGTTGAAATCAAGAAAAATTAAACCGGGTTGTTACGGGATCTATTCAAAACCGAGGGCGAGAGCCGCTAGAATTTTTTCTAGGACCGTCATCCCCCGTGCGAGTGAGATCCGTGAGCACCGCCATGTGGCTGGGCGCGGTCGCCGCCTAGGCGCCGCCGGCGTGGCTTGGGTTGGGTGAGAGAAAACCCTAACCCTAACCACCTTGCCTTAACCTCCAAGATCAAATCTTCTTGTTTTGGCAATTAATTATTTGATTCGATTCTGATTCTTATTTTGTTAAGATTTGATATCTTAGAAAATCTCTAGGTGGTTGAGAAGATCTTCTAGTTACCAATTTGGTTAGATTCTAGAGATTTTGTTAGCTTATCTTAGGAAAAAAAAAATATTTTTTTAATTTTTTTTAATTAATTCCGAATATTTGATTTAATTATTTATATTCTCGGAATTATTTAAAAAAAAGAAGAAAAAAAAGAAGGAATCAGAACGTCTAGTTGAAGAGAAACCCGACTAGGGCAAAATCCGTTCTAGGCTAGTAGCCTTAAAGAACCGACAGATTTAAGCGGACCCCGGTTAGGAACCGTGAGAAGTCCTAGAGTGCAAGTCAAGTGGTCCCCGGGCTAGTAGCCCAGGAGGGCCCCGCTCGACAACTTCTCTGGGGGACGACCAGTTGATTCCTTGGATTTCTGTTCACCATCTTTGATTTTGTTTGCTGTCACTTCTTTCATTATAATTTCAGCTTCTTTCATTGATTGATTGCCCCCTTTTTTCGTGACTTGCTTTACCATTTTGCTTGTGCCTTGCCTTTCTTGTCTTCAACTGCGTAACGTAGAAATAGATAGATTTCGTTTTTCCTTTGTGTGCTGTTGTTGCTTGTGTTTGCGCAGGTTCAGGAAATGGCAACACCATGGGCATGTGTTGTCAAGAGGTCGTTGATCTCGAATGAACAGGTTACTCTACCGTCCCAACGGGAGACAATCTTTCATTCTCGGTGTCTAATCAAGAGCGCCGTCTCCAATTTGATCATTGATGGAGGATCTTGCTGCAACATCATTGATCGCACAGTGGTGGAGTGCCTAGGATTACCAACAACGCCCCATCATCAACCCTATAGCCTGAATTGGCTTAATGCTGACTCGCTGCTACGAGTCACCGAGCAAGCCAAGTTGGTCTTTGCTATTGGCGGGTATACAGATGAGGTTTTGTGTGATGTGTTACCTATGACTGCTTGCCACCTACTGCTCGGGAGGCCTTGGCAACATGATCGGGGCGTTATGCACAACGGTGTCACAAACGAGTACTCATTCTTTATGGAAGGAAAGCGTTATACCCTACTTCCTATGACACCAACCGAAATCATGACAGCGCATATGGAGGATGAGCAGCGAAGAGAAGCTAAGGAGAAGGAAAAGAACTTGACTAAGGCAAAGAAGATGACCTTAGGTCAGAACTCGGGAGCTGAAAATCACATCCTCCTAGCTACCGCTAAGGAGGTTGACGCTGCAATCCAGGGAAGTCTTCCTTGTTTCTTACTTGTTCCTACTTATTCTCTGCATACGTCTCCAGATACACTTGATCTGCCTTTCCCTATCTCGTCATTGTTGCAGGAATACAAGGATATGTTCCAGGAAGAATCCCCAGGGCTACCACCTGTTCGAGGAATTGAGCATCAGATTGACTTCATTCCGGGAGCGACTCTTCCCAATCGGGCCGCCTACCGGACGAACCCCGAAGAAACCAAGGAGCTACAGAGACAGGTGCAAGAGCTCATAGATAAGGGACATGTACGAGAGAGCCTGAGTCCATGCGCAGTTCCAGTGATTTTAGTTCCCAAAAAGGACGGGAGTTGGCGTATGTGTATGGACTGTAGAGCCATCAACGACATTACTATCAAGTATCGTCATCCCATTCCCAGACTGGACGATATGTTAGATGAGCTGCACGGAGCCCAAGTGTTTTCAAAGATAGATCTGAAAAGTGGGTATCACCAGATAAGGATGAAGGAAGGTGATGAATGGAAGACGACCTTCAAGACGAAATACGGACTCTACGAATGGATGGTAATGCCCTTCGGTCTAACCAACGCTCCTAGTACTTTCATGCGTCTCATGAATCATGCTTTACGCCCATTTTTAGGAAAGTTCGTAGTAGTCTACTTTGATGACATTCTTATCTATATCCCATCTGTTAGTGAGCATGCAAAACATCTTCGACAGGTACTAGAGGTCCTCCGAAAAGAGAAACTTTATGCTAACCTAAAGAAATGTGAGTTTTGTTCGGAACATGTTGTGTTTCTTGGGTTTGTAGTGTGCAGTACAGGTCTAAAGGTGGATGAGGAGAAAGTGAAGGCTATCCAAGACTGGCCAACACCGACAACTCAGACTCAAGTCCGGAGCTTTCTGGGTTTGGCCAGTTTCTACCGAAGATTTGTGAAGGATTTCAGCTCCATTGCCATGCCATTGACGGAGCTGACCAAAACAAAGACCATTTTTCACTGGGGAGAACCACAGGAGTCTGCTTTCCGTACGCTCAAGGACAAGCTTACTCACTCACCATTGCTGATACTCCCAGATTTCAGCAAAACCTTTGAGATTGAGTGTGACGCTTCAGGCATAGGGTTGGGGGGAGTATTGATGCAAGAAGGCAAGCCCATAGCCTACTTTAGTGAAAAGTTGAGTGGTGTTGAACTCAACTACCCAACCTATGACAAGGAACTGTATGCTCTGGTCAGGTGCCTTCATACTTGGCAACATTACCTCTTTCCAAAAGAGTTTGTCATACACTCTGACCACGAAGCTTTGAAGTATCTCAAGGGTCAGAGCAAACTGAACAAGCGGCATGCCAAGTGGGTAGAGTTTATCGAGACATTTCCTTATGTCATCCGACACAAGAAGGGGAAGGACAACATCGTAGCTGATGCACTATCTCGCAGGTATTCTCTGTTATCTTCCCTTGATGCTAGAATGCTAGGATTCTCTTTCATGCGTAACTTGTATGTTTTGGATGATGATTTTAAGGACAAGTTTGATGCATGTCAAGTTAGGGATGGGGTAGACAAGTACTATTTGCATGATGGGTATTTATTCAAGGGATCCAAGTTGTGTATTCCCAAAGGATCATCACGTAGACTCTTTATACAGGAAGCCCACGGAGGGGGGCTTATGGGACATTTTGGTATTGACAAGACTCTAGGAACCCTTAAGGAACATTTTTACTGGCCGAACATGCAAAGAGATGTTACTCGTTTTTGTGCTTCTTGTGTTGTCTGCCTAAGGGCTAAGTCTAAGCTGAACCCTAACGGCCTTTACACACCTCTACCTATACCGAGTAATCCCTGGGAAGATGTCTCCATGGATTTTGTCTTGGGATTACCTAGATCTAAGAGAGGGAGGGATTCCATTTTCGTAGTGGTTGACAGGTTTTCTAAAATGGCTCATTTTATTGCTTGCTGCAAAACTGATGATGCTTCACATGTAGCCGATCTCTTCTTCGAAGGAGTAGTTCGACTACATGGGGTGCCCAAAACCATAGTGTCTGATAGGGATGCCAAATTTCTAAGCTATTTCTGGAAAACTATTTGGTCTAAGATGGGTACAAAGTTGTTGTTTTCTACCTCTCGCCACCCTCAAACAGATGGACAAACTGAGGTGGTTAATAGAACCCTCGGTGCCTTACTGCGATCATTGTTAAGTACTAACCTCAGTAAATGGGAAGAATGCTTGCCCTTTGTTGAATTTGCTTATAACAGGGCCATACACTCAGCAACAAAGAAGACACCTTTCGAAGTAGTGTACGGACGGAATCCTCTTACACCTCTTGATATGATTCTGTACACTATCAAGGAGCGAGAGAGCCAAGACGGATTAGATCAAGCGGATCACATCAGAGATCTTCACCAGCGCACCCGCGATCGCTTGGAGACCAGAACAAATCAGTATCAGAAGCAAGCGAACAAAGGGCGCAAGGAGCTACTTCTAGAGCCAGGGGATCTCGTGTGGGTTCATCTGCGAAAGGATCATTTCCCTAAACAACGGAACTCCAAACTCAAGCCTAGAGGAGATGGATCTTTTGAAGTGCTCGAAAAGATCAATGACAATGCTTACAAGATAGACCTCCCAGGTACGTACGAAGTCCATAATGTTTTTAATGTGTCAGACGTTTCGCCTTTCCTTGTAGATGAGCTGGAGAATGATTTACCTATGGATTCGAGGTCGAATCCTTTTCAAGAGAGGGAGGATGATGTAAGTACACCTATACTTACTCAAGGATCTAGCTCAGACATACCAGGACCACCCATGACACGAGCTAGACGTCGGGCTGAGGAAGATGAGGATTCAGACAGACCGGGAGCCATTACTCGAAGCCGAGCCAAGCAGCTGTTGATCGCCTTACGAAAGGGAATGCATATCATGGAGAACACGGGACAAGGGAGAGAAGAGTACGTCATGTTGATTCAAGCAAAAGAGGAGCAGCCGAGCTGCATGGAGAAGATGAGGTCCGGTCGGCCATGAAGAGAAGAGAAGAGAAGAATTGGGCCCTAGGCCCAATTTGAGTTGGACTTTTCCCTTTTGAGTATTTGCTATTTTCAAGAGTATAAATAGATAAGTTTCTAGGATTTTTAGGCAGATTAGACAAATTGAGATTGAGATTTACGTATTTCTGTTTTGACGTTGGCTTGACGTCTTTAGCTGTAGAATTGGTTTTAGTATTGAATTGCAAGACGAAAGCACTTGGTTTGATATTAGCCTGTGAGATCGATCTGTTGTTGACACATATTTCGATCTCCAAACCTTGAAAGAACCCTAGGTGGACTCCTTGGGTTAGTTCGAGTCAAGTGAGTCTTTCTAGATTGACGGATGAGTCAAGAAAGACGTCACTTGCTTATCGTGTCCGAGTCAAGCTAATCTTCCTAGATCGACGACTAAGTCAAGGAAGGTAACACTTGTCGAAGACCAAGATTCGTTCGATCGTCTGCCCCAACGATCTCTCGAAGCCGCCATCGACCTCAACATCAACTCTTCGTCCGCCGCCGCCGTCGATCAAATCCGCTGCCGCCGTCGACTTCAATCCACCGTTCATCCAAATCCTAGCAGACCGCTGATCTTCATCGGAACCTGTGTCATCACCCTCTATACATGGCAGTTGTTTCCTCTCCTTCGAATGTTGGCTTTAGTTTTGTTCTTTTTCATCTTGTTTGGATTTTTTTAGTCTCGGAGATGTCGATGACGAGTGTTTCATTGTTGGATCTGCCTGCGAAGTGGAAGACCGATGTTGTGCAAGTTAATTTGCTAAAGAAGTTTGATGCATTTCAAAACAAGGTAAAAACGCGCTATCATGTATTTGCTATTCGAGACACAACAGTGGCTATCACCGGGGGCGGTTATATGTTTTTTCAGAGTTGTGTGGGACATTGTTTCTGAGGTAGTGTTTTTTGGGTTGAAGATTACAGGCGTCGCATGACTTTTTTTGGCGGAAACATTGACACTTATAGTGACATATTGCACAAAAACAATGCATTTGACATGTTAGTTGTTACTATACGCGAAATGACTAAGGATTCCCTTCCGATAAACTTATATATGTTCATAGTTTGTCTTCCTTCATCCATGTTGATGGTGAGATTCACTGCCTCTTTTTTGCGTGTCGTTACTTGACTATTTATGTAGAAAAGACCTCCATAACGTTATCACACAATTTCAGTTTGTTATATTCCTTCATTAAATTGCGCTCCTTTCAACCGATGAGCCTTCTTATGAGATTACAGATTTAATGTTGTCTCCATACTTGCTTGCGGTCATTTTGCACATTATCCAAATTAAGGGTAAGCAAACTCGCATTGGATCATTTGTTAATACGTATAAGGTTCAAGTCAACGATGATATCTATGTTTGTCGATCTCATGTCGACTGTCAAACTCGCTGCAAGTTTTGCTATTTATTGTGTTGATTTTCTTGAACTTGTGAAGACGTCATGCATGTCGTATTATGTAGTTCGATTGTTCTGCGGGCTAGCGACCAGGTGTCAGTTATTCGCCATTCAATTATTAGTGGTTTTGAAGGCCTTAGGATAAACCTATTCTGCCAGTTTGAATTGATTTGCCCGCTCTGTTTTTTATTTGTACTGCATTTTGCTTTTCTAATTGTAAATTTAATATAAGGGATTTGTGTTTTTGTATGTGGTCTGACTGTCAGGTTTTGTGAGGCTCTAGATGGTCCTCGTGCGTCTGAATTGCAGAAGTGGTGCGCTAATTATGTTTTTTTACCATTTTCATTTCTTTTGGTTGTGTTGTTATCGTTGCCTCTTTAGTATTGTTGCCTTCTATTTAGGCTCAAGGAGAACAAAGATGATATCTGTTCGCATGTGGTCTCGTCTGATTTAGAGTTGTCGAATAGGTCGCTTATTTCTTCGCTTGTTTCTATGAAGGTTTGTCTTTTACTGTGTAGTATTAGATTGGGTGTTGTTTCATCCTCAAAACTCTCTTTCTCCCTTTCCCCGACAATCGAAATTTATTTTTTTATCATAAATTCTCCTCATCAAGGAAATCAACCATGATTTCTATTGAACTTGTCGTTAATTCGCTGCATAAATTTTACATACTGGCTTAATAAAACTGGTATCGAGCAATCAATTTGCTATTTTTTGTTTTTTGTTTTTCATTGATAGTTTGATAGGGGGATTTAGGCTTCTGTTTCCACATGCCATTGTAGCATTTTTATAGATGATAAATGTTCCGCCATCACAAATTTGTCCTAATTCATGGAGGTGTTTAAGCGATTGTATTATGATATGTCGACGGTTAAAAAGAGAACCTAACGTATATGACATGAAAAAATTGTTCACTGTCAAAATGAACCACAAAGACAATTGCTTCACCTTGAGTTTGTCCAGTGACAATATTGTATCGACAACACCCAAAAATACATTGGGGGACATCTATTGTTTCTTGCCCATTATCCATCGAGTAAAAGATTTGCAATAGGTCGAGGAATTTTTTTTTATCGGGCTATTGAAAGAAGACAACAATATAAAAAATCGATTAATAACATTAAAAGACTATTTGGTAATGGTGGAAACGCGTATCCATAGGAGAGCATTATTATGCAAGAAATACTTCAAAAGCGGGGTCAGTTTATCATGTACCCTAACAAGTCGGTAGAAAAAAAAATCATCGTTTTGTTGAACGAATAATGTGCTTGGCGCAAGAGAAAAATGCGAAAGTGCTTAGCGTTCACCATTGTCCAGGCTTCCAAATCCATTTCTACTTGGAGCACTCCTTCTAAATCACTAAATAATGAATATACAAGCTTTGGTGCCCGAGCAAAAGTACCAAGTGTCTGGACGAGTGAACCACGACCTCGAATCGTAAGCAACATCGACTTTCGACTCATTTTAGATTGCCCAAGAGGCAAACACTCCCAATTTACAAGGAAGTTCTACTTGTCTCTTTTTTCACATTATAATTTGTCATATTATTAAGCAAGGACAAGTTGATCTTCCTTACGTTGTTTCTTCTCTCTCGCAGGAGCACATCGAGGGCAAACTTGACAAATTGGGAATCCACTCATGCTCTTCACAAAATTCTTCGGCATTTGCTTGTTTTCCGGGATAATTTCTATTGTTGCAAGAAGTTGTCGAAACCACCTAGGTTCTTGTCATCCGCTTTAACACCCAAAGTCTATGCATCCAAGTGGTTGAATGATCTTCCTTTTTGCTCATCAAGTGCTCAAGATAGGGATTTAGTCGTCATACACATTGGCGGCCCCTCTCCCTTTAGCGTACGATCTAATTCGGCGCATGAAAGCTCCGCGACAACATTAGCCATGGAGACCTTACTTCTAGGTGTTTTTCTGGCCATTGATCCTTTATTGGAGTGTCCAACACATAGGCAAAAGCTAGCCCGAGACAAACGGCACAACACTCATAAGTCATTGGATAAAGCTTCAATTCCTGACATCAACTACAAGTCTTCGGAGCCCAACATTTCATGCTCACACCAACCAGGCTGATAAGGCTAAAGTCGTAGTGCCAAATCAAAGAAAACTCTAAACACTAACTAAAGTATAACAAACAAGTAGAGGTCGAACCCAAGGGAATCAAAACACCAATCACTATGCAGTCAAGCGAAATACCAACTAACGAACAAGTAACAAGTAACCAAGGGGGGGTTTTGATTGTATGGAACACAAAAATAACAAGTATCAAGCAAAGAAGTTTGGGTGAGAATATTATGCGAAGGGGTTTCACCTAGCAAGTATCCACACAACAGTCAATCAAGTTGATCATAGATTTATCTCAAGTTCTATTCAATCCTAGGGAATGTTCCTATTCCAATCTTTAATATATCAGCAGGCCAACCGGTCCTGAAAATACTTACTATTCAGCAATCAGGGAAACCTCTCAAGATTAGATGAAGTAGCAGCAAAGGGCACAGGAATCATAAGGATGCATGCAATAACTTACAACCGTCAAGTATTAACATGCAATCAATTCTCTTTCATAAAAGCAATCAACTACCAGATCATGCAGATATGAGTGCTACAATGACAAGGAATTTCACCGTATATTCCTAGTCTAGCAATAGAAAACTATCAATCAAACTAGGTGATCAAGCTAGCAAAACTAATAGAAATCAATAGATGAAGAACAAGAGAATTAATACAAACCCATAGGAAAAGAACAAGAGTTTATAAATCTCACAACTTAATAACTAAAGGTTTCAACCGCTAAGCAAAACAATGGAGATTAGTTCCTGCTCATGGTTGCAAAACTAAATTGTCTGATGGAAAAGATGATGATAAAGATGATAGAGGCTAGGGTTCTTAAATAGAGACTAACCCTAAAAATATATGGTAAAAGATATATCCTAAACAAAATAATAAACTAAGGAAAAAGAAATAAAACAAACAAAGGAAAATAAGGAAAGTCCGGAATGTCTTCGGCATTGCTGTGGCGATCGCCATAGATGCCTGGCGATCGCGGTCTTCATGTAAAGCTTTGCCTTGTCTCTGTTGCCCCATGGCGATCGCCGTAGAGTAATGGCGATCGCCATGCTCTCTCGAACTCATGTAGTGCTTCTGTTGTAGAATGGCGATCGCCATAGTGATGGTGGCGATCGCCGCTGCTCCGCAGAATGTCTTCGTCTTCATGTCTTCAATCTTTGATCCTCTTCTTCTTCGGTTCTGGTCTTCATTTCTTCACTTCTTCATAAACAACTCAGAATATAACAATAGCTCCAAATACTTGTGATAACACTCCTAAACTAATGTAATAACCCCTAGTTACGCCATACAAAGTGTAGCGTATCAAATACCCCCATACTTAGACTTTTACTCGTCCCGAGTAACTTACAGAAAAGCTACCCTTACAATGAAATGTTCAAAGTCTCAGGAAGTACAAGAATATCTCCTAGTGATTACATACTCAATAAGCCCAAAGCATACAAAACGCAACAACAACAATCAAGAACAAATGTGATACAATAAGCACAAACTCAGAACTACACCTTATTCCTCCAAGTGGCCTACCCGAATCCTCCTATACGCCTCCTTCTTATGTCACCATAACGCCAAGATGATAATGATCCTAAAACACTCAATTTTTTTATTTTTATAACACTCATCTTGCTTGGGCGCCCTTTCGGGTTTTCGTCCCAACCACTCAATAATTGTTCCAGGCTCACAAAACTCACATCACTCAAGACTTATTTTTGCCCCAGCCTAATGTCGGTCAAGCCACCTTCTTATTGCATAGATCTTGCTATCCAAGGATTTTGTATGCCTTTTTTCAATTTTTGTGGCTTTTTCATACAATATATATATTCAATAAGCTCATGCAGATACAACCAACACCCAAATAATGACATGTGAATACATTCTCCTCCCCCATACTTAAACATTGCATTGTCCTCAATGAAATGGAAGACATAAAAACGAACCCAGGGAAGGAGACAGAAGACTCACATACAAGGTCGGATGACCTTCCTCCAATAAAACTCAAAGTGTGGTAGAATGAGAAACTAGATGAGCACTAAATGTAATCCAATAATGCATAGCTCATCTAAAGCAAAAGAAAGAATACCTCCAATGTAAAAGGTGACCCAAACAAATCAACTTCTTGCAAAGAACATGGTCACCAACAAGCTAAGCTCCAGCGAATGTAGATCTAGAATGATAGTACTGATGAAACCAAACTTGATGTAATACAACTCCTTACTTTCTTTTCTCTCATAATTTTTTTCTGCACTCTATTTTTTTTAATCCGATATATTATTTTTTTCTCGGAATGATTTTCAGATTTTTGTTTTTTTTGTTTTTTTGTTTTTTTTATTAAAAAAAAAACGGGAGAGAAGACTTACAGCGAGATTGGCTACTGACTGTAGCTGACCCTAAGCTTCGGTGATTTCCTCCTGTCCATAGAAAAACTAAAAAGAAAATTAAACCGAACAAATAAAAACAAACTCAAACCTCGGGTTGCCTCCCGAGTAGCGCCTTATTTTATGTCGTGGCTCGACATGAAACTCAAGAGATTTAACTAACGCCATTTGGCTTTGTGAAAACCGTCTCTTGTCGGAATTCCCTCTTGAACCACTCATGGAACGCCTTGAATCTCGTCCCTCTTACCTTGACCACCTTGTCTTTAGCAATGAAGGTGGTTTCATTCACTTTCTCCTCCTTGACCGTATCAGGCGGCTGTTTAAGCTCAATGTCAAGTGCCTGCACGCTAGACATCAATGGTATCTCGCCTGGCGAGGTCAGTAATGGAGGGCGATTGCCCAAAGGATGTGAAGAGAGCTTATCTTTAGACTCTGGCTTAGCCTGACACTCCGACATATTAGTAGACAAAATAATATCTACTTTTGGGGGCTCTAAGAGATTCTCTAAAACAGGTTGCAATTCATCCTTACAAGTAGGCTTAATCACATCAATAGCACATAGAGAATTCTTATCAATGAGATCCATATCATATATATTATATTCTACCTTATCCCCATCAAACTCCATAGAGAGAGTCTCACTATTAACATCAATTTTCGTTTGTGCTGTTTTCATGAAAGGTCTACCTAACAGTATAGGTGTGACATTATTAGCATGCTCCATATCCAACACAAAGAAATTAGCAGGAAAAATCAGATCACCAACTATAACAAGAACATCCTCAACAACCCCTTTCGGGTACACAGTAGACCTATCAGCAAGTTGAATAACAGTTCCTGTTTTATGCAAAGGTCCTAAGCCTAGTGATTCATACAAAGAGTAAGGCAAAACATTGATTGATGCACCTAAATCTAGCATGACTTTGTCAAATTTAATTTCACCAATCACACATGGAATGCTAAATATGCCTGGATCACCACATTTCTTAGGCATGCGTTTTTGAAACACTGCAGAAACTTGTTCACTTATTTCAACTTTCTTCTTTCCTTTCAGTTTTTGATTTCTTTTGATAGTACAAACTTCTTTCAAAAACTTAGCAAATCTAGGAATACTCTTAACAAGTTTGAGCAAAGGAATGTTTACCTCACACCTACTAAAGGTTTTGAAGATTTCTTTGTCGTCCTCCAGCCTTCGAGTATCCTTCAATGCCTCAGGAAAGGGAGCAACAGGCTTCTGAGAGAATAGAGGTGGAAAATTCGGGCGAACATAATCGTCAATGTACTCAGGGGGCTCCCGGCGATTGCCGTCAGCTCTTGGCGATCGCGGTCGCGGATAATTTTGCACCTCAGCTTCTGAAATGGCATGGCGATCGCCATCGCCATATGGCGATCGCAGTCGGGATGCAGACCCTGTTTTGCTCTCTGTAATCTCATGGCGATCGCCACTCAGATCTGGCGATCGCGGTTTTGGCATAGAACAGTCGTCATAAGTTTTTCTGCTCCTCAAGAACATTGCACTGACGTTCTCTCTCGGGTTTCTTACCGGTTCCCTGGCCTCTAATTTACTCACATCTTGAGCAATCTGTCCTAACTGATTTTCAAGATTTTGGATACTCGATTCCGTTCTAGCATTTTGTTGCATCACAGTCTGAGCTAAGGACTTGATCATATCTTCAACAGTCATAAAATTCTGAGGTCTAGGTTGTTGATAATTAATATTATGAGAGTCATACCTTGGCCTTGGTTGCCATGCACCAACAACGTTTACCCCAGCATTCGGCTCTTGGAGTTGTTGACCACCACTTTGCAGCATAAAAGACTTCATCATATCTTTCAGTTCATTCATGTCAGTCTGTAATTGATCTGAATTAATTGTTTTGACTGAGTGGGATCCCTGTCTACTGCCAAACTTCCTTGAACTCTCAGCTAGCTCTTCAAACATTTCAGTGGCCTGAGGTATAGTCAGTTTCAGAAAATTACCTCCACAAGATGCGTTTACCATTCGACGATCCTCATCAATCAGGCCACTAAATAAGTACATAAGGAGATCTTGGTCAGTATAACTATGGAATGGACAGCTTGAGCAAAGCTTCTTGAATCTCTCATAATATTCATAGAGACTCTCAGTTGAGTGTTGTTGAAGATTCGTGATCTCCTTCTTCAAGCTGCTCAGTTTTGTAGCTGGAAAATATTTCTCTAAAAAAACATTTTTCATCTTATCCCATGTATCAATACTCCCTGGAGCTTGATAATAGAGCCAATCATTCGCAGCGTCTTTCAGAGTAAATCCGAAAGCTCTCAGCATGACCTGCTCCTCAGTAACACCTCTTGGCTTCATACTAGAACATATGGCATGGAGTTGAGCCAAGTGTTTGTTGGGATCTTCTCCTGCTAAGCCATGGAAGTGTGGTAGCTCATGAATTAACCAACTTTTAATTCAAAATTCACACCTTCTTCAATCTCAGGAAACCTCACTGCCAAAGGTTGTTGGTTTAAGTCTGGGGCAGTGAGTTGTCTTATAGTAGGCAATGGCGGTCCATGTCGATCACCCATCTCGTTCTCTTGGTTCAGAGCTGCTCTTTGGTTCCGAAGGAACGTCCTTTCAATCTCTGGGTCAAAGGAAACAAGAGATGAATCAGTAGCATGGGTCTGAACCATAAAGGTTCACACCAAACAGTTGATAATTTCACAATCAACACAGAATCAGAAAAATTTCAATTCCCCGGAAACGGCGCCAAATTTGATGAGGCTAAAGTCGTAGTGCCAAATCAAAGAAAACTCTAAACACTAACTAAAGTATAGCAAACAAGTAGAGGTCGAACCCAAGGGAATCAAAACACCAATCACTATGTAGTCAAGCGAAATACCAACTAACGAACAAGTAACAAGTAACCAAGGGGGGGTTTTGATTGTATGGAACACAAAAGTAACAAGTATCAAGCAAAGAAGTTTGGGTGAGAATATTATGCGAAGGGGTTTCACCTAGCAAGTATCCACACAACAGTCAATCAAGTTGATCATAGATTTATCTCAAGTTCTATTCAATCCTAGGGAATGTTCCTATTCCAATCTTTAATATATCAGCAGGCCAACCGGTCCTGAAAATACTTACTATTCAGCAATCAGGGAAACCTCTCAAGATTAGATGAAATAGCAGCAAAGGGCACAGGAATCATAAGGATGCATGCAATAACTTACAACCGTCAATTATTAACATGCAATCAATTCTCTTTCATAAAAGCAATCAACTACCAGATCATGCAGATATGAGTGCTACAATGACAAGGAATTCCACCGTATATTCCTAATCTAGCAATAAAAAACTATCAATCAAACTAGGTGATCAAGCTAGCAAAACTAATAGAAATCAATAGATGAAGAACAAGAGAATTAATACAAACCCATAGGAAAAGAACAAGAGTTTAGAAATCTCACAACTTAATAACTGAAGGTTTCAACCGCTAAGCAAAACAATGGAGATTAGTTCCTGCTCATGGTTGCAAAACTAAATTGTCTGATGGAAAAGATGATGATAAAGATGATAGAGGCTAGGGTTCTTAAATAGAGACTTACCCTAAAAATATATGGTAAACGATATATCCTAAACGAAATAATAAAATAAGGAAAAAGAAATAAAACAAACAAAGGAAAATAAGGAAAGTCCGGAATGTCTTCGGCCTTGCTGTGGCGATCGGCATAGATGCCTGGCGATCGCGGTCTTCATGTAAAGCTTTGCCTTGTCTCTGTCGCCCCATGGCGATCGCCGTAGAGTAATGGCGATCGCCATGCTCTCTCGAACTCATGTAGTGTTTCTGTTGTAGAATGGCGATCGCCATAGTGATGGTGGCGATCGCCGCTGCTCTGCAGAATGTCTTCGTCTTCATGTTTTCAATCTTTGATCCTCTTCTTCTTCGGTTCTGGTCTTCATTTCTTCACTTCTTCATAAACAACTCAGAATATAACAATAGCTCCAAATACTTGTGATAACATTCCTAAACTAATGTAATAACCCCTAGTTACGCCATACAAAGTGTAGCGTATCACAGGCACCAAGGCTTCACTGAGTGACATTGAAGCATTTTATGCTTTTCTACAATAACGGCGTCGAGGTGACACACTTGTGCTCTTCTCCTTCATTTTTGTTTTGAACTACAAGCGTGAAACATGGACGTTTCACATCCAAGGAGGGACACTAATGTGATTACATCATAGGATCAAACCATACAACTTAGCACATGGTGCACAAGGTCCATGAGTAATGGAGAGGAGGCCAGTATATCTTTATACACTACATTTTTATGATTTCGAAGATCATCGGTCCCTAGTGCTAAATCATCTATTTCTTTAATTTAGCATGTCGCATACATAACCACAACCTTTTCTTTTGTTTTCGGATCGACGGTGTTCTGCTTCGATACGCTCATGGCATTGCATGCAGCGACACAAGCGTATCGAAACAGAACATCATCGATCCTACAACAATAGGCAAGGGTTTTGCCCAAGGAAGGCAAAATTAAAGAGATAGTTGATACTACGGATAGAAACCATCGGTGTAGAGAGGTTGTTTCAACCATGAGTAAGGACGCTATAGTAACTTTCTTGAGGCACCCACATAGACGTGCACATATTGATCTATTTTCCACTATTGTGTGGTTTAACGGGCAAGACATTAGGCAAACAAAGTTGATGAAGCTTTTAAGGCTATCGAGCCTACCTCTAATTTGCATGCACTTAAGTGTAAAATGATATCAAGTTGAAAAATGATATCAAGTTGCATAACATTTGCATATCCCGAAAAGCGTCCTCTGTTGCAGCCTCATCCAAAATAGTGGTGGAGTCCAGAACGAATGCAGGAATCGCGATTTGAAGTTGGAAACCCTCTCTGTCTGCGACAACGACTTATTAAAATGATTAATTCATTTAGAAATGGGGCTTTCTTTTCCTGCGCTATTGGCTCTTTTATGATCCATGCCACTATTTGAAGTCTCTAAGACGATGCTAGGAGCATAATTTGCATTTGATACAAGAGCATAAGTGAGCTCCGAGACAAAGATAATTCCAGGACGTCGGCGGCTTATCTCTAAATCTCCGAGCATTTGAAGAGTTTGCTCGAGCTAAAGTTTCTAGGGAAGAACTACATGTAAAATTATAAGTAATGCTCGAGATAGAATCTAAAACGAACGTACCTTTTACATTTTGGCTTGGGGTGCATGGGTTGCAGCCCATGGCTTGTAATTGAGCTCCACCAGTCAGATGGCCGAGTGAGGCAGTTGGAGGTTTGGCCGCTCGTCAGACGCCGAGTGAGGCAGGCTAGGAAGGTGGGACCCAGGTGGGCTTGATCACATCAACACGCCTTGCTATAAGGATAAGATTTTGAACCAATGTGTCCTTTTGACTTTCCATGGATCCTCTACCAAAATGGTAAAACCACCTGGATCAAAGCGCACAAGAATTATGCAAGAACACAACAAGTAAACAAGAAAGGTCACACTTGAATAATCAAACAAGGACTTATCAGTCAAATGATTATCAAGTCTTGTTCGATCCTTCAAATTTCTTTTGATAACGATCAATTAAAGTTGCATGCAATATTGTACTTTTAAGATATAAAAGTGACAAATCAAGCAAGCAAAATTGATGAATAAAGCAATCAAGAACTAGACGATGGATTATACAAGAAAATGGAAGAAATCACTAGTGAATGTCATGGACGTTACCTTATTTTGGGGATGGTCTTGACTTGAGAAAGGACTTGCCTTATTTTTGATTTTTCCCTCTCGAGTTTTAGATTTATATATTTTATTTATAACTTTGAAAACTCAAAGTCGAGAGTCTTATACCAAATGATATTGATCACCTATGAAAGCAAAGATAGCATATATGCAATCGATTTGAGCAAGAAGACAAGGGATCTCGACTCACTTATTTCAATAAAATTTTCATACAAGATTTAATCCTATATGATTTCCAAAATAAATACAAGATTATATGCACTTTAATTCAATCTTAATTAAGAAAAACAATTCAACAACTAATCAAGACAAGATGGCGAAACTCAAGGGATTGTGGGCTGATTTTGTGCTCGGCCAAGAGGGATTGTAGGGCTGGAGGTTTGTGTCTAAAGAGAGACTTGAACCACTCTAAAAATGAGGGAAGGATAGGGCTTCGAAGGGGACTTGAACCGCCTAAGAAGGTTTTGACGCCAAGAAGCAAAGGGAAATTTTTTTACTCAACTAAAAGCTTTACTTTATTCTCAATCTCAATGTGCCTTACAAATGAATCCAAGAATGGCTTATATAGCAAAGGAGATCTTCCATTAGATGCAAGCAATGACATACAACTCAATCAAAAGTAAATCAAGACCTAAATGGCTAAATGTGAATAAAAAGAGAGAAATGTAATTGATCCAATCCTTATTAAGGTTGATCTGTGGCCTTCGGTGCATCTTGTGTGGTGCCTTGTTGTAGGATAGGATCAACCATGGGAATGGAATAAAGAAGGTGTCGTTCTAGGGAGCAAATCAAGGATGCATGGCGAAGAAAGGGGGATGTGATTCCCTCGGTTCCTTTCGAGCTTAGCCAGACACTCAAGTATTGGTTCTACTCTTTGAACCCATATAGGATCATTAAAACAATAAATGTTCGACAAAAGTGGTCCCTAAGTGAGAACGCATGGATCTTGATTCTAGCGCTCGGGAGCTAAAAGTGGCACTTGTCTTGTGTTGCCTTGGGGACCTTGAGTTCGGCGCCGATTAGCTTGAATATAGTTTAGGGGTCATATGTACCAAATGGACCAAGAGGTGTTTGAGAAAATATGGCTTGAGATTCATTTGGCGAATCCATGTCATTTTGGCTAGGCGCCGACGAGCCATCCCGAGGTTCGTTGCTCCAGGGTCTGTTTTGGTTAAAATAACCTCAAGATGCATCATGTGCTGAGTTGTATGGTTTAATGGGATGGAGTCCCATGCCGCAACCACATCAGAAAACCTGAATAAAGTGATATAATCTGCAAGTGGATGTCCCATTAAGGGAAAAGACCAAAGCAATCCAGTTGGGGATACACGTGGCGGTACTAGAATAAAGGCTTAAGGAAAAACAATTAAAAGAGAGCTAAAAGTCCACAGTGAAACATGACCGTAAATAAAAGAAAAAGAAAAGACTAAAGCTACAAACGACCATCCATGTCTCTTCCATTTACACGCAGATAGCAATCGAGCTGTGCCATAATTTCAAAGAAAAAAAACAATATAAAAAATAGCCCACACAAGTAGACAAAACAAAAAAAACAGTACCAACTGTGAGAACATGTGAATGCGTGGGAATACATGTTATACAATAATGCGCAAGTGAAAAGTTGCTAGTGACGGTCCAAGAATAAAAGTTATATAATAATGCATAAGTATGGGAAGAAAAAAGAAAGTGAAATACCAAAGTATAAAGATACCGTCAGATACCTATCTTTTTAATGTGGAAAGAAATCGAGCCGTCCAAATTTCACAAAAACATAAAGATCACAATCCCTAAAGTTCAAGGTTGGGTAAGCTAAAAATAAAGATAACAAGCCCTAAAATTAACGGTTGGGTTAGCTCTTAGTGAGCAATCCCGAGCCCTAAAGTTCACGATTGGGTAAGCTAAAAATAAAGATTACAAGCCCTAAAATTAACGGTTGGGTTAGCTCTTAATGAGCAATCCCGAGCCCTAAAGTTCACGTTTGGGTAAGCTAAAAATAAAGATCACGAGCCCTAAAATTAACGGTTGAGTTAGCTCTTAATGAGCAATCCCGAGCCCTAAAGTTCACGATTGGGTAAGCTAAAAATAAATATCATGAGCCCTAAAATTAACGTTTGGGTTAGCTCTTAGTTAGCAATCCCGAGCCCTAAAGTTCACGGTTGTGTAAGCTAATAATAAAGATCACGAGCCCAAGATTTAACAGTTGGGTTAGCTCTTAGCGAGCAATCACGAACCCTAAAGTTCATGGTTGGGTAAGTTAAGAATAAAGATCACGAGCCCTAAATTTAACAGTTGGGTTAGCTCTTAGTGAGCAATCTTTAGTTTTAAAGTTCACGGTTGGGTAAGCTAAGTATAAAAGTCACGAGCCTTAAAATTAAGGGTTGGATTAGCTTTTAGTGAGCAATTCCGAGTCCTAAAACTCACGATTGAATAAGTAAAAAATAAAGATCACGAACCAGTTGTATTAGCTTTTACTCCCTCCGTCCCTTAATGATCTTTCCATTTGTTTTTGGCACACTTGTCGAGACATATTTTGTAACGTTAATATCTCTAAATATACGATGATAAAAATTATAATTTTTTAATATTCTCAAAGTACTAATTGAGACGAAACAAACGAGATCTCACATGCCTATATTTATTTCTATATATTGGAAGAAAACGAAAAAATTCTCTCAGTTTGTGAATAATGTCGAAAAAACAAATGAGCTTTATATTAGGGGACGGAGAGAGTAGTGAGCAATCACAGATTTGGATCGGCGAAAAACCCCGCACCCACTTTTTTATAACTGGCACCCGTCTTGGGCGCAACCCGGATGCGTCCAAAATGTTTTTAAAAAAACCCGGTTCAGTTTTGGGCGCATCCAGGATGCGTCCAACTTAAACCGGGTTTTTTAAACTTTTGACGGCAAAAAAAAAAAAAAAATTTTTTACTGTTCATGGGCGCAGCCAGGATGCGCCCATGAACAGTCCCGGTTCAAAAAAAAAAATTTGGACGCACCCGAAATGCGCCCAAGACGGGTGCCAGTTATAAAAAAATGGGTGCGGGGTTAAACGCCCATTTGGATGGAGTCTTCCTAAAATTTAGGGATAAAGATCACACACCCTAAAATTAACGGTTGGGGAAGCTCTTGACGAGCAACAACATTTGTTACCAATTGATAGCGGGAAAGGATCATTTCTTCTGTCAGATCGATTGTATGTTTGTACTAATTAATTTATTTCAAGATGTTAATCATGATCTCAAACTAGTGGCTGGAGAATCTTGTTGAAATCAAGATCTTGAATTTATGTGGCTGATCGTTGAAAATAATACCGTATTAGAATATTTTTTGTATATACTCCCTCCGTCTTCAAAAGTTCTTCTCATCCTTAATTTTGACACTATTTACGTTTTAAGAGAATCTTCGACATATCTTCTAATATATAGAAAAAATATAGTAATATGGGGTCTTGTTTGATTTGTCTCATCAAGAGTTTTAACAATATCAAAATTTTATAATTTTTATTAATGTGTATTTAAAGATATTAACGTTACAAAACGTGTCTCGGCGAATGTGCCGGAAAGAGATAGGAAGAACATTAAGGGACAGAGGGAGTACAATATTTTGGAATTGTAATAAATAATGTATTAATTATTCAATTCCAACAAAAGCTAGTTATAGAATCCGGATCAGGTGAGAATAATTATTATTGTGCGAATATGCGAATGAATGCACATTTAGGCCATTGACATGCACTTTCTTCAGTAATGACATGCACATTTAGGTCATTGACATGCACTCTGTCAGATTTGCATGTCATTGATAATATGTGAAAAGTACATGTACACACCCCGAAATTGCATGTCAATGACAAATTATCAATGACATGCAAATCTAACAGAGTGCATGTCAATGGCCTAAATGTGCATGTCATTACTCAAGAAAATGCATGTTAATGGACTAAATGTGCATTCATTCGCATATTCGCACAATAATAATTATTCTGACCTCAATCTTTTACTTAGTTATATACTCAACTCCAACTTCGATTTATATTTAATATGCCGAGTATAGACTTTTAGAAGATTAAGCTTGGATTTCGACATTATACTAACCTATCATGTAGCTAAATAAAGGTGAAATATGATGTAGCCGAACGGGTCCTAATCTTATTAAGTTTCATTATTCTTAAGAATTTGAAAATGAAACTACTACGGAGTACTGTATAATTTACATTAATTTAATTAACTAAATTAATATTTTATACAAAATTTTGAATTGATCGATTAATATTTTATTTTTATCAAAATTAGCCTTTATGTTTCGGTAAAATGAATCTTACGGTGAGGAATAAGGACGATAAACGCAAACATCGTTACACATGAACACACACGTTATAATGTATAACACATTTTCGCCAATGAACACAAATGTGACATACGAACACACATTATGACATGTACATACTCTGGCGTATGAACGACGTTATAACACATGAACAAACAAGTAAACAAAGAAGTAGAACAATAGTGTGATTTGGAAATTATAAAAAAAGAAAAGAGAAAACATTGAAGACGCAGGAGTGCAGGAGATGAGATTTGTGTCGGCCCCTGATGTTCCAGCTAGATAGTTGTAGTTATATATTAATCCCCACCCTCCCTCATTAATTGATATAATTACAAAAGCACTTGAGCCACCAGCAGAAGTATACAAGCATCATTTGATCTCTCTGTTTCTCTCTTCTTTCCGGTAAACAGATTGATATTTTCAAACAGATTCATACTTGACTAGCTCTTTAATTATTGAGTTGGACATCTAGATAGCAGGATGTTGAGCTTGATAAAGAACCCTATAGAAGGATTGAAGAGGATTAGTTGCAAAGCATCGTTGTTGAAAACAGGGTGCAGCAGCAGGAGCAGGAAGATGATCATTCCAGAAGTGGCCGTCTTCGTCCCCACTTTATACATTCCATCACAGACTGATTTCAACACACACCTCATTCCGCAACACCTCATTCATCTCTTACTTGCCCTTCGCTCTCGTATCACTGATATAGCTGTTCAAGACATTGGTTACTTCTCTTCCTTCCTTCCTTCCTTCATTCTTTCATTTAATGATTCACTCTCTAATTTATTTATTTATATATCAGTGATCGAGGGTGGCCCTGCACATGGCGACCTTAAAGCTGCGGTTGAGGACTACTTGACTGTCCTCCTTGGATTCACCAACAATGGTTTTCAGGAATCAGTGGAATTCAGGTGGAGAAGTCTGGATGTTGTAACACAGGGTGCTTCCATACAAAGTTCGCGTTTTGAGTTGCTTTGCGTCATCTATATGCTAGCTGCATTGACATTATCCGAAGCCAACCAGCTGCTCATTCCAATGGACAAATCTCGTGGTTTAGGTTCATTTCTTCATCATCATTCTTTAATCAATTCATTACCTCATCAATCATATATGTATACTAATCGTTTCTTAATCTTTATTATACTAGACTCCCAAAGCACTGCTGTTCATCTTTTGCTCAAGGCTGCTGGCTACTTAGACTTCTGTGTCAACAACATATTAGCTGCCTTACCCTCTCATATTAAGTATGCAAATCAACATTATGCTACTGTGTTTTTTTTTGTGTCGACAAATTTGTATCCATAACATTGGCAAAAATGTGCAGGGAGAAATTGCCTGCAGATTTGCATGAGGGTATTCTAGAAGCTCTCAAGATTCAAGCAATTGGGCAGGTAGCTAGGATTCACTCTCTCCATCATGCCAAAACAAGATTTTATATCATAAATATATGAAATTTGGTAAGAATTCTGATTATGAGTTGTGAAGTACAGGCAACGGAGTTGCAGCTTGGGTTGGCTGCTGAAAGCCAGACAGCAACATTATCTGTCAAAAGAAGGCTAGCTTGTGAAGTTTTGAGCTTCTATAGTCAGGTGGTTATTCTTGTCTTAAAATCATATCAAGACAAACAACATAGCAAATGAATGGTGTCATTTGTTTCCTCTTATTAACATAACGAATGAATTTGTTCTTTTCAGGCTCATTTCTCATTGATAGGGTGCAATCTTAACAAGGACAATCTTAAAAAGCTTATGCTCTTCATCAGATGGAAGTACCTTGAGGCAAAGGCTTCAGCCTATTATTACCACGGCTTGATGGTTGACGAGGATTTCGACCCACTATCAGCAGTTACTGCTTTAAGCTGCTTTCTTGCATCTAAGGAAAATCTATTACATAGCAAGAAGATCTGCTTGAGCTTTTCCTTGGCTTCACCTGTTACCAGGTTTCATTCTGTTCTCTAAAACACCTAAGATCCTGTTAACAGCATTTAAACTAACGAGAACATGATTACGATTGTAAGGCCTCCTCCTCCATGGGGTATAATGAAGCATCTGCATAAGGAAATCCTCAATATTGCAGCTAAGAAGACACAAGCCTATGGCTACTTGCTTGCCCAACAAAAGCAAGTCCTTAATCACTTTAACCTTTTTTTCCCTTTGTGCTTTTGTTCAGTCTCTAATTAGCTGTTGTTGATGACAGAGGATTACCGTCACTTCCTGAACTACCGCAGTTTCACCTATCACTTACACCCGAAGATTATGAGTTACCAATGATTCATCCATCATGGAACAACCAAAACATGGACTCACAAGAACAAAATCACAAGCTCCTTGCATTTTGACACTTTGGTCCATTTTAATTGTATCAGTCTCCTTTAATCAAGTTACTAATGTTTGTACTCAGTTTAACTAGACAACTATTGTAGTAAATTGTGAAGAAAAGTCACAATAAATGATTGGTCATATCTATGATTATTATTGTAGGCAGTTTTATGTTAAATATTTCAAGTATGAATGAATATGATAAAGGAAGTCTAATTGGCCGAATCTCAACTTAAAGAAAAATATGGGTAATCCTCTAAAGTTGGACTGAAAGACAACATTTGTTGGACGAAACAAATCCATTGAACCTTTGACGCAATTATAGATGATAATTTCTTCAAGTGCGGGTGAATTCATCAGCACAAATCTTATGAGATCTAACTCCTCTCTATACCCAACTGGCCTATGTAAAACCACCCTTCGAAGTTTATTAAATGAGCATGTATTTTTATTCTGGTCCAGGCACTCCATCGCCCCCAATGGATCTTCATCTTCAACTCCATACTGAAAGAAAAATAAGGACTCGGTCAAGCACATCCATCCATCTCTAGTAGCTAGCTTTGAAATTAAGCTAAAACAATTATCACAAAATTTCAATGTAGATGACTGAAGAAGCTTACAATTATTTCAAGTGCTGTCAAATTTGACAAGCTTCTGAGGATACACGTATCAATAATAATTAGACTTTAATTATTCAGTTTTATAAATCTGTTGTAGACCTATTCTTTAGGCACTAGTTTACCATTTGGTTAGTGGAAAATCTGCAGGAGTTGTTAGCTGGATTCACTCCAAATTAGTTTTATCAATGTATATATACCGGTAGATATTAATAAAAAAGTACATCTTTTAATCACAATCTTATCTCTCTACATGGTATCAGTGGGAAACGATCATGCCCTTTTATATCTTTGTGGAATAGCTTAGATTGTTGACCTTGCATGGTGTCTTAAGAGGAGATATAGATGATTCAAACCACTCAATATGTCTTCTAATGACCCATTGATTATATTGAGGTTTCCTAACCACAAATTTTTTCGGGCATTATCCAAGTTCTAAGGACATATATTACACACGTTTTTTTTATCAAATTTGGAGATTTCACGGCTAGGTGACGAAAACTCCTATAACTTTGTGGGATGTGTCTTATGGTTATATAAATAAGTTTGGAAAACGTTTCAACGATGTAAGTCATTTGTACTTCAAATTCTCACATGGATAGTCTCTTACCTTAGGTTTATGTCTTTGTGGATTAACTTAAGTTGTTGACCTTGCATGGTGTCTTAAGAGGTGATATAGATTGTTCAAACCGTCCAATATGCCGCCTAAAGACCCATTGGTTATATTGAAGTTTCCTAACCACTAAATTTTTTGGGTATTAAACTCTCAGAGTAATCCAAGTTCTAGGCTATATCTTACCCACGTTTTTTTTTATCAAATTTGGAGATTTCAGGATCAGGTGACGAAAACTCCTAAAACTTTGTGGGATGTGTCTTATGGTCATATAAACAAGTTTGAAAAACGTTTCGACGATGTAAGACACTTATACTGCAAATTCTCACATGGATAGTCTTTTACCTTAGGTTTATGCCTTTGTGTATTAGCTTAGGTTGTTGACACTTTCTTTCAACTTGCCTCCAATGGCCAGCGACAACAACTCCTTCCTTCCCAACTCCTATGAGCCATCCAAACCCTTCGCCTGCATTACCCTTGTAAGTATCAACAAGCTTCTCCCCACCAAAACGGATCAGGGTTTTGTTCATATTTTACCGGATATCGGCTCCGAGTCAAATATCTGATCCGATCCGGACAACTATTACCAGATATCAGCTCCAAAACGGACCGGATACGGATCAGGTTTTTGTGCATTTTTTTACCGGATATCCAGCGGATCGGATCAGATATATCCGTTTGCTCAGCCCTAATATATTGAATCCCTGTTATTATCGAATTTTTTTCTAAAAAGGGCACTTTTATGAAATAAATTTCCGTTGTAGGCGTAGTTTGAAATTTTTTCCCAATATAGGCATTTTTTTCAGGTTTGAAAATTTGTAACGAAGGAGGTAACAACGCCTCTTCCCGAACCTATCTTTTTTTTTAAAAAAATAAACCTTTCTAAGAGGCGCTTTCCATACGAAGGTAAATTTTTTTGCCTATAGCCTATAGTTTTATTTGTTTTTTTAATATTTGACATACTTACGCTAGTTCAGGTGACCCGTCACGGCTCGTTCAAAATCGGAATCGAGTGAGAGACATATCTGGTGAAAGCCCGGATCGATACGGTTGTCTCGCTCGATTACGATTCCGAACGATCCCAAACAAGCCACCCGAATCGGAAAATGAAGCTGGGATCGGTACACACGAGACTTACGCGAGTTCGAGTGGCTCGTTTGAGATCGTTCGGAATCGAGCGAAACCAGTTTCATTGGGTCCGTATCGATCTCAAGTTTCACCAAATATGTATCTCGTCGTCCGATAATGAGACATTAATCTGTAAAACTCCAATTACAATAGCAGGTACGCACGAGACTTGTGTGGGTTCGGGTGACTCGTTCGGGATAGTTCGGAATCGAGCGAGACTAGTTTCGTTGGGCTCGTAGCGATCACAGCTTTCACCGGATATATATCTCACTTGATTCAGACTCTGAACGAGCCCTGACGATCCCTCGGAATCCGACATTGTCAAGTTAATGAAGCTTCTTTAGGTAGTAGAAGGGTTCGTGTGGCTTGTTTGTGATTGTTTGAAATTGGAATTAAGCGAGACTACTTTCGTTGGGTCCGTACCAATCCCAGCTTTCATCAGATATGTGTCTCGTCGTCTGATATTGAAGAATGAATATGTAAATCTCCATTTATAGTGGCAAGACTTACACGGGTTCGAGTGGCTCGTCAGGGATAGTTCAGAATCGGAATCGAGTGCTAGACATATCTGGTGAAATATGAAATCGATACGGACCCAACAAAACTGGTATTACGATTCCGAAAGATCCCAAACAAGCCACCTGAATCGGAAAATGAAGTTAGGATCGGTACACACAAGACTTACACTGGTTCGGGTGGCTCGTTTGAGATCGTTCAGAATCAAAATGGAGTGAAACCAGTTTCATTGGGTCCGTATCGATCTCAAGTTTCACGAAATATGTATCTCGACGTCTGATAATGAGATATTAATCTGTAAAACTCCAATTACAGTAGCAGGTACGCACGAGAATGGTGTAGGTTCAGGTGGCTCGTTTGGGATAGTTCGGAATCGAAATCGGGCGAGACTAGTTTCGTTGGGCCCTTAGCGATCTCAACTTTCACCAAATATATCTCTTACTCGATTCTGATTCTGAACGAGCCCTGACAATCCCTCGGAATCCGAGATCATCAAATTAATGAAGCTTCTTTAGGTAGTGGAAGGGTTTGGTGGCTTGATTGTGATTGTTTGGAATCGGAATTGAGTGAGACTACCTTCCTTGGGTCGTACCGGTCCCAGATTTCACTAGATATGTGTCTCGTCGTCTGATATTGAAGAATGAATTTGTAAATCTTCATTTACAGTGGCAAGACTTACGCGGGTTCGAGTGGCTCGTTAGGGATCGTTTGAAATCGGAATCGAGTGCGAGACATATTTTGTGAAAGTTGAGATCGATACGGACCCAACGAAATTGGTCTCGCTCGATTCTGATTCCTAACGATCCCAAACGAGCCACCTGAACTCGCATAAGTTGCTAAATGTTAAAAGAACAAAAACAAAATAAAATATAGGCGATGCCATGTATAACGCCTTTTTTGCCTACTACGAAGGCTTATCTATCTATAAACATATAAAATTAACCTTTAGAATAAGCATTTAGTAATTTTAGAGATGCATTTAGTTAAGCATTTAATATTTTAGTGGTGCATTTAGTATTTTAGTGGTGCATTTATTGTTCTTTTTGAGTGAGGTGTTTTAGCATTTTTAGAAGTGAAGATGAGGATGCCGCCTGGCCCACCTCCTTTTGTAACGCCATGTAGGTTGTCTTCATCGCCTTCTGCTTCGCTTTGAACCGGTACTGATGTGTTGATGTGGTCGATTTTGTTTTGTATCAACTATCTTGAGTAGCCCAGAGGTCGTGGTTGTGCTATTTAACCTGCCTCTCCCTACATATGGTTCTCTTTCGTTGCTTTCCAAATGTCTGGGTCGACGAGCAAATCTGATAGTTCCCCTCACAAGATTCGTAGGATGACGTCTTCGAAGCACAAATTCGGTGGGTCTTCTGAGGATATAGCAACATGAAGAACTGCGACGATGAATTGATTGATTTGTTTCAATTGGTGATTGGTGTCGACGCCCGAGATCCGAGTGCTCATCTGATGCTACTGCCTACAGATGTAAGATTTTTTTATTTAGTATAAAAAATACTCATGACAACAATTTTTAGTTTTATGTCTAAACGTTATCCGATAACTTCGAGAGACAGGGTCGTGAAATTGACCTATTTCAACCGTGACCCAATATGAAAATAGTACATGATAATGTCTTAATAAATAAAATATTATTATGGTATTCTAGGGTTAAAATAGATATCCATATCTTCTTAAGAATGTGACACAAATATTATTCCGGTCTATTTCTTTTATAATAAAGTTTTAAAAAGTGATTTTTTATTAAAGCTAAAATATCAATTCTAAACTCCATCATAAACTACAAATTAATCTTAAAAAGGCCCGTGCATCGCACGGGCTTACCCTACTACTAGTTTTTTTTTTAAAAGAATCTAGGTTCGAGAAATAGCGCATTTCCTTCGTTATAAATTTCCAAACTTGAAAAAGTGTCTATATTAAAACTTTGTTTCAAACTAGGCCTACAACGTAATTTATAGATGGGCAATTTTGCCACATGTCATCTCTCCATTTAAATTGCCACATGTCATCCAAATTGACCTTCTTGCCACATGTCATCTAATTACGAATTTTCAAAATTATTTACAAAGATTTGATTACACAATTATATAGAAAGATTTGATGATAGAATATCTAAAACGTTCCTAATTTAGATATACCTAAAATTAAAAAAAAATTATAATTAAAAAGAATTGCCTACAAAGATTATAATAACTTATAAATTAATTTCACATTGGAATTGATATTTAAAGATTCACAATTTTTTTTTTATATAAATAATTTTTCATAATAATATATAATATCTAAATATCTACTTTTATTAAAATTTTATATAATATTAATTATTTTGTTACAATTATTTTTGAAAATTAAAATAAAATGTTTAAATTCTTTTTAACTTTGGGAGATGTAATTTATGAAAAACTATTTAATCTCAATTGTAATAAATACAAGCTTATTTTTCATCGCAGTTGTACTAAAGTCATTTTCATCAAAATCTACTATATATATATTAAATTAAAACTAGCTATTGTCACATGACATTTTTGTATTGAATTTGTCACGTGACATTTTCTTACTTTATTTTTTATCTCTCATTTCTTTATTTTCTAAAATAAATTATATATAGAAGACTATCCTAATTCTATATTTGTTTTTTATTTATTTGAAAAAAATTCAATTAATAAGACTGAAAACCAATCATAAGTTCTATAATTGTCTTTTTATTAATTTAAACATTAATCAAATAAATTTAATTATATACTACATATATTAATCTAAATTATAAAACTTTTTATTAATTTAAATACTAATCAAATAAATCTGATTATATATTATATAATAATTTAAATATAATATTATTATGTAATCTCGTGCGTTAAGGTGGTAATTATGTATTTTATTGTCATTTTTTCGGACTCGCGTGGAGGAGGATTTATCGACTCCATCGAGTTCTGGTTGTTTAATGGCCACAGAGGCGAATCAACACGCAGCAAAACCAAACAGTACTGAAAACTGAAGAATTCGCCCTATCTTCCTCTTTCTTCACATGATTTGCCATCTAATTTCAAAATTCCATGGTGATTTCCTTCAGTCCCGTTCTCTGCTTCAACCTCATGGTAACTCCTCTTCATCCCTCTCTGCTCTCAGCTTCATTGCTTACAATTTTATGCTTTCCTGCTATTGCCCATTTGCTCCAAATTCCGCTGTTTTCGATTGGAAACTCCGAAACTGTATTAGGATGGTCTATTGCTTACAGTTTTAGAATTCAACAGATTGAGGGTGCAGTATGAGCTGCCTTAGTTGTCGGTCTGAGTGTCTTTGGAGATGGATCTGTTAATTACAGTATTAAATGTTGGTTTTAGGATAAAAAATTAAAATAATCGTATCATAACACTCGTGTTAGACTGAGGATGATGCGTGATATAGAGATGTCATTTCCTTGGCAATATACTGTCAGAGTTGCGTTTTCCCGTCTTTTAAGTGTGGTTCATAGGGCTATTTCTTCATCCTAAACAGTTTCATCTATGCTTTCTTTTTTTTCTCAAGAAGATGCGATGCGTCTTAAGTATAATATTCAAATGATGCAATTATACTTCCATACGCTTTCTTTAGCAAGCCGTGTATTCCAAATCTGTTTTTTCTGTTTTATCTCTCTGTATGCAGCTCATTAGTATTGCTATTCTAACTTTCTCTGTACTGCAAACCTGAACTGAAATATGTCTATCTGACCTTCTTACTACTGTCAGTTTCTAGATGAATGTTAGATTGCTTTTATGAACATTCACATACACGTGCAGTCTTTGATTAATGATTCATAAAACCCGTAAGCAGTGATTTAGTTTCTACGGAGTAATAGAAAGAATGGTGCGATCTTTGAAAGGTCATTTTTTGTTGATAAATACCAGCCAGTTATCTTCTTGGAACATGACAGTAAGATCTAATGTATTTGCTCTATCACTATTTCATCAGATTATGGTCAAAGTGCTAGCTACCCCAGATTTTTTGATAAATACTAGTCAGTTATCTTAGAAATAATAGGATTGGTGATTTGGATTGATATCATAATGAAAACTTTACTAGACCAACCATAAAGGACAATATCTAAACAACACATTGGATTATATATTCGGCCGTTTTGTAATAAGGTCTTACTTATAGTTATATTCTGCAATTTTTTAATTAATTCAAAGGACTTGTCTTTCTGATACCAATCAATCCTTACTTTGTTGGATCTTTATAGATTACACTAGATACCAATAAGTAATTCATAGTTGAAAGCTTGATCAATACTCCTCTGAATGTGATGTGTTGTGGCTCTTAAAGTAGTGTCTTGTAGTTTGGCTGTATGGCCAATATGAGGCTAGATCTGTGTTTAGTCAAAAACAGGCACTGCACTATAAAGTGTACAGAACTTCAAAATCATCGGGAGAGTTACGAACACATATTGCAAATTAATACATCTTGTGACAATCTGGGGGTCCACGGGCTAGAGAGCAGCGTGGACCGACACACACGAGCGCATATGCGCATTAGGCCCAATAGATAAGCCCAATGGGGTTCCACCCTAAAACCAATTGGCAATAGGGGGAGTAATCCATAGGCTTATATATTAGGCTTCTTTACTCCCAACTTCCGATGTGGGATACTATTCTCACCACATCTCTGAACTTCAGAAATTCTGAGGCAAAATTTAGTTCTTTAACTGGGGAGTATTTTGGTGCAGATTATTAAGTCCAGATCCTATAATGAAGTACTAACATCAGTAATAATTATAAATCTTCCAAAATAGGTAGATCATGAATGGAACTATTGCACCAAATTACTTCTAGTCCTGCTGGTTTTTTGCTTGCGGGAATGTGCCTATACATTAGACTAGTAATCACATTTAAAAATCAGTGTTTTTTACCATAAGGTCAAGCAATCCAGAGTAACTTCTTGGAATTTGATGACAACTTTAACTGGACAATATCCTACATCATCACAAATTGGTTTTCATCATTTGACACCCCAGAGTGTCATGTTCAGTTCCTGTAGTATGAGGAAACATTGTGCAGTAATTTTTGTTAAAAAACTTTTGCTATGATTGAAAAGCATGTTTTTTTTGTCTGCCTATTTTTCATTTGGCCAAAATTTCAAACATCTACAGACATAGCTAACAGGAATCTGATATTGAATTCAACAATTAGCTAATAGGATATTGCCTCTAATCTATTTGGTTATTGAAACTTTGACATACATACTCAAATAATTGTAATAAATATATAACCCGAAGTAAGAGAAAATATTCAAGACTGGCAAAATCTACATACTTGAGCACCTATATGATTAATAATTATAACATGTCACGCTGATATAGAAGAAATTAGGAAAAAGAGGGCCCAGAGGTAGTTGTCAATCACATGCTCTGCAACAACCAAAGCACAAAATGATAATCATTTACCTAAAGTTGAAATACAAATTCGTTCAATCACGAGGCTCTTATGATTGTTGATATTATTGTAAAATCCAGTAGATGTAATTCGTGGCATATTCAACATCATTGTTTTATAGGGTCTTGATTCTTGAGGTCAAAATCAAACAGAAAAATAGATTATGATATTATTGAGGGAAAAATCCTCAAATATGGAGTCGTTGTTAAGTCTAATGATTAATCCATTTACTCTATAATCTACACCATCTGATGCTGATGCAGGTTTCAGGATCTTGTGTTCCGTGTCCTACACACAGGAAACTCCAGGTTTCATCACCAGTCACAGCATTGACCTCAAGGCATTTTAAAAGGCCTAAGCATGGTCAATTGCGACTCTCTGTTGCTGAAAGTGATAATATAAGCACCAATATCGACACTATAAGCTCTGAAACTCCTGAGAAGTCGGTTCCTCCTTCGGATGGTGAGAACAACAAAAACCCTCCGACTTGTTCACCTTCAATCACGTCTGGAGCCAATGTACCTACAAAAAGAACGTCATTAACAGCGAGAGAAAAGCTAAGAGCAGCACGGGTTTTGAGCCGTTACAATGAAACAAAGGGGAGCACAGTTAAAACAGCAATGGGAAGCAAACTGTTGGAGGCTTTAAAAGAAAGCGATAAGGGGAAGAAAGGGCTTCCACAAGCTCCAACCAATCTATTTGATGATAGTAAGAGAGGAATGCCAAAATCAGGGCTGACCTTCGACTTTCCAGGTGGCTTCGACTTATTTGTAATAATCTTTTCTTTCGTATTCATTAGCACCGTTATGTTTGCTACCACTTTCTTTGTGTGGAAAGTTGGTGCAATCCATTTCAATGACTAACTCATGTAGTTTTTGTATGAATGAGCAATGTTGTTTTGTATATCTTAATGTAAGGATATGCTACTACACTTTAAAATGCAGATATGGTACGATGAGATGAGATCTGACGGACAGGCTTATCCCTGATGTGCAGGTTGGATTGGGGTTGTTGGTGGACCAAGACTATTATCAACATCATTCCATATTTATTGCGTGCCCTTATATTCTGATGTTCATCTCAGTTTTAATGATATGAACTCGGTGCATTCAAATTGAATGAATGAGAATGCTTCAAAATTATACGCCGACACTGTTTACTGTGCTGTTGTGTTGTGGGTGTGGGTATCTTGGTTGCACATGTGAAAATGGTGGTGGTGAAGGTACAAAAGGAAGTTAACCATGTGAAATGTGAATGAGAGAAGATGAAGAAGATCGAGGGGGCACCAAATCCAATAAACACCACACACATAAAGTGGGCTGTGGATAGCTGGTACTAGATAGAGCTTATCAACTGCAAGTTGGGTTTTGGATTAGGATTTAGATATATCATTTTTAGAATGCAAGGGTACAAACAAACAAAAATACATGTCAAACTCAGCCACTCTTGTTTCAGCATGTGATTTAAGCACGCCTAGCTTGAACAAGGGAAGGAGAGTTCAGGTTGTTGTCATAAAGCTTTTCTATTTATGATATAATTTTCATGTGTTCAATACTATAAAGAAATTATTGCAAGTTCTATCACATTATCACATTCTTATTAATTTGAGTAAATGTCAACTTCTGAAAAATATAACAAAACTATCAAAAAATTGATTTTTCTTTTTCTTTGAAGATAGTAAATAGAAAAGGATAATAATTATAGAAAAGAAAAAACAAAATAAATAACTAATCAGAAGTTAATCAACAAGTTGCTATCGCTTTATTATCGGCTACTTGTTAAGTTTAGCGAGAGAATTACCTGCTACCTCTTGGCTCCGTCGGAAAGGCAACATGCAACCTTCTTGGCCAGCTGCTTGGCGCCAAGTAGCAGGCATTAACGCGCCAACCTTCTTGGCCACCTGCTCCTTCCCTTTGTATGTTCACCATTGTTTCTGCTCCACTCTCTGCTCTCTGCTCATGGGTAAGCTTTTCCTTGTCGTGTCTTCTTCATTCTCTCCCTCCTGTCTTGCCCATTCTCTATTTACCGATCGGTTTATGTGCAACCAAATTGATTGGCTATCAAAGGTGCAAGCTTGATATTTCTTTTGGCTGATAAAGGTGCAACCTTGAAATTAATTTTTGTTTCATTGTTTTCTGCATAGGTCGGAACTTTGTTTTCTTCAAAAGTCAGAACTTTGATATTTCAGTTGTGTTTATTCTTAGATATGTGGAAAACCGTAGAGGAAGTAAATATGTGTGTATAACGCGACATTCTTGGTGGTGAAGAAGAAATTGAGTTGAAACAAAATTGATTCTGTGTATACGAAAGATAGTTAAATGTTTCTCTTTGGGTTTAAAATAGACATACAGAATAAACTTTTTACAGACATACAATCATATTGTTGCTAAGACAAAGTCATAATATTGGTCTATGTTTTATGTGTTTCTGTTTTTATAGCTTCAAAAGCGGTGTACGTTGTAGTGATAAACAACGACCAATGGAAATTTTCGGAAAAAATTTGGCAGTATGAAAGTGAAAGAGAAGTAATAGCCATAGCTTTGTCTAAGGATATGGGCTTCCCTGCTCTATAGAAGAAGTTGACTGAAAAGGTTAGCCTCGATGCATCCCGCCAGTTATTGGAGATCAAGTATCAGAGACCAATGAAGCCATGTACGCTCCCATTCCTATAATTGACCAGGACGATCTTGAGGCGTTGAAGTTGTTAATGAAGGAAAAAGATGGACGGAAAGCCCCAGATATTGATCTCTATACAAACATTGTAATGAAAGACATCAACGACGATGACTACCTTGAAAGTGTTGCCCTAACTCCTTCTTCTCATACACCTAAAAAGGCTACAAAAGATCCAACAACTTCAACACCACCCACCCCTGCAAATGGTGAAAGAGAAGTTCCAATGTTTACGTCCAACCAAGAAAATGATGCCTATGTCCGATCCTTTTTTACAAATTTCCGTCCTGCAAAGGAAGAAGTCCGTTCATTAGATGAAATCATTGATGACGATAAGGAAGCCTTTTTAAGAACAAGGGATGAAGTGAGAGAAAAAAGGAAACGAAAGAGTCCCATCATCACATTGGGAGATATTATATCACTTAGCAGCGATGATGTTCAAATTATTTCATCATCATCATCAAGAAAGAGAAGGATTGATTATGGTGAGGCTGATGTTCAAATTATTTCATTATCATCAAGAAAGAGAAAGAATGATTATGATTCATCAAGAAATAGAAGGCATGATGCACTTAATGAGGATTTGTGCGGTGATGAAGATTTAAGAGTGCAAGACAGGGTTGTTGGTCTGGACGATCTGGAGGATTATGTGTTAGACGATGCGGTTAATGAAATTCTCGGGGCATATAGTTATGACATGCATGATGATGGTTGGTATGATTGTCATTTCAATGATTATGAGGGAGCCGAGGAAGATGTTCAATTTGATGAAGCGCTGCACTCTGGGGATGTTCAAGGCGGGATGCACTTTATATCAGACAAGGAATTGCAGAGGATGCAAAATCCAACAAAAATGCAGTTTAACAAAAAAGTGCAGGTTGGAGAGTCATTCACCTCTAGAGAGGAGCCGGTGAGTTGTTTACGTGATTTAGCAATGCAAAACGGTTATGAGATGAAGGTAATCAGGTCCAACCAAGACGAATATCTGGCGAAATGTGTGGACACTTAGTGCAAGTTTATTTATCGTGCGTCAAGCTTTAAGACAACATGCTTATATGTGGTCAGAGAATATGTTCCATATCACACGTGTGGCATGAATGTGTTACAAAACAATGGAAAGCATTAACTTCTAAAATGATCGCACGATAAATACTCCACAAGTAAGATTTTTATCTTTGATCACATTGAGTGTGACTTATTCTCGCACTATTTATAATTTAAAACTTATCATACCGTCTGTTTTATTCTGTATCTCAGGTTCATCAACGGAGGTGAGGGCCTCCGAGCTTCTCAAATACAAAACCACATGTTAGATATAAGCTACTAAAAATCCAATTGTGCTCGTCAAGAAGCACGGGATATGGCACATGGTACGTTTAAAAACGGTTATACATATATGTGGCGTTACATGTATATGTTAGAGAAGGTGAATCCAGGAACTTACACAGGGATTGTCACAGCAGCCAACAACCAATTCAAGTTTGTATTATGGTCTATAGGTGTATGGAGAAGAGCTAATCCACATCTGAAAAAGTTAGTCAATGTTTTATTTAACCCGTTGTCTGTTCAGATATGACTTTGTCTTTGTATGGTTCTAGGTAATGATACTTTATGTATTTGTTATATTGTGTTTTAAAGTGTCTAGTCTATACTTTGTAAATTTGAAATAGAGAGGGTCTGAGAAGCTATATGTTTTCACATGTACGGTAATTGTTGTGGATGGAACTCATCTGGGTGCTTTGTACAAAGGAGTTTTGCTGTTTGCCACAACACAGGATGGAAACGTTCAAATCTATCCTCTTGCATTTGCCGTTCTTGACAGTGAAAATGATGAATCTTGGTCTTTCTTCTCGAGTGAATTGAAGAAAGAAGTGGTTCCAGATGATCCAGAGTTGTATTTGTTTCTGACCGACATGCTAGTAGTGAAAACAGATTGAGGAACAATTGTATTTACGCTAAGCATGGGTTTTGCATATTTCACATCCACAAGAACTGGCTAAAGAATTACGGGAGGTGAGATCTGTGGCCGCTATTCCAGCGAGCTGCTAAGGCCTACATCGTGACTGAGTTTAATAACCTTCTTGGAGAACTCAATGCTGAAAGTCCAAGGATTGTAAAGTATGTAGTAGAAGATGGATTTACCAACTGGGCAAGGGCTCATTTTCATGGAAACAGATTAAAAATAATGACGACTAACAATGTAGAGAGCCTCAATAGGCTGTGGGAAATCGAGCGTCAATGACCTATTCTTGCATTGTTTGATGGTACAATGAGGACCATTTCTAGATGGTTTTGTGAGAGACGGAAAAAAATTGCAAAGTGGGACCAGATTTTGGCCCTGAAATACTACAAAAAGGTAGAAGTGAATTACAGAAGGTCAAGAACCATGAAAGTGGTAAGAATGAGTCAGGTTGAAGCAAAGGTTATTGATGGAACTGATAGATACTTTGTTAACCTCGGGACTCGAACATGTGATTGTAGAGAATTTCAGGTTGATAAAGTTCCATGTGTTCATGCCATATCTGCTGCAACTAATAGAGATTCGCCAATGTTTAAGAATGCTATGGTGGTCGAGGTTTACAAGGAAACAATCCACGTGATCCCTCAAAGAAACCGTTGGACTGTCCCTGAGGCTGTATCAAACATCCCATGCATCCCACCAAATGTAAGGCGTCCTCCTGGAAGACCAAGGCTTCGAAAACATAAGGGGGCACAAGAGATGATGAAGAAATACAAAAAATACAACAACCGGAAATGTTCTTATTGCAACATTAGAGGTCACACAAAGCATACATGTAGAAGAAGAAAGACTGGCGATGATTCAAGATAGATACAGTTTCATGGTAGAAGAAGAAAAAACTATTATCATTTTGGTCTTTTGGTAAATTATAATGTTTTGAGATGATAGGGTAAACTCTCATCCTGGTTTATAACCAACATCATGTTTGAAAATATGTATGGGTTATGTATGACTACGCTTTGGATTTGGTGGTTGATGGTGTAACTATGTTATGACTTATATGAAGGAATTGTAGCGTTAAAAATGATGATATCATTCGATAACAATATTGAAGGTCGACATATAACTTTGTCCTTGGTTATTGGTTACAATCAGTTCATTTATGTCAAATTTCACAGACTTAGAAAAAAGTACTAATGTGTAATAATAATAGAGCCTTCAACATTGCTATGTTAGCCACATAAACTAGTATTTATATTAATAACATAATAATAGGCGCATTTGTAAAGAGTGTGGTTCGAAGATGGTCCGAAGTAGGACAAACTTAGATTGATAAACTAAGAGGAGTATGGGCAAATTGTTGTGTTTCCTAACAATGATAGAGTATTCATGTTAGTTAAAATAAGCTATCTTCTCTACTTTTGTTAGTAAACATTGTTTGAATCAACTAAGATGGAAACGGCCAAATGATGGTTGTCATATCATATACTTTGTTAGCGATTTACTAATACAACGTATGGTTTGAATGAGTGTAACACTTGTCTGTTGATGCCTGTAGTGTTGAATTCGTAATAAAAAGGAAAAATGTCAAATGTAATTAAAGTTGTAATTCTTTCATAACATGAATAATTCCAATCGAGTAGCAACCTCAATCGTTGCCAATGTAATAAATAACTTTCATCGTGAACAGATCTTTCATCCTGTGGTGCTTGCTGGGATTCATGTGCATCTACTAACTCGTTCCCACCATCCTTTTCTATTCTCACATTGCCAAAGTCAACATCTCATATATCGTGTTTCCGCTGCTGGAATTGTTCATGTGCATCTTGTACTTCCTTTCCACCATCACTTACTATCCTCCCATTGTACTCCTCAATAGATCCTTTATCCTTTGTTGCATACTGAGATTGATCCTTTGCATCGACTAATTCCTTCAAACCATTTACAACCTCATTTACAGCCTCATTTGCAACCTCATTTGAATGCAACCTCATTTGCCAGTTCACTAGTAGATACTGTCAACATTGTTGTAGCAGATTCACTGAGCATAGGTAGAGGATTCTCTGAACTAACCATCATTTGTACCTTAAGGCCAATTCTTAAATCACCGATATTTCTCTTAATTCTACGACCCTCGGAACTACCCTCCTCATTCTCTTACCCACCATTTAATGTACCATCATCCTTTTTCAACTCACCATCTAGATCGGGAGCCTCATGACTAACATTCATGTTTACTTCATCATCCAGGTAGAGAGCTACATCAAGGTCCTGAATAACAAGACAAAATGTTTAAAGTTTAGAAAGACATGTGTCATATACGAATTTGGACAGACTAATGTCATAGAGAACTGAAAATGTGAAACCATTTACCGAACTTTGTAATTTACCTAATGCTTGATTTCCCTTAACTTTTCTTCCAGTCCAGACGCTTTATTACCTTCAGTCTCAACTGTTTCAGATCCTGAATCGTGTTATTCAGAAGCTAGGATCCTGACACTTCTGAATCTTTCTCATCGTTTTTCATTAATTGTGTAACTATGTCTTCAACATGTTCTTGACTATCCACATGTACATCAACATTTTTTTTACTAGGCAAATGTACTTCAACTTTCAACGAACTCCCATATCTTTGCCTGACCTTGTTAAGTATTTTCATTTTTTTTCTTGCATATTATGCAAGCTAATATGCAAGCAATCCATAGATTCCCTTGATTTTAACTAAAACCGAAATTGTGTAGCACTTGTAGGTGTAACATCTTCATTTTGTGTCTCAACACCCTTTTTCTTTGTTCTTGCAGTTCCATTTCCTGTAACATCTTTATTTGGTGTCTCAACACCCTTTTTCTTTGTTATTGGGGTAAGTCTCTTCACAACATCATCAAACAATGTGTCTTCTTTCTCTTCTAGGAAGTAACAATTTACTCCTACCTCTTCTTCATCCTCTTTAACAAGGATTTGATTAACAGAATACCTCTCATTCAACATCTCAACACAGTCTTCAATGGCTGGTCTCGTCGTTCTCATCCATCGCATACCTCGGGGCCTAACTATTTTGTGCACCTGAAGTGCAAAGTTCTCACCAATGTGGGGCACTGCCTCGTATGCCCAAATCTAACAAAAACATCCATTAAATCATTAAAATAAGTAGAATAGTAAATAAGCATTTTTTTAATTAAACTACTAACAACTTAGCTTACCTGAAACATCAGTGCACTTCCTATTAAGGTGTATCTTGCTCTCTTTTTTTGTTTCCTGGTTTATCCTTTTATTGCTTAATTGTCCTCATTCTTAAATCAAGAGCCTTAGATAAACTTGAATGAAGCACATTATAAGCAATTCTACCCCATGGAAACTCATTGAAACGATCCATGTCCTTAGTCAACTTCACAAATTTTGAATTGATTTTCCTACTTTTTGTGCCTCCAAGTACCACACCCTCCAATATTAGCTATATGGCCATCTTCATTTTCAACATGTTGTCACCATGACAAGCCAAAAACGCATTGTGCAGATGACTGATTGTAATGCTTTTGAAACCTAATAAATTCAGGACTACATGCTTATCATCCCTCAGGTTATCGTCCGTAGGGATCCCATAATTCAATATGTTATTGTTCTAAACTCTGAAAGTGAAAAACGACATGGTTTTCCTCCCAAATCATACCATTTCTCAAACTTTTTTTCTGGTTTTTACCCCTCTCAACAACACATAGTGAACCATTTGTCTAAAGAACTTCAAATTCCTGAACATCTTCATAATTGGGAAAAAGGGGCCATCCATAATTTTCTTTAACAGTTGTGCAGTAAGGCCATCTTCAACATTGCCAATAAAATCATTTCTTGTGTTCAAATTAATCCTAGCTTGAAAATGGTCTTTCTCTAGCCATTTGTGTTCCATATAAAACCAATTACAAGTGCTTACAATCCAAAGTCACCTAATTGAACACTATTATATTCAATAACTCTTTTACTGTCCAAGTTCACAAGTATGAAAAATTTTGTCAACTGAAGCGATATCAAGAGGACGACCTAACAACGACATCACCATTGAGTCTGAGGCCTTGGCGTCCCCAATAGAGAATGGAGTTACAGAAATCCAGCAGCAGCAACCGCGACTGCGGCCAGAGACGCGACCGCGGGTGGTCAGACGCGATCGCGGTCGTTCCTCTGTGACCTGCTGTTGAACATTTTGTTGAACTGTCTGAGTTTGTTTTAACTTTGTTTGATTTATGTTTTCGAGTTTTTATTACTTTCATTTTTGAGTTTGGATGAGAACTAGGTTTAGCCGCAATTGTTTTATTTCCTTAGTTTCTTTTCCTTGTTTTAATTTGTTGGAGTTATCTATATAAGGAGCTCCATTGTCATTGTTTGTTTTCACGTTGAAATTGAATAGCAGAGCTTTAGTTGAGTTTTATCTCCTTCCTTTGCTTTGACGTCATTCTACTGATTGGATCCAGAGTTGTTCTCGTTAGCGAACTGTCATCAAGCCAACCGATTGAATTCGTTTATATCTTGAGTGGACTCTCAAGACATCGAGTTCTTGTTGAATTGAAAGATTTGATACTTATCAAGCCCTAGAAGAGTTCTAGAAGCGCATCGACTTCCCTTTCTTCCACGATCCCCCCGAGACATACGAGTCACCCAGATTCATATCATCAACCTTGTCTGTTCATATACATTATAGTCAGATTAGTCTTTTTCACAACTACAACAATCATATTCGCTCCATACTCACTTTGTCTGTTCAAATTTGTAATGTTTTTGTTCATAATTAATGTTCAGTTCAACTAATTTAACAACAAAATTCCCCATTTCAACAAATGTTTCAGATAACCTATTTAGCTCACATCTTACAAAACACCATTTCCTGAATTTCACAACATAATTCTTAAAGACAACTCTAAACATGCATCATAAACCCTCGTAAAATCTTATAATCAATATTAAGTGCAATCCTATCAAAACCCAAATCAATACTTAAATGTTGAATTTTTAAAACCAACCTTGTCATCTTGTTTTTGTATGGATTGTTCTTGCTCACTGTCTTTTGATCCAGCGACAACTCTTTTCCTTCTTCCCTTCTTCGATACATTTTCGATGGGTTCCTAGCTTCTTCTTCTTCAGATGCAGATACGCTAGTGTTCTTTCTCCTCTTTTTCTTCATCTGTCTGGTTTCTTCCTTTTCTTTTGAAGAAGAGACTCGCGTCCTTCTAGACATCTTCTTCAACTGTCAGGATTCTTCTTATTCTTCGGATGAATAATGTACTGCCTTACTTACCGCCTTGTTCTTTTTCTTCATCATCTTCAAACTTCTCACTTCTTCCACGAATTCCCCCTCCAATTCCTCCTCTGATTCAGACGAAGAGGAATACACCTTCTCTTCCGATTCAGACGAAGAGGCATACACCTTCTTCATTCGCCGCCTCTTCAAAATCTTTCTTTACGCAACCTTTCTCTAGAGTTCTTACCCCTCTTACGTCTTGATTTCAGGGCAATACTCCGCTTCTCTAGTTTATAGCCATACTTGGACTTTTCCATTTGCGATTTGCGATTTTTTAGTTGTAAAATCTAATTTAGGATTCTTACTTCAAATTGGGGAAAGGGTAAATTTTGATTCTTTCTTAGTGGAATGTTGCAACTTATTGGAACCTGGTGGCCACTTGGTGGTAACCTGTTGGTAAATCAAGTTTAACCGTTGATTAGGGAAAATTAAGTATATTTATGTCAATTTGTTTTCAACGGAATTTTTTTAGGATTTTATGAATTTACCTTTATTTTTGTTTGACAAGTTTTCTACTTTTAAAATACTTTTGAGTAAATGGAATTTTTGGAACTCAACTTTAGAAAGTTGATATCTTTGTCATTACGCCAACTATAAACTACTATGTATAGTATAACTATTATTGTGTGTTTTTTTATGAGAGGATCATATTACCCAATTGTGACTTTCTTATAAAATCACCCTAGACATATGTACTTCTGATTGCTACTTGTAGGAATCCTATTTTCTACAACTTATAAATATGTATAACATACAAGAATAAACTAGAATTAAGGTAAGAAAACGAATAGACCACTACTAAAGTCGCACGGTAGAACTTGAACGGAGTTGAGATATTATCTCTTTCCTTAATTATGAAAATGCCCCGTAGTGTGACGGTTACCGGCGTTCCGAATCCCAGTATAAAACTGATATCACTTCTTCTTTGCACAACCCAAAAGAAGAAGCCAACGAACTCTAGAACTGTGTGTACTCTCAGACTCGAACAAGAGAAGAGGAAGAGATGGACAGAGAAAAACAAGTGGAGGAAGGAGAATGAGATTGATATTGGAATGTGTGTATTTTTGAGTTCTGCAGAGCCTCCTTTTATAGGCTGCAGGGGAGAATCTGTGACATGAATGGCCCAATCCGCGTGGATTAAATAGCCTAATCCGTGTGTAATGAATAGACTGATCTGGTCCGTGGCATTAATGCCCGAGATCTGCTGACTCTGACTTTGAACGAGGCCCATTTGAACGAAGCCCAAAAGTCATATCAGACTTGAGCTAGGCCCAAAAAGACAACCTCCTCCTCGGGCCTACGACCCATCCAAGGAGCCCAAGGAGCCCACGAGCCACGAGCCGATCCGAACCGAACCGAACCGCGCGCGTGTGGTCTTCCAAGGCCCAAGCCCACCAGGATAGTCTCCTCTAGCCCAATCACATCCATTACAATCCACTCCTAGTTTATATACTAGTGAGTTTTTCTCCTCCTAATCAATGTGAGATACACATTAATCCTCAAAATTCAACTTAGTTACATTAAATGTAACTCCCTTATTTCTCATTCAAACGGAACCCGAATTATACAAATGAGCATACTACGAAATAGTGCTCGCGGAGACAAAGCCAACGCTGCCATTATCCGACACCAACGGTGCCCGAAAAATTTGGTTCCAACAATCCCCCACATGAATAGAAATGACTCTAAAACACGTGAAAAACGACTCGACAGAAGTACTTTTGAGAGTACGTCGAAGAATCACTGCATTTAGGCTGGTAGCATTTTTTCAGCCTTGAACCACCCATAATGAGTAGCCATCGGATTTACTCGACCAAGTAGTGAACGTGATGTCTTGAACCACCCGGACTTTGATGTAAACCTAGACAACGACTATCACATAGTTTCATCTTCTCACAGAACTAGGTTCTCTGATTGTGTTCATTTTGGCCTTGAACATCCCTGGTTATTCATGAGTGAGCTTAAAGAATTCAGCCTCGGTTAATTATCCTAGAAACGGCCCCATTTCACACTCACAAGGTGATTTTACCATAAGTAGTATACCATTATACTTCACTTTGATTTTCAAAGCTTATGGAATCATTAAAAGCCAACACTTTATGGCTTAACCTATAGTTTAACAACGCACTTTTATCATCCTAGGAACTGGGAGAAGATGTTAATCTCCAAGTGCTCTTTAGATTTAGCTTGATTTCGTTGTCCCTTTGAACTTACATCTTGGGATCTCTAATCACGTAAGTAGGGTTCCCATCAAACTCCATCTTATGTCATAGGCTTTAAACCCATTCCTCTTGATGATTTTACAATTTGCTCTCGAGACAAACCTTTAGTAAACGGATCTGCTAGGTTGTTAGCCGATCGGATGTAATCAACATTGATCACTCCGTTTGAGAGCAATTGTCTTATGGTTTTATGTCATCGTCTAATATGACGAGACTTACCATTATACATTGAACTTCGTGCCCGAGCTATTGTCGATTGACTATCGCAATGGAGACTCATAGCCGGCACCGGTTTTTCCCACATTGGTATATCCTCCAGAAAGTTTCGAAGCCATTCTGCTTCTTCTGTTGCTTTGTCCAAGGCAATGAATTCAGATTCCATTGTGGATCTAGCCAATAGAGTTTGTTTGGAGGATTTCCACGATATCGCCGCACCACCTGGAGTAAATACATACCCGCTTGTGGATTTTGAGTTTTTGGAGTCTGATATCCAATTAGCATCACCATAGCCTTCCATTACTGCTGGATATCGTCCATAGTGCAATCCATAATTTCCAGTATATCGCAAGTAGTTCAATACCCTTGTTATGCCTTTCCAGTGACCATGTCCTGGATTACTAGTGTAACGACTTAAAACGTTCACCGCATGTGCTAAATCTGGTCTTGTACAATTTGTTAAGTACATTAGACTTCCAATCACTCGTGCATACTCTACTTGAGATATGCCATCACCCGAGTTTTTCTTTAAGTCGAGGTGAGGGTCCACGGGACTCTTTGCATTACCGCGTGAATATTTCTTGAAACGTTCAAGTACCTTATCAGCGTAATGATCTTGAGTTAAAATGATTCCTTCAGAATGTCTTATGACTTTTATTCCTAGAATCACATCCGCTAGTCCCAAGTCTTTCATGTCAAACTTTCCACTAAGCTTGTTCTTAGTTTGTTGGATCATATCTTTGTTACTACCAATAATGAGCATGTCATCAACGTATAGGCACAACAAGATATATCCTTTTGGAGTTGTTTTGACATAAATACATTTGTCACATTCATTTATATTGAAACCATTTGACATCATAACACTGTCAAATTTCTCATGCCATTGTTTAAGTGCTTGTTTTAATTCATATAAAGATTTCACAAGTCTACACACTTTGTGTTCTTGTCCAGACACAACATACCCCTCGGGTTGTTTCATATAAATTTCCTCTTCTAACTCTCCGTTTACAAAGGCCGTTTTTACATCCATTTGATGTATTTCTAGATTACGTAGAGCCGCAATCGCTATTAGTACTCGAATAGAAGTAATTCTCGTTACCGCAGAATAAGTATCAAAGAAATCTAGACCTTCTTTTTGTCTAAATCCTTGTACTACAAGCCTTGCCTTGTACTTCTCTATTGAGCCATCGGTTTTCAACTTTCGTTTGAAAATCCATTTACATCCCAGCGCTTTTGTTCCTGGGGGTAAATCAGCTAACTCCCATGTATGATTTTGCATAATGGAGTCTATTTCACTTTTGACCACTTCCTTCCATGAAGGTGCGTCTGGCATTGACATGGCTTCTTTAAACGTTCGAGGTTCATTTTCTAGAAGAAACGCCATTGTGAAATCTGAGCCAAATGATTTTTCCTTTCGAGCTCTCTTGCTCCGTCTAGGTTCATCATTTTCTTCTTCTGTTTCTTGGACAGAAGTGCTCACTATTTGCATAGAAGTGCTTGCTTCTTGCATAGATGTGTTTGCTTCATGAGCAAATTCATTTGCATCTCGTTGTTCACGAGTCCTTTTAGGATATTCTTTATCCTTGCAAGGGAACACATTTTCAAAGAAAGATACGTTTCTTGACTCCATTATTATATTAGCATGTATATCCGGTATATCTGACTTGTATACCAAGAAACGATATGCACTACTATTATGTACATACCCGATGAAAATACAATCAACGGTTTTTGGTCCAATTGAGACCTTTTTAGGAGGTGGTACTGCTACTTTTGCTAGGCACCCCCACACTTTGAGGTATTTATACGAAGGTTCGTTACCTTTCCACAACTCATAAGGCGTCTTTCCAGTCACCTTATGTGGTATTTTGTTGAGAATGTAATTTGAGGTAAGCAACGCTTCCCCCCACATGTTCTGGGCTAACCCAGATTCTTGCAACATTGCATTCATCATTTCCTTGAGAGTTCGGTTCTTTCGTTCTGCTACTCCGTTGGATTCTGGCGAATAAGGAGCGGTAGTTTGGTGAACAATGCCATGTTCTCTACAGAACGCATTAAAAGGTTCACTATACTCACCTCCTCTATCACTTCTTACGATTTTAATCGTTTTACTAAGTTGGTTCTCAATTTCCAACTTGTACTCTTTGAACTTTTCTAAAGCTTCATCTTTGCTACGTAACAAGTATACATAACAATATCTTGTGCAATCATCTATGAAGGTCACAAAATACTTTTTACCGCCTCTAGTTTGTACAAACTTTAAATCACATAAATCAGTGTGAATTAATCCTAGAGGTTCGGTTGTTCTTTCTACATGGGGTGATGGTGTTTTTGTGAGTTTCGCTTGAACGCATACTTCACATTTGTCTTTACTTGTTTTTCATTTTGGAATCATATTCAAACTTATCAATCTACTTATAGACTTATAGTTAACATGTCCCAATCTTTCATGCCAAATATTAAAAGACTCAACAACATAAGCAATAGGGTTATTCTTATTCATTGAAACATCGGTTACAATAGCTTTTGGGAGGACTATCATTACATTCATTTTGATCAGTCCATCCTGTACATAACCCCTACCCACATAAACCCCCTTCTTGGAGAGAACCAGCCTATCAAACACGAACTTGATCATGAACCCGTTCTTGGAGAGTAGAGTTCCCGAAATCAGGTTCTTGCGGATGTCCGACACATGAAGGACGTTGTTCAGCGTCAGCTCCTTCTCGGAAGTCATCTTCAACACGATCTTCCCATATCCCTCCACCTTAGAAGTAGCAGAGTTTCCCATGAAGAGTTGCTCTTCGGTTTGGTTCTTCTTATAGGTCGTGAAGAGACCCCTATCCGAGCATATGTGCCTAGTTGCACCGGTATCATACCACCACTCCTTTGGGTTGCTGCCCACCATGTTGACTTTAGTCAAAACCGCACACAAGTCGTCTTCTGTGAGCGACCCTTCAGCTAGGTTGACTTGGGACTTGCCTTTGTCCCTCTTTGTGTCGACCTTGCTTCGACACTCATCCGCCTTGTGTCCAACTTTGTTGCACTTGTGGCACTTTCCATTGAACTTCTTAGCCCTTGCTTCTTGAAGTTGTTGGAGTTGTTGGAGCTGTTGGGTTGAAACTTCCTTTTCTTCCCCTTGTCCTGATGTTCTGCCAGGTTCGCCTTGTTCAAAGGTCCATAGCCATTGGCCCTCTTGTTGTTCTCCTCAACCCGGAGCCTCACAATCAAGTCTTCCACCCTCATTGCCTTTTGCTTCAGCAACAAGTAGACTTTGAACTGCTCCCATGATGGAGAAAGCTTCTCGATGAAGGCACCTACCTGAAACGTCTCACAGATGTTCATGCCTTCGGAGAGGACTTCATGGACGATAAGTTGCAGCTCTTCAACTTGTTCCACTACCGATCTTGAATCTACCATTTTGTAGTTCAGGAACATAGCCACTGTTTCCTTCTTCGACCCAACATCTTGAGTCTTGTACTTCTTTTCCAGAGCGTCCCACAATTCCTTGGCGGTATCATGGTTGCAATAGACCTTGTACAACGAGTCTATCATGCGGCACTTGACATAGCCTCTGCATGAATAGTCTCCCCTGACCCAATCAGCAAGGGCATCAGTGTTGTTCGGGGAGAACTTTGGTTTCTCCTCCGTCAGAAATCTGTCCAGACCCATTGTGCTCAGGAAGAATTGCATCTTCTGAGACCAAATCCTGAACCCCTTCCCGTCGAACTTATCGGGCAAGACTCCAACATGAAATGCACTCGACATGCTAGCCGTGTACGACCTTTCCGGTACCCTCACATGGGGCATTTGAACATCCGCCAAGTCCATCTGATGGCTTGTTTGAGACTGTCCACCCGGTTTTGGTATGACCGGAGCCTGGTTCTCGACCATAGGTGGGTCATTGACCTTAGTCACTTCAGGGTGTTGAACAGTATTCTGTTCCAGAGTCACTGATGGCAGACCATCTCCAAACTGAATTTGGAGTGTCGACTCACCACTCTTAGTTGCAGCGGTAGCATCCACAACGTTGTCGTTTCCGTTAGTCATTTTTCAAATCTGAGACCAAATGAAATTTAAACAGATTAGAACAAATGCAAAAACGAAACAATAGGAAATAAAATAAAATTTATTTCCGCTTTTATTTAATTAATTAATTAATTAACCGAATTTAATTTAATAAATTAATTATTTAAGAATTTAATTTAATTTAATAAATTAAAAACCGATTATCAATATATTTAACTCGAATAAATATATAATTTATTTAATCAATTCAGATTAAATTCGAAATGAATATAAAAATAATTTTTTCCGGAGTTTCTCGTCCCAAAAACGAGAATAAAATGTTTACCGATTTCGCCTTAACCTATTTACTCAAAGAAACAAATTTATTAGTCGTAGAAACGTAGGTAAATTTTTTTTCAGAATTAAGATTGTAGGAATCCTATTTTCTACAACTTATAAATATGTATAACATACAAGAATAAACTAGAATTAAGGTAAGAAAACGAATAGACCACTACCGAAGTCAAACGGTAGAACTTGAACGGAGTCGAGATATTATCTCTTTCCTTAATTCTGAAAACGCCCCGTAGTGTGACGGTTACCGGCGTTCCGAATCCCAGGATAAAACCGATATCACTTCTGCTTTGCACAACCCAAAAGAAGAAGCCAACGAACTCTAGAACTGTGTGTACTCTCAGACTCGAACAAGAGAAGAGGAAGAGATGGACAGAGAAAAACGAGTGGAGGAAGGAGAATGAGATTGATATTGGAATGTGTGTATTTTTGAGTTCTGCAGAGCCTCCTTTTATAGGTTGCAGGGGAGAATCTGTGACATGAATGGCCCAATCCGCGTGGATTAAATGGCCCAATCCGTGTGTAATGAATAAGCTGATCTGGTCCAAGTCAACTCCGCGTGACATTAATGCCCGAGATCTGCTGACTTATCAGACTTGAGCTAGGCCCAAAAAGACAACATCCTCCTCGGGCCTACGACTCATGAGACCAATGAGCTCACGAGCCACGAGCCACGAGCCGATCTGAACCGAACCGAACCGCGCGCGTGTGGTCTTTCAAGGCCCAAGCCCACCAGGATAGCCTCCTTTGGCCCAATCACATCCATTACAATCCACTCCTAGTTTATATACTAATGAGTTTTTCTCCTCCTAATCAACGTGGGATACACATTAATCCTCAAAATTCAACTTAGTTACATTAAATGTAACTCCTTTATTTCTCATTTAAACGGAACCCAAATTATACAAATGAGCATACTACGAAATAGTGCTCGCGGAGACGAAGTCAACGCTCGCATTATCCGACACCAACGGTGTCCGGAAAATTCGGTTTCAACACTACTTAGTCCTGTATTATACATAAGATCACATTTATAACACCGAGTACACAAACACATCTTAAGGTTTGTTATGTGCAATAGTAGTAAAAGTTATTAAAATGAGACTATATATTAAAATAGATTATGTCTTCGATGTTAGAAAATTCTAAAACTTTTTTTTATAAGAGCATGAATACAAAGTTTAAAAAACGTAAAAGAGCTTATCATGGAGTTAAGACCCAACAAGGATTATGATATTTAACATATCGGGTTTTCAATCCTATGCACTAAGGACACATGTTAAACACATGATTAAAACTAAATCTTAAATTGAAAAGGATAAACACACACAATAAAGGATTTATAAAATCTTACACAATATCACACACAATCTTATATTAGGGACCTTAACCTATGTCCTAGAAAAATCGTTAACATATCATAACATATGTTGTATTTGTTGTCGATCGAACGAGGCTTTAGTATGACTTTGTGCTTCATCTATACGATCATTTGCTCATTATACTCTTTTTCTATTAATTATTAAAAGAGAAAAAAGGCTTGAGCTGGTAGATTGCGGGTCACTTCAAATCTTTAGCTAGGTTTGCTTTTATGATTGAGTTGGGAACTTTTGGGGGGCCTTGCAAGACTGCCTAACTTACTACTAATACATGGACTTTTGTAGTCTTGCGTGTGTCTATTTTCTTGATAAATACTCCCTCCGTCCCCATTTGTTTGTCCTATGACGGAATTTGACACTATTCACCTATTAACGTAATTTGCTCGATTATTCTCAATCTTTGTGTATTAATATAGTCATATAGGGTCTTGTTTGATTCGTCTCATTTAATACTTTAACAATATCAAGATTTTATAATTTTTAATAATATGTAGTTAGAGATATTAACGACGCAAAACATGCATCGGCAAGTGTGTAAACGCGTAAGAGGACAAACAAATGGGGACGGAGGGAGTAGTGAGTTACATTTGTTTATCAAATAACTTGTGCTTAGTAATTATAGATTGAGGATCGTGCTTATACGTAGGGGCGGACCAACATAGAGATTAGTGGGGGCATGTGCTCCCACTGACATGAAAAACTGAACGAAATTGTAAATCTTTTCAAGACGAGTCCACGCATATAAAATTCATTAAAATCGGACATCATTTGACCCCTGAAAATCCCGAAATACGAAAATCTCGCACGTTGCGAATCACGCCGCCGCAATACAAGATAAGGCGATCAAGATGGCGAGTTCCGAACTATTCGAGGTCAGGGACGCAACAAGAGGTATTCTTTTTAGTTTCTTACACGTTTTTTCATGTGTTGTTTCATTTTGAGGCGTCACAAACTATTTTTTTTCATGTGTTGTTTAATTTTGAATAGTCACAAAATATAATGTTTTTATTGAATTGATCTTTGTAAAAGATTCTACTAGAAAAAATTGTGGTGAACTGTGTTGTGTACAGTGTTGAACTGATGTAAATGTTTTGTTTGTGTATGCTTGATCCTTGATGCGAATAATATTGAGATGATTATTAGTTTTGATTGTGTATACGTGATTAGAATTAATTTAAATTCTTATGCAATCAAATTTTTTTTAGCCGAACAGGCCCCCACTGACTTGAAATTCTGAATCCGCCATTGCTTATACGTGTTCATAAGTGTAAGAGGTCCACTATATAGTACTCCTTTCGTCCCATAATGTTAGTTCCCTCTCATTTCGTGACAATATTTACAAATCGAATGAACACTTTAACAATATTAAATAATTATAATTTTTATTAACATATAACTAGATATATTAACGATACAAAACGTGTCTCGACATATGTATCGGATTGAAATGGAACTAACAAAATGGGATAGAGGGGTACTAGATAGAGTTTATGTTAGTATTGACAATAGAATAACCGGTTAGGACTTTCTCAATGAGTAACTTAGCCATCTGACATTCTGACCCTATCATCATTACGACTCATTGCAGTTTCCTAAGAACATCTCTAATTTACTTTTAATAGTTAAATAAATTAAATATATTTTTGACACATCATCGAGAGTGTTATATATTGAATTGTTATATATTGAGTTGTTATTTAGATTGTTATTAGTATGTGTTTATGTGACATTCACGGGGTCGTATGTATTAAATATTTTTAATTTTATAATTATATTTACACGCATTTGCATATATATACTATCAAGATAAATGATTTGCATAAATACCCAGATTATTTTAGAGTTGCAAAAATACACCAAATATAATATATTTGCAAATGAATAAGTATATAAGAAATATGTCGGGCTTATTAATACAAATGTCGGTCTTATTAAATAAAATGTCGGGGTATATTTGCAAAAGCATAAGCACTGAAAAAAATACCACCCTTACAAAAATTAATGTCACTAGGATATATTTGCAAACATTAAAACAAGTAGATATTTTTACAAATGAGATATTGAAAAAGGGTATGAGGTGCAATTTCTCTTATATTTATACTATTAAATAGTGCTCTATACTTTATAGTTTTTTATTTATGTTTTGTGATTTACCCTTTACAATTTAAGTTATAATTAGATTGATAGTAAAATACAAAATTAAAGATATATATAAGAGAAAAGATATATCCAGTAGCATGGTAAAAAGTTAGAAAAAAGATAATATATATTTGATATCCGTTAAATTTTATAATATGATAAAAGATTAAATAAGAATAATATAATCTATTGGATATATTTTTATTTTATTTTGATTATTTGATATATTTTTTAAAACAAAAGATAAAATTGAAAGCAGCAACAATATGAGAATATAGATAAAGAATATGTATAGATAAGATTTATCAGTGTATTATATTATATTTGGATAGTGTGTTCACATTAGATAAGAATTTTAGGAAAAAGATATTCAATTAATTAAATTAAGATATTTTTTCAAATTTCATAAATATGAGGCAATTTTATTGAGTTTTTATTGATTTTGCTTTAAGTAGTGATGTTGTGTGAGATGACGTGGTTAATGAGGTGATATATCTCAGAAGTCGACACATATGCGAATTGAACGTAAGAGCGACATGTGTCAAACAACGCTCTGTTTTAGTATATGTATAGATAGATGCATAGAAGGGAAATCTCAAGTGCATATTAAATTATATTTGGATAGTGTGTATAAAGTAGATAGATTTTGTAGGAAAAAGATAATCAATTAAATAAATTAAGATATATTTTTTCAAATTTCATAAATATGTGGCATTTTTTTATTCTTTTATTGCATGGTTTTAAGGTCATGATGATATGTATGACGTGAAGGATGAGTTGACATAGCTCAAAGCCCAACACATACGTTAATTGAATGTAAGGGTGACATGTGGTAAAGCACCGCTCTGTTTTAGTATATGTATAGATAGATATTTAGCTTTTGACTTGGAAAATGGACCTATTAGGATGTGATTTTGCTAAAAGTTTGTTATAGTCATTTTTAACATACCATTGAAAATGCCGTAAGCCATCCAACCATAACCTTATTTTCTATCTTATATATCTTAGTGCTCCCAACAGCAACATATACGTATAATATTGAGTATATTACAATCAAACATATCAATAGTTTTGGTAGAAAAAATCCGCACCACAATAATTATTTATGACGATGATTGATCTTTAAAACGCTCAAATAATAACCATAATAACGATAGTAAAGACACAAGATTAATTTGTTGACCCAGTTTGCCATTAATGACTACATCTAGAGGGTAGAGATGCTCACGGTTCCCGAACCGCCGGGTTCGGTTCTATAACCGCCGGTTCCGGTTCTTTAAAATCATGAACCGTAACCTAAATCATCTAATGAAGGTTCCTCCGGTTCCGGTTCGGTTCCGGTTATGGACGGTTCCAACCCGGTTTTAATACGGTTTTGTAACGGTTTCGATTCCGGTTCCGGTTCTGTATAATTCTAAAATTTTAAAAATTGAAAATACTTGTATTGTAATATTGGCATCTTTAATTAATATAATAAATCCATACACAAACATATTAAATAAATGATTTCTCTTAATAAAAAACAAAAGCATAAAGAGCTTGAACTTAACATAAGTTGCCTACGTATCCTATATATTAGGACTAGAGGAATCAAAGCTCATGTAGTTCTTTTACATTTATTAAGGATTTCCACTAATCTAACACTCTCCTTCAGTTCCAACCCGGCGGTTCCGGTTTGACCGTTTGGAACCTCCGGTTCTACGGTTCGGAACCGTCGGTTTCACGGTTCTACGAAATCATAAACCGTAACCAGAACCGATTACTTACGGTTCCATACGGTTCCGGTTCCGGTTCGGTTTCGGTTTTGGTTTCTTACGGTTTTAAACGGTTTTGAAACCGATGGTTTCCGGTTCAGACCGAACCAATAAGCACCTCTACTAGAGGGTATCAAGCCAGGTTTCTTCTTTCTTTTATGAGGTGTTTGATGATAGAGTACAATCTGAATCCCCCTATTTTAGGGTTAGCAATGTCATATTTAATAAGGATAGTTGCTCATTCTCCAAGCAATATCTCTCTAAAAGATAGATTAAAAAATATGTTGATATTTTTTGCCTCCGCAATTTCCCCTCGGATCTTGTAAGTCCAATATGGGTTGCGCGATCCAAATGAAAATGCTAAATACTCGTGTTACTTTATCTTGGAGTTGCATTCGTCTATTGGAATTAACGACAACGAGGTGTCGGTATAAGAGTGATCTCGTGGGATCGGCTTAATTAGAGACTTCGTGGAGTCGACAACAACGTGGTATCAGTTTAGGTACAATCTCGTGAGACCGACTTAATCAACGACTTTGTGCCGTCGACGACAACGTGGTGCCGGTTTAGGTGAGATCTCGTGGGGTCGACTTAGTGCGATAAGTAGACTCCAGATAAGAGTACGACAAGTACATGCCCACTTCAGATATGTTGAATCCGTAATGATAGATTGACTCGTATATCCTGAAAGAATAACAACAACTTGTCTTTCGACCCATATAATAGTAGAATAAGGGAGATACTCACGCTCATGTGTTGGTGAACTAATAAAATGAGATGAGCACTCGTGTACATGCGCTCGTGCATTAATTGAAGATGGTGGTTGATGCCACTGTGCATGTATATAGATAGACATAAGATGGTTGATTGTGCCCCTGTAACCTGTGGGCTGATATAAATAAGATGAGACCTCACGTCTCGTGCCTCCGGAACTGATATAAGAAAGATGGAAGCTCGTATTCTTGTGTATCAGAGTAAAATAAATATAGTGAGAACTCATGCTTCAGCGCCTCATAGGCTAATAGAAACAGAGTGACATCTTGTGCTCTTAACATAATAAGGTTGCAGTTTGTGCCCCTATACTCATAGGTTGAGAGAAAGGATGGAAGATCGTTCTCTGTAATTTGTGAGTTGAAATATATAAAATAGGAACTCATGTCCCACACCCCCTCTATTTACAGATTTTTTTGCAAGCACAAAAGTTTGAGTAACTGCTTCTTCATTAACTTTTATGCAGTTTATATGTGCATACATTTGTGTAACATTTCATTTTTATGTTTCTGTTTTGTAGGATCTAAGTATCCAATAGGTTACGATTACAAATCCTGGTGTGATGAATGTTTTCTTTGCAAAGCAAATGCGCCTTGAACTAGTTAATTTGAAAATTGGTGTCTACTTCTGGGATTTTGGCTTGGTACGTATGTATTTTTGTATTATATCCATTGAAATTACTATGTTTCATTGTCATTTATCAAAATGTTAACTTTTTTTATTTTCCTTCAAAACAGTTTGTTTTTCCCATTCATAAGAGGGAGCATTATTTTGTCGTTACATTCAATATGAAGCATCAGAGGTATGATATGCTTAATCCATGTACAAATCCATATTATAATCACTAGTGCTATGTGGAACAACTGGTAAGTTATTTTCATTGTATTTTTTATTAGGGGTTTTTGCAGAAAACAACCCGTTATTTGTCCATATTTGTAGGTAACTACCCGTTATAAGACTATTTATAATTAACCACCCAAATTGTTAAACTTTCTTACAATCAACCACCCCTTAACAGATTCCGTTATCAGTTTCGTTAACAAAGTGAAATGACGATTCCACCCCAAATTGTTAACCACCCAAATTGTCCATATTTGAAACAGAAGCAAACAAATTGAAGGGTAAAATGGTAAAATCACTAAATCATTTTTTAAATCCAAAAAAAAAATAAAAATAAATAAAAGAGGGCCTCCAAGGTCGACGACACCGTCCACCGCACCGCCGTCGAAGGCAACCTCCCCCTCACCGGCCACCGCTCCCCTAGCAACTTCATCCTCTCCGTTTTGGATAATTTTTGCAGATCTGGAAATGTCGTTGTTGCCGATGATCGATTCGATCCAAATCAGAGAGGAAGAACAACGATCCCTGGAAACTCAGTGTCCATCGCCACATAGGGATAGTCATCCACGATTTTGAGGATCAGATTGAATTTTTCCTCCAGATTATCATTACCAAACCCTAAAAGAGAACGTCAACCTCACCTTTTTCGACGAGCAAGGCAATCTCCCCAAATCTGCAGCTGACAAGTACTGCATTTGACAGTTCAATTTCCGCGAGCTCAATGTCAATACAGATTGCTATGCTAACGACTCCATCGAGCTTCTCCCCCAGAGCGGAATCGATTTCAACAAGAACAACGAGCGCGGGATTGATGCCAAGAGGTTTGGGGAGCTTTTGATGTCTTCTGGTGTGGTGTTGAATTACAATGTGCATTGTGTCACATTCTACACCGGATACGATTTTGGGTATTTGCTCAAGGTTTTGAGCTGCAAGAACTTGCCTGAGAATCAACCTGACTTTTTCAAGGTCATGAAGTTCTACGACAGTCTCCATGGAGAGAGTGGGGGCAGCCCTCTTTTTTTTTTGATTTAAAAAATGATTTAGTGATTTTACCATTTTACCCTTCATTTTGTTTGCGTCTGTTTAAAAAGTATAAGGGTAAGATCGTCATTTCAATTTGCTAACAGATATGATGACGGAATCTGTTAAGGGGTGGTTGATTGTAAGAAAGTTTAACAATTTGGGTGGTTAATTATAAATAGCCTTATAACGGGTGGTTACCTGCAAATATGGACAAATAACAGGTGGTTTCCTGCAAAAATCCCTTTTTATTATTTCAAGAGTTATCTATTAACTTCTATGTGTTATTCTTTTCAGAAAAACGCTTTTGCACTAAATCTTGAAAGTTTGGGTATGCTTGTTGAATCTGAATGATTTCCAAGATGAAACTTCAGCAACCTCGTCTTCCCATTGTTGGTGCGATAAATAACAAAGATTTGGGTTTTTTTTCATGTATAACATGGATACTTATATGGGATTGGGATTAAATGGGTGGAAATACAGAATGTGTAACAACAACCTAACTCATATTTCCAACTTGAAGTTTAGGTACTTGTTCAAGATTGTGTCAAGTTGTACTCCAAATGATATGCAGTTGTCAATCATTGTTTCAGCAAAGTGTGTGACTTCTACAAAGTTAGATATGAAATGAATAATGTAATAGTGCAACTATGCAACAACTGTCTATAAAATTGTAACTAGTGCATTTGAATCCTCTAAATAAAGCTATGACACTTGTGTTCAATGTTTGTTTTGCATATGAAGTTGTTTCTGGATTGCATATTAAGTCATATTTGAATTGCATACCAAGTGTTTTTCTATATTGCTTATGTATTTGTTGTTGTTTGCACACAAAGTGTTTTCTGGATTGCATATTAAATCAAATCTCAATTGCATATGTAGTGTTTTTAGATTGCACTCAATTCTTTTTCCTTTTTTTTTTGCATTCAACGTTTATCTAATGAAGCACACATTCATCTTCTCTCGATTCCCAACGTGTGCTTTCCATGAATTTTTTTTTGCTTGCATTTGTAGTAATTTATGAATGCATACCATGTGTTTCTTGATTGCATATCTTATGATTTGTATTTTTCATATGAAGTTATTTGTGGTTTGCACACAAAGAGTTTTTTGATTGCATATTAAGCCATTTCTAAATTGCATATGTATTGTTTTGTGGATTGTCTACCTAATGATTTGCGTATTGGATATGAAGTTTTTTGTGGTTTGCATAAAAAGTTTTTTTTGAATTGCATACCATGAGTTTTTTGGATTTCATACCATGTGGTTTCGTGATTGCGTATTTAGTGATTTGGGAACTGCATACAAAGTGTGCTTTGAATTGCATACCAAGTTGTTTTGTAATTGCATACTCAGTTATTTGGGAATTGCATACTTAGTTATTCCCGGATTGCATACCAAGTATTTTCTTGATTGCATACCAAGTGATTTTTGAATTGCATACGATGTTTTTTGTAGTTTGCACACAAGTTATGTTTTGGATTGCATATTAGGTCATTTCTGAATTGCATTCGAAGTTTTTTCTGGATTGCATACGTAATGATTTTGTGGTTTGCATATGGAGTTTTGGAGGTTTGCACACAAATTGTTTTTTGGATTGCATATTTAGTCATTTATGAATTGCATAACAAGAGTTTTTTCGATTGCATACTGAGTGTTTTCCTGATTATACATTTAGTGATTTGGGAATTGCATATAAAGTGTGTTTTGAATTGCATACCAAGTTGTTTTTTAATTGCATACTCAATATTTCGGAATTGCATACTCAGCTATTCCCGGATTGCATACCAAGTAATTCTTTATTTTATACCAAGTGATTGAATTGCATACCAAGTAATTTATTGAATGAATACTTTTCTTTCATGGATTGCGCACAAAGTGATTTATTGATTTGGTGTTTGCATATGAAGTTTTTTCTGAGTTGCATACTAAATTATTTGAAGGACTTTTTTGTTTGTTTACTAAGTTTTTTCTTGTTTGCATACTTGTTCATCATAAAAACAAAACGAATTTGCATATTGATTTGCATACTAAATAATTATATAGATACGATAATATATATTATAATATCAATAATTCATAACCAATTGTCCACCATAAACATAAAACCCTACATCCATAAGTACTATACAAATAAAACAAATACATAGTTAGACTTATTTTCAAACCCTTTAAATCTCTGGTTTCTCTATGTAATGCTTGATCTCGTTGATGTTGTAACTCTTCACCCTGAATGCTAAGCGAGTTTGCAAAGTCATAGTGCCTATCCATGTTGATCTCATTGACCGCCAATGAAGAGTTAAGCTTGACAATAAACATACATAAAACAGAAAACAGTTTCATTTTGCTTGAACAATTTCTATAAAAAAGTGAAAGTTTGTATTATATAAAGAAAGTTTTATGTTATTGCAATACTAAGTTGTATGTTTCTCCATCCTCTTTGATTTTCAGTTTCCATTGGAAGTTTCTTTGTTTCTTCAATTTTCTGAAGCATCAAATGCTTCTTCTCTAGCATCTCCACAAGGGCAGCATCTCCACTTATTATGGACTCCCTAATTGTGTGTCTCAGGGTTTTCTGTGTCTCTCTATTGTCTTCCCACATGAAAGATTTTTCCATTAAACATAAAGGAATACTTCAAATTATTGATAAAAACTTATATCATATACATACGATCGCTTAGTTTCCCATTGCCTTTGGCCCATCGACAATCATGCCACATCGTCTCATATGTTCTTTAATGTCAATTTCCTGCTATACCATGACTTTAAAAAAATATGTTAGAACAACATTTAACAGTGAAGAGTTGTATAAACTTCTCTATGTATTTCTGCACTGCCTTACATTCATTTTGCAGATCCCGGATATTCAACTTTTCTATTGTTTCTTTTCAATTTCAGATCCAGATTCCATATGTTCTACACATGCATTTGTTGATTTGCCTCGTATGCAACCCCAAAATTTCTTATTTCTGCCTTTATGCAATTCTAATGTTCTAAACATGTAATCCTAGATCTACTCATATGCAATCCTAGATCTCACAACAAGCAGTTTACAAAAATATTTTTTACAATCAATGAGTTTAAGATTTTTCTCAAATCAAACAGGGAAAAGGTTACCTTGTTTGTCATGGCTATCTCGTTGAAATGCTTGGATGAACCCTTACAGAGGAGATGAAGAACTCTACAAAAGAATTTGTTGAAGACGTTAGTACTAGAGAAACTAAATAAATGTTAAAAAGATAACAAGTTCTATAGGAAGTTGATGGAGAAAGAAGGATGTAGAAGAAGATCCTTACAGAGGCGATGAGAGTTTGTGGGTTATTTTTCTTCTGAAGTTGATTGCAGAGGGGGGATAATGATGGCATGAGGCTTGTATTTATCAACCGTCAGATAGTAGAAAATCGTAAAATAGTATAAAATCATCTAAATTTTAGTTTCCTTTTCCCATTTTGAATTAATCACGTGTCTTTCACGTGTTTTTTTAAATATATACAAAAATGATAATTGGCGGTCTCGAACACTCAACTACTTGTAATATGGGTTAAGTGCTCTATCCACTATGCTAGGTTGTATTTCTTGTTATTCAATGAACTTTCTAATAATTATATAATAATAGCCATTTTGAGACTTTAAGAACACTAACAAAACAACTGTCCATTGGATCGAACACTCAAACAATTCCTTTGTTTCTTATCTGTCGTATCCATTACGTTATTTGGCATTTCTTGTTGTTCAATTGAATTTCAAAGTATAATGTTATCCTAAAATTTGAGATTCTTTCAAAAACACATGTGGTTCTTTTTATTTAAGTGTCCAATGTTCCTATGTTTTTGTCCTGGTTTTGCTTTTTTGGGAACTAAAAAATTTGCATCTCTCATATTTTCTTGAAGAACTTATCATGCATCTGTGGATGCACATGGCCGGTGTGCATCTCTGGATGCACTTGGTGTGCATCTCTCGAAGCACTTGGTGTACATCTCTTGAAGCATGTTGTGTGCCTCTCTCGAAGTACCCTTATGCTTCTCTTCAAGCAACTAGCGTGCTTCATAAGTCATCCCTGTTTTAAATTCATATGAAGAAGATCTATCAAATACAAATATCTCATTACACAATATATAAAGCCATATTGAGTTTTCCATCATGCTAATCCCAAAATTTGGAACTCCTAGTCACAAATGTGTTTCTTAGTTACAACGCAACTATTTCATAGCCACACACAATAAAGTTTTGGATGCTGATCAATCTTGTGCACTTTTTCCACATTAGATATCCCTTCTATCCCAGAAAATCATCATATTATAATGTAGACAGCTTCGTCTTCGTCTGTTAATTCCAATATGCAAATATCATCTACTTGCAAATCATTGTCTTTCACAAAGGTTCTCCAGCCTTTCCCAAGTCTGTATTGCCTGCCACTTCTCTTCAAAGCAACCTTTGTTTCTTTGTTACCACTGTAGAATCTGATTTCATTGATTGTTGGAGAGATTAGATAGTCATCACCGTGACTTGGAGGAACAACCTGCAATTATAGTTATAAAATGAAAACCTTAATAATCCAATACATTGTATTTTAAAAAGTTGGTATAAAAGAGATTACCATATGAAAGTCACCATGCACATATGAATCACACATCTTAACAACAAATGTCTTTTCAGCAACCATGAATTCGTTAATAAGTTGATAAGCTCTATCCATTAAATCAATTGGTCGTGGTGGTTGGAGTGGTTGTTGTGGTTCTGGAGGTGGTGGGACCATATCTTCATTTCTGAATCTTCTCTCCCATCTTCACTGTCTGAATCTCCTCCATCATCTTCACCTTCTTGCATACTATCCCTGTCTTCACTATCTTCAAGTTCAACTGGATTCATCTAAGTTCTAGAACTGATGTAAGAGCTTGAATCATCAGTTGAATCATCAGACATGTTATCAACTGAGGATGATTCACCTGAGATCAAACTAATGTAATTTTGTCTAGCCATTTGTGCATTACACATAAATATCAGCTTCTACAGGAGAGTTTCTTATTACTTTTTTTTACCCAAAATTACTAGTAACATTTATCCCGGAATTTCTTACTAGCATCTTATCTCCATTCAACTATATTTCCTTTTACCCAAAATTACTTTCTTCAATAGCATTTCTTACTTGATTGTTTCCCAAATCTAACATGCAATGTTAACATACAAACTAATCACTTGTTCTTTACCCCAATTTAATTTGTCTGTAATTTTTTTTAGTTAAATACACTACATGTATATACACAATCAAAGCTATGTTCATGAATAATCTTGGAAATGACAGTTATACACACAATCTTACCTTCAAATGTTGAAACCCTTAATTGATTTGTGTGGACTAACCTTTCTGTTGATCTCCTTTTGAGAACATAATCTTTTAGACTTTGTGGTGTTTCCCACTCGAACTCTCGGTTTTTAAAGTAGTCGAAAGCATATCTCCAATTCTATTTTACTCTAATTTGTTGATATTTATGTCTAATTGGAATCGTCTTTGATTGTGAGTGGCATATCCAATTATTATTTTTACTTTTTATGGGTTAAATTGTCTTTCTTGCATTTTGGGAATTATCTGGTTGCTTTATTTATTTTTATTTTTTTTGTTTTTCCTACGTAGCAACTTTGTTAATTGCATACTACTTGTTTTTTTAAATGCATAGTAGTTGATTTGTTAATTGCATACCAAGTGTTTTTAATAGCACACTATTTTATTTATGAATTGCATGCTACTTGATTTCTAAATTGCATACCAAGTGTTTTTGAATTGCATATCAACTGTTTTTTGAATTGCATACTACTTGACATCTGAATTGCATATCTAGTGTTTTTTTAATTGCATACTACTTGAAGTGTGAATTGCATACCTTACTTGATTTGTGATTTGCGTATGAAGTGTTCCTGCATGGCATACTAATTAGTTGATTTGTGGACTGCATACCTAGTGTTTTTTGAATTGCATACTACTTGAATTGTGATTTGCATTCCTTTTGATTTGTGAATTGGATATTAAGTGTTTGTTGAATTGCATATTAAGTGAACTCTTAAATGCATACTATATAATTTCTAGATTGCATACCAAGTGTCACAAACTATTTGTTTATATCGTTTTGATATTTTCTTAAGTCTGTGACTCGTTTTTGTTAATTTGTGACATATTCACAACTTAGATAAGTTGTAATAAGGTGAAGTAGGTTTTGTTTATATCGTTTTGATATTTTCTTAAGTATGTGACTCGTTTTTGTTACTTTGTGACATATTCACAACTTAGACAACTTATCTAAGTTGACATATTCACAACTTAGACAAGTTGTAATAATACCAAGTGTCACAAACTATTTGTTCATATTAGTACAAGTTATCCCAAATAATTTGTGATATATAGTAAAGAAACAAGTTTGTATTAAATCAAAATTTTTAATAAATCGTTAGACAATAATGGTGGAGAAAAACATTAATTATATTGGGATATGAATCGATAGGCGATATGCAGAGAAGAAAAAAGTGTGTATCTGTTTAGTTTCCTTTTTTTGTGTTACAGTTATGTGGACACGAATTCCAACCTGTCATAATGGTGTTAGACGACCAGACCTTAAATCTTTATTAAAGGGAACAAAAAGGAAATAAACTTGTCAATTATGTGTTGTCCTTTCATCCCATTACAAAAATTTGTCTATGTTATGCATGTTCAACCAAAAAACCATCAAAGACCTGTCTAAACCCACTCTCGCTTAATGGGGCTGAATCTCGTCGAGTATCTCCCGAGTAATTTTATTGTTGAAGTTGGTTCTAGAGTTGCTGCTTCTTCTGTGACTGATTTGTTTAGTTGAAAATTGAGGTAAATTCTTTGCCTATTTGGTGTCCAGTTATTTTCTTTTTTTAGAATAAACGCCACCCTTTATTAGTTTGGTAATTAACACACTGATCACACATTTGTTTCTGTTGGTGGTTTATATCTACTAGTTGCAAGACCTTGGAAGAAATTGGGAAGGAGAAATATGTGATTCTTAAAGTAAACATTGAGGATTTTAGTACTTGGCGTCTTAATAGTTCTCAGCAAGACGCGGCTCTTGCTTACTTCAAACTACGCACCGACAACGACAATTTGGGTATGTATTCATCATCTAAATCTATTTTGATTTGAAAATATCATCAACCTTAAGAGTTTAATACCATCCACGTTGTCTTGTGTAAATAGAGAGAGTATTTTAGGGAAGTGAAAGTAGAACAAGGAATGAAAACCTTAGAGAGAGCTGCAAACTTAGGACATAAGACAACTGCATATGTATTGTGTCTCATTTTAATGTCTTGTGCTTCTGGGAGAGAAGACAAGGAAATGGATCTCCTAACAAGAGTCAAGGCTTGTAGTGGGAACAGATTGTGGATTGTCGTATTAAGTTAAGAAACCTTCTTTGCCGTATCTGGTGGCAGCATAAACTCAGTCGTCAATTCAAGCCTATTATTTTTGACAAGGATCATGATTAATTTAGAAGGAAGAATCCATGGAAGGTAGATGCGTATTGTTTGGAGGAGGATGATGATACACACTTTTGTGAGGCTTATACGTGTGAATTCAAATCCAAGTTCTTCTGCTGGTTGGTTTCTTTATAGATTTTTTTCTAATATATGTTTTGATGATATATGTATTACTCGAAGAAATAGACTTCTAATAGAATTTTTTCCCTTGCAAAATTTGAATTTGAATCTAACAAATGCAACAAAACTCGTTTTGGGTTTATACATGTTAATCAAATACTTACTGACGTGACACCAACAAATAATAGTTTCATCAATACAAGAAATCTAAATCTACAATTTAATCCTACTTTCTCAGTGTATTGAAACAAAATCTTCAAATTAATTCTACTTGTTGTTGCAGCTTCATGAATCACCCTATAAGATTTACAAATTAATCCTACTTTCTCAGTGTATCGAAAACAAAATCTTAAAATTAATCCTACTTGCATACAGAGTGATGTCTGCATTCCATTCTTATTGATTTAGTGGTTTACATTTGAGGTTTATCTTAACTGCATACTTATTGATTTGTGGTTTGCATATGAGGTTTATCTGTATTGCATATGAGGTTTACCTGGATTGCATACTTACTAATACATGGAAAGAAGCATGTCAACTGGTTTGAATACCTTCTTAAGTAATAAGATTCTAAAAAGTATAATTACATTAGATGCAAATAGGAGCATGTATGTTAAATTCTGCAAAGAATTCTTTATATCTTGACTACTTCATATCTTGAGTATCTTCGTTTTGAAGTTTTATTTCTTCCATGATTTCATTTAATCTGCATAGAAAGATCAAAAACTATTATTTAGTGTTACATGAATGTGTAATTGGTAAGTGATTGAATGTTTTAAATATAAACTGAATTTATTTGTTACCTTCTCTTTGTCCACATGTTGCCCTATTATGACCATATTGACAACATATTCCACAACCTCTCTTCTTCTTTGCAATTGTTTTAATGCCGCCTAACTCTTTTGAACTAATGATTCGTCCTTTTCTTGTCCCCTTGTTCTTTTCTTGTTTTGGGGGTAATACTTGAACCTCAGTTGGAGTTGGTCCTACATATTTCTCAAAATTCACTTTGTATACTAATCCACTTGAGCTCCTCTCATTTGCTCTGCAAAATATTCCTTCTTTTGCTTAATTGTGTCCAACAACTCCTTCAGGTATTTTGGATTGCTTTCATTCAAATTGATGCAATTGTGCATTTCTCCCAAGAGATGTATCATTAGCATTTTGTTCTCTTCTGTTTCAACACTTTCCTTGTAGAGCAAACCATCAATTTTTAACAATGGTTGTAATGATGCTTCCCTTGTCCAGTGTCTATCAATATACGTCTCTGGCACTTCCCTAAGTCCTTTGTTATTCATAACCACAAACATGTGTTGGCAAGACAAGCCAACACGCATAAATTTGTTGCATATGCAACATATATCCAAACTATCAAAATCAGTTATTGTATATTTTTTTCCATTTTCTAGTTCAATCTCAAACTTTGCCACAATACCTTCCTATCATACTTGTTTCCATTCATTTGTATATGGAGTTGTAGATAGACTGTTGTATCTCATAAAAAATTGAGATTGTGTACACCTTTGAGTATGCCTTTTCAACAATCCAATTTGTCTTCATGTTGGCAAAGCTTGTTATTGATGATGCATTAAGTTAGTGTTGTTCATGTCTTTGTTGATCTAATGCACTATCAAACTGATTATGAAATTGGATTAAAAAAGAAGATTGACCTAGGAATTTGCCAAAGAAACTATTTTGGCTCCCTGACCTTGATGTTGTTCTAAGCATTCCTCTCATCCTTATATCATTGAAGAATGCAGGGATCCAGTATCTCCTCAAGTCATACATTCTCTTCAGCCAGTCATTGGACTCTAGTTCATATTTTTCAATAAAATCACTCCACCTTTGCTCAAACTGTAGTTTTGTGATATCTTTATTCCACACTAAAGCATTGATTGCTTGTTTGAATTCCAATGTGTTTAATATTCTGCTTCCCACTTTGTCTGGCAGCTTGAACATGTTATGCCACATACAGAACCTATGTGTTGCGTTGTCAAAAACTTGTTCTACTGCTTGAATTACTGTTGGATCTTGATCAGTAAGTATCATGTAATAGCTCGTGTCCTATTTCCTTTTTGAAGTTGTCAAACAACCACACATACGATTATGTGTTCTCTTTCAACATCAAAGACGCTGCGAATGTCACAGATTTCTTGTGATTATCCAATCTAGTAAATGGTATAAATACCATGTCTTACCTGTTATCAATAAATTATATAATGAGCTAAAACAATTAGATTCTCTATATAACAACTGAATAAATTTTACTTTCGGAAATTCACTTGTAAATATCGTAACTGGTTACTGGTTACCCTCGATTTTGCAAGAACCCATCACCGTCTTTTTTTGCTTTCAATCGTAACAAGTCACTGGTTACCCTCAATTGATTCAACTGTATCCCTGAATCAAATTGGTATTAGAGTCAGGATGACACCATCACCGTCTTCACAAGAACCCACGAGTCCACAAATATAAAAAAGAGTTAGTTAAGGTTTTCTGTTATCAGTTTCTACCGGGATTTGATTTTGAGTTTTTTTGTGCTTTGATCATATTTGTTAAGTCTATTTCAGGTTGTGTACAAGAAGCTTGAATTGATTTGTGTTTGTGGAGATCAAAGATTGGAGTTTTGAGCACCACCATTTTTCGCCATCCACAACCACCAACGAACCACCACCATCATCAGATCTGAACAAGACACACCCGAGTGAGTAAACTTCAAGCAAAGGGAATACGAAACTAGAACGTTTTACCTCGTTTTGCTCTGATACCAAATGATGGCAGACGAATCGCAGAATCAAATATTTGAGGATGAAAACGTTCTCTAGGATGAAATGAAAATGAGGTCGATGTCGAAGGAGGATTCGTGAGGTCGTTGCTGAAGACGATCGAACGAATCTTGGTCGTTGACAAGTGTTGTCTTCCTTGACTCAGTCGTCGATCTAGGAGGACTCGCTTGACTCGGACTCGATAAGCAAATGACGTCTTTCTTGACTCGGCCGTCGATCTAGAAAGACTCACTTGACTCGAATTAACCTAAGGAATCCACCTAGGGCTCTTTCGAGGTTTGGAGATCGAAATATGGGTAACCAACAGATCGTTCTCACAAGTGGAATCAAACCAAGAAATCTACTTGCAATTCAATCCAACCAAAAGCTACAGCTAAAACGACGTCAAAACTAAAAAGTGATAATAATTCTCAATTTGTCAAATCTGCCTAAAACCCTAGAAAAACACATAATAAATAGTCTTCCCGAATTGCTTAATTCCCAAGAAAGGAAACCCTAGAAAAGCCCTAAAATCTCGAATCTTGTTTTGATCATGGCGGCCTCGTCCAATCTCGAATGTGCCTCAAATTTGGACACAATGAATATAAGCCCAAGTACTGAAACATATCCAAAGGAGAGCTTAATCGGATCCTTCGTTTGTTCAAACGAACAGAAACAAATTCGGTCCTTACAGCAGCCATATCTTGGTCATTGGGCCTTTGTTGGGCTTCAACTTTGGACACAGCCAAGATAGGCCCAAGAAATATACTCTGACCAAATATCTTCTCAATTCAACGCCCGAGCCGTCCACGCCACTCTTCCCTAACTCGGCCCCGTCGTCGTCGCCGTGGAAGTCCTCGTCTTCCGGCAAACTCTTTATCAGCGGCCTCCAAACTTTGTGAGGTTTCCCAATATAGTAAGTCTTCGGAATGCGGCCCTTGAGAGCTCACCCATACAGCCATGGGTTCCAAAGACGACCTGAAAGACGTCACTCCTCTTGACGTGGCTCTTGCCGCTACATTCCTTTGACTCCTTATGTTGACGTCTATGATATGAGCAGTGGTGGTCCTACGTACAAAAGCAGCAGGGATCCTACGTACATCATCATCCCTCTCTAAAAAAGGATTCGTCCTCGAATCTGCATTAGGAAAAACAACAAACACAAGGTTTCTAATATAAATAGGATGAGTGGGAGTCAGCTTACGTTGTAAAAGGTTGATCGGTGGGAGATCGAAGTGTTCTTCAATTCGTTACCTCTCCCACTCCATGCAGTAATTGATAAGTTCCAATTGATCTTCTGTGCCCCCCACGCCTTCTTGTTTGTCTCCACTGTCAGCAGTATCATCCAAGGGACCTTCAAATGACAATGTCATACAAAGAAAGGTCTCGTCTTTCACATCAACAGCTGCAAAACGAACCTCATCGATCTGGTCACTCGGCTCCTCCTTGAGTTCTTCCTCATCAGCTAACTCATACCCGTCGTTTTCATTCAAGAGCACGACTCGTTGGTTTGGACAACTACGATCCATATGCCCTTTACCACTGCACTTGAAACAGGTGATATCTTTATCCCTCGTACCCTCCTTAGGCGGTTCGTCAGTCTTGGTTGTCGACTTTGCTGCCGGATCTGCAGAAGCTGACGGACGGCTGCTGCTAGATGACGAAGTCAACCAGCTCCTGTTGCCTTCCGGTTGTCGTCTCTTAGGAAGAGACTCAAAAACTTGCGTAGCATAGTGCGTGACACTCTCAATAGCATCCACTGGTCCAAAATACAGATTCTGAACAACAGACCCAACATCATCATTCAACCCATTAATAAACTTTGAAACGACGTACTTCTAAGGGAAAGACACGTTTGATCGGGCGATAAGTTGCTTCAACTGATTGAAATACTCTGTCGGCGAATGAGCTCCTTGCCAAAGTCGCGTAGCTTCCCGGGATGAAACGTTTCCTCATTGCTTGTTTCAGCTCTTCCCACGTCTCAACTGGATGCTCGAAACGATGCGCTCTTTCAACCTTCTCCGCTCTCCACCAAGTCAGGGCAAAGTCTGTAAAGTGGATAGTGGCGATAGCCACCCTAGTGTGCTCCGGGTACTCACAGAACTCAAAAATCTGATCAGTTCGGGACTCCCACCTGATATAGGCTTCCACATCTGACGTACCTGAGAAGCGATCGATCCGCACCTTTGCATGAGGATGGGCTGTTGGCCGTTCCTGCTGCTGATCGAATCCCTGATATGTCGGGTTTCAAGAGTCTCTTCAAATTTTAGAGACTTGCTTTCCAAGAATAAAATCCCTACAAGAGAATAAAGAAAAGGAAATAAAATCTAGAATATCCAAAAAGGAATTAAAAGAAAATAAGAAAATAAAAGAAAATCTCAATATGGTTAGATAAGATCTTACCAACTTGGTAACAACTTATCTTCCAAGTTAAGAATATCTTCTATTTTCCTAAAAGAAAGGAAAATAAAACAAATAACAAGATATGGTAACAAGAAAGATTTTCCCCCTTTTTTTTGTATTTTTGGAAAATTTTTGGGGGGAAGGGGGAAGTGCCACTTGGCCGGCCCAAAGGCCAGCCCGCTAGGCGCGGGTGCGCGCGCGCCTCAATTTGCGTGCTCCCGCCCGTGCGGTGGGCTACGCCTTGCCAACTTGGCGACTCCTCTCCTAATCTTCTCCTGCAAGATTTGTTAGCCCACTTGAAATAAAAGAGACAAATTAGGTTAATGTTTAATCTCGCAGCCCTAGGCTCGAAATTCCTCATGGTTTCCCTTTTTAGAAGGTTCTCTCTCGGTTTGGGCTCGGGATGAGGTTCTGGCTAAAACAGGATCTTCCAAAAAATCCAAAGAAGACTCGGTTGAGATTATTCTTAAAAGAATTTTCTAACAAAAACTTTCGTGAGAAAAAACAAAAAATGCAAGAATTAACTCCAAAATATCTAGAGCCGCCCCTGGGCGGAAATCAACAGGGCGGAGTTCGAGGCTGCTAGCCGGACTCACTTGACTTGACCCCTTGGACTTCTCAAGGCTACTAGCACGGGTCCTGCTCAACCTAAATGAAACAAGGCTACTAGCCTACAACGTTCTCGCCCTAGCCGGATTTATCTTCGGCTAGTCTGGTTAATGAAAACTTTTTTTTTAAATGGCCGAATGGCCTTAAGGGTAGGGAGCCGAAAACGCTTCCAGGTCGTTTTCCCTTTTCAAAATTCGAATTAATAAAAGATTTTCCTGATTTCCTTCCGAAAATAGTTGCACAAAATCCTAACAGAAAATCTTCAACTGATTCTTCGCTTGATTTATGCGTTGGTTAGGGTAAGAAGGAATTAGGGTTTTGGGTTCTCCCTGGCCGTCCGCCGTCCCGAGGCTGAGACGCCTCTTGTTTCCCTCGGCCACACTCTCCTCTCCGGCGCTCGTCACACGTTTTTTGAGAAGGTTTTGGCCGAAATTTTTTTCTCACCCTCTCGGATTAAAGTAGATCTGAACAAGACACACCCGAGTGAGTAAACTTCAAGAAAAGGGAATACGAAACTAGAACGTTTTGTCTCGTTTAGCTCTAATACCAAAATATGGCAGACGAATCGCAGGATCAAATATTTGAGGATGAAAACGTTCTCTAGGATGAAATGAAAATGAGGTCGATGTCGAAGGCGGATTCGTGAGGTCGTTGCTGAAGACGATCGAACGAATCTTGGTCGTTGACAAGTGTTGTCTTCCTTGACTCAGTCGTCGATCTAGGAGGACTCGCTTGACTCGGACTCGATAAGCAAATGACGTCTTTCTTGACTCAGTCGTCGATCTAGAAAGACTCACTTGACTCGAATTAACCTAAGGAATCGACCTAGGGTTCTTTCGAGGTTTGGAGATCGAAATATGGGTAACCAATAGATCGTTCTCACAAGTTGAATCAAACCAAGAAATCTACTTGCAATTCAATCCAACCAAAAGCTACAGCTAAAACGACGTCAAAACAACGTCAAAACTAAAAAGTGATAATAATTCTCAATTTGTCAAATCTGCATAAAACCCTAGAAAAACACATAATAAATAGCCTGCCTGAATTGCTTCATTCCCAAGAAAGGAAACCCTAAAAAAGCCCTAAAATCTCGAATCTTGTTCTTATCATGGTGGCCTCGTCCAATCTAGAATGTGCCTCAAATTTGGACACAATGAATATAAGCCCAAGTACTGAAACATATCCAAAGGAGAGCTTAATCGGATCCTTCGTTTGTTCAAACGAACAGAAACAAATTCGGTCCTTGCAGCAGCCATATCTTGGTCATTGGGCCTTTGTTGGGCTTCAACTTTGGACACGGCCAAGATAGGCCCAAGAAATATACTCTGACCAAATATCTTCTCAATTCGACGCCCGAGCCATCCACGCCACTCTGCCCTAACTCGTCCGCGTCGTCGTCGCCGTGGAAGTCCTCGTCTTCCGGGAAACTCTTTATCAGTGGCCTCCAAACTTAGTAAGGTTTCCCAATATAGTAAGTCTTCGGAAAGGGGCCCTTGAGAGCTCACCCATACAGCCATGGGTTCTTGCCGCTGCATTCCTTTGACTCCTTATGTTGACGTCTATGATCTGAGCAGTGGTGGTCCTACGTACAATAGCAGCAGGGATCCTACGTACATCAAAAAGCTTGTTACAACAACAATTGAGAGAGAGTGTAGAGGGAAACACACGAGAGTAACACTTGTGAGTTGTTTTCATTTTCACTAACTTAAAATTCTTATGTGTTAGTCTTCTCTTTGATTATGGCTAGGACATCGATGATGGGATCCTGCCTAGCCAACAAAGGGTCTATTCTGAGTCCTGCTAGTCCGCCCCCATGGAGACCTCCTTGGTTCAACATGAAATGGTATCCTCTATATAAGACCATGATATCCAGTTCCCTCTCTGATAAGTACAGGTCAGTTCCCATCAATGTGGCCATCGTCAGTTCCTTACCAGCAGAGCATACCTTGAGGTTCCTAACCTCCAGTTCCATAATGCACACGCTCTCTAGTATTGACACCTCCAGTTCCAACTCTCGTTCTCAGTGCCAATTCCCGACTTCAGATCCTGAAGACAGTTCATTTGGCACCAGTTCCTACGAGTTGTAAAGCTGCTTATCTTATTAGTTATATTTATTATTATTTCCTATTTTTAGTATATTTTATTAGGTTAAGGGCGTGTCTACTCTCATGCTTGAGAGGTCGGCCCTAGTTTCCCTTTATCATTATCTTTATTATCCTTTCTTTACTTATTTTGCAAGATACTCTTTTGTAAAGACTCGCCTATATATATGGCTTGCCTTCTTAATTAATATCACGTTTAGCTTTTGGATTAATTGATAAAGTCAAGTGCATCTCCTTGTTAATCCCCTAGGCGTCACCAAAACAAGTCTAACTTCTTTATCCCTTCGTCTTACTTCTAATCTTCTTCCCCGGTGGATTTATCTACCAAACCCTTCGTAAACCTACACTTTACATCCACTTCATCTCTACAATTCATCCGCTCCATCGTTGTTGCTTGTTGCCACAAGTAACAACATCACTATCATTCAGTTCCCCAGTTACTGTCAAGTCTTCCGCCGCCCTCCGAGTTCCCAAACTCGACCAGTTCTTGAGAAGGCCGATTCTCTACGAGATCTAGATCGCTCCAGCAAGTCATTCTTGACCTTTTCGAGGCCAGGAACGCATCAATCGAGCTATCCAAGAACGACCATAGAGTGTCGACGAAGCCATGCGACTGGAGAATGACAACCATATAGAGACGTCCAAGGAAGAAGAGGATGTGAGCAAGAGCAAAATGGCCTTGTCAAGATCAAGGTGAAAATCCCAAGCTTTAAAGGAAGTTGTGATGTAGCTGAGTATATGGAAAGGGAAATCAAGATTGAGCAGATTTGGAGTTGTCATAAATTCATGGAACACAAAAAGGTACGATATGTTGTCCGTGAATTTACCATCTATGCACTAAAATGGTGGAATAACCTTGAGAAAGAAAGAAGAAGAATACTTTATCCATCTGTGAGCACTTGGAAGCAAATGAAGACCATGGTGAGAGCTTGTTTTGTGCCTCAACTAGGAGGTGTCATTCATTCATCATATTGTAAACATTTTTTGCAAATGAATCCTTGTATTTGTTATCAATCTTATTTACATTTAGGTGGTTGTGTTGCTATTAAACATATGATGGAAAAAACCATAATCTTTCGTGTTACAGAGATTCCTTGGATAGGCAAAGGAGCGATCAAGTTTGAATTTTTTTTGTCTACAAAATAGCATAATAAGGTATAATTTCATAAGTTTAAGTATATATGTTATTTAATCTGCAGTTTACATGGGAACCCCACACTACAGATGTGTTGGAAAAGCTTGCAAGTATTTGTCTTTCAGGAGCAATTGTGTGGATAACCCAAGCCCCTCTGATTTGCTACGACATAGTTGAGTGGCATCGACCCGAGCGTGTGATGCGCCAATTCGAATTTCCACCACATGTGTCAGGAGCTTGTGATAATTCTGGTCAGTTGCATAAGATAGACAGAAAGGGAAGAACAATACATACATGAACATATATCACAAGAAATTTATAGATTTGTGGAACAAGCGTGCAAATTTCATTGCCATGTCTCCTATAACTGACCCCGATCTTTCAAGAGTTGAAGATCAATATATGTCCTAGTACAGGACAATTACTTGTCGCTTCATGAGTCAACAAATCCGTCCGCCAGTAGGACAATATCAACCGTTGTCTCAAGACTTGTAAATGATGTTTAATATGTAATATAAACGTCGTTTTAAAATACTTAATTATATTTAATACCAACCTTATTTCTTTTTCTTTTCAGGAACAACATGTGTCCAGTCAGGATATGCTAAACCGAATGTATGTTGATCAATCATTTTTCTGGAGCCAACAAGATATGGGTGGAGTATCCAATTCATCGGAATTTCGAGGCACATATCCAGATCCTCCAATGTCTATGCCACAAACCTGTATTCTTCCGCTGCTTGTGTCTTATCAGCCAATGTCTTATCCGCTAATGTCTTATCTGCCTATGTCTTATCTGCCTATGCCACAACCTCCATATCATGGATTTACTACTCCTTCGATGACACATCCGCTCTCGTTTTCGTCATTTGAAGGGTTTCCTAGTTCTTCTACGGGTGTTGTATCGTCATTCTCGGGATTTGGTGATTATTCATGGTTTTCCTCGTCAACGACAACATCCATGCAAGCACCAAGCTCGTTCACTTCCACCAGTGCTCCAAATGTTTTTATTTCACCTACTAGGCCAATTTCTAGAGATGTTGATTTTCACCACTTTGGATTTGGTCAATCTTTTTCAACCGTGATGGAGCCAAGAGATGAGGAAACCGACAAAGACGAGGATTAGGACTAGTATGATTATGTAATAATGAAATCTATTATATGATAAATCAATGAGATTATGAAATTATTTTAAATATAACTATGATACTAATTAAAACTGAAAATAACAAAACTTTTCGCCGTTTTATCAAGCCCTAACCAGTCAACAACAACTTCTCATACGCCTCACTCTTTTCAAAAAAAAAAAGTTAGTCTCGGGAAGAGGCGCTGCTATGGAAATTTGTTTCAAACTAGGTCTATGACGGAAATTATTTCAATAAAAATGCTTATTTAGAAAAAAAATCTCAATTAGATTGTTTTATTTCGCTAATAAACGATTGTATTCTACACATTCGTTGTGTACAAAGAGATTATTGTAAGCACAGGTTAGAATGATGGGGTTGAGATTCAACACAATCTCCAAAAGAAAATAGTTTGTAATTTTGAGGTGACAGGCATCGGCTAATTAGTCCAAAAGCATACCAATGCATTTGTGTTTTTATATACATTTTACCCCTCTAATTTTTGTTAAAGAATGGTGAGTTTGTGAAAACAATAGCGGGAAGAGAACTAACCTAAGTCATTTTTTATGTTACTTTACATTGATCAAAATGTTTCGACCAATAAAAAAACATTGATCAAAATGATATTTGAGGCATAAACATGGCATTAGAAAGAAGGGAAGAAGGATTCCGTTGGCTACAAAATGTTTTTATGGAGTAAGAGATTGACGTATGAATTTGATTAATAAATAATGATATCAAAAGTGGTTTAGATTGGTTTTCTTTGTATTACGGTTTTGCTCAAGTAGAAAATAAACGCTGAAGATACGTGATACAAATTTGCAGGGTTATGAACAGTATGATGATGGGGACAGAGTTATGGTGTATTAAAAAGCAGGGCTGAAACAGAGGCCAAATCATTTATTCGTGTTCATATTGTGAAGGGCGGCATTGTTTAGCGATGGACAGAGATGGGATTTCAAACACACCAAATTCAGTGTCATCAGTTCCGGTTTGGAAAACTCATCAAGATGAGGTTGAGATGCTGGTTCCTGTTGCAGATTACGATAATCGTTATATGATCATGTCATCTGATCACAATCATCAGGGCCATGATCAATATCATCAATCGATTCCAGGTGGGGAAGTAGGGAGCTGTTCGTCTTCGAAGAGCCATAGCGAGGCAGAGAAGAGGCGTCGCGACAGGATTAACGCTCAGCTCGCCCGCCTCAGGAGCTTGATTCCCAGATCTGACAAGGTATGTTTTTATTAATCGAATCTCTCCACCGACACTAACAACAATGACAGCTAGGAAAGCAAGCTAGCTATAAGATATATATATATATACTGATGGGGCCCATGATTTTGCTGCTGGTGTAGATGGACAAAGCAGCTCTTCTAGGAAGGTCTGTGGATGAGGTGAAGGAGCTAAAAAAGAAAGCCTTAGAGATGAGTGAAGGTGTAACAATCCCATGGGAAACAGACGAGGTTGTGATCGAAGACTGGTGTGATAAAACAATGATCAAGGCGAGCCTGTGCTGTGAGGACAGGCCCGAGCTGTTGAAAGAGCTTCTTCAGACCCTAAAAGAGTTGAAACTGATGGTGATAGGAGCTGACATGGGTTGTTTAGGTGGACGAGTCAAGACCGTTCTCATTTTGAGTGCGACAGAAGGCCATGTAGGAGCTCTTAAGCAGCCCCTCACCGCTGCTTTCACTAGGATTGCTTCATTTTCTAACACCGACTCCCCTGCTTTTCGCCTCACCACCCGCAGACAAAGAATGTTTAATATATACCGCTCTTAATCAATGGATCCAACTAAATAATATGCTCAATGCTATGCATAACTCTTCTTTTTTACGACTTCAATTCCCTCCTCATATAATACATATGTAAAATTAACTATTGGTAATATACTACTCCAATATGGGTGCATTTTGATTCAAGTACATATGATTATTGGATGCATTGTAGAAATATCTTGTTGGCCTTCCACCACAATTGACCCCAACTATACTCTTAAATTATACTCTTAAATTAAATTAAGTAGTTACTTTCTAGTTTCTACCCCTACCTCACCCCCATCCAAACTCACGCACTAGTCGTTTTCACCTGAATTTTCAAAACACGCGCAACCCATTCTTCTCCTCCCTCTTCCCTCATTCACTCCCAAAACCAGAAAACAAACCGTTCATCTTCTCCCTCTAGATTTCGCCATTCTTCTCCTTCCAGCCTCCTTCCTCGTTCTCCTCTCCCCTCCACTTTCTCCTGCTCGAGTTCTCTCTGCTTCATTTGCTTCTATCTCATCTCGTCGGCTCGCGTTTCTCACCTTTTCATCCCGGTTTTTGACTTCTCAAACGGTTTTTCAGAGAAAATCAGGTATCCAGCTCCCTCATTCATCTTTTTGTTGTTTTTTTTTGCTTAGTTTGGATGATTTATGGGATTTTGTGTTCATTTTCGTGTTTGCAGTTAAAATCGAGTTCGTTTTGGTTCGAAACCTAGAATTTTAGGTCTTTGTTTTGTTGTATGCGTCTTAATCTATGTGTTTTTTTTTCTGTTTTTCATGTTTATTAGTACCGATCCCTGTATATTTTGTTGTTAGGAACTGTTTGTATGTTTGCTGACAGATTCAGAGCATTGCACTGTGCATATTCTACTTTATTTGTTGATTGTTTACAATTTTTTTATTTCTGTTGTTGAATATGTCATGTTGTGTTTGATTTTGCACATTATGCTTTATTTGTTGGTTGTTTACTGTTTTTTAGTTTTTAGTTGTTGAATATGCCATGCTAACAGCTTGTTGTGTTTGTAGATCTTATTGTTGACATCTTGTTCATGTTTATGTTGTTGAATATGGCATGTTGACAACTTGTTGTGTCTGGAGATCTTATTGCTGACAAATTGGTGATGCTATGTTGTGAATATGGCATGCTGGCAGCTTGTTGTGTCTTGAGATCTTATTGTTGACAGCTTGTTCATGTTTTGTTGTTGAAAATGCCATGCTGACAGCTTGTTGTGTCTGAAGATCTTATTGTTGACAGCTTGTTCATGTTGACAGCTTGAAATATGGCATGCTGACAGCTTGTTTTGTCTGAAGATCTCATTGTTGGCAACTTGTTTATTTTTATGCTGTTGAATATGGCATGCTGACAGCTTGTTGTGTCTGTAGATCTTATTGTTGACAGCTTGTTCATGTTATGTTTTGAATATGACATGCTGACAGCTTTGTGTGTCTGAAAGATCTTATTGTTTGACATATTACCAACATCTTATTGTTATTTTTCATGGTTGACAGCTTGCTCTGTGCTTATTTCTTTTGTGATATAATTTTGACACTCTCTATGGGTTTTTTTTTTGTTGACAGTTGGTCATGGATGTGTCCAGTTACAGTTCCTGGCCTCCGATGATTTGTTTGTGGCGCCCAAGGTTACAACATACAACATATTTGTTGTTATTGATCAGATCGAGGGGCAACTTGACAATGTTGGTAATCTGTTGTTTTCTACTGGTTTCTTCAAAACCATCATAAACATGACAACCCAGCTTACCTATTCCCACGTCTTAGTTCATTACGCTTTAATGCGTGCGGTGAAGACAGAGAAGAAGAATGAAATGTGGTTCAATATGAAAAGCAATGTTCTTTCATTTTCCCTTCAAGATTTTGTTGCAATCACGGGGCTGAAGTGCACTGAATTTGAAGACCACCTCATCCCAGATGTTGTCTTTCAATGTTGTCTTGGTTCTAGCAAGCCTACTCTCGATGACGTTAGTGCAGAGTTTAATTTTCCATTTCGACTGGTGAGCGGAAAATGGTTCTTGCTCACCTTATTATTGTTGAAGGTGTCCTGATGCCTCAGAGGAAAGGCTCTGCTGTCAGATTGAAGTTTCTAAAGCTTGCCAGCAACTATGAAGTTTTTGTGAACTACCCTTGGGGTAGGGAAGTATACCATGAGACGATCCGGGCTTTACAAGATGCTCCAGTCAATGCAAAACGTACAGGAGGTGGTTCTTCAAACGATAGAGCTTGGTATACTTTGCATGGTTATCCTCTTTCTTTTCAGGTATTTATTTCATCATCCCTCTATCTCAATTCAGTTGTTTGTTTTCATTCTTATTCTGTTTCCTTTTATCCTTAAATGTTTTTTTGTTTTTTTGTAGGTTTGGGTGCTTGAACATTTCTATCAGTTTCGTGAATTTGTTGGAGCTGCTACTGCAACACTCAAGACTATCTCATATGGTGATCGTTGGTTCACGAGTAATCCCAAGCTTCCTTGGTATCATTCTGTCTCAGATCATTTCGATCATCATGCTTTGGTATTATTAACTTATTATACATGTTTTTGGCTTGTTTGTGTATTTTAGTTTTTTTGTTGTTGTCAGTGTTTCTATTTTTATATAACATGTGTTGTGTTGACATTGTTTTGGTTTTTATATATCTGTGTTGACAGTCTTTTTTGTGCTATTTTTCATATCTTTTATTATGTAGACAGGTTTAAACTAGTGTCAGTGTTGTTGTCTGTCTTCTTTTTCGTTTTGTCAGCGTTATTTTGTATTTAAGTTTGTTTGTTGACAACATTTTTTTATAACTCTTGTGTTTTGTTTTCATTATTTTAGTTGTGCAGACCATCTTCATACTCTGAACATTCTACATTTCGGCACCTGAACTTTTACGATGAGGTTGAAGATCCTTTGTTTGATGCATATGCTGAAAAAATTCTTGTCACTGCTCGGGAGAATTCAGAGCAAGATATTTCTGATACGGTAATATTTGAGCTACCAGATAAGACTACCAAGAAGGTTGTGACTAAGCCAGCGAAAAATGCCCCCAAGAGGAATGTGAAGAAGCCAGTTCAGAAGGTGGCGGAGGATGACAACGTTTTTCGCAAAGGGAAGCAACCTGTCAGCAATGTAGTTCAGAAGGCGGCGGAGGATGGACAAGATGTTGGCAAAGAGAAGCAACTTGTCAGCAGTAAAGGTCAGAAGGTGTCAAAAGCTGGCAAAGCTGTTGGTAAGAGGACGCAACTTGTCAACACTCCAGGTATTATATATTTGATAATTTTTTATCCTGTTGACATGTGTTTTTTTTTCTTTCTATTGTACATATTTTTTGTCTGGTTGACAGTTGTTTTATTTCTGTTTTTTACAGCTCTTATACTTTGTTGACAGATTCTCCTCTATTTGTCAGAACTTATACTCGAAGGCTCACCAAACAAGATCGGAAATCCTTCTTTATGAACAGTCTCCAAGAAAGTCTCCAAGGTTATCCAAAGTTGAGAGCAATCAACCCGGAAAGCACAATGTGGTTGTTTCTAAGAAGGAGGTTGTTGGTGTTTCTTCGGTCCCTTTAGATTTTTCTCCAAAAAGAGCAACAAGGTCTACTGGCAAGGTTGGAGATGAACAACACGCTACTAATCTCAATGTTGTATCCAAGAAGAGGAAGTCTCCGCCTACTGCTTGCCCAAAGGTCATTTTCAAAGTTAGTGATTCGGAACCCAGAATTAAAGAAGACAAACCAGGAATCTGAAAAGGCCCTTGTGGTGTATGACCCTATTAGAGTTGATGTTGACAACATAATAAAAAAGTTGAAGATAGACATCCCCGAGCTAGCTTCCCAAGATGCCCCACCTATTGTTGAATTCCCGGCCTCATCTGAGAATGGGAAGCCATCAGTTGCTCATCCGTCATCTTCTTCTTTTCATGTTGATAGAGAATCAACTGTAGCCGCTCGTTCATCCGATTCTATTGACAGTGAAAGAACAACGTCTGTTCGTCCATCAGCTGACAGAGAAGGCAATGATGTTGCTTGGACTGGAAGGTTTGAAGTGTTGAGCCAGAAAATTGAACTTCTTTGTGGTGCCATGTCGGAAGTTCAATCTTCCACTAAAGAACAAGGCTTGACGTTGGTTCAAGTAGCAAAGAAGTTGCACGACCTTTCTAGTCTGATGCAGCAACATCAAGGCTTCGTTTCGATTTAAGAGCACTCAATATGAATTTGAACATTTTGTAGATGTCAGCACCCATGAGAATGTTGACAGCTTGGTGAACTCTTCAGTATTTGATGGAAATGACGTTGTGAGAAGAATGATGGAACTGCAGAGAAGAAAGGTGGCATGGGTGAAGTTGTAGGTGTTGAAAGTGTTCCAAAGTCTGATGTTGTAGTTGGTGGATGTGGTGAGGCGAAAGATGGGGATTACAACGTTGAAAGTGCTGAAGGTCTGCCTGTAAAAGTTGTAGTTGTAGAGCCCAACGAAGACATTGCTCACACTCATACAATTTCCAAAGATGTTGATAAAGTTGACAACATTACAGTTGACAGCATGATAGTGGGGCAAGATGTTGACAACTTACCTGATGCACAAGGTGTTGACACTTCTGATGTTGGGTGCGCTTCTACCCAGTATCTTGATGAAAGTGGGTGTATTGATCAGTATCTTGACAGCATCCCTGAAGATTTAGAGAAGGATCTCATCATCATCTCTTCTGGAAAAAGACTTTCTCAAGACACTTTGGATACATCTCTTCCTGCTTCCCAGAGCATCCATGAGTCAGAAGAGAAACTGAGAAAGTCTTCTCAAAATATTGATGATGTTGAAGAACAACTGAGGAAGTCTTCCAGGGTCCCAACCCCAAGTGTTCTTGTTCAAAGCCCTTTTCACTGCTGAGAAGAAGAAGAAAATTTCAATGCCTACTCGTCCACCCTATTCATTCTATGAAGTTGAGGATCGTAGAAAGTTCTATGAATGGTTTACTCTGACGTATGTTTAGATTTCTCATTTATTTTATTTTATATATTTTTCCTATTTGTGTTTACTAATTTTCTTCTTTTTGTTGCAGTAATAAGAAGGAAGTTATTAAGCGTAAGGATCATGATTTTGACTTCACCAAGGACTTTTTTAACAAATTGTTGTTGAAAAGCACAAGTTCTGTTGGAAAAGCCAAGTGGCTAAATGATTGTGTAAGTTCATTATTTTGTATATGTCCTCTTTCAACATTTTAAATTTTGAATATTTTTTGTCCATATTCAATCTGTCAATACACTTGTATATATGTGGTGACAGTCTTGTATTATTTCTACAATTTTCAGTTGGCAGATTTGTATTATTGGTGTTGATATTATATAGTTTTCTTTTATTTTTTTATTTATTTTTTAACGGTATCTTTTTATTGTTTTTTTGTTATGTAGCACATCTCCGAAGCATTATATTTTTTCCGAAAGCACATAAACGACAACAGTGACAAATTCAAGGATGTTGTGATCATGGATTGGGTGTGGTATGGGCATTTCAATGAGTTGAAGCAAGGTCTTATTGAGCGTGATGATGCAGCAGAGCTTCTCTATTTCCAGAAGCACTTCATAGGCCTATATCTGAAACATGAGGGGAGGTGTTGGTCTGACTCTGTGACAAGGGTGTATACCCCCTTCAACTTTGAGAATGAGCATTGGGTTGCCTTGGAGATAGACCTAGCTAGGTGGCATGTGACTGTGTTTGATTCCAGCCTACAGATCAGTAATAATGCCTATGTTGGAGCTAGGAATAGATGTTTATGCCATATGCTCCATCTTGTTATGAAACAGTCCAACTTGTTTGGCCATCTTGATTCTTTGGACAAGGATTTTTCATGGTCAAGGCGCACTGAGGTAATTTAGTTTTTCTATGTTTATAGCTGTTGTTATTCATTTCCTGATTTCTCTCTTTTTTTTGGTTAATTGTCAGTGGGAATTGTGGTGTATACTGTATCAAGTTCATTGAGGCTTTGGCCATTGGCGCCAGCTGGGATGATCTGGACGACCAGCACATTAGGGCTCATCGGGAGAAGATGATGATCGAGTTCTTATTTGAGAAATGGGAGTTCAAGCCATTGCCAGCTGAATGGAACACACATCAAGCTTGTCCTTGAATGTTAAATTTTCATGTAATGGGGTTTGTAGTTAGTGTGCTTTTGCTAGGTGTGTTTGACAGTGGTTGTGTACACCCTTTATGGTTTTAAGACAACTTATGGTTTTTAGTCAGTTATTGTGTAAGACAGTTTCTGTTTACCACAACAGTTTGTGGTCAATCCAGTTTGTTGTCAAGACAATTTGTGTTAAGACAGTTTGTGCAATAGTGAATTGTTGTCAGTTTTTGTGATATTATGGTCTATGGTTATATAACATCAGTTTGTTAATGCAGTTCAGTTTTGTCTTTTTTATTACAACACCTAATTATAAACAAAGGACATCGCGCTTCGCTTGTTTATTATTCTTACGAGGCGTGCGTAGCGCGCTTCGTTAACATACCAAACTGTTAAATAACTTGTTTCAACGTGTCAACATAACTTGTCAACATTCCACAATCTTTGCATCAGCTTGCATCGTGTCATCACAATCTGTCAACATTCCACATCTGTAATAAACTTTTTCAACGAGTCAACACAATCTGTCAATATTCCATACTGTTACCATTTTGTGTGCGTGTCAACACAATCTGAAAAACGGTTAAGACAATTTGTCAGCACATTTTGGCAAACTCTTCACACAATTTGTCAGCACAATGTGACAATCTGTTTACACAATCTATCATCTTAATCTATCAACACAATATGACAATCTGTCAGCAAAATCTATAAACACAATTTGTCAACATTTTTATCACAATGTCAACTTCTCAACATTAACCTGTATACATCATTCTCATAATAAGAACTTTTGACAGTATCTCAAAACACAAAATGTTTGTTTGTGTGTAAAACTTGTTTACAGTATCAAATATCAAGGTTGAAAGGATATACACCTATTATTCCTTTCAATTAAAGTAAAAAATTAAAAATTAAAATCCTAAAATGTTGTCCACACTGATACCTCTGTCCCAATCTTGTCAGCAAAGTTCTTTTGGCAAGAAGTCTTGTTGTGTCCCATATTACCACAGAGACTGGATTTTCCTGGCTTTCTTGGTCATTTTCTCTTCTTGCTTCTGTTTGGGAACTCACCTTCAGATGGGTATCTTTTCTTTTTTCTTCTTCCCTTTTTTGTCTGCACAATCGGTGGCATGCGAATTGTATTGGTTACTTCAATGGGTACATTGTTTTCAGTCTTTCTCGTCACATGGTAGATTGTTTCCCTATATGCTGCTTTCCAAGCTTCAGTTTTATAGTAGTCGCTCACAAAATCCGTCACTGTTGCTTTTTCTTTCTGGATTCCAGCTATAGCGTGCACACACAGGATGTGGTCCACATCAAAGACTTTGCAAGTGCATTTCTTTTCTACTAGATTGACCACCCCAAAGAAATCTCCACCAAGTATATGATATTGAGCTTGATTGAGCTTCCTCACCTCATACCCCTTTGACATTTGGTACCTAGACTCCAGTATTTTCCCGATAATTGGTGTCACCTTGCTATTGCTTTTTTCATCCTCAGTGTGCCTCTCATTAAACCACCTTGACAGCACATCTCGCAGAAACTCTAGTAGGGCGACAACTTGGAATGACCTGTCAACATCAACATTCAACAGTGTCAACAACTTTTAAAATATCTTGATGCTTTTTTTAAAATGCTATCTATCAACGTAGCTATAATATTAACTGTCATCAAAACTTCATAGTTGGTAAAGTGTCAACATATCTATAATTTGTCATACCGTGCTTCCAGTATTACTGAATTTATGGTCTCTGTGTTGTTCGTTGTCATTATGTTGTATTTTTTCCTTTGCAATGTGCTCTTGCCCATTTTTTAAATCCTACTGTTTCCAATTATACCCCCATCTCCTTATTTATCTCACAAACTTTCCCATAAATCTCTTGGGAATCCTTGAGCGTGTATGCATTAGCAGCCAGAGAGAATAGCTTGTGCACACCCTTATCCTTGAATCTTGTCTTCAGATTTTGCTTTAAATGTCTTTTGCACACAACATGAGTTGTTGTTGTGTACACTCTCTGAATGGCGTTGGCAATGCTAAGATGTCTATCTGACACTATTACCAAATCTTTTGTAAATGGTATGACTTTCAGAAGCTGTGTAAAGAAGAATGTCCATGATATGTCATTTTCACTATCCACTACAACATATGCAAGGGGATAGATCTGCTGGTTTACATCTTGAGTCGTAGCAATAAGCATATGTCCTTTGTATTTTATATGCAAGTGAGTTCCATCTACCATGATTACCTGTCAAACCAATCGAATGTATCATTTCATAATTCAAATATTTATGTATATATGTATATATATGTCAACACTGTAATATGTTTTTCCATTTTTTTTATCTTATCTAATTTATTAATGAAAGTTGTCAACAACAATTAAAATGTCAAAAGCACACCTAATGTTTACACTTACTATTTAAATAATCTTTTTTTCTGTCATTGGATGTTTAATTGAATCTGGCAACAATAAATCATTGTATTAATCAATATGTCATTTAAATTATGTTCTGTCATCAGTAAAAAACTGGCATACCTTTCTCATTATTTGGAATCCTCTAGTGCATGCTCCAATAGATACAAATACGAATCTAAAGTCCTCATGCTCGCCAACTTCTAGGCATGTGTATGATCCTATATTCACTTCTTTGAGCATGTGTCAATACATGGGCAATAGTGCATAATTCTCTTCTGGTGTTCCTCGTATTAGATCTTGTGCATGTTCTCTTGCTTTCCATGCTTTCCAATAGCTGACATCCATGTAATGTTCCTTCCTCATATCATTGCAAATGCTTTTTGGTATTGGTCCATTTTTAACACCTTCAAACATGCATGTTTATCATATTAAGATTAGTTCTCTGTTGGTTCAAGCAATAAATATTACATATTATGATAAAGAAATTTTTATACACATTACATGGTCTTTATTTGCTCCCCAATCATTTTGTATGTTGGTTTGCACTCATGTTGACATCTAAATTCAAAAGAACATGTATGTTCTCTTTGAAATTTTCTAACCTCAAAGAATGGAGTGTCTAGTAATGCAATTGCCCTCAGTCTCCATTTGCAGCTTGTATCTGTGCACATCACTGTTAGAAGCTTTGGATCTGATTTTTTAACTTTATAAGCAAAGTTCTCAGTCATTGCCAACTTTTTCAAAGCTTCAATCAGCTTCTTTTTTGTGTCAAATAACTTTCCCACATGGACAAAGTCGGTATCTATTCCACTGTGACTCATTTCATCCTCCACTGTTTTTCTTACCGTTATTATCTTGCTTGCAGATACACAATCCATAATCTCGCTATTCCCTTGTGTTGGCAGTTCATATTCCATAGGTAGAAACATGTCTCAATCCATGTTAATTGCCACTATACTACTGCATCCATTTTCTCTTGCTTTTTTTTTGTTCATAGATCCTGTATTCTCTTGATACACATAGTGGACAACTCCACTCTACTTGTGTTGTGTCATTAATTTCCATGAATGACGTGAGATCATCATTAGTCTCAACAGTATATTTGACTTTGATCTTCTAGAACGGATTAAGATGGCAGAGATGGAGATTCATTTGCTCTGTTTCTAGTTTGAACCGTTGGATAATCAAGGTTTTCATTGCTTGCAGATTGATGTTCTTATCAACTAAAAAGGCTTTTGATATGATTCCCCCATCAGAAACCATAATGTCATCTCTGATTTGTATCTCTACGCCATAGGAAACTGTCAGAATGTGCATTTTTATCTGCATATATATTTAATAAAGTTTTATTAGACTAGGATAATTTATCTATTTGTCCACATTTTGCATATGGAATATAAACATTTCTCTTTGTCTGTCAACAATGCCCACTCAGGTGCAAATGTATATTCCTAATTACTAACGAAGCGCGCTCATCGCGCTACTTAAGTTTATTATTCTTACGAGGTGTGCGTAGCGCGCTTCGTTCTATTACGTGTTAATAAAAAGAAATCAATCAGCATATATATGTCAACAAACATAAATCTATTATCTTCAAAAATAATATTTAACATTAGTCAACAACCTAAATATGAGCCCTAAAACCAGAAAGCATAATGAAAAATAAACCAGGGTATTTTTCTTGTTTATATAGTAGGGTATTTTCTTATAACTTAAAGAAGGGATGAGAAACTTAAAAAACATTAGAGTTTTAGGGTACTTACCCAAAAACTGGTTGAGGAATGTGCTAACTTGATTAGGCCCAAAAAGGAAGAAGATCCAATTAAACTATCTTGATTCAATGTCCTTGTTGAAAATAAACCAGGGTTTTTATCTTCTTTTGGTAAACATGAGCAAATTACCCTTTCAATCCTATCCTCTCTTCTTTGTTCACAGATCATCATCATCTTCGATGCTAAGCAAACCCCCAATAATTTTTCGCTCTCTCCGACACCTTCACCATCACCCTATAAGAAGCGACGTCGTGAACCGCAAATGTCGCGCACCCTGCATAACAGCTCCACCATCGCTATCGCCCTTCTCCAGATCATCTCATAGCATGAAAAATTATACATTGTTTTAATTAACATTTTAGAGTGTTACAGTGAGAAAAGCTTAAACAAGCTTTAAATTTTTTACGTTTTCCTCCAAATTCAAGATAAACATTGGAAGACAAGAACATATCACAAAAAGCTCTTGCAACACCTACTGCACTATAAGTTTATTGTAAAAAGCAACAATTTTTATGTATATTTGAAATGTATTCGTATGAGTTACAAACAACAGCAGTATCGGTAATACTTAATAGAAGTATTGATAAAAAAAAATGCCAAAATTGGAAGGGGCCCTCTCAAAAATAGCTCGAATGTTGCATTTATATTAAAACTAGATTAGTACCCGTGCCCTGCACGGGATTTATTTTGAATAACAACTTTTATAAATATTCTTTCTAAATTATTAAAATAATTTTAATTTTCAATAATAGTATCCTACTAACCTGATTGGTTTTCTTGTTTTTTTATCTCTTTTATGTAATTTTATTACCTATATGAGCAATTAATATAAGATATGCAATATAATTTATTTAAGAGACAATAATTTTGATACCTAAAGCAAAGACAACATGAAAACAAAATTGTACTATAGATTTTTTATTGTGAGATATCACTGATAAAACTGAAATATGAGAGATTGGATCTTGCAAACATTGGATCTTGCAAACATCTCGGTGTAACATTTTGATACACTATAAAATTCAATCAATGTTCAATAAAGACCAAATATAGATTTTAATTGACTAAAAAAAGATAAAATCAATGACATAAATTACTAACTATTTGAAATGTAGGAAATCGGGGTTTGCAAGTTATGTAATTTGTTGTACAAACTCTGTTAGTAGATCTTTTTCATATAAAATTTACTACGCAAATTATTACTTTTATATCAATTTGACTATACAAATGTTAGATAATTAATTCCGGTCTTTTTTATTGTCATTCTTGTATGATTTCACGAAATTTACCCCTTCGCACAATTTTATTATTTCATGATAAGTTGTTTATACTATAATCATTGAAATATTTATTATGTAATTGTATAAAATACGGAGTAATTTGTAATTATTTATAAATCTCTATATAATATTATCACTTAATAAATGATAATATTTATAAATCTCTAAATAATTTTCAAGCCATTTTTTCTAAGTGGATCTTTACACAATTCTAACGTAGGATAATATTTTGCAGCTGTTGTAAATGTTAAATGGCTAGAATTTGTATTCATTCATTTGTAAATATCGGCTTCCTCGGCGCTCTTCTTTTTCTCATGTAATTCCCCGAACGCGAACATGTTATTATTGGCATGAATATCACCGCCAATCTCCAATCTCAGTCTTTGCTCCTTTTTTTAGGGTTTCATCGTCCAAATCTGAGAGCTATCCATACAAATTCTAGATTTGAGCTCACAACCTCTTTTTTCCTCAATCAATGGGAGCCAAAAGAGGAAAACGTTCTGAGGTACATTTTTTCCTTGGCTAAGTAATTTTCCAATTCATGTCATGTGATTATTTTGCTTCTAATGTTTTTTTTAATTCAAAATTTATTTTTTACAGTGATTGTGGTAGTTCAACATCAAATTGTGGTTGTGCTAAAAAGGTGTTGTCGAAAATCCTAGTTAGTGCTTCATGAATTTATATGATATGCAATTTTCTATGAGTCTTGCCAACTTGACTGCTTGCTTTGAATTGGGTAGGGATTTCCTGTTTTGCTTCTGTGTGTGTTTTCTGATTCTTGAAAGCTTAGTTGCAATGTGCTGTTTTCAGTTCATAATTAAAGTGTTTTCTCTTGTTTCTGCTCCTTCATTTGTAAGAAATAAATGTTTTTTATCTCGTTTCTTACATAATGTTATTGTTTTACAATATAGGGTTGTAGGGAATTTGACTTAAATTATTTTTTGATACTCAATCTTAATCTGAATAACATACCTTGAAAGCAAAAGTTTTTTTAGGATTAAATAACATAGAACTTCCTTGCAAGCTCTTAAACTGTTATTTCTCTGCATTTATTTTATCATTTCCAAGCTATTAACAGGATTTTACAAAAAAAAATCTAATTTGATTAAACTTTTGTGATACTGTTGCCACTTGTAAACAATTTTAATCAATGTATATTTATTCAACTGAGCTTGAATCCTAATTCTGTCAAATTCTATTCTAGCTTTAAGAAACTGTAGGTGTCTCACTTCAAGTTCCTGTAAAGTGAACTGTGTGTCTGTAGGTGCTATGCTCGTCTGCATCCCAGAGCTGTAAATTGCAGGAAGAAGAAATGTGGTCACAACAACCAGGTACAATCTTCTTGAAATTTATCCTTTCAGTCTCAGTTTGATTATGCTCGTATGCTGACACTATTTCTTGTTGAATTATTTGATGTTTTAGTTTGTACTCCTTGTGTGCATCCATAAATTTTTCTCTCAAGAGAGACCCATTTGATGCAGCTAACTTAATCTCATAGTTACTTCTTTCTAAATTTACTTTAATAGGTTAATAAAATTTGTATGCATGACTAACTTATTCTGAATTATTTATAGTTTGCTCAAGTCGAAATGCAAAGGTTGCTCAATAAACGAAAACTTGGAAATTGCTGGTCGAGTTATCAAGGTTCGCAAAATTAATGCTTATTATGCTATCTAAAATTTGTGGGTGCTTGAATGGTTTGACTGCTCAGGTTTCTTTTAGAATTGCTTGTCGAGTTATCTTTATTTGTTCAAACGAATGACACGATTACATTGTTCTTAGGTTTCATCCGTTACCGAACATGTGAGAAGTCAAGAAGCTGGAACAACTACATCAGATTTTGATGATGATGATGGGGGTGGTCTGGTGAGCCTTTTTTCTTTCTTAATCTAATTGCATCAATTATGTTTAAGTTGATTTCCTTAATTTGTGCTAGGTTTTGTTATACTAATGAGCAATTCTAGCTTTAAAAAATATATTTAAAAATACACATTCCTTTCTTCTGATTCTGGACAGAAATATGTACTCTATGTAATAACTAAATATAAATGTTCCCTTGTTGTATTTTTAATAATATGATGATGCAGTTTTTCAAATCCATATTTTCCTTTCATTGGCCTTTAGGAAAATTTCAGGAGCCAACTAATTGAGTACATTTGTCAGAACACAACTAATAGGCTATTTCAAGTAGTAACTAATAGGCCAATGAAATGCTATTTCAAGAATACACTTTCCTTTCTTATGATTTTGGAGCCAACCAATAAGCTATTTCAACAATGAAGTACAGTAGTAACTAATAACAAATGTACCCAAATTGTATGACAACCAATCCAGACAAAGAGTTTATCATGTGTTTGTTCGTTCTTATAAATCTTTAACAAAGCCTAAATAGTTTATCTTATATCATTTTATTAGTTTCTTCAGCTATGCTTTCTTGCTTTTGTGAAATGTCATTCTAGGATAAGAGTTTCATTGTTTAAATTCCTATAGGTTTCACTTTGTTGGCTCTTTCTTTTACTCGGGTTCTAAGATGGTTATATGACATTCTTTCATTTGTTGGTTAGGTTGAGGGTTCTTTTTCAGTGTAAACAACTATGAAGATCGGGGATCCATTTATAGTTGTGAAGGCCAGAGATCTGATGAAGCTTTTATCAAGAAGTGTTCTGTTCCTGCATCCCAGGTATCTTCCACTGGCCATAACAAACACTAAGTAAATGACCTTATATCCTCATTTTACAGATTTAGTTAAAATTCATAAATAGCAGAATGCTTCTGCAATTGAAGTTAAAACTGTAGATCTAGAGCATATTAATCCAAAACCATACCTGGTATCCATTAACTTTTAAGATTATCACCCATATGGCTGAAGATCTCATTGTGCCTGAAAATGCATGTAAAAAAACATTATCACCCAAATAAAACATTTAAGCAAGAAGATCTAAGTAAAGGAAAATATAAGTTATCTTAATTACACTAAAGCACAGCTGCTGCACAACTATTTCTGCAAAAGCCTAGATTTGAAAGAGAGAGGTTTAACTTCTGCATATGTCTGAAATTTCAGTTTATAAATCACGATTTATACACAATACTCCTATACTTGTTGTCTAGAATAAGATCGAATCCCTGCAGAAAGCAGGGATTCGATCTTACTGATATAAGAATAGTTTTAGTTAGATAGACAGGTGTAGAAACACAAAGGATTGAACTAATATATATTTACCGTTTCATCCATGAAAATTATGTTGGTGGTGGAGAATTTTGAGGGATCTGCCTTCATAGGAAAAGAATGACTCTAGGTGTATGATAGGAATATGAGAATATGGTGGGTTATGATTGGAAGAACGTCAATTTTATAATGAAACTTTAGGGTTTTATTTTGTGCAGAATATTGCTGCGTCTTATTTCTGGAATTTAATAAGTTATAATTTAGGTTAAAGTTGTAAGCCATGATTCGATTACTGTTTGATATATTCTCCTTGGTTTAAACAGGTTGCATATTGCATATAAATACATTAATTTCCTTTTTCTTGCTTTACAGGTTTATGGAAATTGGGTTGCAGATTTTTGGCAAGAGTATCCTTTATTTTATGGTAAAGATTCAGGTGGGAATAATTATTATTGTGCGAATTGCGAATGGATGCACATTTGGGCGATTGACATGCACTTTCTTCAGTAATGACATGCACATTTAGGCCATTGACATGCACTCGGTCAGATTTGCATGTCATTGATAATATATGAAAAGTACATGCACATACCCCGAAAATGCATGTCATCATGTCAATGGCCTAAATGTGCATGTTATTACTGAAGAAAATGCATGTCAATCGCCTAAATGTGCATCCATTCGCAATTCGCACAATAATAATCATTCTCACCTGATCCGGATTCTTATGATATCTTTTCCATCGTAATTTTTAATTTTGCAGATTAGTTATTATTTTTGTTTTCAGGTTCATATAATTATTGCAGGAAAATTTGTAATAATTTTTTCTTTTTTTTTGCTTTAGGGTTTCATTATTGCTTTATAGGTTCATATAAATAGTTCAACTTAAAAATTAGGGTTTCAATTTTTTCTTTACAGTTTGTTGTACATGTTCAATAGTATAGGGTATGAACAGTTAAAAATGTCATTCACACAATTAGGAAATAGGTATAGATGAATTATATACAATTTTGGATTACATCTGATATTTATGACCAAAATAAAAATCTGTCATAATTCAATCACCTCATAAAAAAGTTAAAAATATTCTTCTGGAAGATTTCCCCAATATTTCTGAAATTATGCGTGATACTATTACCAAAAATATGCAAGTTCAGCCGTATATACTAAATTTGCCAAAAAAGAAAAAAAATACCTTCCTTAGTTGGATAAAAGAACAAAATCAACGAATTGCGTTATGACACGTGGCAGACACGTGGATAGGCTGAAAAGCCTTCTAGCCACGTGGCATAGCTAAGGTGAGAGTAAGACATTCTGCTTTAGTAGTTATATAGTAGATTACCAAAAGCATTAAAAATGTAATAAAAATGATTAATAATAAAGATATATGAAAATATGAAGAAATCTTTTTTGATGCGTTGGAAAAGGGTTAATGAAATTTTGTGGATAATAATCAATGTATTAACCTGTTAAGTTTAACACGTCAATCAGTTTCAACCCGTTGAATGCAGGTAATGTGAAATTTATTTTCCCCTTTTAATATGGGAATTTTATTCAGTAAGATTACTTTACCTTCCCCAAATTCGATCGATACACATTCATTAGAGCCCTAAAACCAGAAATAAGGTTCTTGCGCATTTGGCTCGTTAACCCAGTAATTGATTCGAACGACCTAACTGAAGATGGTGAAAACCAATGGGGGAACCAACAACCCTAAAAGACCGACTTGTAAAGGCGATGAACAACCCCAGAAACAGAGGAGGAAGCAAGAAATGAAGAGAGGTCGGAATGATGAAGACAATGAAGGGGGAAGTCGAAAAAAAAACAGGCGAAGAGAGCAAGGACGAAGAATGATGCCCATAGTAGCGAGGCTGATACAAGGAGCCCACTACAAGAATCGAGGCCTAGGACGACGACTAGGTTTTCCCAAGGAGGAAGACATGTCAGTGAAGATTGAAAGATATTGAAAAAACTATTTGCATGATAATTTTGCTATCACTAAGTTCAATTAAGAGATATAGGGTAAAAAAGAAATCAGAGAAGGAACGACGTTGTTGAAGAGAGGATGAATGGAGGAGTAAAATAGAGGAATAACCAATTTTTGCAGTTTGCAAATTGTAATGTGTTAGAAAGACTGACATGGATCCTTGCTTCAAATTCTCAAGACGCTGCCTAAGATCCCTTGAATGGTGGTGGGGCACAAATCGAGCTCTTATCATTTCCCTCATTTGATACCAAGAAGTAACGGAAGGGTCTCGATTCCTTATCCTCTTCTTTACCAAGTTATCCCACCAAACTAGTGCATATCAATTGAATTTTATGGCTGCAAGTTGCGCCTTCTTATGCTCGGGGAAGTTATGGCAAGATCAATTTTGCTCAATGTTCGTCTCCCATTCCATGTAGACGTCGAGATCACATTTGCCTTCAAAGATTGGGAATTTTACCTTTATATATCCTCCCAATTTCATCTTGCTCAGGCTCTCTTCCTCGTCTACCTTGGAATTCTCTAAGTGGAGGTGGACGCCAATCATCATCACATCATCCTCAAGCTCCTCATCAAAACCTTCATCGTCATCTAAAGCCTGAAATCTATCAAAACGGTTAGCAACATTGTATTTATTAGGACGATGTATAGGAGAGTTAGGGATAGAAAAACGCTCTCTTAGAGCTTGGTGGTGAGCTGCTCAGGTCAATCGATGGGAGGCGTTACAAGCAACCTCATACACTTCTTCCTGGCTAGGAAAAGTCCTCCTTGTAGCATCTCGGGAAGCTCCAATATGCTCGCGGTTCTGTGGGGAAGAAGGTAGCCTAGTTTTGTCGTCTTTATCTCGTTGTTCATGTTGGCGATCGAGTTAGAAAGTTTCTTGAACATGCTCATCATCGCCTCAGGTGTGATGGGGATGGACTCATGGACAGTCCTCCTAGGGCTCGGTGACCTATTCATGATCAAAGGAAAGACTAACACAAAGCAATGTCAAGATAGTGAAAAAATAAAAACAACTCACAAGTGTTTACTCTTGTGTGTTTCTCTTTTCACCCTTTCTCAATTGTTGTTGTAACTAGCTTTCTTTGATGGGTTTCCTTGTATGGACCATTAAAACCCAATAGGTTGAAACTAACAAGCTCCTAGCACTAAGATGAGTGATTGTAGTAATGGAGATGCCTAGTGTAGGGGCGGGGTTTCAACTCAAGGTTTTGAATCAAAACAAATTAAGACTCATTGAAAGAAAGAAAGACTTGAAAACAATTGCAAGAATGTGTATGCAATCAACTAATAGGACTCAAATTCGATCTCAAGAGGGCCAAAAAGCGTACCTTAACTTGTCTCAATTGGTGTCAATGAAGATCGAAGACGGAGTCGAGAGGGCTACGGTAAGACCGGGAATGGCTCTGGTTCGCTTTAAACAAAGAATCCAGACAGGGGACAAATGTGGGCGCGGTTTTACTCCATGAGCTTTTGTCGTCAAACCGCGGTCGCGGTTTTTTGGCGCTGACTGAGTTTTTTCTTCGTCTTACGGGCCCGTGGCAATCCCGTTTCCTCCAATTTCTTGAATCCTGACTTAAGCAAAACTTGACTTGACTTGACTGAACAAAAACGTAAAATTAATGTTGAAATAATGAGATTTTTCTTTTCTTTTAGAAATGGCTATATGCACGCGAATCGAGGCCTATATGCACGCGATTTCGTGCGCGCATCTTATGCGCACCACTCTGTGCGCTGGTGTTCTACACACTTAGGTATTACGGGTACTTTTCGTAAATTTTCAGAATATGTAACAACTGGTGCGCGGAACGACTGCGCACAGGTTGAACATATGTGCGCCTAGATTCTGCGCACAAGTTAAAGAAGTAGCCGTTGAAATTTTTCAAATTTGCTTACTTTGTGCGCATTAGGTCAGCGCACAAGGTTGTGTTATTTTCAATATTTGATTATGTTTGAAAAACTTATACAAATTAGTGTTATTAGGCATATAAAGTGCGTATAAGGTCTCCCCGTCACAAAAAGTGGCTCGAAAATACGCAAAAACGCTAAAAGGCCTTAATTGGCCTTAAGGCCTTTTAAGGTCCAATAAGGCGGAACGATGCCCAAACGACGTCGGAATGCAATGAAACTTGTTTTCAATGAATATTATAGCTATTTAACCTTGTCGGTAACTTCAAGTCGAAATCTCGTACTCTTCAAGTAACACCTCCTTTGTAAACCTTTACTAGTCTTTCAATCTTCGAAATAGTTGAAATAGTTGCGATATGAAGGGTCTAGCACATCGATGTTGATTATGTTTGAAAAACTTATACAAATTAGTGTTATTAGGCATATAAAGTCCGTATAAGGTCTCCCCGTCACAAAAAGTGGCTCGAAAATACGCAAAAACGCTAAAAGGCCTTAATGGGCCTTAAGGCCTTTTAAGGTCCAATAAGGCGGAACGATGCCCAAACGACGTCGGAATGTAATGAAACTTGTTTTCAATGAATATTATAGCTATTTAACCTTGTCGGTAACTTCAAGTCGAAATCTCGTACTCTTCAAGTAACACCTCATTTGTAAACCTTTACTAGTCTTTCAATCTTCGAAATAGTTGAAATAGTTGCGATATGAAGGGTCTAGCACATCGATGTTGATTATGTTTGAAAAACTTATACAATTTAGTGTTATTAGGCATATAAAGTGCGTATAAGGTCTCCCCGTCATAAAAAGTGGCTCGAAAATACGCAAAAACGCTAAAAGGCCTTATATGCGCATTGGATCTGCGCACATCTTTCTGTGCGCAGGCCAAATGCGCACATCTTTCAGCGCACGACGTTTCGGATTCCCGAAGTTGTGCGCTGGACGTTTGCGCATTACCTTTTATGTGCGTTGGTGTCCTGCGCACGAGTTTGTCAGCCATTGCCAGAATTTTCAAATTTATCCCGAAAATACCCCTGTGCGCAATACAACAGCGCACCAACCTATGCGCATAACTTCTGCGCACCAAATCGTGTGCATATAGTGAAAAAGTCGCGTGCATATAGGCGTTTCGTTTCTTTTTTGTTTTTCCTTCTTTTTTCAAATGTTTTTGAATTTCTTTTCTATTTTTTTTGTCTCAGCAAAAGAAAATACAAACTCTAAGAGATATTAATCTCAACAAAAATTGAAAACATTAACTAAAATAAAACTAACTTGATTTCCGTGTTGAAGTGATAAGATTTCCTTCTTTGAAGATTTGATTCTTTTATTGGGAATCTTGTCTTGGGCTGCGAGGAATGACTTTCTCAACAACTTAAGGGTTTTGTGACGGCTGCGCGGAGGCATGGAGTAGGTCGAACTGATTATGGTGGTGAAGGGGTGGTTCGTTGGTGGTTGTGGGTGGCGGAAGTGGTGGTGATGTAGTGGTTCGGCCTAATTTTTTATGGCGGTGATGGTTCGAGTGTATTTTGGAAAGGAAGGTGCTCCAACTCCAATCTTTCGATCACCACAAACACAAATCAATTCAAGCTTTTTGTACGCAACCTGAAACAGACTCAACAAGAAAGATCAAAGCATGAAAAGACTCAAAATCAATTTCAGATAGAAACTGGAAAAAAAAACAAGAAACTAAAACTGATAAATTTTTTGTGTTTTTCTGATGATGGTGTATCCTTGATGTTCTTGTGAAGACGGTGATGGTGTCAACACAACTCTGATACGAATTTGATGCGGGGATAAGTCGTTGATGACGATCTAGACACCAAACCTCGAACATAAACTTGAAACAAAGAAGATAGACGAAATAAGACAAGCGATTGAAGAAAGATAAGTCGAATGATAGGCAATGGAACCAAATCAAACAACGATAAAACACTTGAACTTATAAACAAGAACTTTACCAAATGATGATGAAACCTCAATGATTATAACCAAACACAATGGTTATAGAAGGCCAAGGCACCTGGAGGATGCTTTATGAAGACTCGATAACACCAACCTTATGGTGGAGATTGACACATACAAGAACAACTAGGCAAGTTCAACAACAATGCACACAAATGCACTATTCTCACAAAAGCTCTCTTTTGGCAGTAAAAACGATAAACGGTGTATTCAATATCAAAGTTTGGGGAGCCTAAAACAATAACTAGGGCAAACCTTAAATAGGCTACAAAGGTTGCCAAAATAAAAGAAAATAACTAATTTAACGAGTTTCCTAAAATGAGAAAACGAATTATAAGAAATAATCCCGGAATATTCCAAAAACAAACAAAACTCGGAAAAGTAACAGGCTCGTAACCGCGGTCGCGGTTTGTGGGACATGGTCGCGGTTTTGCTTTAGAGGCTTCAGGTTGTTCTATTGTCAAACTGCGGCCGCGAGTATGGAGGTCACGGTCGCGGTTTTGCCACTGCAATAAACCTCGTCTTCGCCCGAGTCTAGCTTATCTTGAACTCCAACGACAAACATAGTCTTCAAAGATGGTGTAATAACCCTCTTTTTATATTCCATGTTTTTCGCTCTTGCTTCTATATTCCATGTTTTTCTTATTTAACAATTAATTTGAATTGTTAATAAGTTGGGATAAATCAATTTCTTGCATGGGAACTAATATGTTAAAATGTGATTAAAGTAAATAAATATCATATGTTGTATATTCTGCTAGATACGCCTCTATTATAATTTATAGTTATATATTTGCCTTAGGGTGATAGATGCACTCTCGTGTGATCGTTGTTTGAATGACTTATATGTCTAGATTAGTACGAGTATTCGTTGGAGCACTACCTCGTTTTGTGTGGGTAGTTATTTCTTGATAATAAAAGAGTTAGGTTAATTATTTCCCTAATGACCTTTTCAATATGGATTATTCAATTCCGCTATATCCCGATTCACAAATGGATATGGTGTAACATCGATCCAACTACATTCAGATTCTTGTAGTGATTCATCGACTCCGCCACATTCTGATACTCAAGTGGATGCGGTTCTTATAAACTCTGGATCTCTTGCCCTTCATTGCGGTTCAATAGTTTCTTTCCTCGATCCATCAACATCTGAATTCCCAATGAGATGTGGTGATTCATCGATTATGCTAAAGTCCCGATTCTCAAGTGGACGCAGTTCTCTAAAAACTTATAACTAAAATATGTGTTTTCGAAACTTTATGAGATAGGCGCGTTCAATGCATTTAATTAATTAATCTCGAGCATGGAGTACAACGTGAAAACCGCCCGACCTCTTGTCTAATGACTTTCTTTTGAATCTGAATTCACATGGTGTAGTAATTCACACAATATATGTGGTGAGGTTGATTGATAGTTCCATTATTCTAAGTTGGTTGTTTTAAAAACATTGTGTGAAAATTAACTATAATGTTCCCAATTCATTGTACTTTTTCCATAAGACTCACTTCCTTTGGAGTCTTCTCTTTCTTGCATACCTCTTCAAAATATTCAGTAGGAGTGTCGAAAGCTCTTTTGTTTCTCGGTTTTTATTCGAGTATGATAGAGACAACTAGATACGAATACAAGAACCTCACATGAATACTATTTGCATAGTCTTTCATTAGACTAACCAATCACATTCTTTCCATTCTTTCCTTGCATGGTTGGCTGGTGTCATCCGTCCATACTACACAATAGGTGGTGTTTCTCAAAAGTGAAGAATCAAGACCCGACCTTGAATGCAAATGATATATTTATAGAGTTTCTTTTCATAAGATTAAGATTCTAAGGTTAGCAATAGAGTTTAAGATCTATTCTATAAATCCTATATTTTTTATTCAAGTCTTCCATTGTACACTCTGTAAAGACGTTAATATTATGATTTCTGTTGTAATCGCTTGCGCATTTGTAAACTCATTTGAGTATTTAATAAATATATAACATTTCAATTACTATTTTGTTTTGCGATGCATACTGTAAAGTCTTGGGTTACATTGGACATTCAAAGTCTGAGGTCACTGACGATAATGTTTCTAAGATAATTTGGGGGTGTTACAAATGGTTCCAAGAGACCCTTTTGTAATTCTAAGCTCTTTAGACAAGAAGAATGCAACTAATTTATCTAACTCTTGTTAGACCTCCTTAGCTCTCGAACGAGTCAAAGTATCGTTGAACTCGAAAATTACTGACATTAGTTTTCATAACTCATGTGTCAAACAAAGCCAGAGAGATTTCATGTACACAACATTTACATAGTAAAAGAGATTTTTTTAAATGGTGATACTCAATTTTTTAGAAGAGACAGACTGAGACTCACAATATACGTGACTATGAATCATTTTATTTAAAGGATGAGATATCTATTACAAATTTACAATACCCATTCGTATGTTTTCAGTTTGCATAACATCATCCTACTGTGTGCTCAAATTGTGTCTTGAATCAATTCGAATCAACTAAAGAATAAGTCAGCATTTTCGTAATAACATAGGAATAAGAGCCCTAAAGAATAACTTCAATTTTTTTTGAGGGCAAAAGAGTAAACATAATAAAAAAATATTTTCCGGCAATCAAAAAGGTGCTAAAGCTGTCACGGTTTCTCACCAAATTTAAACTAGTTGGGAGAGTTTGTGGGGCCCTTTCTTTCTTTAAACCCACCCAATCCCACGCAAAAACTTCTTCTTACCCCGTTTTGCCCTTCACCTGACACCATATTAACATTTATTGCCACTTTGTTTCGTCTTCTCGTCTCTCATGTCAGGACAAAACTCTGCAAAAATTCTTCCCCATCTCTCGCTTTCTCACCAATGGAGATCTTGTCAACCGTCGTCTTCAACCTCTATCATCTTTGTCGTGCTTAGGTGCTTGGAGTTTTCCCTTCAAAGTTTGCTTATTTTCATCTCGTCTTGCTCATTCAAACCGAATTGAATCCTTCAACGGCTCATTTCGCGTTTCAGCTCTGATAAGATCTAATTGTTCTGGACTTTGAGATTCCCAGAAAGGCCTGAGATTGATTTTTTGTTTCTGGTGAAGATTAACGAGGGTTTAGGTTTTTCGTTTACGCTTTGAACTTGTACTTTGTGGTTTCGGGTTCTGGCGATTTTCTTTCGATGAATCGGAGCTTCAGAGCGCAGGATTCGCTGATGCCGTCTATTCGGCCGAGAGTGCCACAGCTCAGGAGTCTGAAGGAGCCTACTATGAAGGAGAAAGAGGACGACCTAGCTTTGTTTCTCGAAATGCGAAAGAGAGAAAAGGAAAAAAACGATCTTCTTCTTCACAACACGGAGGAGCTGCACGATTCAGGTATTTTCCTCCTGCTCCCAAAGATATTAAGCCCTTCTGTTTCCAGTCTTGTTAATGATTGCCAGGGATTTCCTTGCCCCATACAACTAGGTTTCTTATGCCTTTCGTTTCTAAAGGACAAATGATTGGCTTCACAGTAATTTTACCTTGATTTTGAATCATTACCCCATCCTCATACACTAATGCTTGTTTGATGCTGCACTGTTTATGTACTGTCTGCTGCTTATTTTGATTTGATTGTGCTTTAGTTTTTATTTAGATGTCTCTCTGATTGAGATAAACCAATTTTCAGCTTTGCAATCTGGAATCTCACCACTGTTCAATATTCCTCCGGCTGCACCTGTGAGGAAAACTGTTGCAGATGAATTCTTGAACTCCGAAAATGATAAGAACGATTATGACTGGTAAAGTAACTTCATTCAAGCTGGATTTATAGCATTACTTCAAAGTATCTAAGAGTTGTGTTTACTCAGAAGATTTTGCTAGAATTATATATGCTGTTAATCCCATTATGTATGGTATAGGCTATTCGAGGTAGTTATGCCTTTCTTTAACAGGATAAAATAGTCATTTATGTGCCCAAGTTAATCCATTATGTATTTCTTGAAAATGTAGCTATATTTTTTCATGTTATAATTTACTAAGGATCTATAAACATTCTTTATCTGACTTAAATAAATAGAATGGAACCTTTAAATATGAGAATAAATAACTACCTGATGTGTTCGATTGAGTGGCTTGATTTTAGATAATAAAAAAAGTTTACACTTTACAGTGATGTGCATTTTCAGTATATGAAGTTTTTGCGTGGTATAGTTGTTATCAGGAAATCCACCCTTTAGAAGCCAAGAATTTACAGCCAAAACTACGATAAAATTAGCTATAAAAAACATTAGTTACACACTACACATAATAAGGTATAAGGCACTAAAGTAAGCTTGAGATCACTACATCCAAACTGGATGTATCTCTTTAAAGACGGATGAGAGTGTCTAGAATGCTACAGTAAACTCTTATTGAATTTATTCTTGGCAAAATTGTTAGTTACTTACTGCATTGCCTGTTCGATTTGAATGATGATATTAACTGGTTCCAATTTTTATCAATATTAGCAAGTTCTATAGACTATAGAGATACTCAAATTACATGATAGCTTGTGTTAGGTAGTTAAAAAAACGAGGACAGTTTAGATAATTTATAATAACTTCACATTGATAGAGAATATATAGAGGGATACATAGTATATTTTTCTGTCAGTCATTTTAAAGCTTTGCAACATTTTTGAAAACTTTCAAGACCAAACGAAAAATATATTACCTAGTAGATTGTCTTTTGAAATAAAATCTATCCTGATATACTTAAATGTCTGTGGTTCCTGTTGTTTACTAAATGGAAGCTGTCATTACACATTTTTTTAATTGTAGGCGGGGAATGATCAAGTAGTATTCATTTGATTGAACTACTAATAAAGCCATTAATAATGTGGAAACATTTAAACACTGCAAAAAGTTAGTTATTCTGTCAACGATGTAACGTTTTAATGTTGATTTCATTTGAGTATGTCAGAAGTATAATTGGAAAGAACCGATTTTTATGACTACTAACCACAAAAATTATGTAAACATTATAGAAGTGTCTTCTTTCCACAAAGATATATATAATCAAAATGTTCAAAGAGCTACTAATTTAAAATCTGTAAGCATTAGTAGATAAATCCAAATCCATTTGTACACTGCATTGTGAAAGTCAAGTAGTTTTCACAATTTCGTTACTTATGATATCATCCTTGTTTTCTGTAATTTCAAATAAGGAATAACAGTCAAAGTTAAAGTTAGTACCTCAACTGATCCATGACTACATTTGCGTGTTGCTCTGAATCTGTTTCAATCTGAAAAAGTTCATGAATTGAACTATGCATGGCAGCACCTTTATTTTTAGTTGTCCTGCTATAAAAAATTATTTACCTGCAATTTTGGAAGGTTATTACGAAGAGGAATTGAATCTGTCACTTTTTGAGTGCTTGCATTCTATGTTACTTCCTTTAATATGTCTGATTCTTCTTACTTTTATTCATCGGAATCCAAATAAATAGTTAATGCAGTTATGATGAGCCCACCTAGGCGCAACTAGGTGGGCTCACCGCCTAGGGTCGCCCAGTGAATTTTTATTCACTGGTGACGCCAGCTTATCTCATGTGTATATTTTGCAGCCTGCAATATTTATAAAACCAACTTTTTCAATTGGGTCAATTTCAATTTAATAATCTGATCCAGCTTCTGTTTTGGTTGCATCAATGGAAATGCTGTTTTCAAGTGGTGCTTATTAAGTTTTGCTATTTTCAGGCTTATAACTCCTCCAGGCACTCCTCTTTTTCCTTCTCTGGATATGGAATCCAGGAAAGCTTATATAGGTGAAACTGAAGCTCCAAACACTCGTCCAACTGCATTAAAATCGAGAGTAAGATCACCAAGTTTATATGCTACACTTGAATCCATATGAACATTATTCTGTTTGTGAAGCTTTTCCGGAAAACTACTTGGTGGTAGGGGATTTCTTTAATTTTGAGCATTTCCTTCACCTCATAGGCTGGGTTGGGATCATTGGTTTTTTACTGCAACATTTCATGTACTACTTGTAGATTAAAGTCTTTGTTTAAATGGTTGACTGTGTTGCAACTGATCGCTCTTCGTTGTGACAAGGTCTGGCCCATATGCTTTTTATTATTTTATACGCAAATTTTAACGTTGACGGTGTAATAATGTTCAGTTTATTCCTACAAACTCTTAATAAGTAGCTGAACATAATTTAGTTTATGAGCATTTTCTTTCATTTTTACCTAAAAGGTTATTTTTTCCATTGTTTGGTGTACAAAATATATCGTAATCTTGTATTTGTTTAATGTTAGTTAGCAAACTCACAAGCAGAGGCCACACATACAATAAGAAGTGGTTTGGCATCAAGGCAGCCCACTACATCATCTGGATTAAGCTCATCTTCTACAGGTCTCCGTAGGCCGTCTTCATCAGGGGGTATGAGCTCTAGACCGGTAACTCCCTCAGCTAATTCTATCTCCAGACCTGCAACTCCAACCGGTCGTCCCTCATTGACTACATCTTCTTCTAGAGCTGCTTCTCGATCATCTACTCCTACTTCTCGTCCCACATTGTCTTCTAGGCCAACAGCTTCCTTGGCATCCAATCGGTCCTCCACTTCTTCCATGTCATTACATAATAGTAAGTCGACACCTGTCTCTAGATCCTCCACACCGTCTCGACCAACTCCGAGATCCTCAACTCCGACGTCATCAAGGTCTACTGCAAGATCCTCAACACCAACGACGGGCAGACCCACATCCACAGTCAGCAGTGCACCGCGTTCATCATCAAGGCCGTCCACACCGACACGTCGACCCTTAACACCATCAAGGACAACATCCTTGACTAAGTCAACTTCTCTAGTCAACAAAGCAGGACCATCCCGTCCCGCTTCTCCATCAGTTCGGCCTAGGCCTTGGAAACCCTCTGAAATGCCCGGGTTCTCACACGACGCCCCACCAAACTTGAGGACGACCCTCCCTGACCGGCCGCTTTCGGCTACTAGGGGAAGGCCAGGGGGGCCCACAGCACGTTCTAATTCGGTGGAGCCAGCAACGACTCCCGGAAGGCATAGACGCCAATCATGCTCTCCTTCTAGAGGACGTGCCCCCAGTGTGCCAGCTGTCACTCGTTTGTACTCGAGAGCCAATGATGAAGTCAGTCCTGTTGTAATGGGAAACAAGATGGTGGAACGAGTAGTGAATATGAGGAAATTAGCACCTCCAAGACAAGATGACAAACATTCTCCTAGCTTATCTGGCAAGTCAGCTTCGTCACCAGACAGCATGGGATTTGGACGCACACTCTCAAAGAAGTCGCTTGACATGGCAATGAGGCATATGGTGAGTCTGACTTGCCTCTTTTGGTATATTCTTTTCACACAAACGAAATGATTTATAAGTTGGGGAATCAAATTAAGGGTTTGACAACTAGGATTTCATATTTGTTGTTGTTGGTTATTGATTATTGGCAGGATATTAGACGAACAATTCCAGGGAATCTGCGGCCACTTATGACAAACATTCCAGCATCATCCATGTATAGTGTGAGATCAGGACCAGCAAGGAACAGAACAATTAGTGTATCTGACTCTCCCCTCGCTACAAGCAGCAATGCAAGCTCTGAACCCAGCGTTACTAATAATACTAAAGATGTTTAGGAAACAAGGAAAATGCTCTTTCTTTCTTTCTTTAGGTACCGTAATATATTATTCACAAGGAAAATTTCACCATTGCTCACCCCTCCTCATTTTCCTGACAATTCAAATATTTCTTAGGCAGAGGCTTTGATGATAATTTGTAAAGCTCTTTTACCCATCCCCCTGATTATTGTCATTTCTCATTCACAACCTCTTTAGCTTTTAGATGACTTCCTAATCTCCCGGAAACTTGTAAGTGATTACAAAGTGCATTTCAAATGTCCTATGGTTGATGAGATCCTGCTCTGTTTTTTCCGTTTCATCTCCACGTACGTTCTTGAATTGTGAGCTGAAGCTTTAGATAACAAGTACAGATAATTCCGTATGTTGATTAGGTTTCTTAATCACTCATTTGCTGTAAACAATAAATATCGAAATCCTGTATCTGGCACCTTAAGAATGATAATACGCCACCAATCTCACCCGATTGTGGATGGGATGTATCCCATGATACAAACCCTACAATTCTCCCCTTTGTTTCAATGCAACTCCACCCAGGCACCTTCTTCAACTCCATTTCATCCACACTTGTTCTCGCCGTCTCCACCTCACTCCACCGCTCAACACTAGCTTTCATGTTGCTCAAAACCACATGATATCCGACATTCCCCGGCTCCATCTCCATTACCCTCTTGGCTGCATAAACCCCTATCTTCATGTCCATGTATGTTCTTGAAGATGCTAGAAGAGCACCCCAGATCCGGCTATCTTCACAACACTGCATCTTCACTATCATACACAATGCCTCTCTCAACTTTCCTGACCGACCCAGAAGATCGACAATGCAAGTGTAATGACGTAGTCCGGGTTCAATCCCAAATCGCCATTTCATGTCATTGAAAAGTTTGATGCCTTGTAAAGCAAGCCCAGAGTGGGCACAAGCTGACAGCAGACTCAGGAAAGTTATGCTATTAGGCAATACTCCTTCGTTTAACATCTTATCAAAAATTTCTATAGCTTCTAGACCTAGACCGTACGTTCCTAGTGCCTCTATCATCGATGTCCATGCTATCACGTCTTTTGTCATCATGGAATGGAAACAGTTTCTTGCAGAGGAAACGTTTCCACATTTAGTATACATGTTTAAAATGGAGGTTTCAGAGTTTTCCAAAGAATTATTGATGGATAAGTTCCTCAAGAAGTATGCATGGATCTCTTTGCCTTTGTGTAAAGCTCCTAGATTTGCATATCCATCCAGAAGACTTCCAATGATTTCAAACTTATTTTGGAGTTCGGAATTTCTCAACAACTCGATAACCTCCCTGTGGTGACCGTGTTCGATAAATCCTGACATCATAGAGCTCCAAGCTATGTCATTTTGGTGAGGAAGCTCTGTGAACAATTTAGTTGATGAATCTATATCTCCACATTTGGAATATAGGTTTACAAAGCAAGTCAACAAAACGTGGTCACATGAACCAAACTTTATGGCAAGACAATGCAGCTGTTGGCCATGATCAAGATTTCTCGACTTTGTTAAAGTTGTTGCCATAATTGCCAAAGTTTCTGCATTCAGTGTGGCATCTAGCAACATCTCGCTGAACCTCTGTGTCGTTACAACATCATTTCCTTTTGAGCTGTGAAAAGATATGTAAATGTTCCAAGAAATAGCATCATTTTGAGCATATTCATAGAAGAGAGTTTCTACATCGTGTTCTGAGGTTGGCCATTTAGAATATAAGTTTAAAAGTGAGTTTCTCACAGAATTATCATCCAAAAATCCCGCCTTTGACAAATAGCTGTGTAGCTGCTTTCCTTGCATCACACTTACACAGTTCAAACAAGCTTGTAGCATGCTTATCATAGTTACTGAGTTGGGCTCAACTTCCAATCTCATTTGATGAAACAACTCGAACGCTTGAAGTGAATCGCCTTTGCCAACATATGCAGAGACCATAGAAGTCCAAGAAACCAAATCTCTGTGACACATTTCATCAAACACCCTGCGAGCGAACCCAAGTTTATCGAACTTGACATAGGCCTCGATCAAAGTGTTGCAGAAGTAAATATCCGATCTAAAACCCAGTTGAATTCCAACACAATGTATCATCTGACCACACAGCACATTATTTCCAAGCATCGAGGTTGCACGATTTACCAGTGGCAGCGTGAAAGCGTCCACCTCCACACTCAACCTCCTCATCCCAACAAACACCCGAAATGCCAAATCAAAACTACCCAAATCACTTTGTTCCTTCATTACTGAATTCCAAACTCTGGTTCTGGTTTCTCTTGCCGAACGCAAGACAGATATACGGCTTCCAAAATCTGCACATGAATCCAGTAGCTTTGAGGTTGGGTTTACCCTTTTGAGATCTGTAATCTGCCTAGAAAACTGCAACAGTGAACATGGATAAGAGAAAGCCTGCGACTGTTGCCGACGACAAGACTTGTGTAGCAAAATTGTACATTTGAATACGGAGCTGCGACTGCGACAAGGCATGGAGTAGTTGAGGCAAAAACAAGAATCCAAACCACATCAGAATTTGAATCCAAAAGAGGTCCGATTTCACAAATGAAATGATCCGAAATCCCCTTTGTTGGTGTTGTTCGCTTGCATTTACTTAGGGGTTGGTTAAATGTGATTCGGTTAACCAACGATCGATTAATTAAATGTTCGGTTAGTGATTTTTAATATTCATTTAACTAACTGTAATTGTGGGTTAATCAATGTCGGTTAACCAAATGTTCGATATAAATAAATCGGTAAGTTCGGTTAACCAATATAATAAAAACTAAAAGATATTCTCTTTAAATTGTAAAGAAAAAAAAAAGCAACGATAAGTCGATAATCATGTATGTTTTAAATCAAGAGTTAAAAGTGATATGCTTCGTTTACTTAAAGGGTTTGTTCACCATTGGGTGTATAAACATGTATCTCAGTGCATAATTATACAAAAGGATTTAGCTCTTAGAGCATGTTTAACTGTTATAGGTGTACATGTGTATTATATATCAGTTTGCATATAAAACGTGTAGTCTGATACATAGAGAAGATACAAACAATGTGATGCATATCACTAGAGACAAAAAGAAATTAGTAAAAAAAAATAAAGTAAACCACAACCCGTATACATGCGTTTTTTCTCTTTCCCGCCGATGTTAATTTGTGAAAAAACAAAGTTGCGCCATATCTTGATAAAAATATGTATATTATACACCTCATGAGGGTATTTACCCACTAGTTAAATGAATCATTTTCCCCGAAAATGATACAGTACATTTTGTTAACAAAGTGGATCTTCTAGATCTATGTATGTAGCATCTCCTCTGTCAAATCTAAAAAGAAGAAATTGAATATTTTTTTAATATTTAAAAATTGTTATTTGGGGTTTACCTTTTTTTGTTTTGGTGGTAGGGAGTATGAAGGCACATAATTAGCTGCACAAACAGCTCTAGACAAGTCAATCTGTTTTGTTAGAGAGTTTTTATATATAATCAGATTGAATTGTCTGGATCGATTTGTGTAGCTTTTGCTATGCCAAAGAAGCAATTGATTTTATTATTATTTCTTAATCCTAAATTATACTTCCTACACCCAATAACTTAAATTCTAAACCCCAAACCCCAAATATTATACCCTAAACTCAACTCTTTAAACATTAAAATATTATTATTATTAATCTTCTATATTTGGGCACACATGGAGCTGCAGCTCCAGAAGATCCAATTTCTTTTATAATGTGTTCAAGGACATACAATAAACAACTAAAAGGAAAAAGAATTGCATTGGAAATGCAATATCTTTTTTGTTGTGATAGATTTACCTATTTTTCTAGGAGGTTATAGTGCCTATATATTTCTCTTTTTAGTTGTTGTTTATTATGTGCATATGGACACACATTAGACAAACCATTTATTAAAAGGTACGATACTTTTGTATTTGTTAATCTACTTATTTAATATGTTAGTAATTAAAAATTAAAAATTAAAATAAAATAATTTAACAGATTAAGTTTAAAATTACTAAGAAGCTATAAAGATGTTAGTTTAATATATTTGATAGTTGTTAGAGTTAGGTAAAACTAAATCAAACCAGATATACCTTGCGGAATCGAAGAGTAGAAGACAATGATATGTTCCATACGAATCCATTATAGACATGTGTTGATGGGTCAAAATTTGCATTTGGGCGACATATTCATAAACGTAGGAAAGAAACAGGAAAAGAAAAAAAATTAAAAAAATTAATAAATTAAAAACAAAACATTAAATACAGTGTGTTTAATTTGAGAACCCCTAATTTTATAGTATATTAAGATAAGATTTTTATAAATAATTATATGGCCACTAAAGTGTGTTGAAATAATACCATCATTATTTGAATGTAAACATTTGTCTTTTCCTCATCGTACATAATTTCTTGCCACTCTATTACACCGGGTTGAGTGGTCTATCATCTATACATATACTAAAACAGAACGTTGTTTTGCCACATGTCGCCCTTATATTCAATTCGCCTATGTGTCGATCTCTAAGCTATGCTACATCATCCATCATGTCATCCTCCACGTCATCCGACTTTATATTTTTGAATTAAATAAGTAAAAAAATCAAAAAGATATCTAATAGGTTATATAACAAAAAAAATATAGGTTTTTATCTTTTATCATATTATATCTTTATCTTATATATATGTAAATATATATCTTTATCTATTATTATGTTATCAATCTAATTAAGTTGAGTTATTAATGAACTTAAACTATAAAACATAAATTGTAAACTATAAACTATAAATTATAAACCATAAAGTATAAACTACAATCTATAAATTAATTAATAGTATAAAATATAAATATATTATTAAAATATTTATTACATGCGACCCCGTACATGGTACGGGAACACACGCTAGTATAATCACTAAAATTTATTATATTTTTTTTAAAAGCCCAACAAAGGCTCATTGTTTACAAACAATTCAAGCCTAAATCATCATCACGGATAATATTAATCACCTCTTTCGAGGGAAAGATTAACGAGGTCTTTTTGAAGAAGAAGCCTCTGGAGATGTAGTTGTTCACCACTGGTGGTGCAGTAACTCCATCGTTGTTGAAAGTCACGTAGAACTTCAATATCCAAGGTGCCAGAAGCCAAATAGTCAGGAGCTGTTGCAGGTTCTTCTAATGTGGAAGAAGCGACACACTTCAAATTTACGTGATAAAGCTATAATATCCCTAACTATAGTGCTGATCTCCCAGGGGATAGCATGAGAGTTATTAATACATCTGATTACAATGAGATTATCACTCTCAACTAGAATCTTATTAATACCAAGGCGATGGGCAACCTTCAGACCTTCCAAGATTGCCATAGCTTCAGTGTTAAGAACAGAGGAATCTGGATTACGAAGATGTTCAACAAATGAAGGAGTAGCATCGGAGTTACGGATAATGAAACCAATAAAACAATTAAGGTTGGCCCGTCGAGAGCCATCGCAATTCAACTTAAAATGGTCAGGGGGTGGTTTCGTCCAGTGGTTTGTAAGTTTATTAAGTCTATGGGATTTCTTTTTAGACGAAGTTTTCTTATCAGCAGTTGTACCTTTCCATTCAAGAAAGTGAAAAAATGTTGTTCTAGCAATATCTTCAGCTGAGGAGGGTGTTAGCAAGGTATCATGTCTAAATTTTTTTCTTATTTCTATGATTCCAAAGGGTCCACCAAATAAAAGGTCCTAATTCAAGGGGAGAATTGGTGGTACAAAAGTTAGTAAATGAATCTTCAAAAGTATTATGAAAATTGACAACATTATTATGATTACTAATATGGTTAAGTTTATCAAAAACTTGTAGCATAAAGGGGCATTGGAAAAAGAAGTGGTTTTTGTCTTCGTGATCTGCATTACAGAGATTACTGGAGGAGTAAACTCGATGAAAATGACGGTTTAAGCGTTCAGTGGCCGGGAGACAATCTGAAAAAGCTTTCCACATGAAATTTTTCACTTTAGGAGGTAGTTTTAATTCCATAGGGTTGCGAAGTTTAAATCATGGCCGGAGTTGGGTCAGAGTAAATGGTAGATTGTTTTAACAGAAAATTTGCCATCCGTAGCAGGAGTCCAGATAACATTATCATTCATTGGGGTCACCAGGATACGAATTCGTATGATCTTATCAATGGATGAGAAGGGTAAGCACATGGAAAGTTTGGGAATGTCCCATTGCTTATCCGGTGTGATGAAATCCGAAACCTTTTGGGTAATAGGAAAGGTACTATGATGCTGGGTAAGGAGGTAGTCAGGAATCCAACTATCAGTCCAAAAGCAAATCGAAGATCCATTACCTAGTTGCCAATGTAGACCTTATTTGAAATCATCAAGATGAAAGAGAAGTCTACTAAATTGCCAAGATTGCGAGGGTTTACGCTCTAGTTCCAAAAAGTCAGAAGAAGGGAAGTATTTTTCCTTAATAATAGAGACCCAAATGTTGGTGGGTTGAGAGATAATTTTCCAAACAAGTTTCATTTGAAGAGCACGGTTGTTATCCCAAGCGGATCTAATACCAAGACCCCCTTGGCTTTTTGGTTTGCAAATATGATTCCAATGTAGGAGGGAACGGGTAGAGCTAGTTTTCTTATTCCATAAGAAGTGTTTATTAATGTCATCAATTTCCTCACAAATACCTTTTGGTAAGAGGAAGCTTTGCATAAGATAATTGACTTGTGATACCAAGTTGGACTGAATGAGAACAACCCGCCCTGCTTGGGATAGAGAATCTGCTTTCCATTTAGATCGTTGTTTTTTAAGCGCTGCAATGGCATCAATGGAGACATCATTACAAACTCTTCCTTGAAGAATGGGGATTCCCAAATAAGTTTCCATTTTTGAGGTGAGTGGAATATTCATATGCGCAACAAGGGATTTAGCTTGATGGGACTCGATATTGTTAGAAACTCGGATAGAGATTTTGTGATAATTAATCGACATGCCACTTTTTTTAGAGAAAGAGGTATGTAGGTTCTTGATATAAAGGATATTTTCTTGGTTAGCATTAGCCAAAATAATTGTGTCATCGGCAAATGTAAGAAAAGGAATAGAGGTACGATTACGAGTGAGCTTGATTCCAACGTTAGGACGAGGGCTTGCAGCTTCAAGCGCCAGTTTCACGGCGAGGAATTCCATTGCAATCACAAAAAGCGCAGGAGCTAATGGATCACCTTGGCGAATCCCACACAGTGGTTTAAATTCTGAGCCAGGCTGATTGTTAACAAGGAAAGAATAGGAAGTCGTTGTAAGGCAGGCTTGGATGAGATTGATCCATTTTTTGCAAAATCCAAAATGCTTAAGAATTTTCCCAAGGAAATCCCAATCAAGTTTGTCGTACACTTTTTCCATGTCTAATTTAAGGGTCATCCATCCAATACTACCTTTCTTGTTTATGTGGAAAGAGTAAAAATTTCATGGGCTGCTAGGATATTATCCTGAATCAGACGACCTTCAACGAAAGCGCCTTGGAATGGAGATATCAACTTTTCCAGAAGGGGTTTCAGACGATTAGCCATGATTTTAGTGATAATCTTATAAGAAGAGTTGCAAAGGCTAATAGGTCTGTAATGGTTTATAGTAGTGGGGTTATCAACATTAGGGATAAGGGTGATAAAAGAGTGATTTTTTGCAGATAACATTTGTTCAGAATAGAAGAAAGCTTTAAATGCTGCAAGAACAGAGGATTTAATGGTCTTCCAATGTTTTTGGTAAAATTCAATAGAGAAGTCGTCCGGTCCTGGAGTTTTATCCGGTGGTTGGTCAAATACTGCTTTGTGGAGTCCTGCTTCCGTGGGTGGTTTGGTAAGGGATGCATTATCATTGGTAGTAACAAGAGTGGGGATAATATTGAGATCATCAGAAGTGATACCAGTAGCCCCATTTTGTTGAAAACGTTGAGCTAGTTCGTTGGTGATTTCTTTGGAGATGCTAGTATGGTCATGAACCATAATGCCATCTTTGGTACAGAATCTAAGCAATGTTTGTTTGAAGGTTTTCATTTTTTCAATAGAGTGGAAATACTTTGAGTTACGATCACCATCCATTATGTGTTTAACTTTAGCTCTCCGACGCCAGTAATCAGTTTGGTAGTTGAGGAGAGACAAGTATTTTCTAGTGTGAGAATTAATCTGTTGGATTGTTCTATCATTAATAGGGTCAATTAAGAAAGTAGTATGAAGTTGTTGAAGTTTGTTTTCTGTATTATTGAGCTGGTAGAAGTTGTTGCCACTGCGAATTCTAGCCCAAGATCTAGCGTATTGCTTTAAGATTTTAAGTTTTGGTTGAAATCTATACATGAAGGAGCCATGAACTTATATTTCCAAACTTTAGAAACTAGATGGTTAAAAGACGAATTATTAGACCAATTTGGTTCGTAGCGAAAAGGTAATTTAATAGGAGCTTTAATCGATCCCAACGAAAATGAAATGAGCGCATGGTCCGAGGACGAAAAGGGGTGGTGGTGAGTCAGAAGGTTTGGGAATATTGTCGTAAGCGAGCTGTGAATAAGTACTCTATCAAGTCTTTCCAGAATGTTAATTTGAATGTTCTAAGATTTACGCCAAGTAAAAGGAAATCCTGTGAACTTAGTGCAACCAGTTCATGTTCCGATATAAGAGTCTGAAGGCGTAGAAAGCGAGTTGTCGACAGGACAAGACCTCCAATTTTGTCAGCTGGAGACAAGAGTTCATTCAAATCCCCGATAATAATGACAGGTAGACCCGACCTGATGATGGTTCGATGTAGTAAGTTCCACAAGGAGTCTTTATCGGCTTCCCGAGAGGGTGCATAAACGAAAATGATAAGCATATGAGTTTCATTGATCAAGTAATTCATACAAATATAATTGGAATTAGTATGATTAAGAGTAAGATGTTTAGTGGAAAATGATTGTTTCGAGAGGAGCCAAAGACCACCTTTAGTTCCAACAGAGGGAACGAAATAAAGGTGATCAAAACCCATTCGAGCAAAAGTACGATTAGAGGGAGGGTTGTCAACTTTGGTTTCAGAGAGAAAGGATATCGAGCTTGTTCTTTTTCTTTATGTATGCAATTTCAGTAGTAAAATTTTTACGACGGGAACCACGAACATTCCAATATGCGATATTCATAAAATAACAAATTGTGATTCATAGTAACATGTCACGATGTGGGTCATAATGGCAAGAAAAATTATATAATTAGGGTGGAAATGGTTTAAGTATGCAAAGTGATGTCTAGAAGATTTAATATTAACTAGATCCGAAACCCAGCGCTTCGCGCGGGGAAATAACGGTTTTTCGTTTGCGGTTAGTCATTAAATAGGCCATAAATTTAAAATGAGTGAACGATGATATAATACAATTCTACAAACTCGTAAAATACAAATACAACTATTGCAACAATGGTTACAACCGAAATCTGCACCATAAAGTATTTATATGATGTTCATGTTTTACTGAGGCCAATGTTGTTTGGCGTGTTACATGTTTTGCTGAGGCCATGCATATGAATCAATCTTAGGTGTTGTAAATATATAGATCAAAAATATCTAATTAATCTAGATTAATTTTTAATCGGGGAAGGAGGGGGCGTCGTAATGAAACGAACGGATTGATGACGGGATAGAGATGAGAATTAGTTTGGAGATTGTGGTAGAGGAAGGAGATGGAGATGATGTGTTCTTAGTTGGTGATGTAATTAACATTTAAGAGAATAGGTAATTAGAATAAAGATTTAAAATATGGGAGTAACATTTATTAGGTATATGTTGTTTTTACTTCATCAATGCCATCAACTTTTATATATATACTAGCCCTCCGGAGGCCGTGCGATGCACGACCCATCTTCGTTGTGACTGACAAATTATAAAATATATATACTAGCCCTCCGGAGGCCGTGCGATGCACGACCCATCTTCGTTGTGACTGACAACAATAATTTGTTTGTGCGTTATTGTATTGGTAATTGTGTTTTGTTTGTGTATGGTTTACCCACCGTTATTGGTGTGTTTGTTTTACCCTTTTTTTTTTTTTTTTGAATGTCATCTTCCTCGTTCCCGAGCTTTGTTAATATATTCTTTTGTCGTTTTTGTAGGTTTATCACATGTTTTCCGGGTGTCTGACATTTATTTGATTAATTGATTTGCCCCGTTTTAATGAATTTTGATGTCTCTGATTTGAACTTTGTAGAGTTGGGTATCAATGTTTCCATAATATTTTTACTGTGTGGATGGATAGTAGAATACAAAATATATCTTTGGACGCAATAGAAAACTTATATATAATTAAAAAAACTTCTAAAGCCTGCACATTTTCCCAGTTTGTGGTAGTCGATCAATACCATCCATTGTATTATTACAGGAACTCTATACGATCATCCCATTGTTTAACCATATTAAACTTGTTTCGAACCGTTGGTAACCTCCTTGTGGCAGTTACCGCTTTCAATTTCGAAAAGGAACCCATATATATTGAATATTGGACGACAGTTTTCAGTCTCTGCAACCCATATATTTATAGGGTTTATATTGTTCAATTTCAGGGATTCGACTCTTCACATCTCCTGTTCTTCTTTTCCCCCTGTCGCCCTCCTTCCCCACGAAGGCAGCAGGTATCGATTGTTTGTATGAAATAGTGTCATTGTTTGCAGTTGTTCAGGTCTGGTTGTGAAACGGGTAGGTTCCGACATTGTTTGCAATTGCTATAGTTTTCGCATTTGTTCAGACGACTTAGAGAGTGCCTTAAAACGGGTAGGGTTATTTTGTCATTCCATAGTAAGTAATGATTGAGTTAGTGTTTCTGTGTTTCCTTTTTAACAGTCAATGATGTATGCGTTTTGAAACTGGTGTTGATTTCATTCTCTGTCAGTGCATGTGGTTTTGGGCATGAACAAAAGGTCTGCGTGTCGTGTCCATTTTGTGTAGCCCTGCCTGAATTTGTTGTTAGAGTAATTACCGTTTTGTTTTATTTGATTCATCTGTCCTTTGATGATGAGTCATGGTCCTCTTGTGTTTTATCTTTTGTCCATTTATACTTGGTTTTGGAAATTGATTTGATTACATCGCTCATCAGTGAATTCTTAGTTTGTTGTGATGCAAAAGATTTCATGCCTTGTGTAGATTCATTTGTACATGAAGAGGGCTGCTTTAACTTACAATTTGGGAGCGTGTGAAGAGGATGATTAATGTTGTTTGCGCTCTGTTCTGTGTTCCATTAAATCATAAGTTATGGAGTAATTAGGTTTTGCCTGTTAGCTTTTAATACTTGTACTTAAAAACTCTGTTTGGCTATATTGCTGCTGAGTGTATTTGAATTTGTGTATGGTGCAAAGGTTGTTATGTTGTCTAGCTGTTAATGTACGCATTGTTTCCCCCCAGAATATTAATGTTTAATGATTTGACACTCATATATGTTTGGTTTTATTTTCCTAACTCGGCTTTGAAGAAACGACCATGAGACGGAACACTACACGTTCTTTTTTCCGCTTGTTGTCAGATGTTGCTGCTTTGGATAGAATGGTATTCACTAACCTTATACTGCCAATGTGCATTGCATTTCATTTTGTTGATACATATGTTTTGTTCATCCAACCGTTGTCTGAAGCTTTTTCTATCAAAATGGGGCAAATAATGGATTGGTATATGCATATTCGGTTACCAGATAGTAACAGCTTCGTTGTCCACATTCAGCTTGATAATGAAAGATTGGTTTTGAAGGTCGGGTTGGCTGAGTTCCTGGGCTATGACGCTGCTGAAGTTGGATATATGTTATTGTTTGGTAAGGAAGGTGTATCACACTACATAGTTCGGATCTATAATTTGGCCTCATCTGAAATCAATTACCAACAACGACACACTCATGATATGTTAAGAAATGGTATTGTCCTTTATTTTCAACTGATTAATTTTGTGGTCTGCATGGTTGTGCTTGTGGCTTGGATTTACAATTTTGTGTTCAAACCAATATAGGACCACAACCAGCTTATGCAACAGATGGTTCAGTCCCTCAAGTGGTGTTAGTAAGGAATACTTGGCTCACAGTTGTCCACGTCATTAGTCTAAAGCAGTAGCTTGTAACTAACTCAGCTATATATTGCTGATTGTAATTCTGTTACAGATCATTCACAAATACACAAAACTTTTCCCCAAATTGGTCCTATTGTGACATGGTATCAGAGCAGAAGAACATCTTCTTCGATCGATCTTGAATCGTCTTCCTTCAACAATGGTGGAAGCATCCACGATTCCTAAGGTCGATCCCACAGATCCATTGTACCTTCATCCGAGCGATCATCCTGGCCTTCTTTTGGTTTCCCAACCATTCGATGGCAGGAATTTCGGAGAATGGAAGCGACTTATCCGAGTTGCCTTATCAGCAAAGAACAAGTTCGTCTTCGTCAATGGCGCTTACACGAAACCAACAGAGAATGATCCACTCTTTCAACTTTGGGATCGAGTCAACAACATGATCACCTCCTGGCTGTTTGGTACCCTAATTGCTGAGATTCACAGTAGCGTCATCTACATTGACTCCGCTGAAGGTATCTGGAAAGAACTTAACTCTAGATTTCGTCAATCTAATGGTGCGCAGCTGTATTCATTATAGAAAGATCTTATTTCTCTATCGCAAGGTTCGACTTCGATTTCATCTTATTATACTAGGATGAAGTTTCTTTGGGATGAGTTGAGCAACTTCCAATGCTTTCCACAGTGCTCCTGTGGATCTGTTAGAGCAATGTCTCATTTCATTGAGGATCAAAAGTTAGTTCAATTCCTTATGGGACTTAACGAGAGTTTCGCTGTCGCAAGAGATAGTATATTGATGATGAAGCCGCTACCTCCAGTCAGTGAAGCCTACTCGATTTTGATCCAGGAAGTAAAACAGCGAGAGATTCAACCTAATTCTGGTATGTCCAATGAATCTTCTTCTTTCTATATCGATCATAAGGGGATTTCTCAAAGTGACATTTCTCAGAAGGAAGGATCTAAACCAAAACTGTTTTGCACAAACTGCAAGAAAACTAATCACACAGTTGAGAAGTGTTTTTTCCTCATTGGCTTTCCTAAAGGGAAAAACAAGAAATCTGGAGGTCGAGTTTCTCATGCTAGTTCAGATTCTAGTGTTTCTGAGCACACTGATTGTTCCAAGAGTGGAGTTCCAGGTTTGACTGCACTACAGTATAGCCAGCTGATTGGACTTCTTCAGAGCACCAGTGGAGATCACAGGAATACAGAATTTGGTGGTGATTTTGCTGGATTTGCAGGTAACACTTTAGGTGCTCTTGCTTCTCCTTGCACATGGATCTTGGACACAGGAGCCAACAATCACATGTGTTGTGATAAAACTTTGTTCAAGTCACTTCATGCTTTGCCTGCTCCCTTTACTATAAAACTGCCTAATGGTTACAAACTTATGGTAGATTCCTCTGGTGAAGTGGAATTGTCAGAGAGATTGTCCTTGAAGGATGTTCTTTATGTTCCATCTTTCAAGTGCAATCTCATATCCATTGGTAAGCTAGTAAGAGATACCTCACATATTGTGATATTCACTCCTGAATTGTGTCTGTTGCAGGAGAGGATGAGCCAGGGGAGGACTTTGGTCCTTGGTAGGAATGTTCGTGATCTATATTTCCTCTACAAATCTGATGCATCTCACTGCAATAAGGCTACTACTGCTGTTCCTAGCTTGCCTTTATATAAATTGCAAGGTCTTCCTCTTAGACATGTTGCCAATAAGCATGACCTGTCTTCTTGTGATATATGTGCAAAGTCTAGGCAGCATAGGTTGTCATTCCCACATAGTTCTATAAACACTACTAAGTCTTTTCAGATGTTACATATAGATGTTTGGGGACCTTTTCGTGTTCCTACATATAATGGTCATCGATATTTTGTCACTATTGTTGATGATTTTAGCAGGTCTACTTGGATTCATTTGATGAGTCATAAGAGCAATTATTTTTCAATCATCAAGTCCTTCATAGCCTTGGTTGAAAAGCAATTCCACACCTCAGTAGAAATTGTCAGAACTGATAATGCAAAGGAGCTTGGCCTTAGCAAGGATTTCTCTGATTATTTTGCTTCCAAAGGACTTGTTCATCACACCTTATGTGTTGACACGCCACAACAGAATGGAGTTGTTGAACGGAAGCATAAACATATTCTAGAGGTTGGCCGAGCTTTGTTGCTTCAATCTAAGCTTCCTTTACAGTATTGGGGAGATTGTGTGCTTACTGCTGTACATATCATTAACCGGCTGCCTTCCTCTGTACTCAAAGGGAAGAGTCCTTTCTCTGTCATTCATCATAAAGAGCCAAATTATGATTTGCTTCGGGCTTTCGGTTGTCTGTGTTTTGCCTCCACTCTCAAACAACACAGGGATAAATTTCAGGCTCGGGCATCTACTTGTGTTTTCCTTGGCTACCCCTTTGGCAAGAAGGCTTATAAGGTTCTCAATTTGGACACTAAAAGGATTGAGTTCTCCAGAGATGTTGTGTTTCATGAACACATCTTTCCCTACCAAAAACCACTGGAGATCTCACCTTTTCCTGCAGAAAGGTTCATTGACATTTTGCCAACACCTGAACCTGCACCTTCCCCACAACAACCTGGTTCTCTGCCTCCAGCTCCTTCTCCTGTCTTGAGGCAGTCATCCAGGACACACCAACCACCTAGCTATCTGCAGGATTATGTTTGTCATTGTGATACTTCAGTCTCTGATCCATCTGCTGAAGAATTGTTGTGCTTGCACACCTTGGCTTCCACCATTCAATTTCCTCAGCAGGACACTGAGTCTTTCTTAGACAAACCAGAGACTGAGCCTTTGACTTATCAGGCAACCTGTGAATTTGAAGTTTGGCAAGAGGCTATGAGAGCATAATTCCAAGCCTTAGATACCAACAACACCTGGGAAGTAGTTGCTCTTCCTAAACACAAGAAGCCCATTAGTTGTAAATGGGTGTTTAAAGTCAAACATAAGGCTGATGGCTCCATTGAACGCTATAAGGCCAGACTTGTGGTTCGTGGCTTCACTCAAAGGGAAGGCATCGATTACACTGATACTTTTTCCCCGGGTGTCAAGATGACAACGATAAGAGCTTTGGTTGCAGTGGCAGTCAAGATGGGCTGGGATTTATCCCAGTTAGACGTTAATAACGCTTTTTTGCACGGTGACTTACATGAAGAAGTCTACATGACTGCGCCTCCAGGGTTGAATGTGCTTCCTGGTTTGGTTTGTCGCCTCAAAAAATCCTTGTACGGGCTTAAACAAGCTTCACGCAAGTGGTATGCTAAGCTCAGTACCACTCTTAAATCCAGGGGTTATTCACAGTCTTTGAATGACTACACTTTATTTTTGAAGAAGTCTGGGGATCTTGTGACATATCTTGCAGTCTATGTCGATGATGTGCTTCTCACAGGGAATGATGCTTCAGAGATTGCTTCCCTCAAACAATTCCTGGATGACTCTTTCAAGATCAAGGACTTGGGCCGCCTCAGTTTTTTCCTTGGCATGGAGTTCATCCATGTTCCTGAAGGTATTCTTATGACTCAACGCAGGTTCATTGAGAACACTGTGAATGATTATGGTGGTGAGTCTTTACGCAGCTATGCTAGTCCTCTGGAGCTTAACCATAGGCTTGATACTGAGGGAGGAATATTGCTACAAGATCCATTACAGTATCATCGCCTTGTAGGCAAACTGAACTATTTAGTTCATACACGCCCAGATATTGCTTTTGCTGTGCAATATCTGAGTCAATTCCTTCAAAAGCCTCAAATCCCTCATATGGAAGCAGCTTTGCGAGTGCTTGGTTATCTCAAGGCAACTCTGCCGAGGTCCCTTCTTCTGGGCAAGATACCAGTCATTGAGTTGAGAGCCTATTGTGATGCTGATTGGGCGTCATGCCCTCGTACTCGCCGCTCAGTTAGTGGTTTTGTTATATTCATTGGTGACAGTCCTATTTGTTGGAAATCAAAGAAACAACCGACTGTTTCACTTTCCTCCGCAGAAGCTGAATACCGTTCTTTGAGACGAGTATGTGCAGAACTTGCTTGGCTTAGTCGTTTACTGTCTGAGTTGCAAGTTCCAGATGTTGAACCCATAGCTGTGCGTTGCGACAGTCAAGCAACAATTTTTATTGCCAGAAACCCAGTCTTCCACGAGAGGACGAAGCATATCGACTATGATTGTCACTTCGTGCGAGAGAAATTGCTTGAAGGCTTAATCAATCTTCAACATGTGTCAACTAGAGATCAAATGGCAGATATCCTCACCAAGGCTTTACCTGGCAACCGACTTCCTCACATTCTTGACAAGATGGGATTGCTCTCCCCATCGCCATCTTGAGGGAGGATGTTAGTAAGGAATACTTGGCTCACAGTTGTCCACGTCATTAGTCTAAAGCAGTAGCTTGTAACTAACTCAGCTATATATTGCTGATTGTAATTCTGTTACAGATCATTCACAAATACACAAAACTTTTCCCCAAATTGGTCCTATTGTGACAAGTGGGGGTTCCTTTTGTGAAGTTCAAAATCAAACTTTCAAAGTCCTATCACGTGGTATTTTTTTGCATCCCTTTGTAGCCGTGTTGCAGTTGTTTTGTTTCCATTCCTGTAATAATCAATTCTGTTTTGGTCTTTTAATGTCACGCAGTATATTCCTGGTGCTGAAGCGCTTCAATATTTGAGGAACAGTCCTTAGTGGACTGTTTCGTTGTCAAAGAAAGCTTCTTGTGTTTACCTCTATAAGGGATGGGATAAGGTCGTGGCTGGAGTTCCGCTTGGCTTAAGGGAAGTTTGCACGTTCTTTTTGAAAGATGAAGACGAACTTCGCTTCAAGATGACAGTTGTGCCTCCTGGTTTTGAGGATTAGACTTTGGCGGGACGTTTGTTTTACTCCCATGGATTACAATGTGCGCCAAGTTTGTTGCTTCATCGATATAGACTCTTTATATTACATAAGCAATATGTTTGGCGTTCTTTTTTAGAATTACCAGTTACCATCTAGGTGTGTGTGTTATGATTTTCGTTGTGTTGTTTGTTCGCCCTCAATGAACGGGTGTTTATAATTCCTTCTGCATTTACTGTTAAATAGTTTCTAGTGGTCCTGGTTTATTTCGGTCAGTGTGAATTTTTCTTCATTGGAATATTAAAATGCCCTTGTTCGGGCACATTATTATACATTACTCCATCTGTCTCTTCTTAGCCTTTTCTCTGAATTATTCTTCAGTTTTCAAGTTCCTAATCCTTCACCTACTGATATATAAGCTTCAAATCCAATCTGCTCGTCCTCTTCTAAAGCCGAATTGTCTTTGCTTTCCATAGCACTGGAATTTTGTTATCTTTGGTGTTCTCGCAGTTTCATCATCCATCACATGGTTTGTTTATGAAGATTTTTAATTGTGCGTTTCAGAGGGTTTGCATGTTCAGCAGCTCTGTATCTTTTTAAATTCCAGCACTTGGCTCTTTCATGTCTATTTAATTGATGATCTAGATGTGGTTTCCAAGTTTTATCGGTTCCTGAATAAGCGGCGATTGGCTCTCAGTGTTTTTTAGGTTTGTCATTTTTCGCTTGCAGATTTTGCTTCCTACGATTTTTTGTTTTGGCCTTCATTTGAGTGAGTTTGTATAATTTGCTTCATTATTGACTTATGTTGGGTTTGCTTAGAATTTGTTGTTATTTTTTGTTTATTTTCTTTAATTACTGAAGGGATGATTTTGTTGCTGATATTGCAAGTGCCTGGTGGTAACGTATTGGGATAAACAGTTGACAACTTCTGTTGTGCCCAACTTGAATACCGACTTCACTCCTGGTTAGGTGATATTTCGTTTACAAAATGGGTTATCTATACTATGTTGAAATGTTGCTGGTGTGGGTGATTTGTTAAGGCTTTCCCGTTACTCATCCTTTTATAATATTAAATATTCAGTACATATAAATCTAGTGCATTTCCCTGGAAATTTAGAATGCATTATGAAATGTGTACAATCGTACTAAGATCAAATATTGACCTTCTTACAAGTCTTACATGATGTATGTTATCATGATATTCAGTTAGTTGTTAGTTAGTGCCAGCTCAGCTTCCAGTGAGTGTTAGGAGTTGTTAGTTACACTCCTTACTATATATGTTTTTCTTCTGTAATCAGTAAATTCATTCATTCAATTACAAAGAAAATCAATCTCAAACTCTCTCGTCTTTCTCCCTCCATCTAAACATGGTATCAGAGCATGGAAAATTTTGCTCTCGATTTCTTCATTCTCAATTGGATCTTCATCTCTTCTGATAGTTTTGATTCTTCTTGATCTTTCTATTCCGCATCATCATCTTCACCGATCATCTCTTTTCTTGATCGGCTTCTTCTTTCCTGATTTTTCTCTGGAATTTGGGGAAACTTTGCTCACTTCTTGATTTAGGTCAAGTCTTTCGATCATGCCGAATGATTTCAATGGAGCTGATGGAGCTGGAATTGGACACGTTTCTGCGATTGACAACAACAATCCTCTCTACGTGAATCCATCTGATCATCCAGGTACTCCTCTCGTCACTTTGATTTTCGATGGGAAATCTTTCAATGAATGGCGTAGGCTAGTCAAAGTTGCACTGTCTGCTAAGAACAAATGGTGTTTTGTTGATGGAACTCTTGAGAAACCTGTGAATGATCTCAGAATGCTTCGTATGTGGGAGAGATGTGACAATCTGGTCATGTCTTGGCTCACTAATGCTGTAAGTCATGAAATTAGGAGCAGCGTAGTATACTGTGAATCTTCCAAGGAAATTTGGGATGAATTGATGTCAAGATTCAATCAATCCAGTGCTGCACAGATTTATTCTGTTCGTAAAGAACTCAATGGTATAACACAGGGAAACAACACTGTTAGTTGCTATTACACCAAGATCAAGGTTCTTTGGGATGAACTTCGTAGTTTGCAAAGGCCTAACTGTTGCAATAGATGTGGTGCTACTCAATGTTCTTCTCAGGCTGAAGATGAACATAAATTAATGCAGTTATTGATGGGGTTGAATGATGCCTATGGAACTATTAGAGGCAACATTCTAATGATGAAGCCTATTCCCACAGTTTCTGAGGCCTTCAACATCTTGATGCAAGAGGATAAGCAGAGGGAAATTGGATCACAGAACAGGTTACTTAGTGAAGCATCCTCTTTGTTTGCTGGTGGAGATCACAAGAAAAATTCAGACAACAAGAAAAATTCAGACAACAAGAAAGCTGTTTGTGAGAATTGCAAGAAGTCTGGACATTCTATTGATAAATGTTTTAGACTGATTGGATTCCCAGCAGATTTTAAGTTCACAAAGAATCCAAACAAAGGGAAAAGAGGAGTTGTAGCAGCTGTGTATGAGAACAATGGCAATGATGAGGGGCAGAGTTCTCAGAGTTCTCAATTTCCTACATTGTCTAATGATCAGTATGCAAGGCTGATGACTTTGCTAAGCAACAATTCTACTCAAGGTTTCAGTGGAGCCACTGGTGTCAACAACCAAGAAGTGCAGGAAGCCATGAATTTTGCTGGTATGACCTCTAAACTAGTGTTTTCAGTTGGTTGTTGGGTGGTAGACAGTGGTGCTAGTGCCAACATGTGCCATGACTTAAAATTCTTGAGCTCTATAAGGAAATTAAAGGATCCTTTCTTTATAGTCTTACCTAATGGACAGAGGTTTGCTGTTAGCCTTGAGGGAGATATCAAACTATCCACAGAATGGACCTTATCAGGGGTGCTATATGTTCCTTGTTTTCAGTTTAACCTCATTTCTGTTGCAAGATTGGCTTCTCAGTTTGATTGTGCTGTCACATTCACGAGTTCTACATGTATTGTACATGACCATTCCAAGAGGAAGCCACTGGAACTTGGTAAGTGCAAGGATGGAATCTACCTGTTGAATTCAGGAGTTGATTCTTCTCAAGACAGTTTATCTGCTTTGTTAGTTTCTAAGTCTAGCACAGACTCTATTTCAACTTGTAATCTTTGGCACAATCGATGTGGCCACCTTCCTTTCTACAAACTGAAAACTATGTCTCTTTCATCTGATTTGAATAAAGATTCTAGTTTGGATAGTTGTGTTGTGTGTGGAAAATCCAGACAACAACGTTTACCTTTCCCTGATAGCAGTATATCTTCATCTACAAAATTTGAACTCATCCATGTGGATACATGGGGTCCCTACAACACCTCAACTAGGGAAGGCTATAGGTACTTCTTGAATGTGGTAGATGATTATAGTAGAGCCACCTGGACTCATCTTCTCAGCTGCAAAAGCAATGCTTTTGACTTCATTAAGTCATTCATCATGATGGCTGAGACTCAATTCAATTGCACAGTGAAGATACTCAGATCTGATAATGCCTTGGAGCTTGGCTCAAGTCATGCAACTAGGAAATTCCTCAATGAGAAAGGTATCATCCATCAAACTTCGTGTGTTGCTACACCACAACAGAATGGAGTAGTGGAGCGTAAGCATAAGCACTTGCTTGAAACATCACGAGCACTCTTGTACCAATCTGGTTTGCCTCTGAAATTCTGGGGTGAATGCATCCTCACGGCCACACATTTAATCAACAGGTTCCCCTCTTCTATACTCAAAAACTTGTCTCCTTATGAAATTCTCTACAATTCCAAACCAGATTACAATCTCCTTAGGTCTTTTGGTTGTTTGTGTTACGCCTCCACCCTTAAACAAGGTAGTGACAAATTCCAACCTAGAGCCACTCAGTGTATCTTCATTGGATACCCTTTTGGAAAGAAAGGATACAAACTTTACAATATAGAGACACATTCTGTTTTTGTCTCTCGAGATGTGGTCTTTCATGAGTCCATATCTTTCCCTTCACTAAATCACAGAATTCCCAGTCTCCTGTCTTTCCTGATTCTGTTATCTATACAGATGAGCCCTTAACCCAAACACATATACTACTAAATCCTCAAACACTTTCTCGACATATACCAGAGAGCTCTCCTCCACAAGATTCATCACCTCATATACATCCTAATCCACCTATTCCTCCACAAATTGATGAATCTCTCAGAAGATCATCCAGATCACATCAACCACCAAGTTATCTCAATGACTATGTGTGTGCTAGTGCTCTAACAAACACACTTGATCACCCCATTACTTGCCATCATACCATTACTTCTCTTTTTCCAGAAGCCTTTTGTTTCCATGTCTTGGCAACCACTGACTCCCCTTTGAAAAAGAACCTGCTTCTTATCATGTTGCTAGCCAAGATCCTAGGTGGGTTCAAGCTATGAACACTGAATTTGATGCCTTCAATCTTAACCAAACCTGGGATATTGTTGAATTGCCTAGAGGGAAGAAGGCAGTTGGCTGTAGGTGGGTGTATAAAGTTAAGCACAAGGCAGATGGTAGTGTAGAGAGGTTCAAAGCAAGATTAGTAGTGAAGGGATATACTCAAAGAGAAGGTATAGACTATACCGAGACCTTTTCTCCTGTGGTGAAAATCACAACTGTAAGAAGTCTTGTGGCCTTGTCTGTTAAGAGAGGTTGGAAGATCTTTCAGCTTGATGTGAACAACGCGTTCCTACATGGGGAACTACATGAGGAAGTCTATATGAAAGCTCCTCCAGGTTTGTCTCTGTCATCTGATTCTCTGGTTTGCCGCCTTAGAAAATCATTGTATGGACTCAAGCAGGCGTCCATGCAGTGGTATGCTCGTTTGTCTGGTGCCCTTCGCTCTAGAGGATATGTACAGTCATTAAATGACTACTCTCTCTTTTTAAAGTGTGACAATGAATCTGAGGTGTTCATTGTGGTTTATGTCGATGACATACTGTTAACAGGGAATGATGAAGCAGAAATTGGTTTATTGAAAGCTTTTCTCGACAAGGAGTTCAAGATAAAGGATCTGGGGTATCTCAACTTTTTTCTTGGGATGAAATTCCTTCCCCACCCTGATGGGATTGTTCTTACTCAGCGTAAGTTCATCAATGAACTTCTGGAAGACTTTGATTGTGGTTTTGTGCGTCCCCTGCTTACTCCTCTGGAACTAAATTGCAAATTGGATGCTACTTCTGGGGATTTATTGCCTGATGCCTCAATTTATCGCAGATTAGTAGGAAAATTGAATTTCCTTGTTCATTCCAGACCTGATGTTGCCTTCACAGTCCAACATTTGAGTCAATTCCTGCAGAAGCCACGCGTTCCTCACTTCACTGCAGCAATTCATACCTTGAGATATTTGAAAGGTACTGTAAATCTGGGAATTATTTTGAATCATCACTCAGATCTTCATCTTCAGGCGTTCTGTGATGCCGATTGGGCCTCGTGTCCTCTCACTCGTCGCTCTGTGAGTGGGTTTGTAGTACTCTTTGGTGGATCACCTATCTCTTGGAAGTCCAAGAAGCAACAGACCGTTTCTCTTTCGTTGGCTGAAGCTGAATACCGCTCAATGCGTCGCATCTGTGCTGAGTTAGCCTGGCTAACCCGTTTGCTGTCTGAATTTGGTGTCACAGAGATCACTCCAGTTGCTTTGAAGTGTGACAATTTGGCTTCCATCCACATAGCCAAAAATCCCGTTTTTCACGAGCGCACTAAGCATATCGAGTTAGACTGTCATTTCGTCCGAGAGAAACTCCTCGAAGGCCTTGTCTCTCTTTCACATGTACCAACTAAACTTCAACTGGCTGACATTCTTACAAAGCCCTTGACAGGGATTCAACATCATGATCTATTGCGCAAGCTAGGAGTGGTGTCTCCACCTCTCCAGCTTGAAGGGGGGGTGATAGGAGTCATGATATTCAGTTAGTTGTTATTCAGTTAGTTGTTAGTTAGTGCCAGCTCAGCTTCCAGTGAGTGTTAGGAGTTGTTAGTTACACTCCTTACTATATATGTTTTGCTTCTGTAATCAGTAAATTCATTCATTCAATTACAAAGAAAATCAATCTCAAACTCTCTCGTCTTTCTCCCTCCATCTTAACATGTTATTCTTGGGAGAGAGTTGAGAGCCTCTGGGTAAAATATGTTTTTGGTGCGATTCCTGGGCTCATTACGTTGGTTGATAATTGCAATTTTGAGGCCTTTTGGGTCTGTTACTCTCGAGATAGCTACATATAGTTGCCCATGGCAGAAGACGGGTCTTGGAAGGTAAAGTGCAACATGATTTAGTAATTGCCCTTGGCTTTTGTTTATTGTCATTGCGAAGCAGGGCTTCACCAGAAATTGCCTTCTTCGCAAAACAAAAGGTCATTTTGACTTTGCGGATGACATAGTTATTCTTGGGATGACCACCTTGTTCCCGACATGGCTACCAGTTATTATTTGAGCCTCTATTACCCATCCTCCAAGTTGTGTTACAATCATCCTAGTTCCATTGCAAAGTCCTTGAGTTGGGTTTAGGTTTCGTAGGAGCATGACCGGTAGCCCTTTTTTAAGGGTCGGTATATGTGGTGGCATCCCTGTTGTGCAGTATGTGTCAGGGGTTTGTTTGTGAGTAATATGTGTTTGTAATTTATGGTTTTACGATAGTGTACTTTACCTGGGAACTCCAAGCTGTTGAGGAATTCTGGTGGGTACATATGCTCTTGCTCTGTTGTGTCTGTTGATGCCGAACATACTTCGTCTGAGCTGTTATAGGATTTTCTATCTCCCGGGAAGTTCTTAAACATGTAGTTGTCGATGATGTCTCCATCTTCATTCAAAGGTGTGAGGATTGCCCTTTCTCTCAAGTAGTCTCCATTTGGCTGAAATGGGTTGAAGTCTGTGTAAACTGTGTTCACAACTGCTTGCAATGGGTTACTGCCTGTTTTCAGTCTGAATTGTTTCGGCATTTCTACCCATGTTTTTTCCTCCTCATCTTCCATTGACAGTGCTGGTGTAGTGCCATATCCAATTTGAAGTTCCTCTAGTGATCCCTTTTGTGAAGTTCAAAATTAACCTTTCAAAGTCCTATGTTAATCCTCCTTACCGCGTGGTAAATTTGTTACATTCACTTATACACATATTGTAGTATTGTTTTTCCCATTCCTCTAATTTGAATTTCCGTGTGGTTTTAAATCTCAGGCAATATATTCATAGGGCTCATGCACAAGAGTATTTGAGGAATAGTCCTTCGAAAGACATTGTTGTCCGTGTGGGTGAAAAGAGGTGGACTGTTGCTCTGTCCAAAACGTCTGCTCCTTCGGGTTAAGGGAGGTTTGCACGTTCGTTTTAGAAGATGAAGGCGAACTTCACTTCAAGATGACGTCTGCTCCTTCGGGTTTTAAGATGGAGTTGCTTGCTGCTATAGGGAAGGAACTTAGCATTTGTTACAACAATTTGCATCCTAACCTTAGACAGTAGGCTAAAATGATCCGACAAAGACCTGCTGGTTCAATGGAGGACCATCACAAGGATGTTGTCCACATGCTACACCACGCTGTCAAGATTAAGCTTCATGGTTCATGCCTGTATAGTCACCACTACCATTAGTGCCGCGTCCACCATTGCTACAGCAAGGCGTCGCCGGGTTGTGATTGTCAAGCCCTTCAGCATGTTACACAAATGCCAGATTAAAAACTCACCTGCCATCATTTTCAATTCAATTGTTCTGGTTGCCAAGATCACTCTCACCATCAAACTTCCCTTATAGTGGAGTCTTTGTCATATTACGTTCCGGAGAAGATTCAAGTCCATGCACTAAAGCACTTGGAATAGGGGGAGGGGAGTAGGGGTGGGCGTGGTCCCTTAACCGTCGTTCGGTTAACCAAATGTTCGGTTAACCAAATGTTCGGTTAGTGATTTCTAATAACCATTTACCTAACCGTAATTCTCGGATAACCAATATCTGTTAACCAAATTTTCGTTACAAATAAATCGGTAAGTTCGGTTAACCAATATAACAAAAACTAAAAATTATGTTGTTAAAATTTTAAAGAAAAAAGAACAAAACTAAAAGAACAATAAAAAGAATTAGTCAAAGAAGTAAAATCTCACAATCCCAAATACACAACATAATTAAAGAGCTAAAAAAGCCACAAAGTTCTGTTAGCGACACAAAAGCAACAAAGTTTTGTTGCCTAAAAAAGTCACGATAATCTTATACTATGTAAATAGACCAAATCGAAAATAACAATGAAGATAAATAGTGTTGGGAGATAAATTTTTACTATATAAAAATCTATTATAGTCATATTATTTTATATTAAAGATATATATATATATATATTAATATTCGGTTAGTTCGGTTAACCACAAATATAATTTAATTAACCGTTTCCTAACCGTATAACCACAAATAATTACGTTCGGTTAATTGTATCCAAAATTTTTATTATTTCGGTACGGTTAATTGAAAAATCGGTCGGTTTTCCGGTTTTTCGGTTAATGACAGATAAAACAACTCCTGGTTTAACAGGATCATCATTGATCTGTGGGATACAATAGTTATGCACCTTAATGCCACGACCCCACATACACAGAACTATTTGTGTCCAATACACCTTTGTCCACTAAAATCTAAGTTTATACAATCGTCCTATTAAATTCTAAGTTTATACCCCAATCCTCCCCACCCCCACACACTCAATCGCGTTATTTCCCCTCGTCTTGCGGCATACTCCGCCCCGCCGACGATTCCGTCCTCTCTCTCTTCCTCCTCCGTCGCCGAATCCGCCCCCGTTCGCCGTCATCGATCCAACCATTCTTCACCATAGCGTTCTCCTCCGCGTTCGATTGTGTGGCAGGAGAGAAGACGATGACCACAAATTGGTGTCTGAATTGTTGCTGCTACTGAACTATCGAGTCCACTTTATCAACATCTCGGCTTGGATTCTCAGGTTCTTTCATCTTTCTGATTTAATTTCGAGAATTTGGGGGATTTTTTTCCTTCTGATTCAATTTTAAATTTTGGTGGATCTGTTAGGGTTGTTTGTGGTTCTGCCATCTTATTTCTATGTTTGATATTTCCGAAGTGAAATTTTGATGAAAGTTCCACTTAGTTTTTGTTCCCTGTTTTTGTTCCACTTAGTTGTTGATAGTTGATTGAAATTTTGTCAACAAATTGTTATGATTTGTCTACAAGAGTTGTTGATAGTTGATTCTTTTGGCAATATGCCGTTTGCTGATGCTAGGATTTTGGAGTCCAAACATTCTTTTGGATCTGTCAACAACGTAGTCTAAGTAACCGTATATATATCAATTAGACTTGTAGAATTGATAATGTGATGGTTAACATTTGTGCAAATTTAGATAGTTTGCTGATGTTTGCTGATGTGTTGATAGTTTGCTGATGTGTACATTAAAGGATGTGTATATCTTATTCTATATGATTGACTGGATGCTATAAAATATGGATCATCCAGGAAAATGTTTCTAAAAGATTACTCTTTATAAATGATACATTTATAAAAAAAAAAAAAAGAGTAACATCTTGTAAGAGGATAGCAAAGTTGGTTTGGTGATCCCTGTATGTTTATGTATTCTATACAATAGGTAAGAATAGTGAAAGACCATTTGTAAGATCAGAGTAAGGTAGTCTATATGATGTAATGCTCTTTCTTGGAGATCTTTTAGTAGCCAGAAAATGAAAGTTTGAAAGGAGCATAATATGGTATAATTACTGTACGCTGCAGAATCATCCGTGTAGCTTTGTCGGCAAATCCTTAGACAAATCTCGCCTAAATTGACTGCTGCAGAATCATCCGAGTTGAAGGATTTTTCGCCTGTCTGGCTTCTTTCTTGTTATTCTGTTTTGATTTGCTTGTCAACATGCCTCATACAAACTGTGAATTTGTTGCTGTGTTACTGTGCACATAGATCAAATAATGTTTAGTCTGGCTTCTTTCTTGTTATTCTGTTTTGATTTGCTTGTCAACATGCCTCATACAAACTGTGAATTTGTTGCTGTTGTTACTGTGCACATAGATCAAATAATGTTTAGTCTCTCTAAATGAAGTTCTTGTACTGTTTGAAAAAAAGTAGAAAGTAATGGACCTAGAGATACCTATCTGTTGAAATGTTGGTGATATCTACATGATTATAAGGATTAATCTACAAAATCGTGATACTTTACTCGAATGATAATTGACTTGACCATGAAGTTTGAGTTTTCTAAAGGCTGTGGATATGATTCTGTCCAGCAAAATTTCATAGTTATTGGATCTTATTGAAGATGAGAAGATTTTCTGCATTCAACACTCCTAAGCTTTTTCGTTTTTTTTGTGTGTGAATCATGTCAGAGGACCATGGGAAGTTGGCTACGACATACAAGTCAGAGAGACGCGATGAAATGGTCAAAGAAGGGTATTGTATCCTTGGAAACTCTGGAGACCAGTGGAGCGACTTGTGTTGACAACTTTTTTTAGTGTATTTATAGTTTTTAAAATATGTTGACAATTTTATTTACTTGACAAGTTTTGTAAAGTGTTGACAATGTTGACAACTTTGTAATATTACTCGTGTTGTATGTTGTTGACCGTTTATTAGTCGTGTAAATAATTTATTTAGTTGGGTTGACAACTTATTTAGCCGTGTTGACAACTTAATATTCTTGTTGGCAACTGTGTTAAAAAATTTGTTGACAGTTGTGTTAAAAAAATTGTTGACAGCTCTGTTATAATTTTCATGTCAACAAAGGGTTATTATTGGTGTTGACAACTTATTATTCTTGTTGACAGCTCTGCTAAAAAAATTGTTGACAACTCCGTTAAAAATTATGTTGGCATCTCTGTTAAAAATTTTGTTGACAGCTCCGTTAAAATTTTTGTTGACAACTCTGTTAAAAATTTTGTTGACAACTCTGTTAAAAATTTTGTTGACAACTCTGTTAAAAAATATGTTGACAACTTTGTTAAAAAATTTGTTACAGAGCTTTGTAAAAAAATTTGTTGACAGCTCTGTTAAAATTTTTGTTGACAGCAAATGGGGTATTTTCTTATAACTTAAAAAAGTGATGCAAAAACTTAAAAAACATAACAGTTTTAGGGTAGTTACCCAAAAACCGGCACATACACACCATTACAAGGAATGAAAAACAGAAAGAACAAATAATAGAATAGAGTGCCAAGAAATGAAAAAAGCATCTTGAAACAAAAACCATCACATAAACCCAGCAACAGAGTTGAGTAGTGACATGCAGAAAGCGAAATGCAAATTCAACAACCATCAAAAGATCCAAAAACAACTCGACGAACAGAATAAAGGGAGAGTACATGAATCATCAAAACTGGGGAAACGGTGAACAAACTACTGTCATTCGGCCTCATCGCAAGATTCAGCTTCATCGTTCTTGGTTGCATATTCATCATTCCCATTCATACTGATTGCACCATTTACAAAGTGTTCCGTCACGGGAGTGTGGTTCCCAACTCCTTTCGCATGTTCCTCAGTGGTTCTGCAGTTGGGGTACAACCAGTAAGTATTAAAATAAAACATACAAAAACAGTCACGCACATGCGGAAGTAAAACAAAAGTAATACACGTACTTCGTGACCAACGGGTCAGACATAGCAAGATCATTAATGTGCTGCTCCGCAGACACGGTTTCAGATTTAGTGCCCTGAATCAGATTGAACTCATCAAAATTGTCAATTTTTTCCACCAAATCACATCCGCCCACATGAAAGTAATAGGTGAACAAACTGGTTTGAATAATCATGTAGACAACAACATACCGTATAGAGGCGGGCATAAGATGAACAATAAAAGGCTAAAACCCATGTAAATATTTGATAACCTTGTCTCAATCTCAGAGTTGTTCCTGTTGTCCACTTCCACATAATTTGCGAGTTTCCGTTTCAGTGTTGTCTTTTCAATATCACGTTCAGGAGGAGATTTCAGACCCTGAGCAGTAGGGAACAAAATAGGTTCGGCATTCCCCTTGCGATCAGTATCAACTTCAAGATCCTTTGACCCTTGGCTATTAACTATGTCAGACAACTCAGAGGACGAAGTTTCAATAAGAGGCCCTTTGAGTGGCTCAGCAATGTTCGAACACGTGAAGCTCTCATATGATATGTGATCATAATAACTCTGTGCCTTGATCTCCAAAACATGTTCACTGTTAAGCATCTTCAGAAAGGCGCGAGGCAACACCTCTTCCTCCTCATCATCCTAATAAAAAAACATACAACCTTACGAAAACATAAGGGGGAGGGCCGAAATGCAGGGTACTATGATAACTTCAATGAGTTAAGGAAAACTTTAGCAGCATGGAGCAACGCTGCAGCCTGGTGTTTAAAAATTTGCTCCGCAATATCGTCAAAAAGGGTAACGACAGCAGTGCCAGTCGCATCAAGCTCTAATCTGAACCTGAAAATGAGTACGACCAAGATGGCATATGTAAGGGTATGAATAGCACGGAACCTGGAATACGGGAAACAAAACTGAGCTGCAAAAGTCAACCTGGCCTTTGGGAATTCACATGACTTCTTGCAAGCACTACACCGGAAATTCCCATCAGTTTTGGTGATACCTGATATACACGATTATGTTGTGTATATAGACGGGGTTTTAGCATTGTTTTAGTGGTGTTTTAGGATGCATTTGAGGTGTTATGGAGCATTGGCGAGGAGTGGCTGAAGACGCATTATAGGAGTTCTTGGAGCTGAAGAAACGAAGATGTTGAAGATTCTGGAAGGCAGCGCCCGCCGCCTGCGTCGAAGTCAACCGAAGTTTTTTCCATTTCTGCCTTATTACGTTTTTATTTTTGCATTTATGTTGATTTCAGTTTTCAGACTTGATTATGGACGTTTTGTTTTAGTATTTAGGGTTAGAGAGAAGGTTGTTTCTTCTCTAACTTCACTTTCATTTTCATCTAGTTTTTACACCATTTTCATGGAGAACTAAGCCACCATTGCTTAGTCCGACCGTTGAAGCTTTTTTATTGAACAAGTTGTGAGTTTTTCATTCCTTATCTATTGCATGGATTTTATCTATTCTCTTGCTTGAATTGCCTATGGTTAATATTGATAGTTTCTAGCTTGCGCAACTAGATATTGTCTCTATGAATCCATTGCAGATTTAGATTGTTATTGGTTGAGCATATCTATTTCAAAGTAGCAATTGCATCAAACTAGTATCTGGTTGTGCTAGTCATATGTAGAGAGAATCGATTTACATTCTATGATAAAAGCTGGTTGTTTTATGCTAGAATTGTATCCTATCATATTCCTATCCTTATTGCTACGGTTAAACTGAATCTTGATAGTTTCATGGTTGTTTAATTAGTTAGTTCTAATAGTGTCTGGTTGTGCTATTAGTTACTTTAGAAAAGGAATTGGAATTTCCATGGCATGAAGTCTTGAATGATTATCTAGGATCAACTTATCAAACGAATAGTGGATACTTGTTTGGCTAAGCTATTTCCCAAATCATATTTACAAACTTCACTTTGTTAGTTATTGCATGCTTAAGATCTAAAACAAACCAAACCCCCCTTTGTTACTTAAGATTGACATAAAGCTCATACTAAAAGGCATAAATCTGTCTCCCTGTGGATTCGACCCTTGCTTACTAAAGACTAAAGTTTTGAGTAGGTTTGGATACTTGCATAGTAGTAATTCTTACGACAAATTGTTGTTATCAAATTGGCGTCGTTGCCGGGGAGGCAATAATTTGTCTTTTGTGTGATTTTTGTGCCAATCTTGGTGTGAACCTATCTTATGGTTCACACCCGTGTTACTAATACTTCACCTCTCGTTTTTGATCCAGAAATCGAGAGAACGCTATATAGAACTCGCAGAGCTGCGCGAGCACTACTACAAGGGATTGCAACAATGGGTGATCGTATTACGCTTGAGTCCTTGACAGCTCCTGACTTGGAGCAACCAACTCGAGCTATAGAATTTCCACCACTTGGCAATGGAGTTAAATTTGAGCTTAAGACGGGAGTAGTCCATCTACTACCAAAATTTAGTGGAACTCCGCTTGAGGATCCTATCCAACACTTGGATGAGTTCCTTGAAGTCTGCACTAGTATGTGTCCATCTGACGTTACTGAAGATCAGATGAGGTTGAGAGTCTTTTCTTTTTCTCTGAAGGACTCAGCTAAGGACCGGTTTCACTCTTTAACACCGGGAAGTGTTACCACTTGGGTGAATTTGAAGAAGGTGTTCCTTGCAAAATACTTCCCAGCAATTAAATCCATTCAACTCAAGAAGAAAATCTGCAACATAGAGCAACTTGCTAATGAGTCTCTCTATGACTACTTGGAGCGCTTTAAGAAACTGGTGAAGTGTTGTCCATATCATGGTTACGCTAAACATGATCTGATTCTTTATTTGCATGGAGGACTCCGTGAGGATGATCGTCGGATGGTAAATTCTTCTTGTGGTGGTAACATTATGAAAAGAACTTACGACGAAGCTCTAGAAATCTTTGCCACACTAGCGGATGACTCTAGACAATATAGTGGAAGAGGCTCCCAAAGTTTGTCTGTTGCTAGTTCTCAATCTAAAATTGATCAAGCTGATTTTGATGTGCTGAAAGAGGAAGTGAGGCGTCTGAAATTGAAGGGTACACTCCATCAGGCTAAAGCATGTGAGATTTGCCTTGATGACCTGCACCCTACTGACTCATGCCCTACACTACAAGAGGAGGTGAATGCAGTTGGAGGATTCCAACAGAGACAAAGGTATGATCCCTATTCTAACACATACAATCCAGGTTGGAAGGATCACCCCAATTTGCGATGGAGAGATCAAGATCCAAATCAACAAGGTAACCCTCCACAAGCTAGACCACCTGCACCAAGGGCTCAAGGGCAAAGCTCTAACTCATCTCCTTCTGTGGATGAGTTGTTGAAGATGTTGATGCAAAGTAATGTCACCACCAATGAGAACATTGCTAAGATGAGTCGAAGTCAGGTACAATTCCAAGAAACTACAATAGCTAGCATCCATAACTTGGAAAGGCAGGTGGGTCAGATTTCTCAAGCGGTGAGTAAACTTGAGGCAAAAGATTCCGGAAAGCTTCCCTCTCAAACTGAGACAAATCCGAACATTCGGAATGTCAGTGTTGTCACTTTAAGGAGTGGGAAGAATCTGGAACGGAGCATTACAGACGAAACAGAAGAAAAAAGTTCGGAAAATGAAGAAGCTGAAGACGGCGACCGCTGCCAAGGCGGCGCCCGCCGCCCAGGTGACTTTACTCTCGGCAATTGTAATCAAAATGGCAGCGACCGCCGCCCAAATGGCAGCGCCCGCCGCCCAGGTGACCTGCTTATCGGTGATTCTGAAGAAAACGGCAGCGCCCGCCGCCCATCTGAAGAAGCTCACGACGCTCCGAAAGTGTCCGAAACACCTGTTTTCCCGGAGTACAAGCTTGTTGCTCCATTCCCATCTGCATTGCAACGTACCAAGCCACTTGTACAAGACAAGGACATGTTCGAGATGTTCATAACGTCGAGGTAAACATTCCTCTTCTTAATTTGATCAAATCTGTTCCTCGTTATGCCAAGTTCTTGAAACAGATGTGCACTACGAAGAGAAATCAAGACATGAACAGTAAGAAGAAGGTGAAGGTAAGCGAACAGATTTCTGCAGTCTTCCAAAAGCGCTTACCTAAGAAGTGTGAAGATCCAGGTATGTTTACCATCCCTGTCACTATTGGAGGTACTCGGTTTGCTAAAGCTATGTTAGATCTCGGTGCCTCCATCAATGTTATACCCTCTTCTCTCTGTGATTCTTTGAAACTAGGACCTTTGCATGCCACTAATATTTCCATTCAGCTAGGTGATAGATCTAATGTGCGTCCTATAGGAGTCGTAGAGGATGTTTTGGTTACGGTTGGTGAGCTTGCTTTTCCCGCTGATTTTTATGTGCTTAATATGGAACATGATAAGCATGCTGCCCCTGTCTTGTTAGGGAGACCTTTCCTAAAAAACAGCCAATACTAAGATCAATGTGAGCACTGGCTCTTTAACCATGGAATTCGATGGCCAAATTCTTAACTATAACATCTATGAGGCCATGAAATATCCATTTGATGATCTCTCTGTTTATGTTATTGATGTACTTGAGCCGGTAGTGCAAGACGTTTTTGATGAGAACCACCTAGATGATACTCAATCTATTATTGTTGACTCTAGTTTGGATTTCACTTTATCAACTGACATGCAGGAAGTTGTCAATGAGTTGGATGCTTACTATAAGCTTCCTCTTGAGCGACCAAGTAACTCACCTTTACCACTAACCCTGCCTAGCGAGAAGCTCTTGCCCTCTATTGTGCAGGCACCTGTGGTTGAATTGAAACAACTCTCGGACCATCTCAAGTATGTATTTCTTGGAGATAAGGAGACATTGCCAGTTATCATCTCCAACAAGCTCACAAAGGATCAAGAAGAGAAGTTGGTGGTGGTTCTCACAGAGCATAAGGCAGCGATAGGCTGGACTATAGCTGATATAAAGGGCATCATCCCTACCACCTGCATGCATCGCATATTGCTGGAAGGAGAGGAGAAGCCATCTAGGCAGCCACAGAGGCGTCTAAACCCACCTATGATGGACGTTGTGAAGAAAGAAGTCTTGAAACTCTTACAAGCAGGTATGATATTTCCTATTTCTGACAGTAAATGGGTTAGTCCTACACAGGTTGTCCCGAAGAAAGGAGGGATTACAGTAGTGGAAAACCAGCAAGGAGAGCTAGTCCCTACAAGACTACAGACAGGTTACAAAGTTTGCATTGATTATCGTAAGCTGAATGCGGTCACTAGAAAGGATCACTTCCCTCTGCCATTTATTGATCAAATGCTTGAAAGACTTTCTGGTCGCGCTTTCTACTGCTTTCTAGATGGGTATTCGGGTTATTTCCAAATAGCCATTGCTCCTGAGGATCAAGCTAAGACGACCTTCACTTGTCCATTTGGCACTTTTGCCTATCGTCGGATGCCATTTGGGTTGTGCAATGCCCCAGGGACCTTTCAGCGGTGTATGGTCAGCATCTTTTCTGAGTACATTGAGAATTTCATAGAGGTTTTTATGGATGATTTTACTGTGCATGGAGATGATTTTGATGCATGTCTAAATCACTTATCACTTGTGCTTGGTAGTTGCGTTGATACTAATCTAGTGCTTAATTCTGAGAAGTGTCATTTCATGGTAGAATAGGGTATTGTTTTAGGACATATCGTGTCGTCTAGAGGTATTGAGGTCGATAAGGCGAAGATTGAAGTAATTCAGTCTTTGCCCTATCCTACTAATGTTCGCGAAGTTCGTTCTTTTCTAGGCCATGCAGGTTTCTATCGCAGGTTTATTAAAGACTTCTCCAAGATCTTTGCACCTCTATGCGAACTGCTGAAAAAAGAGATGGGTTTTGAGTTCTCAACTGAGTGTCAGGCAGCCTTTAATGACTTGAAGGCTCGCCTAACAAGTGCTCCTATTATTCAGGCTCCTGATTGGTCCAAGCCCTTTGAGATCATGTGTGATGCAAGTGATTATGCTATGAGGGTTGTGCTAGGCCAAAAGGAAGCAAGAGCTTCTTATGTGATTCAATACGCATCTATGACCCTGAATGATGCACAAAGGAACTACTCCACCACAGAGAAGGAGATGCTTGCTGTGGTGTTTGCTCTTGAAAAGTTCAGGCAGTACCTCCTTGGTACAAAGGTCATTGTCTATACTGACCATGCTGCCCTGCGCTATCTGTTGACAAAAAAAGAAGCAAAGCCAAGATTGATTCGATAGATCCTTTTGCTCAGTGAATTTGACATTGAGATTAAGGATAAGAAGGGTGCTGAGAACCTTGTTGCTGATCATCTCAGCAGAATTGTTACTAATGAATGCACTCCACACAGTCAGATCCAAACAAACTTTCCTGATGAGTCTCTTTTGAGGCTAAGTACTATAAAGCCATGGTATGCGGACTTGGTGAACTTCCTCACCACAGGTGAGTTCCCTCCACCTTTCAACAAGGCTCAGAGAGATCGACTGTGTGGCTCATCTAGATTCTTCATCTGGGATGACCCTTACCTATGGAAGCATTGCTCTGATCAGGTAATCCGTCGTTGCATTCCAGAAAATAAGGTAAATTCTCTCCTTACTTTTTGTCATTCAGAAGCATGTGGTGGGCATTTTGGGGGACAAAGAACCGCAAGAAAGGTACTCGATGCAGGATTTTGGTGGCCTTCCATCTTTAAGGATGCACATAACCACTGTAAATCTTGTGATAGTTGCCAACGGGTTGGAAATTTGTCTAGGAGGGATGAGATGCCACAAACAGGCTTGATTTTTTGCGAAATCTTTGATGTTTGGGGCATTGACTTCATGGGACCATTTCCAAACTCGTGTGGTAATATGTATATTTTTCTTGCGGTGGACTACGTTTCCAAATGGGTGGAAGCGAAGGCCACCAGAACTGATGACTCTAAACTTGTGGCAGATTTCTTGAAGTCACACATATTTGCCAGGTTTGGGATTCCAAAGGCTCTGATCAGTGATAGGGGAACTCATTTTTGCAATAGAACAATCACTGCATTGTTGAAAAAGTATCATGTCACGCAAAGAGTTTCTACTGCCTATCATCTCCAAACGAATGGCCAAGCTGAAGTGTCAAACAGGGAGATTAAATCCATCTTGGAGAAGACGGTATCCCCCAATAGGAAAGACTGGAGCCAAAGACTTGATGATGCGCTATGGGCGTACATAACAGCTTATAAAACACCTATTGGGATGTCACCCTTTAGGTTGGTGTTTGGTAAGGCTTGCCACCTCCCCGTTGAGCTAGAGCACAGGGCCTATTGGGCCATTAAGAAGTGCAATTTGAAGCTTGAGGAAGCTGGAGAGCTTCGTAAGCTTCAATTACAGGAATTGGAGGAGGCAAGGATTGAAGCTTATGATAATGCCATTCGCTACAAAGAAAGAACTAAGGCATGGCATGACCGAACCATTTTAAGGAAGGACTTCCGCATTGGTGACAAAGTCCTCCTATTTCAATCCCTCCTTAGGCTCTTTCCTGGCAAGCTAAGATAGCGTTGGGCAGGGCCATATGTTGTTGCTAAAGTTTTCCCTCATGGCGCAATCAAGCTCTATGATGAGGGAACACACACAATATTCAAGGTAAATGGCCAGAGAGTGAAGAAGTACCAAGACGGATTCACTAAGGACATTGTAGAGGAAGCAATCTTAACAGAGCCTGACGCTGACAACTGATGAATTGGCATGACGTCGAGCCACGACGGTAAATAAGGCGCTTCTCGGGAGGCAACCCGATGTAGGTATAGGTACATTTCCTTCCCTTCGTTTAGCTTATTTCCATTTATTTTGTTTGGTTTTCGTAGTTCTGTCTCGAACTAACCCGTAGGAAGCTCGGAAGTGGTGAAAATAGAGAGGCAGCGACCGCTGCCCATCGCTAAAAATGGAGTTGGCTACGGCCTAAAGGCAGCGCCCGCCGCCCACTCCAGAAATGAGGCCTCGCTACGGCAAATGGCAGCGACCGCCGCCTTTTCAGGTTCGGACTCTTCCCTTTTACGAAAAATAATAGAAAATAAAAAAATAGAAAATGAAAAAGAGATATCTGAAAGATGAGAAAGGGAGAATAGAAAAGAGATATATCTGAAAAAAAAGAGAGAGAGAAGAAAGAGAAAGAGAGAAAAGAAAGAGAGAAGAGAAAGGGAGAAGAGAAAGGGAGAAGAGAAAGGGAGAAGAGAAAGGCAGCGCCCGTTGGCGACCTTAGCCATCTAGTCCACCGGCGACCTTGCCCGCTGCCTCAAAGACGACCGCCACCCATTTTTCTGCAGTTCTTGTTTGAATACTCAAGGCAGCGCCCGCCGTCTTCAAAGCAGCGCCCGCCGCCTTGCATCCGGGTGATTTTTCTGAAATTCATTACACTTTACGGTTGTTTTGTGACTCAGATATCAATTATGAATATCCTCTGTAAGCGTAAATCTGAATCCGGATTTGGTCCTAAGTATTCCCGTGAGCATAAATCAAGACAGAAATTTGTAGACGGAAAGCAAATGCTTTCTACATTGTTTTATGATCCTGCTACTATGAGGGAGTTGGGTTTAGAGAATTGTACTCAACAAATGTTGCAGCATTGTGGGTTGGGGAACTTCTATGAAATGTCTGCTCCTACTTTTCCTAGGTGGACTAGGGAATTTTTGATCACTTTGGATGATGAGCCTGATGAGGAATGTATTCGATTTAGTCTGGCTGGATCGATGTTTACTATGAGTTACAATGATCTTGATACTGCACTTGGTATTACCAAGCAGTCCTCTTCTGCTGTTGTTTGGAGTAAGGCACAAGAACAGCTTGATTTCTGGGTTCGATCCACGCGTACCAGGAGTTTTGACCCTAAGGCTGGGGAATATAACTATAAGTGGTCTCACCCGTGCCTGCGTTTAGCTCACAAGGTCATTCGTATGGCCTGGTTGGGCCAATCTGAGATTAATAAGATTCCTCATCTTGACTTAGAGGCCATTTGGAGTATGACACCCAAGTGTAAGCTAGTACAGGGGTGGCGAACACCCAAGTGCAAGAAGATGCAACGAGATAACAAGTGCAAGATTGTGGTTGGGGGAATGGTGTCACTGATTGCTCGTTTCCTAGGTCTTGAGTTTCCTGATAGGTCTCAGCAGCTCTCTTCCATTTTTACATATGACATCAAGCAGCTGAAGCAGGTGGGGGTATTATCAGAGCAGGGAGATCATAGCTACTGGGTATATGGTGCTAGAGGTTGCTACAAGATTCCCTTACCTCTTGCTATTGAGATGCCCTTCGGACCCGAGTATGTTGATTTTGATCTGAGTAGGTTCCGGGTTGGGTTTGAAGGTGCTAGTTCTTCCTCTTCCGCTCCTCGTACAGCTGTTGAGGAGGATTCTGATGATGAGGAAGAGGAAGGCGGATGATGATGATGATGCTGAGCATGAAGATACTGATATGCCTCAAGCTCAGACTACTGTTGAGCCTCAGTTTGACTATCAGAGGCAGATTTGGGAGACTGTCCAGCGCATGGACTCTCGTCAGCAGACTTTGGAGACAGACTTCTACAGCTTCCGTGATACCACCAGAGACTTCCAGACCTCCCAGACTACCATGATGGAGCAGCAGGCCGCCAACATGAGGGCCATGCAGGAGCAGATGAGGCAGTGGAACCTATTCATGGGTTCCCAACATCCTGACTTTCCACCACCTCCACAGTAGTGGTACTTCTTCTACTTCCCCTATTTAATTCTGTCTTATTTCATTGAGGACAATGTTCATTACAAGTGTGGGAGAGTTGATTTTGTATTACTTTACTATTATGAAAAAACAAAAAAAAAACAAATTGAAAAATTGAAAAAGCCAAAAATATGAATAAAAAGGCATATAAAAATCCTGGGGTGGACTGAAAACCTGAAAGGGCGGTTCAAGTAATAAGCAGGTAATCTGGCGGGTATTAGGCCTTGGCAAAAATAGATTCAGAGTGTTGTGAGGTGGTGAGTTAAAAAAAATGAAAAGAGAGTGTTAGGTGAAAACCTGCAAAGGCGCCTAAGTAAAAAGAGAGAGAAAAAATTGAGTGTTTTAGGACTATCAATTTACTGGCGATGGCGACATAAGAAGGGAGTATAGGTGTGTTTTGGGTAGGTTTTCACTTGGAGGGATAAGTTGTAGTAATATTGATGATTATCATTCTCTTTGATGATTTGTGTGGTGTTGGATTGTGGTGGTGCGTCTGCTGGTGTTGATCATTTAGGTTAGTGCTTGGTTGAGGTGCATATCATATATATTGGTGTATTTGTTGTTGGATGTGTGATGTGGATGGTTGGCTGAGGTGTTGATGGTGTACTTCCATTATTTGGGTATGTTGGATGGTAGGTAAGATTTTGAGCTTTCATGTGGATGCTATTGTTCTTGTTGTAAGCTCTTATCCATGGTTGATGATCTAGTGTGTTTATTGATGATGGCCGGTTGTTCTATATCCACTCGAGACGAGCAGAGATTCAAGTGTGGGGGAGTTTGATATACACGATTATCTTGTGTATATAGACGGGGTTTTAGCATTGTTTTAGTGGTGTTTTAGAATGCATTTGAGGTGTTATGGAGCATTGGCGAGGAGTGGCTGAAGACGCATTATAGGAGTTCTTGGAGCTGAAGAAACGAAGATGTTGAAGATTCTGGAAGGCAGCGCCCGCCACCTAGGCAGCGCCCGCCACCTAGGCAGCGCCCGCCACCTAGGCAGCGCCCGCCGCCTACGTCGAAGTCAACCGAAGCTTTTTCCATTTCTGCCTTATTACGTTTTTATTTTTGCATTTATGTTGATTTCAGTTTTCAGACTTGATTATGGACGTTTTGTTTTAGTATTTAGGGTTAGAGAGAAGGTTGTTTCTTCTCTAACTTCACTTTCATTTTCATCTAGTTTTTACACCATTTCCATGGAGAACTAAGTCACCATTGCTTAGTCCGACCGTTGAAGCTTTCGTATTGAACAAGTTGTGAGTTTTTCATTCCTTATCTATTGCATGGATTTTATCTATTCTCTTGCTTGAATTGCCTATGGTTAATATTGATAGTTTCTAGCTTGCGCAACTAGATATTGTCTCTATGAATCTATTGCAGATTTAGATTGTTATTGGTTGAGCATATCTATTTCAAAGTAGCAATTGCATCGAACTAGTATCTGGTTGTGCTAGTCATATGTAGAGAGAATCGATTTACATTCTAGGATAAAAGCTGGTTGTTTTATGCTAGAATTGTATCCTATCATATTCCTATTCTTATTGCTACGGTTAAACTGAATCTTGATAGTTTCATGGTTGTTTAATTAGTTAGTTCTAATAGTGTCTAGTTGTGCTATTAGTTACTTTAGAAAAGGAATTGGAATTTCCATGGCATGAAGTCTTGAATGATTATCTAGGATCAACTTATCAAACGAATAGTGGATACTTGTTTGGCTAAGCTATTTCCCAAATCATATTTACAAACTTCACTTTGTTAGTTATTGCATGCTTAGGATCTAAAACAAAACAAACCCCCCTTTGTTACTTAAGATTGACATAAAGCTCATACTAAAAGGCATAAATCTGTCTCCCTGTGGATTCGACCCTTGCTTACTAAAGACTATAGTTTTGAGTAGGTTTGGATACTTGCATAGTAGTAATTCTTACGACAAATTGTTGTTATCAATACCTTTCTTACATCTTCCGTTGGAGCAAGAATCGTAATACCAACCATTTTTGGTACGAATGGCAGTTATTCGAACGCGACGATTCACAATGTGGGACTCCTGGCAAATGAAAACATAGCATGAGCAAACGAAAACAAATCCATTAACTAATCTAAGCGTTTATAGTAAAACCAAAACACACCTTGCTTCCCACTGCTTTGTGTTGCCTTCCCAGCTCAAGTAATTCCTTCAAAGTTTCCCGGCGAGTGGAAAAACTACCAGTAATAGTGCCCTCTCCATCCACATTTAGATTCCTGATGAACAAAGGGAAATGGCAACAAATAACTAAACAGTGAAACAAATTGTAGAAATAACAACATTTGCCCATGTACAACATAACAGCTTTGAAGATCTTGATTTGGGGTATGTCAGGCTGCATGAACAACTGAGTACCAGAAGTGCTAAAAAGGTACGCTTCACCTACGGAGGAAGGATGAATAAGAGGTCGAAGAACAAGCAAAGAAAAAAATGGAATAAAACGCATCGCGGTATTCCTTGATGTTCATAGAAGGGAATATGACAGTGTTGGACCGGTCTCCTCGAGCTTGCAACTAATATAAATCATTGCACACTTGACCCCACAACGTAATGCGGAGGGTAACACCTCTGGAAACACACACAAATCAACCACAACTAAGAGTGGAAATGGGTAAACGGACACATAAACAATTCCAAGTGAAATGATAAATTGATCGAAACATGCACCATATGACAACACAACCAAGAGTAATGCATACATAAAGCTGGTTGTAACACCAATATAAAATGGGCAAGCAGATATAGATGGGAGGGGGTAACAAAGGACTGAGATCTACACCAAATCTAGACAATGGGAATAGAGCACTACAAAAAAATGAACATGATGCTGCAAGATTCATTTTGTTCATCGCAAAAGCAAATGCATGCCAAAAAAATGCACACATGAGTATGAGCAAAAAGAAATGCAGGACAAACAAACACAGTGTCACGAAACTGGGAATTGGGAACGAACCTCTCGTTCATAATATGACAGTCCATGAACTTCGTCCCAGTTGGGGTGACCTTAGGAGTCGTAGTGCTAGTTAAAGACCCAATAACATATGTGGAAAAGGTTGGGTTACACTTTGCTACTTTGTTAAAATTATGGGTGAATGATGAAACAGATCACAAACCAATCACAAACTTCGACCCGTTGCATACCACATCTTCAAACTGGACCACCTGAAAGGGATAGCGGACAAACCCAGTCGGAGAACAATCCACAAGTTTAACAGTGGTGTTCCCCTGCAAGAACAATTATATGAGAATCGGAATTGCGGACCCTAAACATGTCTTTATTTAGGGCAATGATAAAGCTCATTAAGGAGTAAATATTGCCAGGCAACATCCTTGTGACAAACCGTTGAGCAATTTTGGCTCCAACGGTGCAAACCATGGAATTGCCCTGCAAACAAACACAACAGGTCACAACTGGGAACAATCAACCAATGAAGAAATGGGAAAAATAAATCCAGTAATTATTAAAAAAGGGCGAAACGAACAATGGAATCGGAAACAATGAAAGTCGCGCCGATGTACTTCCCTTGAGCATAAGTTGCATCCCACTGCCTACAGATCATAACCGTAATCTCAGCATCAACACCAACATCCAATTTGGATAGGTCGACCGCGCCGCGTCCGGGTCTCTCCCAATGACTGCTATCAAAAGGAGCAGCAGAAACGGACTTCGATGAGGTAACCTTGCGTGGTTGGCGACGGCCAACAGAAGAGCTGCTAACATTGTAAGACATACTGCGAAGAACAACACGGACCAAATGGCGGAAGAACAACAATATATAGAAGTAGAAGAGGGTGAAGGAACCAAAACGTCAAGTTACAGCTACAGTTGTAACCGCCGTACATAACTCTGGTTGTGAAAGCAAAGGGGCGACTCAAATTTAACACAAATTGAAGCCGATACCCACATGAAGAAGGAGCAGATGGGACGCTCAATATAACCATAGCCGGTTACGATGAATTGAAGACGCCGACACCCAACACTAAATGCAAGGGCGAGAGGGAAGAGCTAGGTTGAAATTCTGGACTAAATGTGAGTCTTCAATGCCACAAGAATTCAAGCCCCAATTACACCCCTAAAAGGGATGAATGCTTATTTCAAAGGTTGATTTTATATGTTTATAGATATAGATTTTGGCTAAGTACGATATAATGGTTTCTAAGATATTGTTATAGGGAGGAGAGTAAACTGTCAAGGCATGAAGCATACAGATAGATCGGATAAAATATACAGGTAGAATCTTAATATATATAAAGGTTGGTGGTTGGAAATTTCAAAGGTCTTAAATGTGTGATATTTAATGTGAGTCGTTGTTTTCTCTATTTTTTTGTGTATATCGATAAATTGAAATAATGAATAAACGAGTCACTTAATTAACGAAACATCATCCTTTGTGTACCCGTTATATTCACAATGGTCCAAATTCAGACCGGCTCTCATAAAGTGTTAATTAAAATCTATGTGTATATTACATTAAATCATAGCCCTTAATGCTAATTAACGGTTCAAATTTATCCAATATCTCATTCCTCACAACTATAATAGAAAATAAGATATTTGATGGTTAGTTATTTCCTCTTTCATTCTTAACGTAATGAAAACACTTAGGATTATCAAAAATTTCTCTAATCTTACACAAGATTGACCGGGATCCAGTGGAAAATAAATTTATAACTTTTTAAATGGAAAATTATTTTATTCTTCTTCTTCAAATCTTATGTAAATACGTTGAAAAAAACACAAATCTCATATATTACTCTTTCGTTTGCAGTTTTTATACAGATTATTACTGAGCATAATCTTAACCATCTTGCACAGTGTTATTTCCTTTTAAATTTAAAAAAGGGTTATACAAGAACAAATTAAAAAGTAAAGAAATCTTGATATTTTTTTATAATTATGATAAATCCTCTATTTGTAAAATAAATAAATCTTCTCACAAAATACTCTTAAAACTTTTATATGAAAAAAAAACAAAAAAATGATATGTGATTAGAATTGAAGGCTGAAAATGGAGAGGGAAAATTATAATTCTGATTTGAACTAATTAGGCAACTAATTGAAGGTTGAAATCGAATAAACTCTTTTCGTTAACAAAAAACGTACGTTTCAATTGAATATTTAAATTCAATTAGGGAATCATAAAGATTAATATGTAGCTAAAATAAACATACAATTTTGATGAACGAATCCTCTTACCTCTGATAAAATGTTTGATGAATCAAACTCCATAATGTCATTTAATTGACTACTACATTAAACTTACACACACACTTTACCCACAAATAATATAAAAACGTATTGCCATGGTATAACATAAAATCACCTATATATCTAGGCACATATATACAAATATTCAACACCAACTGACCAAATAAACCGAATATATCAACATGATTAATTTAATTGTCTTTCCACAAGGAAGAAGAAAAGGTATTCTAAATACATCCAGATATGCTATGCAAATATAACATATAAATAACACGACAGTTGAAATCTTAAACGAAATTTCAAAACAACGGTGGTGAAGAACAACAGAAACACAAAACGCAGTACTGTGTGTGACAAAACAATAAGACCATAATCTTCGAAACTCTAATCCGTACTTTTTCAAATAAGCCCTACACGAAACTTCAAAATATCTAGCTAAGAACAACATATTGTATGCCTCCCCAATTCCAAAAACAGCATTTGAAAGCGCCTGGTAGCCTGAAATTTTGAAAAAATGAATTATATAAGAGACAAATTACAAATTCGCCTAAATAACAAATTCCATGTCATCCATAAGACATTTGTTTATCTTCTTCAATTAACATTTGCCGTAGAACACCTCTCGCTCCTTGAGTAATAAAATCGCATAAACAACACAACAAAAAGGCATGATCGACGACTAAAAAAGATATCTAACAAACATCCATCATATCGGTATTAACCTACTTACCGGGAACACACTCAGAAATGATCTGTTCCACTTTGACCATAAGCTCAGCAAAACATGCATTCACTATTACGTACCGCTCACAAATATCAACCATGATCTTCCAAAAAATAAGGAACACATGCGAGATATATAATTATACTACTTATTTCACACTTCGGCTAATAGGAGAAAGGAAAAAAGAAACACAACAATACAACCTACCAACAACGAGAGAGATAGCAAGCCTAATTGTTGGGGATTTTGGAAAAGAAACAGAGCCACGCGATGTCTACATCCGGAGCAAAAAAGGGCGCCCTAGCCGGATATCAGAAATACACCCATTATATATGTCACTACAATACCCATTACTATTTCCACATGGTGAGGATGGGTTCCATATTAACATCCGATATAATGTCAATTCTGGACCAAGACAAACAAAAAGGGGAGTGGTTACTATGACAGAGTTCTACTCATACAGAATGCAACATCTGGACTGTGAAGCAGACACATTGATAAGAGGCGGACGTTTGCCAGTACATCGTGGACGCATACACTTCCATAGAATTAAGAGTCCCGTTTGTGGTGGATCAACCGTAATCAAAGACAACTGATATCAGAACTATACAACAACCTATGTGATGCTGTTACAAAGGGAGATACAGACGCAAAAGCAGTTGGACAAAGAACTGTTCTCCCTTCAAGTTACACAGGTGGACCAAGATACATGATACAAAATTACCAAGATGCAAAGGCCTTATGTAGGACTTTTGGATTCATCACATTTACAGCCAACCCTAAATGGCCAGAAGCAAAGGAGAAACTACAAGACTTGGAAGGCCTTCATCCCAATGACATGCTCGATGTGATGATGCGTATATACAAATGGAAACTGAGCCAACTCATGGATGATTTACGTAAAAAAAGAAATCTCTGGACAAACTAATGCGGATAATAAAAAAACAGAGACATAAAAATCTTGAGTGTGTTTACATTTAAAATAAACGAACTAATATTCTCTTATGGATGAAAGAAACAAGCAAAGCAAAAACATGGAAAGAGATAGATGATTTCATCTGTGCTGAGATTCCTTGCGAGAAAACAGACCCAGAATGCCATAGACTTGTGGTGGAACATATGTTGCACGGACCATGCAGCCCGACACATCCAGACTCGCCTTGCATGAATGGGGGTATATGCACAAAACACTTTCCAAAGACATACTACGCAGAGACAATGTTGGATGGTGATGGGTTCCCTGTTTACCAGCGGAGAAACAACGGGCGTAGTGTCCTCAAAAGGAAGGTCAAGTTTGACAACCATCATGTTGTTCCTTATAATCGGTACCTACTGATTAAGTACGGTTCCCGCATAAATGTGGAATGGTGCAGCAATGCAAGAGCAATAAATTATTTATTCAAATATATTACAAAGGGACCGAATAGAGCAACTACTGTTTTTGTAGAGAATCACAAGGGTCAAGATGGAGAAGTTTCAAGCCACCCAGTTGTCATTAATAAGATAAAACAATATCTAGAATGAAGATATATGTCCGCGTGTGAAGTTGCTTGGCGTATTTTCAGCTTTGACATTCACTACAACCAGCCATCGGTTATCCGACTCACCTACCATTTGCCTGAACAGAACTCTGTGACAATATCATACTCACAACAGCTAGGAAATCTGGTTGAAAAGGATGGTATTAAAAAACAATGTTCACAGAGTGGTTCACTCTAAACAATGTAGATCCGAAGGCAAGACATGCAGAAATACCTAGAAAATACGTGTGGGATGCCAGTGACAAAGTGTGGAGCACACGAGGACACCTAAATCCAATAGAGAGAATGGTGTATACACACCCATCGACTGGAGAGCGCTACTGCCTTCAAATGCTACTAAATGTAGTAAAGGGGCCGCTATCATATGAAGATATAAAAATGGTGAATGAGAGGGTTAACAACACATTTAGAGAAGCATGTTATGCCCGTGGGATGCTGAAAGAGGACAACGAGTGAACAAATGCCATTCAGGAGGCAAGGTTATGGGCAACAAGAGCGCAACTTAGGGAGCTATTTGTCACAATCCTCATCTTCTGCAACGTAACCAGCCCTCGGAAACTGTGGGACACAAACTGGGAGGTAGCCAGGTAGGTCCAACCAATTTGGAGAGAATCAATAGATTCCTTTTCGGGAGCGATTCATCCTTCCCTATCACAGGACATACAATATATGAAAATAAAAGAGTTCCAGTATCAACAGCTTGAGCTAAACGAAACCCAAGTACGAAACTACTGCCTGGTGAGCATAGAAAACATCCTATCTAAAAATGAGAGATCAGTAGATGATTATCCAGATATACCAAAACCATACCCGACTTTGCTTCAGCCATTAGAAAATAGGTTGCTCCAAGAGGAGCTATCTTACAATTGCATTGAAATAAATGAGCTGCATGAGACGTTATACAACCAACTAAACGCTCGACGGCTTCACATATATGTTAAGGTGATGCACGCGGTAACCCATAGAACATGGGAGTTTTTCTTTATCTACGGCGCAGGAGGTACGAGGAAAACATTCTTGTACAAGATAATAATGTCTCAAATACGCTCAAAAGGAGATATTGTCCTGGTAGTTGCATCCTCAGGTAAACAAACACCATTTATAAACAACGCAAAAAACTCAATTAAAATTAACTAAATTAATACAGAGTGACATTGATGTGCAAGAATAGCGTCACTTCTTTCACAAGGAGGAAGACCGGCTCATAGCAGGTTCCTCATTCCAATCGAGCTACTTGACAACAGTACATGTGGAATCAAACAAAATACACACCTAGCACAATTATAGCATGAGGTGAAGCTGATTATATGGGATGAGGCACCAATGACGGATAGACATGCGTTCGAGGCCTTGAACAGAACTTTACAGGATATTTTGGGATTGAAGGATGAATGCAAAAAAGACAAACTCTTTGGAGGAGTAACTGTAGTTCTAGGGGGAGATTTCAGACAAATCCTACCAGTTATCACAAAGGGAAAACGACAAGACATTGTTGAGGCTTCAATTAACAACTCAACATTGTGGGACGAATGCCAACTATTTATGTTAAGCAAAAATATGTGCGTCAACACTCTGAACGAAGATGGTACAATAGATTTTGAACGACAACAGTTCACTAATTGGATAAAAAATGTAAGAGATGGAAATGCACCAGCCATAGCCTTGCAAGATGAGGGAGAGGAATCATGGATAGAAATCCCCAAAATATTCATTCTTCAACCAGGCTTAAATCCAGTTGAGCAACTACTAGACACAGTCTTCCCCGATTTTCATAATAACGCAAAATCCTTCATACTTATAAGACCGTTCTATACTGACACCTTTGAATGAGGACGAGGATCAAATAAACGACTATATGTTCAAAAAGATCAAAGGCCTAATGAAGACTTACAAAAGTGTGGACGACATATTCATGGCGTCCACCGATGTCGCTGAACAAGAACACATGTTTCCACAGGAGCTCTTAAGCACTCTTGATTTACGAGGTACCATTTAAATTTTTTCAGAAAAACTAATCATTTGCCTATAAAGAATAATCCTGTCGTTAGCAAGCGGCTTACATAAACTTATGAAAAAGACCTAACACATTGTAAAATTAATAACAGGAATCCCTCCACATGTCTTGCATCTAAAGGTCGGCCTACCGAAAATGCTCCTAAGAAATGTAAATCCAAGCCAAGGTTTGTGTAATGGGACCCGTCTGCTAATAACCAAACTAGGCTCTTGGGGTGTAGAAGCTCTGATCATAGCAGGCAGTTACGTTGGAAAAAAGGTATTGTTACCCAGAATTACCCTATCATCAACCCAGAGTAAATGGTCATTCGTAATGAAGCGGCGATAGTTTCCCCTAAACCCATGCTTTGCAATGACAATCAATAAGAGCCAGGGTCAGTCATTGAAGAATGTGGGGCCGTATCTACCCAAACCAGTCTTCTTCCATGGACAGTTGTATATCGCAAAAGGATGGCACACAGCATGGCCATCAAGCAAAAGTTCAAAATTTATTATATTAATTTAAGAAGGAATTAGATGGAAAGTAAAAAAAAAAAAGAGGTTTAAATTTATTTGAACAAAAATTTGAATACATATCTGGTGAAAGCTGAGATCAATACGGACCCAATGAAACTGATCTCGCTCGATTCTAATTTTGAACGAGCACATACGAGTCATCCGAAGTCGCGTAAGTCCTAGTATATATATATATTAAGGATTAAAAAAAAGCGTATTAGCTGCCTAAATGTTTTCTTTTTTTAATTTTGTAACATATTGAAGCCAACGTCTCTTATACATAAGTTTTTTTTAAAAAAAAATTGTGCTTCGGTTGGAAGACGCTAGCAAAAGCCAGCGTCTCTCCAACGTAAAATTTTTCCGACCTACATGAGAGCGCCTATGTTAGGAATAAGTTTCAAAACAAGCCTCAATCGAGAACTTCTTTGAAAAAAAGCCTACTTTAGAAAAAAATTCTCTTTTATGACTAAAATAAATATAATAGTTCATAATCAAAGTATGTAATACAATGTTTAGTAAGTTACCACAATCAACGCATCCCGCACTTCTTCGTCAACTTCAAATAATTTTGTTATCGAATTCCATCTTAGCCCGCTTAGACTGGTCAAAAGCTAACCCAACCTGTTGGGTTGTCCGACCCGAAAAAAATTCGAATCAATCCGACCCAAAAAATAATGTAACCCGAAGACCCGAACCCGCTTCGACACGAGACCTGTTGGGTCAAATCTGGACAGACCCGATCGAAGATCTTGAAACTCGTTACGTACCCACTTTTCACATATTTTATTTCATTTAAATTGAAAAATAATAATATATTAATATTATTTTATAATATTAATATTGTTTAAAGTTTATTTTCTCTATTACAATAATCGAACATTTGAAACCCGCTGGGTCGACACAAACCCGACCAACCGAAAATTTTATCGACCCGTTTGACCAAACCTCTTTTCGACCGAAACCCAATTGACCCAAACACAAAACCGACACGTTTTCCGGGTCTACTAGTTATTATAGATTGGAGTATTTCCCTAAATTTTCAATTAAGAATTATTTATATATATATATATATATATATTAGATATTTGAATCAAAGTGTTTATAGAGAATTATAAAAGATTGGATAAAAGTCTAGCAACAAACTGCGCTCTAAAATCCTTGTTCAAAACAAAACTCAACATTTGATAAATGAAAGATCGAATATTAACATTGGTTGCATGACTCTCAGCAACACGTATAACCCTAGATAAAAAAATTGAGAGCATCACCCCCAAATTCCCCAAAAGTGAGGAAGGCAAATGAAATAAAATTGTAGCCATGCACTTAGAATCATTTTTCTTATTCTTTTTGACAACCGCGTTAGAAACCACAACTCCAGAGACAAATGTTTTAACTCTGACACCCGTGAAGATTACAAAATTTCGTTAAAATATTACAAATTAAAATTTTTAAGTTTTATTTTTATAAAAATAAAATATATTTTATTTAAAAAAGATAAAAAGATATTTTATTTAATAAAAATGATAATTAGATTAGTTAAAACGAAAAGTAAATCAAGTCTACAAGTTAAAATTGCAGTGTTTTCGCAGGACTTGCCCTCGGTATTACACCTTTTCGTTGTTTTCCATAAAAAGCTTCTGAATTGGGTTCACAGTTGGGGACTCGCAAGACGGTGGTTGTTATCGCCCACTCCGGCAGCCTACAAGTCTCCATCCTCTCCTGCCACCACTCCCTCCTCCGCATCTCGCGCCTCCCTTGTAAGTGGGGTTATAGTTCATGTGTTCATTCGAATTAGGTTTTGCAGGGACCAAATTGGTTTCAGCTGATTTTCACTTGGGAATTTATATGCTATGATCCATGTTGATTTTATACTCTCAGTCATTGCATTCTAAATTTGTTTGTTTTAGGTTATTGAAGAAAGGATCAAGGATTCTTGGCTATTCTACATGTTTAGGGTTCGACGTCATGTTTAGAGTTTCTGATTCTGCTTTAATTCTTGAAATAGTTCTGATATGCCAGGGTTTTGATGGACGCTGTTTCTTCAAATTTTTCTGTTTTGAAGCTGCATCTTCAAATTTGCAATTGAGTTCTACTATGTCTTGTAAATAGAATGGAAAAAACAATGATGAAAGTATCTTATGCACCAAGCGAAAGCCTTAGTGTATTTAGATTTTGGATCGTTTATTGTAATGTTTTTAAACACCTAAAAGCTCTGCCCTTCCATTCATAAATTGAAAAAAAAAGCCTTTAAATACGACTCTTTGTTTTGTTAGTCAAATAGCCGTGCTAGTCATATGCTTGATATATTGATACTCATTTTTTTTGTTCGGGAAGTAGATAAAGCTATTCACTTCAGTGCATAGTGTGGTATGTGCTGTCTGTGAATTATTACCATCTGAAACTCATAGTTGTCCATGCAGATTACAAACAGTGATTGTAAACTACCAAATAATCACGATAGCTGGTTTCCGCTTTAAGCAAGATAGTCTGGAAGAATGGCAGAGAATTCAACAGCCTCACCCAAGCCTATCCAATCAGCAAACTCAATGGATCCCATCTCTCAAACTTCTCCAACTAACTTAGCAATGCCTTCTCCATCTAACCTATCACATTCTTCTCCTTCAATTGACATTCCCCAAATCTCATCTCCACAAATTCCTCAAATCTCTCAACAGCAGTTGAAGCAGTCATCCTCAATGACACAACAGCAACAATTGTTGCAGCAACAATTTCAACAACAACAACATCAGAATCTAATGGGCATGGGAATGTCTAATTTTCAAGCTCAACAAGGTATGCAAAGGTCTACTTCTGTAGCTCGCATGAATCAGCTGCAGCAGTTGCAACAACAACAACAGTTGCAACAACAACAACAGTTGCAACAGAACCAATTGCATCAGCAACAAGAGATGCAACAAGTACAACAACCACAACAGCAATTTGGTATGCTGCGGCACCAAGCTGCAATGTACGGGCAGAGGAATTTTGGTAGGTCCATGCTAAACCAACAACCAGCACATCAGCAGGAGCAACAACAAATTCAACACCAACAAATTCAACAGCAGCAGCAACAGCAACAACAATTACAGCAGCAGCAAGCACAACAACCACAGCAATTTCAAAACCAACAGTTGATACAACAGCAGCAATTGCAACGCCAGCAGCAAGTTCAGCAGCAGCAGCAGCAATTGCAACACCAGTCACAGCCACAACTTCAACAAGCATTGCAACAGCAACAACTTCAACAACAACAGCAACCTCAGCAACAGCAAATTGGAGGTGGAAATTTGTCACAGTCATCACTTATGGGGCAAAGTGGACATGTAGCAGGCTTGCCTGGTCAAGCGACTCCAGCCCAATTCAATCTGCTTGCTTCAGTATGTATTCTTTTGATAATTTTCAATAATGTGGATTCCTATAATTTGGTATACTTCATTTCTAATCTCTTGACGAATTCATTGATTGTTTAGATTTTGAACTGCTAATTAAGTAGCACAAATTTTAAATGTTTGAATTGGAGACAACTCTTCTATTACCATGTTTAAAAATGTCATGTTAATAGATGGTTTGTGCTACTTATTTAGCAGTTCAAAATCTAATGACATTTGAGCATACTGATTCATATTCCATTTAATGACATTTGAGCATCTTATCAAAAGAATTTTCTTTTCCATATGGAAAACAAAATTGAAATCGAAAGAATTAACTGAAGATGGTTTCCCCACTGAAAAATGATCTAACAATTTGGCTGTTTGTTTAGATTTATGTTATTGTTAGTGTCCTGTACTAGAGTTTGCTTGATTCCTATATAAACTTAGAATTCCTGTAGTTTTTTCAAGAAAATTTTTATATTTGTCTTTCTCTGATGGGGGTGAAGTTTTGAGTGCAGCCTAGGCAGAAAGCAAGTATTCTACATGGCTCACAATTCCAAGCAGGGAATTCACCAGGTCAATCTATACAAGGAATGCAAGCTCTACAGATGGTAGGATCACTGGGTTTTGCCTCACAAATAAGAGGAAATTCACCCCACACTTATGGTCAACAACGTATCAACCAGGGGCAGCTGAGACAGCTGCCACAAAGTGCACTAACTTCACCACAGGTGTGAGTTTATTTTATGCGCGTACCCGGGTTGTTGTCTGCTCAGAATTTATTTTATGTGGTTTTTCAAGGCATTTTATTTTCAGCTCTAGTTTCATGTGATACTGATTCATACCTACTGGATGCTCTAAATTCTAAATCATGTACTAGTCACTTTGATTATAAATTATTAGTGTTATGTTTCATGGGCAATGAAGTTGATGAGTTGGGTTCTTTACTTCATATTTACTTGAACTTTGCGCTTTACTTGAGTTGAGATTTCAGATATACTTAAAACCTCGAGTCATTTTTTTGTTACCCTTTGAAAATGATTGAGTAGACGAAAAGGCATTAGCTTTCTCTAGGGCCTTGATTTTAATTGTAATTGTTTTATCTTTTACAAGCTAAGTTATGAACAATTCTCTTTTGCTCTTGTAAAAGTTACTCTTTCATTCAAACGATCTAGATGAATGCTTGTAGTCATGCATTCCCATGTTTCCTTGTCGGAGGATATGAAAACAATGACTTTGAAGACTGGAAATTCCTTTTAGAACATTTTTCTTCTTGCCTGATGAATTTATATTTGAAAGTAAGATGGTTTGCTAGATACCAATGCCAATGAACGAATCACTTTTCATGATTGCTTGCTACTTTCTTGGTAACAGTGTATGTGTATGTTTTGCTATCTATGATCTCTAATTGTCAATCTTGGAACATCTGTCTAGAAGCTTCCAAGTCAAACCTTATCAAGGGCTTCGTCACTGGGATTTATGAGTCCTGCAGTGTCTACATTATCCCAGAACAGCCAGCAATCATTAATGCAGAACTCTTTGTCACAGCAACAGCAGCAGCAATGGATGAAGCAAATGCCAGCCATGTCTGGTGCTGGTTCCGCTTCTTCAATCCGTCTCCAGCAGCAGCAAAGACAGTTTCTTCAGCAACAGATGGCAGCTTCATCTCCTCAGTTGCAGCAGAGCATGTCTTTGAATCCTCAGCAGTTATCTCAGCTTCAGCAATCTTTAGGACATTCTCAGCTTCAATCACTTCCACAACAGCAAGTTCAAAGATCCCAGCAACATCTGCAACAGCAATTGATGCAGCAACAGACACAGCAATTGAACCAGCAGCAGCAGCAACAACAGTCTCCAAGAGTGCAAGTAGCTCCAGGCCAGAAGTCTCTGAGTTTGACTGGATCACAACCAGATGCAACGGCATCTGGAGCTACGACACCAGGAGGAAGCTCTAGTCAGGGAACAGAAGCAAACAATCAAATCCTAGGGAAAAGGAAGATACAGGATTTAGTTTCGCAGGTCTATATTGGATTTAGTTCTATTCATTACCGAGTAATTTCCTTAATACAAATTTATAACTATGACAAGATGAGCATGCCGTTTTAGATACGTTGTATGGATTTCAGGAATCACACTGTCATTTTTGACAGAAGGCAAAAGTAATTTTTTTTCCAGTTTGTGCAGGAATAATTTACATCACTTAAGCTCATCTAAGCTATCAGTCAATTTCTGGATAGTTACAGCCCATTTCAATTATTATCTTTCTGAACTTTTTGGAGGAAAAGAATAGCTCTTCTGTGTTATAGTGTAGCATGATAGTTACTTCTTAATAAGATTGACATGCCTAATAAGAAGTAATGGGAGCTTTTTGTTCCAAAAACGGGGTTAATTGCTGCTTGCTTCCTTCTTATTACTCCCACTTGCTGTTTACTTTGTCGGGGATTTATTTGATAATTTGTTCATATTGTGCAGGTGGATGCACATGCAAAGTTGGATCCTGAAGTTGAAGATCTTATTTTGGACATAGCTGATAACTTCATTAATTCGGTAAGTCCTTATTTTGTTTATGGACTGTTCTTTGTGGATCCTGTTACTATAGACAGGTAGAGGCCATAGCATATTTGAGCTATGTCAAACCCTTCTCTTTTTTCATTAAGATATTTGAGCTCTCTAATCCTGTCAATAGTACTCCCTCCTCCCTTTTTATAGTTCTTGCTTCCCATTTTGGACAAAAATTAATAAACATGAGAGAGAGAAGATGGGGGAGAGAGAATGTGAGTGTGGGTTTTAATGTAGGAGAGAGAAAGTAAAAGGTGGATGAGTGTGAACTTCAATGTAAAAAAGTGGGAGAAAGAAAGATTTTGGGTGTGATTTTTAGGAAAAAGTATGATAAAATGGAAAGTAGGAATATTTTTTTGGGACACCCGAAATGGAAGACATGAACTGTAAAAAGGGATGGGGTGAGTAATATATATGCTCTTCGGTGTACTCCTATCACTTTCCGTATTCGGATGTTGGATACTTTGGAGGTTCATCATCTTTTGTAACTCCTGAAGGAAAGTTTTGGAGTTGCAATTTATTAACTCTTAGTTTGAATAATTTTTTGGAGTTACAATCTTATGAATGCGAATTGTTATTTGGAGTTTTATTATTGAATAAAAAACAATATTCAAATTTCATACATCTGAAGTTGGTGCATGTTTCTAGTTGCTTGACACTACTTCTCTCTTCATACTTCTATATGACATACATGATACAATAGATGTGAAATGTTTAAGTTTGTATATTTGCAGGTTACATCATTTTCATGCAACTTAGCAAAGCATCGCAAATCTTCAACGTTGGAGGCCAAGGATGTGTTACTACATCTAGGTACTATGTCGTGTCTATGAATCTCTTCAATTAATATTTTGTCTCATGTGGTGCACTATTTATTTTTACATCTTATTTGATGCTATTTGTTGGTTCTAAATCTTGGATCTCAAGGGTGTGGACTGTGCAATAAGGAGGTAAGAGCTGGTTCTCGGACCGAGTAACAATCTCAAACCTTACTGAAGTTGTTTCAAGGAAGTAGTTAGGGCACCTCTTGGCTCTTCACTATTTAGTTCATTTAAGCCCTTGGAAACTTCATTGCGTTGATTTCATCTATATATATCCTTTTAATTGTTTGCACTGGATAATTATGGCGTCTTTTTCTCCTAACTTACACCCCGCCTATGCATGCATTTATTTGCTTCCTATTTGTATTTTGCTAGAGTAAATCTCCTTTTCAAAGAGAAAGGGAGCAGCCATTTATCATCTTTCTCGTAAACTTCTCTAATTGATTAAAGCTGTTGGTGAAATTAATTATTTTCAGAGAAAAATTGGAAACTCAGTATTCCTGGATATTCAAGTGAAGAAAGGAGACAACAAAGAGATACGGTGAATTTACTCAAATCCCACTATTTCTATAGAAATATATTGCTTTTGTTTATAAACACCTTCTCTTTCACTGCCTTTCTACATTCCAATCTGCCTCCTTAGTGACACTTTAGGAAGGGACTTTGATTTTTATGGATGGAATTATTGACCGAGTTCATTTTGCAAGTTGCAGTCCACAACAAGTGATATGCATAAGAAGCGCCTTGATATTGTAAGTGAAAGTCATTGTATAATATTGAGGAAGTTTTTTTGGCTTTGAAGGGTAATATAAAATAAGCTTGCCAGTTATTATGGTAATGTCTTCTTAATTTACTAAGTTAATCTCTACAAGTACTTTTCATTTTAAATATTCATTTTGTAACTAGATTCAAACGATGAAGAAGGAACCCTCACACTCTGAAGCACACATGAGCAGCTCTAGAGAAATGATGAGACCAGGGACGGGTAATCTGCCCAGTGTTGGCCAAATTACGAGGCCGGCCCCTGCTTCTGATCAGTTAATCATGCAGTCAACAGGATCTCAAATGCTTCAACAAATGATGAGGTTTTGATTGATCCTTTCTTTCTGCATTGAATGGATGTATGTACAGCTTGGGTATTAGTGGTAAGGATCATTTACTTTTAATGTTTTGTTTTTGGAGAAAACTTATAATTTTAAGGGTGATGTGAACTCTGAATTTGACAAGTAAATGTTTACCACTTAGAATAAAGCACGTATATTTATCTCTTCTATATGATGCAGGTACTCTTAAGAGGACAGATATTGTTAGCTAGATGCTGTTTGGTAGCTGATGCTGGAAAGTGGGTGACCTGGCCATGTGAGATAAATCTATTACCCTACATGTTGTTAGATCAATAAAATAAAAGTTGAACTACTGTAGGTGATGATAGTTTTTTTAGATACGTTAACTAGACAGTATTGTGCATTCATATGTATGATTTGTGAGGTACTTTTTAGCTCTCAGTATTCATTCAAAATAGCTGATAATGACATTGAAGACAGACATGAGAAATAAGAGCACCTGATGTAATTTTATTTATTTTTTGAGCACAATGTAATATTTATTTCTCATTTGGGTGACATTTTCACTGATGGGGTTGGTGTGGTGTCTTGTTGAAAAAGATTACGTTTAATAAGACAATATCTTTTAAGTATAATATCGGAATTACTGTAGTGTCCGTATCTTCTCCCTCTTCCTATAACCTATTTTCCTCCTCCCCTCTATTCTATTCTATTCTATTCTATTCTGTAAATTTATTTGTTTCCCTTCTTCTTCTCCCCGTCCCATCTTCCTCTTCCATGCATTCTACAATTTTGTACAGTATACAATATCTAGCAAGGGCTAGATTGTATTATTATAATATAACAAACCAACAACAACAACACAAGACCAGATGTCATCGACGGTCTCCTCCGGCGATCTCCATCACGTGCGACCGGTGCATGTTTGGGTTGTTACGAGTGTTTCGATTTATTCTTTGATCCCGGAATCCTACCTCGCTAGCATCGTCTGCTGGTGGTTGGTAGCAGCAGTAGCATTCATTTTGTTTCTTGGCTTTTGGTGGGTATAGGTAGAAGACGATGGTATTTTGCACGCTCCCGATTACGCAATCACGTCTTCATCTTGTCGCTGTGGTATCTCCGACTTCATCCTCATTCGCTGACTCGACCTCCTTGTTTGATCGGGATCTCAAATTAGGTTAGAGTTGATTTCAAACCCTTTCTCAATCTATTAAACTTGTTGTGATTGATCTACTTGTAGAATTTGCTGGAGGAGGTCGAGTGGAGAAAGCGCCATCGCATCCCACCGTCTAGGGTTTTGAATCGACTAATTCGCTGGAACAAGCAGGTTTGTGTTCGAATATGAAGTTATTGGTAGTTGAGCAACTGAACAAGTTGCAAAACCTGAATCTGCAGCATGAACATTAGATTAGAATACCAAAACATATATGCATTCAAAGTGTTTGATAAAATGTCTCAAAGAGAAAAGGCTTACAGTTCTTCACTTTTATATTTTGAAGAGTTTCAATTCATGATTTGCCTTTAAAACTCTTTTTTTTTTTTATTATACTTGTTGTCTCATTAAGGATGTCATTAATTATGTTCTTGTACTTCGTTGTGGATTTTTGGTAAATTTATGAAAAATAAGTCTTCAATCTTTGCTTGATCTACTTTGGAACTGATTGAATGTTTTATTTGATGACACTTTTACTTGGCTTGATGACACTCTAAAGTGTCATTAATTGTGTTATTGGATGACACTTTTACTTAGCTTAGTAGTAGATTCTATTACAATTGTGCTATTGGATGACAAATTTTACTTAGCTTTCAATGAGTGCATATATATATAAGCTATTACAATGATGCATGAAAGTGTCTTCCACAATTTCAACCACTTTATTACCACTTTGTGTCGATTTTGGATTTTAAAAAGACCATGTCTTAAATTTGCATTTGACATGAATTAAGAAATTTCTCTCTTTGAAATCAGTAGCTCTAAGTGCATTGTCTTGTGTGTTTCACTTGGATCTTCAAAGGCTCATTTATAGAATTCAGATAATGTAGTGCCAAAGAATAGTAGTGTGGCCATGCATAGATATCTTATCTAGTAATGGGATTGAATGATTAGTTGTCTGTTCTGAATGACTATACCACTCTTAGTTTTGTAATGACACTTTATATCTGACCAAAATTCATTTACATGCTGGAATTAATGACACTTTCAAGTATACACATATTTCTTCACCTTGATCAACTCGATTTAGATGTCATTCGTGTTTAATTATTTATATATACAGTTTAGTATAATATCCAATCTAACTGCTCTTTTGAATTGGAGTTTGCAGGTATGATCCATGATCCATCCATTGGTATCTAAGGGACAGAAGTCAAACTTCATTTATATGATCAGAGAGTTGTCTTTTAGTTAGATGAGTTGTGTTTATCCTTTACAAAGCTATTTTTTTGTTTGTACTTCATGGAAAAATGGTTGGTCCATCAACCTTAGGTCATTTTTTAGTACATGCTCCATCTTTTACAATGCAAAATGTTAATAATGCTTGTATCCACCACACAGACCATGGCTCTTAAACCACCAAGCAGTGGCCTCATTGTTGGCATCGTCACTCAAGAGTCACATCACAAGGAAGTATTTGCCCAAAAACCCAACTAATAGGCTTTTCCTGGAAAACATAGAAAGAAGGATTTGCATGGAAAGCCAACTGATAGAAAGGGGGATTTGGATTTCGATGTGTATGTACAAAGTTATGTCTCTTTTTAGCAGATGGAACGACACTTTTTATATGAGTTTGTGAGTGTAATGACAGTTTCATGTGATTTTATTAGTGCAATGACACTTTTTAATGTGGTTTTATAAGTGTAATGACACTTTTTAATGTGGTTAAGGTCGTGATACTTTTTATTTGGTTTTATGAGTATAATGACACTTTTTATATGAGTTTATGAGGATAATGACACTTTTTAATGTGGTTTTACAAATGTAGTGACAAATTTAATTTGGTGCTAGGAGTGTAATGACACTTTTTAATTGTGTAATGACAATTTTTATGAATATAATGACACATTTTATTAATATAATGATCCTTTAATGTGAGTTTGTGAGTGTAATGACACTTTTTATTCGATACATAAAAGTGTTATTTGGAACAAAAGTGTTATATGAAAACTATATGAAAGTGTCATAAGTCTGTGTGTCATTAATTTAAAAGTGTCGTTAATTTAAAAATGTCATTAATTTGAAGGTGTCATTAGCGTTAAATAGTCATTACTGTAAAATTGTCATTAGTATAAAGTGACATTAAAAAATAAGTGTCATTAGTATAAAAGTGTCATTAAAAAATACGTCATTAGTATAAAGTGTCATTAGTATATAAGTGTCATTAAAGTGCCATTAATATAAAAATGTCATTAAAAATTAGTGTCATTAATCGAAAATTATCGCTACAAAAATATTATTAAAATAATTAAAAACTTGAGAGAAAAACTTGGAAGAAGGAGTAAGTTTTTAAGGGAGTTAGTTTCTTAATAAAAAACGTTACATAAAGTTCATTCACCCAACTCGTACAAACCTTGTTCCACCAAAAGCCCAAATAATGAAATTTTGACATTTATTTTTATTGATTTTCCGCAGTAGTTAGAAGAAGAATATACTTTTGATACAGCTTGTATTACACAAGAACTACAATTACAAATATACTGTAGTTACACGACAGCTTGTTTTTACAGAAAGAAGGTTTAACTTATGTTGAACCAACCAATGAAGAGGAGCAGGAGGCCAATCCCTCCCTCAGTGAACCATGATTCACGTGAAGATAGATCGATCGATCGAGGTATACTTTTACAGCTCTACTACACTTAGCTTGATGTGTGCGTCCACTATTTTGTAACTCCAGAACCAGCTCCCGCTGTCCATCATATCATCTTCAATCTTGTCTAATTGCATACATAAACCTGAAATCACAACCGTGTAATGACTAACGACTAACAGAGTGAGTGTTTTAACTTGTAACCAAAGAAAATGCCAAGTGAACGGATCTCATACCATTGTTATCAGATCTGATTGTCATTTTGTGCCCATCCGGAACCTCAAACAGGTGATCTCCCTGCAACATAAACAGGCAGCAGCAGCAGCTACAATATGAGAAAATGGCTAAACATTTCATACTAGTTATAAAAGGTGAATTTCAAGCTGACCTCAATGGTAACATCAGATGCGTCAAATTCAGCATTTCCATGCAGAACAATCTTCAATAATTCATGGCGCTGCACCTCTTTTTTCCAATATACATTTTCTCCACACTCCCAATTAATTCCTTTATTTACAACACTCACATTCTGAAGCTTACATCTCGCACAGCTTTCACATAATAAACAATTTTTAGGGCATTTCCAACTCTGTTTGAAAGTCAAATTTAGCATTTATTGGTTACAGTTTACCTCTGACCATACTGTAAAATGGATTCTCCATTGCTGCCAGTGTTCACTGAACCCATTGCATTTTTAGCATCAATGATCATGCTACCAGAAAGCTGAAAAAGACAAACAATTTAGCCTCAATTACAACAGTTCTGGAAGATTACTAACTGATGCTAACTTTAGACCACAAAAAACTGACTGATGCAAACTTTCCCAACCTGAACATCCCTCCAGAAGAATTCTGCTACTTCTACTTGCAACTCTGAACCTTTTGAAATTGATCCACCTTGAAACTGTACAAATGTGAAGGTAACGGTTACTATCACCAGTAAACGAAAGAATAGTCACGCTGACAATTGTTGATGATTGATAACTTGTAGAAAATGATAAACCTCTACTAGAAGAACATTGCATAGGGAAAAATATGGCAAGAATTGTGAGTGATGCTAACCTTTTGCCTGGTTACCTCCCAGATTGGTCCCAAAGCAGGATGAAGGAAGATGAGGTATGGAGGTCCAGCTTCAATATACTCATTGTTGCCACCAATCTGCACAACAATGAGAAAATTTGAAACCATTTAATATGTCAAACGTATATAGAAGCTTAATCAGTACAGCACATTTCACTTTTAGTGAATATAACACTCCGTCTACTCCTTGATCTGATCTTCAAGATTACTTGAAAATGAAGTAGACTAACATGTCACTACTAGAAAATGTTGAAAGAAAGCAATATATACCTCTGACATGAATATGTTACATTGGGAAAGAAGATCATAAGCATTTCTTGTAATGTCCAACAAAGCACCATCTGGAGTCTGCAAAAACAATATAATAATGAACTTAGAAGCCGAACCATTAGTAATCTTGATAGCAAAGTATGTAACAGAACAAATAAAGTAGATGACAGGATTAAGACATACGGAAAGCAAAACACGTAAAAGTACAAATAAACTATTGTAAATGGAGATGTAGACAATTTACAAATATTATCAAATATAAAAGTACAGATTTTCTATGCCAAAGAAGCCATTTAATAACCTGGTGAAGTGACATGTCTCCGAGCCTTCTTTTCTTCTTGGCTGATGAAGTAACCCGTCTTCTTTCATTATATACAACAAATGTATCCAGTTCATCTGCATTCATGAACAAATGGAGATGGAGAGGTTTTTGACGAATAAAGGATATAATAAAGGTGTAAACATAACTAGGAATATAATTCAGCATGTTATACCTTCTATCTCTTTGTAACATCGACGCGAGTAGGTGTTGCATAAGCTATCCGCAATATTTTGCATAGTGCATTCCAATCTACCTCCTAAGACGCTGTCACAAGGAAGGATTTTCAACAAGTTTCCTCACTTTGGCTATTGTGGTTGCATATTGTTCATGATATACATATTACAGTGTGATATCACTAATTACGTCTACTGAAGCAAGTCGTATTGTGTCATTACTACATCAGCTACTACTCTTGCTCTCTACAAAATATTGTGAAGCAAAAAAATAATGTCTGCTTAGAATTTTTAAGTCTCAGCGTCCACAATTGCAAACTTAAAACAAAATTCTACTGTCTTAATAAAAAATTTACATGCTAAAATTTCTTTCTATTTTTGGCTTCCAAATTTGCTGTCTAATGCTGAAATAACCTAAACAAAATTCTAGTTTCTTTATAAAAAAATTACATGTTAAAACTTCTTTCTATTTTTGGATTCCAAGTTTGTTGTCTAATGCAAATAATGGTCTACGGAGTATAACACACAATGAAAAAGCAGACACACGGAAACCTACTAGACATTTTTTATCACCTACCTGCGTCTGATGCCAAAATGGTCCAAATAAACAATTGGCTTCTTTATATTCAATACCAGTCCTGGCAAACTGGTCTGGTCGTTGCTTGATGCAACTCTTTCCACAGAATGTAGATCAATATATAAGATATTTGTGTTTGCTGGAAATTCTGCCTGCAAACTGAGAAAGTTGATATTGGAGTCGTTAGTCTTAAAATAAAGAAATAAGGAAAGAGAGCTAACTGGGAAAATTTATGTAATTTCCAATAAACCAAATCAATCTATAAATGCTACCTTATACACATTCTTCATAAGTTACAATAGCTGCAAAGTAGTTTTGATATATTATATTAAGAGAGCCATACAAAAAAACCTAGAGGCTAGGTCAACAAAAAAAAATTATTGTTTAGGATGTATCTTTATTATATTGACAAGTTCCAAACTAATATGATTGCATGCATAATGGAGTTGGAAGTAAAAACTATAAATCTCAAGCAATGAAAAAATGAATGCATCCCTATTCTTACCAGTTAATTAATGCAATAAACAAGGTAATCGAGATTATAGTTAAGAAGCCTAAGGAAACAGCTTTTGAGAGCCATACACCGTGACCGAACTTGTAAATCTGAAACATGCTTTTGGTACCAGACTACTATATTAATGCCCAAAGAAAGGATTAAAAGCAGCACAATAGGAGAGCATACTTGTTATTAGGATGATTAGGTCCATTACTTATTCCAAATTTGTCAAACTCGGTATACTCAACACAGGACAAGCCATAAGCCCACTTCCCACCATGTTCCATCCTTTCCATTAGCACATTAATTCCTTCCGTAGCACCAGAATTCCTTTTGCAGGATGCAAACCCTAGTTTCTGCAAAAGGGCAAACTAAAGGTTGGATCTTTTTCTAACATAAGATTTCTTTATGACATAAAAGTGATAAAACCAACATTCCAAGACGTTAAGAATATGTGGATAGAATCCTACAAAGATAATATCTATCTGGGTTACAGTATGATAAGCTTCCTACGATCCTTAAATCAATATTTAACACTTCTGGTTCTACTTGGACTCATGCTTAAGTTAGTTATGAGGGCATGTACTAGTTTGATTACAGAAGGGGAAAGTAAGTAGTTCTTAAAGATAGAAGATAGACAGATAGATAGATAATGTCAACCCGGTCACAATAAAACAACTTTACCTTGTTATGGTGTAAACCTATTCCAGACAATGCCAACAGGGTCAAATCTGTAGCAGCCACAACATTACTGCAAATTTAACAAAAATAAGACTAAAATCTTACTTCTTCATGTGTTGCGCAGAGAGAAAGAACAGACATAAGATCCATGTTCTTTAAAAAAAACGTGAATGACCTGACTTGTCGCACTGTTGCTCCTCTTCTTCCTTGAGAATAGAACCACTGGAACACACCTTTGTCATGTGCCAACTTCCATATCACTCCATGGCCTCCTGGCTTGCATACAGGTGTGAATGGTTCGGCAACCAACCATCCACCATTAGTAGCACTGATAGCAGGAACAAGAGGCTGGAAAGTTGGAGTTCATTAAAAGAGAATTAGATGGGAGACTAAGAGATATTTCAGAAGGGAAGTTGCAAAGGAGACATTAGCACATTCTTTCAAGATAAACCTGTTCAAAGAGTTTGAAGCTTGATCGACCTCTTCCAAACCATTTAAGTCTCTCACAAAGTGCAGTGACACGCTCATGATTTTTCTTAGCAGCACTTGTCATGATTGCAACAGGGGTGACGCATTGTTTTCCGTATATCTTGTAGTATAAAAACTCTCTTGCCTTGAAATGTTAAAAAGGCAAGAATATATTTCAGGTAAAGGACAAGAATGCCTCGTTGGGCATTGGAGACTTCCAACTATAACCAATCTTTGGATTAACAGCTAATCTTGTACCTGGAGATCTCTTATAAGACCTTCCAGCAATGTCCGTCCACAAAAGGGGAGCATAGCAGCAGGCAGACAGTCACCCGTAACAGGATCCACTAGACCAAGCCTGTCAGCAGAGCCTCCAAGAGGATAAATTTCACCTAGTTCCGGCAAGCCCTGGAATTCATAACATCATTTACATGTTCAGCAAATTTTATTATAATGAGATTCAGATATCATATTTCATCCAACACAGAGACACCAACCTCGATGCCCCATAGAGCTGCTTGAGATGCATATTCTGTATTCTTAGAGATGTCAAGTCCTTTAGGAGAATGAATTTCCAAATAGTCACACTTAAGTGACTCATTAGCGTGTGGTGACCCATTTACTGTATCCTGAGAAGTTGCTTCAGCAAGAAGTTGAAGCACAGATAATTGGTATCTGCCACAACAATGCTTATTTACAAATATTGAAGTTGAATAGAGTGAAACAAAGTCCAAGCCTCTTAACACATTGATTAAAATCTAACTTGCATAATTATACTAAATTCGGACGGACATGGATGAAAAAGATATAAAATAAAAAAGTTTACCCGATTATGCCACCAATACAATCGTAGAACTTGTCCACTTGTCTCAAAGTCTTTAATAAGCTTTTTAACGCCGTCAGTTGTTCCTCCTTGAGAACACAGCCGCGATTGTTAACCCCGAAATTGAAACCAGCAATACCTCCTCCTCCTCCTCCATTGACATCCCAGGTGTCAATCATATCGGCAAGAGCATAAAGAGCAGCCTTGAGCGAACTCCTCCCTGTGACAGTCTCCATCCCTCGAAGCTCCAAGCCATATGTAAGAACATGCTCCTGCCCCGCAGCAACCAAGCACTTGATGAGATAGAGATCGTAAGAATCGAGGTCGGCCAGGTCCAAAGCCCTAGAAATCCAGTGGTTGTTAGAATTGAAGAAGCGGTTGACCTTGTAATCAGAATCGAGGAGGTCATGTGTGGGGTGGAGGTTGAGTGCGTGGCGGAGCCTCCGGAGACGAGCAATCTCGAGCGGGAGGTCGAAATCAGGAGCTGGAGGAGCACACTCCACACCAGGCGCGGTGGATACGCGGGGGATGTAGCGGAGATGCTGCTGGCATTGGGAGGAAGAGGAAAGGCTTCTGGATCGGAAGAAGACGCCGCTGCTATCGTGGCAACGGAAGAGTGAGGTAGATGGAGGGGGCTGGATGTAGTGGAGTGGCGGACTGGTTGCCGCCATTAGAGAGAGAGAGAGTCAATGGCGGTTTGGAAGGGGATGACGATTGAAGGAACGTGGAGTTGAAATTAAGGGGGGAAGAGAGAGAGGATAAAGTAGAGATGCCAGAGGCATATGCTTCCCCTCTTCAGATGATTCATTTTGTTGCTCTTCAATTTCTCAATCTCCTTGTTTTTTTGTTTGTGACTCCACCATCCTTCTCTTCTAAGGATTGTGCAACTTCCTTCTTATTGGTTGGACTTTGGATGCTGTTTTAACTTTTTCTCTTCCAAGTTTTATTTCCACTCCACAACACCCAACTGTTTTTCCCCTCCCTTTTTCATATACTAATTATTTTAAATTTAATTTTACTTAAGATACTAGGTAAGTTTCTTTAGTGCAAACGGGTCGAACGAGTCGGGTTCGCGTTCGGGTCAATTGGGTTTCAGTCGAAAACGGGTTCGGGTCAAACAGGTGCATAAATTTTTCAGGTTGGTCGGGTTCGGATCAACCTAGCAGGTTTCAAATGTGATTTTTTTTATTGTAATAAAGAAAATAAAATTTAAACAATATTTTTATAATAAAATATTACTCCGTATTATTTAATAAAATCCATTCTTATTTTTTAATTTAAATGGAATAAAATATGTGAATAGTGGGTCCCTCGACGAGTTTCGAGAAGTTCGAGTTGGTTCGGGCTTGACCAAAAGGTCTCGGGCCTGCTTGGATTTGAACCCACGGGTTTCATGAGTTTTCGAGTCGGGTTGGGTCAAGTTTTTTTGGGGTTGGGTCAGCTTTTGACAAGTCTACTAGTGAGGGACCAAATGTTTATTTACATATGTTTTTGTTATGATATTTTATAACATGTTAAATAATAACAATATAGAGCAAGATTGATCATATTGACGCACATAATTAAAATGTTTTAATTTGAATTCTCCATGTCGTGTTGTACCAGGATCAAAAGTACTAAGCTTTCACCTCTTCTAATCTCTTCTCATGAAGACAATATTTATTTAAAATTCAATGAAAAGAATAAACTCTTGAGTACTCATTCGGAAAAAAAAAAATGAGATTAGAATGCAAAGCATAGTTTTGACACGTGATAATTTTGTTTCGCACATCCTTGTTCATTTGTTGGAGTAGAGAAACGTTAATTACTCTATTACTTGCATATATTGAGAAAAAAATTGTGAATATAGAAAATACAACACTCTCACGTGCACCTAACATGAAAGGAGAAACAACAATACAACAAATATTACATCTCATGCTCAATAAGCAAAACAATAATAAATAGGGTAGTGAATACCAGAAGATAAATAAAGTTCTTCTTTCACATTCAGCAGTGGAGTGAAGAAATCAAACAACTTGATTGCTTTATGGTTTATTGGTCGATTCAAATAAAATTAATTAACTATTCTAACATAGTCATCGGTGTCATAGTGTTGCGGTACTTCCCGTAGGCATTTAATGAAAAAATGAGAATTAAAACACCAAAATAAATGTGAATATTTTAAACGAACAAATTGGAGAAGGCTATGACTTACCCACTACCGGCGACGCATGGACTGAACGTCCTTAGCAGCAAAATCTCGGAAACCATCAGGGCCTGCTTTGAACTCTATTTTGTAAGCTCTAAAGCTTCTGGCAAATCCAATCTTCTAAAAGTCAGGTTGTTGTGATATATAGGATGAGATATTTTTCCTCATTGAACGTGAACACACCTGGGGCACTTGGTTGAAACTGCTCAACTGGTCCTTGATCTGTAACACAAATATTTTGTTACGGTTTGCATTCAACAAAGGTAGAGCTTACCATTTAAAGATGGCTTCTCTATCATTGTAATCAAGTCAACTATGCAACGTAGTTTATATCATTTACGTATGTACTGAAACCGCAATTTCAGCAGCCTACATCTCACGACTTTTTAATGTAATGCAGCTTATATCATTTACGTATGTACTGAAACCGCAATTTCAACAACCTACATCGCACAACTTTTTAATGTAATGTACCAATTTCAAGAAAGGCATCAATAAACACCACCATCTCCTTTCTTGTAAGATCGGAAGGAAAGCAGATTCGGGGCACTGATTTCGCAATATGCAAACATAACAACATATCCTTAGCTATTAATTTAAAAAATAAGAATAAACCACTCTTTTCCTAGCTTCATGTACTTCAGAAGTTGCAACTTTTTTCGCTTCGTAGCCGCCGCCACCGAAACTCATTTGCATCTCTCACTCCTCGTTCGTCATCAAGTCGTCATTGTTTTCCAAATTTCAACCCTAATTTAGGGTTAATCGTATTAGATTAGATAGATGTTAGATTCGATGTTTTCTAATGTGAGGAAAAAAAACATGTTTTTTTTCGAAAAATTAACATATTGATCAATCTTATTGCTTAAATTCTTTATAGAAACTCATCATACTAATCTCTAATTAACACCCAGATCAGACTTAATAATTACATAATAAATCAATATCAAAGCAAATCATCATATAAAGATAAACAAAATCTCGATTGAATTATGTGTAGAGAGGAAGATCAGTCCAAGCACCATGGACATGTCCATTCTCGCAGACGTAGGCCCTAACCACCGGCTTACCATTGTCATGGTAACTAGAAACACACACGCCAATGCCAAGTGCATATCTCACATCTCCTTACATCCACAATAAGCACAATTGATATCGATCTTACTCCTTTGACCGTCGCTTATCGTCCTCCAAATCCTAGATCTCACATTTTCTTATACACTAGCTTTATTTTCACGCCATGCACGGAATTTGCACAATAATTTTCATAACTATCAATATAATTTATAAGCATATAGAAATAATATTAATATAAATAAAAGCATGCATTGTTAATTGATTTTTAAGTCAATATTATATAAATAAAAAGCATTTTAATTGGTTTCCAATCTTTTATATTGATATGCGTTTAAATAAGAAAGTGATATCAATAGATTTAATATAGTGATCTTTGTATGTATACTAATGGATTTGTGTGTAAATAGAGAATGATATTAGAATTGGGTTAATTATCTTTAAACATATATATTTAAGTTTTCATTTTTCAGAAAACATTGTATATCAAATGATGACGTGACATAGCTTATTGATGAATATAGTGTTTTGCTTTAGTAATTATAGGCCCTTGCTATTCACCGCCCACCCAAATTGTTATTTACCGTCAGTCTCGTGCGTCACGTATGGAATAAATCCATACGTCACGTGTCAAAGCAATCCATACGTGACGCACAGACACAATCCATACGTGACGCATGGATTAAATCCATACGTGATGCACATACACAATCCATACACGACGTATGGATTGTTTTGCCTATATAAGGCCCAACATAGAAACCCTACCATTTATTTTTCTTCCTCCTTCTCTACCACTGCGCACCAGCACCCCAAACACGCCGATTTGCTCCAAAATCAACCATTTTCAACAAGTCTTTGCATATAAGGGGGTAAACATTAAGATTTCATTGTTATGATATGATATTGATGTATATATGAGGTTTTGATGTTGTTTTGATGATATTTACTTCGAAATCCAATGTGTATGTTAATTAGTTGATTAGAAAGGATTAAACTTGTATTGTATGAATGGATTGTAAACTTTATTGAGAATTTTTTGTTGAATTTGATATTCTTATGTGTAGATAGTGTAATTAGGGTTTTGATATTGAATTAGGGTTTTGTGAATTAGGGTTATGAATTAGAGTATTGAAATTTGACATGGTTTTAATGAAATTATTGAGAAACGGTTGAATCCAGGAAAAAAATGTTGTTTTTAGGGTTTTACAATCTGCGAAATGCAGAATTAGGGTTCTGGAATGTGCAATTCCACACGTCACGTATGGAATAAATCCATACGTCACGTGTCAAAGCAATCCATACGTGACGCACAGACACAATCCATATGTGACGCATGGATTAAATCCATACGTGATGCACAGAAACAATCCATACGCGACGTATGGATTGTTTTGCCTATATAAGGCCCAACGTAGAAACCCTACCATTTTGTTCTTTTCCTCCTTCTCTACCACTGCACACCAGCACCCCAAACACACCGATTTGCTCCAAAATCAACCATTTTCAACAAGTCTTTGCATATAAGGTATGTAACATTAGGATTTCATTATTATGATATGATATTGATGTATATATGAGGTTTTGATGTTGTTTTGATGATATTTACTTCGAAATACAATGTGTATGTTAATTAGTTGATTAGAAAGGATTAAACTTGTATTGTATGAATGGATTGTAAACTTTGTTGAGAATTTTTTGTTGAATTTGATATTCTTATGTGTAGATAGTGTAATTAGGGTTTTGATATTGAATTAGGGTTTTGGGAATTAGGGTGTTGAATTAGGGTGTTGAAATTTGATATGATTTTAATGAAATTATTGAGAAACTGTTGAATCCAGGAAAAAAATGTTGTTTTTAGGGTTTTACAATCTGCGGAATGCAGAATTAGGGTTCTGGAATGTGCAATTCCACACGTGACATGTGGATTGTAACCATACGTGACGTATGGATGGTACCCACACTCCACGTATGGAATTGCCTTCTCCTGATGCAGTTTTCTGCGGTTTCTTATTTATTTGATGATATACGGATTGAAATTTTGATGATATACTGATTAAATACGATGAACTGATTAATTTTGTGGAATTGCACATTTGTTTATAATGATCATGTTCCTCAATGATTAATTTTGTGATGCAGATATGGATCGTCGACTTGGCCGCTCTACTCGTCTTAGAATTAGAGAAGAGAAGAAAAAAGATCTCGTAGTTCCAAAGAGAAAGGGGAAGAAGAAGAGGCAAGAATCCTCTCCTCTTCGTTTAGAGTTTTCTGATGAGAGGCAGCAGTAGCAGCAACAGCAGCAGCAACAGCAGCAGCAACAGCAGCAGCAATAGCAGCAACATCAGCAAAGTCCACATATGTCTGCTGGAAGCTTCATGCCCAGGGCTCCCCTCATTATTTTCCCGGCACCCCCATTGTGTTCCCACAGATCCCCGACTATCATCTTATGCATCCACAACAAACACAGTTCCCCGACTATCCTCCTATGCATCCACAACCAGATCAATCATTTGTGGAGATGATGAGGTTGGGTAGCGAAGCTCATAACCCTCAGTGGGGCGGCGACTACTACTCCGTAACTGCACCTTCTGGCAGTACAAGACCATCGGCAAGGGGTGCAAATGTTGATTCTGATGGAGAGGAAGGGAAAGAGGGTGAGGATGAGGAAAAGGATGAGAGTGAGGAAGAGGTTCAACAACAAGAGAATGTTCAAGAAGAACATCAAGAAGAGGAAGAGGAAGAAGAACGAAAAGAGGAAGAGGAACAACCCAAACGATGACGGCAACCACCTCCGATCAAAGTTATATACGACCCTCACTTACAGCACGGTGTTCCCGGAGGTCCACAAAATCCGGAGCTGCTCATAAGCTTTCCCGCTCATAAGCTTTCTACGTGCAAGAAGGAAAGGTATGTAATTAGTTTTTGGTTTTTAGATTGAATACTTATCATAAACAAATTGATATGAATTTAATGTTATGATATATGGTTGAAATAAATGAAAAAAATACATTTAGTCCATTACTTGATTATATGAAGCATGAGTTCTTATAAGTGTTGGGCCCAGATTTCGACGGTCCAGTTTGTCCACGGCGCCCGTAAATATCAAATCGGATATGTAGCTCCAACGACCAGCAACACGAATAGAGTCGTTATGGTAGGATTCAAGTCGAAAGAAATCAAAGGAATCAGACCCGAATTGGAGACGTTGACGACCATTGTCCATTTGGTCCAAGTCAAGACGGACGCCCAAAAAACCTAATGTGGATACGGAGCCCCGGGAATAGATGACATGGATAGAGCCGTTAGAGACAAGGCCATGTCATCTGGAATCACCGGGATCAAACAAGAATTGAAGACCATGGTGATCGTTGACCATTAAATGATCAAATCCCTCCAAGATCGCTGGTAATCTCGCTGGATATCTCACCATTCATTACTATCAACATTTTATCAGCAATCAAATGGAGAGTCAACGGTATTTAAGATAGAATCAAGCACAATCAAGAGCATTCAAGAAGGAATCAAGAGCATTTATGAGGAAATCAAGATCATTCAAGGAAGGTTGATCCAAGTATAAATAAAGCTTTAGAGAAGCCTCAAAGGATATCCAACAACATCCAACAACACTCCCAGCAGCAATCACCCGCACTCTCATTACAAAAACTCTCATTTTATACATCGTCGTCTGTCTGACAAATTTGTCCATCTCTTCTGTTTCGACTATACATGTTGTAACCTTCTTCTTCCTCCCTTTTACCACGAAAACTACCATCTGGAATCACCTGGTCCCATCAATCTAAGTAGATTTATCATTCTAATTGTCGTGCCCCACAATTTAACGAATTCAGATCGGTTGATCAAAATTCGTCCAAAACAATAAGTATGTTTTTTTTTATTTATGTATGACAACTTTGTGTTGTGATATTGAATTTGTTAATGTATTGATTGATTTAGTTAAATTGATGGATTGTTTGTTGAAATATGTGTAGATGTGTTGAAAATTTGGTTAGGGGTGTTTCTGTCCAGAATGCAGAAACTGGTTTCTGGACATTCTGTGAAATGCAATTACACATGTGACGTATGGATGCAATCCACACGTGACGTGTGGAATTGCACTTTACAGAATGTCCAGTTTCTGCATTCGGTTGGACAGAATATGTAATATGCAGTTTCTGGAAATTTGATAATTTGTGGATAATGTTTTTGAAGTTATGGAAATGATTTGTAGCGAAAGTGAAATGATTTATGTTACGTAATCAATTAACAGGAGAGAGGCGTATTAGATCACCACACCAGAAATGCGCAACTGAAACAATGGAATCTTAATGATAGGCAAGAATGGGGCCAACATGCAATTACAACCCAGCTGTCTCATCTCAAGGCCTTGATGTTCGAACAGATTGATTATCCGCTCATCTGCGCCTTTATTAAAAGTTGGCATCCGGAAACAAACCCCTTCTACATGCCCTTTTCTGAGATGACGGTGACGTTGCTGGACATCCACAAATTAATGGAGCTTCTTATTCACGGATGTTCTATGGTGGCCGACGACGCAACACGTTTCGGGACCACTTCCAAAAAGAATTGATTGGTGAAAAGGGACAAGCCAATTTACGGGTTCCAGAAGGAAAGCACAATGGCTATTGGATGAGTGTTGTAGCTTTGAAGGCGCACTGTGAGAGCGTAGACGATGCCCAAGTACATGGGTTGGGCTATGTCTTCCACTTGTTAACTTCCACCATCTTCACAGACAAGTCGCAACACTTGGTCCCTCTGAGATTTGCTGCATTTTTGGGGAGTGTTTAAGAGGCACGAAATATGTCATGGGGATCTGCGGCGTTAGCATTTTTCACTTTGCTAGCATATTTATATCGTTCCATGGGCGTCTGTTTTATGTTGTAATGAATCTGTTTTGACAAGACATGACATTTTTCGTGTTTTGACAAGACAATACATTTGTCTACTTTTGACAAGACATTAAATTTGTCTGCTTTTGACAAGACAATACATTTGTCTCCTTTTGACAAGACAATTCAGATGTCTCCTTTTGACAAGACAATTCATATGTCTCCTTTTAATAGGACAATTCAGATGTCACCTTTTGACAAGGTTTCAGTCCATATGTGACGAGTGGATTCAGTCCATACGTGACGTGTGGATTTACCATTTCCATACAGAATGCAGTTGAACCAATGGTTGATGCAATTAATTATGAGCTACACATTAAATTGAACCACGAAATACCACATAACACTCCAGTACATCAAAAGATACAACCTTAAAACATTAGAAGTTCATTTGAAACTCGAAATAAAACAAACATTACAACATTACAATTAAACATTGTTAGGAATGACAATAACTCTTGAACTACTCATCGTTTTCATCCTCGTCTTGGATTGTGACAATATTTTTGGTTGATTGTCTTCCTCCTCTTTCCGGGGGTATGTAAGCAAAACACCTTTGATACACTTCGTCATACAAATCCGCGACAGATTCTTCACCATTACGCTCCCAAAGATCATAAATAGGTGGTAATGGAAATCCGTCTTCAAGGCGAATCTGAGATAGATTTTATTTGTGCATAATTAAATTTACATGCAATGCACTAAGTGATTAAAGTTGAAAAAAACATACCGGGATGAAATGTTCCTCTTTTGAAAGTAGTAATACGCAAACAGTTGTCATCTTGGGTTGACCATACCAAGTCTGAAGCCTAAGAGGCAAGAATGTCTGTTTAATTTGGTCGCCTAGACACACAAAGACACAATTACATGTCGAAGCCACCAGACATCCCATTTCCGGTACGGTAAGCCAATGATCTCTTGGGGTTGATCTGGTATCGCTTTCCCATGTAAGTTGATGTATGGCAAACTTCAATGTCGGTTTTTCTTGGCTACCAATCCACGTGCCTTTAAGTAAATGCCAAATCTCATTAGCTTTGCCTATCATCTCTTCGTGTATGAACTTCCATTGGTTTTGGCTCCCACCTGTTTCATGAGAACCAAAAACAGTTTGAGTGGCAAAATATTTTGGAAAATTGTACATTAGGATGAAGCTAATTTTGGTCACCTGTTTCCATAGCAATAGATCTAAATCCGCAGTTTCCATCGACTTTGATGTCAAAAAAACCCTGCATATTCTTTCGCATGCAGAGTGGTAGCTTAGCCCTGTACTTAGAAGGCACCCTCATTTTTTGTGGAACGGGAGGTGCACCAAACGGTTTAGCAACCCTTTTCTTCTTGGGAGGTGTTTCTTCCAAAGCTCTAGATTTCATCTCTTGGTCGGTGTATTCTCATGCAACCATGTTTCTTTGTGTAGATCTAGCCACTTTGTTAGGAGCTCCTTGGGGACGACTACCGGTGTGTTTCGAAATAGGCGGCTCTTTGAGAGGTGTATCCACTTTAGCTATCTTTCTGACAGATAGTGCACACTTCTCTTGATCATGTGGTGACAAGGTGGAGAATGTTTCTTCATAAAATTCGTTAAATAAACGTCTTTCCACATTTCTCTTAGTTTCAAGATGACACTGTGTATCCACTTCTTCCAAAGACAGCGTACTCCAAAAAGGATGAAAAGACACAAACTGAATTGGCATTTGTTTCTTCAAACAACTCTCAAGGTCATGGACACACAACATCCCGTCTCGGACCTTGATTGCACAATCACAATATTATGGATTGTACATGCCTCGTACACGTTTCTCATATTCTTTAATTAATATATACAATGTCTTGTACGAAACTTTGCACTTCACATGTACAAAAAAAGATATATGTATGGTGGACAAGTGTAAACGTCTTTGTTAGACTCTAGTTAAATGAACCCACTCTTTTAGCTGGTTTCCTGCCATGTCACTGTATTCCTTGAAAAATATGTCGAGCCTACCTTGTCCTCCACTCAAATATGACTTCAAACAGGAATGTGCTCCTTCCACTCTGGAATTTTCTTAAATTGTTCAAAATCCAGCACAGTTGGGAACTAAGAATCTGCATGTTTTGTAGAATGCACATCCCTATGTCACGTATGAATGATGTCCATGCGTCACGTGTGGATGTGCATTCTACATAACTACAGTTTAACGAGTAAGACTTCAATTTCTGTGTACTTAATTCCATGTGTCACGTGTGAATGTGCATTTTACAGAAACTGTAAGTTGAACGCGGTTTATTGAATAAAGTTGTATAAGTGCAAGTATAGATAAATTACATGTTTTTCGTGTTGCTTCCAAGATTAAACACCTCATATGTCCATGCTGACACACATCTTTCTTTAAGGACCAAGCCAATTGTCTCTAACATATTGTAGTACGGGAATATGCGTGTTCCAATCTCTCTCTATAGTACGCAACTTTCTTTCATATCCTTCTACGGTGGATTCCTCGAACAAGTTGTAATAGTCGTTGTTTAAGTTTTTTTTCCCTTTTCTTTCGATCCCATATCGCTTGAAGCTTTGGCCTCTATGTTTTTTCTAATACGCCGTCTACATAGAAAAAACTTTGCATTTGGAAATAGAAGATTTGTTGCATTCATCAAAGCTTGTTCACGGTCCGTAACAATGCAAGTCGGTGTTGCTCTAATTCTTCTATACATCTCTTGAAGTTGTTGCATAGCCCACAAATAATGCTCTTTAGTCTCGCCCTCAATAAATGCCCCACAAACTACAAAGTTTCTCCATGTAGAAGTGATTTCAACAATCTCGAAAAATGGCATTTTGTACCTATAAAGAGGTAATTTGAAATAATATTATTGCAATGTTATGGAAAATCATACGTGATGGTCAATAATCACACAAAACTTACTTGACTGTGCCATATGTGGAGTCCATTAGAAGTACATACGGAAATGCCTTTAGGAGCTTCATTGATTTCGGACTAGCAAAGAACATATCACCAATCGACGACGCATCATCCTTGCTTGGCCTATACTCCATGAAATAGTCGTTATGTTTGCATTTGTGGAAAAACTCTTGGACAACAACTCTTCCTTCCCTGTCTTTGATCCTTGTCTTGGCCATCAAATTGTAAACTTGTTTTTTTTATGGTTCTTGGAAGACTTGTTGAGCATAGTGAATATCTCATTTGGTTTACAATGAGTCGTTGTCATTTAAACTACAGTCCACACTTCATCAGGCGTCATTCTTTCAGCAAACACATTCCCGAACAAGCTACTGCCAATAGGATGGTTGTGGGTACCACCCATTACAGTAAGTCTCCAAGCCCCTCTAGGCTTCTCTAGAAGCTTTAATGCGAACCAACATCTGCATTTCTTCGTCTTGATGTTTTTCCTCTCTCCCTTAGCTTTTGATTAAATCACTCGTCCTCTATCACAAATAAGCTGAAGTTTTCCAGAATGTGTTGGATCAGGTGCTCTACTCCTTCCATGGACTATGCAAAATTTATTAACTTCTGCAATCTTTACTGCCCAGCTCACTCCCTCTTGTCTAGAGGCGGATACCAAATCACTTGTAAACACCTCTGAGTAATCCACAGAGACATAGTGTTATTCTTCTATTGGAATATCGAATTGTGGTGCAGTACGCAAAGGACGAAACACATTTAAGCTACTTGTGTCTGAAACTGGCCTCACCAAATGTGAAGGCCATTGTGTGTATTCGTAACTGGTTCCAAAAGATCCAGTGTTGATATCACCAAACTGTGATTGTGGTTGTTCCCATGTTGTTGCATTTTTTATCCCATATTAAGGTTGAAATATATCTTCAATACCCAAATCAAACGAAGGTATGTCATTGATGTATGAAGGAGGTTGTGAGTAGTCATTAAGAGTTATGTTGTTTAATCCAGTAAACACAGAGATGTTCATCTATGCACAAACACAAAGATAACAAACCAGTTAAGCTTCTGTATGGAAGTTCCATACGTCACGCATGTATGAAATCCACATGTGATTTATGGACACTTTCCACACGTGACGTGTCCATACTATCCACACGTGACGCATGAAATTACAACTAAATCACACAAAAAATACTGGATTGTACGTATGTTTCTGATACTAAATCTGTGTTTCATTAACATTTCAAACATCATAATATACAAATCAACATCTTTTGTCATACAACTAATACAATTATCATGTGAATCCCATAAAACCTAACTAAATCAAACCCTAAAACAAAATAACACTTTAAAATTAAATATTGTAGAAAGAATGTTACCTCATTAAGATTATAACTTTAAAAGTAAGTTGTCGTTTCGCCATTCGGACATCGTTTAAAATTAAATAACACTTTAAAAAATAATGGAATGAAAACAAGTTTCATTCCATTCGGACATCGTTTGAGTGTCGTTTCGCCAAATTGTACCTTAAGCCCATTTAAGGCCTTTTATGGTTTACGTGCCTCATTTTGTGTGAGCGAGACCTCTTTGCTACTTAATATCCCTAATAAGAGTAAGTTGTATAACTTTTTCAACAATAATCAACGTGGATGTTGTAGACTATACATATTGCTACAAGTTAGAGAGTTACGACAAGTATGTTTTTTACAAAGGAGGCGCTACTTTAAAAGTTAGAAGTTGTGATTGGGAGTTACCCACATGGTTAAATATCCCTAATAGTCATTGAAAAACAAGCTTCATTCCATTCGGACATCGTTCGGGGGTCGTTTAGCTAAATTGGGCCTTAAGCCCATTTCAGGCCTTTTAGCGTTTACGCATAATTTCGAGTCCCGTTTTGTGTGGCGTGACCTTATTGGGACTTTATATGCCTAATAACACTATTGTTTATAAATTTTTCAAACATTATAAAACATCAATGTTGTTGACCATACATATTGCAACAAATTAAGCTTGTGATGAGTAGTTTGATGTTTACAAAGAAGGTGTTACTTGAAAATTAAAAGGTTTTGATTGGGAGTTACCCACATGGTTAAATATCTCTAATAGGCATTGAAAACAAGTTTCATTCCATTCCGACAAAGTTTTGATGACGTTATGTCGAATTGTGGTTTTAAAGCCTTTAAAAACAACACTGAAAATGAATTATTTTGCACACATAACTACAAATACATTGAAATGAATTACATAAGCAAAAACATTGGTAAATCCACACGTCATGTATGGATTAAATCCATGTGTGACGCACGGGAGCAATCCATACACGACATATGAATTGTTTTGCCTATATAAGGCCCAATATAGAAACCCTACCATTTTATTCTCTTCCTCTTGCTCTCCCACGACGCACAAGCAAACCTTAAGCACTGATTTGCTCATATTTCAACCATTTTCAACAAGTCTTTGCATATAAGGTATGTAAACATTAAGATTTCATTGTTATGGTATGATATTGATGTATATATGAGGTTTTGATGTTGTTTTGATGATATTTACTTTGAAATCCAATGTGTATGTTAATTAGTTTATTAGAAAGGATTAAACTTGTATTGTATGGATGAATTGTAAACTTTGTTGAGAATTTCTTGTTGAATTTGATATTCTTATGTGTAGATAGTGTAATTAGGGTTTCGATATTGAATTAGAGTTTTGAGAATTAGGGTGTTGAAATTTTATATGGTTTTAATGAAATTATTGAGAAACTGTTGAATGCAAGAAAGAAATGTTGAGAAATTTGATATGGTTTCATAATTTTTGAAAACTGCAGAAAACTTGGAGTGTGCAATTCCACATGTGGCGTGTGGATTGTAACCATACGTGACGTATGGATGGTATCCACACGCCACGTATGGAATTGCCTATTCCTGAAGTTGTTTTCTGCATTTTTACAGAATAAATTTGATGATATACGGATTGAATTTTTTTTTGTTTAAAAATATTATGATTAAAAGCATTGTTGTTGTTTGGATAGATTATGAATTTCATTGAGTATGTAACGATGATTTGGTTATGTTTGTGATTATAGAGATGTCCTATTCTGATCAAGAATCTGATAATAAGACGATGTCTAGCACGACAAACAACTTTGCACATTTGACTGATATGCTTGAGGGAATCCAGACGACCATGGTGAAAAGTCTTGATGAGGTTCTAAGATATGAAGATGCAGCGCAAGAAGGAGCATCACTAACGAGAGCGGAAGTTTCAGGAGCGATGTGAACGGGAGCAACAAGAACGTAAAAGGGAGAGAGGAGAATCATCCACTAAACCAAGAATCCCAGGGTATATTGCACAACAATACAGGAAGCTCTTCAAGCCGTTCAACCCTCGTCGTTAGATCTTTCTTTTGAGAATTTATCCACCTTCTTTGTTTGATTGTTCATTTGAATGTTTGTTTAGAACTACTTGGAAAGTGTTGAACCTTATTATGTTTGAACAAGTACTTGCTTTCTTTAGAATGTTTGTTTTGTTGTTATGTTGAAAAGTGTTGAACCTTATTATATTTTTTTTATTATGTGGTGCACCATACATATTGCGACCTCGTTCGGTTTTCAAACTAGGTTTTACTTCAAAAGGAAGAAATCTTGATTTGAAGTTACACACATGATGAAATAGGCATTATAAGGATTGAAACCAAGTTTCATTCCATTCCGATAAAGTTTCGACGACGTTTTTGCTAAAGTGGGCTTTATCGCCTTAAAAACGACACTGACAATGAGTTATTTTGCACACATAACTACAAATACATTGAATATAATTACATATATCTCAATTAACATATGTAGGTTCATACGTGACGTAAGTACCACATTCATACGTCACGTATAGACACAGTCAACACGTCACGTATCGTCACGTATAGACATAATCCATACGTGACGTGTTGATTTTTTGTTTTGAAATGTTGCAATCGACACTCGACGTATGGTTTTAATCCGTGAGTGACGCACGAGACTGGACGGTAAATAGCAAGGGCGGTAAATAAAAACTATGTAATTATATAGAGATTGGAAAGATCTACAAAATTCTGTGTAATAAAAACCTTGATTCGATCTATTCAAACGTAGAGAGTAATATTTTCTTAACAAGAAAAAGAGCCCCTTCCCTCACAGGTCCCGGGCATTGCAGCTCAGTTTTTACGACTCTTCTTTTTAACTTGTCGAAACAACGAGATGTTGGCATCTGCATTTTTGCGTCTCTCTTTAATTGTCGCTTCATATCTTCCCTTACACGTGTCCCTATTCTTTCTCCCAATTAGGAATGTTCTCAGTCGCTTCATTCACCATCTTTATTAGTGTCACCTGCAAATAACATAAATCAAACAAGATAGTGCATTTTTTCATTTCATATCATAGACATTCAGTATAAAAGAAAATCAAATCATTCTTACTGAATCGAACTGTATAACAATGCCATAACTACTTGCTTTCAAGGGTGCAAAAAACATATAAATTCTAGTTTAAGCACAGTGTAATATTCAATACTTTGAAAGTATCACGTGTCTAATAGTAATAATGCACAATAGGGAAGGAAGAAAGGAATGCAAACAGGGCCTATAATTAGTTACGAGTAAGGGTATTTGGGTCTTATGTAATGAAGGAATATTCTGACACAGACGGTTAGAGAATGGCTATGAGCCAGCTAGAAAAGATTATATATAGGGAGAGATATCTGTAATAGAAGTTATCCAGAACTAAGTTAGAGAGTTCGGGCTTTATGCCTTGGGACTCTTTGGAGTTAATCTCCTATGATGTTGGCTGAATAGGGGTGTCCCTCTTGAGATTTATCTTGTTATTGACTATTATCAATCAAAGCAAGTAGAATTTACAGTGTTTAGCTCTCTATTCCAACAGAATATCACAAATGCAAACATCTCTGAAATCTGCAATCATGTCAGTAGATGACACCGATTTGCACTCGGTATAGTTTGAATCTAACCTATATGAAGCACCTTAACTGTCAAAGTGTAAGCTAAGAATACAAAGAGTAGGAGAATATGGGACATCCGTAAGGTGCACTACATCAGATTCAGATCAAGTTATATGCAATTTCAGGCTAGTGAAGCTATCAAGTCACAAACCCAATAGAGAGAGCACATTTTTAATGCAATTTTCTAGTTACCACACTTTCAGGAACACCAGGAGGTGGCATTGGATGGTTCTTAGGGGGAGGCCCACGTAAGTATGACCTCTTATCAAACCGCCATTCACCAATTTTCCCATAGGTGAGCTTACCCTGCATACGGAACAACAAGAAAAGGTGATGAGATGCTATAAAATGGTAGCTTAGCTGTTTTTTTGTGCAATTTTATGGAAGATCTGCAGAATACACAACTGGAAAAATCGAGACAAACCCCAATTTCAAATTACAAGATAACCTAGACCCATACTCCTTTATATAAACAGATTAGAATCAAGAACTCTTACCTTCATGTTATAGTCACACCCATATGTATAGTGAAGAATGTACCTGCCTTTAGTTTCCAGGTCCCACGGGGGCTGAAAAATAGATAACAGAACTGCTGAGAAAAAAGGAAGTACAAGAGATGCATATGCTGGAAAAGTTTCCAAAATATATATGACAAACCTGTAGCATAAAATCCTTCCGGAGAATATGCTGCACACCATGCAATGCAGATGCAACAGCGTATGCATACCTTTATCCCATATAAGAATGTAGTGTCAAAGATAAGAAAATGTCAAAACAAATATGCGACTTCATGTCAAGGGAGTTCCACATACATTTCAAGAACCCATCCAAAAGCTTTATCGGTTTCTGGGTCATCTTTCATCTTTAGCGAAACATTCATCCAAGTTGGAGCTATCTTTGCAAGCAAGTCCTATACAAAGTAATCACTTGTGTAAGTTTAAGAGCATCGAAAAATTTGAAGCTCTGAAGAAAACAAATAAGAGAGATTGTGACTGGGAGTGATCTTCAAATCACTTAAAGAAGAGAATAAATGCTACCTTCTCAATAATTACTGGGGAGTTGCCAATTGGATCAACATTTGTGGCGGGTCCATTTTCCTCAGGATAGAATTTTCTGATGATTTTCTTGTTCTGATCAGGCTTAATGTAGAAAAAGGGGAAAGCAGCAGGGTGTCCTCCAATAGCCAAATTGGGAAGAGGCCGTAAAAATATATGATCAGGTTCAGCCATCAGTACATACCTGCATTACAAGCACCAAATCAATGGTTCAACTATAGCACAAAATATACAAAATCTGAAGTAAATTCCGAAAATAATAATCAAGAATCTTACTGTTCCACAATTGGAGCCTTAACTAGCCATTGAACGAACGCCCATGGTCTGTTCAACACTATATAACCCTGGACATGAAATCACAAGCATAAAACTGTGTGACAAACCGATATTTCCCCCCCAATATTCCAGTGGTCTATGAATCCTGAATGGTTCTGGAGCTGAAGCTTCTCAGTTAGATAAAAGAGGAAAGTTATACAAAGAGGTACGAGTGTATGACCTTGATTCAGAAAATGGTGTCCATGTTAACAACATTTTTCTTGCACACCTCAACAGGAGTTCAGAATATGCCTCAAGTAAATATAAATCAACAAATCAGTGCAGACCTACAGCTAGACAGAACCCTCATACATTAATCATTTGATGGAAACTAAGAATGATAAACAAATGCAAAGTCTAGACAACTAGCAGCTCAAGGATCTTGCATGACTACATTACATTATTCAAAGCAAGCCGTTTTCTTGTAATGTACCAGATCTTATTCCTTATAGTCCATATATTTTTGTGACTGGGTTTAGCATGACAAGCCTAATAAATTAAAAGCCATGGATACCTTATGAAATGTATTTAATTACCTACCAGGTGCTTTTTGTCCTTTTCCCTTACACACAGCTTACTTGCTTAGGAAATCACAACAACAAGAAAAATCTGCACACCGACATGAAACTGCAACAAGAGTAATACTGACCCGATCAAGACCGGAGGGGAGCGGATCAACAACGAAAGTGGGGATCTCATCCATCAAATCATCCGGCTTCCCAGAGTGTAGAATCCTGGTGAACCCTCCCATATCAGATCCAGGCAGATCTTTCTGTTGTGTATACCAATAATACATAATCCGGCATTGCCATTTGCTGTAAGGAGCATCAGTAGCTGTTAGGGCTACATGGAATGGAACCTTTTCTCTCTTCTCCCCCTTTGAATTCCCTGGCATCTCCATTACAGGATCAACCAACAACCCTCTCCCCATATGATCTCCCTCTTGAAAATCCTCATAACCTGATCTCTTATTGTGGATCACAAGGGTCACCAGATTGTATGTAACGAAGAAGAACCCTAGTGCAATTAGAAATAGCAGCAGGGGAGATGCTCCACCGCCGATGCTCCTCCTCCCAATCATCATCCGACTCAAGATTTTCAATCTATCAACTACTCAAATTCGACACACGCAAAACCCTAATCACACTACAATAGAATGCATTCTTATTAGATTCTGTCCGCGACAGCAAACAACCCAAGTTCTGGGAAAATACAACAATAAACTGAAACCGGAGCCTTATCATGCAAGGAAACCGACGAACAATATAAACTCAGCCACATCTGGAAGATTGCACGATCTAGAAGATCATGTTCAAGCGCGACTAGACACACACACAAAAACTCAACTTGGAGATATCTAACCTTATTGCGTACAAAATGAGCAAAGATATGAAAAGAGAAAGTGGAGAAGAGAGAGAGAGATGAAATTGGTTATAATGTATTTATTAATCTACGAATTATTCTTCAGAAAAAGAAAACATAAAAAAGAAGAAGAATACGACGAATGAAGATTTTAATCGGGAACTGGAAGTGAATAATAAAGCCATAGGTGGGGTATATATTACCTTGAATTGAAGGTGCAGGAATACAATGGGAAAGAGGAGGAGGAGTTGAAGAAAGAGAAGGAGGAGTTTTGAATCTGAAGGTTTGAGAGTGAAATTTAGGAACAGAGCATTAAAAGGAGGAAAAACAAAGAAGAGGGTGCAGTTTCAGTTTTGCTAGTTATGGGAAATGAATTTCACAGCCTCACTCCACTGATGTGGGGTTTCCACTTTGCTCCCAGATCAACTATGATGCGGGGTCGCCTAAATATTTGTTTGTTATTTTATTTTTTAATTCTTTCGGCATATGTGTCGGGAGAAAAGTTCGGATAATTTCAAAGTTTAACGCAGGAAAAATAAAGTGTTTGTGTTCATAGTTAATAAGCTAACGTTCATATTCAGAATAGTAATGTTCATAATCTGACGATCATATCCGTTCCGGTCATTTTCACACAGAAAAACACTTTTACAGAAGTTATAAAATTGTCACCGTGTGACTCACTTAAACAGCTCAAAATTGTGAATGTGAGTGCTTCGTTTTTCTAACGTTAAGTTTTCTTCCTACCCGAAGGGCCCCCAGGAGATAAATCCCACAGATCATGCGGAGAAAGAGATCACGTTATGATTAGGTGGAATCCAAGACCCATCCATACAGTTTGTCGTGTTTTCAAAATCCATTTCCTAAACTCGAATCGACGACCTCTTGAAACTTCCAAGATTAATTAACAAAGTTTGAATATTCAACATGTTTTCATTTTTGTGTATAAGCATTCAAGTGCTATAGTTAGTGGCGTTCATCAATGGATTTCAATCTTATCAAATCGAATATTCATAAATTATTTTTTTCTGAAATCGTGACCTGTATTCGTACTCGAAAATTCTGGATATTTGACTCAAAAACCTCAAATCGAATATCCATCTCGAATATTGTGAAGGGAATTAGTTGAACAAGAAAGACTCCATGGAAGGAGCTTGAGTGGGAGAAGAACAAGAGAGAAAATTGTTATTGCAGAAAAACGTAAGTTGTTACAATGGTTCAGTTTGCTTAAATAGAGGAATAAGAGTGAACCCGGTTTATATGATATCGGTTCATGATACAAACTAATTTAACTAACTACACTTCTATATCCCCCCTCAAGCTGGATTTGGTGAAATTTCAACTAATCCTAGCTTGAAAGAGAGTGTATTGTGTTGGTCTTCACCAAGAGGCTTGGTAAGTATGTCAGCTAACTGATTCTGGGAGCTGACATGTGTAGTAGCGATGAAATCATCATCAACTTTCTCTCTAACATAATGACAATCTATTGTCAAATGTTTTGTTCTTTCGTGGAATACTGGGTTAGCAGCTATATGCTCTGTAGCCTTGTTATCACAAAACATAGTAATAGGTAGAGGAACTGAGAGGCCTAGATCATTCAACACAACATTTAACCAGACAACTTCACTAGCACAAGCAGACATACTTCTATACTCAGATTATGCACTGGATTTAGCCACTGTAGTTTGCTTCTTAGTCTTCCATGAGACTAAGTTCTTTCCTAAGAAGGCACAATATGCTGTAAGAGATCGAGTTGTGAACTTACAGTTTGCCCAGTCTGCATCACTATAGCAAATCAAGTTGGTGTCACTGTCAACAGAGTAAAATAATCCCCAATTCAGAGTATTCTTCATATACCTGATTACATGATATGCAGCTTGCAAATGTGGCTGTCTAGGAGTACTCACAAACTGGCTCAGATGTTGTACAACATAAGATACATCTGGCCTAGTAATATTCAAGTAGAGTAGGCGTCCAACTAACCTCCTATAAGTCTCTGGATCTTTCAGTATCACCCCTTCATCAGTGGACAAATTCAACCCTCTTTGCAATGGAAAAATACCAGGCTTACAATCTGTCATGTTTGTATCTTTTAGTATATCTAAAATATACTTTCTTTGGCTCAGAATAGTACCTTTATCTGATCTAGCAACTTCAATTCCCAGAAAAAATCTCACTGGTCCTAGATCTTTTATTGTGAATTTGTTATGCAAGCCTTCTTTAGTCTGCATAATCACCTTTTCATCATTGCCTGTCAATAGCAAATCATCCACATACACTAATGTTATAGCCATGAGACCATCTTTGTTTCTTATAAACAAAGAATAATCATGCATTGATCTCATGTATCCCAAGCTGAGCAAATAAGCAGTTAGCTCCTTGTTCCACTGCCTGGATGCTTGTTTAAGTCCATACAAGGACCTGTGTAGCTTGCAAACTTCACTTGTTCTGGCCTTACTGTATCCTTGAGGAGGCTGCATATAAATCTCTTCATCCAAAAACCCATGCAAAAATGCATTATTCACATCTAGTTGATGAATATTCCATCTCTTCACTGTTGACAAAGCCAAGAGAATTCTGACTGTTGCAAGCTTGGCAACTGGTGAGAAAGTGTATGTATAGTCTTTCCCTTCAACCTGTGTATATCCCTTTGCTACCAACCGAGCCTTATGTCTCTCTACTGACCCATCTTGCCTGTATTTTACCTTGAACACTCATTTTGATCCAATGGCAGCTTTTCCTGGTGGCAAAGAAGTTAAAATTCAGGTCTGATTAGCTTCTAATGCATCTAACTCTGCTTTCATAGCTTTTTCCCAGCATTCTATACCTTGTGCTTGCTTATAAGTAGTTGGCTCTATCATTTTACAAACATTGTAGAATGATGCAATATATTCAGAGGAGTAATTAGAGAAGTCTAGAAGACTTTCTGCAGTGCAACTATATCCTTGCAACCTAGTAGAAGGAACTCTTACCCTGCTAGATCTTCTAGGATTAACCTCTTCTGAAGTGGCTTGTGGTTGCTCAGAATATACAACTATTTCTTGCTGGGAATTTGGACTCTCTGTGCTGTCATCATATATTGAACCATTTCTCAAATTGCTATCCACTGGTGTTGCTGGGTAAACTAAAGGTAGGCTATCATCTTTGACAATAGCTTTTCCTTTTTCTTTGACAGATTCAATGAATGGAAATGCTTGTTCTTTGAAACAAACATCTCTGGATACAAAAACTTTGTGATTTTCCAAATCATATAGTTTGTACCCTTTTTGAGTCATTGAATAACCTATGAAAACACATCTTCTAGACTGAGCACCAAACTTATCCTTTTGGGGGATATAAGGTTTGCCATAGCATAGGCATCCTAGCACCCTCAACTCATCATAATTTGTTGGCTTACCAAACAAAAGCTCATAAGGTACCTTCCACTGTAAAACTGCACTTGGAATCAAATTAATCACTCTGACTGCTGCTAACACACATTCTCCCCAAAACTTTATAGGAAGATTAGCATGTAATCTCATTGCTCGAGCTGTCTCAATAATATGTTTGTGCTTTCTTTCTACTCTACCATTCTGTTGAGGATTCCCTGGTACACTGGTCTGATGAAGAACTCCCAATGAGGCAAATAAACTCTGACACTTAGTCTGCATAAATTCAGCTCCATTATCACTTCTAATCCTCTTGATTACTTTCCCAAACTGAGTTTTGACATAAGCCAGACAAGAAGGAATGACTGTAACTACCTCACTTTTGTGCTTAAGTAGATATATCCATGTAAATCTTGTACTGTCATCTAAGATTGTCAAGAAATAAGATGCCCCATTCATAGTTGGAACTTTATAGGGACCCCAGATATCTAAATGTATTAAGTCAAAAGCAGATTCAGCTAAATAAAGACTTTTAGGAAAAGGATCTTTAGATTGCTTAGACAAAATACAACTTTCAGAATTCAAGTCAGCCTGTGCATACATCTTTGACCAAGGTAACTGCCTCATTTTACCTAAGGAACAATGACCTAATCTAGCATGAATTGTAGTACTAAATTCTGCTAAATTCTCTTTATTACAAGCATTAGAAACATTCCTATCAACACTGTAAAGATCATCTTGAGCCTGCCTTGGAGATTGCATGACATATAGCCCTCCAGCTCTCAATCCAACCGCCACTGTCCTTTTAGTGGTAGGGTCCTGAAAGAAACATCTATCAGGTTTCAAGAATGATTGTAAACCATTTTCATCTAACAACTTTGTGACAGATAACAGATTCTTCCTGAATCTAGTTATTAACAAGACATTATCCACTCTTAAGTCTTTGTTAACCTGCACAGACCCAACTATATCCACATTCAAAATACTATCATCTGATGCAACTCTGATAGGCTTAAGCAGTTTCCTTTTATCAATCAAAATACTCTCATCATACACCATATGATCTGTTGCTCCTGTATCTACTATCCAAGTAGTATAATCTGAGCTAGAAACTGACAAGGCATGAGAATAAGTGGGATTACCTGAGAAGTCTACACCAGAACCAGAAGTGGAAGCCAAGTTGGAGCCATCCTTTGCTCTTGGAACCTCAACCTGAGACACTGCATTAGAAGCACTTGAAAAATCCATCCCCTTGAATGCTCTCATAACTTCCCTGCACACTGCATCAACCATGGCAGCATCTGACTTGTTTGTTCCTCCAAGAGGACTCTCTTCCTCTACATTAATCTCAGCATTAGCAGATGTCCTGCCTCTCCAGTTTGAATTCTTATTTTTCTCAGGAAACCCAACCAATTGATAACAAGTTTCCCTAATATGACCTTTTTTTACCACAGTGATCACATTTCCTTTCAACTCTGCCTTTTCTTGGATCATATTGCTTACCATCTTGATTCCTATTTCTCTTATCATAAGATGGCCTATTTGCATACATAGCAATAGAATTGCTTTCACCAGAGGTTTGCAATGATCCTGAAACAATCTTTTGTCTCTCCACCTGTTGAACAAGGTAAAAAGCCCTGTTAACTGTAGGCAACTTCTCTTGAGATAGGAGATTACTCCTTACACCATCAAAATCAGGATTCAAGCCCATCAAGAACTGCACCAGCTTACTCCTAGATTCTTTTTCAAGACTCTTCTCAATCAGATTACAGCTACAAGCACTTTGCACTCCTCCACACTCACATACTGGAGTACCATCAAGATTCTGAATCTCATCCCAGAGTTCTTTGATCTTGCCATAATATTCCCCAACCGTGGAATTTCCTTGTTCAATTGAACACAATCTTCTCTGTAATTGATACAACAATGGCCCATTGGTTTGACCAAAACTTTCACTTAGTTCATCCCATAAGTGTTTCGCAGATTCCACATACATGAAAGTGTTAGAGATATTCTTTCCCATTGAATTAATTAACCAACACCTTACCATGTAATTTGTGCGAATCCATCTCTCACAATCCTGCGTTCCAATTGCAGGCTTCTTGCAGGTTCCATCAATGAACCCTAGCTACAATTTAGCGCCACGCGCCAGACGAACACCGTGACTCCAGGTGAAGAAATTAAGCCCATCCAGACGAAATTGAGTTAATTGCGCACCTGGATGATCAGAGTTGGACAACGCCATCGGATCACAGCCGATCAAATTCTCCGTTCTTGCTCCAGATACACCACCATTCCCTGAACCGTTCTCCATTGCAACAGCGAAAGAAAAATTGCGGAAGATAACAAATGATGATCGAAACAATCAATCAAGATCAAACTCCGTGCGCTCTGATACCATGTGAAGGGAATTAGTTGAACAAGAAAGACTCCTTGGAAGGAGCTTGAGTGGGAGAAGAACAAGAGAGAAATCTGTTATTGCAGAAAAACGTAAGTTGTTACAATGGTTCAGTTTGCTTAAATAGAGGAATAAGAGTGAACCCGGTTTATATGATACCGGTTCATGATACAAACTAATTTAACTAACTACACTTCTATAAATATCCTAAATATTCATCATATATAAATAGAATAGGGTTAAGGTGAGAACCAGACTCCACGCGAGAACAGTATTTCCAATGAGAACTAATCGCAATCATTGGAACTTTGTAGATCGTGTGGTGCATAATTTTAACTTGTGCCCTTCATTTACACGCACCCCATGCGGCATACAATTCGTATCTTCTTCAGTTTGCTTTGGAGGTGGAGGAGAACTGTGAGAATGAAATTGGGCAAGTTTTGGTTCGATCGTCGACGTTCCTTCGTCTTCTTTGTCACTTTTTCTGAATAAAGTTGAGATCTACTTCATCGTCCTAACATCGATATGCCTCAATGTGTATGCAACTTCAGTCATCCAAGGGATTAAGAGTATTGAAGTGTTTTAAAAGATTTTTTTGATTCAGGGTTATGAGGATTTCTGAATTTGGGGCTTTTAGATTTTATGAATTATTGGATCTCGGGGTCTTTGATTTCATTCTGTTGTATGAATTGGAGATCACAAAATCGTAGAATCGGAAGGGTCTGAACTTATACCCTTCTAGATGAACTCCACGTCATGCGTGCCCACGTAATAATTCTTTTTTCACCCTTCTAGATGAACCCCACGTCATGCGTTGTTGTGAGCATGTAATATGTCGGTAATGGGAGTCCCAGGTGAAGAAAACAAACTTTACGTTTCTACTATAATTAGCGTGAAGCATCTCGTGTGTGTAACAAACAGTCGCATGGCCCGTATCTATGCCTTCAAGATGGAAAAAACCCTCAATGAAAGACTAAGTGTAGCAGCCAAAACCACAACTATGTATGCACTGCTGCTCTTCGTACCATACATCAATACAATGCGCGTAGTTAAAAGCTATCGGGGTGTCATGCCTTTTATTTCTAAGAATATAATTTGATCTAATAGAATCGTTCTTTTTCGTACTCATATGAAGGAGATGGTACCTTACTTGTATGTACGTGTGTCGTGTAACTGTAGGTCGGCATTCAGCTAGCAGTTGTCAGATTGTGCTCCTATTAAAAAGAAAATTTTCTGAGTATTTATCTATTCACATATATATTACACGCTCACAACAATGGCTATATAATGATATCATAGCATATACTAAGGTTTGATAAATGTAACGAGAAAAGACAGAGATGATTGTGAATGATTGTATTTCATTACTCAATGTTGATTCTGTACAAGGCATTATATAGCATACATCAAGGCTTAATCAATTGCCAAGTGCCAAGCATCAATACAATGGAAGGTTCTAGGCTGAGCTGCTGTGAGCTGTTGATGCTGTACGATCAAGGATGGTGGTGCCTGTTTGTGTGGTGTGTGCTGCAGGTGAAGGTACAGCAGGAGATAGCCGTTGTGCTCTAGTACCCTCTGTCGATCCGAGCTGGCGAAGGCAGAGATGTGATCACATTTCGATGAAGCGACCAGCTGCAAGAGGCTTAGTTAGCAGGTCAGCTTTTTGATCCTTAGAAGTGACGAAGGATACTAGAAGAGATTTTGCTTGAACCCTTTCTCGGACAAAGTGATAGTCCAAGGAAAGATGCTTGATTTTGTGATGCAGTACAGGGTTGACAGCAAGGTAGGTAGCTCCGATGTTGTCGCACCACAATTCGGGAGGTTGAGGGAGAAACTCACCAAGTTCTGCCAAAACAGATTGAAGCCACAAAGTCTCTGCAGTGGCTTGAGCTAAAGCGCGATACTCCGCCTTGGTGGAAGATCTCGACATCGTGGGTTGCTTCTTTGAAGACCATGATATGAGATTAGCTCCATGATAGATGCAATATGCCCCAATTGACCTGCGATGAGTTGGCAAGGGAAGCTCTTTGGAGTCAGCGGTGCTCCAATCAGAGTCAGTGTAGGCAGCGAGTCTGTTGTCAAGCTCAGAGGAGATGTGAAACTGCAAGTCTGAGGTTGAATTCAAATATCTGAGTACTCTCTTGGTTGCTTGCCAATCGGTGAGGAGCGGACTATGCATTGCTTGGCAAATTTTGTTGACGGCAAAAGCAATGTCGGGTCTCATGAAGGACAAATATTGCAGGTTGCCGGCCACACTTCGAAACAGTTGCGGGTCAGAGAACAGTCTCGGGTTGTGTTTGGCTGGGGGAGAAGCTGAGGCGGGAGTAAGGATGGGTTTACAGTTGGCCATGTTTGTTTTGTGGAGTATGTCACGGATGTATTTTTGTTGTGAAAGGTGGAAACCAGAGGCATCTCGTGTGACTTCGATTCCTAGGAAATAGGAGAGAGGGCCTAAGTCCTTGACCGGAAATTGGTTGGAAAGGGATGTGATGAAGTTGGTAGCTACGGTGGGTATGGAAGTGATAACAAGGAGATCATCCACGTAGACTAAAATGAAAGCAATATCAGAGCCTTGTCTATAACAGAACAAAGAAGAATCAGATAAAGCATTAGTAAAGCCCATGGTAAGGAGAGAATCACTTAATCTGGAAAACCAAGCCCTTGGTGCTTGTTTAAGGCCATAAAGGGATTTAGAGAGTTTACAAATGTGAGAAGGAAAGGATGGATGAACAAAACCTGGTGGTTGAGATATATAGACATCTTCCTCAAGAGAGCCATGAAGAAAGGCGTTTTGTATGTCCAACTGACGAACCGTCCAATTGTTCATAGCCGCGAGTGATAAGAGAAGCCGTATTGTTGATGGTTTGACTACCGGACTGAAGGTCTCGGTGAAGTCGACTCCATGTTGTTGATGAAAACCCTTGGCCACGAGACGTGCTTTCCGGCGCTCGATTTCTCCATCCGAGCGTCTCTTCGTCTTGAACACCCATTTCACTCCTAGCACATTGTTGGAAGCGGAGGGTGGCACAAGAGTCCAAGTGTCGGTTGATATAAGGGCCTTGAACTCCGTTTCCATTGCTTGGCGCCAAGGCAAGAATTTGTTGGCCTCAGTGAAACATGTGGGTTCCTCCGGGATGGTTGCAGTGGCCGAACATTGTGGTGGGGGCCAGGGGATGGTGCCGTCGGAACGGATCAGCGGCTTGGTGCTATGGGTTTTGGTTCTGGTGGTCATGGGGTGTGTGGGTGGCGGTGGAGAGGAAGGGTTAGGAGAACTGGGAGAGGCTAAGGACGAAGGTGGGCTAGAGGTAGAGATGGGAGAGGTTTGGACTTCAGATGAAAGTGTTTGGGCTTCAGATGAAGGAGAGGGAGAGGAAGGATGTGGGCCTAAATTTGGGGGAAGAGGACATTGGGCTGGGGTAATTTCTGGAGGTGAGATTGGGCCCATGGGAGAAATAGGAAGTGCAGGGAGTGTGACGAAGGGGGGTGAATCAAGATTGGAAGAAGGGGATGGTGGGGTGTAAGAAAATGTAGTTTCATGAAAAAGGACATCTCGGGATGTATATAGACGGTTGTTGATCCAATCGAGGCAAAGATATCCCTTGTGATGTGGACTATAGCCAAGGAATATAGAGGGTGTGGAGCGGAATGACATTTTGTGGTGGTTGTAAGGCCGGAGGTTTGGAAAGCACAAGCATCCAAAGGTGCGGGGAAAGGAGTAGTCGGGAGTTTTGTGAAAGAGGAGTTCAAATGGTGTTTTGTGGTTAAGTATGGGTGTGGGGAGACGGTTGATAAGGTATGTGGCGGTTTCGAAAGCGTAATCTCAAAAGAGGAGAGGTAAGGATGCGTGTTTGAGGAGGGTGAGGCCGGTGTCAACAATACGACGGTGACGGGATTCAACGCTTCCGTTTTGTTGATGGGAGTGAGGGCATGTAAGACGGTGGGAAATGCCATGGGATTGGAAAAAGGGTATTAGGGGTTTGAATTCGGTCCCACCATCGGTTTGGATTGATATAATTTTGGTGGAAAAATATGTGGTGACAAGGTTAATAAAGGTTTGAATGATATTTGGCACGAGATTTTTGGACACGAAAGGAAATAGCCAAACAAACTTTGAGTAGTCATCAACTATAGAGACAAAATATTTATAGCCATTGAAAGAAACATGGTGTGATGGGCCCCAAACATCAACAAATAAAAGCTCAAAAAGTTTAGTAGATCTAGATGGGCTTGCAGGATGAGGCAAGGCGTGGGCCTTGGCCCATGAGAAAGAAGTGCAGGGAAGAGTGGATAGGCTAGGTTTAGGAGAGGCTTGTTGAAACTAACGTAGAACTGAACTGGAAACACGAAGCGACGGATGTCTGTATTTGGATTTGGGACCCATCTCCGAGCGCAACTGTTTGAGTGTCGTCGTATGGAGCATGTTCGAGCCTGAGATTAGCAAGATCTGGGGTATAATGGTGTGTGGCAGCGGTATCTGGGTACCATGGTGCAGTCATTGTGTTGTGCGCCTGAAAACTCGGCGGGGGTGGAGCTTGGTAGTTGTGGTTGAACCTGTGATGACACCGGAGCGCAGTGTGTCCCGGTTTGCTGCATACTTGGCAGACCGGACGTTGGTCAGGAACGCCATTGAAGTTCAGAGGTGGTATGCTTCCCTGGGAAGGACCACGACTATGCCCTCGAAAGTGGCCACGGCCTCTGGAGGAGCCTATGTTTCTGCCATTGGTGAAGTTAGCCTCTGGATTGTTGACGTTGGCGGTGTTGTGAACAAAGATGGGAGGTGTGGGAAGCAGAGCAGTTTGTTGATGGGCAAGCCTCGACTCATGATTCAGCAGATGAGACAAGACCATATTTGGAGAAGGAAGGAAAGGTTGAGTTGACAAAGAGGTTACCAGAGACTCATACTCAGCATCAAGTCCGGCCAAAAGGTAAACAACGAACTCGGAATCTGTGACGAGTTGCCCTGCTGCAGCAATGGAGGTGACGAGGTGCTTGGCCTTGTTGAAGTACTCGGTCACCGTGTCCCTTCCTTTCTTCAAGCTCGCCAGACGGAGACGGCTCTGCACAATCTGAGCGCTTGACCGGGCGGAGAAAAGCTCAAGAAGACGAGCCCAGATCTGAGCAGAGGAAGTGCAGTCAATAACTTGCACCAAAACGGCCTCAGTTAAAGAGGATGTAAGGATTGCCATGACCAGTTGGTCACGGGTGAGCCATTCTGAGTAGGCTTGGTTGGGCTGGTCGGCTGGTGGAAGAGTCGGACAAGGCAGGGAGCCATAAGCGATGCCGAATAGGCTGTGAGCCCGGAGATAAGGCGTCACTTGGGCGCGCCAAAGGGGGAAGTTGTCGGAGGACAACTTAACTGTAATAAAAGCTGAGAATGATGGGAGGGAAGGGTTGGGAGAGATGGAGCCGCCATTGTTGAGCGCAAGAAGGTTTGTATTTGGAAGAGTAGGGGGGCCATGGGAACAGATAGGTGGCGTTGGCCGTATGGCTGTGATACTAAGGTTTGATAAATGTAACGAGAAGAGACAGAGATGATTGTGTATGATTGTATTTCATTACTCAATGTTGATTCTGTACAAGGCATTATATAGCATACATCAAGGCTTAATCAATTGTCAAGTGTCAAGCATCAATACAATGGAAGGTTCTAGGCTGAGCTGTTGTGAGCTGTTGATGTTTTACGATCAAGGATGGTGGTGCCTACTTGTGTGGTGCGTGCTGCAGATGAAGGTACAGAAGGAGATAGCCGTTGTGCTCTAGTAGCATATGTTTTCTGAAAAAAGTATAACTATTTGGAATTTGACAATTTAGGTAATTGAAATAGGTTGAACTTTAAAATGACTGAAACCGAAATAAGAAGCCCGTAGAAGATCAAAAAATAAGATAATCCTGAAATAACCAAATTTGCCAACTATGTTAGGATGGTTTTTAATCAAAGAACTAACAAAACAAAAACCCTTCCAAAACATTACTCTTAGATCGAAGAAAATGGCGATCTGGCATCGTGTTTTTGCTCGAACAACACAAGAAGTAAACTAAAGCATATTCAACAAGCACAATTGCTTAATAAAAGTGTGTGGGCTCGACCTTGCAAAATGGAACACAACCCGACTCGTCGAGTTGATGGCTCACGGACGGAAAATTACAATTAAATACAATCACAACACACATGGAAACTACACGACGACATAACAAGTTTCGAGAATACATGATACTTAGTTTCGATAAACGATGGATATTCAGTATTCGTGTTACAATAACACTATCTATGTGGTGGAGTTGCCTAAAATGCTATGCCTACTTTTTTTTGCCAAACGTTGCTTGCTTTTGTGGTTTTGATTGGATGGTTAGGCGTTGCTTGCGTGTACCTATATACTGTATATAAATTGAAGGACTTTGATAATGATTAGGTGTAAGGTTTTCTTCTGTTCTCTTGACATGCGAACAAGATATTACTGATGAACGTTGGAACCTTGCGGAAACCTCACGTCTTATAATTGGTTTGTTCTACATTTCTAGCATAGTGCTGACCTCCGGTAGGATCTATAAAAGAAAGGAGTCAAATCATGGGTGCCTTGGCATGGCCTTGGCGGATACGAGTTAAAAATGCTAGGAAATTATTCAGCACTCAAATACTTAAGATTTGTACAATTCAAGCAGGTTGCAGGCTCCCATTTGCCTCTGAACATTGCCTTTTTTCATTTGTCAAACTTTCCATGTGTGGATGTTGTTTCTTCCTGCTTTCCCTGATGTGGATCAACGATAGTGGTAGTGCTTGCGTGTGTTCTAATTTTGGTCGAGAGGTCAGTATTGTACTGTCAGTAAATGTGGTCAGACTTTCGTTTTAAATGTGTTACGCAAGATGTCAGTATGATAGTTTCAAGTTCATGTAATTATACTTTGTTTTTTACAACTCCAACAAATAAATTATATTCAAATCACGAAGAAATATATGTAATTTCATTCCTTTCGAATATATTTCACAATGAACTATACATGTAAAAAATACCAAGAAACTATTCAACATTCAAATACTTATAATTTAACTTCAACATGTGAATCGACTATACTCTGTTTCCAAAAATAATCAACTATCAAATATTTAAGATTCTACTTCACCACGTCAAGCCCTTTAGAAGTAGAGATAACTAGAGCTAGAATCATCAAATACTCTCGGTCATAGAAATGAGCTTCGAGTCCATTACACTCCTGCATAGGCAAAGCGCACATCAAAGATAACTCAAATGTGCAAGAAGAAACAAATTTCCCGAGCACACACCATGGCATTCTATGAAATATATGCATGCTCGCTAAAACCAAGTATTGACTCTTCTGCAAAAGGCAACACGCTCACATGCACCGACCAAGACGCATCAACAATGACAAAATCAAAATGCAAGCTTAACACACATACGAAATAATGGTAAGTCAACGAAACAATTCTAAATGTGCACTTTGGCGAAAACAAAGAAACATTAAGAGTAACAAATATACACAACATAGGAACACCACCTAACAATTGCAAACGTGATTTTCTTGCAGACAACGCATAAGAACATAGTATGTGACGATAAGTTGAAGCTATTGTCGCACGGGCTACATCCAAATGAATGGCACAAAACAGAAGGCCTTTTGTAGGCATTGGCAAATGCAACAACAATGAAAATCTTATACAACCCGTCAAAGACAACATCAAGCAGTTGAAATATTTAAAGCAAGTATATTACGTTAAGACGTTAACAACACAAAACGAAAAAAATGAAGTTATGCATCAATAAAGTTCATAACGCAGATGAATCAAGTTCAAACGAATTCAAGCGCAAGAGAACACAACCCCAAACTCACACTGAACAATAAAAATTGAAAACCAAGAACATTGTAGCGAAAAACAAGTAACTAGACACATGCCAGCTACGCAGAGCGGATACGCGACAATTTTGAATCCCCAAGCTAGCTTGACATTAAACTCAAGCCCTGAAACTCAACTTCTTTTAGCAACAACAAAAAGTACAAACAATCGAACCAGAAAACATAGAAGGGAAGAGACAGACCTCGTGAGAAATATCTCTTCATCCCTTCCAAAGCATCAACGTACACCTCCAAGAGGAAAACCACTACCATGGTGACCAACTGAATCCCATAATGAAACCGCCACAACGTCATCGCAACTTCAAAACCAAAAAACTATTTAAATGAAGCGTGCAAAGCGTGCGGAAAAAGAGAAACAAACCGCAATATATACTTGTCGACGGTTGATATATAATTTACGCGTATCAGGAAACGATTGTCCATCACTTCAAGGACAAACGCGCAAAATACTAGCAATAAAATCTTAAACAAAAGGAACACAAAAATTAAAGAAGTTAAGCTTTAGGCTAGCCAGGGAACACGAAACACAAACACTACAACATCAAAAGCCAATCAAAACACAGTGTCGTGGACGCAACAAACCTCGTTGTTGAAATAGTCATGTATTACAACAAGAAAGAAAGGCGTACTTCATCATATCAACACGCACAAACGATGAAGGGTCGTTTGACATATATCAATTTATCGGAAATTGCATTATATGCATTATCTTCTGTATGAACCTGTGACATATCAAAAGCATCACCTATTTGAAGAATATCATCATTGCGGTGGAAGACACGCCGAACAGTAACCCCTCTTTATATGGATTAGATTGCTACCTCATCGACAAGAGCTCTTCCTTTTCCTGGTCCCTGGCTAGTCTTGCAATGGGTGGGCTCATGGGAAGTTCCCACATTGACATGGAGATAGCGGTTCTAAGCCTTGAAACGTTACACGAACAAAGTTGCGCAACCTATACAACCCCACATAATAAAACAACAAAATATGATTACTAACGAACAAACGAATGCGGAGACAAAAGAAAAAAAACTTACCGATACATCATGCAAATAAATAGGATGCTGTTATTCCCACTCGTGTCAGATGTTGTTTACACGCCAGATTGCTCGCCTAACTTAGGCGAACAACATTAGCTCGCTTAAGTTAGGCGAGCAATCAAATCTAGGGGTAAAATAGGAAAAAAGTTAAATTCTGGAAATACACAACTTTAGTTCGCCTAATGTAGGCGAGCAACACATTTTTTAAAAAAAAAAAAATTCAGCAAAAAATTATAAAATCTAGGATTTGTAATGTTTGTTTATAAACCTTGCTCGCCTAATGTAGGCGAGCAATATTAGGCGTACAATAATTTAGTTTTTTTGCAAACAAAAATTTGGAAAAAACAATAAAAAAACATTGCTCGCCTATGTTAGGCGAGCAAAAAAAAAATTAAATTTTTTTTATATTTGTTTTGATAATCATGTAGAGCATTTCGATACGATTCTGTACATATAAAATTTATCAAAAACGGATATCGTTTGCCCCTCCAAAAGACCAAAATACTCAACTAGGCCTTTTAGCGTTTACGTATAGTTTCGAACCTCGTTTTGTGTGAGCGAGAACTTATTGGAACTTTATATGACTAGTAAGATTTTTTTCAAACATAATCAACAACGATGTTGTAGACTATACATATTGCGACAAGTTAGAGAGTTATGACTAGTAAGATTTTTACAAGGATGTGTTACTTCAAAAGTAAGGGGTTTTGATTCGGAGTTATCCACATGGTTAAATATCCCTAACAGGCATTGAAAACAAGTTTCATTCCATTCCGACATCGTTAGGGCGTCGTTTCGCCAAATTGGGCCTTAAAGCTCGTGAAGGCCTTTTAGCGTTTACGTATAGTTTCGAGCCTCGTTTTGTGTGAGTGAGACCTTATTGGAACTTTATATGCCTAATAACACTAAGTTCTATAATTTTTTCAAACATAATCAACAACGATGTTGTAGACTATACATATTCCGACTAAGTTAGAGAGTTATGATTAGTAAGGTTTTTACAAAGGATGTGTTACTTCAAAAGTAAGGAATTTTAATTGGGAGTTACGAACATGGTTAAATATCCCTAATAAATATTGAAACCAAGTTTCATTCCATTCCGACATCGTTAGGGCATCGTTTTGCCAAATTGGACCTTAAAGCCCATTAAGGCCTTTTAGCGTTTACGTATAGTTTCGAGCCTCGTTTTGTGTGAGCGAGACCTTATTGGAACTTTATATGCCTAATAACACTAAATTATATAATTGTTTCAAACATAATCAACAACGATGTTGTAGACTATACATATTGCGATCAAGTTTGAGAGTTATGACTAGTATATTGATTTTTGCAAAGGATGTGTTACTTCAAAAGTAAGGGGTTTTGATTGGGAGTTACCCACATGGTTAAATATCCCTAATAATCATTGAACAAGTTTCATTCCATTCCGACATCGTTAGGGCATCGTTTCTCCAAATTGGGCCTTAAAGCCCATTAAGGCCTTTTAAGGCCTTTTAGCGTTTACGTATAGTTTCGAGCCTCGTTTTGTGTGAGAGAGACCTTATTGGAACTTTATATGCCTAATAACACTAAGTTATATAATTTTTTCAAACATAATCAACAACGATGTTGTAGACTATACATATTGCGACTAAGTTAGAGAGTTATGACTAGTAAGATTTTTCCAAAGGATGTGTTACTTCAAAAGTAAGGGGTTTTAATTGAAAGTTACCCAAATGGTTAAATATCCCTAATAACCATTGAAACTAAGTTTCATTCCATTCCGACATCGTTAGGGTATCGTTTTGCCAAATTGGGCCTTAAAGCCCATTAAGGCCTTTTAAGGCCTTTTAGCGTTTACATATAGTTTCGAGCCTCGTTTTGTGTGAGTGATACCTTATTGGAACTTTATATGCCTAATAACACAAAGTTATATAATTGTTTCAAACATAATCAACAACGATGTTGTAGACTATACATATTGCGACTAAGTTAGAGAGTTATGTGTATTGCTTTTACAAAGGATGTGTTACTTCAAAAGTAAGGGGTTTTGATTGGGAGTTACCCACATGGTTAAATATCCCTAATAATCATTGAAATCAAGTTTCATTCCATTCCGACATCGTTAGGGCATCGTTTCGCCAAATTGGGCCTTAAAGCCCATTAAAGCCTTTTAAGGCCTTTAAGTGTTTACGTATAGTTTCGAGGCTCGTTTTGTGTGAGAAAGACCTTATTGGAACTTTATATGCCTAATAACACTAAGTTATATAATTTTTTCAAACATAATCAACAACGATGTTGTAGACTATACATATTGCGACTAAGTTAGAGAGTTATGACTAGTAAGATTTTTCCAAAGGATGTGTTAGTTCAAAAGTAAGGGGTTTTGATTGAAAGTTACCCACATGGTTAAATATCCCTAATAATCATTGAAACAAAGTTTCATTCCATTCCGACATCGTTAGGGCATCGTTTCGCCAAATTGGGCCTTAAAGCCCCTTAAGGCCTTTTAGCGTTTACGTATAGTTTCGAGCCTCGTTTTGTGTGAACGAGACCTTATTGTAACTTTATATGACTAATACCACTAAGTTATATAATTTTGTCAAACATAATAAACAACGATGTTGTAGACTATACATATTGCGACTAAGTTAGAGAGTTATGACTAGTAAATTTTTTACAAAGGATGTGTTACTTCAAAAGTAAGGGATTTTGATTGGGAGTTACCCGCATGGTTAAATATCCCTAATAAGCATTGGAACCAAGTTTCATTCCATTTCGACATCATTTCACCAAATTGGGCCTTAAAGTCGTGTGTTACATTAGAGGACTTCGTTTTTTAGTCTTTTGGAGGGGCAAACGATATCCGTTTTGGATAAATTTTATATGTACAGAATCGTATCGAAATGCTCTACATGATTATCAAAACAAATTTTGAAAAATAATTTTTTTTAAATTTTTTTTTGCTCGCCTAACATAGGCAAGCAATGTTTTTAATTATTTTTTTAATGTTTTTTCCAAATTTTTGTTTGCAAAAAAACTAAATTATTGCACGTCTAATATTGCTCGCCTACATTAGGCGAGCAAGGTTTATAAAAAAACATTTCAAATCCCAGATTTTGTATTTTTTCGTTGAAAATTTGTTTTTTATTGTTAAAATGTGTTGCTCGCCTATATTAGGCGAACTAAAGTTGTATACTTTCAGAATTTCACTTTTTTTCCTATTTTACCCTTGGATTTGGTTGCTCGCCTAACTTAAGAGAGCTAATGTTGTTCTCCTAAGTTAGGCGAGCAATCTGGCGTGTAAACAACATCTGACATGAGTGGGAATAGTAGGACCCAATAAATAACACGAAATCACAACCAGTCCAACGAAGGGCATGGACGTTTAGTGTTGGACGACAAAACCAACAAAGACACTTTCACCCTCGACATACATGTAAGTTAAAACCATGGGGAAATCAAGTAACGAATATGAACAGAGGTGCACCTACCAACCAAACCTAGACAATAGGGAACATGTAACATGATAACTCGCCAAAAATGCAACATGCGACAATAAGTGAACAATAAAGCTCAGAGATAGGAAAACAACAACATGATAGAATTAGCCGAAAAAAGAACAACGCAACACGCACAACCAAAACAGGACCACATGAAGCCCTTCAAGGGTAAAAAGCACAAAGCCATTAAACTTCATAGACCCGACCGTAGTCGGGCTCTACTATGATGATTGTTGCTTCTTGGAACATAAGGGGTCTCCATCCGCCCCATAAGAACGATGGTGTTCGGGACTTTCTCAAAGAGCATAATGTTTGCTTGATGGGAATTCTCGAGACAAAGCTCACCTCTGAACAGGTGACTAAAATGATGACAAGGAAGCTTCGGGGCTGGGGCTACGCTCATAACTTCGACTTGCACGGCGCAGGTAGAATCCTTGTCATTTGGAATCATTGTCTTGTTTCGGTTGATATCCTTAGCCGTAGTGCGCAGCACATCCTTTGTTCTGCTACATCTAAAGCTTCGGGTGAAGTTATTTTGGCAACTTTTGTGTACGGTCTCCATTCTATTGTCGCTAGGAGGCCGCTTCTTGAGGAGCTGGTTTGCTTTGGCTCCTCTTGTGTTAGCCCTTGGATTGTCCTCGGTGATTTTAATTGCATTATGAGGTCTGATGAGAGAATAAATGGCACTAGTGAGGTCTCAGTTAGGGAGATTTCTGAGCTAGGGCATTGTGCCGCTGAAGCTGGCCTTAGTGACATTCGTGCTTCTGGACCGTACCTGACCTGGTCTAATGGTACCGTTTGTAGCAAGCTAGACAGAATGATGGGGAACAACCATTTGCTCTCTGGGGACACTCACTGGGAAGGTTTCTTCCTTCCCCCTGGCCACTTTTCTGATCATACCGCTTGCCTTGCCAAGCACACGCCTCCTGCCCTCCCTCAGCGTAAGCCTTTCAAGTTCTTCAATATGCTTGCCGAGCACGATAGCTTCCATCAGATCGTGCGGGACCGCTGGGAGCAAACCCAAGTTGAGGGTCACTTGCAATTTCAGTTATGCAAGAAGTTGAAGGCACTCAAGGCCCCCCTAAGATCCCTTAATCGGTATCAGTTCTCTCATGTAAGCGCTAGGGACAAGGTTGCTAAAGCTGAGCTCAAGGCCATTCAAATCCAGCACCTTCAAGACCCGTCCTCCGTTGTTTTCAGAGAGTTGCTAGCCCTCAAAAAGGCTTCGGCTCTTAAGTTGGCAAGGGCTGAGTATTTATTCTTCAGCCAGCAAGCAAAGTCCAGGTACATAATCCAAGCTGATAAGTGCACTAAGTTCTTTCATTCTCTTTGTCGAAAGTAGTCCAGACGCAATCATATAGCTAGGTTACAAAAGGATGACGGCTCCTTCACTAACTCTGAGTTAGAAGTGGCTTCAAATTTTGTTGAGTTCTACCAAGGTCTCCTGGGGTGCCCGGTGGAGACCGTGCCCCTTGATAGTGAGGTCTTTCTCCATGGCGCCTCTGTCACTGTTAGCCAAGGGGCCGAGCTTATTAGTCCTGTCTTGGGCTCTGAGATCAAGGGGGCGCTCTGGGACATCGGAGACGACAAGGCTCCCGGGCCTGACGGTTATTCGGCCAAGTTTTTCAAGAGTGCGTGGCCGACTGTGGGTGATCTTGTCACTTCCAGTGTGCAAGAGTTTTTTGGCTCCAGATGCTTGCTTAGGCAACTTAATCATTCAGCCATCGCTCTCATCCCGAAAACTGAGTTGGCTTCTAAGGTCGGTGACTTCCGTCCTATTTCTTGTTGCAACGTTGTTTACAAGATCATTACCAAGGTCTTAGCCGCTAGACTCAGCTCTGTAATGAACTCTCTGGTTGACAAAGCTCAAAGTGCCTTCATCAAAGGGCGTAGTCTTGCTGATAACATCCACCTTGTTCAAGAGCTTATTCGGAAGTACAATCAGAAAAAGGCCTCCCCCCGTTGCATGCTTAAAGTTGACATCCACAAAGCTTTTGACACGGTCTCTTGGGACTTTGTTGAAGCTGTTCTCAAGGGTTTGTCTTTCCCTGATCGCTTCATTGGTTGGATTATGGAAGCGGTCTCTTCCCCCTCCTACTCGGTTGTTGTCAATGGCCAGCTTCACGGCCACTTCAAAGGGGCTAAGGGCCTAAGGCAAGGTGATCCCATTTCACCCCTGATTTTTGTGCTCTGTATTGAGTACCTTTCGAGGCTCCTTCGCAAGGTCTGTACTGTTGATCGGTTCAACTTTCACCCTCAATGTCAGGCCATCCAGCTCACTCATTTGGCCTTTGCAGACGACATCATCCTTCTTTGTCGGGGTGACTTGCCCTCAGTCCAAACCCTTCTTGATGCGCTAAGTGACTTCTCTGCTTGTTCTGGGCTTGTGATCAGCCAAGAAAAGTCTAACATTTACCTTGCCGGTACCGAGGGTGAGTCTAGAGACGCTATCATCGCTGCGTCGGGTTTCAACTCAGGCAGCTTCCCCTTCCGCTACCTGGGCATCCCCATTCATGCTTCGGGTCTTAAGGCTTGCCATTTTGCCCCCCTTGTTGACCAGGTTAGTGAAAGAATAAGGAGTTGGTATGGAGCACCTCTCTCTTATGCTGGAAAGCTCGAGCTTATCCGTTCTGTCATCCAGGGTATTGTGGGCTTCTGGGTGGCTATTGTGCCCATTCACTCGAACGTTCTCAGCCACATTGTTAGGCTCTGCAGGAGCTTTCTTTGGAAAACTGCTCGTGTCTCTTGGGAGCGCATTTGCTTCCCCAAAGTTGAAGGGAGACTTGGTCTTAAGGACCTTGTTTTCTGGCACCATGCTTTCATGACCAAGATCCTTTGGAACATCCATTGTCAGAAGGAGTCTCTATGGGTCAAATGGGTTCACTCCGAGTTCATACAACATTCTGATTTTTGGCTCTGGACCGCTCACAAGAGAGATTCCCCCCTAATCAAGTTGCTGGTTAGGGTCAAGAACGACATTGTGAGCAAGTTCGCCTCTCACGAAGAGGCTATTGAGGGGCTCAGTTTGATGACTTCCAGAAACAGCATCAGAGTAGGGTTGGCCTACGACCTTCTTCGCAAGGTGAATGCTAGGGTGCCTTGGCACAAAACTGTTTGGCATCCTGGGGTGTCCCCAAAGCACTCATTCATCCTCTGGCTTGCGGCTAGTGGTGCTCTCCTGACTAAGGACAGGCTTCAGTTCCTTCATCTTGATCCGGCCTGTCCATTGTGCCCCTCCGGAAGTGACTCAATTGACCACCTGTTCTTCGACTTCCCTACAAGCAGCTCTGTTTGGAAGGGTGTTAAATCTTGGCTCAAAATCAGGGGCAATGATCAAGGCCTCTCTGAGGCAATGAAAGCGGTCAATCGCAGCAGCAAAGGAGGTCTCCCTCACCAGAACAAAGCCAAATTCATTGGCTTTGGAGCTACTGTTTACTTCATTTGGAAGGCCAGAAATCTTAAGATTTTTGAAGGCGTCTCTTTGGAGCCGGACAACATTATTCACCGAGTCAAGGTTCACGTTTATAGGGTTATACTTTCCTTGTATCCGCAACTCTTGGCTTCTTTAGACACTATTTTCATATAATCTTGTAAGTCACTCGTTAGTGAGTTGACACGGTTTTCATCCTTACGATGTTTTGTAATTGCCTTCGGGCCTCGTTCAGCCGGTTGCATGCTTGTAATCGGGATTTCAATGAAAATTTACACTTCAGCGGAAAACAGGACCACATGAAGAACAGAAGCCCCAAAATGAAGCATTCAGGACAAGCACGAGATTAATGGCCGAAATCGAATACACAACCTGAACTAAAGCGTCGCCAGCGGCACAGGGCAACACACCATTAGATTAAGAGTCGACGAGGAATATATATGCAGCAATAAAAGAAAACGAAAAAGGGCCGGAAAAACACCATTAATGATAATATAGCAAATAAAGCAATAGAGACCAGAAACATAGGGAGCATAAAAAATTGCACTAGTTTGAACCCTCATATAAAGAAAATGTTGGAAAGCAGGACGGACGACTCTTTAGTAACCCAAGATGACTCCTAGTTCGACCCAGATTTCCGGTGCTGGGTGAACATGCAACAAAAAAACACATAAGAAAACACAACGAAGGCACAAACTGGTAGGAAAAGAATCAGAGAAGGATTATTTAGACACAATATTGGATCAGATAGCTTGTGCAGAATAACACCCACCCAACCGATCATACCATCCACAAAGACACATCTGAAAATCTAAAACGCTCATAGAAAATAAGGTCAAATACAAAGCAACGATGTCAGGAAGGAAGTGTATATATGGATAACCTAACACTAAATGCATGCCATACATTCCAGTGACGGTCACACATGTTAAATGATGGTGAATCACGTTCACACCATATACATCACCCTCTATAGCTTCCAACGCACGCTAACCACACTGCAAACGTCCATAAAATGATCAAAACAAAGTGGGGTGTGCAATAGGGAAAACAATCACAACAAAACAGGCCATCCTCGATATAAAATGATAAATAGAAAGAGAATTTTAAATAAATAAAAAGAAAAAGAGGCCCCGGAAAAAAAGCAGGTCATTCACGATATAAAATGATAATTAAAATTACTTTAATTTCGTTTCTCTCTCGGCCATGGAGGTTGCGTGAGCGCCAAGATCGTAACTGATTTTTGCGTTTCCGATTCCGATCGTCTGTGGTTCCCCGGGGTTTGCGATTGAGAACGTTGATAGTATGGTGACAAGAAAGCAAGCTCGTGTACAGATTGGCAAGAAAGGAGGTAGTAAAGAGAAGATCGCGTAAGATCTGGAGATCCTTGATGAATTTCCTGAATTGGGGGCGGCTAACCCTAGCAGCAAAGGGCAATTGAGTGGGATGAGTTCTGGAGTAAGATCTCAAGAGCAATTAGGTAATCGGCCTTCTCCTATTCAATCTGAATTTGTTCTTGATGTCAATCTGGGGAAGAAATTTGATAGTCAAAAGGAAAATGCTAGTACTAGTACTAGAGTAATTCAGAATGAATTAGATCATGTGAAGGCTGTGAATAAGGAGATCTACAAATTTATGTTTGATGAAGTTGCTACAGAATTGAAATCATGGAAAGCTACTCTGATTGGAGGGGTTTTGGGGAGGAATCTTTCCTTTGCTGAAATGAAGAAATTTGTTCATGATCACTGGAAAATTGATGAGCCTGAGATTCAGCTTAGGGAAGATGGAATTTGGATCTTTAAGTTTGCTTCTAGTGATAGCTTGGATTGGGTTCAAGATAATGGTTCGTGGCTTATTCATGGCCATAAGCCTCTGGCTCTGAAATCTTGGACTCCTGGAATGAAAATGTCATGGTCTAGTTTTGAGGTTGTGCCTGTCTGGGTTCAATTGAGAGACTTAGATCCTATTTTTCATTCTCAACACATGCTAAGTGTCATAGGCAGTATGATAGGAATTCCTATCTGTATGGATGACTACACTGCTAGAGGTAAGAAGATTGCTTATGCCAGACTCCTTATTCAAGTTATTGTGAAGGAAGCACAAAGACATGAAGTGGTGTTGCAAGGTCCAGATGGAAAGATTTATAAGCAACCAGTATGGTTTGAGTGGATCCCATGGCAGTGTACTGAGTGTGATACCTTTGGTCACTCTACAGGGCACTATGAGAAAAAGATTCAGATAGAGAAACCTCAGCTCAGGAATTCCAAAAATGAGATGGATAAGAAAGCTGAATCAATTGCTCCTACTCAGAGGCCAAGTGGCCAAGCTGTAACAAGTGATGAGGCTTGTGTCTCTCCTAAATGTAGTGGTGATGTGATCCAGAAGGCCATGTCCAAAGATAACCATGATTATGGCTTTATTAACATTCTTAAAAAAGGGGCAAAGCCTAGAATGATTAATGAAGTCACACCAGGAAAGATTCTTACGCAAAACAGATTTGAGGTTGATAAGAGTGGTAGCAGCTCTAAAAGAATTTCCTTATGACTGAGTTCAAGATTGGAGCATGGAACACTAGGGGGTGTAGCTCTCTCCCTAGAGTCAGGGTGGTTAGGGATTTTGTCAGAAGAAATCATCTGTGTTTGATTGGTTTGCTTGAGACTAAAGTTGCTATGGATAAGGAAGCTGCTATTGCTCGGGGTCTGATTAAGGATTGGGATTTTGTTACTAATAGCACTGCCACTCAGAAAGGAAGGATGTGGATCACTTGGAATTCTTCTTTACTGTATGTGGATGTTATTAGCAATTCTAGCCAGATTATTCAATGCTTTGTCAAGAGTAAGGATAGAACTTGTTCTTTCTTCATTACCTTCTTGTATGCTTCCAATGCTTTCAGTGGGAGAGAGATCATGTGGCATGATGTTGACAGGATTGCTTAGTGATGGGAGATTTTAACTGTATTATGGATTCCTCTGAGAAGGTGTCTTATAGGAGAAGGAGTACTAGAGAGTCTGATGAGCTTGCCAGTGCCTTGAGTAGAATCAATATAGTGGATCACATTTATTCTGGAGCCAAGTACACTTGGAGCAACCAACAAGAGGGGAATGAGAGAATTGCCTGCAAGCTTGATAGAGTTCTTATTAATCAAACTTGGGGAGCTTCTTTTCCTTCCTCCACTGTATTCTTTGGTGATCCAAGTATGTCTGACCACTCTCCAGGTATTCTTAGCATTAATCCCACTATTGGTAAGAAGAGGATTCCTTTCAAATTTAAAAATTTCTGGACTGAGGAGAGTGACTATTTCGATTTGATTGCAAATAGTTGGAATGAGCCTATGTTGGGGAACGCTCAGTTTATTCGTGCAGCCAAACTTAAGAGAGTTAAGGAGGCTTTGAAAAGGTGGCAGAAGGGGAGGTTTATAAAGCTTGAGCTTATGGTGGAAGCTGCTAGCCTTCATATTAATCTTTGTTCTCTTCCCACTGATAAAGAGATCAAGGAGGCTGTGTTTGATATTGGTAATCTCAAGTCTCCAGGTCCTGATGGCTTTGGGAGTCTATTCTTCAAAAGTGGCTGGAATTGTGTGAAAGGGGATGTGACTGAGGCAGTTAAGGATTTCTTTAGAAGAGGCAGACTTCTGAGGCAAACAAATGCAACTTTTATTAGTTTGATTCCTAAGGTGGATACCCCTTTCCTGATTAAGGAATTCAAGCCTATAGCATGTTGTAATGTTGTGCTTAAGATCATCTCCAAAATCCTGGTTATGAAAATTAGGCCTCTCCTGGATGAGCTTATTTCTATCAATCAAGGGGCTTTTGTCCCAGGGAGATCTATTACTCACAACATGGTGGTTGCTCAGGATCTGGTAAAAGGCTATGATAGCTCAAGAACCTCTCCCAGATGTCTGATCCAGATTGATCTCCAAAAGGCCTATGACTGTGTCTCCTGGGATTATCTTGCAAAAGCTCTCCATTTCTTGCAATTTTCTCAAGTCATGATTAATTGGATCATGGAATGTGTCACTTTCCCTTCATACTCTATCATCATCAATGGGGAAGCAAAGGGTTTTTTCAGAGGCAAAAGAGGCCTAAGGCAGGGAGATCCACTATCTCCATTTCTGTTTGTCATTGTTATGGAGATGATGTCTAGAAAGTTGAATATGATGAGCAAGAAAAAGGGATTTAGCTTCCACCCTAAATGCAAGCAGCTTGGCCTTACCAATATAGCTTTTGCAGATGATCTTATGATCTTTTGTAAGCCTATCAATTTTTCTCTGAGATTGATAAGGGAGTGTCTCACTGAGTTTGGCAGAGAGTCTGGTTTAATTGCAAATGCTTCTAAGACCAAAGTCTTCTTTGGTGGTCTTAGCCTTGATAGGAAACAAGAATGCTTGAATATTCTTGGATTCAGTCAAGGGGAATTCCCTGTGAAATATCTTGGTACACCCCTCCACTCTAAGAAGATGAGAATTAGTGACTATAATCCTTTGTTTAACAGGCTAAGAGCTATGTTGAGTAGCAGAAATGGTAGACACACATCCTATGCAGGGAGGGCTCAGATTGTTAAAGTAGTTTTGGAAGGTGTTCTTTCATTTTGGATGCAAACCATGCTTTTCCCTAAGAAAGTTCTTAGGAAAGTTGAGGCCATCTGTAGATCCTATCTTTGGGCAGGAGCTGTTGATTCTAAGAAGGGCTTAGTTGCTTTGAAAGTGGTGTGCAAGCCTACTGATGAGGGGGGTCTGAATTTTAAGGAGCTTTTATCCTGGAACAAAACTCTCCTCTTCAAGCTGGTGTTTGACTTGCATATGGGACATAGTAATCTGTGGACTGTTTGGGCTACTCAAAATCTTACTAAGAGGAAGAGAATATGGATCACTAAAGCATCAAGCACTAGCTCTTGGATTTGGAAAGATGTGCTCAACACCAAGGAACTTGTGCTTGAGACTTTGCAGGTTCATTCTGTCACTGAGCCTATCTTCCTTAAGAACAATGGCAAAATGGACTGTTTTAGTCTCTATAACTCTATCAGGACTCCAGGTAATATCCTTCCTTGGTGTAATGTTATCTGGAAGGGGTATCAACCAAGGAAATGGAGTTTTATGTGTTGGCTTGCAACTCTTGACAGATTACCAACTGCTAGCAAGTTATACAGATGGGGATTGATTGCTTCTCCAATCTACAGTCTCTGTCATTTGGAGGATGAAACCAGTGAACACCTTTGGTGTAGGTGTCCTATAGTCACTAGTATCATGGACCTTGTTCTGCAGTGGCAAGGAATTGGTCTCAGGAAAGACAATCTGATGCAGTGGTGGGAGTGGTTCTCACAGTGCAATGGGAGATGTAATAACATCTACAGAAGCAAGCTTCTTGCAGTGTTAGGAAGTGTTTACAACACTTGGAAGTTAAGGAATGATGTCATCTTTAATCAAGCCACCATTGATGTTAATAGTTGTGCCACTCAAATTGTAAATGATTGTAAAGTGAGGATTATTCACAAAGCTAAGATTACTAGTAGGAGAGGAAGAGCTATGAGGAATAGGCTTAGGCTCTAAGTTGTGGTCTTTCCTTGTACTCTTGTTTGGCTTGTAATTCCTTCTTTTGAGTCTTTTGACTCTTCTAATACATTTACCACTTGGCTGAAATGATAATTAAAATTTTCATAAAAAATGATAATTGAAAAGAGAAAACAAGACATCCTTGTGAAATTTTGGACAAAACTAATATGAAGAGCATGGAAACACTAGCGACACGTTGGTAGAGCATTTAGTATAAAAGAAATTTAAAAACCATTTGATGACCAAAACAAAAATGATATTCCTAGTTGTAATAAGAAAATAAATTAATTGGAAAAAAGAATGGAGCCGGATCCGGTGAGAATGACCTTATCCGATGAATATACGAATACACGCACACCCTTCTATATTTATATGCATATTCTTTCACACTCACATGCACACACTGACACGTGAATGTGTTTTATATATGTCAAAGATAGACTCACATCTCCAAATGTACATTTAAATGTAAATGAATGTGCAAGCAAATATAAAAGAGTATGCATCTATTCGTAATTTATAGAATAAAAATAATTCTCACGTTAATCTTTTCCAAAAAGAATAACAAAACTATGAAATCAAACGGATTAATAAAACAAAAACGATCACAAGACAAAACGAAAAAGTACTAGATGCAATAAACCGGTAGAGATCCTCTAGTCCAAAATGATAGTCCATTTCATGGTCCATTCATTTTGATTGGTTCAAATAAGTATTTTTCTTTTATTTTTAAAAACTAAATAGTTATATAGAATTTTTTTAAATCAATTTAACCAATCAAAATGAATGGACGATGAAATGGACTATCATTTTGGATTAGCAGCTGATTCTTCAAATCCAGTTGTGATAAATACATCATTAAACAAGTTGGTCCAACTGCGTATGAGATCATTTTGATCGACCAACGTTCATGCTCAATGGGTTTTGGTGAATTAAGGCCCTGTTTGGTACGATTCCTGAAATCGGACTGCAATTAGGAATCAGATTGGAATCACGAATCAGAATAAATCATTTATGTAGGGTGTTGTTTGGTATGTTGTCGGAATGAATCATTCCTGTAATTTGTTGTTTGGTACGTTGTTGGAATGAACCATTCCTGAATAAAATAAATTTGAGTGAATAAACTAATCAAACATTAGCAAAACTATGATCGAACTTATAAGTGACTTATAATATCATATGTTCATAACTAAATATGTCATCATAGCAAGCCTCGTAAAACCCAAAAACTTACAAAGGCTATCAACAGTAATGTTTGACATATATGTCGACCTACACTCTCCCCACTTCTAAAAAAGTAATTTCCTATTGACCTATTTTTCTTATGATGAGCTTAGGTAAACAAAAACATTGCAACAATCTCTTGCAGTTGCATGTTTTTTTTGTTCTTCTCAATCCCCCTATTTCTTGAGTCATCTCACAAATTACATCAAAGATATGTCTATTGACACAAAGCTCATTCTTACACATAACATCACTTTCTCCTATAATATTATTCAAATTGTTCATCCTTTGAAGTACCCTATCCTTTTTCTTTAACGATTTCTCTAATTTGAGAAACATGATCCCAAAACATCATAGTTATAGTGATAATTAATCTAATAATAATAGTTACTGCTAGTGGCACACGTTTGTCTTTCCTTCTTTCTCCTTTGTGAATCATGATGAAAAAGATATATCTCTACATTTTAATTTGTAAAATTACAAATAAGTAGATGCACTTTTTAATTACTAAATACAAAAATAAAATAAAAAACTTATCAACTAAATCAGTCTTACGACTTACGAGCACAAAAGAAGCAAAACAATGTCCAAAATATCAATGTATCATCAAAATGCACACTACGAACACAATATTGCCCCAAAACAAAAACGTAGCAAAAACCAAAGTATACGAACGGATATTGCCCAATACACATCACTATATAATTCTAAGAGAAGTACGAGGAAAATTACCTTGAGAAACTGAGAGATGTAGGAGAAGTCGCCGGTGAAGATGAAGTGGAGGCAACACCGAGTGACCTAGTTTTTGGAATAGATGAAACTCTGAGTTTTTTGGAGAAATGAAGTTGTTCTTTGACCTTCGAAATGGGTTATTCTCAGATATTATAAAAATTACTCCTTTTTACCAAACCAACCAAACCATGTTTGATATTGAAATCATATTCTCTAAATTGGTAATAGTATTACTGCATGCGTTCTGGGTCATTCCTTTTCATTTTCTTACCTCGCACCATCAAAACAAGCCCTTAAATACTATTCAGCAAAAGAAATAAATGAATAAAGTTTATGGGTGTTTTTTGAACAATTCAACCCATGATCGACTTCCTACTTGAGATCTTTTGGGGAAAAAATGTTGTCGATCAAAAACAAGCAACCCTATGAAATTGCCTCGACCTACTTGATTCTTGATCCATAACTAAAAGACAACATTTATCTGGGAAAGCTAGCTTTAACCAAATGCAGGGAAACCGAATTACATACTACAAAGTAGAATCGAGCTAGTAATATATATTCACAGCAGCAAAACTTTGATGTTAGAAGAGACGAGCTCGACATTTTGATGAGCCGCAAAGGCACGGGGAACCTTGTGCAGGGAGTAACTCGTCATCGCCGTAGTTGAAAGTCAGTTCCTCACCAACCGCCATCTGCTCGAAACAGAAACCAACGAGTATAATATAAACTCATTCAAGAATGAAGGAAAGGGAAGAAAGGGAGCAAAAAAAGAAATCTTACGTCACGAGCTGCATAGAGGCCAATACGAGCAAGTACATAATCCATGCTTTCTACTAAAACTGGGCGTGTCACAAGGTTGGGTGAGCAGCTACACCACCAAAACAAAACACACTAACAGATCAGAACAATCTAGAGTAAACCAGTACGACAATCTACTACTACTTTCCTTACCTGTGATTGATGAAACGTGAAACGCTACCATACTTGGATGCATCAATTACACATGAAACTTTCTCCTCCATCAGTTCACCCATCTTCTTCATAAAACCAACAGCATTGTAGATATAATTGCTGTATTTTTTCCCGTACCTGAAAAATAAAAATGCAAACCAAGACTGTAAGATTTAGTGATTGATATATGACTGAAAAAAGTAACAACAAAGATTGGTGAACCTTCTCTGTCTTCTCTTGGCTTCTTCTTCATCTATAACCTCGCCCACAAGTTCACAAACAAATTCTCCGCGTGAAATTGATTCACCGGCCTTGACCGCCCAGCCCTATGAATCCACATGTAGATACACAAGTCAAGGTGACTGAATACATTTAAAACATTTTTATCAGGAAATCAAATTACTTACTTTCTTCAGTGTCTTGTACACCTCTAATTTGACTCGCAACCCATTTTGCAAGATTCTATTTGGGCAACTTTTGCTGCACTTGCACAAATGGTTGCATTCATAAACCATGTAACCTTCCTGCAATAAGTGCAGTTAACATATAAGACCCTGTAACCCCCAGAAACAAGTATTTTGACCAGATGCCAAATAAACAACAGAAAAGATCCTATTTTGGGGTTTTAATATAGCTAAACCAAAATCAATAGAATGAGTTACCTCTAAGATGATTTTACGATTCTCATCATATGGGAATCTTCCAGTCATGTGCTTTCCATGAATGTCGTTTGCATCTTCATAGTCGGTGTTAAACAAGTACACCTGATCGCATGTTTCTGGTGAGCACTCTGATTGAGAACGACCGCACTTGAAGAGCGAACTCTGCATGTACGAACAAACACACTTCTTCAAGACCAGAGTATGTAGTACCAAACAATGACACAGAATAGAAGATATACTCACTATCTAAGAAATGGTAGGGTATTTTTGAGAACATAAAAAATGGATTAAGTTCGAATTAATTGAAAAAAGTGAAAGGTCACCTGAGTATCAACAAAGGATAGGTCAACCCGGGGCTTTACGACATAGCTAAAGCACTCCCAAGGTAGGTAAGACACTTGTCCATCAAATCCATATGTGGGCACAGTAAGTAAATCTAACATGTTTTTGTCTATAACGCAGGGAATTGGAGCTGCTTCCTGCCCATAGCTTATATCATCACACAGTATAATGGTAGTTTGGTAGTAATTATGCCTCAAATTATTTGAATTGATGACATAATGACACTCATCCTTTTCCCACTGTTCCATTCCATCATCCACCCGAGGAGGCACCAAGAATGAGGTAACATGATCACTCGACAAGGGAGTCAACATAGACAACACATTATTCTCATCTTTTGGCGATTCACAACCTTTCGGACAAATAAAACCGTCCTGATGCCAATTCACCCTAGTGTAGTTATGTTCGACGCATAGCTTGACAGCTTTAAGGTACAAACGCTTGGGCATTACTCCGTACTTCTCCAAAGAAGCCTGCAGGCTAACCTTGCAACAAGAAGATCTGGCAATGTTCAAGATCTCCAGATTGTTGGGGCGAGCTCTTGTTTTCTGAGCTTCACAGTGTAAAGTCTTTGCAATAGATAGGCACTCAGATTCTGTAAGAATACTTAGGCTCTTAGCATGATTCACATGATGAGATGGGTTTAATCCTCCAAAGCCAACCGACTTCGATGCTTGAAGCCGTTTCTTAAGATCAGCAGCAACCTTGTTCTTGAGCACATATGGTGGTACTCCTCCCCCAAGACCCTTTTTGAATTTAGGGCGGTGGAGCCTTCCTGATTTTAGTCTATAGGCATAAAAGCGGATGCCCTTATTTCTGTGACGGGAGCTGGATAAACTCGGTCCCCCCGAATGAGCAGCTTGATGGTGGCGACCCAGGTCGGGAAGTAGATCAAATTTCAATCCACAAAACTTACAAATGTACTTTCTATCAGACATTGTGTTGTCCCTGCTTTCGTGATTGTTCTCGGTTGCCGGGCCTTGTGTAGATGAATCTCCTCCATCCAGCACAGATGGTCTTTCTACAGACTTGATGGATTGCCTAAAGCCATTGGTATGAGAAGAAAGCACGTGCGACCACAAATCTTCAGAACTACCGAAATGCCCACCACAAGGAATACATCTATAAAGCATGCAGTGTTCACTGAACTGAGCATGGTGTCTGTCTTGGACATGTGATTCCAGAACCTTCCTGTTTGTAAAGGAATCCAAGCAAATCGAACAAGCATAACCTCTAAAATACCACTGTGCTTCCTTGTTATGGATGTTTATCCAATGGTTGCCAAGTGCTTGATCATCAACAAAGTCTTCAGAACAAAACATACACTTGAAACATCCTTCACTATCCCTCTCCTCTGTACCAGCAAGTCTAGATGGTTGTTCTGGAGCAGCAGAAAAATTCTGGTTATCTTTATCAGAAGCAAAACCCCAAATCCTTGTAATTCTCGCTTTTTCACTAGAAACGAGTCTCATAAGAAATTCTGCAGCTTGAGAATCTTTGCAAGCCTCGGATATTGCCCACTGGAACTGAATTTCTCTAGGCACTTGGTTTCTCGTAGATAAAATGCTCTTAAAGAGTTTGTAAAAAAGCTCGCATGCTTGATGTAAATGCAACTTCTGATCTCGTGATGAACATCCCCTCAGAAGATCCATGAAAACTTCTTTGGAGATTATTCTGCTCTTTCCATTTCTAGCACGTTTAAGCCAGCTTGGTATATGCTTGTCACAATATATTGAGTGTCTTGTTGGGCTTTCCTGACAACATGGAGTTCCTTGATCATGAAACCCCAACCCTATGCAGCATGTCATCTCAGTATTGAAATGCTCAGGCATCTTAACTACGCTGCTTCTACCATTATGTACTACTCTCATTGAAAGCGGTTCAACTTGAAGAGGCTGCTCAGATTCATCTTCCATGGAATACATGTTTCCTGGTCCAGTAATGAGCTCGCCGTGCTTTCTTTTCAAAATATGTGTAGCAGGGCTTGGGCTTGGGCTTGGGCTCAGCCCAGAACCATCTCGAGGTCCATGCTTTTTACAATACAAGGACGCAGGCAAAGCCCGGTGTTTGCACCTGGCGCCTTGAGTAGTGGTACCTCCACATAAGGGTGCATCAATGAGTGGTTGAACTACTGCCTTGATAGTACTGCCCGTGAAGCGAGCAGCCAGATGAACGCAACAATACTCATCGCCTTCATTGGCCCACCTCACGCAATGCCTTCCCTTGGCTTCAATATAAGCCCTACATTTACGACTCTTAGCTCCAGAAGTCATCACATGTGATTCCAACACAGAATTCACATTTTGATTATCAGTTATGCTCTCATCCTTTTGCTCAGCCAAACTATGACTATCTGAACTCACAACCTTATTGTTATGTCTAACAAAATACTCAGAATCGATCTCAGCAATAGCATCTTCCTGTTGGCTCTTAGTATCTGCTGCCTGGAAAGTATACGCCTCAGCACGACGAACTTCAAGCTTGGGTCTTTTATGACTGACTTGGGGACTCACAGACAAAGGACTAACACTTCCTTTCTGCTCAATGATGGATTTTTGGGGTCGCTCTGGCTCTGCACAACCGTGCATGAGATATGAACTTGAAAAAAGCCTTATGACTTCATGTTTCCACATTTTCCATTCATTTCGATTCGCTGACAGTATATGGACACCTTGCAGAGAACTGATCTTCTTCCACTGTATAGATTTAACTAGTTCCTGAATCAAAGGGGTAAACCCTGAACAGTTAGATGGATGGAGCTAGATAATATAAAATCATATCAAGCCGCTTGTACCAGAAAGCTCGTCTTGTTACAAGTCTTACACACACCAAATACAAAAATGGTACCTCTAATAGAATTTCAATAGATTCAGCACTAACAGCATTCTGACACTTCTTTGCCCAAGAACCAAATGATTCTTGAAGCCAGTTGCTATCTATGTACTGCTCCAAAAGCATCTGCAGAAAATAATACACGGTGTGAGCCTTCAAAGGTAGTCCTAAACATGATTTAGTATTCTAAACATAAATGTACAATGCAACCACGTAGACCAAAATCTCCCCAATATTTCTTATTCCTTTCCGAAATTCACACATTTTTCTTGTCTGGAGAGAACTGAACTTTGCTGTTTTATGAAAAAAAAAATAAAGTACTTGCAGCTAAATCATTGACTTCAAACATAAATATTTGATGTTTGGGAATTCAGGTTTGGAAGAATAGGAAATTTTACTTTCTGAAGCTTCACAAGTATCCTTCCGAGATCAGAATATCCTTCACACTCAGAAGCCTCCATAGCAAACTCTTTCAACACATCAATATTTCGAGCAGTTTCCACCAACACCTACAAAAAAGTGTAGGATATCATCCATGGATCATTGGAAAAAATATAGCACAAAAGAAAAAGGCTACATCTCCTAAGAAAAAATTAAAATGCTTAAAAGGAGAAAAATGCGAGAAGAGAAGACCTGAAAATGCAAATTGTCAAAAAAATTTAACACACCAACAGCTAGCTTTTGCATTACAAACCGGCGTGCAATGGACAAATCTTTAACCAGCTGAATGCCAACTTCATAGGACTTGTGCACAATGGGTTCTGGAAGCTCGGAAATGGGCCGAACAACTAAGGTATCCACCCAAGAATAGTTCCTATTATGAGGGAAAAATACCACAATATAGTTCTTTCTGTCATGAGTTGGCCTGGCTTTCATAATATCTAGCGGCCAATCAGCTCTCATGCATTTCATGCCTGATTGCCACTTACCTCTCCACTGTTAATTGCAAAAAAACACAAGGAAAAACAGATGTATGAGCATGGGTACCGAAATAAATGGCCCCTTCTAGAGAAAATATCCGAAAAAATATAAAACCAACTATGTTATAAGGTGCTCCCAACAGGGATAATAAAAAGCATCCTAATCTTGCAAGTAATTTGAAGATATGAGCATATTATTATCATATGGTTCCCTAATAAAAGGAATTTGGTGAGTTTCTGCAATTAAAATTAATTATTAATGAGCAAAATTCTGTTCCATTCCTTGCACCAACAAGAGCTAAGAAATATTTATAATACAATGCCAAGCAAATAACGATGATATTAGGAAAAATTGCAGTTCAATAAATGTAATAGTTTACAGTACCTTCACCCATAACGCCGTAGATTCATCTTCGGTAGTCCACTTGAATTCTAAAAGAAGTGATTCAGCATCCTTGTTATCACAAGACAATTCACTTTCGATTGTATTCACAATCACATGAGAATTCTCAAAAACATCACAAGGGTCATCTATACCAATCCTTTCTTCTCCATCATCATGGAAATTTTGGCCATTGGCATCTATCCCACAATTCAGAATAATATCTGAGTCAACATCCATTATAGAATTATTCTTCTGTGTCACCACAACTTTCGAAATCCCCCAGAATGAAGCAGAGTAGCACTTCTAATCACAAAAAGACATCCATCTACCACCAGAGTTGCTCATACGACTTCCAAATCATTTCCCTCTTCCAGAAACTATAACTGGATTTCTAAGGGCAAAAGGAAAAGAAGAAGAAGAAGAGATTAACAAATTATTTGATCTTGGGAGGAAATAGGACATTAATCACATCTAACTATAAGGGGCTAAAATGACTTCACTGAACTCTTGGAAGAAAATACAGTATTAATCATATCTACAGTATACGTCTAATTATAAAGGGATAAAATGATTTCACTGAACCAACTATATTACCACTTTCTTAGAGTGAGCTGACTAGATATAATATATGCTACATTTTATAAGTATACCACTTTCTTCATGCACAGCAACTACACTACTATTATATGCTACACAATGTAAATCATAATATCATATCCTTTCGATGCCAAAGAGCATGCAATGACAGAAATCCTGCATTGTTACTGCTCAACTTCTTAACAATATATAATATTTCACATCTCTTATCACGAACAGGGGATAGGTTAGGTTGGTAATAAACCAATCAATCTATGCTAATCAAATATTGTCCTCCATAAGAAAGAAAATCAGAAGTTTATAATCAAAGCCTTGTTCTTGATCTACGTACAACTCAATTAAAAACCGCAAATCCTAATAACTCAAAACACCCGACATCGTAACCCCCGAATCACATAAACCCTAAATCTGAAAATTGACAAAATTAAACAGAATAGAGGAAAGAAGGTAAAATTGATACCTTCCGCCTGGTATTGTCAACTAGATGGTTCATCGGCGGCGCCTTGAGACTTGGTTCTCCGTCGTCCAGCAGTCCGCCATTCTTCAACTCGTCTGTCTTGTGAGTGCCGAGCCACGCCGTTCACCGTCGAGCAAACCTCTTGCACCACCGTCGAGCCGCCACCAGACTTCCAGCACCACCTTCGAGCAATCCACACAGTCCGTATCGCTCCTCCTCTTTCTGTAACAAGTGGGTGCAATTAAGAAACGGGCACCTTTGTTATTTGATTTGTTTTAACTTTTTTAGGTCACTTAACTTTAGGCTTACATAACAAGACATGGTAACATAAGGTTATATAACCAGATGGAGACTCACCAAAAGTTAACCGGCCCGGTCAAAATCGGAACTGGTCCGGAATCTGGATCGGACCGGCTAAACCGCCTTTCAATCGGTTCAGGTTCATGAGATTATGGATCCTTGAACTGGTGGTTTCATTGAAGGTTAACCGGACGAACCGGCCCGAACCTACCAGTACCAGCGGAGAGTGGGATGCGACTTCCATCGGTTGGTACGTCGGTGTGAATGCAACGGTGACCGACGAGATGCACAACGAAAGGAGGAGGAGCGAATGAGCAATTTTAGGGTTAAAAGTTGGCAGTTCTTTCCTATGTCGTGTGAAGGTGTGACAGATTGAGTATTTAAATTGGTTTTTTATAATAAAAAACATGGTTTTTTATAATAAAAAATTATCCAGTTTAACCAAACCAAAACCGAACTAACACCAACCCAAACCAAACCAAACTTAAAAAATAATCAAACCAAAAACCAAACCATAAAAGACTGGTTTGAATTTGGTTCGGTTTTTTTGGTTGTCTTGGTTTGATTTTTCGATTTTAACCAACCCATGCTCAACCCTAGTTATGAGGTTATGTTGGTTTTAACGTTAATCTGATGTTAACACTTATATTTAAAATGACAAAAAAAACACTTATATTTAAAGGTCCTTGCTGTTAATTGCACAACCTTTTCGTTATTCATCGATCACTCTCATACGCCACGTAAAAATTTATTCCATACGTCGCCTAACGAATTTTCCTGCTATAAAAGCCTAATGCAGAAATTGTAGTCATTTTCATCCACATTCTACAACTCATCCGCGACGCTCTCGCAACAACTCCCACGACGCACCCTTTTGCCTCTCTAAACGTCAATTTCAAGCTCGTTTTCAAGTTCATTTCCATTTAAAGGTTAGTAAACATCATTATTTTCATTGTTATGGTATGATATTGAAGTGAATATGAAGTTTTGATAGGTTTTTGCTGATATCCATTTCGAAATTCAAAATCTATCTCAACTACTTGTTTAGAAAGCATGAAATTGTTCTTATATGGATGAATTATGAATTTTATTAAGTATGTAGTGATGATTTGGTTATTTTATGATTAGATTGTATAATCAGGGTTTTGATATTGAATTTGGTATTGTATGGATTGAATTAGTTGAATTGATAGGGTTTTTTGTTGAAATAATTGATAAAGTGTTGAAATTAGGGCAAACGTATGGATGTAGAGACGAGAATGCAGTTTCTGCATTTTGGCTAAATGCAATTCCATACGCGACATAAGGAATTATTTAATATGCGACGTATGAAATTTTTCCTTACGCGACGTATGGAATTGCATTTTTGCTGCAGAATGCGAAAACTCCATACTTGACAAATTCTGTATATTGCGGTTTCTGTTATTGAAATGATGGTTTTGTTATTAGTGCAAAATTCATTGTTTTTTGTATTGAAATGATGATTTTTTTTATTTAAATGATTAGTTTATATGAGGCTCGTTTTAAAGAGAACTTCCTTAAGATAAGATATAAGAACCTTTATAAGCCCTTGGATCTATTAGTTTTAACGGTTCAGATGAAGCCAACACACCAAAAGCAAGCAACCAGGTGTGGTAGCAATCTTATCTTATCTATATAAAGATTGGCTGTCCAATGTCAAAATTGAATGAAATTGGTACCGGGCTGGTACTGGGCAATTCATTTAATTCACGGGCTTTCGGGCTTGTTGCAGGAGATTTTGCCTCTTGATATTCTTATTCTTATTTATTTTCCAAGCGGCTCGTGATGACTATTCAACACTTTCCCTTCATCCATTCAACGTTGCACACTGATATTCAGATGATTACTTCTGTTTGATTGAAGGAGTGTGTACTTGGCCTATAGTCGGTGAGTGGATGAGCCTTCGCTTTCTACACAGGAGGTATTCAAATCTGATGATTCAAAATGCGACATTGAGTATATGGACAACATTTATTGTACTCTCGCTTGTGTTAATTTCTTATTCTAATGCTAACCTAATCTAATATATATTTCTTTCTAATATATCTTAGAATTATAGTAAAAATTAATAAATTATAGTATTAGCTTTTTTATAAGGTCTCTGCCTTATTTAAAAACTTAATTAAGTCACAAATTTGAATAAATGTATATTCTAATAATAGAAACATTAAGTATTAGCTCCTTTATAAGATTTCTCTGTTACGTTAGAAACTTGATTAAGTCACAAATTAAATTAATGTGTGAGCTTCTCTTATGACAACCTTATTCTAATATTATGTTTTAAAACTACTTGAAACATAAATTTAAGGAAATCAAAAATACTTATAATTATAAATATTAATAAATTTGATAACAAAAAAATATTAACATATAATATATAACTTTATTAAATCACATAAGAAAATACGTAATTTTCTCGGTATCTAGTTTTGTAAATAGTTAACAAATTAGAAAAATGAGTTTAATAGCCTTCTCCAAAATCCAAACTTGAGCTCCTCTGCAATGGTGATTCCTCACCTGGCTTCCGCTCCTCGTCTTTTTCTTGGACGTCCCGTTACCAGTCTTCAAGGCATGTTCCTAGCCTTTCTCTTCAACGAGCAAGAAGATCCGAACCCTATCTGGATTGTGAATCTGGCCTTCGCCTGAACTTCATCGGCTCCCAAATTCCTTTTCCCTTCCTTCCTCTTCATCAATGGCGCCTCTGACTCAGACTCAATCACTCCAACACATCGAGTTGTTCGTGGACTCTTCTTGCTCTTTAACTCAGCAGCTTCATCAACTCTTTCCTATTTCTTCCGACGCCACAAACTGCTATAGCCTCCCTCCTCAAGACCAATTCCATTACAATTGAGCAATTGGTGTTCTCTCCTTCCTTAACTTGTCGAATATTCTCATAGCTAAGCTAAGTAGCTTCCTCATGACTCTCCCTGTTTCTTCGATTCTGAATTACTTTGCTTTTGTTGACATTTCCAGGTAAAGGAAATGGAACTCTACTTGACAACTACTGATAATGTACTGTTTGCAGTGGCGGACCCGTAAATATTTTAAAGCAGGGGCTTGATATTTATTTAAATCCCTTACACTATTTTAAATTCATTAGCACTAGAAAATTAAAAATCAATTGTATTTTTTTAGTTAATAATAAAAGCAAAACTTGTTACACTAAAATTCTCTATATTAAAAAAATTAAATTCAAGTAGGTCTGAACTTGAATTTAGTGGCCTTGAGCCCTCGTATGTATGACTTTAAATAATGGGCCTTAATGGGCTTCACATAACATATAAAATACAGAAGAAAATGGGATAGTAACATTCTGCGAATGAACGGCCACTGTTTTGAAATTAATAAGATATATTGTTCATTTTAAACCCTTCTTCCCCGACAGATAGCCGGCCCTAGCATGTTGGAGGTGCTTTAATGGTGATTTCTCTAAAATCAAAGGTAATCTTGACGTTCCAGGCGGCAAAGCGGATGCTTGAGCACCTTCAAGCACCCCTAGGTCCGCCACTGACTGTGTGCAAGAGGTATACGTTACTTTTCGTTTTGATAAAGTAGAAATGTTGCCTACTTTTCTAATTAGCTTTGAAATTGTATCATTCTGATTGGCGGAGGAGACTGGTGGAGACTGGTGAATCAGATTTTTACAATACGACTATGAACTACTCCCTTCGTCCCTAAATGATAGTCTCATGGTTGTTTTTGACACTATTCACAATTTAAGAGAATCTTGTAAATATCTTTCAATATATAAGAAAAAATATAGTCATGTGGGATCTTGTTTGATTCGTTTCAATGAGCACAACAATAATATCAAAATTTTATAATTTTTACCAACTTGTAGTTAGAGATATTAACGATACAAAACGTGTATCGGCAAATGTGCCGGAGTGAAATAGGACTATCATTTAGGGACAGAGGGAGTAGTTTGCATGTAACATTTTTAGAAATAGGTGGACAAATGTTTAGACTCGGTTGACAAGTTAGGGTCTGTGCATTTACCTTTGGATGTTGGGAATTTATAAGTCTTTTTCTTTTGAACTTACTCAATGCTAGTGTTGTAATATTAGTAGTTCTGTTCAGCACTTCAACAGTTATGGACTTAGTAGGTACTTAATATTTATAGTTGTTAATTATGGATCATTTTGGACTGGATGATTCTTGTGTGCTTCAATTGTGTTTTGAGCTCAAATTTGTTTGGTTGACCGTCAGATTTTTAAGTGTTTTAAGTTTAACAGTCTTTTGACAAGCTCGGATTTTCTAGGGAGGTGCTAGGCTGTCATCTTAAGTGAGCTCATATCTGGTTCGGTATAGACACGAGATTGGCAACATAAAATATATGTTCCATTTGAGAAATATAGCATGCTCTGTCATTGCTAATGTTTGTAGCGTAAGATTTTATACTTTTTCACTACTGTTTCGCTCAAATTTGGGGACCTCAATTTTTTGTATCCGTTCTATTGTTGAAGGTAGTGCAAATCAAAGAGAATTGTTTGTTATTCAGTTTTTAAGTTGCCTAAAAAGTGCAGATTTTAACTTCATCCAGTTGATAGATCTGAATCATATCCTATATCTTCAGTTCTTGATTCTTGTCTTGAACTTGAGTATTAAGCAAGATGGATAATAGTTTTGCACCTTGCATTGGAAAGAAAGTTGGATAAGCATTGCAGCTTTTGTTCCCTTTTTCCTGGCTTTGATGGCCTTGTCTAGCTTTACATATTTTACTATCTTTTGTTTGAAGATAATAATGCAAAGCTCATCATCTAACAATAGTTGATTTTGAGCTTTTAAAATGTTGTCCAGTTCGTGATTTATTACAATCATATGTTGTAGGATTATGAAAGTGTGCAATTCAGAAACATGCTAGGTCCATAATTTTTTCCAGGTTCATGTGTTTGCTCTCATAGGTTCATGAATTTACTATCATAGGTTCATAATTTTTTCCAGTATAGTTTTGCACCCCTTAATAAAAACTATGCATCTGATGTTGCTTTTTTTATTGGGAGCTTGTGTGATCTAACTTTGCTCATATTGTCTTTTGTATAGCTTTTTTAGATCATTCATCTTACTTGTCTATTATTCTAACTCTATGTTTTGCAATTTTTTACCCTTGTAGAGATTTTCGTAACAAATGTTCAAAATGCCCATAACAGTTTGAAGAGGCCAAGGAAATTTCAACCGGAAGATCGAATGTTCACATTGTCTTCAGTAACCTCACCAACAGTAAGTAAAACTTCCCCCTCTTTCTATACAACTGTAGTATGTAATCCCTTATACATACTTTTATTTAGGGAAATTACAAAATATACATCTTTGAATATCATACATGATAATGCTCTAGATTTTATTCATGGACATCACATTATCCCTGATAAACAATGATTTTATAAATAGTTGATGACTTGATGAGGAGGTGCCTATCTAGACAAGGTAAAACATTGTCTAGCTTGAATGAATTCCTTATAATTAGATGTTATTCATGTTTTATTCCCTTGGATAATTTCTCCAATCCTCTTTAGAGTAGAGATAGTGGCCATCAAATTTTGAGCAGTACTGACTGACTAATCCAGAAATTGTGTATCTTTTCATCATTCCATTGTCAGGGCTCAACTCAATTATTCATTTGCTTTGCTTTCCCTTCTGTCGCTAGATAGATACACCTTCTGCACAAATCCCACTTTCTCTTCTGGTTTGTTTTGCTCATGGCTGTCAATTCCGATCATAATATTATCTCGACTCCAAGGATTAATTCACAGTGATTTATGTGACTTAAGTTTGTGCAAACTAGAGACGGTAAAAAGTAGTTTGTCACCTTCATAGATGATTGCACAAGATATTGTTATGTGTACTTGTTACGTAGCAAAGATGAAGCTTTAGAAAAGTTCAAATAATACAAGTTGGAAGTTGAGAACCAACTTAGTAAAACGATCAAAATCGTGAGAAGTGATAGAGGAGGTGAGTATAGTGAACCTTTTAATGCGTTCTGTAGAGAACATGACATTGTTCACCAAACTACCGCTCCTTGTTCACCGGAATCCAACGGAGTTGCGGAACGAAAAATACCGAACTCTTAGAGAAATGATAAATGCAATATTGCAAGAATCTGGGTTAGCCCATAACATGTGGGGGGAAGCTATGCTTACCTCAAATTACATTCTCAACAAAATACCACATAAGGTGACTGAAAAGACGCCTTATAAGTTATGAAAAGGTAATGTACCTTCGTACAAATACCTCAAAGTGTGGGGGTGCCTAGCAAAAGTAGCGATACCACCTCCTAGAAAGGTCTTAATTGGACCAAAAACTGTTGATTGTATTTTTATCGGGTATGCACATAATAGTAATGCATATCGTATCATGGTATACAAGTCAGGTATACCGGATATACATGTGAATACAATAATGGAGTCAAGAAAGGCATCTTTCTTTGAAAATGTATTTCCATGCAAGGATAAAGAATATCCAAAAAGGACTCGTGAACAATGAGATTCATGCGAATCTGCTCAAGAAGCAAGTACATCTTATGCAAGAAGTAATCACTTTTATGCAAATAGTGAGTATTTTTTTCCAAGAAACAGAAGAAGAAAATGATGAACCTAGACGAAGCAAGAGAGCTCCAAAGGAAAAATCATTTGGCTCAAACTTTACAATGGCGTTTCTTCTAAAAAACGAACCTCAAACATTTAAGGAAACCATGTCTACACCAGACGCACCTTCATGGAAGGAAGCGGTTAAAAGTGAAATAGACTTCATTTTGCAAAATCATACTTGAGAGTTAACTAGTAGAAAAAACACATGTTGCAGCCCCCCTGTTGAGGCAGACATCTTAAAAACCGCCGCAAAAAATCTTTTTCCAGTATCTGTTGAGGCGGTCAGTCATTTTGTTCGCTGCAACAAATGCTTTACAGGCGGGCAAATTTTCGTTCGCCTCAAAAAAATGTGTGTTTTTGACCTGTTGAGGCGGTCAGTATTTGTTCGCCTCAAAATACACTGAAGCGCAAACAATTAGAGGCGGGCACTAACCCGCCCGCCTCAACAACATTCGTCTCAAAAACCAGCTGCTAGGGCTGTCTCGACATTTTATTTCCCAAAAAAAAACTCGCCTCAACAACAGTATTCGATGGCGTGACTCCTCCTCCTCCTCGTCTCCTCCTCCTCGCCTCGCCGCCACCTCCTCCAACTCGCCTCGTTGCCTCCAACTCGGTGCCTCGTCGACTCCTACTTGTTCTCTGCACGCAACAAAAAACTCCATTCTTCTCCAACTGCTGCTCCAACTGCTGCACATCTCGCCTCCTCCAATTGCTGCACAACTCCATTCTTCTCTGCACGCAGCAAAAAACCCTAACTCACCTTTCATTCTCTTGTTACTTGCCTCCTCCATTCTCCTCGCAAATGTGTACGCCTCACAATTTCTCTCTCTTCAGGAACCCTAGATCAAAGTCTGAGGCTTAATCGATCGATTTTCCTCTTTCTGCATCCCTAAATCAGGCCATATGGATGATTGTTGTGCTCTATGCCTGGATCTAGTCCCGGAAGCCTCATAGAGTTATTTGTTTTTCAGATTCGAGACCTATATCGTTCCCACTGGCCTTGTGAGTGCATTTTTACTGATTCATTGTGCTTGCTTTGATTTGAACTTGCATGTTCATCTGCTAAATCGTACTGAAAATTGGGGGTAATGGTGCTGACTTGTTGTTTGCTTCAGAAATCAGAATCGAACTGCAGAAGAAGGAGAAGGATGCATTTGAGTGAGAACGAGGGCATAGAAGGGAAGACGTTCGTAGTAACAGGCGGATTAGGGCATGTAGGATAAGCACTTTGCCTCGAGCTCTTGCGTAGAGGAGCTTCTCAGGTTCGATTGCTTGATTTTCGGACTTCTTCTCCTTCGTCCCGCCTTCTGTCCGATCGTGGTGTTGTCTTCTTTCATGGTATCTTCTTTCTGAATCTGTCTGAATCAGATCTCCTCCTGCTCAATTTTTTATCCTCTTTCAAAACTTTGTTGCTATGGTCTTGAATTTAGTTTATCACTTCTATTATGGTCTTGAATTTTTTATCCCATAAACTAACTTCTTCCATAATATATCTACCTGTTTAGGGACAATGATAACAAGAGGATCCAAGGGGAAATTATCAGCAAAGGGAAGCAAATGGTTGCTACGTTTAAGCAGTGTGCTCGTTACCTGCATCCTCTTTTCAAGTTTTGCAGGAAGAAGGTCAGTCATCATTTTGCTTGTTCCTTGCAATTTCAAGTCTTTTGGTTCTGATTCCTTGAGCTTGATATGTTCTGATATTTTGGTTCTAGTTGTGAACTGTCCCTTCATAGTAGTTTACTTGCATTTTTGAACTGCATCAGCATGGTCTCCTCTATTTCAATCACAAAGGAACTGTTACATATACTCGTCTTTGAATTGCTTGTGTGCTTGTATTGACTTCTAAAGCTATTAGAATTGGAACTTAAATGAAAAAAAAGAACTTTTCTGCAACTATGGTAACAACATTTTAACCTAGATGTGTGTGGAGATGTTAAGTAGATCAGTTTCCTATACCTCAAATCAATGTCAGTTCATCTGTTCAAAAGAGGAGCGAGTATCATAAGAGGTATAACTGTGGTCCCTGGGAGAGTTTGGTTTCAATCTAATAGATCTGGAATGTCAGTAACATTAAAATAGCACATAGTCTTTAAAAATGAAATGGCATTTTTTTAAGTATAGTTGGAAACTTGGAATAGTGTGAGCTGAAGAGGTAGAGGCTTTTATGCATCTCTTTTATAGATTATCCTGCAATTGTGTATTGTCTATTAAGCATTTGTCTGTAGTACCCAGTGTCCTATACTCCTATAAAAGAAAAGGCATCTAGTCTCCATTCTTTAATCTTATATCTTCCGCAAGATCAACTGATGCCCTTTGTGTATGGGTCATTACATGTTGTTTGTTTGTTTTTCCTCTTGCAATCATGATTCATGACAAATAAGTTTTCCCTATGGGGACAATTTACATACCTGCAGAGGGACATAAGTTTTGTAACTTTTTATTGTTAGCAATTATTCAGGTTTGATTTGCTTAGTTTTTTTTTGGGTACGATCAGTGTCGGCTACATGAATTAGCAAATAAACGAAGAACAAATGACTTGTGTAGATCATCTTCTTGTGAATTGTGATGCTTATATCACACATGCTTTGATGAACAGATGACCTGTAAAGGCATCGACTGGAACCGAAGATGGGCTTTGACAATCGGAAGGTCGGAGACTGGAACCGAAGATGGGCTTTGACAATCGGAAGGTCGTCGACTGGAACCGAAGATGGGCTTTGACAATCGGAAGGTCGTCGAGAGGGCTTCGCCGGAAAATTGTCCTCTAGAGGGCTCCTGTTAAAGAAATTGGAAACTATTCGTTTTTTAGTTGTTCAAAGTATAAGTAAATAGAATGTGTTTGTTAGACTCAACTTGTTGAGGCTGTCAGCCTCAGCAAAGCTTTTTTGTTAATAAAATAACTCAACTTGTTGAGGCGTACACTCAAAAGTACGCCTCAACAAGGCTTTTTTTTTAACGCTGAAATCAATTTGTTGAGGCGGGCATTTAAGCGCCCGCCTCAATAGACTTTTTTTTTTTAACGCTGAAAACAACTTGTTGAGGCGGGCATTTAAGCGCCCGCCTCAACAGACCAGTCTGTTGCAGCGTACCGCGCCCGCCTCAAAAACAATATGACCTGTTGCAGCCCCCTCAGTTGCAGCGACCCTTGCCCGCCTCAACAGAGGGGGTTTTGCCCGCCTCAACAGGTGTTTTTTCTACTAGTTAGCTGATTTACCCCCAGGGACAAAAGCGCTGGGATGTAAATGGTTTTTTAAACAAAAAATCAAAAGTGATGGCTCAATAGAGAAGTACAAGGCAATGCTTGTAGTACAAGGATTTAACAAAAAGAAGGTCTAGATTTCTTTGATACTTATTCTCCGGTAACGAGGATTACTTCTATTTGGGTACTAATAGTGATGGCTTCTCTACGCAATCTAGAAATACATCAAATGAATGTAAAAACGACTTTTCTAAACGAAGAGTACGTTAGAAGAGGAAATTTATATGAAACAACCAGAAGGGTATGTTGTGCCTGGACAGGAACACATAGTGTTTAGACTTGTAAAATCTTTATATGAGTTGAAACAAACACCTAAACAACGCCATGAAAAATTTGACAGTGTCATGATGTCAAACAGTTTCACTATAAATGAATGTGACAAATGTATTTATGTCAAAACAACTCCAACAAGATATATTTTGTTGTGCCTATACGTTGATGACATGCTCATTATTGGTAGCCACAAAGATATGATCCAACAAACTAAGAACATGCTTAGTGGAAAGTTTGACATGAAACTTGGGATTAGTGGATGTGATTTTAGGAATAAAAGTCATTAGACATTCCAAAGAAATCATTCTAACTCAAGATCATTACACCGAGAAGGTTCTTGAACGATCCAAGAAGTACTCAAGCGGTAATGCTAAGAGTCACGTGGACCCTCATCTCGACCTAAAGAAAAACTCGGGTGATGGCGTATCTCAAGTAAATTATGCACGAGTGATTGGAAGTCTAATTTACTTAACAAATTGTACAAGACCAGATTTAGCACATACGATGAACGTCTTAAGTCGTTACACTAGCAATTCGGGACATAGTCACTGGAAAGACATAACAAGAGTAAGGAACCGCAAGGAACCGCAAAATCGAAATACTAATAAAAAATTAATTAATATATACCTTGATTTAAATTTATGCCAGATTCTAATTCTAAACCTACCGCCATCCTCGATTTCTCTCTCGACCCTAACCCTAATCTCGTAATCTCTCTCGATCTCTCTCAATTTCGAGTCCTAAAAACTCTAATTGTTCATTCTTAACCTAGATTCGAGCCTTGTTCTCATTCATAATTATTTCAAGACCTAATTTGAAAGCCCTAAATCGAATTCTCAACCCTAATGGCGTCTGCAACAACCCCTGATTTGAATGTTTATATATCTCCAATAATTCACAAAGGAAGAAGCCTCAAGTATGAATTGTTTATTTGTTCAATCTCAACTTAGAAATTGCAAATATTGAATGAATCTATTGGTGCACTTGGTTGATTTGTTGAATTACAGTTGAATTTATTGTTGGAATCTTGTTGTTATTGAGTCAATTTTATTAAGTTGTTGTTGTCCAATCTTATTTTGAGATGAGTTCTATTGTTGTTGAAGAGTTCTATTGTTGTTGAAGAGTTCTATTGTTGTTGAAATGAGGCAAGTGAGCCAACTATCAAGTATAAGTGTTGGTGTGCGGTTGCTGGATTTCTTCTGCTTCATATGAATTATGTATTGTAATTTTGGATTGTTTTAGACTTTTAGTTGGTGTATTAATGTGCGTGTTAATGTGCGTGTGGAGTTTGAACAAAGTCTTAAGAATATGCTTATGATATAGCCTGAAACAAAGTTTAGAGGTTCAATTTTATGTAATTTCTAAGATTTGTAAATTAACCGAAGAACCGAATACAGGAACCAAGAAAATATCGGTTCGGGTATTGTCGGGTTCATGTGAAAAAAACAGGAACCGAACCCGAACTAAAAATAAAATTGCTCTGCGAGTAGGCTAGAAAATCATCAGGAATCGAAAGTTCACAGCCCTAGGCTACACTATGAACGATATCAAACAGTGATGGAAGGCTATAGTCATGCTAACTGGATATCAGACTCCAAATACTCAAAATCCACAAGCGAGTATGTTTTTACTCTAGGTGGTGCGGCTGTATTATGAAAATCCTCCAAACAAACGCTAATGGCTAGATCCACAATGGAATCTGAATTCATTGCATTGGACAAAGCAGCAGAAGAAGCAGAATGGCTTCAAAACTTTCTGAAGGATATACTAATGTTGGAAAAACCAGTGCCGTCTATGGGCGTCCATTGTGATAGTCAAGCAACAATAGCTCGGGCACTAAGTTCAATTTATAATGGTAAATCTTGTCATATTAGAAGACAACATAAAATCACAAGACAATTGCTCTCAAACGGAGTAATCACGGTTGATTATATCTGATCGACTGACAACCTAGCGGATCCGTATACTAAAGGTTTGTCTCGAGAGCAAGTTGTGAAATCATCAAGAGGAATGGATTTAAAGCCTATGACAAAAGATGACGCTTGATGGTACGTGATTGAAGATCCCAAGATGTAAGTTCAAAGAGACAACGAAATCAAGCTGAATCTAAAAAGCACTTGGAGATTTATATCTTCCCCGAGTTCCTAGGATGATAAAAGTGCGTTGGTAAAGTATAGTTTAAGCCTTAAAGCGTTGGCTTTTAATGATTTCATAAGCTTTGAAAATCAAAGTGAAGTATAATAGTATACTACTTAGGGGTTTTTGCAGGAAACCACCCGCTATTTGTTGAAATTTGCAGGTAACCACCCACTATTAATCTATTTATACTAAACCACCCAAACTGTGTAAATTTCTTACAATTAACCACCCTTTGACAGTTTCCGTTAGAATTACCGTCCATGAGTGTGAAATGTCTATTATACTCCTTGTTTTTTAACCAAATAACCGGATTTGACCAATCTATTCCAACCCGGTTTCAATATATCGCGATATTTTGACGATAGAATGTTTTAACCTTCATTATTCATCTATAGTTGTGATTTTTATTATTCAGCTACCAAATCATGCTCGAGAGGTGTTTGTGAAAATGACGCAGAGAATAAAGACCTCACCGCTTCCAATTGGGGCTTCTCTCCGACAAAGATGTACATCAGATGCTATTGCGATAAGAAATTGGAATGTATCTGCAGAAAGCCCGACAATAATGCTCACATTTACTTGCTGAATTCAGCTGATTACGAGATGAATATGATAGAGGTGAGTGAGCTGGAGTTTTGGAAAGACTCATCTTAACTCAAATTGACATTTAATCCCGCTGATATGGTTGGTTTTGCAGGGGGAGATTAGGTATACAAGATTATGGCCGAGAAGCCATTCGGATTGAGATCGAATATGCAACGAGGGAGGGCCTGGTTTTTGAAGACCTAGTGGGTTTTTGGAAATTCAAAACTGTCCGTTGATGCTCCGCTGCAACGTATTAAAATTCAACTCCCCGTCGTCTGATTGAAGGCTAAATCATCCAATACACCGCCAAGGGTGTCTCCAAATTTCATGACCAAATTTTCGGCCGCATCTGCATCAACGACCTCCCAATCCACTCCATCCAATTTCCAACCGGGGATAAAAATTGTTGGATAGGGTTTAGGTAACTAATTGCAATTAGTATCAATTTGGGCTTAATTATTTGAGATAGTACAGATTGGTGAAATGGAAGTTAGTTGATGCTGTTGGTGTTTGGCCTCAACCTCGTTCGTGATTTTTTCTAATAAACATCAGTTTTGTATTGCATATCTTTTTCAACCCCTAGAAAACACCCAAGAAAAGATTCTATATAAATCAGAATTTCTTCACTCCTATGATGTATTTTTCCTAGAAGAAACCCAAGCGGCCAAGCCTGTATTGCCATCTTATTGTCATAAACAAATAATATAATTAGATCATTGTGTGTATTAGCCTGAAATTCAGATATTCTCAGTTCATACAAACAAACAGTCCAGAAATGATCATTGTCTAACAAGCTGTCTTCACCACAATTAGACATTACATTTCAAAGGTCGGTCTTACCTGTGTAGATAACAAAATTCATGTTCTTCCAAACTAGAACAACCTTCTCAATTCAGTTACATAGCAAATTCAACTAAGTAATCTAACTATAATGTTGTTCCTCCCCCGTTCGACATAAGAGATGCAGCAGCTGCAGCAGCGGTTGGGACAACTCCAGTTGACACTCCTGGCTTTGACAAATGCAGTAGCCTGCAAATCAAATAAGTTTTAGTTCTTTTTAATCTGTAGAATAATCTTTCATTTAGAAATGTAAAGAGCCTTACGGAGCAAGATATTCACATAACGATGCCAATGTCGTTTTCAAACTCACTTGTGTCTCTATGAAACTTGATCAGATGAAGTCCTGCCATTTTTTAAAATATCAGAATTCAGAAACATCATTCTTGAAATTGTATTACAAAATTTTACCCATCACGTCGAAGACTAACTAGTAACTATTACAAACTACATTAGATTCCTCAAAAACTAAAACAATTCCACAAACGATTAAGTCGCCTGAACTGAAATCAAATCTGTCAAGGAATCCTTAGATACAAATTCGTAGATTCAATCTCACCATTAGACAGGTTAGGTCATGGAGCATTCTCATTCCAGGAACTGAGCGCGAAAGTCATGGAGCATTCACAAATCAGATAACCCAAATTTGAGTAAAGAATAACCTAGCCCTAATTCGATTTGATATAGCCCTAATTCGATTACTGAAAAGCCCTATATTCATTTTCGAATAAACCCTAATTGCGAACTAGATTGGTTTGAGGATTACTTACCACGATTCCTTCCAGAAAAGACAATACTTCGATCTTCGAGTTCTGATCTTCCTTTCCCACGACTCCTTCCAGTGGCAGGGATCTTAAATTCACCAGTCTAGCAATGAGTGGATGTTTCACCATAGGCTCTCCTGTTGCTGGTATGATCTTACATCATCCTTCTAAAACTTTCAGTTTGTGAACACACAAGGATTAGGCTTAATTTGGTCGCGTTTCATATGATAAATTGAATATATCGTCCAAATTCTCGTCAGATTCATCGGATATTAGAATGACATTTTTACCCTTAATTTGGTTAAAAAACAAGGGGTATAATAGACATTTCACATTCATGGACGACAACTCTAACGGGAACTGTCAAAGGGTGGTTAATCGTAAGAAACTTAAACAATTTGGGTGGTTTAATATAAATAGGTTAATAGCGGCTGGTTACCTGTAAATTTCGACAAATAGCGGGTGGTTTCCTGCAAAAAGCCCTACTACTTATGGTAAAATCACCTTATGAGTGTGAAATTGGGTCGTTTCTAGGAGAATTTAGAGAGTCTGAATTCTCTAAGCTCTCACTCATGAATAACCAGGGATGTTCATGGCCAAAATGAACACAATCAGAGAACCTAGTTCTGTGTTAAGAAGAAACTATGTGATAATTCTTGTCTAGGTTTACATCAAAAATCTGGGTGGTGCAAGACATCATGTTCACTACCTGGTCGAGTAAATCCGACAACTATTCACTATGGGTGGTTCAAGGCTGAAAAAATGGTACCAACCCAAATGCAGTGATTCTTCGACCGTGCTCTCAAAAGTCTTTCTGTCGTGTCGTTTTCACGTGTTATAGAGTCATTTCTATTCATGTGGGGGATTGTTGGAACCGATTTTTTCGGGCACCGTTGGTGTCGGATTATGGGAGTGTTGGCTTCGTCTCAGCGGGCACTATTCCATAGTATGCTCATACGTCTAATTCGGGTTCCGTTTGGATGGGAAATAAGGGAGTTACATTTAATATAACTAAGTTAAACTTAGAGAATTAATCTGCATCCCACATTGATTATAAGGAAATAAACTCACTAGTATATAAATTAGGAGTGAATTGTAATGGATGTGATTGGGCCAGAGGAGACTATCCTGGTGGGCTTGGGTCTTCGAAGACCACACATGCGCGAATCGGATCGGATCAGATTGGCTCGGCTCGTGGCTCCTGGGCTCGTTGGTCTCATTGGATGGGCCGTAGGCCCGAGAATGAGGTTATCTTTTTGGGCCTAGTCCAATCCGAATGGACTAAGTCCATCAGATTACCAAGCCTTAAAGTTGTATTTGTGCACTAATGCCAAACGGATTTGTTCAGATTAATGTCACACGAACGGATTCTCTCATGCAACCTATAAAATGAGTTGTAGAGGTCTCTTCTCAACACATTCAACCCACACTGATCTTGGCTTCTCTACTTCACTCTCCCCCACGTTTTTGAATCTCTTCACCTCTTCCTCTTCTTTTGTTCGAGTTTGAGAGTACACACATCACCTAGCATTCGTTGGTTTCTAGTCTTGGGTTGTGAAAATCAGAAGTGATAGCGGTTTTATCCTGAAATTTGAAACGCCATTAACCGTCACACTACGAGGCGTTTTCAAAATTAAGGAAAAAGATAATATCTCGACTCCGTTTTCAATTCAATCGTACGAGTTCGGTATTGGTTCGACTAATTTCTTTTCTCCTTAATTCTGTTTTATTACTTATATATTACACAATTTATAAGTGCGTGCCCACATTTCTATAGTGAGGTGACGTGGAGTCTAAATTCACACTCAACCTTGGCTTAGAATACCAAAATGGAATTGTGTTGTGAATGTGAGTTGAATCTGTTTGACGTATTGTCCGTTAGCTCACCTAATTGACACACCATATGAAAAATCAACCAACTTTCCTCCAAATCGCCTATTTATCCAGCCTGACCAAATTTGTGACCCCCTGTATTCCATATAACCCTATTTCGTCTCCCTTCATTCGATTCCCATTCCTTCACTCACAAATCTCTTCCCCATTTTCTACTCTTCCTAACTCCATTACACCCAACACACTAAAGTCTAAAGGTTTGCAGCTTAGCATTATTACATGTTTTGTTGTGAAAAATAAAGTAAAACCTGGGCTGCTGCTTGATTATATATTGATTACTTTTTACGTTGCAGGCGGTGGATCGATCGGTTAGATGGTGCAGGTATTGAGGATGTCAATCTGGATGAGAAGGCTGCTGCGGATTTTGTTTGCTGGTTTCCTCTGCGTAGCTTTTGTTTTAGTAGACGGTCGAAACGTCAATGTACTCTGACTCTAAAGTTTCTCAACCATTTATTTTGATCATAGCTTCTTTAATTGGGTCTTGTGGCAATGATTTCAGTTGTACGTCCTTCACAGAAATATGGAAATGTCAAATGTGGTTTTCGGAACATACTATTTCGGGAATTTATTTGGTTCCTTCACGTCTTTAACCACGTGGCTTATTAAAGTCATCACAATTTTCTTTGAATCTGTCTTGTTGCCTAATCATTCAAAACTTTCTTTCTTCTGCCGTATACAAACATTACATGTTTACATGTCCAAATTACAATTACAATTATTGGAGTAATGGGGCCAAAACTTTTTCTCCAATAATGACTCGTGTTAAATTTCGGAATTATGGAGCCCAAGAGGACATTTTTGTCGCATCTCATAACCAAATTTTCTCAATTCTATTACAACGTATATGAAACGTATATGAAATGCCTGTTGAAAACAGATTTTTAAATCGTTACAAGTTTACAACACCTTAGACCTGGGTGAAGCTCATCTTGCTCTCCTCTACAACAACAAGGAGATTCCTCATTTGCAAATCTAAGTGGAGCTCGAATCGAGTGGCTTTACCTCTCTTCCTCTTCTGCTTCACATGAAAACCCAAGGAGAAACTCCTCATTGGAGTAACTCTTCGACGCTCAATTCAGTCTTTTGCCAAGTCGAGAAGAAACGAGATTAAAAGAAAGCGGAAGAAGATGGAAAACTCAATTCAGTCTTTTGTTCAAGAATCTTATAACTAAGTATCCATAGACACCAACCTTTCACAACGTATATGCAATGACTATTGAAAACCGATTTTCTGGACTGCTACAAGTTTACAACATCTGGGACCTGGATTATTCATATCTATATATATATATATATATTAAAAGAAAGCTATTTAAAGCTCTCCCTTTAATTATAGCTTCTTTTGGCTTATGTGTTATTCTGTTGTTAATCCTCTAAAAATAATCATTTTTAATTTTTGTTTTTTTTAAACTCAATAAATAGTAGTTTGTTAACTATTTTGTAGGCTTCAAATTTAATCCAAAACATTTTAATTATAAGTAATATATTATAAAATTTTATTTCATGATTTTTATACTAAGACATGTTTACTACACATGTTTTTTTTTTGAAATTTATGTCTAAATATTTCATTATAAAAAATTACTTTTGAACTTTAGTTGAAGAAAACTGATAGAAGTCAGATTACTTTTTCTTATGGTATTATAGATTGTTGCATATAAATTATATTATATATAAATATTAAATAATTAACCCCCGCACCATGCGCGGGGGCTATACTAGTTCGAAAGGAAAAGAGTAGAAAATTGTTGAAATCTTCAGCTTTCAACAATGGTGGAAATATCTCTCTCTTGGTTGTTATAAAAGATTTTGTTGTGAGAAAGGAATAAGAAAGATCATTTTTCAAATGGAAGTTGGGGTATTTATAGTGTGGTCATATGGAAAAGTCCTCTCTACCCTTCTTTTTCTTGGAGAGTCGGCTATGTCACCAGATTGATCATTCTAGACCCATTAGTCAGCCACCCAAGTAACAAGTAATACATGTCAATAAAAATGCAGAAAGGTATCACTCATTAGTAGGAAAATTCATCATCTTACTTCATTGATCACTCGAGTTGTATACTTAAGTTTCTTCATGTCCTCAATGGATGGGAATCGGTCACCCAAAACAGAATCAACCTATAAAACTTACGATTATATAAACACACCCATCTATGAAAATTTTACAAGTTATTGTTTAGAAGCTCTATAAAACTAAGTAGCTACCTCATCCTGAAGCTTTGACACTACAATAGGTTCTTGTATCAATATCAAGGCATAAAAGCCTGACAATCACTTGACGTTTTATTAAATATTAATTACCAAAGAGACTGTACAAAGCTTACCTGGGAAAGAAGATATAAAGTCCAAATAAACATGATGAGTTTGTCCATAATGCACAGGCTCACAGTTTCATACTATGTTTGACTTCTCATCAGAAAACACTATCTCCCACACACTGTCATAAATCTGCATTTCAAATCCAAATAAACATGATGAGTTGGTCCATAATGCACTGACCACCAAGTAGTATCCTCCAAATTAGGCTAGCACGTACTGGACACATTTTATACTATGTTTGACTTCTCCAACTCCCAGTTTCATATTATGTTTGACTTCTCATCAGAAAACACTATCTCCCACTCACTGTCATCAATCTGCATTTCAAATCCAAATAAACACGATGAGTTGGTCCATAATGCACAAGCCACCAAGTAGTATACTCCAAATTAGGCTAGCACGTACTAGACACATTTTATTTCTATCAACACTTTCTTACTTATAGAAAGTCCATGAATCATAAGCCACGATTACACACCATTCATAAGTAATCATTATAAGAGCCACAACCATCTAATGCACATCTAGTTTAGTACACCAAACAAAATCTTATAAGTAACATGTTTATGCCTATTGCACACATATCACTCATGCTACACAATCAACACCAACTCATGCTACACAATCAACACCAACTCATGCTACATAAGTGAGAGGTTTTAATGTGTACATCCATGAACCTCTTTAATCTGTTACTGAAATTTTCAAAGAGGTAATTCATAAACAGTCAAAATCTCACATTGCAACTGAGAATCAATAAATTAATCAAACAAGATGATGAAGATTATATACCTTATTTGCTACAGGCATTCCACAAGTAAAAACAATTGCCTAATACATTGTGAGATAACCAGTCAAAGGTTGTTTGTCAAACCTCTCATTCCCTCTAACCCTAGCCCCAATCCCTTCTATGACATTCCAGACGACGCCTCACTGAACTCGGGCCAAAGAAATCCGCCCTAAGCAACGCCGCATAAGTACTCAACGGTGAAATCTCACGTCCATCGGCAATTGAAGGTTCGGGTTCGCGTCACCATAGGAGTCGGGAAGAGGGAGGAAGAAAGAGACTGAGAGCTCGAGAAACAACGAGGGTAGGATAGTCATTTTGTATAAAATCTTTCTAATTTACAGTTTTACCACCGCATCATTTAAATGCCATTTTCCTTCTATTTCTTCCATATTTAATCTGGAGCGTCGATTTCCTAGATATGACGGTCTATATAAGTTCTTAGTTCTTATCTTAAGAGAGGTTCTCATTTGATCCCTTTTCGTATTTTATTATATAAAAGATTCCATCTGTATTGTTTAGGGGGTGTAAATTTTCCTTTAGTATGTAGACATTTGGCTATACGATACTACCCTAAAGTTTTATGCAGATACTTAAGCAACCTTTTTGGAAGGTAATCAAAGGGTCATGATGTACTTTTGTAGAAAATGAAAGATTTCATTACAACCTATAGGAAATCAACATTTTGGATATCATTAGTTCAATGCTGATTTCATTGGATATCATTATTATAGATGATCCATTTATGATTAAAGTTTATGTTGGCTTGAATAGCTATATTATGAAGAGTGTTATTTAAACACTTGTAACTACTTCTACTATTGTTTGTCATTAGGTTGCATATTTTGCAACATGAGTCCTTTAAAGTTACTATGAAAATAAATACTAACATCAAGATTTTGTTAATGAAGGAAAAGTTCGGGATAGTAAAGTTTTATACATAGAACACATAAGCACATGCTCAATGATATCAACTACGGTGTTGCCTTCTAAAGTTATTTATGAGCGTAGTTCTTATACTTGTATTGGCACATGATACACATTGGTTTAGTGGAAGTTTGTATGAATGTTCTATGTTTGGTTATGCATAATAAAGTTTTGTGACTTGTGTCATGATAAATATTCCTAAACATATAGTCTTTTGGATTGATCTCCGTATAAAGTAGGACCAGTTGGAATAGGCATGTTTAGAGATTACATTGCATGTAATTTCTATGTCACTCATTCATACTTGATATATGTCATTTAATATATAAGTGTGGTGACCACGGAAGGTTTAGTTACGATGTTATGTTACGACAACCGCTGTGATCCCATATAAATATAGAATATGAACCAGATTGAAATTTAGCCAAGACGTGTACACATGAAGTTTTTTATAATAGAATTGTTTACGTCATATGTAGCCCAAGTGAGAGATTGTTGGACTATATTATCCAACATAATTGTGTGGGCTCACATATTTTGTAAAATAATTATATATGGCTAAACATAAGTTGGCTCGATTAAGTGACTCGGTTTAGTTAAAAGCCAATAAACTTCATCAAGTGATATGAGCCGAATGAGTGGAACCGAGTGTGGCCCAATAGGGTTAATGTGATTCTGTTGGGGCACTATATATAGGAAACATGGATTATGGTCCACAATATACTAAATCTGTAGAGCGTCTATCGTTATCTCTTCCCATCAGAGAGAGGACAAACTCATTGGTGTTTTTGGTGATTTAGTTGAGGAAGGTCTTAATACCTGCGACGCTCGTTTGTATTTCCGCATATAGATTTGATTGTCACTATGGATCCAGGTATGTGTTCTAATCATTTCTTGATAACCTTAACATGATTGATCTTGACATATTATAGTTTAGATATATTGATTTGTAACATACTTAAAATATTGGTTTTGGAAAGTACATGTAGTACGATTTAATTATGTATTCAAGTTCTAACGATTGATGAACGACACCCTCTAGTACAATTTCTAGAAGATGACATACTTGAACATGAACTTTAGGACCCGATGTCTGAGGATTGGTTACGTGCCTTCTTTTGCGAGAATTCCCTAGGTCGTGAGCTTTGGTGATACAAAAGTTTTTTCTTATTGATTGCACGTAGACTTGTCAAAAGTCGTTCCGACCCGCAAACACGATCCGACCCACATATTTGTTCGTCTAGATCCAGAGAATATTTTAATTCGACCTGAGTTGACCTGACTCATTGGACCCGAAATGGTGGGTCATTTCCGGGTCGAAACCCGACACGACCCGCAAATCCGTTATTCCGACTTAACTATATTGTTTTTTGTGTTTTATAAATAATATATTTATGATTAAAATATTATAAAAAACATATATTTATTTTTCCTTAATGAAAATATTATTTAATAATTATCTCAAAATTTGACCATGCTCTCTCGACCCGTAGCTGACCTGCAATGACCCGACTCGAATTCTACCCGTAAATCGTGACTCAGAGACAACCCGACCCGACCCGACTCAGGAGGGACCAAAGATAAATCCATGCGCAAAAGCCATGTCTATTACTCCCTCCGTCCCATTATATAAGCCCCATTTCATTTTCTGACACTATTCACAATCTGAGAGAATCTTCTCGATTTCTTCCAATTTACAAGCACAAACATAGTCATGTGGGGTCTTGTTTGATTCGTCTTGACAAGTACTAGAACAATTTCAAAATTTTATATTTTTTACTAATACGTATTGACAAAACAAAACGTGCATCGGCATTCGTGCGAGGATGGAATAGGGCTTATGTAGTGGGACAGAGGGAGTACATTCCATCCAATTCCTTCCCGAAACTTGAGGTCACCTAAAATTACAGCAATTTATGGATTAAATGTGAAATTCGCTATTTGTTTTACGTCAAGCTATACGTAGGGTAACTCTCGATAGTGACTGATAATAAATAGCGGGGCTTTGCAGTATTTGATTGATTAGTATACATGTTGTATATGCGTCTCACGACGGTGCCCCACCCTGCCTCCACTAGATCTGTTCCCGGAAGAGGGAGTATCCTAAAAGAAAAGACCCTCTCATCAACCAAATCCGAACCTGACATGAACGACCCGTTGAAGAGCTCTAATTGCACGATCTGCAAATTGCAAATCCGGGTAGAAATGGACTCTTCCCTCCTTGGCTTTCCACTTTAATGTCCATCAAATTCAAAAACTGTTTCATTTTTTAATGGAGTCTTCTACTGAACAGTATCTGTCATATAAATTTACAATTTTGCCCTCTTGAAAGACACGACCAAGCATTATGATTTCCTCGCTCAGACTCTCGCCTCCGCCCCATTCTCGTCGCCGCCGTTGCCACCACCTTGCCATAACTCTACAGTAAGCTCACCAATTTATAAAAGCTACGGTACCAATGGCCTCAAGATTGGGGGTTATTTTTAATTTCCTCAAACTTTAATTAGTTGGTCGTCGGTTGGGAGTTAGGCGAAAATGCCCGCTAATCGCCCAAGGCTTCTTCTGAACGCTCTGGTATGTGGGATTTTTGTATATTTTTTTCACCTATTATTTTTCCTGTGATTGTCCAGGTAGTCATCAGGGTGTCAAATTTGTGGACTAAAGGTTGAATTTTGTGAAATGTTTGTGTCTTAATTAGTGATGAACCAAATATCCTGATTTTAGTTTCAAAGGACTAAGTAATAAGTTATTGTTTGTGATATACAGGGAGTATAACTCTTTAAAATGCTTGTTTTGATTGAAGTGTAGGTTTGTTGCTGTGCAAAATTTAGTTTCGGAGGATAGAGGTATGTAGTAGGCTGTGGAACTATATACTCTGTATCTCATATTTTTTTTGGAACCAGAGCTGCGGAAGACTGTAGAATTTTATGGATTTCTTGAAGTTCAAACTCCACTATTACATGTTTGTGCATGTCGATCAATATGAGTTGCCAACATTCAAAGTGGTTTAATTGTATCATGCTTATTGAGTTATTTATATAAATGACTGATTTATGTGTATTTCCATATCTTTTTTTGGGTTCAAGATGTAGTTTCATTTCTTTTTATGGTGTAAGATGTACTTTAATCTCTTGACATTGTATTCAATTAGTAGTATTTTGGGGGTCAAGGAGCAGTTGACTGGGAAGAGGCAAGGCCATTTATCACTCACCATAATTAGTTGTAGAGGGAACTATACTTGATAATTCCAACTGAGCTTCACTTGAAGGGAATGTTGGTGAGAACTCTCTCTTAACTTGATGAAGTGTTATTACACACTTTGCTAATTGAAAAGTTTTATTTGTCAAATGCTTCCTCAAAGTTATCAATGTTATCATCATTTTACAAGGATTCACATATTGTCATTTTGTCCACTTCCTTTATACACTATGAAAGTCACTATATAAGTATTATATTACAGTTTAGTGGGAGTACTATCTCACCACAGGAAAATTCCAAGTAGACATTCAACATTCTTCTTGTTCAGTAAATTGATACCAGTTGAGAGAAACATGGTTCATCTTCAACCTGTTATGGATACTCAATGGAAAACAACCAAAATTGGAGAAACAAGTTAGAATGACATTCGATGCCCCTTCAATCGCCGTAGTTAATTGGTTCTTCTTGAATGCATGGGGTAAATATTGTAATAGTACTTTGCAGCAAAAAATCTTGAAAATACTATCTTTTCTTGAATTTGTTGAAGGTGGTGACCCTGGATAACTGAAGCTTAATGGAAGCATAGAATTCAATCTTGACATGGGCAATAGCTTTGTGTTAAGATAATATATAATTGTTTTGTGATCTAATATACTAACTCAAATAATTGCAGCTAGAGATGAAACAGAGATATGAGACAGAAGATGACGATGATGATGATGATGGAGAAGAAGATAATGACGATGAAGACAAAGATGATGGAGACGATGACAGAGGAGAACAAAATGATGAAGAGGCCTTTTAAGGAAGAGGATTAAGAAGAAGAGTCACTCGTCGAAAAGAAGAAAGGAGAAACGTTTTAATAAATCATTTCTATTAAAAATAACAAAAATGACCTAGACAAATTGTAGCCTATGATTTATAAATCCATTAACCTTCATTTAGGTTGAAACTTTGCTTTAGTCCTATTTATTTAAATTGAAGATTGCTCGGTCATTTTTCCTCTTCTATTTTAAGTTTTGCTGGTCTTAGTCTACATTGGTTAGTTTGTAGCATTAATATTTAGATATCATAATTATTGCTAATTATTTCTAATTAAGCAAGAAATAAGGTAAGATAATCATTCTAATTCAATGTTTATTGCTGATTATTCAAAATTTAGCCCATAAATAGATTAATTACTCGCAAAGTCCACCTAGTTTAAAGAAAAGGCTCTTACTTGTCCTCTCTCTCCTCGAAAAAGACCTGCATCCATTTTGTCCAACCAAGAAAAAATTCCCAATTCCGAGCTTACCAAATCCCTAATACTCAACCCCATTTCCCAGCCATACGCACCTAATACTCAACCCCATTTCCCAGCCACAACAATCATTGAGTAAATTGAAGCACGTGCATTCCTTGAGTTGTGATTCAATCTTGGGCGCATCAACAATTTCGTTGCCCGGTGAAGAGGATTGTGTGGTTGTATATTTCACCAGTTTACGTGGTGTGAGGACTTTTGAGGATTGTTACGCTGTTGGTACAATATTCAGGGGATACAGGGTTTATGTAGATGAAAGAGACGTGTCCATGGATTTCTCCTACAGGAAGGAATTGCAGAATGTGATGAGCGATAGAGATGTGCTGATATTAGGTTCATCCCTTGCTTAAATTGTAGCGGAAGTAGGAAGGTGTTTGATGAGGATGATAAAATTATGAAGAGGTGCATGGACCGCAACGAAAATGGTTTGGTTAGGTGCCCTGGCTGTTCTTCTGCTTATCGCTCTCAACGATTCCGCTGATTGCTTTCTAATTAGCTTCTCACCTCAGTTTTTACTTGGGCCTATAAACTTATTCTGCCACTTTGATTGGTTTGTGTTTGTTACTCCGTCATTTTTTCTCTTTGGTCAGGAATGTGGGGGGGGGGGGGGGGGGGGGAAACCCCCTTGTGGCAATACTTGTGGTTTAGGAGATGGTTTCCCCAATGTTATAATGAACATTTTTCAAATCTGTATATACTAATGTTTTGAGTGGTTACCCGGGTGTTTCAACTGTTCACTTATCTGAAGTAATGAGCTTGTATTTGCTTTGCGTATATATGGTATACAGTATGTTCTCTCAGCTTATCCTTGAAGATCGAAAACCGATCGTAACGTCGTGAAGATGGTTTTTTCAATCGTCACGTCGTGAAGATGACTTGAATGGATTAAAACTTGGTTTCAATGACTATTGAAGTTGTTTCGGATTATAAAAGTGTTAAGAATTGTTTGGTATTACAAATGAGGGGTTACTTAATAAGTACAAGGTGGTGGTTGAGAGTAATTCATATGGTCAAATACCTCTAATAGTCATTGAAACCAACTTTCAATCCACCTCGACATCGTTTGATCGTCGTTTTGCTAATTTAATCCTTAATGGACCTTATGGCCCATTTAGCGCTTTTTTGCGTTTATGCACCGCTTCGAGCCTAGTTTGGGGGGAAGAGATCTTTTTGGGATCTCGGACGCGATCTCAGACGCTCAAACAAAAGAGAACAAAAAATCCACACGAAGAGACAAATCCCTAAGAAATATACAGAGATAAGAACAAATGTCATATCACGAAAAACAAAGAAGGCCTGCTCCAAGGAACCAGAGGTTTAGGCTTCTGTAACTCAAATCCTCTCCCTCCACAAAGCTCTGTCCTGAGTCAAATCTTCCGAAAGCGATAAACTGGAAAGGTCATTCCAAACGACTTTCATCCAACTCTTTTTTGGGCGACCTCTTCCCCGACGGTATTCTCCTAGCGTCAGAACCTCACACCTACGAACCGGGGCACATAGAGGTCTCCTCTGAACGTGCCCAAACCACCAAAGTCTAGATTCTCGCAACTAATTATCATGTATACTAGCCACACCCAATTTCTCTCGGAGCCTACTTCATTCATGATCCTATCCAACTTTGTATGGCCGCACATCCAGCGTAGCATCCTCATCTCAGCTACTATAAGGGGAGAAGGAAACAAGCCTAGTATATAATAACTTGTATGGTATACAGTCTTAATACGTCAGAAATTCAAGTTAAATAATTTTGATGTTCAAGTTAAACGGACCAGAGCTCAAGCAAACAAACCAGAAGTTCAAGTGATGAAATGAACTAGAAGTTCAAGGCAATGAACAAGATGTTAAATGTATGTATAGTATCAATAAGGAAGTTCTTTGTAGACTCTTTGTTATTACAAAGACACTAAAAGTGTCTAGCGAATAATGTTGATTCTCAAACAAAAACGCCTATGTTGTAATTATGATATTGCATAAGTTGCAATGGGGAAATACGAGGAAGCCAATTTTTGTAAATGACAGGGTATGTTTTGGGTCAATACCAGACAATATGAAATTAGATACACATGCGTTGTTTTTTAATGAGTGCAATGATTTGTGATCTGAAGATATAGTGATCTCTTAAGACTTCAAAAGTCTAGACTAGATATAAATCTCTATTCACTTGTAGTGAATTTTGTTAATATATTTTTAGCTAAAGACGACATATTCACTTGTAGTGAAAGTTATTACTCATACAGCTGTGAATATTGTGATATCTTTATTACTTCATATCAATATGAAGGTCTCGAAGAATTGAAAGTGCTTAAAGTGTAAAGGAGATACATTATATATCTTTTAAGAAACTAGGAATGCTTATATATGAAGCAAAGACGATTGGGGCATGTCTTCAACATTTTTTAATAAGAAAAGAGATTTGTAAACAATCATGTGATTGTCACAAATTTATAAAAAGTGAAACAAGTCAAGTGATAAAAATTGATAGTGGGTTCATTCATGCTACTAGGTTCGCAGTTTCAAGGATTTATGCTGGTTTGAGGGGAAGACTTATAACTATACTCTTTTTTCCGTACTCTTTTTTTATCCATTGGGTTTTTCTAGACGAACGTTCTAACGAGGCAGTTCATAGTTTAAGAAATGTACATCCAAGGAGGCCCAAAAAGTCTAGTTTGCCTATATAAAGGCTCGTATGTTGTAAGAATACACAAGAGTCAATTATCTACTATTTCCCTTCTCTCTAATCTCTCTATATTTATTCGATTTCTAACTGGTTCTTAAAATAAATATGGACTAAAACATTTTTCTTAAAAACATTTCTTAAAAACGATATTTTTTACATGCCAATATTACATGAGAAATATGTGAAGTTACGCCAATTAATTGGTAGTAAGTTTTTTGCGAGGTTGTTATAAAGACGAGAAATCCAAGGGGGTTTGTTCCAAAAAAAATATACATAAATTAAAACGTGTAAGAAACAAAATTAGTAAATGTTTTTTTTTTTTTTAACAAGCAAAGAAAGGGATCCCTACAACCAGATAATCTCAACACTCACAAGGAGTGAAGGAGAACGGTATCAAGACTCGAACCTGAGACCTATGGGATAGAGGGACAAGTTCCTCCCCACTAGGGTAAGGACGAGATGATAAAATTAGTAAACAGTTGAATTACAAGAAACATCATCAATCAATGTTTTATTTTCTTCTTGAACAACCTCATTAAAATATTGTAGATTAACCTTGTGTTTACATTCTTGATTTTAATTAACAAGATCGATGGGTACGCTGTTAATCCCAGATGTGATTCCTCTTCCAAAGGAAGATGCAGAGAAGTTGAAACACGCCTTTGAAGGTTCGGGTTCCCCTCTTTTTCCATTTGATTAGCCTTTATTTTATTAAACTGTAAATATTAGTTTTAGAATCCGAATTAATGGTGTAGGATGGAGAGTGGATGGGAAAGCAATAATATCAATTTTGGGGCACAGAAATGCAAGCCAGAGGAAGGCGATTAGAGAAGCTTATCAACAGCTTTACAATCAAACTCTTATTGATGCCATCTCTATAGTTTCCGGGGACTTCGGAGTAATTATCTCTCCCTATTAATCTTATTCTAAGATCCAAAATTAAATTCATTGGATTGTATATTGTTGATTGCTATGCGGTAATTTCATCTAAATGCATGTTCTTTGTTGTGACAATGGAGAATATACTGTTTTTTCTTTATGTCTTAGATAATGCTTTTATTAACATTGACAGAAGGAAAAGATTCATGTTGCAAATGAAAAAATTGATATGCATATTTAACCCATCGACATGCACATTTGACAGATTATGCATGTCACTGATAATATGTGAAAAGTATGTGTGCATTGTCATTAGTGAGAAATGTGAATGCGAATGTCTATATCCGTACGTTAAGTCATTCGCACCTGATCCAAATTCTTGACAGAAAGCGATAAAACTATGGGTGTACGAGGTGTCGGAAAGGGACGCAAGAGTAGCTAAAGAAGCGTTGATGATGTTAAAGAAGAAAAGAGGAGGAGTGAATGAGTTACAAGTGATTGTTGAAATAGCGTGCGCATCATCGGCTAACCATCTCCTCGCGGTTAGGCAGATGTATTGTTCTCTCTTTGATTGCTCACTCGAAGAAGACATTGTGTCACATGTTCCCTTATCCATCAGAAAGGTACGTACGTACGTACGTCAATATTATATATAATTAACTTACAACAATTGATTCAATTTGTACAGCTTCTTGTTGGACTAGTGAGTTCGTATAGGCACGACAAGAAAGTAGTGGATGAAAAACTAGCCGAGTTAGAGGCAGACAAGCTTCATCATCTTATTCTAAGCAACCAACTCGATCACGACGACTTGACATTAATCCTCACTACCAGGAACCTTTTCCAGCTTCGGGCAACTTTTGCTTCCTATCAGATTACCTTCAACAAAACTATTCTTCAGCAAATTGCAGACACTGGAAATGGTAACTCACAGGCATTCCTGAAAATAGTGATCATGTGCATTGATTGTCCGGAAAAACACTTTGCCGAGGTCAGCATATATAACAAATTCCACTTAAGTGATGTTTATATTTTATGGGTTTGAATTGATGATTGTTGGGATAGGTTATACGGGCATCCATAATTGGGTTGGGGACAGACGAGGATTCATTAACGAGGGGAATACTGAGTCGAGCAGAAGTTGACATGTCGAGGGTCAAACAGGTTTATTATGACCTAAACAAAGAAGGTGTGGATCAAGCAATCATCGGAGATACATCTGGAGACTACAGAGATTTCTTGCTCACCTTGATTGGAATTAAACTCTGATTCTCATTATTTCATCTTGGACCTAATAAGCTAACAACAAAACAAGTACAAAGTTGTGTTTTCTAACCACCTTTATTTTTCAGCTCTTCTTTCTCCTCTCTCCTTCATGCGGTGAGATCGAGTCGCACGAATTCACTACATTTCAGTTTCATTCTTCTCTGCAAATGTTGGAACCCCATTTTTATAAAAACTTTCGGTCACATTTTTATAAAAACTTTCGGTCACATTTCCAATGGCTTTGTCTATGTGAGCACATATTCGTAGTATGCTCATACGATATATTCGGGTTCTGTTTGAATCAGAGCGGGGCAAGCTGGAGGCTTGAGGCTTGGGCCTTTAGGCCCAAGGGTGTGTTCTATTAATATTTTTGGAGCATAATTCCATCCCACTTTTGGCCTATTCCAGTGCTTGACTTAGTGTGTAAAAATTACCTACAGACCTAGAATCTCTCCACGATCTTCTCCACGATCTTTTCCACTTCTCCCTCCTTATTAGTGTTGCTAACAAACCGAGAGCAACATTGTTAAAGAAGCACTTTGCAGTTCATTCGAAACACAGAAAAAATACCTCTCGTCTTCTAATTTTGTTCTTCCTCAACTTTTTTCGAGTATGAGAGTACACGGAGTAAGGACGGTGTAATCATGGGATTCTAATTGCCATCGAACCTTCACTACGAGGCGTTTTAAAAATTAAGAAAAGAGAACCGACATCTCGACTAATCTTAAGTCTAAAAAAACATATGACTCTAGGCACTAACCCATTGTGAACTTTCTAAGCAAAACATGTGTTCAAATTGAATAGAAAAATATGTTTTATTTATTAGAGAATTCCGGAAAAAAATATTGAATTTGAAAATCTGCAATTTTTTAAATTGCTTTGTATAAATAATTCATGTTGAAATCGTTTTTCCTGGTTCATACTAATCTGTTTAAATTTTCAGTAAATGGTTTTTGAATAATGACTGAGTCAAGATGCTTCTGCTGGTTCTAGAAATTATGGAAATCTGAGTGAGTTGACATCTCAAATTCAGTTTGTGGTTTCTCTTGATAACATGGATGTATGCGCTCTAGGCAGCGTTGAAGCCTGAAATGAAGGGGACTTCATGTAAAAATGCTACATAACATTTCAGCCCACCTGCTTGACTCCTTGATCAATGTGTACAATACAGTCAAAACGTCCAAAGAAGCAAGAGAGAATTTTGAAAAGAAGTAAAAGTCTGAAGATGCAGGCACAAAGAAATACGTACGTAGTAACAAAATTTCTTAACTTTAAAATGGAGACCTCAAAGCACATCATGTATCAGATCGAAGAGCTACAACTGATTACGTATGAGATCCTTGCGGGGCATGAAAATCTGTGAAACATTTCAAGTAGTTGCCTTCGTTGATAAAATTCTACCAAAGCCCATCCAATGGCTAAGATTAAAGTAGTTTTCGGAGTGCTCAGCTGTGGCACTCTGATCACCCTCCAGAGGCACCGACCACCCTCCGACGGTGGTTCGGGAACCATCCAGCGACATCAGGCACCCTCCAACGGTGGTTTGACGACCCTCTGAAGGTGGTTCGGCGGTGGTCAGACAATCACCGACGTTGGTCCAAATGACATGAACATTTAAGTGTAATACACCTTGATGAAATGTACATTTCGGCTGAGTACGTCCAAATAAACATTTATGAACATCTTGATGAACACTTATAAACATCTTGATGAACATTTAAGCCAATTTTAATGAACTTTTGAGTAATGAACATTTTAATACATCATTGTGAACATTTAAGGATGTCTTGATGAACATTTAAGTACGACATGGTGAACATTTATTTACGTATTATAAAAATCAAGTGTTTTTTTACCCGAAATCATATTAAAGTTCTGTTCCACTAAGTGTTGGTCCGGTAGTCCGTTGGTGGCTTGATGGTGGGTCAATGGTAGTTCGGTGGTCCGACGGAGGCCCGACAACGCCCGGGGGTGGTCCGTCGTTTGCCCAAATGACATGAATACATAAGTGTAATACAACTTGATTGTTTGATGAACATTTTAGTTGAGTACGTCTAATGAACATTTATGAACATCTTGATGAACATTATACACTTCCTGGTGAACTTTAAGTATAGTACATTTTGGTACATGATTTTGGTACATCAGTTGGGCACGAAATAATGAACCTTTAGGTACGTTTTGATGAAAATAAGTGTTTTTGACTCGAATCATATTAAAATGGTGTTCTACAAAAGTGGCGGTCTGATGGTGGCATGATGGTGGGCCAATGGTTGTTCAGTGGTCGGAGACGGTGGTCCGTCAAGTGATGGCAAGTTGTGTCATGTGTCATCATCTTAGCCATATTCATTTTCATTTATCTTCATTGAAAGTTTACTGAAACCTTTTCCAAAATAAAATTAGTAATTATCTAGATTTATTTCCGTTTTTGAAGAGGCGAAGACTACAATAAACAGGTCTTAAATATAACCCTCTTAAACTATGTGCAAGTTGAAAATGTAAGTACTAGTGTTAGACACGTATATCGTACGGTGCCAAGTGATAAATATAGCATTTCATAATATCAAACATTAAACATAATAGGTAAATCTGATTATAAAAATGCAAAACATGTTGAGCTTTTACTCAGATGCTTATAATTGTACACTTATCTAAAATTAAAAATGAAATTTAAATTGACAAAGTAGTTTGAATATAGGGATGGGGTTTTTGGTTTAAACCACCCGTTATTTACCAAAATTTGCAAGGAACCACCCGTATTTCGTGTAATGATTTTAAACCATCCAAAAGAGCCAAAATTCTTACAACTGACCACCCGCATACGGTTTCCGTCACATTTTCTGTTAAATAGTGGAATTGTCCATTATACCCTCGATAGCAAATTAAATTTTCAAAAGAATGTCATGGAACAAGTCACACAAATATGTTTCAAATCGATCAATTGAAGACCATGAGTGGGATTTGCTCGTCTTGGTTGTCTGAATTCATCATCCAGTTAGGCATTTACGGTGCATTTGGTAACATATAATGTGCAGTGTGAGGTTTTCGAATTAGGGCATGATCGCCTTTCCTATAAATCCTTATCAGAACAACTTTAGGTGCTTTTGGTAGTGGGTGTTTATTGTTGATCATGTGATTTTCTTGGAAAAGCAGTTTTACGAAGCTTTGGTTTATCATAATGTTTACCAAACACACCCTGATCGTGTTAAATGCTCGTTTGGTTCTTAATAACCTGCAGGTATAATGTTCAAAATGTGTGCCATGAACCTGCGCAGGAGCTCAAGAACCATGGTAGGATCAACTTCAACAGCAATCGGTCAATCACAAACTTTCTGGCTTCTAGAACCCTATTTTGACGAACGGGGCGACGAACTTCAAATCAGAAGAACTCCATTGATTCTCACCCAAATTCAAGAATTTGACCACTGAATCGCTTCGTCGGACCCTTCAATTAGACAAACCTAACACCAATTGCAGCACCAGAATCTAATTCTTAGCGAATCGAATCCCAACTGACACGGTAAGAACCCTAAAACTCGAACTGCATAAACGCGTTCAATCCTTGACCAAATTCGACGATTCAAAAGCCAAATCAGTAGTGCAAAGCTTCAATTTCACGATTTCGGATTCCATTCTTCGAAAACCAAACTCGAAATATTAGATTTGGATCCTTTAGAAATGGATGCGACTTTGTTAACGGAAGGCTAACAGAATGAGGGTATGGGTGTTACTTTGTTAACAGAAGGGTTCTTTTGGGTGGTTTAAAATCATTACGCGAAATACGGGTTGTTCCTTGCAAATTTTGGTAAATAACGGGTGATTTAAACCAAAAACCTCTATAGGGATAGTGTATTGGAGTTGATGGAATTGAAAGAAATACCATCAACACATCTCAATGAATTTTAACGGTGTAACAATTTGGATGAATGCTTAACTTGATGTAAGGCATATCTAATCTAATATATACAATATTAAACTTGAAGTCATGTCTTCACAAAAAAATTTGTGCCACTTGGTAAAATTCCATTTTAAAATAAATTGAATAAATTTTTTTAACCACTATCCCACTCTAGCATCCCACTATTCTACTAACTCCAAATTTACAAAAACTCTATTTGGTAAAATCAATATTTCACTAAAATGGACATATATATCTTAGCACTTTGTTTACTTTGTGTTATGGACTCAGTTTCGCCAGTCTCTCAACTATTATTGTCCATGTTCATCTCTTCAACGAAAGATATGCATGTTCACTATTTATCGTTTGATTGAATTTTCTTCAAGCTCTACAACTTCTATCTCCTAATTTCATTTGTTAGGATTTGTAAATTTGTTTCTATATCTGAATGATTTTGAATGAATTTGTTTCCATCGATGTCTAATCAAGCCTCAATTGGATTAATGGTTCTTCCTCATATATTTCATTTCGGCTATCATATTTCTTAGGAAAATTATTCTATTAACATTTTTTCAAGTGCATATTATGGTTTAATAGGAAGCTCTATTGATGTTACTTATTACGACTTCAGAGAAATACAAGTTGTCGAGAACCTGTCATCATCTATATGGATAAGAAAACCTCTAAATTATGATTTTTTTTATTGATTAATAAATTGTACGGTGCCAAGTGATAAATATAACATTTCATAATATCAAACATTAAACATAATAGGTAAATCTGATTATAAAAATGCAAAACATGTTGAGCTTTTACTCAGATGCTTATAATTGTACATTTATCTAAAATTAAAAATGAAATTTAAATTGACAAAGTAGTTTGAATATAGGGATAGTGTATTGGAGTTGATGGAATTGAAAGAAATACCATCAACACATCTCATGATTGATTTTTTGATTGATTAATAGGTTGCAGACTGGCAGTGTAACTTATGATAAACCTGGAGGAAAGTAATGATCAGAGTTAATATGTGTAAGGATAATTTCCATTTTGTTGGGAATTAGCCATTTTAACAGATCTTGTACTTAGGCTTACTAGGAAACTCGTTTATGTTGTAATGGGCTTGATGTTGGTCCAGTAGAAGGTTAAGCCCATAATCTGTAACAGGTTCTCGAGATATCGACCCGACCCGCTTGGAGGAAACCGGGGCTCCGCGTGTTGAGTTAGAAGCTTGGTATATAAGCTTCTAACCCCAACTCTCGCCTCAATTCTAAGCTGTGTTGGCTCATTGTTCATCCGAGAGAAGAGAGAGAGATATGAGAGAGAGTTCTTGAGGGAGATCGACGTTGGTTTGATTATTCTTCTTCGCCGAAGCAAATCTCTTGTTGTTGGTGTTCCAAGCTTGAAGACGGAGGTCTTGGCTAGTGGAGAAGCTCTAGATCGCGACCTCGGGTGCTCAGCGGGGCTAGGGTTCGAAGTCTTGCCGGTGACTGTGAAAGGGGGTTCTTCTATCTCTTGCTTGCTTCTTGTTTCTGTAGTTGTAAGCCTTTGTGAGTTTAGATCTGTTGTTGTTGTATTCTCTCTGTAAGACCTTCACCTTTACTTAGTGGATTTGGCTCTTATCTTGAGGCCACGGGGAATAGGCTGAGTCCGAACCTCGTTAACATCTCCTGTGTCCATTACAGTTACTGTTGTGTGTGTTCTTGATTCGATCTGTCAATATTTGATCTCACAGATTGGTATCAGAGCCAAGTTCCCTTGTTTTGTGCTTTTCTGGATCTTGTGTGATTTTAGAAGTTCATCTCTAAGGGATCTTTGGTGCTTTGATTGATTCCTGGTATCTTGCTTCCGCTCACTTTTGTTGACTGATCATTTCTTGTCCTGCATGTAGTTCTGTCTAGGTCTTTTGTGTAAGATCTAAACTGCTTGTATTGTAACTCGGGATATCTTGGTGATACTGTGATTACCAAAGCTATCTGAGTTGTTACTTGAGGATTTCTTGGATTATTGTGTTAACTTCAAGAATCTCTGAAGTGCTTTATCCTTTTTGTCTGTTATAAAAGTGCACTGATTAACTTGAGTGTTGATTCAGGTACCATGACAGATAACAACATAAGGATGAAGCCATTTGATGGAACCACTGATTTTGCAATGTGGCAAGTGAAGATGAAAGCCATATTGATCAAAGAAAAGGTGTCCAAAGCCATTAAGGGTGACTACATGGCTGAGACTTCAACTGCTAGGCAGCTGGAGATGGATGAGATTGCTCATTCAGAGATCATGATCAGATTGTCTGATGATGTTGCTCGACAGGTGGTAAACTTCAAGACTACTAAATCTCTATGGGAAGGTTTAGAATCTCTTTACTTAACTAAATCCATGCCTTCTAGAATATCTTTACTGTGCAGATTATTTACCTATAAAATGGATATGAATCTGACCTTGAATGATAATCTAGATAATTTTCTTAGGATGACTCAGGATTTAGAAAGATGTAATGAAAAGATTGAAGAAAACCACCAAGCTGTTATTCTCCTTAACTCTTTGCCTGCTCAGTTTGACAACTTTAAAGATGTTATTCAGTTTGGAAATGAATCTTTAACAAAACACAAGATCATTGAGTCCTTGACTGAAAAGAATGAAACTCTAAAGGTGTTTAGGGGTAAGAACTCAGATAAGAAGATTGACTCTAAAGCTGAGGTTCTTATGGTTAATGGCAAACCTAAGAAGAATTTTAAACAGTATAATAAGGATAAAAGAAAAGAGTCCTTAGGATCTAATAATGGTAATGATAAGAAGAAAACCTGTTTTTATTGTAGTAAAGTAGGACACTTTATCAAAGATTGCCATAAAAAGAAAAAGTATGATGCCAATAAATCTGGAATTGATAACACTGCTGTTGTGTTTGAATCTGAGGAATACAATGATTGTAAATTACTGATGTGTTCTGATGCTCCTCTAGATGATGATTGGATCCTTGATTCTGGTTGTACCATGCATGTTGCTCCTAATAAATCTTGTTTTAGCTCCCTAGTTGAGTCTTATGGGGTAGGGTGATGTTAGTGATCACATTGCCTTAATAATTAGAGGTGTAGGTAGTGTTCCCTTGTGTATGCATGATGGTGTAGTTAGGACCCTTCAGAATGTTAGGTGGGTCCCTGACCTTAGGAGAAACCTGTTATCTGAGTCAGCCTTAGATGACCTTAAGTGTAGGATTATTACTCAAAATGGAATAAGAGAAGTTATTAAAAATGGGACTACTCTTATAAAGGGAATTAAGAAAGGTGGTTTGTATCATGTTGTCATCTCACCTGAATTAAATCTCTCATTTGATAATAATAATCTTACCTTAGATCAAACTAAGGTGTGGCATAGAAGAATGGGGCACATTGGTAATAAAGGCCTAAACCATTTACATAAGCTAGGTTTAATTAATAAAAAACCTTGTGACTTGAGTTTCTGTGAAGACTGTATTTTTGGTAAAAAGACTAATGACTCATTTGCTAGATCTACATTTGTTGCTAGTGCTCCTCTTGAGTATGTACACTCTGACCTATGAGGTCCAGCACAGGTAAGCACAGTAGGAGGTAAGAGGTATTTTATCTCCTTTATTGACCATTATTCTAGGAAAGTTTGGCTTTATTTGCTTAGAACTAAGGAAGAGGCCTTTAATGCTTTCAAAAATTGGAAAATAACAGTAGAAACTCAAACTGGTAAGAAGCTTAGATGTCTTAGGACTGACAATGGTTTAGAATTTTGCAATCATGAGTTCAATAATTACTGTCACCAAATGGGAGTCAAAAGACACTTAACTGTGCCTGGAACTCCTCAACATGCAAAATGGTACTGCAGAAAGGATGAATAGAACATTGATTGAGAAAACTAGATGCATGCTAATTAGCTCAGGAATGAAACACTCATTCTGGGGTGATGCAGTTATGACTGCTGCCTATCTCATTAATAGGTCTCCCTCCTCTGTCATTGACTTTAAAACTCCACAAGAGATGTGGATGGGTAGAAAACCTAGTCTATCACATTTAAAAACTTTTGGTTGCACAACTTACTCTCAAATTTCTCAAGGTAAACTAAAACCTAGGGCAATTAAGTGTGTTATGATAGGTTACCCAGAGGGTGTAAAAGGGTACAAGGTACTTGTTTTACAACCTCATGGTCTAAAAGTTATAGTGTCAAGGAGTGTTACTTTTAATGAGAATGATTTTTACTTTAAAAATAATCTAACTGTTTCTACCAAGGTGACAGGTACCTCAGAAGATGGTGATGGAGATGAAGCTCCATCAAGGCACTTCTACACTCCCACTGAGCCACTGCCCCCAGATGAAGAAGAGTTTGACATTGGCCAGCTGTCTCTCAGTCAAGATGAGTCAAATGGAGGCACAAGTGAAGAGATGCCTAGCTCAAGGGAGACAAATGTTAGCAACTCAAGAGGGCAGGAAATAGAAAGTGGTGAAAGAAATGGTGCAAATAACAATGCACAACAATTAAGGGGAGGAGAAAACAGGGAAGAAACTTCAAACTCTTTTAGTTCTAATAATTTTAAGTCTTCTGATATGCATAATATACCTGATAGTATGGTGTCTGAACCTTTAACTGAAATGCATGACTTAGGAAATTACCAACTAGCTAGAGATAGAGTTCCTAGAGTTAGGATACCTAATAAGAAGTTTGCGTCTAATAATGTTGAGCATGTTATCTTGGTTGTTGTTGGCTTAGTTGACTATGCTTTCATTACTGCAAATGTGATTGATAACTCCTACACCCCTGACACTTATGAGCAAGCTATGAAATGCAAGAATGCAAATTTATGGATTAAAGCTATGCAGGAAGAAATTGAATCCATGACAGTCGATAAGACTTGGACTCTTGTCCCTAAACCAGACAAAGCCAAGCTTATTGACTGCAAGTGGATTTATAAGATCAAAAATGGCAATAGTAAGATGGATCCACCTAGATTTAAAGCTAGGTTAGTAGCTAAGGGCTTCACCCAAAGGGAAGGGGTGGATTACAATGACATCTTTGCACCTGTTGTTAAGTATAAGACAATGAGATTATTACTAGCTATGTGTGCTGTCTTTGTCTGGGAACTAGAACAAATGGATGTAAAAATAGTCTTTTTACATGGAGATTTAGATGAGACAATATATATGAAGCAGCCTAAAGGCTTTATTGATGTGAAAAATCCTGATCATGCTTGCTTATTAAACAAATCCATTTATGGGTTAAAACAATCACCTAGACACTGGAATTTAAAATTTGATGCTTGTATGAGAAAATTGGGTTTTCACAGGAGTAGTTATGATACTTGCTTATATTTCAAGAATGTGAATTCCATCTCTCCTGTGTATGTTCTACTTTACGTGGATGCTATTCTTATGATGAGTAACTCTAAAGTGACTATTTCTGGTGTTAAAAGAGATCTTAAGATGCATTTTGATATGAAAGATCTTGGTCCTGCTCAAATGATTCTAGGAGTTAGGATTCTTAGGGATAGAAAGAAGAAAATAATGTGGTTATCTCAGAAAGACTACTTGAACAAGGTTTTAGATAGATTCAACATGAAAGATTCTAAACCTACTTCTATTCCCTTAGGAAGTCACTTAGAGCTCAGTAAGGATAGTTGTCCTACCAGTCAAGAAGAGATTGATAAGATGTCCAGTGTGCCTTATGATGTTGCTGTTGGTTCTATTATGTATGCTATGCTATGTACCAGACCTGATATGGCATTTGCTGTGAGTGTATTAAGTAGATTCATGTCAAACCCTGGTGTTGATCACTGGATTGCTATGAAGTATACTTTGAGATATATATGTGGTACCAAGGACTTAGGATTAGTGTTTTCTGAGCACACTAGTAGAGATGAATTATATGGATTTGTAGATTCAGATTTTGCTAGTAATAAAGACACTAGGAAGTCTACTACCTCTTATTTCTACACTTGGGCTGGTAACTGCATATCTTGGAAATCTCAACAACAATATGTGGTTGCTTTATCTTCTACAGAAGCTGAGTATATTGCAGCTACTAAGGCAGCTAAAGAAGCCACTTGGTTGACTGGGATTTTGAATGAGATTCAGTCTGTTAAATATATTCCTACTCTGCATATTGATAGTCAACGTGCTTTATATTTGTGTAAGGATCTTGTATATCATGAAAGGTCTAAACACATAGATGTAAGGCACCATTTCATTCGTGACAAAGTAGAGAAAAAGGAAATTATAGTTAGTAAGATTAAGGGTGATCTTAATCCTGCTGATTATGGTACTAAAATTGTAACAGCTGATAAGTTTGCATTTTGCAGGAACTCTCTCCACATTCTGGATGTTCCTTGATGATTGTTGAAGTGTGTTTTTGGCCGACGATGGTTGGTAGCTTCAAATCTGCTCCTTTCTCGATCAATGGTTGTGTTCTACAGTTAGAGTTAGGCATTGTAAAGGTGATGGAAATTAAGAGGGCATATTGTAAGGATAATTTCCATTTTGTTGGGAATTAGCCATTTTAACAGATCTTGTACTTAGGGTTACTAGGAAACTCGTTTATGTTGTAATGGGCTTGATGTTGGTCTAGTAGAAGGTTAGGCCCATAATCTGTAACAAATGCCCGAGATCTCGACTCGACCCGCTTGGAGGAAACCGGGGCTCCGCGTGTTGAGTTAGAAGCTTGGTATATAAGCTTCTAACCCCAACTCTCGCCTCACTTCTAATATGTGCTCGCTCATTGTTCATCCGAGAGAAGAGAGAGAGATCTGAGAGAGAGTTCTTGAGGGAGATCGACGTTGGTTTGATTCTTCTTCTTCGCCGAAGCAAATCTCTTGCTGTTGGTGTTCCAAGCTTGAAGACGGAGGTCTTGGCTAGTGGAGAAGCTCTAGATCACGACCTCGGGTGCTCAGCGGGGCTAGGGTTCGAAGTCTTGCTGGTGACTGTGAAAGGTGGTTCTTCTATCTCTTGCTTACTTCTTGTTTCTGTAGTTGTAAGCCTTTGTGAGTTTAAATCTGTTGTTGTTGTATGCTCTCTGTAAGACCTTCACCTTTACTTAGTGGATTTGGCTCTTATCTTGAGGCCACGGGGAATAGGCTGAGTCTGAACCTCGTTAACATCTCCTGTGTCCACAACAGTTACTGTTGTGTGTGTTCTTGATTCGATCTGTCAATATTCGATTTCACAATATGAATTCGGAATATTAAATAAACGTATCGACTAATCGATGATTACCGGAAAACTGATTAATTAAAAGGATAACATCATGAGATGATGTTTGAGGTAAAAATTAGTTAATCCAATGAGCAAAAAATCAAGAGTATTGGTAAATGTAAATCCAGAACAACACAATCAATGTTGACAGTGAAACTAATGATATGAAAACATACAAAAGGGTAGTAGAAAAACATAAGCTACGGGTGAGAAAATTTATCTAAGTTCGGCCTTTAGGTCATATTCGAGCTTCAGCTTTTAAATTTCATCCAATAATTACTTATCTTAGTTAGCAACATTGGTTTCACTGTCTAATTCTACCTTTAGGTCACATTAAGAACTTAGAACAAACCAATAGGGCCTTGAAGTTGGTGAGTTGTGGAATACGTCCAATTCCACCCCGTGAGAAATTTATCACTTCTTCCCTGAAAGATGGATCACAATCTCTGAGTAATTTGTGGATAACTATTAATGTTTTCAATGCCACCTGCACAATATGAGAAAGAACAAAAAAGGAATACCCAGTAAACAGGAGAATGGGAAACCAAAACTAATATCGTGATGTAAATGTTATAGATGAGGTTGATTGACAGTCCACTATTATCAGAAAAATCCAATTATCATAATAATAATATACACATAAAACTCTACAATAATGAAGTTTCATTTGCTTGCCCTCGCCAATACTCCTCCCTCCTTCCCTTAATGTTCTTTTAATTTACTTTTGACACATTTACCGAGACACGTTTTGTAACGTTAATATCTCCAAATATACGTTAATAAAAATTATAAAATTTTGATATTGTTAAAGTTCTCGATGAGACGAATCAAACAAGATCTTATATTACTATGTTTTTTCTTATATATTAGACGATATATCGAATATTCTCTTATAAAGTGAATAGTGTCAAAAATAACAATGGGAAGAAGATTTGGGAACGGAGGGGGAGTATAATAGAACACTCTTTAGAATAATCGTAGACAGAAACCTACAATAGTACAAACTGTACAATACTATAAGAAAAAGGCATCGCGAAGCAAGGAGACTGACACTCTTGAGACTCTAAATTCATCCAAAATCGGAATTGATGTATTCCGAGTAAAGATCCTGAATAAATTAAGTAATAGTTAGTCATGGAAATTGACTGAGAAGGGGAAGAAACAATTTACCTGTGGAGGAGGGTAAATGGGTGGATCCAAGTTTTGATTTCTTTCCACAGTCTACAGAAAGGTGTTCGAGAAGTAGAGAGCCGAATCCTGAACCAGTTCCTCCACCAACAGCATTGAAAACCAAGAAGCCCTGCAAATCAGTACAGTTATCAGCCAACTTCCTCACTCGATTGTACAGAGTCGAAGAAAGATGTTGAGGTTGAAGTCGTGGAAATCAACAAAAATGCTGAAATAAACAGATTTTGAACCACGGCCAAAAAAACCTTTTAACCTATTTGATTTTTTTTAGTGATAACGGATTTGGATAAGTGATATAGAATTTTTATGAGCTTAGTGGACTAAGTGGTTTTAGTGGGTGAGTAAGTTGATTTAATTTGATGTAATGAAAAATCTATATATTTATATTAAAACAGAGTTCTTTTCCATTCATTTTAACTCCACAAAGCTTACTTGATACTCTCTCAATTAACCTCAAATCTATTTTTTATTATTATTAATAAATCAATCTATAGAATTTCTTTTTCAAACAAATTCTGCCGAAAACTCATCCTAACAACAATAACATCAGTATTCTCCAAAGAGTGTGAGAGTGAATGGCTACCGGAGTTACCTCCCCTGCAACGGAGCCCTCCAATCTAGATGACACCATGGCAGAATGTGATACAGAGACGTCCCCGCCTGGAGATCCTCCGGACAAGAGGAAATCATGGGCAGACAGAGTTGCGAATGGGGGGAGGGGTGGAATGCCCATTCCGGAGAAGGTGTTAGATGACGAATTTGTGGCTTCCAGAATGACTGTATCATTCCCAAATGGAGAGGCTGGCGAATCAGAAGTGTCCATTGATCAAGAAGTCTTACAAGCAATGGCAGGATTATGGAAACAATGTGTCATTATCAAGGTCCTAGGCAAAGTCGTTGAATTGACTACGCTAGAACGAAAACTCAGAGAGTTATGGAGACCACAAGGAACCATGAATGTCATTGATCTTCCCAAAAAGTTCTTTGTTCTTCGATTTGTCTCAGAGGTTGACTACTGTAGAGTGCTTACGGGTGAACCATGGAGAATATTTGGGAGCTATATTCTCATTCAGGATTGGTCACCAGAATTCGATCCCATGCTCGATGATATCGTTACTACTCTGGTGTGGATTAGAATCGCGAATATTCCTATGATCTTCTATCATCGTCAGATTTTATTAGGCATTGTTGCAGGTGTGGGTAAACCTTTGAAGGTTGACATGACTACGCTCAATTCTGAAAGGGGGAGATGACCCAGATTCTGAACGAAGTATGAGAAATTAACCTTTGAGATAGAATTTCTTGAGTACTTGCAGTTTTTTGTGAAATTCAAAACTAAATGGATTTGTTATTTATATTTTGTTTTTTGTATCAATTGAATGCATATCATGATTCTAAAGTAAGGTATGTGTACATGTGATGCTACTTTGTAATATAGACCAATCTTTGGGATTGTGCAATGGCGCAAGATTAGCGGTCACCAAGTTAATGACACACACCATTGAGGTTGAGATTATTTCTGGTACGAGCATCAGATTTAGGGTTATTATTCTTCTCTTGCTACTCACTCCATCAGATAGCATGTCACGTTACCTTTTAGGTTGAGACACAGACAGTTTCCTCTTAGTGTCTGTTTTGCGATGACTATTAACTGTATTGATATGTGATAAGAACAATTGCACATATAGTGAAAAAATTAATGTGGTTTAGTTTGGATATTTTTGACATTAGTCCGTTAATGATTTGGATAATTTTTTTATATTTTAGTTTTGTTGAATTTCTATTATTTTTTTATTTTTATTACATTGATTTATAATTATAATTATAATTATAATTATAACTATTTTTAACTGATAATATAGCCCGTGCATGGCACGGGTATTACACTAGTAATGGGAAAAACTTAAAGCATGTCTCCACTCAAATTGTGAGAAGTGGCGTAATTTTTTGTGAAAAAACATGACTTCAAGTATAATATTATATATAGTAGATTAAAAGATTACACACCGAAAAGAAGGTAAAATTTGGACAAAGCTTCTTCTCACTATTTCTCCCTCCTCTCCTATTGTTATTCCATTTATTTTTGTCAGTCTATCCTTTTACAACTACGATTGTCAAAAGCAAGACTTTGTAATCAACCTAAAAATATATATTTTTCTATTAGGAACTAGTTCAGTTCTATAAGTTTAATTTAAATATAAAAATAGCTTCAATTAAAATATTTTACGAAATTTATTTACCTTATACAAATTTAGTATAACTTTTAAACATAATTGTCTAATATAATTATTATCTAAATAGATAAAGTAAAAAGATATCAATTCTTTAATATAATTTTTTTGAATTAATATGATAAATATTTCTAATAAAGAGAGTGTTAGTCAAACAAATTTTCAAATATTTAAATATATTTCAGTTTAAAGTATTTAAAATTTATAAATTATAAGATAAATTTTCTATATAATTATTAAATAACAGTTTTAAAGGAAACTTGCGGCTTGTAGCAAGTCAATATAGAGATTAGGAAAGAAATATAAAAAAAGCAATACAGATATTAGGATTAATGCTTGTCATGTGGCGATCTAAGAAATTAGGAAAAAAAATTAGAAGACTTGTTGAAAGAGGGAATGTCATGTGACAAAAAGAAGATTACTTTAATAGTTTAATAGTAGATTCTTAAAATGAGGCCCAAAGTAGTATCAAAGTACTATGTATAGACCATACTATTAAAATGAAACATATGCAGGAATGTAGAAGTGAATAGGCAAGTAGAAAAATGCATCAATTCCAAATTACAAAGATTTCCAGACAAGAATCCATTAGTTATATTGTATGAGAAAAAAATATATGCTGTATATCAACCATATAATGGAACTTTAGAGTTATTTCTTTTTTTATTGAAGCTTTTCAAGCAGAAATTATACTTGCACAAAATGTCAGTTTCAGGTTAAATCCACAAATAATTAGTGTAGCTCACATAAAACTTTTATTAAAATAAAATAGGAAAAGTCATAATAGAGAAGAAATTTTAGCAAATCTGGTTTTCAAAAAATGTTCATCTCATCTCCACAAGATATATTAGGTTCTTTTCCCTCGAATATTTCAGTTATGAGAAAGCTTCATTCAATTACTGAAGAAAAGAGTCATGGTTTAATTTTGTTCATGTCACAAACAAAACATTACCTTTAGCTACCTCCTTCAACGTAATTGAGTACAAAGAACTGCTGCAATCTTCAGTCTTTGCCTTGTTTTTTATTTTGATAAATTTCCCTTGTAAAATCTTTGATCCAAGAGGACAAAATTAAATTCTCGCCAATCTCGAATGTCATAAATACCCGCAAATGATATCACACGTGGTCTTAAAAAGTTAGAAAAATAGATCCAGACAGTTTGGATGAAGCAAAAAACAAATCAATCGCTCTCCTTTTCGGAAGAGATTGGTCATCTGAATCACAACATTGAAAGATGTAAAAAACTGAAAAGTTGTTTATAAGACCAAATAAGTTAAATATCTAACTCAAGGTTTTTGGCGACGAAGGATTAAAGCCCGTCTCAATCACTAAAACATATCAACAATTCGCAATTAAAATGTCCACCACAAGAAAAAGAAATTGAGAAGTTAAGGAGGACAAATTGAGACAAATGTAACTGAAATACCCAACTTATGGCTTTTCTCTGATGAAAGATCAAAGCCTGACTAATCCAATCAATGGCAAATGGTTCACGATGGACGACCATGGATTGTAAAGCTAATGAACAATACACTTAATTAGTCCTAATCTTTCTACAATAATTTTTATCTGAAGAAAATAATTGTTTTAAGAAACTGGGGATGGATCGACCCCGACTTTGAGAAGATCTTGAGATTGTTTTCACATTTTTCGACCTAAATTGGTGGTTACATTAGTTTAGTTCAAAGAAGTGGGTTATTTTTACATTTTTCAATAGATCTAGGGATGTCAATGGGGCGGGGACTAGTCTTACCATCCCCATCTCCATTTAGCATTATGATCCCCATCTCCATCCTCATTCCCGTTTATTTCTAAAATTTTGCCTCGTCCCTGTCCCCGTCCCATCTCCGTCCCCATTGGGGAATCCTCATCCCCGTTAATTTCCCCCCTTTAAATTCTCCAATGGGGATTTTTCACCCTGTTAAATTCTATCATTCATACTTATGTATAAAAAAAAGTACGTGACCTAAAAATAGAACTAAAGTCTAAGAATTTTTTGTTTAGAACATAATTTTGGCGTAGAATACAAATAATTGCTAAATAATATAGAAGTATTTTTAAAGAATTACATATTAATTTTTCTTTTGGGATTTTCCAATAAGAAAGTTTGCGAGGATCCCTGTTAAGAATGGGTATGGGGATATCCCCGTCCCCATAATGGGGAAATAATTTCCCCATCCCCGTCCCTGTATAAAATTCTCATCCTCGTCCCCGTAGCAGGGATTCCCCGTTGGGGATGGAGAATCCCCGCCCCGTTGCCATCCCTAAATAGATCAAATAAATGGTTTTTAATTTGTTTTTTGTTTTTCCAAAATTGATGAGGTGGTGTTGATGCTACTTGTCTTCACCGAAGTGGTAGTAAATCAGAGAACATTCTAAGGCCCAACACATTTACCCCAAAACTGTAATTTTTTTAAAGTTTTTGCATCACTTTTTTAAGTTATATGTAAATACCCCTTTGCTGACGTGGCAATTATAACAGAGCTGTCAACAAAATTTTTAACAGAGTTGTCAACAAAATTTTTAACAGATTTGTCAACAAAAAATTTAACAGAGTTGTCAACAAGAATAATAAGTTGTCAACACCAATAATAACCCTTTGCTGACGTGGAAAATTATAACAGAGTTGTCAACAAAAATTTTAACAGAGTTGTCAACAAATTTTTTAATAGAGTTGTCAATAAAATTTTTAAAAGAGCTATCAACAAGAATAATAAGTTGCCAACACAAATAATAATAATTTTCCAACACGAGTAATTAAACTGTGAACTTGAATAATAATTTGTCAACACAAAAAATAATCTGTCAAACACCACTAATAACTTGTCAACAACATAAAAAAATTATTAACACATTGAATGAAGTTGTCAACACGCTACAGAATCTGTCAACATACTATATAAAATTGTCAACACATTTTAAAAACTATAAACACACTAAAAAAACTGTCAACACATACTAAAAAGAATTTGTCAACACATTAAATTAACTTGTCAACATACTAAAATAATTTGTCAACACGATTAATAAGAGGTCAAACTCACATATAATTGTTCAGTAAATATTAAACAATATCATTGATGAACTTTCACATTAACAACTGTATTTACATATGTATATAATACTGGAACTTACAAATATTATAATCCCATGGAGTCCATATGGATTCAAGATACAAAATCACACTCAGTAACGTACTTGGTTACGTCCTTGTAACGATCAACAAGATACTGCTTTGCTGCCTCTGTCAATGGCTGAACTGCTTCCCCCATTAGTACACTTGATGGAAGCTCGAGATATAGAAGTGCAGAATCTGGTGTCATGGGCATCTGACGCAACAACCGGCTACAATATCTCATACAAAAAGCAACCTCAAACTTGTCTGCAGCCATTAGCACGTCTAACAATGTTGGGGCTGTGTTTGCCTCCAAGGTGTGGTGGTACATAAAACGCATGAGATCCATCAAAGTTGTTTCCTCTGTTACACAACAAAAGAAAAGTTCATCTTGAGCCGAAATATATATCTTGTGCCATAAGTTGTCAACAAATTAAGAAAGATTGGTGGCATTGGCAATATCACAGCTTCTAGGAAAACAACTTGATTTCTATTAGAGAAAATTATGTTAATTAATCCGTACCAGATGCACTAATTCTCAATGTCACATGTCTCTGCTCTGATTCTTTCATGCCATTTGAAAATAACTACACAACAAGTGATTGGAGGAACAAAGAAAGTCAGCAGTACACATCAACGAAAAATTAAGGCAGGCAAATTAGACAAGTGGAAAAGATCTTTGTAGTGGAAATAATTGTTTACCTTGTAGAAAAATGGACTTTTTGCTGCTAGGATAGGAGAACTTATGTGCAAGTTCTTTACACTGATGACAGTAGACAACTCCATGCTACAAGATGATTCATACCCTTCATCTCCTACAGGAAAGAAAACATTAATAAACTAATTAACCACAAAGAATGTAGGCATGTAAGACAACAGGAAATGATGCTAATTCATGCAATAGGCTACGAATTATGAAGGAAGTGGAAGACATTTCACTGGTCTGATTTGCAGATGTGCTTTTCACAGAACGAATGAAAGTCCTGCTATGAGAATGGCGTGATAGATTAATGCAAGACCGAAAGCAAGATTTCCACCTAAAGTCAAACCAGATATAAGTCAGAGAGGAAAGAAGGACAGAAAAGCATGAACTAAAATGCAGCAACAAATTGTGGAAATCGAGTTTCAATTCAAGAAGAAGAATACATCAACCACCGGTTGTCCCATCTTCACCTCGACGAAGAATCCATGGCCGAAATCGAGTTCGCCGATCCTTCTCCTCCGCGCTACGGAAACAACTCTCCTCTGAAGCGAAGATTATCCTCTTCCGCTCTCTCTCCTTCACAGAAATCGGACAAAGAAGGATGCAATCGCCTCATCTCTGCAGGATATCACTTCCTTCACCTTCCGATCCCCGGAAACGAGAACGCTGCAGGTGAGAAGCAAATCTCTCCGCCTCTTCGTCGCTGCTTCTCGCTCGACATTCCCTTGCGTGGGCCTTAGTTCCTACAAACCTGACTGGTTGATTACTGAGCATGTCTATCATTATGCTACTTTACTCCCTAGTATTACCGTGTATATGATTACTCTGTTACCCATGAATGTTTTGAACTTCTTAGCCCTCATGTGTAAATGGACTTGCTGTAATTTGAAGAACTACCTCTTAAGCTATTTCTCTTCCCTTAACCTAGGTTGCTCTTTCATTCATCACATTATTAGTAGTCCTTTTGGTGGATATTCTATCTTGATTATAAATGAGAATTTTATTCAGATTACTATATCCTTTTTATTCAGATTATCATGTCTTGACATAAAAATGTTCAGCATATTATATGGTATTTGGAAAGGAATCTTGTCTAGGCTCATCATATATCTCTGTTATTTTCCCAAATTAATTGCTTTGTTACTGAGATCATTAAGTCATCTAAATTATGTGCCCTCCATATGTTTGACTAGACTCGAAAACCCGCGCGAAGATTGCGGTTATTACACATGTCACTTGTAAGATTATTACTCACTATTATGTTGAATGCATTTGGGTATTTCTTTCATTTTTCCTTAATTAATGTAATTTATATTTTCCTTTTTTAAGTCTAGCTTTGAGTCTTTGGGCACTCTACCCATATCAAGAAGTTGAGCCAAGGTTAGTGTCTCCTCCGTCTTAATAGGGTCCCAAATCATAACCGGCCTTGGACACTTGGAACCACTGTCAGAACATATACACCAAAGATTTCACAGTTGTAAATTAATTTCTATAATAACACAGGGAATACAAGTTCATATTTCTTACCTCATAAGCTGTCTGAATCTGTGGATATCTGGAACATCACTTTCGTCAAAAATACATGTCGTTCAAGTGCTGGATAGATAAATGTCACCTAATATGCCAGAGAAAAACACAGGGCCATAAAGTTTTATACATCACTTGGCTACCAAAATAAAAAAGACAGAATAATAAGTTAGAGATTCGATAAATATTCAGAAACAACTCACATCTACAATTAGAAATACAGGATGGTCCTGCATTCGGCACCGTATGAAACAGACAAAAAAAAGAAGATGTGCAACTTGAGCAGCTATTGCTCACTGCGAGATGATTTCGTCTCAAACTAAACTCCCTTCTCCTATTCTTAGATGACATTTTTTTACTCTCAATCGGAGCTTGCTTTTAATAAATAACCATTCTCAAAACACGTGATACAACGCCAATGAGGCCTAGCAGTATTTCTACCTCTTCACTCGTTCTTGGCCATGGGTTCTTTTTCCATCCTTTCTTCTTCTTGCACAACTCCTTCATCTTTACCTTCTTCTGAATTTCAGGTAGGCCAAGTACTTTCAGTGGGGTATCATAAATAAAATAAAATAAATATAAATGGCGCAAGCTGTTTTTTAACGTAATGCAAATTACCCGGTCAAGATAATGAAAAACAATTCCGAGTATGACACATAATGGAAATATGTACTTCTTTTCATAGTTTATTGGTTCATGCATATCAAATTTTGTAACCTTATTTGTATCTAATTCCATCTACGTTTGTAATTTAATTCAACTCAAGCTTATTTTTCCACCCTCTCGTCTTCATATTAGAAAGGGTATAAAGCCATAAAGTGTCATATACAGAAAAGATGAGAAAGACCAAGTGCAAAACCCAACTTGACAAAACTTTAGCAGTATATAGATGATGAAACTGAAGTTAAAAGATTGGCCCACACCTTTTCAGTTATGGATAGCACCTGCTGGATAGGAATGGTAAATTGATTTTGGCTTACAAAAAGATTAAGAGCAATACCATATTCTTTTAATGAGCGTTTTAATTTTGCTGCAGAGATTCATTGAAATGATAATAAACTAATTTTACACCGTCACTTCACAATAAATACTGCCCGCATAAACTAAATTCTGAAAATTTGAAGAGATACATTATGGAGTTGCCAAATACTGCAACCTTAAATTCGATAATAAAGAGAACCAATATAGATTGGATCATACATAGTATTCCTAAGGACGACCCTTGAATTCTTCTGCAAACAAATCAACTATTGTCATAACAGGTAGAAGATAAAGAAGAATTTAGTTTATTAGGAATGATAAATGATAATTGATGTTTACTAAGCAGAATTTAGCCCATTGAATCTTAACCTGTAGAAGATAAAGCGGAATTTAGCCCATTGAATCTTAACCTGTAAAAGATAAAGCAGAATTCTATCTACCAACAATTTAACAGAATTTGATAAGTGATGTTTACTAACCAGCATGCCTCTCTATAAAAAAGGATCAGTGAGGCAGTCGAACAAAAATTATTGTACAGTAATAGTTTATAAAGGAGCTCATTAATGATTGAGGCAAAACATCAAACACCTTATGGAAGATCATTTGGCATTGTGCCCTTTCCAGACACAGGTCCTCTACAGATCGTAATCTTCAAGGGCTCCTTAACCGAGCATTTCATCTTTACTTTCTGGCAACGACAACAACATAAATCACAAAATCCAAATTAAATTCAGAGATTGAGATTGCGATAAGTCATCCTCATTGAAGAGCAAATAGAGAAATAGACCTTGATTTTGGGGTTTCTTAGACGGGTAGATGGGAGTGATTCTAAAACTGTCATATATTATGCCCTGCATGTGATAAACTAATGATGAAATACTTTCTGATGTCTACTAATCAGAAGAGAAATTACCGAAAGCAGAAGCACTTTTTCATAATTAAAGCTTTTAAGTGATTTGAAAGGATGCAAGGCAATGGAATCTGAGCACTCATCATCTTCATACTCTCCATAGATTTCAACTGTTTTATACAATTCCTACTTCATTAACTTCATGCGCTTAAATTATCTCCTAACAAAACAGAACAAATAAACTACCTGTCATTTCCAACGGTCAAAGTGCATCAAACATTAGTGGTAGATTTTTCGTGACAGTCATCAACAATAGAGTAAACCAAGCCTTCTTCCTCAAGGATCTTCATGGATTCCCTATTTATTTTCATTAATGAGATTAAATCAACCATCAAAAAAATAATACAATAAATTTTAGTGAGAGGCTGCTTCAGAGAGGATCAAGTATGTATTAACATTTAAATTTCAGCAAAAAATAATAGAACTGGATGCGAGAATGAAATATTGGCAACTCTTGAAGAAGAAATGAGTGAGGCATGCATAAGACATAAGTGCAGAAACAAACCCATGAACTAAAACCAGATCAACTAACCGTCACGTTAATGAAGCACATATGTTCCCTCTCAATGTGTATTCAAGATCAAAACTAAACCAGCTAACCCGCTTGAAAGACATCACTTGGTCAAGAGTGCCAGAGTGGTGTCATTACAACAGCATGTACAAAATGTCCACATAAAACCAGTCATAGCAAAGAAGAAGGGCAACATGCCATCACTTCCATAAAGTCTTTAGATTAGCTTGTACCTTATCCATAGTAAAAAGTTCCATGATCCGAAAGAGAATTCTCCATGACTTGAAAAAGAGAAATCCATAGGTGTTCCTGGATACCGAATCCAAAGCAGCTACAGTCATTGAAGTTGCGCCTCAACGACTCGTACTCCTTCACTGTCAAACACGTCGCGAGAAGCTGCATTGCCTTTTCACGCCTCTCGGTGACATAGCAAGCGATCTTTCCATTATGCCCGATTTCGAATGACTGAACAATGTACCTCGCTGCATGTTACAAAAAATCATATTTGCATTAGGTTTGTAGAAATTCAAGACTAATTAAGACACATCCCCTTCAAGTGACCCGTTCTCGATTATGATCATGGAAGGAGAAAGTTTGCATCCTAGTATGTCAAATTTTCTCTGTTTATATCCTCTTTCTTTTTTTTCCTTTTTTCTGTGTTTTTGTGTGGTAAGGGTGTAAGAAAATTAGATTTACTGAACTTTCTGTATAATTGAGCATAAAACAGTTGAATACAATGTCTTGTATAATATATATTACTTCTGTTGTAGGAATTGCAAATACATTGTTTTACTATATTCAGACACATCTCATAACTCATAAGTGCTTTGTAATTCGAATTTAAACACAAAAAACAGAGCAAGAAGACCACCCTTTTGTATAAAATACACAAAACAAACCTGCTTCCATTTTGTTTTCATGCTAGTCATAATGCGCAATGCAGTCGTCTCAACCTCGTAATTCTTGGCACCCAGCAAAGCTGCAAATCATTAAGGAATATTAGAATTACTACAATGAATGGATGTGCTGAAAAGATCATAATATATTTGAAACGGAGGTCATAAAGTAGCACACCATGTGAAAACCGATGGATAAATAGGCTGGGGTCAACTGGTTTTTGAACAATAGGGTGCTCCTCAAGACTTAGTAATTTACAAAGCTACAAAATATATCCCCGAGCACATAACTACAGCATAAATTTGGTGGGAGTATAAAGGTGAGGTCAAAGCTTCATTGTAGACAAAAACATAAACACTTGGAATAGATGGATCCTCATCAATGAAACCCATAAGTCTCAATCCTTATTTATAGCAATGGCCTTCTCTTCTCCATCCAACACCTCACGTGGACTTTAAAATCCCATGGAAAAGTGCATAGCCTCCTTCGTTGCTCACATTCCTGCATTTGTTAGTTCAGTTAAACACACCCTTTGAGAATGATCATTCTCTTTGATTTGCTTGATGCCTTAAAATTCTTACTCACATTATAACACAATTTGTATAACAAATATTAAGTTCTTACAAAGACATGGAAGAAGAAGAGCCAATTCCTGAAGCCTTAGACCCAAAAAACAATCTACCCACTGTAACAACAAAATCCAATCTGAAACACTAATTATTCGAACCAAATAACAACAGCGCAACAAAATCAATCCAGAAAGAGGCTATCAGCTAATTCGTCCTCATTGGTTACCAAACTTCAGAGATAAGCTTAATCATCTCATTTCTTTGATCATGCATTGCCAAGACAAACACTTGTATCATCGTGTAGAAAATTTGATAATTGAAGTTTTAAATAATTTAATTTAAATTTCAGGAGATATGAATGAAGAAAGAAAAGCAGCCCTTGAAAAAAAAACAAATGTCCATTGCTGCTACAATCGAAAATAAAAATTCGAACCTAAGAATTAAGCAATAAATAAATACTCCAATATAAAGGTGAAACCAAATTGAAAATGCAACTGCAGCATGACTCACCAATCCAGCGAAGGAAGAACCAAAATATCCGAGCAGGCTCGAATTTGAAGATGAAGAATCAGCCAGCAAGCGCGGACAATGACCATATGAATCCAAATAAATAAACGAATAACTTAGCTTAGAAATGCTAAACAAATGTCCAATTGACAAAAATCAACTTGTGTAGAGGAAGCTTTGAGTAATGAAAATGACCAATACCTTTTTCTTCCATTTCCATATTCTTTCTCTTGCGCCGGTTCAGGATTTTGATAGCAACCTTATGCCCAGTAAGTTTATGCGTCGCAATTTTCACCTTACAAAATGATCCAATACCTAAAGTTTTCCTAAGATTATAATTTTGCAAGTACACATCTGCACCAGCACCTCCTCTGGTTGCTCCTTCCATTTCCTGATGTGAGAGCAGATTAAAAGAACAAATATTCAGAAAGCAAGTCAGCAATCAACAATTAGTAACTATGCAATCACATAGAAGATAAAGGTGGATTCGCAAAGATATCAAGTGATTAATATCACGACAATATTTTTCACCTCCGCTGCGCACGTGGCACGCGGATAATACTATTGAAATTATGATCCAGCTGCCAAAACAATCAAAAACATGTTTCCTTTACAAACATTCAATAAAGACACGTCATACCTTGTATATTTCTTCATAAACAGGAAGATATTTTAGCTCGTCTGAGGAAACGCCCCAAGATTTAATCAACATAAGAGTCATATTCTTGTTATTCACAACAATCTCCGGATCATCAATAAACTTCACCATCTCATCTAACAATGTCTCAGCTACAACCTCAGAAAAAGCCCTTTCACAGTTCCTGTCAGTGGTCTCAAGCAACGCCAAAGCTAAGTAAATATGTATTTGGCTGGTGAGAATTTGCACCAACCAAGTTCAGGAAATCATATCATGAGCCTCAATTAGAATGGTCGGGATCTCCTGTTTCACTCCTTTGTTTCATCTACTGTATCAACGTCTACGTGTCAGCTCCATCCTAATCCTAATAATAATAATAAAAAAAATACAATAACTTTTCAGCTTCATCTTCTTCCCTACAGTTGACAAATTGTTGAGCAAACCAAGTACTCTAACCTAACCTTGTTCTGGAACTCCTTCTTCCTCTACCCTAAACTCTGAGAAAGCTCTTACTGCAATCTCTCTCCCACCCTCAAACTTCCCCTTTGATTTTGCAAATATGTACTGTAGCAATTGAAATAGATATTGATTTAGCAAAAAAGAATAGGTTTGAATACTTTGTAAACGAATCCAACCAACTTTAAGCAATATCCAGATTCAGCCACGATTCAGCCACGATTCAGTCAAGGGATAATCTATTTAAGGTTTTCCTATGCTACATTTATTTCCATGTCTTCTTCAAGCGGAAAATCTTGAAAGACATAGAACAAAAATTGGAGACAATTCTTGTAAATCTTTCAAAGATATGAGGAGGAATCCAATTAGAAAACAAATCGGGGAGATCTGAGAAGAACAAACCTGAACATTTTTAATGACCTAGGTTTAGGAACGAAAAAATCCAAACTCCCGAGGAAATTGAAGTGAGCAGAGTATATGGTTTCAATCTTCCATTAATTGCAAGCCAAATCGGTGAGTTGATGGCCGGTGAGTTGGTTGGTGCCTTTGATTCTATGACCAACGGAGGGGAGAAGAAGATACCTGAGTCCTGGAGCTTTGATATAAAAAATTAATTTAAAAATTAATGGAGACGTGTACCAATAAGAATGTTGATACAGTAAATGAAATACTCCAATGAAATAGAAGATCCCGACCGCAATCCGAAATAATTGTGATCTGCACACATGACATCAATCAGTTCTCAACACATTTTTTTACCAGATTCAATACTTTTAATCACAAATAAGAACTATGAGCGTCGTTACCTCTATCTTCCGATACGCATAGTGCTTCTTTTCTTATGTGATAGAACAACCTGAAATGGGTGAAATTAGATTAGGGTTAGACTGGATTCGAGATTGGAATTTTAACTTGAAGAAAATCAAAATTGAGGAGGAGAAAGAAGAAAACGGACCTGATTAGGCTCAAAGAATATTGAGGAAGAAGAAACCCTAGTTCAGGAAAAACGCGTTCCTCCTCCCAAACTCTTTTCCCTTGTTAGTTGTGAGTAGGTGCACTGCTGGGGGTAGTCGAAGAAGAAAGAAATCGGAAATTTTGGGGTTGGAAGACAAAAGCGCTATTGATTGCCTTTTTCCCTCCAGAAAATAAAAAAAGATGAAAGGGCAATAGGCAAAAGGAGAGCGGAAGAAGATAAGACAGACGAATCGACTTGAAGAGGGCGCATAAATGTCTCATCAATTAGCATATCTAAATGAAGGAGGAAGACAAAGAGCGGAAGAAGAGCACACGCGTGAATCGATATGGCCCATTAACCTTATCAGGCCTGAAGTTCAATTATTGGGCCGGGTACAAGCTTTTGCAAAGGCTATAGATATAGATAGACTAGATACGGGTTACGTATTTTCGTATGTGATTGAATATAGTTACGCATTATTTGTTAATATTTTTGTTGTTCTTATCAAATTTGTTAATATTTGTAATTATAAGTATTTCCGATTTCCTTATATTTATGTTTGAAGTATACTCAATATTTTATTTTATTTGACAACATATTTTAATATTACACATATTAATTTAATATAGAGGCTTTATAAAGGAACTATACTTCATGTTTCTAATATAATTAGAATACACATTTATTTAGATTTATGATTTAATCAAGTTTCTAATGTACAACAGAGGCCTTATAAAGAAGTTAATACTATAAATTTATTTTTTTACTATAATTCTAAGATATATTAAATTAGATTAGAATTAGAATAAGATAATTAATTAAAAAAAATAAAAAACTTAAATAGATTTAGAATTAATTAGATTTATAATTAATTAGATTTTAGAGATCAATAAGTAATAGAAACAAAAAAGACTTAAATGGATTTAGAATTAATGATAGTTAATTAATCAAAAATTAAATGAATATAGAGAGTTGAAAATGTAGTAAAGTGAATTTGTTGATAGTGGCAGACACGTATGAGTTTATAGAAGGATAAACCACACCATTACTATATGCATAGAAAATTACCTAACTCAACTTGTTTGACAACAGGAAACGACTACACTATGTTGTTGTGTTAATTTCATCCAGATCATTGCAAAATGTGATTGTATCTACTACGAATGTGGGTTGTGACACACAACGAAATGCATGATCTAGTACGACATATAGTTTTGGTGCAATTCTGTGTGCAAAGTTCGATTATAGAAGTATCAAATTTAAAATGAAGATAGGCGAAGAATCTAAAACATTTATGCATGTTTTAATGTTTCACACTACAGGACACATAATCGTTTGCGTGTTCAGATATCATAACATTAACAACAAACCCAACCGAAACCGCGATATCTAAATTCCAGGCAACTCATGTAAATGTTGACAAAAATATTCCAATAATCAAATATACATGGATAACCGATGCTATGCGGAAATGGGATCACTCCTCACCAACAATGCAAAGCCTCCTGTTCCTCTCTCTTTTTCTAGTGTTTCTGTAGCTAGTGATTGGTCATGTTTTGAGAGTTGTTGCACATGCACCCCGATTAATTAGCAAAAAAAAAAAGAAAATTAACCTAACTAAATTGCAAATTACTCCGTAGCCTAACACTTGATTTTTATGCTCCATATCCGTTTTTAAGTGTCCTGCTTAGAGATCACCACATAGGCTGTTGCCTGGTCCTTCCCCGGGGAGTAGTTTCACCCTCGATTTATTAGCAAACATGAAAGAGTAGAAAAATGGTTTAACTAAAGTGCAAAAACTTAATATCTCTCTTTTTGGCAGTATCCTGGTCAGAGATCACCACAAAGGATGGATGGTATGTGTCTTCAGTAGCTTCATCCTCGAATGATAATTGGATGTTCAACATCCGTACCAGTCTGGGAGAGGGAAAAAGGATGCAGAAAATTGTAATGACATATTTTTTAATAAATAGAAATAACAAAGGAGGCCATTTAGAGAAGAGGGATACTGTGTAAGTACCTAGAGTGACGGTGCACTGCTCAAAACCCTGCTGTCAGTGAAACACTCATAGCCGGCATGTGGATAATAAGTATTGACATTCGATATAGCATGAATTATGTGTCCTCATATCTCTATAGCAGATAATACCAGCTTCTAGTCTTGAAAAAGTAGGCTCCATGAATCTAGTGTGAAAGTTTGGCACTTCAATTTATAATGTCATTATTAAAAAAAATTAGTTTACAAAATACTGAATCTACAAATCACTACCATTCATTTTTCTTTCTTTTTGGTTTTGAATCGCGAGAAAGAAGCAATTGACGACATTTTGTGTTCTTGTGTAAGATGGAAAAGGAGTAAAAGTTACACTCTGAAATTGTGTAAAAAATTTCAAAATCAAATCCAAAGTAAGATAGGAGAATGGAATACGAGGAAGTTAAGGGAAAAATGACTAAACTTACAACATTGGTGAAATTAAACAAAACCTCCGGCATGTACTAAATTGTAATATTTTACAAAGTCCATATTTTAAGATGTATAGTCTTATTTCATTATGTCCTAAGAAACTTATTACATAAAAATTTAAGATAGACCTCAGTGTAATAAGTGAGCGCATGCAACTAACCCATGTGTATTAATCAACCTTTTTCGAAAAGAATACATAAAAAACAATGAAAATGTCAAGCGTCAAGCAAATGAAAAGCATCGGACACGAAGCCTGTATAGAAATCATAAATAAACGTCAAACAATGATTTATACTTCTATCGGCATATAAAGAAAAGAAACTAAATTTAATATCAAGGAGTTGACAAACATATGCAGAGAAAATTATATAAGAAACACTTCCAATCGTTTTATTACCTTCTACTTTTTTCCGAATCGTGTAGAAATAGAAATCATTTTTTGCGCTTCCTATTGTTTTAATTGATTGTTGCGATTTCTAAGCTCTTCCAGATACTTATCGTACATAATCAGGTAGGAGAAATATCATTATCACATTGATGTTATCGACCTGTATAAAAAATCCTGACATGATGGGGAGTGTGGATGATGAGAAGGTAAAAGTTACCGTCACATAAAATGAGTTCGAGTTAGATGTTGAAATCATTAGATATGTATGCAAAGATAAGTAAGCTAAGAAGACAATGAGTTCGAGTTAGATGTTTAAAATCATTAGATATGAATGCAAAGATAAATAAGCTAAGAAGACATAGTGCATACTTAGAAGTTAGAAGAGGCTTTACTTTATTACTTTGCAAATTTCCAGTAAAATGTCATTCTATTTGCAACAAAACCACATCATCAGTTTTTCGTGAGAATTGGCAATGAAAGTTTATCAAGCACCAATGATAATTTGCAGTAGAAATTTTGGCAATTTGTCTTTTTTAAAGTTGTAAATTGATAAAGAATAACCTGTAGTGTCTACATCGAATCTCTTTGGATTTAACCAAAAACTATACATATACTATCAATGCAAGCAAAATCTCAAATCGATATTCTCCTTTCAATTGAATCCAAGAACAAAATCTAAACTTTGTTCCTCATAAATCATATAAACCTGCTACTCTCATCTGCACAAATTAATCACCTTCTTCTCCACCTGCTCCTATCTTCCCTAAATTTCATTCTTGCCAACATTTTCCCCAAAAATCCGAAGACGAACACAAATAACCTGCTCCTATCTTACCAAGCACTAATGAATAACTGATCTGGATAATCTGCAACACCACTACTGAAATTTTGATATTTTTATGTTGTAACTGAAAAATATTCACAGTAAATTGTACTTTATACAAAATCTTTTTGGAATTTGCCAAAAAGTTATTAGTTTGTTTCGTATCAATAGCTCACACATTAAAGCAACGGTGATGATTGAATAGTTATTCACATGGTTAAGAGTTGAAAGAAAATTGGAAGGAATTTGGACATACCAAATACATATTTGTTTGAGAACTGAAATCCTTGGAAGAAGCTTCTCGTAAATTGGGTGCAGATGGACCATCCTCATCCACAAGATCTTCCTGAGGGGCAACATCCACCATCTCCTCCTCTTCATGGAAACCCTACACAGTAAATATAGAGATCGAAAAATTGACATACTGAAGTGATGTCACGTATCAAGAAAAAATAGTAAATGATGAGTGGAAACCTCAAAAAAGCTATCTGAGCCAGCACAACTTGTTCCGATGAGATCCTCACACACTGGCGACAAAGCTGGCACAAATAAAGTTTGAGCATGATCCCTTTTTAAGGATCTATTATGAAATGAAAAGGCATCACACGTATCTTCTGCATCCCAAATTGAAGATGTCACAGCAGACTGGAAACCCGTTTTATTATGGTATCTCAATATATGATCAGCAATGGCTGCATCAAATGAGTCACATGTGAAGGGGGTCAAAGTTCCAGTACAAGGTGCCTCGACACAATCAACACCTACATCAGATACTTGAGTAAGTAGATCTCCAACCCTTGTGTTTGTCAGGCTATCAGCCCACGCACCAGCTGAGATGGAAGAACTATTATCTACTCCCTGGTCAACCAATAGTAAATGAAAATATAATCAGATTAATAGAAGTTTATGTTTTACTTAAACTTCCAGACTACAGATAAAGCTGTGAACAATATGCAAATAACAGCTTATGTTGTTCATCAAGGTAGAAATGGAACACAATGCAAGAGCAAGCTGCATCCGAATTCTGACCAAGACCAAAAGTTTAAACACATATTAACATTTTATTTTTAATTATCTTCCTTTTTTGTGATGAGCCACATATCATTACAATGAATAGAATAGCTGAGCATAAATTTATTTCAGGACAACAGATGATAAATGGACTTTATTCTATCACTATCCCTTGCTTCTCTCTGTTATCTCCCCTGGAACTTAATAAAATACAAGAGCTTCATGTTCTGGTGAACTGTCAGCTCACCAGCTAAGCCCTCAACGTTACCACTAAAATAAGTATCAAGATACACCTCCACTAAATAAAGAACATGAAGAGATAGCTAGATTACTTCAAGAGACAACTGATACGCTGCACTTTGTATAGCGTAACTAGGGGTTATTACATTAGTTTAGGAGTATTATCATATGTGTTTCGAGTCATTATTATGTTCTGAGATATTTATTAAGAAGTGAAGAAATGAAGATCAGAACCGAAGAAGATTGAAGAATGAAGAAGCTTCTGCGACGCCAGCCGCGATCGCCACTACCATCCAGGCGATCGCCATCATTCAACAGAAGTCATTCGAGAAGAAATCAGCGACCGCGATCGCCAGGCATCTATGGCGATCGCCACAACAAGGCCGAAGACATTCCGGACTTTCCTTATTTTCCTTTGTTTTATTTTTTTGTTTAGGATATATCTTTTACCATATATTTTTAGGGTTAGTCTCTATTTAAGAACCCTAGCCTCTATCATCTTTTCCATCAGACAATTTAGTTCTGCAACCATGAGCAGGAACTAATCTCCATTGTTTTGCTTAGCGGTTGAAACCTTCAGTTATTAAGTTGTGAGATTTCTAAACTCTTGTTCTTTTCCTATGGGTTTGTATTAATTCTCTTGTTCTTCATCTATTGATTTCTATTAGTTTTGCTAGTTTGATCACCTAATTTGCTTGATAGTTTTCTATTGCTAGACTAGGAATATACGGTGGAATTCCTTGTCATTGTAGCACTCATATCTGCATGATCTGGTAGTTGATTGTTTATATAAAAGAGAATTGATTGCATGTTAATACTTGACGGTTGTAAGTTATTGCATGCATCCTTATGATTCCTGTGCTCTTTGCTGCTATTTCATCTAATCTTGAGAGGTTTCCCTGATTGTTGAATAGTAAGTATTATCAGGACCGGTTGACCTGCTAATATATTAAAGATTGGAATAGAAACATTCCCTAGGATTGATAAGAACCTGAGATAATCTATGATCAACTTGATTGACTGTTGCGTGGATACTTGCTAGGTGAAACCATTTCTCGATATATTCACAACCAAACCTTCTTTGCTTGTTACTTTTGTGTTCCATACAATCAAAACCCCCCCTTGGTTACTTGTTACTTGTTCGTTAGTTGGTATTTCGCTTGACTGCATAGCGATTGGTGTTTTGATTCCCTTGGGTTCGACCTCTACTTGCTTGCTATACTTTAGTTAGTGTTTAGAGTTTATTTTGATTTGGCACGACGACTTTAGCCTCATCAAATTTGGCGTCGTTGCCGGGGAATTGAAATTTTTCTGATTCTGTGTTAATTGTGAAATTATCAACTGTTTGGTGTGAACCTTTATGGTTCAGACCCGTGCTACTGATTCATCTCTTGTTGCCTTTGACCCAGAGATTGAAAGGACAATCCTTCGGAACCAAAGAGTAGCTCTGAACCAAGAGAACGAGATGGGTGATCAACATGGACCGCCATTGCCTACTATGAGGCAACTCACTGCCCCAGACTTAAACCAACAACCTTTGGCAGTGAGGTTTCCTGAGATTGAAGAAGGTGTGAATTTTGAATTAAAAGCTGGTTTAATTCATGAGCTACCACACTTCCATGGCTTAGCAGGAGAAGATCCCAACAAACACTTGGCTCAATTCCATGCCATATGTTCTAGTATGAAGCCAAGAGGTGTTACTGAGGAGCAGGTCATGCTAAGAACTTTCGGATTTACTCTGAAAGACGCTGCGAATGATTGGCTCTATTATCAAGCTCCAGGGAGTATTGATCCATGGGCTAAGATGAAAAAAGTCTTTTTAGAGAAATATTTTCCAGCTACAAAACTGAGCAGCTTGAAGAAGGAGATCACAAACCTTTAACAACACTCAACTGAGAGTCTCTATGAATATTATGAGAGATTCAAGAAGCTTTGCTCAAGCTGCCCATTCCATAGTTATACTGACCAAGATCTCCTTATGTACTTATTTAGTGGCATGATTGATGAGGATTGTCGAATGGTAAACGCATCTTGTGGAGGTAATTTTCTGAAACTGACTATTCCTCAGGCCACTGAAATGTTTGAAGAGCTAGCTGAGAGTTCAAGGCAGTTTGGCAGTAGACAGGGATCCCACTTAGTCAAAGCAATTAATTCAGATCAATTACAGACTGACATGAATGAACTGAAAGATATGATGAAGTCTTTTATGCTGCAAAGTGGTGGTCAACAACTCCAAGGGCCGAATGCTGAGGTAAACACTGTTTGTGGATGGCAACCAAGGCCAAGGTATGACTCTCATAATAATAATTATCAGCAACCTAGACCTCATAATTCTATGATTGTTGAAGATATGATCAAGTCCTTAGCTCAGACTGTGATGCAACAAAATGCTAAAACGGAATCGAGTATCCAAAATCTTGAAAATCAGTTGGGACAGATTGCTCAAGTTGTGAGTAAATTAGAGGCCAGGGAACCGGTAAGAAACCAGAGAGAGAACGTCAGTGCAGTGTTCTTGAGGAGCGAAAAAACTTATGATGACTGTTCTGTGCCAAAACCGCGATCGCCAGACCTGAGTGGCGATCTCCATGAGATTACAGAGAGCAAAACAGGCTCTGCATCCCGACCGCGATCGCCATATGATGATGGCGATCGCCATGCCACTCCAGTAGCTGATGGCGATCGTCGGGAGACCCCTGAGTACATTGATGATTATGTTCGTCCGAATTTTCTACCTCTATTCTCTCAGAAGCCTGTTGCTCCCTTTCCTGAGGCATTGAAGGATACTCGAAGGCTGGAGAACGACAACGAAATCTTCAAAACCTTTAGTAGGTGTGAGGTAAACATTCCTTTGCTCAAAATTGTCAAGAGTATTCCTAGATTTGCTAAGTTTTTGAAAGAAGTTTGCACTATTAAAAGAAATCAAAAACTGAAAGGAAAGAAGAAAGTTGAAATAAGTGAACAAGTTTCTGCTGTGTTTCAAAAACGCATGCCTAAGAAATGTGGTGATCCAGGCATATTTAGCATTCCATGTGTGATTGGTGAAACTAAATTTGACAAAGCCATGCTAGTTTTAGGTCCATCAATCAATGTTTTGCCTTACTCTTTGTATGAATCACTAGGCTTAGGACCTTTGCATAAAACAGGAACTGTTATTCAACTTGCTGATAGGTCTACTGTATTCCCAAAAGGGGTTGTTGAGGATGTTCTTGTTATGGTTGGTGATCTGATTTTTCCTGTTGATTTATTTGTGTTGGATATGGAGCATGCTAATAATGTCACACCTATACTGTTAGGTAGACCTTTCATGAAAACAACACAAACGAAAATTGATGTTAATAGTGGGACTCTCTCTATGGAGTTTGATGGGGGATAAGGTAGAATATAATATTTATGACATGGATCCCATTGATAAGAATTCTCTATGTGCTATTGATGTGATTAAGCCTACTTGTAAGGATGAATTGCAACCTGTTTTAGAGAATCCCTTAGAGACCCCAAAAGTAGATGCTGTTTTGTCTACTAATATGCAGGAGTGCCAGGCTAAGCCAGAGCCTAAAGGTAAGCTCTCTCCACATCCTTTGGGCAATCGCCCTTCATTACTAACCTCGCCAGGTGAGATACCATTAATGTCTAATGTGCAGGCACTTGACATTGAGCTTAAACAGCCGCCTGATACGGTCAAGGAGGAGAAAGTGAATGAAACCACCTTCATTGCTAAAGACAAGGTGGTCAAGGTAAGAGGGACGAGATTCAAGGCGTTCCATGAGTGGTTCAAGAGAGAATTCAGACAAGAGACGGTTTTCACAAAGCCAAATGGTGTTAGTTAAATCTCTTGAGTTTCATGTCGAGCCACGACATAAAATAAGGCGCTACTCGAGAGGCAACCCGAGGTTTGAGTTTGTTTTTATTTGTTTTTGTTCGTTTTAATTTTCTTTTTAGTTTTTCTATGGACAAGAGGAAATCACCGAAGCTTAGGGTCAGCTACAGTCAGTAGCCAATCTCGCTGTAAGTCTTCTCTCCCGTCTAAAAAAAAAAAAACCAAAAATCTGAAAATCATTCCGAGAAAAAAATAATATATCGGATTAAAGAAAAAAAAATAGAGTGCAGAAAAAAAAAAATGAGAGAAAAGAAAGTAAGGAGATGTATTACATCAAGTTTGATTTCATTAGTACTATCATTCTAGATCTACATTCGCTGGAGTTTAGCTTGTTGGTGACCATGTTCTTTGCAAGGAGTTGATTTGTTTGGGTCACTTTCTACATTGAAGGTATTCTTTCTTTTGCTTTAGATGAGCTATGCATTATTGGATTACATTTAGTGCTCATATAGTTTCTCATTCTACCACACTTTGAGTTTTATTGGAGGAAGGTCATCCGACCTTGTATGTGAGTCTTCTGTCTCCTTCCCTGGGTTCGTTTTTATGTCTTCCATTTCATTGAGGACAATGCAATGTTTAAGTATGGGGGAGGAGAATGTATTCACATGTAATTATTTGGGTGTTGGTTGTATCTGCATGAGCTTATTGAATATATATTGTATGAAAAAGCCACAAAAGTTGAAAAAACGCATACAAAATCCTTGGATAGCAAGATCTATGCAATAAGAAGGTGGCTTGACCGGCATTAGGCTGGGGCAAAAATAAGTCTTGAGTGATGTGAGTTTTGTGAGCCTGGAACAATTATTGAGTGGTTGGGATGAAAACCCGAAAGGGCGCCCAAGCAAGATGAGTGTTATATATATAAAAAAAATTGAGTGTTTTAGGATCTTTATCATCTTGGTGTATGGAGACATAAGAAGGAGGCGTATAGGAGGATTCGGGTAGGCCACTTGGAGGAATAAGATGTAGTTCTGGGTATGTACTTATTTTATCACATTGTTCTTGATTATTGTTGTTGTGTTTTGTGTGTTTTGGAGGAGCTTATTGGTTATGTAATCACTAGGAAATATTCTTGTACTTCCCGAGGCTTTGAGTATTTTATTGTATGGGTAGCTTTTCTGTAAGTTACTCGGGACGAGTAAAAGTCTAAGTATGGGGGTATTTGATACGCTTCACTTTGTATAGCGTAACTAGGGGTTATTACATTAGTTTAGGAGTATTATCATATGTGTTTCGAGTCATTATTATGTTCTGAGATATTTATTAAGAAGTGAAGAAATGAAGATCAGAACCGAAGAAGATTGAAGACTTGAAGACTGAAGAAGCTTCTGCGACGCCAACCGCGATCGCCACTACCATCCAGGCGCTCGCCATCATTCAACAGAAGTTATTTGAGAAGAAATCAGCGACCGCGATCGCCAGACATCTATGGCGATCGCCATGGATCGACAGAGACCACGGCATAGCTTTACATGAAGACCGCGATCGCCAGGCATCTATGGCGATCGCCACAACAAGGCGGAAGACATTCCGGACTTGCCTGATTTTCCTTTGTTTGTTTTATTTCTTTTTTCTTATTTTATTTTTTCGTTTAGGATATATCTTTTACCATACATTTTTAGGGTTAGTCTCTATTTAAGAACCCTAGCCTCTATCATCTTTTCCATCATCTTTTCCATCAGACAATTTAGTTCTGCAACCATGAGCAGGAACTAATCTCCATTGTTTTGCTTAGCGGTTGAAACCTTCAGTTATTAAGTTGTGAGATTTCTAAACTCTTGTTCTTTTCCTATGGGTTTGTATTAATTCTCTTGTTCTTCATCTATTGATTTCTATTAGTTTTGCTAGCTTGATCACCTAGTTTGCTTGATAGTTTTCTATTGCTAGACTAGGAATATACGGTGGAATTCCTTGTCATTGTAGCACTCATATCTGCATGATCTGGTAGTTGATTGTTTATATGAAAGAGAATTGATTGCATGTTAATACTTGACGGTTGTAAGTTATTGCATGCATCCTTATGATTCCTGTGCTCTTTGCTGCTATTTCATCTAATCTTGAGAGGTTTCCCTGATTGTTGAATAGTAAGTATTATCATGACCGGTTGGCCTGCTAATATATTAAAGATTGGAATAGGAACATTCCCTAGGATTGATAAGAACCTGAGATAATCTATGATCAACTTGATTGACTGTTGCGTGGATACTTGCTAGGTGAAACCATTTCTCGATATATTCACAACCAAACCTTCTTTGCTTGTTACTTGTTACTTGTTACTTTTGTGTTCCATACAATCAAAACCCCCCCTTGGTTACTTGTTACTTGTTCGTTAATTGGTATTTCGCTTGACTGCATAGCGATTGGTGTTTTGATTTAACATATTCACCATTGCTAAAAGTGCAACACTCACGTCGCAAGAGGAGGCTGAATGGAAAGACAGATACAAACAACATATCCAATTCAAAATCCCTTAATTTCGTATTCCCCATTCTGTTAGGCCACCTAATATGATAAATCAATTTTGTGTGGATGTAAGTAGGTACCTGATGAAGCAGCTGCTCTATCTGTGGTCTTTACTGTTCTATACATCGACCAATCAATATCTCATGAATCGAAAACCGCGACCAAAAGAGGATGAAGAGATCTTTGCCCGATTCCAAACCAGCAATAGGTCTTCCGCAATGTTTGATTGAAGGAGATTATGACTTTGAGCAAGGGCAAATGGGTTTATGAGTTGTGACCAAGTTAGTGATTCTAGAGAAACAGATCAATCCATACTTGGAATTATCTTCGTCGGACGAGCTATTATCACTGTCAACCTCTTCTACCTGCAAACACATGTCAAAGGAGGAGCATCAATACCAAAAACAATAAGGAAAATCAATTCTTTGTAACTGATATCTCATTCCAGAAAAAAGTTGCAAAAATGGTGTTTCTAAAGTTTATATTCCCAAACAGTTGTTCCAATCATGATCAAGAAAACAACACATGCACATACCAGATCATCATTGCATTTACACGAAATATGGCTTCAAACACCTCACCTGTCTACAAAAACAGTGCATTTCGTTATCCAAATTCCACTGCCTCTTCATCGAAAAACCGTTTGAAGCAGAATCTTCTATATATGGTAACATAATTGAAGCCATGTTTTATTCATTTCATATTCCAAAAATACAGCTCTGTATTCACCTCCACCACTGCCTTGAGTTACTCATCCTCCACCACTTTGGCGCCGCCCTGATACAGGAGGTGGGGGATCTGCAGAAGAAAGTAATAATCTCCCACTCAATATGCACTTAGAAAGTAGGCCTCCTCTCTCTTCGTTGTTGGCTAGGGAAAGTAAAGGATCTTCAACAGAGCCAACGAAGGAGGCGAAATTGCAAAGTAAGAAAAGAATAGCAAATAAAGAGAGCTTATATAGCACAACCACACAACTGGTCTCGGAAAACAATTTGTAATGCGATAGAAGCCAAACGGGATTTCTGAGAGGCTTGATACTCAAACGATGAATTAGAAACCATGACAAACAAAAGTTAGGAGACAGGCTAAGACGACAATCAAAATCAATCGATCGATCAAATAATGGTAGACTCATATGATAAAAATTTCAATTGAATTCAATAAAACTGCGACTAAATTAGTTTCAACAAACCTCGTGCATATTTATAGAGAACCATGGCCAAAAGCAGTAGCGAGAAAGGCTAAAATTTCAATCAAAATCATAAAGAGGCGTTGGAGGAAAATGCAAGAGGAAATCAAATTTATAGAGAACACCTCTAAGCAATGGCGGAAATTGGTTGCGGCAATCAATGTCAGAAATTGATGGCGGCAATCAATGTCAGAAATTGATGGCGGCAATCAATGTCAGAAATTGATGGCGGCAATCAATGTCAGAAATTGATGGCGGCAATCAATGTCAGAAATTGATGGCGGCAATCAATGTCAGAAATTGATGGCGGCAATCAATGTCAGAAATTGATGGCGGCAATCAATGTCAGAAATTGATGGCGGCAATCAATGTCAGAAATTGATGGCGGCAATCAATGTCAGAAATTGATGGCGGCAATCAATGTCAGAAATTGATGGCGGCAATCAATGTCAGAAATTGATGGCGGCAATCAATGTCAGAAATTGATGGCGGCAATCAATGTCAGAAATTGATGGCGACAATCAATGTCAGAAATTGATGGCGACAATCAATGGGAAATCTCAAACGATGAACCCGGCATGAGAAGACCAAGAGCGCAGGAAGCTGAAACGATGAAGAAAAACTAATGATTAAGTATCCCACTCAATTTGTAGCATCAGAGCAATCAAGAATCCCACCCAATATTGCTTTAACAGAGAAGGATAATGCTCAAAGAAGACTGACAAAGATTGCTTTAACCTAATAAAAGTTAGCTGCCCTGTTTTCACCTTTGCAACCAATGTCACCTTTGTCATGTTCAGAAGTTCCACTGATGCCAATTGTGCAGATTCCAGAAGTTCTTGTTCAGCTGACGGGTTTAAAATTCTCATTACTTCTCATCCATCAGATGAAGAAATAGATTTGAATTACCTCACGATCATTTGCACACATTTTAATGAAAGTTGAGGAGCGCCATTATTAGAAAGAATTGTGCCTTATCAAAGACAACATCAAGTCATCAGCAGATAAACAGGAAAGAATGATAGCCATGTATCGATATTCATAATAGAGCTATACAATTTATCTGGAAAGAAATTTCAAGAGCAAAAAACAATATTCCATTATTTGCTAACAAATGGCAGTTAAATGGATTACTTTCCCAATTGTTTGGTCATTGTAATTCTAAGGATCAAATTTACCCATAGTGAGTTTGAGAAATACCAGATTCCTTGAGCAGTTTAAACCTCATAGACTTAAACTACTTACACAACAATCAATCACTCCTTCCATACCAAGCATTACAACTATACCCACCTGCATTTATATACCTAAAATATTTGACATTGATCATTTTCAGCCAGTATATCAAATAGTTATACGATTAGTCGAGCCTTATACGAGTATAAAAAGTCCACAGAACTGTAACAACTGCTTCAAACCCAAAATTTGATGTTGAGAACACAAAGAAAACCCCTTATAATAGTAGCAGCTCTAACACCACGAAATTAGTTCAAACTCTAAACACTTAGCTGAAGAAAACCCTACTTCCCAAAATTCCCAATTAGAACGAAAAACAAATTTTGCAGAGAACAGCGAAGGCGGTGTAGCAGAAATGGTAAGAGGAAAAGTAGCCCCAAAAGAGAGGGATTTTACCTCGTTCACAGGAGAACGCTATCGAAGCCGAAGAGTGGACGCTACGCGTTCAGTAATGGCGATAGTTTGCCGGAGAGTATTGATTGGAGGAAGGAAGACGATCGACTTCCTCTTGAAGAGGAAGAGACGACGAAGATGCAGCAGCAACATCAATCGACGTAGGAACAGTCTTCGTCGGAAGGTCACGGGGAGCGAAGGAGGGACTGTTGTCGTGCCTTTCTACGGCCTTGGTGTTGCTGCTGATTCATTTACCTGGAATGGTGGTGCTGTTGCAGGAAGCGGCGGTGGAAATGGGCCTAGGGGTGCCTTGTCAAGTGGTGCTCCTTGTGGTTGGGGGCGAAGGAGCGGAAATTGAAGCAAAACGCCAACAGACAGGGCATTGAAGGAGATGTGGGAGCTGTGGTAGAAGAAGCAGGAATTGAACTCAGGAAATGATAAGAAATGAAGGAAAACGGGCTGCTTAGAGCCGTAAACATTATTCAGCCCATTAACTCAGTACCGATTTCATTCAATTTTGGCATTGGACAGCCAATCTTTATATAGATAAGATTTCCTTTGTAGATCAACTCAGCTCATTTACTGTCTTCATACTTATAAAATCCTTACTTGCTGCTTCTTTCTCATGTTTAACTACTCTTACTGTATGAACTTTGGGTATTGCACACTATGTGAATCTAGGTTTGATAATTTTCAAACTGGTATTATTTATTACTCCTTTGTTAAGTAAGATAATTCTTTCAAGAAATATCACCATTATTACCGAATAATATGGGGAACCTCATCTTTTTACCTATTTGTCAATCTCTTCCTTAACATCTTGATTATTTTTCATTTCTCCATATCTAAACAATGTTACTCTTTCACAATGTTTTTTTAATGAATATCGGTCATTGGAATAAGAGAGGTTCTAGGCGTAAAGAGATTGCCACTGAAATTTCATTTATTAAGAAGAAGAACAAACTGGATTTACTCTGTCTTTCTGAGACTAAAACTGATTGTCCTCCCTCAAATTCTTAGGTTAAACGTATGGGTTTTGATAACCTGGTCTTTGTCCCCTCTTCCGGTCTTAGAGGTGGTTTATGCTTCTTTATAAAAACTCCTTTCAACTAAGAATCTTACTCTTAACATTTCTCTCCCAAATCTTATTTGCATGAAGTATCATATTCACAACACTACTTTCCTTTTACTTTTTATTTATGCTCCGTCCCGCGAAAGCGAGAAGGATGCATTTTGGGATCTATTACATAATACTTTTCTTGGTCTAGAACTTCCAGTTATTATTATTGGATATTTTCATGAAATCCACTCTCCTTCTGACAAAATAGGGGGTCTTACCCCATCCTAATCTCGTTTTATGAGAATCCCGAAACTTATTTCAAATCTTGACTTAATCAATTCTAAATTTACTAGATTCCCCTTCACTTGGCGCAAATCTCAAAATATGCATAATAACATTCTTGAACGATTGGATAGAGTTATGGTCCATTGTTCTCTTACTTCCTTGCTCCCCAATCTATCGGTCCACCATCACCCCTTTACTTCGTCTGACCATGCTTTAATTACTTTCTCTCTGGGTTCCTGCTTGTTTCCAATCCGTATCCCTTTTCGTTATGAATCTAATTGGTCGAAGTCCTCCTCTTACGCTAATCTTGTATCAAAAGTGTGGAAATATAAGGTATCTGGTTCATAGAGGTGAGTTCCGGTGTAACGAGTATTGTGGTGTAACGGTGTAACGAGTATTTATCCTCAATGATATTCAATTTTGAAAAGGTTGATATTCAACTTTATATAAATTTAGGTTATATATGCACTAATCACATTCTCATATGCTTGTGACTCTATTCAATCTTTTATGCTATTTGTTCATGTTTATTTAGTTGAGTATCTACCCTATATTGATATAGGTAACTTAAGTTCAATATCAACCTTAACAAACCCGAATACCATTGAGGTTGAATACCCGTTACACCGTAAGAGGCTGTTACACCGGAACTTAAACCATAGTTCATATATTTTTAGGTTTCAGGCTAAGCTCAAACTTCTTAAGCGCTACTCAAAATCTTGGGCTATGATTAATTGTGGTAATAATTTTTCTCAATTATCTTTTACGGAAATAAAGTTGCAACAACTTCATCTTGACTTTCTCAATATATGACCCTACTAATACTCGGATTATTAATCAGATCAATCTTCATTCTAAAAAATATTCTTCCATTATTAATTTCCAGACAAACTATTAGAGAAGGAGAGCCAAAACTAAACATCTTAAGGATGGTTGCAGAAATACTAAATATTTCCACTCGATTGCTAAACAAAAAGGCTTCAAACAGGCAATGCTTAGCTTTTGTACTAAGGATGGTATTGTGGTTCATGACCATGAAAATATTACTCTGGAAGTGGCTAAGGATCTAGCGCACCGCTTCCAGCACAATGGTGATACAGGCATATTGGATTCTGAGCTTGAAATTATTCCAAATCTCATCTCTGATAATGACAATATCCATCTAACTAAGCCGCCTGCCGAATTTGAACTCAGGAAAGGAATATTCGATTAAACCCCAGACAAAACTCCAAGACCCGATGGATTCTCTATTGAATTTTATCAAAAGCATTGGAATCGCATTAAGTCTTCTCTTCTGGTCGTCGTTAAGGCTATTAGTCTTTGTAATTCTTCTTAGAAGATTATCACTAAAATTATGGCTAATCGGGTCAAACCTCTCCTAGAAAAAATAATTTTGCCTTTTCAAGGAACCTTTGTGGAAGGACAACTTATCCAAGACAATATTCTTTCTGCCCACGAAATTTCCACTCTTTCCATAAAAATAAAACTAATAAAGTTGGTTGGATGTCCCTTAAATTGGATATGGAAAAGGCTTATGACAAATTGGATTGGGACTTGTTATGTAAAGTTCTTAGTCATTTTGGCTTCTGCTCTAAATGGATTAATCTCATCAAAACCCGTTTCGATACAACCTCTTATTCCGTACTTATCAATAATCTACCTGGACCTGAATTTAAGCCTGCTTGTGGTATTAGACAAGGTGATACCCTTGCTCCTGCCTTGTTTATTATCTCTATGGAATTTCTAGCTAGAAAATTAACGCTTGAAGCCTCTAAAGATGATCCGTGTGTAGGTATTAAACTAACTTGGAATGGTTCCTCTATGCCTTTCCTAACTTTTGTTGATGATAATATCCTTTTGGCTAATTCCACCTCTAGAAATATTCTACTGATCAAGAACTTCCTGAGCTTTTTCTCTAAACAAAGTGGTCTGAATATTAATTACCACAAAAGTTCTATTCAAACCTCTAACAACATTTCCCCTTCCTTCTCCAAAGCTCTAGCTGCCCATATGAATATCCCTCTTACTACTAAAATGGAAAAGTATTTAGGTATTCTTATTCTTCAAGGCCGAGTCTGTAACGAGGTCTTTCATGAGGCCATTGCAGCTCTAAAAAAACATAGAGCTAAATGGAAAGCAGATTCCCTTTCTCAGGCAGACAGAGCTCTCTTAATCCCATCTAATCTTACTTCCCACGTAAATTACCTTATGAAAAGTTTTCTCCTTTCTAAAGAAGTTTGCGAAAAATATTGATGATATTAACAAGAAATTTTTTCTCGAAGAAAAAGAACCCTTCTAGTCAATCTCTTCTTCACTGGAATAACATTTGTGAACCTACAATTTCTTGTGGGCTTGGTATCCGTAAGCCTGGGATAATAATTGTGCTCTCCAAATGAAGCTCATTTGGAAAATTCTTACTCAACCCTACAATATCTGGGTATCAATCATTAGAGAAAAATACTTCCCAAACTCAAACCTTTTGTCTCTTGAGCGCAAACCTTATGAATCTTGGCAATTTAGTAGACTTCTTCTACTCGTTGATGACTTCAAGAAAGGCGTGTCTTGGGAACTAGGAAACAAAACTTTAATTAACTTTTGGACTAACAACTGGATCCCGAACTGTTCTATTACCGGCCTCCGGCAGCAGATTCCCATCTCTCAGATGTTTTGCGATTGTATTACACCTTCTTCTAGGTTCACAAATGAGAAAATAGCCCAAATCTGGATACCCATCACTCCTCAAGAGGACCAAATCATCTGGACTCCCACTTCTGATGAATCTTTTTCTGTAAAATCTGCTTATAGACTTATGCAGCCTCATGTTAGTCCAAAAATTGATCTTAATCTCTTTTGGAAAACAAAACAACCTCCCAAGATCCAGAATTTTCTTGGGAAAGCCTTTGTTGATTGTCTCCCGACTACTGAAAGACTTAATCGATACTACCATAAGATTTGTGCTACTTGCTCCCTTTGTAATTCTGTTGATGAGGATAATGGAAATTTCTACTTTAAATGCCCTTTTACCTCTGAGGTCTTTAATAAGCTTAATTCCCTGAAATCTTCTAATTTCGATTTCCCAGATTCAAATGAATTCGAACTTGCTTTCTCGGATTTCTGTCAAAAAAATATTGACCTGGAACTTGCTCTTTTTTGCTTGGTGGACTATTTGGAACGCTAGGTATAATCGTATATTTAGGCCTAAGCATGATACTAACACGCAGTCTCCTTTGGACATTGAAAACTCAACTCAATTCTATTTTTTAGAATGGAAGAACGAATTTCCCTCTCCTAACAATACTCACAATAAAAGACATCGTACCAATTCTAAATAAACCTCCAACCAACTATTTTATGCTTAATTGTGATGGGTCTAGACGTTCGGATTCTAGTACTTTTATAGGTTTTGTTATTCGAAACTATGAAGGAAGAGTTTCCTTTGTTGAACAGCTTCGCATTTCACCTTCATCTGTCTTAACCTCGGAAGCTAGAGTAGTTCTTGAGGGCGTTAGGGCGGCCATTCGCCTTAACATCAAGAATATTATTATCGAAAATGATAATAGTTCTGTGGTCAAATGTCTCTCGCCGGACATTCGCCCCCTCTGGGAGATTCGATCCATTATACTAGATATTAAATCTCTCTTTTCCTTTTTTGATAATTGTCAGGTGTTTTATGTTCGCATGGATAATAAAAAAGCTGCTGATTTCCTAGCCTCCCAATCTAGAAGAGCCGCGTTCTTTGATTGCTAGAAGCAATGCATCTTCATCGGTTAAAGAAACTTTGACGATTCAACGTCTCCTTTTGAGTAGAGACACAAGATTCCTTCCGTTGAAGGAGTTCTTCAAGATCATTTACGATGATAATTTAGACACTTTTTTTTTAACAAGCAAACAAAAGACTCATTGTTTGCAAACAAGTCAAGCCTAAATCACCATCACAGATGCTTTTAAAGAATCCTTTCAGGGGAAAGAAAGGAGAGTTCCTAGTAAGAAGTAATCTCTGGAGATCTAATGTATCAGCACTTGATCTTGAGTTGTTCCACTGGATAATGATCTCTCGTAAGTCTTCAATAGGAAGGCTCTGAGTCGCCAAGAAGTCAGCTGCTCTATTGCAATGTCGTCTAATGAAAAAGAACCAACAAGAGTCAAAACTAGCAGCTAGGGTTAGAATATCCGTCACAATAGATCTAATTTCCCACGGAGGGTCACGTTTATTGTTAATACAATTGATAACAGAAAGGTTATCGCTTTCAACAAACAATTTTTTTTAATATTAAGCCTAATGGATGCTTTAATGCCTTCAATAATGGCGATTGCCTCAGTAATTAAAACCGATGAATTTGGAATACGGAGACGTTCAACGAATGACGGTTGACAATTTGGGTTACGAATGATGAAACCGATAAAAGACCCAAAATTGGCCCTGACCGAGCCATCACAATTGAGTTTAAAGAAATCAGGGGTGGTCTTTTCCAGCGCGTTTTGGACTGAATGGTATGAGGTTTTGAAGTTGATGTTTTAGTACATTTTTCTTGAAATTCAGCTTTCCATTAAAAAAAGTGAAACATAATAGTTTTAGCAATTTCCTCAGGGTGAAAAGAATTATTGAATGAAAAGAATTATTGGCGCGATGATAATTTAGACTTGATTTATTATTAGTCAAATAAGCCTTTTATTTGCTTCTAAAAAAAGACTTGTCTTCACCTTACCCTTGATACTCTAGTTACCCGGATGCTATATACAGCCCGATCAAAGTACCAAACACAGCCTGACCTCTCGCGTTACGAGAGTGCACGTACCCTCGCGTAACGCGAGAGGTTTTTATCTGAAAGACGTTGTTGTGCACCATTAATAGATGTCTTGTCCCCACCTAATTGTAATAACTACCCCCTTATTTTAAGTAAATCGTAACACCTATTAACCCTACCTTAACACCTATTTTTATCATCTTTCACCTCTTTCACCCTCCATTAAAACGCATTTTCAAAACCTTCAAACTTCAAAACACTCTAAAAACACCAAAAACGATGGAAGGTGAAGAGGAATTCAACAAAGGAAGGAATGGAGATGGTGGTTCATCAAGTTACCATGCAAATGAGGTAATGTTCTTACTTAAAATTTAAATTTTATGTGTTTGCACCATTAAGAGCTACAATGAAGTTATTATGTTGTATTTCATGTTAAATGTAGTAGTAGTAAGTGTTGAAGAGATGACTTTTGCATATAATGTCCAAAAGATTTGTTCTTGAACCTTATTTTGTTTAGGGTTTATGCTTTTAGTGTTTTTAATGAACAAAATTTAGTTTTGTTCATGTTTATGTTATATGACCCCATAGAACTATTTTTGCACCATTGCACATTCCCGCGTTCTACGATAGAGAGCACGTTGCGTAACGCGAGAATGGACTCTCTCGCAGAACGCGAGAAATTGCACATTACAGAGTATTAACTCTGTTTGTGTATGTTTTGTTCTGTTTTATTGTGTATAGGTGAATTTTTCTTTGTTCAATGGATTGAATGCAATCTAGTTGAATGACTACACCTACCCCTTGCGGAATACGGTGCCAGTTTCGCCATCGTCATTTGATTTAGGGATTGACTTTGGTGATTATCATCAACCATCTACTTATCAAGTGCCGGTGACATCTAAATATGAATTTCCCCTGCCATCTACTTATGAATTGCCATGTACATATGACATGCCATCAAGCTATGATGCGTTTGATTCACAGTTTGCTAACCAACCTACAAGCGTAGGAGAGGAGATGTGGTTTCTTCCTTCTTTACGCACTGCACCAAAGTTTGATAGTCCCGTATGTGAGGAAGATGTTGATTCTAGGGATTATTTGGAATATTTCACCATGGAGCAAGTGTTTGCCTCTAAGGAGATTGGTCATTTGTGGCGTTGAATGTTGCAAAGCAACATAAGTTTATGATCTCTATTGGAAGGACTGCACCATCTTTACCGGGGCAAAGTGGAAAGGTGCAAATCATTTGTGAGAAAGGGGGAAGTTATAAGCCTAAAGGTCTCGGTGTGAGAAAAAACACAAAGAGCAAGAAAACGGGGTGTCCATTTCAGTTGAAGCTTATGGAGAACCGTATTGAAGACAATTGGAGAGTAACAGTTGTCTGTGGTTTGCACAACCATCCTATTGGAGATACTTTGGTCAGGAATGCATTTGCTGGGAGGCCTACTCCTGATCAGAAGAAAATGGTTCGTGAGATGGTACTTTCTCACTGTTCTCCAAATCAAATTTACACTGAGCTAAACAAGGATCCCGGAAGATGCACAAAGAAGAGACAAGTGTATAATTTGGTAAAATATATAAGGGGAGATGAAATGGAAGGTAGAACCGTGGTTCAAGAACTCTCTCACCAATGCAAAGAGAACAACTACTTCATGGAGTATAGGCCAAGTGCAAAAAAACCTTCGATAATAGGCGACTTATTCTTTGCTAGCCCCGAATCAATGAAGCTCTTAAGGCGTTTCCATATGTTCTTATGTTGGATTCGACTTATAGCACGAACAAGTAAGTATTTATCATTCTACTTTTTATATTGTATTTTTAGATTCCACTAATGCTTCTGTATTTTGGTCAAAGGTACAATGTTCCCTTCCTTGAGATAGTCGGTTTGAGTTCTAAATGGAAGAATTCTGTCGTATGCGGGGTATGGTTAGAGGCAGGGAGAGAGGAGAGTTATTTGTGGGCGTTGCAGCAGCTGCAGAGGATGTATTTGAGAATAGGAGCATTGCCTACTTGCTTTGTCACAGACCGTGAGATGGCTCTTATGAATGCAACAGACAAGTTATGGCCAAATGCAAAGTTTCTCTTATGTAGACGACATGTAAGGAAGAACATAGAGGCGATATGCAAGAAAGCTATGGGAACACAAGCATTGGGGACTCGTATTTCTAATGATTATTATGACTTGTTCAAACAAACCACTGAAGAAGATTACAACAAAAAGTTGAAGACACTTGAGAAATAATGGGGAGCTTATCCAACCGTATTGAACTACGTGAGAGAGACTTGGCTAAACCCTTACAAGGAAAGACTTGTTTCAGCATGGACGGATAACGTCTCCACTCTCGGGAATAACATGACAAATAGGTATGTTCACTAATTTTATGTCTACCTTCTATGTAATTGTAAATTTGAGAATAGGATCTGTAATGCACATTCTCGCGTAACGCGAGACGAGTACACCTTGCGGAACGCGAGACGGGTACACCTCGCAGAACGCGAGAATTTGCACATTACAGAAGATCGTTTCTGTAATGCACATTCACTGTTTCGTATTTGCATATTATGTTTGTTCACATTGTTTTTCGAACATTTTAGAGTTAAAGGAGCACATTCGTGTCTTATGTCTTACTTGACAAGTGTAAAGGGTAGGCTAGACACAATGTTCGGTGAATACAAAACAATGGCGGCGAACCAACTTAAGGAGATTAATGTGTCTTTCACTGAGAGTTTGAATAAGAGCTTCACAGTTGTTGAAGGGGCCGACTTGTTTAAAGTCTTGAAGTTCAAAGTGTCTTACAAATGCATAGAGGAATTATTGCTTAAGGAATACACGAAGGGCCAGATATATGGTTTGTACACGCCTATGTTTTGTTGCTGTGAGATCAAGATTAAAGACGGGTTGATGTGTATTCATCAGATTGGCAAACATTGGAAGGAGCAAAGACCATTAAGAACATCAGAGTTGCACCCTTTCTGGAGTACATTGAGTTTGGAAGAAGTTGATGTTCCCGGCGTACTCAAAGTTAACAGTAAGGTGGCAAGACGTCTTTTTCAGAGTTTCTATAAGGAAACGTTTCCGAACTTGTCCCCCCATGATCAAGAGAAGTGTGTACAAACTGTTTTAGACATTGGGAGAGTAAATACTCCTCTAAAAGATCCGACTATTTCAAAGCACACCGGGGGTCGTCCAGTCGGAGCTCCTAACAAAGAGCCAAGGTCACCGCAAAGAAGACCGTCTGCATGGGAGCACACTAATGCCGAGATGGATGCTAGAGCTTTGGAAGAAACACCTCCAAAGAAGCAAAGAAATGCTTCTAATTCTACAACATGCAAGAAACCAAAAATTAAGGCGATTGGCAAGTACAGGGCTTAGGTACCTTTGTCAATGCGCACCTATGTGAATGGTTGGTTTGACGTAAATAGAGATGGAAATTGTGGATATAGATCAATAGCGTATGAGATGAAGGAGAACCAACACTTATGTAGGGAAGTAAGAGATTTGATGATAGCTAAGGTCAAGGATATTTGGCATCTAGTTGAAGGAGATTGGATTGGACCTCAAGAACAACCAACTTGGAGAGCGCCGTACACCAACTTACATGGCAAGGAATAGGAATGGCTCCAGAAGATCATTGGCTAGATACCCCGGAAATGGGATGTCTTGTGGCATCCACATTCAACGTAGTGTTCGTAACGGTGGGAAAAAATGCTCACTACACATTCCTTCCTCTACAACTTCCTACTTGGTTTCAACCAGGGTGCACACTTAACACGATCTGCTTATTATATATTGAGAGGGAGAAACATTTTGTTCCGATAAGTTTCTAATCTTCTTTTGAATTACTTACTATGCATAGCCTCTAATATGCAACTTTCTAATGTTGTTGTTTTATTGTAGTTGCGTCTTCAAGAAAACTGCTCATTACCTCCTGTATTTACTCCTTGGTGGCGAAACGCGGAATATGATGCTCATTGTTTGCACGATCTTATGGCTCATTACCTCCTGGAGCATGGTTTTTTCTATTCTGAAACAGGAGCTGATGTAATGGACAATTTGTAATGTAATGCAACTCCTCCCGTTACGCGAGGTCGGCGAATCTTGCGTTACACGAGCGACAAAAACCGTGCAACACACCGTGCATCTTGACTGAGAGCGAGAAGTTGTCTATGGCTCTCCTCGCGTTACGCGAGACGTTGCATATGGTTTTTTCTAATGTTTTAGACCGTGGTTCTCAATGTTTTTTCCCATATGATTTTTATAGCGTTACACGAAGTAATTGTACGAGTTTGTTAACTAAAATAAACCAACAACATTATCCAACAACTAATCCAACAAACAAATTCAAACAATCCAACAAACATCGACAATCCAACAAACAAATCAATCCAAAAACATAAACAATCCAAAATACAATCGAAAATTATCCATCAACTTAATTCACTATTGTTGTGGTCGGAAGGGATAGAGATCTTCAAGAGATTTTAGCATTTGAGCGTGATATGAAGGAAATTGATCTTGAGTAGCAAACCGATATCGATCCATGTCATTGTAGACCCGACCAATCACTTACACACATGTAAACAAATAAGGTATATTCATATTATAGACAAACAAAGACTAGTAACACAAGATAAACCAAAACAAAAATATTACCTGTTTCTCAGTAATCATCCTGGGAAATGCAGGACGGATAAACCTATCTGTCCTCTTGATGTACCAATCCATGTAATCCTCGGAACATTCATGTGGTACATAGGCAATTGGCCCCATATCATTAAGATAGATGGAGTGAACATCTCTTGCCTCCCAAAGCCATTGGTTGGCGTCATAGAAAACCATATAACTCCTAATGTGTGGTAGCCTATGAGCTTTGAGCGGTTCGATAACTGGCCTAGGAATACGCTGCATTCGCCCAAATTTCCTCGGACACCGATCCGACATGTGTGGTTCGGTGACGTCGACGCACGATAGCACCCCATGAAATAGAGCGGGAGCGAGCGCAGGGTCGGAGAATTCTACCACTCCATACGGGTTCTAACATATCTAAAAATAGACAGAAAATGCCGAAAATGAAGGAAACTACCCATTTTCTACATCTTCTGCATAAAATGGGCATTTTTTCGCGAAACCCCTGGTGCCACATCTCGCGTTCTGCGAGAAAATGACCATTTTCTACATTTTACCCCTCTCTGCAGAAGTTGTTGAATATGAACCAATGTAGAAACTGTACACAACCTAATGCAGATGAATAAAAAAAGATTAAATTAATTACCATCTCTGGTAAGATAATATCGAGTTTGCCTCTATAGTCCCTTCCGACTTGCCCCTTCTTCAACTTCAAATTATGAGGAATCCAACGGTAAACCCATAGCATATCTTTCGTCCACTGAGGTCATGCAGCAGGTCGAAACTGTGGGAAATAATTGTAGATCCATGCCTAGGAAATACAAATTACGTTAAATACCAAAACATAAATTAGTAGGTAAATTGAATGATTAGAAAGCAAATACCTGCAACAAGGTGTAACAAAAAGACATCTGGGCACTGTTCTGTCGTGTGCATACCCCATACAGGTGTGCCAAAGCAGAAGAGCCCCACGACATTTTGGAAGCTTTGTCAAAGGTTAATTTCCACATAGGGCCCGTATCTAAGTCGGATCAAGTTCTGGGACTTGTCGGGAAATAAGATCGAGGCAGCAGTGTACAACACCCAACCTAATCCCTTTCGTTCTTCTGAAAGGGTTTCACAATGACTCCTAAACCCCTCGGCTTTCACCCTCCCAGAATCGCACGTGTCATAATCTATCTCAAAAATTTCCGCCCCCACTTGGCATAGTAAGTTCTTAGTTCTTCAATACCCAACTTTTGACCCAGTTTCTTTGACGGGGCTATAACTTTCCCATCTATAGCGAGCCCTAATATCTAATACACATCAAGAAGTTTAATTGTGATCTCACCACAAGGGAGGTGGAATGAATTTGTCTCTGGATGCCATCGTTCAATGAACGCTTCGGGAAGTCGATTTCGTCGTACATCATTCCGGGGAGATTTGACAATCCAAGTGCACCGGGAATCTTACTCTAGTAGGTGTCGTCTTCTAATGGCCAATCACTGTTTTGTTTTGTCCTTTGTTGTGGCTTCATCAGACCTTTGTTCTGCAGAAAAAATACATATTAGATTCTGCAGGAAAAATTAGTATAAAAAAAAGTTTCTGCAGAAAGGGAAGAAAATGCAAATTATGTGCAAAACCTTGCGTTTTGCAAGGATGCCCACCCTCGCGTTCTGCGAGATGCGCCACCTCGCGTTCTGCGAGAAAATGCACATTTTCTGCACTCTCTGCAGAAACTGTGCAAACAGAACAGTGCTTGTAATTAAAAAAAATGAGTTACAAGCCCTCTTTGGATGTTGTAAGCCACATGTGCTTCAAATCCCTTAAGCAACTCGGGATCTTCTAGACCTCCAGGTACACTTACAGTGAGCTCAGGATCATATCTTGGCTCGTTCTTCTTTGATTTCCTCTTTCTTTTTGGTTGCACTTGCTCTTCCTCTTCTTCTTCTTCTTCTTCTTCTTCCTCTTCTTCTTCTTCATCTCTATCCCCAAGAACTTCATCCTCATTTTCTTCTTCTTCCATCTCTTGTGGTTGCTGATTGTGAGAAGAAGAAGTAGCTTGTCCACTTCCCTCGGCATATCCAAAACCCATGTTTGGATTTCCACTTCCCTCACCATATCCACCGTCACATTGTACACCACCCCACCCTGTCCATAGTCCACTATGGCACCCTGTGGAACTAAATTGTCCTAGTCATCGGGCGGTATCTATCCACAGAATAACTGCTAGACGACATTTGTGACAGCGGGAAGTCCCAGACATTTCTAGGGTAAGGCCACGAGCTTGAGGGGTTAGGTTGCATATTATGACTAGGGAGAGGAACGTCTTCCCCCCCAAAACTGTGCCTATCCTCGTACTGGTAGTTCAGTTGGACGGGTTCCTCAGGGAGGCCGGGTTCCTCAGGGAACAACTCAACGGGTTTTGTCCCCTTTGTCTTCCTCTTCCCTTTTACTTTTGCAATCGGTGGTTCTTCCCTCCTTGCGTCTCGGTTTCTCACACGAATCGAACATCCTAAAAGGTGGTCCATTACCTAAAACAATACAAAGCAAAATCAATATTAAAACAAATGCAGAAACAAAAAAAACAGAATCTACACAGGTAGCACATGTTCTGCAGAAGAGGGAATTGCCAGTTATGGCAATTCCTCGCGTTACGCAAGGGCACCATTCTCGCGTAACGCAAAGTGTGACGTCACGCGTTATGCGTGATGTCACACTTTCTTCTCCGGTCACCTCATCTCTTTTCGGCCAGTTTCCGGCAACATTTCAAAATAAATTCAATAATATTTCAACATAAATTCAATATTTCAACTCAAAATCCTATTAATTTAAGTAAATTACCAAATAAACATCAAAACCCTACATAAAATGTAAACCCTAATAAAAAACCCTAACCCTAATGAATTTGACCTTTTCAACATAAAAAAACACCCACTCATCAACCATAATAAAAAATCATCATCTTTCATCCATTCCAAACAACCTAATACTATATACAACCATTTCTAAATCAACATTCAATATCAAAACATCATACGGGTAGGGATCCGAATGTGAAGAAACCTGCGTGGCTCAGGCAGAAGGCTCCTCAAGGCGCCAAGTTCCAGGAAGTCAAGGATTCGCTTTCCAGCTTGAAACTCCACACTGTCTGTGAGGAATCTCAGTGCCCTAACATTGGTGAAGTATGATCCTATCTCTCCCTTTCATTATAATAATCCAAGTTTGATTGTTTTTGCTTGATTTCTGTCTAATTTTATAACTTAAGGCTGAATTTTATTAGTTAAATGCTTATGTGTCCGCTATATCATGAACTAAGCACATTTTAGAAATTTGTTGGTTGTGATTTTGTTGACGTGTATGTCTTGCTTAATCTATTGTTCTTGTCTGTGTTTCATTTTTTCCTTCTTGGTGAAGATGGTTCATTTTGAGCTGCTCTCACTCTTTTTTTATTTCTAGTGTTGGAATGGGGGTGGAGATGGCATTGCAACAGCTACTATTATGGTTCTTGGGGATACTTGTACTCGTGGATGTAGATTTTGTGCAGTCAAGACTAGTAGGAATCCTCCACCACCTGATCCCATGGAGCCTGAGAACACTGCCAAGGCTATTGCAAGTTGGGGGTATGAGCTTATATAATTTACTCAAATCATTCTTGTTTTTTCTGTCTTTTCATTTATACATATCTAAGCTAGGCTTGGTGTTTATTCTATTAAGCCGTTCTAATACATGCAAGGTATGGCTTCTTGCAGATTTGAGTCGTTTAATAGTGAGTGTTTTGACTTTTGAGTGATGTAAGGCACGGAGTGTAGGATAGGGTAATAGAGCCTAAACACAGCATTCGAGTTTTTCCTTAATGCCTACAGCCTATTAGGAGACTGGTTATTTCGCAATTCCTTATTCTCACCATAACTGACACTGTTTTGTAATTCATTGATCATCCTGCCTACAAATACACATTTTGTAGCAATTGCAAGCTAGCGTACTCTGATCATAAACACACCTTTCCATGTAATAGAGATTACCAACTGTTTATTTTTTAGCTGGTGATGTCTTCTTGATTATTACTATTGCAGTGTGGATTATATCGTACTGACTAGTGTAGATCGTGATGATTTACCTGATGGTGGAAGTGACCATTTTGCAGAAACGGTTAAAGCCATGAAGGTACTTGAGAATATATTCCAAGTACTAAAAACCAACTGAATACAGTTCTTCTTTTCATGCTTTTGATATTTAACTGTCTGATCATGCAGAAACTAAAACCTGAGATCATGGTTGAGTGCTTAACCTCTGATTTTAGGGGTGATTTAAACGTTGTAGATATTCTTGTACACTCATGATTGGATGTATTTGCTCATAATGTAGAAACTGTAAAGCGTCTTCAACGACTTGTCAGAGATCCTCGAGCAGGGTGAGTAATCTAATACACTTCTCTACTTTGGTTCAACCAATGATCTTTACAGTCATACTACCTTCCAATAGAATTAAAAGTCAGGATATACCTCTAGGTGTTGATATATACAGTTCGTAAAACGCTAAAAAGACATGTATATTATTATTCACTGAAAAAGGTACAGGGACCTAGTGGTACTTCCATTGTAAATTGGAAGTACTTGAAGTTGGATATCTGAGTCATATTTGAATTGAGGGAATACCATAACAAAGCATAGTGTTTAGGTGTGTTAATTGGTATTTTTTTTGGTGACTAGAAACGGGCCTCCGCGCTACGCGCGGGGAAATTACAGTTTTTAATATGATTTAACGTTGTTTAATAGGCGTCCTAAAATTAGATTGGGCTAATCATATTCACAACCCTTTATGATATAGAATCTAACATCGACAAAGCAGTCTCTAATCTTTGTTCTATCAAAAAGAAAAAAAAAAAGTTTAATTAGTGATTATGTATTTCCTGAATGTTTTATTAATCATTTTAGCAATTGACACACAACTACCTATGAATTCGTCTCTCCCTTTAAAATCATCACATTACTTAATTAGCTCGGGTGCTTTTTTTTTGCCAAACAATTAGCTCGTGTATTGGTGTTCCTATTTTATTAAGGCTTAAATCAACAGACTGAAACCCGCGTACGGGTCTTGCGTAATTATAATTTCTTAAATGTTTCATAATAGATATTGAAATGATATTATATCATATAATCAAACGAGTTTGATGATTTGTACCTCTTCTCTCAATTCACCAAATTGTTATATCATTTTGTAATATTATTGTAATATACGGGACATAAGTTTTTAAAAATATGATTTTTAATATTCTTGTAATGTACAGGACATAAGTTTTTAAATATATGTTATTTGCGTATGCAATTTCTTCAATGCTCTATATGCTAAATTTTTGTTCAAGTCTTGTTTGCAGTATTATTACCAACTCCACAGATTTTGGTATATAAAATAAGGTAATCTATTTTGATTTATTAATAGCCAAGTTGGTGAATATATGATCTATTTTTCTGTCTATAACTCATTACAATTGAATAAACTCGAGGACCAGTTATTAAATGTCATTTCCCCATTGTATACATTTTTGACGTGTTTACTAAATTATCATGTTTGTTGGAAACTGAGTGTAAATGTTTGAAAACAACATGCTAGCATATTGCAATATGTAATATTGTTTACAATTACTCAAATTAGATGCAAACGGCCTCCGATAAGGGCTCAAAGTTTGGTACTAATGACGAAAAATGTAGTTTAGGATAAGTAAAAAGTAAACACTTCAAGCACAAAGAAATTGAAAGAGGAAAAAATGCATACCATATAGTTCACAACAGATCTCCCTCTTTGTATAAATTTAGTAATTGCAAAAGTTAAATCGTTTTACAAAGACACATGATACATGAATTGAATATAAGGAATTTAGATTCTTTGGTAAGTCGGTCCTCTAAACTCTGTAAACCTGCATATTATTTGTATATATATATATACTCCATCCGTCCCAAAATATGAGTCTCATTGTACAAAAATATCTTGGATTAAGGCAAATGCTTTAACGTACATAAGTGCATTGGAAATGATGAATGTAAAATATTAAAATAATTCATTAACCAATGGGAGAAGAGTTTACAAATGAAAAGTACATAAGTGCATTGGAAATGATGAATGTAAAATATTAAAATAATATGAGTAAGGGTATAATTGGAAGAAGTTTATGGACAAAAATAGAAATGGGACTAACATTTCGGGACGCCCAAAAAGGAAAATAGGACTCATATTTTGGGACGGAGGGAGTATAATTTACTAAAGCCTTCATGTGTACCTTTGAAAAAAGTTATTGATCTGGCTTTTTACTTTTTACTTTATTAATCTAATGATAAAGTCAATTACTGCAAAATCATACCATCCACTCCAAACCTCTGTCCACATGAGAGGTTTGTAAGGTCTGTTTTAGTAAACACATAACAGTAAAAGTCGTTGCAAGTATATTAATCTGTCACAATAAGATCATTAACTATTAAAAAATTTATTTTGAAAAGAATTAAGATTGTCAACAAGAACACTGGAACTTATAACGGGATCAAGAGAGTCATCTTCCTTGCACATTAACCATGGAACATCAATATCTAATCCAACAACAATGTTAGCAGCCCGTCTCATGTGATCACAACCTTCTTGTCCAAACATCTTTCTTTGCATTTTATATTTATATTCGATATGAAAACACAAACAGATAACACATAATTCAGTTTTTAAAATCAGAAACTCAAATTAATTTGACTAATCTTAATTACAAGAGGTCATGAAAAAAAGAGTTAATGAAAACATACAACATTGAGTGATGTTAAGGCATTGAATTTCATGTGTACAAGAGTGATTGCCATGGAATTTCTTTTTATTATTTCCTTCAAAATTGATAAAGGATCATCTGGACAGCAACCGACACCTTCGGTCCCCGAGTTTGAAGGTGCATTGACTCGTTCGAGAGCTAAGGAAGTCCAACAAGAGCTAGACAAGTTAGTAGCGTTCTTCAGGTCCAAGGAGTTGAATACAGACGAAGAACCACCATTGAAGACTGTTCTAATGATCGAGGTTCGAGAACGAGCAGTAGACTGCAGAGAAGAACCGCGACCGCGACTCCATAACCGTGCCCGCGGCCGGGAAACTCGGCGAGTTCATTAAATTCGCCGAGGCTTCCTTTTGAAACATTATTTTCGGATGTTTAATTGTTTTTCGGGATTATTATTTTAGGAGATACTTTTTATTGTTTATTTCTTTAGTTGGCACCCTTATGAACCCTATATAAGGCTGCCTTAGTTGTTGTTTTAGCCCCCCCCCTGATATTGATATTGAATACAGAGTTATTAAGTTTTACTCCCAAAAGAGAGTGCTTTTGTGAGTCGAGTGCCCTGTGTGCATTGTCGTTGAGCTGGCCCTAATTGTGCTTGTGTGTGTCAATCTCTTCCATAAGGTTGGTCCTATCGAGGCTTCATAGCGCATCCTCCAGGTGCTTTGACATACCATAGTCATTGTGTTTGGTTGTAATCCATTGGGGTTTCTTCAACATTCGGTAAGGTTCTTGTTCTAAAGTTCAAGGGTTTTATCGTTGATTGATTTGGTTCCAATTGGCCTATCCTTCAACTTCCCTTTCTTTCATCTCATATGTAATTCCGCTTTTCTTCTCTGTTCGAGTTCCTATTCAAGTTTGGTGTCTAGGTCGGCAACTGCGGCTTATCCCCGCATCAAATTGGTATCAGAGCTGTGTTGACACCATTCGTCTTCACAAGAACATCAAGAGACCCCCTATCCAGAAAATCACAAAAAGAGTCAGCTTTTATTTTCTTGTTTGTCAGTTTCTTTCAGAAATTGATTTTGAGTCTTCCATTGCTTTGATATTTCTTGTTCAGTCATTACAGGTTGTGTGCAAGAAGCTTGGATCGATTAGTGTTGGTGGAGATCGAAAGATTGGAGTTTGGAGCACCCTTGTTCCCAAAATACATTCAGCCCTTCATCCATCACAAAATCTATCCATCCCTACCAAAACGCAGCCGTCAAAACCCTAGAAGAGTTGCTGAAAATTTCAGTCCTTGCACCCCAAGCCAAGATCTTCAAGGAAAGAAATCTTATCTTCTCTACAAGGAAATTAAGGTGGTTAGTAGTTTCTTTTATTTTAAAATTCGAATTTTCTAAGATAGTATCTCAGGTCAAGTCTGTAATTTCGTTTTGTTTAGTTGAGACAAAAAAAATCAAGAAAAAAATTCAAAAAAAAAAAGAATCGAAAAGTCTCAAAGTCAGTAGTTTATTTTACGTTTTGTTGAGTCAAAGTCTAGTTTGATCTTGTTTAAGTCGGATCTCAAGAACTCAAAGGAAATCGGGTTGAACGAGCCCGAACGGAAGCGAGAAACCACCAGGCCGCGACAGAAACCGCGCCCGCGGCCCAGTAGCCGCACCCGTGGTTCAAGCCGCGCCCACGAAATTCAGGCCGCGCCCGCGGCTCAGCCTCATAAGCCACTGTTCGAAATCCGCGCCCGCGGACTTCAGACCGCGCCCGCGGAACCGTCACTGTTTGCCTTTCCATTCCTTTCAGATACGAGCCTCAATTATTACCTAACCCTCCCGACTCTGTCTTCGATCCTTCAATCGACATCAGTCGGAACAAGTTAAGGTACGCTTCCTTTTGGCTCTTCTTGAAATTCGAAGCTTAACTCATATCTTTGTTTTGCATTCTCATTCTTGCAAAACGCCTTCGAGTCTTATTTTCTTTCTTTCATTAAGTCAGTCTCTTGTTTGAGTCAGAACCTTACAGTCGAAACCCCGCACTACGCTAGCCATCTCCATCTCTACCATCATTCATATATTTCTAGGAGTTGGGTAGTTTCAACTTAGTGGGTTATTGATCCATACAAGTCAATTCATCAAAGAAAAGCTGGTTGCAACGACAATTGAGAGAGAGTGCAGAGGAAAACATACGAGAGTAAACACTAGCGAGTTGTTTTCATTTACACTTACCTTAATATTGTTCTGTGTTAGTCTTTTCTTTAGTGATGATCAGGTCCGGTTCTCCCCACGGGAGGCATGAAGCCCCGGAGACCCGCGCCATTACCCCGGAATTTATGACCAACATGTTTCGGGAGATGACGTCGGCCATTACCACCGCCATAGAGCGGCAGCAGCGATCCACCCCTTCCCCAAGGGTTCTAGAGCACATCAAGACCTCCTATGATGCTCCAGTCGACAATCGGAGGCCCCTGCCTCCTCAGCAAGAAGCCTATGAGGCTGCCCACACGGGTCGGGAATCCAGACGCAGGCCTACACCCCGAGACGATCTCCCACAAGCTCGGAGAGGACGCTTTCGTAACTCTCCTATACCTCACTTTAATAGATACAATGCTGCTAACCGTTTTGATGATGCATTTCAGGACCTAGGTGATAATGATGACGAAGAAGAGCCTGAAGAAGAAGATGAGGCGGGATGGCGACCCTATCGTTCCCAAGGAGGTTACCAAGGAAGGCGAAGAGAGCCTGAGCAAGATGGAGTGGGAAAGATAAAGGTTAAGATCCCGAGTTTTGAGGGAAAGTGTGATCCAGACATATATATGGAGTGGGAGACCAAGATTGAACAAATCTGGAATTGTCACAACTTTCATGAAGTCAAAAAGGTGCAACTGGCATCTTTGGAGTTTAGTGGCTACGCTTTAGTTTGGTGGGATAGCTTGATCAGAGGGAGAGCTGCCAATGGAGATTATCCTGTCACTACTTGGGAGCTCATGAAGAGGATGATGAGAGCTCGATTTGTTCCCCCACATTACACTAGGGAACTTATTCAGCGGCTCGAGAATTTGAAGCAAGAATCAATGGGAGTCGAAGAGACTTACAATGCTATGCAAATAGCAATGGTTCGAGCTAATGTGGTGGAGGATGAGGAGACAACCATGGCTAGATATCTTCGTATCCTTCACCCATATGTGTCTAGTGAGATTGAGATGTTCCCTTATGATGCGGGGATAAGCCGCAGTTGCCGACCTAGACACCAAACTGGAATAGGAACTCGAACAGAGAAGATAGGCGGAATTAGAATGAGATGAAAGAAGGATAAGTCGAATGATAGGCCAATTGGAACCAAATCAAACAACGATAAAACCCTTTAACTTAAGAACAAGAACCTTACCGAATGATGAAGAAACCCCAACGGATGATTACAACCAAACACAATGACTTTGGTGGGTCAAGGCACCTGGAGGTTGCTCTATGAAACCTCGATAGCACCAACCTTATGGAAGAGATTGACACACACAAGCACAACTAGGGCCAGCTCAACGACAATGCACACGGGGCACTCTTCTAACAAAAGCTTTCTTTTGGGAGGAAAAAAAACGATAAACGCTGTATTCAATATCAAAGTCTGGGGGCCGATAAAACAACAACTAAGGCAGCCTTATATTGGGTTCATAAGGATGCCAACTAAAGAAAATAAACAATAAAAAGTATATCCTAAAGTAATAATCCGAAAAACAATTAAACATCCGAAAATAATGTTTCAAAAGGAAGCCTCGGCGAAGTTAATGAACTCGCCGAGTTTCCTGGCCGCGGGCGCGGTTATGGAGCCGCGGGCGTGGTTGGCGAATGAGCCGCGGGCGCGGTTTCCAGCCGCGGTCGCGGTTCTTCTCTGCAGTCCTCTGCTCGTTCTCGAACCTCGATCATTAGAACAGTCTTCAATGGTGGTTCTTCGTCTGTATTCAACTCCTTGGACCTGAAGAACGCTACTAACTTGTCTAGCTCTTGTTGGACTTCTTTAGCTCTCGAGCGAGTCAATGCACCTTCAAACTCGGGGACCGGAGGTGTCGGTTGCTGTCCAGATGATCCTTCATCATCCTCCCCTTCTTGAAAAGGATTCGACCTCGAATCATCCAGCTCCTCTTCTTCTTCACCCTCAAATAAATTCAAGTCTTGCACATTGAAGGTAGCACTCACTTGATAGTCACCGGGAAGCTCCAAGACATAAGCATTATCTCCAATCTTCTTGAGCACCTTGAATGGTCCAGCGCCTCTTGGGGACAACTTTGAGTGGCGTTTGCTGGGGAAACGCTCTCTCCTAAAGTGGACCCACACGAGGTCTCCCTCCTTGAAGATGACCTTCTTCCTCTTCCTATTTGCCTTGCTAGCATTTGTAGGAGCTACTTCTAGCAATTTAGCTCTTGTCCTCTCATGAATTTCCTTGATGTGATCAACCTGTTTTCCTGCATTGAAATCCACTCGCTCCTTCGTAGGTAACGGCATAAGATCAAAAGGGGTTAGTGGATTCAAACCATACACACATTCAAAGGGACTCAGCGAGGTTGAGGAATGGATGGCTCTATTGTAGGCAAACTCAACATGGGGTAAGGCTTCTTCCCAAGCCTTCAAATTCTTCTTAAGGATGGCTCTCAAAAGGGTTCCTAAGGTCCTATTGGTTACTTCAGTTTGACCATCAGTTTGAGGATGACTAGATGTAGAGAATAGTAGTTTAGTCCCTAGTTTTCCCCAAAGATTTTTCCAAAAGTAACTTAGAAATTTCACATCTCTATCACTCACAATAGTCTTTGGTACTCCATGTAACATATCAACTCCGGTAAAGAACAAGTCAGCCACATGATGAGCATCATCAGTCTTGTTGCAAGCAATAAAATGAGCCATTTTAGAAAATCTATCAACAACCACAAAAATAGAATCTCTCCCCTTCTTAGTCCTAGGCAACCCTACAATAAAATCCATACTAATGTCTACCCATGGGGTCGTAGGAATAGGCAAAGGAGTATACAATCCATGTGGTTTAACTCTAGACTTAGCCTTAAGACACTCCAAGCTTCTTTTCAAACAATGCTCAACATCCCTAAGCATATGGGGCCAATAAAAATGAGTATGCAACATATGATATGTCTTATCTCTACCAAAGTGTCCCATTAATTCACCCTTATGGGCTTCTTCAACAAGCAATAATCTCAAAGAACACTTAGGTATGCACACTTTACTAGCCCTAAACAAGAAACCATCAAACAAGTAAAACTTATCCAAAGTTCCTTTATCTAAACATTGCTTATAAATAGCACCAAAATCAGCATCATTATGATATAACTCCTTGATGTAAACAAAGCCTAACACCTTAGAGTCAAGTTGAACAATTAAAGCATGCCTCCTAGATAGTGCATCAGCAACCACATTGTCTTTTCCTTTCTTGTATTTGATAATATAAGGGAAAGTCTCAATAAATTTCATCCATCTACCATGCCTCCTATCAAGTTTGTCTTGGCTCCTAAAATGTTTCAAAGATTCATGATCGGTATGCAAAACAAACTCTCTAGGCCATAGGTAGTGTTGCCACGTCTTAATTACTCTATATAATGCATACAATTCCTTGTCATAAGTAGAGTAATTTAGACTGACACCTTTCAACTTTTCAGAAAAGAAAGCAATAGGCTTACCTTCTTGCATGAGTACTCCTCCAATGCCAACTCCGGAAGCATCACATTCCACTTCGAAAGGCCTAGTGAAGTCGGGAAGCACAAGCAAAGGTGCCTCGGTCAATCTGCATTTTAGCTCCTCAAACGCCCTTTCTTGAGCCTCCTTCCAAACAAATGTTGAATGCTTCTTAGTTACCTCAGTCAGCGGTGCAGCAATGGTGCTGAAATCCTTCACAAAGCGCCTATAGAAGCTTGCTAACCCGTGGAAACTGCGTACCTGGCTGCTGGTCGTGGGTGTCGGCCATTCCTGAATGGCTTTAATCTTCTCTTCGTCAACCTGTAATCCCTGGGAGTTCACTACAAAACCAAGAAATATAACTCTATCAGTGCAAAAATCACACTTCTTTAAGTTAGCATATAGTCGTTGTATACTAAGAGTAACGAGTACTTCCCTGAGATGTTGCTCATGCTCCCCTAGGGACCTGCTGTAAATCAAGATATCATCGAAATAAACTACAACAAACTTCCCTATAAACTTCCTCAAGACATGGTTCATAAGCCTCATAAAAGTAGAGGGAGCATTAGTAAGTCCAAATGGCATAACAAGCCACTCATATAGACCAAATTTGGTCTTGAAGGTGGTCTTCCACTCATCGCCTTCCCTCATTCGGATTTGATGGTAGCCACTCCTAAGATCAATCTTGGTGAAGTTTGTGGCACCATGAAGCTCATCCAACATGTCATCCAGCCTTGGTATAGGATGACGATACTTGACAGTTATGTTGTTGATAGCTCGGCAATCAACACACATCCGCCAAGAATTGTCTTTCTTAGGCACAAGTAAGACCGGAACTGCACAAGGACTAAGACTTTCTCGAACATACCCCTTATCTACAAGCTCCTGCACTTGCTTCTGAATCTCTTGACATTCCTGAGGGTTCATTCTGTAAGCTGGCCGGTTAGGTAAAGAAGCTCCTGGAATAAGATCAATTTGATGCTCAATGCCCCTAAAGAGCGGTAAGCCCGGTGGAATCTCATCCGGAAACACCTCAGCAAACTCATCAAGAATAGCTTGAATGCTAGGGGGTAGATCAACTCGAGAATCGGTACCTGTCAACACAAATCTCTTGCAAAACATCATTAAGGTAGTATCGAAGGGTAAATACTCACCTTCCAGCTCGGCTTTGGACAACAATAGGGCTCGATTCGTCAATGCAGGAACCAGCATCGCGCCAGAAGAAGGATCCGCGGGCGTGGCTGAATTACCGCGGGCGCGGTTAGGCGAGTGCGGCGCGGGCGCGTCCTCGGGACCGCGGGCGCGGTTCTCGTGCTGGTCCTTATGTTGCGATCTGTCGTGAGCCGCGGGTGCGGTTTTTGGTCGCCGCTTTTGTTGCTTCGGTTCTGTTCGAAGCCTTTTCCTTGCCTTGGCTCTTTTCATAAGCTTCCGCTATATGCGCTGGAGTCATAGGTTTAAGAGTAATAGGCTTATCATTAAAGATGAATGTATGACGGTTAGTATGACCATCATGAGTAACATTTCGATCGTATTGCCATGGTCTTCCTAACAATATATGACAAGCTTGCATAGGAACTACATCACATAAAACCGTATCCGTATATTTTCCTAAGGTGAATGTTATCTCAACTTGTTTTAGAACTTTTAATTCACCACATTCATTCATTCAATGCAATTTATAAGGTCTAGGATGGAAAATAGTAGCAAAATGCAATTTAGTGATCAATTCAGTACTAACAATATTGCAACAACTCCCACCATCAATAATCATATTGCATACCTTTTCTTGAACTAAACACCTAGTGTGAAATAAATTTTCTCTTTGATTATCTTCACAAGGGGCGGGTTGTACATGTAAATTTCTTTTACAAATCAAAGAATCACCATGTTCATAACCAATTTCATCACTAAGATCATCCTCATCATGCATATCACCTAGGTTCTCTTCTTTTTCACTTTCACTTTCAAGTTCTCCTAGTTGATTAACAATTAATACTCTAGAATTAGGACAATCTTTCATCATATGACCCTTTCCTCTACATTTAAAACATTCAATATCCCTAGCTCTAGAAGTAGGGTTAGAAGTACTCCCTCAGGGTGGATTAGAAGGGCCAAGTGTTGTCTTGGAGGGCACTTGAGTAGTAGGTGGCGGATTCCTTCGAGAACCACTGTCTTCCTTGTTAGGGACCTCTCGGGTTGAAGGATAGGAGTTCCTTCCTTGCTGATTTTTCCAGCCACCTGCGTTTTTGCTCCCTTGGCTCCTAATTTTGGTCTTTCTTTCCACCTTGATAGCCAAATGTAGCAACTCAGTCATTGAGTTGTAAGGGAACATCTCAATCTCACTAGACACATATGGGTGAAGGATACGAAGATATCTAGCCATGGTTGTCTCCTCATCCTCCACCGCTCTATGGCGGTGGTAATGGCCGACGTCATCTCCCGAAACATGTTGGTCATAAATTCCGGGGTAATGGCGCGGGTCTCCGGGGCTTCATGCCTCCCGTGGGGAGAACCTGACCTGATCATCACTAAAGAAAAGACTAACACAGAACAATATTAAGGTAAGTGTAAATGAAAACAACTCGCTAGTGTTTACTCTCGTATGTTTTCCTCTGCACTCTCTCTCAATTGTCGTTGCAACCAGCTTTTCTTTGATGAATTGACTTGTATGGATCAATAACCCACTAAGTTGAAACTACCCAACTCCTAGCAATATATGAATGATGGTAGAGATGGAGATGGCTAGCATAGTGCGGGGTTTCGACTGTAAGGTTCTGACTCAAACAAGAGACTGAATCAATGAAAGAAAGAAAATAAGACTCGAAGGCGTTTTGCAAGAATGAGAATGCAAAACAGAGATATGAGTTAAGCTTCGAATTTCAAGAAGAGCCAAAAGGAAGCGTACCTTAACTTGTTCCGACTGATGTCGATGGAAGGATCGAAGACGGAGTCGGGAGGGTTAGGTAATAATTTGAGGCTCGTATCTGAAAGGAATGGAAAGGCAAACAATGATGGTTCCGCGGGCACGGTCTGAAGTCCGCGGGCGCGGATGTCGAACAGTGGCTTCTGAGGCGGAGCCGCGGGCGCGGCTTGAACCGCGGGTCCGGCTACTGGGCCGCGGGCGCGGTTTCTGTCGTGGCCTGGTGGTTTCTCGCTTCCGTTCGGGCTCGTTCAACCCGATTTCCTTTGATTTCTTGAGATCCGACTTAAACAATATCAAACTAGACTTTGACTCAACAAAACGTAAAATAAACTACTGACTTTGAGACTTTTCGATTCTTTTTTTTTTTTTTGTCTCAACTAAACAAAACGAAATTACAGACTTGATCTGAGATACTATCTCAGAAAATTCGAATTTTAAAATAAAAGAAACTACTAACCACCTTGATTTCCTTGTAGAGAAGATAAGATTTCCTTCCTTGAAGATCTTGGCTTGGGGTGCAAGGACTGAAATTTTCAGCAACTCTTCTAGGGTTTTGGCGGCTGCGTTTTGGTAGGGATGGATAGATTTTGTGATGTATGAAGGGCTGAATGGATTTTGGGAACAAGGGTGCTCCAAACTCCAATCTTTCGATCTCCACCAACACTAATCGATCCAAGCTTCTTGCACACAACCTGTAATGACTCAACAAGAAATATCAAAGCAATGGAAGACTCAAAATCAATTTCTGAAAGAAACTGACAAACAAGAAAATAAAAGCTGACTCTTTTTGTGATTTTCTGGATAGGGGGTCTCTTGATGTTCTTGTGAAGACGAATGGTGTCAACCTCGCTCTGATACCAATTTGATGCGGGGATAAGCCGCAGTTTCCGACCTAGACACCAAACTCGAATAGGAACTCGAACAGAGAAGATAGGCGGAATTAGAATGAGATGAAAGAAGGATAAGTCGAATGATAGGCCAATTGGAACCAAATCAAACAACGATAAAACCCTTGAACTTAAGAACAAGAACCTTACCAAATGATGAAGAAACCCCAATGGATGATTACAACTAAACACAATGACTTTGGTGAGTCAAGGCACCTGGAGGTTGCTCTATGAAGCCTCGATAGCACCACCCTTATGGAAGAGATTGACACACACAAGCACAACTAGGGTCAGCTCAACGACAATGCACACGGGGCACTCTTCTCACAAAAGCTCTCTTTTGGGAGGAAAAAAAACGATAAACGCTGTATTCAATATCAAAGTCTGGGGGCCGATAAAACAACAACTAAGGCAGCCTTATATAGGGTTCATAAGGATGCCAACTAAAGAAAATAAACAATAAAAAGTATATCCTAAAGTAATAATCCGAAAAACAATTAAACATCCGAAAATAATGTTTCAAAAGGAAGCCTCGGCGAAGTTAATGAACTCGCCGAGTTTCCTGGCCGCGGGCGCGGTTATGGAGCCGCGGGCGCGGTTGGCGAATGAGCCGCGGGCGCGGTTTGCAACCGCGGTCACGGTTCTTCTCTGCAGTCCTCTGCTCGTTCTCGAACCTCGATCATTAGAACAGTCTTCAATGGTGGTTCTTCGTCTGTATTCAACTCCTTGGATCTGAAGAACGCTACTAACTTGTCTAGCTCTTGTTGGACTTTTTTAGCTCTCGAGCGAGTCAATGCACCTTCAAACTCGGGGACCGGAGGTGTCGGTTGCTGTCCAGATGATCCTTCATCACCTTACAACTCAATGACTGAGTTGCTACATTTGGCTATCAAGGTGGAAAGAAAGACCAAAATTAGGAGCCAAGGGAGCAAAAACGCAGGTGGCTGGAAAAATCAGCAAGGAAGGAACTCCTATCCTTCAACCCGAGAGGTCCCTAACAAGGAAGACAGTGGTTCTCGAAGGAATCCGCCACCTACTACTCAAGTGCCCTCCAAGACAACACTTGGCCCTTCTAATCCACCTCGAGGGAGTACTTCTAACCCTACTTCTAGAGCTAGGGATATTGAATGTTTTAAATGTAGAGGAAAGGGTCATATGATGAAAGATTGTCCTAATTCTAGAGTATTAATTGTTAATCAACTAGGAGAACTTGAAAGTGAAAGTGAAAAAGAAGAGAACCTAGGTGATATGCATGATGAGGATGATCTTAGTGATGAAATTGGTTATGAACATGGTGATTCTTTGATTTGTAAAAGAAATTTACATGTACAACCCGCCCCTTGTGAAGATAATCAAAGAGAAAATTTATTTCACACTAGGTGTTTAGTTTAAGAAAAGGTATGCAATATGATTATTGATGGTGGGAGTTGTTGCAATATTGTTAGTACTGAATTGATCACTAAATTGCATTTTGCTACTATTTTCCATCCTAGACCTTATAAATTGCATTGGATGAATGAATGTGGTGAATTAAAAGTTCTAAAACAAGCTGAGATAACATTCACCTTAGGAAAGTATACGGATACGGTTTTATGTGATGTAGTTCCTATGCAAGCTTGTCATATATTGTTAGGAAGACCATGGCAATACGATCGAAAGGTTACTCATGATGGTCATACTAACCATCATACATTCATCTTTAATGATAAGCCTATTACTCTTAAACCTATGACTCCAGCGCAGATAGCAGAAGCTTACGAAAAGAGCAAAGGCAAGGAAAAGGTTTCGGACAGAACTGAAGCAACAAAAGAAGAGACCGAAAACCGCTCCCGCGGTTCAGATGCCGCACCCGCGGCTCATGACAGATCGCAACAGAAGGCCCAGCACGAGAACCGCGCCCGAGGTCGCGCCCGCGTCTCACTCGCCCAACCGCGCCCGCGGTAATTCAGCCGCGCCCGCGGATCCTTCTTCTGGCGCGATGCTGGATCCTGCATTGACGAATCGAGCCCTATTGTCGTCCATAGCCGAGCTGGAAGGTGAGTATTTACCCTTCGATACTACTCTAATGATGCTTTGCAAGAGATTTGTGCTGACAGGTGCCAATGCTCGCCCTAATCTGCCACCGATTATCCAAGCTATTCTTGATGATTTTTCAGAAGTGTTTCCAGATGAGATTCCAGCAGGCTTACCACCTTTTAGGGGTATTGAGCATCAAATCGACCTCATTCCAGGAGCATCTCTACCTAACCGACCAGCTTACAGAATGAATCCTCAGGAGTGCAAGGAGATTCAGAAGCAGGTACAGGAGCTTGTAGATAAGGGCTATGTTCGAGAAAGTATGAGTCCTTGTGCAGTCCCAGTCTTACTTGTGCCCAAGAAAGACGATTCCTGGCGGATGTGTGTTGATTGTCGAGCTATCAACAACATAACTGTCAAGTACCGTCATCCCATTCCAAGGCTAGACGACATGTTGTATGAACTCCATGGAGCTACAAACTTCACCAAAATTGATCTTAGAAGTGGCTACCATCAAATCCGGATGAGAGAAGGTGATGAGTGGAAAACCGCCTTCAAGACCAAATTCGGTCTTTATGAGTGGCTAGTTATGTCATTTGGACTTACTAACGCTCCCTCCACTTTTATGTGACTTATGAATCATGTTTTGAGGAATTTTATAGGGAAATTTGTCGTTGTCTATTTCGATGATATCTTGATTTATAGCAGGTCCCTCGGAGAGCATGAACAACATCTCAGGGAAGTACTCGTTACTCTAGGCATGCAGAAACTGTATGCTAATATCAAGAAATGTGATTTTTGCACTGATAGAGTTATATTTCTTGGTTTTGTAGTGAGCTCCCAGGGATTACAGGTTGACGAAGAGAAGATTAAAGCCATTCAGGAATGGCCGACACCCACGACCAGCAGCCAGGTACGCAGTTTCCACGGGTTAGCAAGCTTCTATCGGCGTTTTGTGAAGGATTTCAGCACCATTGTTGCACCGCTGACTGAGGTAACTAAGAAGCATTCAACATTTGTTTGGAAGGAGGCTCAAGAAAGGGCGTTTGAGGAGCTAAAACGCAGATTGACCGAGGCACCTTTGCTTGTGCTTCCCGACTTCACTAGGCCTTTCGAAGTGGAATGTGATGCCTCCGGAGTTGGCATTGGAGGAGTGCTTATGCAGGAAGGTAAGCCTATTGCCTTTTTCTCTGAAAAATTGAAAGGTGCAAGTCTAAACTACTCTACTTATGATAAGGAATTAGATGCATTGTATAGAGTGCTTAAGACTTGGCAACATTATCTATGGCCTAGGGAATTTGTTTTGCATACCGATCATGAATCTTTAAAGCATTTTAGGAGCCAAGATAAACTTGATAGGAGGCATGGTAGGTGGATGGAATTCATTGAAACTTTCCCTTATATTATCAAATACAAGAAGGGAAAAGATAATGTAGTTGCTGATGCACTATCTAGGAGGCATGCTTTGATTGTTCAACTTGATTCTAAGGTGTTAGGCTTTGTTTACATCAAAGAATTATATCGTAATGATGCTGATTTTGGTGCTATTTATAAGCAATGTTTAGATAAAGGAACTCTGGATAAGTTTTACTTGTTTGATGGTTTCTTGTTTAGGGCTAGTAAAGTATGCATACCTAAGTGTTCTTTGAGATTATTGCTTGTTGAAGAAGCCCATAAGGGTGGATTAATGGGACACTTTGGTAGAGATAAGACATATCATATGTTGCATATTCACTTTTATTGGCCCCATATGCTTAGGGATGTTGAGCATTGTTTGAAAAGATGCTTGGAGTGTCTTAAGGCGAAGTCTAGAGTTAAACCACATGGATTGTATACTCCTTTGCCTATTCCTACGACCCCATGGGTAGACATTAGTATGGATTTTATTGTAGGGTTGCCTAGGACTAAGAAGGGGAGAGATTCTATTTTTGTGGTTGTTGATAGATTTTCTAAAATGGCTCATTTTATTGCTTGCAACAAGACGGATGATGCTCATCATGTGGCTGGCTTGTTCTTTACCGGAGTTGTTAGGTTACATGGAGTACCAAAGACTATTGTGAGTGATAGGGATGTGAAATTTCTAAGTTACTTTTGGAATACTCTTTGGGGAAAACTAGGGACTAAACTACTATTCTCTACATCTAGTCATCCTCAAACTGATGGTCAAACTGAAGTAACCAATAGGACCTTAGGAACCCTTTTGAGAGCCATTCTTAAGAAGAATTTGAAAGCTTGGGAAGAAGCCTTACCCCATGTTGAGTTTGCCTACAATAGAGTCATCCATTCCTCAACCTCGTTGAGTCCCTTTGAATGTGTGTATGGTTTGAATCCACTAACCCCTTTTGATCTTATGTCGTTACCTACGAAGGAGCGAGTGGATTTCAATGCAGGAAAACAGGTTGATCACATCAAGGAAATTCATGAGAGGACAAGAGCTAAATTGCTAGAAGTAGCTGCTACAAATGCTAGCAAGGCAAATAGGAAGAGGAAGAAGGTCATCTTCAAGGAGGGAGACCTCGTGTGGGTCCACTTTAGAAGAGAGCGTTTCCCCAGCAAACGCCACTCAAAGCTGTCCCCAAGAGGCGATGGACCATTCAAGGTGCTCAAGAAGATTGGAGATAATGCTTATGTCTTGGAGCTTCCCGGTGACTATCAAGTGAGTGCTACCTTCAATGTGCAAGATTTGACTTTATTTGAGGGTGAAGAAGAAGAGGAGCTGGATGATTCGAGGTCGAATCCTTTTCAAGAAGGGGAGGATGATGAAGGATCATCTGGACAGCAACCGACACCTCCGGTCCCCGAGTTTGAAGGTGCATTGACTCGTTCGAGAGCTAAGGAAGTCCAGCAAGAGCTAGACAAGTTAGTAGCGTTCTTCAGGTCCAAGGAGTTGAATACAGACGAAGAACCACCATTGAAGACTGTTCTAATGATCGAGGTTCGAGAACGAGCAGAAGACTGCAGAGAATAACCGCGACCGCGGTTGGAAACCGCGCCCGCGGCCGGGAAACTCGGCGAGTTCATTAACTTCGCCGAGGCTTCCTTTTGAAACATTATTTTCAGATGTTTAATTGTTTTTCGGGATTATTATTTTAGGAGATACTTTTTATTGTTTATTTCTTTAGTTGGCACCCTTATGAACCCTATATAAGGCTGCCTTAGTTGTTCTTTTAGCCCCCCCCCCCCCCCCCCCGATATTGATATTGAATACAGAGTTATTAAGTTTTACTCCCAAAAGAGAGTGCTTTTGTGAGTCGAGTGCCCTGTGTGCATTGTCGTTGAGCTGGCCCTAGTTGTGCTTGTGTGTGTCAATCTCTTCCATAAGGTTGGTGCTATCGAGGCTTCATAGCGCATCCTCCAGGTGCTTTGACATACCATAGTCATTGTGTTTGGTTGTAATCCATTGGGGTTTCTTCAACATTCGGTAAGGTTCTTGTTCTAAAGTTCAAGGGTTTTATCGTTGATTGATTTGGTTCCAATTGGCCTATCCTTCAACTTTCCTTTCTTTCATCTCATATCTAATTCCGCTTTTCTTCTCTGTTCGAGTTCCTATTCGAGTTTGGTGTTTAGGTCGGCAACTGCGGCTTATCCCCGCATCAAAAATGCTCAAAAATTCGATCTAGTTTTGGGCGCATTCTAGTTGCGCCCAAAACTGAACCAGGTTTTAAAAAAAAAGTTTGGGGTGTCAGTTAAAATTTTCCGAGTGCGGGATTTTTCCCTACAATCATACGGTCAAGTATCTGCGCGAGGAGAGAAAAGACAAGTAGACATCATTCACTGTCATCTATGTAAGAAGAAAATTACCACAGTCAAAATTGAGGTTGATCGGTGAATTTGAAAGGGAGAGTGGGGATCGAGGAATTGGGGGTTATCGGCAGTGGCGGATCTAAAAAATTTCTACCGTGGGGGCTCGTATTAGAATTAAGATTATAAATTATGTTCTCTTTTTCTTGAGTATTATCAATTTGATTTAAACATATTCAATATAATATTAACCCACATTTAAATTTTAAATTAATTTAATTTATTTGTGGTAAAATCAATAATAAATATTCTTTTACTTTTTATTCTTGTATCAAATAAATATCTTGTACATAGAAATATCATATAAAAGTTATTCTTTTTCTCTAATATTACCGATATTTAGTGGGTTTGATAGATATTAAAAATATAAAAACTCTATATGTAAAAATTACATTTAGTTTCCTTACATTTTTAATAATCATGTTTCTCTGTTTAACACACCTCTTACTTTTCTTACCAAAATTCAAGAATAAAATAGAAAAAATCTTTATATAACTACTAAAGCAAATTACATTTCTTCAATTCTAGCTATGTCACGTGGCATACTCTTCATTCAGGCCATCCACCTGTCGTCATTTCATTGGTCACGATTTTTTATAATTTATTGTAATTTTCTCAAAAAAAATTAATTAAATTTGAAAAATCGTGTGCAAAAATATTACAAAAAGATTTCTTAAGATCTTTCAGATTACAAAAAGATTTGTATGTGTTAATTTTCTAGATTTTGACCTCCCAATATCCTATTATTTTATTTTTATGATATGACGTATCATAAAAAGATTGACTTCTTAATAAATAAGAGAAATAATTATATTTTTGTGTTATTGTAGTGTTTTCAATTATATATTTTTATATATGTTGAAATCAATTTATTTAAATTTGTTAAAAATTGACCCATGATAATTTGATCAAATAAGATTTTTGGTATTAAAAATTCATGTATATTCGTTGTTTATTATATTTAAAATGTAAAAACTTAATTATATATCAATATCATTTTAAGATATAAACTTATTTTCATATAAAATTTTATATTACATAATACTCCTTACTACTAATTCACTATATCGAGTTATATAAACCCGCGCATGGCGCAAGACCTAGTCTAGTTTGTGTATAAAATTAAAAGGCTAAAATGACTTACGTTATATTACATGAAAAATAAAATCAAACCAACTTCATGTAATTCTATTAATTACTTAGTAATTAATTACCGTTGTGTAAATTGAATTTTAAAAAAAAATATTAAAAAGCTAACTACTTATATGATACTAAACCAGAGGAGTATATAATCAGTATATCACATTTTTACTTAAAATTTATAACAATTGAATCTCTAGTTTGGAAAATTTTAACCGTTGTACAGTTTTACCACGGATCTAATGAAAGAAAAAAAAGGAGGGTGTTTAATTTTTTAGCAAAATGCTTCGTTTCGATCTTTTGGACATCTTTTTAAATTAGAAAAAATGGTTGATGTAAATTTATTTAGTGAAATCCTAAATTTATCAATGAAGGGAGCAACATTTATAAGGTATCAATTTCATTTAATTTTGGCATTGGATAGCCAATCTTTATATAGACTAGATACGGGTCTCGCGCTCCGCGCGAGAAAATTACGAATTTTCGTATGTGATTTAATATAGCTATACATTATTTGTTAATATGTTGTTGTTGTTATCAAATTTATTAATATTTGTAAATATAAGTATTTTTTATTTCTTTATATTTATGTTTGAAGTAGTTTTAAAACATAATATTAGAAAAGTTTGCATTGTCATAAGAGAAGCTCACACATTAATTTAATTTGTGACTTAATCAAGTAGACTATAAATAAATATAACATAGGGATATAAGAAAGATATTTAAATACATGCCCAAAAGTCCAATAGGAGGTGATTAAGAAATGAGTAATACATTAAATTGATACCAATTTCATTCAATTTTGACAATGGACAACCAACTTTTATATAGATAAGATAAGATAAGATAGTAAGTAGGGGATAGTAAGAGAAGTAAGGGGGAGGCTTAAGGCCTCTTTTGTTCCTTTTGACATCAACGGTTAGAGGGTTTTCTCTTTAAGCCATGTGATCATTTTGATGTTTGAAACCCATGTGTATGTGATATTTGTTCACTTAAGGGAATCATGTCTATCCCGTACTAGAGAACTTTATCCAAGCACAACCTTATTGACCTCATGGTTGTGGAAGGTAGTTAAGATTCAAGCTCATGTGTGCAGGTATGAGCAGAGCTTGTCTGTTCTAAAACATGCCAAGATCAGCAAGGAGGGAATGATTACCAAATCATCCATAATGTTAGGGCTTGGTGAAACTGATGATGAATTGAAGGAAGCTATGGTTGATTTGCGGTCTATCGGTGTGGATATCCTGACATTGGGACAATATTTGCAGGTCAGTAATATTCCAAGTTACTGTTAGAGATTAGTTATTTGTTTGGATTTATATACAAATGAGACAGTTTGCTTATAAGCATGGTATACCATATACATAAGATCTTGTATAGCTAGTGGCTTCGGCTGGAATGCTGTACACATGTTTGCTTATACTGATTTTGTACTCGTGAAATAATTTCAAGGCAGTGGGGCAGACCTCATTGTTCCAAGATTGTGTGCTCTATTATTGACGACATATTCTTGTCCATTTTCATTTTACAGCCTACGCCACTGCACCTCACTGTCAAAGAATATGTGACTCCAGAAAAGTTTGAATTCTGGAAGGAGTACGGAGAGTCTATAGGTTTCCGCTACGTAGCTAGTGGTCCACTGGTGAGTCTGCTTCTATTGCCTTGATGGGATTGGAAAAAAAAAGAAAGAATACTTATGTGAGAGGCGAGGAAATAAAACTGAATTTGACTGGAGTTTCATTTACTGGTTTATTTATATAAGTTCCAGTACAGGAATAATCACGTCTGATATAGGAAGTGGTTTGAATTGTAATTCTTTTTTGAAGGCGGACTCATAAGAAATGTCAATCATTTCGCCAATGTCTTATCTTAAAAAACACCCATCCTGAATATGAAATGATTGTGGATCTTGGCAAGCTAAGTTTAAGGCCTGACCCCATATCCTTGATTTTCTTCATGGTGTAGGTAAGATCCTCATATAGGGCAGGCGAGCTCTTTGTCAAGACAATGGTTCAAGATAGCAGAAAAGGCTAAAGGGCGTATTTACCAACGAGATGGTTGAGAAGTTACTCAACATTGATTATCTATTAGGCTCATCAGTCGTGGTTATAAGGAGGTGCATCATGGTTGCTTTTAATGCTATACTACAAAACACAGGTTTATATAATTACAGTGGATAATATTATTGATTATAGTTACAAGTTCATCTTTTTTACTTGTTATTTACATTCTGAAAGCCTGAAACTGTGCTTTAGCGGTTTGTCAACATAACAAGTTAGTACATCAACAAAATATTTGCGTGTGGGATAACCTTTTGGAATGCTTCAACTAGCAATGTCACCTTCCTGGTGCCTTAGATCCACTTTCTCTGCTTCAGCATCTGCCTCCACCTCTAAGTAGTTTGGTTCTCTCGGGTTGAATGGATTCAATACTGTTATACCTTTTGTATAATCCAAGCTAAAGTTTTGCCCAAAGTTGTAACACTTGAGTTTATATCTTGGTAGAAGTCAATGTAATTAGACTAAGGCACATTATGTTACAAGCTAAGTTTTATGAGTGTTTATGCCTAAATAGCAACCCTAAGATATAATTATATCTTAGTTGGATGGCTTGGCTGAAACACTTATGGGCTTCTGTGCTTGTTGGTCCATTGGGCTCGGCCCATCTGGTTTGGTGTATTTGGCTGCTTTGTTGCGAAGAGCTATATAAAGCTCATTTCTTCTTCTTAGCTGGTAAGAAGCTTTCACAGATTTCCGCCGCCTAGGGTTTTACAGAGAAGAGAGAAAGAGAGAGAGTGAAGAAGAAGAAGAAGATCTTCATCGGCGCGTTTCCACCATCTCAGTGGCGTGTTCCTGGTTCTTCCTTGTCAGCTTCCATTGAAGTTTCTGGCGATTCCTCGAAGACCAATCCTTGCTGCTTTCGTCTTACTTTGCTCTATCTGAGTTCCTTGGCTGTTTCTTTGTGTTGATTGTCTTCTTGCGTTTTTCTTTTGCCGATTGAACTCTTGTGTAGTTTGCTTTGATTACTTTGATCATATAGTGCAACTGGGGTGAGTCTCCCATCCTGAGATTCCGCGGATTAGGGTCTACCGAACCGCGTAAACAATTTCTGGTGGTTTTGTGTTCTTTGATTTCCTTTAGTTGATCAATTGCGAAATCTGAGACCTTAAGATCGATCGGATCTTGTTCACTTAGGTTTATCAAAGTGGTATCAGAGCCAGGTTGTTCTTGATATTTTTTCTTCCGCTGCTTATCCCTCTGTGATCCTAATTCGCCTCCTAGTTGCACACTGATCACAGTTCTGTCACTGCATTATCTACCTAGGGTTTATTCTTGTTTCTTGTTCTTATCATTCAAGCAAGAATAAACACTAATTGGTTGTTCTCTTGTGTTTCTTGAAGCCACAAACTGTCAAGCACAAAAATCACCAGTCAAAACCCCTCTGAGATCTCTGTGTCACTCGATTTGCCTACTATTCGAGCCAGGATCCTCAATTCCTTATTCTGTCTTTGATTTTTCAAATTTACAGAATATTGCTAAGTCTTGATCTGCCTAACTACTCTTCTTGTTTGCACAGGTGTAAAAGAAGATGACAGATAACATGAGACTTAAACCCTATGATGGACATTCAGACTTTGCCATGTGGAAAATCAAGATGAAAGCAATCTTGATTAAGAAAAAGTGCTACAAAGCAGTCTCTGAAGAATGGTCCATTGGAACAACCTCACAGGAGATGAAGGATATGCGGGAGCTAGCTCATTCTGAGATCATGATCCGGTTAGCTGACGACGTGGCTCGTCAGGTTGTAAGTCACACTCAACCTAAAGCTCTCTGGGAAGCCTTAGAGGCAATTTACCTTACTAAGTCTCTTCCTAGTCGTATATCCCTCCTGTGCAAACTGTTTACCTTTAAAATGAATGCTTCCTTAACTGTTAATGACAACTTTGACACCTTTCTGAAAATGACCCAGGATTTAGAAAGATGTGATGATAAAATTAAAGAGGAACACCAAGTTGTACTTCTCTTGAATGCTTTGCCTTCTCAATTTGACACCCTTAAATATGTCATACAATATGGTAGGGATGAGCTCACTATTTCTAAAATTACTGAGTCAATAATTCAGAAAAATGAGAGTCTTAAGATTTTCAAAAGTAAAAATGGTGTTAAAACTGAGGCTAAGTCTGAGGTCATGATGATGACCAAGGGCAAATCTAAGAAAAACTTTAAGAAGCAACCTAAAGGTAACAACTCTGACAAACTTAGTGAACTTAAGAAAAACTCTAAGTGTCACTATTGTAACAAAGATGGTCATTGGATTCAAGACTGTCATAAGAAAATTAGAGATGATAAAGCTAAGGAAAAATCTGGATCCTCTGGCTTCTCTAATGTTTGTGAATGCAATCCACAATACTCTGCTGAACTGCTTATGTGTGCTCCTCATGATGACTCTACTACTTGGATTCTTGATTCTGGATGTACAATGCATGCTACTCCTCATAGAGGATTTTTTGAGTCTATAACAGAATGTGATGGTGAAGTCATGCTAGGTGATCATACTGCTTTAACTATCAAGGGTATTGGTAGAGTTCCTATGAGAATGCATGATGGTAAGATTAGAATCTTACAGAATGTGAGATGGATTCCAAACTTAAGGAGAAATCTATTATCTGAGTCTATGTTTGATGATCTTGACTGTCAAATTAACACACACAAAGGAATAAAAGATGTTATCAAAAATGGTACAGTTCTTATAAGGAGCATTAATAAGGGAGGACTTTACTATGTTCAAGCTTCTCCTGAAATTAATGTCTCCACTTTGAAATTTGTTGATAACAGTCAGGATCATACTAGACTCTGGCACTCTAGGCTTGGCCACATTGGCCATAAAGGCCTCCACTATTTGCATAAACATGGCCTTATACCTAACAAACCATGTGACCTGAAATTCTGTGAAACTTGCATCTTTGGTAAGAAAATTGCACACAGCTTTCCTAAATCTAGCCATGTTGCTAGCAAACCCCTTGAGTATATCCATTCTGACCTATGGGGCCCAGCCCAAGTTGACACTGTTGGTGGCAGGAAGTACTTTCTATCCCTAATTGATCACTTTTCTAGGAAGGTTTGGGTTTACTTGCTAAAAACCAAAGATGAAGCTTTTGAGAATTTTAAAAATTGGAAAACCATGGCTGAAAGCCAGACTGTCTATAAGGTTAAGTGTCTTAAGACTGATAATGGTCTAGAGTTTTGCAATAGCATCTTTAATGATTATTGTAAAGAGAATGGCATTAAGAGACACCTCACAGTCCCAGGCACACCTCAGCAGAATGGAACTGCTGAGAGAATGAACAGAACCTTACTTGAAAAAGCTAGGTGTATGCTCATAAGTGCTGGGATGAAGGATTCTCTATGGGGAGAGGCTGTTATAACTGCCACCTATCTAGTTAATAGGTCCCCCTCTTCTACTATTGATTTTCTTACACCTCAAGAAAAGTGGACTGGTAAGAAACCCAACCTGACACACTTAAGGATTTTTGGGTGTAGTGCATATGCTCAGATATCACAGGGTAAGCTACACCCTAGAGCCCAAAAGTGTGCCATGTTGGGGTATCCAGAAGGTGTAAAAGGCTACAAACTCTTGACTATACAACCAGGAGGATACAAAGTCATTACATCTAGATCAGTCACCTTTAATGAGGCAGAATTTCCTTTTCTTACTAGACTAATGCCTTCAAATGAGAACACAGGTACATCTGAAGATGAAGGAGGAACAAACATTCACATTGGTCAATTCTTTCAAGAAAATGACATGCCTGGAGCTGCAGAAGAGGAATTTGACCTTGGCCAATCAGTTAGCCAAGAACTCTCGAGCTCCAGTGAAGAGCATCCATCTCAACATGAAGTGGGAAGCTCTAGCAACCGACAAGATGCTCAAACTCACCAAATTGGTGGGGTAGTAAGTTCTTCCAACCTCTCTGAGTCAAATGAAAACACTCCTATTATCTCTAATAATGATATAATCATGTCTAGCAATGAGTTAGCTGACTATCAATTAGTAAGAGATAGGGAACCTAGAGTTAGAATTCCAAATAGGAGATTTGAGGCTAATATGGTTGGAAAATATGACAAATTTATTGAGTTTGCTTTTGTGGTTGGTGATGTGGTTAAAAACAAAAATTTTGTACCAGAGACTTATGATCAAGCTATTAAATGTGCCAATGCTAATTAATGGATTAAAGCCATGAATGAGGAAATACAATCCATGTATGTTAATAAGACTTGGACTCTTACACCCAAACCTGCTAAGTCTAGACTTATAGATTGTAAATGGATCTTTAAGATAAAAGAAGGAACTAAACTAGAACCTCCTAGGTTTAAAGCCAGGCTGGCGGCTTCACTCAGAAAGAGGGAATAGATTACACTGATATATTTGCACCTGTTGTAAAATATAAAACTATGAGATTACTTCTTGCTATGACTGCAGTGTATGATTGGGAATTAGAACAAATGGATGTAAAAACTGCATTTCTACATGGTGATTTAGAAGAGACTATCTATATGTGTCAGCCTAAGGGTTTTGTAGATAAAACCAAACCTGATCATGCTTGTCTCCTAAATAAATCTATATATGGACTGAAACAGTCCCCTAGGCAATGGAATAAGAAATTTGATCCTTGTATGAAATCTCTTGGGTTCCATAGAAGTCAATATGATACCTGTCTATATTTTAAGTCTGTTGAGACCAAAACTCCTTTGTATGTTTTACTATATGTGGATGATATTCTGCTTATTAGTAGTTCTAAGGTTGTGATAGCTGGTATTAAGAATGACTTGAAGAAACACTTTGATATGAAGGATTTAGGTCCAGCTAAGAAAATTCTAGGAGTTGACATAATCAGAGATAGATCACAGAAAAGAATTAAATTGTCTCAGTATGATTATTTAGTCAAAGTCCTAGATAGATTTGCTATGAAAGATTCTAAGATTGCTCCTATACCTTTAGGTGGTCACTTAGATTTTTCCATGACTGATTGCCCTTTTACAGATTATGAGAAAGAAACTATGAGCAATGTCCCTTATGATGTTGCAGTAGGATCAGTTATGTATGCTATGTTATGTACTAGACCAGATTTTGCATTTGCTATTAGTGTCCTAAGCAGGTACATGTCTAATCCTGGTGAGAAACACTGGCAAGCTATGAAGTACATGCTCAGGTATATGGCTGGCACCTCAGATATTGGTCTTGTGTACTCTGAACATAGTTCTAGAAATGAAATGCAAGGCTTTGTTGATTCTGACTATGCCAGTAACAAAGACAATCGTAAGTCCACTACCTCTTTCTTCTACACTTGGGCCGGGAAATGCATCTCCTGGAAATCCCAGAAGCAGCCTATAGTTGCTTTATCCTCAACTGAAGCAGAATTCATTGCTGCCACAGAAGCCTCTAAAGAGGCTACTTGGCTCAAAGGAATTTTGTTTGAGATTGAGGGCAAAGAATATATACCTGTTCTGCATATGGATAGCCAAAGAGCTCTATACTTATGTAAAGATCCTGTTTACCATGAAAGAACCAAACATATTGATGTTAGGCTGCATTTCATTAGAGATAAGGTTGAGAATCATGAGATTGAGATTAAGAAGATTAAAGGTGAGTTGAATCCTGCTGATTTTGGTACTAAAATAGTTCCTACTAACAAATTTATTTTTTGCAGGGATGCCCTGCACATCTGTGATGGAAACTGAGATGTGGGGTGATTGAATCAATGATGAATACAGGTGATACATCCTGGTTTGCACTAGTTATGGTCATAGTTAGGTTAGAACTTTATCTCTGGATTAAGGGGGTGTTTGTTATGCCTTTTGTATAATCCAAGCTAAAGTTTTGCCCAAAGTTGTAACACTTGAGTTTATATCTTGGTAGAAGTCAATGTAATTAGACTAAGGCACATTATGTTACAAGCTAAGTTTTATGAGTGTTTATGCCTAAATAGCAACCCTAAGATATAATTATATCTTAGTTGGATGGCTTGGCTGAAACACTTATGGGCTTCTGTGCTTGTTGGTCCATTGGGCTCGGCCCATCTGGTTTGGTGTATTTGGCTGCTTTGTTGCGAAGAGCTATATAAAGCTCCTTTCTTCTTCTTAGCTGGTAAGAAGCTTTCACAGATTTCCGCCGCCTAGGGTTTTACAGAGAAGAGAGAAAGAGAGAGAGTGAAGGAGAAGAAGAAGATCTTCATCGGCGCGTTTCCACCATCTCAGTGGCGTGTTCCTGGTTCTTCCTTGTCAGCTTCCATTGAAGTTTCTGGCGATTCCTCGAAGACCAATCCTTGCTGCTTTCGTCTTACTTTGCTCTATCTGAGTTCCTTGGCTGTTTCTTTTTGTTGATTGTCTTCTTGCGTTGTTCTTTTGCCGATTGAAATCTTATGTAGTTTGCTTTGATTACTTTGATCATATAGTGCAACTGGGGTGAGTCTCCCGTCCTGAGATTCCGCGGATTAGGGTCTACCGAACCACGTAAACAATTTCTGGTGGTTTTGTGTTCTTTGATTTCCTTTAGTTGATCAATTGCGAAATCTGAGACCTTAAGATCGATCGGATCTTGTTCACTTAGGTTTATCAAATACCTCCAACCTTTCTCCTTGTTTATTCCTTCAGAGTGTAGTCCTCAAAGTTTTGCAAGTGTTGCTTTCCTCATGGCTTCCTTCTTCTAGAGAAAGTTTCTTTATTTTGGGATGTCCTGTTTCTTTAAGATTCGCTAAAGAAGCCTGCGTTGTGAATCCTAAGTTCGGTATGTCAATGAATTCTTATGCCAAGAGATATGGAATCTTTAAAACTAGAATCTAAGGTTGCTCTTCAGGTGTCTCATCACTTGCATTTTCAAAGTATTTGATGAAGCTCCTTGGCTGATCTTCATATTTTGCCCATCTCTCTTTGGTGAGTCCTTGATTATCTCACCCTCAGTTTCAGATGCTTCGGTTATGTTCTTGTAAGAAGGTGATGATTGTTGTGCTTTCTCATTATCTGCAGCAGATAGGACTTAGTTTCAGAAATGGGAATAATCTCATCAGTAAGTAGATTAAAAAGTTTGTCCAATACCTTTTACTTCATATTGTAATCTATGAACTAATAAAAGAATGGAACTATAATCGAAGTAAACGAGTTAACTGTGCTGGAAATAAAAAAATCCTGATTGAAGTTAAAATGAGGGTTTTGTGCAGTACAACCAGTGGCGGAGCCACGTCATGCCCAGAGGGAGCTATAGGCCCCACTCGATTTTTGAAAAAAAAAAAAAAATCTAATTTTTTCGGGAGATGCATCAGCCGGCCCTAGTTGTTTATCTCAGCTCTACTCAAATCAGCGCGAATGAGGAATTGTCCATCTCGTCAAGACCCCAGCCCACACATCTAGGCGCTAAGGTGCCAATTTTGCTGCGGATTGTTGGCTTGCTGCTGCTGCGGGTTGCTGGCTTGCTGCTGCTGCGGGTTGCTGGCTTGCTGTTGCTGGCTTGCTGTTGTGTGTTGCTGGCTTGCTGCTGCTGCGGGTTGCTGCTGCTGCGTGTTGCTGGCTTGCTGCTGCTGCGGGTTGCTGCTGCTGCGGGTTGCTGCGTGTTGCTGCGGGTTGCTGCGTGTTGCTGGCTTGCTGCTGCTGCGTGCGTGGTGTTGCTGCTGGCTTCTGCTCCGTGTTGCTGCTTGCTATCGGGTTTGCTTAGTTATATGCTTCTTCTTATAAATATTGATGTGTTAAAGACAAAAACAAACAATCAATTTATCTAAATGCAGGGTGTATTGTTGGCTGCTGCTGAAGTATTGCTTAGTATTGCTGAAATTAGTCTTAAATTGAAATCCAAGATTCTACACATTTACTTCCATTGTTCTTTGTTAACAAAGGTAACCCTAACTTTTATCAATTTGGGAATTATAAAGTAGTTGTTTATAATTTGTATAATATATGATAGTGGTTCTAAGACAGAGATTCATTATTTAATTGAGTGATTTTTTGTCTGCATATTGACTTGCTCATTGAATGAAGTGAATGCTCTTATGCTCATTATTGAATTGAATGAATTGAGTGCTCTTTGATATTGATTTTATATAGAGAAATTGATTTCTACCACTTTGTTTGATGGTGGGTTTGATTTGATTTATATTAATGTAGTATATAATTTGATTGTTTCATAAATGAGGAAATTCTTTTCAAGCATTAAAGTTCCACGACACAGTGAAGAACAAAATGATGGATCTTGTTCTAATCCTAATTCATTAAGCGTTTCGAGTTTGCCTAGTATTGACCCGTTAATCATTCCTAGTGTGCCTAGTGTTGAACCATTAATCGTTCCAAGTGTGCCTAGTGTCGAACCACTAAGAATGTCAAATCTGTTTAGTGTTGAAGTTGAGGCTGAATTTGATGAGTTGCTTGCTGACCCAGGGTTAAGGAAGGATATATTTGATTATGAACCGAAGGATATAGAAAGGGTTAGACGAGCTTATTTGCTCAAAGGACCTTGTCAACCTAGGAATCATGTTTTTCCCAAGACCCTATTTGCATCTCAGAACCGTAGATTTGTTTCTAGTTGGTTTAATGATTACAGCACTTGGTTGGAATATAGTATATCAAAAGATGTTGCATTTTGCTTACATTGCTATCTCTTCAAACCTGATCGTGGTCAACAAGGAGGAGGTGATTCATTTGTTGGAAAAGGGTTTAAAAACTGGAGGAAGAAAGATAGATTTCGGATTCATGAAGGTGAAAAGGATAGCGTTCATAGGTTATGTGTACAAGCTTGTGATAATTTGATGCGTCAGAAACAACACATTGAAGTATGCCTTTCTCATCACTCAGAACAAAGTCGGGTAGACTATCGTGCTAGATTGATTGCATCAATTGATTGCATCAGATTTCTTTTGCTGTAAGGATTAGCTTTTCGTGGACATGATGAATCTCATGAGTCGAGTAACCAAGGAAACTTCCTTGAACTTCTGCATTTCCTTGCCGACCATAATGATGAAGTTAAGAGAGTTACTTTGGGTAATGCACCCGAGAATCTGAAGTTGACCTCTCCTACAATTCAGAAAGATATTATAAATGCCATTGCAGTCGAGACAACAAGTGCAATAATTAGAGATATGGGTGATAATCTGTTTTCTGTTTTAGTTGATGAAGCTCGTGATATATCAGTGAAAGAACAGATGGCTGTTGTTTTGCGTTTTGTGGATGATAGAGGGTGTGTTGTAGAGCGTTTTCTTGGAATTGCTCATGTTGCTGACACCACAGCTTTGTCATTGAAAAGGAATATTGAGGCTCTTTTTTCTCGACATGGGTTGAGTATTTCAAGTTTACGTGGACAAGGTTATGATGGAGCTAGCAATATGCGAGGTGAGTTTAATGGTCCAAAGAGTTTGATAATGATGGAGAATCAATCTGCTCATTATATTCATTGCTTTGCTCATCAATTGCAATTGGCACTTGTAGTTGTTGCTCAAGAATTGACAAAAATAGAGAAGTTTTTCTATGACATCTCTATGTTGAGTAATATTGTTAGTGCTTCATGCAAAAGAAAAGACATGCTTCGAACTAAATCATTTGAGCAAGTAGTTGATGGTCTTCGTGAAGGTGAAATCTTGTCTGGAAGGGGGCAAAATCAGGAAGTGTCTTTGGGTCGAGCTGGACGGACTCGCTGGAATTCGCACTACAGAACATTGGTGAATTTAATTGTTTTGTATGACCCAATAATTGATGTGCTTATGGAGATTCAGAAGGATTCAGATCCAAGCCAAAGGGCTCAAGTAGGCAATCTTCTGGATTCTGTGATGTGCTTTGAATTTTTGTTTTGCTTATTCTTGATGAAGAATGTTCTTGGAATTTCAAATGAGTTGTCACAAGCATTACAGAGAAAAGATCAAGATATTGTTAACGCAATGAATCTAGTCAAAGTCACCAAACAGTTACTCCAACAAATGAGAGATGGAGGTTGGGAGTCATTGTGGGAAAAAGTTGTTTCATTTTGCAACAAAAACGACATTGATGTCCCCGAGAAGGAAGACTTCTATGTCATTCCTGGAAGAGCTCGTTGCAAGATTCAACAGGTTACCAATCTACATTACTATCGTGTCGGGTTTTTCTATGAAGTAATTGATTTGCAGCTCAAGGAGCTGAACAGTCGCTTCAATGAGCTTAATACCGAGTTGCTTATGTGCATGTCATGTCTTGATCCAAGTGAAGCATTCTCGGCATTTGACAGTGGAAAGTTGATTAGATTTGCAGAATTGTATCCAAAAGACTATTCATCTGTTGATATATTGACACTTGAACAACAACTTGATTTCTATATTGCTGATGTTCGCTCAGATGATCGGTTTGTCAACCTAACAGGTATTGTATTCAAATGACTATTTCAGTTGTTGGCATATTGGCACTTGAGCAACAATTTGGTTGTTATATTGTTGATGTGCTCTTAGATGATTGGTTTGTCAACCTTACAGGTATTGGTGAGCTCTCGAAGAAATTAGTTCAGACGAAGAAGCATCGCGTCCACCATCTAGTATATCGTCTGGTGCATTTAGCTTTGCTTTTACCTGTTGCAACAGCTACCGTTGAGAGGGCTTTTTCTGCAATGAAGCTTATCAAAACTTCGTTACGCAATCGACTCGGAGATGAGTTGATGAATAATTGTTTGGTTTCTTATATTGAGAAGGATATAGTAAGGGATATTGAAATTGAAGATATAATTGTGCGATTTCAGGAAATGGCAAATCGAAGAATGTCACTGTAAAAACAGATTAATGTAATTTTTAGTATTTTATGAAATTATTTTAATATTGACTTTAGTCAATCGAATTTAGCCCCCTCTAAACCAGAATCCTGGCTACGCCACTGAGTACAACCATAGTTTTTCAAGAACTTGTCAACTCTCCCTCGTCAATATCGTCTCTTGAACATTCAGAATCACTAAATTGCACACAGCAATCTGTGATCTCATCTCAACAGAACTCATCCAACTCCTCTGCTAGAATAGAAACCCCTTGAGAAATGCAATGCCAACATCATCTCTCTTAAATCTATCTTCATCTAGCAAGCAAATATTTATTGTCCCTTAACGAATCAACAAACGTGTAATCGCTTTCAAAATCACTTGCCTCTAAATTTCCATCTCCAATCTTGTAGGATAAAGCCTATTATCGTCATCCAACTCCAGATCACAACACTCAGCAAAGAGCTCATCAAGCATGGTGATGATGTCGTGTTCTCCCTCATAGATAATAACCGTAAATGTATAGGAATATGTATTTATATTTTTGTTATTAATACTTCCACCGTATCTTGTAAGAGTAAGATTCGATTATTATTATTTTTACGAATGTACATAATTTTTTACACATTTACATGTAAATACATGCACATTGCATATGTGTGCATGTCTTTGACAACATATAAAAAATAAATGCACATGTCTGCATGCGCATGTAAATTTCAAGAAATGTGCATGTAAATGTGATATGCATGTATTTGTACATTCGTACAATAACACAATTTCTATATACCGCCACCCTAAATTACCAAACACTGTCAGGTCTCTCGCGTTACGCGAGATGTCCATTCCTCGCGTAACAAGAGATCAAGAAAAATTAACATAATTTCAAAATGTTAATCTCGTGTAACGCGAGGAATGAGCATCGCGCGTAACGCGGGAAATGCACATCTCGCATTACGCGAGAGATTATATCAGATAGACGTTGTTCTAATCCATTTAATAGATGTCTTGTCCCCACTTAACTATAATAATCACCCTCTTATTTTAAGTAAACCATAACACCTATTAATCCTACCCTAACACCTATCATCTTTCACTTCTTTTACCCTCCATTAAAACACATTTTCAAAACCTTCAAACCTCAAAACACTCTAAACCCACCAAAAACAATGGAAGATGAAGAAGAATTCAATAATGGAAGAAGTGTAGATGGTGGTTCATCAAGTTACCATGTCAATGAGGTAACGTTCTTACTTAAATTTTGAATTTAAATTTGTTTTGCACCATTAAAAGCTACAATGAAGTTATTATGTTGCGTTTCATGTTAAATTTAGTAGTAGTAAGTGTTAAAGAGATGAATTTTTCATATAATATCCAAAATATTTGTTCTTGAATGTTGTTTTGTTTAGGGTTTAGGCTTTTAGGGGTTTTAATGTACCAAATTTAGTTTTGTTCATGTTTATGCTATTTTGGGTACAATGTTAGTGATTATAGATTATATTAGTGAAATGTTAAAGTGTATGATAAGAAATGATGTGTTGAATGAGAATTTTGCGAATTTTCACATTATTTTTCTAATTAGGTTTGAATGACCACAGTTATGCAATTTCACGTGTTATGCGAGAATGGAATTCCTCGCGTTACACGAGAGACCAAATCTCGTGTTACACGGAAAATTGCACATTACAGAGCTAACTCTGTTTGTGTATGTTTTGTTGTGTATATGTGAATTTTTCTTTGTTCGTTGGGTTGAACGCAATCCAGTTGAATGACTACACCTACTCAACGTCCACGGTGCCATGTCCGCCACCGTCATTTGATTTAGGAATTGAGTTTGGTGATTATTATCAACCATCTACGTATGAAGTGTCGACACTTCATACGTCTGTGCCATCTAGTTATCAAGTGCCCGTGACATCTACATATGAATTGCCCGTGCCATCTACCTATCAAGTGCCTGTGTCATCTACTTAGAATTTCCATGTACATATGAAGTGTCATCAAGCTATGACGCGTTTGATTCACAGTTTGCTAACCCACCTACGTTGAGACCTGTACAAACGTAGGAGAGGAGATGTGGTTTCTTCAGTCTTTACACACTGCTCCAAAGTTTGATGATCCCGTATGTGAGGAAGATGTTGTTTCTAGGGATTATTCAGAATATTTTACAACGGAGCAAGTGTTTGCCTCTAAGGAGATTGGTCATTTATGGACGTTCAACATTGCAAAGCATAAGTTTATGATCTCTATTGGAAGGACTAAACCATCTTTACTGGGACAAAGTGGAAGGGTTCAACTCCTTTGTGGGAAAGGGGAAAGTATAAGCCTAAATGTCTCTTTGTGAGGAAAAACACAAAGAGCAAAAAAGTGGGGTGTCCATTTGAGTTGAAGCTTATAGAGAACCGTATTGAAGACAATTGGAGAGTAACTGTTGTTTGTGGTTTGCATAACCATCCTATTGAAGATACTTTGGTAGCGAATGCATTTGCTGGGAGGCACACCCCTGATCAGAAGAAAAAAGTTCGTGAGATGGTACTTTTTCACTGTTCTCCTAATCAGATTTACACTGAGTTAAACAAGGATCCCGAAAGCTACACCAAGAAGAGACAAATGTACAATTTGGTACAAGGGATAAGGAAAGAAGAAATGAAAGGTAGAACAGTGGTTCAAAAATTCTTCCACAAATGCAAAGAGAACAACTACTTCATGGAGTATAGGCCAAGTTCAAAAAATCCTTCGACGATAGGTGACTTGTTCTTTGCTAGTCCCGAATCATTGAAGCTCTTAAATGCGTTTCCATATATCCTTTTGTTGGATTCGACTTATAGCACGAACAAGTAAGTATTTATCATTCTGTTTTTTTTAATTCATTTGAAATTTTATATATATGGTAAAAAATACTCACGCGCTACGCGAGAGTATCATCCCTCGCGTTACGCGAGAAATGTACTAGATTGAATGGTTCTGTTTTTTGTTTGAGAAGATTGTGGAATAGAGTACTTTCTCGCGTTCCGCGAGGAATGGGAATCTCGCGTAACGCGAAGAAATACATTACAGATGCACAATTCTTTGCTTAATTGTATTTTGGTCACAGGTAGAATATTCCCTTTCTGGAGATAGTTGGTTTGACTTCTACATGGAATAATTTTTTCGTTTGCGGGGAATGGTTAGAGGCGGAGAGTGTGGAAAGTTATTTGTGGGTGATGCAGCAATTGCAGACGATGTATTTGAGAATAGGAGTCTCACCTACTTGCTTCGTCACAGGCCGTGAGATGGCACTTATGAATGTCACAGACATGTTATGGCCAAATGCAAAGTTTCTCTTATGTAGACGGCATGTAAGGAAGAACATAGAGGCAAAAGGCAAGAAAGATATGGGCACATACACATTGGGGACTAAGATTTCTGTGGAATATTTTGAGGTGTTCAAACAAACCACTGAAGAAGACTACTATAAAAAGTTGAAGATACTAGAGAGTGAATGGGCCGCTGATCCAACCGTAATTAACTACGTGAGAGAGAATTGGCTAAACCCTTACAAGGAAAGAATTGTTTCAGCATGGATGGATAACGTCTTTACTCTTGGGAATAATACGACAAACAGGTATGTTCACTATTTTTTATATTTAAACGTTATGCACTTTCTATTTAAATGTAAATCTGCATTACAACTTCTGTAATGCAAATTCATGCGTAACACGAGGAGACCTTATGTCGCGTCACGCGAGATAGGATGCCTCGCGTTACGCGTGAATTTGCATATTACAGAAGCACAATTGTAGATTCACAGTTTCTGTTATTATGTCAATTTACATTGTTTTTCGAACATTTTAGAGTTGAAGGAGCACATTCGTGTCTTAAGTCGTACTTGACTAGTGGAAAGGGTAGGTTAGACACAATGTTCGGTGAATACAAAACAATGGCAGCGAACCAACTTAAGGAGATTAATGTGTCTTTCACCGAGAGTTTGAGTAAGAGCTCCTTGTTTAAAGTCTTGAAGTTCAAAGTGTCTTACAAATGCACAGATGAATTGCTTAAGGAATACACGAAAGGCGAGAGATATGGTTTGTACACGCCTATGTTTTGTAGCTGTGAGATCAAGATTAGAGACGGGTTGATGTGTCTCCATTAGATTGGCCAACATTGGAAGGAGCAAATACCGCTTTTACCATCAGAGTTGCACCCTTTATGGAGTACATTGAGTTTGGAAGATGTTGATGTACCCGGAATACTCGAAGTTAAGAGTAAGGTGGCAAGACGTCTTTTTCAGAGTTTCCATGAGGAAACATTTCCGAACTTGTCAGCCCATGGTCAAGAGAAGTGTGCACAAATAGTTTTAGAAATTGGGAAAGTAAATACTCCTCTAAAAGAGCCGGCTATTTCAAAGCACACCGGGGGTCGTCCAGTCGGAGCTCCTAACAAAGAGCCAAGGTCAACCCAAAGAAGACCGTTTGCATGGGAGCACACTAATGCCGAGATGGATGCTAGAGCTTTGGAAGAAACACCTTCAAAGAAGCAAGGAAATGCTTCTAATTCTACAACATTGAAGAAACCAAAAATATAGGCACTTGCCATATACAAGGCTCATGTACCTCAATCAATGCACACCTATGTGAATGGTTGGTTTGAAGTAAATGGAGATGGAAATTGTGGATTTAGATCAATAGCGTATTGAGACGGAGGAGAACCAACACTTATGGAGGGAAGTAAGAGATTTAATGATAGCTATAGTAAAAGATATTTGACATCTAGTAGAAGGAACTTGGACTGGACCTCAAGAAGCCCCAACTTTGGAGAGCGTCGTACACCAACTTACATGGCAAAGAATAAGGATGACTCCAAAATATCATTGGCTAGCAACCCCGGAAATGAGATGTCTTGTGGCTTCCACATTCAACGTAGTGTTCGTAACGGTGGGAATAACACTAACTATACTTTCTTGCCTCTACAACTTTCTACTTGGTATCAGCCAGGGTGCACACTTAACACGATCTGCTTATTATATATTGAGAGGGGGGAACATTTCATTCCGGTAAGCTTCTAATCTTCTTCTGACTAACCTACTATTATACTTAGCATTTAATATGCAACTTCCTAATGTTGTTGTTTTATTGTAGTTGCGCCTTCAAGATAACATCTCATTACCTACTGTGTTTACTCCTTGGTGGTGGATCATTGTTTGCACGATCTTAGGCTAAGGTCTTTTATTTCATAAGAGCCTTGACTTAATTTTAGTTGCACAAGGACCCAGTTTCAAGAGTATGGTGTTCGTTAAAGGTCAATGACGGTGAACTTTCTCCCTCAAATCTTTTTTAAAGAAGGGAAGAATGATGAAGCATCATCTATTACAACTCTGACTCCTTCGAGGCAACAAGGGAACCATCAACAATTTGGAAGAGCAAGGAAGAGACTGAAGATTACAAGATGATTTGAGCTTTCTAAGTGTTGCCTATGATAGGCCATTTGTGTTTTATATTTCGTATTTTGTATTTGGATTATTTCCATTTTAAATAGCTTAATTTGTGTTTGTAATAAGGAATTTTTTTTCTGAAATAGGCTTTTTTTTAGAAAATATTCCCGATATAGGCTCGTTTTGAAACTAACTCCCAACATAGGCACTCTTATGATGTTCGGAAATTTTTCACGTATGAGATAAAATAAAAAAATAATAATTGGATTTGTATACTACAAAGGATTTGTTTTAAATTTTTTTTTTCAAAGTTTTTATATATATATTATTATATAAGACCTACTCGTGTTTGGATGGCTCGTATGGGCTCGTTTGAAATCAGAATCAATCACGACCGATTTCGTTGGGTCCGTATTGATCCCAGCTTTCACCAGATATGTCTCTCGCTCGATTCTGATTTCGAACGACCGCATACGAGCCACCCGAACACGCGTAAGTCTCGTGCGTACCTTCTAATGTAAATGGATATTTACAAATTCGTTCCTCCATATCAGGCGATGAGAGACATATCTGGTGAAATTTGGGATCAATACGGACCCAACGAAATCGGTCTTGATCGATTCCGATTTCAAACGAGCTCATACGAGCCATCCAAACACGGGTAAGTCTTATATAATAATATATATATATAAACTTTGAAAAAAAAAATATTTAAAACAAATCCTTTTATACAAATCCATTTTTTTTTTAAATTTTTTTTATGTGTAAGAGCGTCTCTTACACGGGGGAATTAAAAAATAAAAATCTGCTTCGGATGAGAGACGCTGGTTTTACCAGCGTCTCTCATATGTGAAAAATTTTCGAACCTCATAAGATTGCCTATGTTGGGAATTATTTTCAAAACGAGCCCATATCGGAAATATTTTCTAAAAAAAAGCCTATTTCTGGAAAAAAAATTGTAATAAGGTTCGGTTCGGTTCACATAGGATTGTAAGAACCAAACCCATCTTTCCCTTTTTAGTTTGAGATGGCCGACCTTAAGGAGTATTTAAGGACTCCTTCTCCTTCATTTTTTCCGAGGCTCTTATTGATGAAAAATCATACTTGAAAAGTTTATGAGAGCTTCTCATCTTTTCCTTGTGATGGCCTCGTGAGTAATACATGAAGATCCTTGAAAGGGCCCCATGAGTCGTCTTCAAGAAGACGACTCATGCTCTTGAGGATTCGTCTTCTCATTGTGTGAGATTGTACAAGACGGGGTCTCTAACTTCATATTGATTGAGGTCCTTGTACGTTCGAGTTCAAGGGTTGCTTTCTTTTGGATTTTTGGTTCTATCTTCCTATCCTTTTTATTTGTATTTCCAATTCTGGTTTCTGTCGTCTTCTTCATTGTTCTTTGTTTCCAATTTTGTCAAGGTCTCTTCGTTTAGATTCAAATCATTACGGCTCATCCCCGTATCACAAATCATATTTCATAAGATGTAAAATACTATTTCATAATATAAATATAGTTATATTATTAGAAATATTTAATACATGCGATTCGTGTATGACATGAAAACACAAACTAATAAGACGAATATAAGACACCAATCCTTTATTTCACTCAAGCGCAATAACAAATAAATTATCTTAAAATTTTCTATCGGACCCTTTATTTCACTCAAGTCCCATAACAAATAAATTATCTTAAAATTTTCTATCGGACCCTCTCTAGAGGTGTTAAAAGGTTAACCGGACCAGCCAAACCGGACCGGAACCGGCCTGGTCAAAACCGGAACCGGCCTGGAACCAAGACCGGACCGGCCAAACCGCCTTCATATCGGTTCAGGTTTAGGTTCATGAGATTACAGAACCTTGAACCGGCGGTTTTAATGATGGGTAACCGGATAAACCGGCCCGAAACCTAAACAGTCCGGTTAACCGCCAGTTCACACCAAAAAATATAAAAATATATACATAAAAATTTGAGTGGAGGAGGAAGAATTTCATTTTTTAATCTATAAACTTCAACCTCTTAGGTAGTTTTCGATATGAGAAGTTTTTAAATGTTTTATGTTAGTAATAAAACAGTTTTTGACATTGGAAAATTAGAAGGAAAAAAACACTCTTATGTTTGTGTATATAAAAACAACAAATTAGTTACAAGTTTCAAGCCTCTAATGTTAATTAAACTTAAATATTTGAGCTCATTAAAAAAAAAATATAAATTCCATATATATATATATATATATTTTTAAACTTATGCATGTTCACTTGTTCAGGGTCGAATCGAAACCGGTTAAAAAATCGGCGTTTTTCCGATCAAACCTGATCAAAACCGAAATCGAAACCGGCCCGGCTGAACCGACCTCTTGCCAATTTAGGTTAATGTTGAAGCATATACTCCGTATTAAACCTTGAACCGGCGGTTTTGTCTGTTGGATTCTTATACCGCATGAGATTTTTATTTTCAATCTCAAATTTTCAAGTTTTTTTATTTTTTGACATTTCCGAATCCCCTCTCGGCTTCTCTCTCTCCTCGTCTGTGTTTTTCGAGTTCTGCGGATTTGCAATCGAGGGTTTGAAACCCTAGGTTTGAGGTCCGAGAAGAACAATTTTGGAATTACGGATCCCAGGAAGGAAGCGAAAGAGCAAGTATTTTCCCTTATTCCAAGTAATTGCTAGATATTTCATATCACTGAAGGCATGGATTTGGACAGATGGATCACCAGGGTCAAAGACGGCCAGCATCTCGCCGAAAACGAGCTTCAGCTGCTTTGCGAATATGTAATGCTCTCTCACTTTCCTTTTCATCTAGCTTTCGCTTTCCATCTATCTCAGGTTTGTGTTTGTATATTCTGTATTCAGAAACTGAAGGTTTGATTTTATATCCTAGTATTGTTGCAGAGAAATTAAGGCTCCTTAAAACAAAATTAGATTATTTTTCTGTTGGTTGGATTCTGTATGGATGCATCAGTGATGTTTGGCTTTGGTTTCAAGTTCATAGCTGATTTTTTTCTATACCCGTGATTCAGTATGCTAGACTGAGGTGCTTTCTAAGAGATTAAGGAGTTATTAGGTGAGATTGTGCTGGAATGCTAGTGTTAACCTCTTATTTTTGCTTCTTCGTTGTAAGTTTAAGAGTTTGGTAAACCGGGTCTATTGAAAGAGTTTGATCTTCGACTGTTCTTGCATCTGAGTACTTGAGATTTAGAACTTGCCGAAACCTGTATTCTGCAAATCTGTCCTGTTCTTCTTCATGTCATGTAATTTGACGAGATCAAACAATGTGGGACACAGTCATGTTTCTCTTAATCTAAGCACTTGAAATTACTGCAACAATCTGTTAAGGGAAATTAGCGTAAGCAGATTGCTGCCTAACGTTTGCGAGGATGTTTCATATTTACAATTTTAGAGAGAGATTTTGAGTAATATGATAAAGGCAAAACACATTAAGTGTAGACTGTCGAGTTAAGAAATGAATTTTACGTGTCAAGGAAGAAACTGTTTTACTTGTTAAAACTTGTTTATGACACGTGACACACATTTCATTGGCTCATTAAGATATTATTTATCTGTTGACTTCAAGGATTTAAATGCAACGATTTATTAAGCTGATGGAGATTTTGATATAGATTTTTTTGCAACAGTTGGAGCCTCTGATAGGTTATTTAGCCCTTGAGTGGCAGATTGCAGAATTTTTAATATCTGCACTTCCTTTCCATATTCCAATGTCTTCCACAGATGTTCCTACATGAGAATCACAGGATTCTGGTTTCCTTTAATAGCTACTTCTTAGATCCATGCCAGCTTTTTACATCAGTGTATAAATGAGTTTCCAGTGTCTGGATGCTTTACTCAATTATTATGGATCAGCTCAAACATCATTCTGAGCCTTTATTTTTTCACCTTATTTTCCAGGTTAAAGATATCCTTATTGAGGAGTCAAATGTACAACCAGTCAATAGTCCAGTCACTGTTTGTGGTGATATTCATGGCCAATTCCATGATCTAATGAAGCTTTTCCAGACAGGGGGTCATGTTCCAGAAACCAATTACATATTTATGGTAGTAGTGGCTGTGTACAGAATAATATCCTTGGTCTCGTTGATTTTTTTTTTGCACTTCTGGTGTTTGCTAAGTCTTCCATAATGGTATCAGGGAGATTTTGTTGACCGGGGCTACAACAGTTTGGAGGTTTTCACAATACTCTTGCTTCTAAAAGCTAGGTATCTCATTTTTGTACGTTTTATAAGTAATGCAAACTAGTTTCTTTCATATTGGACTTGTCTCCAAATAATTTTAGGCAATTAGAATTTATGCTAGTTTCATGTGTTTATAATGCAACACATTAAACAGAATGGCCTGTTGCTGCTGTTGGCTTGGTTTTAAAAGGCCCGAGGCGCACAAAGGCGCAGAGGGGTCCTTGGAGCCTAAACGTAAGGCGCAAAAAAAAAACGTGCGCCTTTTGTATGAAGGCGCACCTTTACTAAAATGATAGCAAATTAGTTTTGAACACTTAAAATCTAAGCCTATATATGTGTACTCAGATTCTAAGTTTTGGCTTGTAGGAGGGAAATAAAGTCACCATTATGCATATTGATAAAAGAAAACTAATGAAGAGTATTAGAATTTGGAGGAAAGAACCAACAGTTCTCCTCTTCACTAGATTCTGCACAATTTCTGCATAGAGAAAGGTGAACTTTGGGAGGGTGAGAACGGAAGAAGAATAGTTAAGAGAGATAGAGGTAAGATTCAGAGAGAAGAATCCCTGCTAAAACCTAGTTCGTTGTTGGGCTGCTGCTCATCTTCGCTCCTTTCATCTTCTTTTTTTATTTTATTTTATAGAAATGTACTGGGTATTTACAAATTTCCCCCTTTAAAAACATAAAAATCCTTTAGAAAAAGGTGCTGGAAGCCCTAGAACCCTAGGTGCGCCTCAGTTCCTCCAAGGAAAAGCACTCAAGGCGCGCACCTTTCGTTTTTAAGTGCGCCTGTACTGATTAGGCGCCAGGTCCTGCCCCTTGCTGCGCCTAGGCTCGAAAAAGGCGCGCCTTTTAAAACCAAGGCTGTTGGACATTATATTTCCTTCTCACCTTTAGTACTATAATTGAGCCCACTACCCAGTTTCCATTTACAAAATGCCAAGTACTTTAAGCAGGCTAAATACTTTATGCCTTCAGTGGTAAGGACTATTTATTAACCTGTTAAGTTGCCATTTGGACATGCAAAATAATCTTATATTTTGGATTATGAAATAAAGTGGCTTTGTTTTTTGTAAATGTAGCATTATATCAAAATTTTCTGGCTTCATACATAGCAAAGAGAATGGTTTTTAAATGAAATTTTGTTTTGAAAGAAATACAACAACTGTGAATCCCGCTTAGACAGTCCGGAAAGAAATAACAAAGATAATTTGGTACGACAGAAAGAGCTTCTATACCCATTTCTTTCTATTCATCCTTATTAACTTTGCAAAACGACATGATTAATTGAATTAATAAGACTATCTGTTGTTTAATTTGTTCTAATAGGTATCCCGCTCACATCACACTATTGCGTGGAAATCATGAAAGTAGGCAACTAACTCAGGTACTCTTCTAAAATCACGGGCACTGGGAAAGAATCCTTTACTATGTTTGCCTCTCATGAAATTCTCTTAAAACAGGAGTCCTATAGACAGTCTGCTTCTTCCTTGGGGAAGGATTTTTCATCAAAAGAGTACTGTTTGAGAGGTTGCCCTAGAATGGCTCTCAAATAGGATTAACATATTATCCTGCACGACCATAAGAAACCTGTTGAGTGAAACATTCTTTGTTTTGTTGTGAATTCATTTATTGTTTGAATTAGTTACACGTATCCTGGGGGTGAAAGATGGTCAATGTATGAATTATGAGATATATCTCGGTGGATGATAGCTGCCTGTGTATGATCTGAGGTGCAAGTCCGAGTCTCCTTACCGCTTCTTATTTATTCCACTTTATGAACATGCACGCCCACAAAATAGTTTCCTCTTCTCCTTGAAGCACAAATCCTGATTTTGATCAACTATCCATTTTGTTTCTAAAAACTTCCTAGATTGTATGTATTATGCAAATTTGTACCAATTCTTGATATATCGTAGCACCAAGCAAAATTATTTGTATGTATACCAAAATTATTTACTATGTTTTGTTTTTTCTGACAGGATGCTTAGAAAGTGTGGTAGGAAGTTCCAGAATAGTTGTATGTAGCTTTTGCATGGTTACATTTTTTTTATCACATGTAATCCTGCAATTTGATTTTTTATCCCTTTTTCTTTTCTTTTTCTTAAAGAAAGTTCTCTCGAAAGGAGGAATGAATACATGGCAAAGTGACAATTAACTCCTGAATTCAACATCCACTTCCTACTTCTAAGTGGACAGTCTACATGACCACTCATTTACACAAAATCCATTCTTACACAAGAATTGTCTTAGGACACTACATAGCAGAGACTAACTTTCTTTATCTTCTTCTAAGCTCTAATTAATAGTTGATTGGCAGACATAGAAGTTACTTCATCTGGCTACTTTTTCTATGAGGTTTTATTTGATTTGGTAACTGGCATTCCAAGTTTTTATATTAGGAATGAAAAGACATGAGAACCCTTCCAGAAGCATTCATATTCTACCTGACACTAAAACCCAAATTGTTGTTTAATGAATGTTTAATGAATGTTTTTGTAGCTTTGTGGAGTGTGCATATGTCACGCTGTGTTACTGACTTACTGTACATTGATGTATTAAGTTCCTGTTTAGTTGGGGGTACATGCCAACTAGGCCTAAAACTGCTCAAATGAATTTGATGTTGTGACAGGTGTATGGCTTTTACGATGAGTGCCAAAGGAAGTACGGCAATGCCAATGCATGGAGATACTGCACCGACGTATTTGACTATTTGACTCTTTCAGCAATTATAAATGGAACAGTAATGCTCTCTTTCGGATGTCTTTTGCTTTACTAGCTTGTGTACTCATCTCAGGTTACACGAAAGTTAATGATTTTTAGGTTCTAGGATGTCCACAACTTTTTACGATTTACTGTTTAATTGTTCTTTGATTTCAGGTGCTTTGTGTCCATGGAGGCCTCTCTCCTGATGTCAGGACTATAGATCAGGTTCTAAGCTCTACATCATCCCAGTAACCCATTATTAAACTACTAGAATCTTGTTTTATTTTGGGTAGAAATTACTAGAAGAATCTTATACATTGTATGCCAGTACTACTTCCTTTGATATCTGGATTGTTTTTAACGTGAAAGATTTTCTCTTTTCATATCCCGTACTTTCCTTGTATCAAGGCTACTGCGCTTGAATCATGTGGATTCCAAGTATCATGTTTCCATCATTTTCCAGTTGAATAGTGATATGTTTGGTTGAGTGGAAGGAGATTAGTTATTTAATTGTAGTGATTAATTGGAGCTAGTCTTATTTCTAGAATGTCTTTTGTTATATTAGCTCATATATGTAGAGATAAGTTCCAATACGAAATACGAAGCGTTCGCGTTCACAGTTTACACATTAATGTTCATAGTCTGGATGGTTATGTTCATAGTCTGGGCGATTACAATTTTGAACTTTTTTAAGTGAGTCACAGGGTGACAATTTTGTAATTTTTGTGAACAATTTTTTTTTAAATGACCTAAACGGGCATGATAGCCTGATTATGAACATGACCGTTCAGATTATGAACATTAACTTGTTATTTGTGAATGCGAAACTTCGTACTTCCTATCGTAAGGTTTCTTTCTACCCGAACCTTTCTCCATGTACGTAAATAGTAATTATCTTTATATTATATTACATAGACATGAAGTTTTGGCGGTGCTTGATCTTGGGTTATGTTAATCTCCTAATGTAAACTAAAAAATATGTAGCGTCCCCAGCCCACTAAGACAAGATGTGCACATTCTTCCAATTCGGCTGTTACCTGGATTTAGTAAATTCAAGGTGTGACACTGACGTGGGAGTGCTGAGACGAAACTTGGGCTTAGCAATGGAGATTTCACAATCAGATCATATACATCTGTCATCTGTGTGTCATTTTCTGCCTTAGTAACCCTGTCTTGTTTTGTAAATCACATATGATCCCTGTCAAATATTCATATATAGACAGAATGACTTGGATTGAGGTATTTGGGAGTTTCCATCTCAATTATTTAGACAGATTAGAAATATACGACATCCAACTGCAATATTATTAATAGCTTTATGGCTAGAGCGAGATGCTCAGTTTCAGATTTGCTATATTGGTTATAATAGTATCTTTGTTTTCTTAATTATCGAAATTTCGGATGTGGTAGATAAGGGTCATTGAAAGGAATTCCGAAATTCCTCATGAGGGGCCATTCTGCGATCTCATGTGGAGTGATCCTGAAGATATTGAAACTTGGGCTGTTAGTCCACGCGGAGCAGGATGGCTCTTTGGCTCGAGAGTCACATCTGAGGTAATCCATCTTCTGGTAACATTGATGGCTCATTGTGATCATTTGTACTAAAGTTGCTTCTTCTGCAGTTCAATCATGTAAACAATCTTGATCTGGTCTGCCGTGCCCATCAACTTGTTCAAGAAGGTCTCAAGTACATGTTTCAGGATAAAGGCTTGGTAACGGTATAACTCGCTCCTTCGTCAATATGCACGTTCATTTGCAATTCAGGCAGAAGAGTGAAATTCGAATGCCTTTTTTGCAGGTTTGGTCAGCACCAAATTATTGTTACCGATGTGGAAATGTGGCCTCCATTTTGAGTTTCAATGACAATATGGTAAGTTGTGAGGTGCTTGCATACATATCTGAACTGGCATCATTAATGCTTCCTAGGGTTCCTTACATTAGTGATTTTTCTACACACACACACACACACTAGTCCTGTGACCATTTGGTTTTTGGATTGCCACTTAATATGTGTTAATTCATGCTCTTATTTTTTAAGTAGCGAGTTCCTCAAAGTATCTGAGGGTCAGTAGTTAGCGAATGCATGTGGACTCAATTGCTAACTTAACCCAAATCTGATATCTTCTACCTAGAAACATTGTTGGCTTCGAGTTACCCAAAACTTATTGTAAAATAGACTACCTATCCCAACCTTGACTTGAATGTTTAAATTCTAAAATGACCTAATTACCTGATAACTAGTGCCTTAAACTCAACCCTCGTGATTTCCATCTCTACAAGAATGTTGTGAAAGACACGTAAGAAAGATGCAAATACAGCTCATAATGCAAACTGCTGGCAGTGAACTATCCTCCTATCTCTTATGTATAATTTACATATTGCACAGGAAAGGGAGGTGAAGTTTTTCACAGAAACAGAAGAGAACAACCAGATGAGAGGGCCCAGGACTGGAGTCCCTTATTTCTTGTGAACATTTTCACCGGGTCTCATGTATCCAAGATGATACAGGTGATGTTGTTGGCTTCCAATCTAGTATAAGTTAAGGGGCATTCAGATTGTGTATTATTTTGATCTTTTCTTTTCCGTATTTCAATCGTTGGACTGACTGACTCGGATTTGTTTAATGCTGTGTATCACTTACTACTCATCTTTAGCTGCTGTTCTTTGTAAAGTTTATAGTAAAACCTGCTTCTCCTTTCAAGGCTTGTATGTGTCCTTGGCACCTTGTCATTTCTCTCTGGGGCATCTCGGCTTTAAGGGTTGGTTGTTCCTGCTTGTACTTGACAAAGTCCTGACTAGACTAGGTCAAATTGTTTGGGTGATTCATAGAAAATCATTTGCTACAAAGCTTATTTCCACAAAACCATAGATTATACAGTTTTTTTTTTTGCAGATGACTAGCTGTAAAAGCCAAGTCTTGAAAATCATATGATGTAAACGAAGAGATTGTTTTGCATGGTTCTGCAAGAACTTTCTTATTGTGTTCAGATGCATAGGGGGAATTAGGTCGACAAATGTTCTGTAGTGTGTTTCATAACTAACTTAATTTTACAGGTAGAAATGTATTTAGGATGAAACAAAAGTTGGGATGATCTGGATTCAATCAATATCTTAGGTTACATACTTTGGAGTTTGAGCTCTTGCCTCTTGCCTCTTGCCTCTTGCCTCTTGCTTGTCCATGTATACGTATTTTTCAATATATTCTACCATACTGGTTCCAATTTGTATTCTAACTAAAGGTAAAAAAGTTGTTGTGTACTTGTGTGCTAGAAAAAAGTTCATCTACCAATGACCAATTGGTCTAAGTGGATGAGTTTAGATTCCCTTGATCGCTTGAGCGTATAGATGTAGAGTGTCTGGCTTACATAGCTCGAATGGGCTAGAAGATATAAAAAGTAAATTATCTAATATTGAAGTAAATTCTCAAGTATAGTCTATAAAAAATATTCACTATTATATTACGAACATTCAATTGGAGTTGACAGTAAACAACTTATAAACAACAAACAGTATATGACATTAACATAACATCCTAATTCATAATAATAGGCTCCATATACATTCTCCAATTATTAATGAATACCCATTTCGATTAAGGATTATTTTATTTGCTGAGCAACTGAGATCAGTCATTAAGAAGCAAGGCCTCAACATAACACACATATCACTAGTTGTTGTTGTTGGTAGAAAGGAACACGTAGTTGGGATCGACTTTATGGGAGGTGGAGAGCTTGAGGAAGCTTCACTTCAGGGCAATGGAGACCTTTCAACCAACACAAAGCTTCATTTTATGGCAATGGAGACACTGCAACTTACACAACAGTTTCTCCTTCCCCATGCTGATTGTCTACCCATCAATTAGGTACAAAAAATGGGTATTATTTTAAATTTAAAAATATTCCCACCTTCATTCATAAAAACATCTCCTTTCCCCCTTCAAACGTACGCACAACTCTTCCTTCTCTCCATCAGTCACTAGCCATGGAAGCCAGTGCAGGGCTTGTTGCGGGTTCCCATAACCGCAATGAACTCGTAGTCATCCATGGCCATGAAGATGTAAAGAATCTAACACGGGCTTCTTATGATAATGTCTAAACATAATGTATATATTATTATATGACTTTGGTGTTAATTTGGTTGTGTAGCCTAAACCATTGAAGGATTTGACCGGCCAAGTTTGTGAGATATGTGGCGATGAGGTGGGGCTAACGGTTGACGGAGACTTGTTTGTGGCTTGCAACGAATGCGGTTTTCCGGCATGTAGGCCTTGCTATGAGTATGAGAGAAGAGAAGGGAGTCAACTTTGTCCACAATGCAAGACTAGATACAAGAGGATCAAAGGTACGTATAATACTATTACTAGTCGTCGGTCTAATGTTCAATTTCAAACAAAAGCTTACCTTAATTATAATGATGCAATGGGATTTAAGGGAGCCCGAGGGTGGATGGAGATGAGGACGAAGAAGACATTGATGATATCGAGCATGAATTCAACATTGAGGATGAGAAGAACAAGAACAATCATATTGTTGAGGCTATGCTTCATGGGAAGATGAGTTATGGAAGAGGTCTAGAAGATGAAGACAACTTTCCTGTAAGTTTCAATCCCAATAAATTACTCAATCCCAACAAACTAATTTACCAACATTTCCACTGTACATTTGATGTCTACGCAGGTGAGTGGCGAGCTTCCGCTGGGAGGTTATGGTGCAGATCAGATAACGGCTTCCTCACTGCACAGACGCGTTCATCCATACCCGGTTTCTGACCATGGTATACTTTCTTATCAAGTATTTGTCTTGTTGATCATTTCAATTGGTTTCTTTGTCATGCATACATAGTATTAGAGATCTTGTGTTGGTTATAGGAAATGCAGGATGGGATGGCAATAAAGAGGGAGGTTGGAATGAAAGGATGGATGAGTGGAAACTGCAGCAGGGGAATTTGGGGCCTGAAGGTGATGAATATGCCGATCCTGCCAAGTAAGGAATTAACTTGGTTACTTTCAAAACATTATGTATTGGCAAATTTAATATACTCTGATATGGCATGGCAGGGTTGATGAAGCAAGGCAACCACTGTCAAGGAAAGTACCCATTGCATCCAGCAAGATCAACCCATATCGGATGGTGATAGTGATCCGACTTTTTGTGTTAGCCATCTTCCTGAGATACCGTATAATGAACCCTGTCCATGATGCTATTGGCCTATGGCTGACTTCTGTCATTTGTGAAATCTGGTTTGCCTTTTCATGGATCCTTGACCAGTTCCCTAAGTGGTATCCTATTGATCGTGAAACCTACCTAGATCGTCTTTCTCTCAGGTAACACAACACATATATCTATCTGATGGCTGATGCTCATGCTCATGCATTGAAACAGGATTAACATACTGACTTATTTGATGACTTAGGTACGAGAGAGAAGGTGAGCCAAATTTGCTTGCTCCCATTGATATCTTTGTTAGTACTGTGGATCCACTCAAGGAGCCTCCTCTTGTTACATCCAACACTGTTCTATCCATTCTAGCAATGGATTACCCTGTGGAGAAGATTTCTTGCTACATCTCTGATGATGGAGCTTCCATGCTTACATTTGAAGCCCTCTCTGAAACCGCTGAGTTTGCTCGCAAGTGGGTCCCTTTTTGTAAGAAGTTCTCCATTGAGCCTCGAGCCCCAGAGATGTACTTCTCTCTCAAGATGGATTATCTCAAGGACAAAGTCCAACCCACATTTGTCAAGGAACGTCGTGCTATGAAGGTACCTTCAACTCCTTACCGGCCTTTTCACTTAATTAATTACAAGCTTGGTTGCAGCAACTTGACATCATGTTCATTTGTTGGTGTAGAGAGAGTACGAGGAATTTAAAGTGAGGGTTAATGCACTGGTTGCAAAAGCCTCAAAAGTTCCTCCAGAAGGATGGATCATGCAAGATGGAACACCGTGGCCAGGAAACAATACACGCGACCATCCTGGAATGATTCAGGTGTTTTTAGGCCACAGTGGAGGCCATGATGTCGAAGGAAATGAGCTCCCTCGTCTTGTGTACGTCTCTCGTGAGAAAAGACCCGGTTTTCAGCACCACAAGAAAGCTGGTGCCATGAATTGTCTGGTCAGAGTCGCAGGAGTTCTAACAAATGCTCCTTTCATGCTCAACTTGGATTGTGATCACTACCTAAACAATAGCAAGGCTGTCAGAGAGGCCATGTGTTTCTTGATGGACCCTCAAATCGGAAGGAAAGTTTGTTATGTGCAATTCCCACAGAGATTTGACGGCATTGACAGAAGTGATCGTTACGCTAACAGGAATACTGTCTTCTTTGATGTAAGCAAGATTTTCAATACAACAACATTTCATGTTACAACATTCATTTTCTTTCCTGACCTCCTTTTTCAATATTGAAGATCAACATGAAAGGTCTAGATGGAATTCAAGGCCCGGTGTATGTTGGCACAGGATGTGTTTTTAGAAGGCAAGCTTTGTATGGATGCAAACCACCTAAAAAGGCCAAGAGACCAAAGATGGTGAGTTGTGACTGTTGTCCATGTTTTGGACGCCGCAAGAAGACCAAACATGGTGCAAATGAAGATGCTACTATGAGCCTTCAAGGTAACAGCTAGAAAACTCTTAGAAGCCTTTTCATGATCATTGATTAGAATATGAAGTTGACGAGAATCAATTGGTATGATCATTGTTTAGAATATGAAGTTGAGGAGAGTGAGATGAATTTCGAGAAGAGATTTGGACAATCTGCAATATTCGTAACATCAACTCTAATGGTTGATGGTGGTGTCCCCCCATCATCAAGCCCTGCAGCTTTGCTAAAAGAAGCCATTCATGTTATCAGTTGTGGGTATGAAGACAAGACAGCATGGGGTGCAGAGCTTGGATGGATTTATGGATCTATTACAGAGGATATCCTAACGGGATTCAAGATGCATTGTCGCGGGTGGAGGTCCATATATTGCATGCCAAAAAGAGCAGCCTTCAAAGGATCAGCCCCTATCAACTTATCAGATCGACTGAACCAAGTGTTGCGTTGGGCCCTTGGTTCGGTTGAGATCTTTTTTAGTCGACATAGTCCTGTTTGGTACGGATACAAGGGCGGGAATCTCAAATGGCTAGAGAGGCTTTCTTACATCAACACAACTGTCTATCCTTTCACCTCCATACCCCTTCTCGCCTACTGCACACTCCCTGCTATTTGCTTGCTCACTGGAAAATTCATCATGCCTACGGTAACCAAAACTAAACTCTACCTAAATCAAAAAGAGCCCGGATGAGATGCGAATGACTTAACGTACGAATATAGTCATTCGCATGCACATTCTTCAGTATTGACATGCATAATCTGTCAAATGTGCATGTCGCTGGTTTAAATGTGCATGCAAATTTTTTCATTCGCACATTTACACGTTAATAATGCGTTCACACGTGAATCTTTTCCAATAAAAAATACAAGAAAGTTCCTTGATGTTTCTTAATTTGTATTGCATTTCAGATTACTACCTTTGCAAGTCTCTTTTTTATCGCCCTCTTCCTCTCAATCTATGCAACCAGCATCTTGGAGCTGAGATGGAGTGGAGTCAGCATCGAGGAGTGGTGGAGAAACGAGCAGTTTTGGGTCATCGGTGGCGTCTCAGCTCATCTCTTTGCTGTCGTACAAGGTCTTCTCAAGATCTTAGCTGGAATTGACACTAACTTCACAGTCACATCCAAAACAATTGATGATGACGACGAGTTTGGGGAACTATACACAATCAAGTGGACAACTCTTCTCATCCCACCAACCACTATTTTGATCATCAATTTGGTGGGAGTTGTTGCTGGAATTTCTGATGCCATTAACAATGGCTATGACTCATGGGGACCCTTGTTTGGGAAACTCTTCTTCGCCTTTTGGGTCATCGTCCATCTCTATCCTTTTCTTAAAGGTCTTATGGGAAGACAGAACAGGACTCCCACCATTGTCATTATATGGTCAATCCTCTTGGCTTCAATCTTTTCCTTGTTGTGGGTCAGAATTGATCCTTTTGTCCTTAAAACAAAGGGCCCCAATGTTAAGCAATGTGGTATCAATTGTTAAAACTCCATGTCTAGTTTCCTGTTTCTTTTCAACTCCATGAACATTGTCTGTCTGCATATTGTGAATTGTAATAGAGTGAAACATTTGTTTGGGTGTAATCAAGTTTTGTCTACTGGAGGAATTCTCTCATGGGGAAAGGCATCATTGTGTTTGTTGAGTTGATAATATATATAGAATAAATTTGACCCCTCCTCCTCTAGCTAACTAATCATTTTTATAGTTTAAGTTATATTTTTTAATCCTAAAAAACATATAATATATTAAATGACTCTTTAACAAATGATGACAGTTAATGACGGTTTCACTAATGACAGTTATTGTCATTAATTGGTGACAAAATATTGTCATCGAATAATTATAGAAAACTAGTGGTATATAGGTCGTGCGTACCGGAATTAACTGTAAATGTTATGAACATTGATGGATTTCCGAATGTTCTACAGACGGCCATAGCATCTTGGTAGTTTTGTATCATGTATCTTGGGCCTTCTATGTAACTTAAAGGAAGAACAATTCACTGCCCAACATATTTTGCCTCTGTATCCCCCTTTGTAACAGCATCCCCTAAGTTGTTGTACAAGTCTGATCTGATTTGTGTCTTATTACTGTTAATCCAATGCAACCGTGATTTTTTTATGTAGGTGTACGGATCTACAATGTATTGTGGTACAAACGTCCTCGCCAAATTAATGTGTTTGCATCACATTTTCGATGTTGCATTCTGTATGAAGAGAACTCTTTCATGTGACTGTTCCCTGGGTTGTTTATCTTGTTCCAGTTGGACAGCTCGGTCACTTTAGCCCTCTGTTGATCAGGTTGGCTTGCAGAAACAAAGATCAAAGAGTATTAGTTACTCATGTCAATAAAAAAAAGTGTAACACCATTTTGAGCCACCAAAGAACAAATAATATTGCACAATTGGTTAGCCCTTAAGGTGAAAAACTCACAAATTAACAACAAAGTTTCTATTTCTGTCTTGAACACAATAAGCTTCAGAATTACCAATAAATATCATAATGCTATCTATAAGGTAAAGAACACAACTAGGAAGTGCTTGAATTCAAGGCTGAGCTTGGGAAGTGTTAATTTACCATCAATAAGGTAAATTAACAACAAAGTTTCTATTTCTGTCTTGAACACAATAAGCTCCATCAGGTTTACAACGTTGAACAAACCACGTTGAATATTGAATATATAGCAATATTATTGTCTACACTGTTGCAAGTGAGTCGTATTCTGCCCATATTTGATTCTATATTGACTCACATCCACCTTTTGTCCATTGAAACTCCCTAAAGCTTGCAGATTGCAACCTACACACCCAAGCTACATGTGCCTAAGATCAGTATATAGCAAAATTCGATTATGAATGTTTATAATCAACTACATTGTAATGACGCTTCCTGCAAAAATATATGAACAAACAATGGAATCAAAAACATATAAAATCTTAGTCAAAATCATTTATACAACAATTTAAGCAATTTATCTTTTATGAAGATAGTCATATGCATTTGCAATCATATTCCAATCTATCTGCATTTTAGGCACATAAGAATTACGATATATAACTATATCGTTGTCAACCAATGCGTAGTCAAATAAGCACTACTTAACAAATGGGAAAACAATGAAAAAGAAACATCAAACACATATTCTATTTATTCAAATTGATATATGGCAGGAATGCTAGAGAACATTTAGTATTTTGTAGACATCAATCCACAAATAAGAACCTATGAGAAATCGTTAGATCACACAGAGACAACAATGATATATGATACTAAGATGTTGCTGAAAATTTATGAAAATACTTAAATCTGTGCCAAAACATATATGTTCATCCATTCAAAAATCTTCGCAATGAGGCAAGTAAATCATTTTGAGAATTAGGAAAATCAAAAGAAATTTTTTGCTTTTCAAATGCCGAGAAAAACAATCAAGTGGATACATGAACAAATATAGAAGAATCCGGATCATTCCAGTCAACATAGTGTGAAACTCTCTTATAATCGATGGTTCTATTATATGTATCCCTCATTATCTGTGTGCATCATCCAACATTCCATTTCCGAAAATCTTGTCCCGTAAAAAAATCAGTTTTTTTTTTATCTAAAACACTTTATCCTAACCCACTCAAACTAAGCAATTTCAACTACATTTCATAATCTACTTTTCAATGAAAATTGAAAATCAAATCATACCTTAAGAAGACTGAACCGAACTATTATCTAGGCGGACCATACACAACAGATAAAGATTTAAGTATTCTTGACTCTCTCGAGTCGGCATCTATATATAGGGCTCGTTTGGTATCGAGGTAGGAATCGGGTTGGAATGAAGAATCGGGTTGGATATGAGGAATGAGTTTGAGTGATTCTTTGTCTTTACTGTTTGGTAGAGGGAGAGATGGATTAGAAACTTAGGTATAAGTCATACCTTCATTTTTATTTGGGTATGAGATCTAGTGTAATTTGTTGGTATAAAAATGACTCATTTCCATCCACATACCCATACCTATTCTACCAAACACAAAAACAGGTTTAGCTCATTCACATACCGATTTTCTATACCCAAGGTATACAAACAAACAACCCTATAGTGATTTAAGAATTAACTTTGATTGAGAACTTAAATAATAGGTGTCATACTTTCCCTAAACTGGAATTTATAAAATTTCAATTTTAAAACCATGAAAATTTCTTCTGGGGACTAAGAGCAACAACATCTTGTACCTTAAGTCACACTAATTCAACCAAACTAAATTATATAGAGAATAGAAAATAACAGGGTGTCAAAAAGCCGAGCTCATAATACCAATTTCTAATCTATAAATATACCCTACAAATATATTTTGAACCATATGTCTGGATACCTGCGCTATGTTGGTCCTCTATGATTTATGTATGCAACTGTGTGATATTGTAATGGTAACCTTAATTAACTATTTTTCATTTTCTATTTGTGAAATTACAAAATTTAAATTCTTCATTATCAAGTTGTATATAATTCAGGGAAACACTAAGTATATTGATATATTTAATATATACACATGATAAGTTTGAATTAAAAGGAAAAGGAAATCGGAATCAGAATCAACTTAGTAAAAAAAAGCATGTCTTGAACGGATTATACATATCAAGTGGTAGACTGATAGTTTTACAAAATAAACAATGTGTCGAAAAATTATAATTCCAACCAAATATAGGACAACCCAACCAACAATAAAAGAAAGTATATTCATCACCTACAAATAATTAAATTTCCAATGGAACTAAGTCATTGTAAAAACGGAGCCCTCAACCAGCTTTTCAACAAAACAGTGCGCAATACGGCCTCTAGCAACACAGTGGATCACACCACCCTTGCAAAACAAACACAAGTAGACAACAAACCTAAAAATACAACAAAGTTGAATAAATATAAAAACAACAATACCTTATCATCGAAGAGGAGGAACTCGGAGCTCAGATATTGCCCCTCTTTGTTCATGGCATCCCATTATGGACATACCATGGCAAATATATCAACTCCAAGGTACAACTCAGTAAAAGGGGTGTAAACGACGGGACAAAGAAAACTGACATCAGTAGCAGACCTTTTGCCCAATAACGTATTGCTCACGACGAAGTTGGGGGATTCCAAACCACATGACTATGTCTTGACCGTGACAGAGGGGGAAGCCATTTACAACAAAATTAGGGTAAGGAAAGTAAGGGAAGAATTTGAGGGAAACAGAGGCGTCGACGAAGATAAGCGAGCAAATGGAGGCAATTTATACACTATGATGAACAATAGTAGAATTATAACTGGTGATTTTGAAAGGCGGCGATTTCACCAGTGAAATCTCCTTCTCAATTGAAGGAAGGAAATTGAGGAGTAATGAATAGAGAAAACCTAAAAGAACAAAGCAAAGAGGAAAAAGAAGCGTATATTCAAACAATCGAGTAAACTACGCGATTGGCCCTCAAAGTTTCACACATTTTCCTTATTAGTCCCTAAACTTCAAATAATTTCAACGGAATCCCTAATCTATTATACTTTCTACTTCTGAAGTCATCCGTTTATTAGAACGTTAAATTAATGTCAGTAACCTTATGTGGCAGGTGACATGTAATAATGAGTTGGCAACTGATTTTATTCTAATAAACAACTAAAGAGACAATGCTATTCCCTAATCCATCTTACACAATTTACTACCTAAATCTCACAACCCTCTGACCTCCTCTTCAACTCTTCTCTCGCCGCAAATTTCATATACTTATCAACCTTATCAATCGACAATGCCATCATGAGTGGTGAACGACCAATTATTTTAAGAAACTCGACCTCAAAAAATTCAGATTGCTGATAAATCGCCAGCTCCTTCTGGATCGTTTTAGCTAATGTAATCAATCTTCTCTTCATACAATTTGGATCGAATGATAAGAGTGGGGTGAGGCAAAAGCAACAAATAAGGTTTGATTTACGAATTCAATTCCAAATTGATCATACATGTCAACATACATCTTAATCTCTAATTCGCTCACTAATCCAAATTGGGATTCGAGATTAAGGAGATCATCATTGCTCAACGATGGAGTGAAGATTCGTTTTATATCAGCTCAGTACAACCCCGGACCCTTAAAACATTGAAAGCAAGTTTAGGTTGAGAAATATTGGTCCTTGGAAATATTGGTCCCTTGGAAATATTTGTCGTCTTTGTTCAATTGGGATGCGGCGGCGGAAGTTGTTGTTGCGACAACTATGGTGAAATAGAATAGAATCAGAGCAGAAGATAGTACAAAACGGTTTGATTGAGAATAGGATTAGAATAGAATAGAATCGGACCTCATCACTGTTACATCTCAAAAACTGGGAAAGTTTTAAAGCAATATCTCTAATTTTCTCATCTTTAACCCTCGTGAGGATAGACCCTAATCTTTTTTTATTTCCACATCAAGGTACCAAGCCTTTCCTATTCTAAATCTTGCATTTGGGCCATGTGGGCATAAGTTGGTTTGTTAAGACACCGTAAAACTATACATTATTCTCCCAAAATGGAGTATTTCTTGTTTCTTTAAGAAGATAAAATCAATTACCAACTAATGTAATTTGTTTTGCAATGTCACGTGCCAAGTCAGCTCACAAACGGTCTATAACGTCATATTAGATGGAAGGATGGAAGGCGTGAAATATATATTAAGGGATTTATTTAGGCCCTTGCTAAATACAGCCCGAGCGTTTCCTAAATAACGCCTGGTCCCTCGCGTAACGCGAGGGTGTTTTTTCCCTATAAAAGGGGAAAAACCCTACTCGGCCCATTTTTTACATCACACACAATTTTCTACCGTCACCTCTCACCATCTCTTTCGGTTCAAACTAGTTTTTCTTCCTCTTTTTACTACAAATCTCCATATAAGGTATGTTTCTTATACTCTTATGCTTTCTAATGTTGTTTCTAGATGAATATATGTTGTTAGTATAGGAAATTGCATATTATATGATGTTTTGATATTGAATGTTGTTTTAGAAATGGTTGTATAATGGATGAAAGATGATGATTTTGAATTAGGGTTCATGAATGGTTCATGAATGTTGTTTTAGATAGGTATTTTAGCTAAAATATTGAGTTTTCGCCGGAAATTCTCGCCGGAAACTCATGATAATGCAAATTGACGCAGAACGCTACACCCCTCGCAGAACGCGAGGGTCATGATACTCGCAGAACGCGAGGTCATGACTCTCGCAGAACGCGAGAGTCATGCTCTCGCAGATCAAGACTACTATGATTATAAGCATTGTTGTTGTTTGTATAGATTATGAATTTGATTGAGTATGTAACTATAATTTGGTTAGGTTTGTGATTATACATATGTCCTATTCCAATCAAGAATCTGATATTTCTGATATTAGTACGGTGTCTAGCATGGCAGACAACTTTGATATGCTTGAACGGGAGAGACAAGAACGTGAGCGACGTGAACGGGAGAGACAAGAACGTGAGCGACGTGAACGGGAGAGACAAGAACGTGAGCGACGTGAACGGGAGAGACAAGAACGTGAAAGGGAGAGAGGGGAATCATCCACTAGACCAAGGATGACCGCACAACAATACAGGAACCTCTTCAGGCCGTTCAACCCTCGTCGTTAGATCTTTCTTTTGAAAATTTATCGACCTTCTTTGTTTGCTTGTTCCTTTGAATATTGTTTGTTTAGAATTACTTATTATGTTGAACCTTATTATGTTGCACCTTTGAAGTGTTGAACCCCCTCACTTTGCAAGAACTACTTGTTTTTCTTAATAGTGTCTATTTTGTTATTATGTTGACAATTGTTGAACCTTATTATATTTCTTTATTTATATGGTGTGTCATACATATTGCGACCTCGTTCGGTTTTCAAACTAGGTTTCACTTCCAAAGGAAGAAATCTTAATTTCAAGTTACACACATGATCAAATAGACATTATAAGGATTGAAACAAAGTTTCATTCCATTTCGATAAAGTTTCGATGACGTTTTTGCCGAATTGGGCTTTATCGCCTTAAAAAAGACACTAAAAATGTGTTATTTTGCACACTTAACTACAATGCTTCTGTTAATACTCTGTAATGTGCATCCGGGCGTTTTCCTAAATAACGCCTGGTCCCTCGCGTTACGCGAGGGAGCGCATCCTCGCAGAACGCGAGGGTGCGTCACCTCGCAGAACGCGAGGGTGTTTTTTCCCTATAAAAGGGGAAAAACCCTACTCGGCCCATTTTTTACATCACACACAATTTTCTACCGCCGCCTCTCACCATCTCTCTCGGTTCAAACTAGTTTTTCTTCCTCTTTTCACTACAAATCTCCATATAAGGTATGTTTCTTATACTCTTATGCTTTATAATGTTGTTTCTAGATGAATATATGTTGTTAGTATAGGAAATTGCATATTATATGATGTTTTGATATTGAATGTTGATTTAGAAATGGTTGTATAATGGATGAAAGATGATGATTTTGAATTATGGTTGATGAGTGGATGTTGTTTTATGTTGAAATTCATTAGGGTTAGGGTTTTTGATTAGGGTTGTTGATTTTATTGAGGGTTTTGATGTTTATTTGGTAATTTACTTAAATTGATAGGTATTTTAGCTAAAATATTGAATTTCCGCCGGAAATTGTCGCCGGAAACTGTCGCCGGAAACTGAAGAAAGTGCAAATTCACGCAGAACGCTACATCCCTCGCGTTCTGCGAGAATCATGTCCCTCGCGTTCTGCGAGAGTCATGTCCTTCGCAGAACGCGAGGAGTTGCCATAACTGGCAATTCTGTTTGTTCTGCAGAATATATGTTTGTGTTTTTTGGTTGTTTGTTCTGTTTTCTGATTTTATTTTCTGCGTTCGTTTATTTATTGATTTTACTTTGTATTGTTTTAGGCAATGTATCGTCCTGGTCGTTCGACTCGTCGGAGAAACAGAGATGCTGTTAGGGAAGAACCCCCGGTTGAAAAACCAAAGGGGAAGGGGAAAGCAAAGAAGAGTCACCCCGTACAACTCTTCCCAGAGGGACTCCCCGACGTTGAAGAACGTCCCAATCCCAATTGGTCCCAAGGAAGTTATTCAACTGGACAACCGCGTAGTAGTTGGGAGTCATACCCAGTTGGCTGGGATCTTGTTTCCCAAGATAGTTATTCTACTGGACAACCGGGTTGCTGGGACCAGTTTTTTGAACATAATGCACTTATGGAAGTCGGACAGGGGTGGGCGGGAGGCAGTTGGGGCGGTGGAGAAGGGATGGTTGGACAAAGTTGGGGCGGTGGATATGCCGAGGGAAGTGGACAAGCTGGTTCTTCTTCACACTATCAAGCCCCAGAACCGATGGAAGCAGAAATGGAGGATGAATTTTTTGGGGATGAAGAAGAGGAACAAGAAAAAGAAGGTGATGATGTTGAAGAAGAAGAAGAAGAAGAAGAAGAAGAAGAAGAAGAAGTGGTCGAGAAACGCAAAAGAAAGAGGAAGTCCAAGAAGAATGAGCCAAAGTATGATCCTGAGCTCACTCATGACACACCTGGAGGTCCAGAAGATCCCGAGTTGCTTAAGGGATTTGAAGCACATGTTGCGTTCCACATCCAGAAAGGGGAGGTAATTTAATTATTTATTTATTTTCTGCATTTTCAATACATTGCACATATTCTGCAGAATTATCAGAAAATGCAAGATATGTGCATATTCTCGCAGAACGCGATGGTGTCACTCCTCGCAGAACGCGAGAAAATGCACAATTCTGCAGAAACTGATAATTCTGCAGAAACTGTATTTTTTGAAAATTTGGTCTGCAGTGTGTAATTTTTGTATTTGTCTGCAGCTGAAAGGTCCGATGAAGGCACAACAACGGACAAAGCAAAGCAGTGATTGGCCATTGGACAACAATGACTGGTCAGAGATTCCCGGTGCAGTTGGCCTGTCAGATCTACCTGACATGATGTACGAAGAAATCGACTTTCCGTTGATTGAAGCGTTCATCGAACGATGGCACCCGGAGACAAATTCATTCCACCTCCCTTGTGGCGAGATCACTATTGGCCTTCTTGATGTACATATGATTTTAGGCCTACCTATAGAAGGGAAAGCAATGACGACCTGTAAGAAACTGGGTGCCAAGTTCAGTCATGATGAGATTCTGAAATACTATGGTAGGAAGGGGCGGAAATTTTTGGAATAGATCCTCATACTTTAGATTCTGGGAGGGTGAAAGCTGATTGGTTTAGAAGGCATTGTGAAAACCTAGGTCCAGAGCGAAAGGGTTTAGGTTGGGTGTTGTATACTGCTTCCTCGCTCTTATTTCCGGACAAGTCACAGAACTTGATTCGGCTTAGATATGGGCCTTTGTTGGAAACCTATGCCCATGCTACGGGCATATCGTGGGGTTCAGCTGCTTTGGCCCATCTGTATAGGCAGCTGGGGATATGCACACGACAGGGTTGTGCCCAGATGTCTTTCTGTTACACCTTGTTGCAGGTATTATACTTTCTAAGCATTTAATTTACATACTTATATATATTTTCATATTTAACGTACTTTGTATTTCTTAGGCATGGATCTACAACTACTTCCCACACTTTCGACCTACTGAACGTCCTCGGTGGAGAGCGGAGCAACCATGGGCATACCGGTGGATGCCTAAGAATGTAAAGCTGAAGAAGGGGCAAGTCGGAAGGGACTATAGGGGAGCGCTCGATATTCTTATGCCAGAGATGGTAAGTTTCTGCATTTTCTGGGCTTTCTGCATTTTCTGCATTTTCTGGTGTTTTACAGACTTCACCAGGCGTTTTTCTGTCATTTTGTTAGGTATGTTGGAACCCGTATGGAGCACAGGACTTCACCGATCCTGAGCTTCCCGCTCTATTTCACGGGGTGTTATCTTGCTGTGACATCACCGAACCACACATGCCTGATAGGTGTCCGAGACAATTTGGGAGAGTGCAGCGTATTCCTAGGCCAGTCATCGAACCACTCAAAGCTCATAGGTTGAAAAACATTAGGTGTTATAGTGCTTTTTATGACGCCAACCAATGGCTTTGGGAGTCAAGAGATGTTCACTCTTTGTCTCTCGATGATATGGGGCCAGTTGCCTATGCACCACATGAATGCTCCCATGATTACATGGATTGGTACATCAAGAGGACCCATAGGTATATCCGTCCTGCAATCCCTGGGATGATTACTGAGAGACAGGTAATATTAATTGTTTTGGTTTATCTTGCGTTTCTAGTCTTTGTTTGTCTCTAATATTAACATAGAATGAATGTTTACTTGCGTATAGGTGATTGGCCGGGTGTACAATGACATGGACCGGTATTGGTTTGCCACTCCAGAGGAATTTTCTTCATATCACGCCCAAATGCTACTATGTATGTCAAATCTCGCTCCCTTCCGACCACGAGAAGACGAGTAGCCTTTCGTTTTGTGTTTTGGATTGTGTTTTGGATTGCTTTCTTAGGTGTTTTGTTGCGTGGATAATTTTGTTGGATTATGTTTAGGGATATGTTGGTGTTGCTTCAATTCTGTTCGTTTTTTGCATAACCTCGCAGAACGCGAGGTGTACACCACTCGCAGAACGCGAGACGAACCTATAGGATACAGGGTGCTCCCAGTTGAGATGCACGGTCTGTGGCACGGTTGGTGTCTCTCGCGTTCCGCGAGTGACACCAACCTCGCAGAACGCGAGGAATGACATGTTCTGGAAAATGTCATTTCTGTTTAAGAATTTAAAAAACCATCTCCAGTTCAACATTACATTACAAATTCAGTGAATAAAACATAACTTCAACATTACATTTCAAAGGCGGCACATCGATGTGACACAAGATCGTGCAAAGAAAAAGCATCTCTTTCAGCGTTTCGCCACCAAGGAGTAAACACATGAGGTAATGGGCAGTTTTCTTCAAGACGCAACTACAAGAAAACAACAACGTTAGGAAGTTGCATATTAGATAGTAATTCATAAGTAGATCCAAAAACTTACCGGAACAAAATGTCTCACTCTGAATATAGAATAAGCAGAACGTCGGAAGTGTGTCACCATCTTCTAACCAAGTAGGACGTTGTAGAGGAAGGTAAGTGTAGTTAGCATTTTTTCCCACCGTTACGAACACTATGTTGAATGTGGATGCCACAAGGCATCCCATTTCCGGGGTAGCTAGCCAGTGATCTTCTGGAGCCCTTCCTATTCCTTCCCATGTAAGTTGGTGTAAAGCGCTCTCCAAAGTTGGTTGTTGTGGAGGTCCAATCCAAGTTCCTTGAACTAGGTGTCAAATCTCTTTGACCTTAGCTATCATCAAATCTCTTGCTTCCCTCCATAAGTGTTGGTTGTCATGCAATTCATGAGCTATTGCTCTAAATCCACAATTTCCATCTCCATTTACCTCAAACCAACCATTCACATGGGTGCGCATTGACGCGGGTATGTGAGACTTGTACTTGCCAATCACCTTAATCTTTGGTTTCTTGAATGTTTCAGAATTAGAAGCATTTTTTTGCTTCTTTGGGGGTGTTTCTTCCAAATCTCTAGCATCCATCTCAACATTAGTGTGCTCCCATGCAGACGGTCTTCTTTGCGTTGACCTAGGTTGTTTGTTAGGAGCTCCGACTGGACGACCTCCGGTGTGCTTTGAAATAGCCGGCTCTTTTAGAGGAGTATTTACTTTCCCAATGTCTAAAACAGTTTGTGCACACTTTTCTTGATCATGGGGGCACAATTTCGGAAACGTTTCCTCATAGAAAGTCTGAAAAAGACGTCTTGCCACCTTACTCATAACTTCCAGTATGCCGGGAACATCAACTTCTTCCAAACTCAAAGTACTCCAGAAAGGGTGCAACTCTGATACTCTTAGTGGTCTTTGCTCCTTCCAATGTCTTACAATCTGATGAACACACATCAACCCATCTCTAATCTTGATCCCGCAGCTACAAAACATATTAAAGTGCGCACCTAATCTCTCCCCCTTCGTGTATTCCTTAAGCAAAAATTCTATGCATTTGTAAGAGACTTTGAACTTCAAGACTTTAAACAAGTCCGCCCCTTCAACAACTGTGAAGCTCTTATTCAAACTCTCGGTGAAAGACACAGTAATCTCCTTAAGTTGGTTCTCCGCCATTGTTTTGTATTCTTTGAACATTGTGTCTAGCCTAGCATTTCCACTTGACAAGTATGACTTAAGACATGAATGTGCTCCTTCAACTCTAAAATGTTCGAAAAACAATAAAATGCAAATACAAATCAGAACTTGTGGATCCAGAGGTAATGTGCAACTCCTCGCGTTCTGCGAGTTCATTGATTGTTCCAGGATCTTTGCATTCGAAAATGCATCAACACTGAATCAAGGAATTTACTCGCGTTCTGCGAGGTGTGCATTACAGAAGCTCTTTTTATCATATGTAGAAGGTAGACATAAATAACAGAACATACCTGTTTGTCGTGTTATTCCCGAGAGTGAAGACATTATCCGTCCATGCTGAAAAAAATCTTTCTTTGTAACGGTTTAGCCAATTCGTTCTCATGTACTTCAATACGGTTGGATAAGCTCGCCATTCGTCCTCAAGTTTCTTCAAAGTACTCTTGTAATCTTCTTCAGTGGTTTGTTCGAACACGTTATAATAATCATTTGAAATATGAACCCCCAATGCTTGTGTGCCCATAGCTATCTTCGCTCTCGCCTCTATGTTCTTCCTTACATGTCGCCTACATAAGAGAAACTTTGCATTTGGCCATAACTTGTCTGTTGCATTCATAAGAGCCATCTCACGGTCAGTGACGAAGCAAGTAGGCGATGCTCCTATTCTCAAATACATCGTCTGCAGCTGCTACAACGCCCATAAATAACTATCCTCGCTCTCAGCCTCTAACCATACCCCGCACACAACAAAATTCTTCCATGTAGAAGTCAAACCGACTATCTCCAGGAAGGGAACATTGTACCTTAAACCAAAATACAGTAAGATAAATACAACATAAAAACAGAATGATAAATACTTACCTGTTCGTGCTATAAGTCGAGTCCATCAAAAGGACATATGGAAACGCCTTTAAGAGTTTCATTGATTCGGGGCTAGCAAAGAACAAGTCGCCTATTATTGAAGGATTCGTTGCACTTGGCCTATACTCCATGAAGTAGTTGCTCTCTTTGCATTGGTGAAAGAATTCTTGAACCACGGTTCTACCTTCCATTTCCTCTTCCCTTATATGTCTTACCAAATTGTACACTTGGTTCTTCTTTGTGCAACTTCCGGGATCCTTGTTTATCTCAGTGTAAATCTGATTTGGAGAACAATGTGAAAGTACCATCTCACGAACCTTTTTCTTTTGATCCGGGGTTGGCCTCCCGGCAAATGCATTCCCGACCAAACTATCTCCAATAGGATGGTTGTGCAAACCACAAACAACCACTAATCTCCAATTCTCTTCAACCCGGTTCTCCATGAGCTTCAACTGAAATTTACACCCCGTTTTCTTGCTCTTTGTGTTTGATCTAACACCGACACCTTTAGGCCTATGGATTCCCCCTTTCTCACAAATGATTTGAATCTTACCACTTTGCCCCGGTTTAGATGGTACACTCCTTCCAATAGAGATCATAAACTTGTGTTGCTTTGCAACATTCAAAGCCCACAAATGACCACTCTCCTTAGAGGCAAACACTTGCTCCGGGGTGAAATATTCCGAATAATCCCTAGAAACAACCTCTTCCTCACATACGGGACTATCAAACTTTGGTGCAATGCGTAAAGAGGGAAGAAAACACATCTCCTCTCCTACGTTTGTTGGTGGGTTAGCAAATTGTGAATCAGACGCATCATAGCTTGATGGCACCTCATATGTACATGGCAATTCATAAGTAGATGGCACGGGCAACTCATAAGTAGATGGCACGGGCAACTCATAAGTAGATGGCACAGGCAATTCATATGTAGATGGCACATGTTGTTCATATAAAGATGGTTGATGATAATCACCAAATTCGTCAATCCCTAAATCAAATGACGGTGGCGAACATGGCCTTGTATTCCGGGAGGGGTAGTTGTAGTCATTCAACTGGATTGCATTCAATCCAGTGAACAAAGAAAAATTCACCTATACACAATGCTTCTGTTAATACTCTGTAATGTGCAACTTCTCGCGTTCTGCGAGGGAGGCACATCTCGCGTGACGCGAGTGGCTTCCTCTCGCAGAACGCGGGAAGTTGCTATTTCCTGAAACTAGTCATTCAACGTGTTCGTCTCATCACATGAGTTTCTACATTAAAAACCCTAAAAACATGAACACATCTAAGATTTTTTGACATTATATGCAAAAGTCATATCTTCAACACTTACTACTACTACATTTAACATGAAATACAACATAATAACTTCATTTTAGCTCTTAATGGTGCAAAACAAATTAAAATTCAAAAATTAAGTAAGAACATTACCTCATTTGAATGGTAACTTGATGAACCATCATCTCCATCCCCTCCTTTGTTGAATTCCTCTTCATCTTCCATTATTTTAGGTGTTTTTAGAGTGTTTTGAAGTTTTAAGGTTTTGAAAATGGGTTTTAATGGAGGGTGAAAGAGGTGAAAGATGATAAAAATAGGTGTTAGGGTAGGGTTAATAGGTGTTACGGAATACTTAAAATAAGGAGGTAGTTATTATAGTTAGGTGGGGACAAGACATGTAGTAATGACGCACAACAACGTCCATCTGACATGCTAATCTCGCGTTCTGCGAGGGACGTGACCCTCGCGTTCTGCGAGGACACGTGCACTCGCGGAACGCGAGATTAGCATGCATGTAATTAACCTAATTTCTTGTTAATCTCGTGTAACGCGAGTGTACGTGTCCTCGCAGAACGCGAGTGACCCGGCGTTGTTTGAATAAAGCACCGGGCTGTATATAAGAACCGTGTTTATTTAGAATGATTCAAAGTTAAAGGACTAATAAGTATAAAAAAATTGAAAGTTCATAGACAAATTATGTAATTCACTCTCAAACAATCACATATTGATTCACAATAAATAGGGGTCATTTATGTAATTTGAATGTTTTTTTCAAGTTCTTCTGTTCTTTTTTGTGATTTTGTTTCGGATTACTCGTAACACTGATTTGGGGAGTGTTGATTTCTCAATTTATATGGTTATGATTTCGTGTCGGGCGTCTTCTTTGCATCGAGGGTTTTAATAAATGAGCCAACATATAAAATGCAATAGCATGACGTTCAAAGATTTCTTCTATTTATTTTTAAAACGCTACAATAAAGCGTTTAAAATTTCGGTTCAATAATAAAAAAATACCGGCTCAAATGTTAATCCCCTTTCGTGTCGATCATAGGTTTTCTCTTTAATGTTTCAGTTTTTTTTTGAGGGGGATTGAATGTTGGTGGTGTAATGGTTGTGAAACGTTTAGATTTTTAAGATGTTTTATTGCAGTTTTAATGTGATTATATATGTGTGTGACAATGATATTGTTTTGTTCCTTTGTAGACGGTGTAAATTTTATGTTTTTCAATTTGTTAAATAAATGTTGCCTATATGCACGTCTTGTTCGATATGGGTCTGATTTTTGTAGTTGTATTGTATACTTTATATGCACCTTTTTTGTTTTTTCCATGCTATTACATTTTCTTTCTTATGTTAGACCTTTAAAAAAGTAAAAATGGAGGCCTAAGATTGAATGAGAAAATATAGAAATCAATAGCTGACATTTAATGTCACACATTTAATATCTCAGTAATTTCCAACCAACAACCTTTATATATATTATTAAGATTGACATCAAGGAGACGAAAAACTGTCAGTGTTAAAATGTCAAAAAAACACTATAAATTAGGGTAAAAACTACTGCAAAATTTGTCATGAAAAGGGGCCTAGTAATTTCTAAATTTGACAGGTTGGTAGATACACATTATGTGAACCCTCCTCCTCCACATAAGGCCCAGAATGCGCTAAAGCTTCTTTCTTGGCTTGTCTTATTCACTGCTACAACTACAATAGGATTTTGGCATATGGGGTTGTGGTTTCCACATTTGCCTGGCTGTCTCGGCCTTACTTATGAAACCACCTCCTTGTAACACTTTTGGGCCAACATGTATTCTTAATTCTTAACTCAGTTCAATCTAATTAATTAGAGCAGAAGCATAGCAGCACGCACTGCTCAGTGCTCACAACAGCCTTGGCAAGAAAATACACCATACAGAGCAGATCACCATACATGCAATATACATGCAGATCACTACATAAGACGTTTTCATTTACTCCGTATATCCTAATTCAGGGTTTCCAGAAAAGTATACTACTCACTTCGGATCTTTTTCAAAAGGTTACACACCTCATTATCCAATGCTAAGTGCTGCACCCACCTCTTCAGAGAGTGCAACGAGTGGAAAGGCCATTGCAGTATTCATGTCCCCAGCCCCTCTTTGTGAACTTTTTCTATGTCCAATTGTCAGACGTTTTCAGGCCAAAATTCTCTGAAAAATGCTTGCTCAAATTCTTTCTCTTGCAGCTGCTTTTCCCTCTCTGCCATCCTCCTCATCCTTTTTGTGAGTGCCTTCTCCTTCTTTGTCAAAGCTGAATGCTCCTGAGACAAAACTCACAGATGTTAAGCCATATGCAAGAGAGGCCACATCAGATGCTAATTATTTAATGCATTGAAAAGGGGGTAAAATGTACAAAAACCATAAATTAATATGCATTTAAACTTTTTCTAATTCATAATAATACATTGGACATTTTGAAACTTTTATCCTTGTAGGGTGATTTAGTCGGAAATGGCATATATAGTGGTAGTTTTTAATCCAGCATGAAATGAAATGAGGTTCTGGTTTTTTCACAATGGAAACTATCCAAATTAAGCACAACTATGGCTTTTTATTTTCAGGAAAAGACATCAAATATGATTTATAACATTCTTCCTCTAACTGCATAATCCAACCCGTATCCTTATTTGGGGTCAATGTCAATTCCACTCTAGCTTGAATAGAGAAAAAGCACTACTCCTAGAAGTTAACCCTCCACTTAAAGCCATAACAGTTTAACTAGGGAAGAAGCATGAAAGTGGGCTTGGCAGCACCACAGTGGAAGCCACGGTGCTGGGCCTGATAAGAAATATAGAGATGAAGAAATAGGAGAGCTGAACTAATAAGGGATGGGAAGATGTGTCACATCCTAAATTAATGCATTGGTAACATCAGAAGATAATATTTTCACTGTCAAAACTAATTACCCCTTAAAAGTCTGGATTAAAGGCAAACTTGACATTCTGCTGTAACAGACATTTAAGAAAGATATAATTGTTCAACATTTTCTGATATGGCAGTCTTTACCGTATTTCGCTTCTCACTGGATCTTGGATGTTCAGAAACTTGAATAATCTTCTTCTTTACTTTCTCAGCACCCAGACCTCTTTTGTTGTTTTTTACATATGTTTCCACGGGCTCCAATCTACCCTGCTCAAAGAAGGTTATGAGTTAGAATTCTAACACCTTAATTTGAAAGCTGGTATGGTAGACAATTGCAGATTCCATTTTTTAATAGACTTTAGTTTCAAATTTGACATTGCAAACTGCAGAAATCCATTAGCAAATTAAATTTACAACAACTTACAAGTTGCAAAGGTATTCCCGATTACCAAATTGCAAAATGCTGTATGAAGTTCCTGGTTATGCATGTAAAATCCTATTGTAAGTACAACTTTAACTTGAACTAAGTCCTCTGAAGATCATGCTTCGTTGAGATTGGACACACTTAAAGACATCAAATTATAATTTAGCCGAAAATAAAAGTATCTTGTGCTATCATAAAGCGGATAATAGCAATATCCAAATTGCGAAATCATAACGAGGTGCGAAGAATAAATTAAGTTCGAAGAAAGGATACCTGTTCAGTAGCACCGAGACCCGTTCCTTCCTTCCAGCCATGCTTCTTCAGGAGCTGAAATCGTTTGTAAACAAAAAAATTAAGCAAGAAGGAAAAAAAACAAAACCCTAACTAAAGAATTCAGAAGATATTAGGGTCAAAATTGTTCCGTGATTATTACCTGAAACCCAATGTTAGATGACTGTATGACAGTCGATGAAGAAGAGATACATCCATGATTCCCATAGTCCTCCGACATCGATGGCTCTTTCTTGCTTATCTCCACCGAGTTTTCGAATTTTCGTTAGTCCGGCTTTCACATATAGATTCAGAGAAAGCGTGCCTTATTTAATTTTAATCGAGAGCAGGTTCGTTTGTTTGTGTAGTTGGTATAGGAAATGATTATTCTCTAAACTTGTTTTTGTGTGGTAGAATAGGTATCGTTATAGAGAGTCATTTCAATACCAACACATTACATAAGATCTCATACCCAAATAAAAGTCAAGGTATGACTTATACCTAAGTTTATAAGTCACCTCTCTCTACCAAACACAAAAGGCTAAGAATCACTAATAATCATTCCTCATATTCAACCCGATTCCACCTTTCAACCGATTCTTATCTAAATATCAAACGAGAGAAAATAGTAATAAATACTCCATTTTATAATATAGTTCAGTTTCCCGTGTCTCATACGGGTTTTATAAAATAATAAATTTAATTTTAATACATAAATAATTTAGGTTAAACTATTTTATCAAATAGATTTAGTTCATTTACCAAATATAAATTTAGTTTAATTTTAAAAAATTATTATTTAATTTGAATTATTACCTAAATAGCTAAAGTAAAAAGATGATCAATTCTTTAATATAAAGTTTTTTATTTAGTATGATAAACATTTTTAATATAGAGTGTTAATCAAGGATTGTTTAAATATTTAAATATATTTAGTTTAAAGTATTTAAAATTTATGAATTATAAGATGAAATCTTTCTATATAATTATTAAATAACTCTTTGTATATTAAAGTACATATAATATGGTTTGGAGAATTTTAAAATATAAATAAAGAGGCATAGTATCTTCATTATCTTTCATATCTTAATTATCCTAAAATAAACATTTACACATATTTATAATTTTTGTATTATATAATTTTTTTTATCAAAAAGGAAAATGATTGAAAAATGACATGTGACAAAATGAATATAATGAAATGACATGTGACGGTTTTAGTGAGGATGTGACATGTGGCAAAAATTAAGAATTGTTTTAATAGTTTAATAGTAGATTTTGAAAAAAAATACCTCAACGTTTTAAGGTTGCACATATGTTTAAAAATATTTGAAAAATGTTTAAAATAATTGCAAACTATATCCAAATTTTAAAAATTACCTTTTTTCTAAAAATAATTTTTTATTCATTTAAAAAATAACAGATACTAATAAAATAATAAAATTAAAAACTAAAAATTAATCATAATATATATAATTTTTGGGGTGGTTGAAAAATATTCACACAAGATAATCACAAAGATATTCATAAATATATTCATCTGTGGTTGGGCTTTTTCTTGGGCCACCAGAATAAAAGTCTAATATTAAAGTTACATTTTTTAAAAAGAAAATTTCCACATATATTTTCCAAACAAATCTATTACTATTAAATTAAAGTTTATTTTTTAAGAAACTACATCAATTTATTTCCTAATAAAGACTTTATCTTTTACTAAGTTAAAAACGAAATTATATTTTATAATTGATTAAAGGTTTTTGGGGTCATTGAAAAATATTCACACAAGATATTACAAAAAGAAATTTCCACATAATTTTTCAAACAAATCCATTACTATTAAATTAAATATTATCTTATAAGAAACTACATCAATCTATTTCTTAATAAAGATTTTATCTTTTACTAAGTTAAAAATGAAATTATATTTTATAAGGATTATATAATTGAAAAAATATTTTTGGGGTGGTTGAAAAATATTCACACAAGATATTTTAAAAAGAAATTTCCACATATATTTTTCAAACAAATCTATTACTATTAAATTAAAGATTATCTTTTAATAAACTAAATCAATTTATCTCCCAATAAATATTTTATCTTTTACTAAGTTAAAAATGAAATTATATTTTATAAGAATTATATAATTGAAAAAAATATTTTGGGGTGGTTGAAAAATATTCACACAAGATAATCACAAAGAATTAGTAGCCTGAGACTGAGAGTTGGTTTCCCGGTCGTTCATTGAGAGCGTTTTTGAGCGCGGCGTTTTAGACTTTTAGTTTGTGCAATATTTTTTGGAGTAGCTAAAATTATTGGTATATTTTCATTTATAACTTGGACCTTATTGTCTTCGTTAGTAATACATTAATACGTAAATTATTTGTCCTTATAAATAAATAAAAAATTATTATCAAACCATTATTATTCCAAAGTAATAAGACTATATGATATTTTTCGCATGTGCGAGAATTGCAAAAAACATCATTAATAATGGTTTGATAATAAAAACAGATTATTTATAAGAAAAACTAATTTGCGTATTAGTGTATTAGAAACGAAGAAAATAAGGTCTAAGTTATAAAATGAAAAATATACCAATAATATTATATTTATTAATTTAATTTAAAAAATGTGATATATTTTGACTAAAGTCCGTGATAAAAGTACTACTATAATTAAAAATTTAAAACAAAACAAAAAGACTTCATCTCATATTCTCAGTCCTCTCGATCTCGCTTTTCCTCTTTCTCTCGTGAACCCTTAAGTTTCCCGCACTTTCCAAATCGTTCTTCCTTTTATAGTTTGATAAGGAAGCGATTTGGAGACTGGAGAAGGCAGCGATTTGGAGACTGGAGAAGCAGCGATTCAGGTTCCATCTATAAATTTTCGTTCTTCCTTTCTCCACTTCATTTCGCCCTTCTTCCTTACTCCACTTCAATTTGTTGATGTTTTCAACATGCTGATGTTTTCCGTGTTAGTCATCTGTATACATGTAATTCTTCTTTGAAATCAGATTTGCAGACAGTTAGAAACCAGAAGTAAGTTTTTGAAGTTTCTTGAAGGGCTACCTGAAATGCCATTAGCAATATTTACTTTGGCAATCAAACCAGAGGGTTGTGTGTCTGGTTGATGTGTTAGAGTAGATGGTGTTTTCGGACTACTAGAGGGTTGTCTGTCTGATTGCTAGTGTGAGCACTACTAGATATTTAAAAATGACTACCTAATATAGTCTTCACTTCGACTGAATCGCCCCAAAACAGTTTGCTTTCTCTTCTTGCATCGTTGTTCCAATTTTTCTGCATTCCTGCACCTATTTTCTGCATCGTTGCGTCACTTTACATGAATATATCCATTACTACATTTATCTTCTGCATTGCAACATGGTTGTACATGAATATATGCACTACTGCATTGTTGTTCCATTTTTTCTGCATTCTTGCACTTATTTTTTGCACTCTGCGCTGTTGTACATGAATATATGAACTACTGCATTGCTGTTCCAATTTTTCTGCATTTCTGCACTTACTTTTTGCATTTCTACGTCATTGTACATGAATATATGCACTACTGCATTGGTGTTCAGATTTTTCGGGATTCCTGCACTTATTTTCTGCATTTCTGCGTTGTTGTATATGAATATATGCACTACTGCATTGCTGTTCAGTTTTTTTTGCATTGTTACACTTATTTTCTGCATTTCTGGGTTGTTCTACATGAATATATGCACTATTGCATTGCTGTTCAGTTTTTTCGGCATTCCTGCACTTATTTTCTGCATTTCTGAATTGTTGTACATGAATATATGCAATACTGTATTGTTGTTCAGATTTTTCTGCATTCTTGCACTTACGTTCTGCGTTACGAAGTTATCTTTCGAGAGATATATGCACTACTGCAATTTTTGTTCCAATTTTTCTGCATTGATGTTACATATTTCACTGGTTTTCTAGTTTATTTTTTCTGCATTCCCGCACTTATGCGTTGTTGTTCAACACTGCTGCATTGTTGTTTCTGTTGTTACTTTTGTGTATGAATTTTTGTTGTTGTGTAAAGAGGTTTCTTCAGAATAATACAAGGGTTTTTCTTGCTATCTTATTTGACTTTAGAAGTTTTTTGTTTCCTTGTCTCGTTTTTGCTATCTTAATTACTTGCCTTTTGTTTCTGTGCATATTATTGCTACTACACTGTTGTTACTTGTTGGTGTTCACTTTTTGTGTTGTATTCTTATATTATATACTTATTGTTGTTATTTTCATTTACGTTGGTGTTTTTTTTGTTGTACATTCAGTTTTATTTACATATTTATTTCAATAACTTATATGAATTTACAATAGAGAAGTTGTTGATGTGTATTTTTGTTAGAACTAAATTGTATTTACAACAGGTGAGAATTTTACAGCAACTTCTCTGGTTGGCAAAAACTGAATTGATGATTTGATTCATGGAAATAGGTTTCAGCACTTACGACAGAGAATACAAGGCCATAAGATGCAAAAAAATATAAAGCTACCATTAGTGATATCATTTGAATTTAATAGGATGAATTTGAATTTGTAACATTAAAAGTTCATCCAAGACTCCCAGTGTAAGGATTTTATGCTACTATACTAGTGCACATGTGCAAAAGTTACCTTTTCAGTAGTCCCAGGTACAATCCCAAGAACATCAGTCAAGCATTCGGATGCCTTGGCAGATGATCCTAGAAGATCAGTCTTAGAACTTTATCCTCTTTCCTGTCATTGGTGTTGGAAATTAAGATCCTAAGTCTTTGATGCTTTCTAGCATATATAAAGTATACGAATATAGATTTAAGTTCTGGTGTAACAGCCTCTTACGGTGTAACGAGTATTCATCATCAATGGTATTCAGGTTTGTTAAGGTTGATATTCAACTTAATTTAGCTATATCAATAGATGGTAGATATTCAACTAAATAAACATGAATAAATAGCGTAAAAGATTAAATAGAGGCACAAGCATATAAGAATGCGATTAGTGCATATATAACCTAAATCTACATAAAGTTGAATATCAACCTTAACAAACCCGAATACCATTGAAGATAAATACTCGTTACATCGTTACACCATAATACTCGTTACACCGGAACTTACCTCTATATCTCTCTATATATATAGAATATATATTAGATCAAGACCTTTGATTCTTGTGATATAATTTATATAAAAGTTTTGCACTTATTGTATAATGACATTAAACAATATATGTCAATTTGAATGATGGTCGGGGTTCTTTTGGTGTTTCATAATAAGACGTTTTTTATCATCTCTGTAATGGTAGATTAATATAAAGCTTATACTACTCATCTTGTCTCTTCATTTCTGCATATATATAAGTTTGGCGTTCCGATTTAGTCAATATTAATAAGTTTACATTTATGTTATAGCTTTTTGTCATGGATAGAAAATGAATGTCGTATGAAAATCGATCCTCAAAAGATTATATAAACAAAGTCGAAGAATTTATGAAACAAGTGATTTTATGTCATGGAGTAGTTGGTAAAATTATGCCATGTCCTTGTATAATGTGTGGGAACCATGTGCAAGGTACTCATACTGAAGTAAAATCAGATCTCTTTTCGTACGGGATTGATAAAAGTTACACTCGGTGGTTATTCATGGTGAGGTAAAGGATGTTGGCTTACAAGGCAGTAAGGCGGATTATGAGGGTGATAGCTTAGAAGATATGATTCGTGATGCTCAAGAAAATTTACATGATGCACCTTGGGGAATTGATTACTTGTTAAGTGATGCAAATGTGCCACTATATACTGGCTTCTCTAACTATAGCAAACTATCTGTTGTTGTGAAGCTATATAACCTCAAGGCGGGTAATGGGTGGAGTGATAGCAGTTTCACTTCTCTATTACACCTTTTGAAAGATATCCTTCTGAGTGATAACGTTCTTCCAAGTCGTACTTATGAGGCCAAAAAGATGTTGTCCCATATGGGAATGTTCTACGAGAAGATACATGCTTGTCCCAATGACTGTGTGTTGTACCGAAAGGAAAATGCCTCCCTACAAAGTTGTTCGGGCTGTAAGGATCGAGATATAAGAAAGAAAAAGTCCTTGCTAAAGTGCTTTGGTATTTTCCAATAACACATAGACTTAAGCGTATGTTTCCACTCCCTACTGATGCAAAAAAAATTGATTTGGCATGAGAAAGAAAGGTTAAAGGATGGTAAGCTAGACATCCAGCAGATTCTCCTCAATTGCGGTATATAGACACTAAATTTCCAGATTTTGCCAAAGAAGGCAGAAATCTATGCCTTGAACTATCAACTGATGGAGTGTGTCCGCATGATAATTTTGGTAGCGCTTACAGTACGTGGCATGTACTTTTGTCAATCTATAACTTGCCACCATCACTATGCATGAAGCGCAAGTATATCATGTTATCTATGTTGATTTCAGGACCAAAACAACATGGGAACGAAATAGATGTAAATTTGGCACCGTTAATTGAGGATTTGAAGTTGTTGTGGGAAGAGGGACTTGAAGTATTTGATGCATGTAAACAAGAAATATTTAACTTAAAGGCACTTTTGTTTTGCACCATAAATGATTTTCCAGCTTTATGAAATCTTTCGGGATATACTACAAAAGGTCATCACGCTTCCCCAAGTTGTGAGATGAATACCTATCATAATGCAACTTCTAGCTAGTAAGAAGACGTCGTATATGGGTAGCCGTACTTTTCTAGCACAAAATCATCCCTATCGTAGGCAACAAATGAAGTTCAATGGAGAAGTAGAGGAAAAGATTGCTCCAACGCTGATATCGAGTCAACAAGTGTATGAAAGGGTGAAAGATATAAAAATAACATTTGTGAAGAGGCATCTGTGTAGAAAGAAGAGGAAAGTCGAAGCCGTCAATGAGTGGAAAAAGAAATATATATTTTTCTCCCTTCCTTACTGGAGAATGTTATTTGTAAGACATTGCCTTGATGTGATGCATATAGAAAATAACATTTGTGATAATATAATTGGCACACTACTAATGATCCAGGGAAGACAAAAGATGGCTTCAAATCTAGAGAAGATTTAGCTGAGATGGGAATCAGACCGGAATTACATGCATAGAAAAAGGGAAATCGGAATTACCTGCCTCCAACATGTTATACACTTAGTAGGAAAGAGAAGTATGATTTTATTGAGTTTCTTTCCAAAGTAAATGTTCCAGCTGGATACTCGTCTAACATAAGGAATCTTGTTTCGACGACTGATTTGAAGTTAGTTGGCCTGAAGTCTCACGATTGTCATATTTTTATGCAGGAGTTGTTGTCGATAGCCATACGCAACATTTTGTCGAAGCGTGTTCGATTTGGAATCACGAGATTATGCTTTTTTTTCAAGGAAATTTGTAGCAAAGTAATTGATCTCAAGGATCTAGATTCTTTACTGGATAGTGTTGTTCTTACTCTTTGCGGCGTAGGCCTCCCCCATCATGTCGGTAGAATCAGTCGACGCGTAATGGTCTATCGTCCTGGGAGAGTGAAGCCCAGTCAAAGCTTCAAGTATCTCTCTTCCCGGAACGATAGCGCGCGAGACCGCCCCTGGAAAGTCGTCCACGTTCAAAAATCCAGAACACGATGCCATGGGACGCTTGCCTTTGCTCTTCCTCATCTTTGGCGTGACGGCCGGAGAATGGGTAGGCGACACCATCCTAATCGGCTCAACATCGTTGGGAGTGGTTGAAGAAGACTCCTTAGCACGACGTTGCCTCTTCTCCTCCTTGATGAGCTCGGAAGCAGACTCACGTTTACGAATACGAGAGGCAACAACTAAAAGAAATATCAAAAGAAGAATAAGGATCGCCTAATTAAACACTTAGAAAGAAAAAGTACAAGTTAAAAAAGAATGAAGAACGACTTACCACTCGAAGGCGGAGGGGTAGAGATGTGATGACCCTTCCCGTCATGGTCGTAAAACGTTTGATCAATCTCCGGGATATCCAAGAGTTTCACCACTACTTCCTCAGTCTCCGGCCTTGAAACACTGACGCTGACGTCAACTGTAAACATGCAAAGCTACGCGTAAGAAAGGTAGCCAACGTGTACGATAAGGAAAGAAGAAGTTTAAAGTCTAAGCACAAGAGGATAAGAGAAGAACTCACTGTCGGCTATCCATTTTTCGATGAGCCGCGCACATTCCTCGACGAGGGACGATATCTTCACGAAGTAGAAGTGGTCTGCCCAACCACGATCAGCCATGCTCCCCTAATAGCTATGCGAGGCGCATGAAGCTGAGCTCTGAAGCCTAGTCGGCCAGGAGAATTGTTGAAGATGACAAGAGATTGGACGAGATCACCCACGGCGACGTCGACCCCAAACTTCGCCACCACGTCGTCCAAGGCTCCTAGTATTCTCCATGCACTGGGAAGCAGTTGACCCTGAGCGATGCCCAACGCATTCACCGGGAGTGAAAACGGAAACTTGTGGCCTGCAAGAAAGGGATACTCGTAGACTGAGATCCACCATGGTCGATAAGCATAAGCAAAGATTCCCTCGTCTGGAATCCCAATCTCCACATCGGAAGATAGATTCGCCAACGTCCTGAGAAGTTCAACGTTGTGAACCATAGAGGGTCGGCGATTGATCCCCTTAAGAATCGCCTTTGGTTCTTAAATAAATAGTTGTGCCATTGTTGAGAAGAAAAGTAGAAGGGAAAGTTTTTGAAAGAATAAGATGAGCAATGAGAATTCGAGATTGGAAGAAAGTGTTTAAGAAGGCAAGGTCCACACTCTTAAATAAGAAAGGATCGACGAGAATCTCGGCTCCAATAATTCGCTAACGACATTATAGCCGTTGGGGAATGATGTCGTTGGAAAGATTCGTTGTCGACACGCTTAACGATGAAGACTTACCAGATGAAATGCAATAATGCAAGCACACGAAGACCAAAGCATTTCTGCGAGATGAAATTGTGTCCGACGACTTCAAGAAACGTGTTCCCGGCCATAAGAAGACGTATTCAGAAGAAGAGGAGGGTGTTTCCCAAATCTACAAAGGAAGAGATCTGCAAAACACCTTAGGGGTATTGTTTGTTCCTAAAATTACGACTAGAAGGAAACGCATCGCGATGCTACGCGTAGATGAAGACGAGTACAGGAGAAAGGAGTATGAAGTCGTCGCTCGAGTAGAAGAAAGAGTCGGCCGAGTGCATTTATTCTTTTATTAAATATTATTTATGTAAATGGTAAAAGAGATAGTAAAAGATATTAAAAGAATATCTCTTTACCATGTTTATATCGAGATATAGATATAAGTAAAAAGATATTATTTTTTTCCTTATAGATAGAATTAGGATTAGCTTATTTAAAGGGGCTTCTAACCTCATTGTAATAAAGTCATCCTCCATGATATCAATACAAAGTTCAAGCTTTCACCATTGTTTACCTTGTGTTCTTGAGAGTTGAGATCGTACTAGTATTTTTATCATAAACCCTACAATTGCTTAAGTTCTAACACGTTGGTACTTTTGCTACAAACAGACGCCTAAACTCAACTTTGATTGGTGCTTGGCGCTTTGACTTTTCACTTGGTTCCACACCTTGTCCATTTCAGCTAGGATATGCCTTGTGTGTTGAGTGAGCCTAGGATGGGTCAGTAAGCTAGTCTCGGAGCTAAACAGGGGCACATCATCTACGTATAAGGTTGGTTTGGAGTTATGAAAGATTTAAGGAGGGGACAAAAAATCTTTAAAAGAAAAGAAGCACTTAGCTAGCTTCTAAGGTGAGTGTCAGTTGATATAGAAGTACTAGTGTTTTTCAACATAGGTAATTAATGTATAGAGAGAAGAAGAAGGGAGCTCGTGTGAGATGTGGAGTTGCATAGCCTATATATAGCTACTTTCAGTGAACCTACTTTCATAAGACTTTGAACATGTGCACTTACCATCATGAAACTACACTCATTCAACAATAAGATTTTATAATCAAGCAAAATCATCAAAATCATCTTTGCAAAATCATCAAAATCACCTAGACTCTGAACATGTGCACCTAATCAAGCAACTCAATAGAGAAGTACAACGCCACCTTTAAGGCTTTCATCCTTATGAGTTTGTTTATAGGGTCATGTAGGTTCATGCTAGTATGTTTATAGGGTCATGTAGGTTCATGCTAGTATGTTTATAGGTTCAAGATAAATCGATTCTCACTTCTTTCGAGACTAATAGGCAGAAAAGAAGAGGAGGCAACCTAGGGTTCAAACTAACATGATAATCTAGGGTTCAAATTAGTGTGTGTGATCTGAAATTCGTCCAACATTCAAACACAAATTGGTAGAAAATGTGAGATTGTAAATACCCTAGTTGGGTTGCCTGATATTATTGAGTACCTTATATAGCATTACAAGGAGAGAGAATAATCTCTATAATAAATAAGAAAATACATAAAGATAATAGGAAAATATGACTAAGTCTAACAGAAAAAAGCGATAATCGTGAAGATTCGAGATCGAAACAGAAACTTACAACAACATTATGAGCAGATTTGGCACCGAAAGTGGAATCGTCGTCCTTGGAGGAGGAGAAGCAATTGGATCTCAACCAAAAACTAATTACAACAAACTAAATAGATCGTAGGGGTGAATTCTTCCCGGGAGATTGAAGCTAGGCGGAATTGCCACTGATGCTTCTCTGGTTTCTCCGAGAAAGGCTTGTGGAATATGACAAGGGTACGATGGTCTTTTTCGATAATATCCTTACAATTTACAAAATTGCCACCATATTCTTAATTTTTATCATAAAGGGAGTTCTCATTTCATCCTTCCTCGAATATATAGATTCGACCTTCAAATTATCAAATATCGCCAGGTCTCTCACTTTACACGAGACACCCATTCCCCGCGTTACGCAAGATTAACAAAAATTAACATAATTTCAAAATGTTAATCTCGCGTAACGTGAGGAATGGGCATCACGTGTAAAAAAAAGACATGCACATCTCGCGTTACGCGAGAGATTTTATCAGATGGACGTTGTTGTGATCCATTTAATAGATGTCTTGTCTCCACCTAACTATAATAACTACTCCCTTATTTTAAGTAAACCATAACACCTGTTAACCCTACCCTAACACCTATTTTTATCATCTTTCACCTCTTTTACCCTCCATTAAAACACATTTTCAAAACCTTCAAACCTCAAAACACTCTAAACCCACCAAAAACAAGGGAAGATGAAGAGGAATTCAACAAAAGGAAGGAGTGGAGATGGTGGTTCATCAAGTCACAATGCCAATGAGGTAATGTTCTTATTTAAATTTTTAATTTAAATTTGTTTTGCACCATTAAAAGCTACAATGAAGTTATTATGTTGTATTTCATGTTAAATATAGTAGTAGTAAGTGTTAAAGAGACGACTTTTGCATATAATGTCCAAAAGATTGTTCTTGAAGTATGCAGAAGATGAGTAATTTACCGCGCAACACGAGATCTCCTTCACTGCGGCCGTATTTTAACATAAATTCAATATTATTTCAACATAAATTCTATATTTTTAACACAAAAACCAATCAATTTAAAAGTAAATTATCAAATCATCATCAAAACCCTAAATAAAATCAAAACTATAATCATAACCATAATCAAAACCATAACCCTAATGCATTTGTATCTACTCAATATCAAAAAAAAAACTTTCACTAACAACCATAATAAACTATCATCTTACATCCATTGCAAACAACCTAATTTTAAATAAAACAATTCTATATCAACATTCAATATCAAAATATCATATACATATAGAAACAACATATATTCATCTAGAATCAACATTACGAAGCATGAAACAATAAAAAAATACCTTAATTGAAAATTAGAGTTGAAAAGAGGAAGTGAGGTTTTGGCGAGAAAGTAAACAACGACGCTGTAAAACTGTAAAAGAGGGCCGAAGTAGGATTTTGAGTATTTATAAGAAGTAATTTATCGCGTAACGCAGAAAACACGAAATATCACCCCTCACGTTACGCGAGAGGACTCACGATATTTGAGAAAATATCCGGACTGTATTGGCCCAGATTTAGTCATCTATGCCGGTTTCGGCCCATATTTATATTCTTAATTCTTTTAGAGTAAGAGTAGAGTATCTTTCTCTCTTGGGTCGGTCGTCGACCCTCCATCCAAACCCTCTTCCTGCAGATATACCGTCATTCAATCTTCATCAAGGACACTCGCTAGCTAACAGGAACAGTCAATTTCAGAATCGAACAATTGAGGGATCTGATAATTAAAGAACGCTCAACTTGACGTCACAGAGTAAAACTCAAGTGGTTTTGTTTCATTTGTCAAGGACGTGGAGGAGAAGTAGTCCGTACCTTACTTATCTCCTCTTCTTCTACTTTATTGCAAACTGGGTCCTTATAATAGTTCGCTCTTTTGCGTCACAGAAAAAAACACTATCCTTTGAACACCTCATCGACATGGCGAGTTTGCTCCTCCCAGAATGTGGTTTGAGGCCTCTTCCTAGAGCAACATACTCTAGACCATCTAGGATAGGGCTTAACCCAGTTCCTAAACTCAGCCATTGTAGTATTCCAAATCTGAGGCCCCCCACATTCTGGGTTTCTGGCTGTTCGAACAAATGGAAGGTGAAGGTTAGTACTCCTCTTACGGTAGACACAACTCTAGACGGGGAAATGGGATTTAATAATAACGCAAGTTTTAGTGGATTGGGAGATGATGGTGAATTCTTTGACCCGGGATCGCCTCCTCCTTTCAAATTGTCAGACATAAGAGATGCCATTCCCAAGCATTGTTGGGTGAAAAACCCATGGAAATCAATGAGTTTTGTTGTTAGGGATGTTGCTATAGTTTTCGGGTTGGCTGCTGCAGCGGCTTACTTTAACAACTGGCTTGTTTGGCCTCTTTACTGGGCTGCTCAGGGGACTATGTTTTGGGCCCTCTTTGTTCTCGGTCATGACTGGTGGGTCAAACAATGCAATGTGTTTGCCTTGAGACTTAACTTTTTGTTTAATTCATTTCATTCATGTGTTTGTAAACTACTTTTGTTTGCAGTGGTCATGGTAGCTTTTCAAACGACCCCAAATTGAATAGTGTTGCTGGTCACTTGCTTCATTCTTCAATCCTTGTTCCTTACCATGGATGGTACCCTCTAAAAATCTTTTTTCCTTTCAACATAATGTGAAATGAAAGCTTTTGCCTTGTCCAATTCTTGACTTCATTGATACTTGAATTAAACTCTTGGTGATTTTTATAGGAGGATTAGTCACAGGACTCACCATCAAAACCATGGCCATGTGGACAATGACGAATCATGGCATCCTGTAAGTTGTTTGCTATATCGAATGTTTGTCATGCTATATGAATTTTGCTGTTTTGGTTATGAGATGCTTCCTTCTTTTAGTCTCTTACCATAATTACTTTTTCTTCTAGTTGCCTGAAAGGATATACAGGAGTTTGGAAAGTTCAACAAAGAAATTGAGATTTACCTTGCCGTTTCCTTTACTTGCCTACCCTTTTTATCTGGTATGTTTATAATTCTCAGTTTGTACTTGTTTCATCCTTACTATCTTGGCTTGTATATGATTATTGTGCCTCATGATGATAGTGGAATCGAAGTCCTGGAAAGTCCGGTTCGCATTTTGATCCAAGCAGTGATTTATTTGCTCCAAATGAAAAAAAAGATATCATCACCTCTACGGCTTGCTGGTCTGCAATGGCTGCCTTGCTTTTAGGTTTATCAATTGTTATGGGCCCTGTTTCGGTGATCAAGCTATATGGTGTACCGTACACGGTCTGCTTCTTTTTACATACCCTTCTTTTTTGTTATGCTGCTTGTTGAAGTGGACGTGTTACTGATGTTACCGTCTCTATTTGCAGTTGTTTGTTATGTGGTTGGACTTGGTTACTTATTTGCATCACCATGGCCATGAGGATAAGCTCCCTTGGTATCGTGGAAAGGTATGGATCTCTTCTTCTGTCCTTGCATATGTATGTCCATTGTGCTCAGTTAAATCAATGCAGCAGCTTGTGCCAAATTCGTTTTATAGAAATGCTTAGGTAAACCTAGTGCAAGAGAGAATCACTTGTCAATGATTTTGAACTTCCTAAAATATGGTGATTTGGCTTCGGAATGTGATTCTCTTACCTTCAAAACTCTAATTGTATCTGTGAAATGATACTACAAATCAAAAGTAATCCACCCTGAATATCTTGTCAGCAGCTCCTACTATGGGTTTGCCTGTCACTTACTGAAAACATGCAGCTAGCTCAAAGGTGTCTTTAATAATGTATTAAAATGCACCATTAAGCATTGAAACATTCGTGGATTGCATTTATGATTTATGTTTCACTAAGCACTTGACCCCTTATTTTTTGTTGTGGGTATAGTTCTTACTTCTTAGTCTTTTCTTTCTTTGTTTTGAATATCAATTAACTACTTCTCCAAATTGACAACTTATTTTTGCTCCTAACAATTTGCTTAATCATGTATAAGAGGCTGAATGATCTAACCGGGATTTCATTATTTAGGAATGGAGTTATCTCAGAGGAGGATTGACGACACTTGACCGTGACTATGGTTGGATCAACAACATCCATCACGATATTGGCACCCATGTCATCCATCATCTATTCCCTCAGATCCCACATTACAACCTAATAGAAGCGGTAAAAAAAACTGAATAAACAACATTCTTACTGATAAACTTATTGGTTATTGCAATTGATTTGTGGATCTGATTGAACTCTTCTTGGCTTATGGATATTCTGAACATTAGACTGAAACAGTAAAGCCTGTTCTTGGCAAGTACTACCGAGAGCCAAAGAAATCCTGGCCAATCCCATTTCACTTGGTGGGCGACCTCATCAGCAGCCTGAAGAAGGACCACTTTGTTAGTGACACTGGAGATATTGTCTATTATCAAGCAGACCCAGATCTTTGAATAATCCGGGTATTCACCATTGATGAAGGTTTGTCGTGGAAAGATGGAGAATTACACTGGGATGGATGAGCATGGCTCTATATTTATGATTCTTTCAACACCTGAATTCATCCTTTCGTGCTTGACTTCCTCGCTTTGAATTTAAAATTTGTAGGGCAGGATAGGATGGATTCTCCAGAATTTTGATTATTTACTCTCTCAAGCAAGTGCATAAATGTTCATTTAATTTTACATAAGCTTGGTTTGTTTATCTTTCACGATCGATGCTAGACTCCTAGAAGTGAGATTGCAATGTAGTACATGATTTAGCAGCAGAAGAAACAGCTCCATCTGCACCAGTCTCCTACTCGGGTCTCTTATATGTATTTTAAACTGAATATGATTCGATGACTTCACATGCTTGATTGTTGATTCTGTTGGACCCGGTTCTCGCGATTCGTGACACAAATCCGGTTCTCGCGATTCGTGACACAAATCCGGTTCTCGCGATTCGTGACACAAACCCGGTTCTCGCGATTTGTGACGCAAACCCGGTTCTCGCGATTTGTGACGCAAACCTGGTCCGCGACTAAGAAACAGACCGCGAGCCCATAAGGTCAATAACTAAGTCAAGAACGAGAAGCCCATTAAGAAGCCCAATAGGTAAAGGGAGCAACACCAGATTGTGTGGAATCCAATGTCCGATTATAAATCCTAACGGCAAAGAGAGAGAAAGGGGGGCAATTAAGAGCATCTTCCTTCCCCTCTTGAAGAAGAGAGAAAAACACATAAGGCGATTACTCATTTCCGAGTTCGTCTCTTTGATCTCGATTCACCTCTTTTAGTAGGAAATCGAATGATCGGTACCTGGATTCTGGCTCTCGGTATCGTTATCGTGCTTTCGAGGTGTGAATCATCACGATTGGTTGAGTTTCATCATTTACTGTTTCATTGAGTTGGTTCACGAGGTTTCATTGATTTGGTCATTACTTCGATCGTTATCTTCTCTCTGTTTTACTTCATTCTATTGTTGTTGGCATCGTACTCATTTATCTGTAGCTATTACTGACTTGAGCGTCGGAGAGCCAAATCAGGGGGTCCAACCTTCCGGTTTGGTTGCGCAGGTACCTTGAGAATTGAAGAACATAACGAACAAGGGAGGATAGTACATTCCGATCCGGATGAAGATGAGTCACAAGTTGTTGCTCCAGTTTGTGTGAGGAAGGTCTCCAGTATTTGAAGATTCACTGAAGGCCAGATCTCTCGAGGTGTTGATTGCGAGGTCGCGAATATCTGGGCTCCAACACTGGCGCCGACCGTGGGGACCTCCACGCGCAGCTAGCTCCCTTTGAAATCTCGAGAGTCAGTTCGCGAAGGATAGCATTATGGTCGAGACTGGCAGAAGCGGAACAGTAAACGCCACCACGTCACACATCAATCAAAACACTCTCAATCCCCCACCACTCCCTCGCGTCGATGAGGAAGTCCCCGAGCTTATCACTATCCCTCGGGAGCAGAACAAGCTTTTTGCTGCCTGGATAGCGCAAGGCGCCCCGATTGCCCCAAATACAGCTAACCAAAGGGTCGAACCTCTTAACGACCAGGCCAATCGCGACGAGAGAGATATTAATCGAGAAGAAGAAGTAGCTGAAATTGTCCCGGATGACAGAGCATCGGTTTCTAGAAGGCCGAGGGAGAGAAATGGTACTCGCGATGTGGGTCAGGGAAGGTTCGACTTGAACCAGGCCCCAATGAGTCATCAGGAGCACTACAACTCTCAACACGATGTTCGTTATGACGAGAGGGGCCGAGCATACTATCCTGTGCAAGAACAACGCGAACGTCAGGGAGTACCCCACTATAATCGCGAGACATCCCAGAACCCTCCTCTCGACTTTTCAACAATGTTTGGCCCCACGGCTTTTGCAGAGCACATCATCAGGGCCCCTCCGCTACCAGATTTTAGATTCCCGACTATCAAGGAATACGCTGGTAAGGGAGACCCTAAGGAACATCTTACCCGATATAAGTACGCCATGATCGTGAGGGGTCCGGATGAGGCCACCCTATGCAAGGGATTCCCAGGAACACTCGCGGACACTACCATGACATGGATGTTAAATCAACCACCCGGGAGCATCTCTTGCTTTGCAGATATTGAAAGGGGATTCTTGTTGCATTTTGGCTCTTCGAAGAAGAGGAAGATCACCATGCAAGAAGTGGTCGGGATCAAACAAAAAACGGGCGAAAGTCTGGAAGAGTACGTAAAAAGATTCTCGTTGATGGTCTTGGAAGCTGATGACTTCGATGATAAAACCGCCAGGGTCGCGTTCTTAAATGGACAGGCCGACGGGAGTGAGTTCAAAAAGCACCTATACAGAAAGCAGGAAGGGTCCTATCAGGCCATGTTGGAAAGAGCTTATGTCGAAATTCAAGTTGAAACTCACTCAAGCATACCCGCAGGGGGTGGAGGTCAGAACAAACAGAACCAGAACTAGGGCCAAAGCTCTAGAAAAGGCAATCAGAATTGGGGGAACAAGAGACAACAGTATGATCAGGGACAGAGTGATTCGCGAGCTCCAGGTTTAGTAACTCAGGGTCAGAATCAGAATCAGTATCAGGATTACAGACAGAGTACGGACCAGAATCAGTTCCAGGAACAGAATTTTATGAACCAGAGGGATGACAACTCCAACTACAGAGGTCGCGGCCGAGGCAATGGAGGTCGAGGTCGAGGTCGCGATGGAATGTGGTGCGCCAACCACAACTCCACTACTCACAACACGGATGAGTGCAGGAGTGGCCCAAGAATGAACAATGAACCCGAACAGAGAGTCGTCCTCATGAATCAGAGAGGCGGAGGAAACAATCAAGGCAGGGGTGGTAGAAACCCTGGTCGGGGGCCATTCAGAGGGGGAAACAACAATGGTGGGCGAGGAAGAGGACGCAATCAACAGAACGCGAACGATCCTCATCCACCTCAACGCAACCAAGACTTCTCGCGACCGGACGGTCATGTAGGGACCATAGCCGGGAAACATATCCCTATACCCCCAAACAGGCGTGAACAACGAAAGATGATTAACGCACCGCTCCCTCGCGGGCTCCCAGTTATGAGTATCGCGAAGCCCCTTCCCAGAGAACCATATCAACTTGTTTTTTCTAATGAGGAGATCAACGAGTGGGCAGTCTCTTCTGGTGACCCATTAGTTATACATCTACAGATTAGCACAAAACTAGTCAGTCGTATTCTGGTGGACACAGGCAGCTCTGCCGACATAATATATCTGGATGCCTTCGAAAAACTAGGGGTTGATCCACGAATGAAGAGACCAACGCAAACCACCTTAGTAGGCTTTGCGGGAGAAAGGGTCACTGCTCTAGGAGTGGTGAGTTTAGATGTAGTGATGGGAGATGAGACAGGGCCACGGAGGTCAGAAAGATTGATTTTGTCATCATCCCGACAAGCTCTTCGTATAACGCAATCATCGGGAGAGGCACATTGTGCAAGTTTGATGCAGTAGTGTCCATGAGCCATTTCTGCATAAAATTTCCCACACCATCCGGAACTGGAATCGCGACGGGGGTGGAGAAAGAGAGCATCTCTTGTTACATCAAGTCTGAAAAGGGAGAAGAAACACCTCTGCTCGCAAACCAACTTTTTGTCCCGGGCATGCCTAATGTTGAGGAGGAAGCTGAGTTAGATGTTCGCGAGCCCCCTAGATATCAGAATTCTAAGGGAGATGTGGACAGAGCAAAGTTTTCCGGATTTAAAACGCAGGAGGTCACTCCCTTTGCAAACAAAGAAGAGAAGTTATCGGTGGGGGGTAACCTTGACCCTATGGTGATGGTGGAGATTGAAAACTTGCTATCGGAATCGCGAGATGTCTTCGCTTGGTCCCCCAAAGACTTGAAAGGAATTCCCCCATCGGTGATCACTCACTCTCTAAATATTAGCAACGATATCATTCCTAAAAGACAGAGAAAGAGAAAGCAGGCGGGTCCGAAGAATGAGGCCGCGGCCGTGGAGCTCGCAAAACTCCTAAAAGCTGGGTTTGTTAGACCAGTACAGTACCCGGCTTGGTTGGCTAATGTTGTCATGGTCGCGAAGAAAGGAACGGGAAAATGGAGGATGTGTGTGGACTTCACAGACTTAAACAAAGCTTGCCCGAAAGACAGCTACCCACTACCTTCTATTGATCAGCTTGTAGACTCCACCGCAGGGCATGAGGCACTCAGCTTTTTAGATGCGTACTCGGGATACAACCAAGTCATGATGAACCCCCTTGACTCAGAGCATACCTCTTTCATAACAGATAAGGGAACTTTCTGCTACAAAGTGATGCCTTTCGGCCTTAAGAACGCGGGGGCCACTTTCCAGAGATTGGTGGACCGCATCTTCAGTGATCAGATAGGGGATACAGTTGAGGCCTACGTTGATGACATTGTGGTAAAGAGCAAGGAACAGAGTGATCATGCTTGCGACCTGGCAGAGGTCTTCACAACACTCAGAAAGTATGGGATGAGTCTAAACCCGGGCAAGTGCGTGTTCGGTGTCACAGAAGGAAAATTCTTGGGCTTCATGATTAGTGCTCGCGGTGTCGAGGTAAATCCCGATAAAGTCAAAGCCGTTCTTGATCTTGAACCACCGTGGTCTACCCATGAATTATTTGGGGAGATTTTGTGCCAAGTTGGCCGAACGAAACCTCCCCTTCTTCGAGATCCTGAAAAAGCCAAAGAATTTTGAGCGGACTGAGGAATGTGGTCAAGCTTTCGCGAGCCTCAAAGAGCATCTGACAAGGCTCCCGATCTTATCTTCCCCGGTTCCGGGAGAAACTCTTCAGTTGTATCTCGCGGCCAGCTCAAGGGCGGTGAGCGCAGTCCTTGTTCGCGAGTCAGAAAAGCCGGTATATTTTGTCAGCCGAGCTTTATTGCCAGCGGAGACACGGTATTCTCCGGTTGAGAAGTCTGTGCTTGCGCTGATAACGGCTGCTCGCAAACTAAGACCCTATTTTCATGCACACCCGATTGAAACCCTAACGGACTTGCCACTCAATAGCTTCATGACCAAACCGACTGTAGAAGGGAGGCTCACAAAATTGGTCATCGAAATGTCAGAGTTTGATGTGGTATATCGGCCCAGGCCAGCTATCAAGGCGCAAGCGCTTGCTGACTTCATTGTCGAAACGAGTTTCAGAGAAGGGGAAGTGGTGAATCCGTATGGCGAGCAGATGATGTGGATAATGCACACTGATGGGGCCGTGAATGACGAGGGGTGTGGCGCGGCTGTGATTCTCACGTCGCCTACGGGAGATGAGATAAGTCACGCCATCGCACTAAAGTTCAAGCCCACGAACAATGAAGCTGAGTATGAGGCCTTGATCGCAGGGCTAGAGTTAGCCATCAGCCTTTCAATCTCTGTGCTATCATGTTGTTGCGATTCAGAAGTGGTAGTAAAGCAGGTGCAGGGGCTTTATGAAGAGCGAACAGGGAACCTCCCACAATACCATGCCAGGGTCGCGACATTGACCTCGCTTTTCATGCATTTCGAAATCAAGGCAATCCCGAGGGAACTGAATAAGAAAGCAGATGAGCTTGCGAAGATGGGAGCCGGTTGGGAAGGTCCCAAAGAAGAACGCGAGCGAAGATCAGGGTTCATGGTATCAAAGGGGGGCCCCCCGAAATATCTGTTTTTTGTGAAAGAAGAAAGTACCATCAGTCGCGAAATTGAGATGATGGCAATCAACACTTCGTCTGAAGATTGGCGTCGCCCATTCATAGACTACCTCAGATATGGTCGCGGTCCAACTGACCCAAAAGAGCTCATGCAATTGAAAAGAAAGGCTGGACGCTTTTATATCAGCAGAGGTGAGGTTTACAAAAGAGGAGGTGACCCTTGTGAACTGAAATGTATGGGCCACTATGAGACAAAGGCCTACCTCGAAGAGCTGCATGCTGGGCTGTGTGGGACACACGCAGGGTGGAGACCCCTGGTGTACAAGGCTTTGCGCCAAGGGCATTTCTGGCCCACAATGAAACAAGATGCTCAAACGATGACGCGAGCTTGTCAGGCATGCCAGTATTTCGCCCCTGCCTCTCACCAACCAGGGGTCCAGCTTCAGATCATGGGAAGCCTCATCCCCTTCGCGATGTGGGGGTTGGATCTTCTTGGCCCTTTTAAACCAAAGGCCCCAGGTCAGCTCGAGTATATCATTGTCGCAGTCGACTATTTCACAAAATGGATTGAAGCGGAAGCACTCGCGTCGACAACAGTACCTGTAGTGAAAAAATTCCTTTGGAAGAACATTATATGTCGCTATGGGTTGCCACGCGAGATTGTTACCGATCGTGGCCCTCAATTTAACTCGCCCCAGCTGATGGCATGGTGCAGCGATCTGGGAGTTAATTTGAAAATTGCTTCAGTTGCACATCCACACTGCAATGGACAGGTAGAAGCCGTCAATAAAAGCATTGTCACAGATCTTAAGAAAAGACTAGATAGCGCCAAGGGCAGATGGGCGGAGGTCCTGCCACTTACTCTCTGGGCCAATCGAACCACTGTGAAAAAAGCAACGGGGGAGAGTCCCTTCGCCCTCGCGTATGGAGTGGAGGCCGTGGTTCCAGTAGAAATCTTGCTCCCAAACGAAAGACTCCTTCACTATGACTCGGATACCAATGACAAAAAGATGAGGATGGAGCTCGATCCCAACTGGGAGGGGCCGTATATAGTGGATCGCGAGGTCGCACCAAGGACCTATCGACTGAAGGATAGCTCTGGCAATCAAGTTGCAAATTCCTGGAACGTGATGCGACTACGCCGCTATTACGCCTAGCCTACTCCCCCACACAGGTATGAATTCCCACGTTTTCATAACATGTCTTCATACCTCAGATGAATATTTCATAGAAAGCGATAAAATCGCGATATAAGACGTTCTAACGAGCTGTATGCAGGCGAAAGGACCGATTGAGACTAAACATTAGCAAGAATCTATCATCGGGTTACCAAAGGAATAAATACTTTCGCCACAAAGGGGGACGTGATCTCAGAATAAAAGGTACGTGCACATCTCGAGAATTCAGGATGTCGCATAAATCCCGTGACGCTGGGCTGGGGCCAAGAGCACCCACCCAGGTCGCGAAGCCGTGACGATGGGCTGGGGCCAAGAGCACCCACCCAGGTCGCATAAATCCCGTGACGCTGGGCTGGGGCCAAGAGCACCCACCCAGGTCGCGAAGCCGTGACGCTGGGCTGGGGCCAAGAGCACCCACCCAGGTCGCGAAGCCGTGACGCTGGGCTGGGGCCAAGAGCCCCCACCCAGGTCGCGAAGCCGTGACGCTGGGCTGGGGCCAAGAGCCCCCACCCAGGTAGCGAAGCCGTGACGCTGGGCTGGGGCCAAGAGCCCCCACCCAGGTCGCGAAGCCGTGACGCTGGGCTGGGGCCAAGAGCACCCACCCAGGTTGCGAAGCCGTGACCGTCCAAGAGTGAGTAACGACATTCGTCCTCCTCACCTCGACCACGAAGTCCTGACCTTGATGGGATAGCAACCCATCAAGGCACGGAGCTCAGCGAGTGACACTCCTGAAAAAAGTCAATCATGAAACTATATACTTAGCATGGAGATATGCAATACAAAACTCTAATGAATCCCCATCTGTTTTGACAGACGCTCCTGCACTAAAGAAACGAACGATCCTAGGCATGATCGCGAACGAAACAGAAAATGGCAGTTTGTGATGAAACTAGCCCTAAAACTCCAATTATCCGCGAGCATGGATTTCCCAAGGCATCAAGAATACCTTAGCTAAGGTATGATGAGATAAGCACGCGAGCTCCTTTGTTTTGTCACAAGAACAAAGAATCTGATTCCAATTCATTATAGGAAATCACATGCTCAAACACAAAGACATTCATAGGTGCACGAAAAACCCTACTACTGGCTCATACGCATGCAGTAGTCAGGTAAGAACACACTCTTTATCACATCACAGGTCATGACATATGAATAATCTATACTTATGCGATCGATTTTCTCGCAGGGTTTTTCGTAAGACCAACAGAAGAATCTTTCCTGACGAAAGATGTTGAAGAGTGTCCTATTTGTGATATTAAGTATTCTCGTTTCGGAAAAAATTTTAAGTTCTAAAGTCTATTGGTGAAACACATACTTTTAATCGCGATGGCACAGAGGTGCACATTACATTTTAAGTTCCAAAGTTTTCTCGATAATCCCAGTCTAATTTATTCATAAACTCTCGTTCATTCTCCCTCCTTTTTTAACACAGCGCTCGCGAGACTGTAAACATCCTCACGAGCACTATGGGGGGAGGGGAAGAGGAGGAGAAATCACCATACAAACACAGAATAAAGAGACATTAAAAAGCACTAAGCCTAGAGAGGAACGACGACCTTCACTTGATACACCACAGTCCGAACGAGAACTTCAGGTGGATTAGCACGCCACATGGTGAAAGTCACCTCATCTCCCTCACGAAGATCATTCTCATATGCAAACTCACTCCAACCTTCGCCCAGAAAGTAAGAACTCCCAGCCTTGTCCAGAGTCACGTCCCAAGGTTCGAAATTGACGCAAAGGACAAGACTCTTACCACCGAAATGGCTAAGGTGTTGATCACAATGTTCCTTTGGGAAACGCTATACGTAGAGAAGAGGAGTCTAAGAAACGAACAAGCAGAGAAAGACAAAGTAAAAAAGGATATTTACCAAGCATCTGCCAGTAATGGCAGAGGAATCCATAGTAATAGTGAAAGACTCATCCAGAGACCCCTCTCGAGTTCGTCGTGTCCTGGCCATGTCGGTATTCTTTGAAAAAGGCAGACAAGGAAGGAGAAAGAAGGAAACACTATTTATAAAAGAAATACACCTAACCCATAGTTAATGCATTGAATGATTAAGGCAGAAAAGTAGTTGGGAGAACAAAAGTAATAAACACAAAAGACATGCAGGGAAATAATTGTACGGTCTCCTCACGAGACCCAAAGAAAATCGTCTAACCCACATTTAGACTCGCGATCACATTCCGATCCACGGGCCACAGAACCAAATAACAAATTGTATATAACATCAACCCAAGAGTTTGCAAAAAAAAAAACGCATGAAAAGGAGTTAAACTTCATCAGGAAGGTCCAGATACCCATCAGCCTCAACCAACGCTGAATCGCGAGCCCCTCTCACACCACCAACGTCCTTGGCCGACGCAATGTTTTCTTCAGCAGCAGTCTCCTCGCTGTCAATATTCACAACATCGTCCCCACCATCCACATCAGAAGATCTAGCACAAGAGCGAGTCGAAGAGTCCACTGTTTTCTTCATCCTTTCCTCCGAGTAAATTACTCTCTTAGTCACTTTAGGAGCTGGGACTAAAGGAATGTGAGACTCCATCCCTCTAATGACCCCTTCGCCTTTAGGCAAGAAGGGTTCGACGACCCAACCTTCAAGAAGGCTCGCGTCGTCGTCAATAAAGGTCCCAAGAGGAGGAGAGGTATACGCGGGGAGCTCGGCAGGAAGGCCACAAAGATTCGTAGGATCATAAGGAAAGTTAGCCACTTTGTGTTTCCTGAGCTGACGCTTGAGTGCGGTGATCACCAGCGTGTCACGAGCCAAGCTGATAAAATCAATACGACATTTCTCGCGATAGCTAGAAGCATACTGCTTAGCACCTTCGCGACGACCCTTGTCAAAAGCTTGGTCTTTCTCTTGTCGGAGCAAAGATAACTCTGTATGATGATTGCACTCCATAGTCCTGGCCGAAAGCTCCAAATCACTTATCTTCGCCGTCAGCTCATTTACCCTGTTCTCCAAAACAACATTCCTCTCTTTCTCCTCTTTTAGTTTCTTCTTCGCGACCTCCTTGACATCTTGGGCTTTATTAGCAAAATCGACCATCTGGTTATAATCCCCCTCCATCTGGACGTAGCCATCTTGAAGGGCGATGACATATTGCCCCGATGCCTCGTTAAGAAGAATCGACTACAATAAGCAAAATATGCTGGTTAAAATTAGCTATCGGCAAGAAGGAAGAAAACCACCAAGAAAGAAAAGAAGGGAAACCCACCTCCAAATTGAGTCTCGAGAGCCCTACTCTACCCCGAGCAATGCCCTCTAAGAATTCAGGCATCTCTGGGAAACCTGGTCGATCGCGACGAAAGAACGTCCTCACCACCTCTTCCTCGGGAAAGAGCTCAGCCAGGTCCTGAGAAGGGGTATCTTGGCCACCTTCAAGGGTCATAGGCTGTTTACCCTTGGCAGTCTTTGAGGCCCTCTCTGCAGGAGTTGCTCGATGCGAAGTAGAAGTCCCGCCGGCCCCTAAAGGGATTGTCGGACCAATCGGGGATTGGTCGGTTAGAGGCTCTGGCGCGTGAGTCTCAGTCTCCACAGCTTGAGGCACGGACTCACAGATGTTAATGCCACCAGCAGAGGTTTTCTTCTTTTTAGAAGGAGCCTTGTTCTTGTTCGCAAGTTGCTTTCGGCATTTGCTCTTTTGTGGGGCAGGAGCCTGTTCGTCAATAGGCTCTTCGTCAAAAGAATCATCAGAGCCTTCAATGGTCGGGAGACGAGAAAAGTATCCTGTCTCTGAAAATAAAAAAAATAAAAAAAAATCCATAAGCATATGACATCGCGAAGCAGTAACAAAAATAAACAATAAAAAAATGATAATAACAACATGCAAGAAAACCATTAGACGAAAGACGTAAGGGATATCATAATGGTGCTTAAGACTAAGTCCACGCTGAGCTAGCACCTCGTGGGTAATACACTTCAGGAATATGCGAGTTGAGACGAGATCAGGGAAATTGTGGAATTTACGGGAAAGACAATCTTTCTTAGGCTGAGACCAGTCACCAGATTTGGGTTGGGTCGCGAGCATCGACATCTTGGTCGAGATCCCAGAACCCGGAGGAGGTCGTACCAAAAACCAATCGACCTTCCACTTCGGTATTCGAGGAGGACCATCCCACTCCGACTTACCATTCTTTACAGCTGTAAACATCCCCATCTCCTCAGGAGCCCTTCGCGTGGAAAACATAAGGAGAAAATGACAAGGATTGGGTTTTACCCCGATATCTTGACACCTCATCACATAAATAACCAAGGCCTTCCAGAAGTTAGGATGCATCTGAGTTGGGCTGTAGGTCAGCTCTCTCAAGAGCATTTTAGTAAAGTTGGAGAAAGGGAGCCTAAAGCCTAGTTTGAGAGACGATATACTCAAAGGAAAGAAAGTGCCATACTCATCAAGGGAAGTTCCGTCCGAAGATGGAAGAGCAAAAATTGTACCTTCTGGGAAGGGATAAGCATCTGCGATGGTGAAAAGATCGCGAAGGGTAAGATCAGAAGGAAGGGCCGTAAACGGATTCCCGAGGTTCTTGACCTTTTTATAACGGACGCGGCGAGTCAAAATCTGTACGCGACCCGCCGGATTATTGAAAATATCTTCGATCTCCAAACGAGGAAGATCGCCTCGCCAGGAGTAAAACTTCTCATAGTCATCGCGACCGATTATTACATCCTCAGATTCCTGAGGAAGAAGATCTTTATTACCATGACCCGCATCTGGTCGCGAGGTAGAAGGAACTTCATCGCCATTATTTCTAACAGAGTTCCCTATGGATGATTAAGAAGAAAAAGATTGAGAGTTAGTTTTCCAGGGCAAGAGTACGAAACGCGAAGGCTAGAGGGAAGCTTCGCGAGCCATGGGAATGAAAAACAAAGAAAACCCTGGAAAACGAGAAATATAAGATCTAAGGGGGAATCAAACAGACTCCAGGCAGGCACTCTAAGGAATGGTGAGATGAGTAGTTCAGAGGCCATGAGAGAAAAACTGACTTTAAAGAACGGTGAGAATTCCGACAGCCTAAAATGGCTTTTTAAGGAAAGAAGAGCGCCCATCAAACAGAAGAAGGAAAAAGGGGCACCGCCCAGTAAATAACCAGTAAAGGTACGGAGAAAACCCGCCTGACCGCCATGAAAACCAGCGAAAGCTTCGAAAAAACACAAAACAGCGGAGATACAAAAATATCGAAATCATGTATAAAAGTAATGGAAGAAAACAACAAATAAAGAGCGAATTCGAAATAGGACTTACCAGCCATTTGTAATCTGAAGATTGTCTGAACGAGTGAAGGTTTCTCGAAATCTTATTAAGAATGGGTTTTTACAGAGGAACACGAACAGTTGAAGTAAAGAGGAAGGGAAGAATATGATTTGACAGCCTTATATAGGAAGGTGGAAAAAATCCCAAAAGGTCACCACGTGTTGAAAGGTATCAAAACGCGGGAAGACGAAGCGTCTCGAATTTAAAATTCAAAATTCGAAACAAGCGCGATGGAATGAGAAGGCGTCGCGAACAAATGATCTTCAAGGGACTCCCCGAGAACCCGGCTTCAATTATTACCCAAGCCTTACCTTCCCGAAGGCAAGGACTTGGGGGGCTGGCTGTTGGACCCGGTTCTCGCGATTCGTGACACAAACCCAGTTCTCGCGATTCGTGACGCAAACCCGGTTCTCGCGATTTGTGACGCAAACCTGGTCCGCGACTGAGAAACAGACCGCGAGCCCATAAGGTCAATAACTAAGTCAAGAACGAGAAGCCCATTAAGAAGCCCAATAGGTAAAGGGAGCAACACCAGATTGTGTGGGACCCAATGTCCGATTATAAATCCTAACGGCAAAGAGAGAGAAAGGGGGGCAATTAAGAGCATCTTCCTTCCCCTCTTGAAGAAGAGAGAAAAACACATAAGGCGATTACTCATTTCCGAGCTCGTCTCTTTGATCCCGATTCACCTCTTTTAGTAGGAAATCGGATGATCGGTACCTGAATTCTGGCTCTCGGTATCGTTATCGTGCTTTCGAGGTGTGAATCATCACGATTGGTTGAGTTTCATCATTTACTGTTTCATTGAGTTGGTTCACGAGGTTTCATTGATTTGGTCATTACTTCGATCGTTATCTTCTCTCTGTTTTACTTCATTCTATTGTTGTTGGCATCGTATTCATTTATCTGTAGCTATTACTGATTTGAGCGTCGAAGAGCCAAATCAGGGGGTCTAACCTTCCGGTTTGGTTGCGCAGGTACCTTGAGAATTGAAGAACATAACGAACAAGGGAGGATAGTACATTCCGATCCGGATGAAGATGAGTCACAAGTTGTTGCTCCAGTTTGTGTGAGGAATGTCTCCAGTATTTGAAGATTCACTGAAGGCCAGATCTCGCGAGGTGTTGATTGCGAGGTCGCGAATATCTGGGCTCCAACAGATTCAGTTTCAACTATTCTTACCAATCTTAACATAATTGCCCAACCTGTTGTTTCAATTATAGTAACTGTATTGTATTAGGCTCACAAATCAGCGGAGGCTCAAAACCAGAACATGCGGAACCTTGGTCTGTTTCGGCAACCAACTCAGATCACAATATCGTAAGCAAGCAAACCACTACCAAGCAACACAAACCACAATGCACAAACACACAAGATTAAGTGGGAAAAACCCTCCTAATGAGAGGTAAAAAAACTCATTGTAGCCAAATTCACTAATCATCAAAACCAAGTACAAATGTTCGATCAATCTCACACCGGAGATAACTAGATATGGAGAATCAACACAAGCAAATATATAATCTTCCAATAAACACTTGTAACAATGATGAAAACGATCCAAAGATAAAACCTACCAATGAACTTCAAGTCGTCGACTTCCGAAAGGAAGAGACAAACGATCCAAGGTGTCGACAAGGAAAAGTCTCCCCTTTCTCCACCAATTTCCCTACTCTCTTCTTCTTTCTCCCTATTCACTTTTTTTCTCCTTTGAAATCTTTCTTGAATCTCAAATGGGGGCAAGGGCAAATAAAAACCTAAAATGCAGCATTCTCGCGTGCTCTCTCCTTCTCATTTGGCTTTATATATTCCAAAAGCGAGCTAACAACTGGATTGGACAATATGTTCACCAAGAAGTCACAACCTTGGTGAACATATCAGCTGGATTTCTTGTCAGTGTGAATCTTCTTCAAACTCTTCTCATGTTTACTCACAACATCTTGAATCCAATGGTACCTAACATCAATGTGTTTTGTTCGACAATGGTATGTAGGATTCTTGCTCAAATCAAGAGCACTCTGATTGTCACAATTCACCACATACTCTCCTTGCTTCAAACCCAGCTCTTCAAGGAATCTTAACAACCATATAATCTATTTTCATGCTTCACACAAGGAAATATACTTTGCATGAGTCGTGGACAAAGCAACACACCTCTGCAACCTAGACTACCATGAGACAGCTCCCCCTGCAATAGTGAACATGTATCTGGATGTCGACTTTGTGTCATCGCGATCTCCTGCCATGTCTGAATCAGCAAAATCCTCAAGAATGGGTATAGCTCCCCCAAAATACAAACTCATCATGGAAGTACCCAATTACCTTAAGATCCAATGTACAGCTTCCCAATGACCTCTTCCAGGATTTAGCAAGAAACCTGCAAACGAGACCAACTGCATGAGCTATATCTGTTTTTTTGCACACCATGACATGCATCAAACTACCAATTGTTGATGAATAAGGAATGAGTGACATCTTCTTTTTCTCTCGATCCGAAGACAGACATGTATTTGTTTCCAATTTGAAGTGGCTAGCAAGAGCAGTACTAACCGACTTAGCACCTTCCATTTTGAACATCCTCAAAACCTTCTCAATATACTTCTCTTGTGACAACCATATCTTTCTGGATTTTCTGTCATGAGTAATTTGCATACCAAAATCTGGTGTGTCAGTCCTAGGTCTTTCATGTCAAAGGAAGTGCTCAAATCTCGCTTTAAATCATCAACTTGAGATTTTTCTTGTCCCACAATGAGCATGTCATCAACATAAAGAAGAAGAATAACAAACTTATTGTTTGCCTGACGCTTGAAGTAAACACAATGATCTGCATTTGTTCTCGTGTATCCATGATCCACCATGAAACTATCAAATTTCTTGTACCACTGTCTCTGAGCTTGCATCAGACCATATAAACTCTTTTTCAACTTGCATACCAAATCCTCTTTTCCTTTTACTTCAAATCCCTCTGATTGCTCCATATAAATCTCCTTGTCTAAATCACCATGGAGGAATGCAGTTTTCACATCTAACTACTCCAACTCAAGATCCATGCTTGTAGCTAAGTCAAGCATCACTCTGATGGAAGTCATCTTGACAACCGACGAGAAGATTTCATTAAAATCAATTCTCTTCTTCTGACTGAAGCCTTTGACAACTGGTCGAGTTTTGTACTTGACTAGTTTGTCTCCATCCATCTTTAGCCTGAACACCCACTTGTTTCTCAAAGCTCTTCTTCTTTTTGGAAGTTTTACTAGCTCATGTGTTGTTCTTTTTCAAAGAGTTCAATTCCTCTTCCATGGCTTTCACCCAATGAGCTTTTTCCTTGTGCACCTGCTCTTCTTCAAAACTTTCAGACTCCCCTCTTCTGTGACAGCAACAAACTCAAACGAGGGATATCTAGTGGATAGACGAAGCTCTCTTGTTGATCTTCTGGTATCAACTGTTTATCCATTCTGTTCCTGCTCCCCCTGCTTAGAACTCTCACCGGTTTTAGCTTCTGACAATCTACTATCTGACACAAGAATATCATCTGACTCAAGAATATCATCTGACTCAGGAATATCTATTCCACTCTGAAAAGAAGACTCATCACTTGTATCTTTCACTTCTGACTGAGAAGGTAAGTAAACAGGAAACTCATCATCTTCCTGCAATATCTCAGAATTTGACAACAACTTGTCTTCATGAAAGATCACATTCCTGGACCTTATCACTTTCTTCTTTTCTGGATCCCATAACCTGTATCCAAAATCAATATCTCCATATCCTAGAAAAGTGCATGCAATTGCTCTCTCATCTAGCTTATGTCTCTTCTCCTTAGGCACATGCACAAAGACCTTACAACCAAAGACTCGCAAATGAGAGTATGAAATATCTTTGCCAAACCAAACTCTCTGAGGAATATCAAAACCCAAAGAAGCAGATGGAGATCTGTTCATCAAATAGCAAGCAGTCATCACAGCTTCACCCAAAAATGGCTTAGGAAGCTTAGCCTTTTTTAGCATGCATCTAACCTTCTCCGTGACTGTTCTCTTGGTCCTCTCTGTAGCGTCGTTTTGTTGTGGAGTACCCCGAGTTGTTTTCTCATGTCTAATTCCATGCTTTAGACAATATTTCTGAAACTCTTGGAAAGTGTACTCGCCCCCGTTATCACTACGAAGACGTTTCAGAGCACAACCTTTCTCTCTCTCTCTCTCTCTCTCTCTCTCTCTCTCTCTCTCTCTCTCTCTCTCTCTCTCTACCATGGCATGAAACTGCTTGAATATCTTTTGTTTTCAAAACAAATACCCAAACCTTTCGTGAAGCATCATCAATAAAGGTCAGAAAATACCTACAACCACCAAGTGTAGGCTCGTCAATGAGACCATACACATCATAATTCACAAGCTCAAGCAAATCCTTCTTCCTTTTTGGAGATTTGCTAAATGACATTCTAGTTCTAGTCTGTTTGTCAAACAAACAATCATCACAAGGGCTTAAAGGTGTACCTTTAGCAGAAGGAATAAGCTACTTTTTTCCAAGATCTGCAATCCTTTCTCACTCATGTGATCTAGTCGCCTATGCCACAAATTTGGTGATTTGTCATCTTCTACTGCATTCAGGCTATCTCTCAAGACCTTCATTTGAGTCTTATACAGTGTGTGGTTAAGACTCCCTCTAGCAATCACCATAAATCTTGAAAGAAGCTTCCATTTTCCCTTACCTAGGTAACTCTCATAAGCATGAAAAGAAAGAAAATTCATACGGAGTTCAGGTATGTGCCGCACATCCTTGAGAGTCATTGTGCGACCCATATTTGTTTGAACACAAATGTCACCCATACCGACAACATCTGAGTAGCTGGTGTTCCCCATCTTCACCTTGCCAGAGTCTCCTGCTTTGTAACTCGTGAATATATCCTTTCTAAGTGTAGCATGGTAGGATGCATCACAATCAATTATCCACTCTACAGGAGAATCTAACTCATCATTATGATCATCAACACATGAAAGTACAATTAAACCTTCATAATCAGTGTATAGAACTACATTGGTATTCTTGTCATCTTCTTTTTTCTCTTCATTCTGACTCTTCTTGCAGGCATAAGAATTTCCCTTCATACCCTCTGATCTTCCATCTTCGACTTCCAATGAGGTAAAAAAAAACTCATTGTAGTCAAATCCACTAATCATCAAAACCAAGTACAAGTGTTAGATTAATCTCACATCCGAGATAACTAGATATAAAGAATCAACACAAGCAAATCTCTAATCTTTCAATAAACACTTGTAACAATGATGAAAACGACCCAAAGATGAAACCTACCAACGAACTCCAAGTCGTCGATTTCCGAAAGCAAGAGACGAACGATTTAAGGTGTCGACAAGGAAAAGTCTTTCTTTTTTCCACCAATTTCTCTACTCTCTTCTTCTTTCTCCCTCTTCACTTTTGTTTTCCTTTGAAAACTCTCTTGAATCTCAAATGGGGGCTAGGACAAACAAAACCTAAAAAATGCAGCACTTCTCACATGCTCTCTCCTTCATTTGGCTTTAATATGCCAAAAATGGAGCTAAAACGTAGGCTAGACAATATGGGTCCAAGGCCTAACACAGAATATTATTTGTTGCGTGAACTCACCACAAAGTTGGATTGGCTATCTCGACTCCTTCATTAAATTGAAAGTTCCCAGTTTATTGCACATTCTGGTCAAATGCGACAGCCAAGCTGCCATTCATATTCATATTGTGCATATCAACATAGACCGTCATTGTATAATAATTTAAACAAAAGTAACAACATGAGTTCAATAGGAAGCCTGTGAACTTTGTATGCCTTAATTTTAACTCAGTGCATTACATCGTATAATAATTTGAATAAAGTAAACATACTACTCAGTTGCAAGCAAGATTGAGATGTTCAGAACCTTGCAAACTAATAAAGCCTAACAAGACCCTTAGGAAGAAGATAATGAATAAAGGTGCTAATACAAGTATGGTGAGTCTTGTAAAGCGGTTGGATTCGAAGTTTTCTCCTCGGCGGCTTCTTTGAGTTTCCTCCCCAATGCAAATGCCAACGGCGGTGGAACTGCATTTCCAATCTGCCTGTGTCTGTTATGAATGCTTCCATAGAACTTGTATCTATCCGGAAAGCCCTGCGTGGAGTAGAGTAGAGTAGAGTAGAGTGAATACGAGTTTAAGTTGTCAAAGTAGTTGATTAATATAGACGAGAGTTAAAAAGAGAGAATTATTACCTGAGATCTGGCACATTCTCTGACTGTCACAATTCTGTCTTGTTCAGGATGAAAGCACATCCCAACCTTTCCCATAGGCTGTGGGTCAGTTATAGATGTTGGGAAGTTTCCTTCCCAATCCAACCTTCCAAACAGCCCCTTCCATTGGTTGTGCCTTTCAGCTGTGTTTGGGAGGCACCAAGGAATTAGATCCACCATCTGCCCCGTCGACAAACGCACCTTTTCTTCAGGAAGGTCACGCCAATCTGCTCCTGGCCGTTTAGGAATCCTCTCACATCGAATGAGATTTAATTCATTCATCTCTTTTGATATATGGTCTGTCAATGTCACCATATCTCCACGAATCATCTTTTGATACCAAGAAACAGCCTCTATTTTGTACTGCAGCAACACCACGCCCAAAATGGCATACAAACTATAACAACAATATCCAGCAATTCATAATATTAATTTGACACAGAACTAAAAGATCCAACAAACCTCCATTGTGTCTTTGTATGCTCCATTTAATACCGGTGGAAGATCGCCAATTGTATCCCTAACCGTTATTGAACGGAAAGGGGCACCCGTTGATGTACTCCTTGCGGCAGCATATTGTACATTGTTATCTAGCGTGATTTTGAGCTGAGGGCTGGCAAATACATGCATTGGTTCAGGCCATTCAGGTAGTATCTCCTCGGGAGATGCAGCCCATATGAATGCACGTTTACGAGATTGAGAAACACCAAATGCCCCAGCTTCTAAAATACCATATCTCACCTATACACAGTTTACCAACACGTCATCAGTCAATATCAGACAACTATAGACTAAACTACCATGCTTCATGCACAAACTACATTTTCACTTACCTGATATCCCATCTCCAGAAGTGAAGCTACTGCCAACCGAAATGTCTGGCCTTTGTTGAATGACACAAAGTTCCTCACATTTTCCAAGAGGAAATAACGGGGCCTGAAGTAATCAGCAAAGGACAAAAATGCTAAAATCATCTCACACTGAACTTTGCTCCATATGCCTTGATTAAATCTGTTCATTCCTGAAAAGCCCTGTAATAGCACAAGAATATAAACATAATACCCCATCGACATTTATGCAAGGTTTGAGCAATTTTTACCTGGCATGGAGGCCCTCCATTGATAAAATCAACCTGCCCAGGTCTAGGCAGACTGCTGATGGTCCTCTCATCAAGCTTTCCAGCCAACTCCGCAGCTTCTGGGGTGGAGATACAGTCGGCATCATCCCCACAAGCAGACATTATAGCTCTACCCAAAAAATTATATCATTAAAACAGAAATAATAAGTCAAGCTTAACTTATTAAAATCTGCAACAAATAAAGTTACAGAGCATAGCAGAAATTTACTTTAGTATAACGTTGCAATTGTTGACAAACATAGTTGACTCGGCGTGATTAAGACTGAAAGCTTCTCCGGCAGGCTCTTCGTATTCAATAGCCCATTTGGTCAGTGAGACACCTGTAGGAAATTAATAATTAGACAATTCAACCACAGCTCGATACTCATTACAAAACAGATGTGCCAATGAGGAAACGAGTAAAAACAGGTTCTAAGCTTGGATATGAGCAAATGAGAAAGTGCTGGAAATTACCTGACTGCTGCAAACCTTCGGAGAGTCCCCCACATCCTGCAAAAATGTCTAGAGTGGCCAGTTGAGGTGCATGTGATACTTCTTTTTTATCCACAAGGTCATCAGTCTCTCCTTCTTTACCCTTCCCTTTCTTTTTCCTACTCAACGAGTCATCCACCTTCTTTTTTTGTACACAACTCAGTTTTATGTTGCTTGGTAACTATTTAGATAAACACATCATTACAATAAGAACATAGTTGGCCATAAGAGTAAGAAAAATATATCTACCCACTCAAAGAATAGCATGCAAGTGAAATACCTGTTTGATAGAACCACTTTTAGGATCATACAGATGCTCACAGAAAAATATGTGCTCATACATAGCAAGGCTCTTAAAAGATGGAATGTCATGTTTCTCTCTGACTTGGCATTTTCCTTGAATTGAAGCCAAAGTCACTGTGAGTACTTGTTCACTGTAGTATACCTGAAATTTATTTATTAGAAAATTAAGATAGAATAAAGTCATATAACAAGCTGGTATAAACATCACTACAACTAATTTGATTTGTCCTAGAAAATAACATCCATCAGGCATCTAAATCCTGCATAACATTATAGACCAAAACCGTAGGCTTAATTTATTGCACAAATCATTACCTCCCTGATATCAGAGCGATACGCCCTCTCCTCTGAGATGTCTTCTGGTCTGAAGAATCTCCGAACTTTAGTCTTGACTGATTCAGGGTTTATTTTTTTGGAAGTAGTTGGTGGCACAATTTCCAGGAGTTGACAAACAGCATATGGTTTCAAGCCCACATTTCTCCCGCTCTTGAAAGTTTCTTTTTCTCTTTCATCTGTTGCAATAAGATTAAAAGGTATATACACAAAGTCTTCAGCTCTGTAATCAGCTCCTTTATATGTGAAGCTATTTCGAGAGGTGTTCAGCTTGAACATCTCCTTTTCTTCCTGATTTCCCTTCATTTTACAGGAGTAACAAATCCCAGATCCTATACCCAACGTTTCCCTGGGAAGCCTTAGGAAAGCACCTCTTTGAGGCGAGTATAGAGATTTGCAGTAATACTCCAATGGCAATCTTTTGTTCTTTCTCTCTTCTGCTCTCTCCCTGTCAGCCTTGTCAGCTTCAGCATTAGCTTTACGATTCTGAAAGCCCCATGGCATCAACCGAATCTCCACTTTGACAGCTTGCTTGATAGCTCCAAGTTCAAACTCCAGACAGTCCTTTGTCAAGAACACCTCCCTCGCACTAGCAGCATTGCCTAATATTGTCTCAGATGCTCGTACCATAAGCCTTCCATGAACCATCTTTTTCCCATCTGACTTTTCGAACATATACTCTACAAAATAGAGAGCAAATTCTTCTGAATCAAGTGTTTCAATGATAACAGAACCCCCAACACAAACCAACTCTCCACAAATGTAGGCCTGTTGATAGAGAGTCATTTCGCCACATGTTGTTCCTTCTGTTGTTTCATCCCATTCGATATCCTGATTGGAACAGCGCAATCTTTTCTGTGTCGACTTTGAAGGAATATCATCAGTTTTCCTCTTGTCTTCCATCAGTATCTCTTCTTCAGGATCTTCTACTTCTTCCGTTTCATCTTCAGCTTCTATATCCTCTTTAATTTCATCATTAGCCTCCTGCTTCAAATTCTCTGGAGCATAATTTGAATAGAACTCCCCCCAAATTCTGTTGATCAGTCGTGTAGTGGTAGCTGGCATCATATTCCTTTTTGATGTGACTGGCGTCATTGTTGCTCTTGGATTCAAGTTGACTCCTTTGGTGATGACAACAGACTTCTTCTTCACCAGCCATTTAGTGTGATGCCTGCCTAACATTTTCTCTTGAAGTCCGCCACCGAAAGCAGACTTTCTGATGGCATCATCAGGATACAAAGCAAATTGTTGCAGAATAATCTGACCATGGACAACCAAATACCTTTCAACTGCTTCTGGGTTTGAAGATATAAAAGCAGGGTGATCCTTACAGAGTTCGGATAGCTTCTTGATAATATCTGAGAATGATAGACGTGCAGCACGGGTCTGCTCCTTTAACAGCATGATGATACTAATACCAAGCCGAGCTGTTTTTATTACAGTATTGTACCAAGGAGCATACTGCTTGGATGGCTTTCCAAGTCTATACCTGAAACAGTTCAAAGAAGAAAGATGAAAATAGAAGGTTAAGTCGCAATCTAAAAAATGCTTCGTGGTTGCTACAATGTACTTGGTCATGCAATAGAGCACCTAGCTAAATGCTCAAGAGAGAAGATTTTGTATATAAATGATCTGCCTTTCTCTCATTGTGTTGTAATTAAGAGCTTCAGGTTATTTAAAATTATATAGAAAAGCACACTTTCTTTCAAAAATAGAAACAACTGTTTAATAAGATAAAAATGATGAGCAATACCAGGCCATATCTGTTCTTATTGATATGAAGATCATAGATGCTCCAAATTCAATCATCCATTCCTTTATGGCGCTCAAGTAGATTGGAATTCCATCAGCATCTGTCAACCCAGCAGAGGCAGAAGACGATTGATTAGCTTGTGCATCAAGAGAGAATCCACTTCCATCATCATCTGTCATCATACCGGACCCAAATATTGTCACATCAATATCAGCACAGGGTTTCATTGGCAGCAGCTCCAACGAAATTAGCCGTGAATCAGAATTATATAGTGACCAATTATGAAGCATGGTTTTGGGAAGGTCATCTGGGTCACAAATATCCATTGAACTATCAAAAATAATGTACTCATCAGTTTCTTCAGAGGAAGGTTTGTAATAAGATGGCAGAGGATAGTCATCTGCAATCTCATCTTCATTTATCTTGATATAAAACCTATTAGATGATGGAGCTCTGCTCTTGTTTTTCTTTTGCTTGGACTGCCAATACTCTTCTTCTTGCAACAATCGAGCCAACTTCACATCTTCATCTTCTTCAGCTGAAACTGACGGATTTTTCTTCTCCATACCCCCAATTTTCAAACTGCCATTCGGAACTATGTCTGCTGATGCAGCACACTCAGGCTCGAAGGCTAGAGAGCTCTCACACTCATCACGAAGAGCAATAAGCGCAGTAAGTTCCACAAAGCTCTGCTCATTTCTCTCAGAGGTCTCATCCAAACCAACCAGCTGGTTATAAATGAATTCACCTTGAGAAATGAGAAACTCCTTAACTGATGCACCTTGGGGAAAATATTTGCTGTCACTCATAGAGCGAACAACCCTAGCAAGTAGCTCATCGAGACCTATGTCTGGGTTACCACCAGATGCTCTAGAAACTTGCTTGTACACTTCAATACAAGCACGGGCCTTCTCGTAAAAGAGGCCATATATCTTTCTGTAGCTGGCTGATGGTTTACCACAATCATAATCAGCCAATTCTGTGGAAACCCAGATGACAGGAGAACCATCCTCATAGCCAGAAATAGACCATGTTTCAATGCGACCGAAGCCTTCACATCTTACCCCTTTCTCTTTTATTTTCTCAGAGTTTGGCTCGAAGGGCAATACTACACCAGTGATGTACAAGTCACTAACTTCAAGCATCTCCACAGGTTGAACTGTACCTTGTTCATCATGAAAAACAAAATCAATGAGCCTTCTATTGGGGCGAGGGATATCATTCCCAGAGGTCAAACTAATTGCAGCTACTTCATCTTCAACAACACAATCTTTTTTCAACTCAATTACAGATTCTTTCTCATTCAAGCGAACAGCCTTCTCCTTGAAGTCTGAACATGCTGCAGCGCGCTTGGGAATCTTCCTGGACGGCACCTCACTTGTTTCCTTATTGCCTTTGATCCTCTTTTTCCCTTTGAGTATTGCTCCATTAGTATCACAGATATCTGGATCTTTAATTCCACCAGCACTTCCCATTGCTGTGTACAGAAATAAACAGAAACATGTTACTAGTGCAAGTAGTACCAAGATAGAATTTCAATTGGGAGAATTAAAAAAGAGCTGAAGACACTTTTTTTACAGGCAAAGCTCAATATGGATAAACTAAACCCTAAAATAACATATACTCCGAAGGTAAAACAGCAAAATAAACACAAATCAATTAAAGAATTAGGTCAGCCAAGCGGAGAAGACAAATCGAGTGCACTTACTTGGAATTGAAGAGAGGCGATAGGAATATGGAGAATGGAGAATGGAGAAAGGGGTGAGGAGGAGGAGCGGAGAGATGAAGGGTATGGGGGATCTTTTCGAAGGGACAGATTTGGGGGGAGTTTTTGGAGGGATAATTCAAGGGTTTCCCATTTTGGGGGAATTTTTGGAGGGAATATATTTTCGGCAAAATTTTAACATATGTAGTACGGAGTAGTTTTTTCAACAAAAATTGCATTTTACTCCCTATATAGTAAAAATTAGTTGAAGACCGTGCCTTACACCCAGACTCTACTTAAATTTTAATATTAAAACTTCTTTAACATATCATAAGAAATTAATTTAATATTAAAATTTCATTTATATATATCGTAAGAAATTAAGTTGGCATATTTCATATTTCATAAATGATCTAATAATTAAAGACTTTATAAACAATCTAAATATTACAGGAGAATTGCTTAGAAATCTACCCTTAATTATAGTTACATTTTACTTATATGTCAATTTCTTATTAATTCTCTTTAAATTTTAATCTCGTACCAAATCTTCAACAAATTTATTAGCAACAAAACTACTATATTTAAATAAATAATTTTTACTACTCCGTATCAAATTGTTCGTACCGAGTTTTTGTGTTATAATTATTTAAATATAGTATTTAACATTATCGATAATTTAAAATCACCTTTTCTAGATTAAATAAAATAATATTATTTGAATAAATCTAGATCAAGAATCATTTGTTGCAAATTCAAAATCACAAAAATGTGAAAAAAGGATAAGCGTAACAAAATAGAGTTTGACCTCTCGAAAAATGGAGTTTAATGCTCCTTAAAATCACAATCAACGAAATAATCTTAACAAATTTTCAATTCATGAACAATGATGAAACCCTAAATAAAATGATTATAAAGTATAAATCACCAGAATTTACAAATATTTACTTTTGAATACAAATCACCAGAATTCTGACATGATGCAGGAACTACGCTAGTGATTATTAATGTACAAATAGGTTATTAAAATGCACAATCTTCCACATTAACATACATATACAAATATATTGACAAAAAAACATATATACAAACGTAAATACATTTGCAATCGTAGGTGTGTACATCTATTTAACTCAACACTGTATAATATACATTTAAGATTTACATGTAAATATAAAAGAACGTGCACTGGAAATTTTGTTATAAGTGGTTTGAATTAAAAAAAATTCAAGGCTTTATTTACAAAAAACATATAATATTACTCATTCACTTCATTGTAGGCTAAAAACTACATTCTCAATAGGGGGACAATATATGCTTATCGATCAACAAATATATGTACACACATTATACACCAAAATTCAACTCTTTCCGGTCTAACAAAAGAGCATCTTCCCATATTTCCACAAACCTGAAGAAAAAAACATACCATCGGATTCAAAAAATGCAAGGGAAGACGTATAACAATGCAAAAAAGTTGCAAGAATGAACCTGGTTCCATCATGCTTTACATATTGGAAAAAGCCCGTCGCGCCACCCATCCCGAAAATTTCCGTAAAAGACGTCATCCTACTTAGAATAGAAACATCCTTCTCCATACCTATAGCCTGCAACAAAAAAAGAATTAGTAACAATTTAATAGAAATTATTGGATCAAACTACGTAATAGAAAGAAAAGTTTTTTTAAATATTGATGAATGCTTGTTAAAATTGTGGTGTTGTAATTGTGAAAGAGAGCATTGCTTTAATTATTATATTTATAGGTGGTTTATTTGATCAATTAATTAACATCTAATCATCATTTAAGTTAAAAATAATCACGTAGAAAATCTTGTTAGCAAATTTGAATACAAAATCTTAGATTTTTCATAAAGATAAAAAAGATGAAAAGTTTGTTTTGTTGTTGTTTCGTATTATAGGATACCACACAAAATGAGATTAGGTTGGAAGACTTCTTGTTGATAGAATCAAAACAACCTTTATAAAGACTAGGTGGGCTTCGCGCACGCACGCGGGTAATTAATTTATTGATGGGCTAATCCGCTAAACTACGTATAACAATTAACAATAAATATAAGAGGAAAGTTTCGGTGCAAACAGGTATTAACGTAGTAAAAACGAACACCTCGCGTTCACAGATTACACGTCAATGTTCATATTCTTGATAGTAGTGTTCATAATCTACGCCATGAAATTTTTTGAACGTTTTCAGTGAGGGACGCGGTGACATACTTGTAATTACTGCGAACTTTGATTTTTTTTTTCCTCAAAATGACTTCAAAAAAATTCATCGCCCAAGTTATAAATATTAGTTTGTTATATGTGAACGCCAAAAACTTCATTTTTCCTATGTTAAACCTATAAAGGTAAGAAAGTAACAATCTCTATATAACTACTTAAGCAAATCATCTTTCTTTAATTCTAGCTATGTCACGTGGCATACTCTTCATTCAGGTCATCCACTTGGCGTCATTTCATTGGTCACAATTTTTACTATTTATTGTAATTTTCTTAAAAAAATGATTATATTTGGAAAATCATTTGTAAAAATATCAGAAAAAAATTGCTTAAGATCTTCCAGATTACAAAAAGATTTTTATGTGTTAATAAGAGAAAAGATTATATGTTTGTGTTATGGTAGTGTTTTAAATTATATAGTTTTATATATGTTGAAATTGATTTATTTAAATTTAAAAAAAATTGACCTATGATTATTTGATCAAATAAGATTTTTGGTATAACAATTCATTAGTATTCGTTGTTTATTATATTTAAAATTTTAAAACTTAATTATATATCAATATGATTTAAGATATCAACTTATTTTCATATAAAATTATATATTACATAATACTTCGTACTACTTATTAACTATATCGAGTTACGCGCATGACGCGGGAAGTAGGCTAGTTATAGAGTAGTGAGGCAAGTGATAGGTTAGAATAGAAGAAGAAATAACCTATGTTTTTACGCAATGATTTACAAAGATAGTAGTCCGTATAAAGATTGATTTCATATTACCGTAGTGGATAATCTATGCGATAGTGACACCATTTTCTTTCTTCCAAGTTCCAACTCGTAGATGACGGGCAAGGGCAAAAAGCTCTATCTTTCTGCCTCTCTTACTCTCGTGTAATCCGGAACAAACCACGTTCTTTCTCAGCCTCGCCTCCATCTTCTCCTTTGTACTCTGTTCGCCCCGAAACACCGATTAGGGCTTAACCGTTGTCCCATCTACCGCCGCGAGCCCTTAACCGCCTCCGTCCCCCGCGAGCCCTCATCACAATATCACTGCGTAATGAGCTGGCCTAATTTGAATGCTAATATGCATTTAACCTTTTTTGCACATATAGTTCGATCCTACCTATCATGATATTCCTAATTTTATCCTTTCATATTCTCATCAGGAGAGCTTTTTCAATCTTAGTTTTTTCTTAATTTATGATTTCAGATCTTGGTTATGCTAATCATCTTCGGGTCCATCCCTTTTTTTTTGCAAGAGGGTTTGACACCGCATTTGCAACTACTAGGTACATTTGTTCTGCATTATATGGTTTATATAATTCAGTGGTTTTGTGTCATTTGAAAGTCTAACTTTTGGTCCATGCATCTACTTGCTAGAGAAGACCAATACACAGGAAGAAATGGCTGAGGATTATGCTTCATTTGTCACCGTGTGCTTCTGTTGAGCTCCTCTATTGTCGTGTGTGGCTTAACTGTAAGTTTTCGGGTTTTAAGTTTTAACTTTTCTTTCTTTCAGTAGATTTTTTGTCTGCGCACTGCAAATTGCTCAGCTAAAGCAATAAAAAGAATTTGAGTTGTGAATTTGCAACTAGAACTAAATTGCAATATCTCAATAACCGTTGTCTGCAAACTTCATACCAGACTGTTTTTGTTGTTGTCAATCAACATGGTTACTGCAATATCGTGAATAGTTCAAGTTTTGAATTTGCTGCATTTTTTCTTTCTCTATTCATTTTTTGTTTAGGCTAAATTTTGCACGTATAATTGTATTTCAATACTGAATATTTTGAGCCTGTAGCCCAAGTGTATAATGTTTATGTTGGTCTCAATCTAATTAGTCTTGATCTAATTAGTCTCTGGGTAGGTAATTTGTACTCTTCAGGTTCGTTACAGTTATCAAGAAGCGTCATCATCATCACCATCACATTGCTAAATTCACTCGAAGTAATCTCACTGTCGATGACTTTTTTCACTTCATCTTCTCTGTTGATCTTAACGACCCTATTAACCCACAGGTGAATAATATTTACAGGGATCGAGTTAAATTTGAGTTTTTTTTATAAGATTCAAGAAATCTGCAAGGCAAAAAATTTACTGTTCGCCCTTTACTTTTTATGTACTTCTTTGTTCCTTGGGTTTGTACTCTTCTCTAAGTTATGCATTTAACTTTTATTTATAAAATTTTCAAGAAATCTGGGAAACTTGATAAGAGAGTAAAAGGGTTTGAATAGTGATCATGAGTTCTAGAGCTTATAGAGGATATGCTCTAAATATTTGTTGGGTGATTCCTATCTCCCATACATTTCAATTCCATGTGGCATATTATCCTGCAAAGTGGCATGTTTTCTTGCTTAATATTATCAGTTTATGCAAATGTTCTTCTGATGATGCTTAATTTCTTCAAATCTGCCACAGATATATGATAAAAGACAGCTGTTAACTGCCTATCGTTCATGAATAAAAAAACTGTTAAAAAACTGTTATGGATAACTTGGCCTGATTGTGAACCAGCTCCATGTGAGCAATTTGAAATTGCTTTAGACGCAAGTTATGAATGTATGGAGCAACTAATAGGCTAACATTATCTTTATGTGTATCTGCGTTGTTCATGATTCAAAATATCTTTCCCAATGGAATAGAAGTATAGAAACTAATTTGTCAATGTAATTAGAAGTTGAAGTCAAAGGCTATGACGCTGAATTATTTCAATATATACTATAGTGTAATTTGAAAAGATAGAAACTGTAGTCTTACAGTCTTACTTAGCTATGGATATGTTCTAAAATGTACTTTTTGAAGACTGCTTCCATTTTCTCTATTTGTCTTGCTGGTTTGATGCTAGACTGGAATCAAATATGTTCAGTTTGCCATCCACGCCATGAATAAGATTTTCTTAGCTTATTGTTGCTCAGTATATAAATTTTATAGATTATTTTTTGGCTCAAAGACTGAAAATCATTCTTTGTCGAGACACTGATCATGCTTTAACATTGGACCTTAGGAAAGTGGGATCGATTAGTGAACCTTGATAGCCGATACACTGATCTTTGTCGTGTCTAATTGTTTCGAGAGTTGTCTACTGCTCCCGAAACTGGAAGGTCAAGGTTCAAAGAGCTTAAATATCTCACTTATCATCTCAATGTAAATTGTTATAGAGACTAACATTTTTTTGTTTTAGTTTGACTCTTTTTTTTGTAGTTAAATCAAATTCTCATATGGAATTTATTTTAGTGCAGCAAAGTGAGCTGGATAGTCGTGATTCGCCTTTGCCTGAGGGCCCAAGGCCATAGCTTTTGTAAATTTGAAATCTGAACTTTACAATTTAAATGGTCACAAAGTTGTTTAACCTTTTCTCCATTTTTCAGTTTTTATTTTGCTACTATCTGTGTGATTGCTCTTGCCATCCAACACATAGTTTTGATTGATTTAATTATCTGTTCTCTCATTTTCGATGTCCACTGCAGATACATCTCAACACTATCTTCCACGACTGGTCATAAAGAAAGTCATTGATTCCATGACAGAGCAAGTAAGAAACAATCTGAATCACTTATACATCGAGAGAATTAATGTTGCAGCTGAATTTGTGTGACGCGATAAATTTTTGATGGATAAGTGATTCCGGCTGTTTCTTACAAGAATCACTTATCCATCAACAAAATGTTTGCTCAGACTTTTATTTATTGATGATTGTAATTCTTGAGAAATGAGAGCTCTCATTGTTTTGCTCACTGATTTTCACCAAATAATAAAGTTTCTATCTTGAATTGTATTCTTATTTTTGTGCTTTATAATGCTTTCTAGTAGTTTTGTTTGTTCATGATATGATTTCATGATCTGGTTTGATACTAATTCTTGAGAATTTTGTGTTCTTGATTTGTTCTTTTGCTCTGGACGATATGATTTTCTAATCTCGGTTGGCGCTCATTCTCAGGATTTGTATCACTAGCTAGAGTAGACGCGAAACAAACTGCAACAACACTGGTATTATGTTTTGATTTTTCCGTGCAGATAATGCTGGGTAGATTGTTAACCCCAAGAGTGAGATGAAAGGTAACTTCCAAGAGCCATCATTTTATTTTTATTTTCATCTGTATTATACTACCACTAATATTATACCTAGGAAAACATGGGTCTTTAGATTAAACACTTTTTTTGGTCAATTAGATTAATCACTTTGGTTTTTGGTATCATACACAGCTTTCGTCACGTCTGTTTTAGAATTGTTAGCTTCGTATTGTTTAAGTTTCAAGATTGCTCTGTTATTATTTTGAAAATCAATCTGTGTTTAAAGCTGAACATCTTTTTACCTTTCAAAGTTTATTTATGATGTGTTGCTGTATTCGAGTTTCAAGTTTTGCAATTACGGGTCCAGTTGGAAAGGAGTGTACTGATTTGTGACATAGGATTGCAAGTGCTTCCTTGACACACATGAAGAGTTTGACATTCTTGGTTACAACCAGACGTGGGCAATTTTCTCTCATCCAATAGAAAGCTTATTAATAGGATTTTGCAGATTCTAAATGAGGCTGATAGAATGCGTGACATGGGAATTGAACCTGATGTTCGGTCTATATTAAGTCAAACAAGTTCGGGTACGTAATAATAGCATAAACTGTGCCTTTTTTATGCTACTGATTGATTGATGTATGGTCATATACCATCATCTTTGTGTCTTGGTCTCATGAAACAGGATGCTAAACCATTTCTGACGGGATCATCTATGCATGCCTGGCTCGGTTAATTAGCTAATTGCTTTCCGTATGCTTTATGGGGGAGAATTGAACAAAATATCTAGAGTTTAGACTTTAGAGTAATCACCTGGCTGATATTGTTATGAACACAATATGGTGTTGTTTCAGATATCTTTTATTTAAACATGAAAATGGGTGGGCCTATCTTGATGGATTTGTGTCAATGTAATTTAAGTGATTGGTTAGCTTTGTTTTGAGATTAATGAGAATACAGTGGAGTATTTTTAGGGGCAAAGATATTTCTATTTAGGACTGCTGAATTTTAACAGCACTATGCAAACTCATTTAATTTTTTTAAGATTAGAAATCGAATGTTGTCTATCGGTTAATGCTACTGAGTTTAATAAATAAATAGGTTTGTTTTCCGGTGGATTGAACTGATTGTGCACGAGTAATGGATATGTTTATGAGTGTGAGTATGAGTCGTATAGAAGTCATAATAGCAGCCTCTCTATTTAACCAATAAGGGTATGAAACGAGGAGAATGTGTGTGATGCTGGGTGGTGATGTATGTCTTGCCTCTGGATTCCCCAAACATGTGAATTTGGTGAAATTAAGTTGATTTATTTTATTTTATTTTGAAAGCACACTTCAGTTAGAGGGAATCATGTGAAGATTAGTGTTTAGCTAATATACTCACTTGTAGACATATCTTTGTTGTGAGACTTACTTGCTATTGTTTGTCCTATTTTTCTTGCTGTATGATTCTTGATCCATGTATGATTAGTTTGATAAAAACAAATTAAATGCTTCTTGCAGTGCCCGCAGAGTCTTGCCTCTGGATTCTTCATTAACCACTTTTAAGTCAAGGAATTCAACTCTTTTTCTATGCCCAACAGTTTCCACTTTTTTTTTATTCACATATAATTCCATTATATAGAGATGAATTACAAGATGATTGTTAGGTAGATTTATTAGAACTCATATCATTCTATTTTCCGCAGGAAAGTGGAAAGGAAAAAGAGGAGTTCCTTAAGAAGTTCTAGGCTCTGTTCGGATAAAGAAAATTTAAGCTAGCTTAAATTTCCAAAACCGTTCAAATACTAGCTTATCAAAAATTTAAGCTAGCTTAAATTTACCTCATTCAAAGGCAAAAAGTAAATTTGTCGAACAGGCCCCTAATCTTTACAACAGATGAACCAGAGGATAGAATCAGAGGTTAGAATCTTTCAGGATTTGTGTTATCACAATCCAAAGCTTAAAATTAGGCCTTTATTGAGGGAGCGTCTTCTCGCAGAACGCGAGTGACGTGTCCCTCGCGTTACGCGAAGGTTCTTCCCCTATAAAAGGGAAAAATCCTATTCGGCCCATTTTTACAGCATCCTACCGCCGCTCTTTTACCATCTCTCTCGAAAAAACTTCTTCCTCTTCCTCTTTTCAACACAAATCTTCAATTAAGGTATGTTTCTTCTTCCCTTATGCTTTCTAATGTTGATTCTAGATGAATATATGTTGTTAGTATATGATGTTTTGATATTGAATGTTGATTTAGAAATGGTTGTATATGGTATTAGGTTGTTTAGATTGGATGAAAGATGATGATTTTGTATTATGGTTGATGAGTGGATGTTTTTTTTATGTTGAATAGGATGAAATTCATTAGGGTTAGGGTTTACATTTTATTTAGAGTTTTGATGTTTATTTGGTAATTTACTTAAATTGATAGGTTATGTAGTTAAAATATTGAATTTATGTTGAATTTGTGTTGAAATGTCGCCGGAAACTGATCGGAATGTGTGAGATGGCCGGAGAAGAAATGTGTGAAATCACGCGTCACACGTGACGTCACACCTCCGAGTGTATTCGCTCGCAGAACGCGAGAAATTGTCAGTTATGGCAATTTCCCCTTCCCCTTCCCCTTCTGCAGAACATGTGTATTCAGTCTTTTGTTTTCTGTGTTTTTTTCTGCATTCGTTTATTTATTGATTTTACTTTGTATTGTTTTAGGTAAAGGATCGTCCTGGACGTTCAACCCGTCGGAGAAATTGGAATGTTGTGAGAGAAATTCGAACCCGTATGGAGCGCAAGACTTCTCCAATCCTGAGCTCGCTCCCGCTCTATTTCATGGGGTGTTATCGTGCTGTGACGTCACCGAACCACACATGCCGTATCGGTGTCCGAGACAATTTGGGAGACTGTAGCGTATTCCTAGGTCAGTCATCGAACCGCTCAAAACTCATAGGTTGTCCAACATTAGGTGTTATAGTGTTTTTTATGACACCAACCAATGGCTTTGGGAGACAAGAGATGCTCACTCCATATCTCTCAATGAAATGGGGCCAGTTGCCTATGTATCACATGAATGCTTCCATGATTACATGGATTGGTACATCAAGATGACCCATAGGTATATCCGTCCTGCAATCCCTGGGATGATTACTGAGAAACAGATAATATTATTTGTTTTGGTTTATCTTGTGTTTCTAGTCTTTGTTTGTCTCTAATATTAATATAGAATGAATGTTTACATGCGTATAGGTGATTGGCCGGGTGTACAATGACATTGACCAGTATCGGTTTACCACTCCAGAGGATTTTCCTTCATATCACGCTCAAATGCTACTATGTATGGCAGATCTTGCTCCCTTCCGACCAGAACAAGAAGAGTAGTCATTGTTTGAATTTCCTTAAGTTGATGGATAATTTTTAATTGTGTTTTGGATTGTTTATGTTTTTGGATTGCTTTGTTGCTTGGATTAGTTGTTGGATAATTCTGTTGGTTTACAGTTAAGGGATAATTCTGTTGGTTTACAATTCTGTTTGAATTATGCATTTTCTCGCAGAACGCGAGGGACACACACCTCGCATAACGCGAGATATTGCATTCAAGTTCTTGTTTCAGAATTTAAAAAACCATATCCAGTTCAACATTACATTTCAAATTCAGCGAATAAAACATAACTACAACTACGTTAAACTATAGGCGGCACATCGATGTGTCACAAGATCGTGCAAATAATGAGCATCATATTCCGTGTTTCGCCACCAAGAAGTAAACACAGGAGGTAATGAGCAGTTTTCTTCAAGACGCAACTACAAGAAAACAACAACGTTAGGAAGTTGCATATTAGAAAGTAATTCATAAGAAGATCCAAAACATACCAGAACAAAATGTTTCTCCCTCTCAATATAGAATAAGCAGATCGTCGGAAGTGTGTCACCTGCTTCTAACCAAGTAGGACCTTGTAGAGGAAGAAAAGTGTGGTTAGCGTTTTTTCCCACCGTTACGAACACTACGTTGAATGTGGATGCCACAAGGCATCCCATTTCCGGGGTAGCTAGCCAATGATCTTCCGGAGCCCTTCCTATTCCTTCCCATGTAAGTTGGTGTACAGCGGTCTCCAAAGTTGGTTGTTCTGGAGGTCCAATCCAAGTTCCTTCAACTAGATGCCAAATATCTTTGACCTTAGCTATCATCAAATCTCTTACTTCCCTCCATAAGTGTTGGTTGTCCTCCGTCTCATACGCTATTGATCTATATCCACAATTTCCATCTCGATTTACTTCAAACCAACCATTCACATGGGTGTGCATTGACGCAGGTATCTGAGACTTGTACTTGCCAATCACCTTAATCTTTGGTTTCTTGAATGTTTCAGAATTAGAAGCATTTCTTTGCTTCTTTGGAGGTGTTTCTTCCAAAGCTCTAGCATCCATCTCAGCATTAGTGTGCTCCCATGCAGACGGTCTTCTTTGCGTTGACCTTGGTTGTTTGTTAGGAGCTCCGACTGGACACCCCCCGGTGTGCTTTGAAATAGCCGGCTCTTTTAGAGGAGTATTTACTCTCCCAATGTCTAAAACAATTTGTGCACACTTCTCTTGATCATGGGGGCACAAGTTCGGAAACGTTTCCTCATAGAAAGTCTGAAAAAGACGCCTTGCCACCTTACTCTTAACTTCGAGTATGCCGGGAACATCAACTTCTTCCAAACTCAATGTACTCCAGAAAGGGTGCAACTCTGATACTCTTAATGGTCTTTGCTCCTTCCAATCTGATGAACACACATCAACCCATCTCTAATCTTGATCTCACAGCTACAAAACATAGTAAAGTGCACACCAAATCTCCCCCCCTTCGTGTATTCCTTAAGCAATTCCTCTATGCATTTGTAAGACACTTTGAACTTCAAGACTTTAAACAAGTCGGCCCCTTCAACAACTGTGAAGCTCTTATTCAAACTCTCGGTGAAAGACACATTAATCTCCTTAAGTTGGTTCGCCGCCATTGTTTTGTATTCTTTGAACATTGTGTCTAGCCTACCCTTTCCACTTGACAAGTAAGACTTAAGACACGAATGTGCTCCTTCAACTCTAAAATGTTCGAAAAACAATAAGAACAAACATAATATGCAAATACAAACAGAAACTTTGCATCATTCTGAAATGTGCAAATTCTTTCTCACGTAGTTCAATACATTATCCATCCATGCTGAAACAAGTCTTTCTTTGTAACGGTTTAGCCAATTCTTTCTCACGTAGTTCAATACGGTTGGATAAGCTCCCCATTCAATCTCAAGTGTCTTCAACGTTTTGTTGTAACCTTCTTCAGTGGTTTGTTCGAACACGTTATAATAATCATTAGAAATATGAACCCCCAATGCTTGTGTGCCCATAGCTATCTTGCCTCTCGCCTCTATGTTCTTCCTTACATGTCGTCTACATAAGAGAAACTTTGCATTTGGCCATAACATGTCAGTTGCATTCATAAGAGCCATCTCACGGTCTGTGACGAAGCAAGTAGGCGATGCTCCTATTCTCAAATATATCGTTTGCAACTGCTACAACGCCCACAAATAACTGTCCTCGCTCTCGGCCTCTCACCATACCCCGCACACAACAAAATTCTTCCATGTAGAAGTCAAACCGACTATCTCCAGGAAGGGAACATTGTACCTTAGACCAAAATACAGAAATATTGCACCTTTAATTTAGAGTCTTAAATGTTTCTACTAGGAATAGCATCTGTAATGCTCTTGCTCGCGTCACGCGAGGACACACCACCTCGCGTTACGCGAGTTTGTACTTTGTCCAGAATCTTTGCATTCAAAGATGCATAAACACTGAATCAAGGACATTCCTCGCGTAATGCTAGGTGGTGTGTCCTCGCGTTTTGCGAGAAGTGTTTTTTACCACAAATCTTCAAATCTTCAAATTTTCATGAATTTTAAAATAAAACATAAAAACAGAATGATAAATAATTACTTGTTCGTGCTATAAGTCGAGTCCATCAAAAGGACATATGGAAACGCCTTTAAGAGTTTCATTGATTCGGGGCTAGCAAAGAACAAGTCGCCTATTATCGAAGGATTCTTTGCACTTGGCCTATACTCCATGAAGTAGTTGTTCTCTTTGCATTGGTGAAAGAATTCTTGAACTACGGTTCTACCTTCCATTTCCTCTTCCCTTATATCTTTTACCAAATTGTACACTTGTCTCTTCTTTGTGCAACTTCCGGGATCCTTGTTTATCTTAGTGTAAATCTGATTTGGAGAACAATGAGAAAGTACCATCTCACGAACCAATTTCTTTTGATTAGGGGTTGGCCTCCCAACAAATGCATTCCCGACCAAACTATCTCCAATAGGATGGTTGTGCAAACCACAAACAACTGTTAATCTCAACACGGTTCTCCATGAGCTTCAACTGAAATAGACACCCCGTTTTCTTGCTCTTTGTGTTTGATCTAACTCCGACACCTTTAGGCTTATAACTTCCCGCTTTCTCACAAATGATTTGAACCTTACCACTTTGCCCCGGTTTAGATGGTACACTCCTTCCAATAGAGATCATAAACTTATGTTGCTTTGCAACATTCAACGCCCACAAATGACCAATCTCCTTAGAGGCAAACACTTGCTCCGTAGTGAAATATTTCGAATAATCCCTAGAAACAACATCTTCCTTACATACGGGACTATCAAACTTTGGTGCAGTGCGTAAAGAGGGAAGAAATCACATCTCCTCTCCTACGTTTGTAGGTGGGTTAGAAAACTGTGAATCAAACGCATCATAGCTTGATGACACTTCATATGTACATGGCAATTCATAAGTAGATGGCACGGACAATTCATATGTAGATGGCACGGACAATTCATATGTAGATGGCATAGGAAATTGATAAGTAGATGCCTAGATGGCACATGTTGTTCATATGTAGATGGTTGATGATAATCACCAAAGTCGTCAATCCCTAAATCAAATGACGGTGGCGAACATAGCCTTGTATTCCGGGAGGGGTAGGTGTAGTCATTCAACTGGATTGCATTCAATCCAGTGAACAAAGAAAAATTCACCTATACACAATAAAGAGTTAATACTCTGTAATGTGCAAGTTCTCGCGTTCTACGAGATAGGCATATCTCGCGTCACGCGAGGTGCTTCCTCTCGCAGAACGCGGGAACTTGCTAACGTTGAAACACAGTGAAACGGGCTCATTTAACATAAACATGAACAAATCTAAATTTTCTACATTAAAAACCCTAAAAACATGAACAAATCTAAGTTTTGGACATTATATGCAAAATTCATCTCTTCAACACTTACTACTACTACTACATTTAACATGAAATACAACATAATAACTTCATTTTAGCTCTTAATGGTGCAAAACAAATTAAAATTCAAAAATTAAGTAATTACATTACCTCATTTGCATGGTAACTTGATGAACCACCATCTCCATTTCTTCCTTTGTTGAATTCCTCTTCATCTTCCATTATTTTAGGTGTTTTTATAGTGTTTTGAAGTTTGAAGGTTTTGAAAATGAGTTTTAATGGAGGGTGAAAGATGATAAAAAAAGGTGTTAGGGTAGGGTTAATAGGTGTTACGGATTACTTAAAATAAGGGGGTAGTTATTATAGTTAGGTGGGGACAAGACATGTATTAATGGTGCACAACAACGTCTATCTGATATGTAATTCTCGCGTTCTGCGAGGTGACGTGCACTCGCGTTCTGCGAGGTACGTGACACTCGCGTTACTCGAGATTAGCATTTTAAAAATTAACCTAATTTTTTGCTAATCTCGCGTTACGCGAGTTTCACGTATCTCGCGTAACGCGAGTGGACAGACGGTGTTTGGTAAAGGCACCGGGCTGTACATAGCATCCGTGTAAAATTAGTAGTTTGGACTTATTGCTGTCAAAGCTAAGAAAATTGGGGAATATTTTAAAGCCCTTAAAGGGAGAAGAGGCATACATAATTATTTGGATATAGATTTTAAGTTGTTATTCAAACTTTCTTGTAGTGACATAATTAAAAGGTTTCTTTTGTTGGCTTGGAAATGGACAATTGGGGTGGGACAGGTACAACCGTACAAGGGCTACTGATGCAATAAATGTTTTGAGGTTCTAGATAAATTTGAACTCTGGATTCTTGAAATGCTTGCAAAGTTGTAAACAATGAAGGTAGTTTCCCTGACTTGAATTGACCACTATGATTTTTGTTCAATCTGACTTCAAAAATGCGGAACCCATTGCATTTATCGATTGTCTTTGAATGCTTATGTGTTGAATGATGCATCTCATTTGATCGTTGAGGAGACCAATAATTAGGTAATAATCTAATTTGATGATAACTTTTGTATAGTTTTGATCTGAAGCTAACTTAAGCCCTTGAAAACCTCCCGCAGAACTCCGCCATCAATAATCAACACAATCACATTTCATAACCCTTCCGTCGAGGCACGTCTTGAAGAAACCTCCAAATCATCAATGTTGGTGGAAACCCAATCCCGATGAGGCACCAACCAATATCATCTTATAGTGATCACTTGACCCGTCAAAATGTACTCCTTGACCCGTTCCAAGATGAAATGAGCCTTATTAACATGGAGACTCTTATTGATGTGTTTTGAAAAGTAAGAGGTTGATGTAAGATTTTTAGCCATTATGTTGAGACTTTTTTTATGATTACACTTAAAAAACATTTGGATCACATAGGAAGACGGGACCGAAGGGGGTAACACTTTACTATGATAATGGATTACACTTTACTATGATAATCATAGGTATAATTCAATTTTATGTTGTCTTTATAAAATAATATAATTGTTAAAGCCCGCGTGAGAATATACTAGTTAACATTAACATAAACATGCAAGTAAGGTACTACACTAAATTGGAAATTAAGTAAATTAAAACTCAAAATTTCAATCTGAACTATGGCTTCCAATTTCCAATCAGACCAAATCAATCATATAAATTATCCCTGCCTAACACTCACAATCTTACCGTCACAACAAATATCGTACCTTCCTCAGGTCGACTCCTCTTTTTCCCGTTGGCGCTCCTCCTCTATCGTCGGCGCCCAGCGCTGATTGGTCTCAGTAGCCACATGCGCCGGATTCGGCTTCGAATCGGTCTCGGGGGCAGAAATAGGAGCTTCGGATTCGGCTTCCTCGGTTGGCGTTATTGGATACGGCTTCGGCATCTGAACTCCAAGATCGATTGCTCCTACACCAAGGCCGTTAAACATAACCCATACAATATCCCCGTTCTCGAAGTCAGCTCTCCCGCGATCCTCTCTTCGGCCACCTCCACCTCTCAGCTTCTTGTCTTTCTTACGGCTCCCTTGTTAGTTGGTCTTGCTTTTCTGTTTCCCCTTCGCATATTTTTTGTTGCTCCTATTTGATGGTGTGATATTTCTCTTTGGTAGATGTGATACAAAAGATGGTGGAGGATCATACACATCAGGAGCTCATGACACGTACAAATCCCTTGGAGGTAATCCTTCTTTCTCACGACCTCCTTTCATGGCAGAGATGACCTTTCGTGCCACCTGCAATGCATTAGAAATTTAGAACTCTTTGAGCTTAAGAAAAATGAAAGAGATTGATACAAAGTACAACCAGAAGGCAGACAAATTATCTTAATCTCTCCACAAAAAAAGACATCAGATACACAAAAGTGATGACAACCATATTGAAGTTGCATTTGAATTTCCAATAAATTTTCATGTTTAGAAAATAGAACCGAAAAGTGAATACCCTTGCCGATGAATCTATATCTGTTAAAAGGTTGAATAAGTTTGTAATACGGATTAGGAGTCAAGAACTATGATCTTATTTTTTTAGTCATGGTATTGGATGAATACCTCACAGACAATTAGACAAACTTTCATTGTTAACATGGTGTATCAAATCCTTACTTCCATTAGGCTCCTTCATTTGTGTGCTACAACTCCTCAAACTGAGCCTCGTTCAACTTTCTGCCTCAGAGATCTCGGTCATTTTGGTTGTCAAGTTACTTATTTTATTGATCTGGGTTGACATTTGTTTTCTTTTGATTTGTAGGGACCTTTGATAGTGGAAGAAGTCATCGGGATAAAAGAAGGATTTGATCTCATGGATATTGAAGAGCTAAGGTTTTGTTTGATTAAGATCAATCATCACATTCGAGATAGTGAAGCTCAAATCCTAATGGAAGTTATAAGTTTATTTTGGTGTGTTTTTGCTTCGTCTCAGTTCATTCGTAACTGCTGGATTTTCAGATTAGTTAATTTATAAAAGAGTTTAAAAAATGAAACTGTTAACTAATATGTTAATAATCACAATGTTTATTAAAATTTTAATCCTTCTTTTGTTAAAAGTTAAATTATTGAAACACCCTAAGCTTTCATCTAATATGCAGTATCAAAATGTATGTTGTATATTGTATATTGATGTATGGTAATATGATATATTAACATAGTCTTTTTTAATCCAAAAACAAATTTTGTATATTTTATACAACTTTTCAGGAAAACTGATATAAAAATAAATTTTTATTTTATAAAAATATGGAGCTTTTTCCAGTAGGCTAAGCAAATGCTCAAAAATTATGATGAATATATTGATGAAGGACGTTGTGAATATATTGGAGAAAGTCCTAGTAACTATAACGATATAGTGTCTCTAATATCTATATTGGGTGAATATTTTTCTCCTATCCAAAAATTATATATTATGATGATCATGATAGTACGGTTTTTTATATGCATGTAGAAGATTATTTGATTGCCATTTGAGTGTATTATGGGATATGAATTCATAGCATATTTATAAATGATGGAATTAATTTTTTCCTTTTTAAAATATATTGTTTTATAAGATAAGATTGTTTATTTAACTTTTAATCTGTCTAACTAAAAAATGTGTATGTATTTAATATTGAATTTGTAGTAGGCTAATAAAGAATAAAAAATTTCCTTTTTGATAAGATTTTTAATTTGATAATATCTCTAGAGAATATAAAATTCATGAACAAAGGATATAGTAACATACTGTACAATATAACGGTATAAAATATATTATTTTATCAAATTTAATATAACTTAAGTATGTTATTGCAAAGATGTAGTGTAATCTTCAACAACCAACTGACAATCTATGTAGTGTAAAAAATATTATACCTAATATATTTTATTATCTTTTTTCATCTAAATTTTTTTCAGTACATCTTATAGGTTTGATATTTTTCCAATTATAAAAAGAATTTTTTTTTTGAATATTGGACTTTTTTCTCGTTGGGCCAAGCAAAAGCACAACCCAAGATGAATATATTGATGAACAACTTTGTGAATATATTGATGAATATCTTTGTGTATATCTAATAAACAAATATCTTTAATAACATATTTTTCCCATTTTATGATAAATATTTCATTTATAAAATTAATACATTTATAAAATACTAAACAAAAAAATATTTTTTCAATTATATAATCCTTATAAAAATAATTCCATTTTTAAATTAATAAAAGATAAAATCTTTATTAGAAAATAGATTGATGTAGTTTCTTAAAAGATAATCTGACTTTTTTTTCCGGTGGCCAGGTAAAAGTCCAACCCAATATGAATATATTCATGAATATTTTCATGAATATTTTGTGTGAATATTTTTCAACCACCCCCAAAAATTATATAATATTATGATTATGATATTATATGATATTTATAGGTGATTTATTTGATCAATTAATTAACATCTAATAGTCATTTAAGTAAGAAATAATCACGTAGAAAATATTGTTAGCAAATTTGAATACAAAATCTTAGATTTTTCATGAAGATAAAAAAGATGAAAAGTTTGTTTTGTTCTTGTTTCGTAATATACGGTACCACACAAAATGAGATTAGGTTGGCAGACTTCTTGTTGATAGAATCAAAACAACCTTTATAAAGATATTGATAAAAGATATTAGTTTGATAAACCTAATTAAAATAAGTTTCTGTAAAATAAAAAGAAAAAAATTCGACTATTTTAATATGAGTGAGGTGGACAAAAAATGATTGAAAATGTGGCTGGTAATGCTATAACTTTAGTAGTTAGTAATTGATCACTATGTTTTATTTAGTGGTTTTTGCGCCAAACCACCCTTTATTTGGCATGTTTTACACGGAACCACCTCTTTTATCACTTTTTACATAAAACCACCCTTATATGTAAGTCTGTTAACAATCAACCACCCCTTTACATTTTTCGTCCACTTATCCGTTAAATGTTTGAAATTACTAATATACTCTCACTTCTTTCTAATTTTAGAGGGTAAAATTGTCCTTTAACTAATCAGAACATTTGAACACGAGATATTTATGAATATCTCGAGAAATTGGGATTATCTAGTATCCCTACTTATCAAAAGCTTATGACACTTGAACCCTAATTCCCAACCCCCAGCCTTCATCTTCCCTCCTTCCATCATCATTCTCACCATTCGGAACTCTCTCAAATCACCTCCTTCAAACCACCGACGACCTTCACAGAACCACCTTGTCACCGCTTTTTCCCTCGTCGGTCGAGCCCTACCACACCACCCCTCCACATCCCCTCTCATCCACTCATCTTCCCCAACCACCTGTAACGTCCGCCACTTTGGGCCGGCCCAATCCCAAGGGCTGTAGCCCATACACTCCAACCCATCTCTGGTAGCTCCGCTTATTAATAAAGCAGCTATTTCTCAAGAGGTTGTTGGTGGGACTCGAACCTGATCGAGACCTCCACCCTTTTACCAAGCGGCAGCGCTACTTGGTAACCAATTAATAAGCGGAGCTACCAAAGATGGGTTGGAGTGTATGGGCTGCAGCCCTTGGGATTGAGCCGGCCCAAAGTGGAGGACGTTACAAAAAAGTGCACTTTTATTGTAACACCCGCTGCTTTGGGCCGACCCAATTACAAGGGCTGCAACCCATACACTCCAACCCATCCTTGGTAGCTCCGCTAATTAAAGGCATCTATTTCTCAAGAGGTTGTTGGTGGGACTCGAACCTGAGACCTCCACCCTTTACCACGGCAACGCTACTTAGTAACCAATTACACTGCAACCCTTGTAATTGGGTCGGCCCAAAGCGGCGGGTGTTACACCACCGGCCTCAGTTTCGCCTTGCACATGTCGAATAGACACCATAAGTAGAAGAGACACCTTTGTTGCACCGGAAATCCGCTGTCGAGCCAGATTCATTGAAAAAACAGTCGGGCAAGTTAAGATCCACTGTCAAAGCCGCTGACGTGAGGAACCCGCACCGGTGAACGATGAGTTGCAGTAGGCAGACAAGATATTTGAATGTCAAAACCCTAGATATCCACAATTTGCTCGGTTGTGATTCTGCGGGAGATTTTGAGTTCGGATCTCAAAGGGTTACGAATTGGTGGCTTCAATCAGTCATCCACAGAGAAAAATGACACTTGGGGATACAGGATATTCATCATTATCTCGTGGTCAAATGTTCTGATTAGTTGAAGGACAATTTTACCCTCTAAAATTAAATAAGTGAGAGTAGATTAGTAATTTCAAATATTTAACGGATAAGTGGACGGAAAATGTAAAAGGGGTGGTTGATTGTTAACAAGCTTAATATAAGGGTGGTTTTGTGCAAAAAGTGATATAAGGGGTAGTTCCATGCAAAACCGGCCAAATAAAGGGTGGTTTGACGCAAAAACCTCATTTATTTATGTATATATAAATATTTGGTTGGTGATAAAAAATAAATGAAGAGTATTAGAAAATACAAGTGCAAGTAAAAAATGTCTTAGTTATTTTCGCGCACCCCCAAAGCTGCTGGGGGCACCCCTATTTTCATTATTCTGACAAATTTACCATTTTGGATTAACAAAGTTCCTACCTCAATTGCTGTAACAACAACTTCTCTTCGTCCAAACATTTACTTACTATACCAATATACCCTATACATGCCACCGACTCCCGCTTGCCCCCGGAAGTCATCGACGCTCTCCTCTACAAACTTCATCGGCCTAATGTCCGACGCAGATCTCTCCATCTTCATCGTCGTCCTCCGTTGATGCTCTTCGTGTAACATCCTCGTTTTCATGCATAACATTTGTAACGCTCTGCTGGCACGCTCACACACGGATGAGAAGTAATTTTTACAATTAAAAAGGGTATATGTGTCCAAATGGGGGTGTATAAAGAAGTAATGGGGGTGCATGAAGTAACACCCGTTTAAAATGGCAAAGTCTATTTGCACTACATTTTTTAAGTTTTTAAACTACATTTGTGTACGTTAATTTCTCACGTACGTTGGTTTCCAATGTATAGGCAAAACAAAAAAATCGATACGTGAAGAAAAATACAGAATACGTGAATTAAAATACATAAAATGTATACGTTGATATCCCACGTACGTTGGTTTTCCACGTGCAAGTATAATTTGGAAAAAGTAGTCATTGGAAAATAATTGAATTTTTTTTAATCTCGTACGTTGGAAATGGGCACCCATTCCAAACGTTTTAAAAAAAAATTTCATTTAGTATATTATACCAATAGTTTATATATCACATCTGACTCTTTGCTCTAGTGGTATAGGTGCACAACTTATGTGAGGTCGCATACTTGTAAAATATAAGGGTATGGGAAGGGCTAGAGCAGAGCCAAAATGAAAATTTTGCTCGTATGACTGAGCAGGGCTAAGCCCGCCTGATTCAAACGGGCGAGAATTCTTGCCTGAGCCCGTCTGAAAGACTAGGTAGAGTAGCCCGCAAGGCGTTTTGGTAAAAATTATATATTTAATAAACTAACGTCATATTACCAATAAAGTTGAGCATCAATATTCAATAACTTAGAAATTAAGCACGGAGTAAGGAAATCTCGGTAAAAATTCATAACTAACATACCAGACATTGAAATTGAGGGCTGTCGTGAGAATTTGCAGCAACACCGGCGGTAGAGAGATTAGATATGGAGGCGTACAATTAAGAAGTTAATTAGGATGTGTGTTTTAGCCTTTTAGGGTCGATTTTAATTAAAATATTATTTAACTAATATTTATAAATTTCTATATTAATTATTTTTTAAAAGGTATTGGGCAGGGTATAGCGGTCCTTCTGAGCTTTTATGAGTGACTATACCCTGTCCATATATTACCAGGGTCGGGTTGGCCCGACTCGAAAGGGTCGATGTTAACGTCCAAGCCCATTTATTTGAAAAGTCGGTGGAACGGGCCGGCCCTTACTTGTACAGGTCTATGTGATGTCTAGAGTTCTAATCTACACATTCACACCTCACTATGTTATTTTCCGTGAAAAATGATGGAAAGAAGAGAGTGAGAGAGTCTAACTTAAGACCTAGTGGAAGTGAAACCACAACGCTAATGTGTGTTATTGGTCTTTATGTAATCTCTATATAACTACTAAAGCAAAACATCTTTCTCTCACCCTAGCTATGCCATGTGACATACTCTTCATTTAGGTCATCCACTTGGCATAATTCTATTGGTTACAATATTTTACAATTTATTGTAATTTTCTTTAAAAATTGATTAAATTTGGAAAATCATGTACAAAAATATCACAAAAAGATTGTTTAAGTACTTCTGGATTAAAAAAATATTTTATGTGTTAATCTTTTTATATTTTCCCCTCCCAATATCCTATTATGTTATTTTACAAATTTATAATTTTATTTTTATAATATAACATGTCACAAAAAGATTGATTTCTTGATAAACAAGGGAAAGAATTATATTTTTGTGTTATGGTAGTGATTTAAATTATATAGATTTAAAAATGTTGAAACCAATTTATTTAAATTTGTTAAAATTTGGCCTATGATAATTTGATCAAATATGATTTTTTTGTATAAAAACTCATTTATATTCGTTTTTTATTATATTTAAGATTTTGAAACTTAATCATGTATGTCAATATCATTTCAAGCTATCAACTTATTTTCATATAAAATTATATAATACATAATATTATTTATTAATTATATCGAGTTATATAAACCGGTGTATGACGCGGGAACTAAGCTAGTACTAATACTACAAGATAATAAATTAACTTACTTTCACCTCACCCTTTTATTAGAAAAACAGTTTTTCTAATATTTAATATCTCATAACTATTTTTACTATTTTTTTCGTTTTAAAAAAAAGAATATTATTAGAATTTTTAAAATTTTAAAATTTTAAAATTTTAAAATAGTTAAGTATTTAAAAATAAAATAGTTTAAAATAATTAATATTTTAAAGACTCAATAGTTTAATTTTAACATTTTAAAAATATACTAAAATTATAATTTTAAAAATATACAAATTTTTTAATTTTAATATATTATTTTACTTGTTTTTAGTAAATCTTATGTTAACTTTTAAGATAAAAACAATGATAATCCATATTATTCCCAATATATTCTCTTTATATATTTTTTTTGAAACAATATATACTGATAATAAAAAATTCATACTGATTATTAAACACAATCTTTCAACAAAAACTACAAAATTTATACAATGTATGACAACTGGCAAGTAAACTAAGATAAACTTGAGTTAGAAAAAAATCTACGAAATTGGAGTAACCCAAATGGTCAAATATTTGTAATAGGCATTGAAACCAAGTTTCATTCTATTTCGATATCGTATGAGAGTCGTTTTGCCAAATTTGGCCTTAAGCCCATTTAAGGTCTTTTAGCGTTTACGCATAGTTTCGAGTCTTGTGTGAGCAAGACCTTATTGGTACTTTATATGCCTAATAAGATTAAGTTGTATAATATTTCAACAATAATAAACATCGACGTTGTAGACCATACATATTGCGACAAGTTAGACAGTTATCACTAGTTCGGTTTTACAAAGGAGGTGCTATTTGAAAAGTTAGAAGTTCTAATTGGAAGTTACCCACATGGTCAAATATCCTCAAATAGGCATTGAAACAGAGTTTCATTCTATTCTGACATCGTTTGAACGTCGTTATGCCAAATTGGGCTTTTAGGCCCATTTAAGGCCTTTAAGACCTTTTAGCGTTTACACATAGTTTTGAGCCTCGTTTTCTATGAGCGAGACCTTATTGTGATTTTATATTCCTAATAATACCAAGATGTGTAATTTTTAAAACATAATAATACATCGATGTTGTTGACCATACATATTGCGACAAGTTAGAGAGTGATGACTAGTTTGTTGTTTAGAAATGAGGTGTTACTTGAAAATGAATAAGTTTTTATTGGGAGATACCCACATGGTAAAATATATCTAATAGGCATTGAAATCAAATTTCAATCCATTCCGACATCGTTTCGGCGTCGTTTTGTCAAATTGGGTTTTAAGGCCTTTTAGCGTTTACCCACCGTTTCGAGCTTGATTTTGGGTGAGCGAGACCTATTTGAGACTTCATATGCCTAATAAGACTAAATTGTATAATTTTTTCAAACATAATCAAACATCGATGGTGTTGGCCATACGTATAGCGACAAGTTAGAAAGTTAAGACTAGTTTGATTTTAGAAAGGACGTGTTACTTGAAAAGTACAAAATTATGATTGGGAGTAACCCTCGTGGTAAAATACCTCTAATATATATTCATTGAAACCAAGTTTCAATCCATTCTGACATCGTTTGGTCGTTGTTTTGCTAAAATCAAGATAAAACTTATATTAATTTTTAAGATAAAAGACAATGGTAATCAATTTTATTCCCAATATATTCTTTCTATCTTTTTTAATTCTTTTTTCAAAATAAATATATTGATAATAAAAAATTCATATTGTATATTAAACACAATATCTTTCAATAAAAACTACAAAATTTATACAATGTATGACAATTGACAAGTAAACTAATATAAACTAAGATATATTTATACATTGTATTTTGTAGTTTTTGTTGAAAGATATTGTGTTTAATATTCAATATGATTTTTTTTATTATCAATATATAATATTTCAAAAAAGAATTAAATATATTGGGAATAATATTGATTATCATTGTTTTTTATCTTAAAAAATAATATAAGTTTTACTAAAAATAAGTAAAATTATATATTAAAATAAAAATTTAGTATATTTTTAAAATTTAAAATTTAAAAGTTTAATATATTTTTTAGTATTTTAAAAATTTTAAAATAAAAAAATTAGTTTTTAAAATATTATTATTATTTAAAACTATTTTATTTTATTTTAAAATATTCTAATAATATTTTTTTTTTTAAACGGAAAAAATAATTATGAAATATTAAATATTAGAAAAAACTTTTTTCTAATAAAAAAGGGTGAGGTGAAAGCAAATTCACTTGTTATCTTGTAGTATAAATATTACATATAGACAAATAAGACACATTAGAGTAGTCGTTTCACTTTCACTATATGTCCATGAGATTCTCCCACTCTCATATTTTCATCATGTTTCACCAAAAAATAAAATAGTGAGGTGTTAGTGTTGAGATTCAAACTAAAGACGGAGGTATCTCTACTCATGTGAATTCAACAAAAAAATCGATTATTTAGATAAAACAATTAAACGGAGGTATCTCTAGAGAAGGCAACGACGGATATCGAGTGACTAATTTTAAGTGTCGTCATACACATCCATTGTTGTACCCAAGTAATGATTTTGAGTGTTCTTGCAATAAGTTCCTCAAGCTAGGTCTTCCTTGTTGCCACATCTTCACTGCATTGAAAAATTGTCATGCAATTGACCTCCCTCTTTGCCTTCTCAACACTCATTGGACTAAGAAATCAATATTACAACATATTTGTGAAACTGATGGTGCATTATGATGGTAGTGTTTTGATTGATGAAAGGAAGCGATTGTTGGCTGAAGTCACGACAGAAGTGTATGCATGTGTTGATGTTGTGGAATAAGACATTGATAAATTGAAACATTTTTTGTGTTTGCAAAAGGAACAAAAGGTTGCATTTAACAACTCTGCAATTGTTGATCCCTCTGCCTCAACCTCAATAAAGAAGTTTGCAGTTGAGAATTGGTTGGTGCATTACCGAATGAAGTTAGTGTCCTTCCTCCTGAACAAACAAACAATAAGTTAAGAAAAGATGCCTTAGAAGTGGTCAAGAGGTTGGAACTGAAAAGTCGAAGAAGGAAAAGAGGACGTGTAAGATCTGCAATAAGTCAGGACACAACATTAAGACATGTCCACAATATGTCGATTAAATTTAAACTACATGTGCAATAGATAGTTATGTTTTTTTGAGGTCATTTTGAAAAAATAATTAAAAAAATCAAAGTTCGCAGTAATTACAAGTATGCCACCGCGTCCCTCACTTAAAACGTTCAAAAAATTTTGTGGCCTATATTATGAACACTACCATCCTGAATATGAACATTGATGGGTAATCTGTGAACACAATCTGTTCGTTTTTCCTATGTTAAGAGTAATTTGCACCCAAACTTTCCTCCCAGAACTAATCCTAAAAATCAAAGCAAAATCAAAATCTACTCTCTCTATCTCTCCAGAATCACACTCTCTCCCCCTCTTCATCTTCTCGGTCGAGGATTCCAACCTCGATATCACACTCTCTCTCGATTCTCAATCTCTCTCTCACCCTCATCTTCTTTGTTACTGGCGATTCCAACCTCGATCTCGCAGGTGATAGAGAGAGAAGAGTTGATTCTCTCTAGCATTTCCTTGTTTCGGTGCAACGTCGTCGTCTTTGCCCTAGTTCGCATTCTCTCCGACGTTTTCTTCATCGATTCACCCCAGAAGAATTTAAGTTTGTTTTTTACATGTTCCTCGTTTTAAAACCTAATGAACATCTATACAAATTTCTCACCCAATTTTTTGGTTTTTGTATGAAATTTATGGGATTACGTTGAATCTACACTCATTGTGTGAATTCACCCTCATCAATTGTTCCTTCTCTACTTCATATAAAGGTTAGTATCCTAATTTTTTGAATGAAAAAAAATTGCTTTTCCCAATTGGTAAAACCCCTAAATTTCAAAGTGGTGTGTTAAAAATCGAAACTAATTTAATTAGTTGTTGAAATGAGTGTAGATAATAGTTGATTTTGCTTCACCTTTGTTGTTGTTGAACGATGTCTTGTTGCATGTTTGATTTTACGTTATGATTTCAGTTGACAGTTTTTAAAAAACCTGCATGATTGAATCCGTAATTTTAGTTTTCTACATAATAGATATTGAATTTGGTTGAACTTTGTAGGATGTGAACTCATAATTTATCTATAAATGTCTTGCATGTTTTGTTTTGGTTGAAATTTTGGATTTGAACTTTCAATCTACATAATAGTTGATTGTTTGAGTGGTTCAGTCAGATGCTCACGGTTTCTGAACCGCCGGTTCCGGTTCTTTAAAATCATGAACCGTAACCGAAACCATATAATGAAGGTTCCCCCGGTTTCGGTGTGGTTCCGGTTCCGGTTACGATTATGGATGGTTCCAACCCGGTTCTAATACGGTTTTGTAACGGTTTCGTTTCCAGTTCCGATTCTATATAATTTTAATTTTTTTAATACTTGTATTGTAATATTGGCATCTTTAATTAATATAATAAATTCATACACAAACATATTAAATAAAATGATTTGTCTTAATGAAAAAAAACATAAAAGAGCTTGAACTTAACATAAGTTGTCTACGTATCCTAATAGGACTAGAGGAATCAAAGCTCATGTAGTTCTTTTACATTTATTGAGGATTTCCACTAATCTAACACTCTCCTTTGGTTCCAACCCATCGGTTTTGGTTTGACCGTTTGGAACCTCTTGTTCTACAGTTCGGAACCGTCGGTTTCACGGTTCTACGAAATCATAAACCGTAACCAGAACCGATCACTTACGGTTCCAGACGGTTCCGGTTCCGGTTCGGTTTCGGTTTTGGTTTCTGACGGTTTTAGGCGGTTTCGAAACCGACGGTTTCCTGTTCAAACCGAACCGATAAGCACCTCTTCAGTGTCATTAATGGTTGCTCTAAACAGCAGGGTTCTTCTGTCTGAAAGTTGAAGAGGTAGCTACTAGATAGTTGTGTTTTTTTTGTTTTTGTTTTTGATTTGTGGGAGTAGAGTTTGGATCCAGAAAGGAGGGTTCGTTATCCATATTTAATGGGTAGAGATCGATTAGATAGGATGTTGAGATCGGAATTTTAGGAAACAGTCCGGTTGTATTTTTAAGCATTATTTAGCTGACCCCTTTGATCTACTATATAGCATAATCAAGCACTAGTGTGTGTATATGATTCTTCAGTAAAAGTTGTGCATAGTTTTACATTTGGTTAATAATAGAATTTTTAGGTATATATGTGATTTTAGTTTTTTGCATGAATGAATTATGGTAGAATTGTTGTCTTGTAGTGATATTCAGAATATTCAAAATATTTTTGTCTTGTATGATTATAGGTTCAACTTTCAGTCTACATTTTAGGTTATATTCAAAATATGCCGATATGTGATTTTATAGTAGTATTTTTTCCATTAATGCACGTTCTGCTGTCAAAGATAAGTTAAAAACGTAATAATCTGTTTTATCTAATTGTAATTTCAAGAAACCCAAGATTTCACCAAAGAAGATTGCAACCAAGAGTAAGAAGCTTGTTAAAGCTGTAGATGTACGCAGACCAGTGGAGACAAACACATCAACTGACTTAGTGCTTCATGTCTCAGAACTTCCAACTCGGGCTGATGTGGATAACATTCTCCTTCCTAACCCAGAAACAAAACCTACCAACCAAAATGAAAATGGTAATTCACTAACCACAGTCCATAATAAAATGCTTTGAAGAATATAATATTCAGTTTTAAATGTAGAATTAGGTTTCATTTTTTCATTGTAAAATGCTAATTATCTTTTTTTATTTCTTGGATTATGCATTTGTTCAACTATGGTTAGTATACACTTGTAGTAGAGTTTAAACCTAATTTTATAGGTTATTTTACCTTTTTTTAACCCTATAAACTGTCATTATGAAATCCTAAAGTAAAAAACAAGGTTGCTATTTGTATGTCTAAATTTCATGTTTTATGCATCTTCAATAGTTATGTTATTCAATTTTTTTTATAGCATATTCATATACTTTGAACGTCATATGGAATTTTTAATGATCTTTTTACCATTGTCATGTATTATGCTTCTTCATTTATAGAGTTATTGATCTTTCAAATAGCATATACAGAAATTGTATTTTTTATTCATTGTATAATAATTATATTGTTGTAACATTATGAACCGATTTTAGAATATTGTAATAATGCAGTTGCTACACCAGACGATGTATTAGTGAAGATGGAGAACCATTGATAATTAGGCAGAAACGACTTTTCGAAGACCGAAGACATCTGTCGAGGAATATCCGTAGAAGGTAATATTTTCAGTAGTTGTACTGTTTTATTGGATTTCAATCCATTATTTATATTACTTGCATTAATTTATTAATAGAATATTATAATGTTTTGTTTTCCATTTAGTTCCTAAGGTTTTAAGGGTAAAACTAAAGGAGCAAGCAAGGGTTGTTAGCAAAAATGCAGCGGAAATGAAATCCAACACTAAAGATAAGGGAAAATCAAAGCTCTGGACATGGAAAGACTTCGAAGAAGACGATGATGATCGTGGTAAGATTCTTAGGAAGAATGCCACTGCGGAGTTCCCAGAAATCAAGCAACGTTCCGGTTTAGGGATATTTGTCACGGCAATATCACACCTGAATGATGCACAAAGAAAGACTGTGAAAAAGATTGGGTTTGAGTCTATGTTGAAGCTGCAGGATATTGGTATTTCAAAGTAAATAAAAGCAATTTATATATGTATTCATTTTAATACTTATCAATATACTTTTTTTAGTTAGTATGGAATCAGAAATTTTTACCTTGATATGTGATTTTAGTTTTTTGCATGAATGAATTGTATTGTGATTAAAAGGATTCATTTACAGTTTAAAAAGAATACATATATTTTACATTACCCTACAGGAATGCCATTTGTATCCCTTTATTTCTCTAAGTCTACCATTTGCCTGATAGAAGTTTCACTGCATATAGCTGACTCACCTAGATCATGAAGATACCGAAAAACAATTATTCATTTCTCATTTGTCTCTTTATTTTATTTTCCCTTTTTTATGTCCAGTTCTTATGTTGTTAAATGATCTTATGCATTTTGTGCATTCTTGTGTATGCTAAAGATATTGTACCTCTGCTGCTAAATGCAAATAATCCCAGGTTTTAGCCATTGTTTACTGCTTGATTCATTATTGTGTAAAAGAGACACAATAGAGTACATGGATTCATTAATTATTTTTAGTGAAAAATTGCTCCTGACCATGTTCATAATGTTTTTTCTCTCTTTGTTTGAGCAAGTTAATATGTTATTGGTTGATGGAACATTACAATCCAAGGAGAGGGAAACTTCTATTTACGGATGGGCAGCACATTGATGTCCTCGAAAAAGATTCCGAAATATGCCTTGGCGCCCTAGTCAAGACTCACGTATTAGCACAATGGAGGGATCATATAGGAAAGACTTTGTATCTAATTAGATATGGTGATGTAGCTGCAAGCATGCTTAATGTTGATGATGGTGATCAAGCATTTGTTCATGATTTCATCTTCCTTATTCATTCCTTTATAATTGAGCTACAACAAAGTGATGCTGCAAACCAATCACTTGTACGCAACTTAGAGGACGTCGATGATGTTGGAAAGTGGATTTGGTACGGTTTTGTTATTAATTTCCTTGTTGATGCAAAGAAAAAATGGGATGCAAATAAAAAAGGCCCTTTCAGTGGTCCTCTTCTCTTCCTAACGGTATTCTTCTGTGTTATTAATTATGTTCATTTTTCATGTCATATCTGCGACAATACAAATATATACTAATCACATTTATCATGTATGCATATTCTTTACTTGGATATAGTGGTCTTATACAACAAAAGACCAATTCCTAGAACCATACCGGTGTTTGTTTGACCATAGAATCGGTAGCTCTTATTAGGGAACTAGAGGAGATTGAGTACGGGAGGATTGGAGATGGCAACGTTGTTGGCAGACAGAGTATTGTCAAAACAATATCGAAATCAGATTGTGCCTCTCAGGTACAATTTTACAACCATCATACAAGAATTTCAGAACGTTTATTTTGTTATAATTACTCTCTTGCATGATAGAATTACTATTATACATAGAATGGTTTCAACCACAACCCAATACCACCCTCCTTTCTCTCTGCACTTCTGAAATACTGAATTGAATGCTACTGAATGGTTTCAATTTGGACAGATTGTTTTTCATGTTTTTTTTTATCTTGGCCTTTTCCTTAGGTCAAGTTATTTATTGTTTGTTGTTGTTTCTTTTGTTAGTTTGTTGAGTCTAATGTCTAAATGAAACACGATGCTCCGGGTTGTCAGATATGGGTGGATATTAGAAGGTTTTATCTCCATGTAGTATGCATATCCATATACTGTTATTCACGTATTTTATATGATATTCATATACTGATGAAATCAAGTAGGGTTGTAGACTAGGTTTGAAAAGTTGGTCTGTCGAACCACTTTAATTTTGCATGCGATCTATCTCTTGGTGAAATCAAATGCTAACTTTATCATATGCAACTTGCTAGGAAAACCAATTTAACTAGCTATCTAGTTGTTTGTTTATATAAAGATGTCAATGTTATAAAGTACGTAGCTAGTTCGAACAAAACAGAACCACCTCATGTTTAGGCCTGTCAAAATTCTCGGACATCAATTCATACTTTGACTAAAATCACAAAGACTAGGTTTGAATCCAGTAGAAGTTTATTCACACCCTAACTAACTTTCTCACAATGTAAACTAGACACTACAAATTCATTGCAAATGTTAATAAAATTTAAGTCCTTAAATAAAGATAGAAAAAGATCATCTCCATGCAGTATGCATATCCATATATTGTTATTCAAGTTTTTTTATATGATAGTCATATATTTATCAAGTGTATATACAATGATAATTTTCTGAATACATATTCACATACTTTTATTCTGTTATTCATTTTATTTTAAAACATATTCATATATCTCGCAGGGCATCAACAAGACTTTAAGTGAAGATCTGAGGACCATGGCCAAAGCCATCTTGAATTTTTCTGAGCACACAAAAGCAATTCCAGAAGGAGGAATGGAAGATGAGATAACCAAGGCTATCACAGAAACTGGAGAAGCTTTGTTGGGTTCAGTAACAGAGGCTTACCATCCATCAAAACGGGTTCCGATGTTGAGCCAAGTAGGCCAGGTGGGAAATCAATCTCAAGACCCGTTTTGGAGTGACCCTGACTTGATGAAGATGGTTGAAGAGGTGGAGTTAACAATCACGGTAAGGGAACAACTTATAAAAAGGGAAGAAGACAACTCAAATCAAGACATCAACCTTGGGGACAAGGAAGACATGGTGCACTTTCATTAAAAGCATATATATTCAGTGTTGTCTTATATCAAATAATTGCAAGTATTACTTTAAAAAGGTTTTGGCACCTCCGCATCACTCATTTATTCCATCCAAGGATCCACATTGGGTAATGAAATTGAACTATTCACTGTACAATTCATGTTTATGACATTTTTAAGATTACATACTACAACTAATAGGTATTATTGAGTAAAAAGATACTGAAGGCTCATTCCGATATTCAGGCTCAAGGCAGTGTGAGTGTGCAAAAAATAGGAGATATTGCTAAGGACACTTCTATTCCTCCCGCGTCACTGAACAAACCATCCCCAACATCAATTCCATCCATCGTACGTATACCATAAAACTTATGTTATATATGCAAATTCACATTGTACTATTTTAACTTACATTCTCATTTTTGAACAAGTCCACCACTACCGCACCAGTCCACATTCCAGCACAAACTACCGCACCAGTCCATATGCCCATTTCAATCAAGGTAAACACTGAAATTGCGGAGCCATCTGTCCCTCAGTAAACTGGAAGATCCGAACATGTTGTTTTATTAAACTGTTCACATTTTACCTTCTTATAGTACATATAAATGATTTCTTTATGTTATTTCGGTTTTGTTTTTAGTATTCAAATGTTGTTAACATATATTAATTCCTTCATGTTTGGTAACAAATGTTAATTAAAGGATTACGTTTTTCTATCAGGAATCGATGGACTTGGACACTGTGGTTGCAAATGTAGTCAGGTCAAATGCTAACCCCTCAACTGCCAACATCTATCAAGACAAAAGGAAGAAACCAATGCCTTTGGTGCCCAAATCCACAACTACGAAGATGAAGGTTCAGAAACCCAAAAATCAAGAAGTGGTAAGCTTGGGGAGGAGTGATAGGCTTTCATAGGGGAACTGATGTAATATTTAATGAATGAATTCATTTTTTGAACAAAAGCTTATGGGTCTGTAACATCGACACTATAAACAGCCCGATTACTCAAACTACCCGCTATATTTTGTAATTAAATAGTCGGGCAGTAATATTTAGGATAAATATTTTGTAATCTAATATTGGGGTAGTATTATGTAGGATAACTACTATCTTAACCAAGTTATTATGCATTAAATTTTGAAGCTTGGTTATGTTCAGATTAAGTAATCAATCATCACGACTAAATATAATCCTTTAGAGAGCATTTGTTTTGTATTCAATTCTTAATATCGTGCATTATATATATACTATGGTTGTATTGAGATGTTCACATTCTAGCTTCTTATAAGGTTCATATTACGTAATCAATCAACAAGTCTTGTTATTATGCATTAGAGAGCGAACAATAGATATGTATCCAGTACATACTCAATATTACGTAATCAATATTCATCTAACTATGCATTATATATACATTATGGTGGTATTGACATGTTCACATTTTGCCTTCTTATGATTCATAAATTCAAGCTTGTTATTCATGACGCTGACGACTTCACAACCCCTGCCAAAATCAACATTTTTGTTGAAAGGAGGCCCACCAAGTTAGCACATGTGAACAAAAGCCCATGGTTTCCAAGGATTATAAGCAGCGCCACTAAGCCAACTAGAGAACAAAATCTGATATATGCATTTGTTACTCAGCACGTTCGGAAAGAGTAAGTATATTCCTTATTCAAGCACAATCTCCCTATATTCACCCCATTTTATAACTGCTTCATGCTTAATTTCATTATACCCAAAAGAACAACATTATACAAATCAGAGGACACTGAAGTACTTGCTGAAGACTTCCAATCACAAGAAGAAGGTTTTGAAGGCACTATAGACATTATAGACCTATGGTGTACTTATCTTAATAAAATGGAGGAACAACGTAGTACTAGCTCTTCATCAAGGATCTTTGTCCCACCATCAACACTGGTATGTACATATGTACCTTTTTTTATTGTAAATTTCAAGGACCTGGTTTAACTAGTTATTGGTTGTCTATTGTATATTATCAGTTTGAGTCGTTCAACGTGCAAAGTCCCATTCCACCTGGTTATAATTATTCAACGTTCAAAGCTGGAATGAACAATCTACTTCCACATCTAAAGCACTCAAACCCAGAAACGTGCACCTGGTAATTCTTTAATATTGATTCAATATCACTTTCATTATGTTCACTTTAGGTGTAATTGATATTCAAAAACTGCATATTTGTAGGTCTTCTTCCCTTTTGTACTTTTTAAGGACTATTTCATAATTTGTTACAATTTTGTGTGTGGAAGCATTAAGATATTGGACTATTCTACCACATTTGACCAGAATCCTTGCGGAAAATATGGTTTAACCGTCAAACTCTTGATAACTTCAGTAACCTTCCTCGTACCTACTTATACCATTCAAAATGTTGTTATTGAACAACCAAATAACTTACTGTATATTCTTTCCAAACAGTCAAAGATGTTTTTCCACTATATGGTCGGTTGCAACCTACAAGGAAGGTGTGTGATATTGGGAAACAAGCCTACACAGATCTTAGACTTGCCTTGGAGTATGAATGTGCACAGTTCAGATTGTGTAATTTATGTCATGCCCCATATGGAGTCCTACCTCTGTCAAGACATGAAGAATTAGGACTGCGGTCTAAGGGCAAATTCCGTAGCTGGTATTTTTTATTTGCGAATCAAGTACCTCAACACGCTTGTTTTTATGAAGGATAACAAGGTGTACAAGGCTTTGTAGCAACATGCACCTAAGTTTATTGCAGAATTCAAGACATCGGGGTCCTAGTGCGTCTTCATTGATGACAAGTTTGAGTGCATATGAGTATAAACATTTTTATTTCATATTCAATTGGTTTAATAATGGCTAAAGATATATCAGGACCTATAACTTTAGGAACAATTAAATGTTTATCAGTTTTATTAGATTTTATCTAAGATGAATAATGTTTACGAATGATGCAGTAGCTATTGATTTTTACCAATTCATATTATTTATGAAAAACGTTGTTAAATAATTTTTTAATGGTCATTGAGAACATATTCGTACTTAGATGATCTGATATTCAGAAATAATATGAAAAGAAATAGACACTTTATCATTTATCGACCTCTATCTTACTTGTACATAAACGAATATCATTTAGAACATTTCAAAATTATCAACTTGCATTCGCGAGATAAAACGTTTAAACTTCTATCCGTATAACACATTTTACACTCCAAAACACTCTGGTAGATATGAATACAAACATGAACACAACTGTTTCATAATTGAATATCTCATACATACTAAGAACACGAATATTAACCATCAATACAAGAATACATACACCTAACAAACATGAATATTGATTACTTAATTTCAACCACTAATTATCAGTTTCAATATAGTATAAACCACTTCCAAGGGATTATTACCAGCACAACTTACGTGAATATTAATAATATTTAACGAACAATAAACTCCATATAATATTCTTAAAAAAGTAATGAAAGTTGAAGAACATGAAAATTTGATCGCAAATAGGCCAGGTATAATTTTCAATATTCATAACTCCGCAATGCAATATTCACTAATCAATAACTCTAATCATCTATAAGTTTGCCAAATCTAATATCAATAACTCAATATTCCAAAATCCCTTCATAAAATAAACAATATTTAATTTTATAACGATTGTTTACTCATCATCATCATCATCATCATCATCATCATCCACAATAACTTCCTTGCAGTTCCTCTTGTCATGTGTGGCGTATTTGTGACACCTCGTGCACCTCCACAATCCCTTATGAGATTCTTCTTGTGATCTTTCTTTCATGCTTTTAATACGCTTGTCTCTACCACTCCTTTTGTTCTTTGCTATACCCGAAACTTGCACTTCAATTTTTTCTGGTACATCTACTCCGGAAAAGCTCCGGATTATCGAACTTTGAACAACAATTTAATACACGTAAATATCAATTAATACAAACCCGAACACATTACAAATACGAATATATAACAAAAAAATACCCGAGACTTTATCATTGTTGTCGTTCCTATTTATGGCATTATTAAATCTTTCTTTTTTCCTATTTAAAGTCTTCAATAGATCCTTCAAATTATCTATATCATCCTCCACTAGACCAACACAAGAGTATATGATCGACCATACCTCATTCAAGACCGATTATTTCTTTTGTATCTTAAGACTTTCATTCCACACATTATTTGATATTCCACTCTTTGCATTCTTGACAACACCTTTGGTCCACCTATCAAGTACAAGATTCATCGGGATCTCCTTATAATCTCTATATTTCAGGACCGTAAATATATGCCGACATGGAAGGCCTATCTTATTGAACATCATGCAACTACACCTTGTAATGTCAACATCCAACTTGTGATCCACATCAAAATCTTCTTGCCCCACTGTAATCCTGTAATGTACTACATTAGCTTATGCTTTACGACCTACAAAAACATCAAATTTAGAAAACAGTAAACTATGAATATTGATCGAATATAACCTGCATACGTAGTTATCAAAATCAGAATATTGCAAATAACAACAGTGCCTGGGTTGACTGGTGTAACACTCGCCGCTTTGAGCCGACCCAATTACAAAGGCTGCAACCATACACTCCAACCCATCCTTGGTAGCTCCGCCAATTAAAGGTGTAGTTGGTTACCAAGTAGCGTTGCCGCTTGGTAAAAGGTGGAGGTCTCAGGTTCGAGTCCCACCAATAACCTCTTGAGAAATAGCTGTCTTTAATTGGTGGAGCTACCAAGGATGGGTTGGAGTGTATGAGTTGTAGCCCTTGTAATTGGGTCGGCCCAAATCGACGGGTGTTACAACTGGTGTGAGATTACAGAAAAAACATGCGGACTCTATCTCATCTTGCACTAGAGTGAACATCTTTAATAATGTATAAACTTCAAATGCATCCTTTTCCATCGGCAGGGGAGTCTTTAATTGATGAGACCTTGTATCCGATTCAAAGTCGTTACGCAATACCAACCTACCTAACCGCTTCCTAAAATCTTTGGAGTTTATTTTCTTAGCACCAACTTTTTTCGACACTTTCTCCATTATGTGCCACATGCATGATCCATGCCTTGTGTTTGGCAATGATTCTTCAATGGCAATCTTCATGGCCGCGTCTTGTTCTGTCACTATCACTAAGGGTGCATGGCCCATCGCCTTGATAAAGTGCTGAAAAAGCCATTTGTAACCAGTCGTGTCTTCTTTCATCACCAAACCAACACCAAATGTTAGACTCTCTTTATGTTTACCAGTCCCAGTGAATGCCACAAACACCATTTAGTACCTGAATATACGGATTAAGAAGTTAAATAATGAACATGGTCATAGAGACAAAGTATGAACACAGTATCAGTCTAGCTTGAATATCATAGTTAATGATACAAACATGCCTTGAAAAATATCATTTGTTTGTTCTATAGGTAGAGTCGAAAGTAACGACATCACCAAAAGATGCAAAATTCCTCCTTGAGATTGGATCCTCCCAAAACAACCTAGTCAACCGATTCTCTTTATCAAGAAAATACTCAAAATAGAATCCAGTACATTGTTCCTTCTTCTTGGTGAACCTATCAATGACCATTTGTGCATTAGCTTCATTTATGTCTTTCACTAAATCCATCTTGAAGTTTTTGAAATCTATAGCCAATACATTGATGTGCGCAAAACCCCCCAACCACGTACACGTCACCCGCAGACCAAAGAGGTTTTATCATAGATCTACAGTCAACATGGTTGGTTGTTGTCTTACGCTTCCCAGTACTATTAGGGGTATTCTTCTCACCTTTGTTGTAGCAATATAAGTACCTAGCCTGCACCATTGTTGAATTCTTAAGCTTATGAATGGTGCCTTTGCGAACGTCAAATCCTTCCACCTTTGCATATTCGTAAAAGAATTCCCCAACTTCTATTAGGGACTTAAACTTTTTCCCCAAAAAGGGTTTTTCTTCACTTGGTAACCTAGGTATCCAACACCAATTGAATTCATTTTCTTCCTCTTCACCAACATCTGTTATTCCAATTTCGCAAACCTCCATATCATCTCCCAAATAGTCGATCCAAAATCATTCATTGACCATTCATTGACCACTTTCTTACCTGGGAATAAACGAATATCATTTAGTACATTCACAACAGAATCAAGTGTCATTACGAGACAAAACTTTAACTCACAAGCGTAGGTCAATTTGTACAATGAAGTACACTATGGTAAATAGCAGAGTGGTCAAAACTTGAATAACAAACTACAATAATGGAACATCTACAACAGAATATAACAACAACACAACACAAATATCAACCATGCATTATAAGACACCCTAGACTTCACAAAAGATGAATATTGTTTACTTAATATCGAATATATGTACAAGATACCGAATAATTTTAATTTTCAGATCCTATACGAACAATAATTTTTCCCTTTTACTGTATTCTCTTGATCTAGAACAATTATTCAAACTTTTATTTGATATATTCATATTCATGGATTTGTTATCAAAATCAACCTGATAAAGAAGACTACAAACACGAAAGATGTCAAAAGAAGTTGCAACATCTAGCACGAATATACAACTAAACACGAATATCAACAATTATTAGCAGAATACATACACAACGCAAAAAACATGAATATTGATTACTTAATATCGAATATGTACTGGTTACAGGACAACTAATATATTCAGATGAACGACGAACATGATAATAACCAATACTGAATATCAAAATAATCCTTGATTGAGAACTCAACTTTGTCATCCACTTCAGAAGTAGACATGGAAACTTGACAATTTTGTCAATAAATCAGAAACAATTATAGGAAAAAGAGAGTAAAAGGTGAGAGTTTGCTAGTTGTAAGAATATTAAAGTGGGGCGGCCTGGAATACCTTACCTCGGCTTTGAATACTGAAGATGAAGAACACGTTCAGCAGCAAGGGAAGAAAAAAAGAGAACTGATGTTTAACAAGAAGAACTGGACGATGGTGATGAAGAAGGCAAAACGATTTTGGCAGTGGAGAAAATTTAGGGTTCTCTCTCCTATTTTTTATAATTTCACATTTTAAATAAATTAATTAATAAAAAGAAAATCAATCAGGAGCCGGTTATTCCCTATAATTAAGGATTTTAATTTATTTTTTATTTTTTCTCCTTTTGAATCAAGCCATCCAATTTATCTAATCTGGCACTCCTGATTTGTCCATTAGTTACACCGGCACCGACCTCTATATACAGATTTATATATATAGGGAGATTTTACCATGAGATAAAAACTAAGAGCCAATATCAGTCGTTGGATCATCCAAATAGACGCTCGGGATTGATGATTGAATCTTGAAGATTGAAGAGGGAAAAGGCTAAAAGAGAGGTGGTGGCACGCTTGTAATTATAAGTGATAGACAGAGGGGCAAAATAGTAAAACGCGCATACCATTCAACACACGTTTCCCCAATCCCTAATTCCATTGCAACTTCCGCTTCCATGCCGATTGCAAGGAGGAGGGCTGGCTTCGCCAAGAGTCATGCTAGATTTACAGGGAAGAATATCGACTGCAAGGAGGAGCGTTGGCTAATTCCTCTTTTGATTTTAGCTACTTTGTCTTGCCTCTCTCTTTTCCTTTAGTTTCTTTGGTACGGGTTGCCTTTTAACATGGAAATATTCGAGCTGAGAGATTAGAAAATGTCTGGCGTCGATGGTGCCGCTTCGACGGGATGCTACAAGTGCGATTGACCAGCCACTTGTCACGCACCTGCCCTTCCTCTTGTACTGCAAATTACGAGAATCTGAGCCTAACCCTAACCTTAAATCCTCCAATTTCCCTAATTCCTCCTCTTTATCTTTCTCCAATCCATCTTCCAACTACTCTCACGAATCAGGCGCAACTAAATCTACCGAGATGCCCAAAAAGGTTCCAAGACTCACCCCAAGCTTACGCCCAAGCTTTTGTTGTCTGATAACGGCCTCAGGTATCTTCTCTTACACTTCCCCCTGCAACTTCAAGTTTAGAGGACTGGCCATGAGGTTCGTTTTGTTGCCTCTTTATCAGGGATTTATTGATGAAATAGTGTTTTCTTTGTTGTAGATGAATCTAGTAGATTTTCCTTTAGTGAATTATAAAATGGCCGGGCATGATGCGTTATATTGGTTTTGTAATCTCACTTATGCTTGAACTGTGTTAGAATCTGGAATTGGATTTTTAATGTATGTGTGAATGAATAACCGTTGAATTGAGATGAACCTAGGAGATGAACCGAAGGAGCAAATGAAGATCAAGAGGAAAGAGAAAAAGATAAACAAGCTCAACCTGAAATAGAAAAACTTCAAAAAGCCACCAATATTGATACAAGATGTAAGAGTTCATGCTTATATTTATGAAGGTTCAAAACAAATATTATAAAGGTTCATGTCAAGATTAGTGTAAGTTCATCCTTGACATTTGAGGAGGTCAAAAGTGTAACTTCTTTTGGATGTAATATTGGAATGACAAAGTTAGGATTTGTTGCATATTTTAAGAATCCCACCAACTCAAATGCAGCCATGCATCGGCCAAAAGAGGTCTCATCTTGTTCTTGTCCCTTTCATCAAATTGAGTTGTCTCATCCAAAGTAGACAAAAGATGTCATATAGCTTGTTCTATCGTAGGTTATTTCACTTTTGACCCTAAGAAGGCATAGGGTAAGACATAGGGTTATGGGCTCCATTTGATTTTTCTGGCTTCTTCCAATCAATTGAATGTCATAGCTGATCACATGCTAGACTAACACATTGTTTGTGTTGAAATTATCCCACAAATTTGATTCAATTCAAAGTAACAATGAATACATTTGTTGACTTGGTTTTCATACTAATAGCTTATAAGTATTAAAAAGGATGTTACAACTTTTTAGTTTAACAAAGGTAGAGGTGTAACACACAACAATAATAACACAAACTTAGTACAAAACGTTTAGAAATGTTACAACGATAGCAAACACCGAGTAAAAAAGATAATGAAACGTAAATATTGAAAACTACTATCTCGAACAAGAATTTGCACATGCAATATCATCAAAGTTACATCATTCCTTCATCCTAAAGTTCTGAACACAAGTCTTCAGTATCAGAAGGAATGTGGCAAAGCCGATCAACGTCGTGGGTAACCTATACATTCGAACCAGGATTTCAAGTTGGTTAGTGTATAAAGTTGAGTGTTTAGCAAACTACGTGGAGAAATACAAGAAATAAGAGGTGTAACTTACTCGTGTTCTTGCCTCCTGCCATGCATATTGTCTGGAATGATCGATCCTGTATTAGGGTCGCATTGAACAAAGGGATCAAACTCTTTCAAATTCTTCCATTTCTCATAGTCTCTCTCTAGCTTCATGTATTTGATTCAGAATGTGTCATAAGACCCAATTATAACGTTCCAACATAAAAATTCATCATAAGCAATACGTAAGTTCTGTTGCACATGTAAACGACGCAAATTCGGAGGTACAGACTCAAATGCATACTGACAGACGCCTAGAAGCTTTTCAACGGATAGTTTTGTCCAAGCAACTACCTACCTTGTTTCGTTATTCATCCTGAAATCATGCAAAACTAATAAGAAAAAGAAGTGAATACATGAAATTCATAGAATTAATCACTAGTTTTATATTCGATGAAGATGACTGTATGTACGGTAGATAAGATAAGAAACACGAATCCTCCTTAGTTTTGAGCTTGAAATAAGCTTGGAATTGAGGTTGTGGGATGCATAACAAAGCATTCTCTAAATGGCTTATATAGGAGGCCAAAACTTAAGCTTTTCAAGTGGTCATTACACCAAGTGTGTAGGTGAAGAAAGGGTTGGTCAAAATTTATGAGGTTGTCTTGTCAAGACATTAGAGTAGGTAAATTTTGACCCTATAAATCCTCTTTAATAGAGTTAGTTGGTTGACCTTAGAATAGGAAAATTACATTACAACAAACACACTTGCACTTTGATGAACACACGAGAGAATACAAATTACACTGGATAGGTTCACATAAACACTTAACATTAAGCGTCGTCCGAGTACGATGATAATTTTATTTTTACGAAACATAATTGAACGAAAGCACACATAAACAAAGAAACATGTAGACAGCCACAATAAACATTTAGTTCGCATGCCTTCATTCATGATACTCATAGGCCGCGTTAGGTGGAGACCATGAATAGTTGACTAAAACCCTCCTTGACACTCAGTTTTAGAGGGTGGCGACGGAACTCTTGGAATTTGTACCCCTCCTAAAACAAATATAATATAATTCCTTAGATACATGGTTGCATTTATACATGGAACGACATGGAACGACTTTAATAATTAATCATATAAGGTTTGAGAGGACTCACACAATCCGCTTCCACTTCCGCCCATCATTGGTCATCCTCGAGGATTTCCCCAGTAGTTTCATCACATACGACATCAAACTTTTAATTTTGTGTAAACCGAAACCATATCCTATATTTTTTCCTTATCATCTCGACCTTGCTCTTCAAAGTCATACTAGCACATGATTTACTGGTGGCTCGGTTGAAGTAGCGTAGAATTACGCTCCACTTGAAATTGCATATTCGACCCGCGGTCATTCTCCAACGCATGCACGCATCTAGGAAAGCGTCCATATCAGATGGCTTCCAATCGGAGGAACGGATCAGGCTAGAAAATAATAAGTAAGGGAAACACAGAAGGTTAGTTTCCCTAAACACACATACATTTCCAAACAAAATCAATGTGAACCAAACAAAGTGACAAACATACTTGCAGGAAGTTCTCTAGATGAAGTCATTCCCCTATTCCTTTGATGTCTTTCTTTTCTTAGTCTTCTTATACATTTGTCATGTGATCTATAAATAGAACTATCATTGAGGGAGGACAATAATTCATGAAATAGTTGTCAAATCCAAATAGTTTCATTATCGATGCCCCACAATTGTTTGTCACACTCTAAAATAACTATTTAATAGTAAAATAGAGCAATCATTTGGTCAAGTTGATAGGCTTATGTAGAATGTCATTACAACATATATTACAAACAAACCATTAAAAATGGGTTCAACATCCCTAAAACCAAGTGTTTCCCTGAACTCCAAAATACCGCAAAAGGAGCACATATGTTAGGACTAAAGTTTTGGTTACACCTAATTGAGTACAAAAGTTACACATCATAAGTTTCGTTTCAGAAGCATGCCTCATCACATAGCCATGCAAATAGCAACAAGGATTAAAACAAATGCAAAACAAGCCATAACAATCCGTGACCAGTTTTTCTTGCAGCCAACACATTCCAGAAGCACTTTCTTCTCAGATAGAAGGGTGTCACGCTACAGACGTAGCAGCCTATTAGATGTCGCTAGGTCCGCCACATGCTCAAATAGTTGTTGGTTCTGCTCGACCATGATCTTGGATTGTTCAAGTTGGTCTTCTAGTGAACGAACCATGTAATATGTTTCAGTTCGGGCACCAGTTAGTTGCTAAACAAGCCTAGCCCATTGGCTGCGAAGTTCTCTAGCAACATGTTGAAGTAAAGCGACCCTTCCATCTCCTACAGGGACGACCTCATTGAATATAAGTAATGACGCCGGTCAATATGAAACAAAATAAAATTTTGTACAGAATGAACAAAATTTAAAATAGAATATGAATAAATTATTAACACAAATAAATACAACAAGAATTTTATTGAACACAATAATGTACAAGCATATCACCAGTATTTGCAGATTATGGCAATCACATGATGTGACTTTAAAGAATATAAATGACCATAGCTTGGTTCACAATAACAACAGAAGATTGACACTCTTTATCAAATAATCACAAAGTACATTGTAATATCATAACTAACACAATAAAAAGAGGGATACCTTCCTCATTTAAAGAAGGGTTATAATAGCAAGTTAACTTATAAACTAAGAAATGAGTTGATCACATAGACATGTAAAATGAGGCAACAATAAGATATATGATTCAACCTAATGAAATTATAAGATATAAGCATAAACTTCTCAAGTATAAGATTACATTAAAATTAGTAATTCCACACGAATAAGTTTGTCGTACCTGATATGCCATTTCATTCGAAGTGGGGGGTCGTCGTGAGTAAAGGGAGGGGGGGGGGGGGGGACCCAGGTGCAGTATATGCTTTAGTAGGCGAGGAATGAATCGAATAGGTCGGTGAAACAGGGCTATAACTTGTCATTGTCTCTAGCATTTCTTTCGGAAGAATCCAATGTTCTTATGAAGCCTCATCTTGTTCCACAAGCAATAGTGCTTCCATACCGTGTGTATAATCCTCAGACATCATAAGATAAAAACAAATTATTACTAAAGCAATTGTAAATAATAACCTAAACTAACCTATCTAACATTGTGACATGATAATGGCATGTACGAGATTTACATTGAAACCAGTATATAAAACAAAACAAACTCAAGACTTCATTTAACACAGTACACATCAACATCATAATCTCCTAATCGCATAATTTCAGAGAGATTTGAAAATCACAGAACAGGGTGATATAATAATCTCATCCTAATGCATTATATTGGCTGAAAGTAAACAGAGACAACGAAAGTGTGTATGCTCTTTGAGATTGAAAAGTGTATATGGTAAATGTATCTTATAATATGTTTGTTTGCATTTTCAACAACAAAAATAAAAATAAAGATTCAATCCAAAAGTAAGTCTTATAATCATACTAAGGTGAGTTAAAACATAACCCATCACACTTGAGAAAGGTATCCCTCAAGGTGTACCATGCACTTGCCCATCACTTAAGTGAATGTTATTAATTTGTTTCAGTCTATAGCCTATAAGAAATGATCTCTAATCTGCCACTTTCTATACATCATAAGAAAACAACATGATAATTGAAGGTATGATGAAAGTGAGGAAGTACAGTTAAGAGGGAAAGAAGGAAAGAATAGAGAGATACAACAACAAGAGGAGACTAATTAGAAGACTATCCTTTGTTTCTACTATAAACTGCTCTGGTAAATGCATTGCTTAGTGTAAACTAAAAATGTCACAAACAAAACCTGAAATCAACCATGTTTAACTTAAAGATCAAGTTCATACACATGAACACCAATGATTCATCACAATTTCCTTAAAAGTAACACCCAAATCGACACCAATGCTTACAACAAAGTCTACAAATTTGCTTTCTTGTTTCATGAATATAAGTATAATACTTATGATACTATATTGGCAAGTATCTTGGTGGAGTTTCAAAAAACTATTATTGGTTCTGAATACAAGTCTTGTCTTCTCCGAAGTCACAACTCTTTCAACTACTAAAGATCAAGTTAATACACATGAACATCAATGATTCATCACAATTTTAAAATTGTACATAGAAAAAAACCACCTTTTACCCCAAGTGGCGAATGGATTGAATCTAGGTCATTCATTTCAACATTACTCATGCAAAAACCATATATTAAATAACTTTTACCTCGATACTTATATACAATAAGCAGAAAGAAGCCATCTCCAAGAGTTTGTACAATTAGGAATTTCATCAAACACATGAAGGGCACAAACATAGAATACCGAAGTATCAAAATGAAACCCAAAATTGACCATGTTTAACATAAAAATCAAGTTAATACACATGAACATGGTCGATGCATCACAAATTTATAACTGTAAAAACAAAAAAAAATCACCTTGGAGCCCGATTCTTCAAATGTCAAGAACTAGACAACTTGTTGGAGTTTTCGTTGATGTGGTGCAAAACTCACACAAACATCTCGATTAGGATCAAATGGGGAAGAAACATCAAGAAAATTGATCGATTTGGGAAGAAGCAAACCTGGAGGCTGGAACTCTGAAAATTGTTCAATCCTCGAATCTAGAGGTTGTAACCCTAGACAAACAGATGAATCCCAGATGAATCACATGGGTATTTGTTGAATTGCTCAATCTTCAACTCGATTGAAGTTGATGAAATTCAATAATCTATCCCCAAGCTTATGCAAATCAATGGTCAAATTTCTCAACCAACATCATCAACTTCAACCACCACAATGAGGACCAACCAAACATGCCCACCCCGACTTCAACTAGCTGAAAACATTAAAATCACTCATTTCATGCAGCTGAAGTGGCCATTTTGGCAAATCCGAACGAGACCTTAGCTAACATACCCTAAGATCTTAAGTCGTCTGTCTAGTCTGGAAAACAATCCAAGTCATCTAGTATAGTAATCAGCTGGGATGCACGGCCACACCTTCAGATGCTGAAGGTCCGTGTCGGACACACCGAGACACATGGACACGACCGAACACGGCTTGGACACGGCCGTTGACCGTGTCGGACACGGCGGTCAACGATCTGGACACGGCTTGGACATGCAACGCTACGTTTTAATTCGTAAAAAATACAAATTTATTTATTTTATTATTTAATTAAAAAAAGAAAGGGAAAATGTAGCCTAATTATCGTCCTTGACTCTTCAAACCCGACATCTTCGTCGCCTTCACCGCCCTTTGTTCGTCGCCTTCGTCGTCCTTTCTTCGACGCCTCCGCATTCCTTAGTAATATTAACGTGATCTTCATTACAATAGCTTTAAAATGATGTATAATATTAAAATTTCCCGCCGTGCCCAATTCTTGTACATTTTAAATTCGCCCTGTCCCGGTGTGCTGTCGTGTCCCCGTGTCCGTGTCCGTGCAACATAGGTAATCAGAGCAAATTGTGGGGTGTAATTCTCATCTCAAAATCTTCAATTCTATCTCAAAATCTTCAATTCTATCTCAAATTCTTAATTTAACAGCTGAAAACGACTCCCGCCCTTTTCTGTCGCCTCACGGTCACGTCACCTTCTCAATCTCCCTAGTAAACCCAAAAAAGTCGTACGATCCACTTCCGGGTTGAACACTCCATTGACATACCGGAATTTTACCTATACAATTCTTTGTAGAATACGTCGTCGTTTTAGCACTTGGATTCTTTTGGCGGCCGCCTGGGTTTTTTGCTCTCTTCTTGGACCTGATCAAAACGAGCTTTTGAAATCTTTTTTGCTTTCGATATTGCTTCTTTGTATAGTTTTTGGAGTAAATTCGAAAGGGGAGATGGATGAATTATGCGGGCCAAGTCGAGTTTTTGAGCTTGCGATTGTTTTGTTAGCAAGCCTCTTTTTGCAGAATCTAATATTTCATGGTTATGCTCTCAATCAGGAAGGTATTGACTCACTGAATCCATGTTTTCCCTGAATTATTATGAATTCTAAAAGTTATGTAACTTATACATAAGGTGATATTTTGCATACAAGGGCTTAATTGAGCTCTTGATTTTGTTGAATCTCTTGAGCTGAGTTAGCGAGCCTACTTTAGTTGATTCATGAGTATGTAGATTGACAATTGAGTTTAAATTTGAAACTATTAAAATTGGAGATGCTGTAAAACATTCTGAATTGATTTTGGGGTGCTGATGAATTTACAGGAGAAGCACTGTTGAGATTCAAAGAAAGAGTAAAGAAGGATCCGTTTGGAGCACTGTGCAGCTGGGAAGAGAGTAACTTTGAAACTGATCACTGTTCATGGTTTGGTGTGGAGTGTCTTGATGGCCATGTTATATCCTTGTGAGTTTTTCTCTCGTTTTTGGTGTCAATGTTTGCTTACCCACTTAAAGCTCGGCTTGAAGTCAATGAGTTAGGAATTAGGATGATGATGTACATATGAAACTATGATAAACTTAAATTTCTGTCAAACTTGTACCTTATTGCTGCTACTCCTGTTTTATATGAATGTTGATTACTATATGTGTAATTTGCAGGACACTAAAAGATCTATGTCTGGAGGGAACACTCGCCCCTGAGCTTGCTCATCTAGTTCACATAAAGTTGATGTAACCAAATTAACAATCCGGCCTTCTTAATTTCTTGATCATTTCCACTCTAGAAGTTACAAGTGTTAATTTGTGGTTTACCTTTTCATCGTGCAGAATGTTACGAAACAATTCTTTTTCTGGGGTGATTCTAGAGGAAATTGGAGCACTGAAAGAACTAGAAGTAGTAGATCTCGGTTACAATAACTTCAGTGGGCCGTTGCCCCTTGAATGGGGAAACGACATCTCAATCCTGTAAGTCAACTGTCAAGTCAATCCTCCCTACTGCAGCAATGTCATATTCTGTCTTCTTAACTGTTTCCTTACTCTTATGTGCCAGTCTGTTAGACAACAATGGGCTGTTTTGTCATGTGTCTCCAGAGCTAGAACAACTCATGGTAATTTCTGAAGCTCAAGTGGATGAGAGCCATCTAAGCTCGGTTGATCAAGTATCTCAACATGACATGAAAATAAAAGTATCATGTGCAAAGACGAGGTCAGTTGTTGAACCATCATTTATAACATTTCACTGACTATTTCATGGGAAAAGGGCTCAACTACATATATGCACCAATAAAACATAGCTGAGAATTCATCCGTATGAATTTGTGTTTGATTTCCCATGATCTGTAGTTTCATAGAGAATCACTGTAACTTGTATTTTAAGGTAGGTAAAGTGCATTAAGAAACAGATATGAGGGTAAATAGATATAGAAGAACTGTTTAGTATTTGTTTATATCATATAATAAGCGACATTATAAATTCTGCTTTTAAAGTTTTAATAATGGTTAGTCAAATGCAAATTTGTTTGTATGAGACTTATGATTGCATTTTAAACTGTTGGTTAGGCATGGTGTACAAGAACATCCAGCACATCACAGAAATCTTAGACAAAACTTTCCCTTTGATCTTCTTACACCTCGTATCCCCCCACCAGCAGCAAAAACTAACCCGGATTTTGCTGAGGCATCACCACCAGCACCAGTAGCACCGTCACATCCACCTTCAACCTTCACCACCAACTCTTCGGATTCTTCTCCACCAATGCATAAAAGCAGCCACAAAACAATTATCATTTTAGCTTCACTTGGTGTTGTTCTAGTTGTTTCTTTGGTTGTTGGCGCATTAATCTGGAGAAGCCAGAAAATCACCACTGTTGGACCTTGGAGAACAGGGTTGAGTGGACCGCTTCAGAGGTCCCTTGTAATAGGTAATCATCCTCACTCATACATAAAAATTGAACTTATCCTTAAAAGATGGAGATATCATGCTACTTGTTTAATATATGTATCTTTCCTCAGACAGTGATAGGCTATTATAAAACACAAAATTCAAGCTCTAATTTAAGTGAGAAATGCCCTTTTGGAGATCAAATTTTTATACTGTTAGTACTAAAAATTGGTTCTTTAAATTAGTTCACATGCAAATGATTGGAAATTTGTTCAGGTGTTCCAAAACTGAAGAGATTGGAGTTAGAAACTGCATGTGAAGAATTCAGTAACGTGATCGGCTCTACATCAACCGGAACTCTATACAAAGGGACATTGTCTGGTGGGGCTGAAATAGCCGTGCTCTCTCATGCTGTCAAAACCTCCAAGGACTGGTCTAACAACATGGACTCAGAGTTCAGGAAGAAGGTAAACCAGTTCAATCTGAAATTAATCATAACTTTAGATTGCCATAAAGCATTACATTTATAACCTTCTCTTCTTACAGGTTAGTACTCTATCAAAACTGAACCACAAGAACTTCCTCAACCTCATTGGTTATTGCGAAGAAGAGCGTCCGTTTACTAGGATGCTGGTCTTTGAATATGCTCCAAGTGGCACTCTCTTTGAACATTTACATGGTATGTATCTTCTTGCTGTTTATCACATACTGGATTAAGTCAATGCTTAAGCTTTTGAAGCTGACAAGACTAGAAAATGACCGAATAGATATTATGTCCATTCAAAACAAGAGAAAACATAATACTTTTGGCATATCAGTTTTAACAAGTGATCTGTTCTTCTTCTTGATTTTTTTTATCCTGTAGTAAGAGAATCAGAGCACCTAGATTGGGCAATGCGGCTTCGAGTGGCAATGGGAATAGCCTACTGCCTTGAGCACATGCACAATCTAACCCCAAACATAATCCATGAGAACCTCACCACCTACGCCATCAATCTAACCGAAGACTACGCAGCAAAGATATCAGATTTTGCCATCTGGAATGAAGTCTCATTTTCAGGAAGAGCAGAACCCATCATCATAGACAGCATGAACTCACCAGAAACCAGCAATGACGACAACATCTACAGCTTTGCCCTAATCCTGCTGGAGATGATGACCGGAAAAGCGCCTTTTTCTTGGAGCACCGGCTTACTCAATGAATGGGCTTCAGATTACTTGAGTTCCAACAACCCACTTCAGGATTTTGTTGATCCCATGCTGAGACAGTTTGATGTGGATCAGCTTGAAAACATAGGAAATGTGATAAGATCTTGCGCTTGCTCGAATCCAATGGAGAGACCGGACATGGCTGAAGTGGCTTTGAGGCTTAGAGAAGTTACTGGTATAGCTCTTGATGGAGCAGTTCCAAGAGTCTCTCCCATGTGGTGGGCCGAGCTTGAGCTCATGTTGCCTCACCCGGAAAATCAACCTTCTTTTTCTATATGAAACTCGTGACGTTTTTGGCTATGTTTACGACGGTGTGGTAATATGATCAAGTGTATGTTGTGCAATGTAATTATGTCTTTTCTAGTTGGTTGTATAGATGTAAGATGTATGTGTGTGATGAGGGCTTTTCTCTGCGCCTAACTGAATTCGTCTCTCCTGCTCTCACCATTTTTGGGATTTCTACTTTTTTTTTGCAGATTAGTGAAGAAGCTTAGGAAAGATAATCCGGTAAAGCTATCCTTGTTATCGAATTGGAATGCTCGAATATTCATTCTCTTTTGTTTTTCTGACCTTTAGCATCTGCTATTTGTTCTGGATACTCGATTGAATTTTTTGTATAAGCTATTTGTCTATGATGATGGGTTCAATCTTACCAGAAAAGTGCACCACTTACTCTTGGGCAAAAGATCTAGTCATGTTATATCAATAAAAAAACAATTCTTACGATCAAGTTATCATAGACGACTATAAATTCTTAGAATGAAAGAGAACAAAATACAAAGACAAAAAACAGAAAGACAAGTATTTTGTGTATTACAATTTGGTGATTCTGTTACAAGATACTTATATGCCTTTTACAATGAATCGTATCTATGTGGAAATTGTGCATCCGCTCTAACTAACTCTTGGTACAGGCAGCTAACTCATCGTCATCATCGGTTGATTTCTCCAACACTAACCATGTGCTGCATCTCTGCCAAAGAAGAGGTAAGATCTTCTCGGGATTGGGATCGTCGACTCTGTAAATTCTGACTTCTATGTGCAGGCCATATTGAACCTATTCCATTGTTGTCAAATTGCATCTGTCTTAGATTACCAGACGAAAAACTATGTAAGACGCTGCTACTTCCTGAATACAGGGATGCATCAGTCAGCTGAATGCTACTTCCACTTAGTCGATGAGCAGCCCCGAACGGTCTCACGTTATCACCAGCAGTTGGACTTAGAGGGATCTTCACTCTTCCATCCCCTGAACATCCATTAAGTGGACATAAGTGAATTATATGTAAGCAAGGACAGGAAATCAACAGATGAAATTGATCAACAGAAAGATACAAAAGTTTCCCAAAGGATGAATTCGGTTGGTCTTATTCTTAGATAAACAGCCTAATGCTAACCATATCTGTATGTGTAATAAATTAATAACAGATTAAGCATAATCCAACTCCCTCAATGATTGACCCTGTTGGAATATGATAAAACTTTATTATATTAACACCCAACTGGGGTTCTATATATTTAAGAAAAATAATTATTAAGAAGGGAGTCAAGAATCTAAGGCAAAGTAATTGTTTAAATAGAACTTATTAACAGAGAAACATGAAGAATAAGTTCCTCTATTTTATTCAAGTAATCCTTAATCATGCTCTAAAGCATTTGACTGCACATACTGCCTTCGCTTATGATCATATATACGAAAATTGACAAGATCATCAACTTGATTCAATCCTGAACCCATAACCTGGTTCCTGGTTATATTATCAGCCGGCCTTTGATAAGAGATCCCGAGATGGGAAAAGGATATGGATTACAAGGAACGGAAGGCTCAATGAGAAATAAGTCAAATAACCAAAGGATCAGCCTAAGTCCACGGTATATAGGTCTTGCATTTAAGACAATCTTTTAGGCATTTGCATGAGCAGAAGGACATGGACCCTCTGCACGGGGAACTTTTCACTTTTATTGCATATACCTATCTATTAAAAAAATATTAATTTCCTACTAAAAGAGCGCCAACCAAGTAACGATAAATAGACCACCATAATATATAACAATTGAACATAATGGACATACAAACGGAACCTAGGATATAAATATTTTGTAGTTTTTTCAGAAACGTACCAGAGCTAATAGGGCTCCAATGCTGAAACCGGAAAGGAGATGGGATACTGAGAACTGTTGTGGCTGTTCCACTGCTATGCCTCATGACAGGAAGATACGCTCTTTTGAAAAAATTTGGAATCCTCTTACCAACACATGATAATGCACAAAGTAACAGAACCAATGAAGTTAGCAAAATGGCAACAAGAAGAAGTGGGTCTATCTTCGTTTGGAATATGTCATAGCTCTGTAGTTCAGTTCTGGTTGAAAATGTCTTTCCAGCTTCAACCAAAGCAACCCCAAGAGTCCAAGTAATGCTACCAGATCCAATAGCGACTTGCTTGTCACTGATGTGAAGCCCTTCCCTAAGCAATGAAACAACATAAGGTGCTCTAAAACAATATTGTTCTATGAACGGCTGAGGAGGAACACTTTTATAAGCAGCTTCCCATGTTTGATCACAAAATTGATGCCCCTTTTCCAGCACATCATCAAGACTAGCTTCGGAAGTCAAATTGAAAAACCGATATACCACGAAAAATCCAGACATTGCATAAAACTGACCAATGGGATGAGGAAGATCCTCAGTAAGAGCACAAGGTTGGACATTACAGTCAAGTCCAGGGTTAAGATTGGACCACTCAGACAAATTGACAGCAAGCTTTGCGAGGGCACTGCATTCTGCCCAGTTTGGAGCACCAGTTAACCATAAAGGAATCCCGGTTTTTCCACCTGTACTGATTGTTTTTCCTTCTGAAATGGAAGAACAACGAGAGCACACATATTGCATCTTATACCCAGTCTGTAGGCAAGGATGCTTCATATTAATTTTTCCACTAAATAAATCTGGAATGTCGACATTTGGCAGCCTCTGAAGAAGACGCACAACTGACTTGTCAAAGGCATCATTTAAACCATATCCTGAAAGAGAATAGGCGCTTAGATGATGATTAACAGGCCCAATGCTAAGATTTAAGCTTGTTTTTGTGTGTTCAGGCTTCTTGGTCTCAAAAGTAACCTGCAATGATGATCCACCTAAATCGAGTGCACCAAATGTATCCTTCTTTGGTAGATTTCCTAAGGTACCTTTTTTATAGTTAAGAGCTATCCAACCATAATAAGCTTCTTCCACACCAGTAATAATTTTCACCTGTTCCATTTCACACAGGAAAGGAGAATTCTTCAATATGAACCAAGCATTTCTAAGAATCCAATCGGAATCTGAGCTTGGCAACCTGCGAACACCAGCAGTTGCATATAGAAAAAGAGATGTGGTTTTATGTGAATTCTTCGGTATCTTCATCTCTGCCCATTGAAGAAGAGGCTTCATTGCCTGCATTAGACCAGACACGTTGTGCACCAATTTGTCAAGTCCAGGCTCAGTCTCCATTCGGTCATAAGCACGGCCAGTTTGACCTTTAGGCTTTTCACGGAGTTCCGAATAAGATTGTAAAGCAAGGGGAAGATTGCTACTTTTCTTGTGATTTACAGAGGCCTCGTATATATAAACACGGGTACCGGTACTTCCACAATCAAGTACCACATAGAACTTGGAAGCTCCTCCAGACCAATAGGTGTAATAATATTGCATAAGTAAGAATAAAACAAAGCCAGACAAAATCAGGCAAAGGAGAACCATAAACAATCGAATCAAACTTTTCTTTAACCATGGGCTTCCCTGTGGGGTCTTCTCCTTCGAAAAGCTGGGATATGCACTACCCCTTCTCAAGGCATGAAGATATTTTGTGGTGTCAGCCGTAAGGCTGAGGTTACCATCTTCTAGATCAAGCTGGCGATATGTAGACAAATCTTGCAAGGAAGAAGAAGGCCGCAAGCTGCTCATTTTTTCAGGGTTGTCAATATCAAAACTGTAGTTGCAATCTATCAGAGAAGACAACGCTGATAGCAAAGAAAGAAAGAAGAGTGTCACAACTCGCAAGAACTTTAGCCTTGATGCTGATAAGATAGTATCTAAGATTCTGGTAAAAGCCACCTACTGGGATCCTTTATCACCACAGAATATCTGTTGGACTCTTCAGAAACGGTCTTTCCAGAGTTGCACAAACTGAGCCATTTGAATTGGCCCTCTTGAATTTGAGCAAGATCATAGTTGAAACTGGAATCAACAAGCATATAAGTCAAAATCATTAATATTTTTCGAGCTTCATGGAAAATCAAACAGATCTTTGAATAAATCATATCATTTTTTCTAGTGGGATCATACAGCATACTCTATTATATGCAAAGAACTCATCCGAAACACCATATGGTCTATATCCTTATTGCAACTACCTGGCCACTAATATATGCATACAGATAATCACATAAACAGCAAAATAAGAAGCCAACTTAGAAGTGATAAAAAGAAATAATCTACTCAGCTAGCCCTACATCACGTTTACAAAACCTGGGAGCAAAAAGCATTACACAAATAAACGATAGACGTGTGATCTACCCACCCCAATTCCTATTTTGAAATCAAATCTCACACCTTACAATGCCAGTTCATACACCAACGAAATTAAAATGATGTTGTCGGCAATCACAAAACCGACATAGAGTTGCAAGCCAAAAGAAAATTCAACCATTGCTTCTTTGAAACAATTAAGAACTAAAGAAGAAATCTCGAAGTGACAGAGAAAACAATCCATATTATATAAGCAACAGATAATAAAGTGAAGAGAGCGAGATCCAATCGGAAAGAGAGCGAACCATATGAGGGCATTTATAAGGTCGCGCAGATCAGTGGTCGTTGGATCCTTGGGAGTGAGGAAGAAAACCTCTCCCGATATTGCACTTCGACTCGAGTCTTGTCCTACCGGCTTGCTGCTATTGGGAGAGAAAACTCTGTGTTTGCTTTGCTTCGTCAAAATACAAATAAAGATCCAACTTATTTTTATTTTTTATTTTTAACTTTAATTAAAAATATATTGAATAATTAACTCAACAAATAAATCTTATAAAGCAATCACTTCATTTAACATAAAAACAATACAAATTATCCTATTCTATTAAAAATAAAATTTTAATTTAATTATGATATATATATATATATATATAATGAGATATTTATATATATAATTAAACGAAACGCCTATATGCACGCGACTTTTTCTCTATATGCACGCGATTTGGTGCGCAGATGTTATGCGCATAGGTTGGTGCGCAGTTTTCTTGCGCACAAGGGTATTTTCGGGATAAATGTGAAAATTCTGACGATGTCTGTCAAATGTGTGCGCATTAAAACAGCGCACAGAAGATATAATGCGCAAAAGTTCAGCGCACGACGTTTCGGATTCCCGAATGTGTGCGCTGAACTTGTGCGCACATATTAGTGCGCAGAAGAACTGCGCACAGGGTCTATTAAACCCTGCGCCGCAGCTTCTTCTTCTTCCTCCTTCTTTCTTTCTTTTCTGGTGTAAAGCTCGACGGCGCCGATCATAAATTTTCCATTTCCGAGCGTTTCCCTCGTCTAAACACAATTCCGTCAATGGATTCTGAACCCCCTCATTCTTCCGGTCCCGACCACACCACTTTCGTCCCAATCCCAACACCTCCGGCGACTTCCGTCCCAACGGAGCCACCTCCGGCGACCTTGTCCGACGATGAAGCGTTGGTGGATGGAGGTGGCCGGCGGTATGCGACTCAAGCCGCGTTGGCAGCGGCAAATGCTCCTCCGGCGACTATTCCGGCAACTATTCTGGCGACTATTCCGGCGACTCGGGTTCCGGAGACACCGCACGATCTTTATTCGGTATAAAATTTCTAAACCCGCTTTTTTCAAATATTTATCGTATTTAATTGTGGAAATTTATTCGTAATTTTTTTTGTAATAATTACGAATAAATTTCAGTTTTTTATGAATTAAATATTAGAATTCGTATTAATTGTAATTTAATCGTAATTTTTCATAATTACGATTAAATTTCAGTTTTGTATGAATTAAATATTAGAATTCTTATTAATCGTATTTTTTTATAATTACGATTAAGTTTCAGATTATTATGCATTAATCGAATGCCTAATCGAATTATTATGAATTCGTATTAATTGTAATTTTTTAGTAATAGTAGTGATTATTATTTCGTATAAGTTGAGATGTTTATTTTTTAGTAATTATGAATTAAATATTAGAAACTTAACAGTCATAACTAGTTATGGCTTAATTGTTAAATTTCTAACAATTTCTATTAAAAAATTTAGTTTTCGTAGATATAAAGACTCGAATTTGATTACGAAGTTGCAAATTATTTCCGAATATTTTAGTATGAATTAGTCATACTAAAAATGTAAAAACATGTAGACTATACAAGCCGTCATGGATCAGACGGGCAACACGATGCCCGCACCAGTAGCGGAACGGCTTCCACGTCGACATGATGTGGCAGCCGGTGTGCGATTATCGTTCGAGGCCCTCGAACGATTTTTCGGCACCGGATCACCTGAGCGCCGTGAGCCAGGGAATGAGTACGAGGAGGCACAGCTGCAGCAGCAGGAGATAGATGGTTCGCATATGGAGATGGATGGACAGAGAGGAGATTTCCATGACGACGTAGATTATCCTGGTCGATATGTTACTGCGTTTGACCCTATCGAGCCCACACCAGTACAGGCGCAGGTGACCACGGATGACTATGATATCCAGGACGCACCTCTGTTTCAGGATGCTTTACCTCGCAGTTCAGAGCATACAGAGCAGGATTTACCTGCAGTGACAGATGCAGAAACGTCGGCATCTTCTCCTCCTACGGTCGCATCTGCAGAGCCAGTCGCATCTTCAGAGCCAGTGTCGGGAGATTTAGACGACGATGACCATGCCCCACAGACATATTTTCCTTGGCTCGGGGAGTCGATGCAGGACATTTGTCGTCCACGTGCGCCTCACCTATTGTGTTCTTATGAGACGCATATAGCGAGTTGGATATGGTCGCGTGGTCCTCTTCCAGGGCCCGCTCCCGATGTACCATTGGTGCCCCCGGTGCAGGTTAGGAAGCGTGCCCGTGCGGGGGAAGCTGTAGGCCGAGGTGGTGGTGAGGGTGCTGTAGGCAGAGGCCGAGGTGGTGGGAGAGGGAGAGGGAGAGGTAGAGGGAGAGGGAGAGGTCAGGAGGGTGCTGAGGGAGTTGGTGGTGAGGGTATTGCTGCTGAGGGAGTCGCTGAGGGGGCTGCAGTTGAGGAGGTTGTTGGTGAGGAGGTTGCGGCTCCAGTTAGAGGTGGTCGTCGTCCCAGGCAGAGACGACGAGTAGGAGATATTCAGCCAGAGGATGAGCCAGAGGATGGGGACGGGGATGAGGCCGAGGCTGAGGCGGCTCCGTTAGATCCGGTATGTTCAATAACATTGATCTGAATGCTTATAATAAGTTATACGTTTCATATTTACTAACCGGACGCAATTTTTTTTCTGTACTTATTTAGGCTAGGAAGCTCCTTAGGGTGATGTACAGATCTGCACAGGTTCATGATTATGAGCATCATATTTCAGCTGAGGAGGGTACATGGTTCAGGCTTGCTGAGCGTTCTGGGCTGACAGAGCTGCGCCAAGTGGGCATAGCGTCTCAGATCGATGCTGCATTGATTTCTGCTTTTGTGGAGAGGTGGCATCCAGAGACCAACACTTTCCACATGCCATTTGCTGAGATGACCATCTGCCTACATGACGTGATGCAGATCCTCAGAGTCCGTATACATGGTCGTAGCTGCAATTCACCTATGACAGATGACCAAATCTATGCGGCGCTTGCGGACGCTATGGGTCAGGAGGCTGATGACATGAAGGCATGTTATAGCTCAGGTGGCATTCATTTCGGTGCCCTCAATGCTCGGTTGGAAGTTTTGTTTGATGCGCCAGTCAGGAATGAGAGTCACATTGCCACTCTGTATCTCCTTTTGCTTCTGGGCTCGACTGTCTTGGTGGACAGGTCGACAAAGGGTGTCAAGGTCCAGTACGCGGCGCTTGTTCTCAACCATGATCGTACAGGGGACATTGCATGGGGAGCCGGCATACTTGCGTTAGTGTATCACAATTTAGGGTCTGCATCTAGAGTCGAGACGGCAACCATTGGTTCATGTGGGATTCTTCTGAGGGTAAGATCTTGTCGTTAACGTCTTGGTGAATAACTCTTAACTATTCACGTAGTTTTACTAATAATCTGTAATTGTTTATATGTAGTGCTGGATCTGGGCATACTTTCCTCATTTTCGTGATCACTTTGTCACGAACCCTGCATTCGCCAATGGAGATGCTGCTGTAGGATTGTATACACCACTTAGCTCGGATACTGGGCGTTTGGTTGCCATCCGTCGCATGCTCGACAACATGAGATATGAGCAGGTTTGGATGTAATTTCTTATATTTTTTATTTCATTACCGCAATACGTGTCTAATTTGGCTTGTTATTTGTTTCAGGTTAACTGGCAGCCATGGAGAGATTTGGACTTCAACTCACCAGAGGTTTCTCCTACGAGATTTGAGGGCGTATTGAGCATCTGGAAATTTCATGAGGCCTACAATCCTAGGAGAGTCCTGCGGCAGTTTGGGCGGGCTCAGCCCGTTCCCGACCCACCCATTCAGCCGTTGTCATTTCATCGGCCCATGGGTTGCACGAGGTATGACGTCGTTTATGCACCTGAGCTTCTTCTTGCATGGGACGCAGAGCCGAGGCCTCTGATCGATCTGGATGGGCCGGTTGCAGAGCCAGCATGGAAGATGTCTGATGACTATATGGATTGGCTGGACGAGTTCTCACATCCCGTCGTCGATCCATCCTCTGAGAGACATGATCGCCCGCCTCGCTATGGATATACCCCGGTGCCTATCGATGCATTAGCGGTATGTAAAATTTTATAAAGTTTGTACAAAACTTAGCTTTAGACCTTAACTAACGATTAAATTTACGTTTTGTTTGCAGCGTTGTCAGATCCTTCAAGCCATGATGCACTCTTTTCTAGACACCCCTATCTCGGATCGACCTTGGGCCACTGAAGATGTGATTCGTGGTTGGCTTGCAATCTTAGAGGCACCTCAGGCACCTTTGGCACCATCTCCCCCACGTGCATCGCGGATGCCACCACCACCACCACCTCCTGTTTTCCGAGATTCTGTTCATGAGAGTGGCCAGGGGAGTGGATGCGGCACTCAGGAGGATGCGCACCAAGATGATATGACTCAGGGTGATGTGCCTCGGGAAGATGCTCCGCCTTATACTCAGGAGACTCAGGATTAGACGCTTGACGTCTGTTTTTGTTTGATGGATGTTTTATGTACGATTGATGTTTTATGTATGCCTTTTTCTTGTGTGATGGTTTTAAATTTTATGTTTTGCTTGTTTGAATATTCAAAACGACTCCGAACAATAATGCAAATACAAATCTGAACAACAAGACGTGAAAAACTATATTGATTTGAAAAAGAAATACAAATTTCAACAACAACACTACACAAAGAGATGGTGAGGAAGACCAACCTATCAAGATCCCCAAACCGATGATTGGTTTCGATGTTCGGAGTCGGCAATATGTACCAACTAATAACCAGTTTCCAAACTCTTATTAGTTCGTACATTTTGCTAAATCCGAACATCGAAACCAATATCGGTTGGGGATCTTTATAGGTTGTCCCTCCTCAACTTCTCTTTGTCCAGTGCTATGCTTGTTTACTAACGATTACAACAACCACTTAACTAACAATTACAACAATGAACTAACGATTAAAACAACCACTTAACTAACGATTGGAAGCCAGGGTCGCCTTAAGATCGGCGTTTTCCTCCTCCAACGTACGTATCTTCGAGAATAGATCTCTTATTGCAGCTAAGGAGTAACAAGGGTGTGGTGGATCGATCCACTCGCGAAATTCACAAATGTAACCACCAGTACCAGCGCATGTCCAGAACCTTCGAGCGAGGTTTCTTCGAGATTCTGAACTCCTCATTACCGCTGGTCGATCACATTTACAATAAAAAAGGGCAGCGTTGCTTGATGATGAACTGTGCGACATAGCGAGTGTTAAGAGACAAATGGTGAGATTGGTGAGGTTAAGAGAGAGATGGTGAGATTGGTGAATTGAGGTGAGTGCAACCCCCCTTTTATAGCTTCGGTTTTTGCTGTTGAAATATGACCGTTTCGTGCGCAGATGTTATGCGCACGCAACGGTCATATTTTAACGGTCTTCAACCGTGCGTAGATCTAATGCGCATATAAGGCCTCCAAGGACGTCGTTTGCATTGAAAACAAGTTTCATTGCATTCCGACGTCGTTTGGGCATCGAACCGCCTATTCTCGACCTTAACAGGCCATCAGGACCGATAAGGCGTTTTTGCGTTTTTGAGTATTTTCGATCAACTTTTTGTGAAGGGGAGACCTTATACACTCTTTATATGCCTAATAACACATAATTGTATAAGTTTTTGAAACATAATCAACACCCATGTACTAGACCCTTCATATCTCAACTACTTCGACTATTTCGAAGAATGAAAGACTAGTGAAGGTTTACAAAGGAGGTGTTACTCGAAGAGCTCGAGTTTTCGACTCGAACTTACAGACAAGGTTAAATAGCTATAATATGCATTGAAAACAAGTTTCATTGCATTCCGACGTCGTTTGGGCATCGAACCGCCTATTCTCGACCTTAACAGGCCATCAGGACCGATAAGGCGTTTTTGCGTTTTTGAGTATTTTCGATCAACTTTTTGTGAAGGGGAGACCTTATACACTCTTTATATGCCTAATAACACATAATTGTATAAGTTTTTGAAACATAATCAACAGCCATGTACTAGACCCTTCATATCTCAACTACTTCGACTATTTCGAAGAATGAAAGACTAGTGAAGGTTTACAAAGGAGGTGTTACTCGAAGAGCTCGAGTTTTCGACTCGAACTTACCGACAAGGTTAAATAGCTATAATATGCATTGAAAACAAGTTTCATTGCATTCCGATGTCGTTTGGGCATCGAACCGCCTATTCTCGACCTTAACAGGCCATCAGGACCGATAAGGGTTTTTTTGCGTTTTCGCGTATTTTCGATCAACTTTTTGTGACGGGGAGACCGTATACACACTTTATATGCCTAATAACACTATTTTGTATAAGTTTTTCAAACATAATCCACATCGATGTGCTAGACCCTTCATATCGCAACTATTTCGAAGAATGAAAGAGTATAGTGCGCAGTGGTAGAACGCACAGAAATTTCAGCCATGCGCTAAGGTAAAGCGCACCTATTCTGTAACTTTTTGAATCTGTAACTTTTGGTGCGCAGGTGTAACGCGCACAGAAAATTACCGTTAAAAATTTGTGCGCAGCTACATAGCGCACTTTTAGTTACCGTTATTTTGAATCGGTAACTCCTTGTGCGCAGAAGCAACGCGCACCATATACATAAATTCCTATAAAACCAACGGTTTGAAGGTGGTGATTTCTTCATCCATCTCAACTAGTTCATCCATCTCAACTAGAGCAAAAATCGAAGTTTCCCTACTAACCGGTAAATTTTTCTTTTGTTCATTTTTGTACATGCTTTGTTTTTTGTATATGCTTTCATGTTTATAACTAAAGTTTTATTATTTACTTATTTGGAAGAACATAACTACGAATATGGCATCATCATCATCATCACCAAGACGTGTGAAGCCTGACCCTCCACAGATAATGTGTACTGGTACAAAAAGGTGTCGCCAAATGTGTAATGTTTACGTTAACAATGACGAAGACATGCCTGACCAGTATGGACGAAGGCATTATGCATGCAATTGTTTCTTCGGAATCAGGTTTATTGATCCAGAGCATACCCCTACTGCTTTACGTGCTATCACGAAATTAATCATCAAGAAAAAGAAGAGTGACAATAGAGTGAAGGTCCTGATGGAAAGGTTTAAGATTAAAGAAAAAGAATTGCGGTTGATGGTTTGTAGTATCGTCTATGCTTCCGACTGCTCTTCCTCTTCTGTCGACGACGCCTAAATCGTAGACATCTAATGTTATGAGCATTGTGTACTTTCATTACGTACTTTCATTATGTACTTTCATTATGTATTTTCATTGTCGCTTCTTTGTCTCTCGAACGTGTTAAGAAATTCCAATGCAATCTGATCCATTCATTGTTATATAAAGCACAATTACACTACTACCAAAATAACAAATACGAAACATTAAAAACCAAGGCATTACAAACTAAGAAATTCCAATGCGTCTTCTAATTATTACATGACAATCTCACTCAGTCAGATATGTGAACGGGTTCGGTCCCTCCTTTATACATGAATGGATCTGGTGCCCGGCCATTTGAAATGCGGTACTCTCGATACATCCTCAAATTGTCCCCAAATGTTTCTTCCCACCATTGAATGTTTGGATCTACGTGTTTCTTCCACGAACCGGGAGTATGCGGTAGTGGCGAACCAACCATCAACGCCACCTATATAAACACAATCGACTTAAGACATTAAACAAAAAACTATGATTACACAAGTATCAAGTACAATTGTCTACTTTACCGGTATGAAGTGGTCACGGTTGCCTACGTGTGCCATGCCGAAAATCTGTCGTGGAGGATCAGCGTTTTCTGTTCTACACCTTAGCGGTAAGCAAAAGGTCGGAGCATCCCAACACAATAACACGAGGCCAACTTGGTATAGGGTGGCAAACACTAAGCCCATCAGTGGAAAGTGCAACCAGTACAGTTCTGAACAAGGGCTTCTGCAATGGTTAACTTGGAGAATAAGATCCTCCCAAGTACCCGGACGAAGACGACGACGAATAGGCTCGTACAATTCTCGGTTCTGAAGCAGCTCCGTTACCAGCTCACGCCGAATGTTTCCGTACTCTTGTTCTTTTCTTCCCAGAAGTAAGGCCATCGACCTATAACCACAATGTCCGTCAAAACGTACCTGTCTAACATCTGTGATGTATGGAAGCCAAAAATCATCCAAATTGTCAATGCCGAAGTCAACCCCCCTATGAATGAGAGGAACACCAAGTTCTTCAGGGCACTGATCGAAGTCAGTGTAGTTTGATCCTTCAGGTTGTGATAGGTCGGGCATGGGTTGAGAATGCAACTCCTCGGCCTCAATGACCACGGGAAGTGATGTCGTTGTTTGCTCTCTAGGACGACCTGATCGTTTTGCTCCTGTATTGTTTGCCTTCTTCTTTCCTTTTGATTTCTGCTTTGCCTCCTCCTTCTCATACTTCTCCAACTCTTCTTGTTTGTGCTCAAAATAACTCTTCTCTCTCGATTCCTCCTTGTCATTTTCACTGTCATCCTCCTCCTTTTTAGGACGACCTGGCCGTCTTGCTCCTGTACTCTTCTTTCCTTTTGATTTCTGCTTTGCCTCCTCCATCTCATACTGCTCCATATCTTCTTGTTTTATGTCATCCTCCTTGTCATTTTCACTGTCAACCTCCTCCTTATCCTTGTTCTTTGCACCCTTTGGCCTGCCTTTTCTTCTCACATTTGTCGGTTCTTTCAAGGTAGTTAGTTCAGGATGCTCCAAGTCCTGATACAACTCACCTAGCTGGTATGCCGTGCTTTTCTTCAAGGTTCCAAGTTCCAACTTGGTGAACATTTCATGGAGTCGCAACTCTATAATGTTCATTCTGACCTTCAGATTTGGGCCGTCTTCTGTTTCAGGAGTGTCATCCCAATGCAAATCCCTCCAGAACGGGTGAATGTCATCCTCAATCAGGGGTGTGTTTGAAATGATAGCGTGTGCAATTTGATGGACGCACGGCAACCCAAGACAGTTCCTCACCCAATGGTCGGTGCATTGTTCAGGAAATTTCCCCGTCAACATGATCTCATAAGTAGCCAACAAATGATCAAAACACCTGTCTGACACTTTGTAGAATAGTCGGGAAAAAATAGCCCTTCCAAGCGGATGCATGTTTGGATCATCAAAATCAGTTGGTCGTTTGGAGAGAGACATGTTCATGCTCGCCCTAATTGAATCAATCTGAAGGAGTACTGAATGATGGATCCGTACGATCACTCTGTTAAAGCCCCCTCTGCTGGAACCAATAATATCTTTCAAAACCTTGTGCATCCCTTCAACTCTAAAAAACAGTTAAGTTGGTAAGTTCAGAAAGTACGCCGTTATGATATAATCGTCTTTAACTAAAAAATATCAATATTTACCTGTTTGAAGTCCTCGTAAGGAAATGAAGCTTATGATCTGTCCAAGCCCTCACTATACTTGTCTTGTGAGGATTAAGCCATGTTCTCTCGACGTATCCCACAAGGCCGCTCTTCCAAGATCTCTTCAACTGTTCGAGCCGCAGTTCATAGGTCTCTTCAGTAGCTGAGCAAAATAGTCCCCAACATTGTCCTGCAAAGGCTTCCACTTTAATTTGTCTCTTTAGGATGGTCGAAGCATGTGCCTCAATGTTGTGTTTGATATGCACCCAACACAACATATGTTGAACTTCGCTCCCGAAAACAGTCTTTATCCCTTTTATCAGCGCGTCTTCGCAATCTGTCATTATAGCCGTTGGCATCACTCCCAAATCTATGAATAATGACTTCAATTGAATCATTATCCATGTGTAATGATAAATCCTTTCCGCTTTAGTGAATGCATACGCGATGTTGAACGTCTTGTGTGTACTGGTGAATCCAACGATCTCTACGAGCGGCATTTCATATCTATTGAAACATTAACATATATCACTACAGAACATATATCATTATCCGAACTAAATATCGACCAAGGTATTGTAGAGACTTACTTGTTTGTCTTGTACGTCGCATCGATAATTACCACGTACGGGTACTTCTTCAACAAACGCAACGACTCTTGGTTAGCAAAGAATAATATTGCAACCTCTCCGTTTGTCGTGTCTCTATGTGGGTGAACTACGTAGTCGTGGTCTCGCAAAAACTTAAGCGACCACTGTGTCACGTTTAGCTCTCCGCGATCTTCGTAATTCACCTTCTGCAAAAAGTTTGCAACTTGTCTCCTTGAAGTAACATTACCAGGGTACTTTTCCCTCAATTTAGAGATAATTTCTTTTGGCGTCTTGCGTCCAGTTCCATCTCCCCACCGCCTAGCACAAAGCTCTTGCTCCTCCGTCATTCGACCCATGAATGCATTCCCATGAAAACTAGCAAGTAGCACATGGTTATGCCGACCTTCTATCACACCTAAAATCCATTTTTCTCCTGCGACCCCGGGAATGTTTTTCTTTCGCACTGCCAGTAGCTGAAATCTACACTCACACTTCTTCGAATTCGACTTTCTAAGCCTAGGAACAGCCAACTCTGGATTCTCTTTGTTCACCTTTGGCCTCCCAGATCTTGGTTTTCCAAATCTATCGCACACAATACTTATTTGGTACGGACTTGAATTACGCGTTACCAAAGCTATCACTAACTCCTTTCCTCTATCTCTCGCCCACTCATACAATTCTTGCGGAGTATCCCAATATTGTGCGGTTCTAAAATAATCCGAATAATCTTTCCCCTATACGTAATTGTAGAGCGACAATTACACTACTACCAAAATAACAAGGCAAAATACGAATCATTACTTTAAACTAATTAGGATATCATATGAAACTAATTAGGCTATCATATGAAACTAATTAGGCTAGCATATGAAACTAATTATTCTAGCATATGAAACTAATTTGAAACTAATTACGCTACCATATGTTTCAAATTATAACATATTATACTAACCACAAATTCACCACTCGGATCCCAGTCGCCGAACTCTTCGTCTTCTAAGAAACCATCCAACCATTCGTCGTCGTTCGGGTCGTCTTCCTCTTCTTGTGATCCGCTATCCCAATCGTGTTCTTCATCACTATCTTCACAACTTTGATTAATCAACTCTAACATACGAGAGTTTTGATTACGACGATACATTTTGAATGAATTTGTTGGAAAACGAAGAGGTGTTGAATGAATTTGTTGGAAACAAAGAGATTGTGGCTTTATATAGGCACATTTATGACCGTTGTGGTCCAAATGAAACTGTAAAGACCCGTGCTCTAACCATCCGCGCACAAACCCAAACCCTAAAGCACCTGTGCGCAGAACCTAAGCGCACAGTTTTACATTTAACGGCTACTTTTTTCAAAAATTTCAACGGCTACTATGTTTGAACAGTGCGCAGAAACACGGCGCACAGATTCTCAACCTGTGCGCAGTAGTTAGGCGCACAAGGTGTTACAGACTCTGAAAATTTACGAAAAGTACCCGTAATACCCCGTAAAACACGTATGCGCATAAGAACTGCGCACAGATGCGTGCGCATAAGTTGCGCGCACAGAATCGCGTGCATATATGCATCGATTCGCGTGCATATAGCCATTGCCTAATTAAATTATATTTCATTCATGAAATGAATTTGTATTAATTAGTATTCACAACAAAAAGTTAAATTTATTTGGCTTATTTGGTGAGAGTTAAACTTAATTTTTAGACAAACTTGACTTAAACGTATGAATTTTTACGACGAACAATCTAAAATATACTCGTGCATGGCACGAGTCACTACACTAATATTTTTTTAAAAAAAGAAGCTAAAATCGGAGCCTCGCCTATCACCAAGTGTCAGCTCCTGACCATCCTGACGATGGTCCTGAAAAATTCCGAGTATGCAGAAAACATACTCGATTGAAGAAGCACTAGTCTCATTGTTTTCATCAAATAATAATCTGTCATGATTACAATTAAGGACAGTTTTGAGAAAATGTGTGATGGCATTAGATTTTGTTAAGAAGTCAGCAACCTTATTTGCATCTCTGAAGCAGTGAAATACTTTAACATTGCCAAATGAATTAAGAATATTTTGAATATCTGTAATAATATTTCGAATTTTCCAAGGTATTTTTCAAATATTTTTATATGAAATTAATCACTGTAAGATTCTCACCTTCAAAAATTATATTCCTATAAGTTAGCTTTATATCTAGCTTCAGTGCAAAAAGAGCACTCAGAGCTTCACTAAGGAGAGGTTAAGTTAATAAGACCTTCTTATTATACAAATCTACTAGGGAGAAGGTTCTCGCGCTCCACGCAGATTGATACGCTGCACTTTGTATAGCGTAACTAGGGATTATTACATTAGTTTAGGAGTATTATTATATGTGTTTTGAGCCATTGTTATGTTCTGAGATATTTATTAAGAAGTGAAGAATTGAAGATCAGAACCAAAGAATATTGAAGAGTTGAAGAAATCACCGACGACGATCGCCATGGATCAGCGACGATCGCGGTGGAGCAACAGAGAGGAGCCGATAATATTTAATAAATTCGCGACCGCGGATTAATATCCGCGATCGCGGGTATTATGTTGGATTCCCCTTCGTGCGCGAGACGGGCCGTGGATTTGAAGCAAGAAGCTGGGCTGATTTAAAGGAAGCAAGCAGGTGAATTGGGCCCATTGGAAGCTGCACCGTAATCAGCTTCCATAATCAACAAATTGGAACCAAGCAGCTGATTTAAAGGAAGCAAGCAGCTCAAATAACTACGTTCGTTTTATTTCCTTATTGTTTGTTTTCTTTTATTTATTTCTTTTTCCTTATTTAGTTTTAGGATATATCTTTTACCATATATTTTTAGGGTTAGTCTCTTTATATACCCTAGTTCGTTATCATCTTTTCTATCATAATCTTTTCCATCAGACAATTTAGTTCTGCAACCATGAGCAGAAACTAATCTCCATTGTTTTACCTAGCGGTTGAAACCTTCAGTTATTAAGTTGTGAGATTTCTAAACTCTTGTTCTTTTCCTATGGGTTTGTATTAATTCTCTTGTTCTTCATCTATTGATTTCTATTAGTTTTGCTAGCTTGATCACCTAGTTTGATTGATAGTTTTCTATTGCTAGACTAGGAATATACGGTGGAATTCCTTGTCATTGTAGCGCTCATATCTGCATGATCTGGTAGTTGATTGCTTTTATGAAAGAGAATTGATTGCATCTTAATACTTGACGGTTGTAAGTTATTGCATGCATCCTTATAATTCCTGTGCCCTTTGCTGCTATTTCATCTAATCTTGAGAGGTTTCCCTGATTGTTGAATAGTAAGTATTATCAGGACCGGTTGGTCTGCTGATATATTAAAGATTGGAATAGGAACATTCCCTAGGATTGAATAGAACTTGAGATAAATCTATGATCAACTTGATTGACTGTTGTGTGGATACTTGCTAGGTGAAACCCCTTCTCATCATATTCACAACCAAACCTTCCTCTGGTTGTTACTGGTTACTTGTGTGTTCTTGCAATCAAAACCCCCCCTGGTTACTTGTTACTTGTTCACTAGTTGATATTTCGCTTGACTGCATTGATTTGGTGTTTTGATTCCCTTGGGTTCGACCTCTACTTACTTGCTATACTCTAGTTAGTGTTTAGAGTTTATTTCTTTGATTTGGCACTACGACTTTAGCCTCATCAAATTTGGCGCCGTTGTCGGGGAATTGAAATTATTCCAATTTTGTGCTAATTGTGAAATTATCAACTGTTTGGTGTGAACCTTTATGGTTCAGACCCGTGCTACTGATTCATCTCTTGTTTCCTTTGACCCAGATATTGAAAGGACGTTCCTTTGGAACCAAAGAGCAACTCTGAACCAAGATAACGAGATGGGTGATCGACATGGACCGCCATTGCCTACTATGAGGCAACTCACTGCCCCAGACTTAAACCAACAACCTTTAGCAGTGAGGTTTCCTGAGATTGAAGAAGGTGTGAACTTTGAATTAAAAGCTGGTTTAATTCATGAGCTACCACACTTCCATGGCTTAGCAGGAGAAGATCCCAACAAACACTTGGCTCAATTCCATGCCATATGTTCTAGTATGAAGCCAAGAGGTGTTACTGAGGAGCAGGTCATGCTGAGAGCTTTCGGATTTACTCTGAAAGACGCTGCGAATGATTGGCTCTATTATCAAGCTCCAGGGAGTATTGATACATGGGCTAAAATGAAAAAGGTCTTTTTAGAGAAATATTTTCCAGCTACAAAACTGAGCAGCTTAAAGAAGGAAATCACGAATCTTCAACAACACTCAACTGAGAGTCTCTATGAATATTATGAGAGATTCAAGAAGCTTTGCTCAAGCTGTCCATTCCATAGTTATACTGACCAAGATCTCCTTATGTACTTATTTAGTGGCCTGATTGATGAGGATCGTCGAATGGTGAATGCATCCTGTGGAGGTAACTTTTTAAGATTGACTATACCTCAGGCTACTGAAATGTTTGAGGAATTAGCTGAGAGCTCAAGGCAGTTTGGTAGCAGGCAAAGATCACAGTCAGTAAGTTCGCTTGATCCCGCTAAAATTCAAAGTGATATGAATGAACTGAAAGATATGATGAAGTCTTTTATGCTGCAAAGTGGTGGTCAACAACTCCAAGAGCCGAATGCTGAGGTAAACGTTGTTGGTGGATGGCAACCAAGGCCAAGGTATGATTCTCATAATTTTAATTATCAGCAACCTAGACCTCAGAATTCCATGACTGTTGAAGATATGATCAAGTCCTTAGCTCAGACTGTGATGCAACAAAACGCTAAGACGGAATCAAGCATCCAAAATCTTGAAAATCAGTTAGGACAGATTGCTCAAGCTGTGAGTAAATTAGAGGCCAGGGAACCAGTAAGAAACCCGAGGGAGAACGTCAGTGCAGTGTTCTTGAGGAGCGGAAAAACTTTAAATGACTGTTCTGTGCCAAAACCGCGATCGCCAGATCTGAGTGGCGATCGCCATGAGATTACAGAGAGCAACACAGGGTCTGCATCGCGACCGCGATCGCCAGTTGTTGATGGCGATCGCCAAGAGTCCCCAGAGTACATTGACGATTATGTTCGCCCGAATTTTCCCCCTCTGTTCTCTCAGAATCCTGTAGCCCCCTTTCCTGAGGCATTGAAGGATACTCGAAGGCTGGAGGACGACAAAGAGATCTTCGAAACCTTTAGTAGGTGTGAGGTAAACATTCCTTTGCTCAAACTTGTTAAGAGTATTCCTAGATTTGCTAAGTTTTTGAAAGAAGTTTGCATTATTAAAAGAAATCAAAAACTGAAAGGAAAGAAAAAAGTTGAAATAAGTGAACAAGTTTCTGCAGTGTTTCAAAAACGCATGCCTAAGAAATGTGGTGATCCAGGCATATTTAGCATTCCATGTGTGATTGGTGAAACTAAATTTGACAAAGCCATGCTAGATTTAAGTGCATCAATCAATGTTTTGCCTTACTCTTTGTATGAATCACTAGGCTTAGGACCCTTGCATAAAACAGGAACTGTTATTCAACTTGCTGATAGGTCTACTGTATACCCGAAAGGGGTTGTTGAGGATGTTCTTGTTATGGTTGGTGATCTGATTTTTCCTGCTGATTTCTTTGTGTTGGATATGGAGCATGCTAATAATGTCACACCTATACTGTTAGGTAGACCTTTCATGAAAATTGCACAAACGAAAATTGATGTTAATAGTGGGACTCTCTCTATGGAGTTTGATGGGGATAAGGTAGAATATAATATTTATGACATGGATCCCATTGATAAGAATTCTCTATGTGCTATTGATGTGATTAAGCCTACTTGTAAGGATGAATTGCAACCTGTTTTAGAGAATCTCTTAGAGCCCCCAAAAGTAGATATTGTTTTGTCTACTAACATACATGAGTGTCATGCTAAGCCAGAGCCTAAAGGTAAGCTCTCTCCACATCCTTTGGGCAATCGCCCTCCATTACTGACCTCGTCAGGCGAGATACCATTGATGTCTAGTGTGCAGGCACTTGACATTGAGCTTAAACAGCCGCCGGATACGGTCAAGGAGGAGAAAGTGAATGAAACCACCTTCATTGCTAAAGACAAGGTGGTCAAGGTAAGAGGGTCGAGATTCAAAGCGTTCCATGAGTGGTTCAAGAGAGAATTCAGACAAGAGACGGTTTTCACAAAGCCAAATGGCGTTAGTTAAATCTCTTGAGTTTCATGTCGAGCCACGACATAAAATAAGGCGCTACTCGGGAGGCAACCCGAGGTTTTTATTTGTTTTTGTTCGATTTAATTTTCTTTTTAGTTTTTCTATGGACAGGAGGAAATCACCGAAGCTTAGGGTCAGCTACAGTCAGTAGCCAATTTCGCTGTAAGTCTTCTCTCCCGTTAAAAAAAAAAAAAAAAAAAAAAAAAAAAAAATCCGAAAATCATTCCGAGAAAAAAAATAATATATCGGATTAAAAAAAAAATAGAGTGCAGAAAAAATATGAGAGAAAAGAAAGTAAGGAGTTGTATTACATCAAGTTTGGTTTCATTGGTACTATCATTCTAGATCTACATTCGCTGGAGCTTAGCTTGTTGGTGACCATGTTCTTTGCAAGGAGTTGATTTGTTTGGGTCACTTTCTACATTGGAGGTATTCTTTCTTTTGCTTTAGATGAGCTGTGCATTATTTGATTACATTTAGTTTTCATCTAGTTTCTCATTCTACCACACTTTGAGTTTTATTGGAGGAAGGTCATCCGACCTTGTATGTGAGTCTTCTGTCTCCTTCCCTGGGTTCGTTTTTATGTCTTCCATTTCATTGAGGACAATGCAATGTTTAAGTATGGGGGAGGAGAATGTATTCACATGTATTTATTTAGGTGTTGGTTGTATCTGCATGAGCTTATTATATATAGTGTATGAAAAAGCCACAAAAATTGAAAAAAGGCATATAAAATCCTTGGATAGCAAGATCTATGCAATAAGAAGGTGGCTTGACCAGCATTAGGCTGGGGCAAAAATAAGTCTTGAGTGATGTGAGTTTTGTGAGCCTGGAACAATTATTGAGTGGTTGGGATGAAAACCTGAAAAGGCGCCCAAGAAAGATGAGTGTTATAAAAAGAAAAATTGAGTGTTTTAGGATCATTATCATCTTGGCGTTATGGTGACATAAGAAGGAGGCGTATAGGAGGATTCGGGTAGGCCACTTGGAGGAATAAGGTGTAGTTCTAGGTATGTGCTTATTTTATCACATTGTTCTTGATTATTGTTGTTGTGTTTTGTGTGTTTTGGAGGAGCTTATTGGTTATGTAATCACTAGGAGATATTCTTGTACTTCCTGAGGCTTTGAGTATTTTATTGTATGGGTAGTTTTTCTGTAAGTTACTCGGGACGAGTAAAAGTCTAAGTATGGGGGTATTTGATACGCTGCACTTTGTATAGCGTAACTAGGGATTATTACATTAGTTTAGGAGTATTATTATATGTGTTTCGAGCCATTGTTATGTTCTGAGATATTTATTAAGAAGTGAAGAATTGAAGATCAGAACCAAAGAATATTGAAGAGTTGAAGAAATCACCGACGACGATCGCCATGGATCAGCGGCGATCGCGGTGGAGCAACAGAGAGGAGCCGAGAATATTTAATAAATTCGCGACCGCGGATTAATATCCGAGATCGCGGGTATTATATTGGATTCCCCTTCGTGTGCGAGACGGGCCGTGGATTTGAAGCAAGAAGCTGGGCTGATTTAAAGGAAGCAAGCAGGTGAATTGGGCCCACTGGAAGCTGCACCGTAATCAGCTTCCATAATCAACAAATTGGAACCAAACAGCTATTTAAAGGAAGCAAGCAGCTCAAATAACTACGTTCGTTTTATTTCCTTATTGTTTGTTTTCTTTTATTTATTTCTTTTTCCTTATTTAGTTTTAGGATATATCTTTTACCATATATTTTTAGGGTTAGTCTCTTTATATACCCTAGTTCGTTATCATCTTTTCTATCATAATCTTTTCCATCAGACAATTTAGTTCTGCAACCATGAGCAGGAACTAATCTCCATTGTTTTACCTAGCGGTTGAAACCTTCAGTTATTAAGTTGTGAGATTTCTAAACTCTTGTTCTTTTCCTATGGGTTTGTATTAATTCTCTTGTTCTTCATCTATTGATTTCTATTAGTTTTGCTAGCTTGATCACCTAGTTTGATTGATAGTTTTCTATTGCTAGACTAGGAATATACGGTGGAATTCCTTGTCATTGTAGCGCTCATATCTGCATGATCTGGTAGTTGATTGCTTTTATGAAAGAGAATTGATTGCATGTTAATACTTGACGGTTGTAAGTTATTGCATGCATCCTTATAATTCTTGTGCCCTTTGCTGCTATTTCATCTAATCTTGAGAGGTTTCCCTGATTGTTGAATAGTAAGTATTATCAGGACCGGTTGGCCTGCTGATATATTAAAGATTGGAATAGGAACATTCCCTAGGATTGAATAGAACTTGAGATAAATCTATGATCAACTTGATTGACTGTTGTGTGGATACTTGCTAGGTGAAACCCCTTCTCATCATATTCACAACCAAACCTTCCTCTGCTTGTTACTGGCTACTTGTGTGTTCTTGCAATCAAAACCCCCCTGGTTACTTGTTACTTGTTCACTAGTTGATATTTCGCTTGACTGCATTGATTTGGTGTTTTGATTCCCTTGGGTTCGACCTCTACTTACTTGCTATACTCTAGTTAGTGTTTAGAGTTTATTTCTTTGATTTGACACTACGACTTTAGCCTCATCACATATCTTTTTTTTTTTATGTGTATTCGTGTTTTTATTAGCTTTTTATATTTTATTTAGGTAGAAATATTTTTGCTACGCGTGAGAAAAAATATTTTTATTTTAAAAATAATATTAAGACTATGTGTCAAAGTGTATAATTGTTTTTTGATTTTTGCATTTATAGGTAATAGAGGTGAATATTTATTTCAAATGTGTGAAGCTATAAATATGTTGTTTATATATTGCATTATTTATATTTTTCAACTATATATGATTTTGAATTAATTCTTCGTAGTAGAATTTACAAAAGAGTTGCTTTTATTTATTTATAAATAATTACATCTTATTTGAAAATTGACATATATAAATGTTAAAGTTATATGATTTTAAACACCCTTTATATAATTAAAATGAAGTTCGAATCGGTTAGGATAAAAGTTCTCCTTTATTTTTAGGAGGTGATTTTTACAGCAACTTTTTTTAAGTTTTGAGCCGGTAAATTAAAAACGCTATTAGACAGCGTTTTAAATAGTGTGTGGAGAATGTTTTAATGTCACCATGTTGCGTTCTTATGGTCTCGTTGTTTTTATGAAAAATAAAATAATCATCTTGCAAAATGTAAGTTTTAGTTAAATCTTCATATATTATAGTTTTTTTTTTATGGATCTCGATCCATCTATTTATAATGTATAAAAACCACCAATAAAAAGATAGCAACATTGAATTGAGGAGTGTGAATTAACCAATCAAAATGAGGAGAATTTAATGCTAGGTGTTTAATTTTCTCTCTCCGCGAGTTTTATATTATATTAGATAGATAAATTACTTTTCCATCACAACTTCAAGCTATACAACCTATATATGAATTCTGTAGAGATTGAAAGGATCCTTCGAAACTAATTTTTAGCCAATTGGTGGGTAGTTTATTCCATCGTTTGTTTTCAGATTTATTTCTGTTTTTGCGTTTATCAGATTTTGGTCCTTTAATGTGATTTATGGTAGTTTCCCAATATTTAAATTGTTCAAAGGCTATTTGAGCCGAATCCTTTGATGGAATCATATTTCTTCAAAAACTACCAAATTTCTGTGTATCCATAAGGAATACCAGAGATAAATCAGAGCTTCCATTTTGTTTTTTTTTTATCATTTTTATGATTTTTAATTATATTTTTTAAATTTTCTTGGAATGGTATATTGTGTTGAATATTGAATGTAAAGTTTAATAATTTTTCAAATTTTTGTAGCTGAAGAATTGTGTGATGACATTCAAAGAAAAAAAGTTCTCTAGTTTCAGTCAAATTATTACATAGGGAGCACTGGAAAGGTACCCTATTTTAGTATTTGTTAAGTCTTTGAGTTATTGGAAGCTTATCCGAAATCGTTTTCCATAGAATATTTTGATATTATGGTTGAATTTTCAGATTCCATAGCCATGTATAAATATCATTACTTAACTGATGACAGTTTTTGTTATTGAATTGTCTCGCTGATGCTGTACTGAAAACGCTTGATTTATCAAAGAGCCATATTATTCTATCTTTTATATTAGTATTGAGAATATATATGCTTAATATTTGAGTAATCATTTGATTAGGTAAAATAGGATTTAGTTTGGTTAAATCCCATTCTTTTGTGTTTTTTGTATTAATATCACTATTATTTGGATCGAATTACAGAGGAAATTTCATGTGAGAAGGATTGTTACAGTAGGGAAAACGAAATAACGGGAGCCGTTTGATCGAGCAAACCAACGTCTGAGATTAAAATATCAAAAGCAAGCTACTGTTCATGAATGGTGATATTTTTGTAATTAATAACAAATTTCAAGGGAGAAATCGGACATATTAACAAAGCTTCTTTCCCATTCTCCTTCCCTTATGCTCTGACATCATCTCGCTCTTTCCAATTCACGAAAAAACTCTGCTCGCCCTTTCAAATTTGCGGAGATTTGAACCACATTCTCTCCTTCCTCAAGGTTTCCTTCGAAGTTTATCAATGGCGGAAAGCGAAGATGAGCTTTACAAACCATCTGATAGAGGTAATCACCACAACACTCTTGTTTCTCGATTTTTAGGGTTTTTCTGATTTTTTGTAGGTTGATTTTAGGGATTTCTGCAATTTTATATTCGTGAATGAAGTTCCATGGTTCAATATTTACTGTTCATTGTTCTAAGATTTCAATTTTGTATTGATTCACTATCTAGGGTTTCTTCTTGTTCTAGGGTTTAATTTTTATTGTTCAATGTTTCTTCTTGTTCTTTTCCATTCTCCTTCCCTCGTGGAGCTCTGTGATGATTCACGACTATAGACTTGTGATTGTATGTGCATGTGTATGACTGAAGGGATGTAAATATAGGGTTGACCATGGCTTCATGTTCATTGATATAGACTTCATGTTCATAGATATAGACTTCATGCTCATAGATATAGACTTCATGTTCATAGATATAGACTTCATGTTCATTGATATAGATTTCATGTTCATTGATATAGGCTTTTGTGCATTGATATTGGCTTCTGTTCATTGATATAGACTTCATGTTCATTGATATAGTGTTCATTTCATTGATATTGAGAATTGACTAAATATGTTCATCAAGTTATTATATATGTTCATCAAGTAATTAAATATGTTCAACAACTAAAGCATGACGTTCATTGATATTTTTTATTACTAGATGTGGCTAATGTGTAGAAGTATTGAATGTGGTGGACACAGGAGAAGTTGACCATGGCAGTAGTGATAGCATGGATGAGTTTTTCACTCCACCACCAAATGTGAAGAGCGCAGTCTATAAAGCAAGTAAAAGAAAGTCCAATTCAAAGAAGAAGCTTGTTGTAACAAAGAACTCAGTTGTCAAGGGTCAACAAACTATGTCTTTGTTCAAGCTCTTTGCTACCCTGGCTAGTATAAAATGTGCCGTTGACTGATGAAAGAAATATTTTTTACTAGAATTTCTATTATGGTTCGCATCCTGTGCTTTTATGTTCAAGGATTGACTTAAAATGTTCACTAAAAAGGCAACGAAAGATGGCAACTCTTCTAACCAAAACCACAAGTAAATGTATACTGAAAACACAAAAAGCCAACTTGTAAAAAAGGTTCATATAGTGACATTGAAACTTCATACATGCACACATGAAATCTATTACATGAAAGTCAAGTAAAACTGCGTGTAAAACAGACTATTCATATACTGAAGATAATGTTCATTGTTTGATTATTTATGTTCATTGTATGAAGAGTTATGTTCATACATGATAGCTACGGTAAAATGAATTGAAATAAGGCTTAAAAAGACATATGGACCTCTCATGATGAAACAATCGAAGTGATTGATACTAAACATGAACTAAAGCTTAGTGATTGATACCAACTTCAATGGCTCGATATCGATTCAATTAAAAACTTGGTTGCTTGAAATCAAATTGTACGAATGATGGAGTTTAAGAGATTCTTATTTTAAACTACAAGAATGTTCACATCTCGTCTGTAAATGTTCATATCTTGTCCTGAAAAGTTCAAATATTGTATGATAGTGTAAAGACCTTTAAATAACTATTGATGTACATGTCAGGTGAAGGTATACACAAATGTTCATATATTGACGTCAAATGTTCATATTATGAATGTTAAAGTTCACAAATAATAACTAGAAATGTGACTCAAGTCATTGCGAGAGTCTTATCAGCCTATTCATACTCATACTCTCTTCTAAGCATTTTGTCGAACACCTCATGGGCATCTATACTCACACACTATAACTAAAATCAACCACATCGATATCAAATATTGATGATAGGCGAGCTCCAATTGCAGACAAAGATGAATCCTAGAAGCCTGCGGAATTTTTTTCACGTGTCTCAACCCTAGAAGCTTCAATGAACATCGAAATGAAGAATTGATGGCTGAAACGAAGAATTGATTGTGGAGATGAAGAAACGAGATGGTTCAAGAAGTAGAATGAGGTGATTATTGATGATAGTCGTGCTCCAATTGCGAACGAAGATGAACCCTAGAAGCTTCAATTGGGAACAAATTAATCTGCATAAACACAAATATGGAAAATGTTCATATGTTAACAACTAATGTTCATAAACAAAATGAAATGTTCATAAATAACACCAAATCATGCCAGAAACAAGAGTCCCACAGAAAACAAAATCAACCAAATCAGCTACGCAAAGAAGAACGAAAAACACATCAATTGATTTAGGGTGACTCCATTCAAGCTCCATCATAGGTTTTCATGGCGACTTAAGCTCAAACACTATATAATTGAATGATAGAAAAACTTGAATACACTTACGGATATCCATGGCTGAAACGAAGAATGGATGGAGGAGATGAAGAGACGAGATGGACGAGGTGATTATTGATAATAGACAAGCTCCAATTCCGATCGAAGCTCAAACCTAGAAGATCCAATTGGGAACAAAGGTGCAGGGAAAATTTCTCGTGAACAATAACTTGATGGGGGAAGGAGACCCCTATTGTCAAGGGGAATTGACTAAAATGTCCCTACTGCATTAACATTACAAAGAGCTAGCGCGCCTCATTACAGTCGTAGATGACTTTCATCCGACGGTCCACAACGCTTCACATTTCCTATTTTAATATCATTTCCTACCCGAGTCGGCCTCTCGAATTACATTCTAAGATTAATATTTGATATCCAATTGTCTGTCCTAATTAATATTGTTTCTTTTTATTCTTAAAACTGAAAATACTTGAATTTTGTAAATATTTTTGATATATTAACCTTATCCGGATATTGTTCATGTCCGCTACTAATTTCCATAAGAGTTTTTGTTGCAACGCGCTATTCAAGTCCGAAATTTTATGCAATCTCAAGCCCCCCAGAGTCCTTTGGCCTACATATTGTATACCATGAATTATTTGCCCGAAAATTTGGGTTATTATTATTCCAGAAAAAGTCTTTATTGATTTTATCAAATTGATCACATATACCTTTCGGTTTGAGAAGCATTGCATAAGATGATTGGCTTTGGACATAATATTGGCTTGGATAAGGATAGTTTTACCAACTTGAGAGATGGTATTTGCTTTTCATCTAGAGAGTTGCTTCTGCATACTCTTAACAACATATTGAAAGCATTTGTTTTAAACTCTCCCGCTTACTATTGGTATCCCAGATATTTTTTCCATTTAAGTTGTTTGTTTTAAATTGAATATTGAGGCAAGTGTTTGTCTTTGTGTGAATGAAATATTGGTTATTGCAAGTCCCGAGAGGTCTAGTAAACTTTTGTAGAAATTTTTTAATATAATTCATATTGTTCATGTTGGCATTAGTAAAAATAATCGTATCATCTGCAAAACAAAGAAAAGGAATGCACATTCCATTTCTAGTGAATTGTATTCCTACTTTATGGTTTGATTTTTCACTCTCTTTTTGAAGGTTTTTAGCTAAATATTATATTACTAATATGAATATAAATGGAGCGATTGGATCTCCTTGTCTTAAACCACACTTTGGTTGGAATGTAGGTCCTCGTTCATTATTAACTAAAATGGGAAAGGAAGTCGAAGTAATGCACGCCATTACTCGGTCTATCGATTTTTTATGAAATCCAGATGAGGTTAGAATTTTAATAATAAAAGGCCATTGAACTTTATCATATGCTTTCTCCATGTCGAGTTTTAAAGCCATATATCCCCTTTTTCCTCTCTTCTTTTGGTGAAAGGAATGAAAATTTTTATGGGAGACTAAAATATTATCAAATATTGATTTGTCTTGAACAAAAGAAGCTTGACAAGGGTGAATAAGTTTTGGTAGAAGGTTTTGGAGATGGTTAGCCATAATTTTAGTGATTTCCTTATATATCGTAAAACATAAACTTATAGGTCGATAATGGTTAATAGAGATAGGGTTATCAATTTTTGGTATTAGAGCAACGAAGGATTGTGCACAGTCTCTTAACAATTTTCCAAAGTGAAAGAATGCATGTAATATTGATAGAATTCAACATTATATCCATATGGGCCCGAAGTTTTATTGTGAGGCAACTGGAAGATTACATTTTTAATTTCTAAAGAACTATGTTGCATTAGTAAACCATTATTGTCATTATCCGAAATTAGCTTTGGTATTATTTGAAATTCATTATCTCAAAGATTAATATTATGTAGAGGTTGAAACCTAAATTGTAAATCATTGGTGATAGCTATTTTAATATCCTCAATAATGTAATAAGTTGATTTACTTAGGGACTCATAAGAATTTATTTTTTGTTTATAGGTTCTTATTTTAACTGTTGTTTGGAAATATTTCATATTTTTGTCCATTTCCTTAATATTTTTAAGTTTGGCTCTTTGTTTCCAGTATGTGTATTGAAAATCAAGTAATTTATTATATTTTATTACAAGTCTGTTATATAAAGGATATTTGTGATGTTGCTTCTTAGTGAAGCAATCATTTTGTATATTTTTCAAAATTTTGTACAATACTAAAAAGTTTGTACAATACTAACTAGTGTAATTTATTATTTTTCTTTGTCTATTCCTTGGTATCAGTTTTGAGTTTTCTTTGTTTCATAAAAAGTTTGTACAATACTAATCCATTATAGTGAAAGTTCCACACCTTGTTCACTAATTTCCTGTAGTTTTCATTTTGTGTCCATGCATTTTTGAAGAGGAAAGGGTAATTTTGTAAGACATTATTATCACTTAATTGTAATGTTATACAACAATGGTTTGATGTTGTAAAAGGAAGGTGATTTAGTAGTATATTGCTATTGAAGTTCATTATTGTCGGATGAATTAGGGCTCGATCAAGACGTTCTAAGATTGTAGAATTTGTATTAATATTAATTTTCTTCCAAATGTGTTGAAAATTTTGGTTAATTAAACCATGGTTTGAGATAAATGTATTTAACCTTGAATATCTATTACTGACTGGCATTTCCCTACCTTGTTTATCCTCAGGGTGAAGAATGTCATTAAAGTCACCTATAATGATGGGGGGGGGGGGGGGGGGGGGGTTCATTCTGTGAAATTATAAAATCGGATATAAAATTCCAAAATTCCGCCATTGAATCCATTGTAGAAGTTCTAAAAGAGGCATAACAACTTAGAGAAGGAAATTGACAAAGATTTACAGAGGTAGAGCCATCTAGTGTAAATGCAAAAAAGGAAGAAGATTCTGAAGAAGAGGAAACACATAATGAATATGTTGATTGATCTATTTAAATTTTAAATTTTTACACTAGTTACTTTGATTTTCAATTCAATGTAATGAATTGAGTTGTGGGTTCATACCAAATAGCTATTTGGTTTATGAGATCTTAGTTGTTGTTTCAAAACTGTAGATTACGAATGTTTTATTTAATGGATGTTTTTATAATCAAGGTTTTAGTATTTAGAAACTTTACAGATTGAAGAGGGAGAGAAAACAATGGAAGATGAAGGAAAGGTAGCCAGAGGATTTCATGTGTCTGAAAAGATAACAGATGAACAATATGTCTGCTACATGTATGTACAGAAGAACAAGGATGCATTAGAACGTGTGGAAGACTAGTAAGTGCAACACATTTGAACTTTTTGAACATATAGTACAAGGTTGATGAACGTACTGTCTTAGTATATTACATACATCTTATCTGCATTGGATGAACCTACTAAACCAGAATCATGAACTATATTGTTTTACTACATAAGATGCATGATTTTTTTAGGATAATTACCTTGATGAGCATAGTGGTATAGGCTAATGAACCTACAGTAGTAGGTTCGTGAACCTAGTGATATTCCTTATATTTAAATGATACATTAAATGATCTTGCTAACAGCTTGTACAATTTGAACACTGAAATAGTTTTCAAGAATGGGAAACTGAAAACAATAAGAAAGGAGTTGAGCACATTAGAAATGAACTTCCACTACAAAGTGATTGATACATGGAGTGTTGTTATGAACCACAATGAAGGGAAGATGCCAAGGGATCAAACAACCAGAATATTCTTAGAATGTTCGAATATGGTAACATCTATATGTCTATACAAAGATTTTATATTTAATGTGTATATTTTGATTACATGTTGAAGCTACAAAAATCTAAATAATTTATTGTGAATATAGAGTTATGGGAAAGAAAGTGCTAAGGAGGGATTTAAGACAAATGTTTTGGCAACTTTGAGAATAGTGAATAAGAAAAGGCTACTAGACATTGATATAGTAAGACAAATAAATAATACCTCCATATATGTTGATAAAAACAGTTATGAACTAACACTTTGCAATATATATGGGTTGTCCCTATTGTGCACAATATTCAACAATATTTTGTGATTGTTATGCACATAAAAAAGGGTGAATTTCAAATACTAGACAACAACCAAAGGAAGACTCCCCAACATGTGTACAAAATTAGTATAGTGAGACCGGTAAATTCCTATATTGTTGTGACATATATTTAAGAAATCAATCTCTAACACCTAACACATTCTGTTTTTTATGAGATGCACTTGGGAGATGAAAAAAAGAAGTGGGATATAAGCATTCAAGAAGACGGAGAAGAAAAGAAAGAGAAGATATTGAACACTCTGAGGATAAATATACCCATGGTACCATTACTTTAGTGGCAAACATAGTTAAAGTATATATGGTGAAGAAATTTTAGCTACAGAACATGTTCATCGTTAGTGATTATAGGTTCATGGATAAATTCCATGTAGGTTCACTGTTTTATGCTTTAGGTTTGTAGATTTGGTAATTGCAATGATTTATGTAAAGACATTTTCTAATGGTTCGTAGGATTTTATGTTCAAGTTTTTATGTAATCCAATGGCGATAAACATTGAATTTTGAACATTAATTTATATGGAATCACATTGAGTTCCTATGGGCTCCATATTCTTATATTTTGGTGCAGGTTCACAACAAAATAATATAACAAGTTCTTAATTAATATAATTATCTTATTATCTTTTTTATTAGCCCTATTATAATGGGATCTCATATATATACACCAAATCTTTACAACCCCTCATCCGACCGTCTATTACTTCTAATCTAACATACCTTATTCATACTATCGTTTCACCATATTCTCGTTTTACTAGAACCTTCCTCTAGATAAGAGAGCCTATATATTTATGGTTTACCTATGAGTTGTAATTCGAAGTCTTTTTCCCCAAATAATTCAGATCAATTTTCACCCTTTCTTTCTTGGTCTTTTCTGTAAGAAGAGTTTGCACGTAACGTTTGATCTTAAACCCACATCTTTTGTTTAGATATCGATGTGTTGTTATTTTCCCTACATAAAAACAGGGTCTCTTCCAATTTTGACATTTTTTTATCATAATTTCATAGTTTTATAAGGTTAGGAAAATGAAATAAAAAGCCTAAATATATACTAAATTCCGTGAATGGCGAGAACTAAGCTAGTAATAGTAATGAGAGGAAAAATAACAACAACTAAGGTGAGTAACAAGGTAAAACTAAACATGGCCAAACTCGGGCTTGGACCGGACCGGTATAGGACCAAATTCTAAAATTTACCCATTTAACAAGGTCGGGCTAAGCCCTTCCATTATAAATTATAAATGGGACAATTTCGTTACCCATATCCTCCTAAAAGGGTGGGCGAGGCGGCCCTCAGGACAACCCTCTACAACTTACACAAAACTGTTTAATGTCAAAACCGCGTATTAAAACATTTAAAACCCGCTTACATAAGAATTCAAAGTTTAACATACAAAATGCATAATAAAAGTTTTATACTTTTAGTAAATCTATGTCGTGGTAATCGTTGTTTCATCTAACATAGCCCACAAATCCTTTACACTTTATGGGCTCAAATGGTGAAATTAGGTGGAGGAATGACTTATTATTCACTTATTTCATTTAAAATTATATGATTATTTTATTAATATTATTTATTATATATAATACAGGTCAGGTAGGGTCGGCCCTAACGGCCATATTCCAATACCAGGTCCTCCCATATTTGAAACGAGTCGGCTGAGTAATACTGTTTGTCTATATCCTCCCAAATTTCAGAGCGGGCTGGGAGGGTCGGGTGGACCGACCCTAGTTTGATCCCCTCCTCAGGGTAAGTAACTCACTTTGCACTCTTACTTGTATTTTCTATCCGTAAAAATGTATATTGTGCTAACTAACTCTATCATGTAGATGACAATAATACGTTGATGACATTAATTTGTGTTGGTGACAGTAATTTGTGTTGATGACAGTATTTCGTATTGATGGCAGTAATTTGTGTTGATGACAGTAATTTGTGTTGATGACAATAAATTTTGTTGATGACAATAATTTGTATTGATGGTAGAAATTTGTGTTGATGGTAGTAATTTGTGTTGATGACAGTAATTTGTGTTGATGACAATAAATTTTGTTGATGACTATAATTTGTGTTGATGACAGTAATTTGTGTTGAATGATGACAAATTTGTTTGATACAATTTGGGATGATGACGGTTTGCAATTATAACATTTTTTATCATATTTGATTACATTTTATTGTCATCACGACTATAAATATTGTCGTTCGTTCAAATTAAATTGTCATCAATACTATTGATGTGTTATCCACACTACTCTATTTTAAACGATGATGGTTTATGACAACCTCATGACATTTCATAAATTTTGGATGACAATCACAAAATAAAATGAAACATTTGTGGCAAGATTTGTCATCTTAAAAGACCATAAATTATATAATACCAGGGTTTATAGGTAAGATTGTCATCTTACAAAGGTTTGTAGGCAAGATGACAATCCTGAAAATAGAGGTAGATAATTTTTTTTTGTAAAAAAAACAGCTCCCAAACAGCACCAAACATACTGCTCAATCAAATACAAACTCAAGCCTGTTTGATAAAATCCAGGTTCTTGTTCTGGACGAATTTAGACCAATCGATCCGAATTCGTTAAATTGTGGGGCAAAGATAATTAATACATATCGATCAATCATACGCCAAGAATATTGAATAAGTCGAGAATGACAATCAATCGTAAGATCAAGGTGGCAAGAGTAACTAGGACAATGATACATGAATATAATGAAAGGATTAACATTGGATATTGAATTGAAACTAATGAACAAGAAAAAGAACTTATCTATCGATAATCTGAAGGGTAAGACATGTAGTCTTATATTATTGATGATCAGACCAACACAATACAATGAATCGAGGTGTCCGAGATTTACATTGAGAATGTCTAACTATAAAGAGAGGGCTCGTGAGCTTGGGAGTAATCAAGTTGGCTTCTCTAAACCTTAATATGCCTATTTATAATAAGCATCCCACGTTTTGGAGGCAGGTCCGATATTTTTGGACATGTGACTGTTGAACAGGTTAGTCCCTTGATTTTAGGAGGTAGTTACAACCAACTTCAGATGAACGTGGGTCTTGACTTTGAATAAGTAATAGTCCAGCTTCTGTGAATTGTACCTACGATCTCATACAATAGTATGTATTAGATTAATGATTTTAAATCGATTCATTCATATAGATGATGAATAGATTAATCAAATGATTTTGACTATCTGCCCCACGGTGGGCGCCAAATTGTTTTGGATGAATTTAGACCAATCGATCCGAATTCGTTAAATTGTGGGGCAAAGATAATTAATACATATCGATCAATCATACGCCAAGACTATTGAATAAATCGAGAATGACAATCAATCGTAAGATCAAGGTGACAAGAGTAACTAGGATAATGATACATGAATATAATGAAATGATTAGGACTGGATATTGAATTGAAATGAATGAACAAGAAAAAGAACTTATCTATCGATAATCCGAAGGGTAAGACATGTAGTCTTATATTATTGATGATCAGACCAACACAATACAATGAATCGAGGTGTCCTAGATTTAGATTGAGAGTGTCTTAACTATAAAGAGAGGGCCCGTGAGCTTGGGAGTAATCAAGTTGACTTCTCTAAACCTTAATATGCCTATTTATAATAAACATCCCACGTTTTGGAGGCAGGTCCGATATTTGTGGACATGTGACTGTTGGACAGGTCAGTCCCTTGATTTTAGGAGGTAGTTACAACCAACTTCAGATGAACGTGGGTCTTGACTTTGAATAAGTAAGAGTCGAGCTTTTGTTGGCTGAGAGGGTGCATATGAACGTTGGATATCCCGTAAATCTCGGCGATGTTAGTCGGGTAGGACGTCTTAGTCGGGTAGGACGTCTAAGTCGAGTAGGACGTCTAAGTTGGGTACTTGTCACCTGTATTGTGTGTTTGTCATGACATTCGTGTAGACCGGGGAGGAAAGCAGCTTGTTTGTTGTGTATTTGTAATAGGGTTGTTTCTCTTGTATATGGTGGTAAAATCGTATGTCATCTCCTCGTGTACCGATCGATCGTGTAATGTAATGTTAAGAGTCGTCACCCGTACGTATGTAAATGTGATGTGATATATCAAATCGATTTGGTTTGCGGCTGCAATTGATGCCTCGTGCGTGCTTGATTTTGTAGTCTTGTTATTTCTGGAAAGACAAAAACAATGCTAGGAGCTTGCACTCGACAACCCTCCAATGTCTTAGTTAGTAAGTGTTTAGATAAATAATAATAGCTAGATGAGGATGTAAAGGGCATGTGGAAAAACCATGTATTCATCCGGAGAGAAGGAGACTTTACCTCAATATGATAGCTTCGGCGTCAGGTGGTGTCGCCAAGTAAACTTACTTCGTAAGGTCATCATATCGAAACTATTCCTTGATTCGACAGCGTTGATTAACTTGATGATCATTGTCTACGAACCTGCTTCATCCACAAGAAATAAAACTAGAGAAAATGTTGTGAGAAATGGACCGTTAACTTTTCCACTGATTATCCCATTGAAACGTATTTTCTAGGGATGGACGGTTAAGTTTCAAGCAGAAAATGTACTTTAGTAAATAAAAATGAAGAGTTTAGAGATGCTACATGGATGTACTGTGAACTATGGTTATTTGTCATTGGTACTGCACCTCTCTTGATCTTACCCTTTATCTTTGTGGTTCGTAGGTATGGGTTGATCAATTGAATCCATGATGAATTTTGCTTTTGTGAGATGATGATGAGGTGATTGTCCCATTGTGACCTCTGCGGCGATATCGTCGGATAGTGTGACGCACAATGGTTTGTATTGTATTTGTTGGTGAGTGTACACCGTGAGGCCATGTTGTGATGGCTTGTCTTGGCTCTAAAATGTTTCTTGATGACATAAACGACGATTGTTTTTCAGCATCTGAATGGCCCATTTGGTCGGTGATGTATAGTCATGCGATGGACATGGGTTACCAATGTTAGCCTGGCCATGCTCTTTGTCGTGTAGAGATTGTCATGCGTAATCGACTCATATTGTTCTTGGGTGTCTTGGAACTTATCTCGTGACAATAGTATAAAGTGAATGTAATTTGTGATGTGAATGGATGACACTTGTACCTTTCTTACGTCGACTTCTAGTTTATCTAGTGGGACATCGTCTCTTTAACCATTTGATGTATGGTATGATCCAATGGTCTTGGTCACCAATGACTCCATACTTCACGTTGTCTCCTGCCCCTACCAAGACTATTACTTTGAAGGGTATAGTTCTTTCACAATCAATATTGATTGGCCATCTTTGTTGTAGTCGTCGGTTGTCATGAGTGGAGTTGTCCCCTTTGTATTGATTTTGAAGGTGCATGTCGCAGATTCAAGATCGGGTACAAAGTTGATTGTCGATGTTGACAACTTTCTGGTTGCTTGTATCTTCTTTTCTTCGCTTGCCCCAGTTCAAAAGTCGTCGTGACCCGTTAGGAGAGGTGGACGTTCTATGTTTAGACTTGTGAACAAAGTTTCTAAGAACTTCGATTTGCACAAACGTCTCCTCAATAGATTTCATGCAGTCGTGATTGCTCACGACCATGGATGTTTAGCAAGATGGTTGTTTTTACTATTTGACTGTTTAGATGGACGTTTTCTATTGGTTTTGTGGCATTGATAAAAATAGATCATCATTGATAGGAGTAGGAGGTTGAGGATGTGAAAATAATGTGGTAGGAGGTGTGACTGGGACTAAGTGTTTTGTGCCATGAAAAGGGTGGACATGCATTAGAAGAGTGGAAAATGAGTTTAATCCGCTAGTCAACTACTTGAGATCGTGGCCTAACATCTGTCGGTCGAACTGACATGTGACGGTTTTTCCCAATTAGTCGATTCGATGTTCCTGATAATGTGATTTGAAGATCACTACTATTTAGACCGTGTGGATGGTCATCATGATTGCTTCCACGAATGGTGAATCTGTAATTGTCAATGTCGCCTTTTTGCTCGACTAAGGCACTCGACAAGTTTTCGACCATTAGTGGTCGGACGACTCTGTATTGATCCATTGCTTGTGATAGCATTTCATGTTTATGAATAGTTACTTGTGACATCATGGTTATATTGCCACATGGTTTGACCATTTATGTACTTTGTTGTGTTATGATCGCGGTTGACATTTGCCCTAGTTGTTAAGACTTTCATGTTATGTCGCTTAACTGGGTTTGGTCAATCGTGTAGTTAGACCAGGTCAACTTAGTCGGATTTATCACATAGCTAGGCCAGGCTGACTTGGTCAAATCGTCGGATCCGTCACGTGGTTAGGTCATGTTGACTATGTCGGATCGTCGAATCCATCATGTAGTACGACCTTGGACGACTATGTCGGATCGTCATGTGGAGCCGAATTGTCAGATTCGTCATGTAGTCAGGTCTTGGATGACTATGTCGGATCGTCATACGAAGCCGATTCGTCAGATTCATCATGTAGTCAGGTCTTGTATAACTATGTCGGATACGTCACATAGTCAGGCCAGACTGACTTGGTCGAATTGTCGGATCCGTCGCGTAGTCACCTCAGACTGACATGGTGGAATCGTCAGATCCGTCGCGTAGTCAGGTCGGACTGACATGGTCGAATCGTCGGACCCATCGCGTAGTCAGGTCGGACTGACATGGTCGAATCGTCGGATCCGTCGCGTAGTCAGGTTGGACAGACATGGTCGAATCGTCGGACCCGTCCCGTAGTCAGATCATGTCATATTGTCCCAGACAAGGTTGTGAATTATACCTACGATCTCATACAATAGTATGTATTAGATTAATGATTTTAAATCGATTCATTCATATAGACGATGAATAGATTAATTGAATGATTTTAACTATCTGCCCCACGGTGGGCGCCAAATTGTTCTGGACGAATTTAGACCAATCGATCCGAATTCGTTAAATTGTGGGGCAAAGATAATTAATACATATCGATCAATCATACGCCAAGAATATTGAATAAGTCGAGAATGACAATCAATCGTAAGATCAAGGTGACAAGAGTAACTAGGACAATGATACATGAATATAATGAAATGATTAAGATTGGATATTGAATTGAAACTAATGAACAAGAAAAAGAACTTATCTATCGATAATCTGAAGGGTAAGACATGTAGTCTTATATTATTGATGATCAGACCAACACAATACAATGAATCGAGGTGTCTTAGATTTAGATTGAGAGTGTCTTAACTATAAAGAGTGGGCCCGTGATCTTGGGAGTAATCAAGTTGACTTCTCTAAACCTTAATATGCCTATTTATAATAAACATCCCACGTTTTGGAGGCAGATCCGATATTTGTGGACATGTGACTGTTGGACCTGGTCAGTCCCTTTATTTTAGGAGGTAGTTACAACCAACTTAAGATGAACGTGGGTCTTGACTTTAAATAAGTAAGAGTCGAGCTTCTGTTGGCTGAGAGGATGCATATAAACGTTGGATATCCCGAAAATCTCAGAGTTGTTACAACAAAGGAGGAGAGAATCTCGGCGATGTTAGTCGGGTACCTCGGTCGATCTAGTGGATTTTCCGACCCGAACAGTTCTTACATCACTCTGTCAACTTGACAGTAAAGAAACTGCAACTATATGTTTGAACCATGGATGACAAAGCATTGTCGACTTAACAGTTAACACAGACAAGGTGGGAATAATGACACATTTGTAAGCAAACAAGCAGGAGAGCAACTTGATAAAACAACAAATAGAGAGCTAGTTTTTAATTCATCAAAATTAAGAAAACTTCAGTTCAGATCTGAGGCTCAAATCCGGAAAATTACATTTAGATCCGGAGATCCTGCCTGTCGTCTTGTGCAGAGCAGGATTAGTTACCTGCCTCTTTTTATGGCGAACACATTTGATTTCTTCAACGAAGGAGAAGCATGAAGAGAGGAAGAAGGATTACAGAAGAATATAGGAAGTTAACAATGGCGGATGAAAGAAGTGAGAGGTTGCTATCAGGAAGGAGAATCGAGATCTAGAAGAAGAAGAAGAAGAAGAAGAAGAAGAAGACGGGAGCGGGATATGACATAAATACGACAGAGAATACACCATTGGTTGGAGATCACAAGGCAGAGCCACTTTTATCAAACCCAATTCGGACAAGGATACTACAACTGAAGGAGACAATCGCCATGTGTGAGACTGACTAAAGCTTCATGTCAAATGTTCAAGTTCATTTCTAGTACTGATATAGATACAAAATATGATATTAGATAAGGTAAAGTAAAACTCTATTCAAAGTTCATTGCTAATTTAGCGTGTTTTATAGTAGTTGGTGTGGACCTTCACATTTTAGCACCTCTGGAGATCAGAATATCACCATATGCTACTGTCTGCCTCACTCTCAGGTCATCTCTGGTGGCTAGAACTGCAATAATGCAATTCCGTAACTCTAATAAACAGCTGATAATAAGGGATTGTAAATCTCAAATATAATTATAAAAAGAGAAATTACCACAAGTCTGATAAAAGAGCTTGGCTGCTTGTTTTCTGTTTAACCCGTCAGCTAGGTGGTCGAGCGACTCTGACTGTGGTTCCTCTGGACCCTCGAAATATGTCTTCAGATGCCTGTCAATGTTGAACCTTTCTTAGCTACAAGCATGCAAAAAAATAAAATTATACAACATAATAATCAATGATGAAATTACGTTCTGATGATTGTGGTTGTATATTCCATTTCTTCATCAGCTATAGGACGTTGTGTTTGTGTACGGCCAGTCTCCTCCAACAGAGGTGTCATGTTTGTGAATCCTGGATGTCAAGATCAGGGTAGTTATCAGAGGTGAGCATTAATGCAGTAGAAAATGAGCTTGAAGAATTTAAGTACCGCATTATACCATTTTCCGGTGTTAAGCCCTTTGCTAACTTAAAATTTGGCTCCTGCACCTCTTCATTCATGAAGAAATTTGGTTCATGTTCCATATTTGCATCGATTGCGTCCTCGGCTACTGTCCTAAGACCACTGTTGTTTTTCTGAGATGAAGAGTGAGGCCTTTTCTTGCTGGATCTGTGCATAAAAATGAAGTATGTTGCTTCAGCATTTATAGTATATAGCATCCAACCTCTTAATACTGTTTACTTACCTTGTGTTTCCATCGGAGTTGTTTATGAATGATCTATGCACAGATCCAAAACTGGCTTGTGAGAACAATGTTGTCAAGTCATTTACTGCAACTCTTAGAAGAAACCAAAAGTAAAAATCCAACACCAGGATGTCTATATGCTGAAAAGTTTCAGAAATAATCAATATTACCATTGCGATTAGGTGTCGTGTTATGAACACTTCCAGTTCCAACAAGATGTTCAGGAGGTATGAAGTTTACTTCCACGTTCGGGACAGCTCGCTGTCCTTCAATAGAGGCATGTGATCCTGATGTAAATCCACTATGACCTTCATCAAACTGTTTTACCAACATCGGTGAGTCTTATTACTTTATTGACCTAACACACATTTAATGAAAGAGCCACATGTAGTGTAGAAGTGATACCAAATTTTGTGGATCTTGAAAGGCTTGTCTGCTCCCGTGTGGAGAGGGTGGCGAGGGCTCTGCTCTTGCATTTTGAGCAGAATTCCTCCCTTCTTACAGAACAATATCATTTGAATTTTTAGTCAAGTTAAAAAAAAATACTTTCTTACAGTTCAGAGGTTCATGTTTTTACCAGAGGGAGGAGAGTTAAGGGGAGACATGAGGCTGATCTTTTTCCATAGCTCTCTGAGTTGGGTAGGGAAATAATGATCTGAAATTCTGTTTCCTAGCAGATCTGGTAAAAGTACGACATTTGGCAAATCCAGGGGATATTTGTTCTTCAGGATAGATTCAGGTTTGGCATGCTGCAAGTTGTTGAAATGAACAATCAATAATATGTTTGACCAAAAAATGATTATTTAATCTAATGAAGACCCACCGCATTCTAATTCGCTTATTCCGGATTACATGTCTGTTACTAAGTCTGATCATACATACATATATGTCTATTTAGATGAGAAACACACCAGATGTATATTTGGATGAGAAACACACCTTTTTGTTTCTCCTTCCTTTTGACACTATGTCAGAAGTATCTTGAAGCCATGAATGGTACACGGTATTTGGAATGACAACATGGTCATCATCAATTATGTAGCTGTTAGATCGTTTCTTTGTTTTCTTCTTGGATACATTCCTCTTTTGTGGTTCTCGAACTAGCTCCTGATATAATAGAATTAGCAGGAAACATTAAGGTGCAGTGAGTTTTCACCAAACAACAACGTTCACATAAGTAGCAGATTAATTTACCTGTATGTTTTCTCTTGTTTCATCATGAGGCTGGTCCAGTCCTGATTCTGGTTGCAAGTCTCGCATCACAAAACCTGCAAAAAGGTATAGGCCATAGGGATGTATCAAGCAGCACAATTTTTTGAACAAATGCGCTGATACTCTATCAAATTATTTTTTGTCTGCATGATATCAGTGTATAAAGCCTAAACTTAGCAGTTGGGTTGTAATCTGACTAAGTGGAGAGCAAATCGTAAACCTTTCTTATACTGACCTCGGCTTGTATCTTCACGAGGAGATGGACAGGCAGCAGGAGCTGAAGGACTGTGATTCCCTGTTACGGGATCGTGTGAAGGGAACGGCATCTGAATCTCTTCATCCCCTTCTACATCAAACCTGTAAGAGCATATTAAGCCAGTTTACAACATGATATATGCAGGTTCACCTTTCAGGCTATCTGTATATGAGCAATCGTTTGATGTGGTAGCTAATGTAACTAAAAATGACAAGGAGATCACCTCTCAAAGCTAGTGTAAGCAACCGTTTCTGTTTGATATGGATCAAAACCGTCATCCATGGTAATGTCAGCTAAATCAGCTGTGCAAACACAACAATACTCAGCAAAAAGATATGGACAGTGAAAGTTTCGTTGATCACTGGTAAGATATATTAGTGACAATTAGTACCCTGATGATGTTGGTGTGTCAAATCCTCTTCCCTAATATTTTCAGCAAGTTCATCAACAGCGTCCAGATTCTGCAACAACTTGGATATCTTATTTTTATAGAGTTGCTTTCTTTTGTTCTAGTGAACATTCTTGTGAACTCCATAATATACAGTAGCACAAAATAACCACAAAAGCTAGTTGTTCATTCGCCAAAAAACATTGAAGGTCCTTGGTGCGAAGGTATGGTGTAAATTGAGTGTAAAATTGCAAAAATAACTGATTTGCAGATTAGACATTATTGGTATGCAGACACATGTAAGCTCTATAACATTAGAGAATGTTTATAAATAGCTAAACTTGCAAACTGTTCGGCTGACTCTGCTGTCTTCACTAGTTCACTCTACAATCCAATAAATAAACTTTATATGTTTTTCACTCTATGCACTGTCTCAACTCTCAACCTCGTTAAAACTTCAGAAACGTGGAATGGACACTTCTAACATAGCAATGTTTCTGCACCTAATTTGCCATTGATATGTAATCAAAAGAGCAAAAGACATGAACAAACCATGGTAAAATAAGCTGATGGCTGAAAGTTCATGGCTGCAAATGATTTAGATGTAGAGCAGTCCATGAATTGCTCCATCTCTCCAAAGTCTGTGTCATGTTGATTAGGAAGTGTAACAGCTTCAGGCCTACAAAAGGAAATATCAGCATCCCCGTTTTCGCATCCATATATCCTGATGGTTGAACAACTAGAAGATACTAATGAATTTTGTTAATTGAAACTATGCCTGATAATGTCAATTACAGGAAAATAATTTACTTAGCCTGTCTTTTTCCCATTGGTAAGATATTGGGGTCCTCAACTAGTTTTACTTTCCATGCTTCATTCAGCTTGATCTGCAGAGCATGAACAATTCAGAAAGAGAATCTTACCATTTGATGCACATAGTACGTCTACATAACCAATTGAAAAATGACCAGTTCAAGAAGAATATTGAATCTACCAGAAGACGATGAACATCATCTGTAAATGACCACACAGAGAAACACCAGAATCACAACTGGTCAGATAATGTAGGAAATAGAATATTCGTGCAATTGGTGAAGAAATTTAAAGCTGCGTTAGGTGATACATAATAATATATTATAATGAGATTATATTATAAAATGGATTATCTGTTAGAGAAATGCTGACAAAAAGAATAGTCTAGAATGAGAGGAGGCCACAATATTTTGCCGAACGAAGATTGTTAATTTTAATCTATTATAATATATTATAAGTAATAATGAGTGTTGAGCCGAACGAGGCCTAAGTGTCAAAACCTTACCATATAGGAGTTTAACTTTGCGTTCATATACAATCACCACTCCACCTATATTTGCCACCATCAAACACACATAATGAGTGCTGGAAGAACATTAGAATCTGTACTATGACTATTATAAATACAAAGTTCTAGTATACATGTTAAGATTATCATAATCAAGAGTGCAGTATTTATTGTATGGAAAAAAAATGAAGTAGCGTAATTCATAATCTGGACCTACCCATCAATATACTAGACAGCCTTAAGGCCATAGGCACTTTGGGGTTTAAGATCTCATTGCTGTGTAAAATTGAAACAAACTCATCACAAAATGTTCAAATTAAGACCAAATTTGCTTTAGAAGTGGAAGAGAAATAGAAATCCGACCAAATCTGTATGATGTCGATCTTGGAGAGCTTCCTCTTGCTCATTTTGGCCTGCATGGTTGCCGCCATCCTACAAGGAGAGGGGAGAATTAGCCATCTTCGCTACTAGAAAATCCGGATCAAGTTTCTGTCTAAACTGGTCAATTTAGAACAAAAGTGAAACCGAGTTTGTCTCACATGGCAAATCTGCCATATATTCCAAGAGAATACACCCTCGACATCAGTATTCTGAAGAATTCTCTTTATCAAGTGGCTCAGATAGAGATTCACAGCGTAAGAAGCAAGGATACACGTTTAGAATAACGGTGAACTTTATAGAAATTGACTACGACGACAATTTTCAGAGAAAAATCATTGTCAAAACGGAAATTAAAAAATTGAAGGAGATAGAAAGAATTTGGACATTGACGATGACAGATAGAGTAATAAATTACTGTAATCGAAGGAAGGAATACAGTCCGTCTCTTGTCTCTAAATCCTCTAAAATCAAGGATCCATTTGATTGAAAATCGAAAGTCACTTGCTAAGCTGTAAACGAATTCCACAAATCCAAATGCAAAAATATGAAATGCAGAAGGAGAATAGAGCTTTCACTAGATTTCCGGAAGAAGATAAGAATGGCCAAATGCAAACACAGCTCCATGAAAGTAGACGTAGAATACATCTCGGAAAACAGTCCTCACATGACAGGAACAAATTTACGTAGAGATGCAGGAAGAGAATGAAAGAGAAATTTGAAACAGAGGCCGGTGAAACGAAGTTGAAAAATGGAAGAAGTGGAAAATCGGTTCAAATTAGTGTATGTGAAGTAGAAGGTTAAAGATGGAGGGGGAATTGTGTACCAAATCTGGCCCATGGGGGCTTTTCGAGCTAGAAGCTGATGAGAGTAGAACATGTCTCCGTCGCCGAGCTTCTGTGGGTTTGAGTATGAGTGGGAGAGCAAAAAAGATCCAACTTCCTTCTTTCTTCTTGGAAGGGAAGGATGATTATATTAATGGAGTTTTACGCTCTACTCGCAGTTTGGGGGAAGGTGGGGGTAAACAAAGAGGGAGAAATGGTGTTAGAGAGAGAGAGAGAGAAATGGTGTCAGAGTCTGCTGCTAACAGAATACCCGCCATGAGAGAGAGTAAGCGCTTTATTCAACTCCAAATCAGAAAAGGAAAAACATTTAAAATAAATTACATATATCAAACGGTTTAAAGCGACGAGTACTTTTCATTAGGGGTGTAAATAACGTCCCCTATTCATCTTCCCATTTGTTTTTGACACATTTGTCGAGACACGTTTTGTAACGTTAATATCTCTAAATATACGACGATAAAAATTATAATTTTTTTATATTGTCAAAGTACTCACTGAGACGAATCAAACGATATTTCGCATGCCTATATTTATTTCTATATATTGGAAGAAAACAAGAAGATTCTCTCGGTTTGTGAATAGTGTCAAAAAAGCAAATGAACCTTATATTAAGGGACAGAGAGAGTAGTATAGTACTAGCGTAAGACCATGCACAATAATATGTTTATATAATTACTTGATAATAATTTTACAATCGATTTTGACATATGTTTTATATAATTTATAATATCTTATACTACTACAACCTCAATAAATATCTATAATAATAAAAAAATATTTATGTATTTTTCATTGGTTACCTATCAAATTTTTAGTAGGTAAATATAATTGATATTGAGTTCTTGTTATTTTTTAACATGGTTAGATATTTATAGTTTTATATCTGCTTCAAATTTCATTATATATCAAAAGTAAAATAGATGAATAATAATTAGATAAATTAAGTTTACTTAAACCTAGAAAATAATTTGCTCCAAATTGATGTTTTTATTTTTCTTAATGTAATCTGTAAATATGTTAATAATGTTTTAAAAAAAAAATAGTCTAACAACTTTCTTAAATTCACTCTAAGAGCTCAAAAAGGCTCAACTTTAATATATAAGATAGATTGAGGAAGCCAATTCTAATCCTGGGGTTTTGAACGCATATTTTCTTTTCTTCGAAATCTCGCGTAGCCAGTTCAGTAACCATATCAATTTAAATAGGTTTACTAAGACTCTATTTAGAGAAGTACTTAATTGTCGAAGTACTCGATAGGGAGCTCAGGTAAAGGGATGCAAATCACAGTTTGAGTGACTGTTGCCAATGAAGGCTTAAACTCAGGGTGCCACTTTCGAATAGTGAGATAATTCTTTGTTATCATCCAAGGTCCTATAGTCAGAGCTCTTTTGTAATCCTATCCATCAGATCAATTAATTTGAGGATGAAGTAGTCGTGGGCCAGGTCAATGAAGTCAATCTCCCTATTTGGTCTCCACATTTTCATAATTTTTTAATTGATCCATTTTGACTCTAGTGTCTTACCCAGAACCTTAACTATAAGAGACTTACGCCATGGTGGTATTCTTTTTATTTTATCTATTAATGTTGATCACGGGGGGACAATTCAAAGGGCATGGTTATGGATCTGATGCTCATCTTGCTCCCACTCGTCTGATTTAAAGCCTTTAGACTCCGGTCCGGTTCCGAGATCTCAAGATAGCATGAGCCCCTGTATTGTAGCTGCATGAGAACATCACGAAAGGACAGTGGTTGATTATCGTCTTCTTTTGATTGCTTTCATGGTCCGGGACGCTTCCCCAGGTCCGGAGGTAGCTCACAGAGGTCTCCATTCTTTAGCGCTTCATCGGTTGTTAGGCATTTGTCATTTTTTCTATTTTCTTTTTATATTATAGCTATTCACTTAACATAGAAAAGCAACTAGAGCAGAGCTAGTATCCGGCCTAAAGCCCTTGAACTAGAGGAGGGGTCTAGAATACTGATAAATGTAGCTATAAAGCCTTTTTTAGCATCTTCCTTGCGGTCTCCTATATCAAAACTTTCAAAAAAAATTGCAAAAATTGCCATGAAAGTTTTTCCAGGATTTTTTCTTCTCCCTATCGGCATCTCTTTCCCGTTGTTCACTACTCTTATCTTATGTCCTATTTCGCTAGCATGATTTCAAAGTGTGGATATTCCATTTCAGTCCCCCTCCCCCGAAAAAGGGATATCTTTCTTAAACTCTGTACCATATCTATCTATTTACCCTAGCTCTTGTGCTCTGGAGAATAATCAGAGAAGGTGTCTACAAGAGGAAGCAGAGGTTCTTCACGTGACATAGCTACGCTTAGGTTTCAAAACTTCGCATCGGGTTCTGTAAAGTGCAATCTTGTTAAAGCAAACTAACGCTCGGTTGAACCTTAGGACGGTAGCGAAAGGGTGGTTGTAGATCAGCTAGCTAACCGAGTCCATTCAAACTCACTGCATACTAAATTGCATTTAGAACCCAACGTAATTGCTTTTGCGGCTTTTTTTCCTATATTATTTCATATTGCCATGCTACGTCTGCCCACTACAGAGCAAGCTTGACTCCCGTGAGCGGGTCCGCCTTAGTATGGCTTTTTACTTTAGCTATGATAAGAACTCAACCTCTATTCTTTCAAGAGAAGGCGTTGAGATCCCCCCGTAAGCGTCATTTGCCCGTTGCCAATAGGATCGACACTTAGGTAATAATATATACTCCCTCTGTCCCGTTTTGAATGTCCCAAATGGCCACTTTTGATAGAATTAAGGCAAAAAAAAAGTACAACAGAGGTAAAAAGGTAGGAGAGATAAAAAATTATTTTTTTATTATCAACCAATCACAACAAAGCTGGAAAAAATTACAACCAATCAGATTGCTCAAATTAGAGCACACAGATCACCACTTTTCCCTACCCAAAATACCCTTATAACATTATGCCTTTATTCCCTGTACATTCTCCATCTACTTTCAGTTTACATTTTCACCATTACAAGTAAAAAGCACAGTGCTTAAGTAAAAACAGAGCATTCAATTTTACAGTAGTTTCTGCATCATTGCCTGGTGGGGATGTCCTCAGCTTTCGATTTAAATGAAGCTCCAGATGATGACGTCATTAGAGAAGAAATGGAGGGAGAATGGTCACAAGACAGAGAAACAAGTGGGGACAATGATCTACCATTTGACCTTAACTTCTCACCTGAGCATCATCATCCAGAACCAGAGGCAACAGCAGAGGCATCAGGACATCATCAGACATCCACACGCAGGCTCAGCAAGGATCAAAAATGGGTAATACTGAGTTATCTTCTGGAGAGGACATCAAAGGGGAAGCTACTAAAAGGTGCCATCAATGAAGCTGCACAATATTTCAACACAACACGTAAGACAATAAGCAGATTATGGAATAAAGCTAAGAAGACAGAGGAACATGAAGTCCCTAACCTAAGTACAAGATTTCACCAATGTGGCAGAAAAAGAGTTCAAGTAGAACCAGAGGTAGTCAAGGCAATAAGCATGGGGAATAGGACTTGTGTTAGAGACTTAGCAAGTTCTCTATCCATATTCAAATCAGCATGTCATAGAATGATTAAAAAAGGGGACATGAAGCCACATTCAAATGCCCTGCATCCAGGACTGTCAGAAATACACAAGATCACAAGGCTGAAATGGGTTCTAAGCCTACTTCAAGGGGACACAACAGACAACAAGAAGGAGTATTTTCCTATGTATGATTTCGTCCACATAGATGAGAAGTGGTTCTATCAAACAAGGAAAACACAGAAGTACTACATAGCCAGAAATGAGAAAGGTCAATACAGATCAGCTTGTTCATCGAAATTCATTCCAAAGGTAATGTTTACAGCAGCAGTTGCAAGACCAAGGTGGAACTCAGAGGGACATTGCACATTTGATGGGAAAATAGGAATATTTCCATTCACATATGAAGAGCCAGCAAAGAGAAAATCAAAAAACAGAGCAAAGGGGACAATGATCACCAAACTGGTGGAAAGAATCAACAAAAAGGAGACAAGAAATATGCTCATCAATCAAATTATTCCAGCAATCAAGGAAAAGTGGCTAGATGATGGAAATCATAAAACCATATTTATTCAGCAAGATAATGCAAGGCCTCATATAACTCAAGATGATCTTGAGTGGCAAGAGGTATATGAACAAGAAGATTTCACATTTATACTCATACAGCAGCTAGCAAACAATCCAGATGTTAATATTCTAGATCTTGGTTTCTTTAGGAGTATTCAGTCATTAATGCACAAGAAAATGCCAAAAACTGTAGATGACATGCTCATTGCAGTTATGGAAGCTTTCTATGAGTTGGATCCTATTACACTCAGTGATGTATGGCATACAATGCAGTTTGTCATGAATGAAATTCTGAAATCAAAAGGAGGCAATGGCTATGACCTACCACATGCTAACAAGAGAAGGATGAGATCACAAGGTATGCTACCATCAGTAATTAAAGCACCAGAGTGGGTTGTGCAAGAAGCATGGAATATTGTTCATGAAAGGGGACAAAGTAGCTTGCCAACAGAAACTCAAGAAGATCCAACAGAGAATCAAGATACTCAAGGAGCCTCAGAGAATCACCAAGAACCAACAGAAACTCAAGACCGACAAGAATCAGAAGAAGCAAACTGAAGGGGACACAACAGTTAAGATAAGTTTCTAAACTTCACATCACTAGGCAGTCTTGTGAACTTAAGAAACTCTTTTGTATGCTAGTATTTGAAAATGAATGCTATGGAGGAATATAAGTTTTTGGATCTCAGTTGTCTCCAATCATCATAGAATCAAACCCAATTTCTGCCAACTCATAATACCAGATAAGCCTAACAATTCAGTTACAAGTAACTGGTGGCTTATAGCACATTTAAGTTGGAAAAATCAGAGGATTATCATCTCAGATATAAGGATTCATCATCGATCAAATACCAAAAAAAGAACTGATCAAAACATACCAGATAGGCATCTACTTAATTGCAAATTAATGATCCAATGGCAAATTAAGTTTGTGATCTTAGAAATGCATCTCACATTACAATTTCATCACAGATATTGAACAATATCTCAGTTACCATCAAACCCTCACAGATACACTGCTAATCACAACTTAAAATATCACACTGAAATCAGAAATATGCAAAAGAGTTCCTATAGCACATTAAGACAGTTTTTTCATGGTATATGTTTTTTATCCAACATAGCAAACACCCCCAAAAACAGAGCATCAAAAGAGTGCCTCAAAGAGCACAGAGACCATCACCAAAAGAGTTCCTCACGAGCATGTGAAGACCATAACAACCTGTATGCACTACATTCTGTTCAAAACAGAGCCCATCGATCATCACAACCTGTTTGCAAACTCCTCCCAAAACAGAGCAAGGGAAGAAATCTGTTTGTAAAATAATATCAGTAAGGGTATTAAGGGAAGAAATCTATGTCCAAAAAAGGAAACGGGACAATCAAAAGGGGACGCCCGAAAAGGAAACAGGACAAACAAAATGGGACAGAGGGAGTAATTGTGTAAAAAAAGGGCAGATTGGGACCAGATTTGCCAGATTGTTGCAATCGTAGTGGGCCCCTTAGCGAGCCAGGTACTCTGTATCCAAAAGCCCTCATATTCCGACCCAGGACTACACCTCGCCACCAGATGGCCATACCTACCGCACTTAATGCAGATGGAGTGCAATCCCTCATATTCAATGAAGTATCTTTCCCCATTAATGACTATAGAGATAAATAATAATGAATACTAAAGTAGCATATTTCATTACTAACACAAAGGAATGAGATTTTCCAAAACTAAACTCTATCTTGCCTAATAATGTAAGGGTGTGAATCCCATAATAAACGCTCCTATAGAGATAAATAAGAATGAATCTAAGTCATTGGATGCTAAGGCATCCAATGGCTTAGATTAAACTAGTTACCCCCACTTGTAGTGGGGGTAGTGGTGGTGGTCGGTGGGTAGAGGTCCGGAGACGGTCCGGTGGAGGTCCGGCGGCGGTCCGGCGACGGTCTGGCGGTGGTCCAATAATAAATGAAAAAGTTAAAGTATAAAAATAAATGAAAAAAAGTCTAATTCAAATTGGTGAACATTTAAATATAATGTGATGAACATTCTGTTGATGAACATTTAATTATAATGTGATGAACATTCTGTTGGTGAACATGTAAGTAAAATGTGATGAACATTCAATAGAGTATATCAAAATGAACATTTATCAACATTTTGATGAACATTTATGAACAACGTGATGAACATTTAAGCTAATTGTAATGAACGTTTGAGTAATGAACATTTTATTAAATGATTGTGAACATTTAAGGATGTTTGATGAACATTTAAGTATGAGATGATGAACATTTAGGTAATTTTTGATGAAGATCAAGTGTTTTTTTACTCGAAATTATATTAAAGTGGTGTTCCACATAAGTGGTGGGCCGGTGGTCCGACGGTGGCTTGATGGTGGGTTAGTGGTGGTGCGGTCGCGGTGGTCCGACGGTGGTCCGCTGTTTGTCCAAATAACTTAACCATTTAAGTGTAATAAACTTGGTGAACATTTAAAAATAATTTGATGAACATTTAAGCATAATGTGATGAACTGTCAGTTGGTGAACATTTAAGTATAATGTGATGAACATTCAGTAGAGTATATCAAAATGAACATTTATCAAGATTTTGATGAACATTTATCAACATTTTGATGAACATTTATGAACAATGTGATGAACATTTAAGCCGATTGTAATGAACTTTGAGTAATGAACATTTATTAAATCCTTGTGAACATTGAAATATGAGATGATGAACATTTAAGTATGAGATGATGAACATTTAGGTGATTTTTGTTGAAAATTAAGTGTGTTCTTAATAGAAATTATATTAAAGTGGTGTTCCACATAAGTGGTGGTCTGGTGGTCCGGCGGTGGCTTGATGGTGGATCAGTGGTGGTCCGGTGGTGGTTCGCCGTTTGTCCAAATAACATAAACATTTAAGTGTAATAAACTTGGTGAACATTTAAATATAATTTGATGAACATTCAGCTGATGAACATTTAAGTATAATGTGATGAACATTCAGTTGGTGAACATTTAAGTATAATATTATGAACATTCAATTGGTGAACATTTAAGTAGAATGTGATGAACATTCAGTTGGTGAACATTTAAGTACAATGTGATGAACGTTCAATAGAGTATATACAAATGAACATTTATGAACATTGTGATGTACATTTATGAACAACGTGATGAACATTGAGTAATAAATAATTTTGTAATATTTGTGAAAAATTTTATACATCTTTGTGACAATTTTATTCCGGTGAGGCCCAAAGGTGGTCTGGCGTGGTCGGCGGTGGTCGGAGGTGGTCCGACGGCGGTCCGACGGTGGTCGAAGGTGGTCCGGCGGCGGTGACAATAGATGACAAGTGGTGTCACGTGTCATCATATTGGCTCTTGGATCTTTCTTGATCCAAGGCTCCACAATCATTCTCATTTATCATTTTAACAATTTTTATTACATGACACTTTTCCATAATGTAATTATACATATTTTTAAAATTTATATCCCCAAGAATAATGTAGAAGATAGAGTGATATGAATCCCAATAAGACATGTGTTTTTAGCACAACATCAGCTAGACATTTCAATAGTACAAATATTCAATAATAACATACAAAATACGACATCTATACGTGGCTCTGGAATCTGAAAATACCAACGAGATATCAAAATTTCTTATAGAAGACATTATCGGATAATCTTCCAATTACCCAGAGACTAAATAAATATTACAACAAAGTACCTTTCCATTGCTCGGTATGTAATAATCCGGTAGAATCTAGAGAACATTTTTTCTTTCAATGTCACCACACAATAACTTAGTTAAGGAAATTTGAAAAACTAATAGATTTTACTTTTAATATACAACATAGTATACCTTTCAAACAAAACTTACTAAATATTATTAAAACGCTTCAAAAACACAAAAATAAAATATAAGCGTTAATTTCTTATGGTATTCTTTATGGGTACATAGAAATTCGGTAGTTTTTGGTAAAACACGACAACAGTTAAAAGATCCGACGAGAATAGCTTGTGAGCAATTTAAATATTGGGAAGTCACTCATAACAACATCAAAGGACCAAAATTAAGAAAATGCAGAAATAGGAGTAAAACTACAAACCAAATATGGAATAAGCCTCCCTCAAATTGGTTAAAAATTAACTTCGATGGCTCGTATCAATCACTTGAAAATTCACATGTAGGATGTATAGCTAGAGATAGTGATGGAAAAGTTATAGACTTGTATAACAAAAAGGTTTTCTACACATCTCCTCTTACTATAGAAGCCCTTGGTGCTCTATCTGCAACTAAACTTGTGATTAAATTAAATGTTAAGAATATCATTATAGAAGGCGACAATCTTACAGTGAGTAATTCCATTAAAAACATTTGGAAAGTACCTTGAAAATGCACTACATCCTGGATTGAAGGAAGCACACAAGCTGACAAGGATGGAGTGGATTCTGAATCTAATCACAGGCAACACATTGTATGAAAAATCAGATTACCATCCAATATATGATTTCGTGCATAATGATGAGAAATGGTTCTTTCTTTCAAAGAAGACACAAAGAGTTTATCTAGCTAAACATGAGAGAGGCATGTATAGGGCTGCTAGTTCAAGTAAGTTCATTCCTAAGGTTATGTTTATGGTAGCAGTAGCAAGGCCAAGTGATGAGGCTAAAGTCGTAGTGCCAAATCAAAGAAAACCCTAAACACTAACTAGAGTATAGCAAGTAAGTAGAGGTCGAACCCAAGGGAATCAAAACACCAAATCAATGCAGTCAAGTGAAATATCAACTAGTAACAAGTAACCAAAGGGGGGGTTTGATTGCAAGAACACACAAGTAACCAGTAATAAGCAGAGGAAGTTTGGGTGAGAATATGATGAGAAGGGGTTTCACCTAGCAAGTATCCACACAACAGTCAATCAAGTTGATCATAGATTTATCTCAAGTTCTATTCAATCCTAGGGAGTGTTCCTATTCCAATCTTTAATATATCAGCAGGCCAACCGGTCCTGATAATACTTACTATTCAGCAATCAGGGAAACCTCTCAAGATTAGATGAAATAGCAGCAAAGGGCACGGGAATCATAAGGATGCATGCAATAACTTACAACCGTCAAGTATTAACATGCAAATCAATTCTCTTTCATAAAAGCAATCAACTACCAGATCATGCAGATATGAGTGCTACAATGACAAGGAATTCCACCGTATATTCCTAGTCTAGCAATAGAAAACTACTAATCAAACTAGGTGATCAAGCTAGCAAAACTAATAGAAATCAATAGATGAAGAACAAGAGAATTAATACAAACCCATAGGAAAAGAACAAGAGTTTAGAAATCTCACAACTTAATAACTGAAGGTTTCAACCGCTAAGCAAAACAATGGAGTTTAGTTCCTGCTCATGGTTGCAAAACTAAATTGTCTGATGGAAAAGATGATGATAAAGATGATAGAGGCTAGGGTTCTTAAATAGAGACTAACCTTAAAAATATATTGTAAAAGATATATCCTAAACGAAATAATAAAAGAAAAGGAAAAGAAATAATATAAAACAAAAACAAGCAAGCAAGGAAACGTATGCTCGGCTTAATGATTTTAGTTGCTTGCTTCTTATTAAATGGGCCACAACATCCAGCCCAGTCCACGCATCAGCGCAATACCCGCGATCGCGGGTTGTAATCCGCGGTCGCGGTTTCCATAAACTCTTCATCCGCGCCTTCTGTTGATCCACCGCGATCGCCACCATATCACCCGCCATCGCGGTCACTGATTTCTTCTCGAATGGCTTCTGTTGAATGATGGCGATCGCCCGGATGGTAGTGGCGATCGCGGTTGGCGTCGCAGAAGCTTCTTCATTCGTCAAGTCTTCAATCTTCTTCGGTTCTGATCTTCATTTCTTCACGTCTTAATAAATATCTCAGAACATAATAATGACTCGAAACACATAAGATAATACTCCTAAACTAATGTAATAATCCCTAGTTACGTTATACAAAGTGCAGCGTATCAAATACCCCCATACTTAGACTTTTACTCGTCCCGAGTAACTTACAGAAAAGCTACCCATACAATAAAATACTCAAAGCCTCAGAAAGTACAAGAATATCTCCTAGTGATTACATAACCAATAAACTCCTCCAAAACACACAAAACACAACAACAATAATCAAGAACAATGTGATAAAATAAACACATACCCAGAACTACACCTTATTCCTCCAAGTGGCCTACCTGAATCCTCCTATACGCCTCCTTCTTATGTCTCCATACGCCAAGATGATAAAGATCCTAAAACACTCATTTTTTTTTATAACACTCATCTTGCTTGGGCGCCCTTTCGGGTTTTCATCCCAACCACTCAATAATTGTTCTAGGCTCACAAAACTCACATCACTCAAGACTTATTTATGCCCCAGCCTAATGTCGGTCAAGCCACCTTCTTATTGCATAGAACTTGCTATCCAAGGATTTTGTATGCCTTTTTTCAATTTTTTGTGGCTTTTTCATACAATAAATATTCAATAAGCTCATGCAGATACAACCAACACCCAAATAATTACATGTGAATACATTCTCCTCCCCCATACTTAAACATTGCATTGTCCTCAATGAAATGGAAGACAGAAAAACGAACCCAGGGAAGGAGACAGAAGACTCACATACAAGGTCGGATGACCTTCCTCCAATAAAACTCAAAGTGTGGTAGAATGAGAAACTAGATGAGCACTAAATGTAATCCAATAATGCATAGCTCATCTAAAGCAAAAGAAAGATTACCTCTAATGTAGAAGGTGACCCAAACAAATCAACTCCTTGCAAAGAACATGGTCACCAACAAGCTAAGCTCTAGTGAATGTAGATCTAGAATGATAGTACTAATGAAACCAAACTTGATGTAATACAACTTCTTACTTTCTTTTCTCTCATATTTTTTTCTGCACTCTATTTTTTTTTTTAATCCGATATATTATTTTTTTCTCGGAATGATTTTTGGATTTTCGGATTTTCGGATTTTTTTTTTTTTTTTTAACGGGAGAGAAGACTTACAGCGAGATTGACTACTGACTGTAGCTGATCCTAAGCTTCGGTGATTTCCTCTTGTCCATAGAAAAACTAAAAAGAAAATTAAACCGAACAAAAACAAATAAAAACAAACTCAAACCTCAGGTTGCCTCCCGAGCAGCGCCTTATTTTATGTCGTGGCTCGACATGAAACTCAAGAGATTTAACTAACGCCATTTGGCTTTGTGAAAACCGTCTCTTGTCTTAATTCCCTCTTGAACCACTCATGGAACGCCTTAAATCTCGTCCCTCTTACCTTGACCACCTTGTCTCTAGCAATGAAGGTGGTTTCATTCACTTTATCCTCCTTGACCGTATCAGGCGGCTGTTTAAGCTCAATGTCAAGTGCTTGCACACTAGACATCAATGGTATCTCGTCTGGCGAGGTCAGTAATGGAGGGAGATTGCCCAAAGGATGTGGAGAGAGCTTACCTTTAGGCTCTGGCTTAGCCTGACACTTCTGCATATTAGTAGACAAAACAGCATCTACTTTTGGGGGCTCTAAGATATTCTCTAAAACAGGTTGTAATTCATCCTTACAAGTAGGCTTAATCACATCAATAGCACATAGAGAATTCTTATCAATGGGATCCATGTCATAAATATTATATTCTACCTTATCCCCATCAAACTCCATAGAGAGAGTCCCACTATTAACATCAATTTTCGTTTGTGCGGTTTTCATGAAAGGTCTACCTAACAATATAGGTGTGACATTATTAGCATGCTCCATATCCAACACAAAGAAATCAGCAGGAAAAATCAGATCACCAACCATAACAAGAACATCCTCAACAACCCCTTTCGGGTACACAGTAGACCTATCAGCAAGTTGAATAACAGTTCTTGTTTTATGCAAAGGTCCTAAGCCTAGTGATTCATACAAAGAGTAAGGCAAAACATTGATTGATGCACCTAAATCTAGCATGGCTTTGTCAAATTTAGTTTCACCAATCACACATGGAATGCTAAATATGCCTGGATCACCACATTTCTTAGGCATGCGTTTTTGAAACACAACAGAAACTTGTTCACTTATTTCAACTTTCTTCTTTCCTTTCAGTTTTTGATTTCTCTTGATAGTGCAAACTTCTTTCAAAAACTTAGCAAATCTAGGAATACTCTTAACAAGTTTGAGCAAAGGAATGTTTACCTCACACCTACTAAAGGTTTCGAAGATTTCTTTGTCGTCATCCAGTCTTCGAGTATCCTTCAACGCCTCTGGAAAGGGAGCAACAAGCTTCTGAGAGAACAGAGGGGGAAAATTTGGACGAACATAATCGTCTACATATTCAGGGAACTCCCGGCGATCGCCATCAACAACTGGCGATCGCGGTCGCACAAATTACGGTTCTGCAAGAGACCCGCGTTCGCGGATCATCATCCGCGGTCGCGGATTTGTGACGAATTCACCATCAGCCTCTGGAGCAACATGGCGATCGCCATGGCCATATGGCGATCGCGGTCGGGATGCATATCTTGTTTTGCTCTCTGTAATCTCATGGCGATCGCCACTCAGATCTGGCGATCGCGGTTTTGGCACAGAACAGTCATTTAACGTTTTTCCGCTCCTCAAGAACACTGCACTGACGTTCTCTCTTGGGTTTCTTACCGGTTCCCTGGCCTCTAATTTACTCACAGCTTGAGCAATCTGTCCTAACTGATTTTCAAGATTTTGGATACTCGATTCTGTTTTAACATTTTGATGCATCACACTCTGAGCTAAGGACTTGATCATATCTTCAACAGTCATAGAATTCTGAGGTCTAGGTTGCTGATAATTAATATTATGAGAGTCATACCTTGGCCTTGGTTGCCATCCACCAACAGCGTTTACCTCAGCATTCGGCTCTTGGAGTTGTTGACCACCACTTTGCAGCATAAAAGACTTCATCATATCTTTCAGTTCATTCATGTCAGTCTGTAATTGATCTGAATTAATTGCTTTGACTGAGTGGGATCCATGTCTACTGCCAAACTGTCTTGAACTCTCAGCTAGCTCTTCAAACATTTCAGTGGCCTGAGGTATAGTCAGTTTCAGAAAATTACCTCCACAAGATGCGTTTACCATTCGACGATCCTCATCAATCAGGCCACTAAATAAGTACATAAGGAGATCTTGGTCAGTATAACTATGGAATGGACAGCTTGAGCAAAGCTTCTTGAATCTCTCATAATATTCATAGAGACTCTCAGTTGAGTGTTGGTGAAGATTCATGATCTCCTTCTTCAAGCTGCTCAGTTTTATAGCTGGAAAATATTTCTCTAAAAAGACCTTTTTCATCTTAGCTCATGTATCAATACTCCCTGGAGCTTGATAATAGAGCCAATCATTCGCAGCGTCTTTCAGAGTAAATCTGAAAGCTCTCAGCATGACCTGCTCCTCAGTAACACCTCTTGGCTTCATACTAGAACATATGGCATGGAATTGAGCCAAGTGTTTGTTGGGATCTTCTCCTGCTAAACCATGGAAGTGTGGTAGCTCATGAATTAAACCAGCTTTTAGTTCAAAGTTCACACCTTCTTCAATCTCAGGAAACCTCACTGCCAAATGTTGTTGGTTTAAGTCTGGGGCAGTGAGTTGCCTCATAGTGGGCAATGGCGGTCCATGTCGATTACCCATTTCGTTATCTTGGTTCAGAGCTGCTCTTTGGTTCCGAAGGAACGTCCTTTCAATCTCTGGGTCAAAGGCAACAAGAGATGAATCAGTAGCACGGGTCTGAACCATAAAGGTTCACACCAAACAGTTGATAATTTCACAATTAACACAGAATCAGAAAAATTTCAATTCCCCGGCAACGACGCCAAATTTGATGAGGCTAAAGTCGTAGTGCCAAATCAAAGAAAACCCTAAACACTAACTAGAGTATAGCAAGTAAGTAGAGGTCGAACCCAAGGGAATCAAAACACCAAATCAATGCAGTCAAGTGAAATATCAACTAGTAACAAGTAACCAAAGGGGGGGTTTGATTGCAAGAACACACAAGTAACCAGTAATAAGCAGAGGAAGTTTGGGTGAGAATATGATGAGAAGGGGTTTCACCTAGCAAGTATCCACACAACAGTCAATCAAGTTGATCATAGATTTATCTCAAGTTCTATTCAATCCTAGGGAGTGTTCCTATTCCAATCTTTAATATATCAGCAGGCCAACCGGTCCTGATAATACTTACTATTCAGCAATCAGGGAAACCTCTCAAGATTAGATGAAATAGCAGCAAAGGGCACGGGAATCATAAGGATGCATGCAATAACTTACAACCGTCAAGTATTAACATGCAAATCAATTCTCTTTCATAAAAGCAATCAACTACCAGATCATGCAGATATGAGTGCTACAATGACAAGGAATTCCACCGTATATTCCTAGTCTAGCAATAGAAAACTACTAATCAAACTAGGTGATCAAGCTAGCAAAACTAATAGAAATCAATAGATGAAGAACAAGAGAATTAATACAAACCCATAGGAAAAGAACAAGAGTTTAGAAATCTCACAACTTAATAACTGAAGGTTTCAACCACTAAGCAAAACAATGGAGTTTAGCTCCTGCTCATGGTTGCAAAACTAAATTGTTTGATGGAAAAGATGATGATAAAGATGATAGAGGCTAGGGTTCTTAAATAGAGACTAACCCTAAAAATATATGGTAAAAGATATATCATAAACGAAATAATAAAAGAAAAGGAAAAGAAATAATATAAAACAAAAACAAGCAAGCAAGGAAACGTAGGCTCGACTTAATGATTTTAGCTGCTTGCTTCTTATTAAATGGGCCACAACATCCAGCCCAGTCCACGCATCAGCGCAATACCCGCGATCGCGGGTTGTAATCCGCGGTCGCGGTCTTTAGAAACTCTTCGTCCGCGCCTTTTGTTGATCCACCGCGATCCCCACCATATCACCCGCGATCGCGGTCGCTGATTTCTTCTCGAATGGCTTATGTTGAATGATGGCGATCGCCTGGATGGTAGTGGCGATCGTGGTTGGCGTCGCAGAAGCTTCTTCATTCGTCAAGTCTTCAATCATCTTCGGTTCTGATCTTCATTTCTTCACTTCTTAATAAATATCTCAGAACATAATAATGACTCGAAACACATATGATAATACTCCTAAACTAATGTAATAATCCCGAGTTACGATATACAAAGTGTAGCGTATCACCAAGGTTCAACACAGATGGAGAATGCACATTGATGGAAAGATTGGTATCTTTCCATTCACATACAAAGAACCAACTAAGAGAAATTCAGTAAAGAGATCAAAAGGGACAATTATCACAAAGCTTGTGGAGTCAATTTACAAGGAAGTTACTAGATGAATGTTGATTGACCAGATCATACCAGCAATCAATGCTAGATGGCCAGAAGGAGGACAAAGGGTCATTTACATACAACAAGACAATGCAAGGCCTCATATTACTCAACAAGATCCAAAATGGCAAGAGGTACACAAACAAGATGGCTTCACTTTTATTTTAATTCAGCAACCTGCTAACAGTCCTGATCTAAACATATTAGACCTAGGATTTTTTAGAAGCATACAATCACTCATGCACAAGAAAATGCCAAAAGACATTGACAGCATGCTAGAAGCAGTTTTTGATGCATTTAATGATTTGGAACCCACTACTCTAAGAGATGTTTGGATTACACTTCAACATGTAATGAATCAAATCTTACAAGTAAAAGGAGGGAATGACTATGATATTCCACATATTAACAAAAAAAAACTGAGGGCACAAGGACTTCTGCCAGAGATAGTCAAAGCAACAGCTTGGGCAGTCATACAAGCCTGGGATATTGTTTATGGGGACAGTGAAGCACAAAATCAAGCAAATCATGAAGGACACAGTGAAGCAAATGACTTGGAACACAGTCAAGCCAATGTTGAAGGGGACAGTGAAGCAAATGACTTGGAACAAAGTCAAGCAGATGTTGAAGGGGACAGTCAAGCACAACATCTGATAGACAGCCAAGATGATTTGGGGGACTACATAATCATGTAAACACAGCAAGCATAGGGTAATGATTTTTTGGGTTTAGCTAAGACAGTATGACCACTGTAAGCATTCATAGACCAGCTTTTGTAAGGATGCTTACAGTATTCATATTTTTGTAAGCCAAGCAAATGAATATCATGAAGGGACTATTTTGATTATGGTTGTTGAAAATAATAATCTCAGGTGTCCCCTTAGCCATCATAAAAACAATCACATCTCCAAAAACTTTACACACTTGGCCTCATTCAGTCAAAACTGTCACTGGCTTCCTAGAGTACTGCTAAGATTGCCTTAGCATTACAATGGCGTGCCAGAGTGACATTTTTTCCTGGTTTCCTAGAGTATGTAAAGCAATTGAGATATCTTACAAGAATTGCATCTCAGTTTAAAAGGATTCATCATTGATTAAAAAAAAAATCTCAGGTGTCCCTATACTATCATAGACACAATCCTAATCTCCAAATGGATTACACACTAGGCCTCATTCAGTCAAAAGTTTCACTGGCTTCCTAGTGTAATGCTAAGATTGCCTTAGCATAACAATGGCGTGCCAGAGTAACAGTGTTGACTGGTTTCCTGGAGTATGTAAAGCAAATGAGATGGTCAGAAGAACTGTGTCTCAGTTTATAAGAACTCATCATTGATAAAAGGAAAAAAAAAACAGAGGGACATTGAGTCAGGGACTAACTGAGCTAACACAGGGCCAACAACATTCAACTTAACTCAACAGAGGGACAAAGTCAGGGACTAACTCATGTCAACATAGAGCCAACAACATTAACCTCAACTCAACAGATATTAATGCTCATGTCAACAGATGTTAATGCTCATGTCAACAGATAAGCAACACAGAAGAACTCATCCTCAACTCAACGGATTCAGCAGAGAGGTACTCAACCTCAAGTCAACAGATTCAGCAGAGAGGGACTCAACCTCAACTCAACATAAATGCAACAGAGAGGCACTCAGGGTCAACTCAACAGATATTCAGCATAGAGGAACTCATCCTCAACAACAACCAAAGTCCATAATAACCAAATATCCAGTAAAACCCAAAAGATAACAAAGTCCACAGTTCATAGTAAGAGAGTCCACAGTACATAAGCAAAACAACAACCAAAGTCCATAATAACATAATTCCCAAAATATATAGCCTTCAAGAGGGACTTAGCTATATTGTGTCCGAACGGGAGGGGGAGGCAGAGACAGATGGAGAGTCGGGGATGACAATAAGCTCCGGCGTCGGCATATCCACATAAAATGACACCTCAGGCGTCGGAGTGTCTGGGATCACGATGATCTCCCGGGGACGAGACAAGGCCTCCTTTTCAGAGAGCTCCGACGACCACATCATCTCCATGGACTCCTTCTTCTGCTCCGGGGACCAGAGCATGTCGATGTCGATCTCCTCCGACGGAACGTGGCTCCAGGTATGGTCTCCAACACAATCTGGACCCCAATTGCAAGGCGGGGACAACGAGCAACCAGATCGACTCTCTGTGGCAGAGGGATCGACATCTGAATCATCTTTGAAAAACAGATTCAAAGCTTCTTCAGAGTCGTTGTTGATGGGGTTTTCAGAGATTGATGGAGACTGAGGATCAATGGAGAGAGGGGAGCTCGGATTCGAGACAGAAATGGACACTCGTCTGGTGGACAATGACGATGTTCCGCTCTTGGTGAAGCTCTGAGATGGTCGGGTATTGGTGGAGGAATCGAGTGGAAGAGATGAAGAAATTAGGGTTTTCAGAGAAGCGAGAAGAGAGCAGCTAGGGTTTGTGGAGAGGAGGCGAGATAGAGCTGAGATTGAGAATGAGAGGGTTTTATCGGGTAGATTAGGGTTAGAGTTTTGGGCTAGATTAGGTTTATCTGGGTTGGGTTAATCCGAATTAGGTAGATTAGTGGGTTAATTGTTGATTTAATACACAAACCTTAGGCTTTGTTATGGTAAATTAAGAAATTGGTTATGTAAAAGTGGAAGTAATTTAATGGAGATGAATGTGGTTGATGATTTTAATGGTGAAAATTAAATGGAAAAGATGATGTAGATAGTTGATTTGATTGATAAAGTGTTGTAAAAGATATGAATAAAATAAATAAAATAAGGGTATAAGGAGAAGAAATTAATGGATGAAAAAGAAAATAAAAAGAACTTAAGGGGACGCCCGAAACGAAAACAGAAAGAACTTAAAGGGACGGAGAGAGTATTACATATACATTTTAAATTTGTTTGACAATGTGAAAATTTATCATTGCTTCAGAGAAGCAAATACTTCTTATCTAAAAAAAATGTCATCACACATTTCCTTAAAACCGTCATAAACTGTATTCAAGACGAATCATTATCTGATGAGTATATCAAAATAATGAGACTAGTTTTCTTACAGTCGAGTTTGCTCTCCAACTACTCTGACTTTTTCAAAATCATTCATCGGGATGGTCAGGAGTTTATCATTTGTTTCCAGGTGACACTCTTGTTCTTCCCTTTTTCAAAAAAAAAAAAACTATAAATACATGCCTGAATGCTAGTTCATACTTGTACAAAATAGATGAAAACGGAATTAGCTATAATTCCAAGGATTACACCAACAATAAATGCATATATAGGGTATAATTCGATTAGGCTCCGACCTTTCTCCTTGGAGAGCTTCTTGTTTTCTGTTTCAAGTTGTGTTATCCTTGTATAAAAGGTCGTGATTGTCAAGTCTTTCTGCAACTCATTTTTGTTGAGCTCCATAATCCTTTCCTCGCATTGATCCTTTTCGCTCTGCAAGCGTGTGACGATACTATTGAGCATGATGGAACGAGGGCTGTCAGTTAGCGACATATTTAAGGACTTCTGCACCTCCTCTTTTCCCAAACGTGTAGGAGACATAGGTGGAAATTCACCCTTCATCAGGTCCCTACTTGAGTTGTCGTAGTTTGACATTGGACTTGAGTTGAGCTGGATAAAAGAAAAACAAAAACTGGTTCCCTTAGCCACATATGAATCAGACATATTCACCCTGAAGAGCATTTAATAATGAGATTTGCAAGAACTGGTAAAAATATTATAACTTTAAACACGAGAAAAAGTTTAAACATTAAACACAAGTGAAATTATCTGTCGGCAGAGCAAAATGAAATCACATAGAGCAATTCAGGATTTTGAAGTTATAAATGATTGACATATATGCATTCTTTGCTTACAATTCATTTTCACATGAGTAAATTGCAGTATATACTATATAGTATAAACACCCAGCAGATACTAAGTTCATTAATTTTGAAAATTTCTGGTTCTCTGCTCTAACTATTGAGCTATCAAGACCAGTCAGGAAAACACTATGGGAGAGAAGTTTCATGGTGTATACAACTCAAGGTGAAAGGCTAGTGTTGTCCAAAAAATATTTTTGATATGATAAAAGTAGAGAGTTATATAATTACACCATTTTTTGATGTAGTATAAAACCGTTTTGATATGATGAGTATAAGGACATTCAACCTCACAACAACCACCATCTACAACATTTCAAGTCCACAACATCGGAATCCCCAAAAATTACATTCATTCATATTAGAAATCTAGGGTCCGGTCTAATCCACTTGCTAAAAATCACACGAAAATAACAAAGCAATTTTTTCCATAAGAGTTAGAGAAGACATACCTCCATAGTGCAATCCGAACAAGGATGAAGAAATTGATGGTTTCTTACGCTGAACGAAAGCAAACATTTTTAGGGATCTCTTGAAATCGATCTAAAAAAAGCCTAAATCAGAATATTCCGCTTTACAGAACTTACCCGCTCTGGATTTTGTTGAGGACGAGCAAATTGTTCTCTTTCATTCTTCTCCCTGTGAATCATTAGGGTTATTGAGAAATTCAGTCAAGATGAAAATGAGAGAAGAGAAGAGTGCAAAACCTTCATATACTCGAGCGAGATATGTGAAATTCATAGCCAAATAAGGATTGCGAGGAGCAATATGATAAGCTGGGGCGAACATTATTTTTGTGCCAAATTTCAGCTTCTAAAAGCTATCAAAACTTCTATCATCTTCAATAAGCTACAGTGAGCGAACAGACCACTGCAAGCTTATAATTTTCACATAAACTAGCATAAGTTTTCCTAAAGCTTGAAACTTAAAAATGAGCATGATATGGCATGACATGACGTGGCATAAGCATTCATGGCATCTCAAACATTATCAAGAATCTAAGGTCTGAAAAGGAAAATATATTATGAGCTAAGCCACAGGTCTCTTGAGTCTTAAATAGACATACAACACAACAATTGCACAGCCTTTAAATTTTGATAAGAATGAGAAAAAAATGGACATCAGTGACGATAAAACAGGATGCTAGCTCCTAACCTTCAACACCTAATAAAAGCAATGGAGAATCATCGAGCCTTTGAGGTGTTCCATCCACTGATGACACTTGAACAATGAATTTGACATGAGAAATATCAGCGGACACTAATAGATCAGAAACATAAAATGCTTCAACCTGAGCTACTCCAAGATACACTTGCACCCTGTTGTCAGGTGTCCCGCTGCTGTCATCAGTTGTATGTTTTGATATCATCTCGACATAAATTTGGTACTTGGGGAACACCGCATTACTCCCATTCGTCAATATCCACACAATCTTGAGGCTCAAGTACTTGGAACCTTGAGGACTAGCAGGGGACCAGTTAATAGATTCACCTTCAACAATCCATGAACTAGCAGGTGGGGGTTCATAGTTCTGATTTAGATTTTTGATTGAAATGTGACCAAGAACATCATTGTAGTCAGCTGAACCGCCAACTTGGGGTTCCAACTTGTAGCACACAGCATGGATACCCACCAATGTATAGCCCGGCATTGAAATGATGTGCTCCATAGTGAACCAACCTTTAGCTGACTCTGTAGATTTATATGGCAAAATCACCATACTAAATTTCTGAGAAAAAGTGTTCATTGTCAGTATATGGTTTCCACGTGATGCAAGGAGCACTGGTGTTTTCTCGTTTGTCACGGAATATAACTCCAGAAGAAGACCCAGGAGTGAAACCCCATCAGAATTTACCTGGACACATGTTGGTACAACTTTTGAGATTAAAAGAAATCACAACTAAATACAAAACAAAATTTGCAATATGCAAATAAGTAACTTGCATTATCATAGATTTGTAACAGCCACATATTCCGAGGTAAAAAATTTAGATACCTAAACCTAATAACAGAGACGTGCTATGTTTATAGAGGTCGGATCTGGTGAGAATGATTAATGTGGTACTAATATACGAATGAAAAATTCGCATGCACAACCTGCCATATTCACATGCAAAACCTTCTATATTCACATGCACAACCTTCTATATTCACATGCACAACCTTTACATTCACATGCACACACAGGTGCATGTATTTTTCATATATTGTCAAAGACATGCACACATGTGCGGATGTGCATGTGAATATACAGGAATGTGCATGTTAATATAGAAGGTTGTGCACGGGAATTTTTCATTCGTACATTCGTACAATAATAAATCATTCTCACCTGAATCTTTTTCCATGTTTATAACCAATTTTGTGCAGTAGACAAGGCATTCAATTTATCTTTCTTAAGCATATTTTGCTTACGTATATACGTCATCAAAGTAAATGCCAGAATTGTTTAATAAACAAAAAAGAAAAGAAAATAAAGTTCTATGTATTAGGGTTTACAAGTGTTGTCTGGAAACTTTTTCTTGGAGTTATATGCATGGCAATGTGCAAATCATAATTTTTCTTCCATTTTCTGCTTGGGTAAGAAAAAAATGAACTTTCTTAATGGGGACAATTTAGAAACCTCAAAGCATTTAATCATTAAAAAAATTTAAAAAAGATTAGCCTACAGAATATGTCAAATAGAGAGGCAGCTCCTCCATAAGAAGCTTTCCTTTGAAAAGCCTAGACGTGAAGTAGCCTTTGCCGTCAAGAAATCCTTTAAATGTTAAGTTCCCTCCTCCGTTGTAAGATGGTTCTTTAGTACTGGAATATATAAGTTTGGAGAACAGTCAATGTATAAGAACAAAGATAGCAATTCTATCATTTTATAAGGACTAAACAAGTATGCAGAATAAATTTAAATTGATACCAGAACTGCACTCTGATCAGAATCTTACAGTCTTTCCTTCACTTATTTTAAGTTATTTATATGAAAGAAACTACCACAAGTACATGAGCTTACTCCACAAGGACTTGTATGGTGTTTGATCCAGAACCTTCAGGTGGTTCCAGTAAAGGCTGTACAGGGACCAGTAGTGCCCAAAAAGGGAACATATCAGCTTAATGATACATAAATACTTCTATGAAAATGATACAAAATAAGAGAATCATAGCAGCAGCGGCATAACAAGAGACCAAGTATAGAGGAGAACTTGCAAAAATATTGTGGAAAAGAGAGAATTACATGAGCAAGTAATATTATTGAAGGATGTGGTAGTAATATAATCGATTGAAGTGGTCTCCGCGGCATAGCTTATATTGATTTAAAGACATACATGTTATAATTTTGGAGATTTAAGTATATTCATGACTTGATGGATATAGGTTGGGCAAGTAGCGCGATATATATCATTATATCCCCAAATAACCCAACTTTTGGTTCAGTAGCCTAAAGTTTTTAGAAACTGAACTACTGGATCAATGATTGATACCTGAAAGCTTTGGCAGGATAAGTTGCACCAAGGAGCATCTGATACTTGGTCCCCATTCACAGAGAGATGATAACCACTGCCCTGAGCATATCGAACATCATAAGCTAAAGCTATAGGTGGTTTAGGCTGATTTTCCAAGCTAGACTTACTTTTAAAGAATTCTACGAAGCAATCAAGAAAGAAACAGAGTAGATGCTTGAACCACATTAATAGATAAGATAACCTTGCACGTCACAAGGTTTCTGGAAATCATCATTTTTACATGATTAAATTAATCCTTTGCAGTTTGCATTTTTCTTTCGAATTTTTACTGTTTTTGTTTAGAATCCAATACAGGTGACTGAACTCTGACCTGCTGTCATTGACCTCACATCATATGTAACCAAATAGTTTACACTAAAGATCAATCACTGCCCATTTTGGGCTCATTAAGCACTGGTTTGATATATACTTTCGTGCCTATTAATGATATAAAGCTTAGGCTGTTGTTTTCAAGAAAGAGAAAAGCAAGAAGAGAGAAGAGGGAGGTTTATTGAAATTGCCTAATATCATATCACCTAGTGATAGTTAGAGCCTTAGAAGGACAAATTGGATGTGAGCTGTTACCCTAGTTTCATTAAACTAGATTATATTGTCTTTAAACTATCTCTCTACCCCTGCGGTATTTTTAACATTTTATGTTAACAATCTCTCATTGCTTTGGTCAATTTAGCTACCAACGTAGATAATGTGTTAGAAGTACTGACATGTGGACTTTGTTTCGCAAGCATAAATGGGAGTTGATGTTTAAGTGTGAGGTCTTTAGTGTGTGTTTTTCTTAGAAAGAGAAAACAAGCTCCCATAATAAGACTCATACAAAGGCTTTCTGAGAAACAGTCGTTTACCGAAAAAGGATCTTATCCAAATCATGATATCTCTCCGACCTTCCTCAATAATGTAGGGAAAAGGGCAATATGAAACACTTTTAAGAGAAAATTAAGGACAGAACAGAGTAAAAAGTGGAACCTGATCGAAACTTGTGTAAAATGGTAACCTCACTGGGTAATTCTGAGCTATTGCCCATGATTTCTCAACAAGATGCCACCAACTGAAAGAAACCCCAACATGCAATATACGATTGATGAGTCAAACAGGAAGACATAAATGGAAATAGTGTTGCAATAATTTGGTACGCAGAGAAGACTATTTCAACTTCCATGATGAAGAGGTTACGTGATTTATCAATAAAAAATATGAGCCTCATGCTCTTTTAAGGAAGAAACTATTATTCGTTAGTATTATTATGTTATGGTTATAAAAAATGTTATTGAGGTCAACGAGGTCAACTAAAAGTCTTGACATTTGGCTCTAAACCTCAGATTTTGGTTGATGGTTCAGGACTTGGTTAGGTTAATTTCAAAGAAATTTATGAATGATTTAAATCAAATTCAACCAAGGTATTGGTGTGGAGAACACTTTCGAAAACCAATGTGTAAACAAACAGTGGTATCAGATTTCTAACCAACATCTCGTACCCTAAACCCATCTACAAAACACCACCTAAATAAATAAAAAAGTTCAAGACTATCATCAAAGGGTCCGAAAAATCAACTCAACTGCTAAAAGGTATGCAAGATGCGTAAATCAGTTACCGATTCTGAGCAGTCTGAAAATTTGGAGGTTGCTTAGTTTCATAGATCCATCCAGGGGCAAATATGGCAGCAGATACATCCTCCCTCTTTACAACATCAAGTGCCTTGTTTGTCTAGATGGTGAAAAATAACATATATTTAAACAACACAGATTTGTAAAGGAGGTATTGAAATGGGGTATGGGATGCAATTTCTCTTTAAACAAACCTTCATTTTCCAGATAACATAGGTAATGAATTTAAAGGAATTTAGAGGCCACACAAACTCTTGAAGGACAGTCAAGGAATCACATAAAGTCTCATCCTGAACTGTACGGACGAACCATTTAAAATTCTATCCTGCAGTGGACCTAATTAGCCCAATGTACTCTGATTCAAAATGGACTTCTTCCTTGGAATGAATCTTTCCATGGATCCTCTTATTTCATAGAGTATTCAAACATCCAGATTTATAATTTTTATGAAACCAAAGAATGATTTCTACATCTTTTCTTATCTAAAGAAAGACAACTTCAAATAGATGATTGATAAATGAGACATACATTCCACTGTCCTCCACCGAAAGTGTTCCGTCCAAAAACATCTATTCCCATGTAAACATCAAACTTCCTTTGACCAGCACTTAAAGCCGAAAGCCTTGGATAGTCTTCCTGTTACACCAACCATATGCCAGACAAAGTTACCATTTTTTACTAGTACTACGTGTTAAGGTAACAGGAGATAAGAAGGGAATACCTTCCATGTATAGTTTACGAATATCCCATCACATAGATCAAAGAAGGGTTTGTTTTTATCATTCAGCTGATCTTGCCAATCGAGATCACCATCAATTGTGACACTGTCATACCTACGTGGACGAAAAGTAATAGCATATCAGCAAGCATGTTAATATCATACCAGCTGTGGCAATATCTTGACACTCACCATATGACTAGAGAACCAGGATTTGAAGAATGCAGGGTTTGTGTCAAATGGCTGACAAATTGTTTCATTTGAGGTATCTGATTTGCATCTAAATTAACCTCCATATTTATCTGCATCAATATTGTTAGAACTTAACAAAATTCTCAGAATCCTTTGAAAGATATTCAACCAGTAAGACAGAAAAAAGAAATAGCAACAACATGCCCCATTATATCCTGAGAATAGGGTATGGGAGGATCAGAAATGGGCATATATTCAAAATGCCAAAGAAATAACATATATACAATATATTTCATAACCAAAAGGACAAAACACACAATATAAATTAACTAAATAATTAAAGTATCAAGGGGGAACAAACCAGCCACCCATCAAACCCCAAGGCAATTGCAAGCTCGCTAAGTCTCTCAGCATATAGATGAGCAGATTCCTTGGTCGCTAGCAGGATGTCACAGGTATGTTTGCCTTCATCCCATTCTGTTATGAAAGTTCCCAAAACCTATCTTTGCAATAAAAAAAAATTCATCTGGTTATGATAATGTATTCCCCATTTGATTCGAAGATTCAAGGCATATTTCTATGTTATTGAGTTTCTATATCCAAATTAGCAACATCGGTCTAGTTCACCTTTTATGTTATTTGGTTCGGTTTATGTTTTAGTATATTTAACAATATTATTTTTAAGTCTGTTCAAACACATCGTAACTAGTGACAGCACTAGCCAATTATCTTAATTCAGAATCATTTCCCAAAACTTCTCCCTATTTCCAGTTACGAATTCCAGCTTACTTGAGTTGATTTCTAGATCTGGTCCCCCCCTGCTTCCAATTCACAGTTGAGTTTCTGGCTGGGACTTACATTTTACTGTTTCCATCTATCTCTGTAGAACCATCCCAAGATTTCCTGTACCAATTGCTAATCTATTTTACCCCAAATAAATAGCAATACTAAGAAAAGAAATCGTTTACTACTGTTAGTTGAGTAACTAAAACCGATTAACAACTTGTAGAAACAACAAATCTTAATAATTTTAAGATGCACGATCTTCACCATGGTTTGAAAAACTTGCACTAAGTAAAAAATCAAGAAAGAAAGAAAGAAACAATACTCTACCTTAACACCATGCTTGTGAGCAGCATTTGTCCAACAAGGAGGTGGAATGGTGACCAAATTATGGGAGAAGTAAACGAAAACATCAATCAAATACCAATGCCAGATCGCATAAGCATCGGGATTATTGGCACCTTGAATCCACTTATCATCCAAGTAGCCGCCGGCCATATCATGGCAGACCAACAGCCTAGGGCGATTAGGCATACTTGATGATCCATCATCCGGAGTCGGGTCTAAAGGAACCGAGGCCTTATTGAAGGGATAATGAAACGATTCGAAGTAGGATCGAGATTCGAGTTGCTCAAGTGTCTTTAAAGGGTAGGACACTGGAGTTGACGGCTGTGACGGGTCGAATGAATCGGATCTGGCCGGTGATTTCGCTAACTGAAGATCTGGCGAGACATCGGACATGCTGAATTTGAAGAGATTGAAGAGTTTAATGGAGATTGAGCAGTACAAGTTTCGGATAGAGATTAGGGTTTCGCGCTTCACATGGGCGCGAACAAATTGCATTTAGGGAAACTGTAAACGTTTCAGTTGACTTCTATCGTTCAATCGGTTTCGGTTCAAACGTTGAATTTCTCGTCAACCACGTCATCATCTAGTCTATCTCTGTATAAAAATTGAAGGGTTTGCTGAAGCAATGACAATCGGTACCCGGCCATCGATGGGCCTTCTATTAAATGTACGGGCTTTGTTGGGCTTTGTGGATTACGCTTTAGGCTTCGTCTTTTGATTTTCAGCAGTTATTGTATAACCTACGTTTCACCATTTCTTCCTTAATTCCTTTCTTCATAACTCCACACTCTTTAATCGTTGTCTATGTCCTTTGTCAATCTCCTCTTACTTCCCCTCTCAATCGCTACTTTTCTGGTCATCAAATCTGAATTTCCAGATCATGACGGGGAACCTTCGCACCATAGCTGGCACCTTCGTCTACCATAGTCGCCTAGAACGAGCACCGTCGTCTCGAACCCGGCACCATAGCTGGCACCTTTGGCATCGATCCCTCCGCTTTGAATCTCAACAACCACTTAATCAACCGAGGCACCGACCTCCCCGCTTCCTCTTCTCTGCTCGCGGCCTCTCCACCAGAACCGCCTGTTCTACCGCCCTAATCGTTGGCAAGCTCCTTAAATCTGGCGCCAAGAGTACCCCCTCTCTTCCTCATCATCCAATCAGTTTCAAATTGAATCGAGATTATCTCATGTGGCTCTGAAATACTTTCAACACATTACAGGTCTCTTCTGGGAGATTCGTGAGGAATATCAATTCATCCCTACAACCCAACTCCACTTATCTTCATCCTCACTAATACGCTATTCTGGGCTCTTCCTTCTCCTACCGTTACAACCTCCAAACACCATTCTTTATCAGGTAACTGCTCTTTTCTGACTAATTTATGTCCGACTTCCGTATTTTTTGACTCCCCTTTTCCTGATCCTCAATTGGGTGTTGAATTGATATGTAAGTTGGGTTGTATTCGTCTGATTGACTATTGTTACTTTTCTATCTTGAGTGGTAACTTAATCGAATGTTTGCCTTATTGCAATCGGGTTAGGGGTTCTAGCCACTACATCTCATGTTGTTAACACAGAGACTCTATTTGTTGTGTATTACAAGCCCAGGTTTGATTGCCTGTCTAATGATTATTCTTATATGCTCTATGTATGCAACTATTTTCTTTGATCTTAATGTTAACAATTCTGTTTCCTTCTCAAGGTCTATCCAGTTTATCGTCAGCGTGAACAAGTATTTGGAGGCTGCTAAGCACGGGTTTTCTGTAGGAAGGCGTTTTAACATGAGATTTGAGGGTGATGATTCGCCTGATAGAAGGTAGGTATCAATACTTAATTTAAGGTGTTTAATGTTGATAACTATTTGGCAATAACTGGTAAATATTATTGTTGCATAGGTTCACTGGCACAATTACTGGTGTTGGTGATTTTTCTGATCAGTGGAAAGATTCTAAATGGAGGTCTCTGAAGGTTAGGATCTGTTCATCCATATATTTATGAACTTTCATTAATTAGCTCTAAACTCCTTGACATTATTCATTTTTGTTTTCCATTTGTGTTCTACTTCAGGTTCAATGGGATGAACCAGCAGCAATTCAAAGACCAGACATGGTTTCACCATGGGAAATAGAACCTTTTACTCCATCTATTCCTGTCAATCCGACTCCGTCAACCACAATTAAGAGCAAGAGGCCGAGGCCTAACGATATCTCCATATCCGGTATACATAATGCCATTTTTTCAATCTCAATGGTTTTCAGAAACATGAGCTTAATTTTTTATCATCGTTCTTATTTTTGGTATGTAGAATCGGTCACGGGTTCTGCAGCTTCTTCGCCTGGTTTTAGGTATGGATCAGTGCAGAATCCTGAGCTGACAAACTTAAGGTACCAACTCGATCACCCAAGGGCAATGCTGAAAGCTATGTAGTTCCACAAAGGGGAAAAGTGGAAGCTCTAGGATGTTCAGGAGAGAAACAGAATGAAACTAAACATTCCAAATCTGATGGTCCTTCAAATAGGAGCGTGAAGTGGGAAAACTCTCCAAAGGTGTTGAATGCTTCTGATGAGAACAAGATCAACAAGGTTATAGACAATGGGAACTCACAAAGTTCAGGTATGTGTATATATATATATCGACAGCTTTATGATTTTGAGATCAAATTCAGTAAAAAGGGAATGCTAATTAATGAACTTTTCTGCGGACTAGAACTTTTGATGGCTTGTTTGGAATGACAAATGCATAGAACAACTCCTTGATAGCTTTAAATGTTATATAGTCAAGCTCATGTCTATTTCCTCCTTTAACTATTGTTTGTTGGCTGCTATTTGGGAGAGTTTACATGTCCCTTTATTCCTCGCAGGCCGAAAATCCACTGATGTAACGAATAATGAGCCACAGAAAGAAATCATAGATCTGGACGGTGTGCAACTGAAAAGGCATAGTAGGCAAGTTTCAACTTCTGAATTATCAAAGAATCTTGAAATCAATGATGGAAGCGACAAAGGGATCATCAGAAAATGTGCAACAAAAGAACTTGAAAGCCCCATTCATGATGGCATAAACCGCACTCTGCTATCTGCTTCTCGATCACCCAATGGCAATGCTGAAAGCTTTGTAGTTCCACATAGTCGAAAAGTAGAAGCTCTAGGATGTTCAGTAGAGAAAAAGACTGAAACTAAACATTTCAAATCTAATGGTCATTCGGATAGAAAATTGAAGCTGGAAAACTCGCCAAAGATGTTTAATGCTTCTGATGTGAGCAAGATCAACACAGTTACGGACAATGGGAATTCACAAAGCGCAGGTAGTGTATTTGGACTGCAACTTTGTGATAATTATATGTTTATTTATGGTTAATTAATTTTTGTGATATTTTGACAATTGACGCTTGAAAACTACCAGCTTTATGGTTTCGAGATCAAATTCAGGGAGAGGGAATGCTAATTAGTGAATTTTTAGATGCTCAAGTGCTAAATATGTATGTGGACTAGAACTCTAGAAGGGTTATTTGGAAGAGAAAGTGTAGACCTTGTTTGTTTTTTTATTGAGCGAAATGAGTTCAAATCGAGGGTAGATGAGATGAGGGAAATCCAAATAACACACTAGATTTTTGGTAGATAATCATCTTACAGTTGGGTCATATTTGGCAATTACTTTTTGGGTGAAATGAAAAATACACATAAGCTATTGTTGATTCATTCAAACAAGCAGCTTCTTGATTGCATGTCGTTTTTGGTTTGTGTTACATTGAATTCTCGCTCAGAGATGTAAAGGTTTTCTCTGTGTTCAATTGTATGAATTTTGTGTCCGTTCTCGCAATGTGAGTTGCATACATGATTTGGGGTTGTAGATTTTTTCACTGATGAGTGTGTAGTGTAGTAATTAGGTGATCGACCTGATACTATATCATATATGAATATATGATAAATATATCATTTTCCCCCGCAATATCTGTTCCTGCTGTTCAACTAGAATACTGATACTATATCATAAATGATAAATATATCATTTTTTCTCCTGTTAATGTGTCGTCTAGGAGTAATGTTTTCTTTTCTTTTTTTAGTCACAAACTAATCCATGTAGCAGTTCAATTCCAAGCGGTATGGCGATAAGGGGAAGTTCTGTTTTGTAGAAATCCAGGAGGATATGCAAACTAAGCATGTTAGGAAGATTATCAGGTTAGATTTCTTGATCTTCTCTGATTTCAGTTTTCGTTGAAAAGGACGTCTGCAGGTTGATTTGTTTGTTTGTCTGTGTTTGAGAATCTTGGAGATGTATGAATTGGTTAAAATGTCAAGTATGTATATGTGCCTAAATGGAGAAAATTATCAGTCAAAGTTATTTGATTTTTCTATTATATCTTCAGTTCTTGACAAGTTTCAAATCATAGTAATATGTAAAGAACAACTTTCAACAGTATGATGTTAGATTCTTCCATCTTAATACCTTTGTCATGTCTATATATATGTCCCTGTATGTGTTTTTTCCTTCCACTCAGATAGATTGACTAACAATTGTGAAAGAATTCAAGGATTTGTGTTTGGTATTCTATTCTCAAATTAAAAAGGTTTTACAATCATGATTCATCAACAGTCTCACAAGAGGCGAATGTACAAATGTTAGGTTGGACTTTTTGCAACTGAGAGCAACCGTCCTTAGTTTCTATCCTGGGAGTTCTTTTTGCTGAATATTAGGTTGTGTTATTGTTTACAAAACCATCTACTTTTGTAGTTGAAAATGTATTTATTTACTAGCATAAATTCTTCTTGCACTCTAACTTCTAAATTGCAAAAACTTCAATCACTTTTGTGCATTAAACATGTCTATTTATCTACGAGAATTGTCAATTTCAATTCCATGAGCTTAAAATCCTTCATGGTCTACTGCATCTATTTTTACGTTATTTGTCTTCTTTTTCAATGTTGTTGGAGTATTTAATTAACCACCTCTGCAGTGTAATTTTCGTTCCATTCTGGGTTTTAATTGCTGTCATTTTTTTCTTTCGGAAGTTGTTAACAGTAATGTAGAATTAAACTAATTTTTTTAAGAAAGTTTTGAACTTATATGTAAGATGGCTTCCATAGGCATGTTTTGTGGATTTTAAGCACAATTTGAATTTGTTTTGGTCATACAATTTCCCGAATTAGCGTGTGCGTGTGTAAGAATGAGTTCAATGAATGATTTGTATTGTAACAATTTCACAATTCAGTTCCTTTTCTCATTCATTTGTTCGTTTGCAGTGTCTAAAAAGCAGAGGTTTGTTATTCATGTCGGGGAGAAGCTATTTTGATCGAAATCTTCCATTCACAATCGTCGTCGACAACTTCAACGCCCTCTATTACCTCTGGTACTCTACTTTAGCATTCCTGAACTGCATCTAGATAGGCTTTTTTGGAATTCCTAATTTTACACTGAGCTTAAACTGTCAAATTGTTCTCTAGAAATTTCAGTAAAAGTTGTAACTTGGCTCATGTTGGCAGGGTCTACAAATGAATGTATCTCATTTTTTTTGAGCACTTAGGCATAAGTATTCATACTCACATTAATTGAATACCTTGGGATAACTTATCGATAAGGCTGATAATAGTACTATCAGATGACGTTCCTAAGCTACTGGATTTTTTGTGTCTGCTGTTTATTTGTTATGTCAGTTTCTAGGTTCTTCAGGGGTTTCTCTTCAGTTGCTCTCCTGTAATTATATTATATAGCCTTCACATGAATAAAATACTTGAAGTATTTCATCTTCTCTCTCTCATACACCACTTTTAGAGGTTTATCAGCCTCTTAATGTTCCCTTATCCTCTCTTTTTTCACTAGCAACTAAGTTGACAATCATCATTCAAATTGATAATTGACCTGACAAGAACATTTATGGATCTAACCTATACCTCTTTAGATGGCTATGGTGTCAGGTATACTAGCTTATAAGTATGGAGCACCTTTTGCATGGATTACATCCCTCTCCGTGGCTGCTTATATTGCCTTCACATTAACTGTGACCCAGGTATTATGACTGCTCTCTGCTTTGTTTCTGTTCCTTTTTAATTCTTCTGTCTCACTTATGAACCATTGCAACAGTTGGATAGGACTGCTGATCTTTCTTTTTCTATGATAAAGCAGTATTGGCAATACATGCATATAATTACAATACCATATAATGCTCCTTCGGTCAACTTAATACATATCATGTAGGTTCAAAGAATATTGTGTAGATGACCTGAAAATTCAAACAAGGAAGCTGAATGACACCAAAGATTTGTATAACTTATTTTAGCAAAAAAATGTCAGTGATGTGGAATATAGCATAACTAATAGAAAGATTATTACTCGAGTTGGACATGAAATAGTAAGCTATAAGAAATTGTGTGCAACTTCCAGATCAAGTGTTGCAGGTTCATCTAATTTCCACAACAATTACCCATAAGTACCATCATGAATTCCTCATTAACATTTTTCATCAAACATTTACTCAAATAATGGTATGTTGTCTTTTCCATTTAGCATGAAAATTACTTTTTAACACTTGAGACCGAGAAAAGCCTGGTCAACAGTGAGGGCAGCTGTATAAAGGGAAGATTAATAGATGGAGACTGACTAGGATAAACTAATAAGGCTAATGCACTTTTACATGAAAATTTAAAAGCTATAAAGCATGGCTTAGATTATCAAAATCTTGATGGTCAAGTGGAGAATACCTTGGAGTTTTCGTTTTTTTTCCTGTCACTGAATTCTTTGGAGAATGCCTTTTATATATCTCATCATTTTCTTGCTTTCAGATTTTTTTTTTAATATTCTTAAGTTGCTCGGAGTGATGAGACGAAAAGCACCAAAACATCAACGTCCAGATCAGATTTGGTGTAAGATAGTGTTTGGTACTTTTATTTATGTTTATTATGACGCCCCGATATGTCCTCTTAGGCCCGGTTTTTCCAACATTGATGTTGGAGATGAAGAACTGTTGGACACCAGCTCAGCATATGTGTCATCGGGCATCAAGAAGCAGAAGCTGGGTTAACTGAAACCATATAAGATTGCAAGCACTGGAGGGCATTTTGTTTATTGCAAAGATCATATGATTTCCTTATGTTTTGTTTTTTCATGATTTAAAATTTCCTCTGTTTTCGGATACATTGTTTGGTTTGTTTTCACCGGATGCTTGGTTGTTTCAGTGCACTTTTGATCTCATCTATCTTATTTCATATTTTTCGCATATCTGCGTATTTTGCAGTGTAATGTTTTCCGATTGCATATTATCATCTGCAGTAACCTGGATAAATTTGAGTCCACATTCAGCAGTTTGATTTGCCTTTTCTTTGGTAGTTTTGGTTATCATGCTGCATAGAAACTTCAGGGAAAGGTCCTGCACTGGCTGATGGTGAGTTCTGTGGTGGCTCAGGAACAACTATTTCTGTATTCCCAGTAAGCAGGTCAGTTGTTATTCCCGACTTTGAATTTTGCTTTGGTGATTATTTTTTCTTACAAAATTGATCAATGATGAATATTAAGCGGGACCCCAAAAAAACTGAAGATGTGTTGCTGCTGAAGTGTTTCTTTGGATTGCAGATTTTGAATGACGGAGCTGAAGAAAGCCAGTCACATCTGATCCACAACATTGGTGTCGGATTGTATGAAGATCATATTCTGTGTAAGATAGGTTAAATTGATGGTAATTTTTCTTTTCCTTGATTTCATGAAATTGATTTTAATGTTTAAATTTTACACAGTAGTGGAGTCGGTGATGTAAACCAATTAGCCACCAGCTCAGAGGATGTGTCATCTGGATTCAGAATGCCGAACTGGGACTAAGAGCACCATTTCCACCTTTGTTGCTATGAAAGTTGTTTATTTTAGCAGCCAACAAATGATAATGTCGTGTTTTCCTTGCTCAAAATCTGCTTAGTTGGGTTTGAAAGCGGTCTATTATATGTACATTGATGATTCGTTGTATTGGTTGGCCACATGTAATAAAAATGTTGTGTACTTGCATAGTTTGTTCTTTAATTTAGATTCCAATCCCATTATGATATGCAACGTTTTAATATTTAGTCAAACCAGACGTCGGTGTTTTGTTTTCTATTACCCCATCAAATGACTCCGCTTTTCTTCTGTGCATTCTTCATTCTAAATTCATGTACGAACAGAAGTCCATCTTAGGTGTCATTAATATCAAATGAAAGGAAAACAAAGATAAACCGTTTCATACCCGCGCGAAGCGCGGGTTTTCGCGTCTAGTACTCAATAAGTTAGATCGTCCTCATTTAACATATTTTATCTCTTTTTTTTAATGAGCAAGGAAGGCCCCTTCATCGGGCACACGCATAAAGGGTGAACTGTGCTGTCTCCATAAGTCGAACTCAGGACATGTGGGTAATGACACCATGCCTACACCACTAGGCTACGGGGACTTGACTTTAACACATTTATCTTCTTTAAAAATAAAAATAAAAATATATATATGTTGAAACATAAGAGGGGCTTAAGGAGGAACTCTTATTAAGATAAGAACTAAACAATTGTATATCATTTGTTGGATGATAAAGATTGTAAAAATCAACAGTTCAGAATAAAAGCAGGATAAATCAGAATTTAAAACGAAAAAGTAAAAAGGAAATTACATACGGTGGCAATTTTGAAAATTAAAGATAATTACAAATCGAATGACCATTATACCCATGTATTAAAACAAGCTGAACAAAATCATTCATGCTTCTATCATCCTTCTCCTAGAGAAGCAACCGGGAGAGAAACCCGAGAAGCTCCATCAATGGTGCCGCAGTGTCTCCCTAAATCTCTGACCGCCAGCGGTCCAGCTAGTCTGGTGAACAATGGTTCATGTCTCCAGCTTGGTCGACGACCATTTGCGCATCCACGACTGTTCTCTTCAGCGAATTCAACGTCACTAACAGGGAGCGATGGGTTTCGGTGCTCTTCGGCTAGTTTCAGTGGTTGGAGGTGGCGCCATCGTTCTGGTGAATTAGCACTGTTATGATCTTCGGGGAATTAGCAAAGTAATCTTGTTGCAATTAGTAAGTCAGTATGTTTCAATTTCACCACCAACCCGAATTTCGCCATGTTCTTTTTACCTAATTTGACTTCCATTGCTGTTAATTTCACCACCAACCCTAATTGCTATGTTGGTCAGATACATAGGTTCATGTATAGTTTCTAGACAATGAGAAATGGTGTGAGAATGCTCTCTATTGATTGCTGGTGAGAATACTGTACATGAGTATATATAGGATTTACATAGAAAGACCATTGGTCCACGTGGCATAATGCTAGAACCTTCCTAGTGTACAAATATCTAAGTTGCAAATATCTTAATGCTAGCTATACTCTACTATCCCCCCTCGAGACAAGCGGGCGAAGCCGAAGCTTGGATCGAAGCCATGTAAACCACTCACTAGGAAGTGGCTTCATAAGGGCATCTGCATACTGATCATTGGTGGAGACAAAAGCAATTTGCAGAGTCTTCTTTTGCACCCTCTCGCGGACGAAGTGATAGTCAATATCAAGGTGCTTGATGCGATTGTGGAAGATCGGATTGGCAGCGAGATACGTGGCACCAAGATTATCGCACCAAAGTATAGGCAGGGTGGGCAGGTACACGCCAAGTTCAGAAATCAGTTGTTGGAGCCACAGGAGTTCACAGGTAGAAGTTGCCACAGTGCGATATTCGGCCTCTGTTGAGGACCGTGAAACTGTCGGCTGCTTCTTACTTGACCAGGATATCAAGTTGGAGCCTAGATAAATGCAATAGGCCCCAGTGGAATGACGACCAACCTTGGTACCAGCCCAATCGACATCACAGAAGGCAGAGAGAGTGCAAGAAGTGCTGTGATCAATAGCTAGAGCCAGGGTGCGAGTTGAGTTTAGGTACCTGAGGATACGCTTGACAGCTTTCCAATGATTTATTGTCGGGCGATGCATGAATTGGCATACCTTGTTTACAGCAAATGAGACGTCGAGACGAGTGAGGGACAAATATTGCAAACTGCCAACGACGGTGCGATACAGAGGAATGTCATGGAAGGTTGCTGCAGATTCATTATCCAGTTGTGCATCTAACGCCATAGGAGTAGAGATGTGCTTAGCCTGATCCATTGATGTGCGAGCAAGCAAGTCAGTGATGTACTTCTGCTGATTCAGTAGTAAGCCCTGGGTAGTGTGATGGACTTCAACACCCAAGAAATAATGCAACCGGCCAAGATCCTTAACGAGAAACTGCACTGCAAGAGATGTGATGAATTTTATGGCGAGAGATTCTTGTGAGGTAATGAGGATAATGTCATCCACGTAGACAAGGACAAAGGCGAGAAGATTTTGGGATTGAAAGAGGAAAAGGGAGCTGTTGGATTTGGATGGAGAGAAGCCAAGTGCGACAAGGGCCGAACTGAGCTGAGCAAACCAAGCCCGGGGGGCTTGTTTGAGGCCATAAAGTGATTTGCGGAGTTTACAAATGTGATGTGGAAGAGAAGGATGAATGAAACCGGGTGGTTAGATGGTGTAGACGTCCTCCTCAAGGTCACCGTGGAGAAATGCGTTTTGGACATCAAGTTGCCGTATGTGCCACTGGTTCATGGTAGCGAGAGAAAGGAGAAGGGGGATGGTCTAGGGTTTGACGACGGGACTAAAGGTTTCAGTATAGTATAGGCCATGTTGTTGGTGGTAACCTTTGGCTACGAGGCGGGCTTTCCTACGTTCAATGGAACCATCGGGATGAAATTTGGTTTTGTAGACCCATTTGACCCCAAGGACATTGGTGGATGAGGATGGAGGGACGAGATCCCAGGTGTGGGTGGAGAGTAAGGCTTCAAATTCTCGGGTCATAGCATCTTGCCAAGGTTTGTGTTTTGAGGCTTCAGTAAAGGAACGAGGTTCATCCGGGGTGGTGTTTGTGAGATGGACTGTAGGGGAGGGCCAGGGTATGGTGTCGTCCGTACGAACTAGGGGGCAGGGGATCTGGTTACGGCGTCTAGTGATCATAGGGTGAGTAGTTGAGGGAGGTGATGGAGGGGCAGAAGTTTGTTGTGGATCAGGGGCGGATGGAGTGGGTATTGCAGGAGTTGGAATTTGGGCTGACCCAGATGAGGAGTTGGGAGTATCTGGAGATGGGCTGGATGTATGAGGCGGGGAAAGAAGAGGGCCCAAAAGTGGGAGATGGACGTGATCAGTTTGAGTAGGTGATGGACTTTGAGGAGATTGGAGTGTTTGGAAGGGGAAGGAAGATTCATGGAAAATGACGTCTCGGCTAGTATAGATGCGGTTGGTGGGAATGTGGAGGAAAAGATAGCCTTTGTGGCGAAGGCTATAACCAAGGAAAAGGCAAGGTTGGGAGCGGAAGTTGAGTTTGTGAGTGTTGTAGGGTCGAAGGTTTGGAAAGCAAAGACACCCGAAAACTCGAAGAAAGTGATAATCGGGTGGAGAGTTATGGAGAGTGTGATAGGGAGAATTATTGTGGAGGGTGGGTGTGGGTGTGCGATTGATGAGGTAGGTGGAGGCTTCAAAGGCATAGTCCCAATATGAATGTGGCATGGAAGCATGGGCAAGGAGGGCGAGGCCATTATCGACAATGCGACGATGGCGAGATTCGATGCTTCCGTTTTGTGGATGGGAATAAGGGAAGGTGAGGCGGTGATTGATGCCTAGAGCGGCGAAATGAGTTTTGAGAGGAAAGAATTCCGAGCCGCCATCGGTTTGGATGTTTTGAATGGTGGTGGTGAATTGTGTTTGAATGAACTTAAGGAATGCGACAACAATGTTGGTAACGGTGGATTTTGTAGGAATGGGAAAAAGCCACAAATATTTGCTAAAGTCATCAAGAATAGAAAGATAGAATCTATTTCCTTTGGTTGAGAATAAGTGGGTTGGGCCCCATACATCCATAAACAAAAGTTCAAAGGGCCTAGTAGACCTAGAAGGTGATGGGGGATGGGCCAAGACATGGGCCTTAGATTGGGAACAAGCTAAACATTTAAAATCTGCAAAACTAGAGGGTGTTTTTAGGGCTAGACTAGAAAGAACAAGCTGAGTTGTACGAACGTTGGGATGACCTAGGCGAGCGTGCCAGAGGGCGGGAACAGCAGAGGTGGTGATGTGAGCTTGAGGCGGGTGCGAACCAGTGGACACTTGAGACAACTTGTAGAGCCCGTCTTCAACCGGACCTTGGAGGAGGATGGTGCGGGTTGTCAGATCCGTCACAAGAAAATAGGATGAGTAAAATTTGAAAAAGCAGTTATTGTCTTCACAAAATTTTCTAACTGAAAGAGGTTTAGAGAGGGAAGGAACAAGGAGAAGATTGGATAAGAGAAATTTACGAGACGGGGTGGGGAGCAGTGCAGAGCCGTAGTCAGATATTGGAAGGTTGGATCCATCTCCAATGGAAATTGAGTTTGTTCCTGTATAAGGCAGCATATATGGGCTCCGGAGATGCGTCAGGTCTGGAGCAAAATGGTGTGTAACACTAGTGTCCGAGATCCAAGTGTGGTTTGCCTGAAAGGAGGGTGGAGGCTGTGCTTGGTAGGCCTGATTAAACCTGTTATGGAAAACTAATGCAGTGTGGCCCCGCTTTCCACAGACTTGACAAAGTGGACGATTGTCCTGGTGCCCTGCAAAATTTGTCCCAGAGTGCTGCTGATAAGAATTAGGACGTGGTCCCCTGCCCTGAGAGCTGCTTCCACGATACTGTCCTCGCCCAGGTCTGCCACCACGATACTGTCCTCTGTTGTTTTGAGGGTGCTGCGAGAAGTGAGTGTAATCGGCAGACGGGAGAGGAAGGATACCTGCGCTGGCGTTCTGGGTCACCTGATGATTCAGACGTGATTCGTGGTTCAAGAGAAAGGCCAGTACCTGCTGCGGTGTAGGGAGACTAGGCTGAGTTGAGATCGAAGAAACGAAGGACTCATAAGAGGAGTCCAACCCAGCCAAGATGTAGACAGTGAACTCGCCATCAGTGATATGTTGACCGGCGGCGGAGAGAGCGGAGCAAAGTGCCTTGGCCTTGTTGTAGAAGGTGGAGACAGAATCACCACCCTTCTTGAGAGAAGAGAGCTGCAAGCGAGTCTGAACTATATGAGCACTCGAGCGGGAGGAGAAGAGCTCTTTGAGAAGTGTCCAGATCTCGATGGAAGAGGAGCAATCTGTGACCTGCGCCAGCACCGTTTCCGACAGAGAGGAGGTGAGAATGGCGATGACGAGGTGGTCACGGGAGACCCATGTCTCAAAAGCAGGGTTGACAGCGCCAGTGGGAAGATGCTCTGGTGGACAGACAGAGGAGCCCTCAATATAGCCATGGAGGGCGTGAGCTCGCAGGTAAGGATACACCTGTGTTTTCCAAATGGGATAATTTTCTATGGTGAGCTTTACGGTGATAAAGCTGGAGAAAGAGGTGAGAGGTGTGTGGGTGGAAGAAGGAGGAGGGATGAGAGCAGCAGCCGCAACAACTTCGTCGGCCATTGATGGCAGAGTAGGGAAGAAGAAAGGGGTAGAGCGGAGGGTTTAGGGAAGAAGAGGACCGTTAGGACGTGGGTCCTGGGTCCTGGGTAGTGCTCTGATACCATTCTAGACAATGAGAAATGGTGTGAGAATGCTCTCTATTGATTACTGATGAGAATACTGTACATGGGTATATATAGGATTTACATAGAGAGACCATTGGTCCACGTGGCATAATGCTAGAACCTTCGTAGTGTACAAATATCTAAGCTGCAAATATCTTAATGCTAGCTATACTCTACTAATAGTGACTCTTGGGTTCATGTATAATGAATCTTGGAATTATTTTGTAGGCAATGGAGTTGGGGGATATGGTGTTAATACTTCCATGTTTCCTCTGTGTATTTTTTAGGAGTAGAAGTACAATAACTTTGAGATTTTACAACTGTTGTGGCCTGATTTCTTCAACACTGCAGCTTTGGGTACATCAAATTTTGACCAAATGAAGGGTAACAGGATATGCAAGCAGGTAATTCAATCATGTATATCATTTAGAGTTTTTTTTTGTTGTTTCATATTTATCCAGACATTATGTTGCCTGTTTCCTCACCAGTGGTGATCTGGTAAATTAAACTTCCCTTATCCACATTTTTTTCCGATTTTTCAGTATAGCTTTTTAATTCTTATTATATGAATTTTTTGTTCATTATAGTTTCTTCATTGGGAAAGAGGTCGTGATGTTTTCGAGAGGCTCTTGATTGATTCAGATTGGGCTTTAAACAACGGAAACTGGCTTTGGTTATCCTGTTTTTCATTTTCTATGAGGTACTAATAACATTAATAAAAACAACTTTATTGACACAAGTTTTCTCAAGTAATTGAACACTCTTGACTCTGCAGTACCATCGGATCTACTCACCGATCTCATTTGGCGAAAAGCATGATCCAAATGGTGATTTTATCAGACATTTTTTTGCATGTGTTTAAAGGTATTTAGGATTTTTGATTTTTGATTTTTTTTTACTGGAATGGGTATGACTTGCTAAATGCTGGCTAAGTACTTTGTTCAGACATGCCAAAGGAGTTATATGAGCCATGGACTGCTCCTAAAAGCATTCAAGACAAACCTAAGTGTATAATTGGAAAAGATTATCCACATCCAGGTAAAAACATTTCTTGCTGATATTTTTGTCAAAATTGCACCAATAAGATACCTGGTACTTAAATGTAGTGTGTTTAATTTGGAGAACCCCTAATTTTATAGTATATTAAGATTAAGATATTTGGGTGATGCGTGTCTGCAAAATTTTCTCAACTTTGAAATATGTCTTTTTAGTCTTCACATTGTTGGAATATACACGAGGACCTAACTTTCTCATTCAATTTTTTTGGAAGTAGCATGGTGCATTTTCACCATTAGCTTTGACACTCTTGCCGTGTTAACGCTCTTGGGCATTTTTTGTATAAATATTGTCTTGCTTCATAAAAACTTTCTTCACCCATGTGAAATTAGTGATGAGACTAGACCCGGAAACCCGCGCTTCGCGCGGGTCTGAAACGTGTTTTTTAATCGTGTCATTTCACAAACGGAATTTTAATTTATTCTTTGTTGTGTTTTGAATCATTATCTTAAAATCACATCTTATTGAAAGAGTTAATTAGACATTTGACTTTTGTGAAATGTAAAAATCCATGTGGGAAATGCAATACTGAAATATTAGGCGAATATATGATAAAAACCTAACACGAAGGTTTCAATTATGTGATTAACTGAAATGAAGTACAATTGTTCAAGATTATAAAATGTGTAACACACTAACATGATTTTGACCGTAGGCGTTTCTTTTTACCGTAGGCGTTGCTGTTTGTATTGTGTTATTCTAATTTTGCTGCTTTGTTGCTGTTTACATGTTGATTTTCACCGTAGGCGTTCCTTTTGGAATCCCTAATTTGAAGCAGTTACTCTCTTTCCTCATTTGGTTTTGTGTTTTTGATATCGTTTTCGTAGCTTTTGATCTTCAGTTTTAGGCTAATGGGTGTTTTGATTTTGTTGTCTCTGACTGTTAATGATGTTTTTTGAAATTCTTGTGTAAGGGTTTTGTTCATTCAGTATCTTGTAATGGTTTAGGCATAGCAGTTGTTTTGGATATATGATGAATGGTATGTTATAAATATGTTTTGAGATTCCTCAAATCATTTCTTCCTCCTTTTTTTGTTCATTTGTGAACGAATGATGTTGTTGTTGCGATCTATGTGTTGTAGTTGTCCATTTGATTTGTGGTTACGGTTGCAATAAACCCATGGCTTAAGGTATGCAAATCAGATGGTTACGCGTAGGCTAAATCGTATGTGAAATTGATCCACGATCAGATAATGGTTCTCATAGTTAAGAAAAAATTAAGAGAAAACGTCAAAAAAAGTAAGGAAATTACATAACAATGAATACCATGTGTTCCGAATACGAAATTATCACAAAAATGGACCCCGATTATGGTTCATAGATTTCCAAAAATATTTACACTTGAGTCTACAAACTAAAGAGAATAATGAAATAATCATTAAGAGCAGTACTCAGAGGCTTCCATTGTCATCACAACTCTGCAGACATTGCCCCTCTCACCCTCCAAATAAAGAAAAACCCAATTAGACAAAAAGCCCCTTTAACATCTCCCTGAATGATGAGAAAATGTTAATATTGAACGTAAAAACCAATGTATCATAAGAAACGTTAGATATGTGTAGCAATTATTTACTTTGAATCCTCAGAAAAATATAAGAGCATACCTTTGTATGGTTGATATCCATAAGAAGCTTTACCATGACTAATACCTAGGCCCTCAGGAATGTGACAACAAACTCCCCGACAATTTAAACCAACCTGATTAGAAGAATATTTAATTAGCACATTCAACACGTAAGAAATTAAAGATTGAGGAAACAATTGGCTTCTGAATTAAAATATGGATATCTGCAGCATGAAACCCCTTCAGTGATAAGTATTTCAGGTGACATGAGAGACGTATTCTGTTCAAGAAGAGCAAAGGTGACTAATCAAAATTTGAAATTTCACTAATCAGAAGAAGCATTAAATTAAATACTGCTTATATAAAACTGAGAAATAATCTAATAGAATGATTCAATCAATAATTTTCTCAATTGGAAGAAGAATTGAAAACTCACTTTTGACAAAGACATATCTACACGGACAATGTATGGTGATGAGTTATCTATGTACATTTCTAAGTCATTTGTGCCTGAAAAATCGGAATGCTCATTTATTAGTGTGTCACTTGATCCCAAATTAAGAGAACTATCCTTCATTAGCTTCATGCTTAGGCTGTTAAATCTGCCTTTTGACTCTTGTGTAATGTCTTGATGCCTTTCTCCAATTCGTTCGTGTTTTCATCATTGCAACAAACTCGTCGTATGAGGAAATTTGGATGTGGAGAGAATGGTTTCAAGGCAATCTGAATAACCATAATGAGAAGCATAATGCAAGTAAGTATGTCCCTGTTTTGAATCAAACATCTATATCTGATCAAATAATAAAATTGTTAAATAAGTCCTTCAATCCCAGTAACCCAATTCCTTTGTCTTTAATTTGACCATCCAACAATTCACAGAGTAAAATAAAAGTGAAAAGCTTCAAGATTTCACATTTTCTGCACAATCATTCATAACTAATTACAGAATCAACTCATAATATATCATATAGCCTACAATATGAGCATATATCAGTAATGAAAATATCCATGTCTATTATAGAGAACATATTAGATTGTAAAAAATGCATATTTTAACCAATATGTGATTCTTCTGGCCATGAATACCAAATGATCTCAACATACATAGATGCTCCTGATTTCAATATTACAAAGAGAATCATCAGAGTCATCTCATGGTTTATATAAGATCAGGTTCGGAGGAAACAAAAGTGGGAAACTTATCAATTTATTAGAAAACCCTAACCTTCCAACTCGATTTCCCCCTCATTGTCTTCAACACCATCCTCACTCTCAGTGTAATCATCTTCTTCATCCTCGGCCAACCAATTCATCCATCTTGTAGGGAGAGGCAGAGGCTGCGAGAAGAGAGTTTAGAATTCAGATCACAATTTTAAAAAACGATCATTTTATTAAGTTGATAAATCTTTATCAAATTGACCCCGTAATTGCAGCCATTAGAAATGTGGACACATGAATGAAGCATCATAAGTTGGATTTGTGAAGCTAAGACCAAAGAGAAATAGAGATAGTTCCCAAATATCCTATACATAAGTTAGTTTGGAAGTTTAGTGTTGATTCAAATAAAAGATCATTAGGAACTGAGAACTGATACATACAAGGTTAGCCCAAGAATGAAAAGTGTTATAGCAGGATCTTCTTTATCACTGGAGGTTGAACTCGCCTACACATACAAAAATAGAGCTATTTATTTAAAGGATGATGCTTGATTTAGTGGGAAACCTTAACCATTTTCTACTGATAATGGCATAATGGAAAATGTTCTTGTGATGCTATCACGTTTGGAAACAATCCTCTAATACTTAATTCATACTTCTGAGCCCCGTAATTAGTTAGTTAAGTTCTCGAAAGGCAAATTAAAAGATGTAGAGTTCCAATCCTACCGATGCTTTTTGCCATTCAAGAATGCTTGAAAGCAACTGAAACCTGAATACATCAGCAGAGATTAAATAACAACAGGGGACAAAAGAAACATATTGTTCTTTCTTCTGCAATTTCTGATCTCTACTAACAAAACTCATGAATTCAGAACCAAAAATTATAAGAAAAACAAAAATCAACAGGAAAAAAGGATCCGCAAATCTGAAGAAATCAATCGACCTTTTTAATAGAAAAGTAGTTCCCCAGAGTTGAGATTCACCCCCATCTAGATCCGACTAAATGCACCACAATCGGTCAAATCACCATTTGCATCCTTTGACTCACGAAACAAACGCAGTGGAAAAATTCCATAGACCCCTCGACGAAATTAGATCATCAACTCAATATATGAGCATTCGAGCAAGCAGAGAGGCATAGGAGGCAAGCCGTGTAACAACCTTCTGTCAGAGAAAAACGGGGGTAAAGATTAAGAATAACGGGATCATATATTACAGATTGCACTAATTATTGCTAAACGGTTTTAATATTTTAATATATAAGGATAATTAGCATTCAAATAATATTTCTAGGGGCTAAATATAAAAATTGCTCTGCTTACAAAAAAACCTTTTCCACTAGAGTCAACTGACGACATATTTGTTGTTACAACTCGCATGAGGATGTCCCTAGAACTGCAATTACATATTGAGGAAGAATAAGAAAGAGTTCAAAATCCTTGAGTCAATAGTCTAAATTAAAGATGTAGATTAAAGTTGAATGGTAAAGACCAACCATATGTCAGTATGCCGATAATCTTGCTTGTAGACATCCAATTACCCAATTACTACGTCGTTTCCGCATCTTCTCTGAAGCAACATGAATTGGATTTGTTAGTGATACAATTACATATGAATCTTGCCTTGTCCATTTTCACATCCATAAATCTCAATGCTACCGAATTACTTAACGTCGTCTTGACGTGATTTCTCATAATTTTCATCAACTAGATTTCATGGCAATTGACTGCACTATATGACCATAGAAGTTTACCTGATATCAATGGTTTTTTGTAATATATTGGCAAACAAAATTTTAGAATCTCACAGTACAATATTTAATATGAATTCCTTTCATTTTCATAAACTCTGGAAATCACTATTGAGATAATACTTTAACCACCAACTACATACCACAAACAAAGAATATATACTTTCATTGACAAATAATGGCTCATGCCTCAGAATGAATATCTATATAAAGTAAAATATCGCACAAATTCAAAACGTAAGACATGTCAAGTCATGAAACCTACAAATTTGGAACTTGTTAAAATTAAACGTGCAATGTTGAAAATGGTGTTTTGCAAAGAATATACTTTCCAAGTAAACAACATCACACCCATAAATCCATTGATATCATGTAAACTTCTATGGCCATATAGTGCAGTCAATTGCCATGAAATCCAGTTGATGAAAATTAGAAGAAATCCATGGTAAATTAACGGCACACTGCGTATGCGCACTGCATATTCTTATCAACTATCCAGTATTCATGTGATATTCAAATGCAAGCCATCATAACTGAACTTACTAAAGCATGTACATACCAATTTGATTCTCCGGGGATAAAACAGAGAGAAAACATGCCATAAACCTTTACGATAAACCGACACCAATTTAGGGGTACAAACCCTAAATTGATTTGGGGGAATTAGGTACATACCCTCCTTTCCCTTTTTTTTGTTGCGATTCTGATTCTCGGGTTTGAGGCCACCATTGCAGATTCACAACATGAGGAGCAACTGTTGCCATGGATTCCTCGCAATCAATCTGAATTTCTTCAATTTCGAGTAGTTCTTCGTCGGGATTTCGATCGTCATTTACTCGGTTTATATGCTTAATGAGTGGCATAATCATGTTCCTATAGCTCCGACTCCGTCTATAGCTCTGACTCCTCATTATGAGGGTTTTCGATTTTACAGATTTGAAGTAATGGCGATTTATGATCGAATTGATCCTTGTAGAAGTTGGCTGGAGAAGGAACTGTAGAAGTTGGATGGAGGCGAAGGAACTGTAGAAAGGAATAGAATTGGAAGAAAGGGATTAATAGATTGGGATTTTGACGAGGAAATGAAAGAGACGCAAGTAACGGAAAAAAGTAGATTAATGTGTTCTTATGAATCTATTAAAAGATTGGAAAAATGTAGGGTTTAAGAGTAGTTATGAGGTACATGTTGCCTTTACTTTGTCAAACTCATGGATTTTTATATATAGATAGATTATATGTTTCCTTGTACTTGGAAAGTCATGTAATGCATTTGGTTCCCATGTTAACCTTGTATCCTGCTTTCCACTTCATATTGTAGGACCTCTAAGGAGTTTCCCATGTTAACCCGAAGAAGGTTATCCGCAAGGATTCGCAGAAGAAGCATGCGAAGAAATCTAGGGTTAAGTGCTTTGGTGAAGCTGGTGAACTACAACCATATTATGCCAATGTGTTACACTCTGGATGTGGACCTCAAGAATGTGGTGTCGGTGGATGCTCTTCAGTCGAGGACTCGAGGGACAAGAAGGTGACGGGTACTACGGAGACTAAGGCCAAGTTCGAGGAGCGTTTCAAGACTGGCAAGAATAGGTGGTTCTTCTCTGAGCTCAGGTCCTAGAGACCTTGATTGATTTTCTTGTTGGAGATTTATCCTTAACACTTGGTAACTGTTTGTTCCTAAAAATACGACGAGTAAGGAACGCGTCAGACGTACACGCTATAACTATAAGTGGTGCGCCATAGAATCAAGAAAGAGCTCTCAGTGTGAAGAAAAACACTCCCAAGGAAACCAAACCCAAAATACTTCGGCCTTGGTGGTGGAGATCCGGTTGGCTTCCCTAGCTTGCCGGCGGTGGTTCTTTCCCTTTCTCTCCTCTCTTCCTCCCCAAGGTGCTTCCTCTCGACCACCTTGGTTCCATGTAGGTGGTATCCTCTCGAACCACCTCCATTGTTTCTTGCTTGATGTGGTTCGGCTGCAATGGCTAAAGGCAAGAATAAGATGAAGGTTGGCTCTCCTTCTTTCCAAAAGAGCAAGTTCAAGTCCGATGTTGTGTTGGAGGTTAAGGGTGATGGAAACAAGGGTTCTAAGGCTATTTTGGAGGAACAAAATCAGGCCTTAAGGGCTGAGTTGTCTGAGGCAAAAAGCATTTAAAGAAGGTTATGCTTGTGGAATTACAAGAGGAGGATGATAGTGGTGGTGAGGAGGCGACTAAGGAAGGTAATGAGTTCTCCGATGAGAGCTCCGGTGAGGATTTGGAGGAGCTTAGGGCGGCTGAAATGTATGGTAATGAGGAGAAAAAGAATGGCAAGAAAATTGCTAATTCAACCTTGCAATCGGTTCAACAAAATGAGCCATCGAGCAAGATGTCCGGTGAAGGCGAGGTGGCTCCGGGAAGCTTGGTGGGCTGCAATGGAGGCTTGGGTAATTTGGTAGGGATGACACCATGCTTAGCCAAGGCACGCCTGGTCCCCTCAAAAGGCAGCAGCTGCTGCAAAAGTGTAGGCAAAGGACAACAAGTACACATAGGGTCCACTATTCCAAAAGGCTCTACTATTCCCAACGGCTCTATGCTTTTGGCTGCTTGTGTGGGAGGGGTCCACCAGCCTTATTTGAATCCTAAGCTTGGAGGGAAGATTGAGGTGGTCAAGGGCAGCCATGATCATGAGGGACCATCGTCCAACAGCCCACAATCTTTGGCGCCAATAGTTGGCGGGATTCAAGATGTGAACTCGATTTTGGGTTTGATTTTGGATCCGAATTTTGGCGCCAAGGATGACGTGGCTATTCAGGCTGACGTGGCGAGCTATGGTGACGTGTCATGTCATGCTAAGGTGGGTAGTGACATGGCAAAAACGGGAAAGACGAACGCCGTGGAGGCAAGACCGGACGCAAGAGTGCCGGAGTCTCGGGAAGGCGCTTTGGGCGCCGGGGATGCCTCGGTTCCTAAGGCTAAGGCTTGGACTTCGACGCCTCGGAAGGTCTTCATGAATGCCGGAGTGGGAGGTAAGTTATCCTATGAACCCCCTTTGTCTAATAATGTTAGCATTAAGATTTCCGAAGGTTTTACTACGCATGAAATTTGGGGTTGGAGTCTCTTAGGTCAATATGTTGGATTTCACCCGGGTAGCTTTATGATTAACACCATGATTAGGTCTTGGGGGGTTAAGGCGCACTTTAAGGAGGAAGAGGGATGGATGATCTTTTATTTTAACTCCGAAGAGGATGGGGATAATGTGCTTAGAAATGGCCCCTATTTTATTCATGGCAAGCCTATGGTCCTTAAGAATATCCCGGATATGTTTGCTTTTAACCGTAGAGATATTGCTACTATCCCCCAATGGATTAGGATTAATGGCCTTGCTAGGAATTTTTGGACACATGATATCTTGAGTCGTATTTGTTCGCACGTTGGTAAGCCCCTCTTCATGGACCCGGTCACGGATTCTAGGAAGAGAGGGTCGTATGCTAGAGTGCTTGTGGAGATTAATTTCGCTCTACCTTACCCGAAGGAGATTGAGGTGAACTTTGATGATGGGGAAAAGGTCACCCTCTCCTTTGTGATTGAGAATGAGCCTAAGTATTGCACCGAGTGTTGCTCATTTGGTCATATGTTGGAGGAGTGTAAGTTCAAGGAGAAGAAGGAGAATGTTGGCATTAAGGCTAAGAGGGCTCATGGTGTGAGCAAGGTTGGTGAGATTGGCAAAGGAAAGGAGACTTATGCCGAGGCCACTAGGAAGGAGATGCAAACCTCGACGGTTGGTAAGGGACTCGGAGGGATCCCCGAGGCTACTCCGAAGGCCAAGAGCGTGTAGGGAAGGGAGGCGAGAAGAGCTTGGGTACTGCTTCTCCGGAGATGTCACCCCTAGGTACTTCAAAGGATAGTGGTAGTAGGGATGGTACCATAGGTGGGAAGGGTGCCAAGGTTGTGGTCCCTACAGTGTTAGGCTTGCCTTTCCGAGGCAAGGCTCCTGCGATTGCGCCTGGTGCCGAGGAGGAAAGTGAGACCGAGGACCTTGGGTCTGGGGTGGACGGCGAGGATTGCGAGGACTCTTCCTCGTGTGAGGAGTCGGATGAGGAGTTAGAAGAGGGAGAGTGTGATTCCCAAGAGCGTGGTGAAAGATGTGGTAGTGGGTCAGAGGTTGATGAGAGCACCAAGGAGATGGAGAGTGTGCTCTCCAAGTCTCAGCGCAAGAAGGCTCGGGCTAGAGCTAACAAGGCTCGGTTTGAGGCTACTCAGTTGTTGATTGCCCTCCCGGCCCCAGACAAGTGGGGTAAGTCGGCCATCCCTACGAGACACTCACTTAGAAACCGGGGTCCCACCCCTAAGGTTTCCCGATGATTGTCGTCTCATGGAACGTGCAAGGGCTTTGCCAAGCCCTGAAACAAAATGGCGTCGGAGGTGTCATCCGTGAGGTTGAGGCCAAGGTTTATGGTCTGTATGAGACCAAGTGTGGTGGTGTTAGGATGGAGACTGTGGCCCGCCGGGTGGCTCCTGGTTGGCAGTTTGTGGAGAACTTTGCTTTGGATCCCCGGGCTCGTATTCTGGTGATGTGGGATCCCTCGTGTGTGGTTTTGAGCGTTGTGAGCATGTCTATCCAGCACATTGGGTGTGCCCTCACTTGCAGGACGACGGGGGAAGAGTTTGGTGTTTGCTTCGTCTACGGGCTTCATAGTGTTGTGGCTCGCAGGGATATATGGGACAGTGTTGATGCGTTGCTTGAGCCTCTTTCTGTGCCTTGGTTGATTATGGGTGATTTCAACTGTGTTATGGCTGATCACGAGAGGGTCAATGGGAGACCGGTCTCGAACTATGAGTGTAAGGACATGGTTGATGCTTGTAGGAGACATGGGCTTTTGGACGCTCCTTGCTCTAATGAGACCCCCTTTACCTGGACCAACAATACGGTCTGGAGCCGGATTGATCGAGTGTTTACTACCTCTTCTTGGACCAACTCTGGGTTTCATTGCCAGACGAGCTTCCTTGAGAAGTGGCACATCTCGGATCATAAGGTAGGGGTTGTCTCTTTAGTGAGGGATACCGGGAAGGGGAAGAAGTACTTCAAGTTCTTCAACATGTGGGCGGACCATCCTCGCTTCTTGGAGGTGGTCAAGGAGGGTTGGAAGACGGATGAGAGGGGTACTTACCAGTTCAGGCTTGCCAAGCTCCTCCAGGGTATGAAGAGGCCTCTGAAGGCGCTCAACACCAGGGAGTTTGGTCACATTTCTAGGAAGGTTGCGGAGGCCAATTGTCTGCTTGCTAGTGCCATTACCAGATTGAGTGTGTCTCCGGATTCTGAGGAGGGTAGGAGGGAGGTCGAGGAGGCTAAGGCGAAAGCCAAGAGACTCAACCGGGCTGAGGCCTCGTTTCTTGGGCAACAGGCCAAGGCCAAGTATATTCTCCAGGGTGATCAGTGCTCTAGGTATTTCCATTCCCTCATGAAGGCAAATGGCAAGCGGAACCACATTGCTTCCATTTGCAAGACTGATGGGACCAGGACCAAATCCTCTAAGGAAGTTCATGATGGGTTCATTAGCTTCTTCAAGAGTCTTTTTGGTTCTGAGGTTCGGGTGGTGCTGCCTAGTACCACTGAGTTTGCTCAGGGGCCGTCGGTTAGTGATGAGGAGGAATCTATGCTGGCTGCTGCTGTGTCCAATGCTGAGATCAAGGAGGCTATCTGGGCTATTGGAGTGGACAAGGCCCCGGGGCCTGATGGCTTCAATGCCAAGTTCTTCAAGGCCACTTGGGACATCACGGGAGCTGAGGTTTGTGCTGCTATTAAGGAGTTCTTTGCTTCGGGGAAGCTTCTGAAGTCTTTCAATCACACCATTGTTGCTGTAATTCCTAAGGTGGAGGACCCGGATAGAGTGGAGAGCTTTAGACCCATTTCATGCTGTAATGTGGTCTATAAGATCATCTCCAAGATCATGACTTCCCGCCTTAGTAAGATTTTGGGGACTTTGGTGGATCAGGCTCAGAGTGCTTTTGTTGAGGGAAGACTCATGTCAGACAACATCTTTTTGGTTCAGGAGCTGCTCAGACGCTACAATGTGATGAGGGACACCCCACGGTGCTTCCTTAATGTGGACCTCACCAAGGCTTATGATTCGGTTTCTTGGGACTTCCTGCGTTTCACGCTTGGCCATCTTGGTTTCCCGCCCAAGTTTATTTCTTGGGTGATGGAATGTGTTTGCTCTCCCACCTATTCCATTAAGGTCAACAAGGGCATTCATGGTTTCTTCCCGGGTAAAAGGGGCCTTAGACAAGGGGATCCCTTATCCCCTCTCCTCTTTGTCCTATGCATGGAGATGTTCTCCCTCTTAGTCAAGAAGGAGACCTCCTGTAGCTCTTTCCACTTCCATCAGCACTGTGAGAGCACCAGGCTCACTCATTTGACTTTCGCTGATGATGTGGTCATGTTCTGCAGGGGAGATAGGGGGTCTACTGATGTGCTTCTAGGCTGCCTACGGAAGTTTGAGGTTATGGCAGGGCTGAGTGTGAATGTGGGTAAGTCGTCTATGTTCTTGGCCTCGGTTGCGGATCCGGTGAGATCTTCCCTGATTCAGGCTTCTGGTTTCAGAGCTGGTACCTTCCCGTTCAGGTATCTGGGGATCCCCATTAACCCCCATGGGCTTAGGAGTTTGGACTTCAAGCCCCTGCTTGACAAGATCAGTAACTACCTCTCTGCTTGGACTAAGAAGTCCATCTCCTTTGCTGGGAGACGGGAGCTGATTAAGTCGGTTCTACAGGGGGTTGAGGGATTCTGGTTGTCTATCTTGCCCATTCTTGTGGGTGTTCGGAAGAGTTTGATTAGCATTTGTCGGGGCTTCCTGTGGAGAAGGCCTAAGGTGAGATGGGAAGAAGTGTGCAAGCCTAAGAAGGAAGGGGGTCTTGGTCTCCTTGATATTGGTGTTTGGAACCAGTGTTTCATGATCAAGCACTTTTGGCACATCTTTAGCCAGAGGGATAGTATGTGGACTCGCTGGATTCATCACAGGTACCTAGGGGTTGTTGGGGCGCTGGATTGGACTATGCATAAGCGTGACTCTCCGTTGATTAAGGGTATTCTGCATGCGCGGGACACGGTTGTTCAGCTTGAGAGTAGGGTTCTCAATGTCGAAGAGTCTCTCTTGGAGTGGTGCAAGTTCGGCCACTTCAAGGTTTCCTTGGCATATGAGGCTCTACGCTCTAAGCGGCCTACTGTCAGATGGTATAGAGAGGTCTGGGCTAGACACAACACGCCCAAGCATATGTTCCTTCTTTGGCTTGCTAACCTCGGGAAGCTCTCTACGTATGATCGCCTGTCGTTCTTGGGTGTTCACCCGGGTTGTCGGATGTGTGGGGCTGCTCTGGAGGACCACAAGCATCTGTTCTTTGATTGCCCCTACTCAGCTACCATTTGGAGAGAGATCAGAGTCAGATTTGGGATCCCGGCCACAGCTTCGTCGATCAAGTCTTCTCTTCGCTGGCTTCGGAGACGCGCTTCTACTCGTGACTGTCTGGCCCAGGCTCAGGTATGTTCCCTTTCCTCTACTGTTTATTACTTATGGCATGCTCGGAACTCTCTTATTTTTCAGGGCAACCGGATTCCTCGGCAGGACGTCGTGCGATTGATTTTTGTTAGTGTTTTTAGACTTCTTCATGAACGTTTCCCGCCTTGCATGGTTATGGGTTTGTAGTGTTTGTTTTGTTTTGTCTGTTTGTTTGTTTGTTGGTTGTTTGTTTATTATTTCTTTGTTTGTGTGTGTTTGGACTTTGTTTACTTTATTATGTTTTGTTCTTTTGTTTTGTGTATCTTGGAGGGTCTGTGTACCTTACATCTACACCTGGTTTGATTTTTGTGTAGCTTGGATGGCTTGTTTGCCTCTCCATATACACTTTATCTTGGTTTGTGAAGCTTGGATGGCTTGTTTGCCTACCCATATTCACCTTGCTAACAGTTTGGAAGGCCTACATGCTTTTCCAAATGTGGCTTTGTTTATTGCTTTGAACTCTTTTGTGTACTGTTTATTACCCTCTTTGTAGGGTCATATTTATACAATTTAACCGAGGGTACTGTCCCTCTTTAAACCAAAAAAAAAAAAAGTGGTGCGCCTATAAACGGCCTAAGACGCAGATGATTCGCGCACTACAAAATTTTGATTTGTTGTGTCAAATATGGTTTTGTTGTCTTTGTTTTCATTTGGGATTTGGTGTCCCTATTTGAATTTTGTTTTTTTCTATTTGGGATTTGTTGTCTCATTTCCCATGTTCGGAGACTTACTATTTTAGGAAACTTTAAGTTCGGTTTTTTCCAGCGTTTTAGGACTTTCTATTTTTAGAGAGTTTTTAAATTGGGAGTGAACCATCCTTGCATGGTTTGGGCCATCTCAAATGGACTCTTGTTCATCAAGCCCAAAGAAGTCCATCATAGTTAAACCCTAACCCTAGCCGTCCACTTCATCTTCTAGGTCTAGTCGTGTGTTTTTCCCTTTAAAAGGTTGAGTGCCTCCTCACTGTAAACTTACGTTTTGGTTTAATCTAGATCCATTGTTGAGACGAAGTTATTCCTCCATCATCTAGATTAAAGGCGTCATAATTCCTTTTAGCCTCTTCTTTCCAAATAGTCCCTTCACATATTCTTCTAATCCCTATCTTCTACTTCTCCCTTCTTTTTCGTCTACATCTCCAAACTCTTTCACTTGTTCAAGCAACCCTTGATCACCATAATCGAACCCCCCACCCCCAATTTGACAAGTTTACTTGTCATCTATATCCAAGACTTCCGTTGTTACTCACCATATCAATCAACCTCCACCAAAAAGATAAACGGAGGGAGATGTAGATAGTCGTGTAGGTTCATAATATATGTATACCCGGATATAAGAAGCAAAGGCGATGTACAACACAAAGACAAAACCAGAACCGAAGAAATGCAGCAACAAAGACAAAAGATAAATATTAGCAAAATAATTTGTTGTACAGACACGCAAACCCATTTTGGATAAAAAACAGGGCAAGCATAAGTAGGTACACATCCGCAATTTTTTTTATTAATACGGTAAAATTTGAAGAAGACTTCAGGAGCAAAAGCAAACGAAACAAGTTCTACAGGCGCCCAAAAAAATCATGGGAAAACTGCGGTTAAAAAAGTTAAGTGTTACCAAAAGTTGCGTCCAACGTAGTTCAACCATCAGTATTGCAAGTAAAAAGTATTTCTAGACGTAAAAAAAGTTGTAAGGAAGATCAGGCCCACCAGGACAAACCGAAACAATTCGCCAACCGAGGGACGATAAAATACCAAAATAGTAACAAAAACAAAGTGCAACTGACTCAAAAAACAATGTGCAATTACAAATGGGTTTATTGGAAAACACACGCAAGCGGTCCCCGTCACGTATCACGGGGCAATTTAGTCAAGACCAAATGACTGACAAAAACCTGTCACTAGCCACTCATCCTCCAAATACAATAATATATACTCCCTCCGTCCCCTAATGTTCTTCTCATCTCCAATTTTTACACTATTCACAATTTAATACAATTCGCTAGATTATTCTCAATCTATAAGAACAAATATAGTCATGTGGGATCTTGTTTTGTTCGTCTCATTGAGTAATTTAACAATATCAAAATTTTATAATTTTTAGAAAGATATAATAAGAGATATTAACGACGCAAAACGTGTCTCGACAAATGTGCCAAAATGAAATGGGAAGAACATTAAGGGACGGAGGGAGTATTGTTTTGCAATTCGTCGTGCAGTGTAGCGACTCATTCACCAAATACAATAATATATATTGTTTTGCAATTGCAATTTGTCGTGCGCTGTAGGTCATAGGCAAAAGAAGACATCGCCGAATCCTAACAATAGAGCCACAAAAACTTATCGTGACGCAAAAGCTCAAATAGGCCGTTTTACCGACCAAGAAAACAATATGCAATTACGGTTAAGTTCATTTGAAAACCCGCGCAGGTGGTTTCCGTCACATATCACAGGGAAATTTAATCGGGACCAACATAAAAGAATCGCGCCTCTATAAAATTAGTGGTTGAAACTGCCGCAACGCAAAGAGAAGAAACACAAACAAAAGAATTCATTTTACAGACGCGGACCTGATTTTGGCAAAAAACAGGGACACAAGAGACTACCAAAAAAGCAGCGAAATTTCAGCGCGATTGACCAAATATATCTCACTGAGACAGGAGAACTAGTGAACGCCAGGGAGAAAGCTCCAATCACAATGAACAAGATAGACGCAAATAAAACAAAAAGATCAGTCAACTAACCAAAGAATAAGATCCGCGACAATGAAACCCGTGCAACCGAGACAAAAGCGGTAAAATCCCTGCAACCGACGAAGACGACAGGTCACCAAAGATGAATGAATAAAGCACCCAAAGGCAAACAGTAAAGCTCCCTAAATTCTAGCGGGAGAAATAACGTGGTTGTAGAGGTTGCCAAAAATAAACCGAGCAGACTGGGCTCAGACTCTTGCCCAAGAAGCACGAACAAAATTGATGAGCAAATCAGAGAGCCAACCAGCCAGATAAAAGACAGAGGCGGTAGCGGTTGACAAAAATAAACTGAACAGACAACGCTCATACCGCATGCCTAGAAGCATGAACGAAATTGACGAGCAAAACATAGAGCCGACAGAGGTGGTAGCAATCGCCGAGCTAAACCGAACAGACAACGCTCAGACCGTATGAATAGAGGCACAAACGAAATTGATCAATGAAACAGAAAGACGACCGAGCACACAACAATTGAAAAGCAACCGAGCGAGGCTTTTTTATAGAGGAATTGAATGGACAACATTTGGTGCCCAAGCAATAGCCGGCAACAGCTGGAGCTTGGAGCCCAAACAAACAAATGGTACTAATATGTGGACATTCAGCATACCACATAATCAAACAGATACCACGTCGACCAAACCAAATTAAAGCGATACGTGGACATTCATCGATCCACATATAATAGGGTTTCGACAAAAAGAACTAAGAATCTTAGCCCCTAAAAATTGAAAAATAATTTGTGGACATTCGGAGGACCACATAATCAAACAACTACGTGGACAATCGTCAGACCACGTAAAATCAAAGCAATACGTGGACACTTGTTGGTCCACACATAAATGGGATTTCACATAAAGCACTAAGAGTCTTAATCCCTAATAACCAAATGTGATACGTGGAGATTCGGCGGACGACTTAATCAGACAACTACGTGAACAAACGCCGGACCACATAAAATCAAAGCGATACGTGGACACTCGCTAGTCACAAATATTTGGGATTTGACATATAGAACTAATATTCTTAACCCTTCGGAATCGACAACTATACAGGTTCATTCGCCATACCACATATTGAAAACGACATGCGGATACTCGTCAATCTACATAACAAAAGCAAACCCAGAAAATAAGAAAAGTAAAATCGAAGATGATCACAGTCGTTCAAAACGCCTTGGAGCCCACAGATCAACAATCGTCACCATCCACAAAAGCACAAAAGCTTGAATAGTACCCCACACGCAAAAAAGCTTACACGACACTCCACTCGCTCAGAGACTTACACAACAAACTACAACAACAATAAAAACACAAACAATATCAGGAAAAGGGAAGAAAATGAAAAAAAGAATTATAATAGAGAAAAGGGGGGAAATGCAAATAAATCAATTTAGGGAAAAAAGGAAAAAGGGGAAAATAAAAAAAGAAATAAATAATCGTGAAAAATCACATTAAATAAGAAAGTGAAAAATGCAAAAAAAAAACCATAAAAAATTAAAAAGAATTAATAACTAATGACAATGCATTTTAAAAAGCCAATTTAGAATAACCAAAGTGCGAATTACCAATGCATTAAAAAGAGAAATCCAAAACAATAACATAACGAAAGAAATAAGGGTCAATTAGCGGAAACTACCCGTCAAATAGGTTCATTTGCCAGAAACAACCATTATAACAACAAATTACCGAAAACCACCCTCATAAGACACTCCGTCACCAAACAACCACCCGTCCCCATACTCTGTTTGAATTTCCGTTAAATATTTACAGATTTAATCCCAACTTTTATTTTCGTTTAATATCTCCACATATTCAAAATTTGGGTAAAAATTGCAATTAAATAAAAAATAAGGGTAATCTAATAAATCATTCTTCAACCTCATCTCACCACCTCCATTGACGTCACCATGCTTTTAACAAAACCCAGGATAAATTTTAAGTTCTAAAATTCTAAAGATTTTGGCCTGTACATATTTGACTTTGTTAATTTGATTTGAATATATATATATATATATATATATATAGATTTAAGTTCCGGTGTAACAATCTCTTACAGTGTAACAGCGTAACGAGTATTAACCTTCAATGATATTCAGGTTTGTTAAGGTTGATATTTAACTTAATTTACCTATAATAATACAGGATAGTTATTCAACTAAATAAACATGAACAAATAACGTAAAAGATTGAATAGAGGCACAAACATATGAGAATGTGATTAGTGCATATATAACCTAAATTTATACAAAGTTGAATATCAGTCTTAACAAACCCGAATACCATTGAGGATAAATACTCGTTACACCGTTACACCACAATACTCTCTCTCTCTATATATATATATATAAATCTATATATAGAGGGAGGCTCCAGTAAGACAATTTTTATAGTAAAACGGTGTTAACGAATAAGAACCATAGGATGAGATTAGATATAGGGTTAGATTAGGAGTCTTGGAATTAAAAGAAATAAGGAAAAAAAAACACAACTACTTTACATAAAAATTGTTAACGCTGATTAGAAAATGGAGAGAAAATAATTGGAGAGAGAGAAAAATTGGAGAGAGAGAAATAATTTTCTCTACCCTTAAATAAACGTAATTTTTTCCAATATAGATAATCCTCTCTCCTACCTTCATCAACATCGTTGATGATATGCGAAAAATATGAATCGATATGCATTAATAGGTAATTGATATGCGTCTCGTTATTGTATCGTTTTGTACTGCCCAGATATGCCGATATGCAAAAAAAGTGAATCGATATGCATTAATAAGTGATTGATATGCGTCTTGTTTTTGTAGGGTTTTGTACTGCCCTGATATGCCGATATGCAAAAAAAGTGAATCGATATGTATGAACAAGTAATTGATATGCATGGAAAAATTGAATCGCTATAGATATAAACCAAATTCGTAGCGATATGCACTAAATACGTATAGATATGCACCACATCCGTAACGATATGCACAAAATCATTGTTCATCAAATTCATCATATTAAGAATGCACTTCAAAAACACTATATTCGATTTGCATAATGTAAAAAGTAGTGTGCATATCACACGCAAACAAGTGAATATATGTGAATATTATACTCATGTAGCTGCCTATAGTCAATACTAGCGTGTGTTCTCGTACCATGTACGGGGTCGCATATAATAAATATTTTAATAATATATTTATGCTTCATACTATTAGTTAATTTATAGATTGTAGTTTATACTTTATGGTTTATAATTTATAGATTATAGTTTACGATTTATGTTTTATAGTTTAAGTTCATTAATAACTCAACTTAATTAGATTGATAACATAATAATAGAGAAAGATATATATTTATATATATAAGATAAAGATATATTATGATAAAAGATAAAAATCTATCTTTCTTTTTGTTATATAACCTATTAGATATCTTTCTTATTTCTTTACTTATTTAATTCAAAGATATATATTAAAATATAAAGTCGGATGACGTGGAGGATGCCATGGTGGATGATGTAGCATAGCTTAGAGGTCGACACATAGGCAAATTGAATATAAGGGCGACATGTGGCAAAACAACGTTCTGTTTTAGTATATGTATAGATAAGTTGAGTTCTATCCATTTTAGCAGCTTTGGAAAATGGAAAAAAAAAGAATGGAGGAAATAGATGAGATTTTATTAGCAGGTGTCTTCAACACCATAGTCTGAGACTTCCATTCTTCAATGTCGTCTGAATTCCTTGTATGTTGCACTTGAATCTGCAATATATGAATCACAATCCACAATGTTAACATTCTATTACTAACCGTACAGTCAATAATTTTATTAGCAGATGTGTGATTAATTACCTCTCCTTGAGGATGCATCTCTTTATTGAAATCAACAAAAAAAACACTAGAATAATTTCTTGGAAATTCCGCAAAGCGTTCGCAAAACTGAACTCTATGCTTCATCTAGTCAGATAATATGAATCAAAATGGGTAATGAGGCAACTTAAATTGAAATAACAAACATGGGTAATGAGGCAACTTAAATTGATGTTAAAAGTGAACTAATTAAGTGCAAACAAGAATCTTTGGCACTAGTTCAACATACTCAATACCTATGTTCCACAGCCAGCTATAGGGCAGCTATATTATTCCTCATGCAGAGCAACACATCAGAGCATAAGATGAACATGCACTAAATTCTATATGGATGGTGCCTTTTTTTCGTAAGACTGCAAGGTAGAATATCCAATCTATTGTACTATATACATCTAACTATTGTATTATTTATTCCTTTCTAGTCTAGGCTTATGAGAGAGTTACAATAAAAAGGGTCAAGGAACAACTGATGTTAAATAAAAGATGACAAAAACAACTTATTTTGAGTTTTTTGTTAACAGAATCATGAAACTATATACGTTAGAATAAGGTAAGGCAGATAGTTGAATAAATCGTTAAACACACAGTGAATTCACCCAATACATTTGGTTGTTTCACCTTAAATCTAGATTTGTAATCTAAACTCATTCTTGTTGATGTCTCACCCTTCATTATTTTTAATATATCTTGAATAAAAAATTAAACACCCAGTCAATCATTTAACGGGGCTGAAACCGATTGAATGCATTGAAAAAACACCCAGTTTTTTTCCCTTATTGTATGTGGCTTGCAGTTTGAGAAATTTGGTACTAATTACTATGCAAAGTATGAAGAGAGAATAAGGGCATAAAATAATGGCAACATTGTGCAGATTCAAGAGAGGTAGAATCAGTTGCGTACCTAATAGAAGACGACTGCGAAGACGGTGGAGATCCGACGGAAGAGGAGGGCGGCAGAGTGAAACCCAGATCCGATAAAGAGAAACCCATATACAATGTCCTTTTGAAAGGCGATCTCCGGTGGAAGAGCAGGGCTGCGACGGAGTGAAAGCGAAGATGGATACAAAGAAGAAGGACTACGGAGGCGCCATGCTAGGGCTCGGGAGAGGAGATAAGGAGAGAGAGGAGATTTGCAGAGAGGGTAAAGAAATCAGATATCAGAGAGAGAGGGTAAATCAAATTTGATATTGGAGAGAGAAGAGATCGTAAATCAAATCCTATATTCATTGAGTATATGCCATCTATTTTTCAGCACCCCGAAACACCTCTCGATGCAACTGCGTAGAGAGGAATGATTGTGGTTAAATGTTTCTTTTGTGTTTTTTGGAGTTACATTACGAAATTGAGGTTGGTGATGCTTTTCATTCGAGTACGACACCATATAATGACAACATGATTTAAAATTGCTAAATATTTTCATATTAATAATGTAAGAATATGTCATGTGAGACACTGAAAGAGCCTATCATCTGAGTTATCATATTATTGATAAGTGTGTGACACTACAATTTATTTCAGTGTATGCATACTCCATAAAAACAATAAGCATTGGGATGCTTAATTAATAGTCCAAACAGAAGGAAACCGTACCTCAAACCGGAAACAGTATTTCGCTGTCTGAAAAATTCCAACTCACTCTATGCAGTCAAGTAGGTTCTGCTGTAATCAACCGACCTATTATGCAACAACCTAATTCTCAATGGTGAGTGCAAGAGAAATAAACACTTATTAGCTTGCCAGAGACTAGGAAGCAAACAAATATGTTCGTACATGTCTAGGCCTATATATTGTGTAATTGGTTACTGTTATCAATTGAGGAAGCTTAGCCACTTCATCCTTTTCTCTCTCTCTCACCATGGTATCTGAGCCAGCCTAGGACAAACGTCCAAATCAGCAACTTTTCTTTTCCCTCTTTTACGCTGCTTTCTCCAATCCCAAAACCCTACTTTTTTTTAGCGCCGCCATGGTTCACCTACTACCAACAACCAACAATGCTCAAACTCAAACACAAATTCAGCCACATCATCATCCTCTACCTTCATTTTCTGCATTTATTACAGTGAAGTTGTCTCAACAAAACTTTCCTTTATGGAAAGCCCAGGTGACTCCGTATTTGAAAGCTCACGACCTCTTTTGTCAAGTCGACGGCTCCCATCCATGCGCCGGAGGTTCTTGAAGGTGCTACAAACCCCGCATTCCAGGAATGGAGCTCGAAGGATCAGTTAGTGATGGCCATAATCACCTCTTCCTTGACTGAGAGTGTCCTTGCACAAGTTCTTGACTGTTCAACAGCAATGGCCATCTGGGAAAACCTTCACGAGATGTTCGCAGCCCGCTATAGTGCCCAACTTGTTCACACTCATCTCTAGTTGGCATCCTTGAAGAAAGGATCTGAATCTGTAAGTGACTTCTTCAATCGTGCTAAATCCCTTTCTCAGATGTTAGTAGCAGCAGGTCAGTCTATTTCATTGGCCTCCACAATATCAGTAAACTCCACTACCACAACAGACCAGGCCTCAACAAACTTTACCTCCTCAAGAAACAGAGGCTTCAATCGGGGAAACAGAGGATACATTCGAGGCCATTTTCGAGGTCGTCACAACTCCAGTCACCGTGGTCGAGGTCCTCCGACCACCTTTTCCGGCGCCCCAGATCAACGTCCGGTGTGTCAAATATGTTCTCGCCCTGGTCACACTGCAATCCGGTGTTATTCCCGCTTTGACCAGGCTTTGCAGGCTCCACCACCGAGCTCGTTTCAGGCCAACTACACTGCTGGTCGCGGTCAAACTTGGTACCCCGACACCCCTGCTACTCACCACTACACCCCAGACTTGACAAATTTGAGATTCGACAGGTATCGCTACGATGGTTCCGACACGGTGTCTCTTGGCGATGGTACCCAAATTCCCATTCAAAACCAAGGAACGGGTTCCATTCATACCCACAATCGCACTTTCACACTATCTAATTTGTTACATACTCCACTTCTAAAAAAAAATCTGATTTCAGTTCATCGTTTTTGTAATGAGAATATGGTATTTTTTGAGTTTCACCCATCTTTCTTTGTTGTGAAGGATCCGATTTCGAAACAGGTGCTTCTTCAAGGTCCCATTAAGGATGGTCTTTATCAGTTTTCCGCCGCTACTCCACCGTCTTCATTTCCGCCACAAGCCCTCTCCACCACTGTCTCTTCTGCTGTCATTTGGCATAAGCGCTTAGGTCACCCCTCAAGCCGCGTCTCTTCTTCAGTTTTTCAATCTGCCTCACTTTCTCCTAAAGTCAGACCTCTTGGCCCATTGTCATGTGAAGACTGTTGTTTGGCCAAGGCCCATGCCCTCCCTCATCCATCAAGTCCAAGCACATCTCCACACCCTCTTTACCTTTTATTTATGGACGTTTGGGGTCCGGCTCATAGTTTGTCTATCAATGGAAACACTTATTATCTTGCAATAGTAGATGATTATTCTAAGTTTATTTGGCTCTTTCCTTTTGCCACAAAAAATCTTGTTCCACAAATTGTCTCTACCTTTATCAATTTTGTTACCAAATTTTGGGACTATGCTTTTGAGGCCGCCACGTACACTAAACCGTCTCCCAACACCCATCCTCCAAAATGCCACCCCATATCATCTTCTTTTCAAACAATCTCCCGATTACAACTTTCTTAAAGTCTTTGGGTGCCTTTGTTTTCCCAACCTCCGTCCGTACCGTTCTCACAAATTGTCCTTCCGCTCTTCTCCAACAATCTTTTTGGGCTATGCTAGTAATTACCGGGGGTATATTTGTTATGATTGGGTAGCCAAACGTTCATATATTTCTCGAGATGTGCTTTTCCACGAGACTACATTTCCATTTGCTCAACCAACCTCCTCAAATTGTCTTCCCACACCTTCACTGACGGCTTTACCAACCATTCCTCATCTTCTTAGAAATTCAGCCCAACCCATTATAACCCCACCTACTCCATCTAGTGAGGCCCAACAAAACTCTCCCATGTCACCTGCACTACCCATCCAATCTTCTAACACTAGCCCGTCTCCAAACACTCCCGAGCCTCCCATTTCAGACCAGGCCCACCCCATGACCACAAGATCACGCTCCCATATATCAAAACCTCTCGTCCGAACTGACGGCACAATACCATGGCCTCAATGCCACCACACAACCTCCGTTCCCGATGAACCTAAATCCTTTTCCGAGGCCAACAAATTTCCGGAATGGCGTGATGCAATGACCGTCGAGTTTAAAGCCCTTCTAGCCACAAACACATGGTCCCTTGTCCCTCCCACCACCACATCAAATGTCCTTGGCGTACGGTGGATCTTCAAAACAAGGCGACACGCCAATGGCTCTATTGAGCGCCGCAAAGCCCAGTTAGTAGCAAAAGGCTTTAACCAAATTCACGGTCTTGACTATGGAGAGACGTTTAGCCCCGTTTCTAAACCTTCAACCATTCGCCTTCTTCTTTCTCTTGCAGCAATGAACGGGTGGACGACGCGCCAATTAGACATCCAAAACGCTTTCCTCCACGGGACCTTGACGGAAGACGTGTTTATCTCTCAACCACCGGGCTTCACTCACAAAACCTTGCCACATCATATTTGTAAACTTAACCGTTCTCTCTATGGCCTCAAACAAGCGCCCCGCGCTTGGTACTCCCGCCTTAGTGATTCCTTAATCACTATGGGTTTCTCTCCCTCCATTGCCGACATCTCCTTGTTTGTCCATCGCCAAGGACCCCATCTAGCCTTCGTATTGATATATGTCGATGATCTTCTTTTCTTGTCTAACAGTGATGATTTGTGTAGTCGTTTTGTGCAGAATTTGTCTCTCCAGTTCCCGGTTAAAGACCTCGAAGCACTACATTATTTTTTGGGAATTCAAGTCCAACGAACCAAGGCATGCTTCTTTCTAAGTCAGACTAAGTATATCACTGATCTCATCACCCGAGCTCACATGGATATCTCCAAACCGGTCTCAACTCCGATGGCTAGCACCTTTGTCTCTGACACAAGCTATTCGCCATCATATTCTGACCCTACCTTTTACCGAAGCATAGTAGGAGGACTGCAATATTTTGCTTTCACCCGGCCGGATATTTCATTTGCGGTCAATCGGCTATGTCAATCGATGCATCATCCTACCGAAAGGGACTGGCAGGGTGTCAAGCGGTTGCTCAGGTATTTACGAGGCACAACCGACCTTCAGTTTTTTATCTCCTCTGACCCTGACAACTCATTAGCTGTTTATTCCGATGCCGATTGGAGTGGTGACAGTGACGATATCCGCTCAACCACCGGCTATTGCGTCTATCATGGTGGTAACGTCATATCTTGGTCGTCGAAGAGACAGTCCACGGTCAGCAGGTTCTCTACCGAGGCTGAGTATCGGGCAGTCGCTTACGCCACATGTGAAACTCTATGGTTGTAGAGTGTTCTTCACGAATTAGGAGTCCCTCTCCATCATCCTCCCACCTTGTGGTGCGGCAATATTGGCGCTACGTATCTTGCCGTGAACCCGGTTCAACACCATCACATCAAACACATCCGAATAGATTACCACTTTGTTCGAGAACGAGTTCACAACAACTCCTTAAGAGTGGAATTCGTTTCATCAAAGGATCAAAAGGCAGATGTGTTAACCAAGGCCCTGCCAACTGCTCCATTCCTGCTGATGCGCTCCAAATTGAGACTTCGCCCACTTCGAATCGAGGGGGATAGTAAGCTAAGAGTAATATTGTAAATAGGAAATGGTTTATATTATTCTAGAGCCTTCTGTTAGACAGCTAGCACTATATGTTCGTACATGTCTAGGCCTATATATTGTGTAATTGGTTACTGTTATCAATTGAGGAAGCTTAGCCACTTCATCCTTTTCTCTCTCTCTCACCACTAAATATTTTCATATTAATAATGTAAGAATATGTCATGTGAGACACTGAAAGAGCCTATCGTCTGAGTTATCATATTATTGATAAGTGTGTGACACTACAATTCATTTCACTGTATGCATACTCCATAAAAACAATAAGCATTGGGATGCTTAATTAATAGTCCAAACAGAAGGAAACCGTACCTCAAACCGGAAACAATATTTCGCTGTGTGAAAAATTCCAACTCACTCTATGCAGTCAAGTAGGTTCTGCTGTAATCAACCGACCTATTATGCAGCAACCTAATTCTCAATGGTGAGTGCAAGAGAAATAAACACTTATTAGCCTGCCAGAGACTAGGAAGCAAACAAATATTGTCATAAATTAAAACATTGAACAACTTCGACAACAAAGTCTGGACACCAGAGAATCAATATTGTTATTGCATTTCAGAGACATGACAAAAAAATGACTGTAAGTTGCAATATAAGATGTTTAGCTCATAAGGGCATGAAACTTCAAAAATTTCAATACAAATTTCAATTCCAGAAACCAATTTAGGTAAAAAATTTCAATACAAATCTCAGTCACTTGTTCTTCTCTAAAACTACTGCAGTTATTATTACTTGGTTCACAAGTTGTATGGATCCACTCCCTCACATCCCTTATCCTCGCGAGTTCATTTTGTCCAAGCAATTGAGCTCTAGGACTGTTGTTCATGCTAGATCTATTAGATGTAATTCCATTTCCACCTGTGCTCATCCACTCTCGAAATATCTGCCTAACACGCTCCCTTTCAGGTTCCATCATCTTGCTCAAGCTTGACTTTTTATTGAGATTAAGTATATTCTTTTATAAGGCTAAGAAGTTGTAGTTTATAGTAAATATTGCTTGTGCAGTTTGATGAAGGGTTGTTGGGCTACTGCACCTTCGTACAACCTCTGTCCAACTAAAGCTAGTGGTCTACGTTTCATCACACAACAAGGAACTCGAAGTTTCGAGCTTTAAAAGCCAACCAAATGGTTACGCAGTATAAGGGCATGGTTTAGATAGGATCAAAGAGGTCAATCAATATCTAAATTTTGAAATGATAAGCTTTTGGGATAAGCTTGAACAAATTAGATTGTTAGGACTTAGAACACATGATGCTATATATACAAGCCTTCATTACTCATTGGGTATTCCATAGATGACAAATTTTAGTTATTCATTGCATACTAGATGATGAATTCATATAAATGCTACGAGGTGAAAATTCAGTCATCAAAGATATAGAACATAAATTGCAGGGTTATTAATGTTAAAACAAATTAGAGTAACGCAAATCAATTGTAAAACTGAAATTAGGGTTCTTAATATTAATATAGAAATCAATTTAACATATCAAAGGCTTACCTGGGTTCTTCAGCCCAAATTAGGGTTCTTCATTCAACCCAATTTTGGGTTCTAATCGTTCGAACAAAGGAGATGTGTTCTTCCTGGTAGTCACTCTTATATATATGTGAGAAATTTCAATACAATGAAGAGGGAAAAATTGGAACCAAAACAGTAAATTAAAGCATAAGCTAACTTATAGAGATCCAGAATTTTTGTAATGTTGATGAGCAACATTATGAAATAAGAGGATTGTTAAGCTAGCTTATGGAAAAATTGGACAAAATAAGCTATGAAGCCGAACATACCTAACGATTCCACCCTGTCATAAGCTGCTCAAATTAAGCTAGCTTATCATATAAAATCCGGTGTCGAACAGGGCCAAAACCACCCTTTATTTATCAGTTTTTGTACAAACCACCCTTTATTTATCAGTTTTTGTACAAACCACCCTTTATTTATCAGTTTTTGTACAAACCACCTGTAATATCGTTAATTAGAATTAACCACCTTATTTTCATACTCCGTATACAAATCACCACCCTCCCCTCGTTATCCGCCAACTTTCCCGTTTAAATGTAGAAACTGGCCATTTTACCCTCTTTTCAAACTTGGTTTCCCACTTTCCCTCAACACCTCTTCCTCCTCCTGAATATTATCTCCACCGCCACTGATTTCAAGGAGTTTTTTGTTCAATTGTCGAGTGTTCTTCATTTGAGGAGGGGTTCATGAAATCATTGAGCGGAAAACATAATCTCCATTGAAGGAGAGGAGAAGAAGAGAGGGAAGATATTTTGTGTATTGAGAATAATGTCAAAAGAGTTTGTTACAGATCAGAATATATACGTGCCTCTGTGCATACAGAGAGGACGTGGCCTACATGGCAGATGCCTTACAGAATTAATAAAGGACACAATATTAATAATCCAACACTCCCCCCCTCAAGATTGTTGAGACTCTTGTATACCAATCTTGGCGAAAATATTGTGCAACTGTACTCCTGGGAGGTTCTTTGTGAGGAAGTCTGCTAGTTGTTCTTGTGTAGGCACATGTGACAAGGAAATAAGTCCTTCAAGCAATTTCTCTCGTGCATAATGGCAATCCAGCTCAATGTGTTTTGTCCTTTCGTGGAAGACTGGATTCCTAGCAATGTAGATTGCTGATTGATTATCACACTTCACTGGTATAGGAGTAATGCCATCAACTCCTAATTCTGCTAAAAGTCGGCTCAACCAGGCCAATTCAGTGCAAATTCGCCTCAGAGATATATATTCTGCTTCGGCTGGAGACAGTGAAACACTTTGTTGTTTCTTTGATTTCCAAGAAATTAGTGATCCTCCCAGAAAAAACACATAGCCACTGACAGACTTTCGAGAGATAGGACAAGAGGCCCAATCTGCGTCACAGTATGCTAAAAGCTCAGTATTGGGTTTGGAATTCAACAGAAGAGCCTTAGACTGTGTTCCTCGAACATAAGTGAGAACATGTAATGCTGCTTTCCAGTGTGGTTCTCTAGGGGCTTGATTGAATTGACTAAGGAACTGCACAGCATAGGCCAAATCAGGTCTAGTGTTGACCAGGAAGTTGAGCTTTCCTATGAGACGTCTGTATTGGAGAGGCTCTTGTAACAGATCACCAACATCTGGGAGCAATTTGATTCTCAAGTCTAAGGGGCTAGCAACATCCCTTAGTTCCTTTGTGTCAAACTCAGTTAGCATCTCTGAAATGAATCTTCTTTGGCTAAGAAGTATGCCATCATCAGTATTGATAAACTCAATTCCTAAAAACAAATGCAGAAGGCCCAGATCTTTAATCTTGAACTCAGTATCAAGAGACTACTTGAGACTCTCCATCTCTACTATATCATTCCCTGTCACAAGAATGTCATCTACATATACTGCAACAAAGACCATTGAAGACTCAGTTTTCTTAGAAAATAAAGAATAGTCATTCTTGCTTTGTGTGTAACCTCTTCATCTCAAGGAGTGTGACAGTTTAGCATACCATTGTCTAAAGGCTTGTTTTAATCCATAAAGGGACTTCTTGAGCAAGCAAACTTTTTCAGAATCATCTACATGTAACCCTGGTGGTATTTTCATAAAGACTTCCTCATCAAGATCTCCATGTAGGAAGGCATTATTAACATCTAACTGAAACATTTTCCATTGTTTCTTTAGAGCAACAGAAACAAGGGTTCTTACTGTTGTCATCTTGATGATAGGAGAGAAAGTTTCAGTATAATCTATGCCTTCTTGTTGTGTGAAGCCTCTGACAACAAGTTTGGCTTTATATCTCTCCACTGTGCCATCTGCTTTCCTCTTCACTTTGTAAACCCACCTGCATCCTATGGCCTTCTTTCCCTTAGGCAAGGATACAAGTTCCCACGTGTGGTTGTGTTCTAAGGCCATGAACTCTACTTGCATAGCATCCTGCCAGACTGTGTACTTGCAAGCTTGTTCATATGACATAGGTTCTGTCTCAGGAAACAAAGGTGAAGGTGAAGAGTTATGGGAAAACTGGATTGTGGATGTCAGAGTATGCCCACAAAAGCAAGGATTAGACACTGCAAGACTACATACATAGTCTTGTAAGTAAGCTGGTGGGTGTGTAGACCTAGAGGGTCTGGTGCGAATGACAGTGGTATGTGGTGCAGGAGGTGGAATATGTGTTTGACTACAGGAAGGGTCTGTTTCTGGATCAAGAGGAGTTGTGGGATAGGTGTGAGGCATGTACTGTTCTGGAGGGATGGAGCCATGGAAAGGATAAACATCCTCATGAAACTTGACATCTCTTGACATCACAATCTGATGTGATTCCATATTGTACACTTTGTATGCTTTCTTTCCAAAGGGGTAACCCAAGAAAACACAAGGTGCTGCTCTAGCCTCAAACTTATCTCTACCACTCTTCAATGTGGATGCAAAGCATAAACAACCAAAGCTGCGCATGTGCTCATAGTTTGGAGGTTTGTGGTAGAGAAGCTCATAAAGAGTTTTGTTGCCTAAAACTTTAGAAGGCAATCTGTTGATCACATAGGCTGCTGTCAATACACTCTCCCCCCAGAACTTCTTAGGCAGCTTAGAATGGAACATGCAAGATCTTGCTATTTCCAAGAGATGTCGATGTTTCCTCTCCACAACTCCATTCTGTTGTGGAGTAGCAACACAGGAGGTCTGGTGTTCAATCCCTTGGGAAGACAGATAAAGAGATGTCTCTTTACTGGTACCAAGTTCTAAGGCATTGTCACTTCTTAGAATCTTGACAGTGCGAGCAAATTGTTTAGAGACCATTGCAATAAAACTCTTGAGCAAATCAAATGCATTACTCTTGGAAGACAACAAATGAACCCAAGTAGAACGAGTGAAGTCATCAACAATAGTAAGAAAATATTTATAACCATTGAAAGTCACTGTATTATAAGGACCCCATACATCCACATGAATCAACTCAAAAGGGAATGTAGAGGTTATAGAACTTAAGGGAAAAGGAGTTCTGGTTTGTCTAGACTGTGCACAAACAACACAAGACTATATTTCAGCTTTAGAAGACTCTGTAATATCAATAAAACTCAAAGACTGCAATTGATAAAGGGGTAAGTGTCCCAGACGAGAATGCCACAACTTCACATCACTCTTGTGCTGCACAAAAGCTACTACTGAAGAAGTCATTCCAGCCTTAGCCTGCACCTGGGAATCCAACAAGTACAAGTCCTTGTAAGCCCTACCAATCTGTATCACCTTCTTCATAAAAGGAGCCTGTAACAAGCAACTTCTAGGTGTAAATAGAACTCTGCAATGCATATCTCTAACCAGCTTTCCAACAGACAAGAGATTGCATCTAAATACTGGAACAAGTAAAACATCTTTCAGAATCAAGTTGGATAGAACTCTGACACTTCCAGTCTGCTTAACTGATACACTAGTCCCATTAGGTAAACTGATGACAAAAGGTGTGGACAAGGAACATGTAGTAAGAAACAAATCTACATCACTGGCCATGTGACAACTAGCTCCATTGTCCAAAATCCAGGTATGTTTATCAAAAACTTGAGACAAGAATGAGGAGGTACCTGCAAAACCAGCAAAATCATTTGTCCCTGAGGTAGAATTCTTTCCTGAAGTAGTACCAACCAAACTTAAGAGCTTGTTTATCTGCTCAGCTGTGAGATCATCCAAGACTGAGCTAGCAAATTTCCCATCCTGTCTCTTGTTCCTGTCTCTATAATTCTCTGGGAATCCATGTAAGAAAAAACACTTGTCAACTGTGTGGTTGTTCTTCTTACAATTGGTGCAATAGAGAGGCTTCTTCTCTGACTTCCCTTTGTAAGAGCTAGGCCTACTAGACATAGCATTCATTGCTGCACTGTCACTTTGTGGCTGAGTGACAGTCTGCATTTCTCTTTGTTTCTCCTCTTGGAGAAGCATAGCATAGGCCTGAGAAACACTAGGGAGAGGCTTCAACATAAGTATGTTTCCCCTTACAGAAGTATAAACATCATTTAATCCCATCAAGAAATGAACCAGGCGTTCATCATCCTCAAACTGAGCAAATTCTTTCACAGAACCACAAGAACAAGCAGGAAAACTGCGCAAACTACTCAGCTCATCCCATAAGATTTTCATACGAGTATAGTAAGAAGAAATAGAACCTGTGCCTTGAACAAGAGCATTGAGCTCCTTCTTGACCGAGTAGAGCTGAGCTCCACTGAGCTGTCCAAAGCGAGTGTTGAGTTCTTCCCAGATTTCACGAGCTGTCTCACTGTAGAGCACATTGCGTCAGATCTCCTTGCTCAAACCATTCAATAGCCAGGCCCGAATCATGTCGTTGCAACGCTGCCAACGATCGAAGGAGGGATCTGATGAAGGAGGCTGAACAAGAGTCCCGGTGACAACAAAGTTTGTTTTTAGCAGAAAGAGCGATTCTCATGCTCATTCGCCATTCTCCAAAATTAGAGCCATCAAATGACTCAGTAACCAGGGACAAGCCTGGGTGATCACTAGAATGAAGGTATAGAGGGTCATTGTTGTTGTTGTTTGAAGTAGAAGAATCTGAGACCACCATTGAAGGTAAAGGTCAAGAAAGCCTGGGGGAAAATTTGTAGAAGAGAAGAAGATGCAGAGAAGCAGAAAATAACTCCAGATCTAACGCCTGAAGCTCTGATACCATGAAATTATTGAGCGGAAAACATAATCTCCATTGAAGGAGAGAAGAAGAAGAGAGGGAAGATATTTTGTATATTGAGAATAATGTCAAAAGAGTTTGTTACAGATCAGAATATATATGTGCCTCTGTGCGTACAGAGAGGACGTGGCCTACGTGGCAGATGCTTTATAAAATTAATAAAGGACACAATATTAATAATCCAATAGTTCAGAGGAGAATCGAGATGCTTTTATGAATTTCGATTGATTCGATGCCTCCATTTACGAATTGTTGTGTAGCTTTGATATTATTTGAAGTGAGAATGAATTTCAGGATCTTGCAATGATGGTGCTTGCATTAATTTTACGCAGAACAAACAAATCCGAGCACAATATCCTCAATTGCGTAACTCCAACAACCTCCGTATTGCGAGCCGGAAAACCTTGAATCAAAGATCGCAGTAGCGAGGGTTGCGCAAAAGATCGCAATCGACAACGAATCCAAGCGCATAATCGTTTGATCTTTTACTCGGGTTCAATCTAACTCTCTCTCCTCTCTCTTTTCACGGATTAAAAGGCGCTTGTATTTTTTCGGAGTTAGGCTTTATGTTCGTGTCTCAACCACAATCCTCTTTTCTTGTTGTTGGTGGTGCCGATGATCTTCTGGAAGCACTGGTACGGATTAATCCAGTTGAAGGCTTTGATTTTTCTATCCTATAGTTGAAGAAACATATTTCTCCGTTGGTTTCTACCAGGTTCGATCATCCATTTCTCTCCCTTTTTTTCAAATTTGGGGATTTTGTTGTACAATTCTCAATTCATAATTCTTCTATCGTGATTAGAGTTTTAGATATTATAGAATTCAAGCGAACGAAAAATAGAATGGTTTCTTGAATCTTGGGAAATAATGTTCAGATTGCTATGAAGCTCCAGAAAAACAAAGATTGAGCTAGCCAAAGAGGAAGTCATTAGAGTGGAGGGTAAAATGGATAGAAGTGAATAGCATCGGATTCTCAATTGACAATATTGCCCTAAAATCTTATAAAAAGGGCAAAATGGTTAATTCTTACCTATTAACGGAAAAGCACACCACTAATGGTAAAAGATGATCATTTGTTAATAGACTATGAAAATAAGGTGGTTAATTATAATTAATCATATTACACTTAATTTTGTGTAAAAAGTGACAACTAAAGGATAGTAGTTTTGTAAAAAAATACCTTTTTTTTCTCCCTGAAATTGGATATCTAGTCATTGGGTAACGCCAAGGTTTTGTATGACTGAACAAAAATTCACGTCCACGGTTTTGAAATATGTACCTGTACCTAAGTACGTGTACGTGTGTTTCCGTACCATGTACGGGGTTGCATGTAATAAATATTTATATTTTATACTATTAATTAGTTTATAGATTGTAGTTTATACTTTATGATTTATAATTTATAGATTATAGTTTATAGTTTACGATTTATGTTTTATAGTTTAAGTTCATTAATAACTCAACGTAATTAGATTGATAACATAATAATAGATAAAGATATATATATATATATATAAGATAAAGATATGATATGATAAAAGATAAAATATAAAAATCGATATTTCTTTTTGTTATATAACATATTGGATATCTTTTTTATTTTTTTACTTATTTAACATCAGTTCGGGACCCTTAGGCTGTGTTTGCTAAACTAGTTAGTAAACTAGTTTGAGTTATAGTTTAAGTTTAAGTTGCTCAACTAGTTACAAAAGGAGTTTATCTTACTAAAAAACATTAAACAGCGTTTGTAATGCTTTAACTAGTTACTAGTTATCATAACATTGTAATTTGTTAACTAGTTACGTAAATTGTTATAGAAAATAGAGTTATTTTTGTCAAAAAATTATAGGTAACTACTAGAAACTAGTTTGAACCCTTGTTTTTTCTAGTTTATCATTTAAACTAGCTTAGTAACTAGTAACTAGTTAAAATTAGTCTACCAAACCATATTTAAATGAATTTGTAACTAGTAACTAGTTAAAATGACTTTGGTTTGTAAAAAAATGTAATGACAAATAAGTTAATCAGTTGGTACACCTAACCTAAGTGGTTGGCACCTAAACGAAATAGTAATGACTTTAGTAACACTATGTAGTCATCTAGATGTATATTACTCCGTACATTTTTTAAATCTCGTATGAGTCTTTTTGAGTATAAGTTGTAAGGGTTAAGATAAAGGAATTGTTCGTTGGTGCATCAACAACAACGTTGTATTTCAATTTAAGCAATCATTTCTGGAAAGTAAATTTACATTTCCTCAAGTAGTTCTTTTAGATTTTCGACGTAGAATATTAGTATATCGGTTAGGGGTAAAAGAATTTGGCGAAGAGAAGCTCATTCCATGTATCTTGAAGGCCGGGCATGCACCAATGCACGCAATCAGCGTAGCTAGCCGGGTTAGCCAGCTGCTCTGGAGTGAGTGAGCCCCACTGCTTCTTGTGTATCGAAGTGTGAGCGTCTTTCCTATAACTCGAAAGCTGAGTGATATTCAGAAACGAAACTGGAACTTTTGACTTCCTAAACACTTGTCCAATTACTTGCATTATGCTCTTGCGCGAATCCGATCCCCAGTAGTCCGGATCGTCTATCATCGTCGTTTCGTTGTAGCAGTTGTTGTTAGGTTCTCCACCCCAGTCTATCGCCCTGCACCAACTCATCATCAATTTTGACACTAGAGTATGAAATGTGTAGTTGTTAAAAAGCAGTAGTCAGTTTCCCTTCCATTCTACTCCAAAATGATTATGATTGTTAAAAGACATACTTTCCATGAGTAGGGGACATGCTAGTGAAGAAGACTCTTGATTTCTTGAGATCCATATTCCTCTGCACCCAACTCAACATACTCTTCAATCCCATCCCATAAGCATCCTCTGTTTTGATCTCCATTATCTCTTTCTCCTCCTCATTAAACGACCCTTTCCTGATGTAATTAATCAGTTAATTATTTGAGTAATCAGCTAATTAAGAGATCGAAAATAATATCGGTCCATTTTGTACGTTTTTATTACAAAATTTTCTTTAACAAAAATTAATAAAATTTACTTAGGACTAATTTTCCTAATTAAAAACTTTAAACAGATTGAGACTAATTTTCCTAATTAAAAACTTTAAAGAGGTCATTGAGAGCTCTCTCTCAATATAATACCTAATTACTTACAAGACTTTCATCTTGAGGCCGGTCATCCACCATAGGTAGGTGTTGAACACGATGACATCGGCGCCTTTCCAGTGGTTTCCGTGGGTGTCGATGGACCCTTTACGCACCACCCTATCGGATATCCGGTGGGAGACGGCATTATCAGAGTTAGACTCGAGCAAAAAAGGAGCCCAATAGAACTCAATGGTGGCGTTGTAGTCCTTGGCTCGGAAAACCGTCAATGAATGGTGTGAAGTTTCCATGGATTTAGCACCTTCGGGAATGACTGATTGGAGGAGGCAGACCATGGATGTGAATTGGCCTCTGTTCAAGGAATCCCCCACGAACAACATCCTCTTCCCGCGTAACGCCTCTAGCATCATGGTTGCATTGAAACTATAAAAAACAAAGAAAGCGATGAGAAAGATGTTGTTGTAGTTTTTCATCAAATATGGAGATGGATGGAGGAATTACGCGGGAAGAGAGCAGGCATGGGGCTGCCATCGCCAAAACTGATAGTCTCGGTCGGGACGGGCGTGGTGTTGGCAGGTGAGTTGGGGTTCGATGTAAGGACACTCTGATTCTTGGTAAAGCGGGCGAGTCAAGTCGTCCCATACCCATCTCCCATTAAATAGATCGCACCCCTCCTCTGAGCTCCCAACCGCAAACGGCAACAGCTTCTTCTTCTTCTTCTTCTTCTCCTTATGAATTCTAAAGCTAGTTGGGTTGTCGTCGAGGGATTGGAAGTAGTTGGAGAGGGAGCATGAGAAGTTGTTGGAGTAGATGAGGACGACGAAGACGAAGAAGACCAAGGAGGCGACGAGAAAGTGAGGGAGCCGCGGTTTGCGGGGGATCAAAGAGGAAAGGGAAGAGGAAGAAGAGAGGGGGAGCTTCATGGAGATTGGAGGTTACTATATTGGTAATCAACCAAGCTTAATTAATGGAGCGAGCACCTGGTCGTTCAACAATTTATACTCTGTTTCATGTTTCATGTTTAGTTGGAGTAATAAAATACTCTCCTCCTACTTCATCACTCCTACCTATAATTTTGTTTATCCTTTCAAGTAAGATCGCATTTTTTTGTTATTCTAAAACCTTGTTACTTGTTGTATTTATGTGGAATAAGCACCAAGGAAATATTGTGTCAAAAATCCCCCCTCTATATAAGACAAGTGATTAATAAAAGCGCTTATGATTGATATATGAGATAATTAATTAAGTGAATAATAAAATCACATGTCAATCTAAAGTATCTCCGACCGGATAAAAAACCATCTCGTACGTCCTCATTAGAGCATCTGTAGTATAGAAAGGGTCAATATATGCAACAGTTGAGATATTTCTATTGCGGCACACTGCTAAGACTTGAGGACGAACCGCCTTATGATTCTTCCATCTTTGACAAGTACATGCCTTAGCTGTCAAATCCCCGATATATGATAAGCAAGTGTCGTATTCCTGCAGGGGTGGAACATGCACTTCATATACATGTCTTGCACTGTTGAACGAGATCACTTGTGCACGACGAGCTATTGTAACATTGTGCTCAAGCAACAACTCTACTATAGTTAAATATTGTTGTCTTGCAAGGTGATGAGGCTAAAGTCGTAGTGCCAAATCAAAGAAATAAACTCTAAACACTAACTAGAGTATAACAAGTAAGTAGAGGTCGAACCCAAGGGAATCAAAACACCAAATCAATGTAGTCAAGTGAAATATCAACTAGTAACGAACAAGTAACAAGTAACCAGGGGGGATTTTGATTGTATGAAACACAAAAGTAACAAGTATCAAACAAAGGGAGTTTGGGTGAAAATATGATGAGAAGGGGTTTCACCTAGCAAGTATCCACACAACAGTCAATCAAGTTGATCATAGATTTATCTCTAGTTCTATTCAATCCTAGGGAATGTTCTTATTCCAATCTTTAATATATCAGCAGGCCAACCGGTCCTGATAATACTTACTATTCAATAATAAGGGAAACCTCTCAAGATTAGATGAAATAGCAGCAAAGGGCACAAGAATCATAAGGATGCATGCAATAACTTACAACCGTCAAGTATTAACATGCAATCAATTCTCTTTCATAAAAGCAATCAACTACCAGATCATGCAGATATGAATGCTACAATGACAAGGAATTCCACTGTATATTCATAGTCTAGCAATAGAAAACTATCAATCAAACTAGGTGATCAAGCTAGCAAAACTAATAGAAATCAATAGATGAAGAACAAGAGAATTAATACAAACTCATAGGAAAAGAACAAGAGTTTAGAAATCTCACAACTTAATAACTGAAGGTTTCAACCGCTAAGTAAAACAATGGAGATTAGTTCCTGCTCATGGTTGCAGAACTAAATTGTCTGATGGAAAGGATGATGATAGAAAAGATGATAGAACTAGGGTTCTTAAATAGAGAACTAACCCTAAAAATATATGGTAAAAGAAAGATCCTAAACGAAATAATAAAATAAGGTAAAAGAAATAAAATAAAAGAAGGAAAATAAGGAAAGTCCGCAATGTCTTCGGCCTTGTTGTGGCGATCGCCATAGATGTCTGGCGATCGCGGTCTTCATGTAGCGTCTGCCGTGGTCTCTGTCGCCCCATGGCGATCGCCGTAGATTCATGGCGATCGCCATGATCTCTCGAACTTATGAAGAGCTTCTGTTGTAGAATGGCGATCGCCATAGTGATGGTGGCGATCGCCGCTGCTCCGCAGAATGTCTTCGTCTTCATGTCTTCAATCTTCGATCCTCTTCTTCTTCGGTTCTGATCTTCATTTCTTCACTTCTTAATAAATATCTCAGAACATAATAATGACTCGAAACACATATGATAATACTCCTAAACTAATGTAATAATCCCTAGTTACGCTATACAAAGTGCAGCGTATCAAATACCCCCATACTTAGACTTTTACTCGTCCCGAGTAACTTACAGAAAAGCTACTCATACAATAAAATACTCAAAGCCTCAGGAAGTACAAGAATATCTCCTAGTGATTACATAACCAATAAACTCCTCCAAAACACACAAAACACAACAATAATAATCAAGAACAATGTGATAAAATAAGCACATACCCAGAACTACACCTTATTCCTCCAAGTGGCCTACCCGAATCCTCCTATACGCCTCCTTCTTATGTCTCCATACGCCAAGATGATAATGATCCTAAAACACTCAATTTTTTTATTTTTTTTATTTTATAACACTCATCTTGCTTGGGCGCCCTTTCGGGTTTTCATCCCAACCACTCAATAATTGTTCCAGGCTCACAAAACTCACATCACTCAAGACTTATTTTTGCCCCAGCCTAATGTCAGTCAAGCCACCTTCTTATTGCATAGAACTTGCTATCCAAGGATTTTGTATGCCTTTTTTCAATTTTTGTGGCTTTTTCATACAATATATATTCAATAAGCTCATGCAGATACAACCAACACCAAAATAATTACATGTGAATACATTCTCCCCCCCCATACTTAAACATTGCATTGTCCTCAATGAAATGGAAGACATAAAAACGAACCCAGGGAAAGAGACAGAAGACTCACATACAAGGTCGGATGACCTTCCTCCAATAAAACTCAAAGTGTGGTAGAATGAGAAACTAGATGAGCACTAAATGTAATCCAATAATGCATAGCTCATCTAAAGCAAAAGAAAGAATACCTCCAATGTAGAAAGTGACCCAAACAAATCAACTCCTTGCAAAGAACATGGTCACCAACAAGCTAAGCTCCACCGAATGTAGATCTAGAATGATAGTACTAATGAAACCAAACTTGATGTAATACAGCTCCTTACTTTCTTTTCTCTCATATTTTTTTTCTGCACTCTATTTTTTTTTTTAATCCGATATATTATTTTTTTATCGGAATGATTTTCGGATTTTTTTTTTTTTTTTAGACGGGAGAGAAGACTTACAGCGAGATTGGCTACTGACTGTAGCTGACCCTACGCTTCGGTGATTTCCTCATGTCCATAGAAAAACTAAGAAGAAAATTAAACCGAACAAAAACAAATTCAAACCTCGGGTTGCCTCCCGAGTAGCGCCTTATTTAATGTCGTGGCTCGACATGAAACTCAAGAGATTTAACTAACGCCATTTGGCTTTGTAAAAACAGTCTCCTGTCTGAATTCTCTCTTGAACCACTCATGGAACGCTTTGAATCTCGTCCCTCTTACCTTGACCACCTTGTCTCTAGCAATGAAGGTGGTTTCATTTACTTTCTCCTCCTTGACCGTATCAGGCGGTTGTTTAAGCTCAATGTCAAGTGGTTGCACACTAGACATCAATGGTATCTCGCCTGGCGAGGTCAGTAATGGAGGGCGATTGCCCAAAGGATGTGAAAAGAGCTTACCTTTAGGCTCTGGCTTAGCCTGACACTCCTGCATGTTAGTAGACAAAACAATATCTACTTTGGGGGCTCTAAGATATTCTCTAAGACAGGTTGTAATTCATCCTTACAAGTAGGCATAATCACATCAATAGCACATAGAGAATTCTTATCAATGGGATCCATGTCATAAATATTATATTCTACCTTATCCCCATCAAACTCCATAGAGAGAGTCCCACTATTAACATCAATTTTCGTTTGTGCAGTTTTCATGAAAGGTCTACCTAACAGTATAGGTGTGACATTATTAGCATGCTCCATATCTAACACAAAGAAATCAGCAGGAAAAATTACATCACCAACCATAACAAGAACATCCTCAACAACCCCTTTCGGGTACACAGTGGACCTATCAGCAAGTTGAATAACAGTTCCTGTTTTATGCAAGGGTCCTAAGCCTAGTGATTCATACAAAGAGTAAGGCAAAACATTGATTGATGCACCTAAATCTAGCATGGCTTTGTCAAATTTCGTTTCACCAATCACACATGGAATGCTAAATATGCCTGGATCACCACATTTCTTAGGCATGCGTTTTTGAAACATTGCAGAAACTTGTTCACTTATTTCAACTTTCTTCTTTCCTTTCAGTTTTTGATTTCTTTTGATAGTGCAAACTTCTTTCAAAAACTTAGCAAATCTAGGAATACTCTTAACAAGTTTGAGCAAAGGAATGTTTACCTCACACCTACTAAAGGTTTCAAAGATTTCGTTGTCGTTCTCCAGCCTTCGAGTATCCTTCAATGCCTCAGGAAAGGGGGCAACAGGCTTCTGAGAGAATAGAGGTGGAAAATTCGGGCGAACATAATCGTCAATGTACTCAGGGGGCTCCTGGCGATCGCCATCAACATAATCGTCAATGCATTCACCATTCGACGATCCTCATCAATCAGGCCACTAAATAAGTACATAAGGAGATCTTGGTCAGTATAACTATGGAATGGGCAGCTTGAGCAGAGCTTCTTGAATCTCTCATAATATTCATAGAGACTCTCAGTTGAGTGTTGTTGAAGATTCGTGATCTCCTTCTTCAAGCTGCTCAGTTTTGTAGCTGGAAAATATTTCTCTAAAAAGACCTTTTTCATCTTAGCCCATGTATCAATACTCCCTGGAGCTTGATAATAGAGCCAATCATTCGCAGCGTCTTTAAGAGAAAATCCGAAAGCTCTCAGCATGACCTGCTCCTCAGTAACACCTCTTGGCTTCATACTAGAACATATGGCATAGAATTGAGCCAAGTGTTTGTTGGGATCTTCTCCTGCTAAGCCATGGAAGTGTGGTAGCTCATGAATTAACCCAGCTTTTAATTCAAAGTTCACACCTTCTTCAATCTCAGGAAACCTCACTGCCAAAGGTTGTTGGTTTAAGTCTGGGCAGTGAGTTGCCTCATAGTAGGCAATGGCGGTCCATGTCGATCACCCATCTCGTTCTCTTGGTTCAGAACTGCTCTTTGGTTCCGAAGGAACGTCCTTTCAATCTCTGGGTCAAAGGAAACAAGAGATGAATCAGTAGCACGGGTCTGAACCATAAAGGTTCACACCAAACAGTTGATAATTTCACAATTAACACCGAATCAGAAAAATTTCAATTCCCCGGCAATGGCGCCAAATTTGATGAGGCTAAAGTCGTAGTGCCAAATCAAAGAAATAAACTCTAAACACTAACTAGAGTATAGCAAGTAAGTAGAGGTCGAACCCAAGGGAATCAAAACACCAAATCAATGCAGTCAAGTGAAATATCAACTAGTAACGAACAAGTAACAAGTAACCAAGGGGGGTTTTGATTGTATGAAACACAAAAGTAACAAGTATCAAACAAAGGGAGTTTGGGTGAAAATATGATGAGAAGGGGTTTCACCTATCAAGTATCCACACAACAGTCAATCAAGTTGATCATAGATTTATCTCAAGTTCTATTCAATCCTAGAGAATGTTCCTATTCCAATCTTTAATATATCAGCAGGCCAACCGGTCCTGATAATACTTACTATTCAACAATCAGGGAAACCTCTCAAGATTAGATGAAATAGCAGCAAAGGGCACAGGAATCATAAGGATGCATGCAATAACTTACAACCGTCAAGTATTAACATGCAATCAATTCTCTTTCATAAAAGCAATCAACTACCGGATCATGCAGATATGAATGCTACAATGACAAGGAATTACACCGTATATTCCTAGTCTAGCAATAGAAAACTATCAATCAAACTAGGTGATCAAGCTAGCAAAACTAATAGAAATCAATAGATGAAGAACAAGAGAATTAATACAAACCCATAGGAAAAGAACAAGAGTTTAGAAATCTCACAACTTAATAACTAAAGGTTTCAACCGCTAAGTAAAACAATGGAGATTAGTTCCTGCTCATGGTTGCAGAACTAAATTGTCTGATGGAAAGGATGATGATAGAAAAGATGATAGAACTAGGGTTCTTAAATAGAGAACTAACCCTAAAAATATATGGTAAAAGAAAGATCCTAAACGAAATAATAAAATAAGGTAAAAGAAATAAAATAAAAGAAGGAAAATAAGGAAAGTCCGCAATGCCTTCGGCCTTGTTGTGGCGATCGCCATAGATGTCTGGCGATCGCGGTCTTCATGTAGCGTCTGTCGTGGTCTCTGTCGCCCCATGGCGATCGCCGTAGATTCATGGCGATCGCCATGATCTCTCGAACTTATGAAGAGCTTCTGTTGTAGAATGGCGATCGCCATAGTGATGGTGGCGATCGCCGCTGCTCCGCAGAATGTCTTCGTCTTCATGTCTTCAATCTTCGATCCTCTTCTTCTTCGGTTCTGATCTTCATTTCTTCACTTCTTAATAAATATCTCAGAACATAATAATGACTCGAAACACATATGATAATACTCCTAAACTAATGTAATAATCCCTAGTTACGCTATACAAAGTGCAGCGTATCACAAGGCTTCGTTCCTTTGCCTTACCAAGACGCTCAATAAAGTAGGCATTCAACTTGTAGAATGTGGATTGGACAAGACCAATGATAGGTAAATTCCAGGCAGCCTTCATCACCCCATTGAAACACTCAGACATGTTGATTGTCATCACTCCATACCGGAAACCGCCATCATGACATAAGGACCATTTTTCCTTTTCAATGCTGTCAAAAAATGTTTTCGCTGTTGCACTTTTCTAGCAAATAGTAGTGAACCCAGCATCAAATCCCACCTCTTCATGTTTATATATTGTTGAACCAAGTAAATTCTTCAAATGCTTGTTTCCAACAGCTTTGTTGAAATTTTAAACTACATGGCGAACACATAACCTGTGATATGCATTCAACTCTCTCCAACGTTGGAGTTCTCTCATAGCCTTCATAATACCCCCATGTCTGTCTGAGATAACACATAAACCAGTGCGGTCTGTTACACGACGACCAATTAAATCCATGAGCCAAGCCCAACTCGGACCATTCTCACTTTCAACAACAGCAAAAGCAAGAGGGAAAATCTGTTAATTTCCATCGACAACTATCTATAAGCAAAGTACCTTTGTACTTTCCATACATGTGGGTGCCATCAATGGTAATCAGAGGTCGACAATGTTTGAACCCATGAATGCTTTGCCCGAATGACCAAAATATACGTTGGAAAATAGAAGCACTCCCATCAGCACTTGGTACCGTACTCCATTCAACAATAGTACCAGGATTGCACTGTAAAACCGTAGCCATAAACAGAGGCAAAATAGCATATGATTCCTCACAATCACCGAAAATAAAAGCAATTGCCTTTTGTTTTCCACTTCATGCTCATTTATACATAATGGATACCTGATATGAATTCTGTATTATCTACATGATGGTCCTAGGATTCAGTGATTTGTCAACTCGGATAAGAGAAACTATCTCTTCAGAGATGAACTTTTGATTGATATTCCGATTATCCACATACATGACACTTCTTACACAACTAGGGACATGATGATCTTTGTACAAGCTTATTTTCCACACATTGCCCAGTTCACTAACTTTATGAGTTGATAATTTCCATGTGCAACCTTGATCTTTCTCTATGCAGAAAACTGTATACCATCGGTCTCCGGCCTTTAACACCTTATTCTATTTCCCCTTCGTTGTTGAATATATTGTGATTCTTCTTTTCAACTCATCAAGTGAACTAAATAGTTGGCCTTTGCCAAATTCATCTTGATTTTGGAGTGGATCCATTCCGATCCAAGTTTTCCATGAGTTCATCAATACTGGATCAGGCTCTCCAGTCATATTCCAACTCGGGGTGATATTCAATGTTTCTCTAGTCATGTTAACCCTTGCTATATCAATTTCATTGATATCCTCATCCTCTGAAGAATCATCAATGTCGTCCTCGTGATCAAGTATGAACTCATCAACAAAGAAGTTGTCAATTATTCGATCACCCACTCCCTCTACACATGCTACCATTTGAGATCCACTAGTTTCACCAAATTGAACATTTGAGAGTAATCTGGTGAATAAAGTGTCATACCCCTCGATAGTTGTTTCCACCTTCCATTCTATTTTATAAGAATGCAAATATACATGTATAATCTATCTTCCATATATTTATGAATTTTAATCACTCTTTTTGTTTATAATTTACACACTTTCTATACATGACTATTTTAAACAATGAAATTTATTCCAAACCAAAAAACATCAAACCCTAATTTAAGTTCAACCAACAAAATCAAACTCTAACTTATCATTTTGCACACAATTTTGAGCTACTTAATCTCTACTATCAACTCTAATTTATCATTTCACTAAATTCGTACATGCAAATCACATAATTTTTTTATCAATGACATATCACCTAAATAAATTAAATCGTAATTGTTATATTACCTAATGTTATGGATGTATATGTAACTCATGACTTTTGACTTTCCCATTTATTGGCCTATAAATAGGCTTGAGTTTTACTTATACAAAGGAGTACAAGACATGTAGGAATCCTATTTTCTACAACTTATAAATATGTGTAAAATACAAGAATAAATCAGTATTAAGGAGAAGAGAAAAACAATCGAACCAATAACAAACCGTACGGTCGAACTTAAGCAGAGTCGAGAACGGAATCTCTTTCCTTAATTCTGAAAACGCCCCGTAGTGTGACGGTTACCGGCGTTCCAAATCCCAGGATACAACTGCTACACTTCTGACTTGCACAACTCAAAGAACAGAAGCCAACAAACTCTAGTTTATAGTGTGTACTCTCAGACTCGAACAAAAGAAGAGAAGAAGTGAATAGAGACTGAAAACTGTGGGAGAAGGAGAATGAGATTTCTGTAGAAAGCTTTCGAACTGTGTGTTAAACTGAGAGCTCTGCAAGCCTTTTTATAGGCTGCTGGAGGAGCCTCTCGGGAGAGATAAAGCCCAATCCGCGTGGATTGAATGGGCTGATCTGCGTGACTTCAATGCCCAAATTCACCGCGTGACATAAATGCCTCGGATTCTCCGCGTGCCATTAATCCAGTCCGCGTGTAATGAATACTGTCAGATTTGACTTTTGAACAAACTAATTTGAACGAAGCCCAAAAAAGTCTGACAGACTTTGGAGTGAGGCCCAAAAAGATCACCTCCTCCTCGGGCCTGCGGCCCATCCAAGGAGACAAAGGATCCCACGAGCTCACGAGCCACGAGCCGAGCCGAACCGAACTGAACCGAACTGCGTGCGTGTGGTCTTCGAAGGCCCAAGCCCACCAGGATAGCCTCCTATGGCCCAATCACATCCATTACAATACACTCCTAGTTTATATACTAGTGAGTTTTATTTCCTCCTAATCAATGTGGGATACACATTTTCATAAAAGTTTAACTTAGTTACATTAAATGTAACTCCCTTATTTCTCATTCAAACGGAACCTGAATTATACAAATGAGCATACTATGAAATAGTGTTCGCGGAGACGAAGCCAACGCTCTCATTATCCGACACCAACGGTGCCCGGAAAATTCGGTTCCAACAATCCCCCACATGAATAGAAATGACTCTAAAACACGTGAAAAACGACTCGACAGAAAGACTTTTGAGAGTACGTCGAAGAATCACTGCATTTGGGCTGATAGCATTTTTTCAGCCTTGAACCACCCATAGTGAGTAGCCATCAGATTTACTCGACCAGGTAGTGAACGTGATGTCTTGAACCACCCGGACTTTGATGTAAACCTAGACAACGACTATCACACAGTTTCATCTTCTCATAGAACTAGGTTCTCTGATTGTGTTCATTTTGGTCGTGAATATCCCTGGTTATTCATGAGTGAGCTTAGAGAATTCAGCCTCGGTTAATTCTCCTAGAAACGGCCCCATTTCACACTCATAAGGTGATTTTACCATAAGTAGTATACCATTATATTTTGCTTTGCTTTTCAAAGCTTATGGAATAATTAAAAGCCAACACTTTATGACTTAACCTATAGTTTACCAACGCACTTTTATCATCCTAGGAACTGAGAGAAGATGTTAATCTCCAAGTGCTCTTTAGATTTAGCTTGATTTCGTTGTCCCTTTGAACTTACATCTTGGGATCTCCAATCACGTAAGTAGGGTTACCATCAAATTTCGTTGTCCCTTTGAACTTACATCTTGGGATCTCCAATCACGTAAGTAGGGTTACCATCAAACTTCGAGGAGATCTCGGAGTGTAATAGGTTTTTATGGTGTAACGAGTGGATTGATTACAACTGTTGTATCTTCTCTAAATCAATGGCCTAAGATTAATCTCGGATGGTACATAGAGCTATGTAGGCTTGCACATACCAGATGGTATATAGAACTTATATATATATATATATATATATATATATATATATATATATATACACACACACTAGCATTTTGGGCCCCGCGCTACGCGCGGGTCTATAAGCATTGTTAATTTGTAGGAAAAATTCATCAGCGCTACGGGTATTTTGTTTCATTTATTGTGTAAAGTTTATCTAATATAATATAAAACTTGCAGAAAGAGAAATTTAAAAGCCGCAAAAACTACCTTCACATTCTTATTGGTTCATAACCCTCCTTAATTTAATACTAATATTTTCTAATTGGTGAATTTTATACAATATAAATGGATCAAACTCCATAAAAAAAATTGTATGTATGAAGATTTATAGAATTAAAATTTATATTTTTAAAAGATGATTATTTTATTTTTCAATCCAATCAAATATATAAATTGGTATTTTATTTTATTTTATAGTCATTTTTGAAGTGTTTTGATTGACCATTACAGAAATGAACTTTTCTTCTCTTTTAATATTTCAATGGTTTATTAAACAGGTATGTTTAATGCGACCCATTTTTACGAGTCTTATACGTTTTTTGGAGTTGCCCAACAAAAAGACGGTCAATTACTTTGGACTGTTGTAACGAGTGGATTGATTAGGAGCGTTGGATCTTCTCTAAATCAATGGCTAAGGATTAATCTCGGATGGTACATAAAGCTCCATAGGCTTGCACACACCGGATCCACCCTCTTTAAAGAAATTGCTGGATTTTTTTAAAAAAAATCAAAATTATTCCCCAAATCGTCAAAAAATCTCCTCCCTCTCTCCCCAGAATCTCACTTACCCATCTCTTCATCTTCTCGGTCTCCATTATCAATCTCACGCTTCTCCCGATTCTCTATCTCACCCTTCTCCCGATTCTGAATCTCACTCACCCATCTCCTTCCCCAGAAAATCTCACCCTCTCTCCCGTTTCTCAATCTCTGTAATCTCCCTCTCGAACTCCCCTCTCACCCTCTTGAACTCCCGCTTCGCTATCTCCATTTCCGACACCCTCTGTAGCGGCTGATTCTTCAACGGAAGTGGAAGTCGAAGCCGACGAAGACTTGTCTCAGCTTATAGAAGTCGGAGCCGGCGATTCTACCATCGAGTCCGCCATTCTTCATCTCCTTCCTCCATTCAACCTCCAAACATGTAAGTTTATGGTTTGATTTCAATTTTTTCTCTGCATTTCTAAAAAACCCTAATTAAAAGTCAAAAGTTGAAAAACCCTAATATTGGAGAATTAGATTTCTTCGGTAAACTGGTTTTTTCATATAGATTCCTTCGGTAAACAAGATTTATTAAAAACCCCTAATTAATGGCGGAAGGAGAGTCTTATATGTGAGAGGGTCGATAAGCTGGTTTTCATTTGTTGTAGTGGATGTTCTGATTCACTGGTTTTCATTTGTTCCGATTCCTTTAGTGATGCGCGCCTGGTCTCCGGAAAGCCAATTGCGCTCTAAGATCTTCGACTGAAACCTTGGAAGTGTTATGGTGGATGTCTATTGAGGGGGGACGAAGGTATATATGGGAGTATGCAACGTAATTGTTTGGATATAGAGGACAAGTTGCCTGTCAAATTGGGATATGAATGTTGAAAGCTTCAACAAGCTAGTTTTGTGAGGGGGTCGGCTATGGTGATTGAGGGCTACTCAAACGGTGAATTTTTGGCTAGGGATGTAGAAGAAATGGATTAGAAGATATGAGAACTTATGAGGCTAGGGATGTAGACGAAAGAGGCTAGAAGATATGGTGAAGGAGATGAGAAGACAGAGCCCGAAGGATTGGTGACACCTAGTTCAAGAAGATGGAGGAAAACTCGTCTCAACAAAGGTTCTTGAATTCAATACTAAACGTGCCTTTACAATGATGGAGGCAGCCAAATATAAAGGGAAAACAACAAGGGAAAAACGTCTAAAACCTAGGGTTTGCAAGAGGGAGCCGACGGCTAGGGTTTGGCGGACTTGGGCTTGAGTGCCAAGAGCCCAATAGGACGGCCCAAACCATGCGAGGCTGGACCACTCCATATTTAGAAACTTTCTAAAAATAGAAAGTTCTAAAACGCTAGCAAAACCCGAGGCAAACAACTTCCTAAAAATGGAAAGTCTCTGAACATGGGACCGAGATAACAAATCCCAAATAGAGACAACAAATGCAAATAGGGACAACAAATCCCAAATAAAGACAACCTACTTGATGGGATCCTGCCTAGCCAACAAAGGGTCTACGCTGAGTCCTGCTAGTCCACGTCTATGGAGACCTCCTTGGTATCCTCTCTATAAGACCATGATATCCAGTTCCCTCTCTGATATAGGTCAGTTCTCGTCAATGTGGCCATTGTCAGTTCCTTACCAGCAGAGCATACCTTGAGGTTCCTAACCTCCACTTCCATAATGCACATGTTCTCTAGTATTGACACCTTCAGTTCCAGCCCCAGTTCTCAGTGCCAATTCCAGACTTCAGTTCCTGAAGACAGTCCCCTTGGTACCAGTTCCTCCGAGCTGTGAAAACCGACTATCTTCTTAGTTATTATTATTATTTTCTATTTTTAGCATATGTTATTAGGTTTAGGGCGTGTCTACTCTCATGCTTGAGAGGCCGGCCTTAGTTTCCCTTTTATTATCTTCCTTGTTACTTTCTTTACTTATTTTGCAAGATACTCTTTTATAAAGGCTCGCCTATATATATGGCATGCCTTCTTCATTAATATCACGTTTAGCTTTTGGATTAATTGATAAAGTCGAGTGCATCTCCTTGTTAATCCCCTAGGCGTCACCAAACAAAGTCTAACTTCTTTATCCCTTCGTCTTACTTCTAATCTTCTTCCCCGGTGGATGTATCTACCAAACCCTACGTAAACCTACACTTTACATCCACTTCATCTCTACAATTCATCCGCTCCATCGTTGTTGCTTGTTGCCACAAGTAACAACATCACTATCATTCAGTTCCCCAGTTACTGTCAAGTCTTCTGCAGCCCTCCAAGTTCCCAAACTCGACCAGTTCTTGAGAAGGCCGACTCCCTACGAGATCTAGATCGCTCCAGCAAGTCATTCTTGACCTTTTCGAGGCCAGGAACGCATCAACTGGTATCAGAGCGCCAGGGATCTTGTAAGTCATTTTTTCCTTATCTTGCTAGCCGCCTCCCTTATCTTGCAATATCTTGTTAATTTTGATTGCTTGCAATTTAATTGATAAGTATAGAGATTATTTGATTTGCATATCTAAGGAAAAAGATAGTATCTAAAAGATTTGCTCTTTCCTTGTTTGTAGGCTGAAATATTCTCTCTTGTGCTCAAAAGATCTTGCTTGCACCCTACTCTAATTTCTTTCCTTGTGTAAAAGCTTTGACTTTCCTTGCATATCTTGTTGCATATTAGTTATTTTCGGATCCTAACAGAAAAGGGGAATCCGAAATCAAAAAAAAAAAAAAAAAAAAACGAGTTCGAAAACAATCTCATCCAAAGCCAAAATAAAGTAAGTTTGAGATATCACTAGTCAAAGTTTCCATCTTCTTGCCTCTCCATCGTCTAGGTTTGCATACTAGGAAGTTTGAATCTTTTTGCTTCTTCTCCTTGTGTTTGCTTAGTCGAATTCTCTCTTGTTGTTCATTAAATTGTTCAACTTGATTGCTTGATATTGCTTGATTGCCTTCAGTTCCCCTTGACCGCCTTCACGGCCTTGCTAAACTTAGTAACCCGAGAGTGCAGTCACTTGCTTGAGTTGATTGTTCCTTCTTGATTGTTTTCTTTGATATCACTTGTGCTAGTTGATACTCGCATTGGTTAGTGGTATTTTAATAGGTACAATCAACCATGGATCGTCTACAAAGGCTTCGTCGACGACGTTTTTCCGGTTATGATGATCCCGAGGAGTTCTTGGAGTGGACCCGACATATGGCCTATTACTTTAGACAGCGAGAATATGATGAGTATGAGCAATGCAACATCGCCATTAATTGCTTCACCGACTATGCCCTCGATTGGTGGTCTTATGTGGAGAATGATCGATGGTACCGTGGTCGACTTCCCGTTAAAACTTGGGGAAAACTCGTCTATGAAATGACACGCTACTTTGCCCCAAGGATTGATCCAGAGGCCCATGCAGCTCGTTCGTATCATCGAACCCAGTCCCCGACTCCAACTCCAACACCGACACCAATGTGGGTGAGACGACTTGCAAAATGGAAGGAAGATCATGCCGAGTGGTTGAGGAACCAAGCCCTATTGGAGATCCAGGAATGTGCTACCCCACTCAACGTGTCACTTTCGAATCCGGTGGCGACACAAACTTCAGTTCCCTCCAAAGTGCTTGTTCCTTCTCCAGCAACATCTACTCTTTCCCCAGTGGTGAATCCCTCTATTGTTTTGATTGTAGAACCAACACCGACACCAACTCCAGTTCCCCCCATTGTGGTTGTTCCTTCTCCAACAACATCTACTCTCTCTCCAGTGGTGATTGCTTCGATTGTAGAACAAGCTCCGGAACCCACAGAGGAACCCACTCTTTCCATAACTCCTTCAACAATGATTTCTCCAGCATGGACGCTAGTTCCCTCAGCTCTACCCAACACGTTGATGGTACCAACACCTTGTGAGTCCATATTCTTGTTTTCGACTCAGCATCATGATATTTGCACCACATTTGTTGTTGATCGGATAGTTCCCCGTGCACTCGCACGCTCGAAGTGAGGACGCTTCGAATCCAAGGGAGGGAGAATGATGGGATCCTGCCTAGCCAACAAAGGGTCTACGCTGAGTCCTGCTAGTCCACGTCTATGGAGACCTCCTTGGTATCCTCTCTATAAGACCATGATATCCAGTTCCCTCTCTGATATAGGTCAGTTCTCGTCAATGTGGCCATCGTCAGTTCCTTACCAGCAGAGCATACCTTGATGTTCCTAACCTCCAGTTCCATAATGCACATGTTCTCTAGTATTGACACCTTCAGTTCCAGCCCCAGTTCTCAGTGCCAATTCCAGACTTCAGTTCCTGAAGACAGTCCCCTTGGTACCAGTTCCTCCGAGCTGTGAAGACCGACTATCTTCTTAGTTATTATTATTATTTCCTATTTTTAGCATATGTTATTAGGTTTAGGGCGTGTCTACTCTCATGCTTGAGAGGCCGACCCTAGTTTTCCTTTTATTATCTTCCTTGTTACTTTCTTTACTTATTTTGCAAGATACTCTTTTGTAAAGGCTCGCCTGTATATATGGCTTGCCTTCTTCATTAATATCACGTTTAGCTTTTGGATTAATTGATAAAGTCGAGTGCATCTCCTTGTTAATCCCCTAGGCGTCACCAAACAAAGTCTAACTTCTTTATCCCTTCGTCTTACTTCTAATCTTCTTCCCCGGTGGATTTATCTACCAAACCCTACGTAAACCTACACTTTACATCCACTTCATCTCTACAATTCATCCGCTCCATGGTTGTTGCTTGTTTCCACAAGTAACAACATCACTATCATTCAGTTCCCCAGTTACTGTCAAGTCTTCCCAACCCTCCGAGTTCCCAAACTCGACCAGTTCTTGAGAAGGCCGACTCCCTACGAGATCTAGATCGCTCCAGCAAGTCATTCTTGACCTTTCCAAAGCAATATTAAGTGCAAAAGTAGGGAAAGAATGCCTACCAAAACCAAAGAATTGGAACTGAAGAAAATGGTGGCCAGAATGTCCGGGCGCCTTGAGTAAATTCCTGGGCAAAATTGGGCACGCAGCATGTGTCCATTGAATCATGAGAAACGCTCGAAACCGAATTCGAGTCGCCCGAGTGGATGATGAGAACGCCTGGTGGTTCTTTTGGAGCATGCGGTTGAGCAACTTGTGGCCAGTTGGGCTGGGCGTTGTTGACATTTTCCCGAGCAAGATTTGGCACGCAGCATGTGCCTTGGATTTCATTAGAAGTTCTCGAAACAGATTGCAAAACGCCCGGGTGGTTAGGGAGAACGCTCGTGATCTCTTCTATCTCTAGGTTTGGCGCCGGCATTGGTCTTGTAGTTCCAAAACCAGCGGATTCCAACCTTCTTTGTTCACCGTGCTCATGCCAAATTCCATCAACCATCTTTTAAGAGTGTCGAAAGACCAATTGTGTTGCTTAGCCAGACTTTGGAATTTCTCAGCAATTTTGTGCATGCGCACCATGGCTTAGACTTTAGGTTGAGGTTTCGTCTCTATTCTCCTAGTCTTTAAGTCCTGCAAAATGTGGTTAGGAGACATAGGCAAAAGCCTCACACGAATATCATTATGAGTAAAGGTATACTCATTCTCAAAGCCATTATGAAATACTTTCCTATCAAATTGCCACGGCCTACCTAACAAGATATGCATAGCATCCATTTTAACCACATCACAAAGTACTTCATCATAATAGTTCTCAATAGAAAAAAAAATCAAACATTGCTTATTAACAACATCACCACGTTGGGAAGAAATCCATTGTAAACCGTAGGGAGTTGGGTGAGGAGAAGTGGGAAGAGCAAAGTAATCGACTAACTTGTCACTCAAGAGGTTTGAGCAACTTCCGCCATCAATAATCAAACTCAAGTTCACCTTCTTACCTTTTACATTCACCACGCAAGTAGATTGGAACAAACTATACCTTTGCTCGCGATGTGGGGCTTCTTTGACATGCATGGTGCGTCTTGTCACTAGGGCAAGAGCCATGCCATCATTGGTTGCTTGTGGATGACAAGCATAAGCATCATAGTCCTCAGATTCATCCACCATGGTCAAGGCCGCAGCCACTTCTTCTTTCTCTTGGTCGCCTTCTTCTTCACATGACTCATATTCACCATTCTGAGTCATTAGGACCTTCTTGGGATTAGGGCAGTTGCGTCCAATGTGTCCTCGTCCACCACACTTGTAACATTAAATTTCACTAATCTTAGGTGGAGGCATTGCCGTCTTGTCCTTCTCTTTGGAGCTCGATCCTGGTTTCAAAACACTAGAAGAAGAGGGATTAGTAGAAACCGAAGGTAAGGGAGTAGAATCACACCTTTTTGACTGGGACGCCGGCCATGCTCTTTTCCTTACCAATTGATTGTGCAATTGCATGGCTGCATGCGTCAATCTATTGATGTCCTTGATGGGAAGGACCTCTAGTTGGTCTCTCAAAGTAGTGTTGAGACCGCTCAAAAATTTCGTCCTCAAAGTCGAAGGTGAAGCAGTTACTCCAGCTTTGAAGTGCATGTCCTCCAACTTTGCAAAGAACTCCAATGGTGTCATAGTTCCTTGTCTACACATAGCAATCTCCATCTTCATCTTGTTTTTGTAGTCATCCAGGACATACTTCCTTGTCATAGCAAAGACAAGTTGATGCCATTGACGAATGGGGCGGAGATTGCGTCTCTGTCTATCTTGGACAAGCCGATGATACCATGTCCTCGCAGCCCCGGTGAAATGAAGTGTTTCCACTTCGACCTTCTCATACTCAGCATAGTGACGATGATCTAGGACGTACTCTGTTGCATGCGTCCACTCAAGAAAGAAAGAAGGGTCGTAATCACCAGGAAAGGGTTCGATCTTTACCTTAATATCTCGACGTCCTTGGACATTAGGGCGTCGCTCATCATTTATGTCACGTCGATCTCCTCGGAGTCTAGGAATGTCCTCGTCACTCGCAGCATGGTGACGGTCATGTCTAGGGCGGTCTCCTCGGCGACGGTGGTCTCTATGGTCTCCATCCTCGGAGCTAGTTGGAGGCGAGCTGTCTCCATGTGGCTGGCGCCTAAGGTCACGAGGCAAGTGCCCCGCGCACGCACGCTGTCTTGGTTGAGCGCCATTTCTTGCGCCTTGGCGCTCCTCTTCTTGGCGCCTATAGCCAATGCCCGGGCGTCTAGCAGCTTGCCCCAGGCGTCTTGTGTCCATTCCCGTGCGCTCATTCATGGTGTGCTCAGGGGGAATGAAGTCACTACTCACCTGCAAATTCTCAATAGGATCTCGTAATGGAGGATGAAAATGACGAGGGTTATACTTACCTGCGTCTTCAAAGTCGTCGGAGTCAAATTCTTTAAATCCATCCCAGGAATGTGTTCCTTGGGAGTCTTCATCACTTGGTGGTTCCCATGGACTCCTTGGACTCTAAAAATGAGCATATTGCTCAACATCAAAGGCAGAATCACGCCTGGACCTATGGCGTCGGGAGGGCCCAGAGCCGTCTCGCCTGCGCTCGGGGGAGCGCTCGGTGACTCGGCGTTGAGCGCTTCTGAGCACTTGTGTAGGGCGTTGTTGCTCCCTGATTTGAGCATTGTCATGCTCACGTTGTTGTGCTAGATGGCGCTCGGCAGACCTCTCTTCTTGGTCATGACGATCGTCTTAACTTGTGTGACCCTTGCTCTCGGGTAGAGTTGGGGAGTGCAAGGGTCTGAAGCGATCATCAAATACTCCTTATTGGTGACTCTCAATGATGGAGTGTAGTCGTCTAAGGGGTTGTTGTTGTGAACTTGAGGGCATTGCTGACTTACCTTTGTCTTGTGGGTGCCTAGAGGCATTTGCTTCATGGGAGCTTTGAGTAGCAAGCCTCGGGAGTTGTTGCGCTGCATTGGCACTTTGGTTTATGACTTGAGGCGGCGCAAGGGTGACTGAAATAGCTCGGTGTACTTGCTCTAAATATGCCATCCTTTGCCTCAATGCTCAGATCTCATCAAGAGCCTCAGCCAAGTCTTGCGCAACTCGTGTGTTAGCGTCCTCAACTTGGGCCGTCTCTTGTGGTGGGTTGGGAAGAAGGGGTTGGTTGTTGTTGTTGCCTGAGTTGGTTTGATCCTCCAGGTCAGTGAAGGTACTTGTAGACATAGCCATGGCGAGAAATCAAGTGCACAAAAGCAAGAACAAAGCAAAGAAACCAAGCAAGTGAACCGTCTAAACAAGTAACCAAAACAAAGCACTCGAGGGTGTCTAATTTGGCTGGCCGTTTGGCGGTTCTGGCTGGCTATAGTCTCAAGAAACAACCGAAAAACAATGCAAGAAAATCCAGCAAGGCACTTATGCAAACTTATCAATCACAGATGCAAGAAAGTAGCATGCAAAGACAAGATGAATTATCAAGCGACTCTAGACGATGGAGAGATCAGAAATGGACGAACCAAACACAGTGTAGACTCAAGGGTTACCTTATTTGGGTTGTGCCTTGGCCGAACTAGAAGTCTTGTGACTTACTTTCTTTTTCTATTTTTTATAATAGATCTCGACTTTTGATATGATCTTTTGATTTTGTTATGGTTCGAGATATATGCAGCAAGAAAGCAATAAGATGTGCTCAAGATAGGAGAGACATAATCGGTCAAACAAGATAACAAATCAAATCTCAACAATAAACTTATCTTAAAAAAAGGATATGAAAACATATGCAAAGATTCTAACAAGAAAATCAAGCAAATATTTTCGGCAATCTCTTAGGTCAAGGGCTAGAATATTTCGGCCAATATCTTGTATAATCTCCAAGTATTTCACAAGGAAATTCTCCTAAGGCAAGTGAATAATTTTTTTGTATTTTTTTGGACAATTTAATGGCAAAAAGCCGTGAACAACAATGGAGGTGAGAAAAAAAAAAATCAGAAATGGACGAATGGGAAAGATGGATAACAACGAGTGAATTGAAATGATAACTTGTAAAAGACAATTAACACTTACAAGATAACCTTGCTCTGATGCCAGTTGATGCGCGCCTGGTCTTCGGAAAGCCAATTGCGCTCTAAGATCTTCGACTGAAACCTTGGAAGTGTTATGGTGGATGTCTTTTGAGGGGGGACGAAGGTAGATATGGGAGTATGCAGCGGAATTTTTTGGATATAGACGACAAGTTGCCTTGTCGAATTGGGATATGAATGTTGAAAGCTTCAACAAGCTAGTTTTGTGAGGGGGTCCGCTATGGTGATTGAGGGCTACTCAAACAGTGAAGTTTTGGCTAGGGATGTAGAAGAAAGGGATTAGAAGCTATGGGAACTTATGAGGCTAGGGATGTAGACGAAAGAGGCTAGAAGATATGGTGAAGGAGATGAGAAGACAGAGCCCGAAGGATTGGTGACGCCTAGTTCAAGAAGATGGAGGAAAACTCGTCTCAACAAAGGTTCTTGAATTCAATACTAAACGTGCCTTTACAATGATGGAGGCAGCCAAATATAAAGGGAAAACAACAAGGGAAAAACGTCTAAAACCTAGGGTTTGCAAGATGGAGCCAACGGCTAGGGTTGGGCTAGGCTTGGGCGAACTTGGGCTTGAGTGCCAAGAGCCCAATAGGACGGCCCAAACCATGCGAGGCTGGACCACTCCATATTTAGAAACTTTCTAAAAATAGAAAGTTCTAAAACGCTAGGAAAACCGGAGACAAATAACTTCCTAAAAATGGAAAGTCTCGGAACATGGGACCGAGACAACAAATCTCAAATAGAGACAACAAATGCAAATAAGGACAACAAATCCCAAATAAAGACAACCTAATGTTTGAGACAACAAAAACCAAATAGGGCGCCTTGTAATGAAATCTTCACCTCCGAGCAATGTCGGCGCGGAGAAGGGCTACCAAGGTGCTGAGTCCAGACTCGTCGGAAACTAGGGGGTTGCGCTCAATGTGGGCCCTTATGCGCTCGAGCTGGAATTGCAGATGGGCCTTCATCATGGCTAGGTGGTGTGGGCGCCGGCGCGGTCTTGAGGTCCTCGGCGCTGGAGGCTTGGAAGAGGGTTCCATGGGCGCTCAGTGGTGCGCTCGAATCCTGGAGGTGGACCATGATCAAGGCCAGAAGATGGCTCGACAAAAGTGGACAAACGCTTGGAGAAGTCTTCGAGCTCCACTTTGATGGGCACCGCTGGCCGGGCGTTTGGGGCCGTTGTCCGAGCGCTGGGGGTCTTGGCTCGAGTGGGGCTGGGAGCTTGCCTTGGGGAGCCTAGGCGAGGTCGGAGTGTCATGGCATGACATGGCGCCTTCTTCCGCTTGGCTCGCTTCCGGGCACCTAACCTCAACTTGGGTTGATTCTTGGTGCTTTGGCTCCACACCTTGTCCATTTCAGCTAGGATTCTCCGGGTTTGTCGAGTGAGCCTTGAAGGAGCCACTAGGCTAGTCATGGAGCTAGGCAGGGGCCCATCATTTGGTAAACTTGATGTTGAATCTGTGTATTTTTTGTGTTTGTTTGATTGATTCACTGATTTGAATTTATCTGCTGGTGAAATTTGTAAGTCTTTGATTAGGTTATGTTTTCTCTAGGCAGATGTTGCAACTTCTTGGGTGCTTTATTGTGTAAACCAACTATTTTGAGTAGGTTTAGAGATTTTCTAAAAAAGCTTCTTATTGGTACCATTGATAGACGTTCCTTCCTGTTGTGGACAGTTAAAACATTTGGCCTTTTGATTCTACAGTAATTCTTGACCCAAATTTACTTTTGGTATTAATCACTATTGGCCCCCACCGATAGTTTTTCACTATATAGTTTTTTGTGATAGCATTTCAAATTGTTGCATGCCTTGAACTATTTTCTTCTATGCAGATAAATTTTGTCAAGATTTAATTCGGAAGGGTACAAATTGAGACAATTGAGATTTGTACTGTGAATGCCTTTTAACTCCATTTAGTACACGTTGATGCCGTTTTTGAATATCAAAACTTCTTAGTTGGGCACACGTAGCTTTATAGCTGGAGGGAGAATCATATCTCAACTTTTACATAATTGAATATCCTATCATATTCACGTTCTCCATGGAATGACTCTAAATTATCGATCTCAAAGTTAATTATGTGTTGGTTTTTTTCCTGTTTGTTATATAAAACAGCTACAGTATTGAGTAATTGGATCTTCTTTGGTATATTAGAATATCTTGCACTCCTTTGTATAATAACACAATCTTCACAATAATTATCATACTCAGATGTGGAAGATTTCCTCCAGAGGTCAGAACTGCTATCCCAGTTGATGGGACGGTTTGAGAATATTGTCCTGGCTTGCAATGCTACATCTGATCATGGAATTCTTTGGATACAAAGAGAGTCAGAGAAAGCTTTGCAAGTATGTAATTTCCATCTTTATTGCCATGATGTGATATATTCTTTAGTATTTCATTCAATAAGGAGTAGATGGAATTCCATTGGAGATATGCCTAAAATCATTCACTGTAAAATCCATATATTTGTCTCTAAACAAATACTAATACACTGATTTACAGATAATGAAGGAGAAGAGTAGTATTACTGAAGCCACTGATGCCCCTAGTATACAGAAAATGGAGAGAAAGAAAACCTTAGAAGACGAACACAGAAACGCATTTGAAAGAGCTGTTTCTCTTAATGTACCTCATGTTGTAGCTCCTGGGGAAGAAGCCCTAAGCGACGTAGAAGACGAATCATCATCTATAGCCTCGACACAAGACTCCTCGAGATGGAAAACCGGGTCAAACACTAATTGGGACGAGTTGGTAGAGAAACTTTTCAAGAAAAACCAGAGTGAAGAAACGAGTACTAGTCCCAGATAAGATGATTTGCTGTGTATTGTGTTTTTAAACTTGATGTATCTATATGATATGGGTTGGCTATATTGATGTATCCATATCATCTCATGAATAGTCTGTCACCAAATCATCATTTGACCATTCATCGACCACTTTTTTACCTGGGAAAAATAGAATAACATTTTGTACTTTCAGAACATAATCAAGTGTCATTAATAGACAAAACTTTTTAACTTACACGCGTATGTCAATTTATACAATGAAGTACACTATATTCGTTTATAAGACAGTGTTCAAAACCGGAAAATGGCCTTTCATAATGGAACCCCTATAACAGAATATTTCTACAGTAGAACACGAATAACATCTGAATATCGTCTTCTTTATGTAGGAACAAAAGCCTTTCGTAATGGAACCCCTATAACAGATGTTTTCAACAGTAGAACACGAACAACAAAGATGAACATCAGAATATCGTCTTCTTTATGTATGTACAAATCCTTTCACAATGGAACCCCTATAACAGAATATTTCAACATTAGAACACGCATAAAAAAGATTAAAATCTGAATATCGTCTTCTTTATGTAGGAACAAAAGTCTTTCGTAATGGAACCCCTATAACAGAATATATCAACAGTAGAACACGAATAACAAAGATGAACATCAGAATATCGTCTTCTTTATGTATGTACAAATCCTTTCACAATGGAACCCCTATAACAGAATATTTCAACAGTAGAACACGCATAACAAAGATTAAAATCTGAATATCGTCTTCTCTATGTAGGAACATAAGCCTTCGGTAATGGAACCCCTATAACAGAATATATCAACAGTAGAATATGAATAACAAAGATGAACATCTGAATATTGTCTTCTTTATGTCTTTCATTAAATCCTTCCATAATGGAACCCGTATAACAGAATATTTCAACAGTAGAATATGAATAACAAAGATTAACATCTGAATACATACACGAGACAAAACATGAATATCAACCTTCTAATTGAATGTGTCGCAGAATATATATGTTGATCGATATCTCTCTTAACGAATACAACTACGGAGAAGATGAATATCTAACATTAGAATCCGAATACACACACTGTATTGTAAACATGAATATTGATTAAACAAAATCGAATATATATTGCGCGACACAAGAAGGGATTTTTCCAGATTTCAGTCGAACAACATAGTAACCAAAACTGAATATGAAGAAAGCCTAATTATCAAGAACTAACCTTTACGATCAACTTCATCCGTAGACATTGAAAATTCAGGCGACAATGGAAAAAGAATGAAGAACTTGAAGACGAATGAAGAACTGGAAGAAAACCTTGAAGAAGAGCGTGAAGGTTGTGATGCAGGCTGCAATGGAGAAGACCTCCTGAAGAAGAACGTGAAGCGATAAATAAGGATTCTTTCTCCTATAAATTACAGATTAACGTTTAAATTTAAAATAAAAAAATAAAAAAACTCTTAAAGAAGCTTTGATGCTATAAAACCGGTTGGGTATTTAAAAGTATTTTTTTCTTTTTTTTCCAGGATTAATTCAAGCCATTGATTTAATCCAATCCAACGCTCCTGATCAATCCACTCGTTACACCACAAAATCCGTTACACCGGAACCCGCCTCTACATATATATATGCATTTACGGTTGAGTTTTCATCACCTGAAGTTGACATAAAGCTTTTTTTATTCGTAGTAGACAATGAAATAAATATCGGTATATCATCTCTCGTAGTAGATGATCAAAGTTATTGATCGAACCATATACGGTTATCCACTTGTCACTCGAAGTTGACAACTCAGATTTCAAGATACTTTTATTCTTGATGAATATGAAAAAGTGTCTAGTGTTTTTCATAATATTTATTTTGATTGTTATATTTTAAAATTCGCACGCCTAAGTTTTTCTAGAAGAAACAACTTGATATGAGTTTCTAATGCCAAATTTATGGCTAGTAAAATTTTGGGAGTAACATGCAACACTAGAATTTGGGTAGAATTGTGTTATGCATGAACTTAATCATCATCAACTACACGAGATCTTGTAGACTCGATATTTACAATTGGGAATCATTATAAGCTCCGGTAAAGTTACATGATCTCCTAACAAATCAAGTACTCTAGTAGTAGTACAATAAAATGGGATTTATGTCATAATCAGAACAATTTATCAATGACCATCAAACATGGTCTAGTATACGAAGATTATACTTTGACAACCTCTCGCATGCTAGAAGCATGTCTCCTTTGGAAGAGAGTGTGAAAGAGATTACGGTTAAGCGCGCAACCGTAAGTCATGATAATGATTACTAAATCGAACCTATATATGTATGGTTCCATTCAAATGTGTTGAAGACGCAATTTAGTTTTGAATGCACCCATTGAGGCATCATTTTTTCAAGAAATCTAATATAAGGCTTATTTGATTTTGAGTTGATGATCTTCCAAATTATTAATGGATCACCCAGGTGCGGATTTTCAATGGTAGACAATTATGTTTGTCGATGATGTCATTCAATTTAATTATTTTAATTGGAAACCGGAAGTTTTCCACTACCATGCAAATTGAAATTTGGGTGTGGATATTATGTTCTAAGTGAACGATCTCATAAAAGACTTCGGAAGAGTATTTATCTTGTTACCTGCATATACAAGAATTTATGAAGATGTATATATTTATAAAGATATATATTAACACAATGGTTGTCATATGATGATATTTAGTGCAAATTAAACAAGTTTGCAATAGAGTCAAATATTCGAGTATTCATCTCATAGACTAGCCTGAAGAAAGTCTAAAGAGAAGATGCCTTTAATATGCGTGATAAACTAACCAGAAGTTAAGTAAGAATATTATGTGGCATGATAAACTTCATTACTCATGTGAACAATACGCATGATCATTATATTAATAAGTAAAGGACCTGAAGCTCCTGAAACCTGAAGTTTCATCTCCTAAGGGATAAGGGTGACCACGTATGTAATGTTTCCTATCATCCTTGACTAAGTTCAAGAGATAAATGAGGATTGAGTATACTAGCATGTAGACCGATGAGAATAATCATATATTGTATGATGTTGATAGATGCCTCAACACATTAGGTACACAAATTAAGGGGGGAATGTGATTATTAAATTAGTGTATTAGTTGAGCATCTTGTAGCTCTTATACATTTAGAAAATGACCTAGTAGTGTCGCTTATAATACAGTCAAAATGATAACAAATGGCTAGGCAATGTCATTAGTTAATTATATTCTTGCATTGACAAATGCTAATATATGACGTACATGACCTGGTAGAGTCGTTGATCATATCAAAACATAAACTTTGGATGTCGAGAAATAAATTCGACTAAGACCGACTATTTACAATTCTCCTACTTGAAACTTGTCTCCAGAAGAGAACAAAATATTATTCAAATATGCGGTATACACCCTCTTACCTCCCTCGATATATTAAAGTAATGCCACATGAAAAGTTGGAAATATACGAGGGGTTTTGTTCCCTATCATTTATTAATACCTAGAGCTTATGAATGGGTGATCAATGTATTGCTCGATATTAAGATTACTAATTTGACAAGGTGAAAATCCCAACTTTAAGGGGAGAAGGAAACAAGACTAGTATCTAAGAACTTGTATGGTATACAATCTTAATACGTCAAGAATTCAAGTTAAATAAACTAGAAGTTCAAGTTAAACGGACCAGAAGTTCAAGTGAACGAACAAAAAGTCCAAGTGAACAAACCAGAAGTTCAATTGATAAAATGAACTAGAAGTTCAAATGAATGAACAACATGTTCAATGTATGTATAACTTACATGTTATCAAATCTATTATTGTTATTGTGCGACAAGTCACATATTGTGTTGAGAGCCAATTATGAATAATATCAATAAGAAAGTTCTTTGTAGACTCCTTGTTAATACGAGGAAATGTAATGAAGTCAATTTTCGTAAATGACATGGTATGTTTAGGGTCAACACCAGAAAATATGAAATTAGACACACATGCATTGTTTTTTTATGAGTTTAATGATATTGTGATCTGAAGATATAGCGTTCTCTTAAGGGTTTAATAGTCTAGACTAGATATAAAACTCTATTCACCTATAGTGAATTTTGTTAATATATTTTAGCTAAAGACGACATATTCACTTGCAGTGAAAGTTATTACTTATAAAGCTCTGAATATTGTGATTGTCACAAATTAATGAAAGTGAAACAGGTCAAGTGGTAAAAATTGGTGCTCCAGAAGAGACCATTAGAAAATTAATAAATTGACTTATTAGTGATTAAAAGGATTTGACAATTTTTATGATCGGGAAAATTAAAGTAAAATGTCTTTGATGTGAGATAATGAGATGAATGGTCCAGAAGTACCATATCCTATGCAAGAACAAAATGTTATGTTTTGACCATATGAAGATTTAATGTTCATTTGAGGGGGAGTATATTGCTCTCACTGCACTCTTTTTCTCTTAGCTTCAGTTTTTCATCTCATTTTGTTTTTCCGAGCAAGGTTTTTAATGAGGCAGTTTGTGTAACCTCTAATTCAGACTTCAAGAAGAGATCCCATATACAATCAACTTGATAATGTGTATGTAATACACAGCTTAATCTAATCAACTCGACATGTAGTTCGACAATTCAAATTATGTTTAGAAACAATATCCGACCAAATGGAGTACAGAATAGAATATTGGTCGGTTTTATGTTAATGCGGGTTATTTGTATGACCCACGCAAAGCTATTTCGCAAGCGGGTTATTTATGCATAGAGGAGCAGCAATTTCATGACGATCAATAAAGCAGGCCTCGGTATTTAAATCGGCAAATCATGCAGATTTGATTGCACTATACGAAGCTGGAAGAGCATGCGTGTGGATGAGATCATTTATCCACCATGTCGAGACATTTTGTGGAATGGAATCAAGCAAACAGAATCCAGCAATAATATTTGAAGACAGTGTTGCTTGTATCGCTCAAATCAAAGAAGGCTACATCAAAGGAGATTGGACGAAACATATATCTCCAAAGTTTTTCTCTACTACGAGCTTCAAGTAGAAGGAAAGGTTGATGATCGTCAAATTCAATCTAGCAAAAACTTAGCATACTTGTTTACCAAGGCATTACTGGAAAAAAGTTTTCAAGGAACTCGTTCGTGGCATTGGGATGAAATCAAGCAAACAAAATCCAACAATGATATTTGAAGACAATGCCGCTTGTATCGCTCAAATAAAAAAAGGCTTCATTAAAGGAGATAGGATGAAACACATAGGTCCAAAGTTTTTCTCTACTCACAAGCTTCAAGTCGAAGGAAAGGTTGATGTTCGTCAAATTCAATCTAGCAAAAACTTAGCAGACTTGTTTACAAAGGCATTACCGACAAAGGTTTTCAAGGAACTCGTTCGTGGCATCGGGATGTGTCGTTTAAAGGATGAATGATAATTCAGGGGGAGTACGAATAAAATCTTTTTCCCTTAGTGTTGGTTTTTATCCCAATGGGTTTTTCCAAGATAAGGTTTTTAACGAGGCAGTCAGTTATGTACATCCAAGGGGGAGTGTTATATTACCTTATGTTATGGATGTACATGTAACTCATGACTTTTGACTTTCCCATGTATTGGCCTATAAATGGGCTTGAGTTTTACTTAGACAAGAATCTATAGCATAAACAAATTTAGATAAAGAATAATTCTAACCTTTGTTTGAATTTTGATTTTTCTTCTTCCTTTGAATCTGGCCGGACTTCTACCACCACAACTGCTCCTCCTTCTTTTGAATCTGGCCGGACTTCCAGCACCACCACTGCTTCTTCTACCTTCGTTTGAAATCACCACCGACTTCTTCTTCTACCTTGATTTTGAACCCGATCTTCTTTAGTAAAATGGGGATATGGGTTTTATTATGAAAAGAGAAAGTTGAAGGGAAGATGGAGCCGTTGCTTCTGATCGATATAAATGGGGGAAAGAAGGACTAAATTCCCTCAACAACCAACAGCCATCCAAATATTGCAGAAAAAAGCGGTCAAAAGACGATCTGATTCGCACAGAAGGAAGAGGAGGCAGATGGAGAATAGGGTTTTGAAAAGATATATGTTGGTGAGGCGTTGTTCTGACAATGATTATTTTTAAAAACAAATATGTGAAGGTGAGGCGCTGTCCAGAACAACGCCTCACCCTTATTATTATTTTTCTTGTAAAAAATGTGACGGTGCCTCATCTGTTTTTATGTTTTTTTTAAAAGAAACTAGACTCGGGAAGAGGTGTTGTCCAGAAAAGTGCCCCCCTTCTTACAAAATTTCTGAACCATTTCGGGAATATGTTTCAAACATAGTCTAAATCAGGAATATTTTTTAAAATAATGCTTATTTCAGAAAAACATTCTATTTTTTTTATCCTTTCGAGTAAGATGTGACTAAACTTTAAATTTGTGTGTAATTCGTGTCACATAAAGGGATTTTTTTTCTTCATAAGACCGCATTTTTTTGTTATTCTAAAACCTTGTTACTTGTTGTTATATTCATATGCAATAAGCACGAAGGAAATATTGTGTCAACCCCCCCCCCCCTAAATAAGATAAGTGATTAATAAAAGCGTTTATGATTGTTATGAGGGGGTCGAGTGAGGACAGGTGATCCGGTGAGGACACGAGGATACATCTCGTCCATTACATCAAGAAATAAACTATAGAGATTAAAAGGGAAGAGGAATCCAGTGTTTCGCAACCCCCACGCTCACTTTGGAGAGGCGGTGAAAATTTTGCAAATTTAAAATAAAACATTTCGAAAAGACGAATTTGCCCTTGTCTTCTACCTCTGTGTTTCAGGAACGTTGGACAATTAGAACGCATGACGATTCAAAGAAGGCACACCTTCCTCCTTCTTCTGTCAATCCATAGATCTAGTTTCACCATGGTGAAAGTACATGATTTGTTTCCTTATCCTCCTCCACCACCAATTTAAACCATAGTTTTTGTACCTACGAGATTTCCTCCATTTTTGCCCATAGAACAAACCCTAATTTTCTTCCTCCATCCAAATTTCCAAATCGATGCATTACTTCTAAAATCGGCGAATTCCTTCATTTTCTCACCTCAAACGCAATAGTATGTGGATCTTCAGGTACGTATTGTAGATTTCAGCTTCAAACTTGTTTCAATTTTTATGATAAATCTGAAATTGAAACAATTGGGTTGAAACAACGTGTAGAGAGGAAGGAAACGGCGTAGCAGCGATTCATCTCTTGCTCGAGCGAGCACACACCGTTCGAGATGATACATTTGTCTGATAAAATGGTGGCTTAGTGACGTGATTCCATTATCTCATTCACCAACTGTTCGCAATATTGCCTCAAAGAACAATAAGGTAATATTAGTGATGGTGTTGATCGTGTGGTATAAACTGATATGTGTACACTATGCATAGACCTCTTACTTGGAAGATTTCGCTTGGTTTACTAAGCTGGATGGTTGCAACATATTATTAGGGTTCACTCTCAATTTTGTACATCAACTTATTCAACATCCAAGAGGACTTTGGTGCCAACTTTGAACATGAGGTTGTGGTATGCCAAAGGAGAGTAAGGAGTTGAAGAAGATGGTGGAGACGCTGAAGATTGATTCATGGGTTGCTAAGAGAATGAGGAGGAGATGCAGGTTGTAGAGAGGGAGACTAGGGAGGCTAAATAAGCATGAACCAAGCTGGGGGAGAACTCCTGGAGTCGTGACGTGAAGATAAGTCATCAATTAAAGAAGTTGGAGTTACAGATAATGACCAGCCCTTGCCCGTTTGCCATGTGGGGGTTAGATCTATTGGGACCATTCAAACTAAAGGCTACAGGACAACTAGAATTCATCATTGCGGATTACTTCACAGACTTCGCGACCACTACAGTTCCCGTTGTGAAGAAATTCCTATGGAAGAACATCATCTGCAGATATGGGCTCTCTCACGAGATTGTCATAGATCGAGGACCACAGTTCAACTCACCTCACCTGTTCTCGTGGTGCGGTGACATGGGAATCACGCTCAAGATCGCGGTGATCGCACACCCCCATTGCAATGGTCAAGTAGAGGCAGTCAATAAGAGCATCGTGACATATTTAAAGAAGCGTCTGGAGGGCGCTAAAGGAAGATGGTTTGAGGTCCTACCTCTCGTGCTTTGGACCAACAGAACCACAGTAAAAAAATCCATCGGAGAAAGCCCATTCGCACTAGCCTATGGGGTATAGGGAACGGTATCGGTGGACTACGTGATCCCAAGCGACCGAGTTCTCCACTATGACAAAGATACACATGAAGAGAATATGCAACTCGAATTGAAACTAATCAGGGCGGCAACCCATAAGGCAAGCGTCGCGAGATAATAGAATAAAAGCGTGAAATCAAGAGGCTTTGTCGAAGGAGACCTTGTTCTCCGAAAGACTGAAGGGGGAAAACTTGATCCCAGCTGGGAGGGACCTTACATTGTGGATCGTGAGGTCGCGCTCAAGGCTTACCGTCTCAAAGATAGCTCCGGGAATCATGTTGCCAATTCTTTGAATGTGATGCGACTTCGTCGCTTCTACGCATAGTCACTCCCCAACCTCGAGTATGGTGCCGATACACAGTAGTTATTTTCCTAAATAAAATGTTTGATCCTTGAGCTAAACATGAAAGAAATTTCTAACCATGTGAATAGGCAAAAGAATCGGGAAATTCATATGCACGCGACATTGGGTTACCAAAGAATCAATACTTTTGCCTGAGGGTCATGATGCGCGTGCCAAAAAGGTAGCGTCTTGAACCAAGCTACCAAAATATCACTTATTAAATCCCGCCTCACCAGGCTGGGTTGCAGCCCCTCTGATGAGCTCTCACTTGAGGACTCGAGCCCATCAAGTCACCTTCCCAGCCAACTCAAGTCAAGATGATGTTCTATGTCAAAAACAGGACCTCGGAGCCAAAACTCAACTTGCGCCGAGCAAATAGCAACATGGCGCGCCACTGGTCAAACTATCACACTTGGCCCGCGCACCATCACTTCCATTGGACTCAAAATGTCCCAAAGAGTCCATTGACCTAAAAAACGCTCGGCCCAAGTCTTCCTAAATTCAAAGTGACCAAGACCAACCTTGACGCCAAGCGCCGGCAAACCCGAATGAGGTCCATGTGTGCGTCTGGGCCCTTCCATCAACAATGGCTTGGCGTTCTCATGTCCAATGGCCCTAAATTGACCAAAAGAGTCCAAGTAAGGGTCGAACGCGCGCAAGACAAGACTTGGACCCGGGAGAGACACAATCCCCCCTAATTTCGCCATCAAGCATTAAAGGTGATTGCTTCAAATCCACCAATCTGATTCCAATCAGATTTCCATGTCACCAATCCGTGTGAGATTCACAAGGATCACCAATTTTAGCCATTAGATCGTTCTAATAAGTGCCTAGCACATCCCATAGTTTTCTCCTTTAGATTATGCATTTATTTCCTTAATTTTCGCCTCGTTAATGTTGATTGGAAGAGTGATCCTTTTCTTGCAACCTAAGGACATCTTCACTAGTATAAATATGCCTCTCAAGGCTCATTTGTAAGCAAATTGAATTTGAATACAAAGTGTAAGTTGAGAGTCTCTCCTTCCTTTGTAATTTCGGCGTCAAAAACACTATATTTCCCTCGTTCTTAGTGTGATAAAGATCTACCAAACACAAAAACCTCAAACCCTTCTCAAAACACTCGTGTGATAAAGATCTACTTGTGTTTTGCTTATCCAAAGTCTTCCGCTTGCACATTCATACACAATTCCGCCAACACTTAGTCTCATCTGAGGCCTCATTCCATCACTTTCAAGACGACTTAGCCATCTTGAGTCTAGATCCGAGCGCGCCTTAGCATCCACGAGGAGGCTGAGTTAACACCCTCCTGGGTCACAAAGCCATGGATGAGTTGGGGCCAAGAAACACTCTCCCAGATCATGAAGTTGTGTCACTTGTAGATGCTTCAAGCTCTACTAGTTCGTGAAGCCGTGTCACCTGGTTGGGCTGCAGACCCTCCCGAGCCGCGAAGCCATGGTTGGGTTTGGGCCAAGAAGCACCCTCCCAGAACGTGAAGTTGTGTCACTAGTAGGTGCTAAAAGCCCTACTAGGTTGCAAAGCCGCGTCGATTTGGTTGGTTTATAAAAACCCCTATCGGTCGCGAAGCCATGACTAGGATGGGGTCGAGAGGCACCCATCCTGAACATCAATTTGTGTCCTCAAGGTGTTGAGCTATAGACTCCCCTTGGTCACAATGCAACAACCTAGGCTGGGCTATAATCCCTCCTAGGTCGCGAAAGCATGGTTGGGATGGTGTCAACGAGGACCCACCCAAGCCTTGAATCCACACCACCTGTATTGGACTGGATGGGGCCAACGAGCACCACCCAAGCCAGGGATACGGGTCAGCGTCACTAGGTTGGTTTGTAAGCACCTCCCAAGTCACGGATAGCAACGTTGGGCTGGGAGCTAAAAGCTTCCCCCAAGACGGCATGCGAAAGGACTCCGGGAGGGTTATTACACTCTCCCGGGTCGCGACCCATGTGGATATTATTGCTTACTTGTGAGATGTTGCAAAAACTTGAAACAAGTACTATAAGGTTAAGTGTCTTCTATGCAGTGCAAGAACCAAGAGAATAGAGGAGAGCAAACGAGAAATGCTTCGCGAGGCCGACCTGGGGCCATATAATGATGACACAAGGTTGGATTAAGATCGTGGATCTGCTAGGATTTTGATGGACGATGGGGATTGAAGTCGACGGTGGCGGCGATTGTGGTCGACGGCGGCAGACGGTTGGGTGAAGCAGATGTCGAGGCGGCTTCGAGAGATCGTTGTGACAGACGATCGAACGAATCTTGGTCTTCGACAAGTGTTATCTACCTTGACTCAGTCGTCGATCTAGGTAGACTATCGTGACTCGGACACGATAAGCAAGTGACGTCTTTCTTGACTCAGCCGTCAATCTAGAAAGACTCACTAGACTCGAATTAACCCAAGGAATCCACCTAGGGTTCTTTCAAGGTTTGGAGGTCGAAATATGTGTAAACAACAGATCGATCTCACAGGCCAATATCAAACCAAGCGTTGACTTCTTGCAATTCAATATCAAACCCAGGCCAATATCAAACCAAGTGTTGACTTCTTGCAATTCAATATCAAACCAAGCTATAGCTAAACAACGTCAAAACCTAAAAGGAAGAGTAATTCTCAATTTGTCAAAGTCTGCCTAAAAACCCTAAAAACTTATCTATTTATACTCTTGAAAATAGAAAATACTCCAAAGGGAAAAGTCCAACTCAAATTGGGCCTTGGGCCCAATTCCTTCTCTTCTCTTCATGGTCGGTCGGCCTCTTCTTCTCCATGCAGCTCGGCTGCTCCTCTTCTTCTTGAATCAACATGACGTACTCTTCTCTCCCTTGCCCCGTATTCTCCATGATATGCATTCCCTTTCGTAAGGCGATCAACAACTGCTTGGCTCGACTCCGAGTAATGGCTCCTGGTCTGTCTGAATCCTCATCTTCCTCAGCCCGACGTCTAGCTCGTGTCATTGGTGGTCCTGGTATGTCTGAGCTAGTTCCTTGAGTAAGTATAGGTGTACTTACATCATCCTCCCTTTCTTGAAAAGGATTCGACCTCGAATCCATGGGTAAATCGTCCTCCAGCTCATCTACAAGAAAAGGAGAAAGGTCTGACACATTAAAAACATTATGGACTTCATACGTACCTGGGAGGTCTATCTTGTAAGCATTGTCATTGATCTTTTCGAGCACTTCAAAAGGTCCATCTCCTCGAGGCTTGAGTTTGGAGTTCCTCTGTTTAGGGAAACGATCTTTTCACAGATGAACCCACACGAGATCCCCTGGCTCTAGAAGCAGCTCCTTGCGCCCTTTGTTCGCTTGTTTCTGATACTGAGTTGTTCTGGTCTCCAGACAATCGCGGGTGCTCTGGTGAAGATCTCTTATGTGATTCGCTTGATCCAACCCTTCTTGGCTCTCTCGCTCCTTGATAGTGTACGGAATCATATCTAGAGGTGTAAGAGGATTCCGTCCGTACACTACCTCGAAGGGTGTCTTCTTTGTTGCTTTGTGTATGGCCCTGCGAGATAGTGCATCAGCTACGATGTTGTCCTTCCCCTTCTTGTGACGGATGACATAAGGGAATGTCTCGATAAACTCTACCCACTTGGTATACTTCAATGCTTCGTGATCAGAGTGTATGACAAACTCTTTTGGAAGGAGGTAATGTTGCCAAGTATGAAGGCACCTGACCAGAGCATACTGTTCCTTGTCATAGGTCGGGTAGTTTGAGTTCAGCACCACTCAACTTTTCACTAAAGTAGGCTATGGGCTTGCTTTCTTGCATCAATACTCCCCCCAACCCTATTCATGAAGCGTCACACTCAATCTCAAAGGTTTTGCTGAAGTCTGGGAGTATCAACAATGGTGAGTGAGTCAGCTTGTCCTTGAGCGTCCGGAAGGCAGCTGATAAGCGGTGTTTTACATACCGCAACTATGGATTGTTAGCTAGTTCTGTATAGGATTATGTTACTTGTTCCTATGTAATCTGTATCATGGAGCTATTCGAGAGAAGATTTACATACGAGATTCCAAGAGATGATACAAGCATTGGAAGCATTGAAGCATAAGGAAGAAGCTGCTGAAGACGAAGACGAAGACGAAGACTTGAAGAAATCAGCAATTCTGCCTCAGACAACAAGCCGCACCCGCGGGTCTCAAGCCGCGCCCGCGGGTTTCATCCTCAGACAAGGATTCAGGAAGGCTAAAACCACACCCGCGGGTATCAAGCCGCACCCGCGGTTCTCACTTTCAGCCAACCCATTCGAGAAAGATCAAGCCGCGCCCGCGGGTCTCAAGCCGCGCCCGCGGCCCTCTGCCATCCAGAAGAAGCTGAAGAAATCCAAAACCGCGCCCGCGGCTCTCAACCCGCGGGTGCGGTTCCTCGACAGAAGAATCAAATTGAAGTCTTTGCCATTTGAAGTAATTTGTGTTTAATTTTGTAACTTTCCATACGTTTTTTAGACCTTAATTAGGCTGTTACATCAGCTGAATACTATATAGGTAGTGGATGATCATTCTTGATCATCCAACCTTTGTTTTTGCTTAAGTTTTTGGAAGAGTTTTCACAAACTTATGAGTTGCTAAAGTTCCTTTGTTTCACTTGGCGTTTGAAGCTTTTGGATTCAACAAGTTGTGAGTTTATCCTTTCCTTTTGTCTACTCTTTGATTGTCTCAACTCTCTTGTTTGTATTGTCGATGAACTAGATTTACTACTTTAGATTGATCACCTAAGTTAGTTGCGTCTTGTTCATATTGCTAGAGTTTGATACTTCTAGTTGAATTATCATACTTGTTGTGTAGCACAATCTACTTGCATGAACTAGTTGTGATTGTTATTAGAAAAGAGAGTTGAGTACATGTCGAGTATCCGACTAGTTGTCCATGATATTGCATGTATCTATCTATTCCTGAATGCATTGCTACTTTGTTATTGAACTTCGATAGTTTCGAGGTTATAATCGAGTAAGGGTTATTAGGACTAGTTGGACTAATAACTATTCAAGAACAGGAATTAGAACGATCACTTGAGAACTTGACATAAGGATAAAAAGGATTTTATGATCAACTTGTTAATCTAATTGTGGATAATAGCTAAGTGGAACACTTCGCTTAATCTTGTTAAAACCAAGTTGACTTTCGATACTTCGTATCAAAACCCCAAAAAAACCCCCCTTTGGTTACGTTTATTGGTTAGTCATTGTGATAACTTAAGAATTTGATAAACTGATGCTCTTGGGATTCGACCCTTACTTGCGCACTATATTACTTAGTTTGCATGTTAGGATTACTTGACTTGGCACACGACAAATTCGCCTCGTCAAATTTGGCGCCGTTGCCGGGGAATCAAATTTTCTTATTTTTAAGTTCTTATTTTGACTAACTTTTGTGTGGACTAGTGAACGGTCAACACCCGTTCTACTAAAGGAATTGACGGTTCTTCTTTTCGTTTATCCAAAAAAAAAAAAAAGAGAAAAAAAGAAAAGAAAAGGAATTGACGGTTCTACTTCTACCCTTCTCCATCTCAGATTTCATCTTCTACCCTTCTCCATCTCAGATTTCATCTTCTACCCTTCTCCATCTCAGATTTCATCTTCTACCCTTCTCCATCTCAGATTTCATTTTCTACCCCATCTACGTACCCCACAACCACACTCTCCCACCTCCCTCTTCCGCAACCGCACCCGCGGCTCCACAACCGCGCCCGCGGCTCCCCCCCTCGCCAGAAATCAGACAAAAGCAAAAACCGCACCCGCGGCTCCCAACCCGCGCCCGCGGATTTCGCCTCTGTCGTCCATTGTTTGCTGATTTCAGTAAGTTGTTCTGACAACCGCACTCATCGTTGTTGATTTTCTTACGCCTCGGGGCGGGCTTTTGCTATTGTGCTGCTGCTGCTGCTTGGTATTTTTGTGTGCGGATTTGTGGTAGCATTTGGTTTGTGTATACATTTGATGGCTGCAGCAGGGACGTCTCGAGGCCACAAAAATGGTTTGTGGCAACAACAGGTTCAGACGGTGAACCAAAATGTTAAGAGGCTGCAGCAGTCGGTGGATGACTTACGGCTCGACATGCATGCTCGTTGGCCCGAATATCCAAACCGGGATGACCCGGATCAGTGAGCTTCTTTCTCTCTTCCTCATTATTTTTCTATTTCTTACACACTGAGGGCATTGTGCACTACAAGTATGGGAGAGGGAAATTAGTTCATTGCTTATCCTAGAGTAGTTTCATTTTCTTGTTATTTCCCTTCGGTTTTTATTTTGTTGTACTTTGCATGGAATTAAAAACAGAAAAAGCCACAAAAATACGAAAAAAGGCAAATGAAAATCCTGGGATGGAAAAATCCATGCAATAAGCGGGTAGTTCGGCTTGCATTAGGCTTGGCAAAAAAGGACTTGAGGGCGGTAAGGAATGGTGAGATTGAAAATGAAATGAGTGGCTAGGTGAAAACCTTTCGAGGCGCCTAGGCAAAATGAGTGAAATGAGTGTTTTAGGACAAAATTTTTTGCATGTTAACCACTATGGAAGACCAAAATTGATAAAATTCTTTCTCACCATATTGTTTGTATACTAAATGTGTTAGTAATTTGTAGTTTCGTTCTTTTTCATACTTCCTGAGATCTTTGAGTGATTATTGTAAAAGAGTAAGTTTCTTTTAGCTTACTCGGGGACGAGCAAGGTCTAAGTATGGGGGAGTTTGATAAGCGGTGTTTTACATACCGCAACTATGGATTGTTAGCTAGTTCTGTATAGGATTATGTTACTTGTTCCTATGTAATCTGTATCATGGAGCTGTTCGAGAGAAGATTTACATACGAGATTCCAAGAGATGATACAAGCATTGGAAGCATTGAAGCATAAGGAAGAAGCTGCTGAAGACGAAGACGAAGACGAAGACTTGAAGAAATCAGCAATTCTGCCTCAGACAACAAGCCGCACCCGCGGGTCTCAAGCCGCGCCCGCGGGTTTCATCCTCAGACAAGGATTCGGGAAGGCTAAAACCGCACCCGCGGGTATCAAGCCGCACCCGCGGTTCTCACTTTCAGCCAACCCATTCGAGAAAGATCAAGCCGCGCCCGCGGCCCTCTGCCATCCAGAAGAAGCTGAAGAAATCCAAAACCGCGCCCGCGGCTCTCAACCCGCGGGTGCGGTTCCTCGACAGAAGAATCAAATTGAAGTCTTTGCCATTTGAAGTAATTTGTGTTTAATTTTGTAACTTTCCATACGTTTTTTAGACCTTAATTAGGCTGTTACATCAGCTGAATACTATATAGGTAGTGGATGATCATTCTTGATCATCCAACCTTTGTTTTTGCTTAAGTTTTTGGAAGAGTTTTCACAAACTTATGAGTTGCTAAAGTTCCTTTGTTTCACTTGGCGTTTGAAGCTTTTGGATTCAACAAGTTGTGAGTTTATCCTTTCCTTTTGTCTACTCTTTGATTGTCTCAACTCTCTTGTTTGTATTGTCGATGAACTAGATTTACTACTTTAGATTGATCACCTAAGTTAGTTGCGTCTTGTTCATATTGCTAGAGTTTGATACTTCTAGTTGAATTATCATACTTGTTGTGTAGCACAATCTACTTGCATGAACTAGTTGTGATTGTTATTAGAAAAGAGAGTTGAGTACATGTCGAGTATCCGACTAGTTGTCCATGATATTGCATGTATCTATCTATTCCTGAATGCATTGCTACTTTGTTATTGAACTTCGATAGTTTCGAGGTTATAATCGAGTAAGGGTTATTAGGACTAGTTGGACTAATAACTATTCAAGAACAGGAATTAGAACGATCACTTGAGAACTTGACATAAGGATAAAAAGGATTTTATGATCAACTTGTTAATCTAATTGTGGATAATAGCTAAGTGGAACACTTCGCTTAATCTTGTTAAAACCAAGTTGACTTTCGATACTTCGTATCAAAACCCCAAAAAACCCCCCCTTTGGTTACGTTTATTGGTTAGTCATTGTGATAACTTAAGAATTTGATAAACTGATTCTCTTGGGATTCGACCCTTACTTGCGCACTATATTACTTAGTTTGCATGTTAGGATTACTTGACTTGGCACACGACAAATTCGCCTCGTCAGCAGCCTCTTGTGGCTCTCCCCCAATGAAAAATGGTCTTTGTTTTGGTCAGCTCCGTCAGTGGCATGGCAATGGAACTGAAATCCTTCACAAACCTTCGGTAGAAATTGGCCAAACCCAGAAAGCTCCGGACTTGAGTCTGAGTTGTCGGTGTTGGCCAGTCCTGGATAGCCTTAACTTTCTCCTCATCGACCTTTAGACCTGTGCTGCAAACCACAAATCCAAGAAACACAACATGGTCCGAACAAAACTCACATTTCTTTAGGTTAGCATAAAGTTTCTCTTTTCGGAGGACCTCTAGTACTTGTCGAAGATGTTTTGCATGCTCACTAACAGATGGACTATAGATAAGAATGTCATCAAAGTAGACTACTACAAACTTTCCTAGAAATGTACGTAAAGCATGATTCATTAGACGCATGAAAGTACTAGGAGCGTTGGTTAGACCGAAGGGAATTACCATCCATTCGTAGAGTCCGTACTTCGTCTTGAAGGTAGTCTTCCATTCATCACCCTCCTTCATCCTTATCTGGTGATACCCACTTTTCAGATCGATCTTAGAAAACACTTGGGCTCCGTGCAGCTCATCTAACATATCGTCCAATCTGGGGATGGGATGACGGTACTTGATAGTAATGTTATTTATGGCTCTACAGTCCATACACATACGCCAACTCCCGTCCTTCTTGGGAACTAAAATCACTGGAACTGCGCATGGACTCAAACTCTCTCGCGCATGGACTCAAACTCTCTCGTACATGTCCCTTATCTATGAGTTCTTGCACCGTCTCCCAGAGAAGTTGCCGAGCGGGGCCCTCTTGGGCTACTAGCCCGGTGACCACTTGACGTGCGCTCTAGGACTTCTCACGGTTACTAACCAGGGTCCGCTTAAATCTGTCGGCTTTTAAGGCTACTAGCCTAGAACAGATTTTGCCCTAGCCGGGTTTCTCTTCAGCTAGTCGTTCTAATTTCCTCTCTTTTTTTCTTTTTTTTTTAAATAATTAAATCAGATATTCTGAATTATTTAAATTTAAAATATATATATATATATATATATATATATATTTTATTTTTTTGTTACCTAAGATAAGCTAACAAAATCTCTAGAATCTAACCAAATTGATTACTAGAAGATCTTCTCAACCACCCAAAGATTTCCTAAGATATCAAATCTTAACAAAATAAGAATCAGAATCAAATCAAATAATTAATTGCCAAAACAAGAAGATTTTGTCATGAAGGTTAAGGCAAGGTGGTTAGGGTTAGGGTTTTCTCTCTCCCAAGCCACACCGGCGGCGCCTGGACGGCGACCGCGCCCAGCCGCGTGGAGTTACTCACGGTTCTCGCTCGCACGGGGGATGACGGTCCTAGAAAAAATTCTAGCGGCTCTCGCCCTCGGTTTGAGTAGATCCCGTAACAACCCGGTTTAATTTTTTCTTGAATTCAACACGTAAGCGTAAAAATTAAACAGAAGAGCGTTTTTACCTAGCGTTGGCTCTGATACCAAATGATGAAACAAGGTCGGATTAAGATCGTGGATCTGCTAGGATTTTGATGGACGATGGGGATTGAAGTCGACGGTGGCGGCGATTGTGGTCGACGGCGGCGGACGGTTGGGTGAAGCTGATATCGAGGCGGCTTCGAGAGATCGTTGTGACAGACGATCGAACGAATCTTGGTCTTCGACAAGTGTTATCTACCTTGACTCAATCGTCGATCTAGGTAGACTAGCTTGACTCGGACACGATAAGCAAGTGACGTCTTTCTTGACTCAGCCGTCAATCTAGAAAGACTCACTAGACTCGAATTAACCCAAGGAATCCACCTAGGGTTCTTTCAAGGTTTGGAGGTCGAAATATGTGTAAACAACAGATCGATCTCACAGGCCAATATCAAACCAAGCGTTGACTTCTTGCAATTCAATATCAAACCCAGGCCAATATCAAACCAAGTGTTGACTTCTTGCAATTCAATATCAAACCAAGCTATAGCTAAACAACGTCAAAACCTAAAAGGAAGAGTAATTCTCAATTTGTCAAAGTCTGCCTAAAAACCCTAGAAACTTATCTATTTATACTCTTGAAAATAGCAAATACTCCAAAGGGAAAAGTCCAACTCAAATTGGGCCTTGGGCCCAATTCCTTCTCTTCTCTTCATGGTCGGCCGACTTCTTCTTCTTCATGCAGCTCGGTTGCTCCTCTTCTGCTTGAATCAACATGACGTACTCTTCTCTCCCTTGCCCCGTATTCTCCATGATATGCATTCCCTTTCGTAAGGCGATCAACAGCTGCTTGGCTCGACTCCGAGTAATGGCTCCCGGTCTGTCTGAATCCTCATCTTCCTCAGCACGACGTCTAGCTCGTGTCATTGGTGGTCCTGGTATGTCTGAGCTAGTTCCTTGAGTAAGTATAGGTGTACTTACATCATATAACACCCATTGCTCAGGTACGAATCTCGTCAGCGTTTATAACGCTAAAATATTAAAATACACGTGTGTTATTAATCGACCGCCCTATATAGGAAATCCTCGCAAGGTAAACAAGAAAATTGCATGATCAGTAGGAAATGAGAATAGATGAGCAAAGAAGTGGATCAGAAGGAGGAGGAAATAAGTCGTTGTTGTAAACAACAACGCTCGTATATATATATATATATAGAGGCCGGTTCCGGTGTAACGGATTTTGTGGTGTAACAAGGGGATTGATTAGGAGCGTTGGATGGGATTAAATCAATGGCTTGGATTAATGGTGGAAAAAAGAAAGAAAAAGAAATTAATAGGAGAGAGAGTATGTAATTGTTAGCAGTTAACGTATTTGTAGGATTTTGTGATTTTTTCATTTAAATTTTAAACGTTAAACATGAGAGAGAAAGAGATAGAATGACGGTTAAACAGAGAGATAGAATGACGATTTAATTTTCTCCATTGCAGCCTGAATCCATGTTCACAACATTAACGCTCTTACACTTCTTCCAGATCTTCATGCATCTTGAAGTTTTAAATTCTTTTTCCATTGACGCTAAAAGTTACAATGTCTACGGAAGAAGTTGATCGTAAAGGTTAGTTCTTGAGAATTAGGGTTTCTTAGTATTCAGTTATGGTTACTTTGTTGTTCGACGAAATCTGCAAAAATCAATGGCTTATGTTGCGCAAGAGATATTCGATTTTGATTAATCGATATTCATGTTTACAGTACAGTTTGTGTATTCGTGTTCTAATGTGAGATATTCATCTTCTCCGGGTGTTCTAATAGTTATATATTAGGTTTTAGGGTTTCCATTACGAAAATAGACGGTATTCTAATATTCATCTTTGTTATTCGTGTTCTTCACCTGAAGTATTAGGTTTTAGGTTTTCCATTACGAAAGAAGACGGTATTCCAATATTAAGAAGACGATATTCTGTTGTTCATCTTTGTTATTCGTGTTCGACTGTAGAATATTCAGTACAAATAGTGATATATTAGGTTTTAGGGTTTCCATTACGAAAGAAGACGGTATTCTGATATTCAACTTTGATATTCGGTTTATCCCCTGAAGTATTAGGTTTTAGGTTTTCCATTACGAAAGACTTTTATTCCAATATTAAGAAGACGATATTCCGTTATTCATCTTTGTTATTCGTGTTCGACTGTAGAATATTCAGTACAAATAGTGATATATTAGGTTTTAGGGTTTCCATTACGATAGAAGACGGTATTCTATTATTCAACTTTGTTATTCGGTTCTTCCTCTGAAGTATTAGGTTTTAGGTTTTCCATTACGAAAGACTTTTATTCCAATATTAAGAAGACGATATTCTGTTGTTCATCTTTGTTATTCGTGTTCGACTGTAGAATATTCAGTTATAGGAGTTCCATTATGAAAGAAATTAATGAAAACATAAAGAAGATGATATTCTGATGTTTATCTTTTTTATTCGTGTTCGACTGTAGAATATTCGTGTTCCAATAGTGATATATTAGGTTTTAGGGTTTCCATTACGAAAGAAGACGATATTCCGATATTCAACCTTGTTATTCGTGGTATACTGTTGAATATTCAGTTATAAGTGTTCTACTTTTTTCCCAGGTAAAAAAGTGGTCGATGAATGGTCAAGTGATGATTTGGTGACTGACAATTCAGGAGATGATATGGAGGTTTGCGAATCTGGAATAACAGACGTTGATGAAGAGGAAGAAGCTGAATTCGATTATGGAACCGATTGTATTGTTCATCCCGATGACCGTAATTCAAAGTGTTGGATACCTAGGTTTCCAAGTCAAGAAAAACCCTTTATGGGGAGAAAATTATGGATGATTACAATTATTGACTAGTGAATATTGAATCGCGGAGTTATGAATATTTCAAATTGGGGTTTATTCATTTAAGTAATCCGTATTCATAATTGGTACCTATTGTATTCATACTAAGATTGTTGATATTCGTGTTTTTGGTATGCATGATATGTTAAGTTATGAAACAATTATTTTCCTGTTTGTAGTCATGCGTAAGAGTGTTTGGGTGTGTAAAATTTGATATACGTAGGAGTAGTTTGAAGGATGATACGTATATGTAAAGTGAATTTTCCCTTGCATATTATTACTGAATATCATACCATCTAAGTCTGAATATGTTCCCAAATGACCATTACAATATTCAATAAAAACGTCTTCAATAATTATTAAACCGTAGTGGTAAAAATCAGTAGCTACTGCATCATTCGTAAACATTATTCATCTTAGATAAAATCTAATAAAACTGATAAAGATTTAAATTCTCCTAAAGTTATAGGTCTTGGTATATCCACTAAGTCAATTGATGTGGTTGTCTCCTCTGCTCTGCATAAATCACTTGTTTTAACCAGCTTCTTACGCTTGGTTGCAATCTTCTTTGGTGAAATCTTGAGTTTCCTGAAATAACAGTAATAATGTTCAGTGGTCTGCATACATCTAAAGCATATTACTATATAAAAAAGAACTCTAATCTTCAGTGGTCTGTGTGTATAAATTTCTTATACTGAAGCTATTTCATTTCATTTTTGCAATTTCTGCTTCTGCAAATTATGAGCTGTTCTGAAAAGCCAATTCTGATACATTTGCACCGGAGCCTAATGGAGAATGTAGACTAAAAAATGTAACGCTTAAAACTGAGATTAATGGATACATGAATCAAGATTTGATAAGCTTGAACAGGCTAAATCGAAGTTGCGGGTCAATTACCTGCAGTTTCTTTGGTCAACAACTGCATCTTTTCTATTATTTTTCTTACATAGAGACTTAAATGATTTATAAGAAAGATCCAAATCAAGAAAAATGTATGAGTCTATGTCATCTTATTTATCTGTTGTATTTTTATTCTCCCATTGAAATTATCATCTCATGGAGAATGTGATAAGAAAACACTAGTGCTTAATCTAATAAAGAAGTTGAAGCACTCTTCTTATGCAGCAAAACTAAATCAATAGTGTGTGTGAAGTATAATGTTATCAATTTTAATCCATGACTTTTATGGATAATGCATAAGCTTAAAGTTTGTTTGTTTTAGTTTAAAGGGCTTTATATACATGGATCAGAAGGTAGATACAATGAAGAAAATAATGTCACCTTGTGATGTTGAGGCGTTAAAGAAATGCTTAGAAGAAAACAAAGGGGATTATGTCAAGTGCATAAAACTGAAATTGCACATCTTTTTTATATCATTTCTGGAATTGCTAATAGCCTCAAATTCATAAATTCCTTCTTCTGCAGCTACATTTCAACTATGCCAAAATCAGATACTTGAACAAAAAGTAAAAATTATCACCACAACAGCAAATACTACACGAACTTAGTCTGGTTCTAGAGCCATTATAGAGCTTCAAATAGATTTTAATTCCAGAAAACAAAAAACAAAAATTAGGAACTGATTCTAAGTCATTGCAAAACAAAAAGTAGATCAGTAAACTAATATTACAAAGAAATTAGGGTTTTTCAACTGTCAACTTCTAATTAGAGATTTTTTAGAAATGCAGAGAAAAAATTGAAATCAACCCATTAACTTACATCTTTGGAGATTGAATGGAGGAAGGAGATGAAGAATGGCGGAATCGATGGCAACCGGCTCCGACTTGTATATGCTGAGACGGGTCTTCGTCTTCGTCGGCTCCGACTCCCTTTGCTTCGAGATGAAGAATGGCGGAATGGAGACTGGGAAGAGGGAGTTCGAGAATCGGGAGAGAATCGGGAGAGGCAAGCAGGATTTTCTGGGGAAGGAGATGGGTGAAATGGAGGCTGCTATGGAGAAGATGAAGACAGAGAGAGGGAGAATATTGGTGAGCGAGAATGTGAGGAGAGAGGGAGGAGATTTTGTTGAGAGTGATTTGATTTGGGAATAATTTTGGAATTTGTTTTTTTTTATTTTGCAGCAATTTCGGTAAAGAGGGTGAATATAGTGTGTGCAAGTCTATGGAGTTCCATGTACCTTTCGGGATTAATTCTAGGTCATTGATTTAGAGAAGATCCAATGCTCCTAATTAATCCTCTTGTTACACCATAAAAACCTAAATATATATATTTAGGTTCGGATAGAGGTTAAAAAGCTAGGAAAAATGTGCATTTAAAAATATATTTTAAAAGATGTTTATAATGAAAATTACTTTCAATATATTGTCCCATTTCGAAAAAGAATTCTATGATTGTTGTACAAAGGTCGGAATTTTAGAGTATTTGCATCTACCTTACGTAGATTTCTTGCACAACTCTTCTAATATTTATTATATCTATATTTACGTGACATCCAACTCCCTACACTATCTTCCATCTATTTATGCTCTAAATGGGTTGATACTTGATAGCCACTTTGCTTCTATCGTTTAAAAACTCCAATCCTTGTTACTTTTCTCTTTTTTTTGACTTTAGAAAATTAACCTCCAACTTCAAATGATCGAATGTGATGCTTCTCATTTCAAAACACTCCTACCTAGATAGGTAGCCAGCCTTTATATATACACGTTATAACCATATTTAATAAGCCCAAAACATCAAGCTAAGAAACTAGACTAGTCATGAATTCTTGTTCATCTTCTTCAAACCTATGGGAATGGCTCCACAGCCTCCCACCTCTCGACCAATGGAAACACAACTCTATCTCAATCCCCCTTTGTTCCTCCTCTACCTATCCTAATTCATCACCATATACTTACCTTAGTCTCTCCATATCAAAAACATCTTGCACTTCCCTTTCTACTTTTCTCTCAATTGTAGCAAACTTGAGTAGTCTCCCACTCCCTCTTTGGACCTCCAAGCCCATCAAAGTAAGCCCTGAATCCTTCCAAACCCTCTTTGTCAACATCATCCAAGACATCCTCAACTATAGTTGTTTCTCTATAAAACTCCCTTCCACCATCACCACCACTCTATCTTCTCATGCACTCAAAGACTCCTTCAACCTCTCCATCATCACCCTTGCTTTCCTCGTCTGCGTCTACGAGGCCCCTCTCGACATTCGGGGCCACTGCCTCCTCGCTCTCGAAAACCGCCTATCGGACCCGCTTTCCAAGAACGCGTCCAGGGTTCTAATGAGGGCAATGGGAGTGGGCATCGAGGAACGCTGGATGAGATCCCTTAATCTGGCAATAACAAACTGGAAAGAAGAGATCGTGAGGTGCCCTTCCCCTATGTTTTCGAATTCAGTGTCCGGATTTGGGATGTTGAAACTTCACTTTTATTGTCCGGTGGTTGCGATGGAGATGGAGGGATCGAGCGGTGGGGTGCCGGATGACAAGTTGATGTTCTCGTTGATGTATCACCAGCTCCAAGGGGTGGTGCAACTTAACCATAAGGTGCTTATCAACGACAACTGGATTGATGTCATGGTCAACATCGATAATATCAGGTATACAATATCGATCATATGCATGCATCCTGAGTATTTATTATCGATTTCATATTATTACGATTCTGTATGCAAATGGGGTGAAAATGATCGTCTTCCTAATGGAATATATAAAGCAAGAAACTAAAAAAGCCAGGGGAATATTACACCAAAGTATTTCTAATTAAGGAAGAGTTTCGCCTAGTGTCCTCGTGTATATTTATCCAAATTTTACATAATTGTTAATGTTAATCTCATGCATACCTTCTTTCACCAGTTCGGAATCGGAATTGATCACGACCAGTTTCGTTGGGTCCGTATAGATCCTAGCTTTCACCAGATATGTCTCTCATCGCCTGATATGGAGGAACGAATTTGTAAATATCCATTTACAGTAGAAGGTACACACGAGACTTACGCGTGTTCGGGTGGCTCGTATGGGGTCGTTCGAAATCAGAATCGAGCGAGAGACATATCTGGTGAAAGATGGGATCAATACGTACCCAACAAAATCGGCCGTGATCGATTCCGATTTCAAACGAGCCCATACGAGTCATCCAAACACGAGTAAGTCATATATAATAATATATATATAAAAACTTCGAAAATAAATAAATTAAAACAAATGCTTTGTCCCAGCGCCTTATACAAATAAAAAATTTTAAAAAAAAATCTGCTTCGGATGACATATTTGAAAAATTTCCGAACCTCATAAGAGTGCCTATGTGGGGAATTATTTTCAAAACGAGCCCATATCGGGAATATTTTCTAAAAAAAGGCCTATTTTAGAAAAAAAATTCCAAAGATCACTATCTTAAATCTAATAATATCATTTTCTTATTTAAATGCATATCAATATAAAAGATTATAAATCAATTGAAATTTCTTTTATTTATATAATTTTGATTTTAAAATCAGTTAAAATAATTATTTAATGTATACTTTTATTTATATTAATATTATTTATATGTGTTTATATATTATATATAAAGTTATAAAAAATTATTTTACAAATTTCACGCATGGCGCGGGAATAAAGCTAGTAACGTTCTATTGAAATAATATAGTAACCTAATTACCTCTTTATTTATGTGTATCTGTTTTTCTTCCACGGGATGTTAAATTCATCACTTTTTTTAATAAATATGCATACAAAATCGTATGAAAATAAATTTATATTTGTATTTTGCACCATCTGATACTTTCTCTGACTTATAGATGTTCCTCTTTGGATTGTAATAACCTACCTAAATTTTCCTTATAGACACCGAGTACTTATAATTATAATCTTAATCTTAATCTTAATCTTAATCTTAATCTTAATCTAATCTATCTAGTCTTCTAATCTACTGTATAAATTGCGGAGAGAGAAAATGAAAGTTTTGCCTTCAATTTTGAAGTGTTTTGATTGGTTCAATTCCACGTACATTTCAATAATGCTTACGAATTTATGAAGCCATATGTATGTGTTGTGACTCATTGTTGCAGACCCAATTCATAGTTGTTGTTCGTCAAGTCCATCACAGTAAAACGTTCTAACACGTCTTTATATTAAAAATAAATTCAAACAAATTAATTAGATAGATTGTAACCGTAAATTTGTTATGATATTATTAGTATACAATAGATTATCCAGTAGCTAATGGAGGCTATCTTTTGATTTCATAAACATATGTAATGTAAAGGGTGGACAAAACAAATGTTTATTTATTATATTTATACATATACATTTCCAATATTTCACCTTCCAACATTCACATGTTAAAATAGTCTCCAACCATAAAATATATTACTACAAAAATCAAAATGTAAAGTATTTACACACATCAATAACGTTTGTATCTAAATTTTAAGACATGTGTATTAGACTCGCGCGTAGCGCGAGCCTCAAAATGCTAGTATATTATAAAATTAGGGGCTTCCCAAATTAAACACACGACATTTAATGCTTTGTTTTTAATTTATCATTTTTCCCCCATTTCTTACCTACGTTTAAGAATATATCGCCCAAATGAAGATTTTGACCCATCAACACATGTCTATGATGGATTCGTATGGAACATATCATCATCTTCTACTATTTGATTCCACAACGCCTCATTGTCCTAAAAAGTCTATAAAATATAAAATTAGGGGCTCCTCAAATTAAACACAATGCATTTAATGCTTTGTTTTTAATTTATCATTTTTTTGATTTTTTTCTTTTCCCGTTTATTTCCTACGTTTATGAATATGTCGCTCAAATGAAGATTTTGACCCATCAACTCATGTCTATAATGGATTTGTATGGAACATATCATCATCTTCTACTCTTCGATTTGTATGGAACAGATCACCAAAAAGTCTAGTCTTAATATCTTAATATATACTATAAAATTAGGGGTTCCTCAAATTAATCATAGTGCATTAAATGCTTTGTTTTTAATTTATCTGTTTTTTAATTTTTTCTTTTTCCCATTTATTTCCTACGTTTACGAATATGTCACTCAAATGAAAATTTTAGCCACCAACACAGGTCTATAGTGGATCTGTATGAATTTTATCATCATCTTCTACTCTTCGTAGCGCGAGCCCAAAAAGTCTAGTATACTATAAAGTTAGGGGTTCCCTAAATTAATCACATTGTATTTAATTCTTTATTTTTAATTTATCATTTTCTTAATTTTTTTTTTCTCATTTTCTTCCTATGTTTACGAATATGTCGTTCAAATGAAGATTTTGACCCACTAACACATGTCTATAATGGATTCGTATGAAGCATATCGTCATCTTCTACTCTTCGATTGCGCAAAACTTATGAAATTTTATATGCTGTAAAATCCGGACGTAGCACGGACCCAAAAAGTCTAATACTATAAAAACTTTCTACATATATTGTGCCGAACTTGTGATAAATTGAAGGTCGAAAAGACATTTGTTCATCTTTATTCTTCTTCTTTTTAGTTGAATGCTTATCTTTACCCTTGGATGTGAAGCTTTCTCCTATTAATTAATTAGAATATTGTTTTTCTCGTTTTCTTCTGGAAGATAGAAAATATATGGTGCTTTTGACTTATGTATATGTGTATTTTAAAATTTGTACGAGATAGATATCCATTATTGTAGCACGGAATATTATTCATGCATCTTTATAAAGATTAACCTTTCGTGCATGATTTTTTTTGTGTGTGGAAGAATCGATTCCGTTTTAGACTTTTAGTACATTCGATCTAGCTATCTAGCTACTCATATAAATTGCTTTGTGATTGGAAAAGTGGACAAGTATATACTCCCCCGTCCCATAACGTTTTTTCCGTCTGTTGTTGTTGACACATTCGTCGATACACGATTTCCGTTGTAAATATGTTTAATTAATGAGTTGTAATGACAGGCTTAGCATAGTGGGTCTAGTAGGTGAAAGTGCCCTACGCAAGCGAGGTGCAGGTCCATCAGAGAAGCACTTCCCATCCCGCATCTCGGTCCAACTAACCCCATACTTGGCCTCTGCATCGGACATCTTGAGTGTGTCGGTGAGCAAGTCGTCTGACAACCCATCCCATGAGATCGAGATGGAGAAGGGAATCGAAGGTTCATTTGAGCCTCCAACATCCCTCATTCCATCCCTCAAAGTGTCAGCGACCGAGACCACCACCACCACACTCAAACCATGGAAGTTCGAGGAGTCGGTCCATGGGAATGCTGTCACAATTAGTTGGTTCCTCCATGATGTTGGAGATGGCAGGGAAGTTTTCTCCTCCAAGCCTTCCAAGATGGCTCTTTTTCACCCTAAGGCCTGGTTTAGGAACCGCTACAAGAATGCAAACAGGCCCTTTACTAGGCACGGAGGAGTCGTCTTCGCCAACAACGAATATGGAGATCGCTTCGCGTGTTGGAAGCTGGATAAGGGAGCCCTTGGGAAAAGGATTGACTGGGAAGTCAAGGCTTGCATTGGATTGACTTATTGGCCTAACAACCATTGGACCTTCTATAATGAGACTAGGAGGGCTGACTTCAACGAAACTTTTAATCTTACTTTATCTTGATTCTACATCTACTACTATTGTCAATAACAAAGTTGTAAAGATTGATTATGTATGTTAATCCAAGTGAGTCTAGTGCTGACTGTGTTATGGGCATTATAAACTATGCATGTGTATCGTTGTACATATATGGAACTAGCTACCTACTTTTGTAAACTTTTTGGTTAATTGATTGGATGTCGCACCAATGTGACATAAAAGAAGCTTAATTAGCCAAAGCTTCTCTAGTCTGGTGGAAAGGGGCATTAGCCTCTTGACCACAGGAGAGATTACTGAAATTGTCCTTGAGAATCTGGTCATGAATATCAAATAGTTATACACAAATTCAATTGGAGAAAAAATCAATTAGAATTCTCCGTTGATTTTGGAGCTAAATCAGATAAGGGTAAAACCCAGATTTCATGTTTCAATTTGATTTGAATGCACCTTCTGATGCAATTCTTATGTTATTTTGCTTATTTTGGTCTTAAACTAGTGTTCGGTCCCGTGTCTTTAAGACTTGAATTGTATGTTTTAGCAAAAAATACATAGTTTTAAAGACACGTGGAAAATATGAGTACTAAGGCGCGTGTGTCTTTTATTTTACATTTTTATTACGATAACCTAAAATAAAACATACAATTAGCACGTATCTCCCCGAAGCTAGGCATTTAAAAAAAAAGAATTTGTAAGAAATGTTGGATGATTAACTTTTCACAGTTTAATAATTTGTAAAAAAAAAATTAAAAACACATGAGACGATGGATGAAACAGCGCCTTATGTATTTTTTTCAAAAAAATCTTCCCTCAATCTCTCCCTCCTCCGTCTTCTACTCCAACATCCATTAATTTCATATCCAATCACCATTCAATCCAAAATTCAACTTCAATTTATCTAGCAACTACGAAAACCCTAAAAAAAAATTAAAAACCACAACCTCTCCTCATCAAATTCCATTTCACACCTCCAATTCCAATAGAAGAGAAATCCTCTTCGTTTCCAAATCGTGAATCTGTGTACAATTTTCTAGCAAGAGAGGTTCCATATCCAAACTTGGATCTGAGCTTGGCCTTACTTACAATTGACTTCGCTAGCCTTGACGACTTCGGTCTTCATGTATCCACATAGATGAACTGAGCACCTTTCAGATTCTGATTAAATCCATCTATAAAAAGTGACTTGACTTTGGTGTTGAACAAATGCAGGGCATTGTTAATGTGGACTGAACATTTTCATGTCTGATTTAGCAAGGACAGCCAGCCCAATGGTCCTATCCCGAACACCACCACCTTCCTTGATATGAGTCCGTACAATGTCTATGAAATCAACAATGGATTAGAATAATTGAATATTACATAGAACTTGTTCAAGCTTAACTTTCTGGTGCACGATAGTTGTTAAATTCAACATTCAGCTGCACATTAATAGCAAACCAATCTCTAAAACTGATAAACTATCATATATTCAGCAAAACCACAATTGGATATGGTGAGAAATGTCACTGTTAAATTACAATTAATTTCACAATATCAAACCCTCCTATGAAGCTTTAGAATTATGTATTAGGAACCCTGAATGAATCAAAGTGGAAGCATCAAAAAAATTCAGTATATCATGTATGCATATAGAAACACTACCAGAAGAGTTATGTGAGAATCGAGATTAGTTAAATTGTAGAAAAGAAAAAAATGGAATCATTACAATCTAAGTCAACAAACCATACTCATATACAGCTTAAGCCAGAAATCAGTGGCGAAATATCGAACAAGGAAAAAATCAGACAACTATTTCAAACAGCAGCTCCAACTGCTGAGTTGCAAAGCTTTCAGGACACTACGTTCATAAGACACACATTCAAAAAATATGAGAAGCTCTTTGTCTATGTGAATCAGTACACACCAAGTTGAATATTACATAATACATTAGCTATAGTCAGCTCTTTGTCTATGTGAATCAATATCAGAAAAATATCAAAAGCTCTTTCTGCATGATACCCTTTTCCTAAAATAAAATATGAAACAACTTATCTAGAAAAGTAGAATTAACTCAAATCATTCACAAAGATAAGAGGTCATTAAAATTTTAATTGATGAAAACATGGTAGAAAGAAGACTTGCAAGTTGTAAGATGTTAAGCTTGTAATTCCAATTCAACGCAACTATAGTCAAAAGCCAATTTACCTTCTTGCAAAGCATCTATTGTCATCTTCAGGTCCTGTTGCTCTCTTTCTAGTCTGAGCATCTTCTTCCTATGTTAATAAAGACTCTCTTTCTAGTCTGAGCATCTTCTTCCTATCTTACGTGCTAATTTTTTATGAGTAGCATATCATTATGCAGGACTTTTTTTATGAGTAGCATATCAAATTGAGGAAAACTACAACCTTAAACCAACTCTTCAAGATACTGCAACTTCAAATCCAAGGGAAACAATCTGCACAATCAAATTCAAAAGCAAGCTAAGATGAAATCCTTCGATTAAATCAGTATCCGGCCCACTTGAACTTTGTACAAACTATTTTCATAAAGAGAACAGTCAAATCCATTCCATAATCATGAAAGACAAATCAATTTCCCACTTGAACTACTCATCAATTAAACCATTAAACCAAAAATATTAAACAAAACCTCTTCAATTTGATATGTATCTTCAACCAAATTAAATTAACACCTAGAAAACAATTTGACTCACAAACTTCCAACGCGGTGGTGGGTCGGGGCAAGGCGCTGGGTAGTCAGGATCGTCGATGGAAGACGGCGAGCGGAAATCGGGAATTGAGGACGACGATGGCCAGTTGAGGAAGAAGAAACCGTTTATTACACATATGCACTTGGGGAAGAAACTGTTTAACAGAGAAGCTTCCTCCTATTTATATTGGAGCGTTTGGGGGTTTCTTCCCCAAATTCATCCTCCCTCAAAAAACCCTGACCCCAAAATCCATCCTCCCTCAAAAAACCCTAACCCCAAAATTCACCCTCCCCCAAATTCCTCCTCAATGGCTAGTTGGGAAGAAGAAACCGTTTAACAGAGAAGCTTCCTGCTTTTCCAAGCGGTTGAGGACGACGATGAGACTCAAATTTAAGCAAACAAAGTGCGACTGCTACGAGGGATGGATGATTGAGGAAAGAAGAAAATGAAGACTTGATTTAGAGGAGTTTCGACCCAAATTTGCAAGAGAAAAGCTCATTTTGTTCTCTTCAATAAAACCAACAACTGAGAGAAGCAGTTGTAGAGAGTTTCAACAGTTTTTTGATGGAGTGGAACTGGAAGTGCCGAAGTGGTATCGTGGAGGAGATAGACTGTAAAATTGGTAAAAATTGATTTGCATTTTGAGGCTAAATAGTGAGTGTACTTGGCAGTTGAATGCAATTGATGGAAGAGTGGAAGTAGTGAGGAGAGTGGGAGAGAAATGCACTTGAAGGCGAGATGGAGGTTGAGAGCTAAGAAGAAGCCGCAGTTTCTGAGAGAAAATCATTAATTAGCATGTGTTAAATAGTTAATGGGCTGCAAATTTGGGCTGAAAAAATTAGGTTTTAATTTTTTTTTTTAGGCCTATAAGAAACTGCCACGTGGTTGCTGCAAGATAGAGCCCCTTGAAGGATTGGCTTTAATAATGAATTTGGTAAATTATTATAAAAAAATTTTGGTTAAGGAAATTTTTAGTTATTATCTTATAAATATGTTCTCGTTTATACACATAAAAATAAAACATGTGGAAGTTGTCAGAAAACTGTGAAAAAATACTGGAAGAAAAGGAAATGAAACTCAAAATGTATCATCACATAAAATAAAATAATAGTAAGACACAGAAAAGACTTAAAAAGAGGAATACGAACATGACTGTAAAATATTATACAGCCGTATACATAACTGTGTCGAATTGCCGAATACGAACATGACCGTAAAATATTAAACGGACATATACATATCTGTGTCGATTTTCCGAATACGAAGCAAGGTGTAAAAAACTTTACACCTGTATTAAATGTAAAAACCTGCAACAAAATTCAATTTGAACATATTTGATGTATATACGATTGTGCTCTAATTGGCCTCAACCCAAACTTGTAACATATCAAATCTCTACTTTTCTTCAGTGCAATTAGGTATAAAAAGTAGGTATTAAGAAAGAACTATTTATCTTTTATACTTCATAGAAGATCATAAATAAATCTAATAATGTCCAAAACTAACTTAATAGAAGAACAAATATTTATGCTTTAGCAATATAATCTCTTTTTTGCAGCATCTATTTAACTCTCAATACATTAGTTGGCAGTCCAAACTTGGGATTCTCCGGTCTTCATAATCTCAATCGAGCGGTTTCTAGTAGCCGAGTTCGGATGGGCAATCAAACCGGAACAAACTGGGATTCTCTGGTCAGAATCGGAAATTTTGAAAGTCAAGACCTCATGTCGGATGCGGTCTGGAACCGTAGATATTCAACGGTAAATACAAGTTTCATTTTACTCTACAAATTATGTGATGACACTTTTCCTAACATCAAAGTATCACTACAGTGGCTTAAGCTTATGGAAAACTGAAGTGCATTATGGTATTACATGATCAACACCATAACTTAAGCAACCAGAATATCATGTCCATCTTAAGCCACTGATGCAGCAGTGGCAGTAAATACAAAGCAAATCATGATCTCAAGCTCCACAAATTTGCCATATGATGTTGAGATCGTTAACTACGGGTATATAGGATGTCAAACCTATCAACAACAACCAAAAAAAGTATAGTGCTTGAAGCAAGTGGGGGGAGATTTCAGAACTAAGCATTTCAATAACTCATTCAAAGCACAACCATCATAACAAATTAACAATACTGTTATGACTTGATATAAGCCAAGGTTAGCTTGATCTTTAAATTTAGTAGAAAATCAGGTTTAATAACCCAAAATAGTTTTGCATAGCCTGGCAAAGGTTTAAGAAGCAAAGCCTCACATCATATAGCATAAATTGCTATTAAGAATAATATTTGAAAACATCTGCACTTAAATCAGGGCAAGTGCACATCTTATTTGACAGATAAAAGATTATTTCCTCCAGTCGACAAAAATGTTGAGTATTGGAAAGGGAACTCGTCTACTTCACCTAGAAAGAAGCCAGAATCATGTTTAGCAGCATGTTGATTCCTTCATAAAATTACTGAGTGGATTCCTTGAGATATGCAGTAAGGTCTGCAAGTTCCTTGGGTTTCTTCAGTCCTGGGAAAACCATCTTTGTTCCAGGGATGTACTGAATTTAAAAAACAAATCACCAAATAAGATATATATATGGCTTGTTTTCTCCAGAAAATATCATGACACAAATGATAGAAGACACCTTTAAGGATAAACAAAATGAAGTTTTTATGAGCAGAAAAACAGACTAAAATCACCAGAAACTCTTCAAGAAAATTGAAATAAAGCCCTCATTTTTTACAAGTGAAACATTCTCATATGAGAATATTGTAGATACCAACAACACAAAACAAAATTCACAATTAAACCATGCATACCTTCTTAGGATTCAGCAAGTAATCATACAATGTATCCTAACCCAAAGTAAAAGCCTTGTTCTTGTTAGCAGCGGAGTAAGAGTAACATGCAGTTGTTCCTGACTGCCTCCCCATAAGGCCATTCAAATTAGGACCTGAAAATATACAGCAATTAGGAACAGAGCCATAATTCCAACAAATGAAAAGCGTGCATACAATCTGGCATCATCCTCTAATCAAAACAGACTGATTAAAAACTCAATAGCAAAAACCAACATTCATGAACCATTGTCATCTTCCCTTACCATTCTAAATCAAAACTATGAGCAGCATAATTCACCTTCCTTTTTTAACAAAAAAAATACGTTTTCAAATACAGACATGAAAGACACAAAGATCTCAGATTATGCACACAGCACCAGGAAACTGTTCTGTTTGGCTCTATTTGATATGCACACAGCACCAAGAAAGTGTTCTGTTTGACTCTAAAGATGTCCAACTCGATATAAAGATGACAAAGAAAAAAAGAAAAGACACATAACACAATGTAAGAGAAGCATATAGTATTATATATGTATACCTCAAAGAAGCTTTTAAAGTAGAAACTCAGCCTGAGCAATGGCACAAAGACCCATGTTGTTCACCTTCTCAACATAAAGCTCGACTATCCTTGGAAACTTGAACCTCTTTTGCACAAGCAAGGTCAGCTCCCTAATCTTGCGTCCATTGATCTTGTCTGGTGAAATTGAATCCCGCGGTTATCCCCTGCAGTGGATGATGATGCAAAAGAACATACACTCAGGCACATCAGTTTGAGTGGGCACAACAATTTACAGAAGAACAACTTTATCACGCCAGACTGAATTATCCTCGAGAAATTTTTCAAAAGCAAGAAGATTTTGTGGGATCCCTTTAATCATATCAAGTCGATCTACCCCTAACATCACCTGGCAAGTTCAATGAAGAATTGCAGATCAGCAGCTGTAAAATTATGTTAGTGAAATTTTGTAATTGTTTTTGGGATATAACATGTATGGAATATAACAATGACAATATTTGTCAATAGTTATACCAACCGAAAGACTGTTGGCTAAACAAAGTGAGATCCAACACGCGGCTTAAATGATTTAAATGAAGTAAGACTGCAACTAAAGCAAATAGAAAGCGATATCTTAAAAACACTGAAGACTACCTTTCGACCAGAAAATCTTTTCTTCAACTCCTTGACATGTTCCTGGACTTCCTGAAGTCCGAGTGCTCTAATAAATCTCTCCGAATCTATCACTATAGGAAACTGGCAAGTTTGTAGAAAAATAATAATTAGCAAACATACTAATACAAAGCGACTAATAAATTTCATTGACTAAAAGCAGTCATCTATATAAGGTACGAATGTTAATCGTTAAGAGTTCCATTGTGATTTTGTAGCAAAAATATGTCAGGACGAATGTAAACATACTTCGAAAAATGATATTAAATGCAGTCTGGCAGTAATTAAATGTATATGCGGCTCCAAGAGTTTCATAGTTTGAAATAAATTTCATTTAGATGTTTTTTCTCAAGCATTTTGAAGAATAATATTTTAGAGCATAAAAAGTTATATACAAAAGTGTCCTGCATTTAGATGGTTTGACATAAAATTCTGGAACTTACAGCAGCCACACGAGTCAACCTTCCTTGAGCATCTTCTACACCTTCAGGTGTACCCTCAAGTTCAAGTATACGAGTGCAAGCACAGACAAAGTGTCTTGCATAATCATAAGTATGAAAACTGCATGAGAGAATGCAGATAAACTTTGATCAGCAACAATTTCTAATTTAGATTGTACTTCTTCATTGATAAAGAACATAATTTTATCATACCTATTACAACAGTAAAGATGTAATATAACATTCATTGGTACAATGTAATGTAACCACATGGTCCATCCTCCTTCATCGAACATGACGTGTATTTTCTTTGGTCAATGATCTACTAACTAATTCCCTATAAATATATCAAGATGTAGAGGAAGCATCGTAGAACAAATTGTAACCATCGTACAATTAACATTAAATAGAAGAAATCAGCAGCCAACCCAACTTTAAAACACAATTTCATTGCTAACCAAGTTGGAGGATCTGTAGGAAACCATGTTCAAATATGTCGAGCTCCTCGTTTACCTATTTGTCTCTACTACGAGGTAATAAAAGCAATCAAAATAACTAATGAACCGATAGTTGTGAACATACACACTTAGACATTAAGTCGAACAGGTTGTGTGCAATTACAACACAAATCCGAAACATAATTCACAGACCATCTTGCAATTGGTATCTAGTATAATCTAACTGGACATGAAGAGTAGTATATATCAGCAAGAAAAACCAACTAAAGAACTTACTAATCCGGAAACCCCCCTTATATCACTTTTTGCAAGAAACCACCCTTATATCTAAGTCTGTTAACAATATACCACCCCTTTACATTTTTCGTCCACTTATCCGTTAAAATTTTGAAATTACTGATATACCCTCACTATTATTTAAAAATCATGGACAAACTCCAAGGGCATTTTCGAAAATTCAGCTTCACACATTTACCAAAAAATATCCCACCACGTATCCCTCAATGTTGACATCTTCTTCCACGCCCTTCATCAACCTTCGCTCACACCATCTTCCCCATATAAAACTAACCTCTCAAGTACTCAAATAATTCACAACTATTGAACCTGATTTCTCCGCTGAAATGGATCGCTTCCTCGTTCCTCATCACCTTTTCCACAAAAGCCTCTAATCTAGTTTACAAGCAAAATTCCCCATTTGCAGAGTTCTAAAGTTATTCCGATTCTGGTTTTTTTCTTCGTTGCTTTCCTTGACCGGAAAACAGGGGAGATTTTCTCAATTTTGGTAGATTAGGTGTAGCTAAAAGCTCTCAAGTAGTGGATCAGGTTTCAGATTGTAAAATGGAGGTTCATTGAGCCAAAATGTACACCTGGTTTTGATTTGTAATGAATGTTGTGTAGATGTCACACAAATACACAATAGCTGTAAGGAAATGTCAAATTTCATCTCACTTACTTTAATTTATACTGTTTATATCAATTTTACATTTTTACAACATCAATACAAATTCAAAACCCCTAAATCAACCATTTACCAAATCCCGTGTACATGAGTCCAAATTAGGGAGAAGAATAGTTCTAGATAATCTAGATGGTTGAGAAGGAGAAGGACCGGAGGGATACAAACACGATTCAGCGATGAAGGTGGTCAGAGATGCAGATGACGCCGACGGAGGAGTTGGAGTAGACGAAAACAAGCTTATCAATGACATCAGAATTAGAACAAGAGGAAATGGAAGTGATCAGGGAAGATGATGCGCCCCTGCCTTGTCTAGATCCAAGTTATGGCTCGCCTCAACGAGCTACACCTTGTCTTGTGCTTGTTCGAGGCCACTTTGAGGTTAAGCACCGTTGGCGCCTCATTTCTAGCGCCTTTTCTCATTCCCCACTCTACATGTCCAAGTGGAGGTCACCTTGCCCTCTCATGCGCCTCCACCATGGCTGCCTCCCGCCATCTATCTCGGTTTCAATGGCGCACATTGGCTCATCCTAAGCGCAACCCACATATTACTAGCCTTGATCACTATAGCGCCAAGCAGAGCCCTTCATCCCAAGACAAGTCTCCCCGAGCGTCCAGAGCCGAAACCACCCGATCGTGAACAGCGTTGCCGGCGACACTTCCACCGGCGTTCCTTGGCTCACTGTGAGCGCAACCACCTGGTTGCGGGAGTTGGTCCAGCCGGCTCCGGCCAAAGGCCCCTCCAAGGTGTCCGACGCTGATGCTTTAATTCCGGTCGAGAGCCTTCTATTTGGGGTTTGTTGACTCTATATGTTTTTTTGTTGTCTTTTGCCTATTTGGATTTGTTGTCTCTTGCATTTGAGAATTGTTGTCTCTATTTGCATTTGAGATGCGTTAATGGTTTTTGTGTGATTGATCTTCTTACTCTTTTCTAAAACTTGTTTTGCCTTTTGGTCTTAAATTGTGCATTGTGTTTCACCCTTTTGTGCTCAAATACTGACTTGGGCGTCAGAGAGCCAAATCCGGTGAATCAACCTCCTTGTTTGGCTGTGCAGGTTCGAAGGAGCTCAAGAACAAGTTGAAGGAAGCAAGAAAGGATCTTGAAGGCACATTTTGATCGAGCGAGACTAAGATTCCAAGTTGTTTGTCCAGGTGTGGTGAAGAGGTCCTCGACAATTCTATCGGAGATCTTTTGACCCGAGCCTCGCAAAGTGTTGAATCACGAGGTTTGCATTTCTGGGCTCCAACATACTGGTGTGTTAAATGTAGGGATGGTTTTGACGTTGTGTGTAAAAAACCTCTTTTTTCGTATATTATTGGGTCGACTTTCTAGGTGTTGTTGGATCATCAATGGTCATGTGTCGAGTTGCGGTGTCTTTTCAATACGCATACACCTTGCAGGAATCAATGGGATTGCACTCTGTGTCCCCTCTATTTGTGTGTGTTTCGGCGCCAGGTGAATTCTCTCATGTTTAAAACGGCGTTGCCATCATTAGTTTTTGATGGCAACAACTTGGATTGCGCAACAGGCGGCGGTTGTAGGATTCCAGGTGGTTTCATTTTCTTGGCCTTGGCCTATAGGGAAATTGTATTTATTTCCATCCAGTTTGCACGATACAAGTTGAGAACCTGACGAATCTAAATTCGACAAATCTAGAGGATCGGAGCACACCGTTGATTTTTCCTATCTTTGCCCCATCCGATTCGCATCGCTTGGTAGACCTCCAACGAAAACGCGAGATCATGAGTCGTGATGCTCTAATATCATGTGAAGCATCTTAATCAAGATCATATGAGAAGAGAATAGGAGGAATTCAACGACATGTATTTGTTATTGGAAACTAAATCAACCAAACTTTCTTTACAAGGAGTCTGGTATATGTATATATACTAAGAATCCGGTTATACTCCTAAATCCGACAAAGGGTATGTTCATCATGATCATGACTACATGGGGTTTATTGGATAGGAGGGATGTAAACACTACTACAATAACGAGCAAATGCAGCGGTCGTTTGCAGCGGTTTTGTCTAAAGCAATGGTTAGTTGAAGCGGTTTAGATATTGCAGTGGTTCTTGTAGCGGTTTGTTGTCATATTGCGATTTTGCAACGGTTTTGCAGCGGTTTTGTTGATAACATTTAATTTGCAGCGGTTGGTATACTATAATGCAGCGGTTTGATTAAGAAAATAAAGCGCTAAATGAAGAAAGGTGTGGCGCGCTTACTAAAAATTGCCCGCGTCGCCAAATCAGAAATTAGGGTTATGGAACAACTCGTGCTTTTGAAAATTGTAAGAGATGTGGTAATTAAGGGGTTCAACTGAAATCAGAAATTAGGGTTCTACACTTTTTCTGATTTGGGGTTGGTTCCACTGTTGGAATATGGAACTTCTAGAACTTCATTTTCCATGGAGTTCCCTTCCTCGGTTTCTTCGGTTTTGACGATGACAAACACTTATACTTTAATGGTCATATTAGTATTTGAGTTTCAGATGAAAAGATAAGGAAACCAAGTCCAAGTGAGCAAAGATCAAAATCAAGGGAACTGGAAGGGGAACCGTGTCTCTGACGTTGCCGAGATTAGGTCAAACGTGGGCAGCAAGGAGAAGAAGATATCATGAAGATTTTTTTCCTAATTTATAATATTTGATTGCTAGAAATTCGTGGTAATTGATTAAGGAAAGATTATTTTGTTTATCTTTGGTAAATAACATAATCTTGCATTTATGGAATTAAGGATTATTCAAGTATATCTCAAGCGAGATCTTACTTGATAATTCGGTTCCATAAGAAGACGTGTGAAGTTATAATCGGTTGTAAATGAACATTAGTAGATCTTTTGTTTATTAGTCAACCAAACCACGTAAGGATAAATATTAATATGGAATGAAGATATTTTGTGTAATTATCTTAACCGATATCTTTACACGAGACCTTCTTGCATATAAATATCTATTCGGACGACCTTAATCACTATGCTTTTTGGAGAGTTCGAATTGCATCTTTGAGAAGTGAAAGAGGCGTTCTTGCTCAGTTCGAATTGCATCTGGTTGAGCAGAGAAAGAGGTGTTCTTGCTCAAGAACATCAAGTAAGTTCACTGGTATTTTCATCTAAGAGTTTCTGATAGGAGCTAGGTTAGTACTTAATTGCTAAGTTTGTAATCTCGTTCATCTCTAAACTCGTTGATTGAATATACAAGTAGACCTTTCAATCCTCGAAAAAGAGGTGGTTCTCATCCAAAGATAACTAGTTAGTTATCTAGGGTTTTCACCTGAAGTAATTGTGTTGATAACTTGTTTCATTACTTCCGTTGTGCCTAGGAACTGGCCAACTCTTTGTCACAGTTCCCTTCGTATTAACACTCAGATCCTACATCTACGCTTTTCATTTTGTTGGAGTCGTTGCCGGCGATTTCGAGGGGAAGGTGGTTCGAGCTTTGTCCTGCTGTTGCTGCGAGCTTTGTCCTGCTGCTGCTGCTGCTGCGAGATTTGTCCGGCGATTTTGAGGGGAAGGGGTTTTACAGAAATCAGAAATTAGGGTTCCAAACAAGTTCTCACAGGTTCGTTTCTTTGATATTTGGCTTCTCCCTTTGTTCTTCTACTGCCTATGCTCCATGTATTTCTGTTGCGAATCGGGTTTTCAAAGTGGATTTACTAGACTACATGATAAGGAGCTATGGATAGATGTTACTTAGAATCCCTCTTGAGAATTTGATAATATGCTGCGAGCTTTGTCCTGCGAGCTATGGATAGAAGTGTACTGAATTCTTAGTTTTGAATTTATGGGTATAAGGTTCGCTTATTTTAAAACTAAATGGTTAACACTTAACTGGGTTGCTGATGAATTGGATAGAATTGTGTATATAGAACTTCTATTTTTATTAGTATAATTCATATTTCCTCTCTTTTGGTACTACTGTGTTTTGGAATGTAAATTTAGTTCATGTGTCAGAAATCCCTGCTATTGTTTTTATGTTCATATGTGTATATTGGCCAATGGAATGAACATTGGAGGTTCTCTTTCAGAAGTTGGTTTATCGGTATTGTTTCTGTCTAAAAATACGACGAATAAGGAACGCGTTATGAGCTACGCGTAGGGCGACCACATCGACGTGACGAGATGGAACGAAGATCTCGTCTACGTTAAGGATGGAGTCGGCTGAGTGAATGTTATCCCTTTTCTTTATATTATTAATGTAATTAGTAAAAGATATTGGAAGTTATTTTTATATCGTCATAGGATAGAAGGAAAAAAATAAGATCTCGTTTCCTTAAATATTAAACTAGGGTTAGCCTATAAATAGATGTTAATGTCTGCTTTGTAATCATTTAGCCACTTTCGAGAGATACATAAGTTCAAGCTTCAAACCCTAATTTTCCATCTTGTTCTTGAGTGTTGAGATTATACCGTCATTTTTTATCTTTGCCCTACAATTGCTTAATTATCATCTCGTTGATAATTTCGCTACAAATAATTGGCGTCCACCGTGGGGCTAGATCAAAAAAGTATCATCTCTCCACACAAAGGGAACTTCTTTTTTGCAGGAAAGTCATGACAAGCCCGACGAATCGCCCGCGTAACAACGAGAAGAGATCCGAGGAAGAAGATCTCACGACGACGTGTTCTCGGCGGCGAAGAAGTGGAAAAAGCTCTCGAAGAGACTCCCGACACTCCAAAGACAAAGGTTCCAAATGAAGAACGAGGAGCAGACGGCGAAGTAACCAATGTGGCCGCCGTCCGAGTTCAATTCGATGCCTTCCAAAAAGCCTGGGTAGAAGCTAAAAGCGCCAGCGAGAAGACCACGTCGGAACTCGCCAAAGAGAACGAAAGGCTGCGCTCTATAATCAAGGAACTCAAGGCGGGATCCGCGGGACCACATACCTATGTTCGCAGTCAGAGCATCGCTCGACGTCTCGACATGGACGCCGTCGCCGAGGAAGATGACGTTTACGGATTCCAAGGGTATCGGGACGATATTCCCCCCAGGGAGACGACTCCAAAGAAGAAAGTCGAGGAAGATACGAATCCAAGCGTCGTCGCCGCGTTTGTAGCGCAACAGGTCGGCGCCTTGAGGAAGGAGATGATGATGATGCTCAGAGTGCCTAAATCCATAATTCTCGAGCACGAGTTCAGATATAAAGAAAGTCCCTTTGTCGGCGCCATCGCCGCCCAAAAAATATCTAAGAAATTCACCGTCGCCGATCTCCCCGTCTACGACGGATCCGACGACCCAGAAGAGCATATCTTACTCTACAAAGCAAAACTCTCCATGAGTCCAATCGAGCCGGAATTGAGGGAAGCAATGATGTGCATCTCGTCTTATGCTGAACTATCCAACATGTTTCGCCTACAATTCACCAACAGTAAGATGTTCACAAAGCAGCCTTCAGTCTCCATAACATGCGCATGAACAAAGGCGAAACCATAAAGGCCTTTATGAAGCGGTTCAACGACGAGAAGATCACCATCCCGGATTGTAGCGAGTCTACTGCTGCCGATGCGTTCAGGCGTGATCTCTCTCGAGATAGTGACCTATACAAAGAATTGATGAAGACTCATCCCGATTCATTCGTCGCGACCAGGGAAAGAGCCATGGAAGCTATGCACCTCGAAGAAGATCTCCTAAGGCACCCTGAGGAAAATTCTCGATCTTCGCGTAGACGATCTCCTCCGCGCAAGAACTCTCCTCAACATCAACACAATGACCGCCATCAGGAACGAGGAGAACGTCATGATAGGAGAAATAAGCCATTCCAAAGGGAGCCACCCATGGTGCATAATGTGAGAGAGGTCGACAACGTTTATATGGTCGATAGAAACATCCCCATGAAGACTGACGTGTTGCGAGTTATGAGCGCAATGGAAGGATTGCGCGACGTGCAGTGGCCTAAGAAGCCAAATCCAGGGAGAAGGCCCGGAACACGGAAGGGATATTGTGAATTCCATAACGACACGGGCCATACCACAGATGGTTGTTACACTCTGAGGAAAGAGGTATTGAGGTTGTTGAAAAGGGGGGGACTTGAGAGATTTGTTCTCCAAAGAAGGAAAGAACGCGCTCGAAGGGGTGAAGAAAGAAAGGAAATCTCCCACTCCTCCCCCACCACCATCAAGTCATACCAGAACAATACATACCATCTTCGAGGGCTCCTCCGCAAGCGGCTACCCTGTGTTCGCCGCTAGAAGAAACGTCAAAGCTCTACGTGATGAGAGTGACATGACGCAAGTCTACCACACCCGTCCTACCAGAGAAAGCTATCCAATCACGTTTGAGGAACCAAACGAGATTGTGGAGCACCACGACGGACTAGTCACCTCCCTCACCGTCAGCAATTGCATGGTTAAGAGGATCCTCGTCGACAACGGGAGCTCCGCTAATATAATCACCTTGTCCGCTATTAAGGAACTCGGACTCTCTAGTAACGAAATAGTAAGGAAATACGTCCCCCCTGGTGGGATTCAGCGGAGAAGTGGCGAACTTGCTAGGGGAAATCACGTTAGCAACCTTGGCCAAAAGTATCAACATACAAGCAAAGTTTGCGGTAATGGAGATCGAATCACCCTACAACATCTTCCTGGGAAGGCCATGGTTGCATTACATGAAAGTCATACCTTCAACGTACCACCAATCACCCTACAACATCTTCCTGGGCTAGAAGATCAGTCCCCAACGCGACAAGAAAGGTCGAGTTCGCCAAACAAAGTAAAAAGAACAACAACAATCTACGGGGTAAGTACAAGCAAGGCCTCCAAATAGAGAGACACCAGAAGTTCACGACGAAGAATGCCAACTTGAGTTATATGTTCCTGAAACACCATCCACCGTAAATCGAGATCCACCAAAGCGATAAGAACTTCCATGCCCTATAGCGTCGTCTTCTTTTTTCTTTTCTTGCATGAGTAGAATCAGGTTCTTTTAAAAGTTTCAATAAGATAGCGTCGTCATCTTAGGGTCGAAACGACAAGGGGTCGTAACGACTAGGGGTAGACGTCAATGTCATAGTTTGCTATTCCATGATGCGTCTTTCTATTAATATATGAGTATACTCTTTTTTCTCCAATGTGTTGAAGCATGCTGAGCTGTTTCATTTCCAAATTACTTGCTCTATGTCTATTACGTAATACAAAGCTCAAAAAGGCCGCGGCGAAAATACGCGTCGGGGAGGAATTTCGTTAGTCTACGTGTTCAAGGCTCCATCTACGCGTATGCAACGTTAGCCGAACCGCCGACCTCGAGTCGACGCTTCCCATGATTGTTAGCGACGTGTGGCAATGGTCATGGGGAATGAAGCCCGGAACCTCACGAAACCGGCACGGTCCGCTGAGCAAAGAAGGGAAACCTATTGACATGACCACTCTCCAGGAACGCGTCCTTGCGCCTTCCACGGCCCCTCTGAGAGTCATGAATCCACGGGCATCTCGCCATACTAGCTGGGAGGCGTCCACCGGCATCGTAAGTCCAAACAGTCACGAGTTGGACGCTACACGATGAACAGGCCCGTCGATTAAAAGAGTTCGACGTCGACCTGACGCTAGCGTGTGGTAAAGGATTCACCATAAGTAAGAGGTGATGTCACAAGCTGATAAAATCACACGCTGACCTACATCCGCCACTCGTTCCGGGTTCGGAGGAAATGTTGGACCCAACCTTCGTGTAAGCCGGCAAAATAACAAAAGTAGCTGCAATGACCACAGCACCATATCAAGTAAGTAAGAATTCTTCTAATACGTTCGCGAAACGAACTAAGCACTATACCAGGGGTCGAAAACCACACCCTAAAGGTTAAGAAACAAAGATCAAAGACCAAGCTTACACGCTCATAGGCAAGTCACACATAAGTAGCCGCAATGACCACAACACCATATCAAGTAAGTAAGAATTCTTCTAATACGTTCGCGAAACGAACTAAGCACTATACCAGGGCTAGAAAACCACACCCTAAAGGTAAAGAAACAAAGATCAAAGACCAAGCTTACACGCTCATAGGCAAGTCACGCATAAGAAGCTGCAAAGATCCTACGCGTACACAAAGCAAAATACCCATACTCAAAGCATAAGCACTACAAAACGCCAAAGAAAAGGTAGCACAAAAGTCTTTGGTAGCTCTAGCCCAGCCGACAAGAAGCCCGAGCTAAACCTACCAAAAGGGGTAGGACTACGCCCAAAAAGTCAGAAAAAAAAGTAATCAATCATGACGACAACTTGAAGATAAACGCCGAAAATAAGTCGTCGCGTAGGTAAGACTGAAATAAGAAACTCAAACGAGGAGAGATGCTAACGCCAAGGAGAACGCGTTTGGGCAAAGCAACACATTCAGTCTCAGAAAATGCCCGAGTTAAAGAAAATATATTACAAAAACCCCCTGTCAAGAAGAGTAAAGGTGACAGTGTTCACAGAAAAGCGCCCTAAAGACTAGCGACGCATAACCAAAAATCAAAAAATTACTACAAAAGAAGGAAAAGAGTGACTCCGAAAAACTATGAAGATTCACCCTCACCCTCAGAGGAACTAGACGAAGAACCGTCTGCCTCGACGCCATCAGGAAGCAAAGGATATGCCGCTTCAAACTCCCGTCGTTCAGATTCCGGATTCCAATCAACATGCTTCTCAGCGCCATATTGCTCAAGAACCTCCACCCTCGACAGCCAAGACCAGTAGATCTTCACTTCGTGTAATTCTGAAGCATGCTTCTTATCTCTCTTCGCCATCTCGTCCTCCAAAGCAATAGCATTCGCCTTTGAGTACTGAAGCTGCCGAGAAAGATCATTGTGAAGTTCAAGCGTCTCCGCGACCTTTTCCCGAGCTTCACTCTCAGCCTTACGCAACGTCTCAATCATCGCGTGAAGTTCCTGAATCTTTGTCTCGTCGGTCAATTGCTTCTTCTCCATGACCTTTATCCTCTCAAGGTAATCGGAGAAGCACCTCCAGATGCACAAGGAGGATTGAAGCGCCTAAAAAGAACAAAAGGATTAGAAATAAATCGAAGAGTAAGAAACGGAATGGAAACGTGAAGAACCCCTACCTGCCACTGCGCAGCAAAAGCTTCTCCCACCACATTTTCCGTCTCCATCGGCAAGTAGTAATCAAGCGTCGGAGGAGACAAAAGCCCCTTCATGGCAGAAAGAAACCTCATCCCAGGCGCCTCGACGCGAGAGATAACTCCAGGAAAGTCGTCAACGGTTTCGTACTCAAACTCTAGCCTTCCGACAACTTTCTCTTTACCCTTGCGTGGCCTCGCCATCTTAGCCGGGGAAGGAGACGGAGAAGAAATCAGAGAAATCATTGGTGCGATATGGATGGGAGCCTCAGAAGCAGACGCCTCATCTACGCGACGCCTCTTTTTCGACGCAATGAGGTCAGACGCAGACTCTCCCCCACTACGAATGCGAGAGGCAACTGCAGGTACTGAAGAATGTCGGAGGAAAAGTTGGAACCCTCCGAGACAAGAGAAAGAAAAAAAGCAACATAAGAGACATAAACGCCATACCAGTCAGAGCTGTAGGAATAATACGGTGACCTTCCCCGTCGTGACCATGAAACGTTCGCTCGTTCTCCGGAATCGGCAAGAGCTTAGCAATAACCTTCTTGGTCTCTCACCTCGCCACGATAACGTCCGTGTTAACTATGAGGAATAGAAAGCGAAAACCAATGTCAGCAAGATGTCGACGTTCAAAAGAACATATGGTAAAAAGTCGAAAAGAGAAGAAACTTACTCGCAGGATTCCAGCATTCGACGAGCCAGGAGCACTCCTCGCCGAGGGTAGATTTGTTCACAAAATAGAAGAAATCGGCCCAGTGACGGTCGGCTTGACTCCCCTCAATGGCGATTCGAGTCGCTTTAGGTCTCGACTTAAGACCTACTCTCCCGATTGTTTTGGTCTGAATCATCAAAGAATGAACGAGATCCTCGACTGCGATCTCGACGCCATGTTTTGCCATAACGTTGTCTAAAGCGCCAAATATCCTCCATACGCTCGGCAAGAGTTGCCCGACGGCTACCCCTAACGCAAACATGAATGCCTTAATCAGAGGCGAGAAAGGAAACCGGTGACCAGTAAGGAACGGATACTCGTATACCGCTATCCACCCTGGGCGGTACGCGTCAGCAGATACTCCCTGCGGAGGTATCTCGATCTCTACCTCAGGGCTTAGATTCTCCAGCGATCTCAATCGGTCAACGCTACGCGCTTCGGAAGATTTACAGTCGGAGCCCTTCAGGATGTTCTTTGGTACGTAGAAAGAGGGTCTGGCCATCGTAAGAGTTGAAGGAAAAGCGAAGAAGGGAATTTAATTGAAGAAAGGAAAGGCAAATGATCTGATGACCGTAGGAAAATGAGAAAGCAAAGAAATATTCAGAGCAGACGAGTTGCAGAAAGGTTGAAAGAAAATGGAATCCCTCGCCTTATATAGGCAAAGAAATCGCGTAAAGGACAGAAAGATCGAGACTTCAACGACATTATAGCCGTTGGGAAAACTAGCCGTTACAAGTAAAGTTACCGGCACAAATTGTGAAGCGCTCCATCAGATACATGAAGGTGATGAAAGAGAAGTGATGATCGAAGAATTTCGACGAAGTTAAAATCCCAGGTGACGTAATCTCCAACGCGTTCCAAGTTTAATGAAGACGTATTCCATGAAGAAAGAAGGCGTCTCCTAGTTCTGCTAGACGTTAAGCCCTGTAAGACGCCTTAGGGGTATTGTTTGTGTCAAAAAATACGACGAATAAGGAACGCGTTATGAGCTACGCGTAGGGCGACCACATCGACGTGACGAGATGGAACGAAGATCTCGTCTACGTTAAGGATGGAGTCGGCTGAGTGAATGTTATCCCTTTTCTTTATATTATTAATGTAATTAGTAAAAGATATTGGAAAGAATATCTTTTACCTTATTTTTATATCGTCATAGGATAGAAGGAAAAAGATAAGATCTAGTTTCCTTAAATATTAAACTAGGGTTAGCCTATAAATAGAGGCTAACGCCTGCTTTGTAATTATTCAGCCACTTTCGAGTAATACATAAGTTCAAGCTTCAAACCCTAATTTTCCATCTTGTTCTTGAGTGTTGAGATTATACCGTCATTTTTTATCTTTTCCCTACAATTGCTTAATTATCATCTCGTTGATAATTTCGCTACAAACAGGTATCTTAAACTAGCTAGCATTTTGGTAAAGTTATGATATATGTGGAACTTATCCATGTAGTTATTAACTTTGTAATGAAAACTTGCAAGTTTTAATCTAATGAATTATGGCTTTCGTGAATGTTGTGTTACTTGTACAATTTATTCCGCTGTATGAGAAATGTTGATTTACAGAATAGCATTGAAAAAATGATTTCTAGAACCGCTGCATTATACTATAAACGCTGCATATGGTAAATGACAAAACCGCTGCGTAAAGTTGAATAATCGTTGCATTATAAATGACGCTGCAATAGGTAAAAATCTGCTGCAATAGATTATAGGAAAACCATTCAGCACATTAAAAATCGCTGTAAAAAAGGTTGAAACCGCTGCATTTGAAAATATTTAACCACTGCAAAAACGTGCGTTGCAGCGGGTTTTTTTGAATTTGCAGCGGTATTTAGTTGTTGCAAACAAACCGCTGCAATAGGCTAAAAAACCGCTGTAACAGCTCTAATGCAACGCGAGCAGATGCAGCGGTTGAAAACTGCTGCAATAGCTCTGTTGTAGCGGCTTTTCGGCCTATAGCAGCGGATTTTGACCGCTGCATTAGCTCATTATTGTAATAGTGAAATAAGGTAAGGATAACCCGATTCGGATTGAATATTGTAAGCATGTAGGAAACACATTAACGCTAAAAGAGCTGGGTTTTAACCTGTGGCTGGATGCATATTCACAGGCAAATTGATGAGTTTTATATGAATTACATTTATAGGCACGTGTTTTTACAGCCAAAACGGTCGTAGCCACATAAACGCTAAAAGATTGTTATTCAATTTTAAACCTCAAAAATAAAATCTTGGCTCCAAGAGGTCTATCTCTTCACAGATGCACACGTGGCAGAAACCCATTAACTGCTTATCTGCATTCTAAAATTCCCACCCTTCATAATTGTATAGCTCTCGCTTGTAATCTGACTTTTTGCTAACTTTTCTTCCTCATTCTCGGATTGTAATTTGCAGAGGATGGAAGCTAGCATTGCCTGTTGTTCTCGTGGCATGGTGTTGCCAAGAGCATCTTCTCATCGCTCTACTGCCATGGTTACATCCCCTTCATCCATTAACACTAAGGTATACACTGATCATCAGTTTAATTCTCTATGGTATCAAACTAAGAAAATTGATCAATCTGTCTATAATATGCATCCAAACAGAGCTTAAAACCCAGCTCCTTTTTCGGGGAGTCTCTTCGCAGCACGCCCAGATCCTCCCTTAAGCTTCAAAAGGCAAAGAACTCTTCCCTTGTAACAAGATGTGAAGTAGGTGACAGTTTGGTAAGTTTTTACTCTTTTTTGTATTTTTACGGTATTTTTACATCCAATATTTTGTTAGCATGACAAGCTTGTCAATTAGTTGAAGTTACTAAGCTTAATTTAGGAAAAACCAATCAAGATAGTTTCAAGCTATACTAGACCAAAATGAGTACTGGTAGCTCTTCAAATTTGTATATTGGTCAAAAAAGCATATCACAATAAGAATAGCAGTTTGCCAAAGGATTAATCATAGATGATGACAAATCAATCAGGAATATTTGGAATGATGAGAAGTTAGAAAATATGAAATGCAGGAAGAATTCCTAACAAAGGCAACTACTGATAAAGCGCTGATCCGATTGATGATGTGCATGGGAGAAGCAATCAGAACTATTGCCTACAAAGTCAGAACTGCATCGTGTGGCGGAACTGCTTGTGTCAACACATTTGGTGATGAGCAGCTCGCTGTTGATCTCCTTGCCAACAAGCTCCTCTTCGAGGTTAAATTATTCGAATAATTTCTATGTATTGGTAAAATGACATTGATTAGTAAAGAAAACAAAAAGATTACCAAGCTGATTGATTAATTGAATTGAATTCCTTTTAGGCCTTGACTTACTCTCACTTCTGCAAATATGCATGCTCTGAAGAAGTGCCTGAGCTACAAGATATGGGTGGCCCAGTTGAAGGTTTGTGTTTATCAAAAATATCAAATCATAGATTATGTTACATAACTCTCCTATATCATTTATTCCCTCATTTCTATGTATTGGTAAAATGACATTTTCTGTTTGTGTTTGTTAATTCGATCTAACACATAAGATGTTGTTGGTAGTGATGAATTTGAATGTCATAAAAAAACACAGGAGGATTCAGTGTAGCCTTTGACCCTCTGGATGGATCAAGCATTGTGGACACAAACTTCACAGTGGGAACCATCTTCGGAGTGTGGCCAGGGGACAAGCTCACCGGAGTCACCGGAAGAGACCAAGTAGCTGCAGCAATGGGGATTTATGGACCTCGAACCACCTACGTATTGGCTCTCAAAGATATGCCTGGAACCCATGAGTTCCTTCTTCTAGATGAAGGTTCAACTCTTGCACATTTTCCTTCACTGAATCCTTCCTGCCCTCTACCCTCTAAAACACCTTTTTATGGTGTTTGTAATTAGGAAAATGGCAGCATGTGAAGGACACATATGAGATTGGTGAAGGCAAAATGTTCTCCCCTGGAAATCTCAGAGCAACATATGACAACCCTGAATATCAAAAGGTTGGTTTCATATCTCACTTGATCTCTCTTTTCTTTAATTAATTAAGCATTTTTATCATGCAGTTGATCAACTACTATGTGAATGAGAAATACACACTGAGATACACAGGAGGAATGGTGCCAGATGTTAACCAGGTTCCACTCTCTCACTTCATTTCCTTGTCAGCTTTTTGTTTGTTCCAACCTTGAAATCCATATCCGACCAACCAACCAAATTATGCAGATCATAGTGAAAGAGAAAGGTATCTTCACAAATGTAATATCACCAACAGCCAAGGCTAAATTGAGGCTTCTATTCGAGGTGGCTCCTCTAGGGTTCATGATAGAGAAGGCCGGAGGGTACAGCAGCGACGGGACCCAGTCTGTTTTGGACAAGGTGATCGAGAATCTCGACGACAGGACTCAAGTTGCATACGGATCCAAGAACGAGGTCATCAGGTTCGAAAAGACACTTTATGGATCATCCCGACTCGAAGGGGTTCCAGTTGGGGCTTCACTTTAACCACCATTCATTTAAAACCCGACATGGATTGATTGAAATGTGTAAGACAAGTTAGTTGACTGCTCTTGTCATCGCAAATTATATTTGCTTCATTTCATTGGCCTTTTGTTCTAAAATATCAAGTAACAAAGTCTAGTAATGTGAGGTGTATAATGAACATTTGTCACTTGTTTTTGGTACTAGTATTCGGCAGAGTTTATACTATGTTTTGAAGTTAAACATATTGTAATAAGATTTAAAGCATCACAAGATAACGAAACACAGAAAGACACCTAGGCCAATGCAAAGCCATGAAACTGACGGAATATCCTTGCATGCACATTGCACACACAACAAGCTTAAACAGAACCAGACGAAAAGTAGCATGCCCACAAAACATACTAAACTGAAACTGATTAGGTTTGATGTCTACCAATTATTTCCAGTTCCATAGTTAAATTGGCAGGAACACCAGCCTTAGACAACAGTCTGATCACAAGCTTGAAAATTTCAGTTCCGGTCAACACTAAGCCGAAAGGGAGATAGAAAGGAAGATAAACATTTCACCTAATCAACTCTCGGTCTCTCTTGCTCTTCAGCAGACGGGTTTCCTTCTCCTGCATTATCAGAGGTCCGTGTAAAACAAATCTATAATATTATGAAAACAATACTTCAAACTAATTTTTCTAGAAGCTCATAGTAAATACCAAATGGACCTTTGACTCAAGTTTTCAGCAAAAGTAGGACTCCTAGTCACTGCATAGGTTCAGTGCCGGGAAAAATAGAGTATTACAATATCCATACAGAAACAGTAAATTATGAGCACGTCAAAGATTTTGCAATCAAAACTATATCATACCATATAATGTCAATAAAAACTTAACTGATAGAGTTTACTCATACCATTAGAGCAGATCATCCTGACAACCCTTTATGTGTCTTCCATCTGTTCAAGAGGAATTCGACCCCTTCCTGCAACGTGGCTCTTCTTCCCTCATTATTGTTCCACAATTCACTAGTGATGTAGCGTCCACTAGGATTATATAAATTAATTTCCATTAAAGCGGTAACAACCGCGTTGTAGGCCTGATCACCCCATTCTTCTCTTAGACCTTTTAGCCGTTCATCTTCTTCATCGATTATTTCCTGCCACAGATTCTATCCCATATTAGAATGGACCCTACAATAGATTACAAGTCTAAAAAGAATGGCTTCGTATATCTGCAAAACCACAGGGACGGATCTATTAAAACAAATTTCAGACACTTCAATGACAAGGACTAGTCACTAGTCAATAAAATCCATGGCATTATAAGATACATGTCTACGTTGAAAGCATTAGGAAAAAAAAGGGAATCAGGGCTTACTGGGATCAGTTAGAGCAGTCAGGACAAATTTGAGTAAGGAAAGCCTAAACAACACACTGAAGCAATGGGGAATAACCAGACATGCAAGCATGTCAAAAATTTGCTTCTTCCAAGAGATGGAATGAGTAATGTACAAAATCATGCGGAAATCAAGTGTAACTTACTCCAAATATGCGCTAATATGCGAATAAAAGAAGTAAAACGTGTTCTGTGGGAAGGAAAAAGAAAAATAAATCTAGTCAGTAAAAATAATAGTCCAAGAATCCCCTCATTTCCTTAACCTAACAGCAAACCACCCTCTTAATATGAATATGAATGAATACAGGATAGAAATAGATTACAGACCTTTCCCTTTCCCTCGAATTCTATGATCTTGAAAAATAAATCTAGTCAGTAAAAATAATAGTCCAAGAATTCCCTCATTTCCTTAACCTAACAGCAAACCACCCTCTTAATATGAATATGAATGAATACAGGATAGAAATAGATTACAGACCTTTCCCTTTCCCTCGACTTCTATGATCTTGAAAGGATGCCACTCAGGATCTCTTAGACACTCCTCCCACGACGAGGCCAAATCGGCAGATTTATCTTCAGCCAGTTCCTCATGAAAATACTTCCTCTTGCAGGCTTCATGGAAAGCTGAAGCATCAAGCTCTCCCATTCTCTTAATACCAATAGCTGCACGATTTGATATCTCTTCTAAACCCTGAATCCAAGTTGCATGTTCTTCAGTGACACAATAGTAAAATAGTACAATGGATAAATAAAAGGCCGAATTATTACTACAGAACTGTTGAATAAATGACTGGTGTTGCCAAAAAAGAATATGCAAAGTAATTGCAATGCCTATATGATGAGATAAGCTAACTTGCTCTCTGAAAATAATATTAGGAACAACAGTTCTATTATCAAGATCTCTTAGGTGAAACCTTTTCATACACACCAAACCACCAACAATCAGGAGGACAAACTGAAACCGTAGCAGAAGCTAATGATACAACCTCTCTCCTAAAATACCTGTACATGGTTAACTGACAACTCCTCTCAGAACACTACAAAATAATCTGTAATATAGCGTAAATTTGTTTGGAGAAAGTAGGTATATGGTGGATTGTGGAAAAGAGAGTCAGAATGCAAATAAACCCTCTGCCCCTGTTATACAGATACAGTGCACACTTTTATAAATCAGATAGATGAAAAGGAAATTAGAAAGGCACCATTCATATTCTAAGTCCAATTAATAAAAAGATGGAAGGCCTGAAAACAAAATAAAAGTTGGTTCTAAGAGGAATGAGGTCGAAGAAAAACTGCCTCATAGAGAGCTTTTGGAGCCAGAGACCATACACGAGGACAGTGAGCTGAAGCCGCGAAATGAAAAGAATCTTTTGACACATTAAATTTTTTCTTGGAATGTTCCGAATATGTTGAAATGATGTAGGTAATTCACATTCTAGAAATATATAGTGATAGGAGAGTAACCATTTTAAGAAATATTTCATAAGAATGACGTAAAGAGACTGACATTGCATTTTGTAAGTCATTACCCTTCCTTTAAGACCATAGACTAACTTTTTTCCCAAAAAAGTTTTTTAAGTATTCCCGTTTATTCATCCCACTACATGACAGCAACAGGCATATAGAATCTATAAAAATAAGTTGTGAGATGAAGCAGAGAATGTACAGTTTGGAAAGGAAACAGAAACAGTTCACAATATTGGAGATGAATGGCACCTATTTCTCTCACAAAAATATGACTGGCATTTCAACATTTCAAGTACCGCAATCAGAAGCACAGAATTTACAGTTACTCACATGAATCAGCTCCTTACGAGCATCTTGCAATTCCTCATTGCTTCTGCGTTCTTTCACTACTAAGGTTTGATTGAGAGCTTCCACATCCTCAAGTTGTTCTTCCTTGTCTCTCAGATCTCTCATTATCGCGTCAACTTTTCCTATAACTTTCATATCATCTTCATCAGGAACATGCTTTATAACATTTAGATGCCCTTTGAGCTGCTCAATTTCCAGCTCAAGCTTTTGCTTCACCTCCAACTGCTCCTGAAGATAAATTATCCTCCTATGGAGCGCATCCTTTTGCCTCTGTGTGAAATAGTTATCCACGGCATAGACAACATGAGACTTAGGCAATTAGACAACCCAGGTCACAGAAAACAATCACAATACCTGCTGCTCCTCTGCAAGCTTTATAACATTCACATCTGCCCTCCGTTGCTCGAACTCAGCATGCTCAAGGGAACTATTTTTCTGGGAATTCTGCAAAAAAAAAATCAAAAAGCATAGGATAAGATCTTAAAACATAATTAAATTTATTAGTCAGAGACTCAGGATTAAGTGTAGTCGGCTAAAAAGACGGACAGTGAAGAAAAAATACTACAAAAAACGTGTTACATGATTATATCCCCGAACTAGCAGCAAAACCACGTTATAAGAATCTAGATCACATACAGGGCTCCAACTCCAAAAACAAAATAAATGCTAAACAAATATTGTTATCCAAAAACGACAGTCAAATCTCAAACATACAGGACCAAGAAAATTTCCACATCAGCATGAAGACTGGCGCTCAAATTAACTACATATGTAATATCAGGTTAGAAGAAATATACATATTTATTGTATTGTGACAGTTTGGAACCCAATAATCTGATAGATAGGCACTGCTGTTGAAATAACTTGTCATTAAAGCCATGTGCCAGTTCAACTGGCTTACTTTTAACATCAACTTATTCAATCATTCAGGAAACTAGGATCTAATCCCATGCAGTTACTGATGTAGTGTAAGGTTAACAAAAGTTATCAAACCAAATATCAAGACTAAGAGTTAATCTCATAAAACAATACATAAGCAAAATTACTAACATATTACTCCAGATCAATGTCTGCTGCAGAAGTACAAGTTACACTGGTATACAAGGTGTTTTAATCTTTAAGCAAGTTTCAAAATAAGTTTATAATTTTCTATGCTATGAACTTATTATACAAGTATGATCAGAACAAACATGAATATCACATCATGTAAGTATGTAACTTCTTGATTTTTTTATTTTTTGGGTAAAGACTTCTTGATCTACAGCTGTATCAAAGCTGCATCAAAGTAACGGTCAATTTGTCACCCTCCAAAATGACACTTTAAGCTATCAAAGCTTCACTAGCACCCACATTTTCCCATTCCACCGAGTCCAGTTGAGAGTTCAGCAAATCATACAATTACTAGGAAACTAAAGCTTACTTTACATTTACCTTTTCAATGTCCTCCTGCAGCTTTCTTTTTTCATTCTCATTCCGTGCTTCACGCTTCTCCAATTCTTGTCCCCGCAACGCAAGGCCTCTTCTTTCCGATTCGAGTAACATCTTAAGCTTCTCATGGTCATTATAAATTTTCTGAAAATGGTCTTTAGCACTTGTCTGTATTTTTTTCATATCTACAAACATAATTAAGAATGATGTAAATCAGATAGAATGATATAGCATTCAGAAGATATACAAAAATAAATACAATGAAATAAACCAAAACCTTGTAGGTACATCATTCCTTGACAAGGGTAGTAGGTTACAAGCAGTTAAACTTATTCTCTTCATTGTATCTATCTCAAGAAGAAAAATGGGAAAGATACCTTCATTGTATTTCTGATTAAGCTTGTCTTTCTCTTCCATGGCCTTGTTAATAGAATTGGATGTCTCACTTAAATTCTCCCCCACCTCTTTCAGTGACCTATTTGTATCCTCGAGTACGTTTGTTAAATTAGATACAAGCTTGGTTTCCTTTCTCTCTTCCTCAGCTTGAAGACTAGCTATTGATTTGAGATCTCCAATCTTTCTTAGATGATCTCCGATGATGCCTTCTGAATTGTAGTCATCAGCCCGCGCAATCCAGGCATAAAGTCCATCTGCCAGGGTATTAGCTGCCAGCCAATCCTTCTTCCCGTGGTGATCCAAGTCATATAACTTCTCAAATGAAAAGGCGTCATTAAGTCCCACCCAATCCTTACTGAACTCCACAACAGCTTTCCCTGAATGCCCCCTGAAGTTCCACAAAGGATGAACTCTTCTAACATTAAATCCCTTTCCTCTGTAATCGTCCCTCAGCCTAGACCCACTATCACCAGCATATCTTCCATTCTTTAGGACAGTTGGAATATTTACAACAATACCTGTCCAAGGCCATACAAATAGCTCATCCTGATTACAGACAAGTTTATGATCCCCTTGCTCGGATGAACCTGCTTGAGCAAGAGCTTGACCTTCATGTGATAGACTTGTTTCGGGTACATCAATACCTTGAAAGGCAGGTTGAGCATCATTTTTCAAGTACTTGAACAATCCACGATGATTAGCTTTCTCCCTGGCACTTCTCTTCTTAGAATTACCACCTGCTATGCCTGTAGCGTGTAGAACAAGGTCTTTGTAATGATAAGTGTTCTTGGATTTTTTGGGGCAGTATGGACAAGTATATCTCTCGTCTGAGACCTTCAATTTCTTATGTCCCCTTTGGAGCTCTTCAAAGGTCTTATCCTCGTACTCTTCCATATCAGAGTCACTGATATCAGTGTATTCCTCAGAACTGCAATCAATCGAATCATCCCCCATTATGAATCAGCAACAGAACCTGGGAGAAGCAGTGCAATTTAAAAACTGGATACTGAACAATAAACCAAATCTGAAAGAATAATGCCAGTTATACATTCATGTCATGGCTATATGACCTAACCGCCCAAAATTCATGGGATGAAACCTGTCACTCCTAAAGCTGAAATTAAACCTACAGCCGGCCTCCAAACAGCAGAAAAAAACGATAAATAAATCAAATAAAGCTGATAGTTGCAGAGCATACATTAAACAGAAGCCGTCAAGCAGAAGAAGATTCAACCTTACAATCTAGATAGAAAAGAAGACTCAGCATTATAATCGAAACAAGTAAGCCGAAAAGCAAGAAATAAGGGTTGAAGCGGGGCATGCAATCGGTCGGTTAGACATGCAAATTATGAAATAAAAAGCAACATTGAGAAGAAAATCCAAGCAGAGATGTTAAATTCATTGAGGAGAGAATGGGAAAAGCGTTACCTTGATGGGAGGAAGTTGGTCGGAGGTACGATTGTTGGTCGGTAATGAGTGGTGGATGGAAATGAAGGAGGAGAGTGTTGTCTGGTGGAGTGTGTAGGTAGGGTTCTGGATCGAACCGATCTCTGAGAGCCTACTACAACTGAACCCTAGTGAATGATGTTGGGTTGGGTCCAAGTTTCCCCCATTGGAATTTGGAAGAGAAGAGGCGAATCTCAGCTGTAAATGAGGAGAGGAGAGCAGAGATAATAAAGTGAAGAAATATTTGGAGTTTGCATCCACGCTCTCATGCCACGCACCCTGCACTGCACTGCACTGCACTACCGTCCGTACCTAACAACCCTCACTCGCTCCTCGCAACACTACTACCCTGTCACTAGTCATTTGGCTCTTTCGTAATACGGAGTACTGTCAAATACAGTATTCATGTAACGTTTTTTTATGTTTTGTGTTTGAGTTTGTCCGAGTTAAGAAAAATAGACTCTACCTTCTTGAAAAATGGGATAAATTTATCACAATAAAAAAGTATTACATTCCACCAAAAAAAAAAAAAAAATACATTTTCAATGTAATACTTCCTTTTTTAGTTGTTTTAATGTTTGTACATTAGAAAAGCCCTTTTTGTTTTATCTAAGGCTCGGTTCGATATATTGAGTTGAACAAGTAGCTGGAGCTGAGTATATTAGCTTAATTTTCTATAAAAGCTATTTAGGTGTTCGTTATTCTAAGATGAATTTGTATATAGTAATGATAAAATTACAAAAAAGGATATTTGAAAAAATAGAAAGAGCCCATACTTTTTTACGAACTTTAAGCCCCCATGCAATTTAGGTAAAATTTTATAGTTACACGGTTACACCTATAAATATATATTATAGGGCCGGCCAAATGGGGTAGGCCAGCGGGGCGACCGCCTAGGGCCCATCGTAGATGGGGGCCCAATTTTAATTATAAACTAGTACTATATCAGAAATTGCAAATATTTTCACATTGTAATATTTGGTTCAATGGTAGAAGGGTGGAGTATTTTACGTTTTAAAAAGGAGATTTCGGGTTCAAATCTCACATCTTACCTTTTGAAAGCTATTTTCCCCAAAATTTAACTTTTGGTCTCTATATATTGATTATTCTGATTTTGTTTTGTTAACATACTTATTTTAACTGTTTATATTTAATCTTTTTACAATATAGTACAATACACAAGAATTTTTCTAAAATTTATTTTTCATATCTCACGCAATTCACTTTTTTTTAAAAATTAATTTTGCAAACGATTCTTTTTAAAATTCACTTGTATATAAGAAAAAAATTCCTCTTTGCAAAATTTATGTATATTAATGTGACTCGGGCCTAAATTTATATTTTGCCCTAGGGCCCACGAAAGCATAGGACCGGCACTGATATACCATCATCCTCCGTATGAGCATCCTTGTCACCGCATCCTTGCCACCACATCATCTTCAAGACATGTATATATCTTAAGTTTCATCCTTCACCACACTTTTTTATTTTTGCTTCAATGGATATTTTTGGCTTCAATAGTATATACGGAGTACAATAGAGGATACAAGTTTAATCCTTGCCACCACATCATCGCGTCAGAGGCGTCTTGGGGGCTTATTTCTTGCCTTTGAAACTTCGTGTGCTTATGCTTTTAGTACGCATATCTTACGCGTTTGTGATTTTAATTTCCGCGACCCTTTACGCGTAGGTTTGGTTCTTGGCTTTCTCTTTTGCTACTTTATCTTCAGGGTGTGATTTTCTACCCCTGGTGTGATACTTTGTTTGTAGTGAACGCGTTAGAGAATTTTACTTACTCTATAGGGTGGTATGGTTAATGCGGGGACTTTTGTTCTATGTCGGCTTATATGAAGGTTGGGTCCAACATTTCCTCCGAACCCGAAGCGAGTGGCGGATGTAGGTCAGCGTGTGATTTTATCAGCTTGTGACATCACCTCTTACTCATGGTGAATCCTTTACCACACGCTAGCGTCAGGTTGACGTCGAACTCTTTTAATCGACGGGCATGTTGATCGTGTAGCATCCACCTCGTGACTATCTGGACTTACGATTCCGGCGAACGCCTCCTTAACCAGATGGAGAAAACGTATATGCCCGTGGATTCACGACTCTCAGAGGGGCCGTGGAAGACGCGAGGACGCGTTCTTGGAGAGTGGTCGTGTCAATAGGTTTCCCTTCTTTGCTCAGCAGACCGTGCCGGTTTCGTGAGGTTTCGGGCTTCATTCCCCATGACCATTGCCACATGTCGCTAACAATCATGGGAAGCGTCGACTCGGAGTCGGCGGTTCGGCTAACGTTGCGTACGCGTAGATGAAGCCTTGAACGCGTAGGCTAACGAAATTCTTCCCCGACGCGGATTTCCGTCGCGGCCTTTTTGTGCTTTGTGTTACGTCATAGACATAGAGCAAGTAATTGAAAATGAAACAGCTCAGCATGCTTTAACACATTGGAAAAAAGGATTATACTCATATATTAATAAAAAGGCGCATCACGGAACAATAAACTATGACATTAACGTCTACCCCTAGTCGTTACGACCCCTTGTCGTTTCGACCCTAAGACAACGCTATCTTATTGAAACCTTTAAAAGAATCTAATCCTACTCATGCAAGAAAAAAGAAGATAACACTAGAAAGCATGGAAGTTCTTATCGCTTTGGTGGATCTCGACTCATGGTGGATGGTGTTTCAGGAACATGTAACTCAAGTTGGCATTCTTCACCGTGAATTCTCGCCGTCTCTTGGCTTGGAGGCTTTGCTTACACTTACCTCGTAGATTGTTACCATTCTTTTTACCTTGTTTTGCGAATTTGATCTTCCTTGTCGCGTTGGGGGTTACTCTCCTACCCCTAGCCTTCTTTTTGAACTTTACTTTATCTTTACGGGTTCTTCGATGTCTCAACCCCTTGTCCTTTGGGACCTCAGACCATGAAGATGCCTTTCTTTTTTCGACTTGTCGGAGGGCGGAGACTTTGATCTCCAACATACTCTTCATCTCCCATATTACCAATCTTATCCTCTTACGCGTAGATCTGGCGCTTCACGTGCCTTGCTGGCTCTCCATGGTCTTTTAATTGCTACGCTTTTGCTTCCTTATTCAACGTCGCTTTGGCGGCGTTCTTCATTCCAATGTTGTAACATTCTCTTGCAACTTGGGGCTCGCCTTTGATCTCTTGGATTCCCCATGGAGATGGAAATTTCATGTCATGCAACCACGGCCTCCCTAGGATGATGTTGTAGGGTGATTCGACTTCCATTACCGCAAACTTTGCTTGTACGTTGATGCCTTTGGCTAAGGTTGCTAATGTGATCTCTCCCAGCATGTTTGCTACTTCTCCACTGAATCCCACCAGGGGGACATATTTCTTCACTACGTCGTTACCGGAGAGCCCGAGTTCTTTAATAGCGGATAAGGTGATTATATTGGCGGAGCTCCCGTTGTCGACGAGGATTCTCTTAACCATGCAATTGCTGACGGTGATGGAGATGACTAGCCCATCATGATGTTCCACAGTCTCGTTTGGTTCCTCGAATGTGATTGGATAGCTCTCTCTGGTAGGATGGACGTGACAGACTCGCGTCGCTTTCATCACGTAAGGTTTTGGCGTTTCTTCTAGCGGCAGACATAGTGTAGCCACTCGAGGAGGAACCTCCGAAGATGGTATGTATAGTTTTGGTGTGACCTGATGGTGGTGGGGGAGGAGTAGGAGATTTCTTTTCTTTCTTCACTCCTTCGAGCGTATTTCTCCCCTCCCTGGAGAGTAAATCTTTCAAATCCCCCCCTTTTCAGCAGTCTTAATACCTCATTCCTCAAGGTGTAGCAACCATCCGTAGTGTGACCTGTGTCATTATGGAATTCGCAGTACCCCTTCCCTGATCCGGGTCTTCTTCCGGGATTCGGCTTTTTTGGCCACTGAACATCACGTAGCCCTTCCATCGCGTTCATCACTCGCAACGTGTCGGTCTTCATGGAGATATTTCTATCGACCATATAAACGCTATCAACCTCGCTCACATTATGTACCATGGGCGGTTCCCTTTGGAATGGCTTATGCCTCCTATCATGGCGTTCTCCTCGTTCCTGATGGCGTTCATTATGTCGACGTTGAGGAGAGTTTCTGCGCGGGGGGGGGGGGGGTTCGTCTACGCGGGGAGTGAGAGCTTTCCTCGGCGTGTCTTAGGATATCTTCTTTGAGACGCATAGCTTCCATCGCTCTTTCCCTGGTTACGACAAAGGAATTGGGACGAGTCTTCGTCAGCTCCTTGTATAAGTCACTATCTCGGGGGAGAGCACGTCTGAACGCGTCGGCAGCAGTAGATTCGTTGCAATCTGGGATGGTGATCTTCTCGTCATTGAAACGCTTCATAAAGGCTCTTATAGTCTCGTCTTTGTTCATGCGCATGTTATGGAGATCTGAAGGTTGTTTTGCAAACATCTTGTTGCTGGCGAATTGTAGGCGAAACATGTTGGAGAGTTCGGCATAAGACGAGATACTTCCTTTGGGGAGATGAATGAACCACGTCAAGGTCGGGCCTTTCAGCGTTGAACTAAAGAACTTGCACATCATCGCTTCTCTTAACTCCGGCTCGATGGGACTTGTGGAGAGTTTTGCTTTGTAAAGTAGGATATGCTCTTCTGGATCGTCGGATCCGTCATAGACGGGAAGATCGGCGACGGTGAACTTCTTAGCTATCTTCTGGGCGGCGATGACGTTGACAAAGGGGCTCTCTTGGTACCCCAACTCATGCTCGGGAATTATGGACTTAGGCGCTCCGGGCATTAACATCATCTCCTTTCTCAAGGCGCCAACTTGTTGCGCTACGAACGCGGTGACGACGTTCGGCGTCATATCTTCCTCGCCCTTCTTCTTTGGAGCCGTCTCTCTGGAGGGAATATCGTCTTGATACCCCTGGAATCCATAGATTTCATCTTTTTCGGCGACGGCATCCATGTCAAGGCGTCGAACGACACTTTGGCCACCAACATAGGTATGTGGTCCTGCGGATCCCGCTTTGAGTTCCTTGATCACGGAACGTAGCCTTTCATTCTTCTTGGCGAGCTCCGACGTAGTCTTCTCGCTGGCGTTCTTGGTTTCGGCCCAGGTTTTCTGGAAGGCGTCGAGTTGCGCTCGGACGGCAGCTACGTTGGTCACTTTGCCATCTACTTCGCGCTCTTCGTTCGCGACTTTGGTCTTTGGAGTGTCGGGAGCCTCTTCGCGAGCTTTTTCTATCTCTTCGCCGCCGGGAACAAGAGATGTCGTCGAGAGGTCTTCTTCCTCGGACCTCTTCTCGTTGTGGAGCGGGTTGTTCGTCGGGCTTGTCATGATTTTCCTGAAAAAAGAAGATGATATTTTTTTGATCTTGCCCCACGGTACGTGGGCGCCAATTGTTTGTAGCGAAATTATCAACGAGATGATAACTAAGCAATTGTAGGGCAAAGATCAAACTTGGCGGTATCAATCTCAACACTCAAGAACGAGATGGAATTTTAGGGTTAAGGCCTGGACTTGTATTATTGCTCGAAAGTGGCTTAATGATTACAAAGAAGGCGTTAGCCTCTTTTTATAGGCTAACCCTAGTTTTATCTTTAAGGAAACAAGATCTTATATTTTCCTTCTATCTTATGACGATATAAAAATATGGTAAAAGATATTTTTTCTAATATCTTTTACTAATTACATTACTAACATAAAGAAAAAGAGATAAAATCTCCTCAGCCGACTCTATCTTCAACTTGACGACGTCTTCGTTCTCTCTCGTCACGTCGACGTGATCCTTCTACGCGTAGCACTCAACGCGTTCATTACTCGTCATATTTTTAGGCACAAACATCTTGCATGATCTTTTTTTACCTCCTCTTTCATTTGCTTTGTATTCTCAACCATCTAAAGAAAATAAAACAAACTGAATTAGCAACCTTTTTCGTATCTTCTGTATCGAAAAACAGTAGCCACTCACACTGTCATTTTCATCACCACAGCTGTCCAAATGAAGAGCAACATTTAGGATAGGAATGTCGATATTTGCACCGTCATCATTAGGATCTTCTTCCCTCTATAAAAAACCAAGAATTAATAAGGAAATTAAAGCAAAATTCAAGAATAGTTTCAAAGAACTTACTGAGGCTCATAGATCATTTAGGGTGCGTCAGATTTTTCGCTCCCTCAAATCATTCCTTTTCTTGAAAATCTGTTCTTCATAACTTCATAAATGTTTAACCAACCTCTCCACTCTTTTTAGCTTCAGATATGGCGCCTTTCGCTCACTAATCTGTTTGCAAACATGCTATTAAAAAAGTAGAAATTGACGTGCAGAAATAATAGAAGATATACGTACTCGCTCTGCATCGACTATATATCCTCCAAGGCTTTTGAAATCTCTCTTATACACAATCATTACCGAAAGGAAAATGTTGTAGCTGCTTATAAAATCTTTTCCATGTACTGTCATCAAGAAACACAATGGAGAACATTTTCCCCTTGTCTGGCCCGAGAAGAAACACCGACGGCAAGTTGTAAGGAAGAATTGGAAGCCATGATCTCAGAATTGAACTGAGTAACAAAGAGGTACGAAACAGAAGAGAGGCTGAAGATTACAGTATATATAGTGCATCACCAAAAGATAGAACGACATAGCAAACAGTCGGGCATGTGAAGAGGATAGATTAACAACCCTAAATTCAGAGGGTAATCAATGTTCAGAATTGCAATCGGCTGGCGTAACAGACTCAAATCAATGGTGCCGAAACAAATTAAGAGCAGTGTTTGAAATCTATAACAAAATTAGCAAAAACTTAGAAAACTCAAGTGTTTGTGTTGGCGTAAGTTAGTGATCTCTTGCTAGGCTTTGCATGAACTTTTCAACATCTAACATATTTCTTGACACTTTTTTACCATTGGATTGGTATTTGGTCTTTTTCCAACAACGCACAACAAATCTTTTCCACCTAAACATAGGCAACCGGATTTCCAAAAATGTCAAACGCAATACAGTTGCAGAATAACTTCTAGTGTTCAAATTAAAATAGGCACATATATCCCTTTCAATCTTTATGCAACATTTCTGTCTATACAGAGACAAATAAAAAAAGTGCTCATGGAAAGAAAACTCAATAATCATACTTTTGACCATCACACTATCAAGCAATTCACTACTTGATGCCTCCAACTTGATGAATAATTTTTTTCAGTAAAGAAGGATACACATACCGTTAGCTGGCTCATTAGACAACAAATTTGCAACAAATTTGCAACATGTGCAGCTGCAGCATCCATTGCATCAACATCGGTTGTACCTTCTGCGGTAAGGTCTTCTACATCAAACCCTGTTAATTTTAGTAGTATGGAAAATGAGAATTACTTATATATTTAGCATGAGAACCATAATAAGATCAACCTAACAGCAAACTTTTATCAAATTAGAAGGACAATGTTTGGTCATTCTCATATCTCACATATACCCACCAAAAGTACATCAATGTGATTGTGAATGCGTGAGCCCAGTGATATTTATGACCTCCATACCCTACTGTGTTCTCCCCATTTCCCACAAAAATACAAACCTAAATCACTTTTCACTCCAAAATAGCAAAAATAAAACACCAAAATCCTCAAGGCACCCAAAAAGGTTCAATTTTTACTCACTCACTCGTGAATTCCTTGAAAACCCACCTTCTTCTGCTCCTAATCTTCCATACACACTTCTTAATTTCAAATGGGTATTCCAATTCAAGCGTTGATTTGCTGAGGACTGGTGCGATGGTGGAGGAAGATGAGTTTCAGATGGATTCTGAAGTGAGCAGGAGAATGCTGATAATGGAGAAGAGGTATATAAGCTATGAGACATTGAAGAGAGATGAGGTAATCCATATTGCACGGGCCTAACACGGAGATATCGAGTCGAGAGGGAGAGATCAGAAAGAGGATACTAACCTGTTGACACTTTGTTGCAGAAAGAGATCGAGAGGGAGAAATCACAAAGATAATCTAAAGCGTTTTCGTCGATCCAACCTTCGTCTATGTTGAATCATGACATCAAACTCGGAGGTAGTAGAACTGTATCCCAAAGCCCCAACCCTAATAATACGCAGAAGGATGTCAGTAAATCAATTGCCCCTAAGATCCGAAATCAAATGTTAGGGTTATAGCAATTTTAGAAAAGCTCACCACTTCAGTTGAAGGAATGAAGTTGACAAAAGTAGGTCGACGTCAATCCATGGCACAGGTGGTCGGAGGGAAGAATGGCAATGGGCGCAACTGGAAAATGTGGTGTAAGACAACGGAAAGACGTAGAGGATAGTGGTGACGGAGGGAGGTATTTATGCAGGATGAAATCCAAAGCAACAAGGGTAACGACAAGAGATAAATAGGTGGAGGATATGAAAGGATAAACGCAAGAGCAAGGAGCTGATAAGTCATTAAATGGTTGGAATAGTGGCAAAAGAGGCGGTATGGGAAACTTGAAGAGGGCAGAAAAATGTATTGTCAATGGTCAGACCTAAATAAATGGGAAGAAGAAGCGCGGCGAAGAACAGACGAAATAATCTAATTTTTGAGCCAATTAACACTATCAGACCTGGAATTCAATTTTTGAGTCCGGTACAATTTGACATTACTTCATCAAACTCATGAATGATTATATATATAGAGATTTTTAATAATAATAGTTTAATTATGAAAAGGACATAATGAATTATTTAAATCTTTATTGATAAAGGGTAATAATGGATTAAAAATTAAATTAAGTTTGTTAAGCTCCATTAATCTAGGGGTGTAACATTAACAAATTAAGCTACTTTAGGCTCTGTTCGGTATGTTGAGCTGGAATAGTAGTTGGAGCTGGATAAGTAGCTGAAACTGGAGTTGGAGTTGAATTAATAGCTGAAGTTGAAGATCAAAACTTTGTTTAAAAAGTTACTTGAATGTTTGGTATTTCTAGCTGAATTTGTAATAATATTAGTAAAATTACGGAAAAGGATATAATGAATTATTTAAATCTTTACTGATAAAGGGTAATAGTGGATTAAAAATTAAATCAAGCTTGTTAAGCTCCATTAATCTAGGGGGTGTAACATTAACAAATTAAGCTACTTTAAGCTTCTTAAGCTAGATGGATGTTTTTTTACCGAGCACTTAATAACTAGATTTAATAAACAATTAAGCTTCGTAATGTGCAAAAAAAAGTTCAACCGAATGGAGCCAAAGTTTCATCCTTCACCACACTTTTTTATTTTTGCTTCAATGGATATTTTTGGCTTGAATTTTTTATTTTGGCTTCAATAGTATATACGGAGTACAATAGAGGGTATGTGTGGGAGATTTGTTTTATTAAGCTACTTAAGCTCTTTTAAGCTAGTTAATCTTCTTAAGCTAGGTTGTTATTTTTTTACCAAACACTCAACAATCACCATGGTAGTCATGGGCAAGGTTCGTGAACCTCCGGTTTAGGTTCATGAACCTCCGGTTTAAGGTTCAAGATTACCTTGAACCTGAACCTTCAAGAGCCGGTTCATCCGGGCCGGTTCAGGTTCGAGAAGGTTTTTACAAGGTTTCCCGCCGGTTCGAATGCCGGTCCGGTTTAGGGCCGGTTCAGGTTCGAACCTTGATATTAAAATAATAATAATAATATTTAAATTAACTTTGATTTATTAAATTACAATACTAGACTCTTTATAGTTCATACAAAGAGGGAATAAAAATAACTTCAAATTTTGTTCAACATGAAAAAGAAAAAAATTAAAGGGCTTGCACCTAATATTTACTTACCTATTAAGTTGCCTACGTATCCTCTCGGGTACTCAGATAAGAGGAATCAAAGCCCACTATTCTATGTTCTAAGACAATTCCACGTCGGAAGAGTCGGTGTTGATCGTTGAAGCGTCTCCCATAAAATATTCACTATATTTTTTTATAAACCTTGAACCTCCGGTTAAATTTTTGTAAAACCCCCGGTTCATGAACCTCCGATTAACCTTCTTTGAACCTCCGGTTTGACAGTTCAATGGAGTGTTGAACCTTAACCTGAACCTTCCATAGGCCCGGTTCACCGGGCCGGTTCAGGTTCAGGGTTTGACCGGTTTTGATCGGTCCGGTTTAGGGCCGGTTCACAAGGTTTAGGTTCAATTTGCCCATGACTACACATGGGGAAAAAATTAAGCTTGTATAATGTGCTAAAAAGATCTCCCGAACGGAGCCTTAATTCACTTACAATTTTCATGTAATGTACGAATTTGTAAAATATTTTTATTTTAAAAATACTAGGATTTTGCCGCCTGCGCTACGCGCCAGTTTTTAGTCTTGCATAAAAAAATAGATTAGGGATGTTTGCACTAAATAATATTGTGCTCTATCAATATAATTGTGACATCTCATTTTAAAGTATTTATTAGTTTATGAGAGAATTAGTTATGTAATTTGTTAATATAGTTTGTGTAATCATAGGTTAGTCATCTAAAAATCTATCTAACAAATCTCAAGATAGTAAGTTTTATCTTTCCGAACGTGTTCTTTTAAGGTATCTTTTGCTTTCGTGTTGAACACTGAATATGGTGTATTGAATTGATGCACCACATAGATATGAAAATGAGCTTCAAATATGAACGTGTTCATTTTCATACTTTGATGCATTACATAGATATGTGAACCTTGGTTTCTTTTGCTGTGGTAATTCTTCTTTCACCAAAATATCGACGTGGAAGGGGATTTTAGATTGATTTCTAGACAATATTCAAGTTATTTAGATCATTGTCAAACCAAGGACATTACCATTCTTATTTTGACTATTGTATTAATGTTTTTTAGTGTTGTCTGGTTGTTTCAATAATTTAACAAATTAAGGCACGTAATATATATTAGAGAGTAAGGCACATAATATTGAACAACAGAAACAACAAAGTTAATAATTTGAATTGCACACAATAACGCACATAATATCGAACAATAGAATATCAATAAGGCACATTTTCAGTAGGTGTGATAATGTGATTGTTTCATCAGGTTGAATTTTTCATCTCAACATTGATCATAACACATGCTAAGTTTACTTTGAAGAAATAATTACATTGAGTTCAGTCTGAATTTGCAATGGATCCTCTTCATACCTCATACATAGATTTGTGGGGTATCCTTCAATTCTAAAATGTTGGACATGTCTCCAAGAGCAGCATGAATTATTTTTTTGGTGGATCCAACACACGCTTTGTTTTCAAGAATTTAGTATGTGTGATAATATGATTGGAAGAGGGTGGAGGTATCCTTCCATGCAGAAAGGGGCATTAGCCCCCTCTATTACTTTTTCCATTAAAGTATAAGTAGTGAGGCACATTGTTTTTTGTTATAGGGTTAGAAGAGTTATTTCGCAGAGACAACTTTAGATGATGGTTTGGTGTGCATATCTGAGGCTGCAAGAAGGTAAAATCAAGAAACCGAAATTCCCAATTCACTTGTATGAGTATATGGTATAGAAGAGTGTCATGAGAACAATACAATGACATAATTTATCATCATAGTTGAGATCTTCCTAAATTCCCATTTTATTTGTAAGATTAAAGAATCCTACAGTTGTCCCTTTACACAGACCTGGGCGATGCTGCAAAAAAATGGCACATACAATTAGTCCCAATAACATAAATGCTCTGAACGGTCGAATTCCTTGCAACAGAACCCCTGGTAAAAGAGCATGTCAAATGTACAAAATGTGGATCTAGCCAAAAAATAAGGAATATGGACTTTATTGCTTCTTGAACTAATGCAATTGAGCGCTATTACATCGGGATCAACTAACAAATATGGAATTTTCAACATACCATGTTCATCCAACAACGAGTCATGCACCAAAACCTCCAATAATTGGACTGAGAATCAATCGATTCGCTCCCTGTACAATTAACCACCTCACAAACCAAATCCTCCTCCCCTCCAAAAAGTCTCCAACGTGTTAAAAACTTCTGGGCCAACACATTCCTGTGATTTTCTACTATACACAACTTTGCCTCAATCTCAGAAGTTAGTAGAAATGTCAGAGTATGGATAGTAGTCACTTAATTATAATATTTAGGGAAAAAAAGAGCATCTTAAGCTACACCTAGAAGGCTCGAACTAACTGTGACAAGAATGCAAGATGAACAGGGGAGGCAAGAACTTCCCATACTCATAAAGGCAACAAAATTAGTCTTTAAGTCAAGAGCATCCACAAAACGCATCAACACATTCTTGATTTGGAATTAGTGAAGGTGTTCTCTTACCTCTCCTTGAGCTTAACCAATAAACATTATTTTCACAACATGTAAGTTCAGAAAATTCCACTGAAAAATACTTTGATAGCTCAGTTTACTGTCAAGGTGTTAATTGATACATTCTTCTTTTTTCACAAAGTCGCATTAAAATTAATAAAAATGTATCAAAATATAGGTTGGGAATGTACTAATCTCAACTCAATCAGTATAAAAAACCTAATATCCCATAAGTTAAACCATGATTCTAATATACATTCCACTGAAAAAAGCTTTGATAAGTGATAACTCATATAAGATTTACCGTCAAGGTTTTAATTGATGCATTTTGTTTTATGAGTATTATAACTATTAGCATTTAAAATAGAATCTAAAAAATCATAAGAAGTTTTTACCATGCCACTCATCATGTATAAACTTCTCAATCAAATGGATAGTAATATAAATTTGAAAAATCATGATCCACTACCCACTTTATATATTTGAGGCAACATGGAGAAATTTTAGTGAAGTAGGTAAGCCAAGGATGAAAATATAAATTTATGCAAATTTGACCTTAATGAGCCACCAGGGGACATGGAGGAAGCTTGTGATCTTTTTTATCTTAATGAGCCACCAGATCTGATGGAAGATGATCTGCAGGAGCAGGACCAACACCAACCAGGAGGTCATCACCAGACTTCAAGGAGAAGGCTCAACACTGAGGAGAGGATGAACATTTTGCTATGGCTTCTCAGCAAATCAAAAGGGGGGCATCTCACCAAGGGCAATATTACTGCAGATGCACAGGAATTCCAAATGTCGACAAGGTGCATAAGTAGATTATGGAACGCAGCAAAGAGGCAACATGAGGCTGGGCAACTGTACAATGTCTCAACAAGGTATCACAATTCAGGTAAGAAAAGAATTCATGTTCCAACTGAGACTGCAATAAACATGGGTGACAGATCATGCCTGAGTAAATCTCTGTATCAAAAACCATAGTGCACAGAATGATTAAAAGGGAACTTATCAGGCCACATTCAAACTCACTACATCCAGGATTAAAGGAAGACAACAAGTTGACCAGGCTAGCATGGATATTAAGTCTACTTCCAGGGGACACACCACAAGCAAAGAAGACATGTCATCCTATGTTTGATTTTGTTCACATAGATGAGAAGTGGTTCTATCAAAACAAAAAAAACTCATAAGGTCTATCTAGCAAGAGGGGAGAAGGGCAAACACAGAAGTGCAAGTTCAAGCAAATTCATCCCCAAAGTTATGTTCACAGCTGTTGTTGCAAGACCAAGATTCAATTCAGAAGGGAAATGTATTTTTGATGGGAAAATAGGGATCTTTCCATTCACTTTCAAAGAACCACCAAAGAGAAAGTCAAAGAATAGAGCAAAAGGGACAATCATCACAAAGATCATTGAATGAGTCAACAAAAATGCAACAAGGAGCATGCTTATCAACCAAATCATGCCTGCAATCATGCAAAAATGGCCTAGAGATGGGAGACACAAGGTGATTTACATTCAACAGGACAATGCAAAGACACACATCACTCAATCAGACCCAGAATGGCAACAAGTATATTTGCAAGAAGGATTCACATTTATTTTAGTTCAACAACCACCAAACAGTCCAGATTTGAACATTTTAAACCTTGGTTTTTTCAGAAGTATCCAATCTTTGATGCATAAGAACATGCATAAAGATCTTGATAAGATGCTAGATGCTGTAAATGAGGCATTCTATGATCTAGAACCCAAAACACTATCTAATGTGTGGATGTCCCTACAATATTGCATGAATGAGGTTTTAAAATGTAAAGGCGGAAATGATTATGACTTGCCACATGTGGGAAAGAAAAGAGATTAGAGGGACAAGGCCTCCTCCAACCAATAGTGACAGCACCAACACAAGCAGTTTTTGAAGCATGGAATTTGGTCAATGAAGAAGGGGGCACTCAACAAGACACTCAGCAAGACACTCAGCAAGACACTCAACAAGACACTCAGCAGTAAAGGGAACACCAAGTCAGTCAAGACAATCAATTTGGTTATACCTAGTAGTTATATTGCTTGTCATGTCTGTTCTCATATTTTGGATATATTTTGGATGTAGAAGGTTATGGAACATATTTTGGGACTAGTATAATGAATGAAGTAATCTCAGATTTCTTATTAACATCATTCAATGCATTTACACCAATGAATGGATTTACAAAACATCAGATGAAAGCAAATAAAAGGCTTAACAATCTCAGGGGTCCCCATACATCACTGATACAAGCTCATTGACAAAACACTCACATACCTATAGGCCTCATTCAGTTCATATCAACTGGTTTCTCAAGCACATTAATGTACTCAAAATTAATGAAGTTGCGTCTCAGTTTGTTTAGACTTCATCATTGATTGTATAATCTCAGTTGTCCACAACCCTCACTGACACAAGCCCATTATGACCACATTAACATTCCAGTGAGCCTCCAAAGTTAATATAAACTGGTTTCCTATGGCACATTCATGCAGTCAATTTAAAGAAACTTGCATCTCAGAATTGAAGATTTCATCATTGATTTAAAGCTACCCAAGTACAAACGATCAAGACTCAACAAATCATAACAAAATCATCCATAATCAACTCCAAGCAGAATCTCTGACAAACCATCCACAGTAATCGGGCTCATATATCACACTCATCAACAATTCATAAATAACCAAAATCATCACAAAAACAGACACAATAATGGGTAACATAGATCTACAATAACCATCAACATTCACAATCAACAACAAATCGGCACCAACCGAAGTCATAGCATGCTATTAAAATTCTGAAAACAAGAACAGTAAATAATCTAGAGATTTAGGGGAACTTAGCATGCACTATTCGCATCAGATTGAGAAGTGGATTGGGCATAAGATTCATTATCACCATCTTCAGCCTCTTCACCAGCATCAACCTTCTCAGTATCCGGCTCATCATCATCATCGTAGAGCACCTCAGTATCCGGCTCATCATCATCTTCATCGTAGAGCACCTCAGTATCCAGCTCCTCATCAGCATCGTAGAGCACCTCCGTTTCGGGCTCATCAGTATCCGCCTCTAGAGAGATTGGAGGAGGTTGCTCAACAACTTTAGATTCGATCTCATCTTCAGAACAAACAAAGCTCGAATCACCAGGTTAAGGAGAACCAAGGGGACCATCTGAGGCGAACAATCTCTCTATAGAGCTTGATTTCATCTTTTAGGGTTCTTGAGCAGAGTAGTAAAAACGATCTAATGGAGGAGAGAAGAAAGATACAATTAGAATGAGAAAAGAGTAGATTAGAGGCAATCAAGATGAAGGGGGCAAAAAAAAGCAACAGATCTAGGGTTTGAAAGAGGGGAAGTGGCGGCTGTTTGGGTTATGAAGAACTAGGGTTCTTGAGCAAATGAAAAAGTGAGAGAGAAATGGTGAGATGGAGTGGGTGAGAAATGAAGGGAATGGGTCTGTGAGAGAGAGATTGTACCGAGAAAGTGGGTGGATAGGTGGGTTTATTCAATTGAAAAATGGAGTGGGTGGGTGAGTGGGTTTAATTGGGAAATGGAGTAGGTAGGAAATGTGATAGAGAGAGTAATGGTACGTGGGAGTATGTAAATTTGATTTTGTTTTTTATAGGTTTTTTATGTAATTAAAGAATTGCCATGAGGGTATTTTAGGGAGAAAAAATGGACAAAAATGATAAATTTGGCAAACAAGACAATCAAAAGGGATCACTAAAAATGGTAATCAAGACGATCATACCAGGACGGAGGGAGTAATAGGAAACAACTAAGAAACAATTAAGATTCTCATAAAGAAACAAATATTAGTACACAAAAAATAAATTATTTGCAATAACCAAACAAAAAACATATATAAAGGTTCAAGAAATGCATCAAGAGGTTTATAATAAAACAAACCACAAGGTCGAGGGCAATGTCTTCCTTGCAAATCAGCCACAAACGACAATATCCATCTAACCATCATTCTTGCAGCCCAATTCTCATATGCCGTGTCGTTCTGTTATGTATTCATTCCCAATCTATATGCAAAGGTCAAGTTGAATGATCAAAGAGGAGAGCATAATTCATGCTAAAAGTTTATAAACACTAATGAAACTTGCAGTTGTTAAAAGTCAAAAGATACACAACAGCTTCCAATTGTTCTATATTTTAATCGAGCCGACAATGATCAATAACCGACATATATAAACGGTAAGAGGCTTATATTTGTGATGTAGCTAAGGTATCTGCAATAATGAGCTATCCATGTACAATAACCTGAGTTTGAGACATAATGGTGTCAGAAATGCCCGGCCTAGACAATTGTCCTTGTTTGATTACCTTGGTTTAATCTTGTATCACGAGAATCCCGAACTTCAACCTATGCTTTCTTTTAAACATACTAATGAAGAATCAATCAATATACATACTCTTCTTTACTTCTGTTTCTGTTTTATCCTTCCCTCATTCATCTCTTTTCTCTACTCTTGTTGCTTGGTTCCTCTGCTTTTTCCTTTGCTTTTTCGGTTTTTGAATTATGACATATCCATCATAAACACTTCCTTGAACTGGATCTTTGATCTAAATGACACTTATATGACTCAGAATCTCATTTACATGTCATACAATTTAATCTTATCCTTAAAAAGAGGAAGAAGGATAAATGCACGACAAGTTTTGTAAGCGACTACGATAAAACTAAAGCTTGGAAAGTGGCATATAGGGAAACAATCTACCATGTGCCGAGAGAGACTGGAAACAGTGTGCCAATTGAAGTCATTAATACAATTTGTATGCCACCGATTGTGCAGACAAAAAAGGGTAGAAGAAAGAAGAAAAGATACTCATCCGAAGGTGAGTTTCCAAACAAAAGCAAGAAGAGAAAAGGACCAAGAAGGCCATGAAAATGCAATATCTATGGTAATATATGACAACAAGACTTCTTGCCAAAAGAACTTCGTTGACAAGGTCGGGACACAGTTATCGGTGTGGACAACATTTTAAGTTTTTTTTTGTTTTTTCCCTTTTCATTGTATGGAATAATGGTTGTATAAACTGTCAACCTTGATATTTGATACTGTAAACAGAGTCAAAATTTTGGGATAATGATTGTATAAACTCTCAGCACTTATATTTGATAGAGGCAACAAGTTTTGAGACATTGTCAATAGTTGTTTACAAATTTTGAGAAGTTGTCAACAATTGTGGTATTTTGAGAATATAGTAGACATGTTTTGATCACAGATTTATAAACAAACTACTAAGTAATTTTTGTGACAATTTGTCAGGAAATAAATACGCTTCCTTATATAGTTGAGAAGTTGACACTTTGGGTACAACTGAGACGCATAATTAGTAACCAAATAAAATTTATTTGATGTAAAAACGTTGAAAATGAAGCGCAAGAAGAATAATTAGTAACGAAAAAAATATTATACTGAAGCACAATCACAAACTATCAAAAACATAATTTGTCGACAAACTAAATTGTATTAACAAACTGTCAAACATAACCATAAAACATAATTGCACAAACTGAAAACAACTACACTGTCTTAACAAAATGTCAAACATAACCATAGACAATAATATGCGAACACCTATTACACATAAACTGTCGTAACCATAAATTGTCTTAAGAACAAATTGTCTTAACAATGCCAACAAACCCTATTACAGGAAATATAAGATTCAAGAGAAGCTTTAGGTGTGTTGCGTTCAACTAGCAATGGCTTGAACTTTCATTTCTCAAAGAACAAGTCGATCATCTTCTTCTCCTTGTGAGACCTAATGTTCTTGTCCTCCAGATTATCCCAACTGGTGCCAATAACCATAGCCTCTATGAACTTTATAGCATAAACTCCACAATTTCCACTGAAAATCAACCCCAAAAAAAGAGAGAAACCAGGAAATGAATCACAACAACTGTAAACATAAAAAACTATAAACTTCTTTAAACTGTCAAGACAACACTATCATAAAAAAACTTAAACTATGTTGTAACAAATATCCTTTCATTACCTCATGCCATCTTGAGGAACATGCGCCTTGACCATGAAAAATCTTTTTCCAAAGAATTAAGATGCCCAAACAAGTTAGACTTTTTCATTACCAGAGGCAACATATGACATAAGCATCGAATCCTAGCTCCAACATAAGTGTCATTGTTGATATGCAGACTGGAATCAAACACATTCACATGCCACTTAGCTAGGTCTATCTCCAAGACAAGCCCATGTTCATTCTCAAAGTTGAAGGGGGTATACACCCTTGTCATAGATTCAGACCAGCACCACCCCTGATGTCGCGAATAGAGGCCTCTGAAATTCTTTTTTAAAAAGAGAAACTCTGTTGGATCATCACCCTTGACAAGACGTTGCTTAAACTCGTTGAAATTCCCAAACCACAACCAATCCATGATCACAACATCCTTGAATTCATCATCGTTGTCAACTATGTGCTTCCTTAGAAAATATAATGCTTCAAAGATATGCTACATCACAGATAACGAGAATACTCTTAAAAAGCAATAGAAAAAAATGAAAAATATATAATATCAACACCAATAATACAAATCTGTCAACACGATAATACAACATCCTTGAATTCATCATCGTTGTCAACTATGTGCTTCCTTAGAAAATATAATGCTTCAAAGATATGCTACATCACAGATAACAAGAATACTCTTAAAAAGCAATAGAAAAAAATGAAAAATATACAATATCAACACCAATAATACAAATATATCAACACAATAATACAAAGTTGTCACACACACAGTGTTCTAAAAGACGCTAGGCGGGAGTTAGGCGACGGGTGGGGGACTAGCGCCTAGACGGCTAGGCAGGGGACTAGTCGAGGATTAATCGGATCAAAATTCTCGGTATGTGATATCAAATGACTAATTTGTCATCATAATCATTATTTTCTATTAAATTATGTTAGAATATGGTTTCATATCCAATTATAAGTATTATTATGATAAAATAAACTCAAAACTTGCTACAATTCCTTATATATTGCTAGATTCACCTGACAAACCGTTGTTTTTTCCTAGGCGCCCTAGGCGGTACGAAGCGGTGAGGGGGAGCCTAAAGATTAATCGGGGATTTTTAGAACACTGCGCAAACAGTAATACAAGTCTGTCAACACAATAATACAAGTCTGTCAACACAATAATACAAGTGTGTTGACAGATTGTTTATGAAAAAAAATATTCGAATTCTACATGTTGACATAGTTCAAAAGGAAAAAAATAAATAGACATATATATACAGAATCATGAACTTACATAATCACTTAGCCACTTGTCTTTTGCGACACTAATTGAATTTTTCAACAACAATTTGTTATAGAAGTCCTTGGTGAAGTCAAAATCATGATCCTTGCGCTTAATAACCGCCTTCTTACCACTGCAAACAAAACAAGAAAATTAGTAAAACAAATGGGAAAAATAATAAATAAATTAAACGAAAAAACAAAACATACGTTAGGCAAAACCATTCGTAGAACTTTTTGCGATCATCAATACCATAGAATCAATATGTCGGTCTGTTAGGCATTGAAATCTTCTTCTTCTTCTCAGCAGTGTAAGGACTTTGAACAAGAACACTTGGAGTTGGAACCCTTGAAGACTTTCTCAGTTGTTCTTTTGAATCATCAATATTCTGTGAAGACTTTCTCAGTTGTTCTTATGAATCATCAATATTATGAGAATCAGTAAAATCACCATCATTCTTCTCAACACCTTCAACAACTACACCTCCAACAAATCCACCTTCAACACCTACAACTTTAACCAAGTCACCTTTTTTTCTCAGCAGCACCTTCATTCTTCTCAAAACCATCATTTCCATCAAAAAAACTGAAGAGTTCACCAAACTGTCAGCATTCTGATGGGTGCTGACTTCTTCCACAAAATCATCAGATTCATACTGAGTGCTTTTATCTTGAAATGAAGCCTTGATGTTCCTCTGCATCAGACTAAAAAGGTCATACAGCTTCTTGGCCACTTGATCCAACGTCAAGCCTTGTTGTTTAGTGGAAGATTGAACTTCAGACATAACACCACACCGAACTTCCATTTTCTTGCTCAATACTTCAAACCTTTCAGCCCAAACAAATCATGACCATCTTTGTCAACTGACGGACAAACAAAGGTTGTTCTTTCACTATCAACAGAAGCAAATGAACGAGCGGCTACAGTTGCTTGTCTATCGCTATGAACAGAAGCAGATGAAGGATCAACCGATGTTGGCTTTCCACTCTCAGATGAGGCTGGGAATTCAACGGTACGAGGAACCTCTTGTGCATCTAGATGAGGAATGTTTTTCTTCAACTTTCTTGAGTATGTTATCGACATCCACTCTAACTGGATCATACACCACAAGGGCATTTTCACTCTCCCGATTCATCTTCTTGGATTCTGGTTTCGCACCACCAACCTTGAAAATCAGTTTTGGGCAAGCACCAGTAGGAGCCTTCCTCTTCTTGCAAACAACTTCGAGATTAACAACATGTTGATCAACTTCAACCTTGCCAACAGACCTTGTTGATCTTTTGGGAGAAACTTCTTGAGGTACCGAAGAAACACCAATAGTCTTCTTCTTCTTGGAAACAACCTCAGAGTTCTTACCAGGTTGATTGCTTTCAACATTGGATTTCCTTGGAGACTTTCTTGGAGATTGTTGGGAAATAACAATTTTCCTGTCTTGTTTAGTAAGCCTTCTAGAATATGTTATGACAACCGGAGGAGAAGCTATCAACAAAGTATAAAGAACTGTCAACATGAGAAAATACAACTGCCAACAAAACAAAATATATGTAAAAAGAACAAAAACATGTCAACAGGATAAAAAATTTGTCAAAGATAATACCCGGAGAGGTGACAGATTACTTCCTCTTAACACCAGCATTTTGAGCCTTCAAGACCTTCACCACTGGCTTCTTCACATTCTTCTTTGGGGCATTTTTCACTTGCTTATCCAAAGCCTTTTTGCCATTCTTATCTGGTCGCTCGGATATAACAGTATCCGATATAGCTTGCTCAGAATTTTCCTGATCAGTGACAAGCATTTGTTCAGCATAAGCATCAAACAGAGGATCTTCAACCTCATCTTCAAAATTCAAGTGCTGAAACGCAGAATGTTCGGAGTATGGAGACGGCCTGCACAACAAAGAAAATGAAACAAAAAAAAGAGTTATAGCTTAAACAAAAAAACACAAGACAATTTTTAAAACACATAACACAAACATCTACTTAACTGTCAACACACACTGTACTCATATATTTCTGTCAACACATAGAAAGAAACATATTCTAAAAACATACAAATATGTTGTCAACAAGAATCTTAAATACAAAATAACACAGACAAAAAAGAAAACAATCAACAACATTGTCACTCATTTATACCTGTCAACATAATAAGGGTGAAAATAGCACACAAAAAAGACTGTCAACACAGATTTATAAAAAACAAAACAATGTCAACACAAATAAAAATAAAGCGCACATTGACAAAAAAACTAAAAATACAGTCAAGCAAAAAAAATCTGAATTAAGTTATAGAATAATACCAAACCGTGTTGATCAAAATAATATGAGAAAGTCTTCAGTGTTGCAATAGCAGCTCCAACAAATTGGTGAAGCTGATGAAAATGTTCAAGAACCCAAACCTACAAAAAAACAAAAAGAAACATTAAAAAGAAAAGAAAAGAATATAAATGAAAACAAACAACTGAATTGAGAGAAGAGATGATGGATTATATACCTGAAAAGAAAGAGGATAACCATACAAAGAATACCAAGCTCTATCATTTACAACACTGCCTCCTGTACGTTTGGCACTAAGTGGAGCATCCAAGTTGCTAGAAAGCTTAAGGTACTTCTCTCTAACAGATGAACCTTTCCTTTGAGGAATCAAAACACCTTCGAAAAGAATAAGGTGAGCAAGAACCATTTTCCACTCACCAGTAGCAACTGCAAACTCCGCAATCATGTCATCTAGAGTTGGCTTGCCAAAACCAAAGGAACAATCCATTGCGGCATAGGAATAAGGTGGTCCTCAAATTCAATACACTTCAACCCCGTGATTGAAGGGAAAAGGGAAGAATGTTGTTTTTCAAATTAAACCAGATCTCATACTTCTTCTTCGTCTTCGCCGCATGCATTAAAGCATAATGTACTAAGATGTGAGAATGAGTAAATTGGGATGTCAAATTAATGATGGTTGAAAAGACACAGGTAGAAAACTTTAGATTTGCAACATCATCAAGCTGCCCCTCAATCAATTCAATCATAGAGAATCTGCTATATATTGTAACTTTGGGCGCCACAAATACATCGTTAGAAGCTAAGAAATCTAACTTTAACACATCCATGACCAACTGTCAACAAATAAAACATACAGTGTGTCAAAATTATATCACAAAAAGAGATAAGCACATTGTAAACACATCATAAATAAACAAATCAAACACCTATCAACATGAAAAAGCAAAAGACGAAACTGCCTCTCTACACAAAAAAAAAATTGTCAACAAAGAATAAGATTGAGACAACAACAAATTATCAAAAAGAAAAGTGAACATAAACATACGTGAACATGTACAATCTGTCACCAAAAAGAAAGATTTAGAATACAAGAAACTGTCAACAATAAAATTAAAACATCTAAAATGTCAACATGTACAATGTGTCAACAAATAAGAAGACTGAGACAATAGAAAACTGTCAACAATGAAAATAAACAATATATAAACATGTTCAGAGAACAACAAATTGTCAGCAATAAAAGGAAAAAAACTAAAAACATAAACATGTACAAGCTGTCAACAAATAAGATGATTCAGACAACAACAAGTTGTCAGCATGCCATATTCAACAAGACTAAACTAAAAATCTGTAAACAATCAACCATAAAACAGAATCTGCACAATCAAACACACCAAACCTGTCAACAAAAAAAAAAAAACAGTTCCTAACAACAAAATATACATAGATCAGTACTTAAAAACATGAAAAATAGAAATAAAACACAGATTAAGACACATGCAACAAAACGAAGACCTAAAATTATAGGTTTCCAGCAAAACAAACTCAACTTTTACTTGAAACACAAAAACGAACAGAGAATCAAACAAATCATCCAAACTAAGCAAAATTAACAAGAAATCAGTGAACGAAGGAGCTTAATCCCTGATTGGCTCGAAAAAACCAAATGCGAACTCAAATATCGCGATGAAAAGTTGAAGAACTCGAGCCGGAAGAACGCGAACAGAGGATGGAGTGATCGGGAAGGAGAAAGATGAAGAACTCGAGCCGGAAGAAGAATAAGAACAAAAGAGCGAAACGATGAACGATGCAGATGAGAGGTGGAAGCTATGGTGGTTTTTGCAATAGGAATTCGAACGGTTTTTTGGGAGTGAATGGGGGAAGAGTGGAAATGAAGAATCAGGAGAGGGACGCGCGGGTTTGAGGAAATGGAAAAAGTGTGAGGGCGTGTAATAGGTTGGGGGTGGGGTAAGATAAAAACTAACTTTTTAATTGAGAAATGTATTTATTGGAATGGGCACAAATTAGAGGTGATAAAAGGTTAATCGGATCGGCCAAAGCCGTCCGGAACCGGTCCGGTCAAAACCGGAATCGACCCGAAACTAGGACCGACCCGACCAAACCGCCTTCCAATTGGTTCATGTTCATGAGATTACAAAACCTTAAACTGACGATTCTAATGAAGGTTAACCGGACAAACCGACCCGAAACCTAAACCGTCCGGTAAACCGTCAGTTCACACAAAAATATATAAAAATCTCTATATAATTAATAAAGCAAAACACTATACTCATCATTAAGTTATGCCACGTCATCTACTCATCAATAAACTATGTCACGTCATCATTCGATACATGTCATTGTTTTAAAAAATAAAGGGTCAATTACCAGAAACCACCCGTTCAATAGGCCCATTTGTCAGAAACCACCCTTATAACAACTAATTACCGAAAACCACCCTTATAAGACACTCCGTCACCAAACAACCACCCGCCCTCATACTCCGTTTGAAATTCCGTTATATATTTACAAATTTAATCCAAACTTTTTATTTTGTTCATTTTTTACACACCTTCAAAATTTGGGTAAAATTTATAATTAATTAAAATTTAGGGTTTATTAACCCATCTTCTTCAACCTCTCAATCTCCACCCTCCAATGGTGACCAGCCACCGCCGCCCTCTACAAGCTTCCATCCTCCACCTCACTCCACTCCTCCACCACCAACCTTCTCCCTCCATCTCAACCTCACTACAATATGTCCTCCACCAGAAGACGGAGCTTCATGAGCTCACCTTCAACACCAGCAGTCGTCTTCCCCGCCCAATATCATCTGAAGCCGCCTCTGCTTCTTCCATTCCACCTTAGAGCCTCCACCGGATACGCGGCGGCTATGCTCGGCGCTGCGCAGATCGACGGATTGAATTCCTTCTCGGTCGTCGCTAAGGATGTTTGCGAAGTAGGGTTCTTCATTTCGGAAGAGAGAAGATGCCTGTATGGTTGGAAGCAACTCTCCCATTGGGAATCATAGCAGGAATGTTGTGCATCATGGGCAACGCTCAGTACTACATCCACAAAGCTTATCATGGCAGCATATGATTTCCCCTCTTTCAAACCCTAGTTCATTTCGATTGTAAATTGGGAAAATTTATTTGGTGAATCTTTTTTTGCAGCCTAAGCACATCGGCAACGACATGTGGGATGTCGCCATGGAAAGGACGGACAAGAAGATCACTTAACACTTCGATTCATTTTCGAAGGTTCTGAAGAGGGATGAAATTAGGGATTTCACTTACGATAAGGGGAAAGGTGGTGGGGTTTGGATTGGAGAGTAAGAGATTGTGGGAGATAAAAGTGGATCTCCATTGTTGAATTTCAGTTCTGAAGATGTTGTTTTGAAGAAGATGGGTTGAGACTAGAGGTTGAAGAAGATGGGTTGATGGACCCTAATTTTTACTTATTTATAAATTTTACCCAAGTTTTGAAAGTGTGCATAAAATGAACGAAAATAAAAAGTTCGGATTAAATTTGTAAATATATAACGGAATTTCAAACGGAATATGAGGGCGGGTGGTTGTTTGGTGACAGAGTGTCTTATGAGGGTGGTTTTCGGTAATTAGTTGTTATAAGGGTGGTTTCTGTCAAATGGGCCTATTGTACGGGTGATTTCCGGTAATTGACCCAAAATAAAATATATATATAAATATTTACAGATAATTAACGTAATTCTAATGATGTCATTTTCTTATTTAAACACAAATCAATTAAAATATATATACAAAGATCACTATCTTAAATCTATTGATATTATTTTCTTATTTAAATGCATATCAATATAAAATATTATAAATCAATTAAAGTTCCTTTTATTTATATAATATTAAGTTAAAAATCAATTAAATAAATATAATTATATAATGCATACTTTTATTTATATTAATGTTATTTCTATGTGTATATAAATTATATACATAGTTATAAAAATCGTTGTTTAAATTCCCCGCATGACGCGGAAATAAAGCTAGTATATACCTAAAAACTGAGTGAAGGAGGAATAATTTCATTTTTTAATATATATACTTCAACCTCTTTGGTATTTTTCGATGTGAGAAATTTTTAAATGTTTATGTTGTTAATAAAATAGTTCTCGACATTGGAAATTAGAAGAAAAAACAACAAATTACTTACAAGTTTCATACCTCTAATGACTCAATTTCTTGATTATACTTAAATATTTGAGCAAATTAAAAAAAAATATAAATATAAATTTCATATATATATTTTATTTTTTTAAAATTATTCCGGTTTAGGGTACCGAAACCAATTTAAAAAACAACAATTTTCCGATCAAAACCGGTCAAAACCGAAACCGTAACCGACCGGATGAACGGGCCACTTGCCGATTCAGGTTTAGGCATTCGAACCGGCGACACCTCTAAGCACAAACAGTTCTGTAATTAATTAAGCGGGGATCCGGCCCCAAATCAAAGTGTTTCGTTGTCGCCGTTGTGTTGTTCCCTGCGCTGCGGTGGGCAGCAGCGAAGAAAGGTTGAAGAAGGAAGAAATGTTTTCTCAATTCGGAGCGACAGCGGATACGCTGAGCAAGGCCTCGTCAATGGTGTTTCGAATCGGCACCGACGCCCATCTCTACGACGATCCCGATGACGTCGACATCCCTTCCCTTCTCGACAGCAAGTTCGACTCTGATAAGTGCGAGGCTCTAAAGCGTCTCCTTGCTCTCATTGCTCAGGGATTCGATGTCTCCAACTTCTTCCCCCAGGTCTTACTCTTTCTCTCCTCCTTTGCCTTTTCGGATCCCCTTGTCCAAGCAAATGCTGTGATTGACTTGATCTGATTGATTGCTTGCACTTTCTGTTGTGAATCTTGGGAGCGATGGAAAGAAGAAAAGGACTTTGTGATAAATGAATGATTGATTTCAAGTTGAATTGCAGGTTGTCAAGAATGTTGCTTCACAATCGTTAGAAGTGAAGAAGCTGGTCTACTTGTACCTGTTACATTATGCTGAAAAGTGAGTAATGCATAAGTCAGTTTTTGCATCAACTTATTTTTGGCAAAGCTTTGCATCTTTGCCTGCTCTGATTCTTAAAATTTGTGCTAACAATAACGGTACTGCAAGTGATCTTATTCTTCCTTTCTTAATGAGTTTACTTTCTGGTGTTTACTTGAGTCAGGTTTTTGGTATCTGCTTATTGACTGGTTGTAAAATCTTAATATAGATTCTGTAAATGAAAGGATGTGCTTTTTTTGTTAATAAAAAATAATGCCTTTCACTTTGAATTTACTAGTTTGGAGTTTTATTAGTTATTACTTACTGACCAAAGGCTTTGTGAATTTAAAATTCTGTTATTTTGATGAACTGATGTTTTCCAGTGTGATTTCATTCTTCTATTCAGTTATTACCACTTTACTGTAGCTGAGTTGATTCCTTCTGTACAAGCCTTATTAAATCTTATTAACATCAGTGTTGGTTTACTTTGACTTCATGCATCTTTGAGTTTCACTGAGGACAGATGTTCGTCTTTCTGTCAGCGTTAGCATCTTCACTTGTACTATTGCTTAGATGTTTATTTATCCATCATAGTGGTTTTCCAGGCGCCCAAATGAAGCGCTGCTGTCAATCAATTGTTTCCAAAAGGACTTAGCTGATATCAACCCTTTAGTGCGAGCATGGGCTCTACGTACTATGGCCGGTATTCGTCTGCATGTAATATCACCTATTGTCCTTGTAGCTGTAGGCAAATGTGCAAGAGATCCATCTGTTTATGTCAGAAAATGTGCTGCCAATGCTCTTCCCAAAATAAATGATTTGCACATAGAGGAAAATGCCTTAGCAATTGAAGAGGTACGCTATGTGAGAGCTCTTTTTTTATTGTGTGTGTATGTTGTGTGTGAGACTGTCTGAAGAAAGGTAAGCTAGACTTGTATTTTTGAAAAGCTGTATTAACATTGTTTGCTTCCTTAATTATGTAGAAGTGATGAACTGAGGATATTCATCCATTTTGTAGATGTTTTTTTTCTTTCTCAGGGTTTAAAAAAATTAACAAATTAACATTTATGTCTTCTTGTTTGCAGATTATTGTGATACTTCTAAATGATAGCTCACCTGGAGTTCTTGGTGCTGCTGCAGCTTCTTTTAATTCCATATGTCCTAATAATTTTTCTATAATTGGGAGAAACTTTAGGAGACTGTGTGAAGCTCTTCCTGATGTTGAAGAATGGGGTCAGATAATCTTGATTGGGATTCTTCTGCGCTATTCGGTTGCCAGACATGGACTCGTCAAAGAATCTATTATGTGTTCTTTCCATGGTACTGAACCTACTAATTCTAACATAGAAGCTACAGATATATACACAGAACCAAAAGAGGTTGGGGAGACTGATGACATCATCAAGTCTAAAGTTGTAAAGTTGGTTACAATGTCATATATAGAAGGTCCTGATGAATATCTGTCAAGGTCAAGTTACATAAATGGAGATTACCCCAAATTAGATAGTGCATCTTTCACATCTGCAGAAAGTAATGAAGATGTGAAGATCCTTCTGAAGTCTACCTTGCCATTATTATGGAGTCACAATAGTGCAGTTGTGCTTGCAGCTTCTGGGGTACACTGGATTATGGCGCCAAAGGATGATATCAGAAGGATAGTTAAACCACTTCTATTTGTGTTAAGATCATCCAGTGCTTCGAAATATGTTGTATGAATGATTTCTTTTTCCTTCTCCTAAATAGTACCTTAATCTATTTCTTATACTCCTCTACATTTTTACTTAGACGAACATATTACATTAACAACTTCGACAATTATCTCTTCTTTTTTGTTCAAGTTGAATATCTCCTGTACTTTTTTAGGCATGATGATTATGTTTGAGATCATTAAGCATATCTTATAATTTATAGCCTGTATTGACTTTGTGTGATATTTATATCTACTTTCCCCTAGTATAGTGAGCATGTGTGGGCTAGCCGGTTTTGTCTCCGTAACTAAAAAAGTGAATGGAGAAAAGAGGTTTTGTAAGAACTTTTTTGGTTGCTTAAAACTTGAATAGACAATCCAGATATACAGTAGTTATGGAACTTATTTGAGATCACCTTAATTTCTAGAACTAGTAGAGTAGGGAAACTACTTGCAGACTAGTAAAGTATGTTCCAACTTCTTGCCTGCAGTATTGGGTTTGTGAATGAGCCATGTGTGATTTTATTTTTCAGGTTTTATGCAATATTCAAGTATTCACAAAGGCTATGCCTGCTCTTTTTGCTGTTTACTATGAAGACTTTTTCATATCAGTTTCTGAGCTGTATCAAGTCAAAGCTCTGAAGCTTGAGATTCTCTCTTCCATTGCCACCGAATCATCAATTTCACATATTTTTCAGGAGTTTCAGGTATTTGTTATTCAGTTAATGGATGTTCTGTGTGAGATCAGTGATTCAGTGTATTGCTTCTGTTGCGGTGAGACAACGCTCAACATAAAATTAATTAGTTCAGTGCAAGAGTTTTTCCGGTTATCTGTCTTTACAAAAACTGGTTTCAGGCTGCTCACTGAATACTATGCCACTTTAGTAGATGTTTTCTTTTGGAAGTGGTTGCGCTACGTCCAGTGCAAATGTTCTTGCATGCTATTCTATAGTACCAAAATTGATGCCTCTTCAGTCTTCTCTTTTGTATTCAGATTGTGGATGCACCCCATCTTCTATATTCATGGTTTTCTGGATTGGACCTTATCTCCCTATTTTTTGTATTATATTCACAAATACAGCTGACACTTGTTTGTTTCTTCTGCTAGGATTATATTCGAGATCCCGATCGGAGATTCGCAGCTGATACTGTGGCTGCAATTGGATTATGTGCAGAGCGACTCCCACAAGTTTCAAATCAATGCTTGGATGGGCTGTTGTCACTTACCAGACAAGGTCTGCTATCTTTTAATATATTGATAACAGCGTGTACTGTTGTAGTGTAAATATAGTAAACCTGGGAACAGTTAGACACCAAAATAGCAACTTTCTCTCTGGGCTTCAGCCTTTCAAGAACTATATAGCACCACATTTGAACACTCATTATACATTAGGAATGCTACTTTTGTTTAATCCTTATGAACCCATTTTCAGTGTGCAGTCTGTCTTGGCAATGCAAATATCTGACTACATACATCTTATTTAATTGCTGTGAACTGCGAAATTTTGTAAAAAGAATTTTAAGGTTTTAATGTATTCATGCCACCATCTTTAATACATTTTCCGTTACGGTTCATCTATTTTTACAGCTTTTTTTGCTAACAACTACGTGATAGTAAGTGAGTTTCTGTATACTTGCTGTTATCCTCTTAGACAAATCCAACGTTGCACATAAAAGAATGTGCGCTGGTGTCCAATTCTTTAAATTTTAAGTGCACCATATTGCCATAAGCTATATCAACTTAGAAGTTTGTGGCACTTGGTGTGACAAAAGAAATTCATTTTTTTAGCAGACTAGCAATAGGTGGATGCTTTAGGACTAATTTGAATAGAACGGAAAATTTGCAGAATCCTTGATGACAGATACAAGTGTTGCAGATGAAGAATCAGGAATCCTGATCCAAGCAGTGATGTCAATACAGGCTATAATCAAGCAAGATCCACAAACTCATGAAAAGGTAGTTACACTTATAACATAGATATTGCTAACAAGTTTTCTCATCCGAGCATTAACTGTAAGTATATTGCAGTAGGTTGATTTGCTTTTTGCTATGGTAGATGAACTATTATTGCTTACCTTCATCTCAAATTCTTCGTTGTTGTAACACCACCATGGCACCATCTAATATCTTTTTTTTTTCGCTGTTAATTTTTTCTGAATTAGAACATGTTATGATGGAAGTGTTAAAATAGAAGCCTTATCGTATGTTATGTAAGAATAAGAAAGTTAAAGCCGTTCTATCGTTGCTACGCCTTGAAGGAGTGTAAAGTGCATGATCTCACATAGCCCCATTATTGCGTGGAGAAGTATATTTAGAACCGGGTTCCTGTTTGCAAATGTTTGTTGCTTTTCTTTGAAGAATCATTTAATGCTTGCATAAGAATATACTTTGAAATGTTAATTTCCTTGAACATGGACATATAAAGGTAATTATTCAGCTGGCTCGAAGCTTAGACGTGATCAAGGTGCCGGCAGCTCGAGCAATTATCATGTGGATGGTGGGGGAGTACAGCTCTCTTGGTGAAAAAATTGCAAGGGCTTCAGTTGTGGTGCTTAAGTATCTTGTTCACTGCTTCACTTCAGAAGCACTGGAAACAAAGCTACAAGTACTGAGTACTTCTGTTAAGGTATTAGTTCCCATATATTCTTAGCTTCTAGAGCTGTTGGTATTTCATTTGATTACATATCTAATTTTAGTTTATGAAATTAGTGTCTCCTATCCTATCTGCTCATTGAGTGCATCTTGTTACAATTTTACTTGAAAGACTTCCTTATCAAAGATAGATCACTTGTCTACTTTTATGCATTAATTCTCTGCAAGTGGATTGAGAATCAGGAAGAGCCTAGAGGAATCATGCCACACACCAAAGGAACTGTTTCGGTTCGTTGTGGTTACAATTCTCTTAGCTTTGAATATGGGTGTCTTCCTTTATATTTAATCTGCAGCTTGATTGAATAATCAGAAAGAGCCTAGATCAATTACACCACACACTAAAGGAAGCACCCTTCATTTAGCGTTTTCCTCTAATGTGACTTTTTTACGTATATAATAATATAATTAAAACATTTTCTTATGACTGCTGGAATTTTTTTAACTTCATGATTGGTAAGATGAAGTAGACTGAGGTAATTGAAGAAAACTTCATTTTTAGCGTAAAATTTCAACATCTTTCTAAAGATCTTGGAAGCGAAAAGAATATGTACACAAGAGCCTTTGGGTGATTGACTGGCTCCACAAGTTATGCTTTGTTGTATATTCTCAAGTCAGCAACTATATGCTTACTTGGCTGATTTCATTCTGCACACAATCTAATTGCTTATCTTTTCTTGTAGGTCATTTTGCATGCTAATATGGATGATTTACCAACACTCAAACAAGTATCTTGTTATTTACACCAACTTGCAATATCCGACTCAAATTATGATGTCCGTGACCGAGCTCGTGTTTTAAACGGCCTAATTAGCAACTTTTGGGAATATCAAGACCCTGACTCTAGAGGTATCTCTGTAAGCAAGGTGCCTGCTGATTTGATCGCTGAAAGCATTCTTGGAAGACAAAATATTTCTGAACTATATGAACCTTTCAGTGATCGTTTTTATCTTCCTGGATCTCTTTCGCAAATAGTTCTTCATGCTGCTCCTGGTTATGAACCTCTACCAAAACCCTGTAGTCTGCTTCAAACTTCACATGTTGGATCCTCTGACATGGGTCAAGGACCTGTACTGGCAGAGGATTCTTTTGAAACAGATGAAGGTTATACATCTTCTGGTTCTTTGTCCGAGGAAAGTGCCTCAGGCTATAGCTCTCAACAATCAAGTGGGGACTCAAGATCTAGCGGTGGTGGTAGAGAAAGTGGATCTGCAAATGGTCACGGTGTCAATTCTGCTCCATTGATCCAATTTGCTAATGTCACTGGTGATGTTGACATAAAGCAGTATGAGGAGCAGATGCTATCCACGAGAGCTCTGGAAACATGGTTGGGTGACCAGAGTCTTTCTTCAGAACCATCTTCATCTCAAACAGATATGTTACAAAGATCTGCCAGAATCTCAATTGGAGATATAGCTAGCCGAGTGAAGGCTAAGTCTTACACCCTGTTGGATACCTCCAGTGGTAATGGCTTAAAGGTGGATTACTCATTTTCCTCTGAACCATCATATCTGTCACCACTGCATGTTTGTTTAGAAGTTTCTTTTCAAAATATCTCTGGCGAGCCTTTTCCTGAAGTGTTTCTGAAGGATGAGTCTTCAAACAAGGCTGGCAGTTTATCTGATCAAGAATCAAAACTGACTGACAGGTATTGATTGAAACTTTGTTTTAGGAAAAATCAACATACACTATTACTCATACAAGATCCTTATCTTAATTAAATTAATCATCACGGAGAATCAACGAGTTATGTGTCACTCATATTTGCACAATAAAAATTAACAATTGCGGAATCCTCTTGGCGGCTCGCTTGGGAGTTGGGTGGTGTGCCTCTTAAATGAGCTAGATGAGTACCCGGTCGGGACGTAGGGCAGGGCTGTCAGATCAAACTGGGCTTAAAAAAATCAAAATAAAAAATTGTGAAGATCATGCTTTCCGAAAAAAGAGAATAAACTAACCAATCTAATGGCTAAAAACAATTGTCACTTTTTCACGTGGGACCTATTTATATTTTTGAGTTGGGGTAAGCTTAGATCTTGAAAAATGAACTATTACTCTGAATTCTTTTTTCATTCCTGCAATCTTTTGATCCCTCTTTTCTGAATGCCAAGTTTAGAGAAGACATTTAAGCACAACCAAAATGCTCAAAATCTATTTATATTTTTTGCAGCATTGCCTCATTCTTGAACTGAGCTGCAGGGAAGAGAATCCTTTGGGAAATTTTCATAGTATACTTAGTTGAATGGCTGATGGAGACTCTTGTTTTGTATATGTTATATAATTGTGTTTTCATGACCATCTAACTTGATGTTAAAATAAGTGGTTTATTAATTGAAGCTTTCATCAGTGCTGCATATTGTCTGCATTTCAGTTTTGTGCCAACACTTGTTCCTATGGAGGAAATTGAGTCCCTAGAACCTGGTCAAACAGCTAAAAGAATCCTTCAGGTCCGCTTTCTTCATCATCTTCTACCACTGAAGATGGTATTGTGTTGCAATGGAAAAAGCTTTCCTGTCAAGTTGCGGCCTGACATTGGTTACTTTGTAAAACCACTTCCAATGGATGTTGAAGCATTCAAAATCAAGGAGTCTGAACTCCCTGGGATGTTTGAATACACGAGGAGGTAGGTCACGAGTCTGTGCTATTGCTTGCCTTCTTGATATGCACTTTTCCATTTTAAAAAATAAATCAAGTGAGAAAACTCTCAAGCTAGTTTATTATTTTGATCTGAAGCTCAATATACATCCCTTTTGGCCTTAAACTGTGCTAAATGAAGGTCATCATATAAGTTCTTGGGTATTTTAGCTCTATCTAAATTAAGCCTCTTCACTTATAAAAATCATCATTTTTTAAGTGAAGAGGCTTAAAAATCTATCATCCTATGTGTTAATTAATAATGTTTGAACATTCCACCAAAAAAACTAATGTTTGATCACAAGAAAATATTCATCAGTACAATAAGGAGAAGGAAAAGTTTCCGCAACATAGTATGAAATATTGCTAAATGTCATTAATATGATGCTACGTTTGGATGAGATATCATAGACAACTGTTAAGTTGTAAACATGATGATACTGCAATTTATAATGTCAAAAATCTATGCATTTTAATCTTACAAATCAAACTCTTTTCTCCATTGGAATATCTCTTTTGGTTTTAGAAAAAATTGTAAAGACAATCGTCACAACTCTTATATAAATTGTTGAGTGTGCTTGCCTTTTGTTTTATATGTTTTTAACTCTTTGCAACTCGATGTCAAGCTTGTGCACTGCAAAATATTTCTCTTCTCTCGTATATAATAATGTGTTTGGATTTCTTTTTCTGATCGAGAAAACGTTTGACGTTATGCAACAGATGTAGCTTCAGTGACCATATGGTGGAGGTGAGCAAGGATGGAAGTAGCAGCTCAGAGACAAAAGACGTTTATCTTGCCATCTGTGAAAGCTTAGCATTAAAGATGCTCTGCAATGCAAATTTATTCCTTGTCTCAATGGATTTGCCTGTGTCTAGCAAACTTAATGAAGCATCAGGTTTGTGCCTTCGCTTCAGCTGTGAGATCTTGAGCTGTTCCCGTCCCTGTTTGATCACCATCACTATCCAAGGTAACTGCTCTGAACCATTGGATTTGTCAGTCAAGGTCAACTGTGAAGAAACTGTCTTCGGCTTGAATCTTTTGAACAGAATTGTGAATTTCTTAGCTGAACCAGCTTCTTCGTAGCTGCAGGACTAGTTGTGAGCATTTGTGTTTGTTGTCAAGGTTGTATTCATAATCCTATGTCATCGTTTGGGTGTTGTGTATGTGTTAAGCAATTCTGTTCATTTTGTTGCTCATATAAATTCTCACAGCGGGTGTGATATTCCAATTTTACTTTGTTATTGTTATGGTTTGTTAGTCGTCCTATGTATCATGAATGTGTTGAATAAGATTTGTGACCAAATTCCACTTAACCGGCTAGAGAGTTTTATGGTTGAGTTGATCTTTACTATCTCCGTTCATTAAAAATTATCATTTTAGACATTTGCACAATAGTCAAGAAATTAAATAATCTATCTATATCTATATAAAAATTGTTGGGTTTGATGAAGTAAAGACAAATGATACCTAATTAATGTATTGATTTTTTTATGAAAAGTTAATACATTAAAAAATATTACATTTAATTAGACTCATACAATAGTCGTCTTACGTCTGTTCGTTTCTGCCAGTTGCTCTTCCATTTATTTAATCTCCTAATTTGGGTTTTTTAGTTATGTTTTGAGTGTACGTTTGTTTCTATATCGTATTTACTTCATCGATTTTTATATGTTCCATATGTTTTTTGAGATTCTCCTTGGACATGTTGGTTGTATTTTGATATTTCCTTTCACCAGGTTGTTATTATGTAAATAATGATTCTAAAATATCACTAATTAGTAATTATACCTTTCACATTCCGTTACTAGGTTAATATGTTAAAATTTATAAATTTAATTAATTAAAAACTTTTTTTAATAAAAGTTACTGCTTAAATACATATGTGAAAATAATACGAAATATATAAAGACGATAAAAGTGAACGTGTTAGGCCCGCGCGAAGCGCGGCAAATGAACTAGTTATCCTACATTTTTTTTAGTTTTTTTCAAAATTTCATTAACTCACTTCATTTTTAACTAATCAACAATCACAACTTGTATAAGAGTAAAAATTTATAATTTTTCAATAACAAATCTCGTAACTCATTACCTAAACACCTAAAGTAAGCGTTGTTTGACACATGTCGCCCATACGTTCAATTGACCTATGTGTCGGGGCTATGTCACCTCTTTCACCATATCATCTAACATGTAGTCATGACCTAAAAAAAATTCAATAAAAAACCAAAATAAATGCCAGATATTTATGAAATTTGAAAAAAATCTTATTAATTAATTCATTCTCTTTTACCTATTTTTTTTACCTACTTTGTATACACTATCCAAATATAATTTAAGGAAAAGGGTCACGTGAGAAACTTATGCCCCGTGAGAATTGAGAATCACTGTGCGCCCTTGATCTGGATTCCATCGGACGACTGTGTGTGGCGCGTGTGATCGCGCGTGTTAAATCATTTGTTACCTTTTTTTCTTTCCCTCTCTCTCTCTCTCCCTTCTGTTATAGGAAATTTGCGATCTCTCTCTTTTCTTCCAAGCTCTCTGCCGTCTTCCCAAGCCCCAGACCTTCAAATTTGTCTTCCACGGTTCCTGTACGTAATCGTTTTTGCACGCAGTTGTTGTTGCTCTGTTATTGATCCGCGTTACGATCTTATGATGCTGTTCCTTTCTCCTTTCTCTTTACAGGATCTCGCAATCGAAATCAACAAATCTCCTTCATTGTCATGAATCCAGGTTTCTCGTTCTTATCCTTTTCAATTTGTCATGGATTGCTCTCCACTTTTTATTACGAAGTTTTATACGATGAAACATACTCAAATCAAAGTGAACTGGTGTACTTTTTGATGAACTTGATGCACAATGCACTATTATGGATCATCATGAACATTCTTAATAATAATGACGCACGTTTGTGTTAATAATGACGCACAGTGTATGTAAATATTTTTGTAGTTTGTGTACTAATTCACATTACTGCCATATTGGTGCACAATTTTGTTATATTGATGCACATTGTCCTCTATAATGATGCACATTGTTTGTATTATGTGTAACTCCCTCTATAATATGATGCACATTACTAGCATATTGGTGCATAATTTTGTTATATTGATGCACATTGTATGATATAATGATGCACACTGTTTCACTCCTTTTAACTATTTTGTTTTTTCGTAACTATAGTAGATCAAGCTAGAGTTGTTGTTTCTGTTTTGCTGAATAATTCAACTTATAACGCTCTGATATGCAGTGATGATATCAAGCCATATGGGGGGCAGATGTTTGCAACCTATGACGAAGCTGAATCATTTTACAAATTTTACTCTCTTGAAGTAGGTTTTACGATGAGAAGGGGTACTGTAACAAAGGCGAAAGATGGTACTAAGCTGTGGCGGTATCTTGTTTGTAATAGGCAAGGACATTTGGGTCCATACAAATCTTCTAATGGTGAAAACAGTGAGCCTAAGCGAAGGAGGATGTCTAATCGTTGTGGTTGTCCTGCACATATTATATTTCGGAAAGCATGAAGAGATGGATTTTGCTTGAAAATGTTTGAAGAACGTCTCAACCATCCGTTGTTACCTCCTTCACAGAGACATTTTGAACCCGAGAACAGAAAACTCACGCTTTTTCATCAAGATTTCATCATTAATTGCTTAAAAACAAATATTGGCACTAGCAAAGCGTACAAGTTGTTCAAGAATTATGTTGGTTCTTAGTCAAATGTGGGTGCTACGCTTGTGGATTTCAAGAATTTTCAGAGGGACTTGAATACTTACATGATTGGATGTGATGGCCAAATGCTTATTGAAAATTTGTTTCGAAGAAAGGAGAGATGTGAGGCATTCTACTTTGATTATGAAGTGAATGATCAAAATCAACTTTCCAGACTATTACGCAAGAGTTTTTCTTTTTTTCGGTGATGTTGTCAGTCGATGCGACTTATAAGTCAAACAGGTACTATTTCATACTCTTGACTAATATTATTGTTGATGCACATATAGATTAATATTGATGCACATTCAGATCATATATTGGTGATCATTCTTAATATTTGATGCACATTGATAATGAAACTGATGCACATATAAAATAAAACTGATAAACATACAAAGCATATTGGTGCACATTCATTGACAATTTAGTGCACATATAGAATCAATTTGTAGAACACTCACACTTTTTTCTTTAATATGTTATAGGTACGATATGGTTTTTGTTCCTTTTATTGGAGTTGATAATAACAAGAGCTTTATTAAATTTGGATTTGGCTTATTATTGCTTCTTATGTGTGGTTGTTTGAGAACTTCAAAAAGGCTATGGGGCATGAGCAATATATTTTACTAACTGATCAAGATGCCACAATCAAAGCTACTATTGAGCAGGTATTCAACAATGTTGTTCATCGATTCTGCATGTGGCACATTATGTTTAAGATCCCTGTTATGGTTAAGCTTGATGCATCTGTAACAGAAGACTTTAGGAGGTGATTCAACTCTATTGTGTGGAGTAATGAATTGAGGGCACTTGAGTTTGAGGAAGCTTGACGTTCTATTATAACTGACTTTAGGCTTGAGGGAAATGTTTGGTTGCAAACAATCTTTGATTTGTGTCAATACTGGATTCCTGCATTCTTCCAAGGTTATATATGGGTGGCTTGCTAAGGACAACTTCTAGATTAAAAAGTCAGAAATCATTCTTCTCCAACTTTATTGGACGCTCATCGTCTTTGATTTTGTTTTTGTTGTCATTTGATAATGCAATTGATGCACATCGTCACAATAAAAGGAAGCTTGATATGGAATCATCCATTTTAATTCCAATATACGAGACAAAGATGCCAATAGAAGTTGAATGTGCATCAATTTATACCTTTAATGACTTCAAGGATGTGCAGGATGAAATCGTTGCTTTAGTATATGATCGTCGTCTCACTGATCGTCGTCTCACTGATCTAAACACTCAAGATGATGTTCAATATTGGCATGTGAGTGGTAGTATTGGCATGTTTTGTGCGCCATACTATATCTACTCAAGATATTAGTTGCTCTTGCAATATGTTTATGAACAAGGGTATACCATGTCGTCATATGTTCATGGTGTTTAATAATCTCAGGATTAAGTTGCATGAGAAACATATCAACCAAAGGTGGACAAAACAATCATCGTTGAAGCCTGCTTTTGAGATTGATGGGGTTGTCTTCAATGATAGTGATGATTTGGATGATAAGAAAGTTTTGGTCTTTGAGTTGCTCTCTGAAATCCATTGCTGCATTATTATGATTGATGATAATCCTAAAAAGTTGAAAGATCTTTTGAGTTTGATCAAGGAGAAGAAACAATTGTATTCTAGACAAGCATGTGCTATTTCTGATTCAGTCAGCAAGAAGAAGATGAGTAAATTTGAGACATTCCTTGGTCTTATTCGAGAGCAAATTTATGTTCTTCCACCTCCTCAATCCAAGAACAAGGGCCGGCCAAAAGAAGGTAGGTTAAAAAACATTGTTGAGAATGTCATTGTTGATTCATCGAAGGATAAAAGGGTGCGCAACATCTGTCAAAAACTTGGTCACAACAAGAAGACATGCAAATTCAAGCCAGAATCCTTACCAATTATTTGATTTTTAGAATGTTATTTTGATGCACATTGTTAAGCCTTTTGATGCACATCGTTAAGCATTTTGGTGCACACTGTTCAGAATTTTAATGCAGATTTGTTAAGCATTTTTGGCGGACATTATTCCAGTGCACATTGTTAATCTTTTCGAAGCACATTTTAAGCTATTTGATCTTTCAAAATTTATAGAGTTCACGAGTTCATTTATCATGAGTTCAAAATTTATATCTGGTGCACATTGTTAAGCATTTTGATGCACATTGTTAAGCATTTTGATGCATATATATCATCGTCTTGAAGAATATTTGATGATGAAAACATTATCAAGTAAACTGAAGAACTTCAGTTAACCCATTCATGATTATAATCCCAAACTTTCAAACTGTCTAAGTACCACAACTCCACAAAACATTGCAAATGTCATCACAACTTACAAAATCCTACTTCCAAACTGTCAAAGATGTCTTTCTTCACTTTTGCAACAACTTCTTTGCCCATTGTACTTGTTGTCAATCATTTTTTTCAAGTACCTAATACGCATTGTTTGCATTTGTTTCTCATTCCCTTTATTCAGATCATTGTCCCAATTTGACATTCGCATGGAAAAAAACGCCACAGTCAGTTTTGTTTTTCGTGCCTCGCCATGGCATCGTTAATCTTTGAGCAGACATATTCTTCTCGTTTTTTACCATTGATGCTTTACCCTCCAAATAGGGATGGAAATTTCACCCGCATCCAGTGGACACCCAATTCACCTGACCCGAAAAATGATGGGTGATGGACGAGTGTGGGTGAAGGTTTTCCACCCGTGACCCGACCCAATGCACCCGAAATATTTATAATATTATATACTCTTAACATAGAAATCACAAATATTTATATTTTATATTTTCTAATTTCGATTCTTATGTTCTTTATCCTTCTTTACATCTTTTATTCTTCTAATATAGTTTATAACAATAACATATTTTATAATAGATGTGTAAAATTACATAAAAAGAATACTAAAATATATAAAATTATATTTTCAATCACCCATGGGTGCACACGACCCACCCGGTCACCCGAGGGATGGCGGATGGGTGCACCCAAAAAGGTTAATGGGCGGGTGATGGAAGTACTCCACCCGCTCATCACCCGACCCATTGTCATCCCTACCTCCAAATGATGATGGGCTAGGTAGTTAGCAAACATGGACCTCTGGACAAATGATGCACATTCATTAGTAAACCGATGCACATTATTTATAATAGTAACGCACATCAATGTGAATACTTACCAATTTGTTGGGAATAGCTTCATACTTATTTTTAAGGGATATATTGTTGGACGAGTTGTCAAGGATGTCATATCTAGGGTTTTTCAGATTAAGAGAAATGACATAGAAGTGGTCTGATTGATAAATGGGGAACACAAACTACATAATTAAGAACAAAAAAAATCAGAACAAAATTGATTGATTAATCAAACTAGTTTGAAGCACACCTAAATAGTAAAATCATACCAGTTGTACATCATCCAACTTCTTATTGTGTAGCTTCGCCATGCCTTCGTCCATTTTCTCATTGAACCATGCTTGAGCATCTTCAATTGAAACATTGTCCATAAGAGGATAAACCTAGAACAACACAGAGGAGTACAAGATTATTCAGTACTGCATTTTCTAGAATATTTAGTACTATTGTGAAGAACATTTTGATATTATTCATACCGTAGTGCTCAGCGTGGGGAAAACCGTAGTGGTTTATCATCACACTTTATCTCTTCTTTATGGTTTAGAAACTCTACCCACCAGTCCATCACATCTTCTTCCAGATATGTATCAAATTTCATGCATTTGAACTGACTTTTTGTAAGATTTATTTGTCCCATGCTTACCACAATATACCCTGGATCTGTTTCATCCTCAACGATCCAATTGTACAGTTTGTTCTCAAGTGATGATGGTTTCTCCAATATATTGATCTTCCTCTCCTTGTACGGTTATTTAAGGGCATAATGTGAGTGTTGGATACAAACCCTTCACAAGCTGCGAAAAGCAAACCACAATGAGCTCCAAACCCTAATCCGAAAATTGAACCCTAGTTTCATCCCTTCCTCCCAACTCCCAAATTTGAGATATTCTCTTTCTATATATTAGATTTCCTTCCATATCTTTCCAAACACATCCTTGAAATAGAAAATCCAAATCTTCCAAAACACATGTGTTTTGTAATTCAACATTTGGATACCTCAACCCATTTTCTTAACCACTGATTCACGGTAACCCACCACTATCCATCCTTGACCCACATGGACCGGGTCAAGAACCGATTATGCCGTAGATATTTTTCCGGTATAATGACCCCGAGTTATTTATGGATTGGGCTCGACACATGTCATATTATTTTTCCCAATGGGACTACGATGAGTTTGACCAGTGTGGCATACCACTTGATTGCCTTACCAATTACGCTTGCTTGTGGTGGTTGCACAACATTTCTAATCTTTGGTCACGTGGATGGAGTTTTGTCGTCACTTGGGTGCAGCTCGTTTACGTCATGACACACCACTTTGCACCAGAGTATGATGCGCGTGACCACGTTGCGTGAATACATCGCCGACTATTGTGTGTCCCAATGCGTCGTCTAGATGGCGCCCCATGGAACCAAAAGCGCCATCCAGAGTGTGGCAAAGAGAAACCATCGAGTGTTTCTGCAGGACACCCTCTGGAAATTATCACACCAATGGTCAACGCGTCATCGCTAGTGATCTATGCACCTTCGTAGTGATCAATACACCCTATCTGATGAAGGATCATATGAGCATCAACCAATGCCGGTAGTTCCCGAGTTCGACGACGCTTTGACTCGCTCGAGAGCTAAAAAGGTCCAACAAGAGTTAGAAAAGTTAGTTGCGTTCTTCTTGTCTAAGGAGCTTATCATTACAAAGGATCTCTTGGAACCATATTTAAAGACTAAGTTCGTTGTTGGAGTTCGAGACAAGCCAGACCCGTGCGAATACAAAGACGATGTTTCTCCCAGAGGCGAAACCGCGATCGCAGTCTGAAAACCGCGACCACAGTCTGAAAACCGCAACCGCAGTCTGAAAACCGCGACCGTAGTATGAAAATCACATCTCATGAGATTCCAAAAGAAACAACAAGAACCCTAGAAACACCCGCAATAGTACGTGAGTTTCGATTCGCTCGCTAAGAATTCATGCCTGAAAGCAGCATGAAATTGTCATTAGAGCTTTGAAGAACCCTAAAAGATTAGGATACAAATTTCCGATTTCTAATGAAATTCACGTGCGTGGTTAAATTGTATCCACCAGGAATTTGATACCCAACATGATTGAAATTATAACCAAATCCCAAACCCTCGTGATTCTCATACTAATACATACCAAGTGATGAAACGGTCGAAGCAAGGTCGACGACGACGGAATCGGTGGAGTGGAAGAAGTGGAGGAGAGAGTTGCCAACAAAAGTGGCGGCGGCGGAAACCTTAAGGTAAGCGATGTGAGATCCGGAGAAGGCGTAACGATGCCTTATGGCTTGGTCCAGGAAGGTGAGGTGTCGATGGAAATATGGAGAAATAAGATTGTATATTGAAAGCTGTTATCTTGTTATTAGTATCTAGCAGTATATATATACATGGATAGCTAACAGTTCCTACGAATTCTCCACTAACTAAATGGTAAGATAGTGCCTGAAGAATAGGTCAACAACAGTAATTACAAACTGAATAATTAAAGTCTAAATATTATTGATATTCCCCCGCAAGTTGTATAATCTGGAAGAGAGATGCAGCTTGGATAACAAGGACTCGAACCGAGGGCGAAGCAGCGGCTTGGTGAGAATATCAGCAAGTTGATCATCAGTGGACACAAAAGACACTCGAAACTTCCCACGTTGAACATTTTCGCGGACAAAGTGATAGGCTAAGGCTATGTGTTTCATCCGAGAGTGAAAGACAGGATTGGCACTAAGATTTGTGGCACCGAGATTGTCACAATACATGACTGGATTTGCAGTTGGCGTGTGACCAAGTTCGGTGAATAATGACAGGACCCATAGTAGCTCACTAGCTGTGTCGGCTAAGGCTTTATACTCAGCTTCCGTCGATGATCGAGCAACTGATCTCTGTTTACGAGAGCTCCAAGAGATGGGGGTGCTGCCTAGATACAACAAATATCCAGTGGTTGAGACATAGTCATCCTTGTCACCCGCCCAGTCGGCATCCGAGTAGGCATGAAAGTTGAGCGGGGCGGTTGCCGAAATAAAGATTCCTTTATCACAAGAGCCCGCCAAATACCTGAGCACCCTTTTAAGTGCAGACCAATGCGCCGTTCGTGGTGTCTGCATGAACTGTGCGAGTTTGTTGGTGCTGAAGGCGATGTCAGGACGAGTAAGACTCAAATACTGGAGACTTCCGATGAGTGCTCGGTACTTATTTGGGGAAGGCAGAGGTTCTCCCGAATCCTTGAGTAATGAAACACTAGAAGACAGAGGAGTGGATGCTGGTTTCGTATCGGCCATGCCTTATTTTTGTAGCAGATCAGTGATATATTTTCTTTGCGAAAGAAACATACCTGCAGCGGAAGGAATTACTTTGACACCCAAGAAATAGCTGAGACATCCAAGGTCTTTCAATGAAAATCGAGCAGCGAGTGTAGCAATGAGTTTGGACAAAGCAGCAGAGGAACTCCCTGTGACGATTATGTCATCAACGTACACTAATAAGTACAGGGTAATGCTCGGTTTTTGGTAGATGAACAATGATGCATCTGCAGTTGAATTTACGAAGCAAAGGGAGAGTAGGAAAACTCGAAGCTCCGTATACCAGGCACGGGGTGCCTGTTTTAGCCCATAGAGCGCCTTTTTAAGACGACATACATGATCCGGAAAGTCTTTGTTGACGAACCCAGGTGGTTGTATCATGAAGACTTCCTCTTTGAGCGTTCCCTGGAGAAACGCATTGTTGATATCGCGGATGGACCAACCCTGACGAACTGCAAGAGTGAGGACAACGCGAATGGTCACCGGTTTAACAACTGGACTGAATGTTTCCGTGTAGTCCCAACCAGGGCGTTGGTGAAACCCTTTGGCGACTAACTGAGCCTTGTAGCGATCAATCGATCCATCCGGGTTCCGTTTGATTCGGAATACCCATTTACAACCAACTAAATTCTGAGCGGAGGACCGACTTACAAGATCCCAAGTGTTGTTGGTTGTTAAGGCACCGAATTCGGCTTGCATCGCTGAGCGCCAATCAGGGTCTCGAAGAGCTTGGGTGATGGTGGTGGGTTCGATGGGAGGGGTGGGTCGAACATGGAGGTTGAGCTTTTTGAGGGGTTTGACGATATTATTTTGGGAGCGGGTGATGATTCCGCCGCCTGTGGTTTTCTGTCTTTTGTGAGGGTTGACATTGAGTTGGGGTGGTAGGGTAGGAACTTGTAGAGATTGGTGTGATATTGGATCGGCAGATTGAGTGGAAATGGTGGGTCCATTTGAGGGTGATGATTGGGCTGGATTTTGGTGGTGGGTGATGGAGGGAGAGGGAGTATTTGTGGATAAGTTACCAGGTGGGCTGAAAGTGGTACTCAAGCTGGGTTCTTCGGTGGGCTGTAATATAGAGAGTTGGAGTGGGCCTGACTGTTCCTCTGCACTTGAATTGGATTTGGCCACCAAGGAGCTGAACGGGAATTCAGATTCTACAAACTTCACATGACGAGAGTTGTATATTCTTCCTGTTTTAGGGTCGAGACACAGATACGCATGTTGATCAGCCGAGTAACCTACAAAGACACACATGGTAGACTTTGGCGCAAGTTTATGATTAGCATATGGTTTAATCCAGGGAAAACACAAACATCCAAAACATTTTAACTTATGATAATCCGGGCTAATGTTGAGCAATTTGGAATATGGTGATTTGTATCCGAGAATTGGAGTGGGGAGACGATTTATGAGGTAGGCTGCGGTAGTCATGGCGTGAGGCCAATAGGTGAGGGGCAATCCCGAGTGGTGAAGGAGAGAGAGTCCTGTTTCGGCGATGTGGCGATTCCGGCGTTCGGAAATTCCGTTATGCTCCGGTGTATGAGGTGGGGTAGTGTGATGACTTATACCATGGGTGCTTAAATATGGACGAAGGCCAATATATTCCCCACCATTATCTGTATATAAGATTTTGATTTTGGTGGTGGTAGAAATTTTCAACAAGCAATTTAAATTTTGGGAATATGGTTTGCACATCAGATTTGCGTTTCATGGGATAAAGCCAAATATAACGAGTAAAGTGGTCAACAAACATACAATAATAGCGAAGACCGTCAATTGATAAGATATGAGAAGTCCATACATCCGAAAAAATTATTTCTAATGGGTAAGAAGATGTGAGAGTGGATTCATGAAAAGGAAGTTTGTGACTTTTGTTTATTTGACAGGAGTTGCAATCTGATTGCTGGAATTTATTTGAGCCTACAGAAATTTGTTGTTGAATGAATTTGAAGATTGAAGATGAAGGATGCCCAAGCTTATGGTGCCATGATGCCGAAGATGCCATGTGAATGGTATGGACGGATGGTGGAGTGGCAGGCCAGAGATAAAGTCCATCCACACATGAGCCTTTATGGGTTGTTTTGCCCGTCTGCAAGTCCTTCACATAAAAAGAATTGGGCAAGAAAACCACAACAGAGTCAGTTTGTTTGGCAAGCTTAGAGACAGAGATGATTTTTTGTTTCATGGTAGGAACACACAAAGCATTAGACAAGGATAAATCATTAAGTAAAAGTGTTCCAGAATGAGAGATGTTTAAACCTGAACCGTTACCCATAAACAGCGAGTCAGGGCCAGTGTACGGATGATGAAGCGCTAGGTTGTCAAGATCATTGGTGACGTGATGCGTTGCTCCACTGTCGACCAAAAAATCTGTCTGAGATGGGCCAGCGGCTGCGCTATTGGCTTGAGCTTGTCCAGTGTGAGCCGGAAGACCCCGAGGGGGCGGCGACGGCACACCGGGATTTTGTTGTCTGAAGGTGCGGCATTGAGATAACACATGCCCTCTGATATCGCACCACTGACACCTGCCTAGAAATGGATTGGGAGGGTAGCGATGGCCAGTGTTTTGATTAGACTGAGCAAAGGATCGCCCCGGCCGAGACCTGTTGTTGGAGTGAGGTCGAGTCTGAGCATTAAGGGCTGTTATTGGAGCATGATTCTGTCTCTGAGCAGCAGTAATGGAGATTTCCTGGATGAGGAGCTTCTCGAGGAGATCGTCAAAGGTAATTGGGTTATCCCTTGCATTTACACCGTCAATGACGGCTCTGTAGCCATCGTCGAGGCCTCCCAAGACATAGTCAGTCATGTCTTCAACAGAGACAGGAGATCCAATTGATGCAAGAAGATATGTTGTGTGCTTTAGGGAATGCATATAGGTTGTAATGGATTGTGTACCTTTGGAAGAGGTACGAAGACGCTCCTTCAGTTGCTTGAGGTGACCGCGGGATGCCTTGGCATAGGTGCCCTTGAGAAGAGTCCAAAGATCATGCGAAGTCTTTGTCTGAGATACCAGGGAGGCCACTTCATTGGAGAGAGTGGTGAGAAGAGCGCCATAGATGAGGCGGTCCTGTCGGCGCCATGTCTGATATGCAGGGTTTGGGGTCGTCACTGGAGGTGAGGCAGTGGTAGAGATCAATTCTGGCGGCGTAGGGAAAGATCCGTTTGGGTATTTGAGGAGATCATAGCCATCAAGGAGAGCTTCAACTTGGAGTTTCCAATTAAGATAATTGATGGAGAGAAGCTTGTTGACACTGACAAGGGTAATGCAGGCAAAGGGTTTGGATGGCTCATAGGGATTGGGAAGGAAGGAGCTGCTGTCGTTGGCCATTGGAGGGAAGCTGAGAGCTTAGGGTTAGGAACGGCGTCCTTAATTTGAGAGAGAGTGGGCAGGATCGTTTCTGACTGATACCATATGGAGAAATAAGATTGTATATTGAAAACTGTTATCTTGTTATTAGTATCTAGCAGTATATATATACATGGATAGCTAACAGTTCCTACGGATTCTCCACTAACTAAATGGTAAGATAGTGCCTGAAGAATAGGTCAACAACAGTAATTACAAACTGAATAATTAAAGTCTAAATATTATTGATAGGAAACGCCTCTTCCTACAGCGAAGGCAACCTCTTCTGGTTTGAAGCGGAATTAAAGCATAGATGTGGTTGGTCGGTGAAATTGGAAGGGGGGAGGAGATTGGGGATTGAGGAATTTGGGGCTCATCAGTGATTTGGGGATTGGGATGTGGTTGATGTATACCTTCGCATTACCGGCAGCCGACAGCTGAAAAATGCTCCGTCCTAACCCATACCCAAAATTGTGTGCCTTGCCCTTCAATATCATTTTGTTGATGCATACACACCGAATAGAATGGGAAATCACATCCATATATATAAGGCGTACATAAAACCGCAAGTGAATTAATGTGAAATGCCAACAATCAAACGACATTCAAAATTATTGGGCAAAACAACCTAATTGAAGAGAAGTGAAAACACCTAATTTATACATATTTTAAGAGTCTAGTTTCATATTAATTTAGATCATTTGCATACATATTTGATATATATTATATTTAATTTTGCATTATTTTATATTCGGAGTCTACACTCGTATTTATATGTGTTTCATGTATTTCTAAGGCGGGTAAATACTAGTCTTGAGTTGGTGGATTGTAGATCATACACGGATCAATGGTGCAAGCTTATCTAAAGCTAGCTGATTGGGCCTCTGAAATTAGCTAATGGGCCGGCCTGGATAGAAATGTGGGCAAGATATCAAACGGGCCGCACAATTGAGGCGGTGGACTTAATATAAGGAAGAGGAGCTGAAATTTTGGGGCCCACATTAGGAGAAGGGGACGTAGACTTTGTTTTTGCTGGGGGAGTTTAAGTGATGAGGTTTTTGTTTTTAGTTTGTTCTGGTTTTTTGGGCAGCTTTAGGTTTTGTTGTCGGAAGTTCTTGTTTTGGAAGATACCGCAGACAAGTTTTTCAAGGGGAATTTCCTTACCTTCGTTTGATTCGAAGACGGGTTTGAGACTGAAAGGTGAAAACGCTAATATGTAGTCAGGTAAAGTTTGAGACTGAAAGGTGATAACTCCTACCGGAATCCTAGGAATTGAACCTGAGTGTTATTTGTGCGAAAGCGACTTAATTACTTTTGAGGATACTAAGTCATTATAGATGTTCTAGGTTTAGGTTGATTTAGCGGAGCGCGACGGCGAATGTTATTTCAGTTTATTCCTTGACTCTAAGAACGTTAATGAGTTTGAATGAGATTAGCTCTGCGCGACAGCGATTGTTAGTTAGTTTAAACACGTTTACTATCGTCTGAAAGGAGTTAGTAGATTACCCTAGATGTCTTACCTTCAAATAACTAGACTAGATTCAGACAGAGTGTGATTTTATTTACTGAAGCATTGTTGCGGTGATCCTTAACCTTAGACACGTTTATCCATATATCTTTATCTGTTTTCTTTGTTATTCTTAATTAACTTGGTCCGTCTTTATCAATATCTTTTCGACCTAATTCACTGATAGCGTTTTAATTAATATTACATTGGTCTCTGTGGGATCGACACTTGACTACTACAACTTTAGCCATATCAAGAAGAAGAAACACTTGAAGCAAATTGAAGAAGAAGAAGATGGAGCGAGAATAAAACTGAGACGAAGATCACACCAACAATATTTACGCGTGAGACAGAAGCCCGAAGCACATAAATATACCCCAAGCCCAAAAATCTTTCAAACGAAGTCCACGACCCGATCCAAACCCAGAAATAAATGTAATCGCCCGGTATCGGTTACATTTGCTTTCTCAAGGACCAACCATTTTTTATATATATATATAGATGCTAAGACATTGTGTGGTCTTGTTTAATTCGTACGCTAACTTTTTAGCGTTTCTTAGGATCATTTATTTTATTTGGGATTGTCATCCATCTTGGATTGATTTTCAATTCTTGTCTAGGAAAAAAGTACCCCCTCTATTTCTAAATAATGTTCTCATTTCTAGTATTTTGCGGTAATTAAAGAGGAGATAAAAATAGAGAATTAAATGATTTGATGAGAAAGAAGATAGATGTGTGAGAGAAAATTTATTTTAAAAAAAGATAAAGTTGTTGGGTTTTTAAATGACCACAAATAGTATCATCTTTCATTTATGGACAAAAAGTAGTCTCTACTTCCATATCAACCAAAATTAGTCACAAAATTTAATCTATGAACTAAAAGATATCCAAATGACTTTTTCGATTGAAATTTTGCGTAACTTAATGATGTTCAAAGATATTTTTTCATAATTGGTCATAATAATTGTTGTTTATGTGTGTAACCTTTATTATTAGATGTTGTCTTTGATGGAACCAAATGATCACACGCCTTGAAAATTCTCGCTTGCACCATTCAAGAACGCGTTGATTTTAGATGAGTCTGGCGTCCGTACACCCGGACAACGCGGTCCAGCTTCATGGATCAGCTGCCTGTATGAGCACTTCCACCTCCTGCTTGGTGACACTAATCAAAATTACTTAAGCAACACGTTTTGGAAGCAGCTCGACTACTATAAATAGGGACCTCGACTTCCTTCAGAGGGGGTCAGAAATTTTGAGAGAGAAAATTATTCGATCTGTTGATGATCTTTATGTAAAGTGTTATAAAAGAGAGAAATACAAATCGCCTCATTCCTTACTCAGTTATAGTTGTCAACGCGTTCTTTTAATCTTTCTTTTCTTCTCTCCTTTCCATCACGCTAAATTTACACTGTGATGGAACCAAATGATCACACGCCTTAAAACATCTCGCTCACACCATTCAAGAACGCGTTGATTTTAGATGAGTCTGGCGTCTGTACACCCGGACAACGCGGTCCAGCTTCATGGGCCAGCTGCCTGTATGGGCACTTCCACCTCCTGCTTGGTGACACTAATCAAAATTACTTAGGCAACACGTTTTGGAAGAAGCTCGACTACTATAAATAGGGACCTCGACTTCCTTCAGAGGGGTCGGAAATTTTGAGAGAGAAAATTATTCGATCTGTTGATGATCTTTGTGTAAAGTGTTATAAAAGAGAGAAATACAAATCGCCTCATTCCTTACTCAGTTATAGTTTTCAACGCGTTCTTTTAATCTTTCTTTTCTTCTCTCCTTTCCATCACGCTAAATTTACACGGATTCATCACTGGCGCCGTCTGCCAGAACCCTTCCACCCTAAGAGTCAAAGATTAAAAGACGTATAACGCGTTGTGCTCATGGACTCCTTCCACAACTACGACGCCGATCACGAGGGCTTCAGACAGAATTGGCAACCGTGGTGGTCTCCCCCAGGCTCCACCACTCTACGAGCAATCCCCACTTGTGCTTCATTAGTTTATGCAACAACCAGATTACTATCAACACCCGTTTGCTCAAGATCATGCTCCACCAATGTATCATTATGCTCCTTACCAAGAGCAAGCAACCTACCCTCACAATGAATACTTACCCCCCTCACCAGAAAGGGTACAAAAAGAAGCGGACCCTGATCCTCGCCCACTCTCTATGTCGCTTTCCAGAAATAGCTCCATGGCGGTTAGCGCGTGCCATAGTAAAGAAGAAGACGAGATGCAAGGTTTGTCAATCTTCTCTGTGGAGGTCAGACGCATTCCTGTACCCAAGAACTTCCGACAACCCGTCATGGATGTCTACGACGGTACTCGGGATCCGGACGAGCATGTGCAACAATTCATCGTCCAGATGGTTTTCAATGACATATGTAACGCGATGTACTGCAGGGCTTTTCCCCCCACCTTGAAGGGAACAACCTTGACTTGGGTCATGGGTTTGCAGCCAGGTTCTGTCTTATCCTTTAAAACTCTTTCTCAAGCTTTTTGTGCTAATTTAATCAACGCACGAACAAGGAGAAAGACAGTGCAAGATCTGTTCGCGGTCAAGCAAGAGGATGACGAGACGCTGGGCGAGTTCTTTACCTGATTCACTAACACCGCGTCACAAGTGCCGAGATGACAATCTACAGAAAGAAATATCAGTCTTATGACGAGCTAAGAGACTATATTTCACGACAAGTATATGCTGAAGACGCTCTAAGAGGAAACGTTGGGAAGGAGACTGTAAAAAAAAGAGAACAATCACCGCACACAAAAGATAAAACTGACCGCGCTCCTCGTGCCGAGAAGGGAAAGGCAAAGGACGTTTACTTTGCCGATGACACAAAAACAAAACGTGAATTCCCCGCAGCACATCGGCAGAGAGTTCGCGAGGAAATTCCAAGAAGATCTTGTCCCCAAACCAATGACAGAGGAACCCATGGTCGTGATGAGTCATCGCGTCATCACTCTGAAACCCATGAACGACAAACTGATTCGCGTTCAAAAAGTTCATGGTGGGGAAGAAGCACTAGCCGAAGATCCAACCACAAAGATCCAACTCCACGGCCCGAGGGCTACATCAACACCATTGCGGGAGGGCCTTCCATCACGGGCTCGAGCCAACAAGAGAGAAAACGATATGCCAGAGAAGGGCGAAGTATTCCCTCTGTGTATAGTGTGGCCCAGACATCCCGGCATCATACCCACCTGATCTTTAGCGAAAGCGATGCGGACGGACTACACATGCCTCATGCCGACCCCTTAGTCATTCACATGCAACTGGGATCTAAGCTTTTAAAGCTCGTTCTTGTTGATTCAGGGGCCTCCGTTGACGTGCTGTATTACGACGCTTTCGAGCAACTGCGTATTTCTCTTAGCGCGCTTAAACCCTTCCAAGGAAAGCTGATTTATTTCTCCGGAGATGAGGTGGATGTGGCAGGAACCATCGAACTCAAAACGACGCTGGGAACAAGTCCTCTTCGCATGGCTGAAGATGTTGAGTTCACAGTGGTTAGACTCCCAACTTTCTATAACGCGATTATGGGGAGAATCTCGCTCATAAAATTTCAAGTGGCCGTGTCAATATATCACCTGAAGCTTAAGTTCTCGGTAAATGAGTTTGTAGGAGAGGCGCCCGGTCATCAAGAAGAAGCTAGGGCTTGCTACCTCTCTTCAGTAAAAAACCTCCCCAAGAAGACGGATTTCACCCTTTTTAAGGAAAGCGAGAACGAGAAAAAAGAGCGTCGTGCAAACTCAAAGCAGGAGAGACGCGCATTGAAAAGAGAAAAGTTGTTCATGACAACCAAAGAAAGCACAGAGTTAGAAGTAAGAGATCATGATCGTTCAAAATTGGGAAAATTCAACAGAACATAATTAATGTTATTTGAAGACAAGAATTAGAAGGTATATGTGGGGGAAAGCTTGCAAGGCGGCTTGTCTCTCACACTAAAGCACCTCCTCGCCTCAGCAAGAGATGTATTTGCATGGCGCGTTGAAGATCTCAAGGGAGTTCCCACATCTGTGGCCATGCACTCTCTAAATCTCGACAAAGAAGCTAAACTGGTAGTACAAAGGAAAAGGAAAATGAACGAAGAACGCGCTAAGGCTGCAGAAGCTGAGGTAGCACGCCTGTTAAAAGCAGGTTTCATCTGAGAGGTCCAATACCCGAAATGGCTCTCAAACGTGGTATTGGTGAAGAAATCCAACGGAAAGTGGAGGATGTGCGTGGATTTCAAAAACCTGAACGCGGCTTGCCCAAAGGATTGCTACCCTCTACCAGCCATCGATGAGTTAGTGGATGCCACTGCAGGGCATGCAACGCTAAGTTTCCTTGACGCGTACTCAGACTATAATCAGATTAAAATGGATCCTAAAGATGAAGATAACACCGCGTTCATAACAAACAGCGGGGTCTATTGCTATACAGTCATGCCATTTGGGTTAAAAAATGCAGGAGCAACTTTCTAGAGAACAATCTGTTGGGAATTTAGATGCTTAAAGCGAAATTTCAGGAAACCCTTTCCTAACATCTAATAAGGGTCTAATGCATACATTGATATCGATCATGTATATAAGAAGAATCAAATACCTTTTGATGCGTGTTCGTAGATGCCGAAAGACAGAGATGAAAGCCTCAAATGTGACTTCTCTACTTGGTCTACACGAGCAATAAACTGGATCTCCTTATGGTTTCTTCTGCTAGACCGAAATTCACAAGGATGTGCGGGGTGTGGAGTATATGGTGTGTCTAGTGTGTTGAGTGCTCTCTATGTGGAATAAGAGATGCCTATATATAGGCATTTAGTCCTTGGAGCCCAAGGTAAGAACTTGGAGGCCAAGGCAACTTGGGGCCCAAGCCAACTCCTTGGTGTGCAAGGAAGAGGACAAATGTCTAAGGTGTGGACACTTGCTCCTTGGGCATGTGTGACACATGTCCACCTTGGGCATGTGTGAAACATGTTTACCTTGGTCAAAACTCCAAATAACTGATAACGGTTATCTGACACCCGGTGAACAATTCACCTCGTTTATTGTTCCACCTACCCCAAATCCTATAGGCTAACCGGGCCTTCGGATTCGCATGATCCAGTCCGTAAACTCTACGTTTGTGACCTCATAGGACCCAGTTATTCTAGCCATGAGCTTAATCTTATTAATCTCATAAGTCGTATTGGTCACTAGCAATAGCGTGCGACTCCTAAAATATTTGGATTATAAATCTCCATTAATAGTCCTATTCCATATTAATAATTGCACCATGTGCAATGTTAAAATTCCTTTGTCTCTTAGTGTCTCATTTGATGATATGGTGACTTTCATATCTATATCAAATGTGTTTCTTGAACTCTTGAGATCGAACTGTCAAAACAGATGATTACATTTAATCCATCTGAGCGTGGCCACGCGTTTTACAGCTTTCACTCTTCAAGTGGCCAAGACACCATTCATTTCCAATGCATCATGGTATACATGGAACAAGAGGACTTCTCCAGTCTTGTGTGACTACTGCTCCCACTCAACCTTTGGCAATCCCAATCACTGCCTTTATAACTCCCTGTTAAGGTGAGCGTTTAACAGCGTCAAAGACATACCATCAGTCAAGTGAAACAATATCACACTCATGTCTAAGGAACTCATTAATCACGGTTTTAATCCTAAAGGCTCTACAATCTCGTTTGGAGAGTCTAGAGGACGGTCAGTCCGATATGCATCATCTATGCACATCTATGTAATTGACTAGACATCTCTATGTCTCCATAGCACATGAAACCCTGTGCTATCAGCCAATCTCACAATATGGTCTTTAGATAAATCATTTATGTCCGTGTTAATGATTCAGACCATGGACAAAACAATAATTCTTAATTTCAGTTCACTTAATGGGGTTTCATTCACCATAACAATTATGATAAGCCCATTTGATAATTATAGAATTATTTGGACATTTTATTTAATACCAAGCAATAATTAAATTATAATGAGTCATTCTCATATAGAAAACAAGCATAAAAGTGTCTAACATCAATAAACAAGATTTATTATGAAAAACAGTTATATCTCAAATCCATTCTCCAATGTGCTTGAGACCCTTGGCCCTAGTGTGACTATCATGCTTAGGCCTGGGCATGGGCTTGGTCAAAGGAGATGTAAGGATGTGCACTTTGCACATCCTTACATCTCCTCTATCAACATAGTGTCGAATCAGGTGATATTTTCGTTGTACATGTCTAGACTTAGAGCTTGAGCTTGGTGTCTTTGCTTGAGAAATGGCACCATTGTTGTCACAATGAACGTCAATTGCCCTAGATATGCTAGGAACAACACCAAGCTCAGCTACAAATTGCCTAATCAAGACGACCTCTTTTGCTGCTTCACTAGCAGCAATGTATTCGGCCTCCGTTGTAGAATCCACTATTGTCCCTTGCTTTGAGCTCTTCCAACTAACGGCTCCTCCATTCAGAATGAAGACATATCCAGACTGTGACTCAAAGTCATCTCTGTCTGTCTGGAAACTTGCATCAATATAGCCCTTGACGACTAACTCGTCATCACCTCCATATACCAAGAATTCGTCCTTAGTCCTTCTCAAGTACTTTAGGATGTTCTTGGCTGCACACCAATGTGCATCTCCTGGGTTTGATTGGTATCTGCTACACATACTCAGAGCATATGCAACGTCTGGGCGTGTACATATCATAGCATACATGATAGAACCTATGACTGAGGCATAGGGAATCTTGCTCATTCTCTCATTCTCATCAGATGTCTTAGGACACTGAGTCTTGCTGAGATGTAAGCCATGTTGCATAGGTAGGAATCATTTCTTGGAATTTTCCATATTGAATCTGTCAAGGACCTTATCTATATAAGTTCCTTGACCAAGACCAATAAGTCTCTTAGATCTATCTCTATAGATCTTGATACCTAATATGTACTCTGCCTCTCCCAAGTCTTTCATTGAGAAACATTTCTTCAACCATTCTTTAACTGTTTCCAGCATCGGAATGTCATTCCCAATGAGTAGTATGTCATCCACATACAAGACTAGGAAAACTACTTTGCTCCCACTAAACTTCTTGTAAACACAAGGTTCTTCTTCGCATCTGATGAAGTCAAACTGTTTGACTGCTTTATCAAATCGAATGTTCCAACTCCTTGATGCTTGCTTTAGTCCATAAATAGACTTTTTAAGTTTGCATACCTTCCTAGGGTGCTCTGGATCCACAAAACCTTCTGGTTGTGTCATATACACATCCTCTTCTAAAAAACCATTTAGAGCAGTTTTGACATCCATTTGCCAAATCTCATAGTCATAATACGCGGCAATTGCTAGGAGTATCCTAATGGACCTAATCATTACGACCGGTGAGAACGTTTCTTCATAGTCAATACCATGAACCTGTTTAAATCCTTTGGCAACTAACCTTGCCTTATAAACAGAAACGTGCCCATCCTTGTCTGTTTTGATCTTAAAGACCCATTTGCAAACGAAAGGTGTTACCCCGTCAGGCAAATCTATCAAGTCCCAGACCCGATTCTCAGACATGGAGTCCATTTCGGATTTCATGGCTTTGAGCCATTTTTCGGAGTTGGGATCCGTCATTGCTTGCTTATAGGTTGCATGCTCACTACTTTCTAAAAGTAGTACGTCAGAACTAACATTCAAGACGAAATCATCATATCGTCTATGCTGATGTCTTGGCCTACTTGATCTCCAAAGTGGTGCAACAATAGGAGGGATAATAGAAGGAGGGCTTTCCACAACATCTTGTGGTGCCTCTTGAACTTCATCCACTTGAGGAACTTGTTCTTGAATCTGGACGGTGTTCCCTTGAAAGGGTATACCTCCAAAATCTAGATCCTCTGTGACATCTTCAATGTCATCTTGTTGTTGTGTTTGTTGCTCAACTTGAATTTCGTCAAGTTGAACATTTCTCCCACTTGGCTTCTTGGAAAAACAATCTTTTTCCAAAAAGACACTATCCCTAGCAACAAACACTTTGTTCTCTGTTGGATTGTAGAAATAATACTCCCTTGTTCCTTTGGGGTACCCTATAAAGAAGCATTTGTCTGATTTAGGTGCAAGCTTATCAGATAGTAAACGTTTTACAAAAGCCTCGCAACCCCAGACTTTTAGAAATAACAAGCTAGGAACCTTTCCATGCCATATTTCATGTGGTGTCTTGTCAACTATTCTGGACGGAGTCCTGTTTAATGTGAACGCAACAGTTGTGAGGGAATAACCCCAAAAAGATGTAGGAAGATCAGCAAAACTCATCATTGAGCGAACCATGTCTAACAATGTTCAATTTCTCCTCTCAGATACACCATTCAACTGTGGCGTGCCTGGTGGAGTCAATTGTGAAACGATTCCACAACTTCTCAAATGATGATCGAATTCTTGGCTCAGATATTCGCCACCACGATCTGATCGGAGTGCTTTTATCTTTTTACCAGTTTGTGTTTCAACTTCATTCTGAAATTCTTTGAACTTTTCAAAGGATTCAGATTTATGTTTCATTAAGTAGATATATCCGTACCTACTAAAATCATCAGTAAATGTAATGAAGTATCTATAGCCTCCCCTAGCTTCCGTGCTCATTGGTCCACACACATCAGTATGTATAAGAGCCAATAGTTCAGTAGCCCTCTCACTCGTTCCAGTGAAAGGTGACCTTGTCATCTTGCCCATCAAACAAGATTCACATGTCTCAAATGATTCAAAATCAATTGACTTTTGGATTCCAACTGCTTGGAGTACCTTCATGCGTTTTATGCTGATGTGCCCCAGGCGACAATGCCATAGGTTTGCTTCACTTAAATCATTCGATTTTTGCCTTTTGGTATTAATATTATATACTTCAGATTTGAGGTTCAATATGTATAGTCCTGCACTATTCATAATAGCTTTTGCATAGAAAACGTCATTCTTAATGACAGAAATACAACCATTCTTAATGTTAAATTCAAAACCCTCATTATCCAAAGCAGAAGTCGAAATAAGGTTCTTAGTAATTGAAGGAACAAAATAACAATTATGAAGTTCCAATATTAAACTAGAAGGTAAAGATAGACTATAATCGTCGATGGCAAGTGCAACAACTCTTGCTCCATTTCCAACGCGCAGGTCTACCTCTCCTTTCTCCAAGCGTCTACTATTTCTTAGTCCCTTCACATTAGAAATAATGTGAGAACCACATCCGGTATCTAATACCCAAGTAGAAACTTTGGAAGTTAAGACTTCAATAACATATATACCTGAGTTGGAGTTCGCAACCCCGTTCTTTTTATCTTCCAGGTACTTAGGGCAGTTTCTCTTCCAATGCCCTTTAGCCTTGCAGTAGAAGCATTCATGTTCAGCAGCCACCTTCACAACATTTGTGTTTCCCTTGGTATGAGCAACTTGCTTGCCCTTCCCTTGGTAAGTCTGCTTACGCTTCCCCTGAGGCCCCTTTTTGAAACCTTTCCCTTTGACCATAAGAACTTCCTTCTTATTGTCATGTAAAATATTTTGCTCAACTGTTTTAAGCATGCCATGTAGCTCATTCAGGGTCTTACCCATCCCTTGCATGTGATACATTTGTCTGAACTGGTTGTATCCATCATGTAGGGAATGTAGTATGATGTCAGTTGCCATTTCTACATCGTAAGGATTACCCAGAATGGCCATTCTGTCAAACAAACCTATCATGTCAAATACATGAGTGCCAACTGGTTTTCCTTTTTCAAGCTTGCTTTCTAGTATGCGCCTATGAGTGTCATACCTCTCAATCCTAGCCTGTTCCTGAAACAAAACTTTCAGGTTTGACATGATTGTGTAAGCATCCTGCAGTTCAAACCTCTTTTGAAGTGTAGGTTCCATGGCAGCAAGGATAAGACATGTGACATTCACAGACTTACGTCTTATAGCCTCTTCTTCTGACTTTTCCTCAATAGTTGAGGTGTCAGTCAACTTAGGGATTGGTGTTTCAAGGACATCCTCTTGTCCCTCAGACCTGAGAATAATTCTCAAGTTTCTTTCCCAATCGAGAAAATTTCTCATTCAGTTTATTCTTCTCAAGAATCGAGCGGAGAGTGAATTTCAAAGGTTCAGTAGACATAATAACTACAAGGAATGAAAATAAAATTATGCTTGTCATGCAAGAGCTCAAATCAAAACATGCTTTAAAATTTAAGCTAATGCACATTTTATTCAATTTTGATATGTCCCTTGTGAATAAAATGATTCCAAGATCCTATTTCAGATAAGACTCAAACGTACTGAGGCACTTCCTTAAGCCTTATGTGATCAAGGTAAGTAACAATTACTAATTATAACTCCTTATAATTCTTGGTTGATGGTCATATCTCATGTCAGACCATCTCTATGCCTCAAGATCCAAAACTGTGCCTTTTGGTCTCTTGTTGAGTATAACCATATCAAGGTTTACATGCCCTTTATATAGACATGCCCGCACTATCCCAAAGTCAAAGAAGGACACCTCGCTAGGGCGAAAACTATCCAACTAATTCTAAGGGCCTTATGGGTTATGACATGGAAAAACAATATCTCAATTTTTTTTTAAGAGACTTAAACATGCAATGATTGTCTATTTACAAGTGAACTAATTCAAATAAATAAAGAATCATGCAAGCTTAAAATAATTTGTAAAGCATTCATAAATGCCATAACAAGAATTTGTGATCCTAGTATAACTCATACTAGTCACCGCATGCAAATAATAATATCATATATTAAAACATACATGCACAATAATATCAAATATTATAGATAAAACTCATGCAAAATAATCAAATTAAAATGCATGAAAATATTAATTGGCAAAAAACTAATTAAATCTATCTCTAATTCTATTATGGAATTAATATCTAATATTAATCGTTAAAATGCATATGTGAAAATCGTATTTTCCAAAATGAAATATCTAATATTTCATCTACTTTATGACAAGTTTTATCTATAAAGTATTCCTACATTAGGAAACTTATCCAACAAGCCATCAAGACCCACCCGTCGATGGTCTAACCGTCAACCATTATCTTCACCGCCGTGAACAAATTTCACCCAGCCGCGGTGTTTCTCCCAATCAAAAAATTGTAACTTTTACAAAATTTGAAGAAGGATTGTGATTTTAATTTTCATAAAATTAACGTTTTAAATTTATAAGATTATGAAACAAATTCATAAACTTAATAAATTTCATGCATCTAGACATGCAAATTCAAAATTTCATTAATCTAGAAAATAATGCAAATTAACCCATAAATACAACTTATCCATCTTGAATCAAAATGATGGTTAAACATGCATCAAAATTATGATCAATATCAATTTACGCAAGATGCTCTAATACCACTGTTGGGAATTTAGATGCTTAAAGCGGATTTCAAGAAACATTTTCCTAACATCTAATAAGGATCTCATGCATACATTGATATCGATCATGTATATAAGAAGAATCAAATACCTTTTGATGCGTGTTCGTAGATGCCGAAAGATAGAGATGAAAGCCTGAAATGTGATTTCTCTACTTGGTCCACACGAGCAAATAAACTGGATCTCCTTATGGTTTCTTCTGCTAGACCGAAATTCACAAGGATGTGCGGGGTGTGGAGTATATGGTGTGTCTATTGTGTTGGGTGCTCTCTGTGTGGAATAAGAGAGGCCTATATATAGGCATTTAGTCCTTGGAGCCGAAGGTAAGAACTTGGATGCCAAGGCAACTTGGGGCCCAAGCCAACTCCTTGGTGTGCAAGGAAGAGGACAAGTGTCTAAGGTGTGGACACTTGCTCCTTAGGCATGTGTGACACATCTCCACCTTGGGCATGTGTGACACATGTCCACCTTGGGCATGTGTGACACATGTTTACCTTGGTCAAAACTCCAAATAACTGATAACGGTTATCTGACACCCGGTGAACAATTCACCTTGTTTATTGTTCCACCTACCCCAAATCCTATAGGCTAACCGGGCCTTCGGATTCGCATGATCCAGTCCGTAAACTCTAAGTGTGTGACCTCATAGGACCCAGTTATTCTAGCCATGAGCTTAATCTTATTAATCTCATAAGTCGTATTGGCCACTAGCAATAGCGTGCGACTCCTAAAATATCTGGATTATAAATCTCCATTAATAGTCCTATTCCATATTAATAATTTCACTGTTGATTAAAGGATACAATTCCTTCATAATCAACCGAATTTTGAAGAACCAACTCGGCAAAATAGTATCGGCATATGTGGACAATGTAGTTGTTCGTAGTCGGACAAAAGAGAATCATCTGAGGGACTTGTTGGAAGTATTCGACGCATTGAGAAAGAACGGGATGAGCTTGAATCCTGAGAAATGCGTGTTCAAAGTAGATGCAGGGAAATTCTTAGGTCTCATGGTGTTGTGAATTACCTCAGTCGATTCTGCTCAAGGTTAGATGACCACGCTCTTCCTTTCTTCAATGCGCTTAAAAAGAAAGGAGAGTTTGTATGGACCGAAGAGCTTGAGAGCGCGTTCTTAGGTATGAAAGACTACCTCTCTAAACTGCCTACGCTGTCAGCACCTTCCCGCTATGAGGATATTCAACTTTATCTCGCTGTTAGCTCACAAACCTTAAGCGCGGTCTTGACTAGGGAGTGTGCATCATGTGTACTTTGTTAGCAGGGATTTGCAACCCGTTGAACAAAGGTACTCTCCAGCAGAGAAGATCGCGTTGTCAGTTGTCTTCGCTGCCAGGCGTCTGCGTCCTTATTTTCAGGCTCATACCATTCAAGTCTTCTCCGATTTACCGCTGAAACAAATACTTCATCAACCCGCCTTGTCCGGGAGAATGACAAAATGGGCTGTAGAGCTCTCAGAATTTGATATCGCTTATCTCCCTAGATCCGCCATCAAGACACAAGTATTGGCCGACTTCATTGTCGAGACAGACTTCGCCGCGTTCGAGCCACCATGCAAAGATGAGTGGAAACTCTTCGTTGATGGATCGCGCAACATTCAAGGAGGCGGGGCTGGGATTGTTTAGGAAGGCCCCTCCAACTTCTCGGTAGAGTACGCGCTCACCTTTATGTTTCCAGTCACCAATAACGAAGCAGAGTACGAAGAACTCATCGCGGGAATAGAGATAGCTATGCTCAACGGCGGTAGAAATATCATCGCTTACACTGATTCAGAGGTCACGGCGAGGCAGGTCACCGGGGAGTATGAATCGAAAACAGGGTCCCTTCCGGACTATTGCCGAAAGGTGAAGTCCTTGATCGCGTGTCTAGATCACTTTGTCATGGAAGCCATACCGCGCACTTCGAAAATGAAGGCTGACGCCCTGGAGAGAATAGGCAGCGCGCTACCTTTGGAAGTAGGCGACCGTGTCATCCTCGAACGACGAGTCACACGAAGCGTGATTCCAAGCATGATGGAAATTAACCGCGCAGGAGATTGGATGGATCCGATCAAATGGTACATCCTACACGGAACCCTCCCTGACAAAGCCACTGAGGCAAGGGCTCTAAAGATGAAGGCATCACATTTCTATACTAGAGGGGAATTGCTTTATCGGAAAGGAATCATTGAGGGAGATCTCCTTTGTGTGAGCAGAGAGCGAGGTCAAAGGATCGTGAAAGAATCTCACGGCGAAACTTATGTTGGGCACCCTGGGTGAAGAACATTGGCCCGCAATATCACTAGGGCTGGCTTCTTTTGGCCCACCCTTCGAGAGGACTGTGTGGAGCATGTCAGGAGATGCGATGCCTGCCAACAACACCAGAATTTCCAGCGCGTTCCAGCCTCTGAAATGAAACCAATCCATCCTTCTTTCCCTTTCGTGCTTTGGGGAATGGATTTGCTAGGCCCCTTTTTCGGCCCACGCGTCAAGAAGGGCTACATACTCGTCTTGGTGGATTACTTCACCAAGTGGAAAGAGGCCGAGGCGATGACGAAAACCACTGCCCTCAAAGTGCACCAATTCTTATGGAGAAACATCATCTGCCGCTTTTGGAATTCCACATCCCATAATCACCGATCATGGTCCACAGTTCGATAGCGCAAAAATAAGGGACATGTGCGCATAGCTCAATATCAACCTCAAATTCTCCTCAGTAGCCCACCCACAGTCGAATGGGCAGGTAGAGAATGGCAACGCGCGAATTCTAGACGACCTTAGGAGGCGGGTGGACAAGGCACAAGGGAGTTGGATGGAACTTCTACCATTAGCACTCTGGACGTATCGCACAACAGCGCGAAGGGAAACTGGTCAAACTCCATTTTCAATGGCGTATGGCGCAGACGTCGTGGTTCCTGTAGAAGCATTAATTCCATCCGACAGGGTGTTCGACTTCAACCTGGAAGATAATGAAGAGGCACTGCGTCTAGATCTCTATCTACGTGGTGAGAGAAAGGAGATTGCCATGCTCAAGGCGAGAGAATATAAAAGGCGAACAATGGAGGATTAAAACAAAAAGGTCAGACCGCGCTGTTTGAAGCAAGGAGATCTCGTCATTGCGACAAGTGGACATGGGAAAAAGTTAGATCCAAAGTGGGAAGGACCCTACATCTTAGGGGAAGAAGTCAACCGCGGAGCTTTCAGACTTTTGGATGACAAAGGTATAGCCTCATCAAAGACTTGGAATATTGCTAGGCTAAAGAAGTACTTCATGGGATAATCTCTCGTGTGAAAGGGAATTGTCCCATCAATGTAAATAATGAAGCGTGCTCCTAGGAAAACTTGTTAGATAGCTCCATCTTTTGTAAAAATTGCCATAGTGCGCAGGAACATAAATAAAGATCAACCAGGATGTTCTTCAAAACATCTCCGAACGAATCAACTCGCAGAACGCGCTGCGATCAATGTACATCCAACCAAAGAGTAACGCGCGACACCAAATAACTAAGGATGGTGCGGAACCCCTAAGTTAGGACTTAGGGATGCCACCATTTGAGCATGAGCGCGCATAATAACTACTGCAATTTCTAAATGATGTGGAAACTCCCAAGTGACGACTTGGGATTGCCATCATCAAACAACGCGTCATAAGAATATTAAACGAGCTACATGAAAGGTAAAATTAGTTAAACATATTATAAATATTGTACTTGACGACCCAAGTTCGCGATTGGGCCGCCAAGTACACATCGTCTTGTCTAGAAAATCAGTGCTTACACAACGCGTTCGAACAACCACGGCAAAAGGTTACAAAAAGAAACGAGAAAAGACAACCTACTGTACGTTCTCCCCCTTCTCCTCCCGGCCTTTCACAGGATCGGGCTCTCCTCCTTGTCATAATCGGGCTCCTCGTATACAATGAAGGGGTGGAAAGCCCTAAATTTCTCCACAACCTGTCTGAACCCAACGCGAACGCCATATTCATAAGAACCCGTCTGAGCATGGATTATCATCTCATTGTACCGCTCATCCTTCAAGAACTCTTCCACCGCGGTGGCTTTCGCAATCGCCTCATTCCTTACTCAGTTATAGTTTTCAACTCGTTCTTTTAATCTTTCTTTTCTTCTCTCCTTTCCATCACGCTAAATTTACACGGATTCATCAGTCTTGTTATAAAACTATCTTAAGTTTTAACGAAAAAAATTGTTTATACCATTTTGGTTCATGAATTGAAAGTTGATATTATTTTTTTATTAATATGAAAATTGAGAAAAATTTAGGTTCATAAATAAAACGTGGCTTGGTATTTTTCCGAAGAAAACTTATTAAAAAAGAAGAATATTGAATATGGTCCAAATACCATGAGAAATGCCCTTAAGATGAGAAATGAGAAAGAAGGAGAAAACTCCTTCTTCCTTCTTCCTTAGAGTTGACCGCCCGTTGACCGCTCATTGACCATCCGTTGACCATCGATTGACTTTTTTAATTAATTTTATTTATTATTTTTTAAATTTTTTTGAGGTCAGTTTTTTTTTATCGAATTTTTTTTCATTCCAATTATTTTTTCTATAATTTGTAGGTAAAAATGCTATTCTTTGTAAGCAAAAAATGCTTTGTTTTTTTTTTTGCTACAAAATATTTTTTTCTACGATTTATAAGCAAAAGTGCTATTTTTTCTACCAATTTTTTGTGCTATGGTTTGTAAGCAAAAGTGTTATGGTTTGTAAGTAAAAGTGCTACATTCTTCCTATGCAAAAAGCGTAACACATTTCACCTAGCATAGAGAAACACATATAGGCAAAAACGTAGCACACTTCAGTTAGCCATAAAGAAGCACATATAGTCGAAAAGTGTAGAACATTTCAACCATAGAGAAGCACATCTAGGCAAAAGCGTAACACCTTTCATCTAGCCATAGAGAACACATATATGCGAAAAGTATAATACATTTCAACCATAGAGAAGCACATCTAGGCAAAAGCGTAGCACCTTTCACCTAGCATAGAGAAACATATATAGGCAAAAGCGTAGCACACTTCAGCTAGCCATATATAAGCACATATAGGCAATAACGTAGCACATTTCAGCTAGCCATAGGAAGCACATATAGGCAAAAGCGTAGCATATTTTAGTCATATAGAAGCACATTTCAGCCATAGAGTAAGACTTGTGGTAGCACATGTTTTGCAAGTTCAAATTTTGGCCTAAAATACCATAGCACATTTCAGACATTTTGAAGCACTTAATTTTGTAAGGACAAATCCGGCCTAAAAAAATACAAAAATTAAAAAAATCAACGTCAGTCAACGGTCAAAGTCGGTCAATGGTCAAACCCGGTCAATGGTCAACCACTTGGATCAAAACCCTAAAAGAGTGTAATCTTAGTCATTAAATTATCTAGTTAGGATTATTTCTCATTTCTCAGTTTAATGTTTATTTTTTATTTAATTTTTTCTATTAAATATTGTAGGGAAGTAGAAAAAATATTTAAAAATGTATAGTATTCAAATAAAAAATGTGAAGATTAACCAGAAACGGAGTGAGTAATTATAATTCTCTATCAATAGGTTCCTCGTCGACGTCCGAGTGTATGTATGGGTTTGATTAGATTCTGCACACAGAAGAGGACAAACCGCAAAATTTGAGTTGCCCGTGTCGTCCAGCTATCGACGCGTTAACGCCACGCGTCTCCCCACTTTATTCTAATCCTATGTTCGATCTCATCCCCTAAAGAGCCGTTTGGACTTTGGATTCTACAAACAACGTACTTACTATATTTTCCCTTCATTCCATTATTTTAAGGAGAATAAGTTTTTTTAATTTAATTAAAATTTATTACCTAATTCTCAAAAAATAGTAGTTTGTTAACTATTTTATAGGCTTCAAATTTAATTTAAAATATTTAAATTATAAGTCTAATATATTTTACTCTTTTATTTCATGGTTTTTATACTAAGACATTTTAACTTTGTATGTTTCTTTTGTTTTTTAAAATTTATGAACAACTATTTCATTATAAAAAAAAATCACTTATGAACTTTAGTTGAAGAAAATTGATAGTTAGATTATTTCTTTTATAATATCATAGATTGTTGCACACAAACTATAAGTAATTAACCGCGCATGACGCGGAGACTATACTAGTTAATTATAATATAAAAGAGAAGTCAAGTCTTTAGAAAAGATTGCGTCGCCTCAGCGACACATCACTATTTAAAAAAAATTAACTAATTAAATTTTTAAATAAAAAACCCATTTTTCACAATATTCCACCTCCGACACGATCTCCTACAAATATGCAAATCAAGTCACATATTCAAAAGCTTTGGTCATTTATAAACTATGTTTAAGAGGAGCATACAATAAACTTTGGTTATCCTAAAAAAATTTAAAGAGGTTAATTTTAGATATTTATAAATAAGTGTTACCATATTTTAGTGATTATGTGTTGTCATTTTCGTGTTTTTGACCTTTACTAAATACAACCCACCTAAATTACCAAATACCATCCGATATCTCGCGTTACGCGAGGGACGTGCTTCTCGCGTACTTAAAAAAGGACTTTACGAGAGAGATGTACATCTCTCGCGTTACCCGAGAAGCACGTTCCAAAAAGCACATGTATTCAAAATTGATAAAGCGTAGTAAAATTAAATAATTAAACTTCAAACACATTTCATATGCAAACGTTGAAATAATGCATCACTTTACCTTTGAGAAGAAGGCTACGATGATTTGAACGCGTAGTAAGACAGTTTTTAATAATTTCATAAAAAAAAGAGAATGTAAAATGGAATCAAAGTCATTATTTAATCATTTTAATGGTTATAACCTTGAATGAATATATTGGTCCCATCAGCAACCAAACACAGCGTAGATATATAGAGAGAAGTATAGAATCGATTGGGCGATTTCCGACATCATCCCAAATCTAAGAGAAGAAGCACGCGCGCCATGTCTGTTCCTCTTCCTCTTCCTCTCCCATTCCTCGTGGTGTGGTTAGCGACGGTGGTATGTGTAGCTTGTGGCGTGGGTGTGAACTACGGCACTCTGGGAGACAACCTCCCTCCTCCGTCTCAGGTGGCCGAGTTCCTCCGCACCAAAACAAACATCGACCGCGTGAAGCTGTTCGACGCCAACCCGGACATCCTCCGCGCCTTCGCCAACACCGGCATCTCCATCACCATCACCACTCCCAACGGAGACATACCCACCCTTGCACAGCTCCCAGGAGCCCACCAATGGATCTCTGCCAACGTCGCACCCTTCTACCCAGCCACCAACATTATCAGGATCCTCGTCGGCAATGAGGTTCTCCATTGGGGCCCGCAGAACCTCATTGACAACCTTGTCGCTGCTATCAAGACTCTTCGCCTCGCCCTTGATAACGCCGGCTTTCGCAATATTCAGGTATCCTTCTCATTTCAATGGGGATTGCAGATCTCTCAATTCTTCTTACCATGTCGAACCAAATTATTTTGGATCTTGCGCCTCAACTTTCTGGAAAGGATTGTTAGAAATAACAATTTTCTATTGCTTGTATTGTTTGGGCGGTCAGAAATATTCGTTTCAGATTGATTGTGACCAAACAAAGTGCCTAACAATGCTACTTTACAGTTGTTCGTAGGGGTCTGGAACTGTTGATGCTACTTTATGTTGTTTTATCGATTCGAATTCAAGTTTAAACACTGTTTCAGAGAGGCAACCCTCGCCAACAAGGATATTAATATCGTTGTTATTAAAATGGCTATGTTTGGACAAAATTCTATTTTACCTTATCCTAATATCATGAATCTACTTCAATTGCATGGTTGTCTTTTAACCTTGTTGTCTTTTCTTAGGATCATCCAGGGATTTCCTGTGTCTTAGGACCAGAATCCCAGTTCTTGCCTACAAAAAAAAAATAGCATTACTTGTTTCTTTGTGTTTTGGGTAAACATACTGGATGATAATATGTAACAATGTTGACAAGTTAAAAATGATATAATTGTACAGAAATTCCCCCATGCCAAATGGTTCAAATTTCAGTTAGTTTGTGCAATGTGGTTTTGTGGAGATGATTTGCATTGAGTTGAATTGATTGTTACAACATGTACAGGTCTCAACTGCACACTCACTAGGCATCCTACTTCGATCCTGGCCTCCAAGCACAGGTCGTTTCCGACCCGGATGGGACACAGGTGTGCTCCAACCAATCCTACAATTCCACCGTGAAACCAAGTCCCCATTCATGGTAAACCCGTACCCCTACTTCGGCTCCAACTCCAAGAACACTCCCTTCTGCACTTTCCAAAACAAACGAGGTCTTGTTGACCGTTACACCAAAAGAGTGTACACCAACATGTTTGACGCCCTAATGGATGCTGTCTTGATGGGAATGAGGCACTTGGGACACGGAGATGTTGACATTGTTGTTGGGGAGACGGGTTGGCCCACTGTCGCCGATGGCTGGCCTTGGGTCACTCCCGAGACTGCTCAGGCTTACAACAGAGGGCTTGTTAGGCATATTGACTCGGGTGTTGGAACGCCTTTGATGCCTACAAAGAAGTTCGAGGTTTACATCTTCGCCTTGTTCACCGAGAATCTCAAGCCTGGACCGATTGCTGAAAAGAATTTCGGTCTGTTTAAGCCGGACTTCACTCCTGTTTATGATGCTGGACTATTGCGTAATGGTCAGGTATGGACACTAGGTTGATTGCTCAAGACATCAACTACATTTATACTAGTGTTCATTCTGTACATTTATACTCCTGTTTTTGTTGGGTGTGCAGCCACAACCACAGCCTCAACCGAGTCCAGCAACAGGAAAGCAGTGGTGTGTGACGAAGCAAGGAGTAACGGCGACTCAGCTGCAGAACAACATAGACTATGTGTGCAGCCAGGGTGTCGATTGTCGGCCCATCCAATCAGGAGGGTCTTGCTTCAACCCCAACAACCAGGTGGCCCACGCCAACTATGTTATGAACGCTTTTTACCAGGCGAAAGGCCACCAGCCTTTCAATTGTGACTTCTCTGGGACAGCCTTTGTTACCGCTAATGATCCTAGTAAGCCCTTCTGCACATTAACCATCATCCTCTGATGCATACTTAAACCCGTTTATCATTGTACAACCAACATCTTAGTGGACTTAAATTGGAAGTTTTTTTTCCTGTGCAGGTTATGGAACGTGTAAATTTATGGCTTGAGAGAAAATGGAGTGATGACTGCTATTGAGAAAGATTTTTAATTTAAATTTAGTGTAATTTTTGATTTATTTTATTAACAGATTCTGTTACAGTGTAGCTGGCTGGCTGATTCCTATTTCTGCCATGGAGGGATTGCCGTCTTGTTGTGTAAAATTGTCTGGTTTGCAAATAAACATATAATAGCGTTAAGTAACGGAAGCAGGGTTATTACCTAGCACCGTAAATTATCTTATTGTTATGAATTTGTCTTGAAACTCCTGCTTGTTTAACCCTTCAACGTCCCGGCTTTCACGTTAAATTTCAAGTCCCCAAGAATGTGTCTCCTCCAACATGTCCCGTGAAGGCTGGTAAAGACCGCTTCACACCTCTCCATCATTTAGAAAACCTCAAGGGTTTTTGTTAAGTGCAATTTGTACTTGAATAACTAATGGCGCTGAGACTTGCTTGCCTTAATCTTGCATAGTTGTTATCTTGTGATTTGTGACATTCGCTCTCGGTTAAGCCATTTTATCTTACTTGACCGAGTGAAATGATAATTGAGTTGCTGGTTTAAGTTCTAGTAAAACACTTAGGTAGAGTGAAACGATAGTATTAAGAGAAAATCAAGGGTTTAGGTTTTGTCCTGATTGATGCCATTAAAAGTTAGGAAATGCACAATATACTTCCATTGGATTTATAGGGATTTGTTTTAGTTATTTCCTTTTCTAAATTTAAAAGAGAAGTTTGAGGATATATGATATTGATATGTGATTAATGGAGACTCTCTTTTATCATAATCTATCTTCAAACACGTATAATCATTTTTATCTCTTTCCATCCATCTTCCTCAATTTTTAGATTTGAAGCTCTTGTCCAAACCAACCTTCTTAGAGAAATCGGTTGTGCACCTCATCGTCATATTGGATAGATTCCTAAGGAATTTGAGGTTGATCTAAGTCATATGATCCACAATCTCGTTTCAACATATATAATAGATAATCAAATTAGAGGTATGCTTGGTGTTAAATTATTAAGAAATCTGATTGATTTTACTTTTAATCGTCTTATATATAGATGTAAATGTTGATTAAGTAATCTTCCCTTTTGTTTTATGCAAATTGTATATTTTATGTTTCCTATTCCTTGCTAATGTTGATAAATAGAAACTAACTTGAAAAAGATTGAGACACTATATGAATGTCGTTGAATTCCGCAATACTCGATCAAGAGGTATAATAACTTTGACATAAATCACGATTTCTATTTTTATATCCATTCTCTTTTTTTGATATTCACGTTATTTATTTGATAATATTCACTATAACATAATTTATATTTATGGAGGTTGAAGAATGTATAGAAGCTCGACTACGGCCAATTGCATGAGACAGATTCACTACAATAAGGGTCCGTTCGGATAGGTTTTTTTGAGGTGTTGAACGAGTTGAAGATGAAGAAAAAAGGAGTTGAAGCAAAATTTGGCATGTTCGGTCAGATTTTTGTCGGAGTTGAAGATGTTAAGTTGAAGCATTATGTAGTTGAAGTTGAAGAGAACTGCTTACCCTTGGGGGATAGGGGAAGGGATTTAAGGCGTTGAAGTTGAAGGAAGATTACACTCATTGCCCCTGCTTTATCATCATTTTTTTGCCTCACAAAAGAATTCAAGAGGCAAGAGTAAGTTTGGAGCATCGATTGCGAAGGCAAGTCATAATTTTTTCACTCGTTAATTTGCTTGGGTTAAGTATGTTTGTAGATTGGTTAACAATGGTGCATTGAAGCTTGAATTGCAACACCGTAAAACCCTAGATTCAGCAAATGATGTCAGTTTGGCTGCAAACGACATCCCTAATTTCTGATTTTTTTATTTTTCTGAAGAATTTGATTGGTTATATTGTGTTTAAACAAGGAAATCAACCATTCTATTTGAGATTTGAGTGAATGGAGATGTTATTTTAGGGCTATTGTGCTATGAGGAATTGTGCACACAATGTGTTTGTTAAAATGCCAATGGCATTTTTTCACTTATTTTTTCAGGATTTTCATTGTATTACTTCTTTGGTAAACATTGTGATGTTATTTGACATGGTGTTTGACATGTTGAATGAGTTGAACATTTATAAGTAAGAAGTATGTATATTTGTTAATTATAGATGTAAAATTGTGCTAAGTTTCATGTGTGTTTATGCCTTTGGATGAAGAACTGATTTGGTCAGGAGATGCACGAATCCTGACCAAATTCTTATTTGAAGGTGTTAATGTACAGATCGGTGAAGAAGTTGTTGTTAAGCTGGTTTATGCCCTCACTAAGTTATTCAACATATTTTTGTGTTTCTTCTCTGTCTTGATCTCTGAATTTGGCAAGGTTTTGAATTTCCTCATTTTACACCAAGAGCCTTTAGAGGTGTGACAACTGACAAGTGACTTGCTATTAATTATTTCTATGTTTGTGTTGCATTATACTGCATTGATCAACCACGTAAAACATCTAACTTTAGAAATAAGAGTATCTAGAAGTAAATTCATATGATTCCTTACATAAATTAAGTTCCAGAGAAGTATGAATTAGCAAGAACTTTCTATGATTTTAGCTAGAGGGTTTATGCAGTAATCCAAGGTCAATAAACATGTTGGTGATTGAAAGTTGTTGTATACTTGTCAGTGATTATAAAACATATCTCCCTTGTTCGTCATTCTGTCAATAAATCATTCTCTTGCTACCACTAAATGTCTCTTCTTTCTGCTTTTTTGTTTGTGGAATTGTGCTTGCTGATGAATATTCTTAATTTGTATGTGGTATTTATAGAGACTGATTTTGGCGGATTGATTGTGATTGCTGATTTTGATCATCAAATTGATGTATGATCTGATTATTATGATGTAGGAATAAATTTGATGTGTTTTTATTAGATTTGCTTACATGCTGAATATCCTTGTCATCCATGGTCAATTTCAATGCATGCAAAGACTTCATCTTTCTTCAATCCATGCTGAATATCCTTGTGAATATGCATTCATATATCATTGTTTCCTGTCTTGGCCGAGCTATGTGAGGTTACTAAGATGTATACTGACATATAAAAGAGATTACTGCTTATTTTTTGCATTAAGTTTACATAAGTTATGATAAATCTAGGCATGGCTATATGCACGCGATTTGAAGACTATAGTGCGCACAAGGTTGTACGCCGCACAGATTTGTACGCGTATGTTGTGTGCACAGATTCGTGTGCATTTAGGCAAAAAAACGCGTGCATATAGGCGTCCCGTAAATCTAGCTATAATGGATTGGTTGATCTCATTTTGTATTTCTAGTTTGTGATTGATGTTTGCTTGTTTTAATTATCTAGCTAGCCACTGCACACCCAGCCATTGCGCAACAAGCTACAAGAATGTTGATTGCTGGTGTTCACTCTTTTGCACACCCAGCCACTACACGGCACAACAAGGTACTGCACAACCATCTGGTGTGTTTCATGCTGCATCGCCACCTCCCCTTATGTCTTGGCAGTCTCCTCTACATTCAGCTGTTGGTGTTCATTTCTCCGACTTCATGTTGAATCGAGTTATGTGGATGATGCTTTTGAGCTCTTGCTTCTACTCAATATTTTGTACTGTTATTTTTTTTGTTATTTATGAAATTTAGCCAAGCACCAACAAAATTGATTTATAAAATTTAAATATATCAATTTTACGTGAGCAAAACTAAATAATAACTCATAATATGACTCTAACATACAATTCAAATACTAATTATATGCATACCCTTTTTCGCCATTTTACATACCAATATCAATTACTTCAACTTGGTTCAACTTGTTTTACCGAACAATTCATATCGAACTTCAGCTCCTAAAATCTCAACTTCAGCACCAACTTCAGCTACCTTCAACTTCAGCTCACTTCAGCTCACTTCAGCTCACTTCAACTTCAGCTTGCTTCCACTTCAACACATACTTCAACTCGTGCTGATCCAATCAGACCCTAAGCCATTGTGAATCACTGTGAATTGAAGCGTTGAAAAAGTCCCCTTAAAAATGATATTCACTCTAGTAAATAAGGATATTTACGATAGAACACTGTGATATTCAGGATTTGGGTATTGACACTGGTGTTATTCATGTGTTTGGGGTGTTCGATATTCATGTAATCAAGAGTGATATTCATGTAATCGAGAGTGATATTCATGCGATCGAGAGTGGTTGCTCTGTAATCATCATAGAATTCAACCCCTCTTCAATTTGAAGTAAATTTCATATCAATCATTGGTCTAAACTCCTCATGACATAGCGGTACCCGATACTTTGAGTTTCTGTCTCCGGGGTCAACAATACCCTCTGTACCTAATTGAAATTCAGTTTTTTCTTCATTGATTTGTTCACCATCAGATACATCATTATGTGGATATTTCATGATTTTTATTCATTTTTTTTAATAATGCAATTATACATTGATGACCCAAAATTAACAAAGACAACTACCACATTAACATAGTTTGTTTGAATATCAGATGAGTATTCATGAATATCAGTTCAATTTCGTTCAAACACACAAATTCAAACCTCAAACCTCAAAATATGGTGGACTGATAATAAAGTCACTCATACCTCCTATGACCGAATATCTATAAGAAAATAGTGAGCAACTATGACCGAATATCTTCACCTTTATCATCAACTGCTTTAAATGTTAGCCTTGCACCACAACATACTCTATCAGAGGTTGTCTTACGCACACCTAGACCTGGGAAAATATGACCCGACCCGAACCCGCCCGATTTTTTGCGCTCTTAACCCGTTAAATTAAACCCGAAACCCGATTTTGACCCGACCTGATGACCCGACATTTTACTAGGTCAAAAACGGGTTGGGTCGGGTCAACCCGTTGGGTCATAATTAATTAAACAGATCTAAATAAAATCACTCAGATCTACTAATAAAATCACTCTATCAGAGGTTCTAATTAATTGATTTTGCCCGCCTCAAAACTAATAGAAGCACAAAATCGATTTTGCCCGCCTCTATACTTTTACATAAAAAAATTAAACAGATCTACAATCGATTTCAGTAAAATTAAACAGATCTAAATAAAATCACTCAGATCTACAATCTAATTTACAATCCTAATTTACAATCTAATCTAATCCTAATTTACAATCTAATTTACAATCTAATCTCAAGTCACTCAGATCTACAAACAGATCTCGATTTATACACAGATCTACAAATCTGATACACTAATCTCAAGTCACTCAGATCTACAAACAGATCTCGATTTATACACATATTTACAAATCTGATACACTAATCTCGATCTACAAAGCTATAATTTCAAACCCTAATCTCGATCTACAAGGCTGCAAACCTGGAATCATCCTCGGCGATTGTGTGGTGACGGTGAAGGCATGTGCGACTTGAGATGGTGACGACGAAGGTAGGAACTTCTGGATCTGAACTTCTGAAGGAAGAAGACGAAGGCAGGAACGGCGACATCGACGCAGAGGAGAACGGTGACCTTCGACGCAGAGGAGAAGATCTGGATCTGGACGACATCGACGTAGAGGAGAACGGTGACCTTCGATGCAGAGGAGAAGATCTGGACGCAGAGGAGATGATCTGGACGAGATGGTGACCTTCGACGCCCGAGTTATCGAGGTAACTCAATGATTCGAGGGAGCAATCGCCTGAGGCGCAGACCAGTGGAACTCCTTTGTTTTTTTAGCAGAGGAGCTCGAGGCGGTTGTTGGGGAGAAGGCGGAGAGTGACGGCGAGAGGGTGGAAGTGGACGAGGGTGTCGGAGAGGGAGGAGGTGATGACGTGGAAGGGGTCGGAGGCGGTGGTGGAAGGGCGGTAGGAGCGGAGGAGAACGGAGGAGAAAATGATCTGCTCATTTTTGGAAGAGGAGATTGGAGAGGAGAATGGAGGAGTATGAAGATTTGAAGAATGGAGGAGAATGGAGGAATTATCAGATTTGCAGATTCGAGAGAGTTTAATTAGAAGAGGAGGCTGCCTGGGAAGTGAATGAGAAAAATATGAGAAGCTTTTTTAGGGTTTGTTGTGTGGAAAGATGAATGGTTTAGATTGAGAGATGAGATCTAATGGTTGAGAAAATAATAAGGCTTTTTTAAATTATTAAAATGAGCAATTGTTGAGGCGCACAAATTATGCCCGCCTCAACAAGTCAAGACTTGTTGAGGCACACAAATTTTGCCCGCCTCAACAAGTCCAATTTTTTGTGGTTGTTGAGGCGGCCAAAATTTTGCCCGCCTCAACAGATGTTTGTTGAGGCGGGCGGAGTTTTGCCCGCCTCAACAAGGGCGCTGCAACAACTGTTTTTTCCACTAGTGCAAGTTGTTTATCGATGCTATCCATATTGCTAGGATTAAAGGCTCTTGGTGTAAGGTTTATTTTCCAGTAGAAAATATGATTGCATGATATCTGGAGTGTTTATCGTGAGTGAGAGTTAATTGCATGTTAAAGTAGAAAACGAGTTCATCTGTTTTGCATGTATGTTATTAGTCCTTGCTTGAATGATTTTGCTTTATCGAGTCTTGAAGCGAGTTCTTCGGGTTAGGTGTTGTGATAAGTATTGTTATGTAACAAGTTCTTCTAACAATTACTTATGATCAAGATAAGAACAACTAGGCAAATATTATAACTTAGAAAATGAATAGATTTCCATGATCACACGATTGATTTATTGTGTGGATCCATATTAAGTGTGACGCCTTCCTCTCATATATTTACATCCATCTTTTGCTTTGCTTTACTTGTTACTTTTGTTCGATTTGCATACCCCCCCCCCCCCCCCTTTTTCTGGTTATTTCTTGGTTACTCATTAAGATACTTGAGAAATATAAATTCTATGTGGGATTAGACCCTGACTTATTGTTTTGCCTTCATCTACCTTCCAAATTATTCCATTTTGAAGTTTGGGATCAGTTTAGCTATTTGGGAACATTGACAAGAAGCTTTTTGGTTGAGCGGTTTTCGATAGTGTAGTAAGTATTTTTGTTTGAGGTATTTTTTCCTGATTATTATTACCCATATGTTGTATGGTTCTTCAAGTACTTTTCAGAGTAGTTTTAATTTGAAGAGATATACTAATTTCCTTGTTTTTTCCTAATCATCATGACGCCACATTAAATATCTAAGACACTAGGAATTGCCTCCAACAATACAAAAATCTACTCGCATCCTTCTTTGCCTTTTCTGCTAACAGGCTTAGGTGTGTACCGCAGTGGGTTTCATGGTTCAAAAGAAAGTACACAGAAATAATAATGTAATGCAAAGAGGTTCATTATATCTACATCATGTAGAATAAATCAGCAGGGCCGGCCCAGAGGGTGTTCCATTAGGCCCAACGGAACAGGGCCTCCAAATTTTAAAAGGCCTCAAATTTCGAAAGCTTCTATATATTAAAATTAAAGTATGAAAATAAACAAAAAGTTTATGTTGCTCTAGTGGTAAGATGCTCACCAGATGTGGAGGGTGTCTCGTGTTCGAAACCCAGCAGCTCCATTTTATTTTTTCCCAAACTTTTATAAAGCAATTTATATTGAGATTTACAAGTTTACAATTACAAATTATAAAACTTTTGTAAAAAATCAAACTTTTACAAGACAATTTATATTGAGATTTACAAGTTTACAAATTATAAAACGTTTGTAAAAAATCAATATTATAATTGAAAAAGAGTTTTATCATTATATTTAATAAGAGAAAAATAAAATTTTGTTATGCAACCATATATAAAAATATTTATATGAAAAAATTGTAAAAGCGAATTGATCAAAAAATCAATATCATAATTGAAAAAGAGTTTTATCATCTATCTATATATAAAAATTGATGGTCTTGAGAAAGTAATGGTAATCTGTACCTAATTAATGTATTGAAAAAGTTGATATTGAATAATGGTTTGACATAAATTATAAGAAATCAATGAAAAGAATAATTGAAGCTTGAATCAACAAGTTTACTTGAAATCAAAAAGTTTATCGTCTTCGTTTAAGACGCTTTGCTCAACCAAGAAAACAAATTATGCATAAACAGTGATGTATTCATATCCCCGATTTATAGGGGCTAGAGTGACTCTTTTTTTTCGTCGAAAGAAATCATTTATCATTTTCTTGATTGATTCTGTTTACAAATTTAACTTTGTTGAGCTTATATTGTTGTATTGAATGTTGTGAACATAATTTGTCTCAATTCAATTTTCGAACGTCTATTTAACAACGTTAAGCAGTATATACAATTTTGTAATTTCTCCGCGCGGGTCCGGTTCTAGTTATACTTAATAAGAGGAAAAAAGAATTTTGTTATGCAACCATCTATACATATATTAAAATTCTGTAAAAGCGAATTGAGCAAAAAAATAATTTTTTTTGCACAGGGCCTCTAAAATCCTCGGAACGGCTCTGTAAATGAGTTGTGTTGTTAAAGATGATCTACTCATGGGATTATTCAATCATGACAGGGCACAAATGATCTTTGAGTCTTCTATCATTTGAGCTTATGAGGAGGGTTCAAAACGTCAATAAGACTCTTTTGGGTCTGAATGAAATACATTCTATGCATGAGCATGTAAGCATGATGTATGAAAGTCAAGTTTGTCAATCACTGAGGTTTTTATTGAGAGTACATAGTAAGTTTAGGGAAACCAAGGTTTTTATTAGTTGTATATAGCCGCGCATTCATGTCCATAATAAAGTAGTCTTTCTCAATCACCGAGGTTTTTATTGAGAGTACATAGTAAGTTTAGGGAAACCAAACCTAGTTCGAGATGAAACTTCTCAAAGGTTCCTAATTAACTGCTTTGGTGAAGATGTCAGAAATTTGATCTTTTGTTTTGAAGTAGATCATGGTTATTAGCCTTTCTCGACATTATCATGTAAGAATTGATGTCTTATCTCTATGTGCTTAGTCCTTGAGTGTTGTACATGATTTTGGGAAGTACAAATGGCACTAGTATTGTCACATAGTATAGAAATGGAGTCAAGCAGAATACCATCGTCACATAGTTATTGTTTGAGTCATAGGAATTGAGATCAACACATGGAAAAGACTATATTTTAACAACCACAAACACAGGGTGTCACAGTGCAAGAGATTCCCAAAGAATCTACACAGGCAAAAGGAATGGTCTGACACAACTTAACTATACATAAGTGCTATATAAGCAAACCATAACTAATAACATCATACTAAGCAAAGGAAACTAAACAACACAAAAAAGTGGACACAAGCCATACATTTAGAAGGCTTTGAACCCACCTTGGAGTATTACTTGTTAGATATAATACATAAAAGGCTTATATGACATATGGAAACTAAGAGTTTACAAAATGACTCCTAAGAGACTGAACCCAAGAAAACTCATCCTAGTATATGTCACATTGTCTGACCACGCCCATGCTCCCCTAGTGCGCCAGAACCTGATCATGCAAAAACACAATCACCCCATTCCGAAATGAGGATTAGTTTCCAACCAGACTAGCAAGTGTATAGATGGTGTAATATGTGAAAGAATAAAGATAAGAAAATTGAAAACATGCAAGAAGTAATGCATTCATCAACATATGTGCATATATCCAAATACATATACATATAAGCGGATAGACAAGATCCTTCAATCTTCTTTTGCAATTACAATCCTCAAACCAAAACATTGATAATAACTCACATTATAGTTAAGGTTTCCCGGCGTTCTGGTATCGAGCGGACTACCCACCTATGTGGGAGTCTCCCATAACATGGGCAAACATGATAATGCACTCTATCCACCTGAAGTGGAAGTCATAACAAATATGAGAATAAAAGCAACATACGGACTATCCACCTGAAGTGGAAGCCAAGGCTCACAATATATATGGACACCCAAACGGACTATCCACCACGTGTGGAAGCCGAGGCCCACAATAAATATGGACACCCAAACACATTTGGCTAGCCATACCAAGCTATCAAGGTACAGTAGTATAGACATATCAATCTCATATAGCATACTAAGTCTCGCTATATTCTCATGTCCCAGTCTCATAGATTATCATAAACTTAGTTTTGAAAATTAAGCAAGCCTACAACCTTAAGGTGCATATATACTAAGTCTCTTCATATCGAGATAAGCTTATCGATACTCCCTCCGTTCCCATTTCTTTTTCCCGTATTCCATTTAAGGGGTTCCTATTTGCTCTTCTTATTACTGAATTTTGCTATTTATGTTGATGAAAATTTGACCAAATTATCCTCATGAGCTCCCTAAAATTACAAACTCACCAACCCATATATAATGCAAAATAAACCCTCATTCCCTCATTTCTCACTTCCACTCTACCTCTCCTCTCTAGAAATCTCTCTTGTTCTTGAGAGTTTGCACTCTCTTGTACTCCAAATCAGGGAGCTTTCTCGCAAATCGATCTCCTCTCTTCCCTTTCTCTCTCTCACTTCTCCGCTCTCTTTTTTTATTTCGTCCTTAGGGTTCTAAAAAGTTGGGTGTTTTAGGCTCTTAAAAACCCTATAATCTAAATCTGAGAGGAATTGGGTGTTTTGGGTTTAGGGATTTTGCTTGAATTGTCTTGTTACTTTGTCATGAGTCATGAGTCAGATCCCTTTTGGCAAGATTCCTCGAAAATGGAAGCATCTGGAACCTATGTATGCTCGATGGATAACCAGTGTGGGTATCCTCATGAGTGCCAAGGAATCCACATGTTCAGTCTCACTCGATCTCCTCTTTCATCTAGGGAGACTTCAGTGGAGGGCCCTCTAGTAGTGGTTCACGATGACTTTGATGAAGATGCAGATTCGGCTTTGCCAATCTCCAAGTCCCTTGATCAAGCTCAACATCCTGATGACAACAAGGAGAACGTGGTTGCTCCTGAAGTGGTGGTTGTCCCAGATTCGGATGAGGTTGTCCCAAATTTGGATGACGTTGTCCCAGATTCGGAAGATGAAGAATCCCTATGCTAAGTCTTCTATCTCTAATACACTTGTTAGATTTAATTAGGATTTGTAATGTTGGATTTGATTCTGAACAAGGAATGCGGTATGTCGGTTTTATGGATATAATATGTTGGGGCTATGTATGATCTGATGTTTAGATGTCCCCTGTTTGTTTTTCAGAATCCTCTAATGTTTAATCGTTCTATGTTTGATTTGTGATTGAAATGTGTTGTTCTCTCTTTTTGTGGTTTGAGTGATACAAATATCACTGTGTCGTGTAGGCTGATTTATAATTTCATACTCATCTGTTTGATTACATGGTTGAAAGATAAATAAAAGCATAAGTCATAACAACATTGATTTTTATACGTGATACAAATGTAATAACAGCACATATACAGATATCACTGGGTATCTCTATCACTTTCTCTCTCACGTATATTGCATGTACTATTAGTGCAAAACTTGCACATCTTATGTTTCTTATTTTTTGGTTTGTTTAGCTTCACCTCAGACCATAATCTGCAGTCAACTGATGGTCATTGCTTATCACTGAAATTCAGGTAACAAGGAGTTGAAGGAATTACTCGTAAGAGCTGAGAAACAAGAGAGAGAGGTAGTTTATCAAGATCAACAGTGCAGACTTGCAAAAGCTTTGGAGAATAAAGGTGACATGTCAACCTGGCATTAACTTTAAATGGATTTCTCCATAAATTAATAGCTTGGGACATGATTTTTATATCACTAGTCAACTAAAAAACATGGAACAGTCAAGGTCAAGAAATTGATAAGATTGCCTATCTAGATCTTGTTCACTCTACTTTAAACTCTTAAGTATACCATATTGTTTATGCCACAAGGCATTCTTAGGTAAAGAGTATTGGAGATCTTTTAAGTGTTGTCTGTTGCTTACAGATGCCATGATCAAGTCTCTAGAAGAAGATGTGATGACTAACAAGATGAGCAGTGAGAGCTTAAAATCTAACTTGGAAAATGCACACCAGGAGCCAGATGCTAATGGATCACCCAATTTCTAATGGTTCAACTAATGGATCACCCAATTTCGTTTCATGTGTTGACACTTTCCATGAAGGTATGTTGTCAATACTAATTCAAAAGACACTTCATCATAATATTAGAATATCCAGGAGTTCACAAAATGATATAGCAAAACAATGAACCTGATTGTAGCACTATGTTAAAGATCATCATAGAATACCATATTAAGGTGCTATGCTAGGATGATCTAGAATTCTATCTGATCCTTCCCCTTGGCTTGATTGTTGGGTGTGTTGTTGTGTATAATCCTCTTCATTTGGTTGTTGATTTTGTTCTACTGCATTGTCCCTTGGTTGTGGTGGTAGTTGTGCATGTCCATGAACTATCTCCCATGGTGTAACACTGCCCACATAAGTGCCTTGATTTGTATTTGGATGTTTCCTTGTGCCTTCATCTTCTTTTTGTTTACATGTTCATATCCATTTCCCCCATGTGTTTTGAGTATTTCATTCATTACATGTTGAAGAGTTACCCAAACAATGTCTAGGGTTTTAGGATCTACCTCATAGAAGGCGTCATTAACCGTCTCAAGCATTTTGTCTATATTTTCAGGCATTTTTTTGTGCATAAGTGATTGGATGCTCCTAAAAAATCCTAGATCTAGGATGTTTAAGTCTGGGCTATTTGGAGGTTGTCGAACTAAAATAAATGTAAAATCTTCTTGTGCATATACCTCCTGCCATTGTGGATCATCCTGTTTTATATGTGGCCTTGCGTTATCCTGTTGAATGAAGATAATTTTATGCCTTCTTTCTGCTGGCCACTTTGCTTTGATAGTTGGAACTATCTAGTTGATTAGCATGTTTCTGGTTACAGTCCGGTTTATTGATTCCACTAGCTTTGTTATAATTGTCCCTTTGTCTCTTTTCTTTGATGATCTTTTTGTTGGTTCTTGATATGCGAATGAGAAGATTCCTATCTTCCCATCAAATGTGCATTCCCCTTCTGTGTTGTATCTTGGCCTAGTCACTGCAGCTGTGAACATGACCTTTGATATGAATTTGCTTGATGATGTTGGCCTGTATTTCCCCTTCTCGGATTTTTCTAAATAGACCTTTTGTGATTTTTTTGTGAGAAAGAACCATTTTTCATCTATGTGAACAAAGTCAAACATAGGCATATACCCCCTCTTAGATTCTGGTGTGTTTCCTTGTAATAGCTCTAGTATCTACAGCAATCTTGTGATTCTATTTTCATCCTTCAATCCAGGATGCAAACTGTTGGTATGAGGCTTAATATATCCCCTCTTCACCATCCTGTGAATAGTTGTCTTTGACATACTGAGTTTATGAGCTAAATCTCTTAAGCAAGTTCTATCCCTCATTTTAAGTGCTTTGATTGCTTCACGTGGAACTTGAATCCTCTTTCTACCACACTTATGAAATTTAGTACTCACATTGTATCTTTGTCCTGCATTTTTTTGACGCTTGGCTTGGTTCCATAGAGTGTTGATATTCCTACTTGTCACACCGAATTCTTGTGCAACTGCCCTTAGTGTCCCCCGCTCAAGATTTCCCTCGTTTGCTCTGTTAAGCAACCATAGCAAAACATGTAACCTTTCTTCCCTGTTGAGCCTGATACTAGATGGTTGATGATGACTTGTCCCATCTGTTTGTTGCTCTGTTTCATGTTGGGTTGATGATTGATGATGGCTTGCCCCTTGTGTTGGTTGTTCAATGGGTGGCTGGTTGAGATCGAACTGGAACTCTTGTTCTTCTTCTTCCATCTCCTCGGCTCCTTCATTGAGATCAAATTGAAATTCATGTTCATCATCAGTGTCTCTATCAACTGGAAATAGATGACTATTTGCATTGATGGTTGAAGCCATCTGGTACATACAATGATGCTGAAATTCCTTCTTTTTGGATTTTTTTTTGTTTTGCTTAGAGCATTAATGGTGTGGAGTTAATTCTGGTTTTGCTTAGAGCATTAATGGGTGAAGTAAATGTTGTAATGGTTGAAATGGGTGTAATCCAGGTTTAAATGATGATCTGTGTGCTCTAAATACTGCTTCCTGATTGGTTGTTGGAAAATTTCCCTTGAATTTGATTGGTTATTAAATTGAGACTTTTTTTTATTATTATTGTTCTGATTTGGTTCAGGCGGTAATAATTGTACATTTGCAGTTCCTTAATTCATGTGCTAAAATTGAAACGAGAAGAAATATCTGGGATGGAGGGAGTATAAGATAAATAAGTCAAGTCAATAAATACATAAACTTCATGCGATATTCCTAAATTTCTTAACCTTGCATCAAAACATATAAGCATCCACAAACACTTGCCTTAGAGTCGACAATCGAGTACGAGTCCTTCAATGAGTTAAATCCAAGCGACTTAATTTCAATAAGCCCTTTCTGGATCCAACCAAGGTTTCCTAAATAATAATTTAACCAATCAATTACTAACTAAGCTTCACATAAGGAAAACCTCCAAATTGAAAACCTAGGGTTCAAGATTTTATGAGAAATCAAAGAAAGGTTCAAGGGTTGGATCAAGGCTTACCAAGGGAGTGATAAGTTTCAAGGGAACCTCGTTGGCATCAACCCAAGGCAGTGGTGGCTGACCACCTGTGCCTACAGTCCATGACGCAACAGTCTAGAATGCAGCAACAAACAACCAGGAAGATGGTTGAACGACGACTACGGCTCCTCCCGTTGGTGGTTAGCTTCCTCTTCGTTGGGTAGGACTTGATTTTTGGAGGAGGAAGGTGTAGATGACCTGCACAGCAGGTCGGGAGTGCTCAAGAAAGCTCGTGATAATTGGAGGAAAGAGAGAGGAGAGAGAGGAAAGAGGAAAAAAATAGAGAAGTGGGTTTTCTAGAAATAGAAAGCTCAAATATAATATGTAGTGATTGTCAATTACTTAACAGGTGGAAACCAAGCTAGTCATCCCGAAACTTCTACCAAGATTTTCTAACATCCGGTCAATCAAAAACAAATTTACGATTCAAATTCTATATTCACTACATATTAGAATTATTAAATAATTTATATTAATGGGATATCACATATATATTCTGATCTAGCAAGTGATTAAGCTACACTGGATTATTTCTTTGAAACCCAAGACACTAGACATGGTTCAAGAAATTGAGCCATTCCATATGTGGATTTGTAATCCACTCAATACTCTCTATTGTCTTCATTAGTGTATCAAACCAGCCTAAGTTCTCCACCCCTTGGGTACCACAGTCAAAGATCACATGTACCTCTCAATTATCTCAGTATCCTTGTTGCCATCTTAAAATGTGAAACCTAAATCTAGTAGACACAAACAATATACTTATATCACATATACTAGTGGTAAGGCAATGTAATGAACTTATCATGCCTATGTAGAGTGTTTGTTCAACTCCTGCTCCATCTTCATCATTGAACAATGTCTCGTTTGGAGAAATAAGAGTTGAGAACGGATTGTAATCTTGCATTCCATACTTCTTTAAACACTCTTTGAGATACTTCTATTGATGACCTTGGTACCTACCTCTTCTTCAACAACTTGAAGTCCTATAAAGAACTTGGAGAACCTATAAAGAACTTGAGTTCTCCAACCATGCTCATCTCAGATTCACTTTCCATGAGACTCACAAACTTCTTGACCAAATAATCATTGGTAGAGTCGAATATGATATCATCAACGGAAACATGCACAACTAAAGTATTCTTGCCTTCCATCAAAAGGAACAAAGTCTTGTCAACCACACTAGGTTCATAACCATGTTCAAGAAGAAACATCGACAATCTTTCATACCAAGCTCTGGGATCTTGCATCATACCATAAACCTGACCGGGTTGAGAAGAAGCTTTAAAGCCACGGGTCTGCTCTACATAAACTTCCTCCTTTGGAACTCTGTTTAGGAACGCCATCTTTACATCCATGTGTGGAAATATGAATCCATGATGTGTAGAATAAACAATTAAGAGTCGAATTGCTTCTAGTCTTGCAACTTAAAAAGTTTCATCGTAGTCAATTTCTTCTTGTTGGTTGTAGCCCTTGACCACCAATTTGATTTTTTTTCTCTTGACTTAACCTTTATCATTCTTCTAATTCTGAAACACCCACTTGGTACCTGTAATGGTTTCCTCTTAGCACGACTATTCTTTTCTAACTTTTAAAATCAACGTCTAACTTGTTTGTTTGGTATTTCTCCTTTATTGCATCCTTTTCATCCTTGATGGGTTCTTGTCTGTGGATTATTACCTTCACAATTGACCATCAAGAGAATAAGTGTGACACACGATCTTCTCTACCCACCAATCATACTCTTCGGACTTCAAAACCGGAGGCTTCTAAAATGACTCATTGATTAATGTGTTTGACATCTTTCTTGCAAATTCGCTAAAATCTAGAGCAAGTCTCTGGTTCTAATTGTTGGATTATTAAGGAACATCTGTGATTCTGAAATACTTCGTAACCTCAAATAAAGTAAATAAATGTAACATATTATACAACGAAAGTACTTAAATAGAAAAGATGTTGTCTAACTTGAGCACAAGATTTTGAGTGGAAACTCTAAAAGCCACTAGCTTCTTGAAGAAAACCATTGTCTTCAAACTTCTCACTTAAAGGAATGTGACCTCATCTACTTGTTGTATTGATTTCTTGCTCGATTACAAAGTATCTCGGACTTCAACTCATGGACTTCCCACCAAGTATTGAATCACTCAGCTCCTACTTTATTTCACCAACTCACTCTTTACAACTTTGCAAGCTTATTTGCTCAACACCAATTGTCTCAAGGATACTCATACAAAACAATTCTCTCGCTTTATTTAGCATCTTAAATAACCTAGAGAGCTTAGTCGAAATATTTATCTAACCGCGTACAAATTTCCATCTAAAACACTTAGAAAGTCTATCCCGAGTCTAGTTATATCATATAAGAAAAATCTTCTTTTTCCCTTCTTTTCAATAAATTGAAAAGACTTTTTTCCTTCCTTTCTCTTTTTCCCTATAAATGATGAGAATTACAGTCTTCTTATCTCGTGCTCATCAAGTAAACTTCGTAAACTCAACCGTCACTTAAAGATATGGTAAGTTTTCATGTTTGTCGCTTTTACCAAGCATATTGTCTGCCAGTCGAGGTTCCTGAACCTACCAGGTTTGTGTCTCCTCTCCTTCTCTTCTGCACGTTGTGCGAACACACATGTGACAACTTACATGTTCATGAACAACTCATGTACATAGTTTCTAAATATTTGTGAACAACAAAGCTTAAGGTATCCTAACAGGCGTGATGTTACTTGGCTAGCAACGAGTCTTATCCCAAGAGATTGTGTGGCGTTGACGATCTATCTTGAGTGTGCCCTAGTAATCAGGCTATTTCAACGAAGGCTCATGGTGTGCTCCTCCTCTACAACCGTCATGATAGACAGGTCTCGTCAAAGACTAATCCCCTCATTAAGCACACGTGGCCTAGTGATACTATATCAAAATAAAATGATGATATATAAACATAGTTTCTATTCACCACCCACTCAAATTGCTATTTACCGCCCAGTTTTTGTGCGTCACGCATGGATTAAAACCATACGTCACGCACGAATTTTTTTTTAAAAAAAAATCCATGGGTCACGCATGGATTATAACCATACGTCACGCATGGATTATAACCATACGTCACGTATGTATTTTTTTTTATTTTTTGCTTGTTTTTTTCCATAATCTTGTAGATAATTTCAATACGATCGCGTGCATATAAAATTCGTCCAAAACGGACATCGTTTGCCCCTTCAAAGAGTCAAAAAACAAAGAACAGTGGAGTAATGATGATTAAGTGTAACAAATCTACTACTTCGTATTTATAAATTGTAGTTGTGGATTTTCTCCAAACCAAAGAAGAAGTTCAGGCACTTCCGTCAGATACGAGATTGAAAGATATGGCTTTGTCCTGGCCGTTAGAGCGTTAAGCCACTCATTCTCTTAGGCCGTCTCAAAGCGCTTAGTCGAATTTTGGTTTCCGGGCTTACCCGCTAGGCGAAGGGTAGACGGAAGAAGGTGTCCGAAAGCCCTATTTTCGCGAGACCCTTTCGGTCCACACTGGAGAACTCGTCTCTCGGGCGTTGCTCTATTGGGCGGAGGTTCCTCGATCAACTAACTTACTTAAAGAAGAAAGCACTTTTTTTTCGATCTTTAAACACTGAACACCACATCTCGACAAAGAAATTAAGTATTACCATCACTAAATAAAATCTTTGCTAAGTTATCTACCATATTATAAAAAAATTGAAAAATGGTGTGTTGAGTTTTAACGGACTTGTTGATACAAGAAATTATGTGTGATAAATTTGTATTTTGGCCTTTTGAAGGGACAAACGATGTCCGTTTTGAACGAATTTTATATGCACGCGATCGTATTGAAATTATCTACAATATTATGGGAAAAAAAAGAAAAAAAAAAATCCATACATGACGTACGGTTTTAATCCATGCGTGACGCATGAATTTTTTTGAAAAAAAAATTCGTGCGCGACGTATGGTTTTAATCCATGCGTGAGGCACAAAAACTAGGCGGTAAATAGCAATTTGAGTGGGCGGTGAATGGTAAGGGCCTATTTAAAAGTAGGCTAATTAGGTAAAGCATAGCATTGTGGTTTAAATCTTGAACCATATAACACCCCTCTTTTATATTTTCCCTATTTTCATTCATTGTCCAATTTAGTTTTACCTTGTAATCTTGTATCAGTATTTTTTTAAAATTTAATATTTTAGTTCTATTATTGAAAGAAGAATAAAATTAGTTATTCTATAAGAAATAGTGTTGTAAAAAATTTTAACTTTTTAAAGGATCAAGTTCCTGGGTTATGTTCTGGTGAAAACCTTGTCTTAAATGGCGTCTAGCAGCCCCTGAACATTATTGTTCAAGATCATGCATATTATTTTTTATGTTTAAGGTCACGAAACCAATGTTCATTGCTCAAAAAAACAATGTTCAACCGATACCTTCACAACAATGAACATGATCAAAAAGAAAATATAATGAACACAATTTACACTAATATTCGTGGTAGTGATAACGAATGTTCATGGTCTGAACTTTAATGTTCGCGACTTTAATGTTCACGACTATAAATACAAATTGTTGATGCATGTTCACGGAGAAAAATTCAATGAGGGAAAATTAAAATCAATGAAATTAATGCTTACAAAATCCATGAACATTTTAGCACAAATGAGAGAACATTTTATAAAGACAATAGTGAACGTTCAAAAGCAAGTACAATAAACATAAAGGTTGGTACCTTGTTGTCTAAAAGATGATTGTTATATGATTATTATGTTTTAATACACTTAATGTTTTGACTTTGTTTACCGTGCGTGATGAGTTTTATGTTAATTAGGATCAAGTTTTGATTATAAGTTTTATAACGAGTGTTAGAACCGTAAAATATACGGATAAATAAATAAAATAATATAACAATGAACTTATTTAATATATAACAAATATTTTCATAATAAGTTACCTAATTTAATTTGGGTGATGCTATATACACTCATTTTTTTGTCTATTTAGACTCAGATACCCACGCACCCGCAACACGTGGGCGTGGCTAGGTACCCACGCACACGCAACGCGTAGGCGTACGTTTAAAACGGATATCCGACCATTAAAGTCACGCCCACGCAATGCGTGTGCGTGAGTATTTTGATAAAATATTACGCCTGCGTAAACTGTACCCGTAGGGCAATTTCGGAAATATTAAAATATACCCACGCACACGCAACGCGTGGACATGGATGTTTTCAAAAATATACCCACACCCACGCGTTGCGTGTGCGTGGGTACCTGACGTTGGTTTTATACATGCTTTTGAAGAGAACGTTTATATAATGCTTTTGAAGTGCAGAATATAATTCATTATCTAGTAAACGAGATTAAGGAAAGACTTTTACATAAGCAGTGACTGTATAGCACTTAGCTTGGAGTCATGTTCATGATGAACAGAAACAAACTGCATAAGGGTAACCTACACCTAGACGGAATGATTAACTGAGCTACTGAGGTGTCCTCAGGTTGATACAGCCAAATTGAAAAACGAAATAGAAACAAACTTTGGTTGTAGGACAAGTATTTACCCCCAAATTCTCAATTTGGTTTTAGGATTAGGAGGTCATATAACTACAAAATCTATCATCATAAAGTATTATATCCAAAATAACATACTGACATAAAGTATAAAACTACATAATCTAATGTGGATCAGATCTATCCTCTTCCTCGCGCCCAGAACCGCTACCCTCACCACGCACATGTTCCGAGTTTTGAAAAAGAGATGCACGTTGAGGTGGATCCGGAACGGGGTAAGGTTCCCCAGTCATAAACCCGATGAGAGAGATAAGGCACTCCGTCTCGTCATTACTGATACTTGGACATTGGAGACGCTCGCGTACCGATCCAAGAGATAACTGAAGGTGCTATGTAATTAAAATATATGTAAAAATCACGTAATATTACTTAAAATATAATAACTTTGTATAAACGAAATTACTTACCACAGTAGCATCAACAGCCGGAGGCCGAGGGACTTGTTGTGGTTGTGAGGTAGGATCCACATAAGGGTGAGTGATGTCGAGAAAATAGTCCATATAATGTTCGTCGCACTCCCACGACCACCTACATCGCTGATGCGTATCAATGTCGAACAAATGTCTCTCGCGCTCTTCCCAGGTAGGATACTCGTCTCCATTGAACTCCACTTTGTAGTCACTAATATTTTCTATTCGATTTTCTGAGCTTGGAGCATAGGGTTGAAGTGGAGGAACCTGTCTAAGCCCAAACTGTCGTAGGACTCGGGTGGCGTAATACGGCTCTTGGACATCCATGCAACGAAGAATACCATCCAGTCTAGAGAGTCGATGAGTAGTCCTAAAATTGACCTCTAAAAGTCCATCACCTTCCCTCCAAGGCATCCACTGCACCTGCAAATAATACAACAAGAGGGGAGCAACATCCACCATCATACAACCATAGAACATTATCCAACACATTATTCAGCAAAATTTCGCAACCTAAAATCAGCAAATTCAGCAAAATAAATTTTGTTTACGCAAAAGAACATTATCCAACACATTATTCAACAAAATTTCGCAACTTAAACTCAGCAAATTCAGCAACCATAAATTCAGCAAGCAAAATGGCTACATTATCCAGCAACCATAAACTCAACAAAATTCAGCAACCATTATTCAGCAAAATGTGTATCTTATGCATGTTCAGCCTATCATTAGGGAAAGAAGGCAAGCAGAAGATAGAAATAAAACCATACCTCCTCAACCGAAATTCCGTCTAGCAAGCGTCTAATTTCAATAAGCCTATCATGAGTTTGATTCCCAATGGGTCCAGGCTCGTCCCTAGTAGCTTCTCGTGGATCTCTCAACCTCTCTGGGTTAAGTGACGGAGGTCCTCCAAAACGAGGGAAATAACGCCAAATCCAACACTACAGAAATTAGAAAAACAATGCGAAATCATACATCTACCTCTAATGCTTAAACTATTAGAAAGCATACCTGCAACAGTCTCAGACACCCTGCTATTCCAGCTGCCTGGGCTCGGGACGCCTCTCCCAAATTGCGATACAAGAGTGCAAGAACTCCGGCTCCCCATGCAAACTTGTCAGTTTTGTCATGGTTCAACACAAGTTGCATATATTTGTGTTTCACCTTATTGGTGGACCATTTTATGCATAAAACATGAAATATCCTCCCCCTCGTGAATGCAAAAGCAATGTTGAATGTCTTTCCCGTGGAAGTAAAACCAACCATCTCAATCAAAGGCATGCCATACCTGTATATATATATATATATATATATTATTACAAGTATAGCATAACTACTACAAGAATCGTATAAAAGATTAGTAAAACAATAACAATACCTATTAGTCTTGTATGTGCCATCAATAATAACAACATAAGGGAATAGCTTCAGCAGATGCAGTGTCTTTGGGTTCGCAAAGAATAAGATATCCACTTGATTAGTAGGGCGCTCATTCCTGTGATACACTTTGTATCCCTCTTGTTTTAGGTATCTAAGTGCCCATTGCGTTATGGTTAATTCTCCCTGATCCTCAAATTGCATCTTCTGGCGAAAGTTGTGATTTGTTTGGAGGATGTAACATTTCCTGGAAACCGGTCTCTAAGCTCAGCAATAATCCAACTTGCCTTGTTTCCCATCTCGGTCCACCTCCTAACCAGTCTCTCTTGTACTGAGGTCATTCTGCCAACATATGCATGCCTAAGGAAACTTGTAGGAAGGGCATGGTTGTGGTATCCGAAATCAACTTCAAGCTCCCCCATGTTTCTGCTTTTGTTACCTTGTCTACGGTCAACCTATATCCAATCACCATGAATCGACAATTGCACTTTTTTGTTTGAGTTCTCCTCCCTTCCACATTATTCTTGAGCTTATACACACAATAATTCTCACATACCATTATCACTCTATTAGGATTTGAGTTTTTAGTAACGATAACCATCATCAACTCTTTTCCAAATTCTCTAACCCAATTGAACATTTTCTTCGGGCAATCCCACACATAGTCCACAGTAAAATCATCTGAGTAGTCTCTTGTGCATATCTATTTAAAATATCGTTATTTAGATAAAGTAACATTATTATTCAAAAATAGACACATCGTTATTAGATTACAAAACTAAGTACAACCATACAATAAATACAAATACTACATTTTCATGCAGCTTTACCTCCTTAGGATCAATATAGTTTGACCTCAATTCTCTTTGCACCGATGGCTTTACCTCCTTAGGATCAATATAGTTTGACCTCAATTCTCTTTGCACCGATGACTCTCCATCTTGATTTGACATTGTTTTTCTTATGGTTTGTTCAAATTGGGATAGAAGAAAAGAATAATATAGGTTTAGGTTTTATGTTTGCAAGACTAAAATTTTACTCTCTAAAATTCGCCGGAAAGAATCTTTTGAAAATCTTTCGTTCAAATTTATTACCTTAAAAGATATTGCGTCGGTTACAAAAAAAAATTCGGAAAAAACGGAAACACCCACGCCCACGCGTCGCGTACGCGTGGGTCTTAAAACCAAACAAAACAGGCACGCCCACGCAACGCAAGTGCGTGGGTCTTGATTTTAAGTTTTTTTTTTCGGTTATGACCTACGCGTATATGAAGCGTGGGATTGACAAAAAAAAATTATACCCACGCACACGCTTTTGCGTACCCGTGGATTAAATGTTTCGGATATCCATAAAATGGTCTCGCACACGCGTTGTGTATCCGTGGGTCATACCCACGCCCACGCGTCGCAACTGCGTGGGGTATTGAGTGTATATAGACAAAAAAATGAGTGTATATAGCCGTTACGTTTAATTTTGTAGTATATAGAACAATAGTTGTTTTTCTCAAATGCTACTAAGCCGGATTTCGCATAAGTACTTCAAGCTACGATGATTTAAACATTCACAATTACATGAATTACATGAATATACAATGTTCTCTTGTTAATTAAAGTATTTCATACTTTGCTCTTTACTCTTCAGAAACATTGTTCTTTAGTAGAATAAATATTTACGTATTCATTTCTTCTAAGATATTCTTATCCTTCAGAAACATTGTTGTTTAGTAGAATAAATATTTACATATCCATTTCTTCTAAGATATTCTCAGAATCAACAGTTAGTAAGATAAAAGGGTCGCTGACTCTCTCTTGAGTATTGATTGAGAATGTAACTAAGCTATGTAACTAAGCTAGAACTACCATTCAGGTGGTTAAATGACTCATACAGATGAAGTTAAGCTAAGGTGGAAAACTTGTAGAATTGTTTGTGAGACAAACTTGTTCGTTTGTCTTGTTGTAAACAATTCTTCTAAGCTAAGATAAAGCTTAAGTATCAACTCTTTAATATTTTTTATGGAATTAAACAAAGTATTGGTACTGTTATGGATTAAGACAATTTACAAATGCATGATCAATGACTTGAAGTGTAATGGCATATGACATTTATTTCCATCATAAGACACACTAAGACTTGTACATTCATAATAATAAAAAAATCATATTCAATAGGTTTTTTCATATGCTAAAATTTATAGTAGATGGTGGGGTAATTTTTAGATGTTTTTTTAATAAGGTAAATAAATGAAAATGACTGCAGTGCGATTAACTTTTCGCATGTATTATGCGAATAATTTGTCCCTAAGAATGATGCAAAAAATTTGTCCCTAGGAACGATCATTCTTATCTCCACAATCCACATCTGGTCACAGGCGATTAACTTGATCAATTGATGGTCAACGTGAGAGACATGTGGATCAAGGAAAACCACTGCAGTGCAAATTACATGTATTTTGCGGAGAGCATACATATGAAAAATACACCACAGTACAGTAGATGAGAGACGTGCACCACTGTACACTATATGCATTTTTCCTTCCTATCTCCTTTCCACTGATTAGTTTCTCTAAAGAATTAAAGAATTAGAGCTTTGTAAGCCAATGAATACGGTGAGAAACCATCAAAGAGTGAAATACCAACAAGCATAGGAGAAATCATATTTGCATTTCCTCGTGTCATAGATATTCAATATGCACAACATATAACAATGACCAATCCAAAGGAGAAAAATGTAAGCTCGTTTGTAAATGACCACTTTCATGGAAAAAATAAGAATTGAACCACCAAGTTCACATGTGTACGCCTGTAAAGAGACCCAACCCAATGCACAACATATAAAGGCTTAAAGAATTAATGAAAATAAAAAGGCAGTACCTATTAACAATATCATCCCACCTTAGGGAATCATCAGCAACACTCAATGTCTGTCAGGTAAAGTACAATTTGCTGAAACAGTCTACTTTGTGATTTGCTTTGACATGAGCGAAGAATCACGTCTCTCTAGTACGTGAGTCTTCTCATCTGGTTCAGCCAATTGAATTTGTTCCTCATCAAGCTTATCATGTTTCAGCTTAAGATGAGAATGGGAATTACGCCTCCCCAGTTGATTCAGCATACTACTACTACTACTACCTGCTCTTGGAGTCTTAGTTGTTGTTTCCCCATTTCGTTTAATGCTCTCTCTCCTTGCTCGAGAACCAAACCTGTAGAGTAAAAGCCTTTTTGGCTTCCCATTAGCTTCTGCAGCCGGAGGATTTACTTCAGCATTTTCTTCATCCTGTTTCTCTGTCTCCTTCTCTTTCCCACTTGACTCCGTAGGTTGGCCGGCCTTTCCATGCAGCTTCTCATATTCCAGCCGGTAGTCTTCCAATGGTTTAGAGATCTGAATGCAGCAGGCATCACAACAAGTATTAGTATTATATTATAGATGAGAACAATACTCCTAAAGAGGGTCACATGTAAGTTTAAGACTAACAACTTTAAAACACATGAAGATGACCTTTCTTTACAACAGAAAAAGATTTATCAGCATACTTCAATTGGTGCACTTCTGAGGGGTAAAGTCCTAATAATATATCTATCTTTAGGAGTATTGTTCTGAGGCGTAATGTCCTAATAATATATCTATCTCCCTTTCTTTTATAAAAATACTCAAAAAGAAATGTAGGTAGTATCTATAATCCATTCTCTTCAGTTTCGTCAAATTTTGTCAAATACAATAGTGTCACTGCCAGTATAACCCTGGTGTAGAAAGACATCAACGCGAAGAATAAGTGAAACCTTGATGGAGTATGCAATTGGTAGTAATGTATCAGCATCCATCACTTCGTCAGGGAAATTCCGCAAAGCATGTATAAGTTTTTCGAAAGGTAATTTGACCTGATACAAAAATAAAAGAGAAAAAGTTCAATGTTCTAGTGTAACAGTAACACTGATGCAGCTGAAACACTCACAAAGGTTTATGCACAAACTACAGGCAAAAATGGAAGGGGGTTTGGAGCACAATTGAAAATTGTAGGGAGTAATATATCAGCACCGTTAGAAAACATGTCAAGAAGAAAATCCGCTGGCCTTCTCAATCAACAAGCTCCAAAGTATTGAAAACATAATTCATGACACCATTTCAAGATATGAAGAAAGGGGTAGGTATTATCCAGAAACATCAGCAAGATGAAGCTTACCAAGTCATCATGGCACGATTTTAAGAGAGCTAACCCAACTCTGAAGACGATTTTAACACCCTATTAGAAGATAAAACAGAAGTTTAAGAAAACATTCTCAATAATACCCCATTCTAATCAAGATGATATAATACATTGAATCTACAGACCTCATAAAGAAATACATCCCAGATTCGAAGTGCAAGATGAAAGGGAAACGAATATGAGAACACAGTTATAAACCACTGGCTAGCATACATGCTGGGATTGATCATCTCTTCTGTAAAGTGCTCCCCCAGCTTTGGTAAATGCTCCGTTACTAAATGATCAAACTGGAAAAGGTATTGCTGAACTAAAGGTAGTCCGGCCTGCAAATAATAAAACTAAACTAGTAAGCATAATGTTGGGTTAAAATTGTTTTACTTTTGGTCTAAAGCTGAATTCTGATTAATCTGCCAATTTAAATGAAACCTATAAAGAAATATACTAAATTGATGAACGCATGATTCTCCCGTTCTAAATTATAAGAATATTTTAGAATACAATAAGAAAAGGTTTATAATTAGTAATAGAAATAGATAATGGTATATTGGTATTAGCTTCTAGGCTCGGATCATTGAGGTGCTTTGTGGATCCAGCTATACAGATCCATGCATTTATAACATTATTATTTACAAAAAAATATTCATAGAGTTTGAGACTTTGAGATAGCTATGCTATGAAGATTGAAGATAGGTTATTTAGTTGTGACTTATGAACATAACCAAATCATACAAGTCGAAAGATGCATTTGGACGTATCTTAGGATTCAGTTTCTATGATCCCATGTAAGATAATCATTGATCGCACCAGTTTCAGGCTTAAATCATATTGACATCCTAGTGCTAATTAAATTCTACTTAGACCTGGATCATCCTTTAGGCCTTATTTAATAAATCAGACCAAAATCACTTTATAATAATATAACTTCTGTATGACTAATGTCCAGATAATGTGAACAAGAGCTCAAGTGGAGAAGATTTTACCAGATACAATCCCTCCATTGGGGAATGTATAGCACCCTTCAGAAGTGCAACAAGTAACCAAAATGCATCTTCTTCACTCATATAAAGCAACAACAAACCAGCAACAAATCCCATTCCCTGCATATATACATGGAGAAGCCGGATCATTCAGAACAAACCTTCTTTTAAGTCAAAACTAGTGTCAGGAACAGTTAAGAACCTGAACATATCCAACTTCTCTGTCAAAGACAGAATAAGCTTTGAGAACGTTATAGAGGGATCTTTGACCAGGGCCATGTCTCTGCTGGAAGAAGACATGAGAAGGGAAGGTACGAGATATATCACGAATGATGTCCAATTCTGAAGATGATGTCTCATATATAACAAGTTGCTGTAGATAAAAATAATCATTAGTCAACATAATAGAAGTTATCACTTATCAGAATAAGGGACACACAAATGTGCATAATTAGAGTGTGTTTGATATGTATTTGCACCATTAGTTGAATAAAATAATACAGAAAACCAAATACATTCAAGAACTATAACACTTTTGATGAATCCCCTTCTCCCACATTGTAATCAAAATATAGTAATGATACATGAAGTAAGTAAATTTAGTTTCTGACAGTGGGATGGTCAAAGTTCTCTAGTATCCAGAATTTTTTTATAAGATCCTGTTGTAATATTCAGCTTTTAAGTTTTAAACTTCAACTTTAAACAGCATATCCAACTAAACTCGAGATCATAAGTTTCTGCAGCCCTCACCCTAGTCCAGGAATTAAGTAATTGATAGATAACTCCAAACATATCCATTTTCGGGTCCACTCTACAAAAGTTTAACTTCAGGCTTCAGCAACCCAAACCTTCTATTGAAGTGCAGAAAAAAAAATCGCCTCAATTAAACCTCAAAACTCATCAGCCATCACGGCACTACAACAACAGCACCAGTATAAATACCTAGGCAGTTTCTAAGATGTCAAGATGTACTCCCCGAACAAATCGGCCGGCGTATCCTCGAGCAACACAAGGTGAATGGAATACCAAAAACGAGGAAAGCAGAAGAAGCCAAAATAAATAGAGTGAAAAATAAAGGAAGTAACGAACGAAGAGAGCGATCAGGAACAAAAATCTAGAATAGATCGCAGAAATGCGGACCTTCACAGCACTATGTTGTGAATTCCATCTGTTGTGTGGGGTTTAAGTGATTTTCTACTTTAATAAAGGATCCTTCGAATTCAAAAGGGGCCAACCACCACCACGAGTCAAATCACAAAATGGTGGGGCACGCGTCCCTTGATATCCCAAAATAGACCTGTCTTCACCCTGCCTTAGATGGAAATATTGCTAAAGGTCTCCAGCATATTGGCTGATTTTATTCAACACAGCATCATAAAACAAGAAACTAGAAAATTCGTTTACCACCTAGTAATTCTGAAATTCTAATTGGATGGTGCTGTAATTTTTTTAAATGATTTATAACGAGTACACACTAACAAGAAAAACTCAGATAAACAAAAAAATAGGTATACATATGTGTAAAGCGTACATAATAAATAAAAGGAAAACGTGTACATGAAAGGAGTAACAAAGAAGACAAGAAAGTAATTCAATTAAAGAGCTACAACAATAGAAACTTTAAGCATCACTTGCTCAGATATATAGAAAGCATGGATACTGACCTCATATACCCCAGGATTCATGAGCAAGAGGTCACGGCTTCCAGAAATCAACTGCCACACAAGGCCCCTCAAGCAATCAGGAATGCCTTTTCTAACACGTCTCTTGATAACGTGAGGTTTTCTTCTAACATAGTGCTTCCAATCACTCCCACCAACTCCAATCATCTTTCTCCATTTTCTTACTCTTCTTTCCTCCCTGGGCAAATCCTTTATATTATAAGCATTAAGCATACTGAAAGAAGGGACATAGGTAAAGAATACAAAACAAAGAGAAGGAGTAAAGTGATGAACTCTGAGATGTTATGCTACAAGTAAAACTGTAATACATACAGAAACATCAGAGAGGAGCATTCTCTTAGTATAAAATGTTTACATTCTAATCGTGTATCATGATTCATGAGTAAATAGAGACGTTTAGCAAACAGAGTTTGATTCACAGCACAAACAATTTCTGCAACTTACAGAAACAATGAAAGTTTTAAGTTCATTCTGTCCACAAGAAGCAAAGACAACTCATTTCTTGTCCATTCAAACTGGAACAAAGGCGCAAAAGCTAACAACAGAAGATCATACACATAGCAAATCCAATAAATAAATTTCAAAATAGAAGTACCTTTCATGTTCAAAGACTGACTTGCTTCTATTCAAACCTTCAGGGTGATTAGTGTCCTCTGACTTTATGAAACCAAATCTATCAACATTTTTTGGTGATGGAACTTGTCCTGATTCATGATCCTCAGTCCATTTATTTTCCATGCTGTTATCTCAAGCCCCAAAACCACATTGCATATTGTCCAGAAGCATCAACGGGAGATCAAGTTTAGCTGTGTGAATAGAGAGGATCACAAGTCTTAGAAGTTAAGGGTCAAGGGAGTAATCAATATGCAAAAACAACTATCAAAATAACGAAGAGAGATCAAGCAGGTAACTGGGAGTAAAACAAGGGCAATAGGTTGAATATCCATATATTAATCGGGAAAATGACAAAAACAAAAAACAAAACAGAACTCTGAGAATTGGAAGAATTTGGGAGTTCTGTCATGTATGTTTAATATAATCAAACATTACTACTTCATCAACAGATAAATACTATGCAGGGATCATCAATAAATACAAATGAGATAATTCAAAGTAAACTTCAGTATCTTTATTAAACATCCCAGAGCATGAAAAAGCAGAAACCTAGCTTGATTACAAACATCTTGAAGCAAATTGACAAACTTATACGAAGACAATAGCAAACAGAAGATCGAAAAGACTTGTACCATGGACCTGGACCTGAGACGATACTGAAATTTCCTCTTTGAATTTTGGCGTCAAAAGAGAGGAACCTCTCTTATCAGATACAGAAAAGAAGATCGGATTGCGCAAAGAGGGGATTTCAGATGAATTGGGTGAGGAAGGAACTAGGTAAGAGAAGACCTGAGAAGTCAAGGTTAAGAATTATCCCTCGTTTGGATTTGGTGAATTTGATAAAAAAGATATTCTTCAAGCAGCCAGCGGGTACGGTACTTTCTGAGTTCCTGTCTTCTCGCAATATCCACCAATTGAAATGATGCAGTCTGCATAGGTGCACAAATAATTATTTTTGTTGTTATTTTTTGTTTTAACAAAATGTTAAAAGGAGAGAAGTGATAAAATGAGAAAGATAAAAATCTAAAAATTATTTTACTACTCCCTCTGTCCCATTTTGATAGTCCCATTAGATTCCGACACATATGTCGAGACACATTTTGTATCGTTAATATCTCTAATTATATGTTAGTAAAAATTATAATTTTTTAATATTGTTAAAGTACTCATTAAGACGAATCAAATAAGACCCCACACGACTATGTTCGTTTTTATATATTGGAAGAAATCTACAAGATTCTCTCGGTTCATGAATAATGTCACAAAATCAAATGGGACTATCAAATTGGGACGGAGGGAGTAGTTAATATGAAAGATGGGCGCTTCAGATTCGACGTAGAAACTAAAGAGGAGAAAATGAGGAATTTTTTCCTGAAATGAGCATTTTACCAGAAAAAATTCCCGACGCAGGCTCTTTTCAAAACAATTTCCCAAAATAGACACTTATTTCAGCTTCGGAATTTTTTTTATGTGTGAGAACCAGCGTCTCTCCTCCGAAGCTGAAACTATTTTTTTTTTGTATAAGAGACGTTGGTCGAACCAGCGTCTCTTATACATGTGCAAATAAAAAAAACATCTATGTGTAAGAGACGCTGGTTCGCCCAGCGTCTCTTACTCTAAACCCTAATTTTTCAAAACCCGTCGCTGTTTCGTTTGAACGGGTTGAAATTGAATGTGGGTAGTTGGGGAGACAGCAGTTGAACGTGTTACAGCCTTTAAATTCATCTTCTTTCACATTTTTACTGCAATCCTCTTCTTCTTCTTGTTTTCTTTTCATTCGTTCGAACAACAACAACAGCAAGGCAACCTCTTCTTCTTCTTGTTTTCTTTTCATTCGTTCCAACAACAACAACAAGGCAATAGAGGGGTGATCCAGCAATCGAAGGTAAGTCTTCATTTCTTTTTCTCTTCTTAAAAAATTTTGGATTCATTTAAACAGTGTAATTCCATTTCTTGTTCTCTTAATTAATTTTGTTCACTGTTATTTTATTGTCATACCAGCAACAATCTTCGTTTCAAATTCAGCAAGGAACAGACTGGGGTGAACGAACGAGCGGACGTGAACGAGCGGGTGAACGTTTTTCAACAGAGAAAACTTAAGAAAATTTCTGCACTCATTTTATTTAAGAATCTATGAATATGTTTCAGAAAATAGGTTTAAGAAAATAGGTTTTAGAAAATAGGTTTATAAAAGTAGGGTTAAAAACGAATTTTAAAATGATAATAGGGTTAAAAACGAATTTTATATGATAATAGGTTTAGGTATTTTTTTAAGAATTTTTTAATGATAATAGAATTGAAAACGAAATTTATATTATAATAGGTTTAAAAACGAATTTTATAATTATACTAGGGTTAAAAACGAATTTTATATGATAATAGGTTTAAGTATTTTTTTTAGAAATTTTTAATAATAATAGGATTAAAAACGAATTTTATATTATAATAGGTTTAAGTATTTTTTTTAGAAATTTTTAATGATAATAGGATTAAAAACGAATTTTATATTATAATAGGTTTAAGAATTTTTTTATGAATTTTGTAATGATAATAGACTTAAAAATGAATGTTATATGAAAATAGGTTTAAAAATAAGTAGTTGGAAATAGTTGAAAATAGTTGGCTTCACTTGAATGTGGTTTGATTTGATATTATAATAGGTTTAAAAAACGAATTTTTTTATGATAATATGTGGCTTCACTTGAATGTGGTTTGATTTGGCTTGAATTTTATGATAAAATGTGGCAATCAAAGTAAGTAGTTGAAAATAGTTGGAAATAGTTGAAAATAGTAATTATGTATAAACAATCAAAGTAATTAGGTTTAAAAAGATTTAAACCACAATTACTTTAAATTTAAAGAAAATAATTTTATGATAAAATTTTCCTTGACATTTTAGAATGGAAGGTGGATACAACCCCCAGTGTGAAACCTCATTCACCAGGTTACTCTCAAATGTTCAATCTGGAGTAATGAGTGGATCACAAATGGTAGTACATGGAGAGGGAAACAATGATCACGAGGATGCGTTTGTCGATGCGTTTGGTCTTGATCACAATGATGACATTGATCAATCGTCAGAGGACGAGGATGTCAATGAAGCTGATATAGCTAGGGTTAACATGATTAGAGAAGCAGCGCAAATCACCCCGAGTTGGAATATGACTGGAGAACCTGATCCAGCATTGATGAACTCATGGCAAACTTGGATTGGAATGGATCCACTGCCAAATCAAGATGAATTTTGCAAAAGAAAACTTTTTAGTTCACTCGAACAGTTGAAAAGAAGAATTGTAGTGTACTCAGCATCCAAGGGGAAGGAGTATAAGGTGAAAAAGGTCAGAGATCAATGGTACACAGTTGTCTGCGTGCAAAAAGACGAAGGATGCACATGGAAACTATCGGCTCATAAAGTCGGTGAGCTTGACAATGTGTGGAAGATAAGCACATACAAAGGTCCTCATGTCCCTAGCTGCGTAAGAGATGTCATGCATATGGATAATCGTAATATATCGCAAAAGTTCATCGCTGAAGAGATAGTTTCGCTTATCCGAGTTGACAAAGCATTGAAGCCTAGGACCATTATGAAGATAATACAGAATTCGTATCAGGTCTCCATTACGTACAAAAGAGCATGGGGTGGAAAACAAAAGGCAATAGCTTCCATTTTCGGTGATTGGGAGGAATCATATGCTATTTTGCCTCGGTTTATGGCTGCAGTTGTACAGTTCAATCCTGGTACTGTTGTCGAATGGAGTACGGTACCAAGTGCTGATGGGAGTGGATTCATCTTCCGACGTGTTTTTTGGTCATTTGGACAAAGCATCCAAGGTTTCCAACATTGTCGGCCTTTGATTACTATTGATGGAACTCACATGTATGGAAAGTACAAAGGTACTTTACTTATAGCAATGGCTGTGGATGCAAATCAACAGATTTTTCCTATTGCGTTTGCTGTTGTTGAGAGTGAGAATGGTCACAGTTGGTCTTGGTTCATGGATTTAATTGGTCGTCGAGTAACAGACCGCACTGGTATATGTGTTATATCGGACAGGCATCCGGGTATCTTGAAGGCTATGAGAGAGCTACAGCGTTGGAGAGCTCCAAATGCATATCACAGGTTTTGTGTTTGCCATATTGTTTCAAATTTCAACACAGATGTTGGAAACAAGCACTTGAAGCGATTACTTGGTGCAACAGCATACAAACATGAAGAGGCGGAATTTGATGCTGGGTACTCTACTTTGTGCTCCAAAAATGTAACGGAAAAAACTTATTTGGACAACATTGAAAAGGAAAAATGGTCCTTATGTCATGATGGCGGTTCCAGGTATGGAGTGATGACAACCAACATGTCTGAGTGTTTTAATGGGGTGATGAAGGGTTCTAGAAATTTACCTATCACAGGTCTTGTCCAATCGACATTCTATAGACTTAATTCGTACTTTGTAGAGTGTCTTGGAAAGGCAACAGAACGTAATGTGGCAGGGCAACGATACACTAATGCAGTGGAAACGTTGATTGAGCACAATGTTACAATAGCTCGTCGTGCACAAGTAATCTCATTCAACGCATTAAGACATGTATATGAAGTGCATGTTCCACTCGTCCAGGAATACGGCCAGCGCTTACAATACGTCGTGGATTTGACTAGTAGGACATGTACTTGTCAAAGATGGAAGAATTATAAGATACCTTGCCCTCACGTCTTAGCAGTGTGTCGCCACAGGAGCTTCTCGTATGTTGAATATGTTGATCCACTTTACTCCATAGAGGCTCTGATGAGGACATATCAGACAGCCTTTTATCCAGTAGGAGATATTTTAGATTGTCCTGTGATTGAGGGACCAACATTGAAGCCAGATCCGAATGATCTTCGTGACGTTGGTAGACCAGGAAGGCGGAAAGAGTCTCGATTCCATAATGATATGGACATTGTTAGTGCTCCAGGGAAAAGCAACTGCAAACTATGTGGGCAAGAGGGACACAACAGGAGGACATGTGCATCACGAGCTAGCAGTTCTGGACAACATAACTAGCTTTAGCTAGTTTTCATTGTTGTACTTTATTTGTAGTTGTTGTTTATGAAGACATTTGTAATGATTGTTGTTGTTGTTTATGAAGACATTTGTAATGATTGTTGTTGTTGTTTATTAAGACATTTGTAATGATTGTTGTTGTTGTTGTTTATGAAGACATTTGTATTCATGTGTGTTTATGATTGTTGTTTCAATGGCTAGTACATGGAGATTAACCCTGGTCCATTATCGTCTGAGGTGCTTAGACAGCAAGAACAACACAGATCTTCGGATGTGTGGAACAATGCCGCTTATGTAAGTGTACATTACATGCTTAAATATCGATTTTCACTAGTTAGTTTGTACATTGCATGCTTAAATATCTCTAATTTTCCCTTTCTTTTGTATAGACAATGACACCCTTAGAAACTAGAGTGCATCTGCGACATTGGTTCGATCCCCATCCTAGGGTCTTAGAATACATTCGTCTTGCTGGATTTTATTGCGTATCCCGTCTAGGATCCAAATTCAAACTAGACAAGGAGCTTATTACAGCATTAGTGGAGAGATGGAGACCTGAGACACATACATTTCACTTGCCCGTGGGTGAGGCAACAATCACACTCCAAGATGTTGCTGTGTTGTTTGGACTATGTGTGGATGGCTATGCTGTATCAGGCACTGCAGGTCACCATTGGAGATCAGAGGTCATCCGCCTGCTCGGTAAAGATCCAAGTCGATCACTCGGCGACTCAGCATTGAAGCTTTCATGGCTACGAACAAACTTCAGTGAATTGTAGGATAATGCGGATGAGGAGACGATCAAGTTTTATGCAAGGGCATACATCTTGATGGTAATGGGTGGCCTCCTTTTCTTAGATTACAGTGGAGGCGAAATACAAGTAGTGTATTTGCCGTTGTTGGAGAATCTAGAGTCTGCGGCATTTTACAGCTGGGGAAGTGCTACTTTGGCATATCTTTACCGCAACCTATGCAAAGGCTCAGAGAAACATCACTCTCAAATAGGCGGTCCACTGATCTTACTTCAGGTATATAATATAACTTATTGAATTTAAAGTTATCGGTTTTCAGTGGTTAATTAATGTCATGATTGTAGTTATGGGCATGGCAACGCATGCCGATTGGGAGGCCAAGGTTTATCGGGGTCTCAGACCCGGAGCAAGATCGCCTAGCGAGGAGGAGAGATAGAAGGAGGAAAGCTAAGGCTGCCCTATCTGAAGGGTCACAACCTCCACCACTTGATGACCAATTTCTGAATGGTCAAGATTCACTTGCATTGAGGTAACATTCATCATTACTGCATATACATATATCTCGGGCGAGTTCTTATCAATCTCTTTTTTTATTTAGGTGGTTGAAGTGTGATTTCGTATATGATGGTAAAAGTCATGATCTTATGTATTATCGAGATGCATTGGATAGGCTAAGGAGCGATCAGGTTTGTATTTTTTTTAATGTCTAATTACATAATACATATATTCAACATACTTAAGGTCATTTTATTTTATATTTAGTTTGCATGGGATCCCTACACACCAAGTGAACTAGGGAGGCTTGGTAGAATTTGTTTTTTAGGATGCAATGTGTGGAGGACCCAAGCCCCTATGATTTGTTTTGACATAGTTGAGTGGCATCGACCCGACCGTGTGATGCGTCAATTCGGATTTCCACAACATGTGCCGGGTGCATGTGAAAACTATGCTGAGTTGCATTTAGTTAAAAGAAGGGGGAAGCATGAGACAGACTGGAGCATATTTCACAAGCAATTTATAGAGTTGTGGAACAGACGTGCGGATTGGATTGTTATGCCTCTGGATGACCCATGTCCTTCAACAATGGAAGAACGGTATATGAGCTGGTACCGATCAATTACTCGTAGATTTATTAGTCCACATATTCGGCCGCCAGCAGGACAATATCAACCATTGTCTCAAGACTTGTATATGGTGGTGAGTATGAAATATAACATATCAGTTTATATAATATTTACACTGAATATTTCAAACATACTTATGATTTTTTTTTCCAGGGACAACAGGTGACGACGCAAGGGATTGATGTTCTTAACCAATTGTCTGTAGATCAATCATTCTTCTATAGCCAACAAGATCCTCCAATGACTATGTCACCTCCCTATATTCCACCAGCGTCAGCGTCTACGCCACCAATGTCTTATCCAACATCGTTTCTCATGGCCTCTCCAACACCTCCGCCCTATTATTCTTCCTTTCAAGATTTTCCTAGTTCTTCAATCCCGCAACCGGTGTTCTCACATCTCGGTGAATGTGGATGGAGTTTCTCGTCTCATTATTCATACATGACATCATCAATGCATGCACCAAGTTCATTTATGTCCACTAGTGCTTCAAGTGTATTTATTTCTCCCACTAGGCCAATTTCTAGAGATGAACGTAATATATGTGGGTGGGGATACGAGCCTACGTTAGCACCCGTCCAAGAGCCAAGTAGAGAAGAAGATGATGGTCACAGAGAGAGTGAAGACGAAGATTAGAATTATTACATATTTGTTGATTTAAAATTTTATGTTAAACTCTATGATTTTTTATCAGATTTATTACACAACAATTTCATATTTACATTATTATTTCAAATTATTATAAGCAAAACCAAAACCCTAAAACACTAAAACACTAATTCCTTTCGCTGTAAAAAAACATTACGGTATAAGAGACGCTGGTCCAACCAGCGTCTCTTATACATGTGCAAATAAAAAAAAAACATCGGTGTATAAGAGACGCTGGTCGACCATATACAGTATTTTTTTTATGTTTGAACGTATAAGAGACGCTGGTTCGACCAACGTCTCTTATACATGTGCAAATAAAAAAAAACATCTCTGTATATGAGACGTTGGTCGGACCAACGTCTCATATACATTTTTTTTTTATGTTTGAACGTATAAGAGACGCTGGTTCGACCAGCGTCTCTTATACATTGCCTTAAAAAAAAAAATTAAAACTACAAAAAAGTTTGGAAATACAATTAAAAAACTAACATGTATAAGAGATGATGGCCCAGCCAGCGTCTCTTATACATAAAAAATTCAAAAAAAAAAGTTTCAGCTTCGAAGGAGAGACGCTGGTAGTAAAATGCTCAGGACAAAATTCGAAAATGAGTGATAAGTAATGCGGTGACACAATTGTAATAGAGGAGTAAATAAAAAAATTGACTCCCTGCCCTTGACATATTTCCGATCGATTCCATGGCTCTCTCTGAAGGATTCCATGGCGCCTGCGAGAGAGCTCTCCCCGATGAATTCCTTGGCGACACTCAAGCACTGGATTGAGGAGGAAGTCGTCGTAGAGGGAGAGAGATAACAATCAGAGGCTAGAGAGGAGGAGGAGATCGATTTCCGCCAAGATATTCACTGGATTGAGGAGTAGGCCGTTGTTTTTGCTAAACTCGAATGTGAGATAGAGGATAATGAACTTATCCTCACCTGTAGCATTTGGGCAATGAGGACAAGGAAGGTGGCACAACTCCGAGTAATTGATTGTTTTTTAGGATTCTGAATTTGAGAAGGTGTGTGTGTGGAGAAACCAACTGTTAGCCTTATGATTTAATCAACTTTATTCATCTTGTTAGTAAATGATTATGATTATCAGGGCGGTAATACTTCAAGGATTATGGAGTGTGTTCTTGCATTGAAGTCGTATATATGCTGAGTGGAAACATGGAAGCGGTTCAGAAACATGGAAATATAGTGCAAATAGTATAGCACATAATTTTCCAAAGTCTATGTCAATTTCAAGAAGCTCGTCTCTCACTGAAAAGTCTTTCGAGGTTTTGTTTGCTGATGATTTCCGGGTTCTGATCCAAATGACACGGTAGGTAGCAATTAATGGTTATTTCCTTTTGGTTTTTTACATTAGGATTGCTTATTGAAATACTTGTTGTACTTTTATCAACAAAGCAATAGTCGTTCAATGAGTGTGCTTGTTCGTTTAGTTTTTTCGGGCAAGAGGCAAGATGAAGTTCCAACTGTAAGCTCAGTTGTTGTCATGTTTACATATGAAGCAAGTTATCAACGTTGTACTCCCTTAGGAACAAGTTATCAACGCTGGCTTGAGCAAAGACATCAGTGTTATCCAGAGATATTAGAGTTTTCTCCTCCTTCAGGTATTTGTCCGAATTCATCGTGCTCAGGAAGAAATGCATCTTCCAAGACCATATCTTGAATCCTTGACAATCAAACTTGTCCGGTAGTATCCCAACATGATGTGCACTTGACATATTTACCACAAATTTAAAAGGCATGTTATGTTGCTCATCTCTTAGCCTCACAGGGGCAATTGCACATCAGACAAGTTCATATGATGACTCGTAAGACGCTGAACAACCGGAGGATGAACCATTGGCAACGTCACTGGTGGCAGACCATTCACAAACTGAATTTGGGATGTCGACTCATCCGGGGTTCCATTGGCTCCATTTCCACCACCATTGGTACCATTCACGACTCCAGCAGAAGTATCAACGTTTACAGTCTTGTTAGTCATGTTTAAATTTATATTTCGGAACCGTATAGTCCAAAAAAATTAATAAAATGCATTGATAAAATAAATTAGAATCTCATCCTAATAATTGATTTAATCTATAATAAAAGATCAATCCAATACCAAATCAACAGCACAAAAATGCACAATGGCTGATACCAATACATCATGCATGATCAACATAAAATACTTAAAGAACCACGATTAATTACACATTAATTATTAATATCAATTAAAATTACAAAGTTAATGGCACAAAACCCTTAAAGACCAAATCGACTCATACGAATTGGAATATACATTCACTCTAACAAATACATAAGACATGCATCAGTAATTCATTACCATGCGGACATCAATACATACACTAAATAATATGTAATATCACATACAAATCAATTAATCAAGCAAATACATGCAATAGATATCTTGTATCATCATATATATATATATAAAATCACTCAAACATCATAAATATACTATTTATACAAGATTTCAATTTCTTATAATATAATATACGGAATTCAGCATACAAATGACAAACCAACCGAATTACACGCTTAATATAATTGAAAATATAAAAAAGAATTAAGAATTAATATCATGTAGATTTATGGTGGATTATCATGCTTCATGGTGAATTATCATGAAAAACCAAATTACCCAAAACCAACTACTACATCAGCTAAACCAACAACAACAATTCACCCCTACATCAATAACAATTCAACACTCTGATAAACTCACTCCTACATCAATAACAATTCAACATTGTGATAAACTCACTCCTACATCAATAACAATTCAATAATAAAAAGTTATAATTATATCAATGAACAACAAGTTCAACGACAAAAACAATTAATATCACAATAGCAAACCAACCCAGAAGAGGAATCTCTCCTGCGACTTCCTTGAGCAACGAAAAGAGAGAAGGGGAAAATCTCGTTTAATCAAATGGATAACCTTTCATCTATCCCAAACATAAATCTTGATTAAAAAAAACCTAACAATCAGTCAAAAACTCACGGCCTTTTTCCAGATCTGTTGGTCTTAGTCCTCCTTAGCTTTGGCCAAACTTAGATCTCACTTCCTAGCCCAGGAGCACCTCATTCATTTTCATATCCGAAATCTAAGAACATCCATCCTTGGATCGACTTGCACTTCGCTCGTATAAACCAAATCACGACATCAATACTACGACGATACCAAATCAATGCTCCTTTCTAATAATGTGAGACTCCACCAACTCTTTTCCAGTCAGATTCACACATCTAGATTTGAATACACCAGATCTGATACTTCCACACCAGATATGGGATTTCTTGAACTCTAACCAAAACCACATTATTTTAAGAACGCACTTCTTGCTCGACCTTTCACACCAAATCGGAATTTGTCGTGCTCTTCGTCTGTCATTTGCGGCAGCGGCGACGACACCTTCCACCACTTTGTTTTATGTGACAGACGGTAGCGCTCTTCGTCTGTCATTCTGCTTGTGCTTGTCACACAAACCAATTGCAAAAAAGGTTGACAATTTTTGTTGTTGGGCTGAATAGCCCATTTGCAAAAATCAAATTAAAATTAAATTCTTAAATCCTTGTTTCGAGAGGTTAGATTAAACGGATTCTTCCTTTAAAAAAAATTAAACGGATCCTCAATAAAATATTATCTTGACACTCATCTCATAATACCAACAAAATTCGTAAATCTAAAACTATTGTTTTCGCCAAAGATAAGAAATAATTGGTCTTATGATGCCCATTAAATCATTTAATTACTTTCATCTTCTGGTGTAAAGTTGTCTGCTTTAGATAAAACACTTCCAGGAGTTACATACTTGCCTAGTTGCATCGCACAACCAGAAGAATGATTGTTTTCTTCTCTCCAGCGTCACAACGCCTCAGTTGGCCTTAGTGCAACCCGTGTTCGTGTCCATTCTCTCTCCATCTCGGCGTGCAAAGCTTTACTCAACGAGTTGTTAGTTTCTTTCTTGACGTAGATAATGGTGCGGCAGACCTAATTTTTTAGTCTCATCCCGTGCAACTATTACCTAGTTTTGCATCAATTTCTTAGATCTTTATGATCTCATCCTTCAGGATGCTCTAGGGTTGTTTATACTTGATAGGTGAACCCCCCTAAATGCTTTCTTATTCAAAAAAACAAATGGTGGATTATCATGTAGATTTATAAAAATATTTTGGGAGTTGTCTCGTATAAACGTGACAAATATAACCAATTTTGAAGTAAACATGTACTATTCACAATAAACAAATCGGTTAGTAGTACATTCACAATAAACAAATAGGTTAGTCTTAGAAACGTAGGAAACAATTCAGAATTAATATCGTAAGAACCGAAATTTCTACAACTTACAATTTGAATAAATTAATAAATAAAAAAGAATTAAAGAAATTGAAATTGAATAAAACAAATACCGAAACAAGATTCAAAACAAAATCGATCGATTGAGTATAAAGTTGAGATGAAAAACTCTTTCCTTAATTTTGAAAAAGCCCCGTAGTATGACAGTATGATGGAGATTAGAATCCAAGATACAACTGCCTCATCTTCTATCTTCTGCATTGCACAACTCAAGACCATATGCTTGTTGGAGAATGAATTTGATGAGTCTTTATATAGACTCTTGAAGAGACATAATCACTAAAAATTCTCTCGTATTAAACGACAACACTAATGCGGAGGATCACACACTTGAATGTTCAAATCCATGACATTAGTGTGAAATATCACACGCCAATGCACAAATCAATGATATTAGTGTGGAAGATCACACTTCAGTGCACTAGTTAATGGTCAAAGGAGAGGAATGTGAAGCAATAAATGTTTGGATTTTGTTTTGGGTAAAAAGGAGATCCATGACATTAAGAGCTCAGTTTAGGCTAGATGCAAAACAAAACTAGCTCTTCCTCTTTTGTTGTAGGCCCATTTCACAAGCCTACAAGTTAGCCTTTCCATGGCCCAGTCACACATCCTTAGCATTTATCTCTCAGCGTATATACTAGAGTTTTTTCTCCCATTTTCCAATAGTGGATGCAAAAAACATCCCAAAACTCAACATTGTTACATTGCAGACAACCACTTTGAAGCCTTCATTTCTCATTCAAACGAAATCCGGATATGACTTATGAACACACTACAAGATAGTGCTCCCGGAGACGAAGCCAACACTCTTGTAATCCGGCGCAACGGTGGCCGGAGCCCACCGAAAAGTTACGCGAAAATTTTGGTTTCAAGAGTTAAACCCTCCTTCACCTTCCAACTCCCGTGTAACGACTTTTAGAACACTAATTGTAACAATGCATATAAAATGCTAGTTAAATCATCTATTATGACGATTTATGGTTGCCCTTGCACCATAAAAAGGCCTAAATATTTACCGTGTATACAAAAAAAAAAGGTGATAATCAACATCAATTTACTTCATAAGGCAACGTTTGGTAAAGAGTTTTAAAAGACTTTATTTATAGAATGTACTAGTTTTATTTCCACGTGATGCGCGGAATTTGCACAATAATTTTTATGACGATGTTTATAATTTATAAACACATAAAAATAACATTAATGTGAATAAAAGTATGCATTACATAATATATTTATTATAATTGATTTTTGAATCAATATTATATAAATACAAGGATTTTTGATTGATTTATAATCTTTCATATTGATATGCATTTAAAAAGGAAACGATATCAATAGATTTAGTATAATGATCTTTGTATATATATTTTAATTGATGTGTGTTTAAATAAGGAAATAATATCATTAAAATTAGGTTAATTATCTTCAAACATATATTTTTTTATTTTTTTCAAAAATAATATGTATCAGATTATAGCTTATTGATGAGTAGATGATGTGGCATAGTTTATTGATAATTATAATATTTTGCTTTAGTAATAATATAGAGATTGAGTTTTTCAAGCTTACATTCATTTTTCGAAAACTACTTTTTCAAGTAGTTACATTAAAAGAATTCCTAAATTAGGCATTTTGTAGGTTAATGTGCAGGAATCGCATAATGTATTTCAAGTTTATCGAAACTTACGTTTCTATTTATAGGTAATTCAAATATATATAAGGATAAATTTTAATTAGAGAGAAAAAAATAATCATGGTCAGCAGCAGCACCCAAATAAAACTAATAGTTTTAGCCACTAATTCTCTCAAAACGAGCTCGTCCGCAAATCTCAAACCACGAAAACAAGATTAACGATAAATTCTCCAAAAGAAATTTGAGGTTTTATTAACATTTGTCAAAATTTCATCCCATCAAACTAATGGATTCAAATTTTAAAACGGTATAAATACCCTATTCCTCATCCATTTGTTCCATCATCACTAATAATCTCTTACTTTCTTATTAATAATTCATCACAAAGGGAAAAAAATTCAATACAATGGATTCTCAGAATGCAAGCTTCAAAGCCGGTGAGACAAAGGCCCAAGCTCAGGTTAGCTCAAAAACTTCTTTGATCATTTTATATTAACTACTTTGTATTTGGGCATTTCATATATGAGCCCGGATCAGATTAGAATGACTTAACGTATGAATGTACAAATATAGTCATTCGCATGCACATTTTTCAGTGTGCATGTACTTTTCACATATTATCAATGACATGCATAATCTGTCAAATGCTTATGTCCCTGACTTAAATTTGCATGTCAATGACTTAAATGTACATGCGAATTTTTCCATTCAGACGTTCGCACGGCATATGAATTGATATTAATTTTATATCTTTTGGGGTATAATGACAGGAGGAGACCAGCAGTATGCTTGGAAGGGCACAAGAGGCTGCCCACAGTGCAGCCCAAACTACACAAAATGCACTCCATCATGCAGCTGAATCAACCCAAGAGGTGTTTCTACAAATATTACTCTACCTTTTATGAATCGTACAATCATTTCTAATGTTATACGGAGTATCAAAGATATGCCATTTTTCATGAACTATTGAAATTTGAAAGATTCTTGTTTTCTTGAAAAGAGACATATACCTGTTATTTTATAATAAAAAATAATTATATATATTATTATAAATAATAAAAGAATTTAATTAATTTTGTTGATAAAATGCAAATGCTAAATAGGTTGGAGGGCAGATACACAGGAAGGCAGAGGATGCAGTGAACTCCGATAACAACGATTCGAAGAGAAGCTAAGAGGAGAGTATGAGAGTTGTTATATACTCACATAGTACAATGTAAATAAAGAGAAGCCTTAATTAGGCCATCGTATCCTTCGTCTTTTATATATTTCAAAAGTTGTATTTCACAAGCTTCGAAATCTAAATAATATTACGATCATATATCAAGTAATCAATTTATTATTAAATTAGGTTTTAAAAATATTTTTTCATCATGGTACTAAAGGTGGTTTGTGGCTTCTTTATACTAACTTTCAGAAAGCATAATACTGCCACATTGTTTTCACGGGGCTCAATATCATCTATCTATATATAAAAGTTCATGGGTTTGAAGAAGTAAAAACAACATATACCTAATAAATGTCACTCTAATATTTTAAATCTTTATCCTAATTACATATTTTCTTAAATGTTAATTTCATCATCAACTAAGAACACACCATCTTCCTCTCCTTCCTCTACCACAATCTTCAAATTCATTCTCATCTCTATCAGGTTCATCAATTCCTTCGTTTCATTCTGACGCCTTATCCTTCCCTGGTTAAAATTAATCTGGATTAATTAGATATTTTTAATCTATATATTGACAACACCTAAGATTGATTCATATGCATGGCCTCAGTAAAACATGTAACACACCACATGTAACACGTCAAACAACATTGGCCTTAGTAAAACATGAACATCATATAAATACTTTATGTTGCAGATTTCGGTTGCAACCACTGTTGCAATAGTTGTATTTGCATTTTACGAGTTTGTAGAATTGTATTATATCACCGTTCACTCATTTTAAATTTATAACCTATTTAATGACTATCCGCAAATGAAAAACCGTGATTTTCCCGCGCGAAGCGCGGGTTTTCGGATCTAGTTATTCTTAGATATGAAGAACATCATATTAAATTCATTATTCTATTGATTTATGCTCCTAGTAAAGAACATTTAAAGTATGAGTTTTGAAACTTCATTTCCCAATTTATAACAACACAGGATGCGCCACCAATCATCATAGGCGATTTTAATGACATTCTTCAACCAGAAGACAAATTTAAAGGGATGTTACCTGCTAGCAATAAATTTACAAGATTAAATACATTGATCAACAATCATGGTTTAATCAATCAAAACTTCCAAGGACTTCAGTATACTTGGAAAAGGACTAATAGTACCACTAATTCCACTATTGTATCATCGACGCCCATATCATCATCCCCAACATCACTGTATTCCTCATCACCTGTAACTGCCCCTGTAACTGTAACTGTTGTCTGACTAGAAGCTAATTGTTGCTCTCGCGCACTAGTGAATTGATGATGTATATCTGAAGTTAGTTGCGTCCTTCTGACATGTTCTATAGCTACAGGAACCCGTTGTACTAATCCACTGGACGACATAACTAATCAAACACCCTAATGTTGTTTTTATATCGTAACGTTATTTTCATACTGTTACACAAACGTCTAATTTCTATTTAATGACGTTGTATCGTAAGTTTCGTAACAATATTATCATAAGCATCATTTTCATATGGTTATTTAATGACGTCTAACTCAATTGATCGTAATGGCATCATTTTTGTAACGTTATTTTCATAACGTTACAAACAATAACGTCATTCAAAAACATCTAATTCATATAAAGACAAATATAGAGACATAATTTTCGTAACGTTATGGAAATGACGTAATGACGTCGTATAACGTCTAATACAATTTTAATGATGTCATTTTTGCAACGTTAGTTTATAACGTTGCGAAAATAACATCATTCGAAAACATATAACTCATATAAAGGCATACATTAAGAAATTGTTTTCGTAACATTACAAAAATAATGTCATTCGAAAACATATAACTCATATAAAGGCATACATTAAGAAATTGTTTTCGTAACATTACAAAAATAACGTCATTTTCGTAATGACGTCGTATAACGTCTAACGCAATTTTATTGACGCCATTTTCACAACGTTAGATTATAATGACGTCATTTTCGTAATGACGTCATGTAATGTCTAATTCAATTGATCGTAATGACATTATTTTCATAACCTTATTTTTATCGTTATGAAAATAATGTCTTTCGAAAACATCTAATTCATATAAAACATATATTAAGACACCATTCTTGTAACGTTATAAAAATGACGTCATTAAAATAATGATGTCATATAACATCTAATTCAATTGTAATGACGTCATTTTCGTAAAGTTAATTTGTCTAATTCATAAAGACATATATTATAAGCCTAAACTCTAACTCATATCTTAGGTTATCTTAAGACATACATATTTGTCGTAGATCTACGGGAGTCTCTAAAGCTTCTGGTTGCGCCTCGGTTTGTGTGTTGAGCCTTCTAGCTGCTCTAGTATTGGGGCGGGTAGCGAAATTTTGGGCGTGTCGCTTTCGGGTTTGTTGGGTGACTCTCTGAACGGGTCAGGCTGCGGGTATTGAGTCAGGTAGAGATATGGGTATCATGAGGGGTCGGGCTATGGGTATCGTTCGGGGAATGCATCTTCCTACCCCGCCACCAAACGTCGACGGAGGTCCCTCCTCGCACCACCACTCTATGACATCGAAATTTCCCGCTCCCCTTTTCCTCTTCTTCCCTCCCCTTTCCCCTTTTCCTCGCACCACCGACGCCGATGCACATTCTCTCCTCTCCTCAGTCGCCTGCTGAACCACCAAATCTTCGACCCTGCGGTCAGATTTATCGCACCATTTTGTGCGGTAAATCTTAATACAAATTTTAACAACCCTGTCTAATTGAGTTTACTTTGTGTGGTAAGGTATATCGACATGATTTGTATACATTTCAAAAACTTTTCTTCTTTGTCCTTGAAAATGTCTGTGCGGTAAGATTTAACGCACCATATTAAACTGCAATTCTTATCGCACCGTTTAATGTGCATTTAGCAAAAAAAACATGTGTATTTAGATGGAACATAAAAGATTTGTTCCAAGATTTTAACTAGTAGTAAGAATGGAAAAAAGGCCCGATATGTAGATGCAGAAAAACTGAGCATCACTTGTCGACCGAACCGGGCAAGTAATAGACAAGACTACAAAGTTTACGTGAAAATAAAATGGGCTTGTTCAAGACATAAAGAAGCCTAATTTTGCTGCAACTTAAGAGAGAAATTTCGAGGAAGTTACAATTAGACATTGTGTAACTAAATTTTTATCACTTTAGACTAAGCATAAATTAAGAATGCGTAGACGGAGAGGTTAGCTGAACTCGTAATCATCATCACTCCAAAATAAGTCATTAAACTAAGATATCCTCGTACCTAGTTCAAATTCAATGAACTAAGCAGGTAATTAATAGGTCAATTACTTAAATATTATATGAAATCATTTTGTTTTCAAAACCAACGAAGATCTTTGGCCTGTATTTAAAGCTAGTATGGTACATTGATTCAAACCCAAGGCCCTCTTCTTGTTTGCCATCTTTGAATTCTCTTTCCACTTTTCCTTATTCCTCCTCTATTATCCAAATTAAGTGACTAATGAATATCGTACTTGTTTGTACGGGAGGAAATAGTACACATGCGAAGATTAATGATCACTCTCATCATGTATATGTTGGATCGATTAGCGTCTAAATATCAGGGAACATATTATTGTTTCATGACACATAGTAAAGTAAAGAGATAAGTAACAAAGAAAATCAAACCTGGACACAATGATGTATAGTGAAAACACCTCACATACCAATAAGCACATTGAGGCGAAAAACCACTCCTCTCTAGGTTTCACTAGATAGAATTTAAACGAGTCTACTTGTGTTATTGATTTCTTGATTACAATAGAACTTAGACCACTCTTCTATATTTCCCACCCAAATCTCGGACCACTCTTCTTACTTGAATCTTAATCTCTAACACTCCTAGAACAACTCCAAACAATGCACTAGGGTTTTGCTCTTCAGAGTCTTGCTAAGCTATGTAAATCTCTTACAATACATAGCAAACTACTAGTACAATATCTAGTCGTTCCCTATTTTCCATAAATCTTATCATAGAAATATAAGAAAATCTCTTCCTAAAATATTATTTCATTCTGTGTGATCTTCCAACTTGATCTACAAGTCTTTCAACTTAGGTCTTCAATAGGCGCGCCGTCTCTTGTGCATAAGGAAACATTATCTATAAGGAAATATTCCTTATAGATATTATTTCCTTATTTCTTCAATCGTTTGAACATGCGCGCTTCTCCATCACCTTTTCATTTTGATCGTGTTGATTTGCTGGATATAAGTCGTTCCTCTCTTTTGCTTTTGCTTCATTCACTATTTTGTCCTCTTTGTTCCTTTAAAAATTTATACTTGTGTTAACACTAAAGAAACACTACAAGACATTAAGTACAATGAAGTTTGTTATCACCAAACTTTTGTATGAAACAATTACCATGGACACTGCTCCAACAATATGTTTACGTACTTGTTCTTTCAAGTGTGTTCCTTGTGTCAAGGTTATTGTTGGATCGGTTAGCACAGTTACTTCCTAGGGAACAATAGGTATTGTTCCTCAGGAAGTATAACAGCGGAATAATAATATGCAAGAAGTAAACTTTGACACAAGATTTAGAGTGGAAACCTCAACCTTTTTGTGTTGAGAAAAACCACCACCTTCAAGTTTCTCACTTGAAGGATTTAGAAGGGTGTACTAATCTTATTGATTTCTTGTTCGTTACAAAAGAGAGCTCGGATTACGATCACGAATCACTCCTCTCACTCGAGCCCGAACTCAACCTCTAAGCCTAAGTATCACTCTTCTTCTTCTTCTCTGAATATCACAGCCGTGTAACTTCAATCAATGCGTCAATCGTTTTCTATGTCTAAACCCTTGCTTTTATACTTAGATCGTCTAGGTTAAAAACAAGGAAATAAATCTATAAGGAAATAATATCTTTTAGGAAAAGATAATATTTCCTTCCATAAAATCTTATCCGCCCAACTGCCAAGATCGCGATCTTTCTTGAATATATCTTCTTCGAATATTTCTTCTTCGAATATATCTTCTCTCAGATCTTTCCTTTAAAGACTCATTCCTTTATCTTGCTCTCTTTCCGATCTAGCTTTCCTAAAATAGAACACCGCTGTGTACCACTGTGTAACGTTCCTTTCTCAGCAATGATCCTGAAACACTCAGACATTTCATTAGCAGAATGTTTGTCTCCATTCAAAACACGAAGGAGCCTCAACAGTTATGGTTTTGAATTTTTAGGTCTAACAGAAGAGACTAAAAGACGATCTGATTCATTACTTGTGTGGATTAATTAGAGACCACTTGAGACTCTAATATTTCCATTCCATCGAGACACAACTCACGCATCAAGAAATATATATAATACTTCCAAGTCTATAATCTATTCGATTTATGTATCAGATCCTTGATTAGATATAACAAAACGTTGTGTGAAAATTCGGCTTAAAACATTCAAAATTCCTAAAATTCACTCACTCGGCTAAAAGTGTGAAGCCATTGTCCCTTGCAAAATCATTTGTATTTGAAGTCCTTCAAAACATATAGCTAGTACACGTACGGTTGGAAGTTACACTAAAAAAGTAAAACGTACTCTAACAAATTAGAAGTGGAGAGCAAGCGTGGGAAAGCAGGAAGCAAGTTCCTCCTAATCATCCTTGGTTTGCATTAGACACAACTCACAAAACAAGGCCAAGGAGTACAATTTCCCAAGAAAATGGGTGGTTTTCTCCCTCACAACTCTCACATTCACTCTTGATCTTTGAGCCCCTTGTTTCTCTTATAAGAGACCGACCCCCCTCACTTTCATACTCACTCCATTTTGAAGCCAAACATGGCCCCTAATTTTATATTACTACTACTATTTAAATCATACTAATATCCCCTCTCCTTTTCTTTTCTTTTCTTTTATATATTTCCTCTTCTATAAATAGCCCACTTTACATCCCAACTAGACACACTCTCACAAGACACAACACAAACTCAAAACACAAGAAAAGAAACTTCAATTAGCAAGAAAAAGCAGCGGATCAATGGAGTTTTTGGGGAAGAAGATGAAGAACGCAGGCACAACAGCTGGATCGAAGAAGAAGCTTGGGAGGTTTCTGAGAGAGCAGAGGGCGAGGCTGTACATCATTCGCAGATGCCTGGCTTTGCTTCTCTGTTCCGATGATCACGATTCTTGATCTTCTACTGATATTGATTTTACATTGCTCTGACTAGATTTAGTTTATTGTAAATACAGATTAGTATGCATGTAGTACGCATACGCAGTGATGAATTAGGTGCAAAGTTTTTTTTAAAGATGGGCTGGAATTTGTGAAACTAATGCAAATGACAATTTAATTGATGGCTTATATTTATCAAAGGTCTGATCGTTCCTGTGTATATAGTATTTTCCAAACACAAAAGTGGTGTATATATTTTATCAAACCGTCCTAAAAAATGTAACGTCCTATGTAACAGATTATTTGACAAAATAAAATATATGTTACATATTTTGGAACCCAGCAAAAGATAAAGCTAACAAGAGCTTGCGCCTTTTGACTTTTGAGCATAGAAGCTGTTATACTCCGTATTACGGAGTATCAAATAGGATAAACTGCAACGAAAAGGTTCACGTACAAATACATTATAAATATGTGAATGTTTTTTATTGGCATGTACATTTAAGTAATTGACATGTACATTTAAATCAACCACATACACATTTTATAGATTATGCATGTCATTGATAATATTTGAAAAATACATAGGTATGTGCATGTTATTACTGAGAAATGTGCATACGAATGACTATATTCGTACGTTAAGTCATTCGCACCTGGTCCTGACTCAAATTACAATAGTATCATAGTACTCTCTGTTCCGGTATATAATTCCTGTTTCATTTTTGACACTATTCACCTTTTAATACATTTTGTCGTATAACTTTTAATATGTAAGAACAAACATAGTTATATGGGATCTTGTTTGATTCATCTTGATGAGTACTTTAACATATCAAAATTTTAGAATTTTTTATTAACATATAGTTAGAAATATTAACGATACAAAACGTATCTCGGCAAATGTGAAAAGTGAAAGAGGAATTATATTACGGGACGAAGGGAGTAATATTTTTTCACTTAGTAATTTACTGCGCTTATGATAAAAGTTGATTGATACAAACAGTTCTCTTTGTTTTGTTTAACGTCGATTGTTTTAACTTTTGCGCTCGAATTCTTAGAGACTATTTGAAATTTTGAATTATATTTTTGGCATAAAATATACTCTCTTCGTCTCTAAATATTCTTTCCGTTTTCTTTTCGAGTGTGTTCTAAACTTAGTCTCATTTGTATTTCTAGCTATTAAAGAAAACGTTCAATTTCGCTACATGTCACCTTAAGCACCTCACTCCAAAGGTTCCTGTTCTGGATCATGTCCTTTGTCAAACCCAAGTGTGCGAGATCCTTCTTAAACACCTCACTCCAATTTTTTTCGGTCGACCTCTACCTCTCATAAATAGTCTGAGGTCAAGTTTTTGGCATCTGCGAACTGGAGTGTCTGGTTGCTTTGGCAGCACATGTCCCACCCAACGCAATATTGTTTCTCGCAGTAATTTGTCTCTAATATCGACAACTTCAAACTTCCCTCTAATGACTTCGTTCCCCATCTTGTCAATCCTGGTGTGACCGCTCATCCAACGCATCATCCTCATCTCTGTCACCGCCATCTTCTGCTCTTGCACCTTTGTCGTGGGCCAACACTTAACCCTATATATCAACGCTGACCTAACTACTACTTTGTAGAACTTGCTTTTCAGTTTTGTTGGCACTTTATTATCACATAAGAGTCTTGGTGCTCCTCATCACTTCTGGCAACCCATTTGTATCCGGTGTTTAATATCTAGATCTATATCGTCGTCGCTCAACACACAGGGCCCTAGATATTTAAATACCTCCTTCTGCACCACCACCTCACCACCAAGGCGCAATGCATACCCAATCTCTTAATTTCCACCAAATCTGAAGTCAACATATGTTGTCTTAGTCTTTCTCAACTTAAGGCTCTTAGACTCCAGCTTTTCCCTCCATCTCTCTAGCTTAGAATTTAACCCATCCCGAGTCTCGTCTACAAGAATGATGTTATCCGCAAACAGCATACACCATGGAACCTCATTTTGGATCACCTCTGACAACACATCTAACACCACGGTAAACAAAAAAGCGATTATAACATCAACCCGAAAATACTCAGTGTCTCCTCCCGGAGTAGTCACACTTGTTAAAGCTCCCTCATACATATCCTTAAGTAACCGGATGTAAGAACCACAAACTTGCTTTGACTCCAGACAACTCCAAAACAATTCTTTTGATACTCTATCATACGCCTTCTCCGAGTCAATAAAAACCATGTACATCTTTCTTTCACGAAAAGTCTCTATCAAGTGCATCAATAAGTGAATGGCCTCCATGGTTGATCTCCCCGGTATAAACCCAAACTGGTTCTTTGACACACTGATAAGCCTTCTAAGTCGCCCATCTACTATCTCTTCCCACAATTTTATTGTGTGACTAAGGAGTTTAATACCCCTATAGTTGTTAAACTCTTGCACATCAAAACTTTATATTTTTTAATAATGTATGATTAGAGAAATTGACAACAATATACATCAATATTCGTACTGGGAAGAGATAATATCTATATTTCGGAACATGATAGTTATATACATCTATCTCGTATACAAGTCTCGTAGAAACATCTCAACGCAAATTGACTGTAATACTTATAAGCAAATCACTAGATTAATTCCCGTACTATATACGAGATTTGTATAATTTCTTAAAATTTTAAGATATTATATATTAAGTTTTTATCTTAATTATTGATATAATTAGTATTTAAGCAAATTTGGTTTAAACCACCGGTTACATAGACGATATAGCCCTAAACCACTAACTTTATTGAAAATTAATTTTAACCACTCATAAAAACAACCCATTATACAAATAACCATCCATCGTCGCCATCAACATTTTTCGTAACCGCCCCCCGTTATATGTGACAAAAATAACTTTCAATAGAACAAGTGGTTTGAGGTAATATCTCCTATATGCCCGGTAGTTTAATCCAATTAGATTTAGAGAAGTCAATCATATTAATCAAGTAGGATTCAGTCATTTCAGGTTCAAGTTCAGAACGTATAAGGTTAACAACACTATTTTTTATTAAAACAAAAAATATTAAAAAATAAATAAATATACTTAATAACTATATAAACATACTTTATTTTTTTTAATCAAGTCTGATTCGGGCGCATATTCTCGTGTTAGTTCGGGTTCGATAATTCCAAGCTTTGAGCATTTTCGATCAGAAATTAAAAAATGTCATTTATGTATACAATCTAGATAAATTTGAAAGGTAAATTTATGTTATAAAATTTATAAATTAATTAAATATTATCATTAGAGATATATAAACAACAAATAATAATGTATATTGAAACAAAACTATAGAATATTATAGTTATTATACATATTTGTTTATATTTCAATCTTTAATTGTTAACCATTTTGCAATATTTGTTACTTTTTATTTTATTTTTTAGTGTATTTAAGACTATGAAAAGATATATGACAATCAATTATTTAATAATTTGTGATATTTATATTTATTTTTATTTTTATTTTTTCCTTATTTATTATATTAATGGATTATAAGTTATAGCCCAAATTTGGCAAATATTAATATCTTAAAATATGGCATGTAATATCATTGTGATATTTGTTTGCCTGATTTTTCCAAGTTTTCATATCTGAGAGATTTTATTATTATATTGTTTCTATTTTTTTTTTCTAAATTTGATATATATATATATATTATTGTAAAAATAAAAACGATAACCAATAGAAAACCGACAAGTGCAATGCTCTAATGAAAGTTGCCTACGTGGCATAGCTAAAACGAGAGGAGGAGGTTTTGTTTTAATATTTATATAGAGATTATAATAAGTCTAATAAAACATCCTAATATAAATTGACTATTCTTAGAGTGAACAATACAATATAAAAATATCTAATCGGAAAAAGATCCGATGAGGATAAGTTATTAGGTTAAAACTCAAGACATTTTTGTGTTTATGAGTTATAATGTGTGTGTTCAGAAATCATAACGTTTGTGTTTATACGCCAGAGTATGTGCATGTCATAATGTGTGTTCATATGTTAGATTGTGTATTCATTGGCGAAAATGTATTAATACATTATAACGTGTGTGTTCATGCGTAACAATGCTTGTGTTCAACGTCCTTATTTCTCACCTTAAGATTCATCCTCACCGGAACTCCTCACTATTAATATAAGATAAACTTTCTATTGATGCCAAAAACTAAAGAAAAGATAACTTTCTATGGTAATTGATTAAATATTCAAATTTAGTGTTTGGATTGTGAATTAAAGAATCCAAAAGGTTAAAGCTTTTCCCCTATATGGATCACCACTAAATCTGCTTTCATTTTATTGTACTATTCATCTCTACATTTTAACATTGATTGAAACAAAAATCTAATTTTTTTTTTTTTTATCATTTTAAAAATGGCAATCTAGACAAACTTCATGGCTATATATAAAGAACGGTCGTTATTAAACGAAAGTAAATGTAAACCGTACCTAATAAATGTTATCCCATCCTATTAATTCATGAATTTATCTCTCTATATATAAAAATTGATCCATTTTTCCCAAAGTAAATGTAATTTGTATCTAATAAATGTTAAACCTTAATTATTTTAAAACCTAATAAATTCAATACCCATTATAATATTATTTTTCTATCAATTAATTATCTATCCTTTATTCCTAATCCTATCATTGTTCTAATTTAACTAAATAATAAATGTAATGTAAAAAGATTAATATAACTTTTATCTACTTTTGCTAATTTTAATCTACCTAAATAAATGATGATGCCCGTAGTCAAAACCTAACCGTCTGAGTAAAAAAACAACATGATCACGTCAAATTGAAAACCCAATTCGAACACAATATCCAAATCTAATATCATTAATAAAAAAATAAAACTATTTAATAAATAAATTGAATCAACTGCACACTAACACGTACATAACCAACCCGTCTTAACCAATAATCCGAATTTATCCAATCCATTCTCAATCCAAACCTAAGTTAACTAACCTGGTTAACAACTTTAATTAAAATACATAAAAATCACCCGAAAACTATATCAAACCAAAAGAAACAAATACATGTGGTTGGACTTACATTCACTTAATGAAAATAAAAGCAAACATAAATACCGTATATAGATATCATAATAATCTTGAAAAAGACAAAATATATTACATATATCTAAATATTATTTTTTAATACGCTAAAGCTCACGCGAAGTGCGATGATCAAAATACTCCCTCCGTCCCTTAATGTTTGCAACATTAAGGGAATGACACAATATTTAATAAAAAGTGAGATGAGTGGAGAGAAGAAGAAAAAGTAAGTTGAGTAAATGATTGATTTGATTGATAAAATATTTTTAGATAAAAAAAAGAAGAATAAAATATTGAGTAAAAGTGTTAATGGTGAAAATTACATTAGATAGAAAAAATGATATAGATGGTTGATTTGATTGACAAAGTGTTGTTAGGATATGAATAAAATAAATAAAGTAATGGTATTATGGAAAAAATTAATGGATAGAAAAGAAATGTTGCAAATATTTTAGGATGTCCGAAAAGGAAATGTTGCAAACATTAAGGGACGGAGAGAGTATAATATAGTGTTACTCTAAAGATGCTCTAAGATAGCACGCCTTTATTGATACTCCCTCCGCCCCTTTTTGTTTGTCCACAAGTACGATTTTTGCGGGAATTAAAAAATTGTAAGAATATAATGATTATAAGAGAGAGAAAAATATAAAGTGAATGGTTAGAGGAGAGAGATAGAGAGAAATAGTAGATAAAATTGAAATTTAAAAGAGAGAAAAAGTGAAAAAGTGGTAATTATAGATTGATAGTAGGTGGTAATTAAGATGTTTCACCCTTGTCAATCAGTAATGCAGCATGAATTTGACGAAAGCACATCATTGCGGTTGAGTGAGAATGAAGAGTAAGATTTGTGATGATTTTCACAGTTGTCATGTCTCTTTTAAACTTTACAAAAGAATCAAATCTTCTTCGGGATCAACATTAACAAACCATTATTTGGCAGCAACTATTATTGTGGATGGAGTTAGAAATTACATACTCCATTCTGATGTCCTTGTTCAAAGTCCCAACATGCAGGCTTCTTATACGGCATGTCAATGTTTAGGTGTTATACGGTGTGTACTTTGAGAAATTTATCGGCTGGAATATTTCTAAATTCTTATCTCTAGCAGTTTTCTATTGTGAAATAGAGTGAATTTGTTGAAACAAGAACTTGAAGCTTTGATGATAATACATAGTGAATTTATGTAAAAAAAAGAAGCAAAGGAATTGTACTTGGGGGACAAATTGTGACTCCATCGGACACTTCAAATACAAGAGGTGTAAAGAAGCAAAGGAACATAGAACCCATGGACTTGTATTACGAGTGAGAAGGTAAACCTTGTGATATTACTTATGTGAGAAATGTATCGGATAGAAGCTTATAAACTTAGCGGCTATTCTTTTTTTATAAATTTCATCTTTTTGCAGTACAACTATATATGTTCATTTTCAACATACGCTGAAAACCAACGGACAAGGAAAAAACATACAAAATATATAATGATTTTTATAAAAATACAAATTCTAAGATTTTAGTATACGCTTCAGTCTTCGAGGTCAAGATTGGGCCTGAGACCTAATCCCACAACATACATTGATATTCAACGTATATAAAAAACATACAAAATATATAATGATTTTTATAAAAATACAAATTCTAAGATTTTAGTATACGCTTCAGTCTTCGAGGTCAAGATTGGGCCTGAGACCTAATCCCACAACATACATTGATATTCAACGTATATATAAGGATGCCTTTTCTTGGAACAGAATTTTCCGGGCATATTTTCGGTGGGATACGTCCACCGTCTATGCCGGATTATGAGAGCGTTGACTTCGTCTCCGCGAGCACTATCTCGTAGTATGCTCAAATATCAAATTCGAGCTTCGTTTGAATGAGAAATGAAGGCTCAAATGTGGTTGCATGTAATGCAACAAAATTGAGTTTGGGATAAAAAATAAAAATGTGTATCCCACATTGGAAAATGAGAGAAAAAGCCTCTAGTATATACACTAGGAGGTGAGTGTTAAGGACCTTCCTCAGGGTAAGTAACCTTTTTTGCACATTTACTGATATCTTTTAACCATAAATTTTTTATAGTGTGTTAGCTAATCCTTTTATACATGATAACAGTTTGTGTTGATGACAATTTATGTTGATGACAATTTATGTTGATGGCAGTTTATGTTGATGACAAATTGTATTGATGACAATTTCAATTTATATTGATGACAATTTAGTTGATGACAAATTGTATTGATGGCAATTTCAGTTGATGGGGGATTGTGATTCAAATTGGGTTAGTTTATTTAGCCCAAATAAAAGAGGGTTATAAACCCTTTCTATTGTCTAATTCAGGTTATTGTGCCTAGTAATTTCGTGTTGTGTTAAGGATGTGTCATTGGGCCATGAGAAGGCTAACTTGTGGACTTGTGGAATGGGCCTACAACCAAAGAGGATGAGCTAGCTTCGTTTTGCAACTAGTCCAAACGAGCATATAATCTATTGGATCTCGTTTTTACCCAAGACAAAATCCAAGCATTTATTGCTTTGGATTCCTCTATTTTGACCATTGACTTGTGCATTTAAGTCTGATCTTCCACACTAATGTCATTGATTTGTGTATTGAAGTGTGATCTTTCACACTAATGTCATGTATTTTAGCAATGAAGTGCATGATCCTCCATATGAATGTCGTCGTTTAATACGAGCGGATTTTGAACGATTGTGTCTCTTCAGAGCCTATATAAAGACGCATCAACTTCATTCTCCAACACACCAATTGCCTTCGAGTTCACTCTCTTTCTTGATCTCTCACTTTGTTTTCATCTTCTTCCTCATCTTTTTGTGTCTGAGAGTACACACAGGAACGTTGGTTCGTAGGGTTCTGATATTTGAGTTGTGCAGAGAAGAAGGCGTAGCAGTTCTATCATGGGATTCGGAACGCCTATAACCGTCACACTAGCACTAGTAGAAAAAACACTTTTAACCACGGTTTATTTGCAAACAAGACTGTGGTTCTTCAACCGTGGCAAAAATGGCCGTGGTAAACTTGTTTACCCCGGTTTTCTGATTTACCCCGGTTACTTGTTTACCACGGTTCATCAACCGTGGTAAATCTCTAACCGGGGTAAATCTTTTAAATTCTATTTTTAGTTTGACATGTTACCACGGTTTATGAACCGTGGTAATTTTGAAACCGGGGTAAAATACCCATTCCTTTTTCGTTTGACACAGCTGATTACTTCGGTTTGCCTTAGAACCGGGGTAAAAAAATATTTTAAATTTTTTAATTCGAATGCCAAAATGACATTCCAAATCCTGTATTCTATTTAGATATATCCACATACAGTAAAACCACACCATGTCAAAATATACAAATATATTCTATTAATATTAAAGATAGCTAGAATATATAAAACATCATCTAATCCCGTAAAGTGGCTGATGTATATACAAGGGTACTAAGACTAGAGAAAAATCAAACACCGTGTATATATGCTAGAATGAGTAAAACCTTCTACAAGGACCCCCATTCCTTTTGCATTTTGGTTGTCGGTACGAGATACTTGTATGTCCTCCATCATTGATCCCAGTATCCATTGTGTATGTTTTCCCAGAACCAATATGCAATATAATGAAATTGTCTTAATCACAAATGCAAGACGAGGGTATGCATGAAATAACCTTGAAAACCTATCATGGAAAGGAAGCTTACTTGACCATAGGAAAGAACAATAGCATTGTAGCCTTGGAACAAACCATAAAACAAGTGGAGCAATGCCTCATCAAATATGGAAGATGACGGGGATGCTAAACTCCCATAGATATGGTCAAATGTGAATGAATGTGTACCAATGAGAAGATAATCCACAAAATTCTTATACATGAAAATTAAGTCCCTAAATGAAATTCGAGGAGATCGATATTAAGAAATCGAAGTCGAAACATATAAAGCAAGACAATATCGCTAGAGAAACTGCATACCTTCTTTGAGTTAATGGTTGCTCACCCTTTATCCAATTTTTTCTTTTCGCTTCAATTGCCTGAAAATAGGCAAGGTTTCAGAAACAATATCGATGACAAATCAAAGGCTTCACTTCAGTTTTTACTCAACTACTTACATGAACTAAAAGGCTTCACTTCAGTTTGTAGATGGAGTGTTATGACTTATGAGTGATCACCTGCACTGAGAAAGCAATTACCTTATTTTGGGAACAAGTGAACAAACCACTAAAATACCTGCACAATAATTTCCTGAACAATACACTAGACTTCAGCAAAATTCCTCTCTGAATTTCAAACCTGTGCAAGATAGGCTCTAAGCTCCACAAATAATTTAGACAACAATTAGGGTTCATGGGCAAGCATAGTACTATTATTATCATTAGCAAAAAGTATGAGATATCGGGTATGAGTTTGACTTTTGAGTGATATCTTTGATATACCCAATATCTGAAAGGTATGAGTATGAGTGAAGATATCGATAGCAGGCGGGCCCTAAGAGAATAATAGCATTTATAAGCTGCATTTGCATCCCAAAACAACTGAAGGAAACACCAGTAAGAGATAAATTAGCAACAAAATATTGACCCTGTTTGATTATTTAAAACAATTCAGGGAAAGGGAGAACAAGCAGAACATGTCGAAAACTTGTTTCGAATGATACTCGAACTAGAAGTAGTAGTACACATACAAAAATTTCACCAACCAGTCAAGAACTTCAACAGATTCATCCTTGCAGAAACTAGAATTTCAGCCGATCGAATCCAGAGGGATAAGTGCGTTGTGAATGCCAAGGGTTAAACCAAAGCTTAAAATTTGGATTAGCAAGATTGCACCCCAGTAATTCAGCCCTCAGCCTTTTTAGCCTTCGAATTTGGTATTAAAAAATCCCCCAAAAACATACCTGAGAGATTCAATCGTTCGAGATGATGCCTGGAAGTCTTTCGCTCAATTGTAGCCTGCTCGAGGGTATCACTCGCAATAACAAAATTTCAGAAGAGATCGAGATGCAATTTTAAGAAAATCTGAGGGGCAAATCCCGAACCGATTTCACGGGAGAAGGAAGCTACCCAAATCCCCAAATAATAAAAAAAATCCAATTTGGAGTCCAAAATCGTCAAGGAAGTGGACGGGTTGGTTAGTCGAGAGAAAGGGAGTGGAGGAGATGAGAAAACCCTGGATACCTGTTACTCTGTTAGTGGAGAGAAGAAATTTTTTTGTTTAGGGCAAATATCGGACCAAAGAAGTAGACGGGTTCAGGTATTAAAAAACGATTAACCTTTATTCATCCAGCTAAAAAATAATTAGCTATACACAAGTAGTCGGTGACAAAACCGTGGTAAAAGATGAGGTAAAATTATTAGGTATTTGACCACGGTTCTAAAAACACCCGTTGTAATAAATTCAAACTGAGGTAAAATTACGCCTACATGAGTATTTATTTACCACGTTTTTGAGTAATTCGAGGTCCTTTTCATATGAACCGAGGTATTTGTGTGTTTGTATTGAAACCCGCGGTAAATTATCAAGAAAATAACCACGGTTCTTTTCGAATCAGAGGTAATACTAAATATGGTAGATAATTACTTCGGTTCTTTAGTAAATGGGGTAAATTAACCGTTGCCAAATGTCATTTTTGTACTAGTGTACGAGGCGTTTTCAGAATTAAGGAAAGAGATTTTCATTTCGACTCTGCTCCTGTTCGATCCGGATCTGTATTGATTTCAACCAGATTTATCTTCCCTTAGTCCTTTTTATGTTATAGTTTACACAAATTTGTATGTTGTAGAAATTAAGGTTCCTACTATCTTAACATTGAATTTTTTTCCTTCGTTTCTACGACTAATCAATTTGTTTTTTGAGTATAATAGGTCTGTACAGAATTGTAAACTTGTTCTCGTTTTTGAACAAGAAAACTTCGGGGGAAAAAATTGATATTTATATTGATTCGGAAATTTAGTCAAATTGGATTAAATTAAAATTCGACATTCAATTTAACTAGTTAAATTAAATCGGAAGTAATTATATTATTTCCTAATGTATTCGTTTTCTATATTCTTACTAATTTCGGGTTTGATTTTGTGAAACAGTATTGAAAGATGAGTAACGAAAACGTCAACGTCGATGCTTCTGCTGGAAAAAAACTAGTGAGTCGACAACCCAAATTCAGTTTGGGAATGGTCTGCCACTAGTGAGTTTGCCTCGGAAAATGGCTCAGACTGCTTATAAGACTCCGGTCATTGATCAGGCCCCGATCTTTCAAAATACAGTTGTGCCGTATCAAACAAGTCATCCTATGGACATGTCTGATGTGCAATTACCCCTGGTAAGGGTAACAAACAGACCTTATATGGAAAAGTTGTCAAATGCATATCATTTAGTGTAGGATTACTGAGTTTTTGTAGCGTCTTTGAGCTTATTAATTCATGCATTTGGAGTGAAGACGACGTATAGAGATTTATGTTGATTTAAGAGACTTATTGCAGAAGACAAAAGACGAAGTTACTGGCGGCGACCGCCGCCCAGCTTACGGCGATCGCCGCCCATCACGTGGAGAACATTGAAGACATACTTGGAGGAGACCGCTGCCTCTGTCAGATCCGGATTTGCAACCTTTATTTTCCTTGTTTTTTCTATTTTTCCTTATTTGTTTAAACTCGTTTTATGCTTCATTTTTAGGACGTTTTTACCTTTGGGGTTATCTATCTTTTTATATATTTAGGTTAGAGGAGAGCCTGTTCTTCTCTAACCCCGTTTACACTTTTCATATCGTTAGCAAACATCTTGTTATGAAGAACTAAGCCCTTTTGCTTAGTCAGACAATTGAAGCATTAGTTTTAATAAAGTTGTGTATTTATCGTTCCTTATCAATTGCACGGAATTAATCTCTTCTCTTGCTTGAAACTATTTTGATTAATATTGATTGTTCTAGCCTGATCATCTAGGTATCGTCTTTATTGATCTATTGCTAGAATTAGATTGTTACTGGTTGAGCATATCTATTTCGTTGTAGCAACTGCATCGTGCTACTATCTGGTTGTGCTAGTATTGTGTAGAGAGAATTGATTTACATCTAGGATAAAAGCTGGTTGTTTTATGCTGATGTATCCTGACTATATTCCAGATCTTAATGTTGTTAAACTGAATCTTGATAGTTTCATGGTTGTTTAAATAGTTAGAGCTATTAGTATCTGGTTGTGCTAATAGCTAATTCAGGAAAGGAATAGGAATTTCCATTGCATGAGATATTGAATGATTTATATAGGATCAACTTGTCATACGGACTGTGGATATTTGTTTGGCTGAGCTATTTACCAATTACTGATTCCATCATCTTTTACTTGGTACTTATTTGCATGCTTGGTTACTTAAGACAAACAAAAAACCCTTTGGTTACTTGATTGACACATAGTTTGCATACATGACTAGAATCTGTCTCCTTGAGAACTCGGCCCTTACTTGGCTAGGACAACATATTAGGTTTGTTTTGATTACTTGCATAGGAGCAATTAGCACGACAAATTGTTGTTATCAAATAGGCGTCGTTGCCGGGGAGGCAACAATTCTAATCGTTTTGGTGTGTGACTTGTGTGTCAATCTTGGTGTGAACCTATCTTATGGTTCATGTTTGTGCCTAAAAATACGACGAGTGTGGAACGCGTGGAAGCTACGCGTAGAAGAACGTCATCGACACGACGAGATGAAAGGAAGATATCGTCGACGTGACGAGATGTGGCAAAGATCTCATTTTTCTTAAGGATTAGGTCGGCCGAGTATATTCTATCCTATTTTGTATTATATTATTGTAATTAGTAAAAGATATGGTAAAGAATATCTTTTACCTAGTTTGTTATATCGTTATTTAGATAAAAGGAAAAGATAAGATCTCGTTTCCTAAAGATATTATTAGGGTTAGCCTATAAATAAAGGCTAACGCCTGCTTTGTAATCATCTAAGCCGTCATTCGAGCAATACCAAGCTAAAGTTTCAACCCTAATTTCCTGTCTTGTTCTTGAGTGTTGAGATTATACCGTATTCTTTGATCTTTGCCCTACAATTGCTTAGTTATCTTCTCGTAGGTAATTTCGCTACAAACAATTGGCGCCCACCGTGGGGCCTGATAAAAAAGGTATCGTCTTTCCATACGAAGGGAACAACTTCGCCTGCAGAAGCCATGAAAGGTTTTGGATCAATCAAGAATCTCCAAAACGAAGCCTTCACCGTGTTAGGAGGTCTGCCGTCCTACACAACTTCCGACGCTAAGAGGCTCGCGAGAACTGTCGAAGGACAAAACGACTCCATTCGAACTCGCCTCTCCAGAGCAGTCAATGGCGATTTTCCTATCACGTTTGAAGGCCCAGACGAAAGAATCAAGCACCACGATAGCCTGGTAATCTCCGTGGTGATTCAGAATTGGAAAGTAAAAAGAATCCTGGTAGATAACGGAAGTTCAACCAAAATCATCGCTCTCTCCGCTGTTCTCGAACTCGGACTTTCCGTCGACAATGTCGTTGGGAAGCGTATCCGTTTGAAAGGCTTCAGTGGAGAAATCTCCGAGATGTTAGGGGAAATCACCCTCGAAACGATGGTCCAAGGCGTCAGTCTCCCAACTCGGTTCGCAGTAATGGAGGAAGAGTCGCCTTATAACGCCATCTTAGTAAGACCATGGATCCATGATATGCGAGCGGTTCCATCTACGTATCACCAATCCCTGAAGTTCCCAATGCCTTGGGGAGTACGTGATGTCAAAGGCGAGCCCTATACGGCTAAAGAATGTTACATGATCGGAATGAAAGGAACCACGACGCCAGAAATCAAGAAAGACGAAGTGAAAGAGTTTCAAGTCAAAGCGCCCACTAAGTACGTCAAGCCAAAGTGTCCCGAACTAGAAGACGTCGTCATCGACGATTCCAAACCAGAAAGAGTCGTAAAGATAGGAACCGACGTCCCTGAAGAAATTAGAGAAGAATTGATAACGTTTTTGAGATCAAAAGTTAAATGCTTCGCGTGGAGCCACAAAGACATGACATGCATATCTCCCGATGTGATGCTCCACAAGATAAACGTTGATCCGAAGTTCACTCCAGTCAAGCAGAAGAGAAGGAAGTTCGCTCCCGAACGCAACAAAGTCGTAGATGAAGAAGTAAAAAATCTTCTCGAAACAGGTAAGATACGAGAAACAAAGTACCCTGACTGGATCGCCAACGTTGTAGTCGTCCAAAAGAAGAATGGGAAGTGGAGAGTGTGCGTCGACTTCACGGATCTTAACAAAGCCTGTCCTAAAGATTCCTTCCCGCTCCCTCACATCGACGCCATGGTAGACGCGACAACAAGGCACGAGATGCTAACGTTCATGGACGCATTCAACGGATATCATCAGATACAGATGAACTCCGCCGATCAAGAAAAGACCGCGTTTGTAACAAACCAGGGGATATACTGCTACAAGGTCATGCCTTTTGGCCTCAAGAACGCCGAAGCTACATATCAGCGGCTGGTGAATAAGATGTTCGAGGAGCAAATAGGGGACACCATGGAAGTTTACATAGACGACATGCTCGTGAAGTCTAAGCGAGCAAAAGATCACGTAACACATCTAAAGGAGGCGTTCGAGATCCTGGAAGAATATAGCATGAAGCTCAACCCTACCAAGTGTTCCTTCGGAGTCTCTTCCGGGAAGTTCCTCGGGTATGTAGTGTCCCAAAGAGGAATAGAAGCTAGTCCCGAACAGATTAAAGCCATACTCGATCTCGAGTCTCCACGATGCGTGAAGTACATCCAAAAGCTAATAGGAAAGGTCGCCGCGTTAAACAGGTTCATCTCCAAAGCCCCCGACAAAAATCGACTCTTCTACGACACTCTCCGGAAGAACGAGTCCTTTTCTTGGACGGAACGCCACGAGGAAGCCTTCACGGGGCTTAAGAACTATCTGACGAATCCTTTACTCCTATCGAAGCCTAAAGAAGGAGAGCCTTTGTTCGTATACCTAGCAGTATCCGAAATTGCTATCAGTGCCGTTCTCGTAAGAGAAGAAGGAGAGGAGCAACAACCCGTCTACTACGTGAGCAAAACGCTATCGTCAGCGGAAACGAGATACTCCGTCATGGAAAAACTGACGTTGGCATTAGTGATGGCGTTAGTGAAATTGAAACCCTACTTCGAATCCCACACCATCATAGTAAGAACCACATCGCCATTGAAGAACATAGTGAAGAAACCAGAACTCTCCGGGAGGATGGCGAAGGGGGCAGTTCATCTCGGCGGATGCGACATCATTTACGAGGGAAGAAAAGCGATCAAATCCCAAGCATTGGCAAATTTCAGCCCAACCCTAGAGCAAGAAGCGGTCTCGCAGGTAAACAAGGTAGAATTCGCGAAGTGGACCTTGCACACGGACGAAGCGATGAACCAGAATGGGGTAGGACTGGGCATCGTCTTGAAATCACCACAAGGGGATAGGGTCGTCCAGGCCATAAGGTGTGACTTCAAAGCAACGAACAACGAAGGCGAGTACGAAGCCTTGATCGCTGGTCTACGCGTCTCCATCGACCTACAGGTTCAGAAGCTCGATATCTATTGTGATTCGCTACTGGTCGTCAACCAAGTTCGAGGTGATTACGCCACTAAAGATTCGAAGATGACCTTGTACGTCAAGGTGGTGAAAGAGCTGTTCGAGAAGATCGAAAGCTGCCAAATTAGACAAATCCCCAGAGACGCTAACGCACAAGCCGACGCGTTGGCGAAGTTAGGATCATCGATTGACCCGAGAGAATATCAACAGATCCCGTTCCTCCATCTCAACAACGCGTCTATCAACAAAGAGGCAATTCCCGAACAAACACTCGCAGTAAGAAGTCAAGACTCCCGGGTGACGCCTTATTACGAGTGGTTGCAGCACGGACACCTTCCAGGTAACGCGTACGACGCGAGGCTGTTGAAGCAAAAAGCAACCACCTTCGTAGTAGACAAGGGCCAATTACTAAAATGGTCATCGAACGGCGTATTCCTAACATGTCCGATAGAGGAGAAGATCCAAGACATTCTACGTGAGCTGCACAAGGAGAATATGGAAATCATTCAGGAGGGAGAAGCCTGGCGGCCAAAGCACACTCAGCAGGGTACTACTGGCCCACAATGAGACAAGAAGCGATGAATTACGTTAAGAGGTGTGACGCTTGCCAAAGACACGCCCCAATCCCACATCAGCCGGCGGAAAAACTCCATTCTATAACGTCTCCTTGGCCATTCATGCAATGGGGGATGGATATAGTAGGACCTATGCCATTGACCCTAGGACCAAAGAGGCTAATGCTCGTCGTCACAGATTACTTCTCCAAGTGGATAGAGGCCGAAGCTTTCAAGAACATCAAAGATTCCCACATAATCTCCTTCATCGAAAGAAACATCATCATGAGATTCGGAATCCCTCACACCATTGTGTGCGACAATGGATCACAATTCATTAGCAAGAACCTCGTATCATTCTGCGAGGACAAAGGAATACATCTAGTCTACTCGACGCCAAGGTACCCTCAAGCAAACAGACAAGCAGAATCAAGTAACAAGGTCATCATAAGCAATCTCAAAAAGAGGATAGAACAATGCAAGGGAAATTGGCCGGATCAACTCCAAGCTATAGTGTGGGCCGACAGAACGACTCCTAAGAGAGCGATGGGAAGAACACCATTCTCTCTTGTGTACGGTTGCGAAGCAGTCTTGCCGATCGAGGTGGAAGTACCAACAGAAAGATATCGTTTTCTCCCCGAAGAAAGAAATACTCCAATGATGACATTCATGATAGATACAGTCGACGAGATAAGAAACAAAGCAGCATTAAGGATGGCAGCACATAAACAAATCGCTGCCCGAAGCTATAATCGACGAGTAAAAGCGAGAACTTTCCAAGTAGGAGACTGGGTCTTAAGGAAAGTATTTTCAAATACCGAGGATAAGATCGTCGGAAAACTCGCCGTGTCCTGGGAAGGTCCATACCAAATAGCACAAGTCGTAGGGCGAGGAGCCTACGAACTCGGTACACCAGAAGGAGTACCACTGATGCGTTCATGGAACGCAACACATCTTAAGAAGTATTACCATTATAAACCATGATAGTTGATTTGATTTCTACTTGTTCCTATGCATACTTTACATTTCTTATTACGTCCGAGCATGTTTTAGCGTCGAAGCGACAAGGGGGTCGTCAAGACTAGGGGTAGACGTCTTAGCTTATCAAGAATTCATGAAATCTTCGTTAATACATGAGTATGCACTTTCTTGTCCAATATGCAATACATGCCGAGTTGTTTCATTCCAAAATACTTGCTCTGTGTCTATGATGTAACACCAAGCTTAATAAGGCCGTGGCGAAAATCTGCGCCGGGGGTGAATTTCGTTAGCATACGCGTTTAAGGCTCCATCTACGTGTACGCAACGTTAGCCGAACCGCCGACCCCGAGTTGAAGCTCCCCATGATTGTTAGCGACGTGTGGCAATGGTCATGGGGAATGAAGCCCGGTACCTCACGAAACCGGCACGGTCCTCTGAGCGAAGAAGGGAAACCTATCGCCACGACCACTCTCCAGGAACACGTACTTGCGCCTTCCACGGCCCCTCTGAGAGTCATGAATCCACGGGCAAAACGCCAAACCGGCAGGGATGCGTCCACCGGCATCGTAAGTCCTAACAATCTAGAAATCGGACGCCACACGATGAATAGGCTCATCGATTAAAAGAGTTCGACGTCAACCTAAACGCTAGCGTGAGTCAACGAACGCACCTTAAAAGTAAGGGGTAACGTCACAAGCTGATAAAATCACACGCTGACCTATGTCCGCCACTCGCTTCAGGGTTCGGAGGAAATGCTGTACCCAACCTTCATATAAGCCGACAACGTAACTAAAGCAGCCGCGATGATCACAACGATACCAGGGGTAGAAAAAACGAAAACCTCAAAGCCAAAGATCGACCCACGTGTCATAAGTAAGAAATATTTGGCAAACCCGACTCCATAAAAGATTCGAAGTCAGATTCGCCAAAAGGGGATAGTAGTCCCACCAAAGGTTAAAGACAAGTGAAAACCTTACACAAAGAAAGAAGTAACAAGCATCTAATACGTATTCAAAAAAGAAATTCGCCACACAAGAACGTGGCAAAAAGCTAATGTTCCACAAAAGCAAAAATGCAACAAGCAAAAAGGTGAAACTCTTTTACTAAGAAGAAGGAGATACAACTTTATCCGCAGAAACGACGTCGCCATCCAAAGTTACGTCCGCATCACCAGACATTAAAGCTGGCGAACTTGAAGAAGGTACGCGTAGGAGAGAAACCCCCTCGGGTGGAACGGGATAAAGGACAGCAAATTCACCACGCTCGCGTTCCACATCCCAATCTACGTGACGACCCGCACGAAACTCCTCCATAACCTCAATACGAGATGACCACGAATAGTAAGTACTAGTCTCTCGCAAGTTCTTCTCATACACCTTTGCTTTCTCCTCGGCGTCAGCCTCAAGGGACGCGATCTTTCCATTCAACACCTCGACCCGTAGCGCCAACACACCCCTCTGTTTCGCCGTCTCTAACGTCTCCATACGAGCATCCTTCTCAGCCGCCGTGAGACGAGCAACCTTCTTATTGAGAGCTTTGACCTTCTTACTAAGGTTATTCACCTCACCCTTCAAGGTCTCCTCGGACTCAGAGTGCTTATGAAGACGTTCCCAGGAACACAACGAAACTTGGAAAGCCTAAAAGAATCCCAAAGGATGAGAAACGACATAATAGCAAGAAGAAACGAAGAGATAAGAAAAAGTACACACCTTCCACTATGCTACGAGAGAATCACCCAAGACGTCCACAACTTGCATAGGCAGAGAATGATTCCAAGAAGAAGTAGAACTTAAAGCTTGCATCGCAGGGATGAAGTTACACGCATGCGCTACAGGACGGGATACTATCGCAGGAAAATCACTTGCTTCAAACGTACGTAACGAAAGCCGCACCAGAATCTGTTGTTTTATCCTTCTCGCTCTCCTCCAAAGGATCCGTGAGTAATTCCTCCATCCCTACGCGTAGAGACGCATCTGAAGGTGCTTGCACCCCCGCAACCGGTGGAATCTCCTGCTTTACGCATGACGGAGTAGAAACCGCCTCTTCCTTCGCGGCTCTTGACTTTCTTCTGAAATGCATCTCCTCTTCGCAATAATCAAGTCATGAGCAGATTCTTGATGAGTACGAGACGCAACGCCTGAAACAAGAATGCATTTAGAAGACAAAGACAAAACAAAGGAGAATATAAAAGCAACGTGTAATCCGCTAAAAAAGCTCACCCCGAGAAAGAGTAGGGGTCGCGAGACGATATCCTTTCCCGTCACGACCGGCAAAGGTACGTTCTACCAACGAAATCTCTAGGATATTCTTAGTAATCTCCTCTGATTCCTCCCGGGCCACAATAACATGGATATCGACTACGCACAAAGTCACACGCAAGAATAAGTGTTAAGATGCATAAGCCAAAAAAAAAAATCATAAAGGATAAAGAAACGTACTCGAAGGAGTCCATTCCTCAAGCAAGAAAGCAGAATCCTTCCCCAAGGTAGACTTCCTGATAAAGTAGAACTTATCTGCCCAACCCCGGTCGGATGAAGTTCCCTCGTTCATCAAAGGAGGAACCCCAGCGCGAGATTTGATGTTGACTCTACCCGCTAAGGGGGTAGAAAGGATACAAGAATGCATGACGTCGGCGATGGTGAACGCAATATCAAAATTAGCCAGAATATGATCCAACACAACCAAGCCTCTCCAAGCACTTGGAAGAATTTGGCCGACATCGATTCCCAAAGAAGTCAAGAAAGAACGAACCAAAGGGGAAAAAGGAAAGCGATGTCCGACCAAGAAAGGATATTCGTAGACGCAAACCCATCCCGGGCGTAAGGCGTCGGCGAACACGTCAGAGGGCGGAATAACAATATCCACATGAGAAGAAAGCCTTGCTATGGAACGAAAGAACTCGACGTTGCGAGCCGAAGAAGAACGACGGTTAACATCGCTGAGGATCATTTTGGGATCGTAGGTGATCAGAGCCATTGAGAAGAGAGGAAGTAAAAATTGGGGTTTTGCAAGAAGATTACGAGTGAAAAGAAGGAAGTTGGGACGTGCTTAAATAGGGAAAGATCTCGTTCGAGATTTCCAAGAATCAATTTGTTACCGTTGAGGATAAATCCGAATGTTGGGGAAGTAGCCGTTAGAGCGGACGCGAGTCGGTCAGCTGCATTAAATGAGAATCGAAGAAAAGACATCATTGCGGAGTTAGACTTTTGGAGTGAACAAGTATTCAACGCGTTCCGAATTTAATGAAGACATATTCCTCGAAGAAAGAAGGCGTCTCCCAGATCTACTAGACGTTAAGCCCTGTAAGACGCCTTAGGGGTATTGTCTCTGCCTAAAAATACGACGAGTGTGGAACGCGTGGAAGCTACACGTAGAAGAACATCATTGACGCGGCGAGATGAAAGGAAGATATCGTCGACGTGACGAGATGTGGCAAAGATCTCGTTTTTCTTAAGGATCAGGTCGGCCGAGTATATTCTATCCTATTTTGTATTATATTATTGTAATTGGTAAAAGATATGGTAAAGAATATCTTTTACCTAGTTTGTTATATCGTTATTTAGATAAAAGGAAAAGATAAGATCTCGTTTCCTAAAGATATTATTAGGGTTAGCCTATAAATAAAGGCTAACGCCTGCTTTGTAATCATCTAAGCCGTCATTCGAGCAATACCAAGCTAAAGTTTCAACCCTAATTTCCTGTCTTGTTCTTGAGTGTTGAGATTATACCGTATTCTTTGATCTTTGCCCTACAATTGCTTAGTTATCTTCTCGTAGGTAATTTCACTACAAACAGTTCACATTCGTGCTACTAATAATTTATCTCTTGATTTAGATAAAAAAATCGAGAGAACTCTTTTCCGTACTCACCAAGGTATTCGTGCACTACTTCAAGAAGCTAGAAGGATGGATGAAGAACGTGTGACTCTTGAATCCTTGACGACACCGAACCTTATGCAAGCACCATGAGCAGTGCAATTTCCTGCACTCGCTGACGGCGTTAAGTTTGAGCTCAAGACGGGAGTGATACATTTGCTTCCGAAATTCAATGGACTACCGTTAGAGGATCCTAAAAGGCACTTAATTGAATTCCATGAGGTTTGCACCAGCATGTGTCCATCTGATATCACTGAAGATCAGATGAAGATGAGGGCCTTTTCCTTCCCTCTTAAGGAATCGTCAAAGACCGGTATCATTCTTTGACTCCAGGGAGCATCACTACGTGGGTTGAATTGAAGAAGGTGTTTCTTGATAAATATTTTCCAGCGAATAAGTCTAATCATCTGAAGAAGAAAATCAACAATATTGAGTAACATGGTAATGAAATCCTCTATGACTATTATGAGCGTTTTAAGAGTTTGTTTACAAGTTGTCCCTATCATGGGTATGAAAATCATGATTTGATTTTATATCATCATGGAGGTCTTCGCGAAGATGACCGTAGGATGGTCAATGTTGCATGTGGTGGGAATATCTTGAAGAAGACATATGAGGAAGCACTGGAGATCTTTGCAGCGCTAGCTGATGATTCTAGGCAATTCAGTGGGAGAGGCTCTCAAACAGATCTAGCAGGAGGCTCTCGACCTATGGTTGATGAGGCTGACTTTGACATTCTGAAAGAAGAAGTGAGATGCCTTAAGCTAAAAGAAACACCTCAGCAAGCTAAGGCATGTGAGATTTGCTTAGATGAACTTCATCCAACTAATGATTGCCCCACACTCCAAGAAGAAGCAAACGCAGTTGGAGGATATCAACAAAGGCATAGGTATGACCCTCAACCCAACACTTACAATTCTGGTTGGAGAAACCCATCTTCGTCCATGGAGGATATGATGAAAATGTTGATGCAAAACACATTGCAATTCCAAGAAGCTACAAAATCTAGTATTCAGAACTTGGAACGGCAGATGGGTCAGATCTCTCAAGTGGTGAGCAAGCTTGAAGTAAAAGATTCAGGGAAACTCCCATCCCAAACTGATGAGAATCCGATTATTTGAAATGTGAGTGCAATGTCCTTGAGAAGTGGAATGAAGCAGGAGGATGTTCAAGAAAACCAAGCTAAAGAAGGACCGATTTTTCTTGAGTGGAAACATGTGGCACCATTTCCATCTGCATTGAGGCATACCAGGCCACTTAAGCAAGACACGAACATGTTTGAGATGTTCAGAAACGTTGAGGTAAACCGTCCTCTCCTTAATATGATCAAATCTGTTCCTCGCTATGCAAAGTTTCTGAAGCAGATGTGCACCACAAAGAAAGCTCAAGACAAGAATAGTCAAAAGAAGGAGAAAGTCGTTGAACATGTCTCAACTGTATTTCAGAAGAGTCTACCTAAGAAATATGGCGATCCAGGTATGTTTACAATTCCATGTACAATTGGAGGTACCAAGTTCGATAAAGCTTTGTTAGATTTGGGCGCTTCCATTAATGTTTTGCCTTCATCTTTATGTGAAACCTTGGGGTTAGGACCTAACATAAGACTAGAGTAGTTATTCAATTGGCTGATCAATCTAGTGTGCGTCCTATTGGAGTAGTAGAGGATGTTCTTGTTCAAGTTGATGATCTTACTTTTCCTGCTGACTTTTTCGTGCTTGATATGGACCATGATAAACTTGTAACCCCTATTCTGCTACAGAGACCTTTTCTAAAGACTGCAAATACGATTATTAATGTGAGTACAAGTGCTTTGACTATGGAGTTTGATGGGGATAAAGTTGAATACAATATATATGATATGAATCCCATTGAAAAAAATTCTCTGAATGTCATTGATGTGATTAATCCTACCTCCTAGGATAAATTACAACCTATTGTAGAGAATGTCATAGGAGACCCACCTGTAGATATTGCTTTATCTACTAATTTGCAGGAAGTTCAGGCTATTTTAGAGTCCGACGGTAAGTCTTCTTCTCATCCATTGGGCATTCGCCCCCACTTTGATAACCTTGCCAGGCAAGACACCATTGTCTTCTAGTGTGCAGGCACTTGAGATTGAGCTTCAACAGCCGTCTGATAAGATCAATCAAGGGGGGGAGAATAACATCACTTTCCTCGCTAAGGATAAGGTGGTCAAACTGAATGAGAAAACGTTTAGATCCAACCATGTGTGGTTCAACAAAGAGTTAAGGAAAGGATCGGTTATCTCGAAACAGAATGGTGTCAGCTGAATCATCTGAGTACTATGTCGAGCCACGACAATAACTAAGGCGCTTATCGGGAGGCAACCCGATGAAAGGTAGTTATTTTCATTTCAATTGTATCTCACACTATCTCTTTCGTACGCTCCTGTTTGGAACTAACCTGTGCAGAGAATCAACTAGTGGAGGCAGCGACCGCCGCCCAAATGACAGCGCCCGCCGCCGCCCCAAAAAGCAGCGGTCGCCGCCTACGTGATCTAGCTACGATGTGTTGAAATTAAATAGAGGCGACCGACACGAAGCTTACGACGATCGCCGCCGTTCAGGTATGGCTTGTACACCCGAGCGGAAAAAAAGAATGCGTGAGATATATAAAAAAAATAAAAAGAAAAAAAAGAAAAAAAAGAAAAAATCAGGAAAGACAAGAAGAGTGCATCGATCAATTGTTATCAACCAACATAACCCTCACTTTCCCCTTCTCACCCTCACTTTCACAAACACAAACCCATCCCTTTCCTTTCTCTCCCAAACAAACCCTTAAAAACCTTCACTCCTCCATACAACAGCCGCCGCTCCCCTTCTTTCCTTCGTTCTCCCACACCACCAGCGACCACCCTCCGTCAAGACCTCGCCACAGCAGCAAGGCAGCGACCGCCGCCCAGCTAGCAGCGACCGTCGCCTCCTCGGTCTAGGATTCTCAATGTCGAATTTTGGGCTTTTCTCTCGGATCCGTTCAGTTCTCAAAGTCGCCGACGTCCATTTACACCCTCCACCATCTTCAATTTCGGTTTGGTAAGCCCCTTTTTGACCTATAATTTGAAATTTGAATTATAGGGCTTGGGCTCTTTTGTTGATGGTTTGTGGAAGATATTGTTATTTGTTGTTGTTGAGGTTTGATTATTGTTGATATTGGTGATTGTTGAGGCTTTTGATTGATTTGGAGGATAATCTTTGGATTTGTGATATTTGAGCTTGTGGTTGTTGTTGGTTGTTGTAGTTAGTGTTGTTTGATTGAAGATGAAGCGTACTGCTAGTTCCCGTCCACATACAGTTGACTGCCGAGCAGAAAAAGAGAAAGAAGAGGCTAGAAAATCAGGATTTTGTTTCCACTTTGTTCCTAGACCATCCATGTCTAAATAGACTTGGCCTCTATATATGAATGTACGGAGAAACTTTTTCAGCATGTTTGTTTAGGATGGTTCTTCCACCTTAAAGCACTGACATTTAAGGGTTGGACGGTGGAGTTCTTACACACCCATGTAAATGTGATAGATGAGAAACGGGTTGCTTTTGTGCTTGTAGGAAATAATTATTCATTCAGTTATGAGGAGCTCAGCTATGCACTTGGAATTACCAAGCCACCTTCCAAAGAATCAGCATGGAAAAATACGTCTGGGTACTTGGATTTCTGGTATGATTCCACTGGTACTCCAAATTATGAACCGAAGACTGGAGAGTGCAATTACAAAGTGCCGCATCCTTGTCTACGTTAGCCAATAAGAGTTGAACAAGATGTCGTACCTAGACTTTGAAGCAGTGTGGAGCATGGCACCTAAGTGCTCATTGGTAAAGGATTTGTTGTCCTTATTTTTGGGATGTTGTAAGAAATTTCAGGACGCTAAGAAGGGCAAGAATGTGATTGGTGGGATGATCTCTTTGATTGCCATGTCCCTTGACATTCCATTTTTAGCTGCAGCTTCACAGGTTTCTCCGGGATTTGTTTATGACTGGGGTAAGAAAAGGCATGTGGGTGTCTTATCACTGATAAAAGGCATGTGGGTGTCTTATCCCTTGAGTGGACTCTCAAGACATCGAGTTCTTGGCGAATCGAAAGATTCGTTACTTATCAAACCCTAGACGAGTTGAAGAACGACGACTTCCCTTTGTATCACGATCCCCCCGAGGCATACGAGTCACCCAGATTCGTACCACTTCCTCTTAGAGTGGAGATGTCTTTTGGAGCACAATATGTTGATTTTGATTTGCGCAGGTATCGGGAGGGCGCTACTGGTAGCTCTTTGGCTGGTCCTTCACATGCAACTGTTGAGCAAAGTGAGGAGGACGCAAAGATGCGTGACCCCGTCCCACCTACTATGAGTTCAGATGATATGCAGATACAGAGGATGGATACAAGACAACAAGCCATGGAAGTTGATTTTAGGGAGTTTAGGCAGCAACAACAATATTTAAGTGATGAACAGAGCTTCATGAGAGGCCAACTTACTCAATTAGTTGACCATCAACTTGATTTCCATTGTCACTATGAGGATCATGAAAAAGAGGAGGTTGCAACTCTATATTTCACCGGGGCTGCAAAGACATGGTGGAATAGAGATGTAACCATGAGAGAAAGACGAGGGTTCCCACAGGTTGAGACTTGGAATCAACTGATGTTCATCATGACACAGAAATATGTCCCAACTCACTATAAGAATGAGCTGCGTTTGAAGATAGAACTTGCTAAACAAGGTACACAAACTCCCAATGAATTTTATGCTTCTTTGGAAGATATGTACTATAAAACAAGTATGATTGTGTCAGCAGCTACAATTCGAACCAAGTTCTTGAGTGGTTTGAATGTCTCAATTAGAGATCAATTGGAGATTTTGCCTATCAAAGATCTCAAATCTCTTTTGCACACAGCGACGCAAATCCACAACCAATTAGTGCGCAAGAAATCCTCTCCATGGGCTTCCAATTAAAGGTATAACTCTCGTGATAGTTTGTCAAAATCTATTAATTCTACTCTAGATGTGCAACAGAGAAGTCAAGGACAAACTAGACCACTATACAAGAAGGAGGCACAACAAAACACCCCCCCAGAGCCATCAAGAGGTGCCAGCCGCCACAACACTGCTTCAGCGTCTACAAACCGGAGTAGCACAACAGACAAGGAGTGCTACAAGTGTGGAGGACATGGGCATATTTCTAGAGAATGCTCAAATCCAAGAAAAGTGTTGCTCAATCAACATGATGGCTATGGGAGTGTTGAAGAGGAGACTGAATATGAAGAGGCTGCACAAGATGAAGAAGATAATGATCCTTATGTTTGTGCTCCCTCAGATTTAGGTGGTTCACCACCTAAATCTAAAGACAACTTCACATCCTCAACCATATGGCCTTGAATGGATAACCGAAGGTAAGGGTGGTGTGGTAAACAAGCAATGCCACATCTCTTTCTCTATTGGTCCATACAAAGATACTGTTTTATGTGATGTTATTGCAATGCACCTTCTTCTTGGTCGTCCTTGGCAATTTGATAGGAAGACGGTGCATGATGGCCTCCTCAACACTTACGCGTTCGTCCATGGAGGAAGATGTGTAACCTTGATGCCCATGACACCACACGAAATACTCATAGATCATCAAGAAAGGAGAATAAACAAGGCCTTGGAGGCAGCCCACAAAGAAACCCGAGGCCAAAAAGCTCAGGATGCTACTGCACCAAAAGACGCGATCGCGGGACAAGATATGGCGATCATGGTCGCTCAACAGAGAGCTTCTGTTTTTGATGAGCCAAAGGCCGCGACCGCAACATAAAAATCCAGCAACACCTCGCATTTCTCTACTACAACTCGAATGAAAGATCCATATCAACAAAAATCGGGAATATAGGGACGCTGTGAGAAAAGATTACTACTTACACGCTCTCGGGATATCACCCCAATCATTCAGGGACGTTCTCCGGCCTTGCTTTCTTTTAATCCCTAAAGCGTGTCTTTCTAGTAACAAACAGGATGATTTACCTCTTGTCATACAATCTCTTTTTCAGGACTTTCCAGACGTCTATCCTGACGACTTACCAGGTGGTTTGCCTCCAGTCAGAGGCATCGAGCACCAAATTGATTTGGTTCCGGACGCATCCCTACAGAACAGAGCTGCATACAGGGCAAGCCTGGAAGAGACAACTGAGCTACAACGAAAAGTTCAAGACTTGATGGGTAAAGGCTATGTTCGAGAAAGCCTATCGCCTTGTGCAGTCCCAGTTATCTTGGTGCCAAAGAAGGATAGCACATGGCGTATGTGTGTGGACTGGAGAGCGATAAACCAGATTACAGTGAAGTACATGCATCCTATCTCCCGCCTGGACGACATGCTTGACGAATTGCATGGTGCTACTCTATTCTCCAAGATCGATCTCAAGAGTGGCTACCATCAAATTCGTATGAAGGAGGGTGATGAATGGAAGACAACCTTTAAAACAAAGTATGGTCTCTATGAATGGTTAGTAATGCCCTTTGGACTTACAAATGCACCAAGTACTTTTATGAGATTAATGAACCATGTGCTTAGACATTTCTTAGGAAAATTTGTTGTGGTTTATTTTGATGATATATTGGTGTATAGCCGTTCATTGCATGATCATGTTGACCATCTTAGACAAGTCTTGGAATGTCTTAGGACTGAGCAATTGTAATTTGTCAAAATGTGTATTTTGCTCTACTTCTACCGTCTTCCTTGGCTATGTTGTTTCTAACGATGGATTGCAGGTGGACCAAGAAACGGTCTTAGCCATAAAAGAGTGGCCAACCCCTACTACTCCCACTATGGTAAGATCATTTTTATGTTTGGCAGGCTTTTACAGGAGATTTGTGCGAGACTTCAACACAATTGCAGCCCCATTACATGAGCTCACAAAGAAAGGAGCCATTGTAGAATGGAAGGACAAACATCAGGCTGCATTCCTCCGGCTCAAGGAAATTCTTTGCAATGCCCCTTTGTTGCAACTCCTAGACTTTCAAAAGATGTTTGAGATTGAGTGTGATGCCTCTAATTTCGGCATTGGTGGTGTATTGCTCCAAGAGAAAAGGCATATTGCCTACTTCAGCGAAAAAACTCTCAGGTGCAACACTCACCTACCCTACTTATGAGAAAGAACTTTATGCTTTGATTAGGGTTTTCAAGACTTGGCAACACTACCTATGGCCAAAACAATTCGTTGTGCACACGGATCATGAGGCATTGACGTATTTGAAGCAACAATCCACTCTAGGAAAAGGCCATGCCCGTTGGGTAGAGTTTATGGAGACCTTTCCATATCTTGTCATGCATAAGAAAGGTAAGGAGAATGTGGTAGCTGACGCCCTTTTTCGCAGGTATGTCCTCTTAACTCACCTCCAAGCTAAATTACTCGGATTTGAATTGATAATAGACTTGTACATGCAAGATGATTTCTTCATGTCTATCTATGAGAGTTGTTTAGCTAAAGGTGAGGTTGATGGCTACTTTGTTGATCAAAAGTATCTTTATAGACGGGGCAAGCTTTGTGTCCCTTCTAGTTCTATAAGGACACTTTTGATTCATGAAGCTCATGAAGGGCGAGGACACTTTGGAATAGCCAAAACCTTAGCTGCTCTTCAAGAGCACTTCTATTGGCCACATATGATCAAACATGTCACACGATTTGTCAATGGTTGTGTAACTTGTCATAAGGCGAAGAGTCGCTCATCTTCTTTATTATATACATCCCTACTCATTCCCAATCAACCTTGGGAAGACTTATCTATGGATTTTGTCATGGCGGTGCCTACAACTAAGAAGGGGAGTGACTCCATCTTTGTTGTGGTTGATAGGTTGCACGGAATTCCTAAAACTATTGTTAGTGATAGGGATGTGAAATTTGTGAGTCACTTTTGGAGAACATTGTGGGGAAACCTAGGTACTAAACTCCTATTTTCTACTAGCTATCACCCACAAACTGATGGACAAACTGAGGTTACGAATAGGACTCTAGGCTCACTTCATAGGACCATGCTTCGTGCTAATCCTAAGAGGTGGGAGGACTTACTTTCGTATGTTGAGTTTTTGTATAACAAGGTCGTCCATTCGGCAATAGGGCTGAGTCCATTCGAGGTGGTGTATGGTCGAAATCCTTTGACCCTGATGGACATGATTCCACTTCCCTTGAAAGATGGTGAACAGGCTGCCAGAGCTAACCGGGCTGAGATGATCAAGGAATTGCATGAAAGAACAAGGGAGCAGCTGCAGCGCCGTTCATTACAATATGAGTACAAGGCGAACAAAGGGAAGAAGCGGGTCACCTATGCCCCAGGAGATCTCGTGTGGCTGCACATGAGAAAGGAACGCTTTCCAGTTAGACAAAAGCACACAAATTGGATGATAGAGGTGACGGACCCTTCAAAATTCTATGAACTTTTGGTCCTAATGCATATGAGCTTGAATTGCCTCCAGGTATTGGTGTTAATGGGACATTTAATGTTGCTGATTTGTCCCCATACATTCCCCCGGACTTAGACATTGACGACACGAGGACGTGTCGAGGCCAAGAAGGGCAGAGTGAAATGATATCGAACAAGACATTGACAGCGGCTGAAGAAGAGGAACTCATGAGTATACGCTCACTAGGCATAGTGACCCGAGCTAGAGCAAGAGCTGTAGCCAAGGCTACTCAATCAATGGTGACTAAAGGCTTAGCCCAAAATGGCAACATCGGTGCAACCAAGAGAACGTGGAGCTTGAAAACGCTCGAAGAGTTGGATGATTACCAGACACTTGGCGAAGCAACGCTGGCCTTTAAACCAACCTCATTAGTCAAGGGTCAACACACGGTTCAGTCTGCCATCTCGAACAAGCCCGATCAAGTTCTGCAGAAACCCGACGACGATCGCCATGATGTTGGTGGCGATCGCGGTCGCCCAGCTGACATGGCAATCGCGCCAGGACAACAGAGAGCTCCCGGATTTGTTCGAGAGCCCGACACGATCGCCACCCTTATATAGCGATCGCGGTCGCCTATCCTGCATTGTTTCCGTATTTCCTTTTTAGAAGTTTTCTTTAATTGTTTTGCGTTTAATTCGGTTTAGGGCTGCGAAATTAGGTTTACTGTTAGTAGCAGCCTCTGTTTTTGCCTAAAAATACGACGAGTGTGGAACGCGTGGGAGCTATGCGTAGAAGGATGTCGCCGACGCGACGAGATGGAAGAAAGATATCGTCGACGTGACGAGACGTGGCAAAGATCTCGTTCTTCTTAGGGATTAGGTCGGCCAAGTATATTCTATCCTATTCTGTATTGTATTATTGTAAATGGTAAAAGATACGGTAAAGAATATCTTTTGCCTTGTTTGTTATATCGTTATTTAGATAAAAGGAAGAGATAAGATCTCGTTTCCTTAAAGATATTATTAGGGTTAGCCTATAAATAAAGGCTAACGCCTGCTTTGTAATCATCTAAGCCGTCATTCGAGCAATACCAAGCTGAAGTTTAAACCCTAATTTCCTGTCTTGTTCTTGAGTGTTAAGATTATACCGTACTCTTTGACCTTTGCCCTATAATTGCTTAGTTATCTTCTCGTAGGTAATTTCGCTACAAACAATTGGCGCCCACCGTGGGGCAAGATCAAAAAGGTATCGTCCTTCCATATGAAAAGAGCTTCCTTTTTGCAAGAAATCATGACAAGTCCGACCAACAGCCCGCGCAATGGTGAAGAAAGGTCCGGAGAAGAAGAGCATGTAACGATTCCTCTCATCCCGGTGGAAGAAGACGTAAGAAAAGGTCTCGAAATCACCCCCAACACCCCAAAAGAAAGCGCTCCCACAGAGAAACAAGGGGTAGATGGTGAAATAACCGATGTGGCCACCGTCCGAGCGCAAATCGATTCCTTCGAAAAAACCCGGGCATAATCCATGCAGGCGAGCGAAAAGACAGCGTCAGAACTCACCAAGGAAAACGAGAGATTGAACTCCATAATCAAGGAACTCAAAGCGGGTTCCGCAGGGCCACACACCTATATCCGTGGTCAAAGTGTCGTTCGACGTCTCGATATGGACGCATCCGTCGAAGAAGATGACGTGTACCAGCCCCAAGAGCGCCATGGATATGTGTTCCCTAGAGAACAAACTTAGAAAAAGAAATCTGAAGGTATCTTAACCTCAGACGCTGTCGCTGCGGTTGTAGCACAACAGGTCGGAGCCTTGAGGAAAGAGATGATGTTGATGCCTGGGGCTCCCAAATCCATAGTCCCTGAAGACGAGTTCATATTCGAGGAAAGCCCGTTTGTCGCCACTATCGCCGTCCAAAAGATCGCCAAGAAGTTCACCGTCGCGGACCTCCCCGTCTACGACGGATCAGACGACCTGGAAGAACACGTCTTGCTCTACAAAGCTAAGCTCTTCACAAGCCCAATCGAGCCAGAACTGAAAGAAGCAATGATGTGCAAGTTCTTCAGCTCGACGCTAAAAGGTCCAGCCTTGACATGGTTCATCCACTTGCCCAAGGGAAGTATCTCCTCCATGCTACGCCGAGCTCTCCAACCAATTCCGGTTGCAATTCGCCAGCAGTAAGTTGTTTGCAAAACAACCCTCAGATCTCCATAACATGCGTATGAACAAGGGCGAGACCATAAGGGCCTTCTTGAAACACTTCAATGACGATAAGATTACGATCCCAGATTGTACTGAAGCCACCGCCGCCGACGCGTTTAGGCGAGCACTCCCCCGAGATAGTGATTTGTATAAAGAACCGACGAAGACTCGTCCCGAGTCATTCGTCTCAACTAGGGAAAGAGCCATGGAAGCCATACGATTGGAAGAGGATCTCCTAAGGTACAACGAAGAAAATTCTCGTCCTCCGCGTAGAAACTCTCCCCAACGTCGACACAACGACCGACATCAAGAGCGAGGGGAACGTCATGACAGGAGAAACAAGCCATTCCAAAGAGAACCGCAGACGGTGCATGCTGTGAGCGAAGTCGATAGCGTCTACATGGTGGATAAAGGTATCTCTATGAAGACCGACGTGTTGCGAGTCATGAGCGCAATGGAAGGGTTACGCGACGTAGAATGGCCGAGAAAGCCAAATCCTGGAATGAGACCCGGAACGGGGAAGGGGTACTACGAGTTCCATAACGATACGGGTCACATGACAGATGGTTGTTACATGATGAGGCTAAAGTCGTAGTGCCAAATCAAAGAAAACCCTAAACACTAACTAGAGTATAGCAAGTAAGTAGAGGTCGAACCCAAGGGAATCAAAACACCAATCGCTATGCAGTCAAGCGAAATACCAACTAACGAACAAGTAACAAGTAACCAAGGGGGGGGGGGGTTTGATTGTATGGAACACAAAAGTAACAAGTATCAAGCAAAGAAGGTTTGGTTGTGAATATATTGAGAAAGGGTTTCACCTAGCAAGTATCCACACAACAGTCAATCAAGTTGATCATAGATTTATCTCAAGTTCTATTCAATCTTAGGGAATGTTCCTATTCCAATCTTTAATATATCAGCAGGCCAACCGGTCCTGATAATACTTACTATTCAGCAATCAGGGAAACCTCTCAAGATTAGATGAAATAGCAGCAAAGGGCACATGAATTATAAGGATGCATGCAATAACTTACAACCGTCAAGTATTAACATGCAATCAGTTCTCTTTCATAAAAGCAATCAACTACCAGATCATGCAAATATGAGTGCTACAATGACAAGAAATTCCACCGTATATTCCTAGTCTAGCAATAGAAAACTATCAATCAAACTAGGTGATAAAAAACACCAAATCAATGCAGTCAAGTGAAATATCAACTAGTAATAAGTAACCAAAGGGGGGGGGGGGGGGTGATTGCAAGAACACAGAAGTAACCAGTAACAAGCAGAGGAAGTTTGGGTGAGAATATTATGCGAAGGAGTTTCACCTAACAAGTATCCACACAACAGTCAATCAAGTTGATCATAGATTTATCTCAAGTTCTATCCAATCCTAGGGAATGTTCCTATTCCAATCTTTAATATATCAGCAGGCCAACCGGTCCTGATAATAGTTACTATTTAGCAATCAGGGAAACCTCTCAAGATTAGATGAAATAGTAGCAGAGGGCACATAAATCATAAGGATGCATGCAATAACTTACAACCGTCAAGTATTAACATGCAATCAATTCTCTTTCATAAAAGCAATCAACTACCAGATCATGCAGATATGAGTGCTACAATGACAAGGAATTCCACCGTATATTCCTAGTCTAGCAATAGAAAACTATCAATCAAACTAGGTGATTGATGAGGCTAAAGTCGTAGTGCCAAATCAAAGAAATAAACTCTAAACACTAACTAGAGTATAGCAAGTAAGTAGAGGTCGAACCCAAGGGAATCAAAACACCAATCGATATGCAGTCAAGCGAAATACCAACTAACGAACAAGTAACAAGTAACCAGGGGGGTTTTGATTATATGAAACACAAAAGTAACAAGTATCAAACAAAGGGAGTTTGGGTGAGAATATGATGAGAAGGGGTTTCACCTAGCAGGTATCCACACAACAGTCAATCAAGTTGATCATAGATTTATCTCAAGTTCTATTCAATCCTAGGGAATGTTCCTATTCCAATCTTTAATATATCAGCAGGCCAACCGGTCCTGATAATACTTACTATTCAACAATCAGGGAAACCTTTCGAGATTAGATGAAATAGCAGCAAAGGGCACATGAATCATAAGGATGCATGCAATAACTTACAACCGTCAAGTATTAACATGCAATCAATTCTCTTTCATAAAAGCAATCAACTACCAGATCATGCAGATATGAGCGCTACAATGACAAGGAATTCCACCGTATATTCCTAGTCTAGCAATAGAAAACTATCAATCAAACTAGGTGATCAAGCTAGCAAAACCAATAGAAATCAATAGATGAAGAACAAGAGAATTAATACAAACCCATAGGAAAAGAACAAGAGTTTAGAAATCTCACAACTTAATAACTGAAGGTCTCAACCGCTAGGTAAAACAATGGCGATTAGTTCCTGCTCATGGTTGCAGAACTAAATTGTCTGATGGAAAGATGATAATAAAAGATGATAATGAACTAGGGTATATAAAGAGACTAACCCTAAAAATATATGGTAAAAGATAAATCCTAAAACTAATTAAGGAAAAAGGAAAAAAGGAAAGAAATAAAAGAAAAGGAAAGAAATCCTAAATCTATCGTAAAAGCTTGCTCTTCCAAAGTGAGTTGCTTGATTACGGCTGCAGCTTCATATGTGGGCCCCATCTGCTTCTTCATTAAATGGGCCAGCAAATATCACGGCCCAGCTTCTTGCTTTAAATCCACGGCCCGTCTCGCGCACGAAGGGGAATCCAACATAATACCCGCGATCGCGGATTTATTAAATATTCTCGGCTCCTCTTTGTTGCTCCACCGCGATCGCCGCTGATCCATGGCGATCGCCGTCGGTGATTTCTTCAACTCTTCAATCTTCTTCGGTTCTGATCTTCAATTCTTCACTTCTTAATAAATATCTCAGAACATAACAATGACTCGAAACACATATAATAATACTCCTAAATCAATGTAATAATCCCTAGTTACGCTATACAAAGTGCAGCGTATCAAATACCCCCATACTTAGACTTTTACTCGTCCCGAGTAACTTACAGAAAAGCTACCCATACAGTAAAATACTCAAAGTCTCAGGAAGTACAAGAATATCTCCTGGTGATTACATAACCAATAAACTCCTCCAAAACACACAAAACCCAACATCAATAATCAAGAACAATGTGATAAAATAAGCACATACCCAGAACTACACCTTATTCCTCCAAGTGGCCTACCCGAATCCTCCTATACGCCTCCTTCTTATGTCTCCATACCGCCAAGATGATAATGATCCTAAAACACTCAATTTTTTATTTTTATAACACTCATCTTGCTTGGGCGCCTTTTCAGGTTTTCATCCCAACCACTCAATAATTGTTCCAGGCTCACAAAACTCACATCACTCAAGACTTATTTTTGCCCCAGCCTAATGCCGGTCAAGCCACCTTCCTATTGCAAAGAACTTGCTATCCAAGGATTTTGTATGCCTTTTTTCAATTTTTGTGGCTTTTTCATACAATATATATAATAAGCTCATGCATATACAACCAACACCCAAATAATTACATGTGAATACATTCTCCTCCCCCATACTTAAACATTGCATTGTCCTCAATGAAATGGAAGACATAAAAACGAACCCAGGGAAGGAGACAGAAGACTCACATACAAGGTCGGATGATCTTCCTCCAATAAAACTCAAAGTGTGGTAGAATGAGAAACTAGATGAGCACTAAATGTAATCCAATAATGCATAGCTCATCTAAAGTAAAAGAAAGAATACCTCAAATGTAGAAAGTGACCCAAGCAAATCAACTACTTGCAATGAGCATGGTCACCAACAAGCTAAGCTCCAGTGAATGTAGATCTAGAATGATAGTACTAATGAAACCAAACTTGATGTAATACAACTCCTTACTTTCTTTTCTCTCATTTTTTTTTCTGCACTCTATTTTTTTTTAATCCGATATATTATTTTTTTCTCGGAATGATTTTCGAATTTTCGTTTTTTTTTTTTTTTTTTTTTTCGAACGGGAGAGAAGACTTACAACGAGATTGGCTACTGACTGTAGCGGACCCTAAGCTTCGGTGATTTCCTCCTGTCCATAGAAAAACTAAAAAGAAAATTAACCCGAACGAAAACAAATAAAAACAAACTCAAACCTCGGGTTGCCTCCCGAGTAGCGCCTTATTTTATGTCGTGGCTCGACATGAAACTCAAGAGATTTAACTAACGCCATTTGGCTTTGTAAAAACAGTCTCTTGTCTGAATTCCCTCTTGAACCACTCATGGAACGCCTTAAATCTCGTTCTTCTTACCTTAACCACCTTGTCTTTAGCAATGAAGGTGGTTACATTCACTCTCTCCTCCTTGACCGTATCAGGCGGCTGTTTAAGCTCAATGTCAAGTACCTGCACACTAGACATCAATGGTATCTCGCCTGACGAGGTGAGTAATGGAGGTGCAAAAACTAGGTGATCGCGGTCGCGGATGATTTTGCACCTCAGCTTCTGGAATGGAATGGCGATCGCGGTCGGGATGTAGAATCTGTCTTGCTCTCTGTAATCTCATGGCGATCGCCACTCAGATCTGGCGATCGCGGTTTTGGCACAGAATAGTCATTTAAAGTTTTTCCGCTCCTCAGGAACACTGCACTGACGTTTTCTCTCGGGTTTCTTACCGGTTCCCTGGCCTCTAATTTACTCACAGCTTGAGCAATCTGTCCTAACTGATTTTCAAGATTTTGGATGCTTGATTCCGTTCTAGCATTTTGTTGCATCACAGTCTGAGCTAAGGACTTGATCATATCTTCAACAGTCATAGAATTCTGAGGTCTAGGTTGCTGATAATTAATATTATGAGAATCATACCTTGGCCTTGGTTTCCATCCACCAACATCGTTTAACTCAGCATTCGGCTCTTGGAGTTGTTGACCACCACTTTGCAGCATAAAAGACTTCATCATATCTTTCAGTTCATTCATATCACTTTGAATTTTAGCGGGATCAAGCGAACTTACTAACTGTGTTTTTTGCCTGCTACCAAACTGCCTTGAGCTCTCAGCTAATTCCTCAAACATTTCGGTAGCCTGAGGTATAGTCAATCTTAAAAAGTTGCCTCCACAGGATGCATTCACCATTCGACGATCCTCATCAATCAGGCCACTAAATAAGTACATAAGGAGATCTTGGTCAGTATAACTATGGAATGGGCAGCTTGAGCAAAGCTTCTTGAATCTCTCATAATATTCATAGAGACTCTCAGTTGAATGTTGTTGAAGATTCGTGATCTCCTTCTTCAAGCTGCTCAGTTTTGTGGCTGGAAAATATTTCTCCAAGAAGACTTTTTTCATCTTAGCCCATGTATCAATACTCCCTGGAGCTTGATAATAGAGCCAATCATTCGCAGCATCTTTCAGAGTAAATCCAAAAGCTCTCAACATGACCTGCTCCTCAGTAACACCTCTTGGCTTCATACTAGAACATATGGCATGGAATTGAGCCAAGTGTTTGTTGGGATATTCTCCTGCTAAGCCATGGAAGTGTGGTAGCTCATGAATTAAACCAGCTTTTAATTCAAAATGCACACCTTCTTCAATCTCAGGAAACCTCACTGCCAAAGGTTGTTGGTTTAAGTCTGGGGCAGTGAGTTGCCTCATAGTAGGCAATGGCTGTCCATGTCGATCACCCATCTCGTTCTCTTGGTTCAGAGCTGCTCTTCGGTTCCGAAGGAATGGCCTTTCAATCTCTGGGTCAAAGGAAACAAGAGATGAATCAGTAGCACGGGTCTGAACCATAAAGGTTCACACCAAACAGTTGATAATTTCACAATTAGCACAAAATTGGAATAATTCAATTCCCCGGCAACGGCGCCAAATTTGATGATACTAAAGTCGTAGTGCCAAATCAAAGAAATAAACTCTAAACACTAACTAGAGTATAGCAAGTAAGTAGAGGTCGAACCCAAGGGAATCAAAACACCAATCGATATGCAGTCAAGCGAAATACCAACTAACGAACAAGTAACAAGTAACCAGGGGGGGTTTTGATTGTATGAAACACAAAAGTAACAAGTATCAAACAAAGGGAGTTTGGGTGAGAATATGATGAGAAGGGGTTTCACCTAGCAGGTATCTACACAACAGTCAATCAAGTTGATCATAGATTTATCTCAAGTTTTATTCAATCCTAGGGAATGTTCCTATTCCAATCTTTAATATATCAGCAGGCCAACCGGTCATGATAATACTTACTATTCAACAATTAGGGAAACCTCTCGAGATTAGATGAAATAGCAGCAAAGGGCACATGAATCATAAGGATGCATGCAATAACTTACAACCGTCAAGTATTAACATGCAATCAATTCTCTTTCATAAAAGCAATCAACTACCAGATCATGCAGATATGAGCGCTACAATGACAAGGAATTCCACCGTATATTCCTAGTCTAGCAATAGAAAACTATCAATCAAACTAGGTGATCAAGCTAGCAAAACCAATAGAAATCAATAGATGAAGAACAATGACAAGGGCACATGTTTTATCTATCGTAAAAGCTTGCTCTTCCAAAGTGAGTTGCTTGATTACGACTGCAGCTTCATATGTGGGCCCCATCTGCTTCTTCATTAAATGGGCCAGCAAATATCACGGCCCAACTTCTTGCTTTAAATCCACGGCCCGTCTCGCGCACGAAGGGGAATCCAACATAATACCCGCGATCGCGGATATTAATCCGCGGCCGCGGATTTATTAAATATTCTCGGCTCCTCTTTGTTGCTCCACCGCGATCGCCGCTGATCCATGGCGATCGCCATCGGTGATTTCTTCAACTCTTCAATCTTCTTCGGTTCTGATCTTCAATTCTTCACTTCTTAATAAATATCTCAGAACATAACAATGACTCGAAACACATATAATAATACTCCTAAATCAATGTAATAATCCCTAGTTACGCTATACAAAGTGCAGCGTATCAGTGATCAAGCTAGCAAAACTAATAGAAATCAATAGATGAAGAACAAGAGAATTAATACAAACCCATAGGAAAAGAACAAGAGTTTAGAAATCTCACAACTTAATAACTGAAGGTTTCAACCGCTAAGCAAAACAATGGAGATTAGTTCCTGCTCATGGTTGCAAAACTAAATTGTCTGATAGGAAAGATGATAAAAAGATAGAAAGAACTAGGGTTCTTAAATAGAGACTAACCCAAAAAATATATGGTAAAAGATATATCCTAAACAAAATAATAAAATAAGGAAAAAGAAATAAAACAAACAAAGGAAAATAAGGAAAGTCTGGAATGTCTTCGGCCTTGTTGTGGCGATCGCCATAGATGCCTGGCGATCGCGGTCTTCATGTAAAGCTTTGTCGTAGTCTCTGTCACCCCATGGCGATCGCCGTAGAGTCATGGCGATCGCGGTCGCTGATTTCTTCTCGAATGGCTTCTGTTGAATGATGGCGATCGCCTGGATGGTAGTGGCGATCGCGGTTGGCGTCGCAGAAGCTTCTTCATTCTTCAAGTCTTCAATCTTCTTCGATTCTGATCTCCATTTCTTCACTTCTTAATAAATATCTCAGAACATAATAATGACTCGAAACACATATGTAATACTCCTAAACTAATGTAATAATCCCTAGTTACGCTATACAAAGTGCAGCGTATCATTAAACTCTGAGGAAAGAAGTGTTAAGGTTGCTGAAAAGAGGAGATCTAAAAGACCTACTCTCCAAAGAAGGAAGGAACGCGTTTGAAGGGGTGAAGAGAGAAAGGAAGTCCCCTACTCCTCCTCCACCTCCTTCAAGTCATACCCGAACTATACACACCATCATCAGAGGCTCTTCCACGAGCGGCTATACCGCATCCGCCGCCAGGAGGAATATCAAGATTTTGCGCGACGACAGCGACATGATGAGGGTTTACCAAATTCGCCCTATCAGAAGGAATTACCCGATCACGTTCGAAGAGCCGAATGAGACGGTATAGCATCACGATGGGCTAGTCATCTCCCACACCGTCAGCAATTGCCTAGTCAAGAGGATTCTCATAGACAACGGGAGTTCCTCCAACATCATCACTACGTCCGCCATAAAAGAACTCGGACTATCCAACGACGACGTCATAAAGAATCACGTCCCTCTAGTGGGGTTCAGTGGCGAAGTAGCAAGCATGTTGGGAGAGATCACGTTGGCAACGCACGCAAGGGGTATTAATATGCAAGCGAAGTTTGCAGTAATGGAGATCGAGTTACCCTACAATATCATCTTGGGAAGACCTTGGCTGCACGACATGAAAGCTATACCCTCGATGTATCACCAGTCCTTGAAATTCCCGTCTCCATGGGGGATCCAAGAAATCAAAGGCGAGCTTCAAGTCACGAGAGAGTGCTACAACATTGGGATGGAAAAAGCCACTAAGGCATCGCCGGGTAAGGAAAAGAAAGCATAGCAATCAAGGAATCATAAAGAAAAGGCTAGGGGTGGAAAGTCAATCCCCGACGCAATAAGAAGAGCAAAGTTCAACAAACAAAGGGATACCAATGCGCGAAGTAAGTACGAGAAAAAGATCCAAGCAAAGAGAAACAATTTAAGCTACATGTTTCTGAAGCACCATCCTCCATAAGTCTAAAGAAGTAATAAGAACTTCCAACAATTTAACTTCCATGAATCCACGGGCAAAACGCCAAACCGGCAGGGATGCGTCCACCGGCATCGTAAGTCCTAACAATCTAGAAATCGGACGCCACACGATGAATAGGCCCGTCGATTAAAAGAGTTCGACGTCGACCTAAAGGCTAGCGTGAGGCAACGGACCCACCTTAAAACTAAGGGGTAACGTCACAAGCTGATAAAAATCACACGCTGACCTATGTCCGCCACTCGATTAAGGGTTCGGAGGAAATGCTGGACCCAACCTTCATGTAAGCCGGGAACGTAACTAAAGGAGCCACAATGACCATATCGCCCCATCAAGTAAAGAAAAACCCTCTAAAGTCGTTCACCAAGAGCAAAATATCACACTTGGGGTAGAAAACCAAAACTTGAGAGATAAAGTAGCAAACACAAAAGCCAAAGGACCAACCCTGCGTACTCACAAACGAGCTACGCGTCGAAGGTCACGAAAGTCAAAAGTCAAAAGGTCCTACACCCACGCAAGAGCAAGATACGCGCACCAAAGCAAAGTACGTAAGGAATCAAAGCCAGAAAAGGAGGTAAACTACTAAAGATATGCAACGCAAAGATTGACGCGTGAGATGCAAGAAACGAAGTACGATATACAATAAGTAAAAGAAGAATCCGATAATCTTTGATAGCTCTAACCTAGTCTACAAGAAGCCTAGGTCAAACCTACCAAAAGGGGTAGGACTACTCGCGAAACACATAGACAAAGACGCCATCGCCAACAAAAGGAAGACTGGATACAACGACATACTCAAAACATAGAAGATCTCGGAGACGTCCCCACCAAACAAGTAAGTAATTCCAAAAAATTATATTATAAGAAGCCCATTATGAAGGCCAAGAATGGAGATATTTACAAGTAAACTCCCCGAAAACGGCGACGCACAAAAAGAGAAAGGAATTTACAAAGAACCCCAAAGAAAGAATGACCCCGGAAAATCAAGAAGAGTCGCTATCAGATTCGGAAGAACTCGATGAAGAACCATCCCCGTCTTCATACTCGCGTTCTTCCTCTTCCTCGTCTTCAGTATCTTCCACGACATCTTCTTCACCAGCATCTCCGTCATCTTAGACGCCATCGTTAGGATCGATCTCGTTAAGATGAGGAACGTCATCCTCCATAACATGAGGATTCGCCGGAGGGTTCATAGGCGTAGGTCCCGTGTCGACACCTTCAGGGAGCTCCAGGTACGCTTCCTCAAACTCCCTCCGCTCCTTCACTGGATCCTAAACGTGGTATTTACCTGCGGCATACTGCTCAATAACCTCCACACAAGAAAGCCAGGACCAATAAAGCTTCACCTCCTTGAGCTCAGAAGAAAGCTTCTCCTCCACCTTAACCTTCTCTCCCTCCAGAGTAGCGATCCTTTCCTTCGAATCCTCAACCTGTTTGGCAAGATCGACGTGAAGTTTAAGCGCCGCCGCAAACTTTTCTTGAGCCTCGCTCTCCGCCCTACGCGACGTCTCAACTGTCGATTCAAGCTCCTTAATCTTCGCCTCGTCGGTCGATTGCTTGGCCTCCATAGCTTTCACCCGACCAACAAAGTCAGAAAAGCGCCCATAGACACACAACGAAGATTGAAAAGCCTAAAAGAAAGAAGATAAAGAGGTGAGAATAAAATCAAAGACAAAAGATTCGGCGTAAAAAGATAAGTAAACCTACCTTCCATTGCGTAGCAAGCGCCTCTCCTATCACGTCTTTCGTCTCGATCGGCAAATAATAGTCAAGTGACGGAGGATTCTGAAGACCCTTCATGGCGGGCAGAAACGACCTTCCAGACGCGACGACACGGGAAATAACTCCCGGGAAATCGTCCACAGTCTCGTAGTTGAAGCTCAACTTCTCAACCACCTTCTCCTTACCCTTATGCGACTTTTTCGCCGGAGTTGAAGAAGGAGATGGAGACGAGACGAGAGAAATCATCTGCGTAATATGAATAGGGACCGCAGAAGCAGTTCCCTCTCCATTACGACTCCTCTTTCGCGACGCAATAAGAGCAGACGCAGATTGTCCCCCGCTACGAACACGAGAAAGATCCGCAGACACTAAAATTTCAACAAAGAAAGGGGTTAGAACCCTCAGAGCAAAAGAAAGAGGAAAACTAAGGAAAAGAACGTGAATGCGTTACTTGTCAAGGCCGTAGAAGCAATGCGGTGACCCTCTCCATCGTGACCATGGAAGGTTCGTTCGCTCTACGGAATCTCGAGAAGTCTAGCGATGACTTTCTTGGTCTCCCGCCTCACCACGATAGCGTCCGCATTAACTATAAAGAAGAACAAGATAAAGTAAGACGTCGGCAAGTAATGATACGTAGAGTAAAGATTCAAAAGAGAGGAAAGGCGAACTCACTCGTAGGATTCCAGCACTCGATCAACCAAGCACACTCCTCACCCAGAGTCAATTTATTTACATAATAAAAGAAGTTGGCCCAATGACTATCAGCCTGGCTTCCCTCAATAGAAATCTTGGCCGCTTTGGGTCTTGATCTAAGACCTACCCTCCCGACCGTTCTGGTTTGAACGTTCAAGGAATGGGCAAGATCGTCGACGACAAGTTCGACGCCATGTTTCTCCTTCACGTCGTCCAAAGCGCCCAAAATCCTCCAGACGCTCGGCAAAAGCTGCCCTACGGCCACTCCTAGCGCGAGCATAAACGCCTTCGTCAGCGGAGAGAAAGGAAATCAGTGACCAGTAAGGAAAGTGTATTCGTATACCGCAATCGACCCTGGCCGATGTGCATCGGCAAACACCCCTTGAGGAGGTATCTCAATCTCCACCTCGGGACCGAGACTCGCCAACGATCTCAATCTCTCGACATCGCGTGCCTCCGTTAACTTACAGTCGGAATCCTTCAAGATAAACTTGGGTACATAGAAAGAAGCCATTTTTGAGAACTGAAAGAAGAGATCTGAAGAAAGGAGAAGCAAATGATCTTTTTTGAGCGTAAGTAAACAAGAAAGCAAAAGATAATCATAGTAGACGAATTGTAAAAGGAGTAGGAAGAGAATGAAGATCTCCTCTTCATATAGCCCAAGAGATCGCGAAGAGTACGGGAGAAAGTTTAACGGCATTATAGCCGTTGAAAAACTAGCCATTTCGATTGAACGTTATCGGCACGGATAACGAAGCTCATTGTCCGCCACATGGGAATAATTGAAGAGAAACGATAATTGAAGCTCTGCGACGATATTGGAAATTCTAGCGACGTAATCATCAACACGTTCCTGGTGTAATGAAGACGTATTCCTTGAAGAAAGAAGGTGTCTCCCAGCTCTAATAGACGTTAAGCCCTGTAAAACGCCTTAGGGGTATTGTTTGTGCCTAAAAATACGACGAGTGTGGAACGCGTGGGAGCTACGCGTATAAGGATGTCGCTGACGCGACGAGATGGAAGAAAGATATCGTCGACGTGACGAGACGTGGCAAATATCTCGTTCTTCTTAGGGATTAGGCCGGCCGAGTATATTCTATCCTATTCTGTAGGGGTTTTTGCAGAAAACCACCCGTTATATAGGCGATTTTGCACGTAACCACCCGTTATATAGCTATTTATTCTAAACCACCCATATTTTAATTTTTTATTACAATCAACCACCCTTTACCGGTTTCCGTTAGATATTTCGTTAAAATGTGTGAAATGACATTTTTACCCCTCTACTTGGGCAGAAAATAACAACTTTAAATGTTAAGAGACAGTTTTTGTAATTTTTTGAAAATTGATTGAAATCGTTTAACTATCATCTCCCTAAATCAAATTTTAGATTGTTCTTCCCCAATTTCAATATCGTTCTCCAACCCCCACGACCCCTTCCCCTCCTTCTCCTCCACCTTCTCCGCCAACTCCTCCACGACCCGCCTGACCCCACCTTCTACGACGACCCCAAGCTCCGCTACTCCTTCTCCTCCTCCCCCATCCACAACTGGGACGAAAAGCGCCATCACTGGCTCCGTCTCCACCCCGCTACTCCTTCTTCTCCTCCTCCCCCATCCACAACCGCGTCCTCATCATCTCTGGCTCACAGTCCAAACCCTGCCGGAACCCTAACGTCTTCTACAACAACCTCCTTCTTCACCCCGGCCTCTTCACTTACTGGGCTAAGTACCCTGTAGTCCGCGCCGCCATGGTTGCGCATCCCGAGGCCGAGTGGATCTGGTGGGTAGACTCCGACGCCGCCATTACCGACATGGATTTCAAGCTCCCGCTTCATCGTTACCAGGATCATAACATAGTCGTCCATGGCTGGGAGAATCTCGTGTACGGAGAGAGAAGAAGCTGGGTTGGGATTAATGTCGGCGTCTTCCTCATCCGGAACTATCAATGGTCGCTTGACTTGATGGAGAGATGGATAGCCATGGGTCCTGGTAGCCTAATTACATGAATTGGGGAAAAATCCAACGCTCTGTTTCCAATCAATTTTCAACAAATTACAAAAATTGTCCCTTAACTTTTAAAGTTGTTATTTTATGTCCAAATAGAGGGGTAAAAATGTCATTTCACACATTTTAACGAAATATCTAACGGAAACCGGTAAAGGGTGGTTGTTTGTAATAAAAAATTAAAATATGGGTGGTTTAGAATAAATAGCTATATAACGGGTGGTTACGTGCAAAATCGCCTATATAACGGGTGGTTTTCTGCAAAAAACCCTATTCTGTATTGTATTATTGTAAATGGTAAACGATACGGTAAAAAATATCTTTTACCTTGTTTGTTATATCGTTATTTAGATAAAAGGAAGAGATAAGATCTCGTTTCCTTAAAGATATTATTAGGGTTAACCTATAAATAAAGGCTAACGCCTGCTTTGTAATCATCTAAGCCGTCATTCAAGTAATACCAAGCTGAAGTTTTAACCCTAATTTCCTGTCTTGTTCTTGAGTGTTGAGATTATACCGTACTCTTTGATCTTTTCCCTACAATTGCTTAGTTATCTTCTCGTAGGTAATTTCGCTACAAACAACCTCTCTTATAAGTTGAACATTTTCCATTGTTTGTTTCTTACGTTGAATTTGAGTTTAAGCATTGAAGTTGAGTTATCTCCTCCCTTAAACCTTCTTGGCAAATCGAAAGATTCGTTACTTATCAAACCCTAGATGAGTTGAAGAACGACGACTTCCCTTTGTATCACGATCCCCCCGAGGCATACGAGTCACCCAGATTCGTATCACTTCCTCTTAGAGTGGAGATGCCTTTTGGAGAACAATATGTTGATTTTGATTTGCGCTGGTATCGGGAGGGCGCTACTGGTAGCTCTTCTGCTGGTCCTTCACATGCAACTGTCAAGAAAAGCGAGGAGGACGCAGAGATGCGTGACCCCGTCCCACCTACTATGAGTTCAGATGATATGCAAATGCAGATGTATCAGATGATGCAGAGGATGAATACGAGACAACAAGCCATGAAAGTTGATTTTAGGGAGTTTAGGCAACAACAACAATATTTAAGTGATGAACAAAGGTTCATGAGAGGTCAGCTTACTCAATTAGTTGACCATCAACTTGATTTTCGAAATATTTAGCAACAGTAAAACGAGAACATCCAGAGCTTAGAAGATCAGATGCGGTCCTGGGACATTTTCATGGGCCAACATCACCCACCACCTCAGTAGCGGTACTTTCGTTACTTCCTCTTATCGTTATGTCTTTAATTCACTGAGGACAATGTTTGTTTTAAGTGTGGGCAGTGGATATTGTATTTGTTATTGTTATTTTGTTGTTACTATTCTGAAAAAAACAAAAAAACAAAAAAAAAGTAAAAAAAAAAAAAGGCAGAAAAATCCTTGGATAGAAAAGACTATGCAATAAGCAGGTGGCTTGGACCAATACTAGGCTGGGGTAATATGAAGTCTTGAGAGATGTGAGTTTTTGTGAGCATATTTGGAAAATTTAATGAGTGGTTAGGACGAGGACCCAAGAGGGCACCTAAGCAAAATTAGTGGTAAGAAAAGAGAGATTTTTAGGATTCATTCTTGTTTGGCGAGGTGACATAAGTTGGAGGTGATATAAGGACAAATTTGGGTAGGACACTTTGGAGTTATAAGGGTTAGTTTTGGTTATGATTTCTTTTATCAAATTTGTTTAGTGTTGTTGGAGGATGAGACTATTTGGTGTTGATTTAGGTGGAGTTTTGTTGGTTATTGGCTATGAGTTGGAAATTCCATTGTTTAGAGTTATGAGCTTACATTTTTAGTGCTACATTCTTAGTATTGAGTTCTCTTGTGTACTTGGATGTCTATAAACTATATTGATGATGAGTAGTAGTTTTCTATCTACTCGGGACAAGTAGATATTCAAGTGTGGGGAGTTTGATACACACGATTCTATAGTGTGTAAGTATGGAGTTTTAGTGTGGGATTAATGAGTTTTAGGAGCTTCTTAGAGCTTATTCGTGCATTTGGAGTGAAGATGACATATAGAGCTTTATGTTGATTTAAGAGACTTATTGTAGAAGACCGAAGACAGAAGACGAAGTTACTGGCGGAGACCGCCGCCCAGCTATGGCGATCGCCGCCCATCACGTGGAGAACAATGAAGACATCCTTGTGGAGACCGCTTCCGGAAAGGCAGCCCCCGCTGCCTCTGCCAGATCTGAATTTGCAATCTTTATGCTCCTGTTCGATCCGGATTCGGTATTGGTTTCAGCCAGATTTCTCTTCCCTTAGTTCTGTTTTTGATTTTATAGTTTACACAAATTTGTATTTTGTAGAAATTAAGGTTCCTACTATCTTAACACTGAATTTTTTTCCTTCGTTTCTACGCATAATCGATTTATTTTTTGAGTAGAACATGTTTGTACATAATTGTAAACTTATTCTCGTTTTTGAACAAGAAAACTTCAAGGAAAAAATTTGATATTTATATTAATTCGGAAATTTAATCAAATTGGAATAAAATTAAAATTGGACATTTAATTTAACTAGTTAAATTAAATCGGAAGTAATTATATTATTTCCTATTGTATTCGTTTTCTATATTCTTACTAATTTCGGGTTTGATTTTATGAAACAGTATTGAAAGCTGAGTAACAAAAACGCAACGTTGATGTTTCTGCTGGAACAAAAACTAGTTAGTCGACAACCCAAATTCTGTTTGGGAATGGTCTGCCCCTAGTGAGTTTGCCTCGGAAAATGGCTCAGACTGGTTATAAGACCCGGTCATTGATCAGGCCCCTGTCTTTCAAAATACGGTTGTGCAGTATCAAACGAGTCATCCTATGGACATGTCTGATGTGCAATTACCCCCGGTAAGGGTAAGGAACATACCATATATGGCAAAGTTGTCAAATGCATAACATTTGGGGTTCTGCCCGAGAAGTTTGATGCGAAGGGATTCAAGATATGGTCTCAGAAGATGCATTTCTTACTGAGCACAATGAATCTGAACAAATGATGACACTGATGTCCTTGACGACTTGGTCAAAGGAGACTAGGTGTGTAGAGCCTATGTGTCGGCTCGAATGGTTGAGTCATTGTACAAAGTGTATTGCAATTACAAAACCGCAAAGGAATTGTGGGAGGATCTAAACAAGAAGTACAAGACTCAAGATGTCGGCACGAAGAAAGCGACATTAGCAGAGTTTTTGTAGTACAAGATGGTAGATTCAAGGCCCGTCATGGATCAAGTTGAAGAGGTACAACTAATCGTTCATGACGTCATATCTGAAGGCATGAAGATTTGCGAGACAATTCAAGTGGGTGCCTTCATTGGGAAGCTTCCCCTTCATGGGAACAATTCAAGGTCTACTTGTTTCTCAAACAAAAGTCAATGAGAGCTGAGGACTTGGTTGTAAGGCTTCGGGTTGAGGAAAGCAACAAGAAGGCCAATAAAGATGGACCTTCTAACAAAGCTAATCTGGCAGAGCATCAAGATAGGGGGAGGAGAAGAAAATTTCAACCTTAGAATTCCAAAAACTTCAAGAAGTAGCCAACTAAGAAGTTCTGTGGGAAATGCCACAAGATTGGACACAAAGAGGATGAGTGTCGGAGCAAGGTCGACACACGGAAGCACAAACGATAGTTCCAAGCCAACCTAGCTATAGACACACTCACAAAGGAAAGTTCCAAGCCCACCTAGCTTTAGGCACTGATACACACGATTCTATAGTGTGTAAGTATGGAGTTTTAGTGCATGATTACTGAATTTTAGGAGCGTCTTGGAGCTTATTCGTGCATTTGGAGTGAAGACGACGTATAGAGCTTTATGTTGATTCAAGAGACTTATTGCAGAAGACCGAAGAGAAGACAAAAGACAAAGATACTGGCGGCGACCGCCGCCCATCACGTGGAGAACATTGAAGACATCCTTGGCGGAGACCGCTGCCCAAAAGGTAGCCCCAGCTGCCTCAGTCATATCCGGATTTGCAATCTTTATTTTCTTTGTTTTTTCTATTTTTCCTTATTTGTTTAAAACTTGTTTTATGCTTTATTTTTTGGACATTTTTACCTTTAGAGTTATCTATCTTTCTATATATTAAGGTTAGAGGAGAGCCTGTTCTTATCTAACCCCGTTTACACTTTTCATATCGTTAGCACACATCTTGTTATGAAGAACTAAGCCATATTGCTTAGTCAGACAATTGAAGCATTCGTTTTGATAAAGTTGTGAGATTTCTCGCTCCTTATCAATTGCATGAAATTAATCTCTTCTCTTGGTTGAAACTATTATGATTAATATTGATAGTTCTAGCGTGATGATTTTGGTATCGTCTTTATTGATCTATTGCTAGAATTAGATTGTTACTTGTTGAGCATATCTATTTCGTTGTAGCAACTGCATCGCGCTAGTATTTGGTTGTGTTAGTCTTGTGTAGATAGAATTGATTTACATCTAGGATAAAAGCTGGTTGTTTTATGCTGATGTATCGTGACTATATTTCAGATCTTAATGTTGCTATTAAACTGAATCTTGATAGTTTCATGTTTGTTTAATTAGTTAGAGATGTTAGTATCTGGTTGTGCTAATAGCTAATTCAGGAAAGGAATAGGAATTTCCATTGCATGAGATATTGAATGATTTTTCTAGGATCAACTTGTCATACGAAGTGTGGATATTTGTTTGGCTGAGCTATTTCCCAATTACTGATTCCATCATGTTTTACTTGGTACTTATTTGCAAGCTTGGTTACTTAAGACAAACATAAAAAACCTTTGGTTACTTGATTGACACATAGTTTGCATACATGACTAGAATCTGTCTCCTGAGGACTCGACCGTTCTTGCCTAGGACTACATATTAGGTTTGTTTGAAATACTTGCATAGGAGCAATTAGCACGAAAAATTGTTGTTATCAGGCACGCTCACAAAGGCTGATTTGTGTGCGGTGATGACTGAGGTAAACATGGTTCGAAACAATCCAAGGGAGTGGTGGTATGATACGGGTGTCACTAGACACATTCGCTCGGATAAGGGGCTATTTACGACATATCAAAAGAGATAGACGGAGGAGCAACTTTTCATGGGAAACCCCGCCACGTCTAAGGTTGAAGGTCATGGGAATATCTTGTTGAAGATGACTTATGAGAAGAGTTGACACTGAACAATGTCCTTCATGTGTCAGGCATTCACAAGAATCTGATTTCGTGAACACTTCTCTCCGAGAACGGGTTCATGATAAGTTCGTGTCCGATAAGTTGGTTTTCTCCAAGAACATGGTCTATGTGGGAAAGGGTTATTTAAAGGATAGGCTGATCATGATGAATGTAATGATATTCCTTCCAAAATATATTGTAATCGATGCTTCAATGAATAAGAATAATCCTATTGCTTATGTCGTTGAGTCTTTTAATATTTGGCATGAAAGATTGGGACATGTTAATTATAAATCTACAAAAATATAGATTAATAAGTTTGAATATGATTCCAAAATGAAAAACGAGTAAAGACAAGTGTGAAGTATGCGTACAAGAAAAACTCACAAAAACGTCATCACCCCATGTAGAGAGGACAACCGAACCTCTAGGATTAATTCATAATGACTTATGTGATTTAAAGTTTGTGCAAACTAGAGGCGGTAAAAAATACTCTGTGACCTTCATAGACGATTACACAAGATATTGCTATGTGTATTTGCTACGTAGCGAAGATGAAGCATTAGAAAAGTTTAAGGAATGTAAGTTGGAAGTTGAGAACCAACTTAGTAAAACGATTAAAATAATCTGAAGTGATAGAAGATGTGAGTATAATGAACTTTTCAATGCGTTCTGTAGAAAACATGGAATTGTTCATCAAACTACTACTCCATACTCACCTGAATCTAACGGATTTGCGGAACCAAAGAACCAAACTCTTAACGAAATGATGAATGCAATGTTGCAAGAGAGCAACTCTAAATGTGCAAAAAGGGACCTGGTCAGAACTAGGGATGGAAATGTTCCGCGGATGTCCGATCCATCCACGAACTCGATCCGAATATACGGATTGAAATCCTAAGATAAACGGATGCTGATGGATCAATGGATTGATGTATGGATTATGGAGCGGATATGGATCGAGGTTCATCCAACCCACGATCCGATCCATGACCCACGACCCGATCCTACCTGCATAATCCATATAATTTTTAACATATATAAATATTTGATATTTCTATAAATTTTATAATAAATAATTTATATGATAAAAAAATAAAAAAAACACTTCTAAGTTGTAACTTAATTGTAACATTAATATTTTATCTCATGTTCTCTTAGTTCTCTCAAACGCCATAAACACTAGGTATATTTAGTTCTGAGTTCTCTCCTCTCCTCTCTTGCTCCATTCTTCTCCTCTGGTACTCTCCGTTCAATTCACCGTGCCTCTTTTGTATGCTTATATTTTTGTTTTTTATATGCTATATACATTTTAGAATACAAAATAAGACAACCCGAATATCTCACCCGATCCACCCGTGAACTCGGTGGATTCAGATGGATTGGATGTGGATTGACGGTTTCGCGGATGACGGATGGGTTGGATGGTAAAAATTTATACGGGTTGGATGGTGGTATGGGTAAATTGATGCGCGCCTGGTCGCCGGGAAGCCAATTGCGCTCGAAGATCTTTGATAAAATACCTTGGAAGTGTTGGATGGATGTCTTTTGAGGGGTTCGTAGGTAGAGATGGGAGTTTGCAGCGGAAGATTTGGATATAGACGTCAAGTTTCCTTGACGAATTAGGATATGAATGACGAGCTAACTCGATAAGCTGTTTGGTGGAGGTTTCGGCTATGGTGATTAAGGAACACTCAAACGAAGGGAAGTTTTGGCTAGGGATGTAGAAGATAGGGATTAGAAGATATGTGAACTTATGAGGCTAGGGATGTAGACGAAAGGGACTAGAGGATATGGTGAAGGAGATGAGAAGACAGAGCCCGAAGGAGTTTGTGACGCCTAGATCAAGAAGGGGAGGAATGCTTCATCTCAACAAGGTTCTTGATTCAATATTCTAAACGCCCGATTACAATGATGGAGGTTGCGCCTTATAAAGAGAAACAAGCAAGAAGAAAACGACCTAGGGTTGCAAGGGGGAGCCGGCGGCTAAGGTTTGGTGCTAGGGCTTGGGCGAGCTTGGGCTTGAGTGCCAAGAGCCCAATAGGACGGCCCAAACCATGAAAGGCTCGACCACTCCATATTTAGAAACTTTCTAAAAATAGAAAGTTCTAAAACGCTAGCAAAACCCGAGATGAACAACTTTCTAAAAATATAAAGTCTCCGAACATGGAACCGAGACAACAAATCCCAAATAGAGAAAACAATTGCAAATAGGGACAACAAATCCCAAATAAAAGACAACCAATGTTTGAGACAACAAAACAAGATAGAGACAACAAAAACCAAATAGGCGGCTTGTAGTGAAATCTTCACCTACGAGCAATCTCGGCGCGGAGGAGGGCTACCACGGCGCTGAGCTCAGAGTCGCCGGCAACCATGGGGTTGCGCTCAAGATGAGCCTTGGTGCGCCCGAGATGGAACTGGAGATGAGCCTTCATGAAGGCTATGTGATTCGGGCGCCGGCGCGGGTGAAGGCTTCTCGGCGTTGGAGGATTGGCCGGAGGTTTCCATGGGCGCTCAGTGGTACGCTCGAACCCTGGAGGTGGACCATGGTCAAGGCCACAAGATGGCTCAAGGAAAGTGGACAGACGCTCGGAGAAGTCTTCGAGCTCCACTTTTGATGGGCACCGCTGGCCGAGCGCTTGGGGCCGTTGTCCGGGCACCGGGAGCGTTGACTCGAGTAGGGCTGGAGACTTGGCTTGGGGAGCCTAGGCGAGGTCGGAGTGTCATGGCGTGACACGGGGCCTTCTTGCGCTTGGCTCGCTTCCGTGCGCCTAACCTCAATTTGGGTTGAGTCTTGGTGCTTTGGCTCCACACCTTGTCCATTTCAGCTAGGATTCTCCGGGTGTGTCGAGTGAGACTTGGAGGAGCCACTAGGCTAGTCATGGAGCTAGGCAGGGGCGCATCACCCTCCCCAACTTGGTTGTGAAACGTCCTCGTTTCACGCAAATTGAGACTTGCTCCAATGACGTTCCTGTCCGTCCCTAGCTGCAAGAAAACACCATTTCCCAAAGCAATATGAAGTGTAAAAGTTGGGAAATAATGCTTACCAAAACCAAAGAATTGGAATTGAGTTTTAGGCGGCGCACGCGGCGAAGAAAAAGGTGGCCAGAATGTCCGGGCGCCTTGAGTAATTTCCTGGGCAATATTGGGCACGCAACATGTGTCCATTGAAACATGAGAAACGCTCGAAACATAATTTGAGTCGCCCGACTTGATGAGGAGAACGCCTGGTGGTTCTTTTGGAGCACGCAGTTGAGCAACTTGTGGCCAGTTGGGCTGGGCGCTTTTGACAATTTCCCGAGCAAGATTTGGCACGCAGCATGTGCCTTGGATTTCAGGAGAAGCGCTTGAGACAGATTGCAAAACGCCCGAGTGGTTAGGGAGAACGCATGTGATCTCTTCGATCTCTAGGTTTGGCGCCGGCACTGGTCTTGTAGTTCCAAACTCAGTGTCTTCCAACCTTCTCTGTGCAGCGTGCTCATGCCAAATTCCATCAACCATCTTGAGGGGGTCGAAAGACCAATTGTGTTGCTTGGCTAAGCTTTGGAATTTCTCAGCAATTTTGTGCATGCGCACCATGGCTTGTACTTTAGGTTGAGGCTCCGTCTCTGTTCTCCTAGTCTTTAAGTCCTGGAAAATTTGTTTAGGAGACATAGGCAAAAGCCTCACACGAATATCATTATGAGTAAAGGTATACTCATTCTCAAAGCCATTATGAAATACTTTCCTATCAAATTGCCACGGCCTACCTAACAAGATATGCGTAGCATCCATTTTAACCACATCAAAAAGTACTTCATCATGATAGTTCTCAATAGAAAAAGCAATCAAACATTGTTTATTAACAACATCACTCCCTTGGCAAGAAATCCATTGTAAGCCGTATGGAGTGGGGTGAGGAGAAGTGGGAAGAGCAAAGTAATCGACTACCTTGTCACTCAAGAGGTTTGAGCAACTACTGCCGTCAATAATCAAGCTCAAGTTCGCCTTCTTAACTTTGACATTCACCACGCAAGTTGATTGGAACAAATTGGACCTTCGCTCGCGGTGTGGGGCTTCCTTGACATGCAGGGTGCGTCTTGTCACTAGGGCAAGAGCCATGCCATCCTTGGTTGCTTGTGGGTGACAAGCATAAGCATCGTAGTCCTCGGATTCAGCCACCAAGGTCAAGGCCGTAGCCACTTCTTTCTCTTGGTCTCCTACTTCTTCACATGACTCATATTCACCATTTTGAGTCATTAGGACCTTCTTGGGATTAGGGCAATTGCGTCCAATGTGTCCTCGTCCACCACACTTGTAACAGTCAATGTCACTAATTTTTGGTGGAGGCATTGGTGCCTTGTCCTTCTCTTTGGAGCTCGACCTGGTTTCAAAACACTAGAAGAAGAGGGATTAGTAGAAACCGAAGGTAAGGGAGTCGAATCATACCTTTTTGATTGTGACGCCGGCCATGCTCTTTTCCTAACCAATTGATTGTGCAATTGCATGGCTTCATGCGTCAAGCTATTGATGTCCTTGATGGGAAGGACCTCTAGTTGGTCTCGCAATGTTGTGTTGAGACCGCTCAAAAATTTTGTCCTCAAAGTCGAAGGAGATGCACTTACTCCATCTTTGAAGTGCATGTCTTCCAACTTTGCAAAGAACTCCAATGGTGTCATCGTTCCTTGTCTACACATTGCAATCTCCAACTTCATCTTGTTCTTGAAGTTGCCCGGGACATATTTCCTTGTCATAGCAAAGACAAGTTGATGCCATTGTCGAATAGGTCGAAGATTGCGTCGTTGTCTATCTTGGACAAGCCTATGATACCGCGTCCTTGCAGCCCCGGTGAAATGAAGTGTTGCCACTTCGACCTTCTCAAACTCATCGTAATGACAATGATCTAGGACGTACTCTGTTGCCTGCGTCCATTCAAGAAAGAAAGAGGGGTCGTAATCACCAGGAAAGGGTTCGATTTTTACCTTAATATCTCGACGTCCTTGGACATTAGGGTGTCGCTCATCATTTTTGTCACACCGGCCTCCTCGGAGTCTTGGAATGTCATCGTCACTCGCAGCATGGTGACGCTCATTTCTGTGCCTATCTCCTCGGCGACGGTGGTCTCTAGGATCTCCATCCTCGGAACTCGATGGAGGTGAACTATCTCCAGCTAGCTGGCGTCTTAGCTCATGAGGCATGTGCCTCATCCGGTCAAGGTGTCGAGGCTCAACGCCTCGTCTCTCGCCTCTGCGCTCATCCGGGCACCTATAGCCAATGCCCGGGCGTCGATCAGCTTGCCCCGGGCGTCTAGCATCCATTCCCGGGCGCATCATGGTGGTGTCCTCAGGGGGGATGTAGTCACTAGTCACCTGCAAATTCTCAATAGGTTCTCGTAAAGGAGGATGAAATTGACGAGGATTATACTTACCTGCGTCCTCAAAGCTGTCAGAGTCAAATTCTTTGAAGCCATCCCGGGAATGAGTACCTTGGGAGTCTTCGTCACTTGGTGGTTCCCATGGACTCCTTGGACTTCAAAAGTGAGCAAATTGCTCGACATATAATGCAGAGTCACGCCTGGATCTATGGCGCCGGGAAGGCCCGAAGCCGTCTCGTCTGCACTCGGGTGAGTGCTCGGTGACTCGGCGCTGAGCACTTTTAAGCACTTGTGCAGGGCGCTCTCGCTCCCTTTCATGAGCATTTTCATTCTCCCTTTGATGTGCTTTGTGGCACTCTGCAGATCGCTCTTCTTGGTCTTGATGACCGCCTTCACTTGTGTGGCCTTCGCTCTCGGTTTGAAGTGGTGAGCGCAATGGTTTGAAGCGATCATCTTCTCCTTCTTGGCGACTCTCAATGATAGAGTTGAGTCGCCTTAGGGGCTGTTGTTGAGAGATTGAAGGCATTACAGATTTACCTTTGTCCTGTGGGAGCCGAGGTGCATGCACTTGATGGGAGCTTTGAGTAGCAAGCCCCGGGAGTTGTTGTGTTGCATGGACACCTTGGTTGGTTGCTTGAGGCGGGGCAAGGGTGATTGAAAGAGCTTGATGTTCTTGCTCCAAATAGGCCATCCTTTGCCTCAAGGCTCGAATCTCATAAAGAGCCTCAGTCAAGTCTTGCGCAACTCTTGTATTGGCGTCATCTACTTGGGTTGTCTCTTGTGGTGGGTTGGGGAGGAGAGGTTGTTGGTTTTCGTTGTTGCCTGGCTGGTCGTTTGGTGGTTCTGGCTGGCTATAGTCTCAAGAAACAACCGAAAAACAATGCAAGAAAATCCAGCAAGGCACTTATGCAAACTAATCAATCACAGATGCAAGAAAGTAGCATGCAAAGACAAGATGAATTATCAAGCGACTCGAGACGATGGGGAGATCAGAAATGGACGAACCAAACACAGTGTAGACTCAAGGGTTACCTTATTTGGGTTGTGCCTTGGCCGAACTAGAAGTCTTTTGACTTAACTTTTTTTTTTATAATAGATCTCGACTTTGATTAGATCTTAGATTTTGTATGGTTCGAGATTATGCAGCAAGAAAGCAATAAGATATGCTCAAGATAGGAGAGAGAGAATCGGTCAAACAAGATAATAAATCAAATGTCAACAATAAACTTATCTTAACAAAAGGATATGGAAAGATATGCAAAGATTCTAACAAGAAAATCAAGCAAATATTTTCGGCAATCTCTTAGGTCAAGGGCTAAGAATTTTCGGCCAATATCTTCCAATATCTTCAAGTATTTCACAAGAAGATATCCTAAGGCAAGTGAATAATTTTTTTGAATTTTTTTGGACAATTTTAATAGCAAAAGCCGTGACCAACAATGGAGGTGAGAAAAAAAAAATCAGTAATGGAGGAATGGAAAGATGGATAACACGAGTGAATTGAAAGGATAGATTGTAAAAGACAATTAACACTTACAAGATAACCTTGCTCTGATGCCAGTTGATGCGCGCCTGGTCTCCGGGAAGCCAATTGCGCTCGAAGATCTTTGACAAAATACCTTGGAAGTGTTGGATGGATGTCTTTTGAGGGGTTCGTAGGTAGAGATGGGAGTTTGCAGCGGAAGATTTAGATATAGACGTCAAGTTTCCTTGACAAATTAGGATATGAATGACGAGCTAACTCGACAAGCTGTTTGGTGGAGGTTTCGGCTATGGTGATTGAGGAACACTCAAACGAAGGGAAGTTTTGGCTAGGGACGTAGAAGATAGGGATTAGAAGATATGGGAACTTATGAGGCTAGGGCTGTAGACGAAAGGGACTAGAGGATATGGTGAAGGAGATGAGAAGACAGAGCCCGAAGGAGTTTGTGACGCCTAGATCAAGAAGGGGAGGAATGCTTCGTCTCAACAACGTTCTTGATTCAATATTCTAAACGTCCGATTACAATGATGGAGGCTGCGCCTTATAAAGAGAAACAAGCAAGAAGAAAACGACGTAGGGTTGCAAGGGAGAGCCGGCGGCTAGGTTTGGTGCTAGGGCTTGGGCGAGCTTGGGCTTGAGTGCCAAGAGCCCAATAGGACGGCCCAAACCATGCAAGGCTGGACCACTCCATATTTAGAAACTTTCTAAAAATAGAAAGTTCTAAAACGCTAGCAAAACCCGAGACGAACAACTTTCTAAAAAATGGAAAGTCTTGGAACATGGGACCGAGACAACAAATCCCAAATAGAGACAACAAATGCAAATAGGGACAACAAATCCCAAATAAAAGACAACCAATGTTTGAGACAACAAAACAAGATAGAGACAACAAAAACCAAATAGGCGGCTTGTAGTGAAATCTTCACCTACGAGCAATCTCGGCGCGGAGGAGGGCTACCACGGCGTTGAGCCCAGAGTCGCCGGCAACCATGGGGTTGCGATCAATATGAGCCTTGGTGCGCCCGAGCTGGAACTGGAGATGAGCCTTTATCAAGGCTATGTGATTCGGGCGCCAGCGCCGGCGAAGGCTTCTCGGCGTTGGAGGATTGCCCGGAGGTTTCCACGGGCGCTCAGTGGTGCGCTCGAACCCTGGAGGTGGACCATGGTCAAGGTCGGAAGATGGCTCGAGGAAAGTGGACAGACGCTCGGAGAAGTCTTCGAGCTCCACTTTGATGGGCACCGCTGGCCGGGCGCTTGGGGTCGTTGTCCGGGCGCCGGGAGCCTTGACTCGAGTAGGGCTGGAGACTTGGCTTGGGGAGCCTAGGCGAGGTCAGAGTGTCATGGCGTGACACGGGTCCTTCTTGCGCTTGGCTCGCTTCCGGGCGCCTAACCTCAACTTGGGTTGAGTCTTGGTGCTTTGGCTCCACACCTTGTCCATTTCAGCTAGGATTCTCTGGGTGTGTCGAGTGAGCCTTGTAGGAGCCACTAGGCTAGTCATGGAGCTAGGAAGGGGCGCATCATAAATCCACCCACCACCCGATCCATTTCCATTTGTAGTCGGAACCCATATGGATCCGTTCCGGAGCCGGAATAGTCTTGTTTGTGGAAGACCGAAAATCCGGATAACTTTTAAAAAAAAAATCTTAAAATTTATAATATCGTTTTATTTTCTATATAGTTAAAATGGGGGACCGGCTGACAAGGCCCTTTAAGCAAATAAGCTCGTCTAACCCTTTCTCTATCCTTCGAATCATAATCAAATATATCCTTCCTTAACCCTGGGTCAACAAGCAACTCATCAAATTCAGCCTCAACTTCAACACTAAACAGATTTTACATTCTTAGTGGTTCGACACTAGGCACACTCGTAACGATTAATGGTTCAACACTAGGCAAACCGGAATGATTAACGGGTCAACACTAGGCAAACTCGAAACACTTAATGAATTAGGATTAGAACAGGATCCTCCATTTTGTGCTTCAGTGTTTCGTGGAACTTTAATGTATGAAAAGAATTTCCCCATTTCTGAAACAATCAGATTATATACTACATTAATATATATCAAATCAAATCCATCATTAAGCAAAGTGGTAGAAATCAGCTTCTCCATACAAAACCAATACCAAAGCATAAAGTTAAACAACTAAAACTGTAAATAGTGGGCAATGAACACTCACTTCATTCAATGAGCAAAGTCAATATGCAGACAAAAAATTATTCAATTGAATAATGAATCTCTTTCTCAGGACCACTATCCTATATTGCACAAATTATAAACAACTAATTTATAATCCCCAAATTGAGAATTGAAAAGTTAGGGTTTACCTTTGTTAAGAGCAATGGAAGTCAGAAGTGTAGAAGGTCAGCACTCAGCAGCAACACCCAACAACAGCCAGCAACACTCAGCAAAACCCAGCAACAGCAGCAACACAACAATGGAAGTGAACACAACAGCAACAACACTCAGCAACACCCAGCAGCAACAACAACAACACAACAGCAGAACACCCAACACTCCAGCAGCACCACCACACACGCAGCACTGCCGAAGGCCAGAAGCAACACACAACAGAGCAGCACGCAGCAAGCGACACCCAGCAGCAAAATCGGCAACACAGCTAGTCTCAAACGATGTTGCAGCTTGATGTGTGGGCTGGGGACGATCGCTTGGGATACTGGGATTTGGGTAGAGTTTCAAACGAGAGAAAGAGCTAGGGCCGGCTCCTAAAGAAATGTTTACCTTAACATTTTCGTTAATTAAAAAAAATTAAAAAAAAAATCGAGCGGAGCCTACAGCACCCTTTGGGCATGACGTGGCTCTGCCACTGAGCATGACCATGACTTTTTCCACTATTAAAATAACTCTCAATTCAGAGGCACGCTCTTTTTCATCAATCAAATGGAAAACAATGAGGAATTGCAAATGTTTAAACTACTCATGCCCCTACAATGTTTCATGACTGTAGCATTCCCCTTCAAAAATTACATTGATATAGTTATAACCCAATGGATTTAATATGTAAATATCATAATTGTTCTCTTGATTATATGTAAATGCTAATTGTGTACAATAATAAAGTAATCAATGCGATGATAGAGTGCTTGGACAACTTAAAGATCCTATTCTTACCATATTAGCAGTCCAAGAAACACAAACCCAAACATGGCAAGAATTCCTATCTCAAAAATATATGTATCAACGACTTTATCTACTTAGCATCGGTTGGTACAAATATATATATATATATTTAGAAGAATCATACTATACCTGAACTCCTATAGATGCCTGACACACTAGTTCCACAATTCAAAAAGGCGTTAATGGAGTAAACGATAGCGATCCATATTGAAGCTCACAATAGATCTATTTCAACTCGGTATCTAGCAAGTTGTGTTACATGTTACAACGTATGAAGCCATGACCAACCCAAAAACTGTAGGAATAGATCCTAATACTGCTATAATTCGATCCTTAAAACCAGGTCCTATCTGCTCATGAAAAAATGCAATGTTAGGACATGAGGTTTTAAAAAAACATTGACATCATCTGGAGAGGAATTGTGTTGCTTGACATCATCTGGGGAACGGATGATTTGTGTCTGTGGTATCCCAGGGGAGGAAGTATGAGTCTTATAGGGTATACAGATGCGGACTTCGCAGGGAACAGAGTAGACCGCAAGTCTACATCTGGCATGGCTCAATTCTTAGGACCATGTCTTGTCTCATTGGGATCAAAGAAGCAGACCACGGTGGCTCTTTCCACGGCTGAAGTTGAGTACATCGCAGCCGCAGCCTGTTTCTCACAACTCTTATGGCTTAAACAACAACTAAGTGATTTCGGTATCAATCTCAATTCAATTCCTATTCTTTGTGATAATACTAGTGCTATAAATATTGCTAAGAATCTTGTGCAACACTCTAGGACCAAACACATTGAGATTAGACATCACTTTCTGCGAGACTGTGTTGAAAAGGGGCTCGTAACAATGGAGTTCGTTCGCACTGAGGTACAAATTGCAGACATTTTCACCAAGGCACTAAACAAGGAACCCTTTGAAAGGCTTCGTCTAGAACTTGGTATGATTTCTCTCGAATAATTTTGTCTATTCCTAAGATCCCTCCATGACTGGTTGAAGTCTGAGTGATAATTGATTGTTATTTATAGGATTATATGAACATGTGATTGTATCTCGTTGCTTTGAGTTATTTGCTTCTTCTTTTCTTGATTAATCTCAATATTCTTGCAATCTCTTTGAACTCGAAATGCTAGCACCATGATTTCTTTACATGAGAAGGTCTTATTTGTTTCCCAAAAGAGTCCTCTTGATTATTTGAACCCTCATTATAAGCCCAAAGGAAAGAGGATCTCTACAGCCGTCATTGAAGCCTTGTCATGATTTCACATTCCTATGAGCCCCTTGTATTCATCCACATCTGAAATCTCTTATCATGACTTAATAATTCACATTTTCCATCTATGATTTTTGTATAATGCTCTATTGTACCACTTTTGGTAACTAACCCCCGCATATACTATTCTATTCTTTTTGGAAAAATTGTGAAACGGGAATGAATGTTCTGGTCCTCAAGAAGGAAAGGAGTCGGGGTCTCACGATGGCGTGAAAAGAAGTTTCCGTGTGTTTTTGGTAAGTTACTCAAGAAGTGATCTTGTCTTGAAAAGGTGAAGCGGTACCCTAAACCCTGAGATCTTATCAATTTGAAAAAAAATCTTTTTCATTCCAATTTGAAACGATTTATATCCGTTATATATACCCCTCCCTCCAAATTACCAAAAATATCATCCCACTTAAACAAGAGAACGACCTTCTCAAAATCATAGAACCTCTCCTACTCAAACCCAACAACGGAAGCATCTTCACTCATCCCCACCCACTTCCATCTTCAACCCTACAACCGCCCTCATCAACCTCTCTCCAACACACCCATCAATCTGTTTTGGGCAAATAATCTCAATGGACTAAATCTCCTTAGGATGAGGTCAATCAATCGAAACAAGACTAAAAAACTAGGACGTCCTAGACAATTTAACCAAATGATGAGACGAGAGTAGGATGAACTTAGATAGACTGATAAGGATTACAAATACATGATGGGTCGTAGGATTAACACTTCCGTCGGTCGGATGTCCTCTAGGACCTCGATATGACTTAAGCGATTACAATATTTGTAAAGGTTACAAAAAGATAAGTGATTTCGTGGAGAGTGTGTTGGATGTGTGTTGGATGTGTGTTGCTGTGTGTAGTTCTGATGTTGGAGGCTTCTTCCAAAGTCATATATATACTTGCATCGACCTTCCTAGAATGTCTTTGATTTGCTCATAAATGCTCTTGATTTCGTCTTTAATGCCCTTGATTGTGCTTGATTCTCTCTTTAAATGCCTTTGACTTTCCCTTTGATTGTTGATATAATGCTGATGACAATGAATGGAGAGATATTAGGCGAGATTTCCGGCGATCTTGGTGGGATTTGATCATTTAAGTATTCTGGGCGTCCATCTTGACTTAGGACCAAATGGAGGTCGTCTTGACTTAGGACCAGGTGGACTATGGTCGTCCTGACTTAGGACCAGGTGGACTATGGTCGTCCTGACTTAGGACCGAATGGACCAGCGAAATCTGGGCCCAACAATTGCCCCAAATTTATCTTAGTCATTGTTGCAAGGCGATGGATGAGATGAATTTTCCAATCTTCGTGGACGGCGTCGCCTGGTGATTGAAATTGTTTGTGTTGACTAGTTGTGAGACGTTTGGTGAGTTGTGTGTAAGTTATAGCCATGTAAGGCGTTTAACTTTGTAAGTATGTGTTGCGCAACGTTGTTTTGTAGTTAGGTACCGTATTTAGGGTTTGTCACCCGTATTGTGTGTTTGTCATGACGTGTTCATCCAGGGGAGAAAGAAAGTTGTGTTTTGCGTAGTTGTAGGTAGGGTGTCACCCGTACCGTATGTATTGTTTAAGGCAAGCGGTGTTCCGTTTTGTTCGATCCCCTGTGTCCGGTCGACCGTGTATGTTAGCGCTTTGATGTAGGCCGAGGAGAAGAGCAGTTTGTTTGTTGCGTATTTGTAAGGTTGTTTCCATTGTGTAAGATGGTAAAATCGTATGTCATCTCCTCGTGTACCGATCGATCGTGTAATGTAATGTAAACGGTCGTCACCCGTGTGTATGCAAATGTAATATGACATGTCAAGTCGATTTGTTGGCGTGTGTCCACCGTGAGGCCATGTTGTGATGACTTTGTGTGCGTCAAACTGTGATGAATCTTTATGTACCTCGTAAGACAAAAAAGACATGCCAAGACTGGTGCTCGTCTTTTTCGTTAGTCCTCCAATTGTTACATTAGTAAAACTTTGCAAGACCATATATTATATTTAGAAATGACACTCATGTGATTGTAGGTTGACATGTAAAGGTCAATTATTTTGTAATTCAGAAAGCATAATTCATGTAACGAGTGCAAGTAATAAATAAAAAACGGTAAGATGTAATGAATTATTTAGAAATGATATGGATGAAACCTATTGCCCCTTTGATGGCGGGTTGTCCTTTCATGGTCATCTTCATCGTGCTCCGAAAATTCTGTCTCATCTTGCATGTCTTCTTTGAGTCAGACTTGAGCCATTTCCTTAGCTTGAGCGTCTTCAAAGGTCTTGCATGGATACATTATCAAGTCTTTGTAGAGATCACTTCTTTCGTAGAGCCCTCGACGCAACGCTTCTATAGAAGTTAGTACGTCACAATCAAGGATCCCAACTTTCTCCCGATTGAATCGGTTCAAGTAGTCCCTTAATGTTTCATCTTGCCCATGTATGATCTGATATAGGTCACTAGACTGTCTCTTTAGTTTGCGACTACTGGCGAATTGGTTTTTAAATGAATCAACTAATTCGGCAACAGAGGAGATAGATCCTCGTGGAAGTAGCATAAGCCATGTTAGGGCGGGCCCAGACAATGATGTCCCAAAACTCTTGCACATAACCGCCTCTCGGGTCTCACAGGGTACGGAGATAGCCATAAGCTTGTGCTTGTAAAGGGCGACGTGATCATCTGGGTCGTTGGTACCATCGTAACTAACCATGTTTGGCAAGTGGAATTTCTTCGGGATCTCTGCCCCAGCGATTTCCTCGACGAACGGTGAATCCTCAAATCCATCCGGGGCTTCTTTCTCGATAGGACGAGGTACACCTGGGATCCAAGCAATTCGTCTATCCAAAGCCTTGAGACGCTCGTTGAGAGCTTGGTTTATGAGCATTCGAATGTCGCTACTTTGCGGGACCTGCATTTCAGCGATAGATGTCCTAGGGTCGGCCACGAGAGTCATGTCCACGTCTCCCATATTAAGCCTGGTTTGGACGTCAGAGATGTTTGCGATCCTTCTAGTCCTGACCACATTGGACCTCGACGACTGTACCTGTGCTCTAAGAATTAAATTTTTACTCATTAGTTTACCATTAGATGCGGATAATGCTTCATAGCGTTGGCGCTGATCGAACATCTCTTGACGGACTGTTTCCAAGGACTGGTACATCTGTCGCACCTCCTCTCGGTTTGACTGGGAGATTTCCTCAGGGACAAGGTTGTTGTTGGACTTTGTCACCAGATCATCCTCAGTTTGGCCAGGTGTCTCTACGATCGGAATGCTTTCGGGATTGGGAACCGTAGGAGCCAAACTTAGGACTGGAGTCTCGGAGATCTCATTCACCATCTTGATTGATTGCTGGATGACTTAGTTAAGACGTGAAATTGATTGATTGCCCCACGGTGGGCGACAAATTGTTTTGGGCAAATAATCTCAATGGACTAAATCGCCTTAGGATGAGGTCAATCAATCAAAACATGACTAACAAACTAGGACGTCCTAGACAATTTAACCAAATGATGAGATGAGAGACAATATTTGTAAAGGTTACAAAAAGATAAGTGATTTTGTGGAGAGTGTGTTGGATGTGTGTTGGATGTGTGTTGTTGTGTGTAGTTCTGATGTTGGAGGCTTCTTCCAAAGTCATATATATACTTGCATCGACCTTCCTAGAATGTCTTTGATTTGCTCATAAATGCTCTTGATTCCGTCTTTAATGCCCTTGATTGTGCTTGATTCTCTCTTTAAATGCCTTTGACTTTCCCTTTGATTGTTGATATAATGCTGATGACAATGAATGGAGAGATATTAGGCGAGATTTCCGGCGATCTTGGTGGGATTTGATCATTTAAGTATTCTGGGCGTCCATCTTGACTTAGGACCAAATGGAGGTCGTCTTGACTTAGGACCAGGTGGACTATGGTCGTCCTGACTTAGGACCAGGTGGACTATGGTCGTCCTGACTTAGGACCGAATGGACCAGCGAAATCAGGGCCCAACGCAATCCATTCCGCTGCAGACACTAATCTAATGAGTAAGGTTACTAAACGGATCACTCAATGACGTTTCCGAGATTGTGGTGCTTAAGGATGAAGATTACAAAGGTTGAAAGGATGGTTACTAAAGAAGGAAGTTTCCAGAGTACAGAAAAACGGGTAGGTCTAATACCCTCAAACAAGAAAAAGAAACACTCAAGAAGGTCGTGTACAATGTAAAGCTGGGCTGGTTCAGTGGCTCCAGCCACAGAAGCATCTAAGAAACAACATGAAGAAGAAGTTTAAAAAGTTCACAAGACAGTCGGGATTCGACCTTTTGGTTCGGGAAATTTCAAAAGTCGCTACTTCAGAGTAATCTCGCCTCATTCTTCAAAGAGAACAAAACATCCCTGGCTACTTTCCAATTGCTCCAACCCCACTCTTCTTTCCCAGCAGCATTATCCCTCTTCTCTTTGTTCTTATTGTACACTTTCTCATGACTTATTACTCTTGGTTTCTAGCATGTCGATTCTCATATTTTTATCTTGATATTGTGATTTCTTGAGCATTGGAGTCCTTATGAGTCATTACCTCGATTTCTTTCTTGTGTTTTGTATACTTCCTATTTATGACTTCTGGTTTCATTCTTTTTGATGATGCCAAAAGGGGGGAATTAAAGGATAGCAGGACTTGAGGGAGAATTCATGACTTAGTTGTAGTTCGTTTTTTTTCTGAGGGGGAATTCTTAGTGCTTTGTTAGTCTTCGTTCCTAGGCTAGTATGTATGTCTCGGGTGATGTGAAAACCTCTTTCAAGGCTCGCGGGGGACGGATCTAGGCAGGACGTGTGGCTGGAGAATTCTTGGGGACGCAGTACTTTCTTGACATAGGTCAAAGACTGAACTCACAAGATGGGCGGTTGAGAATCTGAGTAGTACGTCGACGACGTCCTAGGACGGATCTGCGTCGACGGTTAGGGTTAGAAATGGTGGCGGCGGATGATGATTGAGGGTTTGTGAAGTGGAATGAGGCGCTGGAACAATGAAATGGTGGCTAGAAGAAGATGACGTCAATTAGGGTTTGGAAGGGTGGCGGCGGCGGCTAGGGTTTGATGGAGATGACGGCGGAGGCTAGGGTTTAGGACTGTGGCAATGGCGACGACCTGAATTGAGTAACAATGATTGGGTAACTGGCTCGTGGAGGTTCGAGCCCGAACTAGGGTTGGCGTTGAAAGCAAGGGGTGGAGAAAATCTCAACAACTAGGCTTGCTATAAAATTCAACGTAAAAACAACTCTTGGTTCCAAGTCCATATATATAGGACTCCTAACTAGGGTTACCAAATATAGTAACTTGCTAATGCTAAAGATAGTAAGTAATGCAAAAGACTTTAAAAACAATAGAAAACAGTTCTAGGACGGACGCCTAAGTCTAGGACGTCCCTTCACTGCAAGTAGCCATTTCATATGACGGAGGATGGTGTGTGAGTGGAGGACGCTCCATTTCTTGCATATGACTCAATATCTCTTCCTCTTGAGTCTCTGTCCATGTCATCATCTCGTCCCCTTGGGTCTCATCCAATGTCAAGGGTTGTCCCGCATCATCGGGTTTATACTCTTATTGTTAAGGATGTTTGTCATCATCAAAAAGGGGGAAACTGTTGAGATGTGATGAGGTTTTGATTAAATGACAAACATCCACTAATGATTTACTTGAGTGCGTAGGTATTTTTACTAGTGTGTGTGCAGGAACGAAGGAAGTCTTGCTGGAATCCATGAGTCATAAGGTTACGTCGAATGGAAGCCAACTGTAAAGAATAGTCCATCCGAGGAAGATTATTGGTCGAAGATATCTTGGAGGATGGACTTGAGGAATTATGGAAGAGTTCATTTCAAAGAAGGAAAGAAGATCTTGTCAAAGAAAGAAAGAAGATCTCGTCAAATAAGGAAAGTGGCAACTCGGCTAGGATTGGGCATTAGACGCGCGTGTGGGAATTGCCAAAGAAATAAGGAAATATTATGCGCAAGGAATATTTCCTTATACGCATTGTTTCCTTATTTGATCAAGAGCGGCGCGCTGAAGTGTAAGCCCCAATGGTGACTACTTGGAGAACAAGTTGGAAGGTCACACGGAAGGAAAGATTTCTTAGGAAGAGAATTCCTTGTGAAATATATTTTAGGAAGAGAATTCCTTGTGAAATATATTTTAGGAAGAGAATTCCTTAGGAAAGATATTGTGAGATTTATGGTAATATTAGAACGGCTAGATTGGTGTTAGGTTTGAGCTATTTTGTGTGCTATATATTGTATGAGATTTACATAGCTTAGCAAGACTTTGAAGAGCGAAAACCTAGTACTCAGTATAGAGTTGTTCTACGTGTGTGAGATTGAGATTCAAGTGAGAAGAGTGATCTGAGATCTAGCTGGGAAGTCTAGGTGAGTGATCCAAGTTATATTGTAATCAAGATATCAATACAACAAGTAGACTCGTTCAAACTCTCTCTAGTGAAAGCTAGAGAGGAGTTGTTTTTCGCCTCAAGGACTTTTTGGTACTTGGGGTGTTTCCACTATATATCATCGTGTTCAGGTTTGATTTACATTATTGTTTGTCTTTCTGCATAATCTACTTATCAAGGAACAATCGCTTTTGTTCCTTGAGTTTTTATACGCTAATCGATCCAGTAATTGGTACAAGAGCCTTGTCTCTAGATTGTTTCAATTAGCTTTGCAGGAAAAGATGACTTCCAACAATGCAATCAACGACTCGTTCTGGAAACCCCCAAATGCTGAAGCCAGGAGAGTATGATTGGTGGTCTATTCAATTTGAGTCACATACTCAATCTCTTGATGCCCAAATATGGAAAGTTATTGAATTTGGCGATGTCATCATCCTTGACTTGAATGATGATGACAAAACCAAAGAGAAAAAGAGAGCTGACTATTGTGACGCAGACTACAAAATCCTTGAGAAGAACGCCAGGGCTAAAAAGATCCTTCACATGGCTCTAAGCCCGGGCGAACTTCGAAAGATTCTGAAGTACAAGACTGCCAAGGAAATCTAGGATGCACTAAAGAGGACATACTCAGAAGTAATGATGTCAAGAGGAACAGACTCCTTGTTGCTCAAAAGGACAACGAACAGGTTGTTCAGGAGAAAGGTGAATTCTTGGAAGACTTCCATGCAAGGTTTGAAGGTTATGTGAGTCAAATTGATTTTCTAGGTGAAGAGCTCCCTCATTGGAAAGTCACCTATCAATTCATGCAAGCACTAAACCAATTGGACGAGTTCATCAATGCCCTTCAGGCTCAGAGCGACATCAAAGAAATCTCCTTGGAAGACCTAGTGTGTCATCTCAAGAGTCACTCTGGAATTCTTGAGAGGAAACTCTTGACAAGGAAAGATGCAGAAAAAGGAAAATCAATTGGTTTAAAGGTGGAAAAAGCTTTTGATCTATCTCAGATGGAAGACCCTGGACTTGAAGAGGATGACACAATCGCTCTCATCACAAGAGCCTTCAAAAAAGCATGGAGAGGAGGAGAGACACGTCACACCGAAGGTATCCAAGGTTCAAAAGATGTTATTTGCTATCATTGCCAAAAAACAGGACACTTCGCCAGAAAATGCTATAAGAAAAGAGCAGGGGAACCACCAGCTCCTGAAGAGAAATCCCCAATGATGGCAACCTGGGAAGGAACAGAAGAAAACATGTGTCTCATGGCAACCGGGAGAAATTAAGATGACATCAACCAGGTACCTATCCACTCTTGGTATATAGACAGTGCATGCTCATGCCACATGACAGGGAACAAAGAATGGTTTCAATCGCTAAACTTCCAAAACAGAGGCTTTATCACCTTCGGTAACAAAAGCAAAGGAGAAGTTCAAGGAATAGGCAAGATAAGTATATCTGACAAACTCTCTGTCAATAATGTGAATCTAGTAGACAATCTTGGTTTTGACTTGTTAAGCGTGGCTCAACTGTGTCAAAAAGGGAAGAATAGAGTTGTATTTGCTACTAATGGTTGTCAAGTTGAGAGTTTGAGTTCAGGGAAGATTCTCCTTAAAGGAATATGTGTCAACAACATCTACAAAGTAGACTCCACCTTCATTCATGGGGAGGATATGTGCTTTACCACAGTTAAGGAGGATTATCTCCTATGGCACAAAAGATTTTGTCATGCAGGTTTGTCACATCTTCAAAAGCTCTACCAAAAGGACATGGTAAGCGATCTTCCCAAGGTAGAAGCCATCCAAGACATGGTGTGCTCCTCATGCATAAGGGGCAAACAAGTAAAATCCTCCTTCAAATCCAAGAAAGAGGTAAGTACTTCTCGTCCCTTAGAGATGATCCACATGGACCTATGTGGACCTATGCGTACACAGAGCCGTGGAGGAAATAGGTATGTCTTTGTTATTGTGGATGACTATTCTAGGTACACTTGGACCCTATTCTTATCCTCAAAGGATGAAGTCTTTGAGGAGTTTGAAGAATGGCTAAAATCTTTGGAGAATCAACTGGGAGTCTCCTTAGTTTCTATACGCACCGACCATGGAACTGAGTTTAAAAACTCTTAGTTTTATGACCTGTGTAGGAACAAAGGGATAAACCACAACTTTTCAGCACCAAGGACTCCTCAGCAAAACGGAGTCGTGGAAAGGAAGAACAGAACTCTAGAGGACATGACAAGAACTCTCCTAATCTCTAGCAATCTTCCAATGAATTTCTGGGCTGAAGCACTCAACTCCTCATGCTATGTGCTGAAAAGGGCCACTCTCAGACCTCTCATCAACAAGACAACCTATGAACTTCTAAATGTAAGAAAGCCAAACGTATCTCATCTCAAAGTGTTTGGATGTAGATGCTTTATTCACAACAATGGGAAGGAAAACTCCGGGAAATTCGACCCAAGAAGCGACGAAGGTACATTCCTGGGATACTCACTCCAAAGCAAAGCTTACAAAGTCTTCCATAGGCGAACAAGAAAAATTGAAGAAAGTATTCATGTGATCTTCGATGAGTCCACCATGGCTGGCGAAGCCGTACAAGAAGGACACAGTACACCCTACACTCAGGAAGATAACTTTGATCTAGTCGAAGTTGCCAATCTTGGGGAACAAATCCCGAATGGAGTGGACCCAACTCAAACTCCAGAGTCTGACAATTCTTCATAAAGCAACACAGAGGAAACAGAGGAAGAAAGTAACGAGGAAATCAACAACATCTGGACGCCAGTTCCTCACCAAGGAACACTACAGAAGAGTGCACCAACGAAGAACCTGCCACAGAGATAAGACACACCTCTCGAAGCACCGGACCACCAGGATGGTTGAATGACTACATATGTAATGCAGTCATACAAGATCCATTACCTTCAGCCACAATCACGGATCATCCAAGCCAAGGTACGTCATCTCTCTTACCCTCTAATGAATTTTGTGCTTTCACTTCCTTTGTCTCTCTAGCAGAACCAAAAACAGTGAATGAAGCTCTCAAGGACCCAGAGTGGGTCAAAGCTATGCAAGACGAGCTTCATCAGTTCAAAAGAAACAAGGTATGGAGACTTGTTCCTAATCCTGGGAACAGGACCATAATAGGAACAAAATGGGTCTTTCAAAAACAAGCTAGATGACAAAGGCCAGGTCACAAGAAACAAAGCCAGACTGGTGGTAAAAGGGTACAACCAACAAGAGGGGATAGACTACGATGAAACCTTTGCTCCCGTGGCCAGACTGGAAGCCATAAGAGTATTGATTGCTTACTCAGCACATCATGATTTCAAGCTTCAACAAATGGATCTAAAGACTGCCTTTCTCAACGGGGAACTAAAGGAAGAAGTCTTTGCGAAGCAAACACCTGGGTTTGTCGACTCGGCTCATCCAGACCATGTCTATGTACTGGACAAGGCTCTCTACGGTCTCAAGAAAGCTCCTCGAGCATGGTATGAAAGACTATCTCGCCATCTGCTGTCCAACGAATATGTTCGTGGAGAGGTAGACAAAACCTTGTTCCTTCTAAGGGAAGGAAAAGACACTCTGGTCGTGCAAGTTTATGAAGACGACATCATCTTTGGGTCCACAAACAACGAGCTGGTTGAGAGATTTGTCAAAATCATGGAAGGTGAATTCGAGATGAGCATGGTAGGAGAACTCAAGTTCTTTCTCGGACTACAAGTGATACAAGGAGATGACGGAACAAGAGTCCATCAGCAGAAATATCTCAGAGAAGTAGTCAAGAAGTTTGGAATCGCAAATTCCAAGCCCTATGCAACCTCAATCTCTCCAAATGATTCTCTGGGCAAGGACGAGAACGACAACAAAGAAGATCAAGCTCTCTACAGAGGAATGATTGGATCTCTACTTTATTTGACTGCCAGTCGACCTGGCATAATGTACGGTGTGTGTCTATGTTCAAGATTTCAAGCTGATCCAAGAGAATCACACACTGTAGCAGTCAAGAGAATTCTGAGGTACCTAAGGGGAACAGATAATTTGTGTCTGTGGTATCCCAGGGGAAAAGTATGAGCCTTATAGGGTATACAGATGCGGACTTCACAGGGAACAAAGTAGACCGCAAGTCTACATCTGGCATGGCTCAATTCTTAGGACCATGTCTTGTCTCATGGGGGTCAAAGAAGCAGACCATTGTGGCTCTTTCCACAGCTGAACTTGAGTACATCGTAGTCGCAGCCTGTTGCTCACAACTCCTATGGCTTAAACAACAGCTAAGTGATTTCAATATCAATCTCAATTCAGTTCCTATTCTTTGTGATAATACTAGTGCTATAAATATTGCTAAGAATCATGTGCAGCACTCTAGGACCAAACACATTGAGATTAGACATCACTTTCTACGAAACTATGTTGAAAAGGGGCTCGTAACAATGCAGTTCGTTCGCACCGAGGAACAAATTGCAGACATCTTCACCAAGGCACTAAACAAGGAACCCTTTGAACAATAATCTTCTTCAGGTTAAGTCGACGCGCTGCTTTAACACCTTAAAGGAGTGCAAAGGTTTCAGTAACAAGGACAAAAGAGGATGGAATTTGAAGTTGCTCAACAAAAAGGACAAACGTACATGATTACGAATAATAAAACCAGAAAAAGACTGAAAAGGGATTTTTTTTTTTAACAAGCAAACAAAAGGCCTATTGCTAAACACAAATCAGGCCTAAATGATCTTCGCGGATGATCTTGAGTAACTCCTTCACTCTGTGTATGTCATTGCCAGACTTGGATAAGAATTTGAGAAAAGAAATGATCTCTTCTTCTTAGCTTAGGTTATTCCACCTTGCTAGTTGCTCTCGTAAATCTTCAATATTCAGGTATTTAAAGGCTTGGAAGTCAGCTGCTCTATTCCCTTTCTTGTTGAGATAGAAAAAGTGACACTCATCAAACGAAACACGCAGGGATCTAATGTCCCTGATCAAAGTTCTAGTCTCCCAAGGAGGTGGGAGATTTTTATTAATACAATTAATGACAGTAATATTATCACTTTCAATTATTAAATGCTTTAAATCAAGACGAATAGCTGCTCTAAGTCCTTCAAGGATTGTTGCTGCTTCTGTGACCAAAACTGAAGAGGGGGATCCCTAGATGCCCAACGAATGAGGGAATACCTACAAAATTACGAATAATGAAACCAATAAAACACTCACCATTGGCTCGCTTCGAGCCATCACAATTAATCTTATAAACACCTTCTGGGGGTTTTCTCCATCGTAATTTACTAGTTTTAAGATTATAACTATTGTTAGTTTGACGAGGGGAAGAGGAGTAGTCGTGAACTGTTTTCCATTCCAGATATCTGAAGAGAACAGATTTTGCTATGTCTTCCGAAGAAGGCAACGGGAGAGAGGCTCCTCTAAAAATAAGATTATTGCGCGTATTCCACAAGGTCCACCAGCAGAAGAAACCTAATTCAGCAGTAGTATTGGTGTTACAAAAATCCTCAAAGGAGGATTGAAAGTCAGTTGAAAGTTTAAGTGAAAGGCCAAATGGTCCTAAAGTATTTAAATGGTTGAAAACACTAATAGTAGGTTGGCAGGTGAAGAAGAAGTGGTTCTTGTCTTCATTCGAACTCTTACATAGACTACATTCAGGATACACCTTATGGTAGTACCTATTAAGTCGTTCAGTCGTGGGAAGACAGTCAGAAACCACCTTCAAGAGAATGTTTTGGACTTTGGGGGAATCTTAGTCTTCCAAAACATGTTGGGGTCCAGGACAGGAGGGTGGGTATGTCTAATGAATCGGTATGCCGTCTTGACAGAGAACTTACCATCCTTAGTTGGCGTCAAAATAAAGTGATCTGTTAGTGGCGTAACAGGAATGCGGATAGAAACTATCTTATCTATAATAGAGGTAGGTACACAAGTCATGAGCTTACTGACGTCCCAAGTATTATTAGGAGAAATGAATTCACAAACTTTTTGAGAGACGAGCATAGAATTTCTGTAGCAGGACATGTCAATTCCGGGGATCCAGTTATCTATCCAAAAATTTATTTTTTGCCCATTGCCTACTTGCCTTTTTTAAATTCATCTAGAAATAATAAAAGTCTACTAAATTGCCATGATTGTGTGGGTTTACGGGTTAAGGAGAAAAAATCTTCTATTTGAAAATATTTTTCTTTTAAAATAGAAACTCATACATTATCAGATTGCGACACTATTTTTCAAAGAAGTTTCATTTGGAGAGCTCGATTATTGTCCCATGCCTTACGAATACAAAGTCCACCTTGAACTTTTGGTTTGGAGATATCTTCCCAAAGAAGGAGAGATTGTGAAGAGTTATTTTTTTTAATCCAGAAAAAATGTTTATTAATGTCATCACTTTCAGGAGAAATAAAAGCTGAAAAATTATTTATTATTTATTTATTTTTAAATGATGAGGCCGGGACGGTCCGGCCTTGAACCGGTCTTATGACCCGGTCCGGTCCGCATTGCCCATCCCGTGAACGCAAGAAATACAATTATACCAAGTTCCCTTCGTTTCTGATATTCCTACTCTATCTTCGTCAACACTTTCCCCCAAATCACCCGAAACCTATATTCCAATTTGAAATCCCTCCATTTGTGAATCAATCAGAATGGGAAACACAGAGAAGCTGATGAATCAGATCATGGAGTTGAAGTTCACGGCCAAGTCCCTCCAGCGTCAAGCCCGCAAATGCGAGAAGGATGAGAAGTCGGAGAAACTCAAGGTGAAGAAGGCGATCGAGAAAGGGAACATGGACGGCGCCAGAATCTACGCCGAGAACGCTATTCGCAAGCGCTCCGAGCAGCTCAACTATCTCCGCCTCTCCTCTCGCCTCGAGGCTGTCGTCGCCAGGCTCGACACTCAGGCTAAGATGCAGACCATCGGCAAATCCATGTCCTCCATCGTCAAATCCCTCGAATCGGCTCTCAACACAGGCAATCTCCAGAAGATGTCGGAGACGATGGACAAATTCGAGAACCAGTTCGTTAATATGGAGGTCCAGTCGCAGTTTATGGAGACTTCCATGGCGGGGACGACTTCTCTGTCGACGCCAGAGTCGGATGTCAACAGCTTGATGCAACAGGTCGCCGATGACTATGGTCTACAGGTTTCTGTAGGGTTACCCCAGGCAGCTGCCCACTCTATCTCGGCCCCGAAGGAAGGAGAACAGGTTGATGAGGACGATCTCGCCAGGAGACTCGAGGAGCTCAAGGCACGTGGCTGATCAAACTCTCACCATTCAAGGTCAACTGCGCTTATTTGTCTATAAAATGTATGTTGCTCTTCATGAATTATGGGATGCTACGTTTTAACACTGAAAACCTTCTCATGGTGGAGGCTATCCAATTTGATTATGTGATGCTTGGTGAAGAGTGTGTGTTCATTGTTATGTGCACTTATGAGTGTGTGATTGATATGACTAGGTTTCTGATCATACTCTACATGCTAAATGAACTAGACTGGATGCTTATGTTGAAACTTGAAAGTGGACTAACTCCAGTCTCAAGTAATATGAGTACTGGAAATAAAAGTTTATCTTTGAAAAACAACAAGTTATGTTTATGGCCCAAACAACTCACAAGTGACAAATCAGCTTATCATTCTTGCCTGCATCCGTACGAAGAGAATTATTAACATGGCTAACAATGGGATTGTAACACAAATTTATGGAGGAAGTCTCTTAATGTCTATTTCTAGAATGCCAAAAGAAGTAGGTTAATGAAACAGGATAAAGCCGCTATATCGAATCTGTCTTATTGATTCTTCCAAAATTCATGATCACTTGGAAAAAAAAATTAATCCCATGAAGCAGCCTAGAGGAGTCCCGATGAAATAAATATGTTGATTATCTGTTTTTTTCCTTTCTCTTCTTTGGGTACGTGAATAACTCTTCGTTAACAATGGAAGTGACTAGTGAGATACACTGCTTCTGTTGTTTATGTTATGGAAATACTCTTTAAATTGGGTTTTTTTCATGGCTGATTGTTAAGGTAAACAGTAAATCATAGATTTAGACAAGCTCATGAATTATAGCTTGACAAAGAAAATTAAACTAGCTTCTAGTTAGGCTGTCTGACAGTGCTAAGTGATTTATGACCCAATTTTGGCTGGAGGAAGGAGTATTTAGTTTAACCCTTATTGTCTTCTAATAAGTTGATTACTCAGACGATTCTTCATGTTTGGAAGAGCTTTGTTAGGCTTGTATCCTGGAGATGAATATGAATAGGGCTTTTGTTTGTGCATGGTTATGATACGTCTGATTGACCCAGCTGAATATGAATCATGCTTCTCGGCTTATACTTGTTGGAATTAGTAGTTCGGAACCACAGAAAGCCTATAGAAAACTAATAGCTTTTCATGAGAGATAAAACTTAGTTTTGTTCATGTGTCTGGATATATTCATATGAGATGGGGTTGCTTTATAGGTTTTTTCTTGTATGCAGTGGCTCCTGGAATATCACCTTTTGCATGCTGCAGTGGCTGTTGATAATGTTTTAGTGTTATCTCTTTTGTCACCACTATAACTACAACTATCACTTATCATTCTAAATTGTGTTTGACAAAATTTTCTAGAGGTGGATTGGGGGCTATTGCAAGGGTAGGCTTTTGTTCTTGTGTATCTTTGGTGGTTGTTTTCCCTGGTGCTTTCTCAGTTCAGGGCGTGTAAAACCAGAAGTTTGAACGGGTCAAACTGCCGGTTTGCCCGTTTCATGATTGAACCTAAGCATTAACCGGCAGAGCCAGAAATGTTTTGAAGCGGGGGCTCAACTTAAAATCAAACAAATAAAATTATATAAAATGATATTTTTCTATATTTATTTAAGGTTCTTAAATTATTTTAAATGTTGTAAATGTTAAAAAAAATCAATTCCGTTTATTTCTTAAGTTTAATAAAAGTAAAATTTATTACCAAGTTTTCTATATAGTGAAAAATCAGAACAAAGGGGAGGGGGAGACCTCGAGTCCTCTTTTTTAATGAGAAAATGGGTTAAGTTGGGTAGACCAATTGAAAAATCAAAATCAGAAAGGGTTCGTTGAACCCTTCTCCTTCCGGCCTCTTCAACAACAACAACCAACAGCCAGACCTAGCAGGCGCTTTCATGGCGGTTCTTCATAGCTACTAGTGGCGGAACAAGCACCCCTTACTCCACCACTCCTTTAAGGACCTTGAACCGCCAATCCTGTCACGATTATGCTTCAACTTTGTACAAAAATGAATGCAATTTGTACATTTTTTCCACTCAATCAATACCCCACTCCCACTTATTAATTACTTTTTGTATTCTTTAATGAAGTTAGATCAGATACGTTATTCTATGAATATATAAACAAAGCCTTTATTTAGCACACCTTCAAATTTTGTTTAGCACACCCATACCTTCGTCACGAATGTATTTCACCATACCTTCGTCACGAATGTATTTCACCATACCTTCGTCACGAATGTATTTCACCATACCTTCGTCACGAATGTATTTCACCATACCTTCGTCACGAATGTATTTCACCATACCTTCGTCACGAATGTATTTTATAATACCTTCGTCACGTATATATTGTGAACCTTCGTGACGAAGATCTTAAAAACATTCGTGACGAAGAACCATAAAAGATACGTATCGAAGGTAGCTATATCTGCAAAAGTAAAGCTATTATGTCTAATCCACACCAACTGCATTTAATTACCATAAGTTAACCGAACCACCTTCTTCTTCTACCTCTTCACTTCATATATTTCACTTCATTTCAACTATTTCACTTCATTTCACCCTAAACACTTTCATTCAAACACATTGTTCAATTGAAAATGTCAAATTGGGATGATTACATACACCAAAATGTTGATGAAGATGGTCCATCGTGGGGGAACTACAATGAGGTATGTTATAGTTGTTTTTAATAATGTTAATGTTAGGGTTTGTAGGTAAAATATATGTTTTTTTATGAAATTGAATAGTTTGAAGTTAGTTGTTTGTGTTGAATGTGTGAAAATCAAGTTGTAATATGTTTATTTTAGTTGTTACATACTAGGAGCATGATTTGTGTTTATGTGGAAATTTGAATATGATGTTGAAGTTAGGGTTTGTGTGAAAATTTGTGTTTGTGTTGGAATTTAGGGTTTGATTCGAATTTAGGGGTAAAAAAGTGTAAAAAACAATTTGAAATGGGGTAAATATGACATTCGTCACGAAACTAAGTAAGACATTCGTGACGGAAGTTTGCTAGACATTCGTGACGAAGGTATTTGCACAAGAAATGTGCAAATTTCTTCGTCACGTAACTAGTGCTTTTATCCGTGACGAAGGTCCATGATTTATTCGTGACGAAGGTGGAAAAATCTGGTTTCTGAATGCAGTTTTATTTATTTTGTTGTTTTTACAGAATAATAGTCCAGCGTTCAATCGTTTAAGAAACTTATCGATCAATGCCGATATTCCTTTGGGACCTCATGGAGTGCCTTCGTTTGATCTTGGTTTGGATTTTGATATTCCGCCAATAGTCTCTCAGCTTGAACCTCCTCCATATCATTCTCATCAAACTGATTGGTCTAATGTTCCTGAATACCAATCTTTATCGCAACCATATCAAGACATTGAGTATTTCCCGAAATTGAAGACAGTACCACAGTTTGACAGTGTTGTGCCTTATGAGGACCCACATATATCATTAGATTATTCAGAAGTTTTCGTCACTGATAAGATCTTCAGCTCAAGAGCAGAAGCAGAACAGTGGGCAAGAGATATTGGTAAAACTCATAACTTCATGTTGAAGGTTGGTAGAACTGACTTCAAAGGGAAGTTAGGAAGGTCTTGGCTTAAATGCGAGCGCAGTGGACATTACATTCCTGATTCAGTTGGGAGAACTAGGAAATTCACCCACACAAAGAAATGTGGTTGCAAATTTCAGATTGCATGTAGAGAGACTGAAAATGGGGAATGGATCATAAGGGCTGATCATGGAACTCACAACCATATTATTGGTAAATCCTTACACGGTAACGCATTTGCTGGAAGACTTACACCTGAGGAGGAAAAGGTGTTACTAGACATGAGGAAGGGAAATGCTAGACCAATACAGATGTACACAAGGCTCAATGAATCTCCTGACAACATGACTAAGAAGTCACAAGTGTACAACTTTTGTAACAAGTTCAGAACAGAGAGGATGGAGGGAAGAACTGTGATCCAAGAATTCTTCTATCGTTCGAAGGAGTTGAACTACTTCGTAAGACACAAGAGCGATGAAGTGACAAATAAGATCACAGATGTGTTCTTCGCAAGCCCAGAGTCGATGAAACTGCTTAAGGCGTTTTCAAACCTTCTTTTCTGACCGTATTTCTCAATTGCGGTCTCTCCTATTTATCATATTTCAAATTTTTTTTAAGTACATTTAAATCAATTAACAAATCATGTCTAAATTAACGAAGCATGGAAATTACGCAATTAACAATTCAACCAAAGGTGATAAATTTACTTACATGTCCTTGCCAAACCATATAAGCAGTGTGCCCGCTGAAGCTATGCAGCAAGTCTATCTCCTTAGGACCTCCAGGCACAGCCCACTGTAACTTCGGGTAAATTTCGTCTTTCTCATCGCCATGTTCATTAAGATCGACCCCCCCCCGTAATGGCCCTCAAACTGTCCTTCAGCCCAGGAAGCAGTTGGACCAGATTGCCATTCTGGTGTTTCTGGCTGAAAGGCCTGTTGACGTCCTACTGCTTCATCCCATGCGACTTGTGGAGAAGAGGGGGGAACCCATGTAGGGATCTATTACAAAAAAAATTGGTTATTAGTAAAATGTACAACTTTCACTCATAATCGACTATATATTAAATTTTAAACTAATACTTACAGCACTCTGCGGACTCCAAGTTGGATAATGTGCCTCATAGGTTGGAGTCATCGGGATTTGCTGTTGTAATAAAATAAATTTCATAAATTATTAATTTAATAAAAACAAAAAACAGTAATATAATGTGAATTTCAGATTAACTAACCATGTTCTCGTAAAGGTTCGAATATGCACTAGGGTCAGCTAGCTGTTGTTGTTCATGCCAAGAAGGTTCTGGGACCTCTTCACTTGCACTTGTACCCTCGTCAGCTCTTCCACGCCTCTTCCTCGGCTTGGGCTGATAAGCGGGCCTTCCTCCAACCACGATTTCTTCACGAGTTTGATTACGGGCATTCTTCCGGGCACTTCTAGAAGACGGATGCATCTACAGTAACATAATATTTCAAAATTTACGCATACCAAACCAACAAAACAAAACAAAAAAACATCACAAATATGCAAAAACATCCGTCACGATGGTCCAGTATACATTCGTCACGGATGTTTACTAAACCTTCGTGACGGATCTGAGTATAACATCCGTCACGAAGAACCAGTAAACATTCGTCACGAATGTATACTGGACCTTCGTGACGTATCTTCACCAAACCTTCGTGACGAAGGTTTTTGCAAAATTGCAAAAACCCAGAAGTGCCAACATATCCGCTGACGAATGAATTTGCACAAAATTTGCACAATTTGAAGCAGAAAAACAGTTTATGAAGGTATCCAAACACATTAGCCCCTAAATCATTTCATTCCATAAGTTTCTTAATCAAATCAAATTTACCCTAATTCATGAACAAATATCAATTTTGGGGATTATATCTAAAATTTGAAACAACTCTCAATTAGACATAAACAAACACCAATTGAACTAAAAAAACATGCTTAATACACATATCAATCTAGTTTAATCACCCCATTTCAATGGTTTTGACATATATTCATCAAACATGGAAAATTAATGCAAAAGAGAGTTAGAAATTACCTTATTGCTTGATTTGTTGATTATTGTAGTGAAAGAGATGAAGAAATGTAGAGAATGGTGTTGTGATTTGTTTGAGCTGCGCCGAAAAAGAGTATAATGGAGAAGAAGAAGTTACATTAGGGTTGGGTAAAAAATCTCTTTTATATCTGCAAAATTGATACATTCGTCACGAATGTCTGAGCAACCTTCGTCACGAAGGTTTGGAAAACCTTCGTCACGAATGTTTTACATACCTTCGTGACGGATGTTTACAGAACCTTCGTGACGAATGTATATAATAGTTACGTAACGAATGTTTGGGTGTGCTAAATAGAATTTTAGGGTGTGCCAAATAGTAAGCGCCTATATAAATACATTAGACATTTTTCTATATTCAATTCAGGTCTGTGAATGTATTTTTCTTATATTGTCAAAGAAATGCACACATCTATGAATATGCATTTATTTATGTTTGGATGTGCATTTGAATGTGAAAAATGTGCATGTGAATTCCTCATTCATATATTCATACAATAAAAAATATTTTCACATTAATCTTTTCGTTCTTCAATTCCCTACAATAACATTTTTTAACTCTATTTATAAGGAACATAATTATTTATCTATAACTCTTCATATTCTTCATCTCCATTATACTATAGTTAGCTAATTAGACTTATCAAATGGGTCCTGCGAGTTGGGTTCGAGTTTGGTCCCTCCTAGGTTGGGTGAGGTTTGAGTGCGGTCATCTTCGGGTCACTTTTTACGGGTTGAATATGGGTCGGGTCAGGTCGTTGCAGGCCGGGTAGGGGTTCTGGTTGACCCACCGGGCTCGAGAGCGCATGGTCGAATTTGCCCAATATAATTATTAAATAATATTTTCATTAAAGAAAAATAAATAAATATAATTTTTATAATATTTTAATCAAAAAATATATTATTTTACTCAATATATATTATAAAACACAAAACTAAAGATAGAAAAGTCAAAATAATAGATTTACAGTTCGGGTGCGGTTTTGACTTTAGACCTACAAATGACCAACGATTTCGGGTCCAACAAGTCGGCTCAATTCGGATCGAATTAAAAAATTCTCCGGGTCTTGACCCACAAAATGCGAATCGGGTCGGGTTTGCTGGTCGGGTCAACTCGTGACACGTGTATAGCTAATAAATACATTAAATTAATAATTTTTTACACTCAACAATATTAGTAATTAATACTCCGTATTAAATAAAGCAGAATGATAAAGTAAGGGTGTAGATTACCTCTCCCAAAAAGTCAACGTCGGTCAACGGTCAATGATTGACCGGTCAATTTTTTTCTCAGAAAAAATCATTTTTGGGCTAAAACAATATATCCACATTTTCTACACAAAGTAAACATACAAATTGTATAAGATGTGCAATATTTTTCCGAGCACATATTTTGAACTTGTTTTTTTACTAGCTCTTTTTTTCAATAACAAAATTTCATTTATGAGTCAAAATTATACGTGCACCAATTATCCACATTAACTATATAAGTTGTGCATTTCCAAACACAATACTTGTTTTTCCGAGCCTTTTTCAATGATAAATTTTTGTTTTTTGCCCAAAATTACAGCCTTTTTCAATTCCATCTGTAGGATGGAAATGATCCAACAGTTTACAACACCCCAGCACTCCAAGCAGGCGCGTGTCGTCACGCTCACAAAATCTCGCCACACGCACTCCATATTATAACTCGCCTATAAACAGTCATCCCACACCAATTGGAACAACGCGATCACAAAATCATAGCGTTTTCCAACCGTTTGGAACGGTTTCAAGTGATTTCCAACCTTTTCACAGATTCAAACAAGATCTTGCAAATTAGAGCGAAATCAGAGGAGATTCTACTAATTTGAGGGAGAAAACTTCTATTCGAACTCAACACACATAATTTGCAGTAACGATAGCCGATTCTCTGCCCTAACCAAAATCTAGAAGCAAAGATGATAAAGAAAGGGAACACGAAGGCAGACATTGCAGGTTCACACTCCATTTCGAGTTCATTCTATACTTTTTACAACCCCCTTAACTGTTCATTTGATGTTCAACTTGATCTCTCATGCTCATTTAGTTCAAAATATGTCTTAATTCTTGAAAATTAGTAAACGATGAAAGTTGATGCATCCATGCACTTCAATTTAAGCATTTGAGAAACTCAACAATGGTTGATCATTGTTAAATATCTTTCATGATGAACACATCTTCAAACTCTATGATGAACCGTTGTTTTGGCGGTTATTGTGTGATAATACTATATATATTGTTAAACAGTATGTGTTCATAGATAATTAGAATATGTAAATAAGTAAATGTGTATGAGTTAATGAGTAAAATGTGTATGTGTTCACCAGTTGCTGAATATGTGTTCATCATTGAAAACATAAGTGTTCATGAGTAAATGTGTATGTTTCATCAGTAGTTGAATGTGTTCAAAAGTGTATCTGCATGTGTTCATATGTATATGAATGTGTTCATCATTGAAAACTTATGTGTTCATGGTTGGAAACTTCTGTCTTGAGTAAATACATATGTGTTCATCTCTATCTGAATATGTGTTCATTAGTAAATACGTATGTGTTCATCTATATCTAAATATGTGCTCATATATTATGATAATAATATGTGTATATGTTCATCCATTGCTGAATATGTTTTAATCATTGAAAACACGTGTTCATGAGTTAATCAATATGTGTTCATCTGTATCTAATATGTGTTCATGAGTAAAATATATATGTGTTCATCTGTATCTGAATACATGTTCATCTGTATTATGATAATAATTAGTTGACCTAAAAGTGATGGAACTACCTTATGGAACACTAATAGTTGGAGATAAAACAGACATATCATCCAAGAGAGAGAGCAGAAGCAAAGTAGTGCATGACAAAGCTAGAAGCAGTGGAAAAAAACTCCTTCTCCAACTAAATCAAGGCAAACAACTTCATATGGGAATGACACACCCATACAGACAAAATCCTCATCATGTGGTAGTGACACACCAAGACAAAAAAAAAAGACAAAACAAGAGTAAATCAAGATGACCCACTTGCAACACCCACCACTGAAATTGGTAATAATCTTACTTTGTGTTCATCTTGAATTGATTTTGTGTTCATATTTCATTATGCATGTGTTCATTCAGAATATAGTTGTGTGTTCATGGTGAAATACTCTTCATGTGTTCATGAATAATATAATGTGTGTTCATGTTTTATACTAATTGTTTATTCACTAATATAGGAGATAGAGATATAGATCAACAAACACTATCCCCAAGACAGATGAGATATATAGCTAGAGATCAGGAAATGAAGAAAAAATCTCAATCTCTATGTGTTCATAATATCATTTGATTGTGCTCATATGGTTATTTACACAAGGTAATCCCCTTGCTATGGTCATTACAAACAATGCATCTCAAATACAACCACGATATGTATTGACAAGAACTGAAGATGGACAACCAACACAAGGGGATAATGTTGCAGAAACAAGGCAAACGAAAAGAAAGAGAGGAGATGATGCTACTGCTTTGAATGTTGAGAAGCCTAAGAAGAGCAGAAAGGAAGTCATGGCAAAGGAGAAGGTCGAGAAGAATAAACAAAAGGCTGTAGTAGTACAGAAAAAGGGGAAATAGAAGAAGAAAGAGAAGTCTATAGTATTAGAGATGAAGAAAGAAGTGTCCAAGGTGGAAGAGGAGAATAAGAAAGGGAAGGTTTTAGTGTTAGAGAAGGAAAATACAAAAAAAAAAGTGAAGGGAGAGTTTTAGATCTAACTGAAAGGAGAGGAATTACCGAATTGCGAAAGATGAACACAAGGCTTCTTTGTAGGACATTGCTGAAGATGATAGTGACTTACTTCAATGATAAAATTTATGAATTTTGTGATGCACAAAGGCAAGTTGTTATTGATATGGGGTTTGAACGTATGTTAAAGTGGAAAGTCAGTGCTTTTTCCAGGCAAACTTGGATATTATGTGGTTAACAAGTCTGACCCGCTCAAGTGTGTAATCAAGCTCAAGGATTCAAGAGAAATTGTAATTATAAAATCTGATGCGCCTTGCGTATCTTGGAATACCAATGGGAAACAAAAAAAAAAGCTAGAACCCAAAAGAGAAAGAAGTGCATATGTCAAAGCCAAACTAGACGAGGATTTCCCGGGAAGGGCAATGAGAAATCTATCTGGTACTGAGATAAGGGACTAGATGATGACGCTTCGAGATGACGGTGATTGATTCAAGAGGTATTTCATCTTGCTTTTTGTCAACTCAATAGTGGAAAGTTTTTCAAATGGGAAATGCAAGTTTGAGGTAATGAATTTGCTCGACAATGTGGAAACAATCAAAGACTAAAATTGGAGTGCATTTGTATTTGACAAGTTGATTGAAACAACAATTGATTGGGCAAAAACTGAAAATTGAAAATACAAAGGACCTGTTCTACTTCTCTTGGTAAGTAATCTTTTAAATTCAATATTAATTAAATATGTGTTCATGTTCCTATAAAATAGTGTCCATATGCCTATGCATTCGTGTTCCTTTGTGTAACCTTGTGTGAAATCCTCAAAATATTGATGTGTTCATCCATTAAATAAACCTTATGTACATCTAGATGATCATTTGATATGAAATATGTGTTCAAATGCTTTAAAGTTTGTGTTCACCCCATCTTACTATTTTGTTCATCTTTGGAAATTGTGTGTTTATCTGTTTAAACGCATGTGTTCATTTGTTTATTATGTTGTGTCACCTGTTTATTAAACCTTATGTACATCTGGATGCATGATCATTTAATATGAAATATGTGTTCAAATGCTTTAAAGTTGGTGTTCATCCCATCTTACTATTGTGTTCATATTTGGAAATTGTGTGTTCATTTGTTTAAACAACTGTGTTCATCTATTTATTATCTTGTATTCACCTGTTTATTAATGTTTTTTCTTTAATGCAGCTAGTATATGCTGATAGGGTAACCTTAAAAGGAAAAGATGTTGACAGAACTTTTCCTCTAATCTCTAAATGGACAACAAAGATTCTAAAAGGCAGGGAGGATGACAAATTAAAGCATGATGGGTTTGGCAGAGGATATACAAGAGAAAGACATATATTTAGTGGTGAATGACAGCCAAGAAGGATCATAAATGAGGAAGAAAGGAGCACTGAAAAGGATGACAATGTAGCAAATGATGAAGTTAAGACATTTATGGAGGGATACTTGCATGATGTTGAGGAGATGGTAGTTGATGTACGTACGCTGGAGCGTCTCCCAGAACAACCCATGATGCAAACTCGTCGCCAAGCTGAAGGTCGAAGAAACAACAAGAGGCGGTGCTATCGAAGATGGGATGAAACTAGGGCAGAGTGGTCTGGACGGCTCGGGCATCCAATTGATAAGATATTTGGTCAGAGTATACTTCTTGGGGCTATCTTGACCGTGTCCAAAGTTGAAAACCAACAGAGGCCCAATGACCAAGATATGGCTGTTGCAAGATCCGAATTTTTTTCTGTTCGTTTGGGAAAACGAAAGATCGGATTAAGCTCTCCTTTGGATATGTTTCAGTACTTGGCCTCAGATTCATTATGTCCAAATTTGAGGCCCATTAGAGATTGGACGAAGCCGCCATGATCAGAACAAGATTCGAGATTTTAGGGTTTTTCTAGGGTTTCCTTTCTTGGGAATCAAGCAATTTGGGAAGACTATTTATTATGTGTTTTTCTAGGGTTTTAGGCAGAATTTGACAAATTGAGAATTACTCTTCACTTTAGTTTTGACGTCGTTTTGGTTGTAGCTTTTGGTTGGGATTGAATTGCAAGCGGAAACCCCTACACAGCTAGCTGAGTGTGAGAAGATTCATGTGTAGTCAAGATTAGAAAGTTCATTAAGAGGGATAAGGAAACCCCTACACAGCTAGCTGGACATGGTGTACTAAACAAGGTTAACACTGAGTGTGAGAAGATTATAAAGGTAAAGCTTTGTTTAGAATCTCAAACAGAGGAGGCGACTGAAAATGAAAGCCAAAACAATCAAGATGAGTTCTGGGATATGGTTGTCAAGTGCATGGATGAGATTGAAAAAACAATACAAGAGAAGCAAGCACATGAAGAATATTTGGGAACTCTAGGACTCTCACAAGTTATTTGCAAAATATCCAAGATGAATGAGCAAGTAAGTAAAATAATTTTCAAGCTTGTATTGTAATATTAATGTTTTGCCTAAGACATGATATTTATTAAACTGAAGGATACAACTACATCAGTGAAGGGAAAAAAATCCAATCCTGTCATTACTTACACATCAATGAGGATGCAGAGAAAGGGTATAGAAGAAGCCCTTCAAAAGGAAATAAATTTACTTGTGTGTTTCATATTTTGTGTCTCTCTTTGTGTTCATACATGACATCTAAAGTGTTCAAACACTATCACTGTTGTGTTCATGTATTCTACACATGTGTTCGTATGTATCTTCTAGTGTGTTCATAGCATATCACTGTTGTGTTCATGTGCTCATGTTTTAAGTTATTTACTAACTCCCCTTGTTATTTTAATTCAGAAACAAAGACTTGTACTCTTTAACGCCACACCAAATTTTTATTTGGGAGTTTCACCATTGAACACACAAGAAGAAGCACCACAAGAAAATCAACATGACACTCTCGAAGATGTGGATGAGGGTGAACATGAAGAGGAAAAAGATGATGGCGAGTTAAAAAAATGATAGTGTAATAGATGATTTTGAGAGGGTGCATGATGTTTCTGCTGAGATTCAAACTGCAAGGATGGAAGATGTTGAGAATTTGAAGGGTGATTTTGAGTTGGAGGAAAGTGAAAACATAGTGGATGTGCCCAAAACTAAAACAACTACTTTTGAAGAGGATGACAACACAACTACTGATGCAGAATTCATGGAGTTAGAAGGCAATGATAAGGATAATGGAGAATCAAGAAAGGTAAACATATTATTTGTGTTCATTTCAAAATTCTTATGTGTTCACTTTTTACCTTTATTGCGTTCATTTATTTTAAGCATTTGGGTTCATCTATTTTCCAAAGTGTGTCTGTCTACCTTTAAGTGTGTGTTCATCTGTTCTTATGATTGGTGTTCATTAAATAAATGCAGAAAGAAAATGTCAAACGCAATGAAAGTGGTCGAATAATGGTTGAGGGAGAGAAGGATAATACCACAATCACTGTTGCAGAAATTGTGTTGTTAGAAGACACTGAGAAGGATGATATTACAAAGGATGCAAAGGATAATGAAGAAACAAGAAAGGTACACATATTATTTGTGTTCATATCAAAATTCTTATGTGTTCATTTATTTTGAGCATATGTGTTCATCTATCTTTCAACATGTGTTCATCTATCTTTCAGCGTGTGTTCATTTTTTCTTATGTTTGGTGTTCATTAAATAATGTAGAATGAAAAGGAAAATGTAAAAGGTTGTGAAAGCGGTGGAATAGTGGATGAGGAATAGAAGGATGATACCACAACCACTGCTGCAAAAATTGTGTTGTTGGAAGACAGTGAGATGGATGATGTTATGAAGTACATAATATTTGTGTTCATATCAAAATTATTATGTGTTCACTTTTTCTCCTTTAGTGTGTTCATTTATTTTAAGCATTGTGTTCATCTATTTTTGGTGTTCAATAAATAAATAAATGCAGAATGCAAACGAAAATGTAAAGGGGAATGAGAGTGGTGGTGCTAGTGGAAATAGGGATGATAGGGAGAAGGAAGATACTGCAACCCATGGTCAACAATTTGAGGTTATTAATGACAGTGAGAAAGATGAAGAAGGAAACATAGATGCTGAGATGAAGGATGAAAGTGAAAAAGAATAAAAAAAAAGATACAAATAATATGTGTGTTCATATAGAAATGCTTATGTGTTCATTTATTGTTCAAGTTGTGCTCATTTTAGAAAGGATTGTGTTTTCATTTAAGGGATTACAAATGTGTTTACTTTATGTGTTTGTGAGGTCACATTTTTTATGCAATGCTTTTGAAGTGGCATAAAAAAGGATACCAAAAAACCACTAGAAGCCGAGAAAAAGCTCTATAATTGGGTAGTTGGGAACAAAAGAGATGGAAAGTAAGTACTTTTGGATACCCAATTGAATTTAAAACCATAATAAAATACTTAATTTCTTAATAATATGTGATGTAGGATGTTGTTGTTTAAAATGAATGAATGGAAATTTTACAATGAAGACTTAGAGTCATTCAAGTTGAAGCGGTATATAGATAGTGAAATAATTGATGCCTACACATCAATTCTAAATGAGAATACAAGATACAAAGGTTCACTGTCACCTTGGAGATACTTCATACCAACCGTACATCTGGTAAACATATATCTAGATATAGTTTCTTCTTATTATTTTTTGTATTTTGTAGACAAATTTGATATTTTTTCATGTGTAGATACCTACAGTAACATCACCTATTGCACTAGAAAACCCCACATATCCTCTGTTAAGAGATGCACTGATTGCAAACTTTAATGATGTTACAACATTTAAGAACAAGAACATCAAGATGTGGAATATTGAGCTGGTAAGGATATTTTATATTCTTATGTGTTCATGTGAATGTTGTTATTGGTTCATATCTGAATTCTTTGTGTTCATGTGAATGTTCTTATGTGTTCATATCTGAATTCTTTTATGTTCATGTGAATGTTCTTATGTGTTCATTGCTCAAATATAAGGAGATTTTATATTTTTCAGATGAAATAACTCGTGTGTTCATATACTGATTCTTTTGTGTTCATATAATAAATCATTAGTGTGCATATGTGATAACTAACATATATGTTTTTTATATGCAATGCAGTTTGTATTTCCAATTGTTAAAAGTGGACACTTTTATTTCATTACAATAAATGTGAAAATTCACATGTGCATATATTAGACAACTCAAGCAACGAGGATTTAGAGAAGTATGGAAACATTCCAAATAATCTGGTGAGTATACATTTTATTTTATTAATACTATTTAATGATATAATATTTAAACATTATAATTTCATTCTTTTTTCTTGAATTTGTTTTGCAGAGAAATCTTTTTGTCAGACTCCTCAAGGAGATCAGGATGAATGCAAAAGCTGAGATATTGGAGAATGAAGAGAAAGTGAAGAATGGGGTACTGGAAATGACTTGGAAAGAGGGAAAGAACAAGAAGGATTGTGGAGTTTTCACAATTAGGTATTTGAAAACATACATGGGGAATGACTTGTGGGATTGAAATTGTGGATTGATAAAGGGAGACAAGAGACAAGCGAATGACATGAGGGCCAAGTACTGATATGCTCTACTCACAAGTGAGTACAATGAGGAAAATGAAACAATACAAAACATAATGGAATAATTTCTAAAGAGTCAGGGAGCAAGAACAAAGAGAAAGAAGAACGAGTAATTGCAAGTTTAGCTTTATATGGATGTAAAAAGTAGGATTGTGTGTTGTTTTGAGTGGTAGTAGGTTTGAAAATCAACCGTGTTCATCTGTCAATGCATATGTGTTCATATGGATAGGCATATGTGTTCAGATTTGATTTTTTAAATCAAATACTTGTGTTCATTCCCAAAAGTAGCTAATATATAGTATGCACATGTGTGTTCATGTATCAAAACATAAGTGTTCATCTTGAAATGTTAACAAAAGATAAATAACCAGAATATCAAAACTACAAAACACTAAGATTCATTATAAAATTCAACTGTCAATACATATGTGTTCATATTGATAGCCATATGTGTTCATGCGATTATATGTATTCAAATTTGATTAATTAAATCAAATACTGGTGTTCATTTCGAAAAGTAGCAAATATATAGTATGCACATGTGTGTTCATGTATCAAAATATAAGTGTTCATCTTCAAATGTTAACAAAATATAAATAACAAGGATATTAATACTACAAAATACTAAGCTTCATTATAAAATTCAACTGTATTCATCTGTCTGGAATCATGTCTTCATTTGGTTAGCAATATGTGTTCATCAAGTTAGAAACATAAGAAAATGAAAACAGAAAAATTAAACTTGTGTTCATATGTTTGACACCATGTGTTCATACATAAACCCAAAGGTGTTCATAAAACTTAAGAGTATTTAAAAATAAGGACATGAAACTTAAGGAACATTTTGAGGACATGTTGTGTAGTTGTGTCCAGACTGATTGCAAATGGAACTTCTTTCTTGAGTTTTCAATTCCAACTTCTTGACCACCCCTAATGCGTCTCTTCTTGATCTTAATGTTTGCTTGTTCGGGGGGGGGGGGGGGGGTGAACACTACCTTGATCGGGTAAAGGACCAACAAATTTCTGAAATGTAAACTTACTTGATGAAGTTGACACAAAAGGCTCAACGGTGCTTGCACTTGCAGACAATGCCTTTTGTTCCTTAATCAAACACAACATGTTTTTCAGGCCATCAATATCATCACCCAGAACATCAACACAATAATAAACACTACCTTGATCGGGTAAAGGACCAACAAATTTCTGAAATGTAAACTTACTTGATGAAGTTGACACAAAAGGCTCAACGGTGCTTGCACTTGCAGACAATGCCTTTTGTTCCTTAATCAGACACAACATGTTTTTCAGGCCATCAATATCATCACCCAGAACATCAACACAATAATAAATTTCCAACATAATTTCAGCCAAAAATCGCTTCTTCTCATCAATTTGAGCACTACCGCCAAAAACTGCACCATTAACTTCAAAAACAGGTTGCAAATTGTTTTCTTCGTCCAACGATTGTTGATGAAGGTAGGAGGCAAACTGTTTACATGACAATTCTTTAGTACCATGAAGATATGATGGCAAGGAAGGCCAATATTGAGAAACTTATTACAAGAACATTGATATTCTCCCCTGGAAACCTCAAATTCAACTGTACATATCTTGCAAAGTTTACAATTATACGTACCCCTATATAACTCCTCTTGAATATCATAAAATGCATTGATTGTGTATACATCTACACAATTCTTTTCCAACTACAAAGGAGTGATCATGAGAGGCGTGGAAGTAGATGAATCTAAATTCAGCTCCTTTTGATTGTGTGGTTGAGATTCCATTGCAATACTAAACTGCATCATAAACAGAACAAGACTTGATTGGAACCTAGAAAATTCTTAAGGAAATTGTTTTGACTTTCATATCTTGAAGTTGTCCTCAACAAGCCAGTCATAGTCACATCATGGAAGAAAGAAGGTATCCAATAATGGCGTAGCTCAAACATTACTCCTAACCACTCATGAGATTGCAAACCGAATTCTTGAAGAATTTAGAACCACGCATCTTCAAACTCTATGGGGCTAAGATCATCACTGGCCAAACAATGACATTGAACTTTTTATGGAATGAATCTACAATTTTAACACATGTGTTCAGCGGAAATTTTCCCTTGTTAGTAACCTTCATCATTATATGCCACATGCACAAATGGTGAGAAGACACGGGTAAAACTCGTTCAACAACAACTTTAACAAAAGCGTCTTGATCAGTTATAATGACATGAGGTTCATGGCCCATTGCCTTCTAGAAATTCTCAAATAACCAAACATATGATTCTATGTCTTCATGCAAAATCAAACCAACGAAAAATGTAATCGACCTCTTATGATTGTCAACACCAGTGAATGGAATAAACACCATATTGTACCTATAATATGAATAGAAAATGAAAATGTTGATAATTAGAATTCATAATGCTTGTGTTCATATGTAAGCGTACATGTGTTCATATACAATAGTGTCTGTGTTCATATGTAAATGTATGTGTGTTCATATGATTTGTTGACTATGTTCATATCAAAGCATGAGTAGTGTAATAGATGCTTTGTTGTTAGAGTTCATGAATAGTGCTACATGTGTTCAGATTAAAATAAATGGTGTGTACATACGAAATACATAATACTTTTAATATATGAAATAAAGATAAATTATGTCTTCACAATGAATAGAAAGACATAAAAATATTCATACCTATTCAATTGGTAAGTAGCATCAGCTGAAACGACATCCCCAAAATATGAGAAACTCTAACGATGAATAGGATCACACCAAAACAATCGAATTAGTTGATCTTCCTTGTTAACATCATAATCAAAATAGAGCGCATCACAACGTTCCTTCTTCTTAAAAAAGTCATTAATCACCATCTGTGCATTACAACCAACCATGTAAGAATTCAGACCTCTCATGAAATTCTTGAAGTCAACAACAGTGGCGCTGACATTAGCATATGAACCGACTAAATTCTTGTACACTCTGTAGCTTTTGGTTATACCAAGATTGGACTTGATGCAGTTCATAATAAAATCTTGATGGAAAGGAGTCACTTTCCTACTTCCTTTAGAGAAAACCATCTCAGGCAAATTCATAAGAGGATGTGTATGACGGGATTCAAAACAATTCACCATATAGCCAATACGAGCTTCAACTTTAAGCCACGATTTCGCCTCACATCGACATCTATTAGACACCATCCTTCTCCTCCTAACAACAACTTCAACAGTGAGGTTAAACTCAACATAAGGAGAAACATGTTTAAATCCTTCTCTAGTGCAAACAAGATACTTCCAAATAATTAATACCCGATCATGTTCTGTCTTTCTTTGATGAATTCACGCGAATGTCAAATCCACATGCACTTGCATATACCCCATAAAACTTAGTGACACACTCAAGACTAAGGAAGGTTTGACCAACATATGGCTTCAATTGATCATCACGAACAAGAGTGTAATACTGAGCACTCATCCTTGGGGAATTAGAAGGCAACTTGGTATCCATTTTAAAATTGCCTAAAAACACAAAAAAGAAAGATGTGGCTGCGTGTTCATTTAAAAAAAGACGCGGGATTTTAGGGTTTGACGGCGTTGGGTTAAAGAGGAAGAAAGAGAGGAAGAAGAAGAAGAATCGGGATTTTAAATCTCGCGCGTACGCTTGGAATGGGCTTACACCCATTTTGGGAGTACGATTGCAATTTAAAAAAAAATTGCTCTGTACGCTCATTTTTTACGTATAGATGTATGTCGTATTTTTATTTCAAATTTTATACGTATAAAAAAACTTATACGTATATAGATTTTTTTTGTCTGTCCGTCGGTATCCAGCGTAGGTCCAAAATAAGCGTACGAAAATGTAGTAGGTAGATCTCGCGAAATAATGAGCCAAAAATTCAATTCCATCCGAGATGTGTCCAGTTTTGCAGTTTCTGAGAATCTCGTTCATTCGGTTTCGTGTACTCGACTTATACAGGCAATATGACGCCCAACTTTTGTGACTTCAATTTGAGCTGTGTGATAACGCTCCTACCAGCAAAATCCTTATGAATATGATATCAGTATCATAATCACGTCACCGCATCAAGATCCCGTTGTTGCTAGCTCTACTTCACATTCTCAATAATATACGCTTGACTCGTGATTTTTAGTTTAAAAAAGCCTCCACTTTCTACATGACAACAACTTTAAACTAAATGTAAGTTCACCACTCACGCACGCCTTGCATTCATCTCTTTCTCAACTCACAAGTTTTTACAGAATGCCTCATTAATCCATGCCTACAAATATGTCGACATTATTACATATGTACAAAAAACCACTAATTCCATTGCTTTCATATAATGTAATCCCAATATAATTACTAAAATTTAAAGCATAACACATTTCTACCATCTTAGCTATGTCACGTGACATACTCTTCATTTAGGTCATCCACTTGTCGCAATTTCATTGGTCACAGTTTTTCATTATTTATTGTAATTTTCTTAATACAATTGATTAAATTTGGAAAATAATGTGAAAAAATATCACAAAAAGATTGTTTGATCTTTCGGATTACAAAAATATTTTTATGTGTTAATTTTTGAGATATTGACCTGTCAATATCCCATTAATGTTATTTTACAAATTTATAATTTTATTTTTATGATATGACATATCACAAAAAGATTAATTTCTTAATAAATAAAAGGAAAGATTATATTTTTGTGTTATGATAGTGCTTTAAATTATATAGTTTTATATAGGTTGAAATCAATTTATTTAAATTTATTAAAAATAGACCTATGATAATTTGATCAAATAAGATTTTTATATAAAAATTCATTTATATTCATTTTTTAATATATTTGAAATATTTATTACTTAATCATGTATCAATATCATTCAAGACATCAACTTATTTTCATATATAATTATATATAATATATAATACTACTTATTAACTATACCGAGTTACATAAAAACTCGCGCATAGCGTGAAAACTAGACTAATAAATATTAAATTTCGTCAAATTACTTGACTTGAGCGTTTGTTAAGCTTTAGGAGCTAGGAGACCCAATCAGTCAATCACTGTCGCCTTAACGAATGTTTGGATATCATAATCATATCATAATCATAATATGTATAATTTTTTGGGGTTGTCAAAAAATATTCACAAAAGATATTCATCATAACTTTTGGGCTTTTTGCTTAGTCCACCGGGAAAAAAACCCAATATTATAATAGGTATAATATTTTTTATTATCATAAATAAATAAAACTATATCTTTTAAGATAGGAAAAAATATGTTACCAATAATTGATAATAAATAGTTTTAATGATAAAAAGATAACAAACAAATCTAAGAATTAAACCATGAAATATAACTATGCAAATCGGTAAAAAATTATTTTACATAACTAACATTCACCTAAATTTACATTTTTCTTTTAAAAATTATCTTTATTAGCCGACGGGTTGGACGGGTCAGTTTCAGGTTCGAAACTGTTCAAGTCAAAATGCTAATTCATATTTATAAATTACTAATTTATTCACTTTAATTCATTTCGCCGGTGCATAGCACGTGCTGAAGGGACTAATAGAGTTTAAAAACTTGAGTTTTCGTTTGGATATAGAGTTTGAAAACTCGAGTTTTATATGAAAAATAATCATTGTCGTCAACAATAATTATCGAGATACAAATTCATGATACCACACATGTATCGGGGAAAGGCAACGCAGTTATGTTCCAGCATTGAGCTCAAACTTGTAGGGAGTGATATGATCTACTATTTTTTTCATTTCCAATTATTGTTAGTTTAATTAATATATTTACATTTTATGAAAAAAGATTCATGTGAGCTGACTATTAATATACGATTATACGACTACGAATTCGAATGAATTACTTACATGCATATCTCGTTAAACTGATATGCACATATAGGCGTAACACTATACAAAAGAATACATGGATATACACTAAATCATAATAGACAAACTTATGTAAGAAGATGAACAATTATTAATCATAGCCGGAGCAGCGCTCATGTACTACAAATCAGGGTATGGAGACGCATACCCTTCTTGGTGTCACCTCTTGGCTTTGGCTAGTACCCTCTCTTGCCTTTTTTTCTCCGCTTCTTTTTCAGTTTGGGCCTTTAAGGGAGCCTCACTACAACAACTATTTCATCCAGTTTTTGAGCCCTTGAATTCTTCCAGGCACTTCTATCATACAGATTCATCTACAACAATAATATTAAGTCCAAGTGTCCAACCACATCCCGAATCAATCAAACTTGCAACTCAAATCAACCAAAGAAAAAAACAATAGACATTGGCAAAAATGTGCAATTTGGTCGGTGACAGACCCACGGACCAACAAGTTAGGTCTGTCACAGACCAAACTGTACGGTCTGTCACGTACCAAAAACAACATTGGTCTGTCAGTCGGCATAGATCAATAAGAACTACACGGTCTGTCACGGACCAAAGAAAACATTGGTTTGTCGGTCCGTCACAGACCAATAAGCACTATCCGTGACAGAGCAACAACCACTATACGTGACAGGTCTAATTCCCGCGCCATGCACCGAATTTGTAAAACAATTTTAATGACTATGTATATAATTTATAAACACATAGGGATGACATTAATATATTTTAAACACAAATACATTTTTATTGATTTAAATCAATATTTTATATATAAAAGAAATTTCAATTGATTTATAATCTTTTATATTGATATGCATTTAAATAAGGAAATGATATCAATAGATTTATGATAGTGATTTTTGTATATATATTTTAATTTATTTGTGTTTAAATAAGAAAATGATATCATTAGAATTAAGTTAATTATCTTTAAATATAAATAATTAATTTTTCATTTTGAAAAACAATGACATGTGTCTTGATGACGTGACATAACTTATTGAACAGTGGGTGATGTGGTATAGCTCATAGATGAATATAGTGTTTTTCTTTAGTAGTTATATACTAGTGTAGTGACCCGTGCCATGCACGGAAAATTTCATATTATTCGTATGAAAATTGTATATCCTTTTAATCGAGTGCGTTAAAAAATTAAGATTAAATTTTTTCTTGTAAAAACTATTTATAAAAATATATTTATTTCACGAAGGTTACGTAGCTTGACTTAATTTTTATTATCGAAAATAATCCTAATTTTATCATTAAAATATATATTAACCTTCAACATAATATTTATTCTCAATAAAATAGATTGTATATTTGTTGTTGAAAGAAATGATAATTTTTTAAGATTTATTTGTTAATATAATTATCCAATCTATTAATAATTGAAATTAAAGATAAAAATAATAATTGTGTAACAAACTAAATCGAAAATCACTCTAAGAGCTCTAAAAGCCTCAACTTTAATATATAAGATAGATATAGAGATTGGATATTTATGATCGGACCGGCGGTTCAGGTAGACGGATAACCGTTTAACCAAAAAAAAGGTAGACGGATAACCGTTTGATGGATTTGATTCCTGGGCCACCACAAAGAGAGACGTTAGCTGCTCCTTCCGCAGCTTCTTGTTCGATTCACCAGTTGAGCTTCAAAAGCAGGAAAAATGGCACATCTCAATTCAAATCCAAAACTCTGACAACGCCCGAAATCAAAAAGCCATTTTCCAAATTCAAAGCCCACATCGTATTCGTCCCCACCCGTCCCTCTTTTGTTCTCTGCAGACATTCATTCTTAATCTTAGGTGTTGTCCATGGCGAAAGTGGAAACCCTAGTTGAGACGCTGCACACATCAGAGCTCACACAGCCCCACCCGGATAGATCCCATTCATCATCGGCCGCAACCAGCTCCGCCAGAAGATTTTCTTGTCCCCCTCTCTTGCCGGATTGGCCAATTACCAAGCCCGCTCTCCCCAAACCGGTTAATCCAATTTCTAATTTGAACAAGCAACGGAATTCCGATATCTCTGGTACTCATCTCTTTCTCGCTCTTCGATTCTTCTATTTGAATGGTAAATTTTTATGGTTTTTCCGTTTCGTTGTGGGTGATGATACTTTTGATAGAGATGGAGATGATGAAGGAGAGGTTCTCGAAGCTTCTGCTAGGGGAGGATATGTCTGGGGGAGGGAAGGGGGTTTGCTCTGCTCTTGCTATCTCCAATGCCATTACCAATCTCTGCGGTACTCTTTCTCTTCCCCATTTATCTTATGCCTTAATAACGATAAGTCGATAACCATTCTAATCTACGCTATATCACGTCAGATGAACAGAATTCGATACTCCCACTTGAAAACTGATATACTCTATTATAATAAAACAGAAAGGGGAGAATTTCTATGTGTTTTCAGTGAATTATTACAAGAGTGGTGGTTTGTAATGGAAATTGTCTGTGGATGGTTATTTTTTTATATCTAGAATTTTGAGCTGGTCTGCTGAAAATTATTATTTGGGTCGAAATGTGGATCAAACAACACACTAAATTTGCGGGTCTTGTGCTCTGATATGGCTTATTGATTGGGTTGTTTGTGTTTGTTATTGCTATTCAGCTACTATATTTGGGCAGCTATGGAGGTTGGAGCCGTTACCACTGGAGAAAAAGTTGATGTGGAAGAGGGAGATGGAATTGTTGCTTTGTGTTAGTGATCACATTGTAGAGCTGATCCCCTCTTGGCAAACTTTTGCTGATGGGAGTAAGTTTGAGGTACCTTGGATTTATTTCTCCATTTCCTGTAACATCTCTTGAACTTACATTTTGAACTGGCTAAGATCCATAAACTATTGATAATTTGCTTGTTTCTAGGTCATGACTTGCATGCCTCGTTCCGATATCTTCATCAATCTTCCAGCTGTTCAAAAGCTGGACAACTTACTCATCGTAAGGGTTAAATTTTGCATAACTTCCTACAGTGTAACTTCTGATCAAGGGATATCCTCTGATTCCTAGTCGTTTTCTCAGGAGATTCTGGAAAGCTTCAAGGACACTGAGTTTTGGTATGTTGATCAAGGTATTGTAGCTTCAGACTGTGACGGGTCAGCATCCTTCCGGAAAAAATTACAGCGGCAGGAGGACAAGTGGTGGCTGCCAGTGCCTCGTGTTCCTCCCGGAGGGATTGAAGAAGATCTTAGGAAGCAGTTGGAGCACAAGCGCGACTGCACCAATCAGATACTTAAAGCTGCAATGGCTATTAACAGCTCAGTTTTAGCAGACATGGAAGTCCCTGATTCTTACTTGGAAACTCTTTCAAAGGTCTGAACAATATATATAATTCTGAAAAACACTAACTGACATAAATGCTAATGGATCATGAACAATGGATGGTCTCGAATAGATGGTTTTGACCATTTGTTTTTATTTATTTATTTGCTTGATTTGAGTTCTTTGTTATGGGAATGATCTTCTAACATGTGTGTCCTTGTTTTTCAGACGGGAAGAGCTTGTCTAGGAGATATGATATATAGATACATCACATCAGATAACTTCTTTCCAGACTGCTTGCTTGATTGCCTGGATCTTTCCTCTGAAACTATGGCAGTGGAGATAGCAAATCGTGTTGAAGCCGCAATTTGCATATGGAGAAGACGCATTAACAGCAAATCCATAGCCAAACCAAACCGGTCCACCAATAAATCGTCATGGGGCATGGTAAAAGACCTAGTTGTCGATGGAGATAAGAGAGAGCTGCTAGCTGAACGAGCCGAAAGGCTGCTTCTCTGTTTGAAGGAGCGGTGCCCTGGCCTACCTCAAACAACCTTGGATATGACCAAAATCCAATGCAACAAGGTATGGAATACATGTTTAACTTCTCAATCATTTATCTGCTACGTTTGGTTCGTATCTTCTTCATTCTAACATATGTAATAACTCTAGGACGTGGGGAAATCTATTCTAGAAAGCTATTCAAGGGTGTTGGAGAGTGTGGCATACAACATAGTGGCTCGAATAGACGATCTTCTATATGTGGACGAATTGACCAAATGTACTGATAATCTTTCAATGTCTGGCCCAACCCATAGTATCATCATCCACAAGAAAGCCTCAAAGACAATGCAGTTGTCAACGGCTACACCATACAGGACGTCTTTGGCTAGTTCCGGTGGTGCAGGTGCACCATCAGCATTCAGTCCAGCCAGAGGTGAAAGGACGCCTTTTGTGGGCCGTGATAACATCAAGCCTCCACGTCGTGGGCTCGGTGTAAGGAGAGTATTGACAAATTATCTTGTGGGTGAGCCCAAATTGAAAACACAAGGCACTTCTTCTCCGGTAGCTGATGTAATGGATAAAGAAAACTCAGATCCACAGAAATGCGTGTCAGTCCATCATCGAAGCTGGAGTAAGCTCCGGCCAACAGATTAGAGCTTCTTGCTGTTGTAATAAGTGTTGTGTTCTAATGTGTAGGCATAGGCCACTATTGTGTTGCAAATCAAATTCAAGATTCTCCATAAAGAGTAATTCAACGTGTATGCACAAAACTTGTAACAGAAAAACCACACAAATCTTTATTAAACACTAGGATGGTCTCAAGTACGATTTGAAGGCCATTCTAGGACATTACATCAGCACTTAATTTAACTAGATATTGCGGCAAGCCCAACAGGAAGTAAAAAAAAAAGGAAAAAAAAAAGACAACTTGCCCTTCCCTAACAATGTAAGATAAGCCAGGGCGAAAAAAGAACCCATGCTATTCTTGACTACTTAAACTTCGTACGACCTGCAAGATGAATAGAACAACTTGTGAGAATTGATCACATGCCACCAAGAACATATGCATAACAGAATAAGTTGACAAGAATGAAAACAACACTAAACTCTACTTTGGTATAGGATTTTTTTGGTCAAAATTGAATGTTGATAGAAAAGATGCCTAAGAATCCGAAAAAGCTAACTTAAAGAAGTATATACCTTGTAGTTTGAAGGTGGAAGAGAGTCGATACCACCCAACTCTCTCTTTAATAATAGAGAGATCCTGAAAATAATTTTCTTATCAGTACTTGAAAGCATCAACTTGAATAAGATAAAAATGTTGGAAAAAAAATTCAAGCTTTCGTCATGAATGGAGTATAGTCAGACCTTGCCACCAGTTTCCCCTTGAAGCACCATGGCCTTCTCTTTCGTCTGAACCATCATCTTGCGAGGTTTTCTTGTTCTGGGTCAGTTGCATACATTATTAGTTGCTAAAAACGACAATTTTAAGGGCTCGTTTGACATGACATACATAGTTAGTGATCGACAAACAAGACTTTAGATAACATAATTGTGTCAAGTATGTTGCATGCACATATAACTATATAAGCCTAATACAAAATTCGGGGATTTCATCTTAAAACAATTAACGATAGGAGGAGTAACTCATTCTGTAAGTATGTTTACCTGATGAGACTCGGTGTTGTGGGAAGACGTGGAGTAATCGTCTTGGCCTCCGTAATATATGGAGGAGCTGTAATGGCATGGTTGTGGGGCTTCTTGGCTATAGTAAGTGTTCTTATGATCCTTGCTACTGATGTTGGATGGACCGCCATGTTGGGGTGACTGCATTATTCTTCCCTATATATATTCGCAATCCAAAACTTTAGGAGTATGTTATACAAAGTTCAAAACCTTAAATTAACGAAACCTAACACCAGATAATGTATTTAATCTTTGCCTAACTTAGAAAAACTGTTAGATTGTTCAATAAGATTTTTGTAGGCTGAAGAAGTAGATTTGGTTGAGGACGACCTTGAGGTTCATTCAACAAACTCCATCAACACTTGGAATATTGTTTTTTGGGTCGAATCGGTGCTGGCTTGTAATTAATCATGCATGCAAGTGCATATATGTTACAGATAGGTAAAAATATACAAATTTCATTCGGATAACATATGAGTTTGAACATATGTACATGTTTTTTCATTGGAGATGAGGATAATTTGTAGTTGGAACAAAAGAAGCACTAATCTTTATTTTCCAAAACTTCTACTGCATGTAAGAAAAAAGCCAACCATACTGAAATGCATGAATCTGATGCTAAAACTTATAATCCTAGTCCACTAATCTTAGTTATAGTAATGGTTTCTCCATAAAATAAAAACGCTTCTCTTCAAAGAATCCAGTTCATTTCATAATGATTTAATACACAGTATTAAGAAATAAACATGAACAAAATCAATATATTGAGATAAGATTTCCCAAGACTAATTATTTCTAACCTTAGTAGTTAGCACTTGTAGAATCTACTAACAACCCACCTCAAGGAAAATAAAGTAAATAAGTTTTAGAATTGAAAATAGTTGTTACTGTTGAAGGTGGCCCAAATACAGAGCCGAAAACGCTAGTGGAAGGTGTATCCTTCGGTCCAAACAAATCCGTAGCAATTGAAGACGACGATGAGGAAGTTGACGATGAAGAACCCTTCTGCTCTGAATACATGTTCTCCATGATAAACCAAATCTCAGGAAGAAGAGAACCCAGAAAAAAGAAATAAGATTGAAGTTTCTTTTTTGCCTTCGGTTTTCTTGATTTTTGGTTACCCAACTGAAAAAACTGCTCTGTCTGTAGAGAAAGGCAACGACCAAAATGTAAAGGGAATTGAACAAGTAAAAGATAAGATTTGCAGTTAGCAGTTTGCAGAGGATTTGAGAGAGATGAAAGAGAGCACGTGAAGTTTTGCAGGAGTGAGTGGAGAAGAAGACTCAAATAGCACATCTATTTATAAGCCCACAGATATATACCAATGAATGAATAAACGAACTAGAGAATTGTGGGATGTCTTTCTTTGCCCATAAATTCCCCATGTGGAAACTGCAACCGGGCAATGAGGCGGGTCTGTGTCGGAGAGTGTCCTAACCGTCTTATCTCCGTTTAAAATTCTAGTGCTCATCCTCATTTTCGTGTAATTTCCCCCTGTCTCTATCACCGCTCCATCTCCGTCCCGCTGTGGAATCTCCATTCCCGTTAATTTTCCTCTTTTAGAATGTTTAACGCGGATTTTTCCATCAGTGCGAAATTTTCGTATGTGTAATTTATACTGGAACAAAATCGATGATGAAGGAAAACACTGACTTATAACTTCAAAATTAGACGTTGAATAATTGAACAATTATAATATTTAATTACAATAGAAAAATTCAATGACTTAAAAATAGAACCAAAGTATAGAAATATTATACTTAGAACATACTTTTTTGTGTATAATACTTCTTTCGGGTATCCCGGATGAGAAAGTTTACGGAGATTCCCGATGGAGGTGGATATGGGAATCCCCGATGGAGATGAGTATGGAAATATCTGATGGGCCCCGTCCTCATTCCCGCAATGGAGATATAATTTTCCTCATCTCCATCCCCATCCCCGTAGCGGGGATTCCCCGTTGAGGATGAAAATTCTCCGCCCACTTCCATCCTTTAACTACAACCACTAAGAACCCCTGATTATGTTGACCAAATTTGATGTTTAGGTGAATGTTTGGTAATTTAAGTGAACCAAGTGGACATGCAATCCGAAGAGCATATAAACGGGACAAACTATAGGTTTATTTTTGGTGCAGACAGACCAAGGCTCCATTCAGTACCTATCCTATGCTTTTGTGGCCTAGGTAAAATATAAAAGAAAAATGATCAACAATAGATCAAGGCTCCTCTTGATCAAAAAGTTAATCACTACATCACCCCTTACAAGAGTTGAGACTTTAATAACCTAGCCCTAATTCTCTCTCATTCCATTATTGACAAAGTAACCAAATTTCGTATCCCGATCACGAATACCCAAGACGTCTTCTCATGATGGCGCCTTCTCGGTCAAATCAGCTTATCATCTTATTAAAACAGTGACCAATATGGTTTATGATCGGTTAAACTTCTGGAAAATAAAGATCCCTCCTAAAGTCCAAAATTTTATATGGAAAACAACGTATGAGTGCCTCCCAATTACAAAACGACTTAATAAACATCTTCATAGAGTATACCCAACTTGCTCTCTATGCTTTGAAATTGATGAAACCTACTCAAATTTCTTTTTCGAATGCAAATTTACCTTAGATGTTTTCAACTCTCATATGTTAGGGGCACAAGATGTCACCTTTTTCTACTTGGCTTATGAGGCGTTGAGGCATGAGTTCTGATCATGTTTATATCAACCTCGAGACACTAAGGGACGAGTTGTCATCATGCTTTGTAAGTGGCACAAGCTATCAATTTAATTATATTAGTCTCCGGGCCACAGGGGCACAAGCTTTCCCATATCTATATTTATTTTCATTGTTGTCAACCTTAATGTATTCTTTTCTTTCATAAAGCACGATAACCAAGCCAATTGAAAGATAGGGGTGATACACCATAGGTGCTGAATGTAAGCAACCTAGCATCGAATTTGACCTAGCAAATATGGTGTCACATGCGCCACAGATGGGCGACTTTGTGACGAGCGACCAAGCTAGCTAGAAGAACTTGCCAGATATGCTGTCACATGCGTTAAATATAAGTGACTCAGTGACGAGTGACCTAGCACGCAGAACTTGCCAGATATTTTGTCACGATCGCCAAATATAGACAACTAACTGACGAACGACTAAAAGGTTAAACTTGCCGGATATGTCTCATGGGCACCACATATGGGCGAGACGAGCACCCCGTTGCACTGTTTTTAAGAACTTCTGAAAAACCAAGACATTTTTTGCTTATACTTTCCACTTTTTATCACGTTGACTTACCCTTTCTATCACTATGACTTGCACTTACACCTTGCACTTTTTACAAGCACTACTAAAAGAATAAGACATTTTTAGCTTGCACTTGCACTACTAAAAAAATAAGACATATTTTAACTTGTGCCTTGAATTTTTTTTAAGCCTACTAAAAAATAACACATTTTTGGCTTGCATTTACGCTTTTTACCACTCCGTCTTGCATTTTTTTATCACGTTGACTTGCACTTTTTATCAGGCCGACTTACACTTGCATCTTGCACTTTTTTAACCACCATTAAAAGAACCAAGACATTTCTGCACTTTTTACAATTTTACCTTGCACTTTTTATCATGCTGACTTTCACTTTTTATCAACTCGTCTTGTATTTGCACTTAAATGGAGGTTCGATGACGGTAGGCGGAGGCCGAAAAGAGGTGTTTAGAGGTCTAGATGGAACACACTCAAAGACTTGACTACCAATTCTAATTAAAGTGAATGTAAATTCTTCTAAAATGCATTTTAATTCTACTAAAAGTGTTTATGCTTTTGAATATGTATTAATGCCATTTGATATTTGAGTGTATGTGAAACAAAAGTGCATTCTTTCATGGTTGTGAGTGCATCAAAATCTATTGAAAATGCTTATGATTTTGCATGCACTTGAAAAGTCAAAAGACATGCACATTGACTCCATGGTGGTCCGACGACTAGAGGTGATCCGATGACGATGGTTGAATATTGGGTGGCAGTGATCAGAAGTCCAGTGGTCAACGACGATGAAGGTAAGGAGGTGAAACACCTTTCATTAAAAGTCACCTAGTTATAACTATTGGATTGTATTTAATTTAGTGGTTCAAAATCATTTTGAATTTGTACTTTGGGAGTAATTCATACGTGAAAAACACTCAGTTTTCATTATGCTAATATTTTTTTGGAAAGTATCAGGTGGGAATGAAATTTAAAATGCGAATGTGAGAATGATAAACATTTAGTAATAATTTGGTGAAGATTCAGTACTAATTTGATGAACATTCGCTCACAAACTTAAAAACATTAAAATATTGAAAAATATTTATTTTTTAAAAAGCAATTATTGAGAAACAGAAGAACATTTAGGCATAATCGTACATGTACATTACTTTTTCGAAGGATGTCCATCAAAAATTTTGATGAACATTTTAGTACAATTTGGCAAACATTTATATATATTTAGATGAACATCATCCATTCGCACGTTCTCACCCTAAAAAATATTCTCACCAGAACCACACCCATATTGTTTTAAGATATTTATAAATTATATATTCTAACTACAAAATCATTATACAAATCCCGTGCACGATACTTGAAGTAAGATAGTTTGATCTTATTACACATACTAGAAAATGAACACTTCTAACTTCAAGCCTCTAGTAAGTTGAAAATCAATTTCTAAATCAAAGTATCAAGGTGGTTTGGGGTTACATAAACTCATAAAGTGGAGAACACGAATAAAGCTCTTCAACTAAAACTCTTACGGAAGATTCTTACTGATAAAGATAATATTTGAGTTAAAAATATCTTCATACTATAGACTTATTTCAATATAAGAGGAAGAAAAAACAATCATGACAATTTTCCCGGCTTCTTTATCTACATGATGTATTCCGAAAAGGTATTGACTGGATTTTGGGCAGTGATAAGACGATAATTTTTTGGACTGATAATTGGGTACCTCATATTTTTTTTAATGCCTTTATTCAATGAATTATAATCAAATGTTAATGAAAAAGTCTCCGATTTTATTACAAGCCGTAATCAATGGAGTGCCACAAAACTTACTAAATCTTACCAAGTCATATATTGTCGCATGTTCTTCGTATACATATTCCAAATTCTTGAGACTATCAGATTATATGCATTCCAAATTCAAATGGTAATTTTAATACCTCATCAACACATCACATGATTTCTCTGATGAATATAGAAGAGACCGACGATCTTTATATATGGCTTTGGAAATAGAAAATCCCACCAAAGTTGTAGATCTTTTTTTATTGAAAGACCCTTACTAATTCTCTGCCCACAATGAAGCGGTTAACTCGTTATTTCAATCAAGTTTCATCATACTATTCTTTATGTAATAATATTATGGAGTCTGTGAATTATTTCTATTTTTCATGCCCTCATACATTACAAAAAAGTAATGAATTTCAATTGCTCACATATTTTAACTTTTCCCTCTCAAATTTTGCTTGTTTTCTAGAAAAGTTTAGACAATTTATTCAAATGAATAAGCACATTAACAATCAAGTGGAATCCAGAATTTTCATTTGGCATTCGTTGTGGTTACAAATGAATACTATTATATTCACTAGCTGATTCGTTGTGGTTACAAATGAATAAGCACGACGCTACGAGTACCAATCCGGTTAATTTGGATTTGTTCTATTTCAGAAATTAGAAATCCTTTAATTATTAGTTTCAAAAAGCTCCAACAAATCATATGAAAAGTAGAAAATTACTTTCGAATCAGATTTGGCATAAACCTTCGCCTGGGTGAGTTAAAATCAACTTTGATAGTTTTGTCAATACACTAGCTGATTCGTATATTAGATCTTTTTTGTATGAATGAAAATGGTAAAGTTTTTTTTGTAGATCATAAGAACATTGATCACGCTTCTATTTTAGAAATTGAAGCATTTGCGACCTTTCATGTCGTGAATTCAACAATGTTACATAATATTACTCATTTAATTCTCGAGGGAGATAATTCAACACTTATAAACACCATAAGACAAATCTGGTACATTATGTGGGAGACTCCAACGATTATTTAGGACATTCAATCTGCTCTTCTGAAATTTGCTTTTGTTAAAGTATTTCATTGTTTTAGAGAAGCCAATAGAGTTGTTGATGCTCTTGCATCTAAGGATTGTAACCTTAACTCGATTAATTTCACGTTATCGGTTACTCATGGAGATAGGATACTTCATGTATTTTTCAGGATGTTTAGACACGACATGGTTTTGTCTACTCTTTTCCCTAACCTTCTAGCGTTTATTCGGAACCAGTGATGTTGTGGGATTTATGCCTTGAATCTTTTGGGCTATTTAGGCTCATTAGACTTCTCTAGGTGGGGGATATATATACTCTCTTGTAACTAGGTTTTTGGTGCGTGAATCCAGTATCCACCACCACAAAGAGAGAGAGCGTTTTTCTAGATCTAGAGAGCGTTGCTCAGAGTTTTTGTAATCTATAACCCGTTTCCTCCTCTGAAATAGAATATGATATCTTCTGCCCGTGGATGTAGCCAACACAACGTTGGTGAACCACGTAAATCTGTGTGTGCTTTGTTATCTTCTCGTTTATATATGTTTTCAATTTCGTCTTCCTCACATCTGTCATAGCAAATTGGTATCTGAAACAGGTTCAATCTAGGTTTGTATTCTTGTGTGGAAAGATGTTTGCTTTGAACGTGAAGATAGATAAGTTCACTCAGAGAAACAGTTTCAGTCTTTGGCAGATATAGATGCGAGCTTTGTTTAAACAACACGCTTGTGGGCGTCGTTGTAGAAGGAAAAGAAGAGCGACGTTGTTGAGATATGGTTACTCTGGAGGAGAAGCACGTTCAACGATTATGTTGTGCCTTGCAGATGATGTCCTCACTGAGGTTTAGATTGCAAAGACTGTTGCTGGATTGTGGTTGAAGTTGGAGAGTTGTACATGACGAAATCTCTAACCAACAAGTTGCTTCTGAAATAATGCCAATTCGGACTGTGAATGCAGGAAGGTACGCAACTCCGGGATCACTTAGATCAGTTAAACACATTATTACATGAATTGCGTAATATTGATGTGAAAATTACGGATGAGGATGTTGCTTTGATTTTGCTGGTGTCTCTACCCCAATTCATTCGAGAACATTGTGCAATCTTTTATTGTTGGGTAAGACATTGTCACTCTGGAAGAAGTCAGGTCATCTCTTCGTAGTAGGGAGTTGCTTCATAAGGCAACCGGTGCAGGAACAGATAATCAAGCCTCTAGATTAGTAGCTAGTGGAGGTAATGGATATGGGAACAGTAAGAAAAGAAAGAAAAGAAACCGTTTTCAAAGGGTCCTAAGCCTGATGATGTTTGTAACTACTACAAAGAGAAAGGGCATTGGAAGTTTGACTGCGCTAACAAGAAGCAATCAGAAAAGAATTCAGACTCTACAACCGTAGCAGAGTATGGCGCCAACTCTGATAATGATATTGCTCTATTTGCTGATGGACACACTCATCACTTTGATGAGTGGGTTGTAGATTCTAGGGCATCCTATCATATTTTCCCAAGGAGAGAGTGATTCTCAACGTATGAGAAGGTAGATGGTGAAAGCATTTCGATGGCTAACAACCATGTCTGCAAGGCGGTTGGGATATGCTCGATCAAGATACAAAATCATGTTGGTAGATTATGCACATTGAATCAGGCCATGCATGTTCCACTTATAACGAAGAATCTGATATCTTTGATTATGCTAGATAGTAAGGGGTTCAGTTTCAATGGTGAAGGTGGAAATCTGTTTGTCTGCAAGGTTTTTGATGTGATTATGAAAGGTGTCAGACAAAGTACTTTGTATTTTCTACAAGGTTCTACTGTAATAAGTTCTGGTGATGTTGCATCTGTTGATATGACTAAGTTAAGCAATATGAGGCTTAGTCATACGGGTGAGAAGAGATTGAGGTGAAGAAGGTAGGTAGTGATGATATTCCTGCTTATATGTTCACCAAGTCGGTTCCTCAGAGTAAGTTTGAACATTGTTTGAACTTGCTAAATGTCACAAGCGGATATTTTGCCATGTGGGGGCAAATTTGGAGCAAAGTAGAAGTTTGCTCATCTGACACCGTCTTAGGGTATCTGACAAATCTTGAGTAGAGGGAAGTCTGCTCATCTGACACTGCTACAGTGTATATGCCAAATCTGGAGTAAAGGGAAGTCTGCTCATCTGGCACTACCCTAGTGCATATGAGAAACTGGAGTAGAGTGGAGTCTGCTCATCTTGCACTACCCTAGTGCATCTGAGAAATCTGGAGTAGAGAGAAGTTTGCTCATCTGGCATTGTTATAGTGCATCTGATAAATCTGAGGCATTAGAGAAGTTTGTTTATCTGACATCGTCATGATGCGTCAAGTACATCTGACACTTTTATTGTGCATCTGGTACATGTGAATTTGGAGAAGTCAAGTATGTCATCTGGCACTGTTATAGTGCATCTAGTACATTTGACAATGTTATTGTGAATCTAGTACATTTGAATATGGAAAAGTCAAGTTTGTTCATATGACATTGTTATGGTGCGTCAGGTTCATCTGACACTGTTATTGTGCATTTGGTACATCTGAGTCTAGAGAAGTCAAGTCTGTTCATCTGGCATCTTCATGGTGCGTTTGTTACAACTTACACTGTTATGGTGCGTCTGATACATCTGTGTCTGAAGGATTCAAATCAATGTGGAGATTTGTAGAATTTATGCCTTGAATCTATTGGGCTTTTTAGGCCCATTGGACGTATATATACTCTCTTGTAACTATGTTTTTGGCGTGTGAATCTCGTAGCCACCACCACAAAGAGAGAACGTTTTTCTAGATCTAAAGAGTGTTGATCAGAGTAATTTGATCTCTTATGTCGTGGATGTAGTCAAACATTGGTGAACCACGTAAATTTGTGTGTGCTTTGTTATCTTCTTGTTTGTTTGGATGTGACTGATATCTCTCCCTTTGCTGGCATGGGTGTGAGTTCATGTGCTCCTGGTGTGGATTTGCACAATGCAGTGGAGAAGAAGAAAAAGAAGTATGCATCTAAGTGTGAGGAGAATGGGTACAAGTTCATCCCATTTGCTTTCTCCACCTTTGGAGAGTTGGACAAAGAGGCATTGGACACACTTTCACGTATCAAGACCCTTTCTATTAGTCACTCTAACAATGCTAGGAACGGTAATCTATATTTCACAGATTGAGTTTTTATATTCAGAAAGGTGTGGGAGCGCAACTTGATTCTCGGCTTCCATCCAACTTTATGTAATAGATTAAACAAATGAATGGCATGTTTTCAAGATGATTGTAATCCGTAAAATCTAACGAAGTTCATCCAAAATCAGTTGCTTAACTACAAGACAAAATAACTCGATCTTATACATATTTGAATAATAATAAGTCTCAGCGTCATTATCACGCTAAACTCTAAGTGGATCTTCATTTACACTTGAAGATTTGTTCACACCAATGCTTTTTTCCCATCTGCATACAACATTCTAGATTCGGCATGTTTTTTTTCTTCCAAAATCTCAAATCTCTTTTTTGGAAGGGATATAGCATAATCTCGATCTAGATTTGGATTAATGTGCCGGTACCCTACTACATAGTGATTCTACGACTGTTTATTCTGAATCGTGCAGATAAAACAAGAAGGAAAGTGATATTCTATCTTCAAGAGAATCAAAAAGGCAAACTACCATATTATCTTCCATGGTACTGGTGCCGGAGTAAATGCATTGCATAAAAGGGAAAGGGGGACTACGTGAGGTCAACTATTTAACTGGTGCAAACAACCAAATCTTATCGAATAAGTGGGCCTGCCCGAACCTTATCGATATCCCTAATTTATGGGCCTTTTGACGGCATACTATCATCTCTAGTCCAATTTGCATAGTAGATAAACCTCTCGATCGAGTTCGGTGGATAACATTGAGGAGCCTAAGTAATCATTTTTACACAATAATTTGTATTTTTTAATTCTAAAATTTTATAATGTGTTAACTAACTTTTTTATATGTGATGACAGTTTGTGTTGATGATAGTTTGTGTTGATGACAATTTGTGTTGATGACATGGTTAGTTTCAGTTTCACTTGCTGACGAATGTGTTGATACAAGTTTCAGTTCAAGACGTATTGTGTTGATGACAGTTTCACTTGATGACATATTGTGATTTATATTGAATTAGTTTATTTAGTCCAAATAAAAGAGGGTTATAAACCCCTCTTATTGTCAAATTCAACTTATTGGGCCTAGTAATTTCGGATAACATGTGTGGTAGATCAATTTACGACCCTCCTATTTAGCACACACTATTTTTTTCTATTTAGCACACATATTGATTCGTCACAGGCCAAAAGGAGGGCCAGTTCATCACGAGCAAACTTGTGCGGGTTCGTCACAAACCAATAAAAGAGGTTCGTCACATATCAAACTATTTCGTCTGTGACTGACCAAATGTGACCAAAGGAAGAGCTCTGCGACCGACCAGTTAAATGCACATATAAAAGAAGGTTTTTAACCCCACAACCCTAATTCACCTTTCTCTATTCATTCTACTTGCGGCGCGACGAAGAAGACACCACTCCAAGCCACAAATCACCATCTTCTTCATCTTCTTCACCATTAATCAACTTCAACTCCATTTCAAAGGTAATCTTCTTATCTTCATTAGTTTGAAAATAGTGATTGAAAATGTTAGTTTGATACTAGTTGAATGTTCCTTCAACAACAAGAAAAAAACTCTACGTATTCGCGACATAAGCTATGCGTAAGGAGTAAAAGCTGTGAGTGAAGTGACAAGTATCTTGAAGCAAAGCTAGAAAGCCTAAAGAAAAAATTCCAACACATCTCGAAGTCAAAGACACACATGACGTAAACGGAAACGAACACGTTAGATCAACACGTGAAGATAGCTAAGTGATAGACAATATTTCATACACATTATCTAGTGTTTAGCTTAGTTTAGGATCGTTTAGGAGTTATTTCATATGTAATTATGTGATCTGGAGGTGAAGAGAAGAAGTAGTGAATGATGAAGAAATATGAAGATTAAAGACGTCTTTCGAAGAAACCAAGTTAGAAGACGAAGGAAGAATAAGAAGATGATGCAGAAGTGATTTCCGCGGGTGAGCCGCAGATGACTTACATATCCGCGACAACGGCCAGCCAACGAACAAGAATTCCAGAATTTTCCTAAGTGTTGATGCCGCGGGTGAGCCGCGGGTTGCCTCAATTTCTGCGCCCACAAATTTCTTCCTAAATGCCGGATTTGTCTCCGAGTTTTCATGTATTTCCTTTTTTTTTTTTCTGGATTATTTATTTTTATGTTGTTTTCGGATTTATTATTTTAGGTTTAAAAGCCTAAAGACATCCTGTTTTAGACGACTTTTACTTTTTGAAGAACCCTAGTTTTCGCCTCCATGTCTGCGAAGAACCAATTTCCATTTGTTTTCCTGACGATTAAAGCCTTTGGCTGCTCGGTTGTGAGATTCTAAACTCGATTTCCCTTTCTATCAGATTGTATTGATTCTCATGATTTTCATCTTATTAAGTCGTATTGATTTATCTAGCCTAATCATGTAGGTTTATTGATATTGTTCATAGTGCTAGGATTTGGTAATTCTGGGTCGGGGTTCTTTATCTAGTAGCAAACACAAGTTTACATGAGCGGGTCGCAGTGTCTACTTGTGAATGAGAATTGATTGCATGCTTGTTTGACGGGTTGTCTGAATTGCATGTATCTTGCTATATTCCTTTGCTTAATGCTTCTATTGATTGAGTCTTGAAGGTCTTCAGATTTGCGTAATAGGAAGTTATATCAGGGTTGCGTTGATATCTATGTCTGAACAGGAATAGGAACAACGATAGATTGCATGAATTAGAGATATCTATGATCAACCTTGCATGTCATTGTGTGGATATTTATTAGGTGAAACATATATTACCACAACTCCTGCTACTTGTTACTCTTATTTGTCGTTAGCTTTAGAATAACAACTCCCCCACCTTTGGTTCGTTCGTTGGTAGTTATTACGTGCTTAAGAATAAATTACTTGATTCTCTTGGGATTCGACTCTTGCTTTCCTGCTATACTAAGTTGGTCAGTTAGGTTTACTTTGATAGGCAAACAACGATTTTAGCCTTGTCAAATCTGGCGCCGTTGTCGGGGAATCAAATTTTCTATTTTTGTGTGTTTAATTGCTACCAAATTTTGTGTGGACCTGTTGTATGGTCCACACCCGTTCTACTAACTCACTTCTTGTTTCCTTTGACTCAGAAATCGAAAGAACTCTTCGTCGAAGCCGAAGAGAAACTCGTGAGATAGGTGTCGCAGCACAGACTCTGAGGCAGTTGACTGCCCCAAATCTGGCAGCACAACCACTAGCAATAACCTTCATTGATTTGGGAGAAGGTGTGAATTTTGAACTAAAGGTTGGAATGATGCACGAATTGCCACACTTCCATGGTTTGGCAGGAGAAGATCCTAATAAGCATTTGGCTCAGTTTCACGCTGTTTATTCGAGTATGAAGAAAAAAGGTATTACCGATGATCAGATCATGCTGAGAGCATTTGGGTTCTGATTGAAAGATAGAGCGAATGATTGGTTGTATTATCTACCTCCGAGAAGTATCACTACATGGGCTGAAATGAAAAAGATTTTTCTGGAAAAGTACTTCCCAGCTATTAAGTTCAACATTTTGAAAAGGGATATCGCCACCATTGAACAACGTGCCAATGAGATCTTCTATATGAGTACTATGAGAGGTTCAAGATGTTATGTTTGAGTTTTCCATTTCATGGATACAAAGATGAAACACTCATCCTCTATATTTTCAATGGTTTATTGGATGATGAGCGTCGTATGGTGAATTCAAGATGTGAGGGTAACATCCTGAACAAAACCCCAGCAGAAGCAAAAGATATTTTCCATGAGTTATCAGAGGGCTCTAGACAGTTCAGCAAGAGAGAGAGTGTCAAGGCAATAGAGTCTCAATCAACATCCAAGTTGGAGGATGAAATGAAAGAGCTGAAAGAGATGATGAAGTGCTTGATGGTGAAAAGTGGTGTTCAACAAGTGAACTATTGTGGAATTTGCACTAATCCAGGACACCACACAAATGTTTGCCCACAACTTCAAAATCCCAATGCTGAGGTGAATGTTGTAGGAGGTTGGCAACAGAGACCGAGATATGATCCATATGCCAACACGTATAATCAAGGGATGAGAGATTACACAAATCTCAGGTGGGGGAACAATCAAAATGTGCAAAACCCCCATCTTTTGCAACCACCACCACAACAGCAACACAAGCCCAAGGTTCATCTTCATTCCTTCAACAGATGGTTGAGAAGCTTAATGCAGGACAAGTAGAGCTTCAAAAAAGTTGAATGCAATTCCAAAAGGATACTAAATCAAGTATTCCAAATCTTGAGGTGCAGGTTGGACAAATGGCTCAAGCATTCAATGAGTTCAAAGCAAAAGATTTGGGAAAATTACCTTCGCAGACGGTAATTAACCCAAGAGAGAATGTCAATGCTGTTATGTTGAGAAGTTGTAAGCAATTAGAGGTTCTGCCCATAGCTGGAAAGGGTAAGAACGAGGAGGAAACAAGTGCTGAGAATGAGGGAGCTGCTGGAAATCCTGATCCACGACCGCGGATAGAAAGCCGCGCCCGCGGCTGTCTTACAGAAGAGGGGTTGAATGATCTTACAGAGAGCAATCCGCGCCCGCGACCTCGATACAGAAGAAAATCCTCGTCCGAGGAGTGAAGTGAACGCCCGCAGATCTGTTACAGAAACGACGGATCCTTATGTTTGTCCAGATCTACCTCCACTCAACTCGTTAAAACCGCCAACACCCTTCCCTGCGGCGTTAAAAGACACAAGAAGGTCGGAGAACGACAAGGAACTCTTCGAGACCTTCAGCAAATGCGAGGTAAACATTCCTTTACTCAAACTTGTTAAGAACATCCCTCGCTATGCTAAATTTCTCAAAGAATTATGCACTATCAAAAGAATTCAGAAATTGATAGGTAAACATAAGATTAAGGTAAGTGAACATGTGTCTGATGTATTTCAGAGGAGTATGCCTAAGAAGTGTGGTGACCCTGCATGTTTAGTATTCCTTGCATTATAGGTGACACTAAATTTGATAAAGCTATGCTGGATTTGGGTGCATCTATTAATGTCTTGGCTTATTCTTTATACGAGTCACTAGGATTAGGACCATTGCATGAAACAGGAATTGTCGTTCAGTTAGCTGATAGATCTAATGTGTACCCCAAGGGAGTAGTTGAAGATGTTCTTGTGATGGTTGATAATCTTATTTTTCCTGCGAATTTCTTTGTTTTGGACATGGATATATCATGACAAGCATGCAACCCCTATTTTGTTAGGTAGGCCATTTTTGAAAACTGCCCAAACTAAGATTGATGTAAGTACTGGAACCCTTACTATGGAATTTGATGGGGAGAAGGTGGAGTATAATATCTATGATGCTATGAAACACCCCATTGATGATCATTCTCTTTGCTCTATTGATGTGATTGATCCTATTGTGCAAGATGTTTTTGATGTTGAGTATGAGGATAAGTTGCATGCTAGTTTAGAGGATGATGTGGTTGATCCACATATAGATTGTGTTCCATATGCTGACTCGCAGGAAATCGCCCCATGTTACTGACTACTCCGAGTGAGGAGCTTGTTCCTTCTGTTGTGCAGGCACCTAAGGTTGAATTGAAGCAACTGCCCGATCTCTTAAGTATGCCTTTCTTGGGAAAGATGATACATTACTAGTGATTATTGCTAGCAATCTTTCCAAGGAACAAAAAGAGAAGTTGGTGAAGGTGCTAGATGAGCACAAGACGACTCTAGGATGGACTATTGCAGACATTAAAGGGATTAGTCCCACAACATGTATGCATAGGATTTTGCTTAAGGAAGAAGCCAAGCCGTCTAGACAACCACAACGGAGATTGAATCCCCCAATGATGGACGTTATGAAAAAGGAAGTCCTGAAACTCCTCCAAGCAGGTATGATCTTTCCTATCTCTGATAGCAAGTGGGTGAGCCCTACACAGGTCGTTCTTAGGAAGGGAGGCATTACAGTCGTGGAGAATCAACAAGGAGAGTTAGTCCCTACATGACTGACAACAGGATGGAGGGTAGAAAGGACCATTTCCCCTATCCTTCATTGACCAAATGCTTGAGAGGCTTGCTGGACATTCTTACTATTTCTTCCTAGATGGGTACTCAGGATACTTTCAAGTACCTATAGCACCAGAGGACCAAGAGAAAACGACCTTTACATGTCCTTTTGGAACTTTTGCATATCGCGGGATGCCATTTGGATTGTGTAACGCACCCGGTACGTTCCAAAGGTGTATGGTAAGTATATTTTCTGAGTATATTGAGGACTTTATTGAGGTGTTTATGGATGACTTTACAGTTCATGGTGATGGTTATGATGCATATTTAGACCACTTAACACTTGTGCTTAAAAGATGTGTAGAAACCAACATGGTTCTAAATTATGAAAAGTGTCATTTCATGGTTCAACAAGGCATTATGTTAGGGCATATAATTTGATCCGAGGGTATTGAGGTCGATAAGGTGAAGATTGACATAATTCACTCTTTGCCTTATCCTACTAATGTTCGCGAAGTTTGTTCTTTCTTAGGCCATGCAAGTTTCTACCGACGGTTTATGCAGGACTTTTCTAAGATCTCGTCCCCTTTGTGTGAATTGCTGAAAAAAGAGGTGAATTTTGAGTTGAATGATGAGTGCAAAAAGGCATTTGATGATTTGAAATCCCGCCTCACTAGTGCACCAATTATCCAAGCACCAGATTGGTCTATTCCTTTTGAGATCATGTGTGATGCTAGTGACTATGCAGTAGGAGTTGTTCTTGGACAAAAGGATGCGAGAGCCTCCCATGTGATTCATTATGCTTCCATGACGTTGAATGGAGCTCAGAGGAACTACTCCACCACTGAGAAGGAATCTCATGAATAAACTGATATAGATAATGTATATATGAGGAATCAAATACCTCTTGATGGGTGTATGTAGACGCCATAAGACAAAGATGAAAGTCTCAAATGCGACTTCTGTACTTGGTCCACACAAGCAATAAACTGGATCTCCTTATGGTTTCTTCTACTAGACTGAAATTCACAAGGATGTGTGGGGTGTGGAGTATGGTGTGTCTTGTGTGTTGGGTACTCTCTATGAGGAATAAGAGAGGCCTATATACATGCTTTTAATCCATGGAGCCCAAGCTAAGAACTTGGAGGGCAAGTGATGCGCCCCTGCCTTGCCCAAAGCCAAGTCAGGGCTCCCCTCAACAAGCACCTCTCGTCTTTGCCCTTCATCAAGACTAATTTGAGGTAAAGCACCGTTGGCGCCTCTTTTGTAGCGCTTTGTCTCGTGTTCTGTGCTACTATTCAAAGTTGAGGTTACATTTCCCTCACGAGCGCCCCACACCAAAACCACCAGATCTAGAACAGCGCCGCCGACATCACTTCCATCGGCGCTCCTTGGCTCATTGGGAGCGCAACCACCTGGTTGCCGGAGATGGTCCATGATGCGCGCCTGGTCTCCGGAAAGCCAATTGCGCTCGAAGATCTTTGACAAAATACCTTGGAAGTGTTGGATGGATGTCTTTTGAGGGGTTCGTAGGTAGAGATGGGAGTTTGCAGCGGAATTGTTTGGATATAGACGTCAAGTTTCCTTGACGAATAGGGATATGAATGAAGAGTAGCACTCGACAAGCTGATTGGTGAGGGTTTCGGCAATGGTGATTGAGGGACACTCAAACGAAAGGAAGTTTAGGCTAGGGATGTAGAGGAAAGAGGCTAGAAGATATGGGAACTTTTGGCTAGTTTCCTTGACGAATTGGGATATGAATGAAGAGTAGCACTCGACAAGCTGATTGGTGAGGGTTTCGGCAATGGTGATTGAGGGACACTCAAACGAAAGGAAGTTTAGGCTAGGGATGTAGAGGAAAGACGTTAGAAGCTATGGTGAAGGAGATGAGAAGACAGAGCCCGAAGGATTGGTGACGCCTAGTTCAAGAAGATGGAGGAATACTCGTCTCAACAAAGGTTCTTGAATTCAAAGCTAAACGTGCCTAACAATGAAGGAGGCGACAACCTTATAAAGGGAAAACAATGCAAAGAAGACGACTAAACCTAGTGCAAACAAGGAGCCGGTGGCAAGGGTTGGACTAGTGCTTGGGCGAGCTTGGGATTGAGTGCCAAGAGCCCAATAGGACGGCCCAAACCATGCAAGGCTGGACCACTCCATATTTAGAAACTTTCTAAAAATAGAAAGTTCTAAAACGCTAGCAAACCCCAAGACGAACAACTCCCTAAAAATGGAAAGTCTCTGAACATGGGACTGAGACAACAAATCCCAAATAGAGACAACAAATGCAAATAGGGACAACAAATCCCAAATAAAAGACAACCAATGTTTGAGACAACAAAACAAGATAGAGACAACAAAACCAAATAGGCGGCTTGTAGTGAAAACTTCACCTACGATCAATCTCGGCGCGGAGAAGGGCCACCACGGCGCTAGGCCCAGAGTCGCCGACAACCATGGGGTTGCGCTCAAGATGAGCCTTGGTGCGCCCGAGCTGGAACTGGAGATGAGCCTTCATCAAGGTTATGTGATTGGGGCGCCGGCGCGGGCGGAGGCTTCTCGGCATTGGAGGGTTGGCTGGAGGTTTCCACGGGCGCTCAGTGGTGCGCTCGAACCCTGGAGGTGGTCCATGGACAAGGCCAGAAGATGGCTCGACAAAAGTGGACATACGCTCGGTGAAGTCTTCGACCTCCACTTTGATGGGCATCCCTGGCCGGGCGCAAGTGGTCGTTGTCCGGGTGCTGGGCGTCTTGGCTCTAGCAAGTCTGGAAGCTTGGCTTGGAGAACATTGGCGTGGCCTAAGTGTCATGGCATGACATGGCGCCTTCTTGCGCTTGACTCTCTTCCGGGCACCTAACCTCAACTTGGGTTGAGTCTTGGTGGTTTGGAGATACACCTTGTTCATTTCAGCCAGGATTCTCCGGGTGTGTGGAGTGAACCGCGGAGGAGACACTAGGCTAGACTTGGAGCTAGGCAGGGGCGCATCACCCTCCCCCACTTGGTTGTGAAACGTCTCTGTTTCACGCAAATTGAGACTTGCTCCAAAGAAGTTCTTGTTCGTCCCAAGCTGCACGAAAACACCATTTCCCAAAGGAATATGAAGTGTGAAAGTAGGGAAAGAATGTGTACCAAAACCAATGAATTGGAAATGATCATCAGGCGGCGCACGCAGCGAAGAAAAGGGTGGCCAAAATGTCTGGGCGCCTTGAGTAATTTCCTGGGCAATATTGGGCACGCAGCATGTGTCCATTGAATCATGAGAAACGCTCGAAACAGTATTCGAGTCGCCCGAGTAGTTAGTGAGAATGCCTAGGTGGTCTGGTGGTGCACGCGGCTGAGGCAATGGTGGCTTGGTTGTCCGGGCGCTTTTGACAAATTACCGAGCAAGAATTGGCACGCAGCATGTGCCTTGGAAATCATGAGGAATGCTCAAAACAGATTGCAAAATGCCTGAGTGGTTTGGGAGAACGCCTATACTTACTTGTAGCTCTAGGTTGAGCGCCGGTATGGGTCTTGTCGTTCCAAATTCAGCGGCTTCCAACCTTCTCTGTTCAGCGTGCTCATGCCAAATTCCATCAACCATCTTAAGTGGGTCGAAAGACCATTTGTGTTGCTTGGCCAAGCTTTGTAATTTCTCAGCAATTTTGTGCATGCGCACCATGACTTGTACTTTTGGTTGAGGCTCCGTCTCTGCCTTCCTAGTCTTATGGTTATGCAAAATTTGGTTAGGAGACATAGGCAAAAGCCTCACACGTACATCATTATGAGTAAATGTAAACTCATTCTCAAAGCCATTATAAAATACTTTCCTATCAAATTGTCACGGCCTACCTAACAAGATATGCGTAGCATCCATTTTAACCACATCACAAAGTACTTCATCATGATAGACCTCAATAGAAAAATCAATCAAACATTTCTTATTAACAACATCACCCCCTTGGGAAGAAATCTATTGTAAGCCATAGGGAGTTGGGTGAGGAGAAGTGGGAAGAGAAAAGTAATCGACTACCTTGTCACTCAAGAGGTTTGAGCAACTTCCGCCGTCAATTATCAAACTTAAGTTCGCCTTCTTACTTTTGACATTCACCACGCAAGTAGATTGGAACAAATTAGACCTTTGCTCGCGGTGTGAGGCTTCCTTGACATGCAGGGTGCGTCTTGTCACTAGGGCAAGAGCCATGCCATCATTGGTTGCTTGTGGATGACAAGCATAAGCATCGTAGTCCCCGGATTCAGCCACCAAAGTCAAGACCGTAGCCGTTTCTTCTTGGTCTCCTTCTTCTTCACATGACTCATAATCTCCACTTTGAGTCATGAGGACCTTCTTGGGATTAGGGAAATTGCGACCTATGTGACCTCGTCCACCACACTTGTCCTTATCTTTGGAACTCGATCCTGGTTTCAAAACACTAGAATAAGAGGGATTAGTAGAAACCGAAGGTAAGGGAGTAGAATCATACCTTTTTGTTTGTGACGCCGGCCATGCTCTTTTCCTAACCAATTGATTGTGCAATTGTATGGCTGCATGCGTCAAGCTATTGATGTCCTTGATGGGAAGGACCTCTAGTTGGTCTCTCAATGTTGTGTTGAGACCGCTCAAAAATTTTGTCCTCAAAGTCGAAGGAGACGCACTTACTCCAGCTTTGAAGTGCATGTCTTCCAACTTTGCAAAGAACTCTAATGGTGTCATCGTTCCTTGTCTACACATTGCAATCTCCAACTTCATCTTGTTCTTGAAGTTGTCCGGGACATATTTCCTTGTCATAGCAAAGACAAGTTGATGCCATTGTCGAATAGGTCGAAGATTGCGTCGTTGTCTATCTTGGACAAGCCTATGATACCGCGTCCTTGCAGCCCCGGTGAAATGAAGTGTTGCCACTTCGACCTTCTCAAACTCATCGTAATGACAATGATCTAGGACGTACTCTGTTACCTGCGTCCATTCAAGAAAGAAAGAGGGGTCGTAATCACCAGGAAAGGGTTCGATTTTTACCTTAATATCTCGACGTCCTTGGACATTAGGGTGTCGCTCATCATTTTTGTCACACCGGCCTCCTCGGAGTCTTGGAATGTCATCGTCACTCGCAGCATGGTGACGCTCATTTTTGTGCCTATCTCCTCGGCGACGGTGGTCTCTAGGATCTCCATCCTCGGAACTCGATGGAGGTGAACTATCTCCAGCTAGCTGGCGTCTTAGCTCATGAGGCATGTGCCTCATCCGGTCAAGGTGTCGAGGCTCAACGCCTTGTCTCTCGCCTCTACGCTCATCCGGGCGCCTATAGCCAATGCCCGGGCGGCGATCAGCTTGCCCCGGGCGTCTAGCATCCATTCCCGGGCGCATCATGTTGTTGTGCTCAGGGGGAATGTAGTCACTAGTCACCTGCAAATTATCAATAGGTTCTTGTAAAGGAGGATGAAATTGACGAGGATTATACTTACCTGCGTCCTCAAAGCCGTCGGAGTCAAATTCTTTGAAGCCATCCCGGGAATGAGTACCTTGGGAGTCTTCGTCACTTGATGGTTCCCATGGACTCCTTGGACTTTGAAAGTGAGCAAATTGCTCGACATCAAATGCAGAGTCACGTCTGGACCTATGGCGCCGGGAGGGTCCCTTTAAAAGGATTTTGCCTCCATCATTGTAAAGCACGGTTAGAATTATTGAACCAGGATTTGTTGAGACGTATTTCCTCCTCTCTTGGTCTGGGCGTTACCTTCCTACGCGCTCTCTCTTCTCATCTCCTTCACCATAGGCTTCTAACCTCTTCGCCTACATCCCTAACCTCAAAATTTCCCATAGCTTCTAGCCTCTTTCTTCTACATCTCGTCCCCTTTTCCCTTTGTTTGAGCGAACCTCAATCACCATAACCGAAACCCTCACCAAAACTAGTTTGTTGAAAGCCCCATCAACATCCATATCCCAATTCGGAAAAACCCTTGCCGTCTATATCAAGTTCTTCCGCTGCCATCTCGACCCTCGATCCCCAAAAGATGACGCAAACCACTTACTTGATTCTCAACCAAAGATCCTTCGAGCACCATTGGCCTTCCCGGAGACCAAGGGTGCATCAATTGGCATCAGAACAAGGTTATCTTGTAAGTGTAATTGTCATTTACATGTTATCTTTACAATTCACTCGTTTTTACCATCTTTCCCTTCGAGCCATTGCAGAATTTTTTTTCTCCATCTATTCCACCATAAACCCTAAAAACCGAGTCGACTTCTGCCTAGATTTCGATGACCAAAAAAATTCTTTTCTGGACAATTTCTCCAGAATCTGATAGAGCTTTTCCATACGATTCCACACATATAAAAAACATCAAAAATGGACTTCGTTTGAGCCCTCAAAATTCATTATTACGAACCTTGTGCATGCTGAAAACCCTTAGCCGCCGGGATTGAACCCTAAATCCGAAAATTTGCTAGCCTTTGACCTTAGGAATTGCCGAAATTTTTGTAGGATTTTCTTGTTAGAATATCTTGCATATCTTGCATATCCTTTTGTTGAAGATAGTATCTTGCTAGAATCTTGATTTCTTTCTTGTTTGGCCGATATTGTCTCTCTCCTATCTTGCATATCTTGCTTCTTTCATTACATATCTCGAACCATACCATATCTTGAAGATCATATCAAATCGAGATCTTGTATTTGCAAAAAAAAAAACAGAAAAGGAAATTGTTATTGTGTCTTAGGCATAGCCCAAATAAGAAAACCCTAAAGACAATACTTCGACCAAGGCATAGCCAAAATAAGGTAACCCTTGAGTCTACACTTGTATTGGTTCGACCATCTTCGTACCCCTCCACCGTCCAGAGTTGCTTGATTGTTTATCTTGTCTTTGCATGCTACTTTCTTTGCAATTGTGATTGAATAATTTGCTTGTGACTTGCTTGACTATCTTGCATCTTTTTCGGCTCATTCCTAGAGACCTTAGCCAGCCTAAACCGCCACACGGCCAGCCAAAGTAGTCACCCTTCGAGTGCTTTGTTTGGATCTTGTTTAAGTGGTTACACTTGCTTGGTTTCTTTGTTCTTGTTACTTGTCGTTGTGCACTTGATCTCTCGCCTTGACTTCTTAAAATAGGTACCATATATGGCGCGGCGCCGAACACATTGACCCTATTAGGGACTCAGAAGAGGATGATGATGACGATTGAAGCAACTATGACAAAGCGGTTCATAAAAGGCTTGACTAGATTCCTCCGGAGAAGCCATCATTTCAATCTAAGTATGAGGAAGTTCATCACTCGGCGCAGCGAAACATACATGTCAAGCGGCCTCGACATCACTGGTCCTCAAGGCACTATAGAAGAGAAGACACGGAAAGCTGTGTGAAGACAGTTGTTAAGGCCATAACATTAATGCACACCACCACATGCGTCAAGAAATACACCAAGCACCACTCCAAACGTGCTCCACATCTTGATGATTCTAGAGCCTCACCTCAGGTTGCAAGGCCCCCACCTTGCTCATCTAGCACCATCCAATATGAGACCGAGACCACAACACCTTTGGAGCTTGCCTTGGCTGAAATTTGGGCATTGCGCAAGAGGATGGACTTGTTCGAGCATCAAAAACAAAACTCGCTCACTCCAATAAGTCAGGGAAGTTCTTCTTGTATCTTAATTGAACCTCTAATGTGTCATCTTAGTGAAGAAGAACATGTTGAGCTCCCCTCTTGTGTTTCTCCGTTGTTGCAGGAACTAGTAGACAAACAGCCGGACACAACAAGGATCCAATCCTCGAATGCAGAGGCTTCATCAAAGGCTTTAATCATGGATTCCAAGGCTGCAAAGAAGGAAAACCCCAAGGAAAAGAAGGTCAATGTCAAAACCGGGCCACTTTGGTTCTCGCCTTGTCCTAAGGTGCCCAAAGTGGAGCCCCAATGGCCTCCAAAGTACAAAGTTGACACCTCGACATGGATTGCTAAGCTTTCATTCTATTAACCAAGTGCTCATGAAGGTATAGCTAAGCTTTCCGAGGTTCAAAAGACGCCAACCAAATGCCTTTCTTCTCCTCTAGCGGCACCAGCGCACCCAAAAGACAAATTGAGGCCCTTGGAGTTCTACACGTGCGATTCAGGTCCTGTTTTGAGCATTCCTCCTTATCTTCATAATCTATCCATGATGAAAAGGATGCTTGAGACAATTGTAAAGGCTCCCAGGACTTCATGCCACATAAATTCTTCAAACTTGGTGAAACGATGACGTTTCACAGCCAAGGGGGGGGGGGGGGGGGGGGGGTGATGCGCCCCTGCCTTGCCCAAAGCCAAGTCAGGGCTCGCCTCAACAAGCACCTGATGTCTCTGCACTGTTGGCGCCTCTTATCTAGCGCTTTGTCTCCTGTCCCGTGCTACTATTTAAAGTTGAGGTTACATTGCCTTCACGAGCGCCCGACACCAAAACCACCAGATCTAGAATAGCGTCGTCGACATAACTTCCATTGGTGCTCCTTGGCTCATTGGGAGCGCAACCACCTGGTTGCCTGAGATGGTCCAGCCGGCGCCGACAAAAGCCCCCTCTAAGACACAGAACGCCGCTCTAGCGCCTTGTCTAGAATCTTGACGTTTCAGCGCCTCGTGTCCATGCCTCGTCCTTGGCGACCTCCTTGGCTTGACACTGGCGCCTCACAAAAAGCCTTGGTCAACTTGGCATGATCAAGACATGGTTTTTCCATGTCTATCTTTATTTATCATCTTTCATTTTTGAGACTCTTTTTAGGCACACTCGGGAAACATGCTATTTTTAGTAAGTACTACTTTTAGTCCTCGTTTCCCGAGATAGAATTGCATTGTTGAACTTTCTGTTTTTAGTACCTTTCCATTATTAGCATGTTTCTATCTTGGGAAGTCTATGTTCGATTTTTTCTAGAGTTTTAGAACTTTCTAATTTTAGAAGATTTCTAAATATGGAGTGGTCCAGCCTTGCATGGTTTGGGCCGTCCTATTGGACTCTTAACCATCAAGCCCAAGATCGTCCAAAACCTAGCCGAAACCAAACCCTAGCCGTCACCCCCTAGCAAACCCTAGTCGTCTTCTTCCTTTGTTTTCCCTTTAAAAGGCTTTTGCCTCCATCATTGTAAAGCACACTTAGAATTATTGAACTTGGACTTGTTGAGACGTATTTCCTCCTCTCTTGGCCTGGGTGTCACCTTCCTACATGCTTTTTCTTCTCATCTCCTTCACCATAGGCTTCTAACCTCTTCGTCTATATCCCTAGCCTCAAAAGTTCTCATAGCTTCTAGCCTCTTTCTTCTACATCTCGTCCCCTTATCCCTTTGTTTGAGCGAACCTCAATCACCATAACTGAAATCCTCACCAAAACTAGTTTGTTGAAAGCCCCATCAACATCCATATCCCAATTCGGCAAAACCCTTGCCGTCTATATCAAGTTCTTCCGCTGCCATCTCGACACTTGATCCCCAAAATACGACCCAAACCACTTACTTGATTCTCAACCAAAGATCCTCCGAGCACCATTGGCCTTCTCGGAGACCAAGAGCGCATCAACAAGCCAACTTGGGGCCCAAGCCAAGTCCTTAGTGTGCAAGGAAAAATGACAAGTGTCTAAGGTGTGGACACTTGTTCCTTGGGCATGTGTGACACATGTCCACCATGGGCATGTGTGACACATGTCCACCATGGGCATGTGTGACACATGTCCACCATGGGCATGTGTGACACATGTCTACCTTGGTCTAATCTATGAATAACTAATAATTGTTATCTGACACACGGTGAACAATTCACCTGGTTTATTGTTCCACCTACCCCAAATCCTATAGGCTAATTGGGCTTTCGGATTCTTATGATCTAGTCCATATACTCTAAGTGTGTGACCTCATAAGACCCAGTTATTCTAGCCATGAAATTAATCTGATTAATCTCATAAGTCATATTGGTCACTAACAATAACGTGCGACTCCTAAAATATCTGAATTATAATCTCCATTAATAATCTCATTACATATTAATTGCACCGTTAGTTAAAAGACACAATTCCTTTGCACCTTTGTAGACAACAGATAGAAATTGCGTGTAGTCATTTCTAGAAAACATCCAACACATAATTTTGTTCGATCTGAAGTACTAGATTTGGGAGTAGCAACAGAAAGATAGAAAAGACATAATAAGAATATAAATTAGTACATAAAAGGGGAAAGCTTTTTACAATTTTCATAGTGGAGGCATAGTCAGCAAAGTGAAAATATTCTTTGATTCTTATGATCTCTCAATCTTTTCGGTCATCTATCTTTCTTCTATTTTTTATCTCAATCTTCATGATACATGAGATTGTATTTATTATCAATCTTTTCTCTATATAATTACACACAATATAGTTAGAATCTTCTCAACTATATCGACTTATATATACAGGACAAAGTCTATTCGAGATGTTTGACATTTCATATCTAGTAGATGAGGCCTGAACACCTCTCTTAAAATACAAATTACAAATCTGTATGAGCCAACACTTCAGATTAAATCTGGAAAATAAAGAGGAGAAAAGGAGGGAGAAGTAATGCGGTGGCCAAATTTTAAATAGAGAAATAAATAGAAAAAATGACACTCGTACCTTTTATCTCCTTCCCGATTTTTCTCGAATAAATCCCGTACCCAAGCCATGATGATTCTCCTAGGAAAGGGAATGCTCGAACCTCTGGCGTCGACTGCTGGAAGCGTTGAAGGAGAAACTCGAAACTCCGCCTCAGATCCTTCTTCGCGTCGCTATCCTACTATCTTCTAAATTAAAGTGTAATCTCTCAAGAACCCTAGTTCATCCATAGAACCTAATTCAGCGATGTTGTCTTCGTCTTTTAACCCCTCTACTTCTCCGTCATCGACGACCAGAAGATGAAGCTCGCGACTTCCGTCTAACACATGTTGACCGAAATAGAGGAACGTGACAATGTTATCGACTTTAAGGTACAAATTTTATTTGATTAGTAATTTCGTATTGTATTTGCCTTGACTTAAACTGTTGAATTTGTGGATTGTTCATGTCAAAACTTTTCTCATTATGTAACCAGGTGTTCGACCAAACTCCACAACCAGGTCTACAGTTGCATTCTATTTTAATAATATTTGGAGCTTGGTTTCCATGGTAGCTACTAAGGGTCCCTTGAGAGCTCACCCATACAGGCATGGGTGCCAAAGCAGCTCTTGATGAAGATCTTACGTACGTACATCACTTTCTAACCTATATAAGTCCACAAAACCCTTGTCGTTGTCAATCTGTCCCACATTATCAAACTCACTCCTGACAAGTATCTCACATGGAAGATTCAAATCCAGGCGACTCTTGAAGGCTACAATCTCTTCGGCTACCTTGACGGTTCCCTTGATGCACCTATTGAAACCAACACAACTGGTACACCTCATGTCACTACTCAGATTCCAGCATACATTACATGGCGTTGCAAGATCGCCTCCTTTACGGTTCTCTCTTTGGAACGCTCATATATCTCGTTGCATCTCTTTTAACGCGGGCTTCTTATGCCTCTGAGTTGTGGTCGATCCTTCAACAAACGTTCGTTAAGGCCTGCAGAGGACGCGTGCAACAACTCAAAAACAAAATCCTCACTACCGAGAAGGGCACTCAACCAATTACAGAGTATATGCAAAGTCTGAAAACCACCGATGATTTGCTCGCCTCCATCGACAATCCAATCAATGTCGAAGATCTGACTGATCAGGTTCTTCTGGCCTTGACGAGCAATATCAACCCATGATTGACGGCGTCAACGCTTGCGGTTCTCTGATTTCTTTCTAAGAACTTCACGAGAAAATCATCCAGTGAGAGGTCTCCATCAAAACTGGTAAAAAGTCTAATATGGAACCCCCGACAACTCTCTATTCTCATACTCGACCGCGTGCTCGACCCCGCGCAGGAAACAATCAATCCCCGAATCGTCCCTCCTCCTCCACTCAACAAAAACCTTTCCTTGGCCGTTGTCTGTGGTGCAAAACGGTAGGCCATGTCATTAGCCAATGTCACATTTTTCGTTCACAATACCCACACATCACTCCCCCATCCTCCATTTGATTCCCTGCAGTCCCACCTCATCCAAACACACCCAACCACAAAACAAAAACCTCACAATAGCCCCTACACAAAATCCATGGCTCGTAGACTCCGGGGCATCTCACCATGTTACGAACGATCTCAACACTACCCCTACAGTGGAACAAACTCTCTCTTTATGGGTAACGATATGGGTTTAACAATTAAGCAACCAGTACAATTAAGCTTGGAAAATTTTCATTCACAAATGCTACGTGTGTTCCCGCTATTCACAAAAATATACTCTCTATTTCTCAATTAAATAAACCAAATACACATTATATCTCATTTTTCTCTGATTGTTTTGATGTGAAGGAAACTCAAACGGGCAAGACAGTTCTTAGAGGCCCTTGCGTTGACGGTGTTTATCTATGGGCATCTCCACAAACCTGGACCACTTTCTCAATCCCTCACCTCCGAAAACCTCCCACCACCACCCCAACACCACCCACATCTCCCATAAATCAACTATCTACTTCCGCTAACTCTGCAACCTCCCCAGAGACTTCGGTCTCTACACATAGCAACCCACAAATTCAAACATGCCCAATTCCTCTACACTCCAACAACCCTACCCACTTCCTCTACACTCCACAACAACCCACCAAATTCTCCCACTCAGTCTCTAGCCCAAACAAAACTAGCCCACGTAACAATCCACTTCCAACAACCCAACCTCTTTCCACACAATCTGAGAATCACCTAACTCCCGTCCCCCAGTTGCCTCTGTCTCAAAAAATTTCCAAACCTACTATTCAAATCCAAATTCCATTCATTCCACAAAATCAAGCCGTCATTTCCTCCTCTGCCTCTCGCACCATCATTCAACCATTCAAGAGACAACCCCCCGCACCACAATTCACATGCATGGTAACTCGATCTCAAAAACAATATAACCAAACTCGCCACACGCATAAATCTTTATTTTACCTCCCTTCCACCTCTCAAGCCACGTACTATTCTCAATCCCTCAAACAAACCGAGTGGCGTGCTGCTATGCAGGATGAATTTAATGCACTCGCACGAAACAAAACCTAGGATCTTGTCCCGTCTTCTCCCGAGCAGAACTTAGTGGGGTGCAAATGGATTTTTCGCCTCAAATACAAACCTGACGGAAACATCGACAAGTACAAAGAACGTCTTGTGGCAAAAGGATTTCAACAGTGTCCCGGGTGGGACTTCAATGAAACATACATCCCGGTCGTCAAACCGGTGACAGTCCGTGTTGTCCTCACCCTTACAGTCACCGATGATGTCCAATCAAATAGTTAGATGTCAACAACGCCTTCCTTCAAGGCTCGCTCGGTGAAGAAGAGTACATGACACATCCACCCAGATTCGTTGATTCTGTCTTACCGGACCATGTCTGTGGATTAAGGAAAGCACGTTACGACCTTAAACAGTCCCCGAGGGCGTAGTACCATGAGCTCTGTGGATTCATGCTCTCCATCGGGTTCACAAATTCAGTTGTCGACACTTCAATGTTTATTTTCCATCATCAATGACAACAATCTATTTGTTAGTTTGTGTGGACGATATTATTATCACCGACAATTCAGATAGTGTCTAAGCTCATCAACATCCTCTCCAACGAATTTTCACTCATGGATCTCGGTAACCTCAACTATTTCCTTGGCGTCGAGGTACTTCCTTCTTTCAACGACATCTTTCTCAGTCAACGCAAATACATCTCTTATTTGCTATACAAAGGGGGAATGTCCGATACAAAACCGGCAACAACACCTCTGTCTGCTTCTTGTCCTCTAAACCAAGACGAAGGCACCCCCTTTCCCTCAACCACTGACTACAAAACCTTAGTCGGTAGCCTTCAACATATCAGTTCAACCCGGCCTGATGTCGCTTACAACGTTAATCGCCTTGCACAGTTCATGCAACGTCCCATATCCTCTCACAAGGCTGCTTTGAAACGCCTCCTGCGTTATTTGGCAAGCACTTTACACCGAGGTATTACAATCTATGCTTCATCCTCGTTAGCATTCAATTCCTATTCAGATGTCGATTGGGCGGGCGACAAGATGATACATTACTAGTGATTATTGCTAGCAATCTTTCCAAGGAACAAAAAGAGAAGTTGGTGAAGGTGCTAGATGAGCACAAGACGACTCTAGGATGGACTATTGCAGACATTAAAGGGATTAGTCCCACAACATGTATGCATAGGATTTTGCTTAAGGAAGAAGCCAAGCCGTCTAGACAACCACAACGGAGATTGAATCCCCCAATGATGGACGTTATGAAAAAGGAAGTCCTGAAACTCCTCCAAGCAGGTATGATCTTTCCTATCTCTGATAGCAAGTGGGTGAGCCCTACACAGGTCGTTCCTAGGAAGGGAGGCATTACAGTCGTGGAGAATCAACAAGGAGAGTTAGTCCCTACACGACTGACAACAGGATGGAGGGTAGAAAGGACCATTTCCCCTATCCTTCATTGACCAAATGCTTGAGAGGCTTGCTGGACATTCTTACTATTTCTTCCTAGATGGGTACTCAGGATACTTTCAAGTACCTATAGCACCAGAGGACCAAGAGAAAACGACCTTTACATGTCCTTTTGGAACTTTTGCATATCGCGGGATGCCATTTGGATTGTGTAACGCACCCGGTACGTTCCAAAGGTGTATGGTAAGTATATTTTCTGAGTATATTGAGGAATTTATTGAGGTGTTTATGGATGACTTTACAGTTCATGGTGATGGTTATGATGCATATTTAGACCACTTAACACTTGTGCTTAAAAGATGTGTACAAACCAACATGGTTCTAAATTATGAAAAGTGTCATTTCATGGTTCAACAAGGCATTATGTTAGGGCATATAATTTGATCCGAGGGTATTGAGGTCGATAAGGTGAAGATTGACATAATTCACTCTTTGCCTTATCCTACTAATGTTCGCGAAGTTTGTTCTTTCTTAGGCCATGCAAGTTTCTACCGACGGTTTATGCAGGACTTTTCTAAGATCTCGTCCCCTTTGTGTGAATTGCTGAAAAAAGAGGTGAATTTTGAGTTGAATGATGAGTGCAAAAAGGCATTTGATGATTTGAAATCCCGCCTCACTAGTGCACCAATTATCCAAGCACCAGATTGGTCTATTCCTTTTGAGATCATGTGTGATGCTAGTGACTATGCAGTAGGAGCTGTTCTTGGACAAAAGGATGCGAGAGCCTCCCATGTGATTCATTATGCTTCCATGACGTTGAATGGAGCTCAGAGGAACTACTCCACCACTGAGAAGGAATCTCATGAATAAACTGATATAGATAATGTATATATGAGGAATCAAATACCTCTTGATGGGTGTATGTAGACGCCATAAGACAAAGATGAAAGTCTCAAATGCGACTTCTGTACTTGGTCCACACAAGCAATAAACTGGATCTTCTTATGGTTTCTTCTACTAGACTGAAATTCACAAGGATGTGTGGGGTGTGGAGTATGGTGTGGCTTGTGTGTTGGGTACTCTCTATGAGGAATAAGAGAGGCCTATATACATGCTTTTAATCCATGGAGCCCAAGCTAAGAACTTGGAGGGCAAGTGATGCGCCCCTGCCTTGCCCAAAGCCAAGTCAGGGCTCCCCTCAACAAGCACCTCTCGTCTCTGCCCTTCATCAAGACTAATTTGAGGTAAAGCACCGTTGGCGCCTCTTTTGTAGCGCTTTGTCTCGTGTTCTGTGCTACTATTCAAAGTTGAGGTTACATTTCCCTCACGAGCGCCCGACACCAAAACCACCAGATCTAGAACAGCGCCGCCGACATCACTTCCATCGGCGCTCCTTGGCTCATTGGGAGCGCAACCACCTGGTTGCCGGAGATGGTCCATGATGCGCGCCTGGTCTCCGGAAAGCCAATTGCGCTCGAAGATCTTTGACAAAATACCTTGGAAGTGTTGGATGGATGTCTTTTGAGGGGTTCGTAGGTAGAGATGGGAGTTTGCAGCGGAATTGTTTGGATATAGACGTCAAGTTTCCTTGACGAATAGGGATATGAATGAAGAGTAGCACTTGACAAGCTGATTGGTGAGGGTTTCGGCAATGGTGATTGAGGGACACTCAAACGAAAGGAAGTTTAGGCTAGGGATGTAGAGGAAAGAGGCTAGAAGATATGGGAACTTTTGGCTAGTTTCCTTGACGAATTGGGATATGAATGAAGAGTAGCACTCGACAAGCTGATTGGTGAGGGTTTCGGCAATGGTGATTGAGGGACACTCAAACGAAGGGAAGTTTAGGCTAGGGATGTAGAGGAAAGACGTTAGAAGCTATGGTGAAGGAGATGAGAAGACAGAGCCCGAAGGATTGGTGACGCCTAGTTCAAGAAGATGGAGGAATACTCGTCTCAACAAAGGTTCTTGAATTCAAAGCTAAACGTGCCTAACAATGAAGGAGGCGACAACCTTATAAAGGGAAAACAATGCAAAGAAGACGACTAAACCTAGTGCAAACAAGGAGCCGGTGGCAAGAGTTGGACTAGTGCTTGGGCGAGCTTGGGATTGAGTGCCAAGAGCCCAATAGGACGGCCCAAACCATGCAAGGCTGGACCACTCCATATTTAGAAACTTTCTAAAAATAGAAAGTTCTAAAACGCTAGCAAACCCCAAGACGAACAACTCCCTAAAAATGGAAAGTCTCTGAACATGGGACTGCGACAACAAATCCCAAATAGAGACAACAAATGCAAATAGGGACAACAAATCCCAAATAAAAGACAACCAATGTTTGAGACAACAAAACAAGATAGAGACAACAAAACCAAATAGGCGGCTTGTAGTGAAAACTTCACCTACGATCAATCTCGGCGAGGAGAAGGGCCACCACGGCGCTGGGCCCAGAGTCGCCGACAACCATGGGGTTGCGCTCAAGATGAGCCTTGGTGCGCCCGAGCTGGAACTGGAAATGAGCCTTCATCAAGGTTATGTGATTGGGGCGCCGGCGCGGGCGGAGGCTTCTCGGCATTGGAGGGTTGGCTGGAGGTTTCCACGGGCGCTCAGTGGTGCGCTCGAACCCTGGAGGTGGTCCATGGACAAGGCCAGAAGATGGCTCGACAAAAGTGGACATACGCTCGGAGAAGTCTTCGACCTCCACTTTGATGGGCATCCCTGGCCGGGCGCAAGTGGTCGTTGTCCGGGTGCTGGGCGTCTTGGCTCTAGCAAGGCTGGAAGCTTGGCTTGGAGAACATTGGCGTGGCCTAAGTGTCATGGCATGACATGGCGGCTTCTTGCGCTTGACTCTTTTCCGGGCACCTAACCTCAACTTGGGTTGAGTCTTGGTGCTTTGGAGATACACCTTGTTCATTTCAGCCAGGATTCTCCAGGTGTGTGGAGTGAACCGCGGAGGAGACACTAGGCTAGACTTGGAGCTAGGCAGGGGCGCATCACCCTCCCCCTCTTGGTTGTGAAACGTCTCTGTTTCACGCAAATTGAGACTTGCTCCAAAGACGTTCTTGTTCGTCCCTAGCTGCACGAAAACACCATTTCCCAAAGGAATATGAAGTGTGAAAGTAGGGAAAGAATGTGTACCAAAACCAATGAATTGGAAATGATCATCAGGCGGCGCACGCGGCGAAGAAAAGGGTGGCCAGAATGTCTGGGCGCCTTGAGTAATTTCCTGGGCAATATTGGGCACGCAGCATGTGTCCATTGAATCATGAGAAACGCTCGAAACAGTATTCGAGTCGCCCGAGTAGTTAGTGAGAATGCCTAGGTGGTCTGGTGGTGCACGCGGCTGAGGCAATGGTGGCCAGGTTGTCCGGGCGCTTTTGACAAATTACCGAGCAAGAATTGGCACGCAGCATGTGCCTTGGAAATCATGAGGAATGCTCGAAACAGATTGCAAAATGCCTGAGTGGTTTGGGAGAACGCCTATACTTACTTGTAGCTCTAGGTTGGGCGCCGGTATGGGTCTTGTCGTTCCAAATTCAGCGGCTTCCAACCTTCTCTGTTCAGCGTGCTCATGCCAAATTCCATCAACCATCTTAAGTGGGTCGAAAGACCATTTGTGTTGCTTGGCCAAGCTTTGTAATTTCTCAGCAATTTTGTGCATGCGCACCATGGCTTGTACTTTTGGTTGAGGCTCCGTCTCTGCCTTCCTAGTCTTATGGTTCTGCAAAATTTGGTTAGGAGACATAGGCAAAAGCCTCACACGTACATCATTATGAGTAACTGTATACTCATTCTCAAAGCCATTATAAAATACTTTCCTATCAAATTGTCACGGCCTACCTAACAAGATATACGTAGCATCCATTTTAACCACATCACAAAGTACTTCATCATGATAGTTCTCAATAGAAAAATCAATCAAACATTTCTTATTAACAACATCACCCCCTTGGGAAGAAATCTATTGTAAGCCATAGGGAGTTGGGTGAGGAGAAGTGGGAAGAGAAAAGTAATCGACTACCTTGTCACTCAAGAGGTTTGAGCAACTTCCGCCGTCAATTATCAAACTTAAGTTCGCCTTCTTACTTTTGACATTCACCACGCAAGTAGATTGGAACAAATTAGACCTTTGCTCGCGGTGTGGGGCTTCCTTGACATGCAGGGTGCGTCTTGTCACTAGGGCAAGAGCCATGCCATCATTGGTTGCTTGTGGATGACAAGCATAAGCATCATAGTCCCCGGATTCAGCCACCAAAGTCAAGACCGTAGCCGTTTCTTCTTGGTCTCCTTCTTCTTCACATGACTCATAATCTCCACTTTGAGTCATGAGGACCTTCTTGGGATTAGGGAAATTGCGACCTATGTGACCTCGTCCACCACACTTGTCCTTATCTTTGGAACTCGATCCTGGTTTCAAAACACTAGAATAAGAGGGATTAGTAGAAACCGAAGGTAAGGGAGTAGAATCATACCTTTTTGTTTGTGACGCCGTCCATGCTCTTTTCCTAACCAATTGATTGTGCAATTGTATGGCTGCATGCGTCAAGCTATTGATGTCCTTGATGGGAAGGACCTCTAGTTGGTCTCTCAATGTTGTGTTGAGACCGCTCAAAAATTTTGTCCTCAAAGTCGAAGGAGACGCACTTACTCCAGCTTTGAAGTGCATGTCTTCCAACTTTGCAAAGAACTCTAATGGTGTCATCGTTCCTTGTCTACACATTGCAATCTCCAACTTCATCTTGTTCTTGAAGTTGTCCGGGACATATTTCCTTGTCATAGCAAAGACAAGTTGATGCCATTGTCGAATAGGTCGAAGATTGCGTCGTTGTCTATCTTGGACAAGCCTATGATACCGCGTCCTTGCAGCCCCGGTGAAATGAAGTGTTGCCACTTCGACCTTCTCAAACTCATCGTAATGACAATGATCTAGGACGTACTCTGTTGCCTGCGTCCATTCAAGAAAGAAAGAGGGGTCGTAATCACCAGGAAAGGGTTCGATTTTTACCTTAATATCTCGACGTCCTTGGACATTAGGGTGTCGCTCATCATTTTTGTCACACCGGCCTCCTCGGAGTCTTGGAATGTCATCGTCACTCGCAGCATGGTGACGCTCATTTTTGTGCCTATCTCCTCGGCGACGGTGGTCTCTAGGATCTCCATCCTCGGAACTCGATGGAGGTGAACTATCTCCAGCTAGCTGGCGTCTTAGCTCATGAGGCATGTGCCTCATCCGGTCAAGGTGTCGAGGCTCAACGCCTCGTCTCTCGCCTCTGCGCTCATCCGGGCACCTATAGCCAATGCCCGGGCGTCGATCAGCTTGCCCCGGGCGTCTAGCATCCATTCCCGGGCGCATCATGTTGTTGTGCTCAGGGGGAATGTAGTCACTAGTCACCTGCAAATTCTCAATAGGTTCTTGTAAAGGAGGATGAAATTGACGAGGATTATACTTACCTGCGTCCTCAAAGCCGTCGGAGTCAAATTCTTTGAAGCCATCCCGGGAATGAGTACCTTGGGAGTCTTCGTCACATGGTGGTTCCCAAGGACTCCTTGGACTTTGAAAGTGAGCAAATTGCTCGACATCAAATGTAGAGTCACGTCTGGACCTATGGCGTCGGAAGGGTCCGGAGCCGTCTCTTCTTCGCTCGGGTGAGCGCTTGGTGACTCGGTGCTGAGCACTTTTGAGCACTTGTGCAGGGCGCTCTCGGTCCCTTTCTTGAGCATTTTCATGCTCCCTTTGATGTGCTTTGTGGGGCTCTGCAGATCGCTCTTCTTGGTCTTGATGACCGCCTTCACTTGTGTGGCCTTCGCTCTCGGTTTGAAGTGGTGAGCGCAAGGGTCTGAAGCGATCATCTTCTCCTTCTTGGCGACTCTCATCGATAGAGTTGAGTCACCTTAGGAGATGTTGTTGACAGCTTGAAGGCATTACAAATTTACCTTTTTCTTGGGAAAGCCGAGGTGGATGCACTTGATGGGAGCTTTGAGTAGCAAGCCCCGTGAGTTGTTGTGTTGCATGGACACCTTGGTTGGTTGCTTGAGGAGGGGAAAGGGTGACTGAAAGAGCTCGATGTTCTTGCCCCAAATAGGCCATCCTTTGCCTCAAGGCTTGAATCTCATCAAGAGCCTCAGCCAAGTCTTGTGCAACTCTTGTATTGGCGTCTTCTACTTGGGTTGTCTCTTGTGGTGGGTTAGGGAGGAGAGGTTGTTGGTTGTTGTTGCCTGAGTTGGTTTGATCCTCGGGGTCGGTGGAGGTACCTATAGAGATAGCCATGGCGAGAGATCAAGTGCACAAAAGCAAGAACAAAGCAATGAAACCAGACAAGTGTAACCGTCTAAACAAGTAACCAAACAAATCACTCGATGGTGTCTAATTTGGCTGGCCGTTTGGCGGTTCTGGCTGGCTATAGTCTCAAGAAACAACCGAAAAACAAAGCAAGAAAATCCAGCAACTCACTTATGCAAACTAATCAATCACAGATGCAAGAAAGTAGCATGCAAAGACAAGATGAATTATCAAGCGACTCTAGACGATGGGGAGATCAGAAATGGACGAACCAAAAACAGTGTAGACTCAAGGGTTGCCTTATTTGGGTTGTGCCTTGGCCGAACTAGAGGTCTTTTGACTTAACTTTTTTTTTTTTTAATAGATCTCGACTTTTGATATGATCTTTTGATTTTGTTATGGTTCGAGATATATATGTAGCAAGAAAGCAAAAGATATGCTCAAGATAGGAGAGAGAGTAATTGGCCAAACAAGATAACAAATCAAATCTCAACAATAAACTTATCTTAACAAAAGGATATGAAAAGATATGCAAAAATTCTAACAAGAAAATCAAGCAAATATTTTCGGCAATCTCTTAGGTCAAGGGCTAAGTATTCTCGGCCAATATCTTTCAATATCTTCAAATATTTCACAAGAAAGATCTCCTAAGGCAAGTGAATAATTTTTTTGATGATTTTTATGGCAAAAAGCCGTGAGCAACAATGGAGGTGAGAAAAAAAAAAGTTCTGCAATGGATCGAATGAAATGATGGATAAAACGAGTGAATTGAAATGATAACTTGTAAAAGACAATTAACACTTACAAGATAACCTTGCTCTGATGCCAGTTGATGCTCGCCTGGTCTCCGGAAAGCCAATTGTGCTCGAAGATCTTTGACAAAATACCTTGGAAGTGTTGGATGGATGTCTTTTGAGGGCTTCGTAGGTAGAGATGGGAGTTTGCAGCGGAATTGTTTGGATATAGACATCAAGTTTCCTTGACGAATTGGGATATGAATGAAGAGTAGCACTCGACAAACTGATTGGTGAGGGTTTTGGCAATGGTGATTGAGGGACACTCAAACGAAAGGAAGTTTAGGCTAGGGATGTAGAGGAAAGAGGCTAGAAGATATGGGAACTTTTGGCTAGGGATGTAGACGATAGAGGTTAGAAGCTATGGTGAAGGAGATGAGAAGACAGAGCCCGAAGGATTGGTGACGCCTAGTTCAAGAAGATGGAGGAATACTCGTCTCAACAAAGGTTCTTGAATTCAAAGCTAAACATGCCTAACAATAAAGGAGGCGGCAACCTTATAAAGGGAAAACAATGCAAAGAAGACGACTAAACCTAGTGCAAACAAGGAGGCGGCGGTTAGGGTTGGACTAGTGCTTGGGCGAGCTTAGGCTTGAGTGCCAAGAGCCCAATAGGACGGCCCAAACCATGCAAGGCTGGACCACTCCATATTTAGAAACTTTCTAAAAATAGAACGTTCTAAAACGCTAGCAAATCCCGAGACGAACAACTTCCTAAAAATGGAAAGTCTCCGAACATGGGGCCGAGGCAACAAATCCCAAATAGAGACAACAAATGCAAATAGAGACAACAAATCCCAAATAAAAGACAGCCAATGTTTGAGACAACAAAACAAGATAGAGACAACAAAACCAAATAGACGGCTTGTAGTGAACATACGCTCAGTGTTGGAGGGTTGGCTGGAGGTTTCCACGGGCGCTCAGTGGTGCGCTCGAACCCTGGAGGTGGTCCATGGACAAGGCCAGAAGATGGCTCGACAAAAGTGGACATACGCTCGGAGAAGTCTTCGAGCACCACTTTGATGGGCACCGCTGGCCGGCCGCAAGTGGCCGTTGTCCGGGTGCTGGGCGTCTTGGCTCTAGCAAGGCTGGAAGCTTGGCTTGGAGAACGTTGGTGTGGCCTAAGTGTCATGGCATGACATGGCGCCTTCTTGCGCTTGACTCTCTTCCGGGCACCTAACCTCAACTTGGGTTGAGTCTTGGTGCTTTGGAGATACACCTTGTTCATTTCAGCCAGGATTCTCCTGGTGTGTGGAGTGAACCTCGGAGGAGACACTAGGCTAGTCTTGGAGCTAGGTAGGGGCACATCAGTCCACCTGGCGTTGACAAAAGCCCCCTCCAAGACATAGAACGCCGCTCTAGCGCCTTGTCTAGGATCTTGATGTTTCAGCGCCTCGTGTTCATGCCTCATCCTTGGCGGCCTCCTTGGCTCGACACTATGGCGCCTCACCAAAAGCCTTGGTCAACTTAGTATGATAAAGCCATGGTTTTTCCATGCCTATTTTTATTATCATCTTCCAGCTTTGAGACTCTTTCTAGGCACACTCGAGAAACTTGCTATTTTTAGCAGTTACTATTTTTAGCAGGTTGCTATTTTTAGTAAGTACTACTTTTAGTCCTCGTTTCCCGAGATAGAATTGCATTGCTGAACTTTCTATTTTTAGTAACTTTCCATTATTAGCATGTTTCTATTTTGGGAAGTCTATGTTCGGTTTTTGCTAGAGTTTTAGAACTTTCTATTTTTAGAAGGTTTCTAAATATGGAGTGGTCTAGCCTTGCATGGTTTGGCCGTCACCCCCTAGCAAACCCTAGTCGTCTTCTTCCCTTGTTTTCCCTTTAAAAGGCTTTTGCCTCCATCATTGTAAAGCACGCTTAGAATTATTGAACCAGGATTTGTTGAGACGTATTTCCTCCTCTCTTGGTCTGGGCGTTACTGTCCTACGGGCTCTGTTCTCTCATCTCCTTCACCATAGGCTTCTAACCTCTTCGTCTACATCCCTAGCCTCAAAATTTCTCATAGCTTCTAGCCTCTTTCTTCTACATTTCGTCTCCTTTTCCCTTTGTTTGAGCGAACCTCAATCACCATAACCGAAACCCTCACCAAAACTAGTTTGTTGAAAGCCCCATCAACATCCATATCCCAATTCGGCAAAACCCTTGCCATCTATATCAAGTTCTTCCGCTTCCATTTCCACCCTCAATCCCCAAAAGATGACGCAAACCACTTACTTGATTCTCAACCAAAGATCCTCCGAGCACCATTGGCCTTCCCGGAGACCAAGGGTGCATCAACCGGCATCAGAGCAAGGTTATCTTGTAAGTGTAATTGTCATTTACAAGTTATCTTTACAATTCACTCGTTTTTACCATCTTTCCCTTCGAGCCATTGCAGAATTTTTTTTCTCCATCCATTCCACCATAAACCCTAACAACCGAGTCGACTTCTGCCCAGATTTCGACGACCAAAAAAATTCTTTTCTGGACAATTTCTCCAGAATCTGATAGAGCTTTTCCATACGATTCCACACATATAAAAAACATCAAAAACGGACTTCGTTTGGGGCCTCAAAAGCCATTATTACGAACCCTGTGCATGCTGAAAAACCTTAGCCGCCGGGATTGAACCCTAAATCCGAAAATTTGCTAGCCTTTGACCTTAGGAATTGCCGAAATTTTTGTAGGATTTTCTTGTTAGAATATCTTGCATATCTTGCATATCTTGCATATCCTTTTGTTGAAGATAGTATCTTGCTAGAATCTTGATTTCTTTCTTGTTTGGCCGATATTGTCTCTCTCCTATCTTGCATATCTTGCTTCTTTCATTACATATCTCGAACCATACCATATCTTGATGATCATATCAAATCGAGATCTTGTATTTGCAAAAAAAAACAGAAGGGGAAATTGTTATTGTGTCTTAGGCATAGCCCAAATAAGGTAACCCTAAAGACAATACTTCGACCAAGGCATAGCCAAAATAAGGTAACCCTTGAGTCTACACTTGTATTGGTTCGACCATCTTCGTACCCCTCCACCGTCCAGGGTTGCTTGATTGTTTATCTTGTCTTTGCATGCTACTTTCTTTGCAATTGTGATTGAATAGTTTGCTTGTGACTTGCTTGACTATCTTGCATCTTTTTCGGCTCATTCCTAGAGACCTTAGCCAGCCTAAACCGCCACACGGCCAGCCAAAGTAGTCACCCTTCGAGTGCTTTGTTTGGATCTTGTTTAAGTGGTTACACTTGCTTGGTTTCTTTGTTCTTGTTACTTGTCGTTGTGCACTTGATCTCTCGCCTTGACTTCTTAAAATAGGTACCATATATGGCGCGGCGCCGAACACATTGACACCCTATTTGGGACTCAGAAGAGGATGATGATGACGATTGAAGCAATTATGACAAAGCGGTTCATAAAAGGCTTGACTGGATTCCTCCGGAGAAGCCATCATTTCAATCTAAGTATGAGGAAGTTCATCACTCGGCGCAGCGACACATACATGTCAAGCGGCCTCGACATCACTGGTCCTCAAGGCACTACAGAAGAGAAGACACGAAAAGTACTACTTTTAGTCCTCGTTTCCTGAGATAGAATTGCATTGCTGAACTTTCTGTTTTTAGTGCCTTTCCATTATTAGCATGTTTCTATTTTGGGAAGTCTATGTTCGGTTTTTGCTAGAGTTTTAGAACTTTCTATTTTTAGAAGATTTCTAAATATGGAGTGGTCCAGCCTTGCATGGTTTGGGCCGTCTTATTGGAATCTTAACCATCAAGCCCAAGATCGTCCAAAGCCTAGCCCAAACCAAACCCTAGCCGTCACCCCCTAGCAAACCCTAGTCGTCTTCTTCCTTTGTTTTCCCTTTAAAAGGCTTTTGCCTCCATCATTGTAAAGCACGCTTAGAATTATTGAACTTGGACTTATTGAGATGTATTTCCTCCTCTCTTGGTCTGGGCGTCACCTTCCTACAGGCTTTGTCTTCTCATCTCCTTCACCATAGGCTTCTAACCTCTTCGTCTATATCCCTAGCCTCAAAAGTTCTCATAGCTTCTAGCCTATTTCTTCTACATCTCGTCCTTTTATCCCTTTGTTTGAGCGAACCTCAATCACCATAACTGAAATCCTCACCAAAACTAGTTTGTTGAAAGCCCCACCAACATCCATATCCCAATTCGGCAAAACCCTTGTCGTCTATATCAAGTTCTTCCGCTGCCATCTCGACACTCGATCCCTAAAATACGACCCAAACGACTTACTTGATTCTCAACCAAAGATCCTCCGAGCACCATTGGCCTTCTCAGAGACCAAGGGCGCATCAACTAGCCAACTTGGGGCCCAAGCCAAGTCCTTAGTGTGCAAGGAAAAATGACAAGTGTCTAAGGTGTGGACACTTTTTCCTTGGGCATGTGTGACACATGTCCACCTTGGGCATGTGTGACACATGTCCACCTTGGGCATGTGTGACACATGTCCACCTTGGGCATGTGTGACACATGTCTACCTTGGTCTAATCTATGAATAACTAATAATTGTTATCTGACCCACGGTGAACAATTCACCTGGTGTATTGTTCCACCTACCCCAAATCCTATAGGCTAATTGGGCTTTCGGATTCTTATGATCTAGTCCATATACTCTAAGTGTGTGACCTCATAAGACCCAGTTCTAGCCATGCATGAAATTAATCTGATTAATCTCATATGTCATATTGGTCACTAACAATAACGTGCGACTCCTAAAATATCTGAATTATAATCTCCATTAATAATCTCATTACATATTAATAATTGCACCGTTAATTAAAAGACCCAATTCTTTCGCACCTTTGTAGACAACAAATAGAAATTGCCTGTAGTCATTTCTAGAAAACCTCCAACACAGAATTTTGTTCGATCTGAAGTACTAGATTTGGGAGTAGCAACAGAAAGATAGAAAAGACATAATAAGAATATAAATTAGTACATAAAAGGGGAAAGCTTTTTACAATTTTCATAGTGGAGGCATAGTCAGCAAAGTGAAAATATTCTTTGATTCTTATGATCTCTCAATCTTTTCGGTCATCTATCTTTCTTCTATTTTTTATCTCAATCTTCATGATACATGAGATTGTATTTATTATCCATCTTTTCACTATATAAATACACACAATATAGTTAGAATTTTCTCAACTATATTGACTTATATATATACATGACAAAGTCTATTCGAGATGTTTGACATATCATATCTAGTAGAAGAGGCCTGAACACCTCTCTTAAAATACAAATTACAAATCTCTATGAGCCGACACTTCAGATTAAATCTGGAAAATAAAGAGGAGAAAAGGAGGGAGAAGTAATGCGGTGGCCAAATTGTAAATAGAGAAATAAATAGAAAAAATAACACTCGTACCTTTTATCTCCTTCCCGATTTTTCTCGAATAAATCCCGTACCCAAGCCATGATGCTTCTCCTAGGAAAGGGAATGCTCGAACCTCTGGCGTCGACTGCTGGAAGCGTTGAAGGAGAAACTCGAAACTCCGCCTCAGATCCTTCTTCGCGTCGCTATCCTACTATCTTCTAAATTAAAGTGTAATCTCTCAAGAACCCTAGTTCATCCATAGAACCTAATTCAGCGATGTTGTCTTCGTCTTTTAACCCCTCTACTTCTCCTTCGTCAACGACCAGAAGATGATGCTCGTGACTTCCGTCTAACGCATGTTGCCTGAAATAGAGGAACGTGACAATGTCATCGACTTTAAGGTACAAATTTTATTTGATTAGTAATTTCGTATTGTATATTCCTTGACTTAAACTGTTGAATTTGTGGATTGTTCATGTCTAAACTTTTCTCATTATGTAACCAGGTGTTCGATCAAATTCCACAACCAGGTCTACAGTTGCATTCTATTTAAATAATATTTGGAGCTTGGTTTCCATGGTAGCTACTAAGGGTCCCTTGAGAGCTCACCCATACAGGCATGGGTGCCAAAGATGAATAATGCTCCAGCTCTTGATGAAGCTCTGACGTACGTACATCACTTTTCAACCTATAGAGTCCACAAAACCCTTCTCGTTGTCAATCTTTCCCACATTATCAAACTCACTCCTAACAAGTATCTCACATGGAAGATTCAAATTCAGGCGACTCTTGAAGGCTACAATCTCTTCGGCTACCTCGACGGTTCCCTTGATGCACCTATTGAAACCAACACAACTGGTACACCTCATGTCACTACTCAGATTCCAGCATACATTACATGGAATTGCAAGATCGCCTCCTTTACGGTTCTCTCTTTGGAACGCTCATATATCTCGTTGCATCTCTTGTAGCGCGGGCTTCTTATGCCTCTGAGTTGCGGTCGATCCTTCAACAAACGTTCGTTAAGGCCTCCAGAGGACGTGTACAACAACTCAAACACAAACTCCGCACTACCGAGAAGGGCACTCAACCAATTACAGAGTATATGCAAAGTCTGAAAACCACCGATGATTTGCTCGCCTCCATCGACAATCCAATCAATGTCAAAGATCTGACTGATAAGGTTCTTCTGGCCTTGACGAGCAATATCAACCCATGATTGACGGCGTCAACGCTCGCGGTTCTCTGATTTCTTTCCAAGAACTTCACGAGAAAATCATCCAGCGAGAGCTCTCCATCAAAACTGGTAAAAATTCTAATATGGGACCCCCGGCAACTCTCTATGCTCATACTCGACCGCGTGCTCGACCCCGCGCAGGAAACAATCAATCCCCGAATCGTCCCTCCTCCTCCAATCAACAAAAACCTTTCCTTGGCCGTTGTCCATGGTGCAAAACGGTAGGCCATGTCATTAGCCGATGTCACATTTTTCGTTCACAATACCCACACATCACTCCCCCATCCTCCATTTGTTTCCCTGCAGTCCCACCTCATCCAAACACACCCAACCACAAAACAACAACCTCACAATAGCCCCTACACAAAATCCATGGCTCGTAGACTCCTGGGCATCTCACCATGTTACGAAAGATCTCAACACTACCCCTACAATGGAACAAACTCTCTCTTTATGGGTAACGATATGGGTTTAACAATTAAGCAACTGGTACAATTAAGCTTGGAAATTTTTCATTCACAAATGTTATGTGTCTTCCCGCTATTCAAAAAAATATACTCTCTATTTCTCAATTCAATAAACCAAATACACATTATATCTCATTTTTCTCTGATTGTTTTGATGTGAAGGAAACTCAAACGGGCAAAACAGTTCTTAGAGGCCCTTGCGTTGACGGTGTTTATCTATGGCCATCTCCACAAACTTCATCCACCAACAACATCCACATCTCCTCCTCAATAAATTGGCATCATAAACTCGGACACCCGTCCACTCTTGTTCTTTCATTTCTTCAAAAACAATTCAAATTTGGTTCATCTGCATCTATGGAATCTCATTTTATTTCATGTCATCTCAGTAAAAGTCACAATTTGTCATTCTCTGTCTCTACTATAAAATCTTCATATCCACTTGAAATCTTGTTCTCAGATGTTTGGACTTCACCAATTTTGTCCAGTGATGGATTAAAATATTATTGCATCTTTGTGAATCATTATACTAGATATGTATGGTTTTATCCAATGAAAAAGAAATCTGACACCAAAGACATTTTCATCAAATACAAACACTTGTTGAAAACTTCTTCAAACACCAAATTAATATTCTCTATTCCGACAATGGAGGAGAGTACATCGGCCTTCATTTGTATCTCAACTCCGTTGGCATAATCCACTTCACCACACCCCCAAACACAATGGTCTCTCCGAACAACGACATTGTCATATCGTCGAAACCGATCGCTCCCTCCTTTCCCACGCCGGCATGCCTTTAAAATTCTGGCCACTGGCATTTACCACCGTCGTCTACCTCATTAATCGTCTCCCCACCGCTGTCCTACAAAACAAATTCCAAACTACTCAACAAGAACCTAATTATACCAAGCTTACAAGTTTCTGTTGCTTATGTTTTCCATGGTTATGCCCATACTCTTAACCATAATATGGATTTTGGTTATATTGTATGTGTTTTGGGAAGTTATGCCTGATCAACACTCGTATCAATGAATCGATCCATCTACGGGTCGAATATACACATCCCAACATGTTCGGTTTCGAGAAACCGAATTTCCATATACAAAACAACCACCAACTAGTTCACCAGATATTTCCACTACCGACACCTGAACCACTTTCTCAATCCCTCACCTCTGAAAACCTCCCACCACCACCCCAACACCACCCACATCTCCCACAAATCAACTATCTACTTCCGCTAACTCTGCAACCTCCCCAGAGACTTCGGTCTCTACACATAGCAACCCACAAATTCAAACATGCCCAATTCCTCTACACTCCAACAACCCTACCCACTTCCTCTACACTCCACAACAACCCACCAAATTCTCCCACTCATTCTCTAGCCCAAACAAAACTAGCCCACGTAACAACCCACTTCCAACAACCCAACCTCTTTCCATACAATCTGAGAATCACCTAACTCCCGTCCCCCAGTTGCCTCTGTCTCAAAAAATTTCCAAACCTACTATTCAAATCCAAATTCCATCCATTCCACAAAATCAAGCTGTCATTTCCTCCTCTGCCTCTCGCACCATCATTCAACCATTTAAGAGACAACCCCTCGCACTACAATCCACATGCATGGTAACTCGATCACAAAAACAATATAACCAAACCCGCCAAACGCATAAATCTTTATTTTACCTCCCTTCCACCTCTCAAGCCACGTACTATCCTCAATCCCTAAAACAAACCGAGTGGCGTGCTGCTATGCACGACGAATTTGATACACTCGCACAAAACAAAACCTAGGATCTTGTCCCGTCTTCTCCCGAGCAGAACGTAGTGGGGTGCAAATGGATTTTTCGCCTCAAATACAAACCTGACGGCAACATCGACAAGTACAAAGAACGTCTTGTGGAAAAAGGGTTTCAACAGTGTCCCGGGTGGGACCTCAATGAAACATACATCCCGGTCGTCAAACTGGTGACAGTCCGTGTTGTCCTCACCCTTACAGTCCACCGAGGATTTCCAATCAAATAGTTAGATGTCAACAACGCCTTCCTTCAAGGCTCGCTCGGTGAAGAAGTGTACATGACACATCCACCCAGATTCGTTGATTCTGTCTTACCGGACCATGTCTGTCGATTAAGGAAAGCACGTTACGACCTTAAACAGTCCCCGAGGGCGTGGTACCATGAGCTCTGTGGATTCATGCTCTCCATCGGGTTCACAAATTCAGTTGTCGACACTTCAATATTTATTTTCCATCATCAATGACAACAATCTATTTGTTAGTTTATGTGGACGATATTATTATCACCGACAATTCAGATAGTGTCTAAGCTCATCAACATCCTCTCCAACGAATTTTCACTCATGGATCTCGGTAACCTCAACTATTTCCTTGGCGTCGAGGTACTTCCTTCTTTCAACGACATCTTTCTCAGTCAACGCAAATACATCTCTTATTTGCTATACAAAGGGGGAATGTCTGATACAAAACCGGCAACAACACCTTTGTCTTCTTCTTGTCCTCTAAACCAAGACGAAGGCACCCCCTTTCCCTCACCCACTTACTACATAACCTTAGTCGGTAGCCTTCAACATATCAGTTCAACCCGGCCTGATGTCGCTTACAACGTTAATCGCCTTGCTCAGTTCATGCAACGTCCCACATCCTCTCACAAGGCTGCTTTGAAACCCCTCCTGCGTTATTTGGCAAGCACTTTACACAGAGGTATTACAATCTATGCTTCATCCTCGTTAGCATTCAATTCCTATTCAGATGTCGATTGAGCGGGCGACAAGGATGAATTTGTATATACTATTGGGTACATCTTATACCTCGGCATAACCCTGATTTCATGGAGCTCCAGAAAACATAAATACATTGCCCGTAGTTCTACCGAGTCTGAGTACAAAGGCCCTCGCCGATACCGTTGCTGAATTAATGTGGGTCCTCTCGCTATTCACTGAACTCAGACACAAACAACATGAGTCTCCAAGTATCTATTGTAATAATATGGGTGTGACCAGTCTAAGTTCCAATCCAGTCTTCCACTCTCGAATGAAGAATATCGCTCTTGCATATCACTTTGTTCGGGAACAAGTTCAAAAAGGCGTTTTTCGAGTCTCCCATGTCTCAACCAACGATCAGCTTGCAGATATCCTCATTAAACCGCTTCATCGTCCATGTGTCGACACGTAGGTATCCAAGTTGAATCTTTCACGAGCGTAGTTCAACTTGCAGGGGCATATTAAGATTATATTTCCAAAAATTAATTTGTCAATTCACTTAATTAGTCTTTATTTAGTCTTCCTTTTATTTAGTGTTGAAAGAGTATGTATGGTTGTAACAAACTCTCATCCACTATGCAGAGATTGGAGAGAATCTCGCCTCTAGTTATATTATTCCATGTATTTATATCCTTTGGAATGAATGAATAAAGCAAGAAATTATTTACTTCCTTATATATAACCCGAATTAGAATCTGGCTTAAAGGTGGGGGCTGCATTTTCTTCGAGCAAATTACCCGGACCGAAATCCGGTGTATATTCCCTAGGCAAAATTTTCCTTGTTCCCACACGCTCGGGTTATTAGGATACCAAATAACCTCGATATTTCAACCTCCGAGTTCTTTGTTGAAACTATAAATCCAAGTTATTTACACATCCAAATAACTCGGATGTGTAATATCCGGGTTATTTGTCCTCTATTTTTGAAAAAAAGAAAAGAAATATATTCCATATTTTTAATCGGGATTACTAGTGTATTGCTATATAAATCTACACTAATAAATGCCCTATTATAAGAATGGAATAGGAAATTCCAACACATTTAAATACTGATAAAACACATCAATCAAGATATCACTAATACCATGTTAATATATGATTGGGTGGTCAGGAAGACAGGAACTTAGACAACGTTCACGTACATAGTGATATTGTCATCACTAATCAGACAAATCAACTCAATTTCTATAAAGCAAACTGAACCTTATGATGTCATAATACTAATCCCTTATATCTGTTGGATATTGTATAATCAATATAATTCTTATCTGGATAGTGAAACACAAATAATGAGTACCATCAAATGTACTTCTTACTGTCAAAAAATAATTGTAATTACATGCATTATCCATGTGAGAAAAAAGTCAAGTCACGACGTGTGTTGACATATAAACTTGTTTTAATAAGGCCCAAGTATATATGTCCAAGTGCATGTCCAAGTCTAGCCCAAATCCAAATCTAGCCCAAGTGCAAGAAAATGCTAGAAGAAAGTAGAAGATAAAAGAATATCCTAGAATGTGGTAGAAGTTAGAAGAAGAGTATAGAATGTTGTAGAAGCATTAAATGAGTTGGTTGAAAGTTGTATGGAGTGGATTGCTCCCACTATAAAAGGGACCATCCATTGAGTTGTAAGTATCAAGTTGAGAAACAAAAATCCTCTTCCTCCAAAACACAAGTGTCCTTAGTGTGAGCTCCTCAAGAATTAGAGTTGTGTTTCCCTCTTTAATCTCCAACAAAGTGGTATCAGAGCTGAGGTCCGAGAGCTGTCCAACATATGCACTATTGCATATCAAACTGAAGATCTCGAAGAGAGGAATCCAGAGGAAAAGGAATCGTCCTAATCGGAGTCCAGACGCGCCGCCAGGAGCTGTTTGAAGGTTGCTGTCCAAATCTATCCGAGTTGATTGTTTGAGGTATGGCCAACGTATCTTCTTTTCAAGTTCCATCACTTAAAACCAACAACTATGACAATTGGAGCATCAAAATGAGAGCTCTACTAGGAGCACATGATGTTTGGGAGGTCGTTGAAAATGGCCTAAATGAGGTTGAAGGCGAAACTGCTTTGACCGCCCCCGAAAGAGAAAGTTTGAAGGATTCAAGAAAGAGGGACAAGAAGGCCCTGTTTCTTATCTACCAGGCGTTGGACGATGATGGTTTTGAGAAGGTCTCAAGTGCAACTTCAGCCAAGGAAGCATGGGAGAAACTCAAGACTTCTTGCAAAGGAGCTGAGCAAGTAAAGAAGGTTTGTCCTCAAACTTTGAGAGGTGAGTTTGAATCTTTACATATGAAACCTTCGGAGTCTATCTTGGATTATGTGTCGAGGGTCCAAGCCATCTCCAATCAGTTAAGGAGAAACAGAGAGGAGTTAGAGGATGTGAGGATCATGGAGAAGATACTTCGCACCTTGGATCCCAAATTCGAGCTCATTGTGGTGACGATAGAAGAAACCAAGGACTTGAAGGAAATGACGATCGAGCAATTAGAAGGATCATTGCAAGCATATGAAGAAAGGCATATAAAGAAGCATGAGACTACTGAGCAACTTCTCAAGTCGCAGTTCAAGGAGAAAGAAGAAAACAGAGGCTACGAGAGAAGTCAAGGTGGTAACCGAAGAGGCAGAGGACGAGGAGGAAGAGGTCGAGGCATTGGACGTGGACGAGGTTGGAACTCCAGTAGACAAAATTCCAACAACAATTATGAGAGAGGAGAAAGTTCGCCACGAGGTCGTGGAAGAGGACATCATCCAGACTCGAGGTATGACAAGTCTCAAGTTCAGTGTTATAATTGTCAGAAGTATGGACATTATGCCTCAGATTATTGGGCCCCGAAAAACAAGATCGAGGAAAAGACAAATTATGCGGAGATAAAGGACGAAGAGAAGGGTACGTTATTGTTGGCGTACAAGGAAAAGAGTGGCGAGGAACAGACTACATGGTATCTTGACACTGGTGCAAGCAATCATATGTGTGGAAGAAGAAGCATGTTTGTGGACCTTGATGAGTCAGTAAGTGGCAGTGTTTCCTTTGGTGATGACTCACAAATATCAGTGAAAGGAAAAGGAGATATTTTGTTCCGTGCCAAGGATGGAAGTCACCAGGTAATCTCAAACGTCTACTATGTTCCTAACATGAAAAGTAATATCCTGAGTTTGGGGCAACTCTTAGAAAAGGGCTATGATATCCACATGAAAGATTATAACAACCTTTTCATAAGAGATCGAAAAGGCGATCTAATTGCCAAGGTGAAGATGACAAAGAATCGAATGTTTCCGCTGAACATTCGAAACGATACTGCAAAGTGTCTCAAGACCTGCTACAAAGATGAATCATGGCTATGGCATCTCCGATTTGGGCATCTCAACTTTGGAAGTTTGGAATTACTATCCAAGAAGGACATGGTGAGGGGACTTCCGAGCATAAAACATCCCGAGCAGCTATGTGAAGGATGTCTGGTTGGAAAACAATTCAGAAAGAGCTTTCCAAAGGAGACAGAGTCAAGAGCTAAGAAGCCGCTTGAGCTCATCCATACCGACGTGTGTGGTCCGATCAAGCCAAGCTCTCTCGGTAAGAGTAACTACTTCCTTCTGTTCATTGATGATTATTCAAGGAAAACCTGGGTATATTTCTTGAAGCAGAAATCAGAAGTATTTGAAGTATTCAAGAAATTCAAGGCTGGTGTAGAGAAAGAAAGTGGCGCCCAAATCAAAGCAATGAGATCAGATAGAGGAGGAGAGTTCACTTCCAAGGAGTTCTTAGAGTTCTGCGAAGCCAATGGGATTCGTCGACCTTTGACGGTCCCAAGATCTCCCCAGCAGAACGGAGTTGCTAAAAGGAAGAACAGAACGATCCTTGATATGACACGAAGTATGATCAAGAGCAAGAAGTTGCCAAAGGAGTTTTGGGCTGAAGCAGTGGCTTGTGCAGTGTATTTGTTGAACCGATCCCCAACTACGAGTGTGTGGGGAATGACACCACAAGAAGCATGGAGCGGGAGAAAACCTGGAATATCTCATCTTCGCGTTTTCGGAAGCATATCACATGTACATGTTCCAGACGAAAGGAGAACGAAGCTGGATGATAAGAGTCAAAGCTTCATCTTTATTGGATATGATGCTAGTTCGAAGGGGTACAAGCTTTATAACCCAAACAACAAGAAGACTGTAATCAGTCGAGACGTGGTTTTCGATGAAGAGGGAGAATGGGATTTCAATCCTCATAAGGAAGATTACAACTTCTATGAAGTTGAAGAGCAACCACCCATAGAGCAGCCTGAAGGTCTCTCACACGAGCCTGTAACTCCACCTATGTCACGTGTGGCAAACATCATTGGTGATATATCATCTTCAATTGGAAGTTCAAACAAGAGGACGCCGCGCATGAGGAGTCTAGAGGACATTTATGATACTACTGAACAGGTGGAAAATCTTACTCTATTTTGTCTCTTTACTGACTGTGAACCAGTAAATTTTGAGGAAGCTGCAGGAGAAGAAAAATGGAGAGTTGCAATGGATGAAGAAATCAAATCCATTGAGAAGAATGATACATTGGAGTTAGCAAACCTTCCAACAGGACACAAGGCAATTGGTGTCAAGTTGGTATACAAAGCAAAGAAGAATGCTAAGGGAGAAATTGAAAAATACAAGGCAAGATTAGTCGCAGAGTAGACACAAGGCAAAGAGAAAGAGGAAGGAGATAGAACAAAGAATGAGATAGAACGAAGAAACAATTGCGATAAATTGATTAGAGTAAAATAATCTGGAGGCCATTTTTTTTAACTCTAACAAAACCCGGGCGTGAGCGATTACTTGTTATTTAGTTGTATTGCCCCTTTATTAAGCCGAACATAGAGAGGTCGGGGTCATATGTCATAATACTTAATTCAAAATAAGTATATATCCCGCAAGTTGAACGCTCGGGATATTTCCCACGTGATGTTAGGCTTTTTTATAGTAGTGTTTCCTAATAAGCTTTTACCTGGCCAAAAAATATATGAAATTTCAGGATAAATGTATTTGTTGATCTTATTTTGTTTGCATATGATACTGAAGTGAGAGAAATCAAATTTGTTTTTTGGAAAGATCAATCAAAAAATAAGGTAAAATATATCAAGCTCAAAGAGAACCGTCTAGATGGACAAAGTTGACAAGCTACTGAAGAAGGAATTTTTTGGACCATCATCAAAATGTTGAAGGCTTGAATTTCTCTGCACAACTATTTCACTATGCGTTGTTTAGGCAAATCCAAACAAGGAAGAAGTGGGAGACATGGTATAATCTAGGTGGAAAACCATGTCGATTCTCTCTTGAAGAGTTTGCCCTTATTACATGAATGAATTGTTCCATCCCAGATGAGGATGATGAGATCGAAGCAACAACTAATGCAAAAAGCCAGTTCTTACTTTATGTGGCGTAAAGACAATTTCTTTTAATGATCTCTTCATGATGTTTTGCATGACTAACAATGGAACGTAGAAGCTCAAGATGGCGTTGCTTTAAAAATTGGAGAGTGTTATTCTGGGGCGTCATAAGAAAAATAATATTGATCCTTATCATGCAAGAATGGTGGAAGACTTGGCTTCTTTCAATAGGTACCCATGTGGAGGGGCTACATACAATGTGCTTCATCAAATTTTGACAAGTTGTTTGTAGTCAAGATCAAAGATAGTTGAGGTTGAAATTTGGAAAGCCACAACAGATAAGAATAAAAAGAAGAGAGCAAGGTACGTTGTATCCTTTTTTCAAATGGTGTTTCATGTAAACATTTGTTGTTATTGTTTGTGGATTGTATTAGTCTGATGTTTGACAAAGCAAAATATATTTTTTTGTCAGGTTTGGTTATATGAGGTTGTGCCTGACACTGGTCGCCAATTTGAAAGGCTAGTGAGCAAAAGCATTCATCCCCATGGTTGATGTGGAAGAAAAGGACAAGACCAGATCAAGAATCAGTTGAGAAGACCTTTGAAGGAAGGAATAATACAATACAAATCTTGGTTCAGTAAGAAGGTGAGGACTTGGGAGAGAGCTGCTACTTCCCTCAGGAGTTGCCTGAAATTATTTTTGATGACATTGTGAACAAGCTTAATTCTAAAACAAGAAAGAAAGGGGTTCAAAAGGGTAAGGCAGAATCTGGAAAGGCTTCTACAGTTCCAACGGTTGGGTTGGGTTGGGTTGGGTTGGGTTGGATGGAAGGAAGATGAAGTGTTGGATGCAAGAAGGCATGGAAAAGCTGAGGAATTATTTGGTCACGTGACGAAGGTTGATTTTTAGAAGGGCTTGAAGATAGTGATGATGACCCACACGTTAAAGAACACTAGAGGAGGAAGGATAATTCCTCAGCTTTTCCATGCCTTCTTGGATCCAACACTTCATCTTCCTTCCATCACCGAATGGGGTGACCAATGGATCATAACAATCATCACCTAAGGTCATGAAGCCCTGAGTCTTGGTCTGAGTATGGGTCTGGTGACAAAGACTCAGAGTGTGATGATGAAGAGTAATCATCCAATGAGGCGGTAGGTTTTTAGTACATATCATTATTCATACATGTTGTGAAGAAGCCAGACATTTTTTTTTACATTTATGGTCTGAACTTTTGTTAATGAACTATTGTTTACAATTTTCAGGTTGATGGACATGAGGTAGTATATGTATAAGTGCATGATGTAGCGGAGACGGTGCATGAAAAAATCGATGGAAGAAACAATGAGAAGGTGGATAAGGGAGATGGAGGTGCCAATGGAGAAGGTGAGTATGGTGAAAGAAAAAAATACAAGGTTGATGGATTCAAAAATGAAGAAGAATGTCAGGATGTGGTGGTGAAAAGTATTTGGCATGGAGTAGGTGGAAGAGATGGTGAAACAATTACAAGGCTGCACAACAAGAAACTAGAAAGGGAAATTTTGATAGTTCAAATGTAGTTTAGATCATGTTGTTGAGGCTCCTGCTGTTGAACCTCTAGTTGTAGAGACACAAGCTCATGTACTACATGCATCTTCAGTTGAACTTCCAACTAAGTTGAACAAGCTTCTTCCGCTGAACCTCCAGTTTTAGAAGTTGAAGCTCCTGTTTTACAAGCCTCTTCTACTGAACCTCTAGTTGTAGAAGCACAATCTCTTGTACTACATGCATCTTCAGTTGAACTTCCAATTGTACAGGTTGAACCTCCTTAATGAAAACCTTCTTTTGTTGAACCTCTAATTTTAGAAGTTGAAGCTTCTGTAGTACAAGCTTCTTCTATTGAACATCCAGTTGTAGAAGCACAAGCTCCTGTACTACATGCATCTTAAGTTTAACTTCCATTCGTACAAATTAAAGCTCCTTTAGCACAAGCTTCTTCTGTTAAACCTCCAGTTGTAGAAACTCTTGTTATAGCAGCTTCTTCTATTGTTGTAACAGAATCGAAACGAGAACAAAGTAAACGCAAGAAAGACACACAGATATACGTGGTTCACCAAAGATTGGCTACGTCCACAGGAGAGGGAGATCAGATTATACGGAGGCGGTATTACAGTTTTCGGTACAATTAGGTTTACACATAAGCCGCTATATATAGCGCTAAATAACCCTAAGCCCAACAACAAAACTGATGGGCCCAAATAAGCCCATACAACAGATATTGTATACCGTTTGGCCCGGGGGCGACTCCGTCCCCCCGGACCCCCAGGCCAGGGGGCGCATCGCCCCCTGGACCCCCCGACTCGCTGACCGGGCAGCGAGACCCCGTGCTACCTGTCGCAGTGTGTGATTCAGATTCAAGGCATACTAACAAATCTCCACCTTGACTTGAATCCTCCAGGTAGACTCTCAGACGCACCATGACAGTGCCAGATAACAGACATCTCCCTCTCCTCAGAATTGCCCCTCAGGGCAACTAATGGTCACTGATGTTGAGCAAATCCAAGCAGTGTTTGAACTTGCTCTCAGGAACTGGCTTGGTGAACATATCAGCAGGGTTATCAGCAGTCCCTATTTTTTTTACCTGGATTCTCTTCTCATTTCTCAGAAAATGGTACCTGACATCAATGTGCTTCGTCTTCTCATGATGAACCTGATCCTTGGTTAAGCATATTGCACTCAAGCTGTCACAATACACTGAAGCTTGATCCTGGTGTAGGCCTAGATCATTGACCAGCCCCTTTAGCCATATTCCCTCCTTAGCAGCTTTTGTCAAAGCCATATACTCTGCCTCTGTAGTAGACAAAGTAACTGTAGGCTGTAGAGTTGCCTTCCAGCTTACCACAGAACCTCCTAGAGTGAACACATAACCAGTCATAGATCTCCTACTGTCCACATCCCCAGCATAATCAGAATCTGAATAGCCAGCAACCAAACACTGAGTGTCATTCCCATAACATAGACCAACATCAGAAGTACCTCTAAGATACCTGAAAATCCTCTTCACAGCTTGCCAATGTTCCTTCCCAGGGTTGACCATATATCGACTTACTACACTAACAGCGAATGCAAGATCTGGTCGAGTGTAGACCATAGCATACATCAAACTCCCAACTGCACTGGCATATGGGACTCGAGACATGTACTCCTGATCCTCATCAGTCTGAACAGTGTACATTTCCAACTTGCTGTTAGACGCCATTGGAGTATCTATAGACTTTGCTGAAGACATTCCAAACATGCTTAATATCTTCTTGATGTACCCTTCCTGTGAGAGGAAGAGTTTTCTCTTCTCCCTTTCCCTATAGATTTCAACTCCCAGAATCTTGCGAGCAGCACCTAGATCTTTCATATCAAACTCTGCACTGAGAGAAGCCTTCAACTTCTGAATATCAGACTTATTCTTAGCAGCAATCAGCATATCATCAACATACAGAACCAGATAGATGCGTGAACCACCCTGCAGGTCATTGTAGTACACACAACAATCATACGGACTTCTGTTGTAACCAAGCTGCTTCATATAGGTGTCAAACCTCTTATACCACTGCCTCGGAGACTGCTTTAGCCCATACAAGGACTTCTTCAACTTGCAAACATGATTCTCCTTTCCTGGAACCTGAAAACCATCTGGCTGAGACATGTATATTTCCTCCTCCAACTCTCCATGTAGGAAAGCTGTTTTCACATCTAGTTGCTTGAGTTCCAGATCCTGATGTGCAACTATCGCTAGTAGCACTCTGATTGAGGTATGTCTGACTACTGGTGAGAAGATCTCGTTGTAGTCTACTCCCTCTCTCTGACTGAAACCTCTTGCAACCACTCTTGCTTTGTACTTTATACCCTCTGCAGCAGACATTCCTTCTTTCTTCCTGAAAACCCACTTGCAAGTGACTACCTTTCTATCAGCAGGCAATCTGACTAGCTCCCAAGTCTGATTCTTATGAAGAGACTCCATCTCTTCTCCCATTGCAGCAAGCCACTGTGCTGACTCACTCCCAGATATTGCAGCTTTGTAGGTGGACGGCTCATTATCATCCACCTCCTCGGCCACCTGCAATGCATATCCTACCAGATCGGCTAACCTGTACCTCACTGGAGGTCTGACTCCAACCCTTCTAGGTCGATCTTGAGCAACACTTCGATGCCCAACTTCATCAGAACCTGTTTCTGGCAGTGCACTCTCAGACTGATCTGTATCTTGCTCATCAGTGACTGGTTGTGGTAGTGGTGCCTCGATTTCCCCTGCATTAAATGGCACCTCCACCTCCTCAGCAACAACCTCTTTCTCTGCTATATCACTAGTCTTGGACTTCAGCATAGAATTCTCATCAAAGACTACACTTCTGCTCAGTATAATCTTGTTGTCAGACCAGATCCTGTATCCTTTCACACCAGCACCATAGCCCATGAAAACTCCCTTCTTAGCTCTCGGCTCTAACTTACCCTCCCTCACATGATAATAAGCAGTGCAGCCAAAAACTCTCAGATTTGAGTAGTCAGCAGCTCTTCCAGACCACACCTCATAAGGTGTCTTGCAATTAATGCCTGTGTGTGGACTCCGATTTATCAGATAGCAGGCTGTTGTTACTGCTTCAGCCCAGAACCTCCTAGCAAGACCGGCATTAGAGAGCATGCATCTTGCTCTCTCTAGAAGTGTTTGATTCATCCGTTCTGCTACACCATTCTGTTGTGGTGTAAACCTGACTGTGTGATGCCGAGCAATACCCTCATCTCTGCAGAACTTATCAAACTCAGATGAACAGAATTCCAGACCATTATCTGTTTGCAACCTTTTGACCTTCTTTCCTGTCTGATTTTCAACTAAGGTCTTTCATTCCTTGAATCTACTGAATGCCTCTCCTTTATGCCTCATCATAAATAACCACGTCATCCTAGAGTAATCATCAATAATAGACAGAAAGTACCTGTAGCCACTCAAAGACTCAACACGCGCAGGACCCCAGTGACGAGGCGAATTTGTCGTGTGCCAAGTCAAGTAATCCTAACATGCAAACTAAGTAATATAGTACGCAAGTAAGGGTCGAATCCCAAGAGAATCAGTTTATCAAATTTTTAAGTTATCACAATGACTAATCAATAAACGTAACCAAAGGGGGGGGGTTTTGTGGTTTTGATACGAAGTATCGAAAGTCAACTCGATTATAATAAGATTAAGCGAAGTGTTTCACTTAGCGATTATCCACAATTAGATTAACAAGTTGATCTTAGAATCCTTTTTACCCCTATGTCAAGTTCTCAAGTGATCGTTCTAATTCCTGTTCTTGAATAGTTATTAGTCCAACTAGTCCTAATAACCCTTACTCGATTATAACCTCGAAACTATCAAAGTTCAATAACAAAGTAGCAATGCATTCAGGAATAGATAGATACATGCAATATCATGGACAACTAGTCGGATACTCGACATGTACTCAACTCTCTTCTCTATTAACAATCACAACTAGTTCATGCAAATAGATTGTGCTACACAACAAGTATGATAATTCAACTAGAAGTATCAAACTCTAGCAATATGAACAAGACACAACTAACTTAGGTGATCAATCTAAAGTAGTAAATCTAGTTCATCGACAATACAAACAAGAGAGTTGAGACAATCAAAGAGTTAGACAAAGGAAAAGGATAAACTCACAACTTGTTGAATCCAAAAGCTTCAAACGCCAAGTGAAACAAAGGAACTTTAGCAACTCATAAGTTTGTGAAAACTCTTCCAAAAACTTAAGCAAAAACAAAGGTTAGATGATCAAGAATGATCATCCACTACCTATATAGTATTAGCAGATGTAACAGCCTAATTAAGGTCTAAAAAACGTATGGAAAGTTACAAAATTAAACACAAATTACTTCAAATGGCAAAGACTTCAATTTGATTCTTCTGTCGAGGAACCGCACCCGCGGGTTGAGAGCCGCGGGCGCGGTTTTGGATTTCTTCAGCTTCTTCTGGATGGCAGAGGGCCGCGGGTGCGGCTTGAGACCCGCGGGCGCGGCTTGATCTTTCTCGAATGGATTGGCTGAAGGTGAGAACCGCGGGTGCGGCTTTAGACCCGCGGGTGCGGTTTTAGCTTTTCCGAATTCTTGCCTGAGGATGAGACCCGCGGGCGCGGCTTGATACCCGCGGGTGCGGCTTGTTGTCTGAGGCAGAATTGCTGGTTTCTTCAAGTCTTCGTCTTCGTCTTCGTCTCCAGCAGCTTCTTCCTTATGCTTCAATGCTTCCAATGCTTGTATCATCTCTTGGAATCTCATATGTAAATCTTCTCTCGAACAGCTCCATGATACAGATTACATAGGAACAAGTAACATAATCCTATACAAAACTAGCTAATAATCCATAGTTGCGGTATGTAAAACACCGCTTATCAAACTCCCCCATACTTAGACCTTGCTCGTCCCCGAGTAAGCTAAAAGAAACTTACTCTTTTACAATAATCACTCAAAGATCTCAGGAAGTATGAAAAAGAAAGAAACTACAAATTACTAACACATTTAGTATACAAACAATATGATGAGAAAGAAATCTATCAATTTTGGTCTTCCATAGTGGTTATCATGCAAAAAATTTTGTCCTAAGACACTCATGTCACTCATTTTGCCTAGGCGCCTCGAAAAGGTTTTCACCTAGCCACTCATTTCATTTTCAATCTCACCATTCCTTACCGCCCTCAAGTCCTTTTTTGCCAAGCCTAACGCAAGCCGAACTACCCGCTTATTGCATGGATTTTTCCATCCCAGGATTTTCATTTGCCTTTTTTCGTATTTTTGTGGCTTTTTCTGTTTTTAATTCCATGCAAAGTACAACAAAATAAAAACCGAAGGGAAATAACAAGAAAATGAACTACTCTAGGATAAGCAATGAACTAATTTCCCTCCCCCATACTTGTAGTGCACAATGCCCTCAGTGTGTAAGACATAGAAAAATAATGAGGAAGAGAGAAAGAAGCTCACTGATCCGGGTCATCCCGGTTTGGATATTCGGGCCAACGAGCATGCATGTCGAGCCGTAAGTCATCCACCGACTGCTGCAGCCTCTTAACATTTTGGTTCACCGTCTGAACCTGTTGTTGCCACAAACCATTTTTGTGGCCTCGAGACGTCCCTGCTGCAGCCATCAAATGTATACACAAACCAAATGCTACCACAAATCCGCACACAAAAATACCAAGCAGCAGCAGCAGCACAATAGCAAAAGCCCGCCCCGAGGCGTAAGAAAATCAACAACGATGAGTGCGGTTGTCAGAACAACTTACTGAAATCAGCAAACAATGGACGACAGAGGCGAAATCCGCGGGCGCGGGTTGGGAGCCGCGGGTGCGGTTTTTGCTTTTGTCTGATTTCTGGCGAGGGGGGAAGCCGCGGGCGCGGTTGTGGAGCCGCGGGTGCGGTTGCGGAAGAGGGAGGTGGGAGAGTGTGGTTGTGGGGTACGTAGATGGGGTAGAAAATGAAATCTGAAATGGAGAAGGGTAGAAGATGAAATCTGAGATGGAGAAGGGTAGAAGATGAAATCTGAGATGGAGAAGGGTAGAAGATGAAATCTGAGATGGAGAAGGGTAGAAGATGAAATCTGAGATGGAGAAGGGTAGAAGATGAAATCTGAGATGGAGAAGGGTAGAAGTAGAACCGTCAATTCCTTTTCTTTTCTTTTTTTTCTCTTTTTTTTTTTTTTTTTGGATAAACGAAAAGAAGAACCGTCAATTCCTTTAGTAGAACGGGTGTTGACCGTTCACTAGTCCACACAAAAGTTAGTCAAAATAAGAACTTAAAAATAAGAAAATTTGATTCCCCGGCAACGGCGCCAAATTTGACGAGGCGAATTTGTCGTGTGCCAAGTCAAGTAATCCTAACATGCAAACTAAGTAATATAGTACGCAAGTAAGGGTCGAATCCCAAGAGAATCAGTTTATCAAATTTTTAAGTTATCACAATGACTAATCAATAAACGTAACCAAAGGGGGGGGTTTTTGTGGTTTTGATACGAAGTATCGAAAGTCAACTCGATTATAATAAGATTAAGCGAAGTGTTTCACTTAGCGATTATCCACAATTAGATTAACAAGTTGATCTTAGAATCCTTTTTACCCCTATGTCAAGTTCTCAAGTGATCGTTCTAATTCCTGTTCTTGAATAGTTATTAGTCCAACTAGTCCTAATAACCCTTACTCGATTATAACCTCGAAACTATCAAAGTTCAATAACAAAGTAGCAATGCATTCAGGAATAGATAGATACATGCAATATCATGGACAACTAGTCGGATACTCGACATGTACTCAACTCTCTTCTCTATTAACAATCACAACTAGTTCATGCAAATAGATTGTGCTACACAACAAGTATGATAATTCAACTAGAAGTATCAAACTCTAGCAATATGAACAAGACACAACTAACTTAGGTGATCAATCTAAAGTAGTAAATCTAGTTCATCGACAATACAAACAAGAGAGTTGAGACAATCAAAGAGTTAGACAAAGGAAAAGGATAAACTCACAACTTGTTGAATCCAAAAGCTTCAAACGCCAAGTGAAACAAAGGAACTTTAGCAACTCATAAGTTTGTGAAAACTCTTCCAAAAACTTAAGCAAAAACAAAGGTTAGATGATCAAGAATGATCATCCACTACCTATATAGTATTAGCAGATGTAACAGCCTAATTAAGGTCTAAAAAACGTATGGAAAGTTACAAAATTAAACACAAATTACTTCAAATGGCAAAGACTTCAATTTGATTCTTCTGTCGAGGAACCGCACCCGCGGGTTGAGAGCCGCGGGCGCGGTTTTGGATTTCTTCAGCTTCTTCTGGATGGCAGAGGGCCGCGGGTGCGGCTTGAGACCCGCGGGCGCGGCTTGATCTTTCTCGAATGGATTGGCTGAAGGTGAGAACCGCGGGTGCGGCTTTAGACCCGCGGGTGCGGTTTTAGCTTTTCCGAATTCTTGCCTGAGGATGAGACCCGCGGGCGCGGCTTGATACCCGCGGGTGCGGCTTGTTGTCTGAGGCAGAATTGCTGGTTTCTTCAAGTCTTCGTCTTCGTCTTCGTCTCCAGCAGCTTCTTCCTTATGCTTCAATGCTTCCAATGCTTGTATCATCTCTTGGAATCTCATATGTAAATCTTCTCTCGAACAGCTCCATGATACAGATTACATAGGAACAAGTAACATAATCCTATACAAAACTAGCTAATAATCCATAGTTGCGGTATGTAAAACACCGCTTATCACCCAGCAATCAGAATGGATGTAATCCAACGTGCCCTTAGTTCGATGAACTGCCTTAGGAAACTTGCAGCGATGTAGTTTCCCAAACACACAATGCTCACAGAACTCTAGACTCTTGATCTTATGACCTCCCAGAAGGTCTTCTTTGGACAGAATCTGCATTCCACGTTCACTCATATGAGCAAGTCTCATATGCCACAGTCTGGTCAGATCAACATCATTAACCACTGATGCAACAGCTGCAGAACCTGTTACTGTAGAACCATGTAAGATATACAAAGTTCCCTGCTTGACGCCTCTCAGAATCACCTCAGAACCCTTGCAGACAACCAGAATTCCATTTTCACCTTCATACCTGAAACCCTTACTATCCAGAAGGCTTAAAGATATCAGATTCTTGGTCATGTGTGGAACATGTCTGACTTCCTTGACTGTGCAGAAATTCCCGTTATGCGTTCTGAATCGGACTGAGCCGATCCCAACCACTTTGCAGACAGAATCGTTTGCCATTGAAACACTACCTCCATCTATGCAGCTATATGTTGTGAACAACTCCTTCTTCGGACAGATATGATACGATGCTCCAGAATCAAGAACCCACTTATCAGAATGATGGGTGTATTCCTCAGCCATCAACACAATATCACTTTCGGAATCTGCATCATCTTCTGCTACTGCAGCAGAGCCAGGTTTCTGCTCTTGCCTTCTCTTAGGACAGTCATTCCTCCAATGACCATTTTCCTTACAGTAGGCACAGACGTCTTTAGGTAATTTTGGGCGCTCCTGCTGCTTCTTCCAGTGACCCTTTTTCTTACCTTTCTTGCCCTCCTTGCTTCCAGTGGCCATTAACCCGGAAGCCTGATTTTCTGTACCCGAACCAGATGCCTTATGACGCATCTCTCTGTTGTGAAGCGAAGACCTAACCTCCTCCAGCGACACAGTCTCTTTCCCAACGATAAAAGACTGCACAAAATTCTCAAACGACAAAGGCAGAGATACCAACAAGATCAAAGCAGCATCCTCATCATCAACCTTCTCATCAATATTACGCAAATCTAACAGAATTGTATTCAATTGATCAAGGTGATCTCTAAGAGGTGTACCTTCTTCCATACGCAGGCTGAAAAGACGTTGCTTCAACATCAACTTGCTGGTCAATGACTTCGTCATGTAGAGGCTCTCCAACTTCGACCACAACTTTGCAGCGGTTTCCTGATCTGCAATCTCTGTAATGACATCGTCAGCGAGGCACAGCATAATCATCGAATGAGCCTTTTCCTCCATAGTTTTGAACTCCACGGAGGTTGCATCCATTCCATTCTTGTCTTTCGCTAACGGCGCCCACAGACCGTTTTGCTTCAGCAAAGCCTGCATCTTGATTCGCCACAGACTGAAACTGTTTCTCCCTGTAAACTTGTCGATCTTCGTCATGGATACCGACATCGTTCTCGGCGGAAATTCGAACCTGCTCTGATACCAGTTTGTTGTAACAGAATCGAAACGAGAACAAAGTAAACGCAAGAAAGACACACAGATATACGTGGTTCACCAAAGATTGGCTACGTCCACAGGAGAGGGAGATCAGATTATACGGAGGCGGTATTACAGTTTTCGGTACAATTAGGTTTACACATAAGCCGCTATATATAGCGCTAAATAACCCTAAGCCCAACAACAAAACTGATGGGCCCAAATAAGCCCATACAACAAAACTGAGACCCCCGTGCTACCTGTCGCAGTGTGTGATTCAGATTCAAGGCATACTAACAGGTACAAATCATGTTGAAGCTCCAACTGTTGAAGCTCCAGCTGTTGAAGCTCCTACTGTTTAAGCTCCATTTGTTGTTGAACAACAGGAAGTCTTAAAGAAATTAGGGAAAATGATTACAAGGAGTTCAAAGTTGAAGGCTTCTACACAAAAACAAAAGAAGATAAAACCATCTATAGGTGTAAATAGTGTTCGTCTGTTAAAGGTCTTAACAAAGAAAAGCTTGCATGGAAAAGAAGTTACTGGAAATGTCTAGGTGAACATGATAACGGACCTAGTCAAGTGGATGATAGATGAGCAGTAAGTTGTCAGACTGTGTCCAATAAATTCTATAGTATATCTTACCTACATATCTTAATATATTCCTAAAAAAAATCATGTTCAACTCTATAATTAATTGCAATTACATCAGGCCTGAAAAGTATTTGGGACCAAATGGCCTAGAAATTGACAAAGGCTTCTTTTGGGAAATCTTGGCTAAGGGAGAATGGTTAGAGAGTGAGGCGAGGAAGCCATCGATAGTTACAATCTTAAACACAATCATACTTTCTTAATAATTGGTTATATTTAGGACTTGCTTAATTAATGTTGTTCAATGATGAAGCATCTAGAACAAATGATATACTTTTATCGTGAGGTGATACAGAAGGATCCAGAGACGCTCAAGAAGGTGGTTATTCTGGACACACTATGGCAAGGATGGGTAATAAGTGAGTATGGGAGAAAGAAAGCAGGTTTGGAGCCATCAAATAATGATGTTAATGCTTTGCAGTACCTAGATGGTGAATATCCAGAACATTTTCCAAGAAATCGGATTATGTGCAATGTATCTTATGTCCCTTTAACATAAGGAACAACCACTGGATAAAATTTGGAGATCAAGCTTGATGACTGGTGTGTGACGGTGTAAGATTGCATTGAAAATCTGTACACATAAAATAATATAGCTGAGGAAGTTGTGCCTATCGTTGCGATGTTACCACATCTTATCCTGCACTACAAAACACTAGCCAACAAATGCTGATAAGGCTATGCATGTGACTAGATAAAAGGTTAATAAGAAAAACAAGCGGGGGTAGGTCTTTGCATTTAACAACTGTAAATATTTAATTAAATTTGCTTGTACATGTAACTGAATTTCGTGGTTTATAACACATAAATGATTGTGGGGGTGTATACCCTTAAACATATAGAATTGCTTATGTTGCAGATGACTAATCTCGACCAGGCAGCTGGCAAGTTTATTAATGCCCAAAGAAGCCATATTTCATATAGAATAATCAGTTCAAAGTGGGATAATGGGTCCTAACTATGGTTTTAAGACTATATGTTGGGTTTTAAAGATTGATGCTTTTATGACAATTTTATGGTTTAGAATTTTGGGAATTTATGGTTGGAACGATGAGGTTCATTGTAGTAAAAGACTTGGGAAGGTTTGGAATGTTGCAATGGTATCCGACAGTACGTAATTTTTGCGGGCATGTGGAGTATGTGATCGATGTGGTGTAAGTGGTCTATTCCAGACCTTTTAGTTTGGACATACAGTCATGCCTATTTTCATTTTGAAATGTGTGTCAAAATAGTTTGTCTTATTTAGAATTCTCTGTCAAAATAGTTTATAACTGATAAACCTGTATAGAAAAAATAAGTAGGGACTTAGCCCATCAACACTAAAACGTCTTAATAAGTCCATTATTCTAAAAAATAAATTAATGCATTGTATGTAACAGTTAGTTGTCTAATTCAATGTTTAAACACAAACCCTTTTTGATTGATGTGAAGAAGGTTAGACCATTACATACAACGGATTAAACATAGTTCTCTTAGTACTCGGAAGGGATGTAGTCGATAAGTTTACAACCTAATTTTCATAGATCTGCTTCGAGAATCTTCAAATATTCCTTATGTTCACGAGCTTCCCTTCTTAGTTCTCTGTTCTTTTTCACCATAGCAGCAAAGGAGCGATCCTTCGTTAGCTCTACGTTCTCTTTCGCTAACATTTCAATTAAATTTGCAGCATTTTCACCGTATTCAGGATCAATCCTTTGACATGTATTACAAGCATAAGTTGTACCATTCATGTCCATTGGTTTATAATCACTGCAAATGAAATACCTTATTTTGTAGTTCTCGAAAGGAGCCTCACAGATTTAAACAATACATTGATTGCCACATGAGCATCGTGGGCGGTCGTGAAGATTAGGCGATGCCCGATACCATGGAGTGACCATCCTATTCCCTAAATAACAAGTTAGATACGTAACAAAATTTCGATTAATAATGAACAAACAACTCTATGAAAGATTACCTCATCTTGAGGGCCGCAACTTCAATGGAAACTTTGTATTTTGACAGACAATTACTATTGTAGGGATTGTTTTTTTATAGATGAGTAGAAGCTAGGGTTGGAAAAAAGGAGATATAGTTTGGGCTGGTCAATTGTAAATGTAACATTGGTTACCAGACAATATGTATAGGCCCACTTGTTTCTATCCAAATTTGTAGTTCACTAGGATGTATAAATATAAATCAAGATAAAATTAGGGTTGAGCAAAAACCGGGTCGACCCGGTTTTTTGGACCGGACCGGACCGGTTTTTTGGACCGGACCGGACCGGGTTTCGGTCCACATGTTTATGAAAATCCGGGTCCGGTCCGGTCCGGTCCAAAATCCGGTCCGGTCCGGGTCGACCCGGTTTTTTATTTTTTAATATAAAAATTAATATATTATATATAAATTATAAATTATAAATATTTTTTAATAAAATTATATATTTCTATACTAATATTCTTCAATATATTTATAAATAATATTTTTTTTAAAATTTTTTTAAATTTTTTAAATTTTTTTTAAAAATTTTGCAAAAAGTATAAATTCCGGTCCAAACCCGGACCCGACCCGACCCGGACCGGATCTTGGACCGGACCGGACCGGTCCATTCCGGTCCGGGTTTCGGGTCACACATTTTCGGAATTCCGGTCCGGGTCGGTCCGGTCCGGTCCGGGTTTGGACCGATGCTCAACCCTAGATAAAATTGTATATTGCTTGAATACTAGTGCAATTTCCATTTTGTGTATTGAGATACAAAGGTAAAACAAAGGGAGTCAAGTCAAGAACACTCAATAAAAATTCCACATTTGTTTCCATGTGTTGTCATTTTCTCATGTCGTATTATTGTCTACATTGCATTGGGAACACATGATGACATGAATGTAGCTTACACAAGCACAACCGAATGACTAATGTTGCACAAGGAAAAGTGTAAAGAATAGGTGAATGAAAAAAGTGTGCAATTGTTGCCTCTTTATGAAAGTAAAAACTTTGAAGTATATATCTACTTTGAAGTATATATAGAAAGAAAACCTAGTTTGGTCTCCTCCAAATTTCCATACTTGAAGAAGAAGAATGGTAAGTTAGTTTGTAAACATGTTTTCATTTCGTACGTGTTCATTTGGATTACGTTATAGTATTTTTGTTTTTATTGTATAGGTGTGCTTCCCTTCACATGGTCTAAAATTGACAAGTAAAGGTTCGTTGACGTGTTAATAGCCTATCAAGGTAAGTATGAGGCGCATGAGAAGTTTAGGTGGAGAGTAGCAAGGGAAAAATTTGGCCGAGCTACGGGAAGAAATGCTACTATGTTGATTTTGATGAACTAGTATGATTACATGAAGCAAATCTGGAATGTATGGAAGTCCCTCCATTCATTCTACAATTTTGAGTGTGATCCGTTAACAAGGGCGATTTCGAAAGATGATTCACGGTAGAACAGTTTATTGGCGGTGAGGTTTATATTATATTGTGTCGCTTCTTTTACACATTTATCGTCTAACATAAATTCGCCATTCTATAGGTACAACGAAAACATGTTTACATGCGTGTTAAATTGTTTACTCCAACAATGAAGACTTTGTGTTCTCAGCTCTTCCATCCATAACAAGAGGTTGCAATCGAATAGTTTACGCTACTCTATTCATGTATCTTCGATGTTTGGATACAACCAATACAGATTGCATTATTTTTTTCAATGTACTTTCGATCTGGGCGAAGAATTTGGGCATTTACCTTATATTGATCCCAAACGGGCCTTAATATATATATAAGATACTATCCTAGGTTGGGCTTTGCCAAATGAACTGCAATTGCAAGTAATCTGAGAAGTGCAACAATTAGTGTGGCCCATTGGCCCCTTTATAGTTTTTTATTAAGAAAATAAGTCCTTGTTAGTTTTAATTAGTTTTTGATAGCCCCTATGGAGTTTTCCAGCCCTAAATTACTTTACTCTTTTAATTATTTCTCACCTTCTCTCCTATCTCCTCTCCCTTTCGCGATCGCCGCATCTCCGCCTCCATCCTCAACTCTCTCCTATCGCCGCCTTCGTCTTCCAAAATTGTCGTCGTCTCCCTCTCGAATACATTGAACACCACCGTTGCATCCTTGTTGAACTTGATTTTGGGGCCGTAGATTTTAACCAAATGGGCGTCAGGTTCTGAATTTGGGTGGTGGAGTTTCATCAAAGCAATGATGAGCCAGTTGATCAGGTACCTTCTTTTTTTGTTGATTTGTGTAAGACCTAGTGAGTCCACATGATCCAAGCACCTGAAATCGGTTTTGGATGGAAATTATTTTTCTTGTGCACTCCAACTGTTCGATGAAATGCTCTTTATCATTGGTTCATGTATGTCAAAGTTTGTTGTAGAATCTTCTTGGGTTGGCTGATGAGGTGGACGATCTGGATATATGACCTTGACTATTGACTTGTATGTGTCTTCTGATTCTGCCTCCTAATTTATGAAATGAAGTTGAGATTGAGAAACAATAGGTGCAAGGTGCAGTTTTTCATTTTCTAGGTGAAAATGATGAAGTTGCTTGATGATCTGTCAAGTACTCAGAATTTAGAGTGTAGGTAAGGATGTAAGGTGTTCGACGAAATTCCTGAAAGAAGGCTATTGATTTTCAGAGTTTAGTTGGTTGATTTGAGGCAGAAGTAACAATTGCCAATTCTATGTGGGATAACTTTACTATTGTACCCAAATGAATTGCAAGAGGTTGACTAGATTTAGATCAAACTATTGGTTGTTGTTAAACTACTGCTGAACTCAAATTTGGATTTCATTTTAGTGATACACTCCTAATTTGATCACTGATGTAATGAATGTTTCCCTTACATGTTACTGCCTTACTGGTCACGAGCAAGCCATGTGGATCAGGTGCAACAGGAGTGCCCCTATGTTCCGAGCCTTGGAAGCAAATCAGTTGGGACGGAATTCATCTAACTCAACGGGCTTACAAAAACATGGCTATAACCCTCTTCTCTCAAATCTTCCCCCACCATCAGATTCCTGCCCAGCTTATATGATCCATTTTGCATCACTTTACTGTTTTGATAACTTAGCTAGTATTGTGTTGGAGCTTTTATTTATGTTACTGTATTAGTATTAAATTACTTTAAATAGGACCCATTTTTCTTGTAATTGAACTGATTTGGAACATAATAATAATATGACTGCAGTTTTCTCCTATACGTAACTTGCATGAATTGTGCACTACATATATTCACGTAAACATTTAACCGATTATATTTATAAGTGTAATGACACTTTTTAATGTGGTTAAGTGTCGTGACACTTTTTATTTGGTTTTATGAGTATTATGACACTTTTTATATGAGTTTATGAGGATAATGACACTTTTTAATGTGGTTTTACAAATGTAGTGACAAATTTAATTTGGTGCTAGTGTAATGACACTTTTTAATTGTGTAAATGATAATTTCTATGAATATAATATAATGACACATTGTATTGATATAATGACATTTTTCATATGAGTTTGTGAGTGTAATGACACTTTTTATTCGATACATAAAAGTGTCATTTTAAACCAAAAGTGTTATATGAAAACAATATGAAAGTGTCATAAGATTGAGAGTGTCATTAATTTGACAGTGTCGTTAATTTAAAAGTGTAATTAATTTAAAAGTTTCATTTGCGTTAAAGTGTCATTAGTGTAAAAGTGTCATTAGTATAAAGTGTCATTACAAAATAAGTGTCATTAGTATTAAAGTGTCATTAAAAAATAAATGTCATTAGTATAAAAGTGTCATTAAAAAATAAGTGTTATTAGTCGAAAAGTGTCACTAAAAATATATTATTAAAATAATTAGAAACATGGGAGAAAAACTTGGTGGAAGGGGTTAGTTTTTAAGGGGGTTAGTTTCTTAATAAAAACTTTACACAAAGTCATTTACCCAATTTACCGGAAATGCAACGTGCCCAAAATTGAGCCGGGCCCAGGAAACAAAAAACCCAAATGCGGGTTCGACATGCCTGAGAGCTCGACTGTTGAAGCTTCTAGTCAACCCCCTACACTTGGAGGAGTTAGCTTACAATCTTGAGTTCTTGATGCTTCTTCGCACTTCAGCTCTTTTAGTTCGCTCCATGAGGATCCTTCACATTCCTTGCTTGCAAGACAATTACTCTTACTTGTAATTTTCTCTCTCGCACCGCTGTTCTTCGTAATATGTATCTCTCATTTACCTAGATTTGGAATCAGAATTTCTACTCGTAATATTCATCTGCTGATTCCTGGACTGAATTTTTGCTGTAATAACAGGATAATCGATGAATCGACCAAGAAGGCGGCTGCGGTCGATCCAGTGGAGCCTGAGAAGGTTCTGAAAATCGCCAAGGATAATGGCGTCGATTTGAAGATGGTTCTTACTACTCATCACCACTGGTTAGAGTCTCTTCTTTGGCAGATGCTTATTGTGATGAACACTTTCTTCATAATAGCTTAATTAGCTATTGAGCAGGTTATCATCTAGCTGACATTGTAAAGGCTATTATGCTTGTGTTGTTGATGTGCAAATACGACAGGGACCACGCGGGTGGAAATGAGAAGATGAAAAGCTTGCTACCTGAAATTGAAGTATATGGTGGCTCAATAGACAATGTAAAGGGTTGTACCAAAAAGGTGGAGAATGGTGATAAAATCTCCCTTGGCGCTGAAGTCAATATCCTTTCTCTTCATACTCCTTGGTACTACTTTTTTATCCTATGCTCCTTGAATATTTATCTGATTTAACCATAAATATGCTGCTACAAACTGATAGTGGAGTTTTATTAGATTACCTTTCCTTGTCGTATCAATGTGGACCTCGATATAGTATACAACTATACACAGATTCAAGTGAAAGTTTGATCTTGTTTGAGTAAGGTGACTAGAGGATTGGAATTTATCTTCACAAAGGTAAAATTTAACCATACCATGAGTGCTGCTATAAGCTAAATACAGCTCAATAGCAATGTTTAGGTTGGCTTAGACTTGTGAAAAGTTGAAAACACTACTAACATGAGTTCAAGCGAGAACTGAGTTGTGGATGATAATCATGTTCTTAGATCTAGTAGTTATCTTGTTGATCTTGTTGTCAAATTTTATAACATATGCGTTTTCTTTGAGTGAAGAGAAGCACTAAGATGTCGGGCGTGCAAGTGTAATCAGCTTGATGATATTGCTTAGTTTGATGTAGTTGAAGATGTATTTTCCAAATCTCATGTCAATTGTCTTCTAATTGAATTATTAAAAATCTCCAACCAAACTGCCAAAGTTCATACCAAAAGAAGGGACATTTTGCATTAAGAAACTGAAAGGGTTATCTAGCTGTTCACTGTTTTGGAGAATGGATATGTAATTAGCACAATTTTATCTAAAATTGCACTCTTCCTTGCTTTTTTTCCCTTTTTGAAAAATACATATAGATGTTGGGATGCCTTACTTTTTGCACAGGAAAGGTGCTGTGTTTCTCTTAGGTCTATGCATTTTATCTGTTTGCCTCCGAGTTACTACGTGAGTATTTCCTATTGAGCTCTGATCCTTGGTGCTGCCCTGACCTTCATTTATCTTTCTCATCAGCCATACCAATGGCCACATAAGTTACTATGTCACTGGAAAAGAAGACGAAGATCCTGCGGTCTTTAGTGGTGACACTTTGGTAATTTTGATCTCAGTTTTATTATCTAGTCACTTCTGTTTAATTGCTATTTGTTTCTGAAAAAGAGATGTTTCAGTGGTTATGTTACAATGGTTGAAAACACGTGTCATTGTCATATATATGTAATTGGTCATTGTTAAGATATCTAAAAGTTTCAACAAGCTGATTTTCTTCTAATATGTATGATATATGTGTAGTTTGTTGCTGGCTGCGGTAAATTTTTTGAGGGTACAGCGGAGCAGATGTATCAGTCTCTATGTGTGACGCTGGCCTCCCTGCCAAAACCAACTCGTGTTTTTTGCGGCCATGAGGTAATCTTTTATTGTTCTTTACATGCATGATGCTTGTTTATCTTCAAAGGTGACTGGCTGTATCCTGATTACCGACAAAGCAAGTTCATTTTGTTGAATAAGTGGATAGAAAATGATGTAGTTTGCTTTAACTTCAAGTTTGTTTGAGTATTTCGTCCCTCAATTGAAGAACCAAGAATTGGGGCATTTGTATCAGTGGATGAAGAAGAGGTTTGGCATTGATGAATTTCTGTTTTTCAGTACACAGTGAAAAACCTGCAGTTTGCGTTGACAATTGAACCAGAGAATGCCAAGATAGCTGAGAAATTAGCATGGGCTGAGAATCAGCGAAAAGAGGATCTGCCTACCATTCCTTCAACCATCGAAGATGAGTTGGAGACTAATCCTTACATGCGCGTTGATCTCCCCGAGATCCAGGTACTAGTTTGTCAAAACTCTGTTAAAACAATCATATTGAATCTCGCCTGATTCACATTCCTGTCTGTGTGTCTGTTAACAGAAAAAGGTGAGGTTTAACTCACCTGTAGAAGCCATTCAGGAGATAAGGCGCCTGAAAGACAACTGGAAAGGCTAATGTAATGAAAAACTAGTCTTGTTCCATGTTTAATAAGGCTTTCGGAAAATCTCTACGAGGCTCGTCTCTAATTTTTCCGAAATGTGTTAGTTGTTTTTGTACTTGAAGATAAAACTCCGCTTCACTTTAATCCATAAACTCTTGCTGTTATATTCAAGTCTTTCTCATGATTGTAGTTCGACTCCCACTAATGACATGCTTTCCTTATATAGGGGTGTGGGCCCCCTTCCCCGTTCTTAGCTTGTTAAAAAAAAAAGTCTTTCTATGATTGCTCTTACCTTACTCGTTTTGTGGTGGGGTTTATTTTTGATCCCACCGCTCTTTGTTTAGGGAGTATTTTGTTGCAAGCAAATTCCACGCTTTATTGGCTCTTATTTACTTTTATGTAATTATGTAGTGTAGGTCGAGTATGTTTCTTCCTTTAAAAAAAGAGGAGGGAAAAAAGTAGAGGATAAGGTATAAAGTAATGTCCACAAACGCCCCCCGGACCAATTTGAGAGAATTGCAAATGGCAATAACTACACTAGCAACAGGCAAATGGGTGTCTGTTTTGTCAAGCAACAACAACAACAGCAACAGCAAGACTCGGACACCTCCTCCGATTCCAATATTCATCTCGACGGATGCATCCTCCGTGGACCTTGAACGCCTGTCGTGCCTTTATTCGTCGTGCAATCAGTCGGTCCACCGGTTTCCAAACCCCCCTCAACACATGGACCTCCGTAAGCTTGGGGTGGCTGTTGCCCACAGCTCCATCGTCGTCTCCGTCTTCACTAATCCCGATGAATCTCACACAGCCTCCTTCAGGCCTATTTGGTCCCCCCTCTCGCACCACAATGGCCGTTTGGTCGGCTTTGGCCGCGCCGTTTCCGATCTCGGATTGACAGCTGCTATCTATGACGTCATGGTCACCTCTCCTCTCTTTCCCATCTCCCATTTATTTATCCTCACCTCCCCTTCTCATATTCATCTTGTGTTGTTCAGGTTCTTCCAGGATTAAGGCGCATGGGAATTGGTCAACTCATAGTACAGAGAATTGTTAGGTTCGTCTTCCAAATTTAACATTCTCAAACAAAAGTGCACATTCGTCATCTTCTTCTGCCTTTGCAGAATGCTTACTAATCAAGGCGTTTATGACATTTCCGCCCTCTGCTCCGATCAAGAGAGGTACGAAGCAACACACTCTTTCCATCTCTTTTTCTCTACCTCTGAAAAAAAACGTAACATGTTATTCACCTCCAAAGCAATCTTTACTATGCAGCTTGTTTTTTAAAACATGTGGATTCGGAGACGACATTATGGGATCGACGACAATGATGTATGGTACTAGTGTTTCCACAAACAACTCCCAAAGCGATCTAATTGTCAAGGCCGGCAGGAAGTTACTATCAGCTCCGCCCCTTAGATTACCTTTCAATTCCCACACAACTTAACATTGTAAAGCATCATGTACATCTCAATACAAAAACGACTTTGTATGTAGATATGTTTATATTTTTATATATTCAGAGTGAGATAATTTCTTATTTATGAAACACTTGCAATTCCGAATGTTCTGATACGTAGAAACATTGAAATGGAAGGAGCCAACTTATCTGTTATCAATGTTACTAAGGAAATCTAACAGTCTTTGGAAAATCGCTAGTGTCCTTTTTGTATCATGTTCTTTTTCGACAATCCAAATTAGTCATATTTTATGAGAGCAACTAAGTGGCTGAACAAATCAAACCTTGAAATCAGTCAAAATCTTATTAAACAAAAAATCATTTGCCTGCCAAGCCTAACTGAAGATCTCATTATGAGATAAAATTCATCAACCCTGTCTACTTGTTTGACACTAGGTTGGCACTGAACCTGAAGACATTTTTTTTGTAATTACAAAACTATGCGCATGAGAACCAGAGAAAAACACAATGCTAATCTAGTTTGTTTAATAAGAAGGAATGTACAAAATGTACAGAAAGATCAAACCAATTGAATCTAGGTCAAAGCAATTTTCTGACAAAATTGGTGTTCAAATGCTGTTCAGTATTGACAAGTAAAATCAAGAACATAGTAACATTCACTTAGTGTGTAAAGATAGCCTCAACTCTGTCCAGAGATGCCTGCAAACTTCCAGAATTCATATTGAACAATGATTCTTCTGTTCCTAAACCCCTATCAAAAAGAAAAAAACATCCATCAGCAAATGCCAGATGCAAGAAGTAGGCTGTTCAGATTAAGAAGACGACAAGAATAGAAGCTGTCAATATGACATGATTATAACAAAACATAGCACGAAAAGTAGCACTAAACAGGCAAATTAGTTTAAAAACTATGATCTTTGGAAGTGGTGCATGCATTTGTTATATTCAGTTTACTAGTTCAGGTTAATTATTATGATGCAATATACAACAATTACCCAGTGACTTCTGGGAGAACATAATCTGCCTTCCAACCAAAGCGCAAATCCACACCAGGACACAAGCCAAGTTTAGTCTTATTCCTTATCCGAGATATACCATCACCGCCGAAGCATGTTGTAAGCTTCCACTTCCATCCAGTTGCATTTAACGAAAAGCTATGGCCCACACCTACCTGCAGGTATTCAAGGCTGATTTGAGAATATAGATACAGAAAATTTGCAAGCAATTTCTAATGTATATAAAAAAGTTGAGGCTTGAGAGTAGTTTCATAATGGTTACACATTTAAAGGTGGAGAAAAGAGATGGTAGACCTGTAAATTCAAGAATTTTGTAACGGGGATCTTCTTAGACAGTAAGCGAATATCTTGCCTTAATGGCTCACATTCAACCTTCCACTTCCGCTCCGCTGACATTGGCTTCAGCACAAGTTTACCCTGAAAATCATTCAGGGGTGCATTGTAGAACTGCAGCAATAATGCAAATGCGTTAGCACTTTACCATTTTCAACATCTACTTCAAATACACACTCCAATTATAAGGAGTATTTGTGTGCCAAACAAATTCATAATATTATTCTTGATTGATCAAGTGACCATGGCTCAATTTCGTAAACTAGAAGGGAACATAGAATGAAGAGGGATAGATATGCTTTTGGAACATTATAATAAAAAAGTACAATTATTTGAGTGATATGTAGTGAGAATTGCACAATCATCCATCCACCCAATAGCAAGCAAAGTAATGCGGAGTATAACGTAACGACCATGCCAAATTACACATCACAAACTAAAGAATATCCATTCACAGCACCGAACAATTATTCCTCAAACATTGTTGCAACAAGGAATGTGAAATGTTCACTATCAGAAGAGACCAAGATAATTTACATGAAGTTGCTAAACACAGCCATCATTGAGAAGCTCTCTCGAGAAACCCATATGTAATAGCATTAGTGACTAGAGTATAAATTCTCCTCATAAGTCACAATTCTCATTTGATAACAAAAATTCATAAGAAAAAGAGGAGCAAGAATAACCCAATAATCCAGACTCTCCAAAGTGATTTGAAGGTATGAGTCTCACCTTCAACATTAGGGTATAATTCAACTTGTTCAATTACTCATACTTGAGTTGAATCGGATAAAATTGGAAGAAAAGAATGCCGAATTGAAGTATTAATTTAAAACAACAACGTACTTCCAAGTTGACACCAACTCTGAGCCCTTGAATTTCTTTCCTGAACTTAAGAAAAAGCTCAGAAGGGACCAAATCTATGTTGTAATGCTCATCCCACGAAGCGGGTTCTTCGGACTTCGGGCCCGAGCCGTAACCCGGATCCATCTCAAAGCAACCCTGGAAGCAGTTTGAGAGATAAACTGAAGATATTTCAATTGGGATGTCTTCTCCTTCTCCTTGCCGCCAATAAATTTGGTTGATGTGGTCAAGCCTCGAATTCGAGATAAGCAATTCCACAAACCGACGCAGCACCGGGCCGTTGTTTCAATGGGGGATTTTGGGGGTTCTAGTCAGACCTGGCAAAACTGATCCGAATCCGAAATCCGAACCGATAAAATCCGAACCGAGTCCGAATTTTGATCCGAAAAATGGCGGCGGAATAATCCGAACATGAACCGAAATCCGAACCGAACCGAAACCGAACCGAAGTATGTACAGTCCGAAAAAGACCCGAATCCGAACTAATCCGGACAAATCCGATCCGAACATTATCCGAAATGCATTATACCGAAAATAGTCCGATCCGAAATAATCCGAAATATAAATTATCCGATCCGAATCCGATCCGAAGTGAATTTGATCCGAAATTATCCGATCCATAAATCACTTGATCCGAAATAATCCGAAGTAAATTTGATCCAAAATTAATCTAAATAAAATGGTGAAGTTCACAAGCAATTGTTCAAAACAATCCTAAAATAATAAAATGAGCAACGCCATCAAATATCATTCACAATACATTAATACATACACTTCGTTCTGCTGTCATAATAAAATAGAAAAAATTTTGGGAAGTGGCGGGAAAAAGTTAGGTTTGGAATTGTTGATTTGAGAATTGGGTTTACATAATTGGGAAAGTGGTGGTAAAATTTTGGGAAGTGGCGGCAGAAAAATTAGAATTGGAGCCAAATGAATTTGGTTGTACATATTTTTCATTTCTTTAAGTTCTGTACGTACTAGACTTATTACTCCCGTTCCATTTTATTTGTCCTGTTTTAACTGAACACGAATACCGATGCACATTTTTTATCATAAATATTTTTAATTACATTTTGTTGAAAATTATAAAAAATATATAATGTTAAAGTACTTAACGAGACGAATAAAACAAGATCAAACACGACCATGTTTTTCTTAGATAATTAAAAATGAAGTGAGAGTCTAATATGAGTATAAAACAATTTAATTGCTAATTACAACAACAACAACATCTACCCATATGTCCCGCGGAATCGGGGTATGGGGGATCAGGATAAGCTGACCAATGAAGCTCGATGGAAATAGTTGGAAATGAGCGATAATCAACGAAGCTCGATGAAAATAGTTGGAAATGAGCTAGTCCGATAACCGACACTCGTTTTTCGTTGAAACTTTTTATATTTTTTGACTCTTATTGGAATTATATTGATAATATGTGAAGATATCGACTCGATCTGACGGTCGTATCTCGATAAAACGATGAAAACGAGGCAAAATGGGCCAATGAGGCCCAATAGGCCCAATTACCCCAAACGGCCCAATTGGCCCAAGTGACCCAAATGATTTTGATTCGTATTGGAATTATATAGATAATATGTGAAGAGATCGACTCGATCCGACACTCGGATCTCGAGATCCGACGATATCATTGAATAGTTGTAGCGATAATCAATGAAGCTTGATGAAAATAGTTGGAAATGAGCTAGTCCGATGTCCGAGACTCTCTTTTTGTTGAAACATTTTATATATTTTGGTTCGTATTGGAATTATATTAATAATATATGAAGAGACCGACTCGATCCGACGATATTATTGAATAGTTGTAGCGATAATCAACGAAGCTCGATGAAAATAGTTGGAAATGAGCTAGTCCGATAACCGACACTCGTTTTTCGTTGAAACTTTTTATATTTTTTGACTCTTATTGGAATTATATTGATAATATGTGAAGATATCGACTCGATCTGACGGTCGTATCTCGATAAAACGATGAAAACGAGGCAAAATGGGCCAATGAGGCCCAATAGGCCCAATTACCCCAAACGGCCCAATTGGCCCAAGTGACCCAAATGATTTTGATTCGTATTGGAATTATATAGATAATATGTGAAGAGATCGACTCGATCCGACAATCAGATCTCGAGATCCGACGATATCATTGAATAGTTGTAGCGATAATCAATGAAGCTCGATGGAAATAGTTGGAAATGAGCTAGTCCGATAACCGAGACTCTCTTTTCGTTGAAACTTTTTATATATTTTGGTTCGTATTGGAATTATATTAATAATATGTGAAGAGATCGACTCGATCCGACACTCGAATCTCGATAAAACGATGAAAACGAGGCAAAATGGGCCAAATGGGCCAATGAGGCCCACTTAGCCCAAATGGCCCAATTGACCCAAGTGACCCAAATGATTTTGATTCGTATTGGAATTATATAGATAATATGTGAAGAGGTCAATTCGATCGGACACTCGGATCTCGAGATCCGACGATATCATTGAATAGTTCTAGCGATAAACAATGAAGTTCGATAAAAATAGTTGGAAATGTGCTATTCTGATAACCGATCCTCGTTTTTTGTTAATTTTTTTATATATTTTGATTCGTATTGGAATTATATTGATAATATGTGAAGAGATCGACTCGATCCGACATTCGGATCTCAATAAAACGATGAAAACGAGACAAAATGGGCCAATGAGGCCCAATTAGCCCAAATAGCCCAAATGATTTTGATTCGTATTAGAATTATATTGATAATATGTGAAGAGATCGATTCGATCAGACACTCTGATCTCGAGATGCGACGATATCATTGAATAGTTCTAACGATAATCAATGGAGTTCGATTAAAATAGTTGAAAATAAGCTATTCCTATAACCGAGACTCGTTTTTTGTTAATTTGTTTTTATATGTTTTGATTCGTATTGGAACTATGTTGATAATATGTGAAGAGATTGACTCAATCCGACACTCGGATCTCGATAAAATGATGAAAACGATTAAATTCACAATTTAACATTATTAAATTTTAAGTTGGTATTTTTTAAGTAGGAGGCTCCAAATATTTTTTTTAACCAATATTGGTCTCTATTTATAGATCTCGAAATAATAAAATCATTGGTATTTTTTATTTATTTTTATCATTATTAAATTTTAAGTTATAAACGTTTAAGTGAATAACAATTATAAAACATAATCAAATAAATATACCTACTTCACCAATCAGGGGCTGCCACGTGACAGCTCCTTTAAAAAAATTAAATTTGGGTCTTCTTCTTTCCTTGCCACAAATGAGGCAACTCTCTACCAAAAAAATTGAATTTGAGTCTTCTTTTTCGGCACTAATGTATTTTTTTTAAAAACGCTTTACCAAAAAGAATATTAGATATTTATATATACGATTAGAAACTGCCTAAGTATAATAGTCCATTCTTCTAAACTAAACTGAAATCCGAACAAAAACCGAAACAAATCCATCCGAATGGTATCGATCCGAATAATATCCGAACTAGTTTTATCCGAACCGAACCCGAATCCGGAATTATTCAATCCGAATGGTCTCAATCCGAATAATATCCGAATATGAATTTATCCGAACTACCTTTATCCGAACCGAATCCGAATCCGAACTAGATGAGCCCGAACAATATCCGGTCCGATCCGAATCCGATCCGGACCGACTACAATCCGAATTGAAAACTGGTCCGAACGAATCCGAACCGAATTATCCGAACCGAATCCGAACCGAATGATCCGATTGCCAGGTCTAGTTCTAGTAGACCTGACGAAGAGGTCGAACGGGTCGGATTCGGGTCAAACGGGTCGAAAACGGGTTTGGGGTTTCTAGTAGACCTGACAAACAGGTCGAACGGGTCGGGTTCGAGTCGAAAACGGCTTTGGGTCGAACGGGTATGGGTTTCTAGTGGACATGGAAAACGGGTTGAACGGGTCGGGTTCGGGTCGAAAATGGGTTCTGGTCAAACGGGTCGATAAAATTTTCGAGTTGGTCGAGTTCGGGTTCTGGTCAACCCAACGGGTTTCAAATGTTCCGTTTTTTTATTGTAATAAAGAAAATAAAATTTAAACAATATTTTTATAATAAAATATTAATATTTAATAAAATACATTGTTATTTTTTAATTTAACTGGAATAAAATATGTGAAAAGTGAGTCCCTCGACGAGTTTCGAGAAGTTCGGGTTGGTCCGGATTTGACCCAATGGGTCTCGGGTCGGGTTGGGTCGAGTTTTTTTTCGGATCGAGTCAACTCAAAGGGTTGGATCAACTTTTAATAAGTCTAGTTTCTAGCGTTTTTGTTTTCGGAAACAAGGCGAATTAAAGGTATATTTCCGAAATTAGGAAAACAATTTATAAATTTATCCCCTCTTTGTTTCTACTTCAATCACTTTGGATAAATAAGATTTGAAATAAAAATAGAATAAACTATAAGGAAATAGACACAAAAGATTATACACGTTGTTGGACCCCGTTCTCGAGTCTAAGTATTCTCGGGCCCAATTCATGAGTAGGATTGTATTAAAGAAGTAGAAAGCTCATTTAAGGCCCAATTCGAGGGGTTTTTAGTAGACGTGGCAAACGGGTCGAACGGTTCAGGTTTGGGTCGAAAACGGGTTTGGGTCAAACGGGTCGAAAACGGGTTCGGGTTTCTAGTAGACCTAGCAAACAGGTTGAACGGGTCGGGTCGGGTTCGGGTTCGGGTTCGGCTCAAAAACGGGTTTTGGGTCAAACGGGTCGATAAAATTTTCGGGTTGGTCGGGTTCGGGTCAACCCAACGGGTTTCAAATGTTCGGTTTTTTTATTGTAATAAAGAAAATAAATTTTAAACAATATTTTTATAATAAATTGTTTTTATTATATTATTATTTAATAAAATACATTGTTATTTTTAATTTAAATGGAATAAAATATGTGTAAAGTAGAGGATTAGATGATCGACACTTGGATTCTGACTCTCGGTGCCGAGTTCGTGCCAAGACAATTTATAATTTTATCCACTCTTGGTTTCTACTTCAATCACTTGGGATAAATAAGATTTGAAATAAAAATGGAATAAACTATAAGGAAATGGACACAAAAGATTATTCACGTTGTTGGACCTCGTTCTCGAGTCTAAGTATTCTCGGGCCCAATTCATGAGTAGTATTGTATCGAAGTAGAAAGCTCATTTAAGGCCCAATTCGGACAAGGTCGCTAACAGCCTACACAGTGGATAAAGTGGGCCCCTCGTGACGTGGTATAAATTCTAACGGAAATGAGAGAGAAAAACATCTTGGATCATTTGACAAACTTTCTCTCTTGTAAGAAAGAGAGCAAAAACACGAAAGTGGAGTCTCGCCTTGAGCTCATCTTCCTACCTCCCAATTCATCTTTTTTAGTAGATGATTGGATGATCGACACTTGGATTCTGACTCTCGGTGTCGAGTTCGTGCTTTTGGTGTAAGAATTGTCTTATTCTGAGGTGATTCGTGAGCATTGTCGTTGTTCTCTAGTAGTTCGTGAATTGTGTTCTTGTGTATTGTGTTGATTCCCTCCTCCTTCCTTATTTGAGATTCTATTTCTTGTTGTTGCGAGTCTTTAGGCTCTTTTGTGTGTGATTGCTTACTGACTTGGGTCTCGCAGAGCCAAATTCGGGGGTCATCCCTTCTGTTTGGTTGCGAAGGTACTTAGGAGCTCAAGAACACGAAGAACATAGGAAGAAGATGGAGTTTGATCCGAAAGAGAGTGGAGTTCCAAGTTGTTAGTCCCAGCTGTGGTTGAGAGATCTCTGGCAATGAAAGGAGCATTCTATAGCTGGCCTAATGATCGCGAGGTCACGACACCTGGGCTCCAACAATGGAGCCGTCCGTGAGGACCTCCTCGCGGCAATGCAAGTGAAACTCATGAACCCAAATATAGAAACTAATGAACTTGCAAATAAGAAATTCATGAACTTAAAATACGTTTTTCTTTTTATGAACTTGAGGATTGTGAGAGTATTTTTTATGAAAAAGATAAAAGAAGTTATAAAAAACTAATGAACTTGTTAGACAAACTTATGAACTTGCAAGTTAAAACACATGAACCTACAACTACGAACTGTAGGTTCAACAAATTATACCTGTAGGTTTAACAAGTAATTAGACCTATAGGTTCAACAAGTAAAACAGGTAGGTTCAACAGATATTGAGAAGTAGCTTTCTTACTTGAATGTTGAACAAAAGAATAACAACAACATGGCACATAAATGTCAAAACAAAGAGTTAAACTGTCTCCATACCATTATCAATGTCATCCCTGATATAGCAAACCTAAGGTTACACTTACGTATTAGGTTCATCGATTTACACATACAAGTTCATTAAATTACTAGTGAACCTGAACACTACCGGTATGAACCTACAAGTCTATGTACATTAATCTAGGTTTAAGTGATTTTTCATGCGTGTTCATTAGCTTTAATTTGTAGGCTCATCAATTATGTCTTATGGGTTAATAGGATTTTCAAGTGGGTTCTTTAATTTTTTTTTTCAGGTTCATTAATTTTTTTTTTCTACGGTTACATTTTAACTTGTACGTTCTAAAATCTAGTTCTTAATTTTAACTTGCAAGTTCCCAAGTTTTAATTTATGGGTTCATTGAATCTAACTTGCGGGTTCGTGATTTTTCTTAATTGATGATTTTTTTCTTCTTGCAAGTTCATGAGTTTTATCGTATGGGTTCATCGGATTTTTTTGCATGTTTATGGGTTCATTGAACCTATGAACCCACAATTGAGAAGTAAAGAAACGTCTAAACTAATGAATCTGCAAGTGAAAACGAATGATCTTGCAAGTAAAAACTAGTGAACCTACAAATGAAAACTAATGAACTTGTAAGTAAAAATTAATGATCTTAAGAAACATTTTTTTTTCGTGAACCTGACGAATATTAAAGTACATTTGATGAAAAAAAGGGTTATATAGAAACTAATGAAGTTGCAAGTGAAACTCATGAACCCAAATATGAAAAGTAATGAACATGCAAATAGAAATTCATAGGTTCACATATTTATAGGTTCATTGGATTACATGCATACACCTTAAAATAGAGGTGTATAAGCTGTATTCTAGAGATTCGTTCGATAGGATTACACGTTCATGTGGATAATATTGCGGGTTCATGCGATAGAGTCACAGGTTCACGTCAAATTTAAATGCATGGCCCATCAAGTGAATTCACATAAATTATATACACGATATTCATAAGAGAGGTTCATAAAATATTTACAAGAGGTTCACAAGTTTTATACTAAAGGTTCATAAAATATATAATAGAGGTTCAGAGGTTTATAAATGAACCTGCAAGACTATCGACATGAACTGCAAAGCTATCGACATAAACAAACAAGGAATTTTTTTCTGAAATAAGCATTTTACCCGAAAAAATTCCCGACGTAGGCACTTATTTTAGCTTCGGAAATTTTTTACGTGTGAGAGACGCTGGTTGAACCAGCGTCTCTCATCCGAAGCTGAGGCAATTTTTTTTTTATTTTTTTATGTATAAGAGACGCTGGCCCAGCCAGCGTCTCTTATACATGTTAGTTTTTTAACATTCTTTCCAATTTTTGTTGTAGTTTTTAATTTTTTTTTATTTGCAGATGTATAAGAGACGCTGGTTCGACCAGCGTCTCTTATACAGATTTAATAAAAAAAAATGTATATGAGACGCTGGTTCGACCAGCGTCTCTTATACAGATTTAATAAAAAAAATGTATATGAGACGCTGGTTCGACCAGCGTCTCATATACAAAGAATTTTTTTTTTTTATTTGCAGATGTATAAGAGACGCTGGTTTGACCAGCGTCTCATATACAGAGAAGATTTTTTTTTTATTTGCAGATGTATAAGAGACGCTGGTTCGACCAGCGTCTCTTATACAGATTTAATTAAAAAAAAAGTGATGTAATTATACAATTTTTAATTAAAAAAAAATATGATGTGTAAGAGACTAGTCGAACCAGCGTCTCTTACACATAGATTTTTTTTTTATTTGCACCTGTATAAGAGACGCTGGTACGTTGAAACATAAAAAAAAATATACTTGTTACCCAGTGTCTCATATACACCGATGTTTTTTTTATTTGCACGTGTATACGTTCAAACATAAAAAAAAAATATATATGTTGCCCAGCGTCTCATATACAGCGATGTTTTTTTTTATTTGCACATGTATAAGAGACGCTGGTTGGACCAGCGTCTCTTATACCGTAATGTTTTTTTATAATAATTTGAAATAATAATGTAAATATGAAATTGTTGTGTAATAAATCTGATAAAAAATCATAGAGTTTAACATAAAATTTTAAATCAACAAATATGTAATAATTCTAATCTTCGTCTTCACTGTCTGTGTGACCATCATCTTCTTCTCTACTTGGCTCTTGGACGGGTGCTAACGTAGGCTCGTATCCCCACCCACATATATTACGTGCATCTCTGGAAATTGGCCTGGTGGGAGAAATAAATACACTTGAAGCACTAGTGGACATAAATGAACTTGGTGCATGCATTGATGATGTCATGTATGAATAATGAGACGAGGAACTCCATCCACATTCACCGAGATCTGAGAACGACGGTTGCGGGATTGAAGAACTGGGAAAATCTTGAAAGGAAGTATAATAGGGCGGATGTGCTGGAGAGACTATGGTCAACGCTGTTGGATAAGACATTGGTGGCGTAGACGCTGACGCTGACGCTGGCGGAATATAGGGAGGTGACATAGTCATTGGAGGATCTTGTTGGCTATAGAAGAATGATTGATCTACAGACAAGTGGTTAAGAACATCAATCCCTTACGTCGTCACATGTTGTCCCTGAAAAAAAAAATCATAAGTATGTTTGAAATATTCAGTGTAAATATTATATAAACTGATATGTTATATTTCATACTCACCACCATATACAAGTCTTGAGACAATGGTTGATATTGTCCTGCTGGCGGCCTAATATGTGGACTAATAAATCTACGAGTAATTGATCGGTACCAGCTCATATACCGTTCTTCCACTGTTGAAGGACATGGGTCATCCAGAGGCATAGCAATCCAATCCGCACGTCTGTTCCACAACTCTATAAATTGCTTGTGAAATATGCTCCAGTCTGTCTCATGCTTCCCCCTTCTGTTAACTAAATGCAACTCAGCATAGTTTTCACATGCACCCGGCACATGTTGTGGAAATCCGAATTGACGCATCACACGGTCGGGTCGATGCCACTCAACTATGTCAAAACAAATCATAGGGGCTTGGGTCCTCCACACATTGCATCCTAAAAAACAAATTCTACCAAGCCTCCCTAGTTCACTTGGTGTGTAGGGATCCCATGCAAACTAAATATAAAATAAAATGACCTTAAGTATGTTGAATATATGTATTATGTAATTAGACATTAAAAAAAATACAAACCTGATCGCTCCTTAGCCTATCCAATGCATCTCGATAATACATAAGATCATGACTTTTACCATCATATACGAAATCACACTTCAACCACCTAAATAAAAAAAGAGATTGATAAAAACTCGCCCGAGATATATGTATATGCAGTAATGGTGAATGTTACCTCAATGCAAGTGAATCTTGACCATTCAGAAATTGGTCATCAAGTGGTGGAGGTTGTGACCCTTCAGATAGGGAAGCCTTAGCTCTCCTCCTTCTATCTCTCCTCCTCGCTAGGAGATCTTGCTCCGGGTCTGAGACCCCGATAAACCTTGGCCTCCCAATCGGCATGCGTTGCCATGCCCATAACTACAATTATGACATTAATTAACCACTGAAAACCGATAACTTTAAATTCAATAAGTTATATTATATACCTGAAGTAAGATCAGTGGACCGCCTATTTGAGAGTGATGTTTCTCTGAGGCTTTGCATAGGTTGCGGTAAAGATATGCCAAAGTAGCACTTCCCCAGCTGTAGTATGCCGCAGACTCTAGATTCTCCAGCAACGGCAAATACACTACTTGTATTTCGCCTCCACTGTAATCTGAGAAAAGGAGGCCACCCATTACCATCAAGATGTATGCCCTTGCATAACACTTGATCGTCTCCTCATCTGCATTATCTGGCAATTCACTAAAGTTTGTTCGTAGCCATGAAAGCTTCAATGCTGAGCCGCCGAGTGATCGACTTGGATCTTTACCGAGCAGACGGATGACTTCTGATCTCCAATGGTGACCTGCAGTGCCTGATACAGCATAGCCATCCACACATAGTCCAAACAACACAGCAACATCTTGGAGTGTGATTGTTGCCTCACCCACGGGCAAGTGAAATGTATGTGTCTCAGGTCTCCATCTCTCCACTAATGCTGTAATAAGCTCCTTGTCTAGTTTGAATTTGGATCCTAGACGGGATACGCAATAAAATCCAGCAAGACGAATGTATTCTAAGACCCTAGGATGGGGATCGAACCAATGTCGCAGATGCACTCTAGTTTCTAAGGGTGTCATTGTCTATACAAAAGAAAGGGAAAATTAGAGAAATTTAAGCATGCAATGTACAAACTAACTAGTGAAAATCGATATTTAAGCATGTAATGTACACTTACATAAGCGGCATTGTTCCACACATCCGAAGATCTGTGTTGTTCTTGCTGACTAAGCACCTCAGACGATAATTGACCAGGGTTAATCTCCATGTACTAGCCATTGAAACAACAATCATAAACACACATGAATACAATCAACTTCATAAACAACAACAACAACAACAACAACAACAACAATCATTACAAATGTCTTAATAAACAACAACAACAATCATTACAAATGTCTTCATAAACAACAACTACAAATAAAGTACAACAATGAAAACTAGGTAAAGCTAGTTATGTTGTCCAGAACTGCTAGCTCGTGATGCACATGTCCTCCTGTTGTGTCCCTCTTGCCCACATAGTTTGCAGTTGCTTTTCCCTGGAGCACTAACAATGTCCATCTCATTATGGAATCGAGACTCTTTCCGCCTTCCTGGTCTACCAACGTCACGAAGATCATTCGGATCTGGCTTCAATTTTGGTCCCTCAATCACAGGCCAATCTAAAATATCTCCTACTGGATAAAAGGCTGTCTGATATGTCCTCATCAGAGCCTCTATGGAGTAAAGTGGATCAACATATTCAACATACGAGAAGCTCCTGTGGCGACACACTGCTAAGACGTGAGGGCAAGGTATCTTATAATTCTTCCATCTTTGACAAGTACATGTCCTACTAGTCAAATCCACGATGTATTGTAAGCGCTGGCCGTATTCCTGGACGGGTGGAACATGCACTTCATATACATGTCTTAATGCGTTGAATGAGATTACTTGTGCACGACGAGCTATTGTAACATTGTGCTCAATCAACGTTTCCACTGCATTAGTGTATCGTTGCCCTGCCACATTACGTTCTGTTGCCTTTCCAAGACGCTCTACAAAGTACGAATTAAGTCTATAGAATGTCGATTGGACAAGACCTGTGATAGGTAAATTTCTGGAACCCTTCATCACCCCATTAAAACACTCAGACATGTTGGTTGTCATCACTCCATACCTGGAACCGCCATCATGACATAAGGACCATTTTTCCTTTTCTATGTTCTCCAAATAAGTTTTTGCCGTTACATTTTTGGAGCACAAAGTAGAGTACCCCGCCTCTTCATGTTTGTATGCTGTTGCACCAAGTAATCGCTTCAAGTGCTTGTTTCCAACAGCTGTGTTGAAATTTGAAACAATATGGCGAACACAAAACCTGTGATATGCATTTGGAGCTCTCCAACGCTGTAGCTCTCTCATAGCCTTCAGGATACCCGGATGCCTGTCAGATATAACACATATACCAGTGCGGTCTGTTACTCGACGACCAATTAAATCCATGAACCAAGACCAACTGTGACCATTCTCACTCTCAACAACAGCAAACGCAATAGGAAAAATCTGTTGATTTGCATCCACAGCCATTGCTATAAGTAAAGTACCTTTGTACTTTCCATACATGTGAGTTCCATCAATAGTAATCAAAGGCCGACAATGTTGGAAACCTTGGATGCTTTGTCCAAATGACCAAAAAACACGTCGGAAGATGAATCCACTCCCATCAGCACTTGGTACCGTACTCCATTCGACAACAGTACCAGGATTGGACTGTACAACTGCAGCCATAAACCGAGGCAAAATAGCATATGATTCCTCCCAATCACCGAAAATGGAAGCTATTGCCTTTTGTTTTCCACCCCATGCTCTTTTGTACGTAATGGAGACCTGATACGAATTCTGTATTATCTGCATAATGGTCCTGGGCTTCAATGCTTTGTCAACTCGGATAAGCGAAACTATTTCTTCAGCGATGAACTTTTGCGAGATATTACGATTATCCATATGCATGACATCTCTTACGCAGCTAGGGACATGAGGACCTTTGTATGTGCTTATCTTCCACACATTGTCAAGCTCACCGACTTTATGAGCCGATAGTTTCCATGTGCATCCTTCGTCTTTTTGCACGCAGACAACTGTGTACCATCGATCTCTGACCTTTTTCACCTTATACTCCTTCCCCTTGGATGCTGAGTACACTACAATTCTTCTTTTCAACTGCTCGAGTGAACTAAAAAGTTGTCCTTTGCAAAATTCATCTTGATTTGCCAGTGGATCCATTCCAATCCAAGTTTGCCATGAGTTCATCAATGCTGGATCAGGTTCTCCAGTCATATTCCAACTCGGGGTGATTTGCGCTGCTTCTCTAATCATGTTAACCCTAGCTATATCAGCTTCATTGACATCCTCGTCCTCTGACGATTGATCGATGTCATCATTGTGATCAAGACCAAACGCATCGACAAACGCATCCTCGTGATCATTGTTTCCCTCTCCATGTACTACCATTTGTGATCCACTCATTACTCCAGATTGAACATTTGAGAGTAATCTGGTGAATGAGGTTTCATACTGGGGGTTGTATCCACCTTCCATTCTAAAATGTCAAGGAAAATTTTATCATAAAATTATTTTATCTTTAAATTTAAAGTAATTGTGGTTTAAATCTTTTTAAACCTAATTACTTTGATTGTTTATACATAATTACTATTTTCAACTATTTCCAACTATTTTCAACTACTTACTTTGATTGTCACATTTTATCATAAAATTCAAGCCAAATCAAACCACATTCAAATGAAGCCACATATTATCATAAAAAAAATCGTTTTTTAAACCTATTATAATATCAAATCAAACCACATTCAAGTGAAGCCAACTATTTTCAACTACTTATTTTTAAATCTATTTTCATATAACATTCGTTTTTAAGTCTATTACCATTACAAAATTCATAAAAAAAATTCTTAAACCTATTATAATATAAAATTCGTTTTTAATCCTATTATCATTAAAAATTCCTAAAAAAAAATACTTAAACCTATTATCATATAAAATTCGTTTTTAACCCTAGTATAATTATAAAATTCGTTTTTAAACCTATTATAATATAAATTTCGTTTTCAATTCTATTATCATTAAAAAATTCTTAATAAAATACCTAAACCTATTATCATATAAAATTCGTTTTTAACCCTATTATCATTTTAAAATTCGTTTTTAACCCTACTTCTATAAAACTATTTTCTAAAACCTTTTTTCTGAAACACATTCATAGATTCATAAATAAAATGAGTGCAGAAATTTTCTTACGTTTTCTCTGTTGAAAAACGTTCACCCGCTCGATCACGTCCGCTCGTCCGTTCACCCAGTCTGTTTCTTGCTGATTTTGGAACGAAGATTGTTGCTGGTATGACAATAAAATAACAATGAACAAAATTAATTAAGAGAATAATAAATGGAATTACGCTGTTTAAATGAATCCAAAATTTTTTAAGAAGAGAAAAAGAAATGAAGACTTACCTTCGATTGCTGGATCACCCGTCTATTCCATTGCTGTTGTTGGAACGAACGAAAAGAAAACAAGAAGAAGAAGAAGAGGTTGGCTGGAACGAGTGAAAAGAAAACAAGAAGAAGAAGGATTGCAGAAGGATGGGAGTAAAAACGTGAAAAAAGAAGAGGAAGAGGAGATGAATTTAAAGGCTGTTGACTGCTATCTCCCAACCACACGCATTCACTTCCATTTACAATTTCAAATCCGTTCAAACCGAAACAGCGGCTGGTTTTCGGAATTAGGGTTTAGTGTAAGAGACGCTGGGCGAACCAGCGTCTCTTACACAACACATTTTTTTTTTTAATTGCACATGTGTAAGAGACGCTGGTTCGACCAGCGTCTCTTACACATCACTTTTTTTTTTTTAATTAAAAATTGTATAAGAGACGCTGGTCAAACCAGCGTCTCTTATACATCACTTTTTTTTTTTAATTAAATCTGTATAAGAGACGCTGGTCGAACCAGCGTCTCTTATACATCTGCAAATAAAAAAAAATAAAAAACTACAACAAAAATTGGAAAGAATGTTAAAAAACTAACATGTATAAGTGGGCCAGCGTCTCTTATACATAAAAAAAAAAAAAAAAATTAGCTTCAGCTTCGGATGAGAGACGCAAAAAAATTTCCGAAGCTGAAGTAATTGCCTATTTTGGGAAATTGTTTTGAAGAGAGCCTACGTCGGGAATTTTTTCGGGTAAAATGCTTATTTCAGAAAAAAATTCAACAAACAAGGCTATGCGAACTTATATATATGGTTTGTGATCCTCTAATTTTTATTGTGGGTTCCAAGGTAGGCTATATAAAACGTTTACAAATAAAAATAATTTATTTATGTACAAAGATACTTTATGAAGTCACAAGAAGTTTTAATGACTGAGAATATATAAGTTGTTCTTCTTATAATTTCACACTACATAATTAGGCAATCAGCGTATCATACTCATAGCATCCACCTGACCAAGTAGCTTCCCTGCATATTATAAGACGCAATGATCAAATCTCGAACTTAACAAAAATTTATTTCTATGATATCTTGTAATCAAATGAACTGAATTATATGAGCTTCTAAGACGAGAGCAAATGACCCTCCACCGCCATTGCAGATACCAACAACACCAAATTTCCCGCCCTTCTTTCGGAGATCCTAGTTTTTAGGGTAGACTAGAATTGTAAATGACTAAATTACCCCCAACAACGTAACCAATATCCTGGCGCCACTGCAGCCTAAAGGGTGTCCAAGAGAAACCGCTCCACCATGTACATTCACTCTTTCCTGTAAATCAAGAAGCAAACAGTAAATAAATTTTTAACAGATTGCTAAAACATTATTATAAAATTGCAGATGAAAACATTTACCGGATCTAAGCCAAGTAGCTTCTGGTTTCCAAGAGCAACAACCTGAATTAATAAATAAAAAAATATCAACAACAATTTGGGTAACAGATTGTTGTTTAAAGTTGATAATGTAGACATAGATTTTGTAAGGACCCAACCCTTACGAGCGTTATCCTCATGTCAACATAGAAACTTCTCAGGAGGTCACTCATCCAGGACCACTCCCACCCTAGCACGCTTAACTTTCTAGTTCTTTGTCCTCACCCGAACCAGGAAAAGGAAGAGCTCTTATTAACATGAGTAGCAATCTAATCCATATAATGGATTACAAACACAGGGTGTTACAATCACCCCCACTTAAACTCTTGACGACCTCGTAAAGTCCCGCCAAGTCCCAAAGACTACCCTCTGGTCGAGTGACTGCACTACGGCTAAACCCACTCGGGACCCAGAGTCGGCTCTGATACCATTTGTAAGGCCTCAAGCCTTAGAAGCATTATCCCCATGTCAACGTAGAAACTTCCCAGAAGGTCACCCATCCCACGCTTTACTTTCTAGTTCTTTGTCCTCACTCGGGCCAGGAAAAAAGGAAGATCTCTTGTTGACATGGTAGCAATCTAACAAACACAAGGTGTTACACATTACTACTTAGAGAGAAAACTTCATTGATCTCATTAAAGACAACATGTGACGCCTTTAAACCAGCGCTTGAAAGGGCTTTTGGCATGATGGAGCAGTTGTAAATAACTCGAGAGCCTGTAAAGTAGAAAAATCAGTACTGATATATAAAAAGAGATGGTGATGAAGAGTCAAGCTTTGGATAAACTCCCTGAGCTGCATCAGCAAAGCCCTTTCTTGCAAGAACTTGTACGCCAAGTTCTAAGGCCTTTTTCCACTCACGAGCACGAGTGTTGCAGCACCATCAACTAGAAAGCTTGACATGCACATGACTTCAAAAATAGTTTCTGTGAGCATCTTAATTGAATCTAAAACCTGTTTTTAACAAAGCAAAACAACAGGTGAAGTAGCAAGAGCAGCAAGTGCAGTGGGTGTGAAGGCAAGATCGACATCAAACTCGTTGTCCAACAAGGATGAAGAAGAAGGAGATAAATAATCCACAAGTAAAATAAAGTGAACCTTCAAGACATATTTAATGAACTACTAAGAAAAGTCCCAAGAACCAAGAAACTTGAGCACTTGTTTTGATAATAGAATGAGAACAAAAAGATAATTGAAGTATAATTTATGACTGGGAGTTCGTAAGTTTTATACCTTAGGTTCACGAGTTTAATCTGGTAGGTTAATAATTTCTGTATCAAGTTAAGAATTCTAGACAAAAACATGTAGAAAGCAAACCTTGCATTCAATCAAAAAGTCCATTGATCAAACAAAATAAGCAGCCTAACAACAACGAGAGACCATCGACACTAGTATAGAAAGTTTAGTTGGCTGTCTCAAAAATGGGGAAATGGAATTGAACAACACAGTGCGAGATTAACACTTGAAGCATAAACCCTTATGGCATGATAGGGTAATAAAAATCTGTGATGTTTTCAATTCAAATTAGTCAAAAATTAGGTCATGCACAAAATGAAGAATTTTATGAACCTATGATGAACCTGTGAGAGTAAACACATGAACGTAGAAAAATATATGAACCCGTGAGAGTGACAGTTTTCATGGTCTCTTTCAATCAATCATGACCTAAGCAAACAAGTGTTTTGGTATTAGATTTACTCACTGCAAACCGGCCACAATAGCTCGGAAGTTCATCACAGCCAAGGAACTTGCTTTTGAAAGCACTCCCTTCTAGCGCCACAGGAACACGTTTCAAGTCCACAGGAATCAGTTTGCAGTGTTCTCCACCGCCTTAACCAAACTCCCCACATATTAGTTAGTAATCAAAAGGCAAAAAGAAATAACAACAACAACAAGATTCAGAAAGGACATCTAACACTCATGATCAACATTCAATTCCAACATACTTTCATGAGTTTCATCCACATCAGACTTCATCAGGCAACTAGCATTAAAAAAGGTTTTGAATCCTTGTGAAAAAGGTTTTGAATGAATCCTCTCAAAAATTTTGTGATTTTTTGTTACTTGGAGGATTCATCTAAGCCTGTTGTATTCTTCCTGTCTACTACATACTCTTCCTCTCATAATAATTACTTGTCACCTTTTTTTCCAAATTTTCCCTACTGTTATTAATTCTTTTCTTTTTTCTTTTTTCTCTCACTATTCTTTCTTTTATTCCCTATGCCATTACTTAAACTATGAAGGGTATACTTGTCTAAAATTTTGATCAATAAATTCTCCCTAAAATTGCTCCAGAGACAAGTATTTTTTAACGGAGGAGGGAGTACATGAATTCAACAACATAATTTTGGCACTTATTTAGCTTGTAGTATATATATATACAAATGATATGATGCATCACGGTTAGTATAAGAACATGAACATTTAAAGTTGATAGTGACATGCTGTTCTAGCAATATAAGACAGGATACAAGGTATTGAATCGAAGCAACTGGCGGCATGAGCACATGATCATGAGATGTGTCAAGGACTCCAGGTGAGATCCACTGCCGCATAGGATATCCGAGGTAGTTCGAGTAACCCATGAGTTTGGTGGGTCGTACTAAGTCGTTCAGTTGCCTAAAAACATGTGAAGGAGCCGGTAGAGTAAATACATTACATGGAGTTTGTGAGAAGATCGAAAGTAAATGGCCTAAAAACATGTGAAGCCTTGTCGTGTATGAAATCGAGTTGAGATTGAAACAAGTGCATATAGACAATGAAATCCCCATTTCCATTAGGGGTAGGCATGGGCATGACATAGCCCGTAGTCCCACCCCATGGAAAATGATAGGACCCAAATACAGGGCTGCCCCACCCAAAATCCACCTCCGTGACGGGAAACCTCTGGCCAGAGGACATAACAAAAGCAGGCCCAGCCTCCGTCCCCTCCGTATACACCCTAACCACAGCAGGCTCAGGCCTATGGGCCTCAACCCAATCCACCAGGCCCAAAAAGTGCTCTTTAGAAACCGCCGTACCCAAAATACGGCCCACCTCCTCCACTACATCAGCCAAGGGCATCATCGTCAATTCCTCCACATTTAATCTCCCAAAGGGAACTGAAAGCACATTTCCAAAGTAGGACTCCATGCTGGGGCCAAGACGTTGACGTCCGTCTACCACTATCCCCAGCTTACACGTTGCCGAACAACTCATGTCGTTGTTGTTGCCGTGGAATTCCAAAGCATGTTGGGCTATCAGTTTCCATAAGTAGGCGCTTAGGGTTTGGAGCTTAGATGGGGGGGTGTTGTGATTCGTGGCCAGTGTTTGTAGGGAGGAGAGTTCAATGGAGGAGAGGTGATAGATTCGGCTGATCATGCTGGGGCCAGTAGTGCCAGAGGGCCCTCTCGACAGCGACGAATAGGGAACGTAGATGTCGTTCAGTGATGGGTCAAACCAGAGAGGGCGTCGAGGGTTCAGGAGAGACCGCCGAAACGAAGGTGTTATGCTGCTCGAGTTGGTACCCATTTTCGCCCATGCAACCACGAACATGTTCGCAGAGTATGCGTCTGCGATACGGTGGTCGAAACTGCACCCCACAACTATGCCTCCACATCCCAACTCTGTCACCTGTCATTTTCATTCATTCAAAATAGTAAATAAGCTATCACACATCTCGTCTACTCATCAATAATAACCAAACTCATTGAACCTGAACACACAGAACACCATTCTTCTTGTTAGGCACCAACTTTCCCTCCACACAACTATCCGGATCATACAAGCGCAGCTCCCGAAGCTCAACATCGGGAGCCAAAGCCTGCGAAAACTCCACGCCTCGGTTGTTGCATAAAATCTCTGGCTCTCCAGTAGAATTCTCCACCACTTCTCCGGCGAAAGCATAGAAGGAAACAAGCACTTCTGCCAAGGCCTTCTTGAGGATGCTGGTCTTTTCACCAAACGACGTCGTTGGGTTGTTAGCGTAGCAGAAGAAGACGCCAACGTCGAGTGGTGGCAATAGCAAGTCCAGGTTTGATAGAGGGAGCCAGTGCTCTTGTAACGGTAGGGCGCCCGCCACCACTTCCTTGCTCCTCACCGTTACCGTGAAGTCTACCACGGCGCTACCCATTTCGATTAGGGATCGATATGTCACTGGAATAGAGACAATTATTATTGGAACGTACAGATAGGATAGTAGGTATTTGTGTTTTGATGGGTGGGTGTTGGTACGAATAATTGGGGTGAAAGAGATTATTCATAGATTGATGCTTGATTCCGGTTAATTTATAATAATTGTATGTCCCATATAATATTCAATGCGGTTGTTTGGTAGCTTAGACGAACAACATCAACCCTTACTATATGTACACCTCCTTTTCTAGCTTTAAAGAGGCGTAATAATTACTTGCTTTATTTGCCAACTCCTTCCACTAGTTTCATAGCCATAAATTAGCAAATGGGATCTTCTAAAGCTATATAACCCTTGCTAATTACCGCTCATCGAAATTGTTATTTACCGCCCAGTCTCGTGCGTCGCGTATGGATTGTTTCCACACGTCGCGTATCAATTGTTTTCATACGTCGCGTAGGGATTGCAACCACACGCCGCGCATGGAATAAATTCATACGTGACGCACGGACACAATCCACACGCGACGTATGGATTGCTTTGCCTATAAAAGACCCAACATCGAAACCCTGCCGTTTTATCATCTCCCTCCTTCTCTCCCACGGCGGCAGCTGCACCCCAACGCACCGAATTACCCCAAATTCAACCATTTTCAACAACTCTTTGCATATAAGGTATGTAAACATTAAGATTTCATTGTTATGATATGATATTGATGTATATATGAGGTTTGATGTTGTTTTGATGATATTTATTTCGAAATCCAATGTGTATGTTAATTAGTTGATTAGAAAGGATTAAACTTGTAATATATGAATGGATTGTATTCTTTGATGAGAGTTTCTTGTTGAATTTGATATTTTTATCTGTAGATAGTGTAATTAGGGTTTTGTGAATTAGGGTGTTGAAATTTGATATGGTTGTAATGAAATTATTGAGAAACTGTTGAATTTCGGAAAAAATGTTGAGATTAGGGTTTTAGAATAGGCGGAATGCAGAAACTGTAGAAATTGGGGTTCTGGAATATGCAATTCCACACGCCACGTATGGAATTGCACATTCTAGAACTTGCTTTCTGCAGTTTCAGATTAAATTTGATGATATACAGATTGAGTTTTTGATGATAATCTGATTAATTTTGTGGAATTGCACATTTGTTTATAATGATCATGTTCCTCAATGATTAATTTTGTGATGCAGATATGGATCGTCGATGATGAAGGATCATCTGAGCATCAACCAATGCCGGTCATTCCCGAGTTCGAGGGTGCATTGACTCGTTCGAGAGCTCCTTGTCCAACAAGAGTTAGACAAGTTAGTCGCCTTTATCTTGTCTAAGGAGCATATGAGTACAAAGGATCTCTTGAAAACACCCACGAGAATGGTGTTTATTATCAGTGTTCGAGATGACCCGGGCGAAGGCAACGAAGGAATTCCGCAGGACAGCGACCACGATCGCGGCCCTCCCCCTGGCGATCGCGGGAATTAAATCGTCAAAAGCCGTAGCCATTTAGCTAATACCGCGATCGCTACCCATCTTTGGTGATCGCCATATTTCAGACGGCAGAGACTTATGAGATTTCCTTATTTAGTTGTTTTCGGGATTATTTGTTTTTAGGATGTTTTTGGCAATACTTTTATTTATTTCTTTTATTTTAGTTGGCCACCTTATTGACTCTATATAAGGTTTGCCCTAGTTAATGTTTTAGGTCTCCAGACTTTGATATTGAATACTCCTTATTGAGTGCATTGCTGTTGAACTCGCCCTAGTTGTGCTTGTGTGTGTCAATCTCTTCCATAAGGGTGGTGCTATCGGGACTCCATAAAGCATCCTCCAGGTGCCTTGGCCTACCATAGCCATTGTGTTTGGTTGTAATCCATTGGGGTTTCTTCATCATTCGGTAAGGTTCTTGTTCTTAAGTTCAAGGGTTTTGTCGTTGTTTGATTTGGTTCCAATTGGCCTATCATTCGACTTATCTTTCTATCATCTTCCTATCTAATTCCGCCTATCTTCTCTGTTCAAGTTTCTGTTCTGGGTTTGGTGTCTAGATCGGACAACAACGGCTTATCCCCGCATCAAATTGGTATCAGACCCGTGTTGACACCATCCCGTCTTCACAAGAACATCACGAGACCCCACTATAAAAAATCACAAAAAAAGAGTCAGTTTTTGTTTTCTTGTTTGTCAGTTTCTTTCAGAGATTGATTTTGAGTCTTCGATACTTTGATCTTTCTTGTTTAGTCTGTTTCAGGTTGTGTACAAGAAGCTTGGATCGATTCATGTTTGTGGAGATCGATAGATTGGAGTTTGGAGCACCCTTGTCCCAAAATCCATTCATCGCATCACCCCATCACAAATTCATCCCTGCCCACCAAAAACGCAGCCGTCAAGAAACCCTAGAGTTGCTGAAGAAAATTCATTCCTTGGAGCCCAAGACAAATCTTCTACAAGGAAATCGTATCTCTTCAACAAGGAAATCAAGTTGGTTAGTCTTTTGTTTATTTTATTTTGCTGAGATTAATATCTCATATATCGAATCTGTATTTTCGTTTTACTGAGTCAAAGTCCAGTTGAGTCTTGTTAGAGTCAGAATTCAAGAATTTGGAGGAAACGGGATTGCCACGAGCCCGTTACGAAGACAAAGAAATTTCAAGTCGGCAAAATCCCGCGATCGCCACTCATTCCCCGCGATCGCGGCCATCTATAGCCACTTTCTGCAGAACCTCAGATAAGGCTCCGCGATCATCTTGCGAGCACCCCGCGATCGCCACTCATCAAACCGCGATCGCCACCTTGTGCCTGCCGACCGTCGTCGCCCTATTCGAGCTACTGCAATTCTTCTGAGCCATACCCGAACCTACCCTACCCCCTCTCGACTCCGTCTTCGATCTCTCATCGACACTAGTCGGGACAAGTTAAGGTACGCCTCCTTTTGGCCCTCTTGAGTTTGAATTTTGAGTCTGACAGTTGTTTGCATTTACATTCTTGCAAACGTCTTTGAGTCTTTGTTTTCTTTCTTTTGTTGAGTCGTTTTGCTTTGAGTCAGAACCTTGAGTTGAAACCCTGCCCCTACACTAGCCATCTCCATCTCTACCATCACTCATCGTAGTGCTAGGAGCCTGCTAGTTTCGATCTATTGGGTTTTTGATTCACACAAGGCAATTCATCAAGAAAAGCTTGTTACAACAACAATTGAGAGAGAGTGCAGAGAAAAACATATGAGAGTAAACACTTGCGAGTTGTTTTCATTTACACTCACTTAACATTGTTTTGTGTTAGTCTTTTCTTTGATTATGGACAGGTCCCCTTCGCCCAACAGGCGAAACACAGAGGCCAGCTGTTTGTAGCGAAATTACCTACGAGAAGATAACTAAGCAATTGTAGGGCGAAGATCAAAGAATACGGTATAATCTCAACACTCAAGAACAAGACAGGAAATTAGGGTTGAAACTTTAGCTTGGTATTACTCGAATGACGGCTCAGATGATTACAAAGCAGACGTTAGCCTTTATTTATAGGTTAACCCTAACAATATCTTTAAGGAAACGAGATCTTATCTTTTCCTTCTATCTAAATAACGATATAATAAACAAGGTAAAAGATATTCTCTACCGTATCTTTTACCATTTACAATAATATAATATAGAATAAGATAGAATACACTCGGCCGACCTAATCCTTGAGAAGAACGAGATCTTTGCCACGTCTTCGTCACGTCGATGATATCTTCCTTTCACCTCATCGCGTCGATGATGTCCTTCTACGCGTAGCTTCCACGCGTTCCACACTCGTCGTATTTTTAGGCACAAACAATACCCCTAAGGCGTCTTGCAGGGCTTGATGTCTAGTAGAGCTGGGAGACGCCATCTTTCTTCATGGAATACGTCTTCATTACACCAGGAATGCGTTGATGATTACGTCACTTGAATTTTTATTATCGTCGCAGAGCTTGAATCGTCCTTCTTCTTCAATCATTTACATGTGGCAGGCGAGGAGCTTTGTTATCTGTGTCGATAACGTCCATCTTCAACGGCTAGTTTCTCTAGTGGAGAATATTACCGTTAGAGAATATCCTTTCGAGATTCTCGCGATTTTCTTCCTATAAATGAGCGTAGACCTCTTCTTTCTTCATACGCTTCTTCTAATCTTTATCTTTCCCGAACATTTCTCTGCTCTCTTCGTCTCTTCCTCGTCTGATCATCCTATTGCTCCATTTTCTCATCTACTTCTTTCCCAATGGCAACTCCAGTACTTTATGAACCAAGAAAGGTGCTCTGTGATTCGGACCGCTACTACTTCAAGCACATGACGTTAACCGTCTAAGGACCATTTCCGAACTTGGTCCAGACGTGAAGATTGAGATCCCTCCAGAGGGGGTTTGCGCGGATGCTCATCGGCCTGGATGGATAGTGGTCTACGAGTATCCTTTTCTAGCGGGCCATCGGTTCCCGTTCTCTCCTCTGGTTAAATTGTTTATGCTTGTTCTAGGTCTGGCGGTAGGTCAACTTCTTCCCGGGGCATGGCGCATCTTGGGTGCTCTCAACGACGCCATTGAAAAAAATGGCTTGAATTTCGTCGCGGAGGATCTTGCCAATTCTTTAACTGTCTCGCTTAATTCAACGGGCAGGGTCTACTTCAAGATTAAGTAGAAGAAGGCTAGGATAGCCTTTGAGAAGAGTACGGCCGATCGGGGTTGGACTGAGGTCTTTTACTTCGTGGAGAAATCTTCCCTTGGAGATGCGTGCTCTTGGCTTATCAAGGAGTGGAATCCCGAGAGTAAGTTTCGTTACCTTATCTTAACAACTTTTTATTTTCAGATGGACGTATATTTTGCTCGTCGATGCTTTACTTACGTATAATTTTATATGCTTTGCAGTTAACGGGGAGGCTCTCAAGACAAGGAAGGAGTCAAAAAAGGCTATAGCTTCACTTTTGGCGATTCCTGAAGTTGATCGGACCTTCTTTGGTCATGATGGAGAAGGTCATCGTTGCGGCCCTGTGACGCCATCTGGTACGTCGGCTTCTTCCCGTTTACTTTTTACCAGCTTATTTCCTTATTTTGTGCTCTAATCGTTTGCTCTACGTTGGTGATGCAACTTTAATTTCTCGCGTTCGCGCTCGCGCCGAGTCTGACACTGATCTTGTGACGTCAAGGAAGAGGTAGCTTGCCATAAAAGGGTGTTCGTCCGCCGCTCCTTTGGACGTCGACCTTATGGCTACTTTGGAATCTACGTCGTCTCCTTCTCCGGCCAAGGCGACACGTTCAAAGAAGGGGAAGGAGAAGGTGGTCGAGGTCCCCGAGGAGCAATACACATCTGTGGATGAGTTCCCTGGTGAGATTTCGAATTCTTTTGCTCCGAGAAGGGAACTTCTGAAGGCTTTGATGGGGCTTCGATCTTTGTAGTCCCTCGACCATTACGCGTCGATGGACCCTGCCGACGTTATGGGAGAAGCTTTTGCTGCTCAATGGCAGGTAGGGTTGTAATTTCTATTTTCTTGACGGCTTTCTCGCGAACTTCTTTTCTTATTTTTCTCGTTCCTTCTTTCAGGGGATTCAGGCGTCGCTATGTGCTTGGACGCTCTTGTCTAGGTATCCGGAATGGATGGAGGCGTTGGAGAAAAGGGCGTCTGACGCTTCGTCGGAGGTCTAGCATTTGAACAGCTTGTTGAAAACGTCTTGTGACGCAGAGAAGACGGCGAAAGAGAAGGTTACCGAGGTTATTTCCCTTAACGAGACGATCACTAAGCGCGACGAGGGTTTGGAGAAGGATCTTCGTACTTTGAAGGAGGATGTGGAAAGGAATAAGGCGCAACACGATAAGGATTTGTCTGAGGCGAAGATCTATTGGTCTTGGCTATCCAGAGTGGAGGTTTACGAGGAGTATGCTGCTGGCGAGCACAAGGATTGGGATCCGGTGGGTGAACGCGCTGAGTTTAGGGAGGCTTATCCGGAACTTCCTGAAGGCGTTGATAATGGTCCTTCTTGGAGGCATCCGGATGCTCGTCCCGATGCTGCAGATGCTGAGGGTGAGGAGCACGTCGACGAAGAGGAGGCTCCGACTGATGAGGAGGAAGGTGATGGTCACGCATCCGGATCTGGGTCATTTGAGGGCGAGTCCAAATCCTTGTAATTATCAACTTTTTCTTAGTTTAGGGTATTTGTACGCGTTGCTTGTAGTTTGGAACGCTTCTTTATCGTTTAGAACGTTGTTGTCTTTTGTCTCTGAATTCGGATCAATATCTTTGGTGACTTTGTTCCGTCGCTGCTAGCTTTCTTGTTCTCGCGTCGTTCCTATTCTTTAAGTATTCTTTTATTCTTTTTGGCGTAATCCTACCCCTTTTGGTAGGTTTGACTTAGACTCTTCGTAGACTAGGTTAAAGCTACCAAAGATTCTCGTGTTTGCTTCATTTGTTCTTTGCGTCGTTTTTCACGTCGAATATGTTTTGGGAGCTTACCCTTTATTTGGCCTTGATATCTTATGTACTTTGTTTTGGTGCGCGTGTCTTGTTTCGCGTGTGTGAAGAACCTTTGGGTCCAGCATTTCCTCCGAACCCTGAAGAGAGTGGCGGACATAGGTCAGCGTGTGATTTTTATCAGCTTGTGACGTTACCCCTTACTTTTAAGGTGGGTCCGTTGCCTCACGCTAGCGTTTAGGTCGACGTCGAACTCTTTTAATTGACGGGCCTATTCATCGTGTGGCGTTCGATTTCTAGATTGTTAGGACTTACGATGCCGGTGGACGCATCCCTGCCGGTTTGGCGTTTTGCCCGTGGATTCATGACTCTCAGAGGGGCTGGAAGGCGTGAAGACGCGTTCCTGGAGAGTGATAGTGTCAAATAGGTTCGACCTTGTTTGCTCAGAGGATCCGGCCGGCTTTGTGAGGTATCGGGCTTCATTCCCCATGACCATTGCCATACGTCACTAACAATCATGGGAAGCGTCGACTCGGGGTCGGCAGTTCGGCTAACGTTGCCTACGCATAGATGAAGCCTCTAACGCGTAGACTAACGAAATTCACCCCCGACACGGATTTTCACCGCGGCCTTCTTGCTTCTTATTTGGTACACCGTACTCAAGAGGCACGTTCTCTTAATAGACATAGAGCAAGTCATGGAAATGAAACAACTCAGCATGCTTAACACGTTGGAAAGAAAAGGTCTACTTGTATATTAATAAAAGATGCATCATGCTCTAACAAACGTTGACTTTGACGCCTACCCCTAATCGCAACGACCCCTTGTCGTTTTGACCTAAAGATAACGACATGCTTTTATTGAAAACTTAGTCCTACTCATGCAAAGGGAAATAAAAGGGAAATAAAAGACGCATAAAAAGTATCTCAAACTCTTTCCTGATGATGCCTTTACGGTGGATGACGTTTCAAGAACATGTAGCTTAAGTCGGGATTTTCTGCCATAAATTTCCTCCACTTTTAAAATCGGAGATATTGCTTACGCTTCCGTAGAAATGCATCGTGCTTATCGACGCCTTTATCTCGCTTCATGGATGGCTTTCTCTTTGACGCGTCGGGGTTTACTCTTCCACCCCTAGCCTCTTTCTTGGACTTCCTGTGGCTTTTCCTCGTTTTCAGGCGTTTGGACTCTTTGTTACATGATGATTCAGACCATGAAGATGCTTTCCTATTTTTCTATTCTTCGAATGGCGTATGATTTTACTTCTAGGACGTATGTCTCGTCGCCTACCCGGCCTATTTATTCTTTTATCTCGTAGAGCCTTCGTTGAGCGTATCTCTCGTTTTCTTGATGGTCCTTTAATTGCTATGCCTTGCTTTTTCTCTCTAGGGACGCGTTAGTTGTATTCTTCATTCCAATGTTGTAGCACTCCCTTGCTATCTGTGGTTCACCCTTGATCTCTTGAATTCCCCACGGAGATGGGAATTTCAGGGATTGATGGTACGTTGAGGGTATAGCTCTCATGTCGTGTAACCACGGCCTTCCCAGGATTATGTTATAGGGCGACTCGGCCTCCATTATGACGAATTTGGTTTGCATATTGACCCCTTCCGCCAGAGTGGTTAGAGTGATTTCTCCTAGCATATCGGCGACTTCGCCACTGAAGCCCACTAGAGGGATGTACTTTTTCACCACGTCGTCGCTAGATAACCTGAGCTCTTTGATCGCAGACAAGGTGATGATGTTGGCCGAGCTTCCGTTATCAACGAGGATTCTTTTAACTTTGCAATTACTAATGGTTAAGGAGATAACTAACCCGTCATGATGATCTACACTCCCGTTGGGTTCCTCGAACGTGATCGGACAATCTTTTTTTTTTTTTTGGTTTAAAGAGGGACGGCACCCTCGGTTAATTTTGTATTAATATGACCCTACTAAAGAGGGTAAAAAAGCATTACAAATTCAGTTCAATCAAATAATCAAAGCACACTTGGAGAGGCACGTAGGCCAGCCAAACTGCGCAACAAGGTGTATATGGAAAGGCAAACAGGCCATCCAAGCTACACCAACCAAAAGAAAGTGTATATGGAAAGGCAAACAAGCCCTCCAAGCTACACAAAAACAAACCAAGCAAACAAACCAAACAAGTCCAAACACAAACACAAACACAATCCAAACAAGAGAAACACCGGTCCTGACGTGGTAGATCGGCAAGGCACTCCCTTCGCCGCGCAATGCTTTAATGTTTCTTTTGGCGGCGGAGGCAGTGTACCCGCTTATGGGGGAACCTCCGAAGACCGTGTTGACTGTTCTTGAACGACTTGATGAAGGAGGCGGCGGTGTTGCAGATCTTTTTCCCTTCCTTGCTCCTTCGAATGCGTCCCTCCCCTCTTTGGAAAGTAGATCTAATAGGTCCCCCCCTCTTTAGGAGACGTAGGACTTCTTTTCTCAGAGTGTAGCAGTCATCTGTTGAATGTCCCGAATCGTTGTGGAATTCGCAGTATCCTCTTCCGGATCCTGATTTCTTCTCGGGATTTGGCTTTTTAGGCCACCTTACGTCGTGGAGCTTTTCCATCGCGTTCATGACTCTCAACGCATCGGACTTCATGCATATGCCTCTTTCGACCGCGTAGACGCTATTGATCTCGCTCATGTTGTGCACCATGGGGGGTTCTCTATGAAATGGCTTATTTCTTCTATCGTAACGTTCGCCATCCTTTCGCTGGGGAGAATCTCTGCGCGGAGGAGTACGTCTACGTGGAGATCGAGACTTTTCTTCAGCATGGCTTAGGAGGTCTTCTTCAAGGCATATGGATTCCATGGCCCTTTCCCTAGTTGAGACGAATGATTTAGGGCGAGTCTTCGTCAGTTCCTTGTACAGTTCACTATCTCGGGGAAGTGTGTGTCTGAATGCGTCGGCAGCGGTGGCTTCAGTACAATATGGGATCGTAATCTTCTCATCATTGAAGCGTTTCAAGAAGGCCCTTATGGTCTCTCCCTTGTTCATACGCATGTTATGGAGATCTGAGGGTTGTTTTGCAAACAACTTACTGCTGGCGAATTGCAATCGGAATTGGTTGGAGAGCTCGGCGTAGGAGGAGATACTTCCCTTGGGCAAGTGGATGAACCATGTCAAGGCTGGGCCTTTCAACGTCGAGCTGAAGAACTTGCACATCATTGGTTCCTTCAATCTTGGTTCGATCGGACTTGTGGAGAGTTTAGCTTTGTAGAGCAAGACGTGTTCTTCCGGGTCGTCTGATCCGTCGTGGACGGGGAGGTCTGCGACGGTGAACTTCTTGCCGATCTTTTGGACGGCGATAGTGGCAACAAACGGGCTTTCCTCGAATCCAAACTCGTCTTCAGGGACTATGGATTTGGGGGCCCCGGGCATCAACATCATCTCTTTTCTCAAGGCTCCGACCTGTTGTGCTACGAGCGCAGCGACGGCGTATGAGGTCAAGCTCTCTTTAGGAGACCGTTCTCTTTGGCTTGTTTCTCTCGACGGGACGGTGTTTGGGCGCTCCTGGGACCCGTAATCCTCTCCTTCTTCGGCGACGGCATCCATATCTAGGCGGCGAACGACGCTTTGACTACAAACATAGGTCTGTGGCTTCGCTGATTCCGTCCTAAGCTTTTTTTATGATGGAGCGTAGTCGTTCATTCTCTTTGGTGAGTCCCAACGTGTTATCTTCGCTGGCGTTTTTAGCTTCTGTCCACGCTTTCTGGAGGGTGTCGAAGTGGGCTCTGACAGAGGTCAAGTTGACTATATCGTCACTCGTCCCCTTTTGTTTTGTAGGGGCGCCGTTCTTTGGAGTGTCAGGAGTGTTCTCGGGACATTTTTCTGTGTCTTCATTCACCGGAGCCAGAGGAAACGTTGTGTGATCCTCTTCTTCGGACCTCTCTTCACCATTGCGCGGGCTGTTGGTCGGACTTGTCATGATTCCCTGCAAAAAAGAAGCTCTTTTCGTATGGAAAGACGATACCTTTTTGATCTTGCCCCACGGTGGGCGCCAATTGTTTGTAGCGAAATTACCTACGAGAAGATAACTAAGCAATTGTAGGGCGAAGATCAAAGAATACGGTATAATCTCAACACTCAAGATCAGGACAAGAAATTAGGGTTGAAACTTTAGCTTGGTATTACTCGAATGACGTCTCAGATGATTACAAAGCAGGCGTTAGCCTTTATTTATAGGCTAACCCTAACAATATCTTTAAGGAAACGAGATCTTATCTTTTCCTTCTATCTAAATAACGATATAATAAACAAGGTAAAAGATATTCTCTACCGTATCTTTTACCATTTACAATAATATAATATAGAATAAGATAGAATACACTCGGCCGACCTAATCCTTGAGAAGAATGAGATCTTTTCCACGTCTTCGTCACGTCGACGATATCTTCCTTTCACCTCGTCACGTCGATGATGTCCTTCTACGCGTTCCACACTCGTCGTATTTTTAGGCACAAACACCAGCCCTATCACCCCGAAACTCATGATGAACTTCCTTCGAGAGTTTAGGCAAGAGCTTACCGCGGGTATTACAACATCTCTCAGTGGGGTTACTACAACCATCAGGCAGGAGCTTCGCCCGACCCCACCTCCCACAACTACGGAGCATATTGGAGCTTCCCGAGACGCTCCCACAGTCGCTCCCTGGAGACCCTTACCAACCCAACGAGAAGTCTATGAGGCTGCTCAAGGTGCCCGAGAAGGTAGAGAGGCGGCAAATGGGTTTCGCAACGAACCCGGAGGCAGGACCACACCCAGAGCTGACAATCGTCAAGCTCGAAGAGAGAGTTTTTACAACTCTCCTACACCTCATCATAATAGATACAATGCTGCTAAATATTTTAATGATAGATTTCAGGCTCTAGGTGATAATGCTGACGATGAGGAGCATGAAGATGAGGATGACGAAGAAGCAACAGAGGCAGTATGGCGACCACCTCGTCAACAAGGAGGGTACCAGGGAAGAAGAAGAGAACCTGAGCAAGATGGAGTTGGGAAGATCAAGGTGAAGATCCCAAGATTTGAGGGCAAGTGTGATCCATATGTCTACATGGAGTGGGAGACGAAGATTGAGCACATATGGAATTGTCACAACTTCCCCGAGCATAAGACGGTGCAACTTGCATCTTTGGAATTTAATGGTTATGCTCTAGTTTGGTGGGACAACTTGGTAAGAGGAAGAGCTGCTGATGGAGATTATGCCGTTGCTACTTGGATTGTTCCCCCACATTTTACTAGAGAACTTATACATCGGCTTGAGAATTTGAAACAGGGATCTATGGGAGTAGAAGAGACCTTCAATGCTATGCAAATAGCCATGGTCAGAGCCAATTTGGTTGAGGATGAAGAGACAACAATGGCCAGATATCTTCGAGTTCTCCACACATATGTGGCTAATGAGATTGAGATGTTTCCCTACAATTCTATGACTGAGCTGTTGCACTTGGCAATCAAGGTGGAAAGGAAGACAAAGGCTAGGAATCAGGGAAGCAGAAATGCAGGCGGGTCTTCCAACAGCTGGAAAAATCAGCAGGGGAGATCTTCTTACCCATCAGCAGTGGTTCACGAAGGAACCCACCACTAGATGCCCAAGTGCCTATAAAAACTACAATTGGCCCTTCCAATGGACCCCGAGGGAGTACTTCTAACCCTACTTCTAGAGCTAGGGATATTGAATGTTTTAAATGTAGAGGAAAGGGTCATATGATGAAAGATTGTCCTAATTCTAGAGTCTTAATTGTTAATCAGCTAGGTGAATATGAAAGTGAAAGTGATAAGGAAGAAAACCTAGATGAAAAATAATGATGAGGATGATCTTGAGGATAAAATTTGTTATGAGCATGGTGATTCTTTGATTTGTAAGAGAACTTTGCATGTACAACCCGCCCCTTTTGAGGATAACCAGAGAGAAAATTTGTTTCATACTAGATGCTTGGTTCAAGGGAAGGTTTGTAATATGATCATTGATGGGGGAAGTTGTTGCAATATTGCTAGAACCGAATTAATTTCTAAATTGCATTTTGCTACTATTTTTCACCGTAGACCATAAAAGTTGCATTGGATGAATGAATGTGGTGAATTGTAAGTTCAAAAGCAGCCTAGAATAACATTCACATTAGGAAAATATGAAGATACAATTTTGAGTGATGTTGTTCCTATGCAGGCTTGTCATATATTGTTAGGTAGACCATGGCAATACGATAGGAAAGTTGTTTATGATGGTCATACTAACCGCCATTCATTTACCTTCAATAATAAGACTGTTACTTTTAAGCCTATGACTCTAGTGCAGATAGCAGATGCTTATGAGAAGAGCAAGGGGAAAAGAGGAGCAACTTCGAACGAGGAGGACAAAACAGAGGCAGAAGCAGCGCGGAGCGACCGCGATCGCGGAACATCCCTGGCGACCGCGGCCACAAAAACTCGAGATTCTGTAAACAACGACCGCGATCGCGACCTATCTCTGGCGATTGCGGGAAGTAATGTCGTAGTCCCCGCGAAGAGCACGCGAGGACGCGATCGCGGGAATCCCAAGGCGATCGCGTCAAGGCGTTCTGCACAAATCTTTCCTTCGCCTCCGAATGCTCTTTTGGCTTCCAAATCCGAGCTGCAAGGTGAGTATCTACCTTTAGACACTACTTTAATGATGCTATGCAAGAGGTTTGTGTTGACAGGTACAGATTCACGAGCTGATCTACCCCTGAGCATTCAAGCTATTCTTGAGGAGTTTGTTGATGTGTTCCCGGATGAGATTCCAGCAGGCTTACCACCCTTTAAGGGTATTGAGCATCAGATTGATCTTATTCCAGGAGCTTCATTACCTAACAGACCATCTTACAGAATGAACGCTCAGGAGTGTTAGGATATTCAGAAACAAGTGCAGGAGCTCCAAGATAAGGGTTATGTTCGAGAGAGTCTTAGTCCATGTGTTGTACCGGTCTTGCTGGTACCTAAGAAAGACGATTCTTGGAGAATGTGTGTTGATTGCCGAGCTATCAATAACATAACATTCAAGTATCGTCATCCTATACCAAGGCTAGATGACATGTTGGATGAACTTCATGGAGCCACCAATTTTACCAAGATTGATCTTAGGAGTGGCTACCATCAAATAAGGATGAGAGAAGGCGATGAGTGGAAGACTGCCTTCAAGACCAAATTTGGTCTATATGAGTGGCTAGTGATGCCATTTGGGTTGACTAATGCTCCCTCTACGTTTATGAGACTTATGAATCATGTCTTGAGGAAGTTTATAGGGAAGTTTGTTGTTGTTTATTTTGATGATATCTTGATTTACAGCAGGTCCCTAGAGGAGCATGGACGACATCTCAGGGAAGTACTCGTTACTCTTGGTCTACAATGACTATATGCTAATCTGAAGAAATGTGATTTTTGCACTGATAGAGTTATATTTCTTGGTTTTGTAGTGAGCTCCTAGGGATTACAGGTAGATGAAGAGAAGATTAAGGCCATTCAGAATTGGCCAACCCCCTCTACTAGCAGCCAAGTCAGAAGTTTCCATGGATTAGCTAGCTTCTATCGGCGTTTTGTGAAGGATTTCAGCACCATTGATGCCCCCCTAACTGAAATAACGAAGAAGCATACCTCATTTGAATGGAAGGAAGCTCAAGAAAAGGTGTTTGAGGAGCTAAAACGCAGATTGACGAAAGCACCATTACTTGTGCTTCTCGACTTCACTAGGCCCTTTGAAGTGGAATGTGATGCCTCAGGAGTGGGCATAGGAGGAGTCCTCATGCAGGAAGGTAAGCCTATTGCCTTCTTTTCTGAAAAGTTGAAAGGTGCAAGTCTGAATTACTCTACTTATGATAAGGAATTGTATGCATTATATAGAGTGCTTAAGACTTGGCAACACTACTTATGGCCTAGAGTGTTTGTTTTGCATACCGATCATGAATCTTTGAAACATTTTAGGAGTCAAGACAAACTTGATAGGAGGCATGGTAGATGGATGAAATTTATTGAGACTTTCCCTTATATCATCAAATACAAGAAGGGAAAGGATAATGTTGTTGCTGATGCACTTTCTAGGAGGCATGCATTAATTTTTCAACTTGACTCTAAGGTGTTAGGCTTTGTTTACATCAAAGAGTTATATCGTGATGATGCAGATTTTGGTGCCATTTATAAGCAATGTTTGGCTAAAGGAACTTTGGATAAGTTTTACTTGTTTGATGGTTTCTTGTTTAGAGCTGATAAAGTATGCATACCTAAGTGTTCTTTGAGATTATTGCTTGTTGAAGAAGCCCATAAGGGTGGATTGATGGGACACTTTGGTAGAGATAAGACATATCATATGCTGCATACTCATTTTTATTTGCCACATATGCTTAGGGATGTTGAACATTGTTTGAAAAGATGTTTGGAGTGTCTTAAGGCTAAATCTAGAGTTAAGCCACATGGATTGTATACTCCCTTACCTATTCCTAAGATTCCTTGGGTAGACATTAGTATGGATTTTATTGTGGGGTTGCCTAGGACTAAGAAGGGGAGAGATTCTATTTTTGTGGTTGTTGATCGATTCTCTAAGATGGCTCATTTTATTGTTTGCAACAAGACTGATGATGCTCGTAATGTGGCTGACTTGTTCTTTACAGGAATTGTTAGGTTACATGGAGTACCAAGGACTATTGTGAGTGATAGGGATGTGAAATTCCTAAGTTACTTTTGGAAAACGCTTTGGGAAAAACTAGGAATTGAATTATTATTCTCTACAGCTAGTCACCCTCAAACTGATGGTCAAACTGAAGTAACCAATAGGACATTAGGAACCCTTTTAAGAGCCATTCTTAGGAAGAATTTGAAAGCTTGGGAAGAAGCCTTACCCCCATGTTGAGTTTGCCTATAATAGAGCCATCCATTCATCGACCTCACTGAGTCCCTTTGAATGTGTGTATGGTTTGAATCCACTAACCCCTTTTGATCTTATGCTGGTACCTACGAAGGAGCGAGTGGATTTCAATGCAGGAAAATAGGTTGATCACATCAAGGAGATTCATGAGAGGACAAGAGCTAAACTACTGGAGGTGGCTGCAACAAATGCTAGCAAGGCAAACAAGAAGAGGAAGAAGGTCCTATTCAAGGAGGGAGATCTTGTGTGGGTCCACTTTAGGAGAGAGTGTTTTCCCCACAAACGCCACTCAAAGCTGTCCCCCAGAGGTGATGGACCATTCAAGGTGCTTAGGAAGCTTGGAGATAATGCTTATGTGTTGGAACTCCCCGGTGAATATCAAGTGAGTGCAACCTTCAATGTGCAAGATCTTTCACTTTTTGAGGGAAAAGAGGAGGTGCTGGATGATTCGGGGTCGAATCCTTTTCAAGAAGGGGAGGATGATGAAGGATCATCTGAGCATCAACCAATGCCGGTCATTCCTGAGTTCGAGGGTGCATTGACTCGTTCGAGAACAAAGGAGGTCCAACAAGAGTTAGACAAGTTAGTTGCCTTTATCTTGTCTAAGGAGCATATGAGTACAAAGGATCTCTTGGAAACACCCACGAGAATGGTGTTTATTATCAGTGTTCGAGATGACCCGGGCGAAGGCAACGAAGGAATTCCGCAGGGTAGCGACCGCGATCACGGCCCTCCCCCTGGCGATCGCGGGAATTAAATCGTCAAAAGCCGTAGCCATTTAACTAATACCGTGATCGCTACCCATCTTTGGCGATCGCCATATTTCAGACGACAGAGACTTATGAAATTTCCTTATTTAGTTGTTTTCGGGATTATTTGTTTTTAGGATGTTTTTGGCAATACTTTTATTTCTTTCTTTTATTTTAGTTGGCCACCTTATTGACTCTATATAAGGTTTGCTCTAGTTAATGTTTTAGGTCCCCAGACTTTGATATTGAATATAGCGTTTATCATTTTTCCTCCCAAAAGAGAGCTTTTGTGAGCAGAGTGCATTGAGTGCATTGTTGTTGAACTCGCCCTAGTTGTGCTTGTGTGTGTCAATCTCTTCCAAAAGGTTGGTGCTATCGGGACTCCATAGAGCATCCTCCAGGTGCCTTGGCCTACCATAGCCATTGTGTTTGGTTGCAATCCATTGGGGTTTCTTCATCATTCGGTAAGGTTCTTGTTCTTAAGTTCAAGGGTTTTGTCGTTGTTTGATTTGGTTCCAATTGGCCTATCATTCGACTTATATTTTTATCATCTTCCTATCTAATTCTGCCTATCTTCTCTGTTAGAGTTTCTGTTCGAGGTTTGGTGTCTAGATCAGACAACAACGGCTTATCCCCGCATCAGTCGACCTGGTCGCGATTCTCGTCAACGAATTAGAGACGAGAAGAAAAAAGACCCCGTAGTTCCAAAACCAAGGGGGAAGAAGAAGAAGAGACATAATCTGCTCCTCGCCGTTTAGAGTTCTCTGATGAGAGGCAACAACAACAACAGCAAGGTCCACATATGTCTGCTGGAAGCTTCATGCCCTAGGGCTCCCCTCAATATTTTGTCGGCACCCCCATTATATTCCCACACGTCCTGGGCTATCCTCTTCTGCATCCACAACAAACACAGTTTCTTGGCTATCCTCCTGTGCGTCCACAACCAGATCAATCATTTGTAGAGATGATGAGGTTGGCTAACGAAGCTCATAACCCTTGGAACCCACAGTTGGGCGGTGACTACTACGCGATAACTGCTCCTTCTAGCAGTGTAGGGCCATCAGCTGGGGGTGCAAATGTTGATTCTGAGGAAGAGGACGAGGATGATGATGAGGAAGGGGATGAGAGTGAGGAAGAGGAAGAGGTTCAGCAACAGGAGAATGTCCAGGAAGAACATCAGGAAGAGGAAGAGGAACAACCCAGACGACGCCGACGACCACCTCCGGTCAAAATTATATACGACCCTCACTTACAACACAGTGTTCCCGGAGGTCCACAAAATCTGTAGATGCTCATAAGCTTTCCCGCTCATAACTAAATTGATATGAATTTAATGTTAGGATATATGGTTGAAATAAATGAAAAAAATACATTTAGTTCATTACTTGATTATATGAAGCATGAGTTCTTATAAGTATGTTTTATTTATTTATGTATGACCACTTTGTGTTGTGATATTGAATTTGTTTAATGTATGGATTGATTTAGTTAAATTGTTGGATTGTTTGTTGAACTATTTGTAGTTGTGTTGAAATGTTGGTTATAGGTGTTTCTATCTAGAATGCAGAAACTGGACTTTCTGTGAAATGAAATTCCACACGTGACGCATGGATACATTCCACACGTCACGTGTGGAATTTCATTTCACAGAATGTCCAGTTTTTGCATTCTGTTGGACAAAATATGTAATATGCAGTTTCTGGAAAAGTTTTTGAAGTTATGGAAATGATTTGTAGCGAAAGTGAAATGATTTATATTACGTAATCAATTTACAGGAGGATCAGGTATTTGTGTTGCATATTTCTATGGGGATCTGCGGCGCTAACATATTTCTATCGCTGCATGGGCATCAGTTCACGCCAGCAATGTGCCTTGATGCCATTTTGTTTCACTCTCCTGCAAGTAAGTATTTAATTATTTAGGTTATATATTTTTCACTTTCCTAGCTTATTCTATGGTTTTAATGCTAACTATTTTTTTTGAAATTAGGCTTGGATATACACTTACTTCCCAACCTTTGCATATGGTGTTTCGTTAAATCCTGATTGGACGCCTGATCATTCTTATGCATTTCGGTTTCGACCAGAGGGGGTGTTGCCAAACTACAACCCTGAAGCACGAAACTACAGAGCTGAACTAGATGCAATGAGGGAGGATCAGGTATTTGTGTTGCATTTTATATGATTTAGTTTACATATCATCTTCTTGAAGTCAGTTTTCTCCCTCAGTTTTGTGCCTCAGTATGTTGTAATTCCATGCGTCACGTATGGAATGCTTCCATACTCGACGTATGGAATGCTTCCATACTCGACGTATGGAATGCTTTCATACGCGACGTATGTAATTCCAACATACTGAGGCATACTGCAATTATCCGTATGATTTGTTTATAATTTATAGGATTTTGAGTATTACACGACGTTGTTATCTTTTTAGATTAATTGGACCCCGTATGGTGACATTGACTTCACTCACCCTGCCTATGCTCCGACTCTATTTTTTGGGGTGCTGAACTGTATGGACATAACGAAGCCCCACCATCCCGATAGGTCGCCTAGGCAGTTTGGTCGGATGCAAACATTTCGAGGCCTCCAATTACACCCCAGAAAGCCCATAGGAAGACCAAGCCTAAGTCATATGTGGTGCAATATGATAGACTGTTGTGGAGTTGAGAGGGGATGGATATCCACACTGTCAGCCTTAATGAGATGGGACCACCTGCGTATCCATCTTGACAAGCTATTGTGGAGTATCTTCATTGGTACGTCCCCGGACTCATCGGTTTCTGATACCCGACAGACACGCTAGCTTGGAAGCAGTACATGTAATACATTTATCTCATTTAATTTAAACTTGAGAATTTCCTTTAAATTATGATTTAAGGTAAACATTATGCAAATAGTTGATTTCATTGTTTGATTTTATTTATAGGTTTTTGATAGGGTGCACTCCAACATGGAGCCATATTCAACTACAGGTGTCCATTCTTTTCACTATATGCAAGCAACAATAAACGAGTGCCTCTATGATATTGACCCGTGGAGAAGTGTGCATCAAAACCAGGGGTGATCTTGTTGGAGTGGATTGATTTTTTTTGTTGAACTGTTTGTTTTCGGATTTTCAGGATTGTCGGTTTTTCGTAAGGATTGTTTTCTTATGTTGTTGTTGGATTGTTTGTTAAGATTGGTTTGTGTTTGAACTTTTCAATTCTGATTAGCGTATGGTTTGTTATATTTTAATTTTAGGGTTCAAAAGACATAAACTGCATTCTGTATGGAATAGGCTATTCCACACGTGACGCATGGAATGGTTCCATACGTGACGCACGGATTTATTCCATATGTGACGCATGGATTAGTTCCATACGCGACGTGTGGAATGCCAAACTTAGTAAAACATCGCCTATAAATTCACTGCCTCGGCATATCATTTCCACTCATTCAGCTCTCCTTTTCACTGCCTCAGTTTGTAAGTTGATGTTTGAAGTTCTTAATTTGTATTTGAAGCTCCATATTTCACATTTTGTTTCTTACTTTCTCACTTGTTTTCTTACATTGTATCACAGATTGGAAACAAACATGGCATCATCGTAATCATCATCATCCTCAGTACCACGAGATGGCAACACTATTCAATGTCCAATGAAGAGGTGTAGTGAACGTATCACGGTTTTCAGTGCTAATGACAAGAAGAGACCAGACCAGTATGGCCGGAGGTTTGTTACATGAAAATGTAACTTCAAGTGAGTGTTTCTTGATCTAGAATATGACCCTCATAATCTCCGTGTCATGACAAAATTGTTGGAGGAAAACAAGAATATGGCCGGGAAACTGAGAATCTTTAACAAAGAGAGAGATTTGGTAACGGCTAAATTTTGGTGCAAGGAGCTCTATGAGGATTTTGAGGAGAAAGCAACTGATTCTGATGATGAGTAGTGTTCTTAGTATTCAGTTCCTTTTAAGATGTAATGTTAAGTGTCTTGGTATTTTTCTTTGTTAAGTATGTTTTAGTTTACATTTCAAGAATGAGTCTTTTTTATGCTGTAATGAATCTGTTTTATGTTGTAATGATTCTGTTTTATGTTGTAATGTATCTGTTTTATATTGTAATGTATCTGTTTTATGTTGTAATGTATCTGTTTTATGTTGTAATTCAGATATCTCATTTTGACAAGAAAATTTATATGTCTCCTTTTGACAGGACAATTCAGATGTCTCCTTTTGACAAGACAATTCAGATGTCTCCTTTTGACAAGACAATTCATATGTCTCCTTTTGACAAGACAATTCATATGTCTCCTTTTGACCTCGCTGGAATGGGCTATTCCACACGTGACACATGGATTGGTTCCATACGCGACGTGTGGAACAATTCCATACTTGACGCACATATCAATTCCACACGTGACGCACGGACACAATCCACACGTCGCGTGTGGATTTACCTTTTCCATACAGAATGCAAATTTTCCAATGGTTGATGCAAAGAAAGAGATTCACATTAAGTTGAACCACGAAATAGCACATAAAAATCCAGTGCATCAAAAGATACAACCCTACAACATTAGAAGTTCATTTCAAACTCGAAATAAAATAAACATTACAATATTGTTCGGAATGACAATAACTCTTGAACTAGTAATAGTTTTCATCCTCGTCTTGAATTGTGATGGTATTTTTGGTTGATTGCCTTCCTCCTCTTTTTGGGGTTGTGTAATCCAAAAATCTTTGCCACACTTCGTCATACAATTCTGCAACAGATTCTTCACAATTACGCTCTCAAAGATCATAAACAGGTGGTAGTGGACATCCATCCTTCAGGCGAATCTGAGATAGATTTTATGGAATTGCATAATTAAATTTACATGTAATGCACTAGGTAAATAACAAGTTGAAAAAAACATACCAGGATGAAATGTTCCTCCTTTGTAACTAGTAATACGCAAACAGTTGTCATCTTTGCTCCAGGTTGACCATACCAAGTCGGAAGTCTAAGAGGCAGGAATGTCTGTTTAATTTGGTCGCCTAGACACACAAAGACACAATTACATGCCGAAGCTACAAAACATCCCATTTCCGGTACGGTGAGCCACTGATCCCTTGGGGTTGGGTAGTAATCGCTTTCCCATGTAAGTTGATGTATGGCGGACTCCAATGTCGGTTTTTCTTGGCCACCAATCCACGTGCCTTCAAGTAAATTCCAAATCTCTTTAGCTTTGCCTATCATCTCTTCTCGTATGAACTTCCATTGGTCTTGGGTCCCACCTGTTTCATGACAACCAAAAACAGTTTGAGTGGCAAAATATTTTGGAAAAAAGTGTACATTATTAGGATGAAGATAATCTCGGTCACCTTTTTCCATAGCAATAGATCTAAATCCGCAGTTTCTATCGGCTCTGATGTAAAAAAAAAACTCCATATATGGTCGCATGCACAGTGGTATCTTTTTATTGTACTTAGAAGGCGCCCTCATTTTTTTTGGAGTGGGAGGTGCACCAAACGGTTTAGGAACCCTTTGCTTATTGGGATGTGTTTCTTCCAAAGCTCTAAACTTCATCTCTTGGTCGGTGTATTCCCATGCAGACATGTTTCTTTCTGTAGATCTAGGCACTTTGTTAGGAGCTTCTTGGGGACGACCACCGGTGTGTTTCGAAATAGGCGGCTCTTTGAGAGGTGTATCCTCTTTAGCTATCTTTTCTGACAGATAGTGCACACTTCTCTTGATCATGTGGTGACAAGGTGTGGAATGTTTCTTCATAAAATTTGTTAAATAAACGTCTTGCCATGTTTTTCTTAGTTTCAAGATGACACTGTTTATCCACTTCTTCCAAAGACAGCGTACTCCAAAAAGGATGCAAAGACATAGACTGAATTGACATCAACTCTCTAGGTCATGGACACACAACATCCCGTCTCTGGCCTTGATTGCACAATCGCAATATTGTGGATTGTACATGCCTTGTACACCTTTATCGTATTCTTTAATTAAGATCTCCATTGCCTTGTACGAAACATTGCACTTCAGATGTACAAACAAAGATGTTTGGTGGACAAGTGTAAACGTCTTTGTTAGACTCTCGTTAAATGAACCAAATATCTCTTTAAGCTGGTTTCCTTCCATGTCACTGTATTCCTTGAACACTGTGTCGAACCTACCTTGTCCTCCACTCAAATATGACTTCAAACAGGAATGTGCTCCTTTCACTCTGGAATTTTCTTAAGGTGTTCAAAATCTAGCACAGACGGGAACTCAGGAACTGCATGTTCTGTAGAATGCACATCCATACGTCGCGTATGGATTCTTACCATGCGTCACGTGTGGATGTGCATTCTACAGAACTACATCTTAACAAGTGCAACTTCAATTTCTATGTACTGCATTCCATGCGTCACGTGTGGAATCATTCCATACGTGACGTGTGAATGTGCATTTTATAGAAACTTTGTAAGTTGAACGTGGTTTACTGAATAAAGCTGTGTAAGTGCAAGTAAAGATAAATTACATGTTTGTCGTGTTGCTTCCAAGAATAAACACGTCATCCGTCCATGCTGACACACATCTTTCTTTGAAAGGACCAAGTCAATTGTCTCTAACATATTGTAGTACGGGAATATGCGCGTTCCAATCTCTCTCTATAGTATCCAACTTTCTTTCATATCCTTCTACGGTGGTTTCCTCAAACAAGTTGTAATAGTCGTTGGATAAGTTTTTTTCCTTTGCTTTCGATCTCATTTCGTGCAAAGCTTTGGCCTCTATGTTTTTCCTAACATGTCGTCTACATAGAAGAAACTTTGCATTTGGAAATAGAAGATCCGTTCCATTCATCAAAGCTTGTTCACGGCCGGTAACAATGCAAATCGGCGTTGCTCCAATTCTTCTATACATCTCATGAAGTTGTTGCATAGCCCAGAAATAACGCTCTTTAGTCTCGCCCTCAAGAAATGCCCCACAAACTACAAAGTTCCTCCATGTAGAAGTGATTCCAACAATCTCAAAAAATGGCATTTTGTACCTATAAAGAGATAATTTGAAATAATATTATTGCAATGTTATGGAAAATCATATGTGATGGTCAATAATCACACAAAACTTACTTGATTGGGGCATATGTGGAGTCCATTAGCAGTACATACGAAAATGCCTTTAGGAGCTTCATTGATTCCGGACTAGCAAAGAACATATCACCAATCTTAGACGCATCATCCTTGCTTGGCCTATACTCCATGAAATAGTCGTTCTGTTTGCATTTGTAGAAAAACTCTTGGATAACAGATCTTCCTTCCCTGTTTTCGACCCTCGTCTTGGCCATCAAATTGTAAACTTGTTTTTTTTGTAAGTTCTTGGGAGACTTGTTGAGCATAGTGAATATCTCATTTGGTTTACAATGATCCGCTGTCATTTCAACTACAGTACACACTTCATCAGGCGTCATTCTCCCAGCAAACGCATTCCCGAACAAGCTACTACCAATAGGATGGTTGTGGGTACCTAACATTACAGAAAGTCTCCAAGCCCCTCTAGGCTTCTCTAGAAGCTTTAATGCGAACCAACATCTACGTTTCTTCGTCTTGATGTTTTTCTCTCTCCCTTAGCTTTTGAGTAATTCACTCGTCCTCTATCACAGATAAGCTGAAGTTTTCCAGAATTTGTTGGAGTAGGTGCTCTACTCCTTCCATGGACTATGCAGAAGTTATTGGTTTCTGCAATCTTTATTGCCCAGCTCACTCCCTCTTGCCTAGAGGCGAATACCAAGTCATTTGCAAACGCCTCTGAGTAGTCCACAGAGACATAATATTCTTCTTCTACTGCAATATCGAATTGTGGTACAGTACCCAAAGGACGAAACACATTTAAGCTACTTGTTTCTGAAGCTGGCCTCACCAAATGTGAAGGCCATTGCGTGTATTTGTCATCGGTTCCAAAATATCCAGTGTTGATATCACCAAACTGTGATTGCGGTTGATCCCATGTCGTTGCATTTTCGGTCCCATATTGAAGTTGACATAACTCTTCAATACCCAAATCAAACGAAGGTATGTCGTTGATGTATGACGGAGGTTGTGAGTAGTCATTAAGAGTTATGTTGTTTAATCCAGTAAACACAGAGAAGTTCATCTATGCACAAACACAAACATAACAAACCAGTTAAGCTTCTGTATGGACAATCCACACGTCACATATGGATGCAGTACATACGTGACGCACGGACAAAGTTCATACGTGACGTATCGTTTTGGTCCATATGTGACGCGTGGATTTACAACTAAATTAGGCGGAAAATACTGGATTCTGCGTATGTTTCTGATACTAAATCATGGTTTCATTAACATTTCAAACATCATAATCACTAAATCAATATCTTTTGTCATACAACTAATACATTTAACATGTGAAATCCATAAAGCCTAGCTAAATCAAACCCAAAAACAAGTCAACACTTTAAAACCTAATATTCTAATACATTTCAAATATCATAATCACTAAAGTTAACAAAAATTCACAAATCAACATCTTTTGTCATACAACTAATACATTTAACACGTGAAATCCATAAAACCTAACTAAATCAAACCCTAAAACAAGTCAACACTTAAAAAATTTAATATTGTTAATAAGAATGTTACCTCATTAGATTATAACTTGAAAATGCTGCTTCTCCACCTCTTTCATTGGTGCATTCCTCTTCATTCTCCATATGGAATGAGCTTCTTTGGGATAAAATAGTGTATTTTGACCTCAAGTTTGTTCAACAATGGAGTTAAGTGGGTTTTGGAATTTGAATATGGAAAGAAAGAAAGATAATAGGGGTTAATGTAGGTGTTACGGAAATGGTTACAATATTAATGGAGTTATTACAGTTTGGTGAGACAAGACGTTCCTGCAGGCCTGAGTTTTGAAAAGAAAATCCACACGTGACGCATGGATGTGTTCCATACGCGACGTGTGGTTCTATTCCATACGTGACGTGTGATGATATTCCATGCGTGACGTGTCGAATGGCATATGGTCCCTTGGATGCTTCGTAACACTTATGTGTATAGTATTTTCAAAAAAAATCAAATTACATATTGTCATAGGTTAGACAGTTACGCCAAGTAAGAAGTTCAAACAAAGGATATGTGATACGAATTTGGATGACTCGTGTGCCCTCGGGAAGGATCATGGAAGAAAGGGAAGTCGATGCGCTTCTAGAACTCTTCTAGAAGCGCATCGATGATCAAGAGCGTGTCATGTCTTGGTGATTTCTGCCTTTAGCCAAGCAATTTCAGCCTCTGCGTCAGATAGACGGCGCACGTTTGTACGTGACTTGGGAGCCTGTGCTGGAGGCTGACGTTGCCGAGGTGAGTTGTAGCGTTGTAGGGATGCCTTGTACTCCCTGTAGAGTTGTTGGTTAAAAGGATGTGGAGGTGGGAGCCAACCGGGAGGCATGTGGGCGTAAGAGCTCACACCACCGAATCATTCATAGTCGTCCCACTCTTCGTCATCGTCATCAGACCAGTAATCATCGAACCGTCCTGTGGTCTGACGATATGACATAGGGAAAACTAGGGTTGGATGGGTAAAAACCTAAAATTAGGGTTCTGTTCGCGGCGGTAACGCAATCGCGTCATGCAAACCGCGACGGTAACGACGATATGACATAGGGAAAAAAGTTAATAGTTGTTATTGGGAGTTACCCACATGGTTAAATATCCCTAATAGACATTGAAAACAAGTTTCATTCCATTCGGACAACGTGTCGTTTTGTCAAATTAGGCCTTAAGCCCATTTAAGGCCTTTTTAGGCCTTTTAGCGTTTACGTGCCTAATTTTGTGTGAGCGAGACCTTGTTGCTACTTAATATCCCTAATAAGAGTAAGTTGTATAATTTTTTCAACAATAATCAACGTTGATGTTGTAGACTATACATATTGCGACAAGTTAGAGAGTTACGACTACTATGTTTTTTCAAAGGAGGGGATGGTGTTATTTGAAAAGTAAAAGGTTTTGATGCAAAGTTACCAACATGGTTAAATATCTCTAATAGGCATTGAAAACAAGTTTCATTCCATTCCGACAAAGATTCGACAACGTTTTGTCGAATTGTTTAAAAACAACACGGAAAATGAATTATTTTGAGTGACATAACTACAACTACATTGAATACATTGAAATGGATTACATAAGCAAAAAAATTGTTAAATCCACACGTCACGTATGGAATCAAACCATGCGTCACGCACGGACACAATCCATACGCGGCGTACGGATTGTTTTGCCTATAAAAGGCCCAACATCGAAACTCTACCATTTTGTTATCTTCCTCCTTCTCTCCCACGGCGCAATAGCAGCACAAACTCATGGATTTACCCCAAAATCAACCACTTTCAACAACTCTTTGCATATAAGGTATGTAAACATTAAGATTTCATTGTTATGGTATGATATTGATGTATATATGAGGTTTTGATGTTGTTTTGATGATATTTACTTCGAAATCCAATGTGTATGCTAATTAGTTGATTAGAAAGGATTAAACTTGTAATGTACGAATGTATTGTATTCTTTGCTGAGAGTTTCTTGTTGAATTTGATATTTTTATGTGTAGATAGTGTAATTAGGGTTTTGATATTAAATTAGGGTTTTGTGAATTAGGGTTATGAATTAGGGTTATGAATTAGGGTTATGAATTAGGGTGTTGAAATTTGATATGGTTTTAATGAGAAACTGTTGAATACAGGAAAAAAAATGTTGAGATTAGGGTTCTGGAATGCAGAATTAGGGTTCTGGAATGTGCAATTCCATACATCACGTGTGGGTGGTAATCATACGTGACGTATGGATGGCATCCACACGTGACGTGTGGAATTGCACATTCCAGAACTTGATTGAGTAATGTCTTTGCATTCCAGAACTGGATTGGATAGATTATGAATTTGATTGAGTAATTTGGTTATGTTTGTGATTATAGAGATGTCCTATTCCGATCAAGAATATGATAATAGTACGACGTCTAGCATGGCAGACAACTTTGATATGCTTGAGGTTCTAGCTATGAAGATGCAACGCAAGGAGCATCGCAAACCAGAGCGGAAGTTTCAGGAGCGGTGTGAACAGGAGCGACAAGAACGTAAAAGGGAGAGAGGGGAATCATCTACTAAACCAAGGTTGACCGCACACCAATACAGGAACCTCTTCAGGCCGTTCAACCCTCGTCGTTAGATCTTTCTTTTGAGAATTTATCGATCTTTTTTGTTTGCTTGTTCCTTTGAATGTTGGTTGTTTAGAACTACTTGGAAAGTGTTGAACCTTATTATGTTGCAAGAACTACTTGTTTTTATTTAGAGTGTCTATTTTGTTGTTATGTATTCTTAATGTTGAACCTTATTATATTTCTTTGTTATATGGTGCGCCATACATATTGCGACCTCGTTCGGTTTTCAAACTAGGTTTCACTTCAAAAGGAAAAAATCTTGATTTGAAGTTCCACACATGATCAAATAGGCATTATAAGGATTGAAACCAAGTTTCATTCCATTCCGATAAAGTTAAGTTTTTGCCGAATTGGGCTTTATCGCCTTAAAATCGACACTGAAAATGAGTTATTTTACACACATAACTACAAATACATTGAATATGATTACATATAGATCAATTAACATTTGTAGATCCATACGTCGCGTATGGCTGATGTCCATGCGTCACGCATGGTTACATTCCATACGTGACGTGTGGATGTATTCCATACGTGACGTGTTGACATTTTTTGAAATTTTGCAATCGATACGCGACGCACGGATTCAATCCATACGTGACGCACAAAACTGGGCGGTAAATAGCAATTTGGGTGGGCGGTGAATAGAAACTATGTATATATATGCAGCATCTCCTATGCCAAATCTTAAAGGAAGAAATTTAATATTTTTTTAATATTTAGAAATTGTGATTTAGGGTTTAGCTTTTTTGTTTTGGTAGTAGGGAGTATGAAGGCACATAATTAGCTGCACAAACAGCTCTAGACAAATCGATCCGCTAAATTTGGGCCATTCATTTTTGAGCCAGTGAATTTAAGCCCAGCCCAAATTTATAAGCCCAGCCCATATAAGATATCTTTGTACAGTGAGCCGTTGTGCAATAACCGAGGTGTACGGTCCAACCAAAAAATGGAACCTCGAAAAAGAATCCATTTATTTAATTTTATTACATAAAACAAAACGGTTTACTATCCTCGGTTATAAAGCATAATACAACCTTCCGAGAACACGAAGAGCGCGACGAGGAAACTGTAGACAAAGACAGAGGAGTTGAAATCTATTGATAAAATAAAAGACGGAGATGTTGAGCGTCTGGATCTGGGATTGAAGACCACGAAAAATACGTAAGTCATCCTACATTAATTCAGCAAGGATAACTTTTTTGTTGTTCATGTGTTTGTGGACATCATATGATGAAACTATGTTTCATTCTGTGAACTGAAGTTCAAACGACAGTATTGTCATCCTGTATGAAGTAGTTGTAACTTGGGCAGGACGAGACTTTATATCATGGTTCAACAGAACAAAGCTTTTATATGATAAAAAGCTTTATCCTGCTCAAATTACCTTACTTTATGGAGATCCATAGTGGCGTTTGTCCTCAAGTTTCAAAGTGGACCACGCCCAGAAAGAGTATTCAAGGGTTCCCAATGAAGGGTGATACACTGCACTTTGTATAGCGTAACTAGGGATTATTACATTAGTTTAGGAGTATTATCATATGTGTTTCGAGTCATTATTATGTTCTGAGATATTTATTAAGAAGTGAAGAAATGAAGATCAGAACTGAAGAAGAAGAGATCAAAGATTGAAGACATGAAGACTAGAAGATATTCTGCGGAGCAGCGGCGATCGCCACTACCATCCAGGCGATCGCCATTCTACAACAGAAGAGTTATGTGAGTTCGAGAGATTATGGCGATCGCCATGACTCTACGACGATCGCCATGGGGTGACAGAGGATATGGTAGAGCTTTATATGAAGATGGCGATCGCCAGGCATCTATGGCGATCGCCACAACAAGGCCGAAGATATTCCAGACTTTCCTTATTTTCCTTTGTTTTTATTTCTTTTATTATTTTCTTATTTTCCTTATTAGTTTTAGGATATTTATCTTTTACCATATATTTTTAGGGTTAGTCTCTATTTAAGAACCCTAGTTCTATCATCTTTTCTATCATCTTTTCCATCACACAATTTAGTTCTACAACCATGAGCAGGAACTAATCTCCATTGTTTTACTTAGCGGTTGAAACCTTCAGTTATTAAGTTGTGAGATTTCTAAACTCTTGTTCTTTTCCTATGGGTTTGTATTAATTCTCTTGTTCTTCATCCATTGATTTCTATTAGTTTTGCTAACTTGATCACCTAGTTTGATTGATAGTTTTCTATTGCTAGACTAGGAATATACGGTGGAATTCCTTTTCATTGTAGCATTCATATCTGCATGATCTGGTAGTTGATTGCTTTTATGAAAGAGAATTGATTGCATGTTAATACTTGACGGTTGTAAGTTATTGCATGCATCCTTATAATTCATGTGCCCTTTGCTGCTATTTCATCTAATCTTGAGAGGTTTCCCTGATTGCTGAATAGTAAGTATTATCAGGACCGGTTGGCCTGCTGATATATTAAAGATTGGAATAGGAACATTCCCTAGGATTGAATAGAACTTGAGATAAATCTATGATCAACTTGATTGACTGTTGTGTGGATACTTGCTAGGTGAAACCCCTTCGCATAATATTCTCACCCAAACTTCCTCTGCTTGTTACTGGTTACTTGTGTGTTCTTGCAATCAAACCCCCCCCCTTTGGTTACTTGTTACTAGTTGATATTTCACTTGACTACATTGATTTGGTATTTTGATTCCCTTGGGTTCGACCTCTACTTACTTGCTATACTCTAGTTAGTGTTTAGAGTTTTCTTTGATTTGGCACTACGACTTTAGCCTCATCAAAGGGGAACCCAAGATTGTTCAAAAACCACATCGACCTAAACCAAGTGCGATCACCACAGGAAAAATAATAATAATAAAACTACAAGAGATCTAGTGGTAGAGGCATTCTCGGCCTCAAGTGCAGTGAACTACCTTGCCAACACTTCGCGTTCTTTGCTCACCTCCAGAATCTCTTCGTTCGTCCTCTTCTCCCTCACAAAGACATCCTTCACCTGTCCAGATAGCTCATTGACCTGCTTCTTGTCCTTAGTGGCTTGGCGATTGAGCTTCTCCATGTCTGTGAAAAGGGAGAGGAGGTGATCCCAGGTGCAAAGAGTTGCTTGAAGACGGTTTGTAGGAAAAGAACTCACGTGTTAGAGCTTAAGTAAGGATGTGGGTTTAGGATTAAACTAGAAGTTATCAACTCAACGCTATATGGATCACATGGTAAAACTCTCGTACTTCTGTATTATATGGGGGAAAACCTCATTTACAATGTTAAGAGAGCCCTTTATATATATGTTAACCCTAATTCTATCTTTAAGGAAAGAATAATATCTTTTTCCTTATTTTTAAACATAAACTAGGTAAGAGATATACTTATTTAATATCTCTTTACCATACAACCGAATCTTGATCAACGGGTCTTCTCTACACCGTCTCAGTCATTCCTCAACGCCTAGCAGTCTACGAACGTGCTATGATCTTAGTTGTATTCATAGGTATGAACAATACCCCAAGGTGTTTTACTGACGCCATTCTTAAGTCAGGGAAACGCCTTCAATCCCTAATACTACATGTTCATGCATTCAACCACGTTCTCTTCAAAACTGCCTTTATTCATCGCTTCCGCCCATTCATTGCCTCGACTATCGAGTCACCTATCACTTCAAATCATTACTCCTTCTTCAATGCACTCCTAACCACTGTCCTTGACCATGTCAGAGAGCCTATTGATTTCCTTTGCGTCCTCAGACGCCTTCTTGGCAAATTTCTCCACCTCCATGCGAAACTCGGCAAATCGCCTCCAATCACAAAGAGAAGCTTGAATCCCCTAAATAGAACAAGGAAGAATGTTAAGAAAAAAAGATTTTAGAAGTCGAAGCAAGACAAAGAAATAAAGTAAAGACAATCCTACCTGCCACTGGGCGGCATAGGTCCCATCACGTCGGTAGAGTCAACCGACGCGTAATAATCCACCGTCGCCGGAGAGAGTAGCCAGTTTAAAGCTTCGAGCAATTCCTTACCAGGAGCAATAGCACGCGAGATCGCCCCAGGAAAGTTGTCAACGTTAGAATATCTAGAACACGACGCCATAGGACACTTGCCCTCGCTCGTCTTTGTTTTTGGCGTAGCAGCCAGAGAAGAGGTAGGAAAATATGAAAACGAGAAATTTCTTAGTAGGAAGTGTATGGTTCTTTCTAACAAGTCAAGCATCTTGACACAAAATCAACAACATCTCACTTCATGTTAGGAAACAAGAAATTCTTCCTTAAATCCTTTTACATCTTGCTTGATCCCAGATGTACAAAATATGAAGAGGAGTGAGCCTCTCCTGTGATCAGTTGGCAGATATCAACGACGTCAGGGACATAGATGTGATTCTGAAACCAAATTTACCCATCATCTTTAATCACAAACCCAGGTACATTTCAAATATGCACTTCACTACTTAGCTTCACCAAGACAACATCACCAACCTGTCTTTCCTTGATCTATTCAAGCAAAGTAGCCTGAACTTCCAGCATACACAAATGTCCTTCTTGAAAACCAAACCAAACTTCTGTCGCGCTTCTTATCAACTCTCGTTTCCATTATTGTTGTAAAGTGTGTAAAGCAACACATCTCTCGTATGTCGTCTTTCAACTCAATGGATCACCTTTCACATTAGCTTTACCGTGATTATAAAGTATCTCAAGATCATAATCTTTTTGAAGTTCCAACCATCGACGTTGTCTCATGTTCGACTCCTTCTGAGTAAACACACACTTTAGACTCTTGCAATTTGTACAAATATGGCATCTAACACCGTAGAGATAATGTCTCCAAATCCTGAGTGCAAAGACTACATCAACCAACTCCAGATCATGGGGCAGATAGTTTCCCTCATCACTCTCCCTTTTCTCATAAGCACTCATGCCAAACCCTTTTCGAAGTATTACTATAAACTACGTAACCCTCGGTTCCTTCTAGCAATGTTAAAACTGTTGCAAAGATTAGTCTCTTCTTTAGCTCTTGGAAGCTAGCCTCGCACTTCGCGTCCCAAATGAATTTCTTGTGAACCTTGCGGAGAAGACTAGTCATAGGCAAAGCAATCCTGGAAAAGCCTTCTAGGAATCGTTGATAGTATCACGCAAGTCCCAAGAAACTACGCACCTCTTGCACATTTTGAGATGGCGTCCAGTTGGCTACAACCTTAATCTTCTGGGCATGAACCATCACCCCTTTCTCATTGATCACATGGCCCAAAACTTCCACTTCTTTAAGCCAAAATCCCACTTGTCAAAACAACAGGAGCATTAGTAAGTCGAAATGACATGACTACAAACTCACAATGGCCATATCTCGTCCGGAATCAAGTCCTTTGTACCTCGTAAGCCATTTCGTAGGGATATGAGTAATTGTTTGTACCGACTCCTTGTGATCACTCTATGCTAGTCTAGAGCTTCGTCATATTGTGTTATGTTTGTTCCCTTCGGCTTGGCGTCAGGAACGTTTCCACAACGACGTGTTGGCTTTGGTTGTGGTTTCTAAGTGCTAAAGTTTGCTTCGTGATTAAGTACATGCATACTTACATCAGGTCTGAGCTTTGTCTTACTTAGGTGTGTAGCTATTGTCGAGTTATTTAATAGGCAGACTCTTAACTAGTTATTAAGTTTACTAGATACGGGCCTCGCGCTGCGCGCGAGAAAATTACGGATTTTCGTATGTGATTTAATATAGTCATACATTATTTGTTAATATGTTGTTGTTGTTATCAAATTTATTAATATTTGTAAATATAAGTATTTTTTATTTCCTTATATTTATGTTTGAAGTAGTTTTAAAACATAATATTAGAATAAGTTTGCATTGTCATAAGAGAAGCTCACACATTAATTTAATTTATGACTTAATCAAGTAGACTATAAATAAATATAACATAGGGATATAAGAAAGATATTTAAATACATGCCCAAAAGTCCAATAGGAGGTGATTAGGAAATGAGTAATGCATTAAATTGGTACCAATTTCATTCAATTTTGACAATGGACAGCCAACTTTTATATAGATAAGATAATTAAACTTTTGGATGGTGTTCCTCCTTTCTTCGGTCTTGACTTTTTTCGTAGAGATTGGATTATCTAGTTACAACAAATATATCGTTAGACAAATCGTATGACGAAGAGTCCGTGTTTTTTCTTTTCTTTTCTTTTAGGAGTTCATTTGCTAACAAAATCTTGGAGTCTAGTTTATTTTATCTTGTTAAGGATTTGGCTATTTTTCACTTAGTTTCAAATTAAATTACCTTAAATAAATAAAGTAGAGAAAAATATCAGTTTAACAATCTTTTAAAAAAAAGTGGGAATACATTAATATGGTCTGTAGCTCTGCACCTAACTCACTAAAGAAGACATTAGAGAGATCATTAGTTAATACCAAATCCACAGATGTTTAGTTGGTTTGATTATTTTACATTAGATATTTTTTAGATTTTCTATATAGATGACTTGATCTGGGTTCGTTGTGATGGCGTGTTTGAAAATAATACTCCCTCCATCCTCCATCCCATATTATAGATCACGTTTTTCATTTTGGGCGTCCCAAAATATAGATCATACTTTCCTTTTTTATCTTTTGTCTTATTATTAATATCACATAAATCTACACTCTTTTTCCTCCTTTTTACATTAAAACTCACACGAATTCACCTTTTTATCTTCTCTTTCCTACATAAAAATCCACACCCACTCACAATCTCTCTTCTCCACTTTTCTTTCTCCCTTCCTTAATTTACCTCGATAACAACAAACGAGATCTATAATATGTATAGTATTTTCATGTACTAACAATATAAAAGTTATTGAGACTTTCATTCGTTGGATCAAACGCTCAAGATCAGAAACAAAAACGTTTATACTAATTCAAAAAGCTATCACCTAACTACCAACTAATCATGACCATAGCGTACATACTATATGGCGTTTTAAGATAGGCACTACTCTCTCCGTCCCTAAAAGTTTGTCACATTTTGTACTACGTACAAGAATTAAGACAAGTCTAATCAAAGTAAAAGTGTAAATAATGACACATAAAACCATAAAATTCAACTAATATAAAACTTATTACAATGTAAAAACAACTTTACCCCTAAAAAGTATTGTTGGATGTGAATAAAATAAATTGAGTAAGGGTATTATTGGAAGATATTAATGGATAGAAATGGAAATGTGACTCACTTTAGAAGACACCCGAAAAGGAAACGTGACAAACTTAAAAGGACAGAGTATTTAGTGTTTTAAGATTACATCTTAACTTTTTACAAAATGAAATTAATTCTTTCAAACGAGACATCTCCAGTTTAAATGAATCTGAAATCGTGTACTGAACCATTTTTTCCTCTTTTAAGTTGTAGACATAAAAAGGCTAAGTGTTGGAGCCGGTTCTCGATGGGCTCGCGGAACTCAAAGAGAGTCGAGTTAGGCCCAGAAGACGCGACCAAGGACTGCCCATGGAGTCAGCCCAGAAGACGCGACCCGAAGACGGCCCATGAAGTCAGCCCAGAAGACGCGACCAAGGACGGCCCATGAAGTCAGCCCAGGAGAACAAAAGCGGCCCATAAGCATACGGAGCCCAAAAAGAGGATCCGGCGAGATTAGGTATCGGAGGGGCAAAGTGGTAATTGACTCGCGTGGGCCCTAGCGAGAGTATAAGAGCATAACCAAATGGAGAGAGAAGGAGGACCTCATTACTGGATAAACTCTCTTTTCTTCTTCCTCTCGAGAGCAAGAAAAACACAGAAGAGGACTTGAGCTTCAATCTTCCTAAACGACCTTCTCCTTGAGGCGTTTGGACGATCAACATTTGGATTAATACTCCCGGTGTTGCTATCGAGCTTTTGATGTTGAAATGAGTGGTTTCTAAGGCCATTTGGGTACTGGTAGCGTAGAACTTGAAACGTTTTAAATGGTGTTTTGAGTTCTCTTTTTCATTACTTTACTTCTTCCTATCCTCTCTTGCTCTTGTGTCAAATTGTACTGTCATTGGTTGCTTGTTTGCACGTTTGCTGATTTGAGCGTCGGAGAGCCAAATCCGGAGCCACCCCCTCCTGGTTTGGTTGCGTAGGTACCACAGGTGTGAAGAACAAGGTTGGTCCTTAGGAAGAATATGACGTAGGGTTAAGTTTGATCGGGTGAAGTACGACATACAAGTTGTTTGTCCAGAATCTGCGAAAGAGGTCTTCAGGATTCCTTCGAAGAACTGACGCCCTGTGTCTCGCGAGGTGTTGTGTCGCGAGACTGCAATTTCTGGGCTCCAACACTGGCGCCGACCGTGGGGACCTCCTCGCACAAGTAAGGCTTATTACAAAGTTCCGCGTATTTTTGATATTAGCCGACAGACGGAGGATGAATACTGGTGGTGAGGGAAGTGGGGCCGTTAACAACACCCCTCTCCAGACGAGAACACAACAAGAAGTAAATAACTTGCGGGCACCCCTTCCACGCGTAAATGAGGAAGAGATTGTTCTGGTAGGACCCGCAATGGTTCAGTATCGCGTATTCCTTCAGACGTTGAGACAAGGCACGGACAGGGGTCAAAACCAAGAGCAACCAAGGGCTGATGCCCGCGAGCAAGAACAGAATCGGGCTGAACGAGAGCAACCTGTCGCTGAGGAGAGTGCTGAGCACGTACCCGACGACAGAATCTCGATATCGCGTAGAACAAGGGTCGAGGGACGCGAGAGGGCTAGTCACCCTAGTAGGTTTGATTTAAATCAAGCCCCCGCGAGCTACATAGAGGACCAATCTTACAGGGGAAGAACCGAAACGAGGGGATATGGGATTCGTGCCGAGCGAGGACCTTCTCCCTACCAGTATGAGGGGGAACCTTATTACAACCAGGCAACCTGTCCGCGACAAGCTTACGAGGCCTATCCGTCCGTTAACCCGTCAGCCTTGTTCGGCCCGACTGGTTTCGCAGACCACATAGTCAGGTCAGTCCCTCTACCTGATTTCAGATTCCCTAATATCAAAGAATACAACGGCAAAGAAGATCCCAGCGAACACCGGGCACGCTACAAGTATGCTATGCTCGCAAGGTGCCCTGATGAAGCCACAATATGCAAAGGTTTCCCAGGCACCCTCGCGGGTCCCGCCATGACCTGGATGCTTAACCAACCGTCAGGGAGCATCCATTCTTTCGCTGATCTAGAGAAGAGTTTCTTGTTGCACTTTGGATCCTCAAGAAAAAGAAAAGTGACTATGCAAGAAGTAGTGGGTGTCAAGCAAGGACCAAACGAATCACTAGAGGGTTATGTCAGGAGATTCTCGGAAAAGATCTTAGAAGCCGAAGATTTTCATGATAAAACTGCCCGGGTTGCGTTCCTGGACGGTCTCACAGATGGAAGCTCCTTCAAGCAGTACCTATACCGCAAGAAAGATTTGGACTACTAGGGCATGCTCGAAAGAGCGTATACAGAGATTAACGTGGAAGCACACTCAGGTTCCGCGTCGAAAGGAAACAATCAGAATAAGTATGCTCAGGGTCAAAAGAGAGACAACCAGAACTGGGGTAACAAGCGCCATCAAGGTAGTCAGGGAAAGGAACAGAGTGACCCGCGAGTTCCCGGTTTGCAGATTCAAGATCAGGGTCAGGGTCAGAAACAGTTCAGGGGCCAGAATCATGATCAGAATCAGTTTCACTCGCAGAATTTTGTGGCCGAGCAGGATAACCGTCGCGAGGCTCAAAGGAGGGGGGATAGCGGTCGTGGTCGCCACGAGCCAGCAACGTGGTGTGAGTACCACAGAGTGGATACTCACTCTACGGAGGAATGTAGGTCGCGACCTCACCACCCAAGAGAACAGGAAGTCTTAACTGCTCAGAGAGGAAATGGTGACAGAGGTCGCGGCAACCCGAGAAGGGGGGTAAGAGGTAGAGGCGGAGGTAGAACACAGAATGAGATAAGGCAGCAAACCCCCGCGAGGATTAACCAGAATCCTGGTCCCAATCGCCACCCAAACAAGAACTTCCCTCACCTGGATGGCCACATAGGTACAATCGCAGGCCGCCATGAACCCATTCCCCTAGGCAAACGAGAGCAAAGGCTCATAAACAACGCGCCCAAGCCTCAGGGAAAGCCAGTCTATAGTATCGCGAGACCGCAGTCTGAGCCTTACACGCTTGTCTTCAGCGACAAGGAGGTAGATACCTGGGCCGTCGAGGCCGCTGACCCACTAGTCATTCATGCTCAGATTGGAACCAAACTTGTGAAGAGGTTTCTTGTAGACACGGGGAGCTCGGCCGATATACTGTACTAAAACCACGTTGGTGGGTTTCGCGGGTGACAGAGTGAGGGCCCTGGGCGTCGTCACCCTAGATCTCATCCTGGGAGAAGAGACCGGGTCAAGAAGATCAGAAAAAATTGATTTTGTGGTAATCCCGATAACATCTTCCTACAATGCGATACTGGGACGCGAGACTCTGTGCAAGTTCGAAGAAGTCGTGTCGATCTGTCATTTTTGCCTTAAGTTCCCAACGTCGTCCGGAGTAGGAGTCGCGAGGGGGACCAAAGAGGAGAGCCGCATCTGCTACGTATCATCCAAAAAGGGCAGCACCAAGGCCTTGTTCGCCAACCAGTTATTTATTCCAGGGTTGCCTCACGTGATTGAGGAGGCCGAGTTGGAGGTGCGTGCCTCTCCGAGACCGCGAGATACTGGTGAAAAAGAAGAGGGACACAAACCACATTTTGATGGGTTTGAAAAACAGACAATCACTCCATTCACCAACAAAGAGGAGAAGCTTTATGTAGGGGGAAGACTGGATCAGAAAGTTGTGCAAGAGATTGAGGCCTTACTCGCCCGCTCCCGGGATGTGTTCGCATGGACACCAAAGGATTTGAAGGGGATTCCAGCGAGCGTCATGACCCACTCCCTGAACATCAGTTCAGAGGTCAAGCCGCGTAGACAGAAGAAGCGAAAGCAGGCAGGACCAAAGAACGCGGCCGCTGCTGTGGAACTCGCGAAATTGTTAAAAGCAGGGTTTGTTAAGCCAGTGCAATACCCGACGTGGCTGTCAAACGTAGTAATGGTAGAAAAAAATCCCAAGGGGACAGGGAAATGGCGCATGTGCGTAGATTTCACTGGTCTCAATAAGGCATGCCCCAAAGACAACTACCCATTACCTTCTATCGACCAGTTAGTGGACTCCACCGCAGGTCATGAAGCTCTGAGTTTTTTGGATGCGTACTCAAGGTATAATCAGGTCATGCTGAATCCAGCCGACTCGGGGCACACGGCTTTTATTACAGACAAGGGAACCTTCTGCTATAAAGTAATGCCATTCGGCTTGAAAAACGCGGGAGCCACATTCCAGAGGCTGGTGGACATGATCTTTAGCAAGCAAAGGGGTGACACCGTGGAGGCCTATGTTGATGACATAGTAATTAAGAGCAAGAAGCAGGCAGATCACGCTCGCGACCTGACAGAAGTTTTTGAGACTCTAGGGAAGTACGGTATGAGCCTTAACCCCGAGAAATGTGTCTTCGGGGTCACCGAGGGCAAGTTTCTGGGATTTCAGATCAGTGCACGCGACGTCGAGGTCAATCTAGACAAAGTACAAGCTGTAATAGATCTACAACCGCCGATATACACTCATGATGTCCAAAGGTTTGTAGGAAAGGTTAACTACCTCGGGAGGTTTTGTGCCAAGCTCGCGGAGCGAAACCTCCCTTTCTTTGACATATTAAGGAAACCGAAAAGCTTCGAATGGACTGAGGAGTGTGAAAAGGCGTTTATGAGCCTCAAAGAGCACCTGACTAAACTCCCAATACTTGTGTCACCAGTGCCTGGTGAAGGCTTACAGATGTACCTCGCGGCTGGTACGCGTGCAGTTAGCTCAGTATTTGTAAGGGAACAGCAGGTCCCCGTCTATTTCGTCAGTAAAGCACTTCTGTCGGCCGAGACCAGATATTCACCCATTGAGAAAGCAGTACTCGCGTTAATAACAGCCGCTCGTAAGCTCCGACCTTATTTCCACGCTCACCTCATTGACAGATTTACCACTCCCATCTTTCATGAGTACACCAACAACCTCTGGGAGGCTCACAAAATGGGTGATTGAGATGACTGAATTTGACGTAGTCTATAGACCGCGACCCACCATCAAAGCGCAAGCTTTAGCTGATTTCATTGTTGAAACAAGTTTTAGAGAGTTAGAAAAAGATGATATAGCTCCAGAAGACCCCGCGTGGGTTATGCACATTGACGGGGCAGTAAACGTAAACGGTTGCGGGGCGGGAGTCATCTTGACATCCCCAGCCGGGGATAAGGTCGACCATGCGATTGCATTAAAATTCAAAGCCACTAATAACGAAGCAGAATATGAAGCGCTCATCGCAGGATTGGAAATTGCAATTCACGCGAGTATTCACATGGTGAAGTGCCTGAGCGACTCTCAGATTGTTGTGAATCAGATCAAGGGGACCTACGAAGCTCGAACAGGCAATCTCCCCAGATATCATGCAAGGGCTACTACCTTGATTTCGTTATTCAGGCATTTTGAGATTGAAGCAGTGTCGAGGGAGGAAAACACTCGAGCGGATGAACTCGCAAAGCGAGGTTCCCAAGCTCAGTACGCGAATATGGAACATCTCGATGGGAATTCTACCGTCATTTTCAAGGATGGAAAGAGCCAATACTTCTGGTTGGTAAAGTCTGAGAGGGCCATAAGTAATCAGGTGGAGCTGATGGAGATAGACGAGCCAGTCAGTGATTGGCGCACCCCTATAATTCAATATCTTGCAAGCGGAACCGGACCCTCGGATCCAAAAGAAATGAGAAAACTTGTCTCTATGGCTGCGCGTTTCTACATGTGTCGTGGGAAACTCTACAAAAGGGGATACGGGCCGCGCGAACTCAGGTGTTTGTCTAAGATAGACAGTGACGTGCTTATGAGAGAGCTGCACGCGGGGTTGTGCGGAACCCACGCGGGTTGGAGACCTATGGTCTATAAAGCATTAAGACAGGGGAGCTTCTGGCCCACCATGAAACAAGACGCACAACGCGAGTGGCAGAACTGTAAGCCATGTCAGTACTTTGCCCTAGCTTCTCGTCAACCAGGTATAGAGTTACAAATAATGTCGAGCCCCTGTCCGTTCGCGATGTGGGGGCTAGATCTGTTAGGACCTTTCAAGCCAAAAGCGCCTGGTCAACTGGAATACATCATTGTAGTAGTTGATTATTTCACCAAATGGATCGAAGCCGAGGCTCTCGCGAGCACTACCGTCCCGGCAGTTAAAAAGTTCCTATGGAGGAATATCATCTGCAGATACGGCCTCCCTCACGAGATCGTAACCGACAGAGGACCACAATTCAATTCGCCACAGTTACTCACATGGTGTAGTGACATGGGGATCGCCTTAAGAATCGCATCAGTCGCTCACCCGCATTGCAATGGCCAAGTAGAAGTTGTAAACAAAAGTATTGTCATGGACCTGAAAAGGCGGTTAGAAGGCTCCAAAGGCAAGTGGGCCGAAGTATTACCTCTAGTACTCTGGGCAAACAGAACCACGGTAAAGAAAGCAACCGGGGAAACACCTTTTGCTCTCGCTTATGGAGTAGAAGCCACAGTGCCAGTCGAGTTCATTGTGCCCACGGATCGCGTCATTCAGTATAACCCGATCGACCATGACGAAAAAATGCAGCTAGAGTTGCATATGCGGGAAGAAACTCGCGACCTGGCAACTATCAGAGCAGCCAATCATAAAGCCAGCGTCGCGAAATATTATAACAAGCACGTTAAGATAAGGGGGTTCGCCAGAGGAGACCTCGTGCTCCGCAAGACAGAAGGAGGAAAGCTCGACCCCAACTGGGAAGGACCTTACATTATAGACCGCGAAGTCGCACCCGGGGCATATCGTCTCAAGGATCACTCTGGGAATCACGTTGCCAACTCTTGGAACGTGATGCGACTTCGTCGCTTCTATGCCTAATCCTCCCACAAAGCCCAGGTACACTTAGCAAAGTTTAGCAGAGCAGAATTTTTTCTCATCCATGGTCACAATTCTTATCTCCTTAAGCACTAAAACAGTCGATTACTATGGCATGATAAGTACAGGTTGTGGAACCAGCAATTCGTTAGCACGCGAGTCTGGGTTACCAAAGAATAAGTATCACAGCCTGGTCGACCAATGCTCGTCCACCTAAAAAGGTAGCGCTTCAACTCAAAAGACAAAAAGTCGTCAAGACCGCTTCACTGGGCTGGGCTAAAAAAAACCCCCAGGTCGCGTGTCCAGCTTCCATGGTTGAGCTAAAAAACTCTCCTTGGTCGCGAAGTATGGACGGGTTAATGCCAATGAGCTAACCCACCATGAGCCCGCTTCACTGAGTTGGGCTAAAAAAACCCCTAGGTCGCGTGTCCAGCTTCCATGGTTGAGCTAAAAAACTCTCCTTGGTCGCGAAAGCATGGACGGGTTAATGCCAATGAGCTCACCCACCATGAGCCCCCTTCACTGGGCTGGGCTAAAAAAAACCCCCAGGTCGTGTGTCCAGCTTCCATGGTTGAGCTAAAAAACTCTCCTTGGTCGTGAAACCATGGACGGGTTAATGCCAATGAGCTCACCCGCCATGAGCCCGCTTCACTGGGCTAGGCTAAAAAAACCCCCCAGGTCGCGTGTCCAGGTTCCATGGTTGAGCTAAAAAACTCTCCTTGGTCGCGAAAGCATGGACGGGTTTACGCTAGTAAGCTTACCCCCCATGAGTCCGCTTCACTGGGTTGGGCTAAAAAAAACCCCAGGTCGCGTGTCCAGCTTCCATGGTGGAGCTAAAAAACTCTCCTTGGTCGCGAAAGCATGGACGGGTTTATGCCAGTAAGCTTACCCGCCATGAGTCCGCTTCACTGGGCTGGGCTAAAAAAACCCCCCAGGTTGCGTGTCCAACTTCCATGGTTGAGCTAAAAAACTCTCCTTGGTCGCGAAAGCATGGACGGGTTTACGCCAATGAGCTCACCCGCCATGAGTCCGCATCACGCGTCCTTTAAAAGTTCCTTACCATCTAATGAATAAAGAGAAAGTACTAAACGCCTCTCTACATGTGCAGTGCTTAATGTCCTCCGAAATGACCACGACATGCCGAGATCATCCCTATAAAGTCAAGAAATTTTCTGCAGCAACCATGCGGAAGAAAAACTCAGGAATGTCTTAAGGCTTCGCGACTAAAAGGGCTCAGGACAATTTTCGCGAGTATCAAAAGCAACAAAGAGCTAAAGCACGAAACCCTGTCACCGGCTAGAGCAAACACAGTGACCCGGACTCACGTGGAAGGTTCATGCGATGGCTAACGGGAGGATGGTTTGCAATGCTTTAATGATTGTTTCACAAAAACCTGTGTAACACCGTCAGTTTCACCATTTACTATACAAGAGGGATCGTAGTTATGAAACACTCATATCTTACGTTTTATTTTTCGCAAAATTACTGCATTTTTCTGAAACACAAAAAGAGGGGAATGAGGCGAGATAAGTGTATACAAAACAAGCAGACGGATAAGTAAAACCCAAAATATAGAGCAAGACAGCATATAGGTCGCGACAACCATGGCCGCATTAAAAAGTATAAATACATAAGAGCTCAATCTCGCAACAACAGTACCAAAAACATGTATTGTTCGAAAGACCACCAGGTCGTGTCAGAAGGTTCGAAACATAAGACGAGCAGAAATAATAAACATTACTTAGCAACAGTCTCAGGAGCAGTCCCGGTATCCCCCACGCTATCCGCCTCCAAACCCACAACGACGTCCTGAGCGTCAACCACCCGCGATCCTGACCCCCCCGCTTGATCTAAGCGAGAACGCTTCAGGAAGGGTTGAATGGTGTCGAGAAGAGCATCCGTCGCAAGTACCTTTCTCTTACGAGGAGAGAGGGCCGGAGAAGGAGGGCTCGGAAACGCGTGAGGAGCAGATTCCAACCTTTCGGGCGGAGGCGGAGTGACCATCTTCGGAAGAGGAGGCTTGGGCACTTGATTCTCCTTACCTTTAACGATGCCTTTCTTAGGCGCAAGATGAGTTACACCCCAAGCCTCGAGTGGAGCATCTCCATCATCAATAAAGGTTCCCGGCACCGGGGGCTCATACTTGGGAGGTCGGTGGAAAAACCACATAGGTCTTGGGCGCTGAAAGGGAAATCTTTGACTTTGTACTTCCACATCTGAACCTTCACCATGCAAAGGAGAAGCGTGTTGACAACATTCTTGTAAAAATCCACGCAAGCGCATTGACGGTAACCACCGCAATACTCTTCCACTGCCATGTTTCTCTCATAAGCAATTCTCTCGGACATCGTCGCGTGAAGTTTCTCATTCTCTTGTTTGAGGTCATTCACTTGCGTATTATATTCAGTAACGATGTTGACGTGGGTGGACCTCTCATACACAAGTTGTGCTTCAAGCTCTTTTATCTTCGCGTCCTTAGATTCCAGTAGCGCATTAGCCTTAGAAAGCTCCACCTCCAAAACATTCTTCTCTCCCATAAGACGAGACTTAGCCGCTCTATTAGCATCGCGGATCGACTGCTCCATCAACTCTTTAAGTATATCCTCTGCCGCGAGCACCCTCCGACTTGCGCTCGCAATAATGCTCATCCCCTGCAAAATGACCAACTCCAGGATTAAAAAGACCCCAAAGAAACAAGAAGTAAATAAGAACGCGAAACTTACCGCAAAGAGTAACTTAGACAAGCCACCAGGTCTATCTGAGACTTCCTCATAAAGGCTAGGTTCAGGGGGGAAAGTAGTTGGAATAGAGGCAAAGAAGGCACGCGTGGTAGATAAACCATGAATGAAAGTAGGATTCACGACAGGAGAATCAGTAGGCTCTGGAGACGAGACAAACTCCACTTCCGTCGTTCTCTTGCGACTTCTCTCAGACACTCTTTGTTTCCCCTTATCGCGGGACGTGAGGTCGCGGGACGTGAGCCGGCCCAGTGGTCCTTTCTCTCACCTTGCCTGAAACAGTGCGAGGCCTCTTGGACTGAGGGACCTCCTCAGAAACAGTGTACGCGACCTCAACTGGCGATTCCAATACAGCAGGAGGAGGAGAAGCAATAGTCACGCCAGGAACAAATGGAATGTTGTGAGTAGGAGTCGTGAGAGTGAGGGAGCCGGCCGCGTCGAAAACCAACCCATCCAAATTTTGGAGATCGGAGAACATGTCAGCGTCTGCAAAAACAACCACACAAGTGAGCATACTAAAAAAAAAAAAAAAAAACGCAAACGCTGAGAACAAACACACGAACAAAAACCTCGGGCATGGGCTTTGAGGCTAAGTCCCCTGGCAACCAGTAAGGCATCCGAGATTGTCAACTCAAATCGTTTTTGAACAGCTTTGTCAGGATAATCCTTATAATCACGAATGAATTTATCGCGAGTCTCCTTTTGAAAGAAGCATGGAGCCTTTCTCGCATTAGGCTCGCGTACTTGAACAGAAATGTCGGAACCAAGCGGGGGACGAACTAAAAACCAACACGTTTTCCACCCATCAATCTTCGAAGGCAATCGAAAGGCACTAGGAGTCTTGACTTGAGCAGTATAAAACCCGTCCTCGCGTGAGTTCTTCTTATATGAATTAATAAGAGCATAGTGAGGTGTATTGGGAACTATCCCATTATCCTGACATCGTATGGTATATACGATCAGCGAACTCCAGAAGTTTGGATGCATCTGTGAAGGACTGAAGCCTAAATCCGCCATCACTTCAGTCTGAAAGGACGTCCACGGGAGACAGAAGCCAGCTTCTAAGGATTGCCTGCTTAAAGCGAAGAAGGGCCCGTATTGGTCGAGAGAAGTGCCCTCGTGGTCGGGAAGGGCGAAAATAGTTCCTTCAGGAAAAGGGTATCGCATAGCGAAACGGCGAAGATCGTCAAAGCCAAGACTCCTGCGATGGGCTGTGTTAGGAATTGAGGTGCGAGTGTGTTTTATTCTCTTCGTAAGAATACTTATTCGACCCGGATCCGCGAGGAAGGGTTTCTCTATTATTATATGAGGGTAAGGACCCCTTATGGGAGAAGAAACTAGCAAATTGACCATAATTGGTCTCGGCTCGCTCTTGAATAACGCGAGACGGGAGCCTGGTTTTAGATTTCTTGGAATTCTTCACCTTACTCCATTTGGATTTTCTGGTAACACGAGATCGTCTACGAGAGCTAGGCTCGCAACCACCAGAGCCCCCCTCGGAGCCAGACCTTGTGCGCCCCGAATATTCAGTTTGAGCGGAACGTTCGTAGAAATCATCGCTACCTGAAAGCATGGGCAAAGTAAATTTCATTTTTCCAGGGATGGAAAGAGAAAACAAGAAGAGAACATCGCAAGTGGAAACAACGCGAGTTGAGGGGAATTAACCAGAGGCGATGGGAAGTGAGCAAACAAGAAATCTCTGGAAAAAATGAAACTCGGAAGATCAAAGGAGAAGTTAAAACGACATCAAGATGAACCAGGCCCAAGAACACGGAGAATCTTGTGAAGGTTTGAAATGGCGAAATTGACCGAAAAGGTGTATTTTACTAGACAACGTCTCGAGAAAGAAGAGTCGGAAAGAGAATCCGGCATGGGAAACATCCAATGGACAAACAATCTCTAAGGGAGATCTGTCGAAATGAGGAGCCCGAGCAAAAATTCTGACAACAGTTATTAAGTACGAAGAAAACGAACGACGAATCTATGGAAAAACCCTAAAATCAAACCAAAACGAACATTTACGAAGTATAAAAGAAAACGAAGAACGATAGACTAACCTGCCATCGGAAACCGGGTGAGAGCGGCGGCGAAGACGACCGTAGAGAAGAAAAGAGAACACCGGCAGAGTGTTTATTCGCAGTTTTACGGAGAGCAAAGAGGGGTTATGACGGATTGGGAGGAGGAAGACGAAGATGGGTATTTATAAAGAAAAATGCAGTAATTTTGCGAAAAATAAAACGTAAGAGATGAGTGTTTCATAACTACGATCCCTCTTGTATAGTAAATGGTGAAACTGACGGTGTTACACAGGTTTTTGTGAAACAATCATTAAAGCATTGCAAACCATCCTCCCGTTAGCCATCGCATGAACCTTCCACGTGAGTCCGGGTCACTGTGTTTGCTCTAGCCGGTGACAGGGTTTCGTGCTTTAGCTCTTTGTTGCTTTTGATACTCGCGAAAATTGTCCTGAGCCCTTTTAGTCGCGAAGCCTTAAGACATTCCTGAGTTTTTCTTCCGCATGGTTGCTGCAGAAAATTTCTTGACTTTATAGGGATGATCTCAACATGTCGTGGTCATTTCGGAGGACATTAAGCACTGCACATGTAGAGAGGCGTTTAGTACTTTCTCTTTATTCATTATATGGTTAGGAACTTTTAAAGGACGCGTGATGCGGACTCATGGCGGGTGAGCTCATTGGCGTAAACCCGTCCATGCTTTCGCGACCAAGGAGAGTTTTTTAGCTCAACCATGGAAGCTGGACACGCGACCTGGGGGTTTTTTTTAGCCCAGCCCAGTGAAGCGGACTCATGGCGGGTAAGCTTACTGGCGTAAACCCGTCCATGCTTTCGCGACCAAGGAGAGTTTTTTAGCTCAACCATGGAAGCTGGACACGCGACCTGGGGGGTTTTTTTAGCCCAGCCCAGTGAAGCGGTCTTGACGACTTTTTGTTTCATGGTGGGCCAGAAGCTCCCCTGTCTTAATGCTTTATAGACCATAGGTCTCCAACCCGCGTGGGTTCCGCACAACCCCGCGTGCAGCTCTCTCATAAGCACGTCACTGTCTATCTTAGACAAACACCTGAGTTCGCGCGACCCGTATCCCCTTTTGTAGAGTTTCCCACGACACATGTAGAAACGCGCAGCCATAGAGACAAGTTTTCTCATTTCTTTTGGATCCGAGGGTCCGGTTCCGCTTGCAAGATATTGAATTATAGGGGTGCGCCAGTCACTGACTGGCTCGTCTATCTCCATCAGCTCCACCTGATTACTTATGGCCCTCTCAGACTTTACCAACCAAAAGTATTGGCTCTTTCCATCCTTGAAAATGACGGTAGAATTCCCATCGAGATGCTCCATATTCGCGTACTGAGCTTGGGAACCTAGCTTTGCGAGTTCATCCGCTCGCGTGTTTTCCTCCCTCGACACTGCTTCAATCTCAAAATGCATGAATAACGAAATCAAGGTAGTAGCCCTTGCATGATATCTGGGGAGATTGCCTGTTCGAGCTTCGTAGGTCCCCTTGATCTGATTCACAACAATCTGAGAGTCGCTCAGGTACTTCACCACGTGAATACTCGCGTGAATTGCAATTTCCAATCCTGCGATGAGTGCTTCATATTCTACTTCGTTATTAGTGGCTTTGAATTTTAATGCAATCGCGTGGTCGACCTTATCCCCGGCTGGGGATGTCAAGACGACTCCCGCCCCGCAACCATTTACGTTTACTGGCCCGTCAATGTGCATAACCCACGCGGGGTCTTCTGGAGCTATATCATCTTTTTCTAACTCTCTAAAACTTGTTTCAACAATGAAATCAGCTAAAGCTTGCGCTTTGATGGTGGGTCGCGGTCTATAGACTACGTCAAATTCAGTCATCTCAATCACCCATTTTGCGAGCCTCCCGGAGGTTGTTGGTTTACTCATGAAAGATGGGAGTGGTAAATCTGTCAATACCTCGATGGGGTGAGCGTGGAAATAAGGTCGGAGCTTACGAGCGGCTGTTATTAACGCGAGTACTGCTTTCTCAATGCGTGAATATCTGGTCTCGGCCGACAGAAGTGCTTTACTGACAAAATAGACGGGGACCTGCTGTTCCTTTACTAATACTGAGCTAACTGCACGCGTATCAGCCGCGAGGTACAGCTGTAAGCCTTCACCAGGCACTGGTGACACAAGTATTGGGAGTTTAGTCAGGTGCTCTTTGAGGCTCATAAACGCCTTTTCACACTCCTCAGTCCATTCGAAGCTTTTCGGTTTCCTCAATATGTCAAAAAAAGGGAGGTTTCGCTCCGCGAGCTTGGCACAAAACCTCCCGAGGTAGTTAACCTTTCCTACAAACCTTTGGACATCATGAGTGGGTCTCGGCGGTTGTAGATCTATTACAACTTGGACTTTGTCTAGATTGACCTCGACGCCGCGTGCACTAATCTGAAATCCCAGAAATTTGCCCTCGGTGACCCCGAAGACACATTTCTCGGGGTTAAGGCTCATACCGTACTTCCCCGGAGTCTCAAAAACTTATGTCAGGTCGCGAGCGTGATCTGCCTGCTTCTTGCTCTTAACTACTATGTCATCAACATAGGCCTTCACGGTGTCACCCCTTTGCTCGCTAAAGATCATGTCCACCAGCCTCTGGAATGTGGCTCCCGCGTTTTTCAAGCCGAATGGAATTACTTTATAGCAGAAGGTTCCCTTGTCTGTAATAAAAGCCGTGTGCCCCGAGTCGGCTGGATTCATCATGACCTGATTATACCCCGAGTACGAGTCCAAAAAACTTAGAGCTTCATGACCTGCGGTGGAGTCCACTAACTGGTCGATAGAAGGTAATGGGTAGCTGTCTTTGGGGCATGCCTTATTGAGACCAGTGAAATCTACGCACATGCGCCATTTCCCTGTCCCCTTGGGATTTTTTTCTACCATTACTACGTTTGACAACCACGTCGGGTATTGCACTGGCTTAACAAACCCTGCTTTTAACAATTTCGCGAGTTCCACAGCAGCGGCCGCGTTCTTTGGTCCTACCTGCTTTCGCTTCTTCTGTCTACGCGGCTTGACCTCTGAACTGATGTTCAGGGAGTGGGTCATGACGCTCGCTGTAATCCCCTTCAAATCCTTTGGTGTCCATGCGAACACATACCGGGAGCGGGCGAGTAAGGCCTCAATCTCTTGCACAACTTTCTGATCCAGTCTTCCCCCTACATAGAGCTTCTCCTCTTTGTTGGTGAATGGAGTGATTGTCTGTTTTTCAAAACCATCAAAATGTGGTTTGTGTCCCTCTTCTTCTTCACCAGTATCTCGCGGCCTCGGAGAGGCACGCACCTCCAACTCGGCCTCCTCAATTACGTGAGGCAACCCTGGAATAAATAATTGGTTGGCGAACAAGGCCTTGGTGCTGCCCTTTTCGGATGATACGTAGCAGATGCGGCTCTCCTCTTTGTTCCCCCTCGCGACTCCTACTCCGGACGACGTTGGGAACTTAAGGCAAAAATGACAGATTGACATGACTGCTTCGAACTTGCACAGAGTCTCGCATCCCAGTATCGCATTGTAGGAGGATGTTATCGGGATTACCACAAAATCAATTTTTTCTGATCTTCTTGACCCGGTCTCTTCTCCCAGGATGAGATCTAGGGTGACGCCGCCGAGGGCCCTCACTCTGTCACCCGCGAAACCCACCAACGTGGTTTTAGTAGGCTTGAGTATAGACTGATCAATTCCCATTTTCTCGAACGCGTCCTAGTACAGTATATCGGCCGAGCTCCCCGTGTCTACAAGAATCCTCTTCACAAGTTTGGTTCCAATCTGAGCATGAATGACTAGTGGGTCAGCGGCCTCAACGGCCCAGGTATCTACCTCCTTGTGGCTGAAGACAAGCGTGTAAGGCTCAGACTGCGGTCTCGCGATACTATAGACTGGCTTTCCTTGAGGCTTGGGCGCGTTGTTTATGAGCCTTTGCTCTCGTTTGCCTAGGGGAATGGGTTCATGGCGGCCTGCGATTGTACCTATATGGCCATCCAGGTGAGGGAAGTTCTGGTTTGGGTGGCGATTGGGACCCGGATTCTGGTTAATCCTCGCGGGGGTTTGCTGCCTTATCTCATTCTGTGTTCTACCTCCGCCTCTACCTCTTACCCCCCTTCTCGGGTTGTCGCGACCTCTGTCACCATTTCCTCTCTGAGCAGTTAAGACTTCCTGTTCTCTCGGGTGGTGAGGTCGCGACCTACATTCCTCCGTAGAGTGAGTATCCACTTTGTGGTACTCGCACCACGTTGCTGGCTCGTGGCGACCACGACCGCTATCCCCCCTCCTTTGAGCCTCGCGACGGTTATCCTGCTCGGCCACAAAATTCTACGAGTGAAACTGATTCTGATCATGATTCTGGCCCCTGAACTGTTTCTGACCCTGACCCTGATCTTGAATCTGCAAACCGGGAACTCGCGGGTCACTCTGTTCCTTTCCCTAACTACCTTGATGGCGCTTGTTACCCCAGTTCTGGTTGTCTCTCTTTTGACCCTGAGCAGACTTATTCTGATTGTTTCCTTTCGACGCGGAACCTGAGTGTGCTTCCACGTTAATCTCTGTATACGCTCTTTCGAGCATGCCCTGGTAGTCCAAATATTTCTTGCGGTATAGGTATTGCTTGAAGGAGCTTCCATCTGTGAGACCGTCCAGGAACACGACCCGGGCAGTTTTATCATGAAAATCTTCGGCTTCTAAGATCTTTTCCGAGAATCTCCTGACATAACCCTCTAGTGATTCGTTTGGTCCTTGCTTGACACCCACTACTTCTTGCATAGTCACTTTTCTTTTTCTTGAGGATCCAAAGTGCAACAAGAAACTCTTCTCTAGATCAGCGAAAGAATGGATGCTCCCTGACGGTTGGTTAAGCATCCAGGTCATGGCGGGACCCGCGAGGGTGCCTGGGAAACCTTTGCACATTCTGGCTTCATCAGGGCACCTTGCGAGCATAGCATACTTGTAGCGTGCCAGGTGTTCGCTGGGATCTTCTTTGCCGTTGTATTCTTTGATATTAGGGAATCTGAAATCAGGTAGAGGGACTGACCTGACTATGTGGTCAGCGAAAGCAGTCGGGTCGAACAAGGCTGACGGGTTAACGGACGGATAGGCCTCGTAAGCTTGTCGCGGACAGGTTGCCTGGTTGTAATAAGGTTCCCCCTCATACTGGTAGCGAGAAGGTCCTCGCTCGACACGAATCCCTACTAGGGTGACTAGCCCTCTCGCGTCCCTCGACCCATTGTTCTGCGCGATATCGAGATTATGTCATCGGGTACGTGCTCAGCACTCTCCTCAGCGATAGGTTGCTCTCGTTCAGCCTGATTCTGTTCTTGCTCGCGGGCATCAACCCTTGGTTGCTCTTGGTTTTGACCCCTGTCCGTGCCTTGTCTCAACGTCTGAAGGAATGCGCGATACTGAACCAGTGCGGGTCCTACCAGAACAATCTCTTCCTCATATACGCGTGGAAGGGGTGCCCGCAAGTTATTTACTTCTTGTTGTGTTCTCGTCTGGAGAGGGGTGTTGTTAACGGCCCCACTTCCCTCACCACCAGTATTCATCCTCCGTCTGTCGGCTAATATCAAAAATACGCGGAACTTTGTAATAAGCCTTACTTGTGCGAGGAGGTCCCCACGGTCGGCGCCAGTGTTGGAGCCCAGAAATTGCAGTCTCGCGACACAACACCTCGCGAGACACAGGGCGGCAGTTCTTCGAAGGAATCCTGAAGACCTCTTTCGCAGATTCTGGACAAACAACTTGTATGTCGTACTTCACCCGATCAAACTTAACCCTACGTCATCTTCTTCCTAAGGACCAACCTTGTTCTTGACACCTGTGGTACCTGCGCAACCAAACCAGGAGGGGGTGGCTCCGGATTTGGCTCTCCGACGCTCAAATCAGCAAACGTGCAAACAAGCAACCAATGACAGTACAATTTGACACAAGAGCAAGAGAGGATAGGAAGAAGTAAAGTAATGAAAAAGAGAACTCAAAACACCATTTAAAACGTTTCAAGTTCTACGCTACCAGTACCCAAATGGCCTTAGAAACCACTCATTTCAACATCAAAAGCTCGATAGCAACACCGGGAGTCTTAATCCAAATGTTGATCGTCCAAACGCCTCAAGGAGAAGGTCGTTTAGGAAGATTGAAGCTCAAGTCCGCTTCTGTGTTTTTCTTGCTCTCGAGAGGAAGAAGAAAAGAGAGTTTATCCAGTAATGAGGTCCTCCTTCTCTCTCCATTTGGTTATGCTCTTATACTCTCGCTAGGGCCCACGCGAGTCAATTACCACTTTGCCCCTCCGATACCTAATCTTGTCGGATCCTCTTTTTGGGCTCCGTATGCTTATGGGCCGCTTTCGTTCTCCTGGGCTGACTTCATGGGCCGTCCTTGGTCGCGTCTTCTGGGCTGACTTCATGGGCCGTCTTCGGGTCGCGTCTTCTGGGCTGACTCCATGGGCAGTCCTTGGTCGCGTCTTCTGGGCCTAACTCGACTCTCTTTGAGTTCCGCGAGCCCATCGAGAACCGGCTCCATCAAAGACGACCGTAGAGAAGAAAAGAGAACACCGGCGGAGTGTTTATTCGCAGTTTTACGGAGAGCAAAGAGGGGTTATGACGGATTGGGAGGAGGAAGACAAACATGGGTATTTATAAAGAAAAATCGGGAAAAGAAAATGCAATGGGAAGGCGACACGTGGACAACATGCGCCCAGCGCGGGAATTCGTAAAGATTTTTGAATTCGAAACGTCTCCCCAAGAAATTCAGTCGAAACACACGCGACCCTTGAGCACAACAAATTGAATGTATAGAAATCAAATCAATTACACTAATAAACAACATTTGGCTTGTACTTGATGCTACACTTTATGTAGACCCTTGAGCACAACTGTTTACAGTAAAAATCTCAAGAGGAATGATGCAATTTTGAGTGAATTTAGAATTACTTGGATCCAAAGTTTTATAAAAGATCAACTACTTGCCTCTATTTTCTTTTTATCTTTCCTAAGAGGAGCAAGCTTCTGCTCGAATGAGTTACCATGAATATGTCACAGTAATAAAAAAAATACACATTTATTAAGTTGTTGTTAAAGAGCTATGAATGGTGATCCAAACACTATCTTTATTATTAAACTTAATTACCAGCGATTTTTACTGATCTCGTGCAAAAAAAATTGAGTGAAAAACTCTGGTTCATACACTTCTATAATGACATAAAGAGGAGTCTTCGTAGATTGTCCTTGAACCAAAACACCAGCCTCTAGATATTTCTTCTAACCAAGAAGCAAAAAGAAACAAGTTTTTGTGCCTCTAAGGTAATTCAAAGATTCACTAGTGTTATTACTTGGTAAACTTTCAAAGTGCTGTCCTTTGATTGAACATTTGAATGACGTCCTATCCAGACATAAAAGACGTCTTTTGTATCATGTCCAGGGTTGAATATCTCTTTCCCCTAGAATAATTTGATGTCCAAACTCCAAAGACAACTTAGACATGTAAGATTTGTGGATTAGATAGACCTTCAGACATACTCCCTCCGTCCCGGTATATAATTCCCGTTTCATTTTTGACACTATTCACCTTTTAATACATTTTGTCGTATAACTTTTAATATGTAAGAACAAACATAGTTATACGGGGTCTTGTTTGATTCGTCTTGATGAGTACTTTAACATATCAAATTTTTTGAATTTTTTATTAACATATAGTTAGAGATATTAACGATACAAAACGTGTCTCGACAAATGTGAAAAGTGAAAAAGGAATTATATTATGGGACGGAGGGAGTATCAAGGAAGTAATATGCAGAAGTATAAAACTTAATTACTCTTGTTTGCAAAGTGGCTCTATTTCCTCTATCTTGTTGGTGATTTTAGTGAAATCATTGCCATTTAGTGTAGTCGGGGTTCATGCGACATCATCAGAACTCACTTCATTAGAACACAAGTCCGGGTGTGTGGAGTAGACGCTTGTGTAAGTGAATTTAGTTCCAGAGGAACCAAGGATATATGTTACATGTGAAAGTCAAGCTCCTTTGAAACATCTTTTGAGTTTCTGTAAAGGGAACTGACGGTGCTGGAATTGGGTAAGGCTGGACATTTCAAGAAGGACTGTCGTGCAGCAAAGGGGAAGAAGGGAAACACTCCCAACCAACCTGCTCAAGCGTCTAAGGACCACGGGCAGAAATCTCATCAAGGTATGATAGGAACTGAGGGATCAGTTCCCTCTGCAGAAACATTTCCTAGTTTGGATTTTGTTCCTAATATTGACGAAGCTTGCTTTGTGCAGGATGATGAGATTGCATGGTGGGTAGACTCAGGTGCAACCGCACACGTGAGTAGGGACAAATCGGTGTTCAAATCTTTTGTTGCTTTGGATGATGGTGATAGGAGCATGTTATATGGTGATAACTAGCGACTATTAGCATAGGATTAGAGGAGTTTAGGTGCTTGTCGAGTGTTATTCCCGGAATCCGGTTGGAGTTGTTATTATGGATTTGCGGGAAGCTCGAAAGCGATTTTGGTGGTGGAGTTAGGAGATTCCGCTTGTATCCTTCATTGGTACTTGCGGGATGGAGCTTAGGAGGAGTACACACCACACTTGCACCAGAGGAGTGGTCGAGAGGCGAAGCCGAGCTGCCTCGAGACCAGAAGAAGACGGAGAGAAGAAGCTGCAGACAAGAAATCGCGGTCGAGATTTTGCCATTTTCCAGCATCGAGATTCTGTTGATTCCACGTCATTCCACGTCAGCATGTGCAAATCGCGGTCGAGATTTCTACCCGGAATCAGCATTGAAATTGATGGCATTGGATGCTAGACCTTCCTCTCTCCATTTGATTTGTAACTCCGAAATTAGTTATGTCTATCTTTAATTTGCTGCATTAAGACTTGGTTTTTATTTATTTTTCTTGTTTTTTTCTAGGGAGAAATTATATAAACTCTTCTCCTTTTCCCTAGAATCTTTATCTTGGTTTTTAGTAAGAAAACTCCATTGTTGAGAGCTTCCATGACTATGTGTAACTAAATCTCTATTGTTCACTTTGAGGTTTGAAGCCTTCTTTCATTGGAGGATTGTGAGTTTCCTACATCTTATATTCTATTTCAATTGTGGTTTTATTTTATAATCTCTTGTGCCTCAATTTGCTATTGAGAGATATTGATTTTATCTAGGTGCGCAACTAGGTTTGATTTCTATCTTTCATATTGCTAGACTTGATAATTCTTGTTGAAGAGTCTTGTCTTTTGGTAGCAATCCTTATTTACATGAACTTGTTGTGAGTGTTTATAGGGTAGAGATTATAAACTTGTGTCAAGTATCGGCTTGTCGCCAATGGTATTGCACAAGCCTACATATCTTTGCGCTCAATGCTATTTGGTTATTGAATCTTAGTTGTTCTAGGGTTATAATCAAATAAGGGTTTCTAGGACTTGTTGGACTAGTTACTTTATATGAACAAAGAGTAGGATAAACCAATTGAATGTGTATGAATATATGGTGTTAGGTTTCCATGATCAATTCTCCTTGCATGATTGATGTGCTAATAACCGAGAAGTGAACTTCTTTCCATCAAACTACTTAATCTCAACAATTGCGTGTTTGTTTACTTCCTTGATCTCAATTACTACAAACCCCCCCCCCCCCAATTTGGTTACTTGTTAGGAACAAAATTGTGATTTAAACTGTATTTCGACTCTCTTGGGATTCGACCCTTGCTTCCCACTATACTAGTGGATTTGAATTAGGTATTCTTTGATAGGCATCACGACAATCGCCTCATCAAATTTGGCGCCGTTGCCGGGGAGTCAAACTTACAGTTTTTGTCTCATTTTTGTTTCTAACCTTGGTGTGGATCATTCGTATGGTCCACACCCGTTCTACTAATCAAGTCTTATTTGCGTGTGATCCAGAGATCGAGAGAACTTTTCGGCGGAATCTCCGAGAAGCTATTCACGAGATTGTGATCGAAAACATGGCTGAAAATCAAACCTTGCGGCAGCTGACCGATCCGGATTTGAATGTCCAACATCTTGGGATCACTTATCCTGCCCTCAATGAAGGAGTTCACTTCGAGCTCAAAACAGGATTCATCAACTTGCTCCCGAAGTTCCATGGCTTGAGTGGTGAGGACCCAATCATGCATTTGAGCGAGTTCCACGACATTTGCAACTGTAGCAAGCCAAGTAATGTTACGGAGGAGCAGTTGAAGATGAGAGCCTTCGGATTGACTTTGAAAGATGGGGCTCGAAGGTGGTACTACTTGCTTCCGGTGGGGACTATTGACACTTGGGCCAAGCTGCATAAGGCCTTTCTTGAGAAGTACTTCCCATCGAAGAAGGCGGTTGCTTTGAAAAGAGCGATGGAAAATGTTGAGCAGGCTGATGATGAAACGCTCTATGACTATTGTGAGCGTTTCGCCAGGTTGTGTGCTAGCTGCCCGTTCCACGGGTTTGAGGAGAAGGATTTGGTGACCCACCTCTATAATGGGTTACTAGATCATGAGAGGAGACTCATAGACGCCGCTTGCAATGGAAGCGTCTTGAATTTGACTCCTGCTGCTGCCCGAAACCGGATCCATGAGATTGCGGAGGGAACAAGAAGTTTCGGGCGAACTTATACAAAGAAAGGAGCAAGTGCAGTGAGCTCCGAGAATACCGAGCTGAAAGAGGAAATTGCTGAGTTGAAGAGCATGATCAAAGGTTTCACTCTTGGCAATCAAAAGTCGGGGGTCGTTTGTGGGATATGTACTCAAGAAGGGCATCATACTGATCAATGCCCCCAGCTAGAAGATCCCGCTGTTGCTGAAGTTCATGCTTTGGGAGGTTACGGACCTCCTAGACCTCGTTATGATCAGAACAATGCCAACTACAATCAACGAGGGAATGATCATCCAGGCTTCCGATGGCGTGATCCGGCAGGTGCTCAGAACTTCAACCAAAACCGAGCTCCTTATGCACCCAAGCCTCAAGGCCCTTCCACCGAGGATATGCTGAAGTCCTTGGCCCAACATTTCACCACTCATGTCCAAACCTCTGAATCTAGCATGAGGGATCTTAGGAACCAAGTCGGGCAATTGGCGGAATCGGTAACTAGGCTTGAACAGCGTATCTCGTCATCCTTGCCTTCTCAAACGGTGGTGAATCCAAGAGCGAATGTAAGTGCTATTCATTTGCGTAGTGGAAAGGTTCTTGAGGGCAATTTGGAAGATGAGGAGAGGGTGGAAGGCCGAGCAAGTCCCGAAGTCCAAGCTGAGTTGGACAGGAATGCCGCAGAACAGAAATCGCGGTCGAGAATTGAGAATCGCGGGCGCGATTTGCGTTCTGGAGGAGATGCTGAAAATCTCGGTCGAGATGTTGAAAATCGCGGTCGAGACTTCTGTTCTGAAAATCTCGGTCGAGATGTTGAAAATCGCGGTCGAGATTTCTGTTCTGGAAGTCAATCTCGACCTGTTGGTGACATTCTAAACCGAGATCTGCATGGAGGGGGTCCTAAGCCTAAAACCACACATCCAAGGCCCGAGAAGGAGTACGAGGATAGAGGGGACTTTGCTTTGAGGCAAGAGAACTATGTGCGCCCCAATTTCCCTCCCTTATACTCCGAGAAGCCTCCCGCTCCCTTCCCGGAAGCTCTCAAGGACACAAGAAGGCCCGCCAACGATCAAGAGATCTTTGAGACGTTTAGCAAGTGCGAGGTAAACATCCCTTTACTAAAACTTGTTCAAAGTATTCCTAGGTACGCCAAGTTCTTGAAGGAGCTTTGCACCATGAAGAGGAACCAAAAGTTGAAGGGCAAGAAGAAGGTGCAAGTGAGCGAGAGAGTCTCCTCGATCCTTCAACACCGGATACCGGTGAAGTGTGAGGATCCAGGTATATTTACTATCCCTATAGTGATTGGAGACACTAGATATGATAAGGCTATGCTTGATTTGGGTGCTTCCATCAATGTTTTGCCTACATCAATTTATGAATCACTAGGACTAGGACCTTTGCTTAAAACTGACATTGATATAAGACTTGCCGATGGTTCTTGTGTGTATCCTAGGGGAGTAGTAGAGGATGTCTTGGTGAAAGTGGATAAGTTGATATTCCCCGCTGATTTCTTTGTCTTAGATATAAGTGATAATGTTGCGGCCTCTATTATGTTAGGTAGGCCATTCATGAAAACTTCTAGGACTAAGATTGATGTTTTTGGTGGAACATTAACTATGGAGTTTGACGGTGATCTAATAGAACATAATATCCATGACGTCGACTCTTTTCACTTGCCTTCTGTTTGTTTGATTGATATTGCTTCACCTCCTATGAAGGAGACTCTTGATGTCAACGTTGTTGATAAGGTGGTTGAACCTCCCGATTTGTGCTCGGATTCCACGACCACTCTCTCCACTACTGTTTTGGGCAATCGCCCCACTCTTCTTACGTCTCAGGTCGAGATACCTGCTAGTTCTTTTGTGCAGGTTGTACCGAAAGAACCCAAACGCTCCCCACCTGACTCTAAGTATGGGGGAGGTAAAAAGAAGAAGAAGACGTGCAAGAAGGTGTGGAGAGTGACGAAGGCAAATGGTCTAAGGTTCAAACCTTTCCATGAGTGGTTCAAGAATGAGATCATGAAGGCCGAGGTTCCGAGGGGACCTATAGAGTACGGGTGAGATGATAGACGTCGTGCCACGACGGTAACTAAGGCGCTGACCGGGAGGCAACCCGAGGTAGTTTTCTAGTCTTTTGTTTTTTCTTTCAAAAAAAAAAAAAAAAAAAAAAAAAAAAAAAAAAAGAAATTGTGCTTTTGATATTCTATCACCTCCATTTCACCTTCACTCCACCATTCCGCTTCTTTCATCCATACCTAAACGTCGTCGCCTCCCCGAGTAACATCGATCTAGCGCCGACGACGTCACCTCATCCTCTACCTCCAGGTCACTCGGATCGTTGCTCATTGCAATCCCGAGTGTCACACATTCGATTCCCCATTCCGTTTCATGGTTACTTTTCCCGGTCTACCACATTGCCGGTTCACTACCATTCCACCTATCACTAGATGACCCGGTTCGTCCCCACCATTAGAGGTCCTCCGCTACACATTGAGGACAATGTTTCGTTCAAGTATGGGGGAGGTTGTCGGTTCTTCTAGTGGTTGTGAGTCTTTTCTTCCTTGGCTCTATCATGATTGTTCTGTCTTGGAAGGGAGATTAGACTATCTATCTATCTATCTTGTTTATCTCATTTCAAAAAAAAAAAAAAGAAAAAAAAAAGTTTAATATGTCTTGAGAAGGGAGGTGAAAACCCGAAAGGGCGCCGAACTTAATGTGTTGTGATTTGTTTGACTTCATTGTTGAATGATTTGCACTTTTATGGCGTTGGAGACATAAGAAGGGAGTAGAAGGATTGTCTCGGGTTTTAGGATTCACCATGGAGGGATAAGGAGTTAGATATCTTGCTTCTTTTGGCCTCATTGATCTTTATTGCATACCCATGATCATTTTACTATCTCTTTCTTTGATTTGAGATTTGTTTTGGTACATCTTTGGCGGTTGTGATAGCTCTAGGGTTAGGTTCTTTTCTTGGAGTTTGATGCATATTGTTGGGGTTGTACTATGCAGATTTCTTGTTTTAGGATTGGTGGTTGATGTGTTGATTGGATATTATGTAGTGGTTTAGGACATCAAAAGAAGAGGAGGAATAAGAAGTGTGTTAAGCGAGTGGGTGACTCGGTTTTATTTTTCTATTATTGCCCATTATTTGTTCCCTTAGCCTTAGAGGAGATTAGGAGTCCACTTGTGCTTATTGCACGTCACTTGGTTCGATATTGGTTACTATTTTGGAGTGGCGTCATATGAAGTGGTGATATAAGGAGGGAATTGGGTAGGTCACCTCGGAGTGATAAGAAGCTAGTCAGGAGCTAGGATTAGAGTTACTTGCTTACACACGGAGTTTGGAGTATAGTCGCTAGCAAGCTTTCCCATGCTTTTGTGACCTTTGTGCTCATTGGAGGAGTTAGCATCACTTTGCTTTCTCGGGGACGAGCAAGGTTTAAGTATGGGGGAGTTTGATAGGAGCATGTTATATGGTGATAACTAGCGACTATTAGCATAGGATTAGAGGAGTTTAGGTGCTTGTCGAGTGTTATTCCCGGAATCCGGTTGGAGTTGTTATTATGGATTTGCGGGAAGCTCGAAAGCGATTTTGGTGGTGGAGTTAGGAGATTCCGCTTGTATCCTTCATTGGTACTTGCGGGATGGAGCTTAGGAGGAGTACACACCACACTTGCACCAGAGGAGTGGTCGAGAGGCGAAGCCGAGCTGCCTCGAGACCAGAAGAAGACGGAGAGAAGAAGCTGCAGACAAGAAATCGCGGTCGAGATTTGTCAAATCTCGGTCGAGATTTTTCCATTTTCCAGCATCGAGATTCTGTTGATTCCACGTCATTCCACGTCAGCATGTGCAAATCGCGGTCGAGATTTCCAACATCTCGGTCGAGATTTCTACCCGGAATCAGCATTGAAATTGATGGCATTGGATGCTAGACCTTCCTCTCTCCATTTGATTTGTAACTCCGAAATTAGTTATGTCTATCTTTAATTTGCTGCATTAAGACTTGGTTTTTATTTATTTTTCTTGTTTTTTTCTAGGGAGAAATTATATAAACTCTTCTCCTTCTCCCTAGAATCTTTATCTTGGTTTTTAGTAAGAAAACTCCATTGTTGAGAGCTTCCATGACTATGTGTAACTAAATCTCTATTGTTCACTTTGAGGTTTGAAGCCTTCTTTCATTGGAGGATTGTGAGTTTCCTACATCTTATATTCTATTTCAATTGTGGTTTTATTTTATAATCTCTTGTGCCTCAATTTGCTATTGAGAGATATTGATTTTATCTAGGTGCGCAACTAGGTTTGATTTCTATCTTTCATATTGCTAGACTTGATAATTCTTGTTGAAGAGTCTTGTCTTTTGGTAGCAATCCTTATTTACATGAACTTGTTGTGAGTGTTTATAGGGTAGAGATTATAAACTTGTGTCAAGTATCGGCTTGTCGCCAATGGTATTGCACAAGCCTACATATCTTTGCGCTCAATGCTATTTGGTTATTGAATCTTAGTTGTTCTAGGGTTATAATCAAATAAGGGTTTCTAGGACTTGTTGGACTAGTTACTTTATATGAACAAAGAGTAGGATAAACCAATTGAATGTGTATGAATATATGGTGTTAGGTTTCCATGATCAATTCTCCTTGCATGATTGATGTGCTAATAACCGAGAAGTGAACTTCTTTCCATCAAACTACTTAATCTCAACAATTGCGTGTTTGTTTACTTCCTTGATCTCAATTACTACAAACCCCCCCCCCCCCCCCCCCCCAATTTGGTTACTTGTTAGGAACAAAATTGTGATTTAAACTGTATTTCGACTCTCTTGGGATTCGACCCTTGCTTCCCACTATACTAGTGGATTTTGAGTTAGGTATTCTTTGATAGGCATCACGACAATCGCCTCATCAGATGGACGAGTCCTTTACATGGGAAACGAGTCTACCACCCCTATCCTAGGCAAAGGAGAAGTAGAATTAGAGTTCTCGTCTGGGAAGACTTTGATTCTGAAAAATGTGTTGTATGTACCCAGAATAAGGAAAAATCTAGTCTCTAGTACTATCCTAAATAAGTTAGGCTATCAGCACGTGTTTGAAGCCGATAAATATGTTTTATCTAAAGGCGGTGTGTTTGTAGGTCGTGGTTATTTATGTAATGGAATGTTTAAACTTAGTATTAATAAAGTTATGAATTCCGTTTACATGACTCTTGCTAAAGAAACTGGTTCCTCGAAGGGAACTGATTGTTCAAATTCTTCTCTTTGGCATGCTAGATTAGGACATGTTCATTATAAACGCATGCAGTGTATGTCTAAAGATGGTTTGATTCCTTTTATTGAAAGATGTAGAACTTGCATGCTAACTGAGATCACTAGACAACCGTTTCCTGATGTTCATAGGTTTTGTGAAGTGCTTGACTTAATTCATAGTGATTTATGTGATTTTCATGCTTCTCCATCCTTAGGAAATAAGAAATATGTTGTTACATACATTGATGACTTTTCTAGATATTGTTATGTGTTCTTATTGCATTCAAAGGATGAAGCCCTTGGTAAATTCAAAATTTACAAAACTGAAGTGGAACTTCATAAGGGAACTTTGATAAAAAGGTTGCGCACTGATAGAGGTGGCGAGTATTTTGACCCGACGTATTTCCAATCTGTGGGAATTATTCATGAAACCACAGCTCCCTATACAGCACAACAAAATGGTGTGTCGGAGAGAAAGAACCGAGTTCTTAAGGAAATGGTTAATTCCATGTTATCCTACTAAGGTTTGAATGATGGATTTTGGGGGGAAGTCATGCTTACGGCTTGCTATCTATTGAATAGAGTTCCTAACAAAAGGAACAAGACTACCCCATATGAACTTTGGTTCCAAAGGAAACCCAACTTTAATTACCTTCGAGTTTGGGGATGTAGGGTTGTTGTAAGACTACCCGAACCCAAGAAGAAAACTTTGGGTGAAAGAGGTGTTGAATGTATCTTTATTGGATATGCGGAGCATTCCAAGGCATATAGGTTCTATGTTATTGAACCTAACAAGTATATTTCGGTTCATTCCGTAATTGAATCAAGAGATGCAATTTTTGATGAAAAACGATTTTCATTGACACCTATACAAAAGGGAACTGAAACTAGTTTCAGTGGGAACCAAGAGTTGGACATTCCAACATCATCACACGGGAACTCAGATGGTTCAAGAACCCTTCAAAGGTACTCTGAACCTGAGTACCAGAAAAGCAAACGAGCAAGGAAAGAAAAGTCTTTTGGTCCTGATTTCCTTATCTATCTGGTTGAGGGAACTAGGGACGAGGTTGGTTCCCAATACTTGTATTGTTATAGTATTGAGAATGATCCAAGGACTTTTGTTGAGGCAATGAAGTCACAAGATGTGTCTTTTTGGAAAGAGGCCATTAATGATGAGATGGATTCCATCATGGGAAAGTGGATGGAACCATGAGATGGGTTTTGGCTGATCTTCCCCCTGGTTGTAAACCATTGGGAACTAAGTGGATCTTCAAGAAGAAGATGAAAGTGGATGGAACCATTGATAAGTTTAAGGCTCGATTGGTTGTTCAAGGCTTTAGACAAAAGTATGGAACTGACTACTTTGATACTTATGCCCCGGTTGCTCGAATAACCACCATTAGGTTATTGATTGCTTTAGCGGCTATTCACAATTTGGTTATTCACCAAATGGATGTGAAAACAGCGTTCCTAAATGGGGAACTAGAGGAGGAAGTTTATATTAAACAACCTGAAGGGTTCATTATACCCGGGCAAGAGCATAAGGTGTGCAAGTTGATCAAGTCCTTGTATGGGATGAAGCAAGCACCAAAACAATGGCATCAAAAGTTTGATGAGGTTGTGTTGTCCAATGGATTTTATATAAATCAAGCGGACAAGTGTGTTTATAGCAAATTTGATAATTCTGGAAATGGAGTTATAATTTGCCTATATGTTGATGACATGTTGATCTTTGGAACTGATCAAGAACAAGTGGACCTTACAAAGGAATATTTGTCATCAAAATTCTCCATGAAGGACATGGGGGAGGCCGATGTTATCCTTGGGATTAGGATAAGAAGGGAACCAGATGGTTTATCGTTGTTACAGTCTCATTACATTAAAAAAGTGTTGGAGAAGTTCAAATGTGACAAGAGTTCACCTCTGAAAACTCCATATGATCCGAGTACGAAATTGTCTCCTAACAAGGGAACTGCAGTGTCGCAGCTTGAGTATTCAAGGGTAATTGGATGCTTGATGTATGCTATGACAAGCACTCGACCGGATATTGCTTTTGCAGTAGGGAAACTCAGCAGATTCACTAGTTCCCCTAGTGCTTTTCATTGGCAAGCTATTTATAGGGTACTACGTTACCTGAAGGGAACTCAAGACTTTTGTCTTAAATATGTTGGATCACCTTCGGTTTTAGAAGGTTATTCTTATGCAAGTTGGATCACTATTGAAGAAGATCACTCTTCTACTAGTGGATGGGTGTTCCTTCTTGGAGGAGGAGCTATCTCATGGGCTTCGAAGAAACAAACTTGCATCACGGGTTCCACTATGGAATATGAGTTTGTTGCATTAGCCGCAGCTAGTAAAGAGGTGGAATGGCTAAGGAACTTGGTTTATGAGATTCCATTATGGGAGAAACCAGTTTCACCTATTTCAATCCATTGTGATAGCGCTGCAACTTTGGCTAAGGCATATAGTCATGTATACAATGGGAAATCACGTCACATAGGCGTGAGACATAGTGCGATAAGAGAGCTCATTTCGCATGGGGTGATTTCCGTGGATTTTGTTACGTCACAACAAAATTTGGCTGATCACTTGACGAAGGGATTGCCAAGGGACTTGGTCTCTAAGTCCGCCAAGGGGATGGGATTAAGACCCGTATAAGCTTTCTAGTGGTGAGACCCAATTCCTACCTAACTAACGTTGGGACAGAATTCAATGTGGAAAGCTCACACCTAGAAACTTGAGAGCACATGGGAACTATCCCTAGGTTGTGCTCAGTTCCTACAAGTATGAGGTTGAAACTATTTCTTAATAGTTCCTTTGAAAAAGTGCATATTGTAGGTGCACGATTGATGACGTATGTTCCTAAAGGATCTACCTATATGAGCGTGGAGTTTGGCCGCTTCATGAAGCTTGGGTTGGCTTCACATACGCTTATGAATGGATAAGGACTCAAGGCCCTTAAGAGAGTCAAGTAGACTATAGAGTTGAAAGTAAATTCGTGTGTGTGCTATCTTCATGTACCCAAAGAGGTTAATTGGTTCAATCCTTAGGACACCATGATTCCTGGGTGCTTGGAATGTGTAGTTACACTAAGTGGAAATTCAATCTTCGTGATATTTTCATTTATGCATGAGTTTGAGGAAAAAGGCTTACTTATTTTGTGAATCAAGGATTGCACTAAAATGGGGGAGGATTGTTGGTGATTTTAGTGAAATCATTGCCATTTAGTGTAGTCGGGGTTCATGCGACATCATCAGAACTCACTTCATTAGAACACAAGTCCGGGTGTGTGGAGTACACGCTTGTGTAAGTGAATTTAGTTCCAGAGGAACCAAGGATATATGTTACATGTGACAGTCAAGCTCCTTTGAGACATCTTTTGAGTTTCTGTAAAGGGAACTGACGGTATTCGGCCATGGGAATTGGATCTCAGTTCCCTTGGGGTTGGAGCGGTTATTTGACGGTTATTTTATTTTAACACGTGTTAATTAAGTAAATGACCGTCATTTCCGGCGTAATTAATTTGTAACAGCCGATAAAAGCGGACAGCCATGTGTACATGGTGGTAACCGCTATAACCGTCGGGAACTGCCCAACTGCAGCAGTTATTTTTTGGTAACCGTTTTGTTTTCTCTCTCTAAAGCCTATATAAAGGATTGCAGAGAGTTGGTGTCGGTGATGGATGAAAGAACTGAACTTCTTACTCATCTTCTTCACAAGCAATAATCCAAAACACTCAATTTCTATAGTTTAGTTGTTGTCGGAAGTCTCGATAAGAACTAGAAGATTTGTCTTATCTCACTTCAGATTTTGTGGAATCCCTTAGGCTTAATAGGGGCAAAATACTGATTTCGGAAAGTGTTCTTCACGATTCAAATCTTATCCGAATCAAGTAACCGTTGATCAAGCCCTTTGAAGAGGAGTTGTTCTACTGCAGTTCCTGTACAGACGACTCAGTTCCTAACATATCTTTTGTTGAGGGAGCATCGATGTGGATGTAGCATTTAGAGAGTAATTATTTAATGCTTTTGTAAAAAAGAATATGGTTGAGGAAATATCATAAAATTATTTTCACTAAAAATATATAGTAGAACAGCAAAGAAAGTACCAATACGCCCAAATTTACTATCCCGGGAAGAGTAGTGTTGGCTCCCGGTCCGGTTCCGGTTCGGAACCGCCGGTTCCGGTCCTCCGGAATCCGGAACCGGAACCGGAACCGGAACCGGGAAAAACCGGTTCCACCGGTTACGGTTCCGGTTCCGGTCCGGTCCGGTTCAATCCGGTTCAGGTTCGAAACCGGCCGGTTCAGGTTCGAAACCGAAACCGCCCGGTTCAGTCCGGTTCGGGCTGAACCGGACCGGTTTTTTTTTTTAAAAATAATTTTATAAAACTGAAAAAAAAAAAAAATGTAAAAAAAATTTTTAAACTTAAAAAAAATAATTATAAAAAAACGCTATTAAAAAAGAATGTTTGTCATTGTTTTTAAGTTTAAAAATTATGTTTAAAAAACTTAAAAAAAATGATTATAAAAAAACGCTATTAAAAAGAATGTTTTGTAAAACATTCTTTTTAATAGCGTTTTTTTATAATCATTTTTTTTAAGTTTTTTAAATTAAATATGAAGGAACAAAAAAATTAAAAAAAATTGGGCTTGCACTTAACAGTGACTTACTTGTTAAGTTGCCTACGTATCCTCTCGAGTTAGAGGAATCAAAGCCCACGTAGTTCTTTACCTTTTTTCAAAACCCGTTACCTAAGTCGAATCTTCGGCGGATGAATCGGTGCGTATCGTAGTAGGATCTCCAATCCACTCGTCTTCCGATGACTCCTTAATGTTACGTTGTTGCCTAATTGCGGCTCTCTTCCAATCGCAAACACAACATTGCGCCTCCAATGACTCCGGTGCCAAATTTGATCTCTTCCTCGTTAAAGTGTTGCCTCCTGCACTAAAAGTTTGTTCCACCGCCACGGTTGAAGCGGGGACGGCAAGAACTTGAGCCGCAATCTTCGCAAGCGTTGGAAACATGCTCCTATGATCCTCCCACCACTTCAAAACATCTAAAGTTTCACAACTAACAAACTCAAAGTTGGTGTTAAGATAGTTATCAATTTCCGCATTCGTGTTTGTAACTCTTGGTCTTTTACTAAAATACTTAGCTCCAAAGGCCCCCAAGCTAGTAGAGCTCGAAGAAGCCGGAGGTAATTGTGAAGTAGTCGGAGAATCCGAAAAATGAGTAAATAAAGTTTCAATGTTTGTTCTAGTTCTAGAAACCATACCTAAAATATCCTCTAGTTCACCGTCGGCTAAAATATATCCATAATAGTCATCTAAAAGAGCGTGTAAAACTCCTAATTTAAGTCTAGGATCTAAAACACAAGCAACAAGAAAACAATCGGGAATATATCTATAGTATTGCAACCACTTACTCCTCATGCTTGCAACGGATTCCTCAATGCCGGGAATTTTAGCTCCCTCACTTAAACCACACATAACATTACAAGCTTCCAAGACAAAAACATTACTACTTGGTGTATAAACATGACTAAATCTTTTTGTTGCATCACTAAAACATTTTAAAAACGTTGCAATACTTTGACATATATCCCAACCTGATTCGCTAAAATAGAAAGGAGAGCCAGAAAGGTTTTGAGAAACAAAAGACGTTAAAACTTGTTTATATTCTATACATTCACATAGTAATATGTAAGTAGAGTTCCATCGGGTATCCACATCTTTTGAAAAACGTTTTGGGTGCACCCCGTTAGCTTTACAAAAGGTCATCCAATCTCTTGTAACTTTAGGATGCCCCCAAATATACTTAATAATGTTCTTAATTGGCTCAAAATGAAAACTCATAGCACGTAAACCATCTTGAACACATAAGTTTAAAATATGACAAGCACATCGAATATGAAAAAATTTCCCACCAAATAAAGGTTGACACATTTCTTGTAAATCTCTAATAGATGCGGTGTTAGCAGATGCATTGTCGAATCCAATTGAAAAAACTCTATTAAGTAGTCTATATTCTTCTAAAATTGCACGAATCATCATAGCAATATTTTGTGCGGTATGTGAATCATCAAAGACTCTAAATGCCAATAAACGTTTTTGCATTGTAAAATGATGATCTACAAAATGACATGTAACACCCATGTAAGAATGGGTTTGAGTATTATCACTCCATATATCACTACAAATAGAAACATGCATATCATTTTGCGAAAAATAAGAAACTAATTCGGCCTTGTGTCTTTTATAAGCCTTAATTACGTTTTTCTTAATCACTTTCCTAGATACGGATTTAAAAGCGGGTTGTGTATGCTCTTTAATATACTCATTAAATCCTACATTTTCACTAAATCGAAATGCTAAATGATCAACACAAATAGCTTCGGCTAATGCTACACTATTAGCTTCATGATCAAAACGAAATAAAGGGTTACCGCTAGTAGAAGATGCAAATCCGCCGGAAATTTGCGTTTGTCCCCCTAGCATTCCCATCTCGGCGATGTGTCTGTGCTCCATGTGTCGTTGAAGGGTTCCATATCCTCCACTTTTCTTCCATTGGAATGTCGCCTCGCAAAAGTTACAAGAAACAATAATTAGTCCGGGATCATAATCCTCGGCCTCGAGTTCCTCGATACCGGGTTCTAATTTAGTAAACCACTTTGTAAAAACAGGAGATGTTAGTTTCCGGGATTGGTTCCCGGAGGACCCGGTCCCGGTCCCGGTCCCGGTCCCGGTCCCGGTCCTCCCCCCCCTACCCCTAGCCGGCCTCGAACCGCTAGCTTGCCCTTGAGACCTAGCGGTCCTACCCCTACCGGAGGACCTAACTTGGGAGGTGGGAATGGGAGTGGGAGAAGTGACATTATCACTCTCTTGGGTGTCAAAATGTTCCGCCATATGATTAAGAACAATTAAATAATATGATTAAAAGCAATTAAAACAATTAAAACAATATAACAATAAAACAATAAAACAATAAAACTTAGAACAATATAATAATGTGATTAAAAATGTAAAAGCAATAAAATATTGAAAGACAAAAGCTAATTAAAAGGAAGAGATTAACAGAGATTGTTGATGGAATTTGAGAGATTATAAGATTGAGATTTGAGAAAGAGAAGAGAGATTGTTGTTGTTGGATGTGTGATTTGAAGATTGTATGGTATGGTAGCCGTTAGGACCGGCGGTTTTGCCGGTTAACCGGCAACGGCTACTTTTGTAGCCGTTGGAACCGTCGGTTAACCGGCGGTTCAGTTTATTTTTTTATTTTTTTTAAAAACCGCCGGTTAACCGGCGGTTTATTTTTTATTTTATTTTTAAAAAAACCGGCGGTTCCGGTTAACCGCCGGTTAAAAAAAATTTAAAAAAAAATAAAAAACCGGCGGTTAACCGCCGGTTCGGGTTCGGTATTTTCATGAACCTGAACCGGACCGTGACCAAACCGGTTCCGGTTCGAACCGCCGGTCCCGGTCCGGTCGAGCCATGACTAGGGAAGAGTCCATCAAATCTTTCATGCTATTGACTACTTCCGCAATATGTCACATGCTTATCACTATACTGTATAATGTATCAGTAAATTCAACAGGGGCATGAGCTTAGAGTTGGTACTCAAGCTCTTAGCGAGTTGATGCCCAACTGTTGGTGTCCAAGGAAAAGGATCACAAGCAAAATCAGAATTATGCACATACTGTTTTCAGAAAGAACCATACACTTCCTACTAAGCAATCAACTATTACAATAATTTCTTAGGTCAGCAACAAAAGGAAGAAAAATTGACCAATTAACATCGGTCAAAAATATTATGTTGAAATGTGCATAACTTGTCTAAAAATGCAAATGAAAATTCTAGCATAGAAATAGAAAAAATATACATACTGGTAAGTGAAACTGATTTTAGAGGAGAATTGAACTCGATTGCTGAGTGTCCATTATAGGAGCCAGAAATCAGATAACTTGGACATAGTTATACAAATAGTTACTCCCTCCGTCCCATATTATAGATCTCGTTTGTTGTTATCGAGGTAAATTAAGAAAGAGAGAAAGAAAAGTGGAGATGAGAGAGATTGTGAGTGAGTGTGAATTTTTATGTAGGAAATAGAAGATAACAAAGTGAATTAGTGTGAGTTTTAATGTAAAAAGAAGGAAAGATACTGTAGATTGATGTGATATTGATAATAAGACAAAAGATAAAAAGAAAGAAAGTAGGATCTATATTTTAGGACGCCCAAAATGAAAAACGTGATCTATAATATTGGACGGAAGGAGTACATGACTAAGGGATAGTAGATTGACGATTGTGTAACAACGTGTAATCATAGAAGAGCAAAGCCTCTAATGAAATTGAATTCTTTTTTTTGGCCCTTACTAAATACAGCCGAGGCGTTTTACTAAATAACGTCTGGCCCCTCGCGTAACGCGAGGGAGCGTCACCTCGCAGAACGCGAGGGGCGTGTCTCTCGCAGAACGCGAGGGTTTATTCCCTATAAAAGGGGAAAAAACCCTACTTCTGCTCATTTTTTACATTCACCGCTGCTTTTTTTACTCCCCCTCTCAAAAACGAACTTCATCTTCCTCATTTCAACACAAATCTTCAATTAAGGTATGTTTCTTCTTCTCTTATGCTTTATAATGTTGATTCTAGATGAATATATGTTGTTAGTATAGGAAATTTCATATTATATGATGTTTTGATATTGAATGTTGATTTAGAAATGGTTTTATATAGTATTAGGTTGTTTGGAATGGATGAAAGATGATGATTTTGAATTATGGTTGATTAGTGGATGTTTTTTTTATGTTGAATAGGTTGAAATTCATTAGGGTTATGGATTTTTATTAGGGTTCACATTTTATTTAGGGTTTTGATGTTTATTTGGTAATTTACTTAAATTGATAGGTTTTTTAGTTAAAATATTCAATTTTTCGCCGAAAAATGTTGCCGGAAATGTCGCCGGGGTGTATAAGATCACCGGAGAAGAAAGTGTTAAATCACGCGTCACGCGTGACGTCACTCCTCGCAGAACGCGAAAGTCATGCCACTCGCAGAACGCGAGAAATTGCCATAACTGGCAATTTCTCCTTCTGCAGAACATGTGTATTCTGCACAATTTGTTTTCTGTGTTTTTGTCTTTATGCGTTTATTTACTGAATTTTTTTTGTATTGTTTTAGGTAATGTATCGTCCTGGTCGTTCAACTCGTCGGAGAAACCGAGACATTGTGAGGGAAGAACCCCCGGTTGAAAAACCAAAAGGGAAGGGGAAAGCAAAGAAGACTGCACCCGTGGAGCTCTTCCCCGAGGGACTCCCCGACGTTGATGAACGCCCCCCCCATTGGTCCCAAGGCAGTTATTCAATTGGACAACCGTGTACTAGTTGGAACTCATACCCAGTTGGTTGGGACCTTGTTTGCCAAGATAGTTATTCAATTGGACAACCGGGTTGCTGGGACCATCTTTTTCCACGGGATGCACTAGTGGAAGTCGGACAAGGGTGGGCTGGACAATGTTGGGGCGGTGAACAGGGGTTTGCTGGACAAAGTTGGGGCGGTGGACATGCTGAGGGAAGTGAACATGCTGAGGGAAGTGAACATGCTGAGGGAAGTGGACATGCTGAGGGAAGTCGAAAACCTTGTTCCTCTTCTTACAATCAACAACCAGAACCGATGGAAGCAGAAAATGAGGATGAAGTTGTTGGGGATGAAGAAGAGGAAGCACATGAAGAAGAAGGTGATGATGATGATGAAGAAGAAGAAGAAGAAGTGGTCGAGAAACCAAAAAGAAAGAGGAAGTCCAAGAAGAATGAGCCAAAATATGATCCTGAGCTCAGTCATGGCGTACCTGGAGGTCGAGAAGATCCCGAGTTGCTTAAGGGATTTGAAGCACATGTTGCGTACCACATGTTGCCACACTCGCAGAACGCGAGAAAATGCACATTCTCTGCATTTTCTTCCATTTCTGCAGAATCTGTATTTTTTGTAATTAATGTTTCTGCAGAGTATAATTTATATATTTTACTGCAGATCAAAGGTCCGATGAAGGCACAACAAAGGACAAAGCAAAGTAGTGAATGGCCATTAGACAACAATTATTGGTCAGAGATTCCCGGTGCAGTTGGACTGTCAGATCTCCCTAGAATGATGTACGACGAAATCGACTTCCCGTTGATTGAAGCGTTCATCGAAAGATGGCAACCCGAGACAAATTCATTCCACCTCCCTTGTGGTGAGATTACTATTAGAGTTCTTGATGTGTATAAGATATTAGGCCTTTCTATAGAAGGGAAAGCTATGGCAACAAGTAAGAAACTGGGTGCCAAGTTTAGTGATGACGAGGTTATAAAATTCTATGCTAGGAAGGGGGCGGAAATTTTTGGAATAGATCCTCTAACGTTAGATTCTGGGAGGGTGAAAGCCGATTTTTTTAGAAGTCATTGTGAAACCCTTTCTGAAGAAAGAAAGGGTTTAGGTTGGGTGTTGTATACTGTTGCCTCGATCTTATTTCCCGAAAAGTCACAGAACTTGATTCGGCTTAGATATGAGCCTTATGTGGAATCCTATGCCAAGGCTGCAAAAATGTCGTGGGGTTCAGCTGCTTTGGCACATCTGTATAGGCATATGGGGATATGCACACGCCAGGGTTGTGCCCAGATGTCTTTTTGTCACACCTTGTTGCAGGTATTTTACTTTCTAAGCATTTAATTTACCTTCTTATTTATATTTTCATATTTAACGTAATTTATATTTCGTAGGCATGGATATACAACTACTTCCAACAGTTTCGACCTACTGAACGTCCTCGGTGGACGGAAGCACAACCATGGGTTTACCGTTGGATGCCTAAGAATTTAAAGCTGAAGAAGGAGCAAGTAGAAAGGGACTATAGAGGCGCGCTCGATATTATTATACCAGAGATGGTAATTATCTAATTCATTTTTTAAGTGTGTGCATTAGGTTGTGTTAAGTTTCTGCATTTTCTGCATTTTCAACAATGTCTGCATTTTCTGCGCCAAAACAGCTTCTACATTTTCTCGCAGAACGCGAGGTGTGTGTTACTCGCAGAACGCAAGGATGCACACACTCGCAGAACGCGAGAAAATGCACATTATGGTGCAAATTCAATGATCTGTTTGTTAGTTGTTTCTCTAATCTTCTGCTATTTCTGTCTGTTTTTAGATATGTTGGAACCCGTATGGATTCCAAGACTTCTCTAATCCTCAGCTCGCTCCCGCTCTATTTCACGGGGTGCTATCATGTTGTGACGTCACCGAACGACACATGCCAGATCGATGTCCGAGGCAATTTGGGCAACTGCAGCGTATTCCAAGGTCAGTCATCAAACCGCTCAAAGCTCATAGGTTGGCCAACATTAGGTGTTACAATGTTTTTTATGACACCAACAAATGGCTTTGGAAGGCAAGATCTGTGCACTCCATCTCTCTTGATGAAATGGGGCCAGTTGCGTATGTACCACATGAATGCTCCCATGATTACATGGATTGGTACATCAGGAGGACCCATAGGTATATCCGTCCTGCAATCTCTGGGATGATTACTGAGAAACAGGTAATATTATTTGTTTTGGTTTATCTTGCATTTCTAGTCTTTGTTTGTCTCTAATATTAATATAGAATGAATGTTTACATGCGTATAGGTGATTGGCCGGGTGTACAATGACATGGACCGGTATCGGTTTGCCACTCCAAAGGATTTTCCTTCATATCACGCTCAAATGCTACTATGTATGGCAGATCTCGCTCCCTTCCGACCAGAACAAGAAGAGTAGCCATTGTGTTTTGGATTATTTATGTTTTTGGATTGCTTTGTTGCTTGGATTAGTTGTTGGATAATTCTGTTGGTTTATAGTTAAGGGATAATTCTGTTGGTTACAATTCTGTTTGAATTATGCCTGTTCTCGCAGAACGCGAGGGACACACACCTCGCAAAACGCGAGATATTGCATTGAAGTTCCTGTTTCAGAATTTAAAAAACCATCTCCAGTTCAACATTACATTTCAAATTCAGTGAATAAAACATAACTACAACTACGTTAAACTATAGGCGGCACATCGATATGCCACAAGATCGTGCAAACAATGAGCATCATATTCCGCGTTTCGCCACCAAGGAGTAAACACATGAGGTAATGAGCAATTTTCTTCAAGACGCAACTACAAGAAAACAACAATGTTAGGAAGTTGCATATTAGATAGTAATTCATAAGAAGATCCAAAACATACCGGAACAAAATGTTTCTCCCTCTCAATATAGAATAAGCATATCGTCAGAAGTGTGTCACCTGCTTCTAACCAAGTAGGACGTTGTAGAGGAAGGAAAGTTGGGTTAGCGTTTTTTTCCCACCGTTACGAAAACTACGTTGAATGTGGATGACACAAGGCATCCCATTTCCGGGGTAGCTAGCCAATGATCTTCCGGAGCTCTTCCTATTCCTTCCCATGTAAGTTGGTGTACAACGGTCTCCAAAGTTGGTTGTTCTGGAGGTCCAATCCAAGTTCCTTCAACTAGATGCCAAATATCTTTGACCTTAGCTATCATCAAATCTCTTACTTCCCTCCATAAGTGTTGGTTGTCCTCTGTCTCATACGCAATTGATCTATATCCACAATTTTCATCTCCATTTACTTCAAACCAACCATTCACATGGGTGCGCATTGAAGCAGGTATCTGAAACTTGTACTTGCCAATCACCTTAATCTTTGGTTTCTTGAATGTTTCAGAATTAGAAGCATTTCTTTGCTTCTTTGGAGGTGTTTCTTCCAAAGCTCTAGCATCCATCTCAGCATTAGTGTGCTCCCATGCAGACGGTCTTCTTTGCGTTGACCTTGGTTGTTTGTTAGGAGCTCCGACTGGACGCCCCCCGGTGTGCTTTGAAATAGCCGGCTCTTTTAGAGGAGTATTTACTCTCCCAATGTCTAAAACAGTTTGTGCACACTTCTCTTGATCATGGGGGCAGAAGTTCGGAAACGTTTCCTCATAGAAAGTCTGAAAAAGACGCCTTGCAACCTTACTCTTAACTTCGAGTATGCCAGGAACATCAACTTCTTCCAAACTCAATGTACTCCAGAAAGGGTGCAACTCTGATATTCTTAATGGTCTTTGCTCCTTCCAATGTCTTCCAATCTGATGAACACACATCAACCCATCTCTAATCTTCATCTCACAGCTACAAAACATAGTAAAGTGCACACCAAATCTCTCCCCCTACGTGTATTCCTTAAGAAATTCCTCTATGCATTTGTAAGACACTTTGAACTTCAAGACTTTAAACAAGTCGGCCCCTTCAACAACTGTGAAGCTCTTATTCAAACTCTCGGTGAAAGACACATTAATCTCCTTAAGTTGGTTCGCCGCCATTGTTTTGTATTCTTTGAACATTGTGTCTCGCCTACCCTTTCCACTTGACAAGTAAGACTTAAGACACGAATGTGCTCCTTCAACTCTAAAATGTTCGAAAAACAATAAGAACAAACATAATATGCAAATACAAACACAAACTTTGCATCATTCTGAAATGTGCAAATTCTCGCGTTCTGCGAGTTGTACACGCCTCGCGTTCTGCGAGTGGTACACATCTCGCGTTCTGCGAGCATGTGCATTACATAAGCTCCTATTCTCATATATAGAAGGTAGACATAAATTAGAGAACATACTTGTTTGTCGTGTTATTCCCGAGAGTGAAGACATTATCCGTCCATGCTGAAACAAGTCTTTCTTTGTAACGGTTTAGCCAATTCTTTCTCACGTAGTTCAATACGGTTGGATAAGCTCCCCATTCAATCTCAAGTGTCTTCAACGTTTTGTTGTAACCTTCTTCAGTGGTTTGTTCAAACACGTTATAATAATCATTAGAAATATGAACCCCCAATGCTTGTGTGCCCATAGCTATCTTCCCTCTCGCCTCTATGTTCTTCCTTACATGTCGTCTACATAAGAGAAACTTTGGATTTGGCCATAACATGTCCGTTGCATTCATAAGAGCCATCTCACGGTCTGTGACGAAGCAAGTAGGCGATGCTCCTATTCTCAAATACATCGTCTGCAGCTGCTGCAACGCCCACAAATAACTGTCCTCGCTCTCGACCTCTAACCATACCCCGCACAAAACAAAATTCTTCCATGTAGAAGTCAAACCGACTATCTCCAGGAAGGGAACATTGTACCTTAGACCAAAATACAGAAAGATTGCACCTTTAATTCAGAGTCTTAAATGTATCTACTAGGAATAGCATATGTAATGCTCTTTCTCGCGTCACGCGAGGACACACCACCTCGCGTCACGCGAGTTTGTACTTTGTCCAGAATCTTTGCATTCAAAGATGCATAAACACTGAATCAAGGACATTCCTCGCGTAATGCTAGGTGGTGTGTCCTCGCGTTCTGCGAGAAGAATTTTTTACCACAAATCTTCAAATTTTCTTGAATTTTAAAATAAAACATAAAAACAGAATGATAAATAATTACTTGTTCGTGCTATAAGTCGAGTCAATCAAAAGGACATATGGAAACGCCTTTAAGAGTTTCATTGATTCGGGGCTAGCAAAGCACAAGTCGCCTATTATCGAAGGATTCTTTGCACTTGGCCTATACTCCATGAAGTAGTTGTTCTCTTTGCATTGGTGAAAGAATTCTTGAACCACGGTTCTACCTTCCATTTCCTCTTCCCTTATATCTCTTACCAAATTGTACACTTGTCTCTTCTTTGTGCAACTTCCGGGATCCTTGTTTATCTTAGTGTAAATCTGATTTGGAGAACAATGAGAAAGTACCATCTCACGAACCATTTCCTTTTGATCAGGGGTTGGCCTCCCAGCAAATGCATTCCCGACCAAACTATCTCCAATAGGATGGTTGTGCAAACCACAAACAACTGTTAATCTCCAATTCTCTTCAACACAGTTCTCCATGAGCTTCAACTGAAATAGACACCCCATTTTCTTGCTCTTTGTGTTTGATCTAACTCCGACACCTTTAGGCTTATAACTTCCCGCTTTCTCACAAATGATTTGAACCTTACCACTTTGCCCCGGATTAGATGGTACACTCCTTCCAATAGAGATCATAAACTTATGTTGCTTTGCAACATTCAACGCCCACAAATGACCAATCTCCTTAGAGGCAAAGACTTGCTCCGTAGTGAAATATTCTGAATAATCCCTAGAAACAACATCTTCCTCACATACGGGACTATCAAACTTTGGTGCAGTGCGTAAAGAGGGAAGAAACCACATATCCTCTCCTACGTTTGTAGGTGGGTTAGAAAACTGTGAATCAAACACATCATATCTTGATGGCACTTCATATGTACATGGCAATTCAGAAGTAGATGGCACGGGCAATTCATATGTAGATGGCACGGACAATTCATATGTAGATGACACAAGTTGTTCATATGTAGATGGTTGATGATAATCACCAAAGTCGTCAATCCCTAAATCAAATGACGGTGGCGAACATGGCCTTGTATTCCGGGAGGGGTAGGTGTAGTCATTCAACTGGATTGCATTCAATCCAGTGAACAAAGAAAAATTCACCTATACACAATAAAGAGTTAATACTCTGTAATGTGCAAGTTCTCGTGTTCTGCGATGTAGGCATATCTCGCGTCACGCGAGGTGCTTCCTCTCGCAGAACGCGGGAACTTGCTAACGTTGAAACACAGTGAAACGGACTCATTTAACATAAACATGAACAAATCTAAATTTTCTACTTTAAAAACCCTAAAAACATGAACAAATCTAAGTTTTGGACATTATATGCAAAAGTCATTATAGTTAGGTGGCGACAAGACATGTATTAATGGTGCACAACAACGTCTATCTGATATGTAATGCTCGCGTTCTGCGAGGTGACGTGCACTCGCGTTCTGCCAGGTAGGTGACACTCGCGTTACGCGAGATTAACATTTTAAAAATTAACCTAATTTTTTGTTAATCTCGCGTTACGCGAGTGTCACGTACCTCGCAGAACGCGAGTGGTCAGGCGATGTTTGATAAAGCCCGCAGTGTTTGATAAAGGCACCGGGGTGTATAACTAACATAGAAACTGGTGCGGAAACCAAGTTTTGAATTTTGTCATAAATAGACTGCAAATTATAGTGCGGACAAGTCTAGGAAAAAGCCTACTTTTTTTCTACATGTGCAGTTGATCACGCACGATACACCTTTGATCCGTGTTTGGTTCTTAAAGTCGGGATCTAGAACCCGAATTTCCAGAATTCTGCAGACAAGCAACAATTTTGTTATCAAATATCGGAATGAGTCGAGAGATAGTTCATGAGTGCCTCTTTCTTTTTACACCTTTGATCCGTCTTTGGTCCTTTTATTTTCATCTTCTTTCAAAAACTTTTCCCTTTTGATCATAAATATTTACTATAATACCCTTATAAAAACTTCTCAATCACTACAAAACTCACAACAATTCAAATTACTTTTTTATTTTTATCTCTCTCATCATTACCATACCCACATCTTAACCCTTTAATTTTCCTCTCTCCTTATTTCTTCATCCCAATATACTCCCTCTCCTATTTTTTCGTCTCCTCTTCTTTTTCCTCTCCTTAATTCTTGTGCATATTGTGGAAGAGGAAGCAAAAATAGGGACGGATGGAGTATGTTATTGGAAATTGAAAATACACTCTTTTTGGTTTCTTATTTATTTCCAAATCAGCAGCTTATGTGGATAGATTTAATGACATGTCACACCGGGTAGATACCTAATGGGTATTTAAATCACTCCTCATTTTTGTTCTTTTTGGTTTATTATTTATTTCCAAATAAGCCGCTTATGTGGATAGATTTAATGACATCTCACACCGAGTAGATACCTAATGGGTATTTAAATCACTTCTCATTTTTGTTCTTTTTGGTTTATTATTTATTTCCAAATAAGCAGTTTATGTGGATAGATTTAATGACATGTCACACCGGATAGATACCTAATGGGTATTTAAATCACTCTCCCTAAATATGCAAATTTTCTTTATTTAATGGTGAAACGAAGGGAGTATAAATAATCAAAATATTGAATTTAGTTTTAACAGTGCACATCATCTTCAAATCAAAGGCAGTTTGTAGAAGAGTGAGTCAAACCAAGTATTCATAGTGAGCATTTACAGTGATTCATTAAGTAAATAAAATACTGATGAAAAATGATGGCAGATCTATTAAAATTAAATAAGCGAAAGCTTATAAGCTAGTTAGAACTCGTAAGTATAAAAATCTAGCTAATGAATAGAAGGCTCAGTTCGGATGCACGGTGTTGATGCTGGTGTTGGTGCTGGTGCTGATGCTGATGCTGGTGCTGATTTTAATGTTGATGCTGATGTTGTTACTGGTACTTAAATGTCAAATTGTATGTTCGGACGACTACACTGTACACTACTTAAAAACGCAAAAAAATGCTGAAATGACTAAAATGCCCTCACAATGACATTTAATAAGGGCATCACGTGCAATGCACGTGATAAATTCATCTCAGCTTAGCATAACCACGTGCTGCTCACGTGACAACACACATTGATCTTCTTCAATTCAGGTATCGAAAATCAAATTCCGACCTTCTTCAACCCAGCCTCACTGTTAATCTTCAACCCAACCTCACTCTTTTCTTCAACCCAACTTACATATCGATCTACCCCCGACGGCGATTGGGCGAAAAAGGCGTTTCTCTTCGGTGTAGGTCCGGTTTCGGATTTTGGTAGTGAAGGCTGTGCAGTCGAAGCCTCTTCCCTGGACAGATATCATCTCCTCTCGATTCCAAAACGGGTATGTATCTAAGCAATTGAGAAATAAACACTGCGTTGAATGAAAGAGTTGTTACTGTTTGTTTTTGTGTTGAATTGTTGACGGGATTTGTAAATATGAGCAAAGACTTGTCAATTGTGGCCTAATTTTTGGGGCTTCAGAACCTGAAAATTTATAGCTAACAGAGGAGTTTTGTGTCAAACTTCTGTTGTGTCAAACTGGTTTGGAGGATTTATTGGTTGTAGCTCGTCTTTGCTCAAAAATGTCAGCAAATCAGTTTTGGATAGAATGTGAAGGTATAATCTAGAAACTGGATGATGGTAGGCAAGAGTTACCTGCAGGGACTCTCAAACGAGCACATACACGGCTACTTTTTATTTTAACCCGTTGCAGTCGTCTTGTACAAGTCCAGAAAGAGAGTGGTTATGAAGAGAGCAATGTTCTTTTTTTTCACCAACTGAGTGATCTTGGTGTCTATAGAGATAATACTCACAAGATAGAGGATGAAGAACCCAATGATAATTTACCTGGGCTGAATGTGAATGAAAAATCGAGAAAAGAGTCTCCCCATCAGGCACTTAGTTTAACTCTGAAACATGATACTCTTCATATCAGTTGCTTAGATGATCAGGAAGTGGGCAGTGCCAAAAGTGTTGATTCTTCTTCAAGCGGATACAGAATGTCATCCTGGAAAAAACTTCCTTCTAATCCAGCAAAAAAAAATAGGAAAGGGCGCAATGCTCGTGATTCTTTATCAAAGGATCAATCTAATTTGTTTCAGCAAAATGATGATTCTGCAGAAATTCAAGAATTTCAGGCTGATGACTTCGAGGCATCTTCAGAGGCTTGCAAATGATGACTTCGGTGATAAGTGATATTAGTTGGTGTTTTAGATTAGGCTGCAGCTTGTCTTAGGTTATTGGGAATAACTTGCTGCTTAATATGAAGTAAATTAGGGAGTCATGTATATAACAGAGACTTGCAAAAATGAATGTTGCAACTTATGGTACTGTCAAGTTTACATTCTTGTGTATAATGCACTTGTCTTACGATTGAATCCACTTGTCTACATCAAGTTTTGTGTGTTGTAGTGTCTCATATCATATGAGACATGCATCAAATGGCCGTATAAAAAGTAGACAAATCCTTTTCTCTGTAAAATGATAACATATATTCTATTTTCAATCTCTCTTGACAGATATGATTCCATCTACCGGTATCTATGGTATGGACTTCTTTGTAGTCCTAGAGAGGCCAGGATATCGTGTTGCTCGTAGACGACGTTGCAAGGCCCGTGTTGGAATCCAGCACAGAGTGACCAAGGATGATGCCATGAAGTGGTTCCAGATGAAGTATGAAGGAGTGATCCTCAACAAGTCTCAAAACATATAGATTCTAGAATTTGTTTTCTTGGATAGGCGCTGCTTGTTCCTTCCTTTATGAATTTTGGAGTATACATGGTCTTTTTTGTTTAACAAGACAAGATCTTGTATGAATCTTTGCTCTGTTTCTTTTGAGGATGTAACTTTGCTTTCTTTCATGCCATTTTACATTACTTCTATTGGGCTCCTGAAATTGCTGGTTCGTAGTAGATAGATCTTTTCAGATCATTGCATTTTCCTACTCCCTGGTGTTTACATTCAGGAGGCGAAGATTTTATGGAACTTCATTTCTAACTTCAAGTGGAATCTGGACTTGAAACTTACAAACGATATTGTCAAATTACAACAAATGCTAATAGTTATTAAGTGAAACTCACTATTTGGTATGACCTCCTCTAGTCTCGACAATCTACATAGAGGATCAAATTCATATATATGCTTGTGCTGATAAGATGTTCTTGCACACAAACAGTAAGATGTTAAGAACCAACTTTTCCTGATGTGTCGACATGAAGCAACATGGTTCATCTGGATGTAGGCGTCATCCTCGCCAAGTCAATTTCACTGGAGAATTAGCAAGTGAAAGTATGCGCTCTGCAATCTCTGCCCCGGCCTTAGGCTTTGCTGCTTGAAGAGCTCTTTCTGACATCACTGACATCACATACTCACTCCCTGATAAAAAAAAGTGGATTTGTTTAGCAATTAAAGAAGCTTAGATTCGTTTACAATGAAAAGAGTATGTGATGACATACCCATTGTCTCCTCAATTGCCATTCGAAGAGTTGTGGAATCTAGTTCATCTTCTATAATCATCCTTGAACCTGCTAAATTGGCCATCAATGTAGCATTACTGAATTGATGTCCTTCCTCCTCGTTTGGGGACGGTATCTGCAAATTCAGATTATATGATACCAGATTCAGAGACTATTTGATACTTAAAGAAGAGGCTATGGCACAAAGATGAAATGACTAGAATGTTGAGTACCAAAATTGTTGGTTTGCCTGTCGCCGTTAACTCCGAGCAAGTCATAGCCCCGGCTATGGAAACAACCACGTCTGCAGCCGTGTATGCCTGTCAGCTTAGATTTCTCATCCTGTCAGCTTCAATCATATTTTGCAGTTCTTTAGTCCAAAGAACATCACAGAAACCAGCTAGTGCTTTTCATCTCTTAGGTATGTCTACTTATTTTCTAATGCTGATGAATCTATATAAACTCTTTGTCTGAATCCATTTATCTTTAGACAATGAAGATGATAACCGGGCAAAATCTTCTGCAGCAGATAGAAACCCTGTTTCGGGTGCACCAGTGCATCCCTTAGGCCCCACAAATAAGGTAAATCTGAAACAAGTAATATATACAAGATACCAGAGAAAATTGTAACATTCATAATTTTGTTTTTAGGATTCATCTGTAAGATCAAGGCCAATACCGCCATTGAAATCATTTGACAATCCTGCCAGACATCAGCAGATCATTTATGCGCCTCCTCGATCGAGAAGCATGCTTTCTTCTTTCTTTGTCAAACAGAAAACACAAAAGCTCAAGGCTGGAGTTGGGGCTTAAGATCATAGCATTCAGTTTCACCATCATTAAAGGATGGCCCTCCTTGTTTGTATATGATAAAATTTATTCATCCTGTGAGACATTAAAAATAACCCTTGATTTGGGAACTGTCGTATGACCTCGGAAGATTCGAGTTCGAACCCTAAAACAAGCCCTGGATTTGGGAACTAACAAACCCTAGAACAGTGAACTCAAAAAACTCAGCTTTGAAATATCGAGTTCGAACCCTAATGAAACCCTAAATTTCGAAACAGAGAACTCAAATCAGATCTGAATGTTCTACACCATAAACTTGCAAAGAAGAAATAAAACGAGTAAAGAATCAAGAAATCGACTAAAGGAACAACATTCAAGCTCGATTTCGGCTCAAACCTTCGATTCAAGCGATGACAGCAAATCCCAGAGCAAATCCCAGATCCGAATGTTCTTCACCAAGAGTATGCAAAGAAGAAAGAGAACGAGTCAAGAATCAACAAATCGAGTAAACAAACAACAATGAAGCTCAAGTTGGCTTCAAACCTTCGATTCAAGCCAAAACAGTGGATCCCAAATCTGAATGCTCTTCGCCAAGAGTATGCAAAGAAGAAAGAAATGGATGAGAATCAAGAAAACGAGTAATGAAACAACAATCAAGCTGGACAAAGGGCTCAAACCTTCGATTGAAGCAGTTATGAAGAACGAGAATCTGCGTTGTTCTTCTCCTCTCTTCAGCAGAACGAAAGTGATATCTGGGGTAAGAATGAGAATTGGAACAATGATTTCTTCCATAAGTAATTCCAAATCTTCAGAAGCATGGATCCATTGCTTATTTTTTTGATACTTTTAAGCATCAAAATCGAAAGAAGTAGAGGAATTAAGCAGCGTCATGAAAAACACACGAACAGGCCTACCGCTACTTTTTTTCTTTCAGAAATAAGCATCAGGGAAAATAAGTAGATATAAGTACTTAATTTGGGGCATCCGAACTGAGCCGAAGTGTGCAGATCTTCTAGTCAGGGCCGTCGATTACGCGGAGCGAGGTGCTCGACCGAACAAGAACTATAGCCAAAGTAAACGTTTTTGAGTTACCGACTCTATTTGTCTCAATCAACACATTGATCAATCTGTTGCTCCAGTTTCCAGTGACAATATCTAGAACTCATCAATCAGATAGATATTTGCGGGCTGTATGTATCAAACACATTAGACACAACGCCATAATATATAATACATGAAACACACATGCATATCACATATTTTTCAATAGAAGACTCCCATCCATACCAGTTTCTTTGCTTAAACCCACAAACTACTTTCAGAAGAGCTAAGAACCTAAATCCTCATAGTGTGTACGATAAGAATGCTCCACTACAGACCATGAATATCACTGTCCCAGGGACAATTTGTGCCATAATTCAACAAAACTATAGTCCTCATTAGTAATGTTTGAGAAAGAGAGGTGTGAATGAAGACGGCGTAAAGCTGTTTACTTTTGATGAAAGATAAGGTTACAATATATAGGGAGCTAAAAACCCTATTGGTAGGCAGTAGCCAATGACAGAGAGCCACATGGCTTGTACAATTGTATTGCCTAGCTATTACAAATATTATCTATTCTATGCCTTAGTATGCCCCTTTGATACGAGCTGGGTGAATGCACAAATTGGAGCGTTGAGTGATGAAGGTTGCACTGCCAAGTGGCTTGGTGAGACAGTCTGCAACTTGATCTTTGGAGGAGATGAAGGCCACTTGGAGGGAGCCATTTTGTACTCGTTCCCTAACAAAATGATAGTCCATTGCTATGTGTTTGATACGATGATGGAGTACAAGATTCTGAGCAATGAAGGTGGCCCCCAAGTTGTCACACCAAAGTAAGAGTGGGTCAGGTAGGTAGATGCCGAAGTAAGAGAGTAGGGATTGGATCCAGAGGAGCTCACAAGTGGCATTGGTGATACTGCGGTATTCGGCCTTAGTGGTAGACCGAGACATTGTGGGTTGTTTCCGGGATGACCAGGATATAAGATTGTTGCCCAGAAAATGCAGTAAGCGCTGGTTGATCGGGAACCGTCTTTGTCGCCTCCCCAGTCCGCATCAGAAAAGGTAGATAGGCGACATTTCGAAGAAGCACTGATGTGGAATTGATAATCAATTGTTCCGTTTAGATAACGCAGGATGCGCTTAACTGCTTGCCAGTGACACTCCAATGATTTTTGCATAAATTGGCACACTCTATTGACTGAGAAGGCAATGTCAGTCCTTGTGAAGGCGAGATACTGCAAGCTGTCGACGATGCTTCTGTATAGAGAGGGATTGCTGTAAACGGGAGATACTTTGGGATGCGGAGTTGTTGACATAGGAGTGGTAATCTGCTTCAAATTCTGCATAGCTGCCCGATTGCAGATGTTATGAATGTAGCGCCTCTGAGAGAGACGAAACCCGTCTGAGGTCCTTGAACCTCAATGCCCAAGAAAAAGTGTAATAGCCCTAGATCCTTGACCGGGAATTTGTCAGCTAAGGCCTTGGTGAACTGATCTACAAGCACTTGAGAAGAAGATACTACCAACAAGTCATCAACATACACGAGGACGAACTGAGAATCTTGGCGATAGGTAAACAAAGAGGAATCAGCAAAAGAGGCAGTAAAACCAAGAATTATGAGCATATCACTGAGTTTGGAAAACCATGCCCGAGGGGCTTGTTTCAAACCATAAAGGGATTTATGTAATTTGCAAATAAAGTGAAGGAAGAGAGGATTAATAAAACTTGATGGTTGTTGAATGAACACGTCCCCGGTTAAGTCCCCATGGAGGAATGCATTCTGGATGTCAAGTTGTCGAACACTCCACTGGTTCATGGCGGCTATGGTTAAAAGGAGGCGGATGGTTGTAGGTTTTGCAACAAGGCTGAAGGTCTCATAATAGTCGACTCCTTGAAGTTGGTGGAACTCCTTAGCAACCAGGCGAGCCTTCCTGCGCTCGATGGGGACATCTACGTGCCTCTTGGTCTTAAAAATACACTTAACTCCCAATACATTAGTGGAAGCAGAAGCAGGAACAAGACACCATGTTCCTGTTGAGATGAGAGCATTGTATTCATTGGCCATGGCCTTGCCACTCTGGATATTTGTTCGCTTTAGTGAAGCAGGAGGGATGGAAGTAGTGGCAAGAAAAGTAGGCGGTGGCCAGGGAACAGTGCCGTTGCGACGAACCAGAGGCCGATGGATGGCATATTTTGATCGAGTGGTCATGGGATGTGAGGGAGATTCTTCTGTGGAGGTTGGGAAAGGTGACGTGTTTAGGGTTGCAGAGGGGTTGGGGCTAATGTCGGGTTCAAGAGAATGGGGAACAAACGAATCCTCACACAAGGAGAGCCCAGAAAGTGAGTGTGGAGAGTCAGGTTGTTGTTCTGGACTAAGAGATGAGCTTTGTCATGAGACGGGCTGGGTAGGTGAAGTAGAAGCTAGGCTGTGTGGTGTGTTTGGGAAAAAGGGTAGGGCAGTATGGGTTGGGTCGGTGGGAGATGTGTTTGCTGGATTTGGAGTTTTGGATGAGAACGGAAAATCTGCCTCGTGAAAAATAACATCACGAGAGACATAATACCGCATATGTTCTCAGTCAAGTAGGATGTAGCCCTTGTGTGATCCACTGTATCCCAAGAAGATGGTAGGATGAGAGCGAAAGGGGAGTTTATGTGAGTTGTAGGGTCGGAGATTTGGAAAGGCGAGGCACCCGAAGACCTTGAGAGAAGAGTAGTCGGGAGGAGTGTTGAAGAGAGTTTGGAAGGGAGATTTGTTGTGGAATATAGGAGTAGGGAGACGGTTTTGTAGGAAAGCGGCCGTCTCGAAGGCAAAGTCCCAAAGGATAAGTGGTAGGGAGGCATGTTTGAGTAGAGTTAAGCTTATGTCGACAATGCGTCGATGGCGGGATTCCACACTCCCGTTTTGTTGATGGGAATAGGGGCATGTGATCGACGATGATGAATGCCCAATGATTGGAATAGACTTTTGAGTGGCTTGAATGCACTTCCCCCATCGGTTTGGATTTGGAGTATAGTGGTGGAGAATTGATTTGTGATGAGCTTGATGAAATTGGTGATGGTGGGTGTGACAAGACTTTTAGTGGATAGAGGAAAAAGCCAAATGAATTTAGTAAAGTCATCAACAATTGACAAATAAAATCTATTCCCTTTTTGTGATAGAGTGTGGGTTGGGCCCCATACATCAGTGAAAAGTAATGCAAAAGGCCTTGTTGATTTACTCTCTGTGGAAGGATGAGGCAGAGAGCTAGTGAGATTTGGCCCACGAACAGGCTTGGCATGGAAAGAGAGTTGGGCCGGATCCATTAACACGATGTGGGCTGGAGCCTTTAGGAGAAATAACTTGTAGCAAAGACCTGGTCACTATTTGTGCCTAAAAATACGACGACTATCGAACGCGTGAAAGCTACACGTAGAAGGATAGAGGCGACGCGACGTATGAAACGGAAGATGGCGTCGACGTGACGTTATAAAGAAGAACGTGTCGTTAAGCTATGGGAATTAGGTCAGCCGCCACTTATTTACCTTGTTCTATATTATATTCGTGTAAATGGTAAAGGATAAGATGAAACAAATATCTTTTACCATATTTATTATATCGTTAGAAGGAAATGGAAAAGATATTATTTCCTTAGTAAGATCCTAGGGTTAACCTATATAAAAGTTAACGCCAGCCTTTTGTAGAGACATGGTACTACGCCGTAAAATCAATACCACAAGAAAGTTCAAGTTTCAACCTTATTCTCTCATCTCGTTCTCTTAGTGTTAAGATTATACCGTTCTCTTTGATCTTTGCCCTATAATTGCTTAGTTATCATCTCGTTGATAATTTCGCTACAAACAATTGGCGCCCACCGTGGGGCTAGATCAAAAAAGGTGTCGTCTTTCCACATAAATGGAACCTCTTTTTCGCAGGAAGCCATGACGTCTTCGATGCCGCCCCAAGGAGAATCTCTCACCGTCTTAGGAGGACCGCCGTCTCACGCAAGCTCCAGTACGAAGAGACTCGCAAGGACCATCGAAGACCAAGGCAACTCAGTCCTAGTCCATCTCTCCAGAGCCTCCAACAAGAACTCACCCATCACGTTCGAATAGCCAGACGAAGAACTCAAGCACCATGACAGCCTGGTGATCTCAGTGATAATCAAAGATTGTAAAGTCAAGAGAATCCTGGTAGACAACGGAAGTTCGACCAATATCATCGCCCTCTCTGTTTTCCTTGAACTCGGACTCTCCATTAAAGATATCTATGGAGAGTGTATCCGTCTGAAAGGATTTAGCGGAGAGATTTCAGAGATGAAAGGAGAGATCACCCTCGAAACGTCCGTCCAAGGAGTCAGCCTCCCAACCCAATTCGCAGTAATGGAAGCAAGCTCCCCATACAACACCATCCTAGGAAGACCATGGATTCACGGAATGAAAGCGGTCCCGTCCACATATCACCAATCCCTCAAGTTTCCAACGCCTTGGGGAATATGTGAAGTCAAAGGCGACCCCTTTACGGCCAAAGAGTGCTACAGAATCGGTATGGAGGGAATCACGACGCCAAAGATCCAAAAAGACGAAGTAAAAGAGTTCCAAGTAAAAGCGTCCAACAAATACGTAAAACCAAAGTGTCCAGAATTGGAAGACGTTGTCGTAGACGGTAAAAAGCCAGAAAGGATCATAAAAATAGGTACTGACGTTCCCGAGAAAATCAGAGGGGAACTAACGACGTTCCTAAAGTCAAAGAGTCAGTGTTTCGCCTGGAGCCATGAAGACATGACAAGAATATCCCCTGACGTAGTGCTCCATAGGTTAAACGTCGACCCTAAGTTCGTTCCGGTAAAGCAAAAAAGAAGAAAGTTCGCCCCTGAACGCAATAAAGTGGTGGATGAAGAAGTTAAGAATCTCCTCGAAACAGGTAAAATACGAGAAGCGAAGTACCCCGATTGGCTAGCCAACGTCGTAGTAGTTCAGAAGAAAAACGGGAAATGGAGGGTATGCGTCGACTTCACGGATCTCAACAAAGCATGCCCCAAAGATTCTTTCCCCCTCCCCCATATAGACGCCATGGTAGACGCCACAACAGGTCACGAGATGTTGACGTTCATGGACGCGTTCAGCGGATATCATCATATTCAATTGGACTCCAAAGATCAAGAGAAGACGGCGTTCATCACCAATCAAGGCATTTACTGCTACAAAGTCATGCCTTTCGGCCTCAAGAACGCTGGAGCAACATACCAACGCTTGGTTAATAAAATGTTCAAGGAGCAAATAGGAGATACCATGGAGGTCTATATCGACGACATGTTGGTAAAGTCCAGAAAAGCCGAAGATCACGTAACACACTTGAAAGAGGTGTTCGCAATCCTGGAAGAGTACAACATGAAGCTCAACCCTACCAAATGTTCTTTCGGAGTCTCCTCGGGGAAGTTCCTCGGATACGTCGTGACCCAAAGAGGGATAGAAGCCAGTCCCTTGCAAATAAAAGCCATACTCGATCTTGAGTCTCCACGATGCTTAAAAGACATACAAAAGTTAACCGGAAGGGTCGCCGCCTTGAATAGGTTCATCTCCAAAGCCTCCGATAGGAATCGCCTCTTTTACGACACCTTGAGGAAGAACGAATCCTTCTCTTGGACGGAACGCCATGAAGAAGTGTTCATAGAACTCAAGCATTACCTGACAAGTCCATTACTCCTAGCAAAGCCAAGAGACGGAGAACCATTATTTGTATACCTAGCAGTGTCCGAAATAGCTGTTAGCGTCGTCCTCGTCAGAGAAGAAGGAGACGAGCAACAACCCGTTTATTACGTGAGCAAAACTTTGTCCTCAGCGGAAACGAGATACTCGGCGATGGAAAAGCTAATGTTGGCTTTGGTCATGGCGTCGATAAAGTTGAAACCCTATTTTGAGTCGCATACCATCGTAGTACGAACGACATCTCCATTGAAAAACATAGTGAAAAAGCCAGAGCTTTCTGGAAGAATGACGAAGTGGACGATCCATCTAGGCGTCTATGACATCATTTATGAAGGAAGAAGAGCGATAAAATCCCAAGCACTTGCAGATTTTATAGCAGATTTCAGTCCGACGCTAGAACAAGAAGCCGCCTCTCAAGTCAACAAAGTGGAAATCGCAAAATGGACTCTACACACAGACGGAGCGATGAACCATAATGGAGTAGGTCTGGGCGTCGTTCTCAAGTCGCCACAAGGGGATAGAGTTGTGCAAGCAATAAGGTGCGATTTCAAAGCAACAAACAACGAAGCCGAATATGAAGCGCTGATCGTCGGCTTACGTATCGCCATCGACCTAAAAATTCAAAAGCTAGACATCTACTGTGACTCGCTATTAGTAGTCAATCAAGTTCAAGGCGAGTATTCAACCAGGGATTCAAAGATGACACTATACGTGAAGGTAGTGAAGGAGTTGTTCGAAAAGATAGAAGATTGTCAAATTAGGCAAATCCCCAGAGACGCCAACGCGCAGGCAGACGCGTTAGCTAAACTCGGATCTTCGATAGATCCCCGCGAGTATCAGAAGATCCCGTTCCTCCATTTAAGTAACGCGTCGATCAACAAAGAAGCCATCCCGGAGCAAACTCTCGCCGTAAGAAGCCAAGAATCATGGGTGATGCCTTACTATGAATGGTTACAACACGGACGACTACCAATCAACGCGTACGACGCAAGGTTGTTGCGGCGGAAAGCAACTACTTTCGTTGTAGATAAAGGGCAATTGCTGAAATGGTCGTCGAACGACGTATTCCTAACGTGTCCTTCGGAAGAAAAGATCCAAGATAACCTACGCGAACTACACAACGGAGAGTATGGAAATCACTCCGGAGGAAGAAGTCTAGTAGCCAAAGCACACTCAGCCGGATATTACTGGCCCACAATGAAGCAGGACGCGTCAAATTATGTCAAGAAGTGCGACGCTTGCCAAAGACACGCTCCAATCCCACATCAACCAGCAGAAAAGCTCCACTCTATAACCTCTCCCTGGCCCTTCATGCAATGGGGGATGGATATAGTAGGCCTCATGCCCTTAACGTTAGGGCCGAAGACGTTGATGCTCGCCGTCACAGACTATTTCTCTAAATGGGTAGAAGCTGAAGCATTCAAAAGTATCAAAGATTCTCACGTCATATCCTTCCTCGAGAGAAACGTCCTTATAAGATTCGGAATCCCACATACTATCGTGTGTGACAACGGATCGCAATTCATCAGCAAGAACATCGTGTCGTTCTGCGAGAATAAGGGGATACGTCTAGTATACTCGACGCCCAGATACCCTCAAGCAAACGGCCAAGCAGAATCAAGCAACAAGGTAATCGTAAGTAACCTTAAGAAAAGAATAGAAGAATTCCGGGGTAATTGGGCAGACCAACTCCAAGCTATAGTATGGGCTGACAGAACGACGCCCAAAAGAGCAACAGGAAGAACACCTTTCTCACTCGTATATGGATGTGAAGTTGTACTACCGATCGAAGTGGCAGTACCAACCAAAAGATATCGATCTCTCCCCGAAGAAAGAAACTCCCCCATGATGACGTTCATTATAGACACGATCGATGAGCTAAGAAGCAACGCGGCACTAAGGATCGCATCACAAAAGCAAATCGCCGCCCGAAGCTACAATCGACGAGTAAAAGCCAGAACTTTTCAAGTAGGAGATTGGGTCTTAAGAAAAGTATTCCCAAACACCGAGGATAAGAGTGTCGGGAAACTCGCCGCGTCCTGGGAAGGTCCATATCAAATAGCACAAGTCGTAGGGAGATAAGCCTATGAACTCACAACACCGGAAGAAACACCATTGATGCGCTCTTGGAACGCTACGCACCTTAAAAAGTACTATCATTAAAAGATAGTCGATGTGATGATTCTTTGCCATTTCGCATGATAAATTCTTAAGATGCTCTCTCCCCCTCTTTACTATTTTCTTATCAAGTACGTCTTAGCATCGAAACGACCAGGGGGTCGCGTAGATTAGGGGTAGTTTTATAACGTCTTCGTGTCAAGTCATCATGATTATTTAAAAGCATAAGCATATTTTCTCTCCAAACGTGTCAAGCATGCTGAGTTGTTTCTTTTTAAAATACTTGCTCTCTGTCTCTGGTACAACACCCAAGCTTAATAAGGCCGCGGTGAAAATCCGCGTCGGGGGCGAATTTCGTCAGTCTACGCGTTCATGGCTACATCTACGCGTAGGCGACGTTAGCCGAACCGCCGACCCCGAGTCGAAGCTTCCTATGATCATTAGCGACGTGTGGAAATGGTCATAGGGATTGAAGCCCAGCACCTCACGAAACCGGCATGGTGCTCTGGGGAAGAAGGGAAACCTATCGCCACCACCCATCTCCAGGAACGCGTATTCACGCCTTCCACGGCCCCTCTGAGAGTCATGAATCCACGGGCAATTCGCCAAACCGGCAGGGACGCGTCCACCGGTATCGTAAGTCCTAATACTCAAGAGAACGGACGACATACACGGTGAATAGGCTCGTCGATTAAAAGAGTTCGACGTCGACCTAAACGCTAGCGTGAGGCAACGAATCCACCTTTAAAGTAAGGGGTAACGTCACAAGCTGATCAAAATCACACGCTGACCTACGTCCGCCACTCGCTTCTGGGTTCGGAGGAAATGTTGGACCCAACATTCATATAAGACAGCAAATAACCTAAAGTAAGTCGCATTGACCGAAACACACAAAAGGTAAGCAACAACATCAAGTCTACAAAAAGATTCATGTTTGACGAACCCAATTCTCCCAAATTTAGATTCGTCAAAAGGGGATAATAGTCCTACTAAACAAAAACAAAGTTGCAAACAAAGAAGTATCTAAAGAGAAGGAGGCAAAACACCACCCTCAGAAGCATCACCATCTAAAGCAAATGCTAAAGCAGAAGAATTCGAAGAAGCATGCACAGAAGAAGCTTCCTCAGGCGGAACAGGGTAAAGTACAAGAAATTCGCCACGCTCACGTTCCACATCCCAATCTACGTGACGACCTGCCCGGAACTCCTCCATCACCTCAATACGAGATGACCATGAGTAATAAGTGCCGACTTCCCGTAAGTTCTTCTCATATAACTTCGCCTTCTCCTCGGCGTTTGCAGTAAGAGACACAACCTTCCCATCTAGCACCACTATACGTCGTGCCAATATGCCTCTCTGCTTCGCTGTCTCCAAAGTTTCCATACGAGCAGCCTTCTCCGACGAACGCAGTTTAACAACTTCTGTAGTAAGATCTTGAACCTTTTCTTCAAGAACCTCCATCTGATCCTTTAAAGAAGCATCCGAGCTAGATTCTTTCTGAAGACGCTCCCAGGAACACAACGACGCTTGAAAAGCCTAAAGAAAAGAAAATCAAGAGAAACCAGAAGCAACGCGAAATAAAGAAAGAAACCACGGAGAAAGAAAGATACATACCTGCCACTGCGATATGAGAGATTCTCCTAAAACGTCTACGACCTGCATAGACGAATAATGATTCCAGGACGACGTAGAACTTAAAGATTGGATAGCTGGAATGAACCTACGTGTAGGCGCTACGGGACGAGAAATGATTGCAGGAAAGTCACTCGCCTCGACGTACGTAACAGAATCTACGTTAGGTTCCGCTACCCTCTCCTCGTTGACATTCTCCGACGGATCTACAGGTGCGTCCGACTCCTCTACAATTAAGGGTGTTTGCAACGTCGTTCCTAAAAGTATCGCTTTCCCCATAAAAGACGAAGCAACAGCTGCCTCGTCCCTCTCCGCTTTCAATTTCTCCTCGGCAACGCGTCTCTTCTTCGCGGAAATCAAGTCCTGAGCAGACTCTTGACGAGTATGACACGCAACGCCTAAAAGCTAAAACCACACTTAGAAAGAACATAGTAAAGAGCAGTACGCAGAATCCCATGAAAGAACCTACCCTTAGAGAAAACAGGGGTCGCCAGAAGATATCCCTTCCCGTCTCGACAAGTAAAGGTACACTCCACCAAAGGAATCGCCAAAATCTTCTTAACTATCGCCTCCGATTCTTCACGCGCCTCGATCACATGAATATTAACTGAAGAAAATTACACGCCTAAAGTAAGCATCGAAATCTCAAGAAATCAAAGAAAGAAGTAAGCACCAGAAGAAGAAGACATACTCGAAGGAGTCCATTCTTCAAGCAAGAAAGCACAATCCTTCCCCAAAGTCGATTTCCTGATGAAATAGAACTTGTCCGCCTAGCCTCGATCGGACGAAGCTCCCTCATTCATCAAAGGCAAGGCTCCAACACTAGACTTGATGTTAACCCTACCCGGTGAAGGGGTAGAGAGAATGCAAGAATGCATGACGTCGGCGATAGTGAACGCTATATTAAAGTTAGCCAGGACGTGATCCAGCACGGCCAGACTTCTCCAGGTACTAGGAAGAATCTGCCCAATTGCAATACCCAGGGTAGACAAGAGGGAACGACCCAAGGGAGAAAGCCCTGCCACGGATCGAAGGAATTCAGGATCGCGAGCTTGAGAAGAACGGCGGTTAGCGTCTCTAAGGATCATCTTGGGGTCGTAAGTATTTGAAGTCAAGGCGGAAGAATGAAAGTTAGGGTTTTTCTTTCAAAGAAAAACTGTGAAGGCAAGAAGGCGAGACCAGAGCGTGTTTAAATAAGGGAAGACCGCATCCGGGATTTTCAAGAATTACCTTGTTACCGTTGAAAGAAAATCCGGACGTTGGGAATATAGCCATTACGGTAAAATACCAATCAAGCAATCACAATAAATGAAGATCCTCGAAGAAAGACATTAACGTAATTACTTGAGTCTCCTCCTTTGAAACAAACGCGTTCCAGTTATTTTGAAGACGTATTCTACAAAGAAAGAAGGCGTCTCCCAACTCTACTTGACATTAAGCCCTGTAAGACGCCTTAGGGGTATTGTTTGTGCCTAAAAATACGACGACTATGGAACGCGTGAAAGCTACGCGTAGAAGGATAGAGGCGACGCGACGTATGAAACGGAAGATGGCGTCGACGTGACGTTATAAAGAAGAACGTGTCGTTAAGCTATGGGAATTAGGTCAGCCGCTACTTAGTTACCTTGTTCTATATTATATTCGTGTAAATGGTAAAGGATAAGATGAAAAAAATATCTTTTACCATATTTATTATATCGTTAGAAGGAAAAGGAAAAGATATTATTTCCTTAGTAAGATCCTAGGGTTAACCTATATAAAGGTTAACGCCAACCTTTTGTAGGGACATGGTACTACACCGTAAAATCAATACCACAAGAAAGTTCAAGTTTCAACCTTATTCTCTCGTCTTGTTCTCTTAGTGTTAAGATTATACCGTTCTCTTTGTTATTTGCCCTATAATTGCTTAGTTATCATCTCGTTGGTAATTTCGCTACAAACAGTCACTTTTTCATAAGGGTGCCCTAGTCGGTAGTGGACAAGAGCGGCGTCAGACGAAAAACATAAATTTGCTTGAGGAGGTGGAATAGTGGAGATGGCCGACAACTTGTACAATCCATCCTCAACGGGTCCTTGCAGCAGAGGGGTGTGCGTCTGTTTGTCCTTCACAACAAAAAACGACGAATGAAATTCAAAATAAACGAGATTATCAGCGCATAATTTTTGTACGGAAAGCAGGTTTTTAGAAATTGCAGGAGTGTGAAGAAGATGATTGAGAAGAAAGGAGCGAGAAGAAGAATAGAGTTTTGAGGAAACATGGTTTTGGATGGGGACAGTGGAGCCATCGCCAAGATATACTTGCTCTGTGCCACCATAGGGAAGAGAGGAGATGCTGAGGTTGGACAAGTCCGGTGTATAATGATGACTGGCGGCAGTATCTGGATACCAAGGTGCAGAGGCGTTGGTGTAGTTCATCTGGGGAGAAGGCGCTGGTTGAAATGAGCGAGGTGGAGGCGCCTGCAGTGAGTGGTCAAACCGATGCCAGCAGGAGAGAGCAGAGTGCCCTGGTTTTGAGCAGACCTGGCAGATGGGCTTGTTGTCGGGCTGCCCGAAGAATGTCTAAGGGGGTCCCCGACCATGCCCTTGAGACGAAGCACGTCCACGGAAGTTCCCACGACCTTGATGATGGGAGTAGCCTCGCCCACGGTGAGTTGTATAGTTAAGAACAGGGTCATGTGTTTGTGTGTGGTTTGCAGAGGCTGGGGGAGCTCCAAGAATGGAGGTTTGAGGTGTGTGAGTGTGGGAAAGGCGGGCTTCATGAACAAGAAGGTGGGAGAGAATTTGAGTGGAGGAGGGTAACTGTGTTTGGGTGGAGAGGCTGGTGACAAGCGACTCATAATCTGGACCAAGACCTGCAAGGAGATACATTGAGAATTCAAAGTCAGAGACAACATGACCTGCTGCTGTGAGGGTTGTGACGAAGGTTTTTTGCACGGTGGAAGAACTCAGTGACACCCTCAGCGCTTTTCTTCAGCGAAGCAAGGGTGAGATGAGCTTGTACAACCTGTGCACTGGAGCGTGCAACAAATAGCTCGTGAAGGGTCTGCCAGATAGCAACAGAGGAGGTGCAATCCATCACTTGAACAAGCACATGTTCACTAAGCAAGGAGGTAAGTATGGCCATCACAAGTTGATCTTTTGTGACCCATTCAGAGTGAAGACGAGAGGAAGCTTCATTAGTGGGTGCAGCTGGACACAGGAAGGTGCCATCAACAAACTTGTAGAGGTCTTTGAGCTCTAAGGTAAGGTGTTGCTTGTGTTTTCCAAAGAGGAAAATTGCTTTGGGTGAGCTTCAGTGTAATAAAACTTGAGAAGGAGGGAAGAGACTGATGTGACCGAGTGATAGGCATGGCTAGTGTTTGAGAGGATGTGTTTTATTGGATCGGGAGAGGAAAGGAGGTGTTAGCCATGAAATGGATGTTAGTCCTTAGAAGGCCCTGATACCATAGTAATGTTTGAGAAAGAGAGGAGTGAATGAAGACGGCGCAAAGCTGCTTATTACTATTGATGGAAGATAAAGTTATAATATATACAGAGCTAGAAACCCTATTGGTAGGCAGTAGTGAATGACAGAGAGCCACGTGGCTTGTAGAATTGTATTGCCTAGCTATTACAGGTATTATCTATTCTATGCCTTATTACTCATGAAACTTTAACGACACGTCTCACTCATATTGAACAACCTACGACAATTTTTTTATGAACAACAAAGCAAGGCGTACGAGGAGGATAGTCTCAGTCATGAGAAATAACTGGTTTTTAGTGCCAGTTTGGAACCGTGTAATTACATTATAGGTGGCAGGATTTGTCCAACATGCCTCAAATATCCCCACCCGAACAAGAGGGAGGAAGGAGAAGTTGCAAAACAAAGTACATCTCACAGAAGAAGTATATAACCATCTAATCATCTACTGCTGTTTTAGCCTAATTTCAAATGATGAAGTTGAAAATAATGTGTTTCAGGTTGTCGGAGTATATCCGGGGGAACACATTCTTTCACGTAAAAAGAGGAAAAAAATACAAAAGGATAGGGATAAACCAAAACACAAAAAACATGTAGACTTAGGCTATCAACAATGATAGTTGCATAACATAGGTCGCATAACATATTTTATTATTTTCTCTCCTTTCCACATCATACATGTAAATCATCTCCTTTTTTCTCCATAATAGGGGTTACATGAGGAGGGTTACATGTATACATATTTATTTACCAATCATATATTTACACATTATAATAATACATATATTTTAAATTCAAAATTTGAATAAATATTGTATTATAATTTTATTAATTTAGATTAATATTAGTGTAATATTTGTGTTTATACTTTCAAATGAAATTAATACAAATCAACATCATTATGCTTAAACTTCATTCAAACGAAAAAGCATAAAAATAAAACAAGTATATAACAATTATGTCTTTATTTTGTTTTGAGCTTAAATGTTAAATCAAATAGTATTTTTAAACGTAATCTATATATGATTGACTCAATTTATTTTAATAGAAAAAATAACTTGTATATATTGTGTCTATGTGTAGATAAAAATAAATTGTAAATATTAAAATATTTTTTATTATTTTTATAATCTATATAAGCCTAATATTTGGTTGAAAGACTATATTATATTATGAAAATATAAATTTATGAGAACCATTGGATCATTTTTAATCAATTGCTGAAAATGGTTGAAAAGTGATCCCTCATTCCTATGCAACCCTTGTTGTGGAGAAAAAGCGAGATGATAAGTTAAATAGAAAAATGTATTGTAACTAATTATAATTTTATTGTATGTAATGGTGGTTACCTTCCTAAGACATAGACACAATACAACTGTCTGCAACTCCTCTCCAGATAAATTCACAACCTCCTGATCCATTAACTGCTCGATCTAAAGAGGCTTCAAAACATCTGAGACAAATTGTGGATGCATGTATGAATCACGTATTCTCTGAATCTAATACAGAAGGTGTCTCACAGAATGTGGGAACTTGGGACTAATCTTCTGGGGCTTGTAAGATACATTGAATTCAGGCACTTCCACATCAGAACTTTCAGTATCAGGTTACAATAATCTGGCCTGAATAATTAACCATGAAAATGACTTATCAGATATACAACGCCCATACAAAGCCCTACCAATATCCATGAACTCGATTCTGATTCACGATCAAGCACCAAAATTAATACTGACAGCTCAACACGGAAAACTACCAGCAGACGGATGAATGTGGTCTTCCCAATCCGGTTTTCTCCAAGCATGATAATAATTTGAGAGTCTGTTAATTCACCCTCAGAAACTCTAGTCTAAACCCGCCTTCAGTCTTTGTCATTATGGGATATTTGTACCATGCATAGGTCTCCACTTCTTCAGCATTTTCTTGCGGTGTCTCAGCAACCTAAATAATTAACAAAGAGCAAAAACAGTGGTAATGAGAGTTTGAAACTGTGTAACACTGATTGGAGAACATTGTATGTAATTAAGTAGTACCTTGAATGTAAGGGATTCATCTCTAAACGTCAAATTTTCCGTAGGAACAAATCCGGAGAAGTAAATATTTATTCCTTCTCTCACTGAAAAGGGAAGCGTAACACCACCATAGGCACCGGGTATCCCATATAAGCAACAAATGAACTCGGACAGGTAATCTAAGACGCTAAGGTCATGTTCCACAACAATCACATAGCTGAATACAAATAAGGCAAGCTTTAGATGTAATGATCTAATAAATAAACAAGCGTTGAAGCATCATATCTAGAACTACAAAGCACATAAATACGTGTTAGGCCTAAGTAAGATCTGATCACTTGTGCAACTTTGAGCCTCTGTTTTACATCTAGATAACTTGTAGGTTTGTCAAACATATAGATCTCAACATTTTGTATGGCCGCAACAACAATAGCAAATCTCTGGAGTTCACCACCTGATAAATCTCCAACATGGTGATCAAGAACCTTGTTCAGCTAAAGATCATGACACGGTTCAGCTCTAACATCTCTCTCATCTTTTTTCTCAAGAACTTGTCCAACATTTCATTGAACGGATTTAGGAATATAATCAACATACTGAGGCATAATGATCGCCTAACATTCAACCATACACCATAGACAAGAAAAAATAAGCATCTATTAAAAATGAGAACAGTAAAACAAACTCTAAGAACCCACTACATTTTCTTTTGAGTATTTATGAGTGCCCACTGTTGAAATGTGATTCAAACACCATCAAGTTAAGTTATTATTCTAAGTATTTTAGCATGTACTGTTGGTGATGAATTTCAGCAATGTAATGCTGACTTTTAGAGTGTACTTTAAGCAGCTGTATGGTCTTGTTTTGTTGCCCATGCTCCTAGGAAGTGTGTTAGGTATGGAGTACGTATGTAGGACATTTGTTGAGTGTGTTTTATATATCCTTGTATTACTTTCTATTCTAAGTTAATGAAGTAAGTTAGTTCACTGCAGAACACTCTTCATTCTTCTTCTTTCTATGTCTCTGTGTTCAACAAGCATTGTTTTGTGCATGTTTGCTGAACTTTTGCTAACAATTGGTATCAGAGCTCTCTGGGTTTCGATCCTAGAGAAGTTTGTGAGTGTTGTGAGAGTAAACACAAGGGAAACAAGGGACAAAGAGAGTCATGCAGAATTTGGGAACACACAATAATGGGACTTCACAGTTGCCCATTTTCAAGGGTGTGAAATATCAGTTTTGGAGCTCGAAGATGATGACTTTGTTCAAGTCTCATGAGCTATGGAATCTAGTGGAAGCTGGGTATGAAGATGATGGCACAGAGGAGCCAGATCAAGCTCTAACGGAGAAGAGAAAGAAGGATGCAAAGGCTTTGTTTATGATACAAAAAGCCTTGGATGATGATATCTTTCCAAGGATAGCTTCAGCCACAACCTCTAATGAAGCTTGGGACACCCTGAAGCAGGAATATCTAGGAGACAAGAAGGTCATCACAGTAAGGTTGCAGTCCTTGAGGAGAGAATTTGAAACTTCTCTCATGAAAGACAAGGAACCAGTGCAGGAGTACCTGTCTAGGATTTCTGGTGTTGTGCAACAGATGAGAGCTTATGGAGAACAAATGGGCAATCAACATGTTGTTGGTAAGGTACTTAGAAGTCTTACTAACAAGTATGATCATATAGTTGTTGCTATAGAGGAGTCAAAAGACATGGAAACCTATTCCTTTGATGAACTCATGGGCTCTTTGCAAGCTCATGAAGAGAGGCTGAACAGAACTGGAGATCAGAAAGAAGAGAAGGCTTTCATGGGAAGAAATGAAAGCAAAGAAGGATCCAACCATTATAGCCAAAGAGGAAGAGGAAGAGGAGGCTTTAGAGGAAGAGATCGAGGCAGGTTTTACCAAAACACTGAAGGCAAAGAGCATGGCCAAAACAAAAGCATGCTCAAGTGCTACTACTGTAAAAAAACCTGGACACAAGGAGGCTCGGTGTTGGAAGAAAGAAAGAGAACATGGTCAAGGAGAGCAAAAGAATGACCAAAGATCAAACTTTGTTGAGCAAGGAGACAACTTGTTCCTAGCCAAGCAAAAAGAGAAACAAGATCAAGAAGAGAGGATGCTCATAGCACAAGATCCTGTGGGAAAAGGTGCAAGTGAGGTTTGGTATGTTGACAGCGGTTGCTCAAATCATATGTCAGGAGCCAAACACATGTTTAAGGAGCTTGACTTGTCAAAGAAGAGCACTGTGAGGCTTGGTGATGACAAGAAACTTGAAGTTAAAGGCAAAGGTGTTGTTTATGTCAAGATTGTACAAGGCAAAACAAAGTTGCTTCATGAGGTTCAGTATGTGCCTCAACTTGCTCATAATTTGCAAAGTGTAGGCCAGTTGATGGTTTCTGGGTATTCTTTGTCGTTTGAAGAAGATATGTGCATAATCAAGGACAAAAAGTCTAAGGAGACAATCATGAGAGTTGGCATGGGAAAGAACTCTTTGGGGTCTCCCTTGCCCGTATATTCCTTGATAGTCGGGAACCTGAAATCTGGCAATGGAGGAGCCCGAATGATATGCTCCGCGAAAGTTGTGGGACCAAACATGGATGAGAAATTGAGAGGAGGATTAGCAGGGTACATCTGATTTTGGTACTCTTCGCGAGGGTAGTAGGGAACTCTGTGATGGTTGCGTGGAGTACGTTGCTCATTCAAGGGGTAATATGGCTGATCCCTCTCGTCATAGCGACCACCATGTTGAGAGTGATAGTGATCTTGATGGCTCGTGGGAGCTTGGTTGAGATCAAAACCTCCTTGCCCGGCTTCCCTCGCGACGTTTCTGCCCCTTGGCATTCTGGAGACTGAAGCTCTGTCATCCGGCGAAACTTCTGCGGCTTGCTCTTCCAGGTGAGCCTCTTGATTTCCGCGATTCTCTTGTGGCTCGCGAGGCTCTACCCTTTGGTTAGTGGGGTTCTGATTCGCTGGTATTTCTCGGAGTCCCACCCAAGTATTGAAGAGTACATGTTGCTCTCGCGGAATCACAATAAGGTCGCGAGGGTCCTCCTCGTCCACGCGAGGGAGGGGAGGATTAGGGGCATTCTGGGTGAGAGGACTTGTCTGTAATAGAGTGTTGTTCACTGTGCCGCTTCTATCGGTATCTTCCATTGTACTGAATTTCATAATCTGATTCTTGAGATTTCAAAGGAACTAGCTGCGCGAGGAGGTCCCCACGGTCGGCGCCAGTGTTGGAGCCCTGGTGTTCGCGATCTCGCAATCAACACCTCGCGAGATCTGGACAGTAAAATATCTTCTAGTACTGGAGACCTCCTTTACGCCAACTGGAGCTACAATTTGAACTTCGTCTTCTTTTGGATCAAAACATGACTTTCTGCACTATTCTTCGTGTTCTTCAGCTCCGAAACACCTTCACAACCAAACCGAAAGGATGAACCCCCAGATTTGGCTCTCCGACGCCTAAGTCAGTATTGATCGCAAGCAGAACAGAGTAATGAACCCAAATAACACCAAAGTATAACCAAACAGAAGAAGGTAACGATCAAAATACACTTTCAAACCATTGAAACCTCACGAACCAGCTCAATGAAACAGTAAAATAGTGATTCTTAACCAAACATCATGATTCTTACACCAAAAGCACGAATGCAGTACCGAGAGTCAAAATCCAAGTACTGATCATCCGATTCTCTATGAATGAAGATGAATCGGGACGAAGAAGACAATTCCGAGAGGAAGGTTTCGTCTTTTGTGTGTTTCTCTCTTGCTCAAGGGGAAAAGTGCTCAATTGCCCAAAAGATGTTTTCTCTCTCCTTTCTGTTACGATTTATAATCAGGTCGCGGGCCCCACTTTATCCGATCTTGCCTATTTCGCTTATTGGGCCGCTTACTGGACTTTCCTACTTGATTCTCTCATTGGCACAATGGGCTTTCGCGGTTCACCGAGCCGTCGCGAACCGGGTTCGCTCTTGACCTGAGAACCGGGTCCAACAGTAGTGATCATAAGATTTGCAGCAAGTAGGAAAAAAAATACAACTGCAACAGAGCCATTAAACAACAAATTATGAGTATATTGATTAACTAACAATGACAGATACCGGGATAGAAATAATAAGGGCTGGTAACTGCAAACCTTGTTGAATTTGAGGCAAGCAAAGAAGTCATTTTCAACAAATGATTTGAAGTTACAAAACTAAGAACAAAGCTTAGTAGTAAGTGGTCTCATTACAACACCAACTTGGTATACAAACGTATACATCAAATATTACTGAAGTGAGAACAATTCTATTGCACGATTACGTAATCTGCAAGAAAAGAGAAAATAATAAGGTTCGCCACATAGGTTAAAAATATGATCCAACCAAAGGCTTCATCTTTGTCCGCGACGACATCCATGTCAAGGCGTCGAGCGACGCTTTGATCTCAGACGTAGGTGTACCGTGCAGATGATCCTGCTCGGAGATCTTTGATGGTCGAATGTAGCTTCTCGTTCTCCTTGTCTAACTCTACAGTCTTCTTCTCGCTAGCGACTTTGTCTTTGGCCCATGTCTTTTACAGCGTCGATAGCGGAGAGTTCGTCGTCTTGGAGTTCTTTTCGCTCTTGGCTCGAGTCTTTATCTTTTGGAGTGCTGGGAACCTTCTCTTTGTCTTTACTCGCTTCTACGTCATCGGGAGTCTCGTGCGTCGCTACGACGGCTTGCTCCTCCCCTGACGGCTTCTCTTCGTGGGATTCTAGGTCTTTGCTTGGATCAGTCATGGCTTTTTGGTGGAAAATGTGCTCTCTTTTTGTGGAAAGATGATACTTTTTTTATCAAGCCCCACGGTGGGCGCCACTTGTTTGTTACAGGAATAACGACGTAGTCAAACTCAAGCAATTGTAGGATAATGATCAAACTAGACGGTAACAATCTTTTCACTCCAGAACACGATAAGAAAATTAGGGTTAAAGGCTTGTACTTGTGTATTACTCAAGGAGACGAAACTTGATTACAAAGAAGGTGTTAGCCCTTTAAATATGCTAGCCCTAGTTCTATATTTAAGGAAATAGAATAATATCTTTTTCTTCTATCTAATAACGATATAAAACATGGTAAAAGATATTCTTTCAATATATTTTACTACTTTTACTATTTACATAAGGAATATACAATAAAGGACTTAAATAAGCTTGGCCGACTTTGTCTTCATCTCGACGACGTCCTCGTACTCGTTCTTTCTCGTCGACGTCATCTTCCACGCGTAGCTCCTCGACGCGTTCCTTGCTCGCCGTATTTTTAGGCACAAACAGAGGCCATTGCAAAATTGAAGGAAAGCTTAAGAGATTAAGGAAGAATTCGAGATAGCGAGCGAATTTTGGAATGAAGAAGAAAGAGAATATGGAAGTATTAATAAATAAGGAACGCGCTGATTCTATTTATGGGAACGAGATCAAACTAGATGTGGAGATCTCCAAGATGCGATCCACAGCGGGCATATGACCGTTTGATCCAATCTTTTGCACGTAATTACAAATCTAGTTTTATTCCTGAGACTCTTTGGACGAGATTTTGATCTCCCTTCTTTTGAATGGACTTTTCAGTGTTGATCATGCTCGCCTATTTCTAGCATGAACATTTGTTTCCTCTTGTGATTTAACTACAATCTTGTTCCCCTTACCGTCTTTCCCTTGTCTTGCAAAAACTTGTGCTAATATTTTAGATACTTTGTCTTCTTGGAGTTTGGTGCGTTGCTCTCTCACAACCTCTTCTTCCGTGTCTATTTCCAAATCATCACTTCCTTCATGTTCATTTTTTCTTTCACTCTTATGAACTATTGTTTGCTCTTCAAAACTTGAACCTTCAATCACTTTATTCTTTTCTCTAGGTTCATTGTCTCTGTCAATCTTTTCTACTTTTGTTTGTTCTCCCACATTTGAACCTTCAATTACTGATTTGTCTTGTTTTTCCTTTGTATCTTCCTTTTCAAATGATTGTTCAACTTGCTTTGCTTGCACCTGATCTTCTTCATGATCATTCATTGGAGTTTCTTCCACTCTTTCATCTTCTCCATTGCTCTCTAGCAAATCTTTCTTTTCTTCAGGTTCATTGATTTTTTCATTGTTGTCAATTTCTGTTTCTTCCACTTTTTCCTCACGTTCATTGATATTTGCATTGTCTTTCATTGGTGTTTCTTCTACTGTTTGATGATCTTCATTTATCTCTTGCACTTTGTTATTCCTTCAGCTTCATAATTTTTTTGATGTGCATCTACTTCATTATGCTCCTCCCCCAATGTTGATTTCTCAAAACTAGCATCTTTTTCATGTACATGCTCAAATTTCGGTTTTGTTTCATCTTCAAGTTCATTTACCTTCTCTTCCGATGATTGTAAAATACCATCCACTAATCCTTCTTCTGTTATGAGATCTGTTTGTTTTTCATTAACATTGTCATCTTTCGTTCCTTTACTCTGGCCTTCAAACTCCACAAAAGAATTCTCATCTTGTTCCAACTGTTCTGATCCCTTTCTCTACTTGATTTCTTCAATTTTCTCCTTTAACGGCTTATTTTCATCACTATCATCACCCTCATACACTTCTTCATTTGACACGTCTTTACTGCCCTCTAACATGTCATTTGAGTCACTATCATCTTCGTCGTTTGTTGTTTTCAATATATCTCTCCCCTTCTCATTCGTTCCCCAGTTATCACTTCCCCCATCTTCTTACTCCTCATTTGATCCATCATTGCCTGCTTCTCATTTTACAAGCAAGTAAAATAATTACAATGTCATTGAAAACTAGGAGATTTAGAAAGTAATAAGAAAATATCTACTTATGTTTCAACCGCCCTCTTGATGTCATCTCTTAGTTAAAATTCAAGAGGATCAAACCAATATAGAATTTCTTTGAAAGAATGAATATATCGTTTGCAATAATAAAATGTTAGAGCTCAAAAGTGGCTATATTAGAGCTCAAAAGATTTGAAATCACATTTCAAATTGAGATATTTTAACATTTTAACATGATAGCCCATTCATCAAAATATATCGTTTGCATTAATAAAATGTTAAGCTTAAAAGAAAGTAGGTGAATCACCCTACTCTGACAAATACAAACAAGTCACTGAGATGGTTTTAGCCTAATATATATATATATATATACACTCAAAAGGAGAGAAAAATTAGGATCAACCAAACCATAATACAACAAGATATTGTTCAACCATATCACCTTTTTTAACATATATAGTAGAAAGAATTGCTGCAAAATATAAATACACAACCGGACCATCAACTGAAAATTCCAAATGATACCATAATTCAACAAGAACAAAACGTCATCAAATCTTATCTATATAAAAGTTGGCTGCCCATAGCCAAAATTGAATGAAATCGGTATTGGGTCGATGCCGGGCTGATCATTTAATTTTCGGGTCACGGGTTTGCTGTGTTTTAAAGTCAAAATCAGATTGGGCCTCCTTCCGTTAATGGGCTGCATAATGGTCATCTTTGTTGTCCCTTTTTCCAACCCGTCTGAATGCAAGGGGCTCTGCATCAGTTTTACGCCGCCCTTCGCACCGTGTCATCGTTCATTTTTCGATCCAGTTCCTCCAACTCAGGCAAATCCGTTCACCTTCGGCACAAACCCACACTTGTGTAGAGTATATCTTTCTCGCCTCCTTCGAATTGCTGCTCCTCAGTTTTTGACGTGTGATGTTCCTCCCACTTAATTGTGGCTATAACATTCTGTGTATATGTTTTTGTTGGATTATTAGCTCTTCTCTAATGTGAATTGATACAATCTCGAATTCCTCGAGGCTAAATTTGTCATGAAAACAACAGAATGGGGTTTGTGTTATGGTTTTGCTTTTCCCCTGTGTCCCTCTGTGTGAAATTGTTATCATCTTACTCATATGTCAACATTTGTATATGAATTAGTCTATTGGTTCAGTAACAACAGCCATTTTAGGAACATTTGATAAGCTGGATATATGTGGTATACATTTTTGTATGTTTGTGTGGGATGGACCTCCCCATTTGCTTATATAACAAAGAATGTCACAGGCTGGGATTCACACTCACTATATACTAAACTAAAGAAACCTCCTTTTCTTTCCTGTTTTGTTATTCGTTTTTCAAGTTTTAATGACAGCGGTCTAATTTCCCTTTTAATGTCATTTATGGTGTTGATTTACCCTCTGTCTTCATGACAACGGTTTCATTTCTGTTTTAATTTTTCCTATTTAGTTATTTGTTATTGGGTTGTATCGTCCTGCATTTGTTTCTGGTGGCAATTGTTTTGTGGATCAGCTGGATGGATATATATGGTACATATTCGTGTACGTTTCTGTGGGATGGACTTCCCCATTTGCTTATTTATCAAATAATGTGCGGGGATGGAATTCACACTCACCATATACTAAAGCAAAGAAACTTTCATATGATTCATGCAATCCTTCTTTTCTTTCCTATTTTGTTATTCGTTTTCCAACTCTTAATGACGGCGGTTTAATTTTCCTTTTAATGACATTTATGGTGTTCATTTTCTCTCACTCTTTATGACAGCAGTTTCATTTTTGTTTTTATTGTCATTGATGGTGTTTAATTACCCGCCTTTATTTTTTTTTGGCATGCAAGTTTATTTCACTCTTACGTCTGCCATTTTTTACAACTGTAACTATATATACCAATTGTCCCTCCCATATCTTCCATATTGTTGCTCCCCCTCTTCTCCTTTTCCTATCAACACTCTAATGGCTCCCTCCTCTAAGCAGATTGGCAAAACTGTTTCTCCAAATGTGGGTCGGGAACCAAAGGATGGGAAGGGGTCTACTTCTTTTGTTAATCTATCTCCTAATGATGTTCGCAGTGTCAACGCAATGGTCTGCCGCAGATGGGATGCTTTGAACATCAATGGCAAGTATCTTAGCACGGAATTCCTGCTTTCGGATGCCATGGTAATAATCTTGATTACCGTACTTTTATTTTTACCTGCTCTGTTGATTTTTTTCACTTGGTTTCTGAGATTCTTTATTCTACTTTTCTTCTCAAAATGTGGTTGACCAATCTTTGTGTTCGCTGCATTTGTAATTTGTCTCACCATGGAGATAAGCTCATTAGCCACCTGTTTTTCTTTTTTTGGTGTTTTTCCATGTGCAGGGCAATATCATGCATTATGTAGCCCGCAGCTCTATTTCTCATTGCTTCTCTGGAAGGCTAATTGAAGGAGAGATATACACAATCAATAACTTCACTGTTGCCCCAAACAGAGATTCTTATCGTGTTCGTCCCGATGACAAATATATCATTCAGTTGGAAGGGAACACTACTGTGAAAAGGAACGAGAGAATCTCTGGTGATTTCTTACGGTATCCTTTCTCACTGGTTCCTATTGAGGAGGTGGAACTCAATGGAAGCAAATTCTTGATAGGTTTGTTTGTATACAGTTGCTTTGTACATGTCAATTTTTTTATCACCATTTCCCTGTATTTTATATGATGGAGTAAAATTTGCAGATGTGTATGGGGTAAATCCTTAAAATATATTTTATGTATTCATTTGTTGATCATAGATTCCTAAATTTTCATCTCCCTCCTCATTTCAGGGTCTGGATGTCAAACAGATCTACACCTAGACTCTTCTCGCTTCACTCTGCTTCCATGCATACCAGCAGGTAAATCCTTAAAATATATTCAGTACATTATCAAAATCAAATACCAGAACTAAGATTTCATCAAACTGAATATTTCTGTTTTTCTGTAACTATCTTATATGATATTGGAGAAGGTATCTCCTGTTACCCACTCTGTGGGTAATTGCGTTAAGCGTGTGGTTGTTATCGTTAGCTCTGTTGTTTTCTTCAAAACGCCAGTTTCATATATTAACTCCCTTGGTAAGTTTGTCTGCCCAGATTCAATTTCCCTCTAATCATCATCAAGTGCATTACATTATAATTTTCTTACTGTTTGCAGGTACTGGCGACTTGCTGGTGTTTTCTTGTACTCTCAGCTAAAGCGTATTAAGGTCAAATCAAACACAGATTAAGATAAAAATATTTTTTTTTGTGTGCTCCTATTCCTAGATGACTACTCTGAAGGTTGCCAACAAAGACTTGAAAGGGATGATGAAGACGGTTAAAATCAATGAGATAGATGTAGGTTGTGTCAATTATCATGTTGAGCATCCTCTTGCAAATCAATCCTTATTTCTAAAATTTATGTTACTTCATAGGTGGTGTCAACCTGCAAGATGAAATGACGGACCTGATAAATATGAGCTTTGAAATTCAAGAGATCCTTGGAAGAAGCTATAATGTCCCTGATGATATTGATGAAGATGAACTTATGGGTGGTAAGCTATTCTACTTCTTGATTTTGTTGATGATGATTTTATGTACTATTGCAGGACGAAATGAACATCCGGTTTTAAAATGTCATTGTAGTATGGCAACTAATGATTGCAGTAAATTTTTATTTGCTGATCTCTGCAGAGCTTGATGGTTTGGAATTTGATATGGAGTCTAAAAGCCAGGGCGTTCTGTCATATCTTCAACCTGATAAAGATTCTGATCTGGATCCATAACTCAGCTTGCCTTCGACTCCTACAACGCCTGCAGTTGTCCCAGCATGAAGAAACAACGCACAGGTAAACTTCAGACTTCAGATTTCTGTTACTCAACACTCAACAGTGACTAGGGTATAATGAGGATATATAGGTGGTATTCCTGGTGCTATTTTATACATATGGCAGTAGAATCTACTTGTCAAAATGAAATAGAAAAAAGTTTGTTAGTTTGATTCATGTTTCTAAATTAAATATTAAAATTAACTTCAAGCTTTGTTAAATAAATCAGATCATGGTTCTAAAATCCTTGTACTGGCTCGAGTCAGCTACGAGGTCAACGAACCTGAAACAAATTAATCAGAGGGTGAGAACCAATTTAGTACTCCCGACATAATTAATTATTCATTTTCATGATGCTAGATTAAATCTTCTCCCATCTTCTGGAACCTATACTATCATATGTAATTGATTCATTGAAAGAGGCACCTAGCAGTGGTTTTGGAACAATACCTATGTTTCATGATATTCCTACTTTTTGTTCAATCACCAAGGATTTTCATACAATGATTGCTTAATAAGTTGTTGAACAGTTAATTTTTCAAACCGGGAATAATTCCAGGAATAATTTTACGCGACACCAATCCGGACCACCCCATACCCCTTTTTTCGGGATAAATGGGGATTGATGTTGTTGTTGAATTTTACGCGACAATTATGGCAAGCCAAGTTGAGTTTTAGGATCAACAGACTATGTGATTGGTCATTCAATAATGTTCCTGTGATTGGTCACTCAACCCAAGTTGATGAAGCTATAAGTTAGGTACACATTATGTGATCTAAAGAATATTGGCCATTTCAATATAGAATACTGAATACTGATTGGTCTTTTTTCTGGGTTGAGTTTTAGTTGAATCATTTGTATAGATTGTTCAGTACGTTATATTTGGTTGGATTTTGCTAGAAATCACAGAATTTATAGCTTCCTAGATCATTCAGTAGTCTACAGAAACAGCTCATGTGATTAGTCATTTGCTCTTGAAATGATATATATGTATTTTAGTATATGTAATCATTCCTAAAATAATCATTTGCCAAATCTGTTTGCTTATTGTTGTATTAATCCTTAAATTTCTATTTAAATCAGATTGTAGAATACCACCTGAAAATGCTGGAAGAATTCCTTAATGACAGTAGCGACACTAATTTCTTGTACCCAAGGTAAGGCACTCCCATACTTTCATTTAGATGTTAGAAACCGAGTCTTCTGCAGCATATTTTTGCTATGTGGAATTCAAATTGGTGTTAGTGAACTGTTTGTTGATCCAGGAGAACTGTTTTTCAGTTTAATATTGTAGGTAAAAATTAAAGAAAACGCCATTTTTTATAATAAGATAGTAACATGTTTCTGACTTCATAACATGGTTTTGTAATCTTAAGGATGACACTGCATCTAGATGTCTGTCATTCGAACTTTGTGTCTGAATGAGTTCAGTCTATTGGTAGATCTTGAAAAGGTTTCATCAAAACTCTAAATTTGCAGTTCAAACGTCAAAATATAGATGTTCATGGTGATGGTGAATCTCTGTTAATTGTATCATACTTGATCATTAAATATGACTTGGAAATTTGTAAAAATGGTAGAGCCAATTTGGACTCGACTATTATATTTGTTCAGTCGGCAATTTAGCATTGTACAATTTTCTTCTTTTGTGTGCAACTATTTGTTAAATTAAACACGTATCCTCAAGGAGTTTTATGTCGATCCAGTGGAATAGACCGATTCAAACAGCGGTTTGCCCATCTAGAGGAACATAAGGGCAAAGGAGAGGAATGTGTAGTTTTTCATAAAAAGCAGGTGTACATGCCTAGGTGATCCTCAAACATAGCTCAATAAAATGAAATCAAGTACTACTGTGTCACCTCTGCGTGCGATAGTTGATAATATCCATGGTTTTGTTGCAAAGGTTGAGGATGATCTCAAGGTATTTTCACTTCATGGCTATCTTTTCTCTTTCTATTCATCTTCTTTATATTCTACCATTTCTCACCTGAAATTTTTCGGTTCATGGATTCTGCTTTCTTAGTCATACTGGGGACAGTGCTTTCTTCACAAGTGTAGTTGTGTTCAATGCCTTAGTTGGTGTTCCTTTATTGAGTGATTTTTTTTAATAGTGAGATGTCATTTGTTTGTTGTTTCCCTTCTTTTGGATCTGTAGGTGTTGGCAATGGTGGCAAATACAACATTTACCAGGAATTGAAGAGGATATTAGCAAATCTACTCATTCATTATCTACTTTAGAGAGTGATAATTTGACACGTGAGAGTCTAGAGGCTGACCTTTTCTCTAATATAAGAGCCTTAATCAAGAGGAGTGATGAATCGTCCATTATAAGAAATACAAATCTGAATGGTAGACTAGAAGAAACAAGTTAGCTAGGTGAGTAGATCGTTTCATTCCTGTATTGTACTAGATCATTTCATCCTACTCTGCTCATCATTTCTATTAGTAAATAATGAGATAGTATATAACAAGCCAATCCAAATGATTGAAATATTTTGATGTTTCTGATGAAGATGTGACAAATAAAGAGTTTAGATATTTTAGTTATGCAAGTAACGGACGCCATTAATTCATTTCATTATTGATTTACTTCTTCTGTTTCTCACCATTAAAATATTTATATTATGTTCTATTTTTAAAATTAGATTTTGTTGTTTGCATTATCATTTGATAGAATTACATCTTATGTGAGTTTGTTAATGAAAGTTGTGTGTTTTGTATCTGTATTACAAAAATGGGTAAACTAGGGTAAGATACTCATAATAAATCTACAATATATATAATATAACAAAAGCTATATTAATTTCAACAAGTATAAAATGTGACACATGAATTCAACAAAAAAAAATTATAACTAGATTACATAGTGTATATAATAATATACAACCAATACTTTGAGATATAAATCTCATACTAATCTATTGCTAAATAGTTAAATCTACACACTAGAGGAATTTTTTTACTAAAAACTACTCTACTTCGAACAAACATTTTAAACATGCGACAATAAGAAAAACCGTAAATAATTTTAGTGACTAAAGTCGATTGAACGCGTAATATACCTGCGCGAAGCGCGGGTTCCCGTTTCTAGTATATCATAAACTAGGAGAAATGATAATATCGAAAGCATGAATTAATTGTCTACATCACAAAAGACTTTTAAAACTTGTGATAAGTGCAAAACTTAATGTCATTATACAGTAAGTTCAAAACTTTTGATTATATAAATTATATCACAAGAATCAAAGGCCCTGAACTCCTGATCTAATATACAATCAAAGGTAATCATGTCTAGTTTTACAAGAATTAATTGTCTCATCACAAAACACATGTAAATTTTGCACTTACAAGAATCAAAGGTCATGTGATCTAATCTAATATATATATATATAATCCTTGGTTTTGCATCCACCAAGATAATTAGTTTATGTAAGTGTAAAACTTTTGATTAATTTCATTTTTAAACTTTTCATTAATTCATTCCTGTGAGATTTTGATTTAAGTGCAAAACTAATAAAGGAGAATGTAAATTTAGCAAAGCTATCACATATTTTGATGATTTTACTCACACCAGCTAAATTAATCAAGCATAGGAAAAAGCCATAAGTAAAGCTCCAATGAAAGATACACTTATGAACACAAAGTGAAAGCCAAGCCCACTGCACAACTTACTCACATTATATATGCTCTTCAAATTTTCTTTCGGATGCACATACTATATATAAATCATATTTATTCATTTGAATTCCAACTACATGACTGCATTAACGAGTTTTTTTTTGCACTGACTGAAGAGTAAAAGCCAAGCCAACTGCACAAAGTGCTGCATATATTTACCAAAAAATTGCCCAGTATATGTACATACAACAGTAAACCTCTTCATCCAGTTTTACTTTAAAAATTCTGTACCGATAATAAGCCATAACTAGTAGTATGCATAGAAAAAACATCACTAGAAGCAATCCGCAGCAACATCAAGCAATAAATCATATTCTACAAGTAAAAAGCATCCAAGATTTACAATCGAAGAGCAATTCGCTGCAATAGATGCACAATTCTCAAAGGCAATCTAAATCAATCAGAGCAGTCTGCATAGAAAAAACATGTATGAAGCTATTGAACCAAAACCATAATATAATGCAGAGACCTAAGATAATCAAATACTCCTTTCGTCCCACTATTTCCTTCTTGATTCTGTTTTTGACACTATTCTCATATTAAGAGAATCTTCGTAATTTCGACCAATATATAGATAAAAACATAGTCATGTGTCGTCTTGTTTGATTCGTCTTATCGAATACTTTAATAATATTTAAATTTTTTATTTTTTACTAATTTATAATTAGAGATATTGATAAAATAAAACGCACATCATCATATGTGCCCGAGTGAAACAAGAAGGAATTTACAGCGAGTAAGAGGGAGTCCAGGGCAGAGGAGCGCTCCAGGTCATTAGAAATAGAATCAAGAGGTCCTTCGGATTGTTGAACCATCGCCCTAGGTCTTGCACTCCTTTTGCAGATCCGACGATCTGAGCTTGTCCAATTGGTTGTAAGAGGAAGAAACGGAGGAGAAGTATTCGAGTGGAGAAATCTGGTCGATATCGATGCCATCATCCGATGTAAGAAACGGAGGGAGGAGCCCAGTGGTCAAATTTGGCGGTAGAGTACTTGGTCGAGGTCGTCGGCCTGTCTCTTCTCGGTGTTTGAAGGCCACCGTTCGCTGCACAATTAAGTCTTCGTCTCTCTAGGGCACACGGGAATGAGGATGATCGAGAAGAAAATTGCATACTCTCTATTTAATTTAGGAATTTTGTACGCTAATAAAAATCAAATATAATTATTTCAAATTTATCTCGGTTATGAACCGTGTTAATTTACACAACCGTAATAATTTGGTAACATATTTACTTCGGTTCTTCCAAACCCGTAGTAACTAATCATTTTTATTGTTTAACCGTCGTTATTTTGTCCATATTTTATAACAGTTCCGTAGAACCGTAGTAAATCTTCTCAATATTATAACAGTTCATCCAATGACCGTAGTAATTTAACCATGCTTACCAAAACACTACACAGAAACACGGAACCGTAGTAAAATCGTATGTCCTAAAACTGCACTTTTGTACTAGTGCAGGCAACTGGTTTAGGATTGTTGAGCGGAGTGGCCTTACTGATCTATGCACTCTTGGTATTGCATCGAGTGTGGACTCTGCGTTAATATCAGCCTTTGTGGAGAGATGGCAGCCAGACATGAACACGTTTCACATGTTATTCGGTGAGATTACCATCACACTTGCGGACATTCTATGTATTCTGAAAGTTCGCATTCATGGGAAGAGCTGCATATCATCTATGGGGAACACTGAGCTGCACACTCTTGTTGCCGAGCATTTGGAGGTGGACTACAAGCAAGCGAAGAGCTGGCATAAGGCTGGGTGCATTCCTGTAAAGTGGTTGAGGCATTGGCTGAGACATAAGTTGTGGTTGCCAGAGGCAGAACAGCCTGTGGCCCGTATAGCTATGTACTACATTTTATTGTTGCTCGGATCGACTGTCTTGGTGGACAAGAGCACTAATCCCGTAAAGATCAAGTGGGTACGTTTTTTGTTGGACCCAGCCCGCTATGATGAGTACACATGGGGTGTGCCATTCTTGCTTATGTTTACCGTAATCTGGGAGAGGCATCTAGGGCTCATGGTCAGGGGATTGCTTCATGCGGGATATTGATTAGGGTAAGTCCTCTTCCGTTAATCTATCTATCAAAACAAGTTTATATTCACATTCTAATTCTCTTCTATTGTTCAATTACAGTGTTGGGTTTGGGCATATTACCCGCATTTTCGTGGGCATATGGTTACCAACCCCTATTTATCGGTGACGATAGAGGAGCTGCTCAAGATATGGGAGAGGTGTCACGTAGCAAGGATCCAAAGCGTCTTTTTGCTAATCGTCTATTACTAGACGAGTTGAGATTTGAGGAGGTAATCTATTTTATATGTTTACACAACTTATGTTACTTGATAGTGTTAAATACTTATTCCATACGTTATATTTTCTTATGTAGGTGAACTGGGTCCCATGGCCCAATTTTGACTATACACTCCGGAGTTGTCGCCGACTCGTTTTGAGGGAGTGTTGAGTTGCGGGGATGTACATGAGGCTTACAACCTTGGCAGAGTCTTGCGTCAGTTTGGACGTTTTCAGCCAGTTCCAGAAGCCCCTATTCAACCTAGCAATGACGTAAGAAAGTTGGAGATCCATGGATACAAGGTTGAATCACCGAGGAGCAGCTTGGCGCATGGGATGCGGACCTGAGGCCGTTGATTGACCTTCAACAAGATCACCCCCATGCTAAGCGAAATGGGACATGGCTGACGACTACTTGGATTGGTATGACGAGATGTCACACCCTTTGGTGAACCCCGAGTCTGTTAGACGGGATTGTCCAATTCCGCCTGTTCGTGTCGTACGTACTGCTGATCACCTTGTGGTATTTGTTTTCGTAATTAAATTAAATTTTATTTTTTTATTATCTTGTTACATTAAGTTGTTAATCTTTTTGGAATGGTTGGCTTACAGCGTTGTCAGATTGTTGCTGCCGCTATTCAGTCCTACTTGGAGACCGATCCCCTAGACAGGCCATTCGTTGAAGACGTGTTTCGACAGTGCTTAGAGACACTGACATTTGAAGAAGGGCCTATGACCCCACCTCCCCCTCGTGCTTCACAGACCATGAACCCAGCTCCTATTGTGTTTGAGGAATCTGTAAACGAAGTCGGCCAAGGGAGTGGTAATCATGCAACTGCGGATGATGAGAATGTTCAGGACTTGATGTAGCGTTTTTACTATCCTTATAACACGTTTTGTTTTGTACTTTTGAATTTATGTCGCACCCTTTGGTGAACCCCGAGTCCGTTAGACGGGATTGTCCAATTCCGCCTGTTCATGTCGTACGTGCTGCTGATCACCTTGTGGTATGTGTTTTCGTAATTAAATTAAATTTTATTTTTTATTATCTTGTTACATTAAGTTGTTAATCTTTTTGGAATGGTTTGCTTACAGCGTTGTCAGATTGTTGCTGCCGCTATTCAATCCTACTTGGAGACCGATCCCCTAGACAGGCCATTCGCCGAAGACGTATTTTGACAGTGCTTAGAGACACTGACATTTGAAGAAGGGCCTATGGCCCCACCTCCACCTCGTGCTTCACAGACCATGAACCCAACTCCTATTGTGTTTGAGGATTCTGTAAATGAGGTCGGCCAAGGGAGTGGTAATCATGCAACTGCGGATGATGAGAATGTTCAGGACTTGATGTAGCGTTTTTACTAGTCTTATAACACGTTTTGTTTTGTACTTTTGAATTTATGTTCGCTCTATGAAGTAATCGATTTTAGTTGGTAGAAATGTGTTATATGGTAATAACTACATTAGATAAGATTCATAGGTATTGATAATTCAACACAACAACAATAACAAAAACACAGGCACTACGAACTACAATACTACATATATAACACTACAACACTACAACACTAATGCTGACAACCCCGAGGATTTGGAGTGTCTCGTGTAGTCGCTTGACATCATTTTCAAGCTCCGACAATCTCGTAAGAAGGCCCTTCAAAACTACTTTGGTGTTGTCGTCGTACTCGGGATCAATCCATTTGGTAAACCAACAACCATGGGTTTGGTAGTCACTCTTGCATTCTGGACATGCATAATATTTCCTCCCATAGTTTATGTCCTGCTTCGACGATCGGATTTGCGCCCTTTGGTCACAACAACACATGAGAGGACCCGAGTTCGCATTTGATGCAGTGCATGAATTTCCTAATGATGCCATTTTTGGTAATTTCTTCGAGATTTGCCTTGTTAGATTTTCACCACCACATGCACCCTTTTATAGTAACTTTACCACCACCACCACCATGCACGCGCATAAATTAAGAGTGTTAAGTTTTTACCAGATGAAAAGACATATACTCATATCTTATGCGTGTAAGTTTTTGTACAGCATAATTTCTACACTCATATTTTAAGCGTGTGACTTTTTGTATGGTAAATTTTCTACACCCATAGTTTATGCGTGTAATGGTAAAATGTCAATACTCATATTGTATGCGTGTTTGGGGATTTTGACTTTGATGTAAGAGCTTTCATTGTACTTTAGCAGGATACTGAACAAATATTCTTCAAGTGCTTGCTGGCTTGGAACCTGCAGTCAAGCTTTGTTAAAAGCTCCGCCATCATGTACTTGTTAAGTTCCATCTTAAGTGTTCTCTTTCCTGATGATTTATCTGTCTTATTTTAGAAGAACTTGTCCTTAATCTTCTGCACTGTGCTTCAATTTTTTGTTGGGGAAAGTACTGTGCTTCTATATGACTACATTGTTAGTTCCATTTTGTGAGCAGCATCATCTATTTACCTTCAGATTGGTCAGGTAAATGAAAAAACAATGGAAAGGTAAGGTACAAGTTGTTGGAGAAGAAAGTAACCCTAGATTGGAATCAGAATAAGAACTTTTTGGCTTACACTTTGTGACCAACAACATCTTGTTTTGTTGGAATATGTATTTTTGTCTTTATTTTCAGACTGAAGTGTACAATTTCTTTACTTATGTATTGTTTAAGCTGAATATTTGGTGACTAGTTGACATAAGACTTGTTTAAGCTGAATATTTGATGTTTTGTTGCTTGAAATTTTTGTTGTCCATAGAATATAAAACATAAAATTTTAATGATTAATTGATAAACTTCTGTCTTTGAGCAGGAACTGAAGACTTGAGAAGAAAAAATGAAGAGAAGTACAGTTGCTCAAAAACTTACTTTTGATGCTCCCAAACGACAAAAGAAGGATGCAGAGATGTCAACTAAGGTTGTGTATCCAATATCTCTTTTCCTGAATTTTAAAATATAGTTGGATATATAGACTGTATACTTTTTATCCTGTATATTTGTCCCTTTGTACTTTAAATGATATCACTTGTTATGTAACATCATGATTTGTGTTCACATGTATTTCAGAAAGTAAAACTCTGTGACTATGAAGAACTAAGGAAGCAAATAATGCAGTCAAATGCTGACAAAATGAAGGGAAAATGACTTGATCTCCTAGCAAATAAAGTTTTGCTACAAAAGTATGACATAATTGCGAGTGATATTGATGATGAGGTAACAAAAGATAAAGTTATTCAATTAGTATGATCATTTTTTTAATCATGATTTCAAATTGAAAAAAAAAATGTGCTTACTTTTTTCAGTTACTGTGATAGAAGAACATTGTGCATACTTCACAAGCAGACATTAGTAAACACATAACAAGAGTACATGAGTTTTGCAAATCAGAGGGGAGCAAACAAAGAATAATGTTCTTCCTAGCGAGAATTCAAGAGTATATATGATTTCTGAGTTCATCTTACTGAGAATTACAGGATTGTAATTTTTTCATTTTTAAGTTCATCCGATTTCTGAATTTTGAGAAGTGGACATCAGTAACCACAGTGGACATTCAGGAGTATATATTTTGAGAAGTGGACATTCAGGAGTATATAGATTCAATAAAATATCAACAAGTAAATCTAACATGTTCAAGTCTGTTTTTCTTCGTCTCTGTTTTTCTTTAAATGCATTACACATACTATTGCCTTTGATTTATTTGAATTTATTTTGTTTGACTGTTAAATATGACAGATTTCTGGCAACTGTAAGTCGTGCAGATTTCTTTTTCTTGTCTTTTCTCATTGATTCTCATTAATTTTTTCAGGTTTCAAACAATATGAACTCTTCAAGTTCTAAGAAGGGAAAGCAACATCTCATCCAGACATTACCCATGGCTGAATCTCTTGCATCCAAAAGTACGAAAAGTCGAAAAGATCAGTCACCACTCTTGGTCCAAGAACAAGGTTCAGTTATGAACACTAGAAAGTGCAAACTCAACGAATGAAAGAAAGTGTTGGTTGGTCAATATGATAAAAGTCGGCAATATTGTGCTCCAGGCACAATGTCAAGATATTTGAGAGATTTAAAGTCGCATGGCTCTAAAGGGCAACAACGACAAGTAAATGTTGAGTCATCTTTGGCTGATGAGTATTTGAGACCACAACAAGTAAATGTAAGTGATGAGGTTGTGGTTTTAGAAAATTCTACCCAAAACCAGACTCATGAAGCTACATATGAGACCTTTCCAAACGAGTCTAATGAAAACCCAGATAATGTATTTCAATAATTCCTAAGACCATTTATTAATTTACTAGAAATTTTTTTTATCTTTTACTTTTAAATTTAGTTACCGAAGGGAAGAAGCATCGAGGGAGAACCATTTTGGCGCATGTTCATGGTCGTTCAATGGAGAAACAACCTCTCATCTTGTTTAATGATCTGAGCCAACCAGTGGGACCTGATAAAGACACAGTTCGTGATTTTTCTCACCTTCTTGGAACTTTGGCAAAAGATTCATCCTATGCACCTTTGAATTGTGAAACTTGGAAGCACATGCCTTCGTATTTCAAGGATAAAATATGGGATTATGTTAAGGTAATGGTTTTTCATTCATTGTATTTATATAAATTCATTTCATGGATTTCATGGATTTAGATTATTGTGTATGCTAGTACTTATACTATGATGTGTATTTATTTTATAGAAAAGATTCATAGTTGAGAAAGAAGCAAAGAAATATGTTCTGCAAAATGTGAATGTAAAGTGGAGATTGCACAAAACAAGAGTGAAGGAGAAGTACTATAAGGAAAATGAAACCATGGAACAAAGGATGGCTAAGCGGCCTGGGGACATACCAGTAGACGAGTTTATGGATTTGATGATATTTTGGGATTCAGAAAAAGCAAAGGTAAATAAATGTTTCTAGCATATTTTGTACATATAATTTGTACTATTTATTTTATATTTAGTTTTCCCTCAATGACAACAAAGAACCACTCTTCTACATGGTCGTGAATAGGAAATAAGTAAGAAAAATAAAGAAAACAGAGAAAAACAAAAGGACATGCATACTATGGGTCCAAAATCATTTGCCGTGATGCGAGAAACAAAATGATCCAAACAATTGTGAGCCATCTGAAGCGGATGTCTATATGGAATCTAGAAAGCGAAATCATGGGCGCAAATACCTTACGAGCTGATTTTTTTTTGTTAATATTAGTTAATGTCTGTTAAATGTTAGTTATTATGAAGCTAACTTGTTTCTACTGATTTTTTATTATGTTTATTAGGAGAAGATGAAAGCACTTAAAACTTGTGAAGATGGGAGTATTAATGAAGTTGACCCCTATCATGATGTTATTACTAAGAAAGAGCATAGTGGGCGCTTACGTATGCGTGGACTATGTGTTACAAGGTCAAGTTTTAAGAGCAAGGATCCCGAGACCCCATACAAAATTCCTTCAGTGTTTCTTGATCACATCAAACAACAAATGGAAAGGGAGGTAGCTGCACAAGTGGAAAAAACAGTAGCTGAAAAAGTGGAGCAGAAACTATCAGTATTCCTATCAAATATTCAAGAAGCAAATCAAGGAAGGGATGTTGATATACCTGATTTTACTACAATCCAAGAAGAAGGATCTAGTTCTAATGGTAATTCAAATAAGTGAGTTAGATTAATATAAATTAATAGCACAATTGAATATTTTTCTTATCTGCTTGTGTTTATTTTTTAGGGATTATGTTGACGAGTCAGAGGGGACAGGAGCTATATAAGTTGTTTGGTGGATAATGCATAGAGGTATGTTACAATTAGTTAGGCAACACTGAAGTTGGTGCCTTTCTTTTATTCCTTTGATTCTTTCTACATGCCTACTGTTGTGCAATATTTCACTCAAAAAGTGTGCTTAGTTGAATTGATCTGGTTAATTCCCTGGCTAATATTTTGAAATATGAATGAGATTAAACAGCCTAAACTGTGTATTGATGTGGCACTATATACATCTTGTTTATTTTTACTGTGTATTTGATGTTGGAAATTAATCAGTTGGTCAATAGTTCTGAAAAGTGCTCATTCTTTTGCTGACTGATCTTGGTTATATTTATCTCACCTCTGAAATCAACTGATGAGTTATACAATGTTGAATTGCTGCTGCTATGTTATTGTGGATTATTGACTCCGCTGCTGTCAAGGATCGCATTCTGACTAATTTGAATCATCAATTCCACTAATCGCTTTCATTCAGAAATGTCTTGCCATGTAGATTTTGTTTGTTTGCTGAAATAATTTTGTTGTTTGATAAGCTTTTTCTTTTTGACTGAAAGCCTTTTTTTCAATTTGACTGGTTTTCTAGTTTATTAATCTTTTTAATAGTTTAAAGTTTGATTTGAATCAGGAGAGATCTCAGGTAAATAGCCTTGCCCTAGAATTTTATGTTGACCTCGATCTTCTAGATTGGGAATATCTATGGTGCCTTGTTATGCAAAGTTACTCTCTTAACTTTGTTGTTTACTTAAAGCTGGTTTCTAGTTTGAGATGTTCATTTTTTTCAGTGTTTGGTAAAGTGGTCTTAATGTTTTATGCGAGTAAAAGTCATCATTGAATCAAAGGGGGGAGAGAGATCTCACAGTTTCACAACAGGTTTATAAAGTTAGCATGCTCAAGTTTGTGAATAATGATATAGGTTTAGGCCTATATGTAGTTGTGGTGTGGAATGAATGTGCTGAGACTAAGGCATGATCAGATTTCTAAGAAGTAATTATTTCTACTTGTTGGTGTTTTTTCAGGATGATTTGTTTGGAGAAGAAAGACGCAAGGAGCTAATTTTTGGGTAATTAAAAGAGTTGTTTTTTGGGTAATTAAGGATCTAAACTTTGATCATGAATTGTTGGTGCATGATTTTGGATTTAAGCTGCAGCTTTGTCTAACACTAAGAATGTTTATAACATTCTGACAAGTCATTATGTATGAACTTGGTATTTTGTAAATTGGGAATAGATATAAATCAATGCAATTATGTATTAAATATCAGTTTCTGATGTATCAACTTTTTGGTTGATGTTATAGAGGATTAAGTAGGTTTGAACTGAATCATATGATTGAACAGCTCAAATCTTATCACAAACAGGTTCATTCCACAAATGTATAACCGCTGCATTTGCTTTATCAACCGTTGCATTTAATATCCAAACAACCTCTGCATTTGACATTCACAAACTGCTGCATTTGACATTCACAAACCGCTGCATTTGATCATCAAAACCGCTGCACCTAATATTAAAACTGCTGCATTTGATCATCGAAACCGCTGCACTTGATATTAAAACCGCTGCCTTTGATATAAAAACCGATGTCAAAACCGCTGCAACCGGACCACTGCAAATTAAAAAACAGCGGTTCATCTGTCAAATGCAGCGGTTCACTATCCTCATGATAAACCGCAACATTTGCTTGGAAAAACCGCTGCATTTGGTCTGATGCTACGCGAGCAGATGAAGCGGTTAAAAACCGCTGCATTAGACCTATTGCAGCGGTTTTTGAGTCTATTGCAGCGGTTTTCGACCACTGCATTAGTCCTTAGTTGTAGTAGTGTAATGATCATATAAGACGTTCTCGTTACATTTGACTATAGTAATGATCATATAAGACGTTCTCGTTATATTTGACTATAGTAATGATGTCACAGTAAATAGATTAAAGCATAAAGCATACAAACTAAAAACATCGACATTTCTAGAGAAGCTTAGAGCATACAAACTAAAAACATCGACATTTCTAGAGAAGCTTAAAGCATACAAACTACATAGATTACACATTAGCGTCTCCATAGCATGGTATGTCCAAACGAAAGTCCATGTCCCTGCTCGGGGGTTTGAAGTCACGCTGACGAGGCGAATTGTCGTATGCCAAGTCAAGTAATCCTAACAAGCTCACTAACAAGTATAGTAGGCAAGCAAGGGTCGAATCCCAAGGGAATCAGGTTATCGATTCTTAAAGTAACAATTATGATTAACGAGTGTAAGTAACCAAAGGGGTTATTTTTTGGTATGTTTTAAGAACAAAGTAACGAAGGTTGATTTGGTTTGTAAATATATCAATGGAAGGTGTTTCACTCGACAATTATCCACTAACAGATTAACAAGTTGATCATAAACTCCTTTTAATCCTATGTCGAATTACTCATATGATCGTTCTAATCTCTGTTCTAATGTAGTTATTAGTCCAACTAGTCCTAATAACCCTTACTCAACTATAACCTTGAAACTATCAAGATTCAATAATAAAGCAGATTTAAGTTCAGGAATGGATAGATACATGCAATACCATAGACAACTAGTCAGATACTCGACATGTACTCAATTCTCTTCACAATTGACATTCACAACTAGTTCATGCAAATTGTGTGTGCTACAAACAAGTATGATATTTCAACTAGAAATAACCAAACAATAGCAATATGAATGAGATGAACCTACTTAGATGACCAATCTAAATGAGCAAATCTAATTCAATAACAATACACACAAGAGAATAGAGACAATCAATATGAATAGAACAAAGGAAAGGAATCTCACAACTTAATCAATCCGAAAGCTTCAAATGTCAAGCAAAACAATGGAAACTTCAGCAACTCATGAAGTTCTTGGGAGAAAACTCTAAAACTTGGAAATGGAATGTAGAAGATGATCGAAGATCATCAACACCTAAACATAAAAGTCTTCTGCAGAATTCAACTGCCAAATTAAAGCTAAAAAACGTGTGAAAAACGTTACAGAAGTAAACACAACATACTAAATCGGGCAAATGAAGAAAATCTTCTCTGGCGGATTTCCGCGATCGCGGTTGGGACCCGCGATCGCGGATTTTGTGTTGTAAACAAGGCTGGTCCGGTGGAAATTCCGCGATCGCGGTTTGGGACCCGCGGTCGCGGAATTGCTTCTGTGGATTCGTCTTCAGCTGCTTCCAATGCTTCGTCTTCGTCTTCATCCTGTGGTCTTCATCAGCTTCGACTCCTCTTCTTATGCTTCAATGCTCCGCATCATCCTCTGTAATCTCATATGTGACTCAACTCTCCAGAACTCCATGATTACAGAATACATCATAACATCTAGCATAATCCTATACAAAATGAGCTAATAACCTATAGTAGCGCTATGTAAAATACCGCTTATCACACGCCTCCACCATCTTTTCAGCTCCAAAGGGTGTTGATTGGTGACAATGAAGATCTTGATTAGGGAAACATACCTTCCTAGATCGACAAGGGCATGGGCATCACGTGAGTGCTGCAAGGCTCTTATAGTGTTCCTCCCCCATGAGCATGAACCATCTCAAAGAAATAGTGTGTGTTGTTTTGGCGGTTGTTGAGGGTCCATAACTCTCCTCTTAGCCAATTGATGTCCCTCACACTATCTGCCGTTGGAGCCCAATCTTCGCAGAGACCATCTTCGTATGTGTGGCTCACGACAGTGACCATTCTTCCGCTGGTGGGGACAAGGGAACCACCATATTGAACTTCAGTATACACTCTCGTCAAACCATAACGCGGTCCATTTTTGTGATAATTTAAAGACTAAGAGCATGAACAATGGTGACATTTCATGTTATGTATTTATAGGGTGATAGTTAGTCATGGGGTAAGTGATAGTACATTTCTGAAACATTTTACTATACGCATAAGCTATGTGCGCAGATCTACTTTACTCACACTCGTAACCTATGCGTAGAATAAGCACAAATCTATATCTTTTTTTACACTCGTAACCTATGCGTGTATAATAAGCCCAAATCTGAGATTTTATATAAAACCTTGTTCCTGGGACCACTCACTAAACAAATAAAATACTCCGTACTTTTTTTTGGCGTTTGATTAAACTGGGATTTTTGTACTAATCTATACAATCTTTCCTTATAAATAAGATTATGATCAATAAAAGAAATTTTCATATCTAAAAACAAAAAATTAAATTGTAAAGTATTTTATTTAACATTTATTTTCTTTTTATTTACTTACAACAAAGTCCAACCTCTGAAAAATGAAAGACCGAATATTGCCGTTGGTTGTGTGGCTCAGAGCAGCATGCGCGACCCTAGACAAAAAAAACAAGAGCATCACCTCCAATTCTCCAAAAGAGGAGAAGGCAAAAACAATAAAACTATAATCATTATCAATGCACTTAGATTTATACTTTTTACTATAATCAGGACAAAAGTATTAACTACAAACACCTATAAAGGGAAAAACACCTATAACATTAAAAAACACATCTTTCTCTTTGCCCTAACAATAAATCAACACATCTTTCTCTTTGCCCTAACAATAAATCCGGAGATCTGATGATAGAAAATTCTTCCCTTGCTAAGACAAAAAATCCAATAAAATCTCGTGTAATGCACAAAAAACTAAAGTAGTACTGTTTGTTTACAAAGTGCCAAACACATCTATGATCTATCCATCGGTGGATGTCAATTTTTTGGTGGGGTAAAGGGAATTTTCACTTCAATATTGACTTCTATAAATCTCGTCTTTTTAATATAGCCGTTCAAGAACTCAAGAAAGCCACTCTCTTCTGGAGGGTCAACTTCGTCTTTTCGCCTGCAGGCAGCGGAACGACCACGCTCCTTTGCGAAAAAGGAACCCCGCCGTTATCCCCAAAATACCCCTCGACAAATACCGTTTGATACTTTGATGTGAAGAATTGAAGGGTAACATCGTAAATACAACCGTTGGCGTAGCTGTGTGATAGAATAAACAATTGGAGTAAAAGAGGGTCGTGAGCCGTCGGAGAAAGCACGAATGGTGCGCTGTTAAAAAGCGCAGTTGGAGAGAGAGAGGAAATCGGTTTCTGCAAAAAACATTGTCGGATTTGAATCTCTGCTACTTCACCGGAATTTGGTACTTGTGTTCAAGTCCGGCTACCTTGTTCTGTTCTTCTTGCTTTTGTAACTTCATTTAGGGTTTCCTCAAGAATTAGCGAATCGTGGTTAGTTCTTATGAGTTTGGACTGTGGATCTGGTCCCGGCGGGTGTGTGAATCAGTAGAATTTTGGAGCGAGGAGATATGTTGACGACTCCGCAGAAGAAGCCGTGGTCGTCGGTATGGTCTCTCACGCCGAGGAGTGAGAATCACAAGTCTCCTTCTGCCAACCCTAGAGTTGGGGATTTCAGTGATGTCGCTAAGGGAAAGGGGGCTGCTTCTCCACCGCTTCCTTCTGCTTCTATGTATGCCAATGGTGGAATTATTGCGGCTCATGGAGGAGAACGGGAGACCTTTATCGACAAGGTTTCCGAACTTGAAAAAGAGGTATTATGTTTTCTCATGTGTTGGCTTACTTGAAATTTGAATTCTTCTGGGCAATTCTTTCTTCCCTACTCGGTCTAAATTTTGCATTATTATTTGGTACATGGCTTACTTCGTTATTAGCTTGAATCTGGGTGGTCATATCTTATCGTACATTTGATTTTCTTACCTGGGGAGTTGAGTTTCTTCTAGAATTACTTGAATTGGGTTCATCTACTGTGCAATTAAGTAATTAGATCTTCTGCTGGATAGATATAAGCATTAAGTATATTTTGTGATAACTTTTAGGAGAAAGAATTGAGCAGATGATTTTGTTAGTTTATCATTCGTGGATGTAGGAAAATTTGCTTTACTTAGGGATCCTGTCAATCGTCCCAAGTAGGATGTATGTTGGTATGGTATGCAATGAAGTGGGTTGGTATGATTCCTACCTTGGAACGATTTGATACACATACCTACATCTACCAAACGCCAAAATAGGTTTGACCCATTCCCGGTTCCTATCTTATAGAAACAAACAGCCCCTTATATAATTTTGAACTTTTTACCAGTACGACACTGATAGCTATTCTTCCTAACCTGTATGTGTACAGTGCATGTTTTGTCATTTCATCCATACTGGATAAATAGAGTAGGTTACACAAAAAATTGTAGGTGAAAATGAAACCGTTTAGAGTTGGCTGTTGTCCAAATTCTAGCAGATTATTTAAAATATTTGAGCATATATCCTGGTTTGCCTGAGATGACCATGTTTTCCCTTCTTATTTTGGCCTTTGATCATCATCTTCCAAAAAATGTTCAATCCTGCCTAAACTTGTAAGATATGAATCTATTTAATGTGGAACAAAGTCAATATTTACCAAGGTTTGTGATATGTCACAGGATTCATCGAGTTTGTGCATTAAACTTGACACTGTGAACAAATTAATCTGATTTCTGTTGTATATTTCTTAATGCAATTTCTCAAGGAATATGCAGTTAAACTACCATATTTCTTGCAGCTTTTTGAATATCAATACAATATGGGGCTCCTTATAATTGAGAAGAAAGAATGGACCTCTAAGTATGAAGAACTCCAACTGGCATTGACAGAGGCAAAAGATGCCCTTAAACGGGAACAGGCTGCACATTTCATTTCCATTTCTGATGTTGAGAAGCGTGAGGAGAATCTAAGGAAGGCTCTCGGTGTGGAGAAACAGTGCGTAGATGATGTAAGACCTTGTAATAATGACTTTCACTTTTTATTAACACTGCTCTGCTGTTACCTATTACTTGGGGCCAATATAGAACATGCCTCTGGATCTGCACTACAATATTGGTTTTTTTGGTTGTTTAAAATTTCAAACTACTGGATAAGCAATTGGACTGTTTGGATCGCCGTTTGAATGCAATATGGCTGGCGATTCAAAGAAACTCTCATGTATATAGTAGCTGGTGATCCAAAGAAAACCTATTCATATTGTATCACCCGGTAGCCTCATAGGTATACACCACTTTTAGTAGCTTAATGTAGTTGTGACTTGTGATTACCTTATCAACATTAGCATGTCGTTTGTGGGCAATTGGAATTAGAGCTAATGACAAGACCATCCTTGAAATTGAGAATTATTTGAATCAGAACATGTTTATAGATTTACTGGTGCCAGTCCAAGTGATATATAATTACTTTAATAAATGCATTTTTGTTCCCTTTCACTTCGGATCACCCTTCAATGGAAAAGTTGTATGCATGAGGTCTCATATTTGTATTGTACTTGAGGATTTTTTGTTTTCTTGTAGTATCCTTGAAGAGTCTATTTTTTTTTATCTAAAACCTTATATAAGCTTGTTTAGTTCTTAAAATTGTTGTAAGGTCCAAAAGTTTTGGGTTGCTTCCTTTACCAAATTGTTTATTATATATCACTCCACAAATTTTTATTCGTGTTATCTCCTATAACGATTACTGATTGGCTTTACTAATTGAGGCTTTAGTGTAATGGCAAGGTTTATCAGTAGATGCTGTATGTGAACTTATCTTACTAGTTGATTCCTAATTGCTTGATGCAGTTGGAGAAGGCTTTGCGCGAGATGAGAGCAGAGTATGCAGAAATCAAGTTCACAGCTGATTCGAAGTTAGCTGAGGCAAATGCTTTGGCTATTAGCATTGAAGATAAATCGTTGGAGGTAGAATCGAGATTGCGAGAAGCCGATGCTAGGTTAGCCGAAGCAAGTAGAAAGAGTTCAGATATAGAGAGAAAAAAGCAGGACTTGGATGCTCGAGAGAATGCACTCAAAAGGGCGCGTATGTCTTTCGATTCAGAGTATGTTATGGTGCATCAGCTACTACTAGTAATTTGAATTATCTAACTAAAGGAAGTATTCTGCTAAAGCTTGTGCAATAGCTTATATCCCTATCTGTTCCATTTTAACAGGAGAGAAGCTCAGGATTCTACACTATCCAAACAGAGAGAAGATTTGCGTGAATGGGAAAAAAAGTTGCAGGAAGGTGAAGAAAGGCTGTATGAGGCTCAGAGAATTCTCAATCAGAGGGAGGAACGAGTAAATGAGGTTGATAGAAGGTTCAAGAAGAAGGAAAATGCTCTGGAAGAGGCACAAAAGAAGATAGACATGGGCAACAAAGAGTTGAAGAAGACAGAGGAGGAAATAAACGATAAATCTAGAAGTCTGAAGGAAAAAGAGCAGGTTAGTTTCTGTCTGCACCCCTCCTCTTATGTTCTTTCTGACCATTGAATCACAGTGGTGGTATTGATCCGTTGTTATGCAGGAAGTAGATATTCTCAGAAAAAAAATTGAAAAGAAGGAGACTGAATTACATGCATGGGAAGAAAAGCTTAGTAAAAGAGAAAATGTGAGTCTGTTTTACTCATCTCTTGAAGTACATTATATAGCTGTGTGTTACTTTATTGTCTCTTTTCATAAGACATCTCATTTTTGGTGTTAGGAAAACTGAAATGAAATTTTCATGATTTTGATGCCTTTTTGCAGACGGAATTGCAGAAGCTTCTTGATCAACACAAATCTGAATTGGATGCAAAAAAGCTGGAATTTGACTTAGAATTGGAACAAAAGAGACTGTCTTTTGATGAAGATTTGAGAAGCAGAGTAGTGGCAGTTGAGAAGCGGGAGGCTGAAATCAATCATATGGAAGAGAAGATTTCAAAACGTGAAGATGCTCTGGAAAAGAAGATGGAGAAGTTGAAGCTCAAGGAAACTGACCTTGACACGAAGTCAAAAGCTCTAAAGGCTGAAGAGAAGTCCTTGAAGGCTGAGGAGAAACAATTGGATACAGAAAGGAAGCGAGTGCAGACGGACAAGGAGAATTTAATTTGTCTCAAGGAAGAACTTGAACAAAAAGAGGCTGATTTGAGTGAACAGCTTCGCAATATCCTAGAAGAGAAAGTACAACTAGAAGTTACCGAAGAAGAACGGTTAAATCATGTCCGCCTGCAGTCAGAGCTGAAGCTGGAGATTGAGAAATGTAGAAATGAAAAAGAAGAACTTATTCGGCAGGCTGGTGCATTAAGGCAAGAGAGGGAGACTTTTGAGAAGGAGTGGGAAGGCCTTGATGAGAAAAAAGCTGAGATCGAGAAGGAACTAAAGAGCATTAGTGAGGAGAAGGATAGATTAGAGAAATGCAGACATGCAGAACAAGAAAACCTAACAAATGACACTATGGCCGCTGAAACCAATATACAGAGGGAGATGGAAGCTTTGAGGTTAGCAAAGGAGTTATTTGCTGCTGAAATGCAGCATGAGAAGTCATTGTTGTCTCAAAAAGCTAATAGTGAGAGAAGTGCCTTGCTGAATGATATTGAGCTGCGAAAAAGAGAACTTGAGATTGATATGCAGAAGAAGATGGAAGAAATGGAAACAAGTCTACGTGAGAAAGAGAGATCATTCGAGGAAGATAGGGAGAAAGAACTGAATAACATTACTTACTTGAAAGAAGAAGCTGAGAGAGGAATGGAAGACCTGAAACAGGAAACTCGAAGGGTTGAGAAGCAGAGAGATGAAGTAGAAACTAATAGGAAGGATCTAGAAGAGGAGAGGCTTGAAATACAGAAGGATATTGAGCAACTTGTTGTCCTCAGTGGAAAATTGAAGGACCAAAGGGAGCATCTTTTGAAAGAAAGAGAGTGCTTTATTGCACTTGTTGAGAAACAGGAAGGTTGCCAAAAATGTGGCGAGATTACTCGTGAGTTTGTGATTTCTGACATTAAAGGTGGCGAGATTCCTCCCCTTCCCAAGCTGGCTGAACATTATGTGAAGGGTGGTGATTTAGGGCATCAGAAATTTGAGTCACCCTCACGCATGGATGACGCGGGAACCCCAAAATCTGCAGGAAAAATGTCCTCTTGGCTCCGCAAGTGTACTCCGAAGATATTTTTGTTTTCCGCCACCAAGAAAAATGAGAAAATTGCAATGCAAAATCTGGATGATGAGGATTCTCCTGTAGACCCTGAAGATATGGAGCCAGAGTTGGACAATGATGTACAACCACTTACGGATAAGGTTGTGAATGATTCTTTTGATATCGAAAAGGTGACATCTGCTGATAATAGCATTAGGGAAGAAGTGGAAGGTGGTCAAGATACTTCCTTGAGAGGAGATAGCAAGATCAACGACGAAAAACAAGAAGATGAAACTTCTCAGCTTTCTGGGTTGAATGGTGAGCCTAGACCTGGCAAGAAAAGAGGCCGGGCAAGAGTAAATAGAAACCGTACTATTAAAGCAGTGATCAAATATGCTGAGGCTATTCTGGTGAATGATGTGGAGCAAAATGAAGATGAGCATCCAAACGGGGGTGCTGAAGATTCTGCACATGTGGAGGCAAGTCAAAATGGTAGGAAAGGGAGGAAGAGAAGTCATGCTCAAACTTCTCTAACAACCAGCCTACAGGATGATGATGTTAGTGAAGAAAATTCTGAAAGTGTTGCAGCAGGAAATAATCGTAGAAAGAGAAGACAAAAGGTTGCTCAACCTGATGAAGCTCCTGCTGAGAAGCGCTACAACCTCCGCAGACCTAGGAAGTAAGTTTCTGCAATTCAAGATTTGTGCGCATTGATTATCATGGGCGTTTTGCATTCCTTATTTTATCTAATAATATAATATAAAAGTAATTCTTGCTAGATGTATGATTGATGACATTTTGAAAGAGTACTTGTCTTAATTGACTTGTGTACATTGTTACAGCGTTGTCCAAGGTAAGACTGGTGGAGCGTCTTCAAAGAAGGCTGGCCCTTCAAAGTCTGGTCAAACACTTTCAGCTCGTGTCTCCTCGAGAGGCAATGGTGGACGCTTAAACCCAGCACAGGTGAGGTTTAAACTTGAATTGACTTGTTATAATAAAGATTTTGTGTGTGTTACGTCTAACCCATTCATTGACTTTTCTCCCATACGAATCTCGTGTTACAGGATGAGGCCGCAGGAGAAACTAGTGGTGGGAGAGTTATGGTGGCTGCTACTGTTACTGAAACTATAGTAATGAGTGAAGAGGTGAACGGATCTCCAGATGGGCATGGGGAGTACAGTAATGTAACTCCAGGAGGTGATGCTGAGAATAGTGTTAGACAAGGCAGGGATTATGAAGATGGGGATGATGAAGACGAGGAGGAGGCTTTGCATCCAGGTGAAGCATCAATAGGGAAGAAGCTTTGGACATTCTTCACAACATGATATGCTGTGCATTAACCAAGCAGTTCATATCAGCTGCTGCTGCTGCTTCTACGTGTTAGGTTGCCATTCCATTATTTGCAAAAAAAATTCGTCTTTTATTTCTGGGGTTATGCAGGTGTGCTAGCATTGGAAAATAATGTATGAATCACCGTTGGATGAATGTCCTTTCTTAGTTAGAAGAAATCCTTTGTTTCGTAGCTGCTGTTGGTTGTAGAGGAGTCTTGAAGTGATTTGTAGTAATGTGAAGTCAGTGTATTTTGAATGGCTGAACTTAGATTAAGGGGAAATTGCTTGTGTGGTGTGTGGATCCAAGTATTTTTAGTTTGCTGCTTGTATTTGAACTTAGATTACGGGGAGATATTGTTTGTGAATTGTCATGTATTTTAAATTCATTGATTGAAACCATATCTTGGCTTATGTGAGTTAATGCTATGATAATGATCGTCGCTTTAGACAATAGACCCACGAGTGATGACTAACTCGAATTTGCTGTAAACCTAAATCTTGGTCGTGGTGTAAAAGACCCAAAAGGCGGCAGCACATGCAAAGACCAAAAATGGATAGGTATGAAGATTCAGAACTGTGAAAAGAGTTAGCAGGCTATAATATTTATCAAAGTAACACGGAATCCTCTGATAAGCCAAATCAAGACTTAACACGACTAAAACCAACGACAAGATCTACCTGTGTTTTACAGTTGAAGAAGTTTAAGGTACATGTAAAACTGTCTTATTTCTTACTTCCTGCCACTGTTCGGTAAACGAGAGAAAAAAAAAAGGCTCCTATGCTTTTGCATGCTGGCTGCTTTCTTCTTCTGCTTCTTCTATCTGAACCACCATCTTTGTACATATGAAAGAGGAGTATTCAAGAATGGAGCATAGCGATGCATTAATGGAGTGAAAGTCCTCCCGATTTTCGTCCATACATTTTGGTGGTATCCAGAGGTAACAGGAGCTTGATACATGAGTTTTAACAGCTGCACAATCATATCACTCAACTTATCAACTTATGTCACAAACAAACAGAAAAGCATTAACCAACATCAAAAGGGGAAAAAACATTCCATGTTCAGTGTTGCGCAATACCTGCCAGTACATGAAGGTTTGGATTATGTTGCGCTGCCACCTGCACATGAAAATTGTCAAACACACAAGTAAGAAATTATCTACATGGGCCAAAAACTAAGACAAGTCTGGGATGAATAAAATGACTTTCTAACTTACGAGAAGAGGGAGAGAATGAGAAGAAACCCAAGTCCAACTTCAGCATGAGAACATAATATGTTCAACGTCGTTGTGTTTGATTCCACCCAAACACACATATCTTCAAAGTACTTTCTGAATAATAATATAATTAACAAACGGGAAGTAGTTAGTGTGTGTGAGAGGGAACTAGCTAGAGTTCCAGGACAGAAATAGATGAGGCTAAGCCAACAAAAAACTAAGAAGCTGGTAAGCCGTAAGCATCCCATCAATTTTAGATGAAAAACCACGTCTAACCCACAAAACTTGACATCAGCAAAACATAATCATGAAGAAATTTACCTATATAATGAAGAGCTGCTGAAATTGCGTCTAAGGAACTTTGCAACATGCTCTAGAGTACGACACAGAACAGAGATTAAGGCAACTGCAAGAAATCAAAGAATTTAGGAGTTACAAAGGCATACGAATAGTTACTTCAGTAGAGTTTGGTGGAAATAAAGGAAAGCTATCCTTATAGAGACAGAAGCTTACATTTGAGACAAAGATGTGAGGTAACAAACATGAGTGAGTAAATGAAGTAGATGAAATCTTTAGTGGCTATAACTGACTGCAGCCATATTTGAACTGCCTGCATATTCCATGCTCTAGGTTTCTGCAAATACCATTCACTAATATGTTCAACCAGATAAATTGAATTTATTTCAACATCACAAAAATCACAGATACTATAAGAATATACCCCATAAAGAGAGTACAGGGAGTATGCTGAAGAGCATGCAGTTCCCACAAAAGAGAGGCGATACGCCCGGTTGGAAAGATGCTTTGGTACAATGGGCAACATTGCAAGCAAGGCTAAAACGCATATCTGCAAGGAGAAAAAGAAAACACTTAACTAGTGTTAATTACAATAATTTTGGCATCCAAATGGGACACAAGTATTTAAGGTAATTCTTTTAAGGCCAGTAGCTGTTATTTAAATATAAGAAGAGTACTATGAGGCAACCACTATATTTTTCCTTCTGAGTCACTGGCAGCTCAAAACAAGCTGAAGAGTTATCATACATAACTAAACATTCTTTATCCCAGTAAAACAAGCTACAGGGTTTCAATTCTAAATCATGCATCTATTCATGTTCTCATATAAGAGAGTACATGTGAAAGGACACATTCTGCAGATTAGGAATAAAAGAAAATTTTAGTATTACAGAAGCATATCATGTATGTAATAAGTGGGGCTCCTTCCAAGAGATCAATATATGCTAAATATTTGAAGAGTCATTCCCATACCCAAGCATTGACAGAAAATTGTATAGTTTGCCTATCCCAGCGCAAGGATGTTGGATTTTGACCAGCTGTTGCTGATGGTGGAGATGTCCTCGTGCTTGAACCTTGCAATATAGATTGCAGATAATTACATAATCCATGCTTTTCTCAACGTGAAAATGACTGAAGATCCAAACAGCTTTGTCTTTACTAGAAATGAAGTACCTGAGGTGCGGGCTCTTGCTTGCTGACTATTAGGGGGAGATGACGATGATGATGGGGCTGTTTGTCTAGCTGGTTGAGAGGTATTGCTCATTGACATTGGCTCGACCACAAGGCCAGGATCCTGATAAAGGAAAATTCACCCCCATCAAATTGGCAAATGACAATCAGGAAATACATACATGTGACACCACAAGCAGAAAAGGCTACTAAAAAAAAATTCACTGCAACTATTTAAATAGTGCTCTTGATTCCTGAAATAATAATAAATCTAGAGTAGATAAATCCAATGTATCCTTTCCTCACTCCCCCCGTAAAGCTTTGAATCAATAAACATATCTTTTACCCTGAAAACTGGAACTTTGAGCAGAAAAAGGATTTGAGAATGTGACTGAGCAATATACATTACTTAGAAAAAGGGCATATCGATAATTATTCTCCTGTTCATCAGAACATACGAATAAGATTAAAATGAACACACATATACTGTGCATCAAGAGAAATACAGAGAAAAGAAACAAACACAAATTTCACATAAGCAAAGTCGTTGAATTCACTTCCAAATATACAATCTAACAAGCACTATCTCACATTCTCAACAAGATTAACAAACATGTACCAATAATTAACCCAAGCTAAAACCTCCACTTCATCCTACTATATCCACTTTCGAGATTTGAAGTCGGAATCTGAAAAAGGAATACAGAGAGGAGAAGCAAAGCATACGATGTAACGCTGGTAGAACTTGCGCTTGTAGTGATTAAGGACATCGGATCTGGAGGCCATGTTAGGAGGGATGAGGATGTTGGACCAGTAATCGGACCAGCGGGGATCATTCTCGTAGTCGTAAGCGGCCGCCGCAGTCCTCTTCAAGCTCTGCGATTCATCCGATTCCTCTCCGCCCATCTCTTCTCTTCTCTTCTCTTCTCTTCTCTTCAGGCTGTGTACAAGGAAGATGAGAGCAACTCTTGGCGTGAGCTTGGCCGCTATGCAACTCGGCTTCTTGCGAATCCTGATTTCTTCCTGCGGTGATTACAAGATTGTATCGGCTATACCCACATCCACAACGGTGTCGTTTTAACACAAGGGTTCATTTGCTCAATCTCTATAATTACTAATGAGCAAATTGCAGAAAATCACCCGTTCTACACGAAATTACTGGTTACCACCCTTTAAATATAATTTCTTAAAATTTGACCACCCTTATCCTAATTTCGTCATCCCTGAACCTACAAATTATCCTCCATTGCTAGAGACATAGGCATGGATCTATAACATAACTCTTACATTATCTTCTCATGGTCGTCACCATCCCCAATATTCACCGCATCCTCCGCTTCAACATCTTCCTGCTCTACGTCTTTAATAAGTCGATCGTCGTTCTCATCGTCGACTTCATCCTTGACGCTTTCAATCCGTTAGTACGAGCTCCCAAACAGCAGCGGCCCGCTCCCCATCTTAAACTCTAACTGAAGGAATTGAGGTCCTCTCTCTGCTTCAATTTCTTATTAGTGGAGAAGATAGCCAGCCATTTCTCCATATCCCTCCTGTTCACTCTCCTCTTATCCTCCCCCGCTTTCCTTCTATCGTTCCTCAGTCCGACTCGCCACCTTCTTTCTCCGCCAAGAGCCAATTTCTAAACAAGCTTCAAACCCTCGAAACCCCTCCTCCTTCTCTCTCCGCCACCATTTCCTTCCAGCTCCCCATCTTCCCAATCCTCAATTTCGACCGTGAGAAGCTCGGCGAGACCTTCCTCAACCTCAAGTCCGCCCCGCTCTCACCACCGACTGTCTTCCTCAACCTCAATTTCTTATCTGAAAAATCACAGCGAAGAAGACGGGATGGGTTAGGCGTGGATCTCAGCGAATGCCTCTTGACCTGGTGTTTTTTATTCTAAGCATGAGGATTGGATCTAACCTTGCTTCAATTGTAGCCATAAACATAAACTTGCACAAATTCGAGCATGTCAAGAACCCTAATTCACCCAAATTGGGTGAAATAGAAGAGAACCGGCAAAAACAAAGTTGAACCATTACCATACAGACTATAAACCGGGTTTTAATTAATAAAACAAACCCTTAAAAATGAGCAAAAACCGGATAAAATGGGGTTAAACATGTTATTGAACATATACAAACGGTCTTTTTCACGGAATTGGGATAAGGGTGGTCAAATGTTAAGAAAATGTATTTAAAGGGTTGTCGCAAGTAATTTTGAGTTGTTCGATCCGGTAGATCGACGCTCCAGATTAAATCTGAGAAATTAAATAGGAGAAAAATTATTTAAATGATGCGGTGGCATACTTGTGAATACTAAAGATTTTGTAATAAAAGACTCCCATACCCTCGTCACCTTCTCGCTCTTTCTCTGACCAACTCAGAAGCTATGGCGATTCTCTACTCAGTGGAAGGGGGAGATCGTCTTCGACGATCGTACAACAAATTCGATCACCCGGGTTCTACTTTCAGGTCTTGATTACGGAATTCGGTGAGATCGACGACTCTGTGGGACTAATAGGGTTAGGGATAGCAGATTCTACATCATCTTCCGAAAATTAGGTTTCTAGAGGCGTCGAGCAAGGAGATGGAGTTTATCGATCTTGACAAAGTGAGACAGTGGTGTTGTGTCTTTGTCACGAATGGTGCAAGTGGATGTAAGGTTCTTGAGATCTGTTAAAGTCGCGCCAGATCTGTTCCAATTAGATGGAGAGGCAGAGTGTAGTCCTCAGGTTCTCCAGATCTAAGGTAACCTTCGTCATCTTGCTTTCAATTGCAAGTTCAGTTTTCACTCCATTGTTAACTGAAAAAAGATGTGGAATATGACCTGTTTTGAAGCTTGTTTTATGTGGAAATTATTTCTGAGATGTGCACAGTTAGGAGAATTGAAAGGAAAATCATCAATTTCAATCAATTGAATTTATATATATGATTAGGCTAACTGGTTCATAGCTTACAACTCAAACTTTGCATTCTGAAATTATTCTGCTTAGAGAGTTAGCTCATATGAACTGATGTTTTCCAGTGTGATTTCATTATTTTATTCAGATATTACCACTTGACTGTAGCTAAGTTGTTTCCTTCTGTACCAGCCTTATTAAATATTATAAACATCAGTGTTGGTTTACTTTAACTTCATGCATCTTTGAGTTTTCCAAGGAAAGCATAGTAGCATAGCACCTTTAGGGGTCGTTTGTTTGTATAGCTTGGGTATAAAGAATCAGTATGAGAATGAGCTAAACCTGTTTTTGTGTTTGGTAGAATAGGTATCGGTATAGAGAATGGATATGAGCCATTCCCGTACCAAAAAATTACATAAGGTCTCATATCCAAATAAAATCAAGGTATGACTTATACCTAAGTTTATAAATCACCCCTCCCTCTACCAAACGCTAAAGGCTAAGAATCACTCAAACTCATTCCTCATATCAAACCCGATTCTTCATTCCAACCCGATTCCTATCTCGATACCAAACGAGCCCTTAGTTCACCAAGGCATGACTACTAGCATCTTTGAGGTATGTGTCTGAATTATGTTTCATGCTTTTGATTCCTGTGCACATGGAAAATGTTTTGGTTTGCAAGTTAGATATTACATTCTTAGAAGTTGACATTATGGAAGCAGAGAGAAGGCACTTGTCAAGAACATCCTCTGGATTTTTTCCTTCAATTCCATCTTGTAAAAGGGAAGCTATGTTGGTTGGAGATCTTTCTCAGCTTGAAAAGGCTTACTTCTTCATGAGACCCCAAACTACAACACAAGAACCAATGAGACTCGATAGAGCCCAGTTGAAGCACACTGAAAGAGTATCTTTGCTGCAAGCTCAACGTGAATGTATTACTGCTAACCAGAAACCTATTGTCGGGCTTGAACTTTTTTTGAAGGTTTGTGCAAAAGTTTTCAAAATGTATCTTCAGGTAAATTCTATACTCATTCAAAAGTTGTCTTCCAGTTTTAATACTTACCTAATCTAACTGAAACATGAATTAGAAAAAAAATGATACAGGGTTTGGAGCTCTTCTAAAGTACAGTAATATGTATACACCAAGGATGTAGTTTTATGCACATAATAAAGATAGAATTTACATTTTCCTAAGTGTTTTGTTGATGTTATTACTCATTTATCTAAATGTAATGTTCTGACATGGTGCAAAGGAGAAAATTCCTGCACTAACCATGAAATCTAGTGGAAAAGGACATTACTCAATTAATTTCCATGCACAACTCTCAGCATTACAGGCTCTGGCCATCTGTGTTTCAATCCTGCACACCTCAGAAATCTCTTCAGTTGACCAAGAAAACCCCAAGCGATTACTGCATTGTAGCTCCAATGGAGCTCTTATTGAGGATCAAGTACAAATCCTCATTGAAGCAGTCCCAGAAAGAAAAAGAAAAAAAAATAACACAGTACCGCATTCTTGACAAGTGCCTTGCTGAGGTTAATGCTCCTGCAACTGTTGTAGGTGATCAACATAACCAAGGCACGGGTAGTGACAAGGAGGTTGCAGGCGAGGCAAATGGACCAAACCACTTAGAAGGAGGTCATTCTACTGAAGTTAATCTTGACGTAAATCAAGATACATCTGTTGAACTTGATAGAGAGTGGATGGAGCCATGGGAACCAACCCACCTACATAGATCAGTTCTGAGTTCATTCGAGAAGGAACAGATGATGGTGGTCATAGTGTTTATGAAATCCATGTGAACTTTGATTTAGAGAATTAGCATGAAAATGACATGGGTGACGAAGATGATGACATGGGTGATGAAGATGATGATGAAGGTGAGGAAGAAGATGAGGACATTGCAGAAGATGGTGCTGCTTTGATGTCCTTGGCTGACACAGATGTGGAGGACCATGAGGATGAAGGTAGAAAATGAGTACAATGATGAGATTATTGATGATGATGATGACTATCATGGAAATCAAGTCATTGAAGTAAGATGGAGGGAAGCCTTAGATGGTTTCAAATCCGATGTACAGTTGATGATATGATAAGATAAAACATAGGGTCCAAATCCGACAAGAAAATGCTCTTAAGATGAGAAATAAGAAGGGAGGATGAAGCTCCTTCCTCCTTGGAGTTGACCGACCGTTGGCCGCCTGTTAACCAACCATTGACCGGTCGTTGACTTTTTTCATTTTTTAATTTTTTTTTTTAATGTTTTTAATTTTTTTTAATTTGAGGTTATTTTTTATCGGATTTTTTTCATTCCAATTGTTTTTATGCTATGATTTGTAAGTAAAAGTGTTATTCTTTGTAAGAAAAAATGTTTTGTTTTTTTTTGTTATCATATTTTTTTTTGCTACGATTTATAAGCAAAAGTTCTATGCTTTTTTTTCTACCAATTGTTTGTGTTATGGTTTGTAAGAAAAAATGTTATGATTTGTAAGCAAAAGTGCTACATTCTTTTTTGGCAAAGGCGTAACACATTTCACCTAGCATAGAGAAGCACATATACGCAAAAGCGTACGTAGCACAATTCAGTTAGCCATAGAGAACCACATATAGGCGAAAAGTGTAGCACATTTCAGCCATAGAGAAAAACATCTAGGCAAAAACATAGCACCAATCTTCTAGCCATAGAGAAGCACATATAGGCGAAAGTGTAGCACGTATCAGCCATAGAGAAGCACATCTAGGCAAAAGCGTAGCACCTTTCACTTAGCATAGAGAAGCACATATAGAAAAAGCGTAGCACACTTCAGCTAGCCATAGAGAAGCACATATAGGCAAAAGCGTAGCACACTTCAGCTAGCTATAGAGAAACACATATAGAAGAATGCGTAGCACATTTCAGTCATAGAGAAGCACATATAGGCAAAAAACGTAGCATATTTCAGCCATAGAGAAGCACATCTAGGCAAAAAGCGTAGCACATTTCACCTAGCATAGAGAAGCACATATAAGCAATAGCGCAGCACACTTCACGTAGCATAGAGAAGCACATATAGGCAAAAGTGTAGCACACTTCAGCTAGCCAACACATATAGGCAAAAGCGCAGCACACTTCAACTAGCCATAGAGAAGCACATATAGTCAAAAGTGTAGCACATTTCAGCCATATAGAAGCACATCTAGGAAAAAAAGTGTAGCATATTTCAGCCATAGAGAAACACATCTAGGCAAAAAGTGTTGGACATTTCACCTAGCATAGAGAAGCACATATAAGCAATAACGTAGCACACTTCAGCTAGTCATTGAGAAGCACATATAGGCAAAAGTGTAGCATATTTCAGTCATATAAAAGCACATTTCAGCCATAGAGTAACACTTGTGGTAGTACATGCTTTGCAAGTTCAAATTTTGGCCTAAAATACCATAGCACATTTCAACCATATAGTAGCACATTTCAAATTTTGTAAGTGGTCGATCAATGGTCAACCACTTGGATCAAAACACTAGATGAGTGTAATCTTATCCATTGAATTCTCTAGCTATGATTACTTCTCATTTCTCATTTTAATGTTTATTTCTCGTTTGATCTTTTTCCTAAAAAATAATTATATATTGATATATTTAATTATATAATAATGACAACGAGTTTGGTGGAATGAGTTGATGATTCTTGATGGCTTTGTAGTCTGTATACAATATTATATGTTATGTCTATATCTTTTAATAAAGTATATAGATAGAAAATAAGAAAATAACTCATTATAATTTAAACCTTATACATTCCGTATAAACGGCCGTCCAGCCGTATAACGTTTTTTAGAACACTGGGTGTAACGAGTCTTGTGGTATAACGGTGTAACGAGTATTTACCTCAATCGTATTTGGGTTTGTTAAGGTTGATATTCAACTTTATTTACCTATATTATTTATGCGCTAATAACATTCTCATATGCTTGTGCCTCTGTTCAATCTTTAATGATTATTTATTCATGTTTATTTAGTTGATATTCAAGTTTATTTTCTGACGTATGCAAACTATTTGATATTCAAGTTTATTTTCTGACATATGCAAACTAGATTTGGAAAGTGAATAATTTCAAATCCCCCTAATTTCGGGATTGACTCCATTGGAAGATGAATCTGATGTGTACAACACTATATTAATATAGATAAATAAAGTTAAACTAGCAATTAATATGTTAATCTGATGTGCGGGTAATCGTATAACATTTATATATTATACACGATATAATTTAGAATTTTATATATTTTATTGGATCAATTTTCTTAAGTTAAAAAATTAATTTTTTTGATAAAGTTGGACATAAATTTCATTTTGGAAAATGAAAACATGTAACATTTAGGAGTATTAAATCAAGCGATTAATATGTTTTGACAAAAAAGATGATAACTGTATTATATATTAATTGAAAAGTTTGAATTTGTGTAAGTTGAGTCCATGATTAATTTGTTACAATCTTAATAAGTTAAATTTAAAGAGCTTAATCACAATTTATTAGAGATTAGTACAATTAAATCATCGAATATCATTTACAATAATTTAATTACTAAAATTTACATATCTATCTTATATATTAAAGCTGAGCTTTTTAGAGCTCTTAGAGTGATTTTAGGCTTAGTTTGTTACACAATTATTACTTTTTAGAGGTTTTTACCGAAAATCACCCGTAAAAGTTCCTATATTGCTCTAAACCACCCCTTTAATTGGATATTACCGGAAACCACCCGTTTAACTACTTTCGTTAGCGATTCACCACCCGTCCTCAACTTCTGTCAAGGTTGTACTTCACGCGACTATAACGCGAGTGGGAATTGTTGTAAATTTCTTTATATAACCCAAATGCTCTCTTATTCATCAGAATCGAACCCTAAATCAAATTGGGGCAAGAATCAAGAACCCTAATTTGCGAAATCTTCGAATTGGCGAAATCGAACCTTAATTGGCGAAATTGGAGGAATCAACTGCACACACTACTGTTAACTATGGAAGGAGATTCTGGGGTTGTCCTATGTACCAATCAAATGCAAAATGCAACTTGTTTATGTGGAGGAATGATGAATACAGTCACAATGTTATCCAAGTCATTACGAAATTGGTGAAAGACAAAAAAAATCTGGAAGTGGAAAATGTGAAGCTGCTTGAGTCGTGTAAAGTTGCTCAGATGGAGAAGGAAGAGTGCAAAGCTGCTTCAGATGCAATGATTAGGAAAGCTAAGGATCGTGATTATAGTTTGGTTATTGCACTTATAGTGTTTATGGTGTTTTTCATGTTTATCAATGTTGGAGTTGTTGTTATGTTATCAAAGTAGACAGTGGTTAATGTAAGCTTGTTGATTTGATGAATGAAATGAAAGTGTGATTTGAGATCAAGAGTTGTGATTTGAGATCATATGTTATCAATAGGAACATCAGTAAATCCAAGAAACTTGAAAAAAACACATGGAACAAACATAAGGAAAGTTGAAAGATACACCAGTAAACTTGAAAAAAGCATCAGCAAATTGAAAAAAACACCAGGAAACTTGAAAACACACCAGCAGACTTGAAAAAACACCAGGATCTGTGATTCAAGCCTTGAATAGCATAACCCTATAGGAAGCATCAGTAAATCCAAGATGATACACCTCAAATAGTCATGCATCATTAACCTTGATTCCATGAGCATCTACAAAAGCTCTCCACCCTTTTCCAAACTTGTATGAGTTTCCACTGAATTTCAGAAGTACTGGCCATTCTTGGTTTCTGAAAACTAGTGTGATTTGCTCATTGATGAAACGCCTCAAGTACTTATTGCAATGTGGGGATGGTAGGAGCTGCAAGTAAGGAAGATATAAGTGACAATATTGAAGATTAACATATTTTTTTAAGAGTTAACTTACGATGCGACAATCGCCCTCGACAAAGGATTTGTGCATTTCTACAATAAAGCTTCTCGGCTTGTCACATGGACAGTTAGTAGCTCTTTCAAATGCAGAGAGTCGTGGAGTTTCAACTGTGGCAACACTGTCAGAGCTTATTTCAACAGTTGCACTTGTGTTAGTCGTGGTGTAAGTGGTGGTGGTGGCGTAAGTGCTTGTGGTGTTACTGGTATCGGATGTGGTTGAGCTAATCTCAATCACATCATTATCCATTAGGCCGAGATGAGGGTAGGAGGTGTGAGAGGATGAATGTAGGAGGTGTGAGAGGATGAATGTATGGTTTGAGTTTGTGGGAATGTAGGGAAGGAGTGCAGGGATTTAAATAGGCCGAGATTAGGGTAGGAATTGTAATGGTCAAAGTGCATTTAAGCATGGTAGGTGAGACACCATTTACGAGATGTTCAAACCATAAAACCTGGTGGTATTGTAATGGTCAAACTGCAACAATCTCCGTGATTCACTACATTTCGTGACACATTAATTGGTAAAAAACAGTTACATTTGACCAATATGGTGGTATCATTCTTAACATAAACTTGTCTTGCAAATGAAACCAAACATGTCTTAACGTACCATTACAAAACCAAACATAACACATAATCCAAACTTGTCCAAACCTGCATAACAACCAAACTTGTCCAAACCTGTCTTAACAACCAAACTTGACACACAAAATCCTACAGACCATTACATTTTGACACATAACATGACACATAATCCAAACTGAAGACATATTGCTTAGTTTTTTGTTCTCTTCCTTGGTGATCTTCTGAGAACTTGCTCCAATACCTTTCTTGTTGCAATGATCTTCCTCTTTGATTGTCTTTCTGGGATCATTACACTTGGATTAGACTGGCTTCAAGCCCGTTGAGTCATATTCATGGTGGGTTGTGGAGAAAGTGCACAAAAACAAGTATTAGACAATGGTCATTAGACTTGCATTAAACTGAAGCAATAAGATGAGGCATACCTGAGGTGATGCTTGAGAAGGTCTGAAATTACTTCCACCTGCAGAATGGTCTTGAGACACATTGAGAACACTGTGATGAACTTCAGACACCCCACTAGCATTTGGAAAAGTTGGAACTTGAAGACATAAAAAATAAGACAACCTTAAGTGAATGGAAAAGATGAGGCATAACTGTATATTATGGTGAGATTATACCTTCCTAGTGTACTTCCTTTTTTGAGACCCAATAGGAACAGTTCTATCACTCTTAGGTCTTCCACCAGTGTTATGCTCCTTGGGTGGTTGTGGACCTCTTCTAGCATTTTTACAACTTGTCTTGTAGTGTCCATTTAGTCCACAGTTTGAGCAGGTAACCTTTGATACAACCCTCATTCTCTTGGGATTGTCACTCATAGATGGTACTTTTCCAGCTTCTTTTCTTCTCAATTTCCTAGGCCTTCCAGACTGCACCACATACTTGGGAGGGCCTGGTGGAGTGTGACAGTCTTCTCCCACTGAGATTCTCCTGGCATTGGGTTGATGATCTCACTGTAAGCCAATAGGTATGCCTCTTTGGTGTAGTAGTGATGCACATAATCTTCTACCTTAAGTCTTTCCTTGACTATGCAACACATGACATGTGGGCATGGTATTCCTGTTAGGTCCCACTTGTTGCATCCACAGCTCTTGTTCTTCATGTCAACCACAAAAGTCTTGCCAAAGTGATCTACCTCAAATGTATCTCCTCCACCCCACCATGACACACAGTTTCTTGTGCCTTCTTCCTTGGACAGCTCTATCAGTTTATTTGCCTTTGGTGTGAACCTTCCTTCATACTTCACCATTCTTTGGCGCTTAGCTACAAACCTCTTCATTAGCATTCTTCTAATCCACTCACACATTGAGAGTACTGGCTTCTCTCTAGCAGGCAGTAGCATTGAGTTGAAGCTCTCACATACATTGTTCAATAACATGTCTGATTTTGTGTAGAAATTAAACCCATGTCTGGACCAAGTTTTTGGATTTGTCTTGATGAGGTAGTCATAAGCATCCATGTTGGCTTTCTTGACCTCCTCTATTGCAACCAAAAAATATGCCTCATTAAAATCCCTTGCAGCTGCCCAGATGGCATCCTTGTATGTCTTTCCAACCCACATCAAGAAAATCTGCCTCAGTAAAATCTCTTTTCCCCCAAATCAAGAAAAAACCCTAATTTGTCAATTCAATCGAAAATGTTAACAGCCTTTTCAATTCAAACCCTAATTTTTCTTCATGGAGCATCTCGAGAGAGAATCTAAACCCTTTTCCCCCAAATCAAGAAAACCCTAATTTTTCAATTCAAACCCTAATTTTTCAATTCAAACCCTTATCAATTGAAACCCTAATTTTTCAGTTGAGACATACCTGAAATCGGGGGTGATTAGCCCAGAAAGCCCTCTTTTTCCTTCGCCCTTCCAATCGCCTTTCGAATCGGCCTTTGAATCTTCGATGCGAGAGCCTTTGCAAGCGCCTTCGCCGCCGCCTTCGGAATTGCCCAACCAATCGCCTTCGCAGTCGCCTTCTAATCTAGAACCCTAAAACTTCGCCGCCGCCTTCGAAATCGCCCTTCCCATATTTGTTTCAATCCCTTCAATCTCTCTGGATATCTCTTCGCAATCACCCTTCAATCGCTCCCCCAAATCTGTCGAAGAAATTGAAAAGAAATCGCCTAGGGTTCCATCGCACCACGATCCCCAAATCGATTTCAAATGAAATAAAATTTCCCCCAAATCGATTAGGTTAAAAAAATTAGGTTAACTTTTTTTACATCCAGATTAAAAAAGGTAAATGAATTAAAACATTATTTTATAATTAAATGGCGCGTGATATCAAACTTAACGGACAACCTTGACAGAAGTTGAGGACGGGTGGTGAATCGCTAACAGAAGTAGTTAAACGGGTGGTTTCCGGTAATATCCAATTAAAGGGGTGGTTTAGAGCAATATAGGCACTTTTACGGGTGGTTTCCGGTAATATCCAATTAAATTAGGCTCTATTTTTTATCTTTAATTTCAATTATTAATAGATTGAATAATTATATTAACAAATAAATCTTAAACAATTATCATTCCTTTCAAAAACAAATATACAAGCTATTTTATTGAGAATAAATATTATGTTGAAGGTTAATATATATATATATATTCTTTCAAAAACAAATATAAAAGCTATTTTATCTTTAATTTCCTATGCATGGCACGAGTCACTACACTAGTTAAAATAAATCAAAAAAGCTACAAATTGACACATAAGCAACTAAAAGCTAAAATTAAGGACTCTCCTTTAATATATATATATAGATATATAGATATCAACCTTAACAAACTCAATATAATTGAGGTAGGTAAGTACTCGTTACACCGTCACACCGTAAAACACCGTCACACCGTAAAACGATGATACGAGTTTGTTTCTTAGATATGTAACTAACACATAAAGTAAGGAAAAAAAAGAGAAGATGATTTATTTAGTTATGACTCTTAGATACACATGAGCGTCAAGTCTTGTTCCACCCATGTGCATTTTCAACTACGAATCTCCATCTACCTACTAAGCCTTCTCTTCCCTTCTTCTAGGCTTCTATTTCTCCCCCGCCCTTTTTATTTATCAAAGCTACCTCATGCTTTTTTAAACAGAGAGACTAAAAGAAAAGAAAAATAATCAAAGAGAGCAGCAAAAGATGGATTTCCGGAAGGGAGAAATGTTGCTTTCAAAACCGTTGTTAGATGTAAGTTATGGAGAAGATGAAAGAAGATGCAATAGTAGTGGTGTCAACTCGCCCTCCTCTTTGAGTGCAACCCAAAGGAAGATTGTTTGTGTTACTAGTGGTAATTCTTACTTTGGTGCTCATTTGATCAAGGAGTTATCCTTTCATGGATACCTAATTAGGGTCACCATCCAAAACCCGGGTTTGTATTGTACCCTCCTCGATCGTTTTATCTTCGTTCATACCTTTTGTTGATTAGTTTGTTGAATTTGTGCTTGTGGTGGAAATTGATTACATATAGGTGATTTGGAAGATATGAAGAGGATGATGAGCAATGAGGAGATGAATCAAATAGAGACTGTGGTGGTGGCCAAGATTGGGTATCTAGAAGCACTTTGTGAAGCGTTTAGAGGATGTCATGCTGTTTTTCACACTTCTTCTTTTATTGATCCACATGGTATATCTGGTTACACGGTAATCAATTCACTTCTATTCCAAATAAATTGATCCTACTAATAAGTTTTTTGTCTTGGTTAACCCTCAATCAACCTTAAATCATCTCCACAAATATTCTTCGAGAAATTATAATAGTAGTAACTATCATATATAGGGTGTAAACTGTAGAACTCATCGTTTATTGAGGATTTCACAATAGTTGTGGAGACTATAATAATCATACAAAAATCTTTGTTGAATTAAATCCAAGTAAAAAATCAGAAATATGATCAACCACTTCTAATAAGACAATCTGATGACTTACAATTTGGATTTCAGAATACAAAAGTTTTTATTAAGAGTCTTGTTTGTGTTGAATGATTGATAAAGAAATTTTTTAGTTTTTACCAAAAAGCCATATGTTGATGTTTTTATATTCTCGTGTAGAGAAGAAGAAGTGAAGATTCTAGGAAGGATACCGACAACAAAGATTTCTGATAAAGTAAGTGATTTAGAAGGAAATGGATAGTCACTGGAACACTAGTTAAATCTCAAGTATTCCAACACCATAAACAATATCCAATTGACTGGCCTCAGTTGTAATACTCCGTATAAGATAAGATAAGAAGTAAGAATCCATAATTTGAAACAATTATTATTTTATATATAAAATAATAATAAAAGGTTTACTTCTTTTTTCAAATCATAAATTTAGAATGTGTTATTCAAATTTGAGCTTTTAAGATGATAAAAAATATATAAAGGATCAATTTTTAGGCGAACCTTGAGAATGTTTGTGGTGAATGAACATAAATGTAGTGGTCTATACTCACAAAGGAGAGATATATATTGTGGCGCATAAACACCTATTATACATCTAAAAAACATACACGTTATGATTAGTGAACATGCACATCATCAATATTCTCATTCTTCAAATAAGTCCTCATCAGATATTTCCTTTATATCACAAGTCTCGTTATACAAAACCCAGTATAAAAAAAATCAAATATAGAAATATTAAATAAATCAATTTACTACGTATGTAGGAATTTTTTTTCTGAAATAAGCATTTTACCCGAAAAAGTTTCCGACGTAGGCTCTTTTCAAAACAATTTCCCAAAATAGGCAATTATTTCAGCTTCGGAATTTTTTTACGTGTGAGAGACGCTGGTTGAACCAGCGTCTCTCCTCCGAAGCTGAAGCTATTTTTTTTTGATTTTTTTATGTATAAGAGACGCTGGCCGAACCAGCGTCTCTTATACATATTTTTTTTTTAATTCCCCGTAACCTTTTGTTATTTTTTTTTTTTCAAAGTTTATATATATATATTATTATACATGACTTACTCGTGTTTGGATGGCTCGTATGGGCTCGTTTGAAATCGGAATCGATCACGACCGATTTCGTTGGGTCCGTATTGATCCCAGCTTTCACCAGATATGTCTCTCACTCGATTCTGATTTCGAACGACCCCATACGAGCCACCCGAACAAGCGTAAGTCTCGTGCGTACCTTCTACTGTAAAATGGATATTTACAAATTTGTTCCTCCATATCACGCGATGAGAGACATATCTGGTGAAAGCTTGGATCAATATGGACCCAACGAAACTGGTCGTGGTCAATTCCGATTCCGAACAAGCCCATACGAGCCATCCGAGCAAGCGTAAATCTCGTGCATACCTTCTTTCACCAGTTCGGAATCGGAATTGATCACGACCAGTTTCGTTGGGTCCGTATTGATCCCAGCTTTCACCAGATATGTCTCTCATCGCGTGATATGGAGGAACGGATTTGTAAATATCCATTTACAGTAGAAGGTACGCACGAGACTTACGCTTGTTCGGGTGGCTCGTATGGGGTCGTTCGAAATCAGAATCGAGCGAGAGACATATCTGGTGAAAGCTGGGATCAATACGGACCCAACGAAATCTGTCGTCATCGATTCCGATTTCAAACGAGCCCATACGAGCCACCCGAACAAGCGTAAGTCTCGTGCGTACCTTCTACTGTAAATGAATATTTACAAATCCGTTCCTCCATATCACGCGATGAGAGACATATCTGGTGAAAGCTTGGATCAATACGGACCCAACGAAACTGGTCGTGGTCAATTCCGATTCCGAACAAGCCCATACGAGCCATCCGAACAAGCGTAAATCTTGTGCATACCTTCTTTCACCAGTTCAGAATCAGATTTGATCACGACCAGTTTCGTTGGGTCCGTATTGATCCCAGCTTTCACCAGATATGTCTCTCATCGCGTGATATGGAGGAACGGATTTGTAAATATTCATTTACAGTAGAAGGTACGCACGAGACTTACGCTTGTTCGGGTGGCTCGTATGGGCTCGTTTGAAATCGGAATCGATCACGACCGATTTCGTTGGGTCCGTATTGATCCCAGCTTTCACCAAATATGTCTCTCGCTCGATTCTGATTTCGAACGACCCCATACGAGACACCCGAACAAGCGTAAGTCTCGTGCGTACCTTCTACTATAAATGGATATTTACAAATCCGTTCCTCCATATCACACGATGAGAGACATATCTGGTGAAAGCTGGGATCAATACGGACCCAACGAAACTGGTCGTGATCAATTCCGATTCCGAACTAGTGAAAGAAGGTATGCACGAGATTTACGCTTGCTCGGATGGCTCGTATGGGCTTGTTCGGAATCGGAATTGACCACGACCAGTTTCGTTGGGTCCGTATTGATCCAAGCTTTCACCAGATATGTCTCTCATCGCGTGATATGGAGGAACGAATTTGTAAATATCCATTTACAGTAGAAGGTACGCACGAGACTTACGCTTGTTCGGGTGGCTCGTATGGGGTCGTTCGAAATCAGAATCGAGCGAGAGACATATCTGGTGAAAGTTGGGATCAATATGGACCCAACAAAATCGGTCGTGATCGATTCCGATTTCAAACGAGCCCATACGAGCCATCCAAACACGAGTAAGTCATGTATAATAATATATATATATATAAACTTTGAAAAAAAAAAATAACAATACAAATAAATTTTTTTTTTTAAACTTTTTACGTGTAAGAGACGTTAGTTCGACCAGCGTCTCTTACACGGGAAATTAAAAAAAAAATATGTATAAGAGACGCTGGTTCGGCCAGCGTCTCTTATACATAAAAAAATCAAAAAAAAATAGCTTCAGCTTCGGAGGAGAGACGCTGGTTCAACCAGCATTTCTCACACGTAAAAAAATTCCGAAGCTGAAATAAGTGCCTATTTTGGGAAATTGTTTTGAAAAGAGCCTACGTCGGGAATTTTTTCGGGTAAAATGCTTATTTCAGAAAAAAAAAATCACGTATGTAGTGTATTTTTATTCAATACAGACGGAAGAATTTATGTTTCCCCAAAAAATGCAGAGGAAATTTCAGAAAATCACTCCTTAAATAAAGTAATTTATCCACAACCACCCCTTAAACCAGTATTTACATATAACCCTTTAAATAAATTTTGTTAGCAACCAACCACCACTCTTCTATTTCACAAGGATTCGGATTTTGGGGCTTGTCTCGATCCAGTTGTTTTTTGGTCGGGAGGAGAGGAGGAGAGGATGGAGTCGAAGATCCGAATGAGGAAGAATTCAAAGTTGTCGTTTAGCCCGAGGACTTCGGATTTTTTCTGGAAGGCGTTTTTTCCTATAGAATCAGCCACCCCGCGACGTGTATTTTGAGTCGATTTGACGGGTGTGAGTATCTGGTCAAAACTCGATCAAAGTGAAGAGAGGTGGTTGATTGCTAACCTAATAGATTTATAGATTGGTTATATGTATACCGGTTTAAATGATGGTTGTGTGTAAAGTGTTCTACTTATTTAAGGGTGTTTTTATGTATATACGGGTTTTGGGTCGATTTTTTATTTGGTTTGACAAATTCAAAAGTTGAAAAGATCGAAAAGTCTCTAAAAATTGATGATTAATTTGTTGTTGATAGAGGCCGGGTGGCTAATTAACATTTAGGTTTGGTAGGGTTTATAAAAGCAATTGACATTTAATACCTCTTGCAATCTACTCCGGGTAAAGTAAAGATATGCAACAACTTTCAACACCCTTCTAAAGTACTATGGTTTATATAATGAGATCGACATAATTTGACAAACTTTTATTGTCAAGTTTCGTCTTTTTTAGGGTGATCGTGTGATCGATATATGATGAATTGAAGCTAGCTAGTATCCATGTCATGTGTGGTGTGGCGTATGATCCACGGAGCATTTGACTGCAATTATATACATTGAATTTATAGCATTCTTTTAGAATAATATAATACATTGAGAGAGAAGCACATGCGTAACGTAGTCGTGAAAGTAGTTAATTTGATGAAGAAAATAAATTGTGGAAATGAATTACTCGTAGAAGAAAGGATGTAATTAATGTGTAAGAAATAAAATGGGATGTGGTTGCAGGAAAGAACAGCATTTTTAGAGGCAGAAGGAGCGAGGAATGTGATAGAAGCATGTGGAAGAACAACGTATGTTAAGAGATGCATTTTCACTTCTTCTCTCTTGGCTTGCATTTGGAAACCTCAAACTCATCAAACTCACACTCACACACAAGTAGTGGATGAATCTTGCTGGAGTAATGAGGATTTCTGCAGAGATAACAAGGTACGTAACCATTTTTAACATTAATTTAATTAAGGTAGAACATAGTATATGCATGCCTGGTGGAGTAATTGTAGTAATTAAAAATGATCCAAATTCAGCTATGGCTTGCTTTGGGGAAAACCAGGGCAGAGAAAATAGCATGGGAAAAGTCAAAAGAGATGAAGGTGAAGTTGGTCACAATGTGCCCTGCTCTTGTCATGGCTCCATCTTTTCCTAATGCTCAATATGAAACATCTCTTCCTTATCTCAAAGGTATCTCATCCCTATTTACACTTAATTATAAAAACATCCCTTCATTATCTTACAGTATAAGTATATATGAATGCAGGGGGAAAGTCAATGTTTAGAAGAGGCTTGTTGGCGGTGGAGGATGTGAGAAAGCTAGCCAAAGCTCATGTAAAAGTGTATGAAGCCATGGAACATGGAGATGCAGATGGAAGGTACATTTGCTTCCAACGCCTTCTAAGCACATTAGAAGAAGCTGTTACGCTCGAAACCAACTTGAAGCTCCATGGAATATTAACGGGAGATGAGGATCACCAACATATACACACCCAACAACTCACTAATCAAAGAATAAACAAATTAATGGCAAAACAAGCCTCTACCAGATGGTCTTGCAACACCTAGCTACCACTTTCATTAACTGCCTTCTTCCTTCTTCTTACATTTGTACGTGCTTGTGTTTGTTACTTCAATTATATCCAAACAAAATGCAAGAAACCAACACACAAATATGTTAAGGAAATAACTTTAAATTACAAAACCATTCTTTTATGCACACCCTTAATATAAAATTTTAAGAGGTTCTAACCGAAACCACCCGTAAAAGTGTTTATATTGCTCTAAACCACCCCTTTAATCAAATATTATCGGAAATCACCCGTTTAACACCTTCCGTTACTCATTCACCACCTGTCCTCAATTTCTGTCAAGTTTGTCATTCACGCGTCTACAACGTGAGTGGGCATTGTTTGAATTGTTTATATAAGTTCAATTTTCACCCAGTCGTCGAACTCTACCCTTAGCCCTAAATCAATTTGGGGCAAAAATCTGAAGAACCCTAATTGGCGAATCTGAAGTCGCGAATCTGCAAAGGAGGGTGATTCCCATTCTTCTTTGAAGCCTGAACTCGCGGTTTAGGGTTTCGCCGACGACTTCGCAATCGCCCTTCCCAGATGTGTTTCAAGCCCTTTAATCTCTCTGCTAACCACTCCACTTGCAAAGTTCATCACTCACTCCCCCAAATCCATCGCCAAATCTGTGGAAGAAGGAAGAAAAAGAATCGCCTAGGGTTCAAAATTTCCCCAATTTCAGATGAATTCGAATTTACCCCAAACACATTAGGTTAACTAATTTTACTTCAGATTAAAAAAAGGTAAATGGATTAAAAGATTATTTTATAATTAAATGGCGCGTGGTATAAAACTTAACGGACAAACTTGACAGAAATTGAGGACGGGTGGTGAATGAGTAACGAAAGGTGTTAAACGGGTGGTTTCCGATAATATTTGATTAAATGGGTGGTTTAGAGCAATATAGGCACTTTTAGGGGTGATTTTCGATAAAAACCTCAAATTTTAATGTAACATTTAATTTCATTCTTTAACCATGACGATCTATAGCAATGGACTATTTAACCGAACTAGAGGATCCACTAGGTTTTAATAATTTGAGCAATGGACTATTTAACCGAACTAGAGGATCCTATAAGTCTTAATAATTTGATCCTTTGTTAGTACAAATAAACATAAGGATACAATGACCGGTAAGTTCCTTGAGAAACCACCTCTTAAGGTGAAACAGAGTTAACGATTTATAGGCTTTGGATGAGAGGGAGATGAAGTGCTGAGATTAAAAGCATTAGAATAAAAAAAAATAACCAAAAAAATCATCCTTAATTAACACTTTTCTCTCTTCTTCTTTTCCATAATTCATGATCTTCTCTCTCTTCTCTCTCTCACGATCTTCTCTGTTACAGTAGGCTTGAAAAATTGCATTCTTCTCCCGGTCTTGATCCATATCTTGTTTGATTGATACAACAACACACAAATCTCCATGGAAGAAGGTTAGATTCAAGATGTTTCATTCTGATATGCGAATTCGTAAATTCAATATGCAATTCCGCATGCTCATTATGTAGTAGCTAATTAGAGTTACGATTTTTTAGGCGTTATGCATTAGTTAAGTTGTCGTATGCGTTTCTTTTTCGACCTTATGCAATATTTTTTTACTAGATATGCATTGTTAAACGACTTTTAATTCCCCCCCCCCCCCCCTCTCAAATCCTATGATCAACAAAGGGGACCTTATGTTACTATGGTTTGATTTAATTTGACTTTGATGTATTAGATTCATTAAAATTCACAAGGGTTTAATGTAATTGAATAACCTATTCGCCGTTATGCGAACTCGCTAGGGTTCGCTATTGTTTAATTCTGATATGCGAACTCGCTAAAACCATACGCATATTCCATTCACCATTATGCAGTAGCATTTTATGGTTTCGAATTTTTAGGCGTTATGCAATAATTAAGTTGTCATATGCGTTTTTTCCCACTGTTATGCAATAATATTTACATGATATGCACTATATGTGTTAAATTGCTATAATTTTTTGTTGCCTCTCAAATAATATGCCCTAGTGATTTTTAATATGGGTCTCTAGGGTTTCATTTTGCGGTTATTGGATATGCAATTGTTGTTTACGAATGTGCACTAACTGTCCATTGATATGCACAAAATTGGTTCAGGTATGCTAAAGAACCCAATTGATGATGATGTGATCAATTCCTCCTCAGATGATGGTGTTGATTGTATGTCAGATGATGATGAAGAAGCATTATATGGTATCGAATGTGTTTTTGACGCGAAAGACAAAAACGAAAAGTATTGGATTCCTCATTGTCCATCCTCTGGAACAAACGGAAAACAAGGGCACGAGACTTAGGTTTAAGATGGGAAGGAGAGGTCTGTGGCAAAACAGGCAAAGAAGAAAGTTGTAGAGGAAGCCACATTTCAGAATAAGGGCAAGAGGAAATGCAAGAGGTGCAACAAGTATGCAAATCATGACAGCAGAAACTGCAAAGAAATCCTTTAGTTCTTTAATATGATTTTTCATTTTAGATATATTGGAATTAGTGAGACATTATGGTGTGGAATTGTGGATTGCAAAACTTGAATGAGAGCCCCTTTTATATACAAGCCAAAATGTGTCAGTTGAAATTTTACTATCGTTGATACGTTAAGGTTTACATCACCAACGGTAATAAAAATCCAACATTAATATTTTGTTTTGAATTCGGATACGGTACGGTTACATTTTATTAGCTTAATGTTACCGCACAAGCTTTTAAATTTTAAAAAAAAACTTGTGCATTAATTGTCAACGCGTCATTATGTATGTTAACATTTAACCAACATTATCTTAATCCAACATAAGCATTTTTTTAATTTTTGTTTAAACCATAAAAGTTAACGCACAAATCTGTGCTTTGTATACTTTTCCTAAAAAGTTCCGCATTTTTCCCTGAAAGTCCATGTGAAGTAATTTTTAACGCAACGAAGTGTACTAAATTCTTACCGCACCGTTTAGTGTGCATTTTGTCGAAAAAACGTGTGCATTTAAACGCAACCTATAAAAAAGATTTGATCTCATTATTTATGAAGATTGAATATTCCAAATTAAGATATATGTAATACTTAAATTCATTAATATTTAAAAGTTATATTTACTCAACATTTAAATTTATATATTTTAATACATAAAAATATCAGATAATTTCGTGTTAGGTGCGGAAATGAAGCTAGTGATAACTTTGTCCACGTTTTTTCTATTTGCTAAAGATGTAGTGTTTCTAACAAAAAGACAAATTATAGTTACAAAATAATCAAGAATGCATCCCTAAACCCCCAACAATGTTAGCAGGAGAAAACAAGTAGCCAAGAATAGCACAAACCATATCTTCATTGTTGATTGCCATAACAAAACCATGGCAACTGGCAAGTCTTGCTCACCCACCATCCCAAAAAACGACCACAGCCATAAACACAACGTTTCCAAAACCAATCTACACTATACGTGATCGAAGAAAATGCTCGGGCCGATTGCGATTTCTCGTTTATCTGTTGAGGCAGTTGGAAAGTTATTCTGATTTGATGAGTTCATTCAGAGGATCGTTTGCCTCAGATAGTTGGTCTTCAATTTCTAGCTCCAGGGCGACTTACAAAGCTGGCTTGGCTGTTGGCGTACTCGGAGCTCATGTCTTGGCTACCGAATGCCATTCTTTGGAACATTCTGATCTGAGCAGATTGCTCTCTCGAATCAATGATCTCACTCTGACCCGGTCTCATTCCATTCGATAGATCTGTTGACGCCTCTGTCAGCATGTCCAATGCTCTCACCACCTACAATTACGGTTGCAGTCAACACCCAGGTTTTTGGATTCACTAAAATACTGGTTAAGGCCATAAGGGGAGGTTGTAATGCTAGAAATAAGCTTGTAAAATATGATACCTAGCGATGAAAAGAACAATCTAGATCTCAAGTGTGTGCAAAAAATCATATTTACCTGGCTCATTTTTGGCCTCTTAGAAGCCGAATGACGCACACAAGCAGCAGCTGCCTCGACCATCCTGAATATCTCATGTCGATCATAAGAACCTTCTAATCGAGGATCTGCCAAGTCATCAAAGTCCTCATTATCCAGCGCTTGTGTCATCAAAGGACGAGCCTAAAGATAATACATCCCACTTAGTGACTTGATACGTCTTTTGATATAAAGCAAGTTGTAACTGACAGAAATTGGAAAATGGAAAGTTTCTGTCTCTCCTCTTTTTAATCAAAACTATATAAATTGACTTACCGTACAACTATGCTGAAGTAGATAGGAATTTATATATGACTAAAGACTTGTGAATAAATTGGCAAAACTCGGCAAAAAAGTTTCTGATTTCTTTTTCTTTTACATGTAGCTAAATTCTAGTATTGGTCTGAGAGTGCTCAGATCACTTGTATATAAATGAGACAACTCCCCCAAGCACACTGTTATTTATATTGGAGATCATAAACCTTCAATGCATCAATTATCTTTAATTGTTTTAGCTATCGAAAAAAATTCATGAAGCAAGAATCATACTAGCATGTGTTCATGTGCCATGCACAGGGTCGTATATATTAAATATTTTTAATAATATAATTATATTTTATAGCATTATATAGTTTATAGCTTATTGTTTATAGTTTAGTAGTGTATAGTTTATAGTTCATAATATAAGTTAATTAGATTGATAGAATAACAAATAAATAAAGATATACTCCGTATATAAGAGAAAGATATAAAATAATAAAATATAAAAATATATATTTAAATATTAATCTAATCTATTATATAACTTATTAAGTTTTTTCCTTATTTAATCTATTTTTTCAAACAAAAGATAAAATTATCAATCATTTGGGAATATTGATAAAGAATATGTATTGATGAAATTTATCAAGTGTATATTAAATTGTATTTGAATAACATGTACAAAGTAGATAGAATTTTAAGATAAAAACCATTAATATATAGCAAATATTAAAAACAAAAACTAAAACAACAAATTAGTAAAATAAGATTTTTTTTCTAAATTTCATAAATATGTGGCAATTCTTTTGTGTTTTATTGAGTTTTTCTTAAGTCACGATTACGTGTCTAATGAGGTGGCAATGTGGCATAGCACAAAGGTCGACACATAGGTCAATTGAACGTAAAAGCGACATGTGTCAAACAACGCTCTATTTTAGTATATGGTTACTATGGAGAGTCCATAGTTTATAACTTAACGATAGAAGACCAAGTCCAAAGCAAAGAATGTAAATAATTCCAGCTTACCCATTCAACTAAGCTCTCATCTCCCAGTGGCTGAGCTTGATCAACAGGCTTACGACCAGTAATTAACTCCAATAACACTACTCCAAATGAAAACACGTCAGACTTCTCAGTCAATTTTCCACTCGATGCATATTCAGGAGCCATGTACCTGAGCAAAGAGACGCATGATTGAGATCAAAGACCAGAATTAGATAGTAGTGATATATGAGCCATAGTAAACCATTCGGAGGAACTTATCAAAGCTGCACCAAGATTGCATAGATTCTATTTATCAGTGAGTTAGAACGCTTATCAATAAACAAATTTCATTGACAAGTTACACACACACCCAAAGGTTCCCATGACACGAGTGGACACATGTGTATTCAAATCTAGCTCCTCTGCCAGCTTTGCCAACCCAAAATCAGCCACCTGTAACAAATATAAAAGAGAACATGTCAAATCGTAAATGTGAAGCTTCACCAAGATATTTTGTGAATTCGATAAGATACTCAGCTCATAAATAGCAAATATCCCCGAGCCTTAAACGGGATGCTTATAACTTTTATATATTAATCAATACTATTTCAAATACAAAAGAATTAAATAACAATAAGACAGGAGAGATATTTAGTGTTATTTTATAATAATAAATAAAGAGATAACCTGATGCGGAAAATGTTCTCCACTATTAAAAATTACGAGCCATAAAAGTGTGGGCTTACCTTCGCTTCAAAGTTGTTATCCAAAAGAATATTAGCCGTTTTAATATCTCGATGAATGATACGTGGTTGGCCTGATGATTCAAAAACAAACATGTCAACGCCAGAAACAGGTATCAATTGGGGAAAAAATACTAGCCAACATAAAAAATCTCATTTGCATAATACAGGTATACATCAGGGGCATAATGTTGTAAGAAATATTGTCATTATGAATTCCTTTTGTCATAGATGATAGTATCTAATGTAGAATGCTAAAGCATAAATTTTAAATGAAGCAGTGAATCCAAAATCTACGAGGATAACACGTTGAAACAATAAATGTGAGCACATCATATCCAAAATGAAGGCATAATAGGGGATAAAAATGATATAAAAGCACTTACAGGATTCATGAAGGTAAGCAAGTCCCCTAGCTGAACCTGCAGCAGCCTTAACTCGAAGACTCCAGTCCATAACCTGGCCAGATCCTGCAAATTATCAATGACATTTAATTGAAAAACAGATATTAACTAAAACACCAAGTAAATTCTGACCATGATTGATAATAATACTTTAAGATGCAGATATCTAAATACCATGCAAGTGGTAGTAAACGGTATTGTTTGGAACAAATTCATAGACAAGCAATTTTTCTTCCTCGTTTATGCAGTAACCAACAAGTGTGACCAAATGGCGATGATGAACACGGCTGATAATTTCAACTTCAGCTTTAAACTCACGATCACCCTGTCCACCACCAGCCTTCAGCTTCTTTACAGCTACATCTCGTCCATCTTGCAGATAACCTTTATACACAACGCCGAATCCGCCAACACCCAAAACATTTTGTGATGAGAACCCACTTGTGGCTGCAGATAGTTCATCAAATGTGAACCATGCCTTTGAATTGCCTATCCCACCCTCAGGCGATGAAAACTTATACTCATCGCCTGTTTCGTTCGAACCTGTTGAATATGGTTGCATCAAATATGAACCTGGGAAAGAAAAACATGAGCCATTGAGAATCAGTTGACATGGAGAAAGGAATTTGAAAATAAAAATTGGCATGGAACTTCTTTCGCTTTCATACAAATAAAAAGAAAGAGCTTAAGCTTTCCAGATGTTCAAGCAAAAGTTTAAAATTTATAGCTTCAAATACAGAACTTCACCCCAGTAACAAATACTGAAGTGAAATCGTTTTTTGTTCGAATGCATAACAACTGGGTTTGAATGTAACAATTGTATGTCTCTTATAAAAAAGAAATATATAGGACGATCTTTGCCTTGCCTACACAAAATATCTTGACCTCTTCAACATCACGAGCCACAGTGAGCCAATATGATATGAAAATTAATATTTTTCCATTCCATTCTCCTTTAGAGTCATGACGAGCCACAGTGAGCCAGTACGACAAGAAGTGATTATGAAACCTATGTTACAACATAAAAGAACCTATAAAGGACCACTATCTTTGGCAGCCTGTTAAGTAGACCATAACAACTTCAAAGGACATAAAGAAGGAATAAGGAAAGATAATTAAGAGCAGAAATGGTTTTACCAGAAGCTGGGGAAGTGTTGAATTGAGTGGGGATGATATAGGGGTTATATCTATCTTTCCTCTTCCGCCTCCGAGCATACATGATGCCGATAATAAAACCAATAAGAACGACAACAGAGACGAGACCAATTGCCACTCCGTATTTAACCCCGTTTCCAGCAGTGCTGGTGGAAGAGGTAGACGAGTTTGCGGATCCATCAGTTGTAGTACTTGTTTTGGATGTCGGAGTGGTAACCGAGGATGAAGAATTAGAAGGAGGTGGCGGTGGAGAATGTTTGGGCAGAGAAGGCGGTGAAGCAGAATGTTTAGGGGGAGGGGGAGGGGGAGGAGGAGGATTAGTAGCAGGAGAAGGTGGAGAGCTACTGTCTGGCGGGGGAGGAGGAGACGAAGCAGGAGGAGGAGTAAGGATGACACCTGGAGGAGGAGGAGGAGGAGATGGAGCGGCTGGAGGTGGTGAATCAGTTGGTGGAGGTGAGGATGCATCTGGAGGAGGCGGGCTTTCGAGTGGTGGTGGAGGTGGAGATGTGGCTGCTGGAGGTGGTGCTGCTGCTGCTGCTGGTGAAGGTGCTGCTGGTGGTGGAGCATCTGGTGGTGGAGGTGGTGTGGATGGAGGAGGAGGTGGAGATAAAGCTGCAGGAAGAGGCGGTGTTGACACGACGGGTACTGTGGTGGAAGGGGGTGGAGCTAAAGGTGACGAATTAGGGCTTGAAGCCATGAAGCTTTGACTGATTCCCTCCTATTCGGAAAATGGAGGCTTCTGTAAACCCTCAAGATTCAAGAATCACGCATCTGCCACCTGAATTTTCTTAACCCTTTTACCAAAATTCCCAAGCCTTGTTCAATCAAACCTGCCTAACCAAGCTCAGATTCAGATGATCATTAACCCTGAATCCAAAATGCCAATACTCAGAAACCTAAAACCTCAAATGATCAAGGAAATGTAAGAAACCCTTCAAAATGAATGTTCAGTTGGTCACTGAAGTGAACCCCCAACCCAGGAGAAACCTGGAAGATGAGGCCTCTTTCAGTTCTTGAATCAAGGCACCCACAAACCAATATTCAACAAGCTGAATTGGGTTATCTAAAGATTTCCATTAACAAACACACAAAATTATATGAAAAGAAGATAAAAAGGTGAAGTCTGCAAAAAGAAAGAAACCTAATTTCGGAAGACAAAAGAATGGTAATGAAAGAGACAAACCCGGATGACCAAACGGGTCGACAACAAATTTACAACAGCATTTTGCTTGTGAAACACCAAATCAAATCAATGTCCAGATAGCTCAAAAACCCACCAACTCAAAGGTCAGACTTGGTAGCAAAATTGATCAAATTCATTAACTCATAAATTACATGGAGATATATATTACCTCCCTGGCATCTGCCCATTCTTCTCCGTGTTATCTGTCTCTACTTGATTCTACGAACATGCTCAACAGGTGGGTATTTCAAACCTGCCAAAGAAGCTTCTCTCTTACAACTTTCAACGATTTGTATTTTAAAAACTCATGAGATGTATGATAAATTGGAAATGAATAAAAGAAAAACCGCCCAATATCACCGCAGACAAACGTGGGTGCGACTCCGGTAGGGAAGACTGTTTCTTGTAAGCGAAATACGCGAAGCTGTCACAGCGAAGGGACGTTCGTTGATCAAAAGGGAAATTGGAAAATTTATATACCTTATTTAAACGCGGGTCTATACGCACTACATTTTGAAAAATTTTGAACTACATTTTCGTACGCCGACGTACAGTGCAATTTCTCGCGTATATGTATGCGTATGCATACGTATACGTATACGCTAAAAAAATTGAGAAATTGGGCGTACGCAGCGGATATAAAAATCCGCCTCGCTTTCTTCTTCCTCCTGTCGCCGTATCTGTGAAACACTGTTCATCCGTAACCTATTTTGTCGCCGCCGTCCAATCTTCTCCCATTTCACTCGTTTTCTTCCCCAAATCTATCCTATTCGACTCGTTCTTCTCATACAATCCAAATCCCTCAATCAATTTCACTCGGAATCATGCAATCCGAAGAAATGGGGAAAAGCTCGACGGTGGAGGCGACGGTGGAGGTTGCGGCGGTTTCGTCTGTTCTCCCTCCCGTCCGTATATGTGCTGGTGGCGCAAGAGTCCGAGGTGGAGTCGTTGCGGCTGGGCGGAAGACGAATCTGGCGAAAAAGAAAAGGGCTGGTGGTGGTGGAGCTGCGGTGGCTCCTGAGGTGGTCGGTGGCACTGGCGTGGGGTCTGGCGGTGGAGGGGAGGAGGTTGGTGGCGCCGGCAAGGTGGCTGGAGGTGAAGCAGGTGGAGCTCGTGGCGGTCGGGGTCGGGGCGGTGCGGAAAAACGGGCCCGTTCGAAATCGCCGGAAAAGACGCTCTCGATCCACGAGGTACGTTAATATTTTTTTTTAATTAGTCGTTATTTATCGTTTAGCGTGAAACGTTATTCGATAAATAACGATTAAAAAAAGATTTATTAATGAAATATGAATTATTTGTTATTTATTAATTAGTCGTTATTTATCGTTTAGCGTGAAACGTTATTTGATAAATAACGACTAAAAATAAAATAATAATAAATAATATTTATTAATATAATATTAGTTAGTCGTTATTTATCGTTTAACGTTTCACGTTATTTGATAAATAACGATTAAAACGGAAATTTTTATTATTAAATAACATTTATTAATATAATATTAGTTAGTCGTTATTTATCGTTTAGGTAAAAGAAAATAATATTATATTAATAAATAATATTTATTAATATAATATTAATTGGTCGTTATTTATCGTTTAACGATCGATAAATAACGATTTAAAGAAAAAGATTAATTATTAAATAATATTTATTAATATAATATTAGTTAGTCGTTATTTATCGTGTAGCTAAAAGAAAATAATATTATATTAATAAATAATATTTATTAATATAATATTAGTTAGTTGTTATTTATTGTATAACTATTAATAAATAATATTATATTAAGAAATAATATAATATTAATTACTCGTTATTTATCGTTTTACGTTATTCGATAAATAACGATTTAAAGAAAATGATTTATTATTAAATAATATTTATTAATATAATAATAATTAGTCGTTATTTATCGTTTCACGTTATTCGATAAATAACGACTAAAAGAAAAATATTTAATATTAAATAATATTTATTAATATAATATTAATAGTAATTAATACATTATTAAATATTTAAAAGAATAACGTCAAATAATATAAAATAATAATTCGTAAATATGAAAATAGGCTTTAGAGAGGGCTATTACTCCGGCGGGTTGTTCTGTTAGAAAGAAGAAGAAGGGCCCTCGTCACCCTAGCGCACGCGGGATCACAGCTTCCCGACGTCGTGGATCTCCTCCAGACATTCCAGGAGTGCATATAGGAGATACAGGGAAAGCTCTGATGGATGATTTGGATGTTAGTGAGACGGAGGAGTTTTCAGAGGAGTTGACGGAGGCAACCGAGGTTGCAGATCAGCCAGAGGTTGCAGATCAGCCAGATGTAGATCTAGGAGATTTGGAGGCGCAGATGCATGCTGATTACTATGAGGGATCACCTGTGCGTGAGCCATCTCCAGTTGGATCATTGTCTCCTTCTGCAGAGGATCATCAGCAGGAGATTGAGGAGCTTGTTCATGATTTCGATCAGGATCAGCCAGACCTGCAGGAGCCCATTCAGGACCCTGTTCAGGAGCCTGTTCAGCACATTGATTCGGGCTTAGCTGTACCGGTTCCAGGGGATGCAGATTATGTGGGACATCCTGGAGGTCCTCTTAGTTCACGACTTTTGGTGGATTACAGCACCCACATTGCTCCGGTGATATGGACTGAGACGTCGTCTCTTGCAGAGCGTATTGAGCATGACCCGACTTATGTGATACCACCCTCATCGAAGGTATGCGTTGTTTCCTAAATGAATTTGTGAGGTAAAACGATCCACACGCTATTCTAATTCATTTATTTCTCTTTCGTACATCAGCTGAAGAGGGTGTTGGATATATACACCCGCAAGGACTTCTTCAGGGAGTATGATAGGCATAAATCTAATGTGCCTGGGTCATGGTGGCAGCTCGTTGAGCGGAGCCACTTACATGTCCTTGCAGATCCCCGGCTCGAGTACAACAGCATCGATCCGATTCTGATTTCTGCATTTGTGGAGCGTTGGTATCCAGAAACCAACACGTTTCACTTTGCATTTGGTGAGATTGCTCCTACCTTGTTAGACGTGCTGAAGATTCTGGAGCTTCCGATCCATGGACGAGCTGTCAGATCTGCTGAGGCAGACATAGATGGGTTTGTGCATCCTCATGTGCAACGGATGTTCGGGTTTGCTACGATCGAGGAGGCTGCTGCGCTATGCTTACGTACGTAGAGTTTATTTTATTATTTATATTTGATTCCATTTTTTAGTTGATTCAATTAAATATTTATAATCCGTGATAAATTATCAGATGGGGGTTTGAACATCCACGGCAAGAGAGGCATCACCACGATCCACACCCGACTATTACAGATGTTTGATATACGGGACAGGTAAATTATCGTATATTATAAGAATTTCTCATAATTTCTCGAGTAACGTTACTAATTCATTTTTTGTTATTAATTGCAGGACTCCTCAGCAAGAGAGTGATATTGATTCGCTGTACTTGCTGTCCCTGTTAGGCAGTACGACATTTGTAGACAAGTCTCGGATGAAGGTGAAGCACAAATACCTTAGCATCCTCGTAGATCACAATGAGACAGGGTCCTATGCTTGGGGGACAGCCGTCTTGGCTGAACTGTACAGACAGTTGGGTCAGGCCTCCCGTGCTCAATCCAAGGGGTTTGCTGGTTGTCCGCTTCTGCTGAAGGTAGTATTCGTTTAATGTTTGTTTATTTTTCGTGTATATTTTGCTTATGTATAAAACATTGTGAAATTCTGGTATTTGTAGGCTTGGATATGGGCGTATTTCCATGGTCTTCGGGGTCATGCTACGCAGGACTTGGCATCCATGAATGCCTCGACGGCGGCTATCCGGGAAAACAGCAAAGTCAAGTACCATAAGGATCCTGCTCGACTAGTTTCCCTCAGACTGGTCCTTGACCAGATCACATATGCAGAGGTAAGTACTATTTAATGAGTAATTTCATCATATGTTATGCAATTATTTTTTTTTAAATATGTTTGTCATTTTAAAAAAACATAGGTTCAGTGGAACCCCTGGGGCAAGTTGGATCTCAACGACCCCCAGTATAGGTTAGGTCTATTTCGGGGGCCTGTAGAGTCCTTTGAGGTCAGGGAGTCGCACCATCCTGACCGATGTATGCGACAGTTTGGGTATGTGCAAGGCATACCCGAACCCCCGATTACACCACCTACTGCGATTAGAAATGATTCTGCATCGGGGTACACTGTCACATTCGGGGATGAGGACTGCACTTGGGCCCCAGAGACCCTGCCGGATCGATTGATCACCTTAGACGAGCAGGATCGAAGAGGACTTCGAGAGTATGCATGGGATTGCAAGGATGGATATCTGACATGGTTTAATGCCATGTCACATCCTTATGTTGATTCCAGATCACCCAGGTAGGACCCACGTGCACCGTTTGACCACCGTGCGGAGCACATACAGATACCTGCGACAGCCTCTGTAGTTGTGGTACGTATTTTAGTCAATATCGCTCAAGTTATAATTATAATCTATTTTATTCTACTTATATTTACATTTTGAAAATGTAGCGGGGCAACATACTCGCCTCTGAGATATCTAGTTTCCTACGTGCGTATGGTGACACTCTGCCTGTAGGACAAGCGAGGATGATGAGGGGGTGGATCAGCATATGGACTGGTGATGTAGTACCAGAGGAGGATGGGCCTGTGCAATGATATGATTGTGTTCAGTATTATATTTTGGATGTTTGTGTGATGTATATTTTGTTGTCGGTATTATATTTTGGATGTCGTAGTTTTCATGGATTTATATATTATTAGGATTTTCGAACTTAAAACGGGCTAAGACGAGAATTCGTGCGAAAACCGACTTAAAACTGGCTAAGACGAGAAATGACACGGAAATCGAGGAAAAACGACTTAAAACGGGCCAAGACGAGAAATGACACGGAAATCGAGGAAAAACGACTTAAAACTGGCTAAGACGAGAAATGACACGGAAATCGAGGAAAAATGACTTAAAACGGGCTAAGACGGGAAATGACACGGAAATCGAGGAAAAATGACTTAAAACGGGCTAAGACGGAAAAATGACACGGAAACCGAGGAAAACCTAACTAGGGTATAGGGTTTAGGGTATAGGGTTTGGAGAGTGGTTAGTGGATAGTGGATAGTGAATGTGGATAGTTGTGTTTGAAATGGATAGTTTGGGCCCAGTTCGTTTAAACGCCTTATAACGCTGAAACTCAAAATTTCAAAATTGTAACATGATAGAAAATGAAGTCTTTATTCGTTATCAATTCTCGGAATCGAAAAAAAATCAACGAAAACGTCAACGGGCCTAATAAGGCCAAATTGAGATTTGGTGAGGCCCATTACCTAAAAACGACATAAAACGGGTTAATAAGACCTTAAACATTGAAAAACGTGAAATGTAAAAGTTGTATTTGAGCATTACCAATATGACGGTTTCGTTTTTATAATAAAATAACAAAATGAACACTTCGAAATATCTAAACAGTCACTTTCACCTAGTTACGAGTTAATCTCAAGTATATAAGTCGTATAGTTTTACTAATATATGTGTGATATCAATTCATTACTCAAATAAACTTTACATAAAACTTTCATTAAATGTTATGAAACACTCAAATACTCCAAAATAATGACATTTCACATCTTCGTGTTGTCCATAACACATATATTAGTAAAACTATACGACTTATATACTTGAGATTAACTCGTAACTAGGTGAAAGTGACTGTTTAGATATTTTGAAGTGTTCATTTTGTTATTTTATTATAAAAACGAAACCGTCATATTGGTAATGCTCAAATACAACTTTTACATTTCAAGTTTTTCAATGTTTAAGGTCTTATTAACCCGTTTTATGTCGTTTTTAGGTAATGGGCCTCACCAAATCTCAATTTGGCCTTATTAGGCCCGTTGACGTTTTCGTTGATTTTTTTTCGATTCCGAGAATTGATAACGAATAAAGACTTCATTTTCTATCATGTTACAATTTTGAAATTTTGAGTTTCAGCGTTATAAGGCGTTTAAACGAACTGGGCCCAAACTATCCATTTCAAACATCATATCTCAAGTTTTTACTATATACCCCTTCCTTTTCAATTTTTTCAATTATTTTTTGGCTAAATACCCCTTGCATCATGAAAACTATTTCTTTTTGCTAAATACCCTTTTCTTGTCTTTTTTCGTTTTACGTCCCTCCATAAACTTGATTTTCGCGCCGTTTTTCGTTTCAATCCCGTTTTACTCGATTTTCGCGTCGTTTTTCGTTTCAATCCCGTTTTACTCGATTTTCGCGCCGTTTTTCGTTTCAATCCCGTTTTACTCGATTTTCGCGCCGTTTTTCGTTTCAATCCCGTTTTACTCGATTTTCGCGCCGTTTTTCGTTTCAATCCCGTTTTACTCGATTTTCGCGCCGTTTTTCGTTTTAAACCCTTGTACTGAATTCAGAACTTGTTTCATTTAACCCATCTAAAACATTAAACACATCCGAATTCACTACAGATCAACATCTATACTACCATAATTAATGTGATAGTCCTTCCATTGCTGCATCCTCAACGCAAACCCGCGATCCAATCCATTCGCACTAGGATCCTTGAACATGCGCCAAACTCCAGGTACAGATGGTACGGGACAGTCTTCTCTAAGGCACACCTAAATTACAAAACATAAATACCATGTTAAGCATTAAGAAAATTGAGTGAAAATCACAAATACTTTAGTGAAAATCATACCGGTATGTAGTGGTTTGCTAAGCCCACACGAGCCATTGCATAAATTTTCAAACCATGACTGGAGCTTTGTTGATACACCTTCATCGGTAAGCACAAATATGATCGGACTTTGGATAAGTATATCAAACCAACCTGAAACTTAGTGGCAAATGCTAATCCAATCATGGGCATACTCATCCAGTATCTTTCAGGACATGGTGATCTGCTATAGTTGACCTCTTGAACAAGAGCGTCGAAGTTGTTTGCCAAATCCGGGCGTAGTCTGGTCATGACTCGTCTGTAGATATCATTGTTCTCTAACAGCTCCGTAGTCAGATCCATGCGAATGCGAGGATATTCTTGTTGGTGATGCCCCAACAACATGGCTAGTGACCGATATCCACAGTGTCCATCCGCCCTTACGTCTTGTGCATCTACAATGTATGGAAACATGAAGAGATCAACATTGTCAACCCCGAAGTCTACCCCACATTTCGTCATTGCTGGCTGAGGGAACTCATTTGTAAGAGTGCAACCTGATAATCCGAACCCCTCTCCACCAGTGCCACTTGAATGACCAAACGCCTCTTCCGCAGTGCACCCAACAACTTCAAACTCCCTCATTATAGTAGGCTCGTTGAAAGTAGGTTGTGCCGCCGTTGCTTTTCCCTTTCCCTTTCCTCTAACCGTCTTATTCTTCACCTTCGCGGCATCATTTTTCTCTAATTCTTCCCTTGCGTACTCAAACGCGCTCATCTCTCTCTCGGTTCCCCACTTCTTTCCTACCGCTCCTCTTGGTCTGCCAGGATCCTTGATTCCCGTCGGCTCCAACGCAAGACTTTGATGTGGATACTCCAACATTGTGTACAAGTCCGCTGTCTGAGACCACTGACTTTCAGGAAGTTCCCCCTTTTGCCATCTATCGTTGAGCTCAATGAATCTCAACTCCCGCATGGTCTGAGGTACACCAATCTCTACCTCCCCGTTATCAAGTTCAATCCTATCCCATTGTAGCTGCCTCCAGAATCTGTGAATCTGATTGAGCTTGAATGTCTTCTTCTGAATAATATGTTGCACCATCTCGTGGATGCACGGTAGGCCCTGACATTCTCGCATCCAGTAATCTTCGCAATGTTCCTCATAATTCTTCGCCTTTATATCCTCCCATATATCCCACAACTTATGCAACGCTCTATCAGACACATTATGGAATAGATGCCGAAATATCAATTTCACTTGTGGATTCATTCGTCTGAAAACCCCGGGTGTCTTGATCCGATCCTCTTCCATGGTGGCCCTCACCTTCACAATCTGGCCCTCAATGGCTGCATGGATCCTCACAACCATTCGATTAAAACCGCCTATACTTGAACCGACTATTTTCTTCAACACCTTATGCATTCCCTCAACCCTATGTTTTATTCATTCAATGTCGCGTTTAAGTAAAACAACTATTACATAATAAACTAATAAATAAATCGGAAACGTTTAAGTAAGTTAAAAAAAAATTACCTGTTTGAGGTCCTTGTGAAGAAGTGAAGATTGTGTTCCGTCCATGCGCAAACAATGTTTGTCTTGTAAGGGATAAGCCACACCTTTTCAATGTATCCGACGACGCCGCTTCTCCAAGATGTTCTCAATCCTAGCAGTCTTTCCTCGTATTGTTCCTCCGTTCTTGATAGAAAAAGTCTTCATACTTGCGAGCACAACCTTTTCACCGATTCCTTATTTTTCAAAATTCTTGTAGCGTTTACCTCGATGTTGTGCTTGATATGAACCCAACACAAGAGGTGTTGAACCGGAAGATCTTTGAACACATATTTGATTGCAGTGATGAGAGCTAGTTCTCGATCGGTCATTATTGCAGTCGGCATTACTCCGGCATCCTCAAACAACTTTCTAAGCCTCTGAATTATCCACAAGTAGTGCATTGTTTCCTCCTTACCCGTGAATGCATATGCAATGTTGAATGTCTTATGCGTGCAAGTGAAACCGACAATCTCCACAAGAGGCATTTTATACCTGCATAATATATTTAAATAATGAAGGAAGAGGCATATGCAATATATTTAAACAAAAAAAAATTGATATACAACTATTATGTACCTATTCGTCTTGTATGTGGCGTCAATAACCACGACGTACGGAAACATCTTCAACAAGTGCAACGAGTCTTGATGGGCAAAAAACAAGATTTCCACCTCGTTTGATTTCTTCTTGCAGAGGGGATGCACTACATAGCTGCGCTCCTTCAAAAACTTCAAGGTCCATTGTGTAACAGTCAAATCTCCACGATCCTCAAAATGCATCTTCTGAATAAAGTTGGCGATTTGTTTTGTGGATGTTATATTCCCTGGAAAGGCCGCACTCAACTGAGTAGCAATAACAGATGGCGTAGTCAAGCTGTTCGCACATACCGTCACAAATTTCACCTCGTTCGGCGTCATTCGACCCATGTACGGATGGCCAATGAAGCTAGTGGAAAGCTTATGATTGTGTTGTCCGTATTTTACCTTCACATACCATCCATCTCTCGCATCCCTCGCCCTGAACCTATATCCTCGGATCTCAAACTTGCAATCCGACTTCTTATCCCTACTATCCCGCTCTGTATTAACAACCTCCTCTGTTTCGCCATCCTCTCTTTTCTTTTTCCCTGATCTATACACTCCAGCATGCGAGCACATTATATTCATTTGACACTCATTGCTATGGCGAGTCACTAATACCATCATAAGTTGTCTACCAATACTCTGAACCCAACGCCTCAAGTGTTCCTTAGTAGGAAACGTTTCTTCGGTATCAAACGAATCATAGTAATCCATACCCTATAATTAATAAAAACTACCATATTTATCACAACTAAAACTTAAAACTACGAGTCCACATCAATCTAAACTATCACTTCTACAAATTATTTGCAACTAAATAATGTAAATAAATACGAAACGATTCTAATTAATTACTAACCGAAAAATCTCCGGCGTCGAAGTCTCCTCCTTCTTCGTCGGTATCGTCGTCCCACATCCCGTCGTCGGGTTCACTAAAATACTCTTTCTCATCCACGATCGCATCGTCTTCGTCACTCTCATGCTCGTTCTCTTCAACATACTCGTTCTCTTCACCGCTCGCATACTCAATCTCCGTCACATATTCAAACTCCTCACCATCACTCAAATTTGTAACTCTCCTATTTGACATTTTTGACTTCAACATCCATCCGAAGTTCCTACATTTATACACATACTACATCCCAAACGGTCATATTCTGAAAAAATAGCCGTTGGGGGTAAAAACAACTGTACGCCCATTATGGGCGTGGGCGTACAGTTGTTTTTACCCCAACGGTCACTTCTGAATTTGGACAAATAGCCGTTACACCAAATTTTTAACTCGTACGGCCATAATGGGCGTACGAGTAAAAAATTGTTTTTCACAACGGCTATATTATTAAAATTTATACTGTACGCCGTTTTTGGGCGTATACATACGACCGTATTCTGTATTTTGCCTCACAATCGATGTTGGAATTTTGCACTGTCCGCTTAAAACTAGCGTACGCCCATTATGGACGTACGAAAATGTAGTGTGAAAAGTTGCAAAATGTAGTGCGTATAGATTTTGCCTATTTAAATAGCTAGCAATCAACAAATAATTACAACGGAATGGTTATCTATCATATATAACTTTACAAGGGTTCAACCAAAAAAAAAAAACTTTACAAGGTAAACTTGGTAAATTATTATTTTTCATTAAATAAAGCACACTCATCCACAATGTTAAACCACTTGCTCCACTAATTTATATTTTTGCCCATAACCTAACCCATACAAATTTTATCCCACTATCTCAAACACTAAGATATAAATCCATTAGCTCACTCATCAAAATCCATTATAAAAACCAAAAGAGCATGTATTGAGCCTTTCAAATCTCTCTGCATCTTCAAATCACTACATCTTTATTGTATTTGATACTAATGATCTTGATTTGTTTTTTTGTTTTGATGTTTGCAATTTAAACATGTGCAAATACGAGGAGATTCAATTTTAAACCACTACACTCCTCCCAGGTTAGTGCGGTCCTTAATGTTAATTCCAACTTTTGTTATATACAACTGCACTTCAGATGGTTTATTTTCGAGATTAAGATACTTATGATATTAATGTTTCAATTACAGGTTTTTAAATGATTTTTTTCCTTCTGAAAAACAATGGCATATGTTCCTTCTTATTTTTCATGTATTTTTTTGTTCTATATAGAGATTTCAATTGAATTGACCAAGCCACATAGAATATGGGTTAGCACTTTAACAATCATGTTAATGTTTATAATTCTCTCTTCATAGTGTTGCAGTTTTTTCCATTAGTTTGGACTGATTGTTAGTCAATCTAAAATTGTTGACAAAAAAATCAATCCTAAATGAAAAGCATGATTAAGTTTGGGTATGAGATTATTCGTAAGTTTTAGGTAGCTCCTCCTCCCTTTGACCCTCCAGTTAGCGAAAAGATATGATTTTTTTTCTAATTGCGTTTGTCAACCCTTGTATTGAATTTTTTTTCCTAATTAAATTTGAGATGGGAGTGACTCAACTCTTTTCAAAGCTCACCGTCAAATTATCAAGTCCCTCGTAGCCTAGTGGTGTAGGCATGGTGCCATTACTCACAGGTCATGAGTTCGACTCATGGGGGCAGCACATCTCACCCTTTATGGGTGTGGGGCCTGACCTGATGAAGGGGGGCCCGTTCCTTGCTTGTTAAAAATTAAAAAAAAGCTCACCGTCAAATTGAAGAAACAAAACACGTTTTCAGGGTTGTTGTATAGGGAAAACAAGGAGACAAACGAAAAACACTTATTAATTTGATCTATGAACATGACAATAAAAAAGTCTAGATATATTTCTGAAATTTTAAAACAAACATCTTCTTAATATATTCACCGACTTCTTTCTAAATAAGAGATGTTGATCACTATATAATATAGCTCTGTGAGTTTTATTAGGTAACATTCACAAGAACACGTTGACATATTTACTGATATTTTAGAATTACATAATTGGATATTGGGAGGTTGCAGATCAATTACATTAGCATTTTCTTTAAGAGACTTGAAGAGACTCATCTAGAACAAAGGTCCAAGTTCTCTAATGATGAAGGGAGACACCAACTTTGTGGCTACTTGGCAACCATGAATGATATATATGGGCCTATTCTTATGGAATTGTTTTTTTTTTTCGTGATCTGTGTTTCATGTGCATTGGAACTGAGACTATATGTTTCCTTTTTTTCAAGTTGGTGAGGTAATAGTTCTTAGTGTCTTTTATAAAAAAAATTATTGTATATCTAATAACTACAATATGATGAACAAAAAAATTGAGTCACTTGCAAAATATGAGTGTGACATGTATTCTTTTATTTTGCTAATTTTTCTTTTTTAAAAAACATTAAAAATACATCATGAAATATGATGGTAATTTATTTTGGAAATATGATTGACTATTTAAGACAATTGGGTTGCGCATAATTGATTTTTTTTTATCAATTTACTAATTCATCTTACTCCACATGACATTGTAGGATTTTGTGTTAAACTTTTAGGAGGGATTTTGTGTTAAACTTTTAGGAGAGTTATGATATGGAGTCAATGTTGTCCCAATTTACTAATACCCGTATGTGGTACGAGACGATCACTAGTTTTCTTTAAGTAGAACATCGTTGTATTGTTTGAAAATTCATATTTTTGTAAGGTTTGATAAAGCATAGTTTAAAGACCTTTTTTCGCTCACTAGTTTCACCACGTAAACGTCCATTGAAGTTTTTTTACATAATCATCAAGCTAATAAAAATTGGATGAAAATGGAAGATGATTAATTGTGCATCTAACAAAAATTAAAAAGGAGGCATTTATGGGTTTGGGGTGGAATTTACTACCCCAAACATCCAACTTTTTAATATACCACTAGGTTATTTTCCCGCGCTTCGCACGAGCCAACGACGTTTTATTTTTTTTCGATATTTGTACACTTAAGATATTATTTCATATATGTACTTTTGGAGTAATTTTTAATAAAAAAGAATATCTCTTATATATGTACCAGAATCACACGGTCGTTGACGATGCTTGAATTGTACCGATTGGAGGCAAAGAGCGAAAAAAAGGAAAATGGTAGAAATACCAACCATTAAGCACATAGTTATAGTCTTATCCAACCAATTTTATGTAATAACACTCATTTTCAATAAGGGTATTTTGGTAATTTTTCCAATAAAGAATTTTTCTTTTAATTATGGTAACCTAGAATGTTTAAATCAGATTAACAAGTCTATGTTAAGATTTAAATACGGTTATTATTGTTCAATAATTTTAGCCTAAGTTTATCTATTCTTGCGTTCCAATAATTTTTTTATGTCATTTGAAGTGTTTGAGTAACCTTCGTAAATTCTAAAAATCTTTCGGGTCAATTCTTAACCATTTATAAAATTCGAATGCCAAACTTAATTTAATTTAAAGTAAAGGCCGTTCATGTAAATATCCATTTTCTTGCTCTTCTTTGAAGATTTCAGTTGACCATTCCTTACCTTCCTGAGATAATTCCAACGCCTCGTTAGCCACAATTCCTCTCCTGTTTGGCAAGTCTTTAGGGTTGGGTTTTTTTTAAGATCACCGGTATATATATTATACCTTTCCTCGTTCGTTTTGTACCGCCTCTATCATATCTCTCTGTTTTTCACTTAGTCCAAACCGAGAACAACCCCACGTATTCCATTCTTCCCTCGTTAACCATTCTTCCCTTGTTCGTTTAATTATATAAGACAAAGAAGCTAAGTGTCGTGTTCATTCACCTGCTTCTACACCGGAGGTAAAGCTTCATACTTTTCCTCCTCCTTGTTTCTTTCGTTTCTTAAAATTCAATGGGTTAAACCATTAATTGTTCCAGTTTCAGAGACGCCATTCTACATCGGGATCCAGACGAACGCTCACACTTAAGACCTCGATAGAAACGACTATCCGGGGTGAGTTTTCGATTCCGTTTCAATATCATCTCGATATTTATTCGAGGGCTTTAAACCATTTTCTTTGGATTCTTAGTGTACCAGAAGCATCGCCGCAGTCACCTCTTTAACGACGCCGTATAACCGAGTCGAATCGATTACGTTTCGGTAAGTTTTTAATACCGTTTCGATATCGTTTTCGATAATCTTTCGGGTTGGTAAAACCATGTTTTTACCCGTTCCTTATATAGGAAGCATCGTCGAAGTGCCCTTATTACCTCCGAAGGTTACGCCGCCTCGTTCGTGGCCGGAATCGTTGTCGTCGGAAACGAAAACCTCCATTGATGGGAGCAAGTCGTTCTCAGGTATGACGATCACTTCATAAAATGGGCTTTGGGCTGAGCCAATATTACGTGGGCTTTCAAAAATATTTACGGACTAGTTTTTGGGTATTTACCCAAAAACTGTTACGTTTTTTAAGTTTCTGCATCACTTTTTTAAGTTATAAGAAAATACCCCATTTGCTGTCAACAAATTTTTTATCTGAGCTGTCAACAAATTTTTTACTGTCAACAAATTTTTTAACAAAGCTGTCAACAAATTTTTTAACAAAGTTGTCAACAAATTTTTTAACAGAGTTGTCAACAAAATTTATAACAGAGCTGTCAACAAATTTTTAATAGAGCTGTCAACAAGAATAATAGAGCTGTCAACAAGAATAATAAGTTGTCAACACGACCAAATAAGTTGTCAACACGAATAAATAAGTTGTCAACACGACTAAATAAGTTGTCAACTCAACACGACTAAATAAGTTGTCAACTCAACACGACTAAATAAGTTGTCAACTCAACACGACTAAATAAGTTGTCAACAACATACAACACGAGTAATATTACAAAATTGTCAACATTGTCAACACTTTACAAAACTTGTCAACAAACTAAATTAAAATGTCAACATATTTTAAAAACTATAAACACACTAGAAAAACAGTATATCTCCCTACTTTGTCTGTTGAACCTGGATCATGAAGCATCTCCATCCCAGTTTCCTAATCCGAAATAGTCTGGTTACTTCTTCCTCATCTAAAGCAAACTTCACTGCACTGCAACAAAGAAACAACGCAGGTTCTTTATGAGTCCCTGCAGCGAGCAAAACTAATCTACTTGAAAGCAAAGAAATGATGCCAATTGAAACGAAAGACTAGAAACGAAACTAAGATAAATCAAGATACATGACTCGAATGTCAATAGTCAAATCAAATAGTACTGTATGCAGTTGAAAGAACACAGAAGTACTTCATTAAAACAATTAAAAGACATTGGCAAGCACCATCCCAGGCCCATAGTAATAACATTATCAAAGACATCCTTCATCATATCTCTAAGTGTGCGATTCAATTCGTGTACATAATGCACATAGCTTTTCTAAAAGAATTAATGCACGGGTCTAGCAAACTCTTTTCAGTCATCTAATAAGGAACCAAAATCTTCTCTGCTGAAAACTGTACACTAACACATCTTCTCTGCTGAAAACTGTACACTAACACATCTTCTCTGCTGAGAGCATTGCAGTCAACTTCAAGATTCACTGTCATACATCAACAATCATGCTATACAGCAGCAACCAAATATATGTTGACAACAAAAACATCTAAAACTTCAACAAAACTACATCTAAAACTTTGTATGCCAACAACAGCAACCAGATATCTGTTGACAGCAAAAACAGTTCATCTCAACATCAACAATCATGCTATACAGACTTTCCAATTAGAAACATAAAAAATCATCCAACTGTCATACATATATAACAGCTCGTGAGCAAAAACTTTACATGAAACAGCAAAAACTTTACATGAAACAGCAAAAACAGTTCATCTCAACATCAACAATCACGCTATTCAGATTGATTGATTTTAAATTGCATGACAACAATACATAATTCAGATCATAGAAGCATAAAGGGGAAGAGATAGTTCATAGCTTTAATGTTTGATTGTTTTACCTCTCTCAGGAATTTCTTCAAGCAGTTGGAGTGCAGAATTGGAGAGAAATGTTTAGATAACAGCGACAGATAATGGAGCGGTGAGGAGCAAATGTGTTGTCAGCAGTTCAAAATCTCTTGCCTAATATAATCAAACAAGCCTGAAACGTAGGCAGATTTAACTGTCAGCAGCTTGTTGGACGACAGATCTACAAGCTGCAAACGGCCGTTCTTCCCTAACGAAACATGCACGCTTCTTGTGAAATTATTCTCCCACAGTTGCAGAACCTCTAAAGCCGGCAAATCTCCGACGAACTGAGGGATGGATCCGTGTAGCTTGTTCCGGAACAGGTTCATCAACGTCAGATTCTTCAACTCGGAGAAACTCTCCGGGATCTCGTCGTTGAGAAGATTACTGGACAAATCCTGTTATGTATTGCTGGGAGACAGAGGCGGAAGGAAGAGGGAGGCGGAAGAGGGAGGCAGAAGAGAGCGGAGTGAAGAAAGGAGGAGATTAGATTTGGGAAGAAAGAGGGAGTATTTATACTAGGGTATTCTATTAATGTTTAGTTTGAGAGTGTAGTTGTTAAAATTATAGTGCCCAATAGGGCATTGGGCACAAATTCTTCATTTACGGAGTAGAAGCCTTCGGGTTTAGTTTTACTTTCTAATAAAGCCCTTGTGGCTTATATAGGTTTGCAGAGATACGTATCCTTCATTAAGCCTTGTTGCATATTGTATAATATATACTCCTTACTCACCCACGTGATATATATATATATATATATATATATATATATATATATATAAAAGTAGGAGCTATGTACTCTTACTTATTAATTAATTAAGTTAATTAATTAAGTTAATTAATTAAACTTATCTAATCTTATTTAATTGCTATAATTAATAGAATTATTATATCAATTAAATTATTGACTTTAGTTTATTTATGTGATTTGGGTATCTCGTTTGGATCAAATTCTTGAAGATCGAGTTCGTTGACAAGACTCTCAACTCCAACTTCATCCGTTCATCGCCTTCTATTTCAGGCAAGTGGCGGTTCGCTCTTGCTTTCTCTTTTCTTTGCATATTTAACCGACAATTAATATTGAAATTTCTCTAAAAAACTAAAACATTATTCTACGAAAGGAAAAAAATTCCGTTTCACTCTCGGTCATGGAGGTTGCGTGAGCGCCAAAATCATAACTGATTTTTGCGTTTCTGATTCCGATCGTCTGTGGTTCCCCAAAGTTTGTGATTGAGAACGTTGACAGTATGGTGACAAGAAAGCAGGCTCGTGTACAGATTGGCAAGAAAGGAGGTAGTAAAGAGAAGATCGCGGAAGATATGGAGATCCTTGATGAATTTTCTGAATTGGGGGCGGCCAACCCTAGCAGCAAAGGGCAATTGAGTGGGATGAGCTCTGGAGTAAGATCTCAAGAGCAATTAGGTAATCGGCCTTCTCCTATTCAATCTGAATCTGTTCTTGATGTCAATCTGGGGAAGACATTTGATAGTCAAAAGGAAAATGCTAGTACTAGTACTAGAGTAATTCAGAATGGATTAGATCATGTGAAGGTTGTGAATAAGGAGATCTACAAATTTACGTTTGATGAAGTTGCTACAGAATTGAAATCATGGAAAGCTACTCTAATTGGAGGGGTTTTGGGGAGGAATCTTTCCTTTGCTGAAATGAAGAAATTTGTTCATGATCACTGGAAAATTGATGAGACTGAGATTCAGCTTAGGGAAAATGGAATTTGGATCTTTAAGTTTGCTTCTAGTGATAGCTTGGATTGGGTTCAAGATAATGGTCTGTGGCTTATTCATGGCCATAAGCCTCTAGCTCTGAAATCTTGGACTCCTGGAATGAAAATGTCATGGTCTAATTTTGAGGCTGTGCCTGTCTGGGTTCAATTGAGAGACTTAGATCCTTTTTGTCATTCTCAACACATGCTAAGTGTCATAGGCAGTATGATAGGAATTCCTATCTGTATGGATGACTACACTGCTAGAGGTAAGAAGATTGCTTATGCCAGACTCCTTATTCAAGTTACTGTGAAGGAAGCACAAAGACATGAAGTGGTGTTGCAAGGTCCAGATGGCAAGATTTATAAGCAACCAGTATGGTTTGAGTGGATCCCATGGCAGTGTACTGAGTTTGATGCCTTTGGTCACTCTACAGGGCACTGTGAGAAAAAGATTCAGATAGAGAAACCTCAGCTCAGGAATTCCATAAATGAGATGGATAAGAAAGCTGAATCAATTTCTCCTACTTAGAGGCCAAGTGGCCAAGCTGTAACAAGTGATGAGGCTTGTGTCTCTCCTAAATGTAGTGGTGATGTGATCCAAAAGGTCATGTCCAAAGATAACCATGATGATGGCTTTATTAACATTCTTAAAAAAGGGGCAAAGCCTAGAATGGTTAATGAAGTCACACCAGGAAAGATTCTTACACAAAACAGATTTGAGGTTGATAAGAGTGGTAGCAGCTCTAAAAGAATTTCCTTATGACTGAGTTCAAGATTAGAGCATGGAACACTAGGGGGTGTAGCTCTCTTCCTAGAGTCAGGGTGGTTAGGGATTTTGTCAGAAAAAATAATCTGTGTTTGATTGGTTTGCTTGAGTTCTTATTAATCAAACTTGGGGAGCTTCTTTTCCTTCCTCCACTGTATTCTTTGGTGATCCAAGTATGTCTGACCACTCTCCAGGTATTCTTAGCATTAATCCCACTATTGGTAAAAAGAGGATTCCTTTCAAATTTAAAAATTTCTGGACTGAGGAGAATGACTATTTGGATTTGATTGCAAATAGTTGGAATGAGCCTATGTTGGGGAACTCTCAGTTTATTCTTGCAGCCAAACTTAAGAGAGTTAAGGAGGCTTTGAAAAGGTGGCAGAAGGGGAGGTTTAGAAAGCTTGAGCTTATGGTGGAAGCTGCTGTTGAGCAACTTAAGGCTGCCCATGATTCTCTCTAGAATGATTTTTTGAATGTGGTTAAGCAACATGCTGTGAATAGTGCTAAGGAGGAGATGAATTTGAGAATGAATCAGCTGCATAGTTTTATTGCTCATAAAGCTAAGATAGATTGGATTAAGCTTGGAGAGGAAACCTCTTCCATGTTCTATAATGGGATTAAGACCAGAAAAGCTAGAAACTCTATCTTTACTCTCAAATATAGGAATGGTATTGCTTTGGAATCTCAGGAAGATATTAACCAGGAGATCACTCAGTTCTATATTGAGCTATTTGGCACTGAGGGAGTGGCTTTTCCTATCAGTTTTGAGAGTTATGGAGGCATCATTATTGACCCTAGCCTTCATATTAATCTTTGTTCTCTTCCCACTAATAAAGAGATCAAGGAGGCTGTGTTTGATATTGGTAATCTCAAGTCTCCAGGTCCTGATGGCTTTGGGAGTCTTTTCTTCAAAAGTGGCTGGAATTGTGTGAAAGGGGATGTGACCGAGGTAGTTAAGGATTTCTTTAGAAGAGGCAGACTTCTGAGGCAAACAAATGCAACTTTTATTAGTTTGATTCCTAAGGTGGATACCCCTTTCCAGATTAAGGAATTTAGGCCTATAGCATGTTGTAATGTTGCGCTTAAGATCATCTCCAAAATCCTGGTTATGGAAATTAGGCCTCTCCTGGATGAGCTTATTTCTATCAATCAAGGGGCTTTTGTCCCAGGGAGATCTATTACTCACAACATGGTGGTTGCTCAGGATCTGGTAAAAGGCTATGATATCTCAAGAACCTCTCCCAGATGTCTGATCCAGATTGATCTCCAAAAGGCATATGATTGTGTCTCATGGGATTATCTTGCAAAAGCTCTCCATTTCTTGCAATTTCCTCAAGTCATGATTAATTGGATCATGGAATGTGTCACTTCCCCTTCATACTCTATCATCATCAATGGGGAAGCAAAGGGTTTTTTCAGAGGCAAAAGAGGCCTAAGGCAGGGAGATCCACTATCTCCATTTCTGTTTGTCATTGTTATGGAGATGATGTCTAGAAAGTTGAATATGATGAGCAAGAAAAAGGGATTTAGCTTCCACCCTAAATGCAAGCAGCTTGGCCTTACCAATATAGCTTTTGCGGATGATCTTATGATCTTTTGTAAGCCTACCAATTCTTCTCTGAGATTGATAAGGGAGTGTCTCACTGAGTTTGGCAGAGAGTTTGGTTTAATTGCAAATGCTTCTAAGACCAAAGTCTTCTTTGGTGGTCTTAGCCTTGATAGGAAACAAGAATGCTTGAATATTCTTGGATTCAATCAAGGGGAATTCCCTGTGAGATATCTTGGTACACCCCTCCACTCTAAGAAGCTGAGTATTAGTGACTATAATCCTTTGTTTAACAAGCTAAGAGCTATGTTGAGTAGCAGAAATGGTAGACACACATCCTATGCAGGGAGGGCTCAGATTGTTAAAGCAGTTTTGGAAGGTGTTCTTTCATTTTGGATGCAAACCATGCTTTTCCCTAAGAAAGTTCTTAGGAAAGTTGAGGCCATCTGTAGATCCTATCTTTGGGCAGGAGCTGTTGATTCTAAGAAGAGCTTAGTTGCTTGGAAAGTGGTGTGCAAGCCTACTGATGAGGGGGTCTGAATTTTAAGGAGCTTTTATCCTGGAACAAAACTCTCCTATTCAAGCTGGTGTTTGACTTGCATATGGGACATAGTAATCTGTGGACTGTTTGGGCTCATCAAAATCTTACTAAGAGGAAGAGCATATGGATCACTAAAGCATCAAGCACTAGCTCTTGGATTTGGAAAGCTGTGCTCAACACCAAGGAACTTGTGCTTGAGACTTTGCAGGTTCATTCTGTCACTGAGCCTATCTTCCTTAAGAAGAATGACAAAATGGACTGTCTTAGTCTTTATAACTCTATCAGGACTCCAGGTAATATCCTTCCTTGGTGTAATGTTATCTGGAAGGGGTATCAACCAAGGAAATGGAGTTTTATGTGCTGGCTTGCAACTCTTGACAGATTACCAACTGCTAGCAAGTTATACAGATGGGGATTGATTGCTTCTCCAATCTGCAGTCTCTGTCATTTGGAGGATGAAACCAGTGAGCACCTTTGGTGTAGGTGTCCTATAGTCACTAGTATCATGGACCTTGTTCTGCAGTGGCAAAGAATTGGTCTCGGGAAAGACAATCTGTTAGCAAGTTATACAGATGGTTTAAAAACTTATAAGATAAATATTAGATTAGCACGCGTATGCGTAGGAGCGCTACATGCCCTGCGGGAGGGTAGTTGCTTCTTGATAATATAAGGGATGGGATGAGAAATGCCCTATTGCCCTTCGATTGGGTCATAACCGTACCGCTTATTCGGATATAAGCGGAGGTGCACTTACCCAGTGCCATTTGTCTGGTTCTCTTCCATTAGGTATCCTTCGAGGAAGATATGATTCAAGAGTTACAAACTGGAATCTTTCACTATGTATTCCGAGAGGAAGACATGGATTAAAAGCTTATAACGTTAATGTATCACTAGTGGAACAAACACTTGTTGCAGCGCCCTTGTTGAGGCGGGCAAAACTCTGCCCGCCTAAAAAAGTCAAGACTTGTTGAGACGGGCAAAATTTTGCCCGCCTCAACAAGTCTTTTTACCTATAAAAAAAAGGGGTTTTTGCAGGAAACCACCCGCTATTTGTCGGAATTTGCAGGTAACCACCCGCTATTAACGTATTTATTTTTAACCACCCAAATTCTATACTTTTCTTACAATTCACCACCCGTAAACATTTTCCGTTAGATATTCTGTTAAAACTTGTGAAATTACACTTTTACCCCTCCATTTTTACAGAAAATAACAAGTTTGAAAGTTATGGGACAATTTTTGTAATTTCCTTAAAACGGATTGAAAACCTAGTTCATCTTCTTCCCCAAATCTCATCACTGCTCATCACTTCCTCTGAGTCCGAATCCTCCACTTCAACGCTTGAATCCGTCTCCGCACTATCCTCCTCGCAAATCTCTCTCACAATATTCCCATCTTCTTTCCTCTTCTTCCATCTATCTCAAACCCTAGCCTCTCACTATCACCACCTCTACTGTCGATATCTTCAGTAACCACCCCACCACTAAATCACCTTCGTGACCATTTTCTTCGTCGGAACGATAACTTTGTCGTCATCACCACTACGCCTCCCATAAACTCTCATCCTACCTCCATTACAAAGCTTGCACACCACATCAGAAACCACCCCGAATTTCACATCCTTGGACATGATTCGAACCGCCAAGCCTAGATCTTGCACCACCAACCTTAGATCTGCCAACCTGAGAAGAGAACCAAAGCAAACTCAAGCCGTCGAAGCAAATTTCCTCGGACTCGAAGCCTAGATTTGATAATCTGGTGTTTCTACTCTAAGAACTTCGCCGCCAGGGCTCCCTAGGGTTTGATGCTCAAGCTAGCGAAAGAGGACGAGAGCGTTGTTGTAGATCTAAGATTCAAATTGAAGATGAAAATGAAGCGGTGGTGTGAAATCCGGATCAAAATCTACGGTGGTCTCTCAGTTATGTCTCTCCGCTGGTCGGAATCCGGCTAAGTCCTCTTTCCTCTTCCCGACGAAGCTCGATGGAGATTCCAAGTAGATCCATGTTGATGAGCTTGAAGACGAATAACGAACTCTGTCCCCATAGATTGTGGAGAATTAAATCATAATATAAGAGTTTATTGTGTTTGATGGAATGGGTTAAATTGATTGCTATTAATTCAGTTTGATCTTTCTCTTTTTGATGGAAAGTTTCAGTTTGATCTTCATCAAGCTTGGACATGAGAAATACTTTGTGACCGAGTAAATCCATGTACCAACTAAATCGATTTTGATTTAATTAAACCCCAAAACAAAATAAATTGGTCTAAAACTCGGTCAAGAACCCGGTCCATTGAGGCTGGATTGTGAGAGAGATTTGCGAGGAGGATAGTGCGGAGACGGATTCAAGCGTTGAAGTGGAGGATTCGGACTCAGAGGAAGTGATGAGCAGTGATGAGATTTGGGGAAGAAGATGAACTAGGTTTTCAATCCGTTTTAAGGAAATTACAAAAATTGCCCCATAACTTTCAAACTTGTTATTTTCTGTAAAAATGGAGGGGTAAAAGTGTAATTTCACAAGTTTTAACAGAATATCTAACGAAAACTGTTTACGGGTGGTGAATTATAAGAAAAGTATAGAATTTGGGTGGTTAAAAATAAATACGTTAATAGCGGGTGGTTACCTGCAAATTCCGACAAATAGCGGGTGGTTTCCTGCAAAAACCCCTAAAAAAAATTGCAAATTAAATAAACATGTCCCACGGATCACTAATATCCACCGTTGATTACTAAAAAAACCCATCAGATCCAATCTCAAACACAAGTGTTTTATTTCACACCACAATCAGATCTCAACACAATCTCCCACAATATCTCTTCCAATCCCCCCTTCCAAAATCAACAATGGCGAGTTTCTCTTTGTAGACCGGACCCAGTGAGTTGTTCCCTGCTCAACTCCTCAGATCGAACCCTAGCCGTCGAACCCAGATCGTCTCCGTCGCAGATCTAGGGCGTTCACCTGTGTTCATCGTCTCCGTCTTCTCTGGAACCCAGATCGTCTCCGCCGCCTGTTTTCATCGTCCCCGTCGCCTGTCTTCAAGTCAGCAAAACCAGATCTAGAACGTTTGTCTTCTCCATCTCCATCTCTCTTGTCTTCAGCGCGCTTCACCGCCCTATGTCTCTTCGCTTCGGCTTCGGCGTCTCCATCTCTGTCGGCTCCAGCTTCGCCCTCTCCATCTCCACCAGAGATCTTGATTTGTTCATCAGAGAAGATTCGAGTTTAGTTTGAGATTAGGCTTTTTTTAGATAGTTGAAGATTTTTTTTCATTATATCAGATTATTTGTTGAACTCCATCTCATCTGAATTTTTGGGTTTCGTTCAGATTATTTGTTGAGATTAGGCTTTTTTGGGTTTCGTTTATCACATCTGAATTTATATTAGGTTTGAGATCATATTTAGGTTCGAACTCCATCTGCACCAGATCTTGATTGGGTGTAGGTTTTTTTGTAGACAGATCGATTATTAAATGGGCATTGTTCAATTTGTTTGTAGATTTTGTTTCTGAGATCAAATTTATGATTGATGTTTTTGTTTAATTTTCTTTACTGAGATTGAATAAATTGGGTAAAAGATAATTTGTGCAATTTTTTATATCAAAAACGCTGCAATTTGTTTTGTTTCATTCAGAGCATTTTGAGGCGGGCATTGCCTGTTCGCCTCAACATTATCAATCTTTTGAGGCGGGCGATAGACCATCTGAGGCATAATTTTTGCCTACTTGTTGAGGCGGGCACTACTCTGACTATCTGAGGCATAATTTTTGACTTGTTGAGGCGGACATTTGCCCGCCTCAACAAGTATTTACTTGTTGCAGCTCCCCCTGTTGCAGCAACCCCTGCCCACCTCAACAGGGTTTTTTTTGCCCGCCTCAATAGGGGTTTTTTTGCCCGCCTCAACAGGTGTTTTTTCGACTAGTGTATATGTTTTGAAAGTAAATAAGATAAGTTTCGGATGAGCACATAATTAATTATACCTCAGGCGAGGAGTACAACTTGGAAACCGCTCGTTCTCTAGATTAAGAGGGTTTTCTTTTCAATTTGAATTCGCACAGTACGTATGCGGTGAGGTTGATCGGATCCGATTATTCGAAGGAGTCTAATGTGTGTGATGTTTTTAAAACGTTCCCAAATGAATCATATTTTCTTCCCATAATACCCACCTTCGTTTCGGGTATTCTCTTGTTGCATATCTTTTGGTCTATCCTCCCTCTTCAATGGAAGTATGTAGTTACAGATCGTCTTTCGGCTTTAACTCGAAAGACTACGATAGTAGCTTAGTACGACCACATAGAACCTCACATAGATTCCACTTGCATAGTCTTTCATTAGACTAACCAACCGTTTCCTTTCCTTTAATGGTTGGCTGGTGTCATCCGTCCCTATACGACACATCAGATGGTAGTTTCTCTTAAGTGAAGAATGAAGTTTCCGACGTTGAAGGCAGCTGATAATGTTTTAGAGTTTCAATTTATAAGATTAAGATTTCGAGGTTAGTAATAGGGTTTAAGACCTATTCTGTAACAAACCCGTTTGATTATTTTAATAATATAATTGCATTTCAATTACTATTTTATATTTGCGATGCATACTGTAAAGCCTTGGGTGACTTTGGACAGTTAAGTCTGGGGTCACTGGCGGTAATATTCCCAATGTAATTTGGGGGTGTTACATTTTATATATAGAGAGAGACTTAAAAATTATTAATTATATTTTCATATGTTTGAATATTAAAAAAAATTTAGTATTAAAAATTTATTAATTTAGTGCATTCATTAGCTAAATTTGATATAATGGAGTTGAAGAATATAAATAGTTGTGATATTAATTGTATAGTTTGCAACTAAGATAAGATGAGAGTTTTTTAATAAAGATTCATGATGAGATGAAAAAGGTTTTGTTTATGCATTAAATCGGTACCGATTACATTTACTTTCGGCCAAGAGAAACCATTTTATATATATACTAGAATCGGACCCCCGCACTACGCGCGGGCCAATTACGGTTTTTTCTATATGATTTAACACTTTAACGTTGTTTAATAAACGTCTCGCAGTTTGATTGGACTAATCATATTCACAATCTCTTCAATTAAAGAAATGTAACCCCAGCAAAGTAAAATTTATAAACAACGTGAATCAATTCAATCAACATAACGACAGAGGACATGATGACTTTTTTCAGCGGATAAAAAGAAGTAATTTTAGCCTCCGTAAATAGAGGATATTAAAAATGTTGAAGTGAGGCAAACACAACTTTTTAATGTTAAGCTCGTTCCTCTTTCACCTAATGCGTTAAAATAAAAAATAGTTCAGTTTACCAATTGTTTTAGCATTTCAAAATTGTCCTATTAGAGAAGTATATCCCCATAAAAAGTTAAGTGGCCGTTACCCCTTCTCGTAGTTATTTTGATGTCATCTCACCAGTTGCAATTGCTCTTAAGTGCATCATTATAGATAAATAATATATAGATAGATTAAAATATCTAATTAACCCATATTAGTTTTTAACGAAAGAAGGAAGGGGCGTCAAGATAAAACGAATGGATTGACGAACGGGATTAGATGAGAATGAGTTTGGAGGTTGTGGTAGAGGAAGGAGACGAAGACGATGTGTTCTTAGTTAAATAGTTAGTGATGAAATTGACATTTAAGAGAATACATATTTAGGATAAACATTTAAAATATTAGCATTTATTAGGTACAAATTGGCATTACTTCATTAAACCCAACAATTTATATATATATATATACTAGAACCGGAACCCCGCACTACGCGCGGGGAAATTAAAGATTTATATATACGGCTTAACGTAATTAAATAGACGTTTTAAAACTGAATTGAGGATAATCATGTTCACAAACTTTCAATGGAACAATGTAATTTCAACAAAGTTAAGTCGAAAAAAAGAGTCATTGTATCTCCTCTATATAGGGGATATGAATACATCAATACACATGTATAATTTGCTTTCTTAATATGAATAATTGAGCAGCGCGTCTTAAACGAATGTTAGATAAACTTCTTGATCCATGTAAAATTGTTGATTCAAACTTTTTTTTTTCTTTTCGTAGATTTTTTTATGATTTATATTAAACACTTCTTAATATTCATTAACTCAATGCATTAATTAAGTACCAATTGTCATTACTTCTTCAAGCCCTGTCAACTTTTATATAGATATAGATAGATAGATGTTATTGCTCTACGCTTCACGCGGGCCTAACGCATTTTTACTTGTTTGTCAATATTTTTATGGAAAAGTATCCGGTAATAAGAATTGCTACAATAATAAATGAGAATGGATATGGGTCGTTGGATCTCGCTTGATCGGACGGATGGGGATAATTTATTTTCGGACGCGTGTACCAGCGTATTCAACAAATATGACTTTTTTCCTTCTTCTCACTTCTCTTTTTCCTTATCTTTTCTCTCAAATTCTTCAACGAATCTTGCCTTCCTTCTTTTCTTCTGCGTAATTTGTCTTGTTATTAGCTTCTTTCTCTTCGTTTTTCATTGTTTTTCCTTCGTCATCCTTATTGTGTGTATGCACAAAATTGTTTGTTTGCTCCCTCTGATTTTTTGTTGATTTTGCGATGCATGTGTCATTGTTCTCTTGATTGTTCTGTTCGCGTAATCAAACATATCGATTATCAGCCATTATATATCTTCTTTCTCCTTCATTCTACCTATGGATTTAGGTTTTTCTTCTATTTTCTTTGTTTCCCCAGTTTACTTCCGTGTTTCTGTGATATTTGAGCTTATTTGTTGAAGTTCTACAAAGATTTGTGTATATTAGAAGCAGTTTATCTCAAATTTGATTAACGTCATCGATGAACTATCATTGATCATCAGTAAGCTTTGAACATTGATTATTATCCTCTTTCCGAGATAATTAATGCCCATTTATAAGACATGTGATGAACATTTAGTCCGTTTCTTAAAAATTCAAGCATTAATAAACTGTTAGTGAACATTGACTTATGAAGAACTTTTAGTGATGTGATGAACATTTACAAGATTTTTGATGAACTTTTATAACAGATGTGATGAACTTCTATAACAGATGTGATGAACATTTTATAAGACTTATGATGAACATTTTATGAGAGATGTAATGAACATTTATAGGATTTGTGATGAACTTTTATAGCATATGTAAGGAACTTTTATAACAGGTGTGATGAACATTTATAGGAAATGTGATGAACATATATAAGACATGTGATGAATATTTTTAAGACATGTGATGATCATTTTAAAGTGTTAAGAAAACTCAAAGCATTTGTCATTCTATTTTGAACATTTATATGTTGTTTGATGAACATATGGTTAACAAGTGATGAACATTTGTGTAGGTGTTGTTGAATCCAATTGTAATGGTGTAGTTTCTATTTCTCCTGGAAATACGAAATACTTTTTGCCGTTATGTCAAGATTCTTATAAGACATATGTAGGTCAAGTTTTTGCATCAATTGATGATGGGATCAAATTTTAAATAAAATATGCACTTGATGCTCGCTTTAGTGTACGTATCATGTCAGGGACTAGCAGTAAAGATGAAAGAAACGTTTCCCTTTGGAAGTATCTTTGTTGCACTAGGCAGGGATATATGAAATAAGATGCAAATACTGCAGATGACTCGACTTCATCCAAGAGGAAGAGGAATTCGGATTGTGTTGCTAAGTTAGCTCTTCGTTACCTTGGAAATGAGGGCTATTCTGTTAAGATTTTGGAGGAACGTCATACACACTATATGGTTGATGAATCTAAACGAAAATTTTCCAGGAGTAACCGGAAATTGACTCCTTTCAATGAGGACTTTATTATGAATTGTATCAAGTCCAGTATTGGTACAAGCAAGGCATTTAAGATGTTCAAGAATTTTGTTGGATCATACGCCAATGTCGGGGCCTCTTTGATTGATTTCAAGAAGTTTAATCGAGATCTCAATGCGTATATGGTTGGTTGTGATGCTCAAATGGTAATTGATAGCCTTTTCGCAAGAAAGAGAGATGTGAGGCCATCTATTTTGAGTACTATGCTCAAATGGTAATTGATATTTTGGGGTTTTTGCAGGAAACCACCCGCTATTTGTCGGAATTTGCAGGTAACCACCCGCTATTAACGTATTTATTTTTAACCACCCAAATTCTATACTTTTCTTACAATTCACCACCCGTAAACAGTTTCCGTTAGATATTCTGTTAAAACTTGTGAAATTACACTTTTACCCCTCCATTTTTACAGAAAATAACAAGTTTGAAAGTTATGGGGCAATTTTGGTAATTTCCTTTAAACGGATTGAAAACCTAGTTCATCTTCTTCTTCCCCAAAACTTTCAGGAACAATGCGCCATATCGAAAGATCTTGATGGATACGGTAACCTGTAAGTACTCAGAATACCGAGCATTGCCGGTAGTCCTCGTTCAAGGGAGAATTGCACCTGAGATTCGTGTATATCAACCGGGGAATGCCTTTCTCTGTGCAATAGAGCTTTCCCCTCTCGGGATCTTGACATGGGCAGTAGTTGGTGAAGTTTGGTGGGCAGAGATTGAAGGGTTTGGGTTGAGGGAGGCTGAAATTGAGTTGGGGGGGTGTGGTGCGATTCGAAGTCTAGAGGAGGGGTTTCGAAGGTGGGTGTGCAGTGGCTGGTTTTAGTTGGTGTTGACAAGGAGGAGGAGCCGAAGAGGTAGGAGAAGGAGCAGAGGAGGGTGGCGATGAAAAGCTTGGAAAGGAGGGATTTCGCCGCCATTTGTACTCTACTGTATGTAGTAGTCTTATTTGCATGCCGAATTGGGGAAGGCCCGTCTGAGTGATGGAGGAGCAAAAAGGAAGAGTGGAGATTGAGGGGGAAGATGACTGGGGGCAAGATTTAGTTGGACTAGGTTTTCAATCCGTTTTAAGGAAATTACAAAAATTGCCCCATAACTTTCAAACTTGTTATTTTCTGTAAAAATAGAGGGGTAAAAGTGTAATTTCACAAGTTTTAACAGAATATCTAACGGAAACTGTTTACGGGTGGTAAATTGTAAGAAAAGTACAGAATTTGGGTGGTTAAAAATAAATACGTTAATAGCGGGTGGTTACCTGCAAATTTTGACAAATAGCGGGTGGTTTCCTGCAAAAACCCCTTGATATTAACCAGAAACTTACAAAAGGTAGCAAACGATAAAAAAAACCATAGGCATAAAAATCGTCAGAGGAGGTACAAGGATCCCACTTCTTGCTTTTGCAGATGACATCATTATATTTGCTGAAACAAAAAAATAAATTAAAACTATCATTGACGACTATTGTCAAGTTTTTGGCCAACTAGTGAACTTTCATAAAGACCTCCCGGCAGGAGGTGTTCTTCGGGATGAGGATGGCCAATGGATTGGAGGGTTCTGCCACAACTTAGGTTGTTGCACCGTTCCCAAAGCCCAGCTATGGGGGATCCTCGATGGCATGACCCTCGCTTGGGAGAAAGGTTACCGAAAACTTGAAATTGAAACAGACTCCCCGCTAGCGGTCAACCTTCTCAGCAAGCCCATCTCATCTTGTCACCCTCTTTCAAGCCTGATCCTTCAGTGTCAAGGCTATCTTCGAAGAAGTTGGTCCATCCGGCTTCGACACGTCTTCAGGGAAGCGAATCACATCGCCGACTCCCTAACCACCTCCTCCTTTTCATTTCCGCTTGGTTTACATATAATAAGTATCCCGCCTGTGGGAATTGTTTCTTTACTTTCGGATGATGTTCGGGGAAGGACGACTGAAGCGATATCAAGAGGACGAGCTAGCTACGACATCACCATTGAATCCTAGGCCTTGGCGTCCCCCATGGAGAAGATTCGTTAGAGAAATTCAGCAGCAGCAATCGCGGATGACCCAAGCAAAAGAAGCCAGCAGAACCGTAGCCGCGACCGCGAAAGAAGTGTCCGCACTCGCGGATCTTGGAGGAGACGAGGAGTCCGCCTCGATCGGATTTGTTTCCGAGATTTCCTTTATTTGAGATATTTTATTTTAATTTATAGTTTATTTTAATTCCGAATTTGGGCTGCTCTTTAGGGTAATGTTAGTAGCAGCCTTCTTTATAAGTTGAACTTTTTCCATTGTTTGTTTTAGACGTTGAATTTGAGTTTAAGCATTGAAGTTGAGTTATCTCCTCCCTTAAACCTTCTTCGTCAAACCCCACTGATTGGATCCGGAGTTGTTCTCGATAGCGAACTGTCATCAAGCCTACCTATTGAATTCGATCATCCCTTGAGTGGACTCTCAAGACATTGAGTTCTTATTGAATCGAAAGATTCAATACTTATCAAACCCTAGAAGAGTTCTAGAAGTGCCATCGACTTCCCTTTCTGCCACGATCCTTCCCGAGGGCATACGAGTCATCCCGGATTCGTATCAACTACCCCTGTCTTACTTCTAGGTAGTCCTCTTATCTATATATTCCATGAGAGTGTTGCCTCTCTTTGATCAAAAAAAGAAGTGAACTTTCATAAATCATCATTCCAAGTGACAAAAAAATACTAGTCATATTGTGATCCAACAACTTAGCCAACTTTTCCAAATAAATCAATCCATGTCTCTCGAAAAATATCTAGGATGCCCTATTATTAACGAAAAAGTCAGTCGAGAGACCTTTTTCCTCTCGTGGAAAAAAACAATCAACAACTAGCGAAATGGAAGGCAAATACCCTTTCGCTGGAAGGGAGAAAAATCCTAATCAAAGTTAATCTGGCATCACGATCGAACTACATGATGCAAAACTTTATGCTACCAGAACAATCACACAAATCTCTAGACAAAATTAATAGAGTTTTTGAAGTGATATCAGAATGACGACCTAGCAACGAAATCACCATTGAGTCCGAGGCCTTGGCACCCCCCATGGAGAATGAAATTACAGAAATCCAGCAGCAGCAACAACGACCAAACCGCGACCAGAGACGCGACCCCGGGTGGTCATACGCGATCGCGGTTGTTCCTCTGCGACCTTTTGTTGAACATTTTGCTGAACTGTCCGAGTTTGTTTTAACTTTGTTTGGTTTTATGTTTTCGAGTTTTTATTACTTTCTTTAATTGTTAAGGTTGAGAACTAGGTTTAGCAGCCGTCGTTTTATTTCCTTAATTTATTTTCCTTGCTTTAAGTTTGTTGGAGTTATCTATATAAGGAGCTCCATTGTTTAGTTTGTTTTGAGACGTTGAATTTTATAGGAGAGCTTAAGTTGGAGTTTTATCTCCATCCGTTGCTTCGACGTCGTTCTACTAATTGGATCCGGAGTTGTTCTCGTTAGCGAACTGTCATCTAGCATATCGATTGAATTCGTTCATATCTTGAGTAGACTCTCAAGACATCGAGTTCTTGTTGAATCAAGAGATTCGATACTTATCAAACCCTAGAGGAGTTCTAGAAGCGCCATCGACTTCCCTTTCTTCCACGATCCTTCCCGAGGGCATACGAGCCACCCAGATTCATATCAGTTTTCCTTTGGAATAAGGGTTAAAATCACAAGCCAATGATCATATGGGATGAAATATGTAAACCTATTGAAAATGGTGGACTAGGAATAAAGAAAAGCAAAGATATGAACTTTGTCCTACAAATGAAACTAATCTAGAAAATCATTGCACAACCTAGTCATGGGCAAGGTTCGTGAACCTCCGGTTCAAGGTTCAAGATTACCTTGAACCTTAACCTGAACCTTCAAGAGATGGTTCGTCCGGACCGGTTCAGGTTTAGGGCCGGTTCAGGTTCGAGAAGGTTTTTACAAGGTTTCCCGCCGGTTTGAATGTCGGTCCGGTTTAGGGCCGGTTCAGGTTCGAACCTTGATATTGAAATAATAATAATATTTAAATTAACTTTGATTTTTATTAAATTATAATACTAGATTCTTTATAGTTCATACAAAGAGAGAATAAAAATAACATCAAATTTTGTACAACATGAAAGAAAAAAATTAAAGGATTTGCACCTAATAGATGGTTATTAGAGTAAACGATTTGTATTGTATGTTCAATGAATCAAGTAGGATTCGGCTATTAGAGTATTGTTCAGAGCTACATCTCTTAAATACAGCACATGGAAATAGATGGTTAATATTGTATATTTTAAATATCCATAAAATATGTACTATATTTTTCTATAAACCTTGAACCTCCGGTTAACTTTTTGTAAAATCTCCGGTTCATGAACCGTCGGTTAACCTCCGGTTAACCTTCTTTAAACCCCCGGTTCGACGGTTCAATGGAGTGTTGAACCTTAACCTGAACCTTTCATAGGCCCGGTTCGCCGGGCTGGTTCAGGTTCAGGTCCGGTTCAGGGTTTGACCGGTTTTGACCGGTCCGGTTTAGGGCCGTTTCACAAGGTTTAGGTTCAATTTGCCCATGACTAACACAACCAAGTAACATATGGACTACTATCATAAGAGAAAAATATCTAAAGCATCAAAATATTTTTGACCAACCACATAAAACAAATTATTCATGGCAATGGACTCAGCTTGCGAAACTAATCCTAGAGTTCAAAAAAGGTCTAATATGGAAAGTGGGGGATGGACATACAATTAAATTCTGGAATGATAAATGGTTCCAAGAGTCGCTACTAGACCATATTAGAACAAACAAACCCATAAATGACAAAACAACTATTTGAATTCCTTACCACCGATAGAACTTGGAACTCAGATAAACTCAGGAAGTACTTTAATAACAACTTTATTAACAAAATTGTATCCTACCCGATATCGACAAACTATATACAAGACCGTTTGTATTGGAAAGTTAGCAAAAATGGATGGTTCATTACCAAAAGCGCTATGGATATGATATATACTGAACGAGATCTCACCAAATGGTATAATTAGTGGATTTGGAAACTGGACCTTGCTCCAAAAATCAAGAGTTTCCTCTAGAAAGTCTCTAGAGAGAGTCTACCAATAAAAGTCAAACTAAGAGAGAGACATGTACCAATCACTACTGAATGTATTGGATATATGTAGCAACCAATATGAGGACATATACCACTTCATTCTTAAATGCCCAAGGACTAAACAAGTAATACAAAACTATAACTTAGAAATATTTAACTTTATTGAGCAATCTAAATCCTTTGACCAACCTCCAATTGTGATTCTTAATGAGCTGCATGACAAAATGACAAAAGCCCAATTTGAAGAGCTTGCAACGATATGAAGGACCCTCTGATTTTATTGAAACAAAAAAAGTTTTGACATTGAGGAATATAGAAAATTACCACACATACATCAATTTATAAACCAACAAATAAACAACTGGAAGCTAGCAAAAAAAAGAAGACTATGCCGATTGCCGAGTATAAAGTGCCAGGAAGTAACCAAACTAGAACACGACGCAAAAGAAAAAAAATTAAGATGGGTCAAACCAAAACCAAACTACGTCAAACTAAATGTCGACGCGTCAAGCCCATTAATAAGACATGCGTCTTATGGATGTATCACACGGAATGACATGGGTGAACCAATAAAAATGTTAAACGGAAACGCTGGTTGCGTTTCCCCCCTTATGGCTGAGGCCCTTGCTTTGTGTTATGGCAGTAAAGCGGCTTTTCAGCTCCAAATCTCATTAATTGAGATTGAAAGCGATAATCTTCGCTTAGTGAATGCCATATAAGGCACTTGGGACTGCCCATGAAAATCGAGATAATTGTGACTAATATTATTATGGATCTTAAAAAGTTTACTGATTATCATATTGCCCATGTCTTTCGGGAGACAGAAGGAGTTGCTGATCTTATTGCTAAATCTTATCATTTGTCACCTCAACCCGATTTAATATCTCCTTCCGCCTCCCATCTCGGTCTCCATATTTCTCGCCCCCCTCCATTTCCAGATCCGACATGCCACTGTTGTCCTTAGATGTCGTCTTATTACAAAACTATCTTAAATTTTCACGAAAAAAATCGTTTGGACCATTTTTTTTATTGATGAATTGAAAGTTGATATTAGTTTTGGTTCATATGAAAGTTGGGACTATTTTCGGTTCATAAGTGAAAGTTGGGATTATTTTTGGTTATTTTTCCTTTTTTTAGGCATCCTTGTCCTTGAGTATAAGATGTTGAATAAACTATGATTATTTAAGTATGGATTTTTGCCACATTGAGATATAAATTGCTACTGGAGTAATGTAATTTGCTTTTCTGAATATAGTAGGAAAGCAAATATAGGCAAGAGTTACGATTTTTATTTTTTTTTGGAATAAGAAAGCATTTCGGGATTGGATAGGCAAGAATTTTATTAATGATATCTTCGTTGAAGAATCTTTTTAGTTCATCAATGTTCCATTTTCGATTGGTGTCGAGGAATTCACTTACAGTAGAATTTTCATTTATCGGCTCATTAGTACAAATTTCATCTAGTAGTTGTTCCGAAAACCAGTTATCTGTCTAGAATTTAATTGTTTGCCATCCCCTATTCTCCAGCTAATGCCTTTATTAAAAAGAGGGATTAACTTTACTAGCTGGGTCCATTGCTAAGAATAGTTAGTATTATTTGGTTTAACATAATTTAGTATATGATGTTGTTTTAAGTATTTTTCTTGAATAATTGTGGACCAAATGCTAAGCGGTTGGGCAAAGACTTTCCAAATTAGTTTCATTTGTAGTACAATATTCATATCCTTACTCGTTTGCAGTTCTAATCCACCATTTTCAATTGGTTTGCATATTTCATTCCATCTTATCATTGGTTTATGGTTCTCTCCTTTGTTCCAAAGGAAGAGTCTATTAGTTTTATCTAGAGCTTTATGGGTTTTGTCAGGTAGCATGAAGTTCTGCATCATATAGTTAGGTTGGGATGCTAGATTCGATTGGATGAGAATTTTCCTTCCTTCCATGGATAAGTTATTAGCTTTATGGGTTTAGTAAGTTGTTGGTTGGTTTTTTCAACGATTGAGAAGAAGGTATCGCCATATACTTTCTCATTAATAATTGGGCATCCTAGATATTTTTCTAGAGAGATTGACTGGTTAACTTGCATTATTTGTGTGATTGGTTGAATAGCATTATTACTGGTATTTTTAGTTACTTGAAAGGATGACTTATGGAAGTTCACCAGTTGGCCTGATACTTGATAGTAGTCATCAATGACATTTTTTATTTTCCTGCAAGTGGTTTGTTTAGTGTCTGAGAAAATAATAATGTCATCCGCAAAGGCCAAAAAAGGGATCCGCGTACCTCCTCTGACAATTTGAATGCCAATTGGGGTTTTAAGGTCATTTCCAACCTTTTGAAGATTTCTAGTTAGAATTTCTGCACTTAGTATGAACAAAAATGGTGATAGGGGGTCACCCTGTCGGAGCCCTCTTGTTGAGTTGAACTGGTCAGTTGGTCCTTGGTTAACTAGTACAGAGAAGGATATTGTTTGAATACACTCCTTAATCCAGTTGTTGATCGCAAAAACCAAATTGTTTAAAGGTAAGAAGTAAGAAGGTCCAGTCTACCCTATCATATGCTTTTTCCATATCTAGTTCAGAGCCATCCAGCCATCCTTCCCCTTTTTCTTTCTAAAGGAATGGAAAATCTCATGCGCCACAAGAACGTTGTCCTGGAAGCATCGATTCTCCACAAAAGCACCTTGGAGAGGGTGTACTATTTTATTCATTATTTTTCTGAGTCTATTTGTTATTATTTTAGATAAAAAAATTGAAACTGTATTGCACATGTTTATGGTTCTATAATGGTTTGTTGATTGTGGGTTATCCACTTTTGGGATGAGTGTGATGAAGGTGTGATTAAACTGCTTGAGGAGTTTCCCCGAGTGGAAGAAGCTTTTTGTAGCTCTTATTACATCTGGGCCAATAATGTCCCAATATTTTTTCTAGAATCCAGATGTCATACCATCTGGACCTGGTGTTTTATCATCTTTGATTTCCTTAAGAGCTCTTTGAATTTCAATATTTGTGACATTTTTGCAAAGTTCTTTGTTGTCAATATCTGTTATTTCGGGTTTAATATTTTCAAGTACATGTTCTATTTTGGTATGATTAATGTGTTCTCTAGTGAATCTCTTGGAGAAGTCTCGTTTGATTTTGTCCCTAATATTGTCATATCCCATTATCCTAGTTCCTTCCTGTGTAGTAATTTCTTTGATATTCTTCCGATTATGTCTCCATGTTGCTACCCTATGGAAGTATTTAGTGTTAAGTCCCCGAGTTTGATGTGTTTTAGTTTGGCTCTTTGTCCCCAATACATCTTCTGGAATGTGAGTAAACTTTGTTTTTTGTTGATCAAGTTGTTATTTCTAATAACTAGCTAGGCTATCATGGAAAGAGGTGATACGCTGCACTTTGTATAGCGTAACTAGGGATTATTACATTAGTTTAGGAGTGTTATCACAAGTATTTGGAGCTATTGTTATGTTCTGAGTTGTTTACGAAGAAGTGAAGAAATGAAAACCAGAACCGAAGAAGAAGAGGATCACAGATTGAAGACATGAAGACTTGAAGACATTCTGCGGAACAGCGGCGATCGCCACCATCACTATGGAGATCACCATTCTACAATAGAAGCTCTTCATAAGTTCGAGAGATCATGGCGATCGCCATGAATCTACGGCGATAGCCATGGGGCGACAGAGACCACGACAGACGCTACATGAAGACCGCGATCGCCAGGCATCTATGGCGATCGCCACAACAAGGCCGAAGATATTCCGGACTTTCCTTATTTTGCTTTGTTTTTATTTCTTTTATTATTTTCTTATTTTCCTTATTTTTAGTTTTAGGATTTATCTTTTACCATATATCTTTAGGGTTATACTCTTTATATACCCTAGTTCTTTCTATCTATCATCATCATCTTTTCCATCAGACAATTTAGTTCTGCAACCATGAGCAAGAACTAATCTCCATTGTTTTACTTAGCGGTTGAAACCTTCAGTTATTAAGTTGTGATATTTCTAAACTCTTGTTCTTTTCCTATGGGTTTGTATTAATTCTCTTGTTCTTCATCTATTGATTTCTATTAGTTTTACTAGTTTGATCACCTAGTTTGATTGATAGTTTTCTATTGCTAGACTAGGAATATACGGTGGAATTCCTTGTCATTGTAGCACTCATATCTGCATGATCTGGTAGTTGATTGCTTTTATGAAAGAGAATGGATTGCATGTTAATACTTGACGGTTGTAAGTTATTGCATGCATCCTTATGATTCATGTGCCCTTTGCTGCTATTTCATCTAATCTTGAGAGGTTTCCCTGATTGTTAAATAGTAAGTATTATCAGGACCGGTTGGCCTGCTGATATATTAAAGATTGGAATAGGAACATTCCCTAGGATTGAATAGAACTTGAGATAAATCTATGATCAACTTGATTGACTGTTGTGTGGATACTTGCTAGGTGAAACCCCTTCTCATCATATTCTCACCCAAACTTTCTTTGCTTGATACTTGTTACTTTTGTATTCCATACAATCAAACCCCCCCCCTTGGTTACTTGTTACTTGTTACTTGTTCGTTAGTTGGTATTTCGCTTGACTGCATAGTGATTGGTGTTTTGATTCCCTTGGGTTCGACCTCTACTTGTTTGCTATACTTTAGTTAGTGTTTAGAGTTTTCTTTGATTTGCCACTACGACTTTAGCCTCATCAAATTTGGCGCCGTTGCCGGGGAGTTGAAATTTTTCTGATTCTGTGTTGATTGTGAAATTATCAACTGTTTGGTGTGAACCTTTATGGTTTAGACCCGTGCTACTGATTCATCTCTTGTTGCCTTTGACTCAGAGATTGAAAGGACGTTCCTTTGGAACCAAAGAGCAGCTCTGAACCAAGATAACGAGATGGATGATCGACATGGACCGCCATTGCCTACTATGAGGCAACTCACTGCCCCAGACTTAAACCAACAACCTTTGGCAGTGAGGTTTCCTGAGATTGAAGAAGGTGTGAACTTTGAATTAAAAGTTGGTTTAATTCATGAGCTACCACACTTCCATGGCTTAGCAGGAGAAGATCCCAACAAACACTTGGCTCAATTCCATGTCATATGTTCTAGTATGAAGCCAAGAGGTGTTACTGAGGAGAAGGTCATGATGAGAGCTTTCGGATTTACTCTGAAAGACGATGCGAATGATTGGCTCTATTATCAAGCTCCAGGGAGTATTGATACATGGGCTAAGATGAAAAAGGTCTTTTTAGAGAAATATTTTCCAGCTACAAAACTGAGCAGCTTGAAGAAGGAGATCACGAATCTTCAACAACACTCAACTGAGAGTCTCTATGAATATTATGAGAGATTCAAGAAGCTCTGCTCAAGCTGCCCATTCCATAGTTATACTGACCAATATCTCCTTATGTACTTATTTAGTGGCCTGATTGATGAGGATCGTCGAATGGTGAATGCATCCTGTGGAGGTAACTTTTTAAGATTGACTGTACCTCAGGCTACTGAAATGTTTGAGGAATTAGCTGAGAGCTCAAGGCAGTTTGGTAGCAGGCAAAGAACACAGTCAGTAAGTTCACTTGATCCCGCTAAAATTCAAAGTGATATGAATGAACTGAAATATATGATGAAGTCTTTTATGCTGCAAAGTGGTGGTCAACAACTCCAAGAGCCGAATGCTGAGGTAAACGCTGTTGGTGGATGGCAACCAAGGCCAAGGTATGATTCTCATAATATTAATTATCAGCAACCTAGACCTCAGAATTCTATGACTGCTGAAGATATGATCAAGTCCTTAGCTCAGACTGTGATGCAACAAAACACTAAGACGGAATCAAGCATCCAAAATCTTGAAAATTAGTTAGGAAAGATTGCTCAAGCTGTGAGTAAATTAGAGGCCAGGGAACCGGTAAGAAACCCGAGAGAGAACGTCAGTGCAGTGTTCTTGAGGAGCGGAAAAACTTATGATGACTGTTCTGTGCCAAAACCGCGATCGCCAGATCTGAGTGGCGATCGCCATGAGATTACAGAGAGCAAAACAGGATCTGCATCCCGACCGCGATCGCCATATGGTGATGGCGATCGCCATGCCATTCCAGAAGCTGAGGTGCAAAATTATCCGCGACTGCGATCGCCAAGAGTTTATGGCGATCGCCAGGAGACCCCTGAGTATATTGATAATTATGTTCGCCCGAATTTTCCACCTCTATTCTCTCAGAAGCCTGTTGCTCCCTTTCCTGAGGCATTGAAGGATACTCGAAGGCTGGAGAACGACAACGAAATCTTCGAAACCTTTAGTAGGTGTGAGGTAAACATTCCTTTGCTCAAACTTGTTAAGAGTATTCATAGATTTGCTAAGTTTTTGAAAGAAGTTTGCACTATCAAAAGAAATCAAAAACTGAAAGGAAAGAAAAAAGTTGAAGTAAGTGAACAAGTTTCTGCAGTGTTCCAAAAACGCATGCCTAAGAAATGTGGTGATCCAGGCATATTTAGCATTCCATGTGTGATTAGTGAAACTAAATTTGACAAAGCCATGCTAGATTTAGGTGCATCAATCAATGTTTTGCCTTATTCTTTGTATGAATCACTAGGCTTAGGACCCTTGCATAAAACAGGAACTGTTATTCAACTTGCTGACAGGTCTACTGTGTACCCGAAAGGGGTTGTTGAGGATGTTCTTGTTATGGTTGGTGATCTGATTTTTCCTGCTGATTTCTTTGTGTTAGATATGGAGCATGCTAATAATGTCACACCTATACTGTTAGGTAGACCTTTTATGAAAACTGCACAAACGAAAATTGATGTTAATAGTGGGACTCTCTCTATGGAGTTTGATGGGGATAAGGTAGAATATAATATTTATGACATGGATCCCATTGATAAGAATTCTCTATGTGCTATTGATGTGATTAAGCCTACTTGTAAGGATAAATTACAACCTATTTTAGAGAATATCTTAGAGCCCCCAAAAGTAGATGCTGTTTTATCTACTAACATGCAGGAGTGTCAGGCTAAGCCAGAGCCTAAAGGTAAGCTCTCTCCACATCCTTTGGGCAATCGCCCTCCATTACTGACCTCGCCAGGCGAGATACCATTGATGTCTAGTGTGCAAGCACTTGATATTGAGCTTAAACAGCCGCCTGATACGGTCAAGGAAGAGAAAGTGAATGAAACCACCTTCATTGCTAAAGACAAGGTGGTCAAGGTAAGAGGGACGAGATTCAAGGCGTTCCATGAGTGGTTTAAGAGGGAATTCAGACAAGAGACGGTTTTCACAAAGCCAAATGGCGTTAGTTAAATCTCTTGAGTTTCATGTCGAGCCACGACTTAAAATAAGGCGCTACTCGGGAGGCAACCCGAGGTTTGAGTTTGTTTTTATTTGTTTTTGTTCGGTTTAATTTTCTTTTTAGTTTTTCTATGGACAGGAGGAAATCACCGAAGCTTAGGGTCAGCTACAGTCAGTAGCCAATCTCGCTGTAAGTCTTCTCTCCCGTCTATTAAAAAAAAAAAAAAAAAAAAAAAAAAAAAAAAAAAAAAAAATCCGAAAATCATTCCGAGAAAAAAAAATATATCGGATTAAAAAAAAATAGAATGCAGAAAAAATATGAGAGAAAAGAAAGTAAAGAGTTGTATTACATCAAGTTTGGTTTCATTAGTACTATCATTCTAGATCTACATTCGCTGGAGCTTAGCTTGTTGATAACCATGTTCTTTGCAAGGAGTTGATTTGTTTGAGTCACCTTCTACATTGGAGGTATTTTTTCTTTTGCTTTAGATAAGCTATGCATTATTGGATTACATTTAGTGCTCATCTAGTTTCTTATTCTACCACACTTTGAGTTTTATTGGAGGAAGATCATCCGACCTTGTATGTGAGTCTTCTGTCTCCTTCCCTGGGTTCGATTTTTCTGTCTTCCATTTCATTGAGGACAATGCAATGTTTAAGTATGGGGGAGGACAATGTATTCACATGTAATTATTTGGGTGTTGGTTGTATCTGCGTGAGCTTATTGAATATATATTGTATGAAAAAGCCGTAAAAATTGAAAAAAGGCATACAAAATCCTTGGATAGCAAGATCTATGCAATAAGAAGGTGGCTTGACCGGCATTAGGCTGGGGCAAAAATAAGTCTTCAGTGATGTGAGTTTTGTGAGCCTGGAACAATTATTGAGTGGTTGAGATGAAAACCCGAAAGGGCGCCCAAGCAAGATGAGTGTTATAAAAATGAAAAATTGAGTGTTTTAGGATTTTTATCATCTTGGCGTATGGAGACATAAGAAGGAGGCGTATAGGAGGATTTGGGTAGGCCACTTGGAGGAATAAGGTGTAGTTCTGGGTGTGTACTTATTTTATCACATTGTTCTTGATTTTTGTTGTTGTGTTTTGGAGGAGCTTATTGGTTATGTAATCACTAGGAGATATTCTTGTACTTCCTGAGGCTTTGAGTATTTTATTGTATGGGTAGCTTTTCTGTAAGTTACACAGGACGAGTAAAAGTCTAAGTATGGGGGTATTTGATACGCTGCACTTTGTATAGCGTAACTAGGGATTATTACATTAGTTTAGGAGTGTTATCACAAGTATTTGGAGCTATTGTTATGTTCTGAGTTGTTTACGAAGAAGTGAAGAAATGAAGACCAGAACCGAAGAAGAAGAGGATCACAGATTGAAGACATGAAGACTTGAAGACATTCTGCGGAACAGCGGCGATCGCCACCATCACTATGGAGATCACCATTCTACAACAGAAGCTCTTCATAAGTTCGAGAGATCATGGCGATCGCCATGAATCTACGGCGATCGCCATGGGGCGACAGAGACCACGACAGATGCTACATGAAGACCGCGATCGCCAGGCATCTATGGCGATCGCCACAACAAGGCCGAAGATATTCCGGACTTTCCTTATTTTGCTTTGTTTTTATTTCTTTTATTATTTTCTTATTTTCCTTATTTTTAGTTTTAGGATTTATCTTTTACCATATATCTTTAGGGTTATACTCTTTATATACCCTAGTTATTTCTATCTATCATCATCATCTTTTCCATCAGACGATTTAGTTCTGCAACCATGAGCAGGAACTAATCTCCATTGTTTTACTTAGCGGTTGAAACCTTCAGTTATTAAGTTGTGAGATTTCTAAACTCTTGTTCTTTTCCTATGGGTTTGTATTAATTCTCTTGTTCTTCATCTATTGATTTCTATTAGTTTTACTAGTTTGATCACCTAGTTTGATTGATAGTTTTCTATTGCTAGACTAGGAATATACGGTGGAATTCCTTGTCATTGTAGCACTCATATCTGCATGATCTGGTAGTTGATTGTTTTTATGAAAGAGAATTGATTGCATGTTAATACTTGACGGTTGTAAGTTATTGCATGCATCCTTATGATTCCTGTGCCCGTTGCTGCTATTTCATCTAATCTTGAGAGGTTTCCCTGATTGTTGAATAGTAAGTATTATCAGGACCGGTTGGCCTGCTGATATATTAAAGATTGGAATAGGAACATTCCCTAGGATTGAATAGAACTTGAGATAAATCTATGATCAACTTGATTGATTGTTGTGTGGATACTTGCTAGGTGAAACCCCTTCTCATCATATTCTCACCCAAACTTTCTTTGCTTGATACTTGTTACTTTTGTGTTCCATACAATCAAACCCCCCCCCCCCTTGGTTACTTGTTACTTGTTCGTTAGTTGGTATTTCGCTTGACTGCATAGTGATTGGTGTTTTGATTCCCTTGGGTTCGACCTCTACTTGCTTGCTATACTTTAGTTAGTGTTTAGAGTTTTCTTTGATTTGCCACTACGACTTTAGCCTCATCAAGAGGCTTGGAGCGTTTTTTGTATACTCACCAAGTCCTCCTCAACCTTTTTTAATTGTTCAAAAATGTTACCAAATCTAGTTTTATTCCAATTTTTTATTCGCTTCTTAAGTAGATGTGTTTTCTTTGTTAATTTGTACATAGGTGTTCCATTGATTTGCGTCCTCCAAGTTTGTGTTATAAGGTTAGTTAGAACCTTACTTCTGGTCCACATCATCTCAAATTTAAATGATTGTACTTGAAATATTTTAGTGGTAGAAATATCCAGGGAAATTGGACATTGATCTGATGAGGTGAAAGCATGATTGTGCGTGATTAGGTTAGGATACCACTGTAGTATTTGTTGATGGACCAAGACTCTATCTAGCTTCTCTTTAATGGTATTGTTAATAGTGCGAGATTTTCGCCGAGTGAATTGGTTGCCACTTGTAGGTAAATTGGCCAAATCGTTTTTATTCACGAAATCATTCAATCTTTTAATTTTGTGCATATTTGGAGGGACACCTCCTTCTTTGTCTTCACTGGTGAGAATGTCATTGAGATCCCCTATAATAATATAAGGTTTTGTGATAGTTTCTATGAATTTATTAAGGTCTATCCAGAATTCATATTCTCGTTCTCCTGAGGTGGCGCATGCGCAAAAATTATGAGGCTATCAGTTTTATTTTCATCGTCCGAATAGTTGAATGCAATAAATCTGTAATCAATAGTATGGATCGATATGGTTTCATTTCGTAATTGGTGTTCTTTCCAAACAATGAGAATTCCTCTTGCCAATCCAATTGACGGGGAGAAGGCAATATGGTCAAATCCAGCATTGCGCCAGAGATTTTCATTAGGGTAGTTTCTTGCTTTTGTTTCTACTAAACCCATCATCTGAATATGGTTGATTTTACTAAATAGATCAAGGTCGGTCCAAATATTTTTCCGACCAAAACCTTGCACATTCCACATGGTGATCTTCATCCTAAACCCATTTTTGTTCTTTGACCAGCTAAGTTGGTACTGATCTTGTTTTACTCGTAGTGGGCTTGGTTGGTATACTCTTATCAAAGGTCAAAATAATAAATCTTAGAATGAGCCACTGTCATTTTATGATTTGTCTTGTTAGAACAAGACTGCAATTAGTGTTGTATAAAGATAGTGCAATAGGTAGATAGGTAAGGTTGCAGGGAATATAACAAAAACTGGCTTGTTTACAAATTGTTGGGTCAAACAGGTTGTTTACATAATAAACCCAAGGTGAGTCAGAGTCCACACATCGATCTAGTTCGATCTTGACTACCCAAACTGTTGGGGGTACATTTTTTATTTGGTCCTTTGATCCTTCCTGTTTTCTTTTTGGTGTGTGCTTCATTTGTGAGGCGGCCAACACGAAGTATTGTTATAGAAGCTTCATAACAGTTTTCCCTGATATACATGATCACAAATAGACTGATACTATAAGTAAAAAGGATAGTGGAATTATTGATATCTAGAAGATCATTTAACCACTCAAATAGGTAGGCAGTATTAGAGATTAAGCTAACAATAATGATTCCATCAAGAATTAACACATAAATTCTCAGTAAAAGGATTAAACTTATATGGATTTTCTTGAGATCTTGGATAATTAGTTATGACTGATTTGTTTGAGGGGAGCCGGCAATTCCTGAGTGGCAAAGAAGCTTTATAACCAGCCACCATTCCAAACTTCCACACCAGGTATCATGGTAAAAAACAACCAACACCGAAGCTGCACAAGAGTAAAACTTCCCTGCAAAAATACATTTCCACGATAAAATAATTAGCCAACGAAGTCTTAGTAAGTAACACCAGAATGACAATCTCTATTCCCAGTAACTTGATTTATTCCTTGGTTTGATGTGATGAGTTACGATTTTTGTCATTGTATGACAAATTCTCATTGATATCTTTTTGTGTCATAATTAGATGCCTTTTTCATTAATTCAATAGTGATTGTTAAACTATTTATTTTTAGTTTTAAAATAATTATTTTTATTAAAATTTAAATAGTCAATACAGATGTTACAATTATTTGTAAAGTTTATAGACTACTATCGTAAGTTTAATATCTTGAACTGTCTAAATTTTTAATTATCCACATAAAAGCTAATAGTTAGCCATCGAACAAACACACAATTTTTTCAGAAAACTTTACTTGACATAAAATACTTACTAAGGTCGGAGTAATAAAAAATATTATAATATAAATATAAAAAATGTCAAAATCGATTATAAAATTAAAAAATATATTCCCGTGTATGGCACGAGTAACTATGCTAGTGACATTGTATTTAGAATTACTACAATATTAATGGTAGTAATGACCAAATTTGTAATCAAATATGATAAAAAAAAGTCAGTAATACAATCATCCCATATTGTCATCAACTAAAACTATCATTATAAGTGTCATCAACTCGAATTGTTATCAACACAAATTATCACCAATACAAAACTCTAAAATTGTTATCAACCCAAATTATGAGAAACGTTCGATGAGAACAAGACTTAACATAGAAAAATGAAGTTTTTCGCGTTCACAGGTAATAGGCTAATAATGTTCATAATTTGAGCGATAATGCTCATAATATGGGCGAAATTTTTTTGAGGCCATTCTAAGATAAAAACAAAAAATAACCAAGTTCGCAGTATTTACAAGTATGTCACTGCGTGCCTTACTGAAAACGTTCAAAAAATTTTATGGACTAGATTATAAACATTACCATCCAAAATATGACATTGACGAACGTGACCTGTTCATTTTTCTAACGTTAAAAGTTATTTGCACCAGAAATTTCCTCTCCATATTATCATCAATACAAGCTATCATAATATAAAATACTCGTAACTAGTTAACAAACTATAAAAAAAAATGAAACGTAAATCGGAGAAATGGTTAGTTGAGTAGGAAGTTGGGCAGGCAGAATAAATTCGTACGTGCAATGGAGCGCTCTCTAGGGTTTCACAGGGGCTGAGTCGCCGTCGTTCGTGTCGGAGACCTTTGATTCTGATGATGCTATGGCTGAGTGTGAGAATGGACAGAGCCCGAAAAGGGGTAGGAGGTATGCCAAGAGCAGAGATGGTCTTGGATGATGAGTTTATTGCTTCAAGAATGACGGTGGAATTTCCGAATGGGATTGATGGGGAACCTGAGATAGTGATTGATCAGGAGGTTCTAAATGCCATGGCGGGCCTTTGGAAGAACTGCTTGTATGTCAAGGTGCTTAGCCGGTCAATTTCCTTGCCTGCCATGGAGAGGAAGCTTCGTGAACTTTGGAGGCCGTAGAGGGTATGAATGTGGTTGATCTTCCAAGAAGGTTTTTCAAGGTGAGGTTTGACTCTAAAACGGATTACTTTGAAGCGTTAACGGGGGGACCATGGAAGGTGTTCGCAATAATTACAAGTATGCACCTCTTTATCCTCAGTTAAGTCTGAGTCATCCATGTAACATGTTACGACGACCATTCCGATTCGAAGCTGCTTGGCTTAGTCATCCGGGGTTCAAGGAGTTACTGATTGCTTCCTGGCACCCTGAGTTGTCCAAGTCTGGTGCTTTAGAGCATCTGAAAGTGAAGCTCCGTAAGTGGAATAAAGAAGTGTTTGGAAGTATCCAAATTCGCAAGAAGGAGGCTATTGAGAAATTACAGGTTGTTCGAGTGTTGATTTCTCAAAATCCCAATGAGGGTCTTCTTACCAGAGAGGAAAACTTAGAGAAAGAGGTGGATTTGATTATGGAGCAGGAAGAGACCTTGTGGTTCCAGAAGTCGAGAGAGAAGTGGGTTGCCCTTGGTGATCGCAATACCTCATTTTTTCACACTTCGACTGTAATTCAGAGACATAGAAATAAGATCGAGGCTCTTCGTCGCGAATATGGGAGGTGGGAGATGGATGGGAATGAACTCGAGAAGTTGGCGGTTGATTACTCTGCCAAGTTATATACACTCGAGAATAACAGTGGCAGTGTGACGCTGCCTAGGGAGGGTTTTGAGGCCTTGAATAGCTCGGAAATTCAAGCCTTGAATGCTCCGTTTACTATGGATGAGTTCACGAAGTCAGTGATGGGCAAGGGGAAATTCAAGGCTTCGGGACCGGATGGTTATCAACCCGTGTTTTACCAGAGATGTTGGGACACTGTTGGTGATTCAGTTCTGGATTTTATGAGAGATTTCTTCGCTCTGGGTTTCTTGTCGCCTGGCATGCCTGATGCTCTTGTGGTTCTAATCGCGAAAGTTTCCAAACCTGGAAAGATTAATCAATTCCACCCGATTAGTCTCTGTAATGTTTAGTTCAAGGTTATAACTAAGACCTTGATGAATCGTATGAAAGTGGTGATGCCTAGATTGGTCGGGCCTACTCAGTCTAGTTTCATCCCCGGGAGGCTGAGTTCGGATAACATTATTATTTTGCAGGAGGCGGTCCACTCTATGAGGAGAAAGAAGGGGAAGAAGGGGTGGATATTATTGAAGTTGGACCTCGAGAAGGCTTATGATAGGGTAAGATGGGACTTCTTACAAGATACGCTTCCGGCTGCAGGGTTTTCTCCTGTTTGGATTGAACGGATCATGAGGTGTGTCTCACCCCCCTCAATGAGGCTCATTTGGAACGGAGAAATGTTTGAACCGTTCTATCCTCAACGCGGTTTAAGGCAAGGAGATCCGCTCTCCCCGTACCTTTTTGTTTTGTGTTTGGAGCGCTTGAGTCACTTAATCCAAACTTTTGTTGGTAGTGGAGATTGGAAGCCGATCAGATTGTCCCGGTCAGGCCCACAGTTATCTCACATTTGTTTTGCGGATGATTTAATTCTTTTTGCTGAGGCTTCTTGTAGCAAGATTCGGATTATCAGACGCATTCTGGAGGATTTTTGCTCGGCTTCTGGACAAAAAGTCTGTTTCGAGAAATCAAAAAATTCTTCTCGTCAAATGTTAGTCGTGATCTTGTCCAAAGTATCAGTTCCCTCATTGGGATATCATGCTCGACTGATCTTGGAAAGTACCTTGGGATGCCCATTCTCCAAAAGAGAATTAACAAGGATACTTACTTGGAAGTTATTGAACGAGTGGATTCCCGCCTGACTGGTTGGAAGGGTCACTGTTTGAGTTTAGTGGGCAGAATCACGCTTACAAAGGCTGTGTTGTCAGCCATCCTTGTACACTCGATGAGTACTATATGCTTGCCGGCCAGCACGCTCGGCGATCTTGATCGCTTGGTGAGAAACTTCGTGTGGAGGAGCTCCGTGGAGAAGAGAAGGATTCATTTAGTTGCTTGGAAGAATATCTGTAGGCCTAGAGCGGAAGGTGGGCTTGGTAATAGACGCCCGAAGATGATGAACCTCACCCTCCTTGGGAAGTTGGCTTGGAGGGTGTTAAATGATAAAGATGGGTTGTGGATCAAGGTGTTGTGTGCGAAGTATAAGATCGGGGACATTCATAATCTCCAAGATCTTAAGGCGCCTAGTAGCTCCTCGTGCTAAAGTCGTTGCGTTGGGCCTGCGTTGGATTCCTGGAGATGGTCGAGATATCCTCTTTTGGAAAGACAGATGGATGAGTGATACGTCGTTGAATGAAATGTGTATTAACCCAATCCCTGCGGTTGTACTTAATAAAAGTGTGAGTGGTCTCTGGATTCCTGGGCTGGGTTGGGACCGTGCAGAGATGAGAACTTGGTGCATACTGATGAGTTCCTTCGAGTGCCTGCAATGGCGCTTGATGGTATTCTCGGTTCCAGAGTTCGTGTGTCTTGGGCAGAGACTTCTTCAAGGGCGATTCGGTGAGCTCATCGTATAAAATGTTGTGCAGGAAGATGAACCCAACCACCCAGTTTTCCAACTTGTTCCATAGGGCGTGGAAGGTAGTAACACCAGAGAGAATTAAGGTGTTTATTTGGCTCGTCATTCATCGTAAGATTCTGACTAATGTTGAACGGGTTCGCAGGAAACTCAGTGTATCAGATTTGTACAATATTTGCGGATGGGGATCTGAAACCATTCTTCATGTATTGTGTGACTGTCCGACTATGGAGGGTGTGTGGAGATGCTTATTTCTAGCTAGTCAACATGAGAACTTCTTTGGGATGAGCCTTTAGGAATGGTTATATATTAACCTGGATACCACGACTCGGGTTCAAGGGAAGGAGTGGGCGACTATTTTCGTTACGGCTATCTGGTTGGGGTGGGGATGGCGGAATGAAAATATCTTTACAGATGGTGGTAGATGTCATGATCGGGTGGGGTTTGTGAGGAAGCTCGCCGATGAGTACATCACTAGGCACAAAGTCGCTAGGAGGGGAAACGAGGGTAGGCCTCAGATTATCAAGCAGGTCGCGTGGTCCAAACCTGAGGAAGGCCGCGTGAAGTTGAACACGGATGGGTCGTCTAAGGGGAACCGGGTCCAACGTCGACAGGTGGTGTTCTGAGAGATAGAAACGATCGATGGATGGGGGTTGCTCTTAATATCGGGGTGTGCACTGCTCTCTTGCAGAATTTTGGGGAGTGTACTATGACCTCCACATTGCTTGGGAGTTGGGCTTTCGCAGAGTTGTGGTGGAGATCGACTCTGAGCTGGTTGTTGGTTTCCTGAAGACTAGGTCGAGTGCTCACATCCCCTCTCTTTCCTGGTACGTATGTGTCATGGCTTCATCATTAGGGACTTGATTGTCCGTTTTGACACTTGTATAGGGAAGCTAATCGTCTTGATAATGGATTAGCTAACTATGCTTTTAATCTTGCTTTAGGTTTTTATTTCTTTAATATTGCTCCTGGGGATGTTAGTTCTATTATTTTAGACGATGTGAGGGGTTTGGCTTCCCCCAATTTTTTATTTTTTTTGTAACAAGCAAACAAAAGGCTCATTGTTTACAAACAAGTCAAGCCTAAATCATCATTACGGATGATTTTAAAGAAATCTTTCATGGGAAAGATTGGAGAGTTCCTAGTAAAAAGAAGTCTCTGGAGCTCCGAAATTTCGGAATTTGAAACGGTGTCATTGCACTTGATGATGATCTCTCGTAGACTCTCAATGGAGGAGACCTTGGTAGCTAAGAAATCCGCTGCTCTATTGCAGTGTCGACGAACAAAATAAAACCTGCAGGAATTAAATTTAGTTGCAAGAGATAAAATATCTGTTACAATAGATCCAATTTCCCAGGGGGGTCATACTTTTGATGAATACATTTAATAACAGTAAGGCTATCACTTTCAATCAAGATATTTTTTATATTCAGACGAAGGGCCGCTTTAATGCCTTCAAGAATGGCCATTGCTTCAGTGGTTAAGACCGATGAATCAGGAATACGAAGATGTTCAACAAAGGAAGGTTTACCATTCGAGTTTCGAATGATGAACCCAATAAAAGACCCAGCAGAGACTCTGACCGAGCCATCACAATTGAGTTTAAAAAAGTCTTGAGGTGGTCTAGTCCACCTTGTATTGTGTGTTGTGGTTTTTGGTTTAGTAGTGGATTTGTTAGAATCGTTGACATCAAACTCTGCGCTCCATTCTAAATAGTTGAAAATAATGGATTTGGCTAACTCATTAGGTTTTTTTTTTGGGTTAGACTGAGAGGCTCGAAAGATACAGTTATTTCTATGATTCCACAGGGACCGCCAGGCAAAGAATGCTACATTCATGGAGCGATTGGTCTGATTTAAAGTATTCATAGTGGTCTCAAAATTGTTGTGGAATTGGATGTTTAAGTTATAGTTCCCTATAATATTAAGCTCATGAAAGACGGAGAGCGTAAAAGGGCAATGAAAAAAGAAGTGATTTTTATCTTCAGTGGGATTATCGCACAAACTAAAAGGGGAAAAAACTTTATAATAATGTTTGTTAAGCCTTTCTGTAGTAGGAAGACAGTCAGAGTAGGCTTTCCACATGAAGTTTTGAATTTGAGGGGGTAATTTAATTTTCCAAAATATTTTAGTGTCATTAGTGGTGTTTCTACTAGGTCTAATGCCATTGTAAGCTGATTTAACCTAGAATTTACCTTTGGACGAATTTTTCCAAAATAGCCAAATTTTTACTATTTTAATAAATTCCCGAGAGTTTCGCCTTTGTTTGGGAAAAAAAAGAAAGAAGTTGGGCATAGAGAAGACAACGTCGAAAGTAGAATCGTGATTTAGCCCAACTTTTGTGTAGAGACCACTCCAAACGACATTGGAGCGGAGAAACAGACAGTGGCAGTGATGGCGGGCTTACTAGCGTGGGCAGTTGGGCGTGGCGGGCAAGATGATGAAGAAGAAGAAGACGTGATTCCGATGATGTTCAGCCCAGATCAGGAGCAGTACGCGAGAGAGCTTGATCGCAAAGCGGCCTCTCTCAGCCGTTCGATTCAGGATCTACGTCTCAGGATCCCTCCTCCTCACATCTCTCAACGCCTCCCTCACCTCCACGCCCACTCTCTCGCATCCAACGCCGCCCTCGCTCTTCAATTGAACGCCCATTCCTCCACCCGCCAACAGGTTGCTTGCTTTTTCGATTTCCCATCTGGGTTTACTTTTTGCACGGTGATTGTCTGACTAGTATTGGTTTATGCAATCAGGCCCAACAGAGAGAAGCTATGCTGCTCGAAGAAAACACCGCCTATGAAAAGGATATTGCCACCTGCAACACCAAGATACAAGACAAGTTGCAAGAAGCTGAACAATTGCAGAATAAGTTGAAGGTTGTATTTTTTTTATTTCACTAAAATTAAAATGTTAATGCCTGATATGCCTTTCTGTTGTTCATACTTTTCTCCTTGTTGAATGACTTATTTCCATCTCGTACTTCTCAGTTGACTCCATCACATTATTTGAAGACCCTTTTTACTACTGCTAAATCATTTTGATACTTCAGAATTCTAGAAGCTCTTGCCAGGCAGTTTACTCAAATTTGTTTCTATGATTCTTCCGAATCAGGAAACTTGTAGAAGTCAATTGATGAGGGTCATTGAGTTTGTAACGATTCTTTTAATTATTTTATCGCTATGGTCTCTACAGTGTCTTGGATGAATGTTGATTTCTCGTTGTACCACTAGGTTTGTGATTGACAAATGACCTTAAGTCTTGTTGAAACAATTCTCATGCTACCGACAGTGATCTATTTTAGTATTTGTACTCGTGCAGTTGTGATTGGTTTGTACAGGAAGGTGATTGTTTGTGCTCTCTTTACTTCAAAACATTTTGTAATAAAATCAGGTGCTTGATTAATCAGATGGAGACATTTTTGCTTCTTTTGGGATAAAGACATGCTGACTTAAGTTGATATTCCTTACATTTTTTAATTTTTTAATTTTTTGCGCATTAGAATGTGGATTCTACTACTTATACTTAATCTTGAGATACCTTTCTTCTTCTTAAAGTTCTGCTGCTGATACTTTTTCTGTTTTTCCTTATTTTCCTTTCTACTGTTGACTGAACAGGAATTAGACATCATTGAGGGAAATTTGAGGGCTGAATTGGAAAATGCTCTAGATATATCTAGCTCAGGCAAGGGGGATCCATGTTCTTTGGAACCAGGAAGTATCCTGTATAAAGAAGCAGGTGAAGATGCTTCAGAATCTACCCTATTACTAGAGTTGGATAGCAAGCAGAAAGAATTGGTTTGTTGCTTCTCTTTCTTTTCTTTGTATGCATAGTTTCTTTCCTTTCACCTCATTCTTATTAAGGTGGGTGGAGGCTGAGGGATAACTGGCAGGATAAATTAATTAGCCTTCTCTATGACAAATTAATGGGCCACTTATTAAGGTGGGTGGAGGCTGAAGTAATCCGAGAGTAATTAGGTGTGGCTAGTATTCAGGACAAGTTGCGAGAATCTAGTCTTCGGTGGTTTGGGCACGTTCAGAGGAGACCACTTGGTGCCCCGGTTCGCAGATGTGAGGTTCTGGCGCTAGGAGAATACCGTCGGGGAAGAGGTCGCCCAAAAAAGAGCTGGATGGAAGTCATTCGGAATGACCTTTCTAGTTTGTCGCTTTCGGAAGATTGGACTCAGGACAGAGCTTTGTGGAGGGAGAAGATTCGAGTTACAGAAGCCTAAACCTCTGGTTCTTTGGAGCGAGCCTTCTTTGTTTGCTTTCTTCTTTGTTTTTCGTGATATGGCCTTTTCCTTTATCTCTATATTTTTATCTCTGAGATCGCGTGTAGGTTCTTTTTTTTTTGGGTCATTTAGGTCATTCCTCTCAATATGTTGGGGTAAGGAATTACCCAATCCCGACCCCCCCAAACCCCGTTACCGGGATATAATGGGGGAGTGTTGTTGTTGCATAGCATGATATCCCTTTAAGGTGAACCAAAGGTTCTGTCGTTAATTAGAGCTTAAACCCAAAGGAAAAAAACAATATATGGTTTTTGGGTATGACTTGGAAAATAATATTTTTTGCTTCTCTTTTTTTTTTTTGGTTAAGTTTTTGCTTCTCTATTTAGCATTCCATTGAAAGCATTGTCCAAGCTTTAGAGAATAAGTGGGCCGAAGTTCAGGACAAAGCAATGAAGCTGCCTTCTCCAGGTATTCTTCTGTTATTCATATAGCTAAGATCATTGAACTATGTTGGGATCATGAAATCCGAATGTTAAAAGTAGAACACTATAGCAGTGTTAATATCTTCATTTCTCTTGCTTTAATTGCTTATGTAAGAAACGGAACTTTCTTTCTTTTAGCCCAGAGAGAGAAGGCACTGAATAGACAACTTTACAGCTTGATTGAACAATTAGCCGCCAAGCAGGTGAATTTATTTCATATGAAATAGTATGTATTTTCTGTGGAAAGTGACTTAGTTGAGCTGAACTTTGATACTGAAGGCACAAGCTGAAGGACTCGTGAATGAGATCCACGTGAAAGAAAAGGAACTTGAAAGGTTAAATGCCACATGGAGGAAGTTTGAGAGTAGCAGCAGTAGCAACAACAACATTGTTGGGGTAAACACCAGGAGAAACAGATTTATGAGTGGCTCAGATGTCGACTTTGCATCAGCAGCTGACAAGCTCCCGACGTATGTGGGCTCTGGTGGAAGATCCGAGAGCCAGCAAGGGCTTCGCCTATTGAGGTCTTCATTTGTGCTTTACTTACTTCTGCTGCATATATTGGTTTTCATCAGGATTTCCTTCTAAATTCTGGGTTTCCTTTTTGTCTTCATTTTTATTTTGGCTATCTGGAATATATGTTGTATCATAATACTAGTACTATATGTTTCAGACTTGTGTTTTCCAGTATTAACCCTTCTCTGTGTGTACGCTGATGCCTACGATGATTCAACAAATAATCACAGAGTTATATATATTTACATATGACTTTTGTTGGTTATTTATCTATATTCAGTTCTGACATTCATCGATTTGCCTAATCGTGTAAGCCTCAATCAATTGGTTAAAAAGTATACGTTTATAGTACAACCTAGCTTTCACGTTATTGCATTCTCAATTCGGCACAGTTGCTTGAAATAGGCAGTTTAGATCCAAGAGATGGAATTTTCAAAATCAATCTGTAGCTATTTCTATAAGATGTTCTCATTTAATTTACAGCTAATTTTTAGTAATGAAGTAAGATAAGAGAAATGAAATTATAGTTTTATTGCTCCACATATAATTTCTTCCCAACAAACAATGTACAACTTTTGAACACAGGAAAATGAGTAAAATACATCCAAATAGAATTATCTTTGCAGAATCTGGAAGAAAAAAAGCATCAGAAATGTTTGTGTTTGTAAAAAGAAAAACTCACCACATCTTCCGACTAGTCAGGATGGCCTGCTTGATGAGCAAACTCATTATCGGTTACTCGATGTGCATCAAGTCCTCCTGATGAATCCAAAAACTTTCTTCTATCGAAACGTACATGGCATCAAAGCAATTTAGGAATTTTGGCAAGAGATTCCTGAATTTTGGCATCGTCGAAAGACAAATCCACAAGATTACCTTGCAGATAATTGTCATATGACGCGAGGTCGAAATGGCCATGCCCACACATGGCCATTAATATCACCTTTGTTTCTCCACTTTCCTTGCAACGAAGAGCTTCCTTGATTGTAGCAGCAATTGCATGAGTTGGCTCCGGTGCTGGGATTATCCCTTCCGATCTTGCAAATTGAATGGCTCCTAAATGCCAAATTAAACACAATTAAGTACAATAATTTATTAGGATAGCCAACACAACAACAGCCACAACAACGCCTAGTGTAGACATCTTGAAACTAGTCAGGCGGATGCATTCTCGTGCGACCCAAAAAGAAAGAAACAAGCACCGCGAAAGCAAAAAAGAGGAAAAATCATAAAAGAAAAGAGCCATCAAACTATAAAAACCCTAAAAACAGGACCATCTTGCTAAAAGATGGGCAACCCAGACTAAAATCGGAACTCAAGTTTAATTAAATTACCTTGGAAGCATTCTAACTGAGGAATGGAAATTGCTTCCATATATCCTAGCTCATATACATGTGAAACCAATGGCCCCATTCCATGGTACCGTAAACCTCCTACAGAGTAAAAACAAAGATCATTTAGATTAAACAAGTTCATAAAAAGAAAACTCAGTAAAGATGAATATTCTTATACCAGCATGAATTGGGTCAGGAATAAAATCATGCCCAAGCGTATGCATCTTAAACAGTGGTGTCATTCCAGCGGTATCACCATAATCATAAGCATAAACCCCCTTTGTTAAAGAAGGACAAGCAGTTGGTTCAACAGCTCTAATAACAGGGTTCATATTCCCTTTCAGCTTTTCACGAATAAACGGGAAGGAAAGGCCGGCAAAATTGGATCCACCACCTGTGCAGCCAATGATCAAATCAGGTGTCTCCCCAACGGCTTCCATCTGCTTTATACATTCTTCCCCGATGACAGTTTGGTGCAACAAAACATGATTAAGTACACTGCCTAGGCAGTATTTAGTGTCATTGTTTTTTGCTGCAACTTCTACAGCTTCAGAGATTGCAATTCCTAAGCTTCCGGGGCTTGAAGGGTCTAGTTCAAGCACTCTTCTACCAGATTCAGTAATGTTGGATGGTGATGGATGCACTTTAGCGCCCCACGTTTGCATCATGAGCTTTCGGTATGGTTTCTGGTCATACGAGGCTCGTACTTGCCACACCTGCACAACAAGATTGAACGATTAGATACAACCCATCCTCCTTATTGCTCCTCTTCCCTAATCAATTCCTTCCAAAGAAATTTATTCTGAGTCATGTCGCCTGTTGGTATCGGTTGGGCGAGATCCTTCTTATTCTCAGTTCAAGAAGAATGTGATGCATTTAAGAAAGAGATGATTGAAAAGTTACAAATTGTTTGGAACCTGACATTCAAGGCCAAACAAACTGCTAGCGAAAGCTAATGCGCTGCCCCATTGGCCAGCACCAGTTTCAGTCACAACTTTCTTGACGCCTTGCTTTACATTATAATAGGCTTGTGGAACCGAAGTGTTGGGTTTGTGTGATCCAGCTGGGCTACCACCTTCATATTTGTAATAAATCCTCGCAGGGGTATCAAGAAGTTTCTCCAATCTCCTTGCTCTAACATAACATCAAAGTAGATAACTTAAGACGAATGTGAAACAAGCAATAGATATTACTTCCATGAAAACACCAAACCTGATCAAAGGAGTGGGTCTCCAGAGTTTGTAAATGTCCCGAACTTGTTCAGGAATGTCGATGAATCTCTCAGTGCTAACTTCTTGCTTGATAAGCTCATCTGGAAACAAGGGAGCCAAATCCTGAGGCTTGGCAGGCTGAAATGTCTTGGGGTTCAGCGGAGGAGGAGGTTTAATTGGAAGATCAGCAACCAAATTGTACCACTGATGGGGAATTTCAATTGGAGCCCCGTACGTGGCAGCACATGAAACCTTAAAGTGCCTTGTGTATATTCTGGAAGGCACAGTGCAACTCGATTGCCCAAGACCTATATTCAATATCAGATCCATTGTTACATCAACTAGTTTCCAAATCAGGCAAAATAATAAGTGGAGTTGACAGTAACTGCATACCAATTTGGGCAGCACATTGCAAATCTTAATCCTAAAATTATCTAAAAAAGCTTTTACAAGGATGCGTATCGCAGCACAGCGCAGCACAGCAAAAAGAAACTCATCCTAATCAAATAAAGAAAGTGAGTAACTGAAGAAGCGCACGTACGTTTGTAGGTGAAGGCAGTGGGCGAGGAGGAAGCTGCAGAGTTGAGAGAAAAGTGCTGCGGCATGGCGAGTAAAATGAAAGCAGAGGTTGGAAAGATGAATAGGGGTTTTGGGAGTGATGAGGATCGGGCATGGAGAAGAGCAGTGGGTACTACTAGAGGCGTTGCCGGTTCGGAAACCGCCGGTTTCGGTTCATGAACCGTTGAAACATAAGCTTAAATATGAAATTAAACCGGTAAGGAGACGGTTCAGCCGGTTTCGATTTTGATCGGGTTTGATCGGAAAACCGCCGGTTCCGGTTTCGGCTCGACTCCGAAATAATTTTTAAAATGATAAAAAATATATATGTGAAATTTATATTTTAAAATTTTACTATATTTTTTAATGAGATCAAATATTTAAGTCTAATCAAGAAATTGAGTCATTAGCAGCTTGAAACTTGTAAGTAAATTGTTGTTTTTATATACACAATAATGAGGGTGTTTTTTTGTCTTCTAAATTCCAATGTCCAAAACTATTTTATTACCAACATAAAATATTTAAAAACTCCTCACATTGAAAACTACCTAAGAGCAAAACTAGTTGGGGCTTTTACATGAGTCTCTTAAATATATTTGAATTAAATAATACAAAGTTAACAAGGGACCTCAAAACCAGTTCCTTAATTTGATAGTTACAAGGGACCGTCCCATAAAATCAATTGTAAAGCTCCGTTTGTTTTCTCAAATTTTTTGCCTTTAAAAAAATGCAAAACCAACATCATTTCCGTAAAGAGCCAAACACAACCCAAGTTGAGCATTTATTGAGAGAGCCACGTGTCAGAATGTAATTGGGAAGGGATTGATCGTTGGATGCATGACACTTGACGCGTTTATGATAGTCCAAATATATTCCTACTAATCCTATAATTTGGTTTTAAAATTCATTTTTGTTAATATATATACATCGGAAAAAAATAAAATAAATTCTAATATTCTAATTACATTTTGATCTATCTATAGACATCCATTTTGATATGATTTTGAATAATATTAAAAAACAAATCTTAATGTGGTTATCATTAAGGTCAAATAAATCATATTATCATATTTTGGGTGTTTTAAAATAAAATAAAAATAAAAAATTAATTTATCTACATAATAATGAAATTGTTAATAATTTTTATAAATTTAATATATTAATTTTGACAAATGTTGATTTAATTAAGTTTAATTAATCTTATTATTATTATTGTTATAATTTATGATACCTTGTAACTATCACTATTTAACAAATAATTTATAGGTGAGGAGTACTGATAAATAAGATTATGGCGGAGAGTAATGGTAGATAAGATTATGATGAGAGTAATGGTTTGTAAATTTTAGAAGGTAAGTTATTTGCCTATTTATAGAAGGAGTTACTATTGCAAAAATCACACATCCTCTCTTCCCAATCTCTCATTTATCTTTTCCAACTTCTCCATTTTCTCATATTAATCTTTCATTATGGATTCAAATAACTTTCATGGTGACTTCTCAAATAACTTTGATGACTTGTCCATTGATATGTATGATCTGTATCAAAGTCACTCTTATACACAACTCCTTTCTCAAAACACAAACACATTTGGTGATCCATCTCAATCAACGGAGATCCCCAACTTCAGCACTCAACCTCAACATGTTGTTGAGTCACAAGAAGAAACCAGAAGTAGTCGTGGTCGTGGTCGTGGTCGTGCTACTCGTACTTCTCGTGGTGAAGATGTCGGAGACACCCCAAAAGCGACAAGAAATCAATGGAGCCAAGTTGATGATAAGCTCCTCGTCAGCTGCTACTTAAACACTAGTAAAGACCCTATAACTAACACCGACCAGTCAGGCGCAGCATTCTGGACGCGCATTCAAAAGGACTGGAACAAATACAGAAAATCAGACCAAGGTGAGCGAACTGTGAAAAGCGTTAAGAATAGGTGGCATTTTTTTTTCCCGTCAACCAGCACTATCTTGGAGTTTCGAAAAACTTGGAAGGATAATGAGGGCTTGCATCATTATGCATAACATGATAGTAGAAGATGAACGAGATTCTTACTCCCATCATAACTACGAAATCCCACAATTCGATGAAGGAGTGAGAGGAAGGCCCACATATTTGGATGAGCCAATCTCTAATGATAGGCCCGAGATTATGAACGATTCAAATCTTACAAGAAGGGCTGAACTTCGAGATAAAACTATGCATCATAGACTGAAGGAAGATTTGAAGAAGCACATTTGGGACCGTCATCACAATAATTAGAGTTCTTTGGTGTTATATGATGTTTTTATGTGTTGTATGTTGTTAAATTAGATCATTACTTTAGTTTATGTTTTTTAACGTGTTGTTTTTGTAATGCATCACCTTATTTGTTCTCAATATAAATGTATTTTTATTTTGTTATTTTCATTTTTTAATATTTTTTAATTTTAAATTACTAAATTAACAAACTAGTTAAATTATAATAAATTAATTAATAAAATTTGCATAAAATAATGATTATAATTATAATTATATAATATGAAATATAAATTAACTAATATAAAATATACAACTAACTAATATAAAACATATAATAATAATTTAAAATACATAAGGGACCCTTGATAAAAGACCCGGATAAAATGGTCAATTTTACCTAGGGTCCCTTAGCAACAAAAACACCCTAAGGCCAGAGACCCTTGCTAAGGGAATCCATTAGTTTTGCCCTAAGAGGTTGAAATCTATATATTAAAAAATAAAATTCTTCATCTTCAACTCAATATTTTATGTATATATTTTTATATTTTTTGGTGTCAGCTGACGGCTAACCGGACGGTTTAGGTTTCAGACCGGTTTGTCCGGTTAACCTTCATTAAAATCGTCGGTTCAAGGTTTCGTGATCTCATTAACCTGAACCTAAACCGTTAGGAAGGCGGTTTGGCCGATCCAATCCCGGTTCCGGACCGGTTCCGGTTTTGACCGGGCCAGTTCCGGTCCGATTTGACGAGTCCGGTTAACCTTATAACAGCCCTAGGTACTGGATTCAATCTTGCAGTTGAAACCAAGATTTAATAATACTCAACTCTCACACTCACCGCTAACTCCGGTAGACCACGATTAAGCCGCATACCGCTCCGATTAGGTGTCCACATAGCATTATCCTCTCTCAATTAGTTTTTCTTTTCTTCGATTCAAAGTTGGAATTGGTTTTGTGCAAGTCTTTTTCTTTAACTCACCATTTTTCCGTGTTGGAATGTTGGTAATGTGTTTTCTATAAACAAAAAAAAACACGGTTTCTATATATCGTCACCCTAAATTACCGAACACTGACAGGCCGCTCGCGTAACGCAAGACGCACGTTTCTCGCGTTACGTGAGATTAGCAAAAATTAACATAATTTCCAAATGCTAATCTCGTGTAACGCGCGGAACGTGCGTCTCGCTTCACGCGGAAAATGCACATCTCGCTTTACGCGAGACGTTGTATCTGATAGACGTTGTTGTGATCCATTAATAGATGTCTTTTCTCCACCTAACTATAATAACTACTCCCTTATTTTAAATAAATCGTAACACCTATTAACCCTACCCTAACACCTATTTCTATCATTTTTCACCTCTTTTACCCTTTATTAAAACTCATTTTCAAAACCTTCAAACCTCCAAATACTCTAAACCCACCAAAAACAATAGAAGATGAAGAGTAATTCAACAAAGGAAGGAGTGAAGATGGTGGTTCATCAAGTTACCATGTCAATGAGGTAATGTTCTTACTTAAATTTTAAATTTAAATTTGTTTTGCACCATTAAGAGCTACAATGAAGTTATTATGTTGTATTTCATGTTAAATGCTATGTTAGCCGAAAACTCCTGGAAGTTTCCGACACGGAAATGTTTCGGACACTTGGAAACGGCAAAATAAAATTTAACGAAGAGGGAAACGGCGGAGAAACGACAACAAAAATTATATATCAATTTAAATAGAACAAATAGTAGAATAGATATATCTCTAAAAGATTCATAAAAAGGATTAAACACATGATATTAAACCCCTTATAAAGCCAAATACAGTAACTTAATAACATACGTAATTCTGAGTAACATAATCAAGTTCAACCTCTGAAAAAACTCACAAATTAAGAGAAATAGAGTATCAAACAACTTAACCAAGCCTCTGTGGCAAGGGTGGTCTCCGGTCGGAGCCTCGGAGGTGCTGTGGAAGAGTGGGAAACCGAAGAGGCGAAGACAAATTGAAGAGAAGCGAAAACGACTCCGAAATCGGGAATTGGGTTTCAAATTCTACATTCCTCTTTTTCTATATCTTTATTTTCTTTAAAAAATTAGGAAACTCAACCGGCAACGCGTTTCCGTCCATTTTCCGAGTGTCGTGTTCGATTAAAAAGTCAACGGAAACATTGACCGTTTCCGAGCCCTCAGGAGACGTTTTCGACGTGTTTTCGGGCGTTTCTGAGTGTCCTGAAGTGTCCGGCGCGGGATACACTCGGTCTTAGGAATTTCCGGGTATCATAGGTTAAATGTAGTAGTAGTAAGTGTTGAAGAGATGACTTTTGCATATAATGTTCAAATGATTTGTTCTTGAATGTTGTTTTGTTTAGGGTTTAGGTTTTCAGGGTTTTTAATGTACAAAATTTAGTTTTGTTCATGTTTATGCTATTTTGGGTACAATGTTAGTGATTATAGATTATATTAGTGAAATGTTAAAGTGTATGATGAGAAATGATGTGTTGATTGAGATTTTTGAGGATTTTCACGTTATTTTTCTAAAATGTTGGGTTTAGATTTAAATGACCTCGTAGAACTGTGTTTGCACACAATATGCAATTTCCCGCGTTATGTGAGTGTGGACTTCCTCGCTTACGCGAGAATCTCCTCTTCACGTTACGCGGGAAATTGCACATTACAGAGTTTAACTCTATTTGTATATGTTTTGTTGTGTATAGGTGAATTTTTCTTTGTTCACTAGATTGAATGCAATCCAGTTGAATGACTACACCTACTCAACGTCCATGGTGCCATGTCCGCCACCGTCATTTGATTTAGGGATTGAGTTTGGTGATTATTATCAACCATCTACATATGAAGTGTATGTGCCATCTACTTATCAAGTGCCCGTGACATCTACATATAAATTGTCCGTGCCATCTACTTATCAAGTGAACGTGTCATCTGCTCATGAATTGCCATGTACATATGAAGTGCCATCAAGCTATGATGCGTTTGATTCACAATTTGCTAGCCCACCTACGTTGAGACCGGTTCCAAACGTAGGAGAGGAGATGTGGTTTCTTACTGCTTTACGCACTGCACCAAGGTTTGATGCTCCTATATGTGAGGAAGATGTTGTTTTTAGGGATTATTCGGAATATTTTACAACGGAGCAAGTGTTTACCTCTAAGGAGGTTAGTCATTTGTGGACGTTGAACGTTGCAAAGCAACATAAGTTTTACGATCTCTATTGGAAGGACTAAACCATCTTTACCGGGGCAAAGTGGAAGGGTTCAACTCCTTTGTGAGAAAGGGGGAAAGTATAAGCCTAAAGGTCTCTTTGTGAGGAAAACACAAAGAGCAAGAAAACGGGGTGTCCATTTGAGTTGAAGCTTATGGAGAACCGTATTGAAGACAATTGGAGAGTAACTGTTGTTTGTGGTTTGCACAACCTTCCTATTGGAGATACTTTGGTCGGGAATACATTTGTTGGGAGGCCCACTCCTGATCAGAAGAAAACAATTCGTGAGATGGTACTTTCTCACTGTTCTCCTAATCAAATTTACACTGAGCTAAACAAGGATCTCGGAAGTTGCACCAAGAAGAGACAAGTGTACAATTTGGTATAAGATATAAGGAAAGAAGAAATGGAAGGTAGAACCGTGGTTCAAGAATTCTTCCACAAATGCAAAGAGAACAACTACTTCATGTAGTATAAGCCAAGTGCAAAAAATCCTTCGATGATAGGCGACTTGTTCTTCCATTTCCTTTTGTGGTTGTTGATTGTGAGAAGAAGAACAAGCTGATCCACTTCCCTGAGCATATCCACTGCCCCAACCATGTCCATCGCCCCAACCATGTCCACTACCCCACCCCTGTCCATAGTCCACTGCACCCTGTGCAATGAAATTGTCCCAACTACCATCATCTTGTCAAACAGAATAACTATTAGACGACGCCAGAGCCAGCGGGTTATCCTCAAGATTATAGCTCGTCTGGTAGTCGCCCTAATATAGGGCGTAACCCGGTAGGGACTGACTAGGAGTGTGGACGTCTTCACCCTCAAACCTGTTGGCACTAGGGTACTCTTGATTGTAGTGGTTGGGTCCCACAGCCGGGAACAACTCACGGGTGGCTGCTTTCTTGGTGTTCCTCTTCTCTTTTCCTTTATCAACTTGTGGCTCGCTCTTTCCTTCTTTCCTCTCGGTTTCTAACGCGAGCCGAACGACATGTACGCTCCATTACGTAAAACAATACAAAGCTAAATCAATATCATAACGAATGCAGAAACAAAAAAACATAATATACATTGCAGAATGCAGAAGAGGAAATTGCACTATTCTGCAATTTCTCGCGCAACGCGAGATACCCACTTCTCGCAACGCGGAAAATGGGCAATTCCTCGCGCAACGCGGGAGGTTGCGCGTGACGTCACACTTTCTTCTTCACTAATCTCATTCACTCTGGCCAGATTCCGACGATATTTAAACATAAATTTAATAATATTTCAACATAAATTCAATATTTTAACACAAAACCTATCAATTTAAGTAAATTCTCAAATCAACATTAAAACCCTAAATAAAATCAAAACACTAATCAAAACCATAACCCTAATGCATTTGTATCTATTTAATATCAAAAAAACATTCACTCATCAACCATAATAAAAAAACTATCATCTTTCATCCATTTCAAACAACCTAATTCTATATAAAACAATTTCTATATCAACATTTAATATCAAAACATCATATAATATGCAATTTCATATACAAACAACATATATTCATCTAGAATCAACATTACAAAGCATAAAACAATAAAAAACATACCTTAATTGAAGATTAGTGTTGAAAAAAGAAAGATGAATGATGTTTGGGCGAGAGAGAGTAAAACGAAACACTGTAAAACTATAAAAGTGGGCCGAAGTAGGGTTTCTCACGTATTTATAAGAAGTATTTTCTCGCGTAACGCGGAGAGGGCATTCTTGCGTAGCAGGAAACACCCCTCCCTCGCATTACGCGAGAGGCCTGACAGTATTTTGGAAAATACCCGGGCGGTATTTAGTAAGGGCCAAAATGAACAAGGTTGACTTGTACTCATCTATCTATCTACATATATATATTTATATGCTTTTACTATTTTTAAGGTTATAAAATTAACAATATGGTTACAATTACAAAAATTTGCTATTCGTGACGAGCCAAATCATGTTTTTCGTGACAAACCAATTTGCAAAATTATTTGCATCTTCATTTGTTAGGAACCAAGTTTGATGTTCGTTCATCACAAACCATTGTGTTTGGTTCGTCATGAGCCTCTTATCTACAAAATGTGAAGCTTTTTGATATCTTATATGCTTTTCAGGGTACCCATCACATGTATAATGAGTTCAATAACCTTTCCCTCAATGAGTACAACTGTCTACCTCCTTACTCGTCGTTTCAACACTCGTCGATTAAACCGCTATCGTTTGATAATGTTTTCCCTCCATATGTACGTGTCTCAACCATAATCTTTATGGTTCTCTCGTGGATGGGATTGGTTGGATGTATCTCCATATTTGTCCGAGTCACATCCGTATTTGTCACACACTGAACAAATTTTAGCATTTCAGCTATACAAAGTTTTTGGCATTAAGGAGGCAACCACAACCACAACCACAATACAACATGTATGTGCATGAGAAAAACACATTTCATCAGATTAATCAGATGTTCTTATCACTGATCATGCATTCTCCTTTAGAGAAGATGCAATTTCATTGGCTCAAGATGTGTGGCTCATAAATTTTTATGTGGAGATTGGTAGGAACAACACAAAAGGAAAATTTGGTAATACTTGGTTGTCGTGTGACAAATTGGAAGCAAACACTCTTGAATTCGAAGGGAGAATCAAGAAGAACAATAAGACAAAGAAATGTGAGTTTCAATTCTAATTTATGTGCAAAGAAGAGAAGAGAAGAAAATGATCAATAAGGGTTGCTCATGGAACTCATAACCATTTCAACAGTCTATTTGATAAACGAGAATGTATCTATTGGGAGACTAAAACCAGAGGAGAAGAAATTGGTAAAATCTATAAGGTCGGTTTGATGATTTTAGAACAATACAAATTTTCACTAGACTCAAAGAATCAACATAAAACTACACTAAGGGAAAACAAATGTATAATGAGTGTGACAGTTTGAAGAAGTGTAACACCCCCAAAATCACTTGGGAACGTTACCGCCAGTGACCCCAGACATAACCGTCCAAAGCCACCCAAGGCTTATCATGTATATCATAAATACAAAACAAATAGTATAATCCAAAAACATTCATTTTATAATCCAATAGTTTAGAATGCGGAAGAGAAATAAAACCAACAATAGAGCTATTAAATTATATAGAGGAAGACTTGATTCAAATCCATAGACTACGCATGTCTTAGTCCAGTCGTGGAACAAACCTTATTCAAACAAAAGGATAGAAATGATCTTTCCTTTCTTCAACGTCCAAATCCTTTTCACACTAGAGATCCGCCTGATCTGTCGTATAGGAACGGGTAAAACCGACCAACCATGCAAGGAAATAAACAGTTGTTTAGTCTAATGAAAGACTATGCAAGTGCTATCTATTTGAGGTTCTTGTAATCGTGTTTAATAGTCACATCCACTCTCGAATGAAAGCCAAGAAGTGGCAGGTGTTCGATACTCATCCCGAATAATTTATAAAAGAGATATACAACAAGAGAAGACTCCAAAAGACTGAGTCTTATCGGTAGAATGTGATTGGGGAACATTATAGTTAATTTTAACACAATGCTTTTAAAACACCCAACTTAAAATAATGAAACCACCAATCTACCTCCATACATATATTGTGTGAATCACCACACATGTGAATCCAGATTGAAAAGAAAGTTATTAATTAAGAGGTCGGGCGGTTTCCACGTTGTACTCCTCGCTTGAGGTATATTAATTATGTGCATAATCCCGCACTTATCTTATTCAATTTCAAAATGTATACATTCACGTTATAAGCCTTTAAACCCACATATGATCATCCAGATACTCGTGGAAAGAAGTAACAACGACACTAGCTAATTGCACCTCCACTTATACACAGATAAGGGAACAATCAAGACCAAAGAAAAGGCATTAGGGTATGTTACATCCCAATCCTTATATCATCAAGAAACAACACGCCACAACCGGGCAAGTAATGCTCCTACGACTAGTCGTATTAAACTACACATATGAGCCATACAAAATCACAACAAGTGCATCCATCACCCTATGGTAGTAATATAGAAATCTAGGGCATTCTAGCAGAATATACAACCTAATATAAAGATTCATTTTATTCACATCATTAACATATAAGTTCACATGCAACAAAAGAATATTTATCACAACTTATTAACAATCCAAATTAATTGTTAAATAAGACAAATATGGAATAAAGAGCAAGAGCAAATCTCCACTTGTCTTAAATGAAAAAGTTGAACTTGATTGAAGATGGAGCAAGAAACCTTATCAACTATCCCGATCTTAAAAAATAGAATCCAATTGCAATACCCAAACCACAGAAATAAACCAAAGTGAATAATCAATTAATATTATAATTATATTAATTATATCAAATTTAATATAATTAATTTAATTAACTTTAATAATATTTCCAGCTTATAAAATTATAATCAAATTATATTTACCGCAATATAATTCATAATATATAAATGAAGTCATAATAATGCAAATAATCTATCTTATGCATTAAAGCTAACACTTTTAGAAGCTCTAGAGTGATTTTAGGCTTAGGTTGTTATTTTTATCTTTAATTTTAATGATTAATATATTGCATAATTACATAAATTAATAAATCTTAAAACATTATCATTTATTTCAACAAAAAATACAACTATTCCATTAACAATAAAAAATAAGTTGAAAATAATATATATTTTTAGAGAAAATTATGATGATTTTTTTTATAATAAAAAGAAAGTCAAACTAGGGTCATAATCTTTATGAAATAAATTAGATCTTTACTAATAGTCTTCACAAGCAAAAAGATAAACTTAATTCGCTTATTTGGTGAAAGTTAATTTTAATTCTTAGACAAATTGATATAAAAAGATATAAAAATTTTAGAAGAATAATATAGAATTTTTCATGCATGGCACGGGCTATTACACTACTTCTTATAATGCATTAACAATTCGGTTTGGGTTCTAAATAAAAAAGCTGGAATCAAAAATGTATTTGGGCTTCTCGGCCCGCTTAGGCCAATCCAAAACAAAGGTCCACTTTATCACAACCCAATACCAGATCAGCCCACTACCACAACCCATCAGTCGTCCCAGTCTAAAGCAAACCGGTTCATTAATTGAACTAATTGGACCGGTTCAAAGCAAAACTTAAAAAAGAACAGTAATTTCATATAAAATTACCTTTATGTCCTCTTTGTTTGACTATGTTAGATCTCTCCATCTTCTTTCTTTCTCCAGCTACGTGTACATATATCTAAGTCATGCTCATTCGTTGTCCATGACGTCACCTACCGGTCCAACCATGTCAACCTCATCGTTAAGTATCCCGTAATCGGGCCCAACCTGTATTCTCCTTCTTCGACTGTCTTCGTCGCCGCTAACCCAGGATATTGGGTAATTCAATTTTCACTATATCTTGAGTTCTTTCATTGTAGAATTGACTATTGATTTGTCTTGCTTCGATTATTAATGCGAATTTGATTAATTCATCCCTAGGAATTTGTTGACTTGATTTATTTCATAATAAACGGCGTTGTCATACTTTGCAAATTGAAGTATTATACGCATTGAAATTTGGCTTTCTTTTTCACCTTTCTCTCCCGGCCACTACGACTGTCGGGTCAACGAGTGCTTCAATCCTTCTCAAATTCGCTCCAATTTCTCTCTCCTCCACATCCCTTCGCCCTCCACCTAGGGATGGCTCGACCGGGACCGGACCGGCGGTTCGAACCGGAACCGGACCGGGTCAAAACCGGGACCGGACCGGAACCGGTAGGAACCGGTTTTGACCCGGTCCGGTTCCGGTTCGGGAAATTGCGTTTTTCGAACCAGCGGTTAACCGCCGGTTATTTTATTTTATTTTAATTTTTTTTTAACCGCCGGTTAACCGGTTAAACCGGTTAACCGGCGGTTTTTTGTAAAAAATATTAAAATAAACCGGCGGTTAAACCGGTTAACCGCCGGTTAAAAAAATTTAAAAAAAAAAATACAAAACCGGCGGTTAACCGGGAAAACCGGTTAACCGCCGGTTACAACGGCTAGTAAACTAGCCGTTGCCGGTTAACCGGCGGTCCTAACGGCTCCTAGCCGTTAGGAAATTAAAAAAAAATAAAAAAATACATTTTTAAATATTAAAAAATTTATATCCAACCCCTATAAATACCATACCATACAATCTTCAAATCACACATCCAACAACAACAATCTCTCTTCTCTTTCTCAAATCTCAATCTCATAATCTCTCAAATTCCATCAACAATCTCTCTTAATCTCTTCCTTTCTTAATCTTCCTTTTAATTAGCTTTTGTCTTTCAATATTTTATTGCTTTTACATTTTTAATCACATTATTATATTGTTCTAAGTTTTATTGTTTTATTGTTTTAATTGTTTTTAATTGCTTTTAATCATATTATTTAATTGTTCTTAATCATATTATGGCGGATCATTTTGACACCCAAGAGAGTGATAATGTCACTTCTCCCACTCCCACTCCCACCTCCCAAGTTAGGTCCTCCGCTAGGGGTAGGACCGCTAGGCCTCAAGGGCAAGCTAGCGGTTCGAGGCCGGCTAGGGGTAGGGGGGGGAGGACCGGGACCGGGTCCTCCTCCGGGAACCAATCCCGGAAACTAACATCTCCTGTTTTTACAAAGTGGTTTACTAAATTAGAACCCGGTATCGAGGAACTCGAGGCCGAGGATTATGATCCCGGACTAATTATTGTTTCTTGTAACTTTTGCGAGGCGACATTCCAATGGAAGAAAAGTGGAGGATATGGAACCCTTCAACGACACATGGAGCACAGACACGTCGCCGAGATGGGAATGCTAGGGGGACAAACGCAAATTTCCGGCGGATTTGCATCTTCTACTAGCGGTAACCCTTTATTTCGTTTTGATCATGAAGCTAATAGTGTAGCATTAGCCGAAGCTATTTGTGTTGATCATTTAGCATTTCGATTTAGTGAAAATGTAGGATTTAATGAGTATATTAAAGAGCATACACAACCCGCTTTTAAATCCGTATCTAGGAAAGTGATTAAGAAAAACGTAATTAAGGCTTATAAAAGACACAAGCACGAATTAGTTTCTTATTTTTCGCAAAATGATATGAATGTTTCTATTTGTAGTGATATATGGAGTGATAATACTCAAACCCATTCTTACATGGGTGTTACATGTCATTTTGTAGATCATCATTTTACAATGCAAAAACGTTTATTGGCATTTAGAGTCTTTGATGATTCACATACCGCACAAAATATTGCTATGATGATTCGTACAATTTTAGAAGAATATAGACTACTTAATAGAGTTTTTTCAATTGGATTCGACAATGCATCTGCTAACACCGCATCTATTAGAGATTTACAAGAAATGTGTCAACCTTTATTTGGTGGGAGATTTTTTCATATTCGATGTGCTTGTCATATTTTAAACTTATGTGTTCAAGATGGTTTACGTGCTATGAGTTATCATTTTGATCCAATTAAGAACGTTATTAAGTATATTTGGGGGCATCCTAAAGTTACAAGAGATTGGATGACCTTTTGTAAAACTAACGGGGTGCACCCAAAACGTTTTTCAAAAGATGTGGGTACCCGATGGAACTCTACTTACATATTACTATGTGAATGTATAGAATATAGACAAGTTTTAACGTCTTTTGTTTCTCAAAACCTTTCTGGCTCTACTTTCTATTTTAGTGAATCAGGTTGGGAAATATGTCAAAGTATTGCAACGTTTTTAAAATGTTTTAGTGATGCAACAAAGAGATTTAGTCATGTTTATATACCAAGTAGTAATGTTTTTGTCTTGGAAGCTTGTAATGTTATGGCTGGTTTAAGTGAGGGAGCTAAAATTCCCGGCATTGAGGAATCCGTTGCAAGCATGAGGAGTAAGTGGTTGCAATACTATAGATATATTCCCGATTGTTTTCTTGTTGCTTGTGTTTTAGATCCTAGACTTAAATTAGGAGTTTTACACGCTCTTTTAGATGACTATTATGGATATATTTTAGCCGACGGTGAACTAGAGGATATTTTAGGTATGGTTTCTAGAACTAGAACATACATTGAAACTTTATTTACTCATTTTTCGGATTCTCCGACTCCTTCACAATTACCTCCGGCTTCTTCGAGCTCTAGTAGCTTGGGGGCCTTTGGAGCTAAGTATTTTAGTAAAAGACCAAGAGTTACAAACACGAATGCGGAAATTGATAACTATCTTAACACCAACTTTGAGTTTGTTAGTTGTGAAGCTTTAGATGTTTTGAAGTGGTGGGAGGATCATAGGAGCATGTTTCCAACGCTTGCGAAGATTGCGGCTCAAGTTCTTGCCGTCCCCGCTTCAACCGTGGCGGTGGAACAAACTTTTAGTGCAGGAGGCAACACTTTAACGAGGAAGAGATCAAATTTGGCACCGGAGTCATTGGAGGCGCAATGTTGTGTTTGCGATTGGAAGAGAGCCGCAATGAGGCAACAACGTAACATTAACGAGTCATCGGAAGACGAGTGGATTGGAGATTCTACTACGATACGCACCGATTCATCCGCCGAAGATTCGACTTAGGTAACGGGTTTTGAAAAAAGGTAAAGAACTACGTGGGCTTTGATTCCTCTAACCCGAGAGGATACGTAGGCAACTTAACAAGTAAGTCACTGTTAAGTGCAAGCCCAATTTTTTTTAATTTTTTTGTTCCTTCATATTTAATTTAAAAAACTTAAAAAAAATGACAAAACATTCTTTTTTAATAGCGTTTTTTTATAATCATTTTTTTTAAGTTTTTTAAACATAATTTTTAAACTTAAAAACAATGACAAAACATTCTTTTTTAATAGCGTTTTTTTATAATCATTTTTTTAAGTTTAAAAATTATTTTTATATTTTTTTTAAATTTTTTTTTAAATTTTTTTTTTTTTTTTAAAAACCGGTCCGAACCGGATGAACCGGTATGAACCGGAACCGGATTGAACCGGACCGGACCGGAACCGGAACCGGTGGAACCGGTTTAAACCGGTTCGGAACCGGACCGGACCGGACCGGGAGCCAACTCTACCTCCACCGCCGTTGGTAGTGCCGACGAGACGTATATTGTCGCCGCCGAGTCGGAATATCTTCTCGTACAAGATGGAGGCGATGTGAGGCTATCGACTTATAGAAAGGATACAACGTCGCCATAAAAGGTAATCAGCCAAGCTTTCACATAATTCATTGATTTTTGTTGCAATTTTCTTGCAATCTTTCCTTTTTTAGATTTATTTGATGGTGAGTTTAATATGCAGAAAGGAAGTAACTAGACTGCCTTTGAAGTTGTTGCAAATAGCATGTTTGATTGTTAGCCTATTTGTCTTTGCAATAGGTAAGCTTTTGTTTCCGCATGTACATCAATTGTACAACAAAATGCCAATGCATATCAACCCCCTCTATTATTTTGTTGAATATGAAGGAATTGTAGGAAGCATTGTTGGGAAGATAAAAGGCTAGACAACTGAAATAGGGTTTTCCAAAGGAGTAGCCATTAGAGTCATTTCAGTAGCCATAGTTCCCCTTGAAGTTATCGAGTTTGTCATCCATAGTCATTTTCTATATATATCCAAGGTACATGAAGATATTAACAGTTGTAATTTGCATGTTAATGACAATTTAGAGAAAAGATAGATTAGTTTTTTTATCTGGTTAGGACTACAAGGATGCAACTTGCAAGCTATGGTGTGTTTTAATGAAAATTTAAGTAGGAACAACACACAAGTAATTGCAAGTAGTAGTAAGTTGTAACAAACTGAACAATAATTAGGCATGATGTTGTTTGCACAACTTATGTACTTAACTTATCCTTGTTTCTGTAATAGATTTTGGTTGTTAGGAAAGATGTAGATTATTCAAACATACTTAAACTACTTTACTCCACTTGATCAAACAAGTCTTAGTTTTGTCCAACCTTTTAGGCTTTGGATGCGTTGGCCTTCGTTTACGAGTTCTTGTTCTGGCTTACATCCCATTTGTGCTATCCTCTTGCAGTCGTGACATTAAATTTCTTCAAAGAGATTAGAGATATACATGCTCAGGATGATTATGTCAACAAGCTATCCTAACACAAGTCTTGTAAACATAGATCGAAAATTAGCTCAGTTATCCTAAAGGGATTAGAGATATATCGTGAATTAGCGCCTTGTGGGAATGATAACTGACTAAGTGTATCTCTAACTGACGCTACAACTTGTGAAGGCATGGTCTTATAAACATAGATTGAACCATGTATATAGCTCAAAAGTGAGCTTTCATCTTGCAGCTAATTGTGTGGAATCAACATTCAAGACAATCTGTGAATATAAAGAAGTTGTGAAAGCAATTTCTTCTACGTGTTGAAATTTTCTGAAAGTGTGCTTTAATTTAGTTTGTTATATACACTTACTTTCTATTGACATGGAGCACTCGGGGTATATTTTATCAAGTGCTGACAAGAAAGCTCATGTTTCTTGGAAATGTTAAATCTTCGAAACGCCTATATGCACTCGACTTTTTCTCTATATGCACGCGATTTGGTGCGCATATGTTATGCGCATAGTTTGGTGCGCAGTTTTCTTGCGCACAAGGGTATTTTCGGGATAAATGTGAAAATCCTGACGATGTCTGATAAATGTGTGCGCAGTTGTCCTGCGCACAGAATAAATAATGCGCAAAAGTTCAGCGCACGACGTTTCGGATTGCCGAATGTGTGCGTTGAACTTGTGCGCACAGAATTAGTGCGCATGTCTTATGCGCACAAGGTCTTTTAAACCCTTCGCAGCTTCTTCTTCTTCCTTCTTTCTCTTCTTTTCTGTGCTTTTTCGCTCGACGGCGCCGACCACCTTTTTTCCATTTCCGAGCGTTTTCCTCGTCTAAACACAATTCCGTCAATGGATTCTGAACCCCCTCATTCTTCCGGTCCCGACCACACCACTTCCGTCCCAATCCCAACACCTCCGGCGACTTCCGTCCCAACGGAGCCACCTCTGGCGACCTTGTCCGACGATGAAGCGTTGGTGGATGGAGGCGGCCGGCGGTATGCGACTCGAGCGGCGTTGGCAGCGGCAAATGCTCCTTCGGCGAACATTCCGGTGAGGGCTAGGGTTCCGGCGACTCGAGTTCCAGCGACGACGACTACGGATCCGGAGACACCGCACGAGCTTTATTCGGTATAAAATTTCTAAACCCGCTTTTTTCAAATATTTATCGTATTTAATTTTGGAAATTTATTCGTAATTTTTTTTTTGTAATAATTACGATTAAATTTAAGTTTTTTATGAATTAAATATTAGAATTCGTATCTTAATTGTAATTTAATCGTAATTTTTCATAATTACGTTTAAATTTCAGTTATTTATGAATTAAATATTAGAATTCGTATTAATTGTAATTTAATCGTAATTTTTCATAATTACGATTAAATTTCAGTTTTTTATGAATTAAATAGGGGTTTTTGCAGGAAACCACCCGCTATTTGTCGGAATTTGCAGGTAACCACCCGCTATTGACGTATTTATTTTTAACCACCCAAATTCTATACTTTTCTTACAATTCACCACCCGTAAACAGTTTCCGTTAGATATTCCGTTAAAACATGCGAAATTACACTTTTACCCCTCCATTTTTACAGAAAATAAAAACTTTGAAAGTTATGGGGCAATTTTTGCAATTTCCTAAAAACGGATTGAAACCCTAGATCAAATTGTTCTTCCCCAATTCACTTTCTTGAATGACTCAACCGCCACGCCATCGGTGGCCACTCCGAATCAGGCATACCTTACCGAACCTCTACAATGCACACTTCTCATCCTCAATTTCTAGACACCAAAAATCTCCTTCCTCTGTTCTCTAAAGTCCTTCGCCGGAGGTATGACGTCGCCATCGGTGGCCACCCATTCAGCCGTTGTCATTTCATCGGCCCATGGGTTGCACGAGGTATGACGTCGTTTATGCACCTGAGCTTCTTCTTGCATGGGACGCAGAGCCGAGGCCTCTGATCGATCTGGATGGGCCGGTTGCAGAGCCAGCATGGAAGATGTCTGATGACTATATGGATTGGCTGGACGAGTTCTCACATCCCGTCGTCGATCCATCCTCTGAGAGACATGATCGCCCGCCTCGCTATGGATATACCCCGGTGCCTATCGATGCATTAGCGGTATGTAAAATTTTATAAAGTTTGTACAAAACTTAGCTTTAGACCTTAACTAACGATTAAATTTACGTTTTGTTTGCAGCGTTGTCAGATCCTTCAAGCCATGATGCACTCTTTTCTAGACACCCCTATCTCGGATCGACCTTGGGCCACTGAAGATGTGATTCGTGGTTGGCTTGCAATCTTAGAGGCACCTCAGGCACCTTTGGCACCATCTCCCCCACGTGCATCGCGGATGCCACCACCACCACCACCTCCTGTTTTCCGAGATTCTGTTCATGAGAGTGGCCAGGAGAGTGGATGCGGCACTCAGGAGGATGCGCACCAAGATGATATGACTCAGGGTGATGTGCCTCGGGAAGATGCTCCGCCTTATACTCAGGAGACTCAGGATTAGACGCTTGACGTCTGTTTTTGTTTGATGGATGTTTTATGTACGATTGATGTTTTATGTATGCCTTTTTCTTGTGTGATGGTTTTAAATTTTATGTTTTGCGTGTTTGAATATTCAAAACGACTCCGAACAATAATGCAAATACAAATCTGAACAACAAGACGTGAAAAACTATATTGATTTGAAAACGAAATACAAATTTCAACAACAACACTACACAAAGAGATGGTGAGGAAGACCAACCTATCGAGATCCCCAAACCGATGATTGGTTTCGATGTTCGGAGTCGGCAATATGTACCAACTAATAACCAGTTTCCAAACTCTTATTAGTTCGTACATTTTGCTAAATCCGAACATCGAAACCAATATCGGTTGGGGATCTTTATAGGTTGTCCCTCCTCAACTTCTCTTTGTCTAGTGCTATGCTTGTTTACTAACGATTACAACAATGACTTAACTAACGATTACAACAACCACTTAACTAACAATTACAACAACGAACTAACGATTAAAACAACCACTTAACTAACGATTGGAATATAAGGTCATATTTTAACGGATGTTATGCGCACGCAACGGTCATATTTTAACGGTCTTCAACCGTGCACAAATCTAATGCGCAAAGAATCACGGTCAAAATGCGCAAAGAATCATGTGCACAAATCTAATGCGCATATAAGGTCTCCAAGGCGTTTTCGCGTATTTTCGATCAACTTTTTGTGACGGGGAGACCGTATACACACTTTATATGCCTAATAACACATAATTGTATAATTTTTTGAAACATAATCAACATCGATGTACTAGACCCTTTATATCTCAACTATTTCGAAGAATGAAAGACTAGTGAAGGTTTACAAAGGAGGTGTTACTCGAAGAGCTCGAGTTTTTGACTCAAAGTTACCGACAAGGTTAAGTAGCTATAATATGCATTGAAAACAAGTTTCATTGCATTCCGACGTCGTTTGGGCATCGAACCGCCTATTCTCGACCTTAACAGGCCATGAGGACCGATAAGGGTTTTTTTGCGTTTTCGTGTATTTTCGATCAACTTTTTGTGACGGGGAGACCGTATACACACTTTATATGCCTAATAACACATAATTGTATAATGTTTTGAAACATAATCAACATCGATGTACTAGACCCTTTATATCTCAACTATTTCGAAGAATGAAAGACTAGTGAAGGTTTACAAAGGAGGTGTTACTCGAAGAGCTCGAGTTTTTGACTCGAAGTTACCAACAAGGTTAAATAGCTATAATATGCATTGAAAACAAGTTTCATTGCATTCCGACGTCGTTTGGGCATCGAACCGCCTATTCTCGACCTTAACAGCCCATCAGGACCGATAAGGGTTTTTTTGCGTTTTCGCGTATTTTCGATCAACTTTTTGTGATGGGGAGACCGTATACACACTTTATATGCCTAATAACACTAGTTTGTATAAGCTTTTCAAACATAATCCACATCGATGTGCTAGACCCTTCATATCGCAACTATTTCGAAGATTGAAGAGTATAGTGCGCAGTGGTACAACGCACATAAATTTCAGCCATGCGCTAAGGTAAAGCGCACCTATTCTGTAACTTTTTGAATCTGTAACTTTTGGTGCGCAGGTGTAACGCGCACAAAAAATTACAGTTAAAAATTTGTGCGCAGCTACATAGCGCATTTAGTTACCGTTATTTTGAATCGGTAACTCCTTGTGTGCAGAAGCAACGTGCACCATATACATAAATTCCTATAAAACCAACGGTTTGAAGGTGGTGATTTCTTCATCCATCTCAACTAGTTCATCCATCTCAACTACAGCAAAAATCGAAGTTTCCCTACTTAATCGGTAAATTTTTCTTTTGTTCATTTTTGTATATGCTTTGTTTTTTGTATATGCTTTCATGTTTATAACTAAAGTTTTTTATTATTTACTTATTTGGAAGAACATAACTACGAATATGGCATCATCATCATCATCACCAAGACGTGTGAAGCCTGACCCTCCACAGATAATGTGTATTGGTACAAAAAGGTGTCGCCAAATGTGTAATGTTTACGTTAGCAATGACGAAGACATGCTTGACCAGTATGGACGAAGGCATTATGCATGCAATTGTTTCTTCGGAATCAGGTTTATTGATCCAGAGCATACCCCTACTGCTTTACGTGCTATCACGAAATTAATCATCAAGAAAAAGAAGAGTGACAATAGAGTGAAGGTCCTGATGGAAAGGTTTAAGATTAAAGAAAAAGAATTGCGGTTGATGGTTTATAGTATCGTCTATGCTTCCGACTGCTCTTCCTCTTCTGCCGACGACGCCTAAATCGTAGACATCTAATGTTATGAGCATTGTGTACTTTCGTTCTGTACTTTCATTACGTACTTTCATTATGTACTTTCATTATGTATTTTCATTGTCGCTTCTTTGTCTCTCGAACGTGTTAAGAAATTCCAATGCAATCTGATCCATTCATTGTTATATAAAGCACAATTACACTACTACCAAAATAACAAATACGAAACATTAAAAACCAAGGCATTACAAACTAAGAAATTCCAATGCGTCTTCTAATTATTACATGACAATCTCACTCAGTCAGATATGTGAACGGGTTCGGTCCCTCCTTTATACATGAATGGATCTGGTGCCCGACCATTTGAAATGCGGTACTCTTGATACATCCTCAAATTGTCCCCATATGTTTCTTCCCACCATTGAATGTTTGGATCTACCTGTTTCTTCCACGAACCGGGAGTATGCGGTAGTGGCGAACCAACCATCAACGCCACCTATATAAACACAATCGACTTAAGATATTAAACAAAAAACTATGATTACACAAGTATCAAGTACAATTGTCTACTTTACCGGTATGAAGTGGTCACGGTTGCCTACGTGTGCCATGCCGAAAATCTGTCGTGGAGGATCAGCGTTTTCTGTTCTACACCTTAGCGGTAAGCAAAAGGTCGGAGCATCCCAACACAATAACACGAGGCCAACTTGGTATAGGGTGGCAAACACTAAGCCCATCAGTGGAAAGTGCAACCAGTACAGTTCTGAACAAGGGCTTCTGCAATGGTTAACTTGGAGAATAAGATCCTCCCAAGTACCCGGACGAAGACGACGACGAATAGGCTCGTACAATTCTCGGTTCTGAAGCAGCTCCGTTACCAGCTCACGTTGAATGTTTCCGTACTCTTGTTCTTTTCTTCCCAGAAGTAAGGCCATCGACCTATAACCACAATGTCCGTCAGAACGTACCTATCTAACATCTGTGATGTATGGAAGCCAAAAATCATCCAAATTGTCAATGCCGAAGTCAACCCCCCTATGAATGAGAGGAACACCAAGTTCTTCAGGGCACTGATCGAAGTCAGTGTAGTTTGATCCTTCAGGCTGTGATAGGTCGGGCATGGGTTGAGAATGCAACTCCTCGGCCTCAATGACCACGGGAAGTGATGTCGTTGTTTGCTCTCTAGGACAACCTGGTCGTTTTGCTCCTGTATTGTTTGCCTTCTTCTTTCCTTTTGATTTCTGCTTTGCCTCCTCCTTCTCATACTTCTCCAGCTCTTCTTGTTTGTGCTCAAAATAACTCTTCTCTCTCGATTCCTCCTTGTCATTTTCACTGTCATCCTCCTCCTTTTTACGACGACCTGGCCGTCTTGCTCCTGTACTCTTCTTTCCTTTTGATTTCTGTTTTGCCTCCTCCATCTCATACTGCTCCATATCTTCTTGTTTTATGTCATCCTCCTTGTCATTTTCACTGTCAACCTCCTCCTTATCCTTGTTCTTTGCACCCTTTGGCCTGCCTTTTCTTCTCACATTTGTCGGTTCTTTCAAGGTAGTTAGTTTAGGATGCTCCAAGTCCTGATACAACTCACCTAGCTGGTATGCCGTGCTTTTCTTCAAGGTTCCAAGTTCCAACTTGGTGAACATTTCATGGAGTCGCAACTCTATAATGTTCATTCGGACCTTCAGATTTGGGTCGTCTTCTGTTTCAGGAGTGTCATCCCAATGCAAATCCCTCCAGAACGGGTGAATGTCATCCTCAATCAGGGGTGTGTTTGAAATGATAGCGTGTGCAATTTGATGGACGCACGGCAACCCAAGACAGTTCCTCACCCAATGGTCGGTGCATTATTCAGGAAATTTCCCCGTCAACATGATCTCATAAGTAGCCAACAAATGATCAAAACACCTGTCTGACACTTTGTAGAATAGTCGGGAAAAAATAGCCCTTCCAAGCGGATGCATGTTTGGATCATCAAAATCAGTTGGTCGTTTGGAGAGAGACATGTTCATGCTCGCCCTAATTGAATCAATCTGAAGGAGTACTGAATGATGGATCCGTACGATCACTCTGTTAAAGCCCCCTCTGCTGGAACCAATAATATCTTTCAAAACCTTGTGCATCCCTTCAACTCTAAAAAACAGTTAAGTTGGTAAGTTCAGAAAGTACGCCGTTATGATATAATCGTCTTTAACTAAAAAAATATCAATATTTACCTGTTTGAAGTCCTCGTAAGGAAATGAAGCTTATGATCTGTCCAAGCCCTCACTATACTTGTCTTGTGAGGATTAAGCCATGTTCTCTCGACGTATCCCACAAGGCCGCTCTTCCAAGATCTCTGCAACTGTTCGAGCCGCAGTTCATAGGTCTCTTCAGTAGCTGAGCAAAATAGTCCCCAACATTGTCCTGCAAAGGCTTCCACTTTAATTTGTCTCTTTAGGATGGTCGAAGCATGTGCCTCAATGTTGTGTTTGATATGCACCCAACACAACAAATGTTGAACTTCGCTCCCGAAAACAGTCTTTATCCCTTTTATCAGCGCGTCTTCGCAATCTGTCATTATAGTCGTTGGCATCACTCCCAAATCTATGAATAATGACTTCAATTGAATCATTATCCATGTGTAATGATAAATCCTTTCCGCTTTAGTGAATGCATACGCGATGTTGAACGTCTTGTGTGTACTGGTGAATCCAACGATCTCTACGAGCGGCATTTCATATCTATTGAAACATTAACATATATCACTACAGAACATAAATCATTATCCGAACTAAATATCGACCAAGGTATTGTAGAGACTTACTTGTTTGTCTTGTACGTCGCATCGATAATTACCACGTACGGGTACTTCTTCAACAAACGCAACGACTCTTGGTTAACAAAGAATAATATTGCAACCTCTCCGTTTGTCGTGTCTCTATGTGGGTGAACTACGTAGTCGTGGTCTCGCAAAAACTTAAGCGACCATTGTGTCACGTTTAGCTCTCCGCGATCTTCGTAATTCACCTTCTGCAAAAAGTTTGCAACTTGTCTCCTTGAAGTAACATTACCAGGGTACTTCTCCCTCAATTTAGAGATAATTTCTTTTGGCGTCTTGCGTCCAGTTCCATCTCCCCACCGCCTAGCACAAAGCTCTTGCTCTTCCGTCATTTGACCCATGAATGCATTCCCATGAAAACTAGCAAGTAGCACATGGTTATGCCGACCTTCTATCACACCTAAAATCCATTTTTCTCCTGCGACCCCGGGAATGTTTTTCTTTCGCACTGCCAGTAGCTGAAATCTACACTCACACTTCTTCGACTTCGACTTTCTAAGCCTAGGAACAGCCAACTCTGGATTCTCTTTGTTCACCTTTGGCCTCCCAGATCTTGGTTTTCCAAATCTATCGCACACAATACTTATTTGGTACGGACTTGAATTACGCGTTACCAAAGCTATCACTAACTCCTTTCCTCTATCTCTCGCCCACTCATACAATTCTTGCGGAGTATCCCAATATTGTGCGGTTCTAAAATAATCCGAATAATCTTTCCCCTATACATAATTGTAGAGCGACAATTACACTACTACCAAAATAACAAGGCAAAATACGAATCATTACTTTAAACTAATTAGGATATCATATGAAACTAATTAGGCTATCATATGAAACTAATTAGGCTAGCATATGAAACTAATTATGCTAGCATATGAAACTAATTTGAAACTAATTACGCTACCATATGTTTCAAATTATAACATATTATACTAACCACAAATTCACCACTCGGATCCCAGTCGCCGAACTCTTCGTCTTCTAAGAAACCATCCAACCATTCGTCGTCGTTCGGGTCGTCTTCCTCTTCTTGTGATCCGCTATCCCAATCGTGTTCTTCATCACTATCTTCACAAATTTGATTAATCAACTCTAACTTACGAGAGTTTTGATTACGGCGAGACAGTTTGAATGAATTTGTTGGAAAACGAAGAGGTTTTGAATGAATTTGTTGGAAACGAAGAGATTGTGGCTTTATATAGGCACATTTATGACCGTTGTGGTCCAAATGGATGGATCCTAAACTGTAAAGACCCGTGCGCTAACCATCCGCGCACAAACCCAAACCCTTAAGCACCTGTGCGCAGAACCTAAGCGCACCCGTTTACATTTAACGGCTACTTTTTTCAAAGATTTCAACGGCTACTATGTTAGAGTAGTGCGCAGAAACAGGGCGCAGAGATTCTCAACCTGTGCGCAGTATTTAGGCGCACAAGTTGTTACAGACTCTGAAAATTTACGAAAAGTACCCGTAATACCCCGTAAAACACGTATGCGCATAAGAACTGCGCACAGATGCGTGCGCATAAGTTGCGCGCACAGAATCACGTGCATATACGCCTCGATTCGCGTGCATATAGCCATTGCCTAAATCTTCTATCTTGGTCCTAATGGGATATATGTGCATACGAGGTATAGGAAGTCTTTGGAAAATGCTCATTTGTGTCTCTTATTTAGTTTGAGTTTATATCCATGGTAAAAAAAACAAAGTTGAGAGTTATTTGCTAAACTACAACTCAAATTGTGTTGACTCATGGTGTAAAGATAAGAATTTTTTGTTAAACAACTTTTAGTTGCAAACAAATGTCTTAAATTTGTTTGAAAACTAATTTGATATCACTTTGTATATATAGGCACTCAAGGCAATTCTAATCACTTCAACCTTTGTATCATCATGTTTCCTATGCTACTGGTGTGTATGCATCCTTCTGGAGCTTGGCATCACTCCTTATGAAAAAGGCCAATGCAAGCATGAAGATGCACAAAGGTTTGAGACTTCGACTTCCTCTACATCATGAATATAATTATCAAGGTTGAAACTGATATTTCACAGTGCACTAGCAGTACTCATCGAGCTTGTCAAGATGAAGCTTCATATATAAAGTCTACAAATGTACAATCCCAATAACAGATTAATAACCGAGTGCGCGAGTGCACGTGCACCCCACCTAGTTATTTTTAAAAATTAACGACAAGAGCTAAAATTACACTCTCGGTCCGAATTCTTGTTATTTTGTTTGTTTGGGCCGGTTTGGTAATTTTGGTATACGTTTCTTCTGTGGTTGGGGCGCTGCCTCTCCCTTCTAAGGTTATGACGTCGGTGACTCCATTGCCAACGACGGGGGCTTGGACGCGGAACCTAAGCCGTGGTGGGGGACGGGTTCAGGCCAAACGAAGCATGAAGGAGAAGGATAAGTAGGTGTTGGAGAGGATTCGCGAGGAGGCTGAAGGTGGTGATGGTGGTTCGAATCTGCAGGTGTCTTCAGGGGTTTTGCGGACAGTATAGGTTCTGCGAGATTTGGGTTCGTTGATAAAGATGAGGAATCTGGGGTTGCCGTAGTTGCTGTTTCGATTGGCTTGGTCCGAAAAGGTGTTGATAAAGATGAGGAATCGAGTAGCTCTCGGTCGGGGTCCGATGACGTTTCGTTCAGTAAAAGTGTTGTGTCGGGATCCAGTGTTGTATCAGGAGACAAAGTTCATGTTGATGTTGCATCGGGATCTGCTGGTGAAGCCAAATCTGCAAATGTCGGGAAGAGTTTAAGTGTTGATAGAGTTGATAGCTTGGGGGAGTCGGTGAGTGCTCCTGGTTTTGCTGGTTTGAGAGGGAGTGTGGCTAGATCTGCTGATGCTAGGATTTTGGGGGAAGAATGGGTCTGAAATGCCGAAGTCGTATGCTGAAATGTTGAGATCTGAGAAAATTTCTAGAAATTAGGATAATTTTGGGAGATTAGAGTTCATTGAAGGGATTGATAGGAATGTGTTGAAGTTCAGTAAGGATGATGTGCAAAAGGAGGAGGATGGGTGGAATGCGACAACTTCCGATGTGGTTATTGGAGAAAGATTGTCATACACTGCTTTCATGAAATTTGTTAAAAATCAGTGGGATGTGGAGACTCCTCATGTGTTGCTTAAGGATAATGGAGTATGGTTATACGATTCCATTGCATTGAAGATAAGGAGAAGATCATCAAGTATGGTATGTGAATGATTTCTGGAAAAGTTTTGGAGTTAAAGTAAGCATGATTGGGAGTGTTATTGGGAAGCTAGTTTGTATGGATCAGGTTACGAGCAGATTTGAGAGAATTTCCTATGCTAGAATGTTGGTGTGGGAATGTGGAGAATACTAGGAGAAAAGAGGTTAGATTGGAAGGTTATGATGGCAAGCAATTTATCCAGGTTGTGATGTTTAAGTGGATTACGGGAGTTTGTTATAAGTGTATGGCTTTTGGGAAGTAGTATGATCGGTGTCCTAAGAGAGATGTGTCTGACATGAAATTTGTTGGTAAAAAGGACACTGGGGCTTGGGTAATTGGTATGATTCAATAACTTTTTTTCCAGATTTGGTAGTCTGGATGAATCTGATCACTTACCTGGGATCCTTAGCATTGCTGTCCTTTTTTATTCTAGACTCATTCCTTATAGGTTCAAGAATCATTGGGTTCTAGAGGATGATTTTGAGAGGATTATTGGTAATACTTGGAATGAGGATGTGAGGGGTTCTAAGCAATTTTGTTTGGTGACTAAGCTTAAAAGAACTAAAGTTGCTCTGAAAGTTTGGAGTAAAAGGAGATTTGTTGGGGTGATTAATGATGTGGAGCAAAGTGAGTTTTGCTTTGAGATATGTTTTGCTGAGCTGCTGCTAGATTATTTCAATTAGTGTTAAACAGGTTGTTGTGAAAGTGGCTAGGAAAATTAGCAAATCAAGAGGAAACAAAGGGATATGATGTTGGAGCAGAAAGCTAAACTTGACCGAATTAAAATGGGATAAGAAATCTCTTCTTTGTTTTTCAGAAGTGTCAAGGATAGGAAGAATGTGAACTTTATCCACATGATGAGAAGAAATGATGGATCTATGGTTGAAGATAAACATGGAATCTTTGACATTATTGTGGATTTTTATAAGAATCGGTTTGCCATAGAGTAGATGAAGTGGTTCCTAATTTTCTGGGAATATCTGATAAGGGGGTGCATGACAGTTACAGAGATAGTTTATGCAGAATGCATGTGCATAAAGATATTAAAGAGGCTTTGTTTGATATTGGTAAAACCAAGTCCCCTAGTCTTGATGGTTTTGGAAGTTTTTTTTTTCAAGCATTGTTGGGAGTTGGTAAAAAATGATGTGTTGAATGTTGTGAAAGAATTATTTTCCTCATGTAAGATTCTTAAGCAGATTAATACAACTTTTGTCACTCTGATTCCTAAGGTTTTGAAGCCTGAGTGGGTTAAGGATCTTAGACATATCTCTTGTTGTAATGTTATTTTCAAGACTATTACTAAGATCCTTGCAGAAAGAGTTAGGGGCAATTGGAGGATGTTATTTCCATTGGTCAAGGTGCTTAATTTTGTTCCTGGGGGAAATCTTGTTCATAATTATGTGGTTGCTCGGGATTTAGTTAAGAGTTATTCTCAAAAGTGGGTCTCTCCTAGATGTATTATTAAGGATGACATTATGAAGTCCTATGACTGTGTGAGTTGGAGATTTTTGGAGTATTCTCTTAAATTCCTGAATTTTCCTGCACTTCTGATTGATTGGATTATGGAGTGTGTTAGTACCCTTATTTCTTCTATTCTGGTTAATGGTGAAGCTCAAGTTTTTTTTTTGTTGGGAAAAGAGGTTTGAGGCAAGGGGATCCCCTCTCTCCTTTCCTCTTTGTTATTGTTATGAAAATGCTGAGTAGAAAGCTTAGTAAGGCTGCTGACAAGAGGAATTTTATTTTCATCCTAAATGTAAAGGGCTTAAGTTGGTTGATATCACTGTTGTTGATGATCTTTTATTGTTTTGCAAAGCTGATGTTGAATCTGTTAGGATTTTGAAGGATTGCTTGGATGAGTTTGGGCATGAATCTGGTCTTAGTGTCAATATCCACAAGAGTGAAGTTTAATTGGGAGGAGTGAGTGTAGAGGAGAAGAATGAGATTATGCAGATTCTCTAATTCAAAAAAGGTGAATTACCTATTACTCATCTTGGTATGCCTCTACAAACTAGGAAGGGTAAGGTCTTGGAGTATGCTACCTTCATTAGGAAAATTTTCTTCTATAGTTCAGAGTTGGACAAGTAGAAAGCTTCCCTATGCCGGTAGAATACAATTAATCAGATCTGTTATTGGTGGTTTGTTGACTTTTTGGTCTCAAGGTGTGCTTATTCCTGATGAAGTGGTTAGTAGGATTGTGTCTTGTTGTAGAAGTTATCTTTGGGCTTGGAAACTGGTTAGTAGAAGCAACCGTGTTGCAGGGAAGAATGTGGCTAGGCCGTTGAATGAAGGAGGGCTTAATATCAAGGAAATTTTGTCATGAAATAAAACTATATTTTTCAGACTTGTGTTTGACATCCAGATGGGGAATAGGAATATGTGGACTGAATATGCTGACAAAGTTCTTCTCAGAAGAACTAATTTTTGGAGAAGGGAGGAAAAATCTTATAATTTCTGATTTTTTTAGAGCTCTGATAAGAATTTAGGATGAGGTGAAGATTAAGTTGACCAATACTGGTGATACTTCGGTGGATCCTGGGAATGACTCTATCAACCTTGACTTGGTTACAAGAAAGGGAGGTAAACTTCATTGTTTCAAGTTGTATGATATGATTAGAGGGGTTCAACCTTGTTTGAAGTGGTGCAAAGTGTTATGGGGTAGATGAACTCCTAGTAAATGGAGTGTTATTATTCGGCTTGCTGATCACACTAGGTTATTAACGGTTGATAGATTGGTGCAATGCTTTAATTCATGCCTAGATGTGTCTTGTGTGAGAATCATGAAGAGTATGTGAATCACCTTCGGTGGGATTGTATACTGATGTTGTGCTTGTGGAGGTGCTCTCTTGAAGGAATTTCATATTCATGCCTAGAGGAATTGATGACTGGCTTCTTAAACTTTTTGGTGATAGAGATAAACAGAAAGTTGAGTATAAGGTTAGTCATATTGCTTATAGTGTTGTGATTTACTTTACTTGGAGGGAGAGAAACAATAAAATCTTTAACAATAGAAAGAGTAGTAGCAGTGTGTGTGTTTCTGAGGTGATTTCTGATTGCAAGAGGAGGATTGTAGTTAAGATCATTGATGATTCCAGAAAAAATGTGTGTTTCTGAGGTGATTTTTGATTGCAAGAGGAGGATTGTAGTTAAGATCATTGATGATTCCAGAAGAAATGACAGGTTAAGGCAAAGACTTAGAATTTAAGGTTTTCTTGGATTTGTGGAAGTTACGGTGTGTGTTAGGTTCTTATGTTAATTCTGAGCGGTGGTTTTTGTGTGATTTCCTTGAGACCCCTTGTCTTGCAAGGTTCTTTGAGATTTGTGTGGTAAGAGGGAGTTGTAATTGTTGTGTGTAAAATATTCCCACCTTTTCAATATAATATAATGTATTTTAATAAATAAAAACTTAAAAAGGAAAAGAAAAGAAGAAATCAGACCGATTGAACCCGTCTTCAACACCCATACCAGCACAATTCGAAGCTTTCGATCAGCTTCAATGGAGGGTTGCACTTCCGGCAACGACTCGAGCAGCGATCGACGACGTCAACTTGCTGAGCAACGGGACGACTCTGGCAAGCTAACGAAACCTAGACGATTCGGTTCGGGATTGATACGTGAGTACTTGTTTGGTTTCAAGGATGAGCAAAGTCTTCGATTTATGGAAGCAAGGAACCGAATCAAGTGAATGGGAAATTTTTGGGGCTCTTAGTCCGAATGGAAAACAAAGGAAGTAAAACGGTATTAGGTTTGAATATGAACAAGATTGATAGGGGTATATATAGAGAGAGTTAAATCGAATCTGTATCTTTTTGTTAAAGATAGATTTGGACATATTGAACAAATCAATCTTGGTGAACAGATTGAAGTCGGCTCGAATGGGATTATTTTTGCTTTACTTTTCAATTAATTACGATCAACTTCTTTTGTTTTTTATTTGTGGTAAAAACGTTCTTATCAAATTCTAAGTAATCACGGAAATTGTCCAAACAGTATTAATGACTTATAAATATATTTAGGTACAATTATAGTTAACAAAATATTTATAGGAAGAAGGAATCCTTAATTGGGATTAAGATGATAAAAAATATCAAATTACAAAAATTCCCTTCATAAAATGAGGTTTTACACTAAGGAAAAACAAGTGTATAATGAATCTGACACTTTGAAGAAGAGTGAGATAAAGGAAAGAACAACTTTCCAAGAATTCATCTATCGAGATAAGAAGCATAGCTACTTTATACAACACAAGAAGGATGAGGTAGTGAATAAGATAACAAAAGTCTTCTTCTCAAGACAAAAATTATATAAAACGTTGTAAGGCGTTTCCAAATGCATTGTTGATCGACGCAAGATAGAACAAAAACAAGTAACTATAATTACTGAAAATGCTTTCTTTTTCATATTTACGGCTTTAAGGTAGTTTCAGTATAAAAACGCTTCTACACTACATGATATTTATGTATTCTATTGTTCAGGCATGTGATGTCATTTTTACATAGAGATTGTCGGAGTAACGCCAACATGGAAGAACTATGTTGTTGAAACTTTAATCCTATGGGAACGAAGAAAACTAGGTGTGATGTATTCAACAATCGGCCGAGTTGTTTGAGTTGGTTAAACAATCACCTACGTGCTTACCACTGATCAGAAAAAAAGCTTTGATGAATGCTATAGATAAAACAAATTCCAGATGCAACGTTCCTCCTATGTATACATCACATAAAAAAGAACATTGACGATTAGGCAAAGAAAGAAATAAGGTCAAAATTAAGGGGAACAAGTTTTGCAAACGCTTGCATGGAGTTATTCAAGAAGGTGAAAAATCTCGAGCAAGTTTATTAAAATCGAGATTTTAGGATCGGATCACGCAAGACCTTCAGATCGGATCGTAAAATCGGATAGTAAAATCTTAATATTTTACAAACACGATAAAATAGTATTGTATACCTAATATGGAACAAATATTAAGTAATAAAATTAAATTTCCTAAAATTAAGTAATAAACATTCTATATGAAGTGTAAATATGCTTTTATGTCACTCAATAATTAACATTACATGAGGAAAGAACAGATTTAGTCACTTTGACACGAAAAAATACAAATAATTCCACTTTAAGTATATTTTAACTTGATCTTACGATTTTATGAGATTTTTTTACGATTTTACACGATTTTGATATGATTTAAACACGATTTTAGTGTACGATATGGACCAGACATGTATTCTGGATTTTAAAATCTTACGATTTTACGACTTGAATCTCGAATTTAATAACCATGATCTCGAGTGCAACTTAAAGTTTCACCACAATGAAAGAGATTGAGAAAAGTGACCTTCAAAGATTAACTATCTTAAAAACAATTGATTGTATTTGTACAAGGAAAGATTCGTTCAGTTTGGCCGCTAAAATTTTCACACTAGGAAATAACATCACAACTATTTAACTTGTTTTGGCTTCGATATCTTATTCAGAATTTAAGGTTGAACGAGAACATTCAAGTTTCAAAATCAATTTGACACTTTCAGGGCAGAACCTAGACACAATGTTTGCTCTTTACGATTCGAAGATGCGTGACCTAGTGAAGAAAGTATTGGGTTCCTTCAATGAAATTCTACAGAAATGCGTAAGCCAGATTTTTAAATTTGATTTGTTCAAGTTGTTGATAATTTGATATACACTAAAGGGGAATATGACATGTACTGTGAATGTGTTAGTAGGCTTAGAGATGGATTGTCATTTGTGCATGATATCTGCAAATATGTAAAGAAGCAAGATGTAGATGAAGAAGGAGGTTGTCTCAATGCTCACGAACTTGTGGCTCAATTGGTGAACAAGGTATGCTATGACGAAAAATGATGACCTAGGTATGTTGTGACGAATGGGGTAAAATTTGGTATCTTACCACCTTTTAGCAACGAACAAAAATGCTCTGGTTCGTGACAATCGAAGTTGGATTTTGCTTCGTGACGGACAAGTTGTTATGGTTCGTGAGAGATGAGTCTATTATTTAGTTTGTGAAGGACGAAGTCCAATAATAATTCTTGGAACGAATGAGGTATACACTACAGGTGTGTTTGGTTGTTGGGGTTGAAGATTGAGAGTTGAGGTTTGGGGTTGGGAGGAGTTTGAGGAATCCAACCAAAGTTGGATTTTTGAAATTCTTTTATTTGGAATCAAACTCATTATCCAACCAATTTAAACCCTTCATATAAAATCCTTCGAAAATTTAGATTACGAAAAAAGAGATAGGATTGAGATATTAGGTTGAAAATAAAGGTAGGAAACTAAACATACTTTTCATAAACAATAGCTCAAACACTAACCTTCATCCTTACTTTATAAATTCATACTTTTTCAAAAATCCTATACTCGATATTTATTTTCGACCAACCAAAAAGACTCTAGAGTAAAAAAGTGATATATCTTATCTATCTGTGGCTATCCAATGCCAAAATTGAATGAAATTAGTACCTCATAAATGTTGCTCCCTCAATATCATTTTTTCTAATTTAAAAAGATGTCCAAAAGATCAAAACAAAGCGTTTTGCTAAAAAATTAAACACCCTCCTTTTTTTTCTTTCATTAGATCCGTGGTAAAACTGTACAACAGTAAAAATTTTCCAAACTAGAGATTCAATTGTTTTAAATTTTAAGTAAAAATGTGATATACTGATTATACTCCTCTGGTTTAGTATCATATAAGTAGTTAGCTTTTTAATATATTTTTTTAAAATTCAATTTACACAACGGTAATTAATTACTAAGTAATTAATAGAATTACATGAAGTTGGTTTGATTTTATTTTTCATGTAATATAACGTAAGTCATTTTAGCCTTTTAATTTTATACACAAACTAGACTAGGTCTCGCGCCATGCGCGAGTTTATATAACTCGATATAGTGAATTAGTAGTAAGGAGTATTATGTAATATAAAATTTTATATGAAAATAAGTTTATATCTTAAAATGATATTGATATATAATTAAATTTTTACATTTTAAATATAATAAACAACGAATATACATGAATTTTTAATACCAAAAATCTTATTTGATCAAATTATCATAGGTCAATTTTTAACAAATTTAAATAAATTGATTTCAACATATATAAAAATATATAATTGAAAACACTACAATAACACAAAAATATAATTATTTCTCTTATTTATTAAGAAATCAATCTGTTTGTGATACGCCATATCATAAAAATAAAATATATATTTGTAAAATAAAATAATAGGATATCGGGTGGTCAGAATCTAGAAAATTAACACATAAAAATCTTTTTGTAATCTGAAAGATCTTAAGCAATCTTTTTGTAATATATTTGCACACGATTTTCCAAATATAATTAATTTTTTTTGAGAAAATTACAATAAATTATAAAAAATCATGACTAATGAAATGACAACAGGTGGATGGCCTGAATGTAGAGTATGCCACGTGACATAGCTAGAATTGAAGAAATGTAATTTGCTTTAGTAGTTATATAGAGATTTTTTCTATTTTATTCTTGAATTTTGGTAAGAAAAGTAAGAGGTGTGTTAAACAGAGAAACATGATTATTAAAAATGTAAGGAAACTAAATGTAATTTTTACATACAGAGTTTTTATATTTTTAATATCTATCAAACCCACTAAATATCGGTAATATTAGAGAAAAAGAATAACTTTTATATGATATTTTTATGTACAAGATATTTATTTGATACAAGAATAAAAAGTAGAAGAATATTTATTATTGATTTTACCACAAATAAATTAAATTAATTTAAAATTTAAATGTGGGTTAATATTATATTGAATATGTTTAAATCAAATTGATAATACTCAAGAAAAAGAGAACATAATTTATAATCTTAATTCTAATACGAGCCTCCACGGTAGAAATTTTCTAGATCCGTCACTGCCGATAACCCCCAATTCCTCGATCCCCACTCTCCCTTTCAAATTCACCGATCAACCTCAATTTTGACTGTGGTAATTTTCTTCTTACATAGATGACAGTGAATGATGTCTACTTGTCTTTTATCCCCTTCGCGCACATACTTGACCGTATGATTGTGGGGAAAAATCCCGCACTCGGAAAATTTTAACTGGCACCCCAAACCTTTTTTTAAAACCCGATTCAGTTTTGGGCGCAACTAGAATGCGCCCAAAACTAGATCGAATTTTTGAGCATTTTGAAGGCAATAATAAAAAGAAATTCCATGACAATCACTCTTGTACACATGAAATTCAATGCCTTAACATCACTGAATGTTGTATGTTTTCATTGACTCTTTTTTTCATGACCTCTTGTAATTAAGATTAGTCAAATTAATTTGAGTTTCTGATTTCAAAAACTGAATTATGTGCTATCAGTTTGTGTTTTCAGATCGAATATAAATATAAAATGCAAAGAAAGATGTTTGGACAAGAAGGTTGTGATCACATGAGATGGGCTGCTAACATATTAGATATTGGTGTTCCATGGTTAATGTGCAAGGAAGATGACTCTCTTGATCCCGTTATAAGTTCCAGTGTTCTTGTTGACAATCTTAATTCTTTTCAAAATAAATTTTTTAATAGTTAATGATCTTATTGTGACAGATTAATATACTTGCAACGACTTTTACTGTAATGTGTTTACTAAAACAGACCTTACAAACCTCTCATGTGGACAGAGGTTTGGAGTGGATGGTATGATTTTGCAGTAATTGACTTTATCATTAGATTAATAAAGTAAAAAGTAAAATGCCAGATCAATAACTTTTTTCAAAGGTACACATGAAGGCTTTAGTAAATTATACTCCCTCCGTCCCAAAATATGAGTCCCATTTTTCTTTTTGGGCGTCCCGAAATGTTAGTCCCATTTCTATTTTTTCCATAAACTTCTTCCAATTATACCCTTACTCATATTATTTTAATATTTTACATTCATCATTTCCAATGCACTTATGTACTTTTCATTTGTAAACTCTTCTCCCATTGGTTATTGAATTATTTTAATATTTTACATTCATCATTTCCAATGCAGTTATGTACGTTAAAGCATTTGCCTTAATCCAACATATTTTTGTACAATGAGACTCATATTTTGGGACGGATGGAGTATATATATATACAAATAATATGCAGGTTTACAGAGTTTAGAGGACCGACTTACCAAAGAATCTAAATTCCCTATATTCAATTCATGTATCATGTGTCTTTGTAAAATGATTTAACTTTTGCAATTACTAAATTTATACAAAGAGGGAGATCTGTTGTGAACTATATGGTATGCATTTTTTCCTCTTTCAATTTCTTTGTGCTTGAAGTGTTTACTTTTTACTTATCCTAAACTACATTTTTCGTCATTAGTACCAAACTTTGAGCCCTTATCGGAGGCCGTTTGCATCTAATTTTAGTAATTGTAAACAATATTACATATTGCAATATACTAGCATGTTGTTTTCAAACATTTACACTCAGTTTCCAACAAGCATGATAATTTAGTAAACACGTCAAAAATGTATACAATGGGGAAATGACATTTAATAACTGGTCCTCGAGTTTATTCAATTGTAATGAGTTATAGACAGAAAAATAGATCATATATTCACCAACTTGGCTATTAATAAATCAAAATAGATTACCTTATTTTATATACCAAAATCTGTGGAGTTGGTAATAATACTGCAAACAAGACTTGAACAAAAATTTAGCATATAGAGCATTGAAGAAATTGCATACGCAAATAACATATATTTAAAAACTTCTGTCATGTACATTACAAGAATATTAAAAATCATATTTTTAAAAACTTATGTCCCATATATTACAATAATATTACAAATGATATAACAATTTGGTGAATTGAGAGAAGAGGTACAAATCATCAAACTCATTTGATTATATGATATAATATCATTTCAATATCTATTATGAAACATTTAAGAAATTATAATTACGCAAGACCCGTACGCGGGTTTCAGTCTGTTGATTTAAGCCCTAATAAAATAGGAACACCAATACACGAGCTAATTGTTTGGCAAAAAAAAAAGCACCGAGCTAATTAGGTAATGTGATGATTTTAAAGGGAGAGACGAATTGATAGGTAGTTGTGTGTCAATTGCTAAAATGATTAATAAAACATTCAGGAAAAACATAATCACTAATTAAACTTTATTTTTTTTCTTTTTGATAGAACAAATATTAGAGACTGCTTTGTCGAGGTTAGATTCTATATCATAAAGGGCTGTGAATATGATTAGCCCAATCTAATTTTAGGACGCCTATTAAATAACGTTAAATCATATTAAAAACTGTAATTCCCCGCGCGTAGCGCGGAGGCCCGTTTCTAGTGTCACTAAAATGAAACTCGAAAATAATAAGAATCATCATCATAAATATAAAATAAGTGAAATCCGTAAAAAAACTCGGAAATAATAATAATCATCATCAAAATAAGTGAAACCCGGATATGAGTTGTGTTTGAAATCGACGCATTAAGGGGCCCTTTGTCCCTTAACGGGTTATGGGAATATTTTGTAACCTTGTTTATTCAATAGAACATAAACTAACCTTCATCAAACCCTACATCCTTTCCGCCTCCGCCACTTTTTCCATATCTCATCTAATGCTTTTCCTTCACTCCCTCTCCAGATCTCCATCACATCTCCTTCTTCTCCGTTTGCTCTTCCCTCAACCTTCCTCAAACCTACTCCCTCGAAATCAAAATCCTCGACATGCCATTCCATCAGTTTGCTCGGTGTCGATTGTGCTTGACATCTCCTGCTTAAGAAACCATCCGGTTAAGGTCTGTTTTTCGAATTTGCTTCCGGTCTTCGAGATAGCTTCTGAAGTGAGTGACCGCCATACATGAAACTCCACCATTTTCTATCTTAAGGCGGCGGATATGGCGGTGGATGTTGCGGAGAAGGATTTTGTAACCTTCGTCTTTGCCTCTTCTTCCGGAGGCTGAAGATCTGGCGTTTCTCCCGAGTAGATGTCTCGAATCACTGTGTTCGTTGGAGGATTCTGATGCTGGATGCTGAGTGCCTTAAGGCGGTGCAGCCGGTGGAGTTTCAGATAATCGCTGATTCGATGCAACGGAGGTTTATTCGTGGTCACGATCTCTTGTACAGGATTGTCGATCTCTATCTTAAGGTTAGAGATCTATAATTAAACATTTCATTTGATAATTATCGAGAAATCAGGAGTGGTTACAATTCCTAAAGATTTCTAGGGTTTTGTTTGTTCATTGCGGTCGCTGTTTATGGATTTGATTGTTGATTTGTCAAATGTAATTCACTGCATGATTATGTGTATAGGAGTAGCTATTGTGAAATTCTGCTATTAAGGCTGGTGATTCTAGTTCACATCTACCTTACTGATATTTATTATGATTCTCAACAGTTTTATGAATTGTTGTTAGTTTCTTTTCCTTGCATCTGTTTGTGCATTGCTGTGTTTTCTCCTTGATCTTTAGCTCTACCAAAAGGAAATAAGCCTGTGATTCTAGTTCACACTCTCTTATGCATGACTTATGAAATCAGTATGAAGGTTCCTTCGTCGGTGAAAAAGATGCATGAGTTTTGCAAGACTGTGAATCGTAGAGGACGCGTTTACATACTTTGCACTGCGAATCCCAAGAACAAACAGAGACAAGGCATGTCAACATGAAGGACCCCTCATCTCCACGTAATACACCTCTCTCAATCATTTTCTTTTTGCAATGTGTATTTTACACTTCAGTAATTTAAATTAATTCTGATGATGACACTTCAGTAATTATGCACTCTGTATTTTACACTGTCCTCAGATGTGCTACATTCAAGAACAGGAAGAAGAAGAGGTGTTGTGCTACGTTCAATAAGAGGAAGAGGAAGAAGAGAGGAAAGTAGAAAGGTTTTAATTGGTATTGAATAATAATCTGTCATCAATTGTAAAAAATATTTTGATTTACATTTTTTAGGTGAGATGACAATAACACTTAAATGGCTATAATGACACTTTTGTAAAGTTTAGATGACATTTTAATTTGAAGACATTTTATAATAGTGGTGCTTTTGTAGAATTAGGTTTGGAATGGTTGTTGATATTTTATGTCATTTATGTCATCGGATGACAGTTCATGTCGTGTTTTTTTATTCATCTTACGATGAGAATATTAATAAAAATGATGACAAAAGTTATAATCAAATATGATATAAAAATATCAAAACGCAAATTGCTGTCATCAACGAAAATTTCTGTCATCAACGAAAAATACTGTCATCAACAAAAATTAATGTCATCAAAAAAATTACCGTCATTAAAAAAATTACTGTCATCAACAAAAGTAATGTCATCAAAAAAAATTATTGTCATCAACACAAATTGTCATCAACAAAAAACTGTCATCAACACAAACTGTCATCAAAAAAACTGTCATCAACACAAACTGTCATCAACAAAACTGTCATCAACACAAACTGTCATCAACCAGTTTGTCATCAAGAAAACTGTCATCAACAAAAAAGGTTAGTTACCACACTAGAAATTTTTAGGTTTAGAAAATACATTTTAAAGTGCAAAAAGGGTTACTTACCCTAAATTTGGTGAAATCGAAGTCATTTGACGGACTAGGGTTGGTAATTGAAAGGAAAATGGAAAAGAATGAAAACCGCCTTATGATATTTATTTATTGGAAATATAAAGGGGGAGGAAACAGAAAATGAAACCGAAACCCATTTCCGGTCGTCATCATCATCCGCGTTGCTTTGTCTCCCCCACAAAAACGAGTTGCAGCAGCAGTTACCAATATTCAGTCAGGTAGGTGAAGAAAGAGTAACCAACTCAACTCATTCATTCATTCATGATATGGAGACCGACGAAGAACCTAACTGCTCCTCCGCCGTCTCCCTCGCCATCGACGCTGCTGTCTCGGCTGTGAATGCCGCCTTGGCTGATGAGGCTTCTGGTGGTGGTCGAGGTAGTTTCTCCGCCCCTCCTCCTCCTCCGGTGGAGCCAGGCAAGGTCAAGGGGCCTTGGTCTCCTGATGAAGATGTCATTCTCACTCATCTAGTTGCCAAATTCGGAGCCAGGAACTGGAGCGTCATCGCTCGCGGCATCCCTGGACGCTCTGGAAAGTCCTGCCGACTCCGTTGGTGTAACCAGCTTGATCCCTCCGTTAAGCGCAAGCCTTTCACTTGTAATTACCTACTTACTCTTCTCTTTCTTCATTCTTATTTCTCCTTCATTTCCCGATTACATCCTGCTTCTCGCTGATTTTACTCAGTTCTTTTTATCATTGATATCAATTGGTTGTTTTTCTGATTCCAATTGAGTTTTGTATGTGCAAATTGCAATTTTCAAATGCTGTGGGTGGTCAAATTTTGGGGGAGATTGAGTTAACCTCAATTACGCTCACCATTGTGTTTTAGATACTTCGTTATTGTCAGAAAAGTTAGTAATTGGAGAATGCAAGTAGTGCAGTAAGCTGGTTAGTAAATAACATCTGACATGACTTTGATGATCAAGGTTGGAATCAAGAATTAGAGGGAGAGATTCCAAACGAGACCTTTATGGATTGGTTTTGTGATTTGAAAATGTATTGATTGTTAAATGAACTGTACATGATCATCCAAAAGACAAAGGTTATATGGAGAGCATTGTCTGAGTCTGAGAGTTCAAGTTTAGAGTAGTAATCGTTTCCACGACATGTTGTGCTGGGATGAAATAGTGTCTTACAGAGTCTTGGTTGAGTTTGAAATTAGATGGCTTATTAACGGCAAATCTCAACTTAGAAACCGGTGGCTTTTGGTGTTCTATATTTATTAATCTTTTGCAATATCCATTCTGTGCAAAAGAATATGACTATATGAATCATATGATAATGCCTTTCATAAGTCAATTTCTGTTGGCTTTTGTGTTATGATCTGTTTCTCCAATACAATTTCCATCTCTATTATTGAGTACCTACTGCTAAAACATAGTTACTGTAGTGTGAGTATTTCAGAAAATATTCTAGTTGAAGTAATATCTGTACAGCTGAGAAATGATCGAGTTACCTGTGGCTTGTTTTCGTGAGGACATGGTTGATGTCTTTGTAAACTTACCAATTATGGATGAGCCAAACAACGTGATCCTTGCATTTGACGCATAATGTTCATGAATGAACATGTCAAAAGAGAGGATAACTTGTCAAAAGAAAGGATAACGAATAAAGTGCTTTCTCTGTTACAATGTTTTTTTCAGTTGCAAACATTCATTGCATACTGGCTTGCATAAAAAGTTAAGAGATTACTGGCTGATGAGGAGGTGGATAATGAAAATATGCCAATCTGGAAAAGGAATTTCTAGTACTTAGTTCCTGCTTTAGGCTGTAAATAAAGTACAGAAGATCAGCTCTCAAGATTCATGATACATCCAGCAATATGCAAACTGAAGCACTGCATGATTGTGGTGCTTAGACTAAATCCATGATAATTTGGCAATTGATATATCCTGCTTCATTTGGGCACTCTCTTAATATGATTATATTTTCTGCTATATTTCATTGATTTTCTTTACGTGAACGGGAGAGTGGTGGTTGTACGAAACAACTTTGCTTATGCTGACCTGATTTTTCATGTAAACATGAGTGGAACCTTTCACTGTATGTATTAATGATATGATCTTAGATTGTTCTGGAATTTCTGAGTGGAATAAATAATCTTGCAGATGAAGAAGACCGCATGATAATTGATGCACATGCTATGCATGGGAACAAATGGGCGGTAATTGCAAAGCTCCTACCTGGAAGAACCGACAATGCAATAAAAAACCACTGGAATTCCACTTTGAGACGTAGATTTGAGGCTGCCAAGTTAGGTGAAGACTTCATCCTCGATAAGGCCAAGGCATCTTCAGAAGAAACTCTTTCTGGTGATCATAGCTCATTCAAGACCACGACAGACGAAAACCATGCTGTCAGTTTGATGGAAGCTCAAACATATCAGTCCGAGGACATTAACCCACTAAACACTGGGATTCAGCTTTTTTTGGTATCAGATGCTCATAATGCACAATGTGTACAACCGATCTTTATTGTCCCAGAAACAATAAAACCTCCGCCTGTTCCTCGTCCAGTAGCACGTATTGGTGCATTCAGTGTTTGCCGTCCTGACTCTACATTCCAAAAGCTTCATCCGGTACAGGGTCCGTTGGTCCAAGCTTTCCAACCAGATTTTGGGGTTTCTAGATTTGTAGACGGGGTCCACAACGAACCCATGATTCCTTCAAAATGTGGGCATGGCTGTTGCTCTTCTTCTTGTGAAGCCATGGATAAACCAGAGAGCTCGATTTTAGGGCCTAAGTTTGTTGATTATGAGGAACCTCCTGCTTTCTCCAGCTTTGAGTTGGCATCAATAGCTACGGATTTAAACAATCTTGCTTGGATCAAAAGTGGGTTAGAGAGTAGTTTAGCAAAGACGATGGATTATGGATCTGTTCAAACAGCAGGTGTCAGTGATAATGCCCCAATGCAGTTCTTGCAAGATCCAACTTTGCAGTTTGAGGGGCGTGACAAAATGACTGCCTTTCCAGCTGAAGTTGAAGGCCTTAGCTAAACCATCATTTCTGCCTGCTTCTTTTTCAGGCTTAAAGAACTGGATAGAGATCTGAACAAGAAAATTTATTTGTTGTTCTTACTTCTAGTGTTCATAGGAGATAGTGTTGATGGTAGAGGACAAGTTATTCTATGAACTTTTAGCGCCCAATACACTGAAAATGAAAACAAGAAATTGAGGAATTGAAAACTTGCACCAATGTTTGATGCAAGTTTGTCAATGTCACCGTGGAGTGACCTTAGCACAAAAATTCCATAAAAAAGGACATTAGGCTCGGCTTTACTGTTAGTTATCAGAAAGAGTTTATTTCTAGAGCCAAACACGAGATTTACTCTTTCTTAATCATAACAAGTTGGGAATATATATCATTTACACCATATTTTATAGTTGGTATCATATTCCCCATGGTGACCAGTCATACAAGTTAAAAATTAGGTTGGTGAAGTTTTATTTCTAGTTTAATAGTAAATCTTTCTTAATTCTAACAAAATCCAACATGAAAAGGAGAAAAAACATTTCAAGAGAAATTGTTATGAGAAGTATTATTGTTTAAGAATGGAAAATTATGAATATTGATTGTGATGGTGATAAGTACCAATTACATTTGATAAAAGGTAGCTAGCCTTTTAATATACTCGATATAAGATAAGATACGATATTAGATAGGCAATGGCTATATGCACGCGAATCGAGGCATATATGCACGCGATTCTGTGCGCGTAACTTATGCGCACGCATCTGTGCGCAGTTCTTATGCGCATACGTGTTTTACGGGGTATTACGGGTACTTTTCGTAAATTTTCAGAGTCTGTAACACCTTGTGCGCCTAACTACTGCGCAAAGGTTGAGAATCTGTGCGCCGTGTTTCTGCGCACTGTTCAAACATAGTAGCCGTTGAAATTTTTGAAAAAAGTAGCCGTTAAATGTAAAACTGTGCGCTTAGGTTCTGCGCACAGGTGCTTTAGGGTTTGGGTTTGTGCGCGGATGGTTAGAGCACGGGTCTTTACAGTTTCATTTGGACCACAACGGTCATAAATGTGCCTATATAAAGCCACAATCTCTTCGTTTCCAACAAATTCATTCAACACCTCTTCGTTTTCCAACAAATTCATTCAAAATGTATCGTCGTAATCAAAACTCTCGTATGTTAGAGTTGATTAATCAAAGTTGTGAAGATAGTGATGAAGAACACGATTGGGATAGCGGATCACAAGAAGAGGAAGACGACCCGAACGACGACGAATGGTTGGATGGTTTCTTAGAAGACGAAGAGTTCGGCGACTGGGATCCGAGTGGTGAATTTGTGGTTAGTATAATATGTTATAATTTGAAACATATGGTAGCGTAATTAGTTTCAAATTAGTTTCATATGCTAGAATAATTAGTTTCATATGCTAGCCTAATTAGTTTCATATGATAGCCTAATTAGTTTCATATGATATCCTAATTAGTTTAAAGTAATGATTCGTATTTTGCCTTGTTATTTTGGTAGTAGTGTAATTGTCGCTCTACAATTACGTATAGGGGAAAGATTATTCGGATTATTTTAGAACCGCACAATATTGGGATACTCCGCAAGAATTGTATGAGTGGGCGAGAGATAGAGGAAAGGAGTTAGTGATAGCTTTGGTAACGCGTAATTCAAGTCCGTACCAAATAAGTATTGTGTGCGATAGATTTGGAAAACCAAGATCTGGGAGGCCAAAGGTGAACAAAGAGAATCCAGAGTTGGCTGTTCCTAGGCTTAGAAAGTCGAAGTCGAAGAAGTGTGAGTGTAGATTTCAGCTACTGGCAGTGCGAAAGAAAAACATTCCCGGGGTCGCAGGAGAAAAATGGATTTTAGGTGTGATAGAAGGTCGGCATAACCATGTGCTACTTGCTAGTTTTCATGGGAATGCATTCATGGGTCGAATGACGGAGGAGCAAGAGCTTTGTGCTAGGCGGTGGGGAGATGGAACTGGACGCAAGACGCCAAAAGAAATTATCTCTAAATTGAGGGAGAAGTACCCTGGTAATGTTACTTCAAGGAGACAAGTTGCAAACTTTTTGCAGAAGGTGAATTACGAAGATCGCGGAGAGCTAAACGTGACACAGTGGTCGCTTAAGTTTTTACGAGACCACGACTACGTAGTTCACCCACATAGAGACACGACAAACAGAGAGGTTGCAATATTATTCTTTGCTAACCAAGAGTCGTTGCGTTTGTTGAAGAAGTACCCGTACGTGGTAATTATCGATGCGACGTACAAGACAAACAAGTAAGTCTCTACAATACCTTGGTCGATATTTAGTTCGGATAATGATATATGTTCTGTAGTGATATATGTTAATGTTTCAATAGATATGAAATGCCGCTCGTAGAGATCGTTGGATTCACCAGTACACACAAGACGTTCAACATCGCGTATGCATTCACTAAAGCGGAAAGGATTTATCATTACACATGGATAATGATTCAATTGAAGTCATTATTCATAGATTTGGGAGTGATGCCAACGGCTATAATGACAGATTGCGAAGACGCGCTGATAAAAGGGATAAAGACTGTTTTCGGGAGCGAAGTAAAACATCTGTTGTGTTGGGTGCATATCAAACACAACATTGAGGCACATGCTTGGACCATCCTAAAGAGACAAATTAAAGTGGAAGCCTTTGCAGGACAATGTTGGGGACTATTTTCCTCAGCTACTGAAGAGACCTATGAACTGCGGCTCGAACAGTTGCAGAGATCTTGGAAGAGCGGCCTTGTGGGATACGTCGAGAGAACATGGCTTAATCCTCACAAGACAAGTATAGTGAGGGCTTGGACAGATCATAAGCTTCATTTCCTTACGAGGACTTCAAACAGGTAAATATTGATATTTTTTTAGTTAAAGACGATTATATCATAACGGCGTACTTTCTGAACTTACCAACTTAACTGTTTTTTAGAGTTGAAGGGATGCACAAGGTTTTGAAAGATATTATTGGTTCCAGCAGAGGGGGCTTTAACAGAGTGATCGTACGGATCCATCATTCAGTACTCCTTCAGATTGATTCAATTAGGGCGAGCATGAACATGTCTCTCTCCAAACGACCAACTGATTTTGATGATCCAAACATGCATCCGCTTGGAAGGGCTATTTTTTCCCGACTATTCTACAAAGTGTCAGACAGGTGTTTTGATCATTTGTTGGCTACTTATGAGATCATGTTGACGGGGAAATTTCCTGAATAATGCACCGACCATTGGGTGAGGAACTGTCTTGGGTTGCCGTGCGTCCATCAAATTGCACACGCTATCATTTCAAACACACCCCTGATTGAGGATGACATTCACCCGTTCTGGAGGGATTTGCATTGGGATGACACTCCTGAAACAGAAGACGACCCAAATCTGAAGGTCCGAATGAACATTATAGAGTTGCGACTCCATGAAATGTTCACCAAGTTGGAACTTGGAACCTTGAAGAAAAGCACGGCATACCAGCTAGGTGAGTTGTATCAGGACTTGGAGCATCCTGAACTAACTACCTTGAAAGAACCGACAAATGTGAGAAGAAAAGGCAGGCCAAAGGGTGCAAAGAACAAGGATAAGGAGGAGGTTGACAGTGAAAATGACAAGGAGGATGACATAAAACAAGAAGATATGGAGCAGTATGAGATGGAGGAGGCAAAGCAGAAATCAAAAGGAAAGAAGAGTACAGGAGCAAGACGGCCAGGTCGTCCTAAAAAGGAGGAGGATGACAGTGAAAATGACAAGGAGGAATCGAGAGAGAAGAGTTATTTTGAGCACAAACAAGAAGAGCTGGAGAAGTATGAGAAGGAGGAGGCAAAGCAGAAATCAAAAGGAAAGAAGAAGACAAACAATACAGGAGCAAAACGACCAGGTCGTCCTAGAGAGCAAACAACGACATCACTTCCAGTGGTCATTGAGGCCGAGGAGTTGCATTCTCAACCCATGCCCGACCTATCACAGCCTGAAGGATCAAACTACACTGACTTCGATCAGTGCCCTGAAGAACTTGGTGTTCCTCTCATTCATAGGGGGGTTGACTTCGGCATTGACAATTTGGATGATTTTTGGCTTCCATACATCACAGATGTTAGACAGGTACGTTCTGACGGACATTGTGGTTATAGGTCGATGGCCTTACTTCTGGGAAGAAAAGAACAAGAGTACGGAAACATTCGGCGTGAGCTGGTAACGGAGCTGCTTCAGAACCGAGAATTATACGAGCCTATTCGTCGTCGTCTTCGTCCGGGTACTTGGGAGGATCTTATTCTCCAAGTTAACCATTGCAGAAGCCCTTGTTCAGAACTGTACTGGTTGCACTTTCCACTGATGGGCTTAGTGTTTGCCACCCTATACCAAGTTGGCCTCGTGTTATTGTGTTGGGATGCTCCGACCTTTTGCTTACCGCTAAGGTGTAGAACAGAAAACGCTGATCCTCCACGACAGATTTTCGGCATGGCACACGTAGGCAACCGTGACCACTTCATACCGGTAAAGTAGACAATTGTACTTGATACTTGTGTAATCATAGTTTTTTGTTTAATATCTTAAGTCGATTGTGTTTATATAGGTGGCGTTGATGGTTGGTTCGCCACTACCGCATACTCCCGGTTCGTGGAAGAAACACGTAGATCCAAACATTCAATGGTGGGAAGAAACATTTGGGGACAATTTGAGGATGTATCGAGAGTACCGCATTTCAAATGGCCGGGCACCAAATCCATTCATGTATAAAGGAGGGACCGAACCCGTTCACATATCTGACTGAGTGAGATTGTCATGTAATAATTAGAAGACGCATTGGAATTTCTTAGTTTGTAATGCCTTGGTTTTTAATGTTTCGTATTTGTTATTTTGGTAGTAGTGTAATTGTGCTTTATATAACAATGAATGGATCAGATTGCATTGGAATTTCTTAACACGTTCGAGAGACAAAGAAGCGACAATGAAAATACATAATGAAAGTACGTAATGAAAGTACACAATGCTCATAACATTAGATGTCTACGATTTAGGCGTCGTCGGCAGAAGAGGAAGAGCAGTCGGAAGCATAAACGATACTACAAACCATCAACCGCAATTCTTTTTCTTTAATCTTAAACCTTTCCATCAGGACCTTCACTCTATTGTCACTCTTCTTTTTCTTGATGATTAATTTCGTGATAGCACGTAAAGCAGTAGGGGTATGCTCTGGATCAATAAACCTGATTCCGAAGAAACAATTGCATGCATAATGCCTTCGTCCATACTGGTCAGGCATGTCTTCGTCATTGTTAACGTAAACATTACACATTTGGCGACACCTTTTTGTACCAGTACACATTATCTGTGGAGGGTCAGGCTTCACACGTCTTGGTGATGATGATGATGCCATATTCGTAGTTATGTTCTTCCAAATAAGTAAATAATAAAACTTTAGTTATAAACATGAAAGCATATACAAAAAACAAAGCATGTACAAAAATGAACAAAAGAAAAATTTACCGGTTAGTAGGGAAACTTCGATTTTTGCTCTAGTTGAGATGGATGAACTAGTTGAGATGGATGAAGAAATCACCACCTTCAAACCGTTGGTTTTATAGGAATTTATGTATATGGTGCGCTTTGCTTCTGCGCACAAGGAGTTACCGATTCAAAATAACGGTAACTAAAAGTGCGCTATGTAGCTGCGCACAAATTTTTAACGGTAATTTTCTGTGCGCGTTACACCTGCGCACCAAAAGTTACAGATTCAAAAAGTTACAGAATAGGTGCGCTTTACCTTAGCGCATGGCTGAAATTTCTGTGCGTTCTACCACTGCGCACTATACTCTTTCATTCTTCGAAATAGTTGCGATATGAAGGGTCTAGCACATCGATGTGGATTATGTTTGAAAAACTTATACAAAATAGTGTTATTAGGCATATAAAGTGTGTATACGGTCTCCCCGTCACAAAAAGTTGATCGAAAATACGCGAAAACGCAAAAAAAACCCTTATCGGTCCTGATGGTCTGTTAAGGTCGAGAATAGGCGGTTCGATGCCCAAACGACGTCGGAATGCAATGAAACTTGTTTTCAATGCATATTATAGCTATTTAACCTTGTCGGTAAGTTCGAGTCAAAAACTCGAGCTCTTCGAGTAACACCTCCTTTGTAAACCTTCACTAGTCTTTCATTCTTCGAAATAGTCGAAGTAGTTGAGATATGAAGGGTCTAGTACATGGGTGTTGATTATGTTTCAAAAACTTATACAATTATGTGTTATTAGGCATATAAAGTGTGTATACGGTCTCCCCGTCAGAAAAAGTTGATCGAAAATACTCAAAAACGCAAAAAACCCTTATCGGTCCTGATGGCCTGTTAAGGCCGAGAATAGGCGGTTCGATGCCCAAACGACGTCGGAATGCAATGAAACTTGTTTTCAATGCATATTATAGCTATTTAACCTTGTCGGTAAGTTCGAGTCAAAAACTCGAGCTCTTCGAGTAACATCTCCTTTGTAAACCTTCACTAGTCTTTCATTCTTCGAAATAGTCGAAGTAGTTGAGATATGAAGGGTCTAGTACATGGGTGTTGATTATGTTTCAAAAACTTATACAATTATGTGTTATTAGGCATATAAAGAGTGTATAAGGTCTCCCCTTCACAAAAAGTTGATCGAAAATACTCAAAAACGCAAAAAACCCTTATCGGTCCTCATGGCCTGTTAAGGTCGAGAATAGGCGGTTCGATGCCCAAACGACGTCGGAATGCAATGAAACTTGTTTTCAATGCATATTATATCTATTTAACCTTGTCGGTAAGTTCGAGTCAAAAACTTGAGCTCTTCGAGTAACACCTCCTTTGTAAACCTTCACTAGTCTTTCATTCTTCGAAATAGTCGAAGTAGTTGAGATATGAAGGGTCTAGTACATGGGTGTTGATTATGTTTCAAAAACTTATACAATTATGTGTTATTAGGCATATAAAGAGTGTATAAGGTCTCCCCTTCACAAAAAGTTGATCGAAAATACTCAAAAACGCAAAAACGCCTTATCGGTCCTGATGGCCTATTAAGGTCGAGAATAGGCGGTTCGATGCCCAAACGACGTCGGAATGCAATGATACTTGTTTTCAATGCAAACGACGTCCTTGGAAGCCTTATATGCGCATTAGATCTGCGCACATGATTCTTTGCACATTAGATCTGCGCACGGTTGAAGACCGTTAAAATATGACCGTTGCGTGCGCATAACATCTGTGCACAAAACGGTCATATTTCAACAGCAAAAACCGAAGCTATAAAAGGGGGGTTGCACTCACCTCAATTCACCAATCTCACCATCTCTCTCTTAACCTCACCAATCTCACCATTTGTCTCTTAACACTCGCTATGTCGCACAGTTCATCATCAAGCAACGCTGCCCTTTTTTATTGTAAATGTGATCGACCAGCGGTAATGAGGAGTTCAGAATCTCGAAGAAACCTCGCTCGAAGGTTCTGGACATGCGCTGGTACTGGTGGTTACATTTGTGAATTCCGCGAGTGGATCGATCCACCACACCCTTGTTACTCCTTAGCTGCAATAAGAGATCTATTCTCGAAGATACGTACGTTGGAGGAGGAAAACGCCGATCTTAAGGCGACCCTGGCTTCCAATCGTTAGTTAAGTGGTTGTTTTAATCGTTAGTTCATTGTTGTAATTGTTAGTTAAGTGGTTGTTGTAATCGTTAGTAAACAAGTATAGCACTGGACAAAGAGAAGTTGAGGAGGGACAACCTATAAAGATCCCCAACCGATATTGGTTTCGATGTTCGGATTTAGCAAAATGTACGAACTAATAAGAGTTTGGAAACTGGTTATTAGTTGGTACATATTGCCGACTCCGAACATCGAAACCAATCATCGGTTTGGGGATCTTGATAGGTTGGTCTTCCTCACCATCTCTTTGTGTAGTGTTGTTGTTGAAATTTGTATTTCGTTTTCAAATCAATATAGTTTTTCACGTCTTGTTGTTCAGATTTGTATTTGCATTATTGTTCGGAGTCGTTTTGAATATTCAAACAAGCAAAACATAAAATTTAAAACCATCACACAAGAAAAAGGCATACATAAAACATCAATCGTACATAAAACATCCATCAAACAAAAACAGACATCAAGCGTCTAATCCTGAGTCTCCTGAGTATAAGGCGGAGCATCTTCCCGAGGCACATCACCCTGAGTCATATCATCTTAGTGCGCATCCTCCTGAGTGCCGCATCCACTCCCCTGGCCACTCTCATGAACAGAATCTCGGAAAACAGGAGGTGGTGGTGGTGGTGGCATCCGCGATGCACGTGGGGGAGATGGTGCCAAAGGTGCCTGAGGTGCCTCTAAGATTGCAAGCCAACCACGAATCACATCTTCAGTGGCCCAAGGTCGATCCGAGATAGGGGTGTCTAGAAAAGAGTGCATCATGGCTTGAAGGATCTGACAACGCTGCAAACAAAACGTAAATTTAATCGTTAGTTAAGGTCTAAAGCTAAGTTTTGTACAAACTTTATAAAATTTTACATACCGCTAATGCATCGATAGGCACCGGGGTATATCCATAGCGAGGCGGGCGATCATGTCTCTCAGAGGATGGATCGACGACGGGATGTGAGAACTCGTCCAGCCAATCCATATAGTCATCAGACATCTTCCATGCTGGCTCTGCAACCGGCCCATCCAGATCGATCAGAGGCCTCGGCTCTGCGTCCCATGCAAGAAGAAGCTCAGGTGCATAAACGACGTCATACCTCGTGCAACCCATGGGCCGATGAAATGACAACGGCTGAATGGGTGGGTCGGGAACGGGCTGAGCCCGCCCAAACTGCCGCAGGACTCTCCTAGGGTTGTAGGCCTCATGAAATTTCCAGATGCTCAATATGCCCTCAAATCTCGTAGGAGAAACCTCTGGTGAGTTGAAGTCCAAATCTCTCCATGGCTGCCAGTTAACCTGAAACAAATAACAAGCCAAATTAGACACGTATTGCGGTAATGAAATAAAAAATATAAGAAATTAAATCCAAACCTGCTCATATCTCATGTTGTCGAGCATGCGACGGATGGCAACCAAACGCCCAGTATCCGAGCTAAGTGGTGTATACAATCCTACAGCAGCATCTCCATGGGCGAATGCAGGGTTCGTGACAAAGTGATTACGAAAATGAGGAAAGTATGCCCAGATCCAGCACTACATATAAACAATTACAGATTATTAGTAAAACTACGTGAATAGTTAAGAGTTATTCACCAAGACGTTAACGACAAGATCTTACCCTCAGAAGAATCCCACATGAACCAATGGTTGCCGTCTCGACTCTAGATGCAGACCCTAAATTGCGATACACTAACGCAAGTATGCCGGCTCCCCATGCAATGTCCCCTGTACGATCATGGTTGAGAACAAGCGCCGCGTACTGGACCTTGACACCCTTTGTCGACCTGTCCACCAAGACAGTCGAGCCCAGAAGCAAAAGGAGATACAGAGTGGCAATGTGACTCTCATTCCTGACTGGCGCATCAAACAAAACTTCCAACCGAGCATTGAGGGCACCGAAATGAATGCCACCTGAGCTATAACATGCCTTCATGTCATCAGCCTCCTGACCCATAGCGTCCGCAAGCGCCGCATAGATCTGGTCATCTGTCATAGGTGAATTGCAGCTACGACCATGTATACGGACTCTGAGGATCTGCATCACGTCATGTAGGCAGATGGTCATCTCAGCAAATGGCATGTGGGAAGTGTTGGTCTCTGGATGCCACCTCTCCACAAAAGCAGAAATCAATGCAGCATCGATCTGAGACGCTATGCCCACTCGGCGCAGCTCTGTCAGCCCAGAACGCTCAGCAAGCCTGAACCATGTACCCTCCTCAGCTGAAATATGATGCTCATAATCATGAACCTGTGCAGATCTGTACATCACCCTCAGGAATAGTCGCCGGAACCCGAGTCGCCGGAATAGTCGCCGGAGGAGCATTTGCCGCTGCCAACGCGGCTCGAGTCGCATACCGTCGGCCACCTCCATCCACTAACGCTTCATCGTCGGACAAGGTCGCCGGAGGTGGCTCCGTTGGGACGGAAGTCACCGGAGGTGTTGGGATTGGGACGAAAGTGGTGTGGTCGGGACCGGAAGAATGAGGGGGTTCAGAATCCATTGACGGAATTGTGTTTAGACGAGGGAAACGCTCGGAAATGGAAAAACTATGATCGGCGCCGTTGAGCTCTACACCAGAAAAGAAAGAAAGAAGGAAGAAGAAGAAGAAGCTGCGGCGCAGGCTTTAATAGACCATGTGCGCAGTTCTTCTGCGCACTAATATGTGCGCACAAGTTCAGCGCACACATTCGGGAATCCGAAACGTCGTGCGCTGAACTTTTGCGCATTATATCTTCTGTGCGCTTTGTTCCTGCGCACACATTTGACAGACATCGTCAGAATTTTCACATTTATCCCGAAAATACCCTTGTGCGCAAGAAAACTGCGCACCAACCTATGCGCATAACATCTGCGCACCAAATCGCGTGCATATAGAGAAAAAGTCGCGTGCATATAGGCGTTTCGTATTGGATATTATGTATTAGATTATATTAGATTAGAATAAGATAATTAATTAATAAACATAAGTTAAGATGATTACATAAAGTTGGATGAGAGCCGAGAAACAAGTTGCGCTCTCACACCTTTCTGAATACAAAAACTCAATATGTAAAAAATAAATGTATCATTCCTAGCATTGTTAGAGTGACTAATAGAAAAAGTCTTGATACGTGAAAGTGTGTCCAATGTCTCTTTGTCCAACTCTCCAAAGGTGGAGAAAGCAAATGGGATGAACTTGTACCCATTCTTCTCATACTTAGATGCATACTTCCTTTTCTTCTTCTCCACCGCATTGTGGAAAGCCACACCAGGAGCCCAGGAACTCACACCCATGCCATCAAAGGGAGAGATACCAGTCACATCCAAACAAACATCCTTACCCTGAAACCAATTAAACAGTAAAAGGTCTGCAGGCCTAAAATCCTTCCCAACATCTGAAAGAAACCCCATGGGAGCCTCCTTGAGTAATGCGATCCCAACTTTGGAGCAAATATCAACAAGGATGTCACGCACCAAATTATGTCTTAACTTCACACCCACCTCACTAGAACAATGAACACCGTGATCTCCCCAACAGTCCATCTTGGGAGCATTGCAACTAGGGCAAAGACTACCTTCAGAGAACAAAGGTATAGTGAGTTTGTAGCACAACACAGAACGGAATTAGCGGTGGTTCATCCGCTGCCCCAAGCCATCAATAGGAATAGTAAACAAATAATCTTGCGCATGTGGGGCCCGAATAATACTAAGAACAACAACCTGCCTTGGATTAAGCATGAATCTGGCAACAAGATTTTTCTCAATAACACCAAAGTAACACTCTGCCAGAGTTTTCATCATTTGGGGGGCAGCGGTACCAATAGTGAGAGAGAGAGCATCAACGTTGCAAAAGGCATTGAAATCATCAAGAGCATGCTGATAAGAAGAGCCAGAAGAGACAATACCTGTGTTGACCAGAATCTTGGCATGCAGTAAACTCGTTTGGAGGCGAGAAGCATGAAAAGCATAGCGAATTACATCATCTGCAGATAAGATACCAAGATCGCCCAACTTAATTGGGAGAGTGGCAAGCCGCCATTGCCAATTCCCAAAGCCCGACCCTGAAGCAGTGACAATCTTCTCCAAGGAGATGCGCAAAGCTTGATCAAAATGAGCTTGAGCATCCAAGAAAGATAAGGGAGAACAAGTTCTCAAAGCATAAGACAGTTTAGCAACACCGGCACAATTACGTAGTAGGAGAAGCTCACACTGGGGATCATTAAGTCTGTTGACCGCCTCCATTAGCTCAATGGTTTTGGAGACCCTTTTCAAAGCTAGATCACGACAGAAACCCACGTCCAAACTGACGGAACCACCAAGAAGTTTAACACCGTGTGGGCGAGAGATATTTTCTGGAAAACCCCCCTCCATCCTGCTTCTAGGGTCCTCAATGGGCCAGAAAAGTTCTGTCTTGTCAACATTTAGGAACAAGCCACGAGCTGGACCATCAGCCTTGATGATATCCAGCGCCTTGGCGACCATAAGGGTGTCACCCACGATAGTACCATCATCAAGGTACCAAGCCTAAAGGGCAAGCTCACAAACACGATTAATGGTCTGAACCAAAGGATGCAAAGTCAGGGAAAACAGCAGAGGACCCAAGGGATCACCTTGTTGAACTCCTTGACAAGACCATAAGATAGCATCATCATAATAGAGTCTAGCGGGTTGAGAATAGCAAAACTCAACCCACGGAGCAATAGATGGGAACCACATCCTTGTTTCCTGAAGCATAACAGTCCCGTCGACAAGGTTGAAAGAATTCTTAAAATCCACCAAAAGCATAGAAAGCCCAACCACGTCCCCCTTAGATTCAATGAGTTTGTTCACGGATTGCAGAACAGCTTCATAGCCCCCAGGAACACCCACACCAAACTGAAAATATTGCAGATAATTATTCATTGTATTTCCAACAGAAGAAGAAGCGGCCTTGGAGACAAGCCTCCTCCACACCGTGCCAACAACAATAGGGCGTATACCACCCCTGGCTTAGTCAAAGGAGCACTAGCAATAAACTCCCCGAATTGGGAAGGGCACTTTCCACTGAGGAACAGGTTGACAACCCCAGTGATGGAACCCAACAAATCATCAACAAACAGCAGAAGCAGCACCACCCAACATATCAACAAAATGTTGAGCACGAAGCCCGTCACGGCCGCACGAAGTACCTTTGGGGAAACTGTGGATCCTACCCAACACCACATATTTAGGGACAAAAAGAGCATCCCCGCCAACCACAGAAGAAGGAAGGATAGGAGAGGGGGCATGAGGGTGTTTGGCCTCCAAGTCACGAAGCGTATCAGAATTAGACGGAGCAATACTAGATGACTTAAGAACCTTAATAGCCGCGGTAAAATGACCATCTCCCATCTTCCGTTTGCATTGAAAAATGTTAACCTCTTACGGACTTTTCGGTCTCATCCCACCACTGGATAAAGGGGTTGTCTCTGACAAACGATCCAACACCAAACGAAGCCTATCCCCAGACAAATGTAAATGGGGAAGCAAGGATAATACTCACTGTGGTGATGGTGGTGGATGGTGTGAGTAGTTATACATATTTACTTTCCTAGCATTTTATTTTGCATGTTATAAATCAAAAAATTCAAAAAAATAAAAAAATAGAAAAAGCCAAAAAAATATTGAGAAAAAGGCATATAAAATCCTTGGATAGAAAGTTCTATGCAATAAGAAGGTGGCTTGGCCGACACTAGGCTGAGGCAACAATAAGTCTTGAGAGATGTGAGTTGGTGAGCTCGGAACAATTATTGAGTGGTTGGGATGAAAACCCGAAAGGGCGCCCAAGCAAGATGAGTGTTATAAAAAAATAAAAAATTGAGTGTTTTAGGATCATTATCATCTTGGCGTTATGGTGACATAAGAAGGAGGCGTATAGGAGGATTCAGGTAGGCCACTTGGAGGAATAAGGTGTAGTTCTGAGTTTGTGCTTATCGTATCACATTTGTTCTTGATTGTTGTTGTTGCGTTTTGTATGCTTTGGGCTTATTGAGTATGTAATCACTAGGAGATATTCTTGTACTTCCTGAGACTTTGAACATTTCATTGTAAGGGTAGCTTTTCTGTAAGTTACTCGGGATGAGTAAAAGTCTAAGTATGGGGGTATTTGATACGCTACACTTTGTATGGCGTAACTAGGGGTTATTACATTAGTTTAGGAGTGTTATCACAAGTATTTGGAGCTATTGTTATATTCTGAGTTGTTTATGAAGAAGTGAAGAAATGAAGACCAAAACCGAAGAAGAAGAGGATGAAAGATTGAAGACATGAAGACGAAGACATTCTGCGGAGCAGCGGCGATCACCACCATCACTATGGCGATCGCCATTCTACAACAGAAGCATTACATGAGTTCGAGAGAGCATCGCGATCGCCATGACTCTACGACGATCGCCATGGGGCGACAGAGACGAGGCAAAGCTTTACAGGAAGACCGCGATCACCAGACATCTATGGCGATCGCCACAACAAGGCCGAAGACATTCCGGACTTTCCTTATTTTCCTTCGTTTGTTTTATTTCTTTTTCCTTATATTATTATTTCGTTTAGGATTTATCTTTTACCATATACTTTTAGGGTTAGTCTCTATTTAAGAACCCTAGTTCTTTCTTTCTTATCATCTTTTCCATCAGACAATTTAGTTCTGCAACCATGAGCAGGAACTAAACTCCATTGTTTTACTTAGCGGTTGAAACCTTCAGTTATTAAGTTGTGAGATTTCTAAACTCTTGTTCTTTTCATAGTGCCAAATGAAAGAAAACCCTAAACACTAACTAGAGTATAACAAGTAAGTAGAGGTCGAACCCAAGGGAATCAAAACACCAAATCAATGCAGTCAATTGAAATATCAACTAACGAACAAGTAACAAGTAACCAAGGGGGGGTTTTGATTGTATGGAACACAAAAGTAACCAGTAACAAGAAAAAGAAGTTTGGGTGAGAATGTTATGCGAAGGGGTTTCACCTAGCAAGTATCCACACAACAATCAATCAAGTTGATCATAGATTTATCTCAAGTTCTATTCAATCCTAGAGAATGTTCCTATTCCAATCTTTAATATATCAGCAGGCCAACCGGTCCTGATAATACTTACTATTCAACAATCAGGGAAACCTCTCAAGATTAGATGAAATAGCAGCAAAATAAGGCCGAAGATATTCCATACTTTCCTTATTTTGCTTTGTTTTTATTTCTTTTATTATTTTCTTATTTTCCTTATTTTAGTTTTAGGATTTATCTTTTACCATATACTTTTAGGGTTAGTCTCTATTTAAGAACCCTAGTTCTTTCTTTCTTATCATCTTTTCCATCAGACAATTTAGTTCTGCAACCATGAGCAGGAACTAAACTCCATTGTTTTACTTAGCGGTTGAAACCTTCAGTTATTAAGTTGTGAGATTTCTAAACTCTTGTTCTTTTCATAGTGCCAAATGAAAGAAAACCCTAAACACTAACTAGAGTATAACAAGTAAGTAGAGGTCGAACCCAAGGGAATCAAAACACCAAATCAATGCAGTCAATTGAAATATCAACTAACGAACAAGTAACAAGTAACCAAGGGGGGGTTTTGATTGTATGGAACACAAAAGTAACCAGTAACAAGAAAAAGAAGTTTGGGTGAGAATGTTATGCGAAGGGGTTTCACCTAGCAAGTATCCACACAACAATCAATCAAGTTGATCATAGATTTATCTCAAGTTCTATTCAATCCTAGAGAATGTTCCTATTCCAATCTTTAATATATCAGCAGGCCAACCGGTCCTGATAATACTTACTATTCAACAATCAGGGAAACCTCTCAAGATTAGATGAAATAGCAGCAAAATAAGGCCGAAGATATTCCATACTTTCCTTATTTTGCTTTGTTTTTATTTCTTTTATTATTTTCTTATTTTCCTTATTTTAGTTTTAGGATTTATCTTTTACCATATACTTTTAGGGTTAGTCTCTATTTAAGAACCCTAGTTCTTTCTTTCTTATCATCTTTTCCATCAGACAATTTAGTTCTGCAACCATGAGCAGGAACTAAACTCCATTGTTTTACTTAGCGGTTGAAACCTTCAGTTATTAAGTTGTGAGATTTCTAAACTCTTGTTCTTTTCATAGTGCCAAATGAAAGAAAACCCTAAACACTAACTAGAGTATAACAAGTAAGTAGAGGTCGAACCCAAGGGAATCAAAACACCAAATCAATGCAGTCAATTGAAATATCAACTAACGAACAAGTAACAAGTAACCAAGGGGGGGTTTTGATTGTATGGAACACAAAAGTAACCAGTAACAAGAAAAAGAAGTTTGGGTGAGAATGTTATGCGAAGGGGTTTCACCTAGCAAGTATCCACACAACAATCAATCAAGTTGATCATAGATTTATCTCAAGTTCTATTCAATCCTAGAGAATGTTCCTATTCCAATCTTTAATATATCAGCAGGCCAACCGGTCCTGATAATACTTACTATTCAACAATCAGGGAAACCTCTCAAGATTAGATGAAATAGCAGCAAAATAAGGCCGAAGATATTCCATACTTTCCTTATTTTGCTTTGTTTTTATTTCTTTTATTATTTTCTTATTTTCCTTATTTTAGTTTTAGGATTTATCTTTTACCATATACTTTTAGGGTTAGTCTCTATTTAAGAACCCTAGTTCTTTCTTTCTTATCATCTTTTCCATCAGACAATTTAGTTCTGCAACCATGAGCAGGAACTAAACTCCATTGTTTTACTTAGCGGTTGAAACCTTCAGTTATTAAGTTGTGAGATTTCTAAACTCTTGTTCTTTTCATAGTGCCAAATGAAAGAAAACCCTAAACACTAACTAGAGTATAACAAGTAAGTAGAGGTCGAACCCAAGGGAATCAAAACACCAAATCAATGCAGTCAATTGAAATATCAACTAACGAACAAGTAACAAGTAACCAAGGGGGGGTTTTGATTGTATGGAACACAAAAGTAACCAGTAACAAGAAAAAGAAGTTTGGGTGAGAATGTTATGCGAAGGGGTTTCACCTAGCAAGTATCCACACAACAATCAATCAAGTTGATCATAGATTTATCTCAAGTTCTATTCAATCCTAGAGAATGTTCCTATTCCAATCTTTAATATATCAGCAGGCCAACCGGTCCTGATAATACTTACTATTCAACAATCAGGGAAACCTCTCAAGATTAGATGAAATAGCAGCAAAATAAGGCCGAAGATATTCCATACTTTCCTTATTTTGCTTTGTTTTTATTTCTTTTATTATTTTCTTATTTTCCTTATTTTAGTTTTAGGATTTATCTTTTACCATATACTTTTAGGGTTAGTCTCTATTTAAGAACCCTAGTTCTTTCTTTCTTATCATCTTTTCCATCAGACAATTTAGTTCTGCAACCATGAGCAGGAACTAAACTCCATTGTTTTACTTAGCGGTTGAAACCTTCAGTTATTAAGTTGTGAGATTTCTAAACTCTTGTTCTTTTCATAGTGCCAAATGAAAGAAAACCCTAAACACTAACTAGAGTATAACAAGTAAGTAGAGGTCGAACCCAAGGGAATCAAAACACCAAATCAATGCAGTCAATTGAAATATCAACTAACGAACAAGTAACAAGTAACCAAGGGGGGGTTTTGATTGTATGGAACACAAAAGTAACCAGTAACAAGAAAAAGAAGTTTGGGTGAGAATGTTATGCGAAGGGGTTTCACCTAGCAAGTATCCACACAACAATCAATCAAGTTGATCATAGATTTATCTCAAGTTCTATTCAATCCTAGAGAATGTTCCTATTCCAATCTTTAATATATCAGCAGGCCAACCGGTCCTGATAATACTTACTATTCAACAATCAGGGAAACCTCTCAAGATTAGATGAAATAGCAGCAAAATAAGGCCGAAGATATTCCATACTTTCCTTATTTTGCTTTGTTTTTATTTCTTTTATTATTTTCTTATTTTCCTTATTTTAGTTTTAGGATTTATCTTTTACCATATATCTTTAGGGTTAGACTCTTTATATACCCTAGATCTTTCTATCTTTCATTATTATCTTTTCCATCAGACAATTTAGTTCTGCAACCATGAGCAGGAACTAAACTCCATTGTTTTACTTAGCGGTTGAAACCTTCAGTTATTAAGTTGTGAGATTTCTAAACTCTTGTTCTTTTCATAGTGCCAAATGAAAGAAAACCCTAAACACTAACTAGAGTATAACAAGTAAGTAGAGGTCGAACCCAAGGGAATCAAAACACCAAATCAATGCAGTCAATTGAAATATCAACTAACGAACAAGTAACAAGTAACCAAGGGGGGGTTTTGATTGTATGGAACACAAAAGTAACCAGTAACAAGCAAAAGAAGTTTGGGTGAGAATGTTATGCGAAGGGGTTTCACCTAGCAAGTATCCACACAACAATCAATCAAGTTGATCATAGATTTATCTCAAGTTCTATTCAATCCTAGAGAATGTTCCTATTCCAATCTTTAATATATCAGCAGGCCAACCGGTCCTGATAATACTTACTATTCAACAATCAGGGAAACCTCTCAAGATTAGATGAAATAGCAGCAAAATAAGGCCGAAGATATTCCATACTTTCCTTATTTTGCTTTGTTTTTATTTCTTTTATTATTTTCTTATTTTCCTTATTTTAGTTTTAGGATTTATCTTTTACCATATATCTTTAGGGTTAGACTCTTTATATACCCTAGATCTTTCTATCTTTCATTATTATCTTTTCCATCAGACAATTTAGTTCTGCAACCATGAGCAGGAACTAAACTCCATTGTTTTACTTAGCGGTTGAAACCTTCAGTTATTAAGTTGTGAGATTTCTAAACTCTTGTTCTTTTCATAGTGCCAAATGAAAGAAAACCCTAAACACTAACTAGAGTATAACAAGTAAGTAGAGGTCGAACCCAAGGGAATCAAAACACCAAATCAATGCAGTCAATTGAAATATCAACTAACGAACAAGTAACAAGTAACCAAGGGGGGGTTTTGATTGTATGGAACACAAAAGTAACCAGTAACAAGCAAAAGAAGTTTGGGTGAGAATGTTATGCGAAGGGGTTTCACCTAGCAAGTATCCACACAACAATCAATCAAGTTGATCATAGATTTATCTCAAGTTCTATTCAATCCTAGAGAATGTTCCTATTCCAATCTTTAATATATCAGCAGGCCAACCGGTCCTGATAATACTTACTATTCAACAATCAGGGAAACCTCTCAAGATTAGATGAAATAGCAGCAAAATAAGGCCGAAGATATTCCATACTTTCCTTATTTTGCTTTGTTTTTATTTCTTTTATTATTTTCTTATTTTCCTTATTTTAGTTTTAGGATTTATCTTTTACCATATATCTTTAGGGTTAGACTCTTTATATACCCTAGATCTTTCTATCTTTCATTATTATCTTTTCCATCAGACAATTTAGTTCTGCAACCATGAGCAGGAACTAAACTCCATTGTTTTACTTAGCGGTTGAAACCTTCAGTTATTAAGTTGTGAGATTTCTAAACTCTTGTTCTTTTCATAGTGCCAAATGAAAGAAAACCCTAAACACTAACTAGAGTATAACAAGTAAGTAGAGGTCGAACCCAAGGGAATCAAAACACCAAATCAATGCAGTCAATTGAAATATCAACTAACGAACAAGTAACAAGTAACCAAGGGGGGGTTTTGATTGTATGGAACACAAAAGTAACCAGTAACAAGCAAAAGAAGTTTGGGTGAGAATGTTATGCGAAGGGGTTTCACCTAGCAAGTATCCACACAACAATCAATCAAGTTGATCATAGATTTATCTCAAGTTCTATTCAATCCTAGAGAATGTTCCTATTCCAATCTTTAATATATCAGCAGGCCAACCGGTCCTGATAATACTTACTATTCAACAATCAGGGAAACCTCTCAAGATTAGATGAAATAGCAGCAAAATAAGGCCGAAGATATTCCATACTTTCCTTATTTTGCTTTGTTTTTATTTCTTTTATTATTTTCTTATTTTCCTTATTTTAGTTTTAGGATTTATCTTTTACCATATATCTTTAGGGTTAGACTCTTTATATACCCTAGATCTTTCTATCTTTCATTATTATCTTTTCCATCAGACAATTTAGTTCTGCAACCATGAGCAGGAACTAAACTCCATTGTTTTACTTAGCGGTTGAAACCTTCAGTTATTAAGTTGTGAGATTTCTAAACTCTTGTTCTTTTCATAGTGCCAAATGAAAGAAAACCCTAAACACTAACTAGAGTATAACAAGTAAGTAGAGGTCGAACCCAAGGGAATCAAAACACCAAATCAATGCAGTCAATTGAAATATCAACTAACGAACAAGTAACAAGTAACCAAGGGGGGGTTTTGATTGTATGGAACACAAAAGTAACCAGTAACAAGCAAAAGAAGTTTGGGTGAGAATGTTATGCGAAGGGGTTTCACCTAGCAAGTATCCACACAACAATCAATCAAGTTGATCATAGATTTATCTCAAGTTCTATTCAATCCTAGAGAATGTTCCTATTCCAATCTTTAATATATCAGCAGGCCAACCGGTCCTGATAATACTTACTATTCAACAATCAGGGAAACCTCTCAAGATTAGATGAAATAGCAGCAAAATAAGGCCGAAGATATTCCATACTTTCCTTATTTTGCTTTGTTTTTATTTCTTTTATTATTTTCTTATTTTCCTTATTTTAGTTTTAGGATTTATCTTTTACCATATATCTTTAGGGTTAGACTCTTTATATACCCTAGATCTTTCTATCTTTCATTATTATCTTTTCCATCAGACAATTTAGTTCTGCAACCATGAGCAGGAACTAAACTCCATTGTTTTACTTAGCGGTTGAAACCTTCAGTTATTAAGTTGTGAGATTTCTAAACTCTTGTTCTTTTCATAGTGCCAAATGAAAGAAAACCCTAAACACTAACTAGAGTATAACAAGTAAGTAGAGGTCGAACCCAAGGGAATCAAAACACCAAATCAATGCAGTCAATTGAAATATCAACTAACGAACAAGTAACAAGTAACCAAGGGGGGGTTTTGATTGTATGGAACACAAAAGTAACCAGTAACAAGCAAAAGAAGTTTGGGTGAGAATGTTATGCGAAGGGGTTTCACCTAGCAAGTATCCACACAACAATCAATCAAGTTGATCATAGATTTATCTCAAGTTCTATTCAATCCTAGAGAATGTTCCTATTCCAATCTTTAATATATCAGCAGGCCAACCGGTCCTGATAATACTTACTATTCAACAATCAGGGAAACCTCTCAAGATTAGATGAAATAGCAGCAAAATAAGGCCGAAGATATTCCATACTTTCCTTATTTTGCTTTGTTTTTATTTCTTTTATTATTTTCTTATTTTCCTTATTTTAGTTTTAGGATTTATCTTTTACCATATATCTTTAGGGTTAGACTCTTTATATACCCTAGATCTTTCTATCTTTCATTATTATCTTTTCCATCAGACAATTTAGTTCTGCAACCATGAGCAGGAACTAAACTCCATTGTTTTACTTAGCGGTTGAAACCTTCAGTTATTAAGTTGTGAGATTTCTAAACTCTTGTTCTTTTCATAGTGCCAAATGAAAGAAAACCCTAAACACTAACTAGAGTATAACAAGTAAGTAGAGGTCGAACCCAAGGGAATCAAAACACCAAATCAATGCAGTCAATTGAAATATCAACTAACGAACAAGTAACAAGTAACCAAGGGGGGGTTTTGATTGTATGGAACACAAAAGTAACCAGTAACAAGCAAAAGAAGTTTGGGTGAGAATGTTATGCGAAGGGGTTTCACCTAGCAAGTATCCACACAACAATCAATCAAGTTGATCATAGATTTATCTCAAGTTCTATTCAATCCTAGAGAATGTTCCTATTCCAATCTTTAATATATCAGCAGGCCAACCGGTCCTGATAATACTTACTATTCAACAATCAGGGAAACCTCTCAAGATTAGATGAAATAGCAGCAAAATAAGGCCGAAGATATTCCATACTTTCCTTATTTTGCTTTGTTTTTATTTCTTTTATTATTTTCTTATTTTCCTTATTTTAGTTTTAGGATTTATCTTTTACCATATATCTTTAGGGTTAGACTCTTTATATACCCTAGATCTTTCTATCTTTCATTATTATCTTTTCCATCAGACAATTTAGTTCTGCAACCATGAGCAGGAACTAAACTCCATTGTTTTACTTAGCGGTTGAAACCTTCAGTTATTAAGTTGTGAGATTTCTAAACTCTTGTTCTTTTCATAGTGCCAAATGAAAGAAAACCCTAAACACTAACTAGAGTATAACAAGTAAGTAGAGGTCGAACCCAAGGGAATCAAAACACCAAATCAATGCAGTCAATTGAAATATCAACTAACGAACAAGTAACAAGTAACCAAGGGGGGGTTTTGATTGTATGGAACACAAAAGTAACCAGTAACAAGCAAAAGAAGTTTGGGTGAGAATGTTATGCGAAGGGGTTTCACCTAGCAAGTATCCACACAACAATCAATCAAGTTGATCATAGATTTATCTCAAGTTCTATTCAATCCTAGAGAATGTTCCTATTCCAATCTTTAATATATCAGCAGGCCAACCGGTCCTGATAATACTTACTATTCAACAATCAGGGAAACCTCTCAAGATTAGATGAAATAGCAGCAAAATAAGGCCGAAGATATTCCATACTTTCCTTATTTTGCTTTGTTTTTATTTCTTTTATTATTTTCTTATTTTCCTTATTTTAGTTTTAGGATTTATCTTTTACCATATATCTTTAGGGTTAGACTCTTTATATACCCTAGATCTTTCTATCTTTCATTATTATCTTTTCCATCAGACAATTTAGTTCTGCAACCATGAGCAGGAACTAAACTCCATTGTTTTACTTAGCGGTTGAAACCTTCAGTTATTAAGTTGTGAGATTTCTAAACTCTTGTTCTTTTCATAGTGCCAAATGAAAGAAAACCCTAAACACTAACTAGAGTATAACAAGTAAGTAGAGGTCGAACCCAAGGGAATCAAAACACCAAATCAATGCAGTCAATTGAAATATCAACTAACGAACAAGTAACAAGTAACCAAGGGGGGGTTTTGATTGTATGGAACACAAAAGTAACCAGTAACAAGCAAAAGAAGTTTGGGTGAGAATGTTATGCGAAGGGGTTTCACCTAGCAAGTATCCACACAACAATCAATCAAGTTGATCATAGATTTATCTCAAGTTCTATTCAATCCTAGAGAATGTTCCTATTCCAATCTTTAATATATCAGCAGGCCAACCGGTCCTGATAATACTTACTATTCAACAATCAGGGAAACCTCTCAAGATTAGATGAAATAGCAGCAAAATAAGGCCGAAGATATTCCATACTTTCCTTATTTTGCTTTGTTTTTATTTCTTTTATTATTTTCTTATTTTCCTTATTTTAGTTTTAGGATTTATCTTTTACCATATATCTTTAGGGTTAGACTCTTTATATACCCTAGATCTTTCTATCTTTCATTATTATCTTTTCCATCAGACAATTTAGTTCTGCAACCATGAGCAGGAACTAAACTCCATTGTTTTACTTAGCGGTTGAAACCTTCAGTTATTAAGTTGTGAGATTTCTAAACTCTTGTTCTTTTCATAGTGCCAAATGAAAGAAAACCCTAAACACTAACTAGAGTATAACAAGTAAGTAGAGGTCGAACCCAAGGGAATCAAAACACCAAATCAATGCAGTCAATTGAAATATCAACTAACGAACAAGTAACAAGTAACCAAGGGGGGGTTTTGATTGTATGGAACACAAAAGTAACCAGTAACAAGCAAAAGAAGTTTGGGTGAGAATGTTATGCGAAGGGGTTTCACCTAGCAAGTATCCACACAACAATCAATCAAGTTGATCATAGATTTATCTCAAGTTCTATTCAATCCTAGAGAATGTTCCTATTCCAATCTTTAATATATCAGCAGGCCAACCGGTCCTGATAATACTTACTATTCAACAATCAGGGAAACCTCTCAAGATTAGATGAAATAGCAGCAAAATAAGGCCGAAGATATTCCATACTTTCCTTATTTTGCTTTGTTTTTATTTCTTTTATTATTTTCTTATTTTCCTTATTTTAGTTTTAGGATTTATCTTTTACCATATATCTTTAGGGTTAGACTCTTTATATACCCTAGATCTTTCTATCTTTCATTATTATCTTTTCCATCAGACAATTTAGTTCTGCAACCATGAGCAGGAACTAAACTCCATTGTTTTACTTAGCGGTTGAAACCTCCAGTTATTAAGTTGTGAGATTTCTAAACTCTTGTTCTTTTCATAGTGCCAAATGAAAGAAAACCCTAAACACTAACTAGAGTATAACAAGTAAGTAGAGGTCGAACCCAAGGGAATCAAAACACCAAATCAATGCAGTCAATTGAAATATCAACTAACGAACAAGTAACAAGTAACCAAGGGGGGGTTTTGATTGTATGGAACACAAAAGTAACCAGTAACAAGAAAAAGAAGTTTGGGTGAGAATGTTATGCGAAGGGGTTTCACCTACCAAGTATCCACACAACAATCAATCAAGTTGATCATAGATTTATCTCAAGTTCTATTCAATCCTAGAGAATGTTCCTATTCCAATCTTTAATATATCAGCAGGCCAACCGGTCCTGATAATACTTACTATTCAACAATCAGGGAAACCTCTCAAGATTAGATGAAATAGCAGCAAAATAAGGCCGAAGATATTCCATACTTTCCTTATTTTGCTTTGTTTTTATTTCTTTTATTATTTTCTTATTTTCCTTATTTTAGTTTTAGGATTTATCTTTTACCATATATCTTTAGGGTTAGACTCTTTATATACCCTAGATCTTTCTATCTTTCATTATTATCTTTTCCATCAGACAATTTAGTTCTGCAACCATGAGCAGGAACTAAACTCCATTGTTTTACTTAGCGGTTGAAACCTCCAGTTATTAAGTTGTGAGATTTCTAAACTCTTGTTCTTTTCATAGTGCCAAATGAAAGAAAACCCTAAACACTAACTAGAGTATAACAAGTAAGTAGAGGTCGAACCCAAGGGAATCAAAACACCAAATCAATGCAGTCAATTGAAATATCAACTAACGAACAAGTAACAAGTAACCAAGGGGGGGTTTTGATTGTATGGAACACAAAAGTAACCAGTAACAAGAAAAAGAAGTTTGGGTGAGAATGTTATGCGAAGGGGTTTCACCTACCAAGTATCCACACAACAATCAATCAAGTTGATCATAGATTTATCTCAAGTTCTATTCAATCCTAGAGAATGTTCCTATTCCAATCTTTAATATATCAGCAGGCCAACCGGTCCTGATAATACTTACTATTCAACAATCAGGGAAACCTCTCAAGATTAGATGAAATAGCAGCAAAATAAGGCCGAAGATATTCCATACTTTCCTTATTTTGCTTTGTTTTTATTTCTTTTATTATTTTCTTATTTTCCTTATTTTAGTTTTAGGATTTATCTTTTACCATATATCTTTAGGGTTAGACTCTTTATATACCCTAGATCTTTCTATCTTTCATTATTATCTTTTCCATCAGACAATTTAGTTCTGCAACCATGAGCAGGAACTAAACTCCATTGTTTTACTTAGCGGTTGAAACCTTCAGTTATTAAGTTGTGAGATTTCTAAACTCTTGTTCTTTTCATAGTGCCAAATGAAAGAAAACCCTAAACACTAACTAGAGTATAACAAGTAAGTAGAGGTCGAACCCAAGGGAATCAAAACACCAAATCAATGCAGTCAATTGAAATATCAACTAACGAACAAGTAACAAGTAACCAAGGGGGGGTTTTGATTGTATGGAACACAAAAGTAACCAGTAACAAGAAAAAGAAGTTTGGGTGAGAATGTTATGCGAAGGGGTTTCACCTAGCAAGTATCCACACAACAATCAATCAAGTTGATCATAGATTTATCTCAAGTTCTATTCAATCCTAGAGAATGTTCCTATTCCAATCTTTAATATATCAGCAGGCCAACCGGTCCTGATAATACTTACTATTCAACAATCAGGGAAACCTCTCAAGATTAGATGAAATAGCAGCAAAATAAGGCCGAAGATATTCCATACTTTCCTTATTTTGCTTTGTTTTTATTTCTTTTATTATTTTCTTATTTTCCTTATTTTAGTTTTAGGATTTATCTTTTACCATATATCTTTAGGGTTAGACTCTTTATATACCCTAGATCTTTCTATCTTTCATTATTATCTTTTCCATCAGACAATTTAGTTCTGCAACCATGAGCAGGAACTAAACTCCATTGTTTTACTTAGCGGTTGAAACCTTCAGTTATTAAGTTGTGAGATTTCTAAACTCTTGTTCTTTTCATAGTGCCAAATGAAAGAAAACCCTAAACACTAACTAGAGTATAACAAGTAAGTAGAGGTCGAACCCAAGGGAATCAAAACACCAAATCAATGCAGTCAATTGAAATATCAACTAACGAACAAGTAACAAGTAACCAAGGGGGGGTTTTGATTGTATGGAACACAAAAGTAACCAGTAACAAGCAAAAGAAGTTTGGGTGAGAATGTTATGCGAAGGGGTTTCACCTAGGAAGTATCCACACAACAATCAATCAAGTTGATCATAGATTTATCTCAAGTTCTATTCAATCCTAGAGAATGTTCCTATTCCAATCTTTAATATATCAGCAGGCCAACCGGTCCTGATAATACTTACTATTCAACAATCAGGGAAACCTCTCAAGATTAGATGAAATAGCAGCAAAGGGCACAGGAATTATAAGGATGCATGCAATAACTTACAACCGTCAAGTATTAACATGCAATCAATTCTCTTTCATAAAAGCAATCAACTACCAGATCATGCAGATATGAGTGCTACAATGACAAGGAATTCCACCTTATATTCCTAGTCTAGCAATAGAAAACTATCAATCAAACTAGGTAATCAAGCTAGCAAAACTAATAGAAATCAATAGATGAAGAACAAGAGAATTAATACAAACCCATAGGAAAACAACAAGAGTTTAGAAATCTCACAACTTAATAACTGAAGGTTTCAACCGCTAAGTAAAACAATGGAGATTAGTTCCTGCTCATGGTTGCAGAACTAAATTGTCTGATGGAAAAGATAATAATGAAAGATAGAAAGATCTAGGGTATATAAAGAGTCTAACCCTAAAGATATATGGTAAAAGATAAATCCTAAAACTAAAATAAGGAAAATAAGAAAATAATAAAAGAAATAAAAACAAAGCAAAATAAGGAAAGTATGGAATATCTTCGGCCTTGTTGTGGCGATTGCCATAGATGCCTGACGATCTCCATCTTTATATAAAGCTTTGCCGTAGCCTCTGTCACCCCCATGGCGATCGCCGTAGAGTCATGGCGATCGCCATAATCTCTCGAACTCACATAACTCTTCTGTTGTAGAATGGCGATCGCCTGGATGGTAGTGGCGATCGCCGCTGCTCCGCAGAATATCTTCAAGTCTTCATGTCTTCAATCTTTGATCTCTTCTTCTTCGATTCTGATCTTCATTTCTTCACTTCTTAATAAATATCTCAGAACATAATAATGACTCAAAACACATATGATAATACTCCTAAACTAATGTAATAATCCCTAGTTACGCTATACAAAGTGCAGCGTATCAGGTCTCTCCAACGAAGAATGGCGCGAGAAATACAATCAAACTGGCATCGTCCTCTCTCACCTGAACGCCGTTGAGCTCTGTTCTTAGGCACAAACGTAGTCAAAATGCAACCAGGCAAGACAAGGAGTTGCACCCAAGCTGACAGATCACTCGGACACGCCAGAACCTAAGCACTAAGGAAAACTCTAGCAAACCCAAGCCGCAACTTAGGGTGAATGCATTTCACTGTCTGCAGCTTCCTTGAAAAAATACGACTAAGAAGATTGATATCAAAACAAGAGGAATCATCCCCAGGCAAGGACAATTGAGAAAGAACAACATGAGGACTAACAGACTCATCAACCGCATCATCAACCACCAACAAATCAGGCCTAGGAGGCACGGGGATCCCATGGATTGCAATATCACCAAAACAAGGAGCAAGAATCACAAAACCATTAGCATGTTTACAATTCTTACCGAAAGTGTGAGTGCAAAAACATTCCTCACAAAGCCAGATGCCAGCCTGATGAAGCGCAGAGTCCAAAGCATAAAATAAACAATAATCACTCTCAATTCGAGATTTGTCAGAAGTCTTCAAGTCAACGCTTTTAAAATGACGAGAACCCAAGTGGGCAATAAAATATTTCGTGGTAAGCCCTCTACCACTCCCACTATTGCATCCATCACAGCCTCGCATGGGGCAAGAAATCCGAGCAGCAGCCTGATCACTCATGATGGACAAAACCGAGGCAGAAAGACAGAATGAGCAGGACTACACACAAAAGACAAAAACCGAGGCTGTCAAAAGCAAGCAAAACAAAGCAATAAAAAAAAATAGTGGCATTTCCAAGCCAAGAAAAATGCCAAAAAACCTGCAGAGAACAGCCTACACAACTCAGGAAAATGAACAGCAAAACCAACAAATACCCCTGCCAAAGCAAGAAGGCGGGATCGTGCTACGTATACTCCAATCAAAATCTCATAGCTAGGGTTTCAATTACTCTCACCCCCAATTCCTGACTTTTAGGGTTTCAGATCTTGTGAAATGCATGTGGTGGAGCAGAAGGCGGGATTGTGCTAAGTATCTCGATTTCATCTCAAGGGAAAGGCGGGATCTTGAATGGATTTAGAATTAATGAGAATTAATTAATAAAAAATACTTAAATGAATTTAGAATTCATTGTATACCGGTTACATTCATTTCGCTCAACTATATTATATACTAGATCTGGAAACCTGCACTTCACGCGGGTATGAAACGTGTTTTTTAACTGTGAATTGTTGTTGAATGAGCTTATCAAACTTGGGTTTGCGTAATACGCTAAGTGTTGTAGACTAGGAGCCGGATTTGAACTATATTATATTTATGTAGTTGCATTTTGAATCATTATTTTTATAGTGACAATTGGACCTGGCAAACGGGTCGAACGGGTCGGGTTCGGTTCAACCGGGTACGTGTCGAAAACGGATTCGGGTCTATCGGGTTGACAAAATTTTCGGGTTGAGCGGGTTCGGGTCGGGTCGGCCCAATGAGTTTCAAATGTTCACTTTTTTTATTGTAATACGAAAAAATAATTTTTTTAAAATAATTTTATAATTTTATAATAATAATATACTGTTATTTAATAAAATATCTTGTTATTTTTTAATTTAAATTAAATAAATTATGTGAAAAGTGGGTCCCTCCACGAGTTTCGAGAAGGTTGATTCGGTCTGGGTTTGACCCAACGGGTTCGGGTCGAAAACGGGTTTGACCCAAACTGATGTACGTACGTCGGAGCTTCATCAAGAGCTGGAGCATTATTCATCGTCTTTGGCACCCATGACTGTATGGGTGAGCTCTCAAGGGCCCCATTTTCAAGACGAGCTGAATTTAGAAGAGCAAGAGGATTCGAGAACGAATCCTTTTCAAGGGGAGGAGGATGATGTACGTACGCTGGAGCGTCTCCTAGAACAACCCATGATGCGATCCCGTCGCCAAACTGAAGGCCGAAGAGACGAGAAGAGGCGGTGCTATCGAAGATGAGACGGAACTAGGGCAGAGTGGTCTGGACGGCTCGGACGTCCAATTGAGGAGATATTTTGTTAGAGTACACTTATTGGGCCTATCTTGGTTGTGTCCAAAGTTGAAGCCCAACAGATGCCCAATAAAGATATGGCTGCTGCAAGGACCAAATTTGTTTCTGTTCGTTTGGGCAAACGAAAGATCGGATTAAGCTCTCCTTTGGATATGTTTCAGTACTTGGGCTTATCTTAATTGTGTCCAAATTTGAGGCCCATTCGATATTGGACGAGGCCTCCATGATCAGAACAAGATTCAAGATTTTAGGAGTTTTATAGGGTTTCCTTGATTGGGAATCAAGCAATTCGGGAAGACTATTTATTATGTGTTTTTTCTAGGGTTTTAGGCAGACTTTGACAAATTGAGAATTATTCTTCACTTTAGATTTTGACGTTGTTTTTGACGTTGTTTAGCTGTAGTTTTGGTTGGGTATTGAATTGCAAGCGGAAACCCTTTGTTTCATATCAACCTGTGAGAACGATCTGTTGGTTGCCCATATTTTCGATCTCCAAACCTAGAAAGAACCCTAGGTGGACTCCTTGGGTTAGTTCGAGTCAAGTGAGTCTTTCTAGATCGACGACTGAGTCAAGAAAGACGCCACTTGCTTATCGAGTCCGAGTCAAGCAAGTCTTCCTAAATCGACGACTGAGTCAAGGAAGATAACACTTGTCGAAGACCAAGATTCGTTCGATCGTCTGTCACAACGATCTCTCGAAGCCGCCTCGACGTCAACTTCACCCTACCGTTCGTCCGCCGCCGCCACCGTCGACTTCATTCCTGTCGTTCATCAAACCCTAACAGATCCTCGATCTTCATCCGACCTTGTGTCATCATTTGATATCAGAGCCAAAGCTAGGTAAAAACGCTCTTCTGTTTAATTTTACGCTTACGTTGTTGAATTTTCAAGAAAATTAAACCGGGTATTTGCAGGATCTATCAAAAACCGAGTGTGAGAGCCATTAGAATTTTTTTAGGACCGTTCATATTCTTGTGCGTGAGAGTCGTGAGCACCTCCACGCGGCTGGGCGCGGGTTGCCGCCTAGGCACCGCTGGCGTGGCTTGGGTTGGGTGAGAGAAAACCCTAACCTTAATCATCTTGCCTTGACCCTCAAGACAAAATCTTCTTGTTTTGACAATTAATTATTTGATTAGATTCTGATTTTATTTTGGTTAAGATTTGATTCTCTAAAAAGATCTTGAGTGGTTGAGAAGATCTTCTTTGATATCCAACTAGGATAGAATCTAGAAGATTTTGTTAGCTTATCTAAAGTTTATAATATTTTTGATATGTAGTCCAGTTTTGTAATTTGTTTTTAAATCAACTAATTTACCAGATTACCCCTTCACTTACTTTGAAACACCCGTTCCCTTTTAATGATGTGATGTTTTCTTGATATTAATTGCTTATTTACTCCAGCTTGTTCTCCACTCTCCCTCGTCCTTTTTCCCTCTCAAATTGAGGGTTTCCCAAATTAGGGTTCTACGTCCAAGTAAATGTCGTTATCAGTTTTTTGGTTTTGGTGTTTAGTTGTGTTTTATTGTTTGAATTATGCTGATATGTTGATGGTTGATTGTTTGTTTTTGAACGTAGTCCTCCAATCTTGAATCCTTAATCTGGAGTACTTCTTTTGTCTCATTTTGGTTTCGTGTTTTTGTTTTCTGTTTTGCATGTTTGGTTCTTCAGTTTCAAGGGAATGGGTGTCTTGATATTGTTGGTTATGAGTGTTAGTAGGGTTTCATAAAATGTCTATGTAATGGTCTTGATTCCGATGTTTTGTGTATTACGATCCTATTGTTTGTTTGTGTTTTGGGCCTTCTGTCTTCCTGGTTTTTAGTGCATAGTATTATTTATTGGATATATGATAAGTGTTAAGTTGTAAACCACTTTTGTGATTCCTGTAATCATTACCACCCAAATTATAAACATTAGCTTGTTATCTTTGAACGCGGAAAACTTCATTTTTCCTACGGTAAGCCTTGTTCTCACCATAACTTTCCTTTGTTTTTATACATATAGTCTTTATTCTGTTGTGGCTCATTATTAAAATTCTTGGGACGGAGTGGATAATGGCGTAGATCGCAATAGTATTTTGTCTTTTGAGTTGTATACTATTTAGTAAATGTGCATTTGTCTTACTTCTTATTACAAAAAATGTTCTCTCGCGTTATTATTTGTGTTTTTTGCTTGCGTGGGTCATTTAATATATTTTATATTAATATGAAGAGAAAGGTTCGGGTAGTAAGAAATTTTACGTTTACAATTTACATATTAATGTTCATATTCTGGACGTTGATTCGTTCTCAATTTACAATTTACAATTTAAATAATTTTTTTAAAATAATTTTATAATTTTATAATAATAATATACTGTTATTTAATAAAATATCTTGTTATTTTTTAATTTAAATTAAATAAATTATGTGAAAAGTGGGTCCCTCCACGAGTTTCGAGAAGTTTGATTCGGTCTGGGTTTGACCCAACGGGTTCGGGTCGAAAACGGGTTTGACCCAAACTGATGTACGTACGTCGGAGCTTCATCAAGAGCTGGAGCATTATTCATCGTCTTTGGCACCCATGACTGTATGGGTGAGCTCTCAAGGGCCCCATTTTCAAGACGAGATGAATTTAGAAGAGCAAGAGGATTCGAGAACGAATCCTTTTCAAGGGGAGGAGGATGATGTACGTACGCTGGAGCGTCTCCTAGAACAACCCATGATGCGATCCCGTCGCCAAGCTGAAGGCCGAAGAGACGAGAAGAGGCGGTGCTATCGAAGATGAGACGGAACTAGGACAGAGTGGTCTGGACGGCTCGGACGTCCAATTGAGGAGATATTTTGTTAGAGTACACTTATTGGGCCTATCTTGGTTGTGTCCAAAGTTGAAGCCCAACAGAGGCCCAATAAAGATATGGCTGCTGCAAGGACCAAATTTGTTTCTGTTCGTTTGGGCAAACGAAAGATCGGATTAAGCTCTCCTTTGGATATGTTTCAGTACTTGGGCTTATCTTCATTGTGTCCAAATTTGAGGCCCATTCGATATTGGACGAGGCCGCCATGATCAGAACAAGATTCAAGATTTTAGGGCTTTTATAGGGTTTCCTTGATTGGGAATCAAGCAATTCGGGAAGACTATTTATTATGTGTTTTTTCTAGGGTTTTAGGCAGACTTTGACAAATTGAGAATTATTCTTCACTTTAGATTTTGACGTTGTTTTTGACGTTGTTTAGCTGTAGTTTTGGTTGGGTATTGAATTGCAAGCGGAAACCCTTTGTTTCATATCAACCTGTGAGAACGATCTGTTGGTTGCCCATATTTTCGATCTCCAAACCTAGAAAGAACCCTAGGTGGACTCCTTGGGTTAGTTCGAGTCAAGTGAGTCTTTCTAGATCGACGACTGAGTCAAGAAAGACGCCACTTGCTTATCGAGTCCGAGTCAAGCAAGTCTTCCTAAATCGACGACTGAGTCAAGGAAGATAACACTTGTCGAAGACCAAGATTCGTTCGATCGTCTGTCACAACGATCTCTCGAAGCCGCCTCGACGTCAACTTCACCCTACCGTTCGTCCGCCGCCGCCACCGTCGACTTCATTCCTGTCGTTCATCAAACCCTAACAGATCCTCGATCTTCATCCGACCTTGTGTCATCATTTGATATCAGAGCCAAAGCCAGGTAAAAATGCTCTTTTGTTTAATTTTACGCTTACGTTGTTGAATTTTCAAGAAAATTAAACCGGGTATTTGCAGGATCTATCAAAAACGAGTGTGAGAGCCATTAGAATTTTTTTAGGACCGTTCATATTCTTGTGCGTGAGAGTCGTGAGCACCTCCACGCGGATGGGCGCGGGTTGCCGCCTAGGCACCGCTGGCGTGGCTTGGGTTGGGTGAGAGAAAGCCCTAACCTTAACCATCTTGCCTTGACCCTCAAGACAAAATCTTCTTGTTTTGACAATTAATTATTTGATTAGATTCTGATTTTATTTTGGTTAAGATTTGATTCTCTAAAAAGATCTTGAGTGGTTGAGAAGATCTTCTTTGATATCCAACTAGGATAGAATCTAGAAGATTTTGTTAGCTTATCTAAAGTTTATAATATTTTTGATATGTAGTCCAGTTTTGTAATTTGTTTTTAAATCAACTAATTTACCAGATTACCCCTTCACTTACTTTGAAACACCCGTTCCCTTTTAATGATGTGATGTTTTCTTGATATTAATTGCTTATTTACTCCAGCTTGTTCTCCACTCTCCCTCGTCCTTTTTCCCTCTCAAATTGAGGGTTTCCCAAATTAGGGTTCTACGTCCAAGTAAATGTCGTTATCAGTTTTTTGGTTTTGGTGTTTAGTTGTGTTTTATTGTTTGAATTATGCTGATATGTTGATGGTTGATTGTTTGTTTTTGAACGTAGTCCTCCAATCTTGAATCCTTAATCTGGAGTACTTCTTTTGTCTCATTTTGGTTTCGTGTTTTTGTTTTCTGTTTTGCATGTTTGGTTCTTCAGTTTCAAGGGAATGGGTGTCTTGATATTGTTGGTTATGAGTGTTAGTAGGGTTTCATAAAATGTCTATGTAATGGTCTTGATTCCGATGTTTTGTGTATTACGATCCTATTGTTTGTTTGTGTTTTGGGCCTTCTGTCTTCCTGGTTTTTAGTGCATAGTATTATTTATTGGATATATGATAAGTGTTAAGTTGTAAACCACTTTTGTGATTCCTGTAATCATTACCACCCAAATTATAAACATTAGCTTGTTATCTTTGAACGCGGAAAACTTCATTTTTCCTACGGTAAGCCTTGTTCTCACCATAACTTTCCTTTGTTTTTATACATATAGTCTTTATTCTGTTGTGGCTCATTATTAAAATTCTTGGGACGGAGTGGATAATGGCGTAGATCGCAATAGTATTTTGTCTTTTGAGTTGTATACTATTTAGTAAATGTGCATTTGTCTTACTTCTTATTACAAAAAATGTTCTCTCGCGTTATTATTTGTGTTTTTTTGCTTGCGTGGGTCATTTAATATATTTTATATTAATATGAAGATAAAGGTTCGGGTAGTAAGAAATTTTACGTTTACAATTTACATATTAATGTTCATATTCTGGACGTTGATGTTCATAATGTGGGTGGTGACAATTTTGAACTTTTTAAGTGAGTCACGCAGTGACAATTTTGTAATATTTGTGAATAGTATTTTTTTTTTTAAAATGACCGAAACAGACACAATCTCCGGATTATGAACATTAATTATCATTTAGAACCTAAATAACAACTTGTTATCCGTGATCGTAAATTCTTCATTTTTCCAACATAAAGCCTTCTTCTTACCGAGGCCTTTCTCTAGTACGAATACAATAATGTTAACATTGTTTTTGGTTTGTTTATAAACTATTTGTTGTTGAATTAGTGCTGCTTGATTTATACTTTGTTCATAGATGATTGAATCTATTCAGATGTTTAATGTGGGTTTTTATGGATTATAATTTCTTTATTTTTAATTTATTTGACATCGTTGGTTTTAATTTAGTCCTACTTATTTATTTAAGTGTGCTTTTGTTATGATATGATAAATGTAAATAAAATAAAATGACTTGTCTAAATTTACGATTTTACTAAGCCCTGTATATTTTCAATCCCGGATGTACTTTTCTTGTAGGGTTAAATTAGAACTTTTCATCCGAACTCCTCAATAATTGATTTTAGATATATTTTGTAACAAAATTTCTATATACAATAGCATTACTCTAATGCCTTAAAAAGTCTCATGCTTATAATAGAGTGGGAGGGTTCGATGGACGCAACCAAACCGTGTGTTAAAAGAGCATGGAGGCTGTTTCAGATGACCCAAAATAAAAATTACGAAAAAACTCATAGAGTCTGATTACTACTTTACAAAGTAAGAATCATAGAAAGTTTAATGAGCTATTTTTCTTTATTTCATATAATTTAAAAGCCAAAAAATAATGCATCATTGGTTCCGATTGAAAATGGAATAAAAATTTCTATATATAAGTTATTTATTATATTTATTTAATTTAGTATTAATACTATTTCGTAATTGCTACTATTCTTGAGTGTAAAATTATATTCATTTAGTGTATTAACTAGTGAGTTAAGTTCCGGTGAGGGAGAATTTCAAGTTGATGAATGTGTAAAAAGAACAAAGAGGTTTTTTTATGACCCAAAATGAAAATTGTGACAAAAATCACATGGTATGATTACTAATTCACAAAATAAAAAGCAAACAATTTCTATATATAAAATATTTATTTAATTTAGTATTAATATTAATTGCTACTATTCTTGAGTGCAAATGTTTTATTAATGTAGTGCATTAATTTTTGCGTTAAGTTCCAGTGAGAAAGAATCTTAAGGTGAAGACTGAAGACGTTGAACACAAACGGTGTAACGCATGACCAAATTGAACACATACGTTATGATGTATGAACATATTTTTGCCAATGAACGCACAATATGACATATGAGTACACACTATGACGTGCACATACTCTGACGTATGAACACATACGTTATGTCTGATGAACACATGAACACAAAAGTGTCATGAGTTTTAATCTAATAACTGACCCCCACCAGATTTTTTCCCTTAATAAAATGGAGTTGAAGAACATGAATAGTGATATATATTAATTATGTTGTTTATAGATAAAGTTAAAATTTATTAATTTAAATATGATAACGTTGAAGAATTAAAAAAGGTTTATTACTAATATATTAAATTAATTACATTACTAACGTTAATATGATGACTATATAGAATTAAATTTTAAGAGATAGGGTTGCAGAATATTATAAGTCATTAGCATCAACAGTCTAAAAACCGACCCATCAAATAGGTCGTCCTATAACAAAAAATAAAGGAAAGGTCTAATACAGTATTTACTTTTCCAAAGGGCTTCCAATCTTTAATCTTTATAAAAGTAGCTATAGATTTAGGTTTTAAACATCAATAATTATGAAAATTAAATAAGGATAATATTGAAATAAATTTATTTCTTATTTTGTTTGAAAAAACTAAATATTCAAGTATATGCAAATATATTTAAGTAGTTATAACTAAGAAGTTTATTTATTTTTAGAATTTAAGGTTTTGGTAGGAAATAAGTTACAACACGAAGTGCGGAGTGCTCGCGTCACAAATTATGTAATATTCCTCATTTTCAATAAGGGTATTTTTGTAAGTTCCGAATGCTGTATAAGCTAAGGACAACGGGTAGACGTGGGCGTGCCATGGTTAGGAGGATGCATTTGAACTAGGATGTAAAGTTTTGCCATTCAATACAATTATTTACCTTTTGGCAAAAAAATAAGGGTATTTTTGTAATTTTCTACAAAGAGAATTTTCTTATAATTATGTTAGTTAATTATGAGATGAAGTAAAATTTGTAAATAAAGTTGTAAAAATATAATCTAGATTATTTAAATCAGAGTAACAAGTTTATATACTGTTATTTTTCTAAATCATTTTAGCTTAGATTTATTTATTCTCGTGTTACAATGAATTGGATTTCAGTGGAAACAAGGGCGAAAATTGGGAATTTTTTTCTGAAATGGGCTTTTTTTCAAAAAAAATTCCCGACGTAGGCTCGTTTCAAAACAATTTCCCAAAATAGGCACTTATTTCAGCTTCGGAATTTTTTTACGTGTGAGAGACGCTGGTTGAACCAGCGTCTCTCCTCCGAAGCTGAAGCTATTTTTTTTTGATTTTTTTATGTATAAGAGACGCTGGCCGAACCAGCGTCTCTTATACATATTTTTTTTTTAATTCCCCGTGTAAGAGACGCTGGTTGAACCAGCGTCTCTTACACGTAAAAAGTTTAAAAAAAAAAAAATATTTGTATAAGACGCTGGTTGAACCAGCGCCTTATACAGTTTTGTTTTTTTTTAATTCCCCGTGTAAGAGACGCTGGTTGAACCAGCGTCTCTTACACGTAAAAAGTTTTTAAAAAAAAAACTTTTTTGTATAAGGCGCTGGCCGAACCAGCGCCTTATACCCTATTTTGTTTTTTTTGTTTTTTTCAAAGTGTATATATATATATATTATTACACATGACTTACTCGTGTTTGGATGGCTCGTATGGGCTCGTTTGAAATCGGAATCGATCACGACCGATTTCGTTGGGTCCGTATTGATCCCATCTTTCACCAGATATGTCTCTCGCTCGATTCTGATTTCGAACGAGCCCATACGAGCCACCCGAACAAGCGTAAGTCTCGTGCGTACCTTCTACTGTAAATGGATATTTACAATTCGTTCCTCCATATCACGCGATGAGAGACATATCTGGTGAAAGCTTGGATCAATACGGACCCAACGAAACTGGTCGTGGTCAATTCCGATTCCGAACAAGCCCATACGAGCCATCCGAACAAGCGTAAATCTCGTGCATACCTTCTTTCACTCGTTTGAAATCGGAATCGATCACGACCGATTTCGTTGGGTCCGTATTGATCCAAGCTTTCACCAGATATGTCTCTCATCGCGTGATATGGAGGAACGAATTGTAAATATCCATTTACAGTAGAAGGTACGCACAAGACTTACGCTTGTTCGGGTGGCTCGTATGGGCTCGTTCGAAATCGGAATCGATCACGACCGATTTCGTTGGGTCCGTATTGATCCAAGCTTTCACCAGATATGTCTCTCATCGCGTGATATGGAGGAACGAATTGTAAATATCCATTTACAGTAGAAGGTACGCACGAGACTTACGCTTGTTCGGGTGGCTCGTATGGGCTCGTTTGAAATCGGAATCGATCACGACCGATTTCGTTGGGTCCGTATTGATCCCAGCTTTCACCAGATATGTCTCTCGCTCGATTCTGATTTCGAACGAGCCCATACGAGCCACCCGAACAAGCGTAAGTCTCGTGCGTACCTTCTACTGTAAATGGATATTTACAATTCGTTCCTCCATATCACGCGATGAGAGACATATCTGGTGAAAGCTTGGATCAATACGGACCCAACGAAATCGGTCGTGATCGATTCCGATTTCAAACGAGTGAAAGAAGGTATGCACGAGATTTACGCTTGTTCGGATGGCTCGTATGGGCTTGTTCGGAATCGGAATTGACCACGACCAGTTTCGTTGGGTCCGTATTGATCCAAGCTTTCACCAGATATGTCTCTCATCGCATGATATGGAGGAACGAATTGTAAATATCCATTTACAGTAGAAGGTACGCACGAGACTTACGCTTGTTCGGGTGGCTCGTATGGGCTCGTTCGAAATCAGAATCGAGCGAGAGACATATCTGGTGAAAGATGGGATCAATACGGACCCAACGAAATCGGTCGTGATCGATTCCGATTTCAAACGAGCCCATACGAGCCATCCAAACACGAGTAAGTCATGTGTAATAATATATATATATACACTTTGAAAAAAACAAAAAAAACAAAATAGGGTATAAGGCGCTGGTTCGGCCAGCGCCTTATACAAAAAAGTTTTTTTTTTAAAAACTTTTTACGTGTAAGAGACGCTGGTTCAACCAGCGTCTCTTACACGGGAATTAAAAAAAAACAAAACTGTATAAGGCGCTGGTTCAACCAGCGTCTTATACAAATATTTTTTTTTTTTTAAACTTTTTACGTGTAAGAGACGCTGGTTCAACCAGCGTCTCTTACACGGGGAATTAAAAAAAAAATATGTATAAGAGACGCTGGTTCGGCCAGCGTCTCTTATACATAAAAAAATCAAAAAAAAATAGCTTCAGCTTCGGAGGAGAGACGCTGGTTCAACCAGCGTCTCTCACACGTAAAAAAATTCCGAAGCTGAAATAAGTGCCTATTTTGGGAAATTGTTTTGAAACGAGCCTACGTCGGGAATTTTTTTTGAAAAAAAGCCCATTTCAGAAAAAAATTCCGAAAATTGGGACTAACCAATTTTCCAAAATTGGATTTGCAGCCACCTCTTCCCCGTTCCTTTGAGATTTACAATGATTATTTTTCTCTCCTCTTTCGTTTGGTACCACCTCCATCACTCCATTTAGTCCAAACCGAGAACAACCCCACGTATTCCATTCTTCCCTCGTTAACCATTCTTCCCTTGTTCGTTTAATTATATAAGACAAAGAAGCTAAGTGTCGTGTTCATTCACCTGCTTCTACACCGGAGGTAAAGCTTCATACTTTTCCTCCTCCTTGTTTCTTTCGTTTCTTAAAATTCAATGGGTTAAACCATTAATTGTTCCAGTTTCAGAGACGCCATTCTACATCGGGATCCAGACGAACGCTCACACTTAAGACCTCGATAGAAACGACTATCCGGGGTGAGTTTTCGATTCCGTTTCAATATCATCTCGATATTTATTCGAGGGCTTTAAACCATTTTCTTTGGATTCTTAGTGTACCAGAAGCATCGCCGCAGTCACCTCTTTAACGACGCCGTATAACCGAGTCGAATCGATTACGTTTCGGTAAGTTTTTAATACCGTTTCGATATCGTTTTCGATAATCTTTCGGGTTGGTAAAACCATGTTTTTACCCGTTCCTTATATAGGAAGCATCGTCGAAGTGCCCTTATTACCTCCGAAGGTTACGCCGCCTCGTTCGTGGCCGGAATCGTTGTCGTCGGAAACGAAAACCTCCATTGACGGGAGCAAGTCGTTCTCAGGTATGCAGTGTAGGAGACGACCCCACGTATTCCATTCATCCCTCGTTAACCATTCTTCCCTCGTTCGTTTAATTATATAAGACAAAGAAGCTAAGTGTCGTGTTCATTCACCTGCTTCTACACTGGAGTTTCAGAGACGCCATTCTACATCGGGATCCGGACGATCTCTCACGACTCAGACCTCAATAGAAACAAGTATCCGGGGATCATCCTTAGATCGGTACCATTAACCGCGTCTAAATCCCGAGCCTAACCGTAAAGATTTCGTTGTCTTTTGCCAGAACCAGTTCTCGCGCCGTCGTTCGAACTCGCTGGGAGTCGCCAGTTTCGTCGCCCTGGGTGTGCCTTTCCTTCTCAGGTTCTCCTCTGCGCAATGAAGCATTGAAGACGAGGGTGAACAGTACCTTTTGCAGCTGTGTTGTTTGCCTATGCCGAGATTTTCCTGGCATAGATATTTGTGCTCAATGTCCTATTGGACACTATATTTATAACAACTACACTCTCAAACTAAGTGTTAATAAAATGTCCTAATATAAATACACCCCTATTTTCAGATCTGCCTCTTCTCTTCTTTCAAGCCGCCGATCTCCAGTCCCCTTTCTTCTTTCCCATCTCACACCTCCCTTTCCTAAACCTCCTCCATCAAGGATTTCTTCTTCGTTAGATGACTGCAAATCCAGAAAGAGTAGGAATGGCAGTGCTCTTCCTCGTCCACCACCTCCTCATCCGTCAGCGAAATATGCGCCTCCTCCGTCAGCGAAATCTGCGCCTCCTCCTCCTCCCCCGCCGCCCGCGAAATCGTCAAAAGCTTTACCGGCGAAAGTGAGGCGAGTACCGGAGGTGGTGGAGTTCTACCATTCTCTGATGCGTAGAGACTCCCGTCGAGACTCCGGCGCTGGAATGGTCGAGATCTCTTCGGCGAGTGCTCGAGATTTAGTCGGAGAATTCGAAAACCGATCTTCCTACTTGCTCTCTATAAGTAATCTCTGGCGCTGGAATGTTGTTCTGAAATCGAACTGAATTTAGGCCAGATGTAGAGACAAGCTCTCCGCAGATTCAAAAAGATTGTCAGACGAATGTTGCTGACAAGAATGTTGCCAATGAGACTGTATCTTCCATTTCTTCTGTTTCTCATGCCACATCTTCAAATACATCAAGCACTGATAGCAGGGCTAAGGAAACAGCAGTTAGGCTTGAGTCTATCAAGGAGAATCAGAAGAAACCAGTAAACAAAGGAAATGATCAATCGATTCAGGTATGTTTTTTCAGTTTCTCACACGTGATCATCTGCTTGTTGTACATTTTGTGCAAGAATAGCTGACATTCATCTACTTGAGGCTCCAGTTCTGCATCCAGTATGTACCATACAATACATATTTTATTTATTATTATCACAATAATGAAAATGTAATTCCTTTGCAATACTAACTAATTGGTTTCTGTCAGATGTCGAAAGGACTTTTCAACTTTGTTATGGCTTGGACTCTCATGTTTGCTCCTCTACTCTACACTGGTCAGAAGAGAGATCGAAAGAAAGACATAGCAACAAATTACTTGTGGCACAGGCAGCCATGCTTCTTCACATCAAAGCCATGCTTGTTTACTATGTGTGTAATTTGTTGTTAGTGAATGAATGAAACTGCTTTTAGGAAACAAGAGGCCAAAATACAAACTCAATTATTATTCGTGTATTGTTGTTCTCTGCCTTGCTGCAGGAGATCATAAATGCTCTTCTATTGTAGAAATGCTGATGTTTACACTGTTAATGTCATTCTGTATGCTTATTTAGTCGTGTTGACAACTTATTTAGTCGTGTTGACAACTTATTTAGTCGTGTTGACAACTTATTATTCTTGTTGACAACTTATTATTCTTGTTGACAACTCTATTAAAAATTTTGTTAACAGCTCTGTTATAAATTTTGTTGACAACTCTGTTAAAAAATTTGTTGACAACTCTGTTAAAAGATTTGTTGACAACTCTGTAAAAAAAATTGTTGACAACTCTGTTAAAAATTTTGTTGACAGCAAATGGGGTATTTTCTTATAACTTAAAAAACATAACAGTTTTAGGGTATTTACCAAAAAACTGGAAAGTCTCTTTTGTTGCAGGTTGGGCCGAAGTGTGCCCCAACTTATCAAGAGACTTAAGCTATACATCGAGTTCGTTGACTAGGCTCAAAAACTCCGACTTCATCCGTTCTTCGCCTTCTATTTCAGGCAAGTGGCGGTTCGCTCTTGCTTTCTCTTCTCTTTGCATAATTAACCGATAATTAATATTGAAATTAGTTGTTGAATAATTGGTTTAATTTCTAAAACCTAATTAATTTGTTTGGGAACATTTGTGTGCTAAATGTTTTGTATCTAGGTAGTTAGATTTTCTCGATACCTATATTTAGTTATAAATATTAGGTTGATTAACGTGTTACGACGATGTGTGTGACCTTTGTGTGCTATGTGTGAACTTATTTATAGTCTTTAATCTAGAACCTAATAAAGAAGAATTTTCATAGGAGCACTACTTAACCGTGCGCGGTGTAGTTGTTTCTTGATAACAGTGCAAGGAGGTAATATGCACTAATACTTTGATTGGGTTATGACCGTTCCACTTATCCGTGTATAAGTGGAGGTGCACTTAGCCGGTGCCTTTATTTTGGATCCATTTCCACGAGTATCCTGAGTGGATCATATGGGGTTTAAAAACTTATAAGATAAATATTATATTAGCACGCGTATGCGTAGGAGCGCTACATGCCCTGCGTGAGGGTAGTTGCTTCTTGATAATATAAGGGATGGAATGAGAAATGCCCTATTGCACTTCGATTGGGTCATAACCGTTCCGCTTATTCGGATATAAGCGGAGGTGCACTTAGCCAGTGCCATTATAAATTTGTCCACGTATATCCTGGAGGGGGTGAGTTGTGGTTTAAAAGGTTATAATGTGAATGTACGTTTTGGAAGTAAATAAGATAAGTGCGGGATTATGCACATAATTAATGTACCTCGAGCGAGGAGTACAACTTGGAAACCGCCCGTCCTTTAGATAAAGAGGGTCGTCTTTTTAATCTGAGTTCGCACAATATGTATGCGGTGAGGTTGTTCGGACCCGATTATTCGAAAGAGTTCTAATGTGTGTAATGTTTTAAAAACGTTCTCAAATAAATCATATTTTCTTCCCATAATACCCACAATCATTTCGGGTATTCTCTTGTTGCATATCTTTTGGTCTATCCTCCCTCTTCAGTGGAAGTATTTAGTTATATATCGTCTTTCGGTTTTAGCTCGAGAGAATACGATAGTAGCTTATTACAACCACATAGAACCTCACATAAATTCCACTTGCATAGTCTTTTATTAGACTAACCAGCCTTTTTCTTTCCTTGCATGGTTGGTTGGTGTCACGCGTCCCATTACGGCACATCAGATGATACTTTCTGATTAGTGAAGAATCAAGTTCCCGACGTTGAAAGCAGCTGATAATGTTTTAGAGTTTCTATTTATAAGATTAAGATTTTGAGGTTAGTAATAGGGTTTAAGACCTATTCTGTTATTCCAATATTTTAATTAAGTCTTCCGTTGTAATCTCTGTAATAAAGTAAAAAAAATTATATTCATTATAAAGCTTCTGCATTTGTAATATCGTTAAGTAATATAATATGATTTTTAATGTAATTGTTTCCGCATTTGTAAACCCGTTTGATTATTTTAATAATATAATTGCATTTCAAATACTATTTTGCATTTGCGATGCATGTTGTAAAGCCTTGGGTGACTTTGGACAGTTAAGTCTAGGGTCACTGGTAGTAATATTCCCAATGTAATTTGGGGGTAACGCAAATTACACGTCAATGTTCATATTAAGGATGATAATGTTTATAATATGGGCGGTGCAAATTTTGAATTTTTTAAGTGAGATTAAACTAAGTGCGGAATGACCACCCAAGTTCTTAATGTATTCTGTGAACGCGAACACCTTGCATTTTGTACCATAAAGTTTATTCTCACCAGAACCTTGCTATATAAATGTATAATATACTTTTCATCGTAAATGAGATTATTCTAAGAGTGATTTAAATAACAAATTTTTTAATTAACTATCATAAATGATCAAATTGGATAAAATGAACGAATCAATTTACATCTCTCTTAAGGTTGCTTATTAGCATCACTGAGAGTCAAAACCCAAGACCCAAGAAAACATAAGTTGCCACACACTTTCTATTGATATCATTCCTTAATGTCTTTAGGAGCATTCCATTTAACATCTCCACCTTAAACCATTAGTACAAAATAAACCAAGAAATTTCATCCCAAAATACCAAATAAGCAGTGATACCATGAAATGATATATATATATATATATAGAGAGAGAGAGAGAGAAACTTAAGAAATCAGCAAATGTTCTTCTAAATTTATTTTTTGCGACAAAAAGATATGAGTAACAAAAATTGAACACCTCAAACACAATTCAACTGACGACCATATATCCCAATATTAGATAATAGATTGTAACATCAACCATCTGGAGCAATTTGAGATTATGCATGAGATTCAAATGAACATCTCAAGCAATTCAATTGACGACAAAAAGATGCTGAGAGATTTTACCATTGACAAAAATTTGGGCTTTTCAGATCAAAAGTGTTTAGATTGACTACTTTTTCTTCAACTCTTTTATTTCGGAATTCTTCTCCATACACTGAATTCCTTATTCTGTAAGGACCACCCGTGCAAAATAAAAATAACAAATTACTAATTCAGGCATATTGTATCCCAGAAAGTATCATTTAGAGTATTAGTTACAATACTGTTGCCCGGGTAGGGTGGAGTCCATGGACCATATCTTTAGGGAATGCAAGGCTACTAGCGAGGTTTGGAATGAGATTGATTTGCCCAAGTTTGAAAGTGATGGACGTCCTATTGCTGGAGCGGTCTGGCTCAGGCAGAATTTGATGTCTCGAGGGTCTAATCATCTTGGAATCCAGCGGTTGGCCATTTTGGGGTTGGTATTTGGTGGTTATGGAAATGGCTTAACGATCGCATCTTCAAGAATGAAACTTTTAAGCGTAACAAAGGGAACTTCATTCTTCAGTGGGCTCATGTATGTTCAGGGGTGGGACAGAAGCCAACAGGCAGTCTAGTGGTCCTAGATTGAAGCAGAAACGATTTATCTCATTGATTCCTCCTTTGGAGGACTTTGTGCAGGTCAATACGGATGGTGCTCTTTCCTTTGATGAACTTGCCTCGGCTCGGGGTGTTATTCGGGATGGAAATGGTCAATGAGTTGGTCACTTTGTCCATAACATTGGTCAGTGCACTGTTCCAAAGGCGGAACTTTCGGGAATGTATCATGGTCTCAATTCTCAAGCTTGCTTGGGATTTAAGGTTTCACAAAGTGCAACTGGAATCGGATGCTAGCCTCGCCATCCATTTCCATTAACACTCGTCATCCACTCTCCCACCTCACATCTCGGCTTGTAGGCCTCCTCCGTAGGGGCTGGTTAGTCCAGGTCTGTCACACTTTCCGCGAGGCGAACATGGTTGTGAACCGATTTGCCTATACTAAGGCCATTCAACTAAATCTATTAAAGAGGAGATATATGGTCAATGTTACACCTCTACCTTCATTAACACCAAGTCGTAGCATCATTTTTAATACTTATGGAATCCTCAATCAATCCAATGGAATCTTTTCACCACAAACAATGTGTTAGCCAAGCATGTGATCGGTTGGGACATCCAATTGATTGGAATAAGCAAAAAAATCAAATGCAACCCATAACCCTATATCTTACACCTATGTCTTGTTAGGGTCAAAAGTGAAGTACCCTATTATAGAACAAGTTGTATGGCATCTTTTGTCTACTTTGGGTGCGACAACTCAACTTGATGAAAGGGACAAGAACAAGATGAGACATGTTTTGGCCGATGCATGGGTGCATTTTCAATTGGTGGGTTCTTCAAACTTGCAACAAATACTAACTTTGTCATTCAGATACTACAGCCAAAAGAAGTTACACTTTTAACCTCCTCAAATGCCATTATTTTCCATGTTTCCTTTCTATAATTTCAGTACAAGGTTGCTATGAAATAGACCACTACTCTTTGTTTACGTTATAATTGTAAGATGCTGAGGATTTACTATGACGACGGGGTGGTGGGGGTCTTAGGCCAAGAGCTCGGACTAGTTTGGTCATACCACACGGCCACCATCCTAGAGAAGTGTACGAGGATGGGCTTCTACAAAGTTCGGTACCAGAGACTACTAGACGACCAAGACGGTACGCCCCTAGTAGCAATCATCCCGGAGATTTCCTTAAGGCCGGTGTGCTCTTTTAGGACTCGCGACAGTTACCATCTGGGAGAGTACGTCGATGTATGGAACCTAGATGGATGGTGGGCGGGCACGGTTGTGACCTTCCACGCTAGATTTCGAAAGTACGAGATCTCATTTTGAACCTTTCGGGTATGATAACACACTTCAAGATATAGCAACCTTGCGTCGCCACCTTCAAATCAATGCAAACATTTGGCAACGACCCGATCCCAAGGTGATTTAAAATGACCACTATTACATGTGTTGGTTTGATGATTTATTTTATTATAAAAACGTAGTGGTTGTTACTTTTATCGGATATTCGGTTGATTGTTTTCGTTCATCTTTCGCCTTTGTTGTGTAAGGTTGTTTCCCTTGTTTAATGAAAGACACTAATGTAGTTGCCCTTTTGTGTTTGTTTTCTATGTTATGCGGCATGCAAGTGTGATAGTTGGATGGTGAAAAAATAATAAAACCTAAACATATATGATGCAAAGACGTTGAATTCGTTTTATGTTTTTTACATCAAACACCATTACTTTGTTACAAGCTAACGTACTCATTTTCTATTCAAGCCACATCCAATTACTATGGACGCTGAATTACCTTCAAGAAGGTAATTGTTTATAACTTTGCATTTATATTCATCTGGTTATCTTGTATATATGTTCATCTTGTTTTAATTTCATATTTCCACATACATAGCATCGTAATGAGACCCATACATCTACAAATTGGGGCTTATGTTTAAGTAGGGGGGGTAAGGCCGAAGGCTATATAAGCACATACTATGGCGCATGTGTTGTCGGTAAGTGTGACATGGATGTATTTTATTGGATCGAGTACACAACCCTTAAGAACACTATTGTCGGAGATCCATATCAAGAGATTGTTCCCGAACGTGCGATTCGACCGCTTCCTCGACATTGCACGACTGAGGTATATAGAATCGGGGATGATGTTGAATACTATAATCGGGATGGCTGGTGGAATGGGGTGGTCAAGTCGTATTGCATCGACATGAATCGGTATGAGATTGATTTGGAAGCGTTTGAGTATGAAAACTCAACTATCGTTTCTTGTGAAGAACTTAGACGACACTTTCATTGGTACGGGAATGCATGGGTCAAACGCACCACGCAGTGCAAGATTCACAACGAGTTCAATGTGTGACTCATTAGGGCCGAGTTTGCTTATTTCATTTCCCATGTTTCTTCGTTTTCCGTTTGTTTGTTTTCAATCTTTCTTCGGGAAAGTTCATATCTATGGTAATTGTTCAAAGGAAACATAACCGGTTTGCATTCAAGATAATTCAAAAGAACAACAACAACAACAACAACAACGATAACCCCTAAGGAAGAGAAACATCAACATCTTACGAAACAACACAATGAAACCGAAACAAGTAAACGAAAGAAGAAGAACAATGTAACTGAAAACAAAGCATGATAACTGAATCCCGACTTGCAAACATATCGCAGCTGAAATCGGCTACGAACAGAAATAGCCTACATGAGGCCATTGTTGGTGCGGCGACGGACCCACATCACACCAGTCCAGTGGAAGTGGTGGCGCATAGGATTGAGATTGACCATCTCATTATCGTACTCGAGGCCCAGGAATGTGATCTCAAATGAGGCTAGTCCCATGAAGTTATGGCTAACTACTCTATACCACCAAGCCCCTTTTACCATGCATCGACGTGATGGAATGTGTTGAACACCTGACTCAGTGTGGGGGGCATTGGGCATAAGATTCCTACGATGACGACCTCGACGAGCGGTCGGCCGTTCGTGTCATTTAGGGTCTCGTATTCGACCCTATAGTACCCTTTAAGCTCCATGCAGCCAAGGACCACAACGGGGTGCAGCGCCCCGATCAACCCTTCGTCGGTGGCAACAATCGACATTGTCCCTTGCATTGTAGGTGGTCGCCATGTCAAAATTTCCACAAGCATACACATAACATGACTCATTTGCAAGAGTCATCAAGCTATCAATGCAATATGGAACTAGCATACAACAATGCATTTAGTTAGCATTAAAAATTACTTTACCATAATACCATAAGAAGTCACAACATAAGAAGTCAAAACGTTCGTCATTTAAAGGTTCAAAAACAACAACACTTGAAACTTAAGAGCAATAAACATAACAACATCTCCATTCGTTACACAAAAGCGGACTACGGGGACACCGATACATCGGTGCAAGCCCTCATTACGGATGGAACAAGCGAGAATAAAATGTCTTCATGGTTGGATTAATCAGATTTACACAGAGGCATACGTATTTATCTTTTTCCTATAGGTTGAAGAACAATAAATTAGTTATACCAAGAACCCTACAAATTACGTACACAAATGACGGGGAAAAATGTACTAACCGCCAATACAGTGTTCCACCATTCATCGTCTTTCAAAACAACGCCCGTTATGGGATCGCACTCAAAACTATAGTTTTGTTGGAAGGACTTCCATACATTCCATCGTTTATTCAGAAATTCATACTTGTTCTTCAACATCTGGGTAGTTGCATTTATTTCCGTCACTCTACCGAAATCTTGACGGACGATCCCCCATATGATGCACTCATGTGCACCGTACATAGCTTGATGATCAATTAACACCTCGACAAACCGTTGAATATTAGTGAATCGAGGTCCACCTACAAAAAATTTATTATTAAATGTATATAACTTCAAAGAAGAAAATAATAACAAGAAGATATAGTTAAAAGAGGAATGTAACAACATCAACATTAAAACATAACCTTCCATTCTTCTTCTCCTCGTATGTTTTGCCTCAGTATTATAATTCTTCGGTTCTCGGTTTCGTTACAATGCAGATAAAAATAGAACTGCATGGGGGATATATATATATTGTATATACATTAAACTCCTTGTTGTTTTTTTTTAATCTAAATGCAGCATACATAACATTGCCTTTTCATAACCATGTTCGAACACTTACCCCAACCACACATTGTAAAGGCTTGTCACATACATGTTTTGCATTGCCTTTTCATTTATGTTTGATCACTTACCCCAACCACACATTGCAAAGCCTTGTGACATACATGTTTTGCATTGCCTTGTCACTATCCTATTTACTACTCCTAACCGGCCATGCTTTTGTACTAGCATGAGATGTCACTTTCACCATTCAAATTAAACATTGTCATTGGACCAAGATATGTGGTTGGTGTTGGCTACATATGGCCGACTTTCTACATATAGGGTAGGTCAATGAAGTAGCATTCACTCCATGTAACATCATTTTGACCCTTTGATAACTCAATGCAGCCACATTACAAGACCAATACAAAAGGTGTAACATTTGGAGTCTAGTCAAACTACAATTTATAACAAAATCAGGAAGTGAAAGCAACTTAACAAGTACTATATTTACACCATTAAAGGCAACTTAACAACTAGTATTTGTTACATAAATCTTTCCTAAATAATGAAGTGAAACAAAACTTTAATATTGTCCATGTACCTTCCTTGACATTAGCGCTTTTTCAGAGAAAAAAGTGTGCAAACATCTACATTGTGGTAAAACGTAATTCTTTCCTTAACTATATTAAACGGTTTACGCAGTTCATTTTTCCTACTTCGATTCCCAGATTATGGACCAAAGAGGTTTCTACCCAATCGAGGAGAAAGTCGAGGTGTTAAGTCACAAGGAGCGGTTCGCAGGTGACATCCTTGATGCCGAAATCATTGGCGGATCTCCCGGAGTCTGCATTGGGTATTATAAGGTCGAATACGAGGGCATTACGGGGAACAACCAATATGTGAGATTCCTCCAAGCAATTTTTCCCGAGATGTCAATACGTCCTCGTACGCCGTTCGAAAGGCCAAATTATTATCGAGTTGGTGATCTTGTAGATTGGTTTGACGACGAGTGTTGGCGCTATGCACAAGTCGAGGATACCGACTATGTGAGTCGAATGTAGGTCTTAACGTTTTTTTAGTTTGATCGAGAACCATGTTGTGTCCCCCATAATAGTCTTACAAGTCACTTTTTTTGGAATGGTGAAACTCATGTACCGACAAATACCCCTGTAGTCCATCTCGTAGCTCGTGTACTCATGTAATCGGGTGACCGTGTTATCGTGTTGTCATGTTGCCGTGTTGTCGTATTTTCGTATTATGGTGTTGTGGTGTTATCGTGTAATGGATATCCTTTGAAGTAATAAAATGTTTGTGGTTTTAGTAAGCTTATATAATGTATTATTACAAAGCTTATGAATGTACGTTTTTGGATTAGCATATATTAGATAGCTCAAAACTTATAAGACAAAATAAATGAAGTTTTCCAACCATGTATGGCAATACGAAAAAAGTGCTACAAAGTTGGTGAATTGCTCAACCTGGAATGCTTCTGGAACATACCTTGAAGGTGCGAGCCTTCAAGGTACCAAAGGTGTGACCTTTGGAAACGCTCACAAACATCTTTGTTTGAGACTCCCACAAAAATGGTGTATAAGAAGATACCAACCTTTTCCCAAATTGACACATACCTTGAAGGTGCGAGCCTGTGGTTAGTTTGTAGTTCATCGCAAAGATTCTGGAACACATGCCTCTCCATTCTAAATGCATTCACACGTCGAACCTCTAATCCAGAATCCATAACTTGATTCATCAATTTATAGACAGTTAAGTGTGAGGTATAACAAGGAACTTTGGACAAGTACCTCGCATAGTACGATGTAGCAAGGCATGCACAATTCGCCAACACAATACTCAGCATAATAGCATATCTCCTTCACGTCTTGACCTTGGTTGTCGGATACCTAAGTCTTGCGCCATTAGTGAAGAATGTAATAACTAAACATTACAATAAGAAGGGAAAACATAATTTGTTAAGAACATATTCAAAAATGTTGAATTCCAACCACTTCATATAAACTGAAATGAAATCAATTAAGTTCATAACAACCTGTTCCAGAAGACACACAAACACACACTCATACATACAAATATCCATCAAACTAAAAGTACACATCATTGGCACGTAACAGTTCAGTCAATTATTGGCATCACACAAACTAAAATTTAAGATTTGTAAAAGTTGAGAACTTATAAGGGAAATGTGACAATGAATTCTTCATTGTTTCTGGAGACCAAACTCGTACTTCAACCACGCCACCATTGAAGAATCCTTCAAAAGAGTCATGAACATCTCTCTTTTGTTTTCACAAGCAAGTTGGATACAAGCAAAACAGAACAACGAAGATTCCTCTTCAAATTCCAATGTATCATCATCAGACATGCGAGATAGAGTATCAACACACCTCTTGAACAAAATTTTGATTTCCTGCTTGAAGTGCTTTCAATATCACCTTCTATCAACGTGAGCAACTTCTGGGTAAATGTATCCACACCGGCTAGGGAATTAGTGTAAGCAGTTTGTGTAGGAGCTGGTCTTTTCCTTGCTCTTTTCACATGCTCGCCTGGAGCACTTAAAGCTCTCTTAACAGTTTGTGCAGGAGCTTGGATTCCCCCTGAATGTCCACAACCCTCTCCAGCGCTTTGTCCACAACCCTCTCCAGTGCTTTGTCCAAAACCTCTCTTAACATGTAGTATTGGAAGAGTTGTATCTAGATGTGCAGTTGTCGTACTTAATGCTTTAGTTATACCGTCAAGAAAGGGATGTAGTGACATGTCATCCGTTAAACTATCTACCACATTCTTCAAGCTATCTTCTTCTTCATTGTCTCTATCAATTTGTCGATCCAGACTATCATTACTCAGAGACTGTACAAATCCAAGAGGAAGGTCCTTTCCAACAACACCTACAGAATCTAAACAACCACCGCTATTTGCTATCTCAGACCCTAAAAACTGTTCTTGCGATCAAGCTAACAAATCTTCACCTACACTAGTTTTCCCTTGAGAACCACAAAGCAAAGATTGAGAGGGATCATCAAATCCTTTTAGAATCGGGGGTGGTATGTCCATAGAAGGTGACACCAAAAACCTTCCATTTACAGACAAAACACAAAACACATCGTCCCACAACTGACTCAATTCCGAGCTTACCGCTTTCTTCCTGAATCGGTAGTACTTGTCATTCTTTTCTTGTAAGCAAGTAACAACAATGTCAAAATTTTAATCACAACAATCAAGTTTGAAATTAAGAAAATAACAAATTCATTCATATACCGTTCTCTGCCTTTCCCACCATTCATCGAACGTAGTAACTAATCCAGTGACGGGATCCCAGCCGGCTCCAGTCACACTGTTCCCTTAAGGCCAACCACGGTCTCCAAAGTTTTTTCATGTGCTCAAACTTGTTCTTCGGATTCGTCTTTGGAAACACCTTCCTAGTCTCTGTCTCGAACCGCTTAGCAATGTTGTCCCAACAAAACGGTTGAGTATATGAAAACTAAGCATGAAAATCCTTACAACACTGCATAGACTTATCTGATCATCCTCGCTGAATTTGTACATGGTGTTATCCATGTCCATGTCCGTTTCCAACTGTTTTCCTTTTCTTTTTCCTCTTCCCTTTTTACTTCCCTTTCCATTTTATGTTTCATTGTCCATTTTTTCCACACAAACCTTTCTTACAACAATTCTAAAACATAAAATAATTGTGAAAACTCATACCAATCAAAGCAACCTGTTTTAAATTTTAATGCTAAACAATTTTCCACCATTCTAGTAACAAAGCAATAAAAAATAATGTAAAGAAATACACACAAGCAAACAACAATGAATCCAACCTAGAAATATTTCCAAACAACGGCTTCTTAATCCAACCTAGAAACTTACATATTTGGCGAGTGCAATACTTCTTCACGCCTTCCATATGATAGTGAATACACAATAATTCCAATGCTTCAAGTCCAACAATCTTCTTCTTCACCTGTTTTCAACAACTTAAACTTAGAAATTAAGAAACCAACAATACTTCTTCGTTGCCTTCCAGATGATAGTGATTACAGTAAAATCAAGAAAACAATAACAAACATGAATGTCAACCAACATTGAGTTGTTTTATGAGATTCAAAAGGTTAACTGTAAGAGTTAAGGTTCACTGATTAATCCATGAACTTCCTTGATGATTTTACCTACATAGTGTAATTTAATTAGTTTCTACTTTTGTTTGAAGAACTTAATGTTTGAATGAAAATCTATCTTCCCATGATTTCAGATTGTGCAATTCATCAATTGTTCCAATATCTTCATTTTTGCAGAAATTATCATTCCCTGGTCTAAGTAGCACAACTATCACGAACAAAAGTTTTGACAATCAAATATAATGCATTCTAGCTACAGTCATGTGATTACAGTAATCTAGAGCTATGTAAAATCAAGAACAAACAGTGGTAAAACCAAGCTAAACAAGATTAAAAAAACTTAGGGAAAGGAATGTAGTAGATATGGCTGACCTAAACAATAGAAAACCAAAGCGAGCTTAAGCGAAATCAGTGGGTCACCATGGTTGACCTAAACAAGAGCAAACAAGAGCAAACAAGAGCTAGGTTAAGCCAATCGCCATGATTGAGCTAAGCAAGAGAAAACCAGCTGCTTGAAAACAGAAGAAGATCGACAAACCAGAGCTAAACAAGAGCTAGGTCGAGCTCCATTGAAATCGCCAGTGACGGGATGCCAATTTGGGAAAGCGATTTGGGAAAGCTAGCTTAGTTGACACTTCAGCATATGAATAAGTGTGGTCATGTGACCGACCCGTGAGATATCCCAAGGGTAGTAAATTTGTGTAAAATATGGTTTTGGGCACGTCCTTTTTGGTCATTTTGCATTTGTAATACTATCGTTCAACTCGAATATTTTTTGCCGATCCGAACACGCCATTTGAAAATTTTTACAACTTTCAATCACTTACAACACCAACTTCATCTAGTTTAAATCACTTCAGCTTCAGTTAGTTTAAAAACAGCATTTCAGCTTCAGCTAGTTTAAATGTTCGTCGATCCGAACAGGCCCTTGTATATACTCGATCTCGTACCCTTCAATTCAAAACCCAAAATAAGATTGTACTTTGACAATTTGTAGAAGTGTTGGAAAGGAGCCCATTGTTACATCTCACTCACATAAATCTCTGGGGCCAGAAGAATCAAGGTTGAGATCATACCTGGCAGCTCACCATTGGACAACCGCAGATAGGCAGGGCCTGCTTGCAAGATTACACATCTGGATTAGCATTTAGCAATGCTGTTTTAAATGGGACCTATGACACAACACTAATCCATTAATGCAACTGGTTTAGTGTACTTAAAGCCTTGAAAACTCCTGGTTACAAACACCAACAAAGCAAGAACCCAAGTAATTTTAAGCTTAATCATCTCCAGGATGTACTTGCTTTTTGTCTGCATTTGAATGGTAAATTTATCTTCTTTCTTCTATGGTTATGCTTTTATCGTTGCATGATATTTGAAGATGTAATTTTCCCTCTTACAGTTTTCTAGTTGTAGCTATTTTGAGCAAATTGATATAACCTTCTCTTCTTCTTGTGGGTGGCATACTTTTATTACCCTCTGACTTTTAAGATCTTTGGCAATTAGTATGAGACATATAGGCTTGTTAGTGATATGTCTATAAATATCCCTTAAAGCCCTTTTCTGTTAGTAAGAAAAGTCAGTTTTATTCAACTGTTTTCTCCCTGTAACAGAAACTTTCTCATTCAATTAACACTACTCCTCCATTAATCTCCTCTTCAATGGAGATTATGGTTCGATGTTGAGCAATCTCATATGGTATCAGAGCATAATCGAGATCTCTCTTCTTCTTTTTCCGTCTTCCGCATCAAAGCCCTAATTTCTTGATCTCCGATGTCGTCTTCTGAAGGATCACCCGATCGTCGACCTTCTGTAGAGGAAGCGGCTGCTGAACGGCGTCAAGAACGAGCGCAATACCGTCGAGCTTGTAATCAGGAAGCTGAGGTGAATCCCTTGGCAATTTCCAACTCTGATCATCCAGGCACTCAATTGATTGCACTCAAACTGGATGGCCAAAATTTCTTCACATGGAGTCGCAGCGTCAGAATGGCCTTGGGTGCTAAGTTCAAGATCGGATTTATCGATGGATCTTGTCGTCGTCCTGTCCCTGGCTCTGTTGATTCACCAAGATGGGTGAGAGCTGATTATATGGTCCGATGCTGGTTACTCAATTCCATGGAAGGTAAGATTGGAGAAACTTTCGCTTTTGTCGATTCTGCATCTGAATTGTGGGATGAATTGGTTGAGCGCTTTGGTCAAACCAATGGTCCATTGTTGTTTCAATTGCGTCGCTCTCTGAGTGCAATTAGTCAAGGTTCCAGGTCAGTGGGTGAGTATTACTCACAATTGAAAAAGATCTGTGAAAACTGAAGTGTCTATATCAAATAAAGTTGTTGTAGCTGCTGCAGAATGCAAAGATGTTGCTACTTATAGAATTTTTCATGAAAGACTAGGACATTGCTCTTTAGGGAAAATGAAACATCTTCCTATTCCTGTAAGCAATTCAGATTTGCTAGCTAAACTGCCATGTGATAGTTGTATTTTTGCAAAGCATTGTAAAGACTCTTTTCCTCGAAGTAATACAATTGCAAAGTTTCCTTTTGATCTGATCCATTTAGATATATGGGGACCATAAAAGACTCCCGCTCATAGTGGTTGCTCATATTTTCTAACAATCTTGGATGATTGCACTAGATTCACATGGATCTATTTGTTCAAGCATAAATCTCAAGTTAGAGAGATTATTCCTGCCTTCCTAGCATATGTTACCACTCAATTTCAGGCCTCTGTCAAGATGCTCAGAAGTGACAATGGCTCATAATTTATGCAGAAAGCTTGCCAAGATTTATTTGCTCGGAAAGGAATTATTCATCAAAGAAATGTACCAGGGAATCTACAACAAAATGGTAGAGTGGAAAGAAAGCATCGCCACATCATTGAGACAGCCAGGGCAATGAGAATTCATGCTTATATTCCTATCAGATTCTGGGGAGAGTGTGTTTTGGCAGCTATTCACATCATTAATTTGCTACCCAGTTCTGTTCTAAATTGGCAAGTACCTCATCAGCTTCTATTTGGTACTTCACCTTCTTATGCAGAATTAAGATTCATGGGTTGTTTGTGCTTTGGAAGACCAAGAACTATGATTAAAGACAAATTTGGCAAGCATGCGAGAAAGTGTGTATTCATGGGATATCCCTCTGGCCAAAAGGGTTACAAGTTGTATGATATTGAGGGTGAATATTTTTTCACTTGTAGAGATGTTACTTTCTGGGAAACCAGTTTTCCTTTTCATAAACACACAAATTCCTCTAGTCCTATATCTGAACCTATACTCCCTCTTGTGAATCATGCACATGATTCTGAGGATTTATCTAGTCCTAGCTCAGAAACATCCCTCACACCTCCACAAATTCTGCCTTCTCTTTTCCAAAATTCCCCTCCTCCACATAATGACTTAGCTACTCAAAATAATTCCCCACAAATTCCTTTTGCTCCCAGAAGGTCTACTGGACAAAAGACCTTACCCATTAGACTCAAGGACTATGTATGTACTGACAAATCTAAACAAGCCTCCTTTTCCACTTCTTTCCAAGCTACAAAAATCTTTGACCTCACCACCTTTTCCTCATATTTTGTCAATTCTTTTTGCAATACTTGTGCAGTGTCCGAACCCAGGACATACAAGCAAGCTTGTGGCCAGGAATGTTGGGAGATTGCCATGGCTCAAGAACTTGCAGCTCTGGAATCTAACAACACTTGGAGTCTTACTTCTCTTCCTCCAAATAAGAAGGCAGTAGGCTCAAAATGGGTATACAAGATTAAATTTCGCCAAGATGGTTCAGTGGAAAGGTATAAGGCAAGATTAGTGGCCAAGGGATATAACCAGGTGGAAGGTAGAGATTATACTTGCACTTTTTCTCCAGTGGCTAAACTTACTTCTGTTAGAGTTTTGCTTGCCTTGTCTACTGTGAGAAAATGGGATGTTCACCAATTAGACATCAACAATGCCTTTCTACATGGTCATTTGGATGAGGAAGTGTATATGCTTCCTCCTGAGGGTTACACTGCAGCTTCTCCTGGACAGGTTTGCAAATTAGAAAAGTCTCTATATGGGTTAAAACAGGCTTCCAGACAATGGAACATAGAATTAACCAATTTCTTGCTTAAAATGGGATATGTGCAGTCTAAGCAAGATTATTCTATGTTCATTAGGCAAGTAAATGGATTGTGTGCCATTGCTCTTGTCTATGTTGATGATTTACTACTTACTGGGAATGATGATGCTACTATTCAGCTTACTAAAACTGGTCTCCATACAGCCTTCACCATCAAGGATTTGGGACTTGTTCGGTTTTTCTTGGGATTGAAGGTTGCAAGATCAGAATCTGGCACTGTTATTAACCAAAGGAAATTTATCCTTGATATTCTCACTGATGTGAATATGCTTGATTGTAAGTCAGCTCAATTCCCTTTACCTAGTGGTGTTGATCTAACTGATGGAAAGGGTGCTCCTCTGGAAGATCCTTCAGTCTATAGAAGATTAGTTGGCAGGCTCCTTTATCTCAACATCACCCGCCCAGACATGTCTTTCTCCACTCAACATCTCAGTCAATTCCTTCATTGTCCTAAGGTTCCTCATCTTCAGGCAGCCTTACATGTCATCAGATATTTGAAAGAGACTCTTGATCTAGGCTTATCTTATTCAGCTGGCTCTACCCTCACTTTGACTGGATATAGTGATGCTAATTGGGGCAATTGTAAGTTCTCTTCTCGCTCTGTGAGTGGCTATTGTGTTTTTCTGGGATCATCTTTAGTTTCATGGAAAGCCAAGAAACAAAAGATTGTCTCTAAGTCCTCAGCTGAATCAGAGTACAGAAGTATGTCCTACACCACCAGTGAGCTTGTCTGGATGCATGGATTACTCAAGGAATTACTCATCCCAATATCTCTGCCTATCACCCTCTACTGTGACAATAAAGTTGCACAACATATTGTTGCCAATCCAGTCTTCCATGAACATACCAAACATCTCAACATCGATTGCCACTATGTTAGAGAGAAAGTCACTGATGGTTTCCTTCATACATCTCATGTTAAATCCCAGTTACAATTGGCAGATATTATGACTAAGGCCTTAGGAGAAGTATCTCATCGTTTTTTGTCTAGCAAACTTGGACTTGTTAAATGTCCCCCAAGTCAAGTTTGAGGGGGGTATATGAGACATATAGGCTTGTTAGTGATATGTCTATAAATAGCCCTTAAGGCCCTTTTCTGTTAGTAAGAAAAGTTAGTTTTATTCAACTGTTTTCTCCCTGTAACAAAAACTTTCTCATTCAATTAACACTACTCCTCCATTAATCTCCTCTTCAATGGAGATTATGGTTCGATGTTGAGCAATCTCATAATTAGCAATATGTATTTTTTATGAATAGGTTCGGAATGGAGGTTTTAATATATGCTAGTTTGGACTTCATTAGACTATGATCAATTGTCAATAAAAGCAGTCTAGCATTTAGACTGTTTTTATTTGACAACTGATTTTAAAATATGACTATGCTCACAAAAGAGATATGTATATATGGCCGGCTGACATACCAAATTAAATGGATTCTCAATCATTGTTTAAAAGAACCTTTCTTTTATGTGATTTTAGATGCTAATTTAATTGCTCCTTGTTTTGATCAAACAAGATGGCGCTGCATTCAGTAATACGCTACAAAATGTCTTATAGAAATCCAACTCTTGTTCTTGTGAACAACAAGATAAACTTCAGTTGCAACTCTTGTGTCACTCAAGCCGTTCCTAAGACGGCAAGAACTGTTGGCTTATCAAATGGTAACCTTTATAAAATAGGAAATGTTTGTTACTTGAGAATGATCCAAACATCTCAAACAAGACAGATTGTGTAGAGCCCCATCTGCTAAGAGTAATCACAAGAATTCGCAATTGGAAGACTATTGGCATTCTTTGGGGTCATCAGAATCAAGTGAAGATCATCAAAGGTCAATAGAATCATACCTTATGAAAGTAGAGAGCGAAACCGAAGGTAAAACTTGCATTATCTTGTACTTATTAATTTACTTCATCTTCCTAATTCTCGTTTACCACTCGATCAGATGCTAAGACAACCAATAAGACACAATTACCTTCATTCAATAAACAAACTCCCGATGGAAGAACGAGAAGTTTTGTGGGTTCGAGGAGGAGGCGGAATGAGAATCTTTCTACTTAATCTACAATGTCATTTGCCAATGATGAAGGCTCTAATCACTATTTAGTGTAAAGTATTTTTGCCTATTCATCTTTTCATACTCTTCTAACTAACATAATGTCACTGATCTGTTTCTCCAACCAAATTCATCTTGCAGAAGTGTATTGGCATCAATAGATATCGCGGTTTTCCTCTTTGATGTAGCTAGTCCAATCAAGAACTCATATTACAATCTCTATTCCCTCCCACTTATGTATGGCGCCAAGGTTAATGAACTGATCCTAGTTGGCGAACGGTGGCGTCTTGTCACTCCAATGTTTCTGGTACAAGATCAAAAACTCGATCAGTTCGTCTACCAAATCAAGCCAATACTCATAAAGGAGTTGTGTTTTGTTGCAGCATTCTGGTGTGTTTCATGTAGTTTTGAGCATCTGGGTGCTTCTCGATTTTGGTCCTCACGTATGTAAAATATACGGATCGTTCACTTTCTTCTTTGTCTTCTTACTCGGTGGGATTTCTTCCAACTTAATGAGCTTCCTCCATACACCAGATGCAACTGTTGGTGGATCAGTAAGCACTTACTTTATAAACCCTCTGCTAAAATAGTTAAGCAAGGCTTAAGCTGGTTATTTTCTCCACAGGGACCGGTTTTCGCCATTATAGGTGCATGGCTCGTATACCAACTCCAAAACAAAGACATGATCACTAAGGAAGTCTCTGAGAAAATGTTTCAAAAGGCAGCCATTGTTACAGTGCTGAGCTTCCGAGTAGTAAACTTCGGCCTAATCGATAGTTGGCAAGATTCTAATCCTGAGACCATATCAAATGATCCAAGATAATCCTAAATTGTTGGAAAAATAAAGTTGAGTTGTTATCTTGGTGTTTATAATTGTAGGACGTACCTCAGTGCTGCAGTTACAGGGATCACATATGGGTATTTGACATGCCCGACTCTACAACTGGATGATCCACTTTCAAAGGCCACAAGAGAAGAAGGAATTGCTGTTGTCGGGCAGTTAGCTAACCCATGCAAATCACTTGGTGTTTTTGTTATGTTTATTCTTGTCTTCAGCTCACTGCTTTACTTGATCGATCCTCCATTGGAGATGCCGCAACTCGAACGACTTCCTGAGATGCCGCAGCTTGAAAATCTTCTTGAGTTCGTCGAGTAAAATGTGTACTACTTGGTTTTGTGATCATTTGTGTATAATATACGCTTGTGTAAAATCAACTATCGATATTGAGTAGATTCTTTTTTCTTTTTTTTGAGTAGATTCTAAGAATAGAGAGAACAACAAATTCCTTCACAATGTCATAAAGGTAATCTAATAAACATAATATGATCAGTGAAAGGCATGACAAATGAAAATAATGTCCTTTCACCCTTAACAATTCATAATCTCACAGTAGGGAAACTAAAAAGACACAGCATGAAAAGCAGTCGTACATATGAAACCTAAGCACCACTTGCACTAACAACGCAACTGTTGACATTCTGATAAAAGTTGATCTAGGTACATGAAGATCCATGTTAACTTTTATATAAAAGCTGCTGCTTCACTACTGCCCCTCGCCCTTTGAAGCTTCTTTGATCTCATCAGCTCCTTCTTCCTGGAAAATCATTGCATAGGGAAGGACGATGAATGTGAGAAAACATTGTTGGCATTCACAAATGGAATGTAAACAACAGACAAGACGAGCTCAAATAATACGCCATGGAAAAGTGACGACACAGTGGTGGTAGAAAGTTAATGAGAAGTACCGTGGCATCTGAAGTCCACAAGGTCAAGTTGTCTCGAAGGAGCTGCATAATCAGTGTACTATCCTTGTATGATTCTTCGCCTAAAGTGTCCAGCTCAGAAATAGCCTCGTCAAAAGCCTGCCGAATTACATGTTGATTTCATGATGAGAAAAAAACATTACCACAAAAGTGCAAAGCCAAGAATCAAAATTCTGAGATATACCAGAGTTGAACTAGTTTTTAACCATTCAAGACTCATCTTATATTAACTCCAAACTATAGACAAGAAGAGGTTTCAAGACTCATCTTATATTAACTCCAAACTTTAGACAAGGAGAGGTGGTACCAACAGTAAACCTCAAATCAATGATAATTTATAATCGATACAGAAAATGAGATCTTTGAAATTTTGAACTTCAACTATTAAATTTGAGAAATTCTTCTACGAACCAAAAGCATCAGCGATACATGAATAAAATGCAGCAGATCAGTTATTTGGGGGATGGAAAAGTATTAGCAAACCAAAAGAACGTGTGTGACAAGTGAATAGCAGGGGCAAAAGGGAAAAATATTAAGCTAAAAAGCAATAAAACCAACATGATCACCTACTATCCGAGAGGCTTTCAATGCTCACAAGTCATCAACAGATGGAAGTGATGGGAAGGGTAAGGGAAGCTGATAAGCATGCACTCAACCAATCATAAGTTCATAACTCACAAGAAAGAGACAAACAAAGGTGTAGCGGAACTTGAGCTTTGTTAGTTTGTGTCAGATAAGCAAGATAATCAAACAGTTCAGTAGCAAGAAAATATGGTGTTTTGTGATGACAACTGAATCAAATCTGAATCAGAAGTAAGATTCTCCGTGAAACTTCTATATAAAGATATGTACTCACCACTCAGGAATCTGTACTTTTTACAGTTACCAATGTGAAAAGTCAAAAGTTCACTCGAGCACAAGAAGAGTCACAAGAGACAGTTGTACCTGTTTTGCTAGATTGCAAGCCTTGTCAGGTGAGTTCAGAATTTCATAGTAGAAAACTGAGAAGTTGAGTGCAAGTCCAAGTCTAATAGGATGAGTAGGAGCCAAGTCGGCCAGAGCAATGTCCTGATTATCATTCAGAATGAGTTATTTATTAATGTAAAATACATAAGAAAGAGGTTGTTGACTCACTCACCTGAGCGGACTTGTAGGCCAGCAAAGTGTTCTCAGCAGCTTCTTTCCTCTCAGCTCCCGTCTTAAACTCTGCAAGGTACCTGTGGTAGTCACCCTTCATCTTAAGGTAAAATACCTTTGACTCAGCAGATGCAGCCGAGGGGACAAGGTGAGAATCCAGAAGATTCAAGATCCCGTCACATATCTTGCTGAGCTCAGTCTCAATCTTACTCCTGTAGTCCTTAATAATTGTCACATGGTCCTCATTTCCTCTGCTTTCTTCCTTCTGCTCAATGGAAGAAATGATCCTCCATGAAGCCCTCCTTGCTCCAATCACATTCTTGTAAGCAACAGACAAGAGGTTCCTCTCCTCTACAGCCAGCTCCTCAACATCCACTGTCTTCACCACTTTCTCCATGAATTCAACCATTTCCTCGTAACGCTCAGCCTGCTCAGCCAACTTGGCCAAGTACACGTTCTCCTCCCTTGATTCCACAGTCGACATGGTTGCTAATCAAATAAACCTCTAAATCTGCTGGCAAGACAAAGATAAAACAGATAATAAAAAAAAAAACTCAACTAAATCAAGCAAGAAAATTAGCATAATTTTTGTTTACAACAAGCAGCAGTTATGCAGTCAGGAAATGAGAACAGAGATTTTTTCCAAGCACTACATTATGATAAACATATGCAACAATGTTTCACTTTATGAGAAAGCCACAAACACATTTGAGTACATAAACGAATTAAATATTGTACCTTGGACAGCCAGTTCCCAAGATCTAATAATTAAAGGACATTCCTTTATAAAGGAACGACCTACAACGTTTCTACACCACTACATGTGGACAAAGAGAACCGCATGATATAGCATATATATATTCTTCACTACTAAACTAGAGCCAAAAAAGGAAACATAGAACCAAACCTTAGCCAATTGCAATTAGAATGTACGCAAGAGTATTAACACCATTCCGCAGCGCAGAGGAGAAAAACGTACATAAATGAGAAGGAAATTACAAAAATTGAAGTCGCGAAATAGAAAAGACGATTAAAGTGTAGAGAAGATGTTAACAGGAAGACAATAAATCAACACAAAATGGTTGGAAAAATGGAATAATCGAGTAGGAAAAGGAAAAGGAAAAGGAAAAGGAGGAGGAGGAGGAAGGAGAACGGACCTATTCGATTGGTACGAAAGAGAAAATCGGGCGGAGAGAGCGGTAGGAGAAAGAAAAACGGAAGGGAGATAAAATGAAGGGAGACGTGTTGGGTACAAGTGATATCTTACTTGCTTTGAAACCTGCATGCTCCACGCTGGCATCACCATTAAATCTGGAGCGTGCGTTGCTGCAATCACTAGTCAAAACGCCGCGTCATGCGCGGATTTAATTAATACGGCGAGTTGAGTGTTTCTATTTTATGAAACGCTCAACTTTGACCCCTTGGATTCCGCAGCGGCGTCGTTTTCATGCCTTCTTCGTCTGGAATGGATGCGATGAACCTTGATCTTGCTAACTCGTAAGCCACAAAGACCTTGTTACTGAGTGCTGCTGCAGGAGATCGGAAGAGGGAGGAAAATTGTCTCTACTTTCCTTTTTTCTAACAATTATTTAATTTCATGGGATACGTGCAAGAAGCCAGAGAAAATCATGTTAAGAAGAAAGTTGAAGAAGGTAGATAAACCCTAATTTCTCACTCTGCAGATTTTGAATTCAAATTGTCGGGATACTCATTGTAACTTGATGTCCATTTACTTATTGCGTTTCTGTCGATTTGTATTCAATCTTTATTCTGCGCTTCTGTTGGTTTATAGACGACAACTTTAGGGTTTTAGAAGCCACAGTTAAATGTTTGTCTGATTAATCCAAGTGTTCAAATTTATAGCTATGTTTAGTGTCTTAACATTTGTGGTTTAGGACACGATTTATGTAAATAAAGGGAAATGAAGGACTGAAAGGTGATGGACTGGACTAATTACTTCAGTTTAGCTGTGCTGTGTGCTGGTTGGAGAGGTATTACAAAAGAAAATAGAGTACTTGGATTAATTCCTATGAATCCAGAGTGGTAAACTTGCATGTGGATCATAACCCTGAATCCAGAGTGCCATTCCGCTTCGAAAAGGATCAAAGATATGAAAGAAATGTTTCTTCTTTTCCAATTATATTCGTTCATCTGTTAGTGGTTTTTGATGCTGTCGTCGTCTTTAAACCTTTTTTAAGGTTTATCTATGTATTTCATAAAATGGGTAGGGAAAGTTTATGTTTATGCTAGCTAGTCGTGCTTGGTTGATATAGACACTTTGTCTTATGTCCTTGCTTTCTTGGTTGTTGATTGATTCTTTTATTTGTAAATCTAGCTCTTCGAAGTAAAATGAAAGCAAAGGCATTAAAGGAATGTGATCACTATACATCGAAGTATGCTGAATGTGTTAATGGAAGGACACTTTCAGTTGTATGGAAGTGCCGGAAACAAGCTAAAGAGCTCAACGACTGCCTTCAACCATTGTAAGTTCATAGGGAAACCATTTGTTCTTCATATTTTTATGTTAGAAAAGATGTCTCTTGCTAAAGAAAGTAGAGGAGAACAAGAGGCAAAGAAATGCCAGCATATCTACATTAATTGCAACTGTATCAGTCAAGTTGAATAATCTTGTGTCATGTAAGATCTGTGATGATACACTTCAAACAAAGATTTCGCTTTCCTCTATCCCAACACTCTGTAACTTCAGATTTGCACTACAGTTTAGAATAAATATACTCCTCAGATTTTTCTCTATTTCTAGATTCATGTCAAGTGAAATATATATGAATGTCAATCCAGTTCCAATACGCAAACTTCATACTTTTGGGCAACAATATGCCAAGGAAATAGCAAAATCTGTATAGGCTGATCCTAAACTTTGGATGTGACGAGGAGAAACCTTGGCTATATTCTGAAACTATTCACTATTCTGACCTTGATCATGTTGCTTTCATCAAGTTGCTCAAAGCAGCATGCCTGATATACATGCATCCATAAATTTCATACAACTTGCATCCAATACTTTACATGATCAAATTAAGTGTTAAAGAAATTGTTTTAAAGTCATATATTGCTTTTCTGTGAACTGAACTATAATATTTGTAATTGTATCATTTGGATCTGCCTGTTGCTGCAGACTAGTCATTTTGGGTTGTTGAGATCAGTCTCTTGTTTTTTTATTAATGTTGAGATCAGTCTCTTAGAAACTGCAACAACCTCCCTTTCAATGAAACTCATTTACATGTACATGTTGACATTAGGAACCATTTTAAATTATTTTGAACTTCTAGAACAGAAAATGCCACTTGTCCTTTTCACATTTTTTACACTCCAACAAGTGCAGAAGCAACAGTTTTTTACCTTTTTTTTTACCTTTTTTTACCCATCAGGCCATGTTTAAAACCTTTTCATGCTGCATTAGGGGCTCGATTCTCAAATGATTCACTTTGCATACATGGCTGGCAGAATTACTCACCTGTAGCCGTAGTTGTTCAATTTTCACACTAAACTTTTGCTTTACTTTGGCAGCACAAATGATGCTGTTCTTGAGGAGATGAAGAAGAGTTATGTACTGCAACAGGAGGAAACATCGAAAAAATGAAACTGAAGAATCTGCTGAGACATGCAGTGTTCTTGTAGATCTGTCATGACAGGCACACAAGTATAAGATTTTTCATGCATGTTTATCAGTCTTCTCGTTGCTTATACTCTGGATCAGGTTTTGTTTGTCTTTGGCTTTGTACAACGAGAGGGCAATGTGCCTTGATATCCGAACATGGAAACAATTGTGACACCATTTGATGTCTCTTGGATAAATTATTAAACAGTGAACCTTTTTCACTAGGGTTCATTCCAAATTAATGGCGAGTAATATGGAATGAAACATGATCTGTCTCTCTTGAGCGCTACGTTATACATGAACGGTCAAAACATGATCAGGCTTGGACTTGGTCAATAGTATTTGGTTTGACCCATCACCTATGATTTTACAAAGATCCGACTTGGACCCTCAAAACCTTTGAACCAGACTTTATAATTTAGAAACAGTATCCAATACTATAATGGATATCAGAATATAGATATGAGTGACATCAAGGATTGAACCTAATCCTAACCGCCTGAACCTTGAATAGCTCACAATTATTCAAATTTAGATGAAGGTGAAAGTCTTTATCACAAGGAAGAACACATTGAACAAGAAAATAAGGTCCCGTAAGAATGTTTGATATTGGAATATTTAGCAGTATACTGTATAGGTGTTCATTCTTCTCGCAACAAATGAATTTAAAACTCACCCGCGTACAGTCATGTACATGCCTTGGAATATTGTACAGTTCTTCCAACTCTTCAAATTTAACAAACATAAGAACGAACATCTAATAAATGCTGGAGCAAATGGGCTCCGAGGCTACTTGAATGTAATAATCTACTAGAGAGTGTGTTGTAGCAACTTACTCCAGAAAAATAAATATCTTAAGCCAAACAGTTGTCTCCCATCTGAAGAGCAGGTGATTTCATGTTCAGTCCAGATAAAAGAGCGTCACGATTTTCCTCAGGTTCTTAGCTTCTTGGCATGTTTCCATTAGTAATCTACTGTCATGGAAAGCAAAACATATGACTTGCTGAACTTGCGAGATGATGTCCATGTTACACAATCTGTGAACAAAACAAAAATGTACATATCAAAAATATTTGATCCAAAAAAGAATCAAATTAAAATACCATTCGCAGATATAAAACAACTGTGAGAGTTATTTAGAATGTCACCCTGAAGAATGGTGTTGAATATCAATGTTCTAACAAAACAAGTGTACTTTCTTATTTTTCCACTCTACCCAAGTGTTCAGAGCTAGAATTACTTAATAATGAAACATCGGCCCATTCAGAGTATTAAAGGACAGACCTGCTGGCTTCAATCAGAGGTAGGTGATCATTCTGAGGTTTCTCTATGACATTCTGCACCTGCACACATTCAAAGTATTCATTGAGCAATGAATTTAGCATCATGCAAGAATAATAAGGTTTTATGTAAATGGGATTAAAGGATGTTACTTTGGCTAGCAATTCTTGACTCTCTGGAGGTTGCTTCTTTAGACTCTGAGGCAAGATCACCGTAAGAAGCTCGGGCCTCTCAGCTCTTAGAGCACCTCTGATTACAGCTGCATTTGTCCCTGAAGCTCCAGATGTATATATGTGGTTTTTCTACGAAATTTCACAATTCTTACAAATGTCAAAAAAAAAATGGATGCTCTCGGTGGCATGAAGCAAAACCTAGAAAAGTCAAGCTGGAACCATAAGAAGCAGATGAACAAGGCATTTTTTAACTTTAGGTCAAAAGACTTACAGTAATGACCATAGCATAGCTTAGAATCTCAATGAGCTCTTGATGCATGAATCCCATATTCCTCGTCCCGAAGAATCCAATATTTCTTGGACCTTGTTGTTGAATAGCCAACAACTCCTGCAGAAGGCGTGGAAGATTGTGAAAGTGAAAACATGGTGGATTCAAATAAAACTTGCATTAGAAATTGAAAAGGCTATACAGATACCAAAACCAACTTGTCATATATATATGGTACTAAACCAACAACAAATGAGCTTAAAGGAAAGATTCAAATATCTGATGCATATATGCTTCATGAAAGAATATTCAGGACACTTGAGGGGGACAAAAGGAACCTTAACAACGCAAAAATTACAGCTTAACAACTCCCATACAACTATGAAAGTCAATCAGTTCAACTGTTAACTCCAGGTGACTGAATATTGATTATGCTAACAACGAGGTCACAGCTATAGAGTAGGCACAATCCAAACGAGTAAAGTTCTCAGATTTGGTTCAAAGATGGTGGAATTGACTTCTACTGTTCTACATGATATTTCATTTACTTCTATTTTATTTTATTCATTTATTGGTAAGGGTAATGTTTCAATTAATCAGATAACTGTTACTGAGGATCTGTAATACAAGAACTTTGAGTCTTGAGAAGTAAGAAGAATTAGCAAAGGTCTAGGGACACGATAAGAAAAGTGTTTCTAATTCAAGCTGAATGTCTTAGGACTTAGATACAAACTCCCTCCTTTAAGAATTATTTGTCCTTCTAGCCCCAAGTATTTGTTAAGAAATAGTTGTCTTTTACATATTCTGGCCTTATTTTACCACATTTTCCGCCATACTTATTAATTCTTTTTTACAGTGGTAAGTTAATAAATAATTAGATACTAATCTATTAATTCCTTTCAGGGTCAATCGTGGTCTTACAAACTCTACCGATGGTATGGACGAATGGGTAATTTGGACCTTCTTTTTATATTAATTTGTCTGAAAATTTGTAGAGGGACAATTAATTCTTAACGGATCAAGTAAATGATACTGCCTGGAGTGAAGAAGCTTTGCTATATTCACCCACCTGGACCAAGGGATAACACGACTTCCTTTTTCTTGAACTATTTAAGAGCAGTGCAAACAGGCAGTTTATCCTTCTGTTGGTCATTGAGAATATGCATTTAAGAGTTTAAGAAAAGAAAAAAATTGGGATTTCAACAAGTAGTGGAATGACAGCATATCATTAAATAGAAGAAAGAAAATATTTTTAATGCAGTATGAGTCTATGATGAACCAATTGTAGGGTTAAGATAACCTACTTAATCTATTCAACATTTATCAGATTCGGTTTGATATTTGAATACCAGCACCTATAAAGAAAATAGAAGATCACGCGCCTAATTAGGAGAGGAACTTTTACCTGTATATAGTCAACATCTATGGAGGGTTTATACTCGGATACCGTAGCTGAGGCTGAACCCTCGACAAGAGACTGCGCTTGGGTTGGAATACGGAAGCTATTATCTTCATCAGAACCAAGCATACAAAGCAACCGGTCATCCTCATCCCTTTCATTTGTGTTCTCACATTCGCTGTTATTTCCGCTAATACACTATACCAGCAAATACAAAAACAGAGTCCCTGGCAGTAAATCATTAGTGAAAACCAAGTGCATTTAATGCCAGGTGAGCAATGTAATTAAGCCCATAAAGATTTGTGAACAGTATATTCTAGAATGTGAATCAGCAACAAGCAACATATTCCATGAGCAATTTTATAAAACAACAATTATTGGGTTGTTATCAAGTACAAGATAACATGTTAAATAAAACTATCAGGTAATTCATTCGGAAGAAAAGAACGAAGTATGAAACTTTCACATTTGAAATGCTAGTCAATGCAAGGGATCAGGTTATAAAACTCGGACTCCACGTGGTTTAGATGCCAAATTTCCCCTTTTAACACATCAGACAACACAGAGTGCCATCCAAAAGTGCAGATGAGCAATATGTTGTGTTATCCTGGCCATTTTGGATAGAAACACAGACTCCAAGTTTTCTTATTCTCATTTGGGAGCACAGAAGAATGAAGTCTAAGCTATGTAAAACAAGTCCACTGTTAAAATAAGGTTTGACTCTAACCTTACTTTAAAGCCAACTTTGAAGTTAGAAAACACAAATCCATACTGTATCTTCATGGATTACTCCAACCCAGATTGAATTTTCTCGAGTCCAAACTAACTGATGGCACTAGGATTTACTAACTCGTAGACTTTATAATCAAGTCTTAATTGAGAACACAAAACTGATTTCTCAACTTGTCTTTCGACCAAAAAGAGAAGAACCCTTGATTATGTACTTCCTTATCATCTGAAAGAGCCCACATTTACAAAGTAGTTCAATCAAACAACATAAGCATCCATTGCAAGTTTTTCCGCCATTCAAGTACAGCCACTAAACAATCCGCAAAGACATGACACAATTCCATTGAGAAATTTGGGGGAAAATCCATCTTTGAAAGCTACAACAATGGTTTAATCAAGGAAGAAGAGAAGAGGATACCCTAGGTTTAAAGGAGCTTTTCTGCAGCACCATCCATCTGCGTTGGGAAGAAAACCCAGAGGAAGAACAAGAAGGCGAAGGCGAGTGGTAACTCAATTCGAGTGTTGAAGGTGATAGAGCACCTGGAGATTGAAAGGTGGATATGGAGGAGAGAGGCATTAACAGCCTCAAAGATGTGAATGACATGTCTAAATTCTTCAAGCAGAAGCTCCTCACAATTTTGATTAACTGCGCTTCCTCGGAATTGCTGCGATGCTTTATCAGACGACACGGGAACAGGAGAAGAGATATACTCCAAGAGGAGAGAAAAAAATCAAAAGCTGCGAAAAAAGGGTTTTCCTTTTTGTCGTCTTTTCCTTCCAAAATGGTTAATTTCCGTGTAGAGAATTGTAATTCTAAATTATTCATTTTTTATTTTTTTGGGTTAAAGGAGAGGCGGCACTGTCGCACTAATATATTATATTAAAATAAAAAGGCTAATTGCGGATAAAACGGGGAATAGACACACCCCTCACATCGTCAAGCAAAAAATCAAAAATGCAATCGGGAGGATCCCCTAACACATGAGAACCTAAGGGATAACCTGAAGCGAGGGTCGCTAACCAGTCAGCGACACGATTCGCTTCCTTAAAAATATGACGAGGCTGGACGCTCCAGTCTCTACGCAGAGAGCTCTGGCAACGTTCAACCAGGCTAGCAAGAGGATGATGGGGTTGAAGATGCCGCTTCAAGAGATCGATCGCAAGGGCTGAATCAGTCTCAAGGATAACCTGACGAAAACCGCACTCCCAAGCCCGTTGAAGACCCATGAGAATAGCCCAAAGCTCATCTTGCACCACTGAACACGCCCCAATGTTCATAACGAAGCCGCCCATCCAGTGCCCAAACTCATTCCGAATAGTCCCGCCAACAGAGGCCAAACCCAGCTCCCCTCGCACCGAACCATCGGTGTTCACTTTCACCCAGTCCTCAGGCGGTTTGTTCCACAATATAAGCGTCTCCTGTCTAGGGCCCCTGATTAGCTCCTGCACTCTCAGACTAGACACACTGCAAAACTGCTCTGTCTGGGATCTGATGAACACAGTGGTAAGAGGCACAACTTTACTAGGGTTAAACACCTTTTCATTTCTATTCTTCCAGAGATACCACGAGAGCGTGGCAAAAAGAGTGGCATCATCCACCTCATTACCCAACTTATAAGCCCCCTGGAGGTTCTTGCCAAGACAAGTGATCGAATCATCTGAGAAGAATTCCAACTGTCTCACACTGGGAACAATGGAGCTCCAGATTTTGCGGCTCTCATTACAATCTCGGAAGAGATGGGCGAGAGTTTCGGGAAAGTTCCTGCACCTAGGGCACGTATCGAATGTCGAGATATGACGACGGAATCTCTCAGCATTCGTCATAAGCCTACCAATAGCCCTAATCCAAAGAAACGTGTGGATCCGCTCGGGGACCTTCAACTTCCAAATGAGCTTGAAAATAGTCTCCATGATACGGTTGGGAGGGGCAGTCGACTTCCTCAAGAAATCATAAGCCGAAGCCGATGTGTACTCTCCAGTGGAAGAGAATTTCCAATAAAGGGTATCACGGTCCTCACCCGAATCCGAGAGTATAATAGAAGCCAGTTTGAGGAGAATAGGAACCGGGATAAGTTGATGAAAATCCTGCCAATGCCAACCTCCTGGACTAGTCCAGAAGTCCCGCACCGTTCTGTTCTTGGAATGAAGTGGCAAAGGACCTGTCATGACAGATTTAAGGGAGGAGTCACCGACCCAAACGTCTTCCCAGAAACGACAAGACTCACCGTAGCCGACATTCCATTTAACGCCCTCAACCACCAGTTCGTTGAAGCACCATTGGATACCTTTCCAGATATAAGACTCCTTGGTTCTCTTGCTCTGTCTCAATTTACCGTTGACAAAGCTAAGACCATACTTGGCGTTGAGAAGCTCGCCCCAAAGGCCCGCAGAATTCGAGAGGAGCTTCCAGCTCTGCTTCTCTAACACCGTCAAGTTAACAACCTCAAAGGCCCGCAGAATTGATATCACAGGCTCCATCAATTTTTTATTTTTTATACACTTGGCTCAAAGTTTTTTTCAGTTGTTGTCATCTTCAAAAAGATGACCACCCCCTCACCATCATCGACAATAATCTCAAAAAAAGACGATAAATTGAGTATAAGCTTGAGGCTAATAAATATGGCCTAAGGGTGTTGAGATAATCAACAGATAAACTGCTATTAAGGTTGCAGTTTAATATCGTTTTAATGAAATGAGGATTTATATCAGGACACGCAAGAAAGTCAGCAACCTTGTTTGCTTCTCTGAAGCAATGTATTATATTTAAAATTTTGGCAATTATTTAAATTTTGTTTTGCATCGTGGATAATATTTGTAATTTCCCAGGGTATTTTCCAAACCTTATCAACTAAATTAATAACCGTTAAATTATTCCCTTCAAATTTTACTTTTGTAAGTTTTAATTTTATGGCAAGTTTTGTTGCCAGAAGAAAAGTTAATGCTTCAGTTTGTAATATTGATTTAGCGATAATTTGTTTGCTATATATGTCTATAAATTGTCCATTATTGTCTATAACAATATACGCTATTGTAGATTGATTTTGAGATCTAAATGATCCATCAAAATTTATCTTAATCCAATTGAGAGGGCTCTTCCAACTTTGGTGGTATGCTTTTTTTCATTTCTTTTGTTTATAATTTTTGGCCCCTTGATGTGTAAGCTTGCATTTTCCCACTCTTTGTATTGGATAAAACCTATTTGGGCTATTCCTTCTTTGAATATCTTTTCGTTTTTAAAGATCACATAATTTTCATGTAACCATAATACCATAAAAATATCAAAATTTCAATTTTGTTATTTTCAATTCTACGTAACTGGACAATGTTGGTAAGAGTATTTTCAAAATAGTCTATAAAATTAAATTGAAAAGTTCTTCCCGATAATTGTTCATATTTTTGAATTTGCAAATTAGTATATGGGCATTGAAAGAATATGTGTTCCCTGGTTTTGGTAGGATGATTACAGAGAGAACAATGCGATGGTACTCTATTATAGAACCTATTTAATCATTTTGTTGCTGAGAGATTGTCTGATATCGCCTTCCAAATGAAATTTTGTATCTTTGGCGGAATTTTCATATTCCAAATCCAGTTGTATAACTGGGTATTATTATTAGGAATATTAGGTGTCATTAGTTTTCTAGCTGAGGCAGTATTGAATTCCCCATCAGTTGTAAGATTCCAAATAAATTTATCTTCTGAATTATATTGGGGGAATATATATGTCTATAATATGGGAACCGATGTGGTGTGAAAGAACTATTTTAATTTTGTGATATCCCATTTCTTTTATGGTGTTATATATGCTGAAACTTTTTCATTAATGTTTGATTTATTTTACTCATAAATTTTTTTATGATTAATATTTTGAATCAAGTTATCTGTTTAAAACTTAATATTTTCACCATTATCAAAGTTTCATCCAATACCTTTTATAAAATCGTCTCGTAAATGGAGTAATCTTTAAAATTGCCACAATTGTTTCCTTTTCTTCTAATAATAACAAATTGAATCAATTTTTAAATATTTTTGACTAATTAGGTGCACCCATAAATGTTTTATCCGTTACTAATTTTCATAATAATTTTTGTTGTAAGGATTTATTTAAAAATACAGTCGTATGTATACCTAGACCCCCGTATTCTTTTGGTTGGCCAATAGAATTCCAGGTTGTGATTGCCTTAAAGTCGGGTTTTGTATTATTTCAGAAGAAGTCCTTGTTGATCTTGTCAAACTGTTTACATACTTCTTCAGATAAATAAGAATATTTCATTAAGTGATTTGCTTTGGATTGAAGATTTGATAGAATAAGAATTGTTCTCCCTGCTTGTGATGTTGTATTAATCTTCCATTTAGATAGTTGTTTTCTGCATACTTTGAAATGCATATTGAAATTTATCATTTCTAACTTTTCCTCTTACAATTGGTATTCCTAAGTATTTTTCCATAGCGTTTGTAAGTTGTAGATTTGTAACAGAAGCTAAGGCTTGCCTTTGATTATGTGAAATATTTGCTGAAGTTTGAAATGAACTTTTATTATAATTTATTGCTAAACCTGATATATTTGTAAATTTTTGTAGTAGATTTTTAATGTAGATCATATTTTTCATGTTAGCGTTTGCTAAAATTATTATGTCATCCGCAAAACAAAGAAATGACAATCTCTTTCCATTACGGGTAAGTTGTATACTAACTCTCTGATTAGATTTATCTGTTTCTTTTTGTAACGTTTTGGCCAGATATTCCATGGATAGAATAAAGATAAATGGTGCAATAGGATCACTTTGTCTTAAACCACATTTTGGTTTAAAGGTAGGACCAGGTTCATTATTAATCGGGACTGAGATGCAGATTTGATACAAGTCATAATTAGATTAATCCATTTTGTACTAAAACCAAAGGATTCTAAAACCTTGACAATAAATGGCCATTGTATTTTATCATATGCCTTTTTCATATCCAGTTTCAGTGTCATCCATCATCTTTTACCTTATTTACGATTGTGAAATGAGTGAAAAACTTCATGAGCTATTAATATATTATCAAAAATCGATCTATTTTGGACAAAAGCACCTTGACACAAATGAATTAATTTGGGGAGAAATGCTTTTAAATGATTTGCCAATTTTTTTGTAATAACTTTATATATAGTCGGGCATACACTAATTGATATGAAATGGTTAATTGTAATTGGATTCTCAACTTTAGGGATAAGTGATATAAAATATTGAGCACAACCAGCTAGCATAATACCTGAATGAAAAACATATTTAATTGTGTTAATTACAGACGGTCCAACTATATTACAGAAGGATTAGTAGAATTCGACATTAAAACCATCCGATTGGTAATTGAAATACTACCTTTTTAATTTCCAAATTAGATGGATTTGCAATAAGGAAATTATTATCATCTTATGTTATAAGTTTCGGTATAATATCAAAATCTCTATTTCTTAATTCGTTTGTGTGTAAAGGTTGGTATCTTGTTTGTAAGTCTATAGTCATAATAGTTTTAATCTCCTCTTGTTTATAATACTTAATATTCTGTAGAGATTCCAAGAAAAATATTTTATGTCTAGAAGTCCTTATTTTAACCATTGTTTGAAAGTATTTATTATTTTTTGTCTATAACATTTAAGTGTTTAATTTTAGCTCTCTGTTTTCAATATGTGTTTTGAAATTCCAAGAGCTTATTATATTTGTTTAAAATTCTTTTGTAGTGCTCAAAATTTACTAAATTATTTCTCTCATAACATTCAGGTTGTAATTTTGTCAAATATTCCTCTGTCGCTTTCAATTGATGAAATATATTATTGTCATTTTTCTTGAGACACTTTTTTGTTTCGATTTTCAATTGCTTTTGTTTCATAAAGAGTTTGAATGTATGAGATCCATTATAATGGTAAGACCAGATCTTTTCAACTAAATTCCTTAAGTCTGTGTTTTTTATCTAGGTATTTTTGAACTTTAAAGGGTAATTTTTAGTGAATTTGTTTTCCCCTAATTGTAGTATTATACAGCAATGATCTGAAAATGCGAATGGTAGATAATTTAATGTAATAATGCCATAAAGGTTCTTACCAAAAAAAAATAATGCCATAAAGGTTTAGAAAATTTGGTTGTAGTAATACTCTATCCAATATTTCCATAATATTATCATTTCTATTATTACTATTATATTTCCTCCTGGTATAAGATAAACCCTAAACGTTTTGGTCAATAAATCTATGTGTTGTAGCGAATGTATTCAATCTCCTAAGTTTAGAAGAGAGTTCAGATAAGTAAACATATTATTACGATTGGTATTATAGTAGTAACTTTGAACAATACTTCTTTTGTCCATATAATTAGTAGTATTGTAAAGACAGATACTGATATGGTAAAGGATACTGCTTCTAATGCTACTGAAATCATCTAGTCTATAGTTTTTATGAAGGTACTTAGTATTAATTTTAGCAATATCTGACTTACTATGTTCATAAATTCTCAAATTCAGCATATAACATTTTATAAGCAAAATATTATGATCTATACACCTATGATTAGTGTACATAAGCCATAACTCAAGAACACATTGGCACACATAATATAAGTCATATAGATAGCTCTTTCTAGGATTCACATACATACACCATTTTCCAGAAAACCAGTAGCACTTATGATCAAAATAATTGCAAGAGTTACTATGACTACTACAATAGCACCTGCAAGCCATACATATTAAACATCAGTCGAGCTTCTCCAAAAGTACATCATTTAAACTACTAAAAGAAACCAGATTCATGACAATCATATGGATTTTGAAACAAAAAGAAGTGTAGCAACACTTAACATTGTCTCTACTAGACTTATTTATCTTATAAAACATGTAACCAATAACCCAACACATACTAGGCATTATCATTCAAAGATTTTACCTTTACCCTCTCCATGTTCTCACGTTTTTTGTTGCTTGAGGAATGAGATTCATCAAGAGAGGAGGAACCATCTGTCTGGACTCGCTTTTTGGGGACCTTGCTCATCTTCACCATATTTGATGACAATTGCTCCTAGTTTCTTGTTGATAGTGGTGTTTGATGGGGGCATTGACAGCAGATTGGAATGAGGATTCAACAGTCATTTCCTTAGTGTGGTATTTGGGGATATTGTGATTTCCTAAAATGCCTTGGTTATGATCATCGATAGAAGATCATTAGGTCATAAAAAAACAAGATTAAACGGAGATGAGAAAGATGAGAAGAACAAATTTCAGCATACACATAAGATTAACAATTCATTACTGTCCACAAAATGGGGGAATGCTTACCAGAGTAGTGGTCGTTGGGAGATAAGTGGAAGAGAGAACGACAGAGATGAACAAGATTCTTGAATGTCAATTTCTCAACCCAAGTAACTTCTTTCATTCTCTCAAATTATGGGGGGTGATGCTTGAAGTTGAATCCGGCTTCTAACAGAGAAGAAGGGTGAAAATCGGCGAAGGCAAGATCGGGGATGAGGCGAAGCGAGAAGGGAGTTATGCTTGAAGTTCAATACGACTTCTAACAGAGAAGAAGGGTTGCAATCGGTGAAGGCAAGATCGAGGATTAGGCGAAGTGAGAAGGGAGAAGGGAGAAGCGCTCGTGGACAATGAACAAAGGGAAATGTCAGACTTGCCCTTTTCTTTTTTCGAGAAGCTTATGGAGAGAAGTGACATTTTTCGTAATTGCTACGGAAATAGAGGAAATGTTACAAAGGCAAAAACTTAATATTACATCTCGTCCCTTGATTTGTATTTTAAGCACACTTAATATTACTCCGACAACGGTCGATTGGACTTGAGCGAAGGATTGAATTTCGAGAAGAGCTTCATTGTCGAGATGAGGAAGTCCTATGTGGAGGGTGATTGTAGACTCGTAATGTCCCTACTCCCACCTATCATCTTTTAATCAATATTCACATTTTTTGTTTTTTTGTTTTTATGATGTAGATTCTTCCCGTAACCCATGGAGACAAATATTTGTCAACATTTAAGGACCACACAATCATACCGCTTTTGATGTACGTACGCTGGAGCATCCCTCGGAACAACCCGTGAGGCGAACCCGTAGCCGAGCTGAAGGCCGTGAAGATGACAAGAGGCGATGCTGTCAAAGATGGACTGGAACTAGGGCAGAGTGGCGTTCACAATTGGCTCGCCCAATTGGGCTCATTTCAGGATATGTCTGGGATCTAGGACCAAATGACTTGCTCTCCAAAGTAGAAGCCCAACGGACAAACGATGATCAAGTTATGGCTTCTACAAGATCAGAAATTGCAACAGCTCGTTCTCTGACAAACCATTTATCCGTTTGGGTCCATTTTTGGATATATGTCCGGTTTTGGACTTATCTTTCATGTGTCCAAAAATGAGGTCCATTGGAAGTCGGGAGCTACTGGTTCAATCAGATCAATTCGAGAGAGATATGAGCCTTTTTGGCCATGAAGAGGATTTGGGCCCAATGAGCATATGTTGGACAATTCCATTCTTAGTATTACTCTTAGGAGTATAAATAGATAAGTTTTTAGGGTTTAGAGGTAGATTAGACAAATTGAGAATTGAGATTGCGTTTTTAGTTTTGACGCCGTTTGGCGTCGTTTTAGCTGTAGTTTTGGTTGGATATTGAATTGCAAGCGGAAACCCTTGGTTTGATATCAACCTGTGAGATCGATCTATTGGTTGCCCATATTTTCGATCTCCAAACCTCGAAAGAACCCTAGGTGGATTCCTTAGGTTAGTTCGAGTCAAGTGAGTCTTTCTAGATCGACGACTGAGTCAAGAAAGACGTCACTTGCTTATCGAGTCCGAGTCAAGCAAGTCTTCCTAGATCGACGACTGAGTCAAGGAAGATAACACTTGTCGAAGACCAAGGTTCGTTCGATCGTCTGTCACAACGATCTCTCGAAGCCGCCTCAACATCGATTTCACCCTACCCGTCCGTCCGCCGTCGACTTCCGCCGCCGCCACCGTCGACTTCATTCCCTTCGTTCATCAAATCCTAGCAGATCTACGATCTTCATCCGACCCTGTGTCATCAGCTTTGGAAAGGGTTGGAGGGCGTTTGTTGAACACCATGGACTGAAGCTTAAAGATGAATTAATCTTTGAACTTAAAGGCGACGGTTCCGATGGTATAGTCTACGACGTTCTTATCTTTAGGTATTGAAACGGATATTGAACCGACTGTATTTTATGCTTATCTTCCTTTTGTTAAGTTGTTGAACTTGCTGGGGTTTTTTCATTTTGTCGTCTATGAACTCTTTTTTAGTTATTTAACTTGGTGTTTTATTCATCGTATTCTCAGTTTCATCATTGAATAGAAAACAATTTAAAAAGGACAAAATATATCAGCCATACTAAACTGCCATACTAAACAGTTTGATAGAAAGACAACAGTTTACACTTCCTGATGTTTTTTGACAGAAACTGGTTAAGTTTTTTGACAGCAACCACAACAACTAAAGATGTATACCAACTTACACTTCCTAATGTGCCAATCCTTTGACAACAACCACACCAAACACAAATATAGCAACAACAACAACAACAAACTCTATCCTCAATCTAGATTGTGCACTAACTAACTCCAAATCTTTTGCTTCCAATGCTGCTTCAAGGTTCATGCTTTTGGCCAACAACTCCTTTTCAAATAACCAATTCCTTGATAATGTTTGCTGCATCTGATTGAAATGGAGGATCAATCATTCGAAAAAAAATGACATCCTTTATAGACATTAGGTGTATATAATGCACAACCAATAAATCTCCTTCCAAAGTTTTTTGTTGTGCGAGCAGTGTTTATGATTGGCGTTAATCCACATTGACGAACTAAGCCCTCATTAGAATACATTGAAGATCTAGTTGACATTTCCTACAAATTTTAATCGAATCAATCAATCACGAACCCTAAACCCTAAAAATCAAAACCAGCAAATTCAAACCCAATTACACGAACCCTAACTTGATTAAGACACAGAAGCAATTTAAGAGATAACTCCTTACCTAATAGTCGATCTTCTCTTGTCAATTCGAAAAAGCCCCAAAACGAGGAACCCTGAATCAGTTCGCACCTCCTCCTTCACCTTCGAGCTCGGAAAGCCAACCCTGAGATTCACTTGCTCGTCGTGTCACATCCGCCGCTTTGGGCCGACCCAATTACAAGGGTTGCAGCCCATACACTCCAACCCATCCTTGGTAGCTCCGTCAATTAAAGACAGCTATTTCTCAAGAGGTTGTTGGTGGGACTCGAACCTGAGACCTCCACCCTTTACCAAGCGGCAGCGCTACTTGGTAACCAATTACACTGCATTGTAGTTGGTTACCAAGTAGCGCTGCCGCTTGGTAAAGGGTGGAGGTAACACCCGCCGCTTTGGGCCGACCCAATTACAAGGGTTGCAGCCCATACACTCCAACTCATCCTTGGTAGCTCCGCCAATTAAAGGCAACTATTTCTCAAGAGGTTGTTGGTGGGACTCGAACCTGAGACCTCCACTCTTTACCAAGCGGCAACGCTACTTGGTAACCAACTACACTACCAAGGATGAGTTGGCGGGTATGGGCTGCAGCCCTTGTAATTGGGTCGGCCCAACGCGACGGGTGTTACACGTCGACTGTCCTTGCTCGTCGCCCTTCCTTCCTTGCTCGTCGTCCTTCTTGCTCGTCGCCCTTCTCCTCGACCAAAAATCAAAATCTCATGGTAAAAAATCAAAATCTCGCAAGATTGGCCCATAATCTCATCAGCCTAAGTAATTCCATTTTTGCCCTCAAAATTTTAAAATAGGTGAGGGTAAAATTGACATTTCACAACATATAACGGAGCAAGTAACGGAATTAAGCGACGAGTGGCTTAGTGTTAACAGAATGACACAAAAGGGTGGTTTCTTACAAAAAGTTAAATAAGGGGTGGTTTGGCACAAATTGACCGAAATAAGGGGTGATTTGGCGCAAAAACATCATTTATAAAACCGTTGCATTCTCTTAGTAGTTAGGATTTGGCAATAAGGCCATAACCAGGCCGTAATTTCACAATTAGCAACAATACCGTGTGTTTCAGAAGATGATTGGGAGAAAGTGTAGATAGTTGATTGTATAGTGATTTGACATATGAAGTGTTGTTAACATTTGGATTGTTAGTAAAATATAAAATTGAATAAGCGTATCATTGTAATAAATTAGTGGATAAAAAAGGAAAGTGGACAAGTTTTAGAGGACGCTCAAAATAAAAATTGGGACCTGAGGAGTATAATGGTAATAGAATAGGCCACTTAGTTTCGGATTTCGGATTCAAGGCTTGACCCAAGATGTGTCTCAATGTCGATGACATGTACCTTCAACATGCATGAATCATTAAAAAGTAAAGATATAGAAGAAAGCTACACCAAACTTGATCAAATTAGGAAAGGTTGTGTGAAGAAGGTTAATGTATTCTGCTCCAAGACTGGAACACAAGGGTCAAGATCACATACCATCTGTAGGAAATGGAGAGGTTTCTTTCTAGACCAGCTTCTTCAGGAGGATTTGATCGTATATGATACGCTGCACTTTATATAGCGTAACTAGGGATTATTACATTGTATTAGGAGTATATTCATATGAGTTTAGAGACATTTCTATGTTATGGATCATTGGAGTTATTATGAAGACTTAGAAGATATAAAATGAAGAATTGGAGTTAAGAAGAGTTGAAGACGAAAAGACGAGTTTAGAATCACGAGTGACCGCGATCGCCATGGTTTGATGGCGATCGCTACCTTACAGCAGCAGAAGCCACGTTAATATATATTGAAGAGCTGGGCCATTATTTGAATCCGGCCCATGTATTAAGGAGGAGGAGCCGAGAAGATTTAATAGATCCGCGACCGCGGATTAATATCCGCGATCGTGGGTATTGTGTTGAATTTTACCTTCACAGGAGAGCTGGGCCACGTTGATTGGACTGGACTTCACGTAGTTGGGCCATGGAATAGAAGCAAGCAGCTGGCCCATTATTGAAGAAGAAGGCCGGCCCGTAAGAAGAGTGTGTGACTTGAAGCTGCTGACGCATGGGCTGGCAAGATGGGCTAAAGTGGCCCATTTATTCACGTGAATTAATTCACTTAGGCATGAAGTGATATGAGATAGGCGAACGGAACCGACTTCGGTTACGTTATATTTTGTTTTATTTGCTTTCTTTTATTTCCTTATTAGTTTTAGGATATATATCTTTTACCATATATTTTTAGGGTTAGTCTCTATTTAAGAACCCTAGTTCTTTCTTTCTTATCATCGTCTTTTTCATCAGACAATTTAGTTTTGCAACCATGAGCAGGAACTAAACTCCATTGTTTTACTTAGCGGTTGAAACCTTCAGTTATTAAGTTGTGAGATTTCTAAACTCTTGTTCTTTTCTTATGGGTTTGTATTAATTCTCTTGTTCTTCATCTATTGATTTCTATTAGTTTTGCTAGCTTGATCACCTAGTTTGATTGATAGTTTTCTATTGCTAGACTAGGAATATACGGTGAAATTCCTTGTCATTGTAGCACCCATATCTGCATGATCTGGTAGTTGATTGCTTTTATGAAAGAGAATTGATTGCATGTTAATACTTGACGGTTGTAAGTTATTGCATGCATCCTTATAATTCCTGTGCCCTTTGCTGCTATTTCATCTAATCTTGAGAGGTTTCCCTGATTGCTGAATAGTAAGTATTATCAGGACCGGTTGGCCTGCTGATATATTTAAGATTGGAATAGGAACATTCCCTAGGATTGAATAGAACTTGAGATAAATCTATGATCAACTTGATTGACTGTTGTATGGATACTTGCTAGGTGAAACCCCTTCTCATCATATTCTCACCCAAACTTCCTCTGCTTTTTACTGGTTACTTGTGTGTTCTTGCAATCAAACCCCCACCCTTTGGTTACTTGTTACTAGTTGATATTTCACTTGACTGCATTGATTTGGTGTTTTGATTCCCTTGGGTTCGACCTCTACTTACTTGCTATACTCTAGTTAGTGTTTAGGGTTTTCTTTGATTTGGCACTACGACTTTAGCCTCATCAAATTTGGCGCCGTTGCCGGGGAATTGAAATTTTTCCGATTCTGTGTTAATTGTGAAATTATCAATTGTTTAGTGTGAACCTTTATGGTTCAGACCCGTGCTACTGATTCATCTCTTGTTTCCTTTGACCCAGAGATTGAAGGGACGTTCCTTCGGAACCAAAGAGCAGCTCTGAACCAAGAGAACGAGATGGGTGATCGACATGGACCGCCACTGCCTACTATGAGGCAACTCACTGCCCCATACTTAAACCAACAACCTTTAGCAGTGAGGTTTCCTGAGATTGAAGAAGGTGTGAATTTTGAATTAAAAGTTGGTTTAATTCTTGAGCTACCACACTTCCATGGCTTAGCAGGAGAAGATCCCAACAAACACTTGGCTCAATTCCATGCCATATGTTCTAGTATGAAGCCAAGAGGTGTTACTGAGGAGCAGGTCATGCTGAGAGCTTTCGGATTTACTCTGAAAGACGCTGCGAATGATTGGCTCTATTATCAAGCTCCAGGGAGTATTGATACATGGGCTAAGATGAAAAAAGTCTTTTTAGAGAAATATTTTCCAGCTACAAAACTGAGCAGCTTAAAGAAGGAGATCACGAATCTTCAACAACACTCAACTGAGAGTCTCTATGAATATTATGAGAGATTCAAGAAGCTTTGCTCAAGCTGCCCATTCCATAGTTATACTGACCAAGATCTCCTTATGTACTTATTTAGTGGCCTGATTGATGAGGATCGTCGAATGGTGAATGCATCCTGTGGAGGTAACTTTTTAAGATTGACTATACCTCAGGCTACTGAAATGTTTGAGGAATTAGCTGAGAGCTCAAGGCAGTTTGGTAGCAGGCAAAGAACACAGTCAGTAAGTTCACTTGATCCCGCTAAAATTCAAAGTGATATGAATGAACTAAAAGATATGATGAAGTCTTTTATGCTACAAAGTGGTGGTCAACAACTCCAAGAGCCGAATGCTGAGGTAAACGTTGTTGGTGGATGGCAACCAAGGCCAAGTTATGATTCTCATAATATTAATTATCAGCAACCTAGACCTCAAAATTCTATGACTGTTGAAGATATGATCAAGTCCTTAGCTCAAACTGTGATGCAACAAAATGCTAGAACGGAATCAAGCATCCAAAATCTTGAAAATCAGTTGGGACAAATTGCTCAAGTTGTGAGTAAATTAGAGGCCAGGGAACCGGTAAGAAACCCGAGAGAGAACGTCAGTGCAGTGTTCTTGAGGAGCGGAAAAACGTTAAATGACTGTTCTGTGCCAAAACCGCGATCGTCAGATCTGAGTGGCGATCGCCATGAGATTACAGAGAGCAAAACACGGTTTGCATCCCGACCGCGATCGCCATGCCATTCCAGAAGCTGAGGTGCAAAAGTTTCCGCGATCGCTAGTTACTGATGGCGATCGCCGGGAGTCCCCTGAGTACATTGAAAATTATGTTCGCCCGAATTTCCCCCCTCTGTTCTCTCAGAAGCCTGTTGCTCCCTTTCCTGAGGCATTGAAGGATACCCGAAAGAGCTGATTTGTTTGGGTCACCTTCTACATTGGAGGTATTCTTTCTTTTGCTTTAGATGAGCTATGCATTATTGGATTACATTTAGTGCTCATCTAGTTTCTCATTCTACCACACTTTGAGTTTTATTGGAGGAAGGTCATCCGACCTTGTATGTGAGTCTTCTGTCTCTTTCCCTGGGTTCGTTTTTCTGTCTTCCATTTCATTGAGGACAATGCAATGTTTAAGTATGGGGGAGGAGAATGTATTCACATGTAATTATTTGGGTGTTGGTTGTATCTGCATGAGCTTATTGAATATATATTGTATGAAAAAGCCACAAAAATTGAAAAAAGGCATACAAAATCCTTGGATAGCAAGTTCTATGCAATAAGAAGGTGGCTTGACCGGTATTAGGCTGGGGCAAAAATAAGTCTTGAGTGATGTGAGTTTGTGAGCCTGGAACAATTATTGAGTGGTTAGGATGAAAACCCGAAAGGGCGCCTAAGCAAGATGAGTGTATAAAAAAATAAAAATAAAACAATTTTGAGTGTTTTAGGATCTTTATCATCTTGGCGTATGGAGACATAAGAAGGATGCGTATAGGAGGATTCGGGTAGACAACTTGGAGGAATAAGGTGTAGTTCTGGGTATGTGTTTATTTTATCACATTGTTCTTGATTGTTGTTGTTGTGTTTTGGAGGAGCTTATTGGTTATGTAATCACTAGGAGATATTCTTGTACTTCCTGAGGCTTTGAGTATTTTATTGTATGAGTAGCTTTTCTGTAAGTTACTCGGGACGAGTAAAAGTCTAAGTATGGGGGTATTTGATACGCTGCACTTTATATAGCGTAACTAGGGATTATTACATTGTATTAGGAGTATATTCATATGAGTTTAGAGACATTTATATGTTATGGATCATTGGAGTTATTATGAAGACTTAGAAGATATAAAATGAAGAATTGGAGTTAAGAAGAGTTGAAGACGAAAAGACGAGTTTAGAATCAGGAGCGACCGCGATCGCCATGGTTTGATGGCGATCGCTACCTTACAGCACCAGAAGCCACGTTAATATATATTGAAGAGTTGGGCCATTATTTGAATCCGGCCCATGTATTAAGGAGGAGGAGCCGAGAAGATTTAATAGATCCGCGACCGCGGATTAATATCCGCGATCGCGGGTATTGTGTTGAATTTTACCTTCACAGGAGAGCTGGGCCACGTTGATTGGACTGGACTTCACGTAGTTGGGCCATGGAATAGAAGCAAGCAGCTGGCCCATTATTGAAGAAGAAGGCCGGCCCGTAAGAAGAGTGTGTGACTTGAAGCTGCTGACGCATGGGCTGGCAAGATGGGCTAAAGTGGCCCATTTATTCACGTGAATTAATTCACTTAGGCATGAAGTGATATGAGATAGGCGAACGGAACCGACTTCGGTTACGTTATATTTTGTTTTATTTGCTTTCTTTTATTTCCTTATTAGTTTTAGGATATATATCTTTTACCATATATTTTTAGGGTTAGTCTCTATTTAAGAACCCTAGTTCTTTCTTTCTTATCATCGTCTTTTTCATCAGACAATTTAGTTTTGCAACCATGAGCAGGAACTAAACTCCATTGTTTTACTTAGCGGTTGAAACCTTCAGTTATTAAGTTGTGAGATTTCTAAACTCTTGTTCTTTTCTTATGGGTTTGTATTAATTCTCTTGTTCTTCATCTATTGATTTCTATTAGTTTTGCTAGCTTGATCACCTAGTTTGATTGATAGTTTTCTATTGCTAGACTAGGAATATACGGTGGAATTCCTTGTCATTGTAGCACCTATATCTGCATGATCTGGTAGTTGATTGCTTTTATGAAAGAGAATTGATTGCATGTTAATACTTGACGGTTGTAAGTTATTGCATGCATCCTTATAATTCCTGTGCCCTTTGCTGCTATTTCATCTAATCTTGAGAGGTTTCCCTGATTGCTGAATAGTAAGTATTATCAGGACCGGTTGGCCTGCTGATATATTTAAGATTGGAATAGGAACATTCCCTAGGATTGAATAGAACTTGAGATAAATCTATGATCAACTTGATTGACTGTTGTATGGATACTTGCTAGGTGAAACCCCTTCTCATCATATTCTCACCCAAACTTCCTCTGCTTTTTACTGGTTACTTGTGTGTTCTTGCAATCAAACCCCCACCCTTTGGTTACTTGTTACTAGTTGATATTTCACTTGACTGCATTGATTTGGTGTTTTGATTCCCTTGGGTTCGACCTCTACTTACTTGCTATACTCTAGTTAGTGTTTAGGGTTTTCTTTGATTTGGCACTACGACTTTAGCCTCATCAAATTTGGCGCCGTTGCCGGGGAATTGAAATTTTTCCGATTCTGTGTTAATTGTGAAATTATCAATTGTTTAGTGTGAACCTTTATGGTTCAGACCCGTGCTACTGATTCATCTCTTGTTTCCTTTGACCCAGAGATTGAAGGGACGTTCCTTCGGAACCAAAGAGCAGCTCTGAACCAAGAGAACGAGATGGGTGATCGACATGGACCGCCACTGCCTACTATGAGGCAACTCACTGCCCCATACTTAAACCAACAACCTTTAGCAGTGAGGTTTCCTGAGATTGAAGAAGGTGTGAATTTTGAATTAAAAGTTGGTTTAATTCTTGAGCTACCACACTTCCATGGCTTAGCAGGAGAAGATCCCAACAAACACTTGGCTCAATTCCATGCCATATGTTCTAGTATGAAGCCAAGAGGTGTTACTGAGGAGCAGGTCATGCTGAGAGCTTTCGGATTTACTCTGAAAGACGCTGCGAATGATTGGCTCTATTATCAAGCTCCAGGGAGTATTGATACATGGGCTAAGATGAAAAAAGTCTTTTTAGAGAAATATTTTCCAGCTACAAAACTGAGCAGCTTAAAGAAGGAGATCACGAATCTTCAACAACACTCAACTGAGAGTCTCTATGAATATTATGAGAGATTCAAGAAGCTTTGCTCAAGCTGCCCATTCCATAGTTATACTGACCAAGATCTCCTTATGTACTTATTTAGTGGCCTGATTGATGAGGATCGTCGAATGGTGAATGCATCCTGTGGAGGTAACTTTTTAAGATTGACTATACCTCAGGCTACTGAAATGTTTGAGGAATTAGCTGAGAGCTCAAGGCAGTTTGGTAGCAGGCAAAGAACACAGTCAGTAAGTTCACTTGATCCCGCTAAAATTCAAAGTGATATGAATGAACTAAAAGATATGATGAAGTCTTTTATGCTACAAAGTGGTGGTCAACAACTCCAAGAGCCGAATGCTGAGGTAAACGTTGTTGGTGGATGGCAACCAAGGCCAAGTTATGATTCTCATAATATTAATTATCAGCAACCTAGACCTCAAAATTCTATGACTGTTGAAGATATGATCAAGTCCTTAGCTCAAACTGTGATGCAACAAAATGCTAGAACGGAATCAAGCATCCAAAATCTTGAAAATCAGTTGGGACAAATTGCTCAAGTTGTGAGTAAATTAGAGGCCAGGGAACCGGTAAGAAACCCGAGAGAGAACGTCAGTGCAGTGTTCTTGAGGAGCGGAAAAACGTTAAATGACTGTTCTGTGCCAAAACCGCGATCGTCAGATCTGAGTGGCGATCGCCATGAGATTACAGAGAGCAAAACACGGTTTGCATCCCGACCGCGATCGCCATGCCATTCCAGAAGCTGAGGTGCAAAAGTTTCCGCGATCGCTAGTTACTGATGGCGATCGCCGGGAGTCCCCTGAGTACATTGAAAATTATGTTCGCCCGAATTTCCCCCCTCTGTTCTCTCAGAAGCCTGTTGCTCCCTTTCCTGAGGCATTGAAGGATACCCGAAAGAGCTGATTTGTTTGGGTCACCTTCTACATTGGAGGTATTCTTTCTTTTGCTTTAGATGAGCTATGCATTATTGGATTACATTTAGTGCTCATCTAGTTTCTCATTCTACCACACTTTGAGTTTTATTGGAGGAAGGTCATCCGACCTTGTATGTGAGTCTTCTGTCTCTTTCCCTGGGTTCGTTTTTCTGTCTTCCATTTCATTGAGGACAATGCAATGTTTAAGTATGGGGGAGGAGAATGTATTCACATGTAATTATTTGGGTGTTGGTTGTATCTGCATGAGCTTATTGAATATATATTGTATGAAAAAGCCACAAAAATTGAAAAAAGGCATACAAAATCCTTGGATAGCAAGTTCTATGCAATAAGAAGGTGGCTTGACCGGTATTAGGCTGGGGCAAAAATAAGTCTTGAGTGATGTGAGTTTGTGAGCCTGGAACAATTATTGAGTGGTTAGGATGAAAACCCGAAAGGGCGCCTAAGCAAGATGAGTGTATAAAAAAATAAAAATAAAACAATTTTGAGTGTTTTAGGATCTTTATCATCTTGGCGTATGGAGACATAAGAAGGATGCGTATAGGAGGATTCGGGTAGACAACTTGGAGGAATAAGGTGTAGTTCTGGGTATGTGTTTATTTTATCACATTGTTCTTGATTGTTGTTGTTGTGTTTTGGAGGAGCTTATTGGTTATGTAATCACTAGGAGATATTCTTGTACTTCCTGAGGCTTTGAGTATTTTATTGTATGAGTAGCTTTTCTGTAAGTTACTCGGGACGAGTAAAAGTCTAAGTATGGGGGTATTTGATACGCTGCACTTTATATAGCGTAACTAGGGATTATTACATTGTATTAGGAGTATATTCATATGAGTTTAGAGACATTTATATGTTATGGATCATTGGAGTTATTATGAAGACTTAGAAGATATAAAATGAAGAATTGGAGTTAAGAAGAGTTGAAGACGAAAAGACGAGTTTAGAATCAGGAGCGACCGCGATCGCCATGGTTTGATGGCGATCGCTACCTTACAGCACCAGAAGCCACGTTAATATATATTGAAGAGTTGGGCCATTATTTGAATCCGGCCCATGTATTAAGGAGGAGGAGCCGAGAAGATTTAATAGATCCGCGACCGCGGATTAATATCCGCGATCGCGGGTATTGTGTTGAATTTTACCTTCACAGGAGAGCTGGGCCACGTTGATTGGACTGGACTTCACGTAGTTGGGCCATGGAATAGAAGCAAGCAGCTGGCCCATTATTGAAGAAGAAGGCCGGCCCGTAAGAAGAGTGTGTGACTTGAAGCTGCTGACGCATGGGCTGGCAAGATGGGCTAAAGTGTCCCACTTATTCACGTGAATTAATTCACTTAGGCATGAAGTGATATGAGATAGGCGAACAGAACCGACTTCGGTTACGTTATACTCCCTCCGTCCCTTTAAGTTCTTCCTATTGTGTACTTTGCACACGAATTAAGGCAAGTCTAATCAAAACAAGAGTGTAAGTAATGGCGCGGTAAATCATAAAATTCACCCAATAGGAAGTTTATTAGATGGAAAAAGGTTGATTTGATTGATAAAGTGTTGTTAAGATATGAATAAAATAAATAAAGTAAGGGTATAATGGGGAGAAATTAATGGATATAAATGGAAATAGGAAGAACTTAAGGGGACGCCCAAAACGGAAACAGGAAGAACTTAAAGGGACGGAGGGAGTATTTTGTTTTATTTGCTTTCTTTTATTTCCTTATTAGTTTTAGGATATATATCTTTTACTATATATTTTTAGGGTTAGTCTCTATTTAAGAACCCTAGTTCTTTATTTCTTATCATCATCTTTTTCATCAGACAATTTAGTTTTGCAACCATGAGCAGGAACTAAACTCCATTGTTTTACTTAGCGGTTGAAACCTTCAGTTATTAAGTTGTGAGATTTCTAAACTCTTGTTCTTTTCCTATGGGTTTGTATTAATTCTCTTGTTCTTCATCTATTGATTTCTATTAGTTTTGCTAGCTTGATCACCTAGTTTGATTGATAGTTTTCTATTGCTAGACTAGGAATATATACGGTGAAATTCCTTGTCATTGTAGCACCCATATCTGCATGATCTGGTAGTTGATTGCTTTTATGAAAGAGAATTGATTGCATGTTAATACTTGACGGTTGTAAGTTATTGCATGCATCCTTATAATTTTTGTGCCCTTTGTTGCTATTTCATCTAATCTTGAGAGGTTTCCCTGATTGCTGAATAGTAAGTATTATCAGGACCGGTTGACCTGCTGATATATTAAAGATTGGAATAAGAACATTCCCTAGGATTGAATAGAACTTGAGATAAATCTATGATCAACTTGATTGACTGTTGTGTGGATACTTGTTAGGTGAAACCCTTTTCATCATATTCTCACTCAAACTTCCTCTGCTTGTTACTGGTTACTTGTGTGTTCTTGCAATCAAACCCCCCTTTGGTTACTTGTTACTAGTTGATATTTCACTTGACTGCATTAATTTGGTGTTTTGATTCCCTTGGATTCGACCTCTACTAACTTGCTATACTCTAATTAGTGTTTAGGTTTTCTTTGATTTCACACTACGACTTTATCCTCATCATTATACCCAATTTTCAGCGTGAATCAGAGTCCATCACACTTAAGACTTGAGGGTGAATCTTTGCTGATCTCATTAAAAAAATGAGAATAGAAAGCACTCTAGCATCTCAACCGTTCTTTGCAGTTCCATAGATCGAAAGAAACAGACGTCTAAATTCCAGTTTGCATGCATTTTTAATAGAATGCCTAAAAAGAGTAAATTCCAAATTATAAAGCCCATCAATTTGGTTGAGAGATCCTTTCAATCTCAGACTCATATCAGCTCATCTCTTCATCCTCGTTAAGTTCATCCATGTGGTCCAAAAGGTAGTTTGCTGCCAACTCCTCGTTCTTGTTGCATGCAAAATACACCTGGAGCACAGTTTCGCGTCTAAATCCCATTCCCTCTAGCTGCACAAATTCACAAAAAAGAAGCCAAATTATATTATTAATCATTGAAAGCTTATCTACGGCGAATCCCACATCACAACAAGACAATTCTATGCTCAATTTCTTCAATTAATCTGAATGCTCAGTTTCTACATTATAAACTACAATAACTGCTCACTACTAATAGCACAGCTTCAATGGCACTAGACTTATCTTTCTGGTATTGGTGCAATATTTTGATGTAAAATAATATCTGCAAACTTGAAAAATAAATAAAAATGCCTATCCATGACAAAATAAACACTTACGCGCTCAATGGCTTCACGTTCCTCAGGAGTAACTGAGACAGCCTGTGGCATGGTTGAAGCAAGCTGCGAAAGTAGGTTGCTAGCAAAATAGAGGCGTAAACAAAATAAGGAAAAATTTGAGTTGGAAGCAACATCAAGAAAGAAGAAACAGTAATGTTAGTTTACCCTTCTCCATCACCACCACCACCACCACCACCACCACCACCACCAGCCCCAGGTTCATTGATGAGGCGAAGAAAGTCCGCCTGATGCTCCTGAATAAGCCGCATCAGTTGTGGGTTTTGCTTACCCAGTTCCTGAAGCATAGGCTGCACCAATTCAAAAACAGTGTATTAATCAAACATTGAAAATAGTAATCACAGTGAAAGAAAGTCAAACGGAAAACATCCTTACCTGCAATATCTGCGGGTTTGATTGCACCATAGTTCGTAGGGCTTGAAACTAAAATAAACAAGAAAAGATCAGCATACAGACTTAGTTGCAAAAAAATTAAACAACTCTTTTACGATTAAGTAACTGTGTTTATGAACAATCAATGTTGATAAATAGTTGAAAAATATGGCTGTGTAGGAAGTATGATTGGTACAAAAATAGTTTCTTTTAAAAAAAATGTGAGTAATGAAAAAACGATAAGATAATTCTATCACAAGTTTATCGAAGCACAAGTAGCTTTTAATGTGTTTACGGCCTTATACAGCTGTTTTACATACTTGTGGACTGTTACGGAGGAAATCCAATGAACCAGCAGCAGCATTTGAGCCCATATTGGGAAGCCCCTGCATGGGAAGAAAATTTAGCATTTGACCCCATACTGGGACACCAACTTCTCCATTTCCAAATTTCCGCGGCGCGGGCACAGGAAATAAGCACAACATTCAGTTCATACCTGTGGGAAAAGATCCAGAGGGCTTGCATTAGGCCCAGGAGAAGAAGGTACTGCAGGTTGGGGAGCCTGTACAGGAGGATTTGTTGTCTGTCCTACAGTGGGAGGTCGGGCTACTGAGGTTCGAGGAACCTCAGCTTGCTCAGGAATGCCCTAAAAAATGTGTTGCAAAATTATGTAAAACTGGCATTTAACTTACTATATGGAAGACAGAATCCCAAAAGCCATAGAACATTGCAAAATGAAAACTTCATCAAGCGGAACAAAAAATACAAGAAAAATACTATCCTCCAATATACCACTTGTTGCTTAACCAATTGAGCTGCCAGCAACATACACTAGTCGCCATGTAGGAATGATTGAAAACAGATTTATAGGAAGCTGAAAATTAAGCTATCTGAGTATCATGCCATATGAAGCACAAAGCCACATATGTTAGCACACATTATTAGGGAATTCTCAAAGGGGCAGAAAAGAGAATCCCAAATTACATCAGCCGCAAGGCAATGGAAAATAAGATACATATGTGATAATCTTATGTAAGAAATAAAAATTTATAACACCTAGAGGAAAAGGAGAAACATACAGAATATAGATAATCAACAGCCCTCTCAGGGTTATTGAATGCAGCACGTAATGCTCGAACAACTGTATCTCTATCCCAACTTCCTCCCCCCATGTCAAGAATCTGCTGTATAGTGGCTTCCAAATTAGTACCAGCAACTAGATTAGATGCAGCTTGTCCATATGCATCTGTTTCACCACTGTTGTCACAACAGTTCACAAGTAGTACATGCAATCAAGGAAAGGATAAATATCAGAGGGAAAATATAATAAATCATTAGCAATTTACAGAGTGGATTTAGATTATTATATAAAGCACATTTGTCTAATGCCCAACCACAGCAGTGGGATTCAAAGGTATAACTGAGAAAAACTTACGACAATGGAGCTACTGCTGGAACAAATTGAGGAGCAGATGGTGCCCTGCATAAAGGTACATCATGATAGTAGTTAATAAACAGAGTACAGAGAGAAAGCACGAGGGAGAGGAAGAGAGCGACCCTATCATGCCAGCAACACAAAAAACCAACAGAACAAGTTTGGACCGTGGAGGATTTACTAAAGATTTGAACTCACTGAATCACAGCTGCAGCAGGAGCTGGAGGAGCAGTTATCTCTGGTGCTGAAGTAACAGCCTAACATGAATAGTTTATGAGCTTAATAATCACAAAATTTTATACAGCATCATATAGTATTTCAATTTTTATACTGCTATAACTCCTTAATCTATTTCTACCTGAGCCGTGGGTGCAACTGGCGTACTTGAAGCTGCAGCTGGAGAGGGTTTGTTCTGTGATAAAGGCCAGACAAAATAAGAAGATAATAAGCTTAAAACCAACTACGAAAACTAGTTCAGTCTTCCCAGACTCATTAAGTACGTAGTCTACACAATTTAATACTTTCTAATCATTTACAAAGTAAATAATACGAGAGTTACGATACTCAACAGAAAAATCCTCTAGACATGCATGAGTTACCTTGCTCAACATTATTACAATAAAAGTACCCTCGGCAACTTTATTTTCTTCCAGAGTTGTGGTATCCTTCAACACCTTCCCCTGATGGATGAGCATCTGCTGGGAAAAAGGGTAGACATCTGCACCTTGAGCACTCTCAATAGTCTTCTTAACATCTGCAACCTAAAAACAAGAATGGAGAAAAAGAGTTAAGCAGAACCAACTAATAACGATGTTAAACAAGTGGGAAGTGGGAACATTTTCCAAGCAGAGACTTTTTTACAAGGTTCTGTATTTCCATATTCATCCAAGACCATTATAACAACACTGCAGCCGCCTGTTCAATCTTCATTACATACCCTTCCAAAGAAAATTTGTTAATAAGGGGACAAAGGGAAGGCGAGAGCAGTTTCAGAAACAAAAGGCAGAGGTAGCAAGGAGCGCAGCAGAATGCAGGTAACAGGTTAAATATTAACCGTTTAGGTTTCAAAGATATGCATTTGGAACTCAATTTCTGAGGAGTTTGGAGGAGAGTGGCTAGGAGAGCTCCAGGAATGAAGAAACTGGTATTTAACGGCGGAGTATGGGAGCCCAATACATTACAATTCCCACCAAACACTAGGACTTAAAACTTAGATGACAATACAAAAGCATATACCTATCAGCAAGTTAATTACAGTTTATATGCTATTTATGTTTACATAATTAGATTTTTTTGTTTACTCAAAATGTCTGGTTTCTACGATTTGTACCCAGTTCCAAGACCAATTTGTTTATAGCCAATTGGCTATACATCCCCAGTTGCATTGTGAACATAAGAAATGGAGAATTATCAATGCCCTTAGCCACACCTCAATCTTTTCCTTCAAGTCATCTGAGGCTACCTGTAACCATCACTTTAAACTCATCTAAATTTCCCAGCAGCACAGAGAGCAGCAAGATGTTGGAGAGAAAAGACCCGTCATCTACCTCCCAGCAAACTTAGAGAGAAACATACCCACTGCTAATACTCGATACCTACAGATATTCTCAACCTAGATGAATAATTCGGCAATTTGGTATTCAATTAACAAGAAAGAAAGAACCCGTTACTTTCTAGAGCATCTGATCTACGAGCTCAACAGAAAATTGCAGTTCAAAACCTAAAGTTAGGTAGCATAACCCTAATTCCCAAACACACGTCAAGGATCGACAGCGATTAAAAATACGAAACACCGTTGCGATGGATTTAGGAAGAGTAGAAACGGAGCAGAAAAGCTTGTGCATATATGTATTTGAGAAGTGACAGGGCGGGGAAAGGGGAGCAGAGAGTTTACGGTATCTTCGGGGTTCACTTGGATCTCGAAGTTGGTTCCCTTGAGAGTCTTGACGAAAACTTTCATGTTGCTGAACAGAAGCTTCCTCCCCCGGAGGTGCTGCGGTGGCGGTGGCGGTGGCGGTGGCGGTGGCGGTGGGCAGCGAAGGAGGAGTCGCGAAGCGTGTAGTTGAGTTGGGAGCAGAGAGAGAAACACCAACAATAATATATCAGACTTCAATCCCGTTGAAAATAAGAAAAATGATGGCGCCGTCAGCACGGCCTGCGAACCCAACCAAACGGAACCCAAGTCCAAATCAAAGTATTTTGAATAGGTTTGGTTTGATTTATGCTCGGTTTCGTGACGATCGGATGAACCGGATTTAAAAAGAAATTGACTCGATCGTCACGCCATAGATCCCTTTTTTCAATCTTCATGACGTCGTCAATTCCATTAAAAGTGATTTGCACGCTCTGAAGATTGCTTTTTTTCGAATTCATGACGTCATCATTTCCATTAAAAAGCGATTTGCACGTCGGTTCAATTTCTGAACCAACCAAATGCGATCGTCACGACCGCATTGACTATTGATGTACCCTAACAAAAGCCTCAAGAGTTCTAAACTGGGATATAGGCAAGAGCCTAAAAAACTTTCAAAAATTATTTGCAAAATTATCTCGTACTACGAGTATTCACTGGATAGTGCAGTCTCCATTGCTTCTTCACAATCTGTTTGATCCAGTCACTACATTTGGTCGTGTGAGTCTTGTCTTGATGAATCTTGAGATTCCTTACCCGCCATATAATATGGACTGTTGTGGTAAAGGCAATGCAACAAAATTTGAATCTCTTAGCTTTCCTTGATGTGGTTCCATCGAGCCATTGTAGTCAGTCGGTAACATTGACAAAGCTCCTGCTAATTCCGAGTCAATGGTTGATTTCATGTTGCACAATTTTAGTAAAATTACAGCTGAAGAATAAGTGATCCTTAGTCTCTTCTTCGGCATTGCACAGTCTACATGTGGTATCTAGATCAATTCCCCAACTACTCAATTTGCCTAAGGTAAGCACCCCTCCATTAATGGTCAGCCAGACCATGAAGCTATGTCGTGGGATGTGATGCTTCCCCCACACACAGTCACTCCAATGCACATCAGTTTCAGTTTCACGCATCGCATCATATATGTTTTTGGTGCCATACTTGCCAGAGGGAAGACGCATAAGGTCAATGATTTCGGTTTTGGATTTCAGCTCAAGAAGTCTGTCCCTTATGCGAATGATAGATTTCCAGTTGCCGCTATCATCTTCAGAGATGACTGTTTCCCAGATGTTCCTGCCTCTTAGTTTATACTCCATCACCCATTGTCTCCAAATACTGTGTTTATGCTCTTGTAACTCAAATATTGATCTTGCTATACAAGCGTGTTCCAAGAGAGTAATTCTTTGATACCTAAACCTCCTGCCCTCTTTTCTTGACAAACAGTTTTCCATGCCACTAAGAACTTCCTTCCTACCTCCTTTCTTGACCATAGGAAGTTCTTAGTTATTGACTCAATCTTATGCATCACTCCAATCGGGAGAACAAATACATTGCACCAGTAGGTTGAGAGATTTTCCAGAACTGAGTGGATGAGCTGAAGCCGCCCCGCATAAGAGAGAGCTCGGGCCTGCCAAGACTGAATTACACTCGTAATTCTATGCAGCAACGGCTTATATTCTGCAGTAGCGAGCCTCTTGGATCCCATTGGAAGACCTAGGTAGTTGAATGGGAGTTCTCTCATGTTGAAGTTGAGAACAACAACAACCTCTTCCTTCTCAGTCTGACCGACTCCTGCAAAGGAAACACTGGACTTGTTGTCATTGCACCTAAGCCGGAATATGTCACCAAAAAGGTCCAACGCTCTCTTAAGGATTCTGACTGATTCCAGATCGCCACGACAGAAAACAAGAAGGTCATATGCAAAACAAATGTGAGTGAGACGAATTCTGATGCACTTCGAGAGGTAGTTGAAGTTTGGGTCACTTGTTCTCTCTTTGATGATCCTCGAGAGATACTCCATTGCTATCGTGAAGAGGAACAGGGAGAGAGGACAGCCTTGGCGCAACCCCCGACCACCTGGGAAGAAGCCCCTCTAAAGCTCCCTTGACTGAATAGGACACAGTGGTGATGCAGATTCTGATCCAATTGATAAAGTCCTTGGGAAAACCAAATGCTTTAAGTGCCTGCAATAGAAAGCTATGTTCAATCGAGTCAAATGCACTCTTTAAATCAATTTTTATCGCACAACTAGGAGGGTGAGAGATACGTCCATAACCCCTAAGTAACTCTTGACAGAGCAAAGAGTTGCGTCGAATCGACCGGCCCGGTACAAACGCGCCCTGGTAATCCCCGATGAAGGATGGAAGAGTAGACTTAAGGCAGGAGGACAAAATCTTTGAGATGGCCTTGTAGAAGGTGTTGCAACAAGCAATGGGTCGATAGTGGGAGATGGTGGGAGGATTGGGGTTTTTAGGGGCAAGAGTGATAATGGTATGGTTAATTTGGCGTCTCAGCTTGTTGCTATTGAAGAAGGTGAGAGTGCTTCAAATAACTCATGCCCGATAATATCCCACGTGGATTTGAAAAACTGAGCGCCAAATCCATCAGGCCCTAGGGTTTTGGTATAACCAATAGAGAAATAGGCCTTCTTGACATCATGCAGGCTAGGGCTAAGAGCCAAGCAATCATCAGCAGAGAGGAGGGGACCTTGACTGATAAATCTGGTAATGAGCGGGGTGAGGGATGGGGTAGGGCTGAAGTGGGTAGAGAAATGCTTGACAATCTCAGAGGCAATGAGGCTATCATCAAAAGTGGTGCTTCCATTATCCAGAGCAAGGTGAATGATTTTGGATGCACTGAAATTAGCTTTGATCCTTTTCAAGAAGAACGAGCTACATGTGTCATTGAATTTCAACCATTTGATTTTGGCGAGTTGCTTGCAAGTAGTTCTTAGTTCACTTTCACTCTTCCTCAGATTTTCCAGTGCAATTGTCTCTTCAACGATAGTGATGTCATCAAACGGAGATTGCTGCAGACCCAGCTGAACATCATTGAGCCTTTTTTTGAGGGCCATCTTAATCAATTTGAGTTTGCTCACAACTTTGAACCACGGCTGACCATCAGAACGCTCATTCCAGATTCCAACGACCATAGGCAGAAAAGATTCATGCGAGATCCATTGGTTATTGAAGCGGAAAGGGATGGGTTTTTTGGGGTTAAGGGAGTGGGTATGGAGAAGGGTTGGCGAGTGGTCCAAGACACCAAAGGATAGAAAGATAGCCGAGGAGTGGGAGCACATATTCAACCAACTATCATTGACCAGGATACGATCCAGCTTACAGTAGGTTCTATGACTAGCGCGTTGGCGATTGCTCCAAGTATAGTGGAATCCAGAATACTCATGGTCAAAAAGATTCGTGCTCTGGAGAAGAGTACCCAATTCATCTGAGACGTTGATTGGGTGAACATCCTCCCCAGTGAGTTTCTCACTAGGTTGTAGAACCACATTGAAATCGCCTAGCAAAGCCCAAGGCTTGCTGCTAGAACTCTGAATGTTGATAATGTTATTCCATAGAGCAGAGCGCTAACTACTAGAGTTAGAAGCATAGACAAAGGAGAGGTCAAAGGGTTGTTGGCCATTTAAGGGAGATATGGTAGTGGGGATTAATTGGTTGGAGAGGAGCGAAGGCGAGAGGGAGACATTTGTCGGGTTCCACCAGAGCCAGATTCCGCAATTGTTAGACACATACATATTTGAGCATTGGTTCCAGCCATGAGGAAGGAGGAATGAGAGCGAATCCATTCTTTCAGCAGAAAGGTGAGTCTCCAGAATAGCCATAATATCAAGATTATTCATTACAATGAAGTTTCGGACATGGGTTTGCTTCAAGTCACTATTTAACCCACGAATGTTCCAGGCTGCTATTTTAATACTTATCATTAGATGACTGACTGTCCAACGAGGCCTTCTCCAGCCCTTTAGGATCCAATTTTTTGTTTTTCTCCTTTGACAAAGAACCAGTTGGGCCTGACAAGCAGTGAAGAGCAATGGATTCAGTGCTAGCTGAAGGGATGCTTGTCGGAGGGGGGTTTGCCAAAGGGGGTTGCCTGTCAGAAGGATCAATAAGAGTCTAAGGTTTGGGCTTGACCACCTGAGAGAAGGAGGCCTTCTTATGAGCATAGACCTGAGTAATCGGGGGTCTGGGAGGGAGGCCTAGGGCTGGGTCAGCTTTTTGAGAGGGAGAGGAAGTAGGCAGAATACCCGAAACTGTTGCATTCTACATCGAAGTGTGGTGCTACATAGTGTTCAACTGAACAAGATGATGAAGAGAAATTAATTCAATTTCTCATGGGGTTGAATGGCTCATACGCACACACAAGAGGCTAGATACTTATGATGAAACTTGCACCAAGTGTTTCTACAGCCTATTCAATTCTTCTCCAAGATGAAAAGCAAAGAGAAATTGGAAGTCAATCCAAGATTCTCAGTGAGGCAGCTTCTCTGTATGCTGGTGCACATCTTGGAAGAGACAAAGGCAAATCATATTCCTGGAAATCTATCTCTTGTACACATTGCAAGAAAACAGGTCACACTGTTGACAAATGTTACAGAATTATAGGTTTTCCTACTGATTTTAAGTTCACTAAAGGCAGTCAAAATGACAATAAGGTTGCAGCTCATGTTCAGATAAAGAATCAACATAGCAATGTCCCTGGCTTATCTACTGCACAGTGTCAACAATTACTGAAACTTCTTCACAACAACACTCTTCATGAGGCAAGTTCATTCCAATGTGTTTGTGGAGCTGTCACTGCTGACAACTTTGACACTCAAAACAACTTAACCTTACTGGTATGATCTCTAGTCCTCTCTTTTTTGTTCCTAACTGGGTGATAGATAGTGGTTCAAGTATTCACATGTGTCATGACATTAAATTGCTCAAGTCAGTTAGGCCACTCAACCGCCCTTTCTTTATTGTTTTGCCTAATGGAAGTAAATTTCAGGTTGATATGGAAGGAGATGTGGAACTATCCTCAGTGATTACTTAATTTGAAAGGAGTCTTATATGTTCCTTGCTTCAAGTTCAACTTGATTTCAATGGAAAAATTGTCAGAACAGTATTCTTGTCAATTAGTTTTTACAAACAAGAAATGATTGATGCAGGACCCTTCCAGGAAAAAGAAACAGGAGATTGGTAGTTCTGAGAATGCCTTCACCTTCATTCAAACCTTTGTTGAGCTGGTCAAGACTCAGTTTGACAAGTAAGTAAAGATTCTGAGGTCTGACAATGTCTTAGAGTTGGGATCAAGCCACGCAACTAAAGAGTTTCTTCAGAACAAGGGAATCATACACCAGACTTCATGCGTCGCCACTCCTCAGCAGAATGGTGTGGTGGAGAGGAAGCATCGCCACTTACTTGAAACCTCTAGAGCTTTGCTATTCCAGTCTTGCCTTCCTCTGACTTATTGGGGAGATTGCGTGCTTACTGCCACTCATATGATAAACAGGTTTCCAACTCCTATCTTACATAACTCCTCTCCTTATGAAATGTTATTTGGTCATAAACCTGAGTATGATAGTTTGAGAGCATTTGGTTGCTTATGTTATGCTTCAACACTTCAGCATGGCAGAGACAAATTTAGCCCTCGTGCCATCAAGTGTGTATTTCTTGGGTACCCATACGGAAAGAAAGGTTATAAACTGCTGGACATTGAAAAGAATGTCATCTTTGTCTCTCGAGATGCAGTTTTCCATGAAGGAATTTTTCCCTTTGCTAAATCCACATCTAGTTCAGAACCACTCTTTACACATACATCTGAGCCTACATCAGATTTCCTTTTTGAACCACTACCACTCACATCTGAGCCCTTACCAAACACCCAAACACATATATCTCCTTCTTCTTCATCTCAACTACCTTCACCTCAAAATATTCCAAGTGATTTGTCTATTTCAGATTCACCACATTCACATATATCTCCTTGATGTGGCTAAAACGTACCCGCAAGTGTACGAGGTCAGTTGTAGTAGTCAAATGTCGATCCCACAGAGACCATTGTAATATTAATTGAAACGCTATCAGTGAATTAGGTCGAAAAGACAATGATAAGGACGAGCCAAGCTAACTAGGAACAACAAATAAAACAGATAAAAATATATGGATAAAAATGTCTAAGGTTAAGGTTCACCACAACAATGCTTCAGTAAATAAAATCACACTCTGCCGGAATCTAATCCAATTATTTGAAGGTAAGACATCTAGGGTAATCGACTAACTCCTTTCAGACGATAGTAAACGTGTTTGAACTAACTAACAATCGCTGTCGCGCAAAGCTAATCTCATTCAAACCCATTAACGCTCTTAGAGTCTAGGAATAAACTGAAATAACATTCGCTGTCGCGCTCCGCTAAATCAGTCTAAACCTAGAACATCTATGATGACTTAGTATCCTCAAGAGTAATTAAGTCGCTTTCGCACAAATAACACTCAGGTTCAATTCCTATGATTTCGGTAAAAATTATCACCTTTCAGTCTCAAACTCTACCTGACTACCTATTAAAGTTGTCACCTTTCAGTGTCAAACCCTAATAGGATCAAATCCGCCTAAGCAAGAATGGGCATAAAGCATCTAGAAACGAATCAAATAATATTTCAATTCAGGCAAACATATAATTCTAATTAATTACATACGCATTGTATGAATCACCATAACCTTAGAACTAAGAATTTAGCCAAACATGATCGAAGACATATTCAAAAGATTTAAACTAGCAATCAACATATAAGAATTATTCAATAAACGTAGGAGATAAGAAAACTTAGTCTCAATGATGAAAATAATCCGAGTTGACAAATGCTAGAACAATAAACACCGTCTTCAAATCAATCTAAGGCAAGAAAATTCCTTGTTGAAAAGCTTGTCTGCCGTGAAACAAACAATAAACAAGAACAAAAACCTCCCAAAATCAGCACTAACTACGAACTCCCACTTAACCTAAAAACAAAACTAGCAAACCTAAAGTCTACGTGGTTTTTTTTCAAACCATCACCTCCTGCTTCCTCTAAATTGGTCTCGTCCAGCCCAACAATCAGACAGCCCAAATTAGGTGGATCCGTTTGCAATTTCAACCCAATTTATTTAATCAATCAGCCCATATTCCAACATATTTATTCTAAACTGTCCAAATTCAGCAGCTCCGTAATTCTCGTACTCAACGACTTGGACCAAATGCCCCGCAACATCCGCTCTCCGTAAACTTTGTATCCATTAGCCTAAAAACACCTGAAAATTATAAAAAGTACGGGTAGACTCCGAATACAAAATAAAATGAAACTAACTATAAATAACAAGAAAAATGCATGAGGATGAACTAATCTAACATGCAACTAGACTCTTAACATATGTATAAATTAGGTGTTATCCCTCCTCCTTCACTTCCATCTCCCATTCCTATTCCCCAAAACACCAGACCCTCTAGACCTCATAATCCACCCCCTTACCTGCAAGATTATGTCCGTAGTTTTGTTATTACAGAGAGCTCCACACCTTGCCATTACACTCTCACATCTTTACTACCTCAAGACTTTTGTTTTCATACCTTAGCCACTACACCATCACAAGATGTTGAACCAAATACCTACAATTCTGCTAGTCTTGATCTTAGATGGGTTACAACCATAGATCAAGAATTTAAAGCTCTCGAACAGAACCACACATGGGCATTGATGAAAACAAAACAAAATAAAGGTAAGATAACCAAAATAATTACTTCATTACAGGTTTGGAGAACATACTTTTATTTTAGGGAGTAAAAAAGGGTCTCAATGAGAAGCATTAACAATCCCCCAATATTATGGACGGTGGCCAAACACACGCAGTGAAGCATCCAATCGTATACTTTATCATGTTAACGTTCGTAACATCATTACCAGACATCAAACAAGCAAACAAAATAGCTTAAATTAGGCCCCGTGATAAACATTTAAATGTCAACAAATCAACGGTATGAACAACAACAAGCGACCAATCATATACTTTAGCGAGTAATTCGTCGGAACATGTATGAAATTCGACAACCACCAAAAACCGAATTAGACCCACGTGAAACGCAGGAGGCGCTTAATATATTGGGTCAAAAAACAAAAAATCTGGCTCAAAACTCAACTTCCTTTTTTTAAATCAAACGAGGAAGGAGGCGCCTTCAACACTGACAGGTCCCTAATAGCGCATGTGCTCGACAAGCATAGTGGCTTCCTGTTACACATTTACTAGAAACGATCCTATTTCACGTTTTGAAACCTCCAAAACGTACAAATTAGCGTAGCTTGATCCAGTCGCAAGGGTGTCCATAATATATGGTCAACACTAACTGGAATGCTTACACCAAATAAATATTAGAAATGAGATAAAAAATTAGCTAATGGCCACGTCTTTCATCACCTTATTGCATATTGTATCGAATTGTTTTTCATCTGTACAAAGTCTTTTTCTTTATAAAGACTCGTTTTTAGGAGGGGCCACTTTGCTTGAGTAGTTGACAAATCGAACCCCACATCCCATAAATGTACGTGATTCATGTGAATTGAATGGAATTCGTCTTCCATATCCCCCACCATCTCTATAGCTTCGACTTTACCTTTTATTTTTGCTACTGCTCAAATTCCTGGGCTCAATTCACAAGTCTACGTATATCTTCATAAAAAGAATATTCCTCATTCTAATGAGGATCAGATGATGATATTCTACCTAAAAAATCCAACACTTCCAGCTGTAAATATCATTTATCCCTACATCCAAGGGCGTAGCCAAAATTTTAATTTAGAGGGGCCTAAACTATACATACGCTAAATTATTTTTAATATATAATCTTCTAATCTTCTATCTTCTAATCTAATATAAAAATCGCGGAGAAAGAAAATTAAAGATCGCATTAAATATCCTTGCATTCTTATTGGTTAATAACTCTCCTCATGTTAATACTTACTAGTATAGTCCCCGCGCCATGCGCGGTTAATTATTTAGTATTTATATATAATATAATCTATATATGATAATCTATGATATTATAAATTTTTCTTATCTCACTTGTATTAATTATCTTCCACTAAAGTTTAAAAGTTAATTTTTTATATTGAAATATTTGGATATAAAGTTCAAAAAAATAGAAATACTCGAATTACCATGTCTTAGTATAAAAACAATGAAATAAAAGATTACAATATATTACACTTATAATTAAAATATTTAGGATTAAATTTGGAGCCCACAAAATAGTTAACAAACTATTTTTTTTGAGATTTTTTTAAAAAACCAAAATTAAAAATGATTTATTTTTAGAGGATTAACAACAAAATGACACATAAGCTAAATGAAGCTAAAATTAAGGGGAGAGCTTCAAATAGCTTTCCTTTAATATATATATATATATAGATATTTTTCTATTTAGTGGGTTTTATACATTATAATTGGATCAAACTCCACAAAAAATCGAATGTGTGAATATTTATAGAATTAAAACTTATACTCGCACGTAGCGCGAGCCCTAAAATGCTAGTAATACATAAAAATAGGGTGTTACTTCATGCACCCCCATTACTTCTTTATACACCCCCATTTGAACACATATACCTTTTTAATTATAAAAATTATTTCTCACCCGCGTGTGAGGAGGTCAGCGGAGCATTACAAAGGTTATGCATGAAGACGAAGATGTTACAAGAAGAGCATCAACTGAGGAAGCATCAACGGAGGACGACGATGAAGGAGGAGAGATCGGCGCCAGACATTAGGTCGGTGACGTTTGTGGAGGAGAGCGTCGACGACTTCCGGGGCAAGCGGGAGTTGGCGGCATGTATAGGATATACTGGTATAGTAACTAAATGTTTGGACGAAGAGAAGTGGTTGGTACAGCAATTGGGGTAGGAACTTTGTTAATTCAAAAGAGTATATTTGTCAGAATAATGAAAATAGAAGTGCGCCAACTTTGGGGTGCGCGAAGAGCGGGCTTAAAAATATTTTTTAAAAAATATTATATTGATTTTGTTAAACCTTTTAATATATAACTCATCAACAATAGTTTCAATTTCATTTAGATTACAATTAAAAAAATGAATTATAAAAAACTAATAGAAGTCTACTAGTCTCTCTTTTAATAATAATAGAACGTGGTCTTGTTTATGTCGAATTTATTTATTTTCCCACCTATGTTTAAATGCAACCGGTCAAAATTTTAATTTTTTAAACCATGACTTTATAAATCAAGTGTTTCAAATCGGTGTTTTAGAGCACTTCTAGTTGGGGTTTAATCCGATTTTATAACATATATTTTAAGTTGAAAGTGATATTTATAGTCCGAAATTTTCAGAACCGGAGTATAAATTCTATTATAAACCCATAAAAAAGATTTTTTACCCGGTAGGAAAATTAAAAAATATTAGATAAAATATCAAGATTTTAATATAATTATATATATTATATAATAAGTAATAGTAAAAAAAGGAAAGGAGAAAAAGGGGATAAAAGAAAATAAAAAAGAAAAGAGGTTAGGAAAATAAAAAGGAAAAGAGGACAAATGGTGAAATGGCAGTGTACTTCGTTTGGAAAAGAAAGGAAATAAATATGTAGTCGATAGTTTTAAAATAAAAAGGAAAAGAGGACAAGGTTGTTGTGAGAATAGATTACCGAGCGTGTTTTAAATCATTGCCACTATGAGGATCATGAGAAAGAAGATTTTGACACACTTCACTTCACCTGAGCTGCAAAGACACGATGGAACCGAGATGTAACCATGACAGCTAGAAGAGGTTTAGACCAAGTATCAACTTGGAATCAACTAATGCACATCATGATGCGGAAATATGTGCCAAATGATTACCAAAATGAGGTACATTTTAAGTTTGCACTCGTCCGACAAGCTAAACAAACTCCACAAGAATTTTATGCTTCTTTAGAAGATATGAACTATAAAGAAGGCAAAGTGTTTCTCCGGCTACAATTCGAACAAAGTTCTTGAGCGGTTTGAATGTTTCAATGCGAGACCAATTAGAGATTTTTCCCATTAAAGATCTCAACTCCCTTATGCACACGGCGATGTAAATTCACAATCAAATTGCACCATGGATAGCCAATCATAGGTATAATTCTCTCCATGGATAGTCAATCATAGGTATAATTCTCATGAAAGTTTATCAAAATCTCCTAATTCTTCTCTATATGTGCAGCAAAGAGCACATGGGCAAACTCGGTCACAATATAAGCTAGAAGTACAACGTGACATTCCCCGAGATAAACCTTCTGGTGCTTAATGCAGAACCAATGCTCCAGCCTCATCAAACCGAGCAAGCATGACAGATAAGGAGTGCTACAAGTGTAGGGGACATGTCCATATAGCACGAGACAGTCCAAATCCAAGAAAGGTGTTATTAAACCAACAAGGTGGCTATGAAAGTGTGGATGAAGAAATCGAATACAGTGACGAGGATGCACAAGATGAAGATAAACATGATCCATATAAAAGTGCTCTTTCGGATATGCAAGAAGGCACCACACTTAGCCTTGTGACGAGACAAGCTTTAACCGTCAAAGAAGCCGCCCTAATGGACCAATGGGAAAACTTATTCCAAACCAAATGCTTGGTTCAAACGGAGTCTTTAAGTGTCATTATATATGGTTGAATTTGCTACAACATTTTGAATGTAGAGCTGGTTTGACACGTAAATCTCAAGACTACTCCACATTCTCAACCATATGGTCTTGAATGGATCACTAAAGGTAAAGGTGATGTGGTAAACAGACAATGCCACATTTCATTCTTAGAGATGAAAGATGAGAACGGAAGAGTGAAGAATTCCACCGCACCCAACCCGCACCCGCGGCGAGCCTTCTTCTGCATCTCCGCCTCTACGATTAAATGGGCCTTTCGAGTCCAAATCTAGCATCATCCAAGGTTGTTATGAGAACAAATTACTGCTGACACGTTCTAGGGACATCACTCCAATTATTCAGGGACGTTCTCCTTGCTTTATATTAGTTCCTAAACCGTGTTTTTCAAGTTTAAAAGTGGATGATATACCCTTTCCTATGCAATCTCTTTTGCAGGACTTTACAGACGTCTACCCAGACGACATTCCAGGTGGTTTGCCTCCAATCCGAGGCATTAATCATCAAATTGATTTGGTTCCAGGAGCTTCCTCACCCAATAGAGTTGCATACATGGCAAGCCCGGAAGAAATAGTTGGGCTTCAACGCCAAGTCCAAGATCTTATGATAGTGTTTATATATGTTGCGGATGCATCAAATTTATGTGAGTTGGTTTGCCTTGCCAACACATGTTTGTGGTTATGAGGAACAAAGGACTTAGGGAAGTGCCAGTGAAGTATATTGATAGACGTTGGACAAAGGATGCATCATTGCAGGCAGTGTTCAAAATTGATGGCTTGCTCTACAAGGAAAGTGCTGAAACATAAGAGAACAAAGTACTAATGATACATCTCTTGGGAGAAATGCAAAGTTGCATCAATCTAATTGAAAGCAAGCAAGAATACATGAAAGAGTTGTTAGACACAATAAAGTAAAAGAAGGAACATTTTGCAGAACAGATGGGAGGAAGCTCAAGTGGATCAGCCTATAGAGTGAATTTTGAGAAATATGTAGGACCAAGTCCAGCTGAGGTTCAAGTGTTACCACCAAAACAAGCAAAAAACAAGGGGACAAGAAGAGGACGAATCATAAGTGCAAAAGAGTTAGACATCCAAACAACTGCAAAGAAAAAGAGAGGTTGTGGAATATGTGGTCAATATGGTCATAACAGGGCAACATGTGAAGAAAGATAAGGTAACAAATAAATTCAGTATATTTGAAACATTCAATCACTTACCATTTACACATTCATGTAACACTAAATAGTTGTATTTGATCTTTCTATGCAGATTAAATGAAATCATGGAAGAAACAACTGGAGAAAAACAAAGACACTCAAGATATGAAATAGTCAAGATATATAGAATTCTTTTCCAAATTTTACATACTTGTTCTTATGTACATCAAATGTAATAAGACTTTTTAGAATATTGCTTAAGAATGGATTCAAACCAGTTGACATGCTTGTTTGCATCAATTGAAGATGGTATTGAATTTTATAAAAAATATGCCATCAGGGTAAGCTTTAGTGTACGCATTGTCAAACTACTTGTCTTCAACTATTACATAGTTCATTTTCCATTGACCCACTCTATAAGATGTGGGTAAGCATTGTTGAATCTGTTGGTAATGTACTTGACTCTTATCATGTCCATTTGTTTTTTTGTCACCTTTCTTCAAAGAAGTTGTAAAATTTGTCAGCCCCTCCCCAAAGTACGTTTCCATGTGTCGCATTGTATATATACCACAGTCCTGCTTGTTCTTATCATCTCTCCGGTACATTGAAAGACGTTCAGCTTTGACCTTTTTCTCGTCTTCGAATAGAGCTGCTTTGGCTTCCATGCCATGCTTCCTTAGAAAGTCAACAAATATTGCTCTCTGTAAAATAAAAACACAATAATATCAAACATATTGAAATACAATGATGAACATATTGACATATAATGATGAACATACAGATATATAATGATGAACATACTTAAATAAAATGATGAACATTATCAAATAAAATGATGAACAATATTCAATATTAAAACTTACCATCACTGTAGGAATGTTGTTATATTTGTCAAACTTCTTGCCTTGAACACTAGAGTTATCAATGAAATTCATTCTTGGGTTCTTGAGGTTGAAAACAATGCAGTAATAGTGTTCGCTCTGGTATATTGGGAAGACAAACTGCACAGTGAACTTCCTTTGTTAGATTGATGAACAAGTTTATACAATATAGTGAACATGTATAGATAATCTGATGAACAACTTTAAACAACACGATGAACATTTGTCGATAGAGTAGTGAACCTTTAGAGATAAGTTTAATAGAATACTTACCAACTGAATATCATTCAATTTGTGATGTGGCAGTCTTGCTAACTGAGTTTCCATTTCATCATTGAAGAATGTGATTGAATCTTTTAGTTCGAAACCCACAGAAGTCGGGATAGTCTATATATATAATATGAAAAGATTCCAGAAGTTATATTTCCACATGTTAATGACAAAATTGTTCATGTAAAAAATACCTACCGTTGTCTCAATTGAAGCAAAGAATCTAAGAGATTTTGCATCATCTCTTTCTTCCTCTTTGAGATTCAGCAAGTGTGCTCATGCTTCAATCACATTGCTTTCAACATATTGACTGTTATGCATGCTCAGAAATTCATGCTTCTTGAAATTTAAATGCCCCACGCTGAAAACAATGTCCCTAAAACAAAGCATGAAGATATGAAAGCACTGATGAAGAAAAAGAAAAACAATGATGCACATCTAGAACATAATTGATGAACAAAATGTGAGAAGGTGATGAACATTTATAAAACCAGTGATGGACTTTAAACAAAAACTAATTAAACTTTTCTTACTCTAGGTGTGTTAAATCTTCCAAAATCCAGTTGCTGAGTTTCATTTCTAGAGCAGTTGGTTTCTCTTTCATGTCCACAATCACTAGTGGAAAAAACATCTGTTGAGGCGGGCAAAAACCCCCTGTTGAGGCGGGCATGGGTCGTTGCAACAGGGGGGGCTGCAACAAGTAAAAACTTGTTGAGGCGGTCAAAATAATGCCCGCCTCAACAAGTAGGCAAAAATATGCCTAAAAGCGGTACTGCCCGCCTCAAAAGAGTGCACTGTTGAGGCGAATTTTATGTGCCCGCCTCTAAATTCACACGACTTAAAATTTGTGCGCCCGCCTCTAAAATTTTAGAAACCTGAGAATCAAAATCGACCTGGAAATTCAACACTGAAATTCAACAGGAAATGAATTTCTTCGAATTCAACACTGAAATTTCTTAGAATTCAACAATTACAATAACACTCATCTTCAATCGAATTTTTAAAAATTCAACACTGATATTTACAACAGGAAACAACAGAACATCAAATTTACAACAGGAAAAATGAAAGAACCAGATCTGGAAATTCAACAATGAAATTGCAGATCTGGAAACGAAAGAACAACTAGCCTTAATAACAAAATAACCAGATCTGGAAACGAAACCTGAACGACTATCATCTTCTTCTTCTTGCGTCAATTTCTAGTTCAGTCATCGTTGAAGAATCTTCTCCTTGTTCGGTCTTCTCCTTGGGATTCTGAAAACAATGGCGATGGTGACTGCAGAAACGAGGGAGGCGACGAAGGAGGCAAGATCTGAGGCGATGGCGACGAAGGAGGCAAGATCTGAGGCGATGGCGACGAAGGAGGCAAGATCTGAGGCGATGGCGACGAAGGAGGCGAGATTTGAGGCGATGGCGACGAAGGAGACGAGATCTGAGGCGACGGCGTTGAAGGTGACAAGATCTGAGGCGACGACGACGGCGACGAGATCTGAGGCGACGACGAAGAATGAGGCGAGATCTGAGGCGAGATCTGAGGCGAGATCTGAGGCGACGAAGAACCAACACCGGTTGTGCAGCGGGAACCCGACGAAGAACCCGAGATCTGAGGCAACGAAGAACCAACACCGGAGACGAAAGCTTCAAAGTGGAAATCGAAGTTTAATCGAGAGAGAGGGTAGAAGTTTAATGGATGAATTATAAACCTTGAATCTGGGTAAGCGAGAGAGAGGGTAGAAGTTTAATCGAAGAAGAGAGGGTAGAAAGTGGTGTTAATGGATGAATTAGAAGTTGGCTTTTTTACGAATTGAATCTGGGTAAACGAAACCCTTGAAGCGGAAGCGGAACAACGGTTGGATGTTTAGTGATTCAACGGTTGAGATGGCGATTCGTGGACTTGTATAAAACTAAAGGAGTAAAATTTGTTAAGTTTTTAAATACATTGGACCTGTTGAGGCGGTCGGAATTTTGCCCGCCTCAACAGGTCCGATTTTTTATGTTTTTTGAGGCGGACAAAGTTTTGCCCGCCTCAACAGACCCTGTTGAGGCGGGCAAAATTCCGACCGCCTCAACAGGTCAAAAACAAAAATATTATTTGAGGCGAACGAATATTTGCCCGCCTCTAAAGCACCTGTTGCAACGAACTAAACGACTGACCGCCTCAACAGATAGTAGAATAAGACTTTTTGCGTCGGTTTTTAAGGTGACCGCCTCAACAGGGGGGCTGCAACAGGTGTTTTTTCTACTAGTGAATCCTTTGCTTGTAAGGGGATTTGTTTGCCCAAGAAATTTGTTTCTTCCTTTTGATTACTTCTGGGTCATTCTCATTCCCCGTCTTCCAAACAAACATTGTTTTCTCAGTTAGTGGCTGAATATGATTGATGAACATATGTGAGAAGTTTGATGAACATTTATAATAAAGTTGATGAACAAAGGAAGAAAAAGATCACCTTCTCAACCTGCTCCTCTGTCTGTTGTCCTTCACTCTCCACCTTGTCCTTTCCCTTCTCTTTCTTCTTCTCCTCTTCATTTTGCCTCACCTCTTGAACTTGTATTTCATCCTCTTGAACAGGAACCACCTCTTGAACTTGTACACTTTTCTTTTCTTTTAGTTGTGGTTCAGCAACCACCTCTTCTTCGTTCTTATCCATCCCTTGTACTTGTTCCTCAACTCCTTCTTTCCCTCCCCTGTCCTCAGATTGTATTTCCATTTCCTTCCCTTGTTCCATCCTTTCCTCCTCCACTCTTTCTGGTTCCTTTCCTTGTTCTTTCTCTATCTATTATTAGAAATAATGATGAACATATCTCAATTATTTGATGAACATTGATAGAACAATTGATGAACATTTATAAGAAAAATATGTACCTCATTCTCTTTCTCAATTTCTTGTTCCTCCATCCTCACCTCATCACCTATAGGATCAATTTCCTCAACTGTCTCGTCAACATTGCTGTCAACAACAGGAGTACTTTCATCAATATCTTCAGAGTGCATGGTAGTTGTATCCAACCTCTTTTGTCTCTCAACCACAGATTTAGGAATCTACAATTGAAATCAAACACAACAAGTTATTACATATAAAAGCATAGAGAGTAATAAGAGTTAAGAAGCCTTGTATATTACCTTGAATGTAATTTTCCTCTTGTATTGTCTTGTTGGTTCTGTTGGAGGATCAACTACCACTGTAGGCCTCTCAGGTGATTGGGAGAATACTCCCAAAGAGAAGGATGGAATCTCTGAAATGTAATCTCTAGCAATGCTTCGTACAGTCTCACCAACAACTTCATCTGGTGTCTTCTCTTGAACTTCATCTTCAGCTTTCACAACATAACTCTTCTTCGCCTTCATTGTTCTCTCCACTTCTTCTAAACATTTTGATGCCTCGTGCCAAAACTGTTGCTGGGTCAATGTCTCTTCCTCTTCCTCTGTCTGATGTGGTTGCTCTGCATTTTCTTCATCATCCCTCACATTTAGCATTCTTTCAATAGCTTCATTCACCTTTTTGAACAAGCAATTACTTTCTATACGTGAGGGAGCCTGCTCAATTCTTCCAAATAAGTTTCTAATCTTGGTAGCAAGTTCTTGCCCCTCTTTTATATGGTCCTCTAAGAAACTCTGTTTCAATATTAAACAATGAAACATTAATGAACAAGAACAGAAATTATAGTGAACTAATAGAGCAAAATTGATGAACATAGTTGGAAAATGTGATGAACATTATTCAGAAGTTTGATGAACATTGTTCAGAAATTTGATGAACATTGTTCAGAAATGTGATGAACCTTGTTCACAGATGTGACGAACATTATTATAAAATTTGATGAACCTTGTTCACAGATGTGATGAACATTATTAAAAAATTTGATGAACAGATAGAGCAAATCCGATGAACATATAAAACAATTTTGATGAACATTCATAAGGAATTTGATGAACACACATTGGAAAACTTACCAGTAAACTTGCATCATCATTTTCTTCTTCTTGGGAATGATAAGAGGCGGATGAACTGTCTCTTATGTTTGCAGCATTGTTCACATCATCATCTATAAAAATTGGAGGATCTCTGACATAACCCTTTCCAAATCCACCAATCTTGATCTCTTCTGCCTCTCTAGCCCTCAGCATGGCTGCATCCCAATTAACAATTATTGGAAACTCTCTCTGATGTTCATTATTCTTGAGAATAACACGATCAAAATATATCAACTGCAAGCAAATAAAGTAAATGATTAAATATTAGTTTGATGAACATATAATGAAATCATAATGAACATAATGAAGAAAATTGGTGAACAGTAACTTGTAGCAGAAGGATTGGTCCTCTGAAAAAACTAGCATTTGTTGTCCTATCAAAAGACTCCTTTGTCTTTATCAGAAGGTCAACTACCAATTTTGACCAGTCGTAGTGATTAATCATCTCGGTGCACTCAAGGTAATGAAGAATATTGTAATTCAACCCACCATTCGGCTGACTGTCCATAATGGTTGCAACAAGCAACATTATGAAATTTCTCTTGAACCACTCTCCAGGTACTACAGTTTTTAACACAAGCTCGGCCACATGTGATGCATGAATCTTTGAGGCATCACACAACTTGGGTTCATCCAATTCAGTGTCGACTTCCAGTGGAAATTGATTCCTGAACCTTTGGTGAAGATCTTGATATTGTAAATCCTCATGTTCTGTAAATGATCTCTTCAATTCAATTTGCATCCCACCAACAGGAATTCCAAGGTAGTCATGGACATCCTGCGTTGTAATTTTGTGCCTGACTGACTTGGCAAGCTTCATTGTGCATGATACCAAATCAAAGTTCTTTAACAACCAGTGACTGATTTTAGCTGGAAGTTTGTCCACTTTCCATTGTAGCAAACATCCAAATCCCATCTCTACTATGCAACTTTTCTGAATTGGACTCATTCTAGCCAAAGTTGCAACCAGAAGCGCTGGAGAACTTCTACATTTTTTAGCAGGGAACTGCTTCTTGTTGCTTTTAGTCACTTTTTCTTCCCTTTCCTTGACTGCACAATTTCAGACTTGTTTGTCCTGAAAGCTTGTTCTGGTTGGTCTTCAATATCTCTTATCACTATTCCCCCCTAGGCCTTTTCAGGTTCTTCATTATTTGTATTACAGGAATTTCTGGGTTGTACAACTGAATCTCTTTTCCCTTTGTCTGAGAACAATGTATCCTTTGGCTACTTCTTTTTCCCTTGCTTGTTGTAGCAACTACTTTTCGGGATTTTGTCTTCTTTGGTTTAGGGGATGTTATAACATTAAAAGTCATTTATTAGTATAAAGACATGTAAAAGTAAAGTAATGAAACACTAGATATTGAACATTTTAAAAACTCATGGTGAACATTAGCAAAAAAGTTGATGAACAAAATTAAGGATCATGGTGAACAATATCAAACAAGATGATGAACATATTGAAATACAATGATGAACATTAACAACCATACTGATGAACTATATATGAAAGGAATGATGAACTCTATTAAACATTCTGATGAACATTAAGAAGATTTGTGATGAACAAAGCAAAAAGAGTTGATGAACATTATAATAATAAACATGAACATTTGTTACCATCTACTGTTTCTTCCTCCCGTTGAAGTTGTTCTTGGGATGACACATTCCTTTGTGATCTGTTATTTGTTTTTTTGCTTCTTATCTCTGTAATATTGAACATACAAGTTATATACTGTGCAAAAATTCAAAGCTTTAGGTAGTATAATATTCATACCTCTTGGACATTCGATAACTTCAATATTCTCCACACTTAATGTTGCATCTGGAAATTGAATAACTGCAAACATAAGACATATTTAAAAGTTATTTGATGAACATTTATAGATACTGTGATGAACATTTATAGAAACAGTGATGGCAATATGTAAGAAATGTGATGAACAATCACAAGTTTTATGATGAACATATAAGAGAAATCTGATGAACAATCTTAAGACATATGATGAACTTATATAGGCAATGACAAATTTTTTGGTGAACATTGAACAGAAATCTGGTGAACGTTTATACAAGATCTGATGAACAAATACAAGATATTTGATGAACATTTAGAAGAACTGTGATGAACATCTATTTTAATGAACTTTGTTAGGAACTGTGATGAACATATATAGAAGATCTGGTGAACACGGAGTAAAAACACAGTCATGATCAAATAATGACCACTCAGTACATACAAATGAACATTTCACACCGAATATAGTAGATCTACTCATACAAATACACTTTTCACACTCAGTACATTCAAATCAAACATGCATGTAGCGTAATCTAACATTTCGAAGCAAAAACCTAACTCTAAATACCAGATTATACTCCACACCTCTTGGTTCTTGGCTTTTCTGAGATCCTGCCATTTTTAGTAGCGAGTTGATGGATTTTGGTGAACGACGGAGTGAAATGAAGAGAAATCAGTGAGAAATCACAGGAAAAAGCATCGTACACACTAAAATTAGGGATTATACACCATACCTCTTCCTCCGTTGTTCTTCTGTGAGCCAGCCATCGCGAAATTGTACGAGTATGTTGTTTTTGATGATCGACGAGAGAAAACGAAGTGATTTCGTTGAGAAATCAAAGAAAAAGCAAGCGAGTAGGGAGGTTAGAGTTTGATCGCCTTTTGCAAGAGAGGTTTTCTGTGGAAGTTTTGAGAAGAATGTGAAGAGACGGTTTTCGCTCCAATTTTGAATCACGATGGAACGATGTAGCGCATGTGTTTCACACAAAAGGCTAGCGAGTAGGAAGTTGCCAGCGTGGAAAGTGAGCAGATCTGGGCCGTTAGATCAATTCGAATGAACGGGGACCGTTCATTCTCATTTATCACTTAAGGGAGGTTTATGACCAGATTCAGATTCATTATTTAATATGTTGATATGTTTTTCTTATGCATCATAAGACTTTATTACTCAATTTTAAATAAAAATTACAATAACCGTAAGAAATTATGAAATGTAAGATTATAAATATTAGATTTAATAAACTATGACTTTAATAAACTTCAACGGTAACAAATCATGAAATAAAAGATAACAAAATATTAGACTTATAGTTGAATTTAGAGACTACATAATCATTAACAAATAACTATTATTATTGATAATTTTTTTAAAATAAAATTATTAATGATTTAATTTTAGAGGATTAATAGGAAATTGACACATCGGATGAGATAGCTAAAATTAAGGGGAGAGTTCTAAGATTGCCATAAGCATTTGTTAACCACAACAACAAGTCAGATTAATTCCACAATATGTACACGTGAGATGCATCAATTGTTTGTAACTTATCTCATCTATACATATACTAAAACAGAACGTTGTTTTGCCACATGTCGTCCTTATATTTAATTCGCTTATGTGTCGACCTCTAAGCTATGCTACATCATCCACCATGTCATCCTCCACATCATCCGACTTTATATTTTGATATATATCTTTGAATTAAATAAGTAAAAAAAATCAAAAAGATATCTAATAAGTTATATAACAAAAAGAAATATCGATTTTTATCTTTTATCTTTTATCATATCTTTATCTTATATATATATATATCATATCTTTATCTTATATATATATATATATATCTTTATCTATTATTATGTTATCAATCTAATTAAGTTGAATTATTAATGAACTTAAACTATAAAACATAAATCGCAAACTATAAACTATAAAACATAAATCGCAAACTATAAACTATAATTTATAAATTATAAACTACAATCTATAATCTATAAACTAATTAATAGTATAAAATATAAATATTTTATTTTCTTTATCTATTATTATGTTATCAATCTAATTAAGTTGAGTTATTAATGAACTTAAACTATAAAATATAAATCGTAAACTATAAATTATAATCTATAAATTATAAACTACAATTTATAATCTATAAACTAATTAATAGTATAAAATATAAATATTTTATTAAAATATTTATTACATGTGACCCGTACATGGTACAGAAACACACACTAGTAACTTCTAAATTTGTTGTAATAAGTCGCTTGTTGTAATAAGTCGCAACAAACAAACTACCTTATCAAGTGATACAACAAACCTTTCAACTATCTTTTCCAACAGCTCCGATCAAGTGTTTTAGTATCCTCAAAATTGAATTGAATTGACGATCCAAGTCGTCATCATTATATCACACCGTTCCCTATCCTCAAATTCTTCTAAATTTGATTATGGTTTCTCAATCAATTCATTAATGAAAGCCGATTCAACCAGGCAATACCTTTTTTACACCGGGCACCACCCCTCGTTCGGAATGGGGTAACGAGTTTTTTAATTTTTTTTTTTTTAATATTCGAACGAGCCGAATTTGTGAACCCAGTTTCATAAATCGGGTTAAAATAATACAAAAAAATATCCGATTTCTCGTCCGGAATGACTTTTTTTTAAAAATATTTTTAATGACATCATTATTTTTTTATTTTTTTTATTTTAAATTTATATCGGAGGTATTCCGAACGAGAAACGGATTTTTTTTTTTAAATATTCGCGCCAGCTAGCCGTTATGGGTTCAGAATGTCATTCCGAACCACACTCGAATTCGCTCTCTTCTCGATCTTACAAAAAAACGCTCCCTTCTAAATCTTTCAAAAAACGCTCTCTTTCATCTCGATTATGGCTGAAACTCCTCCTAATCCTTTGTTTTCTGATCCGACGGCTGCAGATGAAGAAGTTTACGTAGGAAACGATTGGTGGTCGGGTTATGGTGTTTCGAATGCAAGGTACGTTGGTCCTTCTGTTAGTGGTTTTTTCAACATGGACGGAGCAACTAGTAGTAGTTACAACCTCCCCACCCCCACTTTGAGTGATCTCCAAAGGCATCAACAACACACGTTCTGGGATCCAACTGTTATAGGCGGAGCAACACCTCAAGAAGAGTCGGAGCAAGAGCAGGAGGATGTCCGAGCACCACGTCGGAGATGGAACACTGAGTCGGTTAGTATTTCTAAAAACCTGAAATACGCTTAATTTTGTAGAAATAGTGGAAAATGCTCAATAGTATTTCAAATGCATGCTAAAATTAGTTAATAGTGGAAAACGCTTAATTTCAATATTAACTGCAATGCATGGTAAAAACATAGGTTAGAAGATAAGAATTAAATTCATTGTGAAATTTAGTTTATAAGAATTAGTTTAATGCATGTTGAAAGCGCATCAACACTTTTTAGAAAATACAAAAAAGGTTGAAAATTACTTAAAATCGCATATATGGACTTTAGTTATAATAATCGATGCTAAATTTGTATGTATTTCGTTAAAACTAGGAGGTAGTTAGAAACATCCGATCTAGAGTAGGAGAAGACAAAAACCTGGGTAATAGGCGGATTACTGCTTCTGAGAGGAGGGGGGATAGAAGATCTCGGGGTGATAGACCGCAACAGTCAGGTTCTCGGGGGTCAAGTGCTGCGGGGGTTAGGAACCCATCTCCTGTTCCGATGCCATCTCCTGTTCCGATGGCATCTCCTATTCCGAGTTGGTCAGGTTCTTCGCGGGGTAGATCCCGACAGACTCGGCAGTCAGGTCCTGTTCCGATGCAGTCAGAAGCTGCTGCGACTCCTCCTCTTCCAGGACTCAACGAGGGTACTATATTGACTCGTTATGGGAAACACATTGCTCATGAGATTTGGATACATCTGAATCCCGATGAAATACCCCCCGTCAACTAAAGGCGCAGACAAGGCAGAAGTGCTTCGAGCTATGGTTTCCTATAATTCCTACCGACCCGGAGCCAGATTCATGGTTTGCTATTGCCCAGGAGTCGGGGCTGCTTCACATCTTGAAGGGGCAATTTTGGAATGTGGACCACAACCTCCTTTCTGCATTCGTGGAAAGGTGGCACCCTGAGACGAACACATTTCATCTGAATTGTGGGGAGCTTGGAATCGGTCTCCATGACGTTTTGGAGATTCTGGAGCTGCCTATTGACGGGCGTGTTGTCACCACCCCATGGACGCATTTAGCCAACCAAATGTCATGATCATTCTCGTTAAAAACAAATTCAAATATCTTACCTGTTAGACGTTCTTGTGCTAAAATAGCGTATATCATCGCAATACGCAGCTATAAGTTTTTCCTTATGAGGAGTAAACCATGTGCTCTCAGCATATCGTACAAGATGACCATTCCTCCATGTTTTCCGGAAGTGATCAAGTCTCTCCTCATACTGCTTCTCTGTGTGAGACCGCATCACCCGTCGAACGCTAGCAGATGCACTTTTTTCGTCCAGGTTGTTCAATTTAGCAAATGCCTTAACATTCCGATCAACGTGGACATGGCAAAGCATATGACGCACACTAGGAAATACATGGTCAACCACCTTAATTGTTGCCAGCTCTCGATCAGACATGATGCAATCCGGTCCTCCGAGTGCACCAACAAATACTTGAGCCGTTTCAATGCCCATGCATAGTATGGGGCTGTCTCACAACAGATGAACGCTAGCGCAATACAATATGTATAGTTGGTGCAATTGAATCCAACAAACTGAAGTAACGGCCAACCATACCTATCAATTTTAAATTTAATAATTATAATTCAAAATCGGTATTTGAAGTCATAATAATGAAATTTAGTGTACCTATTAGTCTTGTACGTCGCGTCCATGATCACCACCCGAGGGAACATTCTCAACAAATGTTCACAATCCGGATGAGATATGAAAAACGCTGACAACTTTTTCTCCCCGGTCTCCGGATTCGTCTCGTAGTGAATGTCTTTACGATAAGCTCTTTGATGGAGGAAATCTAATGACCACTGGGTCACGGTTAGATTTGCCAATGCTTTATTCCTCTCCTTTTCCCTCACAGTGTACACTTGCCTCCTTGATATCGTGGAAGTCGGATTTTCCTAAAGCAACTGGGTATAAATAACCTTCGGCATTGCCCCGACCGCTGATGCAATCATTATTTTTCGTCTCTGCTCTCTCGTCATCCTCGAAGCAAATGCATGGCCAATCAAGCTGCTGGAAAGACAGTGGTTGTGACATGCCTTCTCAACTTTTAGTATCCACCCAGCCGGCTCAACAAGAGTTGCTCGTCGATAATATCCTCTCAACATAAAAGGACAATTGTACTTCCTTAACCTACTAAGGTTGCTACGCTGCGACGATGGTTCTGCTACATCGCCTTCAAGATTAATCTTCTTCCGATGTTTTCTATAACTACCGGATTGCTCACAGTGCAAAAATATCCTCTTATTGGCCATTGATGATTTCGTGGTGATAACCATACACAAGTCATAACCGACCTTCCTAACCTACTCTCTCAGAAGATCCATAGTAGGAAATCTCTCACTAGTCGTAAAATGGGCACTATAGTCGATTTTTAAATATTCCTCATCACTACAATATCCCTATTTAAAATTACTCAAATTTCAATACTACTATATCAATAAAATAAATTCTAATGAAACACTATAAAAAAGGTTTATAGGTACTTACTTGGAAATATATATCATCTACCGGCGCAGACAAATCAACCTCCTCCTCCACCGACGTCTCACTAGAAGAACACTCCCGTCTTTCTTTCCAACTACCTGCCCTTGAAGAATTAGTTGAATCGCTTTCAGACGTCATTTTTTGTGCTTCCGATTGGGTTTGATAATTTGGCCATACAACTCCGATTTTATAGACTCCATGAAAATATAGCCGTTTTCCCGTTCGGAATGGGGTTCCGAACGGGCCACGACACGTAAAAAAAACCTGGGTAATCTCGTTCGGAACCCCATTCCGAACGAGATTACCCGAATATTTATGACGTCATAAATATATATATAAAAAAAAACCTCCCCATTCCGAACGAGAAACAAAATTAAAAAAAAAAAAATCGGGCAATCTCGTTCGGAACACCATTCCGAACGAGAGGGTGCTGCCGGGCGCAAAAAAGGTGTTGCCCGGTTGCAACCCGTTAATGAAATCTAATTTCTTCTTTGATCGCAACATGAGCTTTACGCTACGACTCCAACTCGCAAAATTCGAGTCATTAAATCGGGGAGAAAATAATTGCATCCAAGGGTGATCTGAATTAGTAAAGAGAAGAATGACCAAATCGAGTACATGTCGCACCAAAGCCATATATCCGCAGTGGCTCTCACTCATCGTGGAGATCATTGTCTGTCATTGCAGCTTCGTTTCATCCTCTCCGACCAACATACTGATGGTTTTCTTCTCTGGTCATAAAACTATATTGGAAGTCCATCATCCGTCATTGCCATCGCTAAATCAACTCAACAAATTAAAAACAAATAAAACTAGAGACTTTATTCTTACGACAAACATATCAAGCATACATGATCCACTTATCAGTCTGATACAATGTTAACATCTACGATTAGGAAGATCGAGGAGAAACGAAAAGAAGATCAAATGTAAGATTATGTCGTCATTACACTCTTTGTATACAAAGAGTGTAATCGAAAATTGTAACAACATTTTCCTATATGTATATAAGCTCGTGAACAACTTATCGATGCCACGTCAGTGACCAACTACCACCGCAACACCTAAGACGCCACATCAATGATGTTAAGTTTGATCATGTTACCACAACTCTAATTCTGTTTAGAAAACACTACAAGTTTGATTCTTACCAACAAAGTTGACCACTAACTTACCATCACATTACACTGCTGACAATTTCAAAGTTGGGAAATATTCCATTGTCTGGTCCAATACCAATATGAAACAGCCGATTGTACACCCCTAGTTCTAACTTCTGACTAATACACCTTCCACGTCGCCTAAAGTTCGTGTAAAAGGAAGATGGTCACTACAAAGTACACATCCCAACAAAACCGAAAACTAAATAGTATTGTAATTTGTATCACAAAATCCTACTACTTCAAATACAATTATACATAAAAAAGAATTAAAATTATAATATATGTGGCCCATGGGGGAAGAATGTGGGTCCTAAAGAACATAGTCTGTCATTCCATTCCCCATCCCCCTTTGTGTTTAAATTTGCATCATTTCATTTCATTGGGATCTCTCTTCAATTCTAATTTTCAACTGCCTTTCATTTTTCTCACGCAAACTGACCGATCTCCACCGACTCCCGCAATTACAGCTCTTTTCTTCTTGTTTCTCAGGTAGAGAAATCAAGTGATTCCTGTGAATTCCTCACATGCGGAAACCCCCTTCAACTCATTCAATCTTTCTTCAACCATACTACTCACTTTCACCATCTTACCCTATATATATCTTCTGTGCTACATTTCGCATTTATATCAATCAAAGCCAAAATCCCCATACCCATTGCTTTGCTTCTTCTCTGTTTATGCCACTTCCTGCATTTGAAATCCGGCCCAGATCTCATTGTAGTTGAATGTGATTTGTGCGTTCAATTTCAATTTTTCAGGAGAGTTGGGGTGTGCAGATAATCTCCGTATCTATCTGCCTTCCCCAATTCTCTGAAATCCGGTGATTCTAGCCATGAAGATGGAGTTGGATGGTGGGAAAAGCAAGGTGAAGAGGCTGAAATGCTCAGTCCAGAACTACGGTTGGGGCCGGATCGGTTCCGATACGGCGGTCGCCAGGATGTACGCGGCCAATTCCGGAGGCCTCATCGATTCATCTCGACCGTACGCTGAGTTCTGGATGGGAACTCATGAATCTGGGCCCTCCTTTGTGGTCAAGGATAACACAACCGCGTTTTTGGGGAATGGATATAGAAACGGCTGTTTCAAGCCTCGTCGATCTGGGCCCTTCGATCAGGATGTCATCAAGCCCAATGCTTATCTCAACGGAAATACGCCCACCGACAAGATTGTTCCTGTGCGCATGCTGAATGGGAATGGGCATTGTGATTTGAAGCCTGAGACTCTCAAGTCATGGATACAGAAAAACCCTAGCGTGCTTGGAGATAAGGTCTTTCACAGATGGGGCTATGAACTCCCCTTCTTGTTCAAGGTAACAGACTGTATTTGGATTTTGTGCTTTCTTTCCTGTTGAAATCTGTTGTTACCAATTTGGGGATGGATTTTCCATTTATATCTGAACTGAAAGCACTATTGATTGCTACAGTGTTTATTCTGGTTGCTACCGACAGAGAATTTAGCTTTATCATGATAATAATTTTGGTGCAAGGTCTTTAGTTTGCATGATTGATATGAACTATATGGAACTTAATACTCTTCTGAACATCTGTAGGTTCTGTCTATTGCGAAGCCACTGTCAATACAGGCCCATCCAGATAAGGTTTTGGCAAGGAAGCTGCATAAGCTGTATCCAAATGTATACAAGGATGACAACCATAAGCCTGAAATGGCTCTGGCTTTGACAGAATTCGAGGCACTTTGTGGGTTTCTTGAGATAAAGGTAAACCACTTTTCCTTGTGTTGTTTTCACAAGCATCTTGTCTACTATAGGTTATATTGTCTTACTGACTGAGTGGAGAATTGTATTGAACTTTGAGGTATCTGTTGGCTATGCTTAGGTTATTTTTCAGTTGTTTATGTTTCTGCGATGAAGAATCTTGGACTGAACCTGAAGCTATTGTGTTTTCTTTTTGCTGTTGCCAGGAACTGAAGGAAGTTCTTCGGAAGACACCCGAGATTGAAGATTTGGTTGGCAATGTGAATAGAGCAAAAGTTTTGAATGTAGATGATGATGATGAGGAAAATATAAAATCTTTGGTGAAATTGCTGTTCACAGAAATCATGTCTGCAAGTGAGAACATTGTTGCTGAGGTCCTATCTAAATTGAAGTGCCGTTTGTTTTTAATAGGGAAAGAGAAGGTAAACTTGCTATGCTCTAGGACCTTTTGTTGTGGATGTGAGTCAAAATTATTTTTCATGTTTCTTGTTCCTCTTTGGATATATTTCTTTGATATGTGGCTTTCATTTTTCCGTTGTAGATGATGTTTTTCGTCTCTGGTGATATATAACATGCTGCATATGCATGTAGCTGTGCCCATACTAACTTTGGATTTTCTATTGTCCCTATCTCTTTGCCCATTGAGTATTAAATTGTTGTTTATTTGAATGGAGTTATGTTTCTTAATGGCAATAGAAGTAGTGGATTTACATTCATCTTTTTTATAATTCACAATATTTTAGTAGCTTTTCTCATATAAATACACGAAATCTCCATATTTTTCATATCTATAAATAAATAGAATTTCCATTTGACTTCTTTTTCATCAATATATATGTAGCCACATCTCTATACTTTCAGAACTTGTGCAGTCTTGTTTTGTTTTGTGGTATGAGAGGGAGAGGGCAATTTAGTGAGCCTGAATTTATAAAAGGCACTGTAGTTTAGAAGGAAAATTTTCTCTGAGAATGAACAAGGGAACCACTTGAGATCTATGAGTCAAGTTATAACTTAAGGAATAAGATTTGTCTTTCCTTTCTTGACAATGCCATCTCTGATGCATGTGATATTTCCCCAATAGTTTCCAGCATCAAGAAACAAATCTTATTAATCTGTGAGATTTGAACGAAAGCAAAGTTGCTTATATCACTGTATCATTGCTTTCAGCTAACACCAAAGGAGCAGTTGGTTTTACGGCTTGAAGAAGAATACCCAGATGACGTTGGTGTAATTGCCGCCTACTTCATGAATTATGTGAAACTCCAGCCTGGTGAAGCTCTGTATCTCGATGCAAATGAACTTCATGCATACGTATCTGGTGACTGCATCGAGTGCATGGCAACCTCAGACAACGTCGTGCGTGCTGGACTAACTCCTAAAAAGAGGGATGTTGAAACCTTGTGTTCAATGCTGACTTACAATCTGGTAAGATCTTGGATCAATTTCATCATAGTTCTAATCATTATCTGTTTGAAATCCTAACATTTACTAAGATGCTTAATTTTAACTTTATTTTGTATATGTTAACAGGGATTTCCCCATACTTTAAAAGGAACTACCATAAACAAGTATACAAAGAGGTACCGTCCTCCATTTGAAGAGTTTGAGGTCGATCTTTGTGACATTCCCGAGGGGGCTTCAGTTTCGTTTTCCGTACTGCAAAGCCCTTCAATATTTGTGATTGTGGAAGGAAACGGATTAATGAGAACGAATGATCATGGAGAAGAAACAGCTGTTGTGGGTGATGTTCTGTTTACACCTGCAAATGTCGAGGTTAGCATAAGAGCTTCTCGGCAGCTGAAACTCTACAGGGCTGGAGTTAACAGTGACTTCTTCTGAAGCTCTCTCCCTCACAGAAAATGTATCAACAGAAAAGATTATCTTCAGGTAAATTGGTCAGAGTGATTAGTTATGCAATGCTCTTATGGTTATTTATTGTTTAATTATTTGAGCATATCAATCTTCAACAAAAATATACTACCATGCATGTTGCTTGATATGAAGCACGATTGGTATTGTAGTGAAGTGCCCTGTGTTGTATACAAGCTACTCACGAGGAATATACCATATGTTTATACGGTTATAGATTCGTTCAAGCCCAGCCAAAAGGATGTGTTTGTATTTTTTGGCGAACAGAATTTGTTCACAACTGTGTAATTTGTGTAATCAATCATTAACCATCTTTGAATGGCTTAGCGTGTATAAAAACAAGAAAAACGTCTCTGACGATGTCACCATTCACCAGTTCAATCGACTTCCGGAGGTGTTACGGTAGAAAACTTTCTTTATTCGAATGCAAAGAATAACATCTTAAGATTTAGAAAAGATTTTAATCTTGACCGTTTATTTTTATTTCAATGATTAAGATCTCTTCAACTCTAAGTAGAGTAACTTCCCCTTAGCTCAACTCATTAACACCATACTCCGTATGATTTCAGGAAAAAGACTTACAAAAGTTATAAGGAATAGACTCAATGGAGTCCACCAAATAGAATTAGCATTTACTCCCTCCGTCCCATAATATAATTCATGTTTCACTTTTCACAATTGTCGATACACGTTTTGTATCGTTAATATCTCTAACTATATGTTAATAAAAAATTCTAAAATTTTGATATGTTAAAGTACTCATCGAGACGAATCAAACAAGACCCCATATGACTATGTTTGTTTTTACATATTAAAAGTTATACGACAAAATGTGTTAAAAGGTGAATAGTGTCAAAAATGAAAGAGGAATTATATACCGGGACGGAGGGAGTAATTCTTAAGATCAATTTCGGGATATAAGTGTTGATGAATGCACTGAATTAGTCTTTTGACAATAGTAGATACGGAAGCTCGTGCTTCGCACGGGCTTGTTTAGTTGTCGGCGTGTTTAGTTGTAGAGGCATCTGAAGAAGGTCCGCGGCGGAAGCGAGCGTGACCGGTGTGATTGGTCGGTGCTCAATTGCTCTCCATAGTTATAAGGATCGGGTCTCAACCGCGCAGCACCAGGTATTGATTTTTTTAAAAAAAAATCGGATAGGGACTCTTTCGGCACCCTGTGCCGAAAGGCCCTCAATGGGTTCAATATTTAAACCGGGGTGCCGAAAGACCCTCTAGTTTTCCAATCTGGGTTCAAATAATCATTTCTAATTTTTTTTAACCTGGTTTAACTCTTTCGGCACTGCGTGCCGAAAGGGTTAATATGCCCGGGAGAGGGTTGAGTGACATCACCGGGTGTGACGTCACACCTTTCGGCACACCATGCCGAAAGGGTTTTCCCGCTTAAATTTCAATTTCAATTTTGAAATTCAAGTGACGTCATAGGGGGTGACGTGTGCCGAAAGCTTTGTGTTGGCATGGTAGTCCTCCCTCGACCCCTATATAAACCCCCTTATTTCCCATTCCTTTGGACACCCCGTGCCGAAAGCGATTTAATAATTTCTCTCTCGGATCTCGTCGACGATGTCTTCTCCTCCTCCCGATCCTTTGTTTTCTGATCCGATGGCTAGTTATGGTGAGATCTACATACAGAATGATTGGGCGGGGAATTTGTGCGGAACAACCCCATAGTCGTTGGTACTCCGTTTGAAGTCGCCTCTGGAGTCGATTTGATGGATATGGAATTATGGAATATCTTTGGTGGTGTCCCTGGAGCCCGAGATACTGGAGGCGGAGAAACTGGAGCAGCAGACGCCCGCAGAGAAGTGGAGGATGTGGGACCTACCGTCCCTGAGAGACGACGTCGATGACGACCTCGACGGAACAACGCTGAAATGTTTAGTATCTCTTAAAACATTAAAAATAGAATTAATTGATATATGATTATTACAATAGATAATATTTCTTGGAATTTAGGAAACATTTGAAAACGCTTTATTTGAATATTTAATTAGTTATTACAAAATACAAATTAGAATCTAGTTATTGAAAAAATGTATGATTATTAGAAGAAGATGTGATTTTGTGGAATTTAGATTAATACTGAAAAACGCTTAATTTAAATATTATAACATTTATTAGAAAATACAAATTAGAAAATATTATATGATTATTAGAAATAAAGTTGATTTTGTGGAATTTAGTAAATATTATTATTTTGATCAAAATAGGAAAAACGCTAAATTTTAGTTATAATGCATGCTGAATATTTATATATATTGTGTACAAAATAGGAGGCATTTAGAAACGTCAGTCAGAGAGTTGGTCTAGATAAAAACGCATCACGTAGGGGAGTGACAACATCTATGAGGAGGGGGGATAGACGTCCTCAGTCAAATGTTGAGGGGGTCAGACTAGACAATCCTATTCTTATGCGCAGTCCCGCACCCTCTTTTGGGTCCGCTCCTCCTCAATACGAGTCTATTTTGCCTCGTTATGATAAACACATTGCCAAGATGATTTGGAAAGATGACGATCCTATCTTATGAAGCACGCATTTGCCTCTCACTAAATTGTGTTAATGTTTGATGACAGATCTTTGTGTTTTAGTTAATAAATTGTCATCAACATTCATCTGTCATCAAGTGTTATTAATATTGAATCTACGTCATTATTAGTTTAATATTTGATTAGAATATCCCAAATCTAAATCCATTATCAAAATATTTTTACTGTCATCAACTATTAATATTAGCTTTATTTTTAATCTTTCATCATATCATCAAATGTTATTAAACTATAATATTTTTATTCTAATCTTATGAAGAGTGATTCATTGTTCTTCTCATCAAATTGTTATAATCCTTGATGACAATGATTTTGATACAAAAATTTATATGTCATCAACCTTCATCTGTCATCATCCTTCATATTGATACTTTGGAAATGGTAGCCTTTTTTTGTGCATTTTGTTTTAAGGTTTCTTATGTATGTCTGAAGTTTTAAATTCAGATCCACCATGCATTGGTGAGCTGAATTAAGATGTTTTAAATGTTGAAGAGATATAAATGCTCACCAAACGTAATGTAGCATTAAATGTGTGTTGACGAAATTAATGTATGTTATGCAAACCCTAACTTCTTTCCTATATATACATCATCATCTTCCATTCCAGAAAACGATCTTCTTTTCTTTGGTTTTCATATATTTCCACAAAAGAAATCTTGACAAGGCAAGTATTTGATTTTTTGGTGTTCATTTGTTCTTGTTTTTCTTCTTTTGCTAGTTCATTGGCACTCATTTGTTTAGTGGAAAATGATTCTCGATTGGTAAGAACTTCATCCTTTATGTTGTTGCCTTATCTCTTTCTGTTTTCTTTTAAATTTTAATCTTTTTCACTGTTATGTTTTGCAGCCAATCCCTTTTGACCATGCACATGAATATCTTAAGGAGTTCAAAGATAAAGAAATCACCTTTTATGTGACGGTTCATAAAAAATATGGAAAGTAATGGTGAAATTCAGTGACAATGGGAATCCAAACAATTGCTATAGGTTTGTGATACGCTGCACTTTGTATAGCGTAACTAGAGATTATTACATTGTATTTGGAGTGAATTCGTATGAGTTTGATGCAATTTTGTAATTGGGGAATGAAGAGTTGAAATGCATAAATCTTAGGAATTATAGAAGTTTTAGATTTAGAGTATCGGGTGAACAAGCGAAGACGGAGTGGCAACGAAGCTGCTCGATAAGTTGTTTAATTAAAGAAGCCACGTCCAATTAATATGCATTTGAAGAAGATTGGCCCGTTAATAAAGAAGGAGTTGTTAGTTAAGAGAGACCCACGAAGATTCGGCCCAAGTTGAATTGAAGGAAGAGGCCCAAGAGGAGAACATGAAGTTCGGCCCGCATCTCAGAGAGAAGAATTGGAGCGCTGATGTCACTATGATGTCATGCCTTGTGAGATGAAGTGTAGAAGCTGGAGAAGTGTTGGGCCTTGGGCTCACAAGAAGGACGAAAGATTTGTGCCCAATGCCCTATTGGGCACTATATTCTCAACAAATACACCCCTAAACTAAGTCTTTAATTTCTACCCCTACCCTCCCCACCCAAATTTCACGCGCTTCACCTTTCCCAGATCATTTTTCAAATCACGCGCACTTTCATTCTCTCCTTCCTCTCCCCCTCATTTTTCACTCCCAAAATCAAAAACTGAAACCGTTCAGCTTTCTCCTCCCTCCTCTTCTGCTGCCTTCGATTCCTCACTCGATTCCTTCTTCGTTTTCGTCATCGCTCAAGATTCGCGCTGCTCAAGTTCCTCACTCGATTCCTTCTTCATTTTCCAGATTTTGCGTCTCTTCGTCATATAAAATCAGGTATTTAGCGCTCTTGTGTTTCCTATTTGTTGTTTCGGTTGTTTATTTTGGAAGATTTCTGTGATTGCGTCTTTGTTCCTTTGTTTCAAGTCAAAATCGAGTTCGTGTTTGTTCGAAACCTAGATTTTGAAGGTTGTTTTTATTTGCATGCGTCTTTATCTGTTTGATTTTTAGGTTTTTTAGTTTTCTGACAGATTCAGAGCATCTGGACTGTTCAAATGTGTGTTGAACATGTCATGTTGTGTTTTATTATGATTTTTTCACTTTATTTGTTGATACTTCACTGTATTTTAGCTTCTGTTGTTGATTTTTTCATGGTTGACAACTTGTTATTTGCATGCGTCTTTATCTGTTTGATTTTTAGGTTTTTAAGTTTTCTGACAGATTCAGAGCATTTCTTCACTGTATTTTAGCTTTTGTTGTTGATTTTTTCATGGTTGACAACTTGTTGTGTCTGTATATGTAATTGGTTGAGTGCTTTGTTTATGTCTATGTTTTTGAATATGGGATGCTGACAGGTTTTTGTGGCTGGAGATTCTATTTTTTTGGAATTTTCCATGTTTATGTTGTTAATATGTCATGCTGACAGCTGATTTTGGCTTGAGATCATATTTGTTGTCAGCTTGTTAATGTTGACATCTTCAATATGGCGTGCTGACAACTTTATGTGTCTCTAGAGCTTATTGTTGACAACTTGTTCATATTTACATCTTTTGAATATGGATGCTGACAGCTTTTGGTCTTTGACATCTTATTCTTGTTGTCAACTTGTTCATGTTTACAACTTTTTCATATATTACATTTTTGAATATGGATGCTGACAGCTTTTTGTGTTTGACATCTTATTCTTTGTTGAACATCTTATTCATGTTGACATCTTATTCTTTGTGTGACATCTTATTCATGTTGACATCTTATTCTTTTGTGTGACATCTTATTCATGTTGACATCTTATTTTTTGTTGACAGGTGTCATGGATGTTTCTAAGCTTCAGTTTTTGGCTTCCCAAGATTTATTTGTAGCTCCTAAGGTTACAACATACCACAGATTTGCTGTGATGGATCAGATAGAGGGTCAGTTAGATGAAGTCAGTAATTTTTTGTTTGCTACTGGTATATTCAAAACTATTTTAAGCATGACATCGCAGCTCAACTACTCGCACGTCATAGTTCACTACGCTTTAATGCGTGCAGTTAAGACACAGAAGAAGTATGAAATGTGGTTTAACATGCAAGGCAATGTGCTGTCCTTTTCACTTCAAGACTTTGCTGCGATCACGGGTTTGAAGTGCACTGATTTTGAAGGTCATGTCATCCCAGATCAAGTCTTTGAGTGTACTCTGGGAACCAAAAACAAGATCACTCTTGACGACATAATTGAAGAGTTTGCTATCTCGTCAGGGGAGCGGAAGATGGTTCTAGCACACCTTATTATTGTTGAAGGTGTGCTGATGCCTCAGAGGAAAGGCTCTGCTGTTAGATTAAAATTTCTAAAGCTTGCTAGCAATTATCAAGCTTTTTTGAACTATCCCTGGGGTAGGGAAGTATACTTAGAGACTCTCCGGGCTTTTCAAGATGCTCCAGCCCATGCAAAACGCACAGGAGGTGGTTCTTCTAATGATAGAGTTTGGTATACTCTCCATGGCTATCCTCTTGCTTTTCAGGTATTTAGTTTTTCATTTCTCTTTTTCAGTTAGTTGCTCAAATACATTTTCATATTCTCCTTTTTAATCGTTAATTTTTTTTTATAGGTTTGGGTGCTTGAACATTTTCATCAGTTTCGCGAGTTTGTTGGAGCTGCTACTGCCTGTCTTAAGACCATTCCATATGGCGAACGCTGGTTCTCATTGGATAATAACAAACTCGCTTGGTATCATTCTGTGTCAGATCATTTCGATGCTCATCCTTTGGTATTATTCTTTATCTTATTACACATTTATATTTTTCTTGTCTGTTTTATTTTTGTATTTAACTCTTTTTGTTGACAGCACATTGTTATAACTCTTTTGCTGTTTTTCATTATTTTTAGTTGTGCAGACCATCTCCATATGAGGAACACTCTACATTTTGTCACCTTAATTTTCTTGACGAGGTTGAAGATCCTTTGTTTGATGCATTCGCTGAACAAGTTCTTGTCACTGCTCGTCAGAATTCAGAGCAAGCTGTTTCTAACACTGTTATATCTGAGCGACCGGCTAAGACTGCCAAGAAGGTTGCCACGAAGCCAGTGAAACCTGCTCCCAAAAGGAATGCCAGAAAGCCAGTTCAGAAAGTTTCAATTGTTGTCAAGAAAGTAAAGGAACCTGTTCAGAAAGTGGCGAAGGTTGTCACCAAAGAAAAGGAAGATGTCAACAAGGATAAGGAACCTGTTAACGAAGAGAAGGAAGTTGTAAGCACTTCAGTTCAAAATGCTGCAGAGATGGGCAAAGGTGATTGCAAAGACAAGCAAGCTGTCAGCAATCTAATTTCTAATCTGTCAAAGGTTGCAAAAGCTGTTTCTAAGAGAAATCAACCTGTCAGCACTCCAGGTATGATATGTTTTGCATTTTTATACACTGTTGACAACTTCTTCTTTTTTCCTATTTCGCCATGGTTTTTTTTGTTGACATTTGTTTTTTGTGTTTTTGACAGTTCTCTATACTTTGTTTTCAGATTCCCCTCTAGAAGTCAGAACTTATAAACGTAGGCTGTCCTTACAAGATCGGAAAGTCATTTTTCAACAATCTCCAAGGAAATCACCAAGACTAAACAAATCAGAGAGCAATCAGCACGGCAAGCCCGAGGTTTCTGTTGGTGCTTGTTCTGCTCCTGCATATAATTCTCGTAAAAGACCATCAAAGTCTCCAGAGAAGGTTGGAGATATAAAAGATTCCGCTGGTGTTTCTGTTGTCGCTTCAAAAAAATATCCCAGTAGAGCAACAAGATCAGCTTATAAGGTTGAAGATGATCAACATGCTGCTAATCTCGACGTTGTAAATAGGAAGAGGAAGTCTCCTCCTTCCCCCTGCCCCAAAGTGATATTTAAACTTAGTGGTTCTGAGCCAGAACTTAAGAAGGCAAAGCAGGACTCTGTGCGGGATCTTGTTGTGTACGAATCTGTCCAAGTTCATGTTGACAACATTCTCAGAAAGCTATGGTCTGACATCCCAGAGCTAGCCGTCCAAGATGCTGCACCTATTGTTCAGTTCCCTTCCTCATCTGAGAGTGGTAAACAATCTTCAGTTAAGCAACAATCTTCTTCCAGTCATGCCCCCATGGAAACAAATGCAGCTGGTCCTGCATTTGATTCTGCTGACAGTGAGAGGACAGCGTCCGTTCGTCCCTCAGTTGACATAGTAGGAAATGTTGCTGCAGCTGGGGGTGGACAGTTTGATGTGTTGAGCCGAAAAATTGAATTTTTGTGCAATGCCATGTCTGAAGTTCAATCTTCCACCAAAGAACATGGCCTGTCGTTAGTTGATGTCGCAAAGAAGCTGCACGATCTATCTAGTTTGATTCAGAGAAACGTCAAGGCCTCGTTCCAAGATAAGAGCACACAATATGAATCTGAAGATTTTGTAGATGTCAGCACACATGAAAATGTTGACAGCTTTGTGACTTCTTCAGAAATTGATGGAACTAAATGTTCTGAGAAGGTAGAAAAAACTCCAGAAAGGGAAGGGGACCTGGGTGAAGCTGAAGTTGATGAAATCCCATCAATAGCTGATGCTGGTGGAAGTGGTGTAGAGGGCAGAGAAGACATTGCTGACACTCCTCCAAATGCCAAGGATGTTGACAACATTCATGTTGACAACATCAAAGTTGACAACATCCAAGAAGACATTGTTGACATTCCTCCAAAAGGCAAGGATGTTGACAGCAGAGCATTTGGTCAACATGTTGACAGCAAAGCATTTGCTCCAGGTGTTGACGGCGATGTCTTGGGTCCAGATGTTGACAGCTTGACAGTGGGTAAAGATTATGACAGCCGGAAAGTTGTTCAAGATGCTGACAAAATTACACTTGTGCCAGAAGTTGACAGCTTCCAAGATCCACAAGGTATTGACAATGCTGATGTTGGTGGTTCCAGTCAATTTCTCGATGACAGCGAATGTATTGATCAATATCTCTGCAGCAATCCAGATTTTTTAGAGAAGGACTGTGTTCTCATATCTTCTGGAATCAGTCTCACTCAAGATAGCTTGGATACTCTTCCTGCTTCACAGAACCTCATTGACTCAGAGGAGCAAGTGAATAAGTATCCTAAGAAAGCTCTTGATGTTGGAACACAAGTGAGGAAGTCTTCCAGGCTCCCAACTCCAAGTGCTCTTGTTCAAAGCCCTTTCACTGAGGAGAAGAAGAAGAAGATTTCAATGCCTAGTTGTCCACCATACTCATTCTATGGAGATGATGATCGCAGAAAGTTCTTTGAATGGTTTTATTTGACGTATGTTTTATATTTATAATTTAAATTATTTTCTTTTATTTCTGAATATATGTGTTATTAATTTTGTGTATTTGTTGCAGTGGTAAGAAAGAGGTTATTAAGCGCAAGGAACATGATTTTAATTTCACCAAGGACTTTTTTAACAAATTATTGTTGAAAAGCACAAAATCTATTGGGCAAGCCAAGTGGTTAAATGATTGTGTAAGTTAATTACTTTTTACATGTCCTGACAACATTTTTAAAAGTTTTTGATATTTTGCTGTCTTTGTCAACGCATGCTTCATATTTGTGTTGTCAGTGAGGCTTTTATTATTTTCTTCTACTGTCAGTTTGAATTTTTTTATTTATATTGTGTTGTTATTGTTCAGTTTTATTTTATTTTTTATTTCTCTTTTAACCTTACTCTTTTTTCTCTTGTTTTGTAGCATATCTCTGAGGCTTTATTTTTCTTCCGGAAGCATATCAATGAAAACAGTGAGAAATTCAAGGAAGTTGCAATCATGGATTGGATCTGGTACTGTCATTTCAATGCGGATAAGAGAGCTCTTATTGCGAAAGATGATGAAGGAGAGCTTCTGTTTTTCCAGAAGTACTTTATAGGAATGTACCCAAAACATGAGGGCAGGTGCTGGTCCGAATCTGTGACTAGGGTGTATACTCCTTTCAACTTTCAAAATGAGCATTGGGTTGCCCTGGAAATTGACTTAGCAAACTGGCATGTCACTGTGTATGATTCCAGCATTCAAATCAGCAGCGATGCTTATTGTTGGAGTAAAATTAGTACTTTATGCTGTATGCTTCCTGTTGTTATGAAGAAGTCCCACTTGTTTGGCCATATTAATTCTTTTGACAAGGATTTCTCATGGTCAAGGCGCAAAGATGTTCCTCAGGATGGGATGATGTAAGTATCTTGTCAACATTAGATTTTTTATTTTCTTTATATTCCTCTGTTTTCCTGATTTCTCTCTTTTTGTTCTGGGGTGATTTACAGTGGCAATTGTGGTTTATACTGCATTAAGTTCATTGAGCATTTGGCCATTGGCACCAGCTGGGATGATCTGGATGACGAACACATGAGGGCTCATCGAGAGAAGATGATTATTGACCTGTTTAACGAGAAATGGGAGTTTAAGGCATTGCCACTTGAGAAGGACAGACCTAAAGCTTGAATTTCAATGTTAATGTTCGGATGTAATGTGTGTGGTTTGGATTGTTGCTATGTCTGCTTGACAGTGTTTTTAGTTCAGACTTTAATGGCTTTTGTTGTCAACCTTTGTAGCTTTTCGATTTTCAGCTTTGTAAAACAGTTTATATTCCATTTTTTAGTAAGGCAGGTTTTGTTTACCCCAACAGTTATTGCTTAAGTCAGTTATTGCTTATGGTTATTTTATTTTTTTTATATGTCAACAGTTTTACTCAAGTGCAATAAAGCACTCAGCGCGTAGCGCGTGTAAGTTTATTATTCTTACGAGGCGCGCGTAGCGCGCTTCGTTAACACATGAGGGTTCTAAATCTTTGATATATAACCTGTCAACTTTTTTTGTCGTCACATTATGTCAACATTTTTCACCTTTTTGTAATAAACTTTTCATGTTCACAATTGAATCTGTTAATATTTTTCACCTGTTCCTATTTTTTGTGTGCATGTCAACACATTTCATATCTTTACAATATGGCAAGCTGTCATCAAATCTCGAAACACAATGTTGTCAACACTATTTATCAGAATATCTCAATGTTGTCAACATTTATTTATCACAGTAGAAGAATATCTATAAACACAATATGGCAAGCTGTCATCAAATCTGCAAACACAATATGGCAAGCTGTCATCAATGTTGACAGGATATAAAACTATTATCCCTTTTTCAATTAAAGATAAAAATTGAAAATTAAAATCCTAAAATGTTGTCCACACTGATAACTCTGTCCCAATCTTGTCAGCAAAGTTTTTTTGGCAAGAAGTCTTGTTGTGTCCCATATTACCACAGAGGCTGCATCTTCCTGGCTTTCTTGTTCCTTTTCTCTTCTTGCTTCTGTTTGGGAACTCACCTTCAGATGGGTATCTTTTCTTCTTTCTCCTCCCTTTATCTGTCTGCACAATTGGTGGCATGCAGATTGTATCTGTTACATCTTTCGGTACACTCTTCTCTGTTTCTCTTGGCACCGGGTAGATCGTTTCTCTATATGCTGCTGTCCAAGCTTCAGTTTTGTAGTAGTCGCTCACAAAATCTGTCACAGTTGCTTTTGCTTTCTGTATTGCAGCTATAGCATGCACACACGGGATGTGGTCCACATCAAATACTTTGCAAGTGCACTTCCTTTCTAACAAATTGACCACCCCATAGAAATCTCCACCAAGAATATGATATTGTGCTTGATTTAGCTTTCTCACCTCATACGCCTTTGACATTTGGTACCTAGACTCCAATATTTTCCCTATATTTGGTGTCACCTTACTATTATTTTTTTCAGCCTCTAAGCGCCTATCATTAAACCACCTTGACAGCACATCTCTCAGAAACTCTAGTAGAGCGACAACTTGGAAAGACCTGTCAACATCAAATTTTTCAACTGTGTCAACAACTTTAATATATCTTTGACAATTCACAGACAGTAGAATTGGTTCCAGCATAACTGATTTTTCAACAGTGTCAACATCATTTTTCAACAATGGCAAATCTATAATATTTATCATACCTTGCTTCCAGTATTACTGAATTTATTGTCTCTGAGTTGTTTGTTGTCATTATGTTGTATCTATTGCCTTTGGAATGTGCTCTTGCCCATTTTTTAAATCCTACTGCTTCCAAGTATTCTCCCATCTCCTTATTTATCTCACAAATTTTCCCATAATTCTCTTGGAATTCCTTTAGCGTGTATGCATCAGCAGCCAGAGAGAATAGTTTGTGCACCCCTTTATCTTTGTATCTTGTCTTCAGATTTTGCTTCAAATGTCTCCTACACACAACATGGTTTGCTGTTGTGTACACTCTTTGAATGGCGTTGGCAATGCTGAGATGTCTATCTGACACTATTACCAAATCGTCTGTACATGGTATGACTTTCAGAAGCTGTGTAAAAAAGAATGTCCACGATATGTCGTTTTCACTATCCACTACTGCATATGCAAGTGGATAGATCTGCTGGTTTGCATCCTGAGCTGTAGCAATGAGCATATGCCCTTTGTGCTTTATATGCAAGTGAGTCCCATCTACCATTATCACCTGTCAACACAAAACGAATGTATTATTACTCATGTCAACACTGTATAATGTAAGTTGTTAACAACAATCAAAATGTCAAAATCAGACATTATGTTTTTACATTTTCTATACTGTTATCATATGTTTAAATTTATTTTGCAACAATAAATCATTCTATTAAACAATATATCATTTAATTCCTATTTTACTCACTGCCATACCTTTCTCATTACTTGGAATCCTCTTGTGCATGCTCCAATAGATATAAACACGAATCTGAAGTTGTCATGCTCACCAACTTCTAGGCATGTGTAAGATCCTTCATTTACTTCTTTTAGCATATGGCAGTACATGGGCAAGAGTGCATAGTTTTCTTCTGGTGTGCCTCGTATTAAATCTTGTGCATGTTCCCTTGCTTTCCATGCCTTCCAATAGCTAACATCCATGTAGTGTTCCTTTCTCATATCATTGCAAATGCTCTTTGGTATTGGTCCATTTTTAACATCTTCAAACCTGCATGTATATCACATTACTATTAGTTCTCTGGTTATCTTCAAGCAATTAATATTTTTTATGATATTTATGATTTCAGAAACCTGTAAACACAATACCTGGTTTTTATTTGCTCCCCAATCATTCTGTATGTTGGTTTGCACTCATGTTGACATCTAAAGTCAAAGGAACATGTATGTTCTCTTTGAAACTTTCTCACCTCAAAGAATGTAGTGTTTTGTAATGCAATAGCCCTCAATCTCCATTTGCAGCTTGTGTCTGTGCACATTACTGTTAGAAGCTTTGGATCTGATTTCTTAACTTTGTAAGCAAAGTTCTCAGTCATTGCCAATTTTTTCAAAGCTTCGATCAGCTTCTTTTTTGTGTCAAATAGCTTCCCCACATGGACAAAATCTGCATCTGTTCCACTGTGACTCATTTCATCCTCCCCTGTTTTTTTTTCTGTCATTATCTTGCTTGCAGATTCACAATCCATAATTTCACTATTCCCTTGTGTTGGCACTTCATATTCCATAGGTAGAAACATGTCTTCATTCATGTTGACAGCAACTATACTACTACATCTATTCTCTCTTGCTATCTTCGGTTCATAATTCATGTATTCCCTTGATACATATAGTGGACAAGTCCATTCCACCTCTGCTGTGCCATTGATTTCCATGAATGATGCAAGATCATCATTTGTCTCCACAGAATACTTGACTTTGATCTTCTGGAATGGATTAAGATGGCATAGGTGGAGATGCATTCCCTCCGTTTCGAGTTTGAACCGTTGTGTAATCAACGATTTCATTGCTTGCAGAGTTATGTTCATATCAACTAAAAATGCTTTTGATATGATTTCCCCATCAGACACCATAACACCATCCCTTATTTTTATTTCTTTGCCATAAGAGACTGTCAGAATGTGCTTTTTTATCTGCATATATATTCAATAAATTTTGTTAGATAAGTATTTCTAATCTATCTGTCAACATTTTCCCTAATGAACATAAACATTTATGCTTTTTAACGAAGCGCTCTCAACGTGCTTCGTAAGTTTATTATTCTTACGAGGCGCGCGTAGCGCGCTTCGTTCACTTACGTGTTAATAAAATCTAATCTATAAACATATTCCTGTCAACAACTTATATAATGTCAACATCCTGAATATTTCAACAATATAAAAAATATCTTGTCAACAACCAATAAAATGCTTGTATCGTTTACAGATTCACAGTAATATCTTGTCAACATTCTACATTGTCAAAACTTGTCACAGTCTAATCAATAAACATATTCCTGTCAACAACTTATATATGTCAACAAACTGAATATTTTTCAACAACATAAATAATATCCTGTCAACAACCAATAAAAACCAGGTGGTGTCGTTCACAGATTCACAGTAATATCCTGTCAACATTCTACATTGTCTAAACTTGTCAACCAAAGATGTTTTTCATAATCTATCAATCAAATAAGTTCAATATTCATAATTTATCATGATTTACCTCTTGTTCGATGGATTTGCTGGTGTCTGTTTCAGATTCTGTGCTTATCATTGTATTTGCAGTTGATTCGCTGGTTTTTGTTTTGCGCTTCCTCTTTTTTTGATCTATGTTCAATCTCTTGTTTTTAATCTATCTTCAATCTTCTCCTCGCTCGTTTTTGTTGTACAATTTCATTGTTCTCCGGTTTGTTTGACAATTCGATGTAGAAGAAGATTCTGAATGTTGCATGCGAGAGCGTTATCCCCAAAATTCTTGCGATCCAGCAGCGATCAACGCCGGTGAGCAGATTGGAGGCAGTCGGCGAGTACTCTAGGCGGCGCCGGCGGAGGAAGAAAGAAGTCGGTCGGCGGAGGAAGAAGGAAGGCGGAGGAAGAATGTCGGCAGAGGAGAAAAGTTTCGGGAGAGGTGAGGTATGAGATTGTATTTATTTATTTTTTTCTTAATTGCTTATATAGTAGGGTATTTAGTAAAGACTTAATAATGTGATGTAGAAACTAAAAAATCATGTGTGTTTTGGGGTACTTACCCAAAAACTGGCAAGAAGGACTGGACCGACCCAGTTGTTGAAAGCAAGCTGCTCAATTTCATGGAGCAGCCGAGACATATTGTACGAGAGTTGTTTCCGATTTTTGGGTAAATACCCTAAAACTGTTATGTTTTTTAAGTTTTTGCATCACTTTTTTAAGTTATAAGAAAATACCCCATTTGCTGTCAACAAAAATTTTAGAGCTGTCAACAATTTTTTTTTACAGAGCTGTCAACAAATTTTTTTACAGAGCTGTCAACAATTTTTTTTACAGAGCTGTCAACAAATTTTTTTACAAAGTTGTCAACAATTTTTTTTACAGAGCTGTCAACAAATTTTTTAATAGAGTTGTCAACAAAAATAATAATAAGTTGTCAACACGACTAAATAAGTTGTCAACACGATTAAACTGTCAACGAGAGTAATGAAACAAACGGAGTTATTAAAATTGTCAACAAAATTAAAATAAAATGTCAACATGAATAATAATTTGTCAACACAAATAATAATATGTCAACACGAGTAATTAAAATTTCTATCACAAATAATAATATGTCAACGCGAATAATAATTTGTTAATGTCACTAATAACTTTGTCAGCAACATAACAAAAGTGTCACACACACACTTAACAAGTTGTCAACAACAACTAAATCAATTCTGTCAACATGCCTCATAAAACTGTCATCTTACCTAGTCTTGAAGTATACAACCAGGGATTTGCGACCTAAAATCAGGGGGGAATGAGACCTCGTCCACTTACCATTATCTTCTTGCTTCTTGTAGCCATCTCGTCTTCATTGCACCATAAATCAAGGCATCGTCCACTTCATCCCCAAGCTTCGATTGAATGTTCTTTTGGTTCAAGCATTTCGTCGAACAGGTTGTGCTCATTGCCCATTAACATCAGTTAGTTCATAAAATCTTCCTTATCATCGATCATTCTCTTCCACCTTGCTTGTGTGGGATCTTGTAAATCCGACATAACATCCAATCATCAAGCTAATATCGTCTATACACCCAATAGGCAGATTTGGAGCCTGTCTGCTTCAGATCTGAGCTCCATGGTTAGGGCGGTAATGGACCAGTCGATGAAAGAAGAGCTGGTGGCGGAAGCGACGTTGTTGCTCCTCCAGGCGTCAGCTCTGTGGCAACTTCAGATCTGAGTTGACCTCTAGCGATGATAAAGAGGTCGGCCACAGAGCTAATGGCAACTACGATGTAAAGACCGACGATGGAGCGAATGTCGACGGCGATGCGGAGGCTGGAAATAGAGTTGTTGTTTGTGACGGAGGTGGAGCCGATGTCGACGGCGATGCGGAGGCCGAAAACGGAGTTGATGTTGGTGACGGAGGCAGAGCGGATGCCAATGATGATGCTGAGGCGGACGACCCTTGGAACGAAAAATATCTGTCTGGATTTGAGAAGCGTGAGGTCAACTCAGAAGAAAGCTGACGTATTCTTAGGGGTATTTTACTAACATTTAATAAACGGGTGTATAAACTATAGAAACAAGCTCCAAAGGTGTTTTGGACACAAATCTTTCGAGTTGTTTTCGTTTGTTTTCTTTTATTTTATTTCCTTATTTATTATTTCGTTTATGATTATCTTTTACCATATTTTTAGGGTTAGATTTCTATATATTGTTTAGACCTAGTTTTGGTGAGGAGTCTTCTTCTGAACCCTTTTTCCCTTTTCCTTTGTTTTAGAGTTGGCTAGACAATTGAAGCTTTCGTTTGTATTTGGTTGTGAGATTCTAAACTCTTGTTCTATTTTCTATTTGGATTGTATTAATTCTCTTGTGTTTATCGGATTGAATCTACGGGCCTTGCTAGGATAGTATTCCTGGTTGGAACTCTTATCACCTACGGGTAGTTGTATTCATCATATGATTTCTATTGGTTTTGCTAGCTTGATCACCTAGTTTGATTAGTAGTTTTCTATTGCTAGACTAGGAATATACGGTGGAATTCCTTGTCAATGTAACACTCATATTTGCATGATCTGGTAGTTGATTGCTTGTATGAAGGAGAATTGATTGCATGTTTAATACTTGACGGTTGTAAGTTATTGCATGCATCCTTATGATTCTTGTGCCCTTTGCTGCTATTTCATCTAATCTTGAGAGGTTTTCCCGATTGCTGAATAGTAAGTATTATTAGGACCGGTTGGTCTGCCAATATATTAAAGATTGGAATAGGAACAACCATAGAATTGAATGAACTTGAGATATCTATGATCAACCTGACAAACTGAAAGTGGATATTTGTCTAGCCAGACTACTTATCTTTTATTGTTTTCTTAGTTAGATTGATTACCACAATAATCCCCCCTTTCGTCTTTGTTATCAATTGGTGAATGGTTTTACAAATAGGATATATAACTTGATTCTCTGTGGGATTCGACCCTTACTTACCAAAGCTACATTAGTTAGGTGTTTAAGGTTTATTTTGATTAGGCACGACGACTCTAGCCTCATCAGTTTGGTAGAGGATGGAGGAAATTTGTTGAAGACAATAAAATAAAGAAGGATCAATTTATTGTTTTGTTCACAACGAAAATGATTAACTCTACTACTCTAGTAATTCTTTCAGATGTATCTGCAAACTTAAGATAAATTTCAATCATTAAGGATGCCAACTTTAAGAGATTGAAGGATAATGTCTTTTTTCTTTTCTTTTTTGGGTGTATAGATATTGACATCACATTAAGATGGAGCTAACCTTTCTCCTTGAGATTAAGATATTTCAAAAGAAAGACCGACAATGAGATGTGGAAACACTCTAATGATGTATATCTAAATCAATACCATTCAGAAACCTAAATTAAAGAAAACTAAGGTTAAAAGGCTTGCTTCATTTGTAAAATATTTTAGACATGGTGAAAGAACTATGCTAAAAATCCATCGTGATATATAAAGAGTTGCATATTACCTTATTTTAAGATGCTCTCAAAGAATACCTAGAAACATTTAGTGTGGTTCAAGTGATACCACCTATATTAGTGCCTCTTGGTAAGACTAAATTTTTGTGATCTAGGTACCCGATCCTTTATTTCGAACGGAAATTAGTATTTTTGGAGGATGTAGAATTTGGAGGGAGAGGATTGAGGAACGTCATGCTTGTCCTTTATGAGAAAGTTCTTGCTTGGTAATTTTGACTAAGTTGTCATTCTTGTTGCTTTTTAATGCGACCAAGAAGATATTCTCAAAGCTTCTTTATAAACAACTTCAGTTTGTGACAACATTAAAGTTCCTCCAATATAGCAAACTCAACAACCTCAAGAAGTCTAGCAGATCCAATAATGAAAAAAGATATACATATCCAGATTATCACTGTATATACTATAAAACAACAAAATCTTGTTGTTATGATTGTAGATTATTTTTTCACACACCATATGGAACAACAAAATCTTGGAGGAATAACAAAGAACATCCTTCATGAGGTTATTCAAAGTTCTAGTTTTGGAGAACTGGATCAATGTCATTAAGATAGAAGAAAATTCAATGAAGACAATAACATTTGGAATCTAGTTGAGTTGGCATCAAGTTTAGAATCATAAAGACTCAAGGTAGCATTGAAAGATATCAAAGTTGTTTATATGATTCATTCAGAATGAGGTATTGACTTTAAGTAGGTCAGCTAATGTAGTTTCATAAAGAATACTTGTAGCTCATGTGGATTTAGAGCTACATGATTTGGATGCAAAGACAATGCTCCATAATGTATGCATCGATTTATATGACACATAGATTCAAAATCTATGGTGTTTATAAACTAAAGAAATCCATATATGGTTTCAAGCTGACTTTAAGATGTTGGACTCACAAAATTCATCAAAATGAATATCTCATTTGGTTTGAAAAAAAAAGGTTTTATATTGTGTATATCACAAGTTCAGTGGGAGCAAAATTATTTTTCGGAATTATATGTCGATGATAAACCATTGATAAAGATATTTTATAACATAAAATTAAGATATTTCTCATGAGAGATTTTAGATGAAATATATGGTTACGTGTCCTTTGTTTAAAGCATGAAGATATTATGAGAATATTCTCGGGATATCATCAAGTTGTCATGAAAGGGTTATATTAATAAAGCATATTCGACAATAAAGAATGTTGGTAATTTCAGTTTTCTTTGACTTAGTGTCATAAAGAAAATCAAGTTTTTCCTAAGAAAGAAGATTTCATCTATATTGTTTCGGGAGTCTACTGTTTCTTTTACGTGCACATTTGGCTATGGTGTACTAAAATAGAGTTGTATGCAGATACTTAAGTGACATTTATGGAAAACAATCAAAGGTCATGCACTTTTGTAGAGGATGAAAGATTTCATTTTAACCTATAGAAAATAATACATTTTATAGATCATTAGTTAAATGTTGATTGTATTGGATATCATTATTATTGATGATCCATTTAAGATTATAGTTTATATATGTTCCTTTTAAAAAAGTATAGTTTATGTTGGCTTGTATATCTACTATGGTTTGTATAATTTTTTCACTGGGTTGCATATATTGCAACATGAGCCCACTAAAGTTTTTTATGACAATAATTTACTAGTCTTGTTATCAAATAGTCATAAGAGTTAGGTTATGGAGATACACATTAATATCAAGATTTTGTTAATGAAGGAAAAGTTCAAGATAGTTAAGTTATATACATAGAACACATAAGGACATGCTCCATGAAATCAATGTATCAACTACGGGATTGCCTTCTAAAGTTATTTATGAGCATAGTGTTTATACTTGTGTTGGGAAATGATACATTGATTTAGTGGGAGTTTGTGTAGATGTTCTATGTTTGGTTATGCACAATAAAGTCTTATGACTTGTGTCATAATAAAGATTCCTGGATTTAGTCTTTGGATTGATCTCCAAATAAAGAAGGACCAGTTGAAAATAAGCATGTTTAAAGATCACATTGCATGTAATATGTCATTTAATATATGAGTGTGGTGACCACGAAAGATTTAGTTACGATGTTATGTTACGACAATCGTCGTGATCTCATATAAGAAGATGAACCAGATTGAAATAATGGAAAAGTCTAATAAATTTAGCCAAGATGTGTATACATAAAGATTTTAATAATATAATTGTTTACGTCATATATATATATTGCCCAAGTGGGAGATTGTTGGATTATTTTATCCCACATAATTATGTGGGCTCATATATTTTGTAAAACATATATTATGTGGCTGAATATAAGTTGGGTCTTTTAAGTGACCCGGTTTAGCTAAAAGCCTCTAGACTTCATAAAGCGGTATGGGCTAAATGGGTGGATGTCGGGTGTTGGCCCAATAAGCTTAATGGGATTCTCTTGGGCCACTATATAAAGACGAAAGGTAATGGTCCCCAATACATCAAATCAATGGAGTGTCTTCTACATTCTCTTCCCATCAGAGAGAAGGCTAAACATTTAGAGTGTTCTTTGGTGATTTGATTGAGGAAGGCTATAAACCTACGACACTCGATCATTCGTAGTTCGACAAAAAAATTTGATTGTCGCTATTAGTTCAGGTATGTTTTCTAATGATTTCTTGGTAATCTTAACATGATAAATCTTGGTATATTATAGTTTAAATGGATTGATTTCCAACAGATAAAGCTTATGTGCCAGTTCTAAATAATGATAATAAGAATGATTTGTATATATATGTAAAGACCTTGTGGAAAAACAACATATTAAAGGTGATGTAAATCCAGATAACTTTGCTACTTACAAGTTTAAGTTTTGCATGGACAGTCTTCACATTAGTGATGTGGATTGAGATGTGGTGAGAGATGATGAAAGACGAGAGTGGAGACTTGGTCACACTTAGAAGAGTAGCAGTCGAGTAGCCTAAGAAAACAAGGATCAAAAGGGCATTTGTTGTACCTTAATCCATTGGGTTTACACTTAGGTAATATGTTTTTGGTTTACCCGGTAAAGTTAGTTTGAAAGTAAATCAGATATATATTAATTAGGTTCAGTTAAGCCACCCTAAAAGTATGGGTTTGGAGGCTTAACTATTGAGTTGAGTATTTAAGCCTTGTGTGCTTTTGGTTATTGTAATAAGATTGGTTTGTCGCATTACTTTAGACCGCCTCTTCTCAGATGAATGAGATAAGTAGCTAAGCTTAAGCTCGATCTCATACATTCAGTTTCACATTGCATCCATAGCTTTCAAAAAGGAGAGAGAAAAGATTGATCTAAAGAGTTTGAAGTGTTACTAACAAATGTTTGCTATCAACTCCTCCGAGTGTTCGTTTGCAATGCTTCAGTTGTGTCCATCTTGGTCACTTGTGTAGAAGATTACACAGAGAAACTTATTCCGCCTTCGAGGGGATTTAATCCCTCCGATCTATCTTCTTGCTCTTATCTTCATCTCTTGTGTTGTATGTTTTGCTTCTTTTTTGGAAATGTTAAAATTTCTATTAGTAAAGTAAAGAGGGATTTACAATAGAGTTCCCAACATAAGTTTAGTAGTTACATTCCATACCCTAAGAAAAGAGGGTGGCAAGATCACAAGAGAATCAAACTATCAAATTGTTTCCCTAGCAACTAGAAAGAGAGATCAAGCTCTATGTTTCATCAGGCACCAAGCCTTGTCTTGCCGGGATAGGAATTTGACTCGACCAAGTAGTTGAGTCTTTGCTAGTTCAATCCTTCTACGTGTACAAACATCTTCCTGGATGTTTCATTCCCGAAGTATTTGCAATTCCTTGCATTCCAAATCTCATAAACATCAGAAGTAAAGAAGCTCAAACGAAATTTGAAGAGAGTGGCAGATTATCGCCCACTAGAGACGAACCAAAGGAGCCAGTCAACCAAGTAAGATACACTATGAAAGACACCTACCTTTTGCATAACATCTCGAATGACTGACCTTTAGTAACTACAACGAAACCAGATGTGTTGTGCATTTTCATTCTCTTTTCCACATAAACAAAAAGTTTGATCAAGATTAGGTACAAAACGAGCGATCTTGTATTTGGTTGTGGCTTGACCTAGCCTAGCAAGCCATGTGATGAAAGCACATCTCGTAATTTTGCACGAAATCCACAAAAGGCAACCCCAGGGTATGGCTGGTCTTTGAGGGCGCCAGGGTCAGTAAAGTGACTTACATAATTCTTTGAATTCTTTGATGAGGAACTTCGTTCACTAACCCACTGAGAGTTGTTTGAGATACTGCGACTTGTACTGGGTTTATCTCGAATTTTTGATAAGGCTCTTCCACACCAGCTATAAGATCCCTCAACGTTTATGACCCATACGTTCATCCCTCTGAGAAGGGAATGTTGAGCCCAAGAAACCCATATATTATTTTCATCTCTGTCAATTTCTAGAATAAGCTTGGCCAATTGAGACTGATTCCAAGAGATAATTTCTTTGAAGTCAAGACCACCTTTCTCATGGGGCCTACATACATCTCTCCATGAAACAAGGCTTCGTCTGGACAATTCTGTATTGCTCCAAAGATAGTTGCGGAGAAAAGTTGTGAGATGCTTGATCAAATTTTTGAGGAAGGCAAACACTTGTCCTCAGAAGTAAATAATGCTCAGTAGGACCGAGTGAATAAGTTGAACTAGTCCGGAGTAGGAGAGAGATTTAGCATCCCATGAATGGACGTGTCACGCAATTGAATTGGTAAAGTCCACTGAAATCCCTTAGAGACAACTTCCTGGAGTGCATTGACAACCCTAGATAGCGGAATGGAAGAGCTCCTTTTTGAAAATTAGTAGCTGCCAAAATTTGATCCTTCTGGGCATCAGATGCTCCAGCAATGTAAATAACAGACTTAGATGGATTGTGTTGTAGCCCAGAGCAATGCACAAATACGAAAAGTGCATCACATATTGAATTGACAAAATGAAGGGTGCCTTTTACGAATAAAATGACGTCATCAACAAAGGCTAAGTGAGTTAGTCTGGATCTAACACATCTAGGGTAGAATCTATAGCTCAAATTCCCAGCCATTGTTTTGCCATCTACTCTCTGTGTAACGTACCAACACTTCTTGACTGAATCTTCCAGTATGACTTAGGTTGAGTCTCTCGTTGCTTTGCAAATGTAGGGTTATTTGAACCGCATGAACAACCCTTTGCGTTCTTTACAATTTTTCTTCTGGTTTCCAATTTTGGTTACTCGATACTAAAAGTGATTCAAAAATCTTAGGGATTAACAACTTGAATCAATCTTTATCAACCTCATTAGTGGTCCCATCAAGGGGTTCACACACATCATAGGTGGAGGTTTGAGATCTAGCACTAAAAGAAGAGCAAACATTTGAGAGTGAATGTAGATGAGAGAAAACTACTCCGTATTAACCTAGCTATCTCAAATAGCGTGAATAAAATAAAGCGAGAAATACATAGGACAATGTGCTAGAGTAGAGCAGTACATTAAAAAAATACATAGATTATGCACATATAGATATGGATGCACACAAAAGTCTAGCTAATTAACACTTTGTTGTTCATCAAATTTGGTAAGGAGAAACAATTCGAGCCTTACAATATTCAAAATATACAACACTATGATGAAGCGTCAATTTCACACATATCTTTATTAACTTTGATTTTAGCTTTGAACTTCTTATGCACACCATATAATCTTTTTGTTGAAGAGAAAAAGTTATACTCGTATAAGTTGATAATGATCAAAGTCGCTGATCGGTCCCTCTAGAGCTTGACCACATCCGGAATATGCACTGGGTACCTGTCTATCGAATCCGCCCATGGTCCATTCGTAGGAGGCTTAACATTCCGGTTACAAATCCAAACCGCGCTGTTACACTTGAATCCACTCCCAAATGCTATTTGCCAAATCCGGCTTCCTTTCTTCATCCTTCCTTTGGCTTCAATGTAAGCAACCTCATACCAAAGTGATGATGAAGAAGTGTTGCCAAACTTATGGAGTGTCATCCTAGAGGCCTCCACATGCTCGTGGGAGAGTTGGAGGCTCTTTTGGAGCTCGTCTATGACGGCTCTCCCTCCCGCGTGGATGCAAAAGTGATCGAACGCTTGTTTGAAGTCGGGAATGTAAGGCTTCCACTTGGGGTTGAACACCTTTCTTCCGATGAGGGAGAAGAGGAAAAGGAGTTGCTCTGATGCTGGAAGGACTAATGGCCCAATTGTTGTTATGTTCGACTTAAGTGCCTCTCCTGCGATCCTCATTAGGTCTTTCGATAGAGAAATGCCCACGTGTCCTGCTCCATCAAATTCAACTTCATTAGCTCTAGCAATTAATAAACACATATCTAACAATTACAATCAATTTGGCAACATAGCTTCAATTGTCCTACTCACTCTTTGTCGGCAGTTTTATCAATATAATGCCACAAGTAACCAACTGCAAAGCTTGCACTTCACTACGACAATACTTGTTAATTAATTCAATTAACAATAGTGCAACCCCTCAATTTCGCTTTTAACCACATTGCAAATAAAATGTTAAAAAATTGAGTAGAAAAAAGACATACTCCCTCCGTCCCTTTTTTATCTTCCCATTTAAAATGGACACATTTGTCGATGTACATTTTGTTTCGTCAATATCTCTCGTTACAAGTTAGTTAAAATTGTGAAAATTTGATATTGTTAAAGCACTCATTGATATGAATCAAACAAGACAACTCATGACTATATTTAACCTTATATAATAGTCAGAAACCAAAAAATTCTCTTCGATCGTGAATAATGTTTTAAAAAGCAAACGGATCTTATATTTAGCGACGGAAGGAGTACGTACCTTGAGGATCCTGCTCTTGGTAGACACAACGATAGGCCTTGTCATCACTCCCTTTGTGGGTCCTAACAACATGCATAAGCTTATACTTGGCGCGCGTGCGGTCACGCCTCTTATTACTAAGCAAGATGGCAGCACATCCCATTCTAAACAAGCAATTAGGGAGCAACATGGCTCGCTCCTCGCCCGTATAGTAATTAGGAGTAATGATCTCGGTGCTAATGACGAGTGCGTACGAGCTCGGGTGAACCTGCAACAGGTCACGTGCTAGGTCAACCGAGATCGGGCTTGCACTACACCCCATTCCACTTAGGTTAAAGCTCTTAATGTTGCTTCTTAGCTTGTACCGGTTTACTATCATGGCGGTTAGGGATGGGGTTGGGGAAAAGAGGCTGCAGTTGAGGATTAAGATGTCGATGTCTTTGGGTTTCGTGCCTGTTTCGGAGAGTAGTTGGTCGATCGCTGTGAAGATTACGAGCTCCGCTTCTTTACGAGAGGCTTCCATTGAGGTGTCCGGGGGGATGTAGTGGTGGGCTGGTGGAAGGCAGGTTTCCTCTCCTAGCCCTGATCTCTCTAGGATTCTCATTTGGAAGTCTACACTCTTTTGGTTGTTCCTACAAACATAAAATAGATAGGTTAGGAAATTCAGATGACTTCATTATAATAAATTCTTAGATGAGAATGGAGGATTATGCACATGCACACAGACGACAATTGTATTGATTGTTTACACTATCAAATACGATGGGCATGAGTTTTAAGTCTATTTGTATCATCTCCATCATCCTTATAAAATCTTTTTCCATAGTTAAATGTGTAATATTAATAACATTAGTTGCATATATGGATGACATTTCAAAATAGAAGGACAGATAAATGTTTTGTTTTGTCGGAAAATTTTCGTTGTTAATCAATTAGAATAGAAGATTTCTTTACTACAGTACTCATATTACAATAATAGACATTGTACATTAGCTGGAGCGTAGGAAAATCATAATTGAGCCTTTGAAAAGTTCTTCACCTTAATTACAGAACATATCAAGTCTTAATCCGAACAAGACATCAACCTATATATTGAATTCGGTGTATGTATATTTTTATTTTTATTTTATAAGGCTATCGGTTAGTCTAACCTAACCATGTACAGTATATCCGATTATCACGTACTGATGGTTTCTGTAACATTTATGTGAAGGCTAACATGTGTCAGGCCAAATTCCAAAGTCCATAACGTATGGCATATATATACTCCGTACACAGATGATAGATCCTGCGTGTGCTGTTATTCTAATTTGAAAATAGTCGGTGTTTTATCGAATTTTTTTTCTGAAATGGGCTTTTTCTCAAAAATAATTCCCGACGTAGACTCTTTTCAAAAGAAATTCTCAATATAGGCACTTATGCCAGCTTCGGATTTTTTTTATGTGTGAGAGACGCTGGTTCTACCAGCGTCTCTCGTCCGAAGCTGGTAATTTTTTTTTTTTTATGTTTTAACGTATATAAATGGTCTTTTTTTTTTATTTGAACATGTATAAGAGATGCTGGTCGAACCAGCGTCCCTTATACAGATTTTTTTTTTAATTCCCCCGTGTAAGAACCAGCGTCTCTTACACGTAAAATGTTTTAAAAAAGAAATTTATTTGTATTTATACAAAGCATTTGTTAATTTTTTTTTTTTTCAAAGTTTATATATATATATTATTATACACGACTTACTCGTGTTTGGATGGCTCGTATGGGCTCGTTTGAAATCGGAATCGATCACGACCGATTTCGTTGGGTCCGTATTGATCCCAGCTTTCACCAGATATGTCTCTCGCTCGATTCTGATTTCGAACGACCCCATACGAGCCACCCGAACAAGCGTAAGTCTCGTGCGTACCTTCTACTGTAAATGGATATTTACAAATCCTTTCCTCCATATCACGCGATGAGAGACATATCTGGTGAAAGCTTGGATCAATACGGACCCAACGAAACTGGTCGTGGTCAATTCCGATTCCGAACAAGCCCATACGAGCCATCCGAACAAGCGTAAATCTCGTGCATACCTTCTTTCACCAGTTCGGAATCGGAATTGATCACGACCAGTTTCGTTGGGTCCGTATTGATCCCAGCTTTCACCAGATATGTCTCTCATCGCGTGATATGGAGGAACGGATTTGTAAATATCCATTTACAGTAGAAGGTACGCACGAGACTTACGCTTGTTCGGGTGGCTCGTATGGGGTCGTTCGAAATCAGAATCGAGCGAGAGACATATCTGGTGAAAGCTGGGATCAATACGGACCCAACGAAATCGGTCGTGATCGATTCTGATTCTGATTTCAAACGAGCCCATACGAGCCCATACGAGTGGCTCGTATGAGCTCGTATTGATCCCAGTTTTCACCAGATATGTCTCTCGCTCGATTCTGATTTCAAACGAGCCCATACGAGCCACCCGATCAAGCGTAAGTCTCGTGCGTACCTTCTACTGTAAATGGATATTTACAAATCCGTTCCTCCATATCACGCGATGAGAGACATATCTGGTGAAAGCTGGGATCAATACGGACCCAACGAAACTGGTCGTGATCAATTCCGATTCCGAACTGGTGAAAGAAGGTATGCACGAGATTTACGCTTGTTCGGATGGCTCGTATGGGCTTGTTCGGAATCGGAATTGACCACGACCAGTTTCGTTGGGTCCGTATTGATCCAAGCTTTCACCAGATATGTCTCTCATCGCGTGATATGGAGGAACAGATTTTTAAATATCCATTTACAGTAGAAGGTAAGCACGAGACTTACTCTTGTTCGGGTGGCTCGTATGGGGTCGTTCGAAATCAGAATCGAGCGAGAGACATATCTGGTGAAAACTGGGATCAATACGGACCCAACGAAATCGGTCGTGATCGATTCCGATTTCAAACGAGCCCATACGAGCCATCCAAACACGAGTAAGTCATGTATAATAATATATATATATAAACTTTGAAAAAACAAACAAACAAATGCTTTGTATAAGGCGCTAATAAATGAGAGTGATATGTAGGCTCATTTATTAGCTAATATGTAGGCTCAATAAATAGTAGTTTTATAAAAATAACAAATGCTTTAATTTATGTTTTATAAAAATTCTCAATAAATAGTAGTTTGTTAACTAATATGTAGGCTCCAAATTCTATACAAAACATTTTTAATTATAAGTCTAATATATTTTTATCTTTTAATTCATGGTTTTTATACTAAGACATGTTTACTTCGCATGTTTCTATTTTTTTGAAATTCATGTCCAAAATATCTCAATATAAAAAATTCACTTTTGAACTTTAGTTGAAGAAACCTGATACAAATGAGACTAATTTTTTTTTATTATATCATAGATTGTTTTATATAAATTATATTACATATAAACACTAAATAATTAACCGTGCATGACGCGGAGACTGTACTAATATTTTTTTAAAGAGTGTAAAATAAAAATACCCTCTTGACAATTAATGAAAATAATTTTTTTAAATTTTTTTTTAGTTAAATTATACTCCACAGCTTTTCTCTAGAATGAGAATATTTATGAAATAGAAGGAATATATACTTATATTTCTTAATAAATCACATTTAACTTTTAAGTTAGATGGGTTAAATAAGAAGACAAATAAGGTCGATGACATAAGATTATGATGATATAATAGAGTTATTATTATCATGTATATGTACAGAATGAATTCACAGTGGTATAGAAAAGGGGTTGCATTTATTTAGGAGAAGCAGCAGCTAGTAGTGTTTTTCCAGAAAGCGATGCACACAATGACATGATTGTGATCCCAAGGAAAAGTGATAGAGATAGATATACCTAAGGTTAAGGCGGGAGTGCTCCATGAAGGTGGCGAAGGGAACCCTGGAAGTGACGGGGGGTTTGAAGCAGGCATAGTCGAGCAAGTAAACCGGCCTTGGCTTAGACATGAAATACACAGTCGCCACAAACACAACCAAGAAAGTGGGTCCAAGGATATGGAGCAACGAAACATGATCACTCAACGATCCAAGACTCCTCGTAACCACGACTAGTGCTTCCATCACTGGAATCAACAACAACTTCAAAATGTTGTTTACTACCTTCACAGAGAGGAATGAGTGAAGTTTGTCCAGGGAGGAATGAGTGAACAACATATATAAATTAAGTGGGTTGGAGGGAAGAGGGGGAGGTGCAATTAATGAAAGCAGATGGCAGAAGTAAATGAGTCTACCTTTCATAATCAAAATTATTACAACGCTCTCCTCCCTGCTCGACTTTATTAATTATTCTAACCCACCCTTTCTTGCACCTTTAAACAATTATACCTTATTCTAATGTAATAATCTAACTTCAATAATTCTCATTCAACATCTATCGCCTCTCAACATTACTTATTTTCGTGGTTTACCCGTCAATATGGTCTATGTGTTATACATGCTTTCTTTAAGTTTTTTCTTAACCTTGTAGAAAATTTCTATAGTGTGCATAAAAAATTCGTCAAAAATGGATATTATTTATCGTTAAAAATCTCAAATAACAAAAAATATATCCGCAATTATGCTTAAGTACTCCCTCCGTCCAACAATATAAGTCCCTTGAGCATCCTTCTCTTGTAATAAAATATAAGTTTTTTTAGGTTTTTTGGACACAACTTTTTCTCATTTCGCCCTAAATTTTTATGAACAAATTCTACTTAGAGCAAATATATATTGGATGTTGCTAAATTAGGTAAACAAATGAAGGATAATTTAGTCTTAAATTATAATTTGTTAATTTCTATCTAAAAATCTCCAATGACTTATATTACTTGATGAAGGTATATTTAAGTATTCATAACTATAATTGTTATGGTATGTTATTGAAGTTATGAATTAAATTTAAGAACTCTATCTAATTATAATTGTTATGGTATGATATTGAAATATATAAGAGGTTTTATTGTTTTTTTGATGATATTTACTTCAAAATTGAATGTGTGTTAATTAGTTGATTAGAAAGGATGAAATTTGTATTGTATGGATGGGTTGTGATCTTTGTTGAGAATTTGTTGTTGAATTTGATATTTTTATGTTTAGATAGTATAAATAAGGGTTTTGATATTGAATTAGAGTTTTGTGAATTAGGGGTTCGAAAGTTGGTATGGTTTTGTTGAAATTATTGATAAATTGTTGAAATTCAATTTTGAATGATTACGATTTTTGTGTTTGGATTCTTTTGAATGCAGGAAACTGAATTCTGAAATGTACAATTCCATACTCGACGTGTGGAATTGCACATTCCAGAATTCAGTTACATGCAGTTTCCTTTACTCTTATTGAAATAATGATTAATTTTGATGAAGAAATTAATTTTTTGGAATTGCACATTTTGTTTATAATGATTTTGATGAAATGATTAATTTTGTGATGCAGAAAAGGATCGTCTTCCTAGACGCTCTTCTCGCGCTAGAAATAGAGACAAGAAGAAAAAAAGAACTCGTAGTTGAAAAGGAAAAGGGGAAGAAGAAGAGAAAAGAATTCCCCCCTCGGCGTTTAGAGTTCTCCGATAAAAGGCAACGAGAATAGCAGCAAGGTCCTCAGATGTCTGTTGCATGTTTCATGCCCCAGGGCTCCCCTTCTACTTTCCCGGGCTCCCTTCTTATTTTCCCTCAGTTCCCGGCTATGATCTGCAGAACTTCAGTTCTCCTCCTATGCAACCACATCGAGATCCATCATTTACAAAGATGATGATGAAGGATCATCTGGGCATCAACCGACACCAACGGTTCCCAAGTTTGAAGGTGCATTGACTCGTTCGAGAGCTAAGGAAGTCCAACAAGAACTAGACAAGTTAGTAGCTTTCTTCATGTCTAAAGAGATAAGTGTTGAAGAGGAACTACCATTGAAGACGGTTATGATAATTGAGGTTCGAGAGCACTCGGAGCCAAACGCCGAAGGCGGCGGAGACAATGGCAAATCCGCGACCGCGGATCCAGACCCGCGATCGCGGATCGCGACCTATTGATTTCGCCGAGAATTCTTGTTTTATTTCGTTTTCGGGATTTAATGCCTTTTATTGGTTTGTTATTTTAGGAAACACTTTTATTGCTTTATTTCTTTTAATTGGCATCCTTATGAACCCTATATAAGGTTTGCCTTAGTTATTGTTTTAGGGCACCCAGACTTTGATATTGAATACAGCGTTTATCGTTTTTCCTCCCAAAAGAGAGCTTTTGTGAGAAGAGTGCCCCGTGTGCATTGTTGTTGAACTCGACCTAGTTGTACTTGTGTGTGTCAATCTCCTCCATAAGGTTGGTGCTATCGGGACTCCATAGAGCATCCTCCAGGTGCCTTGACCCACCATAGTCATTGTGTTTGGTTGTAATCATCCGTTGGGGTTTCTTCATCATTCGGTAAGGTTCTTGTTCTTAAGTTCAGGGGTTTTATCGTTGTTTGATTTGGTTCCAATTGGCCTATCATTCGACTTATCCTTCTTTCATCTCATTCTAATTCCGCCTTTCTTCTCTGTTCGAGTTTCTGTTTGAGGTTTGGGTCTAGATCGGACAACAGCGGCTTATCCCCGCATCAAATTGGTATCAGAGACTTTCTTCTGCTGCCTTATTTTGCCCTATTTCTACAACTACGAGCCATCCCTAATACTACCTAGCCCTCTCGACTCCGTCTTCGATCCTTCATCGACACCAGTCGGGACAAGTTAAGGTACGCTTCCTTTTGGCCCTCTTGAGTTCAAATTTGAGTCATATTAGTTGTTTGCATTTACATTCTTGCAAACGTTTTGAGTCTTTGTTTCTTTCTTTCGTTGAGTCAATTTTTTTGTTTTGAGTCAGAGCCTTGAAGTTGAAACCCCACCCTACACTAGCCATATCCATCTCTACCATCACTCATATAGTCCTAGGAGCTTGATAGTTTCAATCTATTGGGTTATTGATCCATACAAGGCAATTCATCAATAAAAGCTTGTTACAACAACAATTGAGAGAGAGTGCAGAGGAAAACATACGAGAGTAAACACTTGCGAGTTGTTTTCATTTACACTCACTTAACATTGTTCTGTGTTAGTCTTTTCTTTGATGATGAGTAGGTCAGTCTCTCCCAGCGGCAGGAGGAGAACCCCGGAGACCAGCCCCGTCACTCCGGAATTCATGATGAACTTGTTTCGAGAGTTTAGACAAGAGTTAACCGCAGGAATCGCGTCTGGAGTTACCACAGACATCCGGTAGGAGCTTCACCCGACTCCACCTCCAACGACTGCGGGGCATATTGGGACTTCCCAAGGCGCTCCCGCAGACGCTCTACGGAGGCCCCTCCCTCCCCAACGGAAAGTCTATGAGGCTGCCCACATGGTCGGGAAGCTAGAGGCAGGACCACACCCAGAGCTGACAACCGTCAAGCTCGAAGGGAGCGTTTTCATAACTCTCCTATACCTCACTTTAATAGATACAATGCTGCTAACCGTTTTAATGATGAATTTCAGGATCTAGGTGACCATGATTACGATGAGGAGCCTGAGGAAGAGGATGACGAAGAAGCAGCAGAAGCAGTATGGCGACCCCTTCGTCAACAAGGAGGGTACCAAGGAAGAAGAAGAGAGCCTGAGCAAGATGGAGTTGGGAAGATCAAGGTGAAAATCCCAAGCTTTGAAGGTAAGTGTGATCCAGATGTCTACATGAAGTGGGAGACGAAGATCGAGCAAATCTGGAATTGTCACAACTTTCCCGAGCCTAAAAAGCTGCAACTTGCATCTTTGGAATTTAGTGGCTATGCTCTAGTGTGGTGGGATAGTTTGATAAGAGGAAGAGCTGCTAATGGAGATTATCCCGTCACTACTTGGGATCTCATGAAGAGGATGATGAGAGCTCGATTTGTTCCCCCACATTACACTAGGGAACTCATACAGCAACTCGAGAACTTGAGACATGGATCTATGAGAGTAGAAGAGACCTTCAATGCTATGCAAATAGCCATGGTTCGAGCCAATTTGGTTGAGGATGAGGAGACAACAATTGCTAGATACCTCCGTATCCTTCACCCATATGTGTCAAGTGAGATTGAGATGTTTCCTTACAACTCTATGACTGAGTTGTTGCACTTGGCAATCAAGGTGGAGAGAAAGACCAAGATTAGGGGTTAGGGAAGCAGAAGTACGGGAGGATGGAAAAATCAGCAAGGAAGAACTTCCTACCCTTCAGCCCGAGAGCCCCTTGCTAAGGAAGATAGCGGTTCCCGAAGGAACCCACCACCTGCTGCCCAAGTGCCTTCAAAAACTACACTTGGCCCTTCCAATGGACCCCGAGGGAGTACTTCTAACCCTACTTCTAGAGCTAGGGATATTGAATGTTTTAAATGTAGAGGAAAAGGTCATATGATGAAGGATTGTCCTAATTCTAGAGTATTAATTGTTAATCAACTAGGTGAATATGAAAGTGAAAGTGAAAAGGAGGAGCACCTAGATGAAATGCATGATGAGGATGATCTTAGTGATGAAATTGGTTATGAGCATGGTGATTCTTTGATTTGTAAGAGAAATTTGCATGTACAACCCGCCCCTTGTGAGGATAACCAAAGAGAAAATTTGTTTCATACTAGATATTTGGTTCAAGGGAAGGTTTGTAATATGATTATTGATGGAGGAAGTTGTTGCAATATTGCTAGCACTGAGTTAATCTCTAAATTGCATATTGCTACTATTTTCCACCCTAGGCCCTATAAATTGCATTGGATGAATGAATGTGGTGAATTAAGAGTTCAAAAGCAAGCTAGGATAACTTTCTCCTTAGGGAAATATGAGGATACAGTCTTGTGTCATATCGTTCCTATGCAGGCTTGTCATATATTGTTAGGTAGACCATGGCAATATGATAGAAAAGTTGTTCATGATGGTCACACTAACCGTCACTCATTTATTTTCAATAATAAGCCTATTACTCTTAAACCTATGACTCCAACACAGATAGCAGATGCATATGAGAAGAGCAAAGGCAAAGAAAGAGCCACCGACGAAACTGAGGTGCTGGCGCAACAGAGCCAAAACCGCGACCGCGGCTCCAAATCCGCAACCGCGGAAGTTGGCGGGTCTCGACAAAACCAAAACCGCGATCGCGGATCGCGACGGGACTCGACAGAGTCAAAACCGCGACCGCGGAAGTTGGCGTAGGAGCCCTTGTTGTTTCGACTACTCCGCCTCGCGCTCTTTTGTCCTCCAAATCCGAATTGCAAGGTGAGTACTTGCCATTGGACACTACCTTAATGATGCTTTGCAAGAGATTTGTGTTGACAGGAACTATTCTCGAGTTGATCTACCCCCTAGCATTCAAGCTATTCTTGATGAGTTTGCTGAGGTGTTTCCGGATGAGATTCCAGCGGGCTTACCGCCCTTTAGGGGCATTGAGCACCAAATTGATCTTATTCCAGGAGCTTCTTTACCTAACAGGCCAGCTTACAGAATGAACCCTCAGGAGTGTCAAGAGATTCAGAAGCAGGTGCAGGAGCTTGTAGATAAGGGGTATGTTCGAGAAAGTCTTAGTCCTTGTGCAGTTCCGGTCTTACTTGTGCCTAAGAAAGACAATTCTTGGCGGATGTGTGTTGATTGCCGAGCTATCAACAACATAACTGTCAAGTATCGTCATCCTATACCAAGGCTGAATGACATGTTGGATGAGCTTCATGGTGCCACAAACTTCACCAAGATTGATCTTAGGAGTGGCTACCATCAAATCCGAATGAGGGAAGACGATGAGTGGAAGACCGCCTTCAAGACCAAATTTGGTCTATATGAGTGGCTTGTTATGCCATTTGGACTTACTAATGCTCCCTCTACTTTTATGAGGCTTATGAATCATGTCTTGAGAAAGTTTATAGGGAAGTTTGTTGTAGTTTATTTCGATGATATCTTAATTTACAGCAGGTCCCTAGGGGAGCATGAGCAACATCTCAGGGAAGTACTCGTTACTCTTACTATACAGCGACTATATGCTAATTTGAAGAAGTGTGATTTTTGCACTGATAAAGTTATATTTCTTGGCTTTGTAGTGAGCTCCCAGGGATTACAGGTTGATGAGGAGAAGATTAAGGCCATTCAGGATTGGCCAACCCCCATGACTAGCAGCCAAGTCAGAAGTTTCCATGGATTGGCTAGCTTCTATCGGCGTTTTGTGAAGGATTTCAGCACCATTGCTGCACCCCTAACAGAGGTAACAAAGAAGCATTCGGCCTTTGTTTGGAAGGAGGCTCAAGAAAGGGCGTTTGAAGAGCTAAAACGCAGATTGACCGAAGCGCCATTGCTTGTGCTTCCCGACTTCACTAGGCCCTTTGAAGTGGAATGTGATGCCTCAGGAGTTGGCATAGGAGGAGTACTTATGCAAGAAGGTAAGCCTATTGCCTTCTTTTCTGAAAAGTTGAAAGGTGCAAGACTAAATTACTCTACTTATGATAAGGAATTGTATGCATTATATAGAGTACTTAAGACTTGGCAACACTACCTATGGCCTAGAGAGTTTGTTTTGCATATCGATCATGAATCTTTGAAACATTTTAGGAGCCAAGACAAACTTGATAGGAGGCATGGTAGATGGATGGAATTTATTGAGACTTTCCCTTATATTATCAAATACAAGAAAGGAAAGGACAATGTTGTTGCTGATGCACTATCTAGGAGGCATGCTTTAATTGTTCAACTTGACTCTAAGGTGTTAGGCTTTGTTTACATCAAGGAGTTATATCGTAATGATGCTGATTTTGGTGCTATTTATAAGCAATGTTTAGATAAAGGAACTTTGGATAAGTTTTACTTGTTTGATGGTTTCTTGTTTAGGGCCGGTAAAGTATGCATACCTAAGTGTTCTTTGAGATTATTGCTTGTTGAAGAAGCCCATAAGGGTGGATTAATGGGACACTTTGGTAGAGATAAGACATATCATATGTTGCATACTCATTTTATTGGCCCCATATGCTTAGGGATGTTGAGCATTGTTTGAAAAGATGTTTGGAGTGTCTTAAGACTAAGTCTAGAGTTAAACCACATGGATTGTATACTCCTTTGCCTATTCCTACGACCCCCTGTGTAGACATTAGTATGGATTTTATTGTAGGGTTGCCTAGGACTAAGAAGGGGAGAGATTCTATTTTTGTGGTTGTTGATAGATTTTCTAAAATGGCTCATTTTATTGCTTGCAACAAGACTGATGATGCTCATCATGTGGCTGACTTGTTCTTTACCGGAGTTGTTAGGTTACATGGAGTACCAAAGACTATTGTGAGTGATAGGGATGTGAAATTTCTAAGTTACTTTTGGAAAACTCTTTGGGGAAAACTAGAGACTAAACTACTATTCTCTACATCTAGTCATCCTCAAACTGATTCAAACTGAAGTAACCAATAGGACCTTAGGAACCCTTTTGAGAGCCATTCTTAAGAAGAATTTGAAAGCTTGGGAAGAAGCCTTACCCCATGTTGAGTTTGCCTACAATAGAGCCATCCATTCCTCAACCTCGCTGAGTCCCTTTGAATGTGTGTATGGTTTGAATCCACTAACCCCTTTTGATCTTATGTCGTTACCTACGAAGGAGCGAGTGGATTTCAATGCAAGAAAACAGGTTGATCACATCAAGGAAATTCATGAGAGGACAAGAGCTAAATTGCTAGAAGTAGCTGCTACAAATGCTAGCAAGGCAAATAGGAAGAGGAAGAAGGTCGTCTTCAAGGAGGGAGACCTCGTGTGGGTCCACTTTAGGAGAGAACGTTTCCCCAGCAAATGCCACTCAAAGCTGTCCCCAAGAGGTGGTGGACCATTCAAGGTGCTTAAGAAGATTGAAGATAATGCTTATGTCTTGGAGCTTCCCGGTGAATATCAAGTGAGTGCCACCTTCAATGTGCAAAATCTAACATTGTTTGAAGGCGAAGAACAGGAGGAGCTGGATGATTCGAGGTCGAATCCTTTTCAAGAAGGGGAGGATGATGAAGGATCATCTGGACATCAACCGACACCAACGGTTCCCGAGTTTGAAGGTGCATTGACTCGTTCGAGAGCTAAGGAAGTCCAACAAGAACTAGACAAGTTAGTAGCTTTCTTCATGTCTAAAGAGCTAAGTGTTGAAGAGGAACCACCATTGAAGACGGTTATGATAATTGAGGTTCGAGAGCACTCGGAGCCAAACGACGAAGGCGGCGGAGACAATGGCAAATCCGCGACCGCGGCCATGCCACCCGCGACCGCGGATCCAGACCCGCGATCGCGGATCGCGACCTGTTGATTTCGCTGAGAATTCTTGTTTTATTTCGTTTTCGGGATTTAATGCCTTTTATTGGTTTGTTATTTTAGGAAACACTTTTATTGCTTTATTTCTTTTAATTGGCATCCTTATGAACCCTATATAAGGTTTTCCTTAGTTATTGTTTTAGGGCACCCAGACTTTGATATTGAATACATCGTTTATCGTTTTTCCTCCCAAAAGAGAGCTTTTGTGAGAAGAGTGCCTCGTGTGCATTGTTGTTGAACTCGCCCTAGTTGTACTTGTGTGTGTCAATCTCCTCCATAAGGTTGGTGCTATCGAGACTCCATAGAGCATCCTTCAGGTGCCTTGACCCACCATAGTCATTGTGTTTGGTTGTAATCATCCGTTGGGGTTTCGTCATCATTCGGTAAGGTTCTTGTTCTTAAGTTCAGGGTTTTATCGTTGTTTGATTTGGTTCCAATTGGCCTATCATTCGACTTATCCTTCTTTCATCTCATTCTAATTCCGCCTTTCTTCTCTATTCGAGTTTCTGTTCGAGGTTTGGTGTCTAGATCGGACAACAGCGGCTTATCCCCGCATCAGATGATGAGGTTGGCTGATGAACCCCATAACAACCGTTAGGGTGTTAGTCAACCCAATTAGTGGAGCGACTACTACGTCGTACCTCCACCTTCTGGCGATGCAGGGCCATCACAACATCAAACAGATGGTGCAAATGATGAGTGTGAGGACGATGAAGAGGATGAGGATGAGGGTGAGGAAGAGGAAGAGGTTCACAAACAACCAGAAGGTGATCATTAGAGGAATGTTCAAGAAGAACATGAGGATGAGGAATAGCAAGACGAACAAGATAAGGAAGAGGAACGGCCTAGGCGACGACGAGCACCACCAAAGGTCAAAGTTATATTTGATCCTAACTTAGATCATGGTATTCCCGGAGGTCCACAAAATCTGGAGCTGCTCAAAAGCTTTCCTGCTCATACAACATTCTACGTGCAACAAGGAAATGTATGTAATTAGAATTTGGTTTTTAGATTTTATACTTTCATGATAATAAAATATGAATTGATGTTAGGATATTTGGTTGAAATATATGAAAAAAATACATTTGGTCCATTACTTGATTATATGAAGCATGAGTTATTATATGGATGGATTTTTTTAATTTATGTATGACCACTTTGTGTTGTGATATTGAATTTGGTAATGTATGAATTGATTTAGTTAAATTGCTGGATTGTTTGTTGAAATATTTGTACAAGTGTTGAAAATTTGGTTAGGGATGGTTCTATCCAGCATGCAAAAACTGGTTTTTGTCCAATGAGAAATGTAAATCCACACGTGACGTATGGATACATTCCACACGCGACGTATGGATGCAATCCACACGTGATGTATGGATGCATTCCACACGCGACGTATGGATGCAATCCACACGTGACATATGGATTTGCATTTCTCCTGAAATGAAGTTTCTGCATTCAGGACAAAATATGTAATATGCAGTGTCTGCAATTTTGTTAACTGGTGGATAATGTTTTTGAAGTTAATGAAATGATTTGTAGCGAAAGTGAAATGATTTATGCTACATAATCAATTTACAAGAGAGAGGTGTTTTAAATTATCAGACTAGATCGTGTCATATTCATGCTTGTTCTCTTGACAAACGGCAGCCTTGGAGCCAACATGCAATTGCAACCCAACTGAGTCATATCAAGTTATTGGTGTACGATGAGCTTGACTATCCACTCCTTTGCGCTTTTATAGAAAGATGTCATCGGGAGACGAACTCCTTCCATATGCCCTTTTCTGAGATGACGATGACATTGCTGGACGTTCAAAAGCTATTGGGGCTTCATATTGACGGGTTTTCTATCGAGGCCGACGACGAAGCAGGTTTTGGGTCCAATGCCAAAAAGAATTGGTTTGGTGAAAAGGGACAAGCCAATTTAAAAGTTCCAGATGACAACCAAAAAGGATATTGGATGAGTGCAGCATCTCTGAAGAGGCATTGTGAGAGCCAAGTTGATCCCGAAATTCGTGGGCTAGGCTATGTTCTTTATTTGCTAACTTCCACCATCTTTCCAGACAAGTCGCAACACTTAATCCCTTTGAGATTTGCTGCATTTCTGGGAAGTGTTGAGATTTCACGGCAGTGCTCATGGGGATCTGCGGTGCTCGCATATTTCTATCGTTGCATGGGCATCCGTTCACAAAAGGAATGTGCCTTGATGTCATTTTGTTTCACCTTGCTACAAGTAAGTATCTAAATATTTACGTTATGGTCTTATTCATTATATATTTTTTTAATGTTAACTTTATTTTTCTTTAAATTAGGCTTAGATCTACACCTATTTCCCAACCATTGCAGTGGATTGTCTTCAAAATCCTAATTGGCATCCTGGTCTTCCTTATGCATTTCGTTGGCAACCAACGAATGTGTTGCCAACTAACAACCCTAGTTGGAGAAACTACAGAGCTGAACTCGATGCAATGATGGAGGATCGGGTATTTGTGTTGCATTTTACAATTTTTTTTATATTATCATATGATTTTTGAGTTTTAAATGTTGTTGTTATTCATTTAGATTAATTAGGGCTATTATGTTTGGATTCTGTCAAATGCTGAAAACTAAACCCTGGAATGTGCAAGTCCACACGTGACATATGGATTATATCCGTACACGGTGTATGGAATATATCCATACACGACATATCGACTTGCACATTCTAGAGTTTAGTTTTCTTGCAATTATGTTAGTATTATTGAAATAATGAAATGATTTGTTTATAATTTATATGATTTTTGAGTTTTAAATGTTGTTGTTATTTATTTAGATTAATTGGATCCCGTATGGTGAGATCGACTTCACTGACTCGAGCTATGCTCCAACACTATTTTTTGGGGTGTTGAACTGTATGGACATAACAAAGCCCCACATGCCCGATAGGTTGCCTAGGCAGTTTGGTCGGGTGCAAGGGATTCTGAGGCCTCCGATTGCACCTTTGAAGGCATGGAGGAAAACCAAGGCAAAGTCCTATGTGGTGGAATATGATAAACATCACTGCAGTTGGGATGGGAGGGATATACACACCCTCACCTTTGAAGAGATGAGCCCACCAACGTATCAAGCTTGACAAGTTGCTCCGAACTATCTTAGTTGGTACATCCCCCGGACTCACTGATTTTTGACACCCAACATTCACACGAACTTGGAAGCTCAAGTGATAATTTATATCTCATTTACCTTGAACTTCAATTTTAACTTATGATTTAGGTTAAACATTATGGAAATCATTGATTTTGATTGTTTGATTTTATTGGTAGGTTTTTGGGAGGGTCTACATGAACTTGCAACCATATTCAACTGTAGGTGCCAATATTTTTGAGGAGATGCAACATCCACTAAACCAAGCACTATATGATATTGACCTGTTCAGAAGTCAGAATCAAAATCAGGGTTGATCTTCTTGGAGTGGATCGTTTGTGTTGAACTGTTTGTTTTCGGATTGTCATGATTTATGGTTTTTCGTATGGATTGTTTGTTTATGTTATTGTTGGATTGTTTGTTTAGATTGGTTTCTGTTTGAACTTTGCAATTCAGATTAGCGTATGGCTTGTTATATTTTAAGTTTAGGGTGAAGATGATATATATTGCATTCTGTATGGCATGCGTTATTCCATATGCAGCGTATGGAACATAGGCATACCCGACGTATGGATAGTATCCACACGCGCCGTATGGATTTACACATTCCATACAAAATGCGGTTCATGACTTAATACATATAGTACATGAACTTTTAAGTGAAAAAAATTTAACCTTACAAACAACATTAAATTGAACCATAAAATAAAACATAAAACTCAAGTATGTCAAAATATACAACCCTACAAACAACATAGAACTCTAACACATAATAAATTCGGTTACAATGGAATTACCAAGGCTTTGAACCTCCTTCATATTTCTCATTAATCAAGGCTTTGTTTTCTGCAGCAACTGTAGCATTTTCTTCCATTAGTTCTGTATTTTTTGCCTCAATTGTCGCTACTCTGGTCTGATCTAGTAACATGCATGTACTCTCTCATCAGTTCGAGCCCATCCTCCAGTCCACCAACCTTCGAAGAGTGATACAAATTATCCTCATTTAATTGGAGTATAACTTGTCTTGCACGACCTAAGTATGGATGATTGATCCAATTCGTATATTTGCACCCACCATCTTTATCATGAGATTCCCACGACCTATCAGGGCATCCCCAATACTTTCGCCCGTAGTTCACCTTATCATGACTGAATTGTTCAGTAGACACCTGCACAGTTGGTTGTTTGCTGCACCAACAAATCCTCTGTACCAGATTCATTCGTTTGTTGTCAAAAAAATAAATACACACAACTATGTAAACAATGTGTTACAACTAAAATAACAATGAAAATCCAAGATACATAATCAAAATTAGTGATTTTTACTCTGTAGGAGAAATATGCGCAACTTCATACAAGATTTAGGGTTTTTGTATGGATTTATATATACACGAGGAAAATAAGGTTGATGGGCCGAATTACGGTTTTAGAGCCCAAACACGTGATTAAGCTTAAGTCAGATAACAAGTTCTTGCAAAGTATAGTTGTATCAAGCTGTATCCAAGCATACTTCAATTATTGTTAGTTGTTTAGTTTCTAGATTGAGTTTGTTTTAGTTGGACTGGATTTCAAATGGGCCTGCTTTGGTTTGGTTTTTGTGCCTTTTTCTGCATCGGCCCAAAATGGACACAACCAAACATTGTAATATGTATTCTTTATTCAGTCACTTAAACTTAGCTAACACATCTTCTAGTTAGACTGGATCTCAAAATGGGTCTGCTTTGGTTAGGATATTGGGCCTTTTTTCTGCATTGGCCCAAAACTAAAAAAAAACCCTATTAAAACCTCCTCTATAAATTCACTGCCTCAACAACTATTATCTCACTCAGCTCTAACTTTCACCGCGCCGTAAAAAAAAAGGTTTGAAGTTCTTACTTTGTATTTGAAGCTCCCATTTTCATTGATTTGGTTTGCTATTTTTCTTGTTTCTAACTTATTTTCGTACTTTGTATTACAGATTCAAAACTAACATGGCATCATCTTTGCATCATCAGTACCACAACCAGGCAGCTGGAATCAGTGTCCGATGAAGAGGTGTTCGCAAAAACTCAGGGTTTTCAGTGCTAACGACAAGACGAAACCCGCTGAGTATGGTCAGAGGTATGTTACATGCAGATGTAACTTCAGGATCATGTTTCTTGAACCAGAATATGACCATCATCATATCTTTGTCATGGCAAAATTTCTGAAAGAAAACAATGAGATAAAAGGGAAACTAAAAATCTTTAACGCAAAGGCAGATTTCGACACATCCAAATATTTTGTTTCACAGTTCTATCCCGAGGAATCTGCTTCTGATTCCGATTAGTGTTCTTAGGTTTCTTCTGTTAAGATGTAATGTTATGTGTCTTCTATTTAAAGAATGAGTCTGTTTTATTTTCTAATGAGTATGTTTTAAGTTGTAATGATCAAGCTGTTGTAGTTTCTGGATTGTATGTTTTAATTTATCTGAAATCTCTTGTAGTTTATCAGAATCTGTTTCACTTAACCCATCTAAAAAAGAAGAAGACAAGACAATACCTCTGTAAAAAGCAGACAAGTGATACAATACATTGAGCAAATTCATGCATTCAATTCTTTAGAGGTCTATGATATTACACCAGTGACAGTGGTGAAAAATACATGCGTTCAATACTTTAAAGGTCTATGACATTACATCACATTACAAGTAAACATTTTTAGGAATGACAATAACTCTTGAACCACTCATCATCTTCATCTCCTTCTTGGATTATGACAGTATTTTGGTTGATGGACTTCCTCCTCTTCTTTTCGGGGTATGTAAGCAAAACATCGAGCAAACACTTCGTCATACAAATCCGCCACAAATTCTTCACAATTACACTCCCAAAGATCATAAACAGGTGGAAATGGACATTCATCGTGAAGGTGGGTTTGAGATAATAAACAACATTGTGCATAATTAAATTTACATGTAATGCAAAGTACAAATACACTAAGTAATTAAAGTTAAAAAACATATCGGGATGAAATGTTCCTCCTTTGAAAGTAGTAATATGCAAAAAGTTTCCATCTTGAATCCAGGTTGACCATACCAAGTTGGAAGTCTAAGAGGCAAGGATATCTAGAGTATTTACTCGCCTATACATACAAAGGCACAATTACATGCCGAACTCACCATATATCCCATTTCCGATACGGTAAGACAATGATCCATTGGGGCTGATATGGTATCGCTTTCCCATGTAAGTTGATGTATGGAGGACTCCAATGTTGGTTTTTTTCCATACCAATCCACGTGCCTTCCAGTAAATGCCAAATCTCTTTAGCTTTGTGTATCATCTCTTGGCGTATGAACTTCCATTGGTTTTGGTTCCCACCAGTTTCCATAGCACTAGATCCAAATCCGCAGTTTCCATCAGCCACAGTCTCAAAATAACCTTGCATATGGAGGTAGCTTAGTCTTATACTTCAAAGGCGCCCTTTTTTTTTGTTTAACGGGAGGTGCACCAAACGGTTTAGCAATCCTTTGCTTCTTGGGAGGTGTTACTTCCAAAGCTCTAGAGTTCATCTCTTGATCAGTGTATTCCCATGCAGACATGTTTCTTTGTGTAGATCTTGACACTTTGTTAGGAGCTCCTTGGGGACGACCACCGGTGTGTTTCGAAATAGGCGGATCTTTGAGAGGAGTATCCACTTTACCATCTCTCTGACAGATAGCGCACACTTCTCTTGATCATGTGGTGACAAGGTGGGAAATGTTTCTTCATAAAATTCGTCAAATAAACGTCTCTAACTTGTCGCAATATGTATGGTCTACAACATCGATGGTAATTATGTGTGAAAACATTATACAAATTAGTGATATTAGGCATATAAAGTCCCAATAAGGTATCTTTCACACAAAACGGGACTTGAAACTATGCGCAAACGCTGAAAGGCCTTAAGGCCCAATTTGGCGAAACGATGTCGAAATGGAATGAAACTTGGTTTCAATGCCAATTAGGGATATTTAACCATGTGAGTAACTTCAAATCAAAACTTCTTTCTTTTAAAGTAACACCTCCTTTGTAAAAACCTTAGTAGTCATAACTCTCTAACTTGTCGCAATATGTATGGTCTACAACATCGTTGTTGATTATGCTTGAAAACATTATACAAATTAGTGTTATTCGGCATATAAAGTACCAATTAGGTCTTGCTCACAAAAACGGGACTCAAAACTATGCGTAAACGCTAAAAGGCCTTAAGGGGCCTTAAGCCCCAATTTGGCGAAACGACGCCCAAACGATGTCGAAATGGAATGAAACTTGGTTTCAATGCCTATTAGGAATATTTAACCATGTGGGTAACTTCAAATTAAAACTTCTGACTTTTCAAGTAACACCTCCTTTGTAAAAACCAAACTAGTCATAAATCTTTAACTTGTCTCAATATGTATGGTCTACAACATAAATGTTGATTATGTTTGAAAAAAAATACAAATTAGTGTTATTAGGCATATAAATTCCCAATACTCTTCAACGCATCATGTATGAACGTAATCCGCACGTCACGCACATAAACATTCCACATGTCGCGTATGGATATTGTTCGTGCGTGACGTATGAATTTGCTTTTCAGAAGCTAAGGCCCGCATGAACGTCTTATCTCACCAAATTGAAATAATTCTCTCAATTTTTTAACCATTTTCGTAACACCTACTAATACCTATTAACACACCTTATTTCTCTATCTTTATTTCCAAATCCAAAATCCAAAACCCATTAAACTACAGTATTGGATAATCTTGAGCTCCAAATACACCATTTTCTCCAAAAGAAGTTTATTCCATATGGAGAGTGAAGAGGATTGCACCAATAAAAGAGGTGGAGAAAAAGCATTTTGAAGTTATAATCAAAATGAGGTAATATTCTTTCTAAAATATTGACATTTAAAGTGTTATTTTGTTTTAGGATTTGATTTAGTTAGGTTTTATGGGATTCACATGCTAAATGTATTAGTAGTATGATAAAAGATGTCGATTTGTGAATTTTTTTAACTATAGTGAATGTAATGATGCAATTGATGACTTTTGAGGCGTTGGATTGATTTATGGTTTCCTTTGTTTAACATTTCATGTTTTACATTGTTAGTGAATGTTGGGTTGTGTTAATTTGTTAACTTTAGTGATTATAATGATTGAAAATGTTTATTTTAGACATATTTAGTCTTAGGAACATATATAATCCGATATTTATGTGTGAGAAAAAATATGTATATCCATACATCATGCATGAAAGTGGTTCATACGTGACGTGTGGAATGTATCCATGTGTGACGTATGGATCTTCCTTACAGAAGCTGAACTGGTTTGTTTTCTGTGTATTTCTCCATAAGTGAAACTCTCTGTGATTACTTGATTAAACAACATATCTCTTAATGACTACACGCAATGTCCTCAACAATGTATGAACACCGACATACCTTAGTTTGATTTGGGTATTGAAAAAATAGGTCAACCTCAATATGGGACCGAAAATGCAGCAACATGGGAACAACCACAATCAAAGTTTGGTGATATCAACACAAGATCTTTTTGAATCGGTTACGAGTACACGCAATGGCCTTCACATTTGGTGAGGCCAGTTTCAGACACAATATTTGGAAATGTGTTTCGTCCTTTGCATATTGCACCACAATTCGATATTCCAGTAGAAGACGAACTATATGTCTCTATGGATTACTCAGATGCGTTTACAACTGATTTTGTATTCGCCTCTAGACTAGAGGGAGTGAATTGGGCATCAAAGATTGCAGATGCCAATAACTTCTGCATAGTCCTTGGAAGGAGTAGAGCATCTACTCCAGCACATTCTGGAAAACTTCAGCTTATCAATGATAGTGGACGAGAGAATTTCTCAAAAGCAAAGGGTATGAGGAAAAACATCAAGACCGAGAAATGTAGATGTTGGTTCTAGTTAATGCTTCTAGAGAAGCCTAGAGAAGCTTGAAGACTTACTGTAGTTAGTGGTAGCCACAACCATCCTATTGGCAGTAGCTTGTTCAGGAATGCGTTTGCTTGGAGAATCACGACCGATGAATTCAGTACTGTAGTTGAAATGACTTCTCATTGTAAACCAAATGAGATATTCACTATTTTCAACAAGTCTCCCAAGAACCGTAAAAAAAAAACAAATGTACAATGTGATGGCCAAGATAAGGGGTGAAAACAGGGAAGGAAGAACTGTTGTCCATGAGTTTTTCCAAGAATGTTAAGAGAACAACTATTTCATGGAGTATAGGCCAAGCAAGGAAGATCTGTCTAAGATTAATGATATGTTCTTTGCTAGTCCAGAATCAATGAAGCTCCTAAAGGAATTTCCGCATGTACTTCTAATGGACTTCACATATAGCACAATCAAGTAAGTTTTGTGTGATTATTGACCATCAAGTATGATTTTCCATAACATTTCAATAATATTATTTTAAATTAACTCTTTATAGGTACAAAATGAATTTTTTTGAGATTGTTAGAATCACTTCTACATGGAGGAACTTTGTTGTTTGTGGGAATTTATTGAGGTCGAGACTAAAGAGCATTATTTGTGGGCTATGCAACAACTTCAAGAGATGTATAGATGAATTGGAGCAACACCGACTTGCATTGTTACAGACCATGAACAAGCTTTTATGAATGCAACAGATCTTCTATGGCCGAATGCAAAGTTTCTTCTATGTAGATGACATATTAGGAAAAACTTAGAGACCAAAACTTCAAACGATATGGGATCGAAAGTCAAGGGAAAAACTTATCCAACGACTATTACGACTTGTTCAAGGAAACCACCGAAGAAGGATTTGAAAGAAAGTTGCATCATGACAAACATGTACTTTATCTATACTCACACTTATACACTTTTATTCAATTTACCACATTCAACATAAAGTTATGTAAAAATGAAAATTCATATGTCACGTATGGAACACATCCATACACGATGTATGGAAACCAATGTATGTTATTTTCATTCTTACTCGTTCATCTGTGTGTTCTGTAAAAATTCACATTCATACGTCACGCGTGGAAAACATCCATACGCGACATACGGATGTGCATTTTACAAAACAAGCAGAATCTCAGTCCCCAACTGTGCTAGATTTTGAACACTTTAAGAAAATTCCAGAGTGGAAGGAGCACATTCATGTTTGAAGTCATATTTGAGTGGAGGACAAGGTAGGTTCGATACAGTGTTCGCGAAATACAATAGTATATATGGCAGGAAAACAGCTAAAAGAGATATTGGGTTCTTTTAACGAGAGTCTAACAAAGAGTTTTACACTTGTCCATCATTCATGTTTGTTTGTACATGTGAAGTGGAAAGTTTCGTACAAGGCGTTGGATCTCTTTATTAAAGAATACGAGAAAAGTTTAGAAGGCATGTACAATCCACAATATTGCAATTTTGCAATCAAGGTGAGAGACGGGATGTTGTGTGTCCATGATACTGAGAGTTGTTTGCAGCAACAAAGGCCAATTCAGTCTTCATCTTTGCATCCGATTTGGAATTTGTTGTCTTTGGAAGAAGTGGATACACCGTGTCATCTTGAAACTAAGAGAAACGTGGAAAGAGTTACGACTAGTAAGACTTTTACAAAGAAGGTGTTACTTGAAAAGTAAGTAGTTGTGATTGGGAGTTACCCACATGGTTAAATATCCCTAAAATGCATTGAAACCAAGTTTGATTCCATTACGACATCGTTTGGGCATCGGTTCGCCAACTTTGGCATTAAGTCCCCTTTAAGGCCTTTTAGCGTTTAAGCATTGTTTCGAGTCCCGTTTTGTGTGAACGAGACCTTATTGGGACTGAGACTTTATATGCCTAATAACACTAATTTCTATAATTTTTTCAAACATAATCAACAACGATTTTGTAGACCATACATATTGCGACAATCTAGAGAGATATGACTAGTAAGGTTTTTACGAAGGAGGTGTTACTTGAAAAAGTAAGAAGTTTTGATTTGAATTTACGCACATGGTTTAATATCCCTAATAAGCATTGAAACCAAGCTTGATTCCATTCCAACATCGTTTGGGCGTCGTTTCGCCAAATTGGGCCTTATGGCCCTTTTAAGGCCTTTTAGCGTTTACGCATAGTTTTGAGTCCCGTTTTGTGTGAGAGGGACCTTATTGGGACTTTATATGACTAATGTTACTGATTTGTATAAGTTTTTCAAACATAATCAACAACGATGTTGTTGATTATACATATTGCGACAAGTTAGAGAGTTATGACTAGTAAGGTTTTTACAAAGGAGGCGCTACTTCAAAAGTAAGAGGGTTTTGATTATGAGTTACCCACATGGTTAAATATCACTAATAGGCGTTGTAACCAAGTTTCATTTCATTCTGACATCGTTTGGGCGTTGTTTAGCCAAATTGGGTCATAACGCCTTTTAGCGTCTACGTATAGTTTCGATCCTGATTTTTTGTGAGCTAGACCTTATTGGTTCTTTACATGACTAATAATATTAAGTTGTATAATGCTTTCAAACATAATCAACATCGATGTTGCATATTGCGACATCGTTTGATTTTCAAAAATAGGTGTTACTTCAAAAGGAAGAAGTCTTGATTTGAAGTTACCCGCATGGTCAAATATCTCTAATAGGGATTGAAACCAAGTTTGAATCTATTCTGACAACTTTTAGACAACATTTTTCCAAATTGGGTTTAAAGGCCTTAAAACGTCACTGAAATTGACTTATTTTGCACACATAACTACAAATACATTGAAGTTAATTATATATATGTCACTTAACATATGTATTTTCATACATCACGTATGCATTACAGTCATACGTCACGTATATACATCATTCATACGTCGCGTATGGAACTAATGCATACGTGACGTATGCTTTTTTTTTTTAAAATGTTGCAACCCATACGCGTCGTATGGATATAGTCCATACACGACGTACAAAACTGGGCGGTAAATAGAAAAATGGGTGAGCGGTAAATAGAAACCATATAAATATACTATACAAGTAAGAATTTCATAATGCTTAGACATCTTGATGAACATTTATCAAAGTCTTGATGAACAATCACTTTTTGGTGAACTTTATAAGTATAGTACATTTTGGTACATCATTCTGAACATTTAAGGATGTCTTGATGAACATTTAAGCTTGACATGATGAACATTTAGCTACGTTTGATGAAAATCAAGTGTTTTTTACTCAAATCATATTAAAGTGGTGTTTGACTAAAGTGGTGGTCCGGTGGTGGTCCGGCAAGTGGTGGTCCGGCAAGTGGTGTCACGTGTCTTCGTCTTGCCTCTTGAATCTTCCTTCATCAAAAGCCTCACATTCATTCTCATTTGTCACTATTGAGAGTATTATCACCGGATACTTTATAATATGTAGTAGTAGAATACAATAGAATAATATATAATAAAATAATGGATCCTCATCCAGTGGGAATAACCCTTAAAGTGAGAAATAAGAATACAAATGTGCACATTTATTTTTCAAGGTCGATTTTTCTATTTTGTGCAGAAATTAAAAATATGCACGTTTTTCATGGAGATGTGCATATTTTACTGAAAAAATGTGCACATCATAACACATTTATGTGTTTTTTCAGTCAGTAATTTCATTTTAGGTAAACAATTTTCCGTAAAAAATTGTTTCTACTCCCAATATCAAATTTCATTTTTAGTATTTAGGATGCACAATTTATATCTTATAAAGTGCACTTGTGTATTTTTGAAAAAAAATTGCATCCACTTTTATGTTAAATAGATATTCACATAAGCTTTTCATAAAAAAAGAGTTCGGAGAATACATGTTCAAAATTTGTGTTTTGAAAAATGTGCATATCTTATAAAGCTAATTTGCCTATTTTTTGCAGAAAATGTGCAAATGTAATTTTTGCTCAGGAACGAAAGTTTTTAATTAAAATGAGCTCGGAAAAAACAAGTTCAAATTTGTTTTTGGAAAAAATGTGCACAACTTATACAACTAAATTTGCACATGTAATTTTGGTCCTGAAATGAATGTTTGTCATTGAAAAAGGCTCGAAAAAACAAGTTTAAATTTTGTGTTTGAAAAAATGCGCATTCCTTATAAAACTAATGTGCAGAAAATATGCACGTACAATTTTGGCTCAGAAATGAAAATTTGTTAAGGAAAAAAAGAGTTTGGCAAAAAAAAACGAGTTCAAAATTTGTGCTTCAAAAAAATGTGGACATCTTTTACAATATATATGCATATTTCGTGAAAAAATGTGTGTATAATTTCGGGCAAAAAATGGAAATTTGTTGAGAAAACAAATTTGAGAGAGAATAAAATAAAATGTAACCGTTTAATGTTTGACCGTTGAGTATAGAAAGACGGTTGAGTATTGACTTTCTGGGAAGGTAATATAAACCCTTGATTTGATTTTTACCTGAATCTTACTATTCACTCTCACTCCATCATCATCACTCGATCAATAAAAGGCAGAGGCTAAATGCACTCGAATTGACGGATGGATGGGGCGAATGACTACCGTAACATCGCCCCGTACCTCACGAATTCTGAATTCGTGAGGTTTGCTTGAATTTTTCTTCCGACCGGTTTAAATAAATAAAATATATATGAGGCGACCGGTTCAGTAATAAATTGAACCGGTTCAGTAATTAAGTTTTTCGGAAAACCGGTTTTGAAATGATAATCCGGTCTAGCATGTACAGACATCACGAATGCTGAATTCGTGAGGTGTTAGAACAAACCTCACGAATTCATAATTCGAGAGTTTGTACGTAATGAATTCCCAGTTTCGTCAGGAATCTAGGGCAGGGATGTGATCGGTTTCCCGAGGAAAAAGGCTCGAAGACCTCGCGAATTTAGAATTCGGCTACGTTACATGCCCTAATTGATTTAGTCGGGTATATATATAGTGTACGTGATGATGAGGTTGGGAGAAGAAGAAGGAAGAGAGTAGGAGAAGAAGAGGAAGGAAAATCGACATTATTTCAAATAAGAGATTCGAAGAAAGAAAATAAGACAATTATGGTAAGTTACATAATGTACTTGTAATTTAATTGTTTCAGTCAATATTTTAGTTTTGTGAATGTATATATATATAAATACATTGTATGTTAGAATACGTATCAAAGATTACAATTTTTTAAGAGTGTAAAACGTCATGATGTGTACGTACATATTGTACTGTAATTTAGAGGTGGTGAAGCTAATATTTGCGTACTATATTTTTAGAAATGGAGTTAGAAAGTAAACTGTTGTAGATGAATTTGAAGTAAAATATGAATCCCGAATTGAGGATTCGGGAGTATGAATTGTGCCTTGCGAATTTAGGATTCGCGAGGTAGTTAAGAATACACATTGTTCTGTTTTAGCATTATTTATGTTATTTTAACTGAATTATTTAATAAAGCGGAGTACATAGTTCATGAGTTATATTGCACATCGTTATTTGTAGGAAGACTACACATGGTTATTTGAAAACGATTATGTGTGGAATAACAAAGAAGATGTGTTATGTTGGGCACGTGGAATCGGTACAGAGAACAACATGGTCTTAATAATTGACCGTTCAGGAGAGAAGTATGTGAAGCTTACATGTGAGAAATATGGGGCTTATCGTGGGGTAAAAAATTTGTTGATTCGCAACCCGAGGTCCAAAAAAAGTATGTGTCCGTTTCGCCTCCATTGTCATTGTGAGGATAACGAATGGACATTGAGAGTGGTGTGCGGGTGTCACAATCACCCCCTCCCAGAAAGACTGGTGGGTCATGCATATGCCGGAAGAATGAACGAGGAACAGAAAAGGGATATCATTTCTCTGATAAAAGCGCATGTGAAGCCGACGAAGATTTTTTTATTTTTGGCAGCGAAGCATGGTGGATGGGGGATGATTACGTCGAAGACTCAAATTAAAAATATGTGTTACACTCTACGTCTTAAGGAGATGGATGGAAAAGATGTAACAGAGTTTACACGAAGTTGGTTGTTGGAGAGGGGTTATATGGTACGATCCCGTGCTATGTCACACGACAACGACATAATTTAAGATTTTTTTTGGGCAAACCCGAAGTCGTTGTTTTTGTTGCGGTTATTCCCATATGTCATCATCATGGACGCTACATACAAGACGAACAAGTATGATAAGTGTATATGTTTTTGTTTAATTTGAATAATTTGTTAGAAAGTGTGTAGTAATAAATATTATGTGAAAATGCAGGTACAATATGGCGTTGTTGGAGATTCTAGGGTTTACTTGCACCGGGCAGACGTTCAACGTTGCGTACTCGTTCATGGCACGAGAGAACTTTGACCACTACAAGTGGACTCTCTTGAAGGTGAAGGAAATGTACGATCACATTGGACAAAGTCCTGGAGCGATTGTGACGGATCGTGATATGGCGGAGATTAAGGCAATTGCTGAGGTATTTCCTAATGCAAAACACCTATTGTGTTGGTTTCATATATTGTGTAACTGCAAGGCACAAGTAAAAACAGCAACGGGAAATCATAATTTTGCTGAAGCGTTTGGGAATAGTTGTAGAGGTGTATTCAATTCTAAATCAGTAGAGATGTATAATAGCCGTGTCGCTGAGATAAGGAAGAAGTATCCAGGCTTTTATCCTTATTTAAACGAGACGTGGTTGTCTCCTTACAAAGAGCGCATTGTACGGGCATGGACGGACAATATATTCCATTTGCTTACGAGGACAACGAATAGGTATTACTGTTGTTATTTATGTATGTGTTGAATTTGTATATATAATCATGTCTTACAATCATTGATAGTAATTATTAATCTGTATTGTAGAGTTGAAGGTGCTCACTCGAGGTTGAAAAATTTCATAGACAACAGTGTTGGTTCGTTTAACACCATAGCACAAGAGATCCACTTAACTATCTTAATTCAGATTCTGGGTATTCAGCGGAAAATGGAAATGGATGTCAATACCATACTCTCCAAAGTAATTCGCATGGAAGGAACTGGGCGGTATACATATTATGTGGAGCTCGTAAATAAGGTTTCAACTGACTGTATGAATATACTTATGGAGACCATGGATAGGATCGAGAATCCTTCCAAGGGTTTCCACCCTCATTCGTGCAGCGATAGATGGTGGAGAAATGTAAGAGGCCTTCCTTGTGCACATGATTTGTACAGCTACATGAGTATGGGTGTGCCAATTCCTTTAGGGGAAATTCACGACTTCTGGAAACAAATTGTCTGGCATAAACCACCAGAAGGATATACAGTCCCCCTAGATGAGGAAAATGAGGTCAACAATGGTTGCAGACGTCCTTTGCAAGAGCCGCCACCGGGATATAATAAAAAAAAAGGCAGGCCACGTATGACTGAACCTGAGAAGAGGGAGCAGACATGGTATGAGCATGTATCAGGCAATGATAATATAGGTCGGAGGAGGTACAGAAGGCCAAAAGGGGAGATATTTGTGGAATCCGACGAAGAATTTGAGGACGAGGACGACTTGGAAGACGATGCTGATGATGAGCAGTCAGGTGTAAGTCAGGGTATTGATTATAAGAAAGTGTTTGGCCAAAACCAGATAGATCATTTCATGTTTGGTTACATTACGAACTACAAAACCGTAAGGGGAGATGGTCATTGTGGGTACCGATCTCTTGCATGGCTTCTTGGTTTAGAAGATGAGGATTCATGGAAACATGTGCGCACAACAATGGTGAACGAGGTTCAAGAGAACTACAACTTTTACAACAACATTGGTTATACATTCACAAGATTACATGTATTGGTCCAGCGTATAGGTTGGTTAGGGCAATGTACAAACCGAGAGTTTTGGATGGAGATGCCTGCTTGTGGATTTATAGCTGCTACAGCATTCCAAAAAGTTATTGTGTTGTTATCATGGGGCGGTTCACATACTACGCTCCCATTCTACTCCAAGGGTAGCCCCGTAGAGCCGAAAGACGTAATTGTCATTGCTTTGGTGGGAAATCAAGATCATTACATACCGGTTAGTAAAATGTGATGTACTTTAATTATTTTTCGAAATCGTATGACTTGGAATATTTTTGACATTATATTTATGTTTTATGCAGGTCAAGTTATCAGATAACGCTCCTATTCCTCCGGTTGCTTATAATTGGACCCACCACCATCATTCTAGCGTAAGCGGTTGGGAACATCAATTTCAGGATCGTATAAACCATTTCCAATATTTACGACAGCTACACAGCAGACCTTTAGCGTAGTCGATGCGTATGTTCATTATTCAATCAGTTTGTTGGTATGTTTATGTAGTATTTATTTTGACTGTTGTAGTGAATATTCAATCCGTTCCGTTAATGAGATTCATCATAACTTCTTACTGAAAATAACAACTGCCTTGCATAAACAAACAAAGTACGACCACCCCCCCTCTAATGCCTCGAAAAGCCGTAGATGCAGCGCCCGGTTCGCTCGGTCGGCCTAGAATACTCACGAGACATCAAAATCATCATTACAACAAGAAGGATAACCGTAAGAGTTTTAGCATATCTATTGCTTTGAACTGAATTTGCGTATGGCATGGCAGGAGCTTGAAGAACCTCTTTCGGGTATACCTCCCCCGAACTCAACATTTTCTTATGGTCCTCGTACTTCTCCTTATACCAAGACAATTCGAATTCCAAATCATCGATTGTCATTAGAAGTTGACTATTTTTTTCGTTACCCGCATCTAAACGCTTCTTCAATATGTTTACTTGGTCCGGGTAGTCGCAATCCTGTATTTACAAACACAATCAGTTATGCACATTCAAATTTTCGACCACATATACGTAAGAAATACAAGTTGGAAGCAGTATACCCCTAAATAATCGTAAAATCTGTCAACTTCGGGAACCGAGCGAGAGGAGTTGCTAGAACCTTGACTGACCATATTTCTTCTGGTGTTTGGTTTAGATGAAAATTTATTTGTTGCACATGGCCATATATATAGGGAAACAAAACCTCACGAATCCATGCTTCGTCAGGTGATGCATTGGTGAGGTTTACGGTGTTTTGAGGATAGAGCAATATGTCAGGAATCTAAGGTTTTGGGAAATTGTAAATTCCACCCTCCCGAATTCAGAATTCGGGACCTATTCACTGTCACGAATTCTGAATTCGGGACCTATTCACCCTGACGAATTCTGAATTCGGGATTTATTCCGGATAGGATTCCCTTAATTTTTCAGCAGATATGGCAGAGGTTTGTACTGCGCAGGGAAACGTATATTCCAGACCTCGCGAATTCACGATTCGGGCACTATTTCAGAAAAGAGTTGATAACTTCTCAGAACCTAGGGCAGAGCAGAGTAGTCTGGATTTCTGTAAAAAGTAGATTCCACACCTCGCGAATTCACAATTCGGGAACTGTAAGAAAAGACTTCACAACTTTTCAGACTCTAGCGCGGAGTAGTCTTCATTTCTGGTAAAAAGTAGATTACAAATGTTATGGAAAACCGCCAATACATATCACGAATGCACAATTCGGGAAGAGTTTACTGAGGCCATTTTCATAGCTTAAGAATTCACAATTCGGGACCTTTTGGAAAGCATTTTCGTAATTTGGGAAGGACTACAACGTTGCACTACGTCTATAAATGGACGACTCCAAATCAAGGTGGGACAACACATAGTTTTGACTCTGTGTAACTGTAAGCTATTGAAATCATGTCCGAACTCAGCTCATCTGGAAGCAGCAGAGTACAAATGTGCCAATGCAATAAGGCAACCGTAATGGCGGAGTCGGAATCAAGGAGAAACTTAGGCAGGAAGTTCTGGTCGTGCCCTGGCACCGGTTATACCATGTGCTACTTCACTCAGTAGATCGATCCTCCTCATCCCGAGTACTCGCAAAACGCCATAAGAAAACTACTGCAGCGTATTTCTTCGTTGGAACATGAAGTCTCTACTCTAAGGGAGACCATGGCTCCTAACGACCGTGCCGACTAGGCTTTACTATTTGAAACTGTAAGTGTGAACTTCTGTGTTCGTCTCATAACTACGTACCCCTTTGTTTTCCAATGTTTTCAGATTTACCATGGTTGTAATGTTTTAATTGCGCGATTGTTGTTATATTGTTGTTTCACCAATGTTGTGATGTTTGAGTTGTATTAATGTTGTAACGTACGTGTGAAATCCAACTTTCAAAATGCGATTGTCGATTTGGACGTACGGATCTGAGTCCCTCAAATTCTTCCATATCTAAAAGTCACACTCCATCTCCATGTATTTGATGCGGAATGAGTCATAAAACACGGTTATTACGTTGAAACGCATGAATTCATCGTAAGCCGTACTTAAGTTCTTTCGTAGAACTGAACGACGCATATCTGGAGGTAGTTCTGCACTTAAAATGAATTTGACTTTGCTACAATTCAACCTTCACGAATTCACAATTGGGGCCCTTTTCCAGATATGATTCCATTACTTTTTCAGAAGATGTGGTACAGGTTTGTACTGAGAAGGGGTGGATTAGACGCCAAATCCTCACGAATCCACAATTCGGTTGCCTCACAACAAAATAATCGAAAACTATGAACAACTTTCATAACAGGACGGAATGCAGAATTGAAAACAAACGTTCGGAATAGAGCATGCATGATGTCTGTCATGCGTCATTCAATACCCAGATGTATGGCCTGTATCATAACCGTCGAAATAGTTCGTAGTTGGCTCTCTGGACGGGGGAGAACCATAACTTCGGCTACTGCCTAAACCAGTTGCACTTGGTGTTCTGAAATCTGCAAAACCATAACCTTGACTTCGATGTTCTTCGGTCAAATTGAAGGGTTGAAAGGATGATTCGGGTTGGCTGTATGAACCGGGCATGTACGAGCTAGGTCCGGGATTCCCGAGATTGTACGTTCCAAAGGTTTGCCCGCCGCTATATCTTCGGGGTGATCTGTCCTGTAACGTTTCGGCATCTGAGTCCAACCGCTCTGCCCTTGTTCTTTGGGAAGAACCAACACCTGTATTACGAAATACCTCTAGAAGACCTGGAGTCATGACCGACCCTATTACTTGCATTATAATTTTTTTCAGTGGATCGTCATCTGCATAACCTCGAAGTACTTCCACATTCTCCAGAATAATTGATTCAATGTGGTTGAGGCGCTGTTCAAGTAACCAGATGGTTGGAGTTAGTATTTATCACACTGCTACAAGTAGTTTTAAAAAAATGACAGGTTATATGAATTTTACTTACACGGACAGCTTGCAGTGCTAATGGCATGGGTTGTTCGTCAAGTTCAGCGACTAGTTTCGCTGAGTCTGCATCGTTGTAAGGATGAGAGTGTTGTCTATACCAGTCCATATAATCGCTTGAAGTTTCCCAAACTTGATTGCTGATGGGAAAATCATCTTCTTCCAGGCAGTGTTCGAACCAAGTTCCAAAATTATTGTCTGCCCAGTGATATTTCACCTTATAACCGCCTACATTTCTTGATGGTCTGTTACTCTGCACTGGCTGGATAGGTGGATTTCTCGGTATTATCTGTTTTCTTCCAAATTGTCTTACAAACCTATCTGGGTTATAACCTTCTTCCATACCCAGGTATTGCAGCGTCCCTTTGTAGTGAGACACTTTGAATGCGCGTTTATTAACCACTTCCTTCCACGGCATCCAACATACCTACAAAAAATTTGTATTTATGAATACATGGTATACGAACAATATTAGGTACAAAACGGGAACTAGCTCGAACCTCGTCCACTCGCATTAAATCTAGTTGTTTTCGTATTCCTTGAATCCTCTCTTGTGGTGACTTTCTAGCACGACGTTGATCGTTACAGTAAGCGTACGGCCCAGGAGTTGTACAAGATGGATCTGCTGTTTCATGACCTTTGAACATTGGGAAGTACGCCCATATCCAACTCTGAAACGAATTACAGTTAATTACTCCGTCATTTCAATAGTAAAAACAAATCAACTTTAGTTAGGAAATCAATACCTGTAGAAGTAAAGGGGATCCACTAAATTGTGCAACATATCGTCGACTAGCCATTCCCAATTCGCGATAAAGGTATGCTAACGTTGCAGCTCCCCAAGCGTACCTTTGCGTGTTGGTGTGGTCTAGCAACGGATGAAAATTCCGAATATTCATTTTTGTTCCACTCTTGTCTTGGAACAAAAGGGAAGACGTAATGGTTGCGAGGTACACAGAGGCAATGGTGTGTTGCTGATCTTCATGTACGACTCTTTCTGTCATCATTTCACGTAAGGTTGCAATGGTAAAACCTTTGTTTTTTTTGTACACATACACTTCCTCAACGTCCATGCCAAACATTTTGGCTACTTCGTTGAACAACTCTTTGTCCGTCATTGAAGGGGCTACCGGCAGTCCAACAACTTTAAGTCCAAGCAGTTGATACACATCATGCAATGAGGGCGCCATTTCTCCCCACGGAAAATGAAACGTATTTGTTTCGGGGTGCCACCTCTCTATGAACGCCGAAATGAGGGCCGAATCAAATGTAGTGTGAGGAATCTGCAGTAATTTAGTTAAACCGCTTGTTTCAGCTATTCCCCTCCAAGCCCCATTGGGCATTGAATCCCACTCCAACACTCCTTTACTACGAGCATGCACTCTCACGACCTTTTTCATCTATATGACATCAATCGTTTAGCATCAACGGTAAATCTATGTAGTAGTAAGAGGAATGAAGTGACCTTGTAAAAATATTTTCATTGACATACCACTGCGTCGTTTGTATTGTTCCATAAGAAACGTGCAAAATGCGTGTTGAAATCGCGCAATAACGAACTGTCTGCAGGGCCTCCATGGTACTCAGTTTGCCGCATTTCATCAGCGTCTAACTGAACGTGACTTGCACTAGTAGATCTTTGCATTGTAGGTCCACGACTTTGGGGAGTGTCTGCAACAGCAGAACAACTCCTCCTTGCTCTTACAGTAACTGGGGTACTGCTTCCCATCATAACAGTGTCTTCGTGAGGTAACGGAGCTTCATTTACGGTGCTACGTGATGGAGGGTTGTTCATGTTCCGACGGGAATCTGTAGACGACCCCGATCTGCTAAATAGGTTACGCGTTAAATCCTGAAACGTCATATGAATACATACACGAAATTTACATCCACACAGATTTCTTATATTTAAATTAAGTGAACTACATAGGGACTCCATATTACTTACCCATAACCGAGTTCGAACACTAGATCGTTCATTTCTACGAGGAGGTGGACCAGGGCCATCATGCGTTCTTGCCATCTTCTAATATGTTCAGAATATTTTTCTACACTTCGGGACTACATTTATAACCATGCAGTTACACAATTCTATATATACGATTTTGTTTACCTCAGAATGTTATCCCGAATCCTGAATTCGTGTAAAAAAGGAGAATATCCGACACCGTCTTTTTAGTGATTTCAGATGTTGCCATGCCTCGATGACGGATAAAGCACAAAGTTGCCGAATCCTGGATTCGGCAACATGTTGCTTTTTCCGCAACATGGTGCTTTTTCTGCAAGTCAGGAAAAGTCAGGCATCTCTGCAGGTCAGGAATAGCTGCATGCTCTCTCACGAGTTCAGAATTCGTTGGCTCCAATGATATCTTATAAAGAACCCTACGAGTTGTGAATTCGGGAGGTTTCATGTGAATTACCCTTACCCTACGAGTTGTGAATTCGGGAGATGTCATTTTCATTTGAGCCTATTAATACGCCTTAGATTGTAGATACTCACAAGCACCCCAACATTAGTTTTTCCAAAACACATTCTGAAACGCATTTATAATGACTTTGAGGTACGGAAGCAGCAACGGTCATGCAACGGTAATTACCTAAGTTCGTTTTACTTACCTAATTTTTTTCTGAACTTCGTTTTCCGTCAAGTTTTTTTTTGTAAAAAATACTTGACACATTCAATTCGCAGGACGACATTCCTTTTAGTTGCCCTTACACCGAATGCTCGTTTTTCGGCCCACATAATGACTTGTACAACCACTTACACTTCGTGCATGGAGACGCTAAGTATGATCTTACCCGACACTTCCAGTTTGTGATGAGAAGAACCGATGCTTTTGTGGTGTTCCTTGACGAGGACGAAGATTCCAATATCTTCGTACTTGACACCAAAACTATGGAAATTAGTTCAATTGCTGACATGAACAACGTAGCTGACCCTCCCACATGGCTTGGTACCTTAGTTATTAAACGAACCTTTGGTGCGTTTTGGTATTGTCCACTTACGAACTACATTCGGTGTAATTCTGAGCTTTTCTGGGTACGTGGTTCAATCCATACAGGTGACAGTGTAGCTAGGTCACAGATCCTAGCCCTATTATATGATGAGTATGAATGTTTGTTTGTGGAACATGTCCCCGGGGAAAACTAAAGCACTTTTAGATCTTGCTTAAGAAGTTTCTAACGCACTTTCCTTGTATTTCAGTTACTAATCTTATGTAGCAGCTAATTTTTTATTTACTACCCATGTACAAACGTTTTTTTAAATACTAAACTTACCCACGAATGCAGAATTCGCTGGGTATCACGAATGCACAATTCGGGATTTCTAGGTTCATTATGCATTTTCAGAAACACTTTCTTTTTTTACATAGTATATTTAAGTAATTTAAGTTGAATAATAAGAACTCATCTACGAACAACTACTGTTTCAAACACCGTTAACAGTAATGAAGTTAAACACCAAAATGTTTGTAACGAACATAACGTTTTACCGAGAAACGCAAATACCGTGTTCAACACCAAAATGTGACGTACTAATACATCAAATGCAATACGTATCATCAAATCAACCATGTCTTATCAAACACAAAAGTTAAATGTCTAAAACCAGGAACATACAAAAAACAAGTAGCCATAAACATGAGACAATAAAAACATGAAAACCGTCAGACATCATCATCAAGGCCTGCATCATTAAGATCTTCCTCGGGGTCTGCCCTACCTGCTGGCTCGGCTGCAGCGCGCTCCTCCGCCATACGAGACGACTCCCCTCGCTCAAATATAGATGGAATGCCGGGTCCGGCTGTCGAAGAAGTCCCGGGATCCATCTGTGTCGCCCTAACAAGAGGAACATCATCGGTGGCAAGTTGCAAAATATTTCTCAACTGTTCCTTGCAACAAGGAGAGACTATCTGCAGCTGTCTCTCGACGTAGGACGTAATAAGAGCAAGACGCTGTAATTAAAGAACAATAAGTACGTAAGTAGATGTAAACTGTATAATAAAATATTGTAACGCATGATACTAAAACAAACTTACCCGATGAGTGTCAATAAACGGCGAAGGAACAACATCGGGAGGGGCCTGCCTCTGTGAGAACCGACTGACATATGGATGTGATATCTGGAGGTACCAGTCTAAGTATGCAGGATCCACCGACCAAGGAGGAGAAGGTACGGGGCTCTCCAAAATGTACGGACAGAGATGGTCTTGCATCCTCTCCCAACGATCCCACTCCTCAGCAAACTCCACAATATACTTGTTCTTCCCGCGTTTATTAATTGGTCGACAGACCCGTGATGGTGGAATAGGATCTAGGGGTCTGCTCTGCTGTCGTCCGAACTGACGTACCACCCTATCCGGCATATAGGGCTCCTGAATATCGAGGAACCTCAACGTTCCTCGATATGTAGAGGCCCTAAACCGGTCAATAAAATCTAGTTGCCCGTAAGGCATCCAACATATCTACAAGATTACAATGCAAATGTAAAAAGTTAACAATTTGCCAAGTTCAAATAATGTACGTATACAACTAGTCGTTAAACAATACTTACATCCTCTGGTCGATACTCATCCAGAATCCGCCTGTAAACATGGGGGCTCAACTCGTGCTGCGTAGCAGTCCTGTCGGTGTGGTAAAGGGATGCGCGTCTCTCATCATCACCTGCCATATCACGCTGGAAGTTCGGGTTCCCCGGGAAGTAAATGAAGTACATCCATATCCAAATCTGATACAATTAATGCAAATCGTTAACGTCAGACAACTTTACAAGTGTATATCACTTCTACTATTACTACGAACCTGTAAAAGATAAGGACAACCGCCGAAACCAACCACTCCACTCCTAGATGCCTCGCCTAATTCCCGATACAGATTTGCGAGGACAGCAGCGCCCCAAGCCGTATCGACTACTCTCGTCGGATCGTCAAATAATGGCAACAAGCGGGTCTGCAGAAGGGTGGTGCTCTTGTCCACAAACAAACTACTGGACATAAGATACCACAAATATCCAGCGGCAATGCAATCAGGATCATCTTCGTCCTCAATCATCCGCAACACGTGGGGCCAAAAACTACAAGCCCTTACCCGACCCTGCCTCAGAGGCCCTGTCATGTTCCACTTATCTAGTGGGGACACATAACTGGGATCAACTCCGAACATGTACCCAAACAGATCATTACAATACTTCCTCTCTTGCATGGCATTAGCAAATGGACCTGTAGTCGCAGGTAATCCCTCAATAGAAAGGCCCAAAATCATTGCTACATCATGCAGCGTAATCGTGATCTCTCCCAAAGGAAAATGGAAGCTGTTCGTCTCCGGGTGCCAATGCTCAATGAACGCTCCAATAAGGTTGTGATTCACAAACCCATACTGCAAATCCCTGTTACGTGTTAACCTCGTCTGCTCAGCGATCCGGAACCAAGAACCAGGAGGAGGATCATGTGGTAAGTACGGCCTAAAACGTCCGAAATCAGTGGGCCGGGTGTAGCATCGGGTTCTCCGTGTGAACTCCCGTGGGGGATCGCCTGCTAGTTCCTCATTTGCAATCTTATGAGCAATGTGCGCCTCGAAACTATGCAAAACAGGATCGGCCAGAACGGGAGGAGGAGGTGGTGTATCAACTGGTGCAGAAGGTTGGGGGTCAGCTCTAGGAGGAGACTGAAGAACAGGACGTTCATCATCAAACCCAATCGGTGATCCATCCACAATACGCGGGGACTGTGACTGCAACTCAACAGGTGCAGTGGAAGTAGAGGGCTCAACTGAAGCAGGAGGCACGCTCATACAGGGTACTACTGGAGGCTGTGAAAAAGACGGGTCAGCAAAATCGTCAAGGCCTACTGATGACTGCACCTGATCAGAAGCGACAGGCCTACCCCTACCGCGACCTCTACGCCCCCGGGATGAACCAACACCCCCTCTAGACCCACCTCTCTTGCGGCCCGAAGCCGTGACTATACGCTCAGAAACTCTTCTTCCACCCGCAGTCATTCTCCTAATTTTACCAGCTATGGCCTAACATTTTCACATTTCTTATACTAATTAGTTATTTAAACACACACATGTCTATTAATATAACATTCTGTACTAACGTCTTTAATATCTTTTTACATGCAATCAATTCAACTTAACGTTTTAATCTCTTTTCAAATGCAACTTATGTTGTTACTAGTTTTCCTTCTTACAACACTATAAATTAAATGCTAAATAATTACATTTAACGATTTTGCTTCATACCTACATAATTACACTATTTTTACAATTTTTTCAATATTTACAATTTTTACCGTTTTTTAAACTTCATAATTAAATGCTACATAATTTTTACAACTTTTCATTACACTTTTTACACTATTTATATTGTTACTTACACTATTTATACTTTAATTACTATTTTATATCATGCCAAATATATACATTTACTATTTTATATCATGCTAAATAATTACAACTTTTATGCCATGCCAAATATTTACATTTACTATTTTTAATAACATTTCAATTACTACTTTAATTATTACGATAAAACATTTAAAACTTTTAAATTTTACATACCTCGTCGCAAATCCGTCGGGCTCTTTTCGGAGGAGGGGGATCAGCAATTAATTCTTCCGCCATCTTCACCGCCTCTGCTCCGACCCTTGCTGCAATGCTTATTGGGTCACCTTCAGAATCGCTTTCCTCAGACCTCCCGAATTCTGGATTCGGGTGCCTCTGCCCATACTCATCTTCTACCTCCCCTACCGCAGCCTTCCCCTTCCTTCTTTCTTCCTCACCCACTTCGTCTTCAACCTCCATATTACCGCCTCCATCCTCTTCCTCCGCCACCACCGCATCCAAAGATCCACATCTCGCAAAAACATTCCCGGATTCCGCCTCTGCTTCACGCCGCTCCTCTTGCCTCAAACAAACTCCTCCGGCCAAACCCGCCACCCATTCCATCGAAACCGCCGGATCTACTCCTCCCACCAAACCCGCCTCCAACGCCTCAGTAACTTCTCCCACCGACCCGGGCTCCATCGTCTCCTCCCGATTCGGGCCAACTATCGGATCTACATCCGACCCTCCTCCTCTACTCGGATCTGCAACTTCTTCTCTGGCCACCGTATCACCGCCTCCGTTCATCTCTCTCGATTGCCTCATCACCTCTTCAACAGAAATTTCCGAAGGCGATGCATCGAAAAAATTGCCGGCCAATATTTCAGACCACCAGTTGTTCTCCATTATTTTTTTGGGATGATGAAAACACGGCGAGTTCACGATTCGGATGGTTACTTATAGGAATTTCACCGTTTTTTTTTAACCTATTCCCAACTCTCCCGAATTCACAATTCGGGAGTTTCAAATACAAATTTCAACCTCTCCCGAATTCACAATTCGGGAGGTTGAAATACAAATTTCAAATTCCAAGGTCGAACTTGCATTTACGAGGCAGATCCAATTTCCGAGATTTATTACTGTTGTTACCATCTCACGAATGCAAGATTCGTGAGGCAAATACATATTTCAAATGCGCCCGCATTCACAATTCGGGAGGTTAAAATACAAATTTCAAATTCTAAGTTCCAAGGTCAAACTTGCATTTACGAGGCAGATCCAATTTCCTAGATTTTTTATTGTTGTTACCATATCACGAATGCAAGATTCGTGAGGGAAATACATATTTCAAACGCGCCCGCATTCACAATTCGGGAGGTTAAAATACAAATTTCAAATTCTAAGTTCCAAGGTCAAACTTTCATTTACGATGCAGATCCAATTTCCGAGATTTTTTACTGTTGTTACCATCTCACGAATGCAAGATTCGTGGGCTTTCCTTTCACAAATCCGAAGGTTTTTGCACTGGTTTGTCTGCCATTTGAATTGATATAGGAAATGATTTTGCACTATCTGCCTTTGAAAATTCGGATACAGGAAATGATGTTGCACTGGTTTGTCTGCCATTTGAATTGATTGCATGCATGGTCAGTCTCAAATTTAATACAGTACTAGTATCCAAAAACTGATTTTCAATTGAAAGAGCATCAATACTAATTATTTTCTTAACATATATGAAAAACTCTAAATGAAAAATAAATAGAAACAAAGGGAGTATGTTATAGGCTTGTAGCATTACGGTTACAGAAAAAAACGCTCTCAAGAAAGAGCGAACTGCCTCTCTTCCTTGTTGGCTATCGACTACTAGAAATTTCTTTATTGATGTCCTTTGTTGTAACAAGACAACACAACTGAGCATTACAAAGTATATAAATGTGACCATTTCTAATCATCATCATCATCTTCTTCCCCACCATCTTCTTCAACGTCATCATAATCATCTTCATGTTCTTCTTCCGATTCGTCTTCACCTTCGTCTTCACTTTCGTCTTCACCTTCGTCTTCATCTTCGTCTTCACCTTCGTCTTCACTTTCGTCTTCACCTTCGTCTTCATCTTCGTCTTCACCTTCGTCTTCACTTTCGTCTTCACCTTCGTCTTCATCTTCGTCTTCACCTTCGTCTTCACCTTCGACTTCACCTCCGTCTTCACCGTCATCTTCACCTTCGTTGTCTTCATCATCTTCACCACCATCTTCAACTACATGATCGTCATCATCGTCATCTTGGGGTATCGGGTTAATATTTAGAGGCGGCATTGGTTTGCACGGTTATGACGTTAAAGAAATCCGGGACTCACCGCATGGCTGCCATTTATAGACGAAAAGATAAGATCTGTTTGGGATACGTCAGCATCTCGTTCGGAATGGGGTTCCGAACGAGATGGTGTGGGACCCGGTCAGATATTTCCGTCATTGATCTTATCTTTTCGTCTATAAATACCTCCAAAACAAACCATTTCAAACACACATTCACTATCATTCCATTATATTTATTTTCTCTCAAATTTCCTTCCTCAAATTTCGATATGTATCCAAATCGTCCAACTCTATTTCCCGCCTCTTCCTCGACAATGGATCCTGGTCCGAAATTGTGTTGGTGTCAGAAAAAGCCCACGGTGCATATGTGTACCGAACAAATAGAGTGGGACAAGGTCAACTATGGGAGAAGATTTTGGGGATGCCCGGATGCATGTTGGGATGCTCTTACTGAAGAAGAGGAAGAGAAAGGGTGCAAATACAAACATTGGATCGATCCACCATACACAGGTCGTGCAAGGGTCGTTATTGAAGAACTAAATGCAGACAACTTATGCAACTGGTCAAAGGCTGAAGGAATTGAGGAAGGGATGGAGCTGCTGAGGATTGGAACAAAAGAATGGGCAACGAAATAGATGAACTGAAAGCCAAAAACACCGAGCTCATGGAGGAAAACGCTGCACTTGCTGCAGAATTGGCAGCAACACGTAACAAATAGAGAATTAAGTATTTTTAATTTCTTGTATCGTTAGTTGTTCCCCTGGTTCGGAATGGGGTTCCGAACGAGAGGGTGCTGTCGGGCGCAAAAAGGGTGCTGCCCGGTTGCAACCCGTAACTACGTTTCATTCCTCCCGAATCCACAATTCGTGAGCTTGTAATTCAAATTTTAAGGTCAAACTTGTTCTGACGTGGCAGTTACAATTTCCGAGATTTTCTCGATTGTTACTACCTCACGCATGCTCAAATCGTTATGTGTGGTTTCAAATTTTTATCTTCCAAACCCGGTTCAATACCCGATTTCTCAATTGCCCAAACAGGTTTACTAGATCGGGTTCACTATTTGCGGTTCACTATATCCGGTTCCCTAATTATGAACCGGTTTGTTTATTTTTCTATTTTCCACGCTCACGAATGCAGAATTCGGGAACGTCCATGAATACTTTAAGTTCCCGAATTCAGCATTCGGGAACTTTTATTTTTCTATTTTCCACGCTCACGAATTCTGAATTCGGGAACGTCCATGAATACTTTAAGTTCCCGAATTCAGCATTCGGGAACTTCTATTACTATTTAAGTTTCGCGCGGAGTTGGGCACCGCGCGGCGCCCAGCTCCGCGCGGAATTTAAACCCTGACACACAGTGCAATAAGCCTTTCTGCAATAAAACTGTAATAATAATCTGCAATTGAAATAGACCGTTGGTACCTGACTTCCTTAAATTTGAACTATCCGCGCTGTCTTGCAATTTGCGAAACAGGTAATAGTTGGAAATATGGATGGTCATAAATTGTATCATATGAGGGACATCGCAAGGTAGAGATGTGGCTCATTCGGATCTTATGGTTACCGTACTAAGTCCACATAAACCTTCTTCACTGTATGGTTGTAAAGGCGACACGAGTTATTATTAGATAATAATGCTTCAATTCGTTTTGATAAACTTTAAAATAGTCCATGAAACAGAAGCCCGGTCGTTAAAACTACAATTGTCAATTAGGTGGGAATTTCTATCGGGTGCCCATCTGGCCTCTTAAATAAATATTGCTCTTGTAAATAGATATGCACAAGAGACTATTCAGATGATTTTACTGTGGACTATGTGTGGGATTGCCCAAAGAAAATGTTCAATTGGGTTAGAGAATTTGGAAAAAAGTTGATGATGGTTACTAAAAATTCAAATCCTAATAGAGTGATAATGGTATGTGAGAATTATGGTGTGTATAAGCTCAAAAATAATGTGGAAGGGAGGAGAACTCAAACAAACAAGTGCAATTGTCGATTCATGGTGATTGGATATAGGTTGACCGTAGACAAGGTAACAAAAACAGAAACATGGGGGGAACTTGAAGTTGATTTCGGATACCACAACCATGCCCTTCCTACAAGTTTCCTTGGGCATGCATATGTTGGCAGAATGACCTCAGAACAAGAGAAACTGGTTAGGAGGTGGACCGAGATGGAAAACAAGGCAAGTTGGATTATTGTTGAGCTTAGAGACCGGTTTCCAGGAAATGTTACATCCTCCAAACAAATCAACAACTTTCGCCAGAAGATGCAATTTGAGGATCAGGGAGAATTAACCATAACGCAATGGGCACTTAGATACCTAAAACAAGAGGGGTACAAAGTGTATCACAGGAATGAGCGCCCTACTAATCAAGTGGATATCTTATTCTTTGCGAACCCAAAGACACTGCATCTGCTGAAGCTATTCCCTTATCTTGTTATTATTGATGACACATACAAGACTAATAGGTATTGTTATTGTTTTACTAATCTTTTATACGATTCTTGTAGTAGTTATGCTATACTTGTAATAATATATATATATATATAGGTATGACATGCCTTTGATTGAGATGGTTGGTTTTACTTCCACGGAAAAGACATTCAACATTGCTTTTGCATTCACGAGGGGGGGGGGGGGGATATTTCTCGTTACGTGTTTATATTAGAGCGGTTGAAGAAGTTATTTGCATTTGTGGGAGAGAAGCCAACTGCAATTGTTACTGATCGAGACCAGGCTCTCCTCTCTGCAATTCAAAGTGTTTACGGGGATACAGTGAAACATTTGTTGTGTTGGGTTCACATTAAGCACAACATTCAGTCATATGGTTTGCGTGTCATGAACAACGTGGACCAAGCTGACAATTTTGCGAACCAATGTTGGGGGTTATTTATGTCGTGCACAAAGAGGAGCTATGAAATTAGGCTCGAGAAGTTGCGAGAATCGTGGAACAATGGCCTTGTTCGGTATGTTGAAGTTACATGGCTCAATCCTTACTAGGAGAATATAGTCCGAGCTTGGACTGACCTTCATCTTCATTTCTTCACAAGGACCACAAACAGGTAACCTTGTATAAGATATGTATGCATGTTTAAGTTGATTGTGCAACTTCTTTTTTAATATTTTTGTTTTCCTATAGGGTTGAGGGAATCCACAAAAGTTTGAAAGATATTTTGCAATCTTCTCGATATGGATTTAACTCATTGGTTGTGAGGATACATTATGCTTTAGAGGCTCAACGTGATAGGATTAGGGAAACAATCGAGATGTCACGAACAAAGGTTTTGACGGAGGTATATGACCTTGACCCTGAGATGTTTGCCTTATTTTCTCCTCTGTTCCGCAAAGTCACGTCGAAGTGCTTGATGATGTTGTTGGATCTGTATTACTCTATACTGAACGGCGACATCCCAGAATCTTGCACTGATCATTGGTGGAGAACATGTCTTGGGCTACCGTGTATCCATAGAATTGGAACTGCCATGCTTCAAAATACTCCCCTTATAGAGTCAGAGATACACCTCTTTTAGAGACAAGTGACGTGGGAAGGGGTTACAGATCCGAATATCGAGCAAGATACCACAGTTCCAGTATCAATACCTTATATTAGATGGAGGGAGATGACATCTGATGTGGCTACTGGTGAAATGAGCGAAGACTTTTTATCAGAGGTCACCTCATTGTACAATACCTTGAAAAGGCCTCATGAAACATCTCTAAAGGAGCCTACAGACGTCCTTCCCAAAGGTAGACCTCCAAAAGCTAGAGGAACCAAATGAGATAACAAAAGGGATGCCAGTGAGTGGGAACATACTTTGAAAGCTTGCAAGCCTAAACGAGGATGACCCCCAGGGAGCAAGACACGTAGTAGAGCGTCTTTTACGAATGAAGGTGAGACTCCAGATGAGCAAATTGTTGGGCAACTACCACATATGGAGTTGGAGCGTTGGGGGATTAAATTTCCAACTGAGAGTATAGACTACTTCATGTTTGCCTACATCACCCAAGCTCGAAATGTGGAAGATGACGGACATTGTGGTTATCGAAGCTTATCAGTATTGAAGAAATGGCCCGAGCATGAATTCTGGAGAGTCCGCATGGAGATCGGGATGGAGCTGGTGGAGAACCAACATATATACGAGAGCCTATCTCCCGTTGTTACCCCGTATGATGAACTTTGCATAAATGTCAACTACTTGCATAGTCCTTGTTCTCGGACATACTGGATGGAGATGCCCATGGCTGGCTTAGCATTTGCTACTCGATTTCAAGTAGTTGTTGTGTTTTTGTCCTGGAGTGGCTCGTGCTTATGTTTGCCGATGACGGCTTCTAGTCATGATGCTGAACCACCAACATAGATCTTTTCTATTGCTCTATTCAGTAACCACTTCATTCCGGTAAGTAAGTAAATTAAATAAATATTTTATTTAACATATGTTATTGAAAGTTATAACATAATTTTTTGTTTATCTTATTATAGGTGTGGCTCCGTGATACTGCTCCACTACCGCCAGTTTCATTGTATTGGAATCAATTCAAAGACAAAACTGTTGAAGGTTGGGATGACGACTTTAAGGATAAGATTGAAAAGTGAAAAAATATAGAATTAGCGCAGGCCGGGAACCAAACACGCCGGTGTGATTAAGACTTAGATATGGCTATATTAGCTCACCTTTTTTCTATAATCATTGCATTGTTTTGATTTTATCGTAATTTTTTTCTAAAATTATGTTGTTAATCTTAATATTTTAATTAAATATCTCACCTTTTTTCTATAATCATTGCATTGTTTTGATTTTATCATAATTTTAATCTTAATATTTTAATTAAAAATAAGTTAAAGTAAAAAGTTAATGTTAGTAATTGAGTTGGGTTAATGGGTTACATTGTAAATGGGCCCAAAAAATTATTCTCCCGCTTCTTTGAGATTGAAGGAGAGGCTGCCAGGTCCACGGCCTAGGAGCCAGAGAGAGCCTCATCGAGCTCCTTTGCAAAGCCTAGCACGCATCTCTCTCTTCTCTTCGATCTAGCATGCAGCAGTACTCATCTCCGCCAATCGATCTAGCCGCACCACAGGTACTCTCTTCCGCCTTATCTGCTTGCCTTCGCCCTTCCTATATATCTGACCAACAGTTTTCGTTTTCCTAATTTCTGATTGCCTTGCCTTCTTCTGTCGCCATGACCACCAATTTAGTTTTTCTGTTATGATTATCATATACCAAGGTAGTTGTCACATATTGATATTCAATTTTAAGAGTTTAGCTGCATTCTATCTTACTTAATCATTGTTTTTGTCTCTAGATATTTTTATTTTGTATTGACTTTGTCTGAAACAACTATTTTGATCAATTTTATAATGAGGCTAGTTGGTAATGGGGAAGTAGTCCCTTGAATCAATCTAAGGTAGTCAGTTTGAACAAACAAAAGCATAGGTTGCTGAATTTAAATTGTATGTGTTGTTGTCTGATCTTATGGAACTAAGGGGTGAGCTGGTTGCTGAATTATATGCAAACTTCTGCTGAATTTCCATGCTCTCTTTGCACTTCTGCTGCTGATTTTTTTATAGAAGTTGCCAATGGATAAATTGTATGTGTTGTTGTCTAATCTTATGGAACTAAGGGGTGAGCTGGTTGCTGAATTTTATGCAAGTTGCTGAATTTTATGCACGATTACTAGTAGCATTGCTGAATTTTTTATACAAGTTGCCAATGGATAAATTGTTATGTTTTTCCTCTACATTTTTATGTTTTAAATCCACAATTTATCAATTAGTAGCACTAGAAGGAAGTGTGCCCTTCTAAAAGATTAGATGTTTCTTAGGATTTAAAGAGAAAAAAGATGTATTGCTTCTTTTGTTTCTTTAAAAGAAGACATAGGTTGCTGAATTTAAACATGGTGTCAAGTACTATGATTTTGATTAGTCCATGTAAATGAGCTTGTGTTTCCGTTCAGATGGCAGATGATGAGAGTCATCCACTTCAGCCAGCTGCACAACAGGGACAAGGCAGAAGGCGGGATAGACGAGGCAGAGGGCGGGTTAGACAAGGCAGAGGGCGGGGCAGACAAGGCAGAGGTCGAGGTACGAGACCCACTCCTGACCCTGTTTCTACTATGCCTATCCAAGATCCTACACCTACACCTACTCCTACACTTTCACCTACTCCTACACCTACAACTCGACCTCCAGGCCAAATCCCTATTTGGAGCGAAAGCATGAGAACGGTATTTATAAAATTTTATCGATATAACTACATAAAAATCATGTGCATGAGTATACAATTAACTTTGATTTGAATTGCATATTGATAATAAGACATTTTCAACTCAAATGTACCAGAAATTAGCAACTAGGGCGGAGGAGGTGCGCTCTAGGCAGCGCATTATGTCTCGTAGGGTAGCAGCTCAAGGACTTCCAGCCTCGATACGTCGAGGCGATACAGAACGTCCTGGTCGGGCATTGGCTATGGATTTTCAGGCTGCAGCTCATGAGGGTGAAGGGCCTATCAATGCCAACCCAAATCAGATCGTAGAGGATCTACAAGTTGATGCCCCGATGGCGACACAACCAGACACTCAGCCTGAGGTGTCCTTACCATAAGATCATGCTGATACCACGTATTCTGAGCATGATTCGGAAGATCATTCTGACTCTCCCGACACACTTCCCACAACAGTTCCTTTATGTGATGAGGAGTTGACTCGTGTTTCACCACCTCCATTTGCAGATCCCCCTCCACCTGTTACTGATCCACCTCGTCCATTTACATCTCCTCCTCCACCGACTGCAGCTCCTTCTCCAGCACCTCCATGATCAAGATATGCGAGATGTTCAACATCACAATGGATAAGATGTACGCATACTCTGGACATGCCGGCATCAACGCTACACATATCAAAGAGTTTATTGAGGCAATGATTAAGAATCCGGATAAGACTCAGGAGGATATAGCATCAGCATATCTTTTCCTGTTGCTTGGATGTACGATATTTTGCGATAGGTATAAATTTGAATAAATCGAGCAATTTAGTTTATTTCAAGTTCATGCTTATGTTTGCTAACAATTTTTCATGTTTTATGCATAAAAAGGTCCAGCAATAAGGTGAAACACAAATATATGCAACTTGTGTTGAACCATGACAAAACTGACAAGTTTGCATGGGGAGCTGGAGTTCTTGCACTCTTGTATCGCAATTTGGGAGAGGCGTCCCGAGCCCAGGCAGTTGGAATAGCAGGGTGTCTGAGACTGTTGCAGGTATGCTTTCTGATAGTTTAAGCATTAGAGGTAGATGTATGATTTCGCATTGTTTTTCTAATTTTTGTAGTGTTGGATTTGGCGTTATTTCCCTCGTTTTGGAGGACCTCCGTCACTTAACCCAGAGAGGTTGAGAGATCCACGAGCAGCTGCTAGGGACGAGCCTGGACCCATTGGGAATCAAACTTATGATAGGCTTATTGAAATTAGACGCTTGCTAGACGGAATTTCGGTTGAGGAGGTATGGTTTTATTTCTATCTTCTGCTTGCCTTCTTTCCCTAATGATAGGCCGAACATGCATAAGATACACATTTTGTTGAATAATGGTTGCTGAATTTTGTTGAGTTTATGGTTGCTGGATAATGTAGCCATTTTGCTTGCTGAATTTATGGTTGCTGAATTTGCTGAGTTTAAGTTGCGAAATTTTGCTGAATAATGTGTTGGATAATGTTCTTTTGCGTAAACAAAATTTATTGTTGCTGAATTTGTTGAGTTTAGGTTGGGAAATTTTGCTGAATAATGTGTTGGATAATGTTCTATGGTTGTATGATGGTGGATGTTGCTCCCCCTCTTGTTGTATTATTTCCAGGTGCAGTGGATGCCTTGGAGGGAAGGTGATGGACTTTTAGAGGTCAATTTTAGGACTACTCATCGACTCTCTAGACTGGATGGTATTCTTCGTTGCATGGATGTCCAAGAGCCGTATTACGCCACCCGAGTCCTACGACAGTTTGGGCTTAGACAGGTTCCTCCACTTCAACCCTATGCTCCAAGCTCAGAAAATCGAATAGAAAATATTAGTGACTACAAAGTGGAGTTTAATGGAGACGAGTATCCTACCTGGGAAGAGCGCGAGAGCCATTTGTTCGACATTGATGCGTATCAACGATGTAGGTGGTCGTGGGAGTGTGACGAACATTATATGGACTATTTTCTCGACATCGCTGTTGATGCTACTGTGGTAAGTAATTTCGTTTATACAAGGTTATTATATTTTAAGTAATATTACGTGATTTTTACATATATTTTAATTACACAGCGCCTTCAATTATCTCTTGGATCGGTACGCGAGCGTCTCCAATGTCCAAGTATCAGTAATGACGAGACGGAGTACCTTATCTCTCTCATCGGGTTTATGACTAGGGAACCTTACCCCGTTCCGGATCCACCTCAACGTGCATCTCTTTTTCAAAACTCGGAACATGTGCGTGGTGAGGGTAGCGGTTCTGGGCGCGAGGAAGAGGATAGATCTGATCCACATTAGATTATGTAGTTTTACACTTTATGTCAGTTTGTTATTTTGGATATAATACTTTATGATGATAGATTTTGTAGTTATATGACCTCCTAATCCTAAAACCAAATTGAGAATTTGGGGGTAAATACTTGTCCTAAAACCAAAGTTTGTTTCTATTTCGTTTTTCAATTTGGCTGTATCAACCTGAGGACACCTCAGTAGCTCAGTTAATCATTCCGTCCAGGTGTAGGTTACCCTTATGCAGTTTGTTTCTGTTCATCCTGAACATGACTCCAAGCTAAGCGCTATACAGTCACTGCTTATGTAAAAGCCTTTCCTTAATCTCGTTTATTAGATAATGAATTATATTCTGCGCTTCAAAAGCATTATATAAACGTTCTCTTCAAAAGCATGTATAAACCAACGTCAGGTACCCACGCACACGCAACGCGTGGGTGTGGGTATATTTTTGAAAACATCCATGGGTATATTTTACTATTTCCGAAATTGCCCTACGGGTACAGTTTAGGCAGGCGTAATATTTTATCAAAATACTCACGCACACGTGTTGCGTGGGCGTGACTTTAATGGTCGGATATCCGTTTTAAACGTACACCTACGCGTTGCGTGTGCGTGGGTACCTAGCCACGCCCACGCGTTGCGGGTGCGTGGGTATCTGAGTCTAAATAGACAAAAAAATGAGTGTATATAGTATCACCCAATTTTAATGTGGGGCTGGTTGTTGCGAATAAATTTAAATTTTGAGGTTAAAATATTATTATTGGATATATAGTTTAGAGGAATTTATATGTTTGCTGATTATGTACGTAAATATTACTCTTGTGTGCACTGCCCCAATTATGGGGTATACTACGGACTTCATGATACTTGGGAGATGGGTACCCGTATTATCGTAGAGATTGACTCGGAGATTGTGGTGAACTTCATTCAGAAATGAGTTTTTAAGGAACATTCTCTTTCTTTCCTGGTACAGATGTGTCATGACTTTCTTACTAGGGACTGGGTAGTCCGTGTTACTCATGTGTATCGAGAAGCTAATCGTCTTGCTGACGTATTCCTTATCATGCTTTTTCTTTTCCTATAGGTTTTCATTTCTTACAGCATTCTCCTAGCTTGTTTAACATTATTATTGTTAGTGACGATGTTGGCTGATGTTGGTAACTAGTGCACAAAGGCTGAATGGGCCATTGGTCTATGTAATCAAAGGGTATTTGACAAAAACTTGTTCAAGGAAGTTTATTCGTAAATCATTTTTCATAAATGAATTATGTGACATGATTTTTTTTTACAGGGCGAAGAACTTGAAGGCTGCATAAATGAAGAAATATCGGCTCAAATTGATCTTAACAAAGAGACAGACGACACAAAAGAGCAGATAGGCAATGGCTGATATTCAAGAGAGCAAAAACAGGGTAGACTCATTGTTAGATATTCAATCTGAGCTCTCCAAAAAACTCCAAGTTTCATCCTTAGCAAAAACTCATGTTCAGACCCAGCTAGAAAAAGCTGCCAATTTAAGGTCGGATCTGGTTAGACAGATAACACCTCTCCAGAGCACATCACGCAGCTTCAGCGAGCTCGTCATCGGTCTTGCACTGCTTGTTTTGGAAGCATAGAGCATATGAGGACATTATTAAGGCAATAGTTTCATTTTGGATTGCATTTCGAGGGATGAATATTGGTAAATATGGCCATAGTGTTGAGAATAGTATCCCACATCGGAAGTTGGGAGTAAAGAAGCCTAGTATACAAGCCTATGGATTACTCCCCCTATTGACAATTGGTTTTAGGGTGAAACCTCATTGAGCTTATGTATTGGGCCTAATGCACATATGCGCTCGTGTGTGCACACCCCTCAGTCTATGTAACCGGTCCACGCTGCTCTCTAGCCCGTGGACCCCAGATTGTCACACATAGGTTTGCTCATATTAAAGAGAACATTGGAGAAGAGGTCATTTTTAGGTAGAGTTAAAACAAGTGTAATTGTCAAATAGGATATATGTACATTCAATCCTTTCTTATATGTTAATGCAGTATTTTCATTTGTCATGGCCAGCTATTGGAGTATATAAATGTATCGAATCACATTCACTTTGTGATATGGCAATAAGACAACAAAACAAAAATGTCACCTAACAAAATCATATTCCCTGGGAAAGATTACACAAAGTTTTTGTTATTGCAATACGACAGCAAAACAGAAATGTCACCTAACAAAATCATATTGCTTGAGAAAGACTACTGATGTGTAACAGTTGCTTATATATCCTCAAAACACATCAGCAAAGGCACAAAAACTGAAGTTTTGTATATTTTCAAAACACATCAGCAAAGGCACACAGCTTACTGATTTCTAATATAACTTCATTATGGTTGAACTTGCACAAAAATATGCATTTGTAAATCCCTTGAGCAAGGGCTTTTGACATTGCTGCAATATGTAGTATCAAAGCCAACAACATCGCCGGATTCGGATCCTGTCTTCTTCCTCCTTTTTTTTTACTTCCATGTCTTCTTCCTTCTGTTAGCTGATGTTTTATTCCATTACTGACAGCAAGTTTGCTGATGTTTTAATCCATTAGTGACAGCAGGCCAGTATTGGTGTATATATGTCATTAGTCTTCATGCAGATAATGGATCTTCAAGCATTCTTTCTGAAGCAAGCAAAAGTTGCTTCTCCTCTGACCACCCTCTCCATCAAAAGCTATATGAGTACATTAAGAAGCAAGCTTAGCTTCCTGAAATGGAAGAATCAGTAGATGAATTTTAGTTGGTTAGTAATTTTAGCTTTCCTGCTTGCTTTAAACAAATACTCGTGTATGTTTGTCAACAGTAGATACGTCAGACCATTTTTCTTAAGTGCACAAACTACCACTGTCATAAACTACACCAACAGTAGCCCAAATTAATTTCCATGTTCATCCGGCAAAGAAATTGCTCATACTTGAAAAAATCCAACCACTTATTCCCATATTGTTCATTCGAGTAAGAAATTTCTTGAATTGACGGCGTGATTCGACTCCACTTACTAAACTACACGTATGTCAATCAAAATTGCCCAAATTCGTGAATTCGACTTCACCCTAATTCGTCTTCACCTAAGGAATTCGACTCCACTTGAATCCCGTCCTTCTTCGTGGAGAAATTCGTCACAAACCCTAAATCCCCAATTCTTCCCAATCCTAGAACCCTAATTTCACCAAATTGATAAACTACGAGAAATTTGAAAATCTCGCGAGAAAATGTTAACTTGCTAAATATCGATGGTCTTTTGTGTAAATTTTGCTAAAAGACAAGGGGCAAAAGGGTAATTTCAGACCTTTTAACGAAAAAGTAACAGAAATCTCAGACGGGTGGCTTTATGTTAACGGAGTTCAAAATTCGGATAGTTTTAAATAATTATTGATACCACGGGTGGTTTCTTGCAAAATCCGAGATTTAACGGGTAGTTTCCTGCAAATTTCTCTTAATAGTAAGCTCTATTAATGTTACTTATTACGACTTCAGAGAAATAAAAATTGTCGATAACCTATCATCATCTATATGGATAGGAGAACCTCTAAATTATGAACGTTTTTATTGATTAATAAATTGTATCATTATCAGTACGTCGTACGGGACAAACACTAGTTCCTTCTTAAAGAAGAAGAGCCGTTCACACTAATTCTTCATTTACACTCAGAGATGATCTCATCCCCACATTGATCATAACCATTTCTCTTCGCATTAAAGATCATGTTGTTTCTCTCAATCCAGACAAAGTACACCAAAGGAGCACAAGCCATCTTATAAGCTTGATAGAAATGGTGCTTCCTATACCTCTCATTCTCCATATTCCAATAAATATCGTCAATACTATTAGTTCTTACCGAGCATCCAATCCAATTAAGGGCCTTAGTCTTAACATCAAAAGAGTAGTTGCAACCCCCACTGATTTCTATCTTCCACACAACTATCACAGAGAACACAAATGTTATTATCAATCATGCCCTATCTCATCAATTTGTCTTAGTAGGTAATCTTCTAAGACCAAGACCAGTTAACCACATGATCATACTCGACTTCTTAAAACCCCAACCACCCCATATCTCCTTACACCAACCACTGGAAGGGTTCACATTCGAGAACAAATCATAGACTTTAGTATAGTCCATTTTTTCATTTTTCCTTGCGACTTTACTTATGTCAATATCCTCAAAAAAAATATTCAGAGTAGACACACCATCCTTTAAAAGATCCTTCTTAATCTCATCTTTGATTCTAAAAAATCCAAGAGTGAAAAATCTTCTCTTCTCTTCTCCAAAAGTCCCCTTGTTTCAGAAGAATTCTCTTAACATACATGGTCCACATGTTCAGATTTTCACCAACCATCTCAAAAATTAGCCTGCTCAACATAGTTTTATTCCAAGATAAAATCACTTTGATATTTAGGCCCTCTTCCTTATGAGGCTTAGAAACCACACTCCAAGACACCAACACCAGTACAAAAGGGAGGTAGATAACGCCGTGCTGCCTCTCGTTGCTAATAACGCCGTGCCGCGTGCCCTCGCTCAAACATATCAAACATATCAACCGTCGTTGCGCCTCTCGTCAGTTCCGATTGCAACCGTCTCTGCGCCTCTCGTCAAAGGTATGAATACATGTATCTCTACTTCTAATTTTGACTCCTTCGGTCTGATCGAGTAGCTTTATGTATGTGTTCGATCTTTTTTGCACCTCTTGTCAATCTTGATCTATGTGTTCAGTAATTGTAGCTTTGGGATAGAATCATATTTAGTTTGGACTTATTATATATATGGTGGCCAGGGAAAGGAAAGAGGTGGATATTCTAAAGACATAGTAATTGAGATTATTAAGACTACTAACGAACAGTACCCTAAATTTCAAATCAGAATGCCAATTTTTTTTTTAAGTTGATAAGAACAAACCAGCACTAGAACAAACACAAATTTCATGTTTTTTAAGGAGGTAAATCGAACTCCATCGTAGTAAATAGAAAACAAGATTATATGTACTGACCTGGTGCACAAAGAGGAGTTGTGGTGGTAAATTCTTTGTGTTGGTTGAACAAACTAAAAACACATCTTTAAGACTAAAAGCAAAGAGTAAGCTGGGATGTTAGATTACAGTTTTTCTGATGATTACAGTTTGTCAACTTAAAAAAAATTCTTGGACTTATAAAAAATTCCGAGGGATAGAATCATATTTAGTTTGAACAAACTATAAACATTATATGGTGGTGAACTCTTGGACTTATTATATATGGATTCATAGATGGGGTGTTAGATTCCAGTTTTCCTAATCATTAGTAAAAAATTCTTTATGTGTTGGTTGCATTAATGATAAGCGGTATTTTACATAGCGCTACTGATGAAGGATCATCTGGACAACAACCGACACCTCCGGTCCCTGAATTTAAAGGTGCATTGACGCGCTCGAGAGCTAAGGAAGTCCAACAAGAGCTAGACAAGTTAGTAGCGTTCTTCAGTTCCAAGGAGTTGAATACAGACGAAGAACCACCATTAAAGACTGTTCTAATGATCGAGGTTCGAGAACGAGCAGAGGACGACAGCGAAGAACCGCGCCCGCGGCTGGAAACCGCGCCCGCGGCTGGAAACCGCGCCCGCGGCTCACCCGCGGCTGGAAACCGCGCCCGCGGCTCACCCGCCAACCGCGCCCGCGGCTCCATAACCGCACCCGCGGCCAGGAGGCGAGAACCGCGCCCGCGACTCCATAACCGCGACCGCGGCCAGGACACTCGGGGAAGCCCTTTTGAAATCTGTTCGAATGTTTAAATTGTTACTCGGATTATTATTATTTTTAGGATTTGCTTTTATTATTTATTTCTTTAGTTGACATCCTTATGAACGCTATATAAGGTTGCCTTAGTTATTGTTTTGCCCCCCCCCAGACTTTGATATTGAATACAGCGTTTATCGTTTTTTCTCCCAAAAGAGAGAGCTTTTGTGAGAAGAGTGCCCCGTGTGCATTGTCGTTGAGTCGGCCCTAGTTGTGCTTGTGTGTGTCAATCTCCTCCATAAGGTTGGTGCTATCGGGACTCCATAGAGCAACCTCCAGGTGCCTTGACCCACCAAAGTCATTGTGTTTGGTTGTAATCATCCGTTGGGGTTTCTTCATCATTCGGTAAGGTTCTTGTTCTTAAGTTCAAGGGTTTTATCGTTGTTTGATTTGGTTCCAATTGGCCTATCATTCGACTTATCCTTCTTTCATCTCATATCTAATTCCGCCTTTCTTCTCTGTTCGAGTTCCTATTCGAGTTTGGTGTCTAGGTCGGCAACTGCGGCTTATCCCCGCACCAAATTGGTATCAGAGCTGTGTTGACACCATTCGTCTTCACAAGAACATCAAGAGACCCCCTATCCAGAAAATCACAAAAAGAGTCAACTTTTATTTTCTTGTTTGTCAGTTTCTTTCAGAAATTGATTTTGAGTCTTCCATTGCTTTGATATTTCTTGTTGAGTCATTACAGGTTGTGTGCAAGAAGCTTGGATCGATTAGTGTTGGTGGAGATCGAAAGATTGGAGTTTGGAGCACCCTTGTTCCCAAAATCCATTCAACCCTTCATCCATCTCAAAATCTATTCATCCCTACCAAAACGCAGCCATCAGAAACCCAAAAGAATTGCTGGAATTTCTTTCCTTGAAGCCCAAACAAGATCTTCAAAGAAGGAAATCTTATCTTTCTACAAGGGAATCTTATCTTTCTACAAGGGAAATCAAGTTAGTTGTTATTTTTATTTATTTTCAATTTTGCTGAGATTAATATCTCACATCAAGTCTGTAATTTCGTTTTGTTTAGTTGAGACAAAAAAAAATCAAAAAAAAAGAAGAATCGAAAAGTCTCAAAGTTAGTAGTTTGTTTTATGTTTTGTTGAGTCAAGTCTAGTTTCATTGATATTGTTTAAATCGGATCTCAAGAACTCAAAGGAAATCGGGTTGAACAAGCCCGAACGGAAGTGAGAAACCACAGGACGCGCCAGAAACCGCGCCCGCGGTACCTTAGCCGCACCCGCGGCTTAGCCTCAGAAACCGCGCCCGCGGTACCTTAGCCGCACCCGCGGCTTAGTCTCAAAAGCCACAGTTCGAAAAATCTTCAGATACGAGCCTCAATTGTTACCTAACCCTCCCGACTCCGTCTTCGATCCTTCAATCGACATCAGTCGGAACAAGTTAAGGTACGCTTCCTATTGGCTTTTCTTGAAATTCGAAGCTTAATCATATCTCTGTTTTTGCATTCTGATTCTTGCAAAACACCTTCGAGTCTTATTTTCTTTCTTTCATTGAGTCAGTCTCTTGTTTGAGTCAGAACCTTACAGTCGAAACCCCGCACTACGCTAGCCATCTCCATCTCTACCATCATTCATATATTGCTAGGAGCTCGGTAGTTTTAACTTAGTGGGTTATTGATCCATACAAGTCAATTCATCACAGAAAAGCTGATTGCAACGACAATTGAAAGAGAGTGCAGAGGAAAACATACGAGAGTAAACACTAGCGAGTTGTTTTTTCATTTACACTTACCTTAATATTGTTCTGTGTTAGTCTTTTCTTTAGTGATGAGCAGGTCAGTTTCTCCCCAAGGGAGGCAAGAAGCCCCGGAGACCCGCGCCCTTACCCCGGAATTTATGACCAACATGTTTCGGGAGATGACGTCGGCCATTACCACCGCCATAGAGCGGCAGCAGCGATCCACCCCGTCCCCAAGGGTTCGAGAGCACATCGGGACCTCCTATGATGCTCCAGTTGACAATCGGAGGCCCCTGCCTCCTCAGCAAGAAGCCTATGAGGCTGCCCGCATGGGTCGGGAACCCAGACGCAGGCCTACGCCCCGGGACGATTTGCCACAAGACCGGAGAGGACGCTTTCGTAACTCTCCTATACCTCACTTTAATAGATACAATGCTGCTAACCGTTTTGATGATGCATTTCAGGACCTAGGTGATAATGATAACGAAGAGGAGCCTGAAGAAGAAGATGAGGCGGGATGGCGACCACACCGTCCCCAAGGAGGTTACCAAGGAAGGCGAAGAGAGCCTGAGCAAGATGGAGTGGGAAAGATAAAGGTTAAGATCCCGAGTTTTGAGGGAAAGTGTGATCCAGACGTATATATGGAGTGGGAGACCAAGATTGAACAAGTCTGGAATTGTCACAACTTTCCTGAAGCCAAAAAGGTGCAGCTGGCATCTTTGGAGTTTAGTGGCTACGCGTTAGTTTGGTGGGATAGCTTGATCAGAGGAAGAGTCGCCAATGGAGATTATCCTGTCACTACTTGGGAACTTATGAAGAGGATGATGAGAGCTCGATTTATTCCCCGACATTACACTAGGGAACTTATTCAGCGGCTCGAGAATTTGAAGCAAGGATCAATGGGAGTCGAAGAGACTTACAATGCTATGCAAATAGCGATGGTTCGAGCTAATTTGGTGGAGGATGAGGAGACAACCATGGCTAGATATCTTCGTATCCTTCACCCATATGTGTCTAGTGAGATTGAGATGTTCCCTTACAACTCAATGACTGAGTTGCTACATTTGGCTATCAAGGTGGAAAGAAAGACCAAAATTAGGAGCCAAGGAAGCAAAAACGCAGGTGGCTGGAAAAATCAGCAAGGAAGGAACTCCTATCCTTCAGCCCGAGATGCCCCTAGCAAGGAAGACAGTGGCTCTCGAAGGAATCCGCCATCCACTACTCAAGTGCCCTCCAAGACAACACTTGGCCCTTCTAATCCACCCCGAGGGAGTACTTCTAACCCTACTTCTAGAGCTAGGGATATTGAATGTTTTAAATGTAGAGGAAAGGGTCATATGATGAACGATTGTCCTAATTCTAGAGTATTAATTGTTAATCAACTAGGCGAACTTGAAAGTGAAAGTGAAAAAGAAGAAAACCTAGGTGATCTGCATGATGAGGATGATCTTAGTGATGAAATTGGTTATGAACATGGTGATTCTTTGATTTGTAAAAGAAATTTACATGTACAACCCGCCCCTTGTGAAGATAATCAAAGAGAAAATTTATTTCACACTAGGTGTTTAGTTCAAGGAAAGGTCTGTAATATGATTATCGATGGTGGAAGTTGTTGCAATATTGTTAGCACTGAATTGATCACTAAACTGCAGTTTACTACTATTTTCCACCCTAGACCTTATAAATTGCATTGGATGAATGAATGTGGAGAATTAAAAGTTCTAAAACAAGCTGAAGTAACATTCACCTTAGGAAAATATACGGATACGGTTTTATGTGATGTAGTTCCTATGCAAGCTTGTCATATATTGTTAGGAAGACCATGGCAATACGATCGAAGGGTTACTCATGATGGTCATACTAACCGTCATACATTCATCTTTAATGGTAAGCCTATTACTCTTAAACCCATGACTCCAGCGCAGATAGCAGAAGCTTACGAAAGGAGCAAAGGCAAGGAAAAGGTTTCTGACAGAAACGAAGGAACAACAGCAGCGACCAAAAACCGCACCCGCGGTTCAGATGCCGCACCCGCGGCTCACGACAGATCGCGACAGAAGGAGCGACACGAGAACCGCACCCGCGGCCCAGAGGCCGCACCCGCGGCTCATTCGCCAAACCGCGCCCGCGGTGATTCAGCCGCGCCCGCGGGTCACCCTTCTGGCGCACTGGTTCCTGCAGTACCGAATCGAGCCCTATTGTCGTCCAAAGCCGAGCTGGAAGGTGAGTACTTACCCTTCGATACTACTTTAATGATGCTTTGCAAGAGATTTGTGTTGACAGGTACCGATTCACGACTTGATCTACCCCTTAGCATTCAAGCTATTCTTGATGAGTTTGTTGAGGTGTTTCCGGATGAGATCCCACCGGGCTTACCGCCCTTTAGGGGCATTGAGCATCAAATTGATCTTATTCCAGGAGCGTCGTTACCTAACCGACCAGCTTACAGAATGAACCCTCAGGAGTGTCAAGAGATTCAGAAGCAGGTGCAGGAGCTTGTAGATAAAGGGTATGTTCGAGAGAGTCTTAGTCCTTGTGCAGTCCCGGTCTTACTTGTGCCTAAGAAAGACAATTCTTGGCGGATGTGTGTTGATTGCCGAGCTATCAACAACATAACTGTCAAGTATCGTCATCCTATACCCAGGCTGGATGACATGTTGGATGAGCTTCACGGTGCCACAAACTTCACCAAGATTGATCTGAGGAGTGGCTACCATCAAATCCGAATGAGAGAAGGCGATGAGTGGAAGACCGCCTTCAAGACCAAATTTGGACTCTACGAGTGGCTTGTTATGCCATTTGGACTTACTAATGCCCCCTCTACTTTTATGAGGCTTATGAACCATGTCTTGAGGAAGTTTATAGGGAAGTTTGTTGTAGTTTATTTCGATGACATTCTGGTTTACAGCAGGTCCCTAGAGGAGCATGAGCAACATCTCAAGGAAGTACTCGTTACTCTTAGTATACAACGACTATATGCTAATTTGAAGAAGTGTGATTTTTGCACTGATAGAGTTATATTTCTTGGTTTTGTAGTGAGCTCCCAGGGATTACAGGTGGACGAGGAGAAGATCAAAGCCATTCAGGAATGGCCGACACCCATGACCAGCAGCCAGGTACGCAGTTTCCACGGGTTAGCAAGCTTCTATCGGCGCTTTGTGAAGGATTTCAGCACCATTGCTGCACCGCTGACTGAGGTAACTAAGAAGCATTCAGCGTTTGTTTGGAAGGAGGCTCAAGAAAGGGCGTTTGAGGAGCTAAAACGCAGATTGACCGAGGCACCTTTGCTTGTGCTTCCCGACTTCACTAGACCGTTCGAAGTGGAATGCGATGCTTCCGGAGTTGGCATTGGAGGAGTCCTCATGCAAGAGGGTAAGCCTATTGCCTTCTTTTCTGAAAAGTTGAAAGGTGCAAGTCTAAATTACTCTACTTATGATAAGGAACTGTATGCGTTATATAGAGTACTTAAGACTTGGCAACACTACCTATGGCCTAGAGAGTTTGTTTTGCATACCGATCATGAATCTTTGAAACATTTTAGGAGCCAAGACAAACTTGATAGGAGGCATGGTAGGTGGATGAAATTTATTGAGACTTTCCCTTATATTATCAAATACAAGAAGGGAAAGGACAATGTTGTTGCTGATGCACTATCTAGGAGGCATGCTTTAATTGTTCAACTTGACTCTAAGGTGTTAGGCTTTGTTTACATCAAGGAGTTATATCGTAATGATGCTGATTTTGATGCTATTTATAAGCAATGTTTAGATAAAGGGACTTTGGATAAGTTTTACTTGTTTGATGGTTTCTTGTTTAAGGCTAGTAAAGTGTGCATACCTAAGTGTTCTTTGAGATTATTGCTTGTTGAAGAAGCCCATAAGGGTGGATTAATGGGACACTTTGGTAGAGACAAGACATATCATATGTTGCATACTCATTTTTATTGGCCTCATATGCTTAGGGATGTTGAGCATTGTTTGAAAAGATGTTTGGAGTGTCTTAAGGCTAAGTCTAGAGTTAAACCACATGGATTGTATACTCCTTTGCCTATTCCTACGACCCCCTGGGTAGACATTAGTATGAATTTTATTGTAGGGTTGCCTAGGACTAAGAAGGGGAGAGATTCTATTTTTGTGGTTGTTGATAGATTTTCTAAAATGGCTCATTTTATTGCTTGCAACAAGACTGATGATGCTCATCATGTGGCTGACTTGTTCTTTACCGGAGTTGTTAGGTTACATGGAGTACCAAAGACTATTTGAGTGATAGGGATGTGAAGTTTCTAAGTTACTTTTGGAAAACTCTTTGGGGAAAACTAGGGACTAAACTTCTATTCTCTACATCTAGTCATCCTCAAACTGATGGTCAAACTGAAGTAACCAATAGGACCTTAGGAACCCTTTTGAGAGCCATTCTTAAGAAGAATTTGAAAGTTTGGGAAGAAGCCTTACCCCATGTTGAGTTTGCCTACAATAGGGCCATTCATTCCTCAACCTCGATGAGCCCCTTTGAATGTGTGTATGGTTTGAATCCACTAACCCCTTTTGATCTTATGCCGTTACCTACGAAGGAGCGAGTGGATTTCAATGCAGGAAAACAGGTTGATCACATCAAGGAAATTCATGAGAGGACAAGAGCTAAATTGCTAGAAGTAGCTGCTACAAATGCTAGCAAGGCAAACAGGAATAGGAAGAAGGTCATCTTCAAGGAGGGAGACCTCGTGTGGGTCCACTTTAGGAGAGAGCGTTTCCCCAGCAAACGCCACTCAAAGCTGTCCCCAAGAGGCGATGGACCATTCAAGGTGCTTAGGAGGATTGGAGATAATGCTTATGTCTTAGAGCTTCCCGGCGACTATCAAGTGAGTGCTACCTTCAATGTGCAAGATCTGACTTTATTCGAGGGTGAAGAAGAAGAGGAGCTGGATGATTCGAGGTCGAATCCTTTTCAAGAAGGGGAGGATGATGAAGGATCATCTGGACAACAACCGACACCTCCGGTCCCTGAATTTAAAGGTGCATTGACGCGCTCGAGAGCTAAGGAAGTCCAACAAGAGCTAGACAAGTTAGTAGCGTTCTTCAGTTCCAAGGAGTTGAATACAGACGAAGAACCACCATTGAAGACATTTCTAATGATCGAGGTTCGAGAACGAGCAGAGGACGACAGCGAAGAACCGCGCCCGCGGCTGGAAACCGCGCCCGCGGCTGGAAACCGCGCCCGCGGCTGGAAACCGCGCCCGCGGCTCACCCGCCAACCGCGCCCGCGGCTCCATAACCGCACCCGCGGCCAGGAGGCGAGAACCGCGCCCGCGGCTCCATAACCGCGACCGCGGCCAGGACACTCGGGGAAGCCCTTTTGAAATCTGTTCGAATGTTTAAATTGTTACTCGGATTATTATTATTTTTAGGATTTGCTTTTATTATTTATTTCTTTAGTTGGCATCCTTATGAACGCTATATAAGGCTGCCTTAGTTATTGTTTTGCCCCCCCCCCCAGACTTTGATATTGAATACAGCGTTTATCGTTTTTCCTCCCAAAAGAGAGAGCTTTTGTGAGAAGAGTGCCCCGTGTGCATTGTCGTTGAGTCGGCCCTAGTTGTGCTTGTGTGTGTCAATCTCCTCCATAAGGTTGGTGCTATCGGGACTCCATAGAGCAACCTCCAGGTGCCTTGACCCACCAAAGTCATTGTGTTTGGTTGTAATCATCCGTTGGGGTTTCTTCATCATTCGGTAAGGTTCTTGTTCTTAAGTTCAAGGGTTTTATCGTTGTTTGATTTGGTTCCAATTGGCCTATCATTCGACTTATCCTTCTTTCATCTCATATCTAATTCCGCCTTTCTTCTCTGTTCGAGTTCCTATTCGAGTTTGGTGTCTAGGTCGGCAACTGCGGCTTATCCCCGCATCAGCTACTATAGGTTATTAGCTCATTTTGTATAGGATTATGCTAGATGTTATGATGTATTCTGTAATTACGGAGTTTTGGAGAGTTGAGCTACATATGAGATTACAGAGGATGATACAGAGCATTGAAGCATAAGAAGAGGAGTCGAAGCTGCATGAAGACCACAGGTAGCATTGGAGGCAGCTGAAGACGAAGCCACAGAAGCCATTTCCGCGACCGCGGATCCCAAACCGCGATCGCGGAAATTCCACTGGACCAGCTAGTTTTACAGCACAAAATCCGCGACCGCGGGTCCCAAACCGCGATCGCGGATTCCGCCAGCGAAGACTTTCTTCCATTTGCCGATTTAGAAACTTCTTTATGTTTTGTAACGTTTTTGTTAGTAATTGCATCAGTTTTATTGGGCAGAGACTTATAGGTTTAGTTGTTAGGGGTTTTAGGATCATCATCCATCTTCTACATTCCATATTCCAAGTTTCTTAGTTTTTCTCTCAAGAACCCATGAGTTGCTAAACCTCCATTGTTTTGTTTGGCATTTGAAGCTTTCAGATTGATTAAGTTGTGAGACTTCTTTCCTTTGTTCTATTCATTTGATTGTCTTTATTCTCTTGTGCGTATTATCATTGAATCAGATTTGCTCATTTAGATTGACCATCTAAGTAGAATCATCTTATTCATATTGCTAGAGTTTGTTTATTTCTAGTTGAAATATCTTATTTGATTGTAGCACACACAATTTGCATGACCTAGTTGTGAATGTCAATTTTGAAGAGAATTGAGTGCATGTCGAGTATCTGACTAGTTGTCTACGGTATTGCATGTATCTATCCATTCCTGAACTTAAATCTGCTTTATTATTGAATCTTGATAGTTTCAGGGTTATAGTTCAGTAAGGGTTATTAGGACTAGTTGGACTAATAACTACATTAGAACAGAGATTAAGCCGATCATATGAATAATTCGACATAGGACTAAAAGGAGTTAATGATCAACTTGTCAACCTGTTAGTGGATATTTGTCAAGTGAAACGTCTTCCTTTAATAAATTACAACCCAAATCAACCTTCGGTACTTTGTTCTTGAAACATTATAAAAAAAACTCCTTTGGTTACTTTCACTAGTTAATCATCTTCATTACTTATAGAATTGATAATCTGACTCCCTTGGGATTTCGACTTTTGCTTGCCTATTATACTTGTTAGTGAGCTTGTTAGGATTACTTTGACTTGGCATACGACAATTCGCCTCGTCAATCAATACAAGTAATTTTGCTACTCCGTATGAGATTTGTACCTTTGAAACCTCGGTGCCTACTTTCAAAATTATTGTAAATACAAAGCATTTAAAATCCTAATACATAGATTACAGTTTAATGTATCTTGAAGATTACAGTGTTTCAAATTCTAGATAGTTACTTTTTACTAAGCCTAAGAGATGGATCGAAATTGGATGAATGTTGATCGTCTGACGCCTGAGTACAAAGCTTGGGTGTTAGAATTTGTAAAGTTTGTCGTGGAGAAAGCCAAAGATCCTTCAAAAATACATTGCCCCTGCACCAAGTGTTATAATAGTAGGCTACTAGATGCAGAACATTTGATTTGCGAAGGAATGGATCGTTTGTACACCTGTTGGAATTTTCATGGTGAAAAGGAAAAGGAATTTGATAGTATGGCTGAATTGGGAGAGGCTGCAAATTCTGGTAGTAACCGCTTGGATGAAATGAGAGAAGTTGCAGAGGAGAACTTCATTATGCAACCTGAGCTATATGACAAATTATTATGTGATTCCCACAAACCTCTCTATCCATCTTGTACAAAGCTGACAAGACTGTCTGCCGTATTAAGGTTGTATAATCTGAAAGCTGCTCATGGATGGACTGATAAGAGCTTTGCTGGCTTACTTGAACTTTTGAAAGAAATGTTCCCTGAAGATTCTGTGCTTCTTGAAAATACCTATCGGGCCAAGAAAATGATTTCTACTCTAGGTCTAAATTATGAAAACACTCATGCATGTCCTAATGATTGTATACTCTATATAAAAGAATATGAATCATTGGATAGATGTCCAAATCCGAGTTGTGATGAGCCAAGGTACAAGAGAGAAGAGAGATTCCATACCAGCAAAGGTGGTATGGTATTTTCCTATAATACCTTTATTTAAGCGTTATTTTTCTGATGTAGAAGATGCAAAGAACCTTAGATGGCACGCTGATGAGAAGATTTTTGATGGGAAATTAAGACATCCAGCTGACTCTACACAGTGCAAAAACATTGATCATCAGTTTCCTGAGTTTGGTTCTGATGCTAGAAGCTTGCGTCTTGCTTTGTCATCTGATGGAGTTAATCCACATGGTAATCAATCTGTTGGCACAAATGATCATCAATTGATCAACAACATGTGCAGCAACAAGAAGAACAATGACAGCAAAAAATAGAGAAGGAAAAGGAGTGAATGAAAAACGTGTTCAGCAGAGAACAACTTCAGTTTTCATTACACTATGAGTACAACACAATACAGATATTTAAACATACACTAAAAACTACTCTTACACTCCACCTACTGCAATAAGTATGGCTCACACAAGGCCATACCTCTACATTACTCATTACAACAACTAAAACACACAAGTACAGCACACATAAAAAAGTCAGCTCAGCTTGCTGAATTTCCTCTTCAAAAGTAATCATGCTTAACATGGCTTAATCTTCATTGTTTAATCTTGATCAAGAAGGTTGAATCACATTTCAACACCTTCCCTTGATTCAAACTTCCTTGTGATGCAAATTCATCACTCTCGAAGCACTTATCTTCTTCATTTATCATTGATGCACTTCTCATCATTCAGACCCTTCAATCTTGAAGCACTTCTCTTCATCCTGACACCTTCTTCAGAACAAATCTTCCTCCTTTGCAACTTGTGCAATGCTTGGCTCCTTTTCATCATCAAATCTGCAGTTTCTTTGTACATGACCAAATCTTTTGCACTTGAAACATTGAGGCTTACCTTTATGCCAACAATTCTCTTCTTTGTGGCCAAATTTTCTGCAATAGTTGCACTGATCTGAACTCCTTTGATCGTTGGAGTCATCTTCATTTGACTTTCCTTTGTAGAAAGTGCCTCCCCTCACTTGAAATGCCTTTTCTTCAACATTTTCATCAGACCTGTTCAGTCTCTCTTCATGAGCTTGCAGTGACCCCATCAACTCATCAAAAGTATATGTTTCCATATCCTTTGACTCCTCAATTGCAGCAACAACATGATCATACTTACTTGTAAGGCTTCTCAGAACCTTACCAACAACATGTTCATTGGACATGTCTTCTCCATATGACCTCATTTGCTGCACAACACCAGAGACCTTTGACAAGTAATCCTGTACTGATTGCTTGTCCTTCATGAGAGTTGTTTCAAACTCTCTCCTTAGTGATTGCAGCCTTACTGTAATTACCTTCTTGTCTCCAAGATATTCCTGCTTCAGGGTATCCCATGCCTCCTTTGATGTAGTTGCTGAAGCAATTCTGGGAAATATCTCATCATCAAGAGCTTGTTGTATCATAAACAAGGCTCTTGCATCCTTCTTCCTCTTCTCCCTTAGAGCTTGATCAGGCTCCTCTGAGCCATCATCCTCGAACCCTTCATCAACAAAGCTCCACAACTCTTGTGACCTGAAGAAAGTCTTCATCTTCAAGCCCCAAAATTGATACTTCACACCTTTGAAAATGGGCAACTGAGTTGCACCATTGTTGTGTGTTCCCAGGTTCTGCATAGCTCTCTTTGTCCCTTGTTTCCCTTGTGTTTGCACTCACAATACTCACTCACACCTCTAGGATCAAAACCCAGATGCTCTGATACCAAACTGTTGGCACAAATGATCATCAATTGATCAACAACATGTGCAGCAACAAGAAGAACAATGACAGCAAAAAATAGAGAAGGAAAAGGAGTGAATGAAAAACGTGTTCAGCAGAGAACAACTTCAGTTTTCATTACACTATGAGTACAACACAATACAGATATTTAAACATACACTAAAAACTACTCTTACACAATCAACCTCTCATAGTACTTGGCCTGTTATGCTTGCAATCTATAATCTTTCACCATCTTTGTGCATGAAACAGAAGTATATGGCTCTGTCTTTATTGATTTCTGGTCCGAAGCAACCTGGAAATGATATAGATGTTTACTTGGCACCTCTTGTTGAGGACCTGGAATTGTTGTGGGATTATGGTGTAGAGATTTGTTAGTATGCCTTGAATCTGAATCACACACTGCGACAGGTAGCACGGGGGTCTTGCTGACCGGTCAGCGAGTCGGGGGTCCAGGGGGGCGGAGTCGCCCCCGGGCCAAACGGTATACAATATCTGTTGTATGGGCTTATTTGGGCCCATCAGTTTTGTTGTTGGGCTTAGGGTTATTTAGCGCTATATATAGCGGCTTATGTGTAAACCTAATTGTACTGAAAACTGTAATACCGCCTCCGTATAATCTGATCTCCCTCTCCTGTGGACGTCTGTGTGTCTTTCTTGCGTTTACTTTGTTCTCGTTTCGATTCTGTTACAACAAGGTTTATGATGCATATCGAAGGGAATTTTTTTTCTTACGAGCCATGTTGTGTTTGCACGATAAATGATTTCCTAGCTTATGGTAATCTGTCTGGTTATACAGTTAAGGGGCATAAGGCATGCCTGATCTGCGAGGACAAGGCTTCTTATCATCAGTTAAAGAATTGTAAGAAGACCGTGTATTTGAAGTATCGCAAGTTCTTGCCATTAAACCATCCATACCGCAAATTAAAGAAAGCGTACAATGGTAAACCTGAACAAGAAAGAGCTCCTCAACCATTAACGGGTGAACAAATCTTTTCAAAGGTCAAAACGATTAAATGTGTGTTTGGTAAGAAGCGTGCAGATCCTCTTCCCACTGGAGGATAGAAGAAGAAGTCTATATTTTTTTCTCTACCGTATTGGAAGTATTTATATGTTAGGCATCGTTTGGATGTAATGCACATTGAGAAGAATATATGTGATAGTTTACTTGGGACTTTGTTGAATGTGCGTAAAAAAACTAAAGATGGCCTCAAAGCAAGGGAAGACATGAAACTTATGGGCATTAAGCTGGAGTTGGCACCGGTTAAAACAGGAGATAAAACGTATCTACCGCCAGCTTGCTACACTCTTTCCAAAGCAGAGAAACGTCAATTTTGTCAATTCTTTAACGATATTAAGGTGCCTTCTGGGTTCTTAAAATGTCAAAAGTCTCGTCAATATGAAAGAATTGAGATTGCAGGAAATGAAATCTCATGACTGTCACATTGTGATGCAAGAACTTTTGCCGATTGCTATACGTGGTATTCTGCCCAATGATGTTCGAAATACCATCACTCGTCTTTGTTTCTTCTTTAAGAAAATATGCAGCAAGGCCATTGATATTGAGGAGTTGGATACTTTGCAAAGAGATATTGTGGTCACATTATGCCAACTTGAAATGCATTTCCCTCCTTCTTTTTTTGATATAATGGTTTATCTGACGGTTCATCTTGTGAGAGAGATTAAGTATTATGGACCAGTGTACTTGAGTTGGATGTATCCATTTGAGCGATATATGAAGGTCTTGAAGGCATATGTGATGAACAGAAATCAGCCCGAAGGTTCTATTGTAGAGTGATACATTGTTGAGGAAGCAGTCGAGTTTTGTATTAAATACCTGTCAGGTGTTGATGCAATAGGTCTTCCTAAAACAACTAGAATGGAAGTGAAAGAAGGACGTGGTACAGTTGGTGGTAAGGATAAGAGAATGTCTCCAGATATGATCCACAAAGCTCATTTTTATGTTCTTCAAAATACTGATGATGTGCAACCTTATATTGCTGAGCATATGTCTTATTTGAGGAGTCAGAATCCACTTCGGAAACGTGAGGAGTGGTTCATTAAAGAGCACAATCGATCATTTAGTGATTGGTTGAAGAAGAAAGTGCTTGAGCAGTTAGAAATAACACCCGATTCAGTTTCTAACACGCTGAGATGGTTGTCCAAAGGGCCTCTTCTTGATGCTACATCATTCTCATCATACGAGATAAATGGGTACACTTTCTACACTAAATCCCATGATGATAACAGTGTGGGCTGAGGCAATACATATAGCAGGTGCTAATGACGAAATTCCTGTCTATAAAAATATGGTGTATTTCGAAGTTATTGCAGAGATATGGGAGCTTAATTATATCGATTTCAGGGTGCCAGTTTTTAATTGCACATGGGCTGATAATGGCAAGGGCGCCATACATGTTGATGACCTAGGCTTCACTTGTGTTGATTTGAATAAACTCGGTCACAAGGATGATCCATTTATCGTAGCTTCACAAGCAATACCAGTGTTCTATGTTCCTGATCCGTCAGACCGTAAGTGGTCAATTGTGAGATCAACGAAAGAAAGGTACATGATTGAGAAGGATGAAGAACATGTGATGGTAGACTGTACCATTATGCCAATTAATGATACGAATATTAACAAAGATGAAGTATACTTGCGTATGGATCATACAGAACAAATAGTGATTCATCATTCTAAAAAGAGATCTAAGAGAAAAAGAGATGTCATTTGAAGGTTATTCTTATTAACATATCAATGATGTGAATTTTTACATAATATGGCTCTTTAGATTTCTAGATTTACATAATTTGTGTTTATTTTAATGTTTTTTTTCTTGTAGGCAATGGCTTCTACAACAAGTACAGAAAGTAGTGACTCTAGTGATTCTGACATGTACGAGGCTGGCAAACATAATGGTTCTCAAGTGCAATCTATGCGTTCTGGTGATGTAGCCCGAGTTACACATCTGACTAGAAATTCTGACAATATCAGGGTAAACAATTGACAAGTGATTCTGACAAGCACAAGGGTGATGGAGATAGTGTTTCTATAACACAATCTAGGAGCACAGGTGTTGTTGCTCGGGTTCGAAAACTGACCAATGATGGGATCTTCTTGGAAAACCGTATTGTAAGTTGTCATCACTAACTTTCTTTTCATTGTTTCCTGTTTTTTTTTTCAACTAGCTTTTGAGATCCCTCAAAGGATTGATAAGAAATTTATACTTCAAAGTGCTGGTGACAATTGAGAGGTTTTAGAAAACAACCTATTAACGAAATCAATAAAAACCAAGGGAAGCCTCCAGCACAATATGAATTTTGTTCTAACAGAATCGAAACGAGAACAAAGTAAACGCAAGAAAGACACACAGATATACGTGGTTCACCAAAGATTGGCTACGTCCACAGGAGAGGGAGATCAGATTATACGGAGGCGGTATTACAGTTTTCGGTACAATTAGGTTTACACATAAGCCGCTATATATAGCGCTAAATAACCCTAAGCCCAACAACAAAACTGATGGGCCCAAATAGGCCCATACAACAGATATTGTATACCGTTTGGCCCGGGGGCGACTCCGCCCCCCTGGACCCCCGACTCGCTGACCGGTCAGTGAGACCCCAGTGCTACCTGTCGCAGTGTGTGATTCAGATTCAAGGCATACTAACAAATTTATTGATCAGAAAACATTGCACTAAAGATTTTCTGGTAATATCAATTAAGTCATGAGAATTTTGATTCCTTTGTTAAACTCTTCATTATGACTTTCTATAAATTACAGGAAGAAAGTGCACGGAACCGTGAAATTGCAAAGAAGAATGCTTATCCTTATAGGAGGTCTCGACAAGGTATTACACGTATGAAAGCAAAGATGGTAATATGTTTATAATATTTTCTTTCATCGTGGTTGTGTCAACTTTTCTCATATATATATATATATATATATATTCACTTGTTTTAAAAAAAAATGGTAGCTAGTATTATGTTGGGAATGACTCTAGGTGTACTGAATCTTGGAAATAACTCTGCATGAGAAAACGTATAGTTTGAATTTTAGAAAGCAAAATAGCATGCTTAACCTACCCATTGTGTCTCCACTTAATTATGTTATTATTATTATTATTATTTAAATTGGCTTAACTAGTAGAAACATAAGGATTATATTATATGTGACTCATACATGCTAAATTGGTGATGGATAGAATACGTGGATTCTAGTGCCTTAAGGCTTTGCAAAATAATGATTGCTAAAACTTGTACATGTTAGTCATGAGTATCTGGATGTTGTAGTGTCTATCAGGACGTTGTATGTGATAGAATTATATCTACGGTAACTTATCTAGTTACCTTAATTATATTATTAGTTTACCATATCTTTTACTTATCCTTCAAGTCATGGAAAGATATCTTCTAGGAAAGATTGTTAGAGATATCTCTTCCCTCTTGTATATATATCATATGTGTATTCAATAGAAAAGTATGCAATTTCAGTAATCTTATATGGTATCAGCCTAATCAATCCTTGGCCTACCTACTCAAGAACCTCGTTCAAACACAACAATGGCTGAGTTTTCCTCTCATCTACCCAACCCTCACGATCCAACCACTCCCTTCATCCTTGTCCATCTTCCCAGCATCACAAAATTAACCCCCACAAACTATCTTACATGGAAACTACAAATACAAGCAACCCTTGAAGGCTACGACCTATTCAAATTCCTTGACGGCTCACATGCCGCTCCACCGGAGATCATCCCTGCCGACAAAACAACAATACCCAACCCACTTCGACTATCTTGGAACCGTCAAGATCGACTCTTGTTTGGCGCCCTACTCGGTACACTCTCTGCCACCGTTGCTCCACTCGTAACTCAGGCAACCACTTCGTCTCAAGTCTGGGATATCTTGCGCCAGACATATGCAAAGGCGTCTCGTGGACATATCAAACAAGTCAAACACAAGCTTCGAAATACCGAGAAAGGAACCCAATCAATCACTGACTACATGCAGTCTATCAAAATATCGGTCGACACCCTCGCCACTCTCGGTGCCCCGGTCAATCCTGAAGATCTCACGGACCAAGTGCTTCGTGGTCTAGACGACTCCTACAAACCAGTTATAGACGGCGTCAACGCTCGTGACTCCCCGATCGCCTTCGAGGAACTTCACGAGAAACTCATCAACCACGAACTGGCGCTTGCCATCACATCCAAATCAGGTGGCTCGCCCGGTCCGGCTACCGCTCTCAATGCTCAGACCAAGCCCAACCGCCAGCGTGGACGTGGGCAACAACCGTCAACTCAGCCAGCATGGCAACCCAGCCCTTCCCCGCAGCCATTCGGCTCCAACGGGAACCGCAACCGCCAACCTGACTTTCCCTCAAACCAACACACCCGGAAACCCTTCCTTGGACGGTGCCAGTGGTGCAAAGAAAACGGCCACGTCCTCTCTCAATGTCCAATCTTTCGACACCAACACCCATCTGTCCAACCCCCGTCCTCGGCTCGATTTCCCACTAACTCTCACCCGCAAGCTAACTCCGCCACAACCAACCCGGCCGACCCCAACTTTCTTGTTGATAGCGGAGCCTCTCACCACATAACACATGACCTACAAAACCTATCCCTTCACTACCCATACACTGGACCCGACAAACTCTTTATGGGTAATGGCGCAGGTTTGAAAATCACTCACACTGGAACTCTCTCTCTTCGTAATTCGACTCATGAATTTCCCCTTTCTAATGTCTTATGTGTTCCATCCATGTCTAAAAATATTGTGTCAGTCTCTCAGTTTACAAAACAAACTAAATTTGCTTTACTATTCTTACCTACTTGCTTCTTTGTGAAGGATATCACGACCGGCAAAACAATTCTTAGAGGTCCCTGCATCGATGGGGTCTACATATGGCCTTCCTCCAGTCCAACCGTCAACACTCTTAGTGTCCCGTCTGTGTCATGGCATCACAAACTAGGACATCCTTCTCCAGCTATTTTCAAATTTATTCAGAATCGTTTTAGTTTAGGACCTTCTTCTTCTTTGCAAACTGATTGTGTTTCATGTCATATTAATAAAAGCCATAAACTTCCTTTCAATGAAAGTACTCTTACTTCGACCTATCCATTGGAAATTATCTTCTCAGATGTCTGGTCGTCTCCTGTTATGTCTTATGATGGTTTTCGGTACTATATTATATTTGTTGATCATTTTACAAAATATGTATGGCTTTATCCTCTTCAAAAGAAATCTGACACACAATCCGTCTTCATAAAATTCAAGTCCCTAGTTGAAAACTTTTTCAAAAATAAAATTAAAATCTTTTACTCTGACAATGGTGGTGAATATATTAGCCTTCGAAATTATCTGAGTCAACATGGCATTAGTCACTTCACCTCTCCACCTCATACACCTCAACACAATGGTGTCTCTGAAAGGAGACATCGTCACATAGTCGAAACAGGTCTATCTATGCTTAGTTACTCCGGTATGCCATTAGATCACTGGCCTCATGCTTTCCTCACAGCAGTCTATCTAATCAATCGACTGCCTACACCAATTCTTCAGCACGAGTCACCCTATTCCTTGCTTCTACAAAAACCTCCGAATTATACTAAGTTGAGAAGTTTTGGTTGTTTGTGTTTTCCATGGTTGCGTCCTTATACTACTCATAAATTGGATCCAAGGTCCATTGTGTGTGTTTTTGTAGGATATTCCTCCACTCAAAGTGCTTACCACTGCCTGGATCCCATTACTCATCGGATCTATACCTCACGTCATGTTCGTTTCATGGAGACTGAATTTCCCTATCAAAAGGTATCAACCTCCTCTACTTTTGACCCTGAAACAATTAATCATTGGGCCCACCTCACAATACCAATCCTACACAAACCCACTTCCCCTAATTCTCCTTCTACTAGTGAGGATATGCCGACCCCACCCTCCTCTTCCTCCCAATTAAATCCAACCTCACCCTCTCCCCCTCACCTCATGCAACAGTCGGCCACACCCCCCACTCAACTTTCACCTAATCCCATTTTACACTCCACCTCCCCAATCACACAAGAGTCGGTCCCACCCAACACTCTCCCTTCCCCTAACCCTGATTTACACACTACCCATCCAATCCCAGAACTCTCCTCCTCCTCAGTTGAACCCACGCCTCCTACTTCATCACTAAATTCACCAATCTCTCATACAACTCCACAAAACAACCCTTCTTCTCAGATAAATCAAGAACGAGGGATCATTACAAGGTCCAAAAACAACATCACTAAACCCATTCGAAAGTTGAATCTCAACGTCCAAGTCCCGCCTCCATCCGAACCAAAAACCATAACTCAAGCTCTCAAAGACCCGGATTGGCGTGACGCAATGCAAAAGGAATACGACGCTCTGGCTGCCAACAAAACATGGGATCTCGTCCCGTCCTCTCCATCTCAAAACTTGGTTGGATGCAAGTGGGTGTTCCGTATCAAGTATCTTCCCGACGGCTCGGTTGATCGGTTCAAAGCTCGACTAGTGGCTAAGGGTTTCCATCAGCGGCCTGGCCTGGATTTCGCTGAAACTTTTAGTCCGGTCGTCAAACCCGTCACGGTGCGGATAGTTCTCTCTCTCGCTGTCACCAATGGTTGGCCTTTACAACAACTTGACGTTAACAACGCCTTTCTTCAAGGCTCTCTACAAGAAGACGTATACATGAGCCAACCGCCAGGCTTCCTTGATTCAACACATCCAACACACATTTGTAAGTTGCGAAAGGCCATCTATGGCCTCAAGCAAGCTCCACGTGCATGGTACAACGAACTCAAGAGCTACCTTCACCAACTTGGCTTCTCCAACACCATCTCTGATGCCTCACTATTTATATATAAACATGGACTAACCACTCTTCTTTTGTTAGTCTATGTCGATGACATTATAATTACAGGCAACTCTACTTCCGGCATTGCTTCACTTGTTCTCAAGCTCTCTACCAAATTCTCTCTAAAAGATCTCGGGGCACTCTCGTATTTCCTCGGCGTTGAAGTATTGCCGACACCATCCGGTTTGTTTCTTACTCAACGTAAGTACATCTCAGATCTCCTTCTAAAAGCTGGAATGGAATCAACAAAACCTACTTCAACACCACTTTCGGCAACTATCAAGCTAAAGAGCGACGTCGGCGTCCCACTCCCTTCACCCACTGAGTATCGTGTTATAGTGGGAGGGCTGCAGTATCTCAATCTCACCCGCCCCGACGTTGCGTTCACGATCAACAAACTTGCTCAATTCATGCAGACTCCGACGAGTGAGCATTGGGCTGCCCTCAAGCGTCTCCTCCGCTATCTTGCCGGAACTCTCACTCATGGCATTCACATCAGCAAATCTTCTCCCCTCTCTCTCCATGCATTCTCAGATGCGGATTGGGGCGGTGACAAGGAAAACTACGTCTCTACAACCGGCTACATGCTGTTTCTAGGCGCCTCCCCAATCTCCTGGAGTTCTCGAAAGCAACGCTCGGTGTCTCGGTCGACAACTGAAGCTGAATATAAGGCTTTGGCTGACACCTCTTCCGAGCTACTATGGGTTCTATCTCTACTTCAGGAGCTCGGTATTCGTCTTCCTACTCAACCGGTGGTCTATTGTGACAATCTTGGTGCAACATACGTTAGTGCCAATCCTGTCTTTCACTCGCGTATGAAACACATTGCTCTGGCTTATCATTTTGTCCGGGAGCAAGTACAAAAGGGAACATTTCGAGTCACTCATGTCATTACAAACGAGCAGCTCGCAGACATTCTCACAAAAGCGTTACCTCGTCCTCTGTTTGATTTCATGGTCAGCAAACTACGACTTTCCAAAAAGATAGTCTCGTTTGAGGGGGCATGATAGAATTATATCTACGGTAACTTATCTAGTTACCTTAATTATATTATTAGTTTACCATATCTTTTACTTATCCTCCAAGTCATGGAAAGATATCTTCTAGGAAAGATTGTTAGAGATATCTCTTCCCTCTTGTATATATATCATATGTGTATTCAATAGAAAAGTATGCAATTTCAGTAATCTTATAGTATGCAGCATTATCAATTGAAATTGTTTTTCATGACTCTCTTGTATGTAAGATACTGTGCTGACATTCCATAATTTGGAGATTTTCTGATATTAAAAGGACTAACATTGGCACTCAACAATTGGTTTTGGACTCCAGTTTTGAATATAAACTATTCTTCTAATTTCACTATTTCAATGTTGATCTAATAACCCCTAAGCCACATGTTTGCAGTTGTGAAGATCAATTACAGCTAATATTGTTTACAATTTTAAAGATTACTCATGTTTCTGTTGTGCTCTTATCTTCTTTCCAGTACCAGTTCGTGTGCAAGTTCGTATATCTTATTATATGTACATGTTTTTGTTTTCGATAATTGTGCAGCTCAAAAAGAGAGGACTAGATCCTGCCACATCTTCAATTTCGAGGGATGAATAATGGTTGGCTTCAAGAGAGGTGCACGGCGATAAACTCGATCCCAAAGCTCAAGGAGTAGCTGATAAAATAGTAAGTTAAGCTATACATAATATTTGTGTTTCATGTCAACTGACAAGCTTATTATATTTGTTTGAAGGACTTGATTAAAAACCAAGAGGCTCAAGGTCTTATAAAGCACACAGAGTGCGAAGATATACTAGCAATGGAACTAGGTAAGGACGAACATCCTGGTCGAGTAAGGAGTATTGGTTTCGGGGTAACACCGAAGCAGTATTTTGGTGCAAGCAAGCGTATATGCAATCGAGACTTCGACAACAAAGTTCGTAATCTTGAGAATACAGTGGTAAATTTGCAAACAGAAGTGGAGATGCTGAAATAACTTATAATAGAATTGCAAGGTTGGGATTCTCAAGGAAACCGGTCATCCTAGTGGACAACCAGAGAACCATATCCATCTTAGTAAACATGACAGTTGCTCACACAAGGATTCACGTTCTAGTGGTGACCACGAGAAGGTATGATCACCCTGACATTTATTTTCGAATGGGTTATGAAAAAAAATTACTGACTAGTAAGTGGGTCTTGATTCTAAATTCCATTTCTGTTGATAAGTTGTAGTAGATCAGAAATTAGTATTGATATGGATCTTGGTTGCTTGAAACAATGTTGTAATGTTCATTGTCTAAGTGATACGTACCAAGAGCTTCAGTTTAGTGATCTACAAATGTTCATCAATAATTGTCCCAACAACAATACATTAATCTGCAAAGTTAAAAGTGATTGTTATTAAATCTTCAGATTTGCAGGAGGCTGAAATAAGCCAAGAGAAGTTGGCATTTGTTTATATAGAGAAGAAGCATGCTTGTTGTAAAGGTGTTGTAAAGTTGGCATTTGTTTTTTTGCAGATAATAAAACAATGGTACTAAGAAAGAAAATATGAACGTTGAACTGATCAACGTTTATCTCTACCAGAAAAATCAAACTTTCAGATGGATTCCAAATGTAATTTCCACAATTAATCTACATTAACGTTGCCCATTGCCATATAGGTGCCCATTGCCCATGCCAAATGAACTTTAATACAAGTGTATATTATTTCCTAAAAATGGATTAGTATATACTATTTCCAAAATTATGTTACAGTGCTTGTGTGCAAAATATTTGTAGAGGTGAATTGTGTTGGTTGGTGGTTTCTGAGCAAATCAAATTGTGTTGGTGGTGGTGGGCCTTTGTTTTGGTTAATTGGACTGTTGAAGGATTCTCATCACATGATGATCGATCTAACACTTGTATATATATATATATACATTGATTTTATATTGTTGTAGCTTATTCGTTGTGATTTTTGAAAATTTATTGCTTGTTAGGTGAATACAAAGGTATATATTGAAGATATTTTAGGAATATCTTTATTCTAGTATATTGTATCTTAGGCTCCAAGGAGCAATCTTTTCCTTATAGATAGAATCTCTCTAAAGTATATATATACATGACCTAATCAATGAAAAGAGCAAGGAAGTATTTTCCACAAAATCTCTACTCTCTCTAAAGTTTATCATGGTATCAGCCTAATCTCGATCCTTCCAAACACAACCCTTCCGCCACCCCCTCAGTTTTGCCCTAATTTCGGCCGCCGCCGTCTTCTCAGCCTTCCTACTCGTCGGTTTCATTCATCGACGTCGCTAAGTTGTCTTTTCCTGCAATGGGAGATACAACCAAAGAAATACCCGTGAGTTTTTCCTCACCTTACTATCTTCATCCTTCGGATCATCCGGGTCTTTCAATTTGTCCCGTGATTTTCAAAGGTGATAACTTTGATGAATGGGTTATTGCCTCTCAAACACCAACCCCGACGGATACAGCAGCCGTCAGCAGCATTCCGCACCACCTTCGTCAACTTCTGTCGGACATCAGCGGGTTAACAAAAAGAACCTGCATTGTACCCATTGTGATCGTAAAGGTCATGAGAAAGCTGGTTGTTTTCAACTTATTGGCTATCCCGACTGGCTCAAGGAGCGTTGGGCTGTTCGTGATGCTGCAAAAACGCAGTCAAAACCGCATCAGTCCGGTGTCGCTAACGCTGCAGTGCAGCCCTCGCCGGCTTCATTCACGCCGCTTTCACCTGCTGATCAAGCAGCACTCAGTCCGGCTTTGACTCCAACTCAGATGGCAGCAGTGTTGAACATGTTCAACACATTACAGACTAGCAAAAATCAGTCCGGTATGTTGTTTAATTGGATTTTAGATACCGGTGCGTCGTTCCATATGACCGGCGATTCGTCTAGTCTTCGGGATATAGTTGATGTGCAGGCCGTCAATATTAAATTACCGGATGGGAGACTCTCCTCTGCTACTCAGGAGGGTCGTATTTATATGGGCAATATTTGTTTGTCCAATGTTCTTTTTGTGCCAAACTTAACCTGCAATTTGCTCTCTCTTGCTCAATTGTCTAAAGATCTTCAACTGCTTGTTCTTTTAACACCTGCGATTATTGTACTTCAGGAAATCAGTTCGAGGACGGTGATTGGCGTGGGTAGAGAGCATGGTGGGGTTTATTGGCTGCAGACAATTGGTGCAGATGTTCGGGCTTCGTCTGCTCAGTCTTCTGCTGATTCGGCTATTTTGTGGCATCGTCGACTTGGTCATCCGTCGTCGTCTGTCTTGTCGTCTATTTCGTCATTTTGTTTGAATAAAGACTCGCTTGTGAGTCTACCTCCATGTACTTCTTGTTTTGAAGCTAAACAAACTAGATTGTCTTTTCCAGAGAGTTCTAATAAAGCCACTGAATTGTTTGAATTGGTTCATTGTGATGTGTGGGGTCCCTATAGCACTCCTTCTTTAAGTGGCGCTCGATCTTTTCTTACTATTGTTGACGATTACTCTCGTACAGTTTGGGTTTGTCTTATTCAATCCAAAACAGAGGTAGCTGCTCGGTTTCAGAAATTTTGTGCTTTCGTCCATACTCAATTCCGCACTCAAGTCAGGCGAGTTCGCGCTGACAATGGCACTGAATTTCTGCCACTACGTTCCTATTTTGAGGATCAGGGTATTGTTTTTGAAACATCATGTGTCGCTACACCTCAGCAAAATGGTAGAGCAGAGCGAAAACATCGTCACTTGCTAAATGTAGCACGTGCTCTTCGGTTTCAGGCACATCTTCCTCTTGCTTTTTGGGGAGAATGTGTCACAACAGCAGCATTCCTGATCAACCGTACACCCACACCACTATTGGGAAATCGCTCGCCATATGAGGTATTATATAAGCATCCACCTTTATATGACTCCATTAAAGTTTTTGGTAGTCTTTGTTTTGCTGCTCGGAATCCAAAGAATAGGGATAAGTTTGCCTCCCGCAGTAGAAAATGTGTATTCATGGGATACCCGCAAGGAAAACGAGGTTGGTCTCTTTATGATCTAGAGACCAAAGAGATGTTTGTCAGTCGTGATGTTATTTTCTTCGAGGAATTCTTTCCCTTTGCTATGACTCCTCCTGTATCATCTCCAGAGCCGATCTCAACGTCATCTCCCGCAATATATGATGATGTTCCATTACCTGCGGTCGTTGGGGAAATTTCTGAAACTCCTTCTCCTTCGATTGAGTCGTCTTCCTTGGATCAGACATCTCAGGCATCCCCGTCTGACGACAGGGGGAGTGATGTTGCTATCGTTCCTTCTTCGTCTGTGGCTGATCCTCAGCCTTCTGCAGTTCGACACAGTGCTCGTACTAAGCAACCACCTACTCGCCTCAAAGACTATGTTTGTCAGACAGTACTTCAAGCAACACCCCATGCTCTCCCTTCTACTCCCGCGCCACAATCATCGTCCTCAGGTACATCTCATCCCCTAGCAGCTTTTGTTTCATGTGCTAATTTTTCTCCTTCCCATGTTAGATTTCTAGCCGCTGTTACAGCAGGTCACGAACCATCCTCTTTTAAAGAGGCAGCTCTGCATAAACCATGGCGTGACGCAATGCTTTCAGAAATTCAGGCTCTTGAACGAAATGGTACTTGGAAGTTGGCCACTTTACCTCCTGATAAGAAACCAATTGGTTGCAAATGGGTGTATCGCATCAAGTACAATTCTAATGGGTCCATTGAAAGATACAAGGCTCGATTGGTTGTTCTTGGCAATCGTCAAGTTGAAGGCATAGATTATTCAGAGACATTTGCTCCCGTTGCCAAAATGGCATCTGTTCGCGTTTTCCTATCTGTTGCAGCCATTCGTGGATGGGAGCTTCATCAAATGGATGTTCACAATGCATTCTTACATGGTGACCTGGCCGAGGAGGTGTACATGATTCCACCGCCTGGTCTTCTGCACGTCCCTCCCGGACATTTCTGTCGATTGCAGAAGTCCTTATACGGTCTTAAGCAGGCTCCAAGAAATTGGTTTGCCAAATTATCCTCTGCTCTGCGTGTTTTTGGCTTTGTTCAAAGTTATGCTGATTATTCTCTTTTCTCTTATACGCTGAGGGATATCAGTATACATGTTCTCGTCTATGTCGATGACCTTATTATAGCAGGAAATAACTCTGGCGCTATTGCTCGATTCAAGGTCTATCTTTGCTCCTGTTTTCACATGAAAGACCTTGGTCATTTGAAGTATTTTCTCGGAATTGAGATTGCTCGAAATGCTTCAGGATTGTTTCTTTCCCAACGCAAGTATACTCTTGATATTTTGTCTGAGGCAGGACTTCTCGGTGCCAAGCCTGCCGAGTTTCCTATGGAGCAACATCATCAGCTTGCGAAGTCCTCTAGTCGTCTGTTTGATCAGCCCGAGCGTTATCGGCGTCTAGTTGGTCGTCTTATCTATCTTACTATTACTCGTCCTGAGCTAGCTTACTCTATCCACATATTAGCACAATTTATGCAGGCTCCTAAGACTGATCATTGGGATGCTGCTAATCGTGTCCTTCACTACTTAAAGGGCCATCCAGGACAGGGTCTGCTCCTGTCAGCTACGAGTTCTTTACAGGTTACCGCCTTCTGTGACTCTGATTGGGCAACATGTCCCCAAACTAGACGCTCTCTCACTGGATACTTTGTTATGCTTGGACAGTCTCCCATCGCTTGGAAGACAAAGAAACAGGCTACTGTGTCTCGTTCGTCGGCAGAGGCGGAATACCGGGCTATGGCTTCAGTCTGTTGCGAGATGATCTGGCTCAAATCGCTCTTGCGTTCTTTGGGAGTCCGACATTCTACTCCTATGAGACTATTTTGTGATAGTCAGGCAGCCATTCATATTGCTGCAAATCCTGTCTTTCATGAACGAACCAAACATATTGAGATCGACTGTCATTTGGTTCGTGAGCAGATTCAATCGGGCAATGTTGCTACTGCCTATATCCATACTACAGAACAACCAGCTGATTTGTTTACAAAGGCTCTTGGCAAGGTGCAATTTCAGCTTCTATTGGGCAAGTTGGGCATTCTTGATCCTCATGCTCCAACTTGAGGGGGAGTATTGAAGATATTTTAGGAATATCTTTATTCTAGCATATATTGTATCTTAGGCTCCAAGGAGCAATCTTTTCCTTATAGATAGAATCTCTGTAAAGTATATATATACATGACCTAATCAATGAAAAGAGCAAGGAAGTATTTTCCACAAAATCTCTACTCTCTAAAGTTTATCAGTATATACTTTGATTCTCCAGGTTCCAAAGAATTCTTGGTGGTAGTGTTGAGACGTCGTGATTTGATGTATTATTTTAGTTGACAACTCCTAATGTTTTTTTTGTAGGGAGAATGGAAAGATTGTGCTTTGTATTGGCCCGACCTAACAAACAAAGTAGCTGTAGGACGAGCTTTGTTTCTAGAAGCTGGATCATATACAGTGCTTCATGGAAAAGATTTAGATGCAGAGTGCTTGAAAATACAAGTGTTTCAGGTTTTAAATGACCAAGGAGAAACAGATGTGCCATACATGAACAAAGACGGAGAAATCACATGTGTACAAGAAGCATTTAGCTATCTTGTTTTACTGCCAGAGTTATAACTTCAATAAAAAATACTTGTCTTTTCTTAGGTTATTGATATTACTTCACAAGGTATACAAACATCTACAAGACTACAAGCAATCATATTCACAACCCACAGACTGAAAAACACAAAAAAGAAGTGTGATGTCGAGAGTGTCATCAATGGTAAGGCTTTTAAGTGGTGTAGATATAGTTAGCATAAGCATGCCCAAAGATATTCTACATTATGAGCATTCACTTCACCTCTGAGTGGAAGAGATAAGAATATTGCTACAAGGCAAAGAGCTTGATGTTATACATGTTGCGCTCTATATAAAGTATGTATATAACTATTACATTCATCTTGCACTATTCTTTTTGCTTGAAAATTTATACTTACATTATTGTTTACTTATAGGAACTTGTTTGAAAATCCCAATTTGAGGAAATATGCTTTTCTTTGTCTAAGCATAATGGCTTGGCTCGTGGGTAATTCTGGGAACGTGGAAGGTAGAGGAAAATATATGGGAAAATGCATGTCTAAATCAGAATTCAGGGGACATATATGGTTTGCTCCATATAACGGAGGGTGGGTCAGTTTATTAAAACACATAATCAAATGTTCATGCTATTTTATACGTTTGACATTCTTTAACAATTTCTTTATAGTTTACATTGAATGTTAGGAGTGATTGACCCATCACAAAATACTACTAATTGGCTAGATCCACTTGGCAGTGATGTTAGAGCAGATTTCAAAGCGATAGCTACATTGTACGAAATAATTTCTGCTATCTTATTCATATTTATTTTATGAAGTTCAGTTGCAACTGTTGACAAATTTGTTGTCTGCAGGTCCATGGTCAAGTATAACGATAATGTTTTGGATAACAAACGTAGTGAGGTGATACGTTGTAAGGTTGTCAAGGTATGTTATATAATAAATGTCATTTGAATATGTTCATTTTACTATATCACATATTTTCATTAGAAGTTGATATCTTATACATTTACAGTGTCCAAAACAACCAAACAACGTCGATTGTGGGTACTACATATATAGGTACATGATGGAAATTATTGAAAATGTGTTACCCGAATACCAACTAAGGTATGTATGTATATTTTGTTGATATTTCATAAATTTATTACAAACATAGTTCTCTATATTTTATTCTGACTTATTATTTACTAAATTTTAAAGTTCTTTAAAAACCGTCCAAAGTACTATGAAAAGGAACAAATCAATCTAGTTCGTGATGATTGCCTTGAACTTTTAGAGCATCCAATCCAGAATCAAATCAATCAACAAGAGCTAGAGTAGAGGCAATCTATTGGTAACCTGCAGCAGGGAAGTATCAAGCTAGTACGCTGCATTTCTCCAGCTGTTTTTGGGATATTACACAAGTACATAATTTAGTTGGTTACTCAAGTACAAAATTAGGATGGTTTCAAGAACATATTGAATACTTTTGAGGTGATTTCGAAGTGGTACTGTTGAATTTGATTAAACAGGTGTGCATATGTATAAAAAAAAAATTAAAAAATATATATTATGGGACAACGGTTATTTGTAAAACAGCGATAAACAATGTTTATTTGTTTTTTTAAAATATGCACCACGGTTAAAAAAGCGTGGTAAAGAACCCAGACCACGATGTTATAGAACCGCGGTGCGAGAATTCACTTTCTCAAACTTAACCACGGAAACTGAAAAAATCGGGGTCTGATAGTCGGACCATGGAAACAAAAAACCGGGGTGCGAGTGTCGGAACCCAACGAGCTAGATCACACTCCCGAAACCGTGGTATGAAGTGCAAAATAAACGGGGTCCGAGCCCCTGTTTTGTACTAGTGCAAACATCTCTTGCTTTCCATCTTAAGAGACCAAAGATAACTCTTACAAATTGCCACAACTTTGTCAATGACTTCCATAGGGATATTCACAGCTTGAGACCAAAAAGTCAAGAGACCTCCTATAACAGCCTTAATCACTTGCACTCTACCAACATAAGAAGGAGCCTTACAAGTCCAACTCTGAATTTTAGAGGTAATTTTCTTAATAAAGCAAGCATACTCAATAACTTTAACCTTCCTAATATGCAGAGGCAATCCAAGATAAGTAATAGGGAAACTCCCTCTTTTAAATTGCAGAATTTGTAAGATATCAGTCTCAAGATCCTCATTCACACCACCAAGATACACTTCACTTTTCTGGAGATTCAGAAAGGCCAGATTCCAAACCAAACTGATCTAAGCAATCTTTTAAAATATGCACAGAATGAGTATAAGCCTTGCAAAAGAGCTAAAGATCATCAACAAAAGTAATGTCAATCAAGCTAATATTCTTACACTTAGGATGATAATAGAAATCTAAATTGCTAGCAACTCTCTTCAAATGTTTACTAAGCATCTCCATAACAAACACAAAGAGAAAGGGGGACATAGGATCACCCTGCTTAATCCTCTCTTACCGGGAAAGAAACCCTTAGGTTCACCATTAATAAGGATGGAGAACATAGGAGATCTAACACAGACCATCACCCAAACAATCAAGGGTCCGAATATGGTAATAAAGCTCCTCTTAGAGATAAATGAGAATGAACGGGAACCGTTCATTCGAATTGATCGGACGGCCCAAATCAATCCCACTCGCTAGCTTCTACTGCTACTCGCTACATGCTACTCTCTTGCTTTTTGTGTGCAACACACGTGCTCAGGCTTCTATCGTTATTCAAAATTGGAGCAAAAACCGTCTCTTCACATTCTTCCTAAAACTCCCAAAGAAAACCTCTGTCACAAAAGGCAATCAACCCTAACCTCCCTACTCGCTAGCTTTTTCTTCGATTTCTAAACGAAATCACTTCGTTTTCACTCGCCGATCATCACATACAACCTCCTCGTACAATTTCCAGATGGCTGGATCCCAGAAGAAGACCGAAGGAAAAGGTATGGTGTATAATCCCTAATTTTAGTGTATACGATGCTTTTTTTTGTGATTTCTCAATGATTTCTCTTCATTTCACTCGTCGTTCACCAAAATCCATCAACTCGCTACTAAAAATGGCAGGATCTCAGAAAAGCCAAGAATCAAAAGGTATGGAGTATAATCTGGTATTTAGAGTTAGGTTTTTGCTTCGACATATTAGATTTCGCTTCATGCATGTTTGATTAGTATGTACTGAGTGTGAAAAGTTCATTTGTATGAGTAGATCTACTATACTCGTTGTGAAATGTTCATTTGTATGTACTGAGTGGTCATTATTTGATCATGACTGTGTTTTTTACTCTGTGTTCATCAGATCTTGTATATATGTTCATCACAGTTCATAAAAAAGTTCATCAAAATACATGTTCATCACAGTTCTTCTAAATGTTCATCATATATCTTGTATTTGTTCATCAGATCTTTTATACATGTTCATCACATTTTTGAAGCTTGTTCATCAGATTTTTTTTCAATGTTCACCAAAAATCTTGTGATTGTTCATCTTATTGCCTATATAATTTCATCAAATGTCTTAAGATTGTTCATCAGATTTCTCTTATCTGTTCATCATAAAACTTTTGATTGTTCATCACATTTCTTACATATTGTCATTACAGTTTCTATAAATGTTCATCACATATTCTATAATTGTTCATCTCAGTGCTTATGTATGTTCACAAAACACTCATTACTAATGTTTCATCAAATAACTTTTAAATATGTCTTATGTTTGCAGTTATTGAATTTCAAGATGCAACATTAAGCGTAGAGAATCTTGAAGCTGGTGAATGTCCAAGAGGTATGAATAAAATATTACTTATAAACTTTGTATTTTTGCACAATATATAACTTGTATGTTCAATATTACAGAGATAAGAAGCAAAAAAACAAATGACAGAAAACAAAAGAATGTGTCATCCCAAGAACAACTTCAACAGGAGGAAGAAACAGTAGATGGTAATAAATGTTCATGTATATAATTCTAGTGTTCATCAACTCTTTTTTCTTTGTTCATCACGAATCTTCATAATGTTCATCAAAATGTTTAGTAAAGTTCATCATTCCTTTCATATATAGTTCATCAGTATGTTTGTTAAAGTTCATCATTGTATTTCAATATTTTCATCATCTTGTTTGATATTGTTCAGCATGATCCTTAATTTTGTTCATCACCTTTTTTGCTAATGTTCACCATGATATTGTTTGATATCTAGTGTTTCATTATCTTTACTTTTACATGTCTTTATACTAATAAATGACTTTTAATATTATAGTATCCCCTAAACCTAAGAAGGCAAAATCCCGAAAAGTACCCGCCACAACTAGCAAGGGAAAAAGAAGTAGCCAAAGGATACACAGTTCTCAGACCAAGGGAAAAGAAATACAATTGTATAGCCCAGAAATTCCCGTGACCCAAATCATGAAGAACCTAAAAAGGCCTAGGGGGGGTGGTCATACGAGATGTTGAAGACCAACCAGAACAAGCATCCAGGACAAACAAGTCTGAAATTGTGCAGTCAAGGAAAGGGAAGGAAAAATTGACTGAAAGCAACAAGAAGGAGTTCCCGTCTCAAAAATGTAGAAGTTCTCCAGCAATATTGGTTGCAACTATAGCTAGAATGACTGAAATTCATGAAATTCAGAAAAGCTGCATAAGAGAGATGGGCTTTGGAAGTTTGCTACACTGGAAAGTAGACAAACTACCAGCTAAAATCAATCACTGGCTATTGAAAAAATTTGATGTGGTTTCATGCACAATGAAGCTTGGCAAGTCGGTGAGGCACAAAATTACAACGCAGGATGTCCATGACTAACTTAGAATTCCTGTTGGTGGAATGCACAAATTGATTTGAAGAGATCATTTACAAAACATGAGGATTTACAATATCAAGATCTTCATTCAAGGTTCAAGATTCAATTTCCAATGGATGTCGACATTGAAGTTGGTGAAATCAAGTTGCGTGACGCCTCCAAGATTCATGCATCACATGTGGCAGATCTTTTGATAAGGACTATAGTACCTGGATCGAGAATGGTTCAAGAGAAATTTCATAATGTTGGTTGTTGCAACCATTATGGACAGTCACCCGAATGGTGGGTTGAATTACAAGGTTCTTCATTACCTTGAGTGCACAGAGATGATCACACACTACGACTGGTCAAAATTGCTAGTTGACCTTCTGATAAAGACAAAGGAGTCTTTTGATAGGACAACAAATGCTAGTTTTTTCAGAGGACCAATCCTTCTACTACAAGTTAGTGTTCACCACTTTTCTTTATTATGTTCATTATCATTCCATTATATGTTCATCAAACTAATTAATATTTAATCATTTACTCTATTTGCTTGCAGTTGATATATTTTGATCGTGTAATTCTCAAGAATGTTGAACATGAGAGACAGTTTCCAATAATTGTTAATTGGGATGCAGCCATGCTGAGGGCAAGAGAGGCACAAGAGAACAAAATTGGTGGATTTGGAAAGGGTTATGTCAGAGATCCTCCAACTTTTACTGTTTATGATGTGAACACTGCTGCAAACAGAAGCGACAATCCATCCGCCTCTTATCATTCAGAAGAAGAAGAACATGATGATACAAGTTTACTGGTAAGTTTTCCAATGTGTGTTCATCAAATTCTTTATTAATGTTCATCAACATTGTTTTATATGTTCATCATATTTGCTCTATCTGTTCATCAGATTTTTTAATAATGTTCATCACGTTTGTGAACAAGGTTCATCAAATTTCTGAACAAGGTTCATCACATTTCTGAACAATGTTCATCATATTGTCTAACTATGTTCATTATCTTTGCTCTATTAGTTCATTATAATTTCTGTTTTTGTTCATCAAAGTTTCATTTTATAATATTGAAACAGGAATTCTTAGAAGACCAAATAAAAGAAGGAAAAGAACTTGCTACAAAGATTAGAAAGTTCTTGGGAAGAATTGATAAGGCTCCATCACGTATAGCAAGTAATAAACACACTGGTTTCACACCACTTGGTGTATGAACTATAGGACCAAATACCTCCCGTTTTTCAAGCGATTTCAACTCAGCTTGAATTGCTTCTCTCCATTTTGGCCAATCCTTTCTTTCACGACATTCATCAACCGTTTTAGGTTCAATATCATTGTCATCAGTCATCATTTCTGATGCTACTGAGTAGACAAATGTGTCATTGATCACGACGCTTTTTCTATTCCATTGCATCCCTGTGGATACATAATTTATGGAAATTTCATGATTGTCAACTTCTTTGTCTTCCTCGGGAAGATTCTCATTTTTATCTTCTTCGGGAAGCTTCTCTTCCTCTAAGATATTTTCATTATTCACTTCATTGCCTTTGTTTTCAAAGGTTGCATCACTTGGATGAACTATGACATCACTAGTCATCTCCTTTTGCCTTTTTGATTGCCTCGGTTTCAAATTCTTTGAACCAAGTGGCCTGCCCCTTTTTCTACGTGCAATAGATTTATTGGCCAAAGATTTATTTGTCAAATCCTTAGGGATTTCAATTCTTGCTGGGGCATTCACAGCTGGTATGTGTGACTTTGTCACTTTATTTGTATCCGTAAAGGCATCAGGCAATTGGTTAGCAACACTTTGTAAGTGAATTATCTTTTGCACTTCTTGTTCACAAACTTTGGTTTGTGGATCAAAACAAGAAAGTGAGATTGCATCCCATGTGATCTCTTTTGTGCCTTGGTCCATTTTGCTCTTTTCTTTCCCCAGAGTTGGAAATGTACTTTCATCAAAGTGACAATCAGCAAACCTTGCTGTAAATAAGTCACCCGTAGTTGGTTCAAGATATCTAATAATAGAAGGGGAATCAAAACCAACATATACTCTCAATCTCCTTTGAGGGCCCATTTTTGTGCATTGTGGTGGAGCAATTGGAACATATACTGCACACCCAAACACCTTTAGATGTGAGATATTTGGTTCCTTTCCAGACACTAACTGCAATGGAGAATATTTATGATATGCAGTTGGTCTTAAACGAATCAAAGTCGTTGCATGCAATATCGCATGTCCCCATACCGAAGTTGGTAACTTTGATTTCATTAATAGCGGCCTAGCTATTAGTTGTAATCGTTTAATTAACGATTCTGCAAGACCATTTTGTGTATGCACATGGGCGATTGGGTGCTCAACCTCTATCCCAATAATTGACATACAATAGTCATTAAATATTTGGGATGTAAATTCTCCTGCATTATCAAGCCGGATTTTCTTTATTGTATAATCCGGAAATTGAGCTCTCAATCGAATGATTTGAGCAAGAAGCTTAGCAAATGCAACATTTCTTGTTGACAATAGGCTTACATGTGACCAACGTGCAGATGCATCAATGAGCACCATAAATATCGAAATGGTCCACATGGTGGAGCAATTGATCCACATATCTCTCCTTGAATTCTTTCAAGGAATGCAGAAGCTTCACTTGCTATCTTATTTTTAGAAGGCCTGATGATAAGCTTGCCTAATGAGCAAGCGACACAACTAAAATCACTTGTTGAAAGCACATTCTTGTTCTTTAATGAATGGCCCAATGAATTTTCAACAATTCTTTGCATCATTGTTTTTCCCGGGTGACCCAATCGGTCATGCCATAAGGTAAATAACCTTTGGTTGTCTAAATTGAATCTAGACACCATGTTGGCTTCAAATGGACTAATGTAAGTATAATATAGTCCAGAGGAAAAGCTTGGCATTTTCTCAAGCATTTGTCTTTTGTCAGACACATGTCCAATCAGGCACATGTATTCCTTTTCATTTTCATTCATGGTTTCCATATGAAATCCATTTTGACGCACATCTTTAAAACTCAATAGATTTCTTTGGGATTTGCTTGAGTATAATGCGTCTTTTATTCTCAACTTTTTTCCTCTTGGAAGCACAATATATGCTTCTCCAGACCCTTCTATGAGTCTTGCCACACCCGATATTGTATTGACATTTCCTTCGAAAATAGTCAATTGAGTAAAATACTCTTTTCCTTTCAAAATGGTATGGGTAGTGGCATTGTCCACTAAACATTGCCTTTCGCAGTTTGAGTGAACTCCATATTGATGCATAGCTTCAAGATTAAGAGAATCAATGTTAATACAAACATATCTTTATATTACATAGGAGCCTTATATTACAATAGAGTCATGCATTACACACATATCATACATAATTAAACATCATTGAAACAAACATAAAAATATTAACTTCATGATTAGAAATTTAGAAATTGAGATTCCCACTCAAGCCAAATTCATCACCATTTTCTACATTGTCCATGTAGAAGGCCGAGACATCCAGATTTTGATCTTGTTGATTATTTTCAACAACAAAGCTCGCCTCAACGGCCTTGCCTTTATCTTTAATAGACGCTTGATAGGCTTCAACTACGTGTTTAGGTGAACGACATATTTTAGCCCAATGGCCAAACCTTCCACACCTAAAACACTGCGTCTTTCTCTTATAATTAGGTCTCGTTGGACCCCTTGGAACATGTGGGTTCTCTCCCTTGGAGTATTATCCTCCATTATTGTCATTTTTCTGACCGGAGTTTTGATCTCTCCCATGTCCTTGTTTTCGGCCTTTGCCACGCCATTTACCCTTCTTGTTCCAACGCGGGTTTTTATATTCGTTCCCCGCTAGAGGAACAACTGCAGCATTTGCTTCTGGGTATGGCGCTGCACCAACAGGTCTCATGTTATGGTTTCTCATTAAAAGCTCATTGTTCTTTTCCGCAACGAGCATCACATTTATAAGTTCAGAATACTTATCAAAACCACACTGCCTGTATTGTTGTTGTAACACCACGTTTGAGGCATGCATCGTGGAGAATGTTTTCTCCAACATTTGCTCCTCTGTTATTACGTGGTCACATAACCTCAATCTAGCAGTTATGCGAGATACGGCCAAAGTATACTCCCTTATAGTTTTAAAATCTTGAACTCTTAAAGAGCTCCATTCATGTTGGAGTTGAGGGAGTAATATGTTCTTTAAATTTCCAAATCTTTCATTAAGATTTCTCCATAGATCCTTTGGATCCTCCACCAATAAATATTCAGATTTGAGGCTCTCATGAATATGGTGGCGGAAAAAGGCAATGGCCTTAGCCTTTTCCATCGGAGTGGTGGTATTTTGTTCATCAATGGTTTCTGCAAGACCATTGGTCCTTAAATGGGTCAAGGCATCCACCCTCCACTCCAGGAACCTATCTCCTGACAGGTCCAGGATGTCAAATTCTCTTTTGGTGATATTGGCCATGAAATCTCTACAAGTAAAATTGATGATTAGTATTATTAAGATAATATATCAAGAGTATGTTTTCTTTTATAAACATGACAAAATAAAGTGTAACAATATTAGCCGATATATGACAATCATCAAATGTCATATTATCAAATTTAACAAGGGTGAGATTGAATTAAATATTTAATCAACATATGTGTTAAGTATAGGAAATACATAAGTGATAATCATGTTAATGAACAAAATATTTAATGTTAAGTTGTATATGTACATGTCATGAATTTGAATTATAGTATAGACATGTTACGTGAGATGAAATTGCATGCAAGAATGCATGCTATCACTTAATATGATTTGATCTACTTACTATTTCAGTAACTATTAACATAGTAAAGACATATTACATCTAGTCTACAAATAGGTGGTCTAGTAAGTAAAAATTAGCATGCAAAATTTCAACAAGCCATTGAATTGTAACTAGTATGCTATAGTAATATCACTAAGATGATATCTATATAAGGCATGCAAAAGTATGAACGTAAGTAAGAAAGCAATAAGAAGTATGGATACGCCTCCGGGGTTTCTCGTATACCCGGTTATATTTTTCCCTTTTTATACCCCTTATCCACTTACCTTTACCATTCATCCACATTTTCCTCATCCTTATCCACATCTCCCTCATCCTCTCGTCCCAACACCCAATTTTCCGGTCACTCCTCCGACACCGGTTCACCATCTGTTTCCAGATTATTAGAGTCATATGAGAAACCGATTTGGTTTTGCTAAAGATGGCCTTTAGCATGTCCATGATCATGGCTATTATCATAGCTTATATCATGTGGGTCTCAAAGCATTGTCATTGTGATTAAGGGATGAAGCAAGATGGTCCGAGTACAAGTCTGAAGTAGTAAGACGTTATGTCGTTTTCTTTCTTAAATCAGTTTGTAAAATAAGTAGATTTCTTAATCTACATAGTTTGTGGTGTGTATGAACATTATCATAATGAAAGTTTCATGTTTTAGTTCATATATCTTATTTGTATGCAAAATTACCAAATCTCTAAAATTTATGTTGATAGAGATATATATGGTCTTAAGTCAAAACAAGAACGAAATAACATTAGAGTTTCTGATGTAGAAGAGCCCATAGATTTTGGGCAACTATAGAGCATACTTATCAAAAATAAAAAACTGATTAACTTGTTAATGATATGATATTATAATTATCTAGAAAATAAGAAGATCATACCTTAAGTATGTTTGAGAACTCGGCTGGATTTAGAGCTCGTGCTGATAACATGTTATAATTAAACCAAAAGAGAAGTAGAAAGCTAGAACTTAGAACTTCTTGTATGAAATTTAGCAAGTGCTTAAGTGTTTCTTGCTTGTGTAAATTAGCCATGAAATGCCCTCTATTTATAGAAGAGGGTGTGCTTACAAGTCAAGGATTATGTCCCACTTAATAGTGAGGTTATGCTTACAAGTCAAGGGTAATGTCCCACTAATAGTAAAATTTAGATGGTAACAATAATGAAGGTTAATCATTCATCTTGTGCAATATATGTATAACACATTTAAATATAATGTGATGAACATTCTGTTGATGAATATTTAAGTATAATGTGATGAACATTCAATTGGTGAGCATGTAAGTAAAATGTGATGAACATTCAGTAGAGTATAACAAAATGAACATTTATCAATATTTTGATGAATATTTATGAACAATGTGATGAACATTTAAGCTGATTGTAATGAACTTTTGAGTAATGAACATTTTATTAAATCCTTGTGAACATTTAGGGATGTTTGATGAGCATTTAAGTATGAGATGATGTACATTTAGGTACTTTTTATGAAAATCAAGTGTTTTTTTACTCAAAATTATATTAAAGTGGTGTTCCACATAGGTGGTGGTCCGGTGGCTTGATAGTGGGTCAATGGTGGTGCAGTCGTGGTGGTGCGGTAGTGGTCCGCCGTTTGTCCAAATAACATACTATTTAAGTGTAATAAACTTGGTGAATAAAATAATTTGATGAACATTCAGTTGATTAACATTTAAGTATAATGTGATGAACATTCAGTTGGTGAACATTTAAGTATAATGTGATGAACATTCAGTAGAGTATATCAAAATGAACATTTATCAACATTTTGAAGAACATTTATAAACAACGTGATGAACATTTAAGTCGATTGTAATGAACTTTGAATAATGAACATTTTATTAAATCCTTGTGAACATTGAAGTATGAGATGATGAACATTTATGTGATTTTTGATGAAGATTAAGTGTTTTTTAATAAAAACTATATTAAAGGGGTGTTCCACATAAGTGGTGGTCCGATGGTGGTCCGTCGTTTGTACAAATAACATAACCATTTAAGTGTAATAAATTTGGTGAACATTTAAAAATAATTTAATGAACATATACGTATAATGTGATGAACATTCCGTTGGTGACATTTAAGTATAAAGTGACGAACCTTTAACAACATTTGGATGAACATTTATAAACAAAGTGAAGAACATTTAAGCCGATTGTAATAAACTTTGACTAATGAGCATTTTATTAAATCCTTCTGAAGATTGAAGTATGAGATGATGAACATTTAGATGATTTTTGATGAAAATTAAGTGGCGGTCCGGTGGTTGTCCGTCGTTTGTCCAAATAACATAATCATTTAAGCATAATAAACTTGGTGAACATTTAAAAATAATTTGATGAACATTCAGTAAAGTATATTGATACGCTACACTTTGTATGGCGTAACTAGGGGTTATTACATTAGTTTAGGAGTGTTATCACAAGTATTTGGAGCTATTGTTATATTCTGAGCTGTTTATGAAGAAGTGAAGAAATGAAGACCAAAACCGAAGAAGAAGAGGATCAAAGATTGAAGACATGAAGACGAAGACATTCTGCGGAGCAGCGGCGATCGCCACCATCACTATGGCGATCGCCATTCTACAACAGGAGCATTTCAGGAGTTCGAGAGAGCATGGCAATCGCCATGACTCTATGGCGATTGCCCTGGGGCGACAGAGACGAGGCAAAGTTTTACATGAAGACCGCGATCGCCAGGCATCCATGGCGATCGCCACAAAAAGGCCGAAGATATTCTGGACTTTCCTTATTTTCCTTATTTTATTTTATTTCTTTTACCTTATTTGATTATTTCGTTTAGGATCTTTCTTTTACCATATATTTTGGGGTTAGTTCTCTATTTAAGGACCCTAGTTTCTTTCTTTCGAGGATCATTTTTTTCTATCATCTTTTCCATCAGACAATTTAGTTCTGCAACCATGAGCAGGAACTAATCTCCATTGTTTTACCTAGCGGTTGAAACCTTCAGTTATTAAGTTGTGAGATTTCTAAACTCTTGTTCTTTTCCTATGGGTTTGTATTAATTCTCTTGCACTTCATCTATTGATTTCTATTAGTTTTGCTAGCTTGATCACCTAGTTTGATTGATAGTTTTCTATTGCTAGACTAGGAATATACGGTGGAATTCCTTGTCATTGTAGCACTCATATCTGCATGATCTGGTGGTTGATTGTTTATATGAAAGAGAATTGATTGCATGTTAATACTTGACGGTTGTAAGTTATTGCATGCATCCTTATGATTCATGTGCTCTTTGCTGCTATTTCATCTAATCTTGAGAGGTTTTCCTGATTGTTGAATAGTAAGTATTATCAGGACCGGTTGGCCTGCTAATATATTAAAGATTGGAATAGGAACATTCCCTAGGATTGATAAGAACTTGAGATAAATCTATGATCAACTTGATTGACTGTTGTGTGGATACTTGCTAGGTGAAACCCCTTCTCATCATATTCTCACCCAAACTTCCTCTGCTTGTTACTGGTTACTTGTGTGTTCTTGCAATCAAACCCCCCCCCCCTTTGGTTACTTGTTACTAGATGATATTTCACTTGACTGCATTGATTTGGTGTTTTGATTCCCTTGGGTTCGACCTCTACTTACTTGCTATACTTTAGTTAGTGTTTAGAGTTTTCTTTGATTTGGCACTACGACTTTAGCATCATCAAATTTGGCGCCGTTGCCGGGGAATTGAATTATTCCAATTTTGTCCTAATTGTGAAATTATCAACTGTTTGGTGTGAACCTTTATGGTTCAGACCCGTGCTACTGATTCATCTCTTGTGTCCTTTGACCCAGAGATTGAAAGGACGTTCCTTCGGAACCAAAGAGCAGCTCTGAACCAAGAGAACGAGATGGGTGATCGACATGGACCGCCATTGCCTACTATGAGGCAACTCACTGCCCCAGACTTAAACCAACAACCTTTGGCAGTGAGGTTTCCTGAGATTGAAGAAGGTGTGAACTTTGAATTAAAAGCTGGTTTAATTCATGAGCTACCACACTTCCATGGCTTAGCAGGAGAAGATCCCAACAAACACTTGGCTCAATTCCATGCCATATGTTCTAGTATGAAGCCAAGAGGTGTTACTGAGGAGCAAATCATGCTGAGAGCTTTCGGATTTACTCTGAAAGACGCTGCGAATGATTGGCTCTATTATCAAGCTCCAGGGAGTATTGATACATGGGCTAAGATGAAAAAGGTCTTTTTAGAGAAATATTTTCCAGCTACAAAACTGAGCAGCTTGAAGAAGGAGATCACGAATCTTCAACAACACTCAACTGAGAGTCTCTATGAATATTATGAGAGATTCAAGAAGCTCTGCTCAAGCTGCCCATTTCACAGTTATACTGACCAAGATCTCCTTATGTACTTATAGTGGCCTGATTGATGAAGATCGTCGAATGGTGAATGCATCCTGTGGAGGCAACTTTTGAAGATTGACTATACCTCAGGCTACTGAAATGTTTGAGGAATTAGCTGAGAGCTCAAGGCAGTTTGGTAGCAAGCAAAGAACACAGTCAGTAAGTTCGCTTGATCCCGCTAAAATTCAAAGTGATATGAATGAACTGAAAGATATGATGAAGTCTTTTATGCTGCAAAGTGGTGGTCAACAACTCCAAGAGCCGAATGTTGAGGTAAACGTTGTTGGTGGATGGCAACCAAGGCCAAGGTATGATTCTCATAATATTAATTATCAGCAACCTAGACCTCAAAATTCTATGACTGTTGAAGATATGATCAAGTCCTTAGCTCAAACTGTGATGCAACAAAATGCTAGAACGGAATCGAGTATCCAAAATCTTGAAAATCAGTTAGGACAGATTGCTCAAGCTGTGAGTAAATTAGAGGCCAGGGAACCGGTAAGAAACCCGAGAGAGAACGTCAGTGCAGTGTTCTTGAGGAGCGGAAAAACTTTAAATGACTGTTCTGTGCCAAAACCGCGACTGCCAGATCTGAGTGGCGATCGCCATGAGATTACAGAGAGCAAAGCAGGATCTGCATCCCGACCCCGATCGCCATATAGCGATGGCGATCGCCATATAGCGATGGCGATCGCCATATAGCGATGGCGATCGCCATATAGCGATGGCGATCGCCATTCCATTCCAGAAGTTGAGGTGAAAAATTATTCGCGACCGCGATCGCCGAGAGTTGATGGCGATCGCCGAGAGTCCCCTGAGTACATTGACAATTATGTTCGCCCGAATTTCCCCCCTCTATTCTCTCAGAAGCCTGTTGCTCCCTTTCCTAAGGCATTGAAGGATACTCGAAGGCTGGAGAACGACAACAAAATCTTCGAAACCTTTAGTAGGTGTGAGGTAAACATTCCTTTGCTCAAACTTGTTAAGAGTATTCCTAGATTTGCTAAGTTTTTGAAAGAAGTTTGCACTATCAAAAGAAATCAAAAACTAAAAGGAAAGAAAAAAGTTGAAGTAAGTGAACAAGTTTCTGCAGTGTTTCAAAAACGCATGCCTAAGAAATGTGGTGATCCAGGCATATTTAGCATTCCATGTGTGATTGGAGAAACTAAATTTGACAAAGCCATGCTAGATTTAGGTGCATCAATCAATGTTTTACCTTACTCTTTGTATGAATCACTAGGCTTAGGACCTTTGCATAAAACAGGAACTGTTATTCAACTTGCTGATAGGTCTACTGTATACCCGAAAGAGGTTGTTGAAGATGTCCTTGTTATGGTTGGTGATCTGATTTTTCCTGCTGATTTCTTTGTGTTAGATATGGAGCATCCTAATAATGTCACACCTATACTGTTAGGTAGACCTCTTATGAAAACAGCACAAACGAAAATTGATGTTAATAGTGGGACTCTCTCTATGGAGTTTGATGGGGATAAGGTAGAATATAATATATATGATATGGATCCCATTGATAAGAATTCTCTATGTGCTATTGATGTGATTAAGCCTACTTGTAAGGATGAATTGCAACCTGTTTTAGAGAATCTCTTAGAACCCCCCAAAGTAGATAATGTTTTGTCTACTAACATGCAGGAATGTCAGGCTAAGCCAGAGCCTAAAGGTAAGCTTTCTTCACATCCTTTGGGCAATCTCCCTCCATTACTGACCTCGCCAGGCGAGACACCATTGATGTCTAGTGTGCAGGCACTTGACATTGAGCTTCAACAGCCGCCTGATACGGTCAAGGAGGAGAAAGTGAATGAAACCACCTTCATTGCTAAAGACAAGGTGGTCAAGGTAAGTGGGACGAGATTTAAGGCATTCCATGAGTGGTTCAAGAGAGAATTCAGACAAGAGACGGTTTTCACAAAGCCAAATGGCGTTAGTTAAATCTCTTGAGTTTCATGTCGAGCCACGACATAAAATAAGGCGCTACTCGGGAGGCAACCCGAGGTTTGAGTTTGTTTTTATTTCTTTTTGTTCGGTTTAATTTTCTTTTTAGTTTTTCTATGGACAGGAGGAAATCACCGAAGCTTAGGGTCCGCTACCGTCAGTAGCCAATCTCGCTGTAAGTCTTCTCTCCGATCTAAAAAAAAAAAAAAAAAAATTAATATAATAACCCCTAGTTACATTAATGCTCCTGAACTCCTGAAATGCTCCTGTTGTAGAATGGCAATCGCCATAGTGATGGTGGCGATCGTGCTGCTCCGCAGAATGTCTTCGTCTTCATGTCTTCAATCTTTGATCCTCTTCTTCTTCGGTTCTGGTCTTCATTTCTTCACTTCTTCATAAACAACTCAGAATATAACAATAGCTCCAAATACTTGTGATAACACTCCTACACTAATGTAATAACCCCTAGTTACGCCATACAAAGTGTAGCGTATCATATATACAAATGGACATTTATGAACATTGTGATGAATATGTATGAATAACGTGATGAACATTTAAGCCAATTGTAATGAACTTTTTAGTAATAAATAATTTTGTAATATTTGTGAACAATTTTAAACATCTTTGTGACAATTTTGTTCCGGCGAGACCCAAAGGTTGTCCGGCGTGGTCGGAGGTGGCCCGAAGGTGGTCGGGGGTGGTCCGACAGCGGTCTGGTGGTGATGACAAGGGGTGACAAGTGACGTCACATATCATCATCTAGGCTCTTGTATCTTTCTTGATTCATACATGATGGACAATCATTCTTATCTAAGACTCCACAATTATTCTAATTTATCATTTTAACGATTTTTATTATATGATATTTTTTTTATTTATAAAAGACATGGCTTCAAGTTTTGACTGCGGCATGATCATTTTGACAAACAACCCCGCCGTATTGGAATTCTAGAAACGTACAGTATATTTTCTTCTTTTAAGTCTAGTCATACATGCTATTGCTGGACAGCCGGAGTACTCTGTCTGAACTACTGATTTTTTTTTTAATCAAAACTAGTGAAAGTATTTCCCCTTTCTCCTACGGAGAGTATTTATATTAGACATTTAATAAAATATTAAATTGTATACTGTCTGATTTAATATATACAATGTTAATGTTGAAGTTATAATTTTGCAAAAATTTATATCACTTGACGAAATTTGAGTGAATACATGTATATTTCTTTTTTATTATTTACTTTTTATAAAATGTATTGAATAAATTTCCGTAAACTCACTATCTCACTATCTCACTCTAATATGTGAAAAACCAACTATTTCACTAACTCAAGTAGTCAAGCCCACAAATCCTCATTTGTCAACCTTAAGTGAATAAAGTTTCCACTAACTCAAGTGATAATTATGTATCATCGGAACAATATGTAGTTAGTTATTGTATAATACTCCCTCCGTCCCATTTTATAGTGCTCATTGTTGCTTTTGCACGGGAATTAAGGAATTGAGAGAACTGAAGTGAAAGAGAGAGAGAATGTGAGTGGGTGTGAGTTTTTATATAGGAGAGAGAAGATAAAAAGTGGTTTTATGTGAATTTTGAGGTAGAAAAGTGTGTAAGAGAAGAGAAATGAGTGTAGTTTTTGAGGAAAAAGTAGGATAAAAATGGAAAGAAGGGGAGAATGAGAAGAACTTTTTGGGACGCCTTAAATAGAAACGAGAACTATATAATGGGACAGAGGGAGTATATTTATTTATATATATGTAAATATATGCATATGATTCATATGTACTTAATAAAAACAAAACAATATTAAAAGTTTATTCTAACTGTTTGATATAGATAATCAGTTATTATATAATATACTTTTTTAATTTATTATATTACATAGTAATCATTTTATTATCCCTACGTGGTACGAGACGTTCACTAGTTGTACAATTACGAGCCAAAACAATAGTTGAAACAAAATAAATATGGAGTAATAAAATTCGAGACAGCCGAAGGAATATTAAAGTATTTAAAATTTTATATTCGTGTAGTATAATTACAAGGAAAAATCCCACACCCGAAATATTATAACTCGCCCTTACTCTTGGGCACAATGATGATGCGATTAAACTTTTTCTTAAAAACTCGGTTCAGTTTTGTGCGCATCTAGGATGCTTCTAAAACTAAACCGGGTTTTTAAATATTTTGAAGGTAAACAATTTATTTTTTTGACGCATCCAGGGTGCGCCCAAAACCGACTCGATTTGTTTGGACGTGTTAAGCATGCGCCCGGTTTTCAGTGTGGGATAATAAACGCCCCTATAATTATGTGTTGGAATAAGACAATAATGATATAGACATTAATCGGTTTATTGTGAACAAATTATTATGACCAGCAAATATGGTAGGATAGACATGAACAGGCAAATAGAGGAACATTCATCATACCGAATTGGGATGCATGTATCGCATTATAATTCCAAGAACCGTGCCATAAATATACATCTTTTGATGCACCTTGTGTAGCTGAAGTTGTGTATACGATCCAACAAATACTGGCCAAATTCTTGGCCAGTAAGGAAAGTAGAGATGAGTAAAGAAATCGATCAGTAAGGATCAAATCTCGGAGATTCCACGGGAAGTAGACATGGCCTTGTAGATCTCGAGCAGGAGGCGGGTCTCGAAATCCTCCACCCGTTTGTTGGTGGTGGGCCCGGCGATCCTCTTCCCCAAGAAGCCATTCCCGCCGTTGAGTCTGCCTACATCTCCGGCCACCTTCGTCATCATCTTCATATATCCGTCTCTTAGCTTACTCCATAACTTGTTCGGCCTCATCACAACCTTCCGTGCCTTTTTCAACCGCCAAAACCGCTTTCTTTTCACCCCACCATCGCCCTCTATCTTCACCACTTCGTTGAGCAGCGTGTATCCCTTCTTCCTCCAATACTTCTTCCCGTTTAACTCTCCAGAAATTGTTTCCATCTTTTTCGGTTTTGTGGAGTTTTGGTTTCTTCCTATTCTTTTGCAAAGGGGACGAAAAAGGTTTTAAAGTGTGTAAATGACTGCGGAGGAACACCTCAAATAGTAACAGCCATAAAAATCCAACTTTGACTCAATATCTAATTTTACAACATGTATTGTCATATATAGAGGAGAATTTGCTTAAGATATAAACTAAGAATTTTTAGATCGTATGCTCCAGATGAAATCATCATTTAACTTCAATTTTTAACACGGAGGGATAACTTGGACTTTCTACTCATTATTTCCATTGTCATGTTCTTCTCCTTCTCCATTTGGGCGATTTCCCCAAACCTTCGATCGAATCCCCTTTCAAATCCTACCGTTGATTCGTGATTCTCTTGCCAGGATGTGGAGGCCAGTTCTGCCTACGTCGAGGCGACGAGCGGTTTTGTCGAGACTGCAAAGTAGGACATCAGCGCCGAGGCGGAGGTGTGGTAGGTGGCGTGGCTTCAACACCGGTTCATCCCCCCTATTCATTCGGTAACAACACAACTCTCGTAATATTCTTTCTAATGTAGGTCACCGACATTGTAGGTGGCAAAATTAGATGAAAACGGATGGCAGTCGAGTCTGCAGGATCGAATACAGGAGACTGAAAATGTTCCCTTGGGTGCAATGAAGATGGAAGTCAATGTAGAGATGGGTTGGTAAGGTCGTTGCGGAAGACGATCGAACAAATTTGATACAACGTCTATCTAGTAATCCACCTAGAAAGGCTTGTTTGACTTGAATTAACCTTCAAAATCCACCAAAGCTTCTAGAACTCGAATGAGCAGTTTGAATAAAAGGAATCCACCAAATACTCCAACAACCCTCAATTGAATGAAAACAAGAATCCACTTAAACTAATCCAATAAACTACAGCTAAAGAACGTGAAAGGTAAAATGCTAACACAATAAAACTAAGAAATATTTTCAATTTGTCAAATCTGAGCAACATGCTCCAAAAACCAAGATAAATACGAAATTGTCTCAAAGGTAAAACCGTAAAGTCTCAAACTCTTCATCTTCATGGGCTTCCTTCCTGCTTGGCCCAACTTGTCTTGATTCCTTCACTAGGGTCAATCGGCCCATCTTCCTGAGTCTCATGTCCTGCTCTCTCACTTTCCGTGATATCTGTGATCTGAACCGAATTAGTCCTACGTGCATCATCCTCCCCCTCTATTAAAGGATTTGTCATCGAATCTACAATAGAGAAAGTAACAAACACAAGATACCCCACGCTCTCAAAAGTGCCCAAAAATGGACACTAGCAGCAAAATCATCACGACTCAGCTCACGAGACTCATGCACAAAAAATAACTGTAACGGGTTGTGCTTCTCCATCTTGACCGAATCCAAAGCAAGCCCACTCATGAATATAATCTTGGAGAACCTCCCCAAGACGTCACAAAAGAACAAATAAGCAATCTGACCAAGTGCAAGGACAGAAGGAAACGAGTTACCGAAAAGAGGAGAAGTAGTCGGCACACTAGGTGATTGCTAAGTCACGTGAAAGAAGTCATGGGGCAGCGGGAACTTACAACGCGGTACGTGTGACAATGGACGATTAAACCTGACATTCCCTTCATATGACCGATCGCTAATGCAACATCATCCCTACTCATTGGTGACAAGCGAAATCGTCGGCCATTCTAAAGAAGTTCTGCTGATTATGGCGTCCATCATGTAATGCATAACGATAAATTGCCAAGGACTCCCCAAAATAACCGCAAACTCATCTACAAGCAGAACAACACAATGTATCTTATCATAATAACTGTCGGACCTAATAGTCAACTCAGCTCCATGTGTCACAGGCACGTTGTAACTATGACAAAACCATCATGCAGACATATGTTTTTTCAAAGCATAGGTAGGAATAGACAACTTCTTAACAGTAACTTCACCCACAATATATATTACGCTCACAACCTCCATCAATGACAGCAAGTAAGGGATCCAGAAACGTACCAATATAGATAGGATGATGAAAAGCTAGTGTACGCTGCACAAGGTCGATCGGCAGGAGCTCAAAGCATTATTCTATTCGTTCCATCTCCTAGTCCATGATCTCACCCATGAGCTCTAGCATGTCACAATTATCTCTCATGCCTTCCTGTGGGTCCCCACTATTAGCAGAATCATCCAAGGGACCCTCAAAAGCAACTTCATACAAAGAAAGGTCTCACCTTTCACATCAGAAGTAGAGAAGTGAACCTCCTCTACTTGCTCAACATGTTCCTCGTGGTTAACCTCTTCGTCAACACACTCGTAACCCTTGTTTTTATTCAAAAGAAAGACTTTCTGATTTGGGTAATTACTAGCAATATGACCTCGACCCCGACACTTCTAGGAGATGATATCTCGAGCCCTAGATCCATCCTTTGGTGGCTCTTCTTGTCTAGTCGTGGGCCTGGTACTCGGTTCTGTTGTCGGCGACGCTCGACTGGTGGTTGGGGTCGATGATGCCCAACTCTTGTTGTCGCCGGTTTGCTTCCTCTTAGGCAGTGACTCATAGATTTGAGTAGAGTAATGCATAACGCTCTCAATTGCAGTCTCGGGACAAAAATACTGATTTTTAACAACCAAAACATCATCATTTAATCCATTGATGAATTTAGACACGACATACCTTTCATGGAATGATACGTTAGATCGAGCTATCAGTTGCTTGAGTTGGTTGTAGTACTCTGCAAGTGAACTATGTCCACATAGTTTCCTGGAATGAATCGCTTTCTCATCGCCACCTTCAAGTCTTCCCAGTTATCAACTGGATGTTCCTGACGATTATCACGTTCTATTGGATCTGAACGCCACCATGTCAAAGCGAAATCAGTGAAGTGAATCGTAGCCATGGCGACTCGAGTAAGCTTCGGGTACTCACAAAACTGAAAGATCTGATCAGTCATGGTCTCCCAACTAATATAAGCTTTAACATCAGACGTGCATGCAAACCTGTCGATCTAGACCTTAGTATGCGGTTGTGCTGATGGTCGATCCTGCTGATGATCGAACTCCTGATAATTCGGAATTCCACGACGTGCCTGCAGGTATTTGGGATTCGGATTCCTGAATTGGCTGCGGTAATTGCCTCCTAGGGGTACCTGATTAGCATTCTGATGTTGATAAGGACCTCCTGGTTGCATCTAACGATTCAGTGGTGGTCCAAACTCGCGAGGTCGTGGGTTTGGACCACCACTGAATATTAGAGTGAGATTCAAACCTCTGAATCGGTCCGGTTTGAATCTAGTGGTGGTCCAAACCTCCTAAAATTGGTTCGTGGGTTTGGACCACCACCGAACCGCTAGAATCGGTCTGGTTCGGTTCAATTTTCAACAAAATATTAGAGTGAGATTTTTCGGTTAGGTTCTTAAAGAAAAAAAATCCATCAGGAACCGACGAACCGATGAAACCAAAATTATTAAAATAAACCTTCCAAAATATATTACATATATAGTAATCCTATACCTCTCTCTTGTGTCTCGTGTCCGATGTGGGATAGAACATTTCTAAACCTAGTAACAGGCCTAACAAATTCTCACCACACTCCGAGACACATCCATTTGGGTGGGTTGATTGCTTTGTGGAGCCATGTTCGTAAATTGAACACAAATTTCACTTATGCTCGCTTGAAATCGAAAAAAGTAGAAGGAAACTTGGTTGTTGGATAAGCGTTGAAGCGAAGAGAGAGGGGGTTTAGGGTTTGAGGTCGCGTTCGGGAAGAAGATTTATCTCTGCCCTGATTAACGATTTTAGGTCGTTTGATAACTATACCCCTCTCTTTTATAATCTTAGTCACTTGCCTTCTTTAAGTTTATTTAATTCGGGACTGTAGGTCCGGAAGATTTATCGGTTTAAAGTGCTTCACATTTAATACTTTACAAATAGTTTGTACCTAAAACTATTGACATTTTTTGTTACGATTTAACGAGTCAACTTGACTCGAAATCGACCTAACCTAAGAAATAATTGGATTGATCGAATTCGGTTAGAAATTACCTTTCGAACGGATTAGATCATGTCTTCTGGTTTGATCAATTTTTTCCGGGTTTAATTTAGGGGCATAGGATTATAGAAGAAAGTTCTAGTGCGAAAAACTCTTAGCATAGGAAAAACGAAAAATTCACGTTAATAGATTACACGTCAATGTTCATATTCTAGATAGTAATATTTATAATTTGGGTCATTAAATTTTTAAAATATTTTTAGAGAGGAACACAGTGACATATTTGTAATTACGACGAAGTTTGATCATTTGTTTTCTTTTCTTTTCTCAAAATTATCTCAAAATTTTTTATGGCCTAAATTATTAACCTTAGGTTATATTACAAGAGGAAGGATCAAATGAGAACTCTTCTATAACAACTAAGAACTATAGAGTGGTGGCAATTTTGAAAATTGTAGAAGAAAATAAAAATCTGACGCATTTGCCCTTTCCTTACACCATCCTCTCCCTTCCTCTTCTCGAGCTCCCTTCCTCTAATCCGCATCAAATCTCCATAGCTAGAAGATGCAAAAAACCCAATCGACAACCATAGATTTCCAATTCTCGATTTTGTCCTATTGCAGTTGAAGAATGCGTGTGAAGAATCCATGGCTCAATTCCTCAAACCCCGATCAAAGACCACCCATCCCTCTTCTTCTTCCTCCTCCGAGACACAAACCCTAGAAATAAAATCAAAATGCCAGAGGGAGAAGAAGAAGAAGAGGAAGATCGATTTCCCCTCGTACCTGGAAACCCCACTCTCCCGGCCAGTCTTCTCTGTGAACTCATTGCCAATTCACCATCTTCCACCATTGAATCCTTCCTCTCTGCTACCGGAATCATTCCATACTCCGACGTCGTCGAGGAAGTCAATAAAGCTCTCCTACTCGCACCCTGAGGGAGTCGTCAAGTTCTTTCGCTGGTCCGGCCTCAACCGCAAACCCACTGCTAATGCCTGGAACTTGGTCGTCGATCTCCTTGGTAGGCTCTCAAATTTCTTAAGTTATGAAGAAGAACAATTGCTTGCCCGGATCGAGGTTTCTCTCTTCTTCCATTGACGTTCTTCTTAACAATATGATGATGTGAAATGCAGAGTTCGTGAACCTACCGAGGAGAACAATTGGTTGTTAAGGGTAGGTTAGTTCCCGATTTGATGTTGAACAATAGTATGATTCAATTGCTTTGCAGTAAGAATGATATTAGCAATGCTTTCCAATTCCTGATGAGATTTCATTGTATGGAGCTTTTAATGATTCTCTGACCTATAACATTATCTTTGAGTGTTTGGTTAAGAACAAGAAGGTTCATTTTTAAGTTTAGTATCTAAGTCTTAAAACTCTGAGAGCATCTAGTTTTCTGAAGGTGGAAGGGGGTATATCCCTGAAGAATCCAACTCCGGCCGACTAGGTTGACAGTACTTGCTCGGTATTCCCAAACACAATATTTGTTTACATCACGCCTTCAATGATGCAATAAACCACATGTTCTAGATACTTCTAAGATCTAGCTAGCGTCTCAAATTATTCTAATTTTGCAATCACATCATATCATTCAGATAGCATTGAGAACCTACCTAAATTGCTTGAAGATATAGTTCAGACCTCGATAAACACGGGTCCCTGCGGTGCCTTGAGATTTTCTCAAGGGATTCAAGCCTTAATTGGTGATGTGGGACACCCCATGACACTGACAGAGGCATAAGAGGAAGAGATGTTGAGTGTTCGTTCAAACGGACCAATTACGAGAGCATGTGCCAAATCCATTGCTCAAGCAACTACGAGCATTGTCGCTAAGGCATTTGCAAGAAATGGAGCGTCTTCCAATCACACACCATCCTCCGTCATGTTATCAATGGCTACTTGTAGTGAAGAGACGTCCTACACCTACACGTCCTAAGATCCAGCATGATACTAATGACGACTTGCACTGAAGGGACGTCCTAGGACTTAGACGTCCGTCTCCATAATTGTTTTCTATTGTTTTTAAAGTCTTTCTCATTACTTACTATCTTTAGCATTATCAAGTTATTATATTTGGTAACCCTAGTTAGGAATCCTATATATATGGACTTGGAACCAAGAGTTGTTTTTACGTTGAATTTTATAGCAAGCCTAGTTGTTGAGATTTTCTCCACCCCTTTCTTTCAACGCCAACCCTAGTTCGGGCTCGAACCTCCACGAGCCAGTTACCCAATCTTTGTTACTCAATTCAGGTCGTCGCCATTGCCACAGTCCCAAACCCTAGCCGCCGCCATCATCTCCACCAAACCCTAGCCGTCGCCGCCACCCTTCCAAACCCTAATTGACGTCATCTTCTTCCAGCCCCCATTTCACTGTTCCAGTGCCTCATTCCACTTCACAAACTCTCACTCATCATTCCCTCATCAAATCGTTTCCGCCGCCACCCTTCCTAACCCTAACCGTCGACGCAGATCCGTCATAGGACGCCGTCGACGTCCTACCCAGATTCTCATCCGTCCACCTTGTGAGTTCAATCTTTGACCTAAGTCAAGCAAGTACTGCGTCCTCAAGAATTCTCCAGCCACGCGTCCTGCCTAGATCCGTCCCCTGCGAGCCTTGCAAGAGGTTTTCACATCAATTGGTGTTGGCAGTGAGTGGCTAGCAGATGCGTCCAAGGTAAAGTCACCAGAAGCTTAATTAAGCACACCGTTTATAGGAGAAATTGTTAAATGGTTTTGCTATGATACAGACTGCAAACACTTCTACAATACCAACTGACTCGCAAATTGGAATGGTCTCCCCTCGATACTTGAGGAAATTGTTTGAACGAATGGGCGCAACCTATATCAAATTGGGTCAGGTAATCATTTCGAATTGGGTTAGATTTTTTAAATTGTTCTAACCTTCTTGTTCAATGTTTTAATAATTTATGTACTCTTTCTTTGGTAGTTCATAGCACCAGCACCTACAATATTTCAAGCAGAATATGTGGAGGAATTTCATAAATGCTTTGATACAGCCCCTTCAGTCCCTTTTGAAGATATTAAAAGAACCTTGCGTGAAGATTTGGGAAGACCAATAGAGAGTGTCTATGAATAGATTGATCCCGTGCCACTCGCGTCAGCCTCAATAGCACAGGTTTTTTTTTGTGTACTATGTCATTTCTTTTCCATTTACTATATTCAACAAATGTCTAACCGTCTATTCAGGTTCATGCTGCAAGGTTACAAACCTCCAAGACCGATGTAGTTATCAAAGTCTTAAAGCCATGGATTGAAGATATTCTAGTGGTCGATCTAAACTTTGTCTAGGTTGTTTCTCGTATTTTGGAGTTCTTGAATCCTGACCTCAGGCGTACATCCCTGGTAAATAAGGCTTTCTTCACATTTCCCACCTGAGTTCTACACTTGAGTATAAAATCTTATCCATGCCTTACTTTAGGTTGGAATTGTGAAAGATATTAAAGAGTCAATGCTAGAAGAAGTGACTTCACTAAGGAGGCTACAAATATCGAGTCTTTTAGGTTATATTTGGAAACCATGGGGCTTTCAAGACAGGCTACAGCTCCTGCAGTGTATCGTCATTGCACCACCCGAAGAGTTCTGACTATGGAAAGACTTTACGGGGTTCCTCTTACTGACTTAGACTCTATAAAATCACTTGTAGATAGTCCAGAGACGAGTCTTATTACATCCCTGAATGTTTGGTGAGATTAAGAATCTTTTAATTATACCTACTGCAGTGCATTTTGAAGTTGTCTTCTTAAATTTGTTTTGATTTGTGGGAGTATCATTTTCAGCTTTGGCAGTTTGCTTTCTTGTGAAAGCTTCCATGCAGACGTTCATGCCGGTAATCTCTGGCTTCTACGTGACGGGAGTATTGGGTTTCTGGATTTTGGTAAGTTTGTCATATGGATTTATAAACTCAGTCACTTGCTATGACTTTATTGTCAATAACAATAATGTTTTTTTGCATCTTTTTATAGGAATTGTTGGACGCATATGTTAGAAATAATATTTAGAATTTTATTAATTCAGTTTTATTATATTTTGATTTGTTCTACCCACTTTATTTATCCACTACTCTAGTGATGCTAGTGGTGAGAGATCTTAGGAACTTGTTAGCTTGATCTCCAAGTACTTATTTTGTATAAGTAGTTTTATTTTCTTAATAGAAAAACTATCCATTGTTGGATCAAACTCTATTATGGTATCATGAGCGGAACGATCCTCTACTATCTTCTTTCTACAAAATCATAATTTTTTCCCCTTTTCATCTCAATCTCCTCACTAAATTTACTATCATCAATGACATAAAATTTTCCACCTATCTCCACAACCCACATGCATGGTTCTTGAATTAAGAACGAATGTGGAATTCTTCCTTTCGGCTCTTTGCCATTTTACCACCAAATCTTCGGTCCAATCATGGTTCTGATCACATAACTAAGGCGCTTATCTACAAAACCCAAACAAAGTTGGCCATTTGGTCAATCCAACCACTACTTCCGTTAACAGAATTTTACAACTCAAATTGGTTCTTTGAATTGGTTAAGCCAATCATTGGTTCCGCCAACAAACTTGAAGATCGGCGTCGTTCGACTTCTAGTAACCTCTAGATCGGCCTAGCTCGACTTCAACAAAACCAAGATCGGCCTAGTCCGACTTCAACAAAACCAAGATCGGTCTAGTCCGACTTCAACAACCTCAAGTTCGGCCTAGTCCGACTTCAACAACCTCAAGATCGGCTTAGCCCGACTCCAACAAAACCAAGATCGGCTCAAGAGATGCCCAAGAGATGTCCAAAAACAAATCTCGACTTCAAGTTGAATCTACCATTTCGGTCGTTCAACTTGCGGGGGAATGTTAGAAATAATATTTAGAATTTTATTAATTCAGTTTTATTATATTTTGATTTGTTCTACCCACTTTATTTATCCACTACTCTAGTGATGCTAGTGGTGAGAGATCTTAGGAACTTGTTAGCTTGATCTCCAAGTACTTATTTTGTATAAGTAGTTTTATTTTCTTAATAGAAAAACTATCCATTGTTGGATCAAACTCTATTAGCATATACCAAAAACATGGGTTGCAATGGAATTATTCCTGTCATCACTCGCTTTGCAAGAATACGAGCCAATGGCAACCGCTTTGATAGAGATGGGTGCTACAAGCCAGGACATCGATGCTAAGGCTTTTGCAAATGATCCAAGGAAGATATTTTCGACTATACAGGTAAATTACCCTGAACAAGTCAGTTATTCTTCATTATTTCTTGCAAGTCTTTAATCATTATTTCTTCATTCTTTGACAGGATTTAGATACATAAATTGTTGTTGCAGCATCAAGAGGACCGAGTGCAGACTCAGCTGTTGTTTCTGCTAGTGTATTAGTTGATGAGACGCAGATGAATGCCATGTTTCTTGATTTGGTTACTTTGATTTGATTATATTTTGCTATAGGGAAAAGCAAAGAAGGTTGTTTAGGCTCAAAGTTTGTGGTTTGAGGTCCTCAAATCTCATATTGAAATAGGCACCCCATATATGCCTTTCAAGTTTGTGTATTTTAAGACATTCTGCTTGCTTTTACACGATACATGCAACATGAAAATCAACCAATAAAATATTGGGACAATTAAGTCATCTAACTCATGCAACAGGAAAAGCAACCAATAAAATATTGGGACAATTAAGTCATCTAACTTCTGCATTGAGATAGTTGAGTATACTAGTCCTACTGAAACAACGGTCTGCAATCTAGCATCACGTAATCGTGCATTTTTAACGAACCTGAAATACATTTGACATGAACCTAATATACATTTATAATGAACTTGCAGTACATTTGACATGAACCTCATGTGTAGGTTTATAAATTTTCCAAGTACAATAATCAGGTCCATGGTTATAACAAGCGGGTTCATTTGTATCTACAAACTTGTTTTGAACAAGTTTTCTAGGTTCATTAGTTTTTTTTTTAAGATTCTTTAAACCAATCTTGTACATTCATGAATTTTTTGTTGAAATTCACAAACTTAACGAAAGGTTCACAAAACTGTAAAATGAAGGTTCATGCACTTAAGATTAGAAATTGACGAGATAATAAACAAAACTTCATAATTTTTATAAAAAAGGTTCATAAACACTATTTTAGGGGGTTTAGTTGAAGTTGAAACTCATGAACTTACAAGCTAAAACTAATGAACCTACAAGGAAAATTCAATGATTTTGCAAGGAAATTTACATGAACACATAAGATAAAATTGATAAAACTAGGTTCATCGCATACGTGAACTAGGTTCATCGCATACGTGAACTAGGTTCATCGCTTACGTGAACTAGGTTCATCGCTTACGTGAACTAGGTTCATCGCATACCTGAACTAGGTTCATCGCATACGTGAACTAGGTTCATCGCATACGTGAAAATGCGTGAACTAGGTTCATAACATACGTGAACTAGGTTCATCGCATACGTGAATTAGGTTCATTAGCCGTCAATTAAAATCATATAACTACACTATCTTCTTGTTGAACTCGTATCTTAGAGGTTCAAGCAAAAATCATGCAGGTTCATGACGATAGTTCATAAATCATATACACAAGGTTCAAAAAATATATACGACAAGTTCACACACAGGGTCGTCGATTAGCCTGTTCATGCAGGTTCATGACGATAGTTCATAAATCATGCAGGTTCATGAAAGTTGCTACTTTAAATATTTCAAAAATTGAAGTTTAAGAATGTAAGACAGCAACTCTTGTATTTTTGGGCAATTTTATATCAAATTTCAGAAAATTAATTTTAAACAGGGGCCTAATCTAGACAATTAGAACAGGGCCTCTCAAAAGATTGAGACGGCCCTCTTCACACATTTTATATTACAGGTTCATTAAATCTATATTACAGGTTCATATATACTTTAAACTAACAAGTGTATTTTTCATGACCCGACAAGTATAATTTTATAAACCGACAAATATAAAAATTAATTTCATTAATTTTTATTTTTACGTTCATATTTTTCCAATAGAGATTTACGCGTATCAATGGAAGGGTTTATTAATTTATTTGATAAAAGTTCAAGGACTTATTATTATTGGTTCATCAATGTACTTATACAGTTTCAGAGATTTATTGTTACAGGTTCAACATCGTACTTATGTAGGTTCAACGATTTACTATTACAGGTTCAACTATTTACTATTACAGGTTCAACAATATATATACATACAAGTTCATTGACATATTTTTATAGGTTCAACATAGTACTCATGCGTGTGCATGTATGTTATTTGTACAATCAAGTTCATGGATTTATTTGTTTAGGTTCAATGAATAAATACTAACTCAAATGTAGCCTAAAAAACACATTCAATTAGCACAATGCAAATAACTGTTACCTTAAGCACACCGGATGCAGACAGAATTTGTTGACCATGGCAGATTAAGCAATTGTTTTTCCAACATTCATGAAACCATTGACTATGTCAAGAACTTTCTCGTTCAAGGCAAGATACTCAAAAGCACTCTGACATCATCAAAGCTTGGTGTCAGTGGAAAATTAAGTTCAAGAATTTCGTTATAAGTTTGGTCGCCTTCAAAATCATGGATGGCAGTTGGGCACGTATCTCTTGACTCTTTGTTGGTAGAAACTGTATCAACATGGCACCCAATGGCTTGCAGGGCCTGGAAATGAATCTTCACTTCATAGTCTTCTATAAAGTCCTACAAATTTCATTAAAAGTTTCAAACAAGAATAAAATAATTAAAAAAATTCTTATCATCCTCTAAATTACACTCAAAATACAGAGAAACAAGATTTTTTTGCTTGCTCCATCTACAGTACCACCAAGTGCCCTTGCAAAGGAGCCAATGAACTCAGGATATCCTTCATAAATGCCCGATAAAACAAGATTTCCACCGACAACGGTCAAATAATCAAGAGTTGACAATCAAGCTCCACATATCTTCCAAACTGAAAATTTAAATCTAGTATATAAGGTGCAGAAAAAGCAAGAACATAAAATAAAATTCTGTCTTGGTTCACCTATTAAGTGCAATTGTAATTTAAATCATCACACTCCAACTATTAGGAATCCTATTGCAAAGCTAAAGAAAATAATTTCTTGTGAAATGTGGTTGCAGGAATCCAACCAACAAAACATCATACAAGTAAATTACTTTAAAGAAAGATAAACACGACAAAGCTGAAAATAACAGTAGAATCCAACATTGTGCCTCTTGTATCAGCTTCATTCAATATACACTTTTTCAATGATTATTGCTCTCAGTGCAACAAAAAAATATCATCTATGCTAAGTTCAAACAACTAAAATGCTAGGTTCATATATTTAGAATGTGAGGTTCAAAAACTATAACATTGAAAATTGTGGACCATTTATTCAACTCCCTTTACAGGAAATTCGAGAACAAACCTTTTACCGTCAAAGGACGCAAATATCTTCTTCGCCTAAGGTCGTGGTCACATCGAACCCAATGTACCTACAAGTTAGTTTTGATGAACCATCACATCAGTACCAATGAACCTACAAGTTACCTTTTATGAACCATATTCAGGACAAAAAATAGAATGCAACTGTGGACTTAGTTGGGGAATTTGGTCGAACACCTGGTGTACATAGTCCATAATGAGAAAATTTCAGAAGTCTGGAAAATGACAAGCTACGGGATTAAGCTGGTTTTACACAAGTAGAAACACGATTAAGAGCAAGCTATTAAGTAGGAAATAGGCAAGCAAGGAACCTGTACAGTGAAGAGCGTCGATAGTTATGAATTGGAGCAAGGAAGAAGATCCAGTGGAAGGCGAGATGAGGGAGAGAGAGTACCGGGATTCGACGTCAACAACGCGAAGCAAAGAGACGCGAAAACGGGGAAACTTAAAGGGAAGAAGCTTAGCAGTGGTGCGAGGGCAGTAGAGAGGGCCTTTAGTCCAGGAAGAAGAAAATCAGATGAGGTGATCGGCATGGAGGTGAGTGAGGAGGAAGTATGCTTGGTTTCCCTCTGATCATCGATCCTCCGTCACCATCCCAGATTCAAGCTCTTGGAATCGCCATTGATGCGTCTCAGGGTTTCAACGAAGAAAGCTCTTAGAAAATGAAAAGGGTACGCAGGTCTTTTTCAATAATACTCTTACAATTCACAAAATTGCCACCGTATTTTATAAAATAGTCTTTTTATTTTGTTTTATTTTGTTCCCTAAGTTCATTAAATAAATCTACGAAATCACGGGCCTCTTGTCCATCAACGGAATGATTCGGTGAGTAGAGTCCTGAAATAGAATTTGCCTCGATTTGAAGCGGTGGGCGGGAAATATTGGCGGCCATTAAAAAACTTGGAAAGTGTGGTCTCAAAAGTGAAACAGCATTGATTTTTGCAGCCTCCCTCTTTGTTACATGGACCCTTCCCCATCCTGTCCTTCCAGCGGCGGGGCCAAGCTCCGTCTCCTTTGCAGCTATGGCGGACGAATTGTCCCTCGCCCCCACGACAAGGCACTCTGCTATGCCGGCGGCGAGTCACGCCTCCTTGCTATTGATCGACGCACCGCCTCCATCTCCCTCTCTTCTCTTACCTCCCACATCTCCCGCACCCTCCTTAATGGACGCCCCTTCACCCTCAAATACCAACTCCCTGATCATGACCTCGACTCCCTCGTCTCTGTCGCCACCGATGAAGACCTCTCTAACATGATCGACGAGTATGACCGCGCCGCTTTCGCCTCTAACCCTACTCGCCTCCGCTTCTTCCTTTTCCCCCCCGCTTCTTCTGCTAAGCCTGACGATTATGACCCCAAATCCGAGGCCTGGTTCTTCGACGCCCTCAGGACTGCTGGGATTGCTCTCCATGCCAAACGCTCTTCTGAATCCGAATCCGACACTGACGCTAAATCCCCCACCAATCTCCCTGCAATTAAGCTTTCTCCTCCTGCGGACGACCGCCCGTCTTATTCTCTTGTTGATTCTCCTGAAAGGTACGGTACATCTTTGCTCACCCTTCCTTTATCATCTTTGCTCTTTTGCATTCATATCATAACACTGTCATTGTTACGTTCTACAGTGATAGCAGTGCTACAAGTCCCAACTTCCAGTCACCAACTTTGGTTTATATGGATTCCCTGACTCAGTCTGATCCCAAAGACTCCTCCAAGCTTTTCACCAATCAAATGGAGACCGATACCGACATCTCCCCTCGGACTGATACACTCAATTCACTCCAAACCTATGGCTTTTCCCTATCACAGGCAATGGATCATATCCAACAGCAGGCTTCAGCACTACAGAGCCAGGTCCAAGCTCAGGCTCAAGCTCAAGCCCAAGCCCAGATTCAGCTTCAGCCTCAATACATTCATGCTGCTCCACAATATCTCCCACAGTACTACTCTACTGCACTTCCTGCTGCCTCTTACTCAACTGCATATCAGCCCTACTTACAACAACAACAGCAACAACAGCAGCAGCAGCAACAACAACAACAGCAACAATTTCAGATGAATAAGTCGTATCCGGTTTACTTAATGCATTTAGGGCAAGCACCACAACAATGCGACTTGAGCACTACAGCTAGTCATCCTCAGCTGTTGTCAAACCCTACTATGATGGTTACTTCCTCGGTTGGGCTCGGCCCCGCCAAATCTATTGCTGTTCAATCTGTTAGTGTTCCATCTGATGAGCGCCCACCCCCAATCTTGGCAGTTGGGAAAATGGGCCAGGCCCAACAGCCACTTGCGGTTACTTCTGTTGTTGATGAATTTGATGATCCTCTGCATGCTCAGATATATAAAACTCAACCATCAGTTGTGTCCACACAGCGCCAGACTGCTGCCAATGCTGCAACTGCAATGTTGTTGGATAATTTGACCCAGCTGCAACTAGAAAGCACTAAATGAGCATGATTCAATTTCAAATTGTTATTTCTTCTCAAAGGAATAGCAATTCTGTAGTAACTTCTATTGGTTTACTGATATGTACACATGAAACATGTGATGCCATTCCTGATATGTATATAAAACATGGCATCTTTGGACTTTGGATGCTGCAGATGTATATATGTATTGTATTGTATTGTATGATTAATATGGTGTTTCTACTCCTTTTGACACCTGTTGAATGTTTGGATGGAACATGGTTGTCTTTCTTGATTGAATTTTTATTCCTGACTTTTATTGGTGTCTTAGATGCTTTTATGCCCTGGTGTTTCAAGCATTTATCAGCGTACTCTTGTTCCATGTCAACATTCACGAATTTCAAGATGAGCCCTTGTTTCATGTATTTATAGACAATGGATATAGATGTTATCTGTAGGGTTTTAGATGCTTAAAGCGGAATTTCAGGAAACATACATCTAACTAAGGATCTCATGCATAAACTAAATAAATCGTACATAGGAAAGAATAAATACCTCTTGATGCGTGTTTGAATTTCGCTGAAATGGAGAGATTAGAGCCCCAAGTGTGACTCCTCTAATTAGTCCACACGAGCAATAAACTGGATCACCTTTAAGTCTCTTCTGCTAGACCGAGCAACTCAAAGGTACAACCTTAGAACGAGGAACAAAACACGAACGAAGAACAACTCTTGCTCTAAATCAATATCGTGAACAACTCTTGTGGATTTGTTGATTACGGCTAGGTTTTTGGTTCTCTTTGTGAATTGCGGCAGTCTATAAACTCTAAGTGTGTGACCTCATAGGACCCAGTTATTCTAGCCATGGGCTTAACCCGATTAATCCCATAAGTCGTATTGGCCACTAGCAATAGCATGCGACTCCTAAAATATCTGGATTATTAATCTCCATAAATAGTCTTATTTCATAATAAGTAATTGCACATCCGATTAAAGGACACAATTCCTTCAGTCTCCCACTTGTCCTTAAAACAAGTGTGCAATATTAAAATTCCTTTGTCACTTAGTGTCTTATTTGACTATACGATGAAACTCACCTTTTCCGCCAAATATGTTTCTTGAACTCTTGAGATCGAACTGTCAGTACAGATGATTACTTATAATCCATCTGAGCATGGCCATGCGTTTTCACAGTTCTCACTCTTCAAGTGGCCGAGACACCAACCCTTTCCAAATGTATCATGGTATACATGGAATAGGAGGACAAATCCAATCTTGTACGACTATAGCTCCCACTCAACTTTTGGCAATCCCAATCACTGCCTTTATAACTGCCTATTACGGTCAGCGTTTAACAGCGTCAAAGACATACCAGCAGCCAAATGATAACTATATCATACTCATGTCTAAGGAACTCACTAATCATGAATATTCCTAGAACTCTGCAGTAATGTCATGGAGAGTCCTAAGATTGGTCTGTCTGATATGTATCGCTATACACACCTATGTAATTGATTAGACATCACTATGTCCCCATAACACATGAAACCCGGTGTTATCAATCAATCTCACAATATGGTCTTTAATAAAGTCATTTGTATCCAAGTTAATGACTCAGACCATGGACTTCTAACAATTTTATAATTTCAGTTCACTTAATGGGGTTTCATTCACCAAAACAGTTTTGATGAACCCATTTGTTAACTATAAAATTGTTTGGATACTTTATCTAATCCCAAGCAATGATTAAATAATAATATGAAACTCATATATAAGTCAACCATAAATGTTTGTGATAACAATAAACAAGATTTATCATAAAACAAACAAAGTCTCAAAAGAATTCTCTAATGTGTTTGAGCCCCTTGACTCGAATGTGACTGTCACACTTGGGTCTAGACATAGGCTTGGTTAAAATATCTGCAATGTTATCGTCTGTGCAATGTGCACAACCTCATGTCTCCTCTATCAACATAGTATTGAATCATGTGGCACTTTCGTAGTACTTGTCTGGACGACTAACTCGTCATTATCTCCATAAACCAAGAATTCATCCTTAGTCTTTCTTAAGTACCATAGGATCTTTCTTATACACCATTGACGCTAACTCTTTCTCAGACCAATAGGTCTCGTATGTCTATCTCCATAGACTTTAATGCCTAGTATGTACTCAGCATTTCCCAAGTCCTTCATTTAGAAATCCTTCTTAAGTCAGTACTTAAATGTCTCCAACATATGGATGTCATTTCTAATGAGTAATATGTCATCCACATATAAAACTAGGAAAATCTCTTTTACTTCGAGCTCTTCTAGATGATAACTCCTCCATTCAGAATGAAGACGTATCCAGACTGAGATTCAAAATCATCTTTGTCTGTCTGGAAACTTGCATCAGTATAGCCCTTGACGACCAATTCGTCATCACCTCCATACACCAAGACATTATCCTTAGTCCTTCTCAAGTACTTTAGAATGTTCTTGGCTGCACACCAATGTGCCTCTCCAGGGTTTGATTGGTATCTGCTGCACACACTCAAAGCGTGCGCAACATTTGGGAGAGTACAAGTCATAGCATACATTATGGATCCTATGGATGAGACATAAGAAATCCTACTCATTTTCTCATTTCACCAGATGTCTTAGGACACTGGATTTTACTGAGACGTAAGCCATGTGGCATAGGAAGGAATCCTTTATTAGAATTCACCATATTAAATCTAGCAAGGACCTTATCTATATAAGTCTCTTGACTTAGACCAATAAGCCTGTTAGACCTATCTCTATAGATCTTAATGCCTAATATGTACTCTGCCTCTCCTAGATCCTTCATTGAAAATACTTCTTAAGTCATTCCTTTACTACGTCCAGCATAGGAATATCATTTCCAATGAGTAATATGTCATCTACATATTGAACCAGGAAGGCCACTCTGCTCCCACTAAATTTCTTGTAAACACAGGGCTCTTCTTCGCATCTGATGAAATCAAACTTTTTGACCACTTCATCAAAACAAAGATTCCAACTCCTGAATGCTTGCTTAAGTCCATAGATGTACTTCTTAAGCTTGCATACTTTCCTAGAATTCTATGGATCCTCAAAACCTTCTGGTTGCATCATGTATACATTATCTTCTAGAAAACCATTTAGAAAAGCGGTCTTGACATCCATTTGCCATATCTCATAATCATAATAAGCGGCAATGGCTAGGATTATCCTAATGGACCTGATCATAACGACCGGTGAGAACGTTTCATCATAGTCAATACCATGAACTTGTCTAAATCCTTTTGCAACTAATCTTGCCTTATAGACAGAAACATTTCCATCCTTGTCTGTCTTGATCTTGAAGACCCATTTGCATCCAATGGGTTTTACCCCATCAGGCAAATCTATCAAGTCCCAAACTTGATTTTCAGACATGGAGTCCATTTCGGATCTCATGGCTCCAAGCCATTTTTCATAGTCGGGGTCCGCCATTGCTTGTTTATAGGTAGCAGGCTCATCATTCTCTAAAAGTAGAACATCAGCAGTCAAGACAAAATCCTCATATCGTCTAGGTTGCCGCCTTGGCCTGTTTGATCTCCAAAGTGGTCCCACAGCTGGAGAGATATCAGCCAGAGGATCGACCACATCAGTATGTGGGACCTCTTCAGCCGGAGGATTGACCACATCAATATGTGGGACCTCGGGTGCTTCATCTACTTGAGGAACTGCATCTTGAATTTGGGTGGTTTCCCTTTGTGAAGGTATGCTTCCAAAATCAAGTTCCTCTGTGACATCTTCTATGTCCTCGTGCTGTGGAGTTTGTTGCTCTGCTTGAATCTCATCAAGCTGAACATTTCTCCCACTTGACTTCTTGGAAAAGAAATCCTTTTCCAAAAAGACACTATCCCGAGCAACGAACACTTTGTTTTCAACGGGATTATAGAAATAATAACCCCTCGTTTCCTTGGGGGTAACCTATAAAAAAGCATTTGTCTGATTTGGGTGCGAGCTTATCAGATAGTAAACGCTTTACATAAGCCTCGCATCCCCATACCTTCAGAAATGACAAGCTGGGAGGCTTCCCAAACCATATCTCATGTGGTGTCTTGTCAACTGATCGTGACGGAGTCCTGTTTAGTGTGAATGCAGCGGTAGTGAGGGCATAACCCCAAAAGGATGTAGGAAGCTTAGCAAAACTCATCATTGAGCGGACCATGTCTAACAATGTCCTGTTTCTTCTCTCAGATACACCATTCAGCTGTGGTGTACCCGGTGGAGTCGGTTGTGTTAGAATCCCACAACTCCTCAAATGATGGTCGAATTCGTGGCTCAGATATTCACCCCCTCGATCTGATCGAAGTGCCTTTATCTTTTTGCCTGTTTGTTACTCTACTTCATTCTGAAATTCTTTGAACATTTCAAAGGATTCGGATTTATGTTTCATTAAGTAGATATACCCATATCTACTGAAATCATCAGTAAAAGTAATAAAGTATCGATAGCCTCTCCTAGCTTCTGTGCTCATAGGTCCACACACATCGGTATGTATGAGAGCTAACAGCTCAGTAGTCCTCTCACTTGTACCAGTGAAAGGCGACCTTGCCATCTTGCCCATGAGACATGATTCACATGTTTCAAATGATTCAAAATCAAATGACTTTAGACGTCCAACATTTTGGAGTTCCTTCATGCGTTTGATGCTAATGTGGCCCAAGCGACAATGCCATAGATTGGCTTCACTTATATCATTCGACTTTTGCCTTTTAGTATCCACGTTATATACATCGGATTTGAGCACTAATCTGTATAGTCCAGTACTAGTCATATGTGCCTGGGCATAAAAAATGTCATTCTTATAAATGGAAAAACCATCATCAACAACAAATTTATAACCCTCACGATGCAAAACCGAAAATGAAATCAAGTTCTTAGTTATGGAAGGAACAAAATAACAATTATTAAGTTCTAAAACTAAGCCAGAAGGTAAAGATAGACTATAATCTCCAATTTCAATTGCAGCAACAGTTGCTCCATTTCCAACACGGAGATCTATCTCACCCTTCTGCAACCTTCTCCTATTTCTTAGTCCATGCACATTCGAAATAATGTGAGAACCACAACCGGTATCTAATACCCAATCATTGGAGTTAGTTGTTAAGATTTCAGTAACGTAAATCCTTTCTTGACCCTCAGTTTTGAGAACAATTCTCATTTTATTTCCCAATCAAGGAAATTTGTGTCGTTCAACTTATTTTATTTTTTCAACAATTGAGTGGAGAGTGATTTTGAGGTGTTAAGAAGACGTAGCAACTACAGAAACAGAATAAAATAAAATAAAATAAAAAATGCAGATAAATTATGCTTGACATGCAATATCTTAAAATTTAGACAAGATATAAAAATTAAGGTATTGCGCACTCTACTCAATTAAAATTGTCCCTTCCTGAGTAAAATGTTTCCAAGATCCTATCTTAAATGAAACTTGAGCGTACTTAGGCACTTCCCCAAATCTCATGTAATCAAGGTAAGTAAACTCTTTACTAATTATAACCCTTTATAACTCTTGGTTGATGGTCACATCTTATGTTAAACTCATCCTTATGCCTCAAGATCCAAAACTAAGTCTTTTGGTCTCTTGTTGAGTATAACTGTATCAAGGTTTACATGCCCCTATTAGACATGCCCGCATTATCCCAAAGTCAAAGAAGGACACCTCGCTAAGGCGAAAACTATCCAACAAATTCTAAGGGCCTCATGGGTTATGATATGAAAAGACAATATCTCAATATTCTTTTAAGGGACCTAAGCATGCAATGTTGTCTATCTACAAGTGAACTAAATAACATAAATAGACAAGCAAGCATGCAAAGTGGGAAAATATTAAGGCATTCAAGTAATGCAATAAATAAATAATCCTAGTATGGCCCCTAAAAACCAAATAAGATCTAATCTTCAAGTTCGTGGTCCTTCATGGATCTTCATCCTTGAATCACCTCTTCTTGGATCTTCATCCTTAGCCTCATTAGGATCTCCTTCTTCTTGTTTTACATATAATTGAAATAAACTCTCTTGCAGAAATTTAAATTACAAAAATACATAACGATACGCATATCGTGTACAAGAAAAACATAACGATACGCAGATCGTATTTATCTATCCTAATGTGGGCCATACTAGTCACCGCATGCAATAATATCATAATATTAAACCCGCATGCAATAATAACATATAAAATTTCATCTAAATAAAATATGCTATTAATCCAAATTTAAAAAGCATAAAAAATTAATCAAATTAATTATTTAATATAGAAACTGATTTCTAATTATATTAATTCAATTAAATTGTGCATGGAATTAATATCATATATTAATCATTAATTTGCTAAAAATGATGAATCTAATATTCAAAAATAACAGTTAATATGGTAACTCAAAATTTACCAAATAAGATATCAAAATATCTTGTAACATTTAACTAAATATTTATTTACCAAATAAAATATCAAATATCTTATTAATTAAAATAAATCTAATTTATTAAGATAGAATATCACATATCATATCTTATCTTGGTAAATAATATCCTTGGGATCGTTAGTGGACCACCGACGGCCACCACAACACAACCACCGGGGTAGTGCTGTTTCCGCCCATGTCCAGCCTGCATCGCCATCAGAATGGCTATCGGGCCGACTCATTGATCCTGAACCATCTTTTCCGTTCTTAACAGTGTTTCTCCCACTTAAAGTTTGTAAATTTTACAACTCTTGATTGGAAAATTTATGGTAATGGATTTTCATAAAATTCAGGCTTCTTGATTCATAGTTTTAACATGAGAAATCAGATTTTAACATGTATGTTCAAAACATATACAACAGATTGCATAAACTAATCAAAAGAATCAACTTTAGGGCAAAATCATGCATAATTTTCAAAAAATCAGCAACTTACCCTATATGTAATTCATGAATTCTATGGCTAGAAAAAACAAATTTTTCGTTTCAGTCATGCAAATTAATCCATACAAACAATTTCTACATAATTGAATCAAGATAAAACATGAACATGCATCAAAATTTAAACCTTTAAATTTGATCTAATCAATTTATGCAAGAGGCAACTGATAGCACTGTAGGGTTTTAGATGCTTAAAGCGGAATTTCAGGAAACATTTTCCTAACATCTAACCAAGGATCTCATGCATAAACTAAATAGATCGTACATAGGAAAGAATAAATACCTCTCGATGCGTGTTTGAATCTCGCTAAAATGGAGAGATTAGAGCCCCAAGTGTGACTCCTCTAATTAGTCCACACGAGCAATAAACTGGATCACCTTTAAGTCTCTTCTGCTAGACCGAGCAACTCAAAGGTACAACCTTAGAACGAGGAACAAAACACAAACGAAGAACAACTCTTGCTCTAAATCAATATCGTGAACAACTCTTGTGGATTTGTTGATTACGGCTAGGTTTTTGGTTCTCTTTGTGAATTGCGGCAGTCTATAAACTCTAAGTGTGTGACCTCATAGGACCCAGTTATTCTAGCCATGGGCTTAACCCGATTAATCCCATAAGTCGTATTGGCCACTAACAATAGCATGCGACTCCTAAAATATCTGGATTATTAATCTCCATAAATTGTCCTATTTCATAATAAGTAATTGCACATCCAAAGGACACAATTCCTTCATTATATGCACAAGAGCTAGATTTAACCTTCATATCATAACAAAAAAAATCTGAAATCAGATGCAGCCAAGACTCTCGAAACTCTGAAACATGAACCTGCATCTTTGAGAATTATGTTTACATTTGAAAATGAAGAGACACAGAAAACACCAACGACAGACTTGTAGCCTACACTTGATCGAAGCTGGAGCTTCTATCAAGGTTCATGTTTGCAAAATACTTTGCAATGACAGGCATTACCTTTCGTTTTCTCTTGACAGTGAAAGAAGTCGAACGAGGCGACATATGCTTGCTTGCTGGTGAAGTGATAGATCTTCTCATCTTTCCCCTCCTTGAAGGAGTCATCTTCCCATCATCAACTTCAGAACTCATTCTACCCAATCTCCTCTGGTTTTGCACCTCATCTTGAACCAAATCCTTTGAACTTAATGATTTCTCATAAATCTCCTCCTCCTCTTTCAAACTCAGATCACTGATTTCGCTCTTCAACATCTCAATCTGGCCTCTCGCTTGTCTCTCGCTCGCCTTCAACGCAATGATCCATTTCTCTGCCGCCTCCACCTTCTTGTCTGCAGTTTTTTGTGCAACTGCTGCACACCCACACAAATACTCGTACTCAAACTTTGAAATGGTGATTGTAGATTTATGCTGAGATGCAGCTTCTCTTTCTCTCATTACATCCTCAGTAAGACACTTGAGCTTCTCTAAAGCTTCTAATTCCGATGACCCGAGTTTGTCGAGTTCTTGGAACTTAACCTGTAGTTTCTCCTCTGCCAAGCCTGTTTCAGACTCAATTCTCTTTGTTTCCAGATTAAAACTCTCGGTTTCCTCCATCAGCAAATTTTTCTCTTCGTTCTTAGCTTCCTTGTCTTTCTTCAACTGGTCTAGTGTCGTCGTGAAGCTTAACAATATCCCTTTGTTCTTCTCTTCAGCAACACTAACTGTCTCCAGCTTCTTCCTCGCCCTTATGAGCTTCGAGTTAACAGTCTTAATCATCTTATCCGCCTTCTCACTGTATCTCTTCAATTTGACAATCTCATCAACAATGCTAAACTTCTCCCTCCTTATTACATCCATCATAGCCATGATCTCAAACCCGTCTCTTCGAACGAACGCCAATTCCTTCTTTCCTTCCTCCAATTCTTCAGTGATCAACTTCCATTGAAGAAACAACTCCTGCAAATTGACTCCAGAATTCTCTAAGCTTTTATTGCGGCCAAATTGATCCATTTCCTTTAAAGAGGCTATCTGAATTTGCAACATATTAATATCAGACTCAACTTCAGCTAGCTTCTCTTTAATCTCCTCTGCTCCATTCAGCTCATCCACCATATCATACATCTTCATTCTCATCGCTTCGACAAAAGACGAGTACTTGTTCGTTTCGTCTTTCCTCTCAGTTTCAATTACCGCGAGCTCCTTTAGAGCCTCGATTGTAGCCAACTCAACGAGAACCTGTTCTTCATTAGCCTCCTCAATCTCCTTCCTCAGAGATTCAACCATTGTCAAATACGACTCTTTCTTGGCACTCGAAATATCCCCTTCCTCGTGTGCTCTACGACTTTCTTCCTTTACTAACTCTATCTCAACACTGATCTTGCTCAATTCGCCCTTTAGCAGCTCCAACTCCTTCCTGGCTTCATCATACTCGGCTTCTTGATCCTCCAACACTTTCCTCTTACTCATATCATTAAGATTCTGAAGTTCATTCTGATCTTTCTTAGCCCTTGAGGTTAACACCTCAATTTGAGAGGCTAATGCCTTAACTGTCTTCTTCGCCCTCATCAGCTGCATCTCAGCTAGTGCATTCGACTCAGTTGCCCTTCTATTCTCGTTCAAATCACTTATACTCTGCCTCACAAGGTCTAGCTCTCGTGCCTTTGAAGGTTGTTTCTGCTAATAACAAGAAACATGTCTTATAGTCTTATCTGATATTTGCTAACAAAAATTTGGCTAAGACATGATTAAAATCCTAAGTACCTGAAAGAAATTAATCTTTTGGTATGGCTTCCTGATTGGGGATGAAGATGAATTGGCTTCAAGCATCATCTTCTCTCCAAACATGTGGATTGCTGCCTTAACTGACCCAGTCCGGCTTCGATTCTCACGCACTTCTTCTTCTCCATCCATGATTGCAGTTACCATGTTTCAAGAAAAAGGGTTGTGGAGTTGAGTCAGTGTCCCAGAGGAGGAGGAAAAGAAGTTCAGCTTCATACACAGAAACCGGGAAGAATAGATAGCGAAGAAATGATGTGTGTATATGTGATGGTTGGGTGTCATTTGATATTGTTTTTTCTCCTTCGTACGAAAACTAAACTGAACTAAAAAGAAAATGAGAAAATTGTGTGGAATATAATTCTTTTGTTTTGTATACGATGTGGAGAGAGGATGTGCTTGCATTTTGTGGCATCGTGTGGTCCAAAGCCGATACACCCTATTGGAGCCCAGAAATTGCAGTCTCGCGACACAACACCTTGCGAGACACAGGGCGTCAGTTCTTCGAAGAAATCCTGAAGACCTCTTCCGCGATTCTGGACAAACAACTTGTATGTCGTACTTCACCCGATCAAACTTAACCCTACGTCATCTTCTTCCTAAGGACCAACCTTGTTCTTGACATCTGTGGTACCTGCGCAACCAAACCAGGAGGGGGTGGCTCCGGATTTGGCTCTCCGACGCTCAAATCAGCAAACGTGCAAACAAGCAACCAATGACAGTACAATTTGACGCAAGAGCAAGAGAGGATAGGAAGAAGTAAAGTAATGAAAAAGAGAACTCAAAACACCATTTAAAATGTTTCAAGTTCTACGCTACCAGTACCCAAATAGCCTTAGAAATCACTCATTTCAACATCAAAAGCTCGATAGCAACACCGGGAGTCTTAATCCAAATGATGATCGTCCAAACGCCTCAAGGAGAAGGTCGTTTAGGAAGATTGAAGCTCAAGTCCGCTTCTGTGTTTTTCTTGCTCTCGAGAGGAAGAAAAAAAGAGAGTTTATCCAGTAATGAGGTCCTCCTTCTCTCTCCATTTGGTTATGCTCTTATACTCTCGCCAGGGCCCACGCGAGTCAATTACCACTTTGCCCCTCCGATACCTAATCTCGTCGGATCCTCTTTTTGGGCTCCGTATGCTTATGGGCCGCTTTCGTTCTCCTGGGCTGACTTCATGGGCCGTCCTTGGTCGCGTCTTCTGTGACTTCATGGGCCGTCTTCGGGTCGCGTCTTCTGGGCTGACTCCATGGGCAGTCCTTGGTCGCGTCTTCTAGGCCTAACTCGACTATCTTTGAGTTTCGCAAGCCCATCGAGAACCGGCTCCAACACACAGTATAAATAGCAATGATCTCTTTCTGAAGTTCAGGGACCGTTGAGCAATAATAAAATTTGACTTTAAAAAGTAAGCTAGCTTATGTTTTTTTTTTGGTAATACCTGAGAGAGCTGAGCTCTCGGAATACATTAGAGAAAAACACACACTACAAAGCCACAAGACGAGAGTAGCCCTTCCTCTAGCGTCATCCAACAACAAACTGGACACCCGATCGGGCGGAAGATGCAAAACAAAAATACCAAGCGGAAAAAGAAAAAGCAAAAGAAGCGAGAAAGTCGGCGGCCTTGTTTGCTTCCCGGAAAACGTGACGGACTTGGATAACCCAATCCCTACGGAGGAAGCCCTTCGCCCTGTCGACGAGGCTAGCAAAAGGGTGACAACGATCCACAGGCTTGCCGAGCAACAAAACCGCCAACCGCGAATCTGTTTCGAGGCAAACCCATTAATCAAGAAATTTTATTGACTATCTTACATCCTCAAATGGCTATCTTACATCATCGAGATAAAATCAAATAGTTTTTATTTCAGTAGAGCGAGGGTATATAAGCCCAATTTCGGCATAAAAATCAAACAATTTTGATTTGATTTGGCAGGCGATCCAAACATCAGATCTCTCTTATTGAATCAAAATAAACATGAGCATGCATCAGATTATAAGATTAAAATTTGATCCAATCAATTTATGCAATAGGCAACTGATACCACTGTTGGGTTTTAGATGCTTTAAGCGGAATTGCAGAAAACGATTTCCTAACATCTAAACAAATTAAGGATCTATTGCATAAACTAGTTGGATTGAGAAATAGAAGAAACGATTACCTCTTAATGCGTGTTCAATCACTCGAACGGAGAGAGCCTCACTTGAAACTCCTCTACTTAGTCCACCCGAGCAAAGATCTGGATCCCTCGAACTCAACTGCTAGGTTGAAGATGAAAGAGTTTTGGGAGAGAAAATGAATATGTAGAAGAAAAAGTGAAGAGTATCACATGAGGGTTTCCAATAAACCCTTATTTATAATTAACTCATTAATTAACAATTTTCCTTTTATCCTTTAATAATAATAACACTTTATTATTATTAAACTATATCTTAATGTTATATCTTATATAACATTATATTATATACTTTATATAATCATTCTCCTAATATATCAAGTCCATAAACTCTTAAGGTGTGACCTCATAGGACCCAATTATAATAGCAATAAAGTTTATAACATAAAGTTCATAAATCATAGTTGGCTTCTAGCAAAGCACTATGACTACCTAAAATAACTGGATTATGAATCTCTATCAATAGTCTTATTTCATAATAAGTAATTGCACATCCGATTAAAGGACACAATTCCTTAAAATGGCGCTCTCAATCAACAACTTCACATAAATCCAACACCTCTTCATTTGGGGCAACATTTTGGTCGAGTACCTCTTCCTCCTAGGCTATGGCGCCATGGATCCGGATCTCTCAACAACAGCATACAAAGTCTTCATCGAAGCTTGCGCTCCTTCTCCCTCTTTCTGGCTCACGACGTTGTTCATCGTTGTATTGGCTGTGATCCCTTATTTTGCGTACACCGCGATTTAGATGCGATTCTTTCCAATGTATCATCAAGTTGTACAGGTGTCAAGGTTGTACAGGTGTCAAGTTGTGCAGGTGTCAAGTTGTGCAGGTGATGAGCGCTAATGGAAACTCCGATGATCTAGAGTATTTCGAATGATACAGAGCAGCGTCCGAGCTCCGATGAGGCGTAGTAAAGGGCAACGGAGGAGTTCATCGTCTCCTTTGTGCGAATGACAACGAGCGAGCGAGAGTGAGTTGAGGAAGATGCTTATTATTTTGTTTTAATCTGTACCGTTTAAAAAACGAAGGGATGAGATTTGTTCTCACCGTTCTCACCTGGGAGTCCGTTTTCACCACATACGGTCCCTATATATATATATATATATATATATATAGAGAGAGAGAGAGAGAGAGAGAGAGAGAGAGAGAGTCAGGTTCTGGTGAGAAGCTACCTTATGGTAAATAGTAGAGAGCTATCTACAATGTAAGATGAGGAAATCCTACGGTAGAAAACACGCTAAAATAAACAATAGAATAAATTGTTCATTTGAACAAGTTCATAAAAGGAATAAAATAAAGAGGTTTTTACCGAAAATCACCCGTAAAAGTGTCTATATTGCTCTAAACCACCCATTTAATTGAATATTACCGGAAACCACCCGTTTAACACCTTCCATTACTCATTCACCACCCGTCCTCAATTTCTGTCAAGTTTGTCCGTTAAGTTTTATACCACGCGCCAATTAATTATAAAATAATTTTTTAATCCATTTACCTTTTTTTAATATGGAGTAAAATAAGTTAACCTAATGTTTTGGGGGGTAAATTCGATTCATCTGAAATTGGGGAAAAAATGGAACCCTAGGCGATTTTGTTCTTCCTTCTTCCATAGATATGGCGATTGATTTGGGGGAGTGAGTGATGAACTTTGCGAGTGGAGTTGTTAGAAGAGAGATTAAAGGGATTGAAACACATCTGGGAAGGGCGATTTCGAAGGCAGCGGCGAAGTTTTAGGGTTCCAGATTAGATCTAAGGTTTGGGCGATTCGAGGGCGACTGCGAAGGCGATTCGAGGGCGATTCATGTGAAGGCGGCGACGCAGGCGGCGACGAAGGCGATTGCAAAGGCTGTGGCATCAAAGGAGGAAGGGCGATTCGAAGTCGAAGGAAGGGAGATTCGAAGTCGAAGGAAAAAGGGGGCTTTCTGGGCTAATCACCCCCGATTGAAGGTATTTCTGAACATTTTTGTTTGTATTGAAAAATTAGGATTTTCTTGATTTGGGGGAAAAGGGTTTAGATTCTCTCTCGAGATGCTCCATGATGAAAACTGACATTATTCTGGTCAATATGTATTGATCGAATCTGCTTTAGTTGGTAAAGGTCAAATTTTTGGACAAAATTTATTGCAGGTGGGTGGGGACAATATTTTATGCTTAATAGTTTATCTTTGCAGTGCACATGGTAATAGTTTATCTTTTTTTGAAGCTTTATTGCTTCTTTTTTGGCAGATATGAACATTCATATCAGAGTGATGTATAATGGTCTATTTTATAGAGGAGATAGTGATAAACTATTGTACAAAAAAGGGAAAGTGCAATACTATAGGGACTATGATCCAGATATGTTGTCCAAAGTAGTACTTGAGTCTATGTTGGCAGAAGATGTTGGGTTAGATGATATCAGGGAGATGTGGTTTTTAAAAGTTGGGTTGAATATTGATAAAGGGCTTAGGCTAATAGAAAATGACAGGGTCATTATGGAGTGTGTGAACTCGGTTGGTAAGGATAACATGATGCATGTGTATGCTGTAAGATATGGTGAGAGCAGTCCAAGTTCACTTAAAAACTAAAGCCCAACATCTCATCCCATCTCTGAATCTGAGATAACTATTAACCCTTCCTCAAATACTTGTCAAACCCTATCAATCTGCCCACCACCATCATATCCCACAAACTCATCTCCAGAAAATAGTGAAGATCAAGATCCACCATTGGCTGAAAAAGAAGTGGTTGAGGAAGATGATGATCCAGTTGTAGTTTTTGAGGATTCGGGATCTGAAGGTGATGTTGTAGGAAGTGGTTCATCACAGTGTTCCCAATGTATCTCAAGACCATTCTGCAGCTGGAAGTAATTTCAGACCTACTCAAGCCTCTTCTCAGGTATGCCCCTTTGTTGTTCAGTTTAATATTTAACACTATACTTCACTATCTAATACTTGTCATACTTTCTCCACAGCACACCATGAATATGACTCAAGGGGCTTGCAGCCAATCTAATCCAAGTGTAATGGTCCCTGAAAGGCAATCAAAGAGAAAGATCGTTGCAACAAGAAAGGCATTGGAGCAAGTTGTCAGAAGACCACCAAGGAAGAGAACAAACAACTAAGCAAGATTTTCAAGTTTGGATTTTATTATGTTGATGGATTATGTGTCATGTTATGTACTGTTTTGGTATGCAGGATTTTATGTGTCATTTTGTAATGGTCTGTAGGATTTTATGTTGAATTTTTGGATGATGGTGTTAAGTCAGGTTTGGTTGAATATTAAGACAAGTTTTGTTGAATGTTACGACAGGTTTATGTTAAGCTTGTTGCAGAAATTGTTGGTCAATGCTGAGACTGTTTTATACCAATTAATGTGTCATGAAATGCAGTGGTCAATGCTGAGATTGTTGCGGTTTTGAACATCTCTTAAATGGTGGTGTTGACCACTAGCATTGCATCAATTACTATACTCACCTACCATGCTTAAATGCACTTTGACCATTGTAGAAATCCTACCCTCATCTCGGCCTATTTAACCATTGTAGAAACAATGTTTCCCTGCACTCCTTCCCTACATTCCTACTCTCACAAATTTCTAATCTCTCCCTCTCGGCCTAATGGATAATGAAGTAATTGAGATTAGCTCAACCACATCCGATACCAGTAACACCACTTACACCACGACTAACACGAGTGCAACTGTTGAAATAAGCTCTGACAGTGTTGCCACAATTGAAAGTCAACTTTCTGCATTTGAAAGAGCTGCTAACTGTCCATGTGACAAGAAGAGAACCTTTATTGTAGAAATGAAGCAATCCTTTGTCGAGGGCGATTGTCGCATCGTAAGTTAACTTGTAATCAAATATTATAATCTTCAATATTGTCACTTATTTCTTGCTTACTTGCAGCTTCTACCATTCAATCATTGCAATAACTACTTGAGACGTTTCATCAATGAGCAAATCACACTAATTTTCAAAGACGAAGAAGGGCCAGTACTTCTCAAATTCAGTGGGAACTCATACAAGTTTGGAAAAGGGTGGAGAGATTTTGTAGAAGAGCATGGAATCAAGGTTAATGATGCATGCCTATTTGAGGTGCAATCTCTTGGATTTACTGATGCTTCCTATAGGGTTATGATATTCAAGGCTTGAATGAGAGATCCTCAATTTCCTGGTGTTTTTTCTCAGTTTCGTGATGTTTTTTTTTTCCAGTTTCCTGGTGTTTTTTTCCAGTTTCCTGGTGTTTTTTTCAGTTTCCTGGTGATTTTTTGAACTTTCCTGATGTTGGTTTTGAGTTTGTTGGTGTTGTCTTTGGTAATATCTGACAACTTATGATCTGAATTCTGCTTTCATTTTATTCATCAAACAAACCAACAAGCTTACATGATCAACTATCTACTTTGATAACATAACAACAACTCCAACATTGATAAACATGAAAAAAACCATAAACACTATAAGTGCAATAACCAAACTATAATCACGATCCTTAGCTTTCCTAATCATTGCATCTGAAGCAACCTTGCATTCTTCCTTCTCCATCTGAATAAGTTTACACGACTCAAGCAACTTCACATTTTCCACTTCCAGATTCTTTTTCTCTTTCATTAATTTCGTAATAACTTGTATAACATTGTGACTGTATTCATCATCCCTCCACATAAAAAAGTTGCATTTTGCATTTGATTGGTACATAGGACAACCCCAGAACCTCCTTCCATAGTTAACAATAGTGTGTGCAGTGGATTCCTTAGCCAAAAGACCGCACTTGCACACCATTTGTTGCATCTTCGAAGGTTTGCTTGAAGAGCTTGAATTTGACATATTCGACATCGTTCTTCAACAATCGCAAACTAAACAACCTACGAATCAAGAAGAAAAAACCTAATTATCCGAATCTGAAAATTAGGTTTCTTCAGCCTTATTTGAAGAATCGCAAACTTACCTTGCTTCTTTGAAGATTCGCGACTTCAGGCTTCAAAGAACAATGGGAATCACCCTCCTTTGCAGATTCACGACTTCGATTTCGCCAATTAGGGTTCTTCAGATTTTTGCCCCAAATTGATTTAGGGTTAAGGTAAGAATTCGACGAGCAACTGGGTATAAATTCAACTTATATACAGATTTCAAACAAAGCCCACTCGCGTTATAGACGCGTGAATGACAAACTTGACATAATTTGAGGACGGATGGTGAATGAGTAACGGAAGGTGTTAAACGGGTGGTTTTCGGTAATATTCAATTAAAGGGGTGGTTTAGAGAAATATAGACACTTTTACGGGTGATTTTCGATAAAAACCTCTAAAATAAATTATTATATTCCTTCCTTAAAATCTCCTCGTTTGACTCATTTAATATTTTGAGAATCTTTATAGTAGAATGCCTTCCATTGTTCTAATTGTTCAAGGTAGCCTTCATCTAATTGTTCAAGAACAGTACGAATTATTTATGAACAAAACTGAAGTGTTTCTTGAATTCTGTGGTTTTGGAGTGTGTTTAACACATGAACACTTAGGAATTATTAATGAACAATACAAATGTTTTTAGATACTTCCTCCGTCCCATAATATCATTTCTGTTTCTTTTTTCACATTTATCGAGACACATTTTGTATTGTAAATATCTCTAACTATATTTTAATAAAAATGTAGTACTAGTGGGCATATATATTAATGGAAGTTGTGTAATTTCCATGAGAACAGTCCAGTCCACATGACAGGACGAGTCAGTGACGCACCGAGTGAAACGACAAAGGCGGGCCCCAGGGCAGGCCACCCGTGAACAGCATGGGCCCCACAAGTGATGCACTGATCTCGTTGTATAAAACCAAACCCAGAGACCCCCAGAATTTCACGAACCCCCGCCAGCTGCTAGAAATAGAAATAGAACAAGGTAGCAGTAGCATGAAGAAGAGCAGCAAGGCATTTGCAATCCTGGCTATGATGTTGGTGATGATCCTAACATCATCAAGTTTGAAGTCGGAGGCAGCAACATGCAACCCGCTGGAGCTGAGCCCGTGTGCGACCGCCATATCGAGCTCGGCTGCTCCGTCGGAACTCTGCTGCCGGAGGCTCAAGGATCAGACGCCCTGCCTCTGCCAGTACTACCGTAACCCCGCCCTAAGGCAGTATGTTAACTCCCCTGGCGCACACAGGGTTGCTGATCATTGTCACGTCTCCCTCCACTGCTAATGAAATCACCCATCCCACTTTATTTATTATCACTATCAATAATTCTACACTCAATAATACTTTACTACCGCCTAAACTTTTTCTCTGCTTACACTTGTCTTTTCGTATCATCCCTTTCAAATACTCCACTTGATGTTTCTCTACTTCAACATCAATCAACATGTCGCTATTTGCTACTCACTCCATGCTTTATTTTCTTCTTGTTTCACTCGGGCACGTATGACGATGTGCGTTTTGTTTTATCAATATCTCTAATTATACATTAGTAAAAATTATAAAATTTGAATATTATTAAAGTACTCGATAAGACGAATAAAACAAGACCACACATGACTATGTTTTTATCTATATATTGGTCGAAATTACGAAGATTCTCTTGATGTGTGAATAGTGTCAAAAACAGAATCAAGAACGAAATACTGGGACGGAGAGAGTACTACATTTAACTCTACTTGCATTAAAAGTAATTCTCGCTTTATGCACGTTCCTAAAAACAACATCAGTCTTTGAAGATGTCGTTTTTAAAAAAAAACATAAGAGACGTTATTCCAAACAATTTTTTGTTCCATCATCATCAATGGAGAGGCAAAAGCCCTATGACTGTGTTAGCTGGACATACTTGAAGGAGACTCTTACTTTCCTTAATTTCTCACACCACTTAGTAGAATGGATAATGAAGTGTGTTACTACCCCATCTTACTCCATCATCATCAATGGAGAGGCAAGAGGCTTCTTTAAGGGAGGTAGAGGGCTCAGGCAAGGGGATCCCCTTTCTCCCTTCCTTTTTGTCATTGTGATGGAGATGTTTGCTAGGAAACTTTCCAAAGCTAGTCAGAGGAGAGGTTTTGGCTTTCAGCCCAAGTGTAAGCAGCTGAAACTTACAAGCATTGCATTTGCAGATGACCTCATGATTTTTTGTAAGCCTAATCCTTTCACCCTTAAAGTCATCCAGGAGTGCCTTACTGAGTTTGCTAATGAGTCTGGGATGATTGCTAACAACATGAAATCTAAGGTCTTCTTTGGAGGCATCAGTAATAATTTGAAGGAAGATTATGCTGCTATTCTTGGTTTTTCTCAAGGCCATTTTCCTGTTAGATATCTGGGGGTGCCTCTCCATTCTAGGAGATTAGATATTGCTGAATATGGACCTCTTTTTTACAGGATTAAACAAGTCATCTCCGGTAGGAGTGTTAGATCTATTTCTTATGCAGGGAGAGCACAGGTGGTTAAGGCTGTCTTGGAGGGGGTTATCTCCTTCTGGGTGCAAATTATGCCCATTCCTAAGAAGGTGGTTAGGAAGATTGAGGGCCTTTGTAGATCCTACCTATGGACTGGCAATACAGATGACCATAGGAACTTGGTTGCATGGAAACTGGTGTGCTAAAACTTCAGTTGTGGAGGTCTCAGTTTCAAGGAACTTCTTTCCTGGAACAAAACTCTCTTGTTCAGATTCCTCTTTGACTTACATTGGGATAAACATAATCTGTGGACTCTTTGGGCTAAGAAGCATCTTTTGAAAGGTAACACTGTATGGTCTGCACAGGAACCAAGCTCTTGCTCTTGGCTTTGGAAGAATATCCTTCGTAGTAGGGACAAGTTTGTGCATTCTGCTTATGATATTACTGGTGATTTGGTTATTAAGAGTAGTGGCAAACTTAATTCTGCTGGCCTCTATTCCATCTTTAGGCCTAGAGAGAGAACATAACATCCCCTGGTGTGGCATTATCTGGTCTTGTTGTCATGCCAAGAAATGGAGTTTTATTTGCTGGTTGGCCACCTTACAAAGACTGCCTACAGCTGCTAAGCTCCACAGTTGGAGACTGGTGAGTAGCCCTACTTGTGTTCTCTGTAAAGCTGGAGATGAAGATGAGGATCATCTCTGGTTTAGGTAATATACTCATCATTGTTGAAGTTACATAAGTTGTCCTTACTTACATGGTAGAAGAGGTAGAGCTATGAGGAATATATTACATGTATAGGTGTGTTGATTTAAACCTCCCGTAGAATGAAATTTCATAAGAATCGTGATCTTCTCTGTAGTGACTGCGGACGGCGAATGGGGTGAGGATGTCTCGGTTGCGAATAGTGCGGCGGCGAATTGATGTGCAGTGGAAGAGCCTGAGGGCGTAAGTTTTTTGTAGTCGGAGGGGGAGAGGGAAGGTGCGGCGATGGCGGAGGGTTTCGGTGGGGGAGACGGAGGCCTGATCTATTTCCTTCAGCTGCTCACTATCTATTTCCATTTCAATGCTACCCCACCCCCACTTTCTTTCACCCCTTCTCTCTATCTCTCCTCTTCATTTTCATCACTGTTTAACCTCTCTCTATTTTTAATCCAATCTTCCAATAAATTTCAACAATGATGAGTATATTACCCATTTCGATTTTACCGAATCTATATAAAACAAGTCATTTTTATACTCTTTCTTGTTTCTTCTGGATTTTTCTTAGATATTGCTTAAGGCCCTACCAAGTGATTGCCGATTGTTTTGTTGTGTGTTCTTAACATTTGCTCCAATTCAATTTATTTGTCTAATTCGTGTATAATGGATTAACGGGGGTATAGTTTACCATGCTTAACTGCTTAATCGTGGGCCCAATTAAAAATCGGGGAAAATAAATCATTCCCAACAACAATCCTAAATTTCCAATTCCAAATAACAACAAACTAATGCAAGATCCGTCTCATGCACGGCGATATGTTTATATAATTACTTAATAATAATTTTATAATTGATTTTGACATATGTTTTATATAATTTATAGTATTTTATATTGCTACAACCTCAATAAATATCTATAATAAATAAAATATATTTATGTATTTTTTCATTTGATAACTATCAAATTTTTAGTGGATAATTAAAAATATAATTAATATTGAATTTTATTAAGTTCTTGTTATTTTTTAACATGGTTAGATATTTATAGTTTTGTATATCTGCTTCAAATTTCATTGTATATCAAAAGTAAAATAGATGAATAATAATTAGATAGATTAACTTTACTTAAACCTAGAAAATAATTTGCTTCAAATTAATGCTTTTATTTTTCTTAATGTAATTTGTTAATATGTTAATAATATTTTTTAAAAATAAATAAATAGCCTAATAACTTTCCTAACGGAAATATTAACACGAGTTAGCTAGGGTTGAGACTTTGTAAGGAAAACTATATTAATGTGTGATTTTAAATCAACATGCAAATAAGGTGGGTGAATACAAATTGACCTAATACCTAAATAAGGATAGTGCAACTACAACTTGTGATCTTCACCACCTGATCAAGCAGCAAGGGTAACACCGCGCTCTATTTCCTCTAGGGACTTTCCTTTGGTCTCCACAACATTGCTTCCTATGTACAAGACGGCGATAATACTCGCGAAAGCGAACCCCAGATAAACTCTACCGATTCCAAACTTGTTCACCACACTCAAGAAGTAGAGTCCGATTACAAAGTTTGTAGCCTGCAAAACGCGCAAGCGTAGGTGATTTAACAAACACACGGAAACAAGTTGCATGGGTGATGGAGTTTTGTGTCAAAACCGACTTACCCAATGTGTACCCAACGACAAAGCAACCGCCTTTGCTCTGATCCGGGAAGGGAATATCTCGGGAAGTAGAAGTGCAGGCACAGGACCAGCACCTAGTGAGAATGCTAGTATGTATCTGCATCCAAGGGTGAAACCCACTTTATTACTTTAGATGTATAGTTTGGATTGTGAGTGTTGATTTCAGAATGACTCACAAAACAGTTCCAACAACAGAAAGAGTTCCGGAGTAGGGCGCTAAGAGATTCCATGTGAAGGTTAATGATAGCAACAACATTGAAGCTGCCTAGCAATGAAATGTTCAGATTTGTGTTTGAAATTACTTCAACTATAGAGACAAAAGTTTAACACTAAAAGGAGGGAAAATATCCAACCATTCCGGAGAAACTTATCATCAGAAGACTCTTTCTTCCTTGCCTATCCATTAAAAAAGATGCAACAACAGTTCCTGTGACAAAATTCATCTCATTATGTATAATATAAGATTCCAAGATTACTTGTCAATCTTCAAACATGAATGTGACTTACCAAAAACATTTGACGCCCCAACAAAAGCACTAGCTGCAACATCAGATGTAATACCAGCACTACGGAAGACTGCTGTCGAGAAACACACTACAGCATTTATTCCTGCAAACTGCTGGAAGAGAAAAATCGCGGCACCAATACTTACAGCTGCAGAAGATTACTTATAATGTTAATGACAATAAAATGGAAGATTTCTAAATCAAAGGCAGGGTTTAATGATATATACTTTTCCAGTAACGGCTACTAAATAGATCAGACCAACTAGCTTCTTGTTCAGAAGATGAATCTTGAGCTGCTGTTTTAAAACCATTTATCATTTGGGGAACTGTATCTTTTCCGTATAGCGTTGTTATAGCCTTTTCAGCTTCTGAAACTCTTCCTTGCTGCAATTTTTGGAGTTTTTGAGGATTTAGAGAGTTTCAAAAGCTATGACGAGTAGGAATTTGAACCATAGAAGTGTTTTAAATTGTAATGAAAACCTGGAAAAGCCAGCGGGGACTCTCCGGACAAAATGACATCCCAATCGCCAACAGAACCGAGGGAAGAGCTGCCATTCCGAACATAGTTCTCCACCTACCATAATTTCAACTACATGTTGTTTACAAAATAACAATATCATTTTAGATGAAAAATAAGTTTAATAGTACCACAACGGATTTCTGGCTAAGGGTAATCCAGCCAACAATGCTGCAAGAACACCAATGCAAATGAAAAGCTGGTTGACAGAACCTAGTGCACCTCGGATTTCAGTTGGAGATATCTGTCAATCAGAAAAGTTTTTTGTTTCTGTTAAGGGAAACAAGACATTCTAGTAGGAAGACAAGAAAGAAGATTTTACTTCGGATATGTATAAAGGTACTAAAGCAGATGATATGCCAATTCCGATGCCTGAAAGAAATCGACCAATCATCATTTCCTCAACACTTCTTGACCTCATACTGTGAATAATAAACTTGGTAGAGTTAAGACTAAGTTAATCTGACTAAGAGATTGTAATTATCATGAGTGCTGACTCGTACCAAAGATAAGCTCCAACTGTTAATGGAATTGTGGTTAACTGAAAGGTCTTAATTCTTCCAAACTTGTCAGCCAAAATTCCATTTGTGAATGAGCCCAGAAATGCACCAACAAGCACCATGCTAACGATCCAACCTTATAAAAATATGTAAAATAAGTCTTATGATAGATTTAGTGCACGCAGAGTAATATTATTTTTGTAAGATTGAATACAATAATGTTGAGAAAAAACTATCATCAATTATGTCTGCAGCAGATTATGTAATCTTCATTGTTGTTCGTAGAAGATTTGAGTTGAGTATGAACACTTTAAGCACAAGACTTTGAACACATTGGAAGTATTCTAAATTTAACTTTTTCATGCAGAAGACCTGCTTTCATAATTAATGGCCTCCACAAAATGATAATGCAAAGACATCTTACCTTGCAGGACAGTGTCCCCGGAAATTCCAAGGTCTAAAGATAGATACTCAAGTGCACCATTTACCACTCTGCAACGAAAATGCAATGAACTTCAGAAAAGAGCATAATTCATTTAAATCTTGAGAAGTGAAGCTTACTAATGTGTTCATGTAAAGAAGCAAGCAATAACAAAAGCGATCAGTGTTGAAAACACAGAAATCTGTTTGTATCCAGATAGATCTTGGTGAACTTCTCAATTGACATTGACAAGTTCTTGGTATATGATCCCATTGGTTTGTGAGAAATTAAAAGAGTTTGAAGCTGTTACCCAACGTGATATCCGAAGAGGATAGCTCCTAAGCAAGCAACACTAACATATGGCAATACGGAAGTACAAGAAGATTTGGCTTGGAATTCAACAGAACGCGCGTCTTCCGGATCTCCTACTGCAAAAGAACACTTCTTTTGTAGTTCACATTTCACAATTATTAATTATCTGACTTATCTCACAAACTAGAAACTCTAACATGACTTAGGGATCAACAGAATTTTAGAACTTTCTTTATTACCCTGAACTCTTTATGAAACAAGAAGCCTCTTTCACAAATCAAGAGCTAATGGAGGCAATTAACAGACATCATCAACATGTTAACAACTAGTCCTACAGTTTACATTTCCATAACTTAATGTGAATTCAGTACTATAACAACCCTTAGAAGAATTAAAACATATGTAAGATTTAGAGAAAGGCAGAAATAAACCAGAAGGTTGAGCTCTAACTGGTCTGTATTTTGAGGAGGATCTGAAAACGCCATCAACACCAGCAATCTTAGCGAACCCGGCACCCATATATTGCAATCCACACAGATGACTTGTTTTCACAAATCTGAGATTAATATTTCTTCTGATCCCAATCCCAGTAATAAAACAGATATCCCCAGTACTAATGGGGTCTCGAAATTCCAAATTGAAACCTAAGTTGCCTTTAATTCCATATGTCAAAGCTTCCATTTTCTTCGCCGAAAAAAATTCAGTTCTGAAAAGTCAATAGTTGACCAAGAGTAGTTTGAAGTTTCAGTGGACTACCCTAGAAAATGGCATCCAGATTTAGTCAGTTTCAGATTTGAAGGTATTTCGGAATTAGTCATTCGATTTTGCAATCCACACAGACGAGTTGTTCTCACAAAGATGTGTGTTTGTGAATGTAAGTTGAGATTTTTTTAGCGGGATGAGTTGGAATTGTGGCGCAGAGGAGGCGGGCGATTGCCACGTTCGCACTTATTAGTTATCGCATTGCTTCCTTCCACTTTTATCTTCTTCTTTTTTTCTATCAAAACAAGGGGGATAAAATTAAGAATTAAGAAATTAAACGTCTAGGGAGACAAGCTTCACGAAGGCTGCAACGAACATTAGAGATTTTGTCTCCGGTGTTGCATAGATGGTTATCCTAGTCCTTGTGAAGGAAGCCATCACACGAGATATTAGGGGAGCGAGTGGGATATCACGATTAGCCGAGTCAACCTTGATAATGACTCGGTGAGTTCCATTATTCCAAGCCAATTCCAAATCGCTGGCTGCTGCAGAGTAGACTCCCAGATTAGCCGTCAAACCCACGATCCATGCACCCTGGACATCACGATTTATTTAAAGTTTGTATTGCTAAACTGTTACAAATCTAATGTTGATAAACCATGTATAGAGAGAGTACGTAAGAGAGAATAGACACGAAAATATTATTTCTTGTTGTATCATTTAAACTCAAGTCTATATATAGGTTAATACAAAAGACATATACATCCATATAAAAATTAAATAATATAACACTCTCTCTTGGATATACATAACAAACAGCCTCGTTAAAAACCTTATCTTGAAAAAATTCATTGGGATAAAAATCAAGACTAATGGAAAAAAAATCAGTCGTACTTCCCCTAAATTATATCATATATCCTTTAAACGACACATCTTAATGTCACGGACGAGTTCCTTGAAAACTTTTGTCAGTAATGCCTTGGTAAACAAGTCTGCTAAGTTTCTGCTTGAATGAATTTGACGAACATCAACCTTTCCAGAAAAAAAGCATGTTACACAATTCTAGGCGCGATGCTTCATCTTTACATTCTGAGCCCGTTGGTCCACTAGATATGAGATATTCCTCTCCTTAGTTTTTGCTTTCTTCACTTTTCTGTCCTATTTATTTCAGTAATCATTTACTCATGTGAAAATACTAAAGATACACTCGAGGACATTAAGTGTAATGAAATTTGTTATCACCAAAACCTAATGAGACACTTATATAGAATATATATCATAGACATTGTTCCAACAATTTTCTCGACAAGAAACATTGTCATTTACTTGTTTAGTGCAATTGTTATTTTTGCTGCTGCGAAAATACTATAGGTTCATTGTTTAACGTATATACGTTCATACACATTGTCAAAGGATTAACTATTGCAAACTCTAAAGCTCTGAGACGTCTCAGTGAATGAGTTAGCCAACCGAGAGAGTGCATATAGGCTCCCTTAAGGCCCTAACAAAGAAGAGCACGTGATATTACAAGCTGGAGCTCACAAATTTTTAGCATGACCGACCCTTGTCTTTCAAGTGCAAGTGAGTTGTTTTAAGGCCAAGAATGCCATCTAAACTTAGACTCAAATGAAAGGGGTCCAAATAATTTCATAATCTTGAGCCTTTTAATTAACATATCTACCAGCATTAACTAACTCTCTCAAGCTGTGATGGCTCCGCCTTCTCGTGGACGTCAAGATTGTTGGAACCGAATTTTCCGGGCACCGTTGGTGTCGGATAATGGGAGCGTTGGCTTCGTCTCCGCGAGCACTATTTCGTAGTATGCTCATTTATATAATTCGGGTTCTGTTTGAATGAGAAATAAGAGAGTTACATTTAATGTAATTAAGTTGAATTTTAAGGATTAATGTTTATCCCACATTGATTAGGAGGAGATAAAACTCACTAGTATATAAAGTAGGAGTGTATTGTGATGAATGTGATTGAGCCAGAGGAGGCTATCCTGGTGGGCTTGAGCCTTCAAAGACCACACGCGCGCGGTTCGGTTTGAATCGGATCGGCTCGTGGCTCGTGGCCACGTTTTTTGGGCTTCGTTCAAATGAGTTTGTTCAAAGTCAAATCTGACGACATTCATTACACGCAGACTGGATTAATGGCACGCGGAGAATCCGAGACATTTATGGCACGCGGTGAATCGTGGCATTGAAGTCACGCGGATCAGCCCATTAAATCCACGCGGATTGAGCTTTATCTCTCCTGAGAGGCTCCTCCAGTAGCCTATAAAAAGGCCTGCAGAGCTCTCAGTTTGACACAGCTTCAACAACAATCTCATTCTCCTTCTCCCACGGTTTTCAGTCTCTGTTCGCCTCTTCTCTTCTTTTGTTCGAGTCTGAGAGTACACACTATAAACTAGAGTTCGTTGGCTTCTGTTCTTTGAGTTGTGCAAATCAGAAGTGTAGCAGTTGTATCATGGGATTCGAAACGTCGGTAACCGTCACACACTACTAGAAAACACGTCGTTTGCCGACGCTTTTACAAAGTGTCGCTAAATTCAAGCACCTCACATATGTTTCCGACACCTTTTCTCGACGCTTTTAGCGTCGACGCCAATGACGCTTAAATATGTCAATAAAGATAAATAAGCGTCGAGAGCTACATACTTTATTAATTTTAATAAATAAAAAATTGAACAAAAATTAAAAACAAAAAACGCAGCACTAAGCGGCTCAAACCCTAGAATTCTCAATCTCTATCCTCCATCTCCTCCATTGTTCTCCATCTCGAGCCTCCATCTCCTCCATCGTTCTCAAACCCAGATTCTTTTAACAGGCACGAAGCGGCTGGCGGCGAACCCCTGCGAAGCGGCGAGCCCTGAGAAGCGACGAGCCTTGCGAAGGAACCAGCCCTGCCAAGCGACGAGCCTTGCGAAGGAACCAGCCCTGCCAAGCGACGAGCCTTGCGAAGGAACCAGCCCTGCCAAGCGACGAGGTAGTGTTACTAGTCTTCAAAATCTGTATGTTTTCTGGTTCTATGGTTAAATTCGCTCCCTCTTAGACGAAACGAATTTTAGGGCAGCGTTTCTGCAGTGGGGGTTCGCCGATTTGGCGGGTCCCCTGAAACTCCACCCCGCTCCCTTCTTCTTCGCTGCTTCCTTGTTGTTCTTCATGGCCGTCGAGTACACGCTCCTCATGGTCCCCGCCTCCGCTCCTCCCTTTGATTTGGGATTCATCGCCACCGCCTGGCTTAACCGCCTCCTCGCTTCCTCGCCCACGCTCAACACACTTCTCGCCGGTCTAAACACGGTAGGGATTGACTTAATTTGGGATCCATCATATTAAATAAGGGTTGCTGCTTCTTAATTCGGGATTGACTTGTATGGATTATCTACGGTGGTTTCTTTTTTGTTTGTTGTCTGTATTTGCATTGAACAAGGTGTTCTTTATAAGGTTCTGCAAGAAAATCACTCGGAAAATAATCTAACTATGGTTTACAAAGCTCTAATGCATTCAGCATTTGTGTATGGTAGGTGTTTGTGTTTATGCAATCAGCATACATACTATGGACATTCTTGATACATATTGATTTTCTGTGACTTTCTGTTATTCAGGATACACTCTCCCCAAGCTTTAAACCAAGATCCAGCACTGTGTTTCTTGCGCTATCCACTCTCACGTCGTTAGGGTGCATTCCGTTACTGCGAGGAAGGTTCGTGAGGCACCCCAGCGCTTCAGACGCATGGTATGAAGTATGAACAACTCTAATCCTCAGATTTTCAGTCCTCTATGATGTGTGGTTGTTTTCCCTTGTTTATTCTTGTAGTTAATATTTTCAGTCCTCTATAATTTTAACTATATAAACTTATACTTCTTTTACAAATTGACTTTCTGGTTTACTTCTCTGATTATGCATATGCTGCAACATTTTATTGTCTAGACATGCTGCAACATTTTACTCTTTACAGTTTAATTCACTTTTATGGATAAAACACTTTTTTTTCTTCTTCTAGATCATGTTGGTTTGTATAGAACTTCTGAGTAGCGCTCTTGATTGATTATCTGCTGCGTATTATCTAGTAAGTGTGCTGCTATTCTCTATTGTTCAAAGCTTTTAATTTGGATTACATTTATTGATATGTGTCATGGATTGATTACCTCTTCCATATGGTGTGCTGAGTTTCTGAAGTAAAGCTTTTTCAATTTGACTTCTTCTTCCAGCTGTTGTGATAAATGAAGAACCTAGGAATTAATGTTCTAGCTTTGCTCATGTGTATACTAACAATATATCTATCTATTTTAAAAACTTTTTGGCAGTAAAGTTGGATGCTTAGAATGATATGTTAGATGATCTTTCTGAAGTATTGAGTTTAAAAATTAGCTCAATAGACCTTTTGTGGTCTTTTTGTGCATGAGGCTCAGAAATGACACAATGTTGAGTTAGTTAGAATGCAGGAAGAGTCTTCATTACGACAAGAACAAGCAAGGAAATCTACTGAAGAGAAGATTCAGCCACAACAACGTCAAACTGAAAAGGAAAGAGCTAAAATTGAACAGAAAACATTAAGAGTTTCGGAAATGGCTAAAGGTGAAGCACCATCTACTTTACGAGTTGATTTCTACCTAGCTACTGTTTAAGTTCACTTGCTTTATCCATAAGAATTTCTACCTATCTACTGTTTAGTATCTTTCTTTTTTCTGAAATTGTTACATCTAATTTACGAGTTGATTTCTACCTAGCTACTGTTTAAGTTCACTTGCTTTATCCATAAGAATTTCTTTGTGTACCTGGATTTAGATTTTCATAATATCGATAAAGAAATTAACGAAGTAATGAAACAATCTAGAAATTAGTGTCTTGCTGACTTCTGATTAGCTGGTATACAGTTTGAATATGAATTCATTGAAATTTTGTTTGTGTGGATCTGTAAGTGCTTAGGTCGGTTGATAATATGATAGATTAATGACTTTTCTTTCATGACGTTGTTATTGTTAGGCTTTGCTTTATATCCGTGGCTATATAAGTATTGATTAGTTGTCTTTTGTTTTTGTTGTATAAGTCATGATATAGTTTGATCTTCAGTAAATGGAATTGTCTTCCTTTGTTTCGCTATATAAAATTCCCTTGTAGTGTTTGATTGTCTGCCTTTATTTCATGATATAGAATCCCATTGCAGTGTACTATTAATTTTCTGTGAAGCTGAAGCCAGAGATTCTTATATGAAATCTATTTTTTTTTCCCAGGGGCTACGTTGGAATCCATAGTTCAGGGTTTAGAGACTTCCTGCTGAAGCCAGAGTTACTTCGTGCAATTGTGGACTCTGGATTTGAACATCCATCTGAAGGCAAGTTATCCTCTTGTGTTTCTAATTTAAGTTTTCTGTTTCTCTAACAGAACATTACTATTCTTTTACAGACTTTACAGTCAGTGTTTTTCTTTTGTGATGCTGTATCCAAATTCTACATCCTTATCAAGATTACCCATACTCAATATTTACCATGGGGTGTTAACTTATTGAAGCCTGCTTGTACTGTGATAAACATTTATAGAATAATATTCTTATCAAAATGATTCATAAAATTGAAGAGGCTTCATTCCTCATTTATTGTTTAGTATTAATGTGTCACCTTCATTTGAGAGTGAGCTACATGTTGCTTTCATATTAATATGTGTGTTAATTTGCCAGGTAATCCATTTCTGTCACCGTTTTGGACCTGTAAATTGGTCTGTTAAACCTTTCAATTAAAAGGATCAGAGAGGTCATATTTAACTGATTGAAGTCTCCTTCGCCTCCATTTTATTTGGGTTTACTCAGTTCAACATGAATGTATCCCTGAAGCAATCTTGGGAATGGATGTCATTTGTCAAGCTAAATCTGGTATGGGAAAGACTGCAGTGATTGTTTTATCAACACTCAAACAAATTGAGCCTGTTGCCGGGCAAGTGGCTGCACTGGTGCTCTATCATACAAGAGAATTGGCTTATCAGGTGTGTTACCTATCTCTAATGTAGACCCTTTATTGTAGATGGTCTTTGGGATATTTTCTAAAGAATGTGGTTTTTATGCCAGATCTGCCAGGAGTTTGAGAGATTCAGTACATATTTATCCGAAAGCAAGGTTGTTGTCTTCTATGGTGGTGTAACCATAAAAATCCACAAGGATTTGTTGAAGAATGAATGCCCTCATATTTTTGTGGGAACTCCAGGAAGGATCCTTGCATTAGCAAGAGAGAAAGATCTTTCGCTCAAAAATGTGAGGCATTTCATTCTGGATGAATGTGATAAGATGCTCGAAACACTAGGTAAAATTCTCGCACCCAAATTGTGTTCATCTCTTTTTTCTCCATCAATGTATCTAAAATGGTGCTCCAACTGGAATTGTCAAAAGGTTTGTGACTCCAGAGTTTATTTTCTAAGTTTCTAAGTGTCTCTTAGTGAATGTCAAGATACACTAGGTATTGGACTTATTTTTTACTGGAATTGTAAGTTTCTAAGTCTCTTAGTAAATGAGTTGGAGCACATGAATTGACTAGCTCTAACATGCTATGTAAACTTTGGTGTTATGAATGTATTTTAATTTTTTTTCTTTATTTTGATCCAATGTCGACGTTTTTTTGCGTCTGCAAGTGCTTATATCTCGCGGAATATCATTTGCGATAGAGAAAAGTGTCGAGGTTATAGACAAATGACGACACTTTAAAATGTCGATCACCTAACCGCAGGAAAAACTATTCCATTGAAAGCGTCGAGAAGAGATCTCGACAAAGAAAAGCGTCGGCATTTTGTAACTCCCGACGCTTTAAAATGTCGCAGTTAGTCATTTAAAAACTAATAAAAAGGGTCGAAACAAATTTACCGACAAAACAAAGTGTCGACGGAAAAGCGTCGCGTTTGCAATTCCTGACGCTGAAAATCTTGACGAAATCTGAAGTGTCGGAATTACTATTCTCGACGCTTTTAAGCGTCGAAAAACGTTTAAAAAAGCGTCGGTAACCGACGGATTTTCTAGTAGTGACACTACAGGGCATTTTCAGAATTAAGGAAAGAGATTTCATTCTCGACTCTGCTTACGATCGACCGTACGGTTTGGTATTGTTCGATTGTTTTCTCTTCTCCTTAATCAAGATTTATTCTTGTATTTTATACATGTTTATAAGTTGTAGAAAATAAGATTCCTATAAAGATGTACTCGGATCTAGATTAAAGGTGTGAAGTCGTCTTTCTTGATGATGAACGAGGTCTTGAACAAGGTTAAGTGATGGCAGAATTTTGTGGGTAATTGGCCAAAAAAGAAGACTTTGGATAACTAACTTTTGAACGTGGGGCTCTAGGCTAGGGAAGGATTATTAGTTTGTGTTTAAAGAGGGACTTGAACCACTCTATAAACGAGAAAATAGGGCTTCAAAAGGGAACTTGAACCGCCTAGAAAGGTTTGATGTCAAGAAGAAAAAGGAAGGAGTTTTATTCAACTAAAAGCTTTGCTTTATTTTCAATCTCAACATTCCTTACAAATGCAGCCAAGCATGACTTATATAGCAAAGGAGTTCGGCCATTACATGCAAGCAATGACACACAACTCAATCAAATGTAAATCAAAACATAAATGCTGAATTTGAATAAAATGAGAGAGAGAAATGCAAGGGATTGGTGCAATCCTTATTAAGGTTGATTTGTGGCCTTCAATGCAGCTTGTGTGGCGCGTTGTTGGAAGATAGGATCAATCATGTGAATGGAATAAAAGAGACGCTATGGATGATGTATTCCCCTCGGACCCTTTCGAGCCTAGCCAGGCGCTCAAGCCTTGGTTTCACTCCTTGGACCCATTGGACAATTGGTCCTAAAGTGAAGAACGCCAGGACCTTGATTCAAGCGCTCGGAGGCGCTGAAAGTGGCGCTTGTCTTAGGTTGTCTTGAGAGCCTTGAGCTGGACGCCGATTAACTCGAACTTAGCTTAGGGGTCATATGAACCCAATGGACCAAGAGGGGCCTGAGAAAATATGGCTTGAACTTCATTGGGCGAATCTTGTCATTTTATAGCTGGACGCCGACAAGCCATTATGAGGTTCATAACTACAGCCTACAGGGTCTGTTTTGGTTAAAATAATTTCAAGATGCACCATGTGCAGAATTATATAACTTGATGAGATGGAGTGCCGTGGCATATTCACATCAAGCTTATAAATTAAATCTATACACTATCATTCAAGAAAGAAGTTCATGCAGACGAAATACTCCGTAGACTTGTGAGTTGAGACTTAGAATAAGAGGCCAAGGTTTATATTCGAGAGAATATCCATTTTGAAAGGTCAAACAAGGATTTATGTATTATCAATTAACTTTCTTGGAAGTTGACCCAAAAAATAAATCCCAATATCCCTTCAGACAAGTTTTCCCCCTCGCCATTTTATTCCTGCACATTTTTGTTGTAATCACCAAACCCTCTTACATTTTCATTAAAGCTAATTGGATCCCAACCAATATATAGCATGAGTTCTGGAGCATTTGATGAATCCACTCACTATGGAGAATCTGGTGTTTATAGAGGATCAGATTACACATGTACCTCTTATAGTGAGATTGAGGAGGTCAATGAAGAAGAGGGTAAAACTGCAACTGCTAGGAGATTGGATTACATAAATGAAGATGGAATATCAGTATCAAGGTTATCTCCAACTCAAGGATCAACTGACCAAGACACAGTTTATTTGGTTGTTGGGAAAGGCGAAACGAGCATGAAAGCCCTTCATTGGACGCTCTACAACGCGGTCAATCCGGTCACTTCTATTCTTTATCTCATTCACGTCTTCCCACTACTCAAATGGGTTCCTAGTCCTCGTGAGTGCTCATCATCCTTCTGTCGGTTTGCTTAACTGCTTTTATTTTTCGAAAATGATTACGTTCGTATAAAATAAACCTGTAATATAACAGTTTATAAACTAAAAGTTAGTCCCTCAACCATGTACAAAACAATCCCCTTGCATCACAGGATCGGATTCTGAATTCCTATTGTTTGATTTCAACTTACCAATGACTTGACTTTTTATTCCTTTCACATTCGTCTTTTTATCCTGTCTACTTATTTGTGCAATTTTTCAAATGTAGTTGGAGAAGGGAAGGTGCCTAAAAGTCAGGTCAGCAAAGAGACGTTGGATGTGTACTTAGAGGAAGAAAGAACAAAGAGAAGGCTCCTACTGAACAAGTTTATGGATAAGTGCTATGCTCACAAGGTAAATAATTATTTCACTGAATAGATATATAACTTATCCTAGATGGATTACTTTTTACTTCCGTTACTTTATTGCTTATAGCTATGCTTGTATAGTTAACTTAGGTGCATAAACTTTTGCAGGTGAAGGTGGAAACCGTTTTGATTGAGAGTGATATGGTGGCAGAGGCAATCCTGGAACTCATCTCTGTTCTAAATATCCAAAACCTGGTACTTGGAGTATCCAAATCCAATCTAAGGTGCAATTTTTATGGTCTGTTGAGTCAGATTATGTTCATAATTAAGAAATTGATGAACTCTTCAGTTTCTATATCGTCCAAAACATAAACATTGTAGGAAGTTGAGATCAAGAAAAGGGAAAGGGATACCTGATCAGATACTACAGAAGGCGCCTTATTGGTGCAACATCAAGTATATTTGTGAAGGAAAGGATGCATTGGAAGAAACCCCGGTTGCTGCAAATGACAATGAGGACACTACGCGCAGTCTATCTTCTAATCTTCCTGACAACAATGTCGAATGTCGCGACATCCGAAGCTCCACGTACTGTTGCTTTAAGTCCTAGCCAACGAGTTATACCGAAACAATCAAATCACTCTGCAAATGCTTATGAGCTCTTGCATCTAATTTGATTTCCTCATTTTGATTTTAATTCAAGTTTGAATAAGGACCTCATAGTGATCCATATGATGTAGTAACGCTGAAAAGTCATATTCACAAATATAATGCACATGTCTACATATTGTTTGTACATAAACACAGACAACCGTGGTTGATTGGTCACCGTGATTGGAGTCCGTTATCCATAAACTATATTTGATGGAGTAATCATGGATTGCAAACAAAAAATACAGGAAACAAAAAATACAGGAGCGATTGCGTGCACTTGTCAAAGCTGGTTTGTTAATACAACTAGATGAACATGGACAGACCCAAACTGAACGTCAGCGATAGTACCTGTGATAAAACGAGGGTGTTGGATTGATTAAAGTATAAATATCAAAGAATAAAGCTTTGTTTCTCGACATGTAGAATAGTAACGAATGCAAATTGTAGGATCTGTATGTTAGTATCAAGGGAACTGTGACAAAGAGTTGTCCAGTTTCTAGGCACAACGGAAGTAATATAACAAGTTATCAACGCAATTACTTAAGGTGGAAACCCTAGATAACCAATTAGTTATCTTTAGATGAAAACCACCCCTCTTTCGAGGATTTGAAAGGTCTACTTGTATATTCAATCAATGAGTTTAGAGAAGAACGAGATTTCAAACTTATTGCTAAGTACTAACCTAGTTCCTCTCAGAAACTCTAAGATGATAATATCAGTGAACTTACTTGATGTTCTTTTGCAAGAACACTTTTCTCTTTTCTTAGTCTGACGCACTTCAAGCTCCGTCAAAATACATAAGTCTAAGAACATAAAGATTATCATATATATAGGAGGGAAGTCTGCCGTATAAAGATATTCCAAGAATATATTATACGTCGAACTACTTTCCTAAGATATGACAATCTCTATGACTTTCAAGTTAACCTAATTAACTCGAGATCTTCCAAATATTACATAGACAATATTACAACCAACTTTAGCAATATCCTAACAAGGAAAAGATCTTCTCGGCTCGCCGCCCACTCTAGGGTTGGAAGTAACACGGATGTAACGCAGTTCCTTCTGACTTCCCTTAATACATCATCAGCTTCAAATCTTCAATCTTTTCATCTGAAATATCAAGATAAACTATATCATAGTATATGCTAAGGTTGTCATCGTCAAAACATAGAGTAATAGTGGAAAAGAACCAATTGAGGAACCAAAGTTCCTCAGGTCCCTATCCCAACAAAAATAACAAAGAAAACCAAACCTTTACACAATGATGTATAGTGAAAAAAACCTCGAATACCAATAAATACACTTTTTTAGCTTTCCCTATAGAGAATTTGAACGAGTCTTGTGTATTGATATCTTGATTACAATAGAACTTAAATCACTCTTCTAGATTTGTCACCCAGATCTCGAATCACTCTTCTCACTTGAATCTCAATCTCTAACCCTCGTAGAACTTTTCTAAACAATGCACTAGGGTTTCGCTTTTCAAAGTCTTGTTAAGCTATGTAAATCCCTTACAATATATAGAAAATTATAGCTCTAACCTAATCGCGTCAAATCACGTAAAATATAGCAGCAACGTTAGCAACACTAATTATTAGTCGTTGCCATTATTATTAGCAACGACATAATTTAGTCGTTGCAAACTGTTGTTGTCATTAATGTTTTTTTCTTGTGGATATATTGAATGATGTGTAACTCAAATCGATGATCAATTTGTCACAAAAACCGCGAAATTCCACAGGAGTGAAGATCAAAGAGACGGCGACAACTCTCCAGAAAACCGCCCTAAGGGGGAGAGGAGGATGATCAGAAAAAAATAAAGGGAAAAAGTCGATAATACCCCTCCGTGTTGTAATGTTACATAAAATCCAGAATGATGATGACCATTCGACGAAGGCAGATCGACGGCCTACTAGAGTTCTTGGTTATTATCTTAGTTTATAGTATTTTGACCAATCGACGAAGAAAGATCTGCATATATATATCAAATAGGATAGTGTTACAAGTAATATAGAACACAGATAAGTAGGGTGACTGCTTTAAACTTGTAATTAAGCCCATCTATTGGTAACCTTAGCTTTCAACCCATACTTTGTCTGAAGAACAACTGAATAAACAGGGACGACCTTCTGATCCTTGAGGACTTCAACATTGTAGTTGTGCAAGATGGTTGCAATAGCTGCCTTTATCTGGGTGAACGCAACCTCTCTCCCTAGGCAAATCCGAGGGCCTGAGTTGAAGGCGAAGAATTTGTGAGATGGGTGATGCTTGAATCCTCCATCCTCTGCAATCCACCTTTCAGGCTTGAATTCTGAACAATCTTGTCCCCAAACATTGTTCATTCTTGCCATCATGTAAAGGGGAATTACAACAATGGTTGAGTTAGGGGTGACTTGATGCCCACTTGGAAGAATGTCAGGCTCTCGTGGGGCCCGAGTCTGGAACGGAACAGGAGGATATAATCGTAGGGTTTCACATACAGATGCATGCAGATACACGAGTTTGGATATCTTCTCTGGTATGAACACATGTGGCTTCTCTCTCTCGTCCTTTGGGATAATTCCTTCAAGCTCGACTCTGATCTTTGCCTCGACAGATGGGTTTTGAGATACAATCCAAAAGAACCATGTCAAGGCCGCAGCGGTGGTGTCTTTTCCTGCTAGCATTAAGCTTAGAAGACTAGACTTGAGGACCTCATCACCATCTCCTGACCGGTAGTGTTCATCCTCAATCAAGTATGTTGCTAACATATCGTCAAACTTCTTATCCATCCCGATTTGTGAACTAAATTCAGCGTGTTTAGTTGACACGGCTTTGGTTGAGAATTGGTTAAGGAAATCTTTGGCTTTTTTTAGGGCCTTCTCATGTCCAACTCCCACCTTCCTTTGAACCTTCCAGAATGGTTCTGGTACTAAATGACGCATCCATATACTTTGCATAGCACAACTCATGGCCTGCCACACACCCAAACATACCATTCTTAACTAACATACATTAAATATATTACACACAAATATAATATCGCACTTATCCGTGCCATACACGAGAATATGTTTATATTAATAGTAATTTTGTAATCGTTTTGACATTTTTTTTATAGTTTATAATATTTTGTATTGCTACAACCTCAATAAATATCTATAATAAATAAAATAAATGGTCATATCATTGATAAAGTTTTTGATGTATGAAAGTGATTTTTTCGCAAAGTTTATGTGCTTGTTTATTGATAAACTATCAACATTTTAGTGGATAATTAAAAACATAATAATAATTCCTTATTATTTTTTGGCATGGTTGAAAATATATAGTTTTATATCTGTTTCAAATTTCCTTATATATCAAAATTAAAATAGACTAGTCCTTTTCGCCCGTGCTACGCACATGCCGAATGAAGTTTAAGAAAATATATAATACTGTATATATATGAATTAATAGGTGTAATATAGTCCTTTATGTTTAACTTATATTTTATTTTTAATCCATAATATAATTTTTAATACATATTACCTTCAAGAACTTTGATATATCTTTAAAAGAATTGCAGATAATTATTAATAAATTTGAAATATATTATTTAAATATTGGTATCATATTCATGCATGATATATATTATTTAGTTCCACTATATATAAAGAATGATACATAGACAAATTGAATAATAATGTGCGTAAATATGTTACATGCATAGACGACACGTACGTGGGATGTAAAATTCAATTTTTTTGTATAGGAAAAACCTCTAAAATTAATTTTTACTTTTATCCGAAAACCAAAATGTAGCTCAAACAACTTTCTTCATTGAAAATTAGGTTGATTCAATAACGACATGACACATAAAGATGTTTTATGTACAAAAGAGAGTCATTCAGAATACCCTATTGTGAAAAAAAAAAGGTCTTCGAATTTAGAAAATGTTTAATAAAAAAGTGATTTTGACTGTTTTTTTGGTTTATAATTTAAAATTTAAGATGACTTGAAAGGTAAAATTAAATTTTATCTAAGCTAAAAATTGAAAATTGTTTTCCTACTATATCATATAAATTTAGGTTGCTATGAAGAATATACTTACATAGGATATCTTGACAATAATTGTTTTCACTCAATGTAATCCTCAAAAGATAAAAATTCATGTAACTTGTTAAAAATAATTATTTTGTATAAAATACAAGCTTTAAAATTATTACGTTTAATTTTACCATATCTTGCTTTTATACTACAATTGCATAAAATAATTCAATAGTAAGCTTAGGACATCCACAATGGAGAAATTCTAAATTTCTTATCTTTAAGAGGTAAAATGTAAAATTTATGTATTAATGTTAGAAATTTCAGGAGAAACTTTACTTGATTCATGTGTCCATTTCTTCATGAAAAAAACACATTTCCTAAGTAGAGAAACTGAATTCTGAAATATTCTAACAAATGCAATCATTATTTTAATTTCCTTGTTATTTATATTTAAAGAGAAGAAACTTTGAGTTTCTCCATTGTGAATAGCCTTACTAACCTACATTCAATATCTTTTTCTGATAATAATATAGATAGAAGCCCAAAAGGATGATTATAATTTTTATATTATATAAAAATTACAAATGTAATCCTAGTATATTATCTGTATAGTTTCAATGAAAAGATTATTTAATTGTGTCAACCAATAAAAGGATGATTTAACAAATATTGAAGAGAGGGGTATTAATGGTGTTGAGTGAAATTTATACCCACAAGCATCTAATCCTAGTATATTAGGATCTTATAATTTTGCTTCTTTTTATCATTAAAATAAGATAACTCAACAGTCAGGAGCTATGCGACTTGCAGTGGCTATATGCACAATCCACTTTGATAATGCCCGGCCAAAGTTGTTTTGGTAATAATGGCCAGCCAGTAGTAGCTAAAAAGTGTCCTTCTATTACGTCGAAAAGAGTTTGCATGCTAATTAAGGAGACATAGTACTTATATATACTAAACAATAAATCATATATTTGACGAAAGCAATTTGTATATAAGTAGTTATATTGGTATAATTGGACTAATACTAGCAGCTCAACTAAAAATGCTATTTTTTGCATAGATATCCTAACATAAGAGTGATTAATTAAAGAAAAAAACTAAAAGATGAGTTTGTATACCTTTGTGAATGGTACTTCAGGCCACTGCAGCGAAAGAGTTTGAGGATCGTATCCAACCATCAACCTATGAGTCAAATCATACGTATATCTCGAGAACAAGTCTTGCAAATCTATGACTTTACCTTCAGCACTACCAAGACGTCTCCCATCGGCTACATGATTAAGAGCCACAACAATCCCTTTCTCCACTTTCTCATAAGCTAGTGCAATTGAGGAGTCATTGAATTGCTTGTGGCTGAAGAAAGACCTATGGATCTTTCTATGGGTGACCCATTCCTTAGCGTCCAAGTTAAAGTAGCCGTCCCCAAACACATCAAAGTTTTGTTTTGACTTGGGTCCTCGAGGAAAGTTGGTAAATCTAGAGCTCGACGTATATTGGACATCGGCAGGGTCCACGGTGAATAATAGGTTAAGGTTCATAAACCAAGGACCCTTGATATGGAGCGTGTTTTGGCCACTCTTATTGACTACCACAGTAATCCAATCGAACAAGTTGTTGAAGTTGGCAATTAAAGCAGGGGCCATGCCAATTACTGGCCAGTTCCTAGGAAGGCCATTCTTGTTGCTAAAGGGAGAGAATGGGAGAGTGAAAATGAGGATTAGGGCAAAGAGGATGATTACAAGGTACAAGAGTACTATAAGGACGGTTGCCATATGTTTTTTCCTCTTCTTATTAAGCTTGGTTGTGTAAGATAAGATGGGAATATAAACGATTTATATAGATAATGTATTTGAGTCCTTTTTGGGGTAGATGGGGCTCATGTCATGATGCATTGTTCCTAATTAAGAGAGAAATGGGCTAACTTGAAGCTTGCATGGGCAAGGAGAGTGCACATTCTTCTTCTTTTTGGACGGGAGAGTGCGCATTCTAAGAATGCATGTACAAAGGCAACGGTATGGTTGGAAATAAATTCAAGGTACGACCATTGCAAAGAACTACTCCCCTCCATCCCATCCCCTAATGTTCTTCCTATCTCCAATTTTTACACTATTTACAATTTAATACAATTCGCTAGATTATTCTCAATCTATAAGAACAAACATAGTCATGGAGGATCTTGTTTTGTTCGTCTCATTAAGTACTTTAACAATATCAGAAATTTATAATTTTTAGAAAGATATAATAAGAGATATTAACGACGCAAAATGTATCTCGGCAAATTTACCAAAATGAAATGGGAAGAACATTAAGGGACGGAGGGAGTATATAGATTGTTATACTACTATTATTACGATTTTTAGGCCGGCGCTATGCGCGGATTTTAAAATTTGTAAAGGGTGTTGAAGAATTAATAGTAGAAGATGACGATAAGTTTTATATGAATCTATGAACATGTGTTGTTGAGTCTAATTCTTCATTTGGGTCACATATCCTTAGGAAAGAAATGACAAAAGATCGAGAAAAGAAAAAAAATCGGTGAGTTTGAGTATATAACTCTTTTGTACGTTTTTATTAGAAAAATGACTCATTTAGAAACTAACTCCCTACCCCAAGGCGAAAGGAAAAACCCCAAGGGTTAGTTTTACTTAACAAAAACTAATAAAAACTACTTAGAACTAGTTTTCCTAATTAAAAACTTTGAATGAGTCATTAAAACAATCTCAGAAAAAACAAATCAAGAAAATAGATGAATTAAAACAACCTAGCTTTATACTAGGAGGTTGGAACTCCACGTAGCATAGGTCTCTATTCGTAAATTATTTATTTAGATCGGTTTGCATTATAATTTCAACTCTTTACTCTCTCCGTTGAATCCGCCTCAAACAACAATTCTACTGCTCTTTGTTTCACGAATGTTGAAGTCCAATTTTGCATTTTTGGTAATTTGAGATGTGATTGCAGGCCAACTGTTTATGAAAATGTTTGTTTGGTCATGCTTGGCCTAATCCCAGGTGGAGTCTTGTAGCATATTGGTTTATAAATAAACATTTCATTTAATTGTTTACTTAAATCGGTGATCATCCTGATTGTCTAATGCGAATCAGATAGCATAAATCTGATAATAAATTTTGACAGTGAAGAGAAGTCTTGCGGTGTATATATTATAATTACTCATGGGTGTATAATTTCGTTGGGATTAAACTCCGTCCATACCAGGATTAACATTTTACTCACAAACAAATATTTTGTGACGATTTAGAACTTTAAGTTGTGCAACATATTACTATCACAAAATTCAAAATATTTGACTTCGATTAGGCTATCTTCTTGCATAGATTATTTTAATAATTGATTGCATAGCATATCATGTTTGGATTACATGATATGCAACTCAAATGAAAGTTACATCTTATTTTTTTATTTGATAGCTAGTTTTATTGTGTTTTTTAATTTTATTTAGTATAAAAATATAAACCAAAACAAAAAATAAATTATACAACCCAAATCATACAATTTCCATTGCTTATAACCTTAGTTTGTCAGAGATGGGTCAATTTTGGTAGATACCAGTAAGTTGGAAATGATTTTGCAGGGTTATCATTTTATGATGATCATTGAGCCTCTGTTTTAAATATTTTATTCATTTTGGTAGATACCAGTAAGTTGGAACATTCTCAGTTGGCACTCTTTTTGTAAGAATTGGGGAGTTATCAAGAACTTCTGTTGGGATAGGGACCGGAGCAACTCTGGTTCCTCAATAGGTTCATTTCCACTATTACTCTATGTTTTGACGATGATAACCTTAGCATATACTATGGTATAGTTTATCTTGATATTTCAGATGAAAAGATTGAAGATTTGAAGCTGATGAAGTATTAAGGGAAGTCAGAAGGAACTGCGTTACATCCGTGTTGCTTCTAACCCTAGCGTGGGCGGCGAGCCGAGAAGATCTTATAGGAAATCTTTTCCTTGTTAAGATATTACTAGAGTTGGTTGTAATATTGTCTATGTAATATTTGGTAAATCTCGAGATAATTAGGTTAACTTGAAAGCCATAGAAATTGTCATAAATTAAGAAAGAAGTTTGACGTATAATATATTCTTGGAATATCTTTATACGACAGACTTGCTTCCTATATATGATCATCTTTATGTTCTTAGACTTATGTATTTTGACGGAGCTTGAAGTGCATCAGACTAAGAGAAGAGAAAAGTGTTCTTGCAAAAGAACATCAAGTAAGTTCACTGGTATTATCATCTTAGAGTTTCTGATAGGAACTAGGTTAGTACTTAGCAATAAGTTTGTAATCTCGTTCTTCTCTAAACTCATTGATTGAATATACAAGTAGACCTTTCAAATCCTCGAAAGAGGGGTGATTTTCATCCAAAGATAACTAGTTGGTTATCTAGGGTTTCCACCTTAAGTAATTGCGTTGATAACTTGTTATATTACTTCCGCTATGCCTAGGAACTGGACAACTCTTTGTCACAGTTCCCTTGATACTAAAATACAAATCCTACAATTGGTATCAGAGCTAGAGCTCTAGATTGTGTGTTACTCGCAGATTATCAACATGTCTCGTCCAAACGAACCAGAACTAGGTATCTCTACAAACAAGCCATACTTGTTGAAACCTGGTCAATTCCAATGGTGGAAGGAACAGATGACTGGTTTCTTCCAAACTAATGACATGATATGTTGGAAAATTGTTGAGCATGGAAACTACAAAGTCCCAAAGGATCCGGCTGATCACAAGTCAGAACTTGATTTCAAGCGCTAGACCACTGAACAATTCTCTCAACAAGAAAAGAATGCCAAAGCCAGACAATATATTCTGAATGCTCTCTCCAAATCTAATCAAGATAAGGTTATGGGCATTGACAATGCTAAAGATATGTGGAAAGCTCTTGAAACTTTCAACTTGGGAAGTGAGGATCTCCAAAATAGCAGAAAATTCGATCTACAAGGAGAATATCACAAATTCAAGATGCTAGAAACTGAAAACGTATCTGCTTATCATGGTCGTCTGGAGATCCTCTGCAATAAACTTCGCTCATGTGGAGTTAAACTTGAGGAATGGTCAAAATCCATGGTGTTTATCAATGGATTAAACTCAAAATTTGGTGTCACACAAGACATAATGCTTCAAACTCCTAGCATTAGGGAACTCCCTTTAGAGGAACTAGTTGGGCAAGCTCAACGTCATGAAGACAAAATGAAGGGAAATGAGAAAAGCTCTACTGAGGCTGGCATTGCTCTAGCCTTAACCAAAGTCCTGGAAAGACTCTCCACTGGAGCTGACCCTGACTCTGATGATGATGAAATGACTGCACTGCTTACAAGCACTGTGAGGAAATTTCATAAAGGTAAGTACCCCATAAATGAAAATCGCAAGGAAAAGAGGGAACTTAGATGCTATCAATGTGATCAACCAGGGCATCGTGCTAGAGACTGTCCTAAGAATGAAGAAAAGCCCAAGGAGGAAGAAGCTCCTGCTAAGAAAAAGGCTTTGGTCGCTACCACTACTTGGGGTGATAGTGATTCTGATAAGGAACTAGATCTAAATCCATCGAAGGTCTGCTTCATGACAGTCTCGAAACCAGAGGCCATATGGGGAGATAGTGACTTTGAGGATGATATGACCAAAGTGTGTCTCATGGCTCAACCTAAATATGAGTCACCAACCGTTGAGGTATCCTCTTTCTCTGAACTATCTGAAACTCTTCACAAATATGATAAGAAACAATTGATAAACCTTATCAAATCTCTAAGTAAAGAAAATAGCAACTTGCTAGGAAGACTTGCAGAAAATGAGGAAGAAATCTCTATTCTATCTGAGGAAAGTGAAGCTTGGTGCAAGAAATATGAAAATGCCATCATACCAAATAAAATCACTACTTGTCCTACTTGTGATTTGCATGAAAAGCTGAACTTAGGAAACAATTCCCCTTCACAACCTTCTGAGTCCATATTGCAAACCATCATTGAGAAACTTGACTCTCTTACTGAATGTATTCATGAGAAAACTGTTACTCAGACCGTCTTTGTTAAACCCAGTAGAGGACTAGGTTATAAACCTCATGACGTGTCTAATCCTCCTTGTGACTCTCATTCCAACTTTGATGAAATAACAAAAAATCTTAAGGCCAAAAATGAAAGACTTGACTTAGCTCTTCAAACCTCTAATAGCAAAAATGAATATTTGGAACAAAGAATCAAAGTGATTGAGAGTTCCCCTACAAAGGAACCACCTTGTGCCCCGTACTTCAGTCCCCACATTCACGACATGTATAAAAATATGGGAAAGGGCAAACCTAGAAATACCCCCAGGAAAAAGGTTGATCTAGGTAAAATGAAATCTCACTACAAAACTCAGGATAAGTATCAGTGGATTCCCTCAAATCGTGTTTGTTGGCACTGTGGGAACCAAGGACATCTAATATATGATTGTGAGAAAAGGAGAAAGCAGGAGGAAAAGGTGTCTAGAAAGTTCAGACATGGAAGGACTCAAATCAATGATATTAATGACCCTCAATATTATGAGAATGCTAATGACACCAAGTCCAAAACTCAAAAAATTGTCAGAACTCCCCAACAAGGGAACTTTAAGACTAACTTACCTAGAAAAGCTTGGCTGGACTGGGTTCGTAAAAATTAATGTTTTCCTTGCAGGCTCAAGTGAAGAATGTTGCTAAGTGGTACATAGACAGTGGCGCTTCATGTCACATGACAGGTAATAAAGAGCAACTTCATTCACTTCAGAGATACAACGGGGGAAAGATTTCCTTCGGTGACAAGAAGAAAGGTGCAATACTGGGAACTGGAACTGTAGATCTCTTTGAAAACATTAAGGTAAGTGACGTTCACCTTGTCGATAATCTTGGTTTTGATCTAATAAGTGTGTCGCAGCTGTGTGACCAAGGAGGGAACAATGTCTTATTTACTCCCTCTGAGTGCTTTGTAATTCATCCTGAGTCTCAAAAAACTTTCCTCAAAGGTAAGAGATTCAATAATGTCTACATCGTTGACCATAGCTACTCTCCTCAAGAAAAGCTCTGCCTTGCCACAATGATGAACAAATCTACTTTGTGGCATCAACGACTTGGTCATGCAAGTCTAAATCTCATTCACAAACTTCAAAGAAAGGAACTTGTCCACGGCCTACCCTCTATCAAGGTAGACGAATCTGATTTCTGTTCCGAATGTGTTCGAGGTAAACAGGTACGTAGTTCCTTTAAACCAAAAGCTGTCATAAGTACCTCCAAACCTCTGGAACTGATCCATATGGACCTCTGTGGTCCTATGCGTACTCAAAGCATTGGAGGTAATAGATATATTCTTGTGATTGTAGATGACTTCTCGAGATACACGTGGACTATTTTCATAAAATCAAAAGACGTGGTGTTTGATAGGTTCTGTGAAATACTTCCAACTCTCGAAATGTCACTGGGACACAAAATTAAGGCTATTCGTTCCGATCACGGAACCGAATTCCAAAATACAAAGTTCCTAACCTTTTGCAGGGAAAAGGGCATCACTCACAATTTCTCCGCGCCCAGAACTCCTCAACAAAATGGAGTGGTTGAAAGAAAGAATCGAACTCTTGAAGATATGGCTCGCACTATGCTTATCTCAGCTGGTCTCTCTCAAAGATTTTGGGCTGAGGCTGTCAACACTGCATGTTAAATTCTAAACAGAGCTATGCTTCGACCCCAAATTGAGAAGACTGCATATGAACTTCTTCATGGACGAGTTCCCAACATATCTCATCTCAAGGTTTTTGGGTGCAAGTGCTTCATCTACAACAATGCAAAATCTCCCACTGGGAAGTTCGATCCCAGGAGTGATGAAGGAATCTTCTTGGGATATATTCCAAACAGCAAAGCCTTCAAAGTGTTCAACACGAGGACTTCCAAGTTTGAAGAATCCATTCATGTTGTTTTCAATGAATCCGTTTTTCCTGTGTCTTCACAGGTATTTCCCACAGGTAACAATAATGCTGATGAAGAAGAGGATCCATCTGCTCTAGGCTCCTCTGCCATACCTGAATTTGATGCGGGGATAAGCCGCAGTTGCCGACCTAGACACCAAACTCGAATAGGAACTCGAACAGAGAAGAAAAGCGGAATTAGATATGAGATGAAAGAAAGGGAAGTTGAAGGATAGGCCAATTGGAACCAAATCAATCAACGATAAAACCCTTGAACTTTAGAACAAGAACCTTACCGAATGTTGAAGAAACCCCAATGGATTACAACCAAACACAATGACTATGGTATGTCAAAGCACCTGGAGGATGCGCTATGAAGCCTCGATAGCACCAACCTTATGGAAGAGATTGACACACACAAGCACAACTAGGGCCAACTCAACGACAATGCACACAGGGCACTTGACTCACAAAAGCACTCTCTTTTGGGAGTAAAACTTAATAACTCTGTATTCAATATCAATATCGGGGGGGGGGGGGGGGGGGGATAAAACAACAACTAAGGCAGGTGCCAACTAAAGAAATAAACAATAAAAAGTATCTCCTAAAATAATAATCCCGAAAAACAATTAAACATCCGAAAATAATGTTTCAAAAGGAAGCATCGGCGAAGTTAATGAACTCGCCGAGTTTTCCGGCCGCGGGCGCGGTTAAGGAGCCGCGGGCGCGGTTTCCAGCCGCGGTCGCGGTTATGGAGCCGCGGGCGCGGTTTCCAGCCGCGGTCGCGGTTATGGAGCCGCGGGCGCGGTTTCCAGCCGCGGTCGCGGTTATGGAGCCGCGGGCGCGGTTTCCAGCCGCGGTCGCGGTTATGGAGCCGCGGGCGCGGTTTCCAGCCGCGGTCGCGGTTATGGAGCCGCGGGCGCGGTTTCCAGCCGCGGTCGCGGTTATGGAGCCGCGGGCGCGGTTTCCAGCCGCGGTCGCGGTTATGGAGCCGCGGGCGCGGTTTCCAGCCGCGGTCGCGGTTATGGAGCCGCGGGCGCGGTTTCCAGCCGCGGTCGCGGTTATGGAGCCGCGGGCGCGGTTTCCAGCCGCGGTCGCGGTTATGGAGCCGCGGGCGCGGTTTCCAGCCGCGGTCGCGGTTATGGAGCCGCGGGCGCGGTTATGGAGCCGCGGGCGCGGTTTCCAGCCGCGGTCGCGGTTCTTCTCTGCAGTCTTCAGCTCGTTCTCGAACCTCGATCATTAGAACAGTCTTCAATGGTGGTTCTTCGTCTGTATTCAACTCCTTGGACCTGAAGAACGCTACTAACTTGTCTAGCTCTTGTTGGACTTCCTTAACTCTCCTAATGCAGGTGCCAACTAAAGAAATAAACAATAAAAAGTATCTCCTAAAATAATAATCCCGAAAAACAATTAAACATCCGAAAATAATGTTTCAAAAGGAAGCCTCGGCGAAGTTAATGAACTCGCCGAGTTTTTCGGCCGCGGGCGCGGTTATGGAGCCGCAGTCGCGGTTATGGAGCCGCGGGCGCGGTTTCCAGCCGCGGTCGCGGTTATGGAGCCGCGGGCGCGGTTTCCAGCCGCGGTCGCGGTTATGGAGCCGCGGGCGCGGTTTCCAGCCGCGGCCGCGGGCGCGGGATAAAACAACAACTAAGGCAGGTGCCAACTAAAGAAATAAACAATAAAAAGTATCTCCTAAAATAATAATCCCGAAAAACAATTAAACATCCGAAAATAATGTTTCAAAAGGAAGCATCGGCGAAGTTAATGAACTCGCCGAGTTTTCCGGCCGCGGGCGCGGTTATGGAGCCGCGGGCGCGGTTTCCAGCCGCGGTCGCGGTTATGGAGCCGCGGGCGCGGTTTCCAGCCGCGGTCGCGGTTATGGAGCCGCGGGCTTGGTTATGGAGCCGCGGGCGCGGTTTCCAGCCGCGGTCGCGGTTCTTCTCTGCAGTCTTCAGCTCGTTCTCGAACCTCGATCATTAGAACAGTCTTCAATGGTGGTTCTTCGTCTGTATTCAACTCCTTGGACCTGAAGAACGCTACTAACTTGTCTAGCTCTTGTTGGACTTCCTTAACTCTCCTAATGCAGGTGCCAACTAAAGAAATAAACAATAAAAAGTATCTCCTAAAATAATAATCCCGAAAAACAATTAAACATCCGAAAATAATGTTTCAAAAGGAAGCCTCGGCGAAGTTAATGAACTCGCCGAGTTTTTCGGCCGCGGGCGCGGTTATGGAGCCGCAGTCGCGGTTATGGAGCCGCGGGCGCGGTTTCCAGCCGCGGTCGCGGTTATGGAGCCGCGGGCGCGGTTTCCAGCCGCGGTCGCGGTTATGGAGCCGCGGGCGCGGTTTCCAGCCGCGGTCGCGGTTATGGAGCCGCGGGCGCGGTTTCCAGCCGCGGCCGCGGGCGCGGGATAAAACAACAACTAAGGCAGGTGCCAACTAAAGAAATAAACAATAAAAAGTATCTCCTAAAATAATAATCCCGAAAAACAATTAAACATCCGAAAATAATGTTTCAAAAGGAAGCATCGGCGAAGTTAATGAACTCGCCGAGTTTTCCGGCCGCGGGCGCGGTTATGGAGCCGCAGTCGCGGTTATGGAGCCGCGGGCGCGGTTTCCAGCCGCGGTCGCGGTTATGGAGCCGCGGTCGCGGTTTCCAGCCGCGGTCGCGGTTATGGAGCCGCGGGCGCGGTTTCCAGCCGCGGTCGCGGTTATGGAGCCGCGGGCGCGGTTTCCAGCCGCGGTCGCGGTTATGGAGCCGCGGGCGCGGTTTCCAGCCGCGGTCGCGGTTATGGAGCCGCGGGCGCGGTTTCCAGCCGCGGGCGCGGTTTCCAGCCGCGGTCGCGGTTTCCAGCCGCGGTCGCGGTTATGGAGCCGCGGGCGCGGTTTCCAGCCGCGGTCGCGGTTATGGAGCCGCGGGCGCGGTTTCCAGCCGCGGTCGCGGTTATGGAGCCGCGGGCGCGGTTTCCAGCCGCGGTCGCGGTTATGGAGCCGCGGGCGCGGTTTCCAGCCGCGGTCGCGGTTATGGAGCCGCGGGCGCGGTTTCCAGCCGCGGTCGCGGTTATGGAGCCGCGGGCGCGGTTTCCAGCCGCGGTCGCGGTTATGGAGCCGCGGGCGCGGTTTCCAGCCGCGGTCGCGGTTATGGAGCCGCGGGCGCGGTTTCCAGCCGCGGTCGCGGTTATGGAGCCGCGGGCGCGGTTATGGAGCCGCGAGCGCGGTTTCCAGCCGCGGTCGCGGTTCTTCTCTGCAGTCTTCAGCTCGTTCTCGAACCTCGATCATTAGAACAGTCTTCAATGGTGGTTCTTCGTCTGTATTCAACTCCTTGGACCTGAAGAACGCTACTAACTTGTCTAGCTCTTGTTGGACTTCCTTAACTCTCCTAATGCAGGTGCCAACTAAAGAAATAAACAATAAAAAGTATCTCCTAAAATAATAATCCCGAAAAACAATTAAACATCCGAAAATAATGTTTCAAAAGGAAGCCTCGGCGAAGTTAATGAACTCGCCGAGTTTTTCGGCCGCGGGCGCGGTTATGGAGCCGCAGTCGCGGTTATGGAGCCGCGGGCGCGGTTTCCAGCCGCGGGCGCGGTTTCCAGCCGCGGTCGCGGTTATGGAGCCGCGGGCGCGGTTTCCAGCCGCGGTCGCGGTTATGGAGCCGCGGGCACGGTTTCCAGCCGTGGTCGCGGTTATGGAGCCGCGGGCGCGGTTTCCAGCCGCGGGCGCGGTTTCCAGCCGCGGTCGCGGTTATGGAGCCGCGGGCGCGGTTTCCAGCCGCGGTCGCGGTTATGGAACCGCGGGCGCGGTTTCCAGCCGCGGTCGCGGTTATGGAGCCGCGGGCGCGGTTATGGAGCCGCGGGCGCGGTTCTGGAGCCGCGGGCGCGGTTTCCAGCCGCGGTCGCGGTTCTTCTCTGCAGTCTTCAGCTCGTTCTCGAACCTCGATCATTAGAACAGTCTTCAATGGTGGTTCTTCGTCTGTATTCAACTCCTTGGACCTGAAGAACGCTACTAACTTGTCTAGCTCTTGTTGGACTTCCTTAACTCTCCTAATGCAGGTGCCAACTAAAGAAATAAACAATAAAAAGTATCTCCTAAAATAATAATCCCGAAAAACAATTAAACATCCGAAAATAATGTTTCAAAAGGAAGCCTCGGCGAAGTTAATGAACTCGCCGAGTTTTCCGGCCGCGGGCGCGGTTATGGAGCCGCAGTCGCGGTTATGGAGCCGCGGGCGCGGTTTCCAGCCGCGGTCGCGGTTATGGAGCCGCGGGCGCGGTTTCCAGCCGCGGTCGCGGTTATGGAGCCGCGGGCGCGGTTTCCAGCCGCGGTCGCGGTTATGGAGCCGCGGGCGCGGTTTCCAGCCGCGGTCGCGGTTATGGAGCCGCGGGCGCGGTTTCCAGCCGCGGTCGCGGTTATGGAGCCGCGGGCGCGGTTTCCAGCCGCGGTCGCGGTTATGGAGCCGCGGGCGCGGTTTCCAGCCGCGGTCGCGGTTATGGAGCCGCGGGCGCGGTTTCCAGCCGCGGGCACGGTTTCCAGCCGTGGTCGCGGTTATGGAGCCGCGGGCGCGGTTTCCAGCCGCGGGCGCGGTTTCCAGCCGCGGTCGCGGTTATGGAGCCGCGGGCGCGGTTTCCAGCCGCGGTCGCGGTTATGGAGCCGCGGGCGCGGTTTCCAGCCGCGGTCGCGGTTCTTCTCTGCAGTCTTCTGCTCGTTCTCGAACCTCGATCATTAGAACAGTCTTCAATGGTGGTTCTTCGTCTGTATTCAACTCCTTGGACCTGAAGAACGCTACTAACTTGTCTAGCTCTTGTTGGACTTCCTTAACTCTCGAACGAGTCAATGCACCTTCAAACTCGGGGACCGGAGGTGTCGGTTGCTGTCCAGATGATCCTTCATCATCCTACCCTTCTTGAAAAGGATTCGACCTCGAATCATCCAGCTCCTCTTCTTCTTCACCCTCAAATAAAGTCAAATCTTGCACATTGAAGGTAGCACTCACTTGGTAGTCACCGGGGAGCTCCAAGACATAAGCATTATCTCCAATCTTCTTGAGCACCTTGAATGGTCCAACGCCTCTCGGGGACAACTTTGAGTGGCGTTTGCTGGGGAAACGCTCTCTTCTAAAGTGGACCCACACGAGGTCTCCCTCCTTGAAGATGACCTTCTTCCTCTTCCTATTTGCCTTGCTAGCATTTGTAGCAGCTACTTCTAGCAATTTAGCTCTTGTCCTCTCATGAATTTCCTTGATGTGATCAACCTGTTTTCCTGCATTGAAATCCACTCGCTCCTTCGTAGGTAATGGCATAAGATCAAAAGGGGTTAGTGGATTCAAACCATACACACATTCAAAGGGACTCAGCGAGGTTGAGGAATGGATGGCTCTATTGTAGGCAAACTCAACATGGGGTAAGGCTTCTTCCCAAGCTTTCAAATTCTTCTTAAGAATGGCTCTCAAAAGGGTTCCTAAGGTCCTATTGGTTACTTCAGTTTGACCATCAGTTTGAGGATGACTAGATGTAGAGAATAGTAGTTTAGTCCCTAGTTTTCCCCAAAGAGTTTTCCAAAAGTAACTTAGAAACTTCACATCCCTATCACTCACAATAGTCTTTGGTACTCCATGTAACCTAACAACTCCGGTAAAGAACAAGTCAGCCACATGATGAGCATCATCCGTCTTGTTGCAAGCAATAAAATGAGCCATTTTAGAAAATCTATCAACAACCACAAAAATAGAATCTCTCCCCTTTTTAGTCCTAGGAAACCCTACAATAAAATCCATACTAATGTCTACCCATGGGGTCGTAGGAATAGGCAAAGGAGTATACAATCCATGTGGTTTAACTCTAGACTCAGCCTTAAGACACTCCAAGCATCTTTTCAAACAATGCTCAACATCCCTATGCATATGGGGCCAATAAAAGTGAATATGCAACATATGATATGTCTTATCTCTACCAAAGTGTCCCATTAATCCACCCTTATGGGCTTCTTCAACAAGCAATAATCTCAAAGAACACTTAGGTATGCATACATTACTAGCCCTAAACAAGAAACCATCAAACAAGTAAAACTTATCCAAAGTTCCTTTATCTAGACATTGCTTATAAATAGCACCAAAATCAGCATCAATACGATATAACTCCTTGATGTAAACAAAGCCTAACACCTTAGAGTTAAGTTGAACAATTAAAGCATGCCTCCTAGATAATGGCATCAGCAACAACATTGTCCTTTCCCTTCTTGTATTTGATAATATAAGGGAAAGTCTCAATAAATTCCATCCATCTACCATGCCTCCTATCAAGTTTGTCTTGGCTCCTAAAATGTTTCAAAGATGCGTGATCGGTATGTAAAACAAACTCTCTAGGCCATAGGTAGTGTTGCCAAGTCTTAAGTACTCTATATAATGCATACAATTCCTTATCATAAGTAGAGTAATTTAGACTTGCACCTTTCAACTTTTCAGAAAAGAAAGCAATAGGCTTACCTTCTTGCATGAGTACTCCTCCTATGCCAACTCCTGAGGCATCACATTCCACTTCAAAGGGCCTATTGAAGTCGGGAAGCACAAGCAATGGCGCTTCGGTCAATCTGCGTTTTAGCTCTTAAAACGCCCTTTCTTGAGCCTCCTTCCAAACAAAGGCCGAATGCTTCTTTGTTACCTCAGTTAGGGGTGCAACAATGGTGCTGAAATCCTTCACAAAACGCCGATAGAAACTAGCCAATCCATGGAAACTTCTGACTTGGCTGCTAGTCGTGGGGGTTGGCCAATCCTGAATGGCCTTAATCTTCTCCTCATCAACCTGTAATCCCTGGGAGCTCACTACAAAGCCGAGAAATATAACTTTATCAGTGCAAAAATCACACTTCTTCAAATTAGCATACATCCTGGTTGTCCAGGTTTATGTCGATGATATTATTTTTGGCTCCACTAATCTGTCCCTTGTAGAGAAGTTCAAGGATCTCATGAGCAGCGAATTTGAAATGAATATGATTGAGGAACTCACATTCTTTATGGGATTGCAAATAAATCAACTTCCCACGGGAACTCAAATTCACCAGCAAAAGTATGTCAAAGAACTCCTTGACATATTTCAAATGAGTTCCTCTAAGTCATTCGCCACTCCAATCTCTCCTACAACCAAACTGACATTGGTTCCCACAAACATCAAGGCTGATCAATCTCTCTACAGGAAAATGATTGGTTCCCTTCTATACCTGACGGCTAGTCGTCCAGATATCATGTACTCAGTGTGCTTATGTGCGCGATTCCAAGCAGATCCAAGAGTCAAACATTTGGCTGCAGTCAAACGTATCCTTAGATATCTCAAGGGAACTGAAAATTTATGCCTATGGTATCCTAAGAGTGATGATTTTGAAATACTATCCTACACTGATGCTGACTATGCAGGATATCTCAAGAATAGGAAAAGCACCTCTGGGATGGCTCAGTTCCTTGGTCCTTGCCTAGTGTCATGGGCATCCAAAAAGCAGTCATCCATTTCCCTCTCAACCATCGAGTCAAAGTACATCGCAGCTGCAGCTTGTTGTGCAAATCTCCTATGGCTCAAGCAACAACTCGCTGACTTTGGTAAGTCCTATGGTCCACTAAAAATTCTTTGTGATAACACTAGCACCATTAGCATATCTAAGAATCCTGTCTTTCACTCTAAGTCTAAACATATTGACATAAGGCACCATTTTCTTAGAGATAATGTGGAAAAGGGTATTATTCTCATGGAACATTGTCGTACTGAGGACCAAATAGCTGACATCTTTACTAAATCCCTAAATAGAGAACCTTTTGAATACTTTAGGTTACTCCTGGGCATGATTGCCATTGATTAGAGGTTCTGAGTTCCTTTGTATATTTCCCTGTCTTGACTAGTAAATGATTGTTTGATTTTATGGTTCCCTGCTTGCTTACATGGTCCTTGATTCTATAGTCATAGTCATTCGAAATATGTTATTATCTTTGTGACGTGCATAATATACGGACTTTACTTTCACTCATGATAAATTGACAAAATCGTACTTCTTTGAACACAAAATAATCAATCAGATCTATTTGAACCCGCAATATAAGCTGAAATGAAGATTGATTATAGACCCTCCCTAGCTTGACTTACATAAACTGTTCCTATGATCTTCTTTATATGAGCACCACTCTGGAACATGTTTATGTTTGTGTCAAAATTGGCCCTCCCTGATTTATATTGTTTGGATGTGTATTTTTGCTTTAATTTTATTACCTATCACATAAATGCATCCAAACCCTTCCTTGCCAACTACTGAAATGAAACTGTGAAAGGAACTTCTCGCTTCTCCTCTGTCGCACGCTTCTCGACCTCGGAAACACGCGAAGCCGCCTGACAGATTGTTTTTTACGCTTAGTTCCTTGTGCCGATTATTGCAGGGTAATGATGATCGATTTTGTGGTAAATATTGATTGAGAAATATGAACGTTGGGGCTGAAATAATTATGGAAACTAAGGGCGAGTTACTAGGGATTTTTGTGACCGTTTGAATCAGCGGTGATTGGGGAAGATAATTTTGTGACCGTTTGAAGAATTTCCCTACGATCGTGGTGTGAGATATATTTAAGGGCCGCTCTAAACCCTATTTTCCCTTCCCCTGATTTTATATATCTCTCGCCTCCTCTCAAACTCTATCTTTCTCAAACCCTAATCTCTCAAAAGCTCAAATGGCCGCTCAAAACAAACTCGTGATCCTAACTGACGAGCAGTTGGAACTCTTCCGACTGTGGTCCTTACAGGTGGAGAAGGAAACTCCATCGGGTCCACTATGCCATCAGCGGCAGCCACTCCAGCCGATAACCCCTCATCCTCCTCCACCCCACCACCCTCCACAAAAACGGCCTCCCCACCCAAACAAAAATCACCTTCTCCCGTCCCCATAGTCATGGCCATCATCCCCTACGTCTCTCCCCCCACATCTCCGGCCAACTCTCCTCCTCCTCCAGAGAGCCCTACTAGACCCGTCCTCTCTCCCACCAAGAGTGATTCTTCCACTCACTCCCCTACCAAATCCCAACAACAATCTTCTCCTCACTCCATGGATAATCCCTCACAACCTCCATCTGTCCCTGAACCGGAGAGCGTAGGCAACACTTTCCTCAAGCGCCTCAGGGAAGAGGCCGACGACGATGAGCCTCTCATCACCAAGACCACCACTCACGATGGTCGACAGGCTAAGAAGCCCAAGCCCAACACCGTCGCCGCCCGCACTCGCTCTGCCAAGCCGACGATCTCCTCCTCTAGATCCCTCGCCACAACCTCCACCTCTCTCAAACCAGGCTTCACCGAGAGAAGGATTTTGGGTCCCCTGTTCGTGGATCCTGAGCTCTGGAACCCAGAGTTGGCTGAGGTTGCTATATTCCGCGCTCTCCTGTCCTCTCAAGGCTGGGAAGCCTTGTTCACAGCCCCTCAGCGCGTTAATGAGGAGGTAATTCGTTCCTTCTACTCCTCCATGTCCTTTGTTGCTGTGTCAGAAGTTGAGGACCCTCAGGATATCGTGGTCAACATCCGAGGTAAGCTCTACAAGATCTCCACCGAGATGATCTCCTCTGTACTAAGGATCCCTACAAGAACCGGGTTCTTTGCTATCCACAAAAAGCATTGGCCTGTCAAGAAGACCGAGCTTGCCAAGAAAGTGTTTGGGAACTCTTCCCTAAAGGAATTCAAGACAAGGTTCCTCTCCTTCTCCATGAAGCTGCTCCATGCGTTTCTGATAAACAATGTAGTTCCTCGCCAGGAAAAGAAGAGTACAGTTCTGATTTCCGACGCTGTATTCATGGACAAAATCATCACTGGGGAGATCCTTGACCTGCCTAAGATCATCATGCATCACATGCAGGCATGCCACAGCCATCCATCCCACTCTCTGTCGTTCCCATCACTCATGAAGGCTCTTTTGGAGAGACTTGACATATATCCGGCAACAGAGGAGGAGACACAGTTCTCCCACATGATGGATGGCTCCTACATCAACAGTCTCAAAGTGGAAGAGATTGTCTCCAAGAAGTCCAGGCCCTCCAGACATATCCCTGCTCGACCCGCTCCTGCAGATGATCAAGAGGAGGCCACTTCAGAGATTGTTGAGGAACTGCGAGACATTTCGGCGGCTGTTTGTGAGCTCAGCTCTACTTTCGTCAAGGTTGCCGAAGCTCTCAATGCAAGGAGAGGATAGGGTTTCTCCAGCAGTTCCTCCGATGTAGTTGGCATAGAATTTCCTCTAGAGTTCCCCAACACATCAATCCTTCTGTTCTTGTTGTTCTTTCTGCTTCATGATTTCTGTTTTTTTTTTTGTGTTTGCTTGTATGAGTCGCAGTTGGTTGTAATATTGTCTATGTAATATTTGGTAAATCTCGAGTTAATTAGGTTAACTTGAAAGCCATAGAGATTGTCATAAATTAGGAAAGAAGTTTGAAGTATAATATATTCTTGGAATATCTTTATACGACAGACTTGCTTCCTATATATATGAGTGATCATCTTTATGTTCTTAGAATTATGTATTTTGACGGAGCTTGAAGTGCATCAGACTAAGAGAAGAGAAAAGTGTTCTTGCAAAAGAACATCAAGTAAGTTCACTGATATTATCATCTTAGAGTTTCTGATAGGAACTAGGTTAGTACTTAGCAATGAGTTTGTAATCTCGTTCTTCTCTAAACTCATTGATTGAATATACAAGTAGACCTTTTAAATCATCGAAAGAGAGGTGATTTTCATCCAAAGATAACTAGTTGGTTATCTAGGGTTTCCACCTTAAGTAATTGCGTTGATAACTTGTTATATTACTTCCGTTGTGCCTAGGAACTGGACAACTCTTTGTCACAGTTCCCTTGATACTAACATACAGATCCTACAACTTCGTACAACATAACTTCAGCAAGGCCTAATTAACCTATGTATTTGGCAACAAAGTCTCTCCTCACAATTTTAAGTACAGTAAAGATACTCGGAAAAAGAATTAGAAGGATTTTACCTTAGCAAAGAATTTCATTTAAATCCTCTATCAAACATCAGTAGTGCAACACTAATAAAATTTATGCAAAAGCCTATCTTGATAACTTAATTTCAAATTCGGATCCCACAAAGCAATTCTTCATCAGCGAATGCAAACTAAATTCAAATGAATCTTATAAAAAAGCTAGAAACTCATCTAATTGAGTCAATATGGACAACAAAGTTTTAAAATAGGTACTCACAGCAGCAAGGTTGTATTTGTCTCTCAAGAACTTGCGAAAAGCTAGAATTGAAGTTGTTTTTCTACATACCACAAAGCCGATGTTTGTCGTACCAAACTAATAACTAAATACAATATCCATAAAATTTGCGATCGAGAAGAAGAGGTGCTCTTCAACCGATGAATCCAGGGGAGTAGTTAGGTGTCTACAAAGGTAACGTCTGTATTGAAACAGATGACATAGGCAACATATTTCTGATGTAGCTCATTCCAAAGAGACATCAAAATCTTGATTCTTTTCAAGATCTTGAACTCATTCAATCGATTAAAGTTGCCATAACTTATTAGGATAGGAAAATGCGCCCAAAATCTCAACTTGAGATTTCCTAAACACAACATGAGTATAAAGATTGAACATGTGCTTATCTGGAGATTCTAATAATGGTTGTCTGTTCCACCTACCGGTTGGCTTCTTGTTCACATCTTTCTTGGATAAAATAATCATACTGCTTCATTAACTCTGACACATAAGTCTTTTTGTGCACACAGTTGTCAAAATATGAATCTACACTCTCTTATCGTTGTACTGAGGACATTCCAGCTAAGCAAGAGTCTTTCAGCTATATTGTTCCCTTTAGCCGACGGTCTTCATATATCAATTGCAATCATTCATAACCAACCTGAAGATAAGGACTACATAATAAAAATTGTAGTTGTAGACATAAAAGTTTTCCTTCTTCTGCAACATCTCCATGATATTGAACAACAGAAATCTGCAAAACATAAAAGATAAAACTTAATGCACTATGCTAAGTGATAGCGTTACAAAGAACAAAAGTTTCTGTGATGTGTTCAAAGTGCATTAGATGTCGAGTTGTACTATGCAATTCACAAACCGATACATGGTGTCCCTAATTAAGATGGAATAGATTGAAATCTGTAGCAGAATTTACCTCCCAGATACGAAGGTTGTTACATATTGTGTTCCAAGGAAATTTGTCATTAAATCCAGTTAATGCACTCCATCTTGTCAGAACTTCAGCAAATTTTAACCCTTTGCTCTATATGTCAATAACATGTATAAAAAACAAACTAAATAAGAGAAAAATCACGGGATTAGAAATCGGAAATAAAGAATTATGTACTTGATTTATGCATTATCTTTATTTTGAAACTATATGAATATGTAGATTACAAAATCTCATCAACATCTAAATTTTCTGAAATTAAGAGCATGATTTCTCAATAAACTGACCGTAATTCGTAAAATTATTTTAAATTCATTTCTTTACCATATTTAGTTCAATATTATGTGTTGTTTAAGGTGCTTATTTTTCTAATAGAATTTAATATAAGTTCCCATGACACAACATATGTGTAATGCTAATTTCCTGGTTAAAAGCTTATATTAGATAAACATGTCACTTCTCAATCTACATCTTTTGGTGCAAAAGATATCATCAACTAAAAGGAAAAAATAAGCGAGATGTTTTTTAAGTCAAACATTTATGTAGTATTGGTATTAGTAATTGGATGAGTTCAATTCTACACTTGGATGAGAGGAATGAAGTTGGACAATTACTAAAATTATTGTTGTATAAAAGAAAGGAAAGTTCTCAATATGAAATACTAGTAAATAGATTCAACAATTGTACTTGAATCTTGAAACCAAAAGTTTAAGCTATAAAATTGATAAAATGACAAATTACCATCATTACAAAACCTAAATCATGCATGTTGATGCATGATATTATTGTTCCTTATGAAGACTCATCATCTAAAAAGAGTTCCTTTTAACTTTTGTATTCGTAGGGCAAAAGATCATTGTATTAGGAACAAATTTCAAATATTCACAGATTACTCGAACAAAGATCAACAAAAAGCAGGAAAACCAAAGAAGCGCAATTTGATCGATAATGTCTAAGAAGATAGGTTTCGGAAATAGGAAATCCAAACTCCAAATCATATTAATCAGAGGATTCAAAGCTCCAAATCAATTACCTGAAGCCCGTGAAGCTCTATGTGCAATGGGCATATCTCCAGAAAATCATAAATCTCAAGATTCAATTGTGAAATCCATGGAATGATTTGATGAAATCAAGAACCTCAAACGAAGGAGGTGTATTCCATTGATGAAGAAGAGCTTTGCTCTTACAGTTACAACAGAATAATGGAAAAAATGTGTTTTAGTGAATTAGTTACAAGGAAGGAAAAGGAAAGCTATTTATAGCTACTACATTATATTCTCATATCCCCCCCTCAAGCGGGAGAAGGAGTAGAGTCGACTAATCCAAGCTTGAATGAAAGAAACTTATGCTGACTTTCTCCCAAAGGCTTGGTCATTAGATCTGCGAGTTGAAGGCAAGACTTCACATGAATTGTCTGAATAAAACCTTCTTGAACCTTGTCTCTGACATAGTGGCAATCTATGTTGAGATGCTTTGTTCTCTCATGGAACACAGGATTAGCCGCAATGTGCTCAGCAGCCTTATTGTCACAGTGAAGAGGGATAGGCAAGGTGACAGGGACTCCTAGATCCTTCAACAGGCTGTGCATCCAAACAATTTCTCCAGTGGTGTAAGACATACATTTGTACTCAGATTCTGCTGACGACTTGGACACTGTGAGCTGCTTCTTAGTCTTCCAGGATAATAAGGACATGCCTAAGAAGACACAGTAGCCACTTAGAGATCTGGAAGTGTACTTGCAGGTTGACCAATCAGCATCACTATAACTTGTAAGCTGCAAATCTGAATTAACAGGGTAGAATAGTCCCCAGTTGAGAGTATGCTTGAGGTATCTGACAACATGAAGAGCAGCTTGCATATGTGGAATCCTAGGCTTACTCATGAACTGACTCAGATGTTGAACACAATAAGAGAGATCAGGCCTTGTAATATTTAGATACAAAAGTCTTCCCACCAATCTTCTGTATTGCTCTGGCTCTGTAAGAATAATGCCTTTATCTGTAATTAGGCCAAGTCCCTTTGGCATAGGAAAGGTAGACTCTCGACAATCAAGCATGTTGACATCAAAAATGATATCTAAAATTACTTTCTCTGATTAATGACAGTGCCTTTATTTGATCTTGCAACTTCAAGGCCAAGAAAAAATCTTACTAGGCCAAGATCTTTAATTGTGAATGATGTGTGTAATCCAACTTTTGTTTGAGCAATCATCTTCACATCATTTCCAGTTAGGAGTAAATCATCCACATAGACTAAAGCCATTGCTATAAGATCACCATTTCTTCTAACAAACAAAGAGTAGTCACTCTTAGATTGCACATAACCACTTTTAACCAAAAAATTGGTCAATTCCTTGTTCCACTGCCTTGAAGCCTACTTTAAACCATACAAAGATCTTTGTAGTTTACATACCTGACCTTCATGTGCCTTAGTATATCCTTCAGGGGGTAACATGTAAACCTCCTCCTCCAAAAAACCATGGAGGAAAGCATTATTGATGTCCAACTGGTGCACATCCCATTGTTTTGCAGTGGACAAAGCTAAGAGCACTCTTACTGAAGCAAGCTTGGCAACTGGAGAGAAGGTAGACTTGTAGTCCTTTCCCTCCACCTGTGTGTATCCTTTTGCCACCACATGAGCCTTATATCTCTCCACTGAACCATCAACTCTAAACTTAACTTTGAATACCCATTTGGATACTACTGCCTTTGTGTTAGGAGGGAGAGTAGTGAGTATCCAAGTTTTGTTGTGTTCAAGGGCCTCTATTTCTTTCTGCATTGCTTCTTCCCAACAAACTTGGCCTTTGGCTTGTTTGTATGTCTTAGGTTCAGGTACGGTGCACATATTGCAAAAGGAAGAAGTAAAGTATGTGGAAAATTATGTCAAATCAAAAACTCTAGTGACATTCATGGCTGTGGGCAAGGTGGGACAATAAAATTCTTTGAGACGTGTAGGTGGAATTTTTTGTCTAGCAGACCTTCTAGGTTGTGTTTGTGTTGACTGTGGGATTATTGTGTTTGAAGGAGCAGTGTCTATCTGTGGAGGAGGGTTAGAAAGAGAGGTATTACTGTCAACAACAAAAGTAGAAGGAATAGGTAGGATAGGAATAGAGGAAGTAGGTTGAATGTCACTGTCATGTGCAGGGTTGACTAAGACAGTATGATCAGTTTCAGAGGCAGGTATAGGTGGTGTTGTTGTGGATTTATGGAAGGGAAAAGTGGTTTCCAGGAATTTGACATCTCTAGAAGTAAAGAAATACTGAGCTTCTAAGTCATATAATCTGTACCCTTTTTTATGAGGCAAATAACCCATAAAGACACACCTTTGAGACTGTGGACCAAGCTTGTCCTTCTTCATTGTGCTAGGCTTGCCAAAACACAGGCAACCAAGAACCCTGAGAGCACCATAATCTGGTTTCCTCTAAAACAATATCTCATAAGGAACCTGCCACTGTAATACTGAACTTGGAAGCAAATTGATGACATGAATAGCTTCTAAGACACATTCTCCCCAGAATTTTGAAGGCAAATTGGCATGTATTCTCATTGCTCTAGCTGTCTCAAGAATATGTCTGTGTTTTATCTCAACTCTACCATTTTGTTGAGGGTTTCCAGGAACACTTCTCTGATGCACTATGCCTTTGCTTGCAAATAAAACTTGACACTCTTTTTGCATGAATTTTGAACCATTGTCACTTCTAATCACTCTGACTTTGCTCTGGAACTGAGTGTCAACATAGGCTAAAAAAGACTGTATAATATCCTTAACTTGTGTCTTGGATTTGAACATGTAGATCCAAGTGAACCTTGACCAGTCATCAAGTACAGTAAGAAAATATGAATCCTCAGAGCAAGTTGGGGTCTTATATGGTCCCCATACATCAAAATGCACTAGTTCAAAAGCACTCAAAGCTGTAGATTCATTTCTCTGAAAAGGTTCTTTACACTGTTTTGCCAAGATACAACTTTCACAAGTAAAAGAATCTATTTGTTTATCAAAACATATAGGTAGATCCTGAAGTTTGCTACTAGAACAATGACCTAAACGATCATGAAGAAGATTACACACATCTGTATCCTTATTCCTAAGAACTTTATTAGAAGAATGACAGGAACTTTGAACTTGTGTCCCTAAAGCATTTGATTTCCACCAGTAGAGTCCTCCAACTCTTTTCCCTTGAATCACTGTGTCCTTAGTGATAGGGTCCTGAAACAAAATGCAATTAGGCTCTATTTTCCCAATAAAACCATGATCATCTAAGAGCTTAGTCACAGAAAGCAAGTTGTGCTTGAATCCAGGAATAAACAACACATCTGGAATAGTCAAGAGAGAATTTATGATAACTGAGCCAACAATCTCAACATCTTTTAGATTCCCATCTGGTAAAATAACTTTCACAGGTTTGGCAAGCATTCTTTTCTGACTGAGCAAACTAGAGTCAAACACCATGTGATCAGTTGCACCAGTATCTACAATCCAATCATGAACTGGAGAACAAGATGATACATTCAAAGCAGAAGCAAGAGGATTCAGTTTACCTGCGAAGTTAGCACTTGATGAGGCCTCATTGCTTCTCAAAACTTTAGTCATCTCCTGACAGAAAGCAATGAACATAGAAGGGTCGAAATTCTGTTGTGCCAAGCCACTGGACTGTCCATCATACTGTGATCTGTCACTGCTATCCAAAGGATTATCCCGTGTCTCAGCATGATTTGCTCTTCTATCCCTGGATTTCCAATTATCCGGATATCCTATCAGCTTGTAGCATCTTTCTTTGGAATGCCCCTTCATCTTGCAATGATCACAATACCTTTCTTGTCTAGGCTTTCTACCATTATCCCTGGCATAACCTTCTTTACTCCCAGAGTTAAAGAATTTCTTGAACTGATCTTGTTGCTTCTGTAACATACTGTTAACAACACAAGCTACACTGTCAGATTGTGATGCCAAGGTGGATTTGGTGACAATTTTCTGCCGTTCCACTTGTTGAACAAGAGAAAAAGCTTGTTAACTGAAGGAATGGGATCACTTGACAGGATGTTGCTTCTAACAGCATCAAATTCTTCACTCAGTCCCATCAAAAACTCAATTACTTTGTGCCTAGCCTCTTTCTCCTTAATCTTCTTGAAGATATCACATTCACAACGCATGAATGCTCCACATTGACAAACAGGAGAATCCTCGAGACAAGCAATCTCATCCCAAATCTTTTCCAATTGGGAATAATACTCTGCGAAAGTCTTGGTTCCTTGTTCCATTGAACTAAGACTTCACTTGAGTTGATAGAGCATTGGTCCATTCGTCTGGCCATACCTCTCAACCAATTATTGCCACAGTTGGAAAGCAGAATCGACATATGTGAAAGTCTCAGAAATTTTACCTTCTATAGAATTCAAGATCCAGCAGCGCACCATGTAATCTGCCCTGATCCATTGCGCTAGGTCGTGTGAACCTGGATTCGGCCTCCTACAGGTTCCATAAACAAAACCTAGCTTGAATTTAGCCCCAAGCGCTAATCTTGCTGCGTGGCTCCAGTTGAAGAAATTAGCTCCATCGAGCTTCATCGCCACCAACTGATGGCCAGGCTGATCCGAGTTCGTGATAGCAAGTGGATCTGTCGAAGCCAATCCATGCTGTCCGCCGGCCTCACGCCTTCCAGATTCATCCATGGCGAGAATGCGAAGAACAGAATCGCACTCAGAGAAAAGAGAAAGAAAGGAGAATCAAGAGAGCGGAATCAATCGATCTTCCTGACGCTCTGATACCATGTGAAATCCATGGAATGATCTGATGAAATCAAGAACCTCAGACGAAGGAGGTGTATTCCATTGATGAAGAAGAGCTTTGCTCTTACAGTTACAGCAGAATAATGGAAAAAATGTGTTTTAGTGAATTAGTTACAAGGAAGGAAAAGGAAAGCTATTTATAGCTACTACATTATATTCTCATATCAATCTTGCTTGACTAAATCTGGGTATACAAAATAAATAACCTGACCATATCGAGAATTAATTACTTGAACAACACATTGGCATGAACAACATATGTTTTGAAAATTATATCTCTTAAACAACACATAATCAATTATATTAACAACACAAATCTCCAAATCAGAAGAATACCCAGATTGAATCTTGCCTACCACGGTCAAAGCTTTATATTGCAATGGCCAAACAACACATTTGCAAACTACCACATAACTGAGAAAAAATGAAATTGAGAGTCTTACTTCATCCACTGTCCTTCAAGATCCGCTTCCATGCCATTGAATTCGATCCTTGGATTCGACTCAAGGTGTAGTGCGAAAAAAGGAGAAAACAGTGTCGGGAAAATTTAGTAACCATGGATATTTATACGATGTCGCCGGTAAAACAGCAATGGAGTAAATGAGAGATCGACACGATTCATATACCTGAAGTCTCGTAACGCCCGAGCAATGAATGGGGATGGATGTCGTTACGTCGTCCGGTGAGGTGAAATGGTGTATGGTTACTACTGCACGGAAGCCTTCCACCGAATCCAAGGCATCCGAAACGGGTGGAGACGCTCCACTTCTTCCATTCGCCGAATTGGGCATTGGCTTGCCTTCCAAAGTAAAGGTCTTTATCACCCATAAATGAGGTATTACTGATGATTAGATCATGCTGAGAGCATTTTGGGTTCTCTTTGAGAGATGCATCGAGTGATTGGTTGTACTATCTCGCCCCAGAAAGTGTTACCACATGGGTTGCAATGAAAAAAGGATTTCTGGAAAAGTACTTCTCTGCTATAAAGCTCAATATTATGAAGAAGGATATCGCCACCATTGAACAACGTGCTACTGAGAATTTCTATGAGTACTATGCGAGGTTCAAGAGGTTATGTTCGAGTTGTCCATTTCATGGGTACACAGATCAAGATCTCATCCTCTACATTTTCAATGATCTGCTTGATGATGAGCGTTGTATGGTGAATGCAGCTTATGAGGGTAACATCCTGAACAAAACCAGAGTACAAGCTAAAGAGATGTTTCATGAGTTATCTAAGAGCTCTAGACAGTTCAACAAGAGAGAGAGTGTCAAGGCAGTAGAGTCTCAATCAACATCCAAGTTGGAAAACGAGATAAAAGAGCCGAAAGAGCTAGATGATGAAGTGCTTAATGGTGAAGAGTGGTGCACAACAACAAGTGAACTCATGTGGAGTGTGCACTGATACAAGACATCCTACAGATGCTTTCCCACAACTTCAAGATACAAATGTTGAGGTGAACGTTGTAGGAGGATGGCAACAGAGACCGAGATATGATCCATACGCCAACACATACAATCAAGGGACGACAGATCAACCAAATCTCTGGTGGGGGAACAATCAAAATGTACAAAACTCCCACCTCTTACAACCACCACAACAACAACAACAACCACAAGCACATGGTTCATCTTTGTTCCTTCAACAGATGGCTGAGAAGCTTGTTGCGGGCCAAGTAGAGTTACAACAGAACTTGCTTGGAGGAAGACGAAGACATGTTTGGAGGAAGAAGAAGAAGAAGTCTTTACCTTGGAAATGAGGAAGGAGAACAATGATGGTTCTGCATAACCGTCTCATGCCTTGACAAGGCACTCTCGGGCGCCATCAAATTTAAAGAAAAGAGGAGTTGAGAATTTTCAAAATCAATGGTCAGGATGGTGTCCAAGTTGAGGATGGGTAGTTGAGAAAGAAATTGTCCATTACTTCGAATCGGCCATTTTCTTTGGGTAAATTGTTGGGCCAGATATCGGCCCATTAAGTGTATCGGCCCACCACGTTAGTAGATAGGCTTCAGGAGAAGATAGTCTTTCCTCGTGGACGAAGAGGTTGTAACCAACTCCGAGATTTTAGGGATGCAGCTGAAATCTTTAACGTCTTTATTTTATTTTTATGAGAATATTCTGAGGAGTATCAAATATGTAAGGAGTAGATTAGAGTTACATTCTTCCTTACGTTTTACATCAACCATTAGAGCTAATCTACAATCAATCTTGTGTACTCAAACATCCTTCTTGTATTCACAGTCAATATTGAAGAGAGATCTATATTCTTTCCTTCTGTATTTCACTTCATTCGATATCGCCCGTCTAGCTAAACATTTATCATTCGAATTCTTTACTGTCTTTGTGTGTAGATTGTCTTAGATGTCTTGTTGTTTTTCTTGATCTACTAATTTGATCCGCTTTTAAGGCAACTAGCTTAACTCCCGTGTCTTATACGAGATTGCATAATAATATTATATTTAAATTATTATATAATATATAATCAAATTTATTTGATTAATATTTAAATTAATAAAAAGTTCTATAATTTAGATTAATATATGTAGTATATAATCAAATTTATTTGACTAATGTTTAAATTAATAAATAGGCAATTATAGAACTTATGACTTTAGTACACAACTACGATAAAAAATAAGCTTTTATTATAACAATTGAGATTATATTGTTTTTCATAAAGTACATCTCTCAAAGTTAAAAAGAAATTAAAAATCTTATTTTAATTTTCAAAAATAAATGTAATAAAATAATTAATATTATATAAAATTTTAATAAAAGTACATATTTGGATATTATATATTATTATGAAAAATTATTTATATGAAAAATATTTTTTTGTGAATCTTTAAATCTCAATTCCGATGTGAAATTAATTTATAAGTTATTATAATCTTTGTAGGCAATTCTTTTTAATTATAAATTGTTTAAATTTTAGGTATATCTAAATTAGGAACGTTTTAGATATTGTATCATCAAATCTTTCTATATAATTGTGTAATCGAATCTATGTAAATAATTTTGAAGATTCCTAATTAGATGACATGTGGCAAAAAAGTCAATTTAGATGACATGTGACAATTTAAATGGAGAGATAATATGTGGTAAAATTAGTGTTTCGCTTTAACAGTAGATGTGGTTCATGAGAATTATTTGCCCAAAACAAAGAAGACCGATTTTTATGTAAATAATCAAATCCAAATCCACCAAACAAAACATCATAGAAAATGTACGTAATACATGTAAAGACTAAATATGCTTACATAATTATAACTACGTCAATATTCTTAACATAATCTTGTTTTACGCAACAACATAAAAAAATGAACATACAATTCCTACAAACATCAAAACCCGATTACCAACTGAATGGAGCAATGAAGCAATAAATTAAAGTCCCACATAAGTTGAACTCATCATCTTCTTGAACTCGTCAAAATTGACATGTCCATCTCCGTCAGCATCAACAGAGGCAATCATGGCCACACAGCTCTGGAGCGTGACATTCTGGCCAATACTCATGAGCACCGCCTGAAGCTCGAACGCAGAGATGAGTCCATTCTTATCCTTGTCGTAAACATCGAAGGCCGCCCTTAAATCAGTCTCTCCTCCGTCTTTCTCCTCCGATCCGGAGTGAAACTCGGCGAACTCTCTGAAATCGATGTAGCCGTCGCCATCCTTGTCGATTTCCGACATCATCCGACGAACCTCCTCTGTTGAGGCGTCGGATCCGAGGCTTCGGAGGAGAGATTCAAGCTCCGATGCCGAGATCCTCCCGTCACCGTTGCTGTCGATCTTCCCGAACGCTTTCTCCATTTCCTGAGACATTCGGGAAATTGATTTGGAGGGAGTTGGTACCAATTCGGTTGAGGCGCGCTTCTTTATTTTCTACACTACCTTTGCGCGTTTATTCAGCGTTTCGACGCGTCAATTCTCATTTTAATAAAAAATTTTTGAAGCATGACAAATGAGAACCGTGGGATGGTGTCTTGATTGAAATTTTAATATTTAGTTAATAAGCTAGGATTAGGTTGATCGTATTTTTATACTTCATTTTGTATAGTTGTTGAGGAATATGTTTTGTGATAAACTGATATTGTAGTATAAAGAAACGGCCCGTTCCGGCCAAAACAAAAGTAGATAATTACAGGGCATCGTTTTTTCTAGACGACAAAGTAAAGGAGAATGATAGACGTGTATTAACGAATGATGATTGTTTTTGTCTAAAAATACGACGAGTAGAAAACGCGTCATAGGCTACGCGTAGATTGATCACGTCGACATGCCGAGAAAGAAAGGAAGATGTCGTTGCAGCGAAGACAAGGTCGGCAGAGCATATTTTATCTCTTTATTGTTTATTCCTTATGTAATTAGTAAAAGATATTAGAAATAATATATTTTACCATATTTTTATATCTTCATTAGATAGAAGGAAAATATAAGATCTCGTTTCCTTAAAGATAGAACTAGGGCTAACATATAAAAAGAGGATAACGCCTGCTTTGTAATCATTCAGCCACCTCGAGCAATAATACGTGTACAAGTCATTAACCCTAATTTCACATCGTGTTCTTGAGTGTTGAGATTGTTATCGCCAAGTTTGATTTTTGCCCTACAATTGCTTAGTTATCATCTCGTTGATAATTTCGCTACAAACAATTGGCGCCCACCATGGGGCTAGATCAAAAAAGTATCATCTTTCCACGCAAAGGGAACATTTTACCTCCAAGAAAACCATGACTAGTCCAACAAATAGCCCGCTGCCCAACGAGAAGAGGTCTGAAGAAGAAGATCTCGCGACGACATCTCTCGTTCCCGGCGGCGAAAGGGTAGAGAAAGCCCGCGAAGAAGCTCCCGGCACTCCAAAGACCAAGGTCACGAATGAAGAGCGTGAAGAAGATGGCGAAGTAACCAACGTAGCCGCCGTCAAAGCGTAGCTCGACGCTCTCCAGAAAACTTGGGCTAGAGACAAGAGCGCCAGCGAGAAGACAACGTCGAAACTCGCCAGAGAGAACGAGAGGCTACGTTCCGTGATCAAAGAACTCAAAGCGGGATCCGCAGGGAAACATACCTACGTTTGTGGTCAAAGCATTGTTCGACGCCTCGACATGGACGTCATCGCCGAGGAAGACGAGATTTATAGGTTCCAGGAGTATCAAGACGATCTCCCCTCCAAAGAAACGACGCCAAAAGACCGAGAAAGACATGACGCCAAGCGATGTTGCCGCGTTGGTAGCGCAACAAGTCGGCGCCTTGCAGAAGGAGATGCTATTGATGCCTGGAGCGCCTAAGTCCATAGTTCACGAGCATGAGTTAGGATATCAAGAGAGTCCTTTTGTCAACGCCATCGTCGCCCAAAAAATCACCAAGAAGTTCTCCGTTGCCGATCTCCCCGTCTATGACGGATCCGACGATCGAGACGAACATATCTTACTTTACAAAGCAAAGCTCTCCACGAGTCCCATCGAGCCGGAATTAAGGGACGCAATGATGTGCAAGTTCTTTAGTTCGACGCTGAAAGGCCCAGCCTTGACGTGGTTCATCCATCTACCTAGAGGAAGTATCTCGTCTTATGCTGAACTCTCTAACATGTTCCGCCTACAATTCGCCAGCAGCAAGATGTTTGCAAAGAAACCTTCAGATCTCCAAAACATATGCATGAACAAAGGCGAGACTATAAGAGACTTTATGAAGCGTTTCAATGACGAAAAGATTACCATCTCGGATTGCAACGAGTCTACCGCTGCCGACGCGTTCAGACGAGCTCTCCCGCGAGACAATGACTTGTACAAGGAGTTGACGAAGACTCGACCCGATTCCTTCGTCGCAACCAGAGAAAGAGTGATAGAAGCTATGCGCCTTGAAGAAGATCTCCAAAGGCACGCCGAGGACAACTCTCGGTCTCCACGTAGACGAACCCCTCCGTGTAGGAATTCTCCTCGGCGCCTTGCAAAAGGAGATGCTATTGATGCCTGGAGTGTCTAAGTCCATAGTTCACGAGCATGAGTTAGGATATCAAGAGAGTCCTTTTGTCAACGCCATCGTCGCCCAGAAAATCGCCAAGAAGTTCTCCGTCGCCGATCTCCCCGTCTATGACGGATCCGACGATCCAGACAAACATCTTGCTTTACAAAGCAAAGCTCTCCACGAGTCACATCGAGCCAGAATTAAGGGACGCAATGATGTGCAAGTTCTTTAGTTCGACGCTGAAAGGCCCAGCCTTGACGTGGTTCATCCATCTCCCTAGAGGAAGTATCTCGTCTTATGCTGAACTCTCCAACATGTTCCGCCTACAATTCTCCAGCAGCAAGATGTTTGCAAAGAAACCTTCAGATATCCAAAACATATGCATGAACAAAGGCGAGACTATAAGAGACTTTATGAAGCGTTTCAATGACGAAAAGATCACCATCCCGGATTGCAACGAGTATACCGCTGCCGACGCGTTCAGACGAGCTCTCCCGTGAGACAGTGACTTGTACAAGGAGTTGACGAAGACTCGACCCAATTCCTTCATCGCAACCAGAGAAAGAGCTATAGAAGTTATGCGCCTTGAAGAAGATCTCCAAAGGCACGCCGAGGACAACTCTCGGTCTCCACATAGACGAACCCCTCCGCGTAGGAATTCTCCTCAGCGTCGACACCATGAACGCCAGGAACGAGGAGAACGCCATGATAGGAGAAATAAGCCATTCCAGAGGGAGCCACCTATGGTGCACAATGTGAGCGAGGTCAACAGCTACTACGTGGTTGAGAGAGGTATCCATATGAAGACTGATGCGTTGCGAGTCATGAGCGTGATGGAGAAGCTACGTGATGTAGGATGGCCAAGAAAGCCAAACCCGGAGAGAAAGCCAGGATCGGGAAAAGGGTATTGTGAGTTTCAGAACGATACCGGCCATCCCACATATGACTGCTACACCTTGAGGGGAGAAGTATTAAGACTCCTAAAGAGGGGAGACTTGTTAGATTTACTCTCTAGGGAAGGAAGAGACGTCTTCGAAGGAGTGAAGAGAGAAAGGAAATCCCCAACACCGCCACCGCCACCATCAAAGTCTAGCGAGAACCATCCACACTATCTTCGGAGGCTCCTCCATGAGTGGTTACACCGCGTCCTCCGCCAAGAGAAATGCTAAAGCTTCATGTAGAGAAGGTGGTGTTATGCTGATCTATCATGTCAGATCTGTCAAGGAAGATTGTCCAATCACGTTCGAAGAACCCAACGGGAACGTGGATCACCACGACGGGTTAGTTATCTCCCTCACCATCAACAATTGCAAAGTTAAGAGAATCCTCTTCGACAACGGGAGCTCTGCCAACATCATCACGCTATCCGCCATCAAAGAGCTCAGACTCTCCAGTGACGACGTGGTGAAGAAGTACATCCCCTTAGTAGTTTTTAGTGGCGAAGTCGCGGACATGTTGGGAGAAATCACCTTAACCACTCTAGCTCAAGGAATCAACATGCAAACTAAGTTTGTAGTAATGGAAGCAGAATCATCCTATATGATCTTAGGAACACCTTGGTTGCATGACATGAGGGCCATACCTTCGACATATCATTAGTCCCTGAAGTTCCCATCTCCCTGAGGAATCCAAGACATCAAAGGCGATCCCCAAGTGGCGAGAGAGTGTTACAGTATCGGAATGAAGAATACAACCAACGCGTCTTTGGATAAGAAAACCAAGGCGTAGCAATCAAAAGACAATGAAGATCCAACAAGGTACGTAAAGCGAAAACTCTACGAGTCGAAAGATAAGATTTGTCAGGTAGAAGATGAGAGTTATATATTGGAAGTCGAAGTCTATGCTCTCCGACGAGTTGAGAAAAGGAAGGCGTCTTCATGGTCTAAAGTACCAAACAACAAGGGGTTGAAGCACCACAAAGCCCGGAAAGATCAAAGAGAGTCCAAGAAAGAAGCTAAGGGTGGAAAAGCAATCCCCGACGCGTCAAGAAAGAAACCATCCATAAAGCAAGATAAGGAAAGCCGCGATAATCTACGAGATAAGAGCGCCTGTTTGTGCCTAAAAATACGACGACTATGGAACACTAAGGAGCTACGCGTAGAAGCATAGAAGTGATGCGACGTGAAGAACGTCGTTCAGCTATGGGAATTAGGTATGCCGCCACTTAGTTACCTTGTTCTGTATTATATTCATGTAAATGGTAAAAGGTAAGATAAAAGAATATCTTTTACCATATTTATCGTTAGAAGATAGAAGGAAAAGAAAAAGATCTTATTTCCTTAGTAGGATCCTAGAGTTAACCTATATAAAGGTTAACGCCAACCTTTTGTAATCATCGGACGCTACGCCGTAATATCAATACCACAAGAAAGTTCAAGTTTCAACCTTATTCTCTCGTCTCGTTCTCTTAGTGTTAAGATTATACCGTTCTCTTTGATCTTTGCCCTACAATTGCTTAGTTATTATCTCGTTGATAATTTCGCTACACACAATTGGCGCCCACCGTGGGGCTTGATAAAAAAAGGTGTCATCTTTCCACACAAAGGGAACCTCTTTTTTTTTTTTTTTTTTTTTGCAGGAAGCCATGACGTCTCCAACCAATAGCCACCGCAACAACAGGGATTTAGAGACTGAAGAACGCGTAAAGGACTCCCTCAGTCTCAAGAACAAAGAACGAGTTACAAACCCCAACGATCCAATGCAGGGAGATTCGGAAGAGGAATTCGAGAACGTTTCCGACGTCGCCAGAGACGACGATCCCGCAACCAAAAAGAAAGCCGACGATGACGTCACCAACATGCCCTCCGTCAAGAATCACTTCTACAACGTCCAAAAATCATGGGAAGAGGCCAAGAGCACCAGTGAAGAAAAAACGATGGGGCTCGCCAAAGAAAACGAGCGACTACGCTCTGTTATAAAAGAACTCAGGACAAAGTCCGCTAAGCCTCCCACTTACGTTCGTGATCGGAGTGTTGTTCGTCGCCTGGACATGGATGTCGTAGCCGACGAGGAAGAAGACCTTGAGCTCTCAAGACGCCCAAGACCGATCACATCGACGAGAGCGGGCCGAGGAGAGCCATCCAAAAAGCAAGCCCTAACTCCCAACGCGGTTGCGAGTATCGTAGCCCAACAAGTCGGAGCCTTAATAAAGGAGATGATGCTTAGGCCAGGAGCTCCAAATTCCATAATACCCGAAGAAGAGCATGCGTTCGAGGACAACCCTTTTATTAGGAGTATCACCATCCAGAACATCGCAAAGAAATTCACCGTTGCGGATCTCCCCGTCTACGATGGGTCAAGCGACCCCGAAGACCATATCTTACTGTACAAAGCCAAGCTCTCCACAAGTCCTATCGACCCAAGATTTAAAGAAGCAATGATGTGCAAATTCTTTAGCTCGACATTGAAAGGTCCCTCCTTGACATGGTTCATCCACTTGCCTCAAGAAAGCATCTCGTCCTACGCGGAACTATCCAACCAATTAAGGCTACAATTCGCCAATAGCAAGCTCTTTGCGAAACAATCATCAGATCTCCACAACATGCGTATGAACAGGGGTGAAACCATAAGGGAGTTTCTTAAGCGTTTCAACGACGAGAAATTCACGGAAGCTACCGCCTCCGACGCGTTCAGACGCGCCCTCCCCAAAGATAGCGATTTATATAAAGAACTGACAAGGACATGTACCGAGTCGTTCGAGATAACGAGAGCAAGAGTAATGGAAGCAATACGCTTAGAGGAAGATCTTCGAAATCACCTCTAAGAAAGGCGTCGATCTCCACGAAGGCACTCTCCATCGCGAAAAGACTCTCCTGCTAGACCTACTCTCCAAAGAAGGTCGTGATGCGTTCGAAAGAGGCAGAGAAAGAAATAGATCCGCCTCGCCACCGCCTCCATCAAGCCGGTCAAGGGCAGTTAACACAATCTTTGGAGGATCTCCGGTTAGCGGCTATACGGTCTCAGCCACCAAGAGGAACGCCAAAACACTACGCGGAGAAGGAAGCGTCTTACCGGTGTATCACGTGAGGACCATCAAGAAGGACTATCCCATCACGTTCGATGAACCAAACGGGTCGGTGGATCATCACGACGGCTTAGTTATTTCCCTAACCATTAGCAACTGCAGGGTGAAGAGGATCCTTATAGATAACGGAAGTTCAGCAAACATCGTCACCTTATCCGCAATCAAGGAACTCGGGCTCTCTAGCGATGACGTAGTGAAGAAATACATCCCTCTAGTAGGATTCAGCGGCGAAGTGGCCGACATGCTTGGAGAAATCACTCTAACCACCCTAGCGGAAGGGGTAAACATGCAAACCAAGTTCGTAGTAATGGAAGCCGAGTCGCCCTATAACATGATACTGGGAAGGCCATGGTTACACGACATGAAAGCCATCCCATCCACGTATCATCAGTCCCTGAAGTTTCCATCCCCCTGGGGAATACAAGAAATTAAAGGCGAACAACAAGTAGCGAGAGAGTGCTATAGCGTAGGGATGAAGAACACCAGCAACGCATCAATAGAAAGGAAGATCAAAGCATAACAACGAAAGGACCACGGAGAACGCCTAAGATACGCCCGACGGAAGATTTGCGACATGAAAGAAGAAGTGGGCAAGATAGGCGATGAAGTATACGTTGTAGAAGTAAAGTTGCATACTATCCGAAAGATAAAGAAGAGAAAAGCTTCCTCATGGTCAGAACGCCCGAACAACAAGAAACTCAAGAAGAACAAGAAATTAGAGAGGAAAGCCGAAAAGAAAAAGACACATCCCAAAAGATTAAGAAAAGATTCATCCCCTACGCTGAGCAAAGACGTCGATAAGAACAACGTATCCCTAAGGAAGTACAGGCAGAGTCTCCGAGTCCAAAGATGGAAAACATTTATGGCGGAGAACCCCGATCTCAGATACATGTTCCTGAAACACCATCCGCCGTGATAAGTCATGGTCGAGAGAGTAATCGAGATGCTTTTTATGCGTCCATTAAATTACCCTTCTATTTCCTTTGCATGAGTAGTTTTTAAGTTTTCAATAAAGACATGTCGTTCTCGATTAGGTCAATACGACAGGGGGTCGTAGAGACTAGGGGTAGGCATCAGTGTCACGTTTAGTTAAAGTATGATGCATCTTCTATTTTATATACAAGTAGACCTTTCTTTCCGACTTGTCAAGCATGCTGAGATGTTTCGTTTCCAATTACTTGCTCCATGTCTATTAAGAGAACGTGTCTCTCGAGTACGGTGTACCAAATAAGAAGCAAGAAGGCCGCGGTGAAAATCCGCACCGGGGGAGAATTTCTTTAGTTTACGCGTTCAAGGCCACATCTACGCATAGGAAACGTTAGCCGAACCGCCGACCCCGAGTAGACGCTTCCCATGATTGTTAGCGACGTGTGGCAATGGTCATGGGGAATGAAGCCCGGTACCTCACGAAGCCGGCCGGATCCTCTGAGCAAACAAGGGAAACCTATTTGACACGATCATTCTCCAGGAACGCGTCTTAACGCCTTCCAGCCCCTCTGAGAGTCATGAATCCACGGGCAATTCGCCAAACTGGCAGGGACGCGTCTACCGGCATCGTAAGTCCTAAGAATCAAGAAATCGGACGCCATACACGATGAATAGGCCCGTCGATTAAAAGAGTTCGACGTCGACCTAAACGCTAGCGTGAGGCAAAGGATCCACCTTTAAAGTAAGGGGTAACGTCAGAAGCTGATCAAAATCACACGCTGACCTACGTCCACCACTCGTTTCTGGGTTCGGAGGAAATGCTGGACCCAAACCTCATGTAAGTTGGCAAATAAGCTAAAGTAAGTCGCATTGACCACACTCCTTGATCAAGACAACAAAGCACACCTCGAGCACATGAGTTACGAACAAAAGAGTATTCATAAGATAAAGACGCGAAAGACCAAAAGAACATTAGCACAAATTTCTTTGGTAGCTTCAAACCAAGCGCATGAAAAAGGCTTGGATCAAACCTACCAAAAGGGGTAGAGATAGAGATATAAGAAAGCACGAGTCTGTAGACAAAAAAAATGAAAGAAGAAAGACGACGAAGGAACAAATAAGATTGAAGTTTCATTCAAAGAAAGCAAAAGGCAAGATAATAAAACCCAAGAAAAAGAGGGGTAACAACGTCTACACGTAGATATACGCGTCACCAAAAGAAAAACAAATACATAAAGTTACAAAGATCTGGATTCTCCTTCGGACGACCCGGAAGCACCATTCGCATCCTCCTCTCCTTCCTCCGAATGATCTTCTCCATCGACATCCATATCTTCAGGACGAGACTCCGGACGTGTAGGACAAGAACCAACTTCAACACCTACAGGGGGCTCAGGATAAACGCTATGGAACTCAGCACGTTCGCCAACAGGATCCCAGTCTTTATGTTTGCCAGCAGCATACTCCTCGTAGACCTCAACCCGAGACATCCAAGACCAATAAATCCTCGCCTCAGAAAAATCCCTCTCGTGTTGCATCGTCTTTGCCGTTACATCCATCTCCAAAGTACGAAGCTCCTGCTCCAACCTTTGGACGCGTTCAGTAAACTTCTCATTAAGGGAAACGGTGTCGTCAACATTCTTCTTCCCCGCCGCTTCCGCATTACGAGGCTCATCCAAAGCACTCTGTAAACGAGCAATCTTAGAAGTAGCGTTAGCCATCTTCTTCTCCAACGCCTCCAACTGCTCTGGATACTTCGATAGCAAAAGCACACAGAGACGCTTGAATCCCCTAGAGATAAGAACAAAAGAAAGATAAAGGACACGTACTAAAACTACAAAGTCAAAAGTAAAGCAAACAAGCATAGTCATAACCCTACCTGCCACTGAGCAACGAAAGCCTCCCCCATAACGTCAACAGGATCCTTCGATGTATAATGTTCGAGAGAAGAAGAAGAATGAAGACCCATTAGAGCCTTCAAAAGGTCTCGTCCAGGAGCAAAAGCAGCTGAAACTACACCAGGAAAGTCGTCAACCGAGACGAACGGCTCCCCAGAAACATCATCTACCTTCTCCTTCCCCTTTGTGGAACGCGTCGCCCTGACGAGTGGTGGAGACGAAGAAGACTCCAAACTTGTCATGAGCTCCACGTTCACAGGAGCACCGGACGAACACCCCTGCAAAGCCAGACGCTTCTTCTTCGACATCACAAGTTCAGTAGCATAGACAGAAGGCGAACGAATACGAGAGATCGACGCTACAAAGAAAGAAGCGAGAAAAATCCTTAAGCACAGAACAAGAAGAAGTACAAAAAGAAAAAAAAAGAACGAACAAGAAGAAGCCAAAGTTACCAGACGGCGTAGCAGGCCCACATCGACGACCCTCTCCGTCATGACCAAAGAAGGTTCGGTCGGCTTCAGGAATCACCAAAAGTGCAGCCACAACCTTCTTAGACTCCTTACGAGCCTTAAGAGCTTTCTCATCAACTATAAAGCACAAAGACGTAACGCTACGCTACATAAACGAAAGAAAAACATTCCAGGCAAGGGAAGCAAAGCTTACTCTTTGAGTTCCACTCCTCGATGAGCCAAGAAGATTCCTCTCCAAGAGAAGATTTCTCCAGAAAATAAAAGCCTCGGCCCAACCACGGTCGGCCGTACTCTTCTCAAAAGCTATCTTGGCCTTCTTTTGCCTAAGTTTGAAGTAAACGCGACCCGCAGAATTGAGCGCCACCGCCATAGACTCGGCAAGATCCGCCGCGATGAAGCTTAAGCCATGTTTCTCGATAGCATCGTCTAGAGCCCCAAAAATCCTCCAGACACTAGGCAAAAGCTGCCCCACCGCTACCCCCAAAGCAAGCATGAAAGCCCCAACTGCTATCCATCCCGGGCGATAGGCATCCGCACTGACTCCCTCCGGAGGAATCTCGATCTTGAACTCCGGCCCTAGATCGGCAATAACCCTCAAGCGATTGGGGTCGCGAGCAAGCGAAGAGTAGCGATCGGAGTCGTGGAGTATTTGTCGAGGCTCGTAGATCACTGGAGTTGCCATTGAGAGAAGGGAAATAGATGAAAAGAGTGAATGAGAAGAATGACCGAGAGAAAACGGAGAAAATGACGAGAACAAAGATTGCCAGAGAAGGTAAGAGTTCAGAATAAGGGCGTGTAAAAGAAGATACGTTCGCCACTCATTTATAGGAGAAAATCGCGAGGATCTCAGGGAGAAATACTCTCTCCAACGGCATTATCTTCTACCGAGAAGTAGCCGTTACGATATAGACGTTGTCGGCGCAAGAAACGAAGTCTTCCTCCCGGCACGTGTAAATAATTGAAGAAATATCCTGATCGAAGCTTAACGACGATGTCGAGAATTTTGGTGACGTTATCATCAACGCGTTCCAGTAATTTTGAAGACGTTTTCTACAAAGAAAGAAGGCGTCTCCCAGCTCTTCTTAATATCACGCCCTGTAAGACGCCTTAGGGGTATTGTTTGTGCCTAAAAATACGACGACTATGGAACGCTAAGGAGCTACGCGTAGAAGCATAGAAGCGTCGCAACGTGAAGAACGAAGGATGGCGTCGACGTGACGTTATAAGGAAGAGCACTTCGTTCAGCTATGGGAATTAGGTCAGCCGCCACTTAGTTACCTTGTTCTGTATTATATTCATGTAAATGGTAAAAGGTAAGATAAAAGAATATCTTTTACCATATTTATCGTTAGAAGATAGAAGGAAAAGAAAAAGATCTTATTTCCTTAGTAGGATCCTAGGATTAACCTATATAAAGGTTAACGCCAACCTTTTGTAATCATCGGACGCTACGCCGTAATATCAATACCACAAGAAAGTTCAAGTTTCAACCTTATTCTCTCGTCTCGTTCTCTTTGTGTTAAGATTATACCGTTCTCTTTGATCTTTGCCCTACAATTGATTAGTTATCATCTCGTTGATAATTTCGCTACAAACAGCGCCGATAATAACGACGCATCTCTGCACAAGTATAAGCAAAGTCTCCGAGTCCAAAGATGGCGAGAGTTCATGGCAAAAAATGCCAATCTAAGCTACATGTTCCTAAAACACCATCCACCATAAGCGAATTCCACCAAAAATATTGAGAATATTTGCGTCTTCTGAATTTCCCTTTGTTTCTTGCATGAGTAGGATTAGATTTTTCAAGTTTCAATAAGAACATGTCGTCATCTTAGGGTCAAAGCGACAAGGGGTCGTGGCGACTAGGGGTAGATGTCAATGTCGTAGTTCATTGTTCCATGATGCATCTTTTATTAATATACAAGTAGACCTTTTTCTTCTCCAATGTGTCAAGCATGCCGAGTTGTTTCATTTCCAATGACTTGCTTTATGTCTATTAAGAGAACGTGCCTCTTGAGTACAGTGTACCACCTAAGAAGCAAGAAGGCCGCGGTGAAAAACCGCGTCGGGGAGAAATTTTGTTAGCCTACGCGTTCAAGGCTCCATCTACGCATACGCAACGTTAGCCAAACCACCGACTCCGAGTGGACGCTTCCCATGATTGTTAGCGACGTGTGGCAATGGTCATGGGGAATGAAGCCCAGAACCTCACGAAACCGGCATGGATCCTCTGAGCAAACAAGGGTAAACCTATTTGACACGGTCACTCTCCAGGAACGCGTCTTCACGCCTTCCACAACCCCTCTGAGAGTCATGAATCCACAGACATATTTCTCAATCCAGTTAGGAGGCATCCGCCGGCATCGTAAGTCCAAACAGTCACGAGTTGGACGCTACACGATTAACAGGCCCGTCGATTAAAAGAGTTCAACGTCCACCAGACGCTAGCGTGTGGTAGAGGATTCCCCGTAAGTAAGAGGTGACGTCACAAGCTGATACAATCACACGCTGACCCACATCCGCCACTCGCTTCGGGTTCGGAGGAAATGCTAGACCCAACCTTCATATAAGCCGACAGTAAAACAAAAGTCGCCGCAATGACCGTACCATCCTATCAAGTAAGTACAACTTTCTAACACGTTCACTATGAACAAAGTATCATAATAGGGGTAAAAAAATCACACCCCAAAAGACAAAGTAGCGAAATCAAAAGCCAAGGACCAAACCTGCGCACTCACAAATGAGATACGCGTAAGGGGTCACAGCCAAGGAGAAGTTCTATGCATACGCAGAGCAAGTTACGCGTACTAAAGAATAAGCACACGAAAACATCAAAACCGAAGAACAAGCTCCCAAGACGTCTCTGACGCGAAGCATAACGCGCATGACGCAAGAAACAAAGTGCTAAACACAAAAAGCAAAGCAAGCACAAAGGTCTTTGGTAGCTTTAACCTAGCCTACAAGTAGCCTAAGCTAAACCTACAAAAAGGGATAAGACCATTTGAGAGAACAAAAAAGGCAGAACCAACGCGTTCACCCCGCCAAGAAAATCATGTTCCAAGCGAAAAAGCCAGAAAAATTGAAGTAACATCGCAACAACTCGAAGACCAATGCCAGAAAGTCCGAACGCACTGAAGGAAAAGCTATCTCCGAAGAAAAAAAGGCTAAGCCGAAAGCTACGTGATAGATGAATCGTCGCGTAGATAAGAATAAAAACAAGCAGCTCGAACGCGAAGAGACGCCGTCGCCAAAGAAAACGCTTTCAGATAAAACAACACACATAATCTCAAGGAGTTTAGCGAAAAACTTACAAAAGCAAAGCAAATACAATGCGAAAAACTACCGTCGAAGAGAGTAAAAGTGGAAACATTCAAAGCAGAGCGCCCCAAGATACCGGCGACGCGTAAAAAGGAAAGAACTAAAGAAATTACAAAGATTTAGATTCGGCCTCCAACGATCCAGAGCCAGACGTGCGTCGTCGGCCGCTGATTCATCACCATCCTCGCCAATATGCTCGGACGAGACGACCCAACGCGGAGAAGGAATCTCCACTGTCGACGAGCCCGACACGTCGGAATACGCCGGCTCAAATTCCTTGCGCTTGGCCTCCGGATCCCAGTCGTGATACTCCCCAGCGGCATACTGCTCCAATACATCTACCCTGGACAACAAAGACCAGTAGATCTTCGCCTCGCGTAGTTCTAAGTCATGCTGCGTCACCCTCCTCTCCACGTCCATTCTTAAGGTAGCAAGACCTTTCTCCAAGTCCTCGACTTTTTCGACAAGAGCACTGTGAAGATTGAGAACCTCAGTGGTCTTGTCCTTGGCCGCTTTCTCCGCGTCACGAGCCTCCTTAAGCAAGCCGTTAAGTCGCTCAACCTCCGATTCAGCGACGGCCACCTTTCCCTCCAAAGCCTCCATCTGTTCCGGGTACGTAGACAAAAGCGTCCAAGCACATAGCAAAGCCTGGATCCCCTAAAAGATAAAAAAGGAAAAGAGTAAAAAAGAAAGTTCGTGAAAGGAATATCCAAAGAACAAGAAAAGATAACCTTACCTGCCAATGAGCACCGTAGGCCTCTCCCATGACGTCAGCCGGATCTATCGACGAGTAATGATCGAGCGACGACGAGGAAGGAAGCCCAGTCAAGGCATTAAGATGCTCTCTTCCTGGAGCGAAGGCATGCGAGATCACGCCGGGAAAATCATCCACAATCAGGTACTTGGCCTCGGAAGCCTCAACTATCTTCGCCTTACCTTTCTTTGATCGCGTCGCCTTGGCCGGAGAAGGAAACGGAGAAGAATCCAGAATGGCCATGAGATCGATCTCTATAGGAGCCGAAGACGAACATCCTTTTATGGCAATATGCCTCTTCTTCGACATCACAAGGTCAGTAGCAGATTCACCCCGAGCACGGACGTGAGAGACGGAAGCTGCAATAAAAAACGAGTTACGACAAATAAGAACGTGTAGGTAAGAAAAGCCCAATAAGCGAACAAGAAAAATGTAATTTACCGGACGGGGTCGCAGGGAGGCTACGATGACCTTCTCCGTCATGACCATGAAAGGTCCGGTCGATCTCAGGAACTGCCAGAAGCGCGGATATCGCCTTCTTCGTATGAGGCCTCGTCCTGATAGCGTCCACATTGACTGAGAATTACGCAAAGTCACACATAAATAAGATGTTGACGCGTAGGAGATAAAAGATAAAAGCTCACCGGACAAGGCAAGAAAGCTTACTCTTAGGATTCCAATCCTCGATAAGCCAAGAGCATTAGCCCAACCACGATCGGCCATACTCTTCTCAAATGCAATACGAGCTTTCTTCTGCTTGACCTTGAAGAACACCCTGCCTGGAGAAGAAGTGGAGATCGACAAAGAGTGAACGAGATCCGCCGCAACTAAGTCTAGACCGTATTTGTCCACGACGTCATCAAGGGCACCGAGGACTTGCCAAGCGTCGGGGAGAAGTTGGCCCATCGCCCCGCCTAGGGCAAGCATAAACGCCCTGACTAGAGGCAAGAACGGGAACCGATGCCCCGCTAAGAATGGATGCCCGTAGACCGAGATCCATCACGGGCGATGAGCATCAGCACAAACCCCTCTAGGAGGAATCTCGATCTTCACCTCTGGGCCCAACTCTGCAATGGATCTTAAGCGGCTGATGTTGTGAGCATCGGAGTAGTAGCGATCCGAATCACGAAGAACTTTCCTCGGCTCGTAAAGGATTGGAGTCGCCATGAAAGGAGAAAGAAATGGGAAGCTGAAGGCAAAGTAAAGGATAAACCGAGCAAGAAGAGAGGAGAAGAGAAAAGAAATGTTCAAAGGAAATGAGATTAGAAGAGAGGTGTAGAAAGAAGCGAGATCTCACCCTTATATAGGCAGAGGATCGCGAAGATTACGTGAGAAGATATTCTCTCAACGACATTATATCCCACTAGAGAAACTAGCCGTTGAAAATGAACGTTGTCGGCACAAGTTACAAAGCACTCCATCGGTGCGCAGAAATAATGAAGGAAAATGATGATCAAAGCATTGCAAAGAAGCCAAAAATCCAGGCAACGTTGCCATCGACGCGTTCCAAATTTGATGAAGACGTATTTCATGAAGGAAGAAGGCGTCTCCCAGATCTACTAGACGTTAAGCTTTGTAAAACACCTTAAAGGTATTGTTTGTGCCTAAAAATACGACGAGCAGGGAACGCATCATAGGCTACGCGTAGAGTGATCACGTCGACGTGACGAGAAATAAAGGAAGATGTCGTTGCAGCGAAGACAAGGTCGGCATAGCATATTTTATCTCTTTATTGTTTATTCCTTATGTAATTAGTAAAAGATATTAGAAAGAATATCTTTTACCATATTTTTATATCTTTATCTAGAAAGAAAAGATAAGATCTCATTTCCTTAGAGATAGAACTAGGGTTAGCCTATAAAAAGAGGTTAACGTCTGCTTTGTAATCATTCAACCACCTCGAGAAATAATACAAGTACAAGTCCTTAACCCTAATTTCCCATCGTGTTCTTGAGTGTTGAGATTGTTACGTCAAGTTTGATCTTTGCCCTACAATTGCTAAGTTATCATCTCGTTGATAATTTCGCTACAAACAATAATTATATTAATGCTAGCTTGGGTACATTACAAGAACTAATGCGTTAATGTTGTTAGATAGATATCACAATTTTTCAATACTTCCTTACAAACTCAAAAAAGTTAAATTTATAAATTAACGAAACGCCTATATGCACGCGACTTTTTCTCTATATGCACGCGATTTGGTGCGCAGATGTTATGCGCATAGGTTGGTGCGCAGTTTTCTTGCGCACAAGGGTATTTTCGGGATAAATGTGAAAATCCTGACGATGTCTGACAAATGTGTGCGCAGGACAAAAGCGCACAGAAGAAATAATGCGCAAAAGTTCAGCGCACGACGTTTCGGATTCCCGAATGTGTGCGCTGAACTTCTGCGCACAGGATTAGTGCGCAGTTCTTATGCGCACAGGGTCTTTTAAACCCTTGCGCAACTTCTTCTTCTTCTTCCTTCTTTCTCTTCTTTTCTGCGTTTTTACGCTCGACGGCGCCGACCACCTTTTTTCCATTTCCGAGCGTTTCCCTCGTCTAAACACAATTCCGTCAATGGATTCTGAACCCCCTCATTCTTCCGGTCCCGACCACACCACTTCCGTCCCAATCCCAACACCTCCGGCGACTTCCGTCCCAACGGAGCCACCTCTGGCGACCTTGTCCGACGATGAAGCGTTGGTGGATGGAGGCGGCCGGCGGTATGCGACTCGAGCGGCATTGGCAGCGGCAAATGCTCCTCCGGGGACTATTCCGGCGACAATTCCGGCGAACATTCCGACGAGGGCTAGGGTTCCGGCGACTCGGGTTCCAGCGACGACGGCTACGGATCCGGAGACACCGCACGAGCTTTATTCGGTATAAAATTTCTAAACCCGCTTTTTTCAAATATTTATCGTATTTAATTTTGGAAATTTATTCGTAATTTTTTTTTGTAATAATTACGATTAAATTTAAGTTTTTTATGAATTAAATATTAGAATTCGTATCTTAATTGTAATTTAATCGTAATTTTTCATAATTACGTTTAAATTTCAGTTTTTTATGAATTAAATATTAGAATTCGTATTAATTGTAATTTAATCGTAATTTTTCATAATTACGATTAAATTTCAGTTTTTTATGAATTAAATATTAGAATTCTTATTAATCGTAATTTTTTATAATTACGATTAAGTTTCAGATTATTATGCATTAATCGAATTATTATGAATTCGTATTAATTGTAATTTTTTAGTAATAGTAGTGATTATTATTTCGTATTAGTTGAGATGTTTATTTTTTAGTAATTTTGAATTAAATATTAGAAACTTAACAGTCATAACTAGTTATGACTTAATTGTTAAATTTCTAACAATTCCTATTAAATAATTTAGTTTTCGTAGATATAAAGACTCGAATTTGATTACGAAGTTGCAAATTATTTCCGAATATTTTAGTATGAATTAGTCATACTAAAAATATAAAAACATGTAGACTATACAAGCCGTCATGGATCAGACGGGCAACACGATGCCCGCACCAGTAGCGGAACGGCTTCCACATGGACATGATGTGGCAGCCGGTGTGCGATTAGAGTTTGAGGCCCTCGAACGATTTTTCGGCACCGGATCACCTGAGCGTCGTGAGCCAGAGAATGAGTACGACGAGGCACAGCTGCAGCAGCAGGAGATAGATGGTTCACATATGGAGATAGATGGACAGACAGGAGATTTCCATGACGACGTAGATTATCCTGGTCGATATCTTACTGCGTTCGACCCTATTGAACCCACACCAGTACAGGCGCAGGTGACCACAGATGACTATGATATCCACGACGCACCTCTGTTTCAGGATGTTGTACCTCGCAGTTTAGAGCATACAGAGCAGGATTTACCTGCAGTGACAGATGCAGAAACGTCGACATCTTCTCCTCCTACGGTCGCATCTGCAGAGCCAGTCGCATCTTCAGAGCCAGTGTCGGGAGATTTAGACGACGATGACCATGCCGTAGCGACCTATTTTCCTTGGCTCGGGGACTCGATGCAAGACATTTGTCGTCCACGTGCGCCTCACCTACTGTGTTCTTATGATACGCATATAGCGAGATGGATATGGTCGCGTGGTCCTCTTCCAAGGCCTGCTCCCGATGTACCATTGGTGCCCCCGGTGCAGGTTAGGAAGCGTGCCCGTGCGGGGGAAGTTGTAGGCCGAGGCAGAGGCCGAGGTGGTGGTGAGGGTGCTGTAGGCAGAGGCCGAGGTGGTGGGAGAGGGAGAGGGAGAGGTAGAGGGAGAGGGAGAGGGAGAGGCCAGGAGGGTGCTGAGGGAGTTGGTGGTGAGGGTGTTGCTGCTGAGGGAGTCGCTGAGGGGGCTGCAGTTGAGAAGGTTGTTGTTGAGGAGGTTGCGGCTCCAGTTAGAGGTGGTCGTCGTCCCAGGCAGAGACGACGAGTAGGAGATATTCAGCCAGAGGATGAGGCAGAGGATGGGGACAGGGATGAGGCCGAGGCTGATGCGGCTCCGTTAGATCCGGTATGTTCAATAACATTGATCTGAATGCTTATAATAAGTTATACGTTTCATATTTACTAACCGGACGCAATTTTTTTCCTGTACTTATTTAGGCTATGAAGCTCCTGAGGGTGATGTACAGATCTGCACAGGTTCATGATTATGAGCATCATATTTCAGCTGAGGAGGGTACATGGTTCAGGCTTGCTGAGCGTTCTTGGCTGACAGAGCTGCGCCGAGTGGGCATAGCGTCTCAGATCGATGCTGCATTGATTTCTGCTTTTGTGGAGAGGTGGCATCCAGAGACCAACACTTTCCACATGCCATTTGCTGAGATGACCATCTGCCTATATGACGTGATGCAGATCCTCAGAGTCCGTATACATGGTCGTAGCTGCAATCCACCTATGACAGATGACCAGATCTATGCGGCGCTTGCGGACGCTATGGGTCAGGAGGCTGATGACATGAAGGCATGTTATAGCTCAGGTGGCATTCATTTCGGTGCCCTCAATGCTCGGTTGGAAGTTTTGTTTGATGCGCCAGTCAGGAATGAGTTTCACATTGCCACTCTGTATCTCCTTTTGCTTCTGGGCTTGACTGTCTTGGTGGACAGGTCGACAAAGGGTGTCAAGGTCCAGTACGCGGCGCTTGTTCTCAACCATGATCGTACAGGGGACATTGCATGGGGAGCCGGCATACTTGTATTAGTGTATCGCAATTTAGGGTCTGCATCTAGAGTCGAGACGACAACCATTGGTTCATGTGGGATTCTTCTGAGGGTAAGATCTTGTCTTTAACGTCTTGGTGAATAACTCTTAACTATTCACGTAGTTTTACTAATAATCTGTAATTGTTTATATGTAGTGCTGGATCTGGGCATACTTTCCTCATTTTCGTGATCACTTTGTCACGAACCCTGCATTCGCCCATGGAGATGCTGCTGTAGGATTGTATACACCACTTAGCTCGGATACTGGGCGTTTGGTTGCCATCCGTCGCATGCTCGACAACATGAGATATGAGCAGGTTTGGATTTAATTTCTTATATTTTTTATTTCATTACCGCAATACGTGTCTAATTTGGCTTGTTATTTGTTTCAGGTTAACTGGCAGCCATGGAGAGATTTGGACTTCAACTCACCAGAGGTTTCTCCTACGAGATTTGAGGGCGTATTGAGCATCGGGAAATTTCATGAGGCCTACAACCCTAGGAGAGTCCTGCGGCAGTTTGGGCGGGCTCAGCCCGTTCCCGACCCACCCATTCAGCCGTTGTCATTTAATCGGCCCATGGGTTGCACGAGGTATGACGTCGTTTATGCACCTGAGCTTCTTCATGCATGGGACGCAGAGCCGAGGCCTCTGATCGATCTGGATGGGCCGGTTGCAGAGCCAACATGGAAGATGTCTGATGACTATATGGATTGGCTGGACGAGTTCTCACATCCCGTCGTCGATCCATCCTCTGAGAGACATGATCGCCCGCCTCGCTATGGATATACCCCGGTGCCTATCGATGCATTAGCGGTATGTAAAATTTTATAAAGTTTGTACAAAACTTAGCTTTAGACCTTAACTAACGATTAAATTTACGTTTTGTTTGCAGCGTTGTCAGATCCTTCAAGCCATGATGCACTCTTAGAGGCACCTCAGGCACCTTTGGCACCATCTTATTTACGTGCATCGCGGATGCCACCACCACCACCTCCTGTTTTCCGAGATTCTGTTCATGAGAGGGGCCAGGGGAGTGGATGCGGCACTCAGGATGATACGACTCAGGAGGATGCGCACCAAGATGATATGACTCAGGGTGATGTGCCTCGGGAAGATGCTCCGCCTTATACTCAGAAGACTCGGGATTAGACGCTCGACTTCTGTTTTTGTTTGATGGATGTTTTATGTACGATTGATGTTTTATGTATGCCTTTTTCTTGTGTGATGGTTTTAAATTTTATGTTTTGCTTGTTTGAATATTCAAAACGACTCCGAACAATAATGCAAATACAAATCTGAACATCAAGACGTGAAAAACTATATTGATTTGAAAACGAAATACAAATTTCAACAACAACACTACACAAAGAGATGGTGAGGAAGACCAACCTATCAAGATCCCCAAACCGATGATTGGTTTCGATGTTCGGAGTCGGCAATATGTACCAACTAATAACCAGTTTCCAAACTCTTATTAGTTCGTACATTTTGCTAAATCCGAACATCGAAACCAATATCGGTTGGGGATCTTTATAGGTTGTCCCTCCTCAACTTCTCTTTGTCTAGTGCTATGCTTGTTTACTAACGATTACAACAATGACTTAACTAACGATTACAACAACCACTTAACTAACAATTACAACAACGAACTAATGATTAAAACAACCACTTAACTAACGATTGGAAGCCAGGGTCGCCTTAAGATCGGCGTTTTCCTCCTCCAACGTACGTATCTTCGAGAATAGATCTCTTATTGCAGCTAAGGAGTAACAAGGGTGTGGTGGATCGATCCACTCGTGGAATTCACAAATGTAACCACTAGTACCAGCGCATGTCCAGAACCTTCGAGCGAGGTTTCTTCGAGATTCTGAACTCCTCATTACCGCTGGTCGATCACATTTACAATAAAAAAGGGCAGCGTTGCTTAATGATGAACTGTGCGACATAGCGAGTGTTAAGAGACAAATGGTGAGATTGGTGAGGTTAAGAGAGAAATGGTGAGATTGGTGAATTGAGGTGAGTGCAACCCCCCTTTTATAGCTTCGTTTTTTGCTGTTGAAATATGACCGTTTCGTGCGCAGATGTTATGCGCACGCAACGGTCATATTTTAACGGTCTTCAACCGTGCGCTTAACACTTGCGCAAATAATATACGTGCGCATTTGGCATGCGCACAAGAAACTGTGCGCACTCGAAATGTGCAAAGAATCATGTGCGCAGATCTAATGCGCATATAAGGCCTCCAAGGCGTTTTCGCGTAATTTCGATCAACTTTTTGTGACGGGGAGACCGTATACACACTTTATATGCCTAATAACACTAGTTTGTATAAGTTTTTCAAACATAATCCACATCGATGTGCTAGACCCTTCATATCACAACTATTTCGAAGATTGAAGAGTATAGTGCGCAGTGGTAGAACGCACAGAAATTTCGGCCATGCGCTAATGTAAAGCGCACCTATTCTGTACCTTTTTGAATCTGTAACTTTTGGTGCGCAGGTGTAACGTGCACAGAAAATTACCGTTAAAAATTTGTGCGCAGCTACATAGCGCACTTTTAGTTACCGTTATTTTGAATCGGTAACTCCTTGTGCGTAGAAGCAACGCGCACCATATACATAAATTCCTATAAAACCAACGGTTTGAAGGTGGTGATTTCTTCATCCATCTCAACTAGTTCATCCATCTCAACTAGAGCAAAACTCGAAGTTTCCCTACTTAATCGGTAAATTTTTCTTTTGTTCATTTTTGTATATGCTTTGTTTTTTGTATATGCTTTCATGTTTATAACTAAAGTTTTTTATTATTTACTTATTTGGAAGAACATAACTACGAATATGGCATCATCATCATCATCACCAAGACGTGTGAAGCCTGACCCTCCACAGATAATGTGTACTGGTACAAAAAGGTGTCGCCAAATGTGTAATGTTTACGTTAGCAATGACGAAGACATGCCTGACCAGTATGGACGAAGGCATTATGCATGCAATTGTTTCTTCGGAATCAGGTTTATTGATCCAGAGCATACCCCTACTGCTTTACGTGCTATCACGAAATTAATCATCAAGAAAAAGAAGAGTGACAATAGAGTGAAGGTCGTGATGGAAAGGTTTAAGATTAAAGAAAAAGAATTGCGGTTGATGGTTTGTAGTATCGTCTATGCTTCCGACTCCTCTTCCTCTTCTGCCGACGACGCCTAAATCGTAGACATCTAATGTTATGAGCATTGTGTACTTTCGTTGTGTACTTTCATTACGTACTTTCATTATGTACTTTCATTATGTATTTTCATTGTCGCTTCTTTGTCTCTCGAACGTGTTAAGAAATTCCAATGCAATCTGATCCATTCATTGTTATATAAAGCACAATTACACTACTACCAAAATAACAAATACGAAACATTAAAAACCAAGGCATTACAAACTAAGAAATTCCAATGCGTCTTCTAATTATTACATGACAATCTCACTCAGTCAGATATGTGAACGGGTTCGGTCCCTCCTTTATACATGAATGGATCTGGTGCCCGACCATTTGAAATGCGGTACTCTGGATACATCCTCAAATTGTCCCCAAATGTTTCTTCCCACCATTGAATGTTTGGATCTACGTGTTTCTTCCACGAACCGGGAGTATGCGGTAGTGGCGAACCAACCATCAACGCCACCTATATAAACACAATCGACTTAAGATATTAAACAAAAAACTATGATTACACAAGTATCAAGTACAATTGTCTACTTTACCGGTATGAAGTGGTCACGGTTGCCTACGTGTGCCATGCCGAAAATCTGTCGTGGAGGATCAGCGTTTTCTGTTCTACACCTTAGCGGTAAGCAAAAGGTCGGAGCATCCCAACACAATAACACGAGGCCAACTTGGTATAGGGTGGCAAACACTAAGCCCATCAGTGGAAAGTGCAACCAGTACAGTTCTGAACAAGGGCTTCTGCAATGGTTAACTTGGAGAATAAGATCCTCCCAAGTACCCGGACGAAGACGACGACGAATAGGCTCGTACAATTCTCGGTTCTGAAGCAGCTCCGTTACCAGCTCATGCCGAATGTTTTCGTACTCTTGTTCTTTTCTTCCCAGAAGTAAGGCCATCGACCTATAACCACAATGTCCGTCAGAACGTACCTGTCTAACATCTGTGATGTATGGAAGCCAAAAATCATCCAAATTGTCAATGCCGAAGTCAACCCCCCTATGAATGAGAGGAACACCAAGTTCTTCAGGGCACTGATCGAAGTCAGTGTAGTTTGATCCTTCAGGCTGTGATAGGTCGGGCATGGGTTGAGAATGAAACTCCTCGGCCTCAATGACCATGGGAAGTGATGTCGTTGTTTGCTCTCTAGGACGACCTGGTCGTTTTTCTCCTGTATTGTTTGCCTTCTTCTTTCCTTTTGATTTCTGCTTTGCCTCCTCCTTCTCATACTTCTCCAGCTCTTCTTGTTTGTGCTCAAAATAACTCTTCTCTCTCGATCCTCCTTGTCATTTTCACTGTCATCCTCCTCCTTTTTAGGACGACCTGGCCGTCTTGCTCTTGTACTCTTCTTTCCTTTTGATTTCTGCTTTGCCTCCTCCATCTCATACTGCTCCATATCTTCTTGTTTTATGTCATCCTCCTTGTCATTTTCACTGTCAACCTCCTCCTTATCCTTGTTCTTTGCACCCTTTGGCCTGCCTTTTCTTCTCACATTTGTCGGTTCTTTCAAGGTAGTTAGTTCAGGATGCTCCAAGTCGTGATACAACTCACCTAGCTGGTATGCCGTGCTTTTCTTCAAGGTTCCAAGTTCCAACTTGGTGAACATTTCATGGAGTCGCAACTCTATAATGTTCATTCGGACCTTCAGATTTGGGTCGTCTTCTGTTTCAGGAGTGTCATCCCAATGCAAATCCCTCCAGAACGGGTGAATGTCATCCTCAATCAGGGGTGTGTTTGAAATGATAGCGTGTGCAATTTGATGGACGCACGGCAACCCAAGACAGTTCCTCACCCAATGGTCGGTGCATTGTTCAGGAAATTTCCCCGTCAACATGATCTCATAAGTAGCCAACAAATGATCAAAACACCTGTATGACACTTTGTAGAATAGTCGGGAAAAAATAGCCCTTTCAAGCGGATGCATGTTTGGATCATCAAAATCAGTTGGTCGTTTGGAGAGAGACATGTTCATGCTCGCCCTAATTGAATCAATCTGAAGGAGTACTGAATGATGGATCCGTACGATCACTTTGTTAAAGCCCCCTCTGCTGGAACCAATAATATCTTTCAAAACCTTGTGCATCCCTTCAACTCTAAAAAACAGTTAAGTTGGTAAGTTCAGAAGTACGCCGTTATGATATAATCGTCTTTAACTAAAAAATATCAATATTTACCTGTTTGAAGTCCTCGTAAGGAAATGAAGCTTATGATCTGTCCAAGCCCTCACTATACTTGTCTTGTGAGGATTAAGCCATGTTCTCTCGACGTATCCCACAAGGCCGCTCTTCCAAGATCTCTTCAACTGTTCGAGCCGCAGTTCATAGGTCTCTTCAGTAGCTGAGCAAAATAGTCCCCAACATTGTCCTGCAAAGGCTTCCACTTTAATTTGTCTCTTTAGGATGGTCGAAGCATGTGCCTCAATGTTGTGTTTGATATGCACCCAAGACAACAGATGTTGAACTTCGCTCTCGAAAACAGTCTTTATCCCTTTTATCAGCGTGTCTTCGCAATCTGTCATTATAGCCGTTGGCATCACTCCCAAATCTATGAATAATGACTTCAATTGAATCACTATCCATGTGTAATGATAAATCCTTTCCGCTTTAGTGAATGCATACGCGATGTTGAACGTCTTGTGTGAACTGGTGAATCCAACGATCTCTACGAGCGGCATTTCATATCTATTGAAACATTAACATATATCACTACAGGACAAGTCTGTCGTCTTCGTAAGTCCCTCTACGGTCTCCGCCAAGCTCCGAGAAATTGGTTTGCAAAATTATCTTCAGCTTTACGAGGTTTTGGGTTCAAGCAAAGTTATGCAGACTACTCTTTGTTCTCCTTTCAGCAGCAAGCTAAGACACTTCATGTGCTGATTTATGTGGACGATCTCATAATTGTCGGTAATGATCTTCCTTTAATCTCTCGGTTCAAGTCTTATTTAAGCTCCTGCTTCCACATGAAAGATCTCGGCGCTCTCAAATTTTTCCTTGGAATTGAAATCGCAAGGAACTCCACGGGTCTATTCTTATCTCAACGGAAATATATACTCGATATTCTTTCCGAGTCAGGTTTACTTGCTGCTAAACCATCTGATTTTCCCATGGAACAACATCACCATCTTGCAGCTGTTTTTTTTTTGTATATGGTAAGGACCAGGGACTCGCCTATGGATAGGTGACAACCCTTGACCATCCAAGTGAATGGCCCTAAGAACGTCGGTATGAGAGGACATCATACTCGACTGTAAGAACACTGGTCTCATAATTCTGATATAATCATCATGTATGATATTATCCTTATTACACTTAAGGATAGTTTTAAGGACATGCGGCTTAGCTAGTAAGTCCGCAGGTTTATTTGCTTCTCTAAAGCAATGAAAAATCTTGACATTACCAATAGTGGTAAGTAGATTTTGGATGTCAATTATAATATTGCGAATCTCCAATGGTATCATCCAAATATTCTTAATACTATTAATAACATTTAAATTATCTCCTTCTAATATTAGTTTACCACAATTCAGTTTTTTTGCAAGCTTGACTGCAGCTGCTGTTTGTCCGTCTTATGCTGAACCGGATCGCTATTGTCGATTGGTTGGTCGCTTGATATATCTTACAATAACTTGCCCTGAGCTCTCTTACTCGGTTCACATTCTCGCCCAATTTATGCAGGACCCATTGGTTGTTCACTGGCACGCAGCTCTTCGTCTTTTACACTACTTAAAAGGCAGTCCGGGAAAGGGTTTGTTTCTGTCTGCCTCTAGCCCACTTCAACTTCGAGCCTTTTGTGATTCTGATTGGGCATCCTGTCCAACGACGCGCCGATCGATCACCGGTTTCTTTGTTCAGTTGGGTAACTCACCCATCTCGTGGAAGACGAAGAAACAAGCAACCATTTCCCGCTCTTCGGCTGAAGCGGAATATCGCTCTATGGCGTCCACTTGTTGTGAGCTTATTTGGCTCAAGTCTTTGTTGTTGTCCCTTGGTGTTAATCATACACAACCTATGCGTTTGTTTTGTGATAGTCAAGCGGCCCTGCACATTGCGGCGAATCCCGTCTTTCATGAACGAACAAAACACATAGAGATCGACTGTCATCTTATTCGGGGTCAAATTCAGGCTGAGAATATCACTACAAAGTACATCGCTTCCGCACATCAACCCGCTGATTTGTTCACTAAGGCTTTGGGAAAGATTCAGTTTCACTTGCTTTTTGGTAAGTTGAGCATGATTGATCCTCATGCTCCAACTTGAGGGAAAGTATTGGGATTTATGTATATTATCCTTATTTACTTATCTTATGTAGATTCTATCCTAGTATATAATATCTCTTATTCCTTGGAGATCAAGTTGTAATCCTCATATATATATGAGGCTGCTGTAATCTTTCACGGACACATCAGTAAATCATCTTTCTCAATACTTTCTCTCTAGTTTAACACTGTTGTTGGTGTTGCAGCTACATTAGCTGCAATAGAAAGGTAACTTGGTGGTGCTGCCTCCAGTAAGGACCCGGAGATGGCCAAAACGGACATTGTTGTGGCCTCAACTGCAATGTTAGTGGTTGCTTAGTGGATCGAGGCTTCTTAGCTCAAGGGCGTTGACTGTCACCACCTCGCCTCCGTTGTTAGCTTTGTTGTCAATGTTCGCTCAGCTGGTACCATCCTAACAACAACTGTTGCAACAGGTAACTCAAAGAATTTATTATGGAAGAATATGGTTCAATATGGGTGATCACCATTCATTTTTGTGTTTGTGGTGGATGAGAGCCTAAGGCGTGAATATTTTTAACCGAGATTCAAATGCCAACAAGTAATTAGTTTATTGATTGCCTAGTCACAAAACATAGAGCATTAGATCGTTATGATTCTGCTTAGTACGCACATAAGTCAACATTTGCATGTCAAGATTAGAAGCCCTTGTTGATAGGGTTAGATTTTGGTGATATCTTTCATTTATAGTAGATGCACAATTATGTATTGCATCTTTAGGTGGGGCAGCAACACTGAAAGCAAGGGAATATAAAGAAGTATGAAACAATATGTATTGTCACTAGGTTTTTATTGGTAACTTGGTGGTCCTGTGAAGACTCAGCCTCCTCGTGGATGCTAAGGCGCGCTCGGATCTAGATTCAAGGTGGGAAATTCTCTTGTTTTGAAGATGGACGAGACCTTGGATAAGGTTGAGTGTTGGCGGAATTTGGTGGATAGTTGGCGAAGGCGGAAGACTTTGGATAAACAAGACTTTGAATGTTATTCAAAGGCTTGAGAAGGGTTGGAGTTTGTTTCTTTGTAGATCTTTATCACACAAAGAAGAAGAAGGGATAGATCAAAAGGGACTCGAACCACCTTTGATAGGGTTTTGACACCAAGGCAAAAGGATAGGAGTTTTCTCAACTAAAGGCTTTTGCTTAAATTTTAATGTACTTACAATGGAAGCCAAGAGTGGCTTTTATAGGGGTGAAAACGTCCTTGGGCTGCAAGCCAAGGATCACTCTTCAAATCAAGCATTAAAGAGGCTAAAATCTAGGAAATAAATGCTAAGTGTGAACAAATCCAAAGGAGGGATCTAAGGGATTATGTTAGACACTTATTAGGATGATCCAATGGCTGAAATTGGTGATCCATGTGACCCTCACACGGATTGATGACATGGCAATTCATCTTGGAGGATTTAAAGAGATCACATTGAATGCTTGATGGCGCAAAAAGGGGAATTGTGTCTCTTCCGGGTCCGAGGCCTTTGGTACGCGCGCTTGGACCTTATGTTGACTCCTTGGGTCCATTTAGGACCTATGGAACCATGTGCGCCAAGCCAATGTGGGTGGAAGGGCTCGGACGCACACAAGCCTTCTTTGACGCATAGGCGGCGTCGGGCGTCAAGCATGGCCTTGGTCACTTTGAACTTGTGAGGCACTTGTATGGGCGTTCTTGACCTTATTGGACTCCTTTGATGCCTTTGAGTCCAATAGTAGTGGCTTGATGGGATTGAACCCCATGGTGAGATCACATCATCCTGTCTCCAGTAAGAAATGCACAATTATGAGTTATGGTTGAGTGATATAAATTGACACAATTACATCACCAATAACCAAAGATTTGATCACAACTTATAAGAATGAAACGAATTCGTAGGTACAATATGTATTGTCACTAGGTTTTTATTGGAAATGTCGGATCCGACAAAGGTTCTATGGATATCAGTGGAAATGGAAAACGGATGTAAGTGTATAAATTTTGGTATCACATTCAAGTGAAAATTTTAACTCCGTATAACAAATAAGGGGTCTCCAGTGGTAAGCTATAAATGACTACGGAGTACAAGTTTTTAACAAATATCATACATTCATACCCCAATAGCAAGGTAAAAATAACAAAAATAAAGAATATTTCTTGGAGATTCTCTATTTTTCCAACTCAAAAGCCGAATATTGCAACCCAAATAGCATTTCATATAGGAAAGTTGATGATGTGTCAAAAAAACATTAGGTTTATTTAGCACATTTGTTTGTTAAATGTACAATTTTAACTTGTTACGTACTACTCCATATAATTCTAGGTGGAGATGTTGATAACAACAATTTGTCGTGCTAATTGCTCCTATGCAAGCAATCCAAACAAACCTAATATGCAGTCCTAGGCAAGTAAGGGTCGAGTCCTCAGGGGGACAGATTCTAGTTCTGTATGAAATATATGTGTCAATCAAGTAACCAAAGGGGGGTTTTGATTGTCTTAAGTAACCAAGCATGCAAATAGTAACAAGTAAAAGATGATGGAATCAGTAATTGGGAAATAGCTCAGCCAAACAAATATCCACACTTCGCATGACAAGTTGATCCTAGATAACTCATTCAATATCTCATGCAATGGAAATTCCTATTCCTTTTCTGAATTAACTATTAGCACAACCAGATACTAATAGCTCTAACTAATTAAACAACCATGAAACTATCAAGATTCAGTTTAATAGCAGCATAAAGATGAGGAATATAATCAGGATACATCAGCATAAAACAACTAGCTTTTATCCTAGATGTAAATCAATTGTCTATACATAAGACTAGCACAACCAGATACTAGCACGATGCAGTTGCTACAACGAATTAGATATGCTCAACCAATAACAATCTAATCTAGCAATAGATCAATAAATACGATACCTAGATGATCAGGCTAGAAACAATCAATATTAATCATAATAGATTCAAGAAAGAGAATAGATTAATTCCAAGCAATTGATAAGGAACGAGAAATCTCACAACTTAATCAAAACGAATGCTTCAATTGTCTGACTAAGCAAAAGGGCTTAGTTCTTCATAACAAATGTCTGCTGATGAAAAGAAAAGTGTAAACGGGGTTAGAGCAGAACAGGCTCTCCTCTAACCTAATTATATAAAAGATATCCTAAAATAAAACATAAAAACGAGTTTAAACAAATAAGGAAAAATAACAAAAACAATAGAAAATAGAGATGGTAATTCGGATCTGACAGAGGCAGCGGTCGCTGCCTTTTGGGCAGCGGTCGCCGCCAGTAGATAGCTTCAACTTCTTCACATGGATGGGCGGCGATCGCCGTAGGTTTGGCGGCGGTCGCCGCCAGTAATGGTCTTCGTCTTCTTCTGTCTTCTCATCGGTCTTTTGTTGGCTTCTCTTCTTCTTCTGTAATAAGTCTCTAATATCAACATAAAGCTCCATACGTCGTCTTCACTCCAAATGCATGAATAAGCTCCAAGACGCTCCTAAAACTCAGTAATCTCACCCTAAAACACTATACTTACACACTATGATATCGTGTGTATCAAACTCCCCCACAATTGAATCTCTACTTGTCCCGAGTAGATAGAAAACTACTACCCATCATCAATATAGCTCATAGACACCCAAGTACACAAGAGAACTCAATACTAAGAATATAGCACCTAAACATGTAAGCTCATAACTCTAAACAAGTTAAATCACCAACATCCTAGCTAACAACCAACTAACTCCAACTCAATCAACACCAAATAGTCTCATCCTCCAACAACACTAACAAATGTGATCAAAGAAATCATGACCAAAACTACCGCCTTATAGCTCCAAAATGTCCTACCCAAATTCTTCCTTATATCACCTCCAACTTATGTCACCTCGCCAAAACAATAACGAGTCCTAAAAATCTCTCTTTTCTTACCACTCATTTTGCTTAGGCGCCCTCTCGGGTTTTCATCCTAACCATTCATTAATTGTTCCAGGGCTCACAAAAACTCACATCTCTCGAAACCTCTTTTCACCCCAACCTAGTGTTGGTCCAGGTTACCTGCTTATTGCATAGATCTTGCTATCCCAGGTTTTTTCTGCCTTTTTTCATATTTTTGTGGCTTTTTCTATTTTTGTCTTCTTTTTTTTTTTGTATTTTTTCATAATCATAATATCAAGTATCAGGCTAAGTGCAAGGATATGGGCTATGGTTTCTTACCATTTTCATTTTCATCGTTAGGTGAGCTTGAGTCAGATGTTGTTTGCCTTCTCAAAAGGATTCAGAAATTAGCTCAAGCTCAGGATATTGGGACACGGTCTGCTGCACATATATTCACTAGAATTGGTTTTGCGATTGCTAAGGGAGTGGGGGCCCAGATTGTGCCTAGGCTCCCCACTAACTCCATGTAGATACACTTAATTTTATATATTATAAATATAAAAAAAAAATGAATGTGAAAAAAAAAAGATAATATCAAAATAACAATAACAAAAACAATATCTACTCCCCCCCCCACTTAAAGCTGACATTGTCCTCGATGAATTAAAGACTGAACGATAAGGGGAAGTAAAGAGAGTACCGCTACTGAGATGGTGGATAATGTTGGGTCATGAAAATGTCCCAGGACCGCATCTGATCTTCTAGGCTCTGTATGTTCTCGGTCTGCCGCTGCTGAATGGTACGGAAATCAAGTTGATTGTCAACAAGATGAGTAGGCTGACCTCTCATGAAGCTCTGCTCATCACTGAAAAACTGTTGTTGCTGCCTGAACTCCCTAAAATCAATCTCCATTGCCTGCTGCCTCGTATCCATCCTTTGCATCATCTGAAACATCTGCCTCTGCATATCATCAGAACTCATAGAAGGAGGGACGAGATCACCCATCTCAATGTCTTCCTCATCTTGCTTCGCAGGTGCACGTGAGGGTCCAGCAAAAGAACTTTCAGAAGCACCCAACTGATACCTGCTTATATCAAAGTCCACATACTTGGGTCCAAAAGGCATCTCTACTCGAAGAGGAAGCTTGATCTTGTGACTTCCTCTTGAACCATAAGTCCAATAGTGCTTGCCTTCCATGTGTGACAAAACACCCACATGCCTCATCTTTACCCAGTCATAAACAAAGCTTGGAGAAACCTGTGATATTTCACCGATCACATTCTTGCCTTTCTTGGCACCCTGATATTTCGTACAACACCCCAAAAATAAGGATAACCAATCCTTCACCAATGAGCATTCTGGTGTCATGCTTCAAACTGCTGCAAGGTCTAGATATGGAAGCTTGTTCAGCTCTGATTGGCCTAAGAAAGCCCTCATGGTTACCTTGTGAGCTAGGCGGAGACAAGGATGTGACCATTTATAGTTATATTCTCCACTTTTTGCGTCATAATTTGAATAACATGTAGAGCCATACCAAAAATCCACGTACTCACAAGTGTCTTCCCATGCTGATTCCTTAGAGGGTGGTTTGGTAATCCCAAGCGCAGAGTTGAGTTCTTCGTAACTCATTGAGTAATTATTACCTGCAAGTACAAAAGCAACTATTTTCTCGTCTTTCACATTCTCAAGGGTGCTCAAGAACTCAATCGTCCAACTCTTGAATGTTGGTGCCTTAAGATGGAAAAACCGTCCCAAACCACCATGCTGAAACAGTTTCTCCGTGCAATCATAGAGGCGAAGTGCACCTAAGCAGTGATGGTCTAAGAACAAAGTGGACACAAATTCCGGTTTTTCTAGCCTTTTCTTCCTCTCCTTTTTCATCATTCAATCAACAACAACAACAACCAAGAGCAACAACAAGCAACAACAACCAAGAGTAACAATAACCACACCAAAATTCTCAAGAAGCTCAAATCCAAAAATAATCCTCCAAAGCAAACCAAAGCTTCAACAATTACTATTATCAACTCCAATCAATACTCAACAACAACCTAATAGCAATATCCTCCACAAATCATCAACCAAATAGCCCAAACCCTAGAATTCGAATTTCAAGTTCTAGGTCAAGAAGGGGCTTACCAAACCGAAATTGAAGATAGTGGGGCTTGGATTAGACTCCGGTGATGTCGGAAACGGGAAGAAACCAAGGAGAGGGCACCAAAATCCGACGAAGCCAACCAAAGACGAAGAGGCGGCGGTCGCTGCTGGTTGGGCGGCGGTCGCTGCCTTGCTGGTGAGGCAGGGTTTTTGACGGGAAGAAGGTTGCCGCCGGCGGTAGAGGGCGATGGGTGGCGGCGTCTGCGGGTTTTTGAGAGAGGGGAGAGTTTTTGTTGAGGGTTTGTGAGGGAGAGAGAGAAGAGGAGAAAGGTTTGATGTGTTTGAGTTTGGTAAAGTGAGGGTGGGGGAAGAAGGGAAGGCTGATAATATCGACTTTTGCACTCTTTTTTTTTTCTTTTTTTTGATTTTTTTTTATTTTTATTTTTTATTTTTTTTTAAATCTCACATATTTTTTTTTCCGCTCGGGTTTAGAAGCCATACCTGAGAGGCAGCGATCGTCGTAGGTTGGGCGGCGATCGCTGCAATTAATTGACAAAAGCCGTAGCCAAAAGGAATTGGCGGCGATTGCCGCTTCTTGGGGCGGCGGTCGCCGCCATTTGGCAGCGGTCGCTGCAATTAAATGTCAAAATGTCGTAGCCAAAAGGAATTGGCGGCGGGGGCTGCTTTTGGGGCGGCGGTCGCCGTAGGTTTGGCGGCGGTCGCTACCCGGTTGCTGCCTGGTCGCTGCCTTCACTTCGTGGCATCATCCAATTGTTTTCCTGCACAGCTTAGTTCCAAACAAAAACGTACGAAAGAAAATTAATGTGAGAGAGATTTATTGAAGAAAATAACTACCTAGCATCGGGTTGCCTCCCGATAAGCGCCTTAGTTAACGTCGTTGCTCAACTGAATGCTAGCACATCATGCCTGAGTTTCAGGTTCCTCCAGGAACGTTTCTTCAATGGTGTCCTTGGTGAATCCTTCATTATATTGCTTCACTCTTTAACCATTCACCTTAAACACCGTATGTGTAGCATCATCATACAAATCTATGGCACCATGTGGGCATACCTTGGCAATGACATAGGGTCCTGCCCAACGCGATCTCAACTTGCATGGGAAATTTCTAAGGCGGGATTGAAATAGCAAGACTTTTTCACCGACTTTGAAGTCTTTCCTCAATATGTTCTTGTCATGCCATGCCTTTGTCTTTTCCTTGTAATGAACAACATTGTCAAAGGCCTCAATCCTTGCTTCCTCTAATTCTTGTAGTTGCAGCTTACGAAGATCTCCGACCTCGTCAAGTTTCATACTACAATTCTTGACAGCCCAATACGCCTTGTGCTCTAGCTCAACCGGGAGATGGCATGCTTTACCGAACACCAATCGAAAGGGTGACATTCCAATTGGTGTCTTGTAAGTTGTTCGATACGCCCATAGTGCATCATCCAACCTCAAACTCCAATCCTTCCTATTAGGAGCTACTGTCTTTTCCAAGATGGATTTGATCTCTCTATTAGACACTTCAGCTTGCCCATTAGTTTGAGGGTGATAGGCAGTAGAAACTCTTTGCGTGACATGATACTTCTTCAACAAAGCAGTAATTGTCCTATTGCAAAAGTGTGTTCCCCTATCACTTATGATAGCCTTTGGGATCCCAAAACGAGCAAAAATATTTGTCTTCAAGAACTCTGCTACGACTTTAGAATCATCGGTTCTGGTGGCCTTCGCTTCCACCCACTTGGAAACGTAGTCCACCGCAAGGAAAATATATATATTCCCACAAGATGTTGGAAACGGTCTCATAAAGTCAATGCCCCAAACATCGAAGATTTCACAAAAAATCAGACTAGTTTGTGGCATCTCATCCCGACTAGACATGTTTCCAACTCGTTGACACCTATCGCAGGATATACAGTGGTAATTCGCATCTTTGAAGATGGAGGGCCACCAAAATCCTGCGTCAAGTACCTTTCTTCAGGTTCTTTGGACTCCAAAGTTCCCACCACATGCTTCAGAATGACAAAAGTTAAGATTCAAACAAACCTAATATGCAGTCCTAGGCAAGTAAGGGTCGAGTCCTCAGGGAGACAGATTCTAGTTCTGTATGAAATATATGTGTCAATCAAGTAACCAAAGGGGGGTTTTGTTTGTCTTAAGTAACCAAGCATGCAAATAGTAACAAGTAAAAGATGATGGAATTAGTAATTGGGAAATAGCTCAGCCAAACAAATATCCACACTTCGTATGACAAGATGATCCTAGATAACTAATTCAATATCTCATGCAATGGAAATTCCTATTCCTTTTCTGAATTAACTATTAGCACAACCAGATACTAATAGCTCTAACTAATTAAACAACCATGAAACTATCAAGATTCAGTTTAATAGCAGCATTAAGATCAGGAATATAATCAGGATACATCAGCATAAAACAACTAACTTTTATCCTAGATGTAAATCAATTCTCTCTACATAAGACTAGCACAACTAGATACTAGCACGATGCAGTTGCTACAACGAATTAGATATGCTCAACCAGTAACAATCTAATTCTAGCAATAGATCAATAAATACGATACCTAGATGATCAGGCTAGAAACAATCAATATTAATCATAATAGATTCAAGCAAGAGAATAGATTAATTCCAAGCAATTGATAAGGAACGAGAAATCTCACAACTTAATCAAAACGAATGCTTCAATTGTCTGACTAAGCAAAAGGGCTTAGTTCTTCATAACAAATGTCTGCTGATGAAAAGAAAAGTGTAAACGGGGTTAGAGAAGAACAAGCTCTCCTCTAACCTAATTATATAAAAGATATCCTAAAATAAAACATAAAAACGAGTTTAAACAAATAAGGAAAAATAACAAAAACAATAGAAAATAGAGATGGTAATTCGGATCTGACAGAGGCAGCGGTCGCTGCCTTTTGGGTAGCGGTCGCCGCCAGTAGATAGCTTCAACTTCTTCACGTGGATGGGCGGCGATCGCCATAGGTTTGGCGGCGGTCGCCCCAGTAATGGTCTTCGTCTTCTTCTGTCTTCTCATCGGTCTTCTGTTGGCTTCTCTTCTTCTTCTGTAATAAGTCTCTAATATCAACATAAAGCTCCATACGTCGTCTTCACTCCAAATGCATGAATAAGCTCCAAGACGCTCCTAAAACTCAGTAATCTCACCCTAAAACACCATACTTACAGACTATGATATCGTGTGTATCAGATGTCCAGATGCCCTTAGGGGTGGGAATTGAGAACTCTTTCCCTTAAAGTACGTAATTTAAGAATTATTCGAATATTTACTAAGATTTAACACAAAATCGCTCCACAATTCAATTACATTATTACAGTACATAATAGATGCGACTATATATCTCCTACTACTGCCAAGAAACTTACAAATCAATAAATCATCATTGGATAGTCAAAATGCATAACAACTCGAACAAAATTGTTGAAATGATAAAAATATATTTCAAACTCCAGTAAATATAGGTGATATAGCACAAGGTTACCATTTTCCACAATTGGGCCTAAGGTTGCAAAGGCCATTTTTTCGTGGGCCGTGAAAAAACCTCACCCTCGACCAACCCATCAGAGTCTAACATATATTCCACCTGCCACACCAGGTTCCTGTCGTCGCCCTGCGTCCATCAGGTTTTGGAAATTTTGTTTTTACGCTTCCCAATATTCCTATCTATTTTAACTATAGTAAAACTACAAGTAATGCCAACAAGATTATATTCATTGTTATACCCATTGAATGTGATAATATGTTAAATACAAGTGACATGAAAAGTATAAAGCATCATGGGAATTGTCAACACTATGAACACAACATGTCACCGCTTTGTTGGATTAGTGCAAACTAACTTCATCCATTAAGACCTTTCGCTATAAATTCTACTTAACTCTTTAAATATTGGGATATCTACTAGTATTTTTAAGGAAACCGATTCCTATTCATGGTACACTTCTTGATGGCAGACGAATCTGCAGGATCAAATGAAGGAGGCTGAAAACGTTCTCTTAAGTGCATTTGATGATGAAGTCGATGTAGAGATGGGTTCGTGAGGTCGTTGCGGAAGACGATCAAACGAACTTGGATAAGAAAACGACGTCTATCTAGGAATCCACCTAGAAAGGCTCGTTTGACTTGAAATAGCCCAATCAATCCACCTAGGGTTCTCTCAAGGTTTGAGTCCTCGAAACGCTGGACAAACCAAGATGTTCCTCGAACTCGGATTGATCGAGACTTATGGACACACCAACCACTCTTTCTCACAATTGAATTAAAACCAAGAAATCCACTTGAATTCAACTCAATAAAACTACAGCTAAAACAACGTCGAAACTAGACGTCAAAACTAAAACTTAGAAATATTCTCAATTTGTCAAAGTCTGCCTAAAACCCTCCAAAAACATATAATAAATAGTCTCCCTCGAATTGCTTGGTTCCCAAGAAAGGAAACCCTAGAAAATCCCGGATCTTGTTCTGATCATGACGGCATCGTCCAATGTCAAATAGGCCTAAATTTTGAACAAATTGAAGAAAAGCCCAAGTTCTGAAACGTATCCAAATGAGAGCTTAATCCGATCTTTCGTTTTCCCAGACTAACAGAAACAAATTAGGCCATATATTTGTCATTGGGCCTCTGTTGGGCTTCAACTTTGGACACAACCAAGATAGGCCCAAGAAGTATAATCTGACCAAAGATCTTCTCAAGTAGACGCCCGAGCCGTCCAGACTACTCTTCCCTAACTTGGCCTCGTCGTCGTCGCCGTGGAAGTCCTCGTCTTCCGGGAAACTCTTTTTCCGTGGCCTCCAAACTTAGTAAGGTTCCCCAATTTAATAAGTCTTCAGAATGGGGCCCTTGAGAGCTCACCCATACAGCCATGGGTAATATTTAAGAAGTTGATTTCTAAACAGTGGTGGTCCTACGTATATCAGCAGTGGGGATCTAACGTACATCACTTCTCTTATTGTAACAATATCTTAGATTCAAGTGGCACGATAAGTAAAAATCGTCATGGAGAGTCCTGTCCTTCCAAAAATATTAACATAAGACGTCACCTCTTTGCTTGATTAGTACAAAAATACTTTACCCAGATCTCACTCAATTAAGACCTCACACCATAAAGATGATTGTTTGAATATGCAAATATCATACTCCGTAATATTTAAGAAGTTGATTTCTAAGACAACCGCTACCTTATATAGTTACGGTTGGATGACAATACTATATATACATATGGCATAAGGTTTACAAAGAGTAAAGTACTGCCAACAACAACAACATACGTGTCACTCCTTTGTTTAAATATTTCCAAAATTACTTGAGCCGTATCTCACCACATAAGACTTTGTCTTCAAATTACAGTTGGATAACAATATGTTATATTCATGTGGCACGAAGTGTATAAAGCATATATCAGACTGAAGTACTGCCAAAGAACATACCATGTCACTCCTTTGTTTAAATAGTGCTAAAAGTAATTCAGTCGTATCTAACTACATATGACTTTGTCTACAAATTGTACTTAATTTAACTTAATCCTATTTCTAACATAGCTTCCAAATCAAGTTACTTTGCCTATAGAGTTTCCATTTGTTTTCTTAAATTGGGTTGAGATAATCAGAGTATATTGACACCTTATTCGATCTTAAAAAACTTAATTATGTCTTTTAAATGTAACAATATATTGGGTACAAGTGTCACGGTTCGTATGTAGCATCTTTGGGCCGTTGAAACGCATAGAAAAGTAAGTATTTTAGGTTTATTTCTTCCAGACGAACCTATTTTCAATAATACATTTCCCGTCTTTATTAAACATGCTTGCTCAGTACCATATACATCCCGCCAAATATAATTAATTTTCTATTTTTTCCCGCACAAAATAATTATTTTTCTATTCTTTTTCGCCTATAATGTCGTCTTGTCAATACTTTAATGAAGATTTATGATTCGGTATACACAAAACTATTTTTCAGAGTTTGGTTTTATTTAAGTCTTTACATATTTTCCCTCTCCTCTTTTCTTTCTATTAAATCTTTTCCTCGCAAAAGTAGTGATAAAGTACTCTTATTTTAATAAACATTTTATTGTCACGTTGACATATTTGCAAATAATGGACAATAAAAAAAAAAGTTGTCAATTTTGCCATATCTATCCGAAAAGTCGGTATAGCCGCAAGAAACATTAACTTTTATACATAATATGGGAATATATAAATTATGTGTGTTGCTGATGTGGCACTAGGAGTAGTGTTTAGTTGTTACTCATATAAGAGGATTACTCATATACTGTAAATAACAGATTTCAGAAATACATCAGAAAATCTCCCAAAACTCTCCCGCTCTCGTTACGCTTTTTTTCTTCCTTCACTCATGAATTGATCTTGCTCTTAGCTCAAGATCAGATCATTCATCGATTCCTCTATCACATTCTGGTTAGATGCAGAATGTTTACATGGTATCAGAGCGTCCAGATGACGATCGTGTTGTCGATTTCAGTTCACGATCGTGACCTAGATCTTCAGTCTTGATTGATTGTCGTAATCGTCCTTTGTTCTTGGCCGATTACCTGATCGATTGCTCAATATCGTTCGCTTGATCGATTGATTGTTTGCTCGCTGATTCTGTTCTTCTTGATTGATCGATTGATTGATCACTGTCTCTGTTCGCTATTTTCTTCTGGATCTTGATTGTGATCTTCGTTTTACAGCTCTTGACTACTCGATCTTGCTGGAGAAATTCAGTTCTCATTCCGATTGTTCTCTGATATTGATTTTTCTGATTCAACAAGCCTATCGACTGATTCTCATTAATGTCTATCAACGATCGAGAATCTGCTACTGGTGATGCTCCTAATTTGCGCAGTTCTACTGGAGGTACGAAATTTGATCCATACTTTCTCTCTAACTCTGATCATCTTGGAATGCAACTAGTTTCTGCACATTTTGATGGAACTAATTTTGTTAGTTGGAGTAAGAGTATAAAATTGGCACTGCGTTCTAAGATGAAGTTAGGTTTTATTAATGGAGGTATTACAAAACCAGTAGCTACCACTGAGGAGTATGAAATTTGGGAGAGATGTGACTCGATTGTGATGAGCTGGATAATCAATTCTATGGTTAAGGATATCTCACAGACTTTTGTGTTTGCTAATACTACATTTGAGTTGTGGACTGAGATTGTAGAGAGATTTGCTGAATCCAATGCTCCCTTAATCTTCCAACTACGAAGGAACTTAACAATTTTCGACAAGATACTCTTTTAGTTTCTATGTACTATAGCAAGCTTAAGCACCTATGGGATGAGATAGATTCCATTGATGGAATACCAATGTGCACTTGTGGTATATTTTCTCAGTGTTCTTGTGTGTTGCTGAAGAGACTCATTGACAGGGAGACATCTGCTAGGGTTATGCAATTCCTGATGGGATTATCTGATGCATACGAAAATGTGAGAAGCACTATATTGTCCAGTGATCCTCTTCCTAACACAAATAATGCCTTTCACATGGTTCTTCAGATTGAAAGACAAAAGGAAATTACAAGCAAGACCAGTAATTCCCATGAAGCTTTTAATGTTCAACGAAGTCAGTATTCCAAGCAGAACGGGACTTCTACTGGTTCTACATATGGTCCAGCACATGGTGCTTCTGCTGGATATGGTGGTTCAAGGAATCAGAATCCAGATCGTGAGCATAAAAAGACTAAGTTTGATCGTAAGTTCTCCTTTTGTCAAGAACCTGGTCATGTTAGGGAAGCCTGCTTCAAACTAGTAGGCTATCCGGATTGGTGGAAAGGTCCTCGTGTGGATTCCAATGGAAAATTGATGGCTAATGTCCAGTATGAAGGAGAATATTGCACTCCCATGGATAGTGAAGAGTTTGTGAATCAGAAACCAGACAACTCACTTGTGAATGCTGTTCTTGCTGAAGTAATGAAGCAGTTCAATGCCAGGACTAATGGTGGTGAAGGAACCAGTGGTGGTTTTGATAATCATCCCTCCATCAACTTCACAGGTAATCTTGCTTTACTCTCTCATGATTATACATCCAAAGTCCTTTCTTGCACATGGATCGTAGACTCAGGTGCTACTGATCATGTTGCATACAATAAGGTTATATTCAATGAGCTTAGACAGTTGGATAAGCCAATCAAGATTGGACTTCTAGATGGAACTTTTCAGAAAGTTGATCAGTATGGGACAGTTCGTGTGTCATCTGATTTGATCCTTACTGATGTGCTCTACATGCCGACATTTAAGCACAACCTGTTATCAGTCTCAAAATTGCTTGTTGACACACACTTGGTGTTTGTCTTTGGTGCTACCGGGTGTGTATTACACGACCTTACAAACAGTAGAGTTCTTGCCACTGGACAGAAAGATTGTGGCCTTTACAAGTTCTTGGCTTCCACTGGAGAAGATGGAGCAGCCCAAGACCTAATGTTTCAGATTGTGAATAAAAATACATTGAAACCTCAGATTTTTTCTTTAGTTTGTAATAAAGAGCCTCAGGTGGATTTACACCATGCTCGCCTTGGACATGTCTCATTGTCCAAGATGAAACATCTTTCCATTTGTGATTGCTGCTCTGTGAAGCTCTTTGATTGTTATATATGTGTTATGGCAAAACATCACAAATTGCCATTTACTCGCAGTTCTTCTCTGTCGTCCAAATTGTTTGATCTTGTGCATCTAGATCATTGGGGGCCTTACAGAGTACAGTCTCATTCCGGAGCCATGTATTTTCTTACGGTGGTTGATGACTATTCACAAGGAACTTGTACATTCCTCATGAACAACAAGACTCAGGTCTTTGCCCTGACTTCCCACTTTTTGTCCTACGTTGAGACTCAATTTGACACTAAGGTCAAATGTGTTCGTTCGGATAATGGTATTGGATTCGTAAATCAGCAGGTGAAACAGTTATTCTTGTCAAAAGGCATTGTTCATCAGTGTTCAGCACCAGGAGTTCCTGAGCAGAACGGTCGCGTCGAACGCAAACATCGCCATTTGGTTGAAATGGCTAGGGCTCTTCGTCTACATGTCAATCTTCCATCTCGATTTTGGGATGACTGTATCCTTACAGCTACCCATCTCATCAACCTGTTACCTTCCTCTGTTCTTCATTGGGTGACTCCCTACTCCAAACTATACGGAACTAATCCAGATTATGCTCATCTTAGTGTTCTGGGATGTTTGTGCTACGCCCTACAACCATCAAATTCTCGTGCAAAATTTGATCCCACCAGCAGGCGCTGTGTATTTCTTGGATATCCAAGAGATCAAAAGGCTTACAAACTCTTGGATCTACAATCTAATACAATTTTTATTGCACGCCATGTTCTTTTCAAAGAACATATCTTTGCTTTTCACAAAAATCCAGGTGTGGAGTCTACCCCTTCGCTGCCTCTTGTTTCTTCTGGAATGGAGGAATGCAGGGATTTCACTCCTCGTTCCTTGACAGTACCAAGTCCTGTCCATTCTCAGGTGCCTACTGCCTCACCTTCCCCTGGCTTTATCAATTCTTCATTAGACACTCCTACAACATCTCCTCCACTTGCCCAAACTGAACCTCCACCTCTACGACAAATGACTAGAGTTGTTCGACCTCCTCCTAAACTCCAGGATTTCGTTGGCTCTCAGCTTCCTGCTCGTGCTCCTGTTGAATCTCCACATTTAGTTGCTGATTCTTTTGCTCAGGCTTTTCACGCCATCTCACAGCAGGACTTGCACCGTCATTCCACGGACTATGTCGCTTCCCTTTTTAATGTATTTAGTGAAGTCGAGCCATCTACCTTTTCCCAAGCCAAGCAGCACGCACATTGGATTCAAGCTATGGATCAAGAGATCCTTGCCCTTGAGCAGAACCAAACTTGGGAGTTGACAAGCTTGCCTCCGGGCAAACGTGCCATTGGTTCGAAATGGATTTACAAAGTCAAGTGAAGGAGAAGGACTACAAACATACATTTTCTCCCGTTGCTAAGTTCACCACAGTTCGTGTTGTTCTTGCATTGGCTGTTGCTCATCAATGGGATTTGCACCAATTAGACATTAATAATGTCTTCCTTCATGGCTTCTTGGAGGAGGAAGTCTACATGGTCCCTCCCTTGGGTTATTCCAAAGCCCAACCTGGTCAGGTATGCCGCTTGCAACGCTCTCTTTATGGGTTAAAACAAGCAAGTCGTCAATGGAACATTGAGTTGACAAAGCACCTCATCTCCTTGGGTTTCGTCCAATCCAAGCATGATTACTCTCTATTTGTCAAACATAGTTCCTCAACCATTACACTTGCTCTTGTTTATGTGGACGACATGTTGATTACTGGGAATGATGAATCTGCAATTTCTCAGAACAAGGCTTGTCTAGATCGGGCATTCACAATTAAAGACCTTGGTCAAGCTCGCTATTTTTTGGGCCTTGAAATTGCTCGGGATAATGGTGGCCTTCATCTCAATCAGCGTAAATACGTGCTTGATCTCATTACTGATGTTGGCCTTCTGGATTGTAAGCCTGCTCCCTTTCCTATGCAACGCAACCTTCAGTTTGAGATTAATAAGGGAACCCCTATTCATGATCCTGAGGTCTACCGCCGGCTAGTTGGACGTCTTCTCTATCTCACGTTGTCTCGCCCTGACATCGCCTATAGTGTCCAGCAGCTTAGTCAGTTTCTGGCTTCACCACGGGAACCTCATCTTCAGGCTGCACTATTTCTTCTTCGATACTTAAAAGGCACAATCAATTGTTCCCTCTTTTATCCAGTCCAATCTGATTTCTCTTTGCGTGCTTATTGTGATGCGGATTATGGGACTTACAAGGATTCCTCACACTCTCTCACCGGCTACTGTGTTTTTCTGGGCCCTTCATTGATTTCCTGGAAAACTAAGAAACATACTGTAGTTTCTAAATCTACGACCGAGAGCGAATATCGCAACATGTCTCATACAGCAAGTGAACTCGTTTGGCTTGACGGTTTGTTGCAATATCTGGGCATCCAGGTTCCTCGCCCCATTCCACTTCGTTGTGACAACACAGCTGCTCTTCAATTGGCTGAAAATCCGGTGTTTCATGAACGCACGAAGCATATCCGGATTGACGCTCATTTTGTGCGGGAAATGGTTCAGGAGGGTTTCGTTGACACTTTGCACATCCGCACTCACTTGCAGTTGGTTGACATTCTTACGAAGCCTTTGGGTACTCAGCAGCACCTTTTCCTTGCTCGTAAGCTTGGCCTCGTTATCCCTTGTCCAGCTTGAGGGGGGTCTATGGGAATATAAAAATTATGTGTGCTGCTGATATGGCACTAGGAGTAGTGTTTAGTTGTTACTCATATAAGAGGATTACTCTTATACTGTAAATAACAGATTTCAGAAATACATCAGAAAATCTCCCAAAACTCTCCCGCTCTCGTTACGCTTTTGTTCTTCCTTCACTCATGAATTGATCTTGCTCTTAGCTCAAGATCAGATCATTCATCGATTCCGCTGTCACATTCTGGTTAGATGCAGAATGTTTACACATAATATTAAGGATATTACTGTCAAAATGTTGTTAAGATACCGACAATGACTTTGATACAGAAATTGGAGTCTAAAACGACATCCTTTTTGGAACGACGGAGTGAGGAGTTCTTGTGATTATACGTTAATGCTTGGGTAGATTACTGAAACTCACGTATGTAACTAGTTTGTAAAAAGGTAAGAGGGTTAATATCCTTATTATTATAAAAGTGAAAGGGCTGATATAATTATCTTTCGTGACACGTCGAATTTTTTTTTGAAATCGAAGGTTTATTGGCGTCAAGAATTTTATTGAATTGTTTTTTATTTTGGATGACTCATTTGTCATCCAGGTGTGTAGTAAATGGCAGGTTTCAGGTATTCAAAGTTTATCTTGTTTTTTTATTGTGATTGTTTTTTATTTATCCTTGCGAGTCTGATTAATTTGATAAGAAATGGAGCTTGAAAAATACGTGTAGGATTGAGTGTTAGGGACCATTGTTGGTTGACAAATTAAATTGGATGCAAGCTAGCTTGTTCTCTCGATGGGCCTCAAGGTAGTCTTTAGAAGTAACGACGTCTAAATACTGTTCCTTTTATCAATAAATGATTCTATGCAAGTACTCATCAACCAAATATTGTTCCTCCAACATCTGTTGGGAATACTTCAAGCATATTACAGTTAAAGTTCCTCTTATTATACAATATTTTAAGGCTTAACAAGGGTGGGTTTTCTATGTTAGGTATAAAACTCAAAATGTGGTAGTAACGTATAATAGCAATAGCTGTAAAATAGGTGAAAATATCTTGTATGGTTCTACACTATTCCTAGACAGCTAGCATAGTACACTCTCAGGCTATATATAATGTAAAGGTTTTTACCTAATTAATAGAGCAAGTATTATCCCACTTCTCCTCTCCTTTACACTATTCCACTATGGTATCAAGAGCCATATAGGAAAAACGTCCACATCAGCCCTTCTTTTTCCTTTCCTAACGAAAAACCCTACCTACCTTCTTTCTTTTCGGCGCCGCCATGGACACTGCTCTCACAGCCACCAATCGTTCAGCTACACCTCATCATCCCTTACCTTCCTTCTCTGCATTTATTACAGTAAAGCTTTCTCAGCTCAACTTCCCTTTATGGAAAGCTCAAGTCACTCCTTACTTGAGGGCTCACGGTTTGTTCCCTCTTGTCGACGGCTCAAATCCCCGCCCACCGGAGCAGCTCGTCGGCGCTGTCAATCCCGCCTTCCTGGAGTGGAGCTCAAAGGATCAGCTCGTGATGGCCATCTTGACTTCGTCTCTGACTGAGAGCGTTTTGGCCTAGGTCCTTGATTTCTCGTCTGCCATGGAGATTTGGGAGAACCTCCATCAAACCTTTGCTGCTCATTCCAGTGCTCATCTCGTCCATACCCGCCTCGAACTCGCTTCATTGAAGAAAGGTGCTGAAATTGTAAGTGATTATTTCAATCGAGCAAAATCACTTACCCAGATGTTGGTTGCTGCTAGTCAGTCGATTTCTGACCTAGAATTTACGTCTTATGTGCTTGCTAGACTTGGTCCTGGTTTTGAGTCTGTGGTCATAGCCCTGTCAACACAGATTACCCTACCACCACCAACTTAAATTCTGTCACACTTGTTGGTCCATGAAGCTCGGATAGCAAACCAGGTGGAGTCTCTTGCTGCCTCTATTTCTGTCAACTCCACCACCTCGGAACAGCCCTCTGCCAACTTCTCTTCCTCTCGAAACAGAGGCTCTTCCCGGGGTCATTACAGAGGTCAGAACATGGGTCACTACAGGGGTCGTCATAACCGTCGTCGTGGTGGTCGTGGACCACCGTCTACTTTCTCAGGTGCCCCAGAAAATTGCCCGGTATGTCAGATATGTTCACGCCCTGGATATTCCGCCATACGCTGCTACTCTCGCTTTGATCAATCACTGCAGGCTCCGCCACTGAGCTCGTTCCAGGCCAACTACACTACCGGAGCCAATCAAACCTGGTATCCCGACACGGCCGCCACTCATCACTACACTCCAGACATAGCCAACCTGAGAATCAACACTTATCCGTATGATGGTCCAGATATGGTTTCCCTTGGTGATGGCAGTCAACTTCCCATTCAAAATCAAGGAACAGGTTCCATTCACACCCCTAACCGGGTTTTCTCTCTTTCCAATCTTCTACATACCCCTCTCCTCAATAAAAACTTGTTATCTGTTCACCAATTATGCACTGAAAATTCTGTCTACTTTGAATTTCACCCTTCTTTTTGTTGTTGTGAAGGATCCCTTTTCGAAACAGGTTCTTCTTCAAGGTCCCGTTAAGGATGGCCTTTACCAGTTCTCTGCCGCTACACCACCTTTGTCGCTGCCGCAAACTCTCTCCACCACAACAACGTCCACCACCTGGCATCAAAGGCTAGGGCATCCTTCCAGCCGTGTGTCTTCAATAGCTCTTGGGCTAAGGCTCACGCCCTTCCTCACCCATCAAGCCCAAGTAGATCTCCCCATCCTCTTTACTTGTTGTTTATGGATGTTTGGGGCTCGGCCCACAGTTTGTCAATTAATGGAAACACATATTATCTTGCAATAGTGGATGATTATTCCAAGTTTATTTGGCTTTTTCCATTCTCCACTAAAAATCTTGTGCCCCAAATTGTTTCTACCTTTATCACATTCGCTACTAAATTCTTTCAAACACAAATCTCGTACATTCAAACGGATGGGGGACCGAGTTTAAGCCTCTCAAAAGCCTTTTCCAATCCATAGGGATCTCTCATCGTATCACTTGTCTCTACTCTCACCAACAAAACGGTAGTGTTGAAACACTCCATCGTCGCATTGTCGACACCGGGCTCACTTTCCTCAAACAAGCCTCGCTACCTCTCACGTTTTGGGACCATGCTTTTGAGGCCGCCACTTACACCATAAACCGCCTTCCCACACCTATCCTACAAAATTACACACCATACCAACTTCTCTTCAACAAACCTCCTGATTATACATTCCTTTGCGTTTTTGGGTGCCTTTGCTTTCCTAATCTACGCCCTTACCGAAACCACAAATTATCCTTCCGCTCGTCTCCCACCATTTTCTTGGGTTATGCTAGCAATTATCGGGGGTATCTTTGCTACGATTGGGTCACAAAACGCACTTATATCTCTCGGGACGTCATATTTCACGAGTCATCCTTTCCCTTCTCACAAAAAAACCCCGACTCCACTGTTTCCACACCAAAATTGGCAGCGTTACCTGCTCTTCCCCACTTGCTTCATCGGCCTGCTATAGGCCCACTTCCTCCTGCTGCATCTGTTGAAGGCCCAAGCCCACAGGCTTCTCACAATGAGGCCGATTCTTCTTTTGAAGCAACCACTCTGGACTCCCCATCTTCGGACTCCATTCCACAAGAAGACCATGAGGTAGCCTCCCCGTCCAGCCCAACTCCCACAAACACACATGCTCATCCCGTGACCACCCGCTCACGAGCCCACATCACAAAACCCTTAATCCGTTCGGATGGCACTATACCCTGGCCTCAATGTAATCTCACCTCCTCTATCCCAGATGAACCGAAATCCTTCTCTGAGGCCAACAAGTATCCTGAATGGCAGGATGCCATGAGAGCAGAATTTGACGCTCTCCTCAAAACAAACACATGGTCACTTGTCCCGGCCTCTTCCACGACCAATGTTCTCGGTGTACGGTGGATTTTCAAAACGAAGAGACACGCAAATGGCTCCATCGAGCGTCACAAAGCTCGCCTCGTTGCCCAAGGGTTCAAGCAAGTTCAAGGCCTTGACTATGGGGGAAACATTTAGTCTCGTTGCCAAACCATCTACCATCTGCCTCCTCCTTTCGCTTGCGGCAATGCACAAGTGGTCAACGCGGCAATTGGACATTCAAAACGCCTTTCTTCACGGGACCTTGACGGAGGATGTGTTCATTGCCCAACCACCGGGCTTCACTCATTCATCCTTGCCTCATCACATTTGTAAGCTAAATCGATCTCTTTATGGCCTTAAACAAGCGCCATGTGCGTGGTATTCCCACCTTAGTGACTCCTTAGTTACTATGGGCTTCTCTCCTTCTCAATCTGATACATCTTTGTTCGTTCATCGCCAAGGAAACCATCTGGCTTTCGTACTTATATATGTTGATGATCTTCTTGTCTTGTCTAACAGTGATGATTTGTGTAGTCGTTTTGTGCAGAATTTATCTCTTCAGTTTTCGGTTAAGGATTTGGGCGAACTCAACTATTTCTTAGGAGTTCAAGTTCAGCGGACAGAGGCCGGGTTCTTCTTAAGCCAGTCGAAGTACATCTCGGATCTCATCAAACGAGCCAACATGGATCACTGCAAACCTGCATCCACACCGATGGTCAGTACCTTTGTCTCGGATGAAACTCCTTCTCCACTTCAAACCTTCTACTGAAGTATTGTTGGAGGGTTGCAGTAGCTATCATCCACAAGACTTGATATCTCTTTCGCCGTGAATCGTCTATGCCAAGCTATGCACCATCCCACTCTGAAACACTGGCAAGCTGTAAAGCGATTGCTACGCTATCTGCAGGGCACAATTGAGCTTCCATTTTTCATCTCTTCGAAGCCAAACAACACCTTATCAGCCTTTTCTGATGCCAGCTGGAGTGCTGACAAAGACGACAGTCGATCCACAAGTGGCTATTGTGTTTTTCATGGAGGAAATCTTATTTCCTGGTCCTCAAAGAAACAAAATTCTGTAAGTCGATCATCCACTGAAGCAGAATACAGGGCAGTAGCACTGGCGACTTGTGAGACCATCTGGCTGCAGAGTGTCCTCCATGAACTCGGTGTTGTGCTCCATAAAGCTCCCATCTTGTGGTGTGATAACATTGGTGCAACCTTCCTCGCTGTCAATCCTGTCCAACATCATCGCATCAAGCATCTTCGAATGGATTATCATTTTGTACGAGAACGAGTGGGCAACAAATCTCTCCAGGTCAAGTTTATCTCTGCTCAAGACCAGATTGTTGATGCTCTCACCAAGGCTCTGTCGACAACTCCCTTTCTATTCTTGCGCTCCAAATTGGGTCTTCGACCATTTGGACCGAGGGGGATACTAACGTATAATAGCAATAGTTGTAAAATAGGTGAAAATATCTTGTATGGTTCTAGACTATTCCTAGACAGCTAGCATAGTACACTCTCAGGCTATATATACTGTAAAGGTTTTTACCTAATTAATAGAGCAAGTATTATCTCACTTCTCCTCTCCTTTACACTATTCCACTATGTGGAGATGGGTTTGTTAATGTCAAGCTTCAGCTCTTGATCTTTCTCTGTTTCCTCTGCTGAAGCGCGTCCTTGCTCTTTGATCTTTCCCCATAGAACACTATAAAGCCCTGAGATCAATAAGATTTCACCTAAAATACTGCCAAAAATAGAGAATGAATGCTATCAGTTCCAACATCCAGCTTTTGTTATTGAAATTAGTTGGTAGCTCAAAGAAACATGTGTACTTAGGAGCTCAAATATGGGTTTAGTTACCTTGACAAGGTTATCACCTCGCCTAAGAGAAATGTCGAGCACAAAATCGTTATGATGAAGCCTAATGGTGTTGATAGGGCTAAGAAAACTGGTCCCTTTTTCTCTATTATCCAGGTCTGTAAGTAAGAATTTACTCCAGTCACCACAAATCCCTGTTTTTTGTAATCAAGAAATTAGTTATAGACTGACAGAGTAATATATGATTTATTATGTTTCTTGTTTTGTTTGTTTACTCACATTATAAACCACTGCTAAGAGTCTAATGTTCCAACCCAACTCCCACTCGGAAAAATCTCTTTCAAAGGCAATTGCTACAACGAATGCCTGAAGTGAGCTGAAGAAGCATTGGATTGCATTGTAAACAAGTCTTGAAGGATACTTGTTCATAAATTTACCCTGTATAATCAAGTAACACCTCATTATGGAATTGTGTTTAATAAGGATCGGATTGAAAGTGAATTTCATTCCAACGAATTAATTAATCACTTGATTTTTCTTAAAAAGTTGAGGAATGGTAGCTTCCAAATTGTCATAATAATAATATTAGAAGCACAGTCTCACAACTTGTGATTAGCGATTATGATAAAGATAAAGGCACCTGAAAGACAAGCCAAAGAGACCAACAAGTGTCGGAAGCGAGCACAAGAAAGCAACCTATGATCCACTTGACCTTGGTGTCATGACCTTGTGTTTCAGATTGAGTAGAAAAATGGTGTCCAAAGAGATGTTGGCTTAAGAAATGTATAGGAGGGCCCTTGTACAAAGCTAAGACTAGCTAGCACACCAATCAGACACATCACTAGTCCCCCTAACTTTGTTAGTCCCTCAGCCGTCTTCACCTTCAATGACTCCACTCTATACCACAAAAGTTTATGAAACTCATAGTATTATTATTATTGTTATTATTATTACAAATTGTAGTTGCTAATACATACCCGATAATATAGGATACGATGAAAGTGATAACCGGAAGGGAGTTGCTAATTGCAGTTGCTAGACTCGGAGAGGTATAAACCAAAGCCACGCTCACAAGCTCTAGAGATGATGTTATCCTGGAACCAATTCACAACCATGATCATTCAGTTTAAATTGTAAAGAATCAACACTAAAGTTACCTTTAACACAAAAATTAAGTACCCAACCATCTGACATGGATTAGACTTCGTTTTTCGACCCAAAAAAGAAAGAAAGAAAAATTACCCAACTAGCGAGATGATAAACATCTTGCACAAAACACTGATAGATAGAGGTGGTGCCTTCTTCCTAGATATTGGCAATGAAACACAAGTTGACTAGGATAGTTTGGTTTCCATTTAATTATTTCATTAATCAAATAATAGCACTCTGTTAGTGCTTGAATATCGTGGGCAATAGGTTTTGTTAGTGCTCTTTGGTAGAGAAATATCAGGCTTCTCTTTAGGTTAGTTTCAGTAGTTTCCTGTAAGTATAAATTGAACTTTCTTCATTAATAATAAACATCAACATTTACCGAGATCTTATACTAGACATGATTCCAAACACATATATATTTAGTATATCTGAAACAAACATAAACATATCAACATAAAGAAGCTAGAATGCAAACGTACCATCCAAGTATATAGCAAGAGGGGTCAAGAAGAGAGTGCCAAAAGCTTTTCTATAGAATACAAATATCAAAGCGTTCATTCCCTTGTTGAATGCGGCCTTTGAGAGTATGTACATGCCAGCAAAAATGACTTGTACTAAAAGAACACCCCAATATGGGCTCTTTCCTTCCATATTCACTTAATGTATCGTTAATGATCGATTATTCTAAAACGTTTTGTTGCGACTGTTTTTTTATATGATTTCTTCAGATTTTATAACCTTCAAATTCTATTGCATACAAGGGTCACGGAGAATGAAATTCACTTATAAAAAATTATGTCCATAAATATATTAAAATTAGTAGCTAGCTAGCTAGCTTGGCAACAATTTTACATTATTTTGTACCTTTCGCCTATATTTTCTACTTACCTTATGCTGGAAGTTGAAAATTGGAACGTCTATGGTTGAAAGATTTGAGTCCTACAAAAGTTATGTCATCACATATAATAGGCATATGCTATTTTAATTAGGTTGACATGCGTCGTAATTATGTTGTTAGTTATGTTATTCGTTTGCATCCAAATCGAAATTTGGTCTAACCTATCTATCTATCTAATCCAGTGTAATCTAATCTAATATAATACACTATAAAGTTGACCTTTTATTTAACCATTAAGTGTGTTTAGTGGTGTATTTAGATGTGTGAATTGAGTTGTGGTGGGTGATATGCGCGGACCCGGTTTAGTTTATTCCCCTTTTTCCCGGGTTTTCATTTAGGTTACGGGGAGCTCACTTAGTCATCTCTTTGCCTCCTCATCTTACCACAATTACTTTCTGCCTCTTCATTGAAGTGCGACTATGGAGTAAATACATGAGCTTTACGACGTTCAACAGTTTCTCATCGGCCGGATTTTCAGTATTTAGGATGATGCCCTCTTCCTATTTTGCCACTTTACTCATTTCGTGATGTCTGGTGGTAATAAGAAAGTCGATGTGGTTCATGTGGCCGGCCGTGCTTGCCGTGGTGTCAAGAGAAAATCCGGCATCCCCGCCGATCTAAATTCACATATGGTGGTAGTTTTGGTGATTCCCGGGATCCGAAGGGAGATTATGGTTTGGTTTTTTGTCCCAATTGGTGGTAGACGTGGATGCTGAGATCTGCGTCTTCATCTGTCGGCAGTGGGATGCTACGTATCTGTCAGGGAAGTATATTGGCGTTGCTTTCATCGTCTTTGATTCACAGGTTTGTTAGGCGTTTTAAATTTACCCTGGAGTTTCCGTCTTCATTGTATTTTGTTCTTCTTCATGCCATTCTTTGCCAATTCTGAAGCGTCCTTGCTCATTTCCTGCACCCTGTTATTATTTTTTATTTTTTTTTGAGAAGGCAAGAACCGGGATTTCATCTGTTTTCAGAAGACAATCCCTAACCATCAGAACTGATGATCCTAAAGAATTCTGAGTACTTAGAAAACGTACTCGATTTTAAGAGAACTGGTCTCATGGTTCTGATGTACTCGTCAGATAAAATATGATCCTGATTACATGCTAGTACAATTTTAAGAAAATGTGTACTAACGTAAGGAAGTCAGCTACTTTGTTGGCTTCCCTTAAGCAATGGAAAAACGTAATATTATGACGAGGTTGAATTCGGTTACGGGTGTTGTCAATAATATTAACTCGTAACTAGGTGAAAGTGATTGTTTAGATATTTCGAAGTGTTCATTTTGTTATTTTATTATAAAAACGAAACCGTCATATTGGTAATGCTCAAATACAACTTTTACATTTCAAGTTTTTCAATGTTTAAGGTCTTATTAACCCGTTTTATGTCGTTCTTAGGTAATGAGCCTCACCAAATCTCAATTCGGCCTTATTAGGCCCGTTGACGTTTTCGTTGATTTGTTTTCGATTCCGAGAATTGATAACGACTAAAGACTTCATTTTCTATCATGTTACAATTTTGAAATTTTGAGTTTTAGCGTTATAAGGTGTTTAAACGAACTGGGCCCAAACTATCCATTTCAAACACAACTATCCACATTCACTATCCACTATCCACATTCAATATCCACTATCCACTATCCACTCTCCAAACCCTATACCCTAGCTAGTTTTAGCTCGGTTTCCGTGTCATTTCTCGTCTTAGCCCGTTTTAAGTCGGTTTTCCTCGGTTTTCGCACAAAATCTCATCTTAGCCCGTTTTAAGTCGGTTTTCATCGGTTTTCGCACAAATTCTCGTCTTAGCCCGTTTTAAGTCGGTTTTCATCGGTTTTCGTACAAATTCTCGTCTTAGCCCGTTTTAAGTCGTTTTTCCTCGGTTTTCGCACAAATTCTCATCTTAGCCCGTTTTAAGTCGTTTTTCATCGGTTTTCGCACAAATTCTCGTCTTCGCACGTTTTAAGTTGGAAAATCCTAATAATATATAAATCCATGAAAACTACGACATCCAAAATATAATACTGAACACAAACATATCATTGCACAGGCCCATCCTCCTCTGGTACTACATCACCAGTCCATATGCTGATCCACCCCCTCATCATCCTCGCTTGTCCTGGAGGCAGAGTGTCACCATATGCACGTAGGAATTTAGATATCTCAGAGGCGAGTATGTTGCCCCGCTACATTTTCAAAATGTAAATATAAGTAGAATAAAATAGATTATAATTATAACTTGAGCGATATTGACTAAAATACGTACCACAACTACAGAGGTTGTCGCAGGTATCTGTATGTGCTCGGCACGGTGGTCAAACGGTGCACGTGGGTCCTGCCTGGGTGATCTGGAATCAACATAAGGATGTGACATGGCATTAAACCATGTCAGATATCCATCCTTGCAATCCCATGCATACTCTCGAAGTCCTCGTCGATCCTGCTCGTCTAAGGTGATCAATCGATCTGGCAGGGTCTCTGGGGCCCAAGTGCAGTCCTCATCCCCGAATGTGACAGTGTACCCCGATGCAGAATCATTTCTGATCGCAGTAGGTGGTGTAATCGGGGGTTCGGGTATGCCTTACACATACCCGAACTGTCGCAGACATCGGTCAGGATGGTGCGACTCCCTGGCCTCAAAGGACTCTAGAGGCCCCCGAAATAGACCTAACCTATATTGGGGGTCGTTGAGATCCAACTTGCCCCAGGGGTTCCACTGAACCTATGTTTTTTTTAAATGACAAACGTATTTTTAAAAATAATAATTGCATTACATATGATGAAATTACTCATTAAATAGTACTTACCTCTGCATATGTGATCTGGTCAAGGACCAGTCTGAGGGAAACTAGTCGAGCAGGATCCTTATGGTACTTGACTTTGCTGTTTTCCCGGATAGCCGCCGCCGAGGCATTCATGGATGCCAAGTCCTGCGTAGCATGACCCCGAAGACCATGGAAATACGCCCATATCCAAGCCTACAAATACCAGAATTTCATAATGTTTTAAACATAAGCAAAATATACACGAAAATAAAACAAACATTAAACGAATACTACCTTCAGCAGGAGCGGACAGCCAGCAAACCCCTTGGATTGAGCACGGGAGGCCTGACCCAACTGTCTGTACAGTTCAGCCAAGACGGTTGTCCCCCAAGCATAGGACCCTGTCTCATTGTGATCTACGAGGATGCTAAGGTATTTGTGCTTCACCTTCATCCGAGACTTGTCTACAAATGTCGTAGTGCCTAACAGGGACAACAAGTAGAGCGAAACAATATCACTCTCTTGCTGAGGAGTCCTGCAATTAATAACAAAAAATGAATTAGTAACGTTAATCGAGAAATTATGAGAAATTCTTATAATATACAATAATTTACTTGTCCCGTATATCAAACATCTCAAATAGTCGGGTGTGGATCGTGGTGATGCCTCTCTTGTCGTGGATGTTCAAACCCCCATCTGATAATTTATCACGGATTATAAATATTTAATTGAATCAACTAAAAAATGGAATCAAATATAAATAATAAAATAAACTCTACGTACGTAACCATAGCGCAGCAGCCTCCTCGATCGTAGCAAACCCGAACATCCGCTGCACATGAGGATGCACAAACCCATCTATGTCTGCCTCAACAAATCTGACAACTCGTCCATGGATCGGTAGCTCCAGAATCTTCAGCACGTCTAACAAGGTAGGTGCAATCTCACCAAATGCAAAGTGAAACGTGTTGGTTTCTGGATACCAACGCTCCACAAATGTAGAAATCAGAATCGGATTGATGTTGTTGTACTCGAGCCGGGGATCTGCAAGGACCTGTAAGTGGCTCCGCTCAACAAGCTGCCACCATGACCCAGGCACATTAGATTTATGCCTATAATACTCCCTGAAGAAGTCCTTGCGGGTGTATATATCCAACACCCTCTTCAGCTGATGTACGAAAGAGAAATTAATGAATTAGAAAAGCATGTGGATCGTTTTACCTCACAAATTCATTTAGAAAACAACGCATACCTTCGATGAGGGCGGTATCACATAAGCGGGGTCATGCTCAATACGCTCTGCAAGAGACGACGTCTCAGTCCATATCACCGGAGCAATGTGGGTGTTGTAATCCACCAAAAGCCGTGAACTGAGAGGACCTCCAGGATGCCCCACATAATCTGCATCCCCTGGAACCGGTACAGCTAAGCCCGGATCAATGTGTTGAACAGGCTCCTGAACAGGGTCCAGAATGGGCTCCTGGAGGTCTTGCTGATCCTGATCGAAATCATGAACAAGCTCCTCAATCTCCTGCTGATGATCCTCTGCAGAAGGCGACAATGATCCAGCTGGAGATGGCTCACGCACAGGTGATCCCTCATAGTAATCAGCATGCATCTGCGCCTCCAAATCTCCTAGATCTACATCTGGCTGATCTGCAATCTCTGGCTGATCTGCAACCTCGGTCGCCTCCGTCAACTCCTCTGTAAACTCCTCCTCCTCACTAACATCCAAATCATCCATCAGAGCTTTCCATGTATCTCCTATATGAACTACTGGAATGTCTCGAGGAGATCCACGACGTCGGGAAGCTGTGATCCCGCGTGCGCTAGGGTGACGAGGGCCCTTCTTCTTCTTTCTTACAAAACAACCCGTCGGAGTAATAGCCCTCTCTAAAGCCTATTTTCATATTTACGAATTATTATTTTATATTATTTGACGTTTTTCTTTTAAATATTTAATAATGTATTAATTACTAATTTTGTCTTAGGTACGACTAATTAATAATTTATTAACACGCTATTTAATAATGTATTAATTACTAATTAATTCATTTCTTAGTAAATAACGACTAATTAATATTATATTAATAAATATTATTTAATATTAAATCTTTTTCTTTTACTCGTTATTCATCGAATAACATGAAACGATAAATAACGACTAAATAATATTATATTAATAAATATTATTTATTAATAAATCTTTTTCTTTTAATCGTTATTTATCGAATAACGTGAAACGTTAAACGATAAATAACGACTAATTAATATTATATTAATATTATATTATTTATTAATATAATATTATTTTCTTTTAGCTAAACGATAAATAACAACTAACTAATATTATATTAATAAATATTATTTAATAATAAATCTTTTTCTTTAAATCGTTATTTATCGAATAACGTGAAACATTAAACGATAAATAACGACCAATTAATATTATATTAATAAATATTATTTATTAATATAATATTATTTTCTTTTAGCTAAACGATAAATAACGACTAACTAATATTATATTAATAAATATTATTTAATAATAAATTTTATCGTTTTAATCGTTATTTATCGAATAACGTGAAACGTTAAACGATAAATAACGACTAACTAATATTATATTAATAAATATTATTTATTAATATATTATTAATTTATTTTTAGTCGTTATTTATCAAATAACGTTTCACGCTAAACGATAAATAACGACTAATTAATAATTTATTAATAAATAACAAATAATTCATATTTTATTAATAAATTGTATTTATTAATAAATATTTTTTTAATCGTTATTTATCGAATAACGTTTCACGCTAAACGATAAATAACGACTAATTAAAAAAAAATATTAACGTACCTCGTGGATCGAGAGCGTCTTTTTCGGCGATTTCGAACGGGCCCGTTTTTGCGCACCGCCCCGACCCCGACCACCACGAGCTCCACCCCGACCACCACCTGCTTCACCTCCAGCCACCTCGCCGGCGCCACCAACCTACTCCCCTCCACCTCCAGACCCCTCGCCAGCTCCACTGACCACCTCCGGAACCACCGCAGCAGCACCACGAGCCCTTCTACATTTCACCGGCTTCGTCTTCGCCCCAGGCGCAGCTCCTCCACCTCGAACTCTTGCACCACCATCACTCCGCCGGACGGGAGGGAGAACAGAACTAGCCGTCGTCGCCTCCACCGTCGCCGGAGTGGCTTTTGAAATTTTCCCCATTTCTTCGGATTGCATGATTCCCAGTGGAATTGATGAAATTGATTGAGGGATTTAGATTCTATGAGAAAAACGAGTCGAATATGATCGATTTGGGGAAGAAAACGAGTGAAATGGGAGGGAATTTTGACGGCGGAGCAAAATAAGGTTTCCGGTGAACAGTATCGAGACAGAGAAAATGAGAGGAGGAAGAAGAAAGCGTGGCGGATTTTTATATCCGCCTCGTACGCCCAAAAGGGGCGTACGGACCATTTTTTAATTTTTTTACGTATACGTATACTCGAGAAATTGCACTATACGCCGATTTTGGGCGTACGCTCATTATGGGCGTACGAAAATGTAGTTTAGAAAGTTACAAAATGTAGTGCGTATAGACCCCGCGTTGAAAAAGGTATAGTCTGCATTTCTTATCTAGACAATATAAAAATATCTCCTTCAATATACAACTATATGATATTATCTCGGGTCACTATTCTATTTCGGGTTTGATCTGAGAAGCAATTTAATGCTTACTGATTGTTTTCCTGACCCCTGAACTTCATATTTAGCTCAGAGAAAGTCCTAAAATTTGGAAGTTAAGATATTTGTTTTGATTTGTTGTTACGCTACAGTTGTAGGTGCAGAAAATATACTGTTAGTAATTTTTATGTCTTCATGATTCCATCTATGTTTTGATCCCACTCTTTGTGAATATACCATATTCATGTTTGAATTTAATTTTTTATTTTGACCCATGTGGCTAAGGCTGCGCAGTAAATCTCTATGTTTCATTGGGATCATCTATACTTTGCTTAGTTGGTTTTCATTAGGAGTTAATGAGTTGCCATGAATTTTAGTTTGGTTATGCATTTCTTACAGGTTAGGATATTTGTTATGTGTGGAGTTTCTATCGTACTTTCTTATTTTTAACGGTAATTGATTTGTGGAAAGTTCTTTATCTACGAAGTTCAGTACCAGTATACGGATACAGAAAGAGGATGTTTGTGATCAGAAAAGGGTCCTTGAAAGGATCATAACATCTTACAGGTTTGTCTTGATTATTTTGTATGATGTCTAGCTGTGATTTTTCTATATGGATGTGATTTCAAAATTAGGATTTGTCGAGCCAACTGATATTCAAACCTACAGACTTGATCTGTAAATGAATAATGTATTGCACAAATGAAGCTCGGTTGCAGAAGAGCCCCTAAATTGTTTTTTCTTTATATGTGACAATTCGAATTTGGTGCAATCTGAATATTTAGGAGTTTAGGACAAATATTCAGTTGTATCATTTTGATTTCTGATATTTTTTTTACTTTGTGCAACGTGTTATGGGCGGGAGTATTGCTTTCAAGCGGCGACACAGTAGGGGATCAACCTGTATAACCACCAGCGAGAAGAGGAGTTTAAGACTTTGGAAGATGACCGGATATGATTCAAGTATTCCCATATTATAATGGGTTGGTTGAACTCTGCCTCTCAAATTATCTCTTTCAATAAACTGATCAATTATGTTTTTTTAAACGAAAATTAGCCAGATCCCGTGGAAAGGATGTAGGGTACAAATGAGACAGGTGTTCAAAATGGTGTTAGGACAGTAGATGGTAATTTTATTGATGACCCTGGTTTAGATCTTGCACGAATGTATAGGAGTGACAAAGAAGCAGGTGTAAGCTCTTCATTATTTTTTATTAGAATGCACGTGCACCTTATACTAATGCTTTGTTTTTAGATGCTCTTTCGCCAAGAAAATCCTAGACTTATGCCATCTTTTTGTTTATGCACATGCTTTCATTTGATTTAACTCTGAAGCAACTTTCAGAGTTGGAAGTGGAGTATAGTATATGCATTTTATTTGTGTGGTTGAGTTCAATGATCATATGGCATGTACAAAGGCAAGGTGAGTTTAAAACAAACTATATAAAACCTTCTTTGGCTGACACCTTATACAAGACTTAAGAATGTGTAGTTGTAATCTGTCGGTTTTTCCTGTAGTTGTAAAGAATGCAAGGATTCACAAAGAAGGGTTAGATGTGAAGAATGAGAATTTACTTGAAGCTATTTTTGCACCTACCTTTATCAATAAATTATGTTATTGGTTTAACTTGCCTTTGTCATTTTGTTTTGCAGTTGCAAACTACATGATTTTGATTATGATAAGGTGAGAATTGTAGTGGTTTTCGTTTTTAGTATTTACAACTATCTGATGTTCCTTTTTTGTTGATAATTTGTGTAAAATTTGAAACCAGGTTGTAACTGCATATATACGTTTCTGATTTACCACATCCTCGCCTATCATTACTGATTTACCTCTTGCAACTGCATTTCTACTACAACCAGGTTGTAAATACTGCAACTGTTTCCACTGAATTTATACATCATTCAATGTGGGCACGATGTCTGGCCCTATTTCTACTGCATTTCTCGATATATTGTTTCAGATTGTATGAGGGTAATCATTATTCCCACCTTTCTATGTTGTGTCGGCTTTAGGATATCATTATTGTCAAAATGTGTTGATATGGTTGATGTTGAAAATGCTTCTACCCTATTGTATCTATGTAGGGAATGAACTCTGCTTATTGAAGTTGTAATTTCACAGAGAAGTGGTAGTTAAGATCCCTTAGATCTTAACTGAAGTTGTAGTTCCTCTAGACCCGTCCTAAGAATATGAAAACTTTCAGATTGGTTTCGCCACTTTTGTATTATAATTTAGATTTATTTTAAATTTCAAGTTATGCTCCTCTTTGAGACTTGAATTATCATGTTGATGTAACTGTAGGAAGAAAGGAAGAAATAGAACGGCTAGCACACAGAGGTTCATTTCATCATGTGGTCTCGACTCATCATCTACTTAACACAAGTCGGACATTCCGCCTCAACTACTGAGAAATCTCAAGCTTACTGGAATTTCTTTATTTTTTTTTTCTTCATTATACTCGCATTTTTCATATCGACTGTTACTGAAATTTTGTGACGACGGTTTAATTGATTTTATGGATAAGGTATTGCCTTTGTTATTGTCGTTTTGTCTCATTCATGTCCATTTCTCACATTTCTAATGCATTTGTCACTTGACTGAATAATTTGTGGTTGGGATGATCTGATGTGAGCACACTTTCAATTCAGTGTGTTTTTGTTCAAGTACGTGAAGATCATTTCGGATCGAAACTGTAGTAAAGTTATGATTTCTGGTCCTAATGCTCAAATCATCTAGCTTGGTTATATTGAATTTACTTCGTTGCATTTTGAGATGAAATTCTTGAGTACTACATTGACCATTATTGGGTTGATATTATTTACATATACATCAATTTGAAATTGTTAAAGCAGAAACAGAATAGCTAATACAAGGAGACCATTAAATTAATATATATTTATGTGATGCATACATTACAGGTTAAGAATGAAAATCCATAAAGTGGGCATCAGGAAAACACCAAGGACGTTGTGCCTCCTTGCAGTTCAAATGAAGTTACGATTTCAAAAATAATCACTCATTCACTGATGTATCATCTCATAGGTAAAAACAAGATTGTCATTGCGACTTCATCTCTGAAAAAGTCTCCACTCTTGAGCATATTGATCTTTTGTATATGCAGAAAAAGAAGGAAGAAGAGAAGGCTATGGTGAGAGAGTTGAATGAACTATTCAAGATTGTCATTGCGCTACCCAAAGTTGACCCTAAGCAGCTGCTATCGTTAGTGTTGTGTTGAGCAATTGTTCAATCTTTCAAATACCACTTGCATTTTTTTTAAAGAAATTGCCGATTAGAGATCAGGAATATTGACGATTGTACATTTAAATTGAGTACAACACCTTTATAATACAATACTCAAATTATGGAGTATCAAATGTTAGTAACTAACTATATATATTAAATTTTGTCTAAATGTTATATATTTTTTTCTTCTGAAGTTTGAATAAACAAATATATAAGTTTGTTTTTTCCATTCTATTAGGTGGAATTAGCTAAATGTTAGAGCCGCTGTAAAACCCGCGCGTAGCGCGGGCCGCAAATTCCTAGTCCTTACTAGTTTCTGGAATATATATGCATTTAATATAATGAATAATGTCTTGTGGTAATACAGATTCCAACTGCGGTATATCCCATTCTTTTGTATTTGTAATAAAGTTTACCACCTTTGTGTTTATATCGGATTTTTCTTGGTCAAAGTAACTTTTCAGGTTTAGTTCTGGTATCCAGTTATCTGTCCAAAAATTTATATTATTTCTATTTCCTAGTTCCCATCTTATACCTTTTTGAAAATCTTCCCTTAAGTGCAGTAATCTTGAAAATTGCCAAGATTGTTTATTCTTTTTGGTGTAGTAAAAAATTGTTGAATTTTGTAGGTATTTTTGGTATATTAATCTAACACAAATATTATTTCTATCAACAATTAATTTCCATAAAAGTTTTTGCTGAAGCGCGTTATTAATATCACATGCTTTATGGAATCCTAATCCTCCACTATTCTTTGGTCTACACAGTGATTCCCATGATGTAATTGCTCTAAAGTTTGGATTAGAGTTATTACATAATTTTTTTTATTAATTTTATCAAATTTATCACAACCTCCATTTGGTAATGAAAAACATTGCATTAGATGATTTGCCTTTGACATTATGTTGGATTGTATAAGTATGGACCTTCCCGCTTGAGAAATCGTATTTGCCTTCCACCGTGATAATTGTTTCTGTATATTTTGTACAACATATTGGAAGCATTCATTTTTTACTCTTCCCCTGACAATCGGGATACCCAAATATTTTTGCACTGAATTTGTTTGTTGTAGATTTAAGACTGAAGCGAGCGCAAGTCTTTGTGTAGAGGAAATATTAGGAGTAGTTTGGAATGAACTCTTATGATAATTTATGGCTAATCCCGATAAATCAGTAAAACGTTGTAAAAGTTTTTTAATATAATTCATGTTATTCATATTTGCATTAGCGAATATAATTGTATCATCCGCAAAACATAAAAACGGAATTCTAGTCCTATGTAAGTTGAATTCCTAATTTACGATTTGTTTTTCCAGTTTCGTTTTTGTAAATTTCTAGGAAAATAGTCCATTACTATTATAAAAATAAAAGGTGATATGGGATCACCTTGTCTAAGACCGCATTTTGGTTTGAAAACTGGTCCCGGGTCGTTATTAACAAGTACTAAAAATGAAGCAGATTTCACACAAGTCATAACTAAATCAATCCACTTGCTATGAAATCCAGAAGAAGAAAGTATTTTAATAATGAATGGACATTGAACCTTAACATAAGCCTTTTCCTTATATAATTTCAGAGCCATTCATCCTCTCTTGCCTTTCTTTTTCTGATGAAAGGAATGAAATATTTCATGAGATATAAGTATATTATCGAAAATGGATATATCTTGTACAAAAGCAGCTTGACAAGGATGTATTGGTTTAGGTAGTAGTAGTTGTAAACGATTTTCCATGAGTTTAGTAATAGTTTTATATATTGTTGTGCAAAGGGTGATTGGCCTATAGTGGTTAATCGGAGTGGATTATCCTGTTTTGGAATCAATGCAATGAAAGATTGAGCACAATCACTCAGCATTAATCCAGAGTGAAAAAACGCTTGTACTGCCTGAATCACAAAATTACCAATGATAGGCCAATAATGTTGATAGAATTCGGCATTATATCCATCTGGGCCCGGCGTTTTATTATGTGGTAACTGGAAAATTACATTTTTTTATTTCAAGAGGAGTAGGTTGGGATAACAACATACTATTATCATCACTAGTAATCATTCTTGGTATTATTTGAAATTCTCTATATCAATTAAAGGAGTAGAATGCAGGGGTTGATATCTAGTTTGCAAGTCTGTAGTTAATGTCCTTTGAATGTCTTCTTGACTGTAATAAATTATTTTATTGAGAGACTCATAACTATTTATTTTTTGTTTATATGTACGAATTTTGAAAGTGGTTTGAAAATATTTAGTATTTCTATCCATATATGTCGCATTTTTACTTTTAGCACGTTGTTTTCAATATGTATGTTGAAATTCAAGTAATTTATTATACTTTACAAGCATATTTTTATAACGAGGTAATTTGTCAATACGCATTCTACCAAAGCATTCATGTTGTATATTTTGTAACTTTCTTTCCGTAATTTTAATTTGTTCTTGCATGTTATTATTAGTTTTCTTTAACCATTCCTTAGTTTCAAATTCTAATTTTCTTTGTTTCATAAAAAGTTTAAACAATGTTGGTCCATTATGATGAAATTTCCCTACTTTGTCCACTATTTTTTTGCAATTATCATTTTGTAAACATGTGTTGTCAAATCGAAAAGGGTAATTTTTATATGTAATATCCTCTCCAAGTTGTAACGTAATACAACAATGATAAGAAGTTGTAAAAGGAAGATGGTTTAATATAATATTGTTATAGTAGTTTAAGATAGAAGGGTGAATAAAAACTATGTCTAATCTTTCTAGAATTGTAGTGTTTGTAACTGAATTTCTTCTTTTCCATGTGTAGGGGAAACCCTGAAAGTTTTGATTTATCATTCCATGTCCATTCCTACACCCCGTTATTGATTATTTAGTTTTCTGATTAGATTGTATAAAACTGTACTTCGTGAATAGGGTAAAATTTGATGGTTGCAAATGTCTGATTTTCCCCCATCCCTTGCACACTCTGCTTTCTTTTATTTTTCAGTAGTTGAAATGCATCAGGAAACTAAGAAAACATCAATATTAAGTATAGGGATAGGACATGGCGCTCTAAATCAAGGCCATGAGTATGCATTTGTTTTGTGACCGGTCGTGTCTCCTTCGACAATAAGAAAACATCCATATTAATTTTCTTGGTTTAGGTAAAGACTAGTTTAGTTCCCTTACCATGTACGAGATTTTTTATAAAAATTACCTTTTATATAATATAATTAAATTATTATAATATCAAGTGTATATATGATTTGAATACCTTTTATGTAATTATAATTCAATCTTTTAGTATAGTGATAAATTTTATTTCTCATAAATTCCTAATAAAGCTATATATGAAATTACGGAAGTTATATCATAGTCTGTATGCTTCATATAATCATATCATAAGTTATTAATCAAGAAATTACTACAAACAAACAAATAAATAAATAAACCATTTTATTTATATATATATATTATATTATAATTTTCAAATGAAAACATATAGTAAAGTACTTTTAAAAAATGAGAGAAAGTAGAGTAGTATTTTAAGATAAAATGAGAATCACCATAAGAACTAAGAACTACGGAGTAATTTGGATTTTTCATTGAAATTGATCATGGCTGAGATTGTTTCAGAAATTAAGAGTAAAATATTAAAAAATGGTGGCAATTTTGTAAATATTCTAATTTTATCTTAAAATGACCCCAATACCCTTACCCTCTAGCTCTCAACATTCCTCGTCTGTGATGTCTCTCGTTCAACTCTGCAGAAAAGCAGCTCCTTGGAGAGGGGGGTTTCCGCCATGAGAGAGCGCCCGAGCTTCAAAGCGGCGTTGAGATCGACTGGTTTTGGAGGTTTAGGTAAGTATTTGTTTGCCCAATTTTGGATGACGGATTTTAGGGCTAGATTTGGAATTACTGTTGAGTGGAAGTGTAATTGTAGAGTTTTGCAGGCTTGGACGCAGGCGCGGTAGAAGGTTTGGCCGGAGGGGAAGGTTCTCCTTCGAAGCAGTCTTTTCAAACAACATTTAAGGTGAATGTCTAATTGAATTTTTTGATTTGTGACTTTGCAGGTAGCAAGAGTTCTGTAATTCGAAAATGTAATGGAAGTTAGCTTGGCTCCTTGCTAAGAGTAGTGGATAGACAGTAGTGGGAATGTATTTTCTTGATTGATTTACTGTAGCAATTACATGGGTTTATATAGGGCAGCCTTGAGCATTGATAGTGCGATGATAGCTGCCCTAGGAATGATCTAGAATCCCTCAAAATATCTATCTATGACATGGCATTTACAATATCAGACTATAGCCTATACATTAGAGACTATACGTTACTACTCCTGCGGTATTTGACAGTGGCAAGAGCTCTTCAAGAAAGGAAGTTTAGCTTGCAGATTACTGAGAAGTACAAAATAAACGAGCAGACCTGCTTCGAAGGCGGAGGTGGAGATTTTGAAGATCTGCGGCGCGGTTGCAAATTTCAATTGAAAAGATCTGTCGACAAATCACTTCAATTGCCTGGATCGGGTATGAAATGCATGGCTCTCACTGTGTTTGTGGAAATGCCTGAATGAAAAATCAAACTAAACTAGGATGATGAACCTATATGCTGATTTGTGCATTGTTTTGCTGCATTTGAGTTAGGTTCCTTAATGTTGCACTGTCAATTTGGTAAATTAAAAAGTTTTCATGGGTGATGATTGTCCTACTAGCTAGATATGTTGTCATGAAAAGAATTAGTATAAATCATGTTAGAGGAATAGGTTAGTCTAAATCATGTTAGAGGAATAAGTTGATTTGCAATGAACCTGCAAATCTTAACTAATGAACCTGCCTTGATAAATCAATGAACTTGCTTTGTTCAGTCAATTCTCATTGTTGGTAGTGAATGCAATTGGGGGATTATTTGATGACTTTGGCTTGGCTAATTTTATAAGCATCGAGTACGTGCAACTGCTTACAAGCCGAGTTGTAACCTTATGGTATCGTCCTCCCGGACTTTTATTAGGCTTTTTAAACTATGGGGCATATGTTGACCTATGGAGTGTGGGCTGTGTATTTGCAGAATTGCTTGTTGAGAAGTTAGGCTCTATCTATAATTGTATTTATAACTGTGTAATCTAGGCATTGTGTGCGGCCGAATGTTGGTGTTGTCACGTTGACGTGCATCATCCCCCACCCAAAAAACAGATTCTCACGCACACTACCAATTAATGAATTGAGCCCCCCCTCCGATTTCATCAAGTCCCCCCTCTACCTCCGATTTAATCGGGTCTCCCTCCCCCGTTTAGATTATCTTCACTAACATCTCATTCTCATCCCAAACTATAATTCTAATTCTAAAGATACATTTATTTTACACCAATTTTTCGCAACGCACTATAAAATTGTCAACGCATAAATAAAACTGTCAACATCACTAAAAACTTGTCAATCACACACAAATGAAACGTTAACACCACTAACATTCTGTCAACAACACTAATAAAATTGTCAACACAAATTTCCAAATACCACCTATTTGTTTTTGTTGCAAATGGTCGGGGTTAACCAAATTTATTCATAACAAACCAATTACAAAGCATCAGACATTACTTGATCAAATTCAATATATTGCAAAAGATCTTCAGGTGGAGTCTCGTGCAGTACCAAGACCTCAGTACATGATTAGTTAATCAAATAACGCAGTATTAAAAAACCAAACAAATTGCTATCAATTGACTAGGTAAACCCTCCATCAGTTCATACAAAGCTCTCCATCTGTCCCACCTTTTCTTACTTTTCCTCTCACCAAACAAATTGCTATCAATTGACCAGGTCCAATAAGTAAGCCCAATAAGCGAGAAGAGCGAGATCGGATAAAATGGGACCCGCGACCTAGGTATAAAAGGTAACGGAAAGGAGAGAGAAAAACATCTTTTTGGCATCTGAGGAATTTTACCCCCTTGAGCAAGAGAGAAACACTGAAGACGAAACTCCCTTCCGGAATCGTCTTCTTCTTCCCCAATTCATCTCTGTTCATAGAGGATTGGATGATCGGTACTTGAATTATGACTCTCTGTATCAGATTCGTTCTATTGAAGTGAGAATTATCGCGTTTGGTCGAGATCCATTGTTTACTGTTTCATTGGTTTGGTTCGTAAGGTTTCATGGCTTGAATGTGTGTTTCGATCGTTATCTCCCTTATTTTGGTCATTATTTGGTGTTATTGAGCTCGTTACTCTTATTTGGTCATGATCAATACTGACTTGGGCGTCGAAGAGCCAAATCTAGGGGTTCGACCTTCTGGTTTGGTTGCGCAGGTACTTTGGAGCTCAAGAACACGAAGAACAGTGCAAGAAGGTGAGCTTTGATCCAAAAGAAGATGGAATTCATGTTGTTGTTCCAGCTGACATAAAGGAGGTCTCCAGCAATTGAAGACATTTAGATGGCTAGATCTCGCGAGGTGTTAATCGTGAGGTTGCGAACATCTGGGCTCCAACACTGGCGCCGACCGTGGGGACCTCTTATTTGAAACCATGGGAATCAAATTTTGAAGTTCAACGCAATGGATGAGACAGACAGAAGCGGTACAGTGAACAACACTCTATTGCAAACAGGCCCTCTCACTCAAAATGCTCTTAATCCACCACTTCCTCGCGTTGATGAGGAGGAGACTCGTGACCGTATTACTATCCCACGAGAGCATGCTGCAGCCTTCAACACTTGGATGAGCCTTCAAGAGGCACCGGGGAACCAGAATGCTGAGAATCAAAGAGTGGAGCCTCACGAGACGCGTGGTAATATATCGCGAGAATCAAGAAGCTCATTTAGAAGAGCAGGGTGCCGAAGTCGCCCCGGATGACAGAGTTTCAGTATCCAGAGTTCCAAGAGGATGAAACGCCGCGAGGGAGACAAGGCCAGGAGGTTTCGATCTTAATCAGGCCCCTGTGAGTCACCAAGATCACTATTACTCTCAACATGGTGGACGCTATGATGAGAGGGATCAAGCGTACTACCCCCTGAATGAGCCACGAACTCCGCGCAACCATCACAGAGTGCCATACTATCCTCGCGACGACTATCAAAATCAGGTGTATCCAACCAACCCTCCTCTCAATTTCTCATCTATATTCGGACCAACCGCGTTCGCGGAGCATATAATTTGTGCACCCCCTTTGTCGGATTTTAGATTCCCGACCATCAAAGAATACACAGGAAAGGGAGACCCCAAAGAGCACCTCTCCCGCTACAAGTATGCGATGATCGCGAGAGGGCCCGATGAGGCCACAATGTGTAAGGGCTTCCCTGGGAAATTGGAAGATACGACAATGACCCGGATGCTGAATCAACCTGCTGGAAGTATCACATGCTTCGCGGACCTGGAAAAGGGATTTTTATTGCACTTTGGCTCGTCAAAGAAAGATCACGATGCAGGAGGTAGTAGGAGTAAAATAGAAGGTCGGTGTGACTCTGGAAGAGTATGTGAAATGATTCTCGGGAATGGTGTTAGAAGCTGATGACTTTGATGACAAAATGCAAGGGTCGCGTTCCTTGATGGTTTGCTAGATGGGAGCGAGTTCAAGAAACACTTGTACAAAAAGCATGACAGTCCTACCGAGCCATGCTTGAGAGGGCATATGTTGAAATTCAGGTTGAAACTCACTCAAACGCTCCCTCTTCGGGAGGGGGCCAGGTCAAGCAGAATCAAAATCAAAATCAGAATTCTAAGAAAGGCAATCAAGGATGGGGAAATAAGAGACATCAGTATGATCAGAATCCGGGTTAGAACAGCTCACGAGCACCAGGTCTAGCTACTCAACATCAGAATCAGGGACAGTATCAGAACTATGGTCAGAACCATGATCAGAATCAGTTTCAGTCTCAGAATCTCATGAATAAGAGAGATGACAACGACAACAACAGGGGTCGAGGCCGTGGCAATGGTGGAAGAGGCCGCGGTCGCAATGGTATGTGGTGTGCACACCATGATTCCACGACCCACAACACTGAGGAATGCCGAAATGGCCCCAGAATGAACAATGAGCCCGAGGAGAGGGTGGTTTTAATGAATCAGAGAGGTGGAGGAAATCAACAAGGTAGAGGTGGGAGGAATACCGGAAGAGGCCAATACAGGGGAGGATATAACAATGATGGGAGAGGAGGGGGACGTAATTAGCAAGCCGCGACGAACCCCAGCCTCCCCAAGGGAAATCAGCAACATAATTTTCCAAGGCCTGACGGCCATGTCGGAACGATAGCGGGAAAGCACGTCCCAATTCCTCCTAGCAGTCGCGAGCAAAGAAAGATGAACAATGCTCCTCTGCCTCACGGCCTCCCAGTCATGAGCGTCGCGACCCCGCCACCCAGAAAGCCTTATCAACTTGTATTCTCCAATGAAGAAGTTAATGAGTGGGCAGTTTCCTCGGGTGACCCATTAGTCATACACCTCCAAATTGGGACAAAATTGGTGAGTCGCATATTAGTTGATACCGGGAGCTCCGTCGATATTCTGTACCTGGATGCCTTCGAAAAAATGGGAGTTGATCCTAATTTGAAGAAACCTACCCGGACCACTCTAATGGGATTCGCGGGGGAAAGAGTAACGGCTTTGGGCGTAGTGACGCTTGATGTTGTGATGGGTGATGAAACAAGGCCAAGAAGTTCTGAAAAGATTGACTTTGTAATCATCCCAACGAGCTCATCGTACAACACTATCATCGGGAGAGGCACGTTGTGCACATTCGACGCGGTGGTGTCGATGAGCCATTTCTGTCTAAAGTTTCCTACACCATCAGGCACAGGAGTTGCAACCGAGGTAGAGAATGAGAGCATCTCATGCTACATTAAATCTGAAAAAGGGGACGATGCACCTTTGCTCGCGAATCAACTCTTTGTACCGGGATTGCCAAATATCGAGGAAGAAGTCGATCTAGACGTTTGCGATCCCCCAAGGCCTCGAGGAAGAAGAAAACAAAAGCAAAGTTCACCGGCTTTGAAACACAAGAAATCACTCCTTTTGGCAATAAAGAAGAAAAACTGTTTGTAGGAGGAAGCTTAGATCCCATGGTAATGGGAGAGATTGAGAAGTTGTTGTCAGAATCGTGAGACGTTTTCGCATGGTCACCAAAAGATCTGAAGGGAATCCCACCCTCCGTCATTACCCACTCTCTGAATATCAATAATGAAGTGACCCCGAAGAGGCATAGAAAAAGGAAGCAGGCAGGGCCAAAGAATGCAGCCGCAGCCGTTGAGCTCGCGAAGCTCTTAAAAGCCGGATTCGTAAGACCAGTACAGTATCCGGCTTGGCTTTCCAACATTGTCATGGTCACGAAGAAGGGGACTGGGAAATGGAGAATGTGCGTAGACTTCACAAATCTCAACAAAGCATGTCCGGAAGACAGTTATCCTCTGCCTTCCATCGACCAACTAGTGGACTCAACCGCGGGGCATGAAGCGTTGAGTTTCCTTGATGCTTACTCAGGCTACAATTAGGTAATGATGAACCCTTTAAACTCAGAGCACACATCATTCATAACAGATAAAGGGACTTTATGCTATAAGGCTATGCCGTTTGGTCTCAAGAACGCGGGGGATACGTTCCAAAGGCTCGTTGATCGAATTTTTAGTGGCCAGATCGGGGATACTGTTGAGGCATATGTCGACGTCATTGTTGTCAAGAGTAGGAGACAATGTGACCATGCTCGCGATCTCGCTGAAGTATTCACGACTCTAAGGAAATATGGAATGAGTTTGAATCCAGACAAGTGTGTCTTCGGGGTGACCGAGGGAAAGTTTCTGGGTTTCATGATCAGCGAGCGAGGTGTGGAAGTCAATCCAGATAAAGTTAAAGCAGTACTGGATCTACAACCACCTAAGTTGACGCATGAGGTCCAGAGATTTGTCGGTAGGGTGAATTACTTGGGGAGATTATGTGCTAAACTAGTCGAATGCAACCTTCTAGTCTTTGAAATTATGAGGAAGCCGAAAAACTTTGAGTGGACTCCAGAATGTGACTCAACATTCGCGAGCCTCAAAGAGCATTTGTCAAATCTCCTAATTTTGGCTTCACCGGTCCCAGGCGAAACCCTTCAGTTTTGGCTTCATCCAATTGAGACCTTGACAGACCTACCGCTTCATGGATTTATGACAAGGCCGACAGTGGCAGGGAGACTCGCGAAGTGGGTCATAGAAATGTCAGAATTTGATGTTGATTACCGGCCTAGACCCGCGATCAGAGCTCAAACACTAGCTGATTTATCGTTGAGACAAGTTTCAGAGAGTTCGAAAACAAGAATCTGTACAGTGAGGAGCTGATGTGGGTCATGCATGTCCATGGTGCCATGAATGATGAGGGATGTGGGGCAGGAGTAGTACTCACCTCGCCTACAGGTGATGAGATAAGTCACGCCATCGCCGTCAAGTTTAAGCCCACCAACAACGAGGCCGAATACAAAGCTTTAATAGCTGGTCTAGAGTTAGCCATCGGTACCTCCATCTCTGTGCTGGCATGTCTGAGTGACTCAGAGGTTGTGGTAAACCAAGTCCAGGGAATCTACGAGGCAAGAACCGGAAATTTACCAAAGTATCACGCAAGAGTCGCGACTCTAATCTCCTTGTTCAAGCACTTTGAAATTTGAGCCATTTCAAGAGAAGAAAACAAAAAGGCTGATGAACTCGCGAGAGTGGGCGCAAGTTCACAATGCTCCAAGGCCGAAAGCAAGAAAAGGTCAGGCTTCATCGTGACCAAATCCGGACCACCAAAATATTTGTTCCTTGTCAAAGAAGAGAGCGCGATTAGTCGCGAGATTGAGATGATGGATATTAACAACACTAGTGAGGATTGGCGTCGCCCAATCATTGATTATTTGAAAAATGGTCGCGGACCGTCTGATCCAAAAGAGCTTCAACAATTGAAGAGAAAGGCTTCTCGATTCTACATTAACATGGGAGAGTTATACAAGAGAGGGGGAGGCCCAGTGAGCTGAAGTGCATGGCTCACTACGAGGTGAAATCATTCTTAGAAGAATTGCACGCAGGGTTGTGTGGAACTCATGCAGGATGGAGGCCTTTAGTTTATAAAGCCCTGCGCCAAGGTCATTTCTGGCCCACCATGAAGCAAGATGCACAAGACCTATCGCGAGCTTGTCAGGCTTGCCAATATTTTGCCCCTGCCTCTCATCAACCAGGAGTTGAACTTCAGATCATGAGAAGTCATGTACCATTCGCGATGTGGGGCTTGGATCTTCTTGGTCCCTTCAAACCAAAGGCTCCGGGGGCTTGAGTATATCAGTGTGGCCGTAGACTATTTCACCAAATGGGTCGAGGCCGAAGCCCTCGCGTCCACGATAGTACCAATAGTGAAGAAGTTTCTGTGGAAAAACATCATTTGTCGCTACGGCCTTCCTCAGGAAATAGTCACAGACAGAGGCCCTCAATTCAATTCTCCCCAGCTGTTGAAATGGTGCGACGATATGGGCGTTCAGCTAAAGATTGCCTCTGTCGCACACCCGCATTTTAATGGCCAAGTTGAGGCTGTCAACAAGAGCATCGTGATGGATCTCAAGAAGAGACTGGAAGGCGCCAAGGGGAGGTGGGTTGAGGTCCTCCCTCTTACCCTTTGGGCCAACCGCACAACTGTCAAAAAGGAAACGGAGGAAATCCCTTTTGCCTTCGCGTATGGTGTCGAAGCTGTGGTCCCTATGGAAATTTTGTTTCCGAACGAAAGAATCCTTCATTATGACAAGGACACGAATGATGAGAAAATGCGAATGGAGCTTGAGCTTCGCGAGGAGGCACAGGAAATGGCAGTGATCAGGGCAGCCGCACACAAAGCTAGTGTCGCGAAGTATTACAACAAAAATGTCAAGATAAGAGGTTTCGTGAAGGGATACCTTGTCCTGAGAAAAACAGAAGGAGGAAAGTTAGATCCCGGCTGGGAGGGGCCATACATAGTGGATCGCGAAGTCACACCGGGTGCTTATCAATTGAAGGATAGTGCCGGCAATCACGTTGCCAACTCCTGAACGTGATGCGACTACGCCGCTATTACACCTAGCCCATTCCCCCCCATAGGCGAAAGAACCGAATGAGTTGAAACGACCAAAACTATATCCGGGTTACAAAGAGAATAAATACTTTCACCAAAAGGGGGAGCGACAATCCTGAATAAAAGGTAGGGCTACGCACCTCAAGTCGCAAAATGTAGATAAAATCTTGTGACACTAGATTGGGAATTCTATCCAACTAGACACGAAGCTGTGACCCTGGGTTGGGAGCCAAGAAGCACCACCCAGGTCGCGAAGCCGTGACGCTGGGCTGGGGGCCAAGAAGCACCCACCCAGGTCGCGAAGCCGTGACGCTGGGCTGGGGGCCAAGAAGCACCCACCCAGGTCGCGAAGCCGTGACGGTGGGCTGGGGCCAAGAAGCACCCACCCGGATCGCGAAGCCATGACGCTGGGCTAGGGCCAAGAGCACCTACCAGGTCGTGAAGCCACGATATCGGATGAGTGCGCACTCACGTTGGGCTGGGGGCCAAGCGAATGGTAGTCATATAAGCCATGACGCTTATATGACTACCATTGGCAGGGCTTTTCTAAGGAGCGCAGACAACTTGGAAGACCTTTCTTGCGTTAATATCTCGTTGTTTTTTCTCGCCTTATCTGGATATTTAGAAGTTATGTAATCACTGTGTTCCCAAAGAAACATGCATGTTCGTTTTTGTTCGCGAGCATATCGCCATTATATATTAAAAGTAGTTTCAGAATTTATTACATGTTGTCTACCACATTCAAACATCGATTTCGAAAAGATAAAACAATTAAGATTTTAACAAAGACTACTACACCCACTCCCTCCTTTTATTACATAGCATCCCCAAGGACGCAAACACCTCGCGAATGCTATTGGGGGGGGGGGGAGAAGGGAGGGAGTTGTCAAACAACATACATAGTCGCGAAGGTAATGGCACGGAGTCAAAACGATAGACAAGGAAGATAATCTTCACCTGATAGACCGCGGTCCGAATCGGAACCTCGGGCGGATTAGCACGCCACATGGTGAAAGTGCACTCGTCTCTCTCCCTAAGGTTGTGATCCTTGACGAAATCACACCAACCTTCACCCAAGAAATAAGAACTCCCGACTTTATCCAACGTCACATCCCAAGGCTCAAAGTTAACACAAAGGATGAGGGCGCGACCACCAAAATTACTAAGGTGCCTATGACAATGGTCCTTAGGAAAACTCTACACACAACATAGAGAAGAAAAGAACTAAGGCACAAAAGGCATTGACATGTATAAGACACTTAAATAAAGAGCACCCACCGGGCAAGCACCCGCTGAAATGGTGAACGAATCCATCTTAATAGTAAAAACTTCATTGTTAGGCGCCCTGGCAATTCTTTTGCAAAGAGAAGCAGCAGAGAAAGAGAAGGGAGAAGGCCATTATATAGAAGGTTGGATCAACCAATCCGCCATTAATGAGAAAGGTAGGTGGAAGTGAGTTAGGTTAGAAAGTAAAAAGTAAGTGCAGAAGTAAATGCGAAATGTAAATGCAGAGGTAAAAGAGAAACGTCAAGCATAAGATAAAAGTTTTGCCTTCCACAAGGCCAAAATGTAATGTAAGGGCTCGTGACCACATGCGGCTCGCGGCCCGGCAAAAATAGTAAACCATTGTACGCATTCACAAATTCACAGATTAACTTAAAAAGTTCACAAACGTCACAAAGAAAATTAGGGTTGATCATTTTCATGCTCCGAAGGAACGCTGATGTAGTTTTCAATGCCATCGGCTGTCTCTTCGCAAGCACCCTCTTCTTCTCTGACTTCCTCCGTCGACGCGATGTTTTCAGCCCCAACAGTCTCCTCACTGTCAACAATGACAGTTTGATCACGAGCTCCCTCCTCTAAAGAATCGGTTTGAAGACGTTTAGGCGAAGACCCAACAAATTGAAGCATCTCCTCCGTGAAAACCACATGCCTCTTCCTTTTAGGTTTCCTCGGAGTAGGAACTACCGGAGCTTGAGCCTCTTTCCCCTCAACAATCCGTTTGTCCTTCTTCATTGGACCCACCGTCCAACCTTCAAGGAGGGACGCATCATCATCAACGTAAGTGCCTATTGGAGGAGGAACGTACTCGGGAAGAACCCCCGAGTAGCCGCAGAAGTCTGAAGGGTCATAAGGAAACTTGGAAACTCCATGCTTCTTGAGCTAAGCCTTGAGAGAGCAGTTTAGAAGAACGTTGCGAGTCGTGCTGATAAAATCAATGCGATCTTGTTCGCGATAGCTTGAAGCATACCGGGTTGCACCTTCGCGACGGGCGCGGGCGGGCTGTGGCGTCAGCAATTTCTTTCCTCAAGTTGCCCATCTCCACCTCATGGTTGCACTTCTCCACCTTAGCCGCAACCTCTAGCTCGCTCACCTTCTTGGCCAGCTCCACATTCCTTTTCTTCTGAGCCTCTAAAGCTTTGGTCGCCTTCCCACATGCAGACTTATGCTCCCGACTCTGCGCTACAATGGCCTCATAATCCTTATCCAAATCCTTTTTGTAATCCTCGACGACAAGGGCATATTTCCCTATGGATTCAAAAAGGAGCATCCCCTACAACCAAAAATATCATGGAAGAATTAGAAACACACGGTGAAGAAAATAAAGAAAGTAAAAAGCACAAGACTCACCGCGAGGGAGGCTGTAGAAATCCCCGCGCCGCCGCGAAGGACACCCTCAATACACTGAGGAGTGTCAGGAAGACAAGGACGATCCTTGCCGAAGAACCTCCTCACTGACTCTTCATCGAAGAATATTGAATCCCCCAAGGCCGAGCCACCAGGAAGGACATTTTCTTCTCCTCCACGTTCCATGGGCCGTTTACCTTTCTCGGCCACAGACGCACGGGCCGTCGCGACGTCTTGACTTGGAGTGGGCGTTCCTCTTGATCTTTGGAGAGTAGGTCTCGAGAAGATAATAGTTTTTGTGTGAAGAGAAGACCTCGCGAGAGGAGTGGATTGACCAATGGGCACATCATCGGAAAGGGGCTCGGTCTCTCCAAGAAAGGGCTCTTGAATATGGATTCCTCTAGCGGAACGTTTCTGCTTACGAGAGGCTTTGGGGTCTTGGGCATCGCCAGTAGTAGGGGCCTTGCTTTTGGTCGCATCTTTCTTGACTCGACCCTTACCCTTGGCAGCAGGAGCGGGGAGCTCAATCCTAGGGTCGGTGTCAAAAAAGTCATCAGAGCCATCGAGATCGGGGAGATTTGAAAAGAAGGTGTTATGTGAAAAGAACAATTATCAAACAATAAGCATGAGGAGAATATCAGAAATACAATTAAAAAAACAACACTCGCGACAATAAGGATACCATAATGGTGCTCAAGACTTAAGCCTCGCTGGGCCAATACTTCGGGAGTAATGCACTTCGCGAAGATACGTTTCACCGAAGGATCTGGAAAGTCACGATACTTGTAAAAGAGACCGTCAGCCTTGGCTTGGGTCCAACCCCCAACTTTAGGTTGTGTAGCAGTCTCGGCAATTTGAATGGAGAACACCGAATCAGGAGGAGGCCGAATAAGAAACCAATCAAATTTCCATTTGGTAATCCGAGGAGGAGCATCCCATTCACTAGTTTAAAGGTTGTAAACATCACTTCTTCGTCGAGAGCCTTACGCGATTTGAACATGAGAAAGAAATGACAAGGATTGGGAGCTACACCGATGTCTTGACATCTGATTGTATAGATTACAACTATGCGCCAGAAGTTTGGGTGCATCTAGGCGGGGCTGTAACCCAATTGCTTCATAAGCTTCCGGGCAAAACTAGTGAGGGGTAGCCGAAAGCCAGCTTCGAAAGAGGAGCTACTGATCGCGAAGAAGGATCCATAAAGGTCAAGAGAAGTTCCTCCAGAAGACGGCAACGCGAGAACGGTGCCTTCCGGCAATGGATAAGTGTCGGCTATGGTCATAATATCATGCAATTGAAGTTTTGAAGGAAGGGCGGTGAATTTATTCCCGAAATTCTTGGCTTTAGAGAAACGGACGCGACGAGTTAGGATTTTTACACGACTCGCGGGTTTGGTAAGCCATTCGTCAATCTCTATACGGGGTAGAGGACCCTGCCATGTATAATAACAAGTCTTCGTCTTCGGGATTCGGAATAGGAGGAGAATTATTACTGCTCCCCGCGTCGGGTCGCGATGTGGAGGGACCAGCGATGTCCTTATTTCTTGAAGAATGGCCTGCGAAATGATGAAAAAGGAAGGAAGTTAGTTCTCCAGGGAAGGAAGACGAAACGCAAGGGTGAGAAATAAACCTCGCGAGCCATAAAGTGAAAAACAAAGAAATCGCTGAAAAACGGAGAAAAGAAAGATCTGAAGAGAAGTTGAGAAGATAAGAGGATGAACAATGAGAGAATGAATATCAGATATGAAGAACTAATAGAAGTAAAAGTCGAAAGCTCGAATGGTCCCTAATAAGAAACAGCAAGGAGGATTAGGGTTTAGGAAGAAAAGGGGGCGGGGCCACCTATAGAAAGGCTAAAAAGGAGGCACAGAGACCCATCGGACCACCGTAAAAACTCAGCCAAAGGTTTCAAATACGAGCAACAATGGCGGAAATGTGTAAAAATTGAGGACGAGTACAGTAAAAGCACGAAACATAACAAAAGAGGGATTAGAAGCAAGACATACCTGCCATTTGCAGTTTATTCGCTTGATCAGACAAAGAAAAGGGAGACCTTGGTAGGATTATTTCGGAGGTTTTTACAGAGGTTTTCGAGAAGACGAAGTGAGGAAGAGGGCAAAAAATGCGATTCGACTGGTTTATATAGGAAAGAGAGAAGAGCCAGGTGCTTAACACGTGTCATAAGATGTCAGAGCGCGGGAGACAAAGCGTCACTTATTTAAAATTCAAAATTCAAAATGTGCGCGATGGAAAATAAGCGTCGCGAGCAAAATCAAAAAGAAAACCCCCAGAGCGTAACCTGAGACCCCGGTTTCAAGAAAAACTACCCAAGCCTTGTCCTCGCGAGGATAAGGACTTGGGGGGCTGGATGTTGGACCCAGTTCTCATGTCGTGAGCCCATCAAGCTCGCGACGGCCTAGAGAGTAACGAAAGCCCAATGGACCCTGAGAGGCTCGGGAGAATAAGGCCCAATAAGTAAGCCCAATAAGCGAGGATAGCGAGATCGGATAAAGTGGGGCCCGCGACCTAGGTATAAAAGGTAACGGAAATGAGAGAGAAAGGCATCTTTTTGGCATCTGATGCATTTTACCCCCTTGAGCAAGAGAAAAACACTGAAGACAAACTCCCTTCCGGAATCGTCTTCTTCTTCCCCAATTCATCTCTGTTCATAGAGGATTGGATGATCGGTACTTGGATTATGACTCTCGGTATCAGATTTGTGCTATTGAAGTGAGAATTATCGCGTTTGGTCGAGATCCATTGTTTACTGTTTCATTGGTTTGGTTCGTAAGGTTTCATGGCTTGAATGTGTGTTTCGATCGTTATCTCCCTTCTTTTGGTCATTATTTGGTGTTATTGAGCTTGTTACTCTTATTTGGTCATGATCAATACTGACTTGGGCGTCGGAGAGCCAAATCTGGGGGCTCGACCTTCTGGTTTGGTTGCACAGGTACTTTGGAGCTCAATAACACGAAGAACAGTGCAAGAAGGTGAGCTTTGATCCAAAAGAAGATGGAATTCATGTTGTTGTTCGAGCTGACATAAAGGAGGTCTCCAGCAATTGAAGACATTTAGCTGGCCAGATCTCGCGAGGTGTTGATCGTGAGGTCGCGAACATCTGGGCTCCAACAAAACAGGTTTAAGCTTCTACCTCCCTCAGACACCGAGACTAGCAAGCCTTCATTTTGTCGACGAGGAGGAGGGAGTGGGACGGGGGAGGATGTGAGTGATATCCTCATCGAGTTGTTCTCCATGAGAGGAGGGCGACGAAGGAGAAGGGAAACGTCAAATTGTGCGCAGAATTGGAGGAAACAACAAAACCCTAGATTCTGGGATGCGATTGGCTCGTCAAAGAAGAGCTCCAATGGCGGCTGCTCTGAAGATTTGAAGAGACCTAACAATAATAATAGATTGGATTCGAGTGGAGATAATAGTCTGAATCAACATCACAAGGATCGGGACTCGACCTCAGCCATTGTTTTTTGGGGGAATACGAAGGAAATGTCTTTAACAAATGAAGTAGAGAGCAGGAAGAAGACGATCAGACGAGTTTGATTTTATTGTGGGGGTAGAAACATATGACTTAGTCAGATAGTGCAGAAACCTGCACGAGGTTAGCAGGGGCACAAATAGTCCTCCTCGGACTAAGTAACCATTTTTGTATTTTCTAACCCTAAAAATTTACTGCCTCCGTCCCAAAATGTTAGTCCTACTTTCCTTTTCGGGTGTCCCGAAATGTTAGTCTTATTTCTATTTATGGCCATAAATGTTTACCATTATAACCTTACTTAATTTATTTTATTTATATTTCAACAATAATTTATCAATCAAATCAACCATCTACATCATCTTCTCCCCCTTAATCTTCACAAATTTTCACCATTTTTACTTATCTCAACTACTTACACATATTTTTATTAACCCGTGTTTTTTATTAAATCAAAGTTTATAACACAATTTTATCTGAATGTATAATTAATCTCCCATCTTAAACCCAAATTATTTCAACCCACACCCTTAGCCCAAAACTAAAATGGTGATCCAAATTTCTCATAGTCCAATAATATCATTTACAAACCCTACACTCTCTCCCCGTTCCATTCTCAGCGGCAGCCACTCATCATCCTTTCTCTTCTCTCCTTCTCTTCTCCTGCACAATCTCATCATCCCTCACATCGTCACCGCCCCCTAGCTTCCTCTCCGACATCAGAATCTCGGACGGCGTCTTCCGGCACATTCTCAGATCGGCGCCTTCCTCTCTGATCCGAGCCTCTCCTCTCCTCATCGCCTCCTCCATGTTCTTCAATCGGAGGCAGCAAGTAGGGTTTAGGGCTCCGTTGCCGCATATCTGTGGCGGTCACTATCTCCATCTCTTACCTAGAAGCCTCCGTTCCGGTCTGCACTTTGTCGGCGTCGGGATGTAGAAGAAGATATTGGCTGGTGCACTAGAGGTGACGATTGGAAGACAAACCAAAACCCACAAAACCCACAAAATTCATCAGATTCAGATCTGGTTGTTATTAGGGGTAGTGTAGGAATTTTGGGTTTGTAAATAATTTTGTATTTAATTTTCAGATGTTATCTCAATTTTGATTGGTTGAAATGTGTACTTGTTTTTTTGCCTCACATTTTGGGACGGAGGGAGTAGTATGTTAACTAACGTGACAGTTTGTGTTGATGACAATTTGTGTAGGGACGGTTTCAGTTTGTATTGATGACAAATTCGATGACAATTTGTGTAGGGACGGTTTCAGTTTGTATTGATGACAAATTCAGTTGGTGACAAATTGTATTTGATAACGAATTGTGATTGAGAGCTTGTTTGTTTCATTCATTTGTAATGGTATTTTAGTTTATAAGTGTTTTATTCATTATAACGGTGTTTGGTACAAAGCAATAATAATGGCATTATAATAGATTGTATCTCTTTTTTGCTTCACGTTTTCCAAAGTTTAAAAAATCTTTATTTAAAATAAAGGCATTATGAATGCGAAGAGCATCCAAACACACCCTGAGTTGGTTTATTTAGCCCAAATGAACAATGGTTATAAACTTTTCCTATTGTTCAATTTAGGTGATTGGCCCACTAATTTTCACTGCCCGCTAAGTTGAGCGATTAGTTGAGTAAATGACCTTTATGTAACGTTTTTATTAAGAAATTAACCCCCTTAAAAATTGACTCCCTCTCCCAAGTTTCTCTTCTAAGTTTCTAATTATTTTAATAATATTTTTTTAGTAACACTTTTCGACTAATGACACTAATTATTTAATGACACTTTTATACTAATGACACTTATTTTTTAATGACACTTTTATACTAATGACACTTATTTTTTAATGACATTTTATACTAATGACACTTTTACAGTAATGACTATTTAACGCTAATGACACCTTCAAATTAATGACACTTTTAAATTAACGATATTTTTAAATTAATGACACTCTCAGACTTATAACACTTTCATATTGTTTTCATATAGCACTTTTGGTCAAAATGACACTTTTATGTATCGAATAAAAAGTGTCATTACACTCACAACCTCACATTAAAGGGTCATTATATTAATAAAATGTGTCATTATATTCATAAAAATTGTCATTACACAATTAAAAAGTGTCATTATACTCCTAGCACCAAATTAAACTAGTCCTTTTCTGCCCGTGCTACACAGGGCCAGAGTCAAAACGAAAGAAAAATTATATATTATTAAATAATAATTTCATATTATTGTAAAGTGGATTATTATTAATATATAATAAAAGAAAGACAAAATAAATAAAAGTTAATGGGGTTCTTAATATCGTTGATCTCAGTATATTAGTTAATGGAGTTCTTGGACTGAACAACTTTTCTTAATTAGTACGTACTGCATATTGAGTCACTTACTAATTACAAAAATTACTAAGAAAGAGTATATATGTGCAAATTCTAGGTGACATCAAATAATGAATACGTACAACAAAATAATAACGCTTTGGTTACACTAAATTCAATCATTTTTTTCTTAGTTGACTCAATACTACATATTGAGTCAACTAAGAAAGAGTCTCTTTGCTTCACGATCTCATCTTCATTATTGCTTTTCTCATACCCTGTTTTTGTTGTTGCTCGCCCGCGTTGATCTTCGTCTGACCCACCGCCACTCTTCACTTCACTGTTGCTATTTTAAGGTCGTGTTTATGATCCTCCTTGCTTCACAAATGAGTTGTTGGCGGAGTTGAGATGTCTAAAAAAGCGAGAAAGCTCCTTCTAGTACTCCCGCTGTCAATTCTCTATTGAATGAAGCAGACAACCTTCAGAATTAATTATTGCATACTAAGAATACCGTCAACCGGAGTTGCTAGAGAAAAAAATGTTAAAGGAGGCGGTCTCGATCATTCCAGTGCTTGAGAACGAACACGAGGTCACCCTCTTTGTCCTCCTTTGCGTTTCTACTGATCTGCAATGAGTTGGAGATTCTGATGCATATAAGATGTTTGAAAAAATGTCGTTGAGAAAGTTGGGGGTGAAAGTTGATGTTTTTGGCATTTCATTAAGTGCTATGGAAAATATTACTCTGTGATTGGATTTCAGACAAGTTTAAGTTCTTTTTGCACTTTTTTTTGGTGGCCTTGATATCAATTTTTTAGTCCCTTGCAGCAAATGCAAGACCAAGAGATGGTTCATCCTACATACTTTAGTGATTGTCCCTGAGATTTGTTGATAGTCACTGCAAAGCACGGTTTTATAGGAAACTGACGGCGTTTCAAACAAAAGGCAACTTGGATTGGGTTGGACTTAACGTTATTCTTGGAATTAGCACTTTGTTTCCAACACACCTTCCCATTATTATTTCAGCTTCAGTGACCCATTCACCAAGGGGTGTAATTATCAGTCGGCTTCCGTTGCACAATCCTTGGGAGGGATTCACATTCCTGAGAAGCAAAACAGGTAGCCCTACGTTTAACTCTAGGATATGAGGGGCATTCATGTAATAGGATAAAAGCATTAGTCACTATCATTTAGTTATTGGTATTTGCAATTTTTAAAATAGCATAAGAAGCATCTATACCTGGTAAGTCGAGGGTGTTTAGGTATTCAGGGGGATACATGTGTTGTTGTGGCTGCCAAACATATACCGTCTTATCAGACATGATGAAGTGTGTGCTAAGGAAAGTGCCCTCTAAGTTGGTTGCACGCCACTTTCGACACACCATTACCTTGATGGTGGATCTCAATTTAGGAGACAATTTAGTGAATGGAACACAAACGTCGTCTAGTTCAAGAGTTGATTTCTTTTAAAGCTTGTCCGGTAGCCTTAATTGAAGACATTGTTGAGTAGAATAATTTAAATTCCTTTGAGTTGATTTCTACGATTTTTGAGTTGATTCCTTTAAGTTGAATTGAATTTTAGTAGAATAATTTGAATTGATTCATTTCCTATTCGGTGGTTTCAATATTATATAATAGTACTAATATTAAAGATGGAAAAGTTGTTTAATCTCATCGTCATAATAACTTATCTTATTATATATAATCACTTATCTTATTTGTTTTTTTTTTATCAAACTTATCTTATTTCTATAGATAATAGAGTAAGGTTATCTTTTTTGATTATCTAGTTATTTTATTTCTATGAGTCAATTACACCGTTAGTCCTTAACATTTCTTATCTTTTCTAATCGGTCCCTAACCTTATATATTTTCTATTTTAGTCCTTAATGTTTACAGGCATTGACGTCGTTATATTTTCTGTTAACTTTTTGTTTGTGTTAGATTATATGGCATTTTATGGTTAGATATATGTGTATGTATTTGATGACAAATTGGGCAATTACAATCTTTAATAAGCTAGACATGATTTACTTTTAATTGAGATAAAATTTACAATAGAAACAAATTCTCTATAAAATTGTGTATAAGCTATATCGAAGAAATTGTGTATAAAGGAGAAATACTAACTAATTTTGTCAAAAAAGATTAATAACAGTTCCTTTAGGTATATTTTTCTTTTTTCTTATTTGTATACTCCAACTAACAAGTTTAGAAAATTATAAATACAGTTCCCGCTAATTAATGTCTTGATATTAACTTTTTCCACATTAAATTTCACTACACATCCTATTTTGGGTGATCTTGAAAGTAATCCCTCTGGCTGGGAGAAATACAATTTTTTTTTAGTCCCCAATCTTTCTAATATCATCCAGTTTTTTATTCCTCCATTTTGCAAACCTTAATTTTTCAAAAGAAGACACGGTGCTCAATAATTTGAAGTTACATCTAAGTTATTTAACCCTTTTTTCTAAAACTATACTGTATAAATTTATTTATATGCATGCCTTATACAGTAGTGCATAATTGTTTTAATAAAAAGAAGTAAAAAATATAAATATGTTGTCACGTACGAATATTTACGGGGAGTAATGTAAAAAGTTGAGAACTTTAATATTGGGCTTTTTTCCGATGGGCCAATATATGTGAAAATTACTTTTAAAAAGATGTGAACTTTAATATTGGACTTTTTTTCGGTGGACCAAGCAAAAGTCCAACTCAAGATGAATCTATTCATGCATATCTTTGTGAATATCTTGTGTAGATATCTTGTTGATCTTGCTTTTCTGTTTCCCCTTCGCATATTTTTTGCTACTCCTATTTGATGGTGTGATATTTCTCTTTGGTAGATGTGATACAGAAGATGGTGGAGGATCATACACATCAGGAGCCCATGACACGTACAGATCCCTTGGAGGTAATCCTTCTTTCTCACGGCCTCCTTTCATGGCAGAGATCCCCTTTCGTGCCACCTGCAATGTATTAGAAATTTAGAACTCTTTGAGCTTAAGAAAAATGAAAGAGATTGATACAAAGTACAGCCAGAAGGCAGACAAGTTATCTTAATCTCTCCGCAAAAAAAAGACATCAGATACACAAAAGTGATGACAATCATATTGGAGTTGCATTTGATTTTCCAATAAATTTTCATGTTTAGGAAATAGAATCGGAAAGTGAATATCCTTGTGGAGGAATCTATATTTGGTTTCTAAATAAAAGTACTATTGTTGTTTGGTTCTGTTAAAAGGTTGAATAAGTTTGTAATACGGATTAAGATTCAAGAACTGTGATCTTATTTTTTTAGTCATGGTATTGGATGAATACCTCAAAGATAATTAGACAAACTTTTTTTGCTAACATGGTGATTCAAATCCTTACTTCCATTAGGCTCCTTCATTTGTGTGCTACAACTCTTCAAACTGAGCCTCGTTCAACTTTCTGTCTCAGAGATCTCAGTCATATTGGTTGTCAAGTTACTTATTTTATTGATCTGGGTTGACATTTGTTTTCTTCTGATTTGTAGGAACCTTTGATAGTGAATAGCCTAACTCATATTCAGTGGAAGAAGTCGACGAAATAAAAGAAGGATTTGATCTCATGGATATTGAAGAGCTAAGGTTCTGTTTGATTAAGCACAATCATCACATTCCAGATAGTGAAGCTCAAATCCTAATGGAAGTTGTAAGTTTATTTTGGTGTTTTCTTGCTTCGTCTCAGTTCATTCGTAGTTGCTGGATTTTCAAATTAGTTAATTTATAAAAGGGTTCAAAAAATGAAATTGTTAACTAATATGTTAATAATCATAATGTTTATTAAAATTTTAATCCTTCTTTTGTTAAATGTTAAATTATTGAAACACCCTAAGCTTTCATCTAATATGCAGTATCAAAATATATGTTGTATATTGTATATAGGTTTTTGCATAGAACCACCCTTTATTTGCATGAAACCACCCTTTATTTGCGTATTGATTTAAAACCACCAATTACTTTACTTTTTGTTACAAAATCACACCCCTAAGTAACTTTCGTTAACAATTCCGTCTAAAGTTTGATATTACCATTTTACCCTTGCTTTTTTAATTAATTACACCCATTTACCAGGCGGTTAACCTACTATTACCGGTTTTTGAATTTCAAATTGAATTGAGATGAAATTCCAAATTGAATTGGGAATTAGGGTTCCTGATAAAATTGGGATAAATTAGCAAACTTTTAACAGTGAGCTCAGATCCGGACTCTCCATTGTCAGGACCACCAATTTCGGTCTCTTAGGCTCCGACCTGGGCTAATATGATGTTGAATAGGGAGAGGGAGACAGTTCTGGTTGATCGGATGTTGTTGATGTCGATTCCGGTCCCGTCTGGGTCGAAGCCGTGTTTCTAGGCAGTGTCGAACGCGATCTCAAAAAGGCAGCTGGCGGAGTTGCAAACGTTGGTGGAATTGGTAGGCCGAGCCGCCGAGGTATTGGCCGGAAGTATGGAGGCAGTCGGGGGCGATTATGAAGGCAAGGCCTTGTGTTCCAGCGAGGGAGTTATCGAATGGTCCGATGTTGCCATGTTGGTGTTGTTAAAGGAAACAAGTATAAATTAATGATTGTAGGTGGGGATGAAGGGTTTGTTGAAGGAGGAGATGAGAGCTCATCGCCATCGATGGACTTTTCTTTCAAAACGTGTTCTCAAATTGAATTTTTTTTTTTTTTTCTTAACTTTTTTTTTTGTTTAAAGCATGTTAACTACCTCGTAAATGGGTGTAATTAATTAAAAAATCAAGGGTAAAATGGTAATACCAAACATTAGACAGAACAAAAATTACTCAGGGGTGTGATTTTGTAACAAAAAGTAAAATAGTTGGTTGTTTTAAATCAATACGTAAATAAAGGGTGGTTTCATGCAAATTGGCTCAAATAAGGGATAGTTCTATGCAAAAACCTCTATTGTATATTGATGTATGGTAATATGATATATTAACATGGAAAAGAGTCATATAATAATACTTGTTAAAATGATAAATGAGAATGAATGTGGAGCCTTGGATCAAGAGAGATCCAAGAGCCCATATGATGACACGTGGCACCCCTTGTCCCCCCGCCGGAGCTCCGCCGGACCGTCGCCGGAGCTCCGCCGGACCGTCGCCGGAGCTCCGCCGGACCGTCGCCGGAGCTCCGCCGGACCGTCGCCGGAGCTCCGCCGGACCGTCGCCGGAGCTCCGCCGGACCGTCGCCGGAGCTCCGCCGGACCGTCGCCGGAGCTCCGCCGGACCGTCGTCGGAGCTCCGCCGGACCGCCGCCGGAGCATCTTTGATGAACATCAAGTGTTCATAAATGTTCATCACAATGTTCATAAATGTTCATTTGTATATACTCTACTGAATGTTCATCACATTATACTTAAAAGTTCAACAAATTTTGATGAACATCAAGTGTTCATAAATGTTCATCACATTATACTTAAAAGTTTTACAACTGAATGTTCATCACATTCTACTTAAATGTTCACCAATTTTTGATGAACATCAGTGTTCATAAATGTTCATCACATTATACTTAAAAGTTTTCCAACTGAATGTTCATCACATTCTACTTAAATGTTCACCAATTTTTGATGAACATCAAGTGTTGATAAATGTTCATCACATTATACTTAAAAGTTTTTCAACTGAATGTTCATCACATTCTACTTAAATGTTCACCAATTTTTGATGAACATCAAGTGTTCATAAATGTTCATCACAATGTTCATTTGTACATACTCTACTGAATGTTCATCACATTATACATAAAAGTTCAGCAAATGAATGTTCATCTAAATGTTCTTCATCTCATACTTAAATGTTCATCATCTCATACTTAAATGTTCATCATCCCATATGATGACACGTGGCACCCCTTGTCCCCCCCTTGTCCCCACCGCCGGAGCACCGCCGGACCGCCGTCGGACCACCGCCGGACCACCTCCGACCACCGCCGGACCATCTTTGATGAACATCAAGTGTTCATAAATGTTCATCACAATGTTCATAAATGTTCATTTATATATACTCTACTGAATGTTCATCACATTATACTTAAAAGTTCACCAAATTTTGATGAACATCAAGTGTTCATAAATGTTCATCACATTATACTTAAAAGTTTTCCAACTGAATGTTCATCACATTCTACTTAAATGTTCACCAATTTTTGATGAACATCAAGTGTTCATAAATGTTCATCACATTATACTTAAAAGTTTTCCAACTGAATGTTCATCACATCCTACTTAAATGTTCACCAATTTTTTATGAACATCAAGTGTTCATAAATGTTCATCACATTATACTTAAAAGTTTTCCAACTGAATGTTCATCACATCCTACCTAAATGTTCACCAATTTTTGATGAACATCAAGTGTTCATAAATGTTCATCACATTATACTTAAAAGTTTTCCAACTGAATGTTCATCACATTCTACTTAAATGTTCACCAATTTTTGATGAACATCAAGTGTTCATAAATGTTCATCACATTATACTTAAAAGTTTTTCAACTGAATGTTCATCACATTCTACTTAAATGTTCACCAATTTTTGATGAACATCAAGTGTTCATAAATGTTCATCAGAATGTTCATTTGTAGATACTCTACTGAATGTTTATCACATTATATATAAAAGTTCACCAATTGAATGTTCATCTAAATGTTCATCATCTCATACTTCAATGTTCACAAGAATTTAATAAAATGTTCATTAGCCAAAGTTCATTACAATCGACTTAAATGTTCATCAAAATGTTGATAAATGTTCATTTTCTCTTACTTAAATGTTCATCAAACATCACTTTAATATAATTTCGAGTAGAAAAACACTTGATCTTTATCAAAAATTACTTAAATGTTCATCATCTCATACTTAAATGTTCATCAAACATCCTTAAATGTTCACAAGAATTTAATAAAATGTTCATTACTCAAAAGTTCATTACAATTAGCTTAAATGTTCATCACGCTGTTCATCAAAATGTTTATAAACGTTCATTTTGATATACTCTACTGAATGTTCATCACTTTTTAATGTTCACCAACAGAATGTTCATCACTTTTTAATGTTCACCAACAGAATGTTCATCACATTATAATTAAATGTTCATCACGTTGTTCATAAATGTTCATCAAAATGTTTATAAACGTTCATTTTGATATACTCTAGTAAATGTTCATCACATTTTAATTTCATGTTCACCAACAGAATGTTCATCACATTATAATTAAATGTTCATCACATTATATCTAAATGTTCATCACATTATATTTAAATGTTCACCAATTTGAATTAGACTTAAAATTTTCATTTTATACTTAACTTTTTCATTTATTATTGGACCACCGCCGGACCTCCACCGGACCACCGCTGGACCTCCTCCGGACCTCCATCGGACTTTCGGTCGCCGGACAACCACCGGGTGGTCGCCGGGAAGTCGTCGGGAGGTCGGCGGACCACCACAACTACCCCCACTTGTAGTGGGGGTAACTAGTTTAATCTAAGCCATTCAATGGCTTAGATTCATTCTTATTTATCTCTAAGAGAGGGTTTATTATGAGATTCTCACCCTAAATTGAATTGGAGCAAATGTTTAGAACACACAACAAAACAATCGGCAATCACTTGGTAGGGCCTTAAGAAATATCTAAGAAAAATCCAGAAGAAACAAGAAAGAGTATAAAAATCACTTGTTTTATATAGATTCGGTAAAATCGAAATGGGTAATATACTCATCATTGTGGAAATTTATTGGAAGATTGGATTAAAAATGGAGAGAGATTAAACAGTGATGAAAATGAAGAGGAGAGATAGAGAGAAGGGGTGAAAGAAAGTGGGGGTGGGGTAGCATTGAAATGGAAATAGATAGTGAGCAGCTGAAGGAAATAGATCAGGCCTCCATCTCCCCCACCAAAACCCTCCGCCATCGCCGCAACTTCCCTCTCCCCCTCCGACTACAAACAACTTACACCCTCAGGCTCTTCCACTGCACATCAATTCGCCGCCGCACTATTCGCAACCGAGACATCCTCACCCCATTCGCCGTCCGCAGTCACTGGAGAGAAGATCACGATTCTTATGGAATTTTATTCTACGGGAGGTTTAAATCAACACACCTATACATGTAATCTATTCCTCGTAGCTCTACCTCTTCTACCATGTAAGGACAACAGAGCAACCAAACCAGAGATGATCCTCATCTTCATCTCCAGCTTTACAAAGAACACAAGTAGGACTACTCACCAGTCTCCAACTGTGGAGCTTAGCAGCTGTAGGCAGTCTTTGTAAGGTGGCCAACCAGCAAATAAAACTCCATTTCTTGGCATGACAACCAGACCAGATAATGCCACACCAGGGGATGTTATGTTCTCTAGGCATAAAGATGGAATAGAGGCCAGCAGAATTAAGTTTGCCACTACTCTTAGTAACCAAATCACCAGTAATATCATAAGCAGAATGCACTAACTTGTCCCTACTACGAAGGATATTCTTCCAAAGCCAAGAGCAAGAGCTTGGTTCATGTGCAGACCATACAGTGTTACCTTTCAAAAGATGCTTCTTAGCCCAAAGAGTCCACAGATTATGTTTATCCCAATGTAAGTCAAAGAGGAATCTGAACAAGAGAGTTTTGTTCCAGGAAAGATGTTCCTTGAAACTGAGACCTCCACAACTGAAGTTTTGGCACACCAGTTTCCAAGCAACCAAGTTCCTATGGCCATCTGTATTGCCAGTCCACAAGTAGGATCTACAAAGGCCCTCAATCTTCCTAACCACCTTCTTAGGAATGGGCATAATTTGCATCCAGAAGGAGATAACCCCCTCCAAGACAGCCTTAACCACTTGTGCTCTCCCTGCATAAGAAATAGATCTAGCACTCCTACTGGAGATGACTTGTTTAATCCTGTAAAAAAGAGGTCCATATTCAGCAATCTCTAATCTCCTAAAATGGAGAGGCACCCCCAGATATCTAACAGGAAAATGGCCTTGAGAAAAACCAAGAATAGCAGCATAATCTTCCTTCAAATTATTACTGATGCCTCCAAAGAAGACCTTAGATTTCATGTTGTTACCAATCATCCCAGACTCATTAGCAAACTCAGTAAGGCACTCTTGGATGACTTTAAGGGTGAAAGGATTAGGCTTACAAAAAATCATGAGGTCATCTGCAAATGCAATGCTTGTAAGTTTCAGCTGCTTACACTTGGGGTGAAATCCAAAACCTCTCCTCTGACTAGCTTTGGAAAGTTTCCTAGCAAACATCTCCATCACAATGACAAAAAAGAAGGGAGAAAGGGGATCCCCTTGCCTGAGCCCTCTACCTCCCCTAAAGAAGCCTCTTGCCTCTCCATTGATGATGATGGAGTAAGATGGGGTAGTAACACACTCCATTATCCATTCTACTAACTGGTGTGAGAAATTAAGGAAAGTAAGAGCCTCCTTCAAGTATGTCCAGCTAACACAGTCATAGGCCTTTTGCAAATCAATCTGAAGCAAGCATCTAGGGGAGATATTCTTCCAGTCATAGCCTCTCACAAGCTCTTGAGCAACTGCAATGTTATGTGCTATGGATCTCCCAGGAACAAAAGCACCCTGATTAATAGACACAATATCATCCAAGAAGGGCCTAATTTTCATAACCAAAATCTTAGAGATGACCTTGAGCATGGTGTTGCAGCAGGAAATGGGTCTGAACTCTTTAATCTGGAAGGGGGAGTCAACTTTGGGAATAAGGCTGACAAAGGTGGCATTGGTTTCCCTGAGAAGTCTGCCTCTTCTAAACAAATCTCTAGCTGCCAGGATCAAGTCAGGCCCAACAACATTCCAAGCTTCCTTAAAAAACCAGTTGGCAAAACCATCAGGCCCTGGTGATTTAAGGTTGCCAATGTCAAAGAGAGCTTCTTTGATGACAGCATCAGTAGGCATAGCACAGATTTCTGAGTGAAGATCAGAGGATAGGCAATCACCCTCATAGCCATTAAAACAGATGGGCGTCCCCTAAAGTTAGTCTCATTTTCATTTATATCCATTAATTTTTGCTCATACTAACCTTACTTTATTTATTTTATTCATATCTTAACAACACTTTATCAATCAAATCAACCTTTTTCCATCTAATAAATTTCCTATTGGTTGGATTTTATTGTTTAATGTGTCATTACTTACACTCTTGTTGTGATTAGACTTGCCTTAATCGATGTGCAAAGGACAAAACGAGACTAAGGCTCCGTTCGGTATATTGAGCTGAAATAGTAGCTGTAGCTGAATAAGTAGCTGAAACTGGAGCTGGAGCTGAATGAATAGCTGAAGCTGAAGATGAAAATGTTGTTTAAAAAGCTACTCGAATGTTCGGTACTTCTAGCTGAATTTGTAATAATAATAGTAAAATTACGAAAAAGGATACAATGAATTATTTAAATTTTTAATGATAAAGGGTAATAGTGGATTAAAAATGAAATTAAGCTTGTTAAGTTCCATTAATCTAGGGGGTGTAACATTAACAAATTAAGCTACTTTAATCTGCATTAATCTTGTTAAGTTAGATGAATGTTTTTTCACCGAACACTTAATAACTAGATGTAATAAAAATTAAAACTTCGTAATGTGCAAAAAAAACTATGCCGAACGGAGCCTAACTTAAAGGGACGGAGAGAGTATTCCATAGTAGACAAAATGATATAGCATTATCCTACCTACAAGGCTACAACCAATTGACTCAATAGATATTATTTAGAAATTAGTTTATATATTTATGGCCCGTACTCTAGGTATATCCTAGTGAGCTTGATATCTTCTCTCCGTTCGAGGTTCAAGTAAGGCTTTGGTCAATCTATATATATATAAATTGTTGAGCTTGATGAAATAATGTCAATTTGTACCTAATAAATGAATGTTCATCACATTCTACTTAAATGTTCACCAATTTTTGATGAACATCAAGTGTTCATAAATGTTCATCACATTATACTTAAAGGTTTTCCAACTGAATGTTCATCACATTCTACTTAAATGTTCACCAATTTTTGATGAACATCAAGTGTACATAAATGTTCATCACATTATACTTAAAAGTTTTCCAACTGAATGTTCATCACATTCTACTTAAATGTTCACCAATTTTTGATGAACATCAAGTGTTCATAAATGTTCATCACATTATACTTAAAAGTTTTCCAACTGAATGTTCATCACATTCTACTTGAATGTTCACCAATTTTTTATGAACATCAAGTGTTCATAAATGTTCATCACATTATACTTAAAAGATTTTCAACTGAATGTTCATCACATTCTACTTAAATGTTCACCAATTTTTGATAAACATCAAGTGTTCATAAATGTTCATCACAATGTTCATTTGTACATACTCTACTAAATGTTCATCACATTATACATAAAAGTTCACCAAATGAATGTTCATCATCTCATACTTAAATGTTCATCATCCCATATGATGACACGTGGCACCCCTTGTCCCCCCCTTGTCCCCACCGCCGGACCACCGTCGGACCACCTCCGACCACCGCCGGACCATCTTTGATGAACATCAAGTGTTCATAAATGTTCATCACAATGTTCATAAATGTTCATTTATATATACTCTACTGAATGTTCATCACATTCTACTTAAATGTTCACCAATTTTTGATGAACATCAAGTGTTCATAAATGTTCATCACATTATACTTAAAAGTTTTCCAACTGAATGTTCATCCCATCCTACTTAAATGTTCACCAATTTTTGATGAACATCAAGTGTTCATAAATGTTCATCACATTAGACTTAAAAGTTTTCCAACTGAATGTTCATCACATCCTACTTAAATGTTCACCAATTTTTGATGAACATCAGTGTTCATAAATGTTCATCACATTATACTTAAAAGTTTTCCAACTGAATGTTCATCACATTCTACTTAAATGTTCACCAATTTTTGATGAACATCAGTGTTCATAAATGTTCATCACATTATACTTAAAAGTTTTCCAACTGAATGTTCATCACATTCTACTTAAAGGTTCACCAATTTTTGATGAACATCAAGTGTTCATAAATGTTCATCACATTATACTTAAAAGTTTTTCAACTGAATGTTCATCACATTCTACTTAAATGTTCACCAATTTTTGATGAACATCAAGTGTTCATAAATGTTCATCACAATGTTTATTTGTACATACTCTACTGAATGTTCATCACATTATACATAAAATTTCACCAATTGAATGTTCATCTAAATGTTCATCATTTCATACTTAAATGTTCATCATCCCATATGATGACACCGCCGGACCATCTTTGATGAACATCAAGTGTTCATAAATGTTCATCACAATGTTCATAAATGTTCATGTGTATATACTCTACTGAATGTTCATCACATTCTACTTAAATGTTCACCAATTTTTGATGAACATCAAGTGTTAAGAAATGTTCATCACATTATACTTAAAAGTTTTCCAACTGAATGTTCATCTCATCCTACTTAAATGTTCACCAATTTTTGATGAACATCAGGTGTTCATAAATGTTCATCACATTAGACTTAAAAGTTTTCCAACTTAATGTTCATCACATCCTACTTAAATGTTCACCAATTTTTGATGAACATCAGTGTTCATAAATGTTCATCACATTATACTTAAAAGTTTTCCAACTGAATGTTCATCACATTCTACTTAAATGTTCACCAATTTTTGATGAACATCAAGTGTTCATAAATGTTCATCACATTATACTTAAAAGTTTTTCAACTGAATGTTCATCACATTCTACTTAAATGTTCACCAATTTTTGATGAACATCAAGTGTTCATAAATGTTCATCACAATGTTTATTTGTACATACTCTACTGAATGTTCATCACATTATACATAAAATTTCACCAATTGAATGTTCATCTAAATGTTCATCATTTCAAACTTAAATGTTCATCATCCCATATGATGACACCGCCGGACCATCTTTGATGAACATCAAGTGTTCATAAATGTTCATCACAATGTTCATAAATGTTCATTTGTATATACTCTACTGAATGTTCATCACATTATACTTAAAAGTTCACCAAATTTTGATGAACATCAAGTGTTCATAAATGTTCATCACATTATACTTAAAAGTTTTCCAACTGAATGTTCATCACATTCTACTTAAATGTTCACCAATTTTTGATGAACATCAAGTGTTCAGAAATGTTCATCACATTATACTTAAAAGTTTTCCAACTGAATGTTCATCCCATCCTACTTAAATGTTCACCAATTTTTGATGAACATCAGGTGTTCATAAATGTTCATCACATTAGACTTAAAAGTTTTCCAACTGAATGTTCATCACATTCTACTTAAATGTTCACCAATTTTTGATGAACATCAAGTGTTCATAAATGTTCATCACATTATACTTAAAAGTTTTCCAGCTGAATGTTCATCACATTCTACTTAAATGGTCACCAATTTTTGATAAACATCAAGTGTTCATAAATGTTCATCACAATGTTCATTTGTACATACTCTACTAAATGTTCATCACATTATACATAAAAGTTCACCAAATGAATGTTCATCTAAATGTTCATCATCTCATACTTAAATGTGCATCATCCCATATGATGACACGTAGCACCCCTTGTCCCCCCCTTGTCCCCACCGCCGGACCACCGTCGGACCACCTCCGACCACCGCCGGACCATCTTTGATGAACATCAAGTGTTCATAAATGTTCATCACAATGTTCATAAATGTTCATTTATATATACTCTACTGAATGTTCATCACATTATACTTAAAAGTTCACCAAATTTTGATGAACATCAAGTGTTCATAAATGTTCATCACATTATACTTAAAAGTTTTCCAACTGAATGTTCATCACATTCTACTTAAATGTTCACCAATTTTTGATGAACATCAAGTGTTCAGAAATGTTCATCACATTATACTTAAAAGTTTTCCAACTGAATGTTCATCCCATCCTACTTAAATGTTCACCAATTTTTGATGAACATCAGGTGTTCATAAATGTTCATCACATTAGACTTAAAAGTTTTTTCCAACTGAATGTTCATCACATCCTACTTAAATGTTCACCAATTTTTGATGAACATCAGTGTTCATAAATGTTCATCACATTATACTTAAAAGTTTTCCAACTGAATGTTCATCACATTCTACTTAAATGTTCACCAATTTTTGATGAACATCAAGTGTTCATAAATGTTCATCACATTATACTTAAAAGTTTTTCAACTGAATGTTCATCACATTCTACTTAAATGTTCACCAATTTTTGATGAACATCAAGTGTTCATAAATGTTCATCACATTATACTTAAAAGTTTTTCAACTGAATGTTCATCACATTCTACTTAAATGTTCACCAATTTTTGATGAACATCAAGTGTTCATAAATGTTCATCATAATGTTTATTTTTACATACTCTAGTAAATGTTCATCACATTATACATAAAATTTCACCAATTGAATGTTCATCTAAATGTTCATCATTTCATACTTAAATGTTCATCATCCCATATGATGACACCGCCGGACCATCTTTGATGAACATCAAGTGTTCATAAATGTTCATCACAATGTTCATAAATGTTCATTTGTATATACTCTACTGAATGTTCATCACATTATACTTAAAAGTTCACCAAATTTTGATGAACATCAAGTGTTCATAAATGTTCATCACATTATACTTAAAAGTTTTCCAACTGAATGTTCATCACATTATACTTAAAAGTTTTCCAACTGAATGTTCATCCCATCCTACTTAAATGTTCACCAATTTTTGATGAACATCAAGTGTTCATAAATGTTCATCACATTAGACTTAAAAGTTTTCCAACTGAATGTTCATCACATCCTACTTAAATGTTCACCAATTTTTGATGAACATCAGTGTTCATAAATGTTCATCACATTATACTTAAAAGTTTTCCAACTGAATGTTCATCACATTCTACTTAAAGGTTCACCAATTTTTGATGAACATCAAGTGTTCATAAATGTTCATCACATTATACTTAAAAAAATTTCAACTGAATGTTCATCACATTCTACTTAAATGTTCACCAATTTTTGATGAACATCAAGTGTTCATAAATGTTCATCACAATGTTTATTTGTACATACTCTACTGAATGTTCATCACATTATACATAAAATTTCACCAATTGAATGTTCATCTAAATGTTCATCATTTAATACTTAAATGTTCATCATCCCATATGATGACACCGCCGGACCATCTTTGATGAACATCAAGTGTTCATAAATGTTCATAAATGTTCATTTGTATATACTCTACTGAATGTTCATCACATTATACTTAAAAGTTCACCAAATTTTGATGAACATCAAGTGTTCATAAATGTTCATCACATTATACTTAAAAGTTTTCCAGCTGAATGTTCATCACATTCTACTTAAATGTTCACCAATTTTTTATGAACATCAAGTGTTCATAAATGTTTATCACATTATACTTAAAAGTTTTCCAACTGAATGTTCGTCACATTCTACTTAAATGTTCACCAATTTTTGATGAACATCAAGTGTTCAGAAATGTTCATCACATTATACTTAAAAGTTTTCCAACTGAATGTTCATCACATCCTACTTAAATGTTCCCCGAGTTTTGATGAACATCAAGTGTTCATAAATGTTCATCACATTATACTTAAAAGTTTTCCAACTGAATGTTCATCACATTCTACTTAAATGTTCACCAATTTTTTATGAACATAAAGTGTTCATAAAATTTGTTCCTTTTTTATCAGATTTTTATTTGATAATATCTCTAGAGAATATAAAATTCATGAAAAAAGATATAGTAACATATTGTAAAATATAACGGTATAAAATATATTATTTTATCAAATTTAATATAACTAGTATGTTATTGCAAAGATGTAGCGTAATCTCCAACAACCAATTGACAATCTATATGTAGTGTAAAAAATATTATACCTAATATTTTTTATTTTTTTTCAACCAAAATATTTTTCAGTATATCTTATAGGTTTGATATTTTTCCAATTATAATTTTTTTTTTTTGAATATTGGACTTTTTTCTCGTTGAGTCAAGCAAAAGTTCAACCCAAGATGAATATATTGATGAACAACTTTGTGAATATATTGATGAATATCTTTGTGAATATATAATAAACAAATATCTTTAATAAAATATTTTTCCCATTTTATGATGAATATTTCGTTTATAAAATTAATACATTTATAAAATACTAAGCACAAAAATTAATATAATTAGTTGTTAGGCTCACATCCAACTTTTTGTAATTCCAAACATTATTAACATATTATATAATCCTTATAAAAATTATTTTATTTTTAAATTAATAAAATATAAAATCTTTATTAGGAAATAGATTGATGTAGTTTTTTAAAAGATAATCTGACTTTTTTTTTCTTCCGGTGAGCCAAGCAAAATTCCAACCCAATATGAATATAGAACTATTTGTGCCCAATGCCCTATTAGGCACAATATTTCAAACAAGTACACTCCCTATATTAAATATTTAGCTTCTACCCTACCCTATTACACTCCTTTCTCTCTCTCCCGTTTATTTTTAGATCTGGTTCCATTCCTTCATCATCTTCTTCTCCTCTCTTCTCCTCCTCCTCTCCACCATTGACTTGTGATTGCCAGCAACCTCGCCTGAACATGAGCCACAAAAGCCCTCCGATCTAGGATCCGTGATGAACACCGAAGTCAATAGCTGGAAAAATCGGAAGTAATCTAGGTTTGAATGTGATGTCGGTATCCGGATCCTGCTCTGTAAACTCAGATTTCAGCCTCACATTCGGATGCACGAGAGACGCCAACGTAATCTCAGGCCTATCGGCCACCACAAGCACCGAGAGGCTTGATGTGTTTGACGACGACCAATTCATCATCGGATTCACCATCATCGGCGTAGATCGTCGCCTGAACAACTATTGCGCCTTCACTTTGCTTCATGAGATTTCCAGATCTGACGAGATCTGGACTGTGGTGTTGGAATAGTCTTAAATGTGATTCAGGAAATTCCTCTCCTCCAAATTTTTCGTTATTTTCCGACTCCTTTTGCGTTGTTCAGATCTATGCTGCTAAGGTGGCTTGCAAAATTGGTTTTGAGCTTGCTTTTAGTCAAGAGCTACTCTATCTGTAGCTATGTCATTTTAATATGATTAAATTTGGTCAAGATAGTCCCGGTGGCCTCTAGATGGCTTGCAAATTGAGAGACCAAAAAGTGGAGTAATAAAGTACTCCGTAAGAAAATATGTTGAGGTTGTTGTGCAACTTTGTCATTATTTATGTACTCCGTACTAGATAGGTTAGGTGAGGAGAAAGGATCATTTCTACTTGTTCAGAACAACTTTATTGAGTTGTCAACAAAATCTGTTAAAAAAAGTGTTGACAATGTTGACAATTTTATAATGTTACTCGTGTTGTATGTTGTTGACCGTATTTTAGTCGTGTTGACAACTTATTTAGTCGTGTTGACAACTTATTTAGTCATGTTGACATCTTATTTAGTCATGTTGACAACTTATTTAGTCATGTTGACATCTTATTTAGTCGTGTTGACAACTATTTAGTCGTGCTGACATCTTATTTAGTCGTGTTGACAACTTATTTAGTCGTGTTGACAACTTATTTAGTCGTGTTGACAACTTATTATTATTCTTGTTGACAACTCTATTAAAAAATTTGTTGACAACTTTGCTAAAAAATTTGTTGACAGCTCTGTAAAAAAAATTGTTGACAACTTTGTAAAAAAATTTGTTGACAGCTCTGTAAAAAAATTTGTTGACAACTCTGTAAAAAAAATTGTTGACAGCTCTAAAATTTTTGTTGACAGCAAATGGGGTATTTTCTTATAACTTAAAAAAGTGATGCAAAAACTTAAAAAACATAACAGTTTTAGGGTATTTACCCAAAAACCGGTATGAATATATTCATGAATATTTTTCAACCACCCCCAAAAATTATATATATTATGATTATGATATGATTATGATTTGTCACTACATTTGTAAAACCACATTAAAAAGTGTCATTATCCCCATCCTCTTAAACTCATATAAAAAGTGTCATTATACTCATAAAACCAAATAAAAAAGTATCACGACACTTAACCACATTAAAAAGTGTCATTGCACTTATAATACCACATTAAAAAGTGTCATAACACCGAAATTTATCAGTTGTATACAAATACATGGTTCTTATATACAGCCCGATGCTTTATTCAAACAACGCCGGGTCACTCGCGTTTTGCGAGTGACCCGGCGCTCGCAGAACGCGAGATTAGCAAAAATTAGGTTAATTTCATGAAGCTAATCTCGCGGAACGTGAGTGTACGTGCCCTCGCAGAACGCGAGTGTAGAGCGGGAGCGAGCTCAGGATTGGTGAAGTCTTGTACTCCATACGGGTTCCAACATACCTAAAAAAAAGACAGAAAATGCAGAAAATCAAAGAAACAGCTAAGAAACAGAACACTGAAATTCAATAAAAGGTGCATTTTCTCGCGTTCTGCGAGAAAATGCAATGTCATCCAAAAATGCAGAAATTCCCGAAATTGTTGACATTGCAGAAAAATGCATTAAATTCAGAAACTTACCATCTCCGGCATAAGAATATCCAGCGCGCCTCTATAGTCCCTTCCGACTTGCCCCTTCTTTAGCTTTAGATTCTTAGGCATCCACCGGTAGACCCATGGTTGATCCGCTCTCCACCGAGGACGTTCAGTAGGTCGAAACTGGGGGAAGTAGTTGTAGATCCATGCCTAGGAAGTACAAATTACGTTAAATATGAAAATATATATAAGTAAGTAAATTAAACGCTTAGAAAGTAAAATACCTACAACAAGGTGTAACAAAAAGACATCTGGGCACAACCCTGGCGTGTGCATATCCCCATCTGCCTATACAGATGGGCCAAAGCAGCTGAACCCCACGATATACCCGTAGCCTGGGCATAGGTTTCCACAAAAGGCTCATATCTAAGCCGAATCGAGTTCTGTGACTTGTCGGGAAATAAGATCGAGCGAGTAGTATACAACACCCAACCTAAACCCTTTCGCTCTGCACCTAGGGTTTGACAATGACTTCTAAACCAATCATCTTTCACCCTCACAGAATCTAAAGTCTGAGGATCTATTCCAAAAATTTCCGCCCCCTTCCTACCATAGTATTTTATAACCTCCTCATGACTAAACTTGGCACCCAGTTTCTTACATGGTGTCATTGCTTTCCCTTCTATAGGTAGGCCTAAAATCTTATACACATTGAGAAGGCCAATAGTGATAACCACAAGGGAGGTGAAATGAATTTGTCTCTGGTTGCCATCGTTCGATGAACGCTTCAATCAAAGGAAAGTCGATTTCTTCGTACATCATGTCAGGGAGATCTGACAGTCCAACTGCACCGGGAATCTATGACCATTCATTGTTGTCCAATGGCCAATAAGATACCTGTGAGGTTCGTTGTTGTGGCTTCATCGGACCTTTGAACTGCAGAAAAATATACAAATTATACTTTGCATAACAAATTTACAACAAATACAGTTTCTGCAGAATTATCAGAAAATGCAGAAAATTGTGCATTTTCTCACGTTCTACGAGGATGTCACTCCTCGCGTTCTGCGAGGAAATGCACATATTCTGCATTTCATGCAGAACCTGTGCAATGGATTGAAAATGCAGAAAAAAAAAATTACTTACCTGCCTTTTTGGATGTGGAACGCAACATGTGCTTCAAATCCCTTAAGCAACTCGGGATCTTCTGGACCTCCAGGTGTGCCATGAGTGAGCTCAGGATCATACTTTGGCTCATTTTTCTTGGACTTCCTCTTTCTTTTGCGTTTCTCGACGACTTCTTCTTCTTCTTCTTCAACATCATCACCTTCTTGTTCTTGTTCATGTTGTTCCTCTTCTTCATCCCCAAAAACTTCATCCTCATTTTCTGCTTCCATCGGTTCTGGGGCTTGATTGTGAGAAGAAGAACCACCTTGTCTACTTCCCTCGGCATATCCACCGCCCCAACTTTGTCCAACCATCCCTTCTCCACCGCCCCAACTGCCTCCCGCCCACCCCTGCCCGACTTCCATAAGTGCATTATGTTCAAGAAACTGGTCCCAGCAACCCAGTTGTCCAATAGAATAACTATCTTGGGAAACAAGGTCTCATCCAACTGGGTATGACTCCCAACTAGGACGCGGTTGTCCAATTGAATAACTACCTTGGGACCAATTAGGATTGGGATGTTCTTCAACGTCGGGGAGTCCCTCTGGGAAGAGCTCTACGGGGTGAGTCTTCTTTGCTTTCCCCTTCCCTTTTGGTTTTTCAACCGGGGGTTCTTCCCTAACAACATCTCTGTTTCTCCGACGAGTCGAACGACTGGGACGATACATTACCTAAAACAATACAAAGTAAAATCAATAAATAAACGAATGCAGAAAATGAAAACAGAAAACAGAACAAACAACCAAAAAAACACAAACATATGTTCTGCAGAAAACAGAATTGCCAGTTATGGAAACTCCTCGCGTTCTGCGAGGGGTGTAGCGTTCTGCGTGAATTTGCACTTTCTTCAGTTTTCGGCGACAGTTTACGGCGAAAATTCAATATTTTAGCTAAAATACCTATCAATTTAAGTAAATTACCAAATAAACATCAAAACCCTAAATAAAATCAACAACCCTAATAAAAAACCCTAACCCTAATGAATTTTAACCTATTCAACATAAAACAACATCCACTCATCAACCATAATTCAAAATCATCATCTTTCATCCATTATACAACCATTTCTAAATAAACATTCAATATCAAAACATCATATAATATGCAATTTTCTATACTAACAACATATATTCATTTAAAAACAACATTAGAAAGCATAAGAGTATTAGAAACATACCTTATATGGAGATTTGAATTGAAAAGAGGAAGAAGAAGTAAGTTGAAATTGAGAGATAGTAAAATGAGAAGAGAGCGGCGAATTTTTTTTATGGTGGCTGTAAAAATGGACCGAGTAGGGTTTTTCCCCTTTTATAGGGGAAAAACTCCCTCACGGAACGCGAGGTGACGCTCCCTCGCGTAACGCCCCGGGATGTATTTAGCAAGGGCCTACAAATATCATTATTTCTTTTCATGTGGGTTCAAGTTTATTAAAGAGAGTATAATCACAAAATATAGTAGCAAAGGATAGTAGAGGATATTATTAGTATGAGAGAAACATACGTCGAAAAGACAGTATCAATGTGGGAAGAATTATAACATGATTTGTATTTGCATAAATTACTGTTCTTCCATTAAATAGGCCTCCCTGAAGACGATTTACACCAGACTTGACATGGAAATGCTCTACTTCTACATTAACCTCCCAATAAGATGTGTTTTTTTATCGCTTCAGCAGCCATTAACACATACTGCATCAAAACATCTCTTAAGAAACCAAAAATTACAATATAACTATGCAGAAAAAACAATACAACAAACCAAGCAAACCAACTGAATAGCAACTCAGCATCTTATTTCCTTTTTATTTAGTCAATGAAGAACACACAACCCCAAGTCCCAAACAGTGTCATATTATGCAGAAAAGACAATACAACAAAGCAAACAGATCAACTGAATAGCAACTCAACATCATAGATGAACACCCCAAGCTAGGGTTTGATGCAAGGTGCGGAAAACAACAGGGAATTTTTTATGGCGATCCCGGCTCGTTTTCCTCCGGTGGAGACGCGAAGGCTTTCTAGATCTCGGGAGGGTTGAGATTTAGACTCGAGATGATTGAGAGAATGAGCGTCGAGGACTTTCAGGCGACAACAATGGTGAAGGGATGAAGATAGAGGTTTGATGCAAGGTGCGGAAAACAACTGAGTTGGATTTTAATATGGTGCTCATTGAGTAATATAATGTGAAGCCCAGTTACAAAAGAACGGCCCATTCTAATTTGTCAGGCCCATGTGTGTTTGGAGCTTGAGGGTTTGACCATTGACCAAGCTTTTCTCTCTCTCTAGGGCACTCGTTACTCGTAACTTTATAGTAGTTCTTACTTGAAGCCTGCAGTTTCGTTCATCCTTGAGAGCAAAGATGAGCAAACAAGGACCTCCGAAGCATCAGAATAGCTACGCCTGGAAACCCAAAGCCGGCATCAAAATCAACGAAACGGTGCCGTTTTCTTCCTCCCGACCTCTACTATTTCTGAAACCCCTTTTCTGCTCTCGACTAAATCTAAACTGAAAATTTAAGCAGGAGCCTGGTGGAAGACTGAGGCCGTTGTCGGAGATTACTGGAGTTTGCCAACGCTGCAGAGATCAGATTGACTGGAAGCGCAAATACGGAAAATACAAGCCCCTATCTGAGCCCTCTAAATGGTGAATTCTACTTTCCTCTTTAGTTTCATTATTTTGTTTAAGAAAATGGTGGATTTTTCTGTTGTTAATTTGCAATTTTTGCATTTTGGTTTATAGTCAAAAGTGTTCTAAGCGAACAGTTCGTCAAGCCTATCACAGTCTTTGTACGGGTTAGTTGATAGTATTAATTTGCGAAACTTGCATTTTTGCTTATTGATTTTCAATTTGGTTTGATAGATTATGCATCGTATCAGAATTTTTGGTGTGAATCTTGTGATTTAGGCTGTGCCAAAGAGAATAAGGTGTGTGCCAAATGCTGCTCTCGTGTTGGTCAGACTGTTGGAAGGTACGGTATAATTACCCTTTGGTTTTGGCTTATTTCTATGCAAAATAATTCCAATATATGACTTGCTTGAAAATAATCTATAAATTCCTGCGACTTTCTCATCAGATTCTACCACCAATAAGACAAACTTTAGAAAACACGAAATTGTTACAGTTTTCGGACTATAATAGGCTACAATGTTTCTTAGTTTAGAAAATTCTGTGTGTTTGATAAAAATAACTGTTGGTATGAGACTATAGGGACATAACTGAAGTAGAAGCAGAGCAAAAGATGCTTGAAGAGGTTTGAATTTTTATCTCCCTTTGAAATTTCTTGTCCTGGTGTCTTTTGTTAATGATTATAGAAGAGTATGATATGATGTGTGTACTAAAAGTCTTGGCTGCATTGCACACTATGCAGGCTATAAAGAATGCTCGGGAAAGGGAGCGTAGATCTCTATTACGTGTTGTGAGTCCCTAATATTATTACCTCTTGACGTCGACTATCCTTGCTTAACAAAAATCTTAACTTTTTGAGATGGTTTCACTTTCTGCTCTTTTTTATTTCATTTTGCATACAATTACCTTGATTTTTTTAGCATGTAATTGTTTGATTCCGTTTTTTCTTTGGATGCAAGTATGAAAGAAATTGTGATAACAAGAAACGTTTTAAGCTATAAAAATGAAATTAAGCTCAGGTATAAAGAGATCCACTCCGCATGACGTAGCTCATTTTACCTTATCATATTCTGATGGTTAAGCTAAGTTTGAGATGGTATAATCATGGTATAGCTCTATGACTTTAGACCACTTATGAGCTGAGTAGCTGTGGATCGTATATCAACATGGTTTGTGCATTATATGATTTCAGGTCGTTAGCTGAAATTATATTCAGTGTCTCCTTGTATCTTATAGATCGATTCATGTAATCTATGATTAGTATAATTCGGCACTTCTGCAACGTGTTGCATAAGACTTTTTATTCTGCGTGAAGTGTGACCCTTATGTTTGCTTACCGTGAGAAAATTGTATTAACAGATGAACAAAAGCAAATCAAAAGAACCAGCAGAGCCCCAAGCCTGTCAAGATGGCAATGTTCCAGACTTGTTCCCGGTTTCTTCTCTTGAAGAATATGCAAAGTTGAATAGATGTGAGGCTGAAGATGGTGGTGGATGCGAAAATGACAGAGATATTAAGATATGCAATTGAGATTTTTTTATTTTGTAACATTCTCCCCGGTGCTAATAAGAGAAGGATTGTTTTATAAAAAATGTGTACTTGTATTATCTTAAGGTTGTTTAGATTCCTAAAATTTTGACAATATTTCAACACTATTCAATTTCTAGACGCTTGTTGAAATATATTACAGTTGGTATTCTTTTTTTTATGGAAGGAGAGGTAACACTCTCTCGCACTATATTGAAAAACAGGCTATGTATGAACTAATTAGAGGGTAGCCAAACCCCTACCATGGTCCAATAAAAACCCCTTCACGTACGCAGACAGGATCAAAATTGGGTGTAAGGCAAAAAGAGTAAGACAATCCGGATTTCCCAGTTTCTACTAAGGAAGCTTTGGCAACGTCGCACAAGCCAACAAAGAATCAGACTCCACCAAAACCTGAACAAATCCATGGTCTCAAGCCATCTAAAGACTATTGCATAGACTCCACAATTCCGCATTCAGCACCGGGTAGCAACCCAAGTTACAGACAACCCATGATCCACGACCTAGACTCATCACACAGACAACCAGACGCCGAGCCCAAACGAGAGGAGGGCCTGCAAGCCCCGTCCACATTAAGCTTAACCCATCCCTACATCGACTTCTCCCAGTTGATCAGATCAGGCACCCTGTTGATACTGCCCTGCATATTGCCTCTCTTAACCCATGAATTTGAGAACAACACTGTTTGACTAGTTTTAAAGTCGGGCTTGTCATCATATTCAGAGTTTCCCCAAAAACAATGGCATTGCACCATTTCCAGATCCACCAAGCCGTGGTACAGTTGGTATTCTTGATGAAGTATAGCATCTATCTTCAACAAATTTATGGCTTACAAAGTTTTTCTTTTTCAAGACGAAGCATTTCCTTCAAATTTAGAAGCAAGAGAAAAAAAAGAGCATAATGCCAAAATATAAGCAAATAGATAGACGCATACTCTTAATAAGAACATAGCTTAAGTTGTACTCTCATTTTGGTCGTTCAAATAACCGAAAAACAAAGGTATTGGTAATTGGGTACGTATTGAAAGAAGACTACTTCACCTAGGGGTGTTCATAATTGACACACATTGGATAGGGGAATTTCTAGTCCACATATTCCATAGAATACCAGATTAGGACTTGCTTCACCAATTACCGAATAACTTTTAAAATACGAACGTGAGAATGATGCACATTAGTAATAAATTAGTGCACATTTAGTATAAGTTTGTTGCACATTTGTTGACAAACATAAAAACAATCAAAATTTGAAGAATATTTATGTTTTAAAGAACATTTATTGAGAAACTGAAGAACATTCAGGTAAAATTGTAAATGTGCAATACTTTTCCAAAGATGCATTAACATTTTTTATGCACATTTAAATATATTTTGATGCACATTTAAGTATATTTTGATGCATATTAGTCATTCGCACGTTCTCATTTTAAAAACTGTTTTCACCGGAACCGCACCCTATTTTTTATAAATATTATACTCCTTCCATTAAGAAATACTTGTCCTTCTAGCCTAAATCACTTGTCTTTTAACAAAATTTTACACCCTTTTTCCAAATACTATTATTGATTTTTTCCTTTATTATGTCACTAATATTTATTTTATTCTCTATGTCATTACTTAAACAATGAAGGGTATACTTGTTTATAATTTTGATCACTAAATTTTCCCTAAAATTACTTCAGGGACAAGTATTTCTTAACGGAGGGAGTAATATTTATAATGCTTAGTCAAATTAGTTTCAATGTTAAAAATAAACTATTAATACAATATATAGTTCAATATTATAAAGGGTTTGTCTAATGTGTGCCAATGGGCACACAATAAACAATTAAAAGAGGAAATGTATAGGCCCTAAACCCTCCTAGGAAAATGGGTGTAGATCGAGAATTGCAAGTTCGAGAATCGCACAAGTTTGCAACAAATCAAGACAAACAAAGAAATACAGTTTGACACAAGATATGTTGACGTGGTTCGGTATAAACCTACTCAGCGGAGTCTTAGGAGGGGAGACTCAGCTCAAGGCGTCGCACTAAGAATCAAAGAGTTCACAATGAGGTTACAAGGAAGGCAATCGACAAACCAAGAAACTAAGCCCTATGAATTACAGAAATACAGAAAGACATGAGAACAAGGAAGAAGGAAAGGGTTTCGGCCCCCAATCAAGGTTGAAGTAGCTCAGAGGATGAGCTACTCGATCGTCGTCTTCTACAGATCTCTACGTGCTATCTCCGGTGAACAACCACCAAAGACCACCACTGCAGACGGGATCTTTCTTCTCTTTTTTCTCTCTCTTTCTCTTTAGGGTAATGAACAATGCGCGTCGATTCTGAGAAGGAAGGATTTCCATAAGTATAAATACTCTAGGTCGTTTCGGGAACCAGAACCAAAGCACAAGGCTACCAGCTCAAGTTTTGGACCAAGCCCAAAACTCACATCTCAAGCCCAATTTGTAAAACAACCCTGAGGCCCATTATTCCTAAGTCTACCAGGATTTGCCTAATCCTTATAACAACTACACCTAAATAATACAAGTATAGGAGTATAACATTACAAATGTCCCCTTAATCCTAAGTGCAACACGCAAGAGCTTTCTCTCCTGTTCGTCATCAACTCAACTCATATCTCAGTGAGCATCATAGATATGAAGTGCATTCCTGCAGAAAACAAATTTGTTAGAAGGCACAATTTTGGTTAAAAAATATGTAGGATTCAAGTCACCTAATATTTTCTTCAGAATAATTTCATGTGATTCAACTTTATCTCTAATGAAGTGGAACCTGACATCAATGTGTTTTGTTCTTTCATGATAAACTCGATCCTTACACAGATACATAGCACTTTGGCTATCCATATGTAGTACAGGAGTATAGACCTTACCAGTGATTTCTTGCAAAATACCTTTCAACTAGGGATGGCAATTTCACCCGCATCCGATGGACACCGGATTCACCCGATCCGAAAAGACGGGTGAAAACCCGAAAATGATGGGTGATGGGCGGGTGTGAGTGAAGGTTATTCACCCGGCACCCGACCCAATGCACCCGAAGTATATAAAATTTTATATACTTTTAACATAAAAATCACAAGTATTTCAACTTTATGTTTTCTAATTTGCATTCCTATGTTATTTATATATTAAAAAATATATTTTACATTCTCTAATCTTCAAATATAGTTAATAACAATAACTTATTCTGTAATAGATTTGTAAAATTACATAAAAGAATATTAAAAGTTATATAAAATTATATTTTTCAATCACCCATGGGTGCACCCGACCCACCCGGTCACCCGATGGATGACGGCGGGTGCATCCTAAAAGGCTAATGGACGGATGATGGAAGTACTCCACCCACTCATCACCCGACCCATTGCCATCCCTACTTTCAACCATACATCTTCTTTCACAGCCTCAGTAGCTGCAATGTTCTCAGCTTCAGTGAATGATAATTCAACAATGGGTTGGAGCTGGGATTTCCAAGAAATACAGTTCCCAGCCCATGTAAAGAAGAAAGCAGTAGTAGACTTCCTATTATCTTTATTACTGGCAAAATCAAAATCTACATATACATGGATCTCAGCTTCAGTGGATGATAATTCAACAATGGGTTAGAATCATTCTTAGAGTACATATGACCAAGTTGTTCAATACCAGAAATATATTTCAACAGATACTTCATTCCTTGCAGTGTAAGTCACCAGGGTTAGACATATATCTACTCATGACACTTACAGCATAAGCAAGATCAGGTCGAGTGCAAAGCATGACATACATAATAGAACCAACAACAACATCATAAGGAACATTCTCCATTTTCCTTTTGTCAGATTCAGTTATAGGACAATTATTTTTAGACAAATCAAGGGCCCCCCTAATGGTATAGGAGAGGGTTTGGAACTCTTCATAGCAAACCTATCTAGAACTTTACTTATGTAATCTTCTTGGGACAAGTAAAGAATTCTCTTAGGTCTTTTTCTAACAATCTTAACCCCTAATATCTTCTGATCAGGACCTAAGTCCTTCATGTCAAAATGAACTTTTAAGTCATGCTTGACACCAGAAATAACCACTTTAGAACTACTTATCAGAAGAATGTCATCAACATATAAGAGAACATAGAGAGGATTCTTAGTTTTAACATGCTTAAAATAGAGACATGTATCATACTGGCTCCTAGTGAATCCAAGAGAAATCATGCAAGAGTCAAATTTCTTATTCCATTGCCTTAGGGATTGTTTAAGATCATAGATAGATTTTTGCAATAAGCAAACATGATCAGGTTGGTCCTTATTAACAAAACCTTTAGGTTGTCTCATGTACATAATTTTATCTAAGTCACCATGCAAAAAAGCAATTTTCACATCCATTTGTTCTAGTTCCCAATCATAAACAGTATTCATAGCAAGCAAGAGTCTCATGGTTTTGTATTTGACTACAAGGGTAAATATATCATTATAGTCAACTCCCTCTTTCTGGGTAAGGCCCTTAGCAACTAATTTGGCTTTAAACCTAGGAGCATCTAAATGATGATTACCCTCTTTTATTTTGAAGATCCATTTACAGTCTAGGCTTAGCTTTTTCTGGTTTAGGAACAAGCTTCCAAGTATTATTAACTTCCATAGACTGTAATTCTTCATGCACAGCAGTCAACCATTCATTAGCATGCTTACTATTGACAACTTGTTCATAAGTATCACGGGTAGGGATATTAGACTTGACAACATTAGCAACCATAAAAGCAAACTCAACAACATTGGAGTAACCCTCATGCAAATTCACATCAAACCTTCTATTAGGAACCCTAATCCTAGATTCTCTATCTCTAACTAATTGGTAATCAGAGAGATCATGCTGGACAATATCATGCATTGTCATATTAGGAGTTGCATGAGTACTAGTATTAGCATGAGAATCAGAAGGAGTTTGAGATGATGTAGAGAGAATGGGGTTACTTAATCCCCCACCTGATTGATGAGGTTGTGTACTAGTGGTTGCGTCAGGAAGAGCTTCATCATGAACTCCACTGGAGCTAGTAGTTGCTCCAATGCCAAATGTCTCTGGCTGATTGTTTTGTTGAGGTCTTGAGTTGAACTCATCTTCATCACTGTCTTGATCATCATAAGACTGAGCAAATTGCTCTTGTGTTGGATCTTATGTACCTGCCTGCTCAGTAGAAGATGTTAATCTATTTTTTTTTAAAGTAGAAATCATCTTCATTAAATGTAGCAGTAACCTCTAGGTTGTAGTAAAAGGAGTTTATATCCTTTAGTTTCCTCAGGATAGCCTAGCATTACACACTTGGGGGCCCTAGGTTGTAACTTGCCTTGAGAAATTTGAGCATAGGCAGTACAACCAAAAGGCCTAAGGTGTGTAATGTCAGATTTCTTACCTGTCCACATCTCTTCTGGCGTTTTGAATTCAATAACAGAACATGGAGATCTATTTATAAGATAGGCAGTTGTGAGAATAGCTTCACCCCATATACTGTGTTTTATTCCAGAACTAAAGAGCATGCATCTAGCCTTCTCAAGAATGGTCATGTTCATCCTCTCAGCAGTGCCATTCTACGGAGGGGTTCTAGGAACAGTGCGATGTCTCCTAATACCATGCAAATTACATAAATCATTAAAGGGAGCATTACAAAATTCTAAGCCATTATCTGTCTTGAGACATTTTAGTTTAAAATCAGATTGACTTTCAACCATTATTTTCCATGACTTAAATTGCTCAAAATCCTCATCTTTAGTCTTCAATAAGTACACCCATACTTTTCTGGAGTAGTGATCTATTAGAGAAAGACAATAATTTCTTCCTCCAACAGTTTGCACTTGAGCTGGCCCCAGAGATCTGAATGAACATACTCCTGCTTAGCAATATAGGTGGATTTATTGAATTTGTGAGAAACTTTCTTTCCTAAGACACATTTCTCACAAAACTTTAAGTCACTAGGTTTTCTATCAATCATGCCATTAGTGAACAAGTAATGCAATCCTTTATTTCCTATGTGACCTAGTCTAGCATGCCACTTCATAGAATAATCAGAACTGTCATGATTAGTAACCACATTGGAGACATTAAGTTCAGGAGAGTGCCATTCTTGGACAATGCCATTCTTGATTGTTTAATGCTCCTAATAAGGACAGTGCCATTCCTGGACACTTTTCTTATACCAATGTGAGTGTTAATGTGACAGTTTAGATCATCGAAAGTAGATTCAGACAACAAGTTTCTCCTCAAGTTAGGCACCCACCTAACATTTTGGAGAACTCTAACAACCCCATCATGCATCCTAAGAGGAACAATACCCACCCCTCTAATATTCAAGGAGGTCAAGTCTCCTAACAACACTTCACCACCATTATGAATGTTAAGGTGTCTAAATAATCTTTTATTAGGGGTAGCATGCATGGTACAACCTGAATCTAGGATCCATGAGTTGGGGTCATACTCAGGGGATAAGACAAGTAATTCTTCATCATACTGAGAATAAGACTCAAACACATTGGACTGACAACATCATCAGTAAGACGGATGATAATATCAGAGAAAGCCATCTCTCGGAGTTCCTTTCTCTGCATCTCAGGGACATCTATCGACCAATCCTCAACAATAGCCTTATAACATTTTTCTTTTATTAGAATGGCCTTCATCTTAAGTCTCCACATAGCAAAGTCACCAGTACCATCGTAGGGCTTTAGTCTCGAGCTATCTGCCATTGTACCTAGAAGAGCAAAGCTTCAAGGGAGCCAGTAATGGAAACAGAAAAGATGCAGAGAGACTAATAGGGTTTAATGAATCAAGCTTGAACAGAGAGCAAGTAACAGGATTCAATCAGAAACAAACCCTAATATGCAAACCCTAGGTAAATCGAAATCTTGCCTAACCAAAACACAGATTAGGAGACAAGAATTCAAGGTCAACACAGATCACATCGGAAACAAGCGATTATCAAAGCGAACTTGGCTCTGATACCACTTTGTAGATTGAGAATCGCAAGTTCGAGAAACGCACAAGTTTGCAACAAATCAAGACAAACAAAGAAATGCAGTTTGACACAAGATATGTTGACGCGGTTCGATAAAAACCTACTCCGCGGAGTCTCAGAAGGGGAGACTCAGCCCAAGGCGTCGCACTAAGAATCAAAGAGTTCACAGTGAGGTTACAAGGAAGGCAATCGACAAACCAAGAAACTAAGCCCTAGGAATTACAGAATTACAGAAAGACATGAGAACAAGGAAGAAGGAAAGGGTTTCAGCCCCCAATCAAGACTGAAGTAGCTCAGAGGATGAGCTACTCGATCGTCGTCTTCTACAGATCTCTACGTGCTTTCTCCGGTGAACAACCACCAAAGACCACCACTGCAGACGGGATCTTTCTTCTCTCTTTTCTCTCTCTTTCTCTTTAGGGTAATGAACAATGCGCGTCGATTCTGAGAAGGAAGGATTTCCATGAGTATAAATACTCTAGGTCAATTCGGGAACCAGAACCAAAGCACAAGGCTACCAGCTCAAGTTTTGGACCAAGCCCAAAACTCACATCGCAAGCCAAATCTGTAAAACAACCCCGAGACCCATTATTCCTAAGTCTACCAGGATTTGCCAAATCCTTATAACAACTACACCTAAATAATAAGTTATAGGAGTATAACTGATGCGGGAGCATCTGAGCTACCATCAAGAGCATCCGAGCTATCATCAAGGACGCCTCGTCCTAAATCTAAGGATGTGTTAACCACTGGAGCAAGGGCTAAAGATCGCTATGAGCCATCATTGAAGACATTTATAGTAGCCCGAGCTCGTATGGTAGTCATTCAAGCTCGTAGAGATCCGGTTCGAGTCAAGATGAGAAGTCAAGTGCTGAAGATAAAATATACTAGACTTCAAGACGAAACTCTGAGAATTGGAATCACTCAATTCCAACCTCGGACGAGATAGAACAAGCCGTTTGAAAAAGATTGTCGGTGACACGTTTGCGACCGCAATCGCGGTATTTCTATGGCGATTGCCACATGCTCACGAGGATTTAATTAAATTGCAAAAACCGTAGCCAAATTGCTATAAACCGCGATCGCCGTATTTTCATGGCGATCGCCATCTTACATGCGGCAGAAAGATGCAAATTTTCCATACTTAGTTGTTTTGGGAATTATTTGTTTTGAGGATATTTTAGGCAATACTTTTATTTGTTTTATTTCTTTTAATTGGCCACCTTATTAACCCTATATAAGGTTTGCCCTAGTTATTGTTTTAGCCCCCCCAGACTTTGATATTGAATACAGCGTTTATCGTTTTTTCCTCTCAAAAGAGAGCTTTTGTGAGAAGAGTGCCCCGTGTGCATTGTCGTTGAGCTGACCCTAGTTGTGCTTGTGTGTGTGAATCTCTTCCATAAGGTTGGTGCTATCGGGACTCCATAGAGCAACCTCCAGGTGCCTTGACCCACCAAAGTCATTGTGTTTGGTTGTAATCATCCGTTGGGGTTTCTTCACCATTCGGTAAGGTTCTTGTTCTTAAGTTCAGGGGTTTTATCGTTGTTTGATTTGGTTCCAATTGGCCTATCATTCGACTTATCCTTCTTTCATCTCATTCTAATTCCGCCTTTCTTCTATGTTCGGGTTTCTGTTCGAAGTTTGGTGTCTAGATCAGACAACAGCGGCTTATCCCCGCATCAAATTGGTATCAGAGCTGTGTTGACACCATTCATCTTCACAAGAACATCAAGAGACCCCCTATCCAGAAAATCACAAAAAGAGTCAGCTTTTATTTTCTTGTTTGTCAGTTTCTTTCAGAAATTGATTTTGAGTCTTCCATTGCTTTGATATTTCTTGTTGAGTCATTACAGGTTGTGTGCAAGAAGCTTGGATCGATTAGTGTTGGTGGAGATCGAAAGATTGGAGTTTGGAGCACCCTTGTTCCCAAAATTCATTCAACCTTCATCCATCACAAAATCTATTCATCCCTACCAAAACGCAGCCGTCAAAACCCTAGAAGAGTTGCTGAAAATTTCAGTCCTTGCACCCCAAGCCAATATCTTCAAGGAATGAAATCTTATCTTCTCTACAAGGAAATCAAGGTGGTTAGTAGTTTCTTTTATTTTAAAATTCGAATTTTCTGAGATAGTATCTCAGATCAAGTCTGTAATTTCGTTTTGTTTAGTTAAGACAAAAAAAAAATCGAAAAGTCTCAAAGTCAGTAGTTTATTTTACGTTTTGTTGAGTCAAAGTCTAGTTTGATATTGTTTAATTCGGATCTCAAGAACTCAAAGGAAATCGGGTTGAACGAGCCCGAACGGAAGCGAGAAACCACCAGGCCGCGACAGAAGCCGCGCCCGCGGCCCAGTAGCCGCGCCCGCGGTTCAAGCCGCGTCCGCGGCTCCGCCTCAGAAGCCACTGTTCAAAATCCGCGCCCGCGGACTTCAGACCGCGCCCGCGGAACCGTCACTGTTTTCCTTTCCATTCCTTTCAGATACGAGCCTCAATTATTACCCAACCCTCCCGACTCCGTCTTCGATCCTTCAATCGACATCAGTCGGAACAAGTTAAGGTACGCTTCCTTTTGGCTCTTCTTGAAATTCGAAGCTTAACTCATATCCCTGTTTTGCATTCTCATTCTTGCAAAACGCCTTCGAGTCTTATTTTCTTTCTTTCATTGAGTCAGTCTCTTGTTTGAGTCAGAACCTTACAGTCGAAACCCCGCACTACGCTAGCTATCTCCATCTCTACCATCGTTCATATATTGCTAGGGGTTAGGCAGTTTCAACTTAGTGGGTTATTGATCCATACAAGTCAATTCATCAAAGAAAAGCTGGTTGCAACGACAATTGAGAGAGAGTGCAGAGGAAAACATACGAGAGTAAACACTTGCGAGTTGTTTTCATTTACACTCACTTAACATTGTTCTGTGTTAGTCTTTTCTTTGATAATGTACAGGTTAGTTTCTCCCAGAAGGAGACCTCCAAGGGGATATCAGCAGGAGTACATGGAGAGTGAAGATTGGCAACCATACAAAGATGTCCAAAGAAGAAGAGGATGTGAGCTAGAGCAAATTGGTCTTGCCAAGGTCAAGCTGAACATTCCAAGATTTGAAGGTTGGGACATGGATGAGTATATGGAATGGGAAGCCAAGGTTGAGCAGATTTGGAGTTGTCATAACTTCATGGAATTCCAAAAGGTAAGATTTTTTGTTCGTGAATTTACCGCCAATGCACTGAAATGGTGAAATAATCTTGAGGAAGAAAGGAGAAGAACACTTGATCCAGTTGTAAACACTTGGAGGCAAATGAAGACCTTAATGAGAGCTCGCTTTGTGCCTCCATATTTCGCGCGTAAGCTCAGGCAAAGGTTGGAAAATTTGAGGCAAGGAACCATGTCAGCAGAGGAGACATACAATGCAATGAAGGTTGCTATGGTTCGAGCTAATGTGCATGAAAATGAGGAGACTACTATGAATAGGTATCTTCGTATACTAAACTCTTATTTAGATAACAAAGTATATTTGTATAGCTACTCGTCCATGGAAGAATTGTTGCACTTGGCCATCAAGATTGAGAGGAGAACAAAGGCCAAGAAGCAAAAAGAAATAGAGAAGGCTACAGAAGAATGTCAAGCGCGAGTGGAAGCGCGAGTGCAAGCGGTAGTGAAAAACAACTTTGCTAAGTTAGAAGCCGAGCTTGAGAGTTGGAGTTGTCAAGTCAAAGAGGCTACCAAGAAGAAGGAAAAGGATAAGAAGCTAGAAAGGAATCTAAGGCTTGCCTCTCCATCACAAGAAGTTAACCCAGGGAGCACTTCTAATCTTTCTACTAAAATTGAAGATGTTTTGTGCTTAAACTGTCAAAGTAGAAATCATATGATTAATGACTGCCCTGATATGCTTAAACACCTAGAACAAATTGAGATTGAATATGAAAAAGGTAATAGGATTGATGATGTTGTTTGTGTTGATGATCTTAAAACTGATTTAGATAATGACGTTGAAATTGATTATGAGCATGTTGATTCATTGGTTGATAGGAAGGATTTGCATGTACAAACTCCTCATTGTGTTGAAATTCTAGGAGAAACTCATTGTCTCGATAAAGTTGAAGATTGCAACATGATTATTGATGAAGGTAGTTGTGGTAATATTGCTAGCATGGGATTGAATACTAAATTGCAAATTGCTTCATTATGCTACCTTAGTCCTTTAAAACTGCATTGGATTAATGATTGTGTTGATTGGAATTTGAACAAGCATGCTAAGGAAGCCATGACATTAGAACATTATGATGATACTATTTCATGTGATGTTGTGCCTATGCAAGTTTGTCAAGTTTTATTAGATTATCCATGGCAGTATGATAAGAGAGTTGCCCATGATGGTTTTGTTAATCGTCATTCCTTACCCTTCTATGCTAGAATTGTTGTTCTTCCACCTATTATTCCTTTACATGTCGCTAATGAGTATGACAAGAGGAAGGACAAGGATAAAAGAGCTAAAAGAATGAAGGAAGGCAAGGATTCCCCACAACATCAAATTTGTTCCTCAAGGTGGAGCTATGCACTCAAGGCATTCAAGAGGAAGTTGTGCATCAAAGAGGATGACGCCTATGAAGATCGTTCTATCATTCATATCAAATCTGATTCGAGGTCGAATCCTTTTCAAGAAGGGGAGAATGATGCGGGAGCATCTGAGCTACCATCAAGAGCATCCGAGCTATCATCAAGGACGCCTCGTCCTAAATCTAGAGATATGTTAACCACTGGAGCAAGGGCTAAAGATCGCTATGAGCCATCATTGAAGACATTTATAGTAGCCCGAGCTCGTATGGTAGTCATTCAAGCTCGTAGAGATCCGGTTCGAGTCAAGATGAGAAGTCAAGTGCTGAAGATGAAATATACTAGACTTCAAGACGCAACTCTGGGATTTGGAATCACTCAATTCCGACCTCGAACGAGAGAGAACGAGCCGTTTGAAAAAGAGTTGTTGGTGACACGTTCGCGATCGCGGGATTTCTATGGCGATCGCCACCTGCTCACGAGGATTTAATTAAATTGTAAAAGCCGTAGCCAAATTGCTATAAACCGCGATTGTCGTATTCTCATGGCGATCGCCATCTTACAGGCGGCAGAAAGATGCAAATTTTCCATACTTAGTTGTTTTTGGAATTATTTGTTTTGAGGATATTTTAGGCAATACTTTTATTTGTTTTATTTCTTTTAATTGGCCACCTTATTAACCCTATATAAGGTTTTCCCTAGTTATTGTTTTTTCCTCCCAAAAGAGAGCTTTTGTGAGAAGAGTGTCCTGTGTGCATTGTCGTTGAGTTGGCCCTAGTTGTGCTTGTGTGTGTCAATCTCTTCCATAAGGTTGGTGCTATCGGGACTCCATAGAGCAACCTCCAGGTGCCTTGACCCACCAAAGTCATTGTGTTTGATTGTAATCATCCGTTGGGGTTTCTTCACCATTCGGTAAGGTTCTTGTTCTTAAGTTCAGGGGTTTTATCGTTGTTTGATTTGGTTCCAATTGGCCTATCATTCGACTTATCCTTCTTTCATCTCATTCTAATTCCGCCTTTTTTCTCTGTTCGAGTTTCTGTTCGAAGTTTGGTGTCTAGATCGGACAACAGCGGCTTATCCCCGCATCAATAACATTACAACCATCACAACAAAAAAGATATTACATTTTCAATACAATTATTTTCTCTTTTAGTTGTTTAATGTGTGCCCTTAGAAAAACCCTATTAGCGGTCCGGATGAACACCATAAGTCCTAACTGTACCCTTTGTCTAGAAAGTTTTGAATGATATCTGAAGGGTGAAGATTTCTGTTGGAGAAGTATGCATGTGTTCAAGCAAGCAACAAGTTTTGCTTTGTTGCACTAAGCATCCTGTAACATACAACTAACTGAATGCTGTAAATTCATCGCTGTAATGATATAAATTTCAACAATTGAGGCATTTTAGTTTCTCGAATCAAGCAACAAATTGTCATCTGTCCTGCCAATCCAGCTACATCCAGGTAACTTTCTCGCTCCCTTATCCTCCATTTCCTTCCTCAAACAGCTTGCTTCACTCCAGTTACCAGATGAAGCATATATATTCGATAGTGAAGTGTATGTTGAAGAATTTTCAGGGTCAAGCTCAATCAGTTTCTTAGCAGCATGTACTCCTCTTACTTCATCCCCATGTAATTTGCAAGCCCCAAGAAACGACCCCCATATCATAGCATCTGGCCTAAAATCTAGCCCGTCAATAAAATTCTCAGCTTCATCAAGCAAGCCGCATCGACCAAAAAGATCAATCATACATGCACAATGGTCAGATCTTGGTTGAACCCCATAGTGTTTAGTCATAATGTCATAGATTTGACGACCTTCAGTAATCTTACCTACATGACTACAAGCAGTCAAAATGCCAAGAAATGTGACATCATCTGGAGCTACATGTGATTGCATCATTAGCTCATCAAAAATCTTCATAGCATGATCTGCATACCCATTCTTTGCTAACCCGACTATAATCGAGTTCCACACAATGATATCATTTTTATGACCCATTTCCACAAAAACTTCAATAGAACTATTAACATCTCCACATTTGGAATACATGTCAATAAGAGCACTGCACACTAACTCATCTGCAACAAACCCATTTCGAACAACGAAAGAATGAAGAACGGCTCCATCTGCCAGAGACGCCAATGTCGAGCAGGACTTTAAAACAGAAGCAAAAGTTGCTTGATCCGGCATTAGATTATGTTGATTACGCATCTTCCTAAACAGATGCAATGCTTCCATACTATGCCCATTCTGATTGAAGCCAGATATCATTGCTGTCCATAGTATCGTAGTCTTGGGATCTGGAAACTCAAGGAAGAGGTCATATCCATCTGTGATTTCAGCACAGTTCATGTACATGCCTAAGAGAGATACACCCAATAACTCATCATCATACACATTGTCTTTCTTTAACAAAAAGCCATGGATTTGCCGCCCCAGATCAAAATTGGAATATCTACTGCATGCATCTAAAAGATTTGAAAAAGTTATTTTAGATGGCTCCAACCCTGCAGCATGCAGAATTTGGTAAAGCTTTACTGCTTCCTTCAGGTTGTGTTGAGCATAGCCAGCAATTAAGGAATTAATAGACACCACATTTCGGCTCGGCATTTGGAAGAAAATCTTACTGGCAGCCACAATATCCCCACACTTTACGTACATGTCAATAAGAGAGCTTGCAGCGTAAAGGCTAGTACCTAATCCTTGTTTTAAAGTGGCAGAATGAATCTGTTTTCCTTGCATTAGGTCTTTGATATTTGCACATGCATTGGATATACTTGCAAACGCAGCCTCATCAGGTTGAATTCTCTCTTCCATCATTCTCCGAAACATATTGAAAGCCTTAGTCTCTTCTTCTAACTTCACATATCCAACGATAATAGCGTTCCAAGAAATATTATCTCGCTTCTTTATACTGTCAAACACTTCCCTTGCATCCTTAAGAGCCGCTGATTTGGCATACATATCAACCAATGCATTACATACAAACAAGTTTAAAGCGAAGCTCTTCTTAATGATGAGAGAATGCAGTTGACGGCCAATATCTAGCATCTCAAAGATACCGCATGCACTCAATATGCTTGTGTATGTAAACTCATCAGCTTCGAAACCACAGTCCTTCATGCTCATGAACAACTCAACAACTTCATCAGGATATCCATTCTGTGTGTAACCCCCAAGCATTGCATTCCATAATATGATGTTTCTCTCATCTAGAAAATCAAACACTTTCCGAGCAGATTCAATATTTTGGCATTTTGCATACATATTAATAAGAGAGCTTCCAACATAAACGTTATCATCTAGTCCTTGCTTGATGGCCAAAGAATGAACAGCTAACCCAATGTAAAGAGCCTCTAAACTAGCAATAGCACTAAAAACACTTCCTAATGTGGGGCGAGTAGATGCCACTCCAGCTTTTCTCATATCAAAGAAGAGGTTAACAGCATCATATTCAAAACCGCTCTTAGCATGTGCAGAAATTATCATGTTCCATGCTACAACATTTGGCTCGGCAACACAGTAAAAGAAATTGAGTGCCTCATCAAGTCTTCCACTCTTGACAAAAGCATCAATAATCGTTACAGATGCTACTTGGTCAAGTACAACACCATTTTTTTGCATACCGTTTACAAAGTCGAGTGCTTTATCATAGAAACCGGACTGAACATATCCAACAATCATAGCTGTACAGGAAACCATACCTGGGAAAGGCATTTGATCAAACACTTGGCATGCAACACTCAAAAAACCATGTTTAACATACATATCAACAAGAGAACTTGCACAAAACGAATCCAACTCGAATCCCATCTTGATAACATCACAATGTAGTTGTCTCCCGAAATGGTTATCCATCAATCTAGAACAAGCTGACATCAAAGTAGCATAAGTGTATTGATTCGGCATAGAAGCTGAACGTCGCATTGAGCGAAAAGCCTTGATATTTTCATCTAGCAGCTCAAATCTTGAACATATGGACATGAACGAGTTCCAAGCAAAAACATCTCTCTGCTCAAGAGTAGCGAACACCTTCTTAGCAGAATCCAAATGGCCGCATTTGGAGTAGATGTCCAGAATGGCATTTTCCAACCTACCCTTTGAGTGGCTCTCAATTTTAAAGCTTTGGGCATGGATAACTTTACAATCTCTCACAGATCTACGAAGTATCTTCTGTGATTGATCGCCTACACGATATGATTGAACATTTCTGCAGAGCTCTAGGCATGAGTCCAGCAAATAGTCATAAAGTTGATATCCTGATATTGAACTCGACCGAGCAGTATCAGCGTCTTGTTTAAATCGAGCAAGACTGGATCGAAACCGTACCGGATACAAAACGTGTTTAGGGATCATTGTTTAAGCTGGTCTAATCGGCGTCGTCCATGACACAACGCACACGAGTTCGTGTCCTTCCAAGTTAACTAACCTTTTGGTTGATCACAGTTTGGATTGATCAGTAATTTTTTTTTATGACAGTAATTTTTTTTATAATAGTAATTTTCATTGATGACAATAATTTTCGTTGATGATAGTATTTTTTATTGAAGACAGTAATTTGTATGATGACAATGTTGGTTGTTATTTTATGATGATGACAATTTGCGTTAATGACATTATTTATCACATTTGATTACATTTTTTGTGATCCAACTTTTAATATTGTCGTCATCTAAAATAAAATATCGTCATCATCACTAAATGAATAAAAAAATCTATATTTAATGTCAAATTATATTGTCATCAACAATATTAAAGTGTCATCTACACTAGTAGATTTTAATCCATGACAGTCATTGATGAAAGTTGAAAACAAATTACAATTTGGAAAACAAACTGTCATTGATGACAATTCATTGAGTGTAAGAGAAAGCTTGATGACAGTTTGTTTTCTGGCTGGCGTGGGATGGCATTGTCAGTGGAAAGTGCCCCATCCTTGTTGAATCACCTATCGGCAGCAGATCTTTGATCCAAGTCTCCTGCTTGTTCAATCTATTAAACAAAACTGTCATACAACAATGCACATTCAAATTGACTTAGCAGAACCTAATGAAAACACTGCTCAGATGACAAATTTATCTACTGCAGATCATCAAAATCCAACACCACTAACCTAATGAGAGACAAACTCGATATAATCACAACCTGAATCACTTATGTTTCTCTGATTTGATCAAGATCCTCATATGCTTAAGATAGCAATTGTTACAACATCCGATTTCAAAAAAAAAGCTTGAACGTAAGCACAAATTGGAGCAAAATAAATGTTGCAGTGTAAGCAATCAAAATTCACAAAACAAAACAAAACAAAACAGTTTTTCAGCTCATAGAGAACAACATAAATTCGCTCATACAACTCATAGTTTAGTTTCGGTACCAGGATTTAGAATCGACGCATAAATCAAGCAACAATTCAACAGAAACATGGAAAGAAGAAGAACAATTGTACCTGGAAAAATAAATGAGGAATCTGATTATGATAGAGATTTCCTTGAATTCGTCATCCAGGTTCATTCGCCGCCTCCCTCCATCGTTCATTCGCCGCCCAGAGTTTTCATCGGTGAGACCTCGATTCCGGATGTGATAGCGAGCTTTACCCTAGAGGTTGTGGATCTGCCGATGAACTAGCTCAAAGGCACTATTCCAGGAGGAGGAGGCGACGAAGCGAAGCTGTTCCAGGAGTAGGCATTACTGAATCTCTATCTCGTTGCACGAGCCTCGAAGTTGTTCCAGGAAGAGGAGGTCGAGCGTAGATCCGCCAAAGTCCCGACTTTGACAGAGATGAGCGAGCGGCCATGGCGATATCTGCAAGGATCCATGACTTCGACGGCGGTGGCGGTGAGATCAGAGCGAAGACGAGTTGGGAGCGGAGCGAGAGTAAAGAGACAGAAAAAGAGGGATGAATAGGGACGATGGAGGCGGAAGGATTTTGAGGGAGTAGGTTAGAATGAAAAGGTTTACTTTCTTCAATGTTAATAAAGCGTGTTAGAAGGCCTTCTCACTTTACAAACAGGGTTAATGGGCCCCGTAATTCGCCTGTTTTAGACTAATAAATCTGCACCAGAATCTCTGAATTGAGTAATACATTGGGCTTTAATAAGAGGCCCAATGATTATCCAAGTCCAAAGCAGCTAAACTAAAGGAAAGATCTTGACCCTGATATTTTTTAAGAGATTTTGGATAAATGCCCTTGGCTTTTACCCTATGAAATTAAGTTAGGAAAAAGGTGTCATGAGAATGATTATACATGTGAGAATTGAGAATGCATATCCACCATCCATCTAAAGCAATCTGGATGGCCCGTATTTCGCGCGTGTGCCAGAGCGTGGAAAACCCCCTTGCCCAGATTTCGACCATATTTAATTCGTTTTGTAATTTTGCCGTTCTTCTCAGCTCACTTAATTTGCCTTTCGCCGTTGATATTTTCTCCTCCTCTTCCCTCCTCTTCTCCTTTCTTGTTTGTTTTAATCTCCATTCTCGTTATCGTTCTCTATTTCTCTCGATTGCAATTGCTTTTGTCTGTAAGTTGATTTTTGGTTTTTGTTCATGTGTTGCAGGTGTTCTTACTTGCTTGCCCTCCAATTTTCGTCATGGAACCAGGTCAATCTGCTTAGATATGCTTCATTCTCGTGTTTCAGATTATATTGTACATCAATGCTTTGATTTTGTTTATCCGTTATTGATTTTTGCTGAATTTTAGTCGGCGAGATTATTCCATGATTGATTTTAGTGATTTTAGTGTTGAATTCGTGTTATTAGGATTCTCGTGTATGATTGATGCTTCAATTTTGTCTTTATGTAGTTGATTAATTTATTTTAAACTCTATTTTAGTGATTTACAATTGATTCCATGTTTTAGGTCTTTCAGCTATGAATTAGTATTTTGCATTGTTCTGTATTTAGAATTTTTATATTGCTTTGTTGATATACAGGAAATTGCATTCCTGTTTGCAATGATGTTGCTAAACCTTTTGTTGGTCAATTATTTTCTACACTTGATCAAGGGATTCAATTTTATCTTAAGTATGCACATGAATGTGGATTTAATGTTCGTATGGGTACACGTATAAAGGTGAATGATTCCAGCAAAGTAGTACTCTGAAACTATTTGGTTTGTAGCAATGAAGGATTCACAAAACAACGTGTTTTAACCCCTGGTTCACAGAAGTCAAAGAAAAGAAAAAGGACTTCAAACAGATGTCGTTGTAAAGTTAAGATAGCTCTTCGATATGGTGGATGTGATGGCTATTGTGTTAAGAATTTTGAGGAATGTCACACTCATTGTATGGTGCCTAAATCTCAACAATATTTCTTGAAGAAAAATCGAAAACTGAGTCCATTCCACCAAGAGTTCATTATTAATAGTTTGAAGTCAAATATTGGTACAAGTCAAACATACAAGCTGCTCAAGAATTCTGTTGGGTACATACTCTGATATTGGGGCTACAATGATTGACTTCAAAAACTTCAAGAAGGATTTGAACTCGTATATGATTGGTTGTGATGGTCAAATGATAGTTGACAATTTGGTTCGTAAGAAGGAAATGTGTGAGGCCTTCTATTTCGATTATGCTGTCAATGAAAAAAATCAGTTGAGCCGTTTGTTTTTCTTTGATCCCATCAGCCGCAAAAGTTATTCTTTCTTTGGTGACTTGTGGTGCTCAGTTGGTTTCCATTGCCTCTTCTCGCTCACTTCATATTGCGGCTGCTCGATTCGAACTTTCTTTTCAATGTATATTGTTTTTCTTTTCAATCCTACGACCTTCATACAATACAAGTAAATTAACATGAACAAACTGAATACATTACACACACAAGCACTATACCTGAGCTTGATTAATCCTTCCTTCCTCCATTCTTTGTCCCTTATTAATGTTTTCTGCAGTAGTAGATTGATTCAATGCTCCATCCTTCAAAAGTATTTCAAAAGAAATATTAGAAATACATCCACAAACAAAGTAAATTACATGCACAATCATCTATAAGGACATGCACGATCAACTATAAAGTCATGCACACACATAAACCTGATCCTGAATCATGGTTTCTTTCTCCATACTTGATCCCTTATCAATATTTTGAACACCTTTATGGTGTTGCAATGCTTCATCCTTCAAATTTATATAAAACAAAATAAAAAACATATATTAAAACTCCATCATGACAACTGAAAATATATGAACAACAATGCTCAATGACATGCACAAACGCATGTAAATACATGAACAATCATGAATAAATGCATGCACACAAAGATTCAAACTATACCTGAGCTTTATCGATGTTTTCCTCCTCCATTCTAGCTCTCTTCTCACTGTTTTCTGTAGCTGTATCTCTAGGTATATCAATAGATGTTTCCTTTTTTTATGAGCCCTTTGATATGTGTGTTGTATATCCGGCACACTATCTCTAGTTGTTTCTGCATCCCAATATGGTGCAGTGTATGGTGTTGGATCTGGGAAACCACTTGGAGATATACTAGGAATACCCAAGGTAAACAATGGTCCAACATAAGATTTTTTTAGCTTTATTGTCTTTTCAATTTCCTCAATGCACTTTTCAGCCTCCTCCCAGAATTTTTGCTCAGTTGATATCTCTACTTCCTCCTCTGGTTGCTTTTGAGTGCCAAGTGGACTCAATTTCAAGTTTAACATCTTCTCAAGAGCTTCATAAACTTTGACAAACAATGAGTTGTTGGCTAATTGTGCAGTAGCTGTTTTAATTCTTTGTAGGTGCCTCCTTAAGAACTTTGCAAGCTCCCCGCCTTCTTCTATTATGCTAACTAGGCACGGGTTGCCCTGCTACGCAGAGCTCAATTATTTATTTAAATATATTTTTACTATGATATACTAATTATATATGAAATGCTGTAAAATATATAGATTTATGGATTTATCAAGCTTCATGTTCGCACGTGGAAATTATAGATTTTGTATGTGATTTAATGTAATTACGCATTATTTTTTATATTTTTGTTGTTGTAACCGAATTTGTAAATATTTGTAGTTATAAGTAATTTTGATTTCCTCATATTTATGTTAGTAGTAATTTTGGAACATTATATTGGTTCATATATATAATTTTTTGGAGGGAGTCAAAAGTCTCAACCTTCAACGATTTGCGTGCAATCAATGAAATTTGACTACATAAATTTTATAATACGAATATGATAAAAGTATTACACTGGTGAAGCTGTATTTCTAATTTAATAGTCATTCTTTTTAATCATTAAAAACTCAACATGCAAAAAGAAATTTTTATGAGAACCATTAAGGTTTAAGAATGGAAGATTAGGAGTATTGATTGTGGTGGAGATAAGTATCAATTACATTAATTTTTAACAAAAGAGAATCAACCTTTTAATATATATATATAAGAAGATAAAATTTTCGATATTAAATTAAATAAGATAAGAATTAGAATAAGATAATTAATAATGAAAACAAAAAGACTTAATTGGATTTAAAATTAATTAATAAGACTTAAATGGATTAGAATTAATGACAATTAATTAATAAAAATGAAAAAGACTAACATAAATAAAGTATTAATTAGGTACCGATTTCATTCAATTCGTTCGTTGGACAGCCAACCTTTATATAGATAACATTAGAAATCCCTGCTCATATTAAAATTGACATGCACATTTAATGTAATTGACATGCACATTTAGATGTAAATACATGCACATTTGACAGATTGTGCATGTCTTTGATAATATGTGAATGTGTGCATGTGATTAGTGAAAAATGTGCATGTGATTAGTGAGAAATGTGCATGTGATTAGTGAGAAATATGCATGTGAATAGCTTACCAGTAAATCGTCTTCTCTTTCATTACTTTGTGGTTCTGTGGGCTTTTCCTTAGCTTTGTGTTCTTCAGGATCTTCTTGTTGTTTATCTTCTTTCTTCTCGAACATATCCTAAGCCAAAACCTCCAATCATAATCTCATCATTTTCTCAAAGATTTTGTGTCCCAGTTTTTAACTATAGGCATCTCTCTCTTTGGTTTCTTGTCCTTGATCAACATTCGGTCAACATACACCATCTGTTAAAAAGAAGAAGAATAAAGTTATTAGAATTTTAGTCAGTTACCAGTAGTAATAGAAGTGGACCTCGGAAACCTCCATCATTAGTTTGCTCTCATGCCTCTGTGTGATTATTTAACTTCCTCAACACAAGCTCACACCAATTGTACTCACCAATCTTGCTAGTGTCCTTCAGTGCGTCTAGGATTTTTAGGTTCATTTTACCACCTTGGTTACTTTCTACAACAAGTGTGTACATAAGGGTGATAATCTTCCTTTTAAACTAATCATCCGCCGTTTTGTTTTTAAGCAAAACATGGCTGAAATCAGTTGGTGTAAGAATCTTCACTTCCCTGAATTTCATCGCACCGGTTTTGGGATCTGCAATAGGCTCAAACTGTTTTTTGAAACCATCCAACAACTATGTATCGGTTACGGAAGCAAGAACGTTAATTCTTGTATCACCGTGAGGGAAGCCCAAGTACGTCTGAACAACATCTTCTTCTATCTGAATAATAGTTCTTTCATCTCCAATCTTGATTGAATAAGCAACATAGTTGAATTGACTCAATATCCAATATGTCGTTCTCCAAGGAATATTTCCAATTTTCCAGTCCAACATGCACCCAAAACTCATCTCCTTAAGAGATTGCTTTTGTACTGGTTCAAGCTTGCTAATTGTTTCATCCAACAATAAAGGTGAACTTCTTGTTTTGATGCTTGTGTAACCAGATTTCTGCTCTCCAATTCCAATTTTTGTTTGTTTGGGATTATCCACATCCTGTCTTGATGCACCTTCTTGTCTTTGAAACTTTTTCAGAATTTTTGCCAAAAGCTCCTCGTCATTATGAACCATTGGTTCCTTTCCTTTCTCCGTTGATGTTTTTGAAGCTCCTGTAAATCTAGGGCTCGTCCTAGTTCTTTGTTTTATAACCATTGGTCTTGATCATGACTTTTGGTACTTCATTGCTATAGTCTTTACTCTCTTTTTCTTTTCACTTGTAAAAATCAGAAATACATCAACAATCACTCAGTTGTTACAGCTGCCCAAACACAAAGAAATTCATGCACAAAAACAGAGAATTACATGCACATATCCTAACTTTCAGATGAACACACATTAACATATCCGGTGAAATTACATGTACTAGTAATTAACCTTTTCCACTATCAACTATATGCACACACAAGCAAATTTTGATGCACACACAAGAAAAACTACATGCACAACACTATATAGTACATTAATATGAAGTTCTACTTTACCTTGTGCTTCATTAGTTGTGATTATTTCTGGATTTGGCTCATTTGGTTGTTGACTTCTTTTTGGAACCTCACTTCTTCTTGTATCGACATCTGATACAAAACTCATTATACCAACAGTGACATTGGTGTCTTGTACCTTCTTTGTCCTGTTTTCTCGATTTTCATCTACTTTCATAAACAAAATATGATTAGTCACGGTTGTAGTACAATATGGCTTAGTAAGACGTTGATTAAGTTTCAAATTAACAAATATGGACCTCTATGCAAAGTTGTTTCACCAATAGTCATGGTAGCGTCCCAGAAATGTATTACTCTAGGTGTGCTACTCTTTTCTTGATCCTTTTTCTGTTTTTTTGCAGCTGCTACTTTTCTATGTTTTGATTCACATTTATCTATCAATTTAAGGAAAAATTTGTAAAGTTGCTTAGCATATACAATCTAATAATTACATACTTTCAACTCTATTATCCACATGCACACATAAAGTAACTTACAAGAACATACCCTACCATTCAAATGCACATGTTCTCTGAGATTCAAGCACACATATATTTTCTTTCATAATCAAGCACATACACCTTCAACTACATGCACATTATGCCAAATTAACATGAACATTCACCATATCCACATGCACATAATCTCTCTTATTCAAGCACACATCCACACAGATGCACATCTTCTCATAAAATCAAGCACATACACCTTCAACTACATGCACATTCAGCCAAATTAACAAGCACACCTACTATATCCACATGAACAAAATCTCCCAGATTCAAGCACACATCCACATAGATGCCCATGTTCTTTCATAATCAAGCACATATTTCTTTAACTACATGCACATTCAGCCAAATTAACATGAACATTTACCATATCCACATGCACTTAATCTCTCATATTCAAGCACACATCCACACAACTGCACATCTTATCACAAAATCAAGCACATATACCTTCAACTACATGCACTTCAGCAAAATTGACATGAACATTTACCATATCCACATGCATCCAGATGCATGCACACACACACACTTGCTATATCTAAAATTCTCTTAAAAACCTAAAAAATCTAAATCAAGTAGATATGCATGCACAAGAAGTAAAATCAACAAGACCACCTTCATATGTCCAGACGCAGTGTGTGTCAAATTTTGATCAAATTCATTGTGAAAACCAAAAGACACACACTCTAATCAAACAATTTGATCACAAAATTAGCCTCAACACCTGAACAAAAACATTAAACCTAGCACGACGAACAATTTTATGTGCAATATTCACAGGGTTTTGAGGGAGTTACCTTGTCATTCCAGTGGCTTTCCTGCTGAATTCTCCATTTTTTCTCTGGTAAACTGTTTTCTTCCTCTGAATCCTTGATTATTTTGTGTGATTTTCGTTGTGATCTAGGGTTTGTGCTCGTGACGAACTTAGGGTTTTTTCTTCCTCTGGAGGTTTTCTGCAATTTTGAAGGATGATTTGGGAAGCAACTAGGAATGATTACCAGTTTTTGGGTAAATACCCCAAAACTGTAATGTTTTTAAAATTTTTGCATCACTTTTTTAAGTTATATGGAAATACCACCCCTTTACTGACGTGGCAATTATAACAGAGTTGTCAACAAAATTTGTCAACAAAAATTTTAACAGAGTTGTCAACAAAAATTTTAACAGAGCTGTCAACAAGAGTAATAAGTTGTCAACACCAATAATAACTCTTTGCTGACGCGGAAATTATAACAGAGTTGTCAACATATTTTTTAACAGAGTTGTCAACCAAATTTTTAATAGAACTGTCAACAAAAAATTTAATAGAGTTGTCAACAAGAATAATAAGTTGTTAACACGACTAAATAAGTTGTCAACCCAACTAAATAAATTGTTTACACGACTAATAAACGGTTAACAACATACAACACGAGTAATATTACAAAATTGTCAACATTGTCAACACTTTACAAAACCTGTCAACACCACTAAATTACATTGTCAAAAAACTAATTGTCAACACATTAATTTTTTTTACACACTAAAACAAACTGCATTGTCCCTGCATAATCCTTGTCAACATTGTCAAATTTTACACACATTAACACTGCCAATTTTTTTTGTCAACAATCCTTGCATAATAATCAAATCCTTGTTTTTAACCAAAGACACGGAAATCAAAACTCTACTAGAGCCTAATTCATTGAATTAGTACTGCACGAGCACAAACACAAGATAAATTAACTTGTCCAAATGTTCCTGAAACATGAATTGGATAGTGATGTGTCTTAGGCACCACACAAATAACTTAGAAGGGTAAGCAAATAGAAACTAAATGTTGAATCCAACTCAACTAAACTTCAACCATTTTGTTGATAATTCGATTTGCATATCAGATAATGCACTAGTATCAGAAAATGAAAATAAGAAAACAAATAGAAACTAAATATCCATACCGAAATAATCAAGAATAACAGCATGCTCATCTTTCACATTAGCAAATCTAGAAACAATCACATGAATAATAATATGAGTAAATAACAGAAGTGAAAAAAGCTTAAACGGTTTCATGAATATTTAAATCTAGGAGTCAAGTTTTCTCAACAGCAAAAACGTAATGTCCCTCTTTGTTTTCTGGTCTCCATGGAGGGGAGTGAGCTCGAGGAATAGCGGGATAGAACATAGACGAATAGACATAGTTCGGAATTGTTCCATTTCCATTTGTAAATTCCTGCCCGCGGTATACTGCGGGAAGAACCTATCATACAACAGAAAAAACAGCAGTGTTCATTAGACCAACAACACAATTGCTATCATACACTCCACCTTAATATCATATCAAACTGAGAATAAAAATTGCCACTCACAGGTACAACTAGCATTATGTCTACAGAATCAAGAAAAAATAACTCAAAACACAATATGAAAATGAATCCAATACAATGAACGACTTTAAAAAACGCAAATGTAGGAGCACTACATACACAATCAAATTGCATCTGTCAACATACAATTGTAAGCTTAGATTTACAATCAGAGATGCAAAAGAAGTTACAAAATCAGAGATTGAAATGTGTTCAGTAAATCCAACAAGGATAAGAACAGATGACTACTTACATAATCTCTTCTAAATCAGCTCGCTCCTCAATTTCTCTCCTCCTCTTCCTCGTCCTCTTCATCTCCATCTCCCCTTCCTCCGCCGAGATCCGAGTCAGAGAGGTCCGAGCTTCGGCGAATTCGGCTTCACTCGTAGAGGTCATCTCGAGCTCAACGTTTCCTCCATCGGCCTCTCAAAACCTACAGCCGATCTCTCCAAGGTCGGAAGCTTAGATCTCGACGGAGGCGGTGGAGGTCGGAATGAAGATGGAGCCGGAGAAGTCTTGGATTTGAAGGAGTAGTGTTTGGGGAGGAGGACAACGGGAGTTGAATCGAAGACGGAGAAGATTTGCTTGCTATGTACTGAGATTGAGCGAGAGAGGAGCTGGGAGGAAGAAAGTCTGGAATAGATTTGGGGGAGAGTGAGGGAAAGAGGAGTACGTGTGTATAAACTAGGGTATAACCTTAGAACTTAATTTGAAGGTGTAGAAGCATAGCGTTTAATTGAGAAAGGTGTATTGAGCACAAATAGTTCGAATGATTACGATTTCTATAACTGTTAAGCAATTTTGCTACTTTATGGGGCGCGTGTTTGCAAACGCTATATTTCACTCATTTCAGGCGTGTGTTTGAAAACAGCTTTGTTGGGCCTCTAAATTGGTGGACTGTTTAGTCCATTGGATTTGCTTTGTTGGACGGCCCACCTTCATTCGCAATTCGCACTGAAATGTCCCTTCGCACCAGATACGAATCCATTAAGTTATAAATTTATACCTTATTTTATTACAATCCATCCCCTTCCGCTAACGTGGAGTGCCCCCTCCACGCCCTAGCTCCGCCCCACCTTCTCCTCTGCCGCCGTGGTCGTCGGGAACGCAGATTACTATCGTAGTGGCCGTAATGCTCGCCGCAGTCACCGGAATGCTATCTGCCTTCTTGAGGCTGCTGCTGCACTTTTCTGGGCTCTCCACACGATTAATTTAAGGGTTGGAGTTTGTAGATACTTGATCGATGTCAATTTTCTCGGTTCTCCGCATATTTCCCCAGATTCACCCTTAAGAAGCAGCAAAAAAAGTAAAACAGGTAAAAGGAATCGTGGAAGAAGGAAGCAACGTACTTGCACACTCACACTCTGCACATTCACACTTACAAGTCAAAAGATAGCCTCTGACCAAAAAGTGATCCTCATAAACATAACCTGCACACTATTAGATTATATGAGATTGGAAAAAAAAAAATCAAAGTTTAGGTTTAGTTCATTAGATGATTAATTTGTACTTCCCCTACTAATACCCCTTAGAATCCGTGAGACTTATATCACTAAACTAGCCCCACAATATTAAAAGAATCCAAAAACTTATTAATTTAACTTGCCAACACGACTATCGAAGTGTCAACACGAGTCTTAAAGTGTCAACACAATTAATCAAACTCTCAACATAACTAGTTAAACTGTCAACACCATTAATAACTTGTCAACAACACATAAATGAAGTGTCAACACAATTAATAATCTGTCAACGTCAATAATAACTTGTCAACAACACACATTATGAGGACAGAGGGAGTACTATCTCTCTAAATGATGATGACCGTAGTCAAAACCTAACCGTTTGAGTAAAACAACATGATTGCGTCAAATTGAAATCTAATTCGAACACAATAAATCTAAATTTGATATCATTAATAAAATAATAAACTATTTAATACATTTACTTAATAAACTGATTCACTGTACACGTATAAACCCAACCGTCTTGACCAATAATCTAAATTGACCAATCCGTTCTCAATCCAAACACAACTTAACTAACCTGGTTAACAACTTTAATTACAATACATAAAAATCACCCGTCAACCATATAAAATCAAAAGAAACAAATACATGTAACCTCCATGACACTATTTAATTACCTACTAACTTGTCAACTATGATCACTATATTATTAAATATATGTGGTCGGATTGACATTCGCTCAATGAAAATAAAGTCAAACATAAATGATGTATATAGATATTATAATATAAGACTCGAAAAGACAAAGAGTGTTACATATATCTAAATATTACTTTTTAATATGCTACAGCCTCGCATGAAACGCGGCGATCAAAATCTAGTTCCCATTATATAATTATATCATTTTGTACAACACCTTGTACTCTATTATTCAATTCTAACTGAGAATTTGCTTCTTTTGTCAATTAAATTTTCATAAACTGGAATTGTGGTCCCCTATAATAAAACAAATAATATTATACGAGAGACAATCTTCATATTTATGTAAAATATATATATTTATTCATATAAGCTAGAGTATAAACAATTTCATTTAATTATGTAAAGTGTGAATAATTTTTACGGTACATGCGGACATACTAATATAACATACTCATTAGAATTTTATGTATTTTTTTTAATGCATATCCATAGAAATGTACATTTTCTCAATGAAAATTAGCTTAATTCCTGAACCATACATAGACTTTGCACAACGATTTTGATAACTATATATAAAATTTATAAACACATATAAATAACATTAATTTAAATAACAGTATGCATTATATAATTATATTGATTTTAATTGATTTTTAAATCAATATGAAATAAATAAAAAGAGTTTCAATTGATTTTTAATCTTTTATATTTGTATGCATTTATATAAGGAAATGATATCAATATATTTAGGATAATGATCTTTGTATATATATATATTTTAATTGATTTGTGTTCAAATAAGGAAATGATATCATTAAAAATATATTTTTTAATTATCTTTAGACATACATATTTAATTTTTTATTTTTGAAAAAAATATCATTTGTCAAATGATGATGTGTCATATCTTATTAATAAGTAGATGACGTGACATATCTTATTGATGAGTATAGTATTTTGCTTTACTAATTATATAGCGATTTAGTGCTCATATAAACGAATATTGATACACATACAACTATAAACATGATATATATGATCATTACGTTTTTCAAACAATGTGTATTAAAATTTTGATGAATATTCGAACTTATAGAATCAGTTTTTTGTTTTTCACTCTAGTTCAGCAGTTGAGGGGACTCCCTTATTACGCTTACGTCTAGAGTTCGAGTTTCGTGGATGGCTTTCTGAACAAACATTTTTTAACCCCCACCAAATCTCGAACTTATAGATTCATTGGTAGTATGTTTAGGTTAATTAAGTAACGGGACATTGATGATGTTGTTATCTGAACGAACTTGATAAGGAAAGAGTAGTATGTTTAGGTTAGTTAATTGAACAACTTGATAAGTACATTAGTATCCCCATATATAAAATTTATATAGACGTATGTGGCTCTATTAAATAAAGTAAATAAAGAGATATTAAGAATAAAAGTCCAAGGAACGAGATACTCTTAATCCCTTAATTAAGCATGGAACTAGGGTTTGCTAGAACTTTTTTAACCGGGGACCATCTCAACTAAAATTAAAAAGCAAAAGAAATCACATTAAAAGAGAACAATTTGAACCTTAAAGTGGTTAAGTAAGACATGGTTAATCTGTTTAATCACCTTTAAACTTGTTCTTAATTGATAGTGAATGGGGATACAAACGGCAGTGCATGTGTTTATGCTTTCCCAAAGTGAGAGCATATCCTCAAACACGCTTAACTAGAACAAGAAGGACTCGATTAAAATCCTAGCTACTTAATTAAGGTTTAAATCGTTTGAGTGTGTGCATGTGTGTGTTGGCTAAACACGCCCCTTTATCTGTATTACAACAGATTATGATTCTAATCAACAAAAGAATAACATATTATGATTGGAGGTGTGACTTTTAAACCGTATTTTGTTAAGCATCCATCCGTTTATATTCTTGATTGTATGGGTGTGGGTCAAGTACTTTCTTATGGTGGAAACAAGAATCCACGATTTATCCATTACGGTCAAATTTATTTTTTTGTTAATATATGTACTTGATCATCCTTATTCTATACTAGGAAGGAAAAACGGGGGTCTTTTTTTTTTGGTTAAGAGGGTCTTTATTATTGGGTTAAACCGACGAAAAAACGGATATTATTGGTTTGGTTCAGGATGTCATCCAGACTATAGAATAAGGATCAATTTATTCAATGTCCGCCCAAACAATGAAAAATGAACGAAATTGTAGATCTTTTCGAGACAAGTTTACGCATATAAAATTCATCAAAATCGAATATCGTTTAACCCCTTAAAACCCCAAAATACGAAACAGTCGCATGTTGCAAACCACGCCGCCGTAATAAAAGACAAGACGATCAAGAAGGCATGATCCGAACTATTCGAGGACAAGGACACAACACGAGGTCTTCCTCTAAGTTCTTTACACATTTTTTCATGTGTTGTTTCATTTTGAAGCGCTACATGCTACTTTTTTCCATGTGTTGTTTAACTTTGAATAGTCACAAGATAGAAAAAAAAAATTATTGAATTGATCATTGTAAAAGATTTTACTAGAAAAATTGTGTTGAACTGTGTTGTGTACAATGTTGAAATGATGAAAATATTTTGTTTGTGTATGCTTGATCCTTGATGCATGCGAATAGTATTTAGATGATTATTAGTTTTGATTGTGTATACGTTTGATTAGATTATGTTAAATTCTTATGCAATTAATTTTTTTTAGCCGAACAGGCCCCCACTAACTTGAAATCCCGGGTCCGCCACTGCGTGCGCCTATAAAAGTCCCCTTCATTTTCTTCCACCATCATTAAATTTTTCAAGTGAATTCTCCACACGAGTTGATCGAGAGCTTAATCGAGGGGATACTCGCAATTTCAATCGGATTCCGCTTTCATTCAATGCAATTCAAACTCGTTTGCTAAGATATGAGAGAAGAAACAATGATTTATGAATTTCTTCACGGTTTCTCAGAATTCGCACTCGATTCTACTAGGTTCGCAAGTCCTCTAACCTTACTAGAACGTACAAAATCAAAATCCTGAAGCATAAGATGGCAGAGTACGGTGCGAACAAGGTCCAATTCAAGGTATGAGTCTTTCGATTTCATACTAGTAACCCCAATCGTTTGTATATGATGTTTAGTTCTATAATTGTTCAATTAAAATTCGGAATGTGTGACCATCTTTTAGAGTTAATAGATATTGATTATTGATCCTTGACAATTTGATAGATGATGATTGTTCCATGCTTGAATCCATGTTTGCTAACACTAGTAGAAAAATAGGTTTTCATCACCACGGTTCAGAACCGTGGTGCTATTTTTAACAAATCAACAAACACCAATAGCAATTGCTGTAATTTTGCTATTTTTAAGTATATAGTATGAGTTTAGCTCTGAATCTTAATAATATATATATAAAGATTAGAGGTTAGAAAATCAAGTGGTTTAAATAAGATTCAATTTATTCTGCTTTTATTAGGGCAGTTGAAATGAGTTTTAATTATCATTTTTCTTTCTCATTCATCATTTTTCTTAGATTCATTATTCATCAATTTTATTTTCTCAACCTGCTCATAAACATGGTTCAATCCCTTAAATTTGATGATACCGCACAAGGATGACGACAAGCTATTGCCTGGACCGTCTCTATTATCTTCGTCTTCCTCCGCTTCTAAGCACCTCGTACATATCTAGCTATGTTCAAGTTCCATCTTCGACAACAATCTCCACAAAACGCATCTCCGATCAAAGAATTTACACTGATTCCGACCAAATTCGTAAAAACGGTGACAAGTAGGATGCGATATGCCAAAACCCTCACCCATTATTAGTTTTGGTAGCAACAATTAGGCCTGTATGAATAGGGATTATTCTTTATTTCAGCAACTTATGTCGGTTTCTGAAGAAGGGAAATGTAAAAGAGAAGGGAACCAACTGATCTCGATCATTTTCAAGTAAAGCTTCGCCGGATCGACACCAATATTGACGGTAGAGGTCTAACAGAAAGAGAAACGGATGAGAGGAAGGTAACGATGAAGTCGCTTTCACTGTTGAGGATCGAATAGAATTATTTAGGGAGAAAGGAAATTAAGTGTAATCTAAATATACAGGGAGTGCGTGAAGAGGGTTGAAGGTGCGCATAGAGCTCCCTTTTTATTATCCTTCGTTCTTCATTCACCGCCTATTGTCCCCTTCTTCATGGTGGAGAGGTCGTTTCGTTTCGGCCTGTTTCATCTCCATAACTCCTATAAGCTGCCAAATTTACTTACGAAGCGTTAGTTTACATTTGAGAGGGAAGGAGTTGGTTAAGATTGTTGTGGTACATAAAGTTATTTCGTCTAGTGGAAGTTTTTGCTGTAACTTTACGATATTCTCAAGAAGATCAAGGTTTAGTTTTCAACTTCTCAGGAAACTTTGTTTTTTTTTATGATAATCGGACAACAGAAATGCAAATTTTGACAATCGTCTATTTGTTAATTAATTATATAAATCTGCAGCCTTCAAACAATACTCATTGTGCTAATGTAATAAGAAAACATTCTTACTCACTTAAATACATAGGTACCATTTGATCTTTGTAGTGGCGATGTATATATTTTCATTTTTGGTGTTAAGAGGTTACGGGCCTCTTGAAAATCAAGTGTCTTAAATGGGTTTCAATAAATTGTGGTTTTATTAGTGTGATGCTATATACACTCAATTTTCTTGCTATATACACTCATTGGGTCACGCATTTGGGATACGTGGACGTGGGTATATGACCACATAAACGGGAAGCGTAGATGTAATTGTTTAATGGTTATCCGATATAACAAAACCACAATAACCACGATCACGCAAAGCGTTCATGCGTATTAAAAACATAAATCACACTCGCGCGTGTTGTAATCATAGGATGATAATGGAAATAAAAAAAAACAAGCCACGTCTATGCTACATGCGGGCGTGAGTATTAACTGTTTCATGTCATTCTATTCCTCTTTAGCGTCACCACGGTTCTCGCTCCAACATTGGCGCTACTCGGTGATGTTCCTGCAATGTCTTTCTTATTCTTCACCAATTCCATAAATTAACAAACAAAAAAAATTTGATTCAAATACTTTCGACCTTCGGTGTGGACCTTGCCTTCAATTAAACGTATCAAAACTCAAAATCTATCAGGGAGGATACATCGTAAATTGGAACCCTAATTAGGGACAAATAGAAATTCGCCCTGAGGGAGCACCACAATTAAAAATCGGACTATCTCGTCATTATCGGAGTCCTGAGCAACCAAAAACAGTACACTCCCACATGAATTACAATCGGACTATTGTCACTGTCCATGACACCGTCAATCAGTGTTGATTCCGTCAGAGCGCAGTAGAAAGAGTTATGTCTTGAAATGTCGGAACCTCACCTCTTTGTACGAGATGACTAATTATATTAGGGGTCTAACCTTAGGTGAAATCTAGCCTCACTCTGGAAATATTGTGGCTTTCTTTCATAAATCGAGTTATCGTGTGCATTGACCTTTCCACCCATAACAAAAAATTAAATACGTACACACCAATTTTTTCATATTTTAATTTTAAATTCAATACCAATGCCCACACAGAGCGTGGGCGTGACTTTATTTTGATTTTTATTTTCATTATTTTCCTATGAATACAACACGCAAGTGTGTGGTTTATATTTTTAATACCCACACGAACGTGTTGCATGACCGGGGTATTTATGATTTTATTATATCGGAAAATCGTTAAATAGTCACGTCTATGCTTCCTGTTTGCGAGGTCATGTACCAATGCCAATGCCTCTTAAATGCGTAACCCAATGAGTGTACATGGTTGTTGTGGAAAAGAGAAGATTTCTGTAGGCCGAAGCAAAGGACTGTACCTGTATGTTCAAAAAATTGGCATTTGTTTTCGTTTGAATTTTGTTTTCATAGTTTCTATCTTCTTCCTTGGATTTCAGATGAGGTTGTATGGGTACGATCATTCATTTTTAAGGTTAATCTTTTCCGATTTGTTCGTCGAGACTATAGCCTGGAATTTTCCGGTTTTGATGTTGGAATTGATGTTGACGACTTCTTCAGTTGGTCGTTCTGCGGCGGGATTCACAGCCCATGCCTCTTGAAGGTGTCATCGAGTACTCACTCAATCAATACTCCTTTTTGTTTAATTTTATTTATCAACTATTTCTTATTTGTTTGGTTTATTTATATTTGCTTGTGTTGGTTGATTTTGATTCGATGCCTAGGATTTGATATTTTATTGTTGTGATTCTTGGACTATTCGAGGGATGAAACAATCCTCTCTACAACTTAGTTGGACACTTTGACGATGTCACACGATTCACTCAAGAAAGGGGCAATTGAATTCATTAACGGAGTCGTCGATCCTAATTACCGTGTCAGTACTTTTCCATTTTTCTTATTATTTCTCATTGATGTTTTTTACTTAATCGATTAAATTTTGGAATTGAGACGGATTGTGTGTGTCATGTGATGTCATATAATTCGTCTTGTTTGAAATTTTATGTGAGTCCAGAATCATGCTGAATTGATATCTATAATTTTGCTTATGTTTGGATCTATTCACTTTTTGAGTGTGTGGGTTGGGAACTATAATGACTTGATTTGTGAATTTTGATATTCTAGCCCTAGAACATTTGTTATAAACTGAGGTAAATTCCCATAGTGCATATTGGTTTCCTTTCCTTGAACTTTCTATATTTTGTAAAATGATGAGGATGTGATAATAGAAGTGGCCTCAAAATGCATTGCTAATATTTTCATAACCCGCTTGTTCCACTTAGTCTTTTTTCCTTTCTTCTCTTTTTTGGTGTTACTTTTGTACAAGTGAAAGGGATGTGTTATCCATGTTGCAGAAGTTTGCTAAGTTATCTTTACAAATGTGAAGATATTTGCATAAGAAAATGACCAATTTTAATATTTCATTATGGTTGACATCAATTTGAATTATGTGTGGTTTTCGGTTATAAAATATGTTTTCTGATTCTCCTATTGTGGTAGGGATTTATGTTGTAAATTACTCCCCTAAGAAATTAAAACACCAAGATCAATCATGCTAGAATTATTAAGAACATCTTTAGGACATACCTGGAACAATAGCGGTAATCGAACCTTTATGCGGAACTACAAACGAGAATCGTAGGTACATCATCTTCCTCAATCAAATCACCTTAGAGCTTTAGGGTTTTGCTTCTCTCTGATGGGAAGAGAATGTGGAGGCTACTGATCGATTTGATGTATTGGGGACCATAACCTAATTATCCTTATATATTTAACCTAATAGAATCTCATTAAGCCTATTGGCCAAATCCGGTATCCACCCATTAGGCCCATACCGCTTATAAGAAGTCTAAGGCTTTCTTAATTGAATCACTTAATTAAGCCATCTAATAATTAGCCATATAATATGATTATCTTATAATATGTAATCCCATATAATATTATTAGATTAAATTAAATAATCTAACAATCTCCCACTTGGGATACATATGAAAAAGACAATATATTATGCAAAGTCTTTATGTGTACACGTCTTGGCTAACTTTATAGATTTCCTCTTTATTTCAATCTGGTCCATCTTATATATCAATATGAGATCACGATGGTATTAGAAACAATACATAGTAACTAAACCTTTCGTGTTCACCATACTAGTATATTAAATGACATAGATCAAGTATGGATGAGTGGCATGGAAATTACATGCAATGTGATCTCAAAACATGTCTATTTCCAACTGGACCTACTTTATTTGGAGATCAATCCAAAACATTAAGTTCAGAGATCTTATTCATGACACAAGTCACTAAAATTTATTATGCATAACCAAACATAGAACATCTACATAAGCTCCCACTAAAACAAAGTATCGTAACAATGCCAATACACAATTATAAGCACAACGCTCATAAATAACTTGAAGGCAATACCATAGCTAATACATTGATATCATTGAGCATGTCCTTATTTGTTCTATAAAAAAATAAACTTGGCTATCTTGAACCTTTCTTTCAAACAAGATATTGATGCTAATGTATATCTCCATAACCAAGATCTTATAGCTATCAGAGAACAACACTAATACTTTGTTGTCACAAAATAACTTTAGCGGGTTCTTGATGCAATATATGCAACCCAATGACAAAATTAGTACAAACCATAGTAGAAGTAGCTATAAGTGTTTGAATGACATTTTTCCATAATATAGCTATTCAAGCAAACATGAAGCTATATTATTAAATGAATCATCTATGATAATGCTTACCAATGAAATCAACATTTAATTAATGATCTCCAAAATGTTTGATTTCCTATAGGTTGGGATGAAATCTTTCATTCCCTACAAAATGTTGCATGACCCTTTGATTACTTTCCAAAGAGGTCCCTTAAGTACCTGGATAAACCTCTAGTAAAGTACACTATAACTGGATGTGTACATAATAGAAGAAAAATTAGACTCTTCCAAGACAATATGGAAGAAGTCTTCTATTTCATGAATTGATTGATTTTCTTTTAGGACAATAAGGCAAAGAGAACTTGATGATACCATGAGAATAAACTCCTAGTATCTTTATGCATAAAACAAAGGACACATTACCAAGTTTTTCATCTCAAAATTTCTAATGAGAGATATCTTGATTTTATATTAAGCCAATATCATTACAAGACACCGACATATCATCAGCATATAATACCGAAAATAACCTTGCTCCCACCGAATTGTGACACACACAATCTTCAAGCTTATTTACCTCAAACCAAAAGCGATAAGCAACTCGATGAATTTCGTGAATCCAATATCTTGAAGTCAGCTTGAAACCATATATGGATTTCTTTAGTTTATGAACATCATAGATTTTAATCTATAAACCATATAAACAAATACTTCCAATAAGGAGCATTGTCTATAGATCCATATCATGTAGCTCTAAATCAACATGAGTTACAAGTGTTATTCATATTCTTAAAGTTTCTCTATGAAACTACAGTAACTGACCCCAATGCCTCATTCCGAATAAATCATGTGGACAACCTTAATATCTTTCGATGTTGCCTTAAATCTTTAATTATTTAACTTGATGAAACTCAAATAGATTCCCAATGTTATCGACTTCTTTAAATTTCATTTTATCGTAATGGCAATTATCCAATTCCCCAAAACTAGAATTTTGAATAACCTCATGAAGATTTATTCTTTGTTATTCTTACAGGATCTTGTTCTTCCGTATGGTATGTGAATAAATAATCTAGAATCACACACACAAGATCTTCTAGTTTTAGAAGATATAAACAGTGATAATCTGGATCTGTTTATCTTCTTTTCTTTGTTAGATCTCTATGGTTAGAATTCTTGAGGTTGTTGAGTTTGCTATATGGGAGGAACTTTAATGTTGTCGCATTCAATAGCAATAATTAAGATAACTTAGACAAAATTGTCAAGCAAGAACTAACTCAATGAGTTCAAGCATGACGTTCCTCAATCCTTCCCCGCCACACTCTACATCCTCAAGAAAGGCAGCAGTTCCCGATCCAAACAAATGATCGGAATACTAGAATCACAAAACTTTAGTTTTACAAAGACACGCCAATATATGTGGTATCACTTGAACCACACTAAGTGTTTCTAGGTAATGATTCCTTGTAAGCATATTAAAATAAGGAAGTATGCATTTCTTTATGTATCATGGTAGATATTTAGCACAATCCTTTTCTCATGTCCAAAACCTTCTACAAATGAAGCAAACCTTTTAACCTTATTTTGCTTCCTTTATTTTGAACCTTCAATAGACTTTATTTTGGTAGGTAACCTTAGGAGGCTTTATCTATCTTTGCCTTCATCTTATGGCAAAACGTTCTTTAATCTCGATCAAAACCTTTATGAGACTTCAAGCTCTTCTTTACCTCTAAAATGTATCTGAATGGTGTTAAGTTTAATCATATAACCTACACAATTAGAACGTTTCCACATCTCATTATCCTTCTTTCTTTCGAAATACCAGAATCTCAAGGAGAAGAGTTAAAGAGTTAGCTCTATCCTTAATGCAATGTCAAGATCTACACACCCAAAAAACAATGGACCATCTCTTTCAATCTCTTATAGTTGGCATATTCAATGATTGAAAGTCAACTTAAATTTGCAGATACACCCACAAGAATTATTAAATTGAGAGTAATATAGTCAATAACTTGAATTGTAAACCAAACCAATGAAGTGAAACTTTAAAGCAATTGTACAAAATCCCATTTCAAGATATTAAGTGCAACATTAATATCAAGTCTTTGGACAGTAACATCATTGCTAGTCATACTCTTGATGTAATGATCAAACATTTACAATAATTCATATTAAATAACAAATCGATCTTTGGACCAATTTACTATTCATATGCATATCCTTATAATTGTCACACGTTCACCTTTACCCTTACATGTGAATCCGGCCAGGTACTAAACTACCTTTGGGTTGATTAATACTTACATGGATATACATACACGTTACATTTAACATACCTTATGGACAACTGCAACTAGAGAGGTCGCTTTGGCGACGTCAAGTGCTAGTTCTCTCACTTAAATGTTAAACTTGTATAATGCAATATTTATGTGTTTCATGAAACCAAGTAATTATATACTTGTATACAAAACGTATATCAGAAGCCTAATGTACAAGGATATAATACGAAACTTTTGCAGTTCAAAACCTTAGAAAATTAAACTTTCAATATCCTTAATACAATTCAATAACCAAATATGAGCATGTCGCCCATCAAATAAAAAGTATAAAAGACAATTGAACTAACCTTTGCGAAACACATCACTTTCATACTTCTATAAGACCAAACCCAAATGAGCTTATGACCCGAATTGACAAATAGAAAATAAATGGTAAATTATGGTTCACAGTGTCATTATACCTTATTATGTTTCCTTGAAATTTCATAATGGAAACATTACAAATAACCAACTCTCTAGTAAATATTGTAAGACTTTATCTTGTCAAACAATAGCCTTTCTTTGGACCGAATATCATTCACATGGATGAAGTCCTTCATTAGAATTATATAATGTTAAGTAAGATACCGAGCACAACTTGACATCCAGTGTTTGCACCGAAATATCAATTGCTAGTGGTACTCTCAACGCAATAATTAAACAACAATAATATGTCCTGTCAAATAATAGCCTCTTTTTTTGACCGACTATTATTCACATGGACAATAACTATACAATTATTAGTGTTTATTATCACATGTGCATTCATATATGGACAAACATTAACCTTTCTTTGGACCGATTATATCCGCATAAATAAGAACACACAGTTACAAAAGAATGACAAGACTTCACTTGTACAGACAAAGGGTACCAGATTCCCTCCTTCCAATCACATCTCGACAACGCCTCTTCTTTACTTGTACGGACTCCGTTTTCTGGTTTTCGGATTTCTGAATACCACTCTCCCTGCATCCTCCTTATTCTACAACTACTACCTTCATATATACTCCAGTCCTGTGTATACATACATACATACATACATACACCAACATAAATTATTCCTCAATCAAATCCATTTTCATCATTTTGGTACAAGGATTCCAATATTGCACCCCACAAAATTCGAATATATTCTTTTACGTACTTTTGCTTTCCTTTTAATATAATAATAATACGTGAATAATTCAACTCTCCTTCTTTATAAATCTTCATTATAATGGGCTTCATCATACTAATTTGTTAGGATTGATGGGGGACAGTTTCAACTTTTTCAAACAATATAAATGAAAACCAATTGAATTAATTAATGTCACAGATCCTTTTCCAACTTCCAAGTAGTATTACGTACAAACTTACAGCTTGCATTGTTCTGGATTTTTTGGGTCTGGATTAAGCATTGCTCCGACTTTCTCAAGAAACTAAATTTGACTGACTTAAGGTATTTTCCAGTATCGATACACATATTATAAAAAAAATTCAGTTTAAGTATAAAGGTAGAAGTAAAAAATATAGAAAACAAAATTGTATAAATTACTTGCATAGAAAAATAAAATTATAATAAAATTACTCTTTTCATTTCCAAATTAAATCTTTACTTAATATCCTTTCAAAAAACACTTTACTTGATATTATATACAAATAATAGAAATCCATAAATAAAACATAACAATATTGATATTATTAAATTCATTCATATCCAAAAACGAGATATAATCCACAAAAAGGATATGAAAGATAAAAAAAAAAGGTCTAAATTAGAAAGAAATTCGGTCTCAAAAATTTAGTTCAAAAAGCTGCTTCTATAGAGAATTGAACATTGAACATTGAACATTAACACTATTGAAGAACAGTAACATCCTTAAGTACTGGACTAATTTTGCTTTTGCAATATTTAATTCAGGGAATATGTATATCCGGATTTTTCAAGAACTTTTTAACCCGAATTTTTTCAGAACCAGGGTAAAATGTATATACCTTTTAACCCAAATTTCAGAGAACCGTGATATAAAATCGATTGTTTAACTTTACACCGTGGCGTATTAAATCGGTGCAAAACTCAATTTTTTCGGCTTAAAAGTTTATCCTCAATTGCATGTAGGTACTTTTTATTTATTATTTGGAAAAGAGATTAAAGAGACTCTATGTCTAGAGATGGATCGTCCTAAACAAGTGGATGAGGTTTGAAAATCTAGAATGAGTAGATCAAAGAAAATGGTGTTCCAGTAGAGGATGGCTATGAAGTCGGTGAGAAAAATAACGCCAAGAAATAAAATGGGGTAGATTTTAAGAGTTTTCTAAAATAATGATTTATTTCACACAAACAATTGTATTTATTGTTCATGATATTAGGTATGTGTTATCTCTTTCGCTCTCTAGTTTAGACATCTCTAACTGAAAAGTTTTTAGATGTCAAGATGTATCGCAAGAGCTTCAACCATAATGATGTTGAAAGACAAGACACCGTGACCAGACGGGATGCCTTCTGACTTTTATAACTAAAATAATGGCACATTGTAGGACCAAATTTGATTAAAGCAGTAAAAGGTTTTTTCCATTCTGGGAAACTACTTACGGTCTGTTTGGATTCTCGTTCATATAATGCATTAAAATTTTAAATTGTGTTTGGCTGGTCAAAATTTTAACGTATTACATATACAATAAACATTGAGACAGAAGACATATGAATAGTAAGGGGGGATAAACTTTAATAGGAGAATCTAAAAGTAAACTTGTATCAATTATCAATCAATCGCAAGTCATATATAGTATATGCTCATTAAATTTCATATAATGCAAATTAAATTTTAAAGCAAGATAATGCATTATTTATATAATGCATGGCTATCCAAACGCACCCTTAAGCAATTAAAGTTAGTCATATATTATTACTCTGATTCCAAAAAATGACAACCCCCAAACCTCTAATCATTATCGACTATTAATCTTTGTAACACAATATATAAAATTATATCAAAAGTTCTAACAAAAGGACTTAAAAACATGGTTCAAAAATAGTCCACCCTCTTCAAGGCTCATTTGTCAAAAACATATGCAAGTCCACCCTCTTCAAGGCTCATTTGTCAAAAACATATGCATCCAAGACAATATTCTAATTACCCATGATATCTTCTATCCCTTCAAAACCAAAAGTGAGAATGAGGGTTGGCTAGGTCTTAAGCTAGATATGAAAAAAGCTCGTGATAGAGTTGACTGGTCATTCCTACTACAGACCCTCCACAAATTTTGATTTTGTGATAAATTCATTAACGGGATTAGAGTATGTACACAAATTGTCTCGTTCTCGATTCTGGTAAACCAAGGACTCACAGACCAATTTTACCCATCTAAGGGTCTTCGTCAAGGAGATCCTCTTTGTCCCTCCTAATTATATTAGGGGTGAAAGTTCTTACTAGGAATCGATAAAAAGCAGCTCTTCACCCAAAAAATCCATTAGGAATTAAAATCACGAGAGGCAGAATGAGGATCCCCTTTTTGGCATTTGCATATATATGATATTATAATTTTTTCTGAAACTAAACAAACCACCTGTCAAAAAAGCAAAAATATAATTGATGAATATTGTGAGGTTTCGGGTCAACTAGTGAACTTCCACAAATCAGCATTCCAAGTAACAAAAAAATACTAGTAACTCAACAAAACAACATATTGAACAAATATTTTAAGTGAATCAATCAACTACACTCGAAAAATACTTAGGGTGCCCTATCATCAATGAAAAAAATAACTATTACACCTTCTTTCTTATCATTGAAAAAACAAATCAATAACTAGCTAAATGGAAAGCCAACACACTTTTACAAGAGGGACGAAAAATCCTTTATAGCAAACCAATCTGCTCAATCAAACTATATTATGCAATGCTTCATGCTTCCAGACAAGACTCATAAAGAACTCGACCGCTACAAGGGAGAAAATCATACTGAAATACTAAGGTGGGATGAGATATGCAAACATGCAAACAAAAGAGGTTTGGGTGTTAGAAAGAGTAAAGACATGAACATGACACTACAAATTAAACTGCTATGGAAAATTCTACCAGAACCATATAATATTTGGGTCTCCATAATAAGAGAAAAATACCTCAAAGAAACTCTACTAATGAACTATAAAAAATCAAGGCACAAGAAAGCCTCATGACAATGGTCCTAAATGATCAAACTTATCCCGAAATTTAATAAAGGACTTGTGTGGAGGGTCGGAGACGGAAAGAGTATCAAACTCTGGGGGACAATCGGTACCATGAATAATTGTTAGATCTAACAAGTACCAATGAACCAATAATGTTCGCCTTATTAACGACATAAAAGGAATTTAGGCTTGCCCATGGAAAATAGAATTTATAATGACTGCTATTCTTATGGACCTGATACATTTTATCTCAAGTCGCATTTCCCATATATTTTTCGGGAGATTAATGGTGTGGCGGACTTCATAGCAAAACTACTCGATTTCGCAGCCTATCCAGATCTTCGTGATCTCATCCCGAAGCTCTGGGACGTTCTGTTTCTAGGTGAATGGAACCCTCTAAACACTTTCCTTGTCAAAAAAAATCTTAAATATTTATCCAAAGCCGATCTGAACCCACCTTTACCGATTAATGAACCGCTTACCCCAACCCATACCACATATAGATTCATAAAAAGATGAAAAAATATAAAAAAATAATCCTAGCTTTCACTTGTCAATAAAATATTATCCAAATGAGATTTTTTTGTTTAAAATTTTGCTTTAACACGGAATTATTTTCGTAATTAAACATAACAATTGATTTTTGTTTGTCTAGTCTATATTTTAAGATGTCGTTTTTATCAACTTAACTGAAATTTTTACGAAAAAGATTATTTTAACCATTTTTTATTCATGAATTGAAAATTAAAATTATTTTTTATTAATGTAAAAGATATGACTTGAGGAGGGGAGGGATCTTCGGCCAACAAATCTTCTTGTCTATTGCTGGGATATAGGGAAAGATGTGTGTTTGGATGCAATGTTATTAAAATCGAGATTCTAGAATCGGATCGAAGAGGCCTTATAGAATCGGATCGTAGATTCAAATCAAAGAATCGTAAGATTCTACGTTATAGGAAAAACATGTATATATTTATAACTTAGTATTACATTCATTATAAACTACGTCTTATAATATTATAAATATTATATAGAAGATAACTACTACTATTATCAAGATAAATCATAATGGTGATTAACTATTAACAATATACGTAAAGGCGAGGATATAATAGTCATTTGTGTGAAATCGTAGAATCGTATGTAAAATCAAAATCGTGTACAAGATTCTACTAATTTTATTTCGATAAATTAAGATTCTACTTCAAATAGATTCTACATAGAATCGGGGATCGCTCCTGCTAATATGAATCGTAAAATCGTTAAAATCGTAGATTTAAATCTTGATTTTGATAACCATGTTTGAATGTTACAGGTACTTCTCCCTTCACTGGTGCTGGTGTTGATGCTTTTGTTCCTGAAGCTGTTGTTTCTAACGTTGTCGCTAGGCAGAAGAAAAAGTATGAATCTAAGTGCACTGACAATGGTTACAGTTTCATTGATTTTGCCTTCTCCACTTTTGGGGAGCTGGGGATTGATGCTCTCGATTTTTTATCTAGGGTCACACGTGCTGCTCAAGGTCACGCCACCAATATTAATATTCGGTATTTTATTTTTCAGAGGTTGAGTTTTGTTTTGAACAAGGGTGTTGGAGCTGTGGTTAAACTCTCATCCAACTTTATGTAATTTCTTACTACATTTTGATATTAAATATGAATAAAATTGAGTTCCTAACAAATGACTTGAAATTATAATTATTTTTGTAATTTATCCTAAATTGATTGAGCTACATCAATCCTAAAAAACAAATGAGTTAATTTAATTTTGTTTTTAGTATGAAAACCCAATGAGATATAGACAGCAAACCGTCCCTCTTGTACCTGACTCTGAAAATCTTGGAGTGAAATATTAATTCTGAATTTATATGAATGTGACATGCGGGCAGTTTCCTTTGTGCTTGTGTATAAATAGAAGGAGTATAAAAGAAAAGAAAAGAAAAGTTAAAAAAACTGCCTCCACAGAGCACAAAAATATAACATTGGAGTCCCCCTGATTTTTTATTTTTTGTTGGTAAAGATGAGTCCCCCTGATTATCTATAACTATGATAAAGGCCCAAAAGCCAACCCAGGTCAGTTGGATATGACATAAATAGAAACCCACGAATCAGTAGGTTCTCCTCCTACCAGTACCACTTGAGTTTTGTTCCAAGGTTAGTTCTCTATCTAAATCGATCTCTCGAAATCTGAGAATTGTTTGAAGAAGAAGAAGCAGAAATGGGTCGAGGAAGAGTGGAACTGAAGAGGATAGAGAACAAGATAAGCAGACAAGTGACCTTCTCGAAGCGTCGGTCTGGTCTTCTGAAGAAAGCTCATGAGATCTCAGTCTTATGCGATGCTGACGTCGCCCTCATCGTCTTCTCAAACAAAGGAAAACTCTTTGAGTTTCCATCCACCTCCAGGTACCTTTACTTAGATCTACCAACTTCCATCACCTTAATTTCTTCCTCCCCCTACAATTCCATGCCCTTTTACCAATTACTTGTTCATCATCTCCACAAATGCAACATCTTTACTGGCTATTACAAACATTCATGCCATCTCTTTCTTTCTTTTTTATTTTTTCCTCTACATGTACGTCATTACACATATATTATAAATTCTATTCAATATTATTATTACTAGTACATTTCATCATTTTTATGAGGATCGCTCCAGAATTTAAGCATTAACTCAAGAAACACTCAGTTTTGTTTTTGTTTTTCTATTTAATAATACTAATTAATTAAGATTTCATGTTATTTTGTTGCGATTCCCATTATAACCCGTTTCTTTCTTTAATTTGTCTGTTTTTAACAGACACCGCGAAGAATTGATTGGTTTAGGCAAAAAGCCAATTAATTTTTCTACGCTACCAAGACTAACAATTTGCTAATTTAGTACTGTTAAAGTTACGTTATTTTATAACTACTGCACGTTGGGTAGTGGACTAGGGTGACCACCTCAAACTTTGTCGGAGTGAAAGGATTAAAAAGGGTGAAAACCTTCAGCTCACCTCCTCAGCCTTGAGCTCTGTGTTCTGGGTTCATTCATGATAACCTAAATAATTTCTTCATGTTATTTGGGTATAAAATGATTAGGGTTTTAAGGGTCATGGCCAATCTTAATATCATTAATCATTAGACTATCTATATTTTATTTTTAGGTGCAACCTTACGGTTAAGGATCCTAGTCGTTCATCATATAAACCTTGTGCAAATCCTTTAATTACACTTGTTACATATGTTTTTGTTCTTGTTTGTATTTTTTCATACTGATCATAATTAATCAGATTACCAAATCATATATATATATCTAACATCTTTCCATTCCAGTGATCTACTTACTTATAGTCTATTACATGCATTACTAAATCCTGTTAGAAAATGATTTCATATATATTTACGTACTGAATTGAAATGATTGTGAGATGCGCTGCTAGATCTAAAATATCATTCAAAATTAACATAAAATTCAGGTTCAGGTTGGCTAAGCCTTTGGATCAACAAGATATATCGTTCGAGGTTTTATGGTTGAGAAATGCTAAACTTATAATATTGACTAGATCACGAACTCATAGGCTCAAACTTTAAATGGGGTCTTTTGCTGTATATCATGCAATTTACTTACTCCATAGGATTCAGGGAAGGGGCTGTGGAGAATCAAGATGAGTTGTCATCCAATTTTATTGTAACTTGATTATAAGACCGGTTTTAATTCAGGGAAGGGGCAGGTTTTGTATTATTTTTAGCTTTCGATTTTTCAAGCTAAAGAAAAATGCTTGATTTAAAATCAAAAGTTTCTCATCAAAACCTGATGTTATTGAATTTGGCCTAATTTCATTGTTCTAGATACATAGGTTATAACTTGATGAATTTGATTGAATAATATTTATGCGTGATTAGCTTTCTTCTCCATGTCATCACCAACTGCACGTTTTATGTGATTTTCGAATAATTTAATTGATCAAAACGCCTCAATCGGCCAATCTTGTAGGTTGGTGTTTATGCTCAGATCCTCTTCATTGCACTCCATACCTTGAGATGGTTTATTTATTTAATTGTTGGGGGTTAGTTATAGTGCTATGAAATCCACAAGTTGAGATAGATAACATAAAAATTAGTGTCTTTATAAAAGTTAATCTTCTTGTTTAGGAAAAGTAGAATTTATCAATCTTTATTGTCAAAGAAGACTTAGATGGTTCAGACACGTGCAAAAGAGGTCTTCTAGCGCGCTAGTGCTGTCTTTTGTAGAGTTATATATCCCATTAGAGAGAGTCCTAAAAAAATTGGAAAGAGGTAATCATAAATGACCCTAGCCCTAGTCGCTCACTGAGATTATGGGACATGACAAGTTTTTGTGGAGGGAGAAATTCACGTTTTTACTACTTAATCTCTATTATTGTTCTGGATCACTCTTTTCTTTCATTCTTTCCTTTTGTTTTTCCCTTTATTTCCATTTGCCTTTTTTCGCTTTCCTTGTTTGGCTTTTCATTCTACTTGGGTCGCTTGTCGGAAGCCGGATGTCCATATCTTGACTCCCCAAACACCACCTATGTGGTATTTATCCTGGATGTTGTTGTCATTGTCAAAGAAGACTTATAGACAGTTTGGAATATTACTAGGAAACATAATGAAACATGTATACTCCTTATACGGTAGGAGCTTTGCTTTGGTGTCCTAGGATAGAGATTAGTTTTCTTGGAAATGCTCTTAGATCTAACGGATTTCAGCTAACTTAACAAAAAAGAAGAAGCAGAATACTAATAGTATTTCACATAATTAACCTTAAAATGGGGATCACATAAGGATCATTTGAGGGGTATACAGGATAAACCAAAGGGTCTAAGTTTAGGTAGATTTCAATTAAGGATAATGATCTTGGATGGATGTATCGTATTAACATTACTACCGTAGTATCTCGTGCCATGCACTGGAGTATGTCTTTAATAATTTTATAATAATTTGACATTTTATATCTAATTTATAATAATTTGTATTACTACGACTTCAATATATTTTTTATGTCAAGTAAAGTTTTTTCCTGCAAAAATTTATGTGCTTGTTCGATGGTTAACTATTAGCTTATTCGTGACTAATAAAACTTCAAACAATTAAAGATACTAAACTTACAAGAATATTCTACGAAACTTTACAAATAATTATTACATTTTTATTGATTATTTATTTTTTAATAATAGTGTTATTTAAAAAATTAAAATTAAAAACGTACAAACTATGCTAAAATTACTCTTAAGAATTTGGAAAGCTTCAACTTTAATATATAAGATAGATTACATGATCTTCATATAATCATAGTATCTTATAATTTTACATGCTCTTCATAATCTGGTGATGTAGCTAATCTGTGTGTTTGATTATTTCATATTCTGGGGAGCAGCATGGATAGGATTCTGGAAAGGTATGAACGGTACTGTGATGCAGAGACCCAACCTGGTGCACCAGTTTCTGAGTCCCAGGTATGAGACTAAGAATTACTAATTACTATGATTACAAAAAGTCCTTTCTTATTTTTGTGTTGATTATTGATGATGTTACTTGAAGTAGCCTAATTTGCAGTTGGAATGAATGAATGACTTCCTTTTTGTGATAATGACTATAGCTAGAAAAAATATTTACTGTATGATTTGAATCTATTGCTTTTGAGGATTGATGTGATTTGAGTATAGTGGGTAGAATTTTTTTAATAAGAACGCTGGATGTATTTATTATGGAGTTGGTCATTGTGGTCAGGAATGCTGGTCTATGGAATACCCTAAGCTGGTGTCGAGACTTGAAGTCTTACAAAGGAACATAAGGTATTCTAACCTTGTTCAAGCATTTGCATTTCCTAATATTGTCATGGTAGACTTTTACGCACTTTAGCAAGTAGATAACTGAATGACGAATCTTGAAGCTTAGAAGAAGAAAACACAAGGTATTATCCTCCCAGCATAAATTATGTCTACAGTATTTGGGATGTTTACTTGAGGGGTTTTAGGGTTTACTGTTTTTCTTCCATTTCATTGCCCTAGCACATTGATACTTTTGTGTGATATATTCTTTTGTCTTCACTTTGTTTCGGTCCTCTTGATTCTTTCGGGTACGGATGCATACATCTTGACCCCCAGATCCCGTATATACGCGCACTGTTCTTGTTGTTGTTGTTGTTGTATGAAGGAAAGAGTAGAATGAAATTGTAACATAGGTATGATTCTTTCTATGCATGCATGCAGGAACTATATGGGAGAGGAACTCGATTCGTTGGGCCTACGAGAACTACAGCACTTGGAGCAACAGCTTGACAGCGGTCTAAGGAGACTTCGGACCAGAAAGGTATATTGGCACAAAATACTTGATGTTACAATTGCTAGTGTGTTACAATTTCAATACTATGATCTCATTTGACTGCACGTATTAATCTTATATGTTACCCTTTTGCAGAATCAGCTCATGCATGAATCCGTCTCTGAGCTTCAGAAAAAGGTTAAACAATCATATTCCAAACTAATCCAACCAATGCAATGTTTCTTGTTAAAATGTTTTATTGGCATGCAGGAGAAGGCACTGCAGGATCAAAACAACACGCTAACCAAAAGGGTAAGCAAGCATACGTTTGGTAGACTCGCTCTTGTACATAATAATTTATTGACTTCACTGCCGCTATTAATGTGTAATGTCGTAATGGAAATAGATCAAAGAGAACATATCAGAGCAAACTCAAGCGGGTGACCAAAACTGTGAACAAGATCCTGCACCTTACTTGCCTGTGCTCCCTCTTCATTCTGTATCCATTCGGTATTATCATTATTCGTGTCTCTTCTATCCTCGCCTTCTTCGTCTTGTCTTTGTGCCCTTCAGCTGGGACTAATTTGGTCTCGATAACAGGCCTGCAGCTTTTCAGGGAGGACAATTTTTGGGAGAAACAACTCAGATTCAGCAGCATCACAACTCGGCAATGCCACCATGGATGATTCGCCATATTCGACATCAGTAAACAATATGATAAAGTTTTTATTATATAATTAAGCAATAGAGCTTGGGATTCTAGTATATAATTCCAAGACTTCTCATGACTAAGAAGCACTTGACTTTTCCTTGTATCAGAAAATGGGCAAGAAAATCTATAGTTTGCTTATTGATGATTAAAACGTAGTTAGGTGAGCTATCTTATTTGTATAATGATGATGATGATGATGAACCGATGAACCAATGAACTCTACAGTATTCTCTTTAGTATTCTGAGAGTATCAAGCGATCTTATTTCGTTCATGAAACGAGGAACAAAAAATGTTGGCAACAAAACATACAAAATATGGTACATGTCAAGGCTGTTTTTAATCCCCTGATAATATCATATAAGATTAGAGGGCTGGTTAAGCTACTAATACAACAATGCCTGTCATCAGCATAATATATAATAGTGTAATTAACACTTTTACAAAGTCTACACATAATTACATAATGATCCCTGTCACGGAGCTTGGGTACAATGATGTTCTTTGTGCTTTTCTTCTTTCTTTTGGTTAAAAATGTTCTGACCACTTACTTGACACTAATAACAGCCAAGATGTAATCAACGATTGAATTGAATATGAATTAACCCAAGTGTGTATTCAGCTTTGTTCCTAAGGCTGGATCCTGTCTCCTAAGGCAAAGTCACAACCATCAACTGAGAGGTCCCTGTACAAATACATTCAGCATTTATTCAAGTTGTTTAAGACATGAATATGAAAATATGCAGAAATGCAACAGCATCAGGATAGGCATCAATAAGTAGGCAATATACAACTTCTTCCTGAATCAAATGCATCAGTTTTTTTCCACAGAATATCCCAACATCAATACACAAACCAACTTCAGTGGACGTATTCATTACAAACTTTATCTAATCTCCACTCTTAAAAGTTAAAACCACTGAAAGAATGTTAACTAGGTACCGAATTACTTTCCAATAAAAGGGGTAAGAGGTCGATCAATCATACATGCCGAATATATGACATCAAATCTCTACCATTGGATAAATGGAAGATCTACTTCTCCTTGTAGAGTTTCTCAGAAGTAGAGTTAAAATGCTAAATCCTCATTCTCTTCATCTTCTCCTTTGAGTATAAAGACTTTTAGATAGTGAAGATCCAGGTTGTAGACACTAACGGATAACTAACAATGAGGCATTTAAACTCAAATGAGTTAAATATAAAAATTCATCTTAAAGTCATTTGAAACACATATTTGAGAACTAGCTGTAACGTATGTCAGTGTTAAGCCTTGAATATGGTTATTGGGGGTGTTACAATTTCTTATCATTAAGATGAAAAGCAATGTAAGGACAGCTAGAAGTCTATATCAGGCTTACAATGAAACACAAAAGATCATCTCATATCAGAAATCACAGTTTCTCCAAAGACTATAGAAATTATCAAATAAATAATGCCAAAAAAATATTAGGGAAGAGAAAGAGAAATAATACATCAGTCTATAGTAAAAAAGAAAATTATCAAAGAAAATATCAAAAACATCTATCTTGTTGAAGAGGAGAAATAATACCTCAGTCTATTGCAGAGGCGTACCAAGGCATCAGAGTTGGTTCTATACGCCACATCCTCAACCGCAGCAGCATTTGCTACAGTAACAATGTCAGCAAGCTTGAATTCACATAACTCTTTAAGGGAGCATGCATCAGTTAGCACAGCTGAATGACCACCTCCAGCTGCCAGCTTCCTCACAGCTCCAACACACCTGAAACAAGAATCAATTCAGAAAATAGGAAAAACATTGTAAAGCAGATTCTGTAATACAAATAACAGCTGCATCTTACCAATCAACTGGAGATGGGTACCAAGCATAAGTAGATTTCTCATTGGCTGCCTGACCATAGCTGTTATAGCCCCACCCGTGGATTCTCCCCTCTGTTGTGGAGATAAGTGTGTGTGAAAGCCCACACGCAACAAGTTCAACACCACTTGGGATGACCAAAGCCGGAATATTTCGGAACATCTTTTCAGAATCTTTGAAAATGAATGATGCAACTCCAGCCTCTGGGCCAAGTCCTAATTGACCCACTTGACCACCTCCCCAAGCATAAAGTGCACCATTTACAGTGACAGCACAGGTATGTACACCTCCACATGCAACATTCTTTAAGAAGATCCCATCTAGCGCAACAATCCGTCTTGGCAATAGCTCCTTGTCTTCAGCCTGAAGGGAGCAATGCCCAAGTTGACCCATATTGCCAAGACCCCAAGTATAGCTGAGAAAGAAAGTAAAGGGGGTGGTTAGGTTTCTGCAAAGCAGGTCAAAGTTATTAAGTGTCCTTTACTCCAGTCAAAATGAAGTTATATTAGTAATTGTCCTGTTTGCAGAATAAACTCAAAAGAAATAAAACTACACAAAGTTCAGATGTCACGTGACGAAATCAAACTCTAAATCTCTCTTAGTAAGGATTGCCTCAAGGAAACCTTCAGTTCTTTTTAGGAAGGATGTTCATTAAAGAGGTCCTTTTAGACACTTACATGTCACCATCTTTTGATATTGCTGCAGAGTGGTACTCCCCGCAAGAGACCTGATTAATTTTCACTAACTCAGGAGCTTCATCTAGATGTTTTGCATACCCATTGATAACACAAGGACCCTGTAATCCTTCACATGTAATTCCTCTTCCAAGCTGACCATATTCGTTGTAGCCTGATTGACAAGAAAGAAATGAGTGTCGTAGTTCTGATAATCCCACAGGATTCAGTGACATATAATGTACATAATACTACACTGAGAAGTTCATCTTTAAGGTTAGAGTTGATACTTTCTCAACTCCAAAAACAAGCTATCAGAAGAAAATAATAATAATGTAAGATGAAGATATTACCCCAGGCTTGCAGAAAACCATCCTCTGACAAGGCTACAACATGGACAGATCCACAAGAGACTTGGCGGATAACCTATCATGGCATAGATGAGATTATCATTACCCTAAATTAGATCACATAATATCAGAACCATGGTTCTAAAGAATAACCATCAGATACACATTGAATTTGCAATCAGTAAAATGTTTGTGATTTTACAGTCACAAGAGAAATTTATCGCTATGAGTAGAGCCCTAGCTGTTACTCCCTCTGATTTAAAGTGTCATTTTAGAACTTAAATTTTGATCAATGTGATATGCCGTTTTAGGATTTCTAGGCAATTTTAGTGATTTATGAAAATTGTTGTTTAGAATGGTTTACCTCTAGACTCTTTATTCATTGATTGATTAAAACTTTGAAATCTTAAATTTAGTGAATACTTTTCTTTAAAAAATTTAGCTAAAATGACAGTTTTTTTAAAAAAAATTCGGAGGTAGTAATATATAATCCTGAAACCACAGTTCTTTACAGTCCTGAAACCACAGGATTTCCTTTCAAAAAAAAAAGTTCTGTAAAGAGCTAAATAATCTTTAAATAACTATTCCTAAAGTATACTCATCTCTTATTATTGAGTATCACCAATCTGAATTATATAATGTGTAACAAAGACAGTCAATACCGTGTTTGGTGCGAAAGCTCCCCAGAATAAACGAGGGTAATTCGAACCCTGGAACAAAAAATATATACACATAAGGATGCAAAGACTGCTGAATAACAAAGAAAAAAAGTGAACTCAAGAACAAAAGACACACCCAAATTACCTGATTTTGGCCCCAAACCCAAAGTCTTCCAGTAGACTGGGTTCCATCATTTTGACGAGGTTCAGTAATAGCAGCAGTGCAATTTGTTCCACAGGATACAGATTTGACTAACTCATCCCCCAAATGCTTCACCTTCTGTGGATATTTAATATTCTCCTCGGTTCCATCTCCCAACTGACCAAAGTCATTTGCTCCTGACAAAAGCAATTCTGTCCCTTTAGACTTGTAACTCAGACTGAAAATGAGCCAAGAAAGAATAAAACACTAGAACTAGACGTATATATGTCACAAATGACATATAAAATATATACACATTAACTTTCATATTTGCATCAGATAGTTGCCTAATCGTTGGTTAAGAGATCCTCTCTCAGTGTTCCTTCAATTAGCACTTGCAATGACACATTATTTTCTTTCCCTCCACTTTTGGCTACATACCTACATGGTTCAAAGGAACCAAGTACACTTCCTACAGGCCCATGACCATTAACAAAATAGTTTTCCTTAACCCAACAAAAGATCACGGATTCTATACCATGGAATAGTTTCTAATTTCCTTAGAAGCAGTGGAAGCATTCATAAAGAAAACAAAGTAGAGATGTGAATGGAAAAGTAGGGTTTGGGAAGTTAGAGAGAAGATTGGGTTGAGAGTGAATAAAAAAGGGGAAGATGTGAACCCCAGGTAAAGAGAGATCCATTGGAGGAGACAGCAGCAGTGTGCTCTCGGCCACAGGATACATCCAACCAACGAGTGAGAGTCGCCACCCCTTTCTCCGTCGGACACCCGAATAGCTCCGGCGAAAGCTGTCTCGGAATCCTCAAGCTCCGATCGTTCGCTTTCCTCCCCGTCTGGCCTCGTTGGTTGTATCCCCACACGTAGATTGCACTCTTCGTTGGCACCGTCGCTGGTCGTGGGATCTCGCCGAAAATCTCGTGGATGTCCATTAGCACTGTCAAATCAGGAATTGCAGAGCAGAGAAATCAATACATTATAATAAGGGAGAAATCCAATTTCCCCTTATCTTGCGGATGATCGGAGACGGATTGAAATCCGATATAGACCTGGGGAGAGGGGAAATGTAGAAAAAGACAACGTCGGGGATTTGAAGAAATGATTAGGTTCGGATTTTGTTTCGTAAGTTGGGGAATGTAATTTGGTTGGTTAGAACTTGAGGCGTATTTTTTCCCCTGGAAAAACGGGTTAAACACTTAAAACCCGTGTTTGAGTAGTTAAGATAAGGGTAGCATTAAGAAATTGCATAGAAAGGAAAACTCTCTTCTTTCTTCCTCTTCGGTGTTTCAACCGTGAGAGTTGGCTTTTTTCGTCAGCGTAGTGGGAGGTTCAATGATTCTGGCGTGGTTTCTGCAGAGACGGGAAAGGTTTGAGGATATGTTACACCAATTCATAGTGTTGATAAATAAGACATCTGTCTGTCTATTAATAGTAGTCACAGGATTCTGTTAGAAGTTGTTAGCAACAAAATCCAATTGTTGTATGAAAGAGAGAATTAGGAGATGCTTTAGTCATTCACATTCATACACAACTCTTGTTATCTGTAATTGGCTTCATCCTCTCAAGTAAACCAGTTATGGCCTTGAGGTAGGAATTCTTGTTGAATACAAACAATTCCTCTCTATCTTGTTCTTTCAATTCATCCTAGTTCATACTAAATACAGAATTACTGTATTAAATTGGTATCAGATTGTCAGTCACCCTTGGATATCAGCTCACATGGCGGAAACTCATGCTCAGATTATGCTGAGAGAATCAACAATGAGAGAGGTAGACGAAGTCATCAATTCCAAATTGACTTCTCTGGGAGAGCAATTGGAGGAGAAATTGGATGCTAAGATGGAAGCACAATTCTTTCAGATGAGTACGAAATTGGATGATCTTTAACATCCAAGTTCGCAAGGTTTTCACAGGAGATTTTTGATGTCATTGGAGCTTACAATAATGGAGCTTCCATGTCGGGGAAGAGAAGACAAGGGCCAATCGACACTGGCCATCAGATTCTTAATGATGTCATCAGATTCTAAAGCTCCACCTAATGAGAGCACAACACAGAATGGAGCATTATGCCAATTTCCTTAGGAGTGAAAGACAGTTTGATATTGGGAATATGGTTTATGTCAAGATACAACCATATACACAGCAAAGTGTGGTGCTCAGAGGGAATCAGAAGTTGTCACCAAAATATTTTGGTCCTTATGAGGTGATTGATAAATGTGGCACTGTGGCTTACAAACTTAGGCTACCTTCTTCCTCCAAAATACATCCAGTTTTTCATGTTTCTCAATTACAGAAACATGTGGGCAGTGTTGTAGTTGCTACCTCCTACCCTCTGTCATGCCTGATGTATTTGCTAAGGAGCCAGTGGCAATTCTGGACAGGAAAATGGTCAACAGGCAAGGAAGAGCTGCTACCCAAGTTTTAGCTCATTGGAGTCACCAGCCTGTTGAAGAAGCTACATGGGAATTTCTTTATGATTTGGAGCAAAGATTTCCTACATTCAAACCTTGAGGTCAAGGTTTTTCTATTCGGGGGAGATTTGTTACAGCAATCCATAGTGTTGATAAACAAGACACGTGTTTGTCTATTAATAGTAGTCACATGATTCTGTTAGAAGTTGTTAGCAACAGAATCCAATTGTTGTATAAAAGAGAGAATTACGAAATGCTTTAGTCATTCACATTCATACACAACTCTTGTTATCTGTAATTGGCTCCATCCTCTCAAGTAAACTAGTTCTGGCCTTGAGGTAGGAATTCTTGTTGAATACAAACAATTCCTCTTTATCTTGTTCTTTCAATTCATCCTAGTTCATACTAAATACAGAATTACTGTATTAGGATAGTCTTCGGTTCGATGGAGAAGGGGAAGAATTTACACTTAACAAAGGAGGAATGTAAGGTGGTTATTGGTTTACCAAGCAAATAGGGAGGGACATCACAGACAAGAACGTTGTCCTTAGTTGGAACATTGATGACAGTACGTTCGTTTAATGCATTTGCCTTGAAATCAACCATGAAAGGGGAATGGAGATGCAAGAAAGGATTCAACTTTCGTGAGATACGCAGTAATTTGTTCATGTTTTAGTTCTTTGATAAAGGAGACAAGGCTAGGGTGCAGAAAAATAGTCCATGGGCCTTTGACAGATCTCTCTTGGTCCTAAAGGAACCCGAAGATGAGCAACTTTCCCAAATCATCTTCGATCGTTCAGAATTCTGGGTTAGGATTTACGACCTTCCCTTCAAGGCGATGACGAAGGATGTGGATGGTAACTATATTGGAAAAACAATTGAGGTTGACGAAATAGGGCTGCAACTAGGTGGACGGTTTCTTAGAGTCAGAATTTCCATGGGTATCAGGAAACTGTTGCGAAGAGGAGTGATGGTGGCAATCGGGAACAGGAAAATATGGGTGGAAGTTAAGTATGAACGGCTACCAAACTTCTGTTGTTGCTGTGGAAAATTGGGTCATGTGGAACTTGACTGTCAAGACAATCTTGCTCAATCATATACTAATGAATACAGTGATTGGCTTCGTGTGTCTCCTCTAAATCCAAGCAATGAGAGAATGGAACAAGAAAGTGCAAGAGAGGCAGTTAAGATCAAATCCATGAGAGATGCCGCGCTAAGAAATGGTTCCAGAGAAGGAGCATACTCAGGAGGAACTAGACGATCTTTATTGGAAATTCTAGAGGAGTCAAACAACTCAGACGAGGAAGATAGAGCAGAATAACCCACAGACTCACAACAGGAACAAACTTTGTTGCGGTTGTCTCGTGTTGATTTGTCAAGAAAGGAATCAGTGTGTAACAGGGACCATCTGCTGAAGGAAGGAACTAAAATTGTACTAGCCATAGTCAACAGTGGAAAGTTGCAGACCAACTCTAGGCCTAGAGAGGAGACTAGAAAGATTATAGGTACAATTGGCAGTCCTAGTAAATTTGGTAATGTTGAGAAGCAGACCACTAGTCTCAATTATGAGAAGGAGATTGTTGATGAAACCAATAGCACAAGAAAGTGCAAGAGAATTGATCGAGAAGTAGATGGAAAGGAAGATGAGGAGGAAGTCATTGCTAAGAAAAGGAAAGTTGGTATGGATGATGCAATTGATATGATATTGGATGTTGACCTTGCTGAAGACAAGAGGAGAAAACAAAATATTGCTTCGTTTGACGTTGCGATATCGGCGGGAAGAGCTACAGGCTTTTCCGGCCAGAAGCCATGAATCTGACCAGCTACAATTGTCGGGGATTGGGGAAGGCCCGAGCAATTGATCGTCTCACAACAACAGGACTAGAATGGAAATAGTGAGGAAGATAGTTGGTTATCAGAATTGCTTTTCTGTGGATTGTGTTGGTAAATCTGGAGGAGTTTCCTTACCATGGGAAGAAGATGCGAGTATATCGATTCAGTCATACACTCTGCATCATATTGATTCTATAATACAAATTGGAGAAGGGCATAAATGGAGGTTCATTGGGTTCTATGGCTGGCCACGTCATGAGGACAAATATCATTCTCTGAATCTGCTACGTCGCCTACACCAGGACACTCATGATGGGTGGTTATGTGTGCGCGACTTCAATCAAATATGCGATACTGAGGATAAAGAAGGAGGAAACTCACCCAACCATACGCGGATTCTAAATCTCAAGGAATGTCTTGAAGATTGTGGTTTGCGAGATCTCCAATATACAAGACCAAAATTCATGTGGGACAACGGTCGGGAAGGCACTGAATTCATACAGGAACGTCTGGATTTGGATTAGTCAATGAAGATTGGATGTAATTGTTCCCGGGAGTGCGCGTCTGTCACATGGAGCGTCAAGGGTCAGACCATGTACCAATTATGGTATCTCTATATGATGATGGGGATGATGAGGGAGCCAAAAATATCCCAAGGCCAGCAAGATTTGAGGCAATGTGGCTTGACGATGTTGAATGCCAAGAAGTGGCCAGAAACGCATGGTGTAATACAGGAAGTAAAGTGGTGGAATCAAGCATTCCTGGAAAGATCCTAAGATGTATCTCAGATCTCAAAGACTGGGATTTCACCCACTTTGGAAATGTAAGACGGGACCTCAGGCTACTTCGACAAGAATTGCGAGAATTGGGTCAACTAGAAAATGAATGGAGAATTAGTAGGCAAAAGACGACGTCTTAAGAGGAAAGAAGTTGCGCATGAAAGAGATTTTATGGTTACAGAGGGCAAAAGCTAATGAATTTAAAGGGGGTGATCAGAATTCTAAGTACTTCCACATGAAAGCAAGTGGTCGGAAAAAGAGAAACAAGATAAGAAAGTTGGTGGATGATGTTGGGTGCGAGTGGAGATCTTATAATGGGAAAACTAAATTTTCTCTTGACTATTTTTCAAACCTTTTATCGTCTGAAATCAGATCTCCTCCAGAGTCGGCATCCTAAGGATATGAGCAAAAAATGACCGGCAAGGATAACTCTCAGCTTCTCCAACCATTCATCGGCGAGGAGGTACGTAACACTCTCTATGCATCCAACGAAAGCTCCGGGGCCCGACGACATGTCAGTTTTGTTCTACCAGAAATTTTGGCATATCGTCAGGTCGGATATTACCAAATTCATCCTCTCACTTCTGAATGGTGTTGATTTTCCAAACACTTTCTATCATACATTCATCTCACTAATCCCAAAAGTCAATGAGCTGACCAAACTAAAGGACTTACGCCCTATTAGTATGTAATGTGATTTACAAAATTCTGTACAAAGTGCTAACAAACAGGTTAAGACTTGGTTGGGAAAATTGGTCTCACAAAGCCAAAGTGCCTTCGTGTCGGGAAGACTCATCACTGACAATGTTCTAGCAGCCTTTGAGGTTCCACCACATGAAGACTCTCAAAACTGGAAGGAAAGGGTATCTTGCACCCAAATTGGACATGGCGGAAGCATACGACCGGGTTGAATGGAGCTTCTTGGAGCATAGTATGCAGCGTTTCAGATTTGATGCAGTTTGGATCAAATTGATAATGAAGTGTGTCTCAACTGTATCCTTTTCGGTGCTTATGGATGGCAAGCCTTCACCAACTAATGAATTTTGCAAAGTCATAACTTTCATTCAGCAAAAATGTACCAAGGGAAAGAAAAGCAGAAATACAACAGATTTTGAATGTCAAGGAAGTGGACAAACATGAGAAATACCTTGGGCTACCTACAATAGTTGGAAGATCAAAGAAACTGATTTTTGAGCAAGTGAAGGAGCACATCCTGCAGAAAATAAGTGGATGGAAGGAGAAGTCGTTGTCTCGAGCCGGGAAAGAGGTACTTATCAAATCTATTACAGAAGCAATTCCCACTTATACAATGTCTTGCTTTGCACTTCCATCTGAATTATGCAATGAGATTGAGAAAAAGCTATGTGTGTTTTGGTGGGGTGATGGTTCAGATAAGAAAAAGACTCATTTGATGCGATGGAAGCGGATGTGCAGACCGAAAAGTGCAGGGGGCTTAGGGTTCAAGGACCTAGAACACTTTAACACAACCATTCTAGCTCGCCAAGGTTGGAGACTCTTAAACAATCGTGATTCACTCATCGCTTGCCTCTACAAAGCTAAGTATTACCCATGCACATCCTTCCAGCAGGCTACACTTGGATCAAAGCCAAGCTTTACATGGAGGAGCATTCTACATGGGAGAGAGTTGGAACATAGGTAACGACTCTATGGTGAATGTTTGGCGGGCAAGTGGCTTCCACACCTGCCCGAATTCAAAGCTTTCACACCAAGCTCTAATCTCGACCCTGAAATGCGAGTCATAGATCTGATTAACTGGAATCTCGGACGATGGCAGAAAGAAATTGTGAGAGAACATTTTTTACCCTATGATGCATCTGAAATTTTGAACATCAGACTTGTGGATCCAAGTTGTGAGGATGAACTTACATGGGCTCACTCAAAAGATGGCATGTTTTCTGTCCGATCAACTGACTTTCAGATTGTCCAATATCATGAGGCACCTAAAGGCATACCAGGCAGCTCAGATCTGAGGCATAGAGAAACTCTATGGGAGCAACTATGGAAAATCCCTAATGTTCCCAGAGTCAGATCACTGATGTGGAGGGCCTGTCGAGAGGTGCTTCCAATTAAGGCCAATCTCTTCCATAGACATATCACCAAGACTTTCTCTGTGATCTTTGTGGGAGGAAAGAGTCGGGATGCCATGCTCTTTTTGCGTGACCTATGGCTAAACGAGTATGGAAGTTCTTCCCGGCTCTTCAAATTAGAGACAATTGCACATCTGTTTTCGGTGCCTTGGACTTAGCTGTGACATCTCTCTCAAAGAAGGACCTAACACTTTGGGCAAACTTCGTATGGTCATATGGCTTAACCGCAACAAATCCCTGTTTGAGAACTCCCTGAAACACCCAAGAGAATTTATACTTGAGGCACGATTAATTCAGTCAGATTATGATTAGTTCAATGACTGGTTAGTGCTTGAGACGCAGAAGACTGAAGATAATTAGCTGCCTGGGAATGTCAAGAAATAGACCTGACCGCCAAGTTCCATGATCAAGATCAATTTTGATGCCTCACTCAAGGAAGGCGGTGCTGCAGGGATTGGCGTTAATTGACAGGGATAGTGATGGTCGAGTCTGCGTTCTCGGAGGACGTAAAGCCCAGGATGCGATGGAGACGGAGTTGGTTGAAGCAGAAGCGCTGATTTGGGCAATGACGACCACCATCGACCAAGGAATTACACATGCCCAATTTGAGTCCGACTGTCTTCCCCTCATCTCAAAGTTGCGTAAACCAAGGGATTGGAGAGGTCAGCTGGGCTTTCTCATCAATATAATCTTAGCTTTAAAGAACGCTTTTTATAGAATGCTCCTGGAGCCATGTCCGCAAAGACTCTAACAAAGTTGCTCACTACTTAGCTTCAATTTGTCCGACTAGTTGTGTGTTTAGTTTGTTTCCCAGTTCATTCACAACTGAGCTTGATGTAATTGTTGATGTTGATGCATTAATATAGAAGTTAATGGTTTGGGCGCTCAAAAAAAAAATCCAATGGTTGAGATTGGTTCTCGCTAGGAAAGGGTTCTCACCTGTACCGTTTTCTCTCTCTCTCTCTCTCTCTCTATATATATATATATATATATATATATATATATATATATATTATGATAAACTATAAGGAAATCATAACTACTAGAATGTTGACACGTGGATGATGAGGGATTCTATGTGGCATGGGAGGAAGATGTTTTGTTTTAGTAATTATACAGGGATTGTAAGAGGTTTTCTCAATTAGATCGGATTTTATGTTATATGAGAAAGTGTATAAATTTTTTATTTAATATTATTTTATTATATATTATGTTTTTTTTACGGAATGTATTTTATTGGGATTAAAAATAAATTTTAATAAAATGGATGGTTATAAAAATTGTTTAAGGTTTTCCATTTACTTGGAGAAAATCGTCTAATATGATAGACAATGTATATGAGAGATTAGATAGGGCAATATTAAATCCAACTATTCTAAACTTTTGTAATAATATTACTCCTAACCATCTTCTGTTCACAACTTTGGATCATTGTTGTATGACTTTACAACTAGAAAATAATAAAGTAAAAAAATCCTTTAGGATAGAAAATGCGTAGTTTCAAAATAAGGATTAATATGAAAACGTAGTGAAGAAAATTTGGAATTTCCATCCTAATAGGTCTTCTATGTTTAAATTGTTTATGAAACAAAAATAATTAAAACAGCAGACCAATAAATGGATTAAGAGAAACAATAACAAAATCATAGAACAACTCAAACAAACAAAAAATATATTAACATAACTTCAAGACCGTTGCATTAAAACGAATGATCCTGAAATCAAAGTATCATAGCCATAGGTAACTGATTAAATATAATAACCTTTTAGAATTTCAAGATACTTATTGGAATCGAAGAGCAAAAGTAAAACATAATGCTAAAATGGATAAATACTAAATACTTCTGAAACACGCTTAAAATAAGAACTTTTAAACAAAAAGATCTATTACTATGAATCACCGGATAAAATTAAGTATTATGACCATGAGGAAATAAAAACCAATATAACTCACGATTTACAAAAATGTGTTACTCCTTTACACACGGTAAATGTTAATAACTATGCCTTAAAAATTATATTCAGATTAATAACAAATGAAGATAATAACCTTTGGCTCAACCAACCCCATCTGAAATTAAAAGCGTAGTCTTTGAACTCCCTCGTAACAAAACGACGGGGCAAGATGGCTACAACGCTAAATTCTATTACTATTAACTGGCCAATATTTGGTACTTCTGTCATTAATGTTGTTCAATCCTTTTTTCATTCTGGAATAATCCTCTCAGATTGTGCCCAATCATTTATCACACTTATCAAAAAAATTGATAACTCGCACTTCAGACCCATTAGTCTATGCACAACAATCTATAAAATTATTATTAAATTAATGTCTAATAGACTTCAAGATTTATTACCAAAAATTATTAAGAGGTTTTTACCGAAAACCACCCGTAAAATACGCTATATTGCTTGAAACCACCTCTTTAATTGAATATTACCGGAAACCACCCGTATATGCATCTCCGTTAGCCATTCACCACCCGACCCTAACTTCCGTTTAAAATTCTGTTAAAACCTGAAAAATTACTATTTTAACCCTTAATTTTTTAAAGGGTTATTTACCGAAAATCACCCGTATGATCGCCTACTTTGCGATTAACCACCCCAATGTTGCAATATTACCGGAAACCACCAGTATAAACACCTCCGTCACTCAACGACCACCCGTCACTAACTTCCGTCAACTTCCTTTTGAAATTTATGACACGTGTCATTTTTAAAAAAATATATTTTTCAAAATTACTGAAATCACCCCTCCAAAAATTTCTAAGGACATATTTGTCATTTCTTAAAATTCTTTAAAAAGTTTATGTAATTTCTACAAAAGTAATTAAAATACTCAAACTTCATCTTCTTCCCCAAATCATACCGAAGAACCCTAAATCAAAAATTCAATTAAAGGAGAGGATTTCCGAATGAGGGGATCGAAGGAGGAGGGAGAAGTTGATTTTTTGGGCGAACTAGTGAGCCCAAAGAGAAAACTGTCACGTGTCGGGGTATGATTGGTCGCGGAAGTTGGTGATTTCGGGGAGGCGACTGGAGAGAAAGGGGAGGAGGTGATGGAGGGAGAGGAGGCATTTGAGGGCGACGTAGGGGTCGCGGGTGGTGCAAAGGCGGTTGATTAGGGGGTCGCGTGCGGCGGAGGAGTGGTGTTGGAGGTCGATTAGGTCGGAGATGAAGTGGGGCGGGGGGAGGTGGAGGGGTCGTGGCTGGTGGCCTTGACGATGGCGAGTTGCAGAGAGGTGGTGCGGCGAGAGGATAGGAGGATGGTGGTGGCTTTGACGAATCGGCCACACGCTCGAAGCTAGCTGGTCCACGCCGGATAATCCTGTGCCCAACCCTGGAACTGGAACCTCTATCTCCAAACTTAATCACCTCATAGGGGAGGCCAATAGGGAGAGGATGCAGACTCAGAGAGAGAGGGAGAAGGTGCCTACTCTAGCCCAACTCAGGCTCATCCCTTCTTCAATTGATTTAAGGAAGATTCTTTAAGGAAGAAGATGAAGTTTGAGTTTTTAATTACTTTTGTAGAAATTACATAAACATTCTAAAGAATTTTAAGAAATGGCAAATATGTCCTTAGAAATTTTTGGAGGGTGATTTCAGTAATTTTGAAAAATATATTTTTTTAAAAATGACACGTGTCATAAATTTCAAAAGGAAGTTGACGGAAGTTAGTGACGGGTGGTCGTTGAGTGACGGAGGTGTTTATACGGGTGGTTTCCGGTAATATTGCAACATAGGGGTGGTTAATCGCAAAGTAGGTCATCATACGGGTGGTTTTCGGTAAATAACCTTTTTTAATATAATAAGATAGATTAAAGGATTATCTAATTTTTTAATTATGAAAATAATTAAATAATCCTAACTGACCAAAATGCCCTTATTCACCTATCGAATTTTCAAAATCTACCCCTGTACAAATCTCAAAATCTGACTGAGAAATCTTCTCAAAATAAAAATATATAATTCACCTTCAACAAACCAATTAGAGCCTAAAAATCTTCCCCTAGTCTCTAGTAATCAATTGATATGTGTACAATGTTCTTGTCATACTGATTGCGAACCTCATGCTAAATCGAAAAAACAGTATTCTAGATCTGTAGATCTGATATCGACAAGCCGACGGAAGATAAAAGAGAGGACAATGTAGAATATGGAGGATTTATCTCAGATCTGTAAATTGGGGGAAATTGTGTATGAGTTGGAATCCAATTCTAAAATGAAATTGCTCGATCTCTTCTTTTTTGGCGATGGGTGTGATCAAATTTTATCAAAATTACATGGTATTGGGACTTTGGCCTAGCTGGTAGAATACGGTCAATTTGACCTAGGTACAAGATTCAAAATCAAACGTGGTTATGGCTGCTGGTGTGCTCCAAATTTTTCTGCAAAAGTTGATGAATTCTGAGCACGAAGAAGAAGAAGGCACCGGGTAGAAGATGAGCAAATTGTATTTTCTTTTTATTTAAATAGAATTAAACATTAGATATTTTATTTATTTAAAATATAATAAAAAATATTAAAACTCGCATGTATCCACACGTTTAACGTTTTAACAAACGGTTTTGGATGGTGGGTGGTGAATAGCTAACGGAGATACATATATGGGTGGTTTTCAGTAATATTCAATTAAAGGGGTGGTTTTGAGCAAAATAGCGTATTTTACGGGTGATTTCCGGTAAAAACCTCAATTATTAATCCTTGTCAAAGTGCCTTTATGGAAAAGACACTTTGACAAGGATTAATAATGACTTGTATTGAATCTGCGTCCTTCTTCGTATTGGTTAATAATGAGCAAAGATCATCATTTAAACCAAAGTGCGATATTCGACAAGGTGACCAATAAGTCCCTTTATTTTTATTAGGGCGTTTAACCCGGCACCCACTTTTTTATATCCCACACTCGTTTTGGGCGCATCCTTGATGCGCCCATACAGACCGAGTGGATTTTTGGCCAACCCTGGTAGACCTGGCCAAACACGGGCCCGGGCTGCAATCAATTTTCCAGCCCATTTTACCGGGTCGGGCAAGCCCGAGGCCCGATTTTAGGGCATGTGACAATGTCCATACCCGGCCCGGCTACAAGGCCGGGTACCCCTCCGGCCAGCCCGGTTATGTTAAACCTATTTTTTAATGATTTTTAAAGAAAAAAGATGAATAAAACACTGCTTTGATTTCTGTTCAAAAACAACACAAATACAGTCTGTTCTGCATAAAAACAGCAAGTTCTACAAACAACACAAATACAGTTTGTTCTGCATAAAAACAGCAAGTTCTACAAACAACATCTTATTCCAACATAAAACAGCAACTTCTGCATAAAAACGACAAGTTCAAGAGACAAAATAGCAACTACTCCAAACAACAACTTCTTCCAACACAAAACAACAACTTCTGCATAAAAACAGCAACTTCTCCAACACAAAACAACAACTTCTTCATACAAACAGTCCAAACTTCTGCATAACAACAGTCCAAATCAGTTTACAAACAAAAATAAAAATTATTCAGCATAAAAACAACAAACACTCTACCTATGTAAACCTCAATCACATCTTCTTCATCTGAGTCATCATCCATAGCAGGACCATCACCTATTTTGAACATTGATGTACCTTCATGATAAAAATACAAATAATGCTAATGAATAAATCTTTACATAAGGAAATATAGATATATAAAAACAAAGAATTTACAAATTACCTTCAAATCCTTTTGCTCGTAGCCAATCCTCATAACATGCAATTGCTTCAATAGTGTCAGACTTGAGAGAACTTCTACATGAGGTTTCCCAAACTAAATGCAGATTCTGAGGGCACACTAGAGATGGGAATACTCATAATATCACGAGCCAAAGGAGAGAGTGCAGGCCACCGTTGATTTTTTTTTCTTCCAGAACTTCAGAATATCAAGCTCTTAGCATCTTCATTATCATCTTTCAAGTAAGACTCTAATTCTGACTTCTCCGTATTCCTAACATTTTGGGTCAGGAAGTTCAAGAGCTCATTAGCATTGTCATCTCCTAGCACATTAAGACAAGACTTCTTAAATCTAGGAGTCGACGATGCAGAACTGCCAGTATTAGCAACACTATTTCCAGCAGCTTCTGATGTTCCTAATTCCTTATACTCACCTACCAATTCAACCAATGTATCCTTCATTTTCTGAACCATTTCCTTGGCATAAGTTGCACCAAACAGCTTCGTATAACAAAAATCAATCGCAGCCAATTTAAACCGAGGGTCCAAAACAACAGCACATGATAATAACAGATTGTAATCTGACCAGTGTTTCCGAAACTTCAGCAACATTTGAGCAGCCATTTCAGAAAGCAAAGAATTATTAGCCCCAACAACAGAATTCAAAGTAAGATGAAGCCTCCACACCCCATGAAAATAGATATTTGCGGTAGGTGTCTTAGAGACAGAAAAATCAGTGGTGATATCATAAAAACTTTTCAAGAATGAATGAAGTTCACCCACTTTCACCCATTCCTCTTCCGAAAGAAGATACACCTTCATTGCTGTATCTTTACTAACAAAGGCATCAAAAGCATCTCGAAAGTAAATACAACTATCAAGCATTGTAAAGGTAGAGTTCCACCTTGTAGGTGTGTCTAACCGCAACCTTCTAACTGATTTCAACCCAAAATTTGTGGTACCAATTTCATAAAATTTCTTGTTCTTCGGGATTGAATGCCTTAAATTAATTATAACTTTCCTGATTTTCAGAACCACCCCATCAATAAGCTTCAAACCAACTTGCACCACCAAATTTATTATGTGACAACAACAACACATCTGAAAAAACTCTCCATTTAATAGCAAAGAATGATTCCTTAGGAGATGAATCTTAATAGATGCAATCATGGTATCATTGTAAGAAGAATTATCAAGTGTAAAACTAAAAACCTTGTGAGCTACCTTCCATTCACCCAAAGACAATAAAACCTCATCAGCAAGAGAAGCACCATCAAAAGGAGGAGACAATGCAACAAACTTGATAATTCTCTTCTGTAAAATCCATGCTTTATCAACCCAATGAGAAGTTATACACATATATTCATCATCAATATTCTCACTTCTCCAATTATCTGTTGTAAAAGAGATCATCCAGGTGCATTAAGTAACTCAAGGCAAATCAGTTTTTTTGTCTTTGTTAGAGTTAGAGATTGCATCTCTTTTAATAGTGTGCCTACCACTAACAGTGAAATCAGGCACAACCAAACTCACCAAATTCCTAAAGCCCGCAGATTCAATAATATTAAATGGAAGACCAAGTGATATTACAAAAACACAAATAGCTTCACGAAGTTGATCAAAACTAGCAGAAGGACTTCTCATAGACATGATATTAGTTCCAACACCACTAGAAATGATCATATTCTTCATATCATGATAACGACACTTAGCACATTTTTCGACATGTGTTTTCAAATGAGATGTACCAGCATTAGGATTAGCAACCAAGACACTCTTACAGTGATTGCAGATGGCAACTGGTCCAGTATCTCTCTTCTGTTTGGTCATATTATCCCATACATCAGATGTCGGTTTTTTACCCCGAGCTGCATGTGCATTGAGAATTTGGAGTGTTGTTTTCAGGTGGAGAGGCAACACTTGCATCCACAGATTCTGGTTCCATAATCTGGAAAAAAAATCAAACATGAGGCATCCACATCAGCAAGACAACAACTAACTGTGAAGTTTAGGAAAACAAAAGTCTCAGTATAACTACACATCAGTCTCAAACTATCAATATTTATACACATCAATCTCAAACTCTCAATATCTGAACAAAAGTCTCAGTATAACTACACATCAGTCTCAATATAACTACACATCAATCTCAAAACTCTCAATATTTATACACATCAGTCTCAAACTCTCAATAATTAAATGACAGATGAGTAAAGAAGAACATATATACACATGGCATCATTCTCAAACTCTCAATATTTACACTGGACAAGAGAAATAAAAGGAAGAGTAGAGAGTACAGATAAAACGACATACACATCACTACATCAGTCTACTCTCAGTATACATACACATCAGGATTCTTAAGTATAAAACGACATCAGGATTCTCAGTATACATACACAAAAGTCTACTCAGTATAAAATGACATACAGATGAATCGATTCGACATCAACAAATGGAGAGAAGTAGAGGCGAACACTGGTCGACATCAAGTGAAGAACGACTCAAATGGAAGGGACTCAATCGACATCAACTCACCTCAAAGATATGGAGAGAAGGAGAGGCGAACACCGGTCGAAGGCGAGAAGGAGAGGCGGACACCGGTCGAAGGCGAGAGGCGAGGCGGCGCTGAGGTGTGTGAGGCAAAACGGCGAGACAGTGAGAGGCGAGAGGCGGAGCTGAGAATTTGAGAAGTGAGGTTGTGAGTTGTTGTTGTGACCTAGGTTAGAGAAAGACGAGAATTTGAGAATTGAGACCGAGTGAAAAGGAGGCGCCTTCTTGTCTGAAGAAATTAAAGAAATAAAACCTAGTTTAGGTTATATTATTTTTAGAGAGTATTTATATTATTTATTTTTTATTATTATATAATACGGGCCGGGCCTACCGGCCCTATAGGGCCTGAGGTCATGACCGTACCCGGACCTTGTACCCTTCTGGGCCGGACTTAGCGGCCCGAAAGGGCTTAACCTAATGTCCAGGCCCGGGAAGCTAAAGGGGCGGGCGGGCCAGCCCGAGTTTGGCAAGGTCTACACCCTGGATACGCCCAAAAAAACAATTTCTTTAAAATTCCCAAAAACCCACTCTAGTTTTTTGCGCATCCTAGTTGCGCTAAAAATTGAACAAGATTTAAAAAAAAAGGTTTGGGCGCATCATTATTGCGCCCAAGAGTGGGTGCGAGTTATAATTTTTTGGGTGCAGGGTTTTTTCCCGTTTTAATATTGCAATGAATACTTGGCAAGAACTTTATAGACAGAAGCGGATAAAAAGCAATATAAGGCTGGAATTGAAATATCTAAAAATGGAATTTGTGTCCCTTTCCTTTGCTTTGTAGAGGACACCTTAAATTTATTCAATGCTAATGTTAATAATATGAACTTTATTAGAAAAACACCTTGAAAAATTTAGTCATTTGTCAGACTTAGCAATAAATTATCACAAAAGCTTTTTTCAAACATCAACTATTATTCAGATTACCCAAAAACAGTCGTTAGTTGCAGTTCTAAACCTTCAAATGATTAATGCAATGGAAAAATACCTAGGAATCCCAATTGTTAGAGGACGTGTTAGAAATGACTGTTTTGAATACGCGGTACAAGCAATGCAAAACCAATTGTTAAAATGGAAAGAAAACTCTATATCACAAGCAGGTAGAACAATACTTATACAATCAAATAACCGGTGAGTCGGGTAAATAACCAACGTGTAAGTTTTTATTAGGAAAATGGCTCTTTTAGAAACTAACCTCCTACCCCAAGGGAAAAGGAGAAACCCAAGGGGTTAGTTTTCTTTAACAAAAACTAATAAAAATTACTTGAGACTAATTTTCTTAATTAAAAACTTTTAAAGGGTCATTGTGAGTTGTGACACACTCTCTATCAAATATCCTATAAAAAATCAATCACCTTATGCAATGTTTTTCACTACCAAAGACAATATGTAAAAAATTTTGGTAAATAAAAAAAAATCTTGGAATAAAAATACACCAGCCTATTGACCTCTTACTAACTGGGACTCAATTTGTAAATTCAAAAGTGAATGCGGTTTAGGGATTTACCGGCCCGAGAACTTAAATAATGTGATACCGATTACATCCATTTCGTTCAACAAACAACTAGCCTTTTAAGATATATATATATATATATATATATATATAAGATAGTATATAGTTGATAGAATAATGACATTAAAGAAATAAGATCAATATCATGTGAATGACATAATTACTACTACATAAAATCATATATAAAAAAACTCGCACCCACTCTTGGGCGCATCATTATTGCGCCCAAGAGTGGGAGTTTTTTTATCGGATTTTTTTCTATTCCAATTTTTGTTGAGGTCAGTGATATTCTTTATAAGCAAAAATGCTTTGTTTTTTTGCTACCAAATTGTTTTTGCTATGATTTATAAGCATAAGTGCTATGCTTTTTTCTAGCCATTTTTTGTGATATGGTTAGCAAGAGTGTTATGGTTTGTAAGTAAAAGTGTTATATGGTTGAAATGTCTGAAATGTGCTACTATATGGTTGAAATGTACTATGATATTTTAGGCGAAAATTTGAACTTGCAAAGCATGTGTTACCACAAGTGTTACTCTATGGCTGAAATGTGCTTCTATATGACTGAAATATGATAAGCTTTTGCCTATATGTGCTTCTCTATGGCTAGCTGAAGTGTGCTACGTTATTGTTTATATGTGCTTCTCTATGCTAGGTGAAATGTGCTACGCTTTTGCCTAGATGTGCTTCTCTATGTTTGAAATGTGCTACACTTTTCGCCTATATGTGCTTCTCTAAGGCTAGCTGAAGCGTGTTAAACTTTTGCATATATGTGCTTCTCTATGGCTAGTTGTAGTGTGCTACGTTTTGCCTATATGTGCTTCTCTATGCTAGGTCATAGATGCTACGCTTTTGCCTAGATGTGCTTCTCTATGGCTGAAATGTGCAACGCTTTTCGCCTATATGTGATTCTCTTGGCTAACTGAAGTGTGCTACGGTTTATATGTGTTGCTCTATGGATAACTGAAGTGTGCTACGGTTTATATGTGTTGCTCTATGGATAACTGAAGTGTGCTACGTTTTTTTCTATATGTGATTCTCTATGCTAGGTGAAGTGTGTTACGCTATTGCTTATATGTGCTTTTTGCCTAGATGTGCTTCTCTATGGATGAAATATGCTACGCTTTTTGCCTAGATGTGCTTCTCTATTGCTTAAATGTGCTACATTTTCGCCTATATGTGTTTCACTATGGCTAGTTGAAGTGTGCTGTGTGCTTCTCTATGCTAGGTGAAGTGTGCTATGTTATTGCCTATATGTGTTTCTCTATGCTAGGTGAAATATGCTACGTTTTTTGCTTAGATGTGTTTCTCTATGGCTGAAATATGCTACACTTTTTGCCTAGATATGCTTCTTTATGGCTGAAATGTGATACACTTTCGCTTATATGTGCTTCTCTATGGCTTGCTGAAGTATGCTACACTTTTGCCTACATGTACTTCTCCATGGCTAGCTGAAATGTGCTACACTTTTCGCCTATATGTGTTTCTCTATGGCTAGGTGAAAAGTGCTACGTTTTTGCCTAGATGTGCTTCTCTATGACTGAAATGTGCTACACTTTTCGCCTTCTCTATGGCTAACTGAAATGTGCTACGCTTTTTCTTATATGTGCTTCTCTATGCTAGATGAAATGTGTTACGTTTTTGCTTAGAAAGAATATAACACTTTTACTTACAAACCATAACACTTTTGCTTACAAACAATAGCACACAAAATTGGTAGAAAAACATAGTACTTTTGCTTATAAATCATAGAAAAAAAATTGATAGCAAAAAAGACAAAACATTTTTGCTTACAAAGAATAATCCTTTTACTAACAAATCATAGCACAAAAAAAATTAAAATGAAAAAGAATCCGATAAAAAAAACAGATCTCTAAACAAAAAATTAATTTTTTCTAAAAATTTTAAAAAATCAACGACCGATAAACGGGTGGTCAATAAGCGGTCAATGAGTAGTCAAGGGACGGTTAATCTGCGATTAACGACCGATCAACACAAAGAAAGAAGAAGATTCCTCCCTTCTTATTTTTCTCCACCTAAAAACATTTGTTATGGGATTTGGACCCATAATTTGTTAGATTATCATTCTATACCACGGTGCAAACTTCCGTTGTCATACACACCTCGTGGTGTGGTCCGAAAGGAAGAAATTGGCCAACCCAAACTAGAATTTGGGTTAACGTGGCTGATCTTCCCCGCCGTAGGACTACATAAACTTCAATATTGTTGTTTCAATTTACATAAACTTTAGAAGAAAGCATTATAAACCGAATCGATTTGTTGGGTGATGCGATAACTGATAGGATTATAAGGGTTTTACATCTAGGTCTTGGTTGTTGAATATCGGAGCTCTTGAAGCTCCACAAATTCTCCAACCTCTTTTTCCATTGGTATCCCCCGATCAGGAATTAGGAATCCCTCTCGAATTTGAAGATGTTGGAATCAGACGAGGATCATCTGCTGAGATCGGATGGCGCGGAGGAGGAGGAGGTGGATCTGGAGATTGAGAGGGGAGATATGAGAAGCAAGAAGGGGTTACGAGATATGATCAGGCACCTTGATTCGGGAGACTCCGGCAGTGGAAGGTCCCACGGTTTAAGCCTCAACGTCCGGCGATCCTCTCCTGACAGAGCCCGAGGCCGACCCAAGGATTCCCCCTCTCGTTTCCATTATCGTTCTCATTCCTTTCCGCATTCCCCTTCCTCACTTGAGCATCATCAGCAAAATCCTCTTCGTCGACCCCACGACGAAGCCCTAGCAGAAAGCGCTCCACCCGAGTGGGCTTTGCTCCTTATTGGCTGCCTTCTCGGCCTTGCCACCGGCTTGTGTGTTGCTGCTTTCAATCGTGGGGTAAATACAACCTCTTCTTATTTTTTACTATGCCCAAATCTACTTGTGTTTCTAGCTCCAATTCATCAGAGGAATTATTCTCAACCCTAGGTGCATTTGATTCATGAATGGGCATGGGCTGGTACTCCAGAAGAAGGTGCTGCTTGGCTTCGAATTCAAAGGCTTGCTGACACATGGCATAGGATACTTTTAGTACCCGTCACTGGAGGTGTTATCGTTGGCATGATGCATGGTTTACTTGAGATCTTGGAGCAGATAAGACCATCAAGCACTTTAGAACGACAGGGTTTCGATATGCTCTCCGGTATATTCCCCTCAATAAAAGCGATTCAAGCAGCTGTGACCCTCGGTACAGGTTGTTCTTTGGGTCCTGAGGGTCCCAGTGTAGATATTGGGAAATCATGTGCTTATGGATTTTCTATAATGATGGAAAATAACAGAGAAAGGAGGATAGCTCTTGTTGCCGCTGGTGCAGCTGCTGGTATTAGCTCAGGTAATCAACTCCGAGACTTCATGTCTGTAAAGATTGCAGCATTCATTACAAGCAAAGAAGTTTAGGATTGATAATAATCGTGTTAGGTGATTCTGTCTGCGATGCAGTCTACAAATTCTTTTCTTTTTAGTCACTGATCATGCTTATAATGTTCTTTCGATATTTTGTACTATTCTCAAATATCATTCACTTTTTCCCTTGACAGGCTTCAACGCAGCTGTTGCTGGCTGTTTCTTTGCAATTGAAACAGTATTAAGACCTCTTCGTGCTGAGAATTCACCTCCATTTACTACTGCAATGATTATCTTAGCTTCAGTCATCTCATCTACTGTATCTAATGAGCTACTTGGGGATAAAACAGCTTTTACTGTACCGGCATATGAGCTTAAATCTGCTGCAGGTTAATAATCTTGAACAGCCTTCTTTTCCTCTTCTCTTCTCTATTCCTTTTGTGCCCCTTTTGCAACAGCATGAAATGAGAACATAATGATATGCATGTACATTAAATATAGATACAAGTTAGAGAAGATATGGGAGAATTTGAGAATATTTTGCCGTCAATATGGACTATAGAGACAGTGGTGACCATATATCAGTTTAACTATCAACTTAAAAAAATATTGTTCCTTTATGCAAATTAATTTGTGAACTAGAGATTTTAATCTTATTGGTCCCCATAAGTTAGGAACTGCACTGTCTTTTAGTTTCACTAGTATAGAAGATTTTTAATGTGTAAACTTTATTCTTATGTGGCTATTCAATATATTCTTTGGTCTCTTCTTTTTCTTAGACTTTTGCAGTAAAAATTTCTCCCCGACGACACAGTTCATACCATGATAGCTGATTCTATGACACTGATTCCCTCTAACTGTAGAGCACTTTATAGATCTTATTCTATACTGACAAAATATATCCCTGTATCTTATTCAATATTATGTATATATTTCCTCTTTGCACAACTTCGCAGAGTGTCACCGTATGTCTTATGCTATTAAGAGATGGATATGTAGGTGTTTAGCACATAATACAACCAACAAGCAGTCTTTTTCTAGAAATTCATTTGGAAGATTTTATTGACAAGAAAAAGTAATCAACTTGCTGAATATGTCTGTAGTTGTCTCTTTCTGCCAATGTAGGGTAATCATTGTATTTCTTAACAGGCATGCCAAAGTTTAAAATGACCATCTTTTTTATACAGAGGAAGTATTTGGTTGCATATTTTTCTCCAATTATAAATCTGTATTAATGCTCTGCAGAGTTGCCGTTGTACTTGATTTTGGGTATGCTATGTGGTGTTGTAAGTGTTATCTTCAGTCATTTAGTAGCTTGGTTCACCAAGTTTTTTGAGTTCATCAAGGAAAGATTTGGGCTTCCTGCTGTGGTTTGCCCAGCTTTGGGTGGCTTAGGAGCAGGCTTAATAGCCCTCAAGTATCCTGGGACCCTATACTGGGGATTCACAAACGTTGATGAAATTCTCCACACTGGTAAGAATGCTTCAGCACCTGGAATCTGGCTATTGGCTCAACTAGCAGCAGCCAAAGTAGTAGCCACAGCTTTATGCAAGGGATCAGGGCTTGTTGGTGGTTTATATGCACCAAGTTTAATGATTGGTGCAGCTGTTGGTGCTGTATTTGGTGGTTCAGCTGCACAAATTATAAATTCAGCTATCCCAGGAAATGCTGCTGTCGCCCAGCCACAGGCGTATGCGCTGGTATGGCCTCCAATCTATAGATTAAACATCCTATTTATTTTCTTAGTTAGCTCGGTTTTCCTACTTGACATGCGTTTTAATCTATAATGCAGGTTGGAATGGCAGCTACGTTAGCATCGAATTGTTCTGTCCCCTTAACATCTGTTCTACTGTTATTCGAGCTAACTAAAGATTATAGGATCTTGCTTCCACTAATGGTAATTATATTACAATTTTAGTTAATTACTTTGTGCATTTTAAGGTTTTGCCAGATATCCTAATGTGTAGGTTCAACTGAATGAGCTCGGCCTTGATTTGTTGCCAATTTTCTGAGCTACTCTTCAGTCTCTTCTACATATCTTCTCTCTAATTTGAATTGGTCTTTCAGTGTTTACTGTTATATGATGCATTTGTTCTGCTGTTACATCAGTTTTTAGCAAATAACCAGGTTTTAGAAAGGGTGCAAGTCAATACTTTCTTATTGAATCTGAGCTTGATTGATTTTATTTTTAAAATCCTTTTATCTGTATATTATCCGTTTCGCCTCATGTAATCCTGTCAGATCCCTTTTTCTGTTGCATATGTTATCTTACTAACCAAATGCTCCTAATTAGGCAATTGTCTTTTTCTAGATAAGCACTTTAGCCTCTTTGATATTACTGTTTTTCCACAAAAGCCTAAATGTTAAGGCATTCATATATGCCTCTGCACCTTTCTATAGAACATATAGTAACAGTGTGTTCTCAAAACTGTAATGTACTAGGATTTCCTTTGTCCAGCTATAAATGAATATTATTCTAAAACATGCCACCTAAAATATGTCTTAGACATTTGATGTTTCATCATGAGATGCATATTTGTGTTCGTCCAATAAATTTCCCTTGATTTGTTCCTTGTCAATTTATGACACTTTGTATTCATATTTAGGGAGCTGTTGGTTTGGCAATATGGGTTCCATCTGTAGCGAACCAGGGATGTAAGACTGAAGCCCATGATACAAAGAATTCAGGAAAAGGCAATTCCCCTGTTTCACCTCAAGAAGCTGAGGAAATTCTTAACCGAGATACTGGTGGTGATAACCATTTGGAGCTATCTATCATAGGAAATTCTGCTCTTCGTGGGGCAACTAGTGAAGATATCGTTCTGGAAGATCTGAAGGTTGGATTTTTTGTGATAACTCTACTCCTTTTTAATATATATAATCATTGCCTTATTGTCTATAATCAATTAGTTGTTAATGTGGAGGAGTTTTCTTTCCTACTGGCTATCAGGTGTCTTATGTCATGTCAGTGAACTATATGAAGGCTTGTTCGTCCATGACACTTAAAGGGGCAATAGAACTAATGTGTGAAAGAAGACAAAGTTTTGTCCTGGTTGTTGATGATGAAGATCTGCTGGAGGGTGTCCTAACCTATGGTGATATTAGGCGATGTTTGTCCAACAATAATAGTGAAGCTCCCAGCGGTGCACCAACACTTCAAGATGTAAGTAGTAGCATGCAAAATAATCTATGATTCTGCTTAGCTGCATGTGGTATGGAGGTCTAATCAAATTCCAATTGTTGTCGATGCTACTGGTGAAAAGATTCTGTTATAACAAAAGTAATCATATCGATAGCTTCCAATATTTATATCTTTCCTATAGAAGAATCCTCCTGCACATGTTGATATGACATGTATATATGTTCTTCATATGCCAAAACTGCCCACATAAGGTGGAGAGTATGAGGGAGTAGTTGGAGTTCCTTCCAGTAAGTATTTTTCTGCATCTCCAATTGATGCATCAGCCTACAGTGAGATCTTTTAGAACATTTTATTCTCTATAATCTGTCAATCTTAAACAAACATATTCTCTTGGTACCCTTCAGGTTTATGCATGTCCGATTTCTTCTGTCTGTACTCGCGTGATAAGATATCGCGGGCAAGAACGTGGTGTTTTGACCTGTTACCCAGACACAGATTTGGCCATGGCCAAAGATCTAATAGAGGCAAAAGGAATTAAGCAGTTACCTGTCGTTATGCGGGGTGGAAACTCACAGAAGGAATGGAGGCGGCGAATAGTTGCTGTTCTTACCTATGATTCCATATTAAACCATATCAGGTGATCATTCATCTTTGAACTTATTGCAATATTATATGTTCTTCATTCCTATCAACCATGTAGGGAATAATCTGAAATGGCTTTACTGGTGCTAGTCTCCCAATACTTAGCTGTATACAGCCAATCTTGAAATCATATCATTTATTTACCGTAGTGGTTTTGGCCAAAATCTCCTTGATGGCTCCTACTTAATGTTTTCGTTTAGAAAAGGTGCATGCAACTTACCTCCTCCAGGTGTTGGTAATCTTAACATCTGTTTATTTTGTGGATAGAAAAAAAAAAGGATGCTCGTAGTATATCTTCAGATTTTGTACTTGTAGCAGGCTTGTAACGGGTTTAAAATTTCATATTCTGTATTTCCAGAGAAGAGATGAATCGGCAAGGACCTATCACTCACCAAAGGAGAGAAGAAAATCTTGAAATAGTTTCCATTGCCAATGGACACTCATAGACTTGCAAGAACTTTATTGAAGTGGTTCCGGATCAAGATAAACTCAAATTGGTTGAGATCCTGATTTTGAGTCGGCTCTTGGATTGCGAGTCGTAGCAGATCTTACCCAATTCGTCTAAAGGTATATTATGTATTTGCCAATTTACTGACTTGATTAAACATGTACCTTGCGGTTCTCTGTCTCATACATAGCACAAGAAATTACAAGAAATACAAAAAGAGATATCAAATTGTATAATAGAAGTACAATATATAGTTGCAGAGGTCATATAGATTTTTCTAACTGAACACATTTTGACACATCTGTTGTCAGTTTTACTACGCTGTGCATTTGGTAGTGAAAAGAGAGAACTATTTTGTCACATGAGTTGCTTCAGGCTTGGTTCTGTTTGAATCATCACCCACTTGTTTTATCTGTCCTGAATAGAACTTTAATTACAAAGGACTGCTCCATTGTTACCTCTGAGGAAAGTAAGGTCTCTCAAAATGAGGGATCAGAAGCTTTCAAAAACATTGCACCTTGTACTTCTCTTTGTTTTGCCTGAAGCTTAAATCTTCTGGCTTGATGAAGTATGGCAACATAGACAGTATGGTAACATATCTTCTCAATTTCACGAGGATATGCCTCACAAAACAACCATATACTCCGTACATCTATAAGTACAGAAACATAAAGCAAACTGTTTTTAGATATCAACACTATTTAGGTGTCGTTTGTTTTGCATTACAGGAAACGGGAAAAAAATGATTCTACATCAGGGCCCGTTTGTTTGTAGTGTTCGGAAACGGTAAATGAATCTAGACCATTATTAAGTGATGATACATTGACAACTTGATTTTGTATTATAAAATTTGTATGCCAAGAGAGGAGAAAAGAGGGGGGAAAGGAGGGGGAAGTGAGTTGGCGAGGGGATTTGGAAACCCCTCCTAGGAGGGTTAACAAATATCCCAACATTACTACTAGGAGAAAGGGGAAAGGAAATAAAATCACAATTTTGATCGATGAACAATTCCACTAATATGGACTAGGTTCGTTTCCTTTCCGTTTCCATTTCCGACATTATAAACAAACGCCACCTTAGTGTCATAATAATTCATTCAACAATATGGTCACTCAATCTCTTTCCCCATGAGACCTATTGTGTTTTATACAAAACTAGTTGAGCTGTGTGGAACGTTGAATGTCTAACTGATTTCTATATACTTGTCTTGAACCTCAAGAAGTTATAAACTAAAGTTCCTCTCACATCCTACAATTATAAACTGAATTTTTACACTTACTTATTCTGTGTACCAACGCAATAAACAAAGAATTTAACCACTCATTTCACTCCCTTGAAAAAGAATGTTAGCTGAGCTAACATTCTTGTAGGAAAACCAAAAGAATGTAGCTCAGCTAACATTCTTGTAGGAAAAACCTTATAACAATGGGAAAATACTGTCAAGTATCAAACCAATCCACATCCTCCTTCTACTTCAGTTTTACCCATTTAACAAATAATCATGTTCATTTAATAGTAAATTATCATTGTGCACAAAGAAACTCTTAATGTGTCATTGAGGAAATAGAAGGAAACTCTTATCAATTCATCTTCGTATATTACCCAAAAACTCGGCTCCTAACCAAATGGACAATTAATCAAACCACTCCTCTAGTCACTTATCGACTTATAGCATTAGCATGTCCACATAATGCATCACTATAATTATACTCTTCATCAGGTTAATTAATTTATATACTCAAGATATAATTAATTTCTATACACAAGAGATGATCAATTCCTATACTCAAGATATTGTCTATGTGTTAACATCACATCACTAAAACAAAACTCTAGACTATCTATCAAACCATCCCCCTGATTGGCTTATCGGCTTATAGCAAGTACACCTAGGTCCACTAACTGGTAATTTTTCTACTCAATCTGGAACTATGTCTTGTTCATTCACATCACATTCTTGTCTAGCAGCAACATAGCTTATTTGTACTCCCAAGACACACAAGATCTCAATCACATAACACAAAGTGTGCTAGCAAAATCAGTATCTTCAAATGCCAAAATAAAAGCTTGGACTGTATTATAAGCTTACACCATCATTGGTAACCTAATCTCAAAATTTTAAAGAAATCCCAGATGTTAGTCATGAATTTAAATGCAATTCCATGCATAAATTTATAGACTCAATCCTAGACAAAGATAATATGGTAAAGATAGAGCACCTCTGAGATTCTTGATGTGTGCTTAAACAACGGAGTATGTATTGATGAGTATCACTTAAGAGAATGAAGACATAATCACATTTTCCTAGCTCGATCGGAACTTGCATACCTAATGGGCAACCTACAGGGAATGAAATCACAATCTATTTTGTCATTTCAAATTAACAACTAATATAGAATTTACTTCCATTATGTTTCCATGGGCAGCCGTAGCAGTATAGTATATTTTACATCTATAGAATAAGCACATTTAGGTTTAGGGCAATTTTCTTTTTGATATGAACACTTGTAAAACACCCCTAACATCATCCCAAATCAACAAATCAAGCACTTGCGGACATGGGGTGCATTACACACATGACTAAAATGTAAGAATTCCAATCTACGAACACTCAATTGTTGAGCTTTCATCACGAATCAGAATGAATCAGAGGCGTGTGAACATCCATACCTTCGGTGGAGAATCCAGGGGTTTCCTTCTTTGTGACAAGGCGGCGGAAGCGGCGACCGAAGTGAGAACGGGGGCGGAAGCGGAGATCGAAGCGAGAACGGGGGCGGAAGCGGCGACCAAAGCGAGAACTGGGGCGGCGACCGAAGCGAGAATGGGGGCGGTGAAGAAAGTTCTAAAAGACGACAATCAGAAATTCGAGGTTGGGTTTGGGCAATACAAAAGGAGGAAAGTAATTTTTGTTTAAAAGAGGGCAAAATAGTAAATTTATATGAGTTATTGTTCATTAACGGGGGCTTGACTTTTAAGTAATAAGGAAATGTTTTAAGAGGTTGTATTTTGAGATTCTTATCCCCTTTTTGTCCTGATCATAGTAAAATATTCTAACATATCTTTCTTTTTGTTAAAAATAAATTTAGGCATATTAATTAGACACACCCTAACTTATAGAGTAAAAATTGTTATGAGAATATTAATATACAATAGATTATTCAGAAGCTAATGAAAAACTATCTTTTGATTTCATAAACATATGTAATGCAAAGGGTGGACAAAACAAATGTATATTATTATATTTATACATACATTTTTTCAATATTCCACCTTGCAACATTCACGTGTTAAAATAGTCTTCAACAACAAATTATATTACTACAAAAATCAACAGGTAAAATATTTACACACAACAATAACGTTTGTATCTAAAATTAAAGACTTGTGTGTTACACGCGAGCCTCAAAATGCTAGTTAACATAGAAAGGTTGCGTGAGATGATCACTGACGAGGAGTCTAAACTGCGGCAGGCACAAACCTTGCTCCAAACATCTCCATTTGACCCTAATCTGATCGTTGTTGAGCACGACTCCCTCAATTCTCTTCGCTCTAATATGATGGCACTTAATACCACTATCTCCCAACTCGCAAAACTCAGACATCTAAAATACTCTATTCAATGTAGCAGTTATTTTTTCAAGCATGTGTAGTCCAGAAGAAACTCTTCCCATATCTCTTCTCTCACTTTGGCCAACAACTCCATCACCTCCTCCAGAAATGAGACTGTTAAAGCTTTCACTGAGCATTACGTGAACCTTCTTGGCACCTCAGTTGTTGTGACTCCTGTTAACAACAGATTTATCATGAGAGGCGTGGTCTATGAAACAATTTACTGCAACAAATTGGACCATGAACAAGGATCTTTTGATTTGGAGAAAAGTTGCGTGAGATGATCACTGATGAGGCGTCTAAACTGCGGCAGGCACAAACCTTGCTCCAAACATCTCCATTTGACCCTAATCTGATTGCTGCTGAGCACAAATCTCTCAATTCTCTTCGCTGTAATATGATGGCACTCAATACCACTATCTCCCAGCTTGCAAAACTCAAACATCTGAAATACTCTGATCAGTGTAGCAGTTATTTCTTCAAGCATGTGTAGTCCAGAAGAAACTCTTCTCGTATCTCTTCTCTCACTTTGGCCAACAACTCCATCACCTCCTCCAGAACTGAGATGGTTAAAGCTTTCACTGAGCATTACGTAAACCTTCTAGGCACCTCAGTTGTTGTGATTCCTGTTATCAACAGATTTATCACGAGAGGCGTGGTCGTTGATGTTTCAACTACTTCCTCTATAGTTGCTTCCTCAATGCCTTCTTCTTCAAAGCTACCTGGCAAGTTCTTTGGTCTGATGTCATGGCTTCTATCCATGATTTCTCCTCCTCTGGTAGAATGTTGAGACAAATTAACCATACGACTATTGCTCTTGTGCCTAAGAATAATGCTCCCTCTACTGTCAATTGTTTCCGGCCTATATCTTGTTGCTCTACGTTATACAAGGCTATTGCAAAGCTCATTGCGGGTCGCATCAAATCGGCACTTACTCGGATCATTGGTGGCTATCAGGGGGCTTTTATCCCCAACAGTTCTATTAGGCATAATAGCCTCCTATGCCAAGAGCTAGTGAAACACTACAACCGGAAAAACATATCTCCCCGCTGCACTATAAAAGTCGACATTCAGAGGGTTTTCGACTCGGTCAATCATAACTTTATTCTCCAAGCTCTCGCCTCCCTTGGTTTCAGTCCAACTTTGGTACAGTGGGTCAGATCCTGCATCACTACAACGAGCTATTTTGTCAACATTAATGGGACTCTTGAAGGATTCTTAAAAGGTAAACGGGGGTTCAGGCAGGGCTGCCCCCTCTCCCCATACCTCTTTGTCATCACCATCGAGTACTTCTCCAAAATCATTGCAAAGAAGACTGGAAACTCGAACTTCAGTTTCCATCCTTGTTGTGAACGACTTAAAATCACCCACCTATGCTTTGCCGACGACATTATCCTTTTCTGTAGAGGTGATCTCGAATCTGTCAGGATTCTCATGGAAGCACTCGACCTCTTTGGCAACATCTCTGGTCTCGTGTACAACTCCTCCAAATCTGCAATCTTCTTTGGTGGTGTTTCTGATGCTACCAAATCATCCATCCTTGACCTTGTTCACTTCCCTGCTGGCTGCTTGCCCATGACTTACCTGGGACTCCCAATGGGCTCCAAAAAACTCCACACTAATGCCTACGCTCCTCTCATCAGCCACACCCTAGCCCACATCCAATCTTGGACCGCAAAAAACATGTCATATGCTAGACGTTTACAACTAATATCTTCTGTCCTTTTCAATTTGCAGGTTTAATGGTGTTCCGCTCTTCTTATTCCCTCGTCGGTTATGGAGAAAATTCAAGGCTACATGCGTAACTTTCTTTGGATGGGTAAAGAATGTGGTCGTCGCTACCTTGTCGCTTGGGACACTGTATGTAATCCCAAGAAGTGTGGTGGCCTCGGTATTAAAGAACTCCTCTCTTGGAACAAAGCAATCGTGTGAATATTAATTTTCAAAATCATCAAGGACATCCCTAGTCTATGACTCTCATGGGTTAAAGAAAATCAATTCAAAGGACAAGACGTTTGGCTTCTTACTCGCTCCTCCGCAACAAGTTAGTGCTGGCGTTGCATCCTCTCTGTTCGGGATGAGCTCCTCACCTTCCGCAGTCCGTCTGATATTGAAGACCCCATGGTAAACTCAAATGGTACCTACTCGGCAAAGTGCATATATCAGATTTTCAAGCCTTCCTCGCCCGCTTCACCTCTGTTCTCTGCTATCTGGGTTGCCTTCATCCGCCTCACTGCAGTGTCATTACGTGGATCGTTCCTACTCTCAACAAACTTGTTTCCTGGGGCATCACTACTAACAACACCTGCAAATTTTGTAACACAACCCACGAAACCGAGGAACACTTAGGGTTCTCCTGTTCATTCTCCAAATTTGTCACTGATAATGTGCTTTCATGGCTTGGCATCAGCAACCGCTTCCCCGACTTCACTAGCTGGTTTTCTTGGGTCACCTCCTCCGCCAATCAAAGCTCTTTTTGCTTCAAGTTCCAGGCTTCCTTCATCACCAACACGGTCTATTACATTTGGCGTGCTCGAAACCTCCACCTCTACCAACAACAAACTACTATCTTCTCGTAATGCGCCACACTCATCAAACAATCTATGAAACAATTCAGTGCAACAAATTAAATGAACAAGGATCTTTTGACTTGGAGAAGTTTCTATCTCTATTTCTCCTTTTTTGTGTTTACATGTGTTCCTTTAACTTCTAATCAAACTTGGACTTGTACATCATTTCCTTAATTTTTAACTCTTAACACAAAGTTCAAAAAACCAACAAGCATGTGGTCGGGTGGTAAGGGACCCCAACCACCCAACATGAGGTATCGAGTTCGAGACTTGGTGGAAATTAAAAATTGTTTATTGGGAGAGCCACGCACGCATCTCAAACTCTAGATGTAAGGCCGCTGAACTAGAACGGAAAACAAAAAAAAAGTTCAAAAAAAAAGCCGAAGCCTCAGGGCGGCCAGCTCCTCTCCACCGTCTCCCTCATAGCCTAGGTCTTCTTCCCAAAACTAACTCTAGGGTTTACAAACATCCCTCATTCGATTTCTCCCTTATCAACCAATCCAACTCTCCCATTGTAAGTTTCCCTTCCAAATCTTTCTCTAATTCTAAACTCTGGTTCTAATAAATCCCAATTTCTTACAGATTCTCAGCTCTCCCCTCATATTCAATTTCCCCTTCCTCTTATTTAGTTGATCAATTTTAGATCCCTCTCCCCTAAAATCCCCCTTTCCTTTTTCTAGGGTTCATCGATTACCCTGATTTTCCTGCAATTGGCTTTCGAATATTCGTCTTCTTTTGAGTTCATATTGGTCTCTTACTTTTTGCAGATGGCGGAGGTGAAGACTTCTGGGAGGGCGATTGAAACGCTGCTAGAGAAAGTTCTGAGTATGAACATCCTCTCCTCGGATTATTTCAAGGAGCTATACCGTCTCAAGACCTACCATGAGGTGGTTGACGAGATTTACAACCAAGTTGATCACGTCGAGCCCTGGATGACCGGCAACTGCAGGGGTCCTTCCACCGCCTTTTGCCTTCTTTATAAGTTATTCACCATGAAGCTTACCATCAACCAAATGCACGCCCTTCTTAAGCACCCTGACTCTCCCTATATTAGAGCTGTGAGTCTTCTCTTTCTCTCTGCTCCTCTATACCTGCTTAATTTTGGCCTTCTTTGTAGTCATTCATCTGGGCTTTCTTATACTTGTGTAGCTTTGTGGATTGTGCATACGGCATCACATTCAATTGTTTCCACATCATATGATTTCTTTGATGATATATCATCCTTTTCAAACAGCTTGGAAATCCAACAAGTGAACCACACACTTGGATGCTTGGAAATATTTATTTTTTAGAATATGAAATTCCTTATTGTGCTGTTTGAGAACAGAAACTGCTGTGACTTAGATTCTGGTACAGACCTGATGTTCCTTTTCATTCTGTAATGTAAAAGGTATGTTTGCTTTGCAGGTTGGTTTCCTATATCTCAGATATATGGCTGATCCAAAAACATTATGGGGTTGGTGTGAGCCATTTATTACAGATGATGAGGTAATGCTGGATCCTGTGTCAAATTTATTCTTGTTTTAAGATGTTCTATTTCAATTTTTAGACTTTACAGCCACAATTTTAGAACACATCTTGTTACGCAGCACTAATTAATTGTTTCCCTCTCTTGTGCATTCTCCAGGAATTTTCTCCCGGATCAAGTGGAAAAATAACTACAATGGGTGTGTATGTGCGAGATTTACTTCTTGGACAGGTCTGTGTACATGGAGATATAGTCCATTATGCTCTAGTTGCTATTACTTTTTTTTTTTGCAAAACATGGTCTTCTTTTCCCTGGTATATCAGGTGTGGACATTCAATGCTTCTCTGTTGGATTCTTTGCTTGTTTTTACTTTAGAATGACATCTTATAATACAAGATGAGCATGAAACTTTTACGTTTTTAATCCTGTTCCTGATATAGAGTACAAGTTATTTTGTACTCTCTTGAGATCTTATATGATTAAGTTGGATACATCCATCTTAGATTTAACATAGCTATATATTTTATTAGATTCGCAGAAAATTAACTGTTCTCTAGGAAATGCAGTTCTTATCTTCCATCAATTGTTTTTCCATCCACCAAAATAACAGAAGGAAAATATTTTTTTTCACTTACTTTACTTTAAACATTTCTTTCCCGCTGTTATATGTATACTAGAATTGGAAAAAACATTAATTGTTCGTAGTCAGTGTCTACTTGGACCAAAGTACGGAATTTCTGCAATCTGTTTTCTTTGTGGGCCATCTTGAAAAGTGCTTTGGGATATCCTCGTTGCAAGCTAGTAGATATCACAATAGCAATGATAGGTCTGGAACATTTGAATAGACGTCCTCAAAAATATTGTTTGCAGCAGCAATTTGGCCCTTAATAAGACGGCATAAACTTTTGCTGTAGAAACACCCAACGCACAGAAAGTGAACTGAAGTGCATGTGTGTGAAAAATCACGAAATGTTGTATTCTTGTGGGATTTTTCTTACCTCTGTGTCTTTCAGTGCTGATCAGGATGTCCGACTTTCTTGCAGCGTTCGTCATGCATCTTTATGCATTAACTTGGGTTCTATTTGTTCATGGTTCACGTAAGCCATTTTCTGCTTAGTGGATCTTCATTGTGTGTAATATATGCTTTTTATATATTGATATGTAGCTATGATCTCTTTGTTCAAGCTTCCCATTTTGAAATATGACATTTTTTTTCACTATACACAGTAAAACCCAATTCAAATTTATTTATCGTTTTGCCTCATGAACGATTCAAACTTTTTGAATGACAAGCATCAGCTGAATTAACTTGTCCTCTTGTCTATATTGCAGTATTACTTTGATACTCTATTCCCTCGTATTCCAGTACCTGTAGTGCGTCAGATGGTATCGAATCTAGAGAAGATGAATCTTCCCTCCAAGCATTCGGGTGTCACGGGAGACAATAACCGCATCGGATCTGATGACACTGCTCGTCGACCTCCATCAGTTAAAGCCGCCCTTTCCGTCTCGTTCGGTCAACGTGCACCGCATCGTGCTTCAACCCGAGATTCATCTCCTGTTCGTCGTGCTCCCCCTCCTTCCTCCTATGACAGAAACACTAATGAAGATTCCCGACATTCGCCTTCTAGACGTCGTAGTCAGAGTCGGGATCGAGATCGGGACAGTGACAGGGACAGGCACAGAGAGCGAGACAGAAACCGGGTTAGAGAGCGTGACAGGGAAAGAGATTATGATAGAAGGAGAAGATCGTCTGATAGGGAAAGCAGCAGATATAGAGAAAGCAGTTCTCGTAGGAGCAGGAGCAGGAGCCGAAGCAGAAGCGTTCAAGCGGCTGCAGAGGAATATGACAGGACGAGCTCACAAAGGGATAGGACGAGCGCGTCTGCAAATCTGGCCAAGCTTAAGGACATGTATGGTGATTTGGGGGAGAAACGTGACTCAGGTTCTGAAAGAGTGTCCATGAAGGACAGCAGTGCAGAAGAGGTTATCCGGTTAGGCGGTTCGAGATGGAAGTAGGGATTTGGTTTTACAGGGAGGACTCTAAAATGCAGTTACTGTTGTTTGCATTTTCATAGCTCTATATATTGCTTCTAACTGTTACCAACTGCAACTTGTACTTTGTTGCATTGTATGAAGACACTTGCTTGTTGTACATTAGCCAGTAGCAGGCTTAGTTTTAATCTTTCATCGTGATGGAAAACACGTGTTATCTTTTCATTTATAAATTTTCTCGGATTCTCAATTTCCCCGCTCACATGGGGTTTCTTCAAATTCTGAACATGAAACAATGAGGGTAAGGCAGAGGATCGAGGAGGATGCCAAGTGTCTATGGACAAGTACCTGTTACGGAGACTCCACATTATTTGACAGCCTAATGGAACGCAGACGATCACAAATTGGGTGAGGCAAGGAGTAATTAAGACTGTATCCATCAAAAAAGGGTTGGATCCCATTCCCAACCCACATTTTAATTCGTTTAGCAACACAGCAGAATGATCCGCCCCAAACTGGACATTAGCAAACATGTCAATACACCCTACATTACATGTAGCTCAAATCTGCACTAGGTGTTTATGCAAGTAGATTATGGTCTTACTAATGCTGAATTCACCCACCTTTTATTGACTAATATGAGTTAAGCTTGTTGTTGCTAGTTTTTTTACCTAAGGTTCGTCACAAGTTTAGTACTCCCTCCGTCCCAAAATAATGTTTTCTGACACTATTAACAATTCGAGAGAATTTTGTAGATTTCTTCTAATATAAAAACATAGTCATGTTGGGGTCTTGTCTTATTCGTCTCAATGAGTACTATAACAATATCAAGTTTTTACATTTTTTACTAACATGTACGTAGAGTTATTGACGTAACAAAACGCGCATAGACATCCGTGCTGAAATGAGATGGGATTTATATTTTGGACAGAGGGAGTACTAATATTCATCGCAATGAGTACTATAACAATATCAAGTTTTTACATTTTTTACTAACGTAGAGTTATTGACGTAACAAAACGCGCATAGACATCCGTTTTGAAATGAGATGAGATTTATATTTTGGAAAGATGGATTACTAATATCCAATACTCTCTATATACAAGTACAAGTTAGTTAATGTCATTTCACTCAGTAGTGTCTACCATCTGTTTATTGTTACTGCTCAGATTGTTCATTTATTATGCTCAGATTGTCATTTCACTCAGGCTCGCCGTCCATTTCTCCCTAATCCACAATCTTCCATGCCACTAAGTTGTGTTTATTAACTTGTTTATTAACTTTGTCTTCTGACCAAAGAGCAAAGCATTGACATAAGTTAGGTGGGTCATGGCCCGTCACTATGCAGTGTGGTCCGGAACAGACTGTGTCGACTCATACTCGACTCATTGGATATTGAAACAAAGTAATTTTGAGAACTTTCCACACCTTTCCATTAGCCTCAAAGGGCAATATATATCATCTACAAGATAGAATATTTACTAACCATTCAAAGATATCAATAACCAAAAATAAACTTATAATATTCTAATACCCTCTCAAGTTGGAGCACGAGTATCAACAATGTCCAACTTGTCCATAAGAAAACGAAACCGCTGCTTGCCAAGAGCCTTTGTGAAGATGTCGGTTGGCTGATGATTAGTGGGAATATGAGCGGTAACAATACGCCCATCCACGATCATGTCACGAATGTAGTGACATTCTATCTCAACGTGTTTTATGCGTTCATGTAAAACAAGATTAACAACAATATGAAGAGCTGCTTTACTGTCACAATAAAGACGCACATGGAAATCATGTCGGACTTCCAAAGATAGTAATAAAGCTCTCAACCAAGTAATCTCGTTACACGTACCGACCATAGAACGCTATTCAGCTCCAGCTGGCGAGCGAGAGACAATGGCTTGTTTCTTCGTCTTCCAAGATACGGGAGAACAACCAAGCATGAAAAAATAGTCATTAACAGAACGACGAGACTCAGGGCAATCAACCCAATCAGAGTAAGAAAATGCGGAAAACTGAAGTGAGCTGGTGGAAGAAAGATGAAGACCCTGACCCGGGTGACCCTTCAAGTAACAAAGAATACGCATAGCAACTTGCCAATGATCGTCGAGAGGACGCTGCATGAACCGAGATAAAACATGGACCGAATAACACAACTTCGGTTGAGTGATGGTCAAATATATGAGACGACCAATAAGACGACGATACTTCTCATGGTCAGGCAAAGGGAGACCTTGCTGAGAGAAGCTGATGATGAGAATCCATGAGAAAATCGCACGACTTCGAACCAAGCAAGCCCGATTCTGCTAGAATCTCCAAAGCATACTTTCTCTGTGAAACAAATATGCCACATGAATATCGAGCAATCTCGAGTCCTGGAAAATACTTGAGAGGCCCTAAATCCTTCATATGAAAACAGGAACTCAAACAGGCCTTGAAAGCCTGAATGCCCGCTGAATTTGTCCCTGCGATGATGAGATCATCCACATAGACAAGGACATGAATAATGGAGTCCAAATGACGCAAAGAGAACAAAGAGTAATCAACCCGGCTTTGCTCAAAGCCAAAAGCCTTTAATGAGGAAGCGAGTTTGGCAAACCAATTTCTAGGTGCCTGTTTCAGGCCATAGAGTGATTTCTTCAGGTGACAGACCTGACCATCATAAGCAACATGATACCTTGTAGAGGGTGTCATATATACCTCCTCATCAAGATCACCATGGAGAAAAGCATTGTGAACATCCATCTGATGCAATTCTCAACCTCAAATAGCAGCAACAAAGAGGAAACAACGAATGGTAATTGTTAGTACCTGAAAATACCACTAGGGGATGAGCTACGCGTAGACGAGAAGGCCAATTCGACGAGAAGGATCAACGAGTAGGGAAGAGTGCGGTTGATATTGTTCGTTTTCCTTATTGATTTATTATGATAAGAATTATGTATATGGTAAAGAGATAAGTAAATATAATTGAAGGTGATATATAACCTTACTATTAGTAATTCTATTAAAAATATTTGAAAAATTCCTTGGTAAATTACCAATATAATCCATGAAATCCATAATAGCTTGACCAATTTTGACACTTTCCAATTTTTCCATTGTTTTAGAGAAACCAATACGACTCTTATTTTTTTGCCTAATCCCAATATTAACACTTTCCAATTTTTCCATTGTTTTAGAGAAACCAATACGACTCTTATTTTTTTTTGCCTAATCCCAATATTAACACACATTTTATCAAAACAATCCTAGTATGCAATCAGGACAATCTCCTATCTGATGAATACATCAAAATTATGAGATAATCCAGTCTCTTCCTAGCTCACGTGAATTTCTTTAGGACTATCCAATAAGGAGTTGTGGTCTCGGATTAAACTCCGTTCTTTGCCTTAATAAAAAAAAAAGAAAAAAGAGAGAGGATACGTGGAAAATCTATGCAGTTTGAGTCCTTATAATATTGAGAAGCAAGTGTGAGAGTGAAACCGCGGTGCAGTGAAAATTCCGGCGCTTAAAAAGGGATTTGAAGAAGAATGGAAGAACGGGTGAAGGTGGCGGCTTTGGTAGGCGTCGGTGCTCTTGTCGGCTCTCTCTCCACTGTTGCGCTTCTCAATCTTCTTAACAGGTTCGCTTCTATTACTTGCTCACCTGCTCTCCGCTTATACCCTATTTCAACAATCTCTGCATCATTCTCTCTGGCCTATTACTGGAACTCATTTCTGATTTAGGGTTTACTTGCGTGCGCTTATAGTATAGCGTAAATGATTGTGACTTAGACTAAAGGATATTATCCATGACCACATTCAACCAGAAAATCAACTGTCAACAAAGAAACAATTTGGGGCAATGTGTTGAATGTCTATAATGTGTGTGATACTTGTACTCTGGCTCTCCATTTCATATTACTATATCGAGAATCTTGTTGATTGATAAGTTCTTTTGATTATTGAAGTGGTGTATTACTCTCTTGGAAAATGTAGATGTTACATGTTTGTGGCTGTGTTCGATAAGGAATATGTTATGCGAAATATTTGTAGTTAAGCCCAAAATGTCATTTTTAAAAGGGCAGTCAGCCATTTGTATCCATGGAATGGAAAATACAAGTATCAGGGGTTTTCAACTTGTTTGTAACTCATTAGTTTCAAAAAGGACTATTTTCGTTGAGTTTCCTATGTGGATTGGAACATGTCTTTATCTGAACAGTCATATGACATTTACCCAGTTTGATATTTTACATACTTATTTGTGGTGGAGTTGTAGATATCTGATGTTCTAATCTTAATGTTATATTTTGTGTTTGTAGAAAAATTCAAGCTTATGGAATTGAACAAAAGAGAACTGAACCTCTTGGTAAGCTTGTCAAGTGACTCAATCCTGTCGTTTTATATACTCTTTACGTTGTTGCTGTATATGCTGTGAGTTAGGTGATCCTACATTAGCTGTCAACAGTGCTAGACGGAGCCTATTTGGATTAGGATTGTCTTGAAAAAATTGGAATAACTGAAGGATTTAAAGCTTAGAATGGGGAAAATTGATATTTTGAAGAAATTGAACACAGAATAGGACTAGACCTCACCTGCCTAGTCTCACCTAGAACCCACCTAGCATCCCAGCCACCAAACCATTCTAATTTGGCCAAAATCAGGTCGGTGCCCGACGCCTAGTGTATAAGCAGCTGCCTAGTGTGATTCTTAGAGCCCTTGCTGTTAAATCAAATTAAGGAAGTGTTAGGTATTAGGTAATAACTAATGAATAATTTACTTTATGTGATATTATTGAAGCTTCTATCCTTAACATAAGAAAAGGTATCTGCAAATGATAATTCTTTCTTAGCTTTGGTAATTTTATGATTTGTTCTCTTTTTAATATGTTAAAATTCAGTAATTAGTCTATACACCATAGATCTTAGCTAATAGCTATAGCTGTGGGTTACTATATATCAATATGGCATCCATTGGTTTATAGCTGCCAGTCTTCAAAATAAATATCTAAGAAAAATTATCATGCTATCTTGTATTTTTTTACTTGCTTTTAAATTTAAATACTGATCTGTTGATTTGAGATTACGATTTTCAAGATAGTTCTCTATGGACTAAGAAAAAACATCTTATTGCAGCAGGTAAAGTGAATTGTGTTGCAGATAAGAAAGAACTTTTAAAAGATGAGATAGTTTCTGAGCAACTGACCAGGTAGTCGAAGTTGTTCTATATTGTATCTTATGCTTTTGGCTTCATAGTCTTACAACACACAATCCTTAAGATACTAAAAGTAAGATCACATGAGAAAAAGAAAAGAAGAGAAAAAGGAAAGTATCAAGTCTTGAACCCAATTATAAAAAAGTGATACAGACTTTTATGTAAGTGGACCAACCCAAAGTGATACAGATAAGCAAGACCTGTTGATCTCGCAACTGTTCAAAATGGAACTTCATAGAAGTTTTTATCTTATTCCTAACGATAATGTACTTCACCTGAAGATTTTGTTCGAGTACCCAAAAAATAGGAAGAGACTAGAACAAGGAGTAAAAAGGCGACGCCTAGGCGCTTGCCTCTCGCCTAGGCGCTTGCCTCTCGCCTAGGCGCTTGCCTCTTGCCTAGGCATTCAGGCGATGATCAAAACGCCTTTCAGGGGTCAAGGTGGGCGTTTTTTGAAAGGTGGTCGCCTTTTTTCCTTGGCGTTCGCCTCTCACCTTTCTCGCCTTTTGGATGATTTGATTTTTCGCGCGTCTTTTTTAAAGAGAAAAAAAAAAAAAATTTTAAATTGGCTGTTATCTTATTATCTTATCAGTTATTTAGTTAACTAATATCATTTTTCTATCATAAAATGACAATCTTAGACCCTCAACGTTGCTCGTTACCAAAATAATTTTTCACTTATTTCCTTTTAAATAATAGAACGCATGTTTTTTTAACTTTTCAGTATTGACAAAGTAATTTTTAAACTTCTATTATGTGTTCTCATCCTCTATTTTTGTATAATTTACCTAATTTTTTTTTTGTCTCTCCATCTTCTGATTTCTATTGATTCATACATTCAAACACATAGACTATGTAGAACTTTTTGATAAACTTTTAGTTTCATAATGATTTTAATACTTGATATTATCTCATGTATCACTATAACATTGATATATATCATTATCAATGCTATACTTGATATTATCTCATGTATCACTATAACATTGATTTTAATACTTGATAGTAATTTTTAAACTTCTATTATGTGTTCTCATCCTCTATTTTTGTATAATTTACCTAATTTTTTTTTGTCTCCCCATCTTCTGATTTCTATCGATTCATACATTCAAACACATAGACTATGTATGTTGTAGAACTGTTTGATAAACTTTTAGTTTCATAATGATTTTAATACTTGATATTATCTCATGTATCACTATAACATTTATATATATCATTATCACCACATTTTTATACATCAAATTAAAAGCTACAAAAGGATACACTGCGGTCGCTTTTCGCCTTTCGCCTCTCGCCTAGGCAATAGAACCCTTATCGCTTTTCTTCGCCTTTCGCCTTTTTCTTCACTGGACTAGAAGCACCTGACTGACCATGAAGTTTAAACTTTTCAGTGCTCTAACCACTGAAAGTGTTTCATTTGCATCTAGATTCAAGGGTGCAGCTAAATTCTGATATCATAGGTTTTTAAGAAGAATTTCTGATATACTGGTTAGAATTAAGGGAATTATCATCGTATATTCCAGATCCATGTAGATATTTTCTGTTTCTATATCAAACAATTTCATTCTCTGGCTTTTAGGAATATCCAGTTCTTTGGAAGCGATTGCCAACAGAAAGTATCAGAATCCTATGTGGTTGTCATCGGTCTTGGTGGTGTGGGGAGTCATGCAGCTTCTATGCTTTTGAGATCTGGGGTTGGAAGACTACTTCTTGTGGATTTTGATCAGGTGTTACTTCTATGCTTTCCATTGATCATGCAAAGATAAAATATCTCTCTGCACCTGAAAATGGTACCTCCTGCTTAAATCTTTTTTTATTTATTCTAGAAAAATATCTTTTTAGCTTTGACTCTTCAATTTGTGAATGATTGGTGTTAAGTTGCAGAAAGCATACCTTACTTTAAACAGTATATCCATATATTTTCTCCTGCATTAGAACATCATCCATTGTAGCCAAAACTAAGGTCTCGTGATAGTTGATACGGGAAATTGTGGGAAACTCCTCAATTCATTTATAACTGGTTCAGTAGGTATTGACCAACATTACTTGTATAAGCATAACTGAATGCTATAAGAAATTGGATGATGGGTTTTTCTTGCAGGTTTCACTATCATCGCTCAACAGACATGCTGTTGCAACAAGGGAGGACGTTGGCATTCCTAAGGCTGAATGTCTTAAAAAGCACTTTTCCTCTATCTTTCCGGAGTGTCAAATAGATGCACGGGTGATACTGTATGATGCATCTTCTTCTGAAGATATTCTCTCAGGCAAGCCGGATTTTGTCTTGGATTGCATCGATAATATTGATACAAAGGTACTTGCATGTTTTCTGGATGCTTTACTATTTTTGGTTGATCCACTTAAACTCTTTATTGACAATCTTTTGCAAGTAAATGTCTCTATTAAATGTGGGCAAAAGTTCACATGTTCCACGATTCTTTCATTAAACTTTCTTTGCTGAGAGGTGGAATCCTGAACCTCTTTATTGAAATTTCCCAAGACATTGTTATTTATATAAAATGGAAGTTTGTAAAAGTATGTGACCCTGTGATTTCTTCTTTCTTGATAAGTGCTACAAAGTTGGTTCTAGAAAAAATGTCAGACATGCTTGACTTTGTATGTGTATTTAGGTGGCAGTTCATTTGGTTTCCTTTTGTACATGCTTCCTGAACAATATGTAACCAAATACAGCAATGTCCATTGTATATATATTTTTTCAAATGACATGAGTTCTAGGATGGAATATTTCAATGATACTCTCAGGATAGAGCTCTGTGGAGAGAGAACATTCAAGTTTCAGAAGCTTAAGCTATTATTTACATGGAGTGGGTCATCCTTGGTTTCGTGCTAGGGTCTTTGTTCTGGTTTCTCTGTATTTTTCTTGGGGTTGGTGTTTGCGTGGCTATGACCTTTTTTATGTTTGGTTTGTTAGGTCATATGTAAACTCTATGCTTTGGGATATTATGGGGCATGTTGTTGTTTATGAAACCGATCCATTCTTTTATATGTTAATAACTAATCGTATTCTAGTAATACTGAAATTTTACTGCTTTATTCAACAAATTTACACGATAGATTTGGCTGCTTCCACATCAGTGCTCCTTCATGAGTTTATGTGTAGAATAAGCTGTATTGATAAAGTGCTGCTCTTTTGTTCGAGAAAATGTTGTTCCTTGATGCAAATGCAAATGCAACTGCAATTTGGGTTAGAGTTTGAGCTCAAAATAGTTATTACATAGTTTGACTTCACTTAGTGTTGGGAATGCTCTGATAATATTTCTTTTTATATAGAATGTTATGGGGATGAGGCCAATGTTTCTTGAGTATAGAAGTTTTTGTCAAGCTAAATTAATATGTAGGCATGTAATTATTATTTAGCTTTAGTTTTTGTCAAGCTGACTTTTCTGCTTTTAGATGTACTTGTTATTTTCTCTTTTACTCTTTCTTTTCTTCTTTTCATCTATATGTATCTGTAACCTTAGAAAGTAATGTTAGCTCTCAGTTTTTCATGTAAACAAGTTATGGAATGAAAATTATCCAACTGCTTTCATTTTTCTCTTACTTTGGGAGTTTATATGGTAGGTTGCTCTTCTTGCTGCATGCGTTCATAGAGGTTTGAAAGTTCTGTCAGCAACAGGCGCTGGTGCTAGGGCTGATCCAACTAGAATACGTGTGGCTGATCTTCGCGAGTCCACGAATGACCCCCTATCACGATCTGTAATTCTTTACTTTTATACTTCTCACGTCATAATTCCCGCTGTAAATTGTTTTAACAGTCAGTGTATAATCACACTTGATTGAATTCTTTCTGTTAATATCTCAAGTGATGTAACTAATTTGAATCATCATGTTCCAGTGTGATAGTATCATTCTGCTTTTTTGAACCCTTGCACTTTCGTGTGAAAATCTTCTCACTGTTGACATTTATGTAAGTAAAGATTTATGTCGTCCATGCTATATGATTTTTATACTGATGGAAGCTATATATGCAGGTAAGGCACCGTTTAAGAAAAGATCATGGTATTGATGGTGGAATTCCAGTAGTTTTTTCATTAGAGAAACCAAAGGTGAAGTTACTTCCATTCAAGGGCCCAAGCGGAGAAGAGAATCCTTCAGATTATCAAGTAAGAGCCTTAACTGGCTTAAACCGATTAGTGATGGTATTTCTGTTAGAGGGCGGATCTAGAGAGAATGGGTCCTTAGGTGAGAAAATGAGAATGTCTCACATACAGAACAAATTCATGCACATACATGCATGAATTTCCACATGCATGTTTTTTTTTCTTCTGTAGGTGCATGGATTTTAGCCTGTAAGTGCATTAATTTGTTCTTTTATATAGTCAAAAGTTTATGCACATACAAGCAAAAATTCAGGCACATCCACATTCTCCCGTTCACATCAGCCTTTTCTTTCATGCTGTTGCATTTAAAAAGCTTTGAATGATAATGTTCTCGACTTGTATGGAAATATTACACAGTGGAGTTTAAGATCTGTAAGCACTGCAATGCTTTGGACGATAATGTTCTGGACTTGAAGTGGAGTTTATGCATGTGCATGCATGATTTCAAGATGGAAATGTCAGACAAGTAATAAATTGGGAAAAAATATAGAATAAGGATTGCAAAAATTTATTTTATATTGTTATGATTCCTTGGAAAAAGAAAACAGCTTATTTTCTCGAGCCATATAAGTTGATGGGTTACAGAAACTCCACTTCATCTACAACTCAAATTGGTTCCTATATATGCCAAACCTTTTATGGCCTCAGTTTTAACTTATTTGCTTGTGGACAGTCATACTGATGGTTGTACTGGCTGAACATAGATTTTTGTGGGTATGGAACTATGGATATGATATTTGCCAAAGCTTTTGTGGTCTCAGTTTTTAACTTATTTGCTTTTGGACAGTCATACTGATGGGTGTACTGGCAGAGCATGAATTTTATGTGGGTATGGATATGATTTTTTAAGATATTGAAACTCAGGAGTAAAAGATTCGACGTCTCAATTTAATAAGGTTTATTATATTGAATAAGGTTTATGATTCATACAGTTATGTAGTTTGATTTTATGCAACTAGTGGGGCTTGTGGATGCCTAAAAGTAGAGTTATTCCCCAAAGAGAGCATTTCAAATTTCTGTAACCTTAAATTACGAAGGAAATAAATTATTCCCCCTTAAACCTACTGGAGAACAGATACAATACATCTTTGTAATTCATTTCATTCCATGTAAAGAAAATGTTTTAAATCCTTATGTCCTAACTTGCATTTTCTCATGAGCAGATAGTCCCTGGATTTAGGGTCCGAATTATACCAGTATTTGGATCTATTCCTGCAATTTTTGGGCTGGTCATGGCTTCATACGTTGTAACACAACTTGCTGGATACCGAGTTGAAACAGAGCCTATTGTGAGCTTCAATATGGATCACTATCGTCTCCTCCATCAACGCCTTATTGAACACGAGGAACTGGTGTATGGGACATCTATAGGAGTTCAGGTATGTATGATTCTTCTGAATATATATTTTTGTACCTACTGATGCTAAGCAGATAAAGCCGTTGGTAGATATATTTTTTAGATTGGAACCCTTGCAATGTTTTGGTTTGTGTTTCTTGAACTGCTAATATGATACAGACAAGGTTTAAGCTGTTCAGGCACTCTCACATCGATTATCTTTTTATAGTACACAGGCATCTACAGTTAATTGATTGCTAAAGAGAGAACAGTTATGATATTAGCATATTAAATCCATTGAGCTGTAAACCTGTAACTATATCAATGGGTCTCTGAAGGGGCATGCTACGGTTTAAAAAACATTGTAGGGGTTTGAAATTCCTCAGTTAAAATGTATTTGGTGGATGAAGAAGTGAACCCATGTACTCAATTGCCTCCTCTTCAATAATATGTAAAGATGCGGACTTAATTATAAATTTACTGGGTTCAGAGTCGTATTTACAGTTTGCAGTAGTTTATAATTGTAATGTTAGATATTAACATCACTTTGTTGCTTTTTTCATTTTTTAGTTATGTTATTGAATTTAAGTTGCTAAAATTGCTCTATGCTCCCAAAATACTGAATTGGTTCTGGTCTACTTTTGTTTATTCATTCCCTTTCATTTATTTGAGTTGTGAATGACAAGTGCTCATTTTCTTGTAATTAAGGTAGATGTAGATGAGGTGATGTATGTTGTGAAAGAGTTGTGGCACGGAAGAAGTGCGCAAGATGATTCTAGAAAAGATGTGGGGCGTGCACTATGGCGGTCAATCAATGAGTTAATGCTAGTAAGGTTTGGTTACTTTCTCTAGCCTTCCCTGCATGTTGTGAATCTTGCAACCTAACCAAGAAAGTAGTTGTACACCTATCTGTATAATATCTTGCTTAAATTCTTAGAAGATTTTTGTTGATACTATACAGGTGGGATTGTACAAAGCCTGCTACATTAACGAACTTGATTCTATTAAAATTTAATGAGGTATGTAACTTTAATATATATCTTTTGGCTCAAGTATTTCATGCTAGAATCTGCTATATGTTGCTCCGTTTAGTTTGGCTGCTTGCTGAATTGATGTTGAAATATTTGTAAAATGGTAATTGAAACCATTCTGTGAAAATGAAGACGGAAACCATACTTAATTGAACCATTTTATAACATTATTTAAACTCTACAAGATTATTCTACTGGCATGCCTTAAAAGTCATGCATGTGTTCCATGTACAAAGGTTTTTATTTTATAAATTTTTTAGTTTTGCTTTATGCTCAAGAGTTGAAGAATTTAGAAATTTTTTAGGCGTGGGAGTGCATTGGATTATGACTTGCTGCATTGTGTTAGCCTGGAAGCTGTAAATCATATATGCTATATGAGTCTTGGTTGAACGATACTTAAAAAAAGAACAAGAGAATTCATGTCTCTCTCTCTCTCTTTGCTTCATCCCAGGCTGAAGAACATGAATCAAGAACACTAGATGATGTAAAGGAGAAGGAACCCGGGTTTTTCAGGCGAGTGACAGCCGTGCTTAATCGGGCAGAATCGGTCTTTGGTTTATAGTTCAAGCTCAAATTTTGAAAATCAAGTTGCTTGTGTTATACAGGCAAGACTCTTTGGCTAATATGATGCTTTCATCATTGGATTTTGTTGGTTTCAGTAGTAGCTACCGCCTACCATGTATCAGAATTAAAGTTTAGCATATGATAGTAAGAATTGTTTTATCCCTATTGCTGTTGTGCTATATATTTCTGTGACTTGTGACTTGTTATAAAAAAATAAAGACCAGGGCTAAACTTGCCGGAGTTGCCGCTTTGACATATTCAATGAGTTACCCAACTGGTGTACATAAACTTTCATTGTCATAAAAATTTGAATCAGTGTTGTGAAGCCCTTGTATACCTATCGTAACAGATTTGAACACATAAGTACATTTTTTTTTGGCTGTCAGATAAAGCTATGGAATCCACTACAAAAAAAAAGTCTCAAATTTGAATAAAATAAAAGATAACAATGACGGCCATGTCCTAGAACCTGAAAAGAAACATTAAAATAAAAATATTTAAAACAGAAATAAAATAGAAATTGTAGAAAATAATAAAAATGTTGTTTTTGGGCCTAAAACAAACTTGGATGACCTAAAAAGCCAATAGGTCATCGGAAAGTAGTGACTTCGACTTGCTAAGCCGATTCCCTATCTGGAAAGGTATAATAATTGTCATTCAGACATTAGATGCCAAACTTGAGAAAATCCTGCAGAAGCTTTCCGACGAACGACCTCTTCTTCGATACGGCGGCCAACCTTCATACATCAGTCTCCACCTCTGAAGAGCTCGACCCTGAGTTCTCTTCTTGATAAAGAGCCTCATCTTCTTGATACTCATGAATGTCAGCAACATTGAAAGTATTGGGTATATTCATGGAATCCGGGAGAGCCTCATCTGCTTTCCACTGCACTTGGACCATAATTCCTTGAATTCAACATCACTTTCATACAACTCTTTCAGGCACTCAAAGCCTACAATCTCCTACGCTAAGGTAATATGCAAAGAAGCCCTCATACTCAATGCATCTGCTACCTTGTTAAGAGCCCCTTATTTACGCTGAATAATAAAAGGAAGTTTCTGCAGAAAACTCACCCACCGGGCATGCATCTTGTGTATCATCTTCTGGTTGTGAAGAAATTAAAAGCTTGATGGTCAGTGAACAAAATGAACTCTTTCCATATCTGTCGAGCATCCCATAATTTCTCGCTGAAAAATTCCACTAGTTTCTTCTCATGAGACAACAAAGCTCCTATTCCCACTCCACTAGCATCACATTCAACTTGGAACACTTTGTCAAAATAAGGAAGTGCTAATACCGGAGCAGTACATAGCTTCTCCTTAATCAATGCAAAACTATGCTCTTGTTCATACCCTCAATTGAACTTCCCTTTCTTCAAACATTCAGTAATAGGTGCAGTGATAGTACTGAAATCCATGATAAACCTCCAATATAAAGTGGCCAGACCATGAAAGCTATGTACCTCAGTCACTGATTTAGGTGCATGCCAATCCCTGATAGCACTCACCTTATATTCATCAATCGAAATCCCTTCTTCACCAACAAAAAAGTCTAGGAAGAGCAATTTGTTGTTACTAAATGTACAATTTTTCATATTAATGTAAAGTTGGTTCTCCTGTAAGACTTGCAACAACTATTTCTCATGGATTAGATGCTCTTTCTTGTTCTTACTATAAATCAGAATATCATCAAAATAAACCACTATGAAAGAACCAATAAATGGATGCAGAACTCGATTCAATAATCTCATAAAGGTGCTAGGGGCGTTTGACAACCCAAAAGGCATCACCAACCCCTCATACAATCCGTCTTTACTCTTGAAAGTTTTCTTTCCACTCATCTCCTGGTCAGATTCTGATGTGATGATATCCAGTACGCAGATCTATCTTCGAAAACACCTTAGACCCTGCCAACTCGTCAAGCATGTCTTCAAAACGGGAATGTGGGAATCGATACTTGATAGTAATCTTATTGATGGATCTGTTGTCAACACATATCCGCCACTGATTTCCCTTCTTAGGGACTACAAGGACTGGTACTGCACATGGACTCATGTTCTCACGAATGAATCGTTTCTTCAACAAATCCTCAATCTGCTCCCTTAGAATCTCATTCTCATTAGAGCTCATACGGCAGTGAGGAAGGTTTGGTAAGCTAGACCGCAGAATCAAGTCAATATGATGCTGAATATCTCGCATAGGAGGCAAATCATTTGGTAACTCATCTGCGATCAACTCCTTGAAATCCTCTAGGATCTCTAGCACTTCTTATGGAATTGTTGTTTCCTCTTTTACAACACTCACCAGCCCTTTAATCACCACTGGACAGAAACACTCAGTTTCTTTAACAGCTTCATCAAGCTTCTTTTCACTCTGCGTCATCACCAAGAAAGTAGACTTCTCCCCCCTAGATTCTTATCAAAGTGAAAAACATGAGCCATAGCAATTTTGTGTGTGCCCCATGTAAAAATAATCCTGTTATCCCGTCCTTGATAAGTAATATCATTATCAAACTGCCATGGTCTACCAAGTAAAACATGATCGACAAACATCCATATCTAGAACATCACAGAGTATCTCCTCTCTGTAATGCTTTCTGATGGAGATAGGAACTTTGCATGCTAGTGTTACTCGAACTTGGGAGCCCTTGCTTACCCAACCGAGGGTGTATGGATTCTCATGGGGTTCGGTGGACAACTTCAAATAATCTACCAATTTCTGCGAAACCAGGTTCTCCGTGATGCCATTATCCACGATCAGATTACACACTTTGTTCTTGATAGAACAATGTGTCATAAACAAATTTTTGAGCTACCCGTCCTCTTTGGATGCTAGTAGAATTCTCTGTAGCACGAAATTTACCCTCTCATCAGATTCTTCCTCTGCAAACTCAGCATCCGCATATTCATCATTCTCTACACCAGGCCCCTCTCTTTCTTCTTCCCCTTCCCTCTCTTCTACATCAACAACGACTCTCCTTGTTGGACAAACATTTGATCTGTGACCTTTTCCATTACAACGATAACATGTGTCTCCAGTGTGTTTCATATACGGATTAGGATGTCTCAACCACGATCCTACAACTTGCAACCCCATCTTCTCCTGCCTTTAATCCACTGATGTATACGCCACCTTCTGGCTCTCTAATTCTCCTAGTTCATTACGCTCTGAAAAATGTAGGAACTCAACTCTATGTCACAGTTCTTTTTCCCTGAACACACTCAATATACATCTTATAAAGAAATCGCTCATAATCCTCCGGTAAAAATCGCTCCAACATCAACTGTTTCATTCTTCGCCAAGTTCTGACCGGTTCCTTCCTTTGCCTCTCCCTCTGAACAACAAGCTTATCCCACCAAACAACTACAATACTCTTCAGCCTGATCGCCACCATCTTAACTTGCTTATTCTCAGGGACGCCCATGACATCAAAGAACCTGTTAATGTCGATATGCCAATCCAGAAACTCCTCTACTCCCATAGTTCCGTAGAACAATGGAACATCATCCTTCACTCGACAATCATGTTTAATTTATACTAATCATGGCTATGATGTCGATTTCCATGATCAACTATCTCTTCCTCGTCCGGCTCTTCTTCTTCAGAACTCGAACTTTTAGCAATAACTTCACGATTGATTCCACCCCGTGGAACCCTAATCGGTTCTCCTCCCTTGTTTCTTTGTTGGTTCTTGTTGTTGTTTGTGTTGTTCATCTGATTTGTTAAAGTTGCAATCTGTTCAATCAAAGCAGTTAGTGTCGTGGTAAAATCCGCAGTAATTCTCTCAAGATCTGCTCTGGTCACCTGTTGATCTCCCATGGCTGATCAAGCTACGAAAAGAAACAGGAGAAAGTCTGCTTTGATACCACCTGACGCAGTCAGAATCACAGATGATTAGCAAGCGGTAAGCCTAGAACGAAAGCCCAAGTTTGCAAGCGACAAACATGTCAAATAAATCTCTGAAATCCACCAGAAAGAAAGAGAAATTAAAATAAAAGATAACAATGACGGTCATGTCTTAAAAGTGTTTAAATACTAAAACGAAACCCTAAAGCGGAAGTATCCAAAACAGAAATGATAGAAAATAATAAAATGATGTTTTTAGGCATGAAACGAACTCGGATGGCCTTAAAAGCCCATAGGTCACCGAAAAGCAATGAGTTCGACTTGTTAAGCCGATTCTCTATCCGGAAAGGTATAATAATTGTCATTTGACATCGGACGCCAAACTTGAGAAAATCCTGGAAAACCTTTTCGATGAGCAATTTCTTCTTCGATACGTGCGACCAACCACTGATGGAAAACGCAGCTATAGCCACGAATGTAACCAAAATAATAACCAGAATATTAGCCATAAACAAGACTGGCCACGAATCTCCCATCGAAAATAGCCATAAAACATATATCCTGGCTAAAATGACCCTGGCTAAGCTTAGCCACAAATTTTAGCCATTAAATATCTCTTTGTGGCTAATTAGCCATAAACCTTAGCCACAAATGTTTTTGTTGGAAAATTCGCATCTAAGTAGCAACAAACATTTTCATGGCTAAATATATGTCTTTTTAGCCATAAAACATTTTGTGGCCAAATTTCTACCCATTCAGCCATAAACTATTTTGTGGCAAACTTCTAAGCTATATAGGTTAATGGCTATAATGACATTAAGCCATAAAATATATTCATGGTTATATTTATTGCAAAATAGCTAATCATCAAAACAACATAAATTTATATTAATTGTATCCAATATATAAATTAAGCTTGTTATAGAGAATCAAACATTTACTAATTATATTAATAAGACAAATATTACAAAAGTGTGATATTCCATGTCCACTACCAAGTTCTCTAAACCATGCACATGATATATCAACATTACTTAATACCTAAAATTCATATCACCATTAAAACATATCCAAAATACCAAAGTAAGCCACAAGAAGCTTAAACATCCAAAATGCCTACTAAGGTGTTAGTGTTTAGTTGTTAGACTTAGAGAATATCCAAAATACTAAGTCAAAAGCATCCACCTACTAAGGAGTTGGGTTGAACTCTTGAGGAGAGGCAACATTAGAGGCATGATTCGACTCTTGAGAGGTAGTGACATTAGCACCTCCATGAATTTGCAAAAAACGTTGGAGCATGTCTTGTAGTAACTTGTTTTGGACTTGAACAGTTTTCATCTCATCTCGCATCTCCTCATCTCATCCTTAAGAGGCTCCATAAATGATTGTGACTTACTTGCACTTGATGTAGGCATACTATTGAGATTTCCAATCTTTCCTCCACGAACTAAGGCAACCCCCTCTTCGGCTAGCCCAAAAATCCTATGATTGTGAGGTCCATTGCATGCTTGTAACCATAGCTCCATCTCCTTGGTCCTAGTAAGAGGTTCTGAGGATGGAAGTTCAGCAACAAGTCGATCGAACTCAGCCTTCAAAAGAAAATTAGAACAAATTTCAGCAATTCAGTTTTTATAACTCAACTACTTGTAAAAAATTCAGCAACTTCAACTCAAGTTTTATACAACTCAACAACTTGAAAAAATCAGCGAATTCAACTCAATAGTTCAATGTAAAACAATGCAGATTATAAGTGCAATAGTGCAGACAAATTTCAACTAGTTCCATCCATGTACGTACAACAGTGCAGATTATAAGTGCAGCAGTCCCAAAAATAAAACTAAATCAATCCATGTACAACAGATTGAACATAAGGTGCATAACAGAAAAAATATGCAGCAACACAACTCAGTTTTATACAGCTCAATGCAACCAAAATCTAACTAGTTTTTATAGTTTATAGACTTGTAAAAGCTCATTTGCTGAAAATAAAAATAGAAGTGAATTTGCAAACCAAAAATTCAGTCAATAACTGTTAGTAAAAAAACTGAGTTGAAATGAAGAGAAGTGTTGGGTAATACTTACTACAGTAGCAGCAGGTAGTGGCCCCATCCCAGTCCCATCTTCCTTCGACCATAACTTTCTTACAACTTCAGAATACAATGGTCTATGACCAGTTTCTTTCTCCTGAAATTACATAGATAATTAGTTTACTCCTAAAAATACAAAAACTGAGTTGAAGTAAATTACTTTCAAACTATGCTTACCATCAGTTTTCTGTGCTTTGATATCTTTCTAGAACCCCCTCAATACGGCCCATTATCCATTGCTCTCTTTGAAGATTTATTTTTCTTGTTTGCATCAGATTGCTTCACCATTTTTGCATTTGTTGTTCTTTCCCTTTCCATGTTTTTCCAATGCTCCTCTTTTACAAAGAAACGTGTTCTCCCGTAACGACGACATTTTCTAAAGGTCTGGATAATGTGCTTAGCAGCTTCGTGAATGAAGACCTTCTTCATTGCCACATCAGTAGTTGTCCAGAAGAAATATTTCTGCACAAAGGAAAAAGAATTAGCAAATACTTAAGCATGCATGATACGATATATGACACTTGTGCTTAAAATGTGAAATGTATCATCTCAAACTCTTCAAACATTGTTTTTACATGATTTGGAACAAACTTAATACTCGTCCATGCACCATCAAAGTGTCCATGAACAATTTCTCTCATTTTGGCTAAAGCTGCTTTTGAAGATTCATTGTCATCAAATTCACTACAAAGTTAAGAGCAATAAAATAATTAGTAAACAATAATTCTAACTTTGGTTATAGAGACAAAGTTGAGAGCTAACCAAGCGCCATTAGGGTCGAGGGATACATAGATCTTTTCTGTTGTAAAAAGATCAGCAGGTGACCCCTCAACATTTGGCTCATGTTGCTCTTCTTGCAGCCCCTCTTGCACATGTGGAGAACTGTTGGGAGTTGGAGAGGTGATTGGGCTAGGAGTATCTTCTACGGGAGAAGTGTGAGAAACAACATGAGCAAAGTTACAACTTGAGGGTCGGAAAAGTTGTTGAGATGACCGGCGTACAGATCCAGCAGATACAGAAGATTGCATTGTTATAAGTAGAGCTGCACAAAGTAGAGTATTTATCCAAATTCAGATCTTAAAAGCAAACAGCACTGCAGCAATACATGCTGTAATGAAGAAAAAACTGAACAGAAATGCCCATTAAACATTGTTTTAAGTAGAACTGCACAAAGTAGAGTATAAGGCAGGAAAAACAGCTCATTAAACAGCGCTGCAGCAGCACAACAATGCAGAAAAAACTGAACAGAAATACCCATTAAACAACCCATTAAACATTGTTATAAGTAGAGCTGCACAAAGTAGAGTATAAGGCAGGAAGAACAGCCCATTAAACAGCACTGCAGCAGCGCAACAATGCAGAAAAAACTGAACAGAAATGCCCATTAAACAACCCATTAAACAGCAGCGCAACATTGTTATAAGTAGAGCTGCACAAAGTAGAGTATAAGGCAGGAAGAACAACCCATTAAACAGCACCGTAGCAGCGCAACAATGCAGAAAAAACTGAACAGAAATGCAACAAACCTCCAACCCATTAAACAGCACTGTACAGCGCAACAACTGGTATATTATATACAGAAGTGCAGGAAGAACAAGCTGGTAAGTTACGTGGTGACTCCATGGCGGTTGGAAGACCTTGAACACGCTCCCACATTTGTTGACCAGACACATAAGGAATATGAGGATCCTTCTCAGCTCGTCCTCTAAAGAAGTGTTTCTTGTCTTTCCTGAATGCATGTTGTCTTTTCAAGAAGCATCTATGACAATCAAACCATGAAGCCTTTTTACCGTTCTCTAATTAAAAGGCTTTAGTATTCTCCATGCAATGAGGACATGCATAATTACCAGCAGTACTCCACCCACTCAACATTCCATATGCTGGAAAGTCACTCACTGTCCACATAAGAGCTGCACGCATCCTGAAGTGTTCCCCTGTAGATGCATCAAATGTAGGCACACCCTCTGTCCATAACATTAGCAGCTCATCAATCAAAGGTTGCATGCAAACATCTATTAACTTCTTTGGATTTCGTGGACCGGGAACAATGGTGCTTAAGAAAAGAAAACGAGTCTACACGCACATATCTAGTGGTAGGTTATACGGAGTGACAATCACTGGCCAAGTTGAATATGTCTTGCCAAACTTGCCAAAAGGGGAGAATCCATCTGAACATAAACATAATCTGACGTTACGAGTCTCTGCCGCAAAATCTGCAAAGGTTTGATCAAAATGTTTCCAAGCCTCAACATCTGAAGGATGACTCATAAACCCTTCATCGACTTGATGTTCAGCATGCCAACGCATCTTAGCAGCTGTTTCCTTCATTGCATACATCCTCTGCAAGCGCGGGGTTATAGGCAAGTATCTTAACACCAAATTGGGTATTGGTTTTCCTTTCTTCGATAAACAAGGTTTATACCTCAGACTATTACAAAATCTACACTCAGTTGCATTTGCATCATCCTTCCAGAACAACATACAACCTTTGGGGCATAGATGTATCTTCTGTTGTGGCAATCCCAACTCTCTAGTCAACTTCTTCTGCAAATAGTAACTTTTTGGAAACTTGTTGTCTGTTGGCAACACATCACTAACTTTCTGAAGAAGAGCGCTATACCCAGCTTGTGACAGGTGGTACTTGGTCTTTAGCTCCATAAAAGAGCCTACTGCAGCTAACTGTGACATGTTAGAACCATGATATAATGGTTCTTCTGACGCCTTCAATACATCAGAAAAACGCTGGGATAAGAAAGAAGCATCGTCATGCCCAGGACCAAATATTGTCGTCGTTTGTTGAGCCATGTTAGGTTCTTCTGAAAACCCCATATTGTTCTCAACCTCAAACTGGCTATTGTGTGGCTCGTGGGCTGAACCATGAGGGTCAAACCATGTTGGTGGAACAAAACTAGGACCGACTGCATCAAAAACCATTCTTTGAGTAGGGTTCAAATTATCAAACATATGCTTTCCTATCCCAAAGAAATCCATGTCATTGTGATTTGAGGAAGAGAACTCTTCTAAAGAGGGTGTAGAGGTGACCAGTGATTTGAGGAAGAGAACCCTTTTGATAAAGATGAACTCGAACCATGCCTATCTCCTGAAATCTTCCATTCTTACATTTCGAACAAGGACATCTAATCTTATCCCCGTCCATCAAATGCACTTGTGATGTTGGAAACTTAATAAATGTTTCAACGCCATTGATGAAATCGTCCTTCCAACCACCACCACCATTAGATAACCATCTATCATACATCCAATTACGATTTTCCATATCGATACCTACAAACCATCAATTAAATCACTCATATATACAACAACCGTATCTTTGACCTTATTAAACAAGTTACAATTAACTTATAAACTAGCTACGACTATAGCCTCAAAAAACCAGTTCGCGGCTAATGACAAATATTTGAAATAATTAACCATGAATCTAGCCATGATACAAAAAACTTATAGGCAATGTTAATATTAAATCTAAACTCAACATCTAAAATTCATGATCTCTTAGCTATTTATGCCTTCTTTTGTAGCTGTTTGTGTAAACATTATGAACAAAATCTTCAATGTATAATCATATTAACTATAAAATAAACTATAATTAACAAATTATTAAACTTATAAATTAGCTATGATTATAGCCTCAAAAACAATTCGTGGCTAATGATAAGTAATTAAAAATATTAAATCAATAATCTAACCATAATATAAATAACTTATGAGTATTTGTTCATGTAAAATCTGAACTCAAATCAAAATATCATGAACTCTTAGCAATTTTTCCTTGTTTTGCATTTAACTAGATCTAAAAGTTCAAGAACAAAACAAAATCTTAGATATATGTAGTTGATTATAAAAGTAATTAAATATACACATTACTAATGATAAACGATTAAGAAAATTACCTGATTAGCAACTCTCACAATCCAAGATCTAAGATTTGTTGAATATGGAGTGTTTGAAGTTTGAAGCTTGGGAGAAAATTTGCTATGGCCGGATGTTTAGAGCAAAAAGTAAAATGGTGAGTTAATGCATTGCTAATAAGTTGGTACCCGAAGCATTTAATGCACACTATGATTTAGCCATGAAAATAGCTTTTAAAATAGCCACAAATGTAATTATTGGTACATACCTTTAAAGTTAGCCACAAAATGAATTTATGGCTAAATAGCTTCGACGTTAGCCACAACTCCAGCTTTGAAATTATTTTATTGTAATGTAGTTGCAAAGTTAGCCACGAATTATGATTTCGTGGCTATATAGCCATAAAAGGTAGCAATGAAATATATTTTATGGTAAGATGACCATGAAATTTATTTCGCAGCTATATTTATAGCTAATAACTATAAAAGTGCCCTCAAATAATTTCGTTGTTAACGATTTATGGCTATAGCTGCGTTTTTTTAGTAGTGAACCTTCCTACATCACTTTTTATATATAGAAAAAGACATAATTTATCACATGATTCCTTGATGACTGTTCTTCTTATTAAATTACTTTAAAGTCTTTTAAGCACATTACACAAACTATCTCTTTATATGCTTGTTATTAAAACTCTTTTACTGACAATGTGATTGTGTCCTGGAATCATCAGTTTAAGTTTTAATCAACAATGTCTCAACTCTCAGTGGTTATGAATTGAGAAACTTTCAAAGTAAGGAATTTTTTATTCAAGGATGTTACAATGGAGAAAGATATTCCATATTGAAAGTTTGGGACTAAAAGTCACTACGAAATAACTCGGCTAATGTAACCGAAAAGTTGTAATGATTTTTATGGTGCGTTACTATGGGTAATCCAGTGCAATGGATAATAATATAATGTAACATTAGGATCTATTGTAATGGTTCTATGTAAGATGTGTTCCCAAAGGTAATATTTATGGATAATAATATAATGTAACATTAGGATCTATTGTAATGGTTCTATGTAAGATGTGTTCCCAAAGGTAATATTTATGATAACATTTGAGTTCTAGGGAGATTAGTTCTTAAGATAAGAACTAAGAATCAATCTGAGTCATTGATCATTGTTTTTTATCAATGCTCCAGATAAAGCCACGTAGACAATGAGAATAAAAGGAGTAGAAATATGCGGTGGCAATTTTGTAAATAAGGCAAAATTTTCAGGGCAGAAGAAAACCCCCTTTGCGTTTCTCCCCCTTCTCTCCCGCTCTCGCTCGATCGAGTTCGGAATTTCTCACTTGTTTCAACAACAATTTCCTTCGAATCCAAATTATTTTCCACTGAATCTACGCTTGGAAGCTCGACATTTCGATCGATATCTTTCTTCTGGTTGGTGTTTGCTTCGATTTAAGTTCACACGATGGATTCAGGTCAGTTTTCGAAACTTCTAGGGTTCGAGATTTGGAAAATGCTAAAAGCTTCATATTCTAAAAAATTGTTCACTATAATCGCTACGAATTAGGAAGTCTCGGTACTTGTTTTCAAGTTTTTGAACTTTACAGATGTTTTGAAACACCAAAGCAAGAAAAAAACGGTTTCTTATTGAACTTACGGTTCATTGAACAAATATTTAGGGTTCATACATGTCGACTATGAAACACCTAGTTTAGAATTGATTAGTGTTCAACACTTGAATTAGATAGAATCTACAAACTTCATATGAAGAATATGAATTTTATGAAGGTTCATATGATCGAACTGTTAGGTTCATAGGCTTAGACTGTAAGGTTCATATGATAAGATGTCAAAACATTGAAGGCACAAAGTATTTTTAACCTACATGAGATTCAGGTTTAATAGTATTAGGTTCATAATATTTGAATAGTAGGTTCATGATAGTTAGAGCTCTTCATATATTTAGTGACCATTTCTAGTGTATTAGATTAAATATACCAGGTTCATTCATTTTATAATAGAGATTTTGCACTATTTTCTGAAGTTCAAGATCTTATACATAGAGTTCAGAATATGATATTAGAAAGTTCAGGACTGTTAGAGAAGTTCAACACTATTTTAGGAAGAGTAGTTTCTTTAAGAGTTTGAACTTTTGCATGAAGGCTCAAGGGTGTTGATAAAATTGAATGTGCTTAAGCTCAAGCTTGGATGAAATTAGGTTCATTAGATTATAACCAGAGGAACAAACAAATATTTTGAAAAGTGCATGTCTTGAAACAACTAATATAACTTGCTGTTTTTTGAAAAAACTCCTGTGCTAAGATTCAAACTTATAGAGCAGAAAACAAAAACTGTAATAACTCGAACAAGCCCACGCAAGAGAAAGGACCCTGAAGAAATTGATGATGAGGTACAAGAATCATCTGTGAAAACAATATCTGATAAGCAAATATCAGAAGACATAGAACACAACACAGAAGATGAGAGCAAACAGGAAGAAGGTTCGACAAATGCAACTAAGAAAAGGAAAAGCATATCAAAGTCACAGCTTAAGGAGCAAAAAATATGTATTGCAGAGACTAGAAGAGTTTCAACAAGGAAAAGAGAGACAATAATTCAATTTGTTGAACCAAGATATAGAGTGACAAAAGCTACAAACACAAAAGGAGACAACAAGACCTTGAAGAAAGCTGTAAATGAACCAACAGATTTCAAAACAAGGACATTGCCTCATTTACTTGTTACAACTATAAAGAGTTTGAAACAACAGAAGAAAGAAGTGATAAAGAAAATAGGATTTGGGAGCATTCTGGAATTGAAGCTGATGACCATACCAAAAGAACTTGGAAGCTGGCTTGCAGATCGATTTGATGTAGAGCAGAGAGTAATATTATTGGATGACAAAACCTTCATCAATGTAGATGCAAAGGAAGTTCAAAGAATCTTGAGTATCTCAAATGGAGTTGTGTCCTTTGTTAGAGGAGGTGAAGAAGAAAAAGACAAAAATAGGATAAAGGAATGGAAAACTTTCTTGAGATCATCGGAAGTACGTCCATCTCATCTTGCAAATTCAATGCTGTCGTCAAAAGATGAATCCTGGTTCATTCGATCCTTCCTTGTTTTGTTCTTATGTACTTTGGTGGACTTATCTCAGAAAGGCACTGCACTTTAGTCATTGATGATTGAACAAATTGAAGATGTTGAGAGCATAAACTGGTGTCAGTTTATTGTGGACACATTAAAACTGCGAATAGGGGAATGGAAGAACAAAGAAAGACTGGATTTTGTAACGCACCAATACTTGTACTTTTGGTAAGTGTGTTCAAATTGCTACACTTATTGTGATCATACAAATTATGTATACTAACAATGTGTCTTAATTTTTTTGCATTTAAAAAAACAGCTACTGTATGTGGAGAATCTCCAGGAACCTGAAAAGAAAACTTCAAAATCAAGCCTTGCCTTCTTGGGTTTAATAGATGAGAACTTAGGAGAAACATTGGGAAAAGAGAAGGTGACGAAAAAGGAAAGGAAGGAAACAAATGCGCAGACACCTAAAGCATTTGGAGAAGATTACTTACAGGTAAATAAAAATAACTTGAAGAACAAACTCATAAAATAAACAAATTAGTTGCATGAGGTTTTAAGTTCATGAGCTAAGACTAGTAGGTTCATGGACATTGTAATCATGGTTCAACAATATGAAAACAGTAATTTCAAGTTATATATCTGATGATTCATTAAAATAAACAAGGTTCATGGAGTTTGAAATCAAGGTTCATGAGCTTAACATAGTAGGTTCGTGGAGTTTGAAATCAAGGTGCATGTGGTTTTTAGGTTCATGTGCTTAGACTAGTAGCTTCATAGAGTTTGTAATCAAGGCTCAACAATACGAAAACAGTGGTTTCAAGTTATTTATCTGATGATTCATTAATATAATCAGATTAGGTGCATTTGGTTTTAGGTTCATGATCTTAGACTAGTAGGTTCTTGGGGTTTGTAATCGAGGTTCAACAATATGAAAACAGTTGGTTCAAGATGATACACTTATGAATCATCATGAAAATATAAAGATTAGGTTGAATTTATTTTAGGTTCATGAGCTTTGACTTGTAGGTTTTGCATTTTTGAAATCCAGATTCATATAATCAGGAAAGAAATGACGAGTGGTTGTTTGAAGGATCAAAATTATAAGCTCACACCGTGGAAGAGAAATAGACAATATTAAGTGAACGTGAAACAAGAAATCAAATCAGAGAGAGAAAGACGGGAGATAAAACAGAAGAAGAAAGCAATGAACTAGAAGAAAACACTGAACCAGTTGGGAACAAAGCTGGGGATGAAATAGAAGAAGAAACAAAATTGAAAGATGCTGATCCAGATAACCTACTAGCTGAGATGGAAGGATCAAAGATTGAAGGTTCAAGGGATGAAGAAGAATCACAAGTTCAAAAGCCACATGAATCACAAGCTGAGAGAAACAATGAACCTGTACCAGAGGAGGAATTATAAGACATAGAGGAAGAGGATTTAATTAGGGAGCACCGCACCAAAGTCGTTGATGATGATACGGCTAAAATAAAATCACAAGTTTATGAAAGAAAAGGGAAACACAGTAAGGGGAAGAAGATAAAAGATGAACCAACGAAGGATGTTAGCCTAGGACAAGGCGAGCAGGACCAACATTGAAAAGTCCATTCTGAACAAGGGAGGTCAAAATATTATCAAAAGAGACTTAGGAACAAAAAGAAATTTCAAATTACGTGCAAGACATTGGATCCAATGACAAGTAAGTGAAAATACTGACTTGAAGGCTTTTATTCTTTGTTTATACTTATAGTATCTGAGAAACAATCTTATTTATTGCTTTGTCAAAGGGAGGTGTTGTTCAAAGATCCCCTTAAGGAAATAACAAGAGTTGAGTTGAGGTCAGACAATAACAAGATAGATGCAAGGGTTATGGATGCTTGGACTTCTGTGTTAAACCAGAGAGAAAACATTCGAAGCATCAACAACCCTAACAGAGTCTTCATGTACACAATAACTATGGTAAGACATTCTTATTCCAAAATCCACAGTTTTGAATAATATTGGAGATTTATAGATTATATGTTATTGAAGGTTCATGTTGTTTACCTCGATGGTTAATAGTAACAAACAAGTTCATTGAAAAAATAGTAAGTTCTTCTGGTAGGTTAATGCACAAGTATCGTAATTGTAATTGTAGGTTCATTTCATTTATCTTCGACATACAGTAGAAGGTTCGTGAACCTACAGTAGAAGGTTCATGAACCTATAGTAGAAAGTTCATGAACCTACAGTAGAAAGTTCATGAACCTACAATAGAAGGTTCATGAACCTACGACTGTATGTTGCTGAACCTATAGTAGAAGGTTCATGAACCTACAGTAGAAGGTTCATGAACCTACAGTAGAAGGTTCGTGAACCTACGGTAAAAGGTTCGTGAACCCATGAGAGTAGGTTCTCCAATGAATGAACCTACAATAGAAGGTTCAGGGAGTGTAATCTTTAATGATCATTGGACTTAAATAGTAGAATCCTTGTGATAGTATTCCCTTTATATAATACAAAAAATAATTAGACACTTCATGTTGTATATACTGAATTAGGATATAAAATAAAGAAACGCTAGGTTCATTGACCTAAATATATAGTAGGTTCATAAGGGTTGAAATGGGGTTCATTGGACTTACACAGTACAATGTTGATGATTGAATTTCCTTTATGTAATACAAAAAAGGACTAGACACTTCATGTATTTTGAACTGAATTAGGATTTGAAAAAAAAGAAACACTAGGTTCATTAATCTAAATAGTAGGTTCATAAGGTTTGAAATGGGGTTCATTGGACTTAAAGAGAAGGTTCATGACAAAGAACTAGAGAAACTAGAAGATGTTGGAATTTACTTTATATAATTCAAAAAGTGAATAAAAAACTACGTTCTTTAGACTATAAATGTTGGTTCATTGATAACCCTAGTTTTAACAACAAAATAAGAAGGATGATCTGTACAATTTCAACATCAACATGTTGAATGCGAGGATAATGGTGGATGGGCGAGAAATGAGAAACATTGACATGGAAAGGATTGAAACAAATTTATTGAAAGGACACTATTTATCTAAATAATTTCAACAGTGATAATAAGAATGCTGATAACTATAAACTTGCAGGTTTTAGTGACAGTTCAGAACACAACCTTGCACTTCTACATCATATGCTTTGACATCAAGAACTCATCGGTTCAAGTACTCGATACTCTAAACAATGATGGAAGGACCGATATATACACTGTATCTATTGAAAAAGCTGTAAGTTTAACCAACCATTTTCTTATCTATAGTTACAAAGTAAATTTCATTATACCGCTTTGATGTAAGGGAATTTGGATTGCAGACATATTGGTTATCTCAAACACTGAAGACTGTTGCCCTGCATGCAAGACGTAAAAAAACTGAGGAAGCAAAGAAAAAGCCAATAATTGTTCAAATGCCATGGATTGAACCAGGAGACATGACCAACTCGGGCTTGTTTTGCATGAGGAATATGGAGCTTTACATGGGCAACCATATTGAATAGTGGGAGAAAGAGATCAATTTAAAGAACAAAGACAAGTTCATGAAAGTACTTAGAAGGAAGTATATGCATACCATTGTAACCTCGATTGCAAACAAAGTAAAGGATCAGGTTATGGAGAAGGTGAGGAGCACGATTGCAGCTGAATAGAAGTAAAACAGTGACTGGATTGACTGCAGTGGAAAAATTAAAACTGTTTTGAATATGCGGTATTAGCTGAAGTAATTTCATATACAAGTTCATTTGGTGTCTTAGATGTTGGTTTTAAACTTTTAAGATTAAAAAAAGATTGTAAAATGACTAAGATTTAAAGGTGTTGTTTTGCCGTTCTTTGTTAAAAGCTTCACTCAAAATTCACTATGAGGTTCATCAAAATAAAACAACGAGGTTCAACAAAAAAACACAGAGGTTCAACAAAATACAAAGAGAGGTTCACCACAATACATAGTAAGGTTCAACCAAATACACATTAAGTTCAAAGTATTGACAGGGTTAAACAAAGATTACTATGTACCCACTCGTACAAAATAATAATAACACACAAGATCATCAAAATTCACTGTGAGTAGGTTCATCGAAATAAATCAAACAATAAATAAGATGATGTTCATCAGGAAAAAACAGCGAGGTTCATGAAAATACAAATTGAGGTTCACCAGAATATACCGTAAGGTTCAACACATGAACAAACTAGTTTGTACCGATGAACTTACTTGATCAAATATACGAACTTGCTCGCTAAAATCCAAAACCCACAGTTTGAAATAAATGAACATGTTTGTAGGTTCATCACCGATAATTAACATCTTGGTTCATAAAATAAAATAGCAGGTTCAAACAATTACGGTAGAAGGTTCACGGACAAAATAAATATTTTGAATAATTTATTTATTACTCTTTTTTTGAAAAATAAAAATAATTAATTTCCTTATATAAAGAAGAGACGGTTCCACTTCTCTCATTTTCCACTCCACCATCTCCACTCGGGCTCAACTTCTTCTCCAGAAATTTTACACGCCCTCAACTTCTCCTCTTTCTCCAAAAATAAAAACCGAATCACACCAGAAATCGAAACCACTGTTAATGGCAAGAAGATAAAATAGAAGAAGCACATCAATGGATTCCAAAAAACTATCTGGAGAAATGGAGAAATGTGCTTAGGAAACCAGTGAATCTGAAAAAACGAGGGGAGACAAAGGTAAATACAAAATTTAACAAATTTTTCTAGGGTTTCATCAAATGTGTGAAACGGTTACCTAAAATTCGAAAACTGCATGAATACAAATAAAAAAAACTGGTTTGTTTAGAACATGGAAAAAAAATCAATTTTTTAGGGTTGATGAAGAAATAAAAAAGAACGAGAAATAGGAAAAATGTGATGAACATTATGTGTTGAAGAAAAATAGTCATAAAAAGTTAAGGTTTACAAAAAAAAATATAGTTTCATTATATCTGAATGTAGGTTCATTGATTAACTCTAATTGATATCTTCAGAGAAAAGAGATAAAGAAAGTGATAACTCCAAAAAAGAATACGTCTATGACTCAAATGACGAAGATCCACCGATCACGTTATCTGGATTTGCACTTTGCCCTAAAAAGAGCATTCCTCTGAGAGGTCCCTCAGGGCAGCGTCCTTCCCCACAAATGAAGAAAATAATGAAAAAAATAAACAAGATGCGAGAAGCAGGTAAATGATGCGGGATATGGAATTAGAGGTTCATAGGTTCAATAGAAGTTTAAAGTTTATAAGTTCAAGCATTATATCTGAATGTAGGTTCATTGATTAACTGCTTTTGATAATGCAGGTTATTCAGAGAAAAAAGATGAAGAAAATGATAACTTCAAAAAAAATGACGTCAATAACTCAGATGATGAATTACCACCGATCACGTTATTTGGATTTCAACTTTGTCCTAAAAAGAGCATTCCTATGAGAGGTCCCGCAGGGCAGCGTCCGTCACCCCAAATGCAGAGAATAATGGAACAAATTACCAAGATGCGAGAAGCAGGTATATGATGAGGCATATGAGGCTTTTGTACTTTGAATTATAAGGAGAATATGATAATATATCTGCATGAGCCTGAACTTTGATGATTCAAATTTCGTATTTAATAATAAGATGATTAGATGATAACATACAAAAAGTTTAATACAGTATTTGAATTATTCTAATTCCACTATTAATATAGGTTTTATAAATGGATGTAGAGGTTCATGGGTTCACTAGAAGTTAAAGTTTAAAAGTTCAACCATCTTTATAGTGAAGGTTATGATTTAAGTAACAAAAAGGTCAAAGAGATGTGGTTTAGGTACTGTAACCAATTTTTATGTTCATAATCATTAGGTTCATAATAATATTTTACAGGTTCATGACTATAAGAGATGTTTGTGATCAATTTTCCATGGATGTTTTCGAAATTATTGTTTCAAAATCAAGAATTAAAAGCTATATTCCTTCAAATATAGATAATATGCATTGTGATTATGAGTTCAGGTTCATAGATGGTTAATAAGATTCATACAATCAATAATTAATTTTATTATGAACCTGTTACACATAAATGTTTATATTTATTTGATCAAATGCCAAAAAGAAAAAGAAAAAAGAAGTGATTGATATATCATCGGAAGAGGATGATGAAGGAGAACAAGAACCACAAAAGGAAGAAGGAATGGAATCTGAAGTTGATAGAAACGAAGAATCTGATGCTAACACAAAATCAAATAAACTAGAACCGGAAGAAGAAGAAGATGAAGAACAAGCACCAGAGGAGGAGAAAGGAAAGAAATCACAAGGGGAAATGAACAAGGAAAAAGAGGTTCAAAGGGAGGTCAGACAAACAAAACCAATAGAAGAAGGGAAGGAAAAACTTGAGATGGGAGAAGGAAACTCATATGGAGAGGATATAAACACTGAAAACGAGGTTCAAAGAGACAACAATGAACCAGAGTCAGTAGAAGATGAGGTGATGAGGCTAAAACCTACCCACAAGTGTACGAGGTCAGTTGTAGTAGTCAAGCGTCGATCCCACATAGACCAATATAATATTTATTGAAACCCTACCAGTGAATTAGGTCGAAAATGTATTGATAAGGACGAACCAAGCTAACTAGGAATAACAAAGAAAACAGATAAAGATATATGGATAAATGTGTCTAAGGTTAAGGATCACCGCAACAATGGTTCAGTAAATAAAATCACACTTGTTTGTAGCTAAATTACCAACGAGATGATAACTAAGCAATTGTAGGGCAAAGATCAAACATGATGGTGCCAACACTTCATCTAGAAAACACCATTGATGAAAAAGGAGAGAATTGGGATACTTGTGTATTACTTGGGGAAAAAGCCTCTTTTACAATGATGAGGGAGCCCTTTATTTATAGGCCCTTACTATTTAACGCCCACCCTTTTTGCTATTTACCGCCCAGGTCATCCGTGCGTCACACATGGATTAAATCCGTGCGTGACGCATGGTTGTAATCCACATGCCACGCACAGAACAAAACCATGCGTGACGCATGGACACCATCCATGCGTCACGCATGGATTTTTTACCTATAAAAGCCCAAAAACATCAAACCCTACCATTTTGTCACCATCTCCAATTTCACTTACGGCGGCTGCACTCTCAAACGCACCATTTTACCTAAAATCCATCATTCTCATCATCTTTTTTGCATATAAGGTATGTAAACATTAAGATTTCATTGTTATGGTATGGTATTGATGTATATATGAGGTTTTCATGTTGTTTTGATGATATTTACTTCAAAATCCAATGTGTATGTTAATTAGTTGTTTAGAAATGATTAAACTTGTAATATATGAATGGATTGTGTACTTTGTTGATAATTTATTGACCAATTTCATATTTTGATGTGTATATAGTTTATTAGGGTTTTGATATTGAATTAGGGTTTTGTGAATTAGGGTTATGAATTAGGTTGTTGAAATTTGGTATGGTTTTAATGAAATTATTGAAAAACTGTTAGAATTTTGGAAAAACTGTTGAGATTAGGGTTTGAAACATGGAAAATCTGTTGACGAGCAATTTCTGGAATGTGCAATTCCATGCGTCACGCATGGATGGAAGCCATACGTGACGCATGGAATTGCACATTCCAGAATTTTTTTTCTGCAGTTACAGATTGGATTTGATGATATACTGATTGAGTTTTTGATGATATGCTGATTAAATTCAGTAAACTGATTAATTTTGTGGAATTGCACATTCTATGATGCAGATATGGATGGTGGTCGTCGACCTGGACGCGATACTCATCAAAGAAACAGAGAACTGAAGAAAAAAGATCCCATAGTTCCAAAACCAAGGAAGAAGAACAATAGACAAGAATCGCCTCCTCGTCGTTCAGAGTTTTCTGGTGAGATGCAACAACAACAGATACAAGAGCAACAACAACAGCAACATCAGCAGCTAGCTTTGTCTGCTGCAAGTTTCGATCCCCAGGGTTCCCCTCATTACTTTCCTGGCACCCCCATTCTGATCCCACATCAAACACTGTTTCCACAACAAACACAGTTTCCAGGCTATCCGGGCTATCCACAACAAGAGCCATCATTTGTGGAGATGATGAGACAAGCTACTGGTTCTCATAACTTTCAGAACCCTCAGACGGGTGATGACCAGTACGCACTGGTTGCTTGTAGCAGTGCAGGGCCATCAGCTGGGGGTGCAAATGCTGATTCTGATTCTGATTATGAGCAGGAGCATGAGCATGAGGAACAGGGTCAGGAAGAGGATCGGGCATATGAGAATGTTCATGAAGAACATGAAGAAGCGGAAGAGCAAGAGGAGCGAGAGGAACAACCCAGAAGACGACGACGACGACGACAACCTCCGGTCAGAAACATATACGTCCCTCAGTTAGAGGGGGGTACTCCTGGAGGTCCACAAATTCCGGAGCTACTCATAAGCTTTGAAGCTCATACAACCTTTTTTGTGCAAAAAGGAAAGGTATGTAATTAGAATTTCGTTTATAGATTCAATACTTATCATAACTAATTTAATGTTAGGAAAATGGTTGAAAAAAATGATAAAATTACGTTCAGTTCATTATTTGATTATATGAAAGATAAAGTATGTTTATTTTAATTTATGAATTGTAAATGTGTTGTGATATTAAATTTGTTAATGTATGAATTGATTTCATTAAATTGATGGATTATTTGTTGAACTATTTGTAGTTTTGTTGAAAATTTGGTTAAGGTGTGTTGTAAAGAATGCAGAAACTGGAAAGGTTGCATTCTGTGTAATGCAATTCCATGCGTGACGCATGGTTCATGTCCATGCGTCACGCATGCTTCTGTTCCATACGTGACGTGGGGAGCAGAACCATGCGTCACGCATGGAATTGCATTACACAGAATGTCAAGTTTCTGCAGTTTGTGGAAAAAATGTATGCGTTATTGAAATTATTTGTGTTACGTAATCAATTTACAGGATAGAGGCGTACTCCCTTACCAGACTAGACAATCGCAGCTGAAAGATTGGGAACTTAATTCTGACTTGCCATGGGGTAATCACGCAGTTGCAACGGAGCTGACTCATCTCAGGGTATTGATGTACGATGTGATTGATTATCCGCTCATCTGCGCCTTTATAGAAAGGTGGCATCCTGAAACAAACAGCTTCCACATGCCATTTGGTGAGATGACAGTGACGTTGCTCGACATCAAGAAGCTGATGTTGCTTCCTATTCAGGGGAAAGCTATGGTGACCGACCCCACCGCTTCAGTCGGGAGAACTACCAACAAGAACTATTTTGGTGAAAAGGGACGACAAAATTTTCATCTTCAAAATGAACAGCTCGATAGTTATTGGATTAGAGCAAAAGAGTTTAAGGCGCACATTGAGGGCCTTAATGATCCCGTAGTTCATGGAATGGGATATATATTCCACTTGTTGGCTTCCACAATCTTCACTGACAAGTCACAACATAAGCTCCCGGTGAGATTTGGTGCATTTCTAGGGAGTGTTGAAGAGGCAAGAAGTATGTCTTGGGGATCTGCGGCGCTAGCATATTTCTATCGCCAAATGGGCATCGCTACACGCCAAAATTGTGGTTTGATCTCATTTTGTTTCACTCTCCTTCAAGTAAGTTTTTAATTATTTAGGAACTACATTTTTTAGCAATCATAACTTATTTCTATGGTTTTAATGCTAACTATATTTTTTAAATGGTAGGGTTGGATATACACATACTTCCCATCCTTAGCAGCTGGTGTTCGGCGTAATCCTGGTTGGTCAGTTGATCATCCTTATGCGTTTCGGTTTCTACCAGAGGAAGCGTTGCCGAAATACGACCCTGAAGCACGAAACTACAGAGCTGAACTAGATGCAATGAGGGCGGATCAGGTATTTGTGTTGCATTTTGTTTACATTTTTAAGCCTCAGTTTTTTTTACCTCTGTTTTGGACCTTAAGGTGTAAAATTACTGTTTGAGTAATGCAAGACGTTGATATCGTTTTTAGGTTAATTGGAACCCGTATGGTGAAATCGACTTCAATGATCCTGCCTATGCTCCTGCTCTTTTTTTCGGGGTGTTGAGCTGCATGGACATAACCGAGCCCCACCATCCCGATAGGTCGCCTAGGCAGTTTGGTAGGGTGCAGATGATTCCCAGGCCTCCAATTTCACCCCTTAGAGCCCATAGGCTCATCAGCCCTAGGTCATATGTGGTGAATTATGATAGAATGGCGTGGAGTTGGGAGGGGATGGATATCCACAGGGCGACCCTTGAGCAGATGGGACCACCTGCGGCGACGGGTTTTGAAGAAGCTCCGGAGTATCTTCTGTGGTACATCCCCCGCACTCATCGATTTCTGATACCCGACAGACACGCTAGCTTGGAAGCACAGCAGGTATTACATTTATCTCATGTAACTTGAGATCTTGATTTTTCTTTAAGTTTGATTTAAGGTAAACATTATGCAAATAGCTGATTTCAATATTTAATTTTATTTGTAGGTTTTTGACAGGGTCTATGATCACTTGTCACCATATGCAACCTTGCCTATGATGTTTCTGCAATGCATGGAGCCATAACCGAGGTCCTTCAAGATATTGAGCCGTGGACAACTATGTATCAACAACATCGGTGGTGAACTGTTTGTTTTTTATGAAATGTTTGTTTTCAGATTTTCAGGATTGTCCGTTTTTCGTAAGGATTGTTTGTTATGACGTTGTTGAACTTTTCATTTCTGGTTAGCGTTGTTGAATTTGTTGGATTATTTGTTTAGGGTGCAGAAGACATAAATCTGCATTCTGTTGGTCAAATGTCGAACCATGCGTCACGCACAGATGCGTTCCATGCGTCACGCACGGTTTGCTTCCATGCGTGACGCATGGAATTGTTAACCTAGTTTGAAATCGCCTATAAATTGACTCCCTCAGCATACCATTTCCACTCATTAATCTCTCGTTTTCACTCCATCAGCCTGTAAGTTGATTTTTGAAGTTCTTCATTCAAGCTCCATATTCCACATCTTATTCCTTACTTTCTCACTTGTTTTCTTACATTGTATTACTGATTGGAAACCAATATGGCATCATCCTCATCATCATCTTCAATACCACGAGAAGGCAACACCATTCAGTGTCCAAATAAGAGGTGTAGGAAGTCTATCACGGTTTTCAGCGCTAATGACAAGATGAGACCAGACCAGTATGGCCGGAGGTTTATTACATGCGAATGTAATAATCCTATCAGGTGGGTGTTTCTTGATCCTGAATATGACCCTCATCATCTCCGTGTCATGAAGAAATTGTTGGAGGAAAACCGGACTATGGCAGCGAAACTGGAAATCTTTAACGAAGAGAAAGAATGAGTCTTTTTTATGCTGTAATGAATCTGTTTTATTTTGTAATGTATCGGTTTTTTGTTGAAACGTATCTGTTTTATGTTGTAATATATCTGTTTTATGTTGTAATTCCGATGTCTCCTTTTGATAAGACTACTCATATGTCTCATTTTGACAAGACAACTCATATGTCTCCTTTTGACAAGAAAACTCATATGTCTCCTTTTGACAAGACAACTCATATGTCTCCTTTTGACAAAACAATTCGAAAGTGTTGATTTTGACAAGTAAAGCTGAAATGGAAATTCTGCATTCTGTAGGAAGAATGCAATTCCATGCGTCACGTGTGGAACAAATCCGTGCGTCACGCACAGATGTGTTCCACACGTGACGCATGGAATTGCATTCTTCCTACAGAATGCAGAATTTCCATTTGAGATGCAAAGCACCTGTTTCACGTGAAATGTAACCTAGAAATACCACATAAAGACTGAAATGTGCATCAAAAGATACAACCTTACAACATTAGAAGGTCATTCGAAGCTCGAAATAAAATACACATTACAACATTGTCTGGACTGACAATAACTCTTGAACTAGTAATCGTTTTCATCATCGTCTGGAATTGTGATGCTTTGTTTGGACGATTGATGTCCTCCTCTTTTCGGGGGGGTGTAAGCCCCACATCTTTGCCACACTTCGTCATACAAGGCCGCAGCAGATTCTTCACAATTACGCTCCCAAAGATTATAAACAGGTGGTAATGGACATCCATCCTTCAGGCGAATCTGAGATAGATTTTATGGAATTGCATAATTAAATTTACATGTAATGCACTAGGTAAATAGCAATTGAAAAAAACATACCGGGATGAAATGTTCTTCCTGTGTGAGTAGTAATAGGCAAACAACTTGCATCTTGGCTCCAGGTTGACCATACCAAGTCGGAAGTCTAAGAGGTAGGAATGTCTGTTTAATTTGCTCGCCTAGACACACAAAGACACAATTACATGCCGAAGCCACCAAACATGCCATTTCTGGTACGGTAAGCCACTTATCCCTTGGAGCTGGGTAGTAATCGCTTTCCCATGTAAGTTGATGTATAGCGGACTCCAATGTTGGATTTACTTCTCCACCAATCCACGTGCCTTTAAGTAAATGCCAAATCTCTTTAGCCTTTCTTATCATCTCTTCTCGTATGAACTTCCAATGCTCTTGGGTCCCACCTGTTACATGACTCTCAAAAACAGATTGAGTAACGGAATATTTTGGATAAAGTGTACATTAGAGTGAAGATAATATCGGTCACCTGTTTCCATAGAAATAGATCTAAACCCGCAGTTTCCATCGGCTCTGATGTCAAACCAACCCTCCACACATGGTCGCATGCACATTGGTATCTTTCTAATGTACTTAGAAGGCGCATACATTTTTTGTGGAGCGGGAGGTGCACCAAAGGGTTTAGGAACCCTTTGCTTCTTGGGAGGTGTTTCTTCCAAAGCTCTAGACCTCATCTCTTGGTCGGTGTATTCCCATGCTGACTTCTTTCTTTGTGTAGATCTAGGCACTTTGTTAGGAACTCCTTGGGGACGACCACCGGTGTATTTCGAAATAGGCGGCTCTTTGAGAGGTGTATCCACTTTAGCTATCTTTCTGACAGATTCAATACACTTCTCTTGATCATGTGGTGACAAGGTGTTCCATGTTTCTTCATAAAATTCATCAAATAAACGTCTTGCCACGTTTTTCTTAGTTTCAAGATGACACTGTGTATCCACTTCTTCCAAAGACAACGTACTCCAAAAAGGATGCAAAGACACGGGCTGAATTGGCATTTGTTTCTTCACACAAGTCGCAAGGTCATGGACACACAGCATCCCATCTCTGACCTTGGTTGCACAATCGCAATATTGTGGATTGTACATGCCTTGTACACCTTTGTCGTATTCTTTAATCAAGAGCTCCATTGCCTTGTACGAAACTTTGCACTTCAAATGTACAAACAAAGATGTTTGGTGAACAAGTCTATACGTCTTTGTTAGGCTCTCCTTAAATGAACCCAATATCTCTTTCAGCTGGTTTCGTGCCATGTCACTGTATTCCTCAAACACTGTGTCAAGCCTACCTTGTCCACCACTCAAATATGACTTCAAACAGGAATGCGCTCCTTCCACTCTGCATTTTTATTAAGGTGTTCAACCAGGAATGTGCTTGTTTCTGTAAACTGCACAAAACTTACTTGATTGTGGCATATGTGGAGTCCATTATAAGTACATAGGGAAATGATTTCAAGAGCTTCATTGATTCAGGGGACGCAAAGAACATATCACCAATCATAGATGCATCATCTTTGCTTGTCCTATACTCCATGAAATAGTCGCTCTGTTTGCATTTGTAGAAAAACTCTTGGATAACAGTTCTTCCTTCCCTGTTTTCGATCCTCGTCTTGGCCATCAAATTGTAAACTTGTTTTTTTTTGTAAGGTTCTTGGAAGACTTGTTGAGCATAGTGTAAATCTCATTTGGTTTACAATGAGCCCTAGTCATTTCAACTACTGTACACACTTCATCAGGCGTCAATCTGCCTGCAAACGCATTCCCAAACAAGCTACTACCAATAGGATGGTTGTGGGTACCTAACATTACAGTAAGTTTCCAAGCCCCTCTATGCTCCTCTCGAAGCTTTAATTCGAACCAACATCTACATTTTTTCGTCTTTATGTTTTTCCTCACTCCCTTAGCTTTTGAGTAATTCACTCGTCCTCTATCACAGATAAGCTGAAGTTTTCCAGATTTTGTTTCGGTAGGTGCTCTACTCCTTCCATTGACTATGCAAAAGTTGTTGGCTTGTGCAATGTTAACGGCCCAACTCACTCCCTGTTGTCTAGAGGCGAATACCAAGTCATTTGCAAACAACTCTGAGTAATCAACAGAGACATATTGTTCTTCTTGAACTTCAATATCAAATTGTGGTGCAGTACGCAAAGGACGAAACACATTTAAGCTACTTGTGTCTGAAAGTGGCCTCATCAAATGCGAAGGCCATTGCGACAAACCGTAACCGGTTCCAAAAGATCCAGTGTTGATATCACCAAACTGTGATTGCGGTTGCTCCGATGTTGTAAAATCAATGCCCAAATCAAACGAAGGTATGTAGTCGAGGTATGACGGAGGTGGGCAGTCATTAAGAGTAATCTTGTCTAATCCAGTAAAAACAGAAAAGTTCATCTATGCACAAACACACAGATAACAAACCAGTTAAGATTCTGTATGGAACATCCACACGTCACGTGTGGATCCATTCCATGCGTCACGCACGGTCTTGAACCATGCGTGACGTGTGGAATTGCCATAAGTCATACATTTCAACCCCCTTAACGAACAATGCATACATTATAATACATTTCAAACATCACAATCACTAAAGTCAATAAAATCCATAAATCCATTAAATCAAGTTAAAACCAAGTCAAAACAAGTCAAAATCCATAAATCCATACAACTAATACCTTGAACATGTAAAATCCATTAAACCTAACTAATACAAACCCCTAAAACAAGTCAAAACCTTAAAAAGTAATATTATAATACATTTCAAATATCATAAATCAACATAAATTCACAAATCAACATGTTTAGTCATACAACTAATACCTTGAACATGTAAAATCCATTAAACCTAACTAATACAAACCCTAAAACAAGTCAAAACCTTAAAAAGTAATATTATAATACATTTCAAATATCATAAATCAACATAAATTCACAAATCAACATGTTTAGTCATACAACTAATACCTTGAACATGTAAAATCCATTAAACCTAACTAATACAAACCCTAAAACAAGTCAACACCTTAAAAAATATTATTATGAACAAGAAATGTTACCTTATTAAGGTTGTAACTTGAAAATGGAGCTTCTCCACCTCTTTCATTGGTGCATTCCTCTTCATTCTCCATATAGAAAGAAAGGAAGATAGTTAAAAATGGTGTTTTGCTCTCAAAAATGTTCAACAATGGTGTTAAAAGGGTTTTGACATTTGAAATATGGAAAGAAAGGTAGATAATAGGGATTAATGTAGGTGTTACGGAAATAGTAAAAAAATTAATGGAGTTATTACAGTAGGTGAGACAAGACGTACTTGCTGCATGAGTTCTGAAAAGAAAATCCGTGCGTTACGCATGGTTTCCATCCATGCGTGACGTGTAGTTTGCAACCATGCGTGACGTGTGGTTTGCAACCATGCGTGACGTGTCAAATGGCACATGATCCCTTTGATTCTTAGTAACACTGATGTGTGCATGATTTCCAATCAAAATAAAATTACATATTGTCAAAGGTTGGACATTTAGGCCACGTAAGAAGTCCAAACAAAGGATATGCTACTTTACAAGTTAATAGTTGTTATTGGGAGTTACCCACATGGTTAAATATCCCTAATAGGCATTGAAAACAAGTTTCATTCCATTCGGACATCGTTTGAGTGTCGTTTCGTCAAATTGGGCCTTAAGTCCATTTAAGGCCTATTTAGGCCTTTTAGCGTTTACGTGCCTCATTTCGTGTGTGCAAGACCTTGTTGCTACTTAATATCCCTAAAAGAGTAATTTGTATAGTAGTTTCAACAATAATCAACGTCTATGTTGTAGAATATACATATTGCGACAAGTTAGAGAAATACGACTAGTTTGTTTTTTACAAAGGAGGTGGTACTTTAAAAGTTAGAAGTTGTGATTGAGAGTTACCCACATGGTTAAATATCCATATTAGTCATTAAAACAAGTTTCATTCCATTCGGACATCGTTCGAGGGTTGTTTGGCTGATTTGGGCCTTAAGTCCATTATGGCCTTTTTAGGCCTTTTAGCGTTTACGCATAGTTTCGAGTCCCGTTTTGTATGTGTGAGACCTTATTGGGACTTTATATGTCTTATAACACAATTGTGTATAAATTTTTCAAACATACAAAAACATCAATGTTGCGACCATATATAATGCAACAAGTTAAGCTTGTGATGAGTAGTTTGATGTTTTACAAAGAGGGTGTTACTCTAAAAGCAAAAGGTTTTGATGCAAAGTTACCGACATGGTTAAATATCTCTAATAGGCATTGTAAACAAGTTTCATTCCATTCCGATGAAGTTTCGACGACGTTATGGCGAATTGTGGTTTTAAAGCCGTTAAAAACAACACGACAAATGAATTATTTTGCGTGACATAACTACAAATACATTGACGCATGGATTGTTTACCAGTATAAATGAACTATGAATGTTTATCCACGCGTGACGCATGGATCTAATCCTCGCGTCACGTATGGATATAAACCGTGCATGACGCAGGGTTCCCTTCCATGCGTGACGCACAAAATGACACATGATCCCTTTGATTCTTAGTAACACTGATGTGTGCATGATTTCCAATCAAAATAAAATTACATATTGTCAAAGGTTGGACATTTAAGCCACGTAAGAAGTCCAAACAAAGGATATGCTACTTTACAAGTTAATAGGTGTTATTGGGAGTTACCCACATGGTTAAATATACCTAGTAGGCATTGAAAACAAGTTTCATTACATTCGGACATCGTTTCAGTGTCGTTTCGCCAAAAACCGCCTTAAGTCCATTTAAGGCGTTTGTAGTGGTTTTAGCGTTTACGTGCCTCATTTTGTGTGAGCGAGACCTTGTTTCTACTGAATATCCCTAATAAGAGTAAGTTGTATAGTATTTTCAACAATAATCACCGTCAATGTTGTAGAATATACATATTGCGACAAGTTAGAGAGTTACGACTAGTATGTTTTTTACAAAGGAGGCGGTACTTTAAAAGTTAGAAGTTGTGATTGGGAGTTACCGACATGGTTAAATATCCATAATATCCACTGAAAACAAGTTTCATTACATTCGGACATCGTTCGTGTGTCGTTTCGCCAAAAACCGCCTTAAGTCCATTTAAGCCGTTTTTAGTGGTTTTAGTGTTTTGGCATAATTTCGAATCCTGTTTTGTATATGTGAGACATTATTGGGACTTTATATGCCTTATAACACATTTTTGTATAAATTTTTCAAACATACCTGAACATCAATGTTGCGATTATATATTACAACAAGTTAAGCTTGTAGTGAGTAGTTTGATGTTTTACAAAGAGCGTGTTACTCTAAAAGCAAAAGGTTTTGATGTAAAGTTACGGACATGGTTAAATATATCTAATAGGCATTGTAAACAAGTTTCATTCCATTCCGATGATGTTTCGATGACGTTATGGCGATTTGTGGTTTTAAAGCCTTTAAAAACAACACGGAACATGAATTATTTTGTGTGACATAAGTACAAATACATTGAATACATTGACATGGACCACATAAGCAACAAAAAAATACATTGAAATCCATGCGTCACGTATGGTGTAAAACCATACGTGGTGTGTGGATGCATTCCACACGTGACGCATGGTTTTATGTTGCAAAATCTTATTGCTAAATTTAGAATGCTTATATTGTTGTTATGTTGACGAATGTTCAACCTTACTATACGTCAAATTGTATATGGTGCGCCATACAAATTGCGACCTCGTTCGGTTTTCAAACTATGTTTCACTTACAAAGGTATAAATTTGAATTTCAAGTTACACACAAGATCAAATAGACATTATAAGGATTGAAACAAAGTTTCATTCCATTTCGATAAAGTTTCGATGACGTTTTTGTCAAATTGGGCTTTATCGCCTTTAAAAAGACACTAAAAATGTGTTTCTTTGCACACTTAACTAGAAATACATTGAATACATTGAATAACCCTAGATTCATATATGCAAATCCATGCATGACGTACGGATTGTATCCATGCGTCATGCAGGGATTTTATCCGTGCGTCACGCATGGATTTTATCCGTGCGTCACGCATGGATTTTATCCGTGCGTCACGCATGGATTGTATCCGTGCGTCACGCATGGATACAATCCATGCGTTTTCTGGAATGTGCAATCCGTGCGTGACGCACAGATTAAATCCATGCGTGACGCACGGATGACCTGGGCGGTAAATAGCAAAAAGGGTGGGCGTCAAATAGAAACTATGTATTTATAGGCAAACCCTAGTTCTATCTTTAAGGAAAAAATCTTATATTTTTCCTTATATCTTTAACCTAATATAAAACATGGTAAAAGATATTCTTTCTAATATCTTTTACTATTTACATAATGAATATTAAATAAAAGACATAAATATACTCAACCGACTTTATCTTGATCTCGACACGCTCTCATACTCGTTCTTTCTCGTACTCATTGTCGTCTACACGTAGCTCTTGTCGTCGACATACTTAATCTTCACGTAGGTGACCTTGGAAACTCATAGATAATCAAGGGAACTCGTAGGTGATCTCGTAGAGGAGTTCATCTATCTCGTAGATGACCTCATCTATCTCGTAGATGACGTCGGGGACCATGTTGATGGTGTCACGGTGATGAATGACCTTGGGAACCTCGTTAAAACCTCTTCTTAGGAAAACCTCGTGGGAAAAACCATGAGAAGAGTAAAAAGAGTACTTCGTGCTGACCTTAGTGATGTCGACGATCATGTTACTTGCATGGACGTCTTCTATTGTTCTCCCCGTTTTCATATACATTCCAACGCGTTGACCTTACGAACACGTCGCAACCGTAGTGGTATTTATCGGCACAAACAATACCCCTAAGGTGTTTTGCTGACGAAATCCTTAAGTCCGGGAAACGCCTTCATTCCTTCAATGCCTTCTCTTAATCTCAACGCATTGCTACTATAACTTGATGCTCGGAACTCTATTGGTTCATAAGCAGCTCCCCGAACTCGTGTTCTACGTTTAAACGTGTCTTTTCTTTCTAACTGGCGATAGGCGATCTGGATCTTGGGCTTCTTACGCCTTCTTTGGAGAGAATCAACTTCGTGCTTAATCAACTTTGAAATGTTCGCGGGAGGAATATGAAATCATGGCTAATGAGGACTTCGTAAGTGAAGTCGTTGCTTCACCATAATCCTCAACTTGGTTACTTGGATCATTCTGTCTTCAAGCAAATCTTTAGATGGCGATTTACTTCTTTCTTGTAACATATCTCCTTATTGGACCTTTGCCTCATGTTTGGGTTCTCAACGTGGTACTTCGAGCATCTTCTGCTCCTCTTTCTAAGGATATCACTTTTGGAGGAAACTACTACTTCGTCACAGACGAGAGAAACAATCGACTCTGTCAACTTCTTTCTTCCTTTGCTACTGCATACTTAGATCTTTTTCTCTTACTCTTGTTCTCGACCAATCGATGCTTTTACTCAGGGAAGTTTCATGGGGACACTTCGTCGCTCGTTCTTAGACTTTGTGGAGACTCTATTCATCACCCCTAGCTTGGGTGACGTGGAACTTTTCGGCTTTCTTGACTTCTCTCCTTACGCATTTGCTTAGCGTCGAGGTACTCTTTGGAGATCACGACGGGCGATGGCGATGCGTTCTATCTCTACGCGTTTTCGTAATTTTCTTCTTTTTTGGTACATACTTTGATTTCTGGCGTCTCTTCTTATGATGCTACTTCTTAACTTCCGTGTCTACTTTGACATACTTTTTTCATAACATACTCTTTTTTCTCTTTGGCGATTCTACGCGTTCTCACTTTCAATGCGTATGTTATAGCACATCGGCGTGTTCTTGCTTTCAACGTGTCTCTTATAATTACCTCACCCCTTGCATATGGGTGTTGGCCTCTATTGCCTGGAGTCTTACTAGAAGTTGGAGAGAGAGATAGACTTGCTCGAGGTGAAGCTTGTAGACGAGCAGTGGAGATACGTGAAGAAGAATAACTAAGTAGAAGAAGGTCTTGAGCAACGTACCCGGGATGAATAGATTGTGCTTAGCAGTTTAGGAATGTGCAGTCATTCTTGCTCTAATGGTTCAAGGATGCCGTGACTTTCTTGCTCTGATGGCGATTATGTCATAGGTCCGACCCCTAGTGGCGTTTTCATGGCGGCACAACTTGATCTTCATGCGATGCTCTTAGATTGCTTCGAGTCTTAAGGAGATATAACGAGAATGTTCTGCATAACGCATCGGGAGACGTCTTTGGAGAACACGTTGCACATCTGGTAACGCGTTGGCGATGACACATTGTGTCGACTACACTGAATTTTACTTAATACTTTTGGGAGCACTGCTTCTCTTGAATGTCTTTCTTAGACTTGTTCGGTGATAACTTTGACCTCGTCGTGCTTGTAGTCGTACTAACGCTTCTCGTGACTAGATCATGCTTGGTTCTCTCAGGAGGGTTCTTTAAGATGCTTTTATTTTCTTACGAAGATGCAATTTTGTTATACTTGTTGTGATGCTTCTGATCGTATTCTCTGGGGATGGTAATCTTCCTACGCGTAGAATTTGCGTGATCTTGGCCAACTCGTGATTGTCGTTCTCGTTCATATTCTCGCTCTTGGGTTTTTTCTGATCTCATGCTTTTGATTGAGATTCCTTTGTCGCGTCTTTTCGAGTCTTTACTTGAACTCCTCGTCTTTCCTTGTTGCGAACTATTCCTCTTATCTTGCGTGACTTTTTTTACTTTACTTGATCTTTCTTTGGCGGTACAACGTATTCATCTACGCGTCGAATGAGTTACTCTCTTCTTTGGATCGTCTCGATAGTACTTCTATCTTTATTTTTTCCTGGCTCCAAACGTGCTTTCTGGCTTCCTTATCCTTTTCTTACAGGTAGGTGGTTTGAAACTTGCTTTGTCTTAACGCGTATTTTATGCGTTCCTTGGCTTTGGATGTGTTTGCGTGTTTCCTTGAGTGGTCCTACCCCTTTTGGTAGGTTTGACTTAGGCTCCCCGTAGACTAGGTTAGAGTTACCAAAGACCCTTGGGCCTGCTTTACTTGTTGTATCTTGCACTTTGTTTCTTGCGTCGTGCGCGTTATTCTTCTCGTCAGAGACGTCTTGGGAGCTTGCTCTTTCTTTGGTTTTGATGTTTCATGTGCTTATGTTTTGGTACGCGTATCTTGCTCTGCATACGTGTAGAACTTTTTCTTTTTGACTTTAACTTCCGTGACCCCTTACGCGTAGCTCGTTTGTGAGTGCGTAGGTTTGGTCCTTGGCTTTCGCTTTTGCTACTTTATCTTTAGGGTGTGGTTTTCTACCCTTGGTATGACACTTTGTTCGTAGTGAACACGTTAGAAAGTTTTACTTACTTGATAGGGTGGTACGGTCAATGCGGCGACTTTTGTTCTATGTCGACTTACATGAAGGTTGGGTCCAACATTTCCTCCGAACCCGGAGCGAGTGGCGGACGTAGATCAACATGTGATTTTATCAGCTTGTGACGTTACCCCTTACTTATGGTGGATCCTTTGCCACACGCTAGCGTTAGGTCGACGTCGAACTCTTTTAATCGACGGGCCTATTCATCGTGTAGCGTCCGATTCTTGATTGCTTGGACTTACGATGCCGGTGGACGCCTCCCAGCCGGTTTGGCGATTTACCCGTGGATTCATGACTCTCAGAGGGGTCGTGGAAGGTGCAAGTACGCGTTCCTAGAGAGTGTTCGTGGCAATAGGTTTCCCTTCTTTGCTCAGCGGACCGTGTCGGTTTCGCGAGGTTCCGGGCTTCATTCCCCATGACCATTGCCACACGTCGCTAACAATCATGGGAAGCGTCGACTCGGAGTCGGCGGTTTGGCTAACATTGCATACGCGTAGATGGAGCCTTGAACGCGTAGGCTAACGAAATTCCTCCCCGGCGCGGATTTTCGCCGCGACCTTCTTGTACTTTGTGTTATATCATAGACACGGAGCAAGTAATTGGAAATTAAACAGCTCATCATGCTTTAACACATTGGAAAGAAAGTATGATTATGCACTTAAATAATCATGATGACTCGACATGACGACATTCAAAAGCTACCCCTAGTCGACGCGACCCCTTGTCGCATCGACGCTATGACGACGACATGATTTTGCAGAAAGAAAACTTACTTAGACATGCGTAACTTGGTAAATATGCACTTTAACTGGCTAACAATCAATGGCTTGGGGTGAGTGACGTTCCATGAACGCATCACTCTTATTCCCTCGGTGGTGACGGGTTCATAGGCACCACTTCATACGGGCGTTTCCAGGATGCGTCGAGTTTCCCAACGCTCTTATCCTCAGGAATTCTTTTCTTAACGCTCAACTGCCTTACTTGGAATACTTTTTCTTCTGGTGTTTCAATTGCAACTTTTTGTGTTGTTCTTTTTTGGAAAATTGCTTTTTCTTTCAACTTGACGAGGAATCTCTTTCTCTTCCTCAGATTTAAGTAAGATATGAAAGGTTCAGGTTCTATAGAGAACTTACTTGGTTTTGTTGTACTTTTTACTTCTTTAGGCGACTCTTAGTGTCGTGTCCGAGTTTGAGACTTTCTTGATCCGTCGCGTTCTTCTATTCCACTTAGTTCGTACTTTGAACGATAGGTTGGAGATCATATAATGAGGGAGTTCTTCATGTCTAGAGACATTGGAGAGGATGTTGTCTAGGGCGTTGTGTCCATCGGACGCGTTTGGGAGAAGGTGCCGCGTTGAGGGACGGCGTTGATAACTTGCTGACGTAGCGGCTGATTGGCTTCTATTGACTTTTCATCTCTGGCGTGATGCTTTGTTTTTTATCTTGAAAACTTGAGAGCTGTTTCCACTTTGTTTCTTAATGATGACTTGGGTATCCTACCCCCTGTTTGTGCCTAAAAATACGATGAGTGTGGAACGCGTGGAAGCTATGCGTAGAAGGACATCATCAACGCGACGAGATGAAAGAAATATATCGTCGACGTGACGAGACGTGGCAAAGATCTCGTTCTTCTTAAGGATTAGGTCGGCCGAGTATATTCTATCCTATTATGTATTGTATTATTGTAATTGGTAAAAGATATGGTAAATAATATTTTTTACCTAGTTTGTTATATCGTTATTTAGATAAAAGTAAAAGATAAGATCTCGTTTCCTAAAGATATTATTAGGGTTAGCCTATAAATAAGGGCTAACGCCTGCTTTGTAATCATCTGAGCCGTCATTCGAGTAATACCAAGCTAAAGTTTCAACCCTAATTTCCTGTCTTGTTCTTGAGTGTTGAGATTATACCGTATTCTTTGATCTTTGTCCTACAATTGCTTAGTTATCTTCTCGTAGGTAATTTCGCTACAAACAATTGGCGCCCACCGTGGGGCATGATCAAAAAGGTATCATCTTTCCATACGAAGGGATCAACCTCACCCGCAGAAGCCATGAAAGATTCTGGATCGATCGAGAGTCTCCAAAACGAAGCCTTCACCGTGTTAGGAGGTCCGCCGTCCTACACAACTCCCGACACTAAGAGGCTCGCAAGAACTGTCGAAGGACAAAACAACTCCATTCCAACTCGCCTCTCCAGAGCGGTCAATGGCGATTTGCCTATCACGTTTGAAGGTCCAGACGAAAGAATCAAGCACCACGATATCCTGGTAATCTCCGTGGTGATTCAGAATTGCAAAGTAAAAAGAATCCTGGTAGATAACGGAAGTTCAACCAACATGATCGCTCTCTCCGCTGTTCTCGAACTCGGACTTTCCGTCGACAATGTCGTCGGGAAGCATATCCGTTTGAAAGACTTCAGTGGAGTAATTTCCGAGATATTAGGGGAAATCACCCTCGAAACGATTGTCCAAGGCGTCAATCTCCCAACTCGATTCGCAGTAATGGAGGCAGAGTCGCCTTATAACGCCATCTTAGGAAGACCATGGATCCATGATATGCGAGCGGTTCCATCTACGTATCACCAATCCCTGAAGTTCCCAACACCTTGAGGAGTACGCGAAGTCAAAGACGAGCCCTATACGGCTAAAGAATGTTACAGGATCGGAATGAAAGGAACCACGACGCCGGGAATCAAGAAAGACGAAGTGAAAGAGTTTCAAGTCAAAGCGCCCACTAAGTACGTCAAGCCAAAGTGTCCCGAATTAGAAGACGTCGTCATTGACGATTCCAAACCAGAAAGAATCGTAAAGATAGGAACCGACGTCCCTGAAGAAATTAGAGAAGAACTGATAACGTTTTTGAGATCAAAAGTTAAATGCTTCGCGTGGAGCCACGAAGACATGACAAACATATCTCCCGACGTGATGCTCCACAAGCTAAACGTTGATCCGAAGTTCACTCCAGTCAAGCAGAAGAGAAGGAAGTTCGCTCCCGAACGCAACAAAGTCGTAGACGAAGAAGTCAAAAATCTCCTCGAAACAGGTAAGATACGAGAAGCAAAGTACCTCGACTGGCTCGCCAACGTTGTAGTCGTCCAAAAGAAGAATGGGAAATGGAGGGTAAGCGTCGACTTCACGGATCTTAACAAAGCCTGTCCTAAAGATCCCTTCCCGCTCCCTCACATCGACGCCATGGTAGACGCGACGGCAGGACACGAGATACTAACGTTCATGGATGCATTCAGTGGATATCATCAGATACAGATGAACCCCGCCGATTAAGAAAAGACCGCGTTCGTAACAAACCAGGGGATATATTGCTACAAAGTCATGCCTTTTGGCCTCAAGAACGTCGGAGCTACATATCAACGGCTGGTGAATAAGATGTTCGAGGAGCCAATAGGGGACACCATGGAAGTTTAAATAGACGACATGCTCGTGAAGTCTAAGCAAGCAAAAGATCACATAACACATCTAAAGGAGGCATTCGAGATCTTGAAAGAATATAGCATGAAGCTCAACCCTACCAAGTGTTCCTTCGAGGTCTCTTCCGGGAAGTTCCTCGGGTATGTAGTGACCCAAAGAGGAATAGAAGCTAGTCCTGAACAGATTCAAGCCATACTTGACCTCGAGTCTCCACGATGCGTGCAGGACATCCAAAAGCTAACAGGAAGAGTCACCGCGTTAAACAGGTTCATCTCCAAAGCCTCCGACAAAAATCGACTCTTCTACGACACTCTTCGGAAGAACGAGTCCTTTTCTTGGACGGAGCGCCATGAGGAAGCCTTCGCGGGACTTAAGAACTATCTGACGAATCCTTTACTCCTATCGAAGCCTAAAGAAGGAGAGCCTTTATTCATATACCTAGCAGTATCCGAAATTGCTATCAGCGTCGTTCTCGTAAGAGAAGAAGGAGAGGAGCAGCAACCCGTCTACTACGTGAGCAAAACGCTATCGTCTGCAAAAACGAGGTACTCCGCCATGGAAAAACTGACGTTGGCATTAGTGATGGCGTCGATGAAATTGAAACCCTACTTCGAATCCCACACCATCATAGTAAGAACCACATCGCCATTGAAGAACATAGTAAAGAAATCAGAACTCTCCGGGAGGATGACGAAGTGGGCAGTCCATCTCGGAGGCTACGACATCATTTACGAAGGAAGAAAAGCGATCAAATCCCAAGAACTGGCAGATTTCGTGGCAGATTTCAGCCCAACCCTAGAGCAAGAAGCGGTCTCGCAAGTAAACAAGGTAGAATTCGCGAAGTGGACCTTGCACACGGATGGAGCGATGAACAAGAACGGGGTAGGACTGTGCATCGTCCTGAAATCACCACAAGTGGATAGGGTCGTCCAAGCCATAAGATGTGACTTCAAAGCAACGAACAACGAAGCCGAGTACGAAGCCTTGATCGCTGGTCTACGCGTCACCATCGACCTACAAGTTCAGAAGCTCGATATCTATTGTGACTCGCTGCTGGTAGTTAACCAAGTCCGAGGTGATTACGCCACTAAAGATTCGAAGATGACCTTGTACGTCAAAGTGGTGAAAGAGTTATTCGAGAAGATCGAAAGCTGCCAAATCAGACAGATCCCCAGAGACGCTAACGCTCAAGCAGACGCGTTGGCAAAGTTAGGATCATCGATTGACCCAAGAGAATACCAAAAGATCTCGTTCCTCCATCTCAGCAACACGTCTATCAACAAAGAGGCAATTCCCAAACAAACGCTCGCAGTAAGAAGTCAAGACTCTTGGGTGGCGCCTTATTACGAATGGTTGCAGCACGAACGCCTCCCAGGTAACGCGTACGACGCGAGGCTATTGAAGCAAAAAGCAACCACCTTCGTAGTAGACAAGGTCTCCTTGGCCATTCATGCAATGGGGGATGGATATAGTAGGTCCTATGCCCTTAACTCTAGGACCAAAAACATTAATGCTCGCCGTCACAGATTACTTCTCCAAGTGGATAGAGGCCGAAGCATTCAAGAACATCAAAGATTCCCACGTCATGTCCTTCATCAAAAGAAACATCATCATGAGATTTGGAATCCCTCACACCATTGTATGCGACAACGGATCGCAATTCATTAGCAAGAACATCGTGTCGTTCTGCGAAGACAAAGGAATACGCCTAGTCTACTCTACGACCACTCTCCAGGAACACGTACTTGCGCCTTCCACGGCCCCTCTGAGAGTCATGAATCCACGGGCAAAACGCCAAACCGGCAGGGATGCGTCCACCGGCATCGTAAGTCCTAACAATCTAGAAATCGGACGCCACACGATGAATAGGCCCGTCGATTAAAAGAGTTCGACGTCGACCTAAACGGTAGCGTGAGGCAACAGACCCACCTTAAAAGTAAGGGGTAACGTCACAAGCTGATAAAAATCACACGCTGACCTATGTCCGCCACTCGCTTCAGGGTTCGGAGGAAATGCTGGACCCAACCCTCATGTAAGCCGGCAACGTAACTAAAGCAACCACGATGACCACAATGATACCAGGGGTAGAAAAAACGAAACCTCGAAGTCAAAGATCGACATATGTGTCATAAGTAAGAAATATTTGACGAACCCAACCCCATAAAGATTCGGAGTCAGATTCGCCAAAAGGGGATAGTAGTCCCACCAAAGATCAAAGATAAGTAAGAGCCTTACGCAAAGAAAGAAGTAACAAGCATCCAATACGTATTTAAAAAAAAAAATTGCCACACAAGAACGTGGCGAAAAGCTAATGTTCCACAAAAGCAAAAAGATGAAACCCCTTCTACTAATAAGAAGGAGTAACAACATTATCCTCGGAAACGACACCACCATCTAAAGCTACATCCACATCGCCAGACACCAAGACTGGCGAACTTGAAGGTACACGTAGAAAAGAAACCCCCTCGGGTGGAACGGGATAAAGAACAGCAAATTCACCACGCTCGCGTTCCACATCCCAATCTACGTGACGACCCGCGCGAAACTCCTCCATAACCTCAATACGAGATGACCACAAATAGTAAGTACTAGTCTCTCGCAAGTTCTTCTCATACACCTTTGCTTTCTCCTCGGCGTCAGCCTCAAGGGACGCGACCTTTCCATTCAACACCTCGACGCGTCGCGCCAACACACCCCTCTGTTTCGCCGTCTCCAACGTCTCCATACGAGCATCCTTCTCAGCCGCCGTAAGACGAGCAACCTTCTTATTGAGATCTTTGATCTTCTTACTAAGGTCATTCACCTCACCCTTCAAGGTCTCCTCGGACTCAGAGCGCTTATGAAGACGTTCCCAGGAACACAGCGAAGCTTGGAAGGCCTAATAGAATCCCAACAGATGAGAAACGACATAACAACAAGAAGAAACGAAGAGATAAGAAAAAGTAGGGGTCGCGAGACGCAACACCTGAGAAAGAGTAGGGGTCGCGAGACGATATCCCTTTCCGTCACGACCGGTAAAGGTACGTTCTACCAACAGAACTGCCAGGATCTTCTTAGTAATCTCCTCTGATTCCTCCCGCGCCACAATAGCATGGATATCGACTACGCACAAAGTCACACGCGAGAATAAGCGTTAAGATGCATAAGCCTAAAGAAAATCATAAGGGGTAAAGAAACGTACTCGAAGGAGTCCATTCTTCAAGAAAGAAAGCACAATCCTTCCCCAAGGTAGACTTCCTGATAAAGTAGAACTTATCTGCCCAACCCCGGTCGGACGAAGTTCCCTCGTTCATCAAAGGGGGAACGCCAACGCGAGATTTGATGTTGACTCTACCCGCCGAGGGGGTAGAAAGGATACAAGAATGCATGGCATCGGCGATGGTGAACGCAATGTCAAAATTAGCCAGAATATGATCCAACATAGCCAAGCCTCTCCAAGCACTCGGAAGAATTTGCCCGACCGCGATACCCAGAGAAGTCAAGAAAGAACGAACCAAAGGGGAAAAAGGAAAGCGGTGTCCGACCAAGAAAGGATACTCGTAGACGCAAACCCATCCCGGGCGTAAGGCGTCGGCGAATACGTCAGAGGACGGAATAGCAATCTCTACATGGGAAGAAAGCCCTGCTATAGAACGAAAGAACTCGACGTTACGAGCCGAAGAAGAACGACGGTTAACATCGCTGAGGATCATTTTGGGATCGTAGGTGATCGGAGCCATTGAGAAGAGAGGAAGTGAAAATCAGGGTTTTGCAAGAAGATTACGAATGAAAAGAAGGAAGCTGGAACGTGCTTAAATAGGGAAAGATCTCGTTCGAGATTTCCAAAGAATCAATTTGTTACCGTTGAAGATAAATCCGAACGTTGGGGAAATAGCCGTTGGAGTGGACGCGAGTCGGTCAGCCGCATTAAATGAGAATCGAAGAAAAGACGTCATTACGAAGTTAGATTTTCGGATTGAACAAGTATTCAACGCGTTCCGAATTTAATGAAGACGTATTCCTTGAAGAAAGAAGGCGTCTCCCAGCTCTACTAGACGTTAAGCCCTGTAAGACGCCTTAGGGGTATTGTTTGTGCCTAAAAATACGACGAGTGTGGAACGCGTGGAAGCTACGCGTAGAAGGACATCATCGACGCGACGAGATGAAAAAAAGATATCGTCGACGTGACGAGACGTGGCAAAGATCTCGTTCTTCTTAAGGATTAGGTCGGCCGAGTATATTTTATCCTATTCTGTATTGTATTATTGTAATTGGTAAAAGATATGGTAAAGAATATCTTTTACCTAGTTTGTTATATCGTTATTTAGATAAAAGGAAAATATAAGATCTCGTTTCCTAAAGATATTATTAGGGTTAGCCTATAAATAAGGGCTAACGCCTTCTTTGTAATCATCTGAGTCGTCATTCGAGTAATACCAAGCTAAAGTTTCAACCCTTATTTCTTGTCTTGTTCTTGAGTGTTGAGATTATACCGTATTCTTTGATCTTTGCCGTACAATTGCTTAGTTATCTTCTCGTAGGTAATTTCGCTACAAACACCCCCCCTTGTGATGATTTCAGGATGGTGTTCAGAGTGAGATTATCACATAGTAATCCAAGGTCGTCATCTTGCCCGACGTCGTCATTCTTTGTTGTACTCTTATTTAGCTTGAATAATAACAATTCTGAAAAGCTTATCCAATCAAGTGTGATTTAGATCATAAAGACTTTAAGGAGATAGCTTAACGAAAGACTTAGGAGGTAATCTCATATTTGACATGCAATTCTTCTACTTTTCAGTTTATGAGCGTATATAGAGGTAGCATGCATCTTATGCTAATTGAATCTTGTCTAATCATGCACGTCTAGGCGAGATGAGAACTTGATACTTGAATAAAGATATGGAAATAAGTAGAGAACTTAGTTTATGAGCTCTTATTTGCTCGTGATTAGATCGAGATGCATCATCTATCTTTGACCTTTGTAATTGGCTTTTTGGACGTCGTGTTCCTTGGACGCCGTCATGATAGCACCGAACTTGTGGAAATATTCATCCTTGTCATGGAGACGCGAATAAAGCGACGCGGTGTTTCTTTTCTTTGGAGAGGAGTTCGTCTGACGTTGTCTTTAACGTCTTAGGAACGTGTTGTTCATGACGTCTTAGCGCCTTGATCGTCTTCTTGAAGGGTCTTATATGATCTTTTTAATCCTTAGTTGATTTCCTTGATTTCTTGAAAACTTTCGATAGTTCACTCGACGTTTATGAGCGAGATAAGGCGTCGTTATCATCATATACAAGCAAAAACAACACGACGTGCTTAAGTAGATGTATATCATGCTTAATGAAGGTACAAACTTTATGAACTTCTACTCAATTGTAATGGAGATCTGATCTTTTTAGATTCTCATGCTATAATCTTGAATTTTAAATACGATTACGAAAGATTTAATCATAGATCGAGTTTAACATGCTTTTCTATGGTGAATATGCAAATCTAGATATGGAAATCTCATGATAATGAACTTAAGAACTTTCCTCAACATGATTTCTATGCAACCTAATCTGAGTTGGCATGGATATAATCAAGTTGAACCTTTTTGAACTCAAACGAAGAAGATTATGGATAGATATTACCGTTTTGGAAACAGAGAAATCTTCCTTGGAGAACAAGCAACTTTCTGGATCTTGCAGTCATCTTGTTTATGTCGGCCTGCTCTGTAGAAAATTTGGAATTTCATGATTCCAACGTCATTAGACCGATATTGAAGTCTACTTTAATCCCTCAAAATTTCATCGAATTTGGACATCGGACGGGAGAGATACGAGTTTTTCAAAATTGTGTCGCAGACAGCTACGTGAACCGGGAATGATTTCAGATTTTGATCTTCTTCTTTGATCTTTGAAGGCTCGTTAGGTTTTGGATTTTTTGTGAGGAAAAGATGGTTTCTTTTGATGAAAAGAAGGCACTTTTTTTATCATGCCCCACGGTGGGCGCCAATTGTTTGTAGCTAAATTACCAACGAGATGATAACTAAGCAATTGTAGCGCAAAGATCAAACACGATGGTGCCAACACTTCATCTAGAAAACACCATTGATGAAAAGGGAGAGAATTGGGATACTTGTGTATTACTTGGGGAAAAAGCCTCTTTTACAATGATGAGGGAGCCCTATATTTATAGACAAACCCTAGTTCTATTTTTAAGGAAAAAATCTTATATTTTTCCTTATATCTGTAACCAAATATAAAACATGGTAAAAGATATTCTTTCTAATATCTTTTACTATTTACATAATGAATATTAAATAAAAGACATAAATATACTCAGCCGACTTTATCTTGATCTCGACACGCTCTCATACTCGTTCTTTCTCGTACTCGTTGTCGTCTACGCGTAGCTCTTCTCGTCGACATACTTAATCTTCACGTAGGTGACCTTGGAAACTCATAGATAATCAAGGGAACTCGTAGGTGATCTCGTAGGTGATCTCGTAGGTGATCTCGTAGAGGAGTTCATCTATCTCGTAGATGACCTCATCTATCTCGTAGATGACCTCATCTATCTCGTAGATGACCTCATCTATCTCGTAGATGACCTCATCTATCTCGTAGATGACCTCATCTATCTCGTAGATGACGTCGGGGACCATGTTGATGGTGTCACGGTGATGAATGACCTTGGGAGCCTCGTTAAAACCTCTTCTTAGGAAAACCTCGTGGGAAAAACCATGAGAAGAGTAAAAAAAGTACTCCGTGTTGACCTTAGTGATGTCGACGATCATGTTTCTTGCATGGACGTCTTCTATTGCTCTCCCCGTTTTCATGTACATTCCAACGCCTTGACCTTACGAACACGTAGAGATGGCTGGACCGGGACCGGACCGGCGGTTCGAACCGGAACCGGACCGGGTCAAAACCGGGACCGGACCGGAACCGGTTTTGACCCGGTCCGGTTCCGGTTCGGGAAATTACAATTTCCGAACCGGCGGTTAACCGCCGGTTTTTTATTTTTTTTTAAATTTTTTTTTAACCGCCGGTTAACCGGTTAACCGGCGGTTTTTAAAAAAAAAATGTTAAAATAAACCGGCGGTTAACCGGGAAAACCGGTTAACCGGCGGTTATAACGGCTAGTAAACTAGCCGTTGCCGGTTAACCGGCGGTCCTAACGGCTAGGAGCCGTTAGGAAATTAAAAAAAAATAAAAAAATACATTTTTAAATATTAAAAAATCCATATCCAACCCCTATAAATACCATACCATACAATCTTCAAATCACACATCCAACAACAACAATCTCTCTTCTCTTTCTCAAATCTCAATCTCATAATCTCTCAAATTCCATCAACAATCTCTCTTAATCTCTTCCTTTCTTAATCTTCCTTTTAATTAGCATTTGTCTTTCAATATTTTATTGCTTTTACATTTTTAATCACATTATTATATTGTTCTAAGTTTTATTGTTTTAATTGTTTTTAATTGCTTTTAATCATATTATTTAATTGTTCTTAATCATATTATGGCGGATCATTTTGACACCCAAGAGAGTGATAATGTCACTTCTCCCACTCCCACTCCCACCTCCCAAGTTAGGTCCTCCGCTAGGGGTAGGACCACTAGGCCTCAAGGGCAAGCTAGCGGTTCGAGGCCGGCTAGGGGTAGGGGGGGGAGGACCGTTCCCGGGTCCTCCGGGAACCAATCCCGGAAACTAACATCTCCTGTTTTTACAAAGTGGTTTACTAAATTAGAACCCGGTATCGAGGAACTCGAGGCCGAGGATTATGATCCCGGACTAATTATTGTTTCTTGTAACTTTTGCGAGGCGACATTCCAATGGAAGAAAAGTGGAGGATATGGAACCCTTCAACGACACATGGAGCACAGACACGTCGCCGAGATGGGAATGCTAGGGGGACAAACGCAAATTTCCGGCGGATTTGCATCTTCTACTAGCGGTAACCCTTTATTTCATTTTGATCATGAAGCTAATAGTGTAGCATTAGCCGAAGCTATTTGTGTTGATCATTTAGCATTTCGATTTAGTGAAAATGTAGGATTTAATGAGTATATTAAAGAGCATACACAACCCGCTTTTAAATCCGTATCTAGGAAAGTGATTAAGAAAAACGTAATTAAGGCTTATAAAAGACACAAGCACGAATTAGTTTCTTATTTTTCGCAAAATGATATGAATGTTTCTATTTGTAGTGATATATGGAGTGATAATACTCAAACCCATTCTTACATGGGTGTTACATGTCATTTTGTAGATCATCATTTTACAATGCAAAAACGTTTATTGGCATTTAGAGTCTTTGATGATTCACATACCGCACAAAATATTGCTATGATGATTCGTACAATTTTAGAAGAATATAGACTACTTAATAGAGTTTTTTCAATTGGATTCGACAATGCATCTGCTAACACCGCATCTATTAGAGATTTACAAGAAATGTGTCAACCTTTATTTGGTGGGAGATTTTTTCATATTCGATGTGCTTGTCATATTTTAAACTTATGTGTTCAAGATGGTTTACGTGCTATGAGTTTTCATTTTGAGCCAATTAAGAACGTTATTAAGTATATTTGGGGGCATCCTAAAGTTACAAGAGATTGGATGACCTTTTGTAAAACTAACGGGGTGCACCCAAAACGTTTTTCAAAAGATGTGGGTACCCGATGGAACTCTACTTACATATTACTATGTGAATGTATAGAATATAGACAAGTTTTAACGTCTTTTGTTTCTCAAAACCTTTCTGGCTCTACTTTCTATTTTAGCGAATCAGGTTGGGAAATATGTCAAAGTATTGCAACGTTTTTAAAATGTTTTAGTGATGCAACAAAGAGATTTAGTCATGTTTATATACCAAGTAGTAATGTTTTTGTCTTGGAAGCTTGTAATGTTATGGCTGGTTTAAGTGAGGGAGCTAAAATTCCCGGCATTGAGGAATCCGTTGCAAGCATGAGGAGTAAGTGGTTGCAATACTATAGATATATTCCCGATTGTTTTCTTGTTGCTTGTGTTTTAGATCCTAGACTTAAATTAGGAGTTTTACACGCTCTTTTAGATGACTATTATGGATATATTTTAGCCGACGGTGAACTAGAGGATATTTTAGGTATGGTTTCTAGAACTAGAACATACATTGAAACTTTATTTACTCATTTTTCGGATTCTCCGACTCCTTCACAATTACCTCCGGCTTCTTCGAGCTCTAGTAGCTTGGGGGCCTTTGGAGCTAAGTATTTTAGTAAAAGACCAAGAGTTACAAACACGAATGCGGAAATTGATAACTATATTAACACCAACTTTGAGTTTGTTAGTTGTGAAGCTTTAGATGTTTTGAAGTGGTGGGAGGATCATAGGAGCATGTTTCCAACGCTTGCGAAGATTGCGGCTCAAGTTCTTGCCGTCCCCGCTTCAACCGTGGCGGTGGAACAAACTTTTAGTGCAGGAGGCAACACTTTAACGAGGAAGAGATCAAATTTGGCACCGGAGTCATTGGAGGCGCAATGTTGTGTTTGCGATTGGAAGAGAGCCGCAATGAGGCAACAACGTAACATTAACGAGTCATCGGAAGACGAGTGGATTGGAGATTCTACTACGATACGCACCGATTCATCCGCCGAAGATTCGACTTAGGTAACGGGTTTTGAAAAAAGGTAAAGAACTACGTGGGCTTTGATTCCTCTAACCCGAGAGGATACGTAGGCAACTTAACAAGTAAGTCACTGTTAAGTGCAAGCCCAATTTTTTTTAATTTTTTTGTTCCTTCATATTTAATTTAAAAAACTTAAAAAAAATGATTATAAAAAAACGCTATTAAAAAGAATGTTTTACAAAACATTCTTTTTAATAGCGTTTTTTTATAATCATTTTTTTTAAGTTTTTTAAACATAATTTTTAAACTTAAAAACAATGACAAAACATTCTTTTTTAATAGCGTTTTTTTATAATCATTTTTTTTAAGTTTTTTAAACATAATTTTTAAACTTAAAAACAATGACAAAACATTCTTTTTTAATAGCGTTATTTTATAATTATTTTTTTTAAGTTTAAAAATTATTTTTATATTTTTTTATTTATTTTTTAAAAAAAATTATTTTTTTTTAAAAAACCGGTCCGAACCGGACCGAACCGGGTGAACCGGTATGAACCGGACCGGACCGGAACCGGTCCGGAACCGGATTGAACCGGACCGGACCGGAACCGGACCGGACCGGACCGGGAGCCATCCCTACGAACACGTCGCAACCGTAGTGGTATTTATCGGCACAAACAACACTCTGCTTGAATCTAGTCCAATTATTTGAAGGTAAGACATCTAGGGTAATCTACTAACTCCTTCCAGGTGATAGTAAACGTGTTTGAACTAATTAACAATCGATGTCGCGCAAAGCTAATCTCATTCAAACCCATTAACGCTCTTAGAGTCTAGGAATAAACTGAACTAACATTTGCTGTCGCGCTCCGCCAAATCAACCCAAAGCTATAACATCTATGATGACTTAGTATCTTCAAGAGTAATTAAGTCGCTTTCGCACAAATAACACTCAGGTTCAATTCCTAGGATTCCGGTAAAAGTTATTACCTTTCAGTCTCAAACTCTATCTGACTACCTATTAAAGTTATCACCTTTAAGTCTCAAACCCTAATAAGATCCAATCACCCTAACCTAGAACGGACATAAAGTATCTAGAAACGAATCAAATACTATTTCAATTCAGGCAAACATATAATTCTAATTACATACGCATTGTTTGGATCACAATAACCTTAGAACTAGAAATTTAGCCAAGCATGATCGAAGACATATAACAGATTAAGCTAGTCATCAGCACATATGGATTATGCAATAAACACAAGAGATAAAACTAAACCTCAATAGAAAAATAATCCAAATTGACAAAAGACTAGAACGATAACACAAATTTTCAATCAAACGAGGGCTAGAAATCCCTTCTTGAAATCCGTCTGCGGTAATCTCAAAACAAGCACAAAAACCTAAATATATAACTAAGCTAAAACTCGTTCCCCCTCTCCTCTTCGTTCATCCTCAGCTCATCCGATGTTTTATGTGGGCTGGCCAATATCCATTCTCTACTTGCATCTTCATCCACCTGATTAGTCATTCACAAGTTGGCCGACCATCATATATTGGACTAAGACGTTGGTAATCAGCCAAGCACATGTACGTAGTACTAGTGCCTCCGGCTTTATTTCTAGTCCAAAATTCAACAACTTCGTCCTCTTTAGAGTCTTGCGTTAATTAAACTAAAATTACCTGAAATACATAAAAATACGAGTGTAGACTCCGAATACAAAATAATGCGAAATTAACTATAAATGATAAGAATTATGCATGAGAATTACCTAATCTAATGTGCAACTAGACTCTTAAAATATGTATAAATTAAGTGTTATCATGAGGCTAGCACAAATGAGACTCTCTCTTACGGATATGAGACAGAGGAAGAATAACCTCCAAGAAGAAAGGCGAAAGCTAGAGTGAAGAAGGAAACAAAAATGCAAGTTCCTAAGAAAGAGAAAGCAGCTAAGGTGCCATACGAATTCAGGACCATAAATATCCCAATAACTCTTGTTGAAGCAATAGAATCAATGAAACTCAAGAAAGATAAAGAAACAGGTGAGATGGTTCCCAAAGAGTGTTGGCCTCAAAGGGAAAAGTGGGCTGAGGAATTTGGATTCGACATCCTCTTGGATTTGAAGATTAAAAACTTGCCAGGACACCTAGCAAATTGTGTGTTGGAGAAATTTGATGCACACACATGTTCCATTTCTCTAGAAAATGGAACAGAGTTAAAGATCACAAAGGCAGAAATTCAGCGTGTTCTTGGATTACCTAGAGGAGACATCGGAGTACCAAGACCAAATAATAATATAAATGATAAGAAGCTGCTACGAAGGGAAAACCTATTTGGGAGGAGGATTATATACAACCAAGCTTGTTGCAGAGAGGTTGAAGTCATCCTATGAGAAGAAATGGTTCAAAAGGTTATTCACAACCTTGGTTATATCTGTGTTGATTGAATCAAGTCAAAAGGGAACAACATTGCAAAAATTCTGGATGGATGGGGTTCAAAATATTCATAGGAAAAACTCGTGCAAATTCTTGCTGCATTCTTTAATTGAGACAAAGCTAGAATGGCTTGAGAACAAAAACAGATTTTACAGAGGACCGATCTTGTTTCTAGTGGTAAGATTTACAAATTTCAAGAACCTATAGCTATAGGCCAATGAACCTACAATAGAAGATTCATGAACCTACAATAGTAGGTTGATGATCCTACAGTAGCATATTCATGAACCTACAGTTGCATATTCATGAATATCCTACTGTAGAAGGTTCATGAACCTACATTAGCAGGTTCATGAACATAGAGTAGAAGGTTCATGAACCTACATTAGCAGGTTCATGAACATAGAGTAGAAGGTTCATGAACCTACGATTGTATGTTGATGAACCTACATTAGGATATTCATGAACCTATGGTAGAAGGTTCATGAACCTACAGTAGAAGGTTCATGAACCCACGACAATAGGTTCTCAATTGGATGAACCTAATACATCATTGATGAACCTACGCTTGTATGATGATGAACCTACAGTAGAAGGTTCGTGAACCCATGAGAGTAGGTTCTCCAATGAATGAACCTACAATAGAGGGTTCATGGAGCCTAATCTTTAATGATCATTGATGAACCTACAGTAGAGGGTTCAGGGAGCCTAATCTTTAATGATCATTGATGAACCTAGTGTTATAGGCTAATGAACCTAAAACAGTGGCTTGATGATACCACTATCTAAATATATTATATGATATTGTAAATGATCTACATAACACAAACCTTACTTTTTTACTTGTGTATAGTTGTTTTATGCTAACAAGGTGAAGAAGAACGAAGGTACCGATCCTGTATTTCTGGGATGGGACTCAACAAAAGTAGGAAAATTCACTCGAAAGCAAATTCAGGAAGGCAAGCTGAGCTTTGATTTTAAAAGAACAAATCAAAAAAAGAGAAAGATGGAGAAAGCTAAGGAACCAGAAAAAACAAACAGAAAGAGGTCATTTGGACCAAGCAGTATTGAAGTAAATATTATACTACATAAAAAATATATAATCTTCAGCCCTATATTGATAATTTCTTGATTTCATTGTTAATTCTGAATTTTGAAGGCATGGATTACATCTTTTACAAAGAAAAGGGAATCAATGGAGATACAGATGCTGACGCAGGGCTATCATGCGTACATTCCCAAATGGGTGAATATTCTGAAGAAGAGGAAGAACAGAATGAAATAGTAAATTGAATTATGAAATTTAACACTAGTTAATTTGAATTCATGATTTTATGGATAACATAAGAACCAAGGTTATAATATTTTTAAACATTACAGATTGAAGAGGGTGACAGCAAGACAGGAGCAAAATTCCATAAAACTGAGGAGATAACAGAAGAACAATATGATTGCTACAAGTATGTACAAAAGAACATGCAGGAATCAGAAGAGTTGGACGACTGATAACTGAAACAAAATCTGGGGTTTTTAAACATATAGTACAAGGTTCACGAACCTACAATAGTAGGTGGATGAACCTATAGAATTAGGTGGGTGAACTTACTTTTTGATGTATTATATACATGCTATCTGCAGATAGATGTGAACCTAGTATACTAGAATAATTTTTTTTTACGATTTTGCTACATAAATGCATGATTTTATGGATAATTATCTTGATGAACCTAGTTTAATTACAAATGAACCTACAGTACTAGATTCATGAACCTATTGGCAAAATATTAACATTATTGTTGATTATAGTATGAAGAGAAGAATATAGATGTATAAAAATGTGAGGAAACTAGAAAGTGAAACAAATTTGAAGATTATCAGCATAGATTACAAAGATTCATGAACACAGAAAAAAAAGGTGATGAACCTACATTAGTCCGACATGAACCTACAATAGTAATTAAATGAACTTACTATTAATATACTAAATACATCTTATCTGCTCATGTAAATAAACCTACTATTCTGGAACCATGAACTTTATATTTTAACTACATAAGAAGCATTAGGTTTAGGAATAATTACCTTGATGAACCTACTACTATTGGCTATGAACCTACAGTAATAGGTTCATGAACCTAATGCAATTTCTTAAAAATAGCTGATAGACTAAATGATCTTGCTAATAGATTGTTCGATTTGAACAGTGAAATGATTTTTAAGAATTGAAGCTTGAAATCTACAAGAGAAGAGTTGAGCTCATTATAAAAGATATTCCACTACAAGGTGATCGATACATGGAGTGTTGTGCTGAATCACAATGAAGGGAAGAAGCCAAAGAATCTACAACAAGATTATTCTTAGAATGTTTGAACCTAACATCACTATTTGTATACCAATATTAAGTTTGCAGTACTATGAACCCACTCGTACATAATAATAATACATAGGATCATCAAAATTAACTGTGAGGTTCATCGAAATAAAACAAACAATAAATAAGATGATGTTCATCAGGAAAAAAAAAGTGAGGTTCATCAAAATACAAATTGTGGTTCACCAGAATACATTGTAAGGTTTAAACAAAAATAGACAGTAAGTTGAAAAGTATTGACAAGGTTTAACAAAATCTAAATTAAAACCTTTACTGAAAAAATGATCATGAACCTACTTGTTCAAAGCCATGAACCTACTTGTCTAAAACCATGAACCTACTCATGTCATAAATGAACGACATAATGTACACAAGAAGGATGATAAATTTTACAATGGATATTTAGTAACCTGATCAAACCCATGAACTTGTACTATGAACCCATGAACCCACTCCTTAATATACATGAAAAAACTTCGAACCGGCTTGTGGGTACCCATGAACAAACTAGTTTGTACCCATGAATTTACTTGATCAAATGCATGAACCTGCTTGCTAAAATCCAAAACCCAGTATTTGAAATATATGAACCTGTTCATAGGTTCATAACCGATAATTAACATCTTGGTTCATAATATAAAATTGCAGGTTCAAACTGTTACTGTAGGAGGTTCACAAAATTTTTTTTGAATAATTTATTATTCAAAATAATGAGAGTATTTAATATCAATGAAATGCATGGACAACGAAGTAGTATTCGATGATTCAAAGCACAAAATTTTGAGGAGCAAGCTTGGAGCATTTGAAATGGATGGTGAATTCAAAGGAATTGATGCTTAGACCTCAATTCTAAACTTCAACAAAAAGAATATGCGGAATAACGTGCCAAACAAACTTTTTATTGAAGTCCAGTGTCTGGTAAGAAACATGAAAATTTCAGGTTCTAATTCTTGTACTGGACGGAGAAGAACATTACTTTCTGATTGCAATAAATTTGACAAATCTAGGAGTTCATGCGTTGGGCAACATTCAAAACAACAACGGAATATCTTATTACAAGCCAAAATTGTATAGTGTGGTCAACATTTATTTTATTTTTTATTATCACAAGTTCAACAAACTTGTCATACATGTTCATTGTATTGAAACCAAAAACTTCCCTGATATAATTTAATTAAAATGTTTTGCCTTGTGATTACGTATGCAGATTGGATTTATGGGAAAATACCTCCACAACATAAAAATGAGCTTTAAGAGAAATTCTGTATTGACTGCAATTAAAAACACAATCCTAATATATCTACCATGGAAAGCAGAATATGACACATACCATTCAAGTGTGTTTTGCATGAGGCGTATGGAGATGTTCATGGGCATGGGCGAACCAACAAACAAATGAGAGACTCAAATGACTAAAGAGAACAAGAAGTAAAGCATGAAAAGAATAAGGGTCAAATATGTGCATACGATTGTAAGTTTAGAAGAAAACCGGGTGAGGGATTTGGTTGAGGAATCAGTACTGCAAACTCAGTTGGACTCCCAAGAATACTAGGACCAGGTTCAACTGTAGTGATTTTATGTTCATGGAGAAATTACCATGTAGGTTCATTAGGTTTCTACTTATAGGATCATTATAGGTTCATGATTGACTATTAAGTTCATAAAGAATGAAAGAAAGGTACATTATTTTTATGAAAGAGGTTCATTGTCGGCTGCTTGAAGGTTCATTATACTAGTAATTCAGGTTCATTATTATACTACAAAGTTCACTGTTAGTATTGTAGTAGTAAATCATTACATTTTAATCAATTACAAAAATCAGTTTTTCCAAAAGTATTGCTCCCTTTATTACATTGTTATTAATACAGCTTAAAACATGTTTTAACGGAGTGACATAAAAAAAGGTAACCAACTAGGTTCACAGGTTCATCTGCGTACTGCTACAGGTTCACAAATACAGTATTCAAGGTTCACAAAATATTTGAATTTTTTATATGTCTTAATATGAGGTTCATACAATATATAAAAAATTATTGATAAACACAACTGAATCAAAGATGAATTGTTTTGACAAATTTAAAACATGAATCAAAGATAATTAAATGTTAAGAACATAAATAATAAAGTTAAGTTCATTAGTGTTATGTAATAGGTTCAGACATTAAAAATGATAGGTTCAGGAATACAAATAGGTTCGATAAATTTTCTGATAATAGTGTACAACGTCGAACATCAACCGTACGAGTTTCAAGTAGGTTCATACCCTTGAAAAAAAGAAGTTCACCTATATGAAGGATGTAGGTTCAAACTGCAGTGTAGGTTCATCAAAATATAGAGTAGGTTCATTAATACTGAAATGAGTTCAAAAATAGGTTCAACATATATATAGTAGGTTCATTTACATTGAAACAAGTTCAAATAATATCAAAAATGAAATAGAGGCTACTAAGAATGAAGCTCTTCAGTACAAGTGCGGGCATTGTGAGTGGCAAACTGCTTACAATGACGACAACGACGCTGACTGAAGGACCACGAGCTTGAGAATGTTCTATTGAACTCTGGATACGTTGGCCACTTGATTTGTTCTTAGCTTGGGGTGGTGGATGGATTGCAATGGTAGAAGGCACCTAAACTCCTGCATAAGACTCCAACTGGGCAAGAGTGAATGGGCCAACTGAAGATGAAGAACCCGAAGCCGCCAACAATATTGATGTGCGTTTCTCCTTCAGCTGCGCAGAAAACTCTTTCATTTGATATGGCTTGTCATCAAGCAATCCAACCCATATGAAGAAGTCAGAAATCAACTCATTCAGGATTGACTCACGCTCTTCTAGAGCGTTGCACTGATTCATAAGATTATTGTCAAGCGTAAACACATGGGTGATGGTGGCATCCTTTGTCCAACGAGTGAGAACAAACTTTTCTTGAATCCTATCATATCGAAGATTTCTGAAAACAAAGAAGAAGTGGCAGAAAGGGAGATCCACACGTTGAAACATACGACAGCTGCATAAGAAGTCGCCTTCAACTACATGATGTTGAACTAAGACAAGGTTAGAATAACCATCCCTGACTTAATATGTGTGTACATGGTCTTGTGTATTATCACCGGGCATATTGGCCATCGAGCAAGATAAAAAGGCCTCAAGCATTTTATCTTGAACAACTTTAAAAGTCGACGGTGTGTATTACAAAGGGAAACTGTGTCTTCAACTCTGAATGTAGTGTAGCTGAGTCATAATAAAGCTTTGCCTGCTTATGTCTTTGATTGTCCATAGCAATATCAAATTGCATAACAAGCTCATCTAAACGGTATTTTCTGTCAGTGAAATAACCAAAATAGCTATTCCTTGATTCTAAGATGGAAGTTGTCCTGACCAAGCCACCAAACATAACATCTCGGAAGTACGCTGGAATCCAGAATTGACGAATCTCATACATTCATCAAACCAACGCCGCTTTACCAAAGGAAATGCATTTAACAAAGCAATCCACTTAGCCTCGAATTCAATAGGTTCAAGCTGATGGACCAAACAATATTATCCAGCTGAGAACGAAATTCAACACCAGTAGTCGTGTCATATTTCATCTTTGCCTGAACTTTTTTCATAATATGCCACATACAAAGTCTATGGCGAGAATTAGGAAACACTTGTGCAACGACAATTTTCATTGATTGATCTTGGTATGTGACAATAACTTTAAGCTCAAACACCATAGCTTCTTTGAATTGTTCCAACAACCAAACATAAGATCCAACATCCTCTTGGAAGATCAAGCCAGCAAAAAAAGTGACACTAGATTTGTGATGATCCAGGCCAGCGAAAGGGATGAAAATAAGATGGTACCTATAAATTCAAAGGATTGTAACAAAAAAATAAAAATCTAATTACATATTCATAGTTCAAATTCAAGTGAATGTAAAGGAAAAATCAAATAAGGTAAGGTTCATGATGGAATGACAACAAGTACAAGGTAGTTTAGTGGCAGGTTCATGGGGAAATAGGTTCATTAATGTTTAGGTGTATTCAGTTTACTTAGGTTCATGATAATGGGTATTTAGTTAGGTTCATGCTTAGGGGGATTTAGTTAGGTTCATGATTAGTAGTTTGGAGTTAGGTTCATGATCAGTGATTTTAAGTTAGGTTCATTATCAATGGTTTTGAGTTAGGTTCATGGCAGATGGATAGACATGATAAACAAATTACAGTTTCATATAAAGATGGATGAAAAAGCTCATGCCAGTATATTTAAATCACAGATTATCATAGTAAAAAGTTGTATGTACATGCTAGTAAGAAAGCGGGTTCATAGAAAATAAAAAACAAGTTCATCCTACAAAACGTGCAGGTTCATAAAAAATAAAAAACAAGTTCATCCTACAAAACGTGTAGGTTCATAATAAATAAATAACAAGTTCATCCGACAAAACGCGCAGGTTCATCCTACTAATGAGAGTTATAACAGAGGTTCATGACACATGATAGTTAAAAAGGGATTTTAAAAGGAAAAACAGAGGGGGGAAATTACCTGTTTGTTCGGTATTTTGCATTAAACGACAGCATCTCCAAAGAGAGAGAAGTTCTTACGCGACACAGGATCAGCCCAAAACAGACGTGTTTATCTTCCAGAAGAATCAATAGCCTAGCTGAAACAGGAGACATGAGAGATATTTTTTTTTGGTGAATTTGTTGATAGTCATTTGGGAATCCAATGTATGCCAACCAATCACGGCGAAAGTTCTTAAAGTCAACTGCATGCGCTCCAACTTGGGATTAGCCACCAACATGTTCTTTGAAAATGCGATGTGATCTAACTGGACCTATATGCGCCCTTTCACAGTCCAAAATGAACTTCTTATGAACAAAATCAAACTTCCCTTTGGGCCTAAGAAATTGCTTGGCATTACCAGTAACAAGTTCATGAGTATGTCGAGGTTCAAAAGCTACAAGTTTGTAACCCAAGTTGCCAATGAAAGAAAGGGAAATTTTGGCCTTACAACCCACTCTAGAAGAAGGCCGTCTACGCACGAATCTGGTGCTATTTTGGCCCGTTTTATAACCCTGCCTGCTGCAATAAAAGTACTTATAAGTAGCGACGCCATCTTTATTTTTCCCGCCACCTCTACGGGAACAAAAACCACATGCAAGAGCATAATTTTCTTATTATGTAGAAGCTTCATCCAGTGTCCTAAATTGCATCCCAAGAACTAGTTTCAAAGCATCATCACGCGTGGAATGATAGTACACAGTGCCACCTTGGGACAAATTTGTAGAATCTGAATCAGAGGAATAAGAGCCAGGACTGCTCTGGTTACCTGAAACACTACTACTACCACCACCAAAAACACTTCAATGATATGGAAAATTGTTGAACAAAAAAGGTGAAAAACAAGTTAGAACAAAGGTATTGATGAAGGTTCATCATACAAATTCAATAAGTTCATCCAAAATTTTCATGAAGGTTCAGGACAGTAATGGTGCAAGTTTGAGGAACGATGCTAATAAGTTCATAATATTACACAAGGTATAGACCAAGATCTACGTGCTCTGAAGGAAAGTTCAAGTTACAAAGCAGCAAGTTCATGATACTATTGATGGAAGTCCATCGTACTAATGATGGAGACAAGTTCATGATGGTGTAACTGCAGGTTCATCCAAGTAATGATGTAGGTTCATGACAGAAATAGTACAAGTTTAAGGTGCAATGGTAATGAGTTCATGATAGTACACACAAGTTCATCTAAGTAATAGACAACATTCTAAGAACTCTAAACCAAATTTCATGATACAAAGCAACCAAGTACATGATATTTTTGATGCAGTTTCATAGTACTTAATAATGGAGCCAAGTTCATGGAATATTGTACAGGTTCATCCTACAAATCATGAAGTCAAGTTCATCCTCTTCTAATGACAGAGGCAAGTTCATTAGGTATTAGTGCATGTTCATACTACTAATAATGGAGCCAAGCTCATGAAAGAATTAATGCAGGTTCAACATACTTATAATGCAGCAAAAACGTTGACAGTGAAGAACAAAGACAAAGGTTGCCCAACAATGAAAACTGTAATGTCAAAAAACACAGGGAAAAAAAAGATCATAACAGATTCAAAGTTCAGGAATTTCAAAATTGTAAACAAAGATGAATTGAATGAAAACAACCAGTGTACTGAAATTTGAGTGATTCAACCAAATAGAAACACGTAAAGTAATAGCCGACGGCAGAAAACAACAACAACAAACAAAAAATTACTAAGCTACAACAATGGCGCCGAATATGCGAATTCTAGGGTTCGGGAAAATAAAAGAATTTCGCAAAAATACCTGAATCCATGATTATAGACAACTAGATTGATAGAAAACAACAAGTATGTCTGCGAATCCGGCACAAACACTGCCAATATCTCCTGTGAATCGCCAGAATAGAACGGAAATTACCATAATACCCCTCCGTGTGCAATATTCACTTAAACAACAATCTAATCCTGATCATTAGATGAGCATAGATCAAGGAGCCCTAAGGAATTCTTAGCTTTTATCTTAAAAGAGGTTCTCATTTAATTCTTCCTCTAATAGTTATACAGTAGATTATAAACTTCATAACAAATAAACAAGCTAAGGATTGGCCCTTACTAAATACAGCCCGGTCAAATTACCAAATACCGCCCGGTCTCTCGCGTTACGCGAGGGAGAGACACCTCGCGTAACGCGATAATTAAAAAATGCCCTTACATGAGATGTACATCTCTCGCGTTATGCGAGAAACACGTCCCTCGCGTAACGCGAGATTAAAATTTTAAATTTTAAATATTTTTTGCTAATCTCGCGTTACGTGAGAGACGTGCTTCTCGCGTAACGCGAGAGACCGGGTTGTATTTGGTAATTTGATCGGACTGTATATAGCATCCGTGTAAGGATTCCCTCTTATCCAATAAACCGCGTAAGAAATTAAGATAGTTTTAACAAGCTATTAATATATCAAATTAACGAGAAGAAACTAAATATATTCGAACAAGTAGCTACAAGATGACATTGGCAATGGCAGCCCCATATACATCAACGAACAACTTAGATTTGTGTAATTTGACCAGGTCCAATAAAATTATTTATACTATAGTTGAACATTATTGTTTCACACATTTTTCTTTTACTAATGCAAATCAAGCTTATCTTCGAACACAGTACATCATTTTTTAGGAGAATCATTTAAATACACGGTTATTATATACCGCCCGGTACTTTATTCAAACCCAACCTGGTTTCTCGCGTTACGCGAGGGACGTGCTTCTCGCGTTACGCGAGAATAGCAAAAATATTAAAAATTTACAATTTTATTCTCGCGTTACGCGAGGGACGTGCTTCTCGCATAACGCGAGATTAAAAGTTAATATTTTTGCTATTCTCGCGTAACGCGAGAAACACGTCTCTCGCGTAACGCGAGAAACCAGGCTGCGTTTGAATAAAGCACCGGACTGTATTTAGTAATGGCCTTTAAATAGGGTCTTAACTAATCTTTAAAATAATAATTTTCACACCGGTTTATATTTTTTTCCACTTTTTTGGGCTTTGTAATTATGTGGTGTTGACATCTGTGTATAATTACTAAAGTAAAACATCATACTTATCAATAAGCTATTAAACGTCATTTACTCATGAGTTATTGTCCTGTTATTACTTGATACATGTCATTTTAAAAAAAATGACAAATGAAATATATGTTTACAGATCGTTAACTTAATTCTAATGATATCATTCCTTATTTAAACACAATTTGTAAACATCCGGATTATAAAGTCTTTTTTTTATATAACCCCAATTTGTAAACATCCGGATTATAAAGTCTTTTTTTTATAAAGGTAAGAAACGAGATGTCATCCATAGAAAGAGTCATCCATAGAAAGATGACGCTCTCTGACCATCATCAGAGATGATCCTGAAGAAGGGTCGATAAGATTCATATAAACTAGATGTAAAAAAGAATGACCTAAAAGTTCTGATGTATTCATCAGACATATTACAATCATAATTACAATCTATGATGGTTCTGGGTTAAGTTCCGGTGAGGATAAATCTTAAGGTGAGGAATAAGGACGATGAACACATACATTGTTACGCATGAACACACATGTTATAATGTATGAACACATTTTCGCCAATAAACACACAATGTGACATATGAACACACACTATGACATGCACATACTCTAGCGTATGAACACAGACGTTATGACTTATGAACACACACATTATAATACATGAACACAAAAGTGTCCCGAGTCTTAACCTAACGACTTATCCTCATCGGATCTTTTTTCAATTGTTCTAATAAAGTGAGAATTAATATTAGGTTTGGTTAAAAAATCGGTTATTTTATTAGCTTCTCGGAAGCAATGTTCAATTTTAGTATTTTAAATGTTATCTAAACTCTGTTTAATATCTTGAATAATATTCCTAATTTCCCAAGGAATTTTACATATCTTCTTAATAGAATTAATGGTAGTTATTTTATCTCCTTTGAAGATAACATTAGACAGTTCTAATTTGTGTGCTAATTTGATCACATAAAGGAAGGTTGTTGTTTCAGTTTGTAAAGGTGACTCAAATTTGATTTGTTTATTATATATATCTAGTATTTGACCTCTATAATTTCGAGCTATACAAACAATAAAAAAGCTTGTTTGAGATATAAAAGATCCATCAAAGTTTATTCAATCTTTCTGTTATTGGTAAATTGTCTGATACAACTTTCCACAAGAAGTTTTGTAATTTTGGAGGTATTTTCATGTTCGAAATCCATTTGTATAGTTGATTATTATTAGTAATAATGATATTCGACATTAATTTTCTAGCAGAGGTTGTCCTAAATTCTCCGTCTGACTTATGTGTCCAAATTATTTTGTCTTCTATTTCCGTTTGAGGAATGTAAATGCTTAAAATATTAGGGATAACATGATGCGGAAGAGACATCTATAATTTCCTTATGTCCCATTCTTTTGATTGAGTAATAAATTGGGATACCTTAATTATCATTAATATTTGCTTTATTTGGATCGAAGTATTGTTTAAGTTCCACATTTTGAACCCACTTATCTGTCCAAAAATTTATAGTTTTACCATTTCCAAGTTCCCATCATATCCCTTTTATAAAATCTTGTCGTAGATGTAGTAATCTGGAGAATTACCAAGACTATTTTTTCTTTTTTTGTAAGTAAAAATCAATTATGATTGAAGATATTTCTGACTAAATAAATGTGCCCGGAGATTTGTTTTATCTTTAGGTAATTTCCAAAGCAATTTTTGTTATAGAGCTTTATTTAAATTTTCTGATTTAAGTAAACCTAATCCACTAACTTCTTTTGGTATACATATTGAATCCCAATTTGCGATGGCTTTGTATCCGTGGTTCGTATTATTCCAGAAAAAGTCTTTATTAACTTTGTCAAATTGTTTGCAAACTCCTTTTGATAGATAAAAATATTGCATTAGATGGTTAGCTTTAGACTGAATGTTGGATTGAATGAGGATTGTTCTACCAGTTTGGGAAAAAGTATTAGCTTTCCATTTAGATAACTATTTTTTCATGCTTTGTATTGCATATTGAAAGGTATCATTTCTAACTCGGCCTCTTACAATCGGTACTCCCAGATATTTCTCCATAGAATTTGTTAGTTGCAAACTTAAAATGGGTTCTAGGGATTTTCTTTGTTCTTGTGATATGTTTGTAGAGGTTTGTAATGAACTTTTATGATAATTTATTGCTAATCCTGAAAGATTAGTAAACTTTTTGAAGCAACTCTCTAATATATATCATATTTTTCATATTCGAGTTGGCTAGTATAATTGTATCATCAGCAAAACAATGGAAAGGTATATGCATGCCATTACGAGTAAGTTGAATACAGTCATTATGATTGGTTTTTTCTGTTTCTTTTTTCAATACTCTTGCCAAGTATTCCATAGCTAATATAAAAATAAAAGGAGCAATTGGATCACCTTGTCGCAAGTCGCATTTTGGTTTAAATGTCGAAGTTGGTTCATTATTAACTAATACTGAAAAAGAGGCAGATTTTATACATGTCATAATTAAAGTAATCCATCTTGGACTGAATCCAAAGGATTCTAGAACTTTAATAATAAAAGGTCATTGTAATTTATCATATGCTTTTTTCATATCAAGTTTTAATGTCATCCAACCCCTTTTTCCTTTTTTCCTATTATGAAAGGAGTGAAATACTTCATGTGCTAACAAAAGCACCTTGGCATGGATGGATTAGCTTGGGAAGTAGGCTTTGTAATCTATTTGCTAATATTTTGGTTATAATCTTGTACATTGTTGTATATAAGCTAATGGGTCTAAAATAATTAATAGTTATTGGATTGTCTATTTTGGGCATAAGCACAATAAACGATTGTGCACAATCGGATAACATGACTCCCGAATGAAAGAAAGATTGGACAAATTGGATTACAGATGGTCCCACATTATGCCAGTAAGATTGGTAAATTTCTGCATTATATTCGTCTGGTCCAGAAGTTTTGTTGTGTGGGAGTTGGAATACCACATTTTTAATTTCTAAATTAGATGGGTTTATTAATAAGTGTGTGTTGTCTTCTGTAGTTATCAATTTTGGAATGATTTTGAGATCTTGATTTTTTATTTCAACCGTATGAAGTGGTTGATATCTATTTTGTAAATTTGATGTAATAATTTTTTTAATTTCCTCTTGTTTATAATATTTTATATTCTGTAAAAACTCATAACATAAAATTTTCTGTTTGAATGTTCTGATTTTAACCGTTGTTTGAAAGTATTTATTATTTTTATCCATTTCATTTATAAGTTTAATCTTAACTCTTTGTTTCGAAAAAGTGTGTTGAAATTCTAGTAACTTATTGTATTTGGTAAGAAGTCGTTGATAATGTTCAAAATTTATTGAATTTTTATTTTCATAACATGCTGATTGCCATTTCTTCAGGTTATTTTCCGTCTTCTTCAATTGTTCAAATGTATTGTTATTATTTTCCTTTAACCAATTCTTTGTCTCGATTTTAAGTTGTTTTGGTTTCATAAACAGTTTGAACATATTAGATCCATTGTAATGATATTTCCAAATCTTGTCTACAAGTTTTCTATATTCCCCATATTTTATCCAAGTGCATTCAAATCTGAAAGGATCATTTTTTGTATAAATTTTCTTGCCTAATGGTAGAGTGATACAACAATGGTATGAGGTCGTAAATGATAAGTGTTGTAAGATTATACTATCATAAACATTTAGGGTATTTGGTTGGATAAAGACTCTATCTAGTCTTTCTAGGATATTATTTTCTGTATCATTATTATATTTTCTCCATGTGTATGAAAACCCTTGGTAATTTTGATCAATAAAACCATGAGTTGTAATAAAATTATTTAACCTTCTAAATCTTGCAGTTGAAGCTGGCACACCCCCTTTTTTGTCATAACTAGATAAAATATCATTACATTCTCCCATAATTAAGACTGGTTCATTATAAGACATAACAATTTGTGATATGAAGTTCCAGAAATCAGCTTCTGGTTTTCTTTACTAGGTGCGTAAATGAAGATTATTATATATTTTATGGAAGGTTCTTCACATTGTATAACAATAGTGTTGTTGTTATTGTATATTAAGCTTAAGTATGATGATTTTATAAAATTGGTACTTAAAAGCCATAAACCACCTTTTGTTCCATCCGCTGGTGAAACAATCACCTTTTTAAAACCTTTTTTTGCTAGGAATTGTGAGCTAGGAGGTTCATTAACCTTTTGTTCCATCTGGATTATAAAGTCGAATTCTGCAAACAACACTAAAAACTTTACAACACAGATTTATAAAAATCTTGATTATAAACTCCGGTTACAAATTAAAATTTTAAACGCTATGATACCGAGTTTTAAAAACGATGTACAACAAAAACAAATCAGCTCAAATAACACTGAATGCTCTATTGCTAGCACATATGTATAAATACATATTCATATAAGCTAAAGTCGGATGTGAAGGCGTCAAGAATTACCCTCGTTTAAGTTGACCTCGACGACTCGCTAGTTGACTTTTTGCCACATCCTTCATTCTTCCACTTAACTAGTCTGGGTTTGATCTGGTTTGATGTGGTTCAACGTGGTCCGCTGTGGTCCATTCGCAGTCCTTTGATATCCTGCAAACAAGGCAAGTCTGAGGCGGACCCCGGGATCGCCCCTCCGACACTCAAGTTAGTATTTGTCCAAAAGAGGGGATCAAAATTGTGTTTCATATAGTGTTGTATTGATTTGATTCTTTGTCTTTGTTTCTTAATCTCGAGTGAAAGAAGCGTTTTTCTCGTCTAGAGTTCGATCTCCCACACGCCCGATCTTTGGCCATCCGGGATCCGGCCTCCTTACCTCGGGTTTTTACCTTGATATTTATAGGGATTTATTGCTTAGGGGCTACTCCTAATTACTTAGCCTTGTTTCCCAAGCCAAGGGAGTTTCCCGAATGTATTTGTCACTAGTCCAGCAATTTCCCCTCTTTGTTTGTCCTTGGGGCCCAAGTTTCCAAGCTTTCTCGTTCGGAAGGTGGAGGTGACTCTGGGATAGCAATCTTCTTTGGAGGAGGGAGGAGTGTTATGAGTAAAACTATACGACTTATATACTTGAGATTAACTCGTTACTAGGTGAAAGTGCTTGTTTAGATATTTCGAAGTGTTCATTTTGTTATTTTCTTATAAAAACGAAACCGTCATATTGGTAATGCTCAAATATAACTTTTACATTTCAATTTTTTTGCGGTTTAAGGTCTTATTAAGCCGTTTTATGTCGTTTTTTGATAATGGGCCTCACTAAATCTCAATTCGGCCTTATTAGGCTCGTTGACGTTTTCGATGATTTTTTTTCGATTCTGAGAATTGATAATGACTATGGGCTTTATTTTCTATCATGTTACAATTTTGAAATTTTGATTTTTATCGTTTTAGGGCGTTTAAACGAATTGGGCCCAAACTATCCATTTAACACATCCACTATCCACATTCAATATCCACTATCCACATTCACTATCCACTATCCACTATCCACATCCAATATCCTATACCCTAAATACTAAACCCTATACCCTATACCCTAAGTCGGTTTTGCTCGTTTTAAGTCGGTTTTACTCGATTTTTGCGTCATTACTCGTCTTAGCTCTATTTAAGTCAGTTTTACTCAATTTTCGCGTCATTACTCGTTTTAAGTCGATTTTACTCGATTTTAGGGTCTTAGGTCGTTTTAAGTCGTTTTTACTCGATTTTCGCGTCATTACTCGTCTTAGCTCGTTTTAAGTCGATTTTCCTCGATTTTCGCGTCATTACTCGTATTAGGTCGTTTTAAGTCGATTTTTGCGTCATTACTCGTCTTAGCTCGTTTGACGTCGGTTTTCCTCGATTTTTGCGTCATTACTCGTCTTAGCTCGTTTTATCCTTATCTTGTCGACAATTCGTTAGAATCCTATCTTGCCACCATATCAATTTATTAGATGTGCTATATGAAAATATTTTTTAAACTGATATGAAATCAACCTATAAATACAATAATTAAAGCATTGCTTTCTCTCACAATTTCAACGCCAATTCCAGGTAGGTTTGTTTCTACCAAGACCAGTTTTTGCTCATGGCCATATGTTGACAAAATAGGTAGACCACAAAGTACAACCTTGAACGTCTTATATAAAAAAGTGTTTTCAAAATATTTTATAAATATTAAAAAAGCTTACACATATGATTATTTAAATAATTATTATTTTATTCAAAAGTATTTAAGTAATTAATTCAATAAATATTCGGGACAAAAATAAAAGAAAATTGTTTTTCTAATAAATAATGAGGTAGATTCAAGTTCAATCATCACTTGTAGACTTTGTAGTATTAATATTACAAATATGTCAATAAGATACACCTTATTATTTAAATAATTATTTTTTAGAAATTATTAAAATAATTAATAGTCTATAGATATAGATATTTGAGACCAAGATTAAAAAAACTGTTATTCTAATAAAATAGTGAGGTGAGCCCAAATTTGATTGTAACTTGTAGTATTAATATTACAAATATATCAATATGATTCATTAGCCTAGTGGTTTCACTTCATTACATGCCCATGAGATCTCATGTTCGACTCCCCCTCCTCTCTTTCCATTATTTTTTATCCAAAAATAAAAAAGGTGAGAGGTTAGTGTTGAGATTCGAACTCAAAACCTCTAAGCAATCTATGGAGCTGTTTACCACTAGAGCAAAGAGGCAGATATTATATACTAACGTAATTAATTAATTTTAAAAAAAAAATCGTAATAAAAAAAAATTCGAAAAAAAATGTTGTACGTTGCTCATTTCCAACGTACGAATTTTTTTTTTTTTTAAATTTTTCATTTATTAGGGGAAAAAATTATCATTAAGGTACGTTCGAAATGGGCGTACGCCCGTTTCTAGCGTACAAGATGTATTTTGTATTTTTTACAAAATTGTATACGTATATCAAAATTTTTTTACGCCCAAAACGAGCGTACGTCCATTATGGGCGTATAAAAATATAGTGTGGATAAAAAAATATAGTGCGTACAGATTTTGCCTTATTTTATTTGGGAAGGATGAGATTCGTATTTGGGCCGGTTCATGAGCTCGCCCCAAACGATTTTTTCGGATATGCCCTTGCTTTGTTTTAACCTAAATTCTTTCGGTGCTGATTTGGGCTCTCACATAATGTGGGTTTAGGTTTAGGGTGCGGTTCCGGTGAGAATAACTTTTAAAATGAGAACGTGAGAATGACTAATGTGCACCAAAATATAGTTAAATGTGCATCAAAATATACTTAAATGTTTTTTGATGCACGTTCTTTGAAAAAGTGATGCACATATATAATTTTTACCTGAATGTTCTTCAACTTCTCAATAAATATAATTCAAAAAATGAATGTTTTTCAAATTTTGGATGTTTTTAAGTTTTTCAATGAATGTGCACCAAATTAATACTAAATGTGCATCAATTTACTACTAATGTGCACCATTCTCACGTTCGTATTTTAAAAGTTATTGTCCCCGTAGGTTCCCTATTTTTATATATGTCTCCTCTCACTTGCTTTCAAGTAATATGACCATTTCCCCTCGTTTTTGAAGAAATTACTGTTCATCCAAACAAAAAGTAAATGAAAGAAAGAAAGAAAGACTTTTCACAAGCATATAAACTTGTATATATTTGCTTTCTCCTTTCTCTTTCTGCATACCTAAACATGAGTTTACACGATTAGTATCAGCTGACAATTTCCTTTGCTGACATAATCTGATCTTACATTTTACCATACACATATATTGATCGTCGATTAGTTTGATCTTTAAAGCGTACGTCCATTAACACGAAATCAAAGTCAAACTCCGTGTTAAACAAATTTTAAAGCCAATTTCATTCTATAAACTCTAAAGACAAATATATTTGAAAATGACATGATTTCAAACTGATAGGCTTTAGGTTCGAATTCTTACATTCTACTCTATAATGGCCGTGTCTGTGTATATATATGCATGATTGCATGGCCTTCTGAGGATTTCGTAGGAGTATATTATAAACGATCCTCCATAAACATGTAGTTTAAGGTACATTTGAACGATACAGCCAGATTGAGTGAAGTCAGATTTTACCAAGTCTAGGACATGCTTATTCTTGTTCAACTAGCTTAGCTTCCACACGCAAAAAATAAACACCCAATGTTTTATTTATTTTTATAAAAGAACTTGGTGGAATGAAATCCCTATAAATTGTCCACAAAGTAGAAAAGTTAATCATGTCCTAGGCAAAAACAAAAGCATTAATACAAGTTACAATCTCCTTTAAACATAAAATTAAGTGATCATGGGTGCATCAAGGAGGTTTCCAACTATGGGCTTAGCCATTGCAGTGGTTCTGCTGACTCTTTCCGGAGAGGGTTTGGCTCAGCTGAAAGAAGACTTCTACAAGGGCAAGTGTCGAGGAAACAACGTCGAACGATTTGTTTTTAACACCGTTAAGTCTCAGTTCGATAGGAATCCATCTCTCGTTGCTGCTCTTGTTCGTATGCAGTTCCACGATTGCTTTGTTAGGGTAAAATTAACCATCTTCTTTTAAACTATGAGAATCTTGTTTAGCTTGAAAGGATGACACAAGCGTTGGTGTACTTAATAACAGGGATGTGATGCGTCGATTTTGTTGGAAGGACCGAACACGGAGAAATCTGCAGGCGTAAACGGAGGCATAAGAGGGTATGAAGTTATAGACGCGGTTAAAGACGCGGTTGAAAGGGCTTGTCCAGGAGTCGTCTCATGTGCCGACATCATTGTCATAGCTACTAGAGTTACCGTTTTTCTTGTAAGTATATACTCGTTAATGTGCTCAACCTGTTTTCGTGCTTGCATTAATATGGAGTATATGTATAGGCAAAAGGGAAATGGTACGATGTAGAAACGGGAAGAAGAGATGGAGTGGTGTCAATTGGAAATGAGGCAAACTCTCAACTCCCTGGACCAACAGTCCCAGTTCCTATAGCCATTCAAATCTTTGCAGACAAGGGAATTGGGAAAGAGGACTTTGTTCTTCTTCTAGGTGGACACACGGTGGGAGTCACTCGTTGTTTTTTCTTCCAAGACCGTCTATACAACTTCAACGGTAATCCAGGTAGGACGGATCCAAGAATGAATCCGGGGCTAGCCAAAAAGCTGAAGCAAACGTGCCCACGAGATGGAGACGGAGGCAACTTTGCGTTCCTTGACCAGAGTCACCCAAATAGCGTGTTTACTGTAGGAAACGGCTACTTTGTGGCGATTCAAATGCTAAAGGGTGTACTCCAAATAGACCAAGATCTTGCACTTGATCCTTCCACCGCTCCACTTGTGGCAAAGTATGCAATCAACAACAAACTCTTCAACATCAAGTTTGGAGAAGCTATGGTTAAGTTGGGAAGAGTTGGTGTCCTCACCGGAAATCAAGGCCAGATTCGGAGATCATGCCGCTCTCTGAACTAACCACTTCATTACCATACGCTAATTATTCCATGAAAATGCTTTGCATACATGTCTTGTCTACTTCCTAATCCTTCCTTGTTTCCTTATTTGTCTTCACCACATGATTTCTTTTTCTAGATAAGTATTGTGAGTCATGTAATCAATAAAATAACTAAATATTACACCGTTTATTTGTACTGTCGTGGGAATCATAAATAAAAATCTAATTTACACAAAACCTAAACCCCTAATATCGTTTACAAGCAAATTCAAAATACAAGAAGACCGATCACCCTAATAATTGAAACCAAGAAAAAAATCAAAAACAACGGAGGCTAGGCGATCCGCGACAATATTAGTGTCCCAATAGATGTGGCGGACTTAGATCTCACAGCTCCTACAAAGTAAGCCTATTAACCAAGTAAACAAGAGATGACGGTTATGGATATGATTTTAGATCAGCCTCATACACTAAGCCGAATCTGATTCAAGGATGTCCTTTCAAATCCCACATCCCAGACAATCTCCAATCCACAAAAAAATACCCTAGAGTTCGACAGCTTAATACAAATCTTGGAGGACTCCACCTTCATACAACTAACCCCGCCTTATTCTCTATCGATCTTGCCCGTGAAGACTCACGTTTTGCCACTTCCAAAGCCACCAGGACGCACCGGTGAACAAAGCTAATTCGGGATATTCTTCACCCTCCCAAATTTCCTTTATGATCATCTTCATAGATACAACAACAAAAACGCAAAATAATTAATAGATTAGAAAGAAATTTGACATTAACGATCCATTGGTGTAAAGACTCGTTGGTTAACGCAGACTCTCTACTTACCTGTATTACCCTATCCAACTTGACTTCCTATCCAAAGTTACCGAACCCGAACCTAACCTGATCGACTCAATTACTCAGTTGATAGCTCTTGTCGTAGAAGATCCCTACAATGTATGATAGTTATGGATCTCTCCTTATTGTGGTAATAATTTTAAGGCTCTTTAGGAAATTGTGGGGCTCATTGTTTCTTTCGTGACAATCATAAGGCTTTTATCCAAATTAATAATTTTTGTGTATTATCTACCTAACTACAATATAAGAGAGAAACCATCTCTTTGCAAAATATTGCACCGCCTCACCGCCACATCATTGTCTTCTTATCTTTTTTGTCAAAAATTAAGAAAATAAATCTCCCTAATTAAATTAAATCATAAAAAATTGAACTATCTCCTTTAAATTCTCCAATTCGGATCATGGTTTGTTTTTATCTCCTCCACTTATGTAATTATATAAATAAATCTTCCTAATTAAACTAAATCTATTTATGAGTTTTTTTGTTAACCTATAAAATATCCAACAATCTGTAAATTTATTTTATTTTTAAATATGAACTAATCTATCTATACGTAACTAAATTCTACATATTAGAAACATAAACTATCTATACGTTATTATAACTAGAAACGAGCCTCCGCGCTACGCGCGGGGAAATTACAGTTTTTAATATGATTTAACGTTGTTTAATAGGCGTCCTAAAATTAGATTGGGCTAATCATATTCACAACCCTTTATGATATAGAATCTAACCTCGACAAAGCAGTCTCTAATCTTTGTTCTATCAAAAAGAAAAAAAATAAAGTTTAATTAGTGATTATGTTTTTCCTGAATGTTTTATTAATCATTTTAGCAATTGACACACAACTACCTATGAATTCGTCTCTCCCTTTAAAATCATCACATTACCTAATTAGCTCGGGTGCTTTTTTTTTGCCAAACAATTACCTCGTGTATTGGTGTTCCTATTTTATTAGGGCTTAAATCAATAGACTGAAACCCGTGTACGGGTCTTGCATAATTATAATTTCTTAAATGTTTCATAATAGATATTGAAATGATATTATATCATATAATCAAATGAGTTTGATGATTTGTACCTCTTCTCTCAATTCGCCAAATTGTTATATCATTTTGTAATATTATTGTAATATATGATCTATTTTTCTGTCTATAACTCATTACAATTGAATAAACTCGAGGACCAGTTATTAAATGTCATTTCCCCATTGTATACATTTTTGACGTGCTTACTAAATTATCATGCTTGTTGGAAACTGAGTGTAAATGTTTGAAAACAACATGCTAGCATATTGCAATATGTAATATTGTTTACAATTACTAAAATTAGATGCAAACGGTCTCCGATAAGGGCTCAAAGTTTGGTACTAATGACGAAAAATGTAGTTTAGGATAAGTAAAAAGTAAACACTTCAAGCACAAAGAAATTGAAAGAAGAAAAAATGCATACCATATAGTTCACAACAGATCTCCCTCTTTGTATAAATTTAGTAATTGGAAAAGTTAAATCCTTTTACAAAGACACATGATACATGAATTGAATATAGGGAATTTAGATTCTTTGGTAAGTCGGTCCTCTAAACTCTGTAAACCTGCATATTATTTGTATATATATATACTCCATCCGTCCCAAAATATGAGTCTCATTGTACAAAAATATCTTGGATTAAGGCAAATGCTTTAACGTACATAAGTGCATTGGAAATGATGAATGTAAAATATTAAAATAATTCATTAACCAATGGGAGAAGAGTTTACAAATGAAAAGTACATAAGTGCATTGGAAATGATGAATGTAAAATATTAAAATAATATGAGTAAGGGTATAATTGGAAGAAGTTTATGGACAAAAATAGAAATGGGACTAACATTTTGGGACGCCCAAAAAGGAAAATGGGACTCATATTTTGGGACGGAGGGAGTATAATTTACTAAAGCCTTCATGTGTACCTTTGAAAAAAGTTATTGATCTGGCTTTTTACTTTTTATTTTATTAATCTAATGATAAAGTCAATTACTGCAAAATCATACCATCCACTCCAAACCTCTGTCCACATGAGAGGTTTGTAAGGTCTGTTTTAGTAAACAAATAACAGTAAAAGTCGTTGCAAGTATATTAATCTGTCACAATAAGATCATTAACTATTAAAAAATTTATTTTGAAAAGAATTAAGATTGTCAACAAGAACACTGGAACTTATAACGGGATCAAGAGAGTCATCTTCCTTGCAGATTAACCATGGAACACCAATATCTAATCCAACAACAATGTTAGCAGCCCATCTCATGTGATCACAACCTTCTTGTCCAAACATCTTTCGTTGCATTTTATATTTATATTCGATCTGAAAACACAAACTGATAGCACATAATTCAGTTTTTGAAATCAGAAACTCAAATTAATTTGACTAATCTTAATTACAAGAGGTCATGAAAAAAAGAGTCAATGAAAACATACAACATTGAGTGATGTTAAGGCATTGAATTTCATGTGTACAAGAGTGATTGTCATGGAATTTCTTTTTATTATTGCCTTCAAAATGCTCAAAAATTCGATCTAGTTTTGGGCGCATTCTAGTTGCGCCCAAAACTTAACCGGGTTTTAAAAAAAAGGTTTGGGGTGCCAGTTAAAATTTTTCGAGTGCGGGATTTTTCCCCACAATCATACGGTCAAGTATGTGCGCGAGGGAGAGAAAAGACAAGTAGACATCATTCACTGTCATCTATGTAAGAAGAAAATTACCACAGTCAAAATTGAGGTTGATCGGTGAATTTGAAAGGGAGAGTGGGGATCGAGGAATTGGGGGTTATCGGCAGTGGCGGATCTAGAAAATTTCTACCGTGGGGGCTCGTATTAGAATTAAGATTATAAATTATGTTCTCTTTTTCTTGAGTATTATCAATTTGATTTAAACATATTCAATATAATATTAACCCACATTTAAATTTTAAATTAATTTAATTTATTTGTGGTAAAATCAATAATAAATATTCTTCTACTTTTTATTCTTGTATCAAATAAATATCTTGTACATAGAAATATCATATAAAAGTTATTCTTTTTCTCTAATATTATCGATATTTAGTGGGTTTGATAGATATTAAAAATATAAAAACTCTGTATGTAAAAATTACATTTAGTTTCCTTACATTTTTAATAATCATGTTTCTCTGTTTAACACACATCTTACTTTTCTTATCAAAATTCAAGAATAAAATAGAAAAAATCTCTATATAACTACTAAAGCAAATTACATTTATTCAATTCTAGCTATGTCACGTGGCATACTCTTCATTCACTCCAACTACCTGTCGTCATTTCATTGGTCACGATTTTTTATAATTTATTGTAATTTTCTCAAAAACAATTAATTAAATTTGTAAAATCGTGTACAAAAATATTACAAAAAGATCGCTTAAGATCTTTCATATTACAAAAAGATTTTTATGCGTTAATTTTCTAGATTTTGACCTCCCAATATCCTATTATTTTATTTTACAAATATATATTTTATTTTTATGATATGACGTATCACAAAAATATTGATTTCTTAATAAATAAGAGAAATAATTATATTTTTGTGTTATTGTAGTGTTTTCAATTATATATTTTTATATATGTTGAAATCAATTTATTTAAATTTGTTAAAAATTGACCCATGATAATTTGATCAAATAAGATTTTTGGTATTAAAAATTCATGTATATTCGTTGTTTATTATATTTAAAATGTAAAAACTTAATTATATATCAATATCATTTGAAGATATAAACTTATTTTCATATAAAATTTTATATTACATAATACTCCTTACTACTAATTCACTATATCGAGTTATATAAACTCGCGCATGGCGCGAGACCTAGTCTAGTTTGTGTATAAAATTAAAAGGCTAAAATGACTTACGTTATATTACATGAAAAATAAAATCAAACCAACTTCATGTAGTTCTACTAATTACTTAGTAATTAATTACCGTTGTGTAAATTGAATTTAAAAAAAATATATTAAAAAGCTAACTACTTATATGATACTAAACCAGAGGAGTATAATCAGTATATCACATTTTTACTTAAAATTTAAAACAATTGAATCTCTAGTTTGGAAAATTTTAACCGTTGTACAGTTTTACCACGGATCTAATGAAAGAAAAAAAAGGAGGGTGTTTAATTTTTTAGCAAAACGCTTCGTTTTGATCTTTTGGACATCTTTTTAAATTAGAAAAAATGGTTGATGTAAATTTATTTAGTGAAATCCTAAATTTATCAATGGAGGGAGCAACATTTATGAGGTACCAATTTCATTCAATTTTGGCATTGGATAGCCAATCTTTATATAGATAAGATAAGATACTTATTTCTACCACAAAGCTAAAAAGGTTACAACATCGATCTTTTTTGTTTTTTTGTTATGTTTCTAATATTGTATATAGAGTATGTATCGTTACAATATCATCTACTATATACTCTTTATATTATTTAGTAACGTTACACACGATAATACCAATTTACTATGCTTATAATATTGTATATAGAAAAAATTACGTTTCGGTTTATGTATAATAGTTAGGTTTGATATTTATTTTCGAACTTAAGATATGACATTTATAATGTCATTGACTTTTCTTACTTTTCTATATTTTATTCAGTGAAATTATAAAATTTATCCAATCTATATATATACTTATATAAAGCTATTTAGAGCTATCTTCTTCATTCTAGGTTCATTAATCATATGTATCGTTTTGTGAATTTTTTGAATTTTTCTTATGCATTTTAATATTTTTAATAAATTGAATATCAAAATGTAGTAGTTGGTTGTTATTATTTAGCTTCCTACTTATTAATAGTTTCATACTATTCACTACTTTGTTAAACCAAAAAATTTGAATAATCAAATACAAAAATTAAAATGTGCATACATTTGAAACATATTCACTACTTACACTTATGCACTATTTAATTTGATTGAAAATCAATTTTACACTGATACATTATTTTGAATAACTCCGTAAATGGATAGTTTGTTTTTATTGATTATATATAAAATTTTAAATTTAATTATACAACAATAGCCTTTATAAACTATAACTTTTTTGGGTATAAAATTATATACGAGATTACTTATAAATTGATTTATAAAATAAATAAACCCGCGCATGACGCGGGGTATAAACTAGTTACCTATTAACTTGAGGTTTTTATCATTGCTTGATAGCAGTTTATATCGTCACTTAATGATAATATTCTTTCATTATTTAATACCGATAACTATAATCAGTGAAATTGTCATCGAGTACTTAATAAAACTGTCATCATGTATTAATGGATATTATTGGATCAATTAACACAATATATCTTTTAGACTTAAAAACACAAGGTGTTGGAGCCGGTTCTCGATGGGCTTGCGAAGCCCAAAATAAATTGGGTTAGGCCCATAGGACGCGAGCCGGATCGATCCATGCAGTCAGCCCAGAAGGACGAAATCGGCCCATAAGCAGACGAAGCCTAGAAGGAGGATCCGACGAGATTAAGTATCAAGGGGCAAATTAGTAATTGACTCGCGTGGGCCCCTGACAAGAGTATAAGAACGCAACTCAATGGATAGAGGAGGGGATCACGACTAAAAGAAAAACGCTTCGTCTCCCTCTCCCGAGTAAGGAAAACACAGGAGTAAGCCAAAACCTCAGTCTTCCAAAATCTCTTTCTCCTTGAGGTGTTAGGAAGAACATCACTTACTTTGTAACTCCCGGAGTTGCTATTAAGCTTTTAATGCTGCGATGGGTGTTTTCTAGGGCTGTTCGGTTTGTTGGTAACGAAGAACTTGAAACGTTTTAAATAGCATTTTAAGTTCCCTTAATCATTACTTTACTTCTTTCTATCCACTCTAGCTCTTGTAGTAAATTGTGTAGCCCTTAGTTTCATATTTACACGTTTGCTAATTTGAACGCCGGAGAACCAAATCCGGAGATACCCTCTCCTGGTTTGGTTGCGTTGGAATAGTAGGTGTCAAGAACTAGGTTTAACGACGGGGAGAAGACGAGGTGAAGTGTTGTATACAAGTTGGCTGGCCAGACTCGCGAGGTGTTGTGTCGCGAGCTGCGATTTCTGAGTTCCAACACTGGCGCCGACCATGGGGAGTTCCTCGCACAAGTAAGGCTCACTACAGATATTCGCGTATTTCTAATACTTAACCGCCTAAGGATGAACACAGGGGTCGCGAGAGGAAATCAAGAGGAAAGCCGTATCTGCTACGTATCATCCGAAAAGGGCAACACCAAGGCTTTGCTCGCCAACCAGTTATTTGTTCCAGGGTTGCCTCACGTGACTGAAGAGGCCGAGTTGGAGGTACGTGCCTCTCCGAGGCCGCGAGATACTGGAGAAGAAGAAGGGCACAAACCACATTTTGATGGGTTTGAGAAACAGACAATCACCCCATTTCCTAACATAGAGCAGAAGCTCTATGTAGGGGGAAAATTGGATCAGAAAGTTGTGCAAGAAATTGAGACCTTGCTCGCCCGCTCCCGGGATGTTTTCGCGTGGACACCAAAGGATTTGAAAGGGATTCCCGCGAGTGTCATGACCCACTCCCTGAACATTAGTTCAGAGGTCAAGCCGCGTAGGCAGAAGAAGCGAAAGCAGGCAGGACCAAAGAACGCGGCTGCTGCTGTGGAACTCGCGAAATTGATAAAAGCAGGGTTTGTTAAGCCCGTGCAATACCCGACGTGGTTGTCAAACGTAGTAATGGTAGAGAAAAATCCCAAAGGAACAGGAAAATGGCGCATGTGCGTAGATTTCACTGGTCTCAACAAGGCATGTCCCAAAGACAGCTACCCATTACCTTCTATCGACCAGATGGTAGATTCCACCGCGGGTCATGAAGCCCTGAGTTTCTTAGACGCGTACTCTGGGTATAATCAAGTCATGATGAATCCAACCGACTCGGGGCACACGGCTTTTATCACAGACAAGGGAACCTTCTGCTATAAAGTAATGTCGTTCGGCTTGAAAAACGCGGGAGCTACATTCCAGAGGCTGGTGGACATAATCTTTAGCGAACAAAGGGGTGACACCGTGGAGGCCTATGTTGATGACATAGTAGTTAAGAGCAAGAAGCAGGCAGATCACGCTCGCGACCTGGCAGAAGTTTTTGAAACTCTAGGAAAGTATGGAATGAGTCTCAATCCCGAGAAATGTGTCTTTGGGGTCACCGAGGGCAAGTTCCTGGGATTTCAGATCAGTGCACGCGATGTCGAAGTCAATCCAAACAAGGTCCAGGCTGTAATAGATCTACAACCGCCGAGATCCACTCATGACGTCCAAAGGTTTATAGGGAAGGTTAATTATCTCGGGAGGTTTTGTGCCAAGCTCGCGGAGCGAAACCTCCCCTTCTTCGACATATTGAGGAAACCGAAAAGCTTCGAATGGACTGAGGAGTGTGAAAGGGCATTTATGAGCCTCAAAGAACATATAAACTCCCCACACTTGCGTCACCGGTACCTGCGGAAAGTTTGCAGCTGTACCTCGCGGCAGGAACGCGTGCAGTAAGCGCAGTGTTGGTAAGGGAGCAACAGGTCCCCGTCTATTTCATCAGTAAAGCCTTCTGTTAGCCGAGACCAGATATTCGCCCGTAGAGAAAGCGGTACTCGCGTTGATAACAGCCTCTCGTAAGCTCCGACCTTATTTCCACGCTCATCCCATCGAGGTATTGACAGATTTACCACTCCCCTCTTTCATGAGTAAGCCAACAACCTCCGGGAGGCTCGCTAAATGGGTAATTGAGATGACTGAATTTGACGTAGTCTATAGACCACGGCCCGCGATCAAAGCGCAAGCTTTGGCTGATTTCATTGTTGAAACAAGTTTCAGAGAATTAGCAATAGATGAAATAGCTCCAAAGCACCCCACGTGGGTTATGCACGTTGACGGGGCAGTAAACGTAGACGGTTGCGGGGCAGGGGTCGTCCTGACATCCCCAGCCGGGGATAAAATCGACCATGCGATTGCACTAAGATTCAAAGCCACTGATAACGAAGCAGAGTATGAAGCGCTCATCGCAGGACTGGAAATTGCAATACACGCGGGTATTCACATGGTGAGGTGTCTGAGCGACTCTCAGATTGTTGTGAATCAGATCAATGGGACCTACGAAGCTCGAACATGCAATCTCCCCATATATCATGCGAGAGCTACAACTTTGATTTCGTTGTTCAGGCATTTTGAGATTGAAGCAATATCGAGGGAAGAAAATACGCGAGCTGACGAACTCGCGAAGCTAGGTTCCCAGGCTCAGTACGCGAATATGGAGCATCCCGATGGGAATTCTACCATCGTTTCCAAGGGTGGAAAGAGTCGATACTTCTGGTTAGTAAAGTCTGAGAGCGCCATAAGCAATCAGGTGGAGCTGATGGTAATAGACGAGCCAGTCGATGATTGGCGCACCTCTATAATTCAATATCTAGCAAACGGAACAGGACCCTCGGATCCAAAAGAAACGAGAAAACTTGTCTCTATGGATGCGCGCTTCTACATGTGTCGTGGAGAACTCTACAAAAGAGGGTACGGACCACGCGAGCTCCGGTGTTTGTCCAAGATAGAAAGTGACGTGCTTATGAGAGAGTTACACGCGGGATTGTGTGGGACTCACGCGGGTTGGAGACCTATGGTCTATAAAGCGTTGAGACAAGGGAATTTCTGGCCAACCATGAAACAAGATGCACAACGCAAGTCTCAGAACTGTAAGCCATGTCAGTACTTTGCCCCGGCTTCTCATCAGCCAGATGTAGAGCTACAGATAATGTCAAGCCCCTGTCCCTTCGCGATGTGGGGGCTGGATCTATTAGGACCTTTCAAGCCAAAAGCGCCTGGTCAACTAGAATACATCATTGTAGCAGTTGATTATTTCACCAAATGGATCGAAGCCGAGGCTCTCGCGAGCACTACCGTCCCAGCGGTTAAAAAGTTCTTATGGAAGAATATCATCTGCAGATACGGCCTCCCTCACGAGATCGTAACCGATAGAGGACCACAATTCAATTCGCCACAGTTGCTCACTTGGTGTAATGACATAGGGATCGCCTTAAGAATCGCGTCGGTCGCTCACCCGCATTGCAATGGCCAAGTAGAAGCTGTGAACAAAAGTATTGTCATGGATCTGAAAAAACGGTTAGAAGGCTCCAAAGGAAAGTGGGCCGAAGTTTTACCTCTAGTACTTTGGGCAAACAGAACCACCGTAAAAAAGGCAACTGGGGAAACACCTTTTGCTCTTGCCTATGGGATAGAAGCCACAGTGCCAGTCGAGTTCATTGTGCCCACGGATCGCGTGATTCAGTATAGCCCGATCGACAATGACGAAAAAATGCAGCTAGAGTTGCAGATGCGGGAAGAAATTCGCGACGTAGCAACTATCAGAGCGGCCAATCATAAAGCCAGCGTCGCGAAGTATTACAACAAGCACATAAAGTTGAGGGGATTTGCCAGAGGGGACCTAGTGCTCCGTAGAACAGAAGGAGGAAAGCTCGACCCCAACTGGGAAGGACCTTACATTATAGATCGCGAAGTCGCTCCCGGGGCATATCGTCTCAAGGATCACTCTGGGAATCACATTGCAAACTCTTGGAACGTGATGCGACTTCGTCGCTTCTATGCCTAATCCTCCCACAACCCAGGTACGTTTAACAAAGTTTAGCAGAGCAAAAATGTTTTCCCTTTGATGGTCAATGCTTATCGCATTGAGACACTAAAACGTTCGATCACTATGATATGATAAGTACAGGTTGTGGAACCAGAAATTCGTTATCACGCGAGTTTGGATTATCAAGAAATGGCACAGCCTGGTCGACCAATGCTCGTCCACCTAAAAAGGTAGCGCTTCAATTGAGACAAAAGGCGTCAAGTCCGCTTCACTGGGCTGGGCTAAAAAAGCCCCCCAGGTCGCGTGTCCAGCTTCCATGGTTGAGCTAAAAAACTCTCCTTGGTCGCGAAAGCATGGACGGGTTTACGCCAATGAGCTCACCCGCCATGATTCCGCTTCACTGGGCTGGGCTAAAAAACCCCCCCAGGTCGCGTGTCCAGCTTCCATGGTTGAGCTAAAAAACTCTCCTTGGTCGCGAAAGCATGGACGGGTTTACGCCAATGAGCTCACCCGCCATGATTCCGCTTCACTGGGCTGGGCTAAAAAAGCCCCCCAGGTCGCGTGTCCAGCTTCCATGGTTGAGCTAAAAAACTCTCCTTGGTCGCGAAAGCATGGACGGGTTTACGCCAATGAGCTCACCCGCCATGATTCCGCTTCACTGGGCTGGGCTAAAAAACCCCCCCAGGTCGCGTGTCCAGCTTCCATGGTTGAGCTAAAAAACTCTCCTAGGTCGCGAAAGCATGGACGGGTTTACGCCAATGAGCTCACCCGCCATGATTCCGCTTCACTGGGCTAGGCTAAAAAAAACCCCCAGGTCGCGTGTCCAGCTTCCATGGTTGAGCTAAAAAACTCTCCTTGGTCGCGAAAGCATGGACGGGTTTACGCCAATGAGCTCACCCGCCATGATTTCGCTTCACCGGGCTGGGCTAAAAAACCACCCCAGGTCGCGTGTCCAACTTCTAGGGTTGAGCTAAAAAAAAAAAAAAACTCTCTTTGGTCGCGAAAGAATGGACGGGTTCACATCGTGACTCACGTTTTTCAAACGTTCTTAACCACATGAAAACCAAGTACTGAATGCCTCTCTACATGTGCAGGGCATAATATTCTCTGCAGCAACCATACCGAAGAAAAACTGTCCTGATGCTTCGCGACTACAAGTGCTCAGGACAAACCCCGCGAGCATCAACAGCCACTAAGAACTAAAGCGCGAAGCCCTGTCACCAGCTAGAGCGGACGTACTGACCAGGACTCGCGCGTAATGTTCATGCAAAAGCTAACAGGACTCGCGCGTAATGTTCATGCAAAAGCTAACAGGACTCGCGCGTAATGTAACACCGTCAGTTTTACCTTTTACTTAACAAGAGGGGTCGTAGTTATGAAACACTCATCTCTTTACGTTTTATTTTTTCACAAAATTACTTTTTTCCGAAACACAAAACCGGGGGAAAGAAGGCGCAATGAGAAGATGGCACGTGGACGACATGCGCCAAGCGCGGGAATTCAAAAAGTTTTTGAATTCAAAACGTCGCCCCGAGAAGTTTAATCGAAATACACGCGACCATCACACGCGATGCGATCATACTAAGTCATGGAGCCACTCTCATGTCGAGAACGCGACTTCAAGAAGACAAACCCAAGCCTTAAGCTATTCAGCATAAAAGTTTGGGGGGCTGGATGTTGGAGCCGGTTCTCGATGGGCTCGCGAAGCCCAAAAGAAATTGGGTTAGGCCCATAGGACGCGAGCCGGATCGATCCATGCAGTCAGCCCAGAAGGACGAAAGCGGCCCATAAGCAGACGAAGCCCAGAAGGAGGATCCGACGAAATTAAGTATCAAGGGGCAAATTAGTAATTGACTCGCGTGGGCCCTTGACAAGAGTATAAGAACGCAACTCAATGGATAGAGGAGGGGATCATGACTAAAAGAAAAACGCTTCGTCTCCTTCTCCCGAGTAAGGAAAACACAGGAGTAAGCCAAAACCTCAGTCTTCCAAAATCTCTTTCTCCTTGAGGTGTTAGGAAGAACATCACTTACTTTGTAACTCCCGGAGTTGCTATTAAGCTTTTAATGCTGCGATGGGTGTTTTCTAGGGTTGTTCGGTTTGTTGGTAACGAAGAACTTGAAACGTTTTAAATAGCATTTTAAGTTCCCTTAATCATTACTTTACTTCTTTCTATCCACTCTAGCTCTTGTAGTAAATTGTGTAGCCCTTAGTTTCATATTTACACGTTTGCTAATTTGAACGCCGGAGAACCAAATCCGGAGATACCCTCTCCTGGTTTGGTTGCGTTGGAATAGTAGGTGTCAAGAACTAGGTTGAACGACGGGGAGAAGACGAGGTGAAGTGCTGTATACAAGTTGGCCGGCCAGACTCGCGAGGTGTTGTGTCGCGAGCTGCGTTTTCTGAGTTCCAACACAAGGAGCGGCAAAAATCCTCTACATCAAACCTTGAAAATAATCTTGTGGCAAAACATAAAATCATTTTTAAAAAAATAAACCTTAAGTTTTACTCCCTACTCTCAAACAAATGGGATTTGGGGTGTTGTAGAGGGTCTTTGCTTAGTTTCAAATGTAATCCTCTATAAAAAATTATGAAACCGATCATGTCTCAAAACATAAAATCAATTTTTACTATTTTTTAGGGTTTAGGATTTATTATTTAGCGTTAAGGGTTTATTATTTAGGATGAAGCGTATGGTTTAGGAAGTAAAATTTAAGTTTAAAACTTTATAGTCCCTCCGTCCCCAGATGTTCTTCCCATATCCTTTAAACACGTATGCCGATGTGGGTTTTGTATCGTTAATATCTCTAAATATAGATTAATAAAATATATAAAAATTTAATATTCTAAAAGTTCTCGATGAGACGAATCAAACAAGACCTCACATCATTATGTTTGTTTTTATATATTGTAAGATATCTAACAAATTCGATTAATACATGAATAGTGTCATTATTTGGAATGGGGAGAACTTTTAGGGACGGATGGAGTATAAATCATTGTTGCTTTAGTTTTCCCTTTTCCTTTATATGTACTTAATCTATTGGCTTATCTTAGCCCCAAACCAAGTAATTCCATTTCTCTCAAATTATTGTATGAGTATATGATTTAGTTAGTGAGTTAGGTACATGGGTAGTTTTGTAATTGTCTTTATCTGTAATAGATATAAGCAACATTCTAGAACAACTTTCTTCAACTAACTAATCAAATCTTTACAAAGCTTTTGATCTTGATCTTTTCATGGATTCTCCATGAATTCTTCAACACAAACATGGTATCAGAGCCACATGTGGTTTTTCGTTTTGATTCCGCACATTTCTTCATGATTGATTCCTTGTTGAATCATTGAAATCTGCTTTCACATATCAATTTTAATTTTTGAAATTCTTCGGTCTGTTCTTCCCTAAATTTCTAGGGTTTCTTATTGTATTTTGGACTTTGATCTAATCAACTTGCTTAATCCAGTCATGGTGATTGAAAACTCAGCTCTGATTACCGACCTCGGCGATTCTTTACATTTGTATTCCTCTAATAGTCTTGGAATGGGGATCGTCTCCAAACCTTTCAATGACAAAGGTTTCTTGTCATAGAGGCGATTTGTTTCCTCAGTGCCAAAAACAAGGTTCTGTATGTTGACGACTATTTTCCACGATCATTGAAAACTGATGATACTCGTCTTCGCTTGTGGGACCGATGTAACAGTCTAGTAATTCCATGGCTCTTGACGTCTTTGGACAAGACGATCGTCGATTCTGTCTTATTTGCAACGGCTGCAAGTGTTATCTGGTCCCAACTTAACTCGTTTGGTCCCATCTTAACTCGAGATACGGTCATGCTAATGGAGCGCATGAATTCTCAACCCATAAAGAAATGACGTCCATTACTCAAGGCAGAGATGATATTACTTCATACTTCACTCGTATCAAGAAGCTTTGGGATGAATTGGAGTCCTTGCGTGTTATTCCTCCATGTTCTTGCACTTCTGTTGCTGCTAACCCGAGGAAGAACAACGCCTCTATAAAATATTAACGAGGCTTAATGAAACTTATTCAAGTGTAAGAGGCATTATTCTTATGCTTGATCCAATTCCAGATGTTGATAAGGCTTATTCACTCTTGGGTCAATAAGAACAACAAAGTGAAAATGGCTCTTCATCTAATTATGGTGCATTTGTTTCTTAATCTAGTGGTCAATCTGGTGGACAATGAAATGGTACAAAATCAAACTACAAGGGCAAGAATCTAAAGTTTTGTACTGACTGTAAGAAGTCAGGGCACACCATTGACAAGTGTTTCAAGATAATAAGATATCCTCCAAACAACACTAGTCTTCTTCATGTCAACAATAGGCCTTCTTCTTCTGGCAATGTTGTTGATACTCAATCTTCTTCCTCTAGGAACTCTACTACAACATGATTCATTGAATTGGAATTTGCTCAATTACGGATCCTTCTCTATACTGCATCTTCTTTTGAAAATGCACAAACTTACAATAATTTGGCTGGTAATGTTTTTTTTCTCTTTTGCTGGCATTAATAAAACTATTACGCATCAATATTGGATTATTGACAAAGGTACTGGTGATCACATGTGTCATCATTTGGCATATTTTCTCGATCATATTGTTCTAGCTAATCCGATTGTTGTTAACATGCCTAATGGTTCTGTTATAACTGTAACTAATGTTGGGAGAGTTCGGTTGGCACAAAGAATCCTTCTAGAAAGAGTTCGTTATATTCCATCCTTCAAGTTTAATTTGTTGTCAGTAAATAGGTTGGTGCCAGATCAAGAAGATGGAGGAAATTCGTCTTAATAAAGGTTAATTATTCATATACTAAGTGTGAAGAATTACAAGGAGGCTCTCGACCTTATGTAGGAGGAGACACTCGAAAACCCTAGAAAGAAAGATAGGTGATGGCTAGAAACCCCAGAAAAGTGACGGCTAGGGTTAGGTTTGGGCTAGAGATGGACCTATTTGGGCTTGATGGCCAAGAGTCCATTTTGAGACGGCCCAAACCATGAAAGGCTAGACCACTCCCAATTTAGAAACCTTCTAAAAATAGAAAGTTCTAAAACGCTAGGAAAAACTGAACCTAGACTTTCCTAAAATAGAAACCTGATAAATATGGAAAGTTACTTAAAACAGAAAGTTTGGAAATGCAATTCTATGTCGGGAAACGAGGGATAAAAATAGTTTTTACTAAAAATAGAAACCAGTTAAAAATAGTAACTGCTAAAAATAGTAAGTTCCCCGAGAGTGCCCTAAAGTAGTCAAAAGAGTCTCAAAGATGAAAGATAAGGATAGGCATGGAAAAACCATGGCTTGATCATACCAAGTTGACCAAGGCTTTTGGTGAGACGCGATGGTGCTGAGCCAAGGAGGTCGCCAAGGACGAGGCATGGACACGAGGCGCTGAAACGTCAAGATCCTACACAAGTTGCTAGAGCGGCGTTCTGTGTCTCAGGAGGGGGATTTTTTCGGCGTCGGCTGGACCGTCTCCAGCAACCAGGTGGTTGCGCTCCCAATGAGCCAAGGAGCGCCGATGGAAGTGATCTCGGCGGCGTTGTTCTAGATCTAGTGGTTTTGGTGTCGGGCACTCGTGAGTGCAATGTAATCTCAACTTGGAATAGTAGTACCAGACACGAGACAAAGCGCTAGAAAAGAGGCACCAACGGTGCTTTACCTCAAAATGGTCTTGAAGACAAGTAGAAGCAGGAGGCGCTCGTTGAGGTGAGCCATGACTTGGCTTTGGGCAAGGAAGGGGCGCATCCCAATTCTTATAAGGTGGGTTCCGGTTCTTTAGCATCCAAATATTTTCTTTCCCACGGAATTCTATATCAAACTTCATGTCCTTATACACCACAACAAAATGGTGTAGTGGAAGGAAAACACAAACATCTACTAGAAGTGGCTAGAACATTGTTGTTTGAAGCTAGCCTACCCTTATATTACTGGGAGATTCTATCCTCACTGTTGATTCCTTGATCACCAGATACCAGAACAAAATTATTAAGGGAAATACACCTTATGAAATTTTATTCTCTAAGCCTCCTTCACTTGATCATCTCAGAAACTTTAGTTGCTTGGCTTATTCTTCAACCACACAATATGGGAGACACAAGTTCATGTCTAGAGCCATTAAGTGTGCTTTCCTAGGCTATCCAACAACAAAGAAGGCTTACAAATGGCTTGACTTTGATACTAGACAATTTTATACTCTAGAGATGTTGTGTTCCATGAGGAAATAATGCCTTTTGCTAATAAAAAGGAATTGAACAGTGACACTCTTCCCATTTTTGTACAAGATTAATCAATTTGAATTTCTTTCTCGTTCACCTCTGCCTGTTCCACTTTCTCCAGAGCATTCAGCTGGCAGTCCTTCTTCTGATATTCGGTTTGAGATCACAGAGAATGTTCAATCCTAGGGAATAGATGTTGCTCAACCTCAATCAGTGACACCAACAACCTTAAGAAGATCATCTAGAGAAATAGCTTAACCATCTCATCTCAAATTCTTTGTTTGCAACAATGTAAGTTGCAACAATGTTCTTACTTAGCTTCCAGGTCACCACAAGTAGTGGATTATTCCTCTATTTCTCAAATAAGTCAAGCTATGGTTTCTCAGATTAGCACACTGACTGAACCTACTACTCCCTCCGTCCCACAATATAAGCCACATTTGAGGTGTTTCACGGGAATTAAGAAAAATGTGAGTTTAATGATTAAAAGAGAGTGAAAAGTAAAAAAGTGTAATAGTTAGATGAGAGAGATAAAGAGAAGAAGGAGAGAGGAAAGAGAAAATTGAATGATTAGATGAGAGAAGAAAGTGAAAAGTGTACTGGGAGAAGATAAAGGGGTGTAAAAAGTATACTAAAAATGGAAAATGTTGCTTATATTTTGGGACGCTCAAAATAGAAATGTTGTTTATATTATGGGACGGAGGGAGTAGTTTTTAAGTTGCTAGCACTTTCCCGGAATGCAAAAAAAGCAATGCAAAAGGAATTGCAACCCTCGATGCTAACTACATTTTGGACATAGTGGACACACCTAAAGGTAAGAAACCTATTATTACAAAATGGGTATATAAATTAAAGTTTCATGCAAATGGTTCTCTGGAAAGACATAAAGCAAGACTAGCTATCAAAGGATGCACACAAAAGGAAGACATAGACTATTCTGAGACTTCCCCACAAGTTGTCAAGATGACAAAAATTAGAAGACTTAAGGCAGTAGTTGTAATGAAGGGATGGCTATTGTCACATTTAGATGTGAACAATGCTTTTTGCATGGTGATCTAGAGGAGGAGGAGGTATATACGAGATTCCTCAATTTTGATGAGGCTAAAGTTGTCGTTCCTATCAAAATAAACCTTAAACACCTAACTAATGTAGCTTTGGGAAGTAAGGGTCGAATCCCACAGAGAATCAAGTTATATATCTTGCTTGCAAAATCATCCACCAATTGATAACAAAGACGAAAGGGGGGGATTTTTGTTGTAATCTATCTAACTAAGAAAACAATAAAAAGATAAATAGTCTGGCTAGACAAATACTCACCTTCAACTTGGTTGATCGACCATTGATTATTCCTAATCCTCAATACTCATGAATATCATAATCCTGTTCTGATGTAGTTATAAGTCCAACCCGGTCTGATAACCCTAACTATCAGATAACCTAGAAGACTTTCTAGATTGAATCTAACAGCAACAATGAGTTAAGGAATAGATAGGTGCATGCAATTCTAACAACCCATCAACATTTAACATACAATCAATTCTCTACACAAACTAAGGGATTTAGATTCTCAACCAGTATCCTCTAATCCTTAGTAGTATGATCAATAACAATTTCTAACAAGTTGTATAGATAAGGGGAACCAATAGCATAATACTAATTTTCTCTAGTTTGTCAAGCTAGGGGGAACTACTATTAACGATCTATCTGATGTCCTAATCAACAATCAAGGGGAACTGATATATGATCAATGAGATTAAGAACGAGAGAGGATAAAAACAATCATAGAAAGAGTAAAGAAATAATCTCACAAATCAAATCCAAACGAAAGCTTCAATTGTCTAGACAACTCTAAAACAAAGAAAAGGGAAAGGGGGTTAGAAGAAGACTCCTCTCAAAACCTAGGTCTAAACAATATATAGAAATCTGACCCTAAAATTATATGGTAAAAGATACTCCGTAATAAAAGAAAGATAATAAAATTAGGGAAATAAACTAAAACAACAAGGACAACAAATCTCGTAATCAGCTTGACAAATGCAGTTGCTTGCTTCCAAATAGGCCCAAATCCAGCTGCTTGCTCCCAAATATCAGTCCAGCAACGAGCCCAATCATCATTCCAGCAACTAGGTCCAGGCAGCCCATGTCATGCCGACGTCATGGATGATGTCAGCGCCCGCATCATCATCATTTTCTTCATTCCTTCACGCACGGGCTTTCCTTGGGCTGGTCCATCTCTTTCTCTTCACGTGGGCTGGGTTCTGCTCTTCATGGACTTCCTCTTCGTGACTTCGTGGGCCTCTTCTTGTATTTGTTCACATAGACTCCTTCAATTTATTTATTTAATGGGCTCACCAACAACTCATAAATCTGAACCGGACATCTCTTTCATCTTCACTTCTTCACTTATATCTTCTATGTTTTCATAATAACTTCAATGATCCATAACATAGAAATGTCTCTAAACTCTTATGGAATCACTCATAATACAATGTAATAAGACCTAATTACGCTATACAAAGTGCAGCGTATCAAGAAGTGACGATGTGAGCGAAAAACGAGCACAAGAACAAAAGTGAGAAGGGAGGAAGAAGGTGAGCGAAGGAGCGAGCTGTAGGCTGCGAAGCGAGAGCGAGAAGAGAAGAAGCGAGAAACAAAGTTGAAATTCTGTTAGATAGCGAGAAGAGAAGAGAAGAGAAGGAGCATGAAATCACGCTATTGATCACAGACGACTGGGTTAGAAGATAGAAGATTCAGATCTACGACTGTGAGTCGTCCTTATTTTTACCTTAAGGCCTTGTCCTCATGTGATCTTTTTCCCTAATGTTTATGGCTCTCAAAAAAAATGTACATGGTGGTATGTTCACATGCAACAATGAACATTATTTAAATAATAAATGTAACGAACACGATCTACACAAATGTTCATTACACTAAACATCAAACCATATGGTCTCAAAGGTTAATGTTCATGACCCTAAGTATAAAATGTTCATTGCACATTCACTGGGAAAATTCATTGAACGAAAAATAAAGAAATGAAAATACATGCTTGAAAAAGCCATTATCATTATGGTATAAGTGAATAAACATTTTATTAAAACAACAGTAAATCTAACTTTGAAGGTAACCAACAACCTTTTATGTTCATGGCGCATTCACATGAAAAATTAAATCAATGAAAAGGCATGCTTAAAAAAGCCATGAATATTTTGGCATAAACTAATAACATTTTATTAAAACAACAGTAAATCTTCGAAGGCAAATACCATGAACATAATAGGTGTTAGTTGCCTCCTAAGAGTTGGTTACTAGTATATGACAATTCTCCATCATACATCTTTCTGAATCTTTGCAAACCAAAGCCTCCACACAACAGAGTCTAATTGAAATGATCTAAGAAGTAATCAAGAAAAACGATGAGCGGATATAACATTTTGTCAGGAACTGTTAGATTGAAGGATGAAAGGTACTTACTTTAACACTTTAGATACAAGACACACTCAAAGAGAACAACCTCTCTTTAGAGCCCAAGGCTGTTGCCCAAAGAAACTACTAACTTTTCTGGATATCCCCCAAAAATATGGAACTACTCCCCTTAAAATTCCCCTTCACTTCCCTTACCTAATGCCAGACTTACCTACTCCCTCAATTGCCTCATTTGACCCTTCTTCTTTCTAGTATATACAATGTATTCTCCCTTCCTAACAGGATCACACAATCAGAACGTTTTGAGATAACTCATGAAACCTGTTTAATAAGAACAAAGCTTGATTTCATCCACAACAAAGTTTCTTTGCAGCAATGCAGTGAAGATCTCAGCCTCAGCTTGTATGAGCGGACTTCATCTGCCCCTTGACTATTCTGTGCAGCAATGCAGTGAGGATCTCCCATGCAGGATCATCTGCCCCTTGGTTGTTGTTATTGAATTTCAATTTCCCTTTTATTCTTAATATATTGCTTTATATTCTCCTCCCATATGCATTGTGTTTGTAGAAGGATGGTATAGATATTGGCATCAGCTTGTTTTCAAGTAGTCAAGTGAAGATCAGAGAGAATCTGCTGAAAATTGAAATGGAAACATAATGTGTACCGAACTACCAATCACACCCTGTTGGTCCGTAAGGCTTTAGGAGATGCTTTAGGATTTAGAAGACACCCACTGGTTAAACTCATCCATCCTTATGATAAAAGAGCTTGAACTTGGACGACCACCTCCACCATAAGCCTAGCGAATTATTATAAATAATGTAACGATTTAACTGTAATTTCTCAAATAAAGAATAGATGATTCACGGAGTCAAATAATAACACACCTTTGCAATTTCAGATGTGTCCGTAGAGGAATCCATAGTCCTCAAGCACATCTTCAAATTGTTCTTTTGCATGTAAATTACTGCACCTATTGGCCTGAAACGTAGAGAATTAAGAATTGATTAATAACACAATAGTATTTTAATCTGCAAGGATAGGGCATACAAGTAAAGCACAAAGATATTATTACTAGATGATTTAAAGACATGAGCCAAAATAAACTCACAGGGAAACACAGAGAGTTGGAGGTTACTCAAAACATTAGAGTAGATTATGTTAGCCATGTCCATAAGCAAAATGATACGCAATAATAATTATTTCGGGAAGAAAGAAAAACTGGGGTAATTTTAAAATACCGAAGAAACAAAATATACATGTGAGGAATTATTTTTATAGATAATATAAAACCAATAGCCAGTATAGCAGTTTAGTTGGAGCCACACATACTTTAAGCCAGCTGCAGCACTTTTCAAACTAAGCTCTTTGCCTATTTCATCACTTAAATTGGAATTGCCATCAGCCCTGACTCCCTGAGAAATCAAGACAGTGCAAGATTATACACAGTTCTTAAGGAAGAGAAAGATTTGGCAGCAAATCTGGGATGTCAGAATAAAATGATGGGCATAAAGAATAAGAAAGAGAAAGTAAAGATAAGGTAGATTATATTCAATTTGAACCATACCATAGGAAAATCAAAGTCAAATGAAACAATGACATAAACTGTACTCACTTATTTGTCATACAGCCATACTAGTGAATATAGAAAATTTAGAACAATGGAAGATGAAACTTACAAGGCATTCCCCATAAATTCCTTTGCCTAGTTGGAGTTTGAAAACTTTACCCAACACATTTTTAGCGGCATCTTTGCGAGGTTGTATCAAAGAATTTCCCTTCAATACCAGTTCCTCAACGGTTAGCTCGATTAGCTGCCGTGAGAAAAAGGAAAGGCGATAATGCGATATATAAGTAAAACAAAGGAGATGAATCATCATCTATATTGAACAAAACTGAATGCCCCAAAAGATGATGAGAAATAGCTCATTGCTCCAAACCTGTTCAAACATGTGGGGGTTAGTGATGTAATTCATCCTTGATCGCCACTCAAGAATTCCAATCTTAAAGGCATGAAAATCTGTCAAACTGCATCTGCGCAGATTCATGTCTTCAATATAATTCAACAGTAATTCCAGACGGTCTTGATCTTTACTGTCTAGTAAGCTACTACCAACCCCCTAAATAGCCATATAGTTTATCAAATTTTCAATAACAACACAGTAACAGTAAGCAAAGTATACGAACCATACAACCAATCTGATTCGGCTTTTACCTGGTTTTGTTTCAGTTCACTGGAAAAATACTCGTACACTACTCTAGAGCTGCTCCTCTCCACATTAACGTGAAATTTAACCTTTTCAAGGCAATCTTCGGGGGACTGTATCCTTTTAAGTGTTGATTCACGGTGATCGAAGCATATAACCCTAAAACAAGAATAAAGATAAAAATTTGCAAGCCATTGTTTCCATCACAGCTGAAACAGGAGCAGCTTACTGGCAGTTCGTTGTTCGTGAAAGCTGCATAGCGAATCCTGGTGGACCAACAAAATCGAGCAAGAAACATTTCTTAATTCCTATGAATTGCAAATCATCGACTCTGCGCAAGGAAGGCACGGGCTGAATGTCAGAATCGGAGGACTGGTGAGTCCTGATTAAGTGAATCAATTAAGCATGAAACTGAGATACCTGAGAGGGAGAACGGAGGAGAAAGGCAAGATGAGGCAAGGCAGGTTTAGGTGGGAGTGGAAGAGGTAAGCAAAGAGCGCCGACAATGCTCCGGAGAAAGACGGGTAATTATAGAGCGAGATGAATGGGGTTTGAATTTCTGAAGCTTTGGTTATGGCTTCCAGTGCTGAATCCGATCGAAGGCTGCGGCGTTGAAACAATTTCTGAGAAAGGAAAATCGGACTTCGGATGCTACGAGTGACATAAAACGCCATGACACAGGATTTCCTCCTTGTGAAGGCACAATCACGAAGCCTTTGAAATTGCTCGGTAATGAATTATCGCCGGGCGGTGAACGAGGAGGAGCACAGAAAGCATCGATTCAAGTGTAATGAAGTGGGCCCACTAGGAATCATAGGCCCATCAATTCTCTTTTGAAAGGCCCAATCTTTACTTTACTTCCCCAGTTCTTCCCTTCAACTATCACTTTCGTTTAGGGCCTGTTCAGTTCTGCGAACAAATAAATTAGCTGAAGCTCAATTTCTGTAAACTAGTTGAAGTTGGTGTTTTAAGTGATTGAAAAGTGTAAAAATTGTTAAATGACATGCTCGGATCGACAAAAAATATTCGAGTTGAAGTTGAGTGTAAAATTACCAAAAAGGGCATAGATATAATTTTGTAAATGAATTTTATATTGAAGTGTTTGCGTGTTATATTTTTGTTTTGTTTGAATAAAGTTCCTTAATTAATACTTAATTAATTTCACCAAAGTATATATTGAAAATTATTTATTAAATCTTAAAGAATTTTTAAAATTATAAATAAAATAAATTACAAATTAATACTAACACATTCGTTTATATTTATAAAATTTCTTTAATTAATACTTAATTAGTCTATGTGAGATCAATGGTTCAAATGTTTATATTTATAAAATTTCCTTAATTAATACTTAATTAGTCTATGTGAGATCAATGGTTCGCTGCTGAGGGTTGATAGTACGCAAGTGATTCTTAGATATATGAATGTATTGATGAGCCAATCTCTCATCAAACTTTTGATTCATTATAGTAAATGATGTGACCATCTTGTAAGACAATTATCTATTACACAAAAAATGGAAAACGCAATATGATGCATAGGCCTCAATCAGTATAAGAATTTAATCCGTTATTTGTCTGTCATAAAACTGTATAGTAAAAAAAGCCCTTACTATTTAACGCCCATCCTTTTTGCTATTCGCCGCCCAGGTCATCCGTGCGTGACGCACGGATTGCACATTCCAGAAAACGCATGGATACAACTATTTAACGCCCATCCTTTTTGCTATTCGCCGCCCAGGTCATCCGTGCGTGACGCACGGATTGCACATTCCAGAAAACGCACGGATTGTATCCATGCGTCACTCACGGTTAGCATCCGTGCATTTGCATATATGAATCTAGGGTTATTCAATGTATTGAATGTATTTCTAGTTAAGTGTGCAAAGAAACACATTTTTAGTGTCTTTTTTAAGGCGATAAAGCCCAATTCGACAAAAACGTCATAGAAACTTTATCGAAATGGAATGAAACTTTGTTTCAATCCTTATAATGTCTATTTGATCATGTGTGTAGCTTGAAATTCAAATTTCTACCTTTGTAAGTGAAACATAGTTTGAAAACCGAACGAGGTCGCAATATGTATGACGCACCATATACAATTTGAAATATAATAAGGTTGAACATGCCTTGTACACCTTTGTCGTATTCTTTAATTAAGAGCTCCATTGCCTTGTACGAAACTTTGCACTTCAAATGTACAAACAAAGATGTTTGCTGAACAAGTGTATACGTCTTTGTTAGACTCTCGTTAAATGAACCCAATATCTCTTTCAGCTGGTTTCGTGCCATGTCACTGTATTCCTCAAACACTGTGTCGAACCTACCTTGTCCACCACTCAAATATGACTTCAAACAGGAATGTGCTCCTTCCACTCTGCATTTTTATTAAGGTGTTCAAACAGGAATGTGCTTCTGCAGTCTCTGTAAACTGCACTCATTAAAGCTTGTTCACGGTCGGTGACAATGCAAGTCGGCGTTGCTCCAATTCTTCTATACATCTCTTGAAGTTGTTGCATTGCCCACAAATAATGCTTTTTAGTCTCGCCCTCAAGAAATGCCCTAGAAACTACAAAGTTCCTCCATGTAGACGTGATTCCAACAATCTCGAAAAATGACATTTTGTACCTGTAAAGAGATAATTTGAAATAATATTATTGCAATGTTACGGAAAATCATATGTAATGGTCAATAATCACACAAAACTTACTTGATTGTGGCATATGTGGAGTCCATTATAAGTACATAGGAAAATGATTTCAAGAGCTTCATTGATTCCGGGGACACAAAGAACATATCACCAATCATAGACGCATCATCTTTTCTTGTCCTATACTCCATGAAATAGTCGCTCTGTTTGCATTTGTAGAAAAACTCTTGGATAACAGTTCTTCCTTCCCTGTTTTCTATCCTCGTCTTGGCCATCAACTTGTAAACTTGTTTTTTTTTTGTAAGGTTTTTGGGAGACTTGTTGAGCATATTGTAAATTTCATTTGGTTTACAATGAGCCCTAGTCATTTCAACTGATGTGTGCATGATTTCCAATCAAAATAAAATTACATATTGTCAAAGGTTGGACATATAGGCCACGTAAGAAGTTCAAACAAAGGATATGGTACTTTACAAGTTAATAGGTGTTATTGGGAGTTACCCACATGGTTAAATATCCATAATAGGCATTGAAAACAAGTTTCATTACATTCGGACATCGTTTGAGTGTCGTTTCGCCAAAAACCGCCTTAAGTCCATTTAAGGCGTTTTTAGTGGTTTTAGCGTTTACGTGCCTCATTTTGTGTGAGCGAGACCTTGTTTCTACTCAATATCCCTAATAAGAGTAAGTTGTATAGTATTTTAACCAATAATCACTGTCAATGTTGTAGAATATACATATTGCGACAAGTTAGAGAGTTACGACTAGTATGTTTTTTACAAAGGAGGCGGTACTTTAAAAGTTAGAAGTTGTGATTGGGAGTTACCCACATGGTTAAATATTCATAATAGCCATTGAAAACAAGTTTCATTATATTCGGACATCGTTCGAGTGTCGTTTCGCCAAAAACCGCCTTAAGTCCATTTAAGGCATTTTTAGTGGTTTTAGCGTTTTGGCATAGTTTCGAATCCCGTTTTGTATGTGTGAGAAATTATTGGGACTTTATATGCCTTATAACACATTTGTGTATAAATTTTTCAAACATACGATAACATCAATGTTGCAACCATATATATTGCAACAAGTTAAGCTTGTGGTGAGTAGTTTGATGTTTTACAAAGAGGGTGTTACTCTAAAAGCAAAAGGTTTTGATGAAAAGTTACCTACATGGTTAAATATATCTAATATGCGTTGTAAACAAGTTTCATTCCATTCCGATGAAGTTTCGACGGCGTTATGGCGAATTGTGGTTTTAAAGCCTTTAAAAACAACACGAAAAATGAATTATTTTGCGTGACATAACTACAAATACATTGAATACATTGACATGGATCACATAAGCAACAAAAAACATATGAAAATCCATGCGTCACGTATGGTGTAAGACCATGCGTCACGTATGGTGTAAGACCATGCGTGATCTGTGGATGCATTCCACGCGTGACGCATGATTTTATGTTGCAAAATCTTATTGTTATATTTAGAATGCTTATATTGTTGGTATGTTGACGAATGTTCAACCTTATTATATTTCAAATTGTATATGGTGCGCCATACATATTGCGACCTCGTTCGGTTTTCAAACTATGTTTCACTTACAAAGGTAGAAATTTGAATTTCAAGTTACACACATGATCAAATAGACATTATAAGGATTGAAACAAAGTTTCATTCCATTTTGATAAAGTTTCGATGACGTTTTTGTCGAATTGGGCTTTATCGCCTTAAAAAAGACACTAAAAATGTGTTTTTTTGCACACTTAACTAGAAATACATTCAATACATTGAATAACCCTAGATTCATATATGCAAATCCATGTGTCACGCACGGATTGTATCCATGCGTCATGCATGGATACAATCCGTGCGTTTTCTGGAATGTGCAATCCGTGCGTGACACACGGATTAAATCCATGCGTCACGCACGGATGACCTGGGCGGCGAATAGCAAAAAAGGTGGACCCTAAATAGAAAGTATGTAAAAAAAGCCAAAAATAATGCCAAGTATAGACAGAGATCAGAGCTCTGTATGAATGAGTTTCTCCTCCATTGAATCTTCATAGTCCTTTTTGTCATAGGATGTAAGGCAATCAGTTGATGGATGGATGACTCCTTTGCCAATTCCTGTAACCGAATTGCAATTTCCATCTTCCTTCTCTAAACTGATGTTGTCGAGGATTATGTTACTGCATGGGACTGTGTCACTGCATGCAAATTTCATTGCCTGCTTACTCTTTGTTGTTCCGTTGATGTTTCGATACATGATTTGGCTTATCTGGATGTCTAGATAAAAAAATAAAAAATAAAAAAATCAGGTAAAAATGGATCAAAATTTCTTGGATGATTCTTTTAGTGACTGAGTGTAAGTGTAGAATAACAGAATATGGAATGGAAATCTGAGATTAATCAACAGATTCCATAAGTGTGAACTAGATGAGAAGAGAGGAAATGGAATGAATAATTCATGTATGATTATCTCAGTAATGAAGCAGTACAAGCACCTATATATGCAAAATCTTCTAACAAACTAACTGCCACATCAGTGACACTTAATTTACAGCTACACTAGTGCCACGTAGGCGGCACATATATTACACTATCCTCCATACACTCCCCTCAAACCTGGACTAAGAGAATATTAGGCCAAGTTTGCGACAAAGGAAATAATGTTGTTGAGCCCCAAGGGGTTTAGTAAGGATATCAGCAGCCTGTAGGTGTGAAGGAACGTGGGAAGTAGTGATAAAACCTGATTGTACCATCTCACGAACGAAATGATAATCAATACGAAAGTGCTTCGTTCGTTCATGGAAGACAGGATTTGCAGCCAACTGCTCAGCAGCCTTGTTGTCACAATGCAGAGGAATAGGAGTAGGCAATTTGATCTTGAAATCCTGCAGGAGACCATCAAGCCAAACCAACTCGCTAGTTGTGTGTGACATGCTTCTATATTCACTCTCTGTGGAGGATTTGGATACAGTCAATTGTTTCTTGGCCTTCCAGGAAATGAGTGAAGTCCCCAAGAATACGGCGTAGCCTGTAATGGATCGGCTAGAGAAATGGAAATTGCCATAATCAACATCACAATAAGCACGAACACTCATATCAATAGTCTTGGAGTAGAAGATCGAAGCATTGACTGTACCCTTCAAGTAACGTAGCAAATATAAAGTTGCATCCATGTGAGGACGGCGAGGAGTGGCCAAGAACTGGCTAAGATGTTGTACACTAAATGTAATATCAGGCCGAGAAAGAGTGAGATAAAGAAGACGCCCAAAAAGTCTTCGATAAGACTCTGAATCTGGCAACAAGTCTCCAATGTCAGGCCTAAGGTCAAGGTTCTTTTGCATAGGGTAAGATGTAGGCTTGCAGTTTAACATCTTGGCATCCTTGAGAAGGTCCATGACATAATTCCTCTGATGTAAACGAATGTCTTCCTCAGAGCGTGCAATCTCAAGGCCTAAGAAATATCGAGCAAGACCCAAGTCTTTAATAGTGAATGCCTTATCCAAAGCAGCTTTCGTATCAAGAATTTCCTGTGGATTATCCCCTGTAAGTAACATGTCGTCAACGTAGACCAATGCTACAGTGGTCGTGTTGGATGAATGCTTAAGGAAAAGAGAATAATCCTGATGTGACTGAGTGAAACCAAGTTGAAGCAACAACTTTGTGAGCTCCTTGTTCCATTGCCTGCTGGCTTGCTTGAGTCCATATAGTGATTTCTTCAATCGACAAACTTGACCAGAAACGGCCTTTGTGAAGCCAGGAGGAGGAAGCATTATTTATATCAAGTTGGTGTAGTGGCCAAGAGTAGGCAGCAGCAAGAGCCAAAAGAATGCGAACAATGGTGAATTTTTCCACTGGGGAGAATGTATGCTTGAAATCTTTGTTCTTGACTTGATTGTATCCCTTAGCAACTAGCCTTGCTTTAAGTCTCTCCACCTCTCCATTAGGCTTGAATTTAACTTTGTATACCCACTTAGACCCTATGGCCGTTTTTCCAATGGGTAGAGTAGTAAGCTCTCATGTGTCATTCAACTCAAGAGCATCTAACTCTTGTTGCATAGCAGTCCCCAATCTTTGTCTAAAGAAGCCTGTGCAAATGAAGTAGGCTCAGTGACAGAGAACACATTGAATAAGGATTGAATATATCCTGATGTGTACCCCTTGAAGTCAGCTAATGAAACAACAGTGAAGGCCTTAGCAAAATAATCATCATTGAGCTGAATATCATTATCAATTGGTGACACTGCACAAATGTAATCATTAAACTTTGCTGGTGGCTTGCTAGCTCTAGTGGATCGTCTAGTAACAATAGGTAGAGATGACTGATTGTGTTGCTCAGTCATGATAGGAGAAATATTGAGATCATCAGGTATATCAGGTATATCTGGTATCGTAGGAGCTGCAGGAGTCTCATCCACAGATCGTGGAGAAGTAGGTGGTATGATATGTTCTGGTATAACAATTTCATAACTATCAATTCCCATAGGTACAATGGGAAGATTAGGTAAAACCATAGGAGAAGGAATGTCAGTACTTTGCTTATTCTGAAAGGGGGAAATATTCTATTGAAAAGTAATGTGTCTTGTGATCATAATCTTCTTGGATTCAAGACAATAAACTTTGTAGGCTTTCTGAGCTGGAGGATATCCCAGAAAAATACATCTCTCAGCAGATGCATCAAACTTCCCCCTGTGTTGCTTAGGTGTAAGGGTATAGCATAAACACCCTAAGACCTTAAGAGAATCATAATCAAGTTGTTTGTGGTGTATGATTTCATATGGTGTTTTCCAATTAAGCACAAAAGAGGGAATAAGATTGATAAGATGAGTGGATGTGAGAATGCAATCACCCCAAAATCTCATAGGTAGATTAGCATGTAATCTAAGTGCTCGAGCAGTCTCCACCAAGTGTCGATGTTTCCTTTCAACTCGACCATTCTGCTCAGGAACACCTGGGGCAGATCTTTGATGCTCAATACCTCGAGCAACCAATAACTCACCAAATTTCTTTTGTGTGAACTCTATCCCATTATCTGTCCGGATAACTTTGATCTTAGCACTAAATTGATTTATAATCATGCGCAGGAAATGATCAATTAATCTAAATGCTTGATCCTTTCCATTCATTAAGAAAGTCCATGTCCCTCTGGAGTGATCATCCACTACAGTGAGAAAATATCTTGCACCACAATAAGCTAGTGTTCTGTAGGGTCCCCAAAGGTCCATGTGAAGTAATTCAAAGACAGTAGAAGCAATAGACTGACTTCTAGTAAAAGGTAGCTTGTGCATTTTAGCCATGGAGCAAATATCACAATCAACATTTGTCTTAGCTACAGATTTGTAACCCTGAAGATGGTGCATATCTGAGTAAGACATATGTCCCAATCGAGCATGTAGCAATCCACCAAGGTTTTCCTTATTACAACCAGTGACATATCCATCACTCTGAATATTGTTCAAATTAAAACTAGATTGCTGAATCCTCAAGTTCACTCCAGCATTATCCTTGAATTGGTATAAGCCTCCAACTCTCCTTCCTTTAGCAAGAATCTTGTTAGTTGAAAGGTCCTGCAACACACATCCATGTGTGCCAAAAACAAAAATATGATGCTCATCAGTCAACAATCTGGAAACTGAAATCAAGTTGTGCTTGAAAGCAGGCATGTAGAGCACATTGTGTAGAGCCAAATCCGGTTTCAATTGCACAACACCGTGACTCTCCACTAACTGTGTAGTGCCATCAGGTAAACCAATTCGAATTGGTTTATCTAATGGACGAAAGTTACCAAGCAATCCCTTGTCAAATGTTACATGATCAGTGGCACCTGAGTCAACTATCCACGTACACTACTCAGAACTCATGATGTCTCCCACAGAATGTAGAGAAGTAAGATTACCTGCGAAGTTAATGGAACCAAATCCATTGCCATTGCTTGATCCTTCATCATTGGTCCTTTGCCCTTCATCATTTTCACAATTTCCTGAAACACAACATTAACCAAAGAATTATCTGGCCTCAGATTATCTTCCTCTTCTCCCAGAGGATTTCCATATTGGCTAACTTCTTGGACATTCATTGTTTTCCTAGTTGTACCATTGTTTCCATTTCCCTGAGGCATTGGTCCTTTCCACCACTCAGGATAACCAACCAATTTGAAGCAAGTTTCCTTCACGTGACCATTTTCTTGACAATGATCACATTTTCTGTCAAACTTTTGCTTCTTAGTATCTTTGGTGTAACCACCTCCTGTGTCTCTGTTGTTACCACCAGACCTATAACCACCTTGTGGCCTATTGTGACCAGCCCTGTTAACTGCCAAGGCATCATGGGACTGTATACCAAAGCTTGTCACCTCTCGCTGCCTTTCATGTTGCACAACAATATGAAAAGCTCTGTTAACTGGTGGCAGTGGAGTAGTGGAGAGAATATTAGTTCTAACACTTTCATATTCATCAGATAGTCCCAATGAGAAACTGCATCAACCTCATCTTAGCTTCTTTGTCAACAATACGCTTGAGCAAAGCACAAGAGCACTGTCTAAAAATGCCACAAGAGCAAGTCTCAATTCCATCAATAGCTTGTAGTTCATCCCAGACAACCTTCAATTTACCATAATACTAAAGAACAGACAAATTCTCTTGCCTAATGTTACTCAGCTGTCTGTGTAATTGGAAAATTAAAGGTTCATTCGATTCCTTATATCTCTCTATTATTTCAGTCCACAAATCAAAGGCAGAATTCACAAAGATAAATGTTTGAGACAATTCCTTAACCATAGAGTTCAAGATCCAACTCATAACCATGAAATCACATCTTTCCCAAAGCTCAAAGCAATCAGAAGCCTCATCCGGTTTCTCAATAGATCCATTGATAAAACCTAGGTTCATTTTAGATCCTAAAGCAAATTTCACACTTTTACTCCAGCTAGCAAAATTAGTTCCATCAAAATGCGCAGAAACTAGTTGCATACCTGGATGATATGAATTGGATAGAAAAAGAGGATCAAACTTCGCAGTACCTTGATGCTGAGCTCCAGCACCTCTGCGATGCTCATCGCGACAACGAACTCCATCGCGTTCTGTTCCAGAAGAAGCTAGATCATCTTCCATAGCTTTCTTGCTGAGATCGTAAACAACAGACGAAGATCAAGAAGAAAATGTCGAATCGCAGTGCAAAACCAATCCTAGGTCACACCGGCGATCAAAATCAACAGAATCAAGAGGAAATAGCAATCGGAATCACAAAATAAGAGCAAGATCGTCCCTCATACTCTGATACCATGTAGAATAACAGAATATGGAATGGAAATCTGAGATTAATCAACAGATTCCATAATTGTGAACTAGATGAGAAGAGAGGAAATGGAATGAATAATTCCTGTATGATTATCTCAGTAATGAAGCAGTACAAGCACCTATATATGCAAAAGCTTCTAACAAACTAACTGCCACATCAGTGACACTTAATTTACAGCTACACTAGTGCCACGTAGGCGGCACATATATTACACTATCCTCCATAGTAAGAAACTTACTTGGTTTATGCAGGTCTTTGGATAATCACAGTAGAACTGGTCAATGATGATTGGATTGGCAACACTTTCCATCCTAACATTCTCAAAACTTACCGTCTTCACATAACCAGAACCACCCTGAACAGAAAGCAAGATCAAGATGTTAAGCACTTTGTTGGTGAGTTTATGAACCATGTCTAAGATCTTTTTTTTTGTTCAAGCTGAGAAAATTATTACCTGTCATGTTTTGATCCTAACACCATTCATTGCATCCCTGATGAATGCTCCACTCAGGATAACATTCGAAACAATTGCAGTGGAGTTATCCTTGCCAAGGCTCCCTATACTGTTTCATCACAAGAATATTACCCAAGAGGATTAACATGAGCAAAATTTAAATTCACAAAAAAAAACAAAAACAATACCACTTCATCCAAATTTGCAAATGATATTGAATACTTATCCTACCTGATTTTGTGGCCTGGACCGCAATAGATTGTCTTCGTCTTAATGTTTAAACTAGCATTCACAATAGATACACAATCGTCACCTGAAGCACAACAACAAATGGTTACTGTAGGTGTTGGAGCCCAGATATTCACGATCTCATAATCAACACCTCGCGAGATCGGGCCTTCAGTAAATCTTCAAATACTGGAGACCTTCCTTACGCAAACTGGAGCAACAACTTACGACTCATCTTCATCCAGATCAAAATGTGCTATTCTCCTCTGTTCTTTGTGTTCTTCAACCCTTAAGGAACCTGCACAACCAAACCGGAAGGTTGGACCCCCTGATTTGGCTCTCCGACGCCCAAGTCAGTAATGGTAACAGACAAATGAACACGATGCCTCAAACAACAATAGAGTAAAGTAAAACAGAGAGAAGATAACGATCGAAGTAATGACCAAAACAATGAAACCTCGTGAGCCAACTCAATGAAACAGTAAATGATGAAACTCAACCAATCGTGATGATTTACACCTCAAAAGCACGATAACGGTACCGAGAGCCAGAATCCAGGTACCGATCATCCGATTCTCTACTAAAAGAGATGAACCGGGATCAGAAAGACAAGCTCGAAAATGAGTAATCGCCTTATGTGTTTTCTCTCTAGCTCAAGGGGGAAGGAAGATGCTCTCGATTGCCACTCTTTTTCTCTCTCTTTGCGGTTAGGATTTATAATCAGACATCCGGCCCCACACGATCCGGTGCCGCTCCTTTTACCTATTGGGCTTCTTAATGGGCCTCTCGTTCTCGACCTGGTTATCGGTCTCATGGGCTCGCGGTCCGTTTATTAGTCTCGAATCGGGTTCGTGTCATGGTCGCGAGAACCGGGTCCAACATCCAGCACCCCAAGTCCTTGCTTTCGCGAAGGTAAGGCTTGGGTAATAATTGAAGTCGGGATCTCGGGGAGTCCTTTGAAGATCGTTTGTTCGCGACGCCTTCTCATTCCATCGCTCTTAATTTGAATTTTGAATTTCAAATTCGAGACGCTTCGTCTCCCGCGCCCTGACACCTTCCAACACGTGTCGACTTTTTGGGATTTTTCCACTTTCCTATATAAGGCCATCAAATCATATTCTTCTCTTCCTCTCTACTTCAGTTGTTCGTACTCCTCTGTAAAAACTGTTCTTAATAAAATTTCAAGAAATCTTCATTCGTTCAGACAATCTTCAGATTACAAATGGCTGGTAAGTTCTATTTCGAATTCGCTCTTTATTTCGCTTTTCCTGTTGTATTTACTCGTAATCTCGACGTTTCCCGGGTATTTCGCCATTGTCGTGCTTTTTGAAGCTTTTATTCCGGTTTTCATGGAGGTTTTAATGGCTTTCTCCGCCCTCCTACTAGCTTTTAGTGGGCGGCGCCGCTTCCCTTTTTCATCCTTCTAAACTCGATTTTCTGGGTGTTTCCTTTCTTTAGAACCTGTTTTACACTATTTAGGGTTCTTGGCGCTTTTCATTTCTTGAGTATTCGTCAGAATGTTCATTTAGACATTCATCCGAGTGTCTCTTCGATTCCTTTCGGGATCTTGTCTTTCTCGTTTTCCAGGGTTTTCCTTGTTTCCCTTTTTTTTATGGTTCGCGAGGCTTTCTTATTGCCCTGGCGTCTCGTATTCTTGCCCTGGAAAATTGACTTTTTCCTTCTTTCCCTCTTTTAATTATTTTCAGGGAAAACTACTAGAAATAAGGATGACGAAGGCCCTTCCACCTCGCGACCAGATGGGGGTAGTAGCAATAAAGATCTTCTCCCTCAGGAACCTGAGGATGTAATTATTGGTCGCGTGGAATACGAAAAGTATTATTCCTGGCAAGGCGGCCTTCCTCGCATTGAAATCGGGGATTGTTTTAATAAGTCGGCGGGTTGTGTACATGTTCTGACCCGTCGCGTTCGTTATACGAAAGTCAAGGTCCTCGGGAATCCGTTTACGGCTCTTCCTTCTGAGCTTCAACTTCGCGTTCTTTATGCAGTAGCCGATTCTTATCCTTTTCCGGAGGGGACAATTTTTTCCTTGCCCTCTTCAGGTGGCACTTCTCTTGACGATTATGGTTCTTTCTTCGCGTTGAGTATTTCCTCTCTTAAACTAGGCTTTAGGCTCCCTTTCTCCGACTTCACAAAAAGGATTTTGAAAGAGCTGACATATAGCTCAGCCCAAATGCACCCTAACTTTTGGTGCGCACTCATCATTTATGTGATGAGGTGTCAAGACATTGGAGTAAAACCCAATCCTTGCCATTTTTTCCTTATGTTCCGGACGCAAAGGGCTCCCGAGGAAGAGGGGATGTTCACGGCTGTGAAGAACGGCAGAACCGAGTGGGACGGACCCCCCCGACTTCCGAAGTGGAAAACGGGTTGGTTCCTAGTACGACCTCCACCAGATTCGGGGTTCTCTACTAAAATATCAATGACCGCGACCCAACCTAGATCTGGTGACTGGTCTCAGCCTAAGAAAGATTGCATTTTTGATAAATTCCATAGCTTTCCTAACCTCATCTCGAAACGCATATTTCTGGCATGTATTACCCACGAGGTGCTAGCCCAGCGACGGTTAAGCCTTGAACATCATTACGGTACTCTTCATGTCTTCGCGTAACATTTTATTTGCTTGTTGTTTTCATCTTTTGTCTTCATTTCCCTTTTATAACGCCATGTGCTTATAGATCGATGCTTTCTTATGCTTTTCAGAAAAAGGATATTTTTCCAGGCTCCCAACTCTGGATGGTTCCGACGATTCTTTTGACGAAGAACCAATCGATGAAATCGCTCCTCCTGCCGCGAAGCCCAAACGTAGAAAGCAGCTCGCGCGGAAAAACAAGGCTCCTTCCAATAAAAAAGCCTCTTCTACTCGTATCCATATTCGAGAGTCGCCCGCCGATGCGTCAGAGCCTTTGGCTGACCAGACTATTCCGGTCGCGAGTTCTCCTGTTTCAAGGGGAGCTTCGCTTCCTTCTAGAGCCGATGGGACTCCTTCCTCAAACCGAGGCATCCCTACTGAGAGGGCCTCAGCCATCGCGAGAGGTAAGCGGCCTATGGCTCTTGAGGGTCGCGAGGATATCCCTTCTCAAGATTTAGATGAGCTTTTTCTCGAGGAAAAGGTGGTAAGAAAGTTCTGTCACAATGATCGTCCTCGTTATCCGGAGATGCCCTCTTGTCTAGAGGGTATCGTTCGCGGTGGTGGAGGTCTTTCCACGCTTAACTTGGCGGTAAGTTTTTACTCCCTGCTATTTTCTTGTAGACTCTTCTCTGGTTGGTTATCATCTTTAGCTCATATTCCTTCTTTATCACAGTCGATCCTTATTAATGAGGCTGTGGGGCAATATGCTTTGGCCCTCGAGGACAGCCATAAGCAGTTGGAGGAGGATTATGAGAAGGTTCTAGCATTTGGCCATAAGCTCAAAGACTCAAGGGACGAGGCGAGGCAGGCTCTGGACAAAGAGAAGAAAAGGAATGATGACTTGGAGAACAGGATAAGTGAAATGGAGGTTGCCGCCAGAGTAGAGAAGCGTAATCATGACACAGAGTTTGGCTTGATCCGGCAGGAAAAAGATAAGGCTTTCTTTCAGGGTCGTCGCGAAGGAGCGAAACAGTATGCATCAAGCTTTCGCGAGAAAGATCGTATTAACTGTATTAGCACTGCTCGTGACGTACTGTTGATCGCCTCGCTTAGGCGTCAGCTCAAGAAACATCAGGTGCCCAAGTTTCCGTACGATCCATCTGACTTCTGTGGTCTTCCTGCGGAGCTTCCTCCGTATCCCTCTCCTCCGATTGGGACCTTTATTGACGACGACGCGAGCCTTCTTGAAGGCTTGGTAGTCGAGCCTTTTTTGAGGGAAGGTGAAGGGGTTGTTGAAGGGATGGAGTCTCATATTCCCGTGGTTCTTGCTCCCAAAGCGCCCAAAAGAGCTAGGGACGAGGTTTATTCGGAGATAAGGATGAAAGAGACTCGGGACCCATTGAAGCGCCCTCATGTTGAGACAACTGAGGCAGGTGACGGTGACAATATTGTGAATATTGATAGTGAGGAAACCGCTATTGATGAGAACATCGCGTCGGCTGGGGATGTTGGTGGTGAAAAAGAAGCTCACGACGTGGCGATGGATGAAGTTGGCCAATACCTGGACATTCCTACCGATCATGTGAATGACGATGTTTGATCTTTTCTTTTTCTTGTGATGTTATCTTTGTAAGTTCAGGATTGATGTTGCGTAAAATGGCTACTTGGAATTTTTGGCGGTTCGCGAACTATGTGTGGTCGCGAGTCTTGGGATTATTTTGGGCCTCTTGGGGAGGTCGTATTGTTATTTCTATGTGTGTTTCCGCATTTATTGCTTCTCTCGTTTTCTCAACTACTTTTCTGCTCAAGTCATTCAATGCATTAAATGTGGGTTAGGTGATTTTCTTTTATAAATAGTGTTTCCTGTCTTCTTCTTTCTTGTCTGCTTTTTTCAAAGAATTCCGATATGGCCAGGACACGACGAACTCGAGAGGGGTCTCTGGATGAGTCTTTCACTATTACTATGGATTCCTCTGCCATTACTGGCAGATGCTTGGTAAGTATCCTTTTTTACTTTACTTTGTCTTTTTATGCTTGCTCGTTTCTTAGACCCCTCTTCTCCACGTATAGCGTTTCCCAAAGGAACATTGTGATCAACACCTTAGCCATTTCGGTGGTAAGAGCCTTGTCCTTTGCGTCAATTTCGAACCTTGGGACGTGTGACTTTGGACAAGGTTGGGAGTTCCTACTTTCTGGGCGAAGGTTGGAGTGAGTTTGCTATGAGAATGATCTTCGTGAGGGAGATGAAGTGACCTTCACCATGTGGCGTGCCAATCCTCCTGAAGTTCCCATTCGGACTGTGGTGTATCAAGTGAAGATCGTCGTTCCTCTCTAGGCTTAGTGCCTTTTAATGTTTCTTTATTTTGTGTTTGTCTGGTGATTTCTCCTCCTCTTCCCCTCCCCCCCCCCCCATAGTGCTCGGCTCGCGAGCGCTATGTGTTTAAAGAAGGAGGGAGAATGAACGAGGGTTTATGAATAAGTTAGACTGGGATTATCGGGAAAACTTTGGAACTTAAAATGTAGTGTGCACTTTTGTGCCATCGCGATTAAAAGTATGTGTTTCATCAATAGACTTTAGAACTTAAAATGTTTCCGAAGCGAGAAAACTTAATATCTAAAATAGGACACTCTTCAACATCTTTCGTCGGGAAGGACTCTTCTGTTTTTGTTGGTCTTACGAAAAACCCTGCGAGAAAGTCGATCGCGTAAGTATAGATTATTCATATGTCATGACCTGTGATGTGATAAAGAGTGTGTTCTTACCTGACTACTGCATGCGTATGAGCCAGTAGTAGGGTTTTTCGTGCGTCTGTGAGTGTCTTTGTGTTTGAGCATGGGATTTCCTATAATGAATTGGAATCAGATTCTTTGTTCTTGTGACAAAACAAAGTAGCTCGCGTGTTTATCTCATCATACCTTAGCTAAGGTATTCTTGATGCCTTGGGAAATCCATGCTCGCAAATAATTGGAGTATTAGCGCCAGTATCATCATAAATTGCCAAGGTTTTCTGTTTCGTTCGCGACGCGAAGCTGCACGTGATTGAATCGTGTTAGTCTTTTGGAAGGATATTACTTCCTTTTTGTGGAAGAAAAGGTTTGTTTGTACGAAGTTCTTTTTAGGTACCTGGACGATGATATGTCTAGAGTCCCAGCCTTGCATCGCGATCACGTCTAGGATCGTTCATTTCTGTAGTGCAGGAGTGTCTGTCAAAGCAGATGGGGACTCATTAGCTTTTTGTATTGCATATCTCTAAGCCAAGTATATAGTTTCATGATTGACTTTTTTCAGGACTGTCACTCGCTGTGCTCCGTGCCTTGATGGGTTGCTATCCCCTCAAGGCCAGGACTTCGTGGTCGAGGTGAGGAGGACGAATGTCGTTACTCACTCTCGGACGGTCACGGCTTCATAACCTGGGTGGGTGCTCTTGGCCCCATCCCAACGTCACGGCTTCGCGACCTGGGTGGGTGCTCTTGGCCCCAGCCCAGCGTCACGCCTTCGCGACCTGGGTGGGTGCTCTTGGCCCCAGCCCAGCGTCACGCCTTCGCGACCTGGGTGGGTGCTCTTGGCCCCAGCCCAGCGTCACGGCTTCGCGACCTGGGTGGGTTCTCTTGGCCCCAGCCCAGCGTCACGGCTTTGCGACCTGGGTGGGTGCTCTTGGCCCCAGCCCAGCGTCACGGCTTCGCGACCTGGGTGGGTGCTCTTGGCCCCAGCCCAGCGTCACGGCTTCGCGACCTGGGTGGGTGCTCTTGGCCCCAGCCCAGCGTCACGGGATTTATGCGACATCCTGAATTCTCGAGATGTGCACGTACCTTTTATTCTGAGATCACGTCCCCCTTTATGGCGAAAGTATTTATTCCTCTGGTAACCCGATGATAGATTCTTGCTAATGTTTAGTCTCAATCGGTCCTTTCGCCTGCATACAGCTTGTTAGAAAGTCTTATATCGCAATTTTATCGCTTTCTATGAAATATTCATCTGAGGTATGCAGACATGTTATGAAAACGTGGGAATTCATACCTGTGTGGGGGAGTAGGCTAGGCGTAATAGCGACGTAGTCGCATCACGTTCCAGGAATTTGCAACGTGATTGCCAGAGCTATCCTTCAGTCGATAGGCCCCTGGTGCGACCTCGCGATCCACTATATACGGCCCCTCCCAATTGGGATCGAGTTTTCCTCCCTTTGTCTTTCTCAGGACCAGATCTCCCTTCACGAATCCTCTTTCCTTGACATGCTTGTTATAATACTTCGCGACACCCGCCTTGTAAGCAGCCGCCCGGACAACCGCCATTTCTTGTATTTCCTCGCGAAGCTGGAGCTCCATCCTCATCTTCTCGTCATTGGTATCCGAGTCATAGTGAAGGAGTCTTTCGTTTGGGAACAAGATTTCTACGGGAACCACAGCCTCCACCCCGTACGCGAGGGCGAAGGGACTCTCCCCCGTTGGTTTTTTCACTGTGGTTCGATTGGCCCAGAGAGTAAGTGGCAGGACCTCCGCCCATCTGGCCTTAGCACTGTCTAGTCTTTTCTTAAGATCTGTGACAATGCTTTTATTGACGGCTTCTACCTGTCCATTACAGTGTGGATGTGCAACTGAAGCAATTTTAAAATTAACTCCCAGATCGCTGCACCATGCCATCAGCTGAGGCGAATTGAACTGAGGACCACGATCGGTAACAATCTCGCGTGGCAATCCATAGCGACAGATAATGCTCTTCCAAAGGAATTTTTTCACTACGGGTACTGTTGTCGACGCGAGTGCTTCTGCCTCAATCCATTTTGTGAAATAGTCCACCACGACAATGATATACTCGAGCTGACCCGGTGCCTTTGGTTTAAAAGGGCCAAGAAGATCCAACTCCCACATCGCGAAGGGGATGGGGCTTCCCATGATCTGAAGTTGCACTCCTGGTTGGTGAGAGGCAGGGGCATAATACTGGCATGCCTGACAAGCTCGCGTCATCGCTTGAGCATCTTGTTTCATTGTAGGCCAGAAATGCCCTTGGCGCAAAGCCTTGTACACCAGAGGTCTCCACCCTGCGTGCGTCCCACACAGCCCAGCATGCAGCTCTTCGAGGTAGGCCTTTGTCTCATAGTAGCCCATACATTTCAGTTCACAAGGGTCACCTCCTCTTTTGTAAAGCTCACCTCTGCTGATATAAAACCGTCCAACCTTTCTTTTCAGTTGCACGAGCTCTTTTGGGTAAGTCGGACCGCGACCATATCTGAGGTAGTCTATTAATGGGCGACGCCAATCTTCAGATGAAGTATTGATCGCTGATGAGGCTAAAGTCATAGTGCCAAATCAAAGAAATAAACTCTAAACACTAACTAGAGTATAGCAAGTAAGTAAAGGTCGAACCCAAGGGAATCAAAACACCAAATCAATGCAGTCCAGTGAAATATCAACTAGTGAACAAGTAACAAGTAACCAGGGGGGTTTTGATTGTATGAAACACAAAAGTAACAAGTATCAAACAAAGGGAGTTTGGGTGAGAATATGATGAGAAGGGGTTTCACCTAGCAAGTATCCACACAACAGTCAATCAAGTTGATCATAGATTTATCTCAAGTTCTATTCAATCCTAAGGAATGTTCCTATTCCAATCTTTAATATATCAGCAGGCCAACCGGTCCTGATAATACTTACTATTCAACAATCAGGGAAACCTCTTAAGATTAGATGAAATAGCAGCAAAGGGCACATGAATCATAAGGATGCATGCAATAACTTACAACCGTCAAGTATTAACATGCAATCAATTCTCTTTCATAAAAGCAATCAACTACCAGATCATGCAGATATGAATGCTACACTGACAAGGAATTCCACCGTATATTCCTAGTCTAGCAATAGAAAACTATCAATCAAACTAGGTGATCAAGCTAGCAAAACTAATAGAAATCAATAGATGAAGAACAAGAGAATTAATACAAACCCATAGGAAAAGAACAAGAGTTTAGAAATCTCACAACTTAATAACTGAAGGTTTCAACCGCTAAGTAAAACAATGGAGATTAGTTCCTGCTCATGGTTGCAGAACTAAATTGTCTGATGGAAAAGATGATCCTGAAAGATGATAAGAACTAGGGTATATAAAGAGACTAACCCTAAAAATATATGGTAAAAGATATATCCTAAAACTAAATAAGGAAAAAGGAAAAAGAAATAAATAAAAGAAAACAAACAAAGAGGAAATAAAACGAACGTAAGTGCTCGGGTAAGTAATTTGAGCTGCTTGCTTCCAATTGCAGCTGCTTGGTTCCAATTTGTTGATTACGGCTGCAGCTTCCAGTGGGCCCCATCTTCTCAGCAGCTTGCTTCATTCTTCACGGCCCAATTCACCTGCTTCCTTCCTTTAAATCAGCCCAATTCACCTGCTTGCCCTCTCCACTTCAGTCCACGCTCAGCACTCCATGCTCCATCCGAGCGGGCCGGCCTTTTCTTCCCAACGTGGGCCGCCGCTTATATTTAAACCAACGTGGGCTGAAGCTTATATTTAAACAAATATCGAACTTCTTCTTTAAAAGGATAAACCGCAACACCTCCGTTCGTAACTCCGTCTTCACTTCTTCACTTCATACCTTTTAAGTCTTCATAATAACTCCAATGATTCATAACATACAAATGTCTCTAAACTCATATGGAATCACTCCTAATACAATGTAATAATCCCTAGTTACGCTATACAAAGTGCAGCGTATCAAATACCCCCATACTTAGACTTTTACTCGTCCCGAGTAACTTACAGAAAAGCTACCCATACAATAAATACTCAAAGCCTCAGGAAGTATGAGAATATCTCCTAGTGATTACATAACCAATAAGCTCCTCCAAACATAACAACAACAATCAAGAACGATGTGATAAAAATAAGCACATACCCAGAACTACACCTTATTCCTCCAAGTGGCCTACCCGAATCCTCCTATACGCCTCCTTATGTCTCCATACGCCAAGATGATCAAGATCCTAAAACACTCAATTATTTTTTTTTTTTTAATAACACTCATCTTGCTTGGGCGCCCTTTCGGGTTTTCATCTCAACCACTCAATAATTGTTCCAGGCTCACAAAACTCACATCACTCAAGACTTATTTTTGCCCTAGCCTAATGCCGGTCAAGCCACCTTCTTATTGCATAGATCTTGCTATCCAAGGATTTTGTATGCCTTTTTTCAATTTTTGTGGCTTTTTCATACAATATATATTCAATAAGCTCATGCAGATACAACCAACACCTAAATAAATACATGTGAATACATTCTCCTTCCCCATACTTAAACATTGCATTGTCCTCAATGAAATGGAAGACATAAAAACGAACCCAGGGAAGGAGACAGAAGACTCACATACAAGGTCGGATGACCTTCCTCCAATAAAACTCAAAGTGTGGTAGAATGAGAAACTAGATGAGCACTAAATGTAATCCAATAATGCATAGCTCATCTAAAGCAAAAGAAAGAATACCTCCAATGTAGAAGGTGACCCAAACAAATCAACTCCTTGCAAAGAACATGGTCACCAACAAGCTAAGCTCCAACGAATGTAGATCTAGAATGATAGTACTAATGAAACCAATATCAGGCGGAATGATTTAATCCGATATATTATTTTTTTCTCGGAATGATTTTCGGATTTTTTTTTTTTTTTAGAAAGGAGAGAAGACTTACAGCGAGATTGGCTACTGACTGTAGCTGACCCTAAGCTTCGGTGATTTCCTCCTGTCCATAGAAAAACTAAAAAGAAAAATAAACCGAACAAAAACAAATAAAAACAGTCTCAAACCTCGGGTTGCCTCCCGAGTAGCGCCTTATTTTATGTCGTGGCTCGACATGAAATTCAAGAGATTTAACTAACGCCATTTGGCTTTGTAAAAACAGTCTCTTGTCTGAATTCTTTCTTGAACCACTCATGGAACGCTTTGAATCTCGTCCCTCTTACCTTAACCACCTTGTCTTTAGCAATGAAGGTGGTTTCATTCACTTTCTCCTCCTTGACCGTATCAGGCGGCTGTTTCAGCTCAATGTCAAGTGCCTGCACACTAGACATCAATGGTATCTCGCCTGGCGAGGTCAGTAATGGAGGGCGATTGCCCAAAGGATGTGGAGAGAGCTTACCTTTAGACTCTGGCTTAGCCTGGCACTCTGGCATATTAGTAAACAAAGCAAAATCTACTTTTGGGGGCTCTAAGAGATTCTCTAAAACAGGTTGTAATTCATCCTTACAAGTAGGCTTAATCACATCAATATCACATAGAGAATTCTTATCAATGGGATCCATGTCATAAATATTATACTCCACCTTATCCCCATCAAACTCCATAGAGAGAGTCCCACTATTAACATCAATTTTCGTTTGTGCAGTTTTCATGAAAGGTCTACCTAACAGTATAGGTGTGACATTATTAGCATGCTCCATATCCAACACAAAGAAATCAGCAGGAAAAATCAGATCATCAACCATAACAAGAACATCCTCAACAACCCATTTCGGGTACACAGTAGACCTATCAGCAAGTTGAATAACAGTTCCTGTTTTATGCAAAGGTCCTAAGCCTAGTGATTCATACAAAGAGTAAGGCAAAACATTGATTGATGCACCTAAATCTAGCATGGCTTTGTCAAATTTAGTTTCACCAATCACACATGGAATGCTAAATATGCCCGGATCACCACATTTTTTAGGCATGCTTTTTTGAAACACTGCAGAAACTTGCTCACTTATTTCAACTTTCTTCTTTGCTTTCAGTTTTTGATTTCTTTTGATAGTGCAAACTTCTTTCAAAAACTTAGCAAATCTAGGAATACTCTTAACAAGTTTGAGCAAAGGAATGTTTACCTCACACCTACTAAAGGTTTCGAAGATTTTGTTGTCATCATTCAGTCTTCGAGTATCCTTCAACGCCTCAGGAAAGGGGGCTACAGGCTTCTTAGAGAATAAAGGTGGAAAATTCGGGCGAACATAATCGTCAATGTACTCAGGGGGCTCCTGGCGATCGCCATCAACAACTGGCGATCGCGGTCGTAGATGATTTTGCACCTCAGCTTCTGGAATGTCATGGCGATCGCCATCACCATATGGCGATCGCGGTCGGGATGCAGATTCTGTTTTGCTCTCTGTAATCTCATGGCGATCGCCACTCAGATCTGGCGATCGCGGTTTTGGCACAGAACAGTCATTTAAAGTTTTTCCGCTCCTCAAGAACACTGCATTGACGTTCTCTCTCGGGTTTCTTACCGGTTTCCTGGCCTCTAATTTACTCACATCTTGAGCAATCTGTCCTAACTGATTTTCAAGATTTTGGATGCTCGATTCCGTTCTAGCATTTTGTTGCATCACAGTTTGAGCTAAGGACTTGATCATATCTTCAACAGTCATAGAATTTTGAGGTCTAGGTTGCTGATAATTAATATTATGAGAATCATACCTTGGCCTTGGTTGCCATCCACCAGCAGCGTTTACCTCAGCATTCGGGTCTTGGAGTTGTTGACCACCACTTTGCAGCATAAAAGACTTCATCATATCTTTCAGTTCATTCATGTCAGTCTGTAATTGATCTGAATTAATTGCTTTGACTGAGTGGGACCCCTGTCTACTGCCAAACTGCCTTGAACTCTCAGCTAGCTCTTCAAACATTTCAGTGGCCTGAGGTATAGTTAGTTTCAGAAAATTACCTCCACAAGATGCGTTTACCATTCGACGATCCTCATCAATCAGGCCACTAAATAAGTACATAAGGAGATCTTGGTCAGTATAACTATGGAATGGACAGCTTGAGCAAAGCTTCTTGAATCTCTCATAATATTCATAGAGACTCTCAGTTGAGTGCTGTTGAAGATTCGTGATCTCCTTCTTCAAGCTGCTCAGTTTTGTAGCTGAAAAATATTTCTCTAAAAAGACCTTTTTCATCTTAGCCCATGTATCAATACTCCCTGGAGCTTGATAATAGAGTCAATCATTCGCAGCGTCTTTCAGAGTAAATCCGAAAGCTCTCAGCATGACCTGCTCCTCAGTAACACCTCTTGGCTTCATACTAGAACATATGGCATGGAATTGAGCCAAGTGTTTGTTGGGATCTTCTCCTGCTAAGCCATGGAAGTGTGGTAGCTCATGAATTAAACCAGCTTTTAATTCAAAATTCACACCTTCTTCAATCTCCGGAAACCTCACTGCCAAGGGTTGTTGGTTTAAGTCTGGGGCAGTGAGTTGCCTCATAGTAGGCAATGGCGGTCCATGTCGATCACCCATCTCGTTCTCTTGGTTCAGAGCTGCTCTTTGGTTCCGAAAGAACGTCCTTTCAATCTCTGGGTCAAAGGAAACAAGAGATGAATCAGTAGCACGGGTCTGAACCATAAAGGTTCACACCAAACAGTTGATAATTTCACAGTCAACACAGAATCAGAAAAATTTCAATTCCCCGGCAACGGCGCCAAATTTGATAAGGCTAAAGTCGTAGTGCTAAATCAAAGAAATAAACTCTAAACACTAACTAGAGTATAGCAAGTAAGTAGAGGTCGAACCCAAGGGAATCAAAACACCAAATCAATGCAGTCAAGTGAAATATCAACTAGTGAACAAGTAACAAGTAACCAGGGGGGTTTGATTATATGAAACACAAAAGTAACAAGTATCAAACAAAGGGAGTTTGGGTGAGAATATGATGAGAAGGGGTTTCACCTAGCAAGTATCCACACAACAGTCAATCAAGTTGATCATAGATTTATCTCAAGTTCTATTCAATCCTAGGGAATGTTCCTATTCTAATCTTTAATATATCAGCAGGCCAACCGGTCCTGATAATACTTACTATTCAACAATCAGGGAAACCTCTCAAGATTAAATGAAATAGCAGCAAAGGGCACATGAATCATAATGATGCATGCAATAACTTACAACCGTCAAGTATTAACATGCAATCAATTCTCTTTCATAAAACCAATCAACTACCCGATCATGCAGATATGAATGCTACACTGACAAGGAATTTCACCGTATATTCCTAGTCTAGCAATAGAAAACTATCAATCAAACTAGGTGATCAAGCTAGCAAAACTAATAGAAATCAATAGATGAAGAACAAGAGAATTAATACAAACCCATAGGAAAAGAACAAGAGTTTAGAAATCTCACAACTTAATAACTGAAGGTTTCAACCGCTAAGTAAAACAATGTAGATTAGTTCCTGCTCATGGTTGCAGAACTAAATTGTCTGATGAAAAAGATGATCCTGAAAGATGATAAGAACTAGGGTATATAAAGAGACTAACCCTAAAAATATATGGTAAAAGATATATCTTAAAACTAAATAAGGAAAAAGGAAAAAGAAATAAATAAAAGAAAACAAACAAAGAGGAAATAAAACGAACGTAAGTGCTCGGGTAAGTAATTTGAGCTGCTTGCTTCCAATTGCAGCTGCTTGGTTCCAATTTGTTGATTACGGCTGCAGCTTCCAGTGGGCCCCATCTTCTCAGCAGCTTGCTTCATTCTTCACGGCCCAATTCACCTGCTTCCTTCCTTTAAATCAGCCCAATTCACCTGCTTGCCCTCTCCACTTCAGTCCACGCTCAGCACTCCATGCTCCATCCGAGCGGGCCGGCCTTTTCTTCCCAACGTGGGCCGCCGCTTATATTTAAACCAACGTGGGCTGAAGCTTATATTTAAACAAATATCGAACTTCTTCTTTAAAAGGATAAACCGCAACACCTCCGTTCGTAACTCCGTCTTCACTTCTTCACTTCATACCTTTTAAGTCTTCATAATAACTCCAATGATTCATAACATACAAATGTCTCTAAACTCATATGGAATCACTCCTAATACAATGTAATAATCCCTAGTTACGCTATACAAAGTGCAGCGTATCAATCGCCATCATCTCAATCTCGCGACTGATGGCACTTTCTTCTTTCACAAAAAACAGATATTTCGGGGGTCCCCCCTTTGACACCATGAACCCTGATCTTTGCTCGCGTTCCTCTTTGGGACCTTCCTAATTGGCTCTCATTTTTGCGATCTCATCTGCTTTTTTATTCAGTTCTCTTGGGATTGCTTTGATCTCGAAATGCATGAAAAGCGAGGTCAATGTCGCGACCCTGGCATGATATTGTGGGAGGTTCCCTGTTCGCGCTTCATAAAGCCCCTGCACCTGGTTTACTACAACCTCTGAATCGCAACAACATGACAGCACGGAGATTGAAAGGCCGATGGCCAACTCTAGTCCTGCGATCAAGGCCTCATATTCAGCTTCATTGTTCGTGTGTTTGAACTTTAGTGCGATGACGTGGCTTATCTCATCTCCCGTAGGCGATGTGAGAATCACACCCGCGCCACACCCCTCGTCATTCACAGCCCCATCAGTATGCATTATCCACATCATCTGTTCGCCGTACGGATTCACCACTTCCCCTTCTCTGAAACTCGTTTCGACAATGAAGTCAGCAAGCGCTTGCGCCTTGATAGCTGGCCTGGGCCGGTATACCACATCGAACTCTGACATCTCAATAACCCATTTTGTGAGCCTCCCTGTTATAGTAGGTTTGGTCATGAAGCTATTGAGTGGCAAGTCCGTCAGGGTTTCAATCGGGTGTGCATGAAAGTAAGGTCTTAGTTTGCGGGCAGCCGTTATCAGCGCGAGCACAGACTTTTCAACTGGAGAATACCGTGTTTCCGCTGGCAACAAAGCTCGGCTGACAAAATATACCGGTTTCTCTGACTCGCGAACAAGAACTGCACTTACCGCCCTCGAGCTGGCCGCGAGATACAATTGGAGAGTCTCTCCCGGAATCGGGGAAGATAAGATCGGGAGCCTTGTCAGATGCTCTTTGAGGCTCGCGAAGGCTTGACCACATTCCTCAGTCCACTCAAAATTCTTTGGCTTTTTCAGGATCTCGAAGAAGGGGAGGTTGCGTTCGGCAAATTTGGCGCAAAATCTCCCCAAATAGTTCACTCGGCCTACAAACCTTTGGACCTCATGGGTTGACCGTGGTGGTTCGAGGTCGAGAACGGCTTTGAATTTATCGGGATTAACCTCTCCACCGCGAGCGCTAATCATGAAGCCCAAAAATTTTCCTTTTGTGACACCGAACACGCACTTGTCCGGGTTTAAACTCATCCCATACTTTCTGAGCGTTGCGAAGACCTCTGCCAGGTCGCGAGCATGGTCACTTTGTTTCTTGATCTTTACCACAATGTCATCAACGTAGGCCTCAATCGTATCCCCTATCTGATCACTGAAGATGCGGTCGACCAATCTCTGGAAAGTGGCCCCCGCGTTCTTAAGGCCGAAAGGCATTACTTTGTAGAAGAAAGTTCCCTTATCTGTTATGAAAGAGGTATGCTCTGAGTCAAGGGGGTTCATCATGACTTGGTTATACCCTGAGTACGCATCTAAAAAGCTGAGTGCCTCATGCCCTGCGGTGGAGTCTACAAGCTGATCAATAGAAGGTAGCGGGTAACTGTCTTTCGGGCAAGCTTTGTTCAAATCTGTGAAATCCACGCACATCCTCCATTTTCCCGTTCCTTTTTTCACGACCATAACAACATTAGCCAACCAAGCTGGGTATTGTACTGGTCTTACAAACCCGGCTTTTAGGAGTTTCGCGAGCTCCACGGCCGCGACCTCATTCTTCGGACCCGCTTGCTTTCTTTTTCTCTGTCTTTTAGGAATGATATCGTTGCTAATATTTAGAGAGTGAGTGATTACCGATGGGGGAATTCCTTTCAAGTCTTTGGGGGACCAAGCGAAGACATCTCGCGACTCCGACAGCAAGTTTTCAATCTCCCCCATCACCATAGGGTCAAGGTTACCTCCCACCGATAATTTCTCTTCTTTGTTCGCGAAAGGAGTGACCTCCTGCGTTTCAAATCCGGAAAACTTTGCTTGTCCACATTTCCCTCAGAATTCTGATATTTGGGAGGCTCACGAACATCTAAATCAGCTTCTTCCTCGACATTAGGCATACCTGGGACAAAAAGTTGATTCGCGAGCAGAGGTGCATCTTCTCCCTTTTCAGACTTGATGTAACAAGAGATGCTCTCTTTCTCCACCCCCGTCGCAACTCCAGCTCCGGAGGGTGTGGGAAACTTTATGCAGAAATGGCTCATGGACACTACTACATCAAACTTGCACAGTGTACCTCTCTCGATGATCGCGTTATACGAAGAGCTTGTCGGGATGATGACGAAATCAATCTTTTCTGACCTTCGTGGCCCTGTCTCATCTCCCATTACTACATCTAAACTCACCACTCCTAGAGCAGTGACCCTTTCTCCCGCGAAACCTACTAAGGTGGTTCGCGTCGGTCTCTTCATCCGTGGATCAACCCCTAGTTTTTCGAAGGCATCCAGATATAATATGTCAGCAGAGCTACCTGTGTCCACCAAAATACGGCTGACTAGCTTCGTGCCAATCTGCAGATGTATGACTAATGGGTCACCAGAAGAGACTGCCCACTCGTTGATCTCCTTATTAGAAAAGACAAGTTGATACGATTCTCTGGGAAGCGGTTTCGCGATACTCATAACTGGGAGCCCGCGAGGGAGCGGAGCGTTAATCATCTTTCACTGTTCACGCCTGTTTGGAGGTATAGGGATATGCTTCCCGGCTATGGTCCCTACATGACCGTCCGGTCGCGGGAAGTCTTGATTGCGTTCAGGTGGATGAGGATCGTCCGCGTTCTGTTGGTTGCGTCCTCTTCCTCGCCCTCCATTGTTGTTTCCCCCTCTGAACGGCCCCCGGCCAGGGTTTCTACCACCCTTGCCTTGATTGTTTCCTCCGCCTCTCTGATTCACGAGGACGGCTCTCTGCTCTGGTTCATTGTTCATTCTGGGGACACTCCTGCATTCATCCGTGTTTTGAGTAGTAGAGTTGTGGTTGGTGCACCACATTCCATCGCGACCACGACCTCGGCCTCCATTGCCTCGGCCGCGACCTCTGTAGCTGGAGTTGTCATCCCTCTGGTTCATCAAATTCTGTTCCTGGAACTGATTCTGGTCCGTACTCTGTCTGTAATCCTGATACTGATTCTGATTCTGACGCTGAGTTACTAAACTTGGGGCTCGCGAATCACTCTGTCCCTGATCATACTGCTGTCTCTTGTTCCCCCAATTCTGATTGCCTTTTCTAGAGCTCTGGCATAGCGATCTTTCTCTTCTTCGAAGAGCCAAAATGCAACAAGAATCCCCTTTCAATATCTGCAAAGCAAGAGATGCTCCCGGGTGGTTGATTTAACATCCATGTCATGGCGGTGTCCGCGAGTGTTCCTGGGAATCCTTTGCATAGGGTGGCCTCATTCGGACCCCTCGCGATCATGGCGTACTTGTATCGGGCAAGATGTTCCTTAGGGTCTCCCTTACCAGTGTATTCCTTGATAGTCGGGAACCTGAAATCTGGTAGTGGAGGGGCCCTGATGATGTGTTCTGCAAAAGCCGTGGGGCCAAACATTGTTGATAAGTCGAGAGGAGGGTTCTGGAATGTCTCGCGATGATAGCGGGGTGCCTCCTGATGTTCGCGTTGTTCTTGTACAGGATAGTACGCTCGGCCCCTCTCGTCATAGCGAACATCATGTTGAGAGTTGTAGTGCTCCTGATGACTCATTGGAGCCTGGTTTAAGTCAAACCTTCCATGTCCAGCATCGCGAGTACCATTTCTCTCCCTCGGCCTTCTAGAAACCGATGCTCTGTCATCCGGGACAATTTCAGCTACTTCTTCTTCTCGATTAATCTCTCTTTCCTCGCGATTGACTTGGTCGTTAAGAGGTTCGACCCTTTGGTTAGCTGCATTTGGGGCGATTGGGGCGCCTTGTGCTATCTAGGCGGCAAAAAGCTCGTTCTGCTCCCGAGGGATAGTGATAAGCTCGGGAATTTCCTCCTCAACGCGAGGGAGTGGTGGGGGATTGAGAGTGTTTTGATTGATGTGTGACGTGGTGGCGTTCACTGTGCCGCTTATGCCAGTCTCGACCATGATGTTGCCCTTCACGAACTGACTCTTGAGATTTCAAAGAGAGCTAGCTGCGCGAGGAGGTCCCCACGGTCGGCGCCAGTGTTGGAGCTCAGATATTCGCGATCTCGCAATCAACACTTCGCGAGATCGGGCCTTCAGTGAATCTTCAAATACTGGAGACCTTCCTTACGCAAACTGGAGCAACAACTTACGACTCATCTTCATCCAGATCAAAATGTGCTATTCTCCTCTGTTCTTTGTGTTCTTCAACCCTTAAGGTACCTGCACAACCAAACCGGAAGGTTGGACCCCCTGATTTGGCTCTCCGACGCCCAAGTCAGTAATGGTAACAGACAAATGAACACGATGCCTCAAACAACAATAGAGTAAAGTAAAACAGAGAGAAGATAACGATCGAAGTAATGACCAAAACAATGAAACCTCGTGAGCCAACTCAATGAAACAGTAAATGATGAAACTCAACCAATCGTAATGATTTACACCTCAAAAGCACGATAACGGTACCGAGAGCCAGAATCCAGGTATCGATCATCCGATTCTCTACTAAAAGAGATGAATCGGGATCAGAAAGACAAGCTCGGAAATGAGTAATCGCCTTATGTGTTTTCTCTCTAGCTCAAGGGGGAAGGAAGATGCTCTCGATTGCCACTCTCTTTCTCTCTCTTTGCGGTTAGGATTTATAATCAGACATCGGGCCCCACACGATCTGGTGCCGCTCCTTTTACCTATTGGGCTTCTTAATGGGCCTCTCGTTCTCGACCTGGTTATCGGTCTCATGGGCTCGCGGTCTGTTTATTAGTCGCGAACCGGGTTCGTGTCATGGTCGCGAGAACCGGGTCCAACAGTAGGAGCTCCTTTACAAGGCTGCAGGGTCAAGGAAAAAAAATCAAATAAAATAATGACAGTGCTTGTTTAGAAAATTGTTAGCAGATTATTTAACAAAAGGGAGATGTCTGACAGTAGAAATTCAGAATTACATATGATTTGTTCTTTTTACAGGATGCCGCCCACCATTTGCTCCCGGATCCATCGATAACACCTCTTCCTCGAAAACTTACAAAAGTAGCTGTACAAATTCAATGGTTTGCTGCTGAGTGTTGATAGTAAGCAAGTGCTAATACAAAATTCAAATGTAAATGGAATGTACTCCAAGCATAGATCATTCAACCTATAAGTACATTCTAGGGTGATTAACCATTACCTTCAAAATATTGCCTCTCTTTTTGTCAAGTACGACTGTACGAGTCCTCTAACCATATACTTCCAGTCAAATGTCCAATTCAGCAGCTGTAAACATACTACATCTGTTAGCTGAATACAAATTATGCATTCAATAATAGAAGTGTAGTGGCAATATATACATTAACACTCTAAACACAAAGAGCATGATAATTAAAAGGTTGAAGTAAAGCTCTATAGTTTCATACAAGAAAATATGAACAAAAATTAAATATAATGAATTAGCAGACACGTTTGCAATAAAAACCAAACAAAAATAGCATATTTTGTTAACACAAAGAGCATGATAATTAACGCGGTTACATTAACACTGTTAACACAAAGAGCATGATTTGCATCACTAGCATATTTAGAATTGGTTTTGATACTGAGAAACCAAACAAAAATATGGCATCACTAGCATACTTACCTGAGAAATGAGAACCCTAGAAATTGATACAGTAGCTCAGCAAAGAAAACATTTGCAATAAAGAAGAACATTTAATCAAACACTTAGAGGGCACTAAACAAAAGCTACTAATATCACAATAAAATTACGAGACCAACTTCAACCTTGTATTAGGTGTTAATTGTGATGCAAACTGAAAAAATAGATGAAGATTTACCATAACAACATGAAGAACTGATAGATCAAAGTAAAAAATGAAGAACAAAAAACTTACCTGAGAAGTGAGAACCCTAGAAATTGAGGACACATGAATCTGGAAAATAATGAATTCAAATACCAATCTCAGGCAATTTCCAGAATTGTTGCCATCAACTCATGGTTGAAGTTGATGAAATCCCATAACATTATGAAATTTCATCAACTTTCGGTGGTTTCGGGTTGAAGTTGATGAAAATCATCAACTACTTCCATCAACTTCAACTCCTCAGCCACGCCCAGCCGAACAAGCCACCTGCTGCTTCAGCTGGTTGAACATGAGTTTTTTGGCAGGATAAACTAGTTGATGGAGGCATTTTGGACCATCCGAACGGACCCTTATATGATTTATCTGATGTTCACTTATATACTACCCCTTTGTCAAACAATAAGGGTTATTCCTCATCAAGTGCTTGCTTATTCTTTTGGTCACTTATTTTGTTATGTGTTTGAACACTTGAGATTAATTAGCTATCTTATCTTACAGACTTGTTGAATATAATAGGTGTGTTAGGTTTGCTACTGAGGTAGCTGGACCTGGGGATCTTGGTATAAGATTAGGACATATGTGGAAAAGCTAATGACAAGCGAGCTTTATGGAAATGTTATTGATATTTGCCATGTAGGTGCACTTACATTACATAGCCTTTTGCATTCAAGGCCCAAAATTAACAGAAAGTATTGATGTTACCGATGCAATTGGATCCAACATCCTAGTAGGGGTCCAGAGGTTATGCGCATCGTACCACATCTTAATTGAGTACATGTTGAATGATCAATGGTTTATTTTTCTTAGTAAATTTAGATTACTCCTCAAGTTGTCTGGTGTTTAGTGAGAATTTCTACAGTATAGGACTAAAAAATGTGGATCTTGTATATTGGTTAAGTTTAATAATCCTTGATACGGTTTAAATTCTACACTATAGTTTCTTATTATGTTCATTTACTTGGAAGATGAATTTTGTAGAAAATTATTTTCAGATCTCTGATATTCTTACCATTATACATGCATAAAGTCTGACATGGTTTCCAACTCTCAGCCAAGGGTAGAAGGTTCAATGGTAAATGCAAGAATCAGGAAAGCTGTGAATTCAAATGTTGCTACGGTTAGACACGTTGGACCACCCACTGAATTCAACTACGATCATCAGCACCTCGGAGTCGGCCCTCAAACACTGGCAGAAATTGCTGAGGGTCGTCATCCTTTCTCAAGAATCAGGAAAGTTGTGAATTCAAATGATGCTTGATGGCAACCATATCTAAGTGATCGGAAATCCCAAGAAATAGGTTTAAGGAGAAAACAAAATCAAGTTGAATCTAGAGAGCACTTGGACATATTATATTTTCTTCCCCAGTTACTAGGATGATAAAAGTGTGGTGGCAAAGTAGAGGTTAAAGCATTTGTTTTTAATGATTCCATAAACTTTGAGATATAAAGTGGCCAAGTGGGGTATAAAGTTATACCATTTATGATCAATCACCTTATGAGTGTGAAATGAGACCGTTTCTAGGAGAAAAAAGATATGATGTTTTCTCCAAGTTCACTAATGAATAACCATGGATGTTCAAGGTCAAAATCAACACAATAAGAGAACCTAGTTTTGTGAGAAGATGAAAATGTGTGATAGTCATTGTCTAGGTTTACATCAAAGCTCGGGTGGTTCAAAACACCATGTTCACTGCCTGGTCGAATCAATCCGATAGCTACTCACAATGGGTGGTTCAATGCTGAAAAACGCTACTAGCCCAGATGCAGTGATTCTTCGCCCGTACTCTCAAAAGTTTGTTTGTCTTGTCTAAACACGTGTAATAGAATCAATTCTATTCATGTGGAGGATTGTTGGGACTTATTTCTGACTCCACTTACGGACACTTTTCTAGTGGGCTCTGACAACCGGTTATGGGAGTGTTGACTTCGTCTCCGCGAGCACTACGTCGTAGTGTACTCACACGTCGAAATCGGGTTTCGTTTGAATGAGAAATGAGGGCCCAAACTTGGTTGATTGTCTATGTATGAAGTTTCACTTTGGGCTGAAATGAGGTGTTGATTTTCCTCCTACATCGAAAATTTGAGATGAAATTAAATGGTTTATATAACCCGAACACCCTTCCCATGGTGAGACCTTGGGAGGTATGGAGAGAGGATCTTGACTCCCCTCGAGCGTTGCCCGTCCGATCCGGGTCGAGGCTTGGGCTTGTGGAATGGGTCGTAGGCCCAATCAACAGCTAAGCTTCTTTTTGGAGCTGAGATGGGCCGGATCTGGAAGTTGGGCTTCCGGATTCGATTTTTAAATTGCCTCGTTGCGGACGCCCAACAGACTCCACAACAGACTCCGCCTCGTTGGTCTAGTCTGTTCCGAGATCTCATCCTCTGTCAATGGCTCAGAAACTTTTTATAAGGAGAGTTATGACTCTCATTTTAATCATCCGAAAATCCTCCATCCCTTCTCTTCCTGATTCTCTGAGAGTATGTACAGTTCGTGGATCGTTGTCTTATGTCCTTTGATTGTGCAAACTAGAAGAGCCCGCAGTTGTATCCTGAGATTTTCAACGCCGATAACCGTCACATATATGGGGCGTTACAGAATTAAGGATAGAGATACTTTCTCGCCTCTGCGCACCAGTTTCCTAATATAGATTCGGTACAATACTTTCTTAATTATGTTCTTCATTTAAATTCCTTTGCGGATTGTTTATTTCTAAGTTGCAGGCCCTACAAACTAATTCTATAAAATTTTATCCCGTAACGAACAATCTGTTTGAGGTTTGAAGGAACAGATAGTTGCATTCCAGAAAAAAAATTTACTGTCTATACTCAGTACAGTTTTGGATCTGTGTTTAGATTTGAGTAAAACCAAGACTCGTTTCGATATTTTTGAGATTGTTTTTGTATTACAGAATTGGTTTACCGAAACCACATTTACTTTTTGTACGTAGTGTAGTTTCGAAATACATAAGGCTCCGAACTGGTTATGTAAAGGAATTGCTACGGATTTCTGGTTCTATGTTTACAGTTTACAGATTTACGAACAAAAAATCTATGTTTACAATTTCTTATATATCAGATTCAAAAAATCCGTATTTCAGAGTGTGATTTTTCTAAGTCATACTAATATTGTTTGTTTTGTGAACATATACAATGACTAACGGAAATGAGAAAACCGCTACTGACGCTCAAAAGACTAGTGAGTTTATGCCCCGAATTCAGTTCAGGAGTGGTCTGCCACTTGTGGATCTGCCTCTAGATCAGGCTCAAATAACTGATAAGAGTCCGGTCAAGGATCAGACCCCGGTCGTTCCGAAACTGGTGGCTCAGGCTCTAACAAGTCATCCTATTGACTTGTCTGAGGTTCAGTTGCCCAATGTGAGGGTACTCTACATGCCTTATATGGCAAGTATGCCAAGTGCATTTCATGTTGGGATTCTTCCCGACAAATTTGATGGGAACGGATTCAGGATATGGTCTCAAAAGATGCATTTCTTCCTGAGCATGATGAATCTGGACAAATATCTGACGAAGGAGAAACCTAAGTTCTCCCTGGATAACACTGACGCCCTTGCTGATTGGGTCAAAGGGGACTATGCCTGCTGAGGCTATGTGAATACTCACATGATTGACTCGATGTACAAAGTCTATTGCAACCATGAAACCACCAAGGAATTGTGGGAAGCTCTGGTCAAGAAGTACAAGACTCAAGATGTTGGCTCAAAGAAAGCGGCAGTAGCAAAGTTCTTAAATTACAAGATTGTAGATTCAAGGTCGGTAGTGGATCAAGTTGAAGAGCTGCAACTAATTGTCCATGAGGGGATCTCCGAAGGCATGAACATTTGTGAGGCGTTCCAAGTAGGTGTCATCATTGAGAACCTTCCTCCATCGTGGGAACAATTCAAGGTCTATTTGTTGCTAAAGCAAAAGGCAATGAGGGTTGTAGACTTGATTGTGAGGCTTTGGGTTGAGGAGAACAACAAGAGGGCCAATGGAATTGCACCTTCTAACAAGGCGAACCTGGCAGAGCATCAGGACAAGGGGGAGAAAAGGAAGTTCCAACCCAAAACACTAACAACTTCAAGAAGCAAGGAGCTAAGAAGTTCAGTGGGAAATGCCACAAGTGCAACAAGATTGGGTACAAGGCGAATGAGTGTCGGAGCAAGATCGACACAAATAGGGACAAAGGAAAGAAGTCCCAAGCCAACCTAGTTGAAGACTCACTCACAACGAACGACTTGTGTGCGGTGATAACTGGAGTGAACATGGTTGGGAGCAATCCAAATGAGTGGTGGTATGATACATGTGCCAATAGACAAATCTTCTCAGATAAGGGGTTGTTTACAACTTATCAGAAGAGCCGAACAGAGGAGCAACTCTTCATGGGGAACTCCGCGACGTCAAAGATTGAAGGTCATGGGAAGATCGTGTTGAAGATGACTTCCGAGAAGGAGCTAACACTCAACAATATGCTCCATGTGCCGGATATTTGATAGAATCTGATTTCGAAAACTCTTCTCAATAAGAACGGGTTCATGATCAAGTTTGTGTCCAACAAGTTGGTTCTCTCCAAGAATGGGACTTATGTGGGGAAAGGTTATGTTCAGGATGGGTTGATCAAGATGAATGTAATGATAGTCCTTCCAAAAACTATTGTAATTGATGTTTCAATGAATAGAATAATCCTATTGCTTTTGTCGTTGAGTCTTTTAATATTTGACATGAAAGATTGAGACATGTTAATTATAAATCTATAAGTAGATTAATAAGTATGAACATGATTCCAAAATGCAAAACGAGCAAAGACAAATGTGAAGTATGCGTACAAGCGAAACTCACATAAATGTCATCACCCCATGTAGAGAGAACAATCAAACCTCTAGGATTAATTCACCTTAATTTATGTGATTTAAAGTTTGTGCAAACTAGAGGCGGTAAAAAGTATTTTGTGATCTTCATAGACAATTGCACACGATATTTATCTTATATATTAAAGTTAAGCCTTTTAGAGCTCTTAGAGTGATTTTAGGTTTGGTTTGTTACACAATTATTATTATTATTATTAAATTCAATTATTAATAGATTGGATAATTATATTAACAAATAAATCTTAAAAAGTTATCATTCCTTTCAACAAAAAATATACAAGCTATTTTATTGAGAATAAATATTATGTTGAAGGTTAATATATATTCTTATGATAGAATTAAGTTTATTTTCGATAATAAAAATCAAATCAAGCTACCTACATAACCTTCATGAAATAAAATATATTTTAATAAATAGTCTTTACAAGAAATTTCATATTATTCGTATGAAATTTCATACGAATAATATGAAATTTTCCGTGCATGAAACGGGTCACTAAAGATGAAACTTTGGAAAAGTTTAAAGAATACAAGTTGGAAGTTGAGAACCAACATAGTAAAAAGATTAAAATATTCTGAAGTGATAGGGAGACGAGTATAATGAACCTTCTAATGCGTTATGTAGAGAACATGGAATTGTTCATTGAACTATCGCTCCTTACTCACCTGAATCTAACGGGGTTGCGGAACGAAATAACTGAACTCTCAAAGAAATGATGAATGCAATGCTGCAAGTTGTTAAGTCATTTAGAAGAATGGGTTTAAACCCTATGACTAAAGAGGATGCTTCATGGCAACCCTACCTAAGTTATTGGAGATCCCAAGAAATAGGCTCAAGGGAAAAACAAAATCAAGTCGAATCTAGAGAAAACTTGGAGATATTATATCTTCTTCCCCAGTTCCTAGGATGATAAAAGTGTGGTGACAAAGTAGAGCTTAAGAATTTGCTTCTAATGATTCCATAAACTTTGAGATATAAAGTGGGGTATAAAGTAATACCATTATGGTCAATCAACTTATGAGTGTGAAATGAGGCCGTTTCTTGGAGAAAAGAAAAGAAAAGAGATGCTGTTTTCTCCAAGTTCACTCATGAATAACCAGGGATGTTCAAAGCCAAAATAAACACTGTAAGAGAACCTAGCTCTGTGAGAAGATGAAACTGTGTGATAGTCATTGTCTAGGTTTACATCAAAGCCCGGGTGGTTCAAAACATCATGTTCAGTGTCTGGTCGAGTAAATCCGATAGCTACTCACAATGGGTGGTTTAAGGCTGAAAAACGTCACCAGCCCAGATGCAGTGATTCTTTGCCCGTACAAGCTGTTGCACTCGACCTTGGTCTTGTTTCAGAATCTGACAAAGCAATTAAGACTGCAAAGTCTCTGTTCTTGATGGGTGCTTATGATGTGAACTTAGATAAAATCATGAGCGATGATTTTGTGGTTTACGAGGGTCACCATGGGGATAAAAGGCATTTACTAGGAAAGGTCATTCTGCCAGCATCAGCTTTCTTTGAGGTGGCTGGTGTCACATTACCATTTGACTCTCTTGTTGAGATTAGGTCAAGGATGACAAGTGTAGCTCCAAAGAGGGGTTGCTACATTCTCGGCTTTGATAAATTAAACCAGAGACGTCTCAGAAGATGAATATAGGGATTCCGTTTAAGGCTACTGTTGAGAATTTCTATATGACGGATCCAATCACAAGAGCGTCGAAAATCATGGCGCAGCTCCAAGACGCACATTGCTCATTTAAGATGCAGAATGTGTCAAGCAATGGAATAGTTAGTTTAAAAGGGACATTTTCATAAATAGATTCTGTTATTGAAACGAAGGCTTTAATCCTAGCCTTGCTATATACGTTTTATTTGAATCGGAGAGGCCATTCATTTCCATGCCCAGACGAAATTAACACCAAGGTGTTTATGACAGTACAATAGGAGGGATGTCAAACTTTACCTCTTGTCTTTGTTCTACCAGATGTTATGAAAACCAATAATACAAGTTATACCGAAATTGAAAGCTAGGTTTTTATAACATTTTCAACACTATCATGCTCCCTCCGTCCCACAATATAAGCCACATTTGAAGGATTTCACGGAAATTAAGAAAATGTGAGTTTAATGATTAAAAGATAGTGAAAAGTAAAAAAGTGTAATAGTTAGATGATAGATAGAGAGAAGAAGGAAAGGGAAAAGAGAAAATTGAATGAATAAAAGAAAAAGTAGATTGAAAAGTGTTTGGGAGAAAATAAAAAGGTGTAAAAAATATACTAAAAATGGAAAATATTGTTTATATTTTGAGACGCTCAAGATAGAAATGTTTCTTATATTATAGGACTGAGGGAATACTACATAAAAATACTGAAATATCCGATGTTAATAATGATCAAAAGCTATTTTGGACATCTGAAGGAATCAAATATTTTCAGACCAAATAAATTACGATATAGATCAAAACATTAAAATTTTCCTAAATTTAAGACCTACGAGTATTTGATTAAGAAAAAATATCGGGGTAAAATAAATTTTACCAAAAATTATTCGTACTAAGCCTTTCATTAGCGTTTCTCCACCCATATTCATTTTCCGTTTAAAATTTTGTTAAATCCAGAAAATTACCATTGGACTTATCTACTCCCTCCGTCCCTTAATGTTCTTCCCATTTTATTTTAGCACATTTGCCGAGACACGTTTTGCGTCGTTAATATCTCTTATTATATCTTTCTAAAAATTATAAAATTTTGATATTGTTAAAGTACTCAATGAGACGAACAAAACAAGATCTCGCATGACTATGTTTGTTCTTATAGATTGAGAATAATCTAGCGAATTGTATTAAATTGTGAATAGTGTAAAAATTAGAGATGAGAAGAACATTAGGGGATTAGGGGAGTAGTTGATATTAGAAAATAGTTTTAATGGTTTTTCTGATTTTTAAGTTTTTCTGATTTTTAAATTATGAAAATAGTTAAATAACTTTTAGTGACAAAAATACCCTTACGTATCCATCAAATTTCCCAAATATATCATCTTCAAATCAAGATCTAAACTGCTAGTTCTTACGATTGTCGTGGCCTTGTGTTGGTGTTGACCCACCAAGCTCTCCATCCCAAACAACCAAAATTCATTTCCCGACAAGGCTTGTGTTGATTTCAGCGGCACAGGTTCAAGTTTCTTTGGAAGTTCATGCCTTCCACCGGCAATTCCCCGTCCATCTCCGATCCTGGTAGGCGAATCGAGTCAGAAATCAGGTCCGTTGAGCAACACAGAGGTGGTTTAGGTGGACAAGGAGCTAGGGTTTCTGCATCCCGTCACGATTCTTCGATAGCGGGAATTTGGAGGCTTCCTCGAGATGCTTGTAAGTGTGGGCGGAGGTCTGATCCTCTATTAGGGTCATTTGCAATGGCCGAGCACTCCTTCTCCGGCACCCTTCCTCGGCAGCGAAAACTCAGGCATAACGGTTTTCTCAGTCTGCACCGGAGTCATTAAAGCATTGCTCGCGGGAACAAAAAAAACATTTAAAATTATTTTTTAAAACTTATTTTGAAAATCACATAAATATAAAATTTATCTAAAACGAATGCCCCTCCATAAAACTAAATAATGAAGTCCTCTAACGTAACACATTGCTATGTTTATACGTGACGTATGGGTGTAATGCATATATGACGTACAAAATTACATATGTTAAGTGAAATATATGCAATTAAATTCAATGTATTCGTAGTTATGTGTGCAAAATAAGTCAATTTCAGTGACGTGTTAAGGCCTTAAAGCCCAATTTGGAAAAACGTCGTCCGAGCGTTGTCGGAATAGATTCAAACTTGATTTCAATCCCTAATAAAGATATTTGACCATATGGGTAACTTCAAATCAAGACTTCTTACCTTTGAAGTAACATCTATTTTAGAAATCAAACAATGTCGCAATATGTATGGACTACAACATCGATGTTGATCAAAATTGCAAAAATTATACAATTTAGTGTTATTAGGCATGTAAAGTACTAGTAAGGTCTCGCTCACACAAAACGAGTCTCGAAACTATGTGTAAACGCTAAAAGGCCTTAAGGGGCTTTAAGGCCCAATTTAGCAAAACAGTGCCCTAACGATGTCGGAATGGAATGAAACTTGGTTTCAATGCTTATTAAGGATATTTAACCATGTAGGTAACTCCGAATTAAAACCCCTAATTTTTGAAGTAACACATCCTTTGTAAAAACCTTACTAGTCATAACTCTTTAACTTGTGGCAATATTATGGTATACAACATCGTTGTTGATTATGTTTGAAACAATTATACAGTTTAGTGTTATTAGGCATATAAAGTTCCAATAAGGTATCGCTCACACAAAACGAGGCTCAAAACTATGCGTAAACGCTAAAAGGCCTTAAAAGACCTTAAGGCTCAATTTGGAGAAACGACGCCCAAACGATGTCGGCCCAAACGATGTCGGAATGAAATGAAACTTGTTTTCAATGACCACTACCAAATATAAGGCCTAATGAAACGGTCAAAAACCGTTTCATTAGGCCAGAAAACCGTTTCCGTTGCTGGCGTTGCATTAGATCTAATGGAACGGTTTTCGAGGATATTGAAACGGTTCTTGAAAAGTAGGAGAAAACCGTTTCATTTAGTGAAAATAACCGTTTCATTTTCTTGAATCTATCGAAATCTCTATTGAAACAGTTTTAATGCTTTAATGAAACGGTTTCCAAGCTCTATTGAAACGGTTTTGAAGCTCTAATGAAACAGTTTCGTGCTTTAATGAAACGGTTTCCAAGATCTATTGAAACGGTTTTGAAGCTCTAATGAAACGGTTGATTGGTATCAATTGAAACGGTTTTCAAGCTCTTTTGAAACGGTTTCCTGCTATATAAGGTCAAAGTTCCATTCAAATATTGGAATTCTATATACCTATTGAACAGTTTTTATACCTGATTCATAATGGAGCATTAATAATAAAACATTTTTCATAATTAGTTGCATAATTGACACAAATGAAATAAGATAAAGCCAAATAGATAATTATATTAATGAGAATAAGTTGTTTACATTACTTGAAATGGAAAATACTAAATCTTGGTTTAATTGACTTGCTTGCTAACATTGTCTAACATTATCAATAGCCCCGATCGTTCAACCATATCAAACATCCCTCAACCACAAAACACAAAAAATGAGGTCATCGATCTTCCAAGCAAAAGACGTCAATAATCAAGCTTGTCATAAACATACACCAGTCTATGTCGAGCAATCAAAATATAATAGTCAAAACCTGAAAATCAAAATAGAATAGTCATAAATATTAATTTCTCAAAGGCTTTCCTCTATTTTGGTATTTTCATTCCAAAATAGAATTTTCAAAATAGAATACTCACCCTTGATTTGTAGGGCTTCCTCTATTTTCATTCCTTTGATCCATTCAGAATCTGAAGAATGGTAGACAAGCAATTAATAACACAGTCAGAGAGTTGGCAATAAGTTGTCTACTGCAGTAGTTGGCAATAAGTTGATTCATCCCTATGGCCAATACTTTTTTGCAGGTTTTGTGATGCGAGACTTGCAACCAGAATCAGGACTCGACCAGCCTCATGATGAAACCACAGAAAACATACAGGTAAATAAATCTGCCACTTTTGTGTGTAGGGTTTTAGATGCTTAAATCGGAATTTCGGGAAATGTTTTCCTAACATCTAACCAAGAATCTCATGTATAGACTAAATAGATCGTATATATATGGGAAGAATAAATACCTCTTGATGCGTGTTTGAATCTCGCTGGAATGAAGAGATTAGAGCCTCAAATGTGACTCCTCTAATTAGTCCACACGGTAATTAGTCCACACGAGCAATAAACTGGATCACCTTTGAGTCTCTTCTGCTAGACCGAGCATCTCGAAGATATAACCTTAGCATGAGGAAGAGGATGAACGTAGGAAACCACTTTCCTAGGTTTCGAACAAACCGTCAGAAGTCAACCCTAAACTTCATTCAACCTTACGCGTGTATATATATATAGTTAATCTCCCATCAACCATATATAGTTAATCTCCCATTAACCATATATAAGAGATCTCTATCTCTAAAATTCACGTGAGTAAAACCAATAATCATATTGTTATATATCTTCACATATATCATACGTACAAACTAATCGATATTAGTCCCTCTTAAAAGATTTGGAAAGTGCATATATTAATAAATCCAATTTATTATATATATTATATATCTCAAAGATATATTTCCTTTTATCACTAAATAATAGATAATTATTATCTTTTACTTGATAGATAATCTATCACTTTAATTCTCCCAAGTACTTCAAATTCAATAGGCTTAACGGGTCTTCAGATTCGCTTAATCCAGTCCAACTCTAAGTGTGTGACCTCATAGGACCCAGTTATTCTAGTCATGGGCTTAACATGATTAATCCCATAAGTCGTATTGGCCACTAGCAATAACATGCGACTCCTAAAATATCTGGATTATAAATCTCCATAAATAATCCTATTTCATAATTAGTAATTGCACCTTTGATTAAAGGACACAATTCCTTCATCGTGAACGTTGTTGTTTGGTGAAAACTCACTGCACCTTAATGTTTCCTGCTAATTCTATTATATCAGGAGCAAGTTCGAGAACCACAAAAGAGGAATGTATCCAAGAAGAAAACAAAGAAACGATACATAATTGATGATGACCATGTTGTCATTCCAAATACCGTGTACCATTCATGGCTTCTTCTATACTTCTGACATAGTGTCAAAAGGAAGGAGAAACAAAAAGGTGTGTTTCTCATCCAAATATACATCTGGTGTGTTTCTCATCTAAATAGACATATATATATGTATGATCAGACTTAGTAACAGAAATGTAATCCGGAATAAACCTAATGAACTTGATGAGATAATATTAGAACTGCTTAGTTTTTCTACTGCAGTAGTTGGCAATAAGTTGTTGGATGCTAATGACTTGATTGTAAAGGTAAAGTACTAGAATATCTGCCCACTAATTGCTTATCTATGGATTTGTAAAATAGTAATTGTGCCTTTTAAATTCCATATATGTACTGCTCTCCCCTATTAAGTTTAAGGAAAAAAGGAATATATTACTATTAGGTGAGAGTTTTTCCAATTTGGAGCTTAAGGCTATTTGCTTGCATTTTTTTATGCCAAAATTTTACATCAACCACAATGAAAAGAGCAAGCCAAAGTTAATCACAAAAAGAGCAAGCTAATCACTGTACTGTTCTATCTCTCCCACTCAAGTTCTTACTTTCCTACTTTCCCACCATCAATTATCACAAAAATAGTCAGCCAAAGTTGATACAAAGATAAAATGCAGATCCATGTTTGTTTGAATGTCAACTGCTTCTTACATGTAATTTCTAAGGATAAAACGCAGATCCATATTTCAGTATGAGAAATTCAAACAATCTGTCTTAATAATGAAAATTTAAGCTCGTCCAAAGTGTTCTGACCTTGTATATGTAGCACTATAGTCCAGCAGTATTTAATCATGGTGGACAAATTTCTTGATCCTCCTGCAACAAAACAATACACGCAAGATTAGATATTACAATTGAAGTTTCTAGGCTTATACTAATATCAACTAGAATATAAAAAGTACTTCATCTGAAGTAAAATCCTCCTCATTAACACGTGAAGCTCCATGCGGTTCACCAGCTTGGTCAGCATCTTTTGATGTGGCTGTGAAGTTTGGACATGGAATATCTATCCCTGGATAGATTGCTTTAAGTTGAGATAATATATTTGATGTAATCTTCTGCTCCAGATGTTTCTCAATACTCTCCATGTACTTTGAAGGAAGTATGTAAGCTCGCCCATGTAGACGCAATCGTCCATTATGTTCCTTCTCAGTGAAAACGTCATGATAAGGATCACCCTTTACCCATTCTATCGGGTAGGGATTCTATCTCTTTAATTTTTGCCTAAATCAATGAAATTAAACAATGTACATTATCTAACAATATATTGAATCAAGTAAACAATGTTATACAGACACATTTTCCTATAACATATTTTAACTCACAATGTTGCGCTGAGATGGCTCAGGATTTGTCTTGTAGGTACGCCCATCAGCCCTTTTTCTTGATTCGATATAAAGCTCAGCTTGTGATGGAAATGTGTTGTCTGGACGTTCTTCCCTCTATCACATTCAATAATCAATGTTACAAACACTTAATATCATAACTACAATCAGTAAAGGCAAGGAAAGAAGATAGGATTACTAACCATTAGGTGACGTTTCATAGCAAATGATATTGGTCCCATTGTATGATAATCCGAACGATTCTTCACATTCTCTTTGTTCTTCTTACTAGTTTCCTGTACACAATACATGTATGAGAGCCAGAGATAGAAATAACCTTAAACTTTCAGAAGTTATAGTGCATAAAGCCTTAAACTTTCAGAAGCGTCCCAAAACAACTGATGTTTTTACTATAGCAGCAGTAACAGCATACTACCAATGTACATCGTGAGCTAAACTTAACAGTGGTATACACCTAGCTTAAGTCTAATAATTATGTCAAATTCAAAGTGAAAAAACAAGAACAAATCATTACTACTTTTTAAAAAAACATCAGACGTTGTCAGCCTGCAACAGAAGCTCAGACGTTGTCAGACGAGCTAAATTTCACAGAGAAAACAATGCAGAGAAGCCAAGAATAAACCACCGAAGTAAGCAAATAATTAACAAAGTTTTTTTGTATCACTAAAACAAAATGTCAAAATTGTAGTTTTTCTAGATCAGACTTAGTAAAATGCTAATTTCTCTAAATAAACAGATCCCAATTACTACCCCTGACTCTTAACTGAGAAGAGGGGTCAATAGAAGAAGCAAAAACACCATGCTTTGTATAGTAGTACTACCAATTATTAATGGACTTGCTTGCACTCTTTGTGATGTATCAGGTATGTGTTTATATTATTGTAAGAATCACCACCATGAATCTAACATTTTAATCACTTATATAGGACATAACATACATTATATTGTTGCTCAAGGAAGGGCATACGTCAACTTATTAGTTGCTCCAAAAAAATTGATGCCTTGATTGATATACATTTAAAAAAACATAGATTATAACTTATCACTCATACAACATCAGCTTAGATAAACCAGTAACATGATCAAAAGACATTATAGCCTTCCTATACATGAACCACCTAAAGACATCAACTTCTTTGAGAAATCTCAACTCAACAGTTAGCATCGAGGGCCTAAAATTAATAAGTTGGGCATTGTAATAGAACTGAATGTTGTTTCTTTTTTCCACCTGCAAGAGCATCTTTGCTTGACTGTTTTTGAGACCTCGATTTTATGAAATCTGCCATGGTCATGTTTTTATCTTGTGAGCATCTTGAGTCCTTTCTGTTTAAGCTTTTTTCCTTACCTAGAAACTGCAATCATAATTACAAGTACAAATAAAAAATCTTGTATGATAAAATTTCAGAATTCACTTGATTAACATCTATTACCTGATCTACTTCCATATCCTCATCCTCGTGTTGTGATCTCTTACTTGATCCAGCTTCTTCTATCCTTGATATATTATATGTTGCCCTTTTCATTCTTTGTCTTTCATAATCTGGAATACCTTTGCCTGGCTCTTTGTAAATTCCTCTTTTTCCCATCTGTTTTACAAAAGCATATAGTTCGTTTAGACAAAGAAATGCAGCCTCAGTTCGATTAGACAGAATGTTTGAGTATTTTTATAACAAAGTCATGAAAATTTAAAGTGTCATTTCATTCAAAAACAAGCACGGTGGGATGGTGTACAGCATTGCACTTTCATGTAGAATGGTGTACAAGTACAACATTGCACTTTCATGTAGAATGGTGTACAAGTACAACATTGCACTTTCATGTAGAATGCTGTACAGCACCAGCCTCAACTATCTTAACTCTTACGAATATCAAAATAATACTCCTATAAAATTGAAGTTGAACCACATTCCAATTGTAGTGACTGATGTTTTGGGGAAAAGAAAATTTTGACTGCTGTTTCGGGGAAAAGAAAATGGTCTATAATAATAAATGCCAAAATTTGTTATATATTAAAAGTAGGATTGTAAACACTATGATACAGTATATTTAGAATGGAAAAGAAAAAAAATCACCAAAAAATATATTTGTTATATATTAAAAGTAGGATTGCAAAGTCAAGAGCATGGTCTATAATAATATTCTTTATTTCTTTTATCTTTTTGATTGACAAAATTTGGACCATTGCTTCAATTGAGGACAGCACAAAAGAAAAAGATTGGACAATAATGGCCAAGACAATCAACAAATGCAGATGATTTCTACTGGTGTCAACTTAAAGTTATTTATCTCAAAATATCAAAGATTAAAAATTCCAAAACACCCAGTTAGAGTAGGTAAATGTGAGTTATATTCTGAGAAGTGCAGATTGCTGATATGAATGAAGCATTTGGTAGAGTAGGTAAGAAACAAGTTACCTTACGATGCCAGTTAGTTTCTCTTTTTTTTTCAGGATTTGGTAGGAGCAACAGATTGTTGATTGAGAAGTGCAGTGTCCTTTGTTTTTCACTGCAACAATGGAGTAAAAAGATTCTCATCAGACCATCTAAAACAAGCTACACTAGATAGTGGCAAGAAAAAACATTAAGACAACAAAAAGAAGCAAGCAAGATTATATATTTTGATAATTCCACATTAAAAGTTCATAATTATCAGTTAGATAAAACATCTGCACTTTCTAATCTGAAGATTTTCTCTGGAAAAAGCAGAGGGAAATGAATATGTTAACCCATTAAGAGGGAAATGAATAGGTTAACATTTTCAAAATTTTATTCATACACTCTAAATGGACACTCACATAATCAATTAATCATGTGTAATTAGCTAACCTTAGCAAATGCATATAGTGCATTTGTTAAATTCTTTAATTTTGTGGTTAAAAGGGTGAAGGGTTGATATGTATACCAAAGCATCAAAATGTTTTTTTTTTTATAATAATGAAGTCCTTATAAAGCACTTGATAAACAAACCTAAATTCTCATAACAAAGAAAAATTTAGGGGGACAAAAAGAGAAAAATAGATATAATACAAAACTGTTTCATTAGATATTATTAACCGTTTAAAATAGATATTGAAATAGTTGTTTTAAAAAAATACAAAACTGTTTCAATAGATATTATTAACCGTTTCAATTTAAAAAATAACCGTTTAAAAACCGTTTCATTACACAAACCGTTTCAAATAACTGTTTTATTTTATAAACCGTTTCAAAAAACCGTTTCAATTACAAAACCGTTTAAAAAACCGTTTCATTTTATAAAACCGTTTCAAAAAACCATTTCATTAGGGCTTATATTTGGTAGTGGACGATTAGGGATATTTAACAATGTGGGTAACTAACTCCCAATCAAAACCCCTTACTTTTGAACTAACACATCCTTTGTAAAAACCTTACTATTCTTAACTCTCTAACTTGTCGCAATATGTATAGTATACAACATCGTTGTTGATTATGTTTAAAAAAATTATATAACTTAGTGTTATTAGGCATATAAAGTTTCAATAAGGTCTCGCTCACACAAAACGAGGCTCGAAACTATACGTAAACGCTAAAAGACCTTAAGGGGCTTGAAACAATGCCCTAACGATGTCGGAATGGAATGAAATTTGGTTTCAATGCTTATTAGGGATATTTAACCATGTGCGTAACTCCCAATCAAAACCCCTTACTTTTGATAATGTTTGAAAAATTTGTGTAACTTAGTCTTAATAGGCATATTAAGTCTCAATAAGGTCTAGCTCACACAAAACGGTTTTGGTATGATTTTAGTATAAAATTGGGGTGTGTAGGACCATATTGTGTCGTCATATTGCTAATATGGTCTTGTTACATTAATTTTACACATAAAAAACACGTGTGTATATGTTAGATTTAGAAGTTATAACATGTCAATGAAGTAGTACATTAAGAAAAACTTGTATGTTACGACGTATTATATGGTAGATGGGCGTTGTGCAATACGAGTTTGTATAAATAAGTTACTAACAACTTTGCATATTCTTAAAACTCCTAAAAACTCGTTATTTAACAGTTTCGTTATCGTTATGATACTTTGGGCCTTGTTGAGTTTTTTGGTCTTTTAGAGGGGTAAATGATGTTTGTTTTGGATAAATTTCATATGTACATAATCGTATCGAAATGCTCTACATGATTATCAAAACAAATTTTACAAAATAATTTTTTTTTGCTTGCCTAACATAAGCGAGCAAATGTTTTTTATTTATTTTTGTAATGTTTTTTCCAAATTTTTGTTTGCAAAAAAACTAAATTATTGCACGCCTTATATTTCTTGCCTAAATTAGGCGAGCAAGGTTTATAATGTTTTTTACATATCCCAAATTTTGTAATTTTTTTTGTTAAACTGTGTTGCTCGCTTATAATAGGCGAGCTAAAACTGTATATTTCCAGAATTTCACAATTTTTCCTATTTTACCATTGCATTTGGTTGCTCGCCTAACGTAATCGAGCTAAAGTTGTTTGCCTAAGTAAGACGAGCTATTTCGCGTGTAAACAGCATGTCAGACGCGTGGGAATAGTAGGCGCCTTTTTAAAATAAAATTATTACATTTGTTTTTTGTATGTTTTTTTTAAGTTGAATAAAATATAATAAATTTTGTCATGTGTAACTTATATTAACGGAGTTAGCAAATGGGTGGTAAAACGCTGACGGGTGGCTTAATACAGGTGGTTTCCGGTTTATATTTGATTAATGGATGGTTTTGACTTTTGAGCAATATTTGCACTTTTACCAGGACCGGAAGTGTGAGGCGAGAAAGAACTGCTCGAGAGCCCAATAAATTTAAAAATCGCCGAAGAAGTGCTCAAGGTTGAAGGGAGAATTGGAAGTGTGAGGCTTTCTCCACCAGCCCGATAGCAGCCTCCATCACCGACTTCTCCACCAGGCGGCAAAAGTGCTCAATTCCTTCGCCATTTTCGCCGAAGTCGAGAGGCAGAAGAGCGGGACTTGCGAGATGGAGATAAAAAGACCAATTTACCCCTACGTGTAAAAATTGAGGTTAAATGATGATTTAATCTAGAGCGTCGATCTTTTAGATTGGACGGCTCATAATAGTTCCTAGTTGTTATCTTAAGAAGAGTTCTGATTTGATCATTCATCTTTATATATATTTGTAAATTATATAAATAGTTATAAAAATCATTATAACAATATTCGCGCATGGCGCCAGAATAAAGCCAGTTACAAAAAGTAAAAACACGTTTAGCAATGACCTAATTTTGTACTGTACATACGTAAACTTGATAGCAAAGCCTACACCTGTAACACAGTGTACTAGTGAGTGACTCAACTCAACCACTTCTCTCTCTAATTAAAGATTACGCGTTTGCCTTTTGCTGCGGCTTACTCGTATCATGTCGTCTTTATTCCCATTCACTCCCCCTAATAAATTTATAATATTTCAAAATCATGAACTTAAAACCCGAATCCAGACCCCGTATAAATTAAATACATATCCAAGTTAAGATGGATCTCCAAAGCAGAAGCAGAAGCAAACGAATGGCACCCCTCAATTCTTGGGTTTCCCTCTTCCTCTTTCTCTCGTTGTTCACTCTCTCCATTTCAAACATCGACCAGACGACTCCTGAAAATGGCTTGTTTTCCGTCTCTTACAAGTTCAACCTCACCTCCGTCCGGCAATCATCTCAAGTGGCGGCGTCTCTCTACTCCTCTAGTCTGAGTATTAATTACAGGTCAAGATTCAAGTATTCGATGGCGTTGATCGTTTCCCTCCCCATAGGGACCCCACCACAAGCACAAGAAATGGTTCTGGACACAGGCAGCCAACTCTCCTGGATTCAGTGCCACAACCAGAAGAGGAGAAGAAGAATGAAGCCCAAAACGACGACGTTTGATCCGGCTTTATCCTCCTCCTTCTCAACTCTGCCTTGCAGTCACCCCGTGTGCAAGCCCCGTATTCCCGATTTTACCCTCCCCACCACCTGCGACCAGAACCGCCTCTGCCACTACTCGTACTTCTACGCCGACGGCACCTACGCCGAGGGCAATTTGGTCAGGGAAAAAATTAGCTTCACCCCTTCCCAAACTACCCCTCCGTTGATCCTTGGCTGCGCGGAGCCTGGGAAGAGCGAAGGCGAGGGCATTTTGGGTATGAATCTTGGACGCTTGTCCTTGGCCTCGCAGGCTAAAATAACCAAATTCTCGTACTGTGTCCCGACCCGGGACTTTAATTGGAGACCCGGGCGGAGGAGCCCCAGCAGCGGGTCGTTTTACTTGGGGGAGAATCCGAATTCGCGCTCCTTCAAGTACGTGGACGTCCTCAGCTTCGGGCAGAGGCAGCAGCAACGGATGCCTAATTTCGACCCGTTGGCGTACACAGTCGGGTTGGCGGGGATTAAAATCGGGCCCAAGAGGCTGAACATATCGAGATCCGTTTTCCTCCCGGATGCGGGCGGGTCGGGTCAGACGTTTCTTGATTCGGGCACGGAGTACACTTTGCTGGTGGAGGAGGCGTATAGTAAGGTGAGGCAGGAGATCGTGAGGTTAGTGGGGCCCAAGATGAAGAAGGGGTACGTGTACGGCGATGCGATTGACATGTGTTTCAACGGTCCAGATGCGAGGATGATAGGAGGGCTCATAGGGGATATGACGCTGGTGTTTGATAAGGGTGTGGAGGTTGTGGTGGACAAGCACAGGATGCTGGCTGATGTCGGAGGTGGGGTCCACTGTATTGGGATCGGACGCTCACAAATGCTCGGAGTTGCGGCTAATATTATAGGGAATTTTCATCAGCAGAATTTGTGGGTCCAGTATGATGTGTCCAATCGTAGACTTGGCTTTGCTACAGCCCATTGTACCACATCTTAGCTCACTCATCTCCACTGCTGTGCGCTCTGTCCATCTAGTTACTGTACCGTATTATTGTGTCCATGTAGTTACATATATCTTCTCTTTTATTTTGTGTTACTCTAATTATTCTCTTTATCGATACATATCTTCTTAACCTTTTTAAAACAATTTGAGGATGAAAATTTATGTCGGGTAAACTTCGGTACCGATTCTCTACTCGATTTTGATACGCCACTTTGACGATCCATTGTTTTCTATTGCTCTATAATATTAAAATATCAAATATAAAACACAAAACTTTTTATTACGTGTTAAATGAAGCAATAAAAAACAATGGACCATCAAAGTGGACTCTCAAAAATGACCACAGGATCCCTACCGCGTAAACTTGGTACATTTTTAATTTTCTAAACTACATTTTTATATGTTCATTTCCCATGTACGTTGATATCTGACGTACAAGCAAAAAAATTCACAAACGTATCAAAAGGTTCGTATACGTATAAAATTAGAATATAAATAATGTATACGCATGTATGTGGGTTTCTAAATTACGTTGAATACCCACCTACAAGCAGGGGCGAACCTATGTAGGGCCGAGGAGGGACTATAGCCCCCCCTCAGAAATTTATAAATCCCGTGTCTTCTTCTTCTTCTTCCTCTCTTCTTCTTCTCCCACGATCCTTATAAACCCAAATTTACGTCGTCGCTGTTTCTTCTTCATTTCTCCTCATTTCTTCCCTAATTCATATCAACTTCACTCGTTTTTGGCATTGGATCTTAATTGTGCCTTCAATTTCATAAAAAAAAAAACCCAAACATGGATAAATCCCAATCGGATTCAAACCCTAAAACCAAATCGGCATCGGAGGCGACGATGGCGGAGGTCCATGGTGGCATTAGAGTCAACCCCAGTAGCGTTCGGATGCGCGAAGGTGGTGGTGGTCGGAGGAGAGGTGGTGGCAAAAAAAGTTTTATATACACACTACGAAGATGTAAATTGTTGTTATTTAGGATGATTCGAGTATTTCATAAAATTTAAAGAAAGTTTTTATATACACTTTATTTGAGTAACGAAGTGTTATTACATATATGTGAGTAACTATACCACTTAACTACAACATTACTATGTAGTTTGTATTATTATGTGATTAATCAAAAGATACACACTCTACGAAGATGTAAATTGTCGTTATTTAGGATGATTTGAGTATTTCATAAGATTTAATGAAAGTTTTATATACACTTTATTTGAGTAACGACGTGTTATCACATATATATGAGTATAACTAAGCAACTTATATATTTGAGATTAACTCGTTATTAGGTGAAAGTGTTCGTTTAGTTATTTCGAAGTGTAAAGGTTTGTTAATTTCTTGTATAAACGAAAGCGTTATAATGGTAATGGTCAAATACTACTTTTAAATTTCAGTTTTTTTTTTGCGTTTTAAGGTCTTTTTAAGCCGTTTTATGTCGTTTTATGCGTACGGGCCTCATTAAATTTTCATTAGGCCTTTTTAGGCCCGTTGACCCTTACAATGCTTATTTTCCGATTCCGACAAATGATAACGACCACGGGCCATATTTGGTGTCATGTTACAATTTCGAAATTACGGTTTTTTATCGTTAGAATGTGTTTAAATGAATTAGGCACAAACTAACCACTTATCTCATCATTTTTCAAGTTGTTTGCTCAAATAACTCCTTTTTTTTTATTATCAAACTACCCCTTTACTCCATTTATCTTTTCTGTCATTATTTCTTACCCTAAACGATTTTTCTCGATATTCGCGACATTAGTCGTCTTAATATCGTTTTACTCGATTTTCACGTCACTAGTCGCTTTAGGCCCGTTTTACTCGATTTTTGCGCCATTAGTCGTTTTAATCTCGTTTTACTCGATTTTCGCGTCATTAGTCGTTTAAATCTCGTTTTACTCGATTTTCGTGCCATTAGTTGTTTAAATCCCGTTTTACTCGATTTTTGCGTCATTAGTCGATTTATTTCCATTTTTCTCGAGTTTCGCGCCATTAGTTGTTTTAATCTTGTTTTACTCGATTTTCACGCCATTAGTCTTTTTAATCTCGTTTTACTCAATTTTTGCGTCATTAGTCGTTTTAAGCTCGTTTTACTTGATTTTCGTGCAATTAGTCCTTTTAGGCCTGTTTTACTCGATTTTCGTCATTAGTCGTTATAAGCCCGCTTACTCGATTATCACGCCATTAGTCGTTTTAAGCCCGTCATGCATCGGGATACAACTGTATCCAACTGTATATATACATCATTGTTATTTCCTAATTCGTCCCATCATCGACACAATGGGTTGTTTTAAGCCCGTCAATAGAAGTTTGGGCTTCAAAACCCTAATTTCGCCCATCATCATTATTTCCTTCCTCTATTTATACATCCACAACACAACCCTAAATGACTTCATCCACCAGTTGGGCCTTTGTCTCCTACAGAGTAAAAAACGGTAAATTTGATTACGCATTCAAGTTCATAGTTGTGTGGTTGTAATAACACATTTTCACCTTGCCTGGATTTATTTTCATTGTTCTGTTTATTGTTTCCTTTGACAGGACAAGAATGGATCCAGATAGAGTGTGTTGGTGTGGGAACAACATGTTTGTGCCTAAAAATACTACTAGAGGGCAACACATTCGATGAGCTACGCGTAGGCGAGACGAGAAGATCGAGTACGAGAAAGTCGAAGTACGAGAAAGTCGAAGTACGAGAAGGCCAAACGAGTAGAAGATGAAGTCGGGCGAGCATGATTGTTTTCCGAATATGTCATTTAGTACTTTATTCATGTAAATGGTAAAGAGATAAATAAATATTATTAAAAGAATATCTCTTTATCTAGTTTATCAATTAACAATATTCAAGTTGCAGCATAGTTTGTCAGTGTTCGTCAACGATTGGTGTCACCTCACCTTTGTATTAAACAAAAATTGAAGAATCATTAATTTGGTCCCCACATATTTTATTTTTATTAATTATCTTAATAATTTGTTAAAATAAAAAATTCAGAAAAATCATAACCTGTTACGAATCTAATGTGCTTGAACTAGAAGAAGAGAGTAAGAGAGTAAGAGAGTAGGAGAGTAGGAGAGTAAGAGAGAAAGAGACGAAGAGAGAAAGAGAGAAAAAGTATGTCTAGTTCTTCTCCTTTGCATAAGTAAATCTCAAGCCTATTTATAGTTACATGTACATCCATAACATAAGGTAATATAACACTCCCCATTAGATGTACATAACTGTCTGCCTCGTTAAAAACCTTATCTTGGAAAAACCCATTGGGATAAAAACCAAGATTAAGGGAAAAAGAGTGCAGTCGTACTCCCCCTGAATTATCATACATCCTTTAAATGACACATCTCGATGCCACGAACGAGTTCCTTGAAAGCTTTTGTCGGTAATGCCTTTGTAAACAAGTCTACTAAGTTTTTGCTTGATTGAATTTGACGAACATCAACCTTTCCTTCGACTTGAAGCTCGTGAGTAGAGAAGAACTTTGGAGCTATGTGTTTCGTACTATCTCCTTTGATGTAGCCTTCTTTGATTTGAGCGATACAAGTTGCATTGTCTTCATATATCACTGTTGCAATTTTTTTTCTTGATTCCATTCCACAAGATGTCTCAACGTGGTGGATAAATGATCTCAACCACCCATATTCTCTTCCGGCTTCGTATAGAGCAATCAACTCTGTATGATTTGATGATGTAGCTACCAAGGTCTGTTTTGTTGATTGCCATGAAATTGTTGCTCCTCCATACATGAATAAGTAACCCGTTTGTGAAATGGCTTTATGTCGGTCATACAAATAACCCCCATCAACATAAAACCGACCAATTCTCGAACTACCGGTCGAGTTGATATATTAAGTCGTGTATTACATACACATTATCAAGTTGATTGTATAATGGATCTCTTCTGGAGGTATGAATCAAAGGTTACACAAACTGCCTCATTAAAAATCTTGCTCGGAAAAACCCAATGGGATGAAAAACCGAAGCTAAGGGAAAAAGAGTGCAGTGGGAGCAACAAACTCCCCCTCAAAAGAACATTTACTCTTCATATGGTCAAAACATAAGATTTTGTTCCTGCATAGGATATGGTACTTCTGGACCATTCATAACATTATCTCACATCAAAAGACATTTTACCTTAATCCTTCGGATTGTCAAATCCTTTTAATGAACTAACAAGTCGATTTATTAGTTTTCTAATGGTCTCTGCTGGAGCACCAATTTTTACCACTTGACTTGTTTCTCTTTTGATAAATTTGTGACAATCACTATATTCACAACTTTATGAGTAATAACTTTCACTACAAGTGAATATGTCGTCTTTAGCTAAAAATATATTAACAAAATTCATTACAGGTGACTAGAGTTTTATATCTAGTCTAGACTCTTTAACCCTTAAGAGATCGCTCTATCTTCAGATCACAATATCATTGCACTCATAAAAACAATGCATGTGTGTCTAATTTCATATTTTCTGGTGTTCACCCAAATCATACCATGTCATTTACGAAAATTGGCTTCCTTACTTTTCCTCGTATTAATAAGGAGTCTACAAATAACGTTCTTATTGATATTATTCATAATTGGCTCTCAGCACAATATGTGACCTGTCACAAAATAACAATAATAGATTTGATAACATGTAAGTTATACATACATTGAACATCTTGTTCATTCATTTGAACTTCTAGTTCATTTCATCACTTGAACTGTTGGTTCGTTCACTTGATCTTCTGGTCCGCTTAACTTGAACTTCTAGTTCATTTAACTTGAATTCTTGACTTATTAAGATTGTATACCATACAAGTTCTTAGAACTAGTCTTGTTTCCTTCTCCCCTTAAAGTTGGAATTTTCACCTTGTCAAATTGGTAATCTTAATACCGAGCATTACATTGATCAACCATTCACAAGCTCTAGGTATTAATAAACGATAAGGAACAAATCCTCTCGTATATTTCCAACTTTTCATGTGGCATTACTTTAATATATCGAGGGAGGTAAGAGGGTGTATACCACATATTTAAATAATATTTTGCTCTCTTCTGGAGACAAGCTTCAAGTAGGAGAATTGTAAACAGTCGGTCTTAGTCGAATTTATTTCTCGACATCCAAAGTTTATGATTTGATATGATCAACGACTCTACCAGGTCATGTAAGTCATATATTAGCATTTGGCAATGCAAGCATATAACTAATGACATTACCTAGCCATTTGTTATCATTTTGACTGTATTATAAGCGACACTACTAGGTCATTTTCTAAATGTATAGGAGCTACAAGATGCTCAACTAATACACTAATTAAATAATCACATTCTCCCCCTTAATTTGTGTAGCCAATGTGTTGAGGCATCTATCAACATCATACAATATATGATTATTCTCATCGGTCTACATGCTACTATACTCAATCCTCATTTATCTCTTGAACTTAGTCAAGGATCATAGGAAACTTTACATATGTGGTCACCCTTATCCTTAGGAGATGAAACTTCAAGTTTCAGGAGCTTCAGGTCCTTTACTTATTAGTGTAATGATCATGCGTATTGTTCACATGAGCAATCAAGTTTATCATGCCGCATAATATTCAACTTAACTTCTGGTTAGTTTATCATGCGTATTGTAGGCATCTTTTCTTTAGACTTTCTTCGGGCTAGTCTATGAGATGAATACTCGAATATTTGACTCAAATGCAAACTTGCAGTCAATATCATCATATGACAACCATTTTGTCAAAATATATCTTTATAAATATATATCTTCATGAATTCTTGTATCTTCAGGTAACAAGATAGATACTCTTCCGGAGTCTTTTATGAGATCGTTCCCTTAGAACACAATATCCACACCAAAATTTCAATTTGCATGGTAATGTAAAACTTCCGGTTTCCAATTAAAATAATTAAACTGAATGACATCATCGACAAACATAATTGTCTACCATTGAAAATCCGCACCTGGGTGATCCATTAATAATTTGGAAGATCATCAACTCAAAATCAAATAAGCCTTATATTAGATTTCTTGAAAAATGATGCCTCGATGGGTGCATTCAGAACTAAATTGGGTCTTCAAGACATTCGAATGGAACCGTACATATATAGGTTCGATTTAGTAATCATTATTATGACTTACGGTTGCGCGCTTAACCGTAACCTCTTTCACACCCTCTTCCGGAGGAGAGATGCTTCTGGCATGCGAGAGGCTGTCGTATGTATACTAGACCATTCTTGGTGGTCAATGATAAATTGTTCTGAATATGGCATTATCCCATTGTTATTGTACTACTACTACTAGAGTACATGATATATTAGGAGATCCTCTTACTCTTCCAGAGCTTATAGTAATTCCTAATTGTGAATACCGAGTCTACCGGATCTCGTGTAGTTGATGATCATTAATTTCATGCATAACACAATTCTACCAGAATTCTAGTGTTGCGTGTTTCTCCCCAAATTTTACTAACCATAAATTTGGCATTAGAAACTCATATCAAGTTGTTTCTTCTGGAAATACTTTTCATATTCATCAAGAATAGAAATCTCGCGAAATCTCAATTTGTCAACTTCGAGTGACAAAAGGAAAGCTTTTATCATTTACCACCACGACCTCTACCACGACCTCCACCATGATCGCCACCACGGCGATAACCATACCCTCGGGCTCTACCACGACCTCCACCATGATCGCCACCACGACGATAACCATACCCTCGGGCTCTACCACGTCCTCTACGGGAGGAGGTAGCATTTGCATTAGGGGCAACTCTATATGAGTCAGGTAGTGGTGTGGAACTAGTAGACCGGGTTTGATGATTATTGAGAAGCAATTGGTTGTTTTCTTCTGCTAAAATCAAGCAAGACCATAACTCCGAATAGGTTTCGAACCCATGTGTCATGTACTCCGAATAGGTTGTTCACTGCACATCCCACAATTGAGTTCCCAGACCTTTCACAAGCGGCTTCCATTCTTGCTGCTAAGAAAGATATTGCCCAAAAAAAAGTCTCTTTCAAGGATGCTGTCACACAAGACTCTGGTCACCACAATGCTGCTGCAGCGGCTACCCAAGACATCCTCGTCTCCAGACCGGATCTTTACGATACGAACGATGATTCGGATCAAGACGAACCTGACCCACTTTGTCCCAAAGTGAGATTGTCTGCTGCAGAAAAGAGAGATCTCCGTAGGCCCTGGGTGCGGGCTCTCATCATTCATATGTTCGACAAGGGGCCAGGCTATATCCAACTTAGACGCAAGTTGAGTCAGAAAGGGTCTCTGAAAGGGTCTTTTACTTTAGTTGAGATTGGGAATGATCACTACATTGCGAAATTTTCTAACGAGGACGATATCAACTATGTTCTTACTCAAGGTCCATGGTTGATCGGTGATGATTACCTGATGATCCGCAGGTGGATATCGAACTATAATCCTTACCAAACCGACTTGAAAATCCTCACCGCTTGGATTCGTATCCCGGGGATTAGCATGGAATATTTCCACGACAACTTCCTCAGGCGGGTGGGTTCGCTCGTGGGCAATGTTGTTCGGATTGACAAAACAACGCTACAGGCAGATAGAGGACAGTTCGCAAGATTGGCAGTTGAGATTGACCTGGCTAAGGAATTAGTATCCAAATTCCGATTCCGTGGGTGAACTTGGTACATCCAATATGAGGGCCTGAAGCTTCTGTGTTACAACTGCGGAAAAATAGGCCATCTGGAGGACGACTATCCTACTAAGTTCCCAGATAAGGCGTCGGGCTTGGGTTCAAAGGTTGATCCCAATGCGGCACTTATGGAGGATAATGCTGATGTCCGATGGGGCGAGTTCATGAAGCCGAAGAAATTTGTCCGGAAACAATTATCAGAAAGGCAACAGGGTTCAATGAGGCCTAGTCCCAATCCGAATAGCCAGGTTTCAAAGTCCAACGTAGCTTCCCCTGTAACGAAAACTAAAACAGTACAGTCCATCGAGCCTGAGCAAAGCCAAGTGGAACCCATTTTATCCAGTTCCCGATTTCATATTTTGGTGCCTGACGAGGAGACTGATCCCGAGACACGGGCTGCCATCGCCGATGCAATAGCCGATATCGCGAACTGTTTTCCGAGAGCAGTCGCACAGGCCGAACCAGAGACAACAAATCCTGTCATAGATGGTAGTCAACAGGAAGTCACGAAATCTCAGGAAGTCAACGCAATCCGAACGCAGATTCCGGAAGTCAACCGCGCTCCTACAATCCTGCCTTCAGCTAGGTTCCGTAATAAGGACAGAAAAGATTTACTAGACCAAGCCAACTCATCTTTATCATCAACGCACAAAAATAAAGGCAAAGCGTTACTGAAGAATAATATTGTTCAAACTGAGGCTGCGAAAAAGAAATCGTATCTCATTCAGGAATTGGCTCAGGCCTAAGTCCAAAAGTCCACCACCAAGCAAACCAAGCCCATGAAAAGTACTATCTCATCAATAACCGGAATACCTAAATCTCAGTCTCAGGTTCAGCCACCGCCCGTCACGTCTCGTTCGTTTGCACATGGCGCACTCAAACTCTTACAGAGATGTCCTCCCGATTCGAGTGGACGAGAAAGTGTCCTTCCTCGTATCGAACCTCCAGGCCGGTCCATTTCTTCCATACCTGCCACAGATCGCCAACAAGATGAGGGTATAACTACTACCACTAGCGACAGCAACCCTGCCAATTCTTTGCAGAGTCTCGATGCCTCAACCACTATGTGATGCTGTTCTCTGTTTAGAGATATGACATAACTCTTTCCTAGCCGATTCTCCTTGGCCTTTCAACAATTCTTATTATCAATGGTTGAACTCAACTTACTTGTTTGGAATACTCGTGGTGCTGGTTCTGCCAGATTTCTTGCGTCCATCCGAGAACTTATTCGATTACATCACCCCTCACTGCTTATTTTGGTGGAGACTCACATTAGTGGTTCCCGAGCCGACAATGTTCGTCGGGATATTGGTTATGATGGAGTCATTAAGGTAGATCCACAGGGCTTCGCCGGCGGTATTTGGATCCTTTGGAAAACAGATATTGTCACTGTATCTCCCATATCTTTGCATCAACAGCATATTACTGTCGAAGTCACTCGTCGCTCGGAGGAGCCCTGGGTTCTTTCGGCAATCTATGTGTCTCCCAATCCGTCATCCCGCTATGAATTATGGCGGGCTTTGGAAGATTTTGCTGCTTCCAATAATCGCCCATGGCTCCTAGCATGAGATTTCAATGCTAGCCTTTCTCCTCAGGAACGTTCGACTTCTTCTGTCGGCTCTACACGCTCTTCTACAGCCTTTCACGAGTGCGTTGATGGTCTTGACTTGGTAGACTTGGGCTTTTCAGGTCCGGCATATACCTGGACTACGGGGAAGACGATAGAAACTTTTCATGGCGCACGGTTAGATCGTGTATTATGCAGTTCGGATTGGCGTATACGTTTTCCTGAGGCGAGTGTTAGGCACTTATTGACACCACACTCGGATCATCTCCCGCTACTTATTCAGATAGATCCTCCCTCTCTCTCTCCGGTGGCCACCCGCCCCTTTAAGTTCCAAGCGGCATGGCTTACTCATGATGATTTTGTAAATTTTGTTCAGTCTACTTGGAAAACTGATTTGCCACTTGCTGAATCGCTACAGAATCTGGCACTAACTCTGCAACAGTGGAACAGAGAAATTTTCGATAATATGTTCAAACGCAAGAAACGGCTTTGGAGACAACTTGCTTGGGCTCAAAGAGGACTGACTGCCAGACCTTCTGCTTTTACTATCAGAAGAGAACTGAGAATTAAAACCGAGCTTGAAATGGTGATGAATCAGGAGCAACTATTGTGGCTTCAAAAATCCAGAACACACTTCCTTATGGATGGCGATCGCAACACTAAATTTTACCATCTCACCACGATTATAAGGCGTAAGAGGAACAATATTTCGATGCTTCAGAATGTGTCGGGGGACTGGGTTACTGATTGTGAATCTCTGCAGCAGCTTGTTTGTTCATTTTTCGCCTCACTTTTTTCATCTAATAACTCTATAATGCCACATATAGAGACTGATGTCACCTTCCCTCGGATCATTGAGACTGATATGGCTTCTCTTCGTGCACAGTTTACAGGAGAAGAGATCTGGAATGCTATTAAAAATATGAACCCGCATAAATCCCCGGGCCCCGATGGGTTTCATGCTCTGTTCTATCAAAAACACTGGGAGATCGTCGGACAGAAAGTAATTGACGAGATATCATTACTGCTGAATCATGGAGTATTCCCAAATACCTTGGGTGATTCCCTCATGGTGCTCCTGCGTAAAGTTGACGACCCTACGAGTCCAGTGCACCTGCGCCCGATTTCTCTTCTCAACGTCGCTTTCAAGGCGGCAACGAAGGTAATAGTCAACAGATTGAAACCAGTCCTGTCTTCACTAGTTTCCCCTGCACAAGCCGCTTTTTTTCCGGGTCGTCAAATCATTGATAATGTGGTGGTTGTACAAGAAGCACTGCATTCCTTGAATTCTTCGGCTGCCAACAAATTCATGATTATCAAGATCGATCTCGCGAAAGCATACGACCGCATTCGGTGGGAATTTTTGAAACAAGTTCTTTTGCAAGCCGGTATACCCTCTCATCTGGTAGAAGTTATTATGTTATGCCAAACGATGGGATCTACTACTGTCTTGTGGAATGGCTCCAAAGTCGGCGCTTTCAAAGCTACGAGAGGTATCCGACAGGGTGATCCCCTTTCTCCCTATCTCTTTGTGCTCTGTATGGAGAAGTTGTCTCACTTAATCCAGGTTGCAGTAGATAATGGGAATTGGGAGCCTATCATATTGGGTACGGTCCAACTGTCTCATCTATTTTTCGCGGATGTCCTCGTCCTTTTTGCTAGGGGTGATGCTCGAAATGCTTTAGCCATCAAGGAGTGCCTGGATTTATTTTGTGACATGTCTGGCGAGCAGGTGAATTTCCAGAAAAGTAGCATCTTGTTCTCAAAGGCAGTTAACCCGCAGATGCAGCAAGTGGTAAGTAGTCTTCTTGCTATCCCTATTTCTGAAGAGTTTGGCAATTATCTAGGTGTTCCTACAGCAGTCGGGCGCTTGACGAATGACATATACAATTTTCTTCTGGATAAAATGACAGCGCGTCTCAGTGGATGGAAAGCTAAGACCCTGTCCTTGGCGGGTCGGGTCACATTAGCAAATTCGGTTCTATCGAGTCTATCACTCTATGCTATGCAGTCAAATTTTATTCCTCGAGATATTTGTGACTCCATGGATACATTAATCAGAGGCTTTGTATGGGGTTCTACTGCTGAACGTCGCCGCATTCACCCCTTGAATAAGGATGTCATCTCTAAACCGAAGTCAGTCGGCGGGTTGGGAATCCGACCCATGAGAGATATGAACTTCGCTCTCCTTGCAAAGATGGGTTGGCGAGTTTTACAGGAACCAACGACCATTTGGTCTCGGGTGCTACGTAGTAAATACTGCCATGGCCGCCTTGATAGAGACATGTTCGTTAAGCACAAAGGAGACTCACGACAATGGGCAGGTATTTGCCATGGGGCGGAGACCTTGGGCAAAGGTTTACGTTCATCTGTTGGCAATGGTCGGGCAACGCTTTTCTGGCAGCATCCCTGGCTTCTTGACATCCCGCTTTCTGATGTATCGCTGTGTCAGGTTCCCGACAACCTAGGTGCTGCAACTGTTGAGGAATTATGGACTCCCAACGGCTGGAACTGGGCTGTTCTTGACCCCTTTTTGCCTCCCTTGATTCGTCACCAGCTCGCAAGTCATCGACTCTTCCTGGATCCTGCTGCACAGGATAAGTTGTTCTGAAGTTGCAGCGGCTCAGGTATCTTCTCGACTAAATCAGCTTTGAGTCTACTCCGTCCTCTGTTGTCAAATGAGTCTTCAACTGTCTGGAAGAAGATAAGGAAGTTGCCCATCCAACAGAGAGCTCGGCAATTTTTCTATATGGTTGCTAATGAAGGGGTTCTTTTCAATAAGGAACGGGTGCGACGTCACATTGCAACGGACCCAGCATGTCGCCGTTGTGGTCTTGACGAATCCCTGCTTCACTCCTTGTGTGATTGTCCAGTCATCAAGAATGTCTGGCTCGCCTTGTCCGGCAACAACATTGCTGCTGAATTTTGGACGGCTGCATCCCCTTTCGATTGGGTTTCTGACAACCTTAATTTATCCCTGCAATGGGCAAGCCAATTCGCCACAATGTTATGGTTCACTTGGAAGACAAGGAACCTCTTGGTTTTCGAAGGAATCGATAATCACTTGGGACTCTCGGCTACTGTCATCTCGCAAGGTATTTCTTATCGTACTGCTGCGGCTAGATTGCGCCGAACTGAGAGTAGTCTCCCGCTGCACTCCCTCATCGACGGAAATACGAACTGGATGAGACCACCGTCGGGATGGATAAATTTGAACGTAGATGGCGCTTGTAGAGGTAATCCCGGTGACTCAGGAGGGGGAGGAGTGTTTAGAAACAGCCTTGGTAACTTCATCCATGCTTTCTCATTTACTGGTGGTTATGGGGATGCATTGGAGGCAGAATTGCAAGCTATCTACCAGGGACTTACGATTGCCTCTGAACTAGGAACGTCGAAGCTCATCATTGAATCCGATTCACTCGAAGCCTGCAAAATTCTCCACAATCGAACACTCCTAACTATTTCCACCTGATTTGTCGCTGCTGGAAACTACTTGATGACTATGCGGAAGAAACTCGTCTACAACACACAAGACGACACAATAACGAGGTCGTTAATGCTCTTGCCCAGCTCTCATTCTCCATTTCTGCTGATGTTGTGCGTTTTACTGTTCCGCCTGATTTAATTTCCAATTTGCTGAACTCTGATTGTATTGCTCCTAGTTAATTTGCTTCAGTCCCAATAATAAAACTCAACGGGATACCCGTTTTCTGACCCAAAAAAAAAAACTTCATTAACTCTTTTTTTCATTCTCAACATAAAAGACTCATCGGTATACGAAACAATATATGGTATAAAAATAAAAATAATTTAATTTCGATAAGTATTGATAACCGAAAAATAATACAAGATCAATCACGTAGTTCATCTTCTTCGAGAGATGGTTATATATATCCACTTCAAGGGATAAAACGAGATCGAATCACGAAAATTCTCTTCGGGAGATGATTATATATCCACTTCAGGAGATAATACAAGATTGAATCATGTAAATTCATCTTCTTTGGGAGATGATTATATATAGATCATATATTTCCACTTCAGGGGATAAATCAATATGCATCGGCATCGGGGATACAATTTCAGCGAAATTAGATTAAACTTGTCTCTACGGGGACAAAATAATCACTTCATGGATCATAAAGAAAAACTATCACTTCATGGATCATAAAAACTTAATCGCTTTAGGGATAAAATAGTCTTAATCGCTTATACAAAACTTAATCTCTTCAGGGATCAAATGAGTCCTAATCTCTTTAGGATCAATTGAAGTATAACCGCTTCAGGATTGATTGAAACTTAGATCGCTTCAGGGATCGGATTTAAACATGATCACTTCAAGAATCGATTGAAACTTAGATCACTTCAGGGATCGATTAAAAATAAGATCGCTTCAGGGATCACTTAAAACTTAGATCGCTTCAGGGATCGTGTTCTTGTGCATAAGATCAATTAGAATAAAATAAAATAAAATTTCTTCTTACCGTCTCCTTGTGCATAGATGATTATGCAAGGTGCATATATAATGATAGGAGATGCATCATTTCCTATGTGAGCGATATCGTGCTGATAACGTGTTACGAATCTAATGCGCTTGAACTAGAAGAAGAGAGTAAGAGAGTAGGAGAGTAGGAGAGTAAGAGAGAAATAGAGAAAGAGAGAAATAGAGAAAGAGAGAAAAAATATGTCTAGTTCTTCTCCTTTGCATAAGTAAATCTCAAGCCTATTTATAGGCTAATACATGGGAAAGAGAAAAAAAGAGAAAAAGGTTTGTTAATTTCTTGTATAAACGAAAGCGTTATAATGGTAATGGTCAAATACTACTTTTAAATTTCAGTATTTTTTTGCGTTTTAAGGTCTTTTTAAGCCGTTTTATGTCGTTTTATGCGTACGGGCCTCATTAAATTTTCATTAGGCCTTTTTAGGCCCGTTGACCCTTACGATGATTATTTTTCGATTCCGACAAATGATAACGACCACGGGCCATATTTGGTGTCATGTTACAATTTCAAAATTACGTTTTTTTTATCGTTAGAATGTGTTTAAATGAATTAGGCACAAACTAACCACTTATCTCATCATTTTTCAAGTTGTTTTCTCAAATAACTCCTTTTTTTATTATCAAACTACCCCTTTACTCCATTTATCTTTTCTGTCACTATTTCTTACCCTAAACGATTTTTCTCGATATTCGCGACATTAGCCGTCTTAATCCCGTTTTACTCGATTTTCGCGTCACTAGTCGTTTTAGACCCGTTTTACTCGATTTTTGCGCCATTAGTCGTTTTAATCTCGTTTTACTCGATTTTCACGTCATTAGTCGTTTAAATCTCATTTTACTCGATTTTCGTGCCATTAGTTGTTTAAATCCCGTTTTACTCGATTTTTGCGCCATTAGTCGATTTATTCCCGTTTTTCTCGAGTTTCACGCCATTAGTTGTTTTAATCTTGTTTTACTCGATTTTTGCGCCATTAGTCTTTTTAATCCCGTTTTACTCAATTTTTGTGTCATTAGTCGTTTTAAGCCCGTTTTACTTGATTTTCGTGCAATTAGTCGTTTTAGGCCTGTTTTACTCGATTTTCGTCATTAGTCGTTATAAGCCCGCTTACTCGATTATCACGCCATTAGTCGTTTTAAGCCCGTCATACATCGGGATACAACTGTATTCAACTGTATCCAACTGTATATATACATCATTGTTATTTCCTAATTCGTCCCATCATCGACACAATGGGTTGTTTTAAGCCCGTCAATAGAAGTTTGGGCTTCAAAACCCTAATTTCGCCTATCATTGTTATTTCCTTCCTCTATTTATACATCCACAACACAACCCTAAATGACTTCATCCACCAGTTGGGCCTTTGTCTCCTATAGAGTAAAAAACGGTAAATTTGATTACGCATTCAAGTTCATAATTGTGTGGTTGTAATAACACATTTTCACCTTGCCTGAATTTATTTTCATTGTTTTGTTTATTTTTTCCTTTGACAGGACAAGAATGGATCCAGATAGAGTGTGTTGGTGTGGGAACAACATGTTTGTGCCTAAAAATACTACTAGAGGGAAACACATTCGATGAGCTACGCATAGGCGAGACGAGAAGATCGAGTACGAGAAAGTCGAAGTACGAGAAAGTCGAAGTACGAGAAGGCCAAACGAGTAGAAGATGAAGTCGGGCGAGCATGATTGTTTTCCGAATATGTTATTTAGTACTTTATTCATGTAAATGGTAAAGAGATAAATAAATATTATAAAAGAATATCTCTTTATCTAGTTTATCAATTAACAATATTCAAGTTGCAGCATAGTTTGTCAGTGTTCGTCAACGATTGGTGTCACCTCACCTTTGTATTAAACAAAAACTGAAGAATCATTAATTTGGTCCCCACATATTTTATTTTTTTTAATTATCTTAATAATTTGTTAAAATAAAAAATTCAGAAACATCATAACCGAATCTTCTTCTTAGTTTGATGGTAAATTATTATTATATAACGGTAAAAAATCTAACCATAAATCTCACACATTTAAAAATAGTCTATTGGTTTTCTAATATTTTACTATTAAGGATTATAGTAATATATCATATAACTCTGAAATAATATTTTACCACAAATCATAAAACTTATTATGTAAAGTTAAAAAAAATCACACCATAACACATCTAAAAGTGGTCTATTTATTTTTGAAATATTTTACAATTTATAGAAAAGATACACAAAAATGATGTTAATTCAATTTTTTTGGAATAGTAACAAAATGATTTTTTCTTGATTATCTAAACACTTTGATTATTACAAATTTTTCTTTAATTCAAGTTTAAAGCTAATATATTTAGAAATTTGCGTTAAACACTCCTTTTCGCCGAAATGGATTTCGGCATTTCGCTGAAGCGAAATCGAAGGAAGAAACTGGAATGGAACGGGAAGACGTGATAGGGGGTAGAGTCGTCTTTTTCAATTCAAACCATAAAATTGCAAAATTGCCACCATTTAGTATGCATTTCCTTTTTAAGTTTTAATCAAGGCCCTTAATTAATGGTTTAAATTTCGTTCTCATGTCCTCACTGAGAGAGGTGTCCTCACCCGAACCGCACTCCTAAAAGAAAAGATATAAAGTGACGTAATTAACTTTTATTATAATGGATTGATCTCATTCATATAAAAAATAATTTTAAATATTTTTTATTTTAATTAGTGTTTTATTGACTTATTGTATATACATGGACACACGTTAAAATAACTCCTTAATATTTTCCTAACGAACAAAAGGTGGTAGAGAGTTCGAGATGTGGCCGAGTCACCTTACATATGGAGAAAAGTTCCGATGAGAATAAAGCTTATCGTAGGAAAAACGAAGTTTTTCGCGTTCACAGATAACAAGGTAATGTTCATAATCTGAGCCGTTAAAATTTTTGAGGTCATTTTGAGCAAAAAATCAAAGTTCACAGTAATTGCAAGTATGTCACCGCGTCCCTCACTGAAAACGTTCAAAAAACTTTATGTTCCAGATTATGAACATTATCATCTAGAATATGAACATTGACGTGTAATCTGTGAACGCGATCTGTTCTTTTTTCCTACGTTAAGAATTATTTGCACCTGAACTTTTCTCCTTACATATGAAGACTAGAAAAGTACGTTTTCTTTTTTACGGAGTAATTTGAACGTAACGGTTGAGAGGTCGTATGATTATTTGGATGTGTTCATGTATGGATTGCCATCCCTTGATTAATTATTTTTTGGAGAAAAATAGTACACTAGCTAGACACCTCCCTATATGTAATTATGAACAAGTATGAGAACGAGGGTCATGGATGAAGTTGTCATAAAGGAAACTCACAAGGTTCATGTTTCCTTGGATTTCTTTTTTCAAAAAAAGTTATCTTCGTTAACCAAAAAGAAAGAAATACGGAGTAATAAGATGTGTGACCATCTAGCTAACATATATTTTTTATTTTTCTTCTGCCTTTCATATCACTACTAAACCGTTTCATTTGACCCGAAAATCGTTTCAAAACGAAACCGTTTCATTAGGCCCGAAAATCGTTTCAAAAGGTGTATTGAAACGGTTTGAAACCGTTTCAGTTACTGGCGTTGCATTAGATCTAATGTAACTGTTTTATAGGATATTGAAACGGTTCTTGAAAAGTAGGAGCAAACTGTTTCATTTAGTAAAAATAACCGTTTCATTTTCTTGAATCTATTGAAATCTCTATTGAAACGGTTTTAATGCTTTAATGAAACGGTTTTGAAGCTCTACTGAAACGGTTTTGAAGCTCTAATGAAACGGTTTTAAGCTTTAATGAAACGGTTTCATGCTTCATTGAAACGGTTTCATGCTCTATTGAAACGGTTTTTAGCTCTATGAAAACGGTTTATTGGTATCAATTGAAACGGTTTTCAAGCTCTTTTGAAACGGTTTCCTGCTATATAAGGTCACAGTTCCGTTCAAATATTGAATTCTATATACCTATTGAACAGTTTTTATACCTGATTCATAATGGAGCATTAATAATAAATCATTTTTCATAACTAGTTTCATAATTGATACAAATCAAATAAGATAAAGCCAAATAGATAATTATATTAATGAGAATAAGTTGTTTACAGTACTTGAAAGGGAAAATACAAAATCTTGGTTTAATTGACTTGCTTGCTAAGATTGTCTAACATTATCAATAGCCCTGATCGTTCAACCATATAACCAACCTTCAACCACAAAACACAAAAAATGAAGTCATCGATCTTCCAAGCAAAAGACGTCAATAACCAAGCTTGTCATAAACATACACTAGACTATGTCGAGCAGCTAAAATATAATAGTCAAAACCTGAAAATCAAAATAGAATAGTCAAGAAGAATATCTATCAATTAGACTAAGATGTGATGAAAAGAACAACAAGCAAAAGAACAAGGCATATGGAATTATAGTCTTAACTTGTAGTATTATCTAAATATTTGATCATTTCTAGTTTACTATGTGATCCTGGAAAATGAATAAAAAGAGTGCTGAATAATGAACCAGGTATTCTCTTAGGCATGAGTTAACAAAACAATGAGTCTACTAGGCATGAGTTAACATGCACTTATAGTCCAAAGTTTACTGTACTTCTCCACAAAGTATCCTATTTTAAAGTGTACTTCTCCACAAAGTACATTTTTGAAGATATCCTATTTTAAAATGGCAAGAGAGTTGATCTATCAGTTCAGAAACTGAGAGGAAAACGCACCACAAATTATGCTACAAAGCAAAGCAGGACTCAGCAAACAAGTGAACTTCAGTGAGGTAGTACAGGAAGGCAAGGATTCTAAATTGTAAATCATACAGAAAGACCTATAGACTGTTTTATTCATATTTCCCTGCATTATGTTTTACAAGTTTTCTCTCAGTGTTGCACATAGTCCACTTCTTTTCTAAATCTTTTATGTTAGTGTCTTTTTCTAACCTTAAAATTGTCTCATTGTTTTGTACTCATTGTTTTATTCATATTTCCCTGCATTTTGTCATTCTCTTTGTTCTTCTTACTAGTTTCCTATACACAATACATGTATGAGAGCAAGAGATAAAAATAACCAGCTGAGTAAAAAAATGCATCTAGCTCAGAGCTCAACTCCTTTTACCCTAAAAAAAGCATCTAGATGCTTAAATGGTGCTACCTCAAAGAGAAGAAAAAAGATGAGCAGGAAATTAAGATCCCTGTCTAGCAGGAAATTCCGATATCTGTGTTTAAATAATTCAGAGCAATTTTTATAAGTACTCAACTCACTTTTCAAAAATAAATGTACGTGAGATTCTTAATAAACGAAACCATATTAGAAATCAATAATAATACTTTTGTAGGATCTGTATGTTAGTATCAAGGGAATTGTGACATAGAGTTGTCCAGTTCCTAGACACAGCGGAAGTAATATAACAAGTTATCAACGCAATTACTTAAGGTGGAAACCCTAGATAACAAAATAGTTATCTTTGGATGAAAACCACCCCTCTTTCGAAGATTTAAAAGGTCTACTTGTATATTCAATCAATGAGTTTAGAGATGAACGAGATTACAAACTTATTGCTAAGTACTAACCTAGTTCCTATCAGAAACTCTTAGATGATAATACCAGTGAACTTACTTGATGTACTTCAAGCTCCGTCAAAATACATGAGTCTAAGAACATAAAGATTATCATATATATAGGAGGGAAGTCTGCCGTATAAAGATATTCCAAGAATATATTATACGTCAAACTGCTTTCGTAAATTATGACAATCTCTATGGCTTTCAAGTTAACCTAATTAACTCGAGATCTTACAAATATTACATAGACAATATTACAACCAACTTTAGCAATATCCTAACAAGGAAAAGATCTTCTACAAGATCTTCTCGGCTCGCCGCCCACGCTACGGTTGGAAGTAACACGGATGTAACGTAGTTCCCTCTGACTTCCCTTAATACTTCATCAGCTTCAAATCTTCAATCTTTTCATCTGAAATATCAAGATAAACTATACCATAGTATATGCTAAGGTTGTCATCGTCAAAACATAGAGTAAGAGTGGAAATGAACCTATTGAGGAACCAGAGTTCCTCATGTCCCTATCCCAACAATTTCCCCCTTTTTGATGATGACAAACTCGTATAAGTGTAATCACAGAGACAATAGGCAAATATGAATATAAGTCTCAGGACAAAGATACTTAGACCAAAAGCTTCAAATGGTTCCCCCTTAACCTTTGAATTTTCTAACAAGTTCCCCCTAAACATGATACCAGTCCTATTGGTTCCAAGATTTCAGAGTATATTCCCCCTTTTGACATCATCGAAAAGATATAAGGATAATATAGGGAACAATGATGCAAAATATGAACATGCAAGACTCACAAGGCATAGAACACCAAAATATTATTATTTTCATTTATGAGCCCAAAGACAACTACGACTCATACAAACAAACACAAAAAAACAGAAACCATGAAGCAGAAATAACAACAAGAACAGAAGGATTGATGTGTTGGGGAACCCTAGAGGAAATTCTATGCCAACTACATCGGAGGAACTGTTGTAGAAACCCTATCCTCTCTTGGCAGAGAGAACGTCGGCAAGCTTGACGAAAGCAGAGCTGATGTCATGAATAGCAGCCAAAATTTCCCGTAGTTCCTTAACAATCTTTGAGGTGGTCTCCTCTTGATCATCTGCAGGGCTGGTCGAGCAGGTAAAGTTTTGGAGGGTCTGGACTTCTTGGAGACAGTCTCTTCCACTTTGATACTGTTGGTGTAGGAGCCATCCATCTTGTGAGAGAATACACTAGTGGAAAAAACACCTGTTGAGGCGGGCAAAAACCCTTCTATTGAGGCGGACATAGGTCGCTGCAACAGGGGGGGCTGCAACAAGTAATTACTTGTTGAGGCGGGCATATGTTCGCCTCAAGAAGTGACTTGTTGAGGCGGTCAAAATTATGCCCGCCTCAACAAGTAAGCAATATTATGCCTAAGATCTATTACTGCCCGCCTCAAAAAGGCAGGCCTGTTGAGGCGAACAAGGCGTGCCCGCCTCTAAACATTGCATATGGCCTGCCTCGAAACATTGCATATGGCCCACATCTAAAGTAATAAAGTAATTAACAGATACATCTTAGAATTTCAGAAACCCAGAAGTAATAAAGTAATAAAGTTTCAATGGTGGATTTAAAGAAATGACAGGACTTTACAGGAAGCTTCAATGGCGGATTATTACAGAAGACTATTACAGGAATTCAACATGCACTAGGTGCTTTACAAACTTAAACTCGATTTGAACTTAGATCTGAAACCCTAATTTACAAACTTAACTCGATTTGTACACAGATCTAAACTCGATTTGAACTTAGATCTGAAACCCTAATTTACAAACTTAACTCGATTTGTACACAGATCTGCACTCGATTTGAACTTAGATCTGAAACCCTAATTTACAAACTTAACTTGGGCCTTCTCCGACTGTGTGGCTGTGAATCTGCTTGCTAGCATGTGCGGCTTGAGATGGTGACGACGAAGGAGAACACGAGCCTTCTCCGACTTGTTGCAGAGGTGGCGGTTTCCGACGAATTTGAGTCGGCAGGGAGGAGGTTGGGTTTTGGGGCTTTTTGAGAGGGTTGGAGATTCATTGAAGGGGATTTCAGGAGGGAGGTTGCAGGATCTGAAGATGAAGAGGAACGAGGAGATTAAGAGGAAGAGGAAGAGATGAAAAAGAATAAAAATCGGAATGTTGACGAGGGGATTTTCACTATTGATGTATATATACTGTTATGCTTGCTATTGTTATCACCTGGATTAAATTGACAAGCTAATGAACAGGAGGAAGAGATGAAAAAGAATGGAGAACGATTTGGATATGAGGAAGGAGGAGAACAGGAGGAAAGAGGTGAACAGGAGGAAGGAGGAGAATAATTTGGAACGTCACTTTTGGATCTGAGAAAATTGAGAAAGAGAAATGATTTATTTTAAGTCGTTGGATCTGTTTCTACTATTTACTAATCAAGGGTGGAAAATAGTGATCCGTGGAACATGTAGTAATATTAAGTCAGATTTTTAAGGGGTTTGTTGAGGCGGGCGGAGTTTTGCCCGCCTCAACAAGTCAAGACCTGTTGAGGCGGGCGGAGTTTTGCCCGCCTCAACAAGTCCAATTTTTTGTGGTTGTTGAGGCGGCCAAAGTTTTGCCCGCCTCAACAAATATCTGTTGAGGCGGGCAGAGGTTTGCCCGCCTCAACAAGGGCGCTGCAACAAGTGTTTTTTCCACTAGTGATAGAGTCTCGTCCTCGGTTGCCGGATAAATGTCAAGTCTCTCCAATAGAGCCTTGATGAGTGAGGGGTACGATAGAGAGTGGGATGGATGGCTATGGCAAGCCTGCATGTGATGCATGATGATCTTTGGCAGGTCAAGGATCTCCCCAATGACGATTTTATCCATGAAGACAGCGTCGGAAATTAGCACGGTGCTCCTCTTTTCCTGGCGAGGAACGATGTTGTTTATCAGAAAGGCATGGAGCAACTTCATGGAGAGGGAGAGGAACCTTGTGTTGAATTCCTTGAGGGAATAGTTCCTAAACACTGTCTTGGCAAGCTCGGTCTTCTTGGCTGGCCAATGCTTTTTGTGGATAGCAAAGAACCCAGTTCCTGTAGGGATCCCCAGTACAGAGGAGATCATTTCTTTGGAGATCATGTAGAGCTTGCCTCGAATGTTGACCACAATATCTTGAGGGTTCTCAACCTCGGACACAACAGCAAAAGACATGGAGGAATAGAAAGACCTAATTACCTCTTCATTGACGCGCTAAGAGGCTGTGAACAAGGTTTCCCAGCCTTGAGAGGAGAGGAGAGCGCGGAAGGTGGCAACCTCAGCCAAGTCTGAGTTCCAGAGCTCAGGGTCCACGAACAAGGGACCGAGTATCCTTCTCTCGGCGAAGCCTTGTTTGAGAGAAGTGGAGGCAGTGGCGAGGGAGCTGGAGGAGGATATTGCCGGTTTTGCAGAGCGAGTGCGGGCGGCGACGCTACTGGGCTTAGGTCTCTTAGCCTGACGACCACCGTGAGTGGTGGTCTTGGTGATGAGAGGCTCATCGTCGTCAGCCTCTTCCCTGAGGCGCTTAAGGAAAGCGTTGCCTACATTGTCCGGTTCGGGGACGCTGGGAGGATGGGAGGGATTATCCATGGAGTGGGGAGAGGAGTGCTGCTGGGATTTGGCGGGAGAGTGAGCAGAGGCGTCACTCTTGGAAGGGCTGGGGACGGGATTGGTGGAGCTCTCTGGAGGGGGAGGAGATTTAGCCGGAGATGAGGGGGGAGAGACGTAGGGGATGACGGCCATGGCTATGGGATCGGGGGAGGGTGATTTTTGTTTGGGTGGGGAGGCCTTTTTTGTGGAGGGCAGTGGGGTGGAGGAGGATGAGGGGATGTCGTCTTGAATGGTTGCCTCCGATGGCAGAGCGGAGGCCGATGGAGTTTCCTTCTCCACTTGTAGCATAAACAGCTTGAAGAGTTCCAATTGCTCGTCAGTAAGGACCACGGGTTTGTTTTGGGCGGCCATTGGAGATTTTGAGAGATTAGGGTTTGAGATAATATTGAGTTGCGAGGATGCAAGAGAGAGATAAGAGCAGGGGAAGGGAATTAGGGTTAGAGCCTTCCTTATATATGATTCTCACGCAAAGATTACAAGAAAATCTCTCAAGCGGTCACAAAAATCCTTCCCCAATTACCGCTGAATCAAATGGTCACAAAATCCCTATTTACACGACCGAAGTTACCATAATCATTCCATCCCCAACGTCCATATTTCACATTCAATTTTCACCACAAAATCAATCATCATTACCCTGCATAAATCGGCACAAGGAACTAAGCGGAAAAAGCAGTCTGTCAGGCGGCTTCGCGTGTTTCCGAGGCAGAGAAACAATCAACAGAGGAGGAGCGATGGAGTTCCTTTCACAGTTCCGTTTCAGTAGTTGGCAAGGATGGGTTTGGATGCATTTAAGTGATAGGTAATAAAATAAAACAATAGTACACATCCAAACAATAGAAGTTAGGGAGGGACAATTTTTGACACAAACATAAACAAGTTCCAGAGTGGTGCTAATGTAAAGATGATCATAGGAACAGTTTATGTAAGTCAAGCTAGGGAGGGTCTATAATCAATCTTCATTTCAGATTATATTGTGGGTTCAAATAGATCCGATTGATTATTTTGTGTTCAAAGAAGTACGATTTTGTTAAATTTTCATGAGTGTGAGCAAAGTCCGTATATTATGCACGTCACAACGATAATAACACATTTATAATGAATATGACTATAGAATCAGGGAACATGTAAGCAAACAAGGAACCATAAAATCAATCAATCATTTACTAGTCAAGACAAGGAAATATACAAAGGAACTCAAAACCGCTAATCAATGGCAATCATGCCCAGGAGTAACCTAAAGTATTCAAAAGGTTCTCTGTTTAGGGCTTTAGTGAAAATGTCAGCTATTTGGTCCTCAGTACGACAATGTTCCATGAGAATGATACCCTTTTCCACATTATCTCTAAGAAATTGGTGCCTTATGTCAATATGTTTAGACTTAGAGTGAAAGATAGGACTCTTAGATATACTAATGGTTCTAGTGTTATCACAAATAATTTTTAGGGGACCATAGGACTTACCAAAGTCAACAAGTTGTTGCTTGAGCCATAGGAGATTTGCACAACAAGCTGCAGCTGCGATGTACTCCGACTCAGTGGTTGAGAGTGAAATGGATTATTGCTTTTTAGATGCCCATGACACCAGGCAAGGACCAAGGAACTGAGCCATCCCAGAGGTGCTATTCCTATTCTTGAGATATCCTTCATAGTCAGCATCAGTGTCGAACAATATTTCAAAATCATCACTTTTAGGATACCATAGACACAAATTCTCAGTTCCCTTGAGATATCTAAGGATACGTTTGACTGCAGCCAGATGTTTGACTCTTGGATCTGCTTGGAATCGAGCACATAAGCACACGGAGTACATGATATCTGGGCGACTGGACGTCAGGTATAGAAGGGAACCAATCATTTGCCTATAGAGAGATTGATCAGCCTTGATGTCTGTGGGAACCAGCGTCAGTTTGGTTGTTGGAGAGATTGGAGTGGCGAATGGCTTAGAGGAACTGATTTGAAATCTGTCAAGGAGTTCCTTGACATACTTTTGCTGGTGAATTTGAGTTCCCGTGGGAAGTTGATTAATTTGCAATCCCAGGAAGAATGTGAGTTCCCCAATCATACTCATTTCAAATTCGCTGCTCATGAGATCCTTGAACTTCTCTACAAGGGACAGATTAGTGGAGCAAAAAATAATATCATCGACATAGACCTGGACAACCAGGATGTCTTCATTTTGTTCAAGAAGAAATAGAGTTTTATCAATCAAACCTCTTCTGTATCCATTGGATATCAGGAACTGAGCTAACCTGTCATACCAAGCTCGTGGTGCTTGTTTGAGTCCATAAAGAGCTTTGTCGAGGAAGTATACATGATCGGGTCTGCTTTTGTCCTCAAAACCCGGAGGCTGCTTGACATAAACCTCTTCTTGAAGATATCCATTTAAGAATGCAGTCTTGACGTCCATTTGGAAAAGTTTAAAACCCTTATGAGTAGCAAAGGCGATCATGAGACGAATGGCTTCCATTCGAGCAACAGGAGCAAAGGTCTCATCATAGTCAATGCCTTCTTGTTGACAGTACCCTTAGGCGACAAGTCGTGCTTTATTTCTGGTGACCATGCCTGAGTCGTCAAGTTTGTTTCTAAAGATCCATTTGGTTCCAATGATAGTTCTGTGTGAAGGACGAGGAACCAATCGCCAAACTTTGTTCCTTTAAAATTGATGAAGTTCCTCATGCATGGCATGTACGCAGTCCACATCATTGAGGGCTTCCTTGTAATTCTTAGGCTCAAGGACAGAGAGGAACGCCGTGAATGCACATAAGTTGTTCAATGAGGATCTGGTGAAGGGACCTGTCTTGTCAAAGGGAGAGATGATCTGGCCAACTGGGTGAGAGCCCTTGTATTTGTAGTTGACTACAGGAATGGATGATGAAGATGGTTCATCTTGAGGAACCGTATTGACTTCGTTCTCATTTGAGCATGGGTTCTTTGAGGGAGGATCAGGAGCCGAGTCAGAGGAACCGGGAATACTGGGAGTAGATTCATCATTTTGCACAAGGGAACTGGGTCCAGGATTTTGATTCGGGTCTTCCTCTGGTTGCTCATTTGCTATTCCGGTAGGATCTAAGGAGAATTCAGGTATTGAAGAGGAATCTGGAGCAGAGAGATCCTCTTCGTCATCGGCATTAATGTCACTTGTGGGATGTACCTGTGAAGACACATGAAAAGCAGATTCATTGAAAACAACATGAATGGATTCTTAAAACTTGGAAGTCCTCGTGTTGAACACTTTGAAGGCTTTGCTGTTTGGAATGTACCCCAAGAAGATCCCTTCATCACTCCTGTGATCAAACTTCCCAATGGGAGATTTTCCATTATTGTGGACGAAGCACTTGCACCCAAAAACCTTGAGATGAGATATGTTGGGAACTCGTCCATGAAGAAGTTCATATGATGTCTTCTCAATTTGGGGGCGAAGCATGGCTCTGTTTAGAATATAACATGCAGTGTTGACAGCCTCGGCCCAAAATCTTTGTGAGAGACCAGCTGAGATGAGCATAGTGTGAGCCATATCTTCAAGAGTCTGATTCTTTCTTTTAACCACTCCATTTTGTTGAGGAGTTATGGGCGCGGATAAGTTGTGAGTAATCCCCTTTTCCCTGCAAAAAGTTAGGAACTTTGCATTTTGGAATTCGGTTCCGTGATCGGAACGAATAGCCTTAATTTTATGTCCCAGTGACATTTCGAGAGTGGGAACTATTTCATAGAATCTATCAAACACCACGTCTTTCGATTTTATGAAAATAGTCCACGTGTATCTCGACAAGTCATCTACAATTACAAGAATGTATCTATTACCTCCAATACTTTGAGTACGCATAGGACCACAGAGGTCCATATGTATCAGTTCCAGAGGTTTGGAGGTACTTATGACAGTTTTAGGTTTAAAGGAACTACGTACCTGTTTGCCTCGAACACATTCAGAACATAAGTCAGATTCATCTACCTTAATGGAGGGTAGGCCATGGACAAGTACCTTTCTTTGAAGTTTGTGAATGAGATTTAGATTGCATGACCAAGTCGTACGTTGATACCACAAAGTAGATTTGTTCATCATTGTGGCAAGGCAAAGCTTTTCTTGAGGAGAGTAGCTATGGTAACCGATGTAGACATTATTGAACCTCTTACCTTTTAGGAGAGTCTTCTGAGACTCAGGATGAATCACAAAGCACTCAGAGGGAGTAAATAAGACATTGTTCCCTCCTTGGTCACACAGCTGTGACACACTGATTAGATCAAAACCAAGATTATCCACAAGATGAACGTTACTTACCTTAATGTTTTCAGAAAGATCTACAGTTCCAGTTCCTAGTATTGCTCATTTCTTCTTGTCTTCGAAGGAAATCTTTCCTCCGTTGTACCTCTGAAGTGAATGAAGTTGCTCTTTGTTGCTTGTGATGTGACATGATATGCCACTGTCTATGTACCACTTAGCAACATTCTTCACTTCAGTCTGCAAGAAAAACATTAATTTTTATGAACCCAGTCCAACCAAGCTTTTCTGGGTAAGTTAGTCTTAAAGTTCCCTTGTTGGGGAGTTCTGACATTTGTGTGAGTTTTGAAATTGGTGTCATTGACAGTCTCATAGCATTGAGGGTCATTAATATCATTGATTTGAGTCTTTCCATGTCTGAATTTCCTAGACACCTTTCCCTCCTTTTCTCACAATCATATAAGATGTCCTTGGTTCCCACACTGCCAACAAACACAATTTGCGGGAATCCACTGATACTTATCCTGAATTTTGAAGTGAGATTTCTTTTTACCTAGATCAACCCTTTTCCTGGGGGTATTTCTAGGTTTACCCTTTCCCATATTTTTAGGCCCTTACTATTTAACACCCACCCTTTTTGCTATTCGCCGCCCAGGTCATCCGTGCGTGAACCATGGATTTAATCCGTGCGTCACGCACGGATTGTATCCCTGCGTCACGCACGGATTGTATCCCTGCGTCACGCACGGATTGTATCCCTGCGTCACGCACGGATTGTATCCCTGCGTCACGCACGGATTGTATCCCTGCGTCACGCACGGATTGTATCCCTGCGTCACGCACGGATTGTATCCCTGCGTCACGCACGGATTGTATCCCTGCGTCACGCACGGATTGTATCCCTGCGTCACGCACGGATTGTATCCCTGCGTCACGCACGGATTGTATCCCTGCGTCACGCACGGATTGTATCCCTGCGTCACGCACGGATTGTATCCCTGCGTCACGCACGGATTGTATCCATGCGTCACGCACGGATTGTATTTGTATTTGTAGAAAATAGTCGCTCTGTTTGCATTTGTAGAAAAACTCTTGGATAACAGTTTTTCCTTCCCTATTTTCGATCCTCGTCTTGGCCATCAAATTGTAAACTTGTTTTTTTTTTGTAAGGTTCTTGGGAGACTTGTTGAGCATAGTGTAAATTTCATTTGGTTTACAATGAGCCCTAGTCATTTCAACTACCGTACACACGGAAATAGTTAAAATATTAATGGAGTTATTACAGTAGGTGAGACAAGACGTACTTGCTGGCATGAGTTATGAAAAGAAAATCCGTGCGTCACGCACGGTTTATGTCCACGCGTGACGCACGGTTCTCTTCCATACGTGACGCACAAAATGACACATGATCCCTTTGATTCTTAGTAACACTGATGTATGCATGATTTCCAATCAAAATAAAATTACATATTGTCAAAGGTTGGACATTTAGGCCACGTAAGAAGTCCAAACAAAGGATATGCTACTTTTCAAGTTAATAGGTGTTATTGGGAGTTACCCACATGGTTAAATATCCCTAATAGGCATTTAAAACAAGTTTCATTACATTCGGACATCGTTTGAGTGTCGTTTCGCCAAAAACCGCCTTAAGTCCATTTAAGGCGTTTTTAGTGGTTTTAGCGTTTACGTGCCTCATTTCGTGTGAGAGAGACCTTGTTTCTACTCAATATCCCTAATAAGAGTAAGTTGTATAGTATTTTCAACAATAATCACCGTCAATGTTGTAGAATATACATATTGCGACAAGTTAGAGAGTTACGACTAGTATGTTTTTTACAAAGGAGGCGGTACTTTAAAAGTTAGAAGTTGTGATTGGGAGTTACCCACATGGTTAAATATTCATAATAGCCATTGAAAACAAGTTTCATTATATTCGGACATCGTTCGAGTGTCGTTTCGCCAAAAACCGCCTTAAGTCCATTTAAGGCGTTTTTAGTGGTTTTAGCGTTTTGGCATAGTTTCGAATCCCGTTTTGTATGTGTGAGAAATTATTGGGACTTTATATGCCTTATAACACATTTGTGTATAAATTGTTCAAACATACGATAACATCAATGTTGCAACCATATATATTGCAACAAGTTAAGTTTGTGGTGAGTAGTTTGATGTTTTACAAAGAGGGTGTTACTCTAAAAGCAAAAGGTTTTGATGAAAAGTTACCTACATGGTTAAATATCTCTAATATGCGTTGTAAACAAGTTTCATTCCATTCCGATGAAGTTTCGACGACGTTATGGCGAATTGTAGTTTTAAAGCCTTTAAAAACAACACGGAAAATGAATTATTTTGCGTGACATAACTACAAATACATTGAATACATTGACATGGATCACATAAGCAACAAAAAACATATGAAAATCCATGCGTCACGTATGGTGTAAGACCATGCGTGATGTGTGGATGCATTCCACGCGTGACGCATGGTTTTATGTTGCAAAATCTTATTGTTATATTTAAAATGCTTATATTGTTGTTATGTTGACGAATGTTCAACCTTATTATATTTCAAATTGTATATGGTGCGCCATACATATTGCGACTTCGTTCGGTTTTCAAACTATGTTTCACTTACAAAGGTAGAAATTTGAATTTCAAGTTACACACATGATCAAATAGACATTATAAGGATTGAAACAAAGTTTCATTCCATTTCGATAAAGTTTCGATGACGTTTTTGTCGAATTGGGCTTTATCGCCTTAAAAAAGACACTAAAAATGTGTTTTTTTGCACACTTAACTAGAAATACATTCAATACATTGAATAACCCTAGATTCATATATGCAAATCCATGCGTCACGCACGGATTGTATCCATGCGTCATGCATGGATGCTAACCGTGCGTGACGCATGGATACAATCCGTGCGTGACGCATGGATACAATCCGTGCATGACGCATGGATACAATCCGTGTGTTTTCTGAAATGTGCAATCCGTGCGTGACACACGGATTAAATCCATGCGTCACGCACGGATGACCTGGGCGGCAAATAGCAAAAATGGTGGGCGTTAAATAGAAAGTATGTATTTTTATACATGTCGTGAATGTGAGGACTGAAGTATGGAGCACGGGGTGGTTCCTTTGTAGGGGAACTCTCAATCACTTTGATTCTTTGTTCCAAATATTCATTTTTGCTATTTGAGGTTTGAAGAGCTAAGTCAAGTCTTTCATTTTTGGCCTCAATATTTTTGGTTATTTCATCAAGGTTGGAATGGGAGTCACAAGGAGAATTAGACACGTCATGAGGTTTATAACCTAGGCCTCTACTGGGTTTAACAAGGACGGTCTGAGTAACAGTTTTCTCATGAATACATTTAGTAAGAGAGTTGAGTTTCTCAATGATAGTATGCAATATGGATTCAGAAGGTTGTGAGGGGGAACTGTTTCCTAATTTCAGCTTTTCATGCAAATCACAAGTAGGACAAGTAGTGATTTTATTGGGTATGATGGCATTTTCATATTTCTTGCACCAAGCTTCACTTTCCTCAGATAGAATAGAGATTTCTTCCTCATTTTCTGCAAGTCTTCTTAGCAGGTTGCTATTTTCTTTACTTAGAGATTTGATAAGTTTGATCAATTGTTTCTTATCATATTTGAGAAGAGTTTCAGATAGTTCAGAGAAAGAGGATACCTCAACAGTTGGTGACTCATATTCAGGTTGAGCCATGAGACAAACTTTGGTCATACCATCCTCAGAGTCAATATCTCCCCATATGGCCTCTGGTTTCGAGACTGTCATGAAGCAGACCTTCGATGGATTTAGATCCAGTTCCTTATCAGAGTCACTATCACCCCAAGTTGTGTTAGCGACCAAGGCCTTTTTCTTAGCAGGAGCTTCTTCCTCCTTGGGCTTTTCTTCATTCTTAGGACAATCTCTAGCACGATGCCCTGGTTGATCACATTGATAGCATCTAAGTTCCCTCTTTTCCTTGCGATTTTCATTTCTGGGGAACTTACCTTTATGAAATTTCCTCACAGTGCTTGTAAGCAATGCAGTCATTTCATCATCACCGTCATTATCATCAGAGTCAGCTCCAGTGGAGAGTCTTTCCAGGACTTTGGTTAAGGCTAGAGCAATGCCAGCCTCAGTAGAGCTTTTCTCATTTCCCTTCATTTTGTCTTCATGACGTTGAGCTTGCCCAACGAGTTCCTCTAAGGGGAGTTCCCTAATGCTTAGGAGTCTGAAGCATGATGTCTTGTGTGACAGCAAATTTTGAGTTTAATCCATTGATAAATACCATGGAGTTTGACCATTCCTCAAGCTTGACTCCACAGGCACAAAGTTTGTTGCAAAGAATCTCCAGACGACCGTGATAAGCAGATACGTTTTCAGTTTCTAACATCTTGAATTTGTGATATTCTCCTTGTAGATCGAACTTTCTGCTATTTTGGAGATCCTCACTTCCTAAGTTGAAAGTTTCAAGAGCTTTCCACATATCTTTAGCATTGTCAATGCCCATAACCTTATCCTGATCAGATTTGGAGAGAGCATTCAGAATATATTGTATGGCTTTGGCATTCTTTTCTTGTTGAGAGAATTGTTCAGTGGTCCAGCGCTTGAAGTCAAGTTCTGACTTGTGATCAGCTGGATCCTTTGGGGCTTCGTAGTTTCCATGCTCAACAATTTTCCAGCATATCATGTCATTAGTTTGGAAGAAACCAGTCATCTGTTCCTTCCACCATTGGAATTGACCAGGTTTCAACAAGTATGGCCTGTTTGTCGAGATACCTAGTTCTGGTTTGTTTGGACGAGACATGTTGATAACCTGCGAGTAACACACAATCTAGAGCTCTAGCTCTGATACCAATTGTAGGATCTGTATGTTAGTATCAAGGGAACTGTGACAAAGAGTTGTCCAGTTCCTAGGCACAGCGGAAGTAATATAACAAGTTATCAACGTAATTACTTAAGGTGGAAACCCTAGATAACCAAATAGTTATCTTTGGATGAAAATCACCCCTCTTTCGAGGATTTAAAAGGTCTACTTGTATATTCAATCAATGAGTTTAGAGATGAACGAGATTACAAACTTATTGCTAAGTACTAACCTAGTTCCTATCAGAAACTCTTAGATGATAATACCAGTGAACTTACTTGATGTTCTTTTGCAAGAACACTTCTCTCTTCTCTTAGTCTGATGCACTTCAAGCTCCGTCAAAATACATGAGTCTAAGAACATAAAGATTATCATATATATAGGAGGGAATTCTGCCGTATAAAGATATTCCAAGAATATATTATACGTCAAACTGCTTTCCTAAATTATGACAATCGATCTCTATGGCTTTCAAGTTAACCTAATTAATTCGAGATCTTCCAAATATTACATAGACAATATTACAACCAACTTTAGCAATATCCTAACAAGAAAAAGATCTTCTACAAGATCTTCTTGGCTCGCCGCCCACACTAGGGTTGGAAGTAACACAGATGTAACACAGTTCCCTCTGACTTCCCTTAATACTTCATCACAGTAGTAGAAAAAACACCTGTTGAGGCGGGAAAAAAAACCCCTGTTGAGGCGGGCAAAGGGCGCTGCAACAGAGAGGGTTGCAACTAGTCAATACTTGTTGAGGCGGTCAAAAAAGTGCCCGCCTCAACAAGTACCCAAAAAATATGCCTAAATTTCCCACTGCCCGCCTCAAAAATGTATATCTGTTGAGGCGAACAGCCTTTGCCCGCCTCTAATTTTTGTCAATCTGCCCGCCTAAAAAACATTTCCCTGACGCATGGGTCTAATTCCAAAACAAAAAAAAATTGCAGGTCTCAGCTGTAGCTCAACAATAGAGCCTACGAACAAATCCGAGAATTGAACAGATTCGGATCTGAGAGAAACAACATCAATGGCAAAGCAAATTTACATGTATTATATTCGAACAATATGCAATGATAAGTTACAAAATTGAACAGAAAAAAGAAGATTCGAACAGATCCGAGAATTTCAAATCTGAGAGAAACAACTTCATTGACACAACAGGTTCGAACCAAAAAATGGTAGAACCTCAAATAAAATGTACATGAATTTCATATCTGAGAATGAGAAGAAGAAAACCTTCAATGGAGGAATACAATTCTTGAAGTCGCGAGCCAGCCAAGAGGATGATTTCGAACCTCGAACAAAACTTCAATCCCGAATGAAAAAACTTGCTTTGCCATCATTCAACAACAGAAACTGAAAACCCTAATAAAAGAGTTTCAGATCTGCACCTCAATGGAGAACAGATCCGTCAAAGCACGAACGGCGAACTTCTGGAGGAAGAAGACGAAGGCAGGAACGATGACACAAGATTAGGGTTGTGAGGCTACACCAGTTGCGAGCCGACACCAGCTGCGGGGCGATTTCGAGACTAGGCGAGGCGATTCTGGAAAGAAGAGGAGCTGAAGAAGACGAGGGAAGGAAAGAGAGTAGGCATGGCCAGACCGGACCGGGACCGCCGGTTCGAACCGGAACCGGACCGGGTCAAAACCGAGATCGGACCGGAACCGGTTTGGTCACGGTCCGGTTCAGGTTCACGAAATAGGAATTTCAAAACCGGCGGTTCGAACCGGTGGTTAACTGCCGGGTTTTTTAAAAAAAAAAAAATATTTTAACCGGCGGTTCCGGTTTTGTAAAAATAAAAATAAAAAAAAGAACCGCCGGTTAACCAGTTCCGGTTAGAAAACTAGCCGTTGGCCGGTTAACCGGTTCCAGTTAGAAAACTAGCCGTTGGTCGGTTAACCGGCGGTCCTAACGGCTATTTAGCCAAATAGCCGTTAGGAAATTAAAAAAAAAAATTAATTAATTTTTTAATATTAAAATAACCCATATCAAACCCCTATAAATATCATACCATACAATCTTCAAATCACACATCCAACAACAACAATCTCTCTTCTCTTTCTCAAATCTCAATCTTATAATCTCTCAAATTTCATCAACAATCTCTCTTAATCTCTTCCTTTCTTAATCTTCCTTTTAATTAGCTTTTGTCTTTCAATATTTTATTGCTTTTACATTTTTAATCACATTATTATATTGTTCTAAGTTTTATTGTTTTATTGTTTTATTGTTTTAATTGTTTTAATTGTTTTAATTGCTTTTAATCATATTATTTAATTGTTCTTAATCATATTATGGCGGAACATTTTGACACCCAAAAGAGTGATAATGTCACTTCTTATCCCTCGGTTCCCACTCCCACCTCCCAAGTTAGGTCCAGTAGGGGTAGGACTAGGACCGCTAGGCCTCAAGGGCAAGCTAGCGGTTCGAGACCTAGCGGTTCAAGGCCGGCTACGGGTAGGGGGGGAGGTCCGGGTCCTCCGGGAACCAATCCCGGAAACTAACATCTCCTATTTTTGTAAAGTGGTTTACTAAATTAGAACCCGATCTCGAGGAACTCGAGGCCGAGGATTATGATCCCGATCTAATTATTGTTTCTTGTAACTTTTGTGAGGCGACATTCCAATGGAAGAAAAGTGGAGGATATGGAACCCTTCAACGACACATGGAGCACAAACACGTCGCCGAGATGGGAATGCTAGGGGGACAAACACAAATTTCCGGCGGATTTGCATCTTCTACTAGCGGTAACCCTTTATTTCGTTTTGATCATGAAGCTAATAGTGTAGCATTAGCCGAAGCTATTTGTGTTGATCATTTAGCATTTCGATTTAGTGAAAATGTAGGATTTAATGAGTATATTAAAGATCATACACAACCCGCTTTTAAATTCGTATCTAGGAAAGTGATTAAGAAAAACGTAATTAAGGCTTATAAAAGACGCAAGGCCGAATTAGTTTCTTATTTTTCGCAAAATGATATGCATGTTTCTATTTGTAGTGATATATGGAGTGATAATACTCAAACCCATTCTTACATGGGTGTTACATGTCATTTTGTAGATCATCATTTTACAATGCAAAAACGTTTATTGGCATTTAGAGTCTTTGATGATTCACATACCGCACAAAATATTGCTATGATGATTCGTGCAATTTTAGAAGAATATAGACTACTTAATAGAGTTTTTTCAATTGGATTCGACAATGCATCTGCTAACACCGCATCTATTAGAGATTTACAAGAAATGTGTCAACCTATATTTGGTGGGAAATTTTTTCATATTCGATGTGCTTGTCATATTTTAAACTTATGTGTTCAAGATGGTTTACGTGCTATGAGTTTTCATTTTGAGCCAATTAAGAACGTTATTAAGTATATTTGGGGGCATCCTAAAGTTACAAGAGATTGGATGACCTTTTGTAAAACTAACGGGGTGCACCCAAAACGTTTTTCAAAAGATGTGGGTACCCGATGGAACTCTACTTACATATTACTATGTGAATGTATACAATATAAACAAGTTTTAACGTCTTTTGTTTCTCAAAACCTCTCTGGCTCTCCTTTCTATTTTAGCGAATCAGGTTGGGATATATGTCAAAGTATTGCAACGTTTTTAAAATGTTTTAATGATGCAACAAAAAGATTTAGTCATGTTTATACACCAAGTAGTAATGTTTTTGTCTTGGAAGCTTGTAATGTTATGTGTGGTTTAAGTGAGGGAGCTAAAATTCCCGGCATTGAGGAATCCGTTGCAAGCATGAGGAGTAAGTGGTTGCTCTACTATAGATATATTCCCGATTGTTTTCTTGTTGCTTGTGTTTTAGATCCTAGACTTAAATTATCCGGTTTACACGCTCTTTTAAATGACTATTATGCATATATTTTAGCCGAAGGTGAACTAGAGGATATTTTAGGTATGGTTTCTAGAACTAGAACAAACATTGAAACTTTATTTACTCATTTTTGTGATTCTCCGACTACTTCACAATTACCTCCGGCTTCTTCGAGCTCTACTAGCTTGGGGGCCTTTGGAGCTAAGTATTTTAGTAAAAGACCAAGAGTTACAAACACGAATGCGGAAATTGATAACTATCTTAACACCAACTTTGAGTTTGTTAGTTGTGAAACTTTAGATGTTTTGAAGTGGTGGGAGGATCATAGGAGCATGTTTCCAACGCTTGCGAAGATTGCGGCTCAAGTTCTTGCCGTCCCCGCTTCAACCGTGGCGGTGGAACAAACTTTTAGTGCAGGAGGCAACACTTTAACGAGGAAGAGATCAAATTTGGCACCGGAGTCATTGGAGGCGCAATGTTGTGTTTGCGATTGGAAGAGAGCCGCAATTAGGCAACAACGTAACATTATCGAGTCATCGGAAGACGAGTGGATTGGAGATTCTACTACGATACGCACCGATTCATCCGCCGAAGATTCGACTTAGGTAACGGGTTTTGAAAAAAGGTAAAGAACTACGTGGGCTTTGATTCCTATAACCCGAGAGGATACGTAGGCAACTTAACAAGTAAGTCACTGTTAAGTGCAAGCCCAATTTTTTTAATTTTTTTGTTCCTTCATATTTAATCATTTTTTTTAAAGTTTTTTTTTATGTTTTTTAAACATAATTTTTAAACTTAAAAAAAATGATTATAAAAAAACGCTATTAAAAAGAATGTTTTGTCATTTTTTTAAGTTTTTTTTCAGTTTTATAAATTTATAAATTTATTTTTTAAAAACAAAACCGCCGGTTAACCGGCGGTTTTGTTTTGTTTTTTTAATAAAAAACCGGTCCGGTTCAGCCCGGTTCCGGTTCGAAACCGGAACCGGCCGGAACCGGGCTGAACCGGACCGGACCGGAACCGGAAAAACCGGTTTTTCCCGGTTCCGGATTCCGGAGGACCGGAACCGGACCGGACCGGGAGCCATCCCTACAAGAGAGGAGTTGATGGAGGTGGGAGAGGGGCGGAGGAAGGAGATGACGGATTTGGAGGAAGCCATTGGAGGCTGCTCAAAGAAGAACGCGCAGATGGAGGCTGCTAAAATTGTTTTTTAGGGTTATAATTAGATAAGTGTTTTTTAGGATGGATAGAGATGATGAATAAAGGTTAAAATGATGAAGTAGTTTTAGGGTTTTTTTTATTTGACGATAGATCTGATTTATTTAATTGATCCAACGGTTTTAAATGTGGATCCGTGTGTTTTGGTAGGTTTATTAGTGGCCCTTGATTAAATTGATCCAATGGTTGAAAATAGGAAGACTTTTTTGGGGTTTTTAGGATGAGTTTGTTGAGGCGGGCATTATATTGTACGCCTCAACAAGGGCGTCTCAACAGACCCTGTTGAGGCGTACAATATATGTGCGCCTCAAAAAGTCAAGACCTGTTGAGGCGGGCAAAACTCTACCCGCCTCAACAGACCCCTGTTGAGGCGAACAAAAAAGTGTTCGCCTCAACAAGTCCGATTTTTTGAGGTTGTTGAGGCGGGCAAAACATTGTCCGCCTCAACAAACATCTGTTGAGGCGAACAATATAATGTACGCCTCAACAAGAGCGTTGTAACAAGTGTTTTTTCCACTAGTGTCAACTTCAAATCTTCAATCTTTTCATCTGAAATATCAAGATAAACTATACCATTGTATATGCTAAGGTTGTCATCGTCAAAACATAGAGTAATAGTGGAAATGAACCTATTGAGGAACCAGAGTTCCTCAGGTCCCTATCCCAACAACTTTGTGTTAAGATATGATTCAAGCTTAATCATGTCTTGAAGTTAATCTCATTTTGGTCCTAATTAAGCCAGCTTTTGGAGCAGTTGTAATAGTGGTCTTTTGGAGCAGTTGTAATAGTGTTTAGGAGATCTTTTGTGAAGATCGTGTGTAGTAGCTTGGTAAGCTACTTGTGATCTTTTGTAGTAGGTTTCCTAGATATATATTATCTTGTATTGTGTTTGTTTTAATGTAATGAAAGATCAGAAATTCAGAGAAGGAAAAAAAAAAGCCATCTCTCTCGTTTTCTTTCATTCTCTGTTCTTGCACTGAGGTGTAGTGAACTGATCTTTGCCTTAACTAATTGTTTTGGCATTGGTATTTTGACAACAAATTGGTATCAGAGCTTGTTACTGGGTTTCGATCCTAGGAAACAAGAAGGAGTTTGAGTGTTAAACACAATCAAACACAAGACGAAAGGATGCAGAATGTACCAGGAAGCAATGGTAGTAACTCGTCTCAATTGCCTATCTTCAAGGGCCTCAAATACCAGTTTTGGGGGTTGAAGATGAAGACCTTGTTCAGATCACAGGAGCTGTGGAACTTGGTTGATGAAGGGTTCGAGGATAACAACCCAGATGAACCAGATCAGGCCTTGAGAGAGAAGAGGAAGAAAGATGCGAGGGCTCTGTTTATGATTCAACAGGCACTCGATGATGAAATCTTTCCACGAATTGCTTCAGCCACAACTGCAAAGGAAGCTTGGGATACTCTCAAGCAAGAATACATGGGTGATAAGAGAGTTATCACAGTGAGACTTCAATCTCTAAGAAGGGAGTTTGAAACTTCTCTTATGAAGGAGAAGGAGAAAGTGCAAGACTATCTGTCTAGGATCTCTGGAATCGTTCAGCAAATGAGATCATATGGAGAAGAAGTTTCTGACCAAAGTGTGGTTGGAAAAGTGCTAAGAAGTCTTACTAGTAAGTACGACCATATTGTGACAGCCATAGAGGAATCCAAAGACATGGAGGAGTACTCATTTGATGAGCTTATGGGGTCACTGCAAGCACATGAAGAAAGGCTGAATAGATCAACTGAGCAAAGGGAAGAAAAGGCTTTTATGAGCAGTGATGATTGCAGAGCAACTTCAAGTCATAACAGCTATAGAGGTCGAAGTAGAGGAGGCTTCAGAGGCAGAGGTCGAGGAAGAAGTGGCCATAGAAATGATAGCAAAGAAGGTGAGCATCAGAGGAAGGTGTTCAAGTGCTACTATTGCAAGAAATCAGGGCATAAGGAAGCACAATGTTGGAAGAAAGAAAAAGATGAAGGTGAGAAGAAATCTGAGCAAAAGTCCAACTATGCTGAGCAAGAAGAGAAGCTATTCATTGCTGAGATTGTTGAACAGGAAAGGAGGGTATTGTCTACACAAGATGATGCCAGAATCTCATGTGGTGTGTGGTTTGTTGACAGTGGTTGTTCAAACCACATGACAGGAGAGAAAGAATTGTTCAAGGACCTCGACATGTCAAGGAAGAATGCAGTCAGGTTGGGCAATGGAAAGAAGCTCTCAGTTGAAGGAAGAGGAACTGTTGCAATGATGACAGAAAAAGGTACAACTAAGCTCATAAATGATGTTCAGTATGTACCAGAATTGACTCAAAATTTGCTCAGTGTTGGTCAGCTTGTGTGCACTGGTTTTTATCTTGTCTTTGATGATTTCTGTTGCTTCATAAGAGTCAAGAAAACAGATGAACTTGTTGTGAGTGTTGCTATGGGAAAGAATAGAGTCTTTCCACTTGAGCTGTCATTGAATGAAGGGAAGGCTATGACAGCAAAAGCAACAGATGACAGCAAGCTTTGGCATCTAAGATATGGGCACTTAAATGTGCAAAGTCTGAGGCTTCTTCAGTCCAAGGAGATGGTGTCTGGTCTTCCAAAGATTGGAGAGCTAGATGTATGTGAAGGATGCATGTATGGAAAGCAATCAAAGGATTCTTTTCCAAGTGGAAAAGCATGGAGAGCAAGCAAAGTCTTAGAGCTTCTTCATGCTGATCTCTGTGGGCCTATGCAGACTGATTCAATGGGAGGAAGTAAATACTTCTTCATGATTACGGATGACTATAGCAGAATGAGTTGGGTGTTCTTCATCAAAGCTAAGTCTGAGGCATTTGAGGAGTTTAGAAAGTTCAAACTGCTCATTGAGAATCAAAGCAACATGAGAATCAAGGCTCTGAGAACAGATCGAGGAGGTGAGTTTCTATCCAAGAAATTCACTGAGTTTTGTGATGAAAATGGCATCAAGAGAGAGTTGACTGCACCTTATACACCAGAGCAAAATGGGGTGGCAGAAAGAAAGAATAGGACAGTGGTGGAGATGGCTAGAAGTATGCTAAAGGCAAGAGAAATGCCTAATGAATTCTGGAGTGAGGCTGTTGCAACAGCAGTATATCTTCTGAACATTTGTCCAACTAAAGCTGTAGAGAATCAAACCCCTTATGAGGCATGGTGCAAGAGGAAACCATGTGTGAAACACTTAAGGGTGTTTGGGAGCATTGCCTATTCTTTGATCAACCTGAGAGCTAAACTTGATGACAAGAGTGTGAAGTGTATCTTCATTGGATATGCTACAAATTCAAAAGCATACAGGCTGTATGATCCACTAGAGAAGAAAGTTATCATCAGCAGAAGTGTAGAGTTTGATGAAAACTCTAAGTGGGATTGGAAGCTGAGAAAGTCAGTATCCATTCAGAAAGAAGTGATCTTGATAGATGGAAATGATGAGACTGAAGCAGGGCATGAAGGTGAGCCTCATCAAGAGCAAAATGTGTTCAGTCCTTCACCATCAACTCCTGCCATAGGATCTTCATCAAGCTCAGAAAGTTCTAGTCCTAGCACAGGGGTGAGTAGCTCAACATCAGCTTCAGATGAGTCTACTCCAAGAAGATACAGAAGCTTGTCTGAAATCTATGACAGCTGTGATTTTGCCTTGAATGTCTGTGAGCCAAATGGCTATGAGGAAGCTGCAAAGAAAGGTGAATGGCTGCAGGCAATGGAAGAGGAAATGAATTCAATCCAGAAGAATGAAACATGGAAGCTCACTGATCTACCAGATGGAAAGAATGTCATAGGGCTGAAGTGGGTGTTTAAAACAAAGCTGAACACAGATGGCAGTGTACTGAAGCATAAAGCAAGGCTCGTGGCAAAGGGTTATGCTCAAAAGGAAGGGCTGGACTATGAAGAAACCTTTTCACCTGTTGCCAGATTTGAGACAGTAAGGCTTGTGCTAGCTATAGATGCTCAGAAGCAAATCCCAGTGTTCCAATTTGATGTTAAATCAGCTTTTCTGAATGGTGAACTTGAGGAGGAGGTATTTGTTGAGCAGCCTGAAGGATTCATCAAAGAGGGAGAAGAATGCAAAGTTCTTAAGCTGTATAAGGCTTTGTATGGATTGAAACAGGCCCCTAGAGCCTGGTATAGCAGAATTGACGAGTTCTTTATCAAGAGTGGATTTGACAGAAGTGAGAATGAACCAACACTTTATGTCAAGAAGGAGAAGAATGAAAGGTTCATAATAGTGTGTCTTTATGTCGATGACATAATCTATTTCAGCAACTCAGAAGTGTTCTTACTTGAGTTTCAAAAGGTGATGAAAAGTGAGTTTGAGATGACTGATCTTGGTCTTCTTCAGTACTTCCTGGGCTTAGAAGTGAAGCAAGGAAGGGAAGGAATATTTCTTTGTCAAAAGAAATATGCAAGAGACATGATGAAGAAGTTTCAGATGGAAAGCTGTGAGAAAGCAATCACACCTATGAACACAAATGACAAGCTACAAAGGCTTGATGGAACTGAGAAAGGAGATGAAAGACTCTTTAGAAGCTTGGTAGGTGGACTGAACTATCTCACTCACACTAGACCTGACATTGCCTACAGTGTGAGTGTGGTGTCAAGATTTATGCACTCACCAACAAAGCAACATTTGGGAGCTTCAAGAAGAATACTCAGGTATGTTTCTGGTACAGCTGAGTATGGGATCTTGTATGATGCAAGGCAAGATTTAAGGCTTGAAGGGCACACAGATAGTGATTGGGCAGGCAGCCTAGATGACAGGAAGAGTACCTCTGGTTCAGTATTCACATTGGGGTCAGGAGCAATCACTTGGAGCTCGAAGAAGCAAGAGACCATTGCTCTGTCATCAAGTGAAGCTGAATATGTGGCAGCTTGCTCTGCTGCAAGACAGGCAGTTTGGCTGAGAAAGATGCTTGCAGATCTGTGCTGTGATCAGAAGGAATCAACCTTGATTTGGTGTGATAATCAATCTGCAATAGCAATGGCAAAGAACCCTATCTTCCATGCTCGAACCAAGCATATTGAAATCAAATATCACTACATAAGGAAGCTTGTTATGGATGAAGTGATTGCACTCAGGTTCTGTGGAACTAATGATCAAAATGCTGATATTTTTACAAAGGCTTTAACTCAGGTTAAGCACATGTTCTTTATGAACAAAATTGGCATGAAGAAGTTTGAATCAAGAGGAGGTGTTAAGATATGATTCAAGCTTAATCATGTCTTGAAGTTAATCTCATTTTGGTCCTAATTAAGCCAGCTTTTGGAGCAGTTGTAATAGTGGTCTTTTGGAGCAGTTGTAATAGTGTTTAGGAGATCTTTTGTGAAGATCGTGTGTAGTAGCTTGGTAAGCTACTTGTGATCTTTTGTAGTAGGTTTCCTAGATATATATTATCTTGTATTGTGTTTGTTTTAATGTAATGAAAGATCAGAAATTCAGAGAAGGAAAAAAAAAAGCCATCTCTCTCGTTTTCTTTCATTCTCTGTTCTTGCACTGAGGTGTAGTGAACTGATCTTTGCCTTAACTAATTGTTTTGGCATTGGTATTTTGACAACACTTTGTACAACTTAAAGTGATGCTGAATTGCTGGTCTGCTAAAACATGTGTTGCTGACAAGATATGCAATGCAATGGCATGTTCTGCATTTTGGGTTAACTATTGATGATTTGGGCACATGTTCTGAAATGCAATGTAATGAAATGGCATGTTCTAAATTGCAATCACCTGAATTAGTGCATACTGCATAGCATAACAGGATCGAACTACAAGTCTACAACTAGATCCTCAAATTTTGCAGAGATCTTCCACACTCGCCAAACATTGTAAAAAGTAGAGTTAGAGGAAATCCTTTTGTCTAAGTGGGCTATTTAGCATACCAGGTTTAACTATTAAAATCACTATACCTAGGTTTTATGTCTGAGCTTTCCTGGAAGGGAAATCTTGACACTGAGAGCTTCTAAGGGGTTTAAAATACGATTTTAGCATTCTAAATCAAGAAGCAACTGAATCAAATGGAGTCAATTCCAGAAACTGTATAAAGAAAAGCATGAGATTTTGGAAAACATCCATAACCACCATCCTGAATCAAATGGAGTCAATTCCATGGAAAAGTTTATACTTATTTCCACCAGATTTCTAGCAAAATAATCAAACAGACAATAATCAAACAGAAAATAATCAAACATGCCAAGGATTGATACATACCTTGGCATAATCTGAATCCCATTACTTTAGCAGCTCTTTATACTACTTTTTTCGTACTTCTGGAGGGCGGTTAGCTAACCTTTCTGCCATAGTTCCAAACTTCATATAGGTTTCATTCTTTACCCTATATTTGTATAAACGCCAGTTGGCATTGATGGTTTGCATAACATATTTCCTCCCGTCCTCGTTAATATCGAAATTTTTCTGCACAAAAATGAAGAAGTATCATAATTAGTTCGCAATTATAAGTTTGATAAGAAATATATACATAAAATTATAAATAAAAATACCGTGACATATTCCCAAATTATATCCTTTGTAGGAACATGCTTCCAACTGGGGTAATCCAACGGTGCAAGTATGGGATCTTTTGCCACAAGACCAAGAAAATGTGTGAAGTCAGCAACAACTTGAGGTTCTCCTACTACTTGGTTTCTGTCATTTAAAATGCAACTACTCATATGAACATGACTCTCTGCCGCCAAGCTATTTTGTTGGTTTCCTTGCATTATTCTCATGTTCCTGAATGAACCAACTGATCCTGGAATTACCTTTTGTTGTGGTTGTTGTTTCTCTTTTCCACCTGCAAGAGCATCTTTGCTTGACTGTTTTTGAGACCTCGATTTTATGAAATCTGCCATGGTCATGTTTTTATCTTGTGAGCATCTTGAGTCCTTTCTGTTTAAGCTTTTTTCCTTACCTAGAAACTGCAATCATAATTACTAGTACAAATAAAAAATCTTGTATGATAAAAATTCAGAATTCACTTGATTAACATCTATTACCTGATCTAATTTCATATCCCCATCCTCTTGTTGTGATCTCTTACTTGATCGAGCTTCTTCTATCCTTGATATATTATATGCTCTGCCCTTTTCATTCTTTGTCTTTCATAATCTGGAATACCTTTGCCTGGCTCTTTGTAAATTCCTCTTTTTCCCATCTGTTTTACAAAAGCATATAGTGCATATTAGCATTAGAGTTATATTCTGAAATTAATAGTCCAAATTAAATCTACCATATATATTCTGAAATTTTGACCGTGAGTTATATTCTGAAAAAATGATCACATGATCTTATTGATATATACAGTGCAGCTTTATACATATGTATGCATAATTTCTCACTTCACATTAAAAGGGTGCATTCTGCATTCATACAGTGCATCCTTTAGCCTCGCAGCTAAAAATGTAAGTCTATAATATACAATCAGAGAAATTGATTTTTTTGTATGTTATACATTTATATTTCTGCCCTCAAATTAGAGTTTCTATAACTAAGATATGGCTAAGTCGATTCCATGTATGAATGCAGAATGCACCCTTTTCCTTCACATCAAATATACTCAGTCATGAGTTCATCATGTAGCATTTAAACCAAATATTTCAACCAGGAAATTGCAATCAAACTGGGCATATATTTATAAGTTCAACAAAATAGTATAGAAGAGAAACACTAAATTAATGTCTTCTAAACCTTATGGGTATAGTAAAATGAAAACTAACCCAATGGTAAAAGGGTTCAAGTCTATAGGTTCAAAAATTTACGTAGAGAGGTAAGAAAAACACTACATGAATGAAGCATTTGGTATAGTAGGTAAGAAACAAGTTACCTTAAGATGCCAATTAGTTACCTTTTTGTCACAGTGGAAACTTCGAGATAACAAGAATGGCAAAAGACATTATCAACAACAAAAAACAGCAGGCAAGATTACAGACCTTCATAATACCCATTAACATTTCATAATTATCAGTTAGAGAACATATCTGCGTTATCTTTCTAATCTTCTCATACCCAAGATAGCAATAGTGGCAAGAAAAAACATTAAGACAGCAAAAAGCAGCAAGCAAGATTATAGATTTTGATAATTCCACATTAAAAGTTCATAATTATCAGTTAGATAAAACATCTGCACTTTCTAATCTGAAGATTTTCTCTGGAAAAAGCAGAGGAAACTTTCTAATCTGAAGATTTTCTCTAGAAAAAGCAGAGGAAACTTTATATATCAATCAGAGGAAACTTGTACTATGATACAATACAAAGAAATGCAGTAAGATAATATGTTGAGTTGAAGAACAATTCATGTATCATATATTATTCAAGTTGATCAGTATCTCAAACTGATTTCCACAAGGTAATGACGACTACTTCACAGCCTAACATTCCAATCAACAGTAGCTCCAAATCCTCCACTTCAGGTTCAATAGCAACACTAATATCTGCTTCTTGCATTTCAAAATTCGATACCCTCTTCATCATTACCATCAAATCTATGTCTACAAAGGTTTTTGACAACATAAAATCGACCTCTTGATTTAGAATCTTCAACATAAAACACTTGTTGTGCTTGAGAAGCTAAGATGAACGGATCATTTCCACAAATAAGCTTGTTACCGTTAACTCTGGTAAGGTCAGATTTGTCCTCTTCAAGATGATACCAAATGCAACCAAATAAGATGACACTAGAATGATCATAATATGTTATCTCAATGATTTCTTCAATATCGCCAAAGTAAGTGATATCGCCCATTGCATGGTTTTGATCCCCAAAACTAGCGAAGCTTGGAGTTAGGGCTCTTAAAGTAATTCCACTGTTTTGAGTAACACAATTTGCATCACGTTTCATAGTATGAAAAGTATAGCCATTGATGTAAAAACCACTGTATCTCTTGGCAATTATCGAAGGTCCTGTAGATAACCATTTTATGTAATTTGGTACATGATGACCATGATGAAGATCAGATTCAACTCTCACCCTAAACCATTCAACAAAATCTTTATCCTGCCCGCTGCTTGAATCCAATTTCCTTTTCCTTTGGTTGTTGACCACAGTTCTATGTTCACTGTAACAAATACATGTATATTAGAAGAAATTCTCTTTGGTTGTAACTCTAATCAAATGCAATTGACTTTTAAATATATTTACCAGATATATCTTTCAATTTTGTAAGTGTTGTAATCCTAAGTTCGTATATGACCTAAGTAGTTTGCACATTTGTATAACAAATTTTAAGTGTAGGAATTGGTAGATAGTTTAGGACTTAGTGCTAGCTATAAGGTTAAGTCTGAAACCGGATAATTTTGCAACCCCGGGTAACCGGTTGGAAGGCAAAATCTGGAATCGGGTTTTATCTGTTAGCTGGGCTGATGTTCTTGGGCTGTGTTTGTTTGGGCCTTATCTGTTCCCAGACGTAATAAGTGTTGTTGGGCCTTGTCTGTTGAACAAGCTGAAGAAGCCCACTAGCTTGCTAATGACGCGTGATATATAAGGCTTCCTTTCCCAGAAGCTTACCCTAAGTTCATTCTTACTGCGCGGCGCCTCCATTACAGAAGAGAGAAAAGAAAGAGAAAAAGAGAGAGATCTGAAGAACTTCTGCAGAGATTCTAGGGTGGAGTCTCACTGAAGAACGAAGACTTGATTTCTCATTGTAGCTTCTGCCTTGAAGCTACAACAGCCTATTGGGGGCCGAATCCCAAACTTCTTCTCTTACCTATCTCTCTGTTTAGATCTGTTTAGATCTTGCATGCATTCTGCGATTTGCCGTTCTTGCCTTGCTTTGTAACTTTTGTGCGAACTCCCTGAGATTCTTAGTGCATTGATTGGGCGAGTCTCCCCACTGAGACTCCGCGGATTAGGGAAACCGAACCGCGTAAACATATTCTGTGTCATCTTGCTTTCAGCTTCTTTCATAGTTTGTTCTTTAGATCGATTGTGGTTGAGAACATTCGGTTCTGTTGTTGAGAGAACATTTCAGATCTGATATCACAAATTTCTTCATCATTGCAGTTGAATAGCACATATCTATGTGCCTGCGACCACTTCAATAGGTCGATTTTGTAATATCCACCATATTTCTTTCTCCTTCCTTTCCCAAAAAGAGGATGGCCAAGCTTTCAAAAAACTGCAAGTGCATCATCGCATTTATCCTGCTCATTCAAATCATTTTCATCCCCATGACGCAAATATCTAGAACAGAATATTGCACACTCATCAGCTAGGTAAGCTTCTGCTATAGAACCTTCTGGGCGACACTTGTTCCGAACATACTGTTTTAATGTTTGAAGGTATCTTTCTATTGGATACATCCATCTTAAATAAACAGGACCACCTAACTTAATCTCTTCAACTAAATGTATAGGCAAATGGATCATGACATCAAAAAATGCTGGAGGAAATATCCTTCGAAACTCACAAAGAATCTCAGCAATTTCAGATTGCAAAAAATCCAGATCACGGGGGTTAACAACTTTACTACAAATCCCCTTGAAGAAGGCAGATAATCTGATCAAAGGTACAACAATATCTTTATGCAATGTTGTGCTCACAGCAGCTGGAAGCAAGTATTGCATTACTATATGTGCATCATGACTTTTATAACCAGAAATTTTCTTCTCTTTTACTTGCACACAATGCGCAATGTTTGAGCCATATCCTTTCGGAAACTTAGCATTCTTAAACACAGTGCAAAACAGTCTCTTTTCTTCTAAATTCATCCAATATCGTGATTTTGGTAATTCAGTCCGCTGCCCGTCTGCAGATTTCTTAGGTTGAAGCTCTGGCATCACGTCAAGCTCTTCTAGGTCCATGCGTGCGTTCATATGATCTTTGCTTTTTGCTTACATATCTAGAAGTGTTCCAATCACACTATCAAATATATTTTTTTCTATGTGCATCACGTCTAGATTGTGACGACATGTAATATGCATCCAATAAGGCAGCTGGAAGAATATTGACTTCTTTTTTCCAGGGGCATTGTGGATCTTCATCATCAACTTTTGGCTTAAGTGGTTTCTTCTTTGTAAAGTCATTTTTAAAACCATTGAGCAACATACATACTTCAGTTCCGGTCAATCGAACTGGTGCATCACCAGTTTCATCATCACGATAAGGGTGACTTTCATCTAAATATCTTTCATGACACATATAGCAATATTTCTTACTAGCCGACAACCGTAGCGAGCAAGTTATGGGTTGCAAGGAGAGTTTTTTTTGAATAAAATAAAAAATTAATAATGTACCTTTGTATCGGAAGAGAGTTCTAAATTGTATAGCATAATAGACGGATCAAGGTTGTCAGGATCGGGATCATACTTTGGACGTAGAGGAGGTAGGATCGGATCGTAAGATCGTAAGGTCCTACGATTTTAGAAACCCAACGATCAAAATGATAAACTATGATTATGAAATGTCTTTCTAGTAAAAAAAATTACAAAAAAGAAAGCACGTTTGCTAACACAAAATCGATATTAGGGTCATAAACACATACACGGTTAAAACGATTGTACCAGAATTAATTTAAAGTTTATAAATTTTCAAAATCCAAATAATAAAAGAAATATAATGCTTTTTTTATGGAGGTAAATACCGAAGTTTCATCTGACAACAGATGACAACCCCTAGCCATCACCCTAGATGACCCTAAAGAAGGTCGATTGAGTTTGAAATATGCTCGACGTATGATAGACCGTCTCATAATTCTGATATAGTCATCAAAAAATAATGTTTCTGAATAATCAACATGCCAACAAAAATAATCTTCCTCCGTCGTCATCACCAAAGTTCACGCATCAGCAAGTGCATCATCATAATCAGTACCAAAAAGATCACCTTCAAGTCCATCACCATTACCATCTCTGATGCCAGGAGCATCCAGGCAAGCCTCAAGAACGTGCTTTTGAGATGGTAAGTCAAACTGAATTGATTTTTTTAATATATTTATGGCCGAATTGAATTGTTTTTGTTTCTTTCTAAACACTAATTCTCAATTAAATTTTTGTTTTCAAATTGTTACTGCAACTTGAACTGTGAATGGTTTTTTCTACACAGGACAAAATTGTCAACTATATTGTAACATGTTGCATCTTTAACTTGTTCTATAATCTGAGTTGAACTATTTTTGGATAATTTGATGTTTGGAAATTGATAAGCTTAAATGGTTTCTAAACTGATGAGTTTGATTGGTTTCTAAATTGATGAATTGGTTTCTAAATTGATTAGCTGAATTGATAAGCTAAACTAAACTGTTTCTGTTTTTAGATGCTTCCAAAATTGATAATCTGATGTTTCAGAATTCATTGTTTAGGTGCATACAAAGAAGAGAAATTGTTTACATGCATAAAAGATGAATGATTTGGTATTCGTAATGCAGAACCTTAACATGTTGCATCTTTAACTTGTTCTATAATCTGAGTTGAACTATTTTTGGATAGTTTGATGTTTGGAAATTGATAAGCTTAAATGGTTTCTAAACTGATGAGTTGGATTGGTTTCTAAATTGATGAATTGGTTTCTAAATTGATTAGCTGAATTGATAAGCTAAACTAAACTGTTTCTGTTTTTAGATGCTTCCAAAATTGATAATCTGATGTTTCAGAATTCATTGTTTAGGTGCATACAAAGAAGAGAAATTGTTTACATGCATAAAAGATGAATGATTTGGTATTCGTAATGCAGAACCTTAAACTGAAGCAAAAACAACAAAATCGAGCTTTCAAGTATGAATCCCCAATTCTTCTTATTTTATATGATTTGTCATCAGATAATGAATGGATAATAGTAATTGAGGAGCCCGTTCTTCCGAAAGATGGAGCACTCTTGAATGTCCTTGATAGAGCAGCTAGAGAAGCCTTAAACTCGAATGTAATGCATGAGAACGAGGAAGAAATCAATCAACCCCGAATTAAGTTTTCTTTGCCAAACTTAATGTATTGCTTTTATCTTATGATTGGAATCTATTTTCAACTTTTTTATATGATTTGTAATTCATCTCATTTCTGTAGATGTGAATGTCAAGCAACTTGTAATCAGTGACGACGACAACAACAATGACACCACAATTTGTGTTGATTCTAATGAGCTTAATAATTCTAGAAACTTAGAAAAAAAGATTGGAGATTGGTGTGGGGATAAGCCATTGTTGCAAATCTAGACACCAAATTTCGAACAGAAACTCGAAACAAAGAAGATAGGAGGAATTAGACTAGAGATGCAAGAAATAGAAGTCGAATGACAAAAAATGGAACCAAATAAATTTGTATAAAGCCTATGGTAAGGTATATGTCTAAAGCCTTGAATATCATTTGGGCCTAAACTCGTCTCTAGATACTCAACCAAACAAATTTGGAAACCATGATCAAAACAGTCTCAATCCTTTCTCTCTCTTTTTTTTCGCACAAAGTCTCCTGGGTGACTCATTGGCGAGAATGATGATAATATATTGTCTTATACTTTAGCTTCACCAATGTTAGAAACCAAATCCTTTAATCTAGGTATGCAGAAGATAATGCTCGATAATTTTTTAAAGAGGTCATTGATGTACTAGAAAATTTATCTTGGAATGATTTAGGATGATCAAAATATATAATTTAGAATATATTGGGATGACGAGATAGGGAAAGAAACTGCATACTGTTTAGCGTGAATGACGTGATCTTATCTTATGAAAAAAATGCGTACTATTTCGTAATATTAAGACATAATCCTAGTAACATATGTAATCAGTTTTTATAACATGAAACATTCTAAACGATTTTCTTATTTTATATCATAAAAACATAATTAAAACTAGCCTAGTAAATATCTTAGATTGAATTTTAATATATTAATGTTTATTTATAGAGTTTATCCTTTCCTATTTTCTAAATTGGAATGTAACACTACTAGTTCTCTCGACTTCTCTCTAACCCTAGTTGTTAATTAAACTCTTTAGACCTTTAAAATCTCATCCTTTGTAATGCTCTAGAAATTGAAATCCCCTATATATTTTCCTCATTAAAAAAAGTTGTGATTAAATGGCTTCTTCCATTTCTTTGTATGATAGGTCTATTACACTACTATACAAGTTGAAAGTATTTAATTTGAACTAGCTCCAATTTAACCTCTAAAAGTGGGAGCTAAGATGCATGCAGTCTTCATGTAGTCCATGTCATTGTCAGTTAGTCACCGAAACATACTGTTTTAGCCAGGCTTACACCAACTTGTGTCAAGTGGGGATGCAATTATTGTTGGCTTCTTTTGTTTGATATTTGACTAGACAAATTAAAGGTGTCTAATTGCAAGAAGATAAGACACCACAAACATTTCATCTTTTTCTTGGACATATGTATCAGTTTTTGCTGATGTAATTCATTTTGGTAACTGTCTATTTCTTTCTTTTAATAATGCTGTAATACGTCTTAATACATACAGTTTGTTAATTTGGTCATGAACGAGAGACAAGACTCTCCAGAATTTTTTATTATTGAAAAACGAAATTCCGGAATCACAATATTTAGGAAATAAGTTCTTCTTTAGTCTTCCTGAATCAGATTACATAATCTCCCTAGGGGAGTGTTAAAATCATGTAAACCAATATCAATATACAAGCCCTTCAACTAATCCTTTTGTAGATGGACATGGTATTTTTGTACTAGGGGCGAGGTAGTGAGTCTATCTCTTCTGAATCAGAACCGGAGCGAGTTTAGGGTAGACTTTCATATGCCAAGTGAGTTTAGGGGCGAGGTAGTGAGTATCAACTTTCTTATGCCAAGTGGGTTTTGAAAATTGAGATTATTTTTTGTTAATATGAAAGTTGAGACTATTATGTAAATAATGACTTTATAATAGTAAAAATTAGTAATTGTACATTATTTACTTAAGTACTGATATCTTATGTTAAAATACAAAGATCATAAAATATGTTTAAATTTATATATTTATTTAAATAAGAACAATAATTTTTTATGAAAAATTACTACATTATTATATAAATAAAAATAATATCAATTTAAACACCCCACCCGATCACCCGAACGTGGATGAAAGTTGGATGACGGGTGACTGGATGGGCGAACGGATCGGATGTGGATGACCACTCTCACCTAGGGGTGGGTGTGGTCGGTTAATTGTCATTCGGTTAACCAAATGTTCGGTTAGTGATTTCTAATATCCATTTACCTAATCATAAATGTCGGTTAACCAATATCGGTTAATCAAATGTTCGGTACAAATAAATCAGGAAGTTCGGTTAACCAATATCGATTGATAAGTCGATATTCGTGTATGTTCAAAAACTGAAATTAAAAATCACAACCCAAATACACAAGACATATAAACAACTAAAAAGACACAGTTTGTTAGCGAATTAGAGAAATTAAAAAACTTAACCAAACCAAGTTAATGGCTACAAAAAACAGGAGCAAAGAGTACAACATTGCTGCAAAATAGAAGTTGATAGTTGGATGAAACAGACAACAACCTGTTGGCTGAAATGAAGCTGCTGTAAAACCAAAAGAAAAGAGTAGTGATGTTGCTCCAAAATCGAACTTGCTGGCTGGATGAAACAGAGAATGAGCTGCTGGCTGAAATGAAACTGTTGTAAAAACAGAAAATGATACATTAGCATTAGCCTAAACAAATGTTTATCAGATACAAAGAATGATACATCCAGAAAATTTAACACCAAGTTATATAAACCGACTGATATAACTCAGACACATAAAACATGTGCCCTGCTGAACAAAGAGAAAGGCCATAACTAATTATTGGAAGAATCTGAAAATCTTTAAACTGAATCATTAATTCTTTGATTTGCTAGTAAATAACTGCTGTAAAAACAGAATGTTGCTGCAAAATCTTGCATACCTATGATATGAAACTGCTGGCTGAAATGAAACTGCTGTAAAAACAGAAGCAAAGAGTAGCGATGTTGCTGCAAAATAGAAGTTGTTGACTGGCTGAAACAGACAGCGAGTTGCTGTCTATTTTGGATGCTGTAAAACAGAAGCAAAGATTAGAAAACACGGTTATGTCAATATCTGGAATCATAATCAGATCTATGTATACAAATAAATGTCAGTTACTAACCAATACTCGTTCCATGTATCTTCAAAGAATTCAATCAAGCATTGAAAATGTCTCGTCAATTTCTGTCAAGGGTTGTTGGACGATCCAAATCTTGCATACCTATGATATACAAAATAAACTCAATTCAAGATAATATTTCAGATTACAATTAAAAACATATGCAAATAATAAACTAACCTTGTTCCATAGCCTCTAAATCAAGCAAGCTCTCTTCTTTTGGAATATGACTACGAGAAGTGCGCATCCAATCTTGTCCACATACTAAATCTTCCACCATTCGAGGGGTCAATGAAGTACGAAAATTATCAAGCACACGACCTCCAGTACTAAAAGCTGATTCTGAAGCAACAGTTGAAGATGGTATTGCAAGCACATCTCGACAAATCAGAGAAAGAATAGGGTAAACCTTTTGATGATCTTTCCACCATTGCAAAATATCAAAAATGCTATCATCTAACTGTTCAGCTTCTTCAGCCAAATATTTGTCTAACTCACTTTTCTTTTCAGTAGGATCCATGGTTCCCATTTTCCTTTCATATTTCATTTTCAAACGTTGTGAATAACCTATGGACTGACTACTCTGACTACTCTGACTACCCTGACTATTCTCTCCTTGAGATGAACTAGAATCGTCAAGTATTTGATGATCCTTTGGGGGACCCATAGAAACATTATAGACATGAAACAAAGATCGAATTGTCTGTTGAACCTTTGACTCCATCACTGCAGCATTCTCTTCATCATAAAGTTCATCAAGCACAAGTTTCAAATAACTCAGCTTGTATCTCGGATCCAAAACAAATGCAACAAATGGCAAAATATTCACATTTTCAACATTTGACCAATATTTATCCATTTTCAGCTTCATTCTACGAGCCATATTCTGCATACCTAGATCTGGATTATCAACATTAGCTGAAAGCATATCACCAACTTCAAACAGTTGAGGCACAAAAAAATTCTGTCACATAATTACTTCTTGACAACCTCAAAGTAGCCTCATAAAATTTTTGCAGAAATGGCAAATAGGAATTGACTATGCTCCAATCTTCTACACTAGGTGGACCACCTATTTTATCAAACTCCTTAACATATGGACCACCTTTTGACTGTAAATTATCAAATGCCAATCTAAATTTCACAGCACAATTAAGCATAAGATAAGTCGAATTCCACCTCGTGTCTACATCCAAACACACAAGGCCATTACATTTTATGTTCTCTTCTTCTACACAAGCTTCAAACGTTTGGAGCCTAGCAGGGGAAGATCTCACATAACTTACAGCTAGACGAATTTTAGTGATAGAGTTACTAAGCTCTTTTAAACCATCCTTTACAATCAAATTTAAGATGTGTTATGCACACCTCATATGCAAATATCTGCCACCAAGCACACTTCCACCCGTATGGTTTAATCTTCTACTTAGATATCTAATAGCCACGTCATTGGAACTAGCATTATCAACTGTCACAGTCATAATATTTTTAATCCCCCAATGATTCAAGCAGTTCTCAATGGCCTTTCCGATATACTCCCCAGAATGACCAACAATATGACAGAAATTAATTATCTTCTTATGCAGCAGCTTCCACTCATAATCAATATAGTGTGCAGTTAGACACATATAACACAAATTCTGGCCTGAAGTCCACGTATCAGTAGTGAGAGAAACCCTACCAGAGAAGTTAGTAAAGAACGTCTTCATTTTAACCCTTTCATAAATATACAAGCCAAAGCAATCCCTAGTAATAGTCCTACAGGAAGGGAGGAGAAAAAGAGGGTTCAATCTCTTGCAAAATTCACGAAATCCTTCATGCTCTACAAAACTAAATGGCAACTCATCCATTATGATCATCATAGCAAGTGCCCTTCTTGCTTCTTCTTGATTAAATACCCATAATTTAGGAACATTTACAACTTGGACATCTTTATTAACAACAGTTTTTGGATCAAACTCAATTGTTTTTTGCTTCTTGTCAACATAGCCCGGATACTTCTTACATGACCCAATGTGATTTTTCATGCCACTTGTGCCACCCGTCACTTTATCAAAATATTCCCAATACTCAGATCTCTTCTTTGTATTAGATGTTGCAGGAACACTTACAGAATTAGAAGCAACTGTCGACGCCTCAGATGTTTTTGCTGCTTGGTCATCCTTATCAGAAGCATCAACGTCCATGCCTGCCTTACTAATCTCAGTCACATCCTTGTTTGGCATCTATTTGATTAAGAAAAAGTAAAATAAAAAGTTACCACTATTTAATGAACTTCTCATGAATTGGTACTGATTCAATATCAACCATCAAATCAGGCTCAAAACTCACTGAATTGGTACTGAATTATAGTAAGGTAAGCCATGTTGATTTCATGTTGATTTAGCATCAGCATGATTTAGCATGAATTATAGTAAGGAATTGGTACTGAATTATAGTAATGAATTATAGTAAGGAATTGGTACTGAATTCGAAGCAACTAGTGCAAAAAATTTCATGTTGATTTAGCATCAGCATGTGGCAAGAATGCAAGATCAAGACAACTAGAAATGAATACATTTCTAGTACAAAAATTTCTGGCCTTTAATTGTATAAGCAACATCATGATTTAGCATCAGCATGCATGATTTAGCATCAGTATTTTTGTAACAAAAATCCATTCATAATAGTCATAAGATTATTTCATTCCTTACAATGTGAATACATTTGTTGTTGTTGCATGCCTAATGTACAAAGCTCATAAGAGTCGAACAGCAACATCATTATCTCACACTTGATTATTTTTTCTCTATAGTTTTGCTTCTGAAAAGTTGTTAATTTGTTAGTGAGTTATATTATTTATATTTAGAAAATTCCAGAACCTGTTATTTGTGCACATTGTAAAAGTCAGTACCTATTTTTTCCATACTAAATTTTAAGATTCAAGTTTTTGTGCAGTGCACATTGTGAAAGTCGGTATTATTTTCATCCTTTTCATAAAGTGCAAATATGGTCAAAAAAATATCTTTCGTTTTCATATCTGGCCTTTAATTGTATAAGCAACAGCCAAAATCACTTGCAGTAAGGACTAAAAAAAGCAGGCACAATATTACTTACTCCTATCTGAATGTGATTTCCATCATCTGACTGAAATTAAAGACATGCAACACTAAAGAGGGCCATATGGGTCAGGCTGGGATAAGCAAGTAGATAATGCCATAGTGCAAAACAACAATCGCAGAGAGCAAACAAAAATGATATAATGCCCAAGTATATGAACACTACCGAACAAGATTTTGTTGAACATACCTTAACTTATCAAACAATTCGGATCAACGATGAAGACTCAATAAAATCAACCCTTGGTCTATGCGCTTGAGTCATACGAGAATCAGAGAAGGCGGTAGTTGAGGAGAAGGAGAGAAATTTAAGAGAAGCGGCAGCTATGACTATGAGGGATTGACAAAGCTTAGAGGAGGAGAGCTGGAGAGGAAGGGAGGCGGTAGACTGTAGACGAGGAGAAGGAGTTTACCGATTAGGGTTTTAGTTTGATTTTTTTTTTTTTTTTTTTCAGGAGAGAAGATAGTTATTTTAATACCGGCCAACTTTTTACCTTTTTCACCCTCCATAATGTCAAATTTTGCGGAAAAAAAAAGAAATGACGATATTATCTTGATAACAATATGTATAATATATATTCGGTTATTTTGGTTAACCACAAATACCATTTAATTAATCGTTTCCTAATCAAATATCCGCAAATAATTTTGTTCGGTTAATTGTAAAAAAAAAATTCATTATTTTGGTACGGTTAATTGGAAAAAAAGTCGGTTTTCCGGTTTTTCGGTTTCAGTTATTTATGCCCAGCCCTACTCTCACTCACCCGACCCGATCACCCGAACCACCCCATCTGATCCACATCCACCCGCTCACCCGCTATGTTTAAAACCCTACATAAAAAAAATCTAATTTCTCATTCCTTACTCGGTCACTCCTCATTAACCTTCATGACTGCCTCCATCGTCTATGTGTATTCCACTCCTCCAACCTCAGTCACCCACCACTCCACGGTCTCCACCGGTCACTTCCCCGTCGGAACTCAGCAGTCTCGCTCTGTCACTCCTCCAACTTCGGTCCATTGCTCTCTCAGTTCCACTCAGCTTCTTGAAGTATTTCATAATGTGTACCATAATAGCATTTATTTAATGTATATGCACTTAAAGCATTGCTTACATATATGTAGCAGTTACGAAGGAGAGGACTGAGGAGTACACAGATTTGTGGATAAAGAATCAAGATTACCACAATATCTACTTGTATTTAAATATTCTTCATGAATTAAACTAGACCTTTGATGTATTTGAAGAATGTTTAATGTTTTGTTAGACTTGAAATTTGGATTATATTTCTTTTTATTTTCTTTTAACATAATTATATCCATTTTTGCTTCAATATTTTTTAAAATAATTTCCACACGAAATCATCCAATTCACCCGATCACCCGCGGATGATTGGGTGGATTGGAGCGGATGATGCCCCATTACGGATGCAGATGGATTGGGTGAGTTATCCAACCCATGGATCGGATGATGGATGTGGTTCATCCATCTTTCACCCGATCCATTGTCATCCCTATTTACTATACACAGGAATTAAGAAATCTACTGCCCAAAACAATGCATAGAAAAAAAAATCAAACCCATTTTTCAACCAATTAAAACCCTTCACTTAATTTTAACAGCCAATCAGATTACAACATTAAGGTTCACACAGATTGCCATATTTAGCTAACAAAAATAGAACAAAATACCCGTGACAGTAAAACCATTCAGATTCTATAAAAGCAGTTAACACACTGCATAGAAATTAAGTTATCCTCTGTTTAAACACAAAACAAACAGAAATTACAGCAAAAACTGAGAAGCTTGAAATTAAATTTTGGGCATCATTGTCTGAGTCGGATGGCTTCAGCATTTAATTTGAATGAACCTTCAGTCCTTGATGATGATGGCTACAGTTATGAGGAGATGAGGGACATAGGAGCAGAACCTGAATTTGATTTCGATCTAAACCAGGAGCCAACAGCATCAGAACCAGAGGTTCATGGACAGGCAGAGCATCATCATGAACCACCAACTCCTAGACTCAACAGTTCTAAAAAAATGCAACTTCTCAATCTTCTTCTCACCAGACTTTCAGAGGGTTCACTTCCATATGGAGCCATCAAAGAAGTTGCAACACTATTCAAGGTGTCAACAAGAACAGTTAGTAGTATCTAGGGTATAGCCAAGCAACAACAACAACAACCAACCAAAGTCCACAATACATAAGCAAAACAACAACCAAAGTCCATAATAACAGAATTCCCAAAAAACAGAGCCTTCAAACAGAGGAACTTAGCTATATAGTGTCCGAGCGGGATGTGGGGGAGCAGATACAGATGGAGAGTCAAGGATGACAATGAGCTCCAACGTCGACATATCCACATCAAACGACACCTCTGGCGTCAAAGTGTCTGGGATCACGATGACCTCTTTGGGACGAGATAAGGCCTCGTTTTCAGAGAGCTCTGGCGACCACTTCATCTCCATGGACTCCTTCTTCTGCTCCGAGGACCAGAGCATGTTGATGTAGATCTCCTCGGACGGGACATGGCTTCAGGTATGATCTCCAACACAGTCTGGACCCCAATTGCAGGGCGGGGACAAAGAGCAACCAGATCGACTCTCTGTGGCAGAGGGATCGACATCAGTCAAATCTTTGAAAAACAGATTCAAAGCTTCTTCAGAATCGTTGTTCATGAGGTTTTCAGAGATGGATGGAGATTGAGGATCAGCAGAGAAAGGCGAGCTCGGGTTTGAGACAGAAACGGACACCCGTCCAATGGACAAGGGAGGTGTTCTGCTCTGGGTGAAGCTCTAAGATGGTCGGGTATGGCTAGAGTTGTCCATTGAAGGAGAAGAAGTGAGCTAGGATTTTCAGAGAAAGAGGCGAGAAAGAGAGCTAGGGTTTCAGGAGAGATGGAGGCGAGAAAGAGATTGAGATAATGAGAGAGGTGAGAGCAGGTAGGGTGTTATCGGGGTGGATTAGGGCTGTAAGGTTTGGACTCTGTTTTGGGCTGGTTTTAGAGCTAGATTAGGTTAATCTGGGTTGGGTTAATCACACTTAGTTCGAGATATGCACTGGGTTAATCTGGGTATTAAAAAAACTGAAATAATTTGGCTTTGTTATGGTTAATTAAGAAATTGGTTATGTAAAAAATGGAAAAAATTTAAAGGAGATGAAGGTGGTTGATGAATTAATGATGAAAATTAAATGGAGAAAATGATGTAGATGGTTGATTTGATTGATAAAGTGTTGTAAGAGATATGAATAAAATCAAAAGATTAAGGGTATAATGTGAAGAAATTAATAGATAGAAAAGAAAATATGAAAAACTTTAGAAGACGTCCGAAACGAAAACATAAAGAACATCGGATAATGTAGTTCTTTATCCACATTTAGTAATCACGTTGTTGACCTTATAGCTGCAGCTATGAGTAAAAGTTAGAAAGAAAGAAAAAAAAAAACAATATTAAGAATAAAAAGTTTTGTGAAAGAACCTCTAGACTCAAATTGAGACCAAACTTAGAATTTAGGGATTGGGGAAAAATTTGCTTTGCTTTGCTTGTTTACATGGACTAGCTAGTTGTTGATTGGTTGATCGTATAGATTTGCATGATTATCTGCGACCCCATCAACATATATATATTCATGATGAGCGCCATCGTAGACTTTAGTTGTAATTGTAACGAAAGGGACTATAGAAGGTATGTATCATGTATGAACAAAACCCACTTGGCATATGATATTCATGCTATCATTGCAAAAGCCAGCTCATACTAGATTGCGACTTCAAACAAGTCTCAACCAATTCAACCCTTCCGGAAAGTTCCATTTATTTAGATAGCTAAACTTGTCTACAGAATTTAAAGCCTATAGTAGAGTGCTCAAGGCTCGTTTTTAGAATTTCATAGGGATTAAATGATAAAAAATAAGAATTATTGTGGGCCGTTCGATGCTTCATATTAAATTATTTGTGAAATAAAATATAAAACAAGGAGTATAAGTAAAACGGTGGCAATTTGCTAATGGAGGCTAGGGGAGGTTGACGACGGGATGCTGGTGGTGGAATGCACAAACGATGTAAACTAAACCTTCAATTGCACAGGGGGAAGCTTTATACATCTTTCGCCACCGGAAACGAGGCAGCCAATGGACGGGAGGATTTGGCCGTCGAGTACTTATGCGGCGTTGTTTAGGGCGGTATTGTTTGGCCTGAGTTTGGTGAGGCATCGCTTGGAACGCAGGAGAAGGGATCGGGAAAGGGTTAGAGGGAAGGGGAGGTTTGTCGACGCGAATTCGGAAGGCGGAAACGAGGAGGGCGATTGGATCGTTTTTTTCGTTTGGAGCGGATGATTCGTTGCCTGGAATAAGTTATAGTCTGATTAAGACTTCGAGGAAGGTTGCTAGGTCTCCGTATAAGGTAATGTGTGGATTGGAATTTGTTTATTGCTTGAAATTAGTGGTGAATTGTTGAAGATAAGAACGCTATCTGTTTCAGATTGTTATTTTTGTGCGTGTGTTGGTTTTTAGGTGTTGGATACACCTGCATTGAAAGATGATTTCTATCTGAACCTGATTGACTGATTATCTCACAATGTATTGAGAAATTGCGTTTACTTGTGGAATGCCTGCAGCAGTAAGGTACATAATCTTCATTATTTGGTTTGATTAGGTTATTGATTTTCAGTTGCAACGTCAGATTTTGACTTGTTTTTTTCCCATAAATATCCAGGCTTGTGTCCAATGAGAAATCATGTCAATGAACCTAGCTGTTTGAATATATGAATCTAGTATACATGATGTTTGTTTGTTGTGCTAAGAGCAATTATCATTGACAAAGTAGAGTTTCATGACAATTAGATAACTTTCATGGAAATTGAGAATAGTAAGTAGTTGTACTGGTTATCTGCATTGTCCTTTTCCATTCTAATTTCCACAAAATGAAATTTTCTATGCTTCCCTTCAAATCTTCGGTACTAGTATTTTTAGATGAGTGCCATTAAATTTTCAACTTTGAAGGTTCTTTCGACTTAAGTTGTTTTTACTTGATCATTTGGTCAAATTTTTCAAAGAAAACTATGTTGTAGTGATATGACTTGATTTGTACCTTGTAGGTTCATCAGATTTTTTTGGGTGGTTCACTAACTTGAACTTGTGCATTCACTAATTTATTCCCTTAGTGTGCTTTTGAATTTTAATGATTCTTGATATGTGCATTATGAGGATTATAGATTTTTAATCCATGATGAACATCCAATCGTTAACTTATGAACTTGCTAGTGTTGACACATAAACTCTCTTACTTATTTCACTTGGTGTGGTAAATTTATGAATTAAAGCCTTTTAAAGTTGACTTGTTCTTCAACTTATCGTGATGAATGAATCTAGAGTCTCAGGATCTACATAGAAGCAAAATGACAGGTTTAACAATGATTGAACCATGTTTTACTGTATGATTATGCCACACCTTCATGCTAGTTGCACTGCATTACCAAAATTTGATTATCTTTACTCTTGTAGGAACAACTAGGGTGTTAGCTGATGTCCAGCTACTGAATCGTAATTCATATATGGTACTTACATGTGAAAGCTTGAAGCAAATTAGAAGTTTAGGCAGTAACACGTAAAAGGTAATTGATCAAAAGAAAGATTTAGTCTATAAATCAGCCTGTTCTCGATGCCATATTTTTGAAAGAAATATTATGTTATTGTATTCAGTGGTACAGGTTTCTAGTACAGGTTTTGATGAAGGATCATCTGAGCATCAACCAATGCCGGTCATTCCCGAATTCGAGGGTGCATTGACACGTTCGAGGGCAAAGGAGGTCCAACAAGAGTTAGACAAGTTAGTCGCCTTTATCTTGTCTAAGGTGCATATGAGTACAAAGGATCTCTTGGGAACACCCACGAGAATGGTGTTTATTATCAATGTTCGAGATAACCCGGACGAAGGCAACGAAGGAAACCCGCAGGACAGCGACCGCGATCGCGGCCCTCTCCCTGGCGATCGCGGGAATTAAATGTCAAAAAGCCGTAGCCAGATTGCTTAAACCGCGATCGCCAGATCCACATGGCGATCGCCATATTTCAGACGGCAGAGACTTCGAGATTTCCATATTTAGTTGTTTTCGGGATTATTTGTTTTTAGGATATTTTTGGCAATACTTTTATTTGTTTTATTTCTTTTAATTGGTCACCTTATTGACTCTATATAAGGTTTGCCCTAGTTATTGTTTTAGGTACCCAGACTTTGATATTGAATATAGCGTTTTTCGTTTTTTTCCTCCCAAAAGAGTGCTTTTGTGAGTAGAGTGTCTTGTGTGCATTGTTGTTGAACTCGTCCTAGTTGTACTTGTGTGTGTCAATCTCTTCCATAAGATTGGTGCTATCGGGACTCCATAGAGCATACTCCAGGTGTCTTGGCCTACCATAGTCATTGTGTTTGGTTGTAATCCATTGAGGTTTCTTCATCATTCGATAAGGTTCTTGTTCCTAAGTTCAAGGGTTTTATCGTTGTTTGATTTGGTTCCAATTGGCCTATCATTCGACTTATCCTTCTTTCATCTCATTCTAATTCCGCCTATCTTCTCTGTTCGAGGTTTGGTGTCTAGATCGGACAACAACGGCTTATCCCCGCATCAAATTGGTACCAGAGCTGTGTTGACACCATCCCGTCTTTACAAGAACGTTACGAGACCCCTATTCAGAAAATCACAAAAAGAGTCAGTTTTATTTTCTTGTTAGTCAGTTTCTTTGAGAAATTGATTTTTGAGTGTTCGATACTTTGATCTTTCTTGTTGAATTTGTTTCAGGTTGTGTACAAGAAGCTTGGATCGATTCGTGTTTTTGGAGATCGATAGATTGGAGTTTGGAGCACCCTTGTCCCAAAAAATCCATTCATCCCATCACCCATCACAAATTCATCCATGTCCACCAAAAACGCAGCCGTCAAGAAACCCTAGAGTTGCTGAAGAAATCTTATCTTTTCAACAAGGAAATCAAGTTGGTTAGTCTTTTGTTTATTTTATTTTGCTGAGATTAATATATCATATATCGAGTCTGTATTTTCGTTTTTACTGAGACAAAAAAAAATAAAAAAAAAGAAATGAAAAGAAAAAAAAATACCAAAAAAAAAGAAAAGAGAAAAGTCTCATATTCAGCAATTATTTTTTTGTTTTTGTTGAGTCAAAGTCCAGTTGAGTCTTGTTAGAGTCGGAATTCAAAATTTGGAGGAAACGGGATTGCCACGAGCCCGTTACGAAGACGGAGAAATTTCAAGTCGGCAAAATCCCGCGATCGCCACTCAAAACTCGCGATCGCGGCCTTCATAAGCCACTTTCTGTAGAGCCCTCAGATAAGGCTCCGCGATCACCCAGCGAGCACCCCGCGATCGCCACCTTGTGCCTGGGGACCGCCGTCGCCCTGTTCGAGCTACTGCAAGTCTTCTGAGCCATACCCCAGCCTACCCTACCCCTCTCGACTCCGTCTTCGATCCTTCATTGACACCAGTCGGGACAAGTTAAGGTACGCTTCCTTTTGGCCCTCTTGAGTTCGAATTTTGAGTTTCACAGTTGTTTGCATTTACATTCTTGCAAACGTCTTTTGAGTCATTGTTTTCTTTCTTTTGTTGAGTCGTTTTGCTTTGAGTCAGAACCTTGAGTTGAAACCCCGCCCCTACACTAGCCATCTCTATCTCTACCATCACTCATCATAGTGCTAGGAGCCTGCTAGTTTCGATCTATTGGGTTTTTGATTCACACAAGGCAATTCATCAAGAAAAGCTTGTTACAACAACAATTGAGAGAGAGTGCGGAAAAAAACATACGAGAGTAAACACTTGCGAGTTGTTTTCATTTACACTCACTTAACGTTGTTCTGTGTTAGTCTTTTATTTGATAATGGACAGGTCCCCTTCGCCCAACAGGCGAAACACAGAGGCCAACCCTGTCACCTCGGAACTCATGATGAACTTCCTTCGAGAGTTTAGGCAAGAGCTTACTGCGGGTATTACAACATCTCTCAGTGGGATTACCACAACCATCAGGCAGGAGCTATGCCTGACCCCACCTCCAACAACTACGGAGCATATTGGAGCTTCCCGAGACGCTCCCACAGACGCTCCCCGGAGACCCTTACCAACCCAACGGGAAGTCTATGACGCTGCTCAAGGGGCCCGAGAAGGTAGAGAGGCGGCAAATGGGTATGACCGGGAAGAAGCAGCAGAGGCAGTATGGCGACCCCCTCGTCAACAAGGAGGGTACCAGGGAAGGAGAAGAGAACCTGAGCAAGATGGAGTTGGGAAGATCAAGGTGAAGATCCCAAGTTTTGAGGGCAAGTGTGATCCAGATGTCTACATGGAGTGGGAGACGAAGATTTAGCAGATCTGGAATTGTCACAACTTCCCCGAGCATAAGAAGGTGCAACTTGCATCTTTAGAATTTAATGGCTATGCTCTAGTTTGGTGGGACAGCTTAGTAAGAGGAAGAGCTGCAAATGGAGATTATCCCGTTGCTAGGGATGTAATGAAGAGAATGATGAGAGCTCGATTTGTTCCCCCACACTATACTAGAGAGCATATACAGCGGCTTGAGAATTTGAAACAAGGATCTATGGGAGTAGAAGAGACCTTCAATGCTATGCAAATAGCCATGGTCAGAGCCAATTTGGTTGAGGATGAAGAGACGACGATGGCCAGATATCTTCGTATCCTCCACCCATATGTGGCTAATGAGATTGAGATGTTTCCCTACAATTCTATGAGTGAGCTGTTGCACTTGGCAATCAAGGTGGAAAGGAAAACAAAGGCTAGGAATAAGGGAATCAGAAATGCAGGCGGGTCTTCCAACAGCTGGAAAAATCAGCAGGTAAGGTCTTCCTACCCATCAGCCCGAGACGCCCCTTCCAAGGAAGATAGTGGTTCCCGAAGGAACCCACCACCAGCTGCCCAAGTGCCTACAAAAACTACAATTGGCCCTTCCAGTGGACCCCGAAGGAGTACTTCTAACCCTACTTCTAGAGATAGGGATATTGAATATTTTAAATGTAGAGGAAAGGGTCATATGATGAAAGATTGTCCTAATTCTAGAGTCTTAAATGTTAATCAACTAGGTGAATATGAAAGTGAAAGTGATAAGGAAGGAAACCTAGATGAAAATAATGATGAGGATGATCTTGAGGATGAAATTGGTTATGAGCATGGTGATTCTTTAATTTGTAAGAGAACTTTGCATGTACAACCCGCCCCTTGTGAAGATAACCAGAGAGAAAATTTGTTTCATACTAGATGTTTTGTTCAAGGGAAGATTTGTAATATGATCATTGATGGGGGGAGTTGTTGCAACATTGCTAGCACTAAATTGGTTTCTAAATTGCAAATTGCTACTATTTTCCACCCTAGACCATATAAATTGCATTGGATGAATGAATGTGGTGAATTGAAAGTCCAAAAGCAGGCTAGAATAACATTCACATTAGGGAAATATGAAGATACAGTTTTGTGTGATGTTGTCTCTACGCAGGCTTGTCATATATTGTTAGGTAGACCATGACAATACGATAGGAAAGTTGTTCATGATGGTCATACTAACCGCCATTCATTTACTTTCAATAATAAGACTGTTACTCTTAAGCCTATGACCCCAGCGCAGATAGCAGATGCTTATGAGAAGAGCAAGGGCAAAAGAGGGGCAAATTCGAACGAGGAGGACAGAACAGAGGCAGAAGCAACGCGGAGCGACCGCGATCGCGGAACATCCCTGACGATCGCGGCCATAAAAACCAAGGTTCTGCAGACAGCGACCGCGATCGCGACCAATCTCTGGCGATCGCGGGAAGTAATGCAGTAGTCCCCGCGAAGAGCACGCGAGGACGCGATCGCCGGAATTCCAAGGCGATCGCGTCAAGGCGTTCTGCGCAAGAATTTCCTTCGCCTCCGAATGCTCTTTTGGCTTCCAAATCCGAGTTGCAAGGTGAGTATCTACCTTTAGACACTACTTTAATGATGCTATGCAAGAGGTTTGTGTTGACAGGTACCGATTCTCGAGCTGATCTACCCCGAGCATTCAAGCTATTCTTGAGGAGTTTGCTGATGTGTTCCCGGATGAGATCCCAGCAGGCTTACCGCCCTTTCGGGGTATTGAGCATCAGATTGATCTTATTCCAGGAGCTTCATTACCTAACAGGCCAGCTTACAGAATGAATCCTCAGGAGATTCAAGAGCTCCTAGATAAGGGTTATGTTCGAGAGAGTCTTAGTCATGTGGTGTCCCGGTCTTGCTGGGGCCTAAGAAAGACGATTCTTGGAGAATGTGTGTTGATTGCCGAGCTATCAATAACATAACTGTCAAGTATCGTCATCCTAGACCAAGGCTAGATGACATGTTGGATGAACTTCATGGAGCCACCAATTTTACCAAGATTGATCTTAGGAGTGGCTACCATCAGATAAGGATGAGAGAATGCGATGAGTGGAAGACTGCCTTCAAGACCAAATTTGGTTTATTTTTTTTTTGGTCGAAGCGATGCAGCACTGTCGTGCGCTACATTAAAATGTAACTATTTAAAAGTGGGGTAGTCACTCCCCTTACATCTTCCTCGAGAAGTTCCAAAATACAATTAGGCGGGTTGCTAAGGAAATGAAAACAAAGAGGGAAATCAAAAGCTAAAGAATCAAGTCGATCTGCATCGCGGTTTGCTTCCCTTGGGACATAACGGACATGGACAAGCCAAATCCTACGCAAAAAGCAAAGACACCGGGATGCAAGCAGGGCCGGTCCTAAGGTTTTGGAGGCCCCTGGGCGAAAATAAATCAAAGGCCCTAATTTTTTTTAACTTCACATATATCATACTTACAATTTCATCTGATTTCTAAAAGTATATTTAAAAGATGAACATATAAAATATACGGGACGCCTATATACATGCGTTTTTTTCCCTAAATGAACACGAATCTGTGCGCACAACATATGCGCACAGATATGTGCGGTGTACAACCTTGTGCGTACAAGTTATGCGCACAGATTCGTGTGCATATAGTCCTTAAAGCGCGCGCATATAGTCATTGCCAAATATAACATGCGATACGAACAAAAGTAGAGTTATTTATAATAAAAAGTTAAAAACCATAAGAATTTATAAATTTAGGTTGCCAAATTTATCAATTTTACATACCTCTTATAGAATAAGTTTGATTTGTCACCGTAACAATCAATTTATAAATTTTTCGTATGCCCTAATTGAAAAATTTAAGGTGATTGAAGGATGAATGAGAATAACATTTGATATTTTGGATTGAATTGGAAAAACAAGAGAAGATACGAAGGTGATTTATGATTGAGTGGAGTCGTTGAACTTCGTGGCTCCAACGTTCTCTAAAGATCATTAAATTTTTTGACTTTATTTGACATAATACTGGAGAACATTTTGAAAAGAAAAGGAAATAAGGATATGATTAGACCGTATAAGTGCTAAATATGGTGTAACAATGTAATGTGTATTTTCATTTTTTTTATTTAATTAATTGCTAATGTATGGTGTAAATATATTATTATTTTTATTTAATGAATGACCTTAATTTAAGGGAAATGGGCCCATTTTAAGATTAACTCTGGCCCACATTAACCCAACAGAGGCCCATTTTACATTCTCGGATTTTGTTTAAAAAGATTGCAGCGGATGAGATTCGAACCCTTTCCCATCTGGTTGATTAAAAAGGTTCTTCACCGCTGTGATACTTGAGTTTGTTTTCCAATCTGTACAACTAATAATACATATACGAAATCAAAAAAATTGGGCCCCTAAAATTTTTGGGCCCTAGGCCGTCGCCCTTGCTGCCCATGCCTTTGGGACGGGCCTGGATGCAAGGCTGAAAAAAGGGTGATCATGTTGAACCTCACCCAAAACGAGATCCACAACAATTCGAGTGTCCGAGCAAGGCCACCCACAGCGGCTGATTGGTTGAACTGATGAAAGGACCTGTCCACATTGATTTTAATGTAGCCCAAATGAGTGGCTTGTGATGCCATTTGGATTGACTAATGCTCCCTCTACGTTTATGAGACTTATGAATCATGTCTTGAGGAAGTTTATAGGGAAGTTTGTTGTTGTCTATTTTGATGATATCTTGATTTACAACAGGTCCCTAGAGGAGCATGGACGACATCTCAGGGAAGTTTGTTTGTCGTTACTCTTAGTCTACAACGACTATATGCTAATTTGAATAAATGTGATTTTTGCACTGATAAAGTTATATTTCTTGGTTTTGTAGTGAGCTCCCAGGGATTACAGGTGGATGAAGAGAAGATTAAGGCCATTCAGGATTGACCAACCCTCACTACTAGCAGCCAAGTCAGAAGTTTCCATGGATTAGCTAGCTTCTATCGGCGTTTTGTGAAGGATTTCAGCACAATTGCTGCCCCCCTAACTGAAATAACGAAGAAGCATACCTCATTTGAATGGAAGGAAGCTCAAGAAAAGGCGTTTGAGGAGCTAAAACGCAGATTGACGAAAGCACCATTACTTTTGCTTCCCGACTTCACAAGGCCCTTTGAAGTGGAATGTGATGCCTCAGGAGTGGGCATATGAGGAGTTCTCATGCAGGAAGGTAAGTCTATTTCCTTCTTTTCTGAAAAGTTGAAAGGTGCAATTCTGAATTACTCTACTTATGATAAGGAATTTTATGCATTGTATAGAGTACTTAAGACTTGGCAACACTACTTATGGCCTAGAGAGTTTGTTTTGCATATCGATCATGAATCTTTGAAACCTTTTAGGAGTCAAGACAAACTTGATAGAAGACATGGTAGATGGATGGAATTTATTGAGACTTTCCCTTATATCATCAAATACAATAAGGCAAAGGATAATGTTGTTGTTGATGCATTTTCTAGGAGGCATGCATTAATTGTTCAACTTGACCCTAAGGTGTTAGGCTTTGTTTACATCAAAGAGTTATATCGTGATGATGCATATTTTGGTGCCATTTATAAGCAATGTTTGGCTAAAGGAACTTTGGATAAGTTTTACTCGTTTGATGGTTTCTTGTTTAGAGCTGAAAAAGTATGCATACCTAAGTGTTATTTGAGATTATTGCTTGTTCAAGAAGCCCATAAGGGTGGATTGATGGACACTTTGGTAGAGATAAGACATATCATATGCTGCATACTCATTTTTATCGGCCACATATGCTTAAGGATGTTGAACATTGTTTGAAAAGATGTTTGGAGTGTCTTAAGGCTAAATCTAGAGTTAAGCCACATGGATTGTATACTCCCTTACCTATTCCTACAATTCCTTGGGTAGACATTAGTATGGATTTTATTGTGGGGTTGCCTAGGACTAAGAAAGGGAGAGATTCTATTTTTGTGGTTGTTGATCGATTCTCTAAGATGACTCATTTTATTGCTTGCAACAAGACTGATGATGCTCGTAATGTGGCTGACTTGTTCTTTACAGAAATTGTTAGGTTACATGGAGTACCAAGGACTATTGTGAGTGATAGGGATGTGAAATTCCTAAGTTACTTTTGGAAAACTCTTTGGGGGAAAACTAGGAGCTAAATTATTATTCTCTACAGCTAGTCACCCTCAAACTGATGGCCAAACTGAAGTAACCAATAGGACCTTAGGAACCCTTTTGAGATTCATTCTTAGGAAGAATTTGAAAGCTTGGGAAGAAGCCTTACCCCATGTTGAGTTTGCCTATAATAGAGCCATCCATTCCTCGACCTCGTTGAGTCCCTTTGAATGTGTGTATGGTTTGAATCCACTAACCCCTTTTGATCTTATGCCGTTACCTACGAAGGAGCGAGTGGATTTCATTGCAGGAAAACAGGTTGATCACATCAAGGAGATTCATGAGAGGACAAGAGCTAAACTGCTGGAGGTGGCTGCAACAAATGCTAGCAAAGCAAATAAGAAGAGGAAGAAGGTCCTATTCAAGGAGGGAGATCTTGTGTGGGTCCACTTTAGGAGAGAGTGGTTTCCCAACAAACGCCACTCAAAGTTGTCCGGTGATGGACCATTCAAGGTGCTTAAGAAGCTTGGAGATAATGCCTTATGTACTGGAACTCCCCGGTGAATATCAAGTGAGTGCAACCTTCAATGTGCAAGATCTTACACTTTTTGAGGGAGACGAGGAGGAGCTGGATGATTCGGGGTCGAATCCTTTTCAAGAAGGGGAGGATGATAAAGGATCATCTGAGCATCAACCAATGCCGGTCATTCCCGAGTTCGAGGGTGCATTGACTCGTTCGAGAGAAAAGGAGGTCCAACAAGAGTTAGACAAGTTAGTCGCCTTTATCTTGTCTAAGGAGCATATGAGTACAAAGGATCTCTTGGAAACACCCACGAGAATGGTGTTTATTATCAGTGTTCGAGATGACCCGAGCGAAGGCAACAAAGGAAACCCGCAGGACAGCGACCGCGATCGCGGCCCTCTCCCTGGTGATCGCGGGAATTAAATGTCAAAAAGCCGTAGCCAGATTGCTTAAACCGCGATCGCCAGATCCACATGGCGATCGCCATATTTCAGACGGCAGAGACTTCAAGATTTCCATATTTAGTTGTTTTCGGGATTATTTGTTTTTAGGATACTTTTGGCAATACTTTTAATTGTTTTATTTCTTTTAATTGGCCACCTTATTGAATTTATATAAGGTTTGCCCTAGTTATTGTTTTAGGTACCCAGACTTTGATATTGAATACAACATTTTTCGTTTTTTCCTCCCAAAAGAGTGCTTTTGTGAGTAGAGTGCCTTGTGTGCATTGTTGTTGAACTCGCCCTAGTTGTACTTGTGTGTGTCAATCTCTTCCATAAGATTGGTGCTATCGGGACTCCATAGAGCATACTCCAGGTGTCTTGGCCTACCATAGCCGTTGTGTTTGGTTGTAATCCATTGGGGTTTCTTCATCATTCGGTAAGGTTCTTGTTCCTAAGTTCAAGGGTTTTATCGTTGTTTGATTTGGTTCCAATTGGCATATCATTCGACTTATCCTTCTTTCATCTCATTCTAATTCCGCCTATCTTCTTTGTTCGAGTTTCTGTTCGAGGTTTGGTGTCTAGATCGGACAACAACGACTTATCCCCGCATCAGGTTTCTAGTTAATATTAAATAAGGTGACTGTAACACCCCAAATTCACTTGAAAATATTACCGCCAGTGACCCCGGATTTAACTGTCCAAAGTCATCCAAGGCTTTACAGTATGCATCACAAATATAAAATAGTAATAAAAATGCAATGACATTATTAAAATAATCAAACGGATTTATAAACGCGGAAGCGATTGTTGTCACCAGCCATTATTATGAAGACATTATTCTTAACGATATTACAGAGATTACATCAAAAGACTATGCAAGTGGAATTTATGTGTCACCCGTCCCTATGCGGAAGCGTTATTATGAAGACATTATTCTTAACGATATTACAGAGATTACATCAAAAGACTTAATTAAAGTATTTGAATTACAGAATAGGTTTTAAACCCTATTACTAATCTCAAAATCTTAATTTTATAAATAGAAACTCTAAAACACTATCAGATGCCTTCAACGTCGGGAACTTGATTCTTCACGTATGAGAAACTACCATCTGATGTGCCGTATAGGGACGGGTGACACCAGCCAACCATGCAAGGAAAAATAACGGTCGGTTAGTCTAATGAAAGACTATGCAAGTGGAATTTATGTGAGGTTCTTGTAATCGTGTCTAGTAGGCACATCCACTCTCGAGTGAAAGCCGAGAAGTGACAGGCGTTCGATACTCATACCGAATAGTTTATGGGTTTAGGATATGCAACAAGAGAAGACTCCAAAAGATTGAGTCTTATGGGAATAATATGATTTGAGAACATTATAGTTAATTTTCACACATACGTTTAAAACAACCAACTTTGAATAATGAACTAACGATCAACCTCACCACAAATATTGTGTGAATCACCAAACATGTGAATCCAGAATGAAAAGAAAGTCATTAAGCAAGAGGCCGAGCGGTTTCCACATTCTACTCCTCGCTCGAGGTATATTAATTATGTTCTCATCCGACACTTATCTTACTTGATTTCAAAACGTATACTAACCTTATAGGCCTTTAAAGAACCACATCCACTTGAGAATCGGGATATAGCGGGATCGATGAATCACCACAAGAATCGAAATGTAGTTGGATTGCCGAATTCACCACATCCATTTTAGAATCGGTTGGTAGCGGAATCGATGAATCACTACAAGAATTTGGATGTAGCTGGATCGATCGATATATAGCGGAATCGATGAATCACTAAAAGAATCGGAATGTAGCTGGATCGATGTATCACCATATCCACTTGAGAATCAAGATATAGAGGAATTGAATAATCCATATTGAAAAGGTCATTAGGAAAATAATTAACCTAATTCATTTATTATCGAGAAATAACTACCCACACGAAACGAGGTAGTGCTCCTACGAATACTCTACTAATCTAGACATATAAGTCATTCACAATGATCACATAAAAGTGCATCAATCATCCTAAGACAAATATAATTAAATCGTGAACATTTAAAAGCACTTGAACATGAGATACTAAATGTATGAACTTCATTTTGTACTTGTATGAACTTCATTTGTACTTGTAGGAACTTCATTTTATACTCATACGAACCATTTGTTTAATATAAAGGTTTATTACATATTCTCGCTCATCCAAGTGTCTAATCACTAGTACACATTTAGTATTTTATCACACACCTTTTATCTCGGTTTCCCTGTCACCACGTTAAAAATGTTCGAAATAGTTTTTATCAGGGACCATTGTTAAGACCGAGATAAAATAAAGGAGGAGAAAAAATATCAAAATAATATATCACGGTTATATAGTTCCCTATTTTTTTAAAAGATTAAAGAAATCCCTTTTTAAGAACAAGCCTAAAAATTCCTCGTCGTGTTCAGCGAAACCTATTTCCTTTGTTCCGCTTCTCTCTCTGAAATGGTGAAATCCATCTCTTCTAAAAGTCTTGGAAAAAATTGTCTATGTACTGTCATTCATCGAAGATCGAAATCTTCACCTGACGTCGGGAAGGCTGAACCATTCCATCTTGAGTCCTGCTCGCCGCTTCCCATCCATTTCTCCCATTCGCTCATGCCTCCATCAAAATAGCGGTTTTGTGCTTTGTATTTTTCTTCTGTGGTTGATTTGTATAAATCGTTTGCGTGTAGACCTCTAAAAGATTTCGAGTGATAATCGACCAGATCAAGCTTTAATTTCAGAGTTTTTGATGTTGATCTTTCATTCACGATGTCTAGTGAAGGGAGCTGTCTGCAACCTAATTATAGATGGAGAGTCATGCAGCAATATCATCGACCGAACAGTGGTAGAGCGTCTCGGGTTGCCTACATCACCACACCGTCAACCCTACAGTCGGAATAGGCTTAATGTTGATTACGGGTCACAACGACATCACCAATCAATACTCGTTCTTTATGGAGGGGAAACGGTACACATTGCTTCCAATGATGCCCAATGAAATTATGACAACACATATGGAGAACGAGCAGCGACGACAAGCTAAAGAGAAGGAAAAGAGCATGACGAAAACAAAAAGATGGTTATAGGTCAAAATTGGGGAGCAAGGAGTCACATTCTTTAGCCACTACTAAGGAGGCCGACTCAGCAATTCAGGGGAGTCTTTCTTGTTTCTTACTTGTACCTTCTTATAACTTGCATGCCACCAGAGATGCACTTGATCTACCTTATCCTATTTCTTCCTTGGTTGCAGGAATACGAGAATTTGTTTCAAAAGGAGTCACATTGCTGCCTATCAGAGAAATTGAGCATCAGATTGATTTCATTCCGGGAGCGACTCTTCCAAATCGGACTGCATACCGAACTAATACGGAGGAAATCAAGGAGTTGCAGCGACAAGTACAAGAGGCAAGAGTGGTTCGATACTCTAGAAAGCAAATTGTTGCGTGTTTGACTTTTCGGAAAAAATAGTGAATGTATATAGCATCAAAATAGAAAGTATAAACTATAGTATTATGAACTTTCAAGTGGTATTTCTCAAATACCTACGATAGAATTAAAAACAGACAAATTTGCCAGTGCACAACAGTAATGCATATTGTATCTTGTGGTGTTGCCATGCCCACTATTTGTATTGATATCTAGATATCAGGTATGAGTATGAGATATCACTCATATCCATATCTGCGTTTGGTATAATCAGTATATCAATATCAATTTGATATCTGTTGTTTGGTATGAGCCAAGTATATCAAGTATGAATATCGAAATGATTTTAGAGTGTGTTTTTGTGTGTTTTTGATATCCCTCAAAAACTTGGTATATCAAAGATATCACCCATATCCATACCCATACCCGATATCTTATACCCATATATTGATACCCATACCCGATATTTAGATATCGATACCAAACGGGCCCTAAGAGTATCCATGCATGACAGTGTTTGCTTCTCTATAAATATGGCGGAATTAACAAACTTATAATACCTTGACAAGAGTTGGCAAAGCAAGAAAGAGGGTGCTAACGGGAATCGGTTTGCTCATGAGAGTCAGTCTCAACCACAATCCAAAAGGCGTTTCTTGAAGACCCAGGCTTCTAGCATTGCGTGGTTTAAGGCATTCCCAATTGTCACCACCATTTCTATCTTCAATTTTGGCAGGCTAGTGAGACTGCACAGTAATAAACTATTCGTCTATGTAACAACAGATTGATTACACTTTGGATGTTTTGCTGATTTCACTCATAAGTGACATATACGAAGCATAATCCCTAACAAGCCCTTTCTCACCACGCAAACACGCCAAGGCATCTGGATTGCCATGTCTACAATGTCCTTCCAACAGAATGTTATAAGTGATATCATCAGCTACCACCCCAAGATTAAGCATGGCATCTAACAGCATATCAGCATTCTTCATCTGTCCCTGCTTGCACAAACCATTCATCAATACATTATATGTCACAACACCAGGAACATGCCCATTGTTTCTCATCTCTTCAAGTAACTTGAACCCCGTTTTGGTATCGCCCATTTTACAAAAGCCGTCCATGATCATGGTGTAGGTAATAATATCTGGTTTAAATACAGCTCCCAGCATTTCCCTTAGGGCTCTTTCTGCATCAACAACAAAGCCTGCTTTGCAAAAACCAGAGATTAGGGCAGTAAACGTCACATCGTCGAGAGGAATCGCTTCCTTAATCATCTTCTCTTTGAGCTCCAAAGCTGTTACTAGGTCACCTTCCTTGCAGCTTCCATCAATTAGAGTAGTGTAAGTGAATTTGTCAAGCCTAAGGCCTTTATCAACCATCTCATTCACCAGGCTCATCGCTCTTCCTAGGTTTCCATCTCTGCAAAAACCATAAATCAGAGAATTATACGTAACCAAATCGGGAAGGACACCCTTTCTCAGCATTTGACCATATATTACCATGCCCAGGTCGGGCCTCCCATTCTTACAATACCCGTTGATCAAAGTGGTGAAAACAACATCATTTGGAGGCAAACCTCTTTGACGCATTTCATCAAACAGGGTACCTGCATCTGTCAACCTACCTTCCTTGCACAACCGATCCATGAAAGCATTGTAGGTGAAAGCATCAGGCAAGACTCCCATCTCCTCCATCAGATCCTTCAACCTAAAACTCTCACCCAGATCACCAAGTTTACAACGCGCAAGGATCAGAGTATTGAAACTAACAGCCGTGGGCCTAAGCCCATGCTTTGTAATTTCATCGAACATCTGGCGGGCATCCTGAATCCTAGAGTCTTTACAAAACTTGGCCATGAGCACGTTAAAGGTCTTGACAGTTGGGGGAAAGCCACCATCCAAAAGCTCCTTATAAAAGCCCCAAGCCGCCATAGTGGAGCGAGTCTTGAGCAGAAGATTGAAAAGTCGAGCACAGGGGTGAAAGGGCAATGGCAAAGCATGGTTGTTAAAAAGCCTGACGCACTGAATGGCATCGGAAACCAAGCCGGAATCCAAATAAGCAATGATGAGTGAGTTATAGAGGAATTGGGAGTGAGGAGAAGTGCGGGGTTGATAGAGAGCAGTGAAGATGGAAGCAGCGGAGTTTTGAGCTTTGCGTGAGACGAGGAAGGAGAGGAGAGAGTGAGAGTGAGAATAGAGGTTGTGTTGGGCGAGGAGAAGGGCCATGGAGGAGTAGCAATGGAGGGGGAGGCGGAAGGCTGGCTGAGAGGAGACCCATGTGAAGAAATTGAAGAGGGAGAGAGGGGGAAGGGAGTGTGGGTTTGAGTTGATGAGGTCGGACACATGATGGGGCTTCAGCGATGGGAGAAGCCGTTTAAGGGGCTTCGGATCGGAGGACTTAATGGCGTCGGATAGGGATGTCAGAAAAGGGTCATCATGGCGTGGCGACGGAGGTTCAGGTGGGAGGGAGTACCAAGGTATCATAGTGGAGAATGGGAGACGACGACGACACTGCCGAGTAAGGGAACCCATTGCACGACTCACTTCTGCTTTCGCCTTTCGATTCATCTAATATATCTACCTGTTACATCAGCCACGTCACCATTTCAAAATAAAACAAATTTTTACGCTCGACCACCTTTTTTCCATTTCCGAGCGTTTCCCTCGTCTAAACACAATTCCGTCAATGGATTCTGAACCCCCTCATTCTTCCGGTCCCGACCACACCACTTTCGTCCCAATCCCAACACCTCCGGCGACTTCCGTCCCAACGGAGCCACCTCCGGCGACCTTGTCCGACGATGAAGCGTTGGTGGATGGAGGCGGCCGGCGGTATGCGACTCGAGCGGCGTTGGCAGCGGCAAATGCTCCTCCGGCGACAATTCCGGCGAACATTCCGGCGAGGGCTAGGGTTCCGGCGATTCGGGTTCCAGCGACGACGACTACGGATCCGGAGACACCGCACGAGCTTTATTCGGTATAAAATTTCTAAACCCGCTTTTTTCAAATATTTATCGTATTTAATTTTGGAAATTTATTCGTAATTTTTTTTTGTAATAATTACGATTAAATTTAAGTTTTTTATAAATTAAATATTAGAATTCGTATCTTAATTGTAATTTAATTGTAATTTAATCGTAATTTTTCATAATTACGTTTAAATTTCAGTTTTTTATGAATTAAATATTAGAATTCGTATTAATTGTAATTTAATCGTAATTTTTCATAATTACGATTAAATTTCAGTTTTTTATGAATTAAATATTAGAATTCTTATTAATCGTAATTTTTTATAATTACGATTAAGTTTCAGATTATTATGCATTAATCGAATTATTATGAATTCGTATTAATTGTAATTTTTTAGTAATAGTAGTGATTATTATTTCGTATTAGTTGAGATGTTTATTTTTTTAGTAATTATGAATTAAATATTAGAAACTTAACAGTCATAACTAGTTATGAATTAATTGTTAAATTTCTAACAATTCCTATTAAATAATTTAGTTTTCGTAGATATAAAGACTCAAATTTGATTACGAAGTTGCAAATTATTTCTGAATATTTTAGTATGAATTAGTCATACTAAAAATGTAAAAACATGTAGACTATACAAGCCGTCATGGATCAGACGGGCAACACGATGCCCGCACCAGTAGCGGAACGGCTTCTACGTCGACATGATGTGGCAGCCGGTGTGCGATTAGAGTTTGAGGCCCTCGAACGATTTTTCGGCACCGGATCACCTGAGCGTCGTGAGCCAGAGAATGAGTACGACGAGGCACAGCTGCAGCAGCAGGAGATAGATGGTTCGCATATGGAGATAGATGGACAGACAGGAGATTTCCATGACGACGTAGATTATCCTGGTCGATATCTTACTGCGTTCGACCCTATCGAACCCACACCAGTACAGGCGCAGGTGACCACAGATGACTATGATATCCACGACGCACCTCTGTTTCAGGATGCTGTACCTCGCAGTTCAGAGCATACAGAGCATACAGAGCAGGATTTACCTGCAGTGACAGATGCCGAAACGTCGACATCTTCTCCTCCTACGGTCGCATCCGCAGAGCCAGTCGCATCTTCAGAGCCAGTGTCGGGAGATTTAGACGACGATGACCATGCCGTAGCGACCTATTTTCCTTGGCTCGGGGACTCGATGCATGACATTTTTCGTCCACGTGCGCCTCACCTACTGTGTTCTTATGAGACGCATATAGCGAGATGGATATGGTCGCGTGGTCCTCTTCCAGGGCCTGCTCCCGATGTACCATTGGTGCCCCCGGTGCAGGTTAGGAAGCGTGCCCGTGCGGGGGAAGCTGTAGGCCGAGGCAGAGGCCGAGGTGGTGGTGAGGGTGTTGTAGGCAGAGGCCGAGGTGGTGGGAGAGGGAGAGGGAGAGGCCAGGAGGGTGCTGAGGGAGTTGGTGGTGAGGGTGTTGCTGCTGAGGGAGTCGCTGAGGGGGCTGCAGTTGAGGAGGTTGTTGTTGAGGAGGTTGCGGCTCCAGTTAGAGGTGGTCGTCGTCCCAGGCAAAGACGTTGAGTAGGAGATATTCAGCCAGAGGATGAACCAGAGGATGGGGACGGGGATGAGGCCGAGGCTGATGCGGCTCCGTTAGATCCGGTATGTTCAATAACATTGATCTGAATGCTTATAATAAGTTATACGTTTCATATTTACTAACCGGACGCAATTTATTTTCTGTACTTATTTAGGCTAGGAAGCTCCTAAGGGTGATGTACAGATCTGCAAAGGTTCATGATTATGAGCATCATATTTCAGCTGAGGAGGGTACATGGTTCAGGCTTGCTGAGCGTTCTAGGCTGACAGAGCTGCGCCGAGTGGGCATAGCGTCTCAGATCGATGCTGCATTGATTTCTTCTTTTGTGGAGAGGTGGCATCCAGAGACCAACACTTTCCACATGCCATTTGCTGAGATGACCATCTGCCTACATGACGTGATGCAGATCCTCAGAGTCCGTATACATGGTCGTAGCTGCAATTCACCTATGACAGATGACCAGATCTATGCGGCGCTTGCGGACGCTATGGGTCAGGAGGTTGATGACATGAAGGCATGTTATAGCTCAGGTGGCATTCATTTCGGTGCCCTCAATGCTCGGTTGGAAGTTTTGTTTGATGCGCCAGTCAGGAATGAGAGTCACATTGCCACTCTGTATCTCCTTTTGCTTCTGGGCTCGACTGTCTTGGTGGACAGGTCGACAAAGGGTGTCAAGGTCCAGTACGCGGCGCTTGTTCTCAACCATGATCGTACAGGGGACATTGCATGGGGAGCCGGCATACTTGCGTTAGTGTATCGCAATTTAGGGTCTGCATCTAGAGTCGAGACGACAACCATTGGTTCATGTGGGATTCTTCTGAGGGTAAGATCTTGTCTTTAACGTCTTGGTGAATAACTCTTAACTATTCACGTAGTTTTACTAATAATCTGTAATTGTTTATATGTAGTGCTGGATCTGGGCATACTTTCCTCATTTTCGTGATCACTTTGTCACGAACCCTGCATTCGCCCATGGAGATGCTGATGTAGGATTGTATACACCACTTAGCTCGGATACTGGGCGTTTGGTTGCCATCCGTCGCATGCTCGACAACATGAGATATGAGCAGGTTTGGATTTAATTTCTTATATTTTTTATTTCATTACCGCAATACGTGTCTAATTTGGCTTGTTATTTGTTTCAGGTTAACTGGCAGCTATGGAGAGATTTGGACTTCAACTCACCAGAGGTTTCTCCTACGAGATTTGAGGGCGTATTGAGCATCTGGAAATTTCATGAGGCCTACAACCCTAGGAGAGTCCTGCGGCAGTTTGGGCGGGCTCAGCCCGTTCCCGACCCACCCATTCAGCCGTTGTCATTTAATTGGCCCATGGGTTGCACGAGGTATGACGTCGTTTATGCACCTGAGCTTCTTCTTGCATGGGACGCAGAGCCGAGGCCTCTGATCGATCTGGATGGGCCGGTTGCAGAGCCAGCATGGAAGATGTCTGATGACTATATGGATTGGTTGGACGAGTTCTCACATCCCGTCGTCGATCCATCCTCTGAGAGACATGATCGCCCGCCTCGCTATGGATATACCCCGGTGCCTATCGATGCATTAGCAGTATGTAAAATTTTATAAAGTTTGTACAAAACTTAGCTTTAGACCTTAACTAACGATTAAATTTACGTTTTGTTTGCAGCGTTGTCAGATCCTTCAAGCCATGATGCACTCTTTTCTAGACACCCCTATCTCGGATCGACCTTGGGCCACTGAAGATGTGATTCGTGGTTGGCTTGCAATCTTAGAGGCACCTCAGGCACCTTTGGCACCATCTCCCCCACGTGCATCGCGGATGCCACCACCACCACCTCCTGTTTTCCGAGATTCTGTTCATGAGAGGGGCCAGGGGAGTGGATGCGGCACTCAGGATGATACGACTCAGGAGGATGCGCACCAAGATGATATGACTCAGGGTGATGTGCCTCGGGAAGATGCTCCACCTTATACTCAGGAGACTCAGGATTAGACGCTCGACTTCTGTTTTTGTTTGATGGATGTTTTATGTACGATTGATGTTTTATGTATGCCTTTTTCTTGTGTGATGGTTTTAAATTTTATGTTTTGCTTGTTTGAATATTCAAAACGACTCCGAACAATAATGCAAATACAAATCTGAACAACAAGACGTGAAAAACTATATTGATTTGAAAACGAAATACAAATTTCAACAACAACACTACACAAAGAGATGGTGAGGAAGACCAACCTATCAAGATCCCCAAACCGATGATTGGTTTCGATGTTCGGAGTCGGCAATATGTACCAACTAATAACCAGTTTCCAAACTCTTATTAGTTCGTACATTTTGCTAAATCCGAACATCGAAACCAATATCGGTTGGGGATCTTTATAGGTTGTCCCTCCTCAACTTCTCTTTGTCTAGTGCTATGCTTGTTTACTAACGATTACAACAATGACTTAACTAACAATTACAATAACCACTTAACTAACAATTACAGCAACGAACTAACGATTAAAACAACCACTTAACTAACGATTGGAAGCCAGGGTCGCCTTAAGATCGGCGTTTTCCTCCTCCAACGTACGTATCTTCGAGAATAGATCTCTTATTGCAGCTAAGGAGTAACAAGGGTGTGGTGGATCGATCCACTCGCGGAATTCACAAATGTAACCACCAGTACCAGCGCATGTCCAGAACCTTCGAGCGAGGTTTCTTCGAGATTCTGAACTCCTCATTACCGCTGGTCGATCACATTTACAATAAAAAAGGGCAGCGTTGCTTGATGATGAACTGTGCGACATAGCGAGTGTTAAGAGACAAATGGTGAGATTGGTGAGGTTAAGAGAAAAATGGTGAGATTGGTGAATTGAGGTGAGTGCAACCCCCCTTTTATAGCTTCGTTTTTTGCTGTTGAAATATGACCGTTTCGTGCGCAGATGTTATGCGCACGCAACGGTCATATTTTAACGGTCTTCAACCGTGCGCAGATCTAATGCGCAAAGAATCACGGTCAAAATGCGCAAAGAATCATGTGCGCAGATCTAATGCGCATATAAGGCCTCCAAGGCGTTTTCGCGTAATTTCGATCAACTTTTTGTGACGGGGAGACCGTATACACACTTTATATGCCTAATAACACTAGTTTGTATAAGTTTTTCAAACATAATCCACATCGATGTGCTAGACCCTTCATATCGCAACTATTTCGAAGATTGAAAGACTAGTGAAGGTTTACAAAGGAGGTGTTACTCGAAGAGCTCGAGTTTTGACTCGAAGTTACCGACAAGGTTAAATAGCAATAATATGCATTGAAAACAAGTTTCATTGCATTCCGACGTCGTTTGGGCATCGAACCGCCTATTCTCGACCTTAACAGGCCATCAGGACCGATAAGGGTTTTTTTGCGTTTTCGCGTATTTTCGATCAACTTTTTGTGACGGGGAGACCGTATACACACTTTATATGCCTAATAACACATAATTGTATAATTTTTTGAAACATAATCAACATCGATGTACTAGACCCTTTATATCTCAACTATTTCGAAGAATGAAAGACTAGTGAAGGTTTACAAAGGAGGTGTTACTCGAAGAGCTCGAGTTTTTGACTCGAAGTTACTGACAAGGTTAAATAGCTATAATATGCATTGAAAACAAGTTTCATTGCATTCCGACGTCGTTTGGGCATCGAACCGCCTATTCTCGACCTTAACAGGCCATCAGGACCGATAAGGGTTTTTTTGCGTTTTCGCGTAATTTCGATCAACTTTTTGTGACGGGGAGACCGTATACACACTTTATATGCCTAATAACACTAGTTTGTATAAGTTTTTCAAACATAATCCACATCGATGTGCTAGACCCTTCATATCGCAACTATTTCGAAGATTGAAGAGTATAGTGCGCAGTGGTAGAACGCACAGAAATTTCAGCCATGCGCTAAGGTAAAGCACACCTATTCTGTAACGTTTTGAATCTGTAACTTTTGGTGCGCAGGTGTAACGCGCACAAAAAATTACCGTTAGAAATTTGTGCGCAGCTACATAGCGCACTTTTAGTTACCGTTATTTTGAATCGGTAACTCCTTGTGCGCAGAAGCAACGCGCACCATATACATAAATTCCTATAAAACCAACGGTTTGAAGGTGGTGATTTCTTCATCCATCTCAACTAGTTCATCCATCTCAACTAGAGCAAAAATCGAAGTTTCCCTACTTAATCGGTAAATTTTTCTTTTGTTCATTTTTGTATATGCTTTGGTTTTTGTATATGCTTTCATGTTTATAACTAAAGTTTTTTATTATTTACTTATTTGGAAGAACATAACTACGAATATGGCATCATCATCATCATCACCAAGACGTGTGAAGCCTGACCCTCCACAGATAATGTGTACTGGTACAAAAAGGTGTCGCCAAATGTGTAATGTTTACGTTAGAAATGACGAAGACATGCCTGACCAGTATGGACGAAGGCATTATGCATGCAATTGTTTCTTCGGAATCAGGTTTATTGATCCAGAGCATACCCCTACTGCTTTACGTGCTATCACGAAATTAATCATCAAGAAAAAGAAGAGTGACAATAGAGTGAAGGTCCTGATGGAAAGGTTTAAGATTAAAGAAAAAGAATTGCGGTTGATGGTTTGTAGTATCGTCTATGCTTCCGACTCCTCTTCCTCTTCTGCCGACGATGCCTAAATCGTAGACATCTAATGTTATGAGCATTGTGTACTTTCGTTGTGTACTTTCATTACGTACTTTCATTATGTACTTTCATTATGTATTTTCATTGTCGCTTCTTTTTCTCTCGAACGTGTTAAGAAATTCCAATGCAATCTGATCCATTCATTGTTATATAAAGCACAATTACACTACTACCAAAATAACAAATAAGAAACATTAAAAACCAAGGCATTACAAACTAAGAAATTCCAATGCGTCTTCTAATTATTACATGACAATCTCACTCAGTCAGATATGTGAACGGGTTCGGTCCCTCCTTTATACATGAATGGATCTGGTGCCCGACCATTTGAAATGCGGTACTCTCGATACATCCTCAAATTGTCCCCATATGTTTCTTCCCACCATTGAATGTTTGGATCTACGTGTTTCTTCCACGAACCGGGAGTATGCGGTAGTGGCGAACCAACCATCAACGCCACCTATATAAACACAATCGACTTAAGATATTAAACAAAAAACTATGATTACACAAGTATCAAGTACAATTGTCTACTTTACCGGTATGAAGTGGTCACGGTTGCCTACGTGTGCCATGCCGAAAATCTGCCGTGGAGGATCAACGTTTTCTGCTCTACACCTTAGCGGTAAGCAAAAGGTCGGAGCATCCCAACACAATAACACGAGGCCAACTTGGTATAGGGTGGCAAACACTAAGCTAATCAGTGGAAAGTGCAACCAGTACAGTTCTGAACAAGGGCTTCTACAATGGTTAACTTGGAGAATAAGATCCTCCCAAGTACCCGGAAGAAGACGACGACGAATAGGCTCGTACAATTCTCGGTTCTGAAGCAGCTCCGTTACCTGCTCACGCCAAATGTTTCCGTACTCTTGTTCTTTTCTTCCCAGAAGTAAGGCCATCGACCTATAACCACAATGTCCGTCAGAACGTACCTGTCTAACATCTGTGATGTATGGAAGCCAAAAATCATCCAAATTGTCAATGCCGAAGTCAACCCCCCTATGAATGAGAGGAACACCAAGTTCTTCAGGGCACTGATCGAAGTCAGTGTAGTTTGATCCTTCAGGCTGTGATAGGTCGGGCATGGGTTGAGAATGCAACTCCTCGGCCTCAATGACCACGGGAAGTGATGTCGTTGTTTGCTCTCTAGGACGACCTGGTCGTTTTGCTCCTGTATTGTTTGCCTTCTTCTTTCCTTTTGATTTCTTCTTTGCCTCCTCCTTCTCATACTTCTCTAGCTCTTCTTGTTTGTGCTCAAAATAACTCTTCTCTCTCGATTCCTCCTTGTCATTTTCACTGTCATCCTCCTCCTTTTTAGGACGACCTGGCCGTCTTGCTCCTGTACTCTTCTTTCCTTTTGATTTATGCTTTGCCTCCTCCATCTCATACTGCTCCATATCTTCTTGTTTTATGTCATCCTCCTTGTCATTTTCACTGTCAACCTCCTCCTTATCCTTGTTCTTTGCACCCTTTGGCCTGCCTTTTCTTCTCACATTTGTCGGTTTTTCAAGGTAGTTAGTTCAGGATGCTCCAAGTCCTGATACAACTCACCTAGCTGGTATGCCGTGCTTTTCTTCAAGGTTCCAAGTTCCAACTTGATGAACATTTTATGGAGTCGCAACTCTATAATGTTCATTCGGACCATTAGATTTGGGTCGTCTTCTGTTCCAGGAGTGTCATCCCAATGCAAATCCCTCCAGAACGGGTGAATGTCATCCTCAATCAGGGGTGTGTTTGAAATGATAGCGTGTGCAATTTGATGGACGCACGGCAACCCAAGACAGTTCCTCACCCAATGGTCGGTGCATTGTTCAGGAAATTTCCCCGTCAACATGATCTCATAAGTAGCCAACAAATGATCAAAACACCTGTATGACACTTTGTAGAATAGTCGGGAAAAAATAGCCCTTCTAAGCGGATGCATGTTTGGATCATCAAAATCAATTGGTCGTTTGGAGAGAGACATGTTCATGCTCGCCCTAATTGAATCAATCTGAAGAAGTACTGAATGATGGATCCGTACGATCACTCTGTTAAAGCCCCCTCTGCTGGAACCAATAATATCTTTCAAAACCTTGTGCATCCCTTCAACTCTAAAAAACAGTTAAGTTGGTAAGTTCAGAAAGTACGCCGTTATGATATAATCGTCTTTAACTAAAAAATATCAATATTTACCTGTTTGAAGTCCTCGTAAGGAAATGAAGCTTATGATCTGTCCAAGCCCTCACTATACTTGTCTTGTGAGGATTAAGCCATGTTCTCTCGACGTATCCCACAAGGCCGCTCTTCCAAGATCTCTTCAACTGTTCGAGCCGCAGTTCATAGGTCTCTTCAGTAGCTGAGCAAAATAGTCCCCAACATTGTCCTGCAAAGGCTTCCACTTTAATTTGTCTCTTTAGGATGGTCAAAGCATGTGCCTCAATGTTGTGTTTGATATGCACCCAACACAACAGATGTTGAACTTCGCTCCCGAAAACAGTCTTTATCCCTTTTATCAGCGCGTCTTCGCAATCTATCATTATAGCCGTTGGCATCACTCCCAAATCTATGAATAATGACTTCAATTGAATCATTATCCATGTGTAATGATAAATCCTTTCCGCTTTAGTGAATGCATACGCGATGTTGAACGTCTTGTGTGTACTGGTGAATCCAACGATCTCTACGAGCGGCATTTCATATCTATTGAAACATTAACATATATCACTACAGAACATATATCAGTATCCGAACTAAATATCGACCAAGGTATTGTAGAGACTTACTTGTTTGTCTTGTACGTCGCATCGATAATTACCACGTACGGGTACTTCTTCAACAAACGCAACGACTCTTGGTTAGCAAAGAATAATATTGCAACCTCTCCGTTTGTCGTGTCTCTATGTGGGTGAACTACGTAGTCGTGGTCTCGCAAAAACTTAAGCGACCACTGTGTCACGTTTAGCTCTCCGCGATCTTCGTAATTCACCTTCTGCAAAAAGTTTGCAACTTGTCTCCTTGAAGTAACATTACCAGGGTACTTCTCCCTCAATTTAGAGATAATTTCTTTTGGCGTCTTGCGTCCAGTTCCATCTCCCCACCGCCTAGCACAAAGCTCTTGCTCCTCCGTCATTCGACCCATGAATGCATTCCCATGAAAACTAGCAAGTAGCACATGGTTATGCCGACCTTCTATCACACCTAAAATCCATTTTTCTCCTGCGACCCCGGGAATGTTTTTCTTTCGCACTGCCAGTAGCTGAAATCTACACTCACACTTCTTCGACTTCGACTTTCTAAGCCTAGGAACAGCCAACTCTGGATTCTCTTTGTTCACCTTTGGCCTCCCAGATCTTGGTTTTCCAAATCTATCGCACACAATACTTATTTGGTACGGACTTGAATTACGCGTTACCAAAGCTATCACTAACTCCTTTCCTCTATCTCTCGCCCACTCATACAATTCTTGCGGAGTATCCCAACATTGTGCGGTTCTAAAATAATCCGAATAATCTTTCCCCTATACGTAATTGTAGAGCGACAATTACACTACTACCAAAATAACAAGGCAAAATACGAATCATTACTTTAAACTAATTAGGATATCATATGAAACTAATTAGGCTATCATATGAAACTAATTAGGCTAGCATATGAAACTAATTATGCTAGCATATGAAACTAATTTGAAACTAATTACGCTACCATATGTTTCAAATTATAACATATTATACTAACCACAAATTCACCACTCGGATCCCAGTCGCCGAACTCTTCGTCTTCTAAGAAACCATCCAACCATTCGTCGTCGTTCGGGTCGTCTTCCTCTTCTTGTGATCCGCTATCCCAATCGTGTTCTTCATCACTATCTTCACAACTTTGATTAATCAACTCTAACATACGAGAGTTTTGATTACGACGAGACATTTTGAATGAATTTGTTGGAAAACGAAGAGGTTTTGAATGAATTTGTTGGAAACGAAGAGATTGTGGCTTCATATAGGCACATTTATGACCGTTGTGGTCCAAATGGATGGATCCTAAACTGTAAAGACCCGTGCGCTAACCATCCGCGCACAAACCCAAACCCTTAAGCACTTGTGCGCATAACCTAAGCGCACCCTTTTACATTTAACGGCTACTTTTTTCAAAGATTTCAACGGCTACTATGTTAGAGTAGTGCGCAGAAACAGGGCGCACAGATTCTCAACCTGTGCGCAGTAGTTAGGCGCACAAGTTGTTACAGACTCTGAAAATTTACGAAAAGTACCCGTAATACCCCGTAAAACACGTATGCGCATAAGAACTGCGCACAGATGCGTGCGCATAAGTTGCGTGCACAGAATCGCGTGCATATACGCCTCGATTCGCGTGCATATAGCCATTGCCTTTATAAACCATGTTTAGGTGAAACATACATTATTTGAGTGAGGTGGAGATATTTGAGGGTGAAGATGGAGTTTTGGGTTTGGGAGGGCAAACGATGTCTGTTTTGGATGTGTTTTCTATGTACAGACTCGTATTGAAATTCTCTATAAGATTCTGAATTTTTGTTTTTAATTTTTTTTTGGTCCGTGACGAAGCACCTCATTATCTTCGTGACGAACCTCCTTAAGACCTTCGTCACGGATCTTTTCTATTCCTTCGTGACGGATGTGCTAAATATATTCATGACGAATTGAATCATGTGCCAAATAAAGAAAACGGGTGTGCCAAATTGAAGCTTTGTTTATTTAGCATGTTGATAACTTTTTTAAGTGTATTGAAAGTTTCATTTAGGTTGCGTCTAAATGCACACGTTTTTTGGGCTAAATGCACACTATTTTGTGCGGTAATAGTTATAGTACAGCTTGGTGCGGTAAGAATTAACGCACACAAAGTTTCAGGGGCAGTTTTGGAATTTTTTTTGAAACCTATGCGAGGCTGGTGCGTTAAATATTACCGCACAGATTTGTGCATTAATATTTAACGCACAAGCTTACTCACAGATTAGCAGAAAAAAAAAGATGTTGTTTAATTTTTAACCCTGTGGGGTAACATTTACCGCGCATGTTTTATAATTTTTTTTAAAAATATATATAATACATGTGCGGTAATATTTACCGCATAGGATTTAATTTTTTTTTTAAATATAAAAAACATGTGCGCTAAATATTACCACACAGGGTTAAAAAAATTGATCTGTGCCGTAACAGTTACCGCACAGGTTTGGAAACCCCTAAAATTCCAACGGGCATATTTTTGGTTTTATATAAACGAGTCTCTCGTTCAAGTTTTGCAATTCGCACAATAATGTTTTATAATTATGTGAGTAGTGAGGATGATGATGGTAACGACAATTGGATATCGGGGGTCGTGGAAGAAGGATACGAAGTCGAAGAAGAGGAAGTGGACGAAGAAGATGAAGTCGATGAAGAAGAGGAAGTGGACGAAGAAGATGAAGGGGAAGAAGGAGATGAAGAAGGCAAAGAAAATGTATCAAATGCATTAGACGATTGGAATTCGTTACCGATTTTGGTTAGTATTTAAAATATTTTATTTTAAATTAAAATTTAGGTTTGTATTGCATGAGATTTAGGTTAGTTAGTTAAAGTTTAGTAGCTAAATAATGTAGTTTAATCAATATAGGAAGAAGACTTTGGACCACATTTTAGTAGTGGACAAGTGTGGGATAGTAAGGAAGAGATGATGGAATGAACGAAACAGAGAGTAAGGGATTTGATGATAGTTTTGGTACATCGTACATCTAGCAAATACTGCGTTGATTTAGTATGCGATAGGTTTGGAAAACCTAGATCGGGTAGGCCGAAAGTGAACTTAAAAAATCCAGAATTGCCGGTTCCGAGGATTCGTGACCGAAAATCGAAAAAATATGGTTGTACATTAGAGTTATAAGGGGTTCGTATTAAAGAAGGGCCATGTAGTTATAAATGGATCGTAGATGTTGTAGCATGGAAATTCATTCGTGGGTAGAATGACCAAAGAGGAGGAGAAAATAGGAAGGGAAGCGGGCGATGATCGCAAGAAGCCAAAAAACATATTTATTGAGTTGAAGAAAAGAGACCCGCAAAATGTGACATCTATGAAACAATTGCCAATTTTTTGCAGAAGATCAGTTTTGAAGATCGTGGTGAATTGTCAGTTACTCAGTGGTCTCTAAATTTTTTGGCCGAGAACAAGTATTTTTGTCAACCTCTGAGGAATACGAAGACGAATGAGGTTGAAGTCCTTTTTTTGATCACTCGGAGTCGATGCGGTTGTTCAGGAAGTTTCCTCACGTGATTATCATGGACGCCACATACAAGACCAAAAGGTATGATATGCCTTTAGTGGAGATGGTTGGTTTCACTTGCACGCACAAGACGTTCAACATTGCATATGCATTCATGGTTCAGGAAACAGTAATGCATTACAAATTTGTGATGATGTGCGTTCATGAGTTGTGTCGAAATTTGGGATTGATGCCGAAGGCTATAATGACCGACTGTGAGAAGGCTTTGTTGAGAGAAATCAAACTTGTGTTCAAAGACACTGAGGTTAAACAACTATTGTGTTGGGTGCACATTAAGCACAACATCCAATCACACGCAGAAAAAGTGATAAAAAATAGTGAAGGGGCGGATAACTTTGTTACGCAATGTTGGGGGATATTTTGCTCGAGCACTGAACAAATCTACGAAGAGAGGTTGAGTAAGCTGAGAGATTCATGGAAGAGGGGCATTGTTGGTTACGTTGAAAAGTACTGGCTTACTCCGTACAAGAAGTTCATAGTTAGAGCGTGGACGGACTATACTCTTCACTTTCACACAAGGACTACAAACATGTATCTTTGTTTGTTTAGTTGTTAATTTAGACCACCATATTATTCCTGCTAACATGTAGAACTTGTGTTTATTTAGGGTCGAGGGGATGCATAAGGTGTTGAAACAAATTGTGGGTTCTAGTAGAGGCGCCTTCAACAGAGTGATCGTGAGGATCCACCACGCGACAATAGTTCAGATGGACCTGATTAGGGCGACAATGAACCTTGTACATACCACTCGGCAAATGGTCTTTGATGACCCAACCTTTCCTCATGGGATTCGAATGTTGTTTTCAAGGCTTTTTTACAGAGTGTCGGATAGGTGTTTTCTGTTGTTGTTGGAAATGTACCAGCATATATTGAAGGAGGAGTACTCAAATGAATGTGATGATCATTGGGTTTGAGATTGTCTTGGGATGCCATGCGTACACGATCTTGCTAGGGCAATCATTACAAATACACCTCTTATGGCGGATGATTTTCATGACTTCTGGAAGGAACTGAAATGGGAAGATGATGTAGTAAATATGTCCTGACCCGACGACAATCGTTCAATGTCTATTCCAGATATCAGAATGCATGAAATATGGGCGAAACTGTTAAGTGGGGATTTGAGGGATGGAAACCTATTCAGATTAAGTGAGTTGTCCATTGACTTGGAGCATCCGGAAGAAAGTTCTTTGGTAGAGCCAACAAACTTGTTTAGGAAAGGCCGTCGGGATCCAAGAACAAGGAGAAGCAGCCACAGGGGAAGTCTCCTCCGAGAGAAAAAAGGGAAAAGAGTTACCACGAATATGTTAGAGAACTTAACAAATACTGAGAATGCGTAGAAATTCGCAAAGGAGAAAGCAAGAAAGTATTGGTATCCTGATCGAAACGAAACAGAGGTGGAAAGTCATGTGTCGTTCGACTTTGGATCACAATCGCAACCTGAACCATTATTTTCAGAGACCGTCGATTTAGAAGACGAAGACATGAATGTCGTGCCCCTGAGAGCTTGGTATCCTGATCGAAACGAAACAGAGCTGGAAGAAGATGAAGAAGAGATTGAAGAACCTATCATTTATATGAGGGTGAACTTGGGGGTGAAAATATTGACTACTTCTTGCTTTCATACATGAGTTCTATGAAAGATGTGCGTTCAGACGGACATTGTGGGTATCGGTCTTTGGCTCTACTTACGGGTATACAATAGAGTCATTATCGTATGGTTCGTGCTGCGTTGGCAGCGGAGCTGCTTGGCAATAGAGAGACATGGGAGCCCATACGACGTGGTCTACGGGAAGAAACATGGTGTTGATAGTTTATTCAGTGGTGTTAACGGTTTATTTAGTGGTGTTGAAAGTTTGTTTTAGTGTGTTGAATTTTTAAATGTGTTGATGATTTGTTTAGTGTGTTGACAATTTAATTTAGTGTGTTGACAGTTTGTTAGTGTGTTGATAATTTAATTCCGTATGTTGACGTTTTAATATTGTGTGTTGACAATTCGTTTTAGTGTGTTGACAATTTAACTTAGTGTGTTGACAGTATTTTAGTGTGTTCATAATTTAATTTTTGTATGTTGACATTTAAATTTCGTTTGTTCACATTTTTTTAAGTGTGTTGACAATTGTTTTATTGTGTTGACATTTCGTAGGAGCCTAATTATATGTGATATTTTGTTAATGTATTAACTCAATGCATTAACCTTTCAAAAATAATTCAATAAATTAATTCAATGCATTAAATAAGTATCAATTATCATTACTTCATCAAACCCAATAATTTTTATATAGATATAGATTTTTTTAGTTGACAATTTTTTTAAGTGTGTTGACATTTTTTTTAGTGTGTTGATAATTTCTTTGAGCATGTTGACAATTTGTTATAACAATTTTTTTAAGTGTGTTATAGTTTTCTTTAGTGTTTTGGATGATTTTTTTATGGATTTTTTAGTGCGTTGATAATTTATTTATTGTATTGACAAATTAATTTAGTGTGTTGACAACTTTTTTAATGTGTTGGCAATTTGATTTAGTGTGTTGATAGTTTTTTAAGATGATAATTTAATTTAATGGGTGCGGTTTCGGTGAGAATAGCTTTTAAAATGAGAATGTGCAAATGACTAATGTGCATTAAAATATACTTAAATGTGCATCAAAATATACTTAAATGTGCATCAAATTTTTTGATGCATATCATTTGAAAAATAGATACACATATACAATTTTTACCTGAATGTTCTTCAATTTCTCACTAAATGTTCTTTAAAAATGAATGTTTTTCAAATTTTGGATGTTTTTAAGTTTGTCAACGAATGAGCACCAAATTAGTACTAAATGTGCACCAATTTACAACTAATTTGCATCATTCTCACGTTTGTATTTTAAAAATTATTCTCACCCGACACTTTCCCTAATTTAATTTAGTATATTAACAACTTAATTTGTTGTGTTAACACTATTAAGAAAGGAAAATAATTCTAAAAATATAGGCTCGTTCTGATGGCTCGTATGGGCTCGTTTGAAATCGGAATCGATCAAGACCAATTTCGTTTGGTCCGTATTGATCCCAACTTTCACCACGTATGTCTCTCGCTCGATTCCAATTCCTAACAACCCCATACAAGCCACCCAAACATGCGTAAGTCTCGTGCGTACCTTCTACTACAAAAGGAGATTTACAAATTCGTTCCTCCATATCAGACGATGAGAGACATATCTGGTGAAATATGAGATCAATACGAACCCAACGAAACTAGTCTCGATCAGTTCCGATTCCAAACGAGTTCATACGAGCCACCTGAACACATGTAAGTCGTGCGTACCTTCTACTATAAATGGATATTTACAAATTTGTTCCCCATATCAAACGACAAGAGACATATCTGGTGAAAGTTGGGATAAATACGGACCCAACCAAACTGTTCTTGATCGATTTTGATTCCGAACGAGCCCATACGAGCCATCCGAACACGTGTAAGTCTCATGCATACCTTCTACTATAAATGGGAATTTGAAAATCCGTTCCTCCATATCAGACGACGAGAGACATACTGGTGAAAGATGGGATCAATACGGACCCAACGAAATTGGTCTTGATTGATTCCGATTTCGAACGAGCACACACCTGGGAGAGGGAAAGGGGGACCACGTGATCTGTCACGGGAGGTTATCGTTCCAGCGCGCTCTTGTTCAAAATGAGGTATTTTACTACAATTTAATAAATTAGGATAAAAACATAAAGATCTATTCTTATTTGGGTGCGGTTTCGGTGAAAATAATTTTTAAAATGAGAACATGAGAATGACTAATGTGCACCAAAATATACTTAAATATGCATCAAAGTATACTTAAATGTGCATCAAAGTATACTTAAATGTGCATCATTTGAAAAAGTGATGGACATATACAATTTTTACCTTTATATTCTTCAATTTCTCAATAAATGTGCACCAATTTACTACTAATGAATGTGCATCATTCTCACGTTCGTATTCTAAAAGTTATTCTCACCCGACACTTTTCCCTTCTTATTTAGGGTGTTTATCCAAAAAATTGATTTTTTCTTTTCTTTATCTTATCAACGGCCCAACCAACCTATTCTTAAAATGGTAATGTTGATTATAGTGTAATTTATAGGGAGCTCGAGCTTAGCTTACCTTTGAAACAATCGCCCCTTTTTAACTTGTGTCAAAAAAAAATCCGTTAACATGCCAGGTGGTGGATTTTTCTAATTTTTTTATTCTTTTCTTTTTCCCTTTTAACCAAAAAAAAAAGAAGAAGAAAAAGTTATAAGCAAATTAAATAAACAAATTCTCCATCTTCAACCTTAACGAGCTTCATCAATGGTGACACTTTAAAATTTTCTAAAATTTAGTCTTCTTCTCCAAATCATCCTTGTCCACAATTCCTCTATTCAATAGTTATCTATATCTACAACCACTCTTTATCCCCAAAAACACAAGTTATTTACACGGATGCTATATACAGCCCGGTCACTTTACCAAACACCGCCCGACCATTCGCGTTCTGTGAGGTCACGTACCCTCGCGGAACGCGAGATTAGCAAAAATTAGGGTAATTTTTTAACTACTAATCTCGCGTTCCGCGAGGGTACGTCACCTCGCAGAACGCGAGTGGCCGGTATCTCGCGTAACGCGAGAGGTTCATGTCAGATAGACGTTGTTGTGGACCATTAATAGATGTCTTGTCCCCACCTAACTATAATAATTACCCCCTTATTTTAAGTAAACCGTAACACCTATTAACCCTACCCTAACACCTCTTTTTATCATCTTTCACCTCTTTCACCCTCGATTAAAACCCATTTTCAAAACCTTCAAACTTCAAAACACTCTAAAAACACCTAAAACAATGGAAGATGAAGAGGAATTCAACAAATGAAGGAATGGAGATGGTGGTTCATCAAGTTACCATGCAAATGAGGTAATGTTCTTACTTAATTTTTGAATTTTAATTTGTTTTGCACCATTAAGAGCTAAAATGAAGTTATTATGTTGTATTTCATGTTAAATGTAGTAGTAGTAAGTGTTGAAGAGATGACTTTTGCATATAATGTCCAAAAGTTTTGTTCTTCAACCTTATTTTGTTTAGGGGTTATGCTTTTAGGGTTTTTAATGTAGAATAAAGGAATACGTTAATGTTTATGTTAAATGACCCCATTTCACAGTGTTTCAACCTTAACATATTATGTTTTGTTCTTCAACCTTTTAGGGTTTGTATTTGCATATTATGTTTGTTCACATTGTTTTTCGAACATTTTAGAGTTGAAGGAGCACATTCGTGTCTTAAGTCTTACTTGACAAGTGAAAAGGGTAGGCTAGACACAATGTTCGGTGAATACAAAACAATGGCGGTGAACCAACTTAAGGAGATTAATGTGTCTTTCACCGAGAGTTTGAATAAAAGCTTCACAGTTGTTGAAGGGGCCGACTTGTTTAAAGTCTTGAAGTTCATAGTGTCTTATAAATGCATAGAGGAATTGCTTAAGGAATACACGAAGGGCGAGAGATTTGGTTTGTACACACCTATGTTTTGTAGGTGTGAGATCAAGATTAGAGATGGGTTGATGTGTATTCATCATATTGGAAGACATTGGAAGGAGCAAAGACCATTAAGAGCATCAGATTTGCACCCTTTCTGGAGTACATTGAGTTTGGAAGAAGTTGATGTTCCCGGCGTACTCGAAAGTAAGAGTAAGGTGGCAAGACGTCTTTTTCAGAGTTTCTATGAGGAAACTTTTACGAACTTGTGCCCCCATGATCAAGAGAAGTGTGCACAAACTGTTTTAGACATTGGGAGAGTAAATACTCCTCTAAAAGAGCCGGCTATTTCAAAGCACACCGGAGGTCGTCCAGTCGGAGTTCCTAACAAAGCACCAAGGTCAACGCAAAGAAGACCGTCTGCATTGGAGCACACTAATGCTGACATGGATGCTAGAGCTTTGGAAGAAACACCTCCAAAGAAGCAAAGAAATGCTTCTAATTCTAAAACATTCAAGAAACCAAAAATTAAGGCGATTGGCAAGTACAAGCCTCAGATACCTGCTTCAATACGCACCTATGTGAATGGTTGGTTTGAAGTAAATGAATGCAACTTCTCGCGTTCCGCGAGGTTGGTGGAGGTCGTGTTACGCGAGCCTCCCAATCCGTGCAACAGACCGTGCATCTTGACTGAGAGCAAAAGGTTGGCTATGGCTTTCCTCGTGTTCTGCGAGATGTGCCCTCCTCGCGTTACGCGAGACGTTGCATATGGTTTTTTCTAATGTTTTAGACCATGGGTCTCGACCTTTGTTCTCCCATATGGTGTTTTATAGCGTTACACGAAGTAATTGTACGAGTTCCTTAACTAAAACAAACCAACAACATTATCCAACAACATTATCCAACAACTAAACCAACAAACAAATTCAAAATATCCAACAAACATAGACAATCCAAAAACATAAACAATCCATAACACAATCGAAAATTATCCATCAACTTAATTCACTACCGCGGAGGTCGGAAGAGAGCGAGATCCTGCATAGATTGTAACATTTGAGCGTGATATGAAGGAAATTCCTCTTGAGTGGCATACCGATACCGGTCCATGTCATTGTACACCCGGCCAATCACATATACGCATGTAAACATTCATTCTATATTATTATTAGAGACAAATAAAAGACTATTACGCAAGATAAACCAAAACAAATAATATTACCTGTTCCTCAGTAATCATCGGGGACTGCTAGAAGGGATATTTGGGGGAATATTAACCCCATTATTTAGATCTACCTTTAATTTTTCACTTGATCCACATTCCAGATCTGGAAAATTTGGGGGAATATTAACCCCATTAGAGAAACAAATCCGAATTCAATACTCAAAGAAGCCATCGCTTCAAATCATCTCTCCATTGTTAGATCTGCCAAACAATTTGTCCTCTTCCAAATACTCCGCTGCTTCACTTCCGATTCCGATGGAAAAATGGGGCGGATGTGTTCTGAGAAAGAAGAAGCTCCCAGCAGGCGCCGACGCTGAAGATCGTCCTCGTGAAGCTTCGGCGACTCCGCCAGCTCTCCTCGTCTATTGGTCTCCTCTATGAAACTCTCCTTCGTCGAGCTTTCCTCCATCCCCGAGATCGACCGAGACCGTGACGGAGCAGACCAAATCCGAAGATATCCAAATCATTTTCAAGATCTTTGTATTTTGGGTTGAACGATTATTTTTGGTTTTGGGTTGAACACTATCCAATTTTTTTTCACGATTTTTGGGTTTGAGTTTAATTAATTGTGTTTAGAATTGTTTCAATTAGATTATTTTGGGCCTAGTCTATGAAGTTTTTGCTATATAACAATGGAAGTTTCACACTCTGAAGTTTTTGCAGTATAACAATGGAAGTTTCACACTCTGAAAGTTGAAGAAGACTATATGAATAAATTAAATTTTTTGACTGTGTACTTTTTATTTTATTTTATTATTTTATTTTCTATTTTACTTTATAAAATTAAGAAAAGTGGACAGGATGTCACTCATTTAATGAGAAATTGGACGGAATTGTTGACAGGTGGTTGTTGGCTAAGAGACAGTATGATAAGGGTGGTTTTCGATAATATTGAATTAAAGAGGTGGTTTTAAGCAATATAGCCTTATAAAGTGGTTTCGGGTAAAAAAAACCATTTTTTCAATTGATAAACATGATCAAGTAGTCATTCAATCCATAAGAAAACCACATAAATAAAGCCAAGGAGTAGCAACCAGCTACAGGCTACAACTGAAATGGTTATTAATTAGTGCAAGATAAAAAAGGGGGCAATATGTTATTTGACACCACACATAATTGTCATCCCTAGCCATGCCCTTAGAATTTGAAACATGGTATAGATCGAAACAAATAAACTGAGTTCTCTGATGAACATCTTCTTTGAATCACATCATACTTGTACCAAGTCATTATCTCAAATACCCTTATGGGTCCCAAAGGAGGGTAGTCTCAGCAATCATGGAAGTAACAACATATGGATCCATGTTGGAAGCTGGCCTCCTGTCCTCAAAGTACCCTTTCCCGTTCTTCTCAGTGTCGCGTCCTACACGAATTGAGGCCCCTCGGTTTGCAACTCCCTGCTCGATTCCAAACAAAAAGAAGAAGCAAAGTCAAGATCTTGACCATTCATGCTAAAGCTTATAACACTCATAAATTATGTGTTAAGAAAATGCTTTGCATAGTGGTTACCCATAGGAAAGTGTCAATGCCAGCAGTCTCGTGATGCCCTGTCAGACGACGCTCGTTTCCTTCACCATAAGCTGAAATGTGCTCCTTGTGCCTTTGCCCGAGCTTCTCAATAGCCGCCTTGATCACCTCGTATCCACCCTCTTCCCTCATTGACTTTGTGCTGAAGAACGACAATATTCGAATTAAAACTAAATAAGAGCTTGCATATGCACTCATGATCTGTATTTACCTGTAGTTAGTGTGAGCACCAGCACCATTCCAGTCACCCTATGATCAACATTTACAAAATATGGTTATAAATGTCATATGTTAGAGGAAATTGTAAGCCAACCAGCAACCGAAAAGAGCTATACCGGAATTGGTTTGGGGTCGAGAGAAAGAACAACTCCAGCAATCTCAGTGATCCTCTGCATATCATAAATTATGAGAATTCAACTCAAATTGGTCTACTTTCAAATAGTGCGCGTAAAAGGAATTTACCTCTAAGATGTAACGAGCTATCCAGATCTCGTCTCCAGCTGAGATTCCGACTGATGGACCAACTTGGAATTCCCACTGCACGAAGAAAACAGTAAAAGTGATTACATAGAATTCATTAATTGGAATAAACTACTGTATTTAGGAGCAAGTGAGTCAGATTTTATATTAACTTGTCCAGGCATGACTTCTCCATTAATTCCACTAATGTTGATTCCAGAGTATAAGCAGGCCTTGTAGTGAGCATCAACAATGTCTCTTCCAAAGGCTTTATCAGCCCCAATAGCACAGTAGTATGGGCCCTGATTAACAACAACCAAGCCCTCAATTAATGTGCTTAAACTATATATTATATGGTGTAAATAAGTTTGGGAAATGACTGACTTGTGGACCAGGAAAGCCTCCAAGAGGCCAGCCGAGGGGCCAGTTAACGTCCCTCTGAAGCAACGTGTACTCTTGCTCAATACCGAACCAAGGCTCCTCATCAACCACGTCCGGGTTACTGAAGATCTCTGCAGCCTTGGCTCTCTTGTTCGTCGGGATCGGCTCACCTTGAGGCGTGTATGTATCACACATAACCTATATATATATATATATATATCATTATAATTTGTAACTCTTGAGCTGAGACAACTTTGTTTATAATTTAAGTCATGAATGAATAACTCACAAGGATGTTGTTTCCCCTCCTGAATGGGTCCTTGTAAATGGCCTGGGGGCTATTTACAAAACGTCAACAATACATAAGTACAAGTTTTGAGGCATAATAAGCAACTTGCACTCTCTAAAAACACTTCAATGACTTGTGTATACAACTAGTGGAATTTGATGTTATACATGATCACCTATAATTAACCACCCAAAACTTTCCATTTACAGCTACTGAATTAAATTTAAGGTAAAGAGTGGAATCCTTTACAACTTACAATTACCTGACTCATAGTGAAAATGACTTAACTTTACAAAAAAATAAGTATTTCCACTTTTCCAGTGTTGGATTTTATTTACATTAGCATAGAATTATTCCAAAACATATCGTATTTAATAGTCACTTTAATTGTCAACCAGTATTTTTTTCTATCTATGAAGTTTGCAAAGAATAAATTGAAAAGGGTTGAAATTGAGAACGTTGAATTGTTGTATGTGGAATATGCAATTGATGGACCACAAGAAAACTCCAAACACCGCCATAAGAGATTATGATCGAAAAGAGTAGAAGATAAAAAGAGGCAATTGTATTGATAGAAAGAAGAGAGAAGACATACTAGAGGATAACTTCACTGTCTTCTCCTGGGGCTTGGCCGGTGCTCGACCCGTCGTAGTTCCATTTCGGCAGCTCTGACGGATCAGATACTGGACCGTTTAATGTCTAATAACAAAAACAAAAACAAAACTGTTTAATATGTATGTTTAAGAAAATACCAAACACATACACGAACTTTTCCTAATTAGTTTTGCACGTTCGTCAGTTTGTTTATCCTTTCATTTTGTTGATTTTTTCAAAGTCAGCTGGTGTCATTAGTGATTTATTCCAACTCTCGACCATCTGTTTGTGTAAGAACATATGAAATCATAGAAAATCAAATAAGTATCACCCTTGCTTTGCTCCTGAGGTCTGTGCCAGATCCACCAACCCTGTTTCATAATACAAAAAAGTCATCCAACAAAACACGATCAGCAGATTGCTGGATACTGAATTATAAATTATATTATACAGGAAGCCTTAAGATCCTGGATAAGTAAAGTCTGGGCATGAAAGATTGTATGTATATTTGTTGAGTGTAATTGAAGAAGAAGACTGATTGACTGACTGACCATATGTATTCGGCAATGACTTTTTCGGTGGAGTCAGAAAGGTTAAGGTTGAGGAAATCAGTGAGGATGGACATGATTCAAGAATTAATGATAGGATAATGAGGTCTGGTCGAGCTGCTGCTTCTTCTTCTTCTTCTTCTTCCTCTTTGTTTGTGGTAAGACTAAGAGAGTAGTGAGAAAATGCAAAGAGAGAGCTGAATGGAAATGGGTGTTTGAGATGTGTTTATATAGAGAGAAAGGAGAGGAGGCAGAATTTGGTTGGTTTGTCATCAAACAGAGACGTGCCATACACTATTCTCCACTGGCATGGACATTCCAATTTTTAATTTCGGTAAGTTAAGTATTGTTTCGAGAACATTTGATTTGAGTACGTTAAATGAAGATGAATATTTTGGTGAATATTTAAGTAAATTTTAATAAAATTTGAATATTGAACATTTTGTTCCATTATTGCGAAATTTAAGGATGTCCGATGAACATTTAAGTTTGACATGATGAACATTTAGGTACGTTATGATGAAAATCAAGTGTTTTTCACTTGAAATCATATTAAAGTGGTGTTCCACATAAGTGATGGTGGAACAGTGATGGTGGAGTGGTCCGGCGGAGGCCCGACGACGGTCCGGAAACCCCCGACGGTGGCCCGTCGTTAGTCCAAATGACATGAACATTTAAGTATTGTTTGATAAACATTTCAGTTGAGTACGTCCAATTTAACATTTTTGAACATCTTGGTGAACATTTATGAACATCTTGATGAACATTTAAGCACTTCTTGGTGAAGTTTAAGTATAGTACATTTTGGTACATCATTGTGAACATTTAAGGATGTCTTGATGAACAATTAAGCTTGACATGATGACATCTAAGTACGTTTTGATGAAGATCAAGTGTTTTTGACTCGAATCATATTAAAGTGGTATTTCACTAAAGTGGTGGTTCGGTGGTCCGGCGAAGGTCCAACAAGTGGTGGCAAGTGGTGTCACGTGTCATTATCTTGGCTTTTGGATTTTACTTGCTCCAAGATTTCACATTCATTCTCATTTATCACCATTGAAAGTATTATCACCAATACTTAAAAAAGGGTACTTTATGGATGGTTTTATGGTGAGGGCATGGGGACAAATCTTGTCTTTTAGATTAAGAAACAGACGACAATTTTTAGAGGATGAAATTTGGATCCAAAATTTATTTAGGACCCCATAATATTTTTGGTGATGTACCCTATTTTTTTCTACTAATCTTAGTTATCAACACCAACTATATAAGCATTCAATTCCCTACTAAAATTCTCGAAATCCACTAGAGTGGCGCAAACATCAGAATATGACCCCATAATATTCCTCAACAACATGTATGCCTTGCTATACCAATGTTAGATTTCAAACAATCGATGGTAAAATCTTGATGATAAGTAGTAAGTTTCATGTTGTTCTTCATGAATTGTAGCTCTGGATTTGTAAATTTATGGGATGAGTGTGCCTCTCTTCAAATCTCTTGACAATATAAAGATTGAGAGCATCATATTTGAACGCAATTTGTTCTTTACACCCACATCATTTGGCAATTCTCCTTCATCTAACTTAAGAATTTTCAGCACGAGCACGTTTCCATCCTTCCCTATTACAAGTAAGATGCCTCCACATATTATATTTACCATATGAGCCCTTCATAACTTCTAGAACAATTAAAATAAAATTCATCTAGACCTGACCAATAAAAGGCTTTATGCCATCTTCGCAAATTCGAATGTAATATGTTGAATTGCCGCCTGGAGAAAGCTGAACTAATATAAAAATATTCCCTTCAACCTTACCAAAAATCAGTGAACAAAACAGGGTGCAAGTGATTAGATGGTAGCAAATTGCAAACTGAAGCAAGATAAGTGCATGTGACATTCATATATTATAAGTGCAAGTGAATTTAATATAAAGTGCAGAATTGGTAGTAGAAGCTGGTGGAAGTAAATTTCATGTAAAAAGCGGATCGTACAAGTAAATATGATAGAAGGTGCAAGTGATCAAGATGAAAAGTGCACGCGAAAGGAAGTGCGTGTAAATTTTCTAAAAAGTGAAAACGATTATATAGAAATAATTATACGTCTTGTAAATCTAGAAATGCATACGAATACAAACGAAGTACATGTCAATAGAAAAGAAATTGCAAGTGAATTTTACAAAAAGTATAAACAATTAATTTAAAATCACAGATTTTCTTGTATATATATATATGATAAAGGAAAGTGTCGGGTGAGAATTACTTTTAAAATACGAACGTGAAAATGATGAACATTAGTAGTAAATTGGTGGACATTTAGTACTAATTTGATGCACATTCGTTGACAAACTTAAAAACATTCAAAATTTGGAGAACATTCATTTTTTAAAGAAAATTTAAGAAATTGAAGAACATTTAGACAAAAATTGTATATGTGCATCACTTTTTCAAAAGATATACATCAAAATTTTTGATGCACATTTAAGTATATTTTGATGTACATTTAAGTATATTTTGGTGCACATTAGTCATTCTCACGTTCTCATTTTAAAAACTATTCTCATCAGAACCGTACCCATATGATAATGTATACGAATATGAAAAAAGTGCAAGTGAACTTCACAATAAAAGGCAAACGATGTATAATGTAATTCGACCACAACAAACAAACTTGTAAGTGAGCATGAACACAAAAGAAGACGAAGAAAAAGGGGAAAAAATTATGTGGAGATTGTGATGACAATAAATAAAAAAAGGGGAAAAAGATCCGGTGAGGATGCCTTTACAAAGAAGGAGTGAGGATCAATCTCCACCGTCCGTCACGTTTTAATCTCGTCCGTCCGTTTTTCTCTTTCTCTTTCCCTTTCCTTTCTCTTTCAACGATAAAATTCAGTCGTTCTCTCCCGACCTCTTCTTGTCGCCGACTTGCTCCTCCGTAGATCTCTCCATCACATCGCTCGAATTTGACGAATTCGTTCTCTATAGAAGAAGGAAAGCGGCGAAAATTCGGTAGAGGAAAATCATCCTCCATCGCCGCCATCGTATTCTTCTCATCGAATCCTTCTTCTTCTCGTTTACTCACCGTCATTGTTGTTCTTCGGCTGTTCCTGGTGTTCCTTAGGCGAGAGTGTGTTCGACAGTGCTCGCGCCACTGTGTTTTCTCTTTTTGCGTTTGTCGCCAGCCAAATCTAATGTCCTTCGTGATATGGATAATGCTTCTCCTAATTTAGGTTTAGATCTGTACTGTGTGTTTGATTTGATTGTTGTTTCTGCATATATATATTGCATTTCATTACAGTATCAATATAATGTCTCGGATTTCTGGATTTTTGTACGTGATTTGGTTGAGTGATGCACCTTTTACCATTGAGTGATGCACCTTTTACCATTGAGTGATGCACCTTTTTACAATTGAGTGATGCACCTTTTAATAGACTACGATGCACCAGTTGAGAATTTTAATGATTCGTGTGCATAATGCATTAATGTTCATTGGTTGTTGCACCTTTTACGTTTGACTAATGCACCTTATAATATGTTATGATGCACCAGTTGAAAACATTGATGCTTTTTGTGCATAGTGCATTAATGTTCACTGGTTGATGCACCTTTTAGCTTTGACTGATGCATCTTATTTCAGGATGTGATGCACCTAATTATAAGATTGACCAAACAAGCCATTCTACAACCAATTTTTTAAGTAGACGGTGCAGTGTATGATTCTAGTGTTGAGATTGATGAAAGAAAGCGTTTGTTGGCCGAAGTGATGACATAAATGTATTCTTGTGTTGACATTGTTGGTGATGACATGGATAGATTGAAAGAGTTTTTAGCTATTTTAAAGGATCAAAAGGCTGCATTCACAAGATCTGAAGTAGTTGATCCTTGTTCCTTAACACCAACTAGAAACTACAAGTTTGAGAAATTTGTTGGCCCGTTACCTGATCAAGTAAATATCCATCCTCCTGAAATAGAAAAGAACAAGTTCAAAAAGAGGTGTATTAAAGGTGGCCAAGAAGTTGGAATTGAAAATTCCAAGAAGAAGAAAAGAGTTTGTAAAATTTATAAGAGGTCGGGACACAACATTACTACTTGTCCTCAATATGTCCATTAGTTTCTCTAACCTTTCATTGTAATTAGTTATTAACCAGATATTTTGGTAATGCACATATTAGTTATGGTTGATGCACCAATTGTATCTCGGTGATGCACCAATTGCATCTCAGTGATGCACCAACTTTTATTAACTGATGCACCAATTGCATCTCAGTGATGCACCAACTTTTATTAACAATGCATAGCACCTTGTTTGCTTGACTGAATTAGTCTTGATTTTATTTTTCAATTTTTTATCCATTCATTTTCTATAGCTTATTCATCCATCGATTATCATTGAGTGATGCACCAAATATCACTAAGTGATGCACCAAATATCACTATGTGATGCACCATTTTCAATTAAGTGATGCACTACGTACATTTCATTAAGTGATGCACAAACTATATATCCGGTGATGAATTAATTTCGATTTTGTGATGCACCATTTTCATCATGTGATGCATCAACAAACAACTACTCATGCATTTTTTGTCATCAACAACCACAAACCATTTTCATGTGTAAACCACAAATACCTAAAAATCAAACTTGTCTTACAACCTAAAAATCAAACTTGTCTTACAACCTAAAAACCAAACTTGTTTTCTAAAACCAAATATGTCTTATTACAAACGAAATTGTTTACAAACATCCAAATTGTTCACATCTTCCTATTTCATCCCTACATCTTTCTACTCTTTACTTTGCACGTCCACGTCCCTTGTCGGCATGTGTCAACTTCTTCTCCACAATCTGTTATCATTAAAAAGAACACATATATAATTAATAAAATGGCAGACAATAGATATATCCTTGATGCACCAAATCTTACTAGGTGATGCACCAACAAACACTGGGTGATGCACCAAAACCCACTGGGTGATGCACCAACACCGACTGTGTGATGCACCAACAACCACAGAGTGATGCACCAACACCCAATGGGTGATGCACTAACACCCAATGGGTGATGCACCAAAACCAAATGGGTGATGCACCAAAACCAAATGGGTGATGCACCAACTCACACAGATTATTAAAAAAATGGCAAAATGATTAGTGTTTACCATCAAGTGGAGTTGTTTCTCCATGATATTCTGATGAAGTTGATGGTATTTCCTCTTCTTCTGTCACTGTTAAACCATAGACATATATATCATTAATAAATAGCAGCCAATACATATGCATCAATGTACCAATAGACATCAACCCATGCACTAATAAACAACCACTCACGCATTTTAAAATAATTATACATGCGTTTCTACAAACGTACCAGTGTTTATATGTGGTGGATAACTTAATGATTAGTGTTCCATATCTTAGCTCTTGTTTCTTTCCTACATTTTATACATAAAAAATATTCTTGTGTGATGCTCCAACACACACTAAATAATGCATAAGCACAACTATTTGATTCAGTACATCACATACCATGCACAAAATACATCTGATGCACCAAAACACAGTGGATGATGCACCAAAACAAAGTGGATGATGCACCAAAAGAAAGTGGATGATGCAACAAAACAATGTGGATGATGCACCAAAACACAGTGGATGATGCACCAAAACACAGTGGATGATGCACCAAAACACAGTGGATGATGCACCAAAACCTACTGGATGATGCACCAAAACACAGTGGACGATGCACCAAAACCTACTGGATGATGTACCAAAACACAGTAGATGATGCACCAAAACCAATTACATGTTTCACCAACACATTCGATGCACCAACGCCTCATATTTGTTAAAGAAAATGCATAAACATTATATCAAGTGACAACACATGCAATTTCAAGGATCTATACACAGTTATTCTAGATCTATTCATGCATACTGTATAAAATCCATAAACATATGATGAAGTAATTAACAAATGGAGTTTACAACCAAAATTCTTAAGTCGAGTTTATACCTGGGGTTCCAGATGCTATTTTTGACCTCATTGTTGTTGTTTTGTTTGTTGTTGTTGTTGATTTGTGTTGTCGTCGCTGAAATCTCCGTGAAATTGCTTGGAATCGCATTGAAATGACTTCTTCTTCCTTCTAGGGTTTGTGAGCGAAATCGGCTCGAGAACTCGAAAGAGGAAGCAAGATTGTAGTGGAGGTGGTCGAGCGAGAGTGAAAGAACGAGAGATTGTCGTCGATCGAGAGAGAAATCGAGTGCGAGAGTTGCGAGCGAGAGAGAAAACCGGGGAGGTTTTTGGAGAAGACGAACAATTTTTTTTTAGCGTGAAAGAGAGAATGGCAGCCCTAGCAAGCTTTATATAGTGCATGTATCAATGGGCCCCACCACAATCCTCCTTTAGTTGCTGGCCCTTGGATCTTACTTCATCCTTCGGATGAAGTAGATCCTTATTCCTTCTCTAAGGAGGCGTCCTCACCGGAATTGCGTCCAAAAAAACGAGGCAATAAAACAATGCTAGATTTTACACAAAATTATAGGAGAAGAGAATAAAAAAATCGAAAAGTGAAAATTGAAATATCTCGAAACAAACACGACCTAATTAAGGAAAACTGAAAAGGGAAACCACGAACAAAATTATCTCATGTTCTTATCAATCCTAGGGAATGTTCCTATTCCAATATTTAATATATTAGCAAGCCAACCGATTCTGATAATACTTACTACTCAACAACCTAGGAGACCTCCTAGGTTAAATCAAATAGCAGCAAAGAGCACATGAATCACAATGATGCATGCAATAACTTACAATCGTCAAGTATTAACATGCAATCAATTCTCTTTCATATAAGAAATCAACTACCAGATCATGCAAATATGGATGCTACTATGACAAAGAATTCCACCGTTTATTCCTAGTCTAGCAATAGAAGACTATTAATCAAACTAGGTGATCAATCTAGAAAAACCAATAGAAGTTATATGAATAGAAACAAGAGAATCAATACAAACCCAAAGGTAAAGAACAAGAGTGATAAATCTTACAATTTAATCATGTGATGGTTTCAACCGATAGGCAAAACAATGGAATTAGTTCCTGCTCATGGTTTGCAAGACTAAAGTTCTAGATGAAAAGTGGATAAAACATAAGATGAGAATTAAGGTTCTTAAAGAGAGTCTAACCCTAAGAAAATACCGAAAATAGCACAAGGAAAGTTTTCCAAAACGTAAAATGAAAGTCTGAAATCTTCAACCCGGACCACGCACGCGATCGCTATGTAGAGTGACGCGATCACCATGTATCTTGAAATCTTCACTGGGCTTCTGTCTTCAGGACGCGATCGCTATGTAGAGATAGCGATCTCCATCTGTCTTCAGTTCTTCAGTAGTCTTCTGTTGTCTTCACGCGATTGCTATCTGGAGGTGGCGATTGCCATCTTTGCTTAGTTCTTCAATCTTCAACTCTGAATGTGTCTTCGCCAATTGTCTTCAAATCTACTCTTCAATCTTCTAATTCTTCACATCAGCTCATATAATCCAAGCAGTAGAAATGACTCCAAACTCATACAAATCCATTCTAATTATAGTGTAATAATCTCTAGTTACGCTATACAAAGTGCAACGTATCACATGACGACCAAGTCCTCGACTTTCATTACAAATAGTGCTTGAATTTCTCCCACTTTTGTGGAAGCTTCTCAATGAAGGCACCTACTTGAGAAGTTTCACAAATTTTCATGCCTTCATCAATGATCTCATGGACGATCAATTGTAGCTCTTCTACTTGATCCATGATGAGACTCGAATCTACGTTCTTGTAGTTCAGAACTTTGTCATTGCATGTTTCTTAGTGCCCACATCTTTATACTTGTATTTCTTGTCCAAAGCCTTCCACAATTCCTAGCTGCTTTGACCATGTTGTACACAGTGTACAACGAGTCGATCATTCGGGCTATGGTGTATCCCCTGCACACAAATTCTTCTTGGATTAAGTTATCAACACTAGCTAGGGCATAAACCTCAGTGTTATCCGGAGAGAGTACAAGTTTTTCCTCTTTCAGATATGTGTCCAAATTCATCGTGCTCAGGAAGAAATGCATCTTTTGAGACCAAGTCTTGAACCCTTGACCATCAAACTTTTCAGGCAGAACAAGTTTCCTCCATTCTTTGCAGCAGACGCAACCTTGTTCACGTTTTCGTTAGTCATTGTTCAAAATCCACGATAGAAATTGAAACATATTAACCCATGAAAAAACAAATTCAGTAGGAATTTAATCGAATGCAAAAAAATCAGAAATTTCAGATTAATTGATTTTAGTTGCTATTTAATACAAAATTGTTGAATTTTAGTTTGTTTTTTTCAGAATTTCCGAAGGTGTTTTGTACAACATACCCGATTTTTTCTGTACAATATGAGCACTTGTTCTTCGATAATAATGAATCAGAAAGAACAAAGTTAAGGAATCAAAGTACACAAAGTTATACTGAAACCATAAACAAATCGATCGAAGGAGGAGACACAGAGTCGAGACGAATCTCTTTCTTTAATTATGAAAACGCCCTGCAGTGTGACTGTTCGATGGCGTTGTGAATCCCATGATACAATTGCAACTCTTTTGTTCTGCACAACTCGAAAATAAAAGACGGTGAACACTTTTATGTGTTTACTCTTAGACTCGATAAAGACAAGAGGAAGGATTGATTGTTACCTAAACAAGTATTGTAACTGACTCTGTTACAGACTAATTAAGGAGAAAAAATTGGTTAAAGGCTAGAATTTTGAAATTCCAAAAGACCAATCTGAATTGGGCTTTTAATTGTTGGAAGTCGAAAAGTCTCTTTCAAAATTAAATTGGGCCACATTCCAAAAAGAACTAATGGAGCACCCCTTGGGACTAGGCATTACGGGGCCCATTGACCTTAATTAAACAATATGAGACGTTTCTAATCTTACTCTGTTTAATATGTGGAAACTAACCTTTTCTGAAACCCTAACTCTCTCAGCCCCATTCTTTCTTTCCATCGCCTCCATCTTCCTCCAACTCTCTCAACTCGAAGTCAGCGTTTCCAGGAAGAAGAAATCATCTTCCTCTTCCAACAACGGCCTCGACGCTCCCTCCGTCTCCCGTACCTCCTCCGCTCGCCGCAACCAGAAACCGATTGAAGAACTCGAGCACGTCTTCAAGAAATTCAACACAAGAAATTCAAGCCTGAGCCAGACCGTATCCGATGAGGAGATCACCGTCATGATTCGCGAGGTCGATTCCAATGGCGACAACTTCATAGATCTCGGGGAGTTTATCGAGCTTAACACCAAGAAAATTGATTCTTACGAGGTAATGTTGCGTGAAGCCTTCTCTATTTATGATATGGATGGAAACGGTTCTGTTCCTGCTGAGGAGGTTATGAGAGTTTTGGAAATCATCACGCTCACTGATTGCATGAAGATGATTTTGGTAGTTGATTCGGATGACAAAGAGAGTATTTGTTTTCTCGTAGATGATTTCTACACTTGTTGTCACTTTCAAACTGGATGTTGGATGTTGGATGTTGGTAAGTGTGGTAGAATCCACCATTTCTTTTCTCCATAACTTGATATGTAGGAACACAATTCTCAGGTTGTAGATAATATTCTAAAGCATTTCTGCTCATGTTCAAAATTCTTGGAGGTTCTTTGTTTAACTTCGAAAGGTCCTAAGCATAGATGACAAATTTGTGTTAGTTTGATGACAATTTGTATGTTGTCAGTATGGATTTGAGTTTGAGTGGATTGATTTTTTTGTTTAGATGACACTTTTCATCAATTTGTTTGGATGACAGTTCGAGTAGAAGGAGTTTTAACTTCTAAAAATAGTAGTGTGGATGACACTTCAATGGTGTTGATGACAATTTAATTTGACTTAATAATGTGATTTTTTAGACGAAGACAATATTAATAGGGTGGATGACACTTTAATTTGACTTAATAATGATGATTTAATTTAATTTGACAGTGGATGACACTTTAGTATGACATTTTATTTATTTTAAAACCTTTGTGTCAAAGGAAAAGATGATAAGATTTGTTAATTAGATGAGAAAGAGTAAAAAATATTATTGTCGTCAGTTCATGTCATCAATAAAAAATATTGTCATCAACGAAAATGACAGTCATCAACGAAAATTGTTGTCATCAAAAAAAATTATTGTCATCAATACAAACTGTCATCAAACCAAACTGTCATCAAACCAAATTGTCATCAACTCAAACTGTCATCAACCTAAAAGGTTAGTTACCACACTAGAAATTTTTAGGGTTAGAAAATACAATTCATAGTGTAAAAAGGATTACTTACCCCAAATTTGGTTGGGACTAAAGGTCCATTCCTCAAGCCCCGTGCCCGCCTCGTCCCAAATTGAACAGTACCGCACGGGTGTGATCTTGATGAACCGCTCCCTCTCAACGGAGTCTCCCCTCAACACATCCCTAGTACTTTATTGAAGTATATATACTACAAATTTATCAACCCCACTTTCAATGTGGAACAAGACCCGAATTCGGCATATGAACACACTACGAGATAGTGCTTGCGAAGACGACGTCAACACTCCCTTATTCCGGCGCAAACGGTGATCGGAGCCCATCGAAAAAGTGCTCGGAAATCTCCCTAGAATTCGGTTCCAACACCTTCTTAATCACTTATCTCCAACTTTTTTTCGGACGACCTTTACCCCTCCTTAATAAATTGAGATTAAGTCTTTCGCACTACGAACTATTGTGGCTGGTTGCCTCCGCAACATATGTCCCAACCAACGTAGTCTTATTTCTCGATCTCACCGATTATTTTTTATAATAAAAATTGAAATTAATGTTTGATAAATTTAGATTACGAAACGAAAGTAATTAATACTTACAACGATGAAATATCGATTCGTTATTTTCTAACCAAAAATGTTTTTAACCAAAAATTTAGATAAAAAATTCAGTTATCAAACGAAAAGTTTGGGAAGTGATTCATATACACTAGTTATTTCTCTATGGTTGAATTTCTTTTTTATTATAAACTCCAACTCTTAAAAAAGGTAAACCCTCTGCTATCAAATACATGAGTTGACCAATCAAAGATAATACACCACATGAGGATATTTACCCACTAGGTAACTAAATTATTTTCCACAATTTATACTTTTAACAAAATGATTCAGTTACCTAGATGTATTATACTCCCCCCGTCCCCTTTTGATCTTCCCATTTCAAATGGGCACATTTGTCGATGTACATTTTGTTTCGTCAATATCTCTCGTTACAAGATAGTTAAAATTGTAAAATTTTGATATTGTTAAAGTACTCAATGATATGAATCAAACAAGACCATTCATAACTATATTTTACCTTATACACTAGTCAGAAATCGAAAGATTCTCTTCGACCGTGAATAGTGTTAAAAAGCAAACGGGCCTTATATTTAGGGACGGAGGGAGTATTTGATTGGTCATGTATTTGATAGGTAAGAGTTTACCTTTTTAAAAGATTATGATTTATAATAAAAATAAAATCAAACAATAAAAATAAAATGATAAATACTTACTAGATACATGAATCACTTCGCGTTATGTTTTCATTTTCTAGAATCCATGCAATACCGATTTCATACATCATGTACGAAAACATTTCATACACACGTACAGAACAATTTATTTATTTTGAAAATTTTACGGTATATAAATGAAGGAAGGATTTACATCTCAAGTCTTAAGACAATGTTATCAAGAAGACACTATAAAAATTGACCCAGCAAAAAACAAAATGGGTCAAGGCACCATGACTATAGACATAACAAATCGGGGATGCGAATTCACAAATCACAAGCATTAGTGTGCTAAATTGGATGTACTCTGATCACGGCAAGAGTTGACAAAAAGGGATTTTTTGAGGTGAAGCTTGGTTTTAGTGCAGCAGTCTTCTATCGAAGGGGTGATGTCATTGTGGATGGAGTCATTACGGATAAAGAACGATTTTAGCTAAGGTAAAAATGTACTCCTCCGTCCCCTTTTGATCTTCTCATTTTAAATGGGCAGATTTGTCGATGTACGTTTTGTTTCGTCAATATCTTTCGTTACAAGTTAGTTAAAATTGTAAAATTTTGAGATTATTAAAGTACTCATTGATATGAATCAAACAAGATCACTCATGACTATATTTTATCTTATACAATAATCAAAAATCGAAAGATTCTCTTCGATCGTAAATAGTGTTAAAAAAACAAACGACCATTATATTATTACAAATGGACTTCTTAGCACGAAGGTACGACCTGGAATTTTTTTATTTCTTTCCTCGAATCTTTCATCTTAAGACGAAACCTTGCGTGACATATGCAAGCATGCTAGGATTGGCAGGTCACTCTCACAACAGAAATAGTTTAACTGAAATGGATTAGTCAAGTACACTAATATCATAATTCAAAATCAGCAGTAGAGCTTTAAACGTATTCTGATTTGATTTCTTTTAAGTACAACTATACAAGATAGAGAAATATTCCACCAAAAAAAATACAAGATAGAAAAATATATACAAAGTCTTTATTTGACACATCCTAAAAGTTTATTTAACACACTCATACATTCGTCACGAAGGTATTTGGTCAGAAATTCGTCACGAAACTATTTGGCCAGACATTCGTCACGAAGGTTTGAAGGACATCCGTAACGAAGGTACTGGGGAGATCCGTCACGAAGGTATTGGGGCGATCCGTCACGAATATTTTTTTTTAAAAATAAAAATTCAGAAACTTGTAGAGAATTTCAATACGAGTCCGTGCATATAAAATACGTCCAAAACGGACATCGTTTGCCCTTCCAAAAGCCTCCAAAACAAAATTGTCGCATGCGTTAAGTTCGTAAAAGCAAAAACTTATATAAATTTAGTATTTGTATAATATAATTATTAATTATAGTTAAAAATCATGCAATTAAATTTATATACTATAATTGTATATTATCATTTGATTTCACTAGTTTATTACTTATAAATTATAATTATGCATTATGTTTAAATATTACGAACTTAACAAAAACGACTGTTTTGTTTTTAGAACTTTTGGAAGGGTAAACGATGTCCGTTTTGGACGTATTTTATATGCACGGACTCGTATTGAAATTCTCTACAAGATTCTGAATTTTTATTTTTTAAAAAAAAACTATTCGTGACGGATCTCCCCAATACCTTCGTGACAGATGTCCTTCGAACCTTTGTGACGAATGTCTGACCAAATACCTTCGTGACGAAAGTATGAGTGTGTTAAATAAACTTTTAGGGTGTTCCAAATAGTAAGCCCCAATATATATACTAGCCTTTCATATAACCCCGTGCCATGCACGTGGTCCTGTTTACAATTACTGAACTTGATGCTAAATTGTCGAAGTTAATAATGTCCACGCATAAATTATTACATGTATGTGATGTTGAACTGAATTCACGTATTGCAAGATAGATTTGTTGTGACACCATAATGTGCTCATTGTTGAATTATGAAGTGGTATAATGTTCTTATTTATCTTTATTCATGTTATTCAATAGAAGTAACACTATCATTTTTTTAATAATATTTTCTTATTTATATCATCTTGTGTAACTTATGTCTCACAATAGTGTTACTCCACTATAATTTGATTCCTTCTCTTAGTGGTCCTTGTTTTTTATATTTAATTTGCTTTTTTGATGAAAAATAAAATTGATGAATTATGGGGGACCACATGGCAAAAATGACTGTGTTATTTGTCAGAGAGAGTAACATTGTAGTGTTACTTCTATCCACTCATCACCTTGATTCCATCACAAAATCTGACAACTAATTTTAATTTCTCTTTTTTAAATTAGGTGTGTTACTCAAAATAACACTAATGCAGATGCTCTTAGTGTTGAATGAATCAATACCTTAAGAAACAACAACAAAATAGAAATTTTAAGCCATAAGCTGAGACGAAATTTTCGAAAGTGTTTATGAATATAAAAGGGCATCCGGATTGACAGATCGATTCAAAAAACCAAGAGAACACCGAAATTCAACCGAAACTCAATAAATCTGCAACAAAAAAACATTGAAATTGTAATTAGAAGCATATAAAATAATCGAGACACTGAACCTCGACCCTCCGTAACATGTTTTTGTCTTATCAATCATATAATGAAATCCATAATCCATATTATCTATCATATAATCCTTCAACATGACATGTCAAACATGCTTGTAGTAGTAGTAGTACTCTCTTATCTAATTTAAGTATCCTTTTAACACCGGATTTTTTATTAAAAAAATGTTTGCTTCTAAATAGATTTATAGAAGTCATTTTAGTCATATCTATTTGTTAAAATCATATGACTTATCATATATACCTTATACCTATTTTGATCCAGGCTTAGCTTTGAGAGTTGCATTTTCTTGAAGCCTTCTTCAATGTATAATTACATTGTATTGCTTAAGATTTACATATACTATCCCTTCATTTTTCACTAAGTTGATTGGGAATATGCATGTTCCCTATCGATCGTCACATATCATAAACGAACAAATACGATTGAGTTAATTTGATGTAAGAATCCATATATATTACTGTATTCAAATAATCAATGTTATGACAACATCAAAGAAAGTAACTTTTCATGATACACACAAATCGTTGATCGAGCCCCATAAGTTGTAGTGTATATAATATGGAGTTGTTCTGCATGTGTTCCAGAGACGTGGAAATAACATTTTGTTTGAAGATGAAAACACAATTAGATGAGATAATTACCTTGAAAACTCAAGAAAATTAACATAATTAGTGATGACTTACCATTTGTATTTAATCCCAAATCTATAATCTATTTGTTGATGAGGATGAATTTCCAATGATTCTTCCCAGAATTGTCACCCGAAGTTAATTAATATTGATCAACATATAGAAAATTATAGATAATTTAATGAAATAATATCATCTGAAGTTTCTACATAGTAGTTACGACTGACATATGCACAATGTAAAAACATAATGTTCAAACTCCTACTTGCGCAATTTACAAAAGCTTCTAAGAAGCAACATTACTACGACTTATAAAAAACTCAATCTCATAACTTCGAAACACGGAATTCAGCTTATCACTTCAAATTTGATGAATAAGTTTACATCTACAGATCTCCTAAAGGAGGGTTACGGAAACCCAAATATTCAGCAACATTCACCTTTGGTTCGATATCAAAATAGAACATAGCATTGAATTCCTTTGAGCGTCATATGAAATCAAATCTAAACCTACAAATGGGCATCTACTTTCCATTGGTTAAATCAAAATAAACAATGAAAGCAGTAAACCCAAAATCAGAACAGAAAGATGATGTGATGAATAGATCAAATGAAGAAGATTTTCATGAGAAGGTATTAGGCGGGCTGAAAAAAGGGGATTTACCAGGGTAGTGGAGGCACGATAATAGAGATTCGTAGAACGCCATCGATGGAGGGGAAGGGGAGAATTTGAGGAGGTCGCTTAGACAAATCAGGATTTACATACCTCAGACGGAACAGACCGAGAACACACGTGTGTTGTCGCTCACTAAGAAAATCAAGCTCTTTTGCGCCTCCGCCATGCTGGAAACTCTGTTAAGAGACATTATAGTTGGTGTCGGAGAAGGCGAAATTCTGAATGTTTGAGGGTCCGAAGAGGAGCGCCTGTGACTCTCCCTTCTTTGGTTCCATCACCACTTGTTGGCCTTCACTAGAGGCACCGTAAAGAAACTCATTACAAATGATGAAACCGGGAGAGAGGACATCATATATACCTCAATCTCGTCGGTTTAAATACCGACAACAAAATTACATTTTAAATACAGCCAGACAAATCGCACCTAAAACGCCTAATTGATGGCACGAAGGAGGAAACAGAGGGACGACAACACCGGACAACTGGGATGGGTTTTAAAGGAGATTAAATCTATTTAGGCAATACAGATATTCAAAGAAAGAAGTATTGAAAGCTACTCTAAAATCACTAAATGCTTAATTCAAAAGACAATTTTGTATGTGTTTATAGATAAAAAAATTGGGCTTTCTTGGTCAAAAGTAATGATAATTGGTACCCTATACAATGTATGAGCAAATTTCTTCTCATCTCATTCATAAATGCACTAAATTAATAAAATTTTAAATTCTAAAAAATAATTAGTATTCAATAATAAATAAATATAATTAATATTTTTTAAGTAAAATTTAGTGTAACAAAATATAACTAAATCAAATTGATAAGAAGATGAGGTAAGAAGTTGTAGTCATATACATAATTATAGTTTCAAGATTAAAAATATACAAAACTTGATAAATTTATAAATCTATATGAATTATTTTATTTTATATATTATTAGTATATCATAATAAAAATATATTTAAATAAATAATACGTAGTCGGGAAAATCACCTTCTGCGTTACGCGAGATACCTGACGGCATTTGGAAATTTAATCGTGACAGTATATACTAATTAAGGGCCTAAATTTGGCATGAGTTGTTTCACACGTGTGTTTCGAAAGACACATAACCTGAAACTGTCTTCTAAAACGCACACTTTATTTGACAGGTCTGTATATATAGATTATTACTGATGTATACAAAAAGTTGTCACGCATTCACGGTTCATTCTGCTATCCACACACAAGTAATTTTGAACATAAGACGATTCTCGTGTGCAAAAATATACACATCTATAAATGTGTTTGTTTCACATGTACACATGTATTTCATAAGATTAATGTATACATAATGTATTTTATTGGTATGCAAACATTTTTGGATTCGTGTTCGCAAGTACGTGCATTGTTACTGATGCAGACAGACTTGTTTTCATGTGCATACACTTCATCTCACTGGTTACATACATGTCATTAAAATGAAAAAGGATATAAATGTCCTCCTATGCACTCGTTGACCATACTAGGACTTTATGCGCGGATTTTAGTCTTACACTAACGTGTGTTCCCGTACCATGTACGGGGTCGTATGTAATAAATATTTTAATAATATATTTATATTATATACTATTAATTAGTTTATATTTTTTTTTAATAGGCAAGAACCGGAGTTTCACCAGACATCTGGCGACAGCTCCTGATCATCCTGACGAATGATCCGTAGGAAGTCAAAGCAGGACTGCACCAAGCCTGACTGAATAAGAGTTGGTCTTATTGTTCTGATATATTCATCAGATACAATGTCATTTTGGTCGCAATTAAGGACCAATTTAATCATAAGTGAGCTGATTTTAGTTTTAGACAAAAAGTCAGCTACTCGATTCGCTTCTCTAAAGCAGTGAAAAACCTTATAGTTATCAAATAGCTTTAGAATGTTTTGAATATCAGTAATAATATTTCTAATTTCCCATGGGATTTTCCAAATATTTTTGATGGAATTAATAACTGTAAGATTATCGCCTTCAATGATAATATTTTTTGCTTTCATTTTAACCGCTAATTTAACCGCATATAGTGCACCTAGAGCTTCTGACATTAACGCAGAAGATAATAAAATATCCTTCATATATAAGTCTAACACCTTTCCATTACTATTTCTAGCTACACATCCAATACTTTTCTGTTGCATATTTGAGAAAGATGCGTCAAAATTGATTTTAACCCAGTTAACTGGTGGTTTAACCCGTTTCAAATTAGTTGTTTTCTTTTTATTTCTTTTACTTTTCATTTTTGCTTCTTTCGGGTTATTCTGCGTTGATTCCCAAAACTTAAATTGTTCAAAGGCTGAATAGGCTGTTTCCTTTTGTACATGGCTATGGTTTTTGAAAACTATTGCGTTTCTGTGCAACCACAGTGAGTACCAAAGAAAAATAAGAGCTTCGATTTTGAAGTTTTTATTTTGACATGCATGAATAATCTTCTGTAGTGTCTGATTAAAGGTTAGGTCTGTAGGTATATCAAACAGAGTGTCCATTAAGCTCTCGTATTTCTTAAGTTGAGTTGTAGTGTAGTGGCATTCAAAGAAAAAGTGCTCTCTAGTTTCATACGGTTCATTACACATAGAACAGTGATGAGGGACCCTATTATAATACTTATTTAGTCTTTGAGTTGTAGGGAGATTATCAGAAATGGCTTTCCACAGGAAGTTTTGGTATCTAGGAGGGATTTTGAGATTCCATACCCAATTATATAGTTCATTTTTATGCTGAGGTATGTTACTCATGTTGAATTTTCTTGCTGAAGACTATTAATTAGTTTATAGATTGTAGCTTATACTTTATGGTTTATAATTTATAGTTTACGATTTATGTTTTATAGTTTAAGTTCATTAATAACTCAATTTAGTTAGATTGATAACATAATAATAGATAAAGATATAGATATATATAAGATAAAGATAAAGATATAATATGATAAAAGATAAAAATTGATATTTATTTTTGTGATATAACCTATAAGATATCTTTTTGATTTTTTTTACTTATTTAAATCAAAGATATATATTAAAATATAAAGTCGGATGATGTAGAGGATGACATGATGGATGATGTAGCATAGCTTAGAGGTCGACACATAGGCGAATTGAATAAAAGGACGACATGTGGCAAAACAACGTTCTGTTTTAGTATATGTATAGATAAAATTTATTTAGATTATAAATAAAATATATTTTCATATCTGCAGTAAAAGATATATATCACGCTTTATTTCACCAATATAACTGTATATTTACCGGCAACAACTGTAACCGGTCATTCATAGTGAGTAGAGAGATAATTCTAAACTGCATCTTTGGATGTTGTCTTTGGGGTGTCCTAATTATCATGTTGATATCCCTTGAAACTAATAGGGGTATACTATATATTGCCTTGATTTCATTTCCCTGAATCTGCTTCTTTTGATACAAAATCCAATCCTCCAGTTCAATATAAGAATGCTAATCCTAAATATAAGTAGGCACCAAAACAATTATTATGAAGGGCATGCAAGGAATTGCCAGCACACATTAAATTAAAACCTGTTTAGAGTGGGGGAAATCTCATTAAAGGAACATTCCGTACTTGTTTCAGACATTTCTGGCCTGCAATTCTAGCGTAATTACTATTTTCAACCGAAGTGCTCCCTTGTAATTTTTCTTCCCTACAAGATGATTGTGCATGTGGCGTATGATTCTGCTTCATATTGATTGTTCCAGGGGCTCGTTCTGAGAGAGATCCAGATTGATTAGGGTCTGATAGATTGAAAATGGAGCCTTGACTAAGAATGAACCTCCAAATAATAGCATTATAAACTTTATAATCCCTCCAATTCAGCATTCTATGCAACAAAGACAACAGAGCACATAATATATTGCAAGAGAAAACAAATCAGAGCACATAATATATTCTCCCTCGTGAAGTATTGAAGAAGAGATGAATATTTATTTAGGCTCACTTTCAATATATAAAAAAGGTAAAATTATTGAAGAAGAGATGAATATTTATGCACAAACTTACCTTGTGTCCTAATTTTCACGTAACCATCAAACTTGTTAGGGCCTTCTCTCCCTTAAAAGTAAGCTCTGGTTCCTTTAAGTATGTTACCTTCAATAAGGTCTCCAATGATCCCACGTTGGATGCTTAAGGAGGAGCTGCACATGAAAGCTTTCACAAAGATTAAATATTACATAATAAGATAAGAAGATATAGAAAGTTTTGTAAAATTAAAAGCCACTATCATATCATAAACACATGAAAAGCTTCCCAATTGCAAGTCCACATTTCAGAAAGAATTCAATACACAAAGTGAATGATCATTGTAGTCATAAGCCAGTCCAATTGCAATCAATCTACCTGGAGATGCTTCTAATTTGATATATCTGACGCTGGAAAAATATTTTCCCTGAAATTTATATTTCCTTTTTTAGTTGTTTAATCCTTGCATTGTAACGTAAAGAAACAAAACATTCTAAAAAGCAAATTATTTCTACCACATAAAAAAGGGTTAAAACACTTTTAGAAATGGTTATTTAACAGAAGTTTAAAGGGCACCTCCTAGAAACCATGAAACATCAGAGAAAGAGCAGACTTTAGAAAATCAGTTACATGCTTTAATAACATCTGTTAAAGCATACAGATGTTCTCCCTTGCTTCATTCTTCTGTTGCAGGTGTATAAGTACATGGCTGCTCTTCCTTCTTCTTAACCAACTGCAAAAAAATAAGTAGGAGGTTTAAAATATGATGGAAAAACAACAACAGTTTCATGTACACTTGAATGACTCGACGAAAAAATAACATAACAATTTCATGAACATTCTATTGAACCAATGCAAAATCAAATGTTAACAAAATTACTAAAATGAACCATTGATTAGTTTCTTGACATCAAGAACGAACCATTGATTGTTAACATTAGATAATGGTTGAACTACATCTCAGTGTCTATAATCGGGGTAAACATCCTTAACACTCTGAATTAGTACAAAAAATAGCCCACTCTTCTCACTCTGAATACAAAAAATAAGCTTCAATGCCTTAACCTTAACACTCCGAATTACTATGAGCACTAAAAAAATAGTCCACTCTTCTCTAAGATGAAAAAAAAACTCAACAAGCTCGCAATATTCTATGAAAAACAAAATCAATTGGAAAAAAGCATATTAAGGAAAGTAGAATACCTAAATGCATGCTACTGCAATCATGATCATCGAAATTGTAAACAAAGATAACCACATCACTCGTCACATTTCTTAAAAAACATGTTAACTTTCACAATCCTAAACAAAGAAAAACAAATCACTCATCACATTTCTTAAAAAACATGTCAAGAATTTAGAGGTTGACAACTCTCACAAACCCTAACACTTTAATCAAGGATGGATGACTAATGATTTCTAAGTATTTGTACATAATGTTTATCAATAAGATGACTCACATAAAAATCTCTATAACCATCCTTTAGGGTAGACTTTAAGAATTGAATTTCCATATACGCGATGAGAGCCAGAACTACTTTTAGAGCCAGCAGACCGAGCAAGCAGAAAATTTCTCAGAAAAAGCCTTTTCAAATCCCTGAATATGGTATTTCAAAAGCCGATCAACGATAGTGACTTGCTTAAGCTTATTGGGATCGACTTTTCCAAGACGTTCAATATAAATCGGCCGTCCATCCCTATCTACGATAGTGACTTGCTTAACAAAGTGTGATAATCATCATGAATCAATGGAAACAAATCTATCTCAACCAAAACACAACGAAGCGAATTCACACCATCTTCCTCATCTTCATCTCTGACATCCTCAAATGCCATAGTTGCATACTGACAATGAGTCACTTTACTGCAACTCTTCGTGATATCGATTGAAGGTGACTAACAACCTGGTTGTATACTGATGCAACCATTCTGAAACAACAGAATTTTGAAAAGTTATTTGACATATACAATAGGAAATGCACTGCAACCTTATTTCTTTCATACACGTGAATCAAACAAAAAAGAAGACATCTTTAGAAAAACAATAAACGCTATGTCAGGGTAAAAATTAGAAACACCACCAATTAAATATCAGGAACCCATACATGAAAAATAATACGCAAGAAAATTAAGTCAATCAGATGCCTTGCTAATTCAAAACTGAAAATGACTGTTTAATGGTCCAATTTGGCTTCTTCTCTAAACATGCCAAAAATAACAAATTCGCTTAATAGTAAAACCCAAAAATTCCAAGTCAGTTGGTTGGATTTCAAGAAACAAAAATTATGCATCGTTAGGAGAAATAAATGAACTAGACCAACTGAAATTTGAAATTTATTTCACCTGCAGTAGACGTAGTCATTAGTTTGTACATGGATATATTCGCAGCAAACATTGTCATTAGTTTGTACACAGAGATATGGATCACATTGTTGAGACTGAATACCGAGAGTACAATTTAAGATAGAAACTGTAACATGATATATCAAAACCAGGAAAAATTATTAACATTCCAATTCAGCATGTGGATACCAGAGTACCAGTCATCGTTATAATTCAATAGTTGATTGTCTTCTTCCTGACATTCGTGAAAATATGTAATTCGGGGCTCCCACCTCATTAAGGAATTAAATCAAACACCTAGCGAGCAAATATTAGAAAAAAACTTGATAATTGAACTAAGATTAATTCCCCTACACAAATTCAACTATAGAACTAAGATTAATTCTCATTGCAGAATTCTTCCGCTTGTTGGGAAAACTGTCTCGAGCAGTTAAATCATAGTCAAACTTCCCTCCAACTTCTTCTGTACAAAAATATGTGGAAAACAATCAGATAGTTGAATTACTTAAGTGTATCTATTCGGAAAATATGTCGAAAAAACAGGATGGACATCAGAAATGGCAAAAAGAAAAAAGAAAATATAACAGAATCATCTACGAGTTCAGCATCTGATGTCCGTCCTGTTTAAAATGAACAAATTAACAATAATTAGGGTCATATGATTAAAGTTTCATGATATGCAGAAAGCTAAGCAATTTCTTTCATTAAGAACTGGCCTACATTTTTTCATAATGGAAAATAATACCAAAGGAGTACAATAATAACAGTGTCAGCAAGCCACACAACCTCAGTTACAGAAACAAATTATACCTAAACTTTTCTGGTTTCAACTTTACAGGTTTCAAGTTTTTCACACAGTTCCTGGTTTCTCACCTGTAAATATTGCAACTTTAAACTTAGGTGGGAATAAAATGACTAACAAAAGACATAAGATCATGATTTTAAAAGTCAATTGTTTATTGCTACTCTATACATTTCATAAAAAAAAGATGTCAAGCTAACTACGAAGAACACATGCAGCCATTTTTAATTCTTAATACCCTTGACTATATTTTCATTTTCTATTACTGAATCTATAGTTACACACCACATTACAGATTTGATGTGATGTACCATAAATAAAGTTGCCTAACTGTAAGAAATTAAGGCTTAGAAAACTCACCTCAATAATCATGCATAAGAGCCATTAAAACTCAAGTAAACCTAAAAAGATCAGTGAAAGACTCAGCCATAAAAATAAATTATGGGACGTAAATAATATATACGTTTGAAGACACACTTACCATTATTGACACACTTTGTTTTGCGGCACTGAATCCATCAAGGCTTGGTCCTGCTCTTGGGTTTAGTTTGTCAGGTGAGAGTCGAGAGGGATATAAGCATATATGTGTCTCACAACAGAGAGTAGCTAAAATAAGATACATTGATAAGCGGTGTTTTACATACCGCAACTATGAATTATTAGCTAGTTTTGTATAGGATTATGTTATTTGTTTCTATGTAATCTGTATCATGGAGCTGTTCGAGAGAAGATTTACATACGAGATTCCGAGAGATGATACAAGCATTGGAAGCATTGAAGCATAAGGAAGAAGCTGCTGAAGACGAAGACGAAGACTTGAAGAAATCAGTAGCTGCTACCTCAAACAACATAGCCGCACCCGCGGGTCTCAAGCCGCACCCGCGGGTTTCATCCTCAGCCAAGGATTCGAGAAAGCTGAAGCCGCGCCCGCGGTCCTCTGCCATCCTGAAAATCTGGAGAATCCAAAACCGCGCCCGCGGCTCTCAACCCGCGGGTGCGGTTCCTCGACAGAAGAATCAAATTGATGTCTTTGCCATTTGAAGTAATTTGTGTTCAATTCTGTAACTTTCTACACGTTTTGTTAACCTTAATTCGGCTGTTACTATAGCTGAATGCTATTTAAGTTGTGGATGATCATCCTCGATCATCTAACCTTTGTTTTGCATAAGTTCTTGGAGAGTTTTTCACAAACTTATGAGTTGCTAAAGTTTTTTGTTTCACTTGGCGTTTGAAGCTTTTGGATTCAACAAGTTGTGAGTTTATCCTTTCCCTTTGTCTACTCTTTGATTGTCTCAACTCTCTTGTTTGTATTGTCGATGAACTAGATTTACTACTTTAGATTGATCACCTAAGTTAGTTTTATCTTATTCATATTGCTAGAGTTTGATACTTCTAGTTGAATTATCATACTTGTTGTGTAGCACAATCTTTTTGCATGAACTAGTTGTGATTGTTATTAGAGAAGAGAGTTGAGTACATGTCGAGTATCCGACTAGTTGTCCATGATATTGCATGTATCTATCTATTCCTGAATGCATTGCTACTTTGTTATTGAACTTTGATAGTTTCAAAGTTATAATCGAGTAAGGGTTGTTAGGACTAGTTGGACTAATAACTATTCAAGAACAGGAATTAGAACTATCACTTGAGAACTTGACATAGGGATGAAAAGGATTCTAAGATCAACTTGTTAATCTAATTGTGGATAATCGCTAAGTGGAACACTTCGCTTAATATTGTTATAACCAAGTTGACATTCGATACTTCGTATCAAAACCACAAACCCCCCCCCCCCCCCCTTTGGTTACGATTATTGGTTAGTCATTGTAATAACTTAAGAATTTGATAAACTGATTCTCTTGGGATTCGACCCTTGCTTGCGCACTATATTACTTATTTTGCATGTTAGGATTACTTGACTTGGCACACAACAAATTCGCCTCGTCATACATGCAATTAACTTTATTTTTGTTTGAGCTTTCTTCATCAGTAAGCATAACCAAAAGAATCAAACCAAAAGAATCAAATCAGAAAAGAGCTAATCTCAAACAATCAATTCAAAATTCAACCCGAGAAAAGATTAGGGATAGATGCTTACCACAATTCGAGTTGTTCCTTTATCGTGATTGCTGTTGCGAGCACTATCAATTCCGTAAAATTCAGAATCTGAAGAATAGGCCACGACCTCAATCCGGCCTCCACACAGTCTCGAAGTTTTTCGTAGTCCATACGTAATCGGAGAAACAACGAAATCACCTTCATTTTCCTCAATAATATGCGTGATATGCGTAAGGAATTAAGGATAACCTACAAATACAGATTATAAATTTATTGTTAGCTTGGCAGATTCCAGGAAACAAAATTTTCTATTACTGAATCTATAGTTACACACCAAAATTTTCTATTACTCAATCTGTATGCAAATTTACGGTGAACACTTGTGGATGAAGGAGACGTTTCCAAGAGTCTTACATGTGATGTTTTCTTCCTAGGAGACCTTTCCTCATATTGCTCTCTGGCGCGATAGTTAACATCCAATTTTGGATTTTTATCATACGATTGATACTTGGAAGATTTATCAGGTGTTGCTGGTAACTGTCTTGAATCACCATGTCTACAATTATCATGTATATTATCTCTGCAGTCATGAATATAACTTCAGCAAGAGCATAATAGATAATACTTAAAAGTAATAATAGAGGAATAACAAATGAATTAAACCTGATTTCATTTAATTTTACTCTCCCTGACCTATATCATCCAGAAATGCATTATCAACTCCACAATCTCAATTAGAATCCAACGGAGCTTTAAACAAAATAAACAAAAAAAGTAGCAGTACAACATTTAAATGAAATGGAACCTAACTCATTTGATTTGACATCCCATATCAGGAATTCATCCAAATATCACATATAAATTAACAACAACATCTGGAAAGCTTCAATTACATTCCAACATCAGACAGTAAAACATAAATGAATGAATATAAAGAAGAATAAAATTAATAAGCAAATATTTATGATAAAAGATGCCTTGTTTGCCATTTAGGTCATTTATAAAGCTCATAATTGTAATTAACTTGCACACCTGTACTTATCCGAGACCTATAGCTGGGTGAAGTCCTTCCTCTAGTGCTTCTTGCAACAGACTCTGAATGAGTCATACGTGACTAAATTTGGTTGGTGTGCCTAAATACAATGAACCTCATCCAAGTAGTTTCTTGTTGTGCCTAAATTTGACATAACAATGTCACATAATTAAATCTACCACTAAAATTATCCGGATAAACCAATTCATTCTTCCGAATCGTCCTCAAACACAGCGAACCCATATTCTAATGCTAATTTCCACAGTCTACAGAAGCAACATGGATAGATGAAACTGGGGAAAGGAAACCCTAAATACATCAACAAACAACAATCGGAGTGGTGAAATTACCTTGAAGAAATCTTTGAAGGAATGGGCGCATGAAACCTGGGTAGCATGATCCCCGCAATCACGAACAATGTTGAACTGGTCAAGATCGAGCTTCTTGTTGACCAAACCGACCTGGAATTAAATGGAATCAGAAGAAGGCAAATCGACCTTAATCTCATCAACATCGAGCCAGAGGAAGAACCTGTGGACCTGAATCCCTTTCAATCCGGTGATGGAGCCATAGGGGAGCTTGCATGTGACAGACTTATCGTAGTAGACCAAGTAGTCAAATTGGACATAACAGGGCTTATCGAGCTCGATGACGAAGGAGCCATCGTCGTCTAGGGTGTAGGAGTGGACGGAGGAGGGAAATAGGCCGCTAGGAAGGTCGAGTAAAGGGAGAATTTCGAAGACGGTAAGAGAAGCTTGGGAATTGGGGATGTAGAGATGGAAGGGAGAGAAAGAAGTTGATGATGAAGTTGCTGTATTTCTCCATCGGAGTCGACTTCCCCCAAACCCTAAATCCCCAATCCCCTCTTCAATTTCCTCCTCTCCATGGCCAATTCCGCCTGATCATCTCCTCTCAATGTCACCTTCCGACGCCTCATCACCTTGCTTCCCTCTCCTCCCGTCCAAGCGAAAGCTCGATTGCTTACGTCACGCTGGAGCCTCCGAGTTCCAGTCCGCCTTCAAGATGAGCCGCGCCATGCACGACTCCAAATTCCGCGATCGGAGCTTCACGCGGTTCGTAACCACCATGACTGAGCTCGCCATGGCCGATCACGCTAATTATCTAGGGTTTTTCGTCTATGGATGCGAATGGTGATTATGGCCAAACTAAAGCAATGACTATTCTATGGGCCAAATGTAACAAAGAACACCAGTCCATTAACGGGGTCCATAACAATACAAAAACGATTATTAGCACAATAAAAAAACGATTAGCATGATTTCAACTTAATTATACTAAATATTAATGGTGGGGATTAGACTTTATGACCCCAAACATCCAAGTTTTATATATACTAGCATTACGGAGGTCGTGCGATGCACGACCCCTGTGTGGTTGTGCTACAGCAAGAGTACGACTTATAATATTGGTATATTAGGTTTTTTACCGATTGTTACTATCATATAAATTAATATTGGTTGTATTATAGTCAGTTGTTTGTGATACAGGAAAATGATAGAAGATGGACAACCATAACATTTGTAACTATATATCATATATCATTTCAACAACAAAAACAATAGTATAGTATACGACGTTTTCTAAGAGGGTAGTTTGGAAGCTCTGGTTTTTGGAAGATTACGACAACTTCTACTTTGTTTCATTGATATCATTGTCGTACAAATTTTGTAAACTGTCAAGGAACCGATCAAGCAACAAAGCGTCTACTCAAAATCTGGGAAAAATAACATTGACTACCTTAGTCTTTTTTTAAAAAAGAATTAGAACATTATTATGAATATTGCATAAGACATATAGAAGAAAAGCAACTCATTTAATCAAGAAAAAAATACCAAATAACTCACTAATTACAACACTAAAAGCACTAAATGCTTAATTAAGAGGTCAAATTTATATTAGATTAGATTAGGATGACTACCACACATGCGTTGTACATGCATTGATTCACATGCAAACATGATAAAAAATCAATTGGGAAACAAACGACAAGGATGATCTCTAGATAACAGACTTAAACCCATGTTAGAGCATCTACGTTCACTGGTTACATTTTATTTTTTAAAAACATAAATAAAAATAAAATGTAAAAGATTTCGATTAAACCAAGATAAGAGTAACATTTCTTTGCCAAGGCTCTTGTAGCCAAGTGGTAAGGGGTTTATCCCCTTGTCCACACATCGGGAGTTCGACTCCCACTAATGACATGCTCCCTTTATATAGGGACAAATAGTAACATTTCTTTGTTACTCATTCTTACCCAAATCACTTCACTTGTCCAATCATTCATCAACATGTGGACAAATAGTAATTAGTTATTGATAAATATCTTATAACACTCACAATACATAAAATTTTATTGTAATTCTTTTTCAAAATTTTTTAATTTATTTTTATCTACATATTGATATCCACATTGACTATGTAATATATTATTTAAATTTATAATAAAAGTAAACATAAAATACATATTATTTGATATAAGTAACATGCATGTAGATGAAAATTGATTTAATATTAAAAAAATGAACTATGTTACCCAACATGAATAACATGAATAAATATGCTCTCTTAATATCTTAATATCTTAATCAGTAGACACAAGAAAGCGTGGAGGAGTGGGGATGGAATCTTATGATTTACCTATGACACTCAAGTCAATAAGAAAAAAGATATGCTCCCACAAAACTATCAATCTTTGACCTCTAATATAGGCTCTCTCCAAACGTAAAAGATAATAATACGGAGTAATTAATTTGGAAAGAGAGGTTATTTAGAAGAAATTAATGCAATATAGATTATGGATATAGGTTATTGGAATGTGAGAGACATCAAATTTTTGGAAGGAACTTGCATATGTTTGGAAGATAAATAGCTTAAATCTGCTTAGTTTGATCAGAAACCAAGTCGAATGTTTATCCTAATTACAATCAGATTTGGTTTTCGACAACTAGCTTTTGTACCATCAGATGGTTCTAAAGGGGTCTTTTGGCTCCTGTTGGGGCTACCTACAAATCAAACTAGTCATATTGTACCCCTAAAACTATGACCATACATTCACTATTCATGCAAATTAACATGATACATTCACTATTCTTGCAAATTTACATGACACATCCTGTATTTTAATCTTCACGTAAGCTCATTTTCATGTAAAGAATAAAAATGAGTTTTGAAATTTTTTAGAATGAGAAATAATTAAACTTAATGAACCAATTATTATAAGAGGTGATAGGAATGAAATTGAGAACGACACTGAAAAATGGGAAATCCGTCAGGGGAATCCTCTCTCGTCTTATCTTCTCACCAATTTTATTGAATTCCTTTTCAGAATGCTTCGCTCTCTTGAAGATAACCCGCAGTTCAGATTCCATCCCTGATATACTCTCATCATGGGGTTCATGCCCATGAAGCCACACAACTGCGCGTCCATGCCATTTTGAGGTTATATCAATAAAAACAATGCCAGGCGCTAGTCACTGTTCACGCCAGGAGCCTAACCTCAAGTTGTCTTGAATGTTCCCGACCACTAAATCATGGATTCGCCATAGGAGTTTTAAGGACACTGTTTCCAAACGCTTTCATGCCCATTCAATTCACTACTATCCAAGGCATAGGACCATAAAAAAACGCCCATGAAAAGTTGTCCAAAGAAACGCAACAAAGGCTCCACTTTTGGCGCAAGGGCTCCCCTGCTCCAGAGATATATCCCATAAGTTCTTGGCCTTGGACCATTTTTTGCAAGACATTCTTGGTTCCATTGATCCTAAATAGGTCCCAAGAGTGGGACCATGGCTCAAGTGCCCGACCAAACTCCAAAGGCGCCGAGGGGATGACATCCCTACTTTCTCGCCATACTCTCCTTTGTTCACTCCCCTTGATTGTCGCCATCTTGTCCCATCCACACAAGCTGAGTCTATCCTTCACCTAGGCGCCATCAAGAGGTTGAATCATCATAATTATCTTCATCAATAAGTGATTAAATTACAACCCTTGTTTACTCCTTTAGATTAATATAGTATCTTTGCATTTACTTTTATTGATTGAAGAGCGATTATTTCCCTTGCAAAGAGTACACCTTCTACCTTTAAAAAGCCATTCTTAGCTGCCATTGTAAGACACGTTAAATATTGAGATAACTCCTTCCTTTTTTCATTTGACATCAAAACCCTATCTTTTCCTTCTTCTTTGAGTAATTGAGATTTTCAAAGAAACAACCTCAAATACCTTCTTAAATACTAGACAAACATCGACTATTTGCATATTCAACTCTCATCAACAACCTTGTTCAAGGCTACACCAAAAGCCTTGTCATACACTATCCCATTCTCCAACACTTAGGATTTTCCGCATCCTAAAACTTCATCATCACACCTCATCCGAGGATCATTCACCCACAAGTCCATCCATTGACAAGAGAAGCTTGACACCTCAATCTAGATTTGTGAAAAGAGGTGTTCCCATAGATGAGAACACATCAACTGATATCAGAGCACGCCAGAGATTTTTTGTTTCGATTTGCACTTAATCATTTTCCATTCTTTGCGCTGAAACTGAATTCACCATCTTCATTTATTTCCACACGGCCAAAGGTTCACCAAATCCCACAAATTTCTCCATGATCAAAGCCTTTCGCCTCCAATCTTATACAAATAATATTTTTCAATACAAATATCGAAAAAAGTAAAACTTGTTAGACTCGTGCGAAGCGCTGGGTACTTCACCTAGTCTTATATATATAAAGGTTAGTCGATGGTTAAACGAAATGAATGTAACCGATACCTATTTAATTCTAAATCTTTTTTAGTTTTTTTAGTTAATTAATTTTCATTAATTCTAAATCTATTTAAGTCCTTTTTGTTTGTATTAATTATTTATCTCCGGTATCTAATTAATTCTAAACGCATTTAAGTATTTTTGTTTTTCTTAATTTATTAATTTATTTTAATTCTAATATAATATAATATGTAATATCTTATCTTAGAATTGTAGTAACAAAATAAAATAAAGTATTAGCTCCTTTATAAGGTCTCTGTGTTATGTTAGAAACATAATTAAGCCACAAACTTATTAAAATGCGTATTCCAATATTAGAAACATGAAGTATTTGCTTCTTTATAAGACTTTTGTGCTATATTAGAAACTTACTTCAGTTACAAATTCAAATTAATGTGTGTTATATTAGAAACATGTTGAAATAAAACATTAAGTAAGCTTCTCTCATGACAACCTTATTCCAATATTATGTTTTAAAACTACTTCAAACATACATATAAGGAAATCGAAAATACTTACAAATATTAACAAATTTGATAACAACAACAAAAATATTAACAAATGATGCGTAACTACATTAAATCACATACGGAAATAGGTAATTTCCTCGCACGAAATGCGGGCCTGCATTTATTACCTTTGTTTTGATTGATTAATATTCATCTCATTTATTGTCTCTAGCTTCTTAGTGTTTGTGAGGTTATGAAACCTAAACTACATGCCAATTTGTAACCCATTAATATATAAGCCTAATATGACACTAATACATACAATCACATCACAAACCGCACGATTCATAGAGCACTGAATTCTAATGAGAGGTTCCCCACCACATCATTGCATGCAAGGGTAGCTCCCTCGATTCGCAGATTGGTCTGACTCGTAATTCACTTCTGACTCCGTGTTTGATAGCCCGACCGTAGTGATGTTAATTGTGGTTACATCCATAAGTAGCTTGGTCCATCTTTATTCTATTTCATATATGTCTGAGGATCCGCATAGCCCTCGTTTTTTGTGTTATTTATCCATTCTTACTTCTTTTTTTTATGCAAATGTTGTTTACCAGAGATAACTCTCTTCAATTATTTTTGGGATGAGAGGGAGTAGGTCTTGCTTCATATTTGTTAATTCAGTTTTGGATTACACGACTTCAGGCAGATAAAGCAGCTACAAAAGCTATGCTTCTCAATCGAGTAGGTGATTTTGGATTAGCTCCTGGGATTTCGGGTCGTTTTACTCTCTTTCAAACAGTAGACTTTTCTACCATTTTTGCTTGTGCTAGTGCCCCTATAAATTCTTGGATTTCTCGTAATATGAGATTGAATGCTTTGTCATCGTTATCGTAATCTATAATTTATTTCCACATAGTAGAAGATTTGAAGGTCGTCTACGACGGTTCGACTCTTTAATGTTTGTGATTATACCGCCCGTAGAAAGAAAAAATTATAACCGATTTTTCATTTTTTATTAATTATGTTTCTTCGACGCAATTAAGAGCACGTGCATCGCACGGGTGCCTTCTCCCTAGTTTATATCTTTATCTATACATATATAAATTGATTGGTATTGTCAAAAGTAAAGACAATTGTGACTCATTAAATTTCTAACAAAACCATAATTATGTACTTAATTGGTCGGTATTCCTACCGTTTTCATATTTTTTCGCTCTTCTCCTCCAATCCGTATGGTGATGAAGAGCAATCCGAGCATCCTCAACGACTATGTGATTCTGGTACATATATGAGATATATTATATTCTTTTATTAAAAATCACTAAAAAAATTCATATATTAAAGTATATAAATATCGATAAAAGTAAAACTCGTTTGGCCCGCGCAAAGCCCAGGACAATGACCTAGTATAATAAATAATTGGTTGGTGTTTCCCAAAGTAAATGTAATCGGTAGCGAGCTTGGTACCAGGTCTTTCTTTTAAGCTGTCATTTTGCTCCTTTTGGAGGAGCTTGCTCCTGATTTGTATTAGGTTTGGATGCCCTTTTGTTTTCATGATTCGTAGTTTTGGTTTCTTCATTGAGCGTTTATGACGTATGTCTTTTCGATTTCTTCTTGTGCATATTTATTCCATTGTGCGTTTATGGCGCATGTCTCTTGGCTTTCTCCTTTTGTGTTCTTCATTTCATCTTCCCTATTGATATCCGTCATTAAATCTGTGTATGCCCTATAAATTTGATTGTACGAAAAATATGTCAAACTACATGCGAAAATCCGTAATTTCCGCACGCAAAGGGCAAGGTCCGGGATAAGTAAATGAAAAGTATATAATCTATCTAAATCTAAATCTTAATCTAATATAAAATTGGCATGGTACAAAAAAGTTAAATGCTCCTCATTAATCACATTTATTGAAGACTTTAATTCTTTCTCCTCTCTTAATTCATCTTTCTTCTCTCCTCATTTAAATGCAGCTCTATCTTTTTACTGTTGCTTGACCTTATAAAATAATAAAATAATTGACAATTTAGTAGGGTCATAGAAATTAGATCACCTCTTTTATCCAAATATCTTTTATACAATTCAAAGATATTATACAAACAATAAACTCCATTCATATATTAAACTAAGCATAAAATTAGTACATTTTAAAAAATGAATATATAATATAATATCATATCTTATACTGCCAAAGTGTCGCGCGTAGCACGACGTTTAAATTCTAGTCTAATATAAAGTTAGCTTTGTACAAAAAAGTTGAATGCTCTTCATTAATCACATTTGTTGTGTGTCTTTAATTTTTATTTTCCTCTCTTCATTCATCTTTCTCCTCTTCTCATTTAAATGTAACTCTTTAATGCTGATTGACCAATTAAACAATAATATAATTGAAAAACAATAATATAATATATCTTTTATACAATTTAAAAATATTATACAAATAATAAAATACATTCATATATTAAACTAAACATAAAAAATTAAAAAGACATTTTAATAATTAAATATATAACGCCGTATCTTATAGTGTCAAAGTGTCACGTAGCGCGACATTTAAATTCTATTCTAATATAAAATTGGCATGGTACAAAAAAGTTGAATGCTCCTCATTAATCACATTTATTGAAGACTTTAATTCTTTCTCCTCTCTTAATTCATCTTTCTTCTCTCCTCATTTAAATGGAACTCTATCTTTTTAATGTTGATTGACCTATTAAAAAAAAATTGACAATTTTGTAGGGTAATAGAAATTATCACCTCTTTTGTCCAAATATCTTTGATATAATTCAAAGATATTATACAAACAATAAACTCCTCATTAATCACATTTATTGAAGACTTTTATTCTTTCTTCTCTCTTAATTCATCTTTCTCTTCTCCTCATTTAAATGGAACTCTATCTTTTTAATGTTGATTGACCTATTCAAATATAAAATAATTGACAATTTTGTAGGGTAATAGAAATTATCACCTCTTTTGTCCAAATATCTTTGATACAATTCAAAGATATTATACAAACAATAAACTCCATTCATATATTAAACTAAGCATAAAACTAGGACATTTTAAAAATTAAATATATAATATAATATTGTATCTTCTATTGCCAAAGTGTCGCGCGTACGTAGCACGACATTTAAATTCTAGTATATATATAAAAATTGTTGATTTTGATGAAGTAATGACAATTGATACCTACTTAATGCATTGAATTAATGTATTGATTTAAAAAAAAGGTTAATGCATTGAGTTAATACATTAAAAAATACCACATTTAATTAGGCTCCTACAATTGTCGTCTCTGTTCGTTTCTTCCAGTTGCTTTTCCTTTCATTTAATCTCCTAATATGGGTTATTTAGTTATATATGTGTTGATTGTATATTCGTTTCTGTATCGTATTTCCCTCATCGATTTTTATATGTTTCATGCGTATGTCTTTTGAGACTCTCCTTGGACAACCCTTTTTTGAAATTCTCTTTCAGCAGGTTGTTATTATGTAGATAATGATTTTAAAATATCACTAATTAATAATTATAACTTACAGATTTCGTTCCTAATCAATATGTTAAAATTTATATATTTAATTAATTAAAAACATCTATATTTTATTAAAAGTTACAACATAAATACATTAGTAAAAATAATACGAAATATATAAATACGATAAAAGTAAAAGTAAACGTGTTAGGCCTACGCGAATCGCGGGAATGAAAAAGCGGTGGTTCAACTTGCAGCATTATCAATGTATGATTTACGTAATGGGAATAAAAACTGAAATTCAATGGTAGCAAATTTAAGGCAAGGGCATGTGTAAAGAGAAAAGTAGCTAGCAGTAGCAAGCTTGTAGAGGCAGCTTTAGTAGCAAGCTTGTAGAGGCAAAAGGCTGGGAAAATCAAATCCCTAATTCCCAGATTTTATTTGGGTTCTGAAGTTGATATGAAGAAGAAACAGGAGATGGGAGGACGACAATCCATTTTAGTGGATTTTCACATGGTCCATAAACGTTCCTTTCCACCCTTTTCTCTCTTTTTTAGGGCCTTACTATTTAGCACACCCATTTTCTTTATTTAGCACACCCGTAGATTCGTCACGAAGGTATTACAGCTGATCTTCGTCACGAAGGTATTACATAATAGATTCGTCACGAAGGTAAACGGGAGTTCCGTCACGAAGGTAAACAAGAGATTCGTGACGAAGGTAAACAAGAGATTCATGACGAAGGTAAACAAGAGATTCGTGACGAAGGTAAAATAGTTTTTAAATTTTTTTTCAGATTCTTGTAGAGAATTTCAATACGAGTCCGTGCATATAAAATACGTCCAAAACGGACATCGTTTGCCCTTCCAAAAGCATCCAAAACAAAATAGTCGCATGCGTTAAGTTCGTAAAACAAAAACTTATATAAATTTATTAATTGTATAATATAATTATTTATTATAGTTAAAAATCATGCAATTAAAATTATATACTATAATTATATATTATCATTTTATATCACTAATTTATTACTTACAAAGTATAATTATGCATTATGTTTAAATATTACGAACTTAACGGAAACGACTGTTTTGTTTTTAGGGCTTTTGGAAGGGCAAACGATGTCCGTTTTGAACGTATTTTATATGCACGGACTCGTATTGAAATTCTCTACAAGAATCTGAAAAAAAAAATTAAAAAATATTTTACCTTCGTCACGAATCTCTTGTTTACCTTCGTCACGAATCTCTTGTTTACCTTCATGACGGAACTCCCGTTTACCTTCGTGACGAATCTATTATGTAATACCTTCGTGACGAAGATCAGCTGTAATACCTTCGTGACGAATCTCCGGGTGTGCTAAATAAAGAAAATGGGTGTGCCAAATAAAGGCTTTGCTTTTTTATCCCTGCCCTCCATACATTACTACTAGCTAGCTAGGCTGATTTTTTTCAAAACATAGCTAGCTTTCACTTATATTCCATATCATTCGAGTTAGCAGCATGAGTTGATACATATAGGCAAATATAATTTTCAACATTCTACCCTACATTTTATGTACTAAAAATTAACGTACGTTGGTTTGGGTGTACAGACAAAAACTAAAATGGAATACGTGAAACAAAATACAGAATACATAAAATATATACTTCCGTTTTGGGCGTACGATGATTTTGGGCGTACATGTATAAATTGAAAAAAGTAGGCGTTGGTAAAAATAGCCGTTGGAGGAAATGAAGTCGGTACGTTGGAAATGGGCGTACGCCCAAAACCAACGTACATGCTTAATTTCCTCCAAAAAATAGTCATTGGGGAAATTAAGCCTTAGGCGTACACCCATTTCTAACGTTCAAGCATGATTTCCTCCAACGGCTAATTTTTTGAATATGACCGTTTGAAAAAACTCTATATATACCCACCCACATCGATTGTGTTTTTCATTCAAGCTATCCGAAAATGTCAAAAAAGAGAGTTACAAATTTGAGTGATGGTGAGGAGATTGAATATGCGAGCGGTGAAGAGAACGCGTATGCGAGTCACGGTGATGGTGACGGCGACGACAACAATGTCGATGCGATCGAGGACGAGAAAGAGTTTTTCAGTGAACCCGAAGACGGGATGTGGGACGATAGCGACGAAGAAGAAGGAGACTTCGACGCTGGTGAATTTTCGGTTAGTTATTTCTTTCTCTATTAATTGTTTTTCTTTCTATTTAGGTGCAAATAATTCGTGGAATGGATAATTGTGATTCATGTGAATTAGTAAGATATAGTTGTGATTCTTATGGTAGTTGGATTAATTGTGGTTAACAAAAATTTATTATAGGTTTGGATTACTCTGATGCTTTTGAAATAGAAGAAACGTTTCCTACTAAGCATCATTTGAGGATTTGAGTTAAGAGTATTGGTAGAGAGCTTATGATGGTATTAGTGACTTGCCATAGTAATGTACGTCAGATGAATATAATGTGCGAGCATTCTGGAATGTATAGATAAGGGAAAAAGAAAGAGGAATTAGAATATGAGGAAACAAAGAGGGATGTTGAGACAAAGAGGAATAGTAGAGATAAGAAGACGAATTGTAAGTTTGAGGTCCGAGGTTATAAGTTCAAGGTGAGGGATGCTAGAGATGGATGGTATGTGAAGGTAAAATACGGCCAACACAACCATAAGCTTTGCACTAGCTTAATTGGTCATCCGTACACGGGTCGAATGACGCTGGGTGAGGTGAAATTTGTGACGATGTTGGAGAATATATTCACTCCGCCTACTACTATCGGTCTTCAGTTGAGAACGTCATTTCCTGGGAATGTAACATCCACAAAACAAATCGCAAACTTCGTGTATAAGTTGCATTTTGAGGATCGTGGGGATTTTAGTGTTACACAATGGACCTTGAAGTTTATGAAGGATAGCAATGTTGTGCATCCCCTTTGCAAAAAGCACACACATGAGGTGGACATCTTGTTTTTTGCTCATCAAGACTCGTTGAACTTGTTAAAGATGTTTTCGTATGTCGTAAATAGTGACGCCTACAAGACGAATAGGTATATAATAGTATATTTATGTCATTTTGGTTAATGTAATGGGCGTCATTTTATAACTATATTATGCAGGTATAAGATGCCTCTTGTGGAGATTGTTGGGTTCACTTGCACGAATAAGACATTCAACATTGCATATGCATTCATGCGTAAGGAGGAAACTGTGCTTACTTGTTCATAATGCTAAGGCTTAAAGGCTTGTTTGGTGATGCTGGAGTAATGCCAACTGCCATAATGTCCGATCGAGAACAAGCTCTCATCACTGCAATCAAGATAGTGTTCAAAGATCTTCCGGTTCAACACCTCTTGTTTTTGGTTCATATTAAGCACAACATCGAATTAAATACTACCAAAATCTTGAAAAAACAAAGAATCGGTGAAAAGGTTATGTGGCCAAGTATGGAGACTTTTTCTATCAAGAACGGAGGAAGTATACGAGGAGAGGCTTCTACGATTGAGACAATCTTGGAGAAGCGGAATCGTTGGATACATTGATAAGGTCTGGCTTATCCCTTAGAAGACAAACATTGTTTGCGCGTGGACGGGACACAATCTTCACTTCTTCACGAGGACCTCAAACAAGTAAGTTATACTTAACATTTCATATTTGTTTATTAGTTGATTGTTTTCTTACATGAACACGACCTTGAATGAATAAACCATAGGGTTCAGGGAATGCGTAAGGTGTTGAAGAAAATAGTGGGTTCAAGTATAGGCGGTTTTAACCAAATGGTTGTGAGGATCCATGCAGCCATCGAGGGCCAGATTGTGAAGGTAAGGGCCACTATGGAAGAGGATCGAATCAAGAGACCCGTGATTTTTTCAGACTAATGAATCCACAAGTCAAATTGATCTTTTGAAATCTATTTCATAATGTGTCGGATAGAGCGCTTAAGAAGTTGTGGGCGATATAGGAGGATATAAAGGTAAATAATTTTGAGATACATTGCTATGATTACTAGATGCGGGAATGTTAGGGCCTACCGTGCATCCACAAGATAGTGAAACATATTATTGATAACAAGGCAATCAAGCTGAATGAGATCCACAGATTCTAGATGCAGCTAGAATGGGATAGGATTGAACTTGATAACGGAGAGATAGAGATTGGTGTACCGAAGACCATGCGGGAGTTGAGATTCATTGAGCTCAACGAGAGATGGCAAATGGGAGCTTTCGGAAAGTCACTGGTCTCAACTAGCGGACTTGCACACCATGTTGGAGTATCCGCATCAAACTATTGCGATGGAGCCGACGAACATCAAGGGTATATGCAGACCAAAAGGAGTCGTAGGAAAGAAGTGAGGAACCGATATAGAGAAGAGTGGGTTTGAGTACGCAGGGGAAGACTTAGAGAAATACGATGTGACGAAGGCGAATAATTAGGAGGTTAAGGGAAAGGGAAAGGAAAAGGCAAAAGCAAAGGCGACGTAACCTACTTCCCTTGAATGTACTATACTTGGGGACTTTGAAGTTTTTGGGTGCGCTGCTGGAGAGGCGTTCGGATTTTCAGGTTGCACTGTTACATAATAGTTTGCTTCTGGACCATAGTTCCCTCAACCAACAATGACGAAATGTGGGGTAGACTTCAGGGTTGACAATGTTGATCTCTTCATGTTTCCATACATTGTAGATGAACAAGACATAAGTGGAGATGGACATTGTGGATACCGGTGTCTAGCTGTGTTTTTGGGGTTCAATTAGTCTGAGTATCATCGCATTCTCTTCGAAGTGACTTCATAGATGTTACAAAATAGTGATATATACAAACAAGTGATGACCATACTACGCCCGTATTTGGCAAACAACTTCAAAGCTCTTTTAGAAGAGGTCAACTATATCAGGTCACCTTGTCACTCAAAGTTCTGGATGAGTATGCCCATGATTGGATTAGCATTTTCCAGTCAGTTTCAGTTTGGTTTGATATACTTATCCAAAGTCCGATCGTATTTGTGCTTACCGATGAAGGTCTATCCCACAAGCTCCAGTCAAGGTTTGAAGATACACGGAATGGTTCGTGTGGGCTTCAGAAACCACTACATACCGATATGATTTTCACTAAAGTATTTGTGTTTTCACTCAATTTTCTTGATGCTTAATATAGTATTTATGTTTTAACATTTAGGTGTGTCTTAGAGAAGATTTTACGGTACCATCCGTCCCCAAAGTTTGGCGCATGTTCAAGGATCCTAATGTGAATGGATTGGATTGTGTGTTTGAGCTGAGAATGCAACAGTGGAAATACTATCGCATTAGTTATGGTAGTATAGATGTTCATCTCTAGTGAATTGAGATGTGTTGAATGTTCACCTTTTGTAACTTTAAATGTCTTGTCTTATATGCTTTTGAGATTGTAGTTGGTGTGATATTGGACTGGATTTAAAATCAATTGACATGTTATTAGACTTGTCTTGTATAGCTTGTCTGCTTTTGACAGAGGTATTGTCTTGTCTGGTCATTAGCAGTGAACACCTTTTCATCGAACACTGGATCTAGCTGTATGTTGGTTGTACTAAGGATGATGAATATGATGTCATGATGGTTTTGAATCTCTAATACAAAGTAAGAAAACAAGTTAGAAACAAGAAAAATAGCAAACCAAAGCAGTGAAATGAGAGCATGAAATACAAATTAAGTAGTAAAAAAGAGAGTTGGATGAGATAATAGGGTTTCTAAGGCAATATATTAATTTATAGATGACGTTTTACATGTTTTTTTTAGTTTTGGGCCAATGCAGAAAAAAGGCCTAAAAACCTAACTAAAGCAGGTCCATTTTGAAATCCAATCCAACTAGAAGATGTGTTAGCTGAGATAAAGCGGTTAATTACAAAATACGGATTATAGCATCCATTGATTAGTGAATTAAATGACTTGTCTTGTATGCTTTTGAGATTGTAGATGGTGTTATTGGACTGGATTTAAAATCAATTGGCATGTTATTGGATTTGTCTTGTATGCCTTGTTTGTTTTTGACAGAGGTATTATCTTTTCCAGCTTTTTTGAGTTTTTTTAGATGGGTTAAGTGAAGCTGATTCTGATAAACTACAAGAGATTTCAGATAAAGAAAAAACAGATTCAGATAAACTACAACAGACTCAACATAAATTAAAACAAACAATTCATAAACTAAAACAGATTCAATTGAAACTAAAACAGACTCACCATAAAATAAAACAGACTCACCTTACAAGACACATAACATTACATCTTAAAAGAAGAAACCTAAGAACATTAATAGGCATCACAAGCAGACGCCTTGCCAAATCTTTCCTTATTTTAAAGATTCCCAGTTTACCTTTCATCTCATTGTTTTCCTTCAATAATTTTGTCATGACATGAAGATGATGTTGGTCATATTCTGGGTCAAGAAGCATGTACCTGAAGTTACATCTGCATGTAACAAACCTCCGCCCATACTCAGAAGGTTTCGTCTTGTCATTAGTAGTGAACACCTTCACTTGTTGGGAACACCTAAGCATCGGACACTAGATCCAGCTGCTTGTTGGTGGTACTGCGGATGATGAAGATGATGTCGTGATGGTTTTGAATCTCTAATACTCTCTTTGTCCCAATTTGTTAGTCCCATTTTAACCCGACACATATGCTGAGACACGTTTTGCATCGTTAATATCTATAGTTATATGTTAATAAAAATAAAAAATGATTTAATATTGTTAAAGTGCTCATTGAGACAAATCAAACAAGACCCCACATTACTATGTTTTTTCTTATATATTATAAATCTATAAGATTCTCTCGGTTTGTAAATAGTGTCACGAAATGAAATGGGACCAACATTATGGTACAGAGGGAGTACAAAGTAAGAAACAAGAAAAATAGAAAACCAACGTAGTGAAAATGAGAGCTTGAAATACAAAGTAAGAACTTGAAACCTTATTTGATTTACGGCGCAATAAAAATGAGAGTTGGATTTCTGAGGCAATATATTAATTTATAGACTAGGTTTTACTAGTTTTTTTAGTTTTGGGCCAATGCAGAAAAAGGCTCAAAAACCTAACCAAAGCAGGCCCATTCAGAAATCTAGTTCAACTAGATGATGTGTTAGCTTAGTTTAAGTGAATTATAACATGCATTGATAAGTGAATTAAATGACTTGTCTCCTAGATGATGTGTTACTTGAAAATGAAGAAGTTTTGATTGGGAGTTATCCACATGGTCAAATATATCTAATAGGAATTGAAACCAAGTTTCATTCCATGCCGACATTGTTTTTGCCAAATTGGGCCTTAAGCCCATCTAAGGCATTTTAGCATTTACGCTTAGTTTTAAGCCTCGTTTTGTTTGAGAAAGACCTTATTGGTACTTTATGTGCCTAAAAGAATAAGTTGTATAATGTTTTCAACAATAATAATCATCGATGTTGTAGACCATACATATTGTGACAAGTTAGAAAGTTATCACAAGTTTGGTTTTTACAAAGGAGGTGCTATTTGAAAAGTTAGAAGTTGTGATTGGAAGTTACCCACATGGTCAAATATCTCTCATAGGAATTGAAACCAAGTTTCATTCTATTCCGACATCGTTTGTGCCATAAGACAATTTAATTAAATGGGCTTAAGGCCCATTTTGAGAGTATACGATTTGGTGAGGTCGGATGTCTTGCTCACAAAACCCAAAATTTTGGAAAATTATCAAAATAGAGCCAATTTTTTTGATCAAATTTACAATTTCCCGTTTCTCTATTACTCCTTTCTTTTTAGCCAAATGTTTTGGGTATTTTTGACCCAAAAAATTATGGTCAATCAGATTTGACAAAAAACAGGTCATAGGTTCAATTTGACGGGTCATGACCCAGAAAAATCAGGTTGGGTCGGGTCAGGTTAATTTCCGTCGGGTCTAGTATTAATGCATATGTAGTTATGGTACGCGGGAGATATAGCTTTGGAGTGTCAAGTTCTAGCTCCTCAAGCAGAGTTCTAGCTTTCTTTTTAACTATCGTCTCAACCACCTCATCAAACGGGGTCACTTGAAGCGACGTCGTAATGAACCAATCATGTGATAGTTCTGATCGGATTTCTTAAACACATACGGGCCTTTGGTGCGGTTAATTGTCTCGTCCACCCGTGCGCCGAAAGATGTGAAGTTAAAAAGGCAGTTGTAGATTCTGATCTTGTGTTTGAAATTGGAGCTTTTTGGGTTCGCAGCGTTGAAAAGGATGTTAAGGGGTTTCAATGTTGGTTTAAAGAATGACATTTTGACTTCACCTTCCTGACAACACATAGAGAATTTAATGTTCGTGGTGGTTTATGTTGCACTTGCTCTTCATACCACATGCTTGCACCACAAAGCCTGTACTTCTCGCCTGGGAATCCAAGTTTAACGTACTCTATCGGAAATCAACGTTTGTTTTAGTGTATCGGGATTCTCATATTGCTAACGGGATATCGAGTCGTTAGAGCGTGGGTTAGGAGTGTGTGAAGTACACACCCATGTAAACGAACTTGGATGCCAAATTCATATTTTGGAGTGTAAGGTTTGAGCATATGATCCGAGATATTAATCTGGTTGGAAGAGTTATGAACATGTTATTTGATATTAAGGTAATATGTTAAAGCAAGGTTTATAACCCGGACAAGGTTTGTCCGTGTTATTTATGTGCTAGAAGAACAAGGGCTTATAACCCGGTCCTGTCAATCGAGATAATATCCTGTGCTGTAAATAACTGCTTCAGAATATACTCTGGATCAGAGAAGTTCCGGGTTATAAAGTGCCAGCGAGGGATATTCCACAAATATGCTCTTTTGGCGGTTGTAATAGTTTTAACCACCATTTTGTCTTCTCCAAGACATGAGGGACGACCCACACTCTATATATAGAGTCATTTGGGTGTTGGCAAGGGGTTACGAACTTAATTAATCGATTTTACGTAATCAAAGTCACAAGTACAAAATACATGTAAACTTCAAGTGTTTCTAGTTGATTGTCTTGATCTTCTAGATTTTGCAACGTCTTATCTCACTCCAAATTTCGTGTAACCCAAAGGCAAGATTATAGGGTCGAAATATTGGTTTCGGAAAGTGCGTTTAGCACGATTCGTTTGCGTATCCAAGCACCAAGATTGATCAATGTCACCCCTTTATACAACATTTGAAACCAATATTTACGTTGATCAAAGGGTGGACTTTGAGCGAAGGTAGACTTCCATGTTCCATGATCGAAAGATCTTGGAGACCATGCTTTTAATGGTGATAGATCATGTTATGACCATAAGACTTTAAGAAAATTTTAGTCTTGTTTCCATTTGAAATTTAGATGATGGGTTTTTGAAATTTAGATGATGGGTTTTGATATATGTTATCATGTATATCAAAGGAGATATACCATTAATTTTGGTATTAGTATCGTGCGGTTAACTCCATAGTGGACAAGCACATATTCGGTTATTGTAAAACCGTTTTTTTTTGCGTGTCTGAATGACTCCCGATCTTAATCAAGTGAAACTGCAAAGATGTTCTTGTCTTTATTTATGTAAGTGGCATCGACAAGAACTTGCAGGTTAGTGATCTATATGTCATGTTCAATATGTTATCATAATTATTAATGTTTAATACTAACAAGCATGTGGTCGGGTGGTAAGGGACTCCAACCCCACCATCCAACATGAGGTCTCGAGTTCGAGACTTGGTGGAGGTTAAAAATTGTTTGTTGGGAGAGCCACCCACACAGCTCGAACTCTAGATGTAAGGGTAGTAGGGGTGTCCCCTAACCGCTGAGTTTTAATGATGATGAACATTGTGTATAGAGTTTTAAACTTCTGAATATTTACGGTATATGTGTGATATATGGTGATTTACTATATATATGGCAAACATGATCGATGAGGTTGACGGTTTACTAATTTAGCTCACATTTTGTTGTATGACTCATGTGTGTCGGTTTGTGCACCAATATATACAGACGTGAGATCTGAGTTTTAATGATGATGATCATTGTGTATAGAGTTTTAAACTTCTGAATATTTACGGTATATGTGTGATATATGGTGATTTACTATATATATGGCAAACATGATCGATGAGGTTGACGGTTTACTAATTTAGCTCACATTTTGTTGTATGACTCATGTGTGTCGGTTTGTGCACCAATATATACAGACGTGAGATATGCTTGGTATATGCATGTGTTGTATGTATAGATGTCCCTTTTGAATATTTGTGGAATCTTTTAACGTACGTACATGGTACATGAACCATGATGTATGTACGTATATTTAGATGAGTTTTTTCCGGATTCTATTTTATGTGATCTTTATAAATGTTTGCGTGATGGATGTATGCCTATCTTTTGACATTTAATGCATAATTATATGTTGTCATAAATTCGACGGTTAATGATTAAAGGTACTATCATTTATTATATGGTTAGTTGGATCAAGGAATGAATATGCATAATCGTATAATTAATATGTCTTGAGACGAAGGATATGGATGGAGGAAGGACTCATTTAATTTTATAAATTTGTAATAATGTACATGGGTGGATGAGACATATTAAGTTCTCATGAATATATATATACGTGTATACATATGACATCATCATAAGATTTGAATGATTTTGGATTTTTTGTTGGTTTAAACGAAAGATGGAAGAACGATGCTATCGTTCAGATTTAGTCTCAAGAGACTAAGGATAAGTTTGTCATGAACTATTTGAGGTCTTATGAAATTGACGGGTCTACTATACTTTGTATAGACTACTCATGATTCTAGATTACTTGATTCAAGTCTACTATATTGACTAGACTACCTCATGTCTACTAGTCATGTGATGCCCTACAATATTCTTGTACCGATTGGCTGTGGTTGACTAGATTACTTTTAAGTCTAGTAGTCGATAATGACATGCCCTACGATACTCGTTTGTTGATTGACTATAATTGACCCTACTATACTTTGTATAGATTGACCGGTAATTTATAAATGTTAGTTATGTTGTATTATATATGAAATGCTATTTATATGGTAATATTATATTGTGTTATATTTTATAATGGATACTATGCAATTGATGGTTTATGTTTGACCATGTGTTACTCTATGAAGAAAATCTTGATCATGAATGGTACACTTGTTATGGTGGGGTGTACTAGGATTTTGATCTATTTCAATTCCTAAGGTTATGATCCATGTCATATTGCTCGGAAAAGATTAGGCACATAATATGTATATAAATGTCGAGTTGTGCCTAGTCGAACAATGATGTGTGCTAAGAGTACACATGTATAGAAATGGTTTTACTATATTTTCTTACTCTAAGAGTAAAGTGACAAATATGGGTGAAGTCATATTTTGGCTTGATATTTATGAAATATAGCCCATATAAATGGAATATATTAGACCCATGTGAATTTTGGTATAAAGGTGATAGTCTAAATGATATTAGACGTATGATGATCATAGGCTTGCCCTGCCCAAGTGAAATATTTTGGGTGGTAAAGGTATAATGAGTACAAATGTTGGACATTGTGAAATGTTCTAAATGAAGTTCTAATGATAGAACTTAACGACTCGGTTGAGGTGTTTGCACATTTGAGTCATGCGGTGTAATAATGATACACCTAGCTTCTTAAAATGCCTAAACCAAATGGCTTGTTCTAATGTAAATTAGATCAAGGTTAAAGATGATTTGGGTGTGATACCCATTTGAGACTAGTCACTTGGATCCGTGAGGAAAAGAATGTAATGTCATTTGATTCTAAAGTCCGTGTGATTTGGTAAAGGATCAAGGATTCACATAAGTTATGTATATGGATTCTCCACCAAGGTTGTTAGCTTATGAGCTATGAAAGTACCTTTAACAAATAAGATGAATGTCTTTGGAAAAAGATAAGGTCCTTAAAAAATGTTGAAACTAGGACCAATTTTGGATAATCAAGGTTGATATCCATGGGTCGGTTACTCGCATCTCCTAAAATGGAAAAGGCTAATGAGTAAACCGTGAGTTTCTTATATTGTAAATAAGGGAAATTAAGGTGCATGTTGATCAAGTGTTATAAGAGATAATGTGATTTCCAAGTCAATGAAATTGTTTAGTGAAACTTTAGTCAAATCTAAAGGTGAAGTATGTCTATATAAAAGCTGATGATTCATATTATGAGTCGTCTTGAACATTGTCTTGTGACATGTTGGTGTTTGATAAAGAACATGTTTATTAATTAATACATACTTGTTATGGGGAAACCATGAAGGACATGAGGTGATATATGAGATCCTTGATAATAGGACATGGGGGAGGTGCATGTAGAGGTACTTAAGAAACGCTCCTTCATAAGCACACTCAAGTTGTGAGCTGGAAAGTTTATACCTAGCAATGGTGTAATGACATCTTAAGCTCGGATATTCATGGTTAAATGAATATGTTTATTAGTGTTATCTAATGATTTATTTAAGGTGGATATGCCTTGAGAAAGACCATTGATTATGGGCTTTGGTTGTCATTTTCTCTCGGTATTAGAGAGATTTGTGGATGCTAGATGATTGCATAATAAGTGTGACAATGGAATGGAACCTAGTATTGGTCAATGCCGGTATAGAGGTGGTATGTCTAAGGAACTCGAATTTTGAGATCTCGGTTGTGTAATACAATATTATCCTAGTTTCGTTGTTGATGTGCACATACTGACTTGGACTACTTCTTACCCAAGTGAACAATGAAAGGAAAGCGCCTTTGGTGTTGGAGGATTAATTGTGCTAAGACGATTTCTCAAGAATTGAGTTGGTTTAAAGGTTGTACGTACATGATATTTCAAGTTGACCCACTTATTGATAGGAGTTAGCTACGGACTTGGTTGACAAGTCGGTTTTAGGGATGGGTTAATCCCGTTTTGAAATCTGTAATGGTGGAGCACCCAATTCCCCTCTAATTTGACGTTAGAGGCTGAATTCAATGTGAAAAGCCCACACTTAGAGATTGGAGCACATGATATATGTATCATCCCAAAGTTGTGCTCGTACCTGCAAGATTAAGTTAGGATGGAGTTCTCTTCTTAATGGACCTTTTGAAAAAGTGCATTTGCGGGTGCACGATTGAAAAGAGTCCACCTATATGAAGGTGAAGTGGTGCCGCTTCAATTAGCATGGGTTTGACTTTGTATGCACTCATGAATGGATTAAGACACATGATAGTAAAAGTGTCAAGTAGCACTTGAAGTAGTGGGGAGACTTATGTGTGTTGTATCTTCAAGTATTCAAAATGGGTTGAAGGGTTCAATCCGTAGGACACCCCGATTCTCGAGTATTTGGAATGTGTATGACACTAAGGTGGAAATTCAATTCTAAGGACATTTTCATTTATGCATGAGTCTGGTACAAAGACTTGTTTTGAAAGGTGTGAGTCAAGGATTATACTAAAATGGGGGAGGAATGTTGTTTTGAAAGGTGTGTATCGGGATTCTCATATTGCTAAAGGGATATCGAGTCGTTAGAACGTGGGTTAGGAGTGTGTGGAGTACACACTCATGTAAACAAACTTGGATTCCAAATTCATATTTTGGAGTGTAAGGTTTGAGCATATGATCCGAGATATTATTCGGGTTGGAAGAGTTATGAACATGTTATTTAATATTAAGGTAATATGATAAAGCAAGGTATATAACCTGTCCGTGTTATTTATGTGCTAGAGGAGCAAGGGCTTATAACCTGGTCCTGTCAGTCAGGTCGGATAATATCATGTGCTGTAAATAACTGCTTCAGAATATACTCCAGATCAGAGAAGATCCGGGTTATAAAGTGCTAGCGTGGGAAATTTCACAAATATGCTCTTTTGGTGGTTGTAACCGTTTTTAACCACCATTTTGTCTTCTTCAAGACACGAGGGACGACCCACACTCTATATATAGAGTCATTGGGTGTTGGCAAGGGGTTACGAACTTAATCAATCGATTTTACGTAATCGAAGTCACAAGTACAAAATACATGTAAACTTCAAGTGTTTCTAGTTGATTGCATTGATCTTCTAGAATTTACAACGTATTATCCCACTCCAAATTTCGTGTAACCCAAAGGCAGGATTATAGGGTCGAAATATTGGTTTTGTAAAGTGCGTTTAGCACGATTCGTTTTCGTATCTAAGCACCAAGATTGATCAACGTCACCCCCTTTATACAACATATAGTACTTCAAACGGTTAGGAAAATACGCGGTCGAATAACAATATATGTAATTTAACTTATCAGCTCACCACATGAATAACCTAACCGTGTGTAGTTGTGCTTAGTATAATATTAATAATCCATCCTATTTAGATACCACAATATGGCAGATCAATATATGATGTATCGGTCATATTATAGTATTTGGATTAGATGTTGATCAATTTAAAATATCAGTAAGGAAACAACACACAATATACCGTCGGTGCTTAGTAGGCTGCAACTGCAATCCACAAAACGTGAAAGTGTTCCTATCTTGTAGTATGGAGGTTGTTGTGACTGATTTGATATGGATGTTGTGGAAACCTGTACCTGCAATGTCAAGCACAAATTTCTAAACTCATAAGTCAGAATAGAAATGTTGGTGTCAAAGATAATCTCGTCGAGCAATGATATTGTGATATAAGCAAAATGATATGGATCGGGAACACCCTATATGACGTGTTTGCACTTTTCCTTATACTCATTAGTAAGCAAGAGTACGATCGCGGGGTATGATGCAGAACTCAATGTGTATGGAGTTGAAGATTTTCAACCTATGGACATTGGCTTGCAAGTTTTGAGTTTGATGTCTTAATGGTTGGATGATTGAATCGAGGGAATTTCGAGAGTCAATGGCGTATGGGTGCAAATGCATGTGGCAGATAAGAACTACAACTGACTTAAAGGTTGTTATACACATTTTTAATTATTAAGCAGTTATAACTGGAGGCGTCGTTTAACATTGTGGTCTAGGGGTGTTGTACATACTTACATATTTACATTATTTTTTACACTTGCATAAACATAACAATTTAAGTACCTGATCACGACATTTCACTCTGCTCGGTGGAGCAAAGGATAAAACCCAAGCCTAATTGTCGAACTCCACCATGATCTTCCCGAGAATAAGACATTGACGTCCGGTTAGTAGCCATATCTGAATAATCTAGATATTTTCCAAGACAAAATCCATACAGCCGAGGTGGGCAAAATGTGCTAACGAAACGACACAAAACCGGGTTTAGAACTGAGACAACGGTAGGACATAGGTTGTCGTTCCGCCGTGAATTGAAGGGGAATACAAGCTCAATTTGTTTTGTAGGTAATCTTATGGGTTGTCGATTCCATACCTTGTATCATCCGAGTTCGAGAATTGGATGGCGGTCGGCGGTGGTTGCGAATTTGAAGAAAGGAATTACTAGGTGTTGTACATGGCGACATTGATACGCTCTTGTGATCGGATAACCTAGAATGTGTTAGATAGTGTGCAACCGTTCAAGGTTGGTGTAGACATGCCCAACTCTATGTGGACGAGACGTGTGCTATATCAGGGTTTTGAAAGTCGTAATGAATTTCCTTGTTTTTCATTAATACTGTGGGTTGTTTTAGATGGAGTAATATATCATTTTTCTCGGTTGTTTACATTTCACCCATACTTTGTACTGCTAAAGCTTTGTGTACAAGTATATGGCTAAATCCGTTTAGTTTGTCAGGCATATCTCGGTTGGCTTGACGATTTTATGGTTGATTTGTGTTCATTGTTAAGTGGATATTGGCTAGGGTTTATATGTCCTGTGATATGGTTGGTTTAATTTTGGGAATTGTAATCGGTGTTGTTCGATGTTAGAACTCGTTTTTTTTCCATGTAGTTCATGATTAGAAATTGAGTTGACCTGTTGCATCTGGATCATGGGGTTCATGTGTCTAATTGTGTATTTATCTCATTTTGGTTTAAGCATATTGATCTGATCCATTTGCGGGAATATTGTTTGTATGTGAATTTGTCGAAACTGATTACTAATATTTGACCGGATCATGTGAAATTAAGGAGGTGCTTAGGATTTTGTAAATACTTTCTCCGTCCCCTTAGGGCTCATTTGCTTTTTCGACACTATTCACAAATCGAGTGAATCTTCTCGTTTTCTTCCAATATATAGAAATAAATATAGGCATGTGAGATCTTGTTTGATTCGTCTCAATGAGTACTTTGGAAATATTAAAAAATTATAATTTTTATCATCGTATATTTAGAGATATTAACGTTACAAAATGTGTCTCGACAAATATGTCAAAAGTAAATGAGAAGATCATTAAGGGACGGAGGGAGTACAAATTGGTATACTAGAACCCACTTTCATGAGGTTATATTAAAATCATTGTAGATGATAGCATAGAAAAATTGATATTGGTTGATTTGCGTTTAGGTAGTCTCTACTCTAATATATTTACATAGTTTCTATTTGACGCCCACCCCTTTTGCTATTTACCGTCCAGGTCATCCGTGCGTCACGCATGGAATTAATCCGTGCGTCACGCACGGATTGCACATTCCAGAAAACGCATGGATTGTATCCATGCGTGACGCACGGATTGTATCCATGCGTGACGGACGGATACAATCCATACGTGACGCACGTATTTGCATATATGAAACTTCTAACTTTCAATGTATTCAATGTATTTCTAGTTAAGTGTGCAAAGAAACACATTTTTAGTGTCTTTTTTAAGGCGATAAAGCACAATTCGACAAAAACGTCATCGAAACTTTATCGAAATGGAATGAAACTTTGTTTCAATCCTTATAATGTCTATTTGATCATGTGTGTAACTTGAAAATCAAATTTAGACCTTTGTAAGTGAAACATAGTTTGAAAACCGAACAAAGTCGCAATATGTATGGCGTACCATATACAATTTGAAATATAATAAGGTTGAACATTCGTCAACATAACAACAATATAAGCATTCTAAATATAAAAATAAGATTTTGCAACATAAAACCATGCGTCACGCATGGAATTAATCCACACACGACGCATGGTTTTACACCATACGTGACGCATGGATTTTCATATGTTTTTTTGTTGCTTATATGATTCATGTCAATGTATTCAATGTATTTTTAGTTATGGCACACAAAATAATGCATGTTCCGTGTTGTTTTTAAAGGCTTTAAAACCACAATTCGCCATAACGTCGTCGAAACATCATCGGAATGGAATGAAACTTGTTTACAATGCTTATTAGAGATATTTAACCATGTCCGTAACTTTGCATCAAAACCTTTTGCTTTTAGAGTAACACGCTCTTTGTAAAACATCAAACTACTCACCACAAGCTTAACTTGTTGCAATATATATGGTCGTAACATTGATGTTCACGTATGTTTGAAAAATTTATACAAAAATGTGTTATAAGGCATATAAAGTCCCAATAAAGTCTCACACATACAAAACGGGATTCGAAACTATGCCAAAATGCTAAAACCACTAAAAACGCCTTAAATGGACTTAAGGCGGTTTTTGGCGAAACGACACACGAACGATGTCCGAATGTAATGAAACTTGTTTTCAGTGGCTATTATGGATATTTAACCATGTGGGTAACTCCCAACCACAACTTCTAACTTTTAAAGTACCGCCTCCTTTGTAAAAAACATACTAGTCGTAACTCTCTAACTTGTCGCAATATGTATATTCTACAACATTGACGGTGATTATTGTTGAAAATACTATACAACATACTCTTATTAGGGATATTCAGTAGAAAATAGGTCTCGCTCACACGAAATGAGGCACGTAAACGCTAAAACCACTAAAAACGCCTTAAATGGACTTAAGGCGGTTTTTGGCGAAACGACACTCAAACGATGTCCGAATGTAATGAAACTTGTTTTCAATGCCTATTAGGGATATTTAACCATGTGGGTAACTCCCAATAACACCTATTAACTTGTAAAGTAGCATATTCTTTGTTTGGACTTCTTACGTGGCCTAAATGTCCAACCTTTGACAATATGTAATTTTATTTTGATTGGAAATCATGCACACATCAGTGTTACTAAGAATCAAAGGGATCATGTGTCCTTTTGTGCGTCACGCATGGAATAGAACCGTGCGTCACGTGTGGATTATATCCATGCGTGACGCACTGTTTTTCTTTTCAGAAATCATGTCAGCACGTACTAGTTGTATGACTAAACATGTTGATATGTGAATTTATGTTGATTTATGATATTTGAAATGTGAAACCTAGTTTGAAAGTGAAACGAGTCGACATGTTTTAAAATACCTACAAAATAGACACTCTTAAGAAAAAACAAGTAGTTCTTGCAACACAATAAGGTTCAACACTTCAAAGGTGCAACACAATAAGGTTCAACATAATAAGGTTCAATCTTCAAAGGTGCAACACAATAAGGTTCAACATAATAAGGTGCAACATAATAAGTAGATCTAACGACGAGGGTTGAACGGCTTGAAGAGGTTCCTGTATTCTCGTGCGGTCATCCTTGGTCTAGTGGATGGTTCCCCTCTCTCCCTTTGACGTTCTTGTCTCTCCCGTTCACGTCGCTCACGTTCTTGTCTCTCCCGTTCACGTCTCTCCCGTTCAAGCATATCAAAGTTGTCTGCCACGCTAGACGCCATACTAATATCGGAAATATCAGATTCTTGATCGGAATAGGACATCTGTATAATCACAAACATAACCAAATTATAGTTACATAATCAATTAACTTCTGCATAGTCTAAATGTTGAATGTGGCAATTCCATGCGTGACGCATGGTCACTAACCATGCGTGACGCATGGTTATACTCCATGCGTCACGCATGGAATTGCCACTTCCAGAACTTCAGTACTGCTTTCTAATATATTCTCAAACCCTAATCTCAACATTTTTTTCTGAAATTCAACAGTTTGTCAATAATTTGATTAAAACCACACCATATCAAATTTAGTATCAAAATCCTAATTACAAAACCCAAATTCAGTATCAAAATCCTAATTACACTATCTACACATGAAAATATCAAATTCAACAAGAAACTATCAACAAAGTACACAATCCATTCATATATTACAAGTTTAATCTCTTCTAATCAAAGTATAACATACACATTGGATCTACATATGTAAATATTATCAAAACAACATCAAAACCTCATATATACATCAATACCATACCATAACAATGAAATCTTAATGTTTACATACCTTATATGTAGAAAGATGATGAAAATTGTTGAAAATGGGGTAAATCCGTGCGTGATAGAGCTTCAGCCGCCGTCAAGAGAATGAGGAAGAGAACAAAATGGTAGGGTTTTGATGTTGGGCCTTTTATAGGCAAAAAATTCCATGCGTCACGTATGGAATGTGACCATGCGTCACGCATGGTTTGTATCCATACGTGACGCATGGATTTCAATGTATATGTTTTTGCTTATGTAATAAATTTCAATGTATTCAATGTATTTGTAGTTATGTCACGCAAAATAATTCATTTGTCGTGTTGTTTTTAACGGCTTTAAAACCACAATTCGCCATAACGTCGTCGAAAATTCATCGGAATGGAATGAAACTTGTTTACAATGCCTATTAGAGATATTTAACCATGTCGGTAACTTTGCATCAAAACCTTTTGCTTTTAGAGTAACGCCCTCTTTGTAAAACATCAAACTACTCATCACAAGCTTAACTTGTTGCATTATATATGGTCGCAACATTGATCTTTTTGTATGTTTGAAAAATTTATACACAATTGTGTTATAAGACATATAAAGTCCCAATAAGGTCTCACACATACAAAACGGGACTCGAAACTATGCGTAAACGCTAAAAGGCCTAAAAAGGCCATAATGGACTTAAGGCCCAAATCAGCCAAACGACCCTCGAACGATGTCCGAATGGAATGAAACTTGTTTTCAATGACTATTATGGATATTTAACCATGTGGGTAACTCCCAATGACAACTTCTAACTTTTAAAGTACCACCTCCTTTGTAAAAAACAAACTAGTCGTATTTCTCTAACTTGTCGCAATATGTATATTCTACAACATTGACGTTGATTATTGTTGAAACTACTATACAAATTACTCTTATTAGGGATATTAAGTAGCAACAAGGTCTTGCACACACGAAATGAGGCACGTAAACGCTAAAAGGCCTTAAAAGGCCTTAAATGGACTTGAGGCCCAATTTGACGAAACGACACTCAAACGATGTCCGAATGGAATGAAACTTGTTTTCAATGCCTATTAGGGATATTTAACCATGTGGGTAACTCCCAATAACAACTATTAACTTGTAAAGTAGCATATCCTTTGTTTGGACTTCTTACGTGGCCTAAATGTCCAACCTTTGACAATATGTAATTTTATTTTGATTGGAAATCATGCACACATCAGTGTTACTAAGAATCAAAGGGATCATGTGCCATTTTACACGTCACGCATGGTTGCAAACCACACGTCACGCATGGATGGCAACCATGCGTGACGCACGGATTTTCTTTTCAGAACTCATGCAGCAAGCACGTCTTGTCTCACCTACTGTAATAACTCCATTAATTTTTTTACCATTTCCGTAACACCTACATTAACCCCTATTATCTTCCTTTCTTTCCATATTTCAAATGTCAAAACCCTTTTAACTCCATTGTTGAACATTCTTGAGAGCAAAACACACCATTTTATCCCAAAAAAGCTCTTTCTATATGGAGAATGAAGAGGAATGCACCAATGAAAGAGGTGGAGAAGCACCATTTTCAAGTTACAATCTTAATAAGGTAACATTTCTTGTTCATAATATTAATTTTTAAGGTGTTGACTTCTTTTAGGGTTTGATTTAGTTAGGTTTAATGGATTTCAAATGTTCAAGGTATTAGTTGTATGACTAAAGATGTTGATTTGTGATTTTTTGTTTACTTTAGTGATTATGATGTTTGAAAAGTATTATAATATTAGTTTTTAAGGTGTTGACTTGTTTTAGGGGTTTGACTTGTTGGGTTTTATGGACTTCACATGTTAAAGGTATTAGTTGTATGACAAAAGATGTTGACTTTTGAATTTATGATGTATGATGTTTGAAATGTTAATGAAACATAGTGTGGTTAACAGAATCATACGAACCATGACAAAAGATGAATGAAACTGCATGTTGTATTTCTATGCGTCACGTATGGAGTGGAGCCATGCGTCACGCATGGGTTGTAACCATGCGTCACGCATGGAATGGATCCACACGTGACGTATGGATTTGCCATACAGAAGCTTAACTGGTTTGTTATCTGTGTGTTTGTGCATAGATGAACTTTTCTGTGTTTACTGGATTAGACAAGATTACTCTTAATGATTGCCCACCTCCGTCATACCTCGACTACATACCTTCGTTTGATTTGGGCATTGATTTGACAACATGGGAGCAACCGCAATCACAGTTTGGTGATATCAACACTGGATCTTTTGGAACCGGTTACGGTTTGTCGCAATGGCCTTCGCATTTGATGAGGCCACTTTCAGACACAAGTAGCTTAAATGTGTTTCGTCCTTTGCGTACTGCACCAGAATTTGATATTGAAGTTCAAGAAGAACAATATGTCTCTGTTGATTACTCAGAGTTGTTTGCAAATGACTTGGTATTCCCCTCTAGACAACAGGGACTGGATTGGGCCGTTAACATTGCACAAGCCAACAACTTTTGCATAGTCAATGGAAGGAGTAGAGCACCTACCGAAACAAAATCTGGAAAACTTCAGCTTATCTGTGATAGAGGACGAGTGAATTACTCAAAAGCTAAGGGAGTGAGGAAAAACATCAAGACGAAAAAATGTAGATGTTGGTTCGAATTAAAACTTCTAGAGGAGCATAGAGGGGCTTGGAAACTTACTGTAATGTTAGGTACACACAACCATCCTATTGGTAGTAGCTTGTTTGGGAATGCGTTTGCAGGCAGATTGACGCCTGATGAAGTGTGTACAGTAGTTGAAATGACCAGGGCTCATTGTAAACCAAATGAGATTTACACTATGCTCAACAAGTCTCCAAAGAACCTTACAAAAAAAAAACAAGTATACAATTTGATGGCCAAGACGAGGATCGAAAACAGGGAAGGAAGAACTGTTATCCAAGAGTTTTTCTACAAATGCAAACAGAGCGACTATTTCATGGAGTATAGGACAAGCAAAGATGATGCATCTATGATTGGTGATATGTTCTTTGCGTCCCCTGAATCAATGAAGCTCTTGAAATCATTTCCCTATGTACTTATAATGGACTCCACATATGCCACAATCAAGTAAGTTTTGTGTGATTATTGACCATTACATATGATTTTCCATAACATTGCAATAATATTATTTCAAATTATTTATTTACAGGTACAAAATGCCATTTTTCGAGATTGTTGGAATCACGTCTACATGGAGGAACTTTGTAGTTTGTGGGGCATTTCTTGAGGGCGAGACAAAAGAGCATTATTTGTGGGCAATGCAACAACTTCAAGAGATGTATAGAAGAATTGGAGCAACGCCCACTTGCATTGTCACCGACCGTGAACAAGCTTTAATGAGTGCAACGGATCTTCTTTTTCCAACTGCAAAGTTTCTTCTATGTAGACGACATATAAGGAAAAACATAGAGGCCAAAGCTTCCCTCGAAATGAGATCGAAACTAAAGGGAAAAAACTTATCCAACGACTACTACAACTTGTTCGAGGAAACCACCGTAGAAGGATATGAAAAAAAGTTGGATACTATAGAGAGAGATTGGAACGCGCATATTCCCGTACTGCAATATGTTAGAGACAGTTGGCTTGGTCCTTTCAAAGAAAGATGTGTGTCGGCATGGACGGATGACGTGTTTACTCTTGGAAGCAACACGACAAACAGGTAATTTATCTATAATTGCACTTACACAACTATATTCAGTTTTCTGTGAATTTAAACAGTTTCTGTAAACTGCACATTTATACGTCACGCACGGATTTGTTCCATGCGTCACGCACGGATTTGTTCCATGCGTCACGTATGGATGTGCAGTTTACAGAAACTGCACAAGCACATTCCTGTTTGAACACCTTAATAAAAATGCAGAGTGGAAGGAGCGCATTCCTGTTTGAAGTCATATTTGAGTGGTGGACAAGGTAGGCTCGACACAGTGTTTGAGGAATACAGTGACATGGCACGAAACCAGCTGAAAGAGATATTGGGTTCATTTAACGAGAGTCTAACAAAGACGTTTAGACTTGTTCACCAAACATCTTTGTTTGTACATTTGAAGTGCAAAGTTTCGTACAAGGCAATGGAGCTCTTGATTAAAGAATACGACAAAGGTGTACAAGGCATGTACAATGCACAATATTGCGATTGTGCAACCAAGGTCAGAGACGGGATGCTGTGTGTCCATGACCTTGCGACTTGTGTGAAGAAACAAATGCCAATTCAGCCCGTGTCTTTGCATCCTTTTTGGAGTACGTTGTCTTTGGAAGAAGTGGATACACAGTGTCATCTTGAAACTAAGAAAAACGTGGCAAGACGTTTATTTGATGAATTTTATGAAGAAACATGGAACACCTTGTCACCACATGATCAAGAGAAGTGTATTGAATCTGTCAGAAAGATAGCTAAAGTGGATACACCTCTCAAAGAGCCGCCTATTTCGAAACACACCGGTGGTCGTCCCCAAGGAGCTCCTAACAAAGTGCCTAGATCTACACAAAGAAAGAAGTCAGCATGGGAATACACCGACCAAGAGATGAGGTCTAGAGCTTTGGAAGAAACACCTCCCAAGAAGCAAAGGGTTCCTAAACCCTTTGGTGCACCTCCCGCTCCACAAAAAATGTATGCGCCTTCTAAGTACATTAGAAAGATACCAATGTGCATGAGACCATATGTGGAGGGGTGGTTTGACATCAGAGCCGATGGAAACTGCGGGTTTAGATCTATTTCTATGGAAACAGGTGAACGATATTATCTTCACTCTAATGTACACTTTATCCAAAATATTCCGTCACTCAATCTGTTTTTGAGAGTCATGTAACAGGTGGGACCCAAGAGCATTGGAAGTTCATACGAGAAGAGATGATAAGAAAGGCTAAAGAGATTTGGCATTTACTTAAAGGCACGTGGATTGGTGGAGAAGTAAATCCAACATTGGAGTCCGCTATACATCAACTTACATGGGAAAGCGATTACTACCCAGCTCCAAGGGATAAGTGGCTTACCGTACCAGAAATGGCATGTTTGGTGGCTTCGGCATGTAATTGTGTCTTTGTGTGTCTAGGCGAGCAAATTAAACAGACATTCCTACCTCTTAGACTTCCGACTTGGTATGGTCAACTTGGAGCCAAGATGCAAGTTGTTTGCCTATTACTACTCACACAGGAAGAACATTTCATCCCGGTATGTTTTTTTCAATTGCTATTTACCTAGTGCATTACATGTAAATTTAATTATGCAATTCCGTAAAATCTATCTCAGATTCGCCTGAAGGATGGATGTCCACTACCACCTGTTTATAATCTTTGGGAGCGTAATTGTGAAGAATCTGCTGCGGCCTTGTATGACGAAGTGTGGCAAAGATGTGGGGCTTACACCCCCCCGAAAAGAGGAGGACATCAATCGTCCAAACAAAGCATCACAATTCCAGACGATGATGAAAACGATTACTAGTTCAAGAGTTATTGTCAGTCATGACAATGTTGTAATGTGTATTTTTTTTCGAGTTTCGAATGACCTTCTAATGTTGTAAGGTTGTATCTTTTGATGCACATTTCAGTCTTTATGTGGTATTTCTGGGTTACATTTCATGTGAAACAGGTGTTTTGCATCTGAAATGGAATTTCTGCATTCTGTAGGAAAAATGCAATTCCATGCGTCACGCATGGAGTCAATCCATGCGTCACGCATGGTTCGTGTCCATGCGTCACGCATGGAATTGCATTTTTCCTACAGAATGCAGAAATTCCATTTCAGCTTTACTTGTCAAAAGCAACACTTCCGAATTGTTTTCTCAAAAGGAGACATATGAGTTGCCTTGTCAAAAGGAGACATGTGAGTTTTCTTGTCAAAAGGAGACATATGAGTTGTCTTGTCAAAAGGAGACATATGAGTTGTCTTGTCAAAAGGAGACATATGAGTAGTCTTATGAAAAGGAGACATCAGAATTACAACATAAAACAGATATATTACAACATAAAACAGATACGTTTCAACAAAAAACCGATACATTACAAAATAAAACAGATTCATTACAGCATAAAAAAGACTCATTCTTGAAACGTAAATTAAAACGAACATAACAAAGACAAAACACCAAGACACTTCACATTACATCTTAAAAGGAACGAAATACTAAGACCACTACGCATCGTCAGAATCGGCTGGTTTCTCTTCAAAATCCTCATAGAGCTCCTTCCCCCACCATTTAGCCGTTTCCAAATCTTTCTCTTCGTTAAAGATTCCCAGTTTCGCTGCCATAGTCCGGTTTTCCTCCAACAATTTCGTCATAACACGGAGATGATGACGGTCATACTCAGGATCAAGAAACACCCACCTGAAGTTACATTGGCATGTAAAAAACCTTCGGCCATACTGGTCTGGTCTCATCTTGTCATTAGCGCTGAAAACCGTGATAGACTTCCTACACCTCTTATTTGGACACTGAATGGTGCTGCCTTCTTGTGGTATTGAAGATGATGATGAGGATGATGCCATGTTGGTTTCCAATCTGTAATACAATGTAAGAAAACAAGTGAGAAAGTAAGGAATAAGATGTGGAATATGGAGCTTCAAAGAAGAACTTCAAGAATCAACTTACAGGCTGAGGGAGTGAAAAGGAGAGATTAATGAGTGGAAATGGTATGCTGAGGGAGTCAATTTATAGGCGTAGGTTGACAATTCCATGCGTCACGCATGGAACCCATCCGTGCGTGACGCATGGAATTCATCTGTGCGTGACACATGGTTCGACATTTGACTAACAGAATGCAGATTTATGTCTTGTGCACCCTAAACAAATAATCCAACAAATTCAACAACGCTAATCAGAATTGAAAAGTTCAAACACAAAACAACCTTAACAAACAATCCAACAACATCAATCCAACAACGTCATAGTTTCCTTACGAAAAAAGGACAATCCTGAAAATCTGAAAACAAACAGTTCATAAAAAACAATCGAACCCAATCCAACAAGATCACCACCGATGTTGTTGATACATAGTTGTCCACGGCTCAATATCTTGAAGGACCTCGGTTATGGCTCCATGCATTGCAGAAACATCATAGGGATCAGGCAAGGTTGCATATGGTGACAAGTGATCGTAGACCCTGTCAAAAACCTACAAATAAAAATAAATATTGAAATAAGCTATTTGCATAATGTTTACCTTAAATCAAACTTAAAGAAAAATCAAGATCTCAAGTTACATGAGATAAATGTATTACCTGCTGTGCTTCCAAGCTAGCGTGTCTGCCGGGTATCAGAAATCGATGAGTGCGGGGGATGTACCACATAAGATACTCCGGAGCTTCTTCAAAACCTGTCTGCGCAGGTGGTCCCATCTGCTCCAGGGTCGCCCTGTGGATATCCATCCCCTCCCAACTCCACGCCATTCTATCATAATTCACCACATATGACCTAGGGCTGATGAGCCTATGGGCTCTAAGGGGTGAAATTGGAGGCCTGGGAATCATCTGCACCCTACCAAACTGCCTAGGCGACCTATCGGGATGGTGGGGCTCGGTTATGTCCATGCAGCTCAGCACCCCGAAAAAAAGAGCAGGAGCATAGGCAGGATCACTGAAGTCGATTTCACCATACGGGTTCCAATTAACCTAAAAACAATATCAACGTCTTCCATTACTCAAACAGTAATTTCATTAAAGGTCCAAGCAAAGATGATGAAAAAAAGTCCTCAGTTTTTTTTGCAATTCCATGCGTGACGCATGGATATGATTCGTGCGTGACGCATGACACAGATCCATGCGTGACGCATGGAATTGCAAAAAAACCGAGGCTTAAAAATGTAAACAAAATGCAACACAAATACCTGATCCGCCCTCATTGCATCTAGTTCAGCTCTGTAGTTTCGTGCTTCAGGGTCGTAGTTCGGCAACGCTTCCTCTGGTAGAAACCGAAACGCATAAGGATGATCAACTGACCAACCAGGATTACGCCGAACACCAGCTGCTAAGGATGGGAAGTATGTGTATATCCAACCCTACCATTTAAAAAATATAGTTAGCATTAAATCCATAGAAATAAGTTATGATTGCTAAAACATGTAGTTCCTAAATAATTAAAAACTTACTTGAAGGAGAGTGAAACAAAATGAGATCAAACCACAATTTTCGCGTGTAGCGATGCCCATTTGGCGATAGAAATATGCTAGCGCCGCAGATCCCCAAGAAATACTTCTTGCCTCTTCAACACTCCCTAGAAATGCACCAAATCTCATCGGGAGCTTATGTTGTGACTTGTCAGTGAAGATTGTGGAAGCCAGCAAGTGGAATATATATCCCATTCCATGAACTACGGGATCATTTAGGCCCTCAATGTGCGCCTTAAACTTTTTCGCGCTCATCCAATAACTATCGAGCTGTTCAATTTGAAGATGAAAATTTTGCCGTCCCTTTTCACCAAAAAAGTTCTTGTTCGTAGTTCTCCCGACTGAAGCGGTGGGGTCGGTCACCATAGCTTTCCCGTGAATAGGAAGCAACAGCAGCTTCTTGATGTCGAGCAACGTCACTGTCATCTCACCAAATGGCATGTGGAAGCTATTTGTTTCAGGATGCCACCTTTCTATAAAGGCGCAGATGAGCGGATAATCAATCACATCGTACATCAATACCCTGAGATGAGTCAGCTCCGTTGCAATTGCGTGATTACCCCATGACAAGTCAGAATTAAGTTCCCAATCTTTCAGCTGGGATTGTCTTGTCTGGTAAGGGAGTACGCCTCTATCCTGTAAATTGATTACGTAACACAAATAATTTTAATAACGCATACAATTTTTCCAGAAACTGCAGAATACAGAAACTGCATAAATTTGGTTAAGGTGCAATGTACAGAATGCAGAAAGCAGTTTCTGCATTTTGTGTAATGCAAATCCATGCGTGACGCATGGACATGAACCATGCGTGACGCATGGACATGAACCATGCGTCACGCATGGATTTGCATTACACAGAATGAAGAAAATTCTGTACAGCACACCTTAACCAAATTTTCAACAAAACTACAAATATTTCAACAAATAATCCATTTGGTTAATCAAATCAATTCATACATTAACAAATTTATTATCACAAATTCTATAAACCAAATAAGTTATGATAAGTATTGAATCTATAAACCAAATTCTAATTACATACCTTTCCTTTTTGCACAAAAAAGGTTGTATGAGCTTCAAAGCTTATGAGCAGCTCCGGAATTTGTGGACCTCCAGGAGTACCCCCCTCTAACTGAGGGACGTATATGTTTTTGACCGGAGGTTGTCGTCGTCGTCGTCTTCTGGGTTGTTCCTCCTGCTCCTCTTGCTCTTCCGCTTCTTCATGTTCTTCATGAACATTCCCATAGGTCCGATCCTCTTCCTGACCCTGTTCCTCATGCTCCTGCTCATAATCAGAATCAGAATCACCATTGGCACCCCCAGCTGATGGCCCTGCACTGCTACAAGCAACCAGTGCGTACTGGTCATCACCCGTCTGAGGGTTCTGAAAGTGATGAGAACCAGTAGCTTGCCTCATCATCTCCACAAATGATTGGTCATGTTGTGGATAGCCCGGATAGCCTGAAAACTGTGTTTGTTGTGGAAACATAGTTTGATGTGGGATCAGAATGGGGGTGCCAGGAAAGTAATGAGGGGAACCCTGGGGATCGAAACCTGCAGCAGACAAAGCTAGCTGTTGCTGTTGTTGTTGTTGTTGGTGTTGTTGTTGTTGTTGTTGTTGTTGTTGTTGTTGCTGTTGTATCTCATCAGAAAACTCTAAACGACGAGGAGGCGATTCTTGTCTATTCTTCTTCTTCCTTTGTTTTGGAACTACGGGATCTTTTTTCTTCAGATCTCTGTTTCTTTGACGAGTATCCCGTCCAGGTCGACGACCACCATCCATATCTACATCATAAAATGTGCAATTCCACAAAATTAATCAGTTTACTGAATTTAATCAGCATATCATCAAAAACTCAATCAGCATATCATCAAATACAATCTAAAACTGCAGAACACAACCCTGGAATGTGCAATTCCATGCGTCACGCATGGCTTCCATCCATGCGTCACGCATGGTTGCAATCCATGCGTGACGCATGAAATTGCACATTCCAGGGTTGTGTTCTGCAGTTTTTCCATGGCTTTCAAACCCTAATCTCAACACTTTTTTCAAAATTATAACAGTTTTTCAATAATTTCATTAGAACCATACCCAATTTCAACAACCTAATTCATAACCCTAATTCACAAAACCCTAATTCAATATCAAAACCCTAATAAACTATATACACATGAAAATATCAAATTTGTCAATAAATTATCAACAAAGTACACAATCCATTCATATATTACAAGTTTAATCATTTCTAATCAACTAATTAACATACACATTGGATTTTGAAGTAAATATCATCAAAACAACATGAAAACCTCATATATACATCAATACCATACCATAACAATGAAATCTTAATGTTTACATACCTTATATGCAAAAAAGATGATGAGAAAGATGGATTTTGGGGTAAAATGGTGCGTTATGGATTGCAGCCGCCGTTGTTGTTGTTGAAGAATATGACAAAATGGTAGGGTTTGATGTTTTTGGGCTTTTATAGGAAAAAAATCCATGCGTGACGCATGGTTTGTGTCCATGCGTCACGCATGGTTTTGTTCTGTGCGTGGCGTATGGATTAAAACCATGCGTCACGCACGGATATAATCCATGTGTGACGCACGGCGCCTGGGCGGTAAATAGCAAAAGGGGTGGGCGTTAAATAGTAAGGGCCTATATTTAGTATGTATTGTTCTGTTTATGTTCAAGAGTTATTAGTTGTTGGCTAAATTCGCATTATTTTATCAAGTGTATATTGTACGTGTTTTGCCTTTTTTGTGTCATGCGCTTTGCAGCTTCCTATGTGTTGTAGGACTGGATAGATTCGAATTATTTGTGTGCATTGTAGGAATTCAGGGGTTTTGTTTGTTTCTTATTGGATTTGTATAGTCTTTTCGTACGCTGTTTGTCTATGCTTATTTTGTTTTGATGTTGCTGTTTGGAGAGTTCGATTGATGCGGGTTTACCATGTACTCCCTCCGTCGTCCCTTAATGTTCTTTCCATTTTATTTTGACACATTTGTCAAGACACGTTTTGCGTTGTTAATATCTCTCATTATATATTTCTAAAAAATATATAATTTTGATATTGTTAAAGTACTCAATGAGACGAACAAAACAAAATTTCGCATGACCATGTTTGTTCTTATAGATTGAGAATAATCTAGCGATTTGTATTGAATTGTGAATAGTGTAAAAATTGAAGATGAGAAGAACATTAGGGGACGGAGGGAGTATTACATTTAACAAGTTGTGCATAAGAATTGCTTATTGGATGTAGAAAGGATGTGATTTCCATTTCTACTATTGTGTGTTGGGCTCCCTCTTTATATTAGGAGTGGACTTGGTCAAAGAAGAAGATCAAAGCCCAAAGCCCATGATCAAGGAGGATTAAGAATAATCTAGAATTTGGAAGAAGCTAGATTGGGATAAGTATACACTAGTCTAGAATTATCTAGGAATATCCACCTAGTTAATGGTGAAGGTTTATGTAGAATAATCTAGACATATGTAGGAAGCTCTCCTCTACCACTATAAATAGAGGAGAATGTTGCACATTTGTAATCAATCAAAGCAAGAAAGAAAATAGAGAGTGATCAAGCTAATATAGCTTAAGGGAGTGTGACTATAATCCTCGGAGGGTGAAGTGTGTAAGATCAAGAGTTCGGGTAAGTCTTCCACAACTATTCTAATTAGTGTTGTAATCCTTTCCTCATATATAAAAGTTATAGTGAGTTTGTTAGTCCACGTCTTGCCCATCTTAACTATACAAAGAGGGAAAACTCCTATATTTCCCAACAGTGGTATTAGAGCGAGGTTCATTCATAGTCTCGGTTATCTCGTACGGTTCAAGATGGAGGCTACCGTTACCTATGATGGTGACATGTTCAGACTCACGGCGGACAACTACTCCTATTGGAAGCCGATGATTGAGGATCATCTCTACTACAAGGACTTGCACGAGCCCATCATCAACGAGAAGAAGCCAGAAGGAAAGAACGACAAGGCGTGGGAGCTTCTAAACCGAAAGGCGGTCGCCGTAATCCATAAGTACATAAACCGAACTCTTTTTGAGCATGTTTCCACTTACACAAAAGCCTTTGAATTATGGACAAAGCTTGAGTCCATGATTCAAAAGAAGACGCCCCGGAATAAAGCTCTCCTAGTTAGACGGTTGGTGAAGTTGGAGTCTAAGGATGGTGAAAGTATGATCGAGCACTTGAACAATTTCAAGGGGCTCGTGAATCAGCTAACAAAGGTCGAGATGAAGATAGAAGACGAGATGCAAGCCCTTTTGCTCCTCAGTTCTCTACCAGAAAGTTGGGACACGCTTGTGGTTACTCTCAGTAACTCGGCACCGGAAGGAAAGCTCACCACAGACAGCGTCAGTGATAGCCTTCTTAATGAAGAAGTGAGGAGGAAGGAACAGGGCATGACCACCCAATCCGAGGAAAATGTTGTCGACAGTCGTAGAAGTCGAGAATTAGAGGAGTCTCGAGGTAAGTTTCAGTCACGCTCCAATATAACATGTTATTATTGTGGCAAGATAGGTCACAAGAAAGTGGAGTGTCGAATTTTCAAGAAGGATCAGATGGCCGGTAACGTCAAGTCGGATAAGTTTATCCCAACGAAGAATCGATTGGAGAGGAGTACCACCGCCATGGCAGATGAAGGCGATGATGTTTATCTCGTTGGAGGAGACAACGTTGTCTATGATGATAACACGTGGGTCATCGACACCGGCGCATCCTTCCACATCACTCCCCATAAAAGCTTATTTGCAACTTACCAAAGTGGTGACTTTGGTAATGTCCGAATGGGAGATCGAGGCACAAGAAAAATCGTCGGAATGGGAGATGTCATTCTTGCTTGTGACACGGGATCCAAGCTTGTCCTCAAGGATGTGAGGCACGTACCTGATATGCACGTCAATCTCATATCAGCTGGAAAGCTTGACGAAGTTGGTTATGTTAACCTCTTTGGTGAAGGTAAGTGGAAGCTCACCAAAGAAAGTTTGACCGTAGCTCGAGGAAAGAAGGAAGGACCCATGTACCTGATACGAGCCGAGCTTGGTGGTGATACCAAGGAGTGCATACACCTCGATTCCCCAATAGAAGAGATCAACTATAAGTCACGAGATCCGGTCAATAGGAAGATTGATCGAGGAGAGGTTACAACCAAGAAAGGTGACGCAGATGCTGAAAGACGATCCTCCAAAGAGAGACGATCATCAACCTGGTATAGCCCGAATGAGTACGAGGTACTCACGGATGAAGATCGTGGTTCCAGGAGATCAAAGACAAGATATGCCTTTGTAGGGGGAGCTGAAACCTGGAAATCCACGGTGAAATGTGACGCAGAGGATATCACATCCAAAGAGGAATGCAAGGAGAACTGGTCATACGAGGTGACCAAGGAGATACCGACCAAGAGGGTCGAAGGAAATCGTGAAGTTTCCGACATCGCGGTAATTCCTAATATAAGTCGGGAAGGGGGAGATTGTTGGGCTCCCTCCTTATATTAGGAGTGGACTTGGTCCAAGAAGAAGATCAAAGCCCAAAGCCCATGATCAAGGAAGATCAAGAATAATCTAGAATCTGGAAGAAGCTAGATTAGGATAAGTATACACTAGTCTAGAATTGTCTAGGAATATCCACCTAGTTAATGATGAAGGTTTATGTAGAATAATCTAGACATATGTAGGAAGCTCTCCTCTACCACTATAAATAGAGGAGAATGTTGCACATTTGTAATCAATCCAAGAAAGAAAGAAAATAGAGAGTGATCAAGCTAATATAGCTTAAGGGAGTGTGACTATAATCCTCGGAGGGTGAAGTGTGTAAGATCAAGAGTTCGGGTAAGTCTTCCACAACTATTCTAATTAGTGTTGTAATCCTTTCCTCATATATAAAAGTTAGAGTGAGTTTGTTAGTCCGCGTCTTGCCCATCTTAACTATACGAAGAGGGAAAACTCCTATATTTCCCAACATTGCGGATAGTACAACTAATGAGTCCGTAGAGTTTGATTCGGACTCTTCGAGAGGAATTATTTTGGCAGAAGATAAGCCGGTTGCGTTCATCCGTGTGATATCGTCTGACCATATGTTGATTGAGACAATATGGTTGAGGTGAAATGTGTTTGTTATCGGTGTGTATTAGTAGTTATTGCATATATGCTTTGGTTGCTGTTGAAGCGTATACCTAGCTCCTTTACAACCGCCATGGCTAGTAACATTAATTGGGTTATGTGTCTGACTATTCCTGGTGGAACATTTTATGAAGTTGAGGTTACTAAGGGCGGAGATGGCGATCGTTGGCTGAAGGGTGACTAGAAAAGTTTTCTGACAGACCACGGGGTAGAGGTCGGTGGTATCGTTGTATTTGTGCCTAAAGGTGGACGTCAGTTTCAAGTTAGGGCCCTCTCCCCACAGTATATTGAAATTGACTACGTCGAACGTGAGGGATGTCGTTTAGTGGATGCAATTGCTGCAATGGATGAAGGTACATTATTGTTTTGTTAACAAATACATTTTTGTTAATAAATCAATTTGTGTATATTGTATACTGTATAGGAAGTTATACATATTGTTTCTTTGTTTTGTTAAAAAATACATTTTTGTTGTCTATGCATAGTGGGTTCCAAAGGGCCATGTAAAATCTATTTGGGACGTTCAAAACTTGGTACAATTGTGCTCATCATTGAAGGTGCTAAGAGGTATGTGTTGTCTGAAGATGCAAGGCCGGTGTCTTTCTCGGAAGTGGTTGGGTGACTTTTGTTGCTCGTCATAATTTGAAACTTGTGATGTGAAGTGAACTCGTATTCGCTCGAATCTACCTCAATCATCCTAGATATAGTGCAAGTGAAGTAATGAAACAAGTTTAAAGCAGTTTGAACACAAGAGTTGTTGACGCAGTTCGGATAAGAATATCCTACATCTGCGGAGCCTCAAGAGAGAGAGACTCACCCAATCCACTAAGCAACAAAGGCTAAGAACAAGTTCAGTTACAAGCAAGCACACACAGGCGGAAAAAACTAAAGACAAACAGCTAAGAGAGCAACAAGGCACACAAGACAGAAAGAGAGCAAGGTAGAGCAGAGAGAAGTCCCCTGGATGGACAACCTCGAAGCTTTCAGCAAAGCTTCGAACCAACGTCTCAAGAGCTCACAAGCTAACTTTGATGTTCTCTCAAAAATTCAGACCAACAACTCAAAACACCATGGATGCTCCAGAGATTAGCTCACAGAAGAGCACTCTAAGGTTAGCCATGGACATCTGAGGGAGAAGGAAAGAATGCGGCGATTAGGGCTAGAAGAAGAGTATAAGTACTCTCAAATAAGCCTTAAAACGCTGCGCTTCAGATCTGGAGGCCAACTTCAGCAGACAATGGGCCAAGTAGCAGAGGCTCAATATCAGCACCAACATCTGAGGCCCAAATCACAAACTCAGCAAAACATGTCCAACATAACAAGAGCCAGAGCCAAATACCAAGCGAGAGTCCATTTAGCCAAACATGGCTCAATGGCTCAAGCGGCACTACGGCTCAATGGATCGAGTGACCTGATCAGACCTGCCAAGCCTTAAGTCCCTAAGTTTCTACCTAGCCTAGTGTGCTTGCAATAGTAAACTGAATAACATATTTCATAGTTTAATACAACAACTTAGGATTAGAATACATAACAAATTCCCTCATAATCCAAACGTTGTTGCACATCCAATGTCGCCAGTAGCAGAATGGGGTCGTCATCTCCCTGTCCATCATTGGCCACTCAGTCCTAGTTCAACTAGGTGGCTTCCCATATATGCAGGAAGTTCCTGCAAAATGAGAATTTATCATCACCAACAATCTTAGTTCCAAAGTCAGCAGGGTTTTCTTCTCCCTTGACTTTCTTAACAACAAGAGTTTTATCTTCAACTTTATCCCGAATGAAGTGATGTCTGACATCAATATGCTTGGATCTTTCATGGTATATGGGGTCTTTGCAAAGATAGAGAGCACTCTGACTGTCCATGTGAAGAACAAGAATGAATGTGACAGTTTGGATTTCACTCAGAATTCCCTTCAACCAGATAGCCTCCTTAGCAGCCTCAGTAGCTGCAATATACTCTGCCTCTGTGGATGAGAGAGCCACAACAGATTGTTGTTGTGACTTCCAAGAGATGCAGTTGCCAGCCCATGTGTAATAGTAGGCAGTTGTGACTTTCTAGTATCCTTGTTACTAGCATAATCCGAGTCAACATACCTATGCAGGTCTTCTCTGGAGTTGTGTTCACCATAGACAAGACAATGATTTTCTGTTCTTGACATATATCTCAACAAGTACTTCATAGCAGTCCAATGGGAAGGACCCAGGTTAGACATAAATCTACTAAGTACACTAATAGCAAAAGCAAGATCAGGTCTAGTGCACAACATTGCATACATGACAAATCCAACAACAACATCATAAGGAATGCTAGACATGTCAGATTTCTCTGATTCAGTTTTAGGGCAAAACTCTTTGGTCAACTCAAGGTGCCCTCCTAAGGGAATGGAGGTTGGCTTGGAATTAAGCATGTTGAATTTTTCTAGAACCTTATGCACATAATCACTTTGGGAGAGCCACATCTTTTTGTTCTTCCTATCTCTAGTGATGTTAATACCAAGTATTTTCTGTGCAGGTCCTAAGTCTTTCATGTCAAAATTCAGTTTAAGGTCACGTTTCACACCAGCAACAAGCACCTTAGAACTAGCCATGATCAGAATATCATCAACATATAAGAGCACAAACACAGGAGCAACAATTTTCATGCCTTTGAATTGAGACAAGTGTCATAACTGCTTCTAGAGAAACCTAAATCCTTCATGCAAGAGTCAAATTTAATGTTCCACTGCCTAGGAGATTGTTTGAGTCCATAAATAGATTTTTCAAGTTTACAAACATGATCAAGTTTAGACTCAATAGCAAAACCCTTAGGCTGTCTCATATATATAGTCTCATGCAATTCACCATGTAAGAAGGCAGTTTTGACATCCATTTGTTCTAACTCAAAGTCAAACACATCAGTCATTGCTAAAAGCAACCTCAGAGTTTTATACTTCACTACTGGAGCAAAGATGTCAGTGTAATCAACACCTTCTTTCTGAGAGAAGCCTTTAGCTACAAGTCTGGCCTTGTATCTAGGTGGATCATTTCTGTGATTTCCTTCTTTCAGTTTATAAATCCACTTACAATCTATGAGCCTTGCATTGTCAAGTTTAGGAATAAGAGTCCATGTGTTGTTAACAAGCATGGACTCATATTCTTCATGCATAGCATTCAACCAATGATTAGCATGTGAGCACTTGACAACAATCTCATAGGTTTCAGGGGTAAATGAATTCTTAACATGCTCAGCAACCACAAAAGCATAACCCACATGACTCAGATCAGAATTTTCAGCAAGCAAGTTCAGAAATCTTCTATTAGGAATAGAGGTCCTAGGTTGTCTATCTCTAGTCAATTGATAATTTATCAGATTATTATCCAGATTAACATGTTCAGACAACTCATGACTAGAAGAATCACTTACCTCCCCACCTGATTGGTGAGGGTTCAGATCTCCACTAACATTAACATTCTCACTGGGAGGAGCTTTGACACTCAAGTTTGGCTCACTTGTTGCAGATGAGGAAGGGGAGGAGCTTTGACCACTGTCAAACTCTTCTTCTTCATCATTCCCAGTTTCATGAGGTAAGAAAAATCTGGTTTCTTCCACTTCATTGGTACCTGCATTCTCAGCTGAATTGTTAGACAAAGATTTGAAATGAAAAACACCCTCATTAAAGGTCACACTTCTACTTGTTATCACTTTGTAGCCATTTGGCTGAACAAGTAGAAGCTTGTAACCCTTAACACCTTCTGGATATCCTAACAAGACACCTTTTAAGGCTCTTGGTTGCAACTTACCTTGTGAGACTTGGGCATATGCAGTGAAACCAAAAGGCTTAAGGTGAGACAAGCAGTAGTGAGATAGCAAGCAGAAGATGGGGACCTGTTTATGAGATAGCAAGCAGTAGTGACAGCTTCTCCCCATAAGGAAGGTTTTAACCCAGCACTGATGAGCATGCACAAAGCAAGGTTTTGTTCATCCTCTCAGCAGTTCCATTCTGCTGAGGTGTGCCAGGTACAATGAGGTGCCTCTTAATGCCTAATTCAGTGCAGAAATCATTGAATGAATGGTTACAAAATTCAAGTCCATTATCAGTCCTAAAGCATTTTAGTTTCTCATTAGACTCATTCTCAGCTGAGGCTTTCCATATATTGAAAGTTTGAAAAGCTTCATCCTTAGTCTTTAACAAATAGATCCACACTTTCCTGGAAAAATGATCTATGAAAGACATGAAGTATCTCCTCCCTCCTATTGTGTCGACCTGAGCAGGTCCCCACAAGTCAGAGTGGACATACTCTAAAGGTTTTCCAGCAACATATGAAGATTTGTTAAAACTATGATGAGTCTTTTTACCAAATACACAGTTTTCACAGAAACCAAAATCACTAGGCTTCTTGTCTAAAATGCCAGACTTAAACAGATAATTGAGACCTTTCATTCCAATGTGACCAAATCTTTCATGCCAAATTTTTTACAGTTCAGGTGTCATACAATCACTCACTGTAATGTTAAGTTCAGGAGTAGTTATAACAAAATATAACCCTCCGTTCTTAACACACTTGATAAGAGAGACATCATTTCTTATGACCTCTCTTACACCATTGTAAGTGGTTATACAACAACCTAAATCATCAAAAACAGACTCAGAAAGGAGATTCCTCCTAAGATCAGGGACCCACCTGACCTTTTGAATCACCGTGACAACTCCATCATGCATCCTAAGTGGAACACACCCAATACCCTTAATAGGTAATGAAGTGTGATCCCCAAGGAGGACCACACCACCATTACACTCATGCAAGTTCACAAAACAAGACTTATCAAAAGCAGCATGCATAGCACAACCAGAGTCTAGGATCCAGTTCAAACTGGGATTGGAATGTGAACACATAAGCACTTCATGATCATAATGAGAGGAAGTTTCAAGTAAAGCTACAGTAGCTTCATTAGATTTAGACTTATCATCTCTTTGTTTCTTGTGACAACCTTTAATGAAGTGACCTAGCTTATTACAGTAAAAACATTTCTTGAAATCTTTCTTCTCATTTTCAGTTCTGTCACTTTTAACCTTATCTTTCTTCTGATAATTCTTAGTCTTAGTCTTTCTCCTAGCCATTAGAACTTCAGCCTTAGCTTCAGTTCTTTTGGTGTCAGTTTTTGACTTAAACACTTTCATTAACTCATTCTTCTCTAGTATAGCTTCAACAATCCTAGTTTTTGTCAATTTTTCAGAACTGTATTGAATGACATCTTTGAAGTTATCAAATTGAGAAGGTAAAGAGCTCAGAAGAAGGACATCTTGATGAGTGTCTTTTATCTTGTCATCACATCTTTCAAGTTCTTGAGTCATGCTCAAGAACTTGTCCAGATTATCATTTAATGACAAGTTGACATCCATCTTAAAAGTAAACAGACGACATAGCAAAGAGATCCTACTGGGCAAAGACTTAGTCAAATATAAGTCTTCCAAACCCCTCCATAAAGTTTTAGCAGTAGAAAAACTTACAACCTGACGAGCCACGTCGTCAGCCAACCTTATAATGATCTCAGAGTATGCCACTTCATCCATGTCAGACTTGGCTGTTTCAGTTGTCTTATCTGGATATTCTTCAATCACAGCTTTCCAGCATTTTTCCTTCACCAGAACAACCTTCATTTTGATTTGCCACATGGGGAAATCCATAGTGCCATCAAAAGGCTTTATCCTTGAGCTATTTTCTGCCATTACCAACACACAAGTCAAGTAGACAGTAAAAGGAAATTTTTGACAACACAAACACAGACCAACACTAGCAAAACAGACAAGCACACAAGCAAGTCCTCAGATCTGAGAATGAAGACAGAACTTCACTCTCAGAGATCAACACCACTTGTTAACTGTGTAAACACAAGTTTCAGAATTAGCCAACAAGCACCAAGTATCTTACAGACGAGAGCAGATGAGCAAAAAGAGACAATGTTGAGTCAATCTCAGAGTGTTTCACAATCTGAAAGAATACACTTTCGCTAAGAGCAAACAGAGGCTTAGAGTGACAAAAGTGATGACTTTTCCAGATTAGGAGCAAATAAAGATGAATCTCAACAAAAGTAGTCAAGCAACAGCGGAAACAAGGTAGTAGAGCCAAGTAACAGTTAACCTGACTCTGATACCAATTGAAGTGAACTCGTATTCGCTCGAATCTACCTCAATCGTCCTAGATCTAGTGCAAGTGAAGTAATGAAACAATTTTAAAGCAGTTTTGAACACAAGAGTTGTTGACGCAGTTCATATAAGAATATCCTACATCTGCGGAGCCTCAAGAGAGGGAGACTCACCCAATCCACTAAGCAACAAAGGCTAAGAACAAGTTCAGTTACAAGCAAGCACACACATGCGGCAAAAACTAAAGACAAACAGCTCAGAGAACAACAAGGCACACAAGCCAGAAAGAGAGCAAGGTAGAGCAGAGAGAAGTCCCCTGGATGGACAACCTCGAAGCTTTCAGCAAAGCTTCGAACCAACGTCTCAAGAGCTCACAAGCTAACTTTGATGTTCTCTCAAAAATTCAGACCAACAACTCAAAACACCATGGATGCTCCAGAGATTAGCTCACAGAAGAGCACTCTAAGGTTAGCCATGGACATCTGAGGGAGAAGGAAAGAATGCGGCGATTAGGGCTAGAAGAAGAGTATAAGTACTCTCAAAGAAGCCTTAAAACGTTGCGCTTCAGATCTGGAGGCCAACTTCAGCAGACAATGGGCCAAGTAGCAGAGGCCCAATATCAACATCAACATGTGAGCCCCAAATCACAAACTCAACAAAACATGTCCAACATAACAAGAGCCAGAGCCAAATACCAACGAGAGTCCATTTAGCCAAACATGGCTCAATGGCTCAAGCGGCACTACGGCTCAATGGATCGAGCCACCTGGTCAGACCTGCTAAGCCTTAAGTCCTTAAGTTTCTACCTAGCCTAGTGTGCTTGCAATAGTAAACTGAATAACATAGTTCATAGTTTAATACAACAACTTAGGATTAAAATACATAACATAACATGATGTTTGCACAATCGTATTAATTGACTCATAGGAGGGATTATATAATGTCAAGATTACGCGTCGTGTGTAGCGTCCATGTATGCATTCTTTCGAATGTCATGGGATGTTTAGGGCATATAGCATTTTGTGGTTAGATGTATTTTGTTGTTTATGAGGTCGTAATGACTGTGTTTGTGTTGGTCATTTTTTAAGCAATTGTACTGGTTGGAAGTAATAAAGCATGTTGGTCTACTCCTCGTGTGCATTTATACTTTTGTTTGTTTAGTAAGCTAATTTTGTAAAGAATGTTGATGGGCCCGATAGAGTAATTAATCATGTATTCATTTGAAGGTTTTGGTGGCATGTTATGTTAATGTTGAATATTCCTTTGCTTCGTTTGGAATCGTATTATTTTTATTGTATTTTGTTTCCTTTTTTTTTGATAGCCTTGAGGATGTGGGTTTGATCTTTACTGATGTGTATGGATGGAACTCCCTCGTGTATGGATGAAATACCCTTTATTTCGTAATTTAACGGAATATATTAAGGGGGTTAATGGGTATTTTTACCTTTTCAATTGTGTGATCCCTTTAAACTCATTGGGCGTTTAAAATATTATATAATAAGAATTTAACTGAGTAATAATGTCATAAATACATTAGATGTTATGCAGGTGTGAATATGTCGAGTCGGCTTACTTGCGATGAGTCAATGTGGGCTTGATTATAGGTTCGACTCTTTTTAATAGCGTTACACTCCGAATATTTAAGCACACAAGTAGGAGCACTTGTGTTAATCTGAATTGGATTGATCTCTAGTTGCTCAAGGCATTTTAAGCATACGTGGGTTTCGTGAGTATTTAAAAAAAAAATATTTGTTAGTTTTTTGTAATAAAGTTAGATTACGTTGTACTCCCTCCCCTCTGTCCCATATTGATAGTCCCATTTGATTTTTATACACTATTCAAGAACCGAGAGAATCTTGTAGATTTCTTCCAATATATACAATAGAACATAGTCATATGAGGTCTTATTTGATTCGTCTTAATGAGTACTTTAACAATATTAAAAAATTATAATTTTTATTAACATATAATTAGAGATATTTACGATACAAAACGTGTCTCGACATATGTGTCAAAAGCAAATGGGACTATCAATATGAGACAGTGAGTAATATGTTTGATGGTTTGCATGTCTGTTGGTAGGTGATGAACGGTAACAAATATGAGATTCATTATACGTGTTACGTTGATGTGATGTACGATCTTGAGATTGCAACTACGAAGGGGTCATTGAGTGGGGTATTTTCACTATTTGTAATCACATGTACCCCCACATTTGTGTGTTTGGTGTAGGTGTTACATACGTGTATTTTGTTTATAGAGGGATACCGAAATATATCGATTGCTCAAGCACTATGTATGATTATCGTTACAGGTGATGAACTCATAACGGCGACGGAGGATCGTATATGGGTCGATGTCGAACGGAGTTATGCCCTTCGTGCAGAGCAGTCGGGGACAATTTGTAAGTGTTATAATCCTAAGTTCATGTATGACCTAAGTAGTTTGCACATAGGTATGACAAAGTTTAGGTGTAGGAATTGGTAGATTGCCTAGGACTTGGTTCTAGCTTTGAGATTAATCTGAAACCGGATATTATTGCAACCCCGGGTAACCGGTTGGATGGCATAATCTGGTATTGGGTTATATCTGGAGTTGGGCTTTGATCTTGGGTTGTGTTGTTTGTTTGGGCCGTATCTGTCGATCATGTGGACGAAGTCCACTTGAGCTATCTGGTGTTACTTGTTGAAGAGAAGACCAAGCTATATAAGCTTCTCTTAAGGAGAAAGCTTGCCCTAGTTCAATCACTGTTCACGGCGCCTCATTACAGAAAGAGAGAGAGATTTCAGAGAAAGAGAGAGAGTTCTTGGAGAGCTTCTGCAGAGATCCTAGGGTGGCGATTTCTGGCGATTGAAGACTTGAGTTCTCATTGTAGCCTCTGCCTTGAAGCTACAACAGCCTATAGGGGGCCGAATCCCTATTTCCTTCTCTTCTTCGTCTCTTTGTTAGATCTTACATATATTCTGTGTTTGCCGTTCTTGCATTGCTTTGTAACTTTTGTGTGAACTCCCTGAGATTCTTAGTGCATTGTTGGGCCGAGTCTCCCCACTGAGACTCCGCGGATTAGGGATTACCGAACCGCGTGAACATACCTTATGTCCTCTTGCATTCAGATTCTTAACTTGTTTGTTCAACGAATCGATTGTGGTTTGAGAACTGTCGGTTCTGTTGTCGAGCGAATAAATCAAATCGATATTACAGATTGGTATCAGAGTCAGGTTGTGCTTCTGATATCGATTTCGTCCTTGGTTGCTTCCGCTCCGCCAATCTGATTTGACTGTGAGTTCTTGTTTCTCGTCTCTTGAAGTATTCGAGCTAGAACTAGGGTTTCTTGTGTTGAATCTTGTTTCTTGAGTTTTTTCATTATTGATCAAGCTAGGTTCTGAGACTAACTGTGTGCTCTGTCTGACAGGAAATATGTCTGACAACGCAAGACTCAAGCCTTTTGATGGCAATGGTGATTTCGCCATGTGGAAAGTAAAGATGAAGGCAATTCTGATTAGGGAGAAGTGCTTCAAAGCCGTATCTGAGGAGTAGCCACTTGGGATTTCCAGTGCAGACATGAAGGATATGCAAGATCTTGCACACTCAGAGATCATGATTAGGTTAACTGACAACGTGGCTCGTCAGGTGGTATGTTTCACTCAACCTAAAGCACTTTGGGATGGACTTGAGTCCTTATTTCTCTCCAAATCTTTGCCTAGTAGAATATCTTTGATGTGCAAGTTATTTACTTTTAAGATGAATGTGTCTGCTACTGTGCAAGAAAACTTTGATGCTTTCCTGAAAATGACACAAGACCTTAAAAGATGTGATGATGAGATAAAAGAAACTCACCAAGCTGTTTTGTTTCTTAACTCTCTGCCTAGTCAGTTTGATACCTTAAAAGATGTAATTCAGTATGGTAGGGATGAGCTTACCTTGTCTAAGATAACTGAGTCCATAATCCAGAAAAATGAGACCCTTAAGGTCTTTAAACTTAAAGATGGCACCAAATCCGAGACTAAAACTGATTCTAAGAATGAGGTGATGATGGCTAAAGGCAAGTATAAGAACAAAGGAAAAGGTGGTAGACCTAAACCTGAAAAACAGCATGATAAAGACACTACTAATGTTAAGTGTTTTTACTGTAATAAGATGGGTCATTATGCTTCTGACTGTCATAAAAAGAAAAGGGATGAAAAGAATAAAGACAAGCCTAATCACTCTAATGTGTTAGAAGATAGTCCTCAGTATGATTCTGAACTTCTTGTTGTTAGCTCTTTGACTGGAAGTGACTCCTGGATCCTTCATTCAGGGTGCACTATGCATGGTACCCCACATAGGAAGTACTTTTGGTCTTTACAACTGTTTGATGGAGGTGAGGTCATGTTAGGTGACCACACTTCCTTGCCTATAAAAGGAGTAGGAAGAGTTCCGCTTAGGATGCATGATGGTGTTATTAGAGTCTTACAAAATGTTAGGTGGGTGCCTAACTTAAGAAGAAATCTTCTATCTGAGTCTGCTTTTGATGACTTAAATTTTCACATTAATACTTATAATGGAGTTAGGGAAGTGATTAGAAATAACACTGTCCTAATCAAAAGCATTAAGAAGGGTGGGCTTTACTATGCTATTGCAACACCTGAGATTAATGTCTCCATTGATGCTATTAAGGGTGACAATTCTGAAGTCACTAAGCTTTGGCACTCTAGGCTTGGTCACATAGGAAATCGAGGTCTTATTCATTTGTTCAAAAATGGCATGATTGATAAGAAACCCTCTGAACTTGAATTCTGTGAGAATTGTGTTTTTGGAAAGAAGATTGCTCATAGCTTTAGTAAATCCTCTTATGTGGCAGCTAGACCTCTAGAATATGTACATTCTGATCTATGGGGTCCAGCTCAGGTAGCAACTGTGGGAGGTAGGAATTACTTCCTATCTCTCATAGATCACTACTCTAGAAAAGTCTGGATTTACTTATTAAAGGCTAAGAGTGATGCCTTTGAAAACTTTAAGGAATGGAAAGTTATGGTGGAAAATCAATCTGGTCATAAACTCAAATGCTTAAAAATTGATAATGGTCTTGAATTCTGTAATGCCTCTTTTAATGAGTACTGTAAGCTTAGTGGTGTCAAGAAACACCTAACTGTTCCTGGTACCCCTCACCAGAATGGGACTGCTGAGAGGATGAACAGAACACTCCTTGAGAAAGCCAGATGTATGTTGATTAGCTCTGGCATGAAAAGTGTTACGTGGGGTGAAGCTGTCATAACAGCTGCCTACCTCATTAACAGGTCCCCATCTTCTGTGATAGGATTTAAAACCCCTCAGGAGATGTGGACCAATAAGAAACCTAACCTATCCCATCTTAGGCCTTTTGGTTGTACGTCCTATGCTCTTGTTTCACAAGGCAAGCTGCAACCTAGGGCTAAAAAATGTGTTATGTTGGGCTATCCTGAAGGAGTTAAGGGATATAAATTGCTTCTAATCCAACATGGAGGTTACAAAGTTATAACCTCTAGGTCTGTAACCTTCAATGAGAAGGATTTTCATTTTAAAGCAATGCTAACACCTCTTATTGAGCCTACAGGTACCCAAGAGAGCTCTCCCTGGATTGCACAAGCTCAGTTTTATGCAAATAATGACCCACCACAAGCTGAGGAGGAGGAGTTTGACATTGGTCACTCTCACAGCATCCAGTCTTCAGAGATTGGAACTTCTCAAGAGGGAATGAAGAACTCCCTAAATGATGGACTTCAAGGAGAAAGTCAGGACAACCATGCTGCTCTGCACCCTCACCAATTAGGTGGGGCAGTAAGTAACTCTCAAAACTCTCCTAATAACATTGATGCTATAGCTGAAACCTCAAACACTAGTGGTTCTAATCCTATTGTGCATGATTTAGCTGATTACCAGCTAGTTAGGGATAGAGAACCTGGAACTAGGATTCCTAACAGAAAATACAATGTTAGTTTGGTTGAGAGCTACAATAAAATTGTTGAGTTTGCTTTCATGGTTGTTGATGTTGTGAAGTCTTATACACCTGACACCTTTGAACAAGCTATACATTGTAAACAGTCAAATGAATGGCTTAATGCCATGAATGATGAAATTCAGTCTATGCATGCTAATGATACCTGGACTTTAGTTAAGAAACCAGATAAAGCTAGGGTCATTGACTGTAAATGGATTTTCAAACTAAAAGAGGCTAGTTCTTTACATGATCCACCTAGATTTAAGGCTAGGCTTGTAGCCAAAGGCTTTACTCAGAAAGAAGGAGTGGATCACAATGATATTTTTGCCCCAGTTGTGAAATACAAAACCATGAGATTATTGCTTGCTATGACTAGTGTGTTTGACTGGGAACTTGAACAGATGGATGTGAAAACTGCTTTCCTGCATGGTGATTTGATTGAGACTATACACATGAGTCAACCTAAGGGTTTCATAGATAAAGATAAACCTGATCATGTGTGCTTATTAAATAAATCTATTTATGGTCTTAAACAATCACCTAGACAATGGAATAAGAAGTTTGATGCTTGCATGATTTCTTTGGGTTTCCATAGGAGTCAATATGACACGTGTCTGTACTTTAAAAACATAAAGTCATCTCATCCTCTGTATGTTCTATTATATGTTGATGACATTTTACTTATCAGTAGCTCTAAGGTTGTCATTGCTGGTGTGAAATATGACTTAAAGAGACATTTTGATACGAAGGACCTTGGTCCTGCTCAAAAGATTTTAGGTGTTAAGATTGTTAGAGATAGGAAAAATAAAACCATGTTTCTTTCACAATCTGATTATCTGAAAAAGGTGCTTGATAAATTCTCTATGTCTCAGTCTAAGTCTGCTCCAATACCCTTAGGAGGGTATATGGAGTTGTCCAGGAAAGAGTATATTGTCACTGAAGATGATCATAAATCTATGGAAAATTTTCCCTATGATGTAGCTGTAGGTTCTTTGATGTATGCTATGTTATGCACTAGACCTGACTTGGCTTTCTCTGTGAGTGTACTCAGTAGGTACATGTCTGGACAAGGTCCTAGACATTGGGCTGCCATGAAATATATGCTTAGATATATTAATGGGACTAATAATCTTGGTCTTGTTTATTCTGAGTTTGATTCCAGAAATGAGTTGAAGGGTTATGTTGACTCTGACCATGGCAGTCTCAAGAACACCAGAAAGTCCACTACTGCTTTCTACTACACTTGGACAGGTAATTGTATTTCCTGGAAAAGCCAACAACAATCCATTGTGGCTTTGTCATCTACAGAAGCTGAGTATATAGCAGCTACTGAAGCTTCCAAAGAAGCTATATGGTTGAAAGGTATACTGAAAGAGATTGAAGGTAAAGAGTATTTACCTATACTTAATACTGATAGCCAGAGTGCTTTATTTCTCTGTAAGGATCTTGTATACCATGAGAGAACCAAACATATTGATGTAAGGTTACACTTTATTCGAGATTTGGTTGAAAAAGAGGTTATAGATGTGAAGAAGATCAAAGGTGATGTGAATCCTGCTGATTTTGGAACAAAAATTGTGCCTACTAACAAGTTTGTTTTCTGCAGGAATGCACTTCACATCGATGATGTAACCTGAGGTGTGAGATTGGGTCAATGATGACATCGGGAGAAGAGTTCGACAATGCATTATGATTTCTTGGGTGGGGTTAATGGACTTTGGATTAGGAGGGCATTTGTAAGTGTTATAATCCTAAGTTCATGTATGACCTAAGTACTTTGCACATAGGTATGAAAAAGTTTAAGTGTAGGAATTGGTAGATTGCCTAGGACTTGGTTCTAGCTTTGAGATTAATCTGAAATCGGATATTATTGTAACCCCGGGTAACCGGTTGGATGGCATAATTTGGTATTGGGTTATATCTGGAGTTGGGCTTTGATCTTGGGTTGTGTTGTTTGTTTGGGCCGTATCTGTCGATCATGTGGACGAAGTCCACTTGAGCTATCTGGTGTTACTAGTTGAAGAGAAGACCAAGCTATATAAGCTTCTCTTAAGGAGAAAGCTTGCCCTAGTTCAATCAATGTTCGCGGCGCCTCATTACAGAAAGAGAGAGAGATTTCAGAGAAAGAGAGAGAGTTCTTGGAGAGCTTCTGCAGAGATCCTAGGGTGGCGATTTCTGGCGATTGAAGACTTGAGTTCTCATTGTAGCCTCTGCCTTGAAGCTACAACAGCCTATAGGGGGCCGAATCCCTATTTCCTTCTCTTCTTCGTCTCTTTGTTAGATCTGTGTTAGATCATGCATATATTCTGTGTTTGCCGTTCTTGCCTTGCTTTGTAACTTTTGTGTGAACTCCCTGAGATTCTTAGTGCATTGTTGGGTCGAGTCTCCCCACTGAGACTCCGCAGATTAGGGATTACCGAACTGCGTGAACATACCTTGTGTCCCCTTGCATTCAGATTCTTAACTTGTTTGTTCAACGAATCGATTGTGGTTTGAGAACTGTCGGTTCTGTTGTTGAGCGAATAGGTCAAATCGTTATTACACAATTGAAGGGTGTAGAGATTTTAATATTAAATAATATAAAGATGGGTATGAGGTTGTTCGTGTGGTTATCAGATACTATAGTAAGGCCCTTACTATTTAACGCCCACCCTTTTTGCTATTTACCGCTCAGGTCATCCGTGCGTCACGCATGGATTAAATTCGTGCGTGACGCATGGTTGTAATCCACACGCCACGCACAGAATAAAACCATGCGTGACGCATGGACACCATCCATGCGTCACGCATGGATTTTTTACCTATAAAAGCCCAAAAACATCAAACCCTACCATTTTGTCACCATCTCCAACTTCACTTACGGCGGCTGCACTCTCAAACGCACCATTTTACCTAAAATCCATCATTCTCATCATCGTTTTTGCATATAAGGTATGTAAACATTAAGATTTCATTGTTATGGTATGGTATTGATGTATATATGAGGTTTTCATGTTGTTTTGATGATATTTACTTCAAAATCCAATGTGTATGTTAATTAGTTGTTTAGAAATGATTAAACTTGTAATATATGAATGGATTGTGTACTTTGGTTATAATTTATTGACCAATTTCATATTTTGATGTGTATATAGTTTATTAGGGTTTTGATATTGAATTAGGGTTTTGTGAATTAGGGTTATGAATTAGGTTGTTGAAATTTGGTATGGTTTTAATGAAATTATTGAAAAACTGTTTGAATTTTGGAAAAACTGTTGAGATTAGGGTTTGAAACATGGAAAATCTGTTGACGAGCAATTTCTGTAATGTGCAATTCCATGCGTGACGCATGGATGGAAGCCATGCGTCACGCATGGAATTGCACATTCCAGAAATTGTGTTCTGCAGTTACAGATTGGATTTGATGATATACTGATTGAGTTTTTGATGATATGCTGCTTAAATTCAGTAAACTGATTAATTTTGTGGAATTGCACATTCTATGATGCAGATATGGATGGTGGTCGTCGACCTGGACGCGATACTCGTCAAAGAAACAGAGAATTGAAGAAAAAAGATCCCATAGTTCCAAAACCAAGGAAGAAGAACAATAGACAAGAATCGCCTCCTCGTCGTTTAGAGTTTTCTGGTGAGATGCAACAACAACAGATACAAGAGCAACAACAACAGCATCAACAACAACAGCAACATCAGCAGCTAGCTTTGTCTGCTGCAAGTTTCGATCCCCAAGGTTCCCCTCATTACTTTCCTGGCACCCCCATTCTGATCCCACATCAAACACTGTTTCCACAACAAACACAGTTTCCAGGCTATCCGGGCTATCCACAACAAGAGCCATCATTTGTGGAGATGATGAGACAAGCTACTGGTTCTCATAACTTTCAGAACCCTAAGACGGGTGATGACCAGTACGCACTGGTTGCTTGTAGCAGTGCAGGGCCATCAGCTGGGGGTGCAAATGCTGATTCTGATTCTGATTATGAGCAGGAGCATGAGCATGAGGAACAGGGTCAGGAAGAGGATCGGACATATGAGAATGTTCATGAAGAACATGAAGAAGCGGACATATTGTCAAAGGTTGGACATTTAGGCCACGTAAGAAGTTCAAACAAAGGATATGCTACTTTACAAGTTAATAGTTGTTATTGGGAGTTACCCACATGGTTAAATATCCCTAATAGGCATTGAAAACAAGTTTCATTCCATTCGGACATCGTTTGAGTGTCGTTTCGTCAAAAACCGCCTTAAGTCCATTTAAGGCCTATTTAGGTCTTTTAGCGTTTACGTGCCTCATTTCGTGTGTGCAAGACCTTGTTGCTACTGAATATCCCTAATAAGAGTAATTTGTATAGTATTTTCAACAATAATCACCGTCAATGTTGTAGAATATACATATTGCGACAAGTTAGAGAAATACGACTAGTTTGTTTTTTACAAAGGAGGCGGTACTTTAAAAGTTAGAAGTTGTGATTGGGAGTTACCCACATGGTTAAATATCCATATTAGTCATTGAAAACAAGTTTCATTCCATTCGGACATCGTTCGAGGGTCGTTTGGCTGATTTGGGCCTTAAGTCCATTATGGCCTTTTTAGGCCTTTTAGCGTTTACGCATAGTTTCGAGTCCCGTTTTGTATGTGTGAGACCTTATTGGGACTTTATATGTCTTATAACACAATTGTGTATAAATTTTTCAAACATACAAAAACATCAATGTTGCGACCATATATAATGCAACAAGTTAAGCTTGTGATGAGTAGTTTGATGTTTTACAAAGAGGGTGTTACTCTAAAAGCAAAAGGTTTTGATGCAAAGTTACCGACATGGTTAAATATCTCTAATAGGCATTGTAAACAAGTTTCATTCCATTCCGATGAAGTTTCGACGACGTTATGGCGAATTGTGGTTTTAAAGCCGTTAAAAACAACACGACAAATGAATTATTTTGCGTGACATAACTACAAATACATTGAATACATTGAAATTGATTACATAAGCAAAAACATATACATTGAATTCCATGCGTCACGTATGGAATTTTTTGCCTATAAAAGGCTCAACATCGAAACCCGTGCATGACGCAGGGTTCTCTTCCATGCGTGACGCACAAAATGACACATGATCCCTTTGATTCTTAGTAACACTGATGTGTGCATGATTTCCAATCAAAATAAAATTACATATTGTCAAAGGTTGGACATTTAGGCCACGTAAGAAGTCCAAACAAAGGATATGCTACTTTACAAGTTAATAGTTGTTATTGGGAGTTACCCACATGGGTAAATATCCCTAATAGGCATTGAAAACAAGTTTCATTACATTCGGACATCGTTTGAGTGTCGTTTCGCCAAAAACCGCCTTAAGTCCATTTAAGGCGTTTTTAGTGGTTTTAGCGTTTACGTGCCTCATTTCGTGTGAGCGAGACCTCTTTTCTACTGAATATCCCTAATAAGAGTAAGTTGTATAGTATGTTCAACAATAATCACCGTCAATGTTGTAGAATATACATATTGCGACAAGTTAGAGAGTTACGACTAGTATGTTTTTTACAAAGGAGGCGGTACTTTAAAAGTTAGAAGTTGTGATTGGGAGTTACCCACATGGTTAAATATCCATAATAGCCACCGAAAACAAGTACATCGTTCGTGTGTCGTTTCGCCAAAAACCGCCTTAAGTCCATTTAAGCCGTTTTTAGTGGTTTTAGCGTTTTGGCATAGTTTTGAATCCCGTTTTGTATGTGTGAGACATTATTGGGACTTTATATGCCTTATAACACATTTGTGTATAAATTTTTCAAACATACGTGAACATCAATGTTACAACCATATATATTGCAACAAGTTAAGCTTGTGGTGAGTAGTTTGATGTTTTACAAAGAGCGTGTTACTCTAAAAGCAAAAGGTTTTGATGTAAAGTTATGGACATGGTTAAATATCTCTAATAGGCATTGTAAACAAGTTTCATTCCATTCCGATGATGTTTCGACGACGTTATGGCGAATTGTGGTTTTAAAGCCTTTAAAAACAACACGGAACATGAATTATTTTGTGTGACATAACTAAAAATACATTGAATACATTGACATGGATCATATAAGCAACAAAAAAACATATGAAAATCCATGCGTCACGTATGGTATAAAACCATGCGTGGTGTGTGGATTAATTCCATGCGTGACGCATGGTTTTATGTTGCAAAATCTTATTGTTATATTTAGAATGCTTATATTGTTGTTATGTTGACGAATGTTCAACCTTATTATATTTCAAATTGTATATGGTACGCCATACATATTGCGACCTCGTTCGGTTTTCAAACTATGTTTCACTTACAAAGGTATAAATTTGAATTTCAAGTTACACACAAGATCAAATAGACATTATAAGGATTGAAACAAAGTTTCATTCCATTTCAATAAAGTTTCAATGACGTTTTTGTCGAATTGGGCTTTATCGCCTTTAAAAAGACACTAAAAATGTGTTTCTTTGCACACTTAACTAGAAATACATTGAATACATTGAATAACCCTAGATTCATATATGCAAATCCATGCATGACGTACGGATTGTATCCATGCGTCATGCATGGATTGTATCCGTGCGTCACGCATGGATACAATCCGTGCGTTTTCTGGAATGTGCAATCCGTGCGTCACGCACGGATTAAATCCGTGCGTGACGCACGGATAACCTGGGCGGTAAATAGCAAAAAGGGTGGGCGTTAAATAGAAACTATGTATAGTAATTGTGAAGACCATAATGAGAGATATGGCCATAATTTATTGAAATGATTTTATTGTGTGGGATGTTACGCGTATTACGCATTGAAGGAGTCGTAGAACTGAAATCGTATCCAGCCGTGATGCAGGTCGGGTTAGTTATGTTTATGCTCATACACTGTTCGAGTGATTTATTAATATACACCCTTACCTTCCTACGCATTCGATTCAACACATCTCTGGTTCCGCTTGGTAGGTATTAACATTGTGTTAGTCTGATTGACATATTCGTATCAATGAGACAATGTACCACGTAATGACGTTGAAATCTTACTCGTGTGTAGGTGCCCTGGATTGGATTGATTCTTCATCCTCTAGGTTGTTGTACATCTTCTTTTTGCGCCCTGTTTGTTGATTTGTATTTTGTTTTGTTGGAGGGTTATGTACATTTGAAATTTTCTTGGAGTTGACAGCTACTTGTATATTAGGATTAGGGTTGGTAATGTTTATTTTGGTTTCATAAATTTTCCGAGAGATAATTAATAGTGAAGGACGTATAGTGTAAATGCGCAGTTATGGTCAACGAATATAAATTTGGTTCTTAAAACGTGAGAAAGAAGGAGATGGAAGCTCTAATGTTATTCTGTTATTTAGAAGAAGATGCAGTACATATATACAAATCAAAAGAATAGGATGGAGGAGGAAAGGGAGCAGACAGACGCTCTTAAATCCCTACAAATCCTCCTTGAGATATCTTCAATCCTAAAATAGAGCAAAATATATATGAATGCCTAATAAACACTATAACTGAAATCACATTATCCTCCCTCAAGTTGGAGCCATCAAGTCCTTGATGCCCAAATTGCGAAGGAGACGTTGGAATGGTGCTTTGCCGAGAGCTTTAGTAAAAATATCCGCCAGTTGAGTTGTTGTATGAACGTAGGACGGAAGTATGGTGCCTTTGATGATTTCATCACGTAAGAAATGACAATCCACCTCAATATGTTTGGTGCGTTTGTGGAACACCGGATTTTGAGCGATGTGAAGTGCGGATTTGCTGTCACAATAAAGATGAATAGGCTGGGCATGTGGGACACGAAGATCAGCAAGAATACCTTTCAACCATTTAAGTTCGCAGGTAATAGTGGCCATGGAGCGGTTTTCGGCTTCGGCGGATGAACGGGATACCGTATGTTGTTTCTTGGTTTTCCACGAGATCGGAAAAGAGCCAAGGAAGATGATCCAGCCGGATAAGGATCGTCGCGTAATCGGGCATTTAGCCCAGTCTAAGTCGCACCAGCCGTACAATTGAGGCTTGGCATTTGAGGCCAGCAAAATTCCTTGACCAGGATGGCGTTTGAGGTACCGAACAACTCGAAGTGCAATGATATACACGATTATGTTGTGTATATAGACGGGGTTTTAGCATTGTTTTAGTGGTGTTTTAGGATGCATTTGAGGTGTTATGGAGCATTGGCGAGGAGTGGCTGAAGACGCATTATAGGAGTTCTTGGAGCTGAAGAAACGAAGATGTTGAAGATTCTGGAAGGCAGCGCCCGCCGCCTGTGTCGAAGTCAACTGAAGTTTTTTCCATTTCTGCCTTATTACGTTTTTATTTGAGCATTTATGTTGATTTCAGTTTTCAGACTTGATTATACACGTTTTGTTTTAGTATTTAGGGTTAGAGAGGAGGTTTGTTTCCTCTCTAACCTCACTTTCCATTTGTCATGTAGTTTTTACACCATTTCCATGGAGAACTAAGCCACCATTGCTTAGTCAGACCGTTGAAGCTTTCGTATTGAAACAAGTTGTGAGTTTTTCATTCCTTATCTATTGCATGGATTTTATATATTCTCTTGCTTGAATTGCCTATGGTTAATATTGATAGTTTCTAGCTTGCGCAACTAGATATTGTCTCTATGAATCTATTGCAGATTTAGATTGTTATTGGTTGAGCATATCTATTTCAAAGTAGCAATTGCATCGAACTAGTATCTGGTTGTGCTAGTCATATGTAGAGAGAATCGATTTACATTCTAGGATAAAAGTTGGTTGTTTTATGCTAGAATTGTATCCTATCATATTCCTATCCTTATTGCTACGGTTAAACTGAATCTTGATAGTTTCATGCTTGTTTAATTAGTTAGTTCTAATAGTTTCTGGTTGTGCTATTAGTTACTTTATAAAAGGAATTGGAATTTCCATGGCATGAAGTCTTGAATGATTATCTAGGATCAACTTATCAAACGAATAGTGGATACTTGTTTGGCTAAGCTATTTCCCAAATCATATTTACAAACTTCACTTTGTTAGTTATTGCATGCTTAGGATCTAAAACAAACCAAACCCCCCTTTGTTACTTAAGATTGACATAAAGCTCATACTAAATGACATAAATCTGTCTCCCTGTGGATTCGACCCTTGCTTACTAAAGACTATAGTTTTGAGTAGGTTTGGATACTTGCATAGTAGTAATTCTTACGACAAATTGTTGTTATCAAATTGGCGCCGTTGCCGGGGAGGCAATAATTTGTCTTTTGTGTGATTTTTGTGCCAATCTTGGTGTGAACCTATCTTATGGTTCACACCTGTGTTACTAATACTTCACCTCTCGTTTTTGATCCAGAAATCGAGAGAACGCTATATAGAACTCGCAGAGCTGCGTGAGCACTACTACAAGGGATTGCAACAATGGGTGATCGTATTACGCTTGAGTCCTTGACAGCTCCTGACTTGGGAGCAACCAACTCGAGCTATACAATTTCCACCACTTGGCAATGGAGTTAAAGCTTAAGACGGGAGTAGTCCATTTACTACAAAAATTTAGTGGAACTCCGCTTGAGGATCCTATCCAACACTTGGATGAGTTCCTTGAAGTCTGCACTAGTTTGTGTCCATCTGACGTTACTGAAGATCAGATGAGGTTGAGAGTCTTTTCTTTTTCTCTGAAGGACTCAGCTAAGGACTGGTTTCACTCTTTACCACCGGGGAGTGTTACCACTTGGGTGAATTTGAAGAAGGTGTTCCTTGACAAATACTTTCCGGCAATTAAATCCAATCAACTCAAGAAGAAAATCTGCAACATAGAGCAACTTGCTAATGAGTCTTTCTATGACTACTTTGAGCGCTTTAAGAAACTGGTGAAGTGTTGTCCATATCATGGTTACGCTAACCATGATCTGATTCTTTATTTGCATGGAGGACTCCGTGAGGATGATCGTCGGATGGTAAATTCTTCTTGTGGTGGTAACATTATGAAAAGAACTTACGACGAAGCTCTAGAAATCTTTGCCACACTAGCGGATGACTCTAGACAATATAGTGGAAGAGGCTCCCAAAGTTTGTTTGTTGCTAGTTCTCAATCTAAAATTGATCAAGCTGACTTTGATGTGCTGAAAGAGGAAGTGAGGCATCTGAAATTGAAGGGTACACCCCATCAGGCTAAAGCATGTGAGATTTGCCTTGATGACCTGCACCCTACTGACTCATGCCCTACACTACAAGAGGAGGTGAATGTAGTTGGAGGATTCCAACAGAGACAAAGGTATGATCCCTATTCTAACACATAAAATCCAGGTTGGAAGGATCACCCCAATTTTCGGTGGAGAGATCAAGATCCAAATCAACAAGGTAACCCTCCACAAGCTAGACCACCTGCACCAAGGGCTCAAGGGAAAGCTCTAACTCATCTCCTTCTGTGGATGAGTTGTTGAAGATGCTGATGCAAAGTAATGTCACCACCAATGAGAACATTGCTAAGATGAGTCGAAGTCAGGTACAATTTGATGCGGGAGCATCTGAGCTACCATCAAGAGCATCTGATCTATCATCAAGGACGCCTCGTCCTAAATCTAGAGATGTGTTAACCACTGGAGCAAGGGCTAAAGATCGCTATGAGCCATCATTAAAGACATTGATAGTAGCCCGAGCTCGTATGGTAGTCATTCAAGCTCGTAGAGATCCGGTTCGAGTCAAGATGAGAAGTCAAGTGCTGAAGATGAAATATACTAGACTTCAAGACGAAACTCTGGGATTTGGAATCACTCAATTCTGACCTCGGACGAGAGAGAACGAGCCGTTTGAAAAAGAGTTGTCGGTGACACGTTCGCGACCGCAATCGCGGGATTTCTATGGCGATCGCCACCCGCTCGCGAAGATTTATTAATTTGCAATAGCCGTAGCCAATTCGCAATGCACCGCGATCGCCACCATTCCATGGCGATCGCCATGATCAGACGGCAGAAAACATTATTTCTTTTTATTTATTTGTTCCGGGATTATTTGTTTTAGGATGTTATTTGTTTCTTTTCTTTATTTGGCCACCTTATTGACTCTATATAAGGTTTGTCCTAGCTACTGTTTTAGGGACCCCAGACTTTGATATTGAATACAGCGTTTATCGTTTTTTCCTCCCAAAAGAGAGCTTTTGTGAGAAGAGTGCCCCGTGTGCATTGTTGTTGAACTCGCCCTAGTTGTACTTGTGTGTGTCAATCTCCTCCATAAGGTTGGTGCTATCGGGACTCCATAGAGCATCCTCCAGGTGCCTTGACCCACCATAGTCATTGTGTTTGGTTGTAATCATCCGTTGGGGTTTCTTCATCATTCGGTAAGGTTCTTGTTCTTAAGTTCAGGGGTTTTATCGTTGTTTGATTTGGTTCCAATTGGCCTATCATTCGACTTATCCTTCTTTCATCTCATTCTAATTCCGCCTTTCTTCTCTGTTCGAGGTTTGGTGTCTAGAACGGACAACAGCGGCTTATCCCCGCATCACAATTCCAAGAAACTACAATAGTTAGCATTCATAACTTGCAAAAGGCAGGTGGGTCAGATTTCTCAAGCGGTGAGTAAACTGGAGGCAAAAGATTCTGGAAAGCTTCCCTCTCAAACTGAGACAAATCTGAACATTTGGAATGTCAGTGCTGTCACTTTAAGGAGTGGGAAGAATCTGGAACGGAGCAACACAGACGAAATAGAAGAAAAAAGTTTGGAAAGTGAAGAAGCTAAAGGCGGCGACCGCTGCCAAGGCGGCGCCCGCCACCCAGGTGACTTTACTCTCGGCAATTGTAATCAAAATGGCAGTGACCGCCGCCCAAATGGCAGCTCCCATCTGAAGAAGCCCCCGACACTTCGAAAGTGTCTGAAACACCTGTTTTCCCGGAGTATAAGCATGTTGCTCCATTCCCATTTGCATTGCAGCGTACCAAGCCACTTGTACAGGACAAGGACATGTTCGAGATGTTCAGAAACGTCGAGGTAAACATTCCTCTTCTTAATTTGATCAAATTTGTTCCTCGTTATGCCAAGTTCTTGAAACAGATGTGCACTACGAAGAGAAATCAAGACATGAACAGTAAGAAGAAGGTGAAGGTAAGCGAACAGATTTCTGCAGTCTTCCAAAAGCGCTTACCTAAGAAGTGTGGAGATCCAGGTATGTTTACTATCCCTGTCACTATTGGAGGTACTCGGTTTGCTAAAGCTATGTTAGATCTTGGTGCCTCCATCAATGTTATACCCTCTTCTCTCTTTGATTCTTTGAAACTAGGACCTTTGCATGCCACTAATATTTCCATTCAGCTAGCTGATAGATCTAATGTGCGTCCTATAGGAGTCGTAAATGATGTTTTGGTTACGGTTGGTGAGCTTGCTTTTCCCGCTGATTTTTATGTGCTTCATATGGAACATGATAAGCATGTTGCCCCTATCTTGTTAGGGAGACCATTCCTAAAAACAGCCAATACTAAGATCAATGTGAGCACTGGCTCTTTAACCATGGAATTCAATGGCCAAATTCTTAACTATAACATCTATAAGGCCATGAAATATCCATCTGATGATCTCTCTGTTTATGCTATTGATGTACTTGAGCCGGTAGTGCAAGAAGTTTTTGATGAGAACCACCTAGATGATACTCAATCTATTATTGTTGACTCTAGTTTGGATTTCACTTTATCAACTAACATGCAGGAAGTTGTCAATGAGTTGGATGCTTACTATAAGCTTCCTCTTGAGCGACCAGGTAACTCACCTTTACCACTATCCCTGCCTAGCGAGAAGCTCTTGCCCTCTATTGTGCAGGCACCTGTGGTTGAATTGAAACAACTCCCGGACCATCTCAAGTATGTATTTCTTGGAGATAAGGAGACATTGCCAGTTATCATCTCCAACAAGCTCACAAAGGATCAAGAAGAGAAGTTGGTGGTGGTTCTCAAAGAGCATAAGGCAGCGATAGGCTGGACTATAGCTGATATAAAGGGCATCAGCCCTACCACCTGCATGCATCGCATATTGCTGGAAGGAGAGGAGAAGCCATCTAGGCAGCCACAGAGGCGTCTAAACCCACCTATGATGGACGTTGTGAAGAAAGAAGTCTTGAAACTCTTACAAGCAGGTATGATATTTCCTATTTCTGACAGTAAATGGGTTAGTCCTACACAGGTTGTCCTGAAGAAAGGAGGGATTACAGTAGTGGAAAACCAGCAAGGAGAGCTAGTCCCTACAAGACTGCAGACAGGTTACAGAGTTTGCATTGACTACCGTAAGCTGAATGCGGTCACTAGAAAGGATCACTTCCCTCTGCCATTTATTGATCAAATGCTTGAAAGACTTTCTGGTCGCGCTTTCTACTGCTTTCTAGATGGGTATTCGGGTTATTTCCAAATAGCCATTGCTCTTGAGGAACAAGCTAAGACGACCTTCACTTGTCCATTTGGCACTTTTGCCTATCGTCGGATGCCATTTGGGTTGTGCAATGCCCCAGGGACCTTTCAGCGGTGTATGGTAAGCATCTTTTCTGAGTACATTGAGAATTTCATAGAGGTTTTTATGGATGACTTTACTGTGCATGGAGATGATTTTGATGCATGTCTAAATTACTTATCACTTGTGCTTGGTAGATGCGTTGATACTAATCTAGTGCTTGATTCTAAGAAGTGTCATTTCATGGTAGAACAGGGTATTGTTTTAGGACATATCGTGTCGTCTAGAGGTATTGAGGTCGATAAGGCGAAGATTCAAGTAATTCAGTCTTTGCCCTATCCTACTAATGTTCGCGAAGTTCGTTCTTTTCTAGGCCATGCAGGTTTCTATCGCAGGTTTATTAAAGACTTCTCCAAGATCTCTGCACCTCTATGCGAACTGCTGAAAAAAGAGATGGGTTTTGAGTTCTCAACTGAGTGTCAGGCAGCCTTTAATGACTTGAAGGCTCGCCTAACAAGTGCCCCTATTATTCAGGCTCCTGATTGGTCCAAGCCCTTTGAGATCATGTGTGATGCAAGTGATTATGCTCTGGGGGTTGTGCTAGGCCAAAAGGAAGCAAGAGCTTCTTATGTGATTCAATACGCATCTATGACCCTGAATGATGCACAAAGAAACTACTCCACCACAGAGAAAGAGATGCTTGCTGTGGTGTTTGCTCTTGAAAAGTTCAAGCAGTACCTCCTTGGTACAAAGGTCATTGTCTATACTTACCATGCTGCCCTGCGCTATCTGCTGACAAAGAAAGAAGCAAAACCAAGATTGATTTGATGGATCCTTTTGCTCAGTGAATTTGACATTGAGATTAAGGATAAGAAGGGTGCTGAGAACCTTGTTGTTGATCATCTCAGTAGAATTGTTACTAATGAACGCACTCCACATAGTCAGATTCAGACAAACTTCCCTGATGAGTCTCTTTTGAGGCTAAGTACTATAGAGCCATGGTATGCGGACTTGGTGAACTTCCTCACCACAGGTGAGTTCCCTCCACCTTTCAACAAGGCTCAGAGAGATCGACTACGTAGCTCAGCCAGATTCTTCATCTGGGATGACCCTTACCTATGGAAGCATTGCTCTGATCAGGTAATCCGCCGTTGTATTCCAAAAAATGAGGTAAATTCTCTCCTTACTTTTTGTCATTCAGAAGCATAGGGTGGGCATTTTGGGGGTAAAAGAACCGCAAGAAAGGTACTTGAAGCAGGATTTTGGTGGCCTTCCATCTTTAAGGATGCACATAACCACTGTAAATCTTGTGATAGTTGCCAACGGGTTGGAAATATGTCTAGGAGGGATGAGATGCCACAAACAGGCTTGATTTTTTGCAAAATCTTTGATGTTTGGGGCATTGACTTCATGGGACCTTTTCCAAACTCTTGTGGTAATATGTATATTTTGCTTGCGGTGGACTACGTTTCCAAATGGGTGGAAGCGAAGGCCACCAGAACTGATGACTCTAAGGTTGTGGCAGATTTCTTGAAGTCACACATATTTTCCAGGTTTGGGATTCCAAAGGCTCTGATCATTGATAGGGGAACTCATTTTTGCAATAGGACAATCACTGCATTGTTGAAAAAGTATCATGTCACGCAGAGAGTTTCTACTGCCTATCATCCCCAAACGAATGGCCAAGATGAAGTGTCAAACAGGGAGATTAAATCCATCTTGGAGAAGACGGTATCCCCCAATAGGAAAGACTGGAGCCAAAGACTTTATGATGCGCTATGGGCGTACAAAACAGCTTATAAAACACCTATTGGGATGTCACCCTTTAGGTTGGTGTTTGGTAAGGCTTGCCACCTCCCTGTTGAGCTAGAGCACAAGGCCTATTGGGCCATTAAGAAGTGCAATTTGAAGCTTGAGGAAGCTGGAGAGCTTCGTAAGCTTCAATTACAGGAATTGGAGGAGGCAAGGATTGAAGCTTATGATAATGCCATTCGCTACAAAGAAAGAACTAAGGCATGGCATGACCGAACCATTTTAAGGAAGGACTTCCGCATTGGTGACAAAGTCCTCCTATTTCAATCACGCCTTAGGCTCTTTCCTGGTAAGCTGAGATCGCGTTGGGCAGGGCCATATGTTGTTGCTAAAGTTTTCCCTCATGGCGCAATCGAGGTCTACGATGAGGGAACACACACAATATTCAAGGTAAATGGCCAGAGAGTGAAGAAGTACCATGACGGATTCACTAAGGACATTGTAGAGGAAGAAATCTTAACAGAGCCTGACGCTGACAACTGATGAATTGGCATGACGTCGAGCCACGACGGTAAATAAGGCGCTTCTCGGGAGGCAACCCGATGTAGGTATAGGTACATTTCATTCCCTTCGTTTAGCTTATTTCCATTTATTTTGTTTGGTTTTCGTAGTTTTGTCTCGAACTAACCCGTAGGAAGCTCGAAAGTGGTGAAAATAGAGAGGCAGCACCCGCTGCCCATCGCTAAAAATGAAGTTGGCTACGGCCTAATGGCAGCGCCCGCCGCCCACTCTAGAAATGAGGCCTCGCTACGGCAAATGGCAGCGCCCGCCGCCTTTTCAGGTTCGGACTCTTCCCTTTTACGAAAAAAAAATAAAAAATAGAAAAATAGAAAATGAAAAAGAGATATCTGAAAGAAGAGAAAGGGAGAATAGAAAAGAGAGATATCTGGAAAAAAAAAAAAAAAAAAGAAGAAAGAGAAAGAGAGAAGAGAAAGGGAGAAGAGAAAGGGAGAAGAGAAAGGGAGAAGAGAGAGTTTATTCAGATCTTGGCCATCTAGTCGACCGGCGACCTTGCCCGCTGCCTCAACGACGACCGCCACCCGTTTTTCTGCAGTTCTTGTTCGAATACTCAAGGCAGCGCCCGCCATCTTCAAGGCGGCGGTCGCTGCCTTCATAGCAGCCCCCGTCGTCTTCAACGCAGTGACCGCCATCTTCAAGGCATATGGCAGCGCCCGCCGCCCACTCCAGAAATGAGGCCTCGCTACGGCAAATGGCAGCGGCCGCCACCTTTTCAGGTTCGGACTCTTCCCTTTTACGAAAAAAAAAAGAGAAAATAAAAAAATAGAAAATGAAAAAGAGATATCTGAAAGAAGAGAAAGGGAGAATAGAAAAGAGAGATATCTGGAAAGAAAAAAAAAAAAAAAAAAAAGAGAAAGAGAGAAGAGAGAGTTTATTCAGATTTTGGCCATCTAGTCCACCGGCAACCTTGCCCGCTACCTCAACGACGACCGCCACCCGTTTTTCTGCAGTTCTTGATCGAATACTCAAGGCAGCGCCCACCATCTTCAAGGCGGCGGTCGCGGCCTTCATAGCAGCGCCCGTCGTCTTCAACGCAGCGACCACCATCTTCAAGGCATATGGCAGCGCCCGCCGCCCACTCCAGAAATGAGGCCTCGCTACGGCAACTGACAGCGGCCGCCGCCTTTTCAGGTTCGGACTCTTCCCTTTTACGAAAAAAAAAGGAGAAAATAAAAAAAATAGAAAATGAAAAAGAGATATCTGAAAGAAGAGAAAGGGAGAATAGAAAAGAGAGATATTTGGAAAAAAAAAGAAGAAAGAGAAAGAGAGAAGAGAAAGGGAGAAGAGAAAGGGAGAAGAGAGACTTTATTCAGATCTTGGCCATCTAGTCCACCGGCGACCTTTCCCGCTGCCTCAACGACGACCGCCACCCGTTTTTCTGCAGTTCTTGTTCGAATACTCAAGGCAGCGCCCGCCATCTTCAAGGCGGCGGTCGCTGCCTTCATAGCAGCGCCCGTCGTCTTCAACGCAGCGACCTCCATCTTCAAGGCATATGGCAGCGCCCGCCGCCCACTCCAGAAATGAGGCCTCGCTACGGCAAATGGCAGCGGCCGTCGCCTTTTCAGGTTCGGACTCTTCCCTTTTACGAAAAACAAAAGTGAAAAAAAAAATAGAAAATGAAAAAGAGATATCTGAAAGAAGAGAAAGGGAGAATAGAAAAGAGAGATATTTGGAAAAAAAAAAAAAAAGAAAGAAGAAAGAGAAAGAGAGAAGAGAAAGGGAGAAGAGAGAGTTTATTCAGATCTTGGCCATCTAGTCCACCGGTGACCTTTCCCGCTGCCTCAACGACGACCGCCACCCGTTTTTCTGCAGTTCTTGTTCGAATACTCAAGGCAGCGCCCGCCATCTTCAAGGCGGCGGTCGCTGCCTTCGTAGTAGCGCTCGTCGTCTTCAACGCAACGACCGCCATCTTCAAGGCATATGGCAGCGCCCGCCGCCCACTCCAAAAATGAGGCCTCGCTACGGCAAATGGCAGCGGCCGCCGCCTTTTCAGATTCGGACTCTTCCCTTTTACGAAAAAAAAAGAGAAAATAAAAAAATAGAAAATGAAAAAGAGATATCTAAAAGAAGAGAAAGGCAGAATAGAAAAGAGAGATATTTGGAAAAAAAAAAAAAAAAAAGAAAGAAGAAAGAGAAAGAGAGAAGAGAAAGGAAGAAGAGAAAGGGAGAAGAGAAAGGGAGAAGAGAGAGTTTATTCAGATCTTGGCCATCTAGTCCACCGGCGACCTTGCCCGCTGCCTCAACGACGACCGCCACCCGTTTTTCTGCAGTTCTTGTTCGAATACTCAAGGCAGCGCCCGCCATCTTCAAGGCGGCGGTCGCTTCCTTCATAGCAGCGCCCGCCGTGTTCAACGCAGCGACCTCCATCTTCAATGCATATGGCAGCGCCCGCCGCCCACTCCAGAAATGAGGCCTCGCTACGGCAAATGGCAGCGGCCGCCGCCTTTTCAGGTTCGGACTCTTCCCTTTTACGAAAAAAAAAATAGAAAATAAAAAAATAGAAAATGAAAAAGAGATATGTGAAAGAAGAGAAAGGGAGAATAGAAAAGAGAGATATCTAGAAAAAAAAAAAGAGAAAGAACAAAGAGAATGGGAGAAGAGAGAGTTTATTCAGATCTTGGCCATCGAGTCCACCAACGCTTGCCCGCTGCCTGAACGACGACCGCCACTCGTTTTTCTGCAGTTCTTGTTCGAATACTCAAGGTACGTAGCGCCCGCCGTCTTCAACGCAGCGACCGCCATCTTCAAGGCAGCGCCCGCCGCCTTACATCCGGGTGATTTTTCTGAAATTCATTACTCTTTACGGTTGTTTTGTGACTTAGTTATCAATTATGAATATCCTCCGTAAGCGTAAATCTGAATCCGGATCTGGTCCTAAGTATTCCCGTGAGCATAAATCAAGGCAGAAATTTGTAGACAGAAAGCAAATGCTTTCTACATTGTTTTATGATCCTGCTACTATGAGGGAGCTGGGTTTAGAGAGTTGTACTCAACAGATGTTGCAGCATTGTGGGTTGGGGAACTTTTATGAAATGTCTGCTCCTACTTTTCCTAGGTGGACTAGAGAATTTTTTATCACTTTGGATGATGAGCCTGATGAGGAATGTATTCGATTTAGTCTGGCTGGATCGATGTTTACTATGAGTTACAATGATCTTGATACTGCACTTGGTATTACCAAGCACTCCTCTTCTACTGCTGTTTGGATTAAGGCACAAGAACAGCTTGATTTCTGGTTTCGATCCACGCGTACCAGGAGTTTTGACCCTAAGGTTGGGGAATATAATTATAAGTGGTCTCACCCTTGCCTGCGTTTTGCTCACAAGGTCATTCGTATGGCCTGGTTGGGCCAATCTGAGATTAATAAGATTCCTCATCTTGACTTAGAGGCCATTTGGAGTATGACACCCAAGTGTAAGCTAGTACAGGGGTGGCGAACCCTCTTCCTTGCTTCCTGCAAGAAGATGCAACGAGATAACAAGTGCAAGATTGTGGTTGGGGGAATGGTGTCACTGATTGCTCGTTTCCTAGGTCTTGAGTTTCCTGATAGGTCTCAGCAGCTCTCTTCCACTTTTACATATGACATCAAGTAGCTGAAGCAGGTGGGGGTATTATCAGAGCAGGGAGATCATAGCTACTGGGTATATGGTGCTAGAGGTTGCTACAAGATTCCCTTACCTCTTGCTATTGAGATGCCCTTTGGACCCGAGTATGTTGATTTTGATCTGAGTAGGTTCCGGGTTGGGTTTGAAGGTGCTAGTTCTTCCTCTGCCGCTCCTCGTACAGCTGTTGAGGAGGATTCTGATGATGTGGAAGAGGAAGGCTCTGGGGATGATGATGATGCTGAGCATGAGGATATTGATATGCCTCAAGCTCAGACTACTGTTGAGCCTCGGTTTGACTATCAGAGGCAGATTTGGGAGACTGTCCAGCGCATGGACACTCGTCAGCAGACTTTGGAGACAGACTTCTACAGCTTCCGTGATACCACCACAGACTTCCAGACCTCCCAGACTACCATGATGGAGCAGCAGGCCGCCAACATGAGGGCCATGCAGGAGCAGATGAGGCAGTGGGACCTATTCATGGGTTCCCAACATCCTGACTTTCCACCACCTCCACAGTAGTGGTACTTCTTCTACTTCCCCTATTTAATTCTATCTTATTTCATTGAGGACAATGTTCATTACAAGTGTGGGGGAGTTGATTATGTATTACTTTACTATTCTGAAAAAACAAAAAAAAAACAAATTGAAAAAGCCAAAAATATGAATAAAAAGGCATATAAAAATCCTGGGGTGGACTGAAAACCTGAAAGGCCGGTTCAAGTAATAAGCAGGTAATCTGGCGGGTATTAGGCCTTGGCAAAAATAGATTCAGAGTGTTGTGAGGTGGTGAGTTAAGAAAATGAAAAGAGAGTGTTAGGTGAAAACCTACAAAGGCGCCTAAGTAAAAAGAGAGAGAAAAAATTGAGTGTTTTAGGACTATCAATTTACCGGCTATGACGACATAAGAAGGGAGTATAGGTGTGTTTTGGGTAGGTTTTCACTTGGAGGGATAAGTTGTAGTAATATTGATGATTATCATTCTCTTTGATGATTTGTGTGGTGTTGGATTGTGGTGGTGTGTCTGTTGGTGTTGATCATTTAGGTTAGTTCTTGGTTGAGGTGCATATCATATATATTGGTGTATTTGTTATTGGATGTGTGATGTGGATGGTTGGCTGAGGTGTTGATGGTGTACTTCCATTATTTGGGTATGTTGGATGGTAGGTAAGATTTTGAGCTTTCATGTGGATGCTATTGTTCTTGCTGTAAGCTCTTATCCATGGTTGATGATCTAGTGTGTTTATTGATGATGGGTGGTTGTTCTATATCCACTCGAGACGAGTAGAGATTCAAGTGTGGGGGAGTTTGATATACACGATTATGTTGTGTATATAGACGGGGTTTTAGCATTGTTTTAGTGGTGTTTTAGGATGCATTTGAGGTGTTATGGAGCATTGGCAAGGAGTGGCTGAAGACGCATTATAGGAGTTCTTGGAGCTGAAGAAACGAAGATGTTGAAGATTTTGGAAGGCAGGGACCGCCGCCGCGGCAGCGCCTGCCGCCGGCGTCGAAGTCAACTGAAGTTTTTTCCATTTCTGCCTTATTACGTTTTTATTTGAGCATTATGTTGATTTCAGTTTTCAGACTTGATTATACACGTTTTGTTTTAGTATTTAGGGTTAGAGAGGAGGTTTGTTTCCTCTCTAACCTCACTTTCCATTTGTCATCTAGTTTTTACACCATTTCCATGCAGAACTAAGCCACCATTGCTTAGTCAGGCCGTTGAAGCTTTCGTATTGAAACAAGTTATGAGTTTTTCATTCCTTATCTATTGCATGGATTTTATATATTCTCTTGCTTGAATTGCCTATGGTTCATATTGATAGTTTCTAGCTTGCGCAACTAGATATTGTCTCTATGAATCTATTGCAGATTTAGATTGTTATTGGTTGAGCATATCTATTTCAAAGTAGCAATTGCATCGAACTAGTATCTGGTTGTGCTAGTCATATGTAGAGAGAATCGATTTACATTCTAGGATAAAAGCTGGTTGTTTTATGCTAGAATTGTATCCTATCATATTCCTATCCTTATTGCTACGGTTAAAATGAATCTTGATAGTTTCATGGTTGTTTAATTAATCAGTTCTAATAGTGTGTGGTTGTGCTATTAGTTACTTTAGAAAAGGAATTGGAATTTCCATGGCATGAAGTCTTGAATGATTATCTAGGATCAACTTATCAAACGAATAGTGGATACTTGTTTGGCTAAGCTATTTCCCAAATCATATTTACAAACTTCACTTTGTTAGTTATTGCATGCTTAGGATCTAAAACAAACCAAACCCCCCTTTGTTACTTAAGATTGACATAAAGCTCATACTAAAAGGCATAAATCTGTCTCCCTGTAGATTCGACCCTTGCTTACTAAAGACTATAGTTTTGAGTAGGTTCGGATACTTGTTGTTATCATGCAACAAGCCATTGTTCCACCGTTGGTGCTTGCATGAATTGCGAGAGAATGTGCACTGAGTACACCAAATCTGGACGAGTAAAACAAAGATAAATCAGTCTCCCGACAAGGCGTCGATATGGTTCGGGATTGGCGAGGATGGGTGATTTGGACATCGCCAAGTTGTGATGAGAGTCCATTGGAAATTCCGCAGGTTTGGCTCCAAGTAATCCAGCTTCCTTGATGATGTCCAAAGCATATTTGCGTTGACACAAATAGAGCCCTTTTGATGATCGTGCAACTTCGACGCCGAGAAAATACTTTAGCGGTCCTAAATCCTTCATTTTAAAACAAGAGCTGAGATATGATTTGAACTTGGTCACCGCAGTGCCATCATTCCCAGAAACGATTAAGTCATCCACATATATTAACACATGAAGTTGAATCAAATCATGAGTTAAAGTAAACAATGAATAATCAGAATATGATTGTTTAAACCCATACCTTTTTAGAGTCGTAGAAAGCTTTGCGAACCAGCAGCGCGACGCTTGTTTGAGCCCGTATAACGACTTGTGTAACTTGCATACTAAGCCCGAGGTTTGAGAGTGAAAGCCTGGAGGAGGTTTCATGTAGAGATCGTCTTCTAAATCTCCGTGAAGGAACGCGTTGTGCACGTCCATTTGATGTAGTTCCCACCCTCGTATGGCTGCCACGGCTAAGAAAGTACATACCGTGACCATTTTAGCTACCGGCGCAAATGTTTCAGAGTAGTCGATCCCTTCGACTTGACGATTACCGAGAATGACCAATCGAGCTTTGAATCGTTCAATCGAGCCGTCGGAGTTGTGCTTGATTTTGTAAACCCATTTATTTCCCAAAGCTCGTTTTCCTAGAGGTAGTTTAGTTAACGTCCATGTCTTGTTGTCTTCAAGGGCTTGTGTCTCTTGTTTCATAGCTTCACGCCACCGGGGGTCCTTCATTGCTTGGGAGAAAGATGTTGGTTCAATAGCTTCAGTTATGGCCGCAAGAAAGCTGCAATGACGGGATGAAAAACGTTTAGTGCACACATAGTCTTGTAAGGGATATGGCTTACCTGGTTCATGAGAGGCAGAGGAAGGTGTGGTCACTGCAGGAAACACTTGTGCAGTGTTTGTCACATAATCCTTGAATTTTGTTGGTGGTTTACGAACACGTTGGCTGCGCTCAGCACATAGAGTCGGAGTTGATGTCGTATCAACATCGTTAGTTACGCTTGTTGACTCTGTAGAGGGTATATTTAGCATCGTTGTTGTTGGCAATTGTTCAGGTGTAGAATTTTGAGTTTGTGGATTAAGAATTGTATGTGGTGGGGTTTCAGTAATTGATAAGTTGGGGTTAGGACTTGTATTTGGTGGAGCCTCAGTAGTGGGCGTGATCTCACTTCCTGTTTGGTCAAATGTGGGTGTAATTTGGTCTTCGTCTGATGTGTGCGGGAATTCATAGCCAGCTGATTTTGGGGTAGGAGATGTGGTTGAAAATGGAAATTCAGTTTCAAAGAATGAGACGTCCCTAGAAACCAAAAAAATGTTAGCATCAAGGTCGTATAGTCGCCATGCTTTCTTACCCGAAGGGTACCCAACGAAGATACATCGTCGACCTCGATCGGAAAATTTATCCCTCCCTTGTTGTGGAACATGAGCATAACATAGCGAGCCAAAAACTCTCAAATGATCATACGTAGGTAAAGTATTATGTAGAAGTTCATAAGGAGTTTTACCATTGAGAATACGATATGGAGTTCGATTTATTAAATACGCGGCGGTAAGAACACATTCACCCCAAAAATCAATGGGCAAGTGTCCTTGAAATCGTAGAGCTCGTGTCATATTAAGAATGTGTCGGTGTTTGCGTTCGACCCGACCGTTTTGTTGAGGGGTACCTGCACAAGAAGTTTGAAAGACAATTCCATTTTCAAGAAAATAAGATCGCATACATGTGAATTCCGTTCCATTGTCGTTGCGAAGTGTTTTCACTTTCGTCCCAAATTGTCACTCAACATATGCAAAAAATTGAGTAAGAGTACGCATGACAGATTTCTTGTCCACTAGCAAGTATATCCAAACCGCACGAGTGAAATCGTCAACTATGGTTAAGAAATAATGTGCACCACAAGAAGAAGCCTTTCGATAAGGCCCCCATAAATCACAATGAACCAAATCAAAACGGTTATTAGCAATGTTATAGCTTAAGGAAAAACTACTACGAGAATGTTTTGCGCGTTCACATATATCACACGCTTTATTTAATTTGACAATATTTTGATTACCATCCAACTTCGAAAACAACTTGTGTACTTCCCACGAAGGATGCCCAAGTCTTTTGTGCCACAAGTTTGATGTCGTCTAGACGTCTACTTGTAAGGCTTGAGCTTGTCGAATCGGTAGGAAGTAGTAGAGCCGCCCCCGTCGCTTACCCGCACCAATCAGCATCCTCGAAGTGCGGTCCTGAATGACACATAAATTAGGTGTGAATTGGACATGACAATTATTTTCATCCATAAGTTGAGTAATGGAAATCAGTTCACAATTTAGTTTAGGTGCATAAAGAACATGATTTAATATAAGATTAGTATCTAGTTCAACGACGCCTTCCATGGATGCTGCCACTCGCTCCCCATCGGGAAGACCGATGGTTATACATGCAATGTTTTGGAGCGAAATGAATCGTTCTCGGTTACCTGTCATGTGGTTAGTAGCGCCAGTATCAAGAATCCATGTAGATTGAAATTTCTTACCAATCATATGCTCATGAGCATTAGATTTTTGAGTTTGTAGCAGATCAAGAAGGGATTGAATTGTTTCACCACTTAACCCGGGAATGCTGCGTACTTCAGTTTCCAAATTGTCGCTGCTTCCATTTGAATTATTATTAGTTCCCTGCACAACATTGGCGCGAACATCATTGTTTGATCCTCTTCCACGGCCAGTTCCAGAGTTGTTACGGTTTGAATGAGAGGACCCTTTGTTCCCGTCTTTTGAGCCATCTTTAGATCGATCTCCCCACCATTCAGGATACCCGATCAATTGAAAACAACCTGCAGCTGCGTGTCCTTGTCGGCGACAATGAGAGCAGATTGGGGTTCGATCTCGATTCTCCCAATGACCCTTAGAAGAGGATCGAGATCGAGAATTTGTCATCAAGGCCATCTGCATATTCTTTTCTTCTGCAGTACGGTTCACAGTACGAACACGCTCTTCTTGAATCACGCTAGAATACACCTTATTCAATGGTGGTAAAGGATCAGCAGCAAGAAGAGTGGATCGAACATTACCGTATACGTCTTCATCCAGGCCCATCAAGAATTGATGAACTTGGGCTGATTCTTGTTGTTTTTGGAGTTTCTGATTGATGTCACACGAGCACTTGGAGCATGTGCAGACAGGAATAAGATCGATCTGTGCCAAATCTTTCCAGAGACACTTCAGTTTACCATAGTAATTCACTATGGTCATGCCTCGTTGTTTCGTCTCGGCCATCTCGCTCTTCAATTGTTGAATGCGTGGCCCATTGATAACAGAGAACCTTTCTTTGATGTCATCCCACAAATCCTTTGCATCTTCTTTGTGAGGAATTGTTGAACGAAGGCTTTCTTCGATAGTGTTGTGTATCCATGAAACTATCATAGAGTTGACAGTCCACCAATCTTCCATCTCGGAAGCGTCACCGTCTGGTTGCTTTAGAGTTCCGTCAATGAAACTCCACTTTCGTCTTGCTCGGAGCGAAGTGCGAATCGCCCTTGCCCACTCATCGTAGTTTTCGCCTTTCAATTTGACCTGAGTAATAACATTACCCGGTGTATCGCTTGAGTTTAGATCATAAGGTGAAGGTGTTTTAAGTTTTCGGTATTAGGCATGTTTGTTTAAGATATCAGAGATTGTGATTCATGTCTTGAAGGCTCTGATACCATAAAACGTGAGAAAGAAGGAGATGAAAGTTGTAATGTTATTCTGTTATTTAAAAGAAGATGCAGTACATATATACCAATCAAAAGAATAGGATGGAGGAGGAAAGAGAGTAGACAGACGCTCCTAAATCCCTACAAATCCTCCTTGAGATATCTTCAATCCTAAAATAGAGCAAAATATATATGATTGCCTAATAAACACTATAAGTGAAATCACATTAGTTCTTTTATTGTGCCCACTAATTCAGTTTTGTATGTGGAAACAACCTTTATGTAACACATGTTTTTAAAAATTTGTACGTTTCATGAGTTGTTTAGGAGTATATATATCTAATAGCGGGTGTTCCTATACCTAATATTTTGTAAGTCATTTTTAAGAGCTAGCAGCACATGTATACAACAAATTTACACAGCCACTACATTTCATCTAGTAGTCCATTTTTAACGATCATTGGGTTGCTAATGTAGTATTGTAAATGACGTGAACTATTAGGTCATTGTCGGGAGAAGGCTAACAGGGGTTATTAACAACTGAATGTGAATGCTTACATACATGTGTAAATCATCGATTGAACGTTCGACATGGTCACATACATTAAAGTTCAAATTGACAATTACAGATGCGTTGACATAGTTACACATGACTAACTTCTGTCCGCGTCACTTGACTCACTTCCCAACTTGTTTGAAACGATTCCCACCACATAGCGTAGCACATCATGGTCTGATGCTGCCCAACTCGCATCTAAGTGGTAGAATCCAAGAGCTTAATGTCCGGTAACGCAACTATTGCGTAAATAATTTATTGTCGAGTCAGTACACGGACCTGTCAGGATGAGAACAAAATACTTCATAATTTTGTACAAACCACGAAATAAACAAAGTCAACACATAAGGATACATACATACCTTTTTACGGAGACTTATGATCGGCCAGAGAAATGCACCTGCAAAAATCCATACACAAAAAAGGGGAAATAAACACAGGGCAGGATGCGTATGCACGAATACAATGCACATCCCAAAAACAGGCACGATCATATTAAATGGATAAACCCATCTGAATACTTAGTGTCAACAAGGAAATACGATAAAACGTATCCATAAGTTTCGAAATACGCATTCGTTCCGAGGTCCACACAGATATACAAACACAAAAATGTCTCAAAGGTGAAAAACAATATGTTCAAACGCCGAAGGGAGCTGAAAATGAGTAGAACGCAAAATGGTAAAAATCTCCAAGCGCGGGGGGCACCTAGACAAATTCCGACTCTGAGTCTTCAATCAATAGCCAACCGTTTGTCCTCCTTCTCAGGTGTTTTAGTATCAGGTGACACATCCTTGTCATGGTCTTTGTTGTCCTAGCAGGAGGTCCACGAAATGAGCTGTTATTTTAACGAGTGATGAAAAAACAGCACAAATGATAACAATGAAAATAAACAAACATACGTAGGCGTAAAAGAGCAAGGACTATTACCCCAGTTTCCTTTTGGTTGGCGTATCCAGCACAACGTCTTCTAAAGATGGTTGAAGAAATGGGTTAGCGACTGTTATCGGATGGGAGTACGTGGAATGCCCGACAGCATGCTATAAGAAGAAACAATGCGGTAAGAATGGTAACTTCAGGAGGGGTCATGAATTTTTTAAATGGATGTTGTGTAGAGTAGGGTATATGTACCGCACTGGCCGAAGTAAATTCCAACACTTTGCTTACGGTGAATCCTTCATGGCTACAATAGTCGAAATAGGTGTGGGACTTAAGTTTCAGTTTCAAACTTGAGCCGATCAGTTCTTCCAGCTCAAGCGGGAGTGAGCGGTTGTCACTAGCAGCCTGAAAATGCAAGTAAGATCCCAGTTTAGCATGTGTATTAATGCATACGTAGTTTTGGTATAGGGGAGATATAGCTTTGGAGTCCACTTCTCTAACACCCCGTGTTTGTAATCCTTTATAAGGATTAGATTGTTACCCATGTCAACAAGAGCTCTTCCTTTTCCTGGTTCAAGTGAGGACAAAGAACTAGGAAGTTAAGCGTGTTAGGGTGGGAGTAGTCCTGGGATGGGTGACCTCCTGGGAAGTTCTCACGTTGACATGGGGATAGCGCTTCTAAGTCGTGGGCCTTACAAATGGTATCAGAGCCGACTCTTGGTTCCCAGTGGGCTTAGCCGTAGTGCAGGCACTCGACCAGGAGGGTGGTCATTAGGCTTGACGGGCCTTGACGAGGTCGTCAAGGGTTTAAGTGGGGGTGATTGTAACACCCCGTATTTGTAATCCTTTATAAGGATTAGATTGCTACCTGTTTGTGCCTAAAAATACGACGAGTGTGGAACGCGTGGAAGCTACGCGTAGAAGGACATCATCAACGCGACGAGGTGAAAGGAAGATATCGTCGACGTGACGAAGACGTGGCAAAGATCTCGTTCTTCTTAAAGATTAGGTCGGCCGAGTATATTCTATCCCATTTTGTATTGTATTATTGTAATTAGTAAAAGATATGGTAAAGAATATTTTTTACCTAGTTTGTTATATCGTTATTTAGATAAAAGGAAAATGTAAGATATCGTTTCCTTAAAGATATTATTAGGGTTAGCCTATAAATAAAGGCTAACGCCTGCTTTGTAATCACTTGAGCCGTCATTCGAGTAATACCAAGCTAAAGTTTCAACCCTAATTTCCTGTCTTGTTCTTGAGTGTTGAGATTATACTGTATTCTTTGGTCTTTGCCCTACAATTGCTTAGTTATCTTCTCGTAGGTAATTTCGCTACAAACAATTGGCGCCCACCGTGGGGCAAGATCAAAAAGGTATCGTCTTTCCATACGAAAAGAGCTTCTTTTTTGCAGGGAATCATGACAAGTCCGACCAACAGCCCGCGCAATGGTGAAGAGAGGTCCGAAGAAGAGGATCACACAACGTTTCCTCTGGCTCCGGTGAATGAAGACACAGAAAAAGGTCCCGAGAACACTCCTGACACTCCAAAGAACGGCGCCCCTATAGGACAAAAGGGGACGAGTGACGATATAGTCAACGTGACCTCTATCAGAGCCCACTTCGACACCCTCCAGAAAGCGTGGACAGAAGCTAAAAATGTCAGCGAAGAGAACACATCGGGACTCACCAAAGAGAATGAACGACTACGCTCCATCATAAAAAAGCTTAGGACGGAATCAGCGAAGCCGCAAACCTATGTTCGTAGTCAAAGCGTCGTTCGCCGCCTAGATATGGATGTCGTCGCCGAAGAAGGTGAGGATTACGGGTCCCAGGAGCGCCCAAACACCGTCCCGTCGAGAGAAACAAGCCAAAAGAGAACGGTCTCCTAAAGAGAACTTGACCTCAGACGTCGTCGCTGCGCTCGTAGCACAACAGGTCGGAGCCTTGAGGAAAGAGATGATGTCGATGCCCGGGGCCCCCAAATCCATAGTCTCTGAAGACGAGTTCGGATTCGAGGAAAGCCCGTTTTTTGCCACTATCGCCGTCCAAAAGATCGCCAAGAAGTTCACCGTCGCAGACCTCCCCGTCTACGACGGATCAGACGACCCGGAAGAACACCTCTTGCTCTACAAAGCTAAACTCTCCACAAGTCCGATCGAACCAAGATTGAAGGAAGCAATGATGTGCAAGTTCTTCTGCTCGACGCTGAAAGGCCCGGCCTTGACATGGTTCATCCACTTGCCCAAGGGAAGTATCTCCTCCTACGCCGAGCTCTCCAACCAATTCTGATTGCAATTCGCCAGTAGTAAGTTGTTTGCAAAACATTCCTCAGATCTCCATAACATGTGTATGAACAAGGGCGAGACCATAAGGGCCTTCTTGAAACGCTTCAATGACGAGAAGAGTACAATCCCAAATTGTAATGAAGCCACCTCCGCCGACGCATTCAGACGCGCACTTCCCCGAGATAGTGAACTGTACAAGGAACTGACGAAGACTCGCCCTGAATCATTCGTCTCAACTAGGGAAAGGGCCATGGAAGCCATACGCCTTGAAGAAGACCTCCTAAGCCACGCTGAAGAAAAGTCTCGATCTCCACGTAGACGTACTCCTCCGCGCAGAGATTATCCCCATCGAAAGGATGGCGAACGTTACGATAGAAGAAATAAGCCATTTCATAGAGAACCCCCCATGGTGCACAACGTGAGTGAGATCAATAGCGTCTACGCGGTCGAAAGAGGCGTATGCATGAAGTTCGACGCGTTGAGAGTCATGAACGCGATGGAAAAGCTCCACGACATAAGGTGGCCTAAAAAGCCAAAACCCGAGAAGAAATCAGGATTAGGAAGAGGATACTGCGAGTTCCACAACGATCCGGGACATTCAACAGATGACTGCTACACTCTGAGAAAAGAAGTCCTACGTCTCCTGAAGAGGGGGGACCTATTAGATTTACTTTCCAAAGAGGGGAGGGATGCGTTCGAAGGAGCAAGGAAGGGAAAAAGATATGCAACACCGCCGCCTCCTTCATCAAGTCGTTCAAGAAAAGTCAACACGAACTTCGGAGGTTCCCCCATAAGCGGCTACACTGCCTTTGCCGCCAAAAGAAACATTAAAGCATTGCGCGGCGAAGGGAGTGCCTTGCCGATTTACCACGTCAGGACCGTTAAGAAAGATTGTCCGATCTTCGTAGGGAATTCAAGAGATCAAGGGCGAACCACAGATAGCAAGGGAGTGCTACAACATTGGAATGAAGAATAAAACTAATGCGTCCCTAGAGAGAAAGAGCAAGGCATAGCAATTAAAGGACCATGAAGAAAATGTGAGATACGCTCAACGAAGGCTCTACGAGATAAAAGAAGAAATAGGCCGGGTAGGCGACGAGACATACGTCCTAAAAGTAAAATCATACGCCATCCGAAGAATAGAAAAGAGGAAAGCATCTTCATGGTCTGAATCATCAAGTAACAAAGAGTCCAAACGCCTGAAAACGAGGAAAAGCCATAGGAAGTCCAAGAAAGAGGCTAGGGGTTGAAGAGTAAACCCCGACGCGTCAAAGAGAAAGCCGTCCATGAAGCGAGATAAAGGCGTCGATAAGCACGATGCATTTCTACGAAAGCGTAAGCAAAATCTCCGAGTTCAAAAGTGGAGGAAATTTATGGCAGAAAATCCCCACTTAAGCTACATGTTCTTGAAACGTCATCCACCATAAAGGCATCATCAGGAAAGAGTTTGAGATACTTTTTATGGGTCTTTTATTTCCCTTTTATTTCCCTTTGCATGAGTAGGACTAAGTTTTCAATAAAAGCATGTCGTTATCTTTAGGTCAAAACGACAAGGGGTCGTGGCGATTAGGGGTAGGCGTCAAAGTCAACGTTTGTTAGAGCATGATGCATCTTTTATTAATATACAAGTAGACCTTTTCTTTCCAACGTGTTAAGCATGCTGAGTTGTTTCATTTCCACGACTTGCTCTATGTCTATTAAGAGAACATGCCTCTTGAGTATGGTGTACCAAATAAGAAGCAAGAAGGCCGCGGTGAAAATCCGCGCCGGGGGTGAATTTCGTTAGTCTACGCGTTCGAGGCTTCATCTACGCGTAGGCAACGTTAGCCGAACCGCCGACCCCGAGCCGACGCTTCCCATGATTGTTAGTGATGTGTGGCAATGGTCATGGGGAATGAAGCCCGGTACCTCACGAAGCCAGCCGGATCCTCTGAGCAAACAAGGTCGAACCTATTTGACACAATCACTCTCCAGGAACGCGTCTTCATGCCTTCTAGCCCCTCTGAGAGTCATGAATCCACGGGCAAAATGCCAAACCGGTAGGGATGAGTCCACCGGCATCGTAAGTCCTAACAATCTAGAAATTGGACGCCACATGATGAATAGGCCCGTCGATTAAAAGAGTTCGACGTCGACCTAAATGCTAGCGTGAGGCAACGGACCCACCTTAAAAGTATGGGGTAACGTCACAAGCTGATAAAAATCACACGCTGACCTATGTCCGCCACTCGCTTCAAGGTTCGGAGGAAATGTTGGACCCAACCTTCATGTAAGCCGGCAACGTAACTAAAGCAGTCACGATGACCATACCATACTACTAAGTAAGCAAAACACTCTAAACGTGTTCACTACGAGCAAAGTATCACACTAGGGGTAGAAAACCACACCCTACAAAGATAAAGTAGGAGCCAAAGAACCAACCCTACGTACTCATAAATAAGCTACGCGTAGAAGATCACGAAGGTCAAAAGCCAAAGGTTCTGCACACACGCGAAACAAGACACGCGCACCAAAACAAAGTACATAAGATATCAAGGCCAGATAAAGGGTAAGCTCCCAAAACATCTTCGACGTGAAAAACAACGCAAGGAACAAATGAAGCAAACACGAGAATCTTTGGTAGCTTTAAACTAGTCTACGAAGAGTCTAAGTCAAACCTACCAAAAGGGGTAGGATTACGCCAAAAAGAATAAAAGAATACTTAAAGAATAGCAACGACGAGAGAACAAGAAAGCTAGCGGCGACGGAACAAAGTCACCAAAGATATTGATCCGAATTCAGAGACAAAAGACAACAACGTTTTAAACGAGAAAGAAGCGTTCCAAACTACAAGCAACGCGTACAAATACCCTAAACTAAGAAAAAGTTGATAATTACAAGGATATGGACTCGCCCTCAGATGACCCAGATTCGGATGCGTGACCATCACCTTCCTCCTCATCAGTCGGAGCCTCCGCTTCGTCGACGTGCTCCTCGCCCTCAGCATCCGCAACATCGGGACGAGCATCCGGACGCCTCCAAGAAGGACCATCATCAACGCCTTCAGGAAGTTCCGGATAAGCCTCCCTAAACTCAGCGCGTTCGTTCACCGGATCCCAATCCTTGTGCTCGCCAGCAACATACTCCTCGTAAACCTCCACTCTGGATAGCCAAGACCAATAGATCTTCGCCTCGGACAAGTCCTTATCGTGTTGCGCCTGATTCCTTTCCACATCCTCCTTCAAAGTACGAAGATCCTTCTCCAAACCCTCGACGCGCTTAGTGATCGTCTCGTTAAGGGAAAGAACCTCGGTAACCTTCTCTTTCGCCGTCTTCTCTGCATCACGAGTTGTTTTCAACAAGCTGTTCAAACGCGCGACCTCCGACGAGGCGTCAAATGCCTTTTTCTCCAACGCCTCCATCCGTTCCGGATACCTAGACAAGAGCGTCCAAGCACATAGCGACGCCTGAATCCCCTGAAAGAAGGAACGAGAAAAATAAGAAAAGAAGTCCGCGAGAAAGCCGTCAAGAAAATAGAAATTACAACCCTACCTGCCATTGAGCGGCGAAAGCTTCTCCCATAACGTCGGCAGGGTCCATCGACGCGTAATGGTCGAGGGACGACGAAGATCGAAGCCCCATCAAAGCCTTCAGAAGTTCCCTTCCCGGAGTAAAAGAATTCGAAATCACACCAGGGAACTCATCCACAGATGTGTATTGCTCCTCGGGGACCTCGACCACCTTCTCCTTCCCCTTCTTTGAACGTGTCGCCTTGGCCGGAGAACGAGACGGCGTAGATTCCAAAGTAGCCATAAGGTCGACGTCCAAAGGAGCGGCGGACGAACACCCTTTTATGGCAAGTTGCCTCTTCCTTGACGTCACAAGATCAGTGGCCGACTCGGCACGAGCACGAGCACGAACGCGAGAAATTGAAGCTGCATCACCAACGTAGAGCAAACGATTAGAGCACAAAAATAAGGAAATAAGCTCGTAAAAACCAAACGGGAAGAAGCCGACGTACCAGATGGCGTCGCAGGGCCGCAACGATGACCTTCTCCATCATGACCAAAGAAGGTCCGATCAACTTCAGGAATCGCCAAAAGTGCAGCTATAGCCTTTTTTTACTCCTTCCTTGTCTTGAGAGCCTCCCCGTTAACTGCAAAGCATATAAAGTTATACGTAAGTAAAGCATCGACGAGCAAAATATACGTCCGTCTGAAAAGAAAAAGTTGTTAAGATAAGGTAACGAAACTTACTCTCGGGATTCCACTCCTCGATAAGCCAAGAGCACGCATCTCCAAGGGAAGATTTCTCCACGAAGTAAAAGACCTCAGTCCAACCCCGATCGGCCGTACTCTTCTCAAAGGCTATCCTAGCCTTCTTCTGGTTAATCTTGAAGTAGACCCTACCCGTTGAATTAAGCGAGACAGTTAAAGAATTGGCAAGATCCGCCGCGACGAAATTCAAGCCATGTTTTTCAATGGCGTCCTCGAGAGCACCCAAGATGCGCCATGCCCCGGGAAGAAGTTGACCTACCGTTAGACCTAGAACAAGCATAAAAGATTTAACCAGAGGCGAGAACGGGAACCGATGCCCCGCTAGAAAAGGATACTCGTAGACCGCTATCCATCCAGGCCAATGAGCATCCGCGCAAACCCCCTCTAGAGGGATCTCAATCTTCACGTCTGGACCAAGTTCGGCAATGGTCCTTAGACGGTTAACGTCATCTGCTTGAGAGTATTAGCGGTCCGACTCACGGAGCACCTTTCTTGGTTCATAAAGTACTGGAGTTGTCATTGGGAAAGAAGTAGATGAGAAAATGGAGCAATAGGACGATCAGACGAGGAAGAGACGAAGAGAGCAGAGAAATGTTCGGGAAAGATAAAGATTAGAAGAAGCGTATGAAGAAAGAAGAGATCTCCGCTCATTTATAGGAAGAAAATCGCGAGAATCTCGGAAGGATATTCTCTAACGGCAATATTCTCCACTAGAGAAACTAGCCGTTGAAGATGAACGTTATCGGCACAGATAACAAAGCTCCTCACCTGCCACATGTAAATGATTGAAGAAGAAGGACGATCAAAGCTCTGCGACGATAATAAAAATTCAAGTGACGTAATCATCAACGCGTTCCCGGTGTAATGAAGACGTATTCCATGAAGAAAGAAGACGTCTCCCAGCTCTAATAGATGTCAAGCCCTGTAAGACGCCTTAGGGGTATTGTTTGTGCCTAAAAATACGACGAGTGTGGAACGCGTGTAAGCTATGCGTAGAAGGACATCATCAACGCGACGAGGTGAAAGGAAGATATCGTCGACGTGACGAAGACGTGGCAAAGATCTCGTTCTTCTTAAAGATTAGGTCGGCCGAGTGTATTCTATCCCATTTTGTATTGTATTATTGTAATTAGTAAAATATATGGTAAAGAATATCTTTTACCTAGTTTGTTATATCGTTATTTAGATAAAAGGAAAAGATAAGATCTCGTTTCCTTAAAGATATTATTAGCGTTAGCCTATAAATAAAGGCCAACGCCTGTTTTGTAATCATCTGAGTCGTCATTCGAGTAATACCAAGCTAAAGTTTCAACCCTAATTTCTTGTCTTGTTCTTGAGTGTTGAGATTATACCGTATTCTTTGATCTTTGTCCTACAATTGTTTAGTTATCTTCTCGTAGGTAATTTCGCTACAAACACTACCCATGTCAACAAGAGCTCTTCTTTTTCCTGGTTCGAGTGTGGACAAAGAACTAGGAAGTTAAGCGTGCTAGGGTGGGAGTAGTCTTGGGATGGGTGACCTCCTGGGAAGTTCCCACGTTGACATGGGGATAGCGATTCTAAGTCGTGGGCCTTATAACTTCTAGCTCCTCAAGCAGGGTGCTAGCTTTCTTCTTAAATATCGTCTCAACCACCTCATCAAACAGGGTCACTTGGAGCGACGTCGTATCGCGGACACATCCATGTTTAGCTGGTACCTATCAATAGTACACGACGTTAGAAATCGGCAAGACACATCCTAATATCAAAAGACTGATTCAAGTGAAGTTACCTAATTTGAGGATAGTCACACTTCTTAGCGCAAGATTCACAAACAAATATCTCCCCCTTTAGTGGTGACACATTTCTTGCACCCAACCGTCCCACATGAATTGTAACGCCAACTATTCTTGGTACGGATCGTATCAATCTTCACCGTGCAGTGGAAGGTGAATGATTTTTGCGAGGAAGATCGTGGTTAAATGAGGTTAGCTAACTGCATTGCACATAAGCAAGGAAAATATAACGCATGGTACCTTGTGACTGGTCAGGTAGTGTTCGTGGCCCACTTGGAGGATATGGAGGAGGGTTGCAGTTCGGTCAACCAATGTATCTAAAAAACGGAAACTTGATGGTAGTGAGACGTTCCTACGTTGGATTAAAGGAAAATTTAACTACCTCTAAAGAGGGATGTGCGTAGCATAAACAAAAAAGAAAGGGGAAAACCCGAGTCTCTCCTTTAGGTCCCTGATGGTTGGGATCTCTACCGCATAAAAAAAGGCCGTACCGGAAGAGGTAGACAGGTACTAATCGCCTGGTTGGAGGACATAAAATAGAAGCGTCTGTAACATAAATGCAAGTGTTAAATCAAGTAAATAGGGAGTCAAAGGCCGATTCTATTGTACCTCGAAACTCCCTAATATTCATAGCAGGTAAGATGACAACATGATTGCCCGTGTGTGTTGCATGGGTAATGTTGCACTTTATAAACTCAGTGCCCAACGCTCCCCACATAGATACTTTGATCCTCTTTCCACTACAAAAGGGCAGATTACATTAAGACGCTGAAACCGGACTTGGGAACAATCAAATCAATGAAATTCGGGGTGTGACGGTGCTTACCGCTCGTTCAAGAGGTATAACTCAACCAGTTGGGAGGAGTAAGCAGTAGGCTTTGGTTTTCTTACCTCAATATCACACTTGATAACACTTGTAGAGGTCATTACGCACGTATAGAGTCAGTATAAACATGCATCACATCAATAATTTTGAATACAATGTTTTGAGTAAAACAGTTTGAAAACAACTTTTTGAAAACAAATGAAGTATTTTACACAATCATAATGTGTTCAGGACTGATTACCACTTTCCAGAATCCATGGCATCATGATGTAGTATATGGTGATAGAGGTTATTCCGTTATTGGATATTTAAATTGTTTTTTATGTAACACGGGAAACCAACTTGTAGAATTATAAAGCATAGTATATACACGGGTACAAAGACCGTAGGCTAACAGTCTCAAAAAATGGTTTACGTATGTGAATGTGTGTGTATGTAGGATAAAAGTGAATATTGAATATATTGAAAAACGTAAGGCACGCCACGGCATGGAACATACCAATATGAAACTTGTTGCAATTAAACTAGAAGTCTTCGGATTGCACCAGGTTGAACGGATAACAGAATTGAACTAATATGTCACAATAAACCTTTTTTTCCGAGTTGTTTCCCTCAAGCTGGATGATGAAAGGGTCACTACAACGGAGGCGGTACTCGTCTCGGTTGGGCTTTACGGTGAAACCACTAAGGAACACACCGTGGTCGACGACCATTTTTGATGCAAAACGGTGCGAGAGGAGCAGTGCAATGGATCCCAGAACCCTGACATAAACATTCTGTCAAATATGAAAACTCAATCACGACATATATGGAGGACGGATTAGAAATGATGGATGCCTATAAATTTACCGTGTGGTCAGCAAGGAGGTAATCAAAACTCAGGTATCTCGAATCGGGTATAATGACCTCCCTTTGTGGTAGAAGAATGCTTTGACTCGGCAATAAGATCCTAACCCTAGTTCAGCGAATCGGGCGATGGTCGTCTCGTAGGTATTCTTATCCACCTTTGTGAATTGCTTCTGGAGCTTTCTTTTAGGTATGGCGATCTCCGCGGTTGGTTGTCCCACCTCCGTAGCAGAAGGGTTGAAGGGGTCGGAGGAGCCGTCGATCTAAGAGGCATCGGATTTGGGATCGAGTTCAGATTCGGTCACACTGTTTTCCGCAAAATGATCCATCGGTTAATGCAAAGGGGAGGAGTTTGAAATGATTTTGAGTTTGTGGAGGTAACATCATTGTCATCCAAAAGGATGGAGCATTTATATGACAACGCGGGGATAGGTGAACAATTGATATCTCCATAACTCCACTGTCCTTCATGACAAGAGATTAAAGGTCGGAAGTTGAATAGGGCGTCGACACCACCGATAGGAATGTGGGAGGGGAGGAGGAAAATACCCTACTTGAAGGTTGGAAGTGAAGATATGTAAGTGAATGGTTCAGAATGCGTTCTGACTTTCATTTCTAGACCTTACCAAACCCAAACGAAAGGAAACATAGTCCATCCAAATGAATTGGAAAACTTGGTTCAAACTAGTTGGACAAAACACAAACGAAATCAAACATGGCCCATCTAAATAGATTGGTGAATTTGGATCAAACTAATTGGACAAAACACATAGACCATCTCAAAGAGCTAGTTTCATATTGTCGATTTTGGATTAATGGTAGGACATTGAATGTTGGGGTTTAGAATTTATTGCCTCAAACATTTAACTTTATAATGTACTAGAATCGGACCCCCGCACTACGCATGGGCTAATTACGGTTTTTCGTCTCAAAATTGGACTGAGTTAATTATATATTTACAACCTTTTTCAGGCCATAGCTTTATCCAATTCAGGCCAAAGTAAATCGAACTTGCAGATCAAGACATCAAGACAAAAATAAATGAACAATAGAAGTGATAAAAATAGAAAATTGATTAGTTCAATAACAAATTGACAATAACCAGGAGTAACGGCGAAATACAATATGCAGAAGAGTAACAACGACTTGATGGGAGAATTCAATACGAAATCACAGTCGGAGAAGTCGGAAGATCAAAAGTTGAAATCAGAAGAGGAATTCAAGAGGCCATAGAGTAATGGCGACTTAATGGCAACTTTCTAAGTCATTGCCCGCGCTTTGTGCGAGCCAAACACATTTTATTTTTGTCTATATTCATATATTTAATATATTAAATATATTTTTCCATATATGTATTTTTTAGTAAATTATAATAAAATGAATTGAATATCTCTTATATATGTACCAAAATCACATAGTGGTTTACGTTGCTCAGAGTACTCTTCATCGTCATATGGATTGGAGGTAAAGAGCGAAGAAAAAAAAGATGAAAATGGTGGAAATACTAACCAATTAAGCACATAATTATGGTTTTATTAGACATTTAATAAGTCTCAATTATCATTGGATAAGGGGTTACTTCATGCACCCCACTATTTCTTTTACACCACCAGATAGACAAAATTACCCCTAATAATTATAAAATTTACCCCAAACCCATCTTTCCTTATTCCCCGTCTATATACATCAGGAAGATTGTGTCGAAATTCTTTGCGGAGGATGTATACCGCCAACCACCACAAAACAAGCCTCGATTTATCCTCCTCCACCGCCTCCAATTAAGCCCAATTAAATTCTAATTACCTACTAAGTGGAACAACAACAACAAAAAATAAAAAATTGATACAAATTATACCCAAATCTCATACGCTCCATTTTCAAACCTAAACTTGATCTCGGAAAAAAGATTTCCTCTGCTGAAACATCAGTAAGGAAAGCGACAAACTAGAAAAACAATTGACTTGTATCCTAAATTTTTCTTGTTTTCTCGACTCCACAGTATAAGAAGATAGTTTTCTTAATCCAGGGCATTTTTGTCATAGAAATATAAAAAGAGGCGCACTAAGAAAGTTTGGGGGTGCGCCAAGAGCAACCTTTGGATAAAGAGAGATAGAAAAAAGAAAGCGAAAATTAAGTTTAAACATTAATTAGTCTCAACATTACTTTCTTAAATCCATCAATTTTTATATATATATATATATTTGGATATTAGGTATCAAGTATGAGTATGAGTATCAAATATCATGTATGAGTATGAGATTGATACATGTATTTAATATGGTGAAAACGTCATCGATCCATCTCACATCAAATTCGGCTCTCCATTTCACCATTATTTTCTTGTCGATCTTTTTCTTAGTGGATCTCTACCTTGACTTCCTCTATTTGTCGGCGGTGTCATCCTCTTCACCAGATGGACCTACTCGATTGAAGTTGTGTTCTCATTTTAATTTTTTGTTTGAGTTTTAATGTTTTTTTTTGTTTTCCACTCTAGTTCAGCGGTTAGGAGACTCCCCTACTAACCTTACATCTAGAGTTCGAGCTGTGTGGGTGACTCTCCCAACAAACAATTTTTAACCTCCACCAAGTTTCGAACTCGAGACCTCATGTTGGATGGTTGGGGTCCCTTACCACCCGACCACATGCTTGTTGGTTTTGAGTTTCAATGTTTATATACATATAAAAGATAGTATTTATAGGAGGTTGTAAATCTTTGACAATTTAAGGAGTTAGACGGCGAAGAACATCAATGGTGTGCATGCTTTACTTTGCATTCAAGAATGTTGTTACAAATAATTTTAGACTTTTTATCACCTACTTTGGTTTAGTGTACAAAATCATTATAAGGAAGTTGAACATACATAACCTAATTTTTTTTCATCATCTCTTTTGCTTAATGTGCACAATTTATCATAAGGAAATTAAATTTGAACAAACATAATATGGAAAGTTGAAAAGGCATAACCGAAAATGATAATTGATTGTGACATTACCAAGAGTTGGGTTTTATAAAAACAGAATTATATACTAAATTGATTATAGGATTTATAATTGAAGATGGTACCGGTTGTATTTACTTTGTTGAAAGGACATTTATTCTTTTAGTGAACTAGATACGGGTTTCGCGCTACGCGCGAGGAAATTACGTATTCACGTATGAGATTTAATATAGTTACACATTATTTGTTGATATTTTTGTTATTGTTATTAAGTTTGTTAATGTTTGTAATTATAAGTATTTTTCGATTTCCTTATATTTATGTTTGAAGTATCAGTAGTTTTAAAACATAATAATGGAATAATTTGTCAGGAGGAAGCTTGACAAAATATTTTTCTAATATTACACTCATTAATTTCAACATGGATTAATGTAGACAATACGTGTGAATAGATTGAAATATGATAGGATTATGGAATTGAATGCATAGATTGAAATAAGGTAGAATTATGGAATTGAATGCAGTACCATTTACATTTGCTTTTGGCAATAGACAGTCAACCTTTATATAGATAAGATTAGAATTTGTAGACCGCGATGCGGGGTTTAAACAAATGAATTTGAAGTATAATCGCTCCATGATCATAAAACTACAATTTCATCCTATCAAAAACAAGAGAAATTTTACCTGATCTATAATAAGCCAGTAGAAATCAAAGTACAATATCTAAGTTTAGATCTAAATCGAGCCGCATAATAAGATGGAGAATGAACAACGTCGTGAGAAGAACAACGATGAGAGAAGATTTTCGATCGGAGAGGAACCGTGTCGACAGAGAAAGCGGTGGCGAGAGAATGACGGAGAGAGCAAAAGACGAGATCATCATCGTGAAAGAGAAAGAGATGGAGAAACATAAATGAAAAAGGGGAAAAATGAACGGACAAAATTAGAAGAATCAACAATGAAATAAAAGGTTGAGACTTCTTCTCTAATGGAGCATCTTCACCAAATCGGTTTCCTACTTTTTACACTAACATGTCTAACTTTTTCACCCGATAAGTTTTTTACATCTAAACATATAACCATTTGTTGAATAAGCTTTTGCACCAAATAGGAAGGCTTTAAGTAGGAAAATCTCCATCCGAAACTCATGCAATATATTGTTTTTAGTGTAAGAAAGTAAGAGGAAAACGAACGTCCTACCAGATCTCTATCGCTTATACTCTAATAGCGTATTTGGTTATTAAAAAATGAGAAGGATCGGAGAAAGGGAGAGAAAATAAGAGATGGAAAAGAAAGGGAGAGTAGAAGAGTGAAACGAGGGATTTTTATATTTCTTGTGGTGAAGAAGGGTTTTAAGAGGAAAAATCGATGCAAAAGTAGGTAGAAGAGCGGATTTTAAGATGTTGTGTCTAACTTTCTATCCAAATTCCATTAATTAGGTGGGGTTCATTTCTCCTTCATTTTCTCTCTTATTTTCTCTTAAAAATCTTTCAATTTTCTCCATTAATAGAAACCAAACAAGAGAATCTATTTTCCCTCATTCTCACTATTAAAATGCCCTCAAATCCAATAAACCAAACACATTCTAAATAAAATAAGTAGGAGAGTTTTTGCTAATAAGTCCAACGAGTTCAATCAGGTGCGAATTTGCTTATCCTACACATATACCACACCTTTTTATATATACATGCACATCTCTTGACATTCACATGCACAAGGAGACACGTGCATGTATTTTTTTCATATATTGTTAAAGTCATGCATACATCTGCGAATGTGCATATATTTATGTCTGTATATGTGTGTCAATATGAAAAAATGTACATGTAATTTTCCATTCGTATATTCGTACAATAAAAACCATTTGCGCATGTCCTTCTCTAAGTCAAGTACTCAAATGTGTGATTGAATTAATGTACGATAGATTCATATATTGAGGGCATGGTTCTGGTGAGAATCCTTAGATAAGGATTGATGATGATGCACATGTATGTTATAAATAATGCATATAAATATTATAATTTATGCATAAACTGTGGAAATGTGTCATAAATATTGCACATCACTAAATATTATATGTATGATTTATAACGTCCTGAATTATAACGCTTAGGTGCATTATCCTCTATCTTATCTAGTTCATCAAGATCTTTTCTCATAGATTGATCGTTATGAAGGCGTGAATAGATGTGTCATACATTCGTAAGCTTTGAATTTTAACACACAACACAATTTATGATCTCATACTAGAATTTAAACGCCGCGTAGCACGTCGTCACTTTGACACTATAAGATACAATCTTTTATATTCAATTTTTATAATGTTTTTTTATGTTTAGTTTAATATATAAATGAAGTTTTATTGTTTGTATAATATATTTGAGTTGTATTAAAGATATTTGGATATAAGAGGTGGTCTGATTTTTATTAACCTACAAAATTGTCAATTATATTATTATTTACTTGGTCATTAGTAAATAAAATTAAAAAAGAGAGAGTTGCAATTAAATGAAAAGAGGAGAAAGATAAATGAAGAAAAGAGAAATTCAATAAATGTGATTAATGAGAGTTATAAAAATTTAATAAATGTGATTAATGAGAGGTATTCTACTTTTTTGTACCAACCTAACTTTATATTAGAATTTAGATGTATCTGAGCTACACGCCCAACACCTTGACTTTTTGTTATAATTAATTTTCGCCACCTCTTCATCACCACATGAAGGTTTTGAGGCTTAATTATATGCTTGACAACATTCTGAAGTAGACCCGGCAGAAATTAACCCGACCCGCAAACCGGACCCGACCCAACCCGATTTTTCTGGGTCATAACCCGTCAAATTAAACCGTGACCCGTTTTCTGTCAAATCCGATTGACCCGAATTTTTTGGGTAAAAAATGGGTTGACCCGCCCCAACCCGTTTTGACTGGAAAATTTGGCCAAAAAAAAGTAATCCCTCCGTTAATATTTACTTGTCCCTGGAGCAATTTTAGGGAGAATTTATTTATAGCATTTTTAGACAATTATACTCTTTGAATTTTTAAAAATGACATACTCACTTACATATTTTTAAGAGATAAATTATGATTATTTATTTTCCATTCTTCTAATTTCCTTTTTGAGAAGATTTTTCTTTTCCGTTTGGAGAAGATTTTTCTTCCTTTATCTTTCTGTGTCCATCTCATGTCCTCCAACTTCCTTAAATTTTGGTTTCCCTCTTGAATTTGCAGTTACCGCCAACTTCCACAAATTTAAATTTCTTATCAAAATCAAATTTCACTTGGAGCCGAAATAAAATGAAGTGTCGGCATATCAAAATGAAATTACGTATGTACTCCTACTTTGATATGAAATTGGAGTGCCGGCATATCAAAATCAAATTTCACTAATCGCTCAATTTTTTGTAATCGGTGGATTAGTTCTGTTTAGTGTAATGCTTTAGATGAAATCAAGGAGAATCTCAGGGAAAATCCACATAGCTTTAGAGGCAAATCAGTATAATTATTTAACAAATAATTAGGATTTCAGGAACAAGTTATTATTAACGGAGGGAGTAATAAAGAAGCGCAAAGTTATAAATTTTACCAAACAAAATGACAATAATTGATAATTTCCCCAAAATTTATATATTTAAATTATATGAATTGCTACACTTGTACTACAAATGAAGATAAGAGCTAGAAGATGTTGCACAAGTACATATATAACATGTGAAAATGAATTTTATATATTTAAATTATATGAATTAGAATGAATTTTAGTTTTTACATAGGTATTATAAATTCATATAATTTTTAAAATTATATAATGAATTATAAAATATCTATCTAGTTTAAGTAATAAAACAAGCATAGAAAAAATAGAAAATAAGTCATTTTAATTTAAACCGTATCAAAGCCGTCTAGAAGGCCGTCCAACCGTCGATACGCTGGACTCTCTTTCACCGTACCTTTCCCGTACAACACTTTATAGAACACTGCCTATTAGAGATATTTGACTATGTGAGTAACTCTAATAAAAACTTTTACATTTTCATGTAACACCTCCTTTCTAAACATCGAACTAGTCATCACTCTGTAACTTGTTGCAATATGTATGGTCAACAACATCGATGTATTACTATGTTTGAAAATATTATACAACGTAGTCTTATTAGGCATATAAAGTAACAATAAGGTCTCGCTCACACTAAACGAGACTCGAAACTATGCGTAAACGCTAAAAGGCTTTAAAAATGCCTTAAATAGGCTTACGACCCAATTTGGAAAATCGGCGTCCAAACGATGTCAGAATAGAATGAAACTTGGTTTCAATGCCTATTAGAGATATTTTACCATGTGGGTAACTTACAATCACAACTTCTAACTTTTCAAATAGTATCTCCTTTGTAAAAACCAACTAGTGATAACTCTCTAACTTGTCGCAATATGTATGGTCTAATACATCGATGTTGATTATTGTTGAAAAAATTACAACTTAGTCTTATTAGGCATATAAAGTACCAATAAGTTACTATGCCCAAGTTATTCAAATAAACGAAAAGAAGGTAATTGTGTCGCTATCGAAGCGTACCTTAAAATTTGCAATCAAGATTATCCAAATTTAACATGAAAATTTCATAACGACTAAACTTTTTTTGTCTCAGTAAGTTTTTGCTCAAAGCAACTCGATCTGATAATAAATCCGTAACAAACCGACCTGATTGACTTAGCAATTTTAGACCCAAACCCGACACGACCCAACTATAAACCCGTAACAACCCGACATGTTTGATCCGGTAATCTTAGACTCGGGCCCGAACCCGACCCGACCCGCCTATAAACCCGTACCAACCCGACCTGTTTGGACCCGGTAATTTTAGACCCGAACCGCCTATAAACCCGTAACAACCCGACATGTTTTGAGCCGATAATTTTAGACCCGAACCCGACCCGACCCGCACATAAACCCGTAACGACTTAACCTGTTTTGACCCGATAATTTTAGACCCGATAATTTTAGACCCGATAATTTTAGACCCGAGATGACCCGACCCGAAAAATACCAGATCCGGAAGCACTCTAACCCGAACCTGTCCGACCCGACCCGATTGCCAGGTCTATTCTGAAGTGATTCATGAAAGAAAAAATATTTTTAGAATAAAAAAGAGAACAGAAGGCATGAAAGTGACATAGCTGAATCGATAGGTATTCGCATACATTAATATCTGATGAAGATAAATAATTGGATTTACATACATATAAGCTTATTTTAAGAATCTTTTTTCTTAAGTTGGCATTTTTTTTAAAAAGAAGGCCAATTGGGGTGCTATAGAGGAGATTTGAGAGATAATAGTCGAAACCCTAAAAATAAAATTAATTATGGAACATAAGAGGTGCTGTTTTTTTTTAATTCTACATAAGAGATGTTATTTGGGATTGAGTACCTTATGTATTTTTTTTTTTTTAAAAAAAAAAACTATCTTCCGATCAGAGACGCTTTTTAAAACAAAGTCTTTTTTTCGTCTCATTTTTCCATACACGCAAAGAGGGTCTATTCCGAAAAATATATTTAATTCGATCAAAGACGCTTTTTAAAACAAAGTCTTTTCTTCGTCTCATTTTTCCATACACACAAAGAGTGTCTATTCCGAAAAATATATTTAATTCAAGCCTAGGTTAAGAATTTATTTGAAAAAATACCTATTTAAGAAAAAAATTCATTTTAAGAGCATCTTAACAATGAAATTCAATTATAGGTTTATAATTTTTTTGTTATATTTCTTTTTTTCCACATCGTTAAATATATAACATAGAAAAATGATCAAATGAGAACACTCTTAAAAATAAGACCCTAAAAACTATTGTAGACCGTCATATATGAAAGATCGACTCTCCATATTCGATCTAGAAAATAACAAAGAGGAAGGAAAAGATTAAAGGATGCGTGACATTTTTTAGAATAATGGAAAAATATAGAAAAATGGCCTCACTGGCCTCAATCTTTAAAATCCCAATTCGCTTGCAGTGATCTCTCCAACTCTTCTCTCATGGAGATCGAGTAATTTTCCTTCAAAGGCTTCCCCGCTCCTCTATCTCGTCGTCGTCGGAGCACTAGAAGGCGTCGTGGGAGACGAAGCCCTTGGTTCCTCGTTCAGCCACGACGAATCTCTTCTTCCTCGATCTGACTATGTTAATGCTCGATATTCTCTCTTCCTTCCTAAATTCATAGAATTATGCAAATTAGGGTTGAACAAGTTAGTAGCCTACCTCAGTCGAATGTTGGGAGAAGGAGCTCAGATTAAGAGGCAATGAAATTGTCAATCTGGCAGCCTAACTTGCACGAGATTCAACAACGGTTCATCGACGTGGTTTCTTGTCTGTTTAAGGGCAAACTTCACACTAAGTTATGTACTTCACTTGTGAATTTTTTCCATGGAATCAACATTCACACATATTTTGATTCTCGTCCACACTTTTCAGTAGTAATTCCATTGGTTTCTCCTTCTTCACTCGCCTCTCTGTCGATCACACGGTATAAGATTGATTGAATCCGAGGCACCGATCCGATTTTCTTATTGATTTCCAATTGTTCATTCGATTTTGAATTTGTGTTCTAAATTAAAAATTCATGTGCTTTCCGGCTCGTTGGATTTTTAGAGAAAGAGGGGTAGGATGAAGAGTTTGGGAGCGATTTTGAAGCATCAAGATGAACTGTACCGCCTGTTGAAGATGAAGTTGGCGGTGAACGACGCAGCCAAGCAGATCCCTGAGGAGTCGCATGGGCCTTCTGCTACTCAATGCTTCATAAGGTTTCTAGATGTTTCGGGCTCGTCATTCAACACTTTGGCACGGAGATTCGGAATGTTGTGAGTCTTCACATTTCTTTTGCTTGTTTTATTTAGCTTAGGTTTGTGTTAGATTTTAGAGATATTTGAAATCGTGGATATGTTTTCTTCCAAAAGAATTTGACATGCAAAATGATGGAACGATAGTTGACAAGAAAGAGCTTGATGTTGGCCAAGGAGGATTTACTAAATCCTGTATCAAATATTACCAACAAAATCTCTTCAAAGTTTCTTTTGCACTTGTTCTCTAAACTTCTCTCAGATCGTTTTGCTGTCAACTTTCAATAAAATTTGTGTTTTTCTTGTCTGAATGGAACTATGGAAGTCTTGTACTCACTGAGCCAATAAAATTTTGTGCTTAGGTGTCACTGGTATTCATGTACTGTGAGACCTGAGTTTTGTACTATTTGATAGAAATTTGGATTTCCTTTTCTCCCGGTCTTCTCTATTCTCTGAGAGTTGTGTTAACTCATAAGTACAACCCTTCTTTTTTCACAATGATAGCCTACAAATTAACTAACTAAATTCACCTTTTTGCTCTTTGTCTACAATGAGAGGATGTGACATTATAAGGTAGGGAGTCAATAATGCTTAACTTGCCTTTAGATTAACTCTCTTATTTTGGCATTATCAAAGCTAAAATATGAGCTTTAAGTTAAAATTTATCATACTTGATCATATTTATCATTTAATATTCTCCTATTAGAAGGAAATGACATTCATGAACCTAAGCAACCAGGAAAAACATAATCTACAACCATAGAACTCAGAACCTCTATACAAACCACCATGAACCTAGACTCATTCTACTATGACCTTGTAAAACTCTATGAACCTCCATTTTAAGTTACTTAACCTACGCTTAGAAGTTGGTAAACCTCTTTGTATAAATTTGTGAACTGAAAGAGAGGTGTAACTATAGATGATTTCTTGTTGTCATGGCATGAGATATATTTCAATAGGTTTGTGGTTTTCGCTTTGAAGACGATCGGTTCGTACAAGTATCAATGTGTGAGTAATGCAGCTCAAGAGATTGCTTCTATATAGTGATGTTTAACATGTTCAAGCCTGTTGAAAAGAATGAGTACTTTGTTCTTGATGAGGATGAATAAGAGGTTGCAGAGTTGGCTTTTAGGGATGATGAGTTTGAAGTTTAAATCCCTAAGGAAATCTCATAAGTCTGTGCCGTCTGAAATATGGCGATCGCCAAAGATGGGTAGCGATCGCGGTTTTAGCAAAATGGCTACGGCTTTTGATGATTTAATTCCCGCGATCGCCAGGGGGAGGGCCGCGGCCGCTGTCCTGCGGGATTCCTTCGTTGCCTTCGCCCGGGTCATCTCGAACACTGATAATAAACACCATTCTCGTGGGTGTTTCCAAGAGATCCTTTGTACTCATATGCTCCTTAGACAAGGTAAAGGCGACTAACTTGTCTAACTCTTGTTGGACCTCATTTGCTCTCGAACGAGTCAATGCACCCTCGAACTCGGAAATGACCGGCATTGGTTGATGCTCAGATGATCCTTCATCAGTCGTATATACTGAGTTGCATAGCATTTTTTCACTTCTTTTTCTCTTTCACGTCATCACTGTAACTCATTTCACTTTTTCTCTACCACGAGAGTTTCACGACGACAATTACATATTTACATACTTATTTATCACACATATATTTATATAATATAATAATACAAATATTTTTAATTTAATTTTTTAATAAATAATATATTATAATTTTATTATGTTAGATTAACATAATTAAAACGTAATCCATATATGTTAATATACTATGTAGATTGCATTGACTACATTTATTTTATTAGAAAAAAGTAATATATATATATAATATGGATGTATATTTATAGATAAAAATAAATTATAAAAATTAAAATATTTTTAATTATTTGTTTGATTTATATAAGCCTAATATATAGTAAAAATAGTATATTATATTATTATCTCAATACAAATATACGAGAGTCATTGGATCATTCATGGGTGATCAAATGCTAAAAAATACTATTCAATTCCTGTGGATTACGAAGAAACAATTACATTTTGTTATATAATTAATTAATATTTTATTCTATGTAGTTTATGGGGTTTTCGGTTAACTAAGGTTTTTGATGTTGTTTTTTATTTGTTCATTGTGCAAGGGACTCCAAGCATGCAACAAATTTTATTGCTTCAATGGACTTCAGAAATGAAGACTTCCACTCTTTAATCAATCTAATTCACTGTTGTAGGACAACAGAGGTCCTCAACTGTCGATCAACTCTCCTTTTGATTCTCCGTCTCTTAGGGCCCGTTCGGCTGGTCCAAACCCTCAACTTCAGCTGGTGTTTTGGCCAAAATTTGGGCAAATCAGGTGGTTGACGTTGCCAGGACATGTTCAGCTCGTCCAAATCAAGGTGGTTGAAGTTGAGGGAGGGAGTTGAAAAATCTAGGTAACTTCATCTCCTTAATATAGAATTCCATAATGTTGGGGGCAACATTATTGAATTGCTTCAACTTGTAGATGATGAGCAATTTCTCCCAAATACCCCTAAGATTGGAAATTTGTTTTTCAGATCGATAATGAATCCCAAATTCTAGGGTTTGCTCCTCGGATATGCTTCTCCTTCCTTCATGTAAATTAATTTGTGATTGTTTCTTGTTTGATTTTGCATATTCTTTCAATTTATAATTGGTTTACTGAATCTATTTGTTTGATTTTGATTTTTTCATGGAATCAATTAGATATAAGTCATGGTAGTATAACAATACAAGCAAATACATTGTGCATTCAAAGTGTTTGATAAAATGCTTGAGAGAACATTTGCATCTCAAAGTGTTTGATTTTGATTTCTACTTGTTGAATGCTCTTGTTTACACTAGATAGTTGCATGCCTTCACCTCTTTCATAGAGACTCACAGCTCCAACTACAAGGAAGTTTCTCACTTATATGACAAGGTAAGATTAGCTATCTGGTAAATATATGTGCTTAAATCAGTGTATTAGCTATAACCTGGAAAAATCAAAATCCTTGTGAACTTTGAAGAAAATTTGTGCAGAATATAGTAGGTTATCAACATAAAATATGGAAGCAAGTTGCCAACTCTAAGAATGGTAGCCTCTAGTGACTCACCAAAGGCATGTTAATTCAAACCATTTGAAGCTGGAAACTATGAATGATGTTCATCACTTGTTATCAAGACAACTATTTGTTATTATTTAATTTTTACTTCTCAAGTGCTTCTCCATGTTGCTATGTGAAACATATCATCAATTTTCCTGTCCCCTATTGTTATATGATGTTAATGTCAATATTTTGCAGGCAACGCATGTAGTAGCTCATTATGGTCAGACAACTTACCTTTATCACATAGTTACCAAGTAGAATGCAGATGCAGATGTACAAGATAATGAGGGAAGAATCCCCTTGCAAGCAGAGATTTCCTAATCTTTTGTACACATGCTTGTTAAATACAAAGTAGTATAAATTTGTATGATTGGTTTTTGATCTATTAAGTTATGTAGATGCAATGTGTTGCTGCTGGTTTAAGCTAGAATCTAGTTATTTTTTCTTAATGTTGATAATAGAATAGCTTGCTTGGATGTCATTTATTATGCATAAAGAAAAATCCTCTTATTGTAAGTACTCAGAGTATTCTACCAAACAAGTTGTTTGTCTGAGATCCCAAGTCATGCCAGCCAAGGTTTCTTCATTGAGTTCAGCATCAAATTATGTGAGCCTTCATGATAGTGTTCTTTGACAAGTAAATCATGCTGATATGCTCACCTGCAAAGTTAAATGCCATGTATTATTATCATATTCTTTGGTGGAGTTGTGGATGTTATACCTTTCTTATGATTTTCCAATTTTCAGGTAGCATTGAGAAACATAAGAAGAGATGCATTGAAATCTTATGATAAACTGCAGAAGGTTTGATATTTATACAGTTTATGCCATAGAATTTTAGAGAATATGTTGCTCCAAACAACAGTTTTGTCATACGCTATCCTATGCTTCCAATTTATGAAGATCGGGTCAATATTAATTTTCAGTTTAGTTGAGACTTCGATTTAGTACTGAACAATTTGAAGATGTTGTTTTTGTTTGTTAATCGATTCATTCGACTGCGGGTTGTTATAGAAACTACACTAGCAAATTACTGCACAAACAAGACAGGATACAGATCACAAGTATAATGGTGAAAGCTGAAAAGAGAAATGTGCTGATGTGCTGAAGTTGCTGGCTGTTGTAGTTGATTTGTTAGGATAGATATGTTACAGCTTGTAACTCCTTTTATACCTCCATAAATCCAAGAATGACAAAGACTCAAATCATATTTGTATCTCAATTTGGGTCATATTCTTGAAAGTCAGAGTGTCAATAAGCATATTCTAGTGTTAGCGCTTAAAGATTAATAGTTAAAGAGTCATATTTCGACATTAAAACAAAACTAGAAACAAGAGCAAGAAATCATAGTTGTCCTTAACACAAAGTCTATTAGCTCAATTGAGAGCAATGTGATACACACATCGATGTTGGTTCGAATCCCACATAGACTAATGTGTAAACAAATTTTATAAATATAAATGAATGTGTTAATATTAATTTGTAATATATTTTATTTATAACTTAAGAAAGTCTTTAAGATTTAATAAATAATTTTCAATATATACTTTGGTGAAATTAATTAAGTAAACATATACTTTAATTAATATTAATTAAGGAAATTTATTCAAACAAAACAAAAATATAACACACAAACATTTTAATCTATAATTCATTTAAAAATTATATCTATGCCTTTTTTGGTAATTTTACACTTCGTACTCAACTTCAACTCGAATATTTTTTGCTGACCCGAACACGCCATTTAACAATTTTTACAACTTTCAATCACTTACAACTAGACCTGGGAAATGGGTCGGGTGGGTCGGGTTCGGGTCATAGTACATCGGGTTTAGTATATTTCGGGTCGGGTCATTTCGGGTTTAAAATTTACTAGGTCAAAACAGGTCGGGTTACGACGGGCTTATCTCTGGTTCGGATCAACCCATCGGGTCTTATTGCACAATTTTTTTATTCCTTTTTATACTTATTTATAAATAAGTTTGCATTGGCTAAACAAAGCGTTGAGCATTTATCTCTTTTTTATATTTTTTCAATGAATAATTTGCCAAATTGGGCCTTAAGACCTTTTAGCGTTTAGGCATAGTTTCGATCCTCATTTTGTGTGAGCGATAGATACCTTATTAGCACTTTATATGCCTAATAAGACTCAGTTCTATAACTGTTTCAACAATAATCAACATCGATGGTGTAGAACATACATATTGTGACAAATTAGACAATTATGACTAGTTTGGTATTTACATAGGAGGTGTTACTTGAAAAGTTATAAGTTGTGATTGGAAGTTACGCACATGGCCAAATATCACTAATAGGCAATGAAATCAAGTTTCATTCCATTCCGACACCGTTTGGGCGTCGTTTTGCCAAATTGGGCCTTAAGGCCTTTTAGTGTTTACACATAGTTTCGAGTCTCGTTTTGTGTGAGAGAGACCTTATTGTGACTTTATATTCCTAATGAGACTAAGCTGTATCCGGCACGACACCGTGTTCTACAACAATAATGACCTGAACTCAGTGTTCTAAAAAACGCTAAATGGGAGCGGTACGGTGAAGGAAAGTCCATCGACTAGACGGTATAAAATAAAATGACTTATTTTCTTATATTTAAACTTTGTGTCATGTTGTTCAAACTAAAAGACATATAACAATGTATAGTGTTCAATCAACAAACATCTAATTTCTAATATAAGTATATAAAATTATATTATACATTATTAAATAATCATCCATAAAATTCTAGTCTCCAACATAAACTCTAGTTTCATGATAAATTCTTAATATATTAAAGAATACTCTGTAGAATAAAATTTATGCAAACATTAAACAATTATTAAAAAATCCATACAAGGATTAAAGGTTACAATTTCATTTAATATTGGGCTAGAATATCGCAAACTAGTATTGATGATTATACAAAATTTAAACATTTAAACGATAACTAGAAGAATTAATAAATCTCATGTTAATAAATCTCATTAAGAATTGCTTGGTGGCTCTATTTAAATTTGTATAAAGCTTGTCTACCCTCATTTCCCACCTCGAAAACTTGCAAATGGATCCTAGTCACGATCTTCTATATAACCTTGGTTTTTTTGCCTTAAAAATCCAACCGTCCCACATCGACCAATTTGAAAAAATTGAAGCTTCCGATGTGTATATAAGGTTTGTACATGATGATTACTTCTTACAATTCATTTTAGGTATGTTTTGTTGATTGAGCTTTTAAAATTTAAAGTCCATAATAAGTAAAACAATATATTATTTAAGCCCAAACAACCTATTATTTATTAAATGGGACCGGGCCTCAAGGTCCTGAACCCTATTTTCTATAACATAGCAGCAGAATATCATTTTTTTCTATAATTTTTTCGATTTTTTCATATTTTTTTCCTGTTTCTATTTTCTAGTTGTTTTTTGGTATGACCCGGCGGGTTGACCCGACCCGTTTCCGACCCAGCAAAATGTCGGGTCATCAGGTCGGGTCAAAATCGGGTTTCGGGTTTAATTTAACGGGTTAAGAGCACAAACAATCGGGCGGGTTCGGGTCGGGTTTGCGGGTCGGGTCATATTTTCCCATGTCTACTTAAATAAATTCAGCTTCAGCTAGTTTAAATAAATTCAGCTTCAGCTAGTTTAAAAACAACAATTCAGCTTAAGCTACTAACAACTTCAGCTAGTTTAAATGTTCGTCGATCAGAACATGCCCTTAATTGTTTTAAAATGATTATAAAGACCATCCACTTTGATGATTTAGGAGTCTTATCTTAGATAAGTGTCTAATAAACTTAATACAATACATGGAACATAACTTAATGCAGCTAAATGTGGCATATGGCTTAAGAAAGTAGCATTCTCATTGTTTTGGTGATTCTTGGCATGTTTTGAGTTCATTCATTGTAGTGTAACTATCTTAAACTCATAATTCAACGTACGAAGTGAGATATAGACTGCAGTCTAAGTGATATTGTATGATTTGGCCCATCAAAGCCCATTAATATCGATAGGCCCAATACTTCTTAGAAACTACGATAAGTGAAAAAAGGAAGAAAAATGGAAAACATATGCATGCATTGTACAACTTTTAAACAGTTTGATTTTAATTTCTAGAATTTTGGTAAATAATATCAATCTAACTTTATGAAATTGAATATTCTAAAGTTATGTTTATCTTCTTATCCATAGTAGTTTAAATAGCTCATAATGAATTTTACTGCAATTTTTTGAAAAAATCACTCTAAATAATACGAACTATCACTTATCAACCGAAAATAATACGAACTTTAAAAATTACTAAAACATACCCAAACTATTATCATATTTACCAAAAATAATATAACGATATATTCCGATAAAAAAATCCGGCCACTTTGTTGACGTGGCATCGGAGAAAGAAAAATGAACTCCGTGAGACACATCAACAAATACCTAATACGGAGTATATATGTAAAAGAAAAAGAAATAAAAAATCAAATCAAAACCCAGAGCCTTATGCTCACCCTTCTTCCCTGAAGAACAACGATGCATCATCAATGATGCTAAAGATTGAAAGCCTGTTAATACACTCAAATTTCCAGAAAACGGTTCTATGTGCACACTATGAAAATTAATCCTAATTTTGAATTTAGAGTTATGATTTTCAAGATCTTTTGTTATAGATTTGAGTTTTGATTTGGGGCTTTTTACTCTTGTTATGATTGAGGTTATTGTATTGAGTTATCATATAGAAACTACCACAAGACCCGTGCTATGTACGGGGATATGTTTATATAATTACTTAATAAAAAATTTATAATTGATTTTGACATAGGTTTTATATAATTCCTAGTATTTTATATTTCTACAACCTCAAATAATATCTACAATAAATCAAATATATTTATGTATTTTTTCATTGGTTAACTATCAAATTTTTATTGGATTTATAAAAATATAATTAATATTGAGCTTAATTAAGTTCTTGTTATTCTTTAACACTAGCATCTTGGAGCTCGCGCTACGCGCGAGTCTAATTATTTGGCAAGAACCCAGACCTATTAGTAAGGTTTCTGATTACTTAATAAAAATATTTTTAAATGTTTTATGGTCGTAGTAATAATATTTTTGACATGATAACACCTAATTTATACATATTTTAGGTGTCTAGTTGCATATTAGATTAGGTCATTCTCATACATATTTGATATATTTTATAGGTAATTTTGCATTATTTTGTATTCGGAGCCTACACTCGTATTTTTATGTGTTTCAGGTATTTTTTAGGCAAAATAATACGAGACGGAATCTTATTGAGTAAACGGGCCGTGTTGTTTTGCTGAGCAAGATGAGTTCAATGAAGAATGGGGAATTGGGACTGCTGCATGATTGAAGAGGAGAAGTGGACAAGAAGATAAACGAAGGCCCATGCCCAATTGGAATGGAGGAGCTGATGTTTTGGGAAGCTGGTGAATTTTGGTGACAGGGAATTAATTGTGGAGGGGGTTACATAGACTTTAGAGGCAGATTTGGGGAGTTATATTGGGAGAAGGTGACACGTTTTCTAAGGGGGTTTTTATCTTAGTTTTAGTGCTGGTTTTTAGTTTCGTTCTTGTTTTTTTTTAGAGTGCTCCCGCATAGAGATTTTAAAGAAGGAATTCTACCCCTCGTTTGATTGAAGATTGGTATTATCGTTCTAGTCTTTTGTCAATTTGGATTATTTTGATATTGAGATTTAGTTTTATCTCTTGTGTTTATTGCATAATCCATATATGTTGATGACTAGCTTAATCTGTTATATGTCTTCAATCATGCTTGGCTAAATTCCTAGTTCTAAGGTTACGGTGATCCAAACAATGCGTATGTAAATAGAATTATATGTTTGCGTGAATTGAAATAGTATTTGATTCATTCCTAGATGCTTTATGCCCATAGTAGTTTATGCGAATTGGATCCTATTAGGGTTTGAGACTGAAAGGTGAAAACACTAATAGGTAATCAGCTAGAGTTTGAGACTGAAAGGTGATAACTTTTATCGGAATCCTAGGAATTGAACGCGAGTGTTATTTGTGCGAAAGCGACTTAATTACTCTTGAGGATACTAAGTCATCATAGATGTTGTAGGTTTAGATTGATTTAGCGGAGCGCGACAGCGAATGTTATTTCAGTTTATTCCTAGACTCTAAGAGCGTTAATGGGTTTGAATGAGATTAGCTCTGCGCGACAGCGATTGTTAATTAATTCAAACACGTTCACTATCGTCTGAAAGGAGTTAGTAGATTACCTTAGATGACTTACCTTCAATTAATTGGACTAGATTCAGGCAGAGTGTGATTATATTTACTGAAGCATTGTTGCGGTGATCCTTAACCTTAGACACATTTATCCCATATACTTTTATCTGTTTTATTTATTTCTTGTTAGCTTAGTAGTTTATCCAATCCATATCTATTCGACCTAATTCACTGATAGCGTTTCAATTAATATTACATTGGTCTCTGTGGGATCGACACTTGACTACTATAACTGACCCCGTACACTTGCGGGTACGTTTTAGCCACATCAAGTTTTTGTTATTCTTTAACACTAGCATCAAGTTTTTCAATTAATATTGAGCTTAATTAAGTTCTTGTTATTCTTTAACACTAGCATCTTGGAGCTCGCGCTACGCACGAGTCTAATTATTTGGCAAGAACCCAGACCTATTAGTAAGGTTTCTGATTACTTAATAAAAATATTTTTTAATGTTTTATGGTCGTAGTAATAATATTTTTGACAACACTTTCATAGTAATGATATTATTTTTTAATGTTTTATTGTCGTAGTAATAATATTTTTGGAGACACTTTCATAGTAATGATATTATTTTTTAATGAGACTTTTTTTAATATAATTTTAAACTAATGAAAAAATTAAAGACACTTTCTAAATTGATGTCGTATTTTTTTTTTGAATGGCACCTATCGTTATAATCAATAACACTTTTAATATATTTAAACTAATAATTGTTCGTATGACATTTTTCCGTGGTTGAACACCAAACAAAGTTAATATGCATATATATGGGGATGTTTGTATTAATATTCGAGGAAGCACATTTAGAATAGGTCGAAATAATGAATATAAAAATCATATTTAGTCAAAGTCGAAGATATAAGCATTATTTTCATCAGATTGCCATTAAAAAAAGTTGTTGGGCAATTTGAGGTCAAGTGGTAGAACATCTTGAACTAGGCTTGAGTTGCCATGTTGTTGCACCGGCGTGCCATTGACCATCCCAGGCCTGCGGGTGCAGGAGAAGCATCGTGTGGTATGTTATGCACCTGCCAATTATAGTATTCAAATCAACTATATATACATTGAGTGTTCGGTAGCATGATCAATTCAACTTTACAGGTTCTGTTTCTGCAGTGACTGCATATTCTAAGGCCTCTAGGTTATGTTATCCTCGACATTGCAACATACAATTGACCAAGACAAAATACAGGCGTGGGTAAGTACAACCCCACACATTTCATGGATTGACCTTGGCTCTTATGAACACTGTGATATTCATACAAGGAATTATGATGACATGGCTGCCCGAGCGTTTGCCCTTCTCGCGTTACACTTGATAAACTCTCCAGCCAGGGAATCCCACATAGACACTGGGATCCACCGTCCACTGCGAATACTCTCGAGAAGGGCTGGAGGGGGACGGGAACTTATCACTCGTTAGCGAGGTAGAACTCGACCAACTGCGAGGAGTTTGCAGTAGGACACAGTTTCCCAGCATCAACAGCGCAACAAATGACATGTAGTGGTTCAGACATGATGGATGATGATATTATGATCATTTGAATAGATGTATTAGAAAACCAGCTACAAAAGTATATATGAACCAACGAAGTTTACCAATCTGGAACTTGTTGCCGTTAGGCCGAACGTCCTCGAGTTGCACCAAATTGATCGGTAGCGGCAGAGTCTATGATGTTTTTGACTATTGAATTCCCTTCCAGTTGAATGATAAAGGGCTCCGAGTTCTGTAGCCGGTATGCATCACAGTTGGGACGTACGGTGAAACCACTCATTGTAATGCAATTTCGGTGATAAAGGGCTCAACTTTAATATATAAGATAGATTCTACATTTGACGCCTTTGATTGCCGTTTGCAAGAATTTCGCATCAAATCTGGCAACAAATCTTGAAGAATACGAGCTTCAGACATGGGCTTTTCACAAGGTCCACATTGTAGAAATTTGTATAGAAAATCAGCATTCAGTTCATGAAAAGAAAATTCACGGATAAACCATATGCATTGGTTCTACAAATTATAATCAATATCGACTTCTTCTACAAATAATGCGATGGAGTTCAATTTGTATGATGTTGAAACTGATAAACTTCTTTATCCCCAATTACAGCGAGCAAAGAGAAGAAAAATTCAATAGAGAAAAAAAAACACAAATTTATGGAGGTGTTATTGTATACACTAGAAGAAACTCATTGTTCTTCCAAGAAGAAAAGGAGGAATTCGTTGTTCTTCCGGAAAGAAGTGGTGTAATTTATATTTTGACGTTTTCTCCTCAAAATATTAGGTGTAGAGATTGATTTACTGATGTGTTTTATTTTTTTATTTTTCCGGTACCGCATCACCAAAGTGGCCGGATTTTGATCGGAATATATAGTCATACTATTTTTGGTTAATATGGTGATAGTTTGGGAATGCTTTAGTGATTTTGAAAGTTCGGATTATTTTGGGTTGATAAGTGATAGTTCGTATTATTCAGAGTGATTTTTCCTATTTTTTTTTATTATTAAAACATTAATATCACAATCACACTACCGAACAACTAAACGTTACTATCTCCAACAAATCGTTCAGCTCCAGCTCTATTCAATTATCTAATTTCACTTTCAATTTAAACTTGATATTGTTCGACATAACTTTTTTCTACAATAGCGAAACTTAATTTTTGAAGTCTATCAAGTGAATGTGGTTAAAAAAGGAATTATAGTTGAAACTTTATCTTCCAATTGTTTAGATTTTTTTTTGTGGTTTAATGTAGTTTCACATTATTTATTAATATCATTGTTATTGATATCAAATTTGTTAATATTTGTAATTATAAGTATTTTTATTTTCTCAAATTAATGTTTATTTTTGGAGTAGTTTTGGAACATAATATATATAATTTATTGAAATGACTCAAAATCTCAACCTTCAACGATTTGTCGTGCAAACAGTAAAGATTTGACAACATCAAACATTTAATACGAAATGAGATAAAAAGTTTAAAATTACATTCGTGAAGTTTTATTTCTAATTCAATAGTTATTCTGTTTAATCATAAAAAATCCAACATAGAAAACGAAAATCATGTCAAAAGAAATTGTTATGAGAAGTATTAGGAGTATTGGTTGTGGTGAAAATAAGTATCAATTAGGTTAATTTTGGACAAAAGGTTGCTACGTTTTTACAGGAAAGTTCTGGTGTGAACAACTCTTAACGTAGGAAAGTAAACAGTTCGCGTTCACTGATTACTCATTATTTGTTCATATTATGGATAATAATGTTCATAATCTGGGCCATGAATAACTCTTAACGTAGGAAAGTCAAACATATATACATCGTATATAAGATGTTATAATATTAATAGACTTGAAAGACGACACATATTCCACAAAAATAAATACTATTTTTTGATACGTCATCGCGATGGTCGAAGTCTAATGATAATAAATTAATCAAAATTAAAAAAAATTAAATGAATTTAGAATGATTTAACTACTGATTATATTCAATTCGTTCAACCATGATCTCATATATATATAGGGTAACTTCATTTCTAAGGACTTCCCAGACATTAAGAAAGTTCAATGTAATTTTTCAATTACAACTACTCTTTCAGCTCTAATTACTTATTCAACACCAATTTTAATTTCATATTGATACGCGTGCACCACCGATAAGAAAATACAAATACTTCATACATTAAATAAACATAACCCAAATTTCCCATCCAAACAACAATGAACATCTTAAGAATTGTAATATAAATATTAATGTTTAAATAGTAACATCCTTTTATAATTGTTTGAAACAAAATTTTCAATGAGTTGTTCATAATTTATCTTCTCCAGAAGCTCCTTTTCAATGGTCACCATGACTAATCCATTAAGTCTTTCTTGTGTCATTGTAGAACGTAGATAAGACTTGAGCAACTTCAACTTGGAAAAGCTCCTCTCTGCAGATGCAACTGTAACAGGAATGGTTAACAAGATTCTATATACAATAGTTTCATTAGGAAAACAATCAACACTCTTCAGAAATTTTAAAATATCAATGGGTTGCTTAAGCTTTCCAGGCAAAAAACCTTGTAATAACTTCAACTCTGCAAAAAATCATCACCATCAATATCAGATTGTTCATTATTCTTAAGTGCACCTTCCATATGCATATAAAGCCTTATCATCCAAAGAATACAACTTGTCAGTACTAAACAAGAAGCCAAAAATAGATTCAAATTCCTTATATTGCTCAAACCTGCTAATAAGAGATTCAATTGCATCATCAACCACATATAAAAAATAACTGACCCAAAATGATTCCTCTCTAGATAATGATGCATCCTTAGAAACCTCATCAAATTGTCTTTTTCTTTTAATCACACGCTTTTGAGGAAACACTGGTTTTATACCAATTTTATTGGCAATTTCCTTAGCCTCTCTTATGGCATCTAAAAAACCAGTTTCTCTATACCTTTTAAAAAAAGAAATCAGCCCCTTCACTTTTGCAATAGCATCATCAATAATCATTTCTTCATCTTGTAGTTTTTTACTTACCTCATTCACTGCACGCAATATTTTAAACCAAATAACTAAAGATACAATAAATTCAAAATCACCAAGTTCATTTTGTGCTAAAGATCTAGCTTCACTTCTTATCTTTGGATCATTATGAATATCAGCTACTTGAAGTAAAGCTTCACTAACTTCTTGAATTTGATACTTTATCGCCTTTACACTTTCAATATGACTCTCCCAACGAGTAGATGACAATGATTTCAAAGTATAATCTGTCACATTAATTACCTTTTAAAATTTGCCATCTCTTGGTAGAATTTGCAAATATAGTATAAATTCTTTGAATAATCCAAAAAAAATATCTAGCTTTAACACAAGTGTTGGACAAATCACATAATGTGAAATTAAGAGTATGAGAAGCACAAGAAGTATGAAAAGCTCTAGGATTTATATCTAATAATCTTTTCTGCACACCACTATGTTTCCCTTTCATATTTGATCCATTATCATAAGATTGTCCTATAATATTATCAATATCAAGATCAAGAGATTTTAATTCATTTGGAAAAGCAGTAAACAATCCTAGACCAGTAGTATCGTTCACTTCCAAAAATCCTAAAAAGTTTCCTCAATAGAAACACACTTTGAAGAGACATCCACGTATCTTAATATTAAAGACATTTGTTCTTGATGACTTATATTAGGAGTACAATCAAGAATAATAGAAAAATATTTTGATTCCTTTACTTTTCTAATGATTTCAGATTTCATAGAAGAAGACAACAAGAAGACAACAAGAATAATAGAATAATCGTCTTTAACTAAAAAATATCAATATTTACCCGTTTGAAGTCCTCGTAAGGAAATGAAGCTTATGATCTGTCCAAGCCCTCACTATACTTGTCTTGTGAGGATTAAGCCATGTTCTCTCGACGTATCCCACAAGGCCGCTCTTCCAAGATCTCTTCAACTGTTCGAGCCGCAGTTCATAGGTCTCTTCAGTAGCTGAGCAAAATAGTCCCCAACATTGTCCTGCAAAGGCTTCCACTTTAATTTGTCTCTTTAGGATGGTCGAAGCATGTGCTTCAATGTTGTGTTTGATATGCACCCAACACAACAGATGTTGAACTTCGCTCCCGAAAACAGTCTTTATCCCTTTTATCAGCGCGTCTTCGCAATCTGTCATTATAGCCGTTGGCATCACTCCCAAATCTATGAATAATGACTTCAATTGAATCATTATCCATGTGTAATGATAAATCCTTTCCGCTTTAGTGAATGCATACGCGATGTTGAACGTCTTGTGTGTACTGGTGAATCCAACGATCTCTACGAGCGGCATTTCATATCTATTGAAACATTAACATATATCACTACAGAACATATATCATTATCCGAACTAAATATCGACCAAGGTATTGTAGAGACTTACTTGTTTGTCTTGTACGTCGCATCGATAATTACCACGTACGGGTACTTCTTCAACAAACGCAACGACTCTTGGTTAGCAAAGAATAATATTGCAACCTCTCCGTTTGTCGTGTCTCTAAACTACGTAGTCGTGGTCTCGCAAAAACTTAAGCGACCACTGTGTCACGTTTAGCTCTCCGCGATCTTCGTAATTCACCTTCTGCAAAAAGTTTGCAACTTGTCTCCTTGAAGTAACATTACCAGGGTACTTCTCCCTCAATTTAGAGATAATTTCTTTTGGCGTCTTGCGTCCAGTTCCATCTCCCCACCGCCTAGCACAAAGCTCTTGCTCCTCCGTCATTCGACCCATGAATGCATTCCCATGAAAACTAGCAAGTAGCACATGGTTATGCCGACCTTCTATCACACCTAAAATCCATTTTTCTCCTGCGACCCCGGGAATGTTTTTCTTTCGCACTGCCAGTAGCTGAAATCTACACTCACACTTCTTCGACTTCGACTTTCTAAGCCTAGGAACAACCAACTCTGGATTCTCTTTGTTCACCTTTGGCCTCCCAGATCTTGGTTTTCCAAATCTATCGCACACAATACTTATTTGGTACGGACTTGAATTACGCGTTACCAAAGCTATCACTAACTCCTTTCCTCTATCTCTCGCCCACTCATACAATTCTTGCGGAGTATTCCAATATTGTGCGCTTCTAAAATAATCCGAATAATCTTTCCCCTATACGTAATTGTAGAGCGACAATTACACTACTACCAAAATAACAAGGCAAAATACGAATCATTACTTTATACTAATTAGGATATCATATGAAACTAATTAGGCTATCATATGAAACTAATTAGGCTAGCATATGAAACTAATTATGCTAGCATATGAAACTAATTTGAAACTAATTACGCTACCATATGTTTCAAATTATAACATATTATACTAACCACAAATTCACCACTCGGATCCCAGTCGCCGAACTCTTCGTCTTCTAAGAAACCATCCAACCATTCGTCGTCGTTCGGGTCGTCTTCCTCTTCTTGTGATCCGCTATCCCAATCGTGTTCTTCATCACTATCTTCACAACTTTGATTAATCAACTCTAACATACGAGAGTTTTGATTACGACGAGACATTTTAAATGAATTTGTTGGAAAACGAAGAGGTTTTGAATGAATTTGTTGGAAACGAAGAGATTGTGGCTTTATATAGGCACATTTATGACCGTTGTGGTCCAAATGGATGGATCCTAAACTGTAAAGACTCGTGCGCTGACCATCCGCGCACAAACCCAAACCCTTAAGCACCTGTGCGCAGAACCTAAGCGCACCCTTTTACATTTAACGGCTACTTTTTTCAAAGATTTCAACGGATCCTAAACTGTAAAGACCAGTGCGCTAACCATCCGCGCACAAACCCAAACCCTTAAGCACCTGTGCGCAGAACCTAAGCGCACCCTTTTACATTTAACGGCTACTTTTTTCAAAGATTTCAACGGCTACTATGTTAGAGTAGTGCGCAGAAACAGGGCGCACAGATTCTCAACCTGTGCGCAGTAGTTAGGCGCACAAGTTGTTACAGACTCTGAAAATTTACGAAAAGTACCCGTAATACCCTGTAAAACACGTATGCGCATAAGAATTGCACACAGATGCGTGCGCATAAGTTGAGCGCACAGAATTGCGTGCATATACGCCTCGATTCGCGTGCATATAGCCATTGCCTAAATATAAAGTAAATAGATTGTTGGATACTCCCTCCGTCCCATTATATAAGCCTCATTTCAAATTATGACACTATTTACAATTCCAGAGAATCTTCTCAATTTCTTCCAATATACAAGCGAAAACATAGTCATGTGGGATCTTGTTTGATTCGTCTTAACGAGTACTATAACAATTTCAAAATTTTATATTTTTTACTAACATGTAACAAGAGATATTAACAAAACAAATCGCGCATCGACATCCGTACAGGGATGAAATGGGGCTTATATAGTGGGACAGAGGGAGGGAGGGAGTATTATTTAAGAAGTTTCTGACCGTAACAACATTCTAAATTCGATCCTGGGCACCGACTTCCCACTGTCAATGGTGATTGGCACTATCCTTTTCACTGTAGTACCTATGTAGGTAGAAAATTTTGCTGTGTACTTTCCTGTGGGTTGTCCACGAAGATTAAATACAATTGGTAATCTGTTCCCATCACCTATTGGCTTGGTGAAACGCTTCAGTAAGGAAGCTCCTCTACACCCGAGGGTCGTTCGAGAGGACTTTTCAGGCATTTGTGAGAGCTCAGAGGGTTGAGATGACTGAGGAGTCTGATTCTTCCGCTTTCTACCCATCTACAATATAAAAATGTACTAGGTTGGTGCATGTTAAATTATGTTTTCACAAACATAATGGGCATACAAGTACTGATTAGCCAAGATCTTTTTACAAGCTAATTTTGTGGAAACAAAGTTCCTGATGAGATTACTACTAAGTTGTAATAATTGGCACATCACAACATGCATATATTAGTTTCTTCCATGCTGGTTGATTTAAAAGCAGAAAAATATCAACTTAATACCGTGATACATATTCCTCTTTCTTCATGCACAAGGTGAATACCTTAGCCAAATTAAATAAACTAAAAAACAATAGCTAGTTTTTAAGTTTGGAAGAAATTATAAGAATGAGTCAAACTTCAACCATTCACAAAGAATACAATAACAATTAATTCGATGGGCTTGAACCATAGCACATTAGAATATAAAGTGAATGAGACGTTGGGATGAAGATAACAATAAGACTAAAATTGTGGAAATTTCTTATCTGGTGTAACTAGTATTGTGGTGTAACGGTGTAACGAGTATTTACCTTCAATGGTATTCGGGTTTGTTAAGGTTGATATTCAACTTTATGTAGATTTAGGTTATATATTCAATAATCGCATCCTCATATGTTTGTGCCTCTATTCAATCTGTTACGTTATTTATTCATGTTTATTTAGTTTAATATCTACCCTATATTGATATAGGTAAATTACGTTGAATATCAACTTTAACAAACTTGAATACCATTGAGGGTGAATACTCGTTATACCGTTACACCATAACTTATATCTATATATAGAGGTTTTTACCGAAAACCACCCGTAAAAGTGTCTATATTGCTCAAAACCACCCCAATAATCAAATATTATCGGAAACCACCCGTATTAAGCCCTCCGTTAGCGTTTCACCACCCATTCTCATTTTCCGTTTAAAATTCTGTTAAATCTAGAAAATTACCATATTACCCTTATCTCTTTAATATTATAAAATAGTTTGAATGATTTTTCTAATTTTTAAATTATGGAAATAATTAAAAAAACTGAAGTGACTAAAATACCCTTACTTATCCATCAAATTTTCCAAATATGCCATTTTAAAATCTAGATCTACACTATGACACACGCCCTTCCTCGATTCTCTCTTCCGTCACAGTCTCCGTCGCCGACTTCGGCGCAATCGGTGACGGCCTCCACTATGACAGAAACTCGATCCAATCCGCCATCAACTCTTGTCCCCCTTCATCCTTCACCACCTGCAAAGTCATCTGCCCACCAGGAACGTACCTAACTACGACGATCCATCTCAGATCCGGCGTCGTCCTTGTGATAAAAAGAGGCGCTGTTCTTCTCGGAGGGCCGAGGCTGGAGGATTACCTTAAGGAGTCGAGCCGATGGTACGTTGTGCTGGCCGAGGAGGCTGATAACGTCGGGATTACTGGACAAGGGGAGATCAATGGTCAGGGATTTAGGTTTGTTGAGAGATTTGACGACAGGAAGAATGTGATGGTGAGTTGGAATAACACTGGGGCTTGCTACGGAGATGAGTGTAGGCCTAGGCTTGTTGGATTCATTGGTTGTAGGAATGTTACCGTCTCCGATGTTAAGCTTAATCAGCCGGCTTACTGGTGGTGCGTCGATTTGGGGGTTTTATCGCTCAGCAATGTTCTGTTGTAGTTCAGCCTTGGTGCACTTGAAAACAGGGTTTTGCGCCACTGTATACGTTGCTAGCTAGGTCTTCAATGGGGGCTGGATATATTGTTGACAATGTCGTCGATGCCATTAACGGGGCTGTATATGTAACTTAATTTCACTTTGCAATTGCAATATACTGAGTAATGAACAAATCTAAACTTAATTTCACATTTCTTTTTATTTTTTGAGTTCTTTTAATAGCTTATGAAGCTCTATGGACAACAATGGAGAAATATATTTGGGGAAGACAACCACCTGGAACATCATTTACTTTTTACTTTTTTATATTTTAATTTCTTTTAAGTAATAAAGTTAAAAGTTCATTAATATCTATTTCTTTTTTATTTTAGATTTAAAAAATGAAAATATTGCCACGTGTGCACTGGTGACGGAATTTTTGACGGAAATCGGGGTTGGGTGGCGTTTGGTTAACGGAATACGTTATCCAGGTGGTTTTCAGTAATATTTGATTAATGAGGTGGTTTTGAGCAATATACAGTATTTTACGTGTGCAATAGGTTTAGGTTCTAGTGTAATAGGTTTTTGTGGTGTAACAAGGGAATTGATTAGGAGCATTAGATCTTCTCTAAATCAATGGCCTAGAATTAATCCCGAAAGGTACATAGAACTCTATAGACTTGCACACACCGGATTCACCCCTCTTTACCGAAATTACTGAAAAGAAAAAACAAAATTCTAAATTATTCCCCAAATCGTCAGAAAATCTCCTCCTTCTCTCCCCAGAATCTCATACATCTCTTCGTCTTCTCTATTCTCCTGATTCTCAATCTCACTCACCCATCTCCTTCCCCAGAAAATCTCACCCTCTCTCCCGTTTCTCAATCTCTCGAACTCCCCTCTCAACTCCATTTCTCTGTCCCCGTAATCTCCCTCTCGAAATCCCCTCTCACCCTCTCGAACTCCCGCTTCGCACGGAAGTGGAAGTCGGAGCCGACAAAGACTCGTCTCAACATATAGAATTTGGAGCCGACGATTCCGCCATTCTTCATCTCCTTCCTCCATTCAACCTCCAAACATGTAAGTTTATGGTTTGATTTAAAAAAATTCTCTGCATTTCTAAAAAAAACCTAATTAAAAGTCGACAGTTGAAAAACCCTAATTTTGGAGAATTAGATTACTTCGGTAAACTGGTTTTTCATATAGATTCCTTCGGTAGACAGAATTTCTAAAAAAACCCTAATTAATGGTGGAAGGAGAGTCTTATATGTGAGTGGGTCGGTAAACTTGTTTTCATTTGTTCTAGTCGATGTTCTGATTCACTGGTTTCCATTTGTTCTGATTCCTTCGGTAAACTTGATGTTGAATCTGTGTTTTTTTGTGTTTGTTTGATTGATTGATTCACTGAATTCTATTTATCTGCTGGTGTGAGAGAATAAAGATACAAGGAAGGCAATGAACATCTTTACTAGAAACTTCAGTTGGTATCCGGGGAAGATGAAAAAAATATGGAGTATAAGAAATCAGAACACAAACTTTATGGGTTTCAGCATAAGAAAACATTATGTTGTTTTAATAATTCAATTAGTGGTTATGCTCAAGATGATTGTCATATAATTTAAATGAACATAGCAGCAAGGTAAATTTAGCAGCTAATATTCAGAAAATGGGAACCCGTGTTTTTTTTTTATATATATATATATAATATTCTAACAAGCTTTCAAATGTTTGTATGATGAAAACTCACTAATTAAAGGGAAGACAAGTTACGGGAAATCTGAGTATACTACTGTTAGTCAAAGAAACATTCCCACATATACTATACTATCTAATTGGCAGTGAGATCAATCAAGTAAAAACTTAAATTACCCAATAAAGTAGCATATCATCATCAAGCAGGTTTCTACCGAAAAGTACTGAGCATAATAACGCAGTGTGTTTTAGCAGAAAGGAGACGCACCATGTTAGTAGCAACACGACCAATATTGAAACAAGCAATTAAACCATTATCTTAAACATACACATCCAAGACATTGAAAGTCTAGGGATTTGGTCTGAAGAACTTACTTGGTAGAAGAAACTGCTACTTGGAAAACGACGTTGAAACGATGAGTGTGTTAGTAAAGACCGGCGCGACGGACCAAACTAGAGAGTCGGAGCTGGAAGTGAACAATCGCCGAGAAACAAGAAACAAGCGAAGGCGTGAGGACGCTTAGAGGGTGTGAGGCTGAAAGTGGTGTATTGCTGTGATTTAGGGATTGATGAAAAAAAGAGGGGGAACTTTTGGAGGGGGATATTTTCAGAAACTTTTAGTTTTGGCTGTGTGAGAACTTTTGGAGGGGAAGATTTCCAGAAACTTTTGGTATAGTTTTGGCGGTGAGAACATAAGGGCTTGTATTTCTATAAAGAAAACTGAAGAAAAGAGAAGAAAAACAACGTAAGGGCTTGTATTTTAAGATAACTTTTAATTGATCTCATGTTTTTTGTTTTTTTGTTTGATCAGTTGCACTTGATGACTCAGGTTGCGTTGTTGTTTCTTGATTAAGCCAAATGCCTTCTCGATGATCTTCTAGTGTATATATCTCCTCTTCGCTTGCATTCTCGTGAGGGGGGATAACAGATGAGTTACTCTCTTCACAAAAATCATCATATTCTTCTTCATTGTTTCCTTTTGATGTAAACATCACTATAGACCACCTTGGACGAAGAAGATTGGGAACATAGAAGACTTGAGTTGCTTGAGATGCCAATATGAATGGTTTGTCTCTGTTTCCTACCTTATCAAAACAAACTGAAATAAACCTCATATCAACAACCTCAACTCCATTTTTATTTATCAACCCATGTACAATCAAAGACTGGTATCTTCAACTCTTTTGAATAAATCAACACCCATATGTTGTTAATAATTCCATAGTAAGACCTGCTAGCAATGACAGGATTCTTGTCACTTGCGCTAGATATATGCAAGGCAGATTTGCAAAAATACCCTACCTGGGGTATCTTACAAACCTACATAAATCTCAATGGATATTACTACAATATCCATATTGCATTTTCTTTTGTCTTTTCTTTTTGGTTTGGTAAATGAATAAAGGTTTTTGGAAAAAGGTAAAATAAAAGCCAAATACATTATAATAATGAGCTGAGAAAAGAAGAAAGAAAATCTGACGGAAAAGAAGAAAAGAAGGAAAGAAGGAAAGAAGGAAAAGAAGGAAAGAAGGAAAGAAGGAAAAGAAGCAAAAGTCGTACACATGTCAGGAATTTTTGCAAGAAAAAACGGCTAAAATGGGAAACGTGTCAGGAAATTTCAAGATCAGCCACAAAAAAAATCTGACATCCGTACAATGCACTGTTCACTCGTACCAGATTAATTCCCAGCCACAAAAAAAGTCTTTGGCGGTACACCTTCCCGCCAAATTTGATGTAAGCTCACTTAGAGCAAATTTTTCCACGGAAATTATTGTAATTTGGCTTATCTTAACTTCATCTTCCTCATTAAGTCCGTTTTTTTTTCTTTTCTCTGTATTAAACTCCATCTTCCTCATTAAATTTGCTTCATATCCTCCCAGCCATCTGTTTTCATCTCTTTACATTGTAATTGTCTTGATATCTCTCCACCATACACAAGAAGGAATGGGTAAGTTGACATATTAAATGCAAACGTTTTTTTGTGTATTGGTAGCAGTAAATGACTATGTTTTCTTGTTTTGGCTTGTTTAGGTCAAACATATATTCTCTCCTTAATATGTGGAGGCAAGTGGAAGGTGGAGAATGAACATTGGGTGTATGAAGACCCTAAAAACACAAAGGGTTTGATGGTCAGTGATGAGATCAAATATGAAGGGCTTCTGAAAAATGTTGAAGAAAAACTTGCCATTGATCTTTGAGGTTTGACTTAAAGCTCAGCTACATGCCTCCACAAAATGTTCATCTTCCTCTTTTTGATATTTGCGATAGTGATGATGTAGACGCATTCTTCTTCTTGAACATGTTAAACTGCAAAGATAGAATATGGTCAATTCCTTTGCATTCTGTCGTGGTGCCTAAATGTATTGGTTCAAATGAAAACTCTAATTTAATTCCAAAGGAGTCCTAAAGAGAATCTGGATGTTCAAGGTAGTGTACCTCAACCTTGTTCTCAGGCTGAAAATGTTGGTGGACCTTCTATTCTTACCATGTAAGAGTCCTAAAGAGAATGTCAGATCACATGTTTAGTAACATAGTAGATGATGAGCTGAGAGAAGAAGAAGACATGTCAGGATCAGATGATAAGGGTGTCCGGATATCTATAGAAGGTGGAGAGAAAGCTAAGAAAGCTAAGAAAGGCATTGAACCTGATGTTGTGTCACTAATCAGTGACGATGAAGAGGAGGATGTTATTATTTCTGCAACCAAGCGACAAGGTTTGGACCTTGTCAACATTTCTGACGAAGAATTTGATGATGATCATGTGAAGTTAGAGGACTTCGAATATCTGGGAGGAGATGCTGAGGAACATGAACAAGGGTCTTACTATTATGATGTTCCCGCTGATATTGAAAATCTGGAGGAGGAAGAAGAATTGTGCTTAAACTCTCAGCCATTAGCAATCAAGGTTGGAGATGTCTTTCAAACCAAGGAGGAGGTTCAACGGTCTTTAGTTTCATATGCTGTGGAAAAATGTATAGAAATGCGTGTGAAGAAGTCTGATAAGAGCACTTATGTGGTGGAGTGCCAAAATGGTGGAGCATGTTCATTTGGGTTTCGTGCTTCAACGAGGGGTGGTAAAGCTACTGGTCTGTGGTGGGTCCGAAGGCTTGAACCATCTCATACATGTGTGATGTTGTTCAAGAACAATCACAGAAGGCATGCCAATTCATCGTTCATCTCCAAGAGTATTCTTGATAGGTATGTATTGTTTCTGTCTTGTTGAAATATTTAACCTGGAGGGATAGAGTGTGAAGGGTGTCCGGATATATTTGAACACATGTAACAGGTTCAAAGGTCGCAAGGACGCGCCAAGGGCAAAAGAGATACAAGTTATCATGAAAGATCTAGGAGTCCATACCAGTTATTCCAAAGCAAACAGAGCAAGACAAAAGGTAGAGGACATTATTCGAGGGTCTCCCGAGGAAGGTTATAGTCAACTTCACTCATGGCTTCATATGTTGAAAGAAGTCAATCCTGGATCACATACAACCTTAATATTGGATTCTCAAAACCGATTTAAGTACTGTTTCTGGGCATTGGGTGCTTGTATCAGGGTTGTTCCTCATTTGAGAAAGGTAACTTTTTAAACTATATCTTTTTCATGTCCAGATAATAGGTAGTGGGTGGAGAGATAATAACTGATGGGCGGAGGGATATGATTTCAGAAGAATAGATATAATTACATGGCGGGATATATTATAGAGTGTGACAGGTTATATGATGTATTAGGTGATTTGTGTTGATGGAGCACACTTAGGAGGGAGATTCAATGGCCATCTTCTTCTTGCTACTGCCCAAGATGGAAACAAATAGATCTATCCCTTGGCTTTTGCTGTAGTAGACAGTGAGAATAAGGATTCTTGGTCCTTATTCTTTGAAGAGTTGAAGACGGCTGCTGTACCAAATAGTGTGGATGTGGTTTTTGTGTCTGATCGTCATTTGGCTATTAAAGCCGCTCTGAGACAAGTTTACATTCTTGCACAACATGGATATTGCATTTATCATATGCTGCAAAACTTCAAGCAAAAGTGCACTTGGGGAGGTTTGCAAGACCAATGGTTTAAGGTTGCAAAGGCGTACACTGTAGAAGAGTATAGGACTGAGCTTCATATCCTTCAAAACAGAACTACAGTTGTTGCAAATATGGCTCTCAAAGTGTCTCTTGAAAAGTGGTCTAGGGCATATTTCACAACTGAGAGGTACAACATCATGACGACCAACAATGCAGAATGTCTGAACAAGGTGTTTAAACAGGAGTGTATGTGGCCTATTGTAGCATTGTTTGATGTTATATTACTAACCTTTTCCACCTGGTTCTGTGAAAGGAGGGAGTCGGCTACTACATGGTGTGAGGTGACTACTAGGGCAGTGACCAAGACCATTGATAATAGGTATGTCGCATCTGTGAGCATGAGAATCAATAGGCTTAGTGACGTTGAAGCAGAGGTGACTGATGGAAGGAACAAGTACGAGGTGAATCTTCGCCAACAAACTTGCCAATGCAACGTGTTTCAGAGAGATCAGATTCCTTGTAAGCATGCTTTGGCATTAGCAAAGGACAGGGGAGTTGACATTTCTACTCTTGTTAGTCACTTTTACACCAACAACATCTTGAAAGAAGTTTACAAGGAAACCATCCATTTGATCCCTCCACCCAACCAATGGGATGTTCCACAATCAGTCTCCTCTCTTCCGTGTTTGCCACCACCATGGAAAAGGGGACCTGAAAGACCAAGGTTGAATAGATATAAGGCTAGGTGGGAGAGGCCCTACAAACGAGTTTCCACGAGATGTGCAAGATGTGGTCTGTCTGGCCATACTCACAACACGTGCTCCCGGGCTGCAAGGGGAGGACAGTCAAGTCGAAGACCATAGGGTACAAGGGTAAGACAACAAGGTTCTAACTTTTTGGTATGTGAACAATGCTATCTTTTTTGGGTTGGATGTTGAAATTCTGTTAGTATGAATGTTGAAATGCTTTTGGTTTGCTTTGTTAAGTTGTATTGTATTATCCCGCCACACATTCTGTTTTATCCTGTCACATATAATATTTAACATCCCGCCACCTAACTCCGCTATATAAATGCAGTCAAGGCACACATTTACTCTACACTAACGTCAGTAAATGTTTTCAAGCAAAATGTAGTCAAACACATTTACCTACCCAACACATTTACCTAACAGATTTACTCATTTTTTGTCAAATTTTGCTTCAATATATAGGCCATTCTTTCTCAATAACGTACATACCTCATTCCTTTCTTTCTCAACTACCATACCTTTCTTTCTCTCTTTTTCTCAACTCCTTCATGGCTGCTTATCACGTGGTAGACCCATTTCTCGACGAAGATTACCAAATCAAAAGTTTTTTCATCACAATGAAACGGTCATACGTAGATGGGGATTGCCGTCTATGTATCCCCATGGGTCATGGAGACAAGTTTTTGAAAGACTACAAGAACTTTGATATAACACTTAAAGTGGGACTTCAGACTTGGGAAGTTCATCTCACCCACTCAAAGAAAGGCTACCGCTTGGGCAAGGGTTGGAGAGCTTTTGTTCAACACAACAAGCTCAAGTTTAAGGATGAGTGCCTCTTCGACCTTCAAAGTGCAGATTCAAATGGTGTGGTGTACGATATTGAAGTGTACAACTACTGATGTTGTATCATTTCATGTTATTTCAATTTCCTTGTGTCTTTTGTTTCCTTTGTACTTGTATTGTGTTTACCATGCAATGAATTTGGTAATACTTTCCCGCCACCCATTCTGTTTTATCCTGTCACAAATTCACTAACATCCTGACGTCTTTCAATGCTACCACAAATTAAATCTTTGATATGATAAGTCACACTGAAGAGAGATAATTTTTCATTATAAGAGAAGATTAAAGCGTAGAAACTGAAAACCAGACATAATTTCACTTAGATCACAAACTACAACATATCCCTCCACCCTTGCCCACACATCCTGTCGCACTACATAAATTACACAACATTAGAGTTCTCCATAGCATGGTATGTCGAGACGAAAGTCCATGTCCCTGGTTGGGGGTTTTAGTCACGCCTCCACCTCTTTTTTAGCTCCAAGGGGTGTTCATCGGTGACAATGAAGATTTTGATTAGAGCAACGGACCTTCCTAGATCTGCAAGGGCATGGGCATCTCGTGAGTGCTGCAAGGCTCTTATAGTGTTCCTCCCTCCATGAGCATGAACCATCTCAAAGAAATAATGTGTGTTGTTCTGGCGGTTGTTGAGGGTCCATAGCTCTCCTCTTAGCCAATTGATGTCCCTCACACTATCTGCCGCTGGAGCCCAATCTTCGCAGAGACCACCTTCATAAGTGTGGCTCGTGACACTGGCCATTCTACCGCTGTTGGGGACAAGGGAACCACCATGGTGAACTTCAGTATAGACTCTTGTGAAATCCATAACGCGATCCATTTTTTTGATAATTTATGAACTGAGAGCATGACAATATTCGGTAGGAAACTTTGTTATTTATAGACTTCAAGTCTAACACAAATTGAAGGCGGAGTTTTTTTAAATTTTGAAAACTTTTTTCAAGTTTGAAAACTTTATCCTGACAATATTCCTTTTTAATCCTTTCACAAGTACAACTGCTTTACTTTGGCAGTTGTCACATCCTACCATTTTGAGTTGTCAAAGGTGGTAAGGGTAAGACAAAAAACTTGCATTCAAACTACAAATTTGTATTACAATAAAACCATTGTTCTACTTTCAATCGTGTCTAGACCAACATAGGTCAACAAAACCAAACCAATATTCACACAAACACACCTTAAAACTGTTCAGAAACATAACACACAACAGTCAGAGATACAAATTGTTCCTACTGTGTAACATCATCAACATTATTCAACCTACTGACCCAGTTCTCCTCAAACAGGCTGGTAGCAATGTCAAATTTGTGCATGTCCATTGTCTTGTCCGAGATTAGGGAGATATCATTATTGCCAAAACACAACCACTCAATGTATTTCATAGTGTATGCACCACAATCACCACTGCAAACAAACAAACCATTACTCACAGATTTATAAAGGGTGGTGGGTAAATAACACAGTAGTGGAGGGATGTATTACCTTTTTTTATTCTGTGGTAAGCCACGAACCCTTCCATGATAAGCCAGCTCCTCCTGAAGCCTATGTGCGTACTTTGGGGACAGAGCCTCGTGTTTGCTCAAAAAATTTGGCACATACTTCAGGATTGGGGCCACCTCTTTTTCTAGTACCCGCTCTGGCTTCAACTCGGTGTTGCAGTCATACACATTGAGCTTCCAGTTCTGGAGGTCTATTTCAATGGCCACCCAATGGTTGCCTCCAACAAAGAGTGGTGCATAAATGAAGTCCACATCTTCCCAATTTTTTCCAAATAGAAATGGAAGACTTCCCTTGAAGTACCTCACAACACGATCTGGCATAACTGGTACTTCAACTCCACCTGCTTCACTCCTATGTTGGTCCTTGTAATCCTCAAACCATAGACAATCCATTATGCCAGCCTTGTGATTATCAGCTGGTTTTTTCCTGAGCTCAGACCTCACGTGACAAAGAACCTCGTCGATGTGCTGCCAATACAAGTACACATTAATTACACTTAACACTAAAAAAATATAAAATGAAAAATTTAATCCTGTCACCCTTACCAAATTATCCCACCAGTGTCGTGGTTCAATAATTGCCTGAAAGAAAGCCTTGTCAATAGAAACTCCACTCAGACCATCAAACTCTTGGTTATCTTCTTTGTACCATTGTATTGCCTCTATCATTTCTTTTACAGCTGTATTCTTGGTTATCTTCTTCCAGAAAGCTTTGGAATAGACTTCCTTCTTCTTGTCCTTGGTGTTGTCCTTCTTGGTGTTTTTCTTGTTGGTGGTCTTGGATGTGTAAGGAGAGCTGAGAGAAACAGAAGGCTTTGTATTACGCTTGGGCATGATCCTGCAAAACCACAGTGCACACAAACTATCCTGTCATACACCAAAAACAATCCTGACATGCTACACAAACTATCCTGTCATGGTCCAAAAACTATCCTGACATGCTACACAAACTATCCCGTCATGCTCCAAAAGCAATCCCGACATGCTACACAAACTATCATGTCATGCTCCAAAAACTATCCTGTCAATTCAGAAGTTACCTCTGTTTCTTTGGAGACCCCTTGTTTGGAGAACGGCCAGTGGTCATCTTCACTCTTGTGTCAAACACAAGTTTGGGTTTGGAAAAATCATCTGCCTTGTCCTCCTCACCTTGCTCCACCTCAGTCTTTTGCTCCTCTGCCTTTCCCACCTCATCTTGGTTCTCCTTATGCTTTTCCTCCTCAGCCTTGGCCACCTCAGCCCTTTTCTCCTCCTCAGCCTTTTTCTCCTCCTCAGCCCTTTTCTCCTCCTCAGCCCTTTTCTCCTCAGCCCTTTTCTCCTCCTCAACCTTTTCCTTCTCTGCCTTTTCCTTCTCTGCCTTTTCCTTCTCTGCCTTTTCCTTCTCTGCCTTTTCCTTCTCAACCTTTTCCTCCTCAGTTGTAGCCCGCTGAGTGAGCTCTTCCCTTGGTGCATCTACAAGTTCATTATCTTTCAACTCATCTTGCACCTTAGGGTCGCTCTCATCCTTATCATATGCCTTCTCAACTAGCTCAGCAACAACATTCATGGCCACATCTCCTTCTCTTCTACCAGCACCAACTAATTGAAAATCTTCGACACCCTGCAAACAATCCTGTCATGCATCGATATATATCCTGTCATTCAACAAAATTTTCCTAGACACCAACAACCTAATCATACCTCATTGTCACTGTAATCTTTGGAGCTTACAAACTCCTCATTCAAATTTACACAAGGAGCAGCAACATTATCCACTGGCTCCTCAGCCCTTTTCTCAGCATTAGCCTGTGAATAAAGTTGGTCCTCCAACTCCTCATTATTACCAAAATCAAATACTGGTTCATGGTAAATAACAAGTCGTCTTTCCTGCAATAAAATTTTCTTAAATCCTAAATTTCAATCTTCACAAACTATCCTGACATACAACATAACCTATCCTGTCATACTTCACATTCTATCCTAGTATGATTTTACATTATCCTGTCATGCAGCACATGCTCAAATAATATCTTGTCATGCTTTAATAAAAAAAAAATTAACTAAGCAAAGTGTACATACCTCATTCTCAATTGTCACTGCCTTTTCCTCAGCTTTCTCACATCCATCATCTCCACCTCCACCATCAGAATTCCCTCCATTGTCATCTTCACCATTGTCACTGCTTTCCACCTCAGATTCTTCACTTTCTCCATCATTCTGCAGTGTTGTGTCCACCTTATCTTCCCCAATGTCACTTTGTTCACTCTCAGACTCTTCTTCATACTCATCACTCTCTTCTTCACTCTCTTCACTAGAACTTTCAAACTTTTTCTTACCCTTCCCAGCTGGTGTCTTGACACTCTTCCTTGCCATCCTCTTCCTAGGGACTTCCTCCTCCTCAGAAACTACATCGTTCTTCACTCTCTTTTTTCCCATCCTTTTCTTGGGGACCTCATCCTCCTCAGAAACAAAGTTCCTTCTCTCCAGCCTTTCAATCCTCTGACAAAGACCAACCTCCAACTTGTCAATCTTCATGAACAAAGCCTTCATGACCCCCATTAGCTGACCTTGTTCCCCAGTGGATTGTCCTTGGGATTGGTCTTCTCCTTGTCTGGGCTCACTGTCCTTGGTCTTTGACAAAAACTCATATGTAATCTGGTCAAAGAAGAGGTCCTCTACTTCATCTGAGAATTTGCAACCATTAAGCAAGTCCTTCTCAGATTCATCTGCAACAAGTAGAGGCAAGACTTCAAGACCTTCTCCTTCAAAAGACAGCCTTAGTGATCCATGCTCAGGGCATTAGGTTGCAAACCAACGCAGTCCTCTGGGGATTTGGGTCTCACTAATCCTGGAGGCATACTGGATTCTAACAGACTGTACACACTCCCAAATCCACACCTACACAAACAAACAAAACCATTAGTAATCCTGTCACCCTTAAATATATATCCTGTCAGGAATGTACTACTATACCTGAAACACCACTGGCATCCCTTGAAGGTTGTATGGTATCCTACCATCATCTGAGACTTTTATGGACTTCTCCATGGATCTCATTCTTGTTGCCATTGATCTGGTCAGTGCCCTGTGCAACTCCATGTAGGCAACTCTTCCCCATGGATAACTCCAAGACTTGTCAATTGTTTCCACTAACCTCACATGTTCAACTTTTACAAGCCTCTTCTTATCACCTCCCAGAAAAAAACCCTTCCACAATCAGCAATAATGCTAACTTGAACTTCTGTGCAACTCCATGTAGGCAACTCTTCCCCATGGATAACTCCAAAACTTGTCAATTGTTTCCACTAACCTCACATGTTCAACTTTTACAAGCCTCTTCTTATCACCTCCCAGAAAAATCCCTTCCACAATCAGCAATAATGCTAACTTGAACTTGTGGTTGTCCAAGACTTTGTGCTTCATGAACCTTTTATAAAGGTCTTGCACTGAAGTTTTAGAACCATCAGGAACACCAAAAAAACTGTCCATCACTTGGTTGTCTTGCTTCCTAGATGATTTAATCTCATTGGGAAGAGGGCCACAGTTCAAGCTAGTTATCAAAGCAAATTCTTGCAGTGAAAATCTTAATGGTTGACCAGCAATCTCATACCATGTCTCCCACTTCTTTTCACTCTTCAACTGCTTGAAGAGAACTGAGTGCACGGTCTGAGAAGAGAAGGTCACTTGATTGACCATTTTGACAACATCCCCAAAAGGGTTTCCACAGATCCTTCTCCAGTCTTGGCATGTCAGCTTATACTCTATGTCTTTCAAATATTGCCTCCTGCAGTTAATATTAACACAGCCATGCAATGCATCTCCCTTGAAGTAAGCATACATCACCTACAGAAACATAACATGGAAGGAAAATATTAGTTATATGTCAGGATGCACACTTCATATGACATGAAACATTATTCAGAGGTGGAGAGATATGCAAACTACACAAAATCTCATTAACCCATTCAAAAATGAAATTCCTTACAAACTAAACATTTTCACAAAACTTCAATCCAAATACTTCCACAACATAAACTCCTAAATGCACATAAGCTACACAAAACCAAAGTTCAAGTGTCGGGACACAGAGAAGAGGATGTCGGGATAACCCTAAATTATCTCAAATTATTCACAACTTTGTTCTCAACTCCAATCCCAGGTGCAAATGTACATATTATCTCAAATTTACATGCATTGGCTACAGTCATGAACCCTAAATTCACCAATTTAACTCATAAACTCGAATTGAATAACAAAATTTCAGAAATTTTACTTACATTTTCGTTAAAAGGAAGAGGCTCCATGGTTCTCCATTTTTCCAAGAGATTCATGAGCTCCTTCTTCCTCTACGAAACTGAGGCTTCCCCTTTCGGCGCCGACTTCGCCGACGAACCCTTATTAGATTTGGGGGTTTTCTCGGTTTGCCTCTTCTTTCTTCCTTTAGAGTCTCCATGTGAGTCTCTCTTTCTTTTCTGGGGTGCGGGGGGTGCGGAACCTCCTCTGGTCACGGCCATAACTGCAGCGGTTGAGATTGGGAGAAAGAGGGAGAAAGAAGGAGGTTGCGAGCGAGAAAGAGCGGTTGCGAGCAGTTGAGAGAGGTCGGTAATAATGGTGAAAATGGTGACAATTTCAAAAGAGTGAAAGGAAGAAGATGAACAGTGTTGAACGAGAGAGAGAAATGGGTGAAATGGGTGAAGGTTGAGGATGATTAATGAGAAGTTAATTAAGTATGCTTAGGATAGCAGTTACTTTTCTTAAAACCGTCTACAAAATGCTTAACATTTTCTTTTGTCCTTTTTTTATTATTTAAATTTCCTTTTATTTTTTATTCTGGGCCTTTTTATTTATTTAATTTCCTTTTATTTTTTATTTATTAATTTGATTATCCTTTTTCTGAATTTAAGAAATTATTAAAATAATGAGTTGAGTTAAAAAAATAAAGATAAATTAAATTATAATAAATCTTTTCTTTTTAATAGGAAAAATATTTTTTTGGACTATTATAACTCTCATATGGATATAACAGTCATATCCACTTGAAATTGGGCATATGTGTAATTTACGTACGAAAAGAAGGGTATTTTGGACAATATTTTCTATAGGCAATGCTTGAGCCTCCAATGTTAAACCACAATTTTGAGTTTTACTTTTATCGGATAAGGCCTTGGTGTAGAAAGTGCAGTTATTGATGACAAACTCAGTATAGCTCAAAACCTGAAACTTTGGCCCATACTGCAACCATTTGGACAATAGTTTCTGAAACTTGTTGTCCTGCTCTGATCATCTCAGTAACTTTGATATTTTGGACAATAGTTTCTGAAACTTGTTGTCCTGCTCTGATCATCTCAGTAACTTTGTTTTTGAACCATTCAATAAATGTATTGTTATGTAATCTTATTACCCACTTCTCTGCTTTACCCGGATTAGAACTCCTTATTTGAGATTTGTGCTCTTCTACAAACACTTGAACTTCATCCATATTGTGCAAGACATACAAATGGGCTGGATTCCAACACTTCTCTTTGTCAATGGTTTTTACATCATATCCCAAAGTCCTTTCCAATTCTGATCCCCTGAGTCTTTACACTTTGGTAGGACAATAACTTGAGTATTTGATAAATAATCAGTGCAGAACTCTATAGCTTCTTCAACTATATATCGCTCAACAATGGAACCCTCTGGATGTTGACGATTCATAACATGTCCTTCCAAAACTTTCATGTTGCGCTCACTCGGATACATCCACGTAAAACGAGGAGGTCCGCAAAACTCAATCTCTCTTACCAAGTGAACATGCAAATGCATCATTATATCAAAGAATGAAAGTGGGAAGTACATCTCCATTTGGCAAAGAATCGCAACAATCTCTAATTGTAGGTCTTGCAACTCATTGGGATCAATTTCCTTACTGCATAATTTTTTAAAGAAGAAACAAAGTCTAGTTATAGTAGACCTAACCTTTTGGGGTAAAATAGAACGAATGGCCACCGTAACAGATGTTGCATGAGTACATGACAGACATGAGATTTCATGCCTACCAACTTCATATCTTTCAACGACACTAGGTTGCTAATATTTGAAGAATATCCTTGTGGAACTTTGATGTCGCGAAGGAACTGTAATAAAGTGATTTTCTCATGTTTAGAGAGAGTGTAGCAGACAGGTGGTAAGAATATCTTACTTCCACTATATTGTGGATGCAATTCAGGCCTAATGCCCATCTGATCGTAATCCTCTCTAACTTCGATACCATCTTTTGTCTTTCCAGTATTCAACAAGGTACAAATGAGACTCTCAAAAATGTTTTTCTCAATGTGCATCATGTCCAGACAATGTCTCACAGGGAGATCCTTCCAATAAGAAAGATCAAATAAAATCGGTCTCTTCTTGTACCCATATGCAGACTCCTTGTTCAAGGTTTGTTTCCCAAATCTCACATTCAAATTCTCGACCATACTCAACACTTCTTCTCCTGTTAATGGTACGGGGGCACTTCTTTCTTCGGTTGTTCCATTGAAAGCTTTACGAAGCCTCCGATATGGATGATCTATAGGCAAGAACTTACGATGATTAAGATATACATTCTTATGACATGCATACAAACAACATGAATCTGTATCCTTTCCACATATAGGACAAGCCATATATCCTTTAATGCTATAGTGCAAAATAGCATTGCTCGAAGACGAAAGTTCTCTTTACGATGCGCATCAAAAACTTCAATACCTTCTCCCCCATATCAATTTCAAATCCTCAATCAATGGTGCCAAATAAACATCAATTTCAAATCCAGGTTGCCTCGGACCAGAAATCAACAAGGATAACATCATGTATTTGCGTTTCATACACAACTCTAGAGGTAGATTGTAAATCATCAACATTACTGGCCATGTACTATGACTTGTACTTTGAATGCCATGAGGGTTCATCCCATCGGCGGAGAGTGCAAGGCGTAGGTTTTTGTCTTCTTTTCCAAACTCAGGGTACATTTGATCAAACGCATGCCACTGTTTAGCATCTGTTGGAAGTCGAATTTTCCATCCTTAACTCTCTCACTGACGTGCCAAGTTAATCTTTTAGCATCTTTGGGATTCCCAAAAAGGCGCCGGAACCTTGGAAAGATAGGAAAATAACATGCCACTTTTGTTGGGGGGTATTTTTCTTCTTGTAGCGTGATTCACCACAATCTGGATTTGGGCAACTCTCCAATGACGCATATTCATTTCGATACAAAATACAATCATTGGGACATGCGTGTATTCTCTCATAACTCATGCCCATCGAACACACAATCTTCTTAGCCTCGTATGTGCTATTAGGAAGAGAATTACCCGCTGGAAGCATTTCCTTGATTAGCTCGAGTAATGCACTAAAACCAGTATCACTCCATCCATATCTCGCTTTCAAGTTCTACAGTTTCAGCAATGCAGACATCTTCGTGAATCTCGTGCACCCATCATATAATGGCTTTTGTGCATCAGTCAATACTTGATGAAACACTTCAGGATCATCAATAAAACTAACTCGACATCATGTATCATATCATCAAGTCTATCCTCTTCGTCAATATCATAAAAATCATATTCGTCCTCATCATAGCTTGTAGAATGCCTAGCAGTTTTCTCTCCATGATGGATCCGGCGTGTGTAATCAGGTATAATCCCACGACATCGAAGATGTTCTCTAACCTCACAGGGATCCAAAAGAACCGAGTAATGACAGTCTTTGCATGGGCACAACATAGGATTGTTACCGTGCTCAATTGCAAAAGTAATGAATTTTTCTACCCCTTTCTTGTATTCAACTGAGATACGACTTTTCGAAACCCATGATCTGGTCATTTTCCTGATAATAAAACATAACAATAATGACTATATGATTATAAGATATAGATACATTAATGTTAACGGCTAAACAATATCGTAACAACATAAAACCATATATCCAATTATGTCATGATTGCTGTATTTTCAAACAATTAAATCAAATTATATATATGGATTAAATTATTATTAATTTTAGTTCGTTTGTCGGATGATGTGATCATAACAACCTAAAACTGAATATCAAATTATGTCAAAAGAAGTAGTAAATTTTGATGGAGGTTAAATCGCCAGTTTTTGGATAAGTACCCCAAAACACACATGATTTTTTAGTTTCTGCATCACATTATTAAGTCTTTAGTAAATACCCTACTATATAAGCAATTAAGAAAAAATTAAATCAACGCAATCTCATACCTCACTTCTCCCGAAACGTTTTTCTCCTCCTGCCGACATTCTTCCTCCGCCGGCCGACTTCCTTCTTCCTCCGTCGGCCGACTTCCTTCTTCCTCCACCGGCGCCGCCTAGAGTACTCGCCGACTGCCTCCAATCTGCTCACCGACGTTGATCGCGGCTGGATCGCAAGAATTTTGGGGATAACGCTCTCGCCTGCAACATTCAGAATCTTCTTCTACATCGAATTGTCAAACAAAACGGAGAACAATGAAATTGTACAACAAAAACGAGCGAGGAGAAGATTGAAGATAGATTAAAAACAGAATAAGAGATTGAACATAGATCAAAAAAAGAGGAAGCGCAAAACGATACCAGCGAATCAACTGCAAATACAATGATAAGCACAGAATCTGAAAACGACACCAGCAAATCCATCGAACAAGAGGTAAATCATGATAAATTATGATATTGAACTTATTTGATTGATAGATTATGAAAAACATCTTTGGTTGACAAGTTTAGACAATGTAGAATGTTGACAGGATATTACTGTGAATCTGTGAACGACACCACCATTTTATTGGCTGTTGACAAGATATTATTTATGTTGTTGAAATATTCAGTTTGTTGACATATATAAGTTGTTGACAGGAATATGTTTATTGATTAGACTTTGTCAAGTTTTGAAAATGTAGAATGTTGATAAGATATTACTGTGAATCTGTAAACGATACAAGCATTTTATTGGTTGTTGACAAGATATTATTTATATTGTTGAAATATTCAGGATGTTGACATTATATAAGTTGTTGATAGGAATATGTTTATAGATTAGATTTTATTAACACGTAAGTGAACGAAGCGCACTACGCGCGCCTCGTAAGAATAATAAACTTACGTAGCACGTTTAGAGCGCTTCGTTATAAAATACAAATATAAATTTGTACCTAATAGAATATTGTTGACAGGTAAAACAGAAATGTTTATGTTCATTAGGGAAAATGTTGACAGATAGATTAGAAATACTTATCTAACAAAATTTATTGAATATATATGCAGATAAAAAAGCACATTCTGACAGTCTCCCATGGCGAAGAAATAAAAATAAGAGATGGTGTTATGGTGTCTGATGGGGAAATCATATCAAAAGCATTTTTAGTTGATATGAACATAACTCTGCAAGCAATGAAATCGTTGATTACACAACGGTTCAAACTCAAAACGGAGGGAATGCATCTCCAACTATGCCATCTTAATCCATTCCAGAAGATCAAAGTCAAGTATTCTGTGGAGACAAATGATGATCTTGCATCATTCATGGAAATCAATGGCACAACAGAGGTGGAATGGACTTGTCCACTATATGTATCAAGGGAATACATGAATTATGAACCGAAGATAGCAAGAGAGAATAGATGTAGTAGTATAGTTGTTGTCAACATGAATAAAGACATGTTTCTACCTATGGAATATGAAGTGCCAACACAAGGGAATAGTGAAATTATGGATTGTGAATCTGCAAGCAAGATAATGACAGAAAAAAAAAACAGGGGAGGATGAAATGAGTCACAGTGGAACAGATGCAGACTTTGTCCATGTGGGGAAGCTATTTGACACAAAAAAGAAGCTGATCGAAGCTTTGAAAAAATTGGCAATGACTGAGAACTTTGCTTACAAAGTTAAGAAATCAGATCCAAAGCTTCTAACAGTAATGTGCACAGACACAAGCTGCAAATGGAGATTGAGGGCTATTGCATTACAAAACACTACATTCTTTGAGGTGAGAAAGTTTCAAAGAGAACATACATGTTCCTTTGACTTTAGATGTCAACATGAGTGCAAACCAACATACAGAATGATTGGGGAGCAAATAAAAACCAGGTATTGTGTTTACAGGTTTCTGAAATCATAAATATCATAAAAATATTAATTGCTTGAAGATAACCAGAGAACTAATAGTAATGTGATATACATGCAGGTTTGAAGATGTTAAAAATGGACCAATACCAAAGAGCATTTGCAATGATATGAGAAAGGAACACTACATGGATGTTAGCTATTGGAAGGCATGGAAAGCAAGGGAACATGCACAAGATTTAATACGAGGCACACCAGAAGAAAACTATGCACTCTTGCCCATGTACTGCCATATGCTAAAAGAAGTAAATGAAGGATCTTACACATGCCTAGAAGTTGGTGAGCATGACGACTTCAGATTCGTGTTTAAATCTATTGGAGCATGCACAAGAGGATTCCAAGTAATGAGAAAGGTATGGCAGTGAGTAAAATAGGAATTAAATGATATATTGTTTAATAGAATGATTTATTGTTGACAAATAAATTTAAACATATGATAACAGTATAGAAAATGTAAAACATAATGTCTGATTTTGACATTTTGATTGTTGTTAACAACTTACATTATACAGTGTTGACATGAGTAATAATACATTCGTTTTGTGTTGACAGGTGATAATGGTAGATGGGACTCACTTGCATATAAAGCACAAAGGGCATATGCTCATTGCTACAGCTCAGGATGCAAACCAGCAGATCTATCCACTTGCATATGCAGTAGTGGATAGTGAAAACGACATATCGTGGACATTCTTTTTTACACAGCTTCTGAAAGTCATACCATGTACAGACGATTTGGTAATAGTGTCAGATAGACATCTCAGCATTGCCAACGCCATTCAAAGAGTGTACACAACAGCAAACCATGTTGTGTGTAGGAGACATTTGAAGCAAAATCTGAAGACAAGATACAAAGATAAAGGGGTGCACAAACTATTCTCTTTGGCTGCTGATGCATACACGCTAAAGGAATTCCAAGAGAATTATGGGAAAATTTGTGAGATAAATAAGGAGATGGGAGAATACTTGGAAGCAGTAGGATTTAAAAAATGGGCAAGAGCACATTCCAAAGGCAATAGATACAACATAATGACAACAAACAACTCAGAGACAATAAATTCAGTAATACTGGAAGCAAGGTATGATAAATATTATAGATTTGGCATTGTTGAAAAATGATGTTGACACTGTTGAAAAATCAGTAATGCTGGAACCAATTCTACCGTCTATGAATTGTCAAAGATATATTAAAGTTGTCGACACAGTTGAAAATTTTGATGTTGACAGGTCTTTCCAAGTTGTCGCTCTACTAGAGTTTCTGAGAGATGTGCTGTCAAGGTGGTTTAATGATAGGCGCTTAGAGGCTGAAAAAAATAATAGTAAGGTGACACCAAATATAGGGAAAATATTGGAGTCTAGGTACCAAATGTCAAAGGCGTATGAGGTGAGAAAGCTAAATCAAGCACAATATCATATTCTTGGTGGAGATTTCTATGGGGTGGTCAATTTGTTAGAAAGGAAATGCACTTGCAAAGTATTTGATGTGGACCACATCCCGTGTGTGCATGCTATAGCTGCAATACAGAAAGCAAAAGCAACTGTGACAGAGTTTGTGAGCGACTACTACAAAACTGAAGCTTGGGCAGCTGCATATAGAGAAACGATCTACCCGGTGCCAAGAGAAACGGAGAAGAGTGTACCGAAAGATGTAACAGATACAATCTGCATGCCACCAATTGTGCAGACAAATAAAGGGAGGAGAAAGAAGAAAAGATACCCATCTGAAGGTGAGTTCCCAAACAGAAGCAAGAAGAGAAAAGGAACAAGAAAGCCAGGAAGATGCAGCCTCTGTGGTAATATGGGACACAACAAGACTTCTTGCCAAAAAAACTTTGCTGACAAGATCGGGACAGAGTTATCAGTGTGGACAACATTTTAGGATTTTAATTTTCAATTTTTATCTTTAATTGAAAAAGGGATAACAATTTTATATCTTGTCAACATTGATATTCATACTGTAAAATAAGTTTGCAGATTTGATGACAGCTTGCCATTGTGTTTTGTAGATTTTGAGATAAATGTCAAAAATACTTATTCTGAGACTGTTGAGATGTTGACAAGATTGTGTTTGCAGATTTGATGACAGCTTGCCATATTGTGTTTGAAGATTTGATGACAGCTTGCCATATTGTGTTTATAGATATTCTTCAACTGTGATAAATAAATGTTGACAACATTGAGATATTCTGATAAATAGTGTTGACAACATTGTGTTTCCAGATTTGATGACAGCTTGCCATATTGTAAAGATACGCAATGTGTTGACATGCACACAAAAAATGGGAACAGGTGAAAAATATTAACAGATTCGATTGTGAAAATGAAAAGTTTATTACAAAAAGGTGAAAAATGTTGACATAATGTGACGACAAAAAAAGTTGATAGGTTATATATCAAAGATTTAGAATGCTGACAAGTTATTTAGCAGTAAGGTGTGTTAACGAAGCGCGCTACGCGCGCCTCGTAAGAATAATAAACTTACACGCGCTACGCGCTGAGTGCTTTGTTGCACCTGAGTAAAACTGTTGACATATAAAAAAAATAAAATAACCATAAGCAATAACTGACTTAAGCACAAACTGTTGGGGTAAACAAAACCTGTCTTACTAAAAAGTGGAATATAAACTATTTTACAAAGCTGAAAATCGAAAAGCTACAAAGGTTGACAACAAAAGCCATTAAAGTCTGAACTAAAAACACTGTCAAACAGACATAGCAACAATCCAAACCACACACATTACATCAGAACATTAACATTGAAATTCAAGCTTTAGGTCTGTCCTTCTCAAGTGGCAATGCCTTGAACTCCCATTTCTCGTTAAACAGGTCAATAATCATCTTCTCCCGATGAGCTCTCATGTGTTCGTCATCCAGATCATCCCAGCTGGTGCCAATGGCCAAATGCTCAATGAACTTAATGCAGTATAAACCACAATTGCCACTGAAAATCACCCCAGAACAAAAAGAGAGAAATTAGGAAAACAGAGGAATATAAAGAAAGAAAAAATCTAATGTTGACAAGATACTTACATCATCCCATCCTGAGGAACATCTTTGCGCCTTGACCATGAGAAATCCTTGTCCAAAGAATTAATATGGCCAAACAAGTGGGACTTCTTCATAACAACAGGAAGCATACAGCATAAAGTACTAATTTTACTCCAACAATAAGCATCGCTGCTGATTTGAATGCTGGAATCATACACAGTGACATGCCAGTTTGCTAAGTCAATTTCCAGGGCAACCCAATGCTCATTTTGAAAGTTGAAAGGAGTATACACCCTAGTCACAGATTCGGACCAGCACCTGCCCTCATGTTTTGGGTACATTCCTATAAAGTACTTCTGGAAAAACAGAAGCTCTGTTTCATCATCTTTCGCAATAAGAGCTCTCTTATCCGCATTGAAATGACAGTACCAGATCCAATCCATGATTGCAACATCCTTGAATTTCTCACTGTTTTCATTGATATGCTTCCGGAAGAAAAATAAAGCCTCAGAGATATGCTACAAAACAAGAGAAAAAAGAGTAAGGTTAAAAGAGAAATAAAAAATAAAATAAAACTGAACAATAACAACACAATATAAATAAAAAAATTCAAACTGACAGTAGAAGAAATAATAAAAGCCTCACTGACAACACAAATATGAAGCATGCGTTGACAAAGACAGCAAAATATCAAAAACTTTTAAAAATGTTGTCAGGACATGTAAAAAGTAATTAACTTACACAATCATTTAACCACTTGGTTTGCCCAATAGATTTTGTTCTTTTCAACAATAAATTGTTAAAAAAGTCCTTGGTGAAATTAAAATCATGTTCCTTGCGCTTAATAACCTCTTTCTTACCACTGCAACAAAAACACAAAATTAATAAACACATATATTCAGAAATAAAAGAAAATAATTTAAATTATAAATATAAAACATCCAATAAAACCATTCGAAGAACTTTCTGCGATCATCATCTCCATAGAATGAGTATGGTGGACAACTAGGCATTGAAATCTTCTTCTTCTTCTCCTCAGTGAAAGGGCTTTGAACAAGAGCACTTGGAGTTGGGAGCCTGGAAGACTTCCTCACTTGTGTTCCAACATCAAGAGCTTTCTTAGGATACTTATTCACTTGCTCCTCTGAGTCAATGAGGTTCTGTGAAGCAGGAAGAGTATCCAAGCTATCTTGAGTGAGACTGATTCCAGAAGATATGAGAACACAGTCCTTCTCTAAAAAATCTGGGTTGCTGCAAAGATATTGATCAATACACCCGCTGTCATCGAGAAATTGACTGGAACCACCAACATCAGCATTGTCAATACCTTGTGGATCTTGGAAGCTGTCAACTTCTGGCACAAGTGTAATTTTGTCAGCATCTTGAACAACTTTCAGGCTGTCATAATCTTTACCCACTGTCAAGCTGTCAACATCTGGACCCAAGACTTCGCCGTCAACACCTGGAGCAAATGCTTTGCTGTCAACATGTTGACCCAATGCTCTGCTGTCAACATCCTTGCCTTTTGGAGGAGTGTCAACAATGTCTTCTTGGATGTTGTCAACTTTGATGTTGTCAACTTGAATGTTGTCAACATCCTTGGCATTTGGAGGAGTGTCAGCAATGTCTTCTTTTCCCTCTACACCACTTCCACCAGCATCAGCTATTGATGGAATTTCATCACCTCCAGCTTCACCCAGGTCCCCTTCCCTTTCTGGAGTTTTTTCTACCTTCTCAGAACATTTAGTTCCATCAATTTCTGAAGAAGTCACAAAGCTGTCAACATTTTCATGTGTGCTGACATCTACAAAATCTTCAGATTCATATTGTGTGCTCTTATCTTGGAACGAGGCCTTGACGTTGCTCTGAATCAAACTAGATAGATCGTGCAGCTTCTTTGCGACATCAACTAACGACAAGCCATGTTCTTTGGTGGAAGATTGAACTTCAGACATGGCATCGCACAAAAATTCAATTTTTCGGCTCAACACATCAAACTGTCCACCCCAAGCTGCAGCAACATTTCCTACTATGTCAACTGAGGGACGAACAGACGCTGTCCTCTCACTGTCAGCAGAATCAAATGCAGGGCCAGCTGCATTTGTTTCCATGGGGACATGAATGGAAGAAGATTGTTGCTTAACTAAAGATTGTTTACCACTCTCAGATGAGGAAGGGAACTGAACAATAGGTGCAGCATCTTGGGCGGCTAGCTCTGGGATGTCAGACCATAGCTTTCTGAGAATGTTGTCAACATGAACTTGGACAGATTCGTACACAACAACATCCCGCACAGAGTCCTGCTTTGCCTTCTTAAGTTCTGGCTCAGAACCACTAAGTTTAAATATCACTTTGGGGCAGGGGGAAGGAGGAGACTTCCTCTTCTTATTTACAACGTCGAGATTAGCAGAATGTTGATCATCTTCAACCTTACAAGCTGATCTTGTTGCTCTACTGGGATATTTTTTTGAAGCGACAGCAGAAACACCAGCAGAATCTTTTACATCTCCAACCTTCTCTGGAGACTTTGATGGTCTTTTACGAGAATTATATGCAGGGGCAGAACAAGCACCAACAGAAACCTTGGGCTTGCCGTGCTGATTGCTCTCTGATTTGCTTAGTCTTGGTGATTTCCTTGGAGTTTGTTCAAAAACTAAGACTTTCCGATCTTGTAAGGAGAGCCTACGTTTATAAGTTCTGACAACTAGAGGGGAATCTGAAAACAAAGTATAGAGAACTGTCAAAAACAGAAAAAACAAATGTCAACAAAAAAAACCATGGCGAAATAGGAAAAAAGAAGAAGTTGTCCACAATGTATAAAAATGCAAAACATATCATACCTGGAGTGCTGACAGGTTGATTTCTCTTAGAAACAGCTTTTGCAACCTTTGACACATTAGAAATTAGATTGCTGACAGCTTGCTTGTCTTTACAATCACCTTTGCCCATCTCTGCAGCATTTTGAACTGAAGTGCTTACAACTTCCTTCTCTTCGTTAACAGGTTCCTTATCCTTGTTGACATCTTCCTTTTCTTTGTTGAAAACCTTGACAACCTTAGCAACTTTCTGAACTGGTTTCTTTTCTTTGGTGACAACCTTCGCCACTTTCTGAACAGGTTCCTTTACTTTCTTGACAACAATTAAAACTTTCTGAACTGGCTTTCTGGCATTCCTTTTGGGAGCAGGTTTCACTGGCTTCGTGGCAACCTTCTTGGCAGTCTTAGCCGGTCGCTCAGATATAACAGTGTTAGAAACAGCTTGCTCTGAATTTTGACGAGCAGTGACAAGAACTTGTTCAACGAATGCATCAAACAAAGGATCTTCAACCTCGTCGAGAAAATTAAGGTGACAAAATGTAGAGTGTTCCTCATATGGAGATGGTCTGCACAACTAAAATAATGAAAAAACAACAAAAGAGTTATAACAATGTGCTGTCAACAAAAAGAGTTAAATACAAAAATAAAACAGACAAGAAAAATATAAATGTATAATAAGATAAAGAATAATACCAAAGGATGAGCATCGAAATGATCTGACACAGAATGATACCAAGCGAGTTTGTTATTATCCAATGAGAACCGGCATTCGCCATATGGAATGGTCTTAAGACAGGCAGTAGCAGCTCCAACAAACTCGCGAAACTGATGAAAATGTTCAAGCACCCAAACCTACAAAAAAAAATTAACGATTAAAAAGGAGAATATGAAAATGTATTTGAGCAACTAAATGAAAAAGAGAAATGAAAAACTAAATACCTGAAAAGCAAGAGGATAGCCATGGAGAGTATACCAAACTCTATCATTAGAAGAACCACCTCCTGTGCGTTTTGCATGGACTGGAGCATCTTGAAAAGCCCGGAGAGTCTCTAAGTATACTTCCCTACCCCAGGGATAGTTCAAAAAAGCTTGATAATTGCTAGCAAGCTTTAGAAATTTTAATCTAACAGCAGAGCCTTTCCTCTGAGGCATCAGCACACCTTCAACAATAATAAGGTGTGCTAGAACCATCTTCCGCTCCCCTGACGAGATAGCAAACTCTGCAATTATGTCATCAAGAGTGATCTTGTTTTTGGTTCTCAGAGTACACTCAAAGACTTGATCTGGGATGACATGACCTTCAAAATCAGTGCACTTCAAACCCGTGATCGCAGCAAAGTCTTGAAGTGAAAAGGACAGCACATTGCCTTGCATGTTAAACCACATTTCATACTTCTTCTGTGTCTTAACTGCACGCATTAAAGCGTAGTGAACTATGACGTGCGAGTAGTTGAGCTGCGATGTCATGCTTAAAATAGTTTTGAATACACCAGTAGCAAACAAAAAATTACTGACTTCGTCTAACTGACCCTCGATCTGATCAATCACAGCAAATCTGTGGTATGTTGTAACCTTAGGAGCTACAAATAAATCTTGGGAAGCCAAAAACTGAAGCTTAGAAACATCCATGACACCTGTCAACAAAAACCAAATACAGAGTGTCAAAAAATTATCACAAAAAGATATAAAAGCAGAGCAAGGTGTCGCCCATAAAAAAAAATGTTGGAAATCTAAACAAGTTGTCAACATGAATAAGATGTCAACAAAAAATAAGATGTCAACATGAATAAGATGTCAACATGAATAAGATGTCAACAAAGAATAAGATGTCAAACACAAAAAGTTGAAGGCATCCATATTCAAAAATGTAATATATGAAAAAGATGAAAACATGAACAAGATGACAACAAGAATAAGATGTCAAAGACCAAAACCTGTCAGCATTCATATTCAAAAGATGTAAATATGAAGAAGTTGTCAACAATAAGCTCTAGAGACACATAAAGTTGCCAGCACGCCATATTGAAGATGTCAACATTAACAAGCTGACAACAAATATGATCTCAAGACAAAATCAGCTGTCAGCATGACATATTACACAACATAAACATGGAAAATGCCAAACAAATAGAATCTCCAGCCACAAAACCCTGTCAACATCCCATATTCAAAAACATAGACATAAACAAGCACTCAAACAATTACATATACAGACACAACAAGTTGTCAACCATGAAAAAATCAACAACAGAAGCTAAAATACAGTGAAGAATCAACAAATAAAGTGAAAAATTCATAATAAAACACAACATGACATGTTCAACACACATTTGAACAGTCCAGATGCTCTGAATCTGTCAGAAAACTTAAAAACCTAAAAATCAAACAGATAAAGACGCATGCAAATAAAAACAACCTTCAAAATCTAGGTTTCGAACAAACACGAACTCGATTTTGACTTGAAACAAAGGAACAAAGACGCAATCACAGAAATCTTCCAAAATAAACAACCGAAACAACAAATAGGAAAACAAGAGGGCTAAATACCTGATTTTATATGAGGAAGAGCCGCAAAATCTGGAAAATGAAAAATGTGCTGATCACAACTTGAGCAGCGCGAATCTGAGCGAAGACGAAAACGAAGAAGGAATCGAGTGAGGAATCGAGCAAGGCAGCAGAAGAGGAAGGAGGAGAAAGTTGAGCGGTTTCAGTTTTTGATTTTGAGAGTGAAAATGAGGGGGAGAGGAAGGAGAGAATGAAAGTGCGCGTGATTTGAAAAATGATCGGGAAAAGTGGAGCGCGTGAAATTGGGGTGGTGAGGGTAGGGGTAGAAATTAAAGACTTAGTTTAGTGGTGCATTTGTTGAGAATATAGTGCCCAATAGGGCATTGGGCACAAATCTTTCGTTAAATCTTAATGTGCTAACATGTTTGAATGTAATTTAATTCATTGACTAAATATTGAGAGCTTGAAAACCAAACTAACAAATTGACAAACTAACAATATAAAACCTAAATTAGGGACGATAATTGAACAAACGAGTATATATTTGAGTTTGGTTCCGGTGAGGATAGTTCCTTAGATGAGGATTAATGATAATGCATACAAACGTTATAACTCATGCACACACGAGTTATAACTAATGCACACACTGTGTGCATGTGTAATAGATTGTGTGCGTCACAAAATACTGTGTGCATGAGTTAAAACGTGTATGTGCATTATTAATAAAGTTTGTGTGCATCATCCTTAGTCCTTATCTAAAGATTCATCCTTACGAGATCTTTTCCCTATATATTTATACGAAAACAAGTTACAATTTAACATAACTAGTGTAGTGACCCGTGCCATGCACGGAAAATTCCATATTATTCGTATGAAAATTATATATCCTTTTAATCGAGTTTGTCAAAAAATTAAGATTAACATTTTTTGTAAAGACTATTTATATAAATATATTTTAATTCATAAAGTTTATGTACGTAGGTTGACTTAATTTTTATTATCGAAAATAATCCTAATTTTATCGTAAGAATATATATTAACCTTCAACCTAATATTTATTCTCAATAAAATAGCTTGTATATTTGTTGTTGAAAGTAATGATAATTTTTTAAGATTTATTTGTTAATATAATTACCGAATCTATTAATAATTTAAATTAAAGATAAAAAATAATAATTTTGTAACAAACTTAGCCTAAAATCACTTTAAGAACTTTAAAAGGCTAACTTTAATACGTAAGATAGATAAAAAAGCGTTTGCTAAAGATTGATTGAAAAAAAATAAAGTAACCTACTTGTTTGAAAGCTGATGGATTAGATCGTATGGTGCTTCTCTGTTTGAAATCTGAACGAACGAAATCTTCAAATTAAGGAGATTGAATTTGTCTTGAATATCGTACGGTGTGTTTCTTGTACTCCTTATTTTATTAGGTTGGGCTCAACATTCATCTATAATATAGAAGACAAGAAGTCTATAGCCTCATATCATTATCATAATATATAATTATCATAATATATATAATTTTTGGGATTGTTGAAAAATATTTAACAAGATATTCATAACTATATTTATCTTGGTTTGGGCTTTTGCTTGGACCATAGGAAAAAAAAACCCAATATTTATAGACCAATGAAAAACACTCAATATTGCTACCCAATATTTTTTTATATTTTTTATATTGTATTTAAAAAATATATTATTTTTCAAAAACATTATATTTAGAATATCATTATTTTTGCTTGGGCCACCCAAAAAACAATATTGAATGATAAAAATGATAAAAGTTACACTTCAAGATATAATGAAATCAAAATTAAAAGATATAATGAAAAAATTGGAAAAAAAATCAAAACTAAAAGATAATGAAATTGAAATATTATATACATATGTATTGTTGAGTAGAAGAATAAAAGCATATCTTAACGACCGTATAATACTAAGAGAATATATAAGATAATGTCTTATATAAGAATACATATATTTTGTATAAATGTCAACATTATTTGGACGTATATGAATACATACCAAGAAATCATATCTATCAAGTATTAATATATTTTTATTACTAATCCGATAAATTATACTCTTATAACTAGCGTGTGTTCTCGTACCATGTACAGGGTCACATGTAATAAATATTTTAATAATATATTTATATTTTATACTATTAATTAATTTATAGATTGTAGTTTATACTTTATGGTTTATAATTTATCAATTATAGTTTATAGTTTACGATTTATGTTTTATAGTTTAAGTTCATTAATAACTAAACTTAATTAGATTGATAACATAATAATAGATAAAGATATATATGTATATATAAGATAAAGATATAATATGATATAAGATAAAAATCGGTATTTCTTTATGTTATATAATCTATTAGACATCTTTTTGATTTTTTTTACTTATTTAATTCAAAAATATATATCAAAATATAAAGTGGAATGATGTGGAGGATGACATGGTGGATGATGTAGCATAGCTTAGAGGTTGATACATAGGCGAATTGAATATAAAGACGACTTGTGGCAAAACAACGTTCTGTTTTAGTATAGGTATAGATTATATGTTGGATCCACAATATTCTCATCTTTTCGTACAAGACTTAATCTTTTTTTAATGTAAAAATAAAAATGTCATCTGATCTATATTAGATGTTGGATCCACTTCTCAACCTTCCATATTTACATAATTTTTTTATCCACGTCAAAATCATAATTTTTTCATATGACAAGTATAGTGATATTGACTATGGGCTAAATATGTTATTACATAGTTGGTTCATAAGATTTAAGTATATGAATATATAATGCATAGTTCTTTCAAATGTAGGATATTGTGATAGATAATGTAACGGATAAGGTAATTATAGTATATATAATTTTTGGGTAAGATATAATAATTGCACAAAGATAAATATTCGATATATATTCTATTCATCTCTAAAGTATTTAGATATATAAATATACCAAAATTATTACACATATTATTTTAATTTAGAAAATATTATATCTTTTATTTAACTAATAATTCAATAGCAAAATAACTTATCACGGTTATGACCCAAATTAAGACTATTTAACGTTTTATATCTTAAAAAAAGAAAATACAAAATTCATCACAGAGATGGTAAAAAATACAACAAATAATAAAAAAATAAGAAGAAGGGGTGAAGCACTAAAAAACATTAATCATACAAATCACAAACACAATTACTATAATTTTGAAAACTAAATTTTACTTCGTTTTAATATATAATGTTAATCATGAAAATTTACAATCCCTAAATAAAATTTCAGTTGAATATTAGAAGAAAAAGCACATTTAAAATAAAAAAATTCAGTAGTTTACATGACATTACATATTTTCAACGAAGACAATAATAAATTTCCAAAATGTAATTGCAGATTAAGAATATAATTATGAGTCTAAGTTAAAAGAAAAATTAATTATATAACAAGTACTAAATTTACCATTTATATTTATAAATTGTATATATCATAACGTCATCAAAATTACCTATTGGACTATTCTCATTTGAATAAAAAGTTTATTAGATTAATGCTATTAACATAAAGTTATGTATTACCAAAGAATACGAAAAAATCAGTTGAACATAACTGATACTAATTAAACAATGATGGTACATATAAGTTAAGATATGAATTAAATATACCAACACTATCACTAATTATTAATACAATAACCTACTAAGTTATTTTTATAAATTCATTTGGTAGTAAAAACTAGTCTTTATAAAAGATCGAATAGATACATTATTATACAAATAAATTTGGCTTATCCAATTATATTAACATTACCTTAAAAGTTAAAATCATGTCTATCTATTTGTACGGACAACCGTATGTATTACCTTTTCTCTGGAAAAATTATATTAATATGGAAAAGTGTCATGTAATAATACTTGTTAAAATGATAAATGAGAATGATTGTGGACCATTGGATCAAGAGAGATCCAAGAGCCCATATGATGACACGTGACACCCCTTGTCATGCCTTGTCACCTTCGCCGGACCACCGCCGACCACCGCCGGACCACCTTAGGGCCTTGTCGGAATAAAATTGTCACAAAGATGTATAAAATTGTTCACAAATATTTCAAAATTATTTATTACTAAATGTTCATCACGTTGTTCATAAATGTTCATCACAATGCTCATAAATGTTCATCACAATGCTCATAAATGTTCATTTGTATATACTCGACTGAATGTTCATCACATTATGTGGAACACCACTTTAATATAATTTCGAGTAAAAAAAACATTTGATCTTCATCAAAAATTACCTAAATGTTCATCATATCATACTTAAATGTTCATCAAAACTTTCTTAAATGTTCACGGACATTTAATAAAATGTTCATTACTCAAAAGTTTATTACAATTAGCTTAAATGTTCATCACGTTGTTCATAAATGTTCATCAAAATGTTGATAAACGTTCATTTTGATATACTCTACTGAATGTTCATCACATGTTACTTACACGTTCACCAACAGAATGTTCACCAACAAAATGTTCATCAACAGAATGTTCATCACATTATATTTTAATGTTCACCAATTTGAATTAGACTTAAATTTTCATTTATTTTTATACTTTAACTTTAGCATTTATTATTGGACCACCGCCGGACCGCCGCCGGACCGCCGCCGGACCTCCGCCGGACCTCCGCCGGACCGCCGCCGGACCTCCGCAGGACCTCCGCCGGACCGCCGCCGGACCTCCGCCGGACCGCCGCCGGACCTCCGCCGGACCGCCGCCGGACCTCCGCCGGACCGCCGCCGGACCGCCGCCGGACCTCCGCCGGACCGCCGCCGGACCTCCGCCGGACCGCCGCCGGACCTCCGCCGGACCGCCGCCGGACCTCCGCCGGACCGCCGCCGGACCTCCGCCGGACCGCCGCCGGACCTCCGCCGGACCGCCGCCGGACCTCCGCCGGACCGCCGCCGGACCTCCGCCGGACCGCCGCCGGACCTCCGCCGGACCGCCGCCGGACCTCCGCCGGACCGCCGCCGGACCGCCGTCGGACCGCCGTCAGACCTCCGCCGGACCGCCGCCGGACCACAACTACCCCCACTTGTAGTGAGGGTAACTAGTTTAATCTAAGTCATTGGATGTCTGGCATCCAATGACTTAGATTCATTCTTATTTATCTTTATAGGAGATTTTACTATGGGATTCACACGCTATTAATATTACCTTAAAATTTGGCTTATCCAATTATATTAAGGGTCCAAATCCCATGAGAAATGCCCTTAAGATCAGAAATAAGAAGCAAGGAGGAAGCTCCTTCCTCCTTCCTCCTTCCTCCTTCCTCCTCCCTCCTCCCTCCTCCCTCCTCCCTCCTCCCTCCTTGGAGTTGACCGCCCGTTGACCACCATTGATCACCCGTTGACCGCCCGTTGACCACCATTGACCACCCGTTGAACGGCCGTTGACCATCCGTTGACCGACGTTGAATTTTTTTTAAAAACTGTCATTTTTTTCGGACTTTTTCGTTTCAATTTTTTTTGTGCCATGATTTGTAAATAAAAGTGCTATTCTTTGTAAGGAAAAATGCTTTGTTTTTTTTTGCTACCAAATATTTTTTGCTACGATTTATAAGCAAAAGTGCTATGTTTTTTCTACCAATTTTGTGTGCTATTGTTTGTAAGAAAAAGTGTTATGCTTTGTAAGTAAAAGTGCTATATTTTTCGAGGCAAAAGCGTAACACATTTCACCTAGCATAGAGAAGCACATATAGGCAAAAAGTGTAGCACACTTCAGCTAGCTATAGAGAAACACGTATATGTGAGAAGTGTAGCACATTTCAGCCATAACGAAGCACATATAGGCGAAAAGTATAGCACATTTCAGCCATAGAGAAGCCTATATAGGCGAAAAGTGTAGCACATTGCAGCCATAGAGAAACATATGTATGCGAAAAGTGTAGCACATTTCAACAATAGAGAAGCACATCCTGAAAAAAGCGTAGTACCTTTCACCTAGCCATAGAGAAGAACATATAGGCGAAAAAGTGTACCACATTGAAGCAAAAGCGTAGCACCTTTCACCTAACATAGAGAAGCACATATAGAGAAGCACATATAGACAAAAGCGTAGCACACTTAAGCTAGCCATAGAGAAGCATATATAGTTAAAAGTGTAGCACAATTCAGCTAGCGATAAAGAAACACATATAAGCGAAAAGCGTAGCATATTTCAACAATAAAGAAGCACATCTAGACAAAAACGTAGCACATTTCACCTAGCATAGAGAAGCATATATAGGAAAAACCGTAGCACCTTTCACCTAGCATAGAGAAGCACATATAGGAAAAACCGTAGCACACTTCAGCTAGCCTAGAAAATCACATATAGTTGAAAAGTGTAACACATTTAGGCAAAAAGTGTAGCACATTTCACCAAGCATAGAAAAGCACATATATGCAATATCGTAGCACAGTTCAGCTAGCTATATAGAAGCACATATGGGCAAATAGCGTAGCATATTTCAGTAATATAGAAGCACATAACACTTGTGGTAGTACATACTTTGCAAGTTCAAATTTTGGCTTAATATATCATAGCACATTTCAACAATATAGTAGCACATTTTAGGCATTTTGAAGCACTTGATTTTGTAAGTACAAAATCCGGCCTAAAAAAAAATTTAAAAAATTTAAAAAAAGTCAACACCGGTCAACGTCCGGTCAACGACGGTCAACGCCGGTCAACATCTGGTCAAAGCCAATCCCCTTGCTAGGATTACTTCTCATTTCTCATGTTAACATTAATTTCTCATTTGATCTTTCTCCTTATATTAATACTAGAACCGGGTTTTTGCGCTTCGCGCGGGTCTTTTACGAATTATATAGACGGTATGTGAAATATTAACATAGGAAATACCGTAATCTATTACGTAATACATGGTTTTGCAATTTTTGTTTGTATTACCTATGATGTGGGTGTTTGTTTACTTCATTATCTCGGCTACATATCATTTATGAAATCCGTAGAAATTATTAAGTTTTGCAAATGTTATGATTTATATATTATAAATTAAGATTGCTAAATGTGTAAATTGATTTCTAGAAATCTGTAATATTTGTATAGCTACAATTGTATATTAACGATTATTTTAATATATAAGATTAAGATATTGAGCAAGAGATAAGATTTTATATAAGATTATTCACTAATGTTTTGTGAATATAACGATTTTTATTCTTAATTGTATGTATATTTATATACTCCGATATGAAAAAAGAATGCGAAAATATTTTATGAAGCAATAACAAAGTGTCATCACAACATTTAGAGTTAGAACGACTTTCGTAACAATATAAATATTGAACATCACTTTTCGTAATATCAAACAATAATCAACATAATATTAAAGGTATTAAAATTCATAAATGCATAAACCCGAGTTGAGGGGAACCAACCAAATTTCCCTAAAACGCAGACCATCCTTGAATACATGGTAGGAAGTGGAGCCACAATAGACTTGTATATTTTTTGAATCAGGCCTTGCATGTCCTGGTCACAAGGCAAGAAATCATGTGGTTAGCATCCATCTTTAACAATAAACAACCTTCCTTTATATTTGTTACATGCTCCAAGATACTAATCTGTGTAAGTGTGTACAAGTGCAGGTGTCTTACAAAAGCTTTAAACGCTGGGTTGAGTGCAACCATTTCATAGATGCAACATCCTGGAATATAAATGCATTAAGTTAACATCATAGGTGTGAAATCAAATAAACATGAAAAATGTAGTGGCAAGAAGTATCCATTACCTAGAGACCAGATGTCTGATTTCGATCCATAAGGTATATCAACGAGAAGTTCGGGACACATATAGCAAGGAGTTCCCACGATCTGTAGTTTAGGAGGTAACCATAAGCCAGACGTTTGCAGTGAATCGATTGATATTAAACAAAATCACAATTCAGGTATACTACTCACAGAAGAAGTGAGATCATCTGAGGTTAACAACTTGGCAAGCCCAAAGTCCCCTGTGCATCAAATAACTAAAAATTAGCAAACCCCGACGAGGAGTTCAAATGGGTTAATATCTACTTCCATTTGAAATGTGCAAAAATGACATGGTCAAAGTACCTTGTATGTCTTGATCTTTGGTGAGAAATATATTTGAACTCTGAAGCACAGAGATCAAATATTTTATAAGTTCAGGGAACCGAAGCAAAATTTCTTCACAATTAACTTGTAAATCAGCAATTGAGATACCAATTGAGTTATATTATCTCACCTAAGAAGAAATTAAAAACTAACCTTGACATCACGATGAATAATACGATTCCTGTGCAAATAGTCAAGTGCCATCAAAAGTTGAACCAACCATTTGCAGAGTTTCTACATTAGTTTCGACCAAAACAAACGAAAGTTTCTACATTAGTGTTATTGAAGGAAAGAAAATTAGACTTGAAAGACTACAGGACAAAAATCAGAAGCTTCATGTTTAGAGTTACCAACCTCTTCAGGAAAATCGATGTTGTTGGTTTTCTTTATCACTTCCCCCCTACAAGATCATGAAATTGATTTTCAGAGGACAAGAGAAGCTTATATTTGTAAATGTCATGTATTGTGCTATCAATTCATTCAAACCTAATAGAAAGCAGAAATAACTTACATGTCACCGCCTTCGCAGTAACCTATGACAATGCAAACATAGCAACCCTGCAAAAACAGAGGAAGAAAAAAGCAATTACTACAACGCCTAAACTGTGTGAGAGGTATAAACATGAAAAGCAATATGATGTGAAAGATACTAATACCCACCAAATAAAGAGTTTTGTAAAGATGGATAACAACAACTGAATTCGATAAGATGTAAAACTCATACAACTCATATATGAGATTACAACTCGACAGAAGAACCCTTTTTACCAAGTGCATAGTTCTAAAACTTTCAATTACAAAGGAAAAAATAAATTGAAATGGCTAACCTGATAAAGTTGCCTCCAAAGGAACTTACGCTTACACATTTTCATCTTCTCTACCACATCATTAGTATGTTGAGTATTAAATACCGCCTCATAAAATTTCTTCCACAATTTATCAGTTGCTTGGCTTAAATCCCTTCCCTACAAGTTTATAGCAACATCAGTAAGGCTAAGAAAAGTTTTGAAGAATAGAGATTTAGTGCCTCGAAGACTATGATGATTCATTTTTTATGAGAGACTAAGGATTCTATCATATACCACTGTTTCATTTTCTACATGCATCAGCTTTTCAATAGTACAATGAGGCAAAATGCGCTCAAGGAGATGTGTATCCACATCACCTACATTCCCAAGATACCGAATATTGTCTACACCAACCCGAACACATAAATCAACTAAAGAGGGAGGCTTTGCTGGCAGTGGCAGTGGCTTGCTTCGCTCAGTCACATATTGAATTCTGGTTCTATGATTGCTTCCTGGTCAATAGATTAGTCTCAATGTTAGGTTTTGCTTATGATACAAACATAAAGTGGGTAATCTGAAAATTCTACCACATTTCCAAAGTGTAGTTATTTTCAAGCAATCACCTCTGCCATAAGTAACATAACAACCATAATTTCACCAAATCTCAAATAACACTCAAACATTTATCTTTAAATAAGCTACTGTATTGACAAACATCTCTTACAAAACAATTGATGTGATACAACCATATATACAGAAAGTTCAAAAGCATGCAAAGAAGTATTTCAGTTAATTGCACTTAAAACATTCACATAAGACATCAAAATTTCCGTCTTCGTCAGAAAGAGGAAGAATTGATTCTCCACTTCAATGTCAATTATAAGCAATCAGAATTCACTCTTTGAACAAATTTAAAGGTTGATGATTCACACAATTCTTTTGAACTATGAGAATCAAGACCCATGTGACCTTTTATCAGAAATTAATCGCCTATCAAAACATTATCCAACGTTAGATCCTATCACCAAAATCAGAAAGGCTAGGCTGATTAGATGATAAATAGAATTCACTCTTTGAACAGATTCAAAGTATTATGCCTAATTGCCTATTTCCCGTTCAAACTTGCTCTAACAATACCAAAATCCATAAAAGCGAGATCTATGAGTGTGATTGGAGTGGTCCAATTATGCTAAACCTAGCTAATCTAATCTCTGATTGAAATATGAAATGGAAACGGAGACTTACCAGGAGGTAGGAGTTTTCAGCGATTGGAAGGACGGGTGCAGATGATCGGACGGGGGAATGAGTGCTTCGATTGGACAGAGGACTGAATTCTTCGACTCGACGGAGGAATGGAGGTGGATAGCCGATGTCGACACCACGACGATCAATAAGCCGAAGCTTCGGATGTGAAGACAGAGAGGACATGAGAGAGTAGAGAAGAGAGTAGAGAAGATGTAATTGGGAGGGTGGATTTATACAAAACGCGTAAATACCATATCTCAAACGGTGAAGGAGAGGTAATGCATTAAATCAGTACCATTTTCATTCAATTCTGGCAACAAACAGCCAGTCTTTATATAGATAAGATTACCTTAAAATTTGGCTTACGAGATTTTTCTTCTGAATTTTCCAGCCTCATCTCTCTTCCGCTCATGTATCCTCATCTCTTTTCCGATCATGTCTCCCCACATCTCTTCCGCTCACGAGTTGTTCTCCTCCTCCCGGCTCTCCAGGTAATGAACAATACTCTATATCTTCCACTTCTTTTTCTCCTTTGTAAATTTGACTTCTTCGATCTCTCCATTTTAAAAATTGGATTTACTGAATGGGGCAATTTGTAGGTTTAGGTCATTGGGTCGATTTTTATTAGGGTTTTCATGGTTACGAATTGGGGGTTACGGGTCCTGATATGTTGAAATTCTACCTTCTTATTGGTTTGAGATTTCTGTCAATTCTATAATAATCTAGGGTTTGTCAATATCTTTTTCTTGATCTGATGGCATGTCATGACATTGATTATTAGCTTTTGCTCCTCGATGTATTCTTTGTTTCTTCTTTCTTTACTACACTATGTATTAAATACTGTAACAATCACGCATAAATTACTCTTTGTTCCTAACTTTTTACCTTTGTAATTTAAGATTTCTTTCTTAAGAACTGTATAAATTTTTACATTACTGTTATTTTGGCGGTTTGACCTGTGTTTAGTCTTAAGACCATCCCCAATGGGGGCTTTTGGGGAGGGCTTTAAGAATTTTTTACATTAAAATATGCTATAGACTTGAAAAGCCCATGGCCAAAGGCTTTAAAATTGGTTCAAATTAAAGCCCAACCGAAATTGGTATAGTTTTACTGTTCATAAGGCCCTGTTTGGCCTTACAAAGCCCAAAACGCTTTGCTTGAAGTAAGGAGCCGTTTGGATCCTTGCTTTAAGCAGCACCACGTGTCGCCCTTTAATTGGGCCGTGTTCGCGCGCCCGATGGGCGACACGTGACGCCCAATCTGACGGCCAGGAAAATTCCTGGCTGTTCGTAATGTTTTTAAAAAAAAATGTTTTATCTCAAAATTTACTTAATGAAAATTAAAAAAATGTTTTACTCAAAATTTATACTAAATTAATGTGTTTTCAATTAATTGACATTTGAAGGAATTGTTTGTATAAATTTAGTATTTTTTTTTATATTATAAATGCCAATTATAATTATTTATACTACTTTAAACTACAAAAATTCTAATTTCTATAAATTTTATGTCTTGTAACTATTTATGTTTAATATAATAAGATCTTATTTTATTTATTTAAAATAAAAATATATCAGTAATTTAATACAAATTCAGGATATAAATGTAATTTTATAAACCTTACACCCCTTTCCTTACAGCCTCCATTACAACAAAAAAAAAAACAGTAAAGCTATAAGAAGGGTTTTAGCTTACAGCCCCGGTTTTAAAGCCTCCATTGAGGATGCTCTAAGAACTGTAACAGCGAGTCAATTTTTATGGCTGAGGTTTAGATATAAAAGATGCAAAAGGCTGAAACATAAGTTAATTGTCAACTGTGAGCCTGTGAGTTGTTGAATAAGCTGGAGTATAAAAAAATTGAAGTCAGTTTCTAATTCTATGGGACAAAATTTGGTAGTCTCAAATCGATGAATGCACTGGCTTGAGTTCTTACTCTCCTATGGGCTATGTGTATAGGGTATTCCCAATACAGGTTACAAAAACTGAGAAACCTCACTACAACAATTTGGCCAGTCTGTAAGAAATCCGTCCAATAAATATGATGAGCCATTTTAAAGATGGATAAATAGTGGAACATTCTGTGGGAAGATATTATAGTAACCTCTGCATCAGGAGCTTCCAAAAAAAGTTGTACTTTGTTATGTGCACCTGTTTCTGAACTTTATATTCATGACACCAGTTGTACACTAGTGGAAAAAACACCTGTTGAGGCGGGCAAAAACCCCCCTGTTGAGGCGGACAAGGGTCGCTGCAACAGGGGGAGCTGCAACAAGTAAATACTTGTTGAGGCGGTCAGAATAGTGCCCGCCTCAACAAGTAGGCAAAAATTATGCCTCAGATGGTCTATCGCCCGCCTCAAAAGATTGATAATGTTGAGGCGAACAGGCAATGCCCGCCTCAAAATGCTCTGAATGAAACAAAATTAAACAATTTAATAATCGATCTGTCTACAAAATGCTCAGATGATCTTTTACCCAATTTATTCAATCTCAGTAAAGAAAATTAAACAAAAACATCAATCATAAATTTGATCTCAGAAACAAAATCTACAAACAAATTGAACAATGCCCATTTAATAATCGATCTGTCTACAAAAAAACCTACACCCAATCAAGATCTGGTGGAGATGGAGTTCGAACCTAAATATGATCTCAAACCTAAAATAAATTCAGATGTGATGAACGAAACCCAAAAAAGCCTAATCTCAACAAATAATCTGAACGAAACCCAAAAATTCAGATGAGATGGAGTTCAACAAATAATCTGATATAATGAAAAAAAACCTTCAACTATCTAAAAAAAGCCTAATCTCAAACTAAACTCGAATCTTCTTTGATGAACAAATCAAGATCTCTGGTGGAGATGGAGAGGGCGAAGCTGGAGCCGACAAAGATGGAGACGCCGAAGCCGAAGCCAAGAGACATAGGGCGGTGAAGACAAGAGATATGGAGATGGAGAAGACAAACGCTCTAGATCTGGTTTTGCTGACTTGAAGACAGGCGACGGGGACGATGAACACAGGCGACGGAGACGATCTGGGTTCCAGAGAAGACGGAGACGATGAACACAGGTCAACGCCCTAGATCTGCGATGGAGACAATCTGGGTTCGACGGCTAGGGTTCGACGGCTAGGGATATACAGTCAAGGCATTGGCGGTGCCTGTGCTGGTGAAGAAGATGCTTAGGGTTTCGGAGGCGGCGACGGAGATGTCGGTGTCGGCGCTCTGGAGGCTTTGTAAGGAGAGAGACGGAGGTGAGGCGGTGATGGTGGAGGCCATGGAGGTTGGTGCTTTTCAGAAGATTCTTGTGCTTCTGCAGATTGGATGTAGGGAAGAGACCAAGGAGAAGGCAAGTGAGGTTTTGAAGATGATGAATGGATTGAGAGGGAAGGGGTTTGAGTGTATTGAGTCTGCAGATTGGATGTAGGGAACACATTTGAGGAGTTGATTTTGGAAGGGGGGATTGGAAGAGATATTGCATATTGCGGGAGATAAAACACTTGATGGGTTTGAGTCGTTGGATTTGATGGGTTTTTTTAGTAATCAACGATGGATATTAGTGATCCGTGGGAGTGTGGGACATGCTTATTTAATTTGCAGGTAAAAAGACTTGTTGAGGCGGGCGCATATTGCTCGCCTCTAATTTTTTTTAACAATCTGTTGAGGCGGGCGCATGACTGCCCGCCTCTAATGTTTTTTACGCATCTGTTGAGGCGGGCGCATGACTGCCCGCCTCTAATTGTTGTTATATTTTGAGGCGGGCGCCTTACTGCCCGCCTCTAATCTCTTCGTCGCATAATTTGAGGCGGGCGCCTTACTGCCCGCCTCTAATTTTTGGGCTCTGTTGAGGCGGGCGCCTTACTGACCGCCTCAACAAGTCCAAAACACAAATATTATTTGAGGCGAACGGATATTTGCCCGCCTCTAAAGTACCTGTTGCAGCGAACTAAACGACTGACCGCCTCAACAGATAGTAGAATAAGACTTTTTGCGTCGGTTTTTAAGGTGACCGCCTCAACAGGGGGGCTGCAAGAGGTGTTTTTTCTACTAGTGGTACTATGTTTTGCTGAACATTCTGCACTTTATTTCATGTAGTATATTTTTTATGTGTCTTTTGTTGTTGTACATGATGCTTCATCTGGTTTGCTTGCTTTATTTCAACTCTTGCTCGTTTATCAATAATCTATTCAATTTGTTGTTGATGAAATTGATAGTGATTTTAACGATGATGTAAGTATAATGAAACCTGCACTTTTAATCTTGTTTGCTATATACAGACTGATTACTTAACTGGCGTTTTTTTTTTTCATTGAACACGTAATGACTCAAGAGCCTGAGGCAGCTGAAGATGCTGGGAATGAAATAGACGAAAGGTGTTATTTGTATAGCCAATGAAGCATCATTCAATAAGTAGAAAATTTCCATGTGCACTTTTTTCTTATAATGTATTGTGCTGCAGGGATCGACCAAAGAAGAAACTAATATATCCAAGAAAACAGTCAGTGAAGAAGAAAAAGAAGAAAAACCTTTCAAATTTAGAGAAGGAAGCTGAAAAGCAATCTGAGCTATCTACTCCTAGTGAACCCACTCATACGTGCAGTTGTGCAAGCTACCATGAAGGTTAGTCCAAAAAATGTCTTTTCTATTTTAATTTATATTTTTTGCTTCTTACTGTGTTATTCAACCTGGAAACTCAAGAACAATGAGTCATTACAAGAGAACAAGATCTAAGTACCGACAGGGATGTAGGGTTGTTGCTTGGAGAGACTTCGCTGCGCGTGAGAGACTCCTTTAAGTACCTAGGCTCGATCTTGCAGAGAGATGGAGGAGTGGATGAGGACATCAAGTCCAAGATTCAGATAGGTTGGCATCGTTGGAGACAGGCATCTGGAGTCTTGTGCGACAAAAAAGTCCCCCTTAAGCTGAAAGGTAAATTTTATAGGGTGGTAGTCAGACCAGCGATGATCTATGGAGGTGAATGTTGACCAGTTACTCTGGCTCAGGAGCAACAGATTATGGTAGCTGAGATGCGGATGCTACGCTGGATGTGTGGTCATACTAGATTGGATAGGGTCCGTAATGAAGTTATTCGAGGCAAGGTCGGAGTGTCTAGTATTAAAGATAAGTTGCGGGAATCTAGACTCCGGTGGTTTGGGCACGTTCAGAGGAGGCCACTTGATGCCCCAGTTCGCAGTTCTGAGGTTCTGACATTGGGGGACTACCGTCGTGGTAGAGGGCGACCAAAGAAAAGTTGGATGGAGGTCATCCGAAAAGACCTCGCCGCCTTGGAGCTTTCAGTAGACGTTGCTCAAGACAAAGCTTTGTGAAGGGAAAAGATCCGAGTTCTGGAAGCTTGACCTGGAGTCCCTGGAGCGTTGTTCCCTCGTTTCTCGGGCTAGGAGTCGTGCACTGTTTCTTTATTTTCTTTGTTTCTCTCTGTTTTTATGGTCTTGTTGCAGGGTCATGTTCTTTTAGGTCATATCGGTTACTTCATCTCAACTTGTTGGGGTAAGGAAATATCAATCCCAACCACCCTAGACCCCGTTCTTCGGGATAAAATGGGAATTGTTGCTGTTGTTGTTGTTCATATGAAAAATTTTCATTTTTTTATTTCTGGATGAACCTTAACCTTCTTCGTGTCAGTCTTAGACTCTTAGTCCACATATAATTTTTTTTTCCAACTAAGAATATACTGCATTGTAGACTTGTAGTAGTGGACAATCACCTTTGATCAAAGCGATTTAACCCCATGTGCTAATTACTATCTACTAAGACTAAGAAATAGAAACTATCAGACAAACCAACATTTTTTGTACACCCAAAAAAGAAGAAACAAAAACAGCAAGTTGAGGCTGACATTACTACTCCCTCCGTCCTAACATTTGAAATTCTGACACTATTCACACTTCAATACTAATTTCTAAATTTATTCCAATATATAAAAAAAAATATACTGATGTAAGGTTTTGTTTGATTCGTCTTGACGAGTACTTTAATAATATCAAAAATTTATAAATTTTATCACCATATAACTAGAGATATTAATTACGCAAAACGTACATCGACATATGTGTCTAAAACAAATGTTGCTTATATTGTAGGAGGGAGGGAGTATATTATTGATAACATTTGAGTGGCCTGAGGGAGTTTGTGCGGTAGGATCCAGGTGGAAATGCAAAAACAAATTTAAATTCTTTATTTTTTTGGGGTTTTAACACTTTCCTTTGTGGAAAAAAAGAAAAGAATAGTCCTTGTCTTTATTTAACCACATTCCCACTCAGCATATACCTGTGAGATGACTTCGTTTAATCACTGTCAAATATATATAAACAATCATACAAAGATTTCATAAATAGCTTGTTCTTGTTCTTGTAAATTAGCATGATTGCTTGATACATGACGCAATGTGCTTTGCTCTCTTTTAAATTGGTTAGCGAGGGTATAATATTTCGGTCAAGATTATCATTAATTGAAGAAATTTTTATCCTATGTGGTGTATTTTGTCAACGTACGTGGTGTTTACTATTGTACATGATGAATTTTAATCTAAGTTAGCTACTTGTGTTGTATTAGGGAGGATGACTTCACTTCTGAGATAATCTTGGACACTTAACATCGAGCCTATTAGCTCAATGGTAGAGCAACGTGCTATATGTACGTGGATGTGGGTTCAAATCCCACGTAGGCTAGTTATCTCATAAATAATGTTGTTAGGTTGTGCAAATTGGGTGTGTATATCGTCAATAATATTAGACTAGTATAATTCACGCGCCATGCGCGGTTAATTATTTAGTGCTTATATATAATATAATTTATATGCAACAATTTATGATATTATAAAAAAAAATTAATCTCACTTGTATCAATTTTCTTCAACTAAAGTTCAAAAGTGATATTTTTATATTGAAATATATTGAATATACATTTCAAAACAAAATAGAAACATGTGAAGTAAACATGTCTTATATAAACCATGGAATAAAATATTATAATATATTTGACTTATAATTAAAATGTTTTGGATAAAGTTTAGAGCCTACAAAATAGTTAACAAACTACTATTTATTGATAAAAAATTTTAAAAACAAAAGTTAAGAGTGATTTATTTTTAGAGGATTAACCACAAATTGACACATAAACAACTAAAACCTAAAATTAAGGGGAGAACTTGAAATAACTCTCCTTTAATATACATATATATATAGATGAATGCAGAGGAGGAGAAATTTTGATTTAGGGCTAAAATTAGGACTTAGAACTTAATTGGGGGAAAATTATGCTTAGTTTGAATTTTTCCATATATTCCAAAAATATCAATGTTATTCCTTAAGAAATTGTTGTAGATTCTAATAGATGATTGAATGTCTTCCCATGTATCTAATATCACGGGCGTTTTAATGTTTTTTATTAAAGCCTAACAAATAACGTGGATGCTAAAGTCGGTGTGTTTATATATATGCATATAACCCGGACTTATGTAGTTACGTGATATGTAATCATTCTATTTGTTACAAATACTCCGGATGTACAAGGGTCCGGGTTATATGATACAGTCCCTTTTTTCAGCGATCATATAACTCGTAAGTTGAACGCCCGGGTTATATTTGACGAGATATTAGACTGTTTTTAACTTCGTTAGTATTTTGAGGTTGGCCACATGAAGGTATACCGTTGCTCGTACATGGCTGACCAAAACCCAAACCAAGATCAAAAGAAGGTATTTCATTGTTCATACATTGTTCACCAAAACCGTCAAAACCGAAACCGAGATCAAACGAAGATTTACCGTAGTCATCCAATGTTATGTTGTTTAAGCCAGTATACACAAAGAAGTTCGCATATGTTCATAGAAAACAAACACATTTAGTATCTGCTACAAATATCCTTACGTCACGCAAGGATGATATCCTTACGTCACGTAAGAATCCTTACGCGACGTAAGGATATCATGCTGTTGTGATGTCAATAATTGCTTGACGTAGCATTTTGCGTATTTTTATTTGTAAGGATGAACGCTAAATATAATCTTCAAATTTCTAATCATCACAATCACCATAGTTTATCAAATTCAACTAGTCTACACCTTTTTCAATATTACTAGTACATGAATCATGAAAAACTAAATAAATTAAAATAACACTTCAAAACTAAAGATTTTAGAATGAATATTACCTCATTGATATTATAACTTGATGGAATATATTTCATCTTCACCTCTTCCAATGTGGTCATCCTCTTCATTCTTCATTTTTCATGAAATTGTTTTTGATTTAGAATAGGTTTAGTTGGAGCTCAAGGTGGTTGACAATGGGGTTTTAATGGTGTTTAGATTTTGAATAAGGAAGATAAGTTAGATGATAGGGTAAAGAGTCGTAGGTAGTAGCCAGAATGCAGAAGTTACTTTGTAGAAGTTACTTTGATGTAGTGAGACAAAACGTTCATGCAGTTGGCTAATCTACAAATCCTTACGTCACGCAAGGATGAGATCCTTACATCGCACAAGGAACCAAACCTTACGTGACGTAAGGATGCTCATGTTCATTGTTGCTTTGTTCTAGTAACAACATATATGCTACACATCCTTTATAAAAATCAAATTAGTCATAACTCTCTAACTTGTCGCAATACGTATCGTCAACAACACCGACGTTTGAATTTGTTTGAAAATATTATACAACTTATTATTATTAGGCATATAAAGTACCAATAAGGTCTCGCTCACACAAAATGAGGCTCGAAACTATGCGTAAACTCTAAAAGGCCTTAAGGCCCAATTTGGCAATATGACGCCCAAACGATGTCAGAATGGAATTAAACTTGGTTTCAATGCCTATTAGAGATATTTGACCATGTGGGTAACTTCAATCAAAACTTCTTACTTTTCAAGTAACATCTCCTTTATAAAAACCAAACTAGTCATAACTCTCTAACTTATCGCAATATGTATGGTCTACAACATCGATGTTGATTATATTTGAAAAAATTATACAACTTAGTCTTATTAGGCTTATAAAGTACCAATAAGGTCTCGCTCACACAAAACGAAGCTTGAAACTATGCGTAAACACTAAAAGGCCTTAAGGCCCAATTTGGCAAAACGACGCCCAATCGATGTCGGAATGGAATAAAACTTGGTTTCAATGCATATTAGAGATATTTGACCATGTGGATAACTTTCAATCAAAACTTCTTACTTTTCAAGTAACATCTCCTTTATAAAAATCAAACTAGTCATAACTCTCTACCTTGTCGCAATATGTATGGTCAACAACATCGATGTTTGACTATATTTGAAAATATTATACAACTTAGTCTTATTAGGTATATAAAGTCAAAATAAGGTCTTCCTCACACAAAACGAGGCTTGAGACTATGTGTAAACGCTAAAAGGCCTTAAGGACCAATTTGGCAAACGACGCCCAAACGATGCCGGAATGGAATGAAACTTGGTTTAAATGCCTATTAGAGATATTTGACCATGTGGGTAACTCCCAATCAAGACTTCTTACTTTTCAAGTATCACGTCCTTTGTAAAAACCAAACTAGTCATAACTCTCTAACTTGTCGCAATATGTGTGGTCTACAACATCGATGTTGATTATGTTTGAAAAAATTATACAACTTAGTCTTATTAGGCATATAAAGTACCAATAAGGTCTCGCTCACACATATTAAGGCTCGAAACTATGCGTAAACTTCTTACTTTTCAAGTAACACCTCCTTTGTAAAAGGCCTCAAGACCCAATTTGGCAAAACGACGCTCAAACGGTGTCGGAAAGGATTGAAACTTGGTTTCAATCCTAGTAGAGATATTTCACCATGTGAGTTACTTCCAATCAAAACTTCTTACTTTTCAAGTAACACATCCTTTATAAATACCAAGCTAGTCATAACTCTCTAACTTGGCAAAACAACGCCCAAACGATGTCGGAGTGGATTGAAACTTCATGTCAATGACTATTAAAGATACAATCACTTAATGAGGGTTACTCACAACCATAACTTCGTAGTATTACATATATTTGACTACTTTTCAGGCAACTGTAGTCGTCGTAGACTCCCGTTCATGTCATTTATACTACGATCTTTGCACGTATGCTCCAATGATCTTAACCTAACACATACAAGGTCATCTAATATAAGGCACTTCCTTACGTCACGTATGGAATTTCCATCCTTACGTCGCATTTAAATTACATTCTTACGTCACGTAAGCAATCCTTACGTCGCGTAACGATGTCATTTGAACGCTGATGAATCCGTGTAATATAGCGCGATAGAAAGGAGGAGAAAAGAAAGATTAAAAGAACGCATGGACAATGATATCTGAAGAAGGAATGAGGCGATTTGTATTTCTCTCTCTTTTATAACACTTTACACAAAGATCATCAACAGATCGAATAATTTTCTATCTCAAAATTTTCGACCCTTTTAAAGGAGGTCGAGGTCCCTATTTATAGTAGTCGAGTTGCTTCCAAAAAGTGTTGCCTAAGTAATTTTGATTAGTGTCACCAAGCAGGAGGTGGAAATGCTCATACAGGCATCTGGCCCATGAAGCTGGATCGCGTCATCACGATGTACGGACGCCAGATGTTTTGACAACAACGTGTTCCACAATGATGTGAGCGAGATGTTTTAAGGCGTGTGATCATTTGGTTCCATCACATCCCTCCATCTTCTCATAGGCATAGACAAAGAGGAGACGACATGAAACGAGAATGGAACGCGTTGCGAAACATCTCGTATGCCTGTGGCGCGCTTACAACACTTAGGCGTTTTTCGTAAGTTGAATTATAGGCTTTGGTATGTGGGCTTCTTTGAGTGGGCCGTCTTGGGCCGGCCCAAAAGTGGAGCCTCCGACTGCAAGCCTTCGTCTTTCCAAGTCGAATCTCCAAGTAAGTTGGGTTTCTCTCTCTCTCTCTCTCTATTTTCGTTTTTTTTCATGCGGTTTCTGGGTATTTGATTCTCGGATGGATTGGTGTGCAATTGGTGGAATTGTGGATGCGAATGGGTTGAGATAGGGTTTTCTGGGTCGAATTCCTGGTGAATCTGTGTGAAATGGCCTTTGGTGTTAAATTTCCTGATTTGGACGGTTCGTCTTCTGTGATTTGGGGCGTCTCAGATGAAGCTTCTCTACTTCTGGAACTTTCTTTCCCTTCCTCTTTTTTATGTTGCGAGTTTGTTGTTTGGGTTTAGGGTGGTGTTGTGATGAATCTCAAAGTCTCGCTTGCTCTTTTTTTTCTCTGAGCAGACTATCATTAAGCACGATGACGTTTGATGGGGAGGGGAGTAATGGGAGAAAAGTTGCTCGTGAGATGGAGAATGCTTCTTTGAGGGAGGGATTACTGGAGGTACATAGCTGGGTATGCACTTCGCTGTGAAGAGTTAGGCAGGTCCCCTAGCGCGAGGCATTTGTTGGTTGTATCTCTTTTGAAGCCCAAAGACAAATTGTTCAACCACCTCAGCTTTCCTTCTCAAAATGTGATGACAAAGCCTTCCAATCTAGGGAGGTGGAAGGATAAGTGGTTTCTGGTTAGATCTACGGACCCCTCTGCCTTCAATTGCCAATTGCATCCAGGAGAGTTTAAGCCTCCTAAGACGAAGGCATCGGAGATGGCTGAGCTTAAGAAGGGTTTTAAGCGCACTGAGGGTTATCCTTTTGATCACAAGGAAGTGATTAAACAGTTGAACTTGGAACGCGTTCATTTATCGCTACCCTTAGTTCTTGCTCGCGATGGAAGGAGTAGGACCTAATTCTTGAATTACGCGTTGAGTTGTATTTGTGTGATTCTTTTTGTTGTTACTAAGTGTTTTTTCCTTGTGCAGGAATGATGAACCCTGCTGCTATACGCGCTGCGGCAAAGAGGAAGAGGGAGGCGGCTGCTCAGTCCGTTGCTCACACCACGGAAAAAGCCGAGGAAGTCAAGGATCCGGCGCAACAACTAGGAAAAGAGAGTTGATAGGTCAATTGTCGTGGTTGCTAAATCAAAGTAAACCGTAAACACTAACTAGAGTATAGCAAGTAAGTAGAGGTCGAACCCAAAGGAATCAAAACACCAATAACTATGCAGTCAAGCGAAATATCAACTAACGAACAAGTAAAAAGTAACCAAGGGAGGTTTTTTTTATTATATGGAACACAAAAGTAACAAGTATCAAGCAGAGAAACGTTGGGTGAGAATAATATGCGCAGGGGTTTCAACTAGCAAGTTTCCACACAACAATCAATCAAGTTGATCATAGATTATCTCAAGTTCTTATCAATCCTAGGGAATGTTCATATTCCAATCTTTGATATATGAGCAGGCCAACCGGTCCTGATAATACTTAATATTCAGCAATCAGGGAAACCTCTCTAGATTAGATGAAATATCAACAAAGGGCACAGGAATCATAAGGATGCATGCAATAACTTACAACCGTCAAGTATTAACATGCAATCAATTCTCTTTCATGTAAACAATCAACTACCAGATCATGCAGATATGGATGCTACAATGACAAGGAATTCCACCGTCTATTACTAGTCTAGCAATAAAAGACTACTAATCAAACTAGGTGATCAATCTAGCAAAACCAATAGAAATCATATAGATGAAGAACAAGAGAATTAATACAAACTCAAAGGAAAAGAACAAGAGTTTAGAAATCTCACAACTTAATAACTGAAGGTCTCAACTGCTAAGTAAAACAATGGAGTTTAGTTCCTGCTCATTGTTGCAGAACTAAGCGTAGATGGAAAAGATGATGAAAAACAAATGAAAGCTGCTAGGGTTTAAAAGGAGAGTCTAACCCTAAAATAATACCGAAATAAAACAAGTAAAAAGTATTCCAAACGAAAATAATAAAATAAAATAAATCCGGAAATAAGTCTTCAGTCACACCCCGCGATCACCATAATGAGGGTGGCGATCGTGGTCTTCTCTCGAGCTCAAACTCTTGCTTCTGCTGTAAGATGGCGATCGTCGGGGTGGAGGTGGCGATCGCGGGAATGCCGCGGAAGCTTCTCTTCGACAGTTTCTTCAATCTTCGATCTTCATTCTTCAAATCTTCAAGTCTTTAATAATTTTTCACTTCTTATCTTCATTTCTTCACTTCTTCATAAATATCTCAGAACATAACAATAACTCCAAACACCTATGATAACACTCCTAAAACGATATAATAATCCCTAGTTACGCTATACAAAGTGTAGCGTATCAAATACCCCCATACTTAGACCTTTACTCGTCCCGAGTAACTTAAAGAAAAGCTACCCTTACAATAGAATGCCCAAGGCCTCAGGAAGTACAAGAATATCTCCTAGTGGTTACATACTCATTAAGCCCAAGACATACAAAACGCAACAACAACAATCAAGAACAATGTGATACAATAAGCACAAACCCAAAACTACACCTTACTCCTCCAAGTGGCCTACCCGAATCCTCCTATGCACCTCCTTCTTATGTCTCCATACGCCAAGATGATAAAAATCCTAAAACACTCAATTTTATTCATACACTCATCTTGCTTAGGCACCCTTTCGGGTTTTCATCCCAACCACTCAATAATTGTTCCAGGATCGTAAACTCACATCACTCCAGACTTATTGTTGCCTCAACCTAGTGGCGGCCAAGCCACCTTCTTATTGCATAGAACTTGCTATCCAAGGATTTTGTATGCCCTTTTCACAATATCTTTGGCTTTTTCTATTTTTGAATTTTTGGTTTATAACATGCAGAATGAAATGCAAGGGAAATAAACTATGTACAACAACTCATATCATCCCCTCCCCCATACTTGAATGAAACATTGTCCTCAATGGAATAAAGGACATACAAATTTAAATGGGGAAGCAAAGACGATTCTCACTGTGGTGATGGTGGAAAATATGGATAGTAGGGGTTTGCACCCCTGAAGAACTCCTCTTGCCTCTGTAGCATCGTCTGCAACGTCTGCTCCATGGTGGTGAGCCGACCATCAATGGTGTTGAGCCGACCATCATAGCCTCTCGTGGTCCTGCTCACCTCATCCAGCTGTGACCCGAAACCTTGTTGCTGAACTGACATACTCTCCATCATCCTGTACATCCTGTCATACTCAAAACCAAGGGCAACATCCTGAGCACCACTCTGATCAACCCCCTGAGCACCAGGATTACCGCCTTGGTCAACTTCGATCTCCTGCTCCTCCTCAGAATCCTGAACAGCAGCATCATCAGGTTGCAATCGAAAAATGACTGCAAGTGGACCAAAAGGCATAAACCTGGGTAGACGCATCCTGTGTGTATCACCCTTCTTAGATAACCAAGTAAAAAACGTCACGATTCACCTCCAGAACCCATGCCCACTGCAGCCCTGAAATGTCATAAACATAGGCATAATTTCTGCTGCCACTGGCGATAGGCCTGTCAAGCAAACAGTCCCTAGCAATAATGGTGATCATCCCACCCATAGAAATCTTGCCCAACCTTGTCTTCTTCTTGCTGTACTTTGCAATACTCTCGCAAAACAGCAACACCCAATCTGGAACGACCCTATTCTCATGTGTCAGGGTCCATAGATACTACAAGTCCTGACCATAGATTTTGTTAACCTCGCCGTGCCCGAGAAAACACATAGCTAACACCTTGTGTGCCAGCCTGAGACATGGGTGGGTTATCTCATAATTATATCAGTAGTAGAGGGTCGAAATACCTGCCCAGTAGCACGGAACCACAAGTCAAAGGGTTCCTGTCTAGTCTGATTCCAGCCCTCAGTAGGGTCCTTAGTCACCCCAAATGCCACAGCTACGTCTTGAAAAGTAAAAGCATATTCCTTTCCTTGCAGAATAAAAAGGATATCCTTCTTCTCTATACTGTAAGAAAAACTACTAATGAAGTCCCTTGTAATAGTCTCATCAGTAGGAGCATTCAGCCTCATAAAATTTCCTAGACCACAGTTCCGCAACAAACTCAACGTACACTCATCCATACCTAGCTGCTCTGATGTCGGGATACAATAAAATTTTGTAGTAACTGCAGCTTTCGAGTCCAAAAGAGCCCGGACTCGTTTCTCATCTTTGGTCAAAGCTTTCCTGAATCCTTCCATTATTGTGTACGAAGTGAGAAAAGCAAGGGAGAAAGAAGTAATAAAAACTCACAAAATCAGCCGACGAAAACTTTGTGCAAGGGGAATCTGGCGATCGCGGGAATGAATCTGGCGATCGCGGTAGGCTTGTGCACACAAAATCTGGTGACTGAGAGCTATGGCGATCGCGACTCAAGGGTAGCGATCGCGACCGCAAGCAATTCCGGAGAGTTGCTTTTGAGGCGAGGTGGCGATCGCGGTCGGTCTTCTTCTCCGATCTGTTGCGGGAGATTGCGGGGCTCCGGCGAGTCTTGAGGGACAGATTTGGGGTTGTTTTGTGGGGTTTGGCTTATGAGGGTGGAGATTTGTGCGGAGATGGCTATGGAGTTTTGGAGGAGGTGAGAGTTTTTGAGTGTGGTGGCTAGGGTTATGTGGGGGGAGAGCTGTTGGGATTTGTTGTGAGGTGGGGGAGAGATAGGGGATGAATATCTGATGTGGGGATATAGGGTAGCTCGACCCATCAAATTTTTTGGCCCAACAAAATTTGGCCCAGCTGACGTCATCATCCAGTAAGCACCATGTCAGCACTTCGTCAGCGCCCAGTCAACGCCACATCATTGCCACGTCAGCACGAATTTCCACGTCTTTTTTTTTCTTTCTTTTTTCTTTTTTTTTCGGGAGAGAAGACTTGCAGCGGGATTGGCTACGGACTGTAGTTGACCCTAAGCTTCAGTGCTTTCCTCCTATCCATAAAAAATACTAAAAAGAAAATTAAACCGAACAAAACACACAAAAAATAAATAGAAACGAACTCAAACCTCGGTTTCCCTCCCGAGTAGCGCCTTATTTAACGTCGTGGCTCGACCTCATGCCTTTCAATCAGGTTTCATCAATAGGCTCCGTAAGATATTGCTCATCATGATAGGCTTTCAAACGTTTCCCATTTACCTTAAACACCTTATTAGTTTCCCCATCATATAAATCCACTGCTCCATGGGGGAAGACTTGGGCAACAACATATGGTCTTGTCCATCTAGATTTAAGTTTACCTGAGAAAAGTTTCAGGCGTGACTGGAATAATAGAACTTTATCACCTGCTTTAAGTTATTTCTCAAAATGTTCTTGTCATGCCAAATCTTCGTCTTCTCCTTGTATATGAATGTATTGTCATAGGAATCGATCCTTGCTTCCTCTAGCTCACTCAATTGCAACTTCCTGAATTCTCCAACTTCACTAATTTGCATGTTGCATTTCTTGACAGCCCATAATGTCTTATGCTCAAGCTCCACTGGAAGATGACAACCTTTACCAAAAATTAATCGATAAGGTGACATACCTATGGGAGTTTTGTAGGCTGTACGGTAGGCCCACAATGCATCATCTAATCTCAGGCTCCAATCCTTCCTGTTGGGAGCCACTGTCTTCTGTAAGATGGTCTTGATTTCCCTGTTTGACAGCTCAGCTTGTCCATTGGTCTATGGATGATAGGCAATCGAGACCCTCTGAGTAACATGGTACTTCTTCAGCAATGCACTTACCGTCTTGTTACAGAAATGAGTACCCCTGTCACTTATGAGAGCCTTGGGAATACCAAAACAAGCAAATATGTTCTCTTTCAAGAACCCTGCTATAAATCAAGAATCATCAGTCTTGGTGGCCTTCGCTTCCACCCATTTGGAAACATAGTCCACCGCAAACAAAATATATAGGTTCCCGAATGAGCTAGGAAAAGGTCCCATAAAGTCAATCCCCCAAACATAAAAAATCTCACAAAAGGTGACTGGTGCTTGAGGCATCTCATTCTTTTGAGACATGTTCCCAACTCGTTGGCATTGATCACAGGTTTTGCAATAGGCATAAGCATCCTGAAAGATGTGTGGCCAATACAAACCTGCATCCAACACTTTCCTAGTTGTTCCGTTAGCCCCAAAGTGACCCCCACATGCATAAGAATGACAAAAAGACAAGACAGATTGTACCTTATTATCAGGAAGACATCGACAAATCACCTTATCATTACAGTGCCTCCAAAGATAAGGATAATCCCACACATAGAATCTAGCTTCGCTTCTCATCTTATCCTTTGAGCCTTAGAAAAATTAGGGGGTGAACTCTCCTATGACCAGATAGTTCACCATATTTGCGTACTAGGGCTTGAAGGTTTTCAGAGTGAGGAGCATTGCTTCAAGATCTAAGTCAAGATAGCTCTCTGCGGGACCATGGCGATCGCCACTGCCATATAGCGATTGCGGTCGCGATACAAAATCAAGGCCACCTTCTATCAGAATATGGCGATCGCCACCATTGTCTGGCGATCGCGGGATTGAAGCAGAGGCCAATGCGGACTCAGAAGCATGATCAGGAAAGTTTCCCTGAATTTGCTTCTGCATCTTTGGCTTGTCGTCTCCACTAACTAATCTACTCAAGTGATCAGCCACCAAGTTCTCAGCACCTTTCTTGTCTTGAATCTCCACATCAAACTCACTCAGCAACAAGATCCATCGAATCAACCTTGGCTTGGCATCCTTCTTCGTCATAAGATAACGAAGCGCTGCATGGTCAGTATAAACAATTACCTTGGTACCAAGTAGATATTGTCTGAATTTCTCCAAGGCAAACACAATTGCTAGCATCTCCTTCTCAGTGGTGGAGTAGTTCCTTTGTGCTCCATTCAAAGTCATAGAAGCATAATGAATTACATGGGAAGCTCTTGCTTCTTTCTGCCCAAGAACTGCTCCAACAACATAGTCACTAGCATCACACATGAACTCAAAAGGACGAGACCAATCCGGCGCCTGAATGATTGGTGCACTCATTAAACGAGTTTCCAACTCATCAAACGCCTTCTTGCACTCGTCATTAAGCTCAAAATCAACCTCCTTCTTCAGCAGCTCACATAGAGGTGATGAGGTTTTTGAAAAGTCTTTAATAAACCTGCGATAGAAACCTGCATGACCTAGAAAAGAACGAAATTCCCGCACATTAGTAGGATAAGGCAAAGACTGAATTACGTCAATCTTCGCCTTATCAACCTCAATACCCCTAGATGACACAATATGACCCAACACAATACCTTGCTCAACCATGAAATGACACTTTTCAGAATTAAGAACCAAGTTGGTTTCTACACATCTTTTAAGCACTAATGTCAAATGATTTAAGCATGCATCAAAACTATCACCATGGACCGTGAAATCATCCATAAAAACCTCTGTGAAATTCTCCACATACTTAGAAAAAATACTCACCATACACCTTTGGAATGTACCGGGTGCGTTACACAACCCAAATGGCATCTTGCGGTATGCAAAAGTACCAAAAAGACATGTAAATGTCGTTTTCTCTTTATCCTCCGGAGCTATGGGAATTTGAAAATAACCTGAGTATCCATCCAAAAAGCAATAGAAAGGGCGACCGGCAAGTCACTCAAGCATTTGATCAATAAATGGCAAAGGAAAGTGATCCTTTCTAGTTACCACTTTCAGCTTACGGTAATCTATGCAAACTCGCCAACCTGTTTGTAACCTGGTGGGAACCAACTCTCCTTGTTGATTCTCCACAACTTGAATACCACCCTTCTTGGGAACACATTGTGTAGGACTAACCCATTGACTGTCAGAGATAGGAAAAATCATACTTGTTTATCACCTCCTTCTTCACCACTTCAGTCATTGGTGGATTGAGTCGCCTCTGGGGTTGTCTGGATGGCTTGGGATTCCCTTCCAGCAAAATCCTATGCATACATGTCGAGGGACTAATCCCTTTAATGTCTGCAATGGTGCATCCCAAAGCTACCTTATGCTCTACAAGCACTGCCACTAACTTCTCTTCTTGCTCCTTGGGAAGATGGCTAGAAATAATGACAGGTAATGTGTCACCTTTTCCAAGAAAAGAATACTTCAAGTGTTTGGGCAACTCCTTTAACTCAACTTCTGGTGCCTGCACAATAGAGGGTAGGAGCTTCTCGCTCGGTACTATTAGTTCCAAGGGGCCATTGCCCAAATGAGTGTAGGGAGGCTTACCTTCAACATTCAATTGCGCCAAGACTACCTGCATGTTAGTGGATAAAGCCATATATGCATGTGGATCCTCCACATCATTCTCAATGATCGATTTCAGCTCATCACAACACGTAATAGCAAACACATCTTGAACAATAGGTTCAATCACATCAATGGAACACAAAGAATGGTCATCAATGGGGTGTTTCATAACATCATAAATGTTGTACTCAACCTTCTCCCCATCAAATTCCATTGTCAGTGTCCCACTGTTCACATCAATCTTAGTTTGAACAATTTTCATGAAAGGCCTACCTAGAAAAATAGGTGTTGCATGCTTGTCATGCTCCATATCCAACACAAAGAAATCAGCAGGAAAAATCAGATCACCAACCATAACAAGAACATCTTCAACAATTTTCATGTTGTACTCAACCTTCTCCCCTTTCGGGTACACATTAGATCTATCAGCAAGTTGAACAACAATTCCTGTTTCATGCAAGGGTCCTAACCCTAGTGATTCATACAAAGAGTAAGGCAAAACATTGATTGATGAACCTAAATCTAGCATAGCTTTTTCAAATTTTGTTTCACCAATCACACATGGAATGCTAAACATGCCTGGATCACCACATTTCTTAGGCATACATCTTTGAAACACAGTAGAAACTTGCTCACTAACTTTCACCTTTTGTTTTCCCTTAAGTTTTTTATTCCTTTTAATCATGCAAATTTCTTTCAAATACTTAGCAAATCTAGGAATACTCTTGACAAGTTTTAACAAAGGAATGTTTACCTCACACCTACTAAAGGTTTCAAAGATCTCTTTGTCATTCTCCGGTCTTCGAGTCTCCTTCAATGCCTCAGGAAAGGGAGCAACAGGTTTCTGTGAGAACATGGGAGGAAATATAGGACGAATGTAGTCGTCTTTAGTCTCAGAAGCCTCCCGGCGATCGCCATCAAATCCTGGCGATCACGGTTTTGAACAGCCAGCTTCTGCAGAAGTCCCGCGATCGTGGGTAATATCTGGCGATCGCGGTTCTGTTACTGAGGAATCCGTAATTTCTGGAGTAAGGTCGCGATCGCGGCCCATTTCTGGCGATCGCGGTCTGTCTTCTGTTTCAGAATCCTGCTTCTGTTTGCCCTTTTCAAAAGTAGGGTTATCAATCAAAAACATTCCACTTCTCAGCGTCACAACACTAACAATTTCTCTCGGGTTCACTACTGTTTGTAGCGAAATTATCAACGAGATGATAACTAAGCAATTGTAGGGCAAAGATCAAAGAATACGATATAATCTCAACAATCAAGAACGATGTAGGAAATTAGGGTTGAAGCTTGAACTTAGTATTACTCGTATGGTGGCTGAATGATATACAAAGAAGGCGTTAGCCTCTATTTATAGGCTAACCCTAATAATATCTTTTAGGAAATGAGATCTTATCTCTTCCTTTTATCTAATGAGGATATAATAATAAGTTAAAAAGATATTCTTTCTCGTATCTTTTACCAATTACAACAATATACAAGGAAATAAGATAATGTATACTCGGCCGACTCCATCTTTAAGGTAGACGAAATCTTTTCCACGTCTCATCGCGTTGACGACGTCGTCATTGCTTCTCGTCACGTCGACGTGATCATCCTACGCGTAGCTTACCACGCGTTCCTTACTCGTCGTATTTTTAGGCACAAACAATACCCCTAAGGCGTCTTACAGGGCTTAACATCTAGTAGAGCTGGGAGACGCCTTCTTTCTTCAAGGAATACGTCTTCATTGAATTTGGAACGCGTTGATGATTACGTCATTCGAGACTTTAATATCGTCGCAGAGCTTTGATCATCATTTTCCCTCAATCATTTCCACGTACGTGATGGAGAGCTTCGTTATCCGTGCCGACAACGTTCACTTGTAACGGCTAGTTTTTCCCAATGGCTATAATGCCGTTGAAGTTTCCTTCGTGTTTCTCGCGATCGCAATGGCTATATAAGGAGAAGATTTTTACTTCCTCCTTACCTCTTTTACAGCTTTCCTACTCTGAATACTCATTGCTTTCTCATCTACTCACGCTCTACAGATCATTCGCTTCTCCTCTCTTTTCTTAAATTTCTTCTTCACCTATTTCTCGACTTCTAAAATGACTTCTTTCTACGTGCCAAAGAACATCTTGAAGGGTTCCGACTGTAAATCTTCAGAGGCGCGTAGCGTCGAAAGGTTAAGGTCGCTGGCGAATCTTGGTCCCGAAGTAGAGATCGAGATACTCCTTCAAGGGGTATCTGCCGATGCATACCGCCCGTGATGGATAGCGGTGTACGAATACCCTTTTCTCACTGGTCATCAATTTCCTTTTTCGCCATTGACGAAGGCGTTTATGCTTACGCTGGGAGTAGCCATCGGGAAACTCCTGCCGAGCGTATGGAGGGTTTTTGGCGCTCTGGACGACGTGGCATCGAGGCATGGCGTCGAGATCGTCGTCGATGTTCTCGCTCAGTCCTTGATGATTCAAAGGAAGATGGCCATAAGAGTGGGTTTGAAGTCGAGACCTAAAACAACCCGGATCACCATCGAGGGAAGCCAGGCTGATCGTCAATGGGCCGACTTCTTTTATTTCGTGAACAAATCAACTCTCGGCGAAGAGTGTTCTTGGCTTATCGAGTGCTCGAATCCTGCGAGTAAGTTTTCTTTCTTTGCTCATCTATGTCTTTGTACGTCGATGCTTTGTAACTCACGTTGGGTCTCGTCTTCACGTTCTTTGCAGTCAACACAGACGTTATCGTGGTGAGGCGAGAGACTAAGAAGGTTATCGCTAGACTCCTCGAGATCCCGGAGAGTGAGCAAACTTTTCATCATCACGACGGGGAAGGACATCGTATTGTTCCTACGACTCAGACCGGTATAGTGCTTCTATTCCTTTACCTTGTTCTTTCTTTTCTTTCGCTTTAAGTGTCTTAACCCCTTTCTTTCGACGTTCTTTAGTATCAGCAGCTGCTTCTCGTGTTCGTAGCGGGGGAGAATCTGCATCCACTCTTATTGCGTCGCCAAAGAGGAGTCGTATCGGAGAGGGAACTGCTTCCGAGGCTCCTATCCACATCACGCCTATTATTTCTCTCGTCTTGTCTTTGTCTCCTTCTTCAATTCTGGCGAAGAGGTCACGCAAGGGCAAGGAGAAGGTTGTTGAGAAATTGGAGTTCGGATTCGAGACCGTCGACGACTTTCCGGGAGTTATTTCTCATGTCGTCGCATCCGGGAGAACGTTTCTGCCTGCTATGAAGGGGCTCCAAACTCCTCCAGCGCTTGACTACTATTTGCCGATGGAGACGGAGGATGTGATGGGAGAAGCTATTGCTGCACAGTGGCAAGTGAGTTTTCTGTATTCTTCCACCGAGTTTCTTGCCTTTGCTTTGATTCTGACTTCTTTATCTTTCTCCTCTTAGGCGCTTCAGTCTTCATTATGCGTCTGGGGATGCTTTTCCGATTTTGTTGATCGGATGAAGGGCCATGGTAGACAAGCAATCGGCCGACGAGGTGAAGATTAAAGAGCTTAACGCGACGATCGAGACGTTGCGTAAGGCGGAGAGCGAGGCTCGGGAGAAGGTCACGGCGACGCTTAAACTTAACGACGACCTTACTAAGCAGGTGGAGGACTCAAAGACGAGAATTGCTACTTTGGAGGACGAGATAGCAGGGAAAGAGAAGAAGCATACCTCGGAGCTCAAGGAAGTGAAGACTTATTGGTCTTGGCTTTCTCGTGTGGAGGTTATTGAGCAATACGGTGTTGGTCAACATCTTGGTTGGGATCTAGTAAAAGAGCGGCGGGAGTTCGAAGCGACGTTCACGGAGCTTCCAAAAGGCGTCGAGGCGGGCCCTTTTCCCTTGCATCCTCTAGCGGATCCTGACGTCATGGAGGACGATGTTCCTCACCTTAATGATGTTGATCCTAACGACCTTGTTGAAGATGACGAGGGTGTCGACGAGGAAGTCGTCGTGGAGGATTCTGAAGGTGAGGACGAGGGAGAACATGAATACAAGGACGCGGATGGTTCTTCGTCGAGCTCCTCTGAAGACGAGAGTGAATCGTCGTGACTTTCCGGGATCATTCTCCCCTTGGGCTCTTTGTAAAGTTCATTTTTACTTCTTTTTGTTTACGTGTCGCCGATCTTTGGGGCGTTTTCTTGTAAATACTTTTGTCCTCGCCCTTCTTGATGGGCCTTTATAATATAACTTTTTGATTCCTGGATCTTTTACGCTTTGATTATGTCGTTACGTCCAGACGTGTTCTTCTTGGCAACGGTGTTTCTTCTCGTATGAGTTCCTTGTTGCTTATGCGATGGCGTTGTTGTTTTTGGTTTGATTCTTTGGGCATAATCCTACCCCTTTTGGTAGGTTTAGCTCGGGTTTCTTGTTAGCTGGGCTAGAGCTACCAAATACCTCCATACCACCTCTTCTTGTATGTTTTGTGGCGTCGTGTACTTTAAGTATGAGCGCCTTGTCTTGTGTACGCGTAAGATTTTTGCAACTTCTAATCGTGTAGTTTGCTTATGAGTACGTAGGTTCAATCTTTGAACTTTGTTGCTTGTCTTTATGGTTTGATTTTCTACCCCTAGTATTGTTGTGGTCATTGCGGCTGCTTTTGTTATGTTGCCGGCTTACATGAAGGTTGGGTCCATCATTTCCTCCGAACCCAAAGCGAGTGGCGGACGTAGGTCAGCGTGTGATTTTATCAGCTTGTGACATTACCCCTTACTTTATGGTGGATCCTTTGCCACACGCTAGCATTAGGTCAACGTCGAACTCTTTTAATCGACGGGCCTATTCATCGTGTAGCGTCCGATTTCTCGATTGTTTGGACTTCCGATGCCGGTGGACGCCTCCCAGCCGGTTTGACGTTTTGCCCGTGGATTCATGACTCTCAGAGGGGTCGTGGAAGGCGCGAGTACGCGTTCCTGGAGAGTGGTCGTGGCAATAGGTTTCCCTTCTTTGCTCAGCGGACCGTGCCGGTTTCGTGAGGTACCAGGCTTCATTCCCCATGACCATTTCCACACGTCGCTAACAATCATGGGAAGCGTCGACTCGGAGTCGGCTGTTTGGCTAACGTTGTGTACGCGTAGATGAAGCCTTGAACGCGTAGACTAACGAAATTCCTCCCCGACGCGGATTTTTGCCGCGGCCTTTTGTAGCTTTGTGTTACGTCATAGACATAGAGCAAGTAATTTTGGAAACGAAACAACTCAGCATACTTAACACGTTGGAGAAAATAAGAGTGTACTCATATATTAATAGAAAGATGCTTCATAGACTAACAAACTTTGACGCTGACGCTTACCCCTAGTCGTTACGAGCCCTTTCGCTTCGACTCTAAGATAACGATGCTAACTTATTTAATTCTTGAAAGAAACTAATTCTAATCATGCGAGAAAAAACACAAAGAAAATAATGCTAGAAAATTTGGAAATTCTTATCACTTTTGTCGGACTTGACTTATGGCGGGTGATGCTTTAGGAACATGCAGCTTAAGTTGTTATCTTTTGCTTGGACTCTTTGCTTGTACTTACTTGGTAGATCGGTATCCTCTTGCTTGACAAATTTTTTTTCTTGTCGCGTCAGGGATTGATTTTCCGCCCCTAGCTTTTTCTTTGTGATCCCTTGATTGCTACGCCTCCTTCTCCTTACCTAACGATGCGTTGGTAGCGTTTCTTACTCCGATGCTATATCATTCTCTCGTGACTTGATGTTCGCCTTTGATCTCTTGGATCCCCATGGGGATGGGAATTTCAGGGACTGGTGGTACGTTGAAGGTACAACTTTCATGTCGTGCAGCCAAGGCCTTCCTAGGATGACATTGTAAGGAGATTCGATCTCCATAACTGCGAACTTGTTGATACCCCTGGCCAAGGTTGCTAACGTAATCTCTCCTAACATGTTTGCCACTTCACCAATTAACCCCACCAAGGGAACGTACTTCTTTACGACGTCATCGTTAGAAAGCCTGAGCTCTTTTATAGCGGATGTAGTGATTATATTGGCGGAACTCCCGTTGTCTATGAGGATTCTCTTGACCAGGCAGTTGCTGACGGTGAGGGAGATGACTAATATGTCGTGATGCTCTACCATCTCGTTTGGTTCCTCCAACGTGATCGGGTAGTTTCTTCTGGTAGGACGGATTTGATAGACTCGCGTCATATCACTATCATCGCGTAAGATCTTGATATTCCTTCTAGCGGCGGATGTAGTGTAGCCGCTCGCGGAGGAGCCTCCGAGGATGGTATGTATTGTCCGGGTATGACTTGATGGAGGTGGGGGAGGGGTAGGAGACTTCCTTTCTTTCTTTATTCCTTCGAACGCGTTCTTTCCTTCTCTGGAGAGCAAATCCCTCAAATCTCCCCTCTTTAGCAGCCTTAATACCTCTTTTCTCATAGTGTAACAACCATCCGTAGTATGACCTGTATCATTATGAAATTCACAATACCCCTTCCCTGTTCCGGGTCTTCTCCCTGGATTTGGCTTCTTAGGCCATTGTACGTCGTGCAACCCTTCCATCGCACTCATAACTCGCAACGCATCAGTCTTCATGGGGATACCTCTGTCGACCATATAAACGCTATCAACTTCGCTCACATTATGTACCATTTGCGGCTCTCTTTGGAAAGGCTTATTTCTCCTATCATGGCGTTCCCCTCGTTCTTGATGGCGGTCGTTATGTCGACGCTGAGGAGAATTCCTACGTGGAGGAGTCTGTCTACGCGTAGATCGGGAATTTTCTTCGGCATGCCTTAGGAGATCTTCCTCTAGGCGCATAGCTTCCATGGCTCTTTCCCTTGTTGAGACGAATGACATCAGAACGCGTCGGCAACAGTAGATTCGCTACAGTTCGGGATCGTGATCTTCTCGTCGTTGAAACGCTTCATGAAGGCCCTTATGGTTTCGCCTTTGTTCATGCGCATGTTATGGAGGTCTGAAGGTTGCTTTGCAAACATCTTACTGCTGGCGAATTGTAGGCGGAATATGTTGGAGAGTTCGGCGTAAGACGAGATACTTCCTTTAGGTAGGTGGATAAACCATGTCAGGGTTGGACCCTTCAACGTCGAGCTAAAGAAATTGCACATCATTGCCTCTCTCAGTTCCGGCTCGATTGGACTCGTGGAGAGCTTGGCTTTGTAGAGTAGGATATGCTCTTCTGGGTCGTCGGATCCGTCGTAGACGGGGAGATCCGCGACGGTGAATTTCTTGGCTATCTTCTGGGTGGCGATGGCGGCGACAAAGGGACATTAGCATCATCTCTCTCCTTAAAGCTCCGACTTGTTGTGCTACGAGCGTAGCGACGACGCTCGGGGTCGTATTTTCCTCAAGTTTCCTCCTTTGAACCGTTTCTGTACGAGGAACGTATTCATGGTGCTCTTGGGCACATGGCTCCAGTCTCCTTAGTAAGCTCCAGCACCGTTTTCTCACTTGCGCACATGGCTTCTGCCTGGATCTTCTCGAAGGAGTTGAATTGTGCTTGGACGGCGGCTACGTTGGTTACTTCGCCGTCTACCCCCTGTTTTTCTACGGGAGCGTTGCTTTTTGGAGTGTTGGGAGTATTCTCGAGATCTTTCCCTACGTCTTCGCCCGCTGGAACGAGAGGAATCGTCGCGGGGTCTTCTTCCTCGGATCTCTTTTCGCTGTTACGCGGGTTGTTCGTCGGGCTCGTCATGGTTTTCCTGCAAAAAAGAAGTTCTTTTCGTATGGAGAGACGATACCTTTTTGATCAAGCCCCAAGGTGGGCGCCAATTGTTTGTAGCGAAATTATCAACGAGATGATAACTAAGCAATTGTAGGGCAAAGATCAAAGAATACGATATAATCTCAACACTCAAGAACGATGTAGGAAATTAGGGTTGAAGCTTGAACTTAGTATTACTCGTATGGTGGCTGAATGATTTACAAAGCAGGAGTTAGCCTCTATTTACAGGCTAACCCTAATAATATCTTTTAGGAAACGAGATCTTATCTCTTCCTTTTATCTAATGACGATATAATAATAAGGTAAAAAGACATTATTTCTCGTATGTTTTACCAATTACAACAATATACAAGGAAATAAGATAATGTATACTCGGCCGACTCCATCTTTAAGGTAGACAAAATCTTTGCCCTGTCTCGTCGTGTTAACGACGTCTTCATTGCTTCTCGTCACGTCGACGTGATCATCCTACGCGTAGCTTACCACGCGTTCCTTACTCGTCATATTTTTAGGCACAAACAACTACCGTTTGAGATGGCAGCTTTCCCGAATCTCTAGCTTCTAAGTTGCTCACAGCTTGAGCAATCTGTCCTATTTGTTTCTCAAGATTCTGGATGCTTGATTTCATCTCAGCGCTTTGTTGCATCACAGTCTGAGCTAAGGACTTAATCATCTCTTCAGCAGTCATAGAACTCTGAGGTTTAGGTTGTTGTTGCAAGACCTGAGGGTTTTGAACATTCACTAGTGGAAAAAACACTTGTTGCAGCGCCCTTGTTGCGGCGGACAAAACATTGCCCGCCTCAACAGATGTTTGTTGAGGCGGGCAAAACTTTGCCCGCCTCAACAACCTCAAAAAATTGGACTTGTTGAGGCGAACACAATTTTGTTCCCTTCAACAGGTATTGACTTTTTGAAGCGGGCAAAACTTTGCCCGCCTCAACAGACCCTGTTGAGGCGCACATTTAATGGCCGCCTCAAAAAGTCCTTCAGATTTAAAAACTTAATAATTTTTACCCTTGAATTTTATACATGTCCACGGATCGCCATCTCAACCGTTGAATCACCAAATATCCAATGGCTCACATAAACCATAAACTCCCAAATAAATTAAAAAAACCCTAATTCATTAATCTGACGTCTTTCTCCTCTTCATCATTCTCCATCTTCATCAATCTCCCTCCTCTGAAAAACCTATCTCTCCTCCTCTCATATCTTCTTCAATCTCCCATCGCCTCATAGATCTCTCCTCTTCATCAATTTCTCCCTTCGTCGCCTCACATCTCGCCTCCTTCGTCGCCGCCTTCGTCTCATTCATCGTCGTCGTCCCTTCGTCGCCTCGCCTTCTTCGTCGTCGTCTCTTGCCAGCTCCTCCCTTCGCCGCCTCGACTCTTCTAACACCGCCTCTCCTTCCGGTTTCTATAATCACAAGGCGCAAGGTGAATTCAGTTTTCGTTTCCAGATCAAGTTCCAATTAGTTTTCTGGCGATGTCCATTCTGTACAAGCTGAGTTTCTGTCGATTTCAGTGTTTCGTCTCCATCTCTCTCGACTCCAGCTTCGGCTTCACCCTCTCCATCTCCACCAGATCTCATCAAATCTAGAAGATTCGAGTTTAGGTTTTCTTTTAGGTTGTTGAAGATTTGTTGATCAGATCTAGATTTGTTGAAGATTAAGTTTAGTTTTTAGGTTTTGTTCATCAGATCCGGATTTTTGTACATTTTTTAGGTTCATCAGATCTGTTCAATTTTTTGTAGTTTTTGTACTGATCATGAGATCGAATTTTTTACGATTGAAGTTTCTGCAAATTTTTGGCTATTTGTTGAATATATTTTTTGTATTGCAAAGTTTCAATTTGTGGAATATATTTGTTGTACTGCAAAGTTTCAGCAAGTTTTTTTTTTCGTTCAGAGGCTTTTGAGGCGGGCACCTCTTGTTCGCCTCAACAATAGGCATCATTTGAGGCGGGCAGTGGAGTGTCTGAGGCATAATTTTGGCTATTTGTTGAGGCGGGCGCCTTTGTGCCCGCGTCAACAAGTATTTACCTATTGCAGCCCCCTCTGTTGCAGCGCCCCTTGCCCGCCTCAATAGGGGGGGTTTTGCCCGCCTCAACAGGTGTTTTTTCCACTAGTGATTGTTCTGATTATCCCACCTCAAGTTAGGATGATTCCTTGTACCTGGATTATAATGATTAGCATAAGGATCAAATCTAGGCCTAGGCTGCCATCCTCCTGCAGCATTCACCTCAGCATTCGGCTCTTGGAGTTGTGGACACGCATCAGTAGGATACCCTGCATCAGTGCATACCCCAAAAGCTTTCACTTGTTGTTGACTACTACTTTTCAGCATTAAGGACTTCACCATATCCTTCAACTCATTCATATCAGTTTGAATTCTAGCCGGATCAAGTGAACATACTGAAGGGGAACCCTGTCTATTACCGAATTGCCTTGAACTTTCAGCCAACTCTTCAAACATTTCAGTGGCCTGAGGTATAGTCAATTTCATAAAATTACCTCCACATGATGCGTTTACCATTCTACGATCCTCATCAATCAGGCCACTAAACAAGTACATAAGAAGATCCTGGTCAGTGTAACTGTGGAATGGACAGCTTGAGCACAACTTCTTGAACCTCTCATAGTACTCATATAGACTCTCAGTTGAGTGTTGTTGAATGGTCGTGATGTCCTTCTTCAAGCTACTCAGTTTTGTGGTTGGGAAGTACTTTTATAAGAAAACCTTCTTCATCTTAGCCCATGTATCAATACTCCATGGGGCTTGATAGTAGAGCCAATCATTCGCAGCATCTTTCAGAGTAAATCCGAAAGCTCTCAACATGACTTGCTCCTCAGTAACACCTCTAGGCTTCATACTAGAACATACGGCATGGAACTGAGGCAAATGTTTGTTTGGATCCTCACCTGCTAAGCCATGGAAGTGTGGAAGCTCGTGAATTAAACCAGCTTTCAACTCAAAATTCACACCTTCAGCTATCTCAGGAAATCTCACAGCCAAAGGTTGTTGATCTATGTTCGGGGCAGTGAGTTGCCTTATAGTAGGCAATGGTGGTTCATGTTGTTGGCCGAGTGGAAATCCATCAGCTCCTTCATCACCCATCTCTCTATTTTGGTTCAAAGCTGCTCTACGGTTCCTGTGGAACGTCCTCTCAATCTCTGAATCAAAAGCAACAAGAGATGAATTAGTAGCACGAGTCTGAACCATAAAGGTTCACACCAAATAGTTGATAAGTCACAATTACCACAGAAATAGAATAATTCAATTCCCCAGCAACGGCGTCAAATTTGATAGAGCAATTGTCGTGGTTGCTGTTTGTGCCTAAAAATACGACGAGTATGGAACGCGTAATGAGCTACGCGTAGAAGAATTATCTCGACGCGACGAGAAGAATAAAGGATGTCGTCGACGTGACGAGACGTGGCAAAGGTCTCGTTTATCTTGAAGATTAGGTCGGCCGAGTATATTTTATCCTATTTTGTATTATATTATTGTAAATGGTAAAAGATACGGTAAAAAATATCTTTTACCTTGTTTATTATATCGTTATTTAGATAAAAGGAAGAGATAAGATCTCGTTTCCTTAAAGATATTATTAGGATTAGCCTATAAATAAAGGCTAACGCCTGCTTTGTAAGTATCTAAGCCTTCATTCGAGTAATACCAAGCTAAAGTTTCAACCCTAATTTCCTACCTTGTTCTTGAGTGTTGAGATTATACCGTACTCTTTGATCTTTGCCCTACAATTGCTTAGTTATCTTCTTATAGGTAATTTCTCTACAAACAATTGGCGCCCACCGTGGGGCCAGATCAAAAAGGTATCGTCTTTCCATACGAAAAGAACTTCTTTTTTGCAGGAAATCATGACAAGTCCGACCAACAGCCCGCGTGGTGGTGAAAAAAGATCCAAAGAAGAAGATCACGTAACGGTTCCTCTCGTCCTGACGGAAGAAAACACGGGAAAAGATCTCGAGAACACTCCTGGCACTCCAGAGGACAACGTTCCCACAGAAGAGCAGGAGACGAGCGGCGATATGACCAACGTGACCTCTGTCAGAGTCCACTTCGACACCCTCCAGAAGGCTTGGACAGAAGCTAAAAACGCCAGCGAAGAGAACACGTAGGGACTCACCAAAGAGAACGAACGACTACGCTCCATCATAAAAGAGCTCAGGGAAGAGTCAGCGAAGCCACTCACCTATGTTCGTAGTCAAAGCGTCATTCGCCGCCTAGATATGGATGCTATCGCCGAAGAAAGAGAGGATTACGGATCCCAGGAGCAACGAAACACCATCACGTCGAGAGAAACGAGTCAGAAAGAAAACTCTAAAGAGAACTTGACTGCAGACGCCGTCGCCGCGCTCGTAGCACAACAAGTCGGAGCCTTAAGGAAGGAGATGATGTTGATGCCCGGGCCTCCCAAATCCATAATCCCTGAGCACGAGTTCGGATTTCAAGAGAGCCCTTTCATCACTGCTATCGCCGCCCAGAAGATAGCCAAGAAGTTTACCGTCGCCGACCTCCCCGTTTATGACGGATCCGATGATCCGGAAGAACACGTCTTACTCTACAAAGCTAAGCTCTCCACGAGTCCGATCGAGCCAGAGTTAAAAGAAGCGATGATGTGCAAATTCTTTAGTTCAACATTGAAACGTCCAGCCTTGACGTGGTTCATCCACTTACCAAAGGGAAGCATCTCCTCCTACGCGGAACTTTCCAACCTATTCCGGTTGCAATTCGCCAGCAGTAAGTTGTTCGCAAAGCAGCCTTCAGATCTCCATAACATGCGCATGAACAAAAGCGAAACCATAAGAGCCTTCTTCAAGGGTTTCAATGACGAGAAGATTACGATCCTAGACTGCGGCGAGGCTACTGCTGCCGACGCATTCAGATGCACACTCCCCCGAGACAACGATCTGTACAAGGAGCTGACGAAGACTCGTCCTACTTCATTTATCTCGACGAGAGAAAGAGCTATGAAAGCCATATGCCTTGAAGAAGACCTCCTAAGTCACGCTGAAGAAAAGTCTCGATCTCCACGTAGACGTACCCCTCCGCACATAGATTCTCCCCAACGGAAGGAGGGCGAACGTTAAGATAGAAGAAACAAGCCGTTTCATAGAGAACCTCCCATAATGCATAACATAAGCGAAATCAATAACGTCTACGTGGTTGATAGAGGTGTATACATGAAAACCGACGCATTGAGGGTTATGAACGCGATGGAAAAGCTCCACGACGTGAAGTGGCCTAGAAAGCCAAACCCGGAAAAGAAGTCAGGATCGGGAAGAGGATATTGCGAGTTCCACAACGACTCAGGACATCCAACAGACGGTTGCTATACTCTGAGAAAAGAAGTGCTACGTCTCCTGAAAAGAGGCGACCTTTTAAACCTACTCTCCAAAGAAGGAAGGGACGTGTTCGAAGGAGCAAGAAAGGGGAAGAGATCCCCGACGCCACAACCTCCCTCGTCGAGTCGCTCAAGGACAGTTAACATGATCTTTGGAGGTTCTCCCATAAGCGGCTATACCGCCTCCGCCGCCAAAAAGAGCATCAAATCATTACGCGGCGAAGGAAGCGCTCTGCCAATCTACCACGTCAGGACCGTTAGGAAAGACTGCCCAATCATGTTCGAGGAACTCAACGGGAGCGTAGATCATCACGACGGGTTAGTTATCTCTTTAACCATTAGTAATTGCAAGGTTAAAAGAATCCTCGTCGATAACGGAAGCTCGGCCAACATCATCACCTTATCCGCGATCAAGGAGCTCGGATTGTCTAGCGACAACGTGGTGAAAAAGTACATCCCTTTAGTAGGTTTCAGTGGCGAAGTCGCCGATATGCTAGGAGAAATCACCCTAACCACTCTGGCCGAAGGGGTCAATATGCAAACCAAGTTCGTAGTGATGGAAGCCGAGTCGCCCTATAACATAATCCTAGGAAGGCCATGGTTACACAATATGAGAGCTATACCTTCAACGTACCATCAATCCCTGAAGTTTCCATCTCCATGGGGATCCAAGAGATCAAGGGTGAACTACAAATAGCAAGGGAATGCTACAACATAGGAATGAAGAGTACGACCAACGCATCCCTGGAGAAAAAGAGTAAGGCGTAGCAATTAAAAGACCATGAAGAACATGTGAGATATGCTGAACGAAGGTTCTACGAGATAAAAGAAGAAATAGGCAGGGTAGGCGACGAGACACACGTCCTAGAAGTAAAATCATACGCTATCCGAAGAATAGAGAAGAGGAAAGCGTCTTCATTGTCTGAATCATCGAGTAACAAAGAATCCAAACGCCTAAAAACGAGGAAAAGTCATGGAAAATCCAAGAAAGAGGCTAGGGGTAAAAGAGTAACCCCCGATCCGTCAAAGAAAAAGCCGTCCAATAAGCGAGATAAAGGCGTCCATAAGCACGACGCATCTCTTCGGAAACGTCAGCAAAGTCTCCGAGTTCAAAAGTGGAGGAAATTTATGGCGGAAAATCCCGACTTAAGCTACATGTTCTTGAAACGTCATGCACCGTAAAGGCACCATCATGAATGAGTTTGAGATACCTTTATGCGTCTTTTGATTCCCTTTTATTTCCCTTTGCATTAGTAGGATTAAGTTTTCAATAAAAGCATGTCGTTATCTTTAGGTCAAAACGACAAGGGGTCGTGGCGACTAGGGGTAGGTGTCGAAGTCGATGTTTGTTAGTGTTAGCGCATGATGCATCTTTTATTAATATACAAGTAGACCTTTTCTTTCCAACGTGTTAAGCATGCTGAGTTGTTTCATTTCCACGACTTGCTCTATGTCTATTAAGAGAACGTGCCTCTTGAGTACGGTGTACCAAATACGAAGCAAGAAGGCCGCGGTGAAAATCCGCGCCGGGGGCGAATTTCGTTAGTCTACGCGTTCGAGGCTTCATCTACGCGTAGGCAATGTTAGCCGAACCGCCGACCCCGAGTCGACCCTTCCCATGATTGTTAGCGACGTGTGGCAATGGTCATGGGGAATGAAGCCCGGTACCTCACGAAGCCGGCCGGATCCTCTGAGCAAACAAGGTCGAACCTATTTGACACGATCACTCTCCAGGAACGCGTCTTCACGCCTTCCAGCCCCTCTGAGAGTCATGAATCCACGGGAAAAACGCCAAACCGGCAGGGATGCGTCCACCGGCATCGTAAGTCCTAACAATCTAGAAATCGGACGCCACACGATGAATAGGCCCGTCGATTAAAAGAGTTCGACGTCGACCTAACGCTAGCGTGAGGCAACGGACCCACCTTAAAAGTAAGGGGTAACGTCACAAGCTGATAAAAATCACACGCTGACCTATGTCCACCACTCGCTTCAGGGTTCGGAGGAAATGTTGGACCCAACCTTCATGTAAGCCGGCAACGTAACTAAAGCAGCCGCAATGACCATACCATCTTATTAAGTAAATGAAGCTTTCTAACGCGTTCACTACGAGCAAAGTATCATACTAGGGGTAGAAAACCATACCCTACAAAGATAAAGTAGCAAAAGGGAAAGCCAAGAACTAAACCTATGTACTCGTAAACAAGCTACGCGTAAGAGGTTAAGGAAGTTAGAATCAATAAGAAAAAATTTCTACACAAACACAGAACAAAGTACACGCACCAAAGCAAAGTACGTAAGATATCAAGGCCAAATAAAGGGTAAGCTCCCAAGACGTCTCCAACGTGAAGATTAACGCACACGACGCGAAAAACGAATGAAGCGAATATGAGAATCTTTGGTATCTCTAACCTAGTCTAAAACGAGTCTAAGTCAAACCTGCCGAAAGGGGTACGATTACGCCAAAAGAAATAAAAGAGTACCTAAAGGATAGCAATGACATGAGAACAAGAAAGTTGGCGGCAACGAAACGAAGTCACCAAAGATGTTGATCCGAATTCAAGGAAAAAGAACAACAACGTCTTAATTTAAATAAAAATAAAGAAGCACTCCAAACTACAAGCAACGCGTACGAATACCCTACGCTAAGAAAAAGTTGAAAATTACAAGGACTTGGACTCTCCCTTAGACGACCCAGATCCGGATGCGCGACCATCGCCTTCTTCTTCGTCAGTCGGAGCCTCCTCTTCGTCGACGTGCTCCCCACCCTCAACATCCGCAACATCGGGATGAGAATCTGAACGCTTCCAAGAAGGACCATCATCAACGCCCTCAGGAAGTTCCGGATAAGCCTCCCTAAACTCAGCACGTTCGCTCACCGGATCCCAATCCTTGTACTCGCCAGCAGCATACTCCTCATAAACCTCCACTCTGGATAGCCAAGACCAATAGATCTTCGCCTCGTACAAATCCTTGTCATGTTGCGCCTTGTTCCTCTCCATGTCCTCCTTCAAGGTACTGAGATCCTTCTCCAGACCCTCGACTCGCTTGGTGATCATCTCGTTAAGGGAAAGAACCTCAGTAACCTTGTCCTTCGCCGTCTTCTCTGCGTCACGGGACTTCTCCAGCAAACTGTTCAAACGCGCAACCTCCGACGAAGCATCAGACGCCTTTTTCTCCAACGCCTCCATCTATTTTGGATACGCAGATAAGAGAGTCCAAGCGCTTAGCGATGCTTGAATCCCCTGAAAGAAGGAACAAGAAAAATAAGAAAGGAAGCTCGCGAGAAAGCCATCAGAGAAAATAGAAATTACAATCTTACCTGCCATTGAGCAGCGAAAGCCTCTCCCATAACGTCAACAGGATCCATCGACGCGTAATGGTCGAGAGATGACGAAGATCGAAGCCCCATCAAGGCCTTCAGAAGTTCCCTTCCCGGAGCGAAAGCATTTGAAATCACAGCAGGGAACTCATCCAAAGATGAGTATTGCTCCTCGGGAGCCTCAACCACTTTCTCCTTTCCCTTCTTTGAACGTGTTGCCTTATCCGGAGAAGGAGACGTCGTAGACTCTAAAGTAGCCATAAGGTCGACGTCCAAAGGAGCAGCGGACGAACATCCTTTTATGGCGAGTTGCCTCTTCCTCGACGTCACAAGATCAGTGGCAGACTCGGCGCGAGCACGAACGCGAGAAATTGGAGCTGCATCACCAACATAGAGAAGACGAGCACAAGTATAAGGAAATAAGTTGATGAAAGCTAAACGAGAAGAAGCCGACTTACCATATGGCGTCGCAGGGGCGCAACGATACCTTCTCCGTCATGGTCAAAGAAGGTCCGGTCAACTTCAGGAATCGCCAAAAGCGCGGCTACAGCCTTTTTTTACTTCGTCCTTGTCTTGAGAGCCTCCGCATTAACTGTAAAGCATATAAAGTTATACGTAAGTAAAGCATTGACGAGCAAAACATACGTCCTTACAAAAAGAAAAAGAAAAAGTTGTTAAGATAAGGTAATGAAACTTACTCTCGGGGTTCCACTCCTCGATAAGCCAAGAGCATGCATGATGCGGGGATAAGCCGCAGTTGCCGACCTAGACACCAAACTCGAATAGGAACTCGAACAGAGAAGAAAGGCGGAATTAGAATGAGATGAAAGAAGGATAAGTCGAATGATAGGTCAATTGGAACCTAATCAAACAACGATAAAACCCTTGAACTTAAGAACAAGAACCTTACCGAATGATGAAGAAACCCCAACGGATGATTACAACCAAACACAATGACTTTGGTGGGTCAAGGCACCTGGAGGTTGCTCTATGAAGCCTCGATAGCACCAACCTTATGGAAGATATTGACACACACAAGCACAACTAGGGTCAGCTCAACGACAATGCACACAGGGCACTCTTCTCACAAAAGCTCTCTTTTGGGAGGAAAAAAAAACGATAAACGCTGTATTCAATATCAAAGTCTGGGGGGGGGGGTAAACAATAACTAAGGCAGCCTTATATAGGGTTCATAAGGGTGCCAACTAAAGAAATAAACGATAGAAAGTATATCCTAAAATAATAATCCGAAAAACAATTAAACATCCGAAAATAATGTTTCAAATAGTTCCTGGCCGCGGGCGCGGTTATGGAGCCGCGGGCGCGGTTGGCGAATGAGCCGCGGGCGCGGTTTCCAGCCGCGGTCGCGGTTCTTCTCTGCAGTCCTCTGCTCGTTCTCGAACCTCGATCATTAGAACAGTCTTCAATGGTGGTTCTTCGTCTGTATTCAACTCCTTGGACCTGAAGAACGCTACTAACTTGTCTAGCTCTTGTTGGACTTCTTTAGCTCTCGAGCGAGTCCATGCACCTTCAAACTCGGGGACCGGAGGTGTCGGTTGCTGTCCAGATGATCCTTCACCATCCTCCCCTTCTTGAAAAGGATTCGACCTCGAATCATCCAGCTCCTCTTCTTCTTCACCCTCAAATAAAGTCAAGTCTTGCACATTGAAAGTAGCACTCACTTGATAGTCACCGAGAAGCTCCAAGACATAAGCATTATCTCCAATCTTCTTGAGCACCTTGAATGGTCCAGCGCCTCTTGGGGACAACTTTGAGTGGCGTTTGCTGGGGAAACGCTCTCTCCTAAAGTGGACCCACACGAGGTCTCCCTCCATGAAGATGACCTTCTTCGTCTTCCTATTTGCCTTGCTAGCATTTGTAGCAGCCACTTCTAGCAATTTAGCTCTTGTCCTCTCATGAATCTCCTTGATGTGATCAACCTGTTTTTCTGCATTGAAATCCACTCGCTCCTTCGTAGGTAACGGTATAAGATCAAAAGGGGTTAGTGGATTCAAACCATACACACATTCAAAGGGACTCAGCGAGGTTGAGGAATAGATGGCTCTATTGTAGGCAAACTCAACATGGGGTAAGGCTTCTTCCCAAGCCTTCAAATTCTTCTTAAGGATGGCTCTCAAAAGGGTTCCTAAGGTCCTATTGGTTACTTCAGTTTGACCATAAGTTTGAGGATGACTAGATGTAGAAAATAGTAGTTTAGTCGCTAGTTTTCCCCAAAGAGTTTTCCCAAAGTAACTTAGAAATTTCACATCTCTATCACTCACAATAGTCTTTGGTACTCCATGTAACCTAACAACTCCGGTAAAGAACAAGTCAGCCACATGATGAGCATCATCAGTCTTGTTGCAAGCAATAAAATGAGCCATTTTAGAAAATCTATCAACAACCACAAAAATAGAATCTCTCCCCTTCTTAGTCCTAGGCAACCCTACAATAAAATCCATACTAATGTCTACCCATGGGGTCGTAGGAATAGGCAAAGGAGTATACAATCCATGTGGTTTAACTCTAGACTTAGCCTTAAGACACTCCAAACATCTTTTCAAACAATGCTCAACATCCCTAAGCATATGGGGCCAATAAAAATGAGTATGCAACATATGATACGTCTTATCTCTACCAAAGTGGCCCATTAATCCACCCTTATGGGCTTCTTCAACAAGCAATAATCTCAAAGAACACTTAGGTATGCACACTTTACTAGCCCTAAACAAGAAACCATCAAACAACTAAAACTTATCCAAAGTTCCTTTATCTAAACATTGCTTATAAATAGCACCAAAATCAGTATCATTACGATATAACTCCTTGAGGTAAACAAAGCCTAACACCTTAGAGTCAAGTTGAACAATTAAAGCATGCCTCCTAGATAGTGCATCAGCAACAACATTGTCTTTTCCTTTCTTGTATTTGATAATATAAGGGAAAGTCTCAATAAACTCCATCCATCTACCATGCCTCCTATCAAGTTTGTCTTGGCTCCTAAAATGTTTCAAAGATTTATGATCGGTATGCAAAACAAACTCTCTAGGCCATAGGTAGTGTTGCCACGTCTTAAGTACTCTATATAATGCATACAATTCCTTATCATAAGTAGAGAAATTTAGACTGGCACCTTTCAACTTTTCAGAAAAGAACGCAATAGGCTTACCTTCTTGCATGAGTACTCCTCCAATGCCAACTCCGGAAGCATCACATTCCACTTCGAAAGGCCTAGTGAAGTCGGGAAGCACAAGCAAAGGTGCCTCGGTTAGTCTGCGTTTTAGCTCCTCAAACGCCCTTTCTTGAGCCTCCTTCCAAACAAATGTTGAATGCTTCTTAGTTACCTCAGTCAGTGGTGCAGCAATGGTGCTGAAATCCTTCACAAAGCACCGATAGAAGCTTGCTAACCCGTGGAAACTGCGTACCTGGCTGCTGGTCGTGGGTGTCGGCCATTCCTGAATGGCTTTAATCTTCTCTTCGTCAACCTGTAATCCCTGGGAGCTTACTACAAAACCAAGAAATATAACTCTATCAGTGCAAAAATTACACTTCTTTAAGTTAGCATATAGTCGCTGTATACTAAGAGTAACGAGTACTTCCCTGAGATGTTGCTCATGCTCCCCTAGGGACCTGCTGTAAATCAAGATATCATCGAAATAAACTACAACAAACTTCCCTATAAACTTCCTCAAGACATGGTTCATAAGCCTCATAAAAGTAGAGGGAGCATTAGTAAGTCCAAATGGCATAACAAGCCACTCATATAGACCAAATTTGGTCTTGAAGGCGGTCTTCCACTCATCGCCTTCCCTCATTCGGATTTGATGGTAGCCACTCCTAAGATCAATCTTGGTGAAGTTTGTGGCACCATGAAGCTCATCCAACATGTCATCCAGCCTTGGTATAGGATGAGGATACTTGACAGTTATGTTGTTGATAGCCCGGCAATCAACACACATCCGCCAAGAATTGTCTTTCTTAGGCACAAGTAAGACCGGGACTGCACAAGGACTAAGACTTTCTCGAACATACCCCTTATCTACAAGCTCCTGTATCTGCTTCTGAATCTCTTGACACTCCTGAGGGTTCATTCTGTAAGCTGGCCTGTTAGGTAAAGAAGCTCCTGGAATAAGGTCAATTTGATGCTCAATGCCCCTAAAGGGCGGTAAGCCCGCAGGAATCTCATCCGGAAACACCTCAGCAAACTCATCAAGAATAGCTTGAATGATAGGGGGTAGATCAACTCGAGAATCGGTACCTGTCAACACAAATCTCTTGCAAAGCATCATTAAGGTAGTATCGAAGGGTAAATACTCACCTTCCAGCTCGGCTTTGGACGACAATAGGGCTCGATTCGTCAATGCAGGAACCAGCATGGCGCCAGAAGAGGGATCCGCGGGCGCGGCTGAATTACCGCGGGCGCGGTTGGGCGAATGAGCCGCGGGCGCGTCCTCGGGACCGCGGGCGCGGTTCTCGTACTGGTCCTTCTGTTGCGATCTAACGTGAGCCGCGGGTGCGGCATCTGAACCGCGGGTGCGGTTTTTGGTCGCTGCTTTTGTTTCTTCGGTTCTGTCCGAAGCCTTTTCCTTGCCTTTGCTCTTTTCGTAAGCTTCTGCTATCTGCGCTGGAGTCATAGGTTTAAGAGTAATAGGCTTATCATTAAAGATGAATGTATGGTGGTTAGTAAGACCATCATGAGTAACCTTTCGATCGTATTGCCATGGTCTTCCTAACAATATATGACAAGCTTGCATAGGAACTACATCACATAAAACCGTATCCGTATATCTTCCTAAGGTGAATGTTATCTCAGCTTGTTTTAGAACTTTTAATTCACCACATTCATTCATCCAATGCAATTTATAAGGCCTAGGATGGAAAATAGTAGCAAAATGCAATTTAGTGATCAATTCAGTACTAACAATATTGCAACAACTTCCACCATCAATAATCATATTGCATACCTTTCCTTGAACTAAACACCTAGTGTGAAATAAATTTTCTCTTTGATTATCTTCACAAGGGGCGGGTTGTACATGTAAATTTCTTTTACAAATCAAAGAATCACCATGTTCATAACCAATTTCATCACTAAGATCATCCTCATCATGCATATCACCTAGGTTCTCTTCTTTTTCACTTTCACTTTCAAGTTCTCCTAGTTGATTAACAATTAATACTCTAGAATTAGGACAATCTTTCATCATATGACCCTTTCCTCTACATTTAAAACATTCAATATCCCTAGCTCTAGAAGTAGGGTTAGAAGTACTCCCTCGGGGTGGATTAGAAGGGCCAAGTGTTGTCTTGGAGGGCACTTGAGTAGTAGGTGGCGGATTCCTTCGAGAACCACTGTCTTCCTTGTTAGGGACCTCTCGGGTTGAAGGATAGGAGTTCCTTCCTTGCTGATTTTTCCAGCCACCTGCGTTTTTGCTCCCTTGGCTCCTAATTTTGGTTTTTCTTTCCACCTTGATAGCCAAATGTAGCAACTCAGCCATTGAGTTGTAAGGGAACATCTCAATCTCACTAGACACATATGGGTGAAGGATACAAAGATATCTAGCCATGGTTGTCTCCTCATCCTCCACCAAATTAGCTCGAACCATCGCTATTTGCATAGCATTGTAAGTCTCTTCGACTCCCATTGATCCTTGCTTCAAATTCTCGAGCCGCTGAATAAGTTCCCTAGTGTAATGTGGGGGAACAAATCGAGCTCTCATCATCCTCTTCATGAGTTCCCAAGTAGTGACAGGGTAATCTCCATTGGCAAGTCTCCCTCTGATCAAGCTATCCCACCAAACTAAAGCGTAGCCATTAAACTCCAAAGATGCCAGCTGCACCTTTTTGGCTTCAGGAGAGTTGTGACAATTCCAGATTTGTTCAATCTTGGTCTCCCACTCCATATATATGTCTGGATCACACTTTCCCTCAAAACTCGTGATCTTAATCTTTATCTTTCCCACTCCATCTTGCTCAGGCTCTCTTCGCCTTCCTTGGTAACCTCCTTGGGGACGATGGGGTCGCCATCCCGCCTCATCTTCTTCTTCAGGCTCTTCTTCGTCATCATTATCACCTAGGTCCTGAAATGCATCATCAAAACGGTTAGCAGCATTGTATCTATTAAAGTGAGGTACAGGAGAGTTACGAAAGCGTCCTCTCCGAGCTTGTGGGAGATCGTCTCGGGGTGTAGGCCTGCGTCTGGGTTCCCGACCCGTGCGGGAAGCCTCATAGGCTTCTTGCTGAGGAGACAGGGGCCTCCGATTGTCGACTGGAGCATCATAGGAGGTCCCGATGTGCTCTAGAACCCTTGGGGACGGGGTGGATCGCTGCTGCCGCTCTATGGCGGTGGTAATGGCCGACGTCATCTCCCGAAACATGTTGGTCATAAATTCCGGGGTAATGGCGCGGGTCTCCGGGGCTTCTTGCCTCCCGTGGGGAGAAACTGACCTGCTCATCACTAAAGAAAAGACTAACACAGAACAATATTAAGGTAAGTGTAAATGAAAACAACTCGCTAGTGTTTACTCTCGTATGTTTTCCTCTGCACTCTCTCTCAATTGTCGTTGCAACCAGCTTTTCTTTGATGAATTGACTTGTATGGATCAATAACCCACTAAGTTGAAACTACCTAACTCCTAGCAATATATGAATGATGGTAGAGATGGAGATGGCTAGCGTAGTGCGGGGTTTCGACTGTAAGGTTCTGACTCAAACAAAAGACTGACTCAATGAAAGAAATAAAATAAGACTCGAAGGCGTTTTGCAAGAATGAGAATGCAAAACAGAGATATGAGTTAAGCTTTGAATTTCAAGAAGAGCCAAAAGGAAGCGTACCTTAACTTGTTCCGACTGATGTCGATGGAAGGATCGAAGACGGAGTCGGGAGGGTTAGGTAATAATTGAGGCTCGTATCTGAAAGGAATGGAAAGGCCAACAGTGACGGTTCCGTGGGTGCGGTCTGAAGTCCGCGGGCGCGGATTTTGAACAGTGGCTTCTGAGGCGGAGCCGCTGGCGCGGCCTGAATTCCGCGGGTGCGGCTTGAACCGCGGGTGCGGCTTGAACCGCGGGTGCGGCTACTGGGCCGCGGGCGCGGTTTCTGTCGCGGCCTGGTGGTTTCTCGCTTCTGTTCGGGCTCTTTCAACCCGATTTCCTTTGAGTTCTTGAGATCCGACTTAAACAATATCAAACTAGACTTTGACTCAACAAAACGTAAAATAAACTACTAACTTTGAGACTTTTCGATTCTTTTTTTTTTTAATATTTTTTTTTTTTTTTGTCTCAACTAATAAAACAAAATTACAGACTTGATCTGAGATACTATCTCAGAAAATTCAAATTTTAAAATAAAAGAAACTACTAACCACCTTGATTTCCTTGTAGAGAAGATAAGATTTCTTTCCTTGAAGATCTTGGCTTGGGGTGCAAGGACTGAAATTTTCAGCAACTCTTCTAAGGTTTTGATGGCTGCGTTTTGGTAGAGATGGATAGATTTTGTGATGGATGAAGGGCTGAATGGTTTTTGGGAACAAGGGTGCTCCAAACTCCAATCTTTCGATCTCCACCAACACTAATCGATCCAAGTTTCTTGCACACAACCTGTAATGACTCAACAAGAAATATCAAAGCAATGGAAGACTCAATATCAATTTCTGAAAGAAACTGACAAACAAGAAAATAAAAGCCGACTCTTTTTGTGATTTTCTGGATAGGGGGTCTCTTGATGTTCTTGTGAAGACGAATGGTGTCAACACAGCTCTGATACCAATTTGATACTGGGATAAGCCGCTGTTGTCCGTTTTAGACACCAAACCTCGAACAGAAACTCGAACAGAGAAGAAAGGCGAAATTAGAATGAGATGAAACAAGGATAAGTCGAATGATAGGTCAATTGGAACCAAATCAAACAACGATAAAACCCTTGAACTTAAGAACAAGAACCTTACCGAATGATGAAGAAACCCCAACGGATGATTACAACCAAACACAATGACTTTGGTGGGTCAAGGCACCTGGAGGTTGCTCTATGAAGCCTCGATAGCACCAACCTTATGGAAGAGATTGACACACACAAGCACAACTAGGTCCAGCTCAACGACAATGCACACGGGGCACTCTTCTCACAAAAGCTCTCTTTTGGGAGGAAAAAAAACGATAAACGCTGTATTCAATGTCAAAGTCTGGGGGGGGGGGGTAAACAATAACTAAGGCAGCCTTATATAGGGTTCATAAGGGTGCCAACTAAAGAAATAAACGATAAAAAGTATATCCTAAAATAATAATCCGAAAAACAATTAAACATCCGAAAATAATGTTTCAAATAGTTCCTGGTCGCGGGCGCGGTTGGCGAATGAGCCGCGGTCGCGGTTCTTCTCTGCAGTCCTCTGCTCGTTCTCGAACCTCGATCATTAGAACAGTCTTCAATGGTGGTTCTTCGTCTGTATTCAACTCCTTGGACCTGAAGAACGCAACTAACTTGTCTAGCTCTTGTTGGACTTCTTTAGCTCTCGAGCGAGTCCATGCACCTTCAAACTCGGGGACCGGAGGTGTCGGTTGCTGTCCAGATGATCCTTCATCAACGCATCTCCGAGGGAAGATTTCTCCACGAAATAAAAGACCTCGGCCCAACCCAGATCGGCCGTACTTTTCTCAAAGGCTATCCTAGCCTTCTTCTGCTTGATCTTAAATTAGACCCTGCCTGGAGAATTGAGCGAAACAGTTAGAGAATTGGCAAGGTCCGCCGTGAAAAAATTCAAGCCATGCTTTTCAATGGCATCGTCAAGGGCACCCAGAATGCGCCAAGCCCCGGGAAGAAGTTGACCTATCGCCAAGCCCAGAGTGAGCATAAAGGCCTTGACCAAGGGCGAGAACGAGAATCGATGCCTCGCCAGGAAAGGATACTCGTAAACCGCTATCCATCCCGGTCGGTGAGCATCCGCACAAACCCCTCTTGGAGAAATTTCGATCTTCACGTCCGGACCAAGATCAGCAATGGTCCTTAAGCGACTGGTGTCGTACGCCTCAGAATCGTAACGATCAGACTCACGAAGCACCTTCCTTGGCTCGTAAAGTATTGGAGTTTCCATTAGAAAAGAAGTAGATGGGAAAATGGAGCAATAGAATGATCAGGCGAGGAAGGGATGAAGAGAGAAGAGAAATGTTCGGGAAAAATAAATATTAGAAGAAGTGTATGGAGAAAGGAAAGATCCCCGCTTATTTATAGGAAGGAAATCGCAAGGATCTCGGGAAAGATACTCTTCCAACAGCAACATCTTCCACCAAGAAACTAGCCGTTGGAGATGAACGTTGCCGGCACAGATAACGAAGCTCATCGCCTACCACATGGAAATAATTGAAGAGGAATGATAATTGAAGCTCTGCGACGACATTAAAAATTCAGGTGACGTAATCATCAACGTGTTCTTAGTACAGTGAAGACGTATTCCTTGAAGAAAGAAGGCGTCTCCCAGCTCCACTAGACATTAAGCCCTGTAAGATGTCTTAGGGGTATTGTTTGTGCCTAAAAATACGACGAGTATGGAACGCGTGATGAGCTATGCGTAGAAGAATTATCTCGACGCGACGAGGAGAATAAAGGATGTCGTCGGCGTGATGAGACGTGGCAAAGGTCTCGTTTATCTTGAAGATTAGGTCGGCCGAGTATATTTTATCCTTTTTTGTATTATATTATTGTAAATGGTAAAAGATACGGTAAATAATATCTTTTACCTTGTTTATTATATCGTTATTTAGATAAAAGGAAGAGATAAGATCTCGTTTCCTTAAAGATATTATTAGGGTTAGCCTATAAATAAAGGCTAGCGCCTGCTTTGTAAGTATCTAAGCCGTCATTCGAGTAATACCAAGCTAAAGTTTCAACCCTAATTTCCTACCTTGTTCTTGAGTGTTGAGATTATACCGTACTCTTTGATCTTTGCCCTAGAATTGCTTAGTTATCTTCTCGTAGGTAATTTCGCTACAAACAGTTGCTAAATCAAAGTAAACCCTAAACACTAAGTAGAGTATAGCAAGTAAGTAGAGGTCAAACCCAAGAGAATCAAAACACCAATAACTATGCAGTCAAGCGAAATATCAACTAACGAACAAGTAACAAGTAACCAGGGGAGGGGGGTTTTGATCATATGGAACACAAAAGTAACAAGTATCAAGCAGAGAAATGTTGGCTGAGAATAATATGCGAAAGGGTTTAACCTAGCAAGTTTCCACATAACAGTCAATCAAGTTGATAATAGATTATCTCAAGTTCTTATCAATCCTAGGAAATGTTCCTATTCCAATCTTTGATATATCAGTAGGCCAACCGGTCATGATATTACTTACTATTCAGCAATCAGGGAAACCTCTCAGGATTAGATGAAATAGCAGCAAAGGGCACAGGAATCATAAGGATGCATGCAATAACTTACAACCGTCAAGTATTAACATGTTAATCAATTCTCTTTCATATAAACAATCAACTACCAGATCATGCAGATATGGATGCTACAATGACAAGGAATTCCACCGTCTATTCCTAGTCTAGCAATAGAAGACTACTAATCAAACTAGGTGATCAATCTAGCAAAACCAATAGAAATCATATAGATGAAGAACAAGAGAATTAATACAAACCCAAAGGAAAAGAACAAGAGTTTAGAAATCTCACAACTTAATAACTGAAGGTCTCAACTGCTAAGTAAAACAATGGAGTTTAGTTCCTGCTCATGGTTGCAGAACTAAGCGTAGATGGAAAAGATGATGAAAAACAAATGAAAGCTGCTAGGGTTTAAAAGGAGAGTCTAACCCTAGAATAATACCGAAATAAAACAAAAAGTATTCCAAATGAAAATAATAAAATAAAACAAATCCGGAAATAAGTCTTCAGTCACACCCTGCGATCGCCATAATGAGGGTGGCGATCGCGGTCTTCTCTCGAGCTCAAACTCTTGCTTCTGCTGTAAGATGGCGATCGTCGGGGTGGAGGTGGCGATCGCGGGAATGCCGCAGAAGCTTCTCTTGGACAGTTTCTTCAATTTTCGATCTTCATTCTTCAAATCTTCAAGTCTTCAATAATTCTTCCCTTCTGATCTTCATTTCTTCACTTCTTCATAAATATCTCAGAACATAACAATAACTCCAAACACCTATGATAACACTCCGAAAACGATATAATAATCCCTAGTTACGCTATACAAAGTGCAACGTATCAAGAGCGCGCCAACGCCGGATGCAGGAAGAAAGGACGTCAAGGAGTCTACTTCAAAGTTGAGGAATGAAATCACTGCCAAGCATGAGACAAGATCTAAATGCGCTCAAGACAAGGAGGGGGGAACATCTCCAAAGCGCGCTAAGAAATCAGGGGGTTTCGGGGATATACGGAGGCTCCAGTCCGTCCCTTCTACCGGCGCCACACACTTTGGCACGCGTTGTTGCCCAACTGAAGATGTAAAAATGACACTTTAGAAGATCGCGGATGCTCATTTGCTTGAACCTGAACGGCAGTATCTACGCGAGCTTTTTGGTAATGCGTTGAACATCGAAATTCTTCGCCTTCAGACCATGGTAAGGCTTTTTCTCTCGTGTCATTTTTCTTTTTCTTTGCTTCGTTGATCACCATCCTTCTCTCATTTTATTTGTTTCTTCGTAGTCTCTTCTCGCCAATCTGGAGCTCTCTGATTACACTACTACGCTGGAAAGCGCTGGCAAAAAGCATTTGGAATGTGGGAAAGCTTCACATGATGGGGATCTGAAGAAGAAGTATGAAACGGCCCTGAACGCGTCGAAGAAGTATGAGCAGGATGCCAAGCTGTGGAGAAGTTTAGGGCATTCCATCCCTCTATTGTATACATGGAGCCTGATTATGACAACCCTTGCGGAGAGCCCGATCCCGGGAAAGGCGAGGAAGATAAGGGGGAGAACATACAGTAGGGCGTTGTCTTTTGTTGTTTCTTTTTGTAACCTTTTGCCATGGTTGTTCGAACGCGTTATGTAAGCACTGGCTTTCTAGATAAGACAATGTGGACATGGTGGCCCAATCGCGAGCTTGGGTCGTCAAGTACAATATTTATAACATGTTTAATTAATTTTACCTTTCACGTAGCACGTTTAATATTCTTATGACGCGTTGTTTGGTGATGGTAATCCCAAGTTGTTACTTGGGAGTTTCCACATCATTTAGAAATTGCAGTACTTATTATGCGCGCTCATGCTCAGATGGTGGCAGCCCTAAGTCCTCACTTAGGGGTTCCACACCATCCTTAGTTACTTGGCGTCGCGCGTTACTTATTTGGTTGGATGTATATTGATCACAGCGCGTTCTACGAGTAGATTCATTTGGAGAAGTGTTGAAGAAGATCCTGGTTGATCTTTATTTATGTTCCTGCGCGCTATGACAATTTTTACAAAAGATGGAGCTATTCTAACAAGTTTTCCTAGGAGCGCGCTTCACTATTTACATTGATGGGACAGTTCCCTTTCACACAAGAGATTATCCCATGAAGTACTTCTTTAGCCTAGCAATATTCCAAGTCTTTGATGAGGCTATACCTTTGTCATCCAAAAGTCTGAAAGCTCCGCGGTTGACTTCTTCCCCTAAGATGTAGGGTCCTTCCCACTTTGGATCTAACTTTTTTCCCATGTCCAGTTGTCGCAAGACGAGATGTCCTTGCTTTAGACAACGCGGTCTGACCTTTTTGTTGTAATCCTCCATTGTTCGCCTTTTATATTCTCTCGCCTAGACGCATTGCCTCTTCATTATCCTCCTGGTTGAAGTCGAAAACCCTGGCGAATGGAATTAATGCTTCCAGAGGAACCACAACGTCGGCGCCATATGCCATTGAAAATGGAGTTTCACCAGTTGCTCTTCGTGCTGTTGTGCGATATGTCCAGAGTGCCAAGGGTAAGAGCTCCATCCATCTCCCTTGTGCTTTGTCCACTCGCCTTCTAAGGTCGTCTAGAATTCGCGCGTTGGTGTTTTCTACCTGTCCATTAGACTGTGGGTGGGCTACTGAGGAGAATTTGAGGTTGATATTGAGCTCTGCGCACATGTCTCTTATCTCCGCGCTATCGAACTGTGGGCCATGATCGGTGATTATGGCATGTGGAATTCCAAAGCGGAAGATGATGTTTCTCCACAAGAATTGTTGCACTTTGAGGGCAGTGGTTTTCGTCATTGCCTCGGCCTCTATCCACTTGGTGAAGTAGTCCACCAAGGCGAGTATGTAGCCCTTCTTGCCACGTGGCCGAAAAAGGGGCCTAGTAAATCCATTCCCCAAAGTGCGAAAGGGCAAGAAGGACGGATTGGTTTCATTTTAGAGGCCGGAACGTGCTGGACATTCTGGTGTCGTTGGCAGGCATCACATCTCCTGACATGTTCCACACAGTCCTCTCGAAGGGTGGGCTAGAAGAAGCCAACCCTAGTGATATTGCGGGCTAATGCTCTCCACCCAGGGTGTCCACCATAAGTTCCTCCGTGAGATTCTTTTACAATTCTTTGACCTCGCTCTCTATTCACACAAAGGAGATTCCCCTCAATGATTCCTTTCCGATAGAGCAACTCTCCTCTAGTACAGAAACGTGATGCTTTCATTTTTGGAGCCCTTGCCTCAGCGGCCTTGTCAGGGAGAATCCCGTGTAGAATGTACTGTTCGATTGCATCCATCCAATCTCCTGCGCGGTTAATTTCCATCATGCATGGAATCACGCTTCTTGTGACTCATCGTTCGAGAACGACGTGGTTGCCTACTTCCAGAGGTAGCGCGCTGCCTATTCTCGCCAGGGCGTCAGCCTTCATGTTTGAAGTGCGCGGTATGGCTTCGATGACAAAGTGATCTAAGCATGAGATCAAGAACTTCACCTTTCGGCAATAGTCTGGAAGGGATCCTGTTTTTGATTCATACTCCCCGGTGACTTGCCTCGCTACGACCTCAGAATCAGTGTAAGCGATGATATTTCTACCGTCGTTGAGCATTGGTATTTCTATTCCTGCGATGAGTGCTTCATACTCTGCTTCGTTATTAGTGACTAGAAACATAAAGGTGAGCGCGTACTCTACCGAGAAGTTGGAGGGGCCTTCCAAAACAATCCCAGCCCCGCCTCCTTGAGTGGTGCGCAATCCATCAACGAAGATTTTCCACTCATCTTTGCATGGTGGCTCGAACGCAACGAAGTCCGTCTCGACAATGAAGTCGTCCAACACCTGTGCCTTGATGGAGGATCTAGGAAGGTAGTTGTTTGTAGCAAAATTACCTACGAGAAGATAACTAAGCAATTGTAGGGAAAAGATCAAAGTGTATGGTATAATCTCAACACTCAAGAACAATTTAGAACGAGAGAAGAATTTAGGGTTTGAAGCTTGAACTTGGTATTACTCGTAATGGTGGCTGAATACTTACAAATCAGGCATTAGCCTTTATTTATTGGCTAACCCTAATAATATCTTTTAGGAAACGAGATCTGATCTTTTCCTTTTATCCAAATAACGATATAACAAACAAGGTAAAAGATATTCTTTACCGTATCTTTTACCAATTACAATAATATAATAAGGAATAAGATAAAATATGCCCGGCCGACCTAATCTTCAAGATAAATGAGACCTTTGCCACGTCGATGACATCCTTCATTCCTCTCGTCGTGTCGACACAGTCTTCCTACGCGTAGCTCTTCACGCGTTCCACACTCGTCGTATTTTTAGGCACAAACAATACCCCTAAGGCGTCTTACAGGGCTTAACGTCTAGTAGAGATGGGAGACACCTTCTTTCTTCAAGGAATACGTCTTCATTACACCAGGAACGCGTTGATGATTACGTCACTTGAATTTTTAATATCGTCGCAAACCTTCGGTCATCATTCTTCTTCAATTATTTCCATGTGGCAGGCGAAAGGCTTCGTTATCTGTGCCAGTAATGTTCGTCTTCAACGGCTAGTTTCTCTAATGGAGAATGTTGCCGTTAGAGAATATCCTTTCGAGATTCTCGCGATTTTCTTCCTATAAATGAGCGGGGATCTCTTCTTTCTCCATACACTTTTTCTAATCTTCATTTCTCCCGAACATCTTTCCGCTCTCCTCATTTCTCTCTCATTTGATCGTCTTATTGCTCTGCTTTTCTATCTACTTTCTCTTCTAATGGAAACTCCAGTACTCTACGAGCCACGAAAGGTACTCCGCGAGTCGGATCGCTACTACTCTCAAGCACATGATGTCATCCGTCTGAGAACCATTGCTGAACTTGGTCCAGACGTGAAGATCGAGATCCCTCCAGAGGGGGTCTGTGCGGATGCTCGTCGGTCGGGATGGATAGCGGTCTACGAGTATCCTTTTCTGGCGGGGCATCGGTTCCCGTTCTCGCCCCTGGTTAAATCCTTTATGCTCATTCTGGGTTTGGCGATGGGTCAACTCCTTCCCGGGGCATGGCGTATCTTGGGCGCTCTCAACGATGCTATTGAAAAACATGGCTTGGACTTCGTCGCGGCGGACCTTGCTAATTCCCTGACTGTCTCGCTTAATTCGTCGGGCAGGGTTTACTTCAAGATTAAGCAGAAGAAGGCTAGGATAACTTTTGAGAAGAGTACGGCCGATCGGGGTTGGGCCGAGGTCTTTTACTTCGTGGAGAAATCTTCCCTCGGAGATGCGTGTTCTTGGCTCATCGAGGAATGGAACCCTGAAAGTGAGCTTCTTTACTTTGTTTTACCGATCTTTTCTTTTCGTAAGGTCGTACGTTTTGCTTGTTGGTGCTTTATTTACGTGTAACTTTATGTGCTTTCCAGTCAACGCGGAAGCTCTTAAGACAAGGGCGAAATCAAAAAAGGCGGTCGTTGCGCTCTTGGCGGTTCCCGAAGTTGATCAGACCTTTTATGGTAAGTCGGCTATTTTCCTCGTCAGCTTTCTTTGACTTTTTCCTTCATACTTGTGTTCTAACTATTTGTTCTTTGTTGTTGGTGCAACTTCGATTTCTCACGTTCGTGCTCGTGAAGAGTCTGCCACTGATCTCGTGACGTCGAGGAAGAAGCAACTTGCCATAAAAGGATGTTGATCTCATGGATACTTTGGAATCTACGCCATCTCCTTCTCCGGCTAAGGCGACACGCTCACGGAAGGGAAAGGAGAAAGTGGTTGAGGTTCCCGAGGAGAAATGTTTTCGCTCCGGGAAGGGAGCTTTTGAAAGCTTTGATGGGGCTTCGTTCTTCGTCGTCCCTTGACCATTACGCGTCGATGGATCCTACCGACGTTATGGGAGAGGCTTTCGCTGCTCAATGGCAGGTAAGATCGCAACTCTTACTTTCTCTGGCGATTTTCTCATGAGCTTTCTTTTTTATTTCTCTTGTTCCTTCTTTCAGGGGATTCAGGCGTCGCTATGCGCTTGGACGCTCTTGTCTAAGTATCCAGAACGGATGGAGGTGTTGGAGAAAAAGGTGTCTGATGCTTCATCGGAGGTTACGCGTCTAAGTTGTTTGTTGGAGAAGTCTCGCGACGCGGAGAAGGCGACAAAGGACAAGGTTACTGAGGTTCTTACTCTTAACGACACGATCACCAAGCGGATCGAGGATTTGGAGGGGAAACTCAGTGCTTTGCGGGCGTATGTGGAGAGGAACGAGGCGCAGCATGACAAGGATTTGGAGGAGGCGAAGGTCTATTGGTCTTGGTTGTCCAGGGTGGAAGTTTATGAGGAGTACGCTTCTGGTAAGCACAAAGATTGGGATCCGGTGGGCGAGTGTTCATCCCGACGTCGTAGATGTTGAAGGCGGAGAACGCGTCGACGAGGAGGAGGTTGCGGCTGATGAAGAGTGAAGCGATGGTCGCGTGTCCGGCTCTGGGTCGTCTGAGGGCGAGTCCAAGTCCTTGTAAATTTTATCTTTTTCTTTGCATAGGGTATTTGTACGCGTTGCTTGTAGTTGGGTTGCTTCTTTCTTTTTCGAACGTTGTTATTGTTTTTTTTTTCTTGAATCCAGATCAACATCTTTGGTGATAGTGTTTTATTGCTGCTAGTTTTCTTGTTCTCACGTTGTTGCTATCTTTTAGGCACTTCTCATTCTTTTTCGGCGTAATCCTACCCCTTTTGGTAGGTTTGACTTAGGCTCCTCTTAGACTAGGTTAGAACTACCAAAGATTCTTATGCTCGCTTCATTTGTTCTTCGCGTCATGTGCGTTGTTCTTCACGTCGGAGACGTCTTGGGAGCTTATTCTTTCTTTGGTACTGATATCCTTTTTTATGCGTTGTGCTTCGGTACACGTATCTTGTTCTGCGTACGTCTAGAACTTTTTTCTTATTGATTCTAATTTACTTAACCCCTTACGCGTAGCTTGTTTACGAGTACGTAGCTTTGGTTCTTGGTTTTTTCTTTTGCTACTTTTTCTTTGTAGGGTGTGAGTTTCTACCCCTAGTATGATACTTTGCTTGTAGTGAACGCGTTTAGAGGGCTTTATTTTTATAATAAGGTAGTATGGTCATTGCGGCTGCTTTAGTTACGTTGCCGGCTTACATGAAGGTTGGGTCCAGCATTTCCTCCGAACCCTGAAGCGAGTGGCGGACATAGGTCAGCGTGTGATTTTTATCAGCTTCTGACGTTACCCCTTACTTTAAGGTGGGTCCGTTGCCTCACGCTAGCGCTACGTCGACGTCGAACTCTTTTAATCGACGGGCCTATTCATCGTGTGGCGTCTGATTTCTATATTGTTAGGACTTACGATGCCGGTGGATGCATCCCTGCCGGTTTGGTGTTTTGCCCGTGGATTCATGACTCTCAGAGGGGCCGTGGAAGGCGCAAGTACGCGTTCCTGGAGAGTGGTCGTGGCGATAGGTTTCCCTTCTTCGCTCAGAGGGTCGTACCGGTTTCGTGAGGTACCAGGCTTCATTCCCCATGACCATTGCCATACGTCGCTAACAATCATGGGAAGCGTCGACTCGGAGTCGGCGGTTCGGCTAACGTTGCCTACGTGTAGATGAAGCCTCGAACGCGTAGACTAACGAAATTCGCCCCCGGCGCGGATTTTCACCGCAACCTTCTTGCTTCTTATTTGGTACGCCGTACTCAAGAGGCATGTTCTCTTAATAGACACAGAGCAAGTCGTGGAAATGAAACAACTCAGCATGCTTACCTCGTTGGAAATAACGGTCTACTTATATATTAATAAAAGATGCATCATGCGATAACAAACATTGACTTTGACGCTAAGATAACGACGCTAAATTTATTGAAAGTCTTGAAAGAAACTAATCCTACTCATACAAGAAAGAACACAAAGGAAATAATGCTAGGAAATTTGGAAATTCATATCACTTCTTTAGGCTTATGGAGGATGGTGCTTCAGGAACATGTAGCTTAAGTCAGGGTTCTCCGCCATAAATCTTCTCCACTTTTGAACTCGGAGATTTTGCTTATGTTTCCGTAGAGATGCATCATGCTTATCAACGCCTTTATCTCGCTTCTCACACGGCTTTTTCTTTGACGCGTCGGGGGTTACTCTTCTATCCCTAGCTTTTTTCTGGGACTTTCCATGACTTTTCCGTATTCTTGAGCGTTTGGACTTCTTACTATTCGGTGGTTCAGACCATGAAGATGCTTTTCTTTTTTCCACTCTCCGGATGGCATAGGATTTGACTTCTAGGATATATGTCTCGTCGCCTACCTGGCCATTTTTTTTCTTTTACCTCGTAGAGCCTTCGTTGAGTGTGTCTCACTTGTTCTTCATGGTCTTTTAATTGCTACGCCTTGCTCCTTTTCTCTAGGGACGTGTTAGTTGTATTCCTCATTCCTATGATGTAGCACTCCCTTGCTATCTGTGGTTCGCCCTTGATCTCTTGAATTCCCCATGGAGATGGAAACTTCAGGGATTGATGGTATGTTGAAGGTATAGCTCTCATATCGTGTAGCCACGGGCTTCCCAGGATTATGTTATAGGGCGACTCGGCCTCCATTACTACGAATTTGGTTTGCATATTGACCCCTTCCGCCAGGGTGGTTAGGGTGATCTCTCCCAGCATATCGGCGACTTCGCCACTGAAACCTACTAGAGGGATGTGCTTTATCACCACGTCGTCGCTAGATAATCCGAGCTCCTTGATCGCGGATAAGGTGATGATGTTGGCCGAACTTCCGTTATCAACGAGGATTCTTTGAACCTTGCAATTACTGATGGTTAAGGAGATGACTAACCCGTCGTGGTGATCTACACTCCCGTTGGGTTCTTCGAACGTGATTGGGCAATCTTTCCTAACGGTCCTGACGTGGTAGATTGGCAGAGCACTTCCTTCGCCACGTAATGCCTTGGCGCTTCTTTTGGCGGCGGAGGCGGTATAGCCACTTATGGGGGAGCCTCCGAAGATTGTGTTGATTGTCCTTGAACGATTCGATGAAGGAGGTGGTGGCGTTGCAGATCTTTTTCCTTTTCTTGCTCCTTCGAACGCGTCCCTTCCCTCTAGGTCTCCTCTTTTCAGGAGACGTAGAACTTCTTTCCTCAGAGTATAGCAATCATATGTCGGATGTCCTGAGTCATTGTGAAACTCGCAGTATCCTCTTCCTGATCCTGATTTCTTTTCAGGATTTGGTATTTTAGGCCACTTCACGTCATGGAGCTTTTCCATCGCGTTCATAACCCTCAACGCGTCGGTCTTCATGTATACACCTCTTTCGACCGCGTAGACGTTATTGATTTCGCTCACGTTATGCACCATGGGAGGTTCTCTATGAAACGGCTTGTTTCTTCTATCGTAATGTTCGCCATCTTTCCGTTGGGGAGAATCTCTGCGCGGAGGGGTACGTCTACGTGGAGATCGAGACTTTTCTTCAGCGTGACTTAGGAGGTCTTCTTCAAGGCGTATGGCTTTCATAGCTCTTTCTCTCGTTGAGATAAATGAAGTGGGACGAGTCTTCGTTAACTCCTTGTATAGATCGTTGTCTCGGGGGAGTGCGCGTCTGAACACGTCGGCAGCGGTAGCCTCGCTGCAATCTGAGATCGTAATCTTTTCGTCGTTGAAACGCTTTAAGAAGGCCCTTATAGTTTTGCCCCTGTTCATACGCATGTTATGGAGATCTGAGGGTTGTTTTGCAAACAACTTACTGCTGGCGAATTGTAGTCGGAACAGGTTGGAGAGTTCGGCGTAGGAGGAGATACTTCCCTTGGGTAAGTGGATAAACCACGTCAAGGCTGGACCTTTCAGCGTCGAGCTAAAGAATTTGCACATCATTGCTTCTTTTAACTCTGGCTCGATTGGACTTGTGGAGAGTTTGGCCTTGTAGAGTAAAACGTGTTCTTCCGGGTCATGTGATCCGTCGTAGACGGGGAGGTCGGAGACGGTGAACTTCTTGGCGATCTTCTAGACGGCGATAGCGGCAACAAAGGGGCTTTCTTGAAATCCGAACTCGTATTCAAAGATTATGGATTTGGGAGCCCCGGGCATTAACATCATCTCTTTCCTTAAGGCTCCGACTTGTTGTGCTACGAGCGCAGCGATGGCGTCCGAAGTCAGGTTCCCTTTAGAATTTTCTCTCTGACTCGTTTCTCTCGACGGGATGGTGTTTCGTTGCTCCTGGTATCCGTAATCCTCTCCTTCTTCGGCGACAACATCCATATCCAGACGGCGAACGACGCTTTGACTACGAACATAGGTGAGTGGCTTCGCTGACTCTGCCCTAAGCTCTTTTATGATGGAGCGTAGTCGTTCGTTCTCTTTGGTGAGTCCCGACGTGTTCTCTTCGTTTGCGTTTTTAGCTTCTGTCCACGCCTTCTGGAGGGTGTCGAAGTGGACTCTGACAGAGGTCACATTGGTCATATCGCCGCTCGTCCCCTGCTCTTCTGTTGGGACGTTGTTCTTTGGAGAGCCAGGAGTGTTCTCGAGATCTTTTCCCGTGTTTTCTTCCGTCGGAACGAGAGGAACCGTTACGTGATCTTCTTCTTCGGACCTTTTTTCACCATCACGCGGACTGTTGGTCAGACTCGTCATGATTTCCTGCAAAAAAGAAGCTCTTTTCGTATGGAAAGACGATACCTTTTTGATCTTGCTCCACGGTGGGCGCCAATTGTTTAAAGCAAAATTACCTACGAGAAGATAACTAAGCAATTGTAGGGCAAAGATCAAAGTGTATGGTATAATCTCAACACTCAAGAACAATTTAGAACGAGAGAAGAATTTAGGGTTTGAATCTTGAACTTGGTATTACTCGTAATGGGGGCTGAATAATTACAAAGCAGGCGTTAGCCTTTATTTATAGGCTAACCCTAATAATATCTTTTAGGAAACGAGATCTTATCTCTTCCTTTTATCTAAATAACGATATAACAAACAAGGTAAAAGATATTCTTTACCGTATCTTTTACCAATTACAATAATATAATAAGGAATAAGATAAAATATGCTCGGCCGACCTAATCTTCAAGATAAACGAGACCTTTGCCACGTCTCGTCACGTCGACGACATCCTTCATTCCTCTCATCGCGTCGACACAGTCTTCCTACGCGTAGCTCTTCACGCGTTCCAAACTCGTTGTATTTTTAGGCACAAACAATAGCTAGGCGATATCAAATTCTGAGACCTCCACAACCCATTTTGTCATTCTCCTGGACAAGGCGGGTTGATGAAGTATTTGTCTCAGCGGTAAATCAGACAGGACCTGAATGGTATGAGCCTGGAAGTAAGGGCGCTGACGCCTGGCAGCGAAGACAACTGACAACGCGATCTTCTCCGCCGGAGAGTATCTTTGTTCAACGGGTTTCAAAACCCTACTAACAAAGTACACGGGATGCACACTCTCCCTAGTCAAGACCGCACTTAAGGTTTGTGAACTAACAGCGAGATAAAGCTGAAGATCCTCATAGCGGGATGGTGCTGACAGCGTGGGAAGTTTACAGAGGTAGTCTTTCATACCTAAGAACGCGCTCTCAAGCTCTTCGGTCCACACGAACTCTCCTTTCTTTTTAAGTGCACTGAAGAAAGGAAGAGTGTGGTCAGCTAACCTTAAGCAGAATCGGCTGAGGTAATTCACAACACCATTAAACTTCTGGATCTCGTTCTTAGTTCTTGGAGAGATCATTCTCTGCACGCTCTCCACCTTCTCGGGATTAACATCGATCCCTCTCGCGCTAACCATGAAACCTAAGAATTTCCCTGCATCTACTCCGAACACGCATTTTTCGGGATTCAAGCTCATCCCGTTCTTTCTAAGCGCGTCGAATACTTCTGACAAGTCCCTCAGATGATTCTCTTTTGTCTGACTGCGAACAACTACATCGTCCACATACGCCGATACTGTTTTTCCCAGCTGGTTCTTAAAAATTCGGTTGATTGCTCTCTTGAAAGTTGCTCTCGCATTTTTTAACCCGAATGGCATGACTATATAGCAATAGACCCCGCTGTTTGTTATGAACGTGGTGTTATCTTCATCTTTAGGATCCATCTTAATCTGATTATAGCCTGAGTACGCGTCAAGGAAACTTAGCGTTGCATGCCCTGCAGTGGCATCTACTAACTCATCGATGGCTGGTAGAGGATAACAATCCTTTGGGCAGGCCGCGTTCAGATTTTTGAAATCTACGCACATCCTCCACTTTCCGTTGGATTTCTTCACCAATACCACGTTTGAGAGCCATTTCGGGTATTGGACCTCCCTGATGAAGCCTGCTTTCAACAGGCGTGCTACCTCAGCTTTTGCAGCTATAGCGTGTTCTTCGTTCATTTTCCTTTTTCTTTGTACAACCGGTTTAGCTTCTCTGTCGAGATTTAGAGAGTGCATGACCATAGATGTGGGAACTCCCTTGAGATCCTCAACGCGCCATGCAAATACATCTCTTGTTGAGGCGAGGAGGTGCTTTAGTGCGAGAGACAAGCCGCCTTGCAAGCTTTCCCCCACATATACCTTTTCATTCTTATCCTCAAACAACGTTAATTCTGTTTTGTTGAACTTTCCCAATTATGAACGATCGTGATCTCTTACTTCTAACTCCGTGCTTTCTTTGGTTGTCGTGAACAACTTTTCTCTTTTCAATGCACGTCTCTCCCGCTTTGCTTTTGTACGACGCTCTTTTTTCTCGTTCTCGCTCTCCTTAAAGAGGGTGAAAACCGTCTTCTTGGGGAGGTTTTTTTACCGAAGAGAGGTAGCAGGCCCTAGCTTCCTCTTGATGACCACGCGCCTCTCCTACAAACTCGTTTACCGGGAACTCGATGGTTCCCGCCACATCCACCTCATCTCCGAAGAAAGAAATTAGCTTTCCTTGGAAGGCTTTAAGCGCGCTAGGCGAAATACCCAGTTGCTCGAAAGCGTCGTAATACAACACATCAACGGAGGCCCTTGTATCAACAAGAACGCGTTTTAAAAGCTTGGATCCCAGTTGCATGTGAAGGACTAAGGGGTCGGCGTGAGGCATGTGTAGTCCGTCCGCATAGCTTTCGCTGAAGATCAGGTGGGTATGATGTCAGGATGTCTAGGCCATGCTATACACAGAGGGAACACTCCGGCCTTCTCTGGCATATCGCTTTCTCTCTTGTTGGCTCGAGCCACGATGGAAGCCCCCCCCCCCCCCCCCCCCCCGCAATGGTGTTAATATAACCCTCGGGCCGCGGAGTTGGGTCCTTGTGGTTAGATCTTTGGCTAGTGCTTCTTCCCCACCATGAACTTTTTGAACGCGAATCAGTCTGTCGGTCATGAGTTTCAGAGTGATGGCGTGATGACTCATCACGACCATGGGTTCCTTTGTCACTGACATGGGTACGCGATCTCCTTGGAATTTCGTCGCGAACTCTCTGCCGATGTGCTGCAGGGAACTCACACTTTGCTTTTGTGTCATCGGCAAAGTAAACGTCCTTTGTCTTTCCCTTCTCGGCACGAGGAGCGCGATCAGTCTTATCTCTTGTGCGCGGTAATAGTTCTTCTTCTTTTCACAGTCTCCTTCCCAACCTTCCCTCTTAAAGCGTCCTCTGCATACACTTGTCGTGAATTATAGTCTCTCAGCTCGTCATAAGACTGATATTTCTTCCTATAGACTGTCATCTTGAACTCTCCGTTTGCAAGGTTCCCAATCAGGACCTGAAGGGCCATGTCCGCCTGAAGGATTGACACCTGTGACGCGGTATTAGTGAAACGGGTAAAGAACTCTCCCTGCGTCTCGTCATCCTCTTGCTTGACCGCGAACAGATCTTGCACAGTCTTTCTTCTTGTTCGCGCGTTGCTGAAATGAGCACAAAAAGCTTGAGAAAGAGTTTTAAAGGACGAGACAGAACTTGGCTGCAAACCCATGACCCAAGTCAAGGCCGTTCCCTTCAAGGTGGGGGGAAAATCCCTGCACTACATCGCGTTGCTCAGGTCATTTAATCCCATATGGACGACAAATTGTTGTATGTGCTCATCTGGGTCCCTGGTGCCATCATAAACATCCATGACGGGTTGCCGGAAACCCTTGGGTACCGTAGCGCGTCTAACCTCTGCAGAAAAGATAGACAATCCTTGGATTTTGTCTTCTTCTTTATTGTGGCACGCGCTGACCGCCATGGAACTGTTCCTGGAGATTGACATGGAAAGGGGATCAAAATCGAGATTTGTCTCTGCTTGTGCTCCCTCCAGGGAGCGGGGCAAATACTCGTTGTGGGGATAAGCTGCTTGCTCCTGATAAGGGGCGTAATGATATACAGATGGAGCGGGATCTTGGACAAACGGATGTTGTTGGTAATCTGGTTGCTGCATAAACTGGTGAAACACAGGCGGGGATTGTTCATAAAGTGGTGGGGGTTGTGAAGGGGACCACCACGGTTCCCAGTTCTGCCCAAAGCCCTCGTTGTCGGGATCATAGTTGTAGTAGGTATCCATGAGCACAACGCGCTGCCGGTCTTTTAATCTTTGACTCTTAGGGTGGAAAGGTTCCGGCAGACGGCGCCAGTGATGAATCCGTGTAATATAGCGCGATAGAAAGGAGGAGAAAAGAAAGATTAAAAGAACGCGTTGACAATGATATCTGAAGAAGGAATGGGGCGATTGGTATTTCTCTCTCTTTTATAACACTTTACACAAAGATCATCAACAGATCGAATACTTTTCTCTCCCAAAATTTTCGACCCTTTTAAGGGAGGTTGAGGTCCCTATTCATAGTAGTCGAATTGCTTCCAAAACGTGTTGCCTAAGTAATTTTGATTAGTGTCACCAAGCAGGAGGTGGAAATGCTCATACAGGCAGCTGGCCCATGAAGTTGGATCGCGTCGTCACGATGTACGGACGCCAGATGTTTTGACAACAACGCGTTCCACAATGATGTGAGCGAGATGTTTTAAGGCGTGTGATCATTTGGTTCCATCAAACGCGACATAAGAATTGCATTTCAGAAATATGGTAACTTTTACGCGACTTAAGGATGTCCAATGCGATAAATAGGAATCGCCATTGACGATGAATAAAAAATATGTAAAATATGCCAAGTAAATTGTGTGGTAGATGGTGAGAACCATCGTAGACTCTTCCCTTATGATCTTTTGGCTAATTCTTTTGAATTAAGTAGTATCTACTAGGCCAGTTTGGTCTTAAAAAACGAACAAGTAGAGTATGGATGGATGAAGAACGGGTGTGAAATTGAAGGCAAAGATTTAGAATCCTCAACCAACCGTAAGTCATGTCAAGTCAAGTCAACCAATATCCATCTTCACTACCCTATTTTTAATCCTCCATAAACCCACACCCAATCCACTGCCAATTCTGTCAAGCACCCAAAAACACTCGCTTTCAAAAATGGCGCCCTTCTTCTTCTTCTTTTTCCTCCTTGCTCTCTCCGACTTCGCTTCTGCGGCTCCTTCTTCGAAGCACCTCAGCTTCAACAAGAATGGAAAGTTCAAGATCTTGCAGGTTGCCGATATGCACTACGGCACCGGCAAGACTACCGAGTGTTTAAACGTCTTCCCTTCGCAACTCCATCACTGCTCCGACCTCAACACCACCGCTTTCGTCGAGCGAATGATTCGCGCTGAGAATCCCGATCTAATCGTCTTCACTGGTACTTTTATCCCCTTCTCCTGTCTTTTCAATCGATTCCACCTTGTGCGATTTTTGCTCCGCATTTTCGTGATGGAAAGTTCACGATTGTTTTATTTGCTAAAATCTTTTTGGAAGAAGATCGAATGATCAATTTCATTGTGTAAACAGCAATACAACTGTGCAAGTCATTGCTCGAACATCTGGTGATTGGATATTGATCAAAACATTGCTGAATATTCCTATTTCGTGTGGATATACATATACCTATTTTGCTTTGTAACTGCGTTGGTTAACTCTGAACTGTATGAAATGCTAGACTTAATCCATTGGTGTTGATATATAGAGAGATAACATGACTAGTAGCATGGCCTAGGTGTCAAAACAAAATGCTGACGGACTAATGGAGGATATAACATGTCAAAACTAGCAAAATGGCAATAAAGTGACTAGATATCTGAATCTTTGTTGATGGACTATATCAATTAAGGTGCCATTTTAATCTTCTAAATGGTCAGCTGTCTAAATCAGTTTGGAGAGTGTTGCTATGTTTGTTGTATATTGCTTTCAAGTTATTTATCTCAGCCAACTCTTGCTAAATTCTATTTATGTTTAGTTTCCATTGAAGATAATACAACTTAATTGGTTTATACTTAATAGGTGACAACATTATGGGAGCTGATACAACTCATCCCATGAAGTCGATGAATGCAGCGTTTGCCCCAGCTATCACATCCAACATTCCATGGACTGCAATACTTGGCAACCATGACCAAGAGTCTACTTTGTCAAGGAAACAAGTAATGAAGTACATAACCGGCATGAAAAACACCTTGGCTAGGATGAATCCAACTGATATGGAATTAATTGATGGATTTGGAAATCACAATCTAGAGGTTGTTGGTGTTGATGGATCAGAGTTCCATAACAAGTCTATTCTCAATCTCTTTCTTCTTGATAGTGGAGATTATTCAACTGTTCCCTCCTTGCCATCTTTTTATGGTTGGATCAAAGCATCTCAGCAGTATTGGTTTCAGCGCACCTCTATGAGGTTAAGGGTACTAATCCTGAATCATTTGCTTCACTTACTGTTTTTTGTTACATACTTAATGACTCTTTTGAAATGACACGTCTGATTGGTTGTCCTAGGTTCTTTAGAGTTCTGATTTATATTACAGTCTTTGAGTCCTTCCCTTTTTGCAAGTGGTTGTTACTTTTGTTGTATCCGACACAGAAGCGAAAAAGGGAAAACATAAAAGCTACCTTCCAACTTAGTCCCTTCTTATATCATGTGATTATGTGCCAATCATTCTATGATACTTCCTCACATTTTAAAAGACAATATTATTTAAACTTGCATTATCTTGCTAAATCACCTATATCACTATCACGGAACTTTTTCATGTATTTACTGTTTGAATTCCATGTTCACTTTCGTTTTCACTAACATAAACTTTAGAATTCTCTCTTTTAATTTACCTAAAATTTGTCATTCTCTAAACTGTCTAGTTGGATTTTCTGTATTATACGCGTTTCGTTTACACCATTGCAGGAACTCTACATGAGTGCACCAAATCCTCAAAGCAATCCTGCTCCAGGACTAGTTTACTTCCATATCCCTTTGCCTGAGTTTGCAAACTTCGACTCTTCAAATTTCACAGGAGTGAGACAGGAGGACATTAGCTCTCCTGCTGTAAATTCAGGCTTCTTCACAACCATGGCAGACTCTGGGGATGTTAAAGCTGTTTTTGTTGGCCATGATCATCTCAATGACTTCTGCGGTGAGCTCAGTGGTATAAATCTTTGCTATGCTGGTGGGTTTGGATATCATGCATATGGATTGGCTGGATGGTCAAGAAGGGCTAGGGTAGTGGAAGTTGATTTAGAGAAAACAAAAAAAGGAAGTTGGGGAATAGTCAAGTCCATCAAAACATGGAAGCGACTTGATGACGCACACCTGACTACTATTGACCATAATGCCCTCTGGGCCAAAAGCTCTACTGGTAAGCATTTCTCCTTGGAACATTATCTACTTCAGTTATGATATGTTGAAGAATTTAATCTTGTTGCTCCTATTCTTGGAAGACGGTCTTACTCTGGGATAAAGTTGTTTTACTGTTTTCGGTGTATGTGCTATGGTAGAATGTTTTCTTGACTGTCGACAGGTTACTTTTTGGCACTACTTGTAATATCAGTTAGCTTTAGATGGAAATGTAGGTGTTAGATTGAACGGCCCGGAAACGTGCAGTTTGAAGAATCACTGCTGCCTAAATATGATTCATCTGTCTCACTTGATACAAAACTAATGCCGTTGCTTCCAATGCTTGTTTATATGTTCGTCTGTATTTATTATCTCCTTGCATATGTCGTGGCTTTCACACAATACGAAGGAAATGGCATTTGACCTCTTGTTATGCACTGCATTTTCTTTCAGCATCATTCTAAACCTTTTCTTGGTATTATTTACATGGCGTACTCATACCATGTGTTTGGTTTGTATTTAAGCAGGGGTGCGTAGGAAGAAGGATGTTGGGGGTGCAGCTTGATTGATGAAACAGAAGCCATTTCTTTACCTAGCTATACACACATGATTTGTTATAGTATGAAGGATAGTAAGCTCTGCAGATGCTCTCAAAGTGTCACTATACAAGTATATGCATATGTTTCTTCCTAAAAATAATATATGTCATATTCTATGTATTTGAAAAATGCATTATTATTTTAATCGAGTAAAATGATCTGAGGGTGAATAGTCCATATTTTAGCCTTTCTCTTTCCCGTAACTCCTCATTATATCACTGTTCATGGCACCATCACAACCGCTTCTCCGACCGACAATCTCTCTTCTCGACTTTACCATCTCACCACCGGCGACCGACAACCTCTATCCTCGTGACGCTTCTCCGACTTGCTTGCCGCTCCACCGGGTTGACCATCTCCGCCACCGGCCAGAAAATGCTCGTTGATTCGCGCCAACTCCGACCTTAATTCTCCTTCTCTGCTCCTCTCTTTAATCTCTCCATCAAACCAGACACTTGCGTGTTGTTTGGCTGCTATGGTCAAGCTTGGTTTTGGGTCAATTCATTTGGCTGCTATGGTCGAATTTGTTGACTGTTTGTCCCCTCTACAAACTAGCACTTTCAATTGATTTGTCCCCTTTACAAGCTTGGTTTAGGGTCAATTTATTTACTCCGTATTATTTTTAGAAAGAACAGCATATGGAGGGAAAAACTACCACGCATACGCTCTGTGGGAGCGTGGTTAATTTTTTTTCCAATTTTATACATGTTCCCATTCTACCCTACGCTACATAAAGACAAATAGTTAGGACTATACGCGTGATCTTTATAAATCGAATATCCGTAAATTAATCACGTCTACGCTTTCGGTTTACGTAATCCCTTACCCACGCCCACGCATATACGTTTAACAATTGGAAAAAAAATATATATAAATAAATATGATGTGGTGCATATCATCTCACCAGTACCACAATGTTCATTATTAAGATTCTAATTTCCGAAGTCCGATTCTGTTCCGTGGTGAGTCATGGCTTCTACGCTCACTCTCCCTTGTCCACTCCGAAAATTCCCACCAACAATCAAAGCGGATAATCCCATCTTCTCCTCTTCCTTTAACCTAAATTACTCCAATCCATGTTTATATTTGAATTCCAATCCTCTCTCCGTCTCAAAATTCTCCCATCTTAACTCGATTCAAGCTGTGAAAGATGGAGTCACCGCCCAATCCACCTCTTCGCAAACTTCAAATTCTTTCGATTCCTCATCCAAATTCGTTCTGGTCGTTGGCGGCACCGGCGGCGTCGGTACTTTCTCCACCCTTCTTACTTTACCGTCCCGTATTGCTCCTAATTTCGTTTACGATTTCTTTCTATGCTATAATCATCCGTATTTCCTTGCAATTAATACCATTCATTGTGTACATACCATTTCTGCGTTTACCAAGTCTATAGAAATCATCCTGATTTTGATCAAAAAAATCCTATGGTGTAAGCCATCTTCTGAAACAGTGGTTAGTATTTGATGTTAATAAAAAGAAAAATAGTGATATATGATGCTTGAGGTTCAAGAGCATGGATTAAATGTTAAAGCCAATAAAACCAAGGGAAGACCTGCTAGAGTTTTGTAATGCTAGTGTTTTTACAAATTATATCTTACAGGACAATTGGTTGTAGCATCACTTTTGAGCCGGAATATTAAATTAGGCCTCCTACTTCGAGATCCTGAGAAAGCAAAAAGTCTGTTTGGTGAACAAGATGGCCAAAAAATGCAGGTTGATACTTATATCTGAATCTACACCAACTCCAGAAATGTTATTTTCTTGTGAAGCCTACCTAACTTCAGAGAGGATGTGCAAATTTGTTAGATTTGGAAGGGGGACACTAGGAACCAAGGGGAGCTTGATCCGTCGATTTTTGAGGTTTGAGCTTTTTGACACAACTTCTTGTTTTCCTATGTTTATAGCAATTTGAGAGTGTGATCAATACACAATATAATAATGTTTTACTTCTTTCTGCTGTCTGAATTTTCAGGGTATCACACATGTCATATGTTGCACAGGGACTACAGCCTTTCCATCTCGAAGATGGGATGGAGACAATACCCCAGAAAGAGTAGGTTAGATTTGTTAGTTTCTGGCCTTGTTAATTGCTTGAACCAATTCTATTGACTCTAGGTTATCTTTATCATGAGGTATGTTATTCATTTCTTTTTGTTCAGATTGGGATGGTGTGAGAAATTTGGTATCTGCACTGCCCCGGACTATTCAGAGATTAATTTTGGTCTCATCTGTTGGAGTAACTAAGTCTAACGAACTTCCATGGAGGTAATGATCCCTTCGTCGCCTCGCCTTCTTCGTCGTCGTCTCTTGCCAGCTCCTCCCTTCGCCGCCTCGACTCTTCTAACACCGCCTCTCCTTCCGGTTTCTACAATCACAAGGCGCAAGGTGAATTCAGTTTTCGTTTCCAGATCAAGTTATTAGTTTTCTGGCGATGTCCATTCTGTACAAGCTGAGTTTCTGGCGATTTCAGTGTTTCGTCTCCATCTCTCTCGACTCCAGCTTCGGCTTCACCCTCTCCATCTCCACCAGATCTCATCAAATCTAGAAGATTCGAGTTTAGGTTTTCTTTTAGGTTGTTGAAGATTTGTTGATCAGATCTGGATTTGTTGAAGATTAAGTTTAGTTTTTAGGTTTTGTTCATCAGATCTGGATTTTTGTACGTTTTTTAGGTTCATCAGATATGTTCAATTTTTTGTAGTTTTTGTACTGATCATGAGATCGAATTTTTTACGATTGAAGTTTCTGCAAATTTTTGGCTATTTGTTGAATATATTTTTTTTACTGCAAAGTTTCAATTTGTGGAATATATTTGTTGTACTGCAAAGTTTCAGCAAGTTTTTTTTTTCGTTCAGAGGCTTTTGAGGCGGGCACCTCTTGTTCGCCTCAACAATAGGCATCATTTGAGGCGGGCAGTGGAGTGTCTGAGGCATAATTTTGGCTATTTGTTGAGGCGGGCGCCTTTGTGCCCGCGTCAACAAGTATTTACCTATTGCAGCCCCCTCTGTTGCAGCGCCCCTTGCCCGCCTCAATAGGGGGGTTTTGCCCGCCTCAACAGGTGTTTTTTCCACTAGTGATTGTTCTGATTATCCCACCTCAAGTTAGGATGATTCCTTGTACCTGGATTATAATGATTAGCATAAGGATCAAATCTAGGCCTAGGCTGCCATCCTCCTGCAGCATTCACCTCAGCATTCGGCTCTTGGAGTTGTGGACACGCATCAGTAGGATACCCTGCATCAGTGCATACCCCACAAGCTTTCACTTGTTGTTGACTACTACTTTTCAGCATTAAGGACTTCACCATATCCTTCAACTCATTCATATCAGTTTGAATTATAGCCGGATCAAGTGAACTTACTGAAGGGGAACCCTGTCTATTACCGAATTGCCTTGAACTTTCAGCCAACTCTTCAAACATTTTAGTGGCCTGAGGTATAGTCAATTTCATAAAATTACCTCCACATGATGCGTTTACCATTCTACGATCCTCATCAATCAGGCCACTAAACAAGTACATAAGAAGATCCTGGTCAGTGTAACTGTGGAATGGACAGCTTGAGCACAACTTCTTGAATCGCTCATAGTACTCATGTAGACTCTCAGTTGAGTGTTGTTGAATGGTCGTGATGTCCTTCTTCAAGCTACTCAGTTTTGTGGTTGGGAAGTACTTTTCTAAGAAAACCTTCTTCATCTTAGCCCATGTATCAATACTCCATGGGGCTTGATAGTAGAGCCAATCATTCGCAGCATCTTTCAGAGTAAATCCGAAAGCTCTCAACATGACTTGCTCCTCAGTAACACCTCTAGGCTTCATACTAGAACATACGGCATGGAACTGAGGCAAATGTTTGTTTGGATCCTCACCTGCTAAGCCATGGAAGTGTGGAAGCTCGTGAATTAAACCAGCTTTCAACTCAAAATTCACACCTTCAGCTATCTTAGGAAATCTCACAGCCAAAGGTTGTTGATCTATGTTCGGGGCAGTGAGTTGCCTTATAGTAGGCAATGGTGGTCCATGTTGTTGGCCGAGTGGAAATCCATCAGCTCCTTCATCACCCATCTCGCTATTTTGGTTCAAAGCTGCTCTACGGTTCCTGTGGAACGTCCTCTCAATCTCTGAATCAAAAGCAACAAGAGATGAATTTGTAGCACGGGTCTGAACCATAAAGGTTCACACCAAACAATTGATAAGTCACAATTACCACAGAAATAGAATAATTCAATTCCCCAGCAACGGCGTCAAATTTGATAGAGCAATTGTCGTGGTTGCTGTTTGTGCCTAAAAATACGACGAGTATGGAACGCGTAATGAGCTACGCGTAGAAGAATTATCTCGACGCGACGAGAAGAATAAAGGATGTCGTCGACGTGACGAGACGTGGCAAAGGTCTCGTTTATCTTGAAGATTAGGTCGGCCGAGTATATTTTATCCTATTTTGTATTATATTATTGTAAATGGTAAAAGATAAGGTAAAAAATATATTTTACCTTGTTTATTATATCGTTATTTAGATAAAAGGAAGAGATAAGATCTCGTTTCCATAAAGATATTATTAGGATTAGCCTATAAATAAAGGCTAACGCCTGCTTTGTAAGTATCTAAGCCTTCATTCGAGTAATACCAAGCTAAAGTTTCAACCCTAATTTCCTACCTTGTTCTTGAGTGTTGAGATTATACCGTACTCTTTGATCTTTGCTCTACAATTGCTTAGTTATCTTCTTGTAGGTAATTTCTCTACAAATAATTGGCGCCCACCGTGGGGCCAGATCAAAAAGGTATCGTCTTTCCATACGAAAAGAACTTCTTTTTTGCAGGAAATCATGACAAGTCCGACCAACAGCCCGCGTGGTGGTGAAAAAAGATCCAAAGAAGAAGATCACGTAACGGTTCCTCTCGTCCTGACGGAAGAAAACACGGGAAAAGATCTCGAGAACACTCCTGGCACTCCAGAGGACAACGTTCCCACAGAAGAGCAGGAGACGAGCGGCGATATGACCAACGTGACCTCTGTCAGAGTCCACTTCGACACCCTCCAGAAGGCTTGGACAGAAGCTAAACGCCAGCAAAGAGAACACGTCGGGACTCACCAAAGAGAACGAACGACTACACTCCATCATAAAAGAGCTCAGGGAAGAGTCAGCGAAGCCACTCACCTATGTTCGTAGTCAAAGCGTCGTTCGCCGCCTAGATATGGATGTTATCGCCGAAGAAAGAGAGGATTACAGATCCCAGGAGCAATGAAACACCATCACGTCGAGAGAAACGAGTCAGAAAGAAAAGTCTAAAGAGAACTTGACTCCAGACGCCGTCGCCGCGCTCGTAGCACAACAAGTCGGAGCCTTAAGGAAGGAGATGATGTTGATGCCCGGGGCTCCCAAATCCATAATCCCTGAGCACGAGTTCGGATTTCAAGAGAGCCCTTTCATCACTGCTATCGCCGCCCAGAAGATAGCCAAGAAGTTTACCGTCGCCGACCTCCCCGTTTATGACGGATCCGACGATCCGGAAGAACACGTCTTACTCTACAAAGCAAAGCTCTCCACGAGTCCGATCGAGCCAGAGTTAAAAGAAGCGATGATGTGCAAATTCTTTAGTTCAACATTGAAACGTCCAGCCTTGACGTGGTTCATCCACTTACCAAAGGGAAGCATCTCCTCCTACGCGGAACTTTCCAACCTATTCCGGTTGCAATTCGCCAACAGTAAGTTGTTCGCAAAGCAGCCTTCAGATCTCCATAACATGCGCATGAACAAAAGCGAAACCATAAGAGCCTTCTTCAAGCGTTTCAATGACGAGAAGATTACGATCCTAGATTGCGGCGAGGCTACTGCTGTCGACGCATTCAGACGCACACTCCCCCGAGACAGCGATCTGTACAAGGAGCTAACGAAGACTCGTCCTACTTCATTTATCTCGACGAGAGAAAGAGCTGTGAAAGCCATATGCCTTGAAGAAGACCTCCTAAGTCACGCTGAAGAAAAGTCTCGATCTCCACGTAGACGTACCCCTCCGCACATAGATTCTCCCCAACGGAAGGAGGGCGAACGTTAAGATAGAAGAAACAAGCCGTTTCATAGAGAACCTCCCATAATGCATAACATAAGCGAAATCAATAACGTCTACGTGGTCGATAGAGGTGTATACATGAAAACCGACGCATTGAGGGTTATGAACGCGATGGAAAAGCTCCACGACGTGAAGTGGCCTAGAAAGCCAAACCCGGAAAAGAAGTCAGGATCGGGAAGAGGATATTGCGAGTTCCACAACGACTCAGGACATCCAACAGACGGTTGCTATACTCTGAGAAAAGAAGTGCTACGTCTCCTGAAAAGAGGCGACCTTTTAGACCTACTCTCCAAAGAAGGAAGGGACGTGTTCGAAGGAGCAAGAAAGGGGAAGAGATCCCCGACGCCACAACCTCCCTCGTCGAGTCGCTCAAGGACAGTTAACATGATCTTTGGAGATTCTCCCATAAGCGGCTATACCGCCTCCGCCGCCAAAAAGAGCATCAAAGCATTACACGGCGAAGGAAGCGCTCTGCCAATCTACCACGTCAGGACCGTTAGGAAAGACTGCCCAATCACGTTCGAGGAACTCAACGGGAGCGTAGATCATCACGACGGGTTAGTTATCTATTTAACCATTAGTAATTGCAAGGTTAAAAGAATCCTCGTCGATAACGGAAGCTCGGCCAACATCATCACCTTATCCGCGATCAAGGAGCTCGGATTGTCTAGCGACAACGTGGTGAAAAAGTACATCCCTTTAGTAGGTTTCAGTGGCGAAGTCGCCGATATGCTAGGAGAAATCACCCTAACCACTCTGGCCGAAGGAGTCAATATGCAAACCAAGTTCGTAGTGATGGAAGCCGAGTCGCCCTATAACATAATCCTAGGAAGGCCATGGTTACACAATATGAGAGCTATACCTTCAACGTACCATCAATCCCTGAAGTTTCCATCTCCATGGGGATCCAAGAGATCAAGGGTGAACTACAAATAGCAAGGGAATGCTACAACATAGGAATGAAGAGTACGACCAACACATCCCTGGAGAAAAAGAGTAAGGCGTAGCAATTAAAAGACCATGAAGAACATGTGAGATATGTTGAACGAAGGCTCTACGAGATAAAAGAAGAAATAGGCAGGGTAGGTGACGAGACACACGTCCTAGAAGTAAAATCCTACGCTATCCGAAGAATAGAGAAGAGGAAAGCGTCTTCATTGTCTGAATCATCGAGTAACAAAGAATCCAAACGCCTAAAAACGAGGAAAAGTCATGGAAAATCCAAGAAAGAGGCTAGGGGTAGAAGAGTAACCCCCGATGCGTCAAAGAAAAAGCCGTCCAATAAGCGAGATAAAGGCGTCGATAAGCACGACGCATCTCTTCGGAAACGTAAGCAAAATCTCCGAGTTCAAAAGTGGAGGAAATTTATGGCGGAAAATCCCGACTTAAGCTACATGTTCTTGAAACGTCATCCACCGTAAAGGCACCATCATGAATGAGTTTGAGATACCTTTATGCGTCTTTTGATTCCCTTTTATTTCCCTTTGCATTAGTAGGATTAAGTTTTCAATAAAAGCATGTCGTTATCTTTAGGTCAAAACGACAAGGGGTCGTGGCGACTAGGGGTAGGTGTCGAAGTCGATGTTTGTTAGTGTTAGCGCATGATGCATCTTTTATTAATATACAAGTAGACCTTTTCTTTCCAACGTGTTAAGCATGCTGAGTTGTTTCATTTCCACGACTTGCTCTATGTCTATTAAGAGAACGTGCCTCTTGAGTACGGTGTACCAAATACGAAGCAAGAAGGCCGCGGTGAAAATCCGCGCCGGGGGCGAATTTCGTTAGTCTACGCGTTCGAGGCTTCATCTACGCGTAGGCAATGTTAGCCGAACCGCCGACCCCGAGTCGACCCTTCCCATGATTGTTAGCGACGTGTGGCAATGGTCATGGGGAATGAAGCCCGGTACCTCACGAAGCCGGCCGGATCCTCTGAGCAAACAAGGTCGAACCTATTTGACACGATCACTCTCCAGGAACGCGTCTTCACGCCTTCCAGCCCCTCTGAGAGTCATGAATCCACGGGAAAAACGCCAAACCGGCAGGGATGCGTCCACCGGCATCGTAAGTCCTAACAATCTAGAAATCGGACGCCACACGATGAATAGGCCCGTCGATTAAAAGAGTTCGACGTCGACCTAACGCTAGCGTGAGGCAACGGACCCACCTTAAAAGTAAGGGGTAACGTCACAAGCTGATAAAAATCACACGCTGACCTATGTCCACCACTCGCTTCAGGGTTCGGAGGAAATGTTGGACCCAACCTTCATGTAAGCCGGCAACGTAACTAAAGCAGCCGCAATGACCATACCATCTTATTAAGTAAATGAAGCTTTCTAACGCGTTCACTACGAGCAAAGTATCATACTAGGGGTAGAAAACCATACCCTACAAAGATAAAGTAGCAAAAGGGAAAGCCAAGAACTAAACCTATGTACTCGTAAACAAGCTACGCGTAAGAGGTTAAGGAAGTTAGAATCAATAAGAAAAAATTTCTACACAAACACAGAACAAAGTACACGCACCAAAGCAAAGTACGTAAGATATCAAGGCCAAATAAAGGGTAAGCTCCCAAGACGTCTCCAACGTGAAGATTAACGCACACGACGCGAAAAACGAATGAAGCGAATATGAGAATCTTTGGTATCTCTAACCTAGTCTAAAACGAGTCTAAGTCAAACCTGCCGAAAGGGGTACGATTACGCCAAAAGAAATAAAAGAGTACCTAAAGGATAGCAATGACATGAGAACAAGAAAGTTGGCGGCAACGAAACGAAGTCACCAAAGATGTTGATCCGAATTCAAGGAAAAAGAACAACAACGTCTTAATTTAAATAAAAATAAAGAAGCACTCCAAACTACAAGCAACGCGTACGAATACCCTACGCTAAGAAAAAGTTGAAAATTACAAGGACTTGGACTCGCCCTCAGACGACCCAGATCCGGATGCGCGACCATCGCCTTCTTCTTCGTCAGTCGGAGCCTCCTCTTCGTCGACGTGCTCCCCACCCTCAACGTCCGCAACATCGGGATGAGAATCTGAACGCTTCCAAGAAGGACCATCATCAACGCCCTCAGGAAGTTCCGGATAAGCCTCCCTAAACTCAGCACGTTCGCTCACCGGATCCCAATCCTTGTACTCGCCAGCAGCATACTCCTCATAAACCTCCACTCTGGATAGCCAAGACCAATAGATCTTCGCCTCTTACAAATCCTTGTCATGTTGCGCCCTGTTCCTCTCCATGTCCTCCTTCAAGGTACTGAGATCCTTCTCCAGACCCTCGACTCGCTTGGTGATCATCTCGTTAAGGGAAAGAACCTCAGTAACCTTGTCCTTCGCCGTCTTCTCTGCGTCACGGGACTTCTCCAGCAAACTGTTCAAACGCGCAACCTCCGACGAAGCATCAGACGCCTTTTTCTCCAACGCCTCCATCTATTTTGGATACGCAGATAAGAGAGTCCAAGCGCTTAGCGACGCTTGAATCCCCTGAAAGAAGGAACAAGAAAAATAAGAAAGGAAGCTCGCGAGAAAGCCATCAGAGAAAATAGAAATTACAATCTTACCTGCCATTGAGCAGCGAAAGCCTCTCCCATAACGTCGACAGGATCCATCGACGCGTAATGGTCGAGAGATGACGAAGATCGAAGCCCCATCAAGGCCTTCAGAAGTTCCCTTCCCGGAGCGAAAGCATTTGAAATCACAGCAGGGAACTCATCCAAAGATGAGTATTGCTCCTCGGGAGCCTCAACCACTTTCTCCTTTCCCTTCTTTGAACGTGTCGCCTTAGCCGGAGAAGGAGACGTCGTAGACTCTAAAGTAGCCATAAGGTCGACGTCCAAAGGAGCAGCGGACGAACATCCTTTTATGGCGAGTTGCCTCTTCCTCGACGTCACAAGATCAGTGGCAGACTCGGCGCGAGCACGAACGCGAGAAATTGGAGCTGCATCACCAACATAGAGAAGACAATTAGAGCACAAGTATAAGGAAATAAGTTGATGAAAGCTAAACGAGAAGAAGCCGACTTACCATATGGCGTCGCAGGGGCGCAACGATGACCTTCTCCGTCATGGTCAAAGAAGGTCCGGTCAACTTCAGGAATCGCCAAAAGCGCGGCTACAGCCTTTTTTTACTTCGTCCTTGTCTTGAGAGCCTCCGCATTAACTGTAAAGCATATAAAGTTATACGTAAGTAAAGCATTGACGAGCAAAACATACGTCCTTACAAAAAGAAAAAGAAAAAGTTGTTAAGATAAGGTAATGAAACTTACTCTCGGGGTTCCACTCCTCGATAAGCCAAGAGCATGCATGATGCGGGGATAAGCCGCAGTTGCCGACCTAGACACCAAACTCGAATAGGAACTCGAACAGAGAAGAAAGGAGGAATTAGAATGAGATGAAAGAAGGATAAGTCGAATGATAGGTCAATTGGAACCAAATCAAACAACGATAAAACCCTTGAACTTAAGAACAAGAACCTTACCGAATGATGAAGAAACCCCAACGGATGATTACAACCAAACACAATGACTTTGGTGGGTCAAGGCACCTGGAGGTTGCTCTATGAAGCCTCGATAGCACCAACCTTATGGAAGAGATTGACACACACAAGCACAACTAGGGTCAGCTCAACGACAATGCACACAAGGCACTCTTCTCACAAAAGCTCTCTTTTGGGAGGAAAAAAAACGATAAACGCTGTATTCAATATCAAAGTCTGGGGGGGGTAAACAATAACTAAGGCAGCCTTATATAGGGTTCATAAGGGTGCCAACTAAAGAAATAAACGATAAAAAGTATATCCTAAAATAATAATCCGAAAAACAATTAAACATCCGAAAATAATGTTTCAAATAGTTCCTGGCCGCGGGCGCGGTTATGGAGCCGCGGGCGCGGTTAGCGAATGAGCCGCGAGCGCGGTTTCCAGCCGCGGTCGCGGTTCTTCTCTGCAGTCCTCTGCTCGTTCTCGAACCTCGATCATTAGAACAGTCTTCAATGGTGGTTCTTCGTCTGTATTCAACTCCTTGGACCTGAAGAACGCTACTAACTTGTCTAGCTCTTGTTGGACTTCTTTAGCTCTCGAGCGAGTCCATGCACCTTCAAACTCGGGGACCGGAGGTGTTGGTTGTTGTCCAGACGATCCTTCACCATCCTCCCCTTCTTGAAAAGGATTCGACCTCGAAACATCCAGCTCCTCTTCTTCTTCACCCTCAAATAAAGTCAAGTCTTGCACATTGAAAGTAGCACTCACTTGATAGTCACCGAGAAGCTCCAAGACATAAGCATTATCTCCAATCTTCTTGAGCACCTTGAATGGTCCAGCGCCTCTTGGGGACAACTTTGAGTGGCATTTGCTGGGGAAACGCTCTCTCCTAAAGTGGACCCACACGAGGTCTCCCTCCTTGAAGATGACCTTCTTCCTCTTCCTATTTGCCTTGCTAGCATTTGTAGCAGCCACTTCTAGCAATTTAGCTCTTGTCCTCTCATGAATCTCCTTGATGTGATCAACCTGTTTTTCTGCATTGAAATCCACTCGCTCCTTCGTAGGTAACGGTATAAGATCAAAAGGGGTTAGTGGATTTAAACCATACACACATTCAAAGGGACTCAGCGAGGTTGAGGAATAGATGGCTCTATTGTAGGCAAACTCAACATGGGGTAAGGCTTCTTCCCAAGCCTTCAAATTCTTCTTAAGGATGGCTCTCAAAAGGGTTCCTAAGGTCCTATTGGTTACTTCAGTTTGACCATAAGTTTGAGGATGACTAGATGTAGAAAATAGTAGTTTAGTCCCTAGTTTTCCCCAAAGAGTTTTCCAAAAGTAACTTAGAAATTTCACATCTCTATCACTCACAATAGTCTTTGGTACTCCATGTAACCTAACAACTCTGGTAAAGAACAAGTCAGCCACATGATGAGCATCATCAGTCTTGTTGCAAGCAATAAAATGAGCCATTTTAGAAAATCTATCAACAACCACAAAAATAGAATCTCTCCCCTTCTTAGTCCTAGGCAACCCTACAATAAAATCCATACTAATGTCTACCCATGGGGTCGTAGGAATAGGCAAAGGAGTATACAATCCATGTGGTTTAACTCTAGACTTAGCCTTAAGACACTCCAAACATCTTTTCAAACAATGCTCAACATCCCTAAGCATATGGGGCCAATAAAAATGAGTATGCAACATATGATATGTCTTATCTCTACCAAAGTGTCCCATTAATCCACCCTTATGGGCTTCTTCAACAAGCAATAATCTCAAAGAACACTTAGGTATGCACACTTTACTAGCCCTAAACAAGAAACCATCAAACAACTAAAACTTATCCAAAGTTCCTTTATCTAAACATTGCTTATAAATAGCACCAAAATCAGTATCATTACGATATAACTCCTTGAGGTAAACAAAGCCTAACACCTTAGAGTCAAGTTGAACAATTAAAGCATGCCTCCTAGATAGTGCATCAGCAACAACATTGTCTTTTCCTTTCTTGTATTTGATAATATAAGGGAAAGTCTCAATAAACTCCATCCATCTACCATGCCTCCTATCAAGTTTGTCTTGGCTCCTAAAATGTTTCAAAGATTTATGATCGGTATGCAAAACAAACTCTCTAGGCCATAGGTAGTGTTGCCACGTCTTAAGTACTCTATGTAATTCATACAATTCCTTGTCATAAGTAGAGTAATTTAGACTGGCACCTTTCAACTTTTCAGAAAAGAACGCAATAGGCTTACCTTCTTGCATGAGTACTCCTCCAATGCCAACTCCGGAAGCATCACATTCCACTTCGAAAGGCCTAGTGAAGTCGGGAAGCACAAGCAAAGGTGCCTCGGTTAGTCTGCGTTTTAACTCCTCAAACGCCCTTTCTTGAGCCCCCTTCCAAACAAATGTTGAATGCTTCTTAGTTACCTCAGTCAGTGGTGCAACAATGGTGCTGAAATCCTTCACAAAGCACCGATAGAAGCTTGCTAACCCGTGGAAACTGCGTACCTGGCTGCTGGTCGTGGGTGTCGGCCATTCCTGAATGGCTTTAATCTTCTCTTCGTCAACCTGTAATCCCTGGGAGCTTACTACAAAACCAAGAAATATAACTCTATCAGTGCAAAAATCACACTTCTTTAAGTTAGCATATAGTCGCTGTATACTAAGAGTAACGAGTACTTCCCTGAGATGTTGCTCATGCTCCCCTAGGGACCTGCTGTAAATCAAGATATCATCGAAATAAACTACAACAAACTTCCCTATAAACTTCCTCAAGACATGGTTCATAAGCCTCATAAAAGTAGAGGGAGCATTAGTAAGTCCAAATGGCATAACAAGCCACTCATATAGACCCAATTTGGTCTTGAAGGCGGTCTTCCACTCATCGCCTTCCCTCATTCGGATTTGATGGTAGCCACTCCTAAGATCAATCTTGGTGAAGTTTGTGGCACCATGAAGCTCATCCAACATGTCATCCAGCCTTGGTATAGGATGAGGATACTTGACAGTTATGTTGTTGATAGCCCGGAAATCAACACACATCCGCCAAGAATTGTCTTTCTTAGGCACAAGTAAGACCGGGACTGCACAAGGACTAAGACTTTCTCGAACATACCCCTTATCTACAAGCTCCTGTATCTGCTTCTGAATCTCTTGACACTCCTTAGGGTTCATTCTGTAAGCTGGCCTGTTAGGTAAAGAAGCTCCTGGAATAAGGTCAATTTGATGCTCAATGCCCCTAAAGGGCGGTAAGCCCGCAGGAATCTCATCCGGAAACACCTCAGCAAACTCATCAAGAATAGCTTGAATGATAGGGGGTAGATCAACTCGAGAATCGGTACCTGTCAACACAAATCTCTTGCAAAGCATCATTAAGGTAGTATCGAAGGGTAAATACTCACCTTCCAGCTCGGCTTTGGACGACAATAGGGCTCGATTCGTCAATGCAGGAACCAGCATGGCGCCAGAAGAGGGATCCGCGGGCGCGGCTGAATTACCGCGGGCGCGGTTGGGCGAATGAGCCGCGGGCGCGTCCTCGGGACCGCGGGCGCGGTTCTCGTGCTGGTCCTTCTGTTGCGATCTGTCGTGAGCCGCGGGTGCGGCATCTGAACCGCGGGTGCGGTTTTTGGTCGCTGCTTTTGTTTCTTCGGTTCTGTCCGAAGCCTTTTCCTTGCCTTTTCTCTTTTCGTAAGCTTCTGCTATCTGCGCTGGAGTCATAGGTTTAAGAGTAATAGGCTTATCATTAAAGATGAATGTATGGTGGTTAGTATGACCATCATGAGTAACCTTTCGATCGTATTGCCATGGTCTTCCTAACAATATATGACAAGCTTGCATAGGAACTACATCACATAAAACCGTATCTGTATATCTTCCTAAGGTGAATGTTATCTCAGCTTGTTTTAGAACTTTTAATTCACCACATTCATTCATCCAATGCAATTTATAAGGCCTAGGATGGAAAATAGTAGCAAAATGCAATTTAGTGATCAATTCAGTACTAACAATATTGCAACAACTTCCACCATCAATAATCATATTGCATACCTTTCCTTGAACTAAACACCTAGTGTGAAATAAATTTTCTCTTTGATTATCTTCACAAGGGGCGGGTTGTACATGTAAATTTCTTTTACAAATCAAAGAATCACCATGTTCATAACCAATTTCATCACTAAGATCATCCTCATCATGCATATCACCTAGGTTCTCTTCTTTTTCACTTTCACTTTCAAGTTCTCCTAGTTGATTAACAATTAATACTCTAGAATTAGGACAATCTTTCATCATATGACCCTTTCCTCTACATTTAAAACATTCAATATCCCTAGCTCTAGAAGTAGGGTTAGAAGTACTCCCTCGGGGTGGATTAGAAGGGCCAAGTGTTGTCTTGGAGGGCACTTGAGTAGTAGGTGGCGGATTCCTTCGAGAACCACTGTCTTCCTTGTTAGGGACCTCTCGGGTTGAAGGATAGGAGTTCCTTCCTTGCTGATTTTTCCAGCCACCTGCGTTTTTGCTCCCTTGGCTCCTAATTTTGGTTTTTCTTTCCACCTTGATAGCCAAATGTAGCAACTCAGCCATTGAGCTGTAAGGGAACATCTCAATCTCACTAGACACATATGGGTGAAGGATACAAAGATATCTAGCCATGGTTATCTCCTCATCCTCCACCAAATTAGCTCGAACCATCGCTATTTTCATAGCATTGTAAGTCTCTTCGACTCCCATTGATCCTTGCTTCAAATTCTCGAGCCGCTGAATAAGTTCCCTAGTGTAATGTGGGGGAACAAATCGAGCTCTCATCATCCTCTTCATGAGTTCCCAAGTAGTGACAGGGTAATCTCCATTGGCAACTCTCCCTCTGATCAAGCTATCCCACCAAACTAAAGCGTAGCCATTAAACTCCAAAGATGCCAGCTGCACCTTTTTGGCTTCAGGAAAGTTGTGACAATTCCAGATTTGTTCAATCTTGGTCTCCCACTCCATATATATGTCTGGATCACACTTTCCCTCAAAACTCGGGATCTTAACCTTTATCTTTCCTACTCCATCTTGCTCAGGCTCTCTTCGCCTTCCTTGTTAACCTCCTTGGGGACGATGGGGTCGCCATCCCGCCTCATCTTCTTCTTCAGGCTCTTCTTCGTCATCATTATCACCTAGGTCCTGAAATGCATCATCAAAACGGTTAGCAGCATTGTATCTATTAAAGTGAGGTACATGAGAGTTACGAAAGCGTCCTCTCCGAGCTTGTGGGAGATCGTCTCGGGGTGTAGGCCTGCGTCTGGGTTCCCGACCCGTGCGGGCAGCCTCATAGGCTTCTTGCTGAGGAGACAGGGGCCTCCGATTGTCGACTGGAGCATCATAGGAGGTCCCGATGTGCTCTAGAACCCTTGGGGACGGGGTGGATCGCTGCTGCCGCTCTATGGCGGTGGTAATGGCCGACGTCATCTCCCGAAACATGTTGGTCATAAATTCCGGGGTAATGGCGCGGGTCTCCGGGGCTTCTTGCCTCCCGTGGGGAGAAACTGACCTGCTCATCACTAAAGAAAAGACTAACACAGAACAATATTAAGGTAAGTGTAAATGAAAACAACTCGCTAGTGTTTACTCTCGTATGTTTTCCTCTGCACTCTCTCTCAATTGTCGTTGCAACCAGCTTTTCTTTGATGAATTGACTTGTATGGATCAATAACCCACTAAGTTGAAACTACCTAACTCCTAGCAATATATGAATGATGGTAGAGATGGAGATGGCTAGCGTAGTGCGGGGTTTCGACTGTAAGGTTCTGACTCAAACAAAAGACTGACTCAATGAAAGAAATAAAATAAGACTCGAAGGCGTTTTGCAAGAATGAGAATGCAAAACAGAGATATGAGTTAAGCTTTGAATTTCAAGAAGAGCCAAAAGGAAGCGTACCTTAACTTGTTCCGACTGATGTCGATGGAAGGATCGAAGACGGAGTCGGGAGGGTTAGGTAATAATTGAGGCTCGTATCTGAAAGGAATGGAAAGGCAAACAGTGACGGTTCCGTGGGCGCGGTCTGAAGTCCGCGGGCGCGGATTTTGAACAGTGGCTTCTGAGGCGGAGCCGCTGGCGCGGCCTGAATTCCGCGGGTGCGGCTTGAACCGCGGGTGCGGCTACTGGGCCGCGGGCGCGGTTTCTGTCGCGGCCTGGTGGTTTCTCGCTTCCGTTTGGGCTCTTTCAACCCGATTTCCTTTGAGTTCTTGAGATCCGACTTAAACAATATCAAACTAGACTTTGACTCAACAAAACGTAAAATAAACTACTAACTTTGAGACTTTTCGATTCTTTTTTTTTTTAATATTTTTTTTTTTTTTTTTTTTTTTGTCTCAACTAAATAAAACGAAATTACAGACTTGATCTGAGATACTATCTCAGAAAATTCAAATTTTAAAATAAAAGAAACTACTAACCACCTTGATTTCCTTGTAGAGAAGATAAGATTTCTTTCCTTGAAGATCTTGGCTTGGGGTGCAAGGACTGAAATTTTCAGCAACTCTTCTAAGGTTTTGACGGCTGCGTTTTGGTAGAGATGGATAGATTTTGTGATGGATGAAGGGCTGAATGGTTTTTGGGAACAAGGGTGCTCCAAACTCCAATCTTTTGATCTCCACCAACACTAATCGATCCAAGCTTCTTGCACACAACCTGTAATGACTCAACAAGAAATATCAAAGCAATGGAAGACTCAATATCAATTTCTGAAAGAAACTGACAAACAAGAAAATAAAAGCCGACTCTTTTTGTGATTTTCTGGATAGGGGGTCTCTTGATGTTCTTGTGAAGACGAATGGTGTCAACACAGCTCTGATACCAATTTGATGCGGGGATAAGCCGCAGTTGCCGACCTAGACACCGAACTCGAATAGGAACTCGAACAGAGAAGAAAGGCGGAATTAGAATGAGATGAAACAAGGATAAGTCGAATGATAGGTCAATTGGAACCAAATCAAACAACGATAAAACCCTTGAACTTAAGAACAAGAACCTTACCGAATGATGAAGAAACCCCAACGGATGATTACAACCAAACACAATGACTTTGGTGGGTCAAGGCACCTGGAGGTTGCTCTATGAAGCCTCGATAGCACCAACCTTATGGAAGAGATTGACACACACAAGCACAACTAGGTCCAGCTCAACGACAATGCACACGGGGCACTCTTCTCACAAAAGCTCTCTTTTGGGAGGAAAAAAAACGATAAACGCTGTATTCAATATCAAAGTCTGGGGGGGGTAAACAATAACTAAGGCAGCCTTATATAGGGTTCATAAGGGTGCCAACTAAAGAAATAAACGATAAAAAGTATATCCTAAAATAATAATCCGAAAAACAATTAAACATCCGAAAATAATGTTTCAAATAGTTCCTGGTCGCGGGCGCGGTTGGCGAATGAGCCGCGGGCGCGGTTTCCAGCCGCGGTCGCGGTTCTTCTCTGCAGTCCTCTGCTCGTTCTCGAACCTCGATCATTAGAACAGTCTGCAATGGTGGTTCTTCGTCTGTATTCAACTCCTTGGACCTGAAGAACGCTACTAACTTGTCTAGCTCTTGTTGGACTTCTTTAGCTCTCGAGCGAGTCCATGCACCTTCAAACTCGGGGACCGGAGGTGTCGGTTGCTGTCCAGATGATCCTTCATCAACGCATCTCCGAGGGAAGATTTCTCCACGAAATAAAAGACCTCGGCCCAACCCAGATCGGCCGTACTTTTCTCAAAGGCTATCCTAGCCTTCTTCTGCTTGATCTTAAATTAGACCCTGCCTGGAGAATTGAGCGAAACAGTTAGAGAATTGGCAAGGTCCGCCGCGAAAAAATCCAAGCCATGCTTTTCAATGGCATCGTCAAGGGCTCCCAGAATGCGCCAAGCCCCGGGAAGAAGTTGACCTATTGCCAAGCCCAGAGTGAGCATAAAGGCCTTGACCAAGGGCGAGAACGAGAATCGATGCCTCGCCAGGAAAGGATACTCGTAAACCCTAAACCCTAAACCCTAACGAACAAGTAACAAGTAACCAGGGGAGGGGGGTTTTGATCATATGGAACACAAAAGTAACAAGTATCAAGCAGAGAAATGTTGGCTGAGAATAATATGCGAAAGGGTTTAACCTAGCAAGTTTCCACATAACAGTCAATCAAGTTGATAATAGATTATCTCAAGTTCTTATCAATCCTAGGAAATGTTCCTATTCCAATCTTTGATATATCAGTAGGCCAACCGGTCCTGATATTACTTACTATTCAGCAATCAGGGAAACCTCTCAGGATTTGATGAAATAGCAGCAAAGGGCACAGGAATCATAAGGATGCATGCAATAACTTACAACCGTCAAGTATTAACATGTTAATCAATTCTCTTTCATATAAACAATCAACTACCAGATCATGCAGATATGGATGCTACAATGACAAGGAATTCCACCGTCTATTCCTAGTCTAGCAATAGAAGACTACTAATCAAACTAGGTGATCAATCTAGCAAAACCAATAGAAATCATATAGATGAAGAACAAGAGAATTAATACAAACCCAAAGGAAAAGAACAAGAGTTTAGAAATCTCACAACTTAATAACTGAAGGTCTCAACTGCTAAGTAAAACAATGGAGTTTAGTTCCTGCTCATGGTTGTAGAACTAAGCGTAGATGGAAAAGATGATGAAAAACAAATGAAAGCTGCTAGGGTTTAAAAGGAGAGTCTAACCCTAGAATAATACCGAAATAAAACAAAAAGTATTCCAAACGAAAATAATAAAATAAAACAAATCCGGAAATAAGTCTTCAGTCACACCCCGCGATCGCCATAATGAGGGTGGCGATCGCGGTCTTCTCTCGAGCTCAAACTCTTGCTTCTGCTGTAAGATGGCGATCGCCGGGGTGGAGGTGGCGATCGCGGGAATGCCGCAGAAGCTTCTCTTCGACAGTTTCTTCAATCTTCGATCTTCATTCTTCAAATCTTCAAGTCTTCAATAATTCTTCCCTTCTGATCTTCATTTCTTCACTTCTTCATAAATATCTCAGAACATAACAATAACTCCAAACACCTATGATAACACTCCGAAAACGATATAATAATCCCTAGTTACGTTATACAAAGTGCAGCGTATCAAGAGCGCGCCAACGCCGGATGCAGGAAGAAAGGACGTCAAGGAGTCTACTTCAAAGTTGAGGAATGAAATCACTGCCAAGCATGAGACAAGATCTAAATGCGCTCAAGACAAGGAGGGGGGAACATCTCCAAAGCGCGCTAAGAAATCAGGGGGTTTCGGGGATATACGGAGGCTCCAGTCCGTCCCTTCTACCGGCGCCACACACTTTGGCACGCGTTGTTGCCCAACTGATGATGTAAAAATGACACTTTAGAAGATCGCGGATGCTCATTTGCTTGAACCTGAACGGCAGTATATACGCGAGCTTTTTGGTAATGCGTTGAACATCGAAATTCTTCGCCTTCAGACCATGGTAAGGCTTTTTCTCTCGTGTCTTTTTTCTTTTTCTTTGCTTCGTTGATCACCATCCTTCTCTCATTTTATTTGTTTCTTCGTAGTCTCTTCTCGCCAATCTGGAGCTCTCTGATTACACTACTACGCTGGAAAGCGCTGGCAAAAAGCATTTGGAATGTGGGAAAGCTTCACAGGATGGGGATCTGAAGAAGAAGTATGAAACGGCCCTGAACGCGTCGAAGAAGTATGAGCAGGATGCCAAGTAGTACAAGGCAATTTATGAAGCTAAGAAGAAGCTTAGGAGGTCGAAGGAGATGGAGCTGAACTCAGTTGTCGAGGTGCATCAGAAAGAGCATGAGGTTCTCAGAAAGAAGGGCGTTGATGAATTCTTGAAGAGCAGCGCGTACCGAGAAGAATGTGAGGACATGAAGGCGGTTGCAAAAGCTACCGCGGTAGAAGAGTTCTTGAAGGTTGAGCGGTATAATGAGATGATAATCGATGCCCAGACAGGTTCTTATGAGTACGGCGTCCGCGTTGGATTTAGGCAAGCTGTGGAGAAGTTTAGGGCATTCCATCCCTCTATTGTATACATGGAGCCTGATTATGACAACCCTTGCGGAGAGCCCGATCCCAGGAAAGGCGAGGAAGATAAGGAGGAGAACATACAGTAGGGCGTTGTCTTTTGTTGTTTCTTTTTGTAACCTTTTGCCATGGTTGTTCGAACGCGTTATGTAAGCACTGGCTTTCTAGATAAGACAATGTGTACATGGTGGCCCAATCGCGAGCTTGGGTCGTCAAGTACAATATTTATAACATGTTTAATTAATTTTACCTTTCACGTAGCACGTTTAATATTCTTATGACGCGTTGTTTGATGATGGTAATCCCAAGTTGTTACTTGGGAGTTTCCACATCATTTAGAAATTGCAGTACTTATTATGCGCGCTCATGCTCAGATGGTGGCAGCCCTAAGTCCTCACTTAGGGGTTCCACACCATCCTTAGTTACTTGGCGTCGCGCGTTACTTATTTGGTTGGATGTATATTGATCACAGCGCGTTCTACGAGTAGATTCATTTGGAGAAGTGTTGAAGAAGATCCTGGTTGATCTTTATTTATGTTCCTGCGCGCTATGACAATTTTTACAAAAGATGGAGCTATTCTAACAAGTTTTCCTAGGAGCGCGCTTCACTATTTACATTGATGGGACAGTTCCCTTTCACACAAGAGATTATCCCATGAAGTATTTCTTTAGCCTAGCAATATTCCAAGTCTTTGATGAGGCTATACCTTTGTCATCCAAAAGTCTGAAAGCTCCGCGGTTGACTTCTTCCCCTAAGATGTAGGGTCCTTCCCACTTTGGATCTAACTTTTTTCCCATGTCCAGTTGTCGCAAGACGAGATGTCCTTGCTTTAGACAACGCGGTCTGACCTTTTTGTTGTAATCCTCCATTGTTCGCCTTTTATATTCTCTCGCCTAGACGCATTGCCTCTTCATTATCCTCCTGGTTGAAGTCGAAAACCCTGGCGAATGGAATTAATGCTTCCAGAGGAACCACAACGTCGGCGCCATATGCCATTGAAAATGGAGTTTCACCAGTTGCTCTTCGTGCTGTTGTGCGATATGTCCAGAGTGCCAAGGGTAAGAGCTCCATCCATCTCCCTTGTGCTTTGTCCACTCGCCTTCTAAGGTCGTCTAGAATTCGCGCGTTGGTGTTTTCTACCTGTCCATTAGACTGTGGGTGGGCTACTGAGGAGAATTTGAGGTTGATATTGAGCTCCGCGCACATGTCTCTTATCTCCGCGCTATCGAACTGTGGGCCATGATCGGTGATTATGGCATGTGGAATTCCAAAGCGGAAGATGATGTTTCTCCACAAGAATTGTCGCACTTTGAGGGCAGTGGTTTTCGTCATTGCCTCGGCCTCTATCCACTTGGTGAAGTAGTCCACCAAGGCGAGTATGTAGCCCTTCTTGCCACGCGGGCCGAAAAAGGGGCCTAGTAAATCCATTCCCCAAAGTGCGAAAGGGCAAGAAGGACGGATTGGTTTCATTTTAGAGGCCGGAACACGCTGGACATTCTGGTGTCGTTGGCAGGCATCATATCTCCTGACATGTTCCACACAGTCCTCTTGAAGGGTGGGCTAGAAGAAGCCAGTCCTAGTGATATTGCGGGCTAATGCTCTCCACCCAGGGTGTCCACCATAAGTTCCTCCGTGAGATTCTTTTACAATTCTTTGACCTCGCTCTCTATTCAAACAAAGGAGATTCCCCTCAATGATTCCTTTCCGATAGAGCAACTCTCCTCTAGTACAGAAACGTGATGCTTTCATTTTTAGAGCCCTTGCCTCAGCGGCCTTGTCAGGGAGAATCCCGTGTAGAATGTACTGTTTGATTGCATCCATCCAATCTCCTGCGCGGTTAATTTCCATCATGCATGGAATCACGCTTCTTGTGACTCATCGTTCGAGAACGACGTGGTTGCCTACTTCTAGAGGTAGCGCGCTGCCTATTCTCGCCAGGGCGTCAGCCTTCATGTTTGAAGTGCGCGGTATGGCTTCGATGACAAAGTGATCTAAGCATGAGATCAAGGACTTCACCTTTCGGCAATAGTCTGGAAGGGATCCTGTTTTTGATTCATACTCCCCGGTGACTTGCCTCGCTACGACCTCAGAATCAGTGTAAGCGATGATATTTCTACCGTCGTTGAGCATAGCTATTTCTATTCCTGCGATGAGTGCTTCATACTCTGCTTCGTTATTAGTGACTACACACATAAAGGTGAGCGCGTACTCTACCGAGAAGTTGGAGGGGCCTTCCAAAACAATCCCAGCCCCGCCTCCTTGAGTGGTGCGCAATCCATCAACGAAGATTTTCCACTCATCTTTGCATGGTGGCTCGAACGCAACGAAGTCCGTCTCGACAATGAAGTCGTCCAATACATGTGCCTTGATGGCGGATCTAGGAAGGTAGTTGTTTGTAGCAAAATTACCTACGAGAAGATAACTAAGCAATTGTAGGGAAAAGATCAAAGTGTATGGTATAATCTCAACACTCAAGAACAATTTGGAACGAGAGAAGAATTTAGGGTTTGAAGCTTGAACTTGGTATTACTCGTAATGGTGGCTGAATACTTACAAATCAGGCATTAGCCTTTATTTATTGGCTAACCCTAATAATATCTTTTAGGAAACGAGATCTGATCTCTTCCTTTTATCCAAATAACGATATAACAAACAAGGTAAAAGATATTCTTTACCGTATCTTTTACCAATTACAATAATATAATAAGGAATAAGATAAAATATGCTCGACCGACCTAATCTTCAAGTTAAATGAGACCTTTTCCACGTCGATGACATCTATCATTCCTCTCGTCGTGTCGACACAGTCTTCCTACGCGTAGCTCTTCACGCGTTCCACACTCGTCGTATTTTTAGGCACAAACAATACCCCTAAGGCGTCTTACAGGGCTTAACGTCTAGTAGAGTTGGGAGACACCTTCTTTCTTCAAGGAATACGTCTTCATTACACCAGGAACGCGTTGATGATTACGTCACTTGAATTTTTAATATCGTCGCAAACCTTCGGTCATCATTCTTCTTCAATTATTTCCATGTGGCAGGCGAAAGGCTTCGTTATCTGTGCCAGTAACGTTCGTCTTCAACGGCTAGTTTCTCTAATGGAGAATGTTGCCGTTAGAGAATATCCTTTCGAGATTCTCGCGATTTTCTTCCTATAAATGAGCGGGGATCTCTTCTTTCTCCATACACTTTTTCTAATCTTCATTTCTCCCGAACATCTTTCCGCTCTCCTCATTTCTCTCTCGTTTGATCGTCTTATTGCTCTGCTTTTCTATCTACTTTCTCTTCTAATGGCAACTCCAGTACTCTACGAGCCAGGAAAGGTACTCCGCGAGTCGGATCGCTACTACTCTCAAGCACATGATGTCAGCCGTCTGAGAACCATTGCTGAACTTGGTCCAAACGTGAAGATCGAGATCCCTCCAGAGGGGGTCTGTGCGGATGCTCGTCGGTCGGGATGGATAGCGGTCTACGAGTATCCTTTTCTGGCGGGGCATCGGTTCCCGTTCTCGCCCCTGGTTAAATCCTTTATGCTCATTCTGGGTTTGGCGATGGGTCAACTCCTTCCCGGGGCATGGCGTATCTTGGGCGCTCTCAACGATGCTATTGAAAAACATGGCTTGGACTTCGTCGCGGCGGACCTTGCTAATTCCCTGACTGTCTCGCTTAATTCGTCGGGCAGGGTTTACTTCAAGATTAAGCAGAAGAAGGCTAGGATAACTTTTGAGAAGAGTACGGCCGATCGGGGTTGGGCCGAGGTCTTTTACTTCGTGGAGAAATCTTCCCTCGGAGATGCGTGTTCTTGGCTCATCGAGGAATGGAACCCTGAAAGTGAGCTTCTTTACTTTGTTTTACCGATCTTTTCTTTTCGTAAGGTCGTACGTTTTGCTTGTTGGTGCTTTATTTACGTGTAACTTTATGTGCTTTCCAGTCAACGCGGAAGCTCTTAAGACAAGGGCGAAATCAAAAAAGGCGGTCGTTGCGCTCTTGGCGGTTCCCGAAGTTGATCAGACCTTTTATGGTAAGTCGGCTATTTTCCTCGTCAGCTTTCTTTGACTTTTTCCTTCATACTTGTGTTCTAACTATTTGTTCTTTGTTGTTGGTGCAGCTTCGATTTCTCACGTTCGTGCTCGTGAAGAGTCTGCCACTGATCTCGTGACGTCGAGGAAGAAGCAGCTTTCCATAAAAGGATGTTGATCTCATGGATACTTTGGAATCTACGCCATCTCCTTCTCCGGCTAAGGCGACGCGCTCACGGAAGGGAAAGGAGAAAGTGGTTGAGGTTCCCGAGGAGAAATGTTTTCGCTCCGGGAAGGGAGCTTTTGAAAGCTTTGATGGGGCTTCGTTCTTCGTCGTCCCTTGACCATTACGCGTCGATGGATCCTACCGACGTTATGGGAGAGGCTTTCGCTGCTCAATGGCAGGTAAGATCGCAACTCTTACTTTCTCTGGCGATTTTCTCATGAGCTTTCTTTTTTATTTCTCTTGTTCCTTCTTTCAGGGGATTTGGCGTCGCTATGCGCTTGGACGCTCTTGTCTAAGTATCCAGAACGGATGGAGGTGTTGGAGAAAAAGGTGTCTGATGCTTCATCGGAGATTACGCGTCTAAGTTGTTTGTTGGAGAAGTCTCGCGACGCGGAGAAGGCGACAAAGGACAAGGTTACTGAGGTTATTACTCTTAACGAGACGATCACCAAGCGGATCGAGGATTTGGAGGGGAAACTCAGTGCTTTGCGGGCGTATGTGGAGAGGAACGAGGCGCAGCATGACAAGGATTTGGAGGAGGCGAAGGTCTATTGGTCTTGGTTGTCCAGGGTGGAAGTTTATGAGGAGTACGCTTCTGGTAAGCACAAAGATTGGGATCCGGTGGGCGAGCGTGCTGAGTTTAGGGAATCTTTTCCAGAACCTACTACAAGTGTTCATCCCGACGTCGTAGATGTTGAAGGCGGAGAACGCGTCGACGAGGAGGAGGTTGCGGCTGATGAAGAGTGAAGCGATGGTCGCGTGTCCGGCTCTGGGTCGTCTGAGGGCGAGTCCAAGTCCTTGTAAATTTTATCTTTTTCTTTGCATAGGGTATTTGTACGCGTTGCTTGTAGTTGGGTTGCTTCTTTCTTTTTCGAACGTTGTTATTGTTTTTTTTTTCTTGAATCCAGATCAACATCTTTGGTGATAGTGTTTTATTGCTGCTAGTTTTCTTGTTCTCACGTTGTTGCTATCTTTTAGGCACTTCTCATTCTTTTTCGGCGTAATCCTACCCCTTTTGGTAGGTTTGACTTAGGCTCCTCTTAGACTAGGTTAGAACTACCAAAGATTCTTATGCTCGCTTCATTTGTTCTTCGCGTCATGTGCGTTGTTCTTCACGTCGGAGACGTCTTGGGAGCTTATTCTTTCTTTGGTACTGATATCCTTTTTTATGCGTTGTGCTTCGGTACACGTATCTTGTTCTGCGTACGTCTAGAACTTTTTTCTTATTGATTCTAATTTACTTAACCCCTTACGCGTAGCTTGTTTACGAGTACGTAGCTTTGGTTCTTGGTTTTTTCTTTTGCTACTTTTTCTTTGTAGGGTGTGAGTTTCTACCCCTAGTATGATACTTTGCTTGTAGTGAACGCGTTTAGAGGGCTTTATTTTTATAATAAGGTAGTATGGTCATTGCGGCTGCTTTAGTTACGTTGCCGGCTTACATGAAGGTTGGGTCCAGCATTTCCTCCGAACCCTGAAGCGAGTGGCGGACATAGGTCAGCGTGTGATTTTTATCAGCTTCTGACGTTACCCCTTACTTTAAGGTGGGTCCGTTGCCTCACGCTAGCGCTACGTCGACGTCGAACTCTTTTAATCGACGGGCCTATTCATCGTGTGGCGTCTGATTTCTATATTGTTAGGACTTACGATGCCGGTGGATGCATCCCTGCCGGTTTGGTGTTTTGCCCGTGGATTCATGACTCTCAGAGGGGCCGTGGAAGGCGCAAGTACGCGTTCCTGGAGAGTGGTCGTGGCGATAGGTTTCCCTTCTTCGCTTAGAGGGTCGTGCCGGTTTCGTGAGGTACCAGGCTTCATTCCCCATGACCATTGCCATACGTCGCTAACAATCATGGGAAGCGTCGACTCGGAGTCGGCGGTTCGGCTAACGTTGCCTACGTGTAGATGAAGCCTCGAACGCGTAGACTAACGAAATTCGCCCCCGGCGCGGATTTTCACCGCAACCTTCTTGCTTCTTATTTGGTACGCCGTACTCAAGAGGCATGTTCTCTTAATAGACACAGAGCAAGTCGTGGAAATGAAACAACTCAGCATGCTTACCTCGTTGGAAATAACGGTCTACTTATATATTAATAAAAGATGCATCATGCGATAACAAACATTGACTTTGACGCTAAGATAACAACGCTAAATTTATTGAAAGTCTTGAAAGAAACTAATCCTACTCATACAAGAAAGAACACAAAGGAAATAATGCTAGGAAATTTGGAAATTCATATCACTTCTTTAGGCTTATGGAGGATGGTGCTTCAGGAACATGTAGCTTAAGTCAGGGTTCTCCGCCATAAATCTTCTCCACTTTTGAACTCGGAGATTTTGCTTATGTTTCCGTAGAGATGCATCATGCTTATCAACGCCTTTATCTCGCTTCTCACACGGCTTTTTCTTTGACGCGTCGGGGGTTACTCTTCTACCCCTAGCTTTTTTCTGGGACTTTCCATGACTTTTCTGTATTCTTGAGCGTTTGGACTTCTTACTATTCGGTGGTTCAGACCATGAAGATGCTTTTCTTTTTTCCACTCTCCGGATGGCATAGGATTTGACTTCTAGGATATATGTCTCGTCGCCTACCCGGCCATTTTTTTCTTTTACCTCGTAGAGCCTTCGTTGAGTGTGTCTCACTTGTTCTTCATGGTCTTTTAATTGCTACGCCTTGCTCCTTTTCTCTAGGGACGTGTTAGTTGTATTCCTCATTCCTATGATGTAGCACTCCCTTGCTATCTGTGGTTCGCCCTTGATCTCTTGAATTCCCCATGGAGATGGAAACTTCAGGGATTAATGGTACGTTGAAGGTATAGCTCTCATATCGTGTAGCCACGGCCTTCCCAGGATTATGTTATAGGGCGACTCGGCCTCCATTACTACGAATTTGGTTTACATATTGACCCCTTCCGCCAGGGTGGTTAGGGTGATCTCTCCCAGCATATCGGCGACTTCGCCACTGAAACCTACTAGAGGGAAGTGCTTTATCACCACGTCGTCGCTAGATAATCCGAGCTCCTTGATCGCGGATAAGGTGATGATGTTGGCCGAACTTCCGTTATCAACGAGGATTCTTTGAACCTTGCAATTACTGATGGTTAAGGAGATGACTAACCCGTCGTGGTGATCTACACTCCCGTTGGGTTCTTCGAACGTGATTGGGCAATCTTTCCTAACGGTCCTGACGTGGTAGATTGGCAGAGCACTTCCACGTAATGCCTTGGCGCTTCTTTTGGCGGCGGAGGCGGTATAGCCACTTATGGAGGAGCCTCCGAAGATTGTGTTGATTGTCCTTGAACGATTCGATGAAGGAGGTGGTGGCGTTGCAGATCTTTTTCCTTTTCTTGCTCCTTCGAACGCGTCCCTTCCCTCTAGGTCTCCTCTTTTCAGGAGACGTAGAACTTCTTTCCTCAGAGTATAGCAATCATATGTCGGATGTCCTGAGTCATTGTGAAACTCGCAGTATCCTCTTCCTGATCCTGATTTCTTTTCAGGATTTGGTATTTTAGGCCACTTCACGTCATGGAGCTTTTCCATCGCGTTCATAACCCTCAGCTAACCTTAAGCAGAATCGGCTGAGGTAATTCACAACACCATTAAACTTCTGGATCTCGTTCTTAGTTCTTGGAGAGATCATTCTCTGCACGCTCTCCACCTTCTCGGGATTAACATCGATCCCTCGCGCTAACCATGAAACCTAAGAATTTCCCTGCATCTACTCCGAACACGCATTTTTCGGGATTCAAGCTCATCCCGTTCTTTCTAAGCGCGTCGAATACTTCTGACAAGTCCCTCAGATGATTCTCTTTTGTCTGATTGCGAACAACTACATCGTCCACATACGCCGATACTGTTTTTCCGAGCTGGTTCTTAAAAATTCGGTTGATTGCTCTCTTGAAAGTTGCTCTCGCATTTTTTAACCCGAATGGCATGACTATATAGCAATAGACCCCGCTGTTTGTTATGAACGTGGTGTTATCTTCATCTTTAGGATCCATCTTAATCTGATTATAGCCTGAGTACGCGTCAAGGAAACTTAGCGTTGCATGCCCTGCAGTGGCATCTACTAACTCATCGATGGCTGGTAGAGGATAACAATCCTTTGGGCAGGCCGCGTTCAGATTTTTGAAATCTACGCACATCCTCCACTTTCCGTTGGATTTCTTCACCAATACCACGTTTGAGAGCCATTTCGGGTATTGGACCTCCCTGATGAAGCCTGCTTTCAACAGGCGTGCTACCTCAGCTTTTGCAGCTATAGCGTGTTCTTCGTTCATTTTCCTTTTTCTTTGTACAACCGGTTTAGCTTCTCTGTCGAGATTTAGAGAGTGCATGGCCATAGATGTGGGAACTCCCTTGAGATCCTCAACGCGCCATGCAAATACATCTCTTGTTGAGGCGAGGAGGTGCTTTAGTGCGAGAGACAAGCCGCCTTGCAAGCTTTCCCCCACATATACCTTTTCATTCTTATCCTCAAACAACGTTAATTCTGTTTTGTTGAACTTTCCCAATTATGAACGATCGTGATCTCTTACTTCTAACTCCGTGCTTTCTTTGGTTGTCGTGAACAACTTTTCTCTTTTCAATGCACGTCTCTCCCGCTTTGCTTTTGTACGACGCTCTTTTTTCTCGTTCTCGCTCTCCTTAAAGAGGGTGAAAACCGTCTTCTTGGGGAGGTTTTTTTACCGAAGAGAGGTAGCAGGCCCTAGCTTCCTCTTGATGACCACGCGCCTCTCCTACAAACTCGTTTACCGGGAACTCGATGGTTCCCGCCACATCCACCTCATCTCCAAAGAAAGAAAATTGCTTTCCTTGGAAGGCTTTAAGCACGCTAGGCGAAATACCCAGTTGCTCGAAAGCGTCGTAATACAACACATCAACGGAGGCCCTTGTATCAACAAGAACGCGTTTTAAAAGCTTGGATCCCAGTTGCATGTGAAGGACTAAGGGGTCGGCGTGAGGCATGTGTAGTCCGTCCGCATAGCTTTCGCTGAAGATCAGGTGGGTATGATGTCGAGATGTCTAGGCCATGCTATACACAGAGGGAACACTCCGGCCTTCTCTGGCATATCGCTTTCTCTCTTGTTGGCTCGAGCCACGATGGAAGCCCCCCCCCCCCGCAATGGTGTTAATATAACCCTCGGGCCGCGGAGTTGGGTCCTTGTGGTTAGATCTTTGGCTAGTGCTTCTTCCCCACCATGAACTTTTTGAACGCGAATCAGTCTGTCGGTCATGAGTTTCAGAGTGATGGCGTGATGACTCATCACGACCATGGGTTCCTTTGTCACTGACATGGGTACGCGATCTCCTTGGAATTTCGTCGCGAACTCTCTGCCGATGTGCTGCAGGGAACTCACACTTTGCTTTTGTGTCATCGGCAAAGTAAACGTCCTTTGTCTTTCCCTTCTCGGCACGAGGAGCGCGATCAGTCTTATCTCTTGTGCGCGGTAATAGTTCTTCTTCTTTTCACAGTCTCCTTCCCAACCTTCCCTCTTAAAGCGTCCTCTGCATACACTTGTCGTGAATTATAGTCTCTCAGCTCGTCATAAGACTGATATTTCTTCCTATAGACTGTCATCTTGAACTCTCCGTTTGCAAGGTTCCCAATCAGGACCTGAAGGGCCATGTCCGCCTGAAGGATTGACACCTGTGACGCGGTATTAGTGAAACGGGTAAAGAACTCTCCCTGCGTCTCGTCATCCTCTTGCTTGACCGCGAACAGATCTTGCACAGTCTTTCTTCTTGTTCGCGCGTTGCTGAAATGAGCACAAAAAGCTTGAGAAAGAGTTTTAAAGGACGAGACAGAACTTGGCTGCAAACCCATGACCCAAGTCAAGGCCGTTCCCTTCAAGGTGGGGGGAAAATCCCTGCACTACATCGCGTTGCTCAGGTCATTTAATCCCATATGGACGACAAATTGTTGTATGTGCTCATCTGGGTCCCTGGTGCCATCATAAACATCCATGACGGGTTGCCGGAAACCCTTGGGTACCGTAGCGCGTCTAACCTCTGCAGAAAAGATAGACAATCCTTGGATTTTGTCTTCTTCTTTATTGTGGCACGCGCTGACCGCCATGGAACTGTTCCTGGAGATTGACATGGAAAGGGGATCAAAATCGAGATTTGTCTCTGCTTGTGCTCCCTCCAGGGAGCGGGGCAAATACTCGTTGTGGGGATAAGCTGCTTGCTCCTGATAAGGGGCGTAATGATATACAGATGGAGCGGGATCTTGGACAAACGGATGTTGTTGGTAATCTGGTTGCTGCATAAACTGGTGAAACACAGGCGGGGATTGTTCATAAAGTGGTGGGGGTTGTGAAGGGGACCACCACGGTTCCCAGTTCTGCCCAAAGCCCTCGTTGTCGGGATCATAGTTGTAGTAGGTATCCATGAGCACAACGCGCTGCCGGTCTTTTAATCTTTGACTCTTAGGGTGGAAAGGTTCCGGCAGACGGCGCCAGTGATGAATCCGTGTAATATAGCGCGATAGAAAGGAGGAGAAAAGAAAGATTAAAAGAACGCGTTGACAATGATATCTGAAGAAGGAATGGGGCGATTGGTATTTCTCTCTCTTTTATAACACTTTACACAAAGATCATCAACAGATCGAATACTTTTCTCTCCCAAAATTTTCGACCCTTTTAAGGGAGGTTGAGGTCCCTATTCATAGTAGTCGAATTGCTTCCAAAACGTGTTGCCTAAGTAATTTTGATTAGTGTCACCAAGCAGGAGGTGGAAATGCTCATACAGGCAGCTGGCCCATGAAGTTGGATCGCGTCGTCACGATGTACGGACGCCAGATGTTTTGACAACAACGCGTTCCACAATGATGTGAGCGAGATGTTTTAAGGCGTGTGATCATTTGGTTCCATCAAACGCGACATAAGAATTGCATTTCAGAAATATGGTAACTTTTACGCGACTTAAGGATGTCCAATGCGATAAATAGGAATCGCCATTGACGATGAATAAAAAATATGTAAAATATGCCAAGTAAATTGTGTGGTAGATGGTGAGAACCATCGTAGACTCTTCCCTTATGATCTTTTGGCTAATTCTTTTGAATTAAGTAGTATCTACTAGGCCAGTTTGGTCTTAAAAAACGAACAAGTAGAGTATGGATGGATGAAGAACGGGTGTGAAATTGAAGGCAAAGATTTAGAATCCTCAACCAACCGTAAGTCATGTCAAGTCAAGTCAACCAATATCCATCTTCACTACCCTATTTTTAATCCTCCATAAACCCACACCCAATCCACTGCCAATTCTGTCAAGCACCCAAAAACACTCGCTTTCAAAAATGGCGCCCTTCTTCTTCTTCTTTTTCCTCCTTGCTCTCTCCGACTTCGCTTCTGCGGCTCCTTCTTCGAAGCACCTCAGCTTCAACAAGAATGGAAAGTTCAAGATCTTGCAGGTTGCCGATATGCACTACGGCACCGGCAAGACTACCGAGTGTTTAAACGTCTTCCCTTCGCAACTCCATCACTGCTCCGACCTCAACACCACCGCTTTCGTCGAGCGAATGATTCGCGCTGAGAATCCCGATCTAATCGTCTTCACTGGTACTTTTATCCCCTTCTCCTGTCTTTTCAATCGATTCCACCTTGTGCGATTTTTGCTCCGCATTTTCGTGATGGAAAGTTCACGATTGTTTTATTTGCTAAAATCTTTTTGGAAGAAGATCGAATGATCAATTTCATTGTGTAAACAGCAATACAACTGTGCAAGTCATTGCTCGAACATCTGGTGATTGGATATTGATCAAAACATTGCTGAATATTCCTATTTCGTGTGGATATACATATACCTATTTTGCTTTGTAACTGCGTTGGTTAACTCTGAACTGTATGAAATGCTAGACTTAATCCATTGGTGTTGATATATAGAGAGATAACATGACTAGTAGCATGGCCTAGGTGTCAAAACAAAATGCTGACGGACTAATGGAGGATATAACATGTCAAAACTAGCAAAATGGCAATAAAGTGACTAGATATCTGAATCTTTGTTGATGGACTATATCAATTAAGGTGCCATTTTAATCTTCTAAATGGTCAGCTGTCTAAATCAGTTTGGAGAGTGTTGCTATGTTTGTTGTATATTGCTTTCAAGTTATTTATCTCAGCCAACTCTTGCTAAATTCTATTTATGTTTAGTTTCCATTGAAGATAATACAACTTAATTGGTTTATACTTAATAGGTGACAACATTATGGGAGCTGATACAACTCATCCCATGAAGTCGATGAATGCAGCGTTTGCCCCAGCTATCACATCCAACATTCCATGGACTGCAATACTTGGCAACCATGACCAAGAGTCTACTTTGTCAAGGAAACAAGTAATGAAGTACATAACCGGCATGAAAAACACCTTGGCTAGGATGAATCCAACTGATATGGAATTAATTGATGGATTTGGAAATCACAATCTAGAGGTTGTTGGTGTTGATGGATCAGAGTTCCATAACAAGTCTATTCTCAATCTCTTTCTTCTTGATAGTGGAGATTATTCAACTGTTCCCTCCTTGCCATCTTTTTATGGTTGGATCAAAGCATCTCAGCAGTATTGGTTTCAGCGCACCTCTATGAGGTTAAGGGTACTAATCCTGAATCATTTGCTTCACTTACTGTTTTTTGTTACATACTTAATGACTCTTTTGAAATGACACGTCTGATTGGTTGTCCTAGGTTCTTTAGAGTTCTGATTTATATTACAGTCTTTGAGTCCTTCCCTTTTTGCAAGTGGTTGTTACTTTTGTTGTATCCGACACAGAAGCGAAAAAGGGAAAACATAAAAGCTACCTTCCAACTTAGTCGCTTCTTATATCATGTGATTATGTGCCAATCATTCTATGATACTTCCTCACATTTTAAAAGACAATATTATTTAAACTTGCATTATCTTGCTAAATCACCTATATCACTATCACGGAACTTTTTCATGTATTTACTGTTTGAATTCCATGTTCACTTTCGTTTTCACTAACATAAACTTTAGAATTCTCTCTTTTAATTTACCTGAAATTTGTCATTCTCTAAACTGTCTAGTTGGATTTTCTGTATTATACGCGTTTCGTTTACACCATTGCAGGAACTCTACATGAGTGCACCAAATCCTCAAAGCAATCCTGCTCCAGGACTAGTTTACTTCCATATCCCTTTGCCTGAGTTTGCAAACTTCGACTCTTCAAATTTCACAGGAGTGAGACAGGAGGACATTAGCTCTCCTGCTGTAAATTCAGGCTTCTTCACAACCATGGCAGACTCTGGGGATGTTAAAGCTGTTTTTGTTGGCCATGATCATCTCAATGACTTCTGCGGTGAGCTCAGTGGTATAAATCTTTGCTATGCTGGTGGGTTTGGATATCATGCATATGGATTGGCTGGATGGTCAAGAAGGGCTAGGGTAGTGGAAGTTGATTTAGAGAAAACAAAAAAAGGAAGTTGGGGAATAGTCAAGTCCATCAAAACATGGAAGCGACTTGATGACGCACACCTGACTACTATTGACCATAATGCCCTCTGGGCCAAAAGCTCTACTGGTAAGCATTTCTCCTTGGAACATTATCTACTTCAGTTATGATATGTTGAAGAATTTAATCTTGTTGCTCCTATTCTTGGAAGACGGTCTTACTCTGGGATAAAGTTGTTTTACTGTTTTCGGTGTATGTGCTATGGTAGAATGTTTTCTTGACTGTCGACAGGTTACTTTTTGGCACTACTTGTAATATCAGTTAGCTTTAGATGGAAATGTAGGTGTTAGATTGAACGGCCCGGAAACGTGCAGTTTGAAGAATCACTGCTGCCTAAATATGATTCATCTGTCTCACTTGATACAAAACTAATGCCGTTGCTTCCAATGCTTGTTTATATGTTCGTCTGTATTTATTATCTCCTTGCATATGTCGTGGCTTTCACACAATACGAAGGAAATGGCATTTGACCTCTTGTTATGCACTGCATTTTCTTTCAGCATCATTCTAAACCTTTTCTTGGTATTATTTACATGGCGTACTCATACCATGTGTTTGGTTTGTATTTAAGCAGGGGTGCGTAGGAAGAAGGATGTTGGGGGTGCAGCTTGATTGATGAAACAGAAGCCATTTCTTTACCTAGCTATACACACATGATTTGTTATAGTATGAAGGATAGTAAGCTCTGCAGATGCTCTCAAAGTGTCACTATACAAGTATATGCATATGTTTCTTCCTAAAAATAATATATGTCATATTCTATGTATTTGAAAAATGCATTATTATTTTAATCGAGTAAAATGATCTGAGGGTGAATAGTCCATATTTTAGCCTTTCTCTTTCCCGTAACTCCTCATTATATCACTGTTCATGGCACCATCACAACCGCTTCTCCGACCGACAATCTCTCTTCTCGACTTTACCATCTCACCACCGGCGACCGACAACCTCTATCCTCGTGACGCTTCTCCGACTTGCTTGCCGCTCCACCGGGTTGACCATCTCCGCCACCGGCCAGAAAATGCTCGTTGATTCGCGCCAACTCCGACCTTAATTCTCCTTCTCTGCTCCTCTCTTTAATCTCTCCATCAAACCAGACACTTGCGTGTTGTTTGGCTGCTATGGTCAAGCTTGGTTTTGGGTCAATTCATTTGGCTGCTATGGTCGAATTTGTTGACTGTTTGTCCCCTCTACAAACTAGCACTTTCAATTGATTTGTCCCCTTTACAAGCTTGGTTTAGGGTCAATTTATTTACTCCGTATTATTTTTAGAAAGAACAGCATATGGAGGGAAAAATTACCACGCATACGCTCTGTGGGAGCGTGGTTAATTTTTTTTCCAATTTTATACATGTTCCCATTCTACCCTACGCTACATAAAGGCAAAAGCTATACGCACTACATTTTGCAACTTTCCACACTACATTGTCGTACGTCCAAAATGGGCGTACGCTGGTTTTGGGCGGACAGTGCAAAATCCCAACATCGAATGTGAGGCAAAATACAAAATACGGTATTATGTATACGCCCAAAATGGGCGTACAGTATAAATTTTAATAATATAGCCGTTTGAAAATAGCCGTTGGGGAAATACAATTTTTTACTCGTACGCCCATAATGGGCGTACGAGTAAAAAATTGTGTGTAACGGCTATTTGTCCAAATTCAGAAGTGACCGTTGGGGTATATTTTGCCTGTACGCCCATTATGGGCGTACGCCCATAATGGGCGTACGATTGTTTTTATCCCAACGGCTATTTTTTCAGAATATGACCGTTTGGGATGTAGTATGTGTATAAATGTAGGAACTTCGGATGGATGTTGAAGTCAAAAATGTCAAATAGGAGAGTTACAAATTTGAGTGATGGTGAGGAGTTTGAATATGTGACGGAGATTGAGTATGGGAGCGGTGAAGAGAACGAGTATGTTGAAGAGAACGAGCATGGGAGTGACGAAGACGATGCGATCGTGGATGAGAAAGAGTATTTTAGTGAACCCGACGACGGGATGTGGGACGACGATACCGACGAAGAAGGAGGAGACTTCGACGCCGGAGATTTTTCGGTTAGTAATTAATTAGAATCGTTTCGTATTTATTTACGTTATTTAGTTGCAAATAATTTGTAGAAGTGATAGTTTAGATTGATGTGGACTCGTAGTTTTAAGTTTTAGTTGTGATAAATATGGTAGTTTTTATTAATTATAGGGTATGGATTACTATGATTCGTTTGATACCGAAGAAACGTTTCCTACTAAGGAACACTTGAGGCGTTGGGTTCAGAGTATTGGTAGACAACTTATGATGGTATTAGTGACTCGCCATAGCAATGAGCGTCAAATGAATATAATGTGCTCGCATGCTGGAGTGTATAGATCAGGGAAAAAGAAAAGAGAGGATGGCGAAACAGAGGAGGTTGTTAATACAGAGCGGGATAGTAGGGATAAGAAGTCGGATTGCAAGTTTGAGATCCGAGGATATAGGTTCAGGGCGAGGGATGCGAGAGATGGATGGTATGTGAAGGTAAAATACGGACAACACAATCATAAGCTTTGCACTAGCTTCATTGGCCATCCGTACATGGGTCGAATGACGCCGAATGAGGTGAAATTTGTGACGGTATGTGCGAACAGCTTGACTACGCCGTCTGTTATTGCTACTCAGTTGAGTGCGGCCTTTCCAGGGAATACAACATCCACAAAACAAATCGCCAACTTTATTCAGAAGATGCATTTTGAGGATCGTGGAGATTTGACTGTTACACAATGGACCTTGAAGTTTTTGAAGGAGCGCAGCTATGTAGTGCATCCCCTCTGCAAGAAGAAATCAAACGAGGTGGAAATCTTGTTTTTTGCCCATCAAGACTCGTTGCACTTGTTGAAGATGTTTCCGTACGTCGTGGTTATTGACGCCACATACAAGACGAATAGGTACATAATAGTTGTATATCAAAAAAAATTTGTTTAAATATATTGCATATGCCTCTTCCTTCATTATTTAAATATATTATGCAGGTATAAAATGCCTCTTGTGGAGACTGTCGGTTTCACTTGCACGCATAAGACATTCAACATTGCATATGCATTCACGGGTAAGGAGGAAACAATGCACTACTTGTGGATAATTCAGAGGCTTAGAAAGTTGTTTGAGGATGCCGGAGTAATGCCGACTGCAATAATGACCGATCGAGAACTAGCTCTCATCACTGCAATCAAATATGTGTTCAAAGATCTTCCGGTTCAACACCTCTTGTGTTGGGTTCATATCAAGCACAACATCGAGGTAAACGCTACCAGAATTTTGAAAAATAAGGAATCGGTGAAAAGGTTGTGCTCGCAAGTATGGAGACTTTTTCTATCAAGAACGGAGGAACGATACGAGGAAAGACTGCTAGGATTGAGAACATCTTGGAGAAGCGGCGTCGTCGGATACATTGAAAAGGTGTGGCTTATCCCTTATAAGACAAACATTGTTTGCGCATGGACGGAACACAATCTTCACTTCTTCACGAGGACCTCAAACAGGTAATTTTTTTTTAACTTACTTAAACGTTTCCGATTTATTTATTAGTTTGATTATGTAACAGTTGTTTTACTTAAACGCGACATTGAATGAATAAAACATAGGGTTGAGGGAATGCATAAGGTGTTGAAGAAAATAATTGGTTCAAGTATAGGCGGTTTTAATCGAATGGTTGTGAGGATCCATGCAGCCATCGAGGGCCAGATTGTGAAGGTGAGGGCCACCATGGAAGAGGATCGGATCAAGACACCCGGGGTTTTCAGACGAATGAATCCACAAGTGAAATTGATATTTCGGCATCTATTCCATAATGTGTCTGATAGAGCGTTGCATAAGTTGTGGGATATATGGGAGGATATAAAGGCGAAGAATTATGAGGAACATTGCGAAGATTACTGGATGCGAGAATGTCAAGGCCTACCGTGCATCCACGAGATGGTGCAACATATTATTCAGAAGAAGCCATTCAAGCTCAATCAGATTCACAGATTCTGGAGGCAGCTACAATGGGATAGGATTGAACTTGATAACGGGGAGGTAGAGATTGGTGTACCTCAGACCATGCGGGAGTTGAGATTCATTGAGCTCAACGATAGATGGCAAAAGGGGGAACTTCCTGAAAGTCAGTGGTCTCAGATAGCGGACTTGTACACAATGTTGGAGTATCCACATCAAAGTCTTGCGTTAGAGCCGACGGGAATCAAGGATCCTGGCAGACCAAGAGGAGCGGTAGGAAAGAAGTGGGGAACCGAGAGAGAGATGAGCGCGTTTGAGTACGCAAGGGAAGAATTAGAGAAAAATGATGCTGCGAAGGCGAAGAATAAGACGGTTAGAGGAAAGGGAAAGGGAAAAGCAACGGCGGCACAACCTACTTTCAACGAGCCTACTATAATGAGGGAGTTTGAAGTTGCTGGGTGCACTGCGGCAGAGGCGTTTGGTCATTCAAGTGGCACTGGTGGAGAGTGGTTCGGATTATCAGGTTGCACTCTTACAGATGAGTTCCCTCAGCCAACAATGACGAAATGTGGGGTAGACTTCGGGGTTGACAATGTTGATCTCTTCATGTTTCCATACATTGTAGATGCACAAGACGTAAGGGCGGATGGACACTGTGGATATCGGTCACTAGCCATGTTGTTGGGGCATCACCAACAAGAATATCCTCGCATTCGCATGGAACTGACTACGGAGTTGTTAGAGAACAGTGATATCTACAGACGAGTCATGACCAGACTACGCCCGGATTTGGCAAACAACTTCGACGCTCTTGTTCAAGAGGTCAACTATAGCAGATCACCATGTCCTGAAAGATACTGGATGAGTATGCCCATGATTGGATTAGCATTTGCCACTAAGTTTCAGGTTGGTTTGATATACTTATCCAAAGTCCGATCATATTTGTGCTTACCGATGAAGGTGTATCAACAATGCTCCAGTCATGGTTTGAAAATTTATGCAATGGCTCGTGTGGGCTTAGCAAACCACTACATACCGGTATGATTTTCACTAAAGTATTTGTGATTTTCACTCAATTTTCTTAATGCTTAACATGGTATTTATGTTTTGTAATTTAGGTGTGCCTTAGAGAAGACTGTCCGGTACCATCTGTACCTGGAGTTTGGCGCATGTTCAAGGATCCTAGTGCGAATGAATTGGATCGCGGGTTCGCGCTGAGGATGCAGCAATGGAAGGACTATCGCATTAATTATGGTAGTATAGATGTTGATCTGTAGTGAATTCGGATGTGTTGAATGTTTCACCTTTTGAAATTCTAGTTGATGACTTCTGTTGTATGTCTGTTATGCTTTTAATATCTTGACTCCTTTTTTATAGTATTGTGTTGTCTGTTATTTTTTAATGTTTTAGATGGGTTAAATGAAACAAGTTCTGAATTCACTACAAGGGATTACTTGTTAAATTAAAACAGACACTCCAGAAACTACAACAGACTTAGCAAAGACGTAACAACTTTCAAGACACATAACAACATTACATCCTAATCGGAATCAGGGGAAGGAGGACCACGGCCATATTCATTGGGAAACAGAACTCCAAGGTGGAATAAGGCTGATTCTTTGTCCCACCTGTGAAAAATACGAAGTTTGAGCTCCATGTCAGCGTGTTCCTTCAACAGTTTGGCCATGACTCGGAGATGATGAGGGTCGTATTCTGGCTCCAGATACACGATCCTCCAGTTACAATCACATGTAACAAACCTTCGTCCATACGTATGGGGATTGTCCTTGTTATTAGCAGATAACACGGTGAGTGTCTTTGAGCACCTTCTACTAGGGCACTGGATCTGAGTGCCTTCAGCTGGAACTGGGGAGGATGAAGATGATGCCATGCTTGTTTGAATCTGTAATACAAAGTAAGAAAACATTTTAGAAACAATGAAGATATCTATCCAAATCAGTAAAAAATGAAACTTACAGAGTAAGAACTTGAAACAATTAAGATTTTACGGCGGAGTGAGAATGTGATGAAAGGGTTCACTGAGGCAGTGAATTTATAGCCGAAGTTTTACTAGGGTTAGGGAAAAATTGGGTCGGTGTAGACAAAAGGCCCACAACAACAAAGGCCCAATAACTTAAAATTATGTCATCCAGCTGTGACTTCTGTGACTTACAGCTGTGTAGTAGCTGTAACACATTCATTTTCATATAAGTGACATCCAGCTGTATGCTAGATGTAGAATTCATCCCAACAATTCAAACCATCAGCCGAACATTTCAGCCCAGCCAAGCCCAATAATTCAGCTCAGTCAAGCCCAATAATTCAGCTCAGTCAAGCCCAATAATTCAGCCCAGCCAAGCCCAAATAATTCAGCCCAACCAAGCCCAAATAATTCAGCCCAGCCAAGCCCAAATAATTCAGCCCAGCCAAGCCCAATGAATGGAGTAAAACGGGATTAAAACGAAAATCGAGTAAAACGGGATTAAAACAAAAAACGGCGCGAAAATCGAGTAAAACGAGAGTACAACGAAAAACGGCACGAAAATCGAGTAAAACGGGATTAAAACGAAAAACGGCGCGAAAATCGAGTAAAACGGGATTAAAACGAAAAACGGCGCGAAAATCAAGTAAAACGGGATTAAAACGAAACACGGCGCGAAAATCGAGTTTATGAAGGGACGTACAACGAAAAATGACAAGAAAAGGGTATTTAGCAAAAAGAAATAGTTTTCATAATGCAAGGGGTATTTAGCCAAAAAAACTTGAAAAATTTGAAAAGGAAGGGGTATATAGTAAAAACTTTGGATAGTTGTGTTTGAAATGCATAGTTTGGGCCCGGTTCGTTTAAACGCCTTATAACGCTGAAACTCAAAATTTGAAAATTGTAACATGATAGAAAATGAAGTCTTTAGTCGTTATCAATTCTCGGAATCGAAAAAAAATCAACGAAAACGTCAACGGGCCTAATAAGGCCGAATTGAGATTTGGTGAGGCCCATTACCTAAAAACGACATAAAACGGGTTAATAAGACCTTAAACATTGAAAAACTTGAAATGTAAAAGTTGTATTTGAGCATTACCAATATGACGGTTTCGTTTTTATAATAAAATAACAAAATGAACACTTCAAAATATCTAAACAGTCACTTTCACCTTGTAACGAGTTAATCTCAAGTATATAAGTCGTATAGTTTTACTCATATGTGTGTGATATCAATTCGTTACTCAAATAAACTTTACATAAAACTTTCATTAAATGTTATGAAACACTCAAATACTCCAAAATAACGACATTTCACATCTTCGTATTGTCCATATTGCTTGATTAATCATAATTTTATGCGTATTTCATTAAAACTTTCATTAAATATCGAGTAATCAAACAATATGGACAATACGAAGATGTGAAATGTCGTTATTTTGGAGTATTTGAGTGTTTCATAACATTTAATGAAAGTGTTATGTAAAGTTTATTTGAGTAACGAATTGATTTCACACACATATGAGTAAAACTATACGACTTATATACTTGAGATTAACTCGTTACAAGGTGAAAGTGACTGTTTAGATATTTCGAAGTGTTCATTTTGTTATTTTATTATAAAAACGAAACCGTCATATTGGTAATGCTCAAATACAACTTTTACATTTCAAGTTTTTCAATGTTTAAGGTCTTATTAACCCGTTTTATGTCGTTTTTAGGTAATGGGCCTCACCAAATCTCAATTCGGCCTTATTAGGCCCGTTGACGTTTTCGTTGATTTTTTTTCGATTCCGAGAATTGATAACGACTAAAGACTTCATTTTCTATCATGTTACAATTTTCAAATTTTGAGTTTTAGCGTTCTAAGGCGTTTAAACGAACTGGGCCCAAACTATCCATTTCAAACACAACTATCCACATTCACTATCTACTATCCACTATCCACATTCAATATCCACTATCCACTCTCCAAACCCTATACCCTAAACCCTATACCCTAAACCCTATACCCTAGCTAGGTTTTCCTCGGTTTCCGCGTCATTTGTCGTCTTAGCCCGTTTTAAGTCGTTTTTTCTCGGTTTTCGCACAGATTCTCGTCTTAGCCCGTTTTAAGTCGTTTTTCATCGTTTTTCGCACAAATTCTCGTCTTAGCCCGTTTTAAGTCGTTTTTCATCGGTTTTCGCACAGATTCTCGTCTTAGCCCATTTTAAGTCGTTTTTCATCGGTTTTCGCACAAATTCTCGTCTTAGCCCGTTTTAAGTCGTTTTTCATCGTTTTTTGCACAGATTCTCGTCTTAGCCCGTTTTAAGTCATTTTTCCTCGATTTCCGTGTCATTTCTCGTCTTAGCCTGTTTTAAGTGCGAAAATCCTAATAATATACATCAAAATATACATCAAACAAACATCCAAAATATAATACTGAACACAATCAAATCATTGCACAGGCCCATCCTCCTCTGGTACTACATCACCAGTCCATATGCTGATCCACCCCCTCATCATCCTCGCTTGTCCTGAAGGCAGAGTGTCACCATATGCACGTAGGAAACTGGATATCTCAGAGGCGAGTATGTTGCCCCGCTACATTTTCAAAATGTAAATATAAGTAGAATAAAATAGATTATAATTATTACTTGAGCGATATTGATTGAAATACGTACCACAACTACAGAGGCTATCGCAGGTATCTGTATGTGCTCGGCACGGTGGTCAAACGGTGCCCGTGGGTCCTGCCTGGGTGATCTGGAATCAACATAAGGATGTGACATGGCATTAAACCATGTCCGGTATCCATCCTTGCAATCCCATGCATACTCTCGAAGTCCTCGTCGATCCTGCTCGTCTAAGGTGATCAATCGATCCGACAGGGTCTCTGGGGCCCAAGTGCAGTCCTCATCCCCGAATGTGACAGTGTACCCCGATGCAGAATCATTTCTGATCGCAGTAGGTGGTGTAATCGGGGGTTCGGGTATGCCTTGCACATACCCGAACTGTCGCAAACATCGGTCAGGATGGTGCGACTCCCTGACCTCAAAGGACTCTAGAGGCCCACGAAATAGACCTAACCTATACTGGGGGTCGTTGAGATCCAACTTGCCCCAGGGGTTCCACTGAACCTATGTTTTTTTTAAATGACAAACGTATTTTTAAAAATAATAATTGCATAACATATGATGAAATTACTAATTAAATAGTACTTACCTCTGCATATGTGATCTGGTCAAGGACCAGTCTGAGGGAAACTAGTCGAGCAGGATCCTTATGGTATCTGACTTTGCTGTTTTCCCGGATAGCCGCCGCTGAGGCATTCATGGATGTCAAGTCCTGCGTAGCATGACCCCGAAGACCATGGAAATACGCCCATATCCAAGCCTACAAATACCAGAATTTCATAATGTTTTATACATAAGCAAAATATACACGAAAAAAAAAACAAACATTAAACGAAAACTACCTTCAGCAGGAGCGGACAACCAGCAAACCCCTTCGATTGAGCACGGGAGGCCTGACCCAACTGTCTGTACAGTTCAGCCAAGACGGCTGTCCCCCAAGCATAGGACCCTGTCTCATTGTGATCTACGAGGATGCTAAGGTATTTGTGCTTCACCTTCATCCGAGACTTGTCGACAAATGTCGTACTGCCTAACAGAGACAACAAGTAGAGCGAAGCAATATCACTCTCTTGCTGAGGAGTCCTGCAATTAATAACAACAAATGAATTAGTAACGTTAATCGAGAAATTATGAGAAATTCTTATAATATACGATAATTTACCTGTCCCGTATATCAAACATCTGTAATAGTCGGGTGTGGATCGTCGTGATGCCTATCTTGCCGTGGATGTTCAAACCCCCATCTGATAATTTATCACGGATTATAAATATTTAATTGAATCAACTAAAAAATGGAATCAAATATAAATAATAAAATAGACTCTACGTACGTAAGCATAGCGCAGCAGCCTCCTCGATCGTAGCAAACCCGAACATCCGTTGCACATGAGGATGCACAAACCCATCTATGTCTGCCTCAGCAGATCTGACAGCTCGTCCATGGATCGGAAGCTCCAGAATCTTCAGCACGTCTAACAAGGTAGGAGCAATCTCACCAAATGCAAAGTGAAACGTGTTGGTTTCTGGATACCAACGCTCCACAAATGCAGAAATCAGAATCGGATCGATGCTGTTGTACTCGAGCCGGGGATCTGCAAGGACATGTAAGTGGCTCCGCTGAACGAGCTGCCACCATGACCCAGGCACATTAGATTTATGCCTATCATACTCCCTGAAGAAGTCCTTGCGGGTGTATATATCCAACACCCTCTTCAGCTGATGTACGAAAGAGAAATTAATGAATTAGAAAAGCGTGTGGATCGTTTTACCTCACAAATTCATTTAGAAAACAACGCATACCTTCGATGAGGGCGGTATCACATAAGCCGGGTCATGCTCAATACGCTCTGCAAGAGACGACGTCTCAGTCCATATCACCGGAGCAATGTGGGTGCTGTAATCCACCAAAAGCCGTGAACTGAGAGGACCTCCAGGATGCCCCACATAATCTGCATCCCCTGGAACCGGTACAGCTAAGCCCGGATCAATGTGCTGAACAGGCTCCTGAACAGGATCCTGAATGGGCTCCTGGAGGTCTGGCTGATCCTGAATCTCCTGCTGATGATCCTCTGCAGAAGGAGACAATGATCCAACTGGAGATGGCTCACGCAGAGGTGATCCCTCATAGTAATCATCATGCATCTGCGCCTCCAAATCTCCTAGATCTGCAACCTCTGGCTGATCTGCAACCTCGGTTGCCTCCGCCACCTCCTCTGAAAACTCCTCCGCCTCACTAACATCCAAATCATCCATCAAAGCTTTCCCTGTATCTCCTATATGCACTCCTGAAATGTCTGGAGGAGATCCACGACGTCGGGAAGCTGTGATCCCGCGTGCGCTAGGGTGACGAGGGCCCTTCTTCTTCTTTCTAACAGAACCACCCGTCGGAGCAATAGCCCTCTCTAAAGCCTATTTTCATATTTACGAATTATTATTTTATATTATTTGACGTTTTTCTATTAAATATTTAATAATGTATTAATTACTAATTTTTTCTTAGGTACGACTTATTAATAATTTATTAAGATGCTATTTAATAATGTATTAATTACAAATTAATTCATTTCTTAGTAAATAACAACTAATTAATATTATATTAATAAATATTATTTAATATTATATCTTTTTCTTTTACAAGTTATTTATCGAATAACGTGAAACGATAAATAACGACTAATTATTCTTTAAATCGTTATTTATCGAATAACGTGAAACGTGAAACGATAAATAACGACCAATTAATAATATATTAATAAATATTATTTATTAATATAATATTATTTTCTTTTAGCTAAACGATAAATAACGACTAACTAATATTATATTAATAAATATTATTTACTAATTAATCTTATTCTTTAAATCGTTATTTATCGATTAACGTAAAACGTGAAACGATAAATAACGACCAATTAATAATATATTAATAAATATTATTTATTAATATAATATTATTTTCTTTTACCTAAACGATAAATAACGACTAACTAATATTATATTAATAAATATTATTTACTAATTAATCTTATTCTTTAAATCGTTAATTATCGATTAACGTGAAACGTTAAACGATAAATAACGACCAAATAATATTATATTAATAAATATTATTTATTAATATAATATTATTTTCTTTTACCTAAACGATAAATAACGACTAACTAATATTATATTAATAAATATTATTTACTAATTAATCTTATTCTTTAAATCGTTAATTATCGATTAACGTGAAACGTGAAACGATAAATAACGACCAAATAATATTATATTAATAAATATTATTTATTAATATAATATTATTTTCTTTTACCTAAACGATAAATAACGACTAACTAATATTATATTAATAAATATTATTTACTAATTAATCTTATTCTTTAAATCGTTAATTATCGATTAACGTGAAACGTGAAACGATAAATAACGACCAAATAATATTATATTAATAAATATTATTTATTAATATAATATTATTTTCTTTTACCTAAACGATAAATAACGACTAACTAATATTATATTAATAAATATTATTTACTAATTAATCTTATTCTTTAAATCGTTATTTATCGATTAACGTGAAACGTTAAACGATAAATAACGACCAAATAATATTATATTAATAATTCATTAATAAATCTTTTTTTAATCGTTATTTAAACGTTAAACGATAAATAACTACTAATTAATAATTTATTAATAAATAACAAATAATATTAACGTACCTCGTGGATCGAGAGCGTCTTCTCCGGCGATATCGAACGGGCCCGTTTTTCCGCACCGCCCCGATCACGACCACCCCGACCACCCCGAGCTCCACCCCGACCACCACCCCGACCACCAGCTCCACCAGCTTCACCTCCAGCCACCTCGACGGCGCCACCAACCTCCTCCCCTCCACCACCAGAGCCCTCGCCACCGACCACCGCAGCACCACCACCCCCCCCTTTTTTTTTCGCCGGATTCCTCTTCCGCCCTACTCCTCCACCTCGCACCCTTGCGCCACCAGCACAAATACGGACGGGAGGGAGAACAGACGAAGCCGCAGCCTCCACCGTCGCCTCCACCACCACCGTCGCCGGATTCGAAGTTTTTGACATTTCTTCGGATTGCATGATTCCGAGTGAAATTGAAGAAATTGATTGAGGGATTTGGATTGTATGAGAAAAACGAGTCGAATGGGATAGATTTGGGGAAGAAAACGAGTGAAATAGGAGAAGAATGGACGACGGCGATTTTTTAGGTTACGGTGAAACAGTAAACATCAGACGAGAGGAGGAAGAAGAAGAAGCTCGAGTTTTAAATCCTGGGCGTACGCCCATAAAATGGGCGTACGCCCAGGATTTAAAACTCGAGCTTCTTCTTCTTCCTCCTCTCGTCTGAAGTGCTACGCCCATTTTGGGCGTACATACCATTTTTCAGTTTTCCACCGTATACGTATACGTATACGTATACGTATGTTCGACAAAATTGCACGGTACGCCCAAAATGGGCGTACGAGAATGTAGTTTAAAAAGTTTCAAAATGTAGTGCGTATAGTCTCTTCGTACATAAAGACAAATAGTTAGGACTATACGCGTGATCTTTATAAATCGAATATCCGTAAATTAATCACGTCTACGCTTTCGGTTTACGTAATCCCTTACCCACGCCCACGCATATACGTTTAACAATTGGAAAAAAAATATATATAAATAAATATGATGTGGTGCATATCATCTCACCAGTACCACAATGTTCATTATTAAGATTCTAATTTCCGAAGTCCGATTCTGTTCCGTGGTGAGTCATGGCTTCTACGCTCACTCTCCCTTGTCCACTCCGAAAATTCCCACCAACAATCAAAGCGGATAATCCCATCTTCTCCTCTTCCTTTAACCTAAATTACTCCAATCCATGTTTATATTTGAATTCCAATCCTCTCTCCGTCTCAAAATTCTCCCATCTTAACTCGATTCAAGCTGTGAAAGATGGAGTCACCGCCCAATCCACCTCTTCGCAAACTTCAAATTCTTTCGATTCCTCATCCAAATTCGTTCTGGTCGTTGGCGGCACCGGCGGCGTCGGTACTTTCTCCACCCTTCTTACTTTACCGTCCCGTATTGCTCCTAATTTCGTTTACGATTTCTTTCTATGCTATAATCATCCGTATTTCCTTGCAATTAATACCATTCATTGTGTACATACCATTTCTGCGTTTACCAAGTCTATAGAAATCATCCTGATTTTGATCAAAAAAATCCTATGGTGTAAGCCATCTTCTGAAACAGTGGTTAGTATTTGATGTTAATAAAAAGAAAAATAGTGATATATGATGCTTGAGGTTCAAGAGCATGGATTAAATGTTAAAGCCAATAAAACCAAGGGAAGACCTGCTAGAGTTTTGTAATGCTAGTGTTTTTACAAATTATATCTTACAGGACAATTGGTTGTAGCATCACTTTTGAGCCGGAATATTAAATTAGGCCTCCTACTTCGAGATCCTGAGAAAGCAAAAAGTCTGTTTGGTGAACAAGATGGCCAAAAAATGCAGGTTGATACTTATATCTGAATCTACACCAACTCCAGAAATGTTATTTTCTTGTGAAGCCTACCTAACTTCAGAGAGGATGTGCAAATTTGTTAGATTTGGAAGGGGGACACTAGGAACCAAGGGGAGCTTGATCCGTCGATTTTTGAGGTTTGAGCTTTTTGACACAACTTCTTGTTTTCCTATGTTTATAGCAATTTGAGAGTGTGATCAATACACAATATAATAATGTTTTACTTCTTTCTGCTGTCTGAATTTTCAGGGTATCACACATGTCATATGTTGCACAGGGACTACAGCCTTTCCATCTCGAAGATGGGATGGAGACAATACCCCAGAAAGAGTAGGTTAGATTTGTTAGTTTCTGGCCTTGTTAATTGCTTGAACCAATTCTATTGACTCTAGGTTATCTTTATCATGAGGTATGTTATTCATTTCTTTTTGTTCAGATTGGGATGGTGTGAGAAATTTGATATCTGCACTGCCCCGGACTATTCAGAGATTAATTTTGGTCTCATCTGTTGGAGTAACTAAGTCTAACGAACTTCCATGGAGGTAATGATCTGTACAAGAATACAAGACTGATCAGTGTTCAACTATATCACTTCTCTAGTGCCTAATTTAGTTTTTGTAGTTTTTTATCATTTCCCAATAAAGCACTGAGTTTGTTCTTGTTTACTCAGCATAATGAATCTATTCGGCGTTCTTAAGTACAAGAAAATGGGGGAAGACTTCGTTCGCAGCTCTGGCCTTCCCTACACCATAATCCGGTAACAAATCTAGCCCTTTTTCTTTTAGCCAATTGAATTGCAGGCTGTTTTATTTCGTTTCAAGACAACATGTTTGATGTTTATAGAACATAGACATAATGTTTTTGATACTCTTGCATTGCAGACCTGGGAGGCTGACAGATGGTCCATACACGTCTTATGATCTCAACACTTTGCTAAAGGCTACAGCTGGGGAGCGTCGTGCAGTTGTCCTGGGCCAAGGTATGTATTTATCAAACCAAGTATGCTGCTCTAAGCGCCGTCCTATTGCTTTGTTATTGTTATTAATCCTCTGTATTTTTTTTTTGTAAACTTGACGGTGATGGAGTTCAGGTGATAATCTAGTTGGGGAGGTAAGCAGACTCGTTGTAGCTGAAGCTTGTATACAAGCACTAGACATTGATTTCACAGAAGGAGAGATTTTTGAAATCAACTCAATCAAGGTAAATGTCTAATTTTTGAATTAGAAATTTTATTTACTGTTGTTTTTTCGGTGTCTCGCATCACCGGAATGAAATCAGTCTGTGGTTCTATCTATCCAGGGTGATGGACCAGGATGTGATCCACAAAAATGGCGAGAGTTGTTTGATGCAGCTCGAACGAATAAATTGCCTATGAGCTCAAGAGCATCTTAGGATTTATAATGGAAAAAAGCTATTACCATCCTTATAATGACCATGAAAAATTGAAGTGTCTAAGACAGAATTTGTATATCTCTAGGTCCGTTCACTTACATACTAGCCTTCGTATAACTCTAAAAGAATAGTTACAAATTACAATGATCCTGAAAAATGATTATCAAGATGAATTATGTGTCTCTTCTGCTGAAGCTCGGTTGAACGTTACAAATTAGGATCGTGGGCGATCTTCTCCTTCTCTCTTCCACCAACTTCAAGGGAGATCCTCAGTTGAACGTTGTGCTATGCTGATCTGGGATTCAGAATTCTTGGCTTCTCCTTTCCAAGCTTCCTTCTAACTGAATTGGACTCCTCGTCACCTGTTAACCCAAAGGGAAGCCCCCCTTTGGTAGACACTCCAACGCCCAACATTAGTACTGGTTCAAATTGAATGAAAAGAAGGTTAAAAGAAAGATGGAGATGAGAGGGAGCGGGATCGGGTATTGGATTTGTGAGATTGTGCTGTAATGGGAGGGAAATTGGTGGTTTCAGAGCTCGGTTGTACAACGATGGTGAAATGGTTTTCTCTCAAATTGTTTCTCTCTTGGTTGTTAGGATATTGTGTGCACCGACAGAGGAAAGAGAAAAAAAACCCTTTCCCAGATATGATTTGGGTATATATAGATGTTCTCTCGTGGAAATTACCCTTTTGCCCTTCATTACTTGCAAAGTTGGTTATAGTGGTTTAATGATCTGTTCTCTCTTTTAATCCGTTTCCAAAGGCCTTGTATTGCTCTTTGGGTCCTTCTTCTAACCTTTGGCCCATTTGGTCTTATGACGAAATGTGGAACCAACAACCATTACCACAAGCCTTTCCCCGTCTGCGGAGTGGGGGGAAAGGCTTGTCATACCCTTGGTCCTTGAGATTTCGCTTCTTCCACCCATTTTACTTACTTTTACCGTGAAGGGGTCTTGTCCAACCCTTGCGGCGTCCGTAGTCCTCTTCTTTCACTGCCCACGGCTGCGTCGTTTCATTTTCCTATATTTTATTCAAAAATTCAAATGACGCTTAAATTCTAGCGGGTACTTAAGTAATGGGCCACATGTCGTGTTTTGAGTGGTGGGACGTGCGGAGGTTCCCCTTTTCTTCCTTATTAAGTACCCTCATCGAATTCTAACGATTCATTTTTCTCACTCTCTTCAAAATTAGAAAAGGAGAAAAAACCCTCTTCCTCCCCTTGTTCTTCAGAGTTCCGCTGCAACGATTCACACTTTGCACCTTCAATCGCATCCACTCGTCTCGTTTTCAAGGTATTGTGCTAAGATCCTTTCTTTAATTACTTCTGTAGTTCTCCCTTATTGTTTTCGCATATGATTTTCGCTTTTTATTCCCTCGTCTCGTTTGGAGGTCTTCCATGGAAACCCTCTTGTTCATCTGTCAAAATCCTTTATTTTCCTGTTAGTTTCACTCTATTCTCCTTTGTCTTTAGTATAAAGCTTTTGCCTTTACTCTTTTTACCATTGATTTTGGAGTCGCGGTTTTTCTGATTTTGGTCCCTTTCGATCAATTTAGGGTTTCTCTTGCTCTTCCTCATGTTGCGACCTTTCGTTCTCGCTTGTTGCTCTTATCTAGGCTTTGTCGTGTCTCATAATTCGTATACTTGTTGCTTTGAGTTCTCATAGTTATTGACTTCACTGTCGTAAGACCTAACTCTCACTTTTGGGTGGCGACCCCTTTTTCTCTTTGATGTCTCAGATCTCTTAAACTTAGTTATAATGAACAAGAAAACCACCATCATGAGTGATTCAGAGACTAACTCAGATGAGGTTCCACTCTTTGACCCCTGGCGACATGGTTCTTGAGGCTTGGGGTGTCTTGCAGCTTGGGCCACACGTTCTCCCTCCTTCCTCCTCGACGGTTACCGGCCAAAAGCGGAATGCTCCAGAAGAGTCTAGCACTTATGACACTCAGCTCTGATATATTATTTTTAGTTGTTTCTTTGGTAATTGTTTCTAAGACATTATTCTGGCGTATTTTGGGAAAGCTTATGTAATGACTTGTTAGCCTTTGTTTTGGCTTTTGTGGACAACTTTTATTGCATGTGGATTGCTATTGTCTTGCCTGACGATTCGGCCTTTAAGCTTTGCAGTTGGGCTATTTATTACTCTTTTTGCTTCTTTTTAGGGTTTTCTTTTGACTGCATTTAATTCTGAAGTTTCACATCTTTTTAGGACTTCCTTTGACCAAATTAAATTGTGGTAGGTGGCGGTTTTGGAGTAGTAGAGAGAATGTTTCCGAGAGTCCTCTTTCCTGGCATATAAATGGAGGGAGGCTTTCTAACTCTCTTTGCACATAATCATTTCTAAAGATCCCTTAGGTTTCATTTCTCCTTAACCATGAGGTTGATGCTTGATCTTCATCATGACGGGGAGGCGATTGTGGTTAAGGGATGTTCTCATACTTGCATCACCCATCTCTATCAGGGGGTGGAATCACCGAAGTTGTTCTCTATGAGTTCTCTGAGATGTCAGCGTCGGACTTCGTAACGACCGTCTTCTTTCAGTTAGGGACTTTGGAGGAGGAGTTTTCCTGCGCCCTCTACTACGAGAGAGGAGTGCTCGTTTGCAGTACATCGCCACCTGGCGGGATGTTAGGGTGATCATGGAGTTGTGTCGCTATGGTGGTCTTGTCGGTATCTTCTTGGAGGTCCCGCCCTCTCAGAGGGTGATGGATAGGATGTGCCTTGCCCTTTTGCGAGACATTGAGGAGGATGAGGCCCTCCCTATCCAAGCCGACTCGGATTCCTCCTTTGATGATTTCGAGTAGGCGAGTTTTGTCCGCGACTTCATTAGCTTTGTTGTTTTTGTTCTGAATACGGTCCCTCATTTTATTTGACAGAAACGGATGTTCAAGAACAATGCAATTTCGGATTACATAATCGCCTCTCAGGCCGGATAAAAACATTAACTTAACTAAACTAAAGAAAGCTCTCATAGCTATAATAGAAAGTGTAAGATGCAGCCTTGTCAACAATGTGTGTGAAGCCTCTGGCTCTTCGCGATGCTCGCTTCAATTAACTTAAGCCCCTGTTGTTCACGATAATCAACATTTTAGCTATTAAATTGAGTGATTGTATGTGTGGTAGGCATTAAAATCTGGAATGTTCATACCTAGTCATCGCGGCTTTTCCCGTCTATGACACTGGGCTTTTACGGAGGAGACTTTCCCCCCTTTGGTGTGGTCATTCCTGTCGATGGTTTGTGGGTTAGCCCCGTTATAATTGGTATGAAAATTTTGCGAAATTCTGAGGAGATTCATATGATGTGTACCTGATCGTTGCAATATCGTATGACAGTGAGCTCATGTGATTTGTAGACGGGAAAGTGTTCCTGGTGGTTCATGGTGCTGATAGGGTGCTGCAGCTAGTCCTTTAAAGTAGACGGGGTGCCTTGGTTGGGTATTCGCGACTTCATCTTTGCGCAGATGGGGTATTTGCGGTTTTTCCTTTGCGCGAATGAGGTATTGCAGTTTTTCTTTGCGCATATGGGGTTTTGCGTCTTTGATTTGCGCAGATGGGGTGATGCAACTTTATTTTGCGCAGATAAGGTGATGCGATTTTCTGTGCGCACATGGGGTGATTCGACTTTCTTGCTTTCTACACGTTTAGACAACACAGAAAAAGGGAGATATCTTAGTAGTAGTTTTTAATCAGTTCCTCGTTTGGGAAAATAAAAAAGGGGATAGACCCTTTTTCTTACATAATCCTGGTGCTTTACTTTTAGCCCCAGGCCCTTCACGTGCTCAATCCTACCAGGTATGGTATGGGCCAGGATGCTTTATTGCTCTTACGGCCTATTGGAGTACACCGCGTGAGTCAAACATGACGCAAAAAAATATTTGAAACATGGAGGAATAGTGAGTTTTCAGTTCGGCTATTTAGCCTTAATAATACCTGGGGCGGGGCCGCCGTCCTACTGGTAGTACTTGCGGAGGCGCATTACGTTCCATGTATTATTGAGCATATTGCCCGCGTTGTCTTGGAACTTGTATGCCCCCGGTGCGACCTCCCGTACTACTATATATGGTCCTTCCCAGTTCGGATCGAGTTTTCCCCCCTCTGTCGTTTTGAGCACGAGATCTCCCTCAGCGAAGCCCCTTGCTTTGATGTGCTTATTGCAGTACGTGGCAATACACATCTTGTATTCCGCTTCCCTTATCTGAGCCATTTCCTTGCGCTCTTCGAGGAATTGCAACTCTGTTGCCCATTGCGGGGCATTATCTGACTCATCGTATTCTAGGATCCTTTCAGTGGGGGAAGAGGTGTTCCACGGGGACAACAACCTCGTCGCCATATGTTAGCGCGAAAGGGATTTTCCCGGTGCTCCTTTTCACGGTGGTCCTGTTAGACCAAAAAACTAGAGGGAGAACCTCTACCCACCTCTTCTCGTCTCTAAATAGCTTTTTCTTCATGTCGGTCAGAATACTCGTGTTTGCACTTTCGACCTGCCCATTGGTGTGCGGGTGTACGACTGAAGTGAAATGTATTGTGATCCCCTTACTTTCACAGAAGTCGATGAACTTCACGGTGTTAAACTGAGATTCACGGTCTGTCACTATATCTTGAGGTAAGTCGAAACGGAAAATCATGTTCTTACAGATAAAGTTCTTGACCTCCACCACCCTGGTTTTGGCCAGAGGAATGGCCTCAATCCATTTTGTAAAATAATCAATCGCGACAATCAAATGCTAAATTTTCCGGGAGCAATGTCGAAGGGGCCCAACAGATCAAGCCCCCATTTTGCAAAGGGACATGGCGTGTTGATTGTCTGCATCTCGACTACCGGTTGGTGTCAATCTCCTCTGAATCGTTTTCTGGTTGCACTGTTCCCACGGAGAGCACTCTCTTGCTCTGCGGCTCCAACTCAAGTATATTGTATTTATGACTTTTTTCCAGCTGACTGGTGGCAGTTCCTTCCCCCTGCTCTGTTGGGAATTTGAGGGCAAAGTGGCATATAGAGACGACGGCCTGAAACTTGCAGAGGGTGGTTCTGCCCAGGATGATGTTGTAGCTGGACTGGAACTGCAAAACAAGGAAGTCTATCTTTTCTGACCTCCGCGGTCCTTCACTGTCACCCAAGATGAGATCAAGGGTGATCACCCTTAACCGCATGACCCTCTCTCTGGCGAACCCAACCAGCGTGCAATCAGTTGGCCCCATTGCATCCGGATCCAGGCCAATTTGTTTGAAAGCATCCCAGTAAAGAATATCCGCGGAGCTTCCAGTGTCCACTAGGACCCTCTTGATGATATTGCTCTGTACCTGCACATGAATTACCAGAGGATCAGAGTTCATTATTGCTCGAGGCCTCTCCTCTATGTTACTGAAGGCCACAAAGTATGGCATCCTTGGCGGTACTCTTGCGACATTAATCACCGGTCTACCCAGGGGGAGGGTTGCGTTCATCATTCTCCTCTTTTCCCGGTGGCCGGGATCCTTGGGGACATGCTTTCCCGCGATCACACCGATCTGGCCCTGGGAGGGTGGGAAACGCGGAGAAGATGCTTGGTTCTGCGGAGGTCCGCGATTGTTGTTGTTCTGCGGTGGTCCCCTGTTGTCATCGTTGTTTGGAAGACCCCGGTTAACATTGTTGACTTGCCTCTGATCACCATCTAACCTCCGGCTTCCGGGAGGGTTGTGTCTGCAACACTCTTTCGTGCTATGTCGGTAGGAATTATGGAAGGTGCAATATTTTCCTCCCCGACCACCACGTCCTCCCCGGCTTCCTTCTCTCGAATTCATCTCCACTAGAAGCAGTTGCCCTTGCAGAGGTCTAAAATTTGCAACGCGAGGACCCTGGTGCCTTCGCGGCTCCCACAACCAACCTTATGTCTCTCTTGTTGTTGTCATTCTTCTTCTGAGCCTCCGCGGACTTGTTCTTTCTCTGGTCCGCGAGGGCTCCTCCTTTGGCTAGCTCCTCCCCTAGGATGGATTTGTTTGCCTTCTCCAGTATCTGCACTTTTCTTTCCCTAGCTTCATGAACTTCAGAGGTGGCAAATCATGAGGAGAAACCATATACATACCCGAAAGCTGCAAGTTTTTTCGCTTCGTAGCCGCCGCAGCCGCAACTCATCTGCATCTCTCACTCCTCGTTCGTCATCAAGTCGCCATTGTGTTCCAAATTTCAACCCTAATTTGGGGTTAATCGTATTAGATTAGATAAGTATTAGATAAGATGTTTGCCGATGTGTGGAATAATAACATTTTTTTTGAAAAATTAACATATTGATCAATCGTATTGCTTAAATTCATTATATAACTCATCATACTACTCCCTCTGTCCCACAATATAAGCAACATATTCCGTTTTTAGAGTCCCAAAAAATACAAAACATTTCAAATCTTTCCATTTTTATCTATATATTTTTTCCACAAATACCCTCATCCAACTTCAACAATTCCATATCTATCCCTATTCTATTTTTGTCTTTTCTCTAACAAATATCAAAACCCACATTAAATTTTGTACATATCTTCCTAGCCTTCTCTCAGTCCAACTTCCCCCATTAAATTTTCCAGCACTCTCTCTCTCTCTGTAATAAAATATCCTAGCACACACTCTCTCTCTCTCTCTCCATAATCAAATTTCCCATCACTCTCTCTCTCCATACTCTCTCTCTTAACCCTAAAATCTCAATTTTCTCTATCTTTTCAATCCATCCATCACCGCTCTCAAAATCTCAAGAACCTAACAAATTTCTTCACTCTTCCTCCCTTCAATCTTGCAGACTTCATCATTCTCTTCAAGAACCCTAAGAAATTTCTTCACTTTTCCTCCCTTCAATCTCGCAGTTTTCTTCACCCTTCTTAAAGAACCCTAAAAACGACGCTATGAGTAACGACGGCTTGAGTTGGACCTCTGTAGATCTCGGGTTAACCGGCGATAGTCCTTTCGCTTCCTCTGGATCTGGGTCTGAGGGCTTTGTATGCGAACAATTTCCTAACCGTGGGTTTGGGCTAGATTGTAAAGCCAGGCACTGCAACACCACTCTTTGTCCTTCCCTTGAATCTGTTGAAGGAGTTGTTGAGCAGCCTCCCTTACAGTCCTTTGAGGGTGGTGATGATCCCGATACCGATGTGCTCGATGACAGTGATGAGGCCTATGGTGGTGATGAGCCTGATATTGATGTGCTCTATGACAGTGATGAGCCCGATACTGATGTGCTCGATGGTGGCGAAGAGATTGATCCTGATGTGCTCGATGGTGGTGAAGAGGCGGATGATGTTGATGAAGCTCTTGACCAACCCTCTTCTCAATCTGATGCTCATAGTGATTGCTAAGTCCCCTAACTCTATGTTTTATTTACTGTTATCGTTGTGACTTTGTAATATTATGATTTTGGTTGGTGCCGATTAGATGTTGATTGTGGATGTTAAAGCTTATTGTGGATGATTTCAGTTGTTGATTACGGTTGTTGATGATTTTTGTTGTTGATTTCGGTTGTTGATGATTAATGGATTACTTCATGTTGATGATTGTGATATATTGTGTCCTGAGTGATTTGTTAATGATTTGGGTTGTTGTTTTTTGGATGATTTGGTGTTGAATCATCTTCACTTACTGAATTTGTTGAGCCTTGGATGCTTTAAAATCAATGATGAAGTCTGTCAAATCTGAGATGCAAATTCCATTAATTAGACTACATTAATGTGCTATGAGGAACCAATAAATAATTACTTAGGGGGCTTATGGGTATGTCAATGTAATGTCAATGAGGTTGTATCACTGAGCATTAGGGACATCTGAGTTTATATTGAAATAAACCATGATGAAGTCTTTTTATAATGAGATAGAACCTCATGTAATGTCACTGCATCAATGATGCATGGGGACATCTGAGATAAAAATAGGTTTTCATATTCTTGCTTACTTACAAAATTTGCTAAGGTCTATCATAGCTAACAAAAATTGCTAAGGTTAGCATACTTACAAAATATCATAAGGCTTACAAAAGGTCCTTCTTGTGAATGTGATACATCCACATGAAGAAACTTTTGTAACTACTGCAAATTCACAAAATAACATAATCTTGAGTTTATGCTTGTGTTTTTGTTGCATTTGATGGTCCTGCCTGAGCTTGTGTCTCGAGAAGTAGTGCACCACTTTGAACAATATCAGATGCTTGAATGACAACCCACATTGGTGCCTCTACTTGTGTTGGTAGATTTCCTTGAGCTTGTAATCTTTTCTTGTTGACATGTGGCACATCATATTCATTGCCTCCTTTGTATTTCAATATCTCATTCATGACATATTGTAATTTCATCCACACATGACTAAGAGTTGTAGGATCTATCTCATAAAACGCTTCATGAACTACATCTAACATGTGATCTACATCCTTGGGCATTTTGTGGTGCATAAGTGATTGAATGCTTCTAAAGAATCCTAGGTCTAGAATGTTTAAGTCAGGATTGTTAGGTGGTTGTTGAGTTAAAATGAAAGTAAAACCATCTTGTTTATATACCTGCTGCCACTCTTGATCATGTTGACTTATATGAGGCTTTGCATTATCTTGCTGAATAGAGGTGATCTTTTCTTGTCCATCTTCTGGCCATTTTTCTTTGATTGCTGGTACTATCTGGTTGATAAGCATGCTCCTTGTAACCCCCTTGTTTACTGATTCAATAAGCTTAGTCACCAATGTCCCTTTTGGTCCGTTTATGGATGATCTCTTGGCTAGCTCTTTGTATGTAAATGGAAAAATGTCGATCTTTCCATCGAAAGTGCAATCTCCCTCTGAATTGAACCTTTGTCTTGCTACTGCAGCAGTGAACATAACCTTTGGTATGAATTTGCTTGAACTAGCTGCTCTATACTTGCCCTTCTCATTATGTGCTAGATAGACCTTTTGTGTCTTCTTGGTTAAAAAAACACCATTTCTCATCAATGTGCACAAAGTCAAACATTGGCTTAAACTGTCTCTTTGTTTCTGCTGTATCACCTTGCAATAGACTTAGTATCCATTGCAATCTTGTGTGTTTGTTGGCATCCTTTAATGCTGGATGAAGAGGATTTGTATGTGGCCTTATGACTCCCCTCTTGATCATTCTATGAGTTGTGCTTTTTGATATCCCTTAAGCAAGACCTTTGTCCCATATTCAGATTAGCAATAATATCAAATGTTATTTGAATTCTCTTTCTACCTTAGTTGTGATATTTTGTGGTGACATCATATCTCTGATTTGCACTTCTTTGACTCTTTGCTATGCCCCATAATTTTCCTATGCAGAATCTTGATACATTGAATTTTGTTGCAGCTGCATTCACTGCCCCATGTTGTAGCTTTCCATTTGTTGATCTACTTAGAAGCCACAAAAGAATGTCCATTCTCTGGTCACTGCTAAGCCTGTTCTGTTTTGTCTGGTGATGATTTGTTGGCTCTGTTGTTTGCTCTATTTCTGGATTTAATGATGCCCTTCACTACTACAATAAAGACCAAATGCAGCGGTCATAAACCGCTGCAATAGACCTAATGCAGCGGTTTTTAATCGCTTCATTTGCTCGCGTTGCATTAGACCTAAGGCAGCGGTTTTGGAAGCCTAATGCAGCGGTTTTGGAAGCCTAATGCAGCGGTTTTTTGTTTTAGAATAAAACCGCTTCATTAAGAGAACAAACCGCTGCTATAGAACCTATTGCAGCGGTTTTACTCAGAATCAATTGCAGCGGTTTTACTCAGAATCAATTGCAGCGGTTTTGTGAATTTAAAGCAGCGGTTACATTTCATGATTTTGAAGCTACAATTATTTTTTCAGAGGGATTGTTTGCTAAGCAAATATAATTATATGCTAAAATTTATTCATTAAACAAGAAATTTGAGAGTCATTAACAAGTACAAAGCGTTCTCTCTATAAATAACACTATTAGCTAGGAATCATAATAATACCAAAGTTTTGCACCCAGATCTTACACTAAAAGTGGACTTAATCCTATAGAACCACTACTAAAATTTCTTGCTTGTGTAACAGAATGAAAAACCTGCAAAGAAAAAGAAATAACAAATATTAGATTAAATCAAAGACTCACATCTCAGTTCATGGTGCAACCTAAATACCAGTTTATCAACTTAAAACACACACAAAAAACATTTCAAGAAAACATGCAAGTTAACTTAATTACCTTCTTAAAATGACACAGGGAATCAAAAGACCATCCTGTATACCCATAGAATTGGCAGAAGCACCATCTTTATTCCAATAAAATAATTTCCTTAGGAGAAGCAGGTCCAAATTGCCTTTGAATTTGAAAACGTAGAAATGAACATGTCAATGACTTAATGCCTATGGTAGGATAGTATTTATAATTGAAGCATGTATGTTATTTACATAATCCTTGTAACACACTGACCTGGAAAAATGAACATATTCATTGGTCAGGGCTTCAAAGTCAAATTCTCAACTCAGTAGGTTCTATATATGACTAAAAATGAAGTCCAAATCTACTTACACAAATGATGAAGATCACTACGTTATAATTATCCAACATTAACATACATAATAATTCAATAGAGGATCCAAGTCGTCATATCCACAAAGAATAAAAAGATGAACATTTGCAATAGATAAGAATTCTAAACATTGAGACGCTTGATATAAAGCAGACAGATTACAGGGATGGAAAATCCAAAACATGTAAAGAAATCAAGCAAGATATGAAACAATGCAGGAGGTACAGATTACAGAAAACATAAAGACTCAAACATAAAACCCTGCAGAAGAAAGAAAGAGTTCTCACTTCTCAACAAATAAAAAGGTAGGTAGAGCGTCATTTTGGTACTTCTTTGGAAGCTCGGAAAGCCGGAATGTTGGACTTAAAGACTGCATGCAGCGATGTTGAGAAGTTGTTATAACAACCAGGAATAGTATAATGCATCAAAGATGGAGCTCATACATGTATTTTGCGTAGAGTAAGTTTCAGCAATTTAGCTTGTAACAGCTAGATGAAAGCTTTAAATACTAAGTAAATTACAAACTCTACCTTCATAGGTTCAAATGGATTTTGTTTGTTTATAGCTTCCAGCTCATTGTGTAGAGTAAGTTTCAACAATTTAGCTTGCAAAATGGCTTGATGAAAACCTTAAATACTAAGTAAATTAAGAATTCTACCTTTAGAGGCTCAACCAAACTCATGATGTTAAAGGAAATAATATACAAATAATACTCCATATTATCAGTAGTCAATTCCAGCAAATACATTTTAACACTAATGAACACAAATCCCAGCTCATGATGCGTAGGAAAATAAAATTTTAATATATTCCACAACTAGATCAAAGAAATCAATGACGTTACCTCGTTCAAGACTTTCTCAATCTCAAAGTTCAATCCTAGCAGCATCCTCAATATTAATAAGCAAATTTGATACAACACTAAAGATACATTATATCCTCCGCACTCTACACTTCATCCCTGTTGGGAAAATAAGAGCAAAGCTCAATATTGTCACAACAATGCAGGGAATCCATAAAAACTAAACTACATTATTTTAACATTACTGCTCTCTCATTAAACAAAAAGTTAGCAAATAGCATGATCTTGCTCTCTCATTATGTCATCTGGTCACTTCCTAAATGTATATGGTCAAATCACAAATTCACCCTTAGGAGTGAGTAAAAAATATGTCATCAAAACGATAATTTGTAGACATCAAACTGAAAACAGGAAATGGAAACAAAGAAATTGCAGACCAACCTACTGAGAGGTGCCTCATTGTTTAGATACATCTTCAGAGCGGAAAACGCAAGGTGGAGCCCTCTCGCATCCTTATTGTAAAGAGCTCCCATCATCGGATCCGAGAGCGTTTCATAGGCCTCTTGAATCTGCAAAAACGTTGAGTGAACTCCTCGAGATAAATCCGAACGAACACCTGCTTCATTTCCCATAAAATTCCGGTCTACCGCACGCCCAAAATCCTGTAAAAGGACATCACATATGTGATCGACACTGTTGACGACTTTCAAGCATCCGAATCGGGTCGGAGTTAGAGTAATTTCTGAGGAAGGAGACTAGGGAAGATAGGATATTTGAGGCGGTGGCGCAACCGCCAACGAAAGGTGAGGTGAAAGAGGTTGGAGATTTAGCTATCGTCGGAGAAATCAAGGCGACATAGTGACAATTCGAGGGGATGTGGTGAATTTGGGAATCAATGGAAGAGAGTTAGGGTTTTGTGTTCGTAGTGTGTAGTGTTTTATTTTCACTTGACATGTTCGATCATTAGGTTTTTAACTTTTTCCACTTTAAACCGCTGCAATAGATCCTCCAGCCGTTGCATCTGCTCTCTTCACACAAACCGCTGCTAAATAACCGCTGCACTAGGTCAAACCGCTGCACCAACCGTTGCGATAGCCAAATCTGCTGCTCAAACCGCTGCAATAGATGAAAACCGTTGCAATCAGCCGCTGCATTTGATCGTAATTGTAGTAGTGCCTTGTTTCTTCGTTAAGTGATGCCTCTCCACATTGAGATCAAAGTAAAGTTGATGATGTTCCATGTCCCCAGCTTCTTGGTCTTCTTGGTTAAGATCAAGTTGGAACTCACCATCTTCCAGCTCTTCATCATCACTAATTAGAAAATGTTGTTGGTCTGCATCATCATCTGGAAATAGAGCTGCTGGTTGATTAAGATCATAATATGAGGACATTTGGAGCAGGCAATGATGCCTCAGGTTTTTAAAGAGTCTGATTTTTTTCTGGGTTGTTGAAGAATTAATGCTTGCATTTACTCTTCAGCTTACAAGGTTTATATGCTCTCTTAAGAGAGGTGAAAAGTTGTAATTTTTGGTGTAGGAATTATACCCAATCTGTGTGATGGGTAATACTCACTTCCTATTGGTTCAAAATTGTAACAATCAGATTACTCTTCTTTTTATCTTTTATTTTATCATTATTTTACCTCTCAAATTTGTACATGTCCATCAATAATTAATGCTTCTCTTCTCTTTCTCTTTTCTTAATATATGTGCTTTTTCTCAAATGTGACTTATATATAGGGACAGAGGGAGTAATTTCTAATTAATACTCAGATTAGACTTAATAATTGCATAAGAAATCAACATTAAAGCAAATCACCATATAAAGATAAATAAACTTCCAGGAATCGATTGAATTGAGTGTATAGAGGAAGATCAATCCAAGCACCATAGACATGTACATTCTCACAGACGTAATCCCTAACCACTGGCTTACCCTAGACCGTCGTTAATCGTCCTCCAAACCCTAGATCGCTTGAAATTATGAGAAGTCCTCTAAAAACATGTAATTCCTCTTCTCCTCCATGTGAGTACATCCGGCCACTTGCAGATGTACAAAGATGGAATGCGAAAAGCCGTAGAGATCATCTTCAAGAAAAAATTGTTGTGGAAAAACAAATCAACACAAAAAACCCGAATCACCAATCATATCTAAGAAATCAGAAAGTCTAAAATAGTTGCATATAGGAACTCAACATGGAAGAAGATAGATTTCTTGTGAATCATAAGAAACTTTCTTAATCACTTGATCTTAGGAATGAGATTATAGTGTTGTTAGGTTTACATTGACAGTGCAAGGAATATATGGATACAACTTCACAAATTTTCATCATGTATGTTATCATTCTAGATAAAATGTACTAATATACCATCATTTTTTTCCCATTAAAGGCGATTGGTTAAATCCCTAACAGTGGAGATCAAGGGGGTGTAAAAGAAAATTCACCTAGTCCAGGACATAAACGATTAAGCAGGATAGTAAGTACTGATAGACAAATCTCTAACAATGAAGATGAGGGACGCTTAGCCTCAACACTCAACAATCTGAACCTTCTTAAAGAGGGTCCTGCACAGATTTTTTTTTAAATCATAAGAATTATGAATTGAATAATGTTGAAATCTCAATAGAAATTAGACTAACCATGGCATATACACAACTGATAATAAATCGAAATTTGAATGGTGTTGATTTTTTTATCCGCAACATGAAGTGAAGACATGAATTTTTTTCTCATCTAATGTGCATTGATTTTTGAGATAAATTTCCACAACATCGATTTCTAAATGGTCGGCTAGGAATATTAAATAAAAAAGAGGAGTGCAATCAACGTTCCTCAGCTGGTCCAGTACAATGACAATGGTACATTACATGGTTTTAAATTTCTGAACATCAACCTGAAACATACAACATCTAGCTTACATCAAGCCACAATTCAACTTCTTGATTTGGAAACACATTGTGCCACTTAAAACCAATGAATGAATGTAGCAATATAGTAAATGCGATTATTGAAATATACACCACCTATAATTTGATCAACTTCATTAGCTCCAATGTGAAGGATGACAAAATGCACAACAATTAAGAGATGGAGGGGGACAATTTAATATCACTTGTTACAAGACAACACATAAACAGCTGATTCTTTTGAAAAAAAAAATAAGATGACAACATCTAGGTCGTGGAAATGAAGCATAAACAATTGTGACATTATCTATGAGATTAACATAGAGCCACAAAGCTCACTGAAACATTCAATGAAGAAGATAAAGTTTAGGGTGAGGAGATGATGGAAAGAGTTATAATTATTACTTGTGTCAGAAAGCTGACTAAAGTCTGATGAAATCTATCCATTCCCTGTGAGAGTGCATCCTCTTCTTTCTGACACAGTTGCGGGAGGTTGCCCACATCCATACGTTGCTTACCCGTGGTAAGAGTACCTAAATGTGTACAAATTGAATAAGACGTGCCGTCGATCACCCATCCGTTACCCAACCTACACTTTGAATCAAGTTTAATCCTCCTATCCCAAAGAAGAAAAACCCATCTGGCCACTTCCACATGCCAGACATTACGTAGAACGTGCTTCATATTGGCTTCCACATGGATGCTCAACTCTGCTTGTGTTTTATTACCCTGCAAACACACCATGAGCTCACAAACATGACTCTATTCTTCCACCCAGTTTGCATATTCCATGTCAAATGCAAAAATACCTGACACGATAGGAGAATCAGAACACATATTTTATAACCGAAAACCACACATAATTCCAATTGATGTAAGACATTAAGAAATATAAAAATTGGTCGGCCGTAGACGCCTCAACCGCCAAACGAGGAACTCCTCCTCGAGTTTTCACAGCAACCCTACTGGGATAGGGGTTGATAAGAAAGAACGATTGCATCACGTCCGCAATCATGAGCTTCACTTCGAAGTTGGTGACGACATGGTCGAGCTCCGGGAAGATTCTCCAAGCCCCGGGGAGCACTTGTCTCACCGCTACGCCGAGGAGTAGCATGAACGATCTCACCAGTGCCGAGAACGGAAAGCGGTGACCGGCCAAGAACGGATACTTGTAGACGCATATCCACCTCGGGTGGTAAGCATCCGCGCAGACATCGGGCCCTGGAACCTCTATCTCCACATGGGAAGACAGCCCTGCAATAGTACGGAATTGCTCGACATTGCGAGCAAGAGAAGGGCGTCTGTTTTGCCCGTCGAAAATCTCCCTGGGATCGTAAAGCTGTGGGGACGCCATCAAAATCGTTTGAGGATTGCTTAAGAAAGGGGAAGTGAAGGACTTGAAGAAAGTCGAAAGAATAAAAAAGAGTTCAGAGAGCAAGAAAAGATTTGAGATTGAAGTAAGGAAGAAGAGATCAGGAGAGCGTTTAAATAGGCAATGAGACGCCCTATTTGTGGAAGGACATTTTCCTAAAATCTCGGAGTTCGATCTCAAAGTCTTTTTAGTCGTTTGAACAATGTGAACGTTAAATATTTGAACGTTGTAAATGGAGAAGTGTACGTAGGAAGAGTGATGATGGTTGTAGAAGTAAATGCTGTGATTAGACGGCTTACACAGCGAATGAGGCATGCAAAAAAGTGGGCGGTGCAATTTCAAGTTGACGACGAGAACAAACGCGTTCGGAGTTATGATCGTGTATTTTATAGAGATGTGTTTCCCTGATCTATGAAGAGCAATCAGTAAAACACCTTAGGGGTATTGTTCGTACCTAAAAAGGGGATAACGAGCAGAGCCTACGAGTAAAGGAGTGGCCGGTTATAATTAGAGCTTTCTTTATTTGATTAATATTATAGGAATTATGTATATGGTAAAGAGATAAATAAATGTCATAAAAGAATATCTCTTTACCTAGTTTATATTATTTAGAGATATATAAAAAAAGATTTTTTCCATAAAGATAAGAATTAGGCTTAGCCTATATATAAAGGGCTTCCTCCACATTGTAATCAAGTTTGATCCCCCGAGCAATACACGAGTAATATGAGTTTTACCATTGTGTTCTTGAGCGTCGAGTTGATACCATCTCGTTTGATCTTAAACTCACATTTTTGCCTAAGTTTCTACTCGTAGTTCCAAGATATAAGAACTCACAAACTCCATGGAAAATATGGACGAGAGGCTTGATACTAAGACCGCAGAGATGTTCAACACAGCTTGAATCTTGGCAACACAAGGGACACCGAGGCTAGCACTTCACAGTCCAATGTCACTCATCTTCAAGAAGGTATCATATTTCACCAACCAGTTCAACATAATCTTCCTAATAAGGGATGACTAGACTTTCAAGATTGGATTTCCCAAGGTTTAATGGTGAAACCGTGAAAGATTGACTTTTCAAAAGTGATCAATTTTTTCTTATTGATAGAACTCCATAGGAGATTATGGTTAATCTGGTGTCGATCCATGTAAAGGATTCGGCTGCGAGTTGTCATCAGTTTGTGGCTCAATCTGAGGAGTACATAGGTATTATGCTTGATTGGAAACTTTACAAATCAATGATTCTTGAGCGCTTTGGTGAAGTCAATGCATAATTAAAGAATATGCAGGAAACTGAAGGAATAATGCTCTATCACAATAAGTTTGAGCTTGGAAACGAGTGCAGTTGTATGAGACTTATCTGGTGAGTGCTTATTTATCAAGTCTTAAGAATGACACCCAAATGCATGTTCGCATAATTCAGCCTAACTAAATTAGAAAATATTTTACATGAGAAAACATAAATTGATTTTTTATTGCATTATTTTATTTTGATGAGTTTATAAAGGATAACATAAATTGCTTTGTGTCTAGAGTATGTCAAATATTACATATTTTGGATGTAGTGGGTCGGGTGACGGGTGAAAAAACTCCACCCACACCCATCCATCACCCATCATTTTTTGGGTTTTACTCGTCTTTTTGGGTGGGGTAAGTCGGGTATCCATCGGGTGCAGGTGGAATTTTCATCTCTAGGCCTAGGTTAAAATGCTTGTAATGGAAAGAATTGAAAGATATAATCACAAGAACAACTAGGCGAATTCAACAATGCACACATGACACTTTTAATAAATTGCTTTTTAAAATGTTTTAGATGAGAAAACAAAGATTGCTTTCCATGCAAACATGACACTCTTCTCACAAAAGCCTACTTCAAATAGATATAATCACAAGAACAAATAGGCGAGTTCAACAACAATGCACACATGCCACTCTTCTCCCAAATGCTCTCTTTTGGAGTAAAAACGATAAACGTATGAATTCAGTAATCAAAGTCGGGGGCCTAAAACAATGATTAAGGCATGCTTATATAGGTTTCAAAGGCTGCCAAAACAAAGGAAATAACGTAATTAAAAGAGTTTACTAAAACACCAAAAAAAATTAAATAAATAATCCTGAAACGATTAAAACGAGAATAACTCGGAAAAGCTTCAGCGGAAAATTCCCGGGCGCGGATTGGACTTCGTCAGAAAACTCGTAACAGCTGCTAACCGTCAGGTGTGGGTAGGGATCCGCATGCGCGGATTTATCGTTGTAATTCTCGTCTTTACCCAGGTTTGGTTCCTTTTGAACAGGGTTGGCTAACTCCGACTTCAATGATGACTCATAGGGTCCTTTAGCTTTTGCTCCAGTGGTTAGAACATCCCTTAATGTAGCACGAGAAGTCCTTGCTGCTTGCTTGGATGCTCTCGCATCAACCGTTCTCTCACCACCAGCCTCTCCATCGACATAGCTCCTACACCGGTCTCTCCATCACATCGTAGTTCCATTTTTCGTCTTCTTTTGTAGTTGTTGATGTAATTCCTCCACTCGATTCAAATCTAGATATTGTATTTTGGTTTCTCAATTTTCTTTAGATCTGAAATTTTCTGCATTTGTCTTGTTAAACACAAAATTGGATATGGAGCTTTAGTCTCTTCTTTAGTTCTTCATATTTAGGCAGTCATATTCGAAATTATTTGTGAATCGAATTCGTAATTGCAGTTTTTTATTGGATCTACTGAGTTTTGAATATATTGAAATTATTATGAATCAAGGTAAAGTTTCTCTTCTTTTTGATAGCATGAAACTATAGTCTTATAACCATGGAGTGATTTTTTGTGATTGAATGATACTTGCAAACAAAATCTCACAATTTAAATAGTCGCAATCTTATCTTTAACTTCAGCTTTGTCATTTTTTAAAGGGTCAATTACCGAAAACCACCCGTCCAATAGGCTCATTTGCTAGAAACCACCCACATAACAAATAATTACCGAAAACCACCCATATAAGACATTGTCACCAAACAATCACTCGTCCTTACATTCCGTTACATATTTACACATTCAAATCCAATTTTGAATTTTTGTAAATTTTCACCACATCTTTAAAATATGAATAAAATTTGTAATTAGATAAAAATTTAGGGTAACTCTCACATCTTCTTCCACCTTCCCTTTCATCCCCTTCTTCAAAACCTAACCTTCATCTTCAACCTCTGAAATCTCATCTCTAAAAATTCACCATGGCAAGTCCTCTGAAAATCAAAAGCCCGAGATATGGCAATTAAAACCTCAAAATCAAAACCCCAAATCTGAAAATCAAAACCCTAAAAATTAGAAAATCAAAACCGTAAAAATCTGAAAATCAAAACCTCAATCTCTTCTCTCCGAATTTAAGATGGCTTCCTTCAAATTTCTCATCTCCATGCCCTCATCCCGCTTCGTCTTCTCTCCGCCCTAACCCCCTCTTTTTCTCCAAAACCTTCCGCACAAATCCCACTCTCCGTACCTCACCCATTTCCATGAGCGTCCAGGCTCCCCATAAGAAGTCAACCTCCCAATCCTCCTTCCTAGATCGCCGAGAAGCCGGTTTCCTTCACTTCGTCAAGTACCATGGCCTCGGCAACGATTCCATTTTGGTAAATCTTGCTCAATTTCACTCTTGTCCAATCTTGTCCAACAATGGCACTGATTATATAATGAGGATTTTGCTTTCACTGCTGCTTCTGACAAGCTCGTCCATGGACCTTGTTGAGATTGTGGGTATGTTTGGACTTGGAATTTCTAGGGTTTTAGGGGTTGGTGTGCACAGACGAAGATGAAGGTGATGGGTAAGGTGGAAGAAGATGTGAGAGTTACCCACAATTTTTACCTAATTACAATTTTTACCCATATTTTAAAGATGTGGTGAAAATTTACAAAAATAAAAAATTGGGATTGAATTTGTAAATATGTAACGGAATTTTAAACGGAATGTAAAGACGGGTGGTTGTTTGGTGACGGAATGTCTTATATGGGTGGTTTTCGGTAATTAGTTGTTATGCGGGTAGTTTCTGACAAATGGGCCTATTGGACGGGTGGTTTCCGGTAATTGACCCTTTTTTAAATTAGTTAGGATGATGCACATATAAAGAAGCTTTGTGATTTTTGTTGGACTCCCGTGTACATTGATGCACTTACTCATGTAATTTGTTTCATTGACTAATGCATCTTCATGCACTCACTCATGTACTTTGTTTCAATAACAAGGAGAGAAGTTGTCATATTCAAGTTTATTCGATTGTTTCATGCACTTTGTTATATTGAGTGATGCATATATGCAATTAGTCATGCACTTTCTTTCAACTAGTCATGCACACACAACGAATTTCTAATATGCACTTAGTCATACACTTTCTTTCGAGGGATGCATATCCATGCACTTTCCATGCACTTTCCATGCACTTTCTTTCGATGAGTCATGCACACACGAGGAAATTGTCATATGTATTTTTATTGCAGTGTCTCGTGAACTTTGTTATTATTGTCTCTTGCATATTCTCACTCATACACTTTGTTTCAATGAGTGATGCCATTCGTAAAAAAGTTGTCATGCATTTTTAGTGGAATGACTCATTATGCACTTTGTTTCATTGACTGGTTATGCACTTTGTTTGAATGATTTATTGAGGGTGAGTAATTTATCTTATTCTTTTAATACAACTTTACAACTATAACAAAAGTATACAATATGAGGTACACGTTTTCATCAAACACTATCCCAGGAAATCAGCATTACATAAGAATTGAAACTTTGATGTTACAATCGTAGACTCGCAGAAACATTTCTATGCAGCAGGAAAAAAGCACAAAAAAGAAAAGTGATTTATAACAATCTATTCATGTTATCAACAGCAACCAAGTCGAATATGAAACAAAGTGTAGGTTCAAAACTGACTGAAACCATACAACACAACATAGAGAGATAGACAAAAAAAACTCTCCTTTTTTAAGGATATGATAAAATGAAGATCTAGCCTTGAGTCTCATTCATTGCAGATCATGAGCTCATTCGTGTCTGCATTCCTGAGCTCCCGAAGATGCTGCAAGATCTCCTCCAAAAGGTTGACGCCTTTATCTCCTTTGTTAATGGAGCTGCAGCAATGCCTTAGAAACTCTCTATCTGCTTCAAGCGCTTGTAGTCTTCCGTACACATGATCCATCTCTTTCATAATTGCAACAACTTGGTTGCTCGTCTCTACCTCCACCGCCTTTTCATCCAATTCAATCTTGTTAATGCCTGATCCCCCTTGATCACCATCTTCATTTTCTAGAAAAGGAAGCAGCTTCTTTGCAGCTGAACACATTGTGTTTGGATGAACTTTCTCCATTGGAGCCAAATTGACTTCAACACTGCACAAATTTGCATTCTCCTGATCATCGTCGCATATGCTGAAAAGCTTCTCTTCCAGTTCCTTCAATTGATGGAGAATCGAAAGTCGCTCGTGCTCGAATTCTTCGAACGAACCATCGAGCATGTTCCAGTTCTTGACTCGGTCGAGGACTAGGTCAACCGAGTCAAGAACAGCCCCGGTTGATGGAGCCTCTTCTTCAATTTCACGGTTGAGATCAATTGAAAGCTTCTCACTATCATCATTGAAGCTGCAAGATGACGACGAGCATGCGTTATTTTTACAACTCATGGCCATTTTGAGATCATTCTCGACATCTTGCTTCTCTTTCTCTCGTTTGATTACGAGCTCGTTTAATAGTTGCAAGGCTTGTTGGTCGTACTCGGCTTGCTCTTCCATCATCCTTTGATATTGTACAGCTTCCATCTTTATCGCCGCCTTTTCTTCTTGGAGTCTCGTTATCATAGCCATGGTTTGGTTTGCAGCTATGGCCGCTGCACTCCTCTCAGATTCCAACTCTGTTCTCAGCTGTTCAATTACAAGACCAGGATCTAAACAATCATCATCTATCTTGCTTTCTTCAATCTCAAAATGTGATTGCTTCCCACTGTCGCCCTTCTCAAGCATTGATATTGCCTCTTCATTGTGTCTTTCATCTGACCAAAAAAAACTCAGTATCAAGATTGTAGGGACCAAAGCATTAAGATGATTGATGAATGAAAAAAAGGTAAAATTTCATGACCCCTTTACCTGGATTCCTCTCTAATGTTTCAACATCTTGCATCATAAGACACTTCGACTCCATACACTGCTTATCCTGCAAATTATTATCCGATGCATTTCCATATTCATGATGAAGCTTGTCATTGGGAGCAGTAAGATGGACTGATGTCTTAGCACCAACATCGTGAGTTTCTTCTTCATCCTCATTTTCGTTGCACAACGAGTTTGATGTCGATCTTGAGCTATCCCCCTCAGGTGCTTCTTGCAGGTACAAGCTTCCATCATCAGATAATATCTGAGGCTCCTCTTTTGGTAAGACATCTTGATCCAACAAACCATCGATCATCAACTGAGTTGGATTATCAATTCTGAACCTCTTCTCACAACAAGAACAAGCAAGCTCCTTCTCAAAACCACCCTCACTTGAAATATTCGAACATTCTTGGCACCTATTTTGGATCTTGACCAGTTTTTTGTGGTTTAGACAGTAGCCAAGATTGGAAATCTGGGAAGTATGATCCTCACAGAAGAGACCCTCATAGGAACCATCTTTGTTTCCAGGCTCGAACAGGGAATCGATACTCGAGCACCATAGACAAATTGGTTTCAGGTCAAAGAAGCTTGCAAATTTCTTGATGAAGTAATAGAAAATGGAATTGAAGAGGAGGAGCATTATGACAACCCATTCTAGCAATGCATAAACTAAAACAACTACTATCTTGTGGGTGTTTTTGTGCAGCTTGGCCCTAAAGTTGATGGCTTCCATGGATGGATGCTTAGAAGATGAGAAAGAGAAGATTCAGGTTATGTTAAAGGCTTAGATTTCAAAAAGAGATCCAATGAAGATGCATGTGGGCTAGAATTCCTAGAGAAGTAGATTAGAATTGTTAGACGCTAATCCCTGCTAGAATAAGCTTTAGGTTGAAGTAAGATACAGGCAGAAACTATCTTTGATGTTAGGATTGATTAAAACCTGACCGCCGATTCTAAAGGTTTTGAGCTTAATGTGGGGATGAAGGATATGAAATTATGAAAAGCTGTGCCATAAGTGGCCAGCACCATGAGGAAATAGCCAGTGGAAAAAGAGGGAGGAGTGGAACAAAAGATAAAGGAAGTGGGCCAAAATTAACAAAAATTCGAATGGTGGGTGAGTTTTATTTTTTCATGTTCAAAGTCAAATTATGAAGTGTTTTTATTGAGTAATTTTGGGATTAAATCTTATTGTTGTAGCCAATTGTGAGGGAATATTTGTTTGCCTCATCATGCCACTTTTTCATCTCTTTCTCAGTTACCCTTCTTTAAGGGTATTTACCGTATAATTACCATGCATAAAGGTCGTGAAGAGGAGGAAGATGATGATGACAATTGAGCCCTTTCTCCATTGATAATAATGGAAAGAATGGTGAGTGGGATCAGTGTGCAATGTGTTTCTCTCTTTTTTCTCAACTTCTTTTACTTTTAGGAAGAAACTTTTCTGGTGGCAGTGAGGACTGAGGAATGAAGTGGAGTGGGGATTGGCCAAATACAAAAAATTAAAAAGAAAATCAAACGCCGAAAGTTAAGGAGAAGAACTTCAGCTCGTTTGATTTATTACCCGCAAAGATCAACCCTATTTAGTTTGTGCAGAGTAAATGAAGGCTGATGTGAACGTGACAGTGAGAGTTGACAGCTTAACCTAATTCTATAATCAACTCATAGACAAGGGTTCACATTCCACAATATGTGTAAGTGGATAGAGCACTAAATGCTGGAGTACATGAATTTTACACTCATGTTATGTAGCTGGCATTTGCCTTTTACCTACCTCGACAACAGGAATGCTACTTTACTATTTAAAAATAGAAGCAAATAGCTGAATACCCACTTTGCTAATAGCATTAGCATGACATAATATTATATTGTTTTTTATGTAATTTTTACTAGTTTTGAGACCTTTACAAGGACTCCTGAATAGATCATACAAAGGCACACCAAAAGTGCATAATAAGGCACAACAATAAAGCTAAAATGATGCCTGTACCTTAAAAGATGGTAAGAAAGAGCATTAAGGATAAGGTACTATGAAACCTCCGCTAAACATGAGTTTCCATGCTTATTAGAACTTTCTAAAGAAGGCAAGAGTACTATAAACACGTTTCAATTATCTTGGTTTCTGTTTTGTGTTTGGGACAGCTATAAAGTCCTGAATAGATACCTCGAAGTTTAAACGCTGGGGTCTGAACGAGACAACAAAGGAAGAACAGTCAACATGATGCTGCATATGCCGAGCAAAACCGAAAGGATCATCACAACCTTCAACCAGAGTTGGCCAGGGAATAACAAGGTAAGTAATACTCTGCATTGTTTGTCTGCTTCTTTCAGTAAAATGTGCTTCAGATTGTACTCTTTACTAGATAAAGCGGTTTGGTTCTGGAAGGTCATATGAAAGGAGACTTGAGTGTTTGAAATTAATGATCAGTTTGGAAATGGAAGCCCAAGGTTTGTCATTTGAATATGACTTGAGCAAATGATTCTGGTTTACCTTCTTCCTGAAGTGTTCCAGCGTCTTTCTCAGAGAATTGGTCGATAATTTGACAGATATCTCTTTCTGATAGGTAGACACTTTCTGTAGAATAAAAAGACTTCCATCAATATTATCCAGGTACAAATTTTCCTGTTCCATATATTCATTTGAGAAGTGAGAACAAAGTTCAAAGTTTAAGAAAAAACAATAGAACATTAAATTTCTGTTATGTGTAGTGAAAGAGTAGTTGTGTAGTACTAACCCATTGCTCATAGCAGGCAGGATTCCCAGTCAGATTACAATTACCTGCATGACATGTTTATACATTATGGATTGGTAAGATCCCAAAACCAATATTATTTAAAAAGGTTTGGTACATAAACCGAACGCGATCATTTATGTCATACCTTTACCTGCAGCATGAATAGCGGTGCTGAATAACTGTTCTGACACTTGCTTCATTCTCTTCTTACTTTGAAACCCAGCGAGAGCTATAGTCTTCAAGGTTGGATATATGGCTTCAAACCTCTTTGTTGCCTAAACAAAGCTCACTTTTACAAGAAATGAGGACAGGATTTATCTAGGCGACATGAACGATAAACAACATGAGAAAATGCAGACATATTATTTTCCGTAAGATATTTACGTATCTCTACCTTAGTTCGGTTCTTGGGTGAAGGAAAGGTAAGCCTCATTAGGATGTCAAGGGCTGATGGAGGCACCAGGGGCTCGCCCTTTCAGATAGTTGCATTTAAAAGCAATTTTGGAGCTTTTGGTGAGGAAAATATTCTGTAGATAAGAAAGGAGAGAAGATCATAAGATGAAAGCTTTGAAAATTAAGTAAAGAATGATATACTGAAATATTGACTACCTGTCTCCCAGCTCCAAGACCATGTCCCTTGTGTATGGAGATGATTTGGTACATATCATAGGCAAGAGAACACGATCCCACATGAATAAACCTACACATAAATCTCCCTGGGATACCTGGAGATTAGACTTCAGCAGTTCATTGATAGAACATTTTGATGCATTTGGGAATTGTGCTAGACAACCGCTACCTGAAATATACCTGAGAAACCGACCATACATCCAGTGGAAGCATGTTTTGTTCCATATATTTGGGACTTTTCTTCAAATCGGGTAAGAGGTTGATCAACACTTCAGGCTTTCTTCGCAGTGTCATTGCTAATATCATAAATATGGAAACCTGGATTTCCGAAGACAAAGAATATTCAGTCTACAAGCCATAAGCTAACTATACTCCACTATTTATGTTCACATGCTTATGTACTAAGATATACTTTGCTCTTTTTAGAAAGCCTGGACTCTTAAAGGTAAAAAGAGGAACAAAACGTAGGTAGACAATATATACAACACTGAATTGTGATATGGATGGATATTATATTAAATGAATTGGAAACCGAAAACAGAGAGACAACAAGGACAATGTTACATGATCTTAACTAGATAAATCTATTAAGCATATGATGGGGATTGGGGAGTGAACAGTCGATTCAAACTTAATTGAAGCCATTGGCTATTTGTAGAGTGGATTTTGTGATACAAAAGTAGCATTAACCATGTGATGTTGTGAACCATCAAGGAGAAGGAATATCTCATCCTCTATCTTGGGGTTGTAAGTTGTGCACAATTCTTAAATACAGGCAAGACTGGGCTAGCATCACGATTCTTTTATCACTTGCTCATATTTTGGAAAGACACTCAAATTGCACATACACACAAAAGATAGAGGGAGTATTTATATACTACCATAGATTTGGACTGTATCTTCTGAACCACCTTTGTGCCGCCTTGTACAGTTCCCTGATAGTTTGCATCGTCAGCAAGAATCTTGTCCCATAACCACAACATGAAGGATTCAATAGCGGTCAGTGTCTCAGTGATCGTTGGTTGATCCACTCAACTGATACCTTGTAAACAGCTTCCGGTAGATGTGCAAGAGGGATCTGATTCAAGCACAAGTGTAATTTAATCAGTATAATAACAGCTTTTTGAATCACAGAATAACACATTATATACAATTGGAAATGTTTAGGCACAATGATGATTCAAATAACGAATTATTCACTGTATACAAATACAAGTCAGATTCACTAACAGCTTGCATTTTTCGATAGAAATCTTAAGTCTTCAATTGAAGAACATCCCGGAAACAATAGCAAGACAGAAAAAAGGGAAGCTTACATCTATCATATTGGCCACAGATGACTCTCTCAGCAGATTTTTCCATGGAAAGTGAGTAGAACTTACAGAAGCAAATGCTCTGATGGCAGCGACGATCACTGCAACTTTCATCAACCGCCTCCGCCAAATCGACTTCCTGTTTTGTAGAAGTACCGGCGCGGATGGCAGCGACGATCTCGAAGGCCGCCCTCTGTGCATCCACGACGCGTCGGCGGCGCTCCTCCGCTTCCCTCTCGAGCGACCTGAAGTGATGCAGCACCAGCCCAAGAGTCAAGCAAGTGAACACATTAATTGGGCGATTGCATTGATGGTCGTGGTTCTTCTCATCTGGTCTCCAAACAGTCACTTGCCTCAAATGTGGTGTTTAGTTTCTATTAATCATCTTTATTCCTTTATATTTAACTGTTTACGTTCATCAGACTATATATATATGGAAAAGTGTCCGGTGATAATAGTTGCTACAGTAATAAATGAGAATGATTATGGGCCGTTTGATTTCGCCAGATCGGACGGATGTGGATAATTCACTTTTGGGCGCGTGTACAAGCGCGTTCAACAGATCTCCTAAATTTCCTTCTTCTTCTTCTCGCCTTCGTTTTCTTTTCCCCCAAGTTTTTTCAACAAAACTTCTTGGATCTTGCTTTCTCTTCTCTGCTGCGTAATTCCTTCTTCTTCTTCTCGCATTCGTGTTTTATTTTGTTTTCCTCATCTTGTTTACGTTTCTATATCCTTTGTTTTTGCGTGAGATGATTTTGTTGATTTTTTGTATTCAGGTGTTCTTGTTCTCTTGATTGCTCTGTTCGCTAATCCAACACGTCGATTATCATTCGTTAGCTTGTTTCTCCTTCATTCTACCTATGGATCTAGGTTTTGCTTCTATTTTCTTTGTTTCTCCTTCATCCCCCTGTTTCTCTCCAATTTGAGCTTATTTGTTGAAGTATTACGATGATTCGTGTATAATGAAGCAGTTTTTATCTCAAATTTGATGAACATCATCGATGAACTATTGTTGATTATGTTTAAGCTTTGAAAAAGCTTAATATCATACTTCCGAGGTAATTAATGAACATGTACAAGACATATGATGAACGTTAATAATACTGTTAGTGAACATATATTGGACATTTTAAAAACTGAAGATGAATCTTTAGTGATGGGATGAACATTTAGAAGAATTGTGATGAACATTTATATCGGATTTGATGAACATTTATAACGGATTTGATGAACAACAGTAATAGAAGTGATGAACATTCTATTGGACATATAATGAACATAGACAGTATTTGTGATGAACTTTTATAAAACATGTGATGAACGTTGAATGCAGTCTTAATGAACTTTTAATACTGATTTGATGAACTTTGTTCTAGATGTGATGATCATTCACAGCATTTTAATGTGTAATGAACATTTTCAGGATTTGTGATGAACATTGATAAGTAGTTTGATGAACATTGATAAGTAGTTTGATGAACATTGATAAGTAGTTTGATGAACATATGTTTAATATCTGATTAACATTTTTCTAGGTGTTGATCAATCCAATGCCAATGGTGTAGTTTCTATTTCTCCTGGAAATACGAAATACTTTTTACCATTATGTGAAGATTCTTACAAGCCATATGTTGGTCAAGTGTTTGCTTCAATTGAAGATGGTATTGAATTCTATAAAAAATATGCCATCAGGGCAGGCTTTAGTGTACGTATCATGTCAGGGACTAGCACTAAAGATGTGAACAAAGTTCCAATTTGGAAGTATCTTTGTTGCAGTAGGCAGGGATATATGAAAGTAGATGGAAATACTGCAGATGACTCCACTTCATCAAAAAGGAAGAGGAATTCAGATAGATGTGGTTGTGTTGCTAAATTAGCACTTCGCTATCTTAGTCATGATGGCTATTCTGTTAAGATTTTTGAGGAGCGTCATACACATTATATGGTTGATGAATCACAACGACATCTTGCCAGGAGTAACCGGAAATTGACTGCATTCCATGAAGACTTTATTATGAATTGTATCAAGTCCAATATTGGGACTAGCAAAGCATTTAAGATGTTCAAGAATTCTGTTGGATCTTACGCAAATGTTGGTGCCTCGCTGGTTGACTTCAAGAATTTTAACCGAGATCTCAATGCGTATATGGTTGGTTGTGATGCTCAAATGGTAATTGATAGCCTTTTTCGCAAGAAAGAGAGATGTGAGGCTCTCTATTTTGAATACTATGTCAATGAGCATAATCAACTAACTCGTTTATTCTGGGCTGATCCGATTGCACGCAAGAGTTTTTCATTCTTTGGTGATGTAGTGACTGCTGATGCAACATACAAATCAAATAGGTATGTTGATGAACATTCTTACCTGTTTAGGAGAATTTTTCTAAGTAGTTATGTTGAACAATGTTAAATTTATTAATGAACATTCCTATTTGTTTTGGTGAACAATCATTGTAGATGTGATGAACTATGTTTTATTTATAGATGAACATATAAAAATTTATTGATGAACATTGCTAGTTTATTGATGAACATTCATACAAGTTTTGATGAACACTCTTAGATTTATTGATGAACATTCATACCAGTTGAGGACATTCTTATCCCAGTTTTGATGAACATTGTTATCAGTAATGATGAACATTGTTCAATCATTTGATGAACAAATAATACAGTTTTGATGAACATTATGAGTTTTCGCTTTTTGTTTTCAGGTATGATATGGTGTTTGTTCCTTTCACTGGAGTTGACAACTACAAGTGCTCAATCACCTTTGCATTTGGCTTATTGTTGAACGAAGATATTCCATCTTATGTGTGGTTGTTTGATCATTTCAAAAAGGCAATGGGACATGAACCTTTTGTTATTTTGACTGATCAAGATGTTGCTGTCAAGGCTGCTGTTGAGGAGGTTTTTAGCTCAAGTGTTCATCGTTTTTGCATGTGGCACATAATGTTCAAAGTGGCCGGTAAGATTAAGGTTGAACCAGAGCAAAATAAAGATTTCAGGGATAGATTCAATGCTATTGTTTGGAGTGATGAGATTACTCCTATGGATTTTGAGGAGCTTTGGCATGGTATTATAGATGATTTCAATCTTCAAGACAATGTTTGGCTCAAGACAATGTTTGATCTACGACACTTATGGATTCCTGCTTTCTTTCAAAATGTCCATATGGGTGGCCTGCTTAGAACAACTTCGAGGTCTGAATCTCAGAACTTCTTCTTCTCACATTTCATTGGCTCATCATCATCCCTTATAGTATTCATGTTGCAATTTGAAAATGCAATTGATTCTCAAAGACATACTCATCGTAAGCATGACTTTGAATCTTCCACTCGCCGTCCTACTCTCAAGACACCGACCCAAATGGAAGTTCAGCTTTGTGACGTCTATACACTGCCTATTTTTGATGATTTGCAAACTCAACTTCTCTCATCTGCCTATGATTGTGCCTTGGTTAATTCTCTCACAGAGGGTGATGTCCATTACTATCGTGTTCGTGGACATTTTGAGAAATCATTTGTGGTTCAGCACTTACCATCCACAAATGAATATAAGTGCTCTTGTAATAGGTTCTTGCAGATAGGTCTTCCATGCTGTCACATGATATTGGTAATCAGATGTGTTGGTCCACCTTTGGATGTGAAAATACCTGACCAATATATATTACCACGATGGAGTAAGAGCACAACATTGAAGCCAACTTTTGAGATTGATGGTTTAGTATTTAAAGAATCTGTTGAGATGGATGAGAAGAAGCTTTTAGTGTATGATGTTATGTCTGAGATACATAGTATTATCAATGAAATTGAGCATGATTCTGATCAATTGAAAGACTTGTTGATTGTTCTAAAGGAGAAGCGTGAGTTGTACAGTTCATCCATTCAGGCTGAGTCGTCTTCTATGAGTAACATCAAGACTCCTACAAAAAGCAGAGAGGCAAGATTTGAGAAGTTTGTTGGTCCTTTACCAAATACAATATCTGTCCTTCCACCTCCACAATCAAAGAACAAAGGAAGGCCAAAAACATCACGTTTGAAAAGTACAATTGAGAAAGTTAGATTGAATTCTAACAAGGTGAAGAAGTGTTGTTCAATATGTTTGAAATCCGGACACAATCGCTCTACATGTCCTGAGAATACTTCAACCAGTGTTTGAAGTTGGATATAATTCTAAAACTATCATTTAGGTCTTTATGTGTAAATCTAGTTTTGGTGAACATATGTAATCTACTTGGTGAACAATTATATATAATCTGGTGAACAACATGGGTAAAATTGATGAACATCGATTTCAAATTAGATGAACTCTCTCTGTTAATGTGGTGAACTTGTTGTGTTAATTTGATGAACTTTGTATTTAAGCTCGATGAACATTCATTATAAATATTATGAATATTTGTGAAAAAGACAAGTAAAATTACTTATCATATTGATGAACTTTTGAGATTAACGTCAAGATAAGTTCAAAATTACATTCGTGAAGTTTTTATTTCTAATTTAATAATAATTCTTTTTAACCATAAAAAACCCAACATAAAAAACAAAAAAACATGTCAATAGAAATTGTTATGAGGAGTATTTGGAGTATTGATTGTGATGAAAATAAGTATCAATTACTAACTTTTAACAAAAGACAACGAAGTTTTCGATATATAAGGTTCTCAAAAAACGATAAAGCACAATCCATCTAGAATTGTTAGTCCGCGCTACGCGCGAGGTTTAAACGAACGAATTGAAGTAATAATGTGGTGTTGTATAGTTTATATCTTGCTTTAATTGTAATATGATTGATAAGTTATATAGTTAATAAGATTGATCGATCTCAAACTGATGTTATATGTTGATTCTAGATAGATGTATATAATTTTATTTTCATGTTATTATAGAAAAGTCACAATAATAAAATGGGTATTGTTTTACGAAATTCAATTTCGAAGTCCAATTTTCAAAGTAAAAAATGCAATAAAAGGATTAAAAAACATTTAAAAAGATATTAACTTTTGACAATTTATTACGAAAGAAGATGAAAGGACTAACAATGTCCCAAATTAAAGCTTCATTTTCTTTTTGACATAACATTAAGTTTTTTATTAGATTAGGATTAGATTTTCTATGGATGTCCATGACCCAAAAACAAAGTCCAAAACAAAGCCCGTGAAGTGAAGAGATCTGTAGACCCAATAACATGGTCTATTAAATGATGTGGTACCAATTTCATTCAATTCGTTCAACGGACAGCTAGCTTTTATATAGATAAGATAAGATGTCCTAATGTAAGCCTTTGAAAGGCAGTTTTTGATTGAAATACAAAAGCAATAGCCTCTTCCTTCTCCTAATTCGGTATCCTCTCGATCAACGAAGGTAAGGAATATCCTTTTCCTAGCATTCAACGAATCAATAGGGCAAAGAAGTGGGTTTACCTGGCCATTCTGCGGAATCAACAGGTTAATCGATCTATCATCTCGATCTCTTGGCCTTTCGCTACGTCAGTTGGTATCGGAGCCTAATCCTTCGATTTTTTTTTTCTCAAATCAACAGCCATGCCTCCCCGAAGGAATCAACGTGTTGAAGACATCTACCAACGGGATGAATTGGCACAGCTGGAGCGCCGTCTTCAACTGATGATGGAGCAACGTATGGGGCAACTTGTTGACCGCCTCGCCCAACAACTATCGGCCCTTGTTGAAGATCGGGGACCTCAGAGAACCAACCCCAATTTCCCGCAACATGACGACTCCGATGAGGAAAGAACAGAGGGCGAAGTTGAGATCCTGCCACACCGACGCCGCAATTATCCGGAGGAAGACGATCAGAGGCGTTGCGAATCAGGTATGCGTACCGAAATCCCCGAATTTCATGGAAGTATGGTGCCGGAAGAATTCCTTGATTGGTTGGCGGCGGTCGAGGAAATCTTGGAATTCAAAGGAGTTCCCAGCGGCAAACATGTCCCACTTGTGGCCACTCGCCTCCGCGGAAGGGCTACAGCGTGGTGGCAGCAGACGAAATTGACTCGACAGAGGTTGGGCAAAGCAAAGATTCTGACTTGGGAAAAGATGAGGAAGCAGTTGAAATCAGAATTCCTGCCTCATAATTTTCAGCGGCTGTTGTATCAACGTTTGCAAACCCTTCGGCAGGGCGGCAGGACCGTGGAAGATTACACGGATGAGTTTTACCAGTTGGTGGCGCGCAATGAACTTCACGAGACTGAAGATCAATTGGTGTCTCGTTATATAGGCGGCCTGAGGATTCCGATCCAAGATGCCGTCAATTTGCTTGATCCGTTGTCGGTATCCATGGCTCACCAAAGGGCTCTCCTGGTTGAGAAACAGAGCAGAAGATTCAACAATTATGGGGGAAGCAGTAGGGACGGAGGTTCCGGTAGTGGGGGAATTGGAAAAACCGCGGAGGCTGGAGGCAATCGCACAAGCGGAGGAATCTTTACAAACTCGTAGGGTACCAATCAAGGCGGTCGCGCGGCGTCTTCTTCGGGCATTAAGTGCTTCGCTTGTGGCGAATTAGGACATCGACAAGCCGAATGCAAAAATGCCGGCAAGAGGGCAATGTTTGCTGATGGAGATGATGACAATATAGAGGAACTGCGCACCCTGATTTTTTATGAAGAACCGATCTGTGAGGAAATTGTTGAAGGGGATGTTGGCCTTTCCTTGGTCATCAGGAGAGCATGTTTGACTCCAAAGCAAGAAGTGGAGATTGATTGGTTGCGAGATAACATATTTCAATCCACTTGCACAGTATTGGGGAGAGTTTGTCGCTTCATTATTGACGCCGGAAGTTGCGAGAACATTGTATCCGAGGAAGCCGTTTAGAAACTGAATATACCTATGACACCTCACTCCAATCCATATAAGCTCTCATGGCTCAAGAAAGGAGGCGAAGTGCAAGTAGCACGCCAAGCCCGAGTCAGCTTCTCAATCGGCACTAAGTATCGAGACACCGTGTGTTGTGATGTCGTGCCAATGGATGCTTGTCATCTTTTGCTCGGTCGACCATGGCAATATGACCGTAGTGTGATCCATGATGGTCGTGCCAATACCTATCGCTTCATGTTCGCAGGCACTCCGGTTGTGCTTGTTCCGAGGAAGAGAGATGCTCCGTCGACCAAGAATTCTTGCAATCTTGTGCGTCCTGCTGACATCAAGAGGGAGTTAGGTGGAGTTTCGACCATCTTTGTTCTCCTTGGTGTGTCCACCCCTTGTGACACCGTGCTTGATCCTTCGCCTCCTCCTCTCATGGCTTTGTTGCTTGAGGAATTTTCGGAGTTGTTTCCTACCGAGTTTCCCGATGAGCTCCCTCCTTTGCGCGCGATTCAACATCATATCGACTTCACTTCTGGTGCGGTTCTTCCCAACCGCCCCCATTACAGAATGAGCCCGAGCGAGCATGAGGAGTTGCGATGGCAAGTCGAGGATTTAGTGGCGAAGGGACACGTCCAAGAAAGTCTCAGTCCGTGTGCGGCGCCCACCCTCTTAATCCCCAAGAAAGACGGTACTTGGTGCATGTGCGTCGATAGCCGGGCCATCAACAAGATCACGGTCCGGTATCGTTTTCCCATTCCACGCTTGGACGATCTCTTGGACCAAATCAGTGGCGCCACCTTGTTTACTAAGCTTGACCTTAAGAACAGGTATTATCAAATCTGAATGCGTCCGGGCGACGAATGGAAGACAACCTTTAAGACGCGTGAAGGGATTTTTGAATGGCGCGTTATGCCATTTGGGTTGTCCAATGCGCCGAGCACGTTTATGCGGGTCATGAATCAACTCTTTAGACCGTTTATCAGGAGGTTTGTCGTCGTTTATTTCGACGACATTCTCATTTATAGTGCTACACCGGAGGACCATTTTCAGCACGTCCGAGATGTCTTGGTCGTCCTCCGACGAGTGAAGTTCTTTATTGCACGTCAAAAGTGCCTCTTCATGGCCTCCGAAGTCTTATTTCTTGGTTTTGTGATTTCAGGGAAAGGCATTCAAGTTGATGGGGCGAAAGTTGCAGCTATTGCACAATGGTCATCTCCGACTTCACTCACGACTGTTCGCAGTTTCCACGTCTTGGCGTCCTTTTATCGCCGTTTCATCCCGCATTTCAGTTCCATCATGGCGCCTATTACGGACTGTTTGAAGCAAACCAAATTTTTGTGGACCGTCGAAGCCGAAGCCGCTACGCAGGACATTAAGACCAAGTTGAGAAATGCCCCTATTCTCGTTTTGCCCGACTTCTCTATACCCTTTGAGTTGCATACTGACGCTTCAGGTGTTGGCATTGGGGTTGTCTTAAGTCCGAAGGGGCGGCCGGTAGCTTTTTGTCAGCGAGAAGTTGTCCGACTCCAAGAAACGGTACAATACTTACGAGCTGGAGTTTTATGCTATGTTGCAAGCCATCAAGCACTGGCGCCATTATTTGTTTCATCGCGAGTTTGTATTATTCACCGACCATGACTCGCTCAAGCATCTTCATCGCCAAGACAAATTGTTGCCAACACATGCTCGATGGATGGCTTACCTGGAGCAATTCACGTTTGTTGTCAAGCACAAGGCGAGGACCGCCAATCGGGTCGCCGACGCCTTAAGTCGACGTGAAAATCTCTTAGTCCAAATGCAAGTAGACATCCCGGGGTTTGATTTTCTCAAGGGTCTCTTTGATTCTGATCCATATTTCGCCCCCATCAAGAAGGCCGTTCTCCAAGGTAGCCGCTTCGATTTTGTCCTCCACAATGGCTATCTTTTCAAGGGAAATCGGTTATGCGTCCCAGATTGCAGTCTTCAGTTACATATAATTCGGGAACTTCATGGCGAGGGTCACGTCGGTCGCGATCGTACACTTCACCTTGTACAAGCCTCTTATTTTTGGCCGACCTTGCGCAAGGAAGTCGACCGGTTTGTGATGAGGTGTCGGGTGTGTCATCTTTCGAAAGGGACCGCCACTAATGTTGGTCTCTACTTACCTCTTCCTGTGCCCTCGCAACCATGGGTGGACTTGAGTATGGATTTTGTCGCCGGTATCCCTCGCACACAACGTGGCCATAATTCCATCTATGTGGTCGTCGATCGCTTTTCCAAAATGGTCCATTTTATCCCGTGTAAGAAGACTACGGATGCAGTCCGTGTCGCTCAGCTCTTCTTTCGTGAAATCTACCGCCTTCATGGTCTCCCCTCGTCAATTGTGTCCTACCGCGAAACTCGCTTCCTTAGTCATTTTTGGCGTAGCCTTTGGAAGATGACCTCCACTCAACTCAATTTCAGCAGCGCCTACCATCCACAAACCGACGGTCAGACCGAGGTGGTGAACCGTTCTCTTGGTAATTTTCTTCGTTGCTTGGTGGGTGACCATCCTAGGAGTTGGGACCTGAAACTTTGCCAAGCTGAATTCGCTCATAACCATGCCCTCAATCAGAGCACGGGGTTTAGTCCGTTCCAAGTAGTGTACTCAGTCCAACCTCGGGGGCCTCTTGACCTCTTGTCTTTGCCTGATACGACCAGGTTGAAGGGCACAGTTGTGGATTTTGTGAACCAACTTCAGCAAGTTCACCATGAGGTTTGTCAAAACCTTGAGGTCGCAAACGATCGGTATAAGCAACAGGCCGATAACAAGCGCCGCCATGTGGAGTTTAAAGTGGGCGATCTTGTTTGGGCTATTCTCACCAAAGACCGATTTCCAGTTGGCGCATACCAAGCTTTCCGCCAAGAAGATTGGTCCTTTAGAGGTTATGGCCAAGATTAATCCCAATGCGTATCGTCTCCGCCTACCAAGTCATATTCATACAGCAGGCGTCTTTAATGTCAAGAATCTCGTTCCTTTCGTTGACGACTCTGGTGCTGGCGCGTCTCTACTGTTCGTTGATGCCAATTCGAGGACAAATTCCTTCTACCCCGGCGGGACTGATGCAGCACCAGCCCAAGAGTCAAGCAAGTGAACACATTAATTGGGGGATTGCATTGATGGTCGTGGTTCTTCTCATCTGGTGTCCAAACAGTCATTGGCCTCAATTTATGTGGTGTTTAGTTTCTATTAATCATCTTTTGACATTCCTTTATATTTAACTGTTTATGTTCAGCAGACTATATATATGTCCTGATGTAAGCCTTTGAAAGGCAGTTTTTGATTGAAATACAAAGGCAATAGCCTCTTCCTTCTCCTACTTCGGTATCCTCTTGATCAACGAAGGTAAGGAATATCCTTTTCCTAGCATTCAACGAATCAATAGGGCAAAGAAGCGGGTTTACCTGGCCATTCTGCGGAATCAACAGGTTACTCGATCCATCATCTCGATCTCTTGGCCTTTCGCTACGTCATGAAGACGCCGGTGACGACAAAAGTTCCATTGGCACGGACGAACTTGATATAGGAAATGTTATAACAGAACACGTGTAAGCCACGCGCCCCCAAATAGTTTGTTAAGGTTTTGTCTGTTATAAATACCAGCCTCTCTAACAGAATACATCATCTAGAAAATCATTCTGTAATTCTCTCCCTCTCTAATCAATACAAAGCACAGCTTTGGTTATGGCTTCCGTTCATGCGCTCAGATATCTTTCTTCCTTTTAGAATTCCTGCATTGAACATTGTGAGTTTGTTGTTTAATTCAAACATCAGATTCTTCATTCTATCTTCTACCATTCTCAGTCCTAGTTTACTGTATTAAAGGTATCAAAGCCTTCGTCCTGGCCAAACACAAATCAATGGCGGATACTAGAGCGCAAGCAGCTTTGAAGGAGGCAGCGATGAAGGAAATTGAAAAATCTTTGACCCACAAGTTCTTTCAATTGCTAGAGTCTCGTGTTTCTCAGATTTCTTTGAGGCTATTTGCAAATCTCTTTGATGATCACTCTTCCTTCGTTGGTTCCAGGAAATTTCCTTTAAGTACAGTCCTTGAAAACCAAATTTACCTAGTCGTGTCTCTTTCTTTATTCGTGCAATTTGTTGGTATAATTCATTTATCGGAGTCCCATCCTTCTTCCTACCGTTAATGAGAAATTTGGTACAAGTTCCCTTGAAGCCTAGAAGGGTATGTCATTCTCTTTGAGAGAATAGCCTCTTTGAGAATGATAATACAATGGAAGAATAGAAAAGTGGAAAGGTAGAAAAGTGGAAGAGTAGATTTCCCTTTTCAAACGAGAAAATCCAGGCTTATACCTCATTGTGGGATGATTATGACGATGTGTGATATACACGATTATGTTGTGTATATAGACGGGGTTTTAGCATTGTTTTAGTGGTGTTTTACGATACATTTGAGGTGTTATGGAGCATTGGTGAGGAGTGGCTGAAGACGCATTATAGGAGTTCTTGGAGCTGAAGAAACGAAGATGTTGAAGATTCTGAAAGGCAGCGCCCGCCGCCTGCGTCGAAGTCAACCAAAGTTTTTTCCATTTCTGCCTTATTACGTTTTTATCTTTGCATTTATGTTGATTTCAGTTTTCAGACTTGATGATGGCCGTTTTGTTTTAGTATTTAGGGTTAGAGAGAAGGTTGTTTCTTCTCTAACCTCACTTTCATTTTTCAACTAGTTTTTACACCATTTCCATGGAGAACTAGGCCACCATTGCTTAGTCCGACCGTTGAAGCTTTCGTATTGAACAAGTTGTGAGTTTTTCATTCCTTATCTATTGCATGGATTTTATCTATTCTCTTGCTTGAATTGCCTAAGGTTAATATTGATAGTTTCTAGCTTGCGCAACTAGATATTGTCTCTATGAATCTATTGCAGATTTAGATTGTTATTGGTTGAGCATATCTATCTCAAAGTAGCAATTGCATCGAACTAGTATCTGGTTGTGCTAGTCATATGTAGAGAGAATCGATTTACATTCTAGGATAAAAACTGGTTGTTTTATGCTAGAATTGTATCCTATCATATTCCTATCCTTATTGCTACGGTTAAACTGAATCTTGATAGTTTCATGGTTGTTTAATTAGTTAGTTCTAATAGTGTATGATTGTGCTATTAGTTACTTTAGAAAAGGAATTGGAATTTCCATGGCATGAAGTATTGAATGATTATCTAGGATCAACTTATCAAACGAATAGTGGATACTTGTTTGGCTAAGCTATTTCCCAAATCATATTTACAAACTTCACTTTGTTAGTTATTGCATGCTTAGGATCTAAAACAAACCAAACCCCCATTTGTTACTTAAGATTGACATAAAGCTCATACTAAAAGACATAAATCTGTCTCCCTGTGGATTCGACCCTTGTTTACTAAAGACTATAGTTTTGAGTAGGTTTGAATACTTGCATAGTAGTAATTCTTACGACAAATTGTTGTTATGAATGTAACATAAATTGGGTTATTCGCCCAATTTGACTTGTTTGGGCTGACGAGCTTGAAATGATATTTGTATTTCTCTTATTGTTCAATGAGCCTTTAATTTGCAAGGATCTTATACCGGAGGGGATATTTTGGGCTCCGACGTTGCTAAAAGCATGTGTGCAGAGTTGCACCCGTGAGAATATATGGTACTCAATGACCACAAGGCTTCTTGGATTATTTCCTCGTTCCATCAAACTCAGCCAACTTAAAAAGTTTACAAACGATGTTCATATTTTCATATCATGATTAAACTAACCTTTCTCGTTTACTTTAGGCATTGCACTTCTACCAAAAACACTCCCTCTAATTTGTTTTCATACAATTCAAACTACAAATACACAGAAAGTAAATAGCTTGCATCACTATTTACTAGCCAAGCCATGTGTTCCTACAAACCTCGGGAGCCAGGAACGTGAGTCCAGCGCAGCTCAATCTCAAGTTCACCGCGCTCAACGTTTCTTAGGCGAAGAAACATATTCTGCACGACCTCACCGTCCTCCCACGTGACGTCGCTCTCCTCCACCAAGCAGTTTTGTCTTCCCGGCTTCATCCTTGTTATGATAGTGCCGCTCGGGATTCCCTTCAGATTCATCTTTACTGCTTCAAGAAACGGTCTCATGTCAAACTCCGCGTCTCCCATCTTGTCGTCGAACGAGAAAGTGTCCTTGTCATACACCATCTGTAACACCAGTAGTCAGTCAGTCAAGTGAGCTTTAGCCAGTAATAGAATCTTCATCTCAATTTAGACTATGTTCTATGTTCTTACTTATATTGGCATGGAATTTGAAGAATGGTGACATTCTGGAGTATGGATAGGAGATATAAGTAGATTCTTACAAGCTTGACAGGCTGGTTCGGATCTGTAACGCAGAGGGTCAAGTCTTCGTTCCACTGGGGATTCAGACACTTCTTGACTACACGAGTTTTCAGTTTCTGTTACAAGAAAAGGAAAACATGGATCAGCTCATTGAACAACCTCCCCGCACCAGATTACAACAACAACAACAAAAACATTGAGCTGCAAATATACCAAACACAAATTAACACCAACTTGGTAGGAAAACATTCAATCCAGTGCTATTCATATATATAATTCCTGGAGCTTACATTTGTTCTGTTTCCTGAATACAAGGCCAGACCTATTTAATTCAGTTTTATGAATAATAAATTTGAGGGTTTGCAATAGTAAAATGTAGAATTTGAAGCAAACATTTTTACAGATCTGGGTTAGACGGGTAAAACTAAAAGGAGCATAATATAATAGTGCATTAAAGATTTGCGAAGGCAGTATAGATGAAGAAATGAAGACCTGTTTGGCTAGGCGGATAACAACATAAGGATCACTAGTCCTGAAATCGCGAATTGCAAGATCAATCCCTCGCTTCACTCTGATCCTCAACAAACCCAACATGTTCTCCATCAAATACGAATTACACAATTGAAGAAGAAGAGGAATTTTGAAGGCAACAATGTAGAGTAGAGCTAGTGCAGAAGCAGTAAGAGTGTAAGAGTTTAGTTGAGAAGGTGGGTGTCCAACCTAAACAAGGGGAAGGAAGGCGGAGGAGGATGAGAAAGCAGACAAGAAATTTTAGGGGTTTTTTAGTTGTGGTGGGGGCTCAAGATTCTGAATTTCTTATCGGGGTTTCTTTTTGTAACGTTACAGAATTTGCAATAAAGGAAAACTGAAACAACAAGACGAGAGAGTTGAAACAAGTGGTAGAAATTGAAGTTAGTACTTGGGGTTTGGTATGGAGTTTATACATGAACATATACGACGATGTGAGCACGCGGTAGCCATTGCTGGCGCCTGACAGTAGGGTTAAGGAGTTCGTTCAGTATGTTTTTCAACTACTAGCTACCTTCCGATATCCTACTCTCTTCTCCTCTGTCACACACTAAAAACTTGTTAACTAATGTATTTTCTCCATTCTTTGGTCTAAACTCTATTTTATTTTTTAGTATTTGCGCCCAATCCCCTTGTTGGAGCCCAGGTGTTCGCAACCTCGCAATCAACACCTCGCGAGGTCTGACCAGCTAAAATCTTCAATCTGCTGGAGATCTCCCTTACGCCAACTGGAACAACAACTTGAATTTCATCTTCCTTTGGATCAAAACTTGCCTTCTTACGCTGTTCTTCGTGTTCTTGAGCTTCTGAGTACCTGCGCAACCAAACCGGAAGGATGAACCCCCAGATTTGGCTCTCCGACGCCCAAGTCAGTACTGATCACGACTAAATAAGAGTAACGAGCTCAATAACACCAAATAATGACCAAAGAGAAGGAAATGACTATCAATACACACTTTCAAGCCATGAAACCTCACGAACCAGACCAATGGAACAGTGAATAATGAATCTCAACCAAACGCGACAATTCTCACATCAATAGCACGAATACGATACCAAGAGTCATAATCCAAGTACCGATCATCCAATCCTCTATGAATTGAGATAGATTGGGGAAGGAGAAGACGATTCCGGAATGGAGCTTCGTCTCCTTTGTGTTTCTCTCTTGCTCAAGGGGTAAATGTCCCAGATGCCCAAAAAGATATTTTCTCTCTCCTTTCTGTTACCCTTTATACCTAGGTTGCGGGCCCCACTTTATCCGATCTCGCTCTCCTCGCTTATTGGGCCTCATTCTCCCGAGTCTCTCAATGGCGTTTGGGCCTTCGTTACACTTTGGGCCGTCGCGAGCCTGCTTGGCTCACGACCTGAGAACCGGGTCCAACATCCAGCCCCCCAAGTCCTTGTTCTTCGCGAGAGCAAGGCTTGGGTAGTCCTTCTTGAAGCCGGGGTCTCAGGCTATGTTATGGGGATTCCTTACTTGGTTTTTGCTCGCGACGCTTACTTTACATCGCGCTTGTTTTGAATTTCGAATTTTAAATAAGTGACGTTTCGTCTCCCGTGCTCTGACATCTTGTGACACGTGTCAAACATCTGGCTCTTCTCTCTTTCCTATATAAATCAGTCGAATCGTATTTTTCTCTTCTTCTTCACTTCATCTGCTTCGTAAATCTCTGTAAAAACCTCCGAAATAATTATCGTCAAGACCTCTTTTCTCCTCATTCGATAAAGCAAATAAACCGCAAATGGCAGGTATGTTTTGCTTCTAATCCCTCTTATGCTGTATTTCATTCTACTACTGAGTTTGTTCTTAATTTTTACACTTCCGCCATTGTCGCTCGCTTTCGGAGCTTTTGATTTGAACTTTCACGGTGGTCCGTCAAGCCTCTCCGCCTCCTTATCGGCCTTTCTATAGATGGCACCGCCCCTTTTCCTTTCCAAACCCTAACCCTCCTTGTCATTTCCTATTTGAGACCATTCAAGCTTTCGATTTTTGATTCCTTTAGTTCTTCATATCTGGCGTTCATCCTTTTGGTGTTCGTCCTCGTGCCTCCCCGACTTCTTCTCAGATCTTTCTTTTTTCTTTTTTCCAGGGATTTCTTTGTTTTTCACTTTATGGCTCGCGAGGCTCATTATTCACCCTTGCGTTTCGTATTCCTGCCCTGGAGAACTAACTTCCCTCTTCTTTTCTCATCATTGCACAAGCCATTCTTCAAGAAATAAGGGCGTCGCGGGTCCCTCCACATCGCGACCCGACGCGGGTAGCAGTAATAATTCTCCCCCTATTCAGAATCCCGAAGACGAGGACTTCAGCTTTGGAGATGAAAGGGGTTATTATACTTGGCAGGGTGATCTTCCCCGCCTAGAGATTGATGAATGGCTCACTAAACCCGCGAGTCGTGTACACATCTTGACTCGTCGCGTTCGTTTTTCTAAAGCCAAGAATCTCGGCAATAAGTTCACTGCTCTTCCCACTAAACTTCAATTGTGCGACCTTAGGGCCATAGTTGATGCTTATCCGTTCCCGGAGGGTACCATTCTCGCATTGCCATCTTCCGGAGGCACTTCTCTCGACGAATATGGATCTTTCTTCGCGATTAGTCGTTCTTCTCTTGAGGCAGGCTTTAGACTTCCTCTTACGAGCTTTGCTCGGAAGCTCATGAAGCAATTAGGCTACAACCCTGCTCAGATGCATCTTAACTTCTGGCGCATCGTTGTCATTTATACGATTAGATGTCAAGACATAGGTGTGAAACCCAATCCTTGTCATTTCTTCCTCATGTTCAAGTCGCGCAAGGCTCCCGACGAAGAAGGGATGTTCACAGCTTTTAAGCTTGGGGAAACTGAGTGGGATGCTCCTCCTCGGATTACCAAGTGGAAATCCGATTGGTTTCTTATTCGGCCTCCACCGAAATCAGGGTTCTCTATTAAGATCACGGAGACTGCCGCTCAGCCTAAGCCTGGGAATTGGTCTCAAGCCAAAAAGGATGGTCTCCTCGCGAAGTACCATGATTTTCCGGACCCCTCATCCAAGTGTATCTTCGCGAAATGCATTACTCCTGAAGTGTTGGCCCAACGGGGTTTAAGTCTTGAACATCACTATGGTATTTTGATAGTCGCGAGCGTTTCTGTTCTTTGCATTTCTTATAACCTTCGCGTACTAATGTTTTAATGCTTATTCTTTTCAGGCAAGAACTTCTTCTCAAATCTTCCCAACCTTGATAGCTCCGAAGACTCCTTCGACGACGAACTCATAGACGAGCTCCCAGTCCCTGCTGCAAAAGGTAAAGGCCGTACCAAGAAAGCCGCGACCAAGCTCAAGGCTTCTGCTCCTGGCGACGCTCAGGCCTCCGAGTCAAAACGCAAGCAGAAGGGTTCCGCTGGTGGGATCCACATTCAAGAGCCATTTTGTTGAGGAGAATGAACCTTTGGCTGATGATACTCCTACTGGTCAAACCACTCCCCTCGCGAGAACTTCTACTCCGGTGAAGACCATCCTCCTCCCAAGGCCCAGGGGAACACCCGCCTCAAACTCCGGAGCCGCAACGGAACGGGCATCGGCAGCCGCGAAGGGCAAGCAGCCGATGGTTCGCGGGGAAAAAGAGAGTGTCCTCCCCCGGAGCTCGTCTATGGAGGATTCAATCTTCTTCAACGAGGGGTCGGTGAGGAAGTTCTTCGGTAAGGATCGTCCTTGCCTTCATGAGACTCCCGAATGCATTGAGGGTGTCATCCGCGGTGGTGCGGGAATTTCTACGATCGCCCTCGGGGTGAGTTTTGTGCTTTATTTTCTTTATTGCCTTCACTTTGTGTTTTCTAATTTTTCCATAACTCTTTGGTTGTAGGGGTTGCTCTTCGTTGAGTCCATAGGGCAATATGCCCATTCCGTCGAGGATGATAAGAAGGATCTGGAGAAAGACTACGAGGCCATAATAGAGCAGAGTCGCGAGCATAAATCTGCACGCGATAAGGCGAGACAAGCTTTGGAGATGCAGAAGGTGAAGAATGCGGAGCTGGTCAAGAAGGTGGGTGAGTTAGAGGTTGCGGACAAGGTGGCGAAGCGCAATCACGAGGTGGAGATGGGTACTTTGAGGCAAGAAATTCCTGATGCTACAGCCCGAGCTCGTCGCGAAGGTGCGGCTTAATATGCCTCGAGCCATCGCGAACAGGATCGCATTGACTTTATCAGCACAACTCGCAGTGTCCTTCTGATTACTTCGCTCAAAGCCCAACTCAAGAAGTATAAGGTGCCTAAGTTTCCTTATGACCCTTCAGACTTTTGCAGCTACTCGGGGGATCTTCCCGAGTATGTTCGTCTTCCAATCGGCACCTATGTGGACGATGACGCGACCCTCCTTGAAGGTTGGACAGTGGGTCCAATGAAGAAGGATAAGGGGATTGTCGAGGGGAAAGAGGGTCAAGCTTCGATAGTCCCTGCTCTAAAAAGACTTAAGAGGAAAAGTGATGTGATTTACTCGGAGGAGAGGGAGCTCGCGACTGGGTCTCCACTTAAACGATTTCATACCGATACTTTGGAGGAGGGGGTTCGCGACCAGACCATGTTGATTGATAGCGATGAGACTGTTGGGGCCGAGAACATCACGTCAACGGAGGATGCTGGGGGGTGAGGAAGGTGCTCGTGAGCAGGCAGTCGACAATGTTGACGACTACATCAGCATTCCCACGGAGCATGCAAATGATCAGCCTTGACTTTTGTTTTGCGAATTTCTTATGCAAGTTTTTGGGTTTGTAATGCATACAATGGTTATTCGTTTTTGGTGGGTCGCAGACCGTGTGTGGTCGCGAGCCTTTGACTTATACTTTGGCCTTGTGGAAGGCAAGACTTACTTTTGGATACTTTGGCCTTGCGGATATTTGGAAGTGGAAGACAATATGTAATGGAAATTGAAACAACTTTTAATATATATATTGGCATCGTGCTCGCGAACAAAAATGAACATGCATGTTTCCTTGGTAACATAGTCATTACATAATATCGAAATATCCAGGTAAATCGAGAAAAACAACGAGACATTAACGAAAGAAAGGCCTTCTAAATCGTCTGCGCTCCTTAGAAAAGCCCTGCGAATGATATTCATATAAGCGTTTGTCAGCCTCTCGCGTTATTGTTGCGTTGGGATTTTTAATAATCATGCTCATACCTGATTACTGCGTGCGTACTAGCCAGTAATAGGGCTTATGACATTCGCGACTGTTGTTTGGTGTAAGCGAGCCAGAATTTCCTGCGTGTGTAATTGTCTAGTGGTGTTATATTGACGTCATCGCGATCGTATGAGATAACTTGTATATTCTTTTCGTGATACCTGAGCTAAGGCATGTCGAGTGCCTCAGTAATTCTGAGCTCGTGAGTTGGAGCTTGTACATTGTTTCTGGTGGGGCGATGAGTGTTGAGCTATAGATGGCTCGCGATGTAGAGCTGTAATTCGATTCGTAGTTGAATGCTTAGCATCTACAAGAATACTGGCCCTTGAGGAAAAGAGTCAATTGTGTAAGGGAGTACCTGGACAGTGGTGGCTTTGAGGCCCCAATTTAACTCCGCGAGCGTTTTCAAGACTATTTGTTACCTTGGTAAGAACCCTTTGTATCATGAAAAGAAACGAGATTGCCATTAGATTTTTGCGTAATTTCACGAGTCATGATATAAGTAATGATTTCGTTGGCCACGCGACTGAGTTGAAACTGTTATGTGCAGGAATCAACCAGTCGTCGCGCCTCGTGCCTTGGCGGTTTTGATGATACGTCAAGGTCACGACTTCGTGATCAAAGCGAGGAGGACTCATGTCGTTACTCGTCTTTGATTTTCACGGCTTCGCGAACTATGGGGATTCGTTTGATCTCTGTCATAGTGTCACGGCTTCACAACCTGGGTGGGTGCCCTTGGCCCCAGCCCAGCGTTATGGCTTCACGACCTCGGTGGGTGCCCTTGGCCCCCAGCCCAGCGTCATGGCTTCACGATTCAGTGAGTGCGCACTCATCTGTCATCATGGCTTCACAACCTGGGAGGGTGCCCTTGGCCCCAGCCCAGCGTCATGGCTTCGCGACTTGGGTGGGTGCTTCTTGGCCCCCAGCCCAGCATCACGGCTTCGCGACCTAGGTGGGTGCTTCTTGGCCCTCAGCCCAGCGTCACGGCTTCGCGATCTGGGTGGGTGCTTCTTGGCCCCCAGCCCAGCGTCACGGGACATTTATCTATATTTTGCGATTTGAAGTGTGTAGCCCTACCTTTTATTCAAGGTTGACGTTCCCCCTTTTTGGCGAAATTATTTATTCTCTCTGTAACCCAACTATAGATTTGGTCATTTCCAACTCATTCGGTTCTTTGGCCTGCACAGAGTTTGTTAGACAATCTGTTCGCGAACGTTACATGCTCGACAGATATTTTACGTGTTATAAAGACTTTGGGGGAAATTCATACCTGTGGGGGGAATGGGCTAGGCGTAATAGCGGCGTAGTCGCATCACGTTATAGGAGTTTGCAACGTGATTTCCTGAGCTATCCTTCAATCGATAGGCACCCGATGCGACTTCGCAATCCACTATGTAGGGCCCTTCCCAGCCGGGATCTAACTTTCCTCCTTCTGTCTTTCTTAGAACAAGATCTCCATTCACAAAGCCTCTTATCTTGACATGCTTGTTGTAATACTTCGAGACACTAGCTTTGTGCGCGGCTGCCCTGATCACTGCCATCTCTTGTGCTTCTTCGCGAAGCTGAAGCTCCATTCACATTTTCTCATCATTGGTGTCTTTGTCATAATGAAGGATTCTGTCGTTCGGAAACAAGAATTCCACAGAGACCACAACTTCAACACCATACGCGAGGGCAAAGGGGCTCTCTCCCGTTGCTTTCTTGACAGTTGTGCGGTTGGCCCAGAGGGTGAGAGGGAGAACTTCGGCCTATCTCCCCTTGGCGCCTTCCAGCCTTTTCTTGAGGTCCATTACGATGCTTTTGTTGACAACCTCAACTTGGCCATTACAATGTGGGTGAGCGACAGAGGTGATTTTTAGCTGAACGCCCATGTCGTCGCACCACTTCAGCAGCTGAGGGGAGTTGAACTGAGGGCCTCTATCTGTGACTATTTCATGAGGAAGACCGTAACGACAGATGATGTTTCTCCACATGAACTTCTTCACTACTGGCACTGTCGTGGACACGAGTGCCTCGGCCTCGACCCATTTAGTGAAATAGTCCACAACCACAATGATATAATCGAGCTGCCCAGGAGCCTTTGGCTTGAATGGTCCAAGAAGGTCCAAACCCCACATCGCGAACGGTATGGGGTTGCTCATGATTTGAAGCTCAACACCAGGTTGATGAGAGGCAGGGGCAAAATATTGGCAAGCTCGCGATATGTTCTGTGCGTCTTGCTTCATGGTGGGCCAGAAATGACCTTGGCGCAATGCTTTGTAAACTAAAGGCCTCCACCCTGTGTGAGTCCCACACAGCCATGCGTGCAATTCTTCTAAGAATGATTTCACCTTATAGTGAGCCATCCATTTCAATTCTCTGGGGTCTCCCCCTCTCTTGTATAGCTCTCCCCTATTGATGTAGAAGCGAGCAACCTTTCTTTTCAACTGTTGAAGGTCTTTGGGATCAGAAGGTCCGCGAGCGTTTTTCAAATAATCAATGATTGGACGACGCCAATCCTCACTGGTGTTGTTAATTTCCATCATTTCAATCTCGCGACTAATTGCGCTTTCTTCTTTGACAAGGAAAAAATATTTCGGTGGAGCAGATTTGGTTACAATGAAGCCTGATCTTTTCTCGCGTTCATCTTTAGGACCTTGCCAACTGGCACCTACCTTCGCCAGCTCATCAGCTTTCTTGTTCTCATCTCTTGAAATTGCTCGAATTTCAAAATGCCTGAACAAGGAAATCAGTGTCGCGACTCTTGCATGGTATTTTGGCAAGTTTCCCGTTCTTGCTTCGTAGATTCCCTGGACTTGGTTCACTACAATCTCTGAGTCACTCAGACATGCCAACACAGAGATAGAGGTGCCAATGGCTAATTCCAGACTAGCTATTAAAGCTTCGTACTCGGCCTCGTTGTTGGTGGGTTTAAACTTGAGGGCGATGGCATGACTTATCTCGTCTCCTGTAGGCGAGGTGAGTACTACTCCTGCCCCGCATCCTTCATCATTCACGGCACCATCGACATGCATGATCCACATCAGTTCTTCACTGTACAGATTTTTGTTCTCGAACTCTCTGAAACTTGTCTCGACAATGAAATCGGCCAATGCCTGAGCTCTGATCGCGGGTCTAGGCCGATAAACAACGTCGAATTCTGACATTTCTATGACCCATCTCGCGAGCCTTCCTGCCACCGTTGGCTTTGTCATAAATCCATGCAGCGGCAAATCTGTCAGAGTCTCAATGGGATGCGCGTGAAAATAAGGCCTGAGTTTTCGAGCGGCGGTCACTAAGGCAAGTACAGATTTCTCTACTGGGGAGTACCTGGTCTCAGCTGGTAATAACGCGTGGCTGACAAAATAAACTGGTATTTCTTGCTCACGAACTAGCACTGCGCTCACGGCTCGAGAACTCGCCGCGAGATATAACTGAAGGGTCTCACCCGGAATTGGTGAAGCTAGGATTGTGAGCCTTGACAAGTGCTCTTTGAGGCTCGCGAATGCTTGATCGCATTCCTTAGTCCACTCGAAGTTTTTCGGCATGTCAAAGAACGGAAGGTTGCGTTCAGCCAGCTCAGCACAAAATCTCCCCAAATAATTCACTTTACCCACAAATCTCTGGACCTCATGTGTCGACTTAGGTGGTTGTAGATCCAGTACTGCTTTAACTTTATCTGGATTGACTTCCACACCTCGCGCACTGATCATGAAGCCCAGAAACTTTCCTTCTGTTACTCCAAAGACACATTTGTCTGGATTCAAACTCATTCCGTATTTCCTAAGAGTCGCGATTACTTCAGCAAGATCGCGAGCATGGTCACATTGTCTCCTACTCTTAACAACGATGTCGTCGACATACGCCTCAACAGTATCCCCGATCTGGCCACTGAAAATTCGATCAACGAGCCTTCGGAACGTAGACCCCGCGTTCTTGAGACCAAAGGGCATAACCTTATAGTAGAAAGTCCCCTTATCTGTTATGAATGATGTGTGCACTGAGTCTAAAGGGTTCATCATTACCTGGTTGTAGCCCGAGTAAGCATCAAGGAAACTCAATGCTTCGTGCCCCACGGTTGAGTCTACTAGTTGGTCAATGGAAGGCAGAGGATAGCTGTCTTTCGGGCATGCTTTGTTGAGATTAGTGAAGTCTACACACATTCTCCACTTCCCAGTCCCCTTCTTCGCGACCGTGACGATGTTGGAAAGCCAAGCCGGATACTGCACTGGTCTTACAAATCTTGCTTTCAAAAGTTTCGCGAGCTCAACGGCCGCGACAACATTCTTCGGTCCCGCCTGCTTTCTTTTTCTCTGCCTCTTTGGGGCCACTTCGGTACTAATATTCAGAGAGTGGGTAATGACAGAGGGTGGGATTCCCTTCAAGTCCTTTGGTGACCACGCAAATACATCTCGCGACTCTGACAATAATTTCTCAATCTCTCCCATTATCATGGGATCCAAGCTTCCTCCTACAAACAGTTTTTCCTCTTTATTGTCGAAAGGAGTGATTTCTTGTGTCTCAAATCCGGTGAACTTTGCTTTGTTTTCCTCCTCCTCGGGCCCTCGGGGCCTTGGAGGCTCGCGAACGTCTAGATCGGCCTCTTCTTCAATGTTAGGCAACCCGGGCACAAAGAGTTGATTCGCAAACAGAGGCATATCCTCCCCTTTTTCAGATTTAATATAGCACGAGATGCTCTCGTTCTCTACCCCAGTCGCGACCCCTGTGCCTGATTGTGTGGGAAACTTTAGACAAAAATGGCTCATTGATACCACTGCGTCGAATTTGCACAAAGTGCCTCTTCCAATGATAGCGTTGTATGACGAGCTTGTTGGGATGATCACAAAGTCAATCTTTTCAGACCTTCTTGGCCCTGTTTCATCGCCCATCACAACGTCGAGCATCACGACGCCCAAAGCTGTTACTCTTTCCCCCGCGAATCCCACCAAAGTGGTCCGGGTGGGTCTCTTCAAACTAGGATCTACTCCCAACTTTTCAAAGGCATCTAGGTAAAGGATATCCGCAGAGCTTCCCGTGTCAACTAATATGCGGCTTACCAGCTTTGTCCCTATCTGGAGGTGTATGACAAGTGTGTCACCCGAAGAAACTGCCCACACATTGTTTGTAGCGAAATTAACAACGAGCTGATAACTAAGCAATTGTAGGGCAAAGATCAAACTTTACGGTGCCAACACTTCATCTAGAAAACAACATTGATAAAAGAGAGAGAACTCGAGATACTTGTGTATTACTTGGGGAAAAAAGGCTGCCTTATAATGATAAGGGAGTCCTTTATTTATAGGCAAACCCTAGTTCTATCTTTAAGGAAAGAATCTTATATTTTTCCTTATATCTTTAACCTAATATAAAACATGGTAAAAGATATTCTTTCTAATATCTTTTACTATTTACATAATGGAATATTAAATAAAAAACATAAATATACTCAACCGACTCTATCTTAATCTCGGCGACGCCTTCATACTCGTTCTTTCTCGTACTCGTTGTCGTCTACGCGTAGCTCTTCGCGTTGACGTACTTAATCTTCACGTAGGTGACCTTGGGAACTCGTAAATAATTAAGGGAACTCGTAGTTGATCTCGTAGGTGATCTCGTAGAGGACCTCATCTATCTCGTAGATGACCTCATCTATCTCGTAGATAATGTCGGGGACCATGTTGATGGTGTCACGGTGATGAATGACCTTGGGAGCCTCATTAAAACCTCTTCTTAGGAAAACCTCGTGGGAAAAACCATGAGAAGAGTAAAAAGAGTACTCCGTGCTTAACTTCGTGATGTCAACGATCATGTTACTTGCTTGGACGTCTTCTATTGATCACCCCGTCTTCATGTACATTCCAACGCGTTGACCCTACGAACACGTCGCAACCGTAGTGGTATTTATAGGCACAAACAATACCCCTAAGGCGTTTTACGAATCTTATTGCCTTGCAGATCTGGGAAATGTCTTCATCTTCTTCAATGCCTTCTCTTAATCTCAACGCGTTGCTGCTATAACTTGATGCTCGGAACTCTATTGCTTCATAATCGACTCCTTGAACTCGCGTTCTACGTTTGAACATGTCTTTTCTTTCTAACTGGTGATAGGCGATCTGGATCTTGGGCTTCTTACGCCTTCTTTGGAGAGAATCAACTTCGTGCTTCATTGACTCTGAAATGTTCGCGGGCCGAATCTGAAATCATGGCTATCGAGGACTTCGTAAGTGAAGTCGTTGCTTCACCATAATCCTCAGCTTGGTTACTTGGATCATCCTGTCTTCAAGATAATTTTTAGATGACGATTTACTTCTTTCTTGAAACATATCTCCTTATTGGACCTTTGCCGCATGTTTGGATTCTCAACGTGGTACTTCGAGCATCTTCTGCTCCTTTTTCTATGGATATCACTTTTGGAGGAAACTACTACTTCGTCACGGATGAGAGAAACAATCGACTCTTTCAACTTCTTTGTTTCTTTGCTACTGCATACTCAGATCTTTTTCTCTTACGCTTATTCTCGACCAATCGATGCTTTTACTCAGGGAAGTTTTGGGGATACTTCGTCGCTCATTCTTAGACATTGTGCAGGCTCTACTCATCACCCTTGGCTTGGGTGACGTAAAACTTTTCATCTTTCTTGACTTCTCTCCTTATGCACTTGCTTAGCATGGAGGTACTCTTTGGAGGTCACGATGGGCGATGGCGACGCGTTCTATCTCTTCGCGTTTTCGTATTTTTTTTCTTCTCTGGTATATGCTTTGAGTTCTGGCGTCTCTTCTTATGATGCAACTTCTTAACTTCCGTGTCTACTTTGACATACTTTTTTCATAGCGTACTCTTTTTTCTCTTTGGCGATTCTACGCGTTCTCACTTTCAATGCGTCTCTTATAATTACGTCACCCCTTGCAGATGGGTGTTGGCCTCTATTGCCTGGGGTCTTGCTAGAAGTTGGAGAGAGATATAGACTTGCTCGAGGTGAAGCTTGTAGACGAGCAGTGGAGATATGTGAAGAAGTATAACTAAGTAAAAGGAGGTCTTGAGTAACGTACCCGGGATGAATAGATTGTGTTTAGCAGTTTAGGAAAGTGCAGTTATTCTTGCTCTAATGACTCAAGGACGCCGTGAATTTCTTGCTCTGATGGCGATTATGTCATAGGTCTGACCCATGGTGGCGTTATCATGGCGGCACAACTTGATCTTCATGCGATGCTCTTAGATTGCTTCGAGTCTTCAGGAGGTGTAACGAGAATGTTCTGGAGAACGCGTTGGGAGACGTCTTTGGAGAACACGTTGCACATCTGGGAACGCGTTGTCTATGACACCTTGTGTCACTACACTGACTTTTACTTAATGCTTTTGGGAGCACTGCTTCTTTTGAATGTTTTTCTTAGACTTGTTCGGTGATTACTTCGACCTCGTCGTGCTTTCAGTCGTACTAATGCTTCTTTTGACTAAAGCATGCTTGGTTCCCTCAGGAGGGTTCTTTGAGATGCTTTTATCTCCTATCTTGATGAAATTTTGTTATACTTGTCGCGATGCCTTTGATCGCGTTCTTCTTCTTCTGGGCGCTTTAGGCGTTTTCTACGTGTAGAATTTGGGTGATCTTGGCCAACTCGTGATTGCCGTTCTCATTCATATTCTAGCTCTTGGATATTTTCTGATCTTTTGCTTTCAATCGAGATTCCTTTGTCTCGACTTTCTTCGTTGCAAACTCTTCCTTTTATCTTGCGTGACGTTTTTGACTTCACATGATCTTCTTTGGCGATAGCGTATTCGTCTATGAGTTGAACGAGTAACTTTTCTCTTTGGATCGTCTTGACAGTACTTTTATCTTTCTTGTTTCCTTATCCTTTTCTTACAGGTAGGTGGATTCAAGCTTGCTTTGGCTTAACGCGTATCTTATGCGTTCCTTGGCTTTGGATGTGTTTGCGTGTTTCCATGAGTGGTCCTACCCCTTTTGGTAGGTTTGACTTAGACTCCCCGTAGACTAGGTTAGAGCTACCAAAGACCCTTGGGCTTGCTTTACTTGTTGTATCTTGCATTTTGTTTCTTTCGTCGTGCGCGTTATTCTTTGCGTCAAAGACGTCTTGGGAGCTTTGATGAGGCTAAAGTCGTAGTGCCAAATCAAAGAAAACTCTAAACACTAACTAGAGTATAGCAAGTAAGTAAAGGTCGAACCCAAGGGAATTAAAACACCAAATCAATGCAGTCAAGTGAAATATCAACTAGTAACAAGTAACCAAAGGGGGGGGGGGGGGTTGATTGCAAGAACACACAAGTAACCAGTAACAAGCAGAGGAAGTTTGGGTGAGAATATTATGCGAAGGGGTTTCACCTAGCAAGTATCCACACAACAGTCAATCAAGTTGATCATAGATTTATCTCAAGTTCTATTCAATCCTAGGGAATGTTCCTATTCCAATCTTTAATATATCAGCAGGCCAACCGGTCCTGATAATACTTACTATTCAACAATCAGGGAAACCTCTCAAGATTAGATGAAATAGCAGCAAAGGGCACAGAAATCATAAGGATGCATGCAATAACTTACAACCGTCAAGTATTAACATGCAATCAATTCTCTTTCATAAAAGCAATCAACTACCAGATCATGCAGATATGAGGGCTACAATGACAAGGAATTCCACCTTATATTCCTAGTCTAGCAATAGAAAACTATCAATCAAACTAGGTGATCAAGCTAGCAAAACTAATAGAAATCAATAGATGAAGAACAAGAGAATTAATACAAACCCATAGGAAAAGAACAAGAGTTTAGAAATCTCACAACTTAATAACTGAAGGTTTCAACCGCTAAGTAAAACAATGGAGATTAGTTCCTGCTCATGGTTGCAGAACTAAATTGTCTGATGGAAAAGATTATAGAAAAGTTGATGATACTAGGATTCTTAAATAGAGACTAACCCTAAAAATATATGGTAAAAGATATATCCTAAAACTAATTAATAAAAGGAATAAAACAAAACAAGGAAAAGAAATAAATCAAACTAAAGCACTGATGGAAAAAGGTGAGCTCGGCTTCAATTCCTTCTTGAGCTGCTTGCTTCCAATGTGGGCCCCATCTGCCTCTTCATTAAATGGGCCAGCAGAAATCACGGCCCAGCTGCTTGCTTCTCCTCCACGGCCCGTCTCGCGCACGAAGGGGAATTCAGCATAATACCCGCGATCGCGGATATTAATCCGCGGTCGCGGATTTATTAAATATTCTCGGCTCCTCTCTGTTGCTCCACCGCGATCGCCTCTGATCCATGGCGATCGCCGTCGGTGATTTCTTCAAATCTTCAATATTCTTTGGTTCTGAGCTTCAATTCTTCACTTCTTAATAAATATCTCAGAACATAACAATGGCTCGAAACACATATAATAATACTCCTAAATCAATGTAATAATCCCTAGTTACGCTATACAAAGTGCAGCGTATCAAATACCCCCATACTTAGACTTTTACTCGTCCCGAGTAACTTACAGAAAAACTACCCAACAATAAAATACTTAAAGCCTCAGAAAGTACAAAGAATATCTCCTAGTGATTACATCCAATAAACTCCTCCAAAACACACAAAACACAACAACAATAATCAAGAACAATGTGATAAAATAAGCACATACCCAGAACTACACCTTATTCCTCCAAGTGGCCTACCCGAATCCTCCTATACGCCTCCTTCTTATGTCTCCATACGCCAAGATGATAATGGTCCTAAAACACTCAATTTTTTTAATAACACTCATCTTGCTTGGGCGCCCTTTCGGGTTTTCATCCCAACCACTCAATAATTGTTCCAGGCTCACAAAACTCACATCACTCAAGACTTATTTTTGCCCCAGCCTAACGCCGGTCAAGCCACCTTCTTATTGCATAGAACTTGCTATCCAAGGATTTTATATGCCTTTTTTCACTTTTTGTGGCTTTTTCATACAATATATATATAATAAGCTCATGCAGATACAACCAACACCCAAATAATTACATTTGAATACATTCTCCTCCCCCATACTTAAACATTGCATTGTCCTCAATGAAATGGAAGACATAAAAACGAACCCAGGGAAGGAGACAGAAGACTCACATACAAGGTCGGATGACCTTCCTCCAATAAAACTCAAAGTGTGGTAGAATGAGAAACTAGATGAGAACTAAATGTAATCCAATAATGCATAGCTCATGTAAAGCAAAAGAAAGAATACTTCTAATGTAGAAAGTGACCCAAACAAATCAACTCCTTGCAAAGAACATGGTCACCAACAAGCTAAGCTCCAATGAATGTAGATCTAGAATGATAGTACCAATGAAACCAAACTTGATGTAATACAACTCCTTACTTTCTTTTCTCTCATATTTTTTTTTTCTGCACTCTATTTTTTTTAATCCGATATATTTTTTTTTTCTCGGAATGATTTTCGGATTTTTTTTTTTTTTTTTTAGAACGGGAGAGAAGACTTACAACGAGATTGGATACTGATTGTAGCGGACCCTAAGCTTCGGTGATTTCCTCTTGTCCATAGAAAAACTAAAAAGAAAATTAAAACGAACAAAAACAAATAAAAAACAAACTCAAACCTCGGGTTGCCTCCCGAGTAGCGCCTTATTTTATGTCGTGGCTCGACATGAAACTCAAGAGATTTAACTAACGCCATTTGGCTTTGTAAAAACAGTCTCTTGTCTGAATTCTCTCTTGAACCACTCATGGAACGCCTTGAATCTCGTCCCTCTTACCTTGACCACCTTGTCTTTAGTAATGAAGGTGGTTTCATTCACTTTCTCCTCCTTGACCGTATCAGGCGGCTGTTTAAGCTCAATGTCAAGTGTCTGTACACTAGACATCAATGGTATCTCGCCTGGCGAGGTCAGTAATGGAGGGCGATTGCCCAAAGGGTGTGGAAAGAGCTTATCTTTAGGATCTGGCTTAGCCTGGCACTCCTGCATGTTAGTAGACAAAACAGTATCTACTTTTGGGGGCTCTAAGATATTCTCTAAAACAGGTTGTAATTCATCCTTACAAGTAGGATTAATTACATCAATAGCACATAGAGAATTCTTATCAATGGGATCCATATCATATATATTATATTCTACCTTATCCCCATCAAACTCCATAGAGAGAGTCCCACTATTAGCATCAATTTTCGTTTGTGCAGTTTTCATAAAAGGTCTACCTAACAGTATAGGTGTGACATTATTAGCATGCTCCATATCCAACACAAAGAAATCAGCAGGAAAAATCAGATCACCAACCATAACAAGGACATCCTCAACAACCCCTTTCGGGTACACAGTAGACCTATCAGCAAGTTGAATAATAGTTCCTGTTTTATGCAAAGGTCCTAAGCCTAGTGATTCATACAAAGAGTAAGGTAAAACATTGATTGATGCACCTTAATCTAGCATGGCTTTGTCAAATTTAGTTTCACCAATCACACATGGAATGCTAAATATGCCTGGATCACCACATTTCTTAGGCATGCGTTTTTGAAACACTGCAGAAAATTGTTCACTTATTTCAACTTTCTTCTTTCCTTTCAGTTTTTGATTTCTTTTGATAGTGCAAACTTCTTTCAAAAACTTAGCAAATCTAGGAATACTCTTAACAAGTTTGAGCAAAGGAATGTTTACCTCACACCTACTAAAGGTTTCAAAGATTTCTTTGTCGTCATCCAGCCTTCGAGTATCCTTCAATGCCTCAGGAAAGGGGGCTACAGGCTTCTGAGAGAACAGAGGGGGGAAATTCGGGGGAACATAATCGTCAATGTACTCAGGGGGCTCCTGGCGATCGCCATCAACAACTGGCGATCGCGGTCGCGGATGATTTTGCACCTCAGCTTCTGGACTGTCATGGCGATCGCCATCTCCATATGGCGATCGCGGTCGGGATGCAGACCCTATTTTGCTCTCTGTAATCTCATGGCGATCGCCACTCAGATCTGGCGATCGCGGTTTTGGCACAGAACAGTCATTTAAAGTTTTTCCGCTCCTCAAGAACACTGCACTGACGTTCTCTCTCGGGTTTCTTACCGGTTCCTTGGCCTCTAATTTACTCACAGCTTGAGCAATCTGTCCTAACTGATTTTCAAGATTTTGGATACTCGATTCCGTTCTAGCATTTTGTTGCATCACAGTTTGAGCTAAGGACTTGATCATATCTTCAACAGTCATAGAATTCTGAGGTCTAGGTTGCTGATAATTAATATTATGAGAATCATACCTTGGCCTTGGTTGCCATCCACCAACAGCGTTTACCTCAGCATTCGGCTCTTGGAGTTGTTGACCACCACTTTGCAGCATAAAAGACTTCATCATATCTTTCAGTTCATTCATGTCAGTCTGTAATTGATCTGAATTAATTGCTTTGACTGAGTGGGATCCCTGTGTACTGCCAAACTGTCTTGAGCTCTCAGCTAATTCCTCAAACATTTCAGTAGCCTGAGGTATAGTCAATCTTAAAAAGTTACCTCCACAGGATGCATTCACCATTCGACGATCCTCATCAATCAGGCCACTAAATAAGTACATAAGGAGATCTTGGTCAGTATAACTATGGAATGGGCAACTTGAGCAGAGTTTCTTGAATCTCTCATAATATTCATAGAGACTCTCAGTTGAGTGTTGTTGAAGATTCGTGATCTCCTTCTTCAAGCTGCTCAGTTTTGTAGCTGGAAAATATTTCTCTAAAAATACCTTTTTCATCTTAGCCCATGTATCAATACTCCCTGGAGCTTGATAATAGAGCCAATCATTTGCAGCGTCTTTCAGAGTAAATCCGAAAGCTCTCAGCATGACTTGTTCCTCAGTAACACCTCTTGGCTTCATACTAGAACATATGGCATGGAATTGAGGCAAGTGTTTGTTGGGATCTTCTCCTGCTAAGCCATGGAAGTGTGGTAGCTCATGAATTAAACCAGCTTTTAATTCAAAATTCACACCTTCTTCAATCTCAGGAAACCTCACTGCCAAAGGTTGTTGGTTTAAGTCTGGGGCAGTGAGTTGCCTAATAGTAGGCAATGGCGGTCCATGTCGATCACCTATCTCGTTATCTTGGTTCAGAGCTGCTCTTTGGTTCCGAAGGAACGTCCTTTCAATCTCTGGGTCAAAGGCAACAAGAGATGAATCAGTAGCACGGGTCTGAACCATAAAGGTTCACACCAAACAGTTGATAATTTCACAATTAACACAGAATCAGAAAAAATTCAATTCCCCGGCAACGGCGCCAAATTTGATGAGGCTAAAGTCGTAGTGCCAAATCAAAGAAAACTCTAAACACTAACTAGAGTATAGCAAGTAAGTAGAGGTCGAACCCAAGGGAATCAAAACACCAAATCAATGCAGTCAAGTGAAATATCAACTAGTAACAAGTAACCAAAGGGGGGGGGTTTGATTGCAAGAACACACAAGTAACCAGTAACAAGCAGAGGAAGTTTGGGTGAGAATATTATGCGAAGGGGTTTCACCTAGCAAGTATCCACACAACAGTCAATCAAGTTGATCATAGATTTATCTCAAGTTCTATTCAATCCTAGGGAATGTTCCTATTCCAATCTTTAATATATCAGCAGGCCAACCGATCCTGATAATACTTACTATTCAACAATCAGGGAAACCTCTCAAGATTAGATGAAATAGCAGCAAAGGGCACATGAATCATAAGGATGCATGCAATAACTTACAACCGTCAAGTATTAACATGCAATCAATTCTCTTTCATAAAAGCAATCAACTACCAGATCATGCAGATATGAGCGCTACAATGACAAGGAATTCCACCGTATATTCCTAGTCTAGCAATAGAAAACTATCAATCAAACTAGGTGATCAAGCTAGCAAAACTAATAGAAATCAATAGATGAAGAACAAGAGAATTAATACAAACCCATAGGAAAAGAACAAGAGTTTAGAAATCTCACAACTTAATAACTGAAGGTTTCAACCGCTAAGTAAAACAATGGAGATTAGTTCCTGCTCATGGTTGCAGAACTAAATTGTCTGATGGAAAAGATTATAGAAAAGATGATGATACTAGGGTTCTTAAATAGAGACTAACCCTAAAAATATATGGTAAAAGATATATCCTAAAACTAATTAATAAAAGGAATAAAACAAAACAAGGAAAATAAATAAATCAAACTAAACCACTGATGGAAAAAGGTGAGCTCGGCTTCAATTCCTTCTTGAGCTGCTTGCTTCCAATGTGGGCCCCATCTGCCTCTTCATTAAATGGGCCAGCAGAAATCACGGCCCAGCTGCTTGCTGATAGCATCCAATTCATATACCTTAGGACATGCATTTAGGTGTTAGAATGTGTCGTTTTATGGTGTTCTTGCATAGTTTTCTTGTTAGTTTCATTGTTTTGTTGAGTCTTGATGTCTACACAAGTTTATGCGTGTTACAGGTGGATTTGCGGACTTTCGGATGCGGATTGCTGTGTATTGGATGATATCTTGCAACAGGGGAGCTAAAGGACTCGACGAGGGACGCAACGAGCGAGGAAAAGAAGAAAAATGGTTCTGCACGGTTTGCAACAAACCGTGCAGATCAGCAGAAGATGTGGAAGACGTCCAGTGAAGCGGCACGGTTTGCTGCAAACCGTGCATATCAGCAGAAGATGTGGAAGACGTCCAGTGAAGCGGCACGGTTTGTAGCAAACCGTGCCGATTTGTTACGGACCGTGCGGAAACGCTGTTAATGTGTCTTTTCGTTTCTTCCGACGTTTCTTTATTTGGGGGAGTATATATACGTTTTTAGACCGGATTGGCAGGGGTTATGCTATCCTAATCGTTTTTAGTACTGAAAAGAACCCTAGTTGTGTTTTTGGGAGATTCCTATTGAAGATTGTTGAAGATTGAAGGTTGTTTCTTGGATTCGATCAAGTATTTCTCTTCTTCTCATCTAATTGAATGATTTTCCTGATTCTTACAATGTTTATGATTGATTTCCTAAGCATGCTAGGCTAAACCCCCATTATCTAGGGTTGGGGAAATCCAAACAATGAATTGGTGAACTTGATGATTGTGTTTATCTAATTTGATAGCATGAGTTCATGATTGATTCAATTCTAGGGTTCTTATTGCAATTGATAATTTATCAATTAGTGTTCATTTAGGTTGAGTCTGAAAGGAGATATCTAATGAACAATTAGACATGGTATGAGTCTGAAAGGAGATTACTATTGTTGGAATTACTAGAATTGAACTTGAATGAATTCGTTTGTTCTTGCGGAATAGTAAGTTATCATAGAAACCCAAGGTTAGACCGAATTTAGCGGAGCACGAAAGTGGATGTTATCTCGGTCTAATCTTAGTTTCTAAGCGCCTAAAGGATCTAGACTTTGACTAGTGATGTGCGAAAGTGATTGCTAGTTGAAGCCTAGATACTTCTATTATCGTCTGAAAGGAGTTAGTTGATATTTCAGATAACTTACCGTCATATGAGCTCATGCTAGATTCTGGTAAACACATACGAGTTGCCAAGACATTGTTGTGGGGATCCTTGATTCTAGATAACATCCTCTCATTGAATTTCTTCATATTTGCAATACTTTAATCTTAGTTTAATCAACCAAATCTTTCTACGACTTAGCTTACCGGTTTAGTTACAAAATATACTACATTGTCCTCATGGGAACGACACTTGAAAAGCTACAATTGATCCCATACGCTTGTGGGTAGGTTTTTGTCCTATCAAGTTTTTGGCGCCGTTGTCGGGGACTATTGCTAGTATCAGTTGTTATCCTACAACTGGTTCGACTAAGTCTTTTTTTGTGTATTGACCCTTTTCTTTTTTTTTGCTTTGGTTTCAGGTTTGATTTTTTCCGATGCGAAGAGCCCTGAGCGCTAATAATCTGAACGACTTTGAACCCGAACCTGAGCGTGCTTTTCGCTTCAGAAGAAGGCAACAACGTGAAATCAGAGCGCAAGAGATGGGGGACAATCTGAATGAGGGCAATGGTCTTCTTAATGGCCCCCAACGCATGACTCTTGGTGATTATGTTATGCCCGATCACCGGGGTCAAGTTTCTGGTGTGGTTCGGCCTCCAGTGCAAGCTCGTAACTTCGTTGCTCAATATGGTTCAACAAAATCAGTTTGGAGGTTTGCCTTCTGAGAACCCACACCTGCATTTGGCCACTTTCACTGAGCTGATGGACACTGTGAAGATTCATGACGTGAGCCAAGATGCACTCTTTCTACGAGCCTTCTCGTTCTCCCTACGGGATAGGGCCAAGGCTTGGTTCAAGGCCTTACCTCTAGGCTCTATTACAACTTGGGATGACTTAGCCAAGGCTTTTCTCAACAAATACTTCCCACCTAAGAAGACAGCTGAAATGAGAAATCAGATTCTTGCTTTCAAGATGAGAGATTATGAGTCCCTGTATGAAGGTTGGGAAAGGTTCAAGGAATTGCTGATGTTGTGCCCTCATCACGGGCGAGAGAAATGGACTTTGTTGCATGTTTTCTACAATGCTGTTGATAGTTCAACTCGGTTAATCATAGATGCTTCAGCCGGTGGTAGAATCATGTCAATGGATGTTGATGAAGCTTGGGAGTTGATTGAGAACACCGCTCAACACTCTCACTATTACAGTGATGCTCGCTCAACTTCAAAGAAATCAGCGTGGATGTATGAGGTGAATTCTGAAACACACCAACAAGCTCAGTTGGACGCTATGTCACAAGAGATCAAGAGGTTGAATTTGTTGGTTCAAAAGTCTCAAGGGCCTGGTGAAGGGTCATCCTCTCTAGTTATATCTGGTGTGGTTTGTCAGTTTTGTGGAGGGGGTGACCATACTATTTCATCCTGTCAACTCTTTGTTGCTCGGGGTGAGACAGAAGGTGAGGCGAACTATATGAGTAACTTCAACCGGGGTCCTAGGAATGATCCATATTCCAATACCTACAACCCCGGATGGAGGAATCATCCTAACTTCTCGTATGCCAACAACCAAGCTGCTCAAAGACCACCTCCTGGTTTCCAACAAAGAGCTCCTCATCCCCAAAATCAAGAGCGTGCTCAACCAGCCGAGGACTCTAGGCATTCATGGATGATTTCTCCGTGTATGGAACTTCTTTTGATGCTTGCTTGTCTAACTTGTCTCGAGTTTTGCAGCGTTGTGAGGAAGTTAACCTTGTATTGAATTGGGAAAAATGTCACTTCATGGTAAATGAAGGGATTGTGTTAGGGCATTTGGTTTCTAACCGTGGAATTGAAGTTGACAGGGCCAAGATTGAAGTTATAGAGAAGATGCCACCACCGACTTCGGTGAAGGGCATAAGAAGTTTTCTTGGTCATGCTGGGTTTTACAGGCGGTTCATTAAGGATTTTTCAAAAATCTCCAAACCTCTTACTAACTTGCTATTGAAGGATGCTTCCTTTGAATTTTCGAAAGAATGTTTGGATGCTTTTTGCAGGTTGAAAGAGGTTTTGATTTCTGCTCCTATAATGCAACCTCCGGATTGGGACCTTCCTTTTGAACTGATGTGTGATGCCAGTGACTATGCTGTAGGGGCTGTTCTAGGCCAAAGGAAGGACAAGAAGTTACATGCTATCTACTATGCTAGTAGAACTCTTGATGAGGCTCAAGTGAATTATGCTACTACTGAGAAAGAGTTGCTTGCTATAGTATTTGCTTTTGAGAAGTTCAGGTCTTATTTGGTGGGTGCCAAGGTTATTGTCTACACTGATCATGCTGCTATTAGATATCTCTTGAGTAAGAAGGAGGCCAAGCCTAGACTGATTCGTTGGATTCTTCTTCTTCAAGAGTTTGACTTGGAGATTAGAGACAAAAAGGGCACAGAAAACTTGGTTGTTGATCATCTTTCTAGGTTGACTGAAGAGCAGTTGGAGTGCACTAAAGATGAGCCACCTATTGATGATTCTTTTCGTGATGATCATCTTTTCAGGGTTGCTAATGAAATCTTTGCTCTTGCGAATTCAAGGATGCCATGGTATGCTGATTTTGTCAACTATTTAGTTTGCAACGAGTTACCTCCTAAGCTCTCATTTCAACAGAAAAAGAAATTCATGTCGGATGTTCGACATTATTTTTGGGATGAGCCATTGCTTTTCAGGAGGTGTGCTGATGGTGTGATTAGAAGGTGTATCCCTGAGGATGAGGTAGAAAGTGTAATTACTCATTGTCATTCTCTACCATGTGGAGGGCATGCTAGTTCCTCCAAGACGACCACTAAGATCTTGAATTCAGCTCTCTATTGGCCTTCTATGTTTAAGGATGTGCATCGTTTCATTGCTTCTTGTGATGCTTGTCAGCGTACAGGGAACATTTCTAGGAGGAATGAGATGCCTCTTAATAACATTCAAGAGGTTGAGATATTTGATGTGTGGGGAGTTGATTTAATGGGGCCTTTTCCGTCGTCCTACTCTAACAAGTACATTCTTGTGGCGGTTTACTATGTCTCTAACAAGTACATTCCGGGGATTAAGTTGTTTAACTATGACATGAAAGAAGCCGGTGAAAAGAGAATGTTGCAATTGCAAGAGTTGGAAGAGTTGAGGCTAGATGCTTATGAGAATGCTCGGATTTACAAGGAGAGAACTAAGAGATGGCATGACAAGCATATTGTGCCTAGAGAGTTTCATGAAGGTGATCTTGTCTTGCTATTCAACTCCCGCTTGAGGCTCTTTCCAGGTAAGTTGAGGTCGAGATGGAGTGGTCCGTTCCAAGTGAGAAAAGTGTACCCACATGGTGCAATTGATATATGGAGCGAAGAGACGGGACAATTCAAGGTGAATGGACAACGCTTGAAGATCTATATCACCGGAGGTCCATTTGAGAAGGTTGCTTCTCTCTATCTTGACCCGAGCTACTAGAAGGTATGAACGGTCAAGCTAACGACCATAAATAAGCGCTTCTTGGGAGGCAACCCAAGGTAAGTTTTTCTTATTTTCTTCACTTAGTTAAAAATAAACTTGGGATTGCAAAAAGAAACACTTCTGGAGTACGGCACGGATAAAGCTTCTGCAAACAGGCACGGTTTGTCACCAACCGTGCTCGTCAGCATGACATGTATGTGCAGATGTACACCCATATGCATGGGCATCCACCACCACCATCGTAGTAGACTCGTTTTGTGAGTTCCTTTCTTTTTCTTTCTTTCTACATTGGGACAATGTCGGGATTAAGCTTGGGGGAGGAATTTGCATTTTAGACTTGCATTTTAGTTCATCTTAGATTTAGATTTGTTTTTTTGTTTTGTTTTTTTTGTTTTGTTTTTGAATTTGAGTCATTTTCCCTTTTTTGTGAACTTTGTTGGTTGATGTTTGCATTATGGATGTTTGATTTGATACCATGCTTGATCCTTGTGGGTTCTTATAATAGTGCTTGTCTTTTGAATCCTCTTAATATGCCTTAACTGTTAATATTACAACTGCATGGTGACTTTAATATGATTGATCAAACTTATGACAATGACTTGAGCATGTGGACATTGATTAAGATGCGTTGAGACTAACACTCTAGACAAAAATGTCCCGGTGAGCTTGTTTGCCTTTCTTGGACTACAATTGCATAAGTCCTCTTATTTTCATATGTGATCTCTCTTTGTTTGCTATCTCTAGAACTTGCATTAATATCTTCTTTGAGGCTACAGTTGCGACTTTTGCACATGACATTAGGAAGACTGAGGCATCATTTTTTAGCCCTTCTTATCCTTGGCCACCCTATGCTTATACCCTCTTTTGCAGCCCACTGAGCCATAATTGCTTATTCATTGTAAACTCCACGAAAGCATACCGAGCATATTATGATCATCCTTCCCATCCGGGGATTAGGATAGTTGAATTGTTGTGCTAGAGTGGATCTTAGTCATGCTTGGGAGAAGTTACTTGTATGGTGGTTAAAGTGTGCTGAATGTTTGTAATGGGTCTCCTATCCTTCAAAAAAAAAAAAAAAAAAACGAAAAAAAGAAGAAGTACTCTGTTACATTGTAATAAAGAAGAAGAATCAATCATATGAATGAAGGAGACAATATGTGATATTATGTAAGGGTTATGTTGCTTGAGTTTGATATGATGTAAGGGGTTTAAACAATTGATGGGTGTTTTCGCTTGGTGTTGACTTGGTAAGATCCTCTTCCCCGGATTCAGCTCCTCATGGCCAAAATATTCCTATGCCTTATGTTTTACCCTGGCCCCATTGCAACCCTAGAAAAGACCTCACGACTCTTGTTATGTGCATAGTCTTTAGTAGTGGAGATTAAGAACACTGTTGCAAGCTTATGGTAGTTAGCATTCAAAGTAGAGAATTGAGCGAAAATTACATAACCTAAACACATGAGTGTGAGTGACTTTATATTTATCTTGTGAGGTCTAGAGTGGAGGAACTAATTTCATCTTGTCATTGATTGAGAAACATGTTAGGACGGAAGTTGTTATTTGTTTGGTCTTTCATGGTTATTGTTCGATGACTTTTGGATAGAGACAGTTGTTGCATATTTTGAGTACTCATCGTCATGTACTTGCTTGGGACAAGCAAGAGTCAAGCTTGCGGGAATTTGATAGCATCCAATTCATATACCTTAGGACATGCGTTTAGGTGTTAGAATGTGTCGTTTTATGGTGTTCTTGCATAGTTTTCTTGTTAGTTTCATTGTTTTGTTGAGTCTTGATGTCTACACAAGTTTATGCGTGTTACAGGTGGATTTGCGGACTTTCGGATGCGGATTGGTGTGTATTGGATGATATCTTGCAACAGGGGAGCTAAAGGACTCGACGAGGGACGCAACGGGCGAGGAAAAGAAGAAAAATGGTTCTGCACGGTTTGCAACAAACCGTGCAGATCAGCAGAAGATGTGGAAGACGTCCAGTGAAGCGGCACGGTTTGCTGCAAACCGTGCATATCAGCAGAAGATGTGGAAGACGTCCAGTGAAGCGGCACGGTTTGTAGCAAACCGTGCCGATTTGTTACGGACCGTGCGGAAACGCTGTTAATGTGTCTTTTCGTTTCTTCTGACGTTTCTTTATTTGGGGGAGTATATATACGTTTTTAGACCGGATTGGCAGGGGTTATGCTATCCTAATCGTTTTTAGTACTGAAAAGAACCCTAGTTGTGTTTTTGGGAGATTCCTATTGAAGATTGTTGAAGATTGAAGGTTGTTTCTTGGATTCGAACAAGTATTTCTCTTCTTCTCATCTAATTGAATGATTTTCCTGATTCTTACAATGTTTATGATTGATTTCCTAAGCATGCTAGGCTAAACCCCCATTATCTAGGGTTGGGGAAATCCAAACAATGAATTGGTGAACTTGATGATTGTGTTTATCTAATTTGATAGCATGAGTTCATGATTGATTCAATTCTAGGGTTCTTATTGCAATTGATAATTTATCAATTAGTGTTCATTTAGGTTGAGTCTGAAAGGAGATATCTAATGAACAATTAGACATGGTATGAGTCTGAAAGGAGATTACTATTGTTGGAATTACTAGAATTGAACTTGAATGAATTTGTTTGTTCTTGCGGAATAGTAAGTTATCATAGAAACCCAAGGTTAGACCGAATTTAGCGGAGCACGAAAGTGGATGTTATCTCGGTCTAATCTTAGTTTCTAAGCGCCTAAAGGATCTAGACTTTGACTAGTGATGTGCGAAAGTGATTGCTAGTTGAAGCCTAGATATTTCTACTATCGTCTGAAAGGAGTTAGTTGATATTTCAGATAACTTACCGTCATATGAGCTCATGCTAGATTCTGGTAAACACATACGAGTTACCAAGACATTGTTGTGGGGATCCTTGATTCTAGATAACATCCTCTCATTGAATTTCTTCATATTTGCAATACTTTAATCTTAGTTTAATCAACCAAATCTTTCTACGACTTAGCTTACCGGTTTAGTTACAAAAGATACTACATTGTCCTCGTGGGAACGACACTTGAAAAGCTACAACTGATCCCATACGCTTGTGGGTAGGTTTTTGTCCTATCACTTGCTTCTCTTCCACGGCCCGTCTCGCGCACGAAGGGGAATTCAGCATAATACCCGCGATCGCGGATATTAATCCGCGGTCGCGGATTTATTAAATATTCTCGGCTCCTCTCTGTTGCTCCACCGCGATCGCCTCTGATCCATGGCGATCGCCGTCGGTGATTTCTTCAAATCTTCAATATTCTTTGGTTCTGATCTTCAATTCTTCACTTCTTAATAAATATCTCAGAACATAACAATGGCTCGAAACACATATAATAATACTCCTAAATCAATGTAATAATCCCTAGTTACGTTATACAAAGTGCAGCGTATCAAGCTTGCTCTTTCTTTGGTTTTGATGTTTGATGTGCTTATGCTTTAGTACGTGTATCTTGCTCTGTGTACGTGTAGAACTTTTTCTTTTTGACTTTAACTTCCGTGACCCCTTACGCGTAGCTCGTTTGTGAGTGTGTAGGTTTGGTCTTTTGGGTTTTGCTTTCGCTACTTTATCTTTAGGGTGTGGTTTTCTACCCCTAGTATGACACTTTGTTCGTAGTGAACGCGTTAGAAAGTTTAACTTACTTGATAGGATGATATGGTCATCGCGGCTGCTTTTGTTACGTTGTCGGTTTACATGAAGGTTGGGTCCAGCATTTCCTCCGAACCCTGAAGCGAGTGGCGGACATAGGTCAGCGTGTGATTTTATCAGCTTGTGACGTTACCCCTTACTTTTAAGGTGGGTCCATTGCCTCACGCTAGTGTTAGGTTGACGTTGAACTCTTTTAATCGACGGGCCTATTCATCGTGTAGCGTCCGATTTCTCGATTGTTAGGACTTACGATGCCGGTGGACGCATCCCTTCCGGTTTGGCGTTTTGCCCGTGGATTCATGACTCTCAGAGGGGCCGTGGAAGGTGTGAGTACGCATTCCTGGAGAGTGGTCGTGGCAATAGGTTTCCCTTCTTTGCTCAGAGGACTGTTTGTGCCTAAAAATACGACGACTGTGGAACGCGTGAAGGGCTACGCGTAGGAAGATTATGTTGACGTGACGAGACGTGGCAAAGATCTCGTTTATCTTGAAGATTAGGTCCGCCGAGTATATTTTATCTTATTCCTTATTATATTATTGTAATTGGTAAAAGATACGGTAAAGAATATCTTTTACCTTGTTTGTTATATCGTTATTTAGATAAAAGGAAGAGATAAGATCTCGTTTCCTAAAAGATATTATTAGGGTTAGCCTATATATAAAGGCTAACACCTGCTTTGTAAGTATTCAGCCACCATTACGAGTAATACCAAGGAAAATCCAAAGAGGAGGGCCCTGTAACAATTCCTCCCGTCCCTGTGAATGAAGACGTAGGAAAAAGTCTCGAAAACACCCCTGGCACTCCAAAAAGAAATACTACCGTGGAGAAACGAGGGGTAAACAGTGAAATAACCGACGTAGCCGCCGTCAGAGCGCATTTCGAGTCCTTCTTCTGGCACGATGTTGGTTCCTGCATTGACGAATCGAGCCCTATTGTTGTCCAAAGCCGAGCTGGAAGGTGAGTATTTACCCTTCAATACTACCTTAATGATGCTTTGCAAGAGATTTGTGTTGACAGGTACCGATTCTCGAGTTGATCTACCCCCTAGCATTCAAGCTATTCTTGATGAGTTTGCTGAGGTGTTTCCGGATGAGATTCCACCGGGCTTACCGCCCTTTAGGGGCATTGAGCATCAAATTGATCTTATTCCAGGAGCTTCTTTACCTAACCGGCCAGCTTACAAAATGAACCCTCAGGAGTGTCAAGAGATTCAGAAGCAGGTGCATGAGCTTGTAGATAAGGGGTATGTTCGAGAAAGTCTTAGTCCTTGTGCAGTTCCGGTCTTACTTGTGCCTAAGAAAGATAATTCTTGGCGGATGTGTGTTGATTGCCGAGCTATCAACAACATAACTGTCAAGTACCGTCATCCTATACCAAGGCTGGATGACATGTTGGATGAGCTTCATGGTGCCACAAACTTCACCAAGATTGATCTTAGGAGTGGCTACCATCAAATCCGAATGAGGGAAGGCGATGAGTGGAAGACCGCCTTCAAGACCAAATTTGGTCTATATGAGTTGCTTGTCATGCCATTTGGACTTACTAATGCCCCCTCTACTTTTATGAGGCTTATGAACCATGTCTTGAGGAAGTTTATAGGGAATTTTGTTGTAGTTTATTTCGATGATATCTTGATTTACAGCAGGTCCCTAGGGGAGCATGAGCAACATCTCAGGGAAGTACTCGTTACTCTTAGTATACAGCGAATGGCCGACACCCACGACCAGCAGCCAGGTACGCAGTTTCCACGGGTTAGCAAGCTTCTATCGGCGCTTTGTGAAGGATTTCAGCACCATTGCTGCACCGCTGACTGAGGTAACTAAGAAGCATTCAACATTTGTTTGGAAGGAGGCTCAAGAAAGGGCGTTTGAGGAGCTAAAACACAGATTGACCGAGGCACCTTTGCTTGTGCTCCCCGACTTCACTAGGCCTTTCGAAGTGGAATGTGATGCTTCCGGAGTTGGCATTGGAGGAGTACTCATGCAAGAAGGTAAGCCTATTGCTTTCTTTTCTGAAAAGTTGAAAGGTGTCAGTCTAAATTACTCTACTTATGACAAGGAATTGTATGCATTATATAGAGTACTTAAGACGTGGCAACACTACCTATGGCCTAGAGAGTTTGTTTTGCATACCGATCATGAATCTTTGAAACATTTTAGGAGCCAAGACAAACTTGATAGGAGGCATGGTAGATGGATGGAATTTATTGAGACTTTCCCTTATATTATCAAATACAAGAAAGGAAAAAACAATGTGGTTGTTGATGCACTATCTAGGAGGCATGCTTTAATTGTTCAACTTGACTCTAAGGTGTTAGGCTTTGTTTACATCAAGGAGTTATATCGTAATGATGCTGATTTTGGTGCTATTTTTAAGCAATGTTTAGATAAAGGAACTTTGGATAAGTTTTACTTGTTTGATGGTTTCTTGTTTAAGGCTAGTAAAGTGTGCATACCTAAGTGTTCTTTGAGATTATTGCTTGTTGAAGAAGCCCATAAGGGTGGATTAATGGGACACTTTGGTAGAGATAAGACATATCATATGTTGCATACTCATTTTTATTGGCCCCATATGCTTAGGGATGTTGAGCATTGTTTGAAAAGATGCTTGGAGTGTCTTAAGGCTAAGTCTAGAGTTAAACCACATGGATTGTATACTCCTTTGCCTATTCCTACGACCCCATGGGTAGACATTAGTATGGATTTTATTGTAGGGTTGCCTAGGACTAAGAAGGGGGGAGATTCTATTTTTGTGGTTGTTGATAGATTTTCTAAAATGGCTCATTTTATTGCTTGCAACAAGACTGATGATGCTCATCATGTGGCTGACTTGTTCTTTACCGGAGTTGTTAGGTTACATGGAGTACCAAAGACTATTGTGAGTGATAGAGATGTGAAATTTCTAAGTTACTTTTGGAATACTCTTTGGGGAAAACTAGGGACTAAACTACTATTCTCTACATCTAGTCATCCTCAAACTGATGGTCAAACTGAAGTAACCAATAGGACCTTAGGAACCCTTTTGAGAGCCATCCTTAAGAAGAATTTGAAGGCTTGGGAAGAAGCCTTACCCCATGTTGAGTTTGCCTACAATAGAGCCATCCATTCCTCAACCTCGCTGAGTCCCTTTGAATGTGTGTATGGTTTGAATCCACTAACCCCTTTTGATCTTATGCCGTTACCTACGAAGGAGCGAGTGGATTTCAATGCAGGAAAACAGGTTGATCACATCAAGGAGATTCATGAGAGGACAAGAGCTAAATTGCTAGAAGTAGCTGGTACAAATGCTAGCAAGGCAAATAGGAAGAGGAAGAAGGTCATCTTCAAGGAGGGAGACCTCGTGTGGGTCCACTTTAGGAGAGAGCGTTTCCCCAGCAAACGCCACTCAAAGCTGTCCCCAAGAGGCGCTGGACTATTCAAGGTGATCAAGAAGATTGGAGATAATGCTTATGTCTTGGAGCTTCCCGGTGACTATCAAGTGAGTGCTACCTTCAATGTGCAAGACTTGACTTTATTTGAGGGTGAAGAAGAAGAGGAGCTGGATGATTCGAGGTCGAATCCTTTTCAATAAGGGGAGGATGATGAAGGATCATCTGGACAGCAACCGACACCTCCGGTCCCCGAGTTTGAAGGTGCATTGACTCGCTCGAGAGCTAAAGAAGTCCAACAAGAGCTAGACAAGTTAGTAGCGTTCTTGAGGTCCAAGGAGTTGAATACAGACGAAGAACCACCATTGAAGACTGTTCTAATGATCGAGGTTCGAGAACGAGCAGAGGACTGCAGAGAAGAACCGCGACCGTGGCTGGAAACCGCGCCCGCGGCTCATTTACCAACCGCGCCCGTGGCTCCATAACCGCGCCCGCGGCTCCATAACCGTTCCCGCGGCTCCATAACCGCGCCCGCGGCTCCATAACCGCGCCCGCGGCTCCATAACCGCGCCCGCGGATCCATAACCGCGCCCGCGGCCAGGAAACTCGGCGAGTTCATTAACTTCGCCGAGGCTTCCTTTTGAAACATTATTTTCGGATGTTTAATTGTTTTTCGGATTATTACTTTAGGATATACTTTTTATTGTTTAATTTCTTTAGTTGACATCCTTATGAACCCTATATAAGGCTGCCTTAGTTGTTGTTTTAGCCCCCCCCCCCCCCCCAGACTTTGATATTGAATACAGCGTTTATCGTTTTTTCCTCCCAAAAGAGAGCTTTTGTGAGAAGAGTGCCCCGTGTGCATTGTTGTTGAGCTGGCCCTAGTTTTGCTTGTGTGTGTCAATCTCCTCCATAAGGTTGGTGCTATCGGGACTCCATAGAGCAACCTCCAGGTGCCTTGACCCACCAAAGTCATTGTGTTTGGTTGTAATCATCCGTTGGGGTTTCTTCATCATTCGGTAAGGTTCTTGTTCTTAAGTTCAAGGGTTTTATCGTTGTTTGATTTGGTTCCAATTGACCTATCATTCGACTTATCCTTCTTTCATCTCATTCTAATTCCGCCTTTCTTCTCTGTTCGAGTTCCTATTCGAGTTTGGTGTCTAGGTCGGGAACTGCGGCTTATCCCCGCATCAAGAAGTCTCGATCTCCACGTAGACGTACCCCTCCGCGCAGAGATTCCCCCCAACGGAAGAATGGTGAACGTTACGATAGAAGAAACAAGCCGTTTCATAGAGAACCTCCCATAGTGCATAACGTGAGCGAAATTAATAGCGTCTACGCGGTCGAAAGAGGTGTATACATGAATACCGACGCGTTGAGAGTTATGAACGCGATGGAAAAGCTCCATGACGTGAAGTGGCCTAAAAAACCAAATCCTGAGAAGAAATCAAGATCAGGAAGAGGATACTGCGAGTTCCAAAACGACTCAGGACATCCGACAGATGATTGTTATACTCTGAGGAAAGAAGTTCTACGTCTCCTGAAAAGAGGCGACCTGTTAGATTTACTTTCCAAAGAGGGAAGGGACGCGTTCGAAGGAGCAAGAAAAGGAAAAAGATCTGCAACGCCACCACCTTCTTCATCGAATCGTTCAAGGACAATCAACACGATCTTCGGAGGCTCCCCCATAAGTGGCTATACCGCCTCCGCCGCCAAAAGAAGCGTCAAGGCATTACGCGGTGAAGGAAGTGCTTTGCCAATCTACCACGTCAGGACCGTCAGGAAAGATTTCCCAATCACGTTCGAGGAACCCAACGGGAGTGTAGATCATCACGACGTGTTAGTTATCTCCTTAACCATTAGTTATTGCAAGGTTAAAAGAATCCTCGTCGATAACGGAAGCTCGGCCAACATCATCACCTTATCCGCGATCAAGGAGCTCGGATTATCTAGCGATGACGTGGTGAAAAAGTACATCCCTCTAGTAGGTTTCAGTGGCGAAGTCGCCGATATGCTAGGAGAAATCGCCCTAACCACTCTGGCGGAAGGGGTCAATATGCAAACCAAATTCGTAGTAATGGAGGCAGAGTCGCCCTATAACATAATCCTGGGGAGACCGTGGTTACACGATATGAGAGCTATACCTTCAACGTACCATCAATCCCTGAAGTTTCCATCTCCGTGGGGAATTCAAGAGATCAAGGGCGAACCACATATAGCAAGGGAGTGCTACAACATAGGAATGAAGAATACAACTAACACATCCCTAGAGAAAAAGAGCAAGGCGTAGCAATTAAAAGACCATGAAGAACAAGTAAGATATGCTCAACGAAGGCTCTACGAGATAAAAGAAGAAATAGGCCAGGTAGGCGATGAGACATACGTCCTAGAAGTAAAATCCTATGCCATCCGAAAAGTAGAGAAAAGGAAAGCGTCTTCATGGTCTGGATCATCGAGTATCAAAGAATCCAAACGCCTAAAAATGAGGAAAAATCATGGAAAGTCCAAGAAAAAAGCTAGGGGTAAAAGAGTAACCCTCGACGCGTCAAAGAAAAAGCCGTATGAGAAGCGAGATAATGGCGTCGATAAGCACGACGCATCTCTACGGAAACGTAAGCAAAATCTCCGAGTTCAAAAGTGGAGGAAATTTATGGCGGAGAACCCTGACTTAAGCTACATGTTCTTGAAACATCACCCACCGTAAAGACACCATTAGGAAAGAGTTTGAGATACTTCTATGCATCTTTTTATTCCCGTTTATTTCCCTTTGCATGAGTAGGATTAAGTTTTTAATAAGAATACGTCGTTATCATCAAGTCAAAACGACAAGGGGTCGCGGCGACTAGGGGTAGGCGTCAGAGTCAATGTTTGTTATCGCATGATGCATCTTTTATTAATATACAAGTAGACCTTTCTTTCCAACGTGTTAAGCATGCTGAGTTGTTTCATTTCCACGACTTGCTCTATGTCTATTAAGAGAACATGCCTCTTGAGTATGGCGTACCAAATAAGAAGCAAGAAGGTCGCGGTGAAAATCCGCGCCGAGGGCGAATTTCATTAGTCTACGCGTTCGAGGCTTCATCTACGCGTAGGAAACGTTAGCCGAACCGCCGACTCCGAGTCGACGCTTCCCATGATTGTTAGCGACGTGTGGCAATGGTCATGGAAAATGAAGCCCGGTACCTCACGAAGCCGGCCGGATCCTCTGAGCAAACAAGGTCGAACCTATTTGACACGATCATTCTCCAGGAACGCGTTTTCACGCCTTCCAGCCCCTCTGAGAGTAATGAATCCACGGGCAAAACGCCAAACCGGCAGGGATGCGTCCACCGACATCGTAAGTCCTAACAATCTAGAAATCAGACGCTACACGATGAATAGGCCCGTCGATTAAAAGAGTTCGACGTCGACCTAACGCTAGCGTGAGGCAACGGACCCACCTTAAAAGTAAGGGGTAACGTCACAAGCTGATAAAAATCACACGCTGACCTATGTCCGCCACTCGCTTCAGGGTTCGGAGGAAATGCTGGACCCAACCTTCATGTAAGCCGACAACGTAACTAAAGCAGAGCAAAATACGCGTGCCAAAGCGAAGTACATAAGATATCAAAACCAGATAAAGGGCGAACTTCCAAGACGTCTCCGATGCAAAGAAGAACGCGCACGACGCAAAAAATGAAGTACAAGGTATAACAAGTGAAGCGAGCATAAGAATCTTTCGTAGGTCTGACCTAATCTACAAGGAGTCTAAGTCAAACCTACCAAAAGGGGTAGGATTACGCCAGAAAAGAATGAGAAATGCTAAAAAGATAGCAACAACGTAAGAACGAGAAAGTTGACAGCAATAAAACACTATCACCAAAGCAACACAAAGGACTCAAGAAGACAGGATAACAAATATATTGAAGAGAAAGTCCAACGGCAAAGAGCAAGGATAACAATATTTGAAAAGGAAAGAAGCATCCCAACTACAAGCAACGCGTACAAATACACTACGCAAAGATAAAGCCAAAAATTACAAGGATTTGGACTCGCCCTCAGACGACCCGGAGCCGGATGCGCGACTATCACCTTCCTCTCCATCAGCCGCAACCTCCTCCTCGTCGACGTGTTCCCCGCCTTCAACGTCCGCGACGTTAGAATGAACACCTGCAGGAGGCTCCAGAAAAGCCTCCTTAAACTCAACACGCTCGCCTACCGGATCCTAGTCTTTGTGCTTACCAGCAGCATACTCCTCGTAAACTTCCACCCTGGACAACCAAGACCAATAGACCTTCGCCTCCTCCAAATCCTTGTCATGCTGCGCCTCGTTCCTCTCTATATCCTCCCGCAAAGTACTGAGTTTCCCCTCCAAATCCTCGAGCCGCTTGGTGATCGTCTCGTTAAGAGTAAGAACTTCAGTAACCTTGTCCTTTGCCACCTTCTCCGCGTCACGAGACTTCTCCAACAAACCATTCAAATGCGTAACCTCCGACGAAGCATCAGACGCCTTTTTCTCCAACGCCTCCATCTGTTTTGGATACGTAGATAAGAGCGTCCAAGCGCATAACGACGCCTGGATTCCCAGATAGAAAGAACGAGAAAAATAAGAAAGGAAGTTCGCGAGAAAATCATCAGAGAAAATAGAAGTCACAATCTTACCTGCCATTGAGCAGCGAAAGCCTCTCCCATAACGTCGGCAGGATCCATCGACGCGTAATGATCAACGAACGATGAAGAACGAAGCCCCATCAAAGCTTTCAGAAGCTCCCTTCCCGGAGCAAAAGCCTCTCCCATAACGTCGGCAGTTCTACTAAGGCGTTGAGTCCTGTAAGACGCCTTAGGGTATTGTTTGTGCCTAAAAATACGACGAGTGTGGAACACGTGAAGAGCTACGCGTAGGAAGATTATGTCGACGCGACGAGAGAAAAGGAAGATGTTGTCGACGTGACGAGACGTGGAAAAGATCTCGTTTATCTTGAAGATTAGGTCAGCCGAGTATATTTTATCTTATTCCTTATTATATTATTGTAATTGGTAAAAGATACGGTAAAGAATATCTTTTACCTTGTTTGTTATATCGTTATATAGATAAAAGGAAGAGATAAGATCTTGTTTCCTAAAAGATATTATTAGGGTTAGCCTATAAATAAAGGCTAACGCCTGCTTTGTAAGTATTCAGCCACCATTACGAGTAATACCAAGTTCAAGCTTCAAACCCTAAATTCCTCTCTCGTTCTATATTGTTCTTGAGTGTTGAGATTATACCGTATTCTTTTATCTTTTCCCTACAATTGCTTAGTTATCTTCTCGTAGGTAATTTCGCTACAAACAAGGACCGTGCCGGTTTCGTGAGGTGTCAGGCTTCATTCCCCATGACAATTGCCACATGTCGCTAACAATCATGGGAAGCGTCGACTCGGAGTCGGGGGTTCGGCTAACGTTGCATACGCGTAGATGGAGCCTTAAACGCGTAGGCTAACGAAATTCGCCCCCGGAGCGGATTTTCGCCGCGGCCTTATTAAGCTTGATGTTACGTCATAGACACGGAGCAAGTATTTTAAAAATGAAACAACTCAGCATGTTGTAACACGTTGGAGAGAAAATATGCTTATGCACTTAAATAATCATGATGACTTGACATGCCGACATTCTAAAGCTAGCCCTAGTCGACGCGACCCCTTGCCGCCTCAACGCTATGACGATGACATGATTATGCAGAAAGTAAACTTACTTAGACATGAGAAACTTGTTAAATATGCACTTCAACTTAGCTAACAATCAATGAAGTTCTTACCGGCCTTCGCAGGACGCGTCGAGTTTCCTAACGCTCTTATCCTTAGGAGTTTTTCATTTCGGTGTTGGAAGATTCATTTCTCAACTATCTTACTTGGAACTTTTTTGCTTTTGGTGTTTCGATTGTAACTTCTTGTGTTGTTCTTTTTGGCGAACTGCTTTTTCTTCGCAAACTTGAGGAGGATTACTTTGATCTTACGTTATCTTTGGCGTGGTCTTTAGTTAGCATCTTGAGACACGATCTTTCTTTTTTCTTTCAACTTGATGAAGTATCTTTTTCTTTTCCTCATATTAAAGTAAGATCTGAAAGGCTTAGGTTCCATAGAGAACTTACTTGTTTTTGCTGCACTTTGTACTTCTTTAGGCGACTCTTAGCGTCGTGTCCGAGTTTGAGACTTTCTTGATCCGTCGCATTCTTGTATTTCACTTAGTTCGTACTTTGAACGATAGCTTGGAGATCACATAATGAGGGAGTTCTTCATGTCTAGAGACGCTGGAGAGGATGTCGTCCAGGATGTTGTGTCCATCGAACGCGTTTGGGAGAAGGTGACGCGTTGAGGGACGACGTTGATAACTTGCTGACGTAGCGGCTGATTGGCTCCTATTGACTTTTCATCTCTGGCGTGATGCTTTGCTCTTTATTTTGCAAACTTTGAGAGCTTCTGTCGCCTTGTTTCTTAATGATGACTTGGGTATCCTATCCCCCCTTGTGATGATTTTATGATGGTGTTCAGAGTGAGATTATCACATAGTAATCCAAAGTTGTCATCTTGCCTGACGCCGTCACTCTCTTTGTTGTACTTTTATTCAGCTTGAACAATAACAACTCTGAAAAGCTTATCCAATCAAGTTTGATTTAGATCATAAAGAGTTTAAGGAGATAGCTTAACGAAAGACTTAGGAGGTAATCTCATATTTGACATGCAATTCTTTTACTTCTCAGTCTATGAGCGTATATAAAGGTAGCATGCATCTTTATGCTAATTTAATCTTATTTATCGTGCACATTCAGGTGAGATATGATCATGGGAACTTGGTACTTGAATAAAGATATAGAATAAAGGATTAGAGAACTTAGCTTATGAGCCCTTATTTGCTCGTGATTAGATCGAGATGCATCATCTATCTTTAGCCATTGTAATTGTATTCTTGGACGTCGTGTTCCTTAGACACCGTCATGGTCGTACCAAACTTGTGGAGATATTACCCCTTGTCAATGAGATGCGAATAAAGCAACGCGGTGTTTCTTGTCTTTGGAGAGGAGTTCGTCTGACGTTGTCTTTGACGTCTCAGGTATGTGTTTTTCATGACGTCTTAGCGCCTTGATCGTCTTCTTGGAGGGTCTTACATGATCTTTTTAATCTTTAGCTGATTTTCTCGGTCTCTTATTGGCTCTTAACGATTCGCTCATCGTTTATAAACGAGATACGACGTAGTCATCATATGCAAGTAAAAAACGATACGACATGCTTAGGTAGATGTATACCATGCTTAATCAAGGTAAAAACTTTATGAACTTCCACTTAACCATAAAATTCTGATCTTTATAGATTCTCATGCTATAATCTTGAATCTCAAATAAGAATAAGAAAGATTTTATCTTTAGATCAAGTCTAACATGCTTTTCTATGGTGAATATGCAAATCTAGATATGAAAATCTCATGATAATGAACTTAAGAACTTTCCTTAACATGATTTCTATGTAACTTAATCTGATTTGGCATGGATATAATCAAGTTAAACCTTTTATAACTCAAAGGAAGAAGATTATGGATAGATATTACCGTTTTGGTGTGGGAGAAATCTGCCTTGGAGAACAAGAAACTTTTTCTGGATTTTTGTAATCATCTTGCAGTTCACTCGTCATTTATGAGCAAGGTATAGCGTCGTTGTCATCACATACAAGCAAAAACAACACGACATGCTTAAGTAGATGTACATAATGCTTAATCAAGGTACAAACTTTATGAACTTCTACTCAATCGTAATAGAAATCTGATCTTTTTAGATTCTCATGCTATAATCTTAAATCTTAAATATGAATAGGAAAGACTTAATCTTAGATCAAGTCTAATATTCTTTTCTATGGTGAATATGCAAATCTAGATATGGAAATCTGATGATAATGAACTTAAGAACTTTCCATTAGCATGATTTCTATGTAACTTAATCTGAGTTGGCATGGATATAATCAAGTTGAACCTTTTAGAACTCAAAGGAAGAAGATTATGGATATATATTAACGTTTTGGTGAAAGAGAAATCTTCCTTGGAAAACAAACGACTTTCAAGATTCTGCAGTCATCTTGTTTATGTGTGCCTGCTCTGTAGAAAATTCGGAATTGCATGATTCCAACGCCATTCGACCTATATTGAAGTCTACTTTAATCCCTCAAAATTTGATCGAATTTGAACATCGGGAAGGAGAGATACGAGTTTTTCAAAATTGTTTCGTAGACAGCTACGTGAACCGGGAATGATTTCGGATTTTGATCTTCTTCTTTGATCTTTGAAAGCTCGTTAGGTTTTGGCTTTTTTGTGAAGAATATATGGTTTCTTTTGATGAAAAGAAGGCACTTTTTTTTATCATGCCCCACGGTGGGCGCCATTGTTTGTAGCGAAATTAACAACGAGGTGATAACTAAGCAATTGTAGGGCAAAGATCAAACTTTACGGTGTCAACACTTCATCTAGAAAACACCATTGATAAAAGAGAGAGAACTCGAGATACTTGTGTATTACTTGGGGAAAAAAGGCCGCCTTACAATGATAAGGGAGTCCTTTATTTATAGGCAAACCCTAGTTCTATCTTTAAGGAAAGAATCTTATCTTTTTCCTTATATCTTTAACCTAATATAAAACATGGTAAAAGATATTCTTTCTAATATCTTTTACTATTTACATAATGGAATATTAAATAAAAAACATAAATATACTCAGCCGACTCTATCTTAATCTCGACGACGCCTTCATACTCGTTCTTTCTCGTACTCGTCGTCGTCTACGCGTAGCTCTTCTCGTCGGCGTACTTAATCTTCACGTAGGTGACCTTGGGAACTCGTAGATAATTAAGGGAACTCGTAGATAATTAAGGGAACTCGTAGGTGATCTCGTGGAGGAGTTCATCTATCTCGTAGATGACCTCATCTATCTCGTAGATGATGTCAGGGACCATGTTGATGATGTCACGGTGATGAATGACCTTGGGAGCTGATGAGGCTAAAGTCGTAGTGCTAAATCAAAGAAAACCCTAAACACTAACTAGAGTATAGCAAGTAAGTAGAGGTCGAACCCAAGGGAATCAAAACACCAAATCAATGTAGTCAAGTGAAATATCAACTAGTAATAAGTAACCAAGGGGGGGGGGTTTGATTGCAAGAACACACAAGTAACCAGTAACAACCAGAGGAAGTTTGGGTGAGAATATTATGCGAAGGGGTTTCACCTAGCAAGTATCCACACAACAGTCAATCAAGTTGATCATAGATTTATCTCAAGTTCTATTCAATCCTAGGGAATGTTCCTATTCCAATCTTTAATATATCAGCAGGCCAACCGGTCCTGATAATACTTACTATTCAGCAATCAGGGAAACCTCTCAAGATTAGATGAAATAGCAGCAAAGGGCACAGGAATCATAAGGATGCATGCAATAACTTACAACCGTCAAGTATTAAAATGCAATCAATTCTCTTTCATAAAAGCAATCAACTACCAGATCATGCAGATATGAGTGCTACAGTGACAAGGAATTTCACCGTATATTCCTAGTCTAGCAATAGAAAACTATCAATCAAACTAGTTGATTAAGCTAGCAAAACTAATAGAAATCAATAGATGAAGAACAAGAGAATTAATACAAACCCATAGGAAAAGAACAAGAGTTTAGAAATCTCACAACTTAATAACTGAAGGTTTCAACCGCTAAGCAAAACAATGGAGTTTAGTTCCTGCTCATGATTGCAAAACTAAATTGTCTGATGGAAAAGATGATAAAAGATAAAAAAGATGCTAGGGTATAAAAAGAGTTTAACCCTAGAAATATATGGTAAAAGATAATCCTAAAACTAAAATAATAAAAATAAGGAAAACAAAAGTAATAAAAAGAACAAGGAAACAAAATAACACATTCGTCCAAATATTTGCCCAGCTGCCTGCTTCTTTATTTATACCGGCCCACACTACTAGCCCAAAGTCACGGCCCATCATGTGCAATTCACCTTCTTCACGCAGAGCTCCAGGGGTGACATCATCCTCGCGTCAGCGCTCCATCAGCACTCCAATTCCTTCATTTAAGCGAGCCGGTCATCATTCTCCGCAATCCACTGCTTCCTAGCGATCGCCAGCTTGACCATGGCGATCGCGGTCGGCATTATTTTTTACTCTTTTCTTCTGTTGTGACATGGCGATCGCGGTCGGCATTATTTTTTACTCTTTTCTTCTGTTGTGACATGGCGATCGCCAACTTGGGATGGCGATCGCGGTTCCGCTCCAGTAGCTTTCTCAACTGCGTCTTCGACTCTTCTTTACTCCACTTCTTCACTTCATACCTTCTAAGTCTTCATAATAACTCCAATGATCCATAACATAGAAATGTCCCTAAACTCATACGAATATACTCCTAATACAATGTAATAATCCCTAGTTACGCTATACAAAGTGCACCGTATTAGGAGCCTCGTTAAAACCTCTTCTTAGGAAAACCTTGTGGGAAAAAACATGAGAAGAGTAAAAAGAGTACTCTGAGCTTAACTTCGTGATGTCAACGATCATGTTACTTGCTTGGACGTCTTCTATTGATCACCCCGTCTTCATGTACATTCCAACGCGTTGACCCTACGAACATGTCGCAACCGTAGTGGTATTTATAGGCACAAACACTCATTAACCTCTTCATTGGAGAATACAAGTTGATAAGGCTTTCTGGGTGGTGGAGTCGCGATGCTCATGATAGGGAGGCCGCGAGGCAAAGAAGCATTGTTCATCTTTCTCTGCTCACGTCTGTTAGGGGGAATGGGGACGTGTTTCCCTGCTATCGTTCCCACATGGCCGTCAGGCCTTGGAAAATTTTGTTGTTGATTACCTTGGGGGAGGTTGGGGTCTGTCGCGACTTGTTGGTTGCGTCCCCTTCCTCTGCCACTGTTGTTGTATCCTCCCCTGTACTGGCCTCGTCTAGGGTTTCTTCCACCTCTACCTTGTTGATTTCCTCCGCCTCTCTCATTCATGAGAACGGCTCTTTGCTCGGGTTCATTGTTCATTCTGGGGCCATTTCGACATTCATCTGTATTGTGAATTGTGGAATTATGATTAGCGCACTACATCCCATCGCGACCACGACCCCTTCCACCATTGTCGCGGCCGCGACCCCTGTTGTTACCGTTTTCATCTCTTTGATTCATTAGATTCTGAGCCTGAAACTGATTTTGATCTTGGTTCTGACCATAGTCCTGATGCTGTCCCTGATTCTGATGCTGCGTAGCCAGACCTGGTGCTCGCGAGTCGTTCTGACCCTGATTCTGATCGTACTGTTGTCTCTTATTTCCCCAGCCTTGATTGCCTTTCTTAGAACTCTGATTCTGATTCTGATTCTGTTTGATCTGACCCCCTCCCAAAGAGGGAGCTCTTGAGTGAGTTTCAACCTGAATCTCAACATACGCCCTCTCAAGCATGGCTTGGTAGGATTGTTCTTGCTTTCTGTATAAGTGCTTCTTGAACTCACTTCCATATAGCAAACCATCGAGGAACGCGACCCTCGCAATTTTGTCATCGAAATCATCAGCCTCTAGCACCATTCCCGAGAACCTTTTCACATACTCTTCAAGAATTTCCCCGACTTTCTGTTTAACTCCCACCACTTCTTGCATTGTGATCTTTCTTTTCTTTGACGAGCCAAAATGCAATAGAAAACCTCTCTCAATGTCCGCGAAGCATGTGATACTACCGGCAGGTTGATTCAGCATCCAGGTCATTGTTGTGTCGGCCAATGTCCCCGGGAAGCCCTTACACATTGTGGCCTCATCGGGCCCTCTCGTGATCATCGCATACTTGTAGCGGGAGAGGTGCTCCTTAGGGTCTCCCTTTCATGTGTACTCTTTGATGGTCGGGAATCTAAAATCCGGAAATGGGGGTGCATGAATTATATGCTCCGCGAATGTGGTTGTTCCGAACATAGATGAGAAATTGAGAGGAGGGTTGGTAGGATACACCTGTTTTTGATAGTCGTCGCGAGGATAGTAGGGCACTCCATGATGGTAGCGCGGAGTACGCGGCTCATTCAAGGGATAATACGCTTGGTCCCTCTCATCATAGCGTCCACCATGCTGAGAATAATAGTGGTCTTGATGGCTCGCGGGAGCCTGATTAAGATCAAAGCCTCTGTTTGTAGCGAAATTACCTACGAGAAGATAACTAAGCAATTGTAGGACAAAGATCAAAGAATACGGTATAATCTCAACACTCAAGAACAATTTAGAACGAGAGAAGAATTTAGGGTTTGAAGCTTGAACTTAGTATTACTCGTAATGGTGGATGAATGGTTGCAAAGCAGGCGTTAACCTTTTATTTATAGGTTAACCCTAATAATATCTTTTAGGAAACGAGATCTTATCTCTTCCTTTTATCTAAATAACGATATAACAAACAAGGTAAAAGATATTCTTTACTGTATCTTTTACCAATTACAATAATATAATAAGGAATAAGATAAAATATACTCGGCCGACCTAATCTTCAAGATAAACGAGACCTTTGCCACGTCTCGTCATGTCGACGACATCTTCCTTTTCTCTCGTCGCGTCGACACAGTCTTCCTACGCGTAACTCTTCACACGTTCCACACTCGTCGTATTTTTAGGCACAAACAATACCCCTAAGGCGTCTTATAGGGCTTAACGTCTAGTAGAGTTGGGAGACGCCTTCTTTCTTCAAAGAATACGTCTTCATTGCATCAGGATCGCGTTGATGGTTACGTCACTTCACTTTTTACTATCGTCGCAAAGCTTCGGTAATCATTCTTCTTCAATTATTTCCATGTGGCAGGCGAGGAGCTTTGTTATCCGTGCCGATAACGTTCAATCGCAACGGCTAGTTTCTCAACGGCTATAATGTCGTTGAACTTTCTTCCGTTTTCTTCGCGATCTTTTTGGCTATATTAAGAGAGGATCTTCATTTTTCTTCTACTTCTTCTGCAATTCGTCTACTTTGAACATCTCTTGCTTTCTTGCTTACTTACGCTAAAAAAGATCATTTGCTTCTCTTTTCTTCAGATCTCTTCTTCACTTTCTCTTTTAATCTTCTAAAATGGCTTCTTTCTACGTGCCAAAATTCATCTTGAAGGATTCCGATTGTAAATCGACAGAGGCACGTGACGTCGAGAGGATGAGATCGTTGGCGAATCTTGGTCCCGAGGTGGAGATTGAGATACCCTTTCATCACTGGTCATCGGTTTCCTTTCTCGCCGTTGATGAAGGCGTTCATACTCACGCTAGGGGTTGCTATAGGTCAACTTTTGTCTAGCGTCTGGAGAATCTTTGGTGCTCTGGACGACGTGAAAGAGAAACACGGAGTTGAGATTATCGTTGATGACCTCGCTTATTCTTTCAGCATTCAAACTAAAACGGTTGGAAGAGTGGGTCTCAGATCGAGACCTAAGGAGGCTAAGATCGCCATCGAGGGAAGTCAGGCTGATCGTCACTGGGCCGATTCCTTTTATTTTGTCAAAAAATCAACTCTTGGCGAGGAGTGTTCTTGGTTGACCGAATGCTGGAACCCCACGAGTGAGTTTGCTTTTTCAATTTGGGTCTCTGTTGTATACGTCGTCAATCGCTGATGTCTTACTTTATCTCGTTCTTCTTTGTAGTTAACGCGGATGCTATCGTGGTGAGGCGAGAGACTAAGAAGGTTATTGACAGACTTCTCGAGATCCCTGAGAGTGATCGAACTTTTCATGGTCACGACGGGAAGGGTCATCGTATTGCCTCGACGGCCTTGACTGGTAACGTGTTCACGCTCTTTTACTTGTTTTATTTTTTGCTTTGAGGGTCTTAACTCTTTTTCTTGTTGATCTTTTAGTATTCGCGGATCTTTCACGCGTTCGCAGTGGAGGACAATCCGCGTCCGCTCTCATCGCGTCGCGGAAGAGGAGTCGTACCGGAGAGGGAACTGTTTCTGAGTTTCTTATCCATATCACGCCAATGATCTCTCTCGTTTCGTCTCCATCTCCTTCTTCAATTCCGGCGAAGAAGTCTCGTAAGGGTAAGGAGAAAGTTGTTGAGAGGTTGAGTTTCGACTATGAAACCGTGGACGACTTCCCGGGAGTTATCTCCCGTGTCGTCGCGTCTGGAAGGTCGTTTTTGCCCGCCATGAAGAGGCTTCAAAATCCTCCGTCGCTCGACTACTACTTGCCGATGGAGACGGAAGATGTGATATGAGAGGCTCTTGCTACGCAATGGCAGGTAGGTTTTTCTTGCTTTTTATGCCGAGTCTCTTGTCTTTGATTCTATTCTGACCTCTTTATCTTCTCTCTTTTAGGCTTTTCAATCTTCGTTGTGCATTTATGGGCGTTTCTCTGATTTTTTCGATCGGGTGAAAGCTATGGAGGCCAAGCAATCGGCCGACGAGGCGAAGATTAAGGAGCTTAATGCGACGGTTGAGGCGTCGCGTAAGGCGGAAAATGAACCTCAAGAAAAGGTTGCGGTGGCGCTTAAACTTCACGTCGATCTTGCCAAACAGGTTGAAGATTCAAAGGGGAGGATTGCTGCTCTGGAGGATGAGAAGGCTAAGGTGGAGAAGAAGCTTGCTTCCGAGCTCAAGGAGGTGAAGCTTTATTGGTCTTGGCTTTCTCGTGTGGAAGTCATTGAGTAGTATGCTGCTGGTAAATATCACGGTTGGGATCCAGTGAAGGAGCGGAGGGAGTTTCAGGAAGCGTTCGCGGAGCTCCCTGAAGGCGTCAAGGCAGGACCTACGCATATGAATTCTCTGGAGGATCCTCACGTTATGGAGGATGATATCCCTCATCTTAACGAGGTCGATCCTAATGATGGCGTCGAAGATGACGGGGATGCTGGTGAAGAAGCTGTCGTGGAAGATTCTGAAGATGAGGGAGAGGATGAACATGAGTATGAGGACGCGGATAGCTCCTCATCGGGCTCTTCTGAGTCTGATAGCGATTCTTTGTGACTTTCTTTTTTTGTTTTACGCGTCGCCAGTCTTCGGGGCATTTTCTTGTAAATACTTTTCGTTCTCGCCCTTCATGATGGGCCTCTATAATATAACGTCGTATTTTGGAAATGCTTACTTGTTGATGAAGATGTCTCCGAGATCTTTTATGTTTGGAGTATGTCGTTGCATCTAGTCTTCCTTCTGTTGGCGACGACGTATTTGTCCATGAGTTTCCTCGAGTGACTTTTGGATCCTTTTTGAAAAGCCTTTGTCTTTCCAATTTCTTTATCTTGGGGGTGCTCCTTGACTCCCTTTTCTTCTTACAGGTAGGTGGTCTCGGTCTTGTTTTGACGCGTGTCCTATGCACTCCTCGTCTTTGGGTGTGTTTTCGTGTCTCCTTGAGTAGTCCTACCCCTTTTGGTAGGTTTGACCTAGGCTCCTTGTAGACTAGGTTAGAGCTATCAAAGACTCTTCTTTACTTGTTGTATTTCATACTTCATTTTTTGCGTCTTACGCGTCGTTCTTTTGCGTCGGGGGCGTTTTGGGAGCTTATCCTTTATCTGGCTTTGATATCTTATGTACTTCGTTCTGGCACGCGTATTTTGTTTTGCGTACGATTAGAACTTTTTTCTTATTGACTTTTAATTTCCGTGACCCCTTACGCGTAGCTCGTTTGTGAGTACGTAGGTTTGGTCCTTTGGCTTTTGCTTTTGCTATTTTATCTTTTAGGGTGTGATTTTCTACCCCTAGTGTGATACTTTGTCCGTGATGAACGTCTTAGAGGATTTTTTACTATCCTGATAGAGTGGTATGGTCACTGCGGCGGGTTTAGTTACGTTGTCGGCTTACATGAAGGTTGGGTCCAGCATTTCCTCCGAACCCTAAAGCGAGTGGCGGACATACGTCAGCGTGTGACGTTACCCCTTACTTTTAAGGTGGGTCCGTTGCCTCACGCTAGCGTTAGGTCGACGTTGAACTCTATTAATCGATGGGCCTATTCATCGTGTGGCGTCCGATTTCTAGATTGTTAGGACTTACGATGCCGGTGGACGCATCCCTGCCGGTTTGGCGTTTTGCCCGTGGATTCATGACTCTCAGAGGGTTCGTGGAAGGCGCAAGTACACGAACCTGGAGAGTGGTTGTGGTGATAGGTTTCCCTTCTCCGCTCAGAGGACCATGCCGGTTTCGTGAGGTGCCGGGCTTCATTCCCCATGACCATTGCCACACGTCGCTAACAATCATGGGAAGCGTCGACTCGGAGTCGGCGGTTTGGCTAACGTTGTCTACGCGTAGATGGAGCCTTGAACGCGTAGGCTAACAAAACTCCTCCCCGGCGCGGATTTTTGCCGCGACCTTATTAAGCTTGATGTTACGTCATAGACAGAGAGCAAGTAATTTGGAAATGGAACAACTCGGCATACTTTAACACGTCGGAGAAAAAGGAGTGTACTCATATATTAATAAAGAAAATGCATCATGAACTGACAGACTTCGACACCGACGCTTACCCCTAGTCGTCACGACCCCTTGTCGCTTCGACGCTAAGATAACGACGCTAAATTTATTGAAACTCTTGAAAGAAACCAATCTTACTCATGCAAGAAAGAACACAAAGGAAATAATGCTAGGAAATTTGGAAATTCATATCACTTCTTTAGACTTATGGTGGATGGTGCTTCAGGAACATGTAGTTTAAGTTGTTGCTCTTTGCTTGGATTTTTTGCTCGTACTTACTTGGAGGATTGGTATCCTCTTGCTTGTCAGAGTTTGCTTTTCTCATTGTGTCAGGGACCGACTTTCCATCCCTAGCTTTTCCTTCGTGATTCCTTGATTGCTACATTTTCTTTTCCTTGCCTAATGATGACTTAGTGGCTTTTTTCATTCCAATGCTATAGCATTCTCTCGCGACTTGAAGTTCGCCTTTGATTTCTTGGATCCCCCCATGGAGATGGGAATTTTAAAGACTGATGATACGTCGAGGGTACAGCTTTCATGTCGTGTAGCCAAGGTCTTCCTAGGATAATGTTGTATGGCGATTCGATATCCATCACCGCAAACTTCGCTTGTATATTGATACCCCTTGCGTAGATTGCCAATGTAATTTCTCCCAGCATGCTTGCTACTTCACCACTGAATCCTACTAGAGGAACGTGTGCAAATCTTGATAACACTACAATTTCTTAATTTCCGCTCAACAACTCAAATGAGTCTTACATTATGGGACGGAGAAAATACATACTACCGGGTTACTTATTGTTTGACTTTATGCGCCTAATGCCATCCATTGAGAACTAATTGGTCTAATGTCTTAGAAGAAAATCTTGCGGCGTAGATCAAATATGTCAAGGTGATAATACGATGAAGAGAGGTATACTGTTTATGTAAGAGGCGGACCGTAAAAATGCACATTCCTCGTATGAGACATAATATAGGGGTTTTTGCAGGAAACCACTCATTATATGTCGACTTTTGCAGAAAACCATTCTTTATATCGATAATTATTTTTAACCACCTAAATATCTACCTTTATTTACAATCAACCACCTTTATTTACAACCCATCACCGATGGACAAAATCCGTCTAATATTTTGTTAAAAGATGTGAAATGACCAAATTACCCTTAATCTATTTAATAAATTACCTATTTTATCCGGTTTAAGAGTTAAATTACCCAATCTAGTTAAAATATTAAACAATTTTAGGTATTAATACTTAATCTAATCTTATCTATATAAAAGTTGGTTGTACATTGCCAAAATTGAATGAAATTGGTACCAATTTAATGCATTACTCATTTCTTAATCACCTCCTATTGGACTTTTAGGCATGTATTTAAATATATTTCTTATATCCATATGTTATATTTATTTATGGTCTACTTGATTAAGTCACAAATTAAATTAATGTGTGAGCTTCTCTTATGACAATGCAAACTTATTCTAATATTATGTTTTAAAACTACTTCAAACGTAAATATAAGGAAATAAAAAATACTTATATTTACAAATATTAATAAATTTGATAACAACAACAACACATTAACAAATAATGTATAACTATATTAAATCACATACGAAAATCCGTAATTTTCTCGCGCAGAGCGCGAGGCCCGTATCTAGTTATAATAAAAATTGAAGGAAGGAGGGATTAAACCATCTGACCTTTATGACCAAAGTTCAAACCCTCTAGTCACCTAAACTATTTTGACTTTACATATAATCTTGATATAAATTTAATTATTCCCCTGCGCTGGTGATGAGGAGTCGCTACACATTGAAGGAGTTGATAGGAAGCAGAGGTTGCCTCTGCGCAAACCAATCGAGGTAAACATACTCCACAACGAAGCAACAAGGATTGCAATTTGTGTACTAAAAGATCCTCTTCAGATAGTTATGGATCGAAATCGAAGGCCTAGATAGGACATGAAACGTTCCACCTTCTTTCGCTGTCATAGAATGCTATTGTCATTCGCCTCCTCTACAACTCGCCCCAGCAATGCCGACGGGTTGATGATCCCCCTGAAATTTGAATATCTCTGCATTACATGTGCAAATCAGAGGGTTTCGGTGGAGAGGAAGACGAAAGGGTTATCGCAAGGAAAGCCAAGTATTTCGATAGAATTAAATTTATATAGGAGAGGAAAGTAAAAATAGCTCAGGTGGTGAGAGGTTCTGAACTTTGGTCATGAGGTCAAGGGTTCGATCCCTCATTCCTTCATTTTTATTATATTTGGGTTAAGCATTAATACTTGAACCGGTTTAATATTTTAACTCTCAAACCAGATAAAATAGGTAATTTATTAAAAAATTAAGGGTAATTTAGTCATTTCACGTCTTTTGAGCAGAATATTAGACCAATTTCGTCGGTGGGTGGTTGATTGTAAATAAAGGTAGATATTTCGTTTTTAAAATAAATATTGATATAAAGAATGAGTTTCTAAAAAACAACGGGTGGTTTCTTACAAAAAAAAACTAAAATATAACAAACGGAATACCATATAAATTTCAACTGTTACAACACCTAAGGGTATATTTGGGTGTTGTTGGAGCTGGAATTATAAACGAGTTGTTGGAGCTAGTAGCTCATTGTTGAGTCATTCCATCGATATTGAATAAACGCCATTGTGTACAAAGCCATGGACAAGTCAGCTTACGCAGAGTCGGATATGAACAGGAGCAACATGGGCGATTGCACAGGGCCCCAAAATTTTAGGGGCCCAAATATTTTTCAGCCCATTAGTATATAAGGGTATTATTTGTTTTTTTCTTAATTTTCTGATTCCCTAATTCCTGTCTCAAACCATTCACGACATTTGCCTTTGAGTTCGCCTCTTCGTCTTCTCCACACGCGTTTCGAGATTGAATGATTTCGATTATTCCAACAATTTTCTCTTAATTATGGAGTCGATTTCTCCTTTCTCTTCCAACGGTTGGATCTTTTCTCTCTTCTCTTCTCTTCTCATGGTCATGTCCATAAATTCTACCGGGATGAAACCCTAAGAAATTCATCCTCAATTTGAGGTCGTCTGAAGACTGCTCACTGTCACTGCTCAATTGAACCCTAATCCAAAAAAATTTGTTTCATTCCTTCTTGGCTGAGCGTCTGGGCCTGAAGCCTGAACTCCTGAAGTGCTCAATTAGCCTGGTGCGCAAAATTTCGTCTGAAGTGGTCTGCTTGCTCAGTTGCTCTCCTTCAATATTCAGAATAATATTATACTATTCTATTGCTAGTTCTATTGTTAATTTTGATCATTAACATCAGCTTGATTCAATCTCCGACCTGATATTAAGTTTATTGTTATTGTCTTATTGAAATTTTAATAAGAAATTATTTGTTTTTAGGAATCAGTTAAATCTTGTAAATCAGAACCTGTGTTTGTTGATTCAGAAATCAGTTTACTGTATTGGCTTTATCTTGTTGATTTGGTTTAATTTAAAATAAAATAGATACAAAAGAAGGTTAATCGAATATTCTCTATTTACAGGTGCACTTAATTTAGGCCTTTTGGAGCTTGGATTTTGATGTTGAAGGAGCTTTCAATCCAGTCTTCAAGCTAGGTTTGTTTGTTCCTTGTCTTACTCTTAGTTATGTCTTCTATTAGAAAATGTCCTTTTGGATTTCAAAAGCGTAAAAAGAAACAAAAAACTGATGAGTTAATTCAATCTCAAAGAGGAACTCTAGATCGTTTTTTTACAAAAGAATCACCAATTTCTCTTGATAATCAAACTGTTCATGACAATGCTAATGTTGATAATGTGGATGATATTCAGCAAAACTGTGTTGCTACTAATATTGATTGTTTGGATGATACCCCTGAAAATATTAATGTTTTTAATGCCAATATAGACTCTGCTGATGCATTGGATGCTCACACAAATGAAAATGCTAATGTAAACATTTCAAATGATTTTGTGCAAGATGATTTTGATGGTGTTGATGATTCTTTTCCTAGAAATAGCTTAATTCTGAAATGATAGATGTTCTTGTAGCAAAGGGTCCTAAAAGAGATCTATCTATTCAAAAGGGTCCTAAGGATAGATTATCTAGACGATTTGTGTATTATTGATGATGCAATTGGTCACTTGAGAAAAGATTTGAAGTTTTTCACGATTATGAGACAAATTTTGGATTTTTCTTCACTTGTAAAAAGTTGCGATCTTTAGATGATGTGTCATTAAAGGAATCATGTGACGTCTTGAAGAAATACTTAAGAATCATGAACAATTTGATATTGAGGGTGATGAATTAAATATTGAGTTGAAATTACTTCAAGATTTCTTGCCTAAACCAAAGAAGAGGATGAAGTGATGGAGACTATGGATATTTTAGGTTTTTTGAAGCGTGTTGATTGTTTTCCTAATGCAATTATTGCTTATCGAGTTCTTTTGACTATTATTGTAACTGTTGCATATGCAGAAAGAAGTTTTTCAAAGTTGAAGCTAGTGAAGTCTTACCTGCGTTCGACAATGACACAAGAGCGGCTTAATGGATTGGCCTTGGTAGCAATTGAAAATGATGTTTTGGAGAAAGTTAATCGTGAAGAAATGATCGAAGAATTTGTTTCCAAAAATGTTACAAGGAAAATACTCTTCAAGTGAATTATCTTGCTAGTTTAAATCATTAGCGATTTAAAAAAAATCTTATACATAATACAAATTTGATATTTATGACATTTGATTTTTTAATTTTAATTTTAATTATTTTATTAGAGCCTATTTGAAGTTTTAGCACAGGGCCTCTCTAAACATTGAGACGACACTGAGCTTACGATTCAAGTCAGAGTTAGTAGTGTGGGTCACTGAGTCCGAGCTGGCACCTTGCCATTGGTTCTGCTTCCCTTTAATAAGTGAGTATATATAGTTTGTTAGACACTCACTTTTTCAGTTAGTTGAATCAAGTATGAGCTTATGTTTCTTGATGTCAAAGCGGGGAGGTCGAGCGTTAGGCCATTTTTGGCAGTCTCGAAACGTGAGGATTTTTTAAGGCAAAGATGTGATTCCGGAGGAAATGGTGCAAGAATTTAAATAGTGGATCTGAATTGATTTTGGAGAAGTTTAGTGATTATTAATAGAAGTTTAGAAATGGCATGTTTTTGAAAATTTAATAGACAGATAGACTCATTTTGGTAAGTTAAAATTATTTAATCATTTTCATAATTAAAAATAAGAAAATTAAATTTTATCATTTTTATAATATTAAACATAAAGGGTTATTATAGTAATTTGTCATATTAACATAATTTTAAACAGAAAATGAGAATGAGTTGTGTTGGCTAACAAAGAGCTTAAAATTGATGGTTTCTGATAAGAGGTGGTTTCAAGCAATATAATGTACCACCCTTTATTTGGGTCAATTTGCATAAAATCACTCTTTATTTGTGTATTGATTTAAAATCATCCATTATATCACTTTAGTTTACAAAAGACCACCCTCACCCAACTTCCGTTAAGTATTCTGTTAAAATTGTAAAAGACTATTTTACCCTTAACTTTTTAAACTAATTATACTCTTTTACCAGGTAAATTACCTGCTATTGCAATTTCAAATTGAAATGGGAATTAGGGTTCATGAATTGAAAATGTGATGGAAAAATTAGGGGTAATCTCTCTCCATTCCAATCCAACGAATCAATCACTGGATCTGAAATCCAATAAAGCAATCTCCATCTCTTCACTCTCATCTCCCTCGGGATCTTAAGCAAATCTGCCGAATCTCGACCTATCTCTCTCTGATCCATGAAAGCGCTTGGAGACAAGCTTATCTCGGAGCAGATCTTCACCAAGAGCTATTTTGTCGAAGCCAAATTGATCTTCATGCGATGTCAGAGCTTGGACATCGGAACTTCGACCAGGCCGTGTGCGCTTCTCGAAGAGCAAAATCAGAGGAGCCGCCATGGCAGGAAAGCTTGTAAGCGCGGAAGCTTGTTTGGATATCCTAGACCTTTTGTATGAAACATAGGAGTTCTTGGACGCTCTTAGGCATCCGATCTTGCTCGCCGGTTCCATTCTAGTGACTACTTATACAATTACAAGCAGATTTGTGAGTTTCCGGTGGTGCTTGGATGAAGTTCATCGGTGCTTGTCAAGAGATGAGATTGTGTAGTTTAGTTCGTAAAAGCATTCTTCATCACATTTTGGGGCTTTTAGTTCGTACAAGCATATATGGGAGTTTCCTTACATTTTGGGAGATGGGTCGATTCGTTGGATTGGAATGGGAAGAGATTACCCCTAATTTTTCAATTTCATGAACCCTAATTTCCAATTTAATTTGAAATTGCAATAGCAGGTAATTTACCTGTATAAGAGTGTAATTAGTTTAAAAAGTTAAAGATAAAATAGTCTTTTACAATTTTAATAGAATACTTAACGGAAGTTGGGTGAGGATGGTTTTTTGTAAACAAAAGTGATATAACGGGTGGTTTTAAATCAACACGTAAATAAAGTGTGGTTATATGCAAATTAAAAAAAAAAAAAAACTCTATAATGTATTCTATGGGTAGTTTTCTGTAGTAAAAATCTCTTTATTTAATATCTGAATTACATATATACGGAGTAAGATACAATTGTCTTTATTTTCATACAACACCGTATGCAGAATCCAGTCCAACATGTAGAAAGAGATAAATTGTTCGCTGCCATCAAGCTACAGGGTCTTGTATGATTGTTGTCACTGCAAATTCTACACAATGCAAAAAAGAATTAAATGATAACATGTTAACGACTTCGATATAAACTAAAAGCAAACAGATACCCAGTATACATACTCTTCGCACGAGCTGATTTAGTGCGATTGGCACGTCCTGCTAATGCATTTTCCGAAACATCCCTGTTTGAAGAAAAAATAATTACACTATAAGTTCTAATTTTAACATGAACATCAATTCAATACAAATATAGGTAAGGAATTAAGACTCACAGAATCCTCAAGTGACCAAAGTAGACGAGTTGAAGAATCTTGGTGGGAATCACTCCACTAAGATTGTTGCCATTTAGTTTCCTGCAGAAAAATAAGGTAAAATTGATTGTTGCCACATCAAATATCATTTTTGGTGTAATTATTTTTCAAAGACAACAGATTAATCATTGATGAATGAAACATTTATTTGTTGAAGTTGACGTACATTACAGCCAAGGATCTCAAGTTACCCAAAGAAGCTGGGATGGAACCAGAAAGAAAATTCAAGTGTAGGTCCAGCTCAATCAAGCTTGTTAGATTACCAATCTGGCGAGGAATTGCTCCACTAAGGTTGTTTCCACAAACTTTCCTGCATATAGAGTATAGACAGATTAGATGAGTAATCAATGGAGGAAATTTTAGAATTTTAGCTTCATGATTTAATTTCAATTAGAACATATACTTACAAATACTGTAGGTTGCTGAGCTGTCCGAGTTGAGGCACAAGAGGGCCGGATAATCCAGCATTACCTAGATCACTAAATATGTTGAAAGCTGGGTATATTAATATGTTCTCTTTGAACCCAAAGTATGGCGATATTGAAATGACAAGTTATAAAGACATACATCCTTGTGACGCTATTTTCGTTGTTGCAAGTGACATGAAACCAAGTACAGGGATTAACCAAAGTTGGATCCCAGCTTGTTAAGACATTGTTGGGGTCGTTCAATTCTTGTTTCCATGCGTTAAGAGCGTCGCCTGTAACCAAAATAAAACTATCTTAGCCATTAATCCTAGCTTAGGAAAGATAATTAGGAGTATTAAATATTGACCTTCAAGATTGGAAGTAACAGCTGCAAGAAGAGTGGTGAGGATCACAAAACATAAAGGAAGAGAATTGGCCATTTAATTAATCCTTAAGACTAAATTTGGTAATTAAGATGCTACTGCTCAATACACGGTTGTCTTCAGCAATTTTATAGCGTCTGAGTGTTTGATTGGAATCCATGAAACAAATAATAATCTATGCTGTTGTTTTTTGACCGATGTGTGAAGATTTTTCATCCTTTGACTCCTGCGAAAGATTAGGCAAATTACCTCAAAAGTCAAGGAAGTAGTCGAGGATCGTGTGCGTAACCGTTAATATCTATTTCTAAACAACTCTAACAATTTTAATTTGAGAAACCCTAGTTTTATAATATACTGGAATTTTTGGGTCCGCGCTATTTTTACGGCTTATAAAACTTCATAATAAGGCGTTGCGAAATTGAAGAGTAGAAAATGATGATATTTCCATACAAATCCATTATAAACATGTATTTGGTGGGTCAAAATCATCATTTAAACCACATATTAGTAAAGGTAGAAAAGAAATAAGAAAAGGAAAAAATCAAGAAAATGATAAATTAAAAACAAAGCATTAAATGCAGTGTGATTAATTTAGACAACCCATAATTTTATAGTATATTAAGATAAGATAAGATAAGATTAAGAAAAGATTAAGATGATACTGATTTCAATGCTTTGTTTTTAATTTATCTATTTTCTTGATTTTTCTTTTCTTATTTCTATCATACGTTTACGAATATGTCACATAAATAAATATTTTGACCCCCCAACACATGTCTATAGTGGATGCGTATGGGACATTTGGGTGCCTAACGCGGGCTGGAATTGGGCTATGTTGACCCATCTTCCTTCCTCGCTTCTGCTCAAGCTCGGGTGGGTGGCGTTGTGTGAGGGGATTGACCTTCCCGATGTCATCTCCTTGAGACACTCTTCGTCGGGAGATTACTCCACTGCCTTTGCTTATCATGCGCTGAGCAAGGGCTCTTGTGGTGTGCAGGATAGTATTCTTAAGAAAATCTGGCGTATGATTTGGAGATTCCACGTCCTAGAGAGAATTCGTTGCTTTCTCTGGTTGGTTTCTAAAGGCAAGATTATGACGAATGCGGAGCGCTTCCGTCGGCATATTGATTAAGTCGACTTGGTGTAACCTGGTCTCCATTGGTAAATAACCCGAGTTCTTTGTTGGGGATGTTTCTCGGTGGGCGCTTCTTAATCTGGATAATAAGTTTGATTTGAGAGGTGTGACATGACAGACAATATTCTCTTTGCTACTACGATTAATTTGGTGGGCTTGGAAGTGGAGAAACGAGAGAACCTTCAACGACGCTTCTACGCTCCCAGATAAGCATGACTTTGTTCTGTCTAAAGCCCGTCAGTCCACGCTGTATGGAATAAGAAACAGGCCCTCGCCCTCTCCTGCAAGCCGGGTATTCGCAATATTTCTTGGGAGAAGCTTGGTGTGGGTGCTGTTAAAGTGAACTCTGACGGTGTTGTCCGTGGTGACTTGGGGTATGTGGCTGTGGAAGGTTTGATCAGGGATGAGTTTGGTAATTGGCTTGGGGGTTTTGCTGCTAATCTTGGCTGCAGTTCGGTCATTATTTCTGAGCTTTGGGGTATTTATTTCTGCCTTCAGTTAGCTTGGGGGTTTTAGAGTTGTGCATTTGGAGTCCGACAGTTCTCTTGCTATTGATTTTCTTGGTAAGGACATGCCCACCCATCACCCCCCCTTTGTAGCCTGGTTCATAAGTGTCAGAGCTTTATTCGTAGGGACTGGTCTATTCAGTTCCGCCATTTTTTTAGGGATGCTAACCAGGTTGCGGATCGCTTAGCCTCCTTAGGATTAGATTTTCCCGTAGGTTTTCATTTCTTAGGCGATCCGTCGGATTGTATTTTGAACTTGATCTCGAACGATGTAAGGGGCGTGGCTACCCCGCGTTTTTAATAGCCACCATTTATATATGAGCGCGAGAGTGTCGCCTCTCCTTCCGACCAAAAAAAAAATAGTGGATTCGTATGAAACATATCATCATCTTTTACTCTTCAATTCCGCAACATCAACACACAAGTCTTACACTAATTAATTAAAAATACAAAGTACTAAAAATCATCTAATAAAAAGCACGTCTATTGAGAAAGGTAATGAAAAGAAGATTAAGGCTATTTTAAGCAAAAGATACAAAGAAAACATTAATTTAATAGTTGAAAGTTTACTTCCTAAGTGAATTTAGTACCTCAAGTTGAAGTTGATTTAAATAGTTGAATTTGATTAAATAAAAGTATGTTCTCAGAAGAAGTAGATGAAATGTTATAAAAATGAATGGTGAAATTACCGAAAAATGTACCAAGAAAACTCAAAATATTAACCTTAATCTATTTTGATAATTAATATTTATGAAACGCCTATATGCACGCGAATCGAGGCCTATATGCACGCGATTCCGTGAGCAGAAATTATGTGCATAGATTGGTGCGTTGTTGTATTGCGCACAAGGGTATTTTCCAGATAAATTTGAAAATTCTGGCAATGGCTGGCAAACACGTGCGTAGGACACCAACGCACATAAAAGGTAATGCGCAAACGTTCAGCGCACAACTTCGGGAATCCGAAACGTCGTGCGCTGAAAGATGTGCGCATTTGGCCTGCGCACAGAAAGATGTGCGCAGATCCAATGCGCATATAAGGCCTTTTATCGTTTTTGCGTATTTTCGAGCCACTTTTTGTGATGGGGATCAGAGACCTTATACGCACTTTATATGCCTAATAACACTAAATTCTATAAGTTTTTCAAACATAATCAACATCGATGTGCTAGACCCTTCATATCGCAATTATTTCAACTATTTCGAAGATTGAAAGACTAGTAAAGGTTTACAAAGGAGGTGTTACTTGAAGAGTACGAGATTTCGACTTGAAGTTACCGGCAAGGTTAAATAGCTATAATATGCATTGAAAACAAGTTTCATTGCATTCTGATGTCCTTTGGGCATCTTTTCGCCTTATTGGACCTTAAAAAGCCTTAAGGCCCATTAAGGCCTTTTAGCGTTTTTGCGTATTTTCGAGCCACTTTTTGTGACGGGAGACCTTATACGCACTTTATATGCCTAATAACACTAATTTGTATAAGTTTTTCAAACATAATCAACATCGATGTGCTAGACCCTTCATATCGCAACTATTTCAACTATTTCGAAGATTGAAAGACTAGTAAGGGTTTACAAAGGAGGTGTTACTTGAAGAGTACGAGATTTCGACTTGAAGTTACCGACAAGGTTAAATAGCTATAATATTCATTAAAAACAAGTTTCATTGCATTCCGACGTCGTTTGGGCATCGTTCCACCTTATTGGACCTTAAAAGGCCTTAAGGCCCATTAAGGCCTTTTAGCGTTTTTGCGTATTTTCGAGCCACTTTTTGTGACGGGAGACCTTATACGCACTTTATATGCCTAATAACACTAATTTGTATAAGTTTTTCCAACATAATCAACATCGATGTGCTAGACCCTTCATATCGCAACTATTTCAACTATTTTGAAGATTGAAAGACTAGTAAAGGTTTACAAAAGAGGTGTTACTTGAAGAGTACGAGATTTCGACTTGAAGTTACCGACAAGGTTAAATAGCTATAATATTCATTGAAAACAAGTTTCATTGCATTCCGACGTCGTTTGGGCATCGTTCCGCCTTATTGGACCTTAAAAGGCCTTAAGGCCCATTAAGGCCTTTTAGCGTTTTTGCGTATTTTTGAGCCACTTTTGTGGCGGGAAGACCTTATACGCACTTTATATGCCTAATAACACTAAATTGTACATGTTTTTCCAACATAATCAACATCGATGTGCTAGACCCTTCATATCGCAACTATTTCAACTATTTCGAAGATTGAAAGACTAGTAAAGGTTTACAAAGGAGGTGTTACTTGAAGAGTACGAGATTTCGACTTGAAGTTACCGACAAGGTTAAATAGCTATAATATTCATTGAAAACAAGTTTCATTGCATTCCGACGTCGTTTGGGTATCGTTCCGCCTTATTGGACCTTAAAAGGCCTTAAGGCCCATTAAGGCCTTTTAGCGTTTTTGCGTATTTTCGAGCCACTTTTTGTGACGGGGAGACCTTATACGCACTTTATATGCCTAATAACACTAATTTGTATAAGTGTTTCAAACATAATCAAATATTGAAAATAACACAACTTTGTGCGCTGACCTAATGCGCACAAAGTAAGCAAATTTCAAAAATTTCAACGGCTACTTCTTTAACCTGTGCACAGAATCTAGGCGCACATATGTTCAACCTGTGCGCAGTCGTTCCGCGCACCAGTTGTTACATATTCTGAAAATTTATGAAAAGTACCTGTAATACCTCGTAATACCTAAGTGCGCAGAACACCAGCGCACAGAGTGGTGCGCATAAGATGCGCGCACGGAATCGCGTGCATATAGGCCTCGATTCGCGTGCATATAGCCATTGCCAATATTTAGTATTAGTTAGAGTTAAATTTCTTAATTTGATAGTTTAATTTACCGAAAATGTTAATTTGGCCTAATCTATATATAACTACTAAAGCAAAACCTCTTCTTCTCATTCTAGATATGACACGTAGATAACTTTCATTAGAGCAACCCACTTGTCGGTTTTCTGCCGTTTTTATTTTCAAAATAATATATATATCAAATTTATAAATAAGCGAAACAATATCACAATAAAATCTCTCAGATATGGAAACTTAGAAAAAACAGGGCACGCAAATATCCCAATGATATTAAATGCCATATTTTAAGATATTATTATGTGTCAAATTTTGGTTATAACCATTAATATAATAAATAAGGCAAAAAAAAAAACAAATCACAAATTATTAAATAATTGATTGTCATATATGTTTTCTATAGTTTTAAATACACTAAAAAATAAAATAAAAAATAACAAATATTGCAAAGTGGTAAATAATTAAAGATTGAAATATAAACAAATTTGTATAATAACTATAATATTCTATAGTTTTGTTTCAATATACATTATTATTTGTTATTTATATATCTCTAATAATAATATTTAATCAATTTATAAATTTTATAACATAAATTTACCTTTGTAATTTATCTAGATTGTATACATAAATGACATTTTTTAATTTCAGATCGAAAATGCTCAAAACTTGAAATTATCGAACCCGAACTAACACGTGAATAAGCGCCCCGAATCTGACTTGATTAAAAGAAGTAGAGTATGTTAATATAATTATTATATATATTTATTTAGTTTTTAATTATTATTTTTGTAATAAAAAATAGTGTTGTTAACCCTATACGTTTTCGACTTGAACCTAGAATGATCAAATCCTACTTGATTGATATGATTGACTGCTCTAAATATAATTGGATTAAACCACCGGAAATATATGGCGATATTACCTCAAAACACCCGTTCTATTGAAAGTTATTTTTCCCCTATATAACAGGGTTTTTTTAACGAAAAGTGTTGATGACGACGACGACGGATGGTTAATTGTTTACTAGGTTGTTTTTATGAGTGGTTAAAATTAATTTTCAATAAAGTTGGTGCTTTAGGGCTATATCGTCTATATAACCGGTGGTTTAATCCAATTTTACCTAAATACTAATTATATCAATTATTAAGATAAAACTTAATAATTTTAAGAAATTATACAATCCTTACATGGTACAAATCTAGTTTTAAGTATATGATTTTGAACTCATTAGTTGGGACAATGTGTACTCATGAAGTTGGGCTAAAGGGCCCAACTCCCGGTCCGGATGGGTTCCAACCTATTTTCTTCTAGAAGAGTTGGAGTATTGTGGGGGACTCGGTGGTCAGGGGTGTTCTGGATTTTCTTGCTTGTGGGAAATTGCCGGCGGGGTTAAATGAGACCCTTGTTGCTCTTCTTTCGAAAGTTTCTAATCCTGACAAGGTTTGCCTCTTTAGACCCATCAGCCTCTGTAATGTCTCCTACAAGCTTATTACTAAGGTTTTGGTGAATCGGATGCAATTCTTGATGACGGATCTGATTGGGCCTACTCAAGGCAACTTTCTCCCTGGCAGACTGATTACTGATAACATCGTCCTTGCTCAGGAAGTGGTTCACTCTATGAGATTTAAGGATGGTGTTAAGGGATGGATGATTCTCAAGATCGACTTGGAGAAGGTGTACGATCGCCTCATATGGGACTTCATTGCTGATACTCTTGTGGATGTGGGTTTCCCGGATCAATGGGTTAGCTGGATTATGGAATGTGTGTCTTCCTCGTGTATGAACGTCCTATGGAATGGGGAAAGAACTGCGACCATTACTCTGACCAGGGGAATCAGGCAAGGAGACTCCATTTCTCCGTATCTTTTCGTGCTTTGTATTGAGCGTCTTAGCCATTTGATCTTGCAATCTTTTAAGAGGAGGGATTGGAAGGCGATTCAAATCTCGAGGGGTGGTCCTAGACTTTCTCACATTATGTTTGCTGACGATATCCTCCTTTTTGCCGAGGCTTCGGTCGCTCAGGTCCGTGTTATTCAGAGCTGTCTGGATTTGTTTTGTCGGTCTTCGGGTCAAAAAGTGAATCCGCCTAAGTCTAAGCTTTTAATTTCGCCGAATGTGTGCGAGGCTACTGCTGCTCAGATTGGTCAGGCTAGTGGTTGGACTGTCACCTATGATCTTGGGGTGTATTTGGGCATGCCTTTACTTCACAAGAACGTGGATAAGCAGACTTTTGAACCCTTGCTTGACAGGATTAATTCGCGGCTTTCGGGATGGAAATGTCGGTAGCTGAGCTTTGCTTGCAGAGTTACCCTCGCTAGATATGTCCTCCACTCGATCCTGGTCTATACTATGGCTACTCTGACCCTCCCAGTTTTTGTCAGTGATAAAATCGATCAGCTCACTCGCTCTTTCATTTGGGGCAGTTGGGGTGATAGGAAGCGTATGCATATGATGAGATGGGAGGAGGTTTGCAAACCCAAAGAGTGCGGGGGTTTAGGTTTGAAGTCTATGGAGGATCTGAACCAGGCTATCACGGGTAAGCTTGCTTGGCGGTTTAAGAAGGATGAGAATAGTCTTTGGAGCAGGGTTATGAGAGCCAAGTATATTCGGCCCTCGGGTGCTGCTCATGCACATCCCTCTCCTATCTGGAGAAGTATCAAGAAGGCGGATGTAAAGGTGGTTATTCCGGGTTCTAGATGGCATGTGGGTAACGGTTCCTCTATTCTTTTTTGGAAGGATCTCTGGTTGGGGGACTGTAGTTTCAGACTTGTGCCAGAAGGGAGATCAGGGCGGAGTTGTTGCAGGACATGGTTATCGATCTCTGGATTCTGGGACGTGGTTGGAATTGGGGTATTCTGAATCCGTTGCTGCCTACTTCGTGTCTCTTACGGTTGGCGGCCATCGTTGTGTCTCCTGAGCCTGACCACTCTGACGTTTTGGCTTGGAGTCACTCCCGGGACGACAATTTCTCTGTCGCCACGGCTTATGAGTTGCTTCATGCTAAGACTGTTTATGTGGATATTGATGGGAGGATTTTCAAGGTCATCTGGAGTCTTCGTGTTCAGGAGCGGGTTCGTTTCTTTGTTTGGCAGGCTTTTAGAGCAGGAGTTCTTACCAACGCTGAGCGTAAGCGGCGTCATCTGAGCTCGGAGGATTTTTGTCCTTATTGTCTTGTTGACCCCGAAAGTATGTTGCGTCTTTTCCGGGATTGCAGGAATTCGAGAGCCATTTGAGAGTCTGTTCTGCCCCCCAGCTTACGTTCCGAGTTCTTCAGCCTTAACCTGGTTCAATGGTTAAGGATCAATCTCTTGAAGAAGGTGCATATCGATGGGGGTGGGTGAATGGGCCTGTGTGTTTTCCATTGGTCTTTGGAGCATTTGGAAGTGGAGAAATTCCTGGGTCTTTGAGAAAAATGTTTTCTGTGGTGATAAAGCTTCTCGCATCCTGTCGCTGGCTAAGGAGTATATGAGTGCTAGAGTTGTGACCTCTGATCCCGATAAGAAGCCCAAGGAGTGGCGGCTGATTAAGTGGTCTCCTCCGCTGAATTCGGTCATTAAAATCAATACTGACGGGTCGGTTATCAATGGTCTTGTTGCTGCTGCGGGTGTCTTGAGAGATTCTAAAGGTGTCTGGCTTGCGGGGTTTGTGCAAAATCTTGGCTCTTGTTCTGTTCTGATGGCGGAATTATGGGGTATCGTTTCGGGTCTCAAGTTGGCTTGGGATAGGGGATATATGAGTGTTTATTTGGAAACAGATTCGTAGATTGCGACTCTGTTGCTTAACAAACCTATGGATCGTTGTCACCCCCTTTTTAGCCTCGTCTCTATGGCGTTGGGCTTCTTTCGTAGGGACTGGTTTGTCCAAGTTCATCACGTTTACCGCGAGGCGAACTCGGTCGCTGATAGTCTCGCTTCTTTCGCTTTTTCTTTTCCTTTAGGTTTCCGTGTTCTTGTTTTTTCCGCCCGATCGGGTGTCTCTGTTACTGTTGAATGATGTGAGGGGTTTGTCTACGCCTCGCCTGGTGGCAAAGTAGCATTTTTTATTTTAGAAAATTCTCGAGAGTTTCGCCTCTCTTTTCACCAAAAAAAAAGGGCCCACCACTGCTTGCCTTCATCTTTTCCTGCTATCTTCTTCGTCATTCCCTGCTATCTTCTTCGTCATTCCCTGCTATCTTCTTCATCATTCCCTGCTATCTTCTTCGTAAAATTCAAACTAGGATTTCACGTGATATCATCATCTTTCTCCTGGAGGAGCGCTGCTAAAGCTATGATTTTGCAACTTGTTGCCATGGCGACTCCATTAGTCTCTCTTTTTGCTCCCTCTTCATTAGTCGAGAGCCAGACATTATCAAGCAAGCCACGGCTTGTCAACGCCGATCAAGGACGGTTTAGGGTTGTACCACAACCTATTACCTGGGTGTCGCCACCTCATCCAATTACATATAGGAGTGAAGATAGATGCAACTAGAGATTTCAGGGGTAAATTTGGACGAAAATTTATTCAAAATACTTAAGCTAAGTTATAATTTCCATCAAATGAGAAGTTAATCTATATATATATAAAAATTGATGGGCCTTGACAAAGTAATGGTAATCGATACCGAGTTAATGCACTGATTTAATGATATTTAACATAAATCATAAGAAATTCATTAATTAAAGAATAATCAAAGCTTGAATCAACAAGTTTATTTAGTCAACAAGTTTATCAACTTCGTTTAAGAAACGTTGTTGAACCGTTTATATTAAGAAAACAAATTAAGCATGAACATTGATGTATTCATATCCCCTATTTAGAGGGACTAGAGTGACTTTTTCTTTTGTTGAAAAAATCATTTATCATTTTATTGATTGATTCTATTTACAAGTTTAACTTTGTTGAGGTTAAATTGTTGCATTGGAAGGTTGTGATATAAGCCTCAATTTAATCTTCGACGTCTATTTAACAACATTAAGCCGCATATAAAATTATTAGTTCTTGAGAAAGTTATTGCAATTACCCGTACCTATTCAATGCATGAACTAATTCCTTCTCATCTCATTCATGAATTTTAATAAAAAACTTTCATCTTCTCTTAGTTGCAACCAATACAATTAATATCTACATTTCTTCATATTCTTCAACTCCATAATATCAAATTTAGTTAATGAATGCACTAAATTAATAATTTTTTAACACTAAAAAATTGTTAGTATTTATTAATAAAGATTAGTGTAACAAAATATATCTATATCGAATTGGTGAGAATGTGAGGGGAGAAGTTGTAATTTAGCCATATACATAATTTTTGTTTCGTGTACGTGTCATATTTTTATTAAAATAAATGAAAAGAAAAAAATTAAATAAAAGAAAAAAGGTAGCTCATCGCCACCTTCCTTCGTCTGAATATCTCCATCTTTTCTTCATCTCCACTGTCATTCGCCGTCTATCTATACCTTAAATCGCATATTTACAACATTATACTGTATACGAAAATTTGTGATTGCCCCGCGCGTAGCGCGGGGGTCCGAATCTAGTCTTAAAATGAAAAGTAATCCTAGGCAGAGAATTCAATGCCTAGGATTATACTCTTTTAGGGTTTTGACCTAAATAATTGACCATTGACCAGATTTGACCAGAATTGACCATTGACTGGCGTTGACCGACCGTTGACTTTTTAAATTTTTAAAGTTTTTTTTTGGCCAAAAAATATTTTCTTAGGCCGGATTTTGTACTTACAAAATTAAGTGCAAAGCATGTGCTACCACAAGTGTTATGTGCTTCTATATTACTGAAATATGCTACGCTTTTGCCTATATGTGCTTCTATATGGCTAGCTGAACTGTGCTACGATATTGCATATATGTGCTTCTCTATGCTAGGTGAAATGTGCTACACTTTTTGCCTAGATGTGCTTATCCGTGTCTTAAATGTGCTACACTTTTCACCTATATGTGCTTCTCTAGGCTAGCTGAAGTGTGGTACGATTTTTCCTATATGTGCTTCTCTATGCTAGGTGAAAGGTGCTACGTTTTTCCCTAGATGTGCTTCTTTATTGCTGAAATGTGTTACGCTTTTCGCCTATATGTGTTTCTCTATTTCTAGCTGAATTGTGCTACGTTTTGCCTATATGTGCTTCTCTATGGCTAGCTGAAGTGTGCTACGCTTTTGCCTATATGTGTGTAGGATCTGTATGTTAGTATCAAGGGAACTGTGACAAAGAGTTGTCGAATTCCTAGGCACAGCGGAAGTAAAGTAACAGATTATCAACACAATTACTTTAGGTGGAAACCCTGGATAACCAATTAGTTATCTTAGGATGAAAACCACCCCTCTTTCGAGGATTTGAAAGGTCTACTTGTATATTCAATCAGTGAGTTTAGAGACGAACGAGATTACAAACTTATTGCTAAGTACTAACCTAGTTCCTATCAGAAACTCTCAGATGATAATACTAGTGAACTTACTTGATGTTCTTGTATGCAAGAACACTCTTCTTCTTCTTCTTAGGCGGATACACTTCAAACTCAGTCAAAATTCATAAACCCTAAGAACATAGAGGCGATCATATAAATAGGGAATTAGTTCGACGTATAAAGATATTCTGGGAAATATATTATATGTCGTACTAATATCCTAATATACGATCGATCCTATGCTGTGCAAATTAACTTGAATTAACTAACTAGTTACCATAAATTACATGACCGAATTACAACAACTCTAACAATATCGTAACAAGGAAAAGATCTTCTTCAAATCTTCTCGGCTCGCCGCCCACGCTAGGGTTAGGAGTAACTCGGGTGTAACACACAGTTCCTTCAGACTTCCCTTGTGGCTTTATCAGTCTTCAAATCTTCTATCTTTTTAACTGAAATAGCAAGGTAAGCAGTACCATAGTATATCCAAGTGTTGTCATCGTCAAAACAAAGAGACCAGAGGAAAGGAACCTATTAGGGAACCACAGTTCCATAGGTTCCTATTCCAACAATGTGCTTCTTTATGTTATGTGAAATGTGCTACGCTTTTGCCTAGATGTGTTTCTCTATGACCGAAATGTGCTACACTTTTTCGCCTATATGTGCTTCTCTATGGCTAGGTGAAAGGTGCTACGCTTTTGCCTAAATGTGCTTCTCTATTGTTGAAATGTGCTACACTTTTCGCATACATATGTTTCTTTATGGTTGAAATGTGCTACACTTTTTCGCCTATATGTGCTTCTCTACGGCTGAAATGTGCTACACTTTTCTCCTATATGTGCTTCTCTATGGCTGAAATGTGTTAAACTTCTCGCCTATACGTGCTTCTCTATAGCTAACTGAAGTGTGCTACGCTTTTGCCTATATGTGCTTCTCTATGCTAGGTGAAATGTGTTACGTTTTTGCCTAGAAAGAATATAACACTTTTACTTACAAAGCATAGCACTTTTTTTATACAAACCATAGCACAAAAAATTGTTAGAAAAAAACATAGCACTTTTGCTTATAAATCGTAGTAAAAAATATTTGGTAGCAAAAAAAAACAAAGCATTTTTCCTTACAAAGAATAACATTTTTATTTACAAATCATAGCACAAAAAAAATTGAAACGAAAAAATCCGAAAAAAAAACTGACATTTTTAAAAAAAAAAAATTAAAAAAGTCAACGGCCGGTCAACCTGGTGGTCAACGGCCGGTCAACCTGGTGGTCAACGGTCGGTCAACAGGAAGTCAAAGAGGGGTCAATGGGCGGTCAACAGACGGTCAACTCCAAGGAGGAAGGAGGAAGGAGAGAGGAGAGAGGAAGGAGGACGGAGCTCCGTCCTCCTTCTTATTCCATTTTAAAGGCATATCTCATGGAATTTGGACCCTTTCCATAATATTGATATTGAACATTATTGAAATTTCAGCCAGTTGAACCTTATTTAAGCCCATATTCAGCTAGTTGTCGAATGGGTATTTCAGACTAGGAAAAATATCATCTAGCTTAAAAAGAGGAATTTCAACTAGCTTAGGCTAAAAACAATTCGGTGTCGAACACAATCTAAATTGGCTAATCTATAGAGTTCTTATGTGTCTCTTTTGTAAAAGAGAGCTTATTGATAGTTTATTGAATTTGATAAAATAAAAGTATGTGTTTGAAGAAAGTAGCTGAAATTTTATAAAAGTGAATGGTGAAATTATCGAAAAGGTTATATAAAAAAAAAATTATATAATAATTGAGAGAGTGAAGTGGGAAGAAAATATTGAAGAATTTCATAACCTAGCTTAAAAGCATCGTAAGCTAGCATATGCATGAATTTGAGTGGAAATTAAGCTAGCTTATCAAGATTTATACAAAATAAGCGAATTTTACTGAACACTCCTCAGAAATGAGAAATTATATAAGCTAGTGTTACAGCTCTGTGTTCACCGGCACCCCACTCCGTAACAGGTCTGCAGACCATGCACCCCAACCCCTCCATGGCATGGGCACTCCTTGCCTGGGCCCTTGTGGCATGTTAGTGGGAGTCGAATCATCGGCCTCTATCCCGAGCCTTTAACAAGTGTCCGACAGCCCACTTGCTAACCAATTACGCTGGCCTGTTACGGAGTGAAAATCCGGTGCGCGCACGGCCGTAACAACTAGCTTAAATGATCAAAATTATGCTAGCAAACTAGTGGCCGAACATAGTCTATATTTACTTAGAAACAGAAACGGAAATCCGCAAACGCATTGAGAATCAAAGTTCTATGTAACAACTAGCTTAAATGAGCAAAATTATGCTAGCAAACTAGTTGCCGAATATAGTCTATATTTACTTAGAAACGGAAACGGATATTCACGAATGCACGGAGAATCAGAGTTCTATGTATGATGAATCTCAAAAACCAAAAAACAATATCATCCACAATCACGTGTATTTGATGTATAAATAATAAAATACAGTCATATTAGTTCTATTGCTAATACGTTTACGATAATTTTCGTTGGTTTGATATATTGACTTTCGAAGTGCATCTTCTATTTAATCCTAAAAAAACTTTTCACAAATACAAAATGTTCGAGTTGGCGATGAAGAGTGGCAAATTCCCTTTTGACTACAAGACGTTGTTAAAATTTATAGAGGTTCCAATGGTTCTCGTTTACATATAGGGAAAAGAGGGAAGCTTTGATGAGTGATTCTTGTTGAATTGATTTAAATATATGAAAGGTCTTTTACTTAATTAATTATTGTACTAGAGGAAAAGTCTTTGGTTCAATTTTTCATTGAAACCAAAGATTCACTATTCTTAGACTTTAAAATTATATGAAATAAAGCAAAATAACATATTTAATTGTATATGTTCCTTATTTTGTGAAGTTGTGGTTAGAATACGTAATTTTTTATGCAATTTTTATTTTAGGTCATCGAAAACAACCTCATGGTTCTTTTAACACGGGTTTGGTTGCGTGCATCCGACCCCCTCTCAACATGCTATAAGCAGGAGCCTTTTTAAGATATTTGTGGTGGTGGTGGTGGCGGTGGTGGTGGTTGTTGTTTGTTGCCATGTGTGAAAGTGAGCAGCTAATCAGCAGCGTGAGCACGTTTGCAGATTGTCTGTGGCCGGATTTGACTAGTTTTTTGGTGAATCTGGATACAACTAGTTGTAAACAAGGAAAATTGAGCAACCAATGTGGCAATTCCAGGTGCCTAGGACAAATTATTGGGTCCTGGAAAACAATATATAAAAGAAACTCAAAATCATCCTAAACAGACCCGACATTATGGGCGACGACAAAGTATAGGCTTAGGATGAAGATCACAATGTGGAATGTTAGAGGAATTGGGCGGAAAAACATTTGGACCGACATCGACATATTCAACAAAATAAACCATGTTCAAATAATGGGACTAGTAGAAACAAAAGCTACAAACTATCCTAAAGAGAAAGTGTGGCGCAATGCTGGCTTTGATAATATTGCGATCTCACCGGCTATAGGTTTATCGGGCGGGATTATTGTTGTCTGGAAAGAACATCAATTATGCAACGAAACCATTTCCATTCACACCATAGATGATTAATTCATCGCCTTTAACTATTCGGACCATGAAAACAAAACTGAAAGTCTCATAGTCTTTGCCTATGCCCCACCTCAGGAACAAGAGAAAGATGTTTGGTGGATAAATCTTTATTACTTTCTCAATTCAATAACTAAACCCTATGTGATTATAGGTGATCTTAACGAAATATTAATCAACGGAGATAAAGAGGGGGGTAATCCTCCTAATCTTAACAAACTCAGAAGACTAAATGAATTTGTAGACCAAAACGATTTGGCCAACCTCCCCACAAGTGGGAATCAATTCACATGGAGAAAATCTTGCATAATTAATAATACAATCAAAGAAAAGCTAGATAGAGTTCTTGTCCACCAACAAATGCTAATGTGGTATCCCAATTTAACTACACATAATCATGCCATCACATCATCAGATCATTTCCCAATTTCATTGGATATAGCCACTAGTAGAACCCACCAAGTACAACCATTTAAGTTTGAAATGATGTGGACACGAAGGAAAGACTTAACTAACTTGATTGAACAAACATGGAGATGCCATGTCAATGGCTCTCCTATGTATAAACTAACAATAAAAACACAAATTCTTAAAGAAAAAAAATCAAAGAGTGGAATATGTCAAAATTTGGAAATATTTTGGAACAACTAAAAAAGGTAGAAGAGGACTAGTTACTATCCAGAAAACGCCCCAAGAATCTTGCTCTGATAACCCAGTGATTAAAAATAACAACCTTATCCACAAAAAACAATGCTTACTCACATTTCAGAAAATATATTGGGAGCAAAGAGCCAAACTCAAACACATTAGACTTGAAGACTCTGTAACACCCTGTGTTTGCAATCCATTATAAGAATTAGATTGCTACCCATGTCAATAAGAGCTCTTCATTTTCATGGTTCGAGTGAGGATTAACGATTCTAAAGCTTGGGGCCCTACAGACTCTAATACCAAATATTTCCATAGAATAGCAATGGGGCGACGCAATAGAAAGAATATCAAAAGTATTACAACACAAGAATCAACGAGAATCATTGGATATGACAACATTACAGAGGAGATTAAAAAGGATTTCTCCAAGAGATTTACCAAAGAACACATCGACCAAGTCAAGATTAACAATCTACGCCAAGATATTAGACCGGAAATAACAGACAATGACAACTAGGATCTGTGTAAAAACATCACAAATCTTGAGATCCAAACAACACTCAAAAAAATCATAGAAGACAAAACACAAGGGCAAGATGGCATGCCATCAGGCTTCTACAAAAAGTATCGGAACCTAATTGGCCAAGATGTTATTAAAGCTACTGATACGAATCTGGATGACTCGTATGCCCTCGAGAAGAATCGTGGTAGAAAGGGAAGTCGATGGCGCTTCTAGAACTCCTCTAGGGTTTGATAAGTAACGAATCTTTTGATTTGCCAAGAACTCGATGTCTTGAGAGTCCACTCAAGATATGAATGAATTCAATGGTATGCTTGATGACAGTTCGCTAATGAGAACAACTCCGGATCCAATCAGTAGAATGACGTCGAAGCAAAGGAAGGAGATAAAACTCAACTAAAGCTCAACTATTCAATTTCAATGTAAGAAACAAACAATGGGAAATGTTCAACTTATAAGAGAGGCTGCTACTAAAATTAAACCTAATTTTGCAGCCCTAAACCGAATTAAACGCAAAACAATTAAAGAAAACGTCTAAAAAGGAAAATACGGAAACACTGCAGGATAGGCGACCGCGATCGCGATATGAGGGTGGCGATCGCCATCAGGATCTCAGACAAATCCGAGAGCTCTCTGTTGTCCTTCCGCGATCGCTACGTCAGGATGGCGATCGCGGTCGGACTCGGACTCAACGGGCTGCATCAAATTGCTTACAATATGTGCATCAATTGCTTAACAATATGCATCAAAATGCTTACAATATGCATTAAAAAGCTTAACAATGTGCACCTGATATAAATGCACGCATGATAAATGAAATCGTGAAGTCTATAAATTTTGAAATATCAAAAACTTCACAATGTGCTTCAAAAAACTTCACAATGTGCACTGGAGTGCTTAACAATGTGCGCCAGAAAATGCCTAACAAAATGTGCAATAAAATTCTAAACAATGTGCACCAATTTGCTTAAGGATGTGTGTTTTGGGCAAATAATCCTTATGGACCAAACTGCCTTTAAGATGAGGTTAACAAATCAAATCAAGGGATAAATACTACGACGTCCTAACAAATTCAATCAGATAATGATAACGAATTTAGAGATTAGAAAGCTTAGTTAGATGGGCACAATAAATAAACGAAGAATCAGTAGAGCAGTCTGCGATTAAGATGATGATCTCAAATCAAGGGATGAATAACTTCGATTATAACTTCAGATGATGATTACAGAGAGATTTGATACTGGTGTCAACGTGAAAATACTAATAACCCTAAGGTCCTATTTATATCCTATCATATCTCCTTGATTATGCCGTTAATCCGCTCTGCCCACTTCCCGGAAATCTCGGCCTTCTTCAACTAATTCCATATCCACGTCGTCCTTCTCTCAAAATCGTGATCTCCAACGGTCTGATCCGTTACCAGCCTTCAATCCTGGGATCTGGGCCATCCAAGTTAATGGGCTAAAATCCAGCCCAACAATTTGCCCCAAAAGAAATCGTAGATACAGTGAATCTGACGGTTTCTTTTATCTTTATCCTTTCCCTACACGTGTTGCACATCTATCCATCCTTTTGAATTTGCAGTTATCGGTTTGGGTCTTTAAATGGACGAGACGTTTGAGAGAAAAGGCATCATTGTTCTTCTGCAGATTTTGAGTCGTAAGGTACTCCCTTTCTTCTTCTTCTTCAATCTTTCTTTTTTCTTCAACCATGTCGTCCGATTCCGCAGCCCAAGTCTCCGATCCTCTCCCCCCACTTCTTATTGAGCAAGATGTCGTCCCTAGTGATGTGACTACTCAGGAGTTGGAACAGTTTCGCCTCTGGTATGGTTTCCCTTCTGGTGCGATACTTTGAGCGCCGGGGGAGAATGATAGAGTCGACGATGAGGGAGATGAATGGGTATGTTTCTTTGAATACCTGTTTAAAATAGGGCACAACTTTCCCTTTTCGCCACTGGTTCAAGGCATCCTGGCCAAATACCGCCTTGCATGCTGTCAGATCACACCTCACGGATGGAGGTTGCTAAGGATCTTAGATTGTCTTAACGAGAGGTATCCTACTATGCAATTTGATCTGGAAGCCTTTGTGTATCTTCACAATCCGTGTGCCATTAAGTCGAGCATGTATCGCTTCAAAGCGAGGTCGGGCTATAATGCCATAGCCTTGGGCCAGAGTCCTAATGATAGGGGCTGGAAAAAGAGATACTTTTTTGCCAAAGTTGCGTCGCTGGGGATGTTTGTAGCGAAATTACCTACGAGAAGATAACTAAGCAATTGTAGGGCAAAGATCAAAGAATACGGTATAATCTCAACACTCAAGAACAATTCAGAACGAGAGAAGAATTTAGGGTTTGAAGATTGAACTTGGTATTACTCGTAATGGTGGCTGAATGATTACAAAGCAGGCGTTAGCCTTTATATATAGGCTAACCCTAATAATATCTTTAAGGAAACGAGATCTTATCTCTTCCTTTTATCTAAATAACGATACAACAAACAAGGTAAAAGATATTCTTCACCGTATCTTTTACCAATTACAAGAATATAATAAGGAATAAGATAAAATATGCTTGGCCGACCTAATCTTCAAGATAAACGAGACCTTTGCTACATCTCGTCACGTCGACGACATCCTTCACTTCTTTCAACGCGTCGACACATTTTTCCTACGCGTAGCTCTTCACACGTTCCACACTCGTCGTATTTTTAGGAACAAACAATACCCCTAAGGCGTCTTACAGGGCTTAAACGTCTAGTAGAGCTGGGAGACGCCTTCTTTCTTCAAGGAATACGTCTTCATTACACTAGGAACGCGTTGATGATTACGTCACTTGAATTTTTAATATCGTCGCAGAGCTTCAACCATCATCCCTCTTCAATTATTTCCATGTGGCAGACGAGAGGCTTCGTTATCTATGCCGATAACGTTCAATCGCAACGGCTAGTTTCTCAACGGCTATAATGCCGTTGAACTTTCTCTCGTATTCTTCGCGATCTCTTGGGCTATATAAAGAGGAGATCTTCATTCTCTTCCTACTCCCTCTACAACTCATCTACTCTGATTATTTCTTGCTTTCTCGCTTGCTTACGCTCAAAAAGATCATTTGCTTCTCCCTTCTTCAGATTTCTCCTTCATTTCTCCTTTCAGCTTCCAAAAATGGCTTCTTTCTACGTACCAAAGTTCATCCTGAAGGATTCTGATTGCAAATCGACGGAGGCACGTGACGTCGAGAGACTGAGATCGTTGGTTAATCTTGGTCCCGAGGTGGAGATTGAGATACCTCCTCAAGGGGTATTTGCCGATGCACATCGGCCAGGGTGGATCGCGGTATACGAATACCCTTTCCTTACTGGTCATCGGTTTCCTTTCTCGCTGTTGATGAAGGCGTTCATACTTACACTAGGAGTTGCCGTAGGTCAGCTTCTGCCGAGTGTCTGGAGGATCTTTGGTGCTCTAGACGATGTAAAAGAAAAACATGGCGTCGAGATTGTCGTCGACGATCTTGCTTATTCCTTAAACGTTCAAACTAAAACGGTTGGGAGAGTAGGTCTTAAATCAAGACCTAAGGCGGTTAGGATCGCCATCGAGGGAAGTCAGGCTGATCGTCACTGGGCCGACTTCTTCTATTTTGTCAAAAAATCGACTCTTGGTGAGGAGTGTTCTTGGTTGATCGAGTGCTGGAATCCTGCGAGTAAGTTTGCTTTTTCTTTCGGATCTTTGTTGCACATGTCGTCATTCGTTGATGTCTTACTTTATTTTGTTCTTCCTTGCAGTTAAAACGGACGCTATCGTGGTGAGGCGGGAGACTAAGAAGGTTATTGACAGACTTCTCGAGATCCCTGAAAGTGATCGAACTTTTCATGGTCACGACGGGAAGGGTCATCGTATTGCCTCAACGGCCTTGACTGGTAACGTGTTCACGCTCTTTTACTTGTTTTCTTTTTGCTTTGAGGGTCTTAACTCTTTTTCTTGTTGATCTTTTAGTATCCGCGGATCTTTCACGCGTTCGCAGTGGAGGACAATCCGCGTCCGCTCTCATCGCGTCGCGGAAGAGGAGTCGTACCGGAGAGGGAACTGCTTCTGAGGTTCCTATCCAGATTACGCCAATGATTTCTCTCGTTTCGTCCCCATCTCCTTCTTCAATCCCGGCGAAGAAGTCTCGTAAGAGTAAGGAGAAGGTTGTCGAGAAGTTGAGTTTCGACTACGAGACCGTGGACAACTTTCCGGGAGTTATCTCCCGTGTCGTCGCGTCCGGAAGGCCGTTTTTGCCCGCCGTGAAGTGTCTTCAGAATCCTCCGTCGCTCGACTACTATTTGCCGATGGAGACGAAAGATGTGATAGGAGAGGCTCTTGCTACGCAATGACAGGTAGGTTTTTCTTGCTTTTTACGCCGGGTCTCTTGTCTTTGATTTTATTCTGACCTCTTTATCTTCTCTCTTTTAGGCTTTCAATCTTCGTTGTGCGTTTATGGGCGTTTCTCTGATTTTGTCGATCGGGTGAAAGCTATGGAGGCCAAGCAATCCGCCGACGAGGCAAAGATTAAGGAACTTAATGCGACAGTTGAGGCGTCGCGTAAGGCATAAAATGACGCTCAAGGAAAGGTTGCGGCGGCGCTTAAACTTCACGTCGATCTTGCCAAACAGGTTGAAGACTCGAAGGCGAGGATTGCTGCTCTGGAGGACGAGAAGGCTAAGGTGGAGAAGAAGCTTGCTTCCGAGCTCAAGGAGGTGAAGCTTTATTGGCCTTGGCTTTCCCATGTGGAAGTCATTGAGCAGTATGCCGCTGGTAAATACCACAAATGGGATCCAGTGAAGGAACGGAGGGAGTTTCAGGAAGCATTCGCGGAGCTCCCTGAAGGCGTCGAGGCAGGACCTACGCCTATGAATCCTCCGGCGAATCCTCACGTTATGGAGGGTGATGTCCCTCATCTTAACGAGGTCGATCCTAATGATGGCGTCGAAGATGACGGAGATGCTGGTGAAGAAGACGTCGTGGAAGATACTGAAGACGAGGGAGAAGATGAACATGAGTATGAGGACGCGGACGGCTCCTCCTTGGGCTCTTCTGGGTCTGATAGCGATTCTTTGTAATTTTCTTTTTTGTTTACGCGTCGCCGGTCTTGGGGGCGTTTTCTTGTAAATACTTTTTGTTCTCGTCCTTCATGATGGGCCTTTATAATATAGCGTCGTATTTTGGAAATGCTTACTTGTTGTTGAAGGTGTTTCCGAGATCTTTTATGTTTGGAGTATGTCGTTGCGTCCAGTCTTCCTTCTGTTGATGATGGCGTATTTGTCCGTGAGTTACGCGAGTGACGAATCGATCTTTTTTTAATCGACCTTTGTCTTTTCCAATTTCTTTAACTTGGGGGTGTTTCTTGACTTCCTTATTTTCTTACGGGCAGGTGGTCTCGGTCTTGTTTTCACGCGTATCCTATGTACTCCTCGGCTTTGGGTGTGTTTTCATGTCTCCTCGAGTAGTCCTACCCCTTTTGGTAGGTTTGACCTAGACTCCTTGTAGACTAGGTTAGAGCTATCAAAGATTCTTGGACTCTTCTTTACTTATTGTATATCGTACTTTGTTTCTTGTATCTTACGCGTTATTCTTTGCGTTGCGGACACCTTAGGAGTTTACCCTTTATTTGGCCTTGATTCCTTACGTACTTTGCTTTGGTGCGTGTATCTTGCTTCGCGTGGGTGTAGAACCTTTCTCTTATTGACTTTTAACTTCCGCGACCCTCTACGCGTAACTCGTTTGCGAGTACGTAGGTTTGGTCCTTGGTTTTCGCTTTTGCTACTTTTTCTTTATGGGGTATGATTTTCTACCCCTAGTATGATACTTTGCTTATAGTGAACGCGTTAGAGGGTTTCACTTACTTAATGAGACGGTATGGTCATTGCGGCTGCTTTAGTTACGTTGCCGGCTTACATGAAGGTTGGGTCCAGCATTTCCTCCGAACCCTGAAGCGAGTGGCGGACATAGGTCAGTGTGTGATTTTATCAGCTTGTGACGTTACCCCTTACTTTTAAGGTGGGTCCATTGCCTCACGCTAGCGTTAGGTCGACATCGAACTCTTTTAATCGACGGGCCTATTAATCGTGTGGCGTCCGATTTCTAGATTATTAGGACTTGCGATGCCGGTGGACGCATCCCTGCCGGTTTGGCGTTTTGCCCGTGGATTCATCACTCTCAGAGGGGTCGTAGAAGGCGCAAGTACGCGTTCCTGGAGAGTGGTCGTGGCGATAGGTTTCCCTTCTTCGCTCAGAGGGCCGTGCCGGTTTCGTGAGGTGCCGGGCATCACTCCCCATGACCATTTCCACATGTCGCTAACAATCATGGAAAGCGTCGACTCAGAGTCGGCGGTTTGGTAACGTTGTTTACGCGTAGATGGAGCCTTGAACGCGTAGGCTAACGAAACTCCTCCTCGGTGCGGATTTTCGCCGCGGCCTTATTAAGCTTGATATTACGTCATAGACAGAGAGCAAGTAATTTGGAAATGGAACAACTCGGCATACTTTAACACGTCGGAGAAAAAGGAGTGTACTCATATATTTAATAAAGAAAATGCATCATGCACTGACAGACTTCGACACCGACGCTTACCCCTAGTCGTCACGATCCCTTGTCGCTTCGACTCTAAGATAATGACGCTAAATTTATTGAAACTCTTGAAAGAAACTAATCCTATTCATGCAAGAAAGAACACAAAGGAAATAATGCCAGGAAACTTGGAAACTCATATCACTTCTTTAGACTTATGGTGGATGGCGCTTCAGGAACATGTAGCTTAAGTTGTTGCTCTTTGCTTGGGCTTTTTGCTCACGCTTACTTGGTGGATTGGTATCCTCTTGCTTGTTAGATTTTGCTTTTCTCATCGTGTCAGGGATTGACTTTCCCTCTCTAGCTTTTCCTTTGTAATTCCTTGATTGCTACGCTTTCTTTTCTTTGCCTGATGATGACCTAGTGGCTTTTTTCATTCCAATGCTATAGCATTCTCTCGCGACTTGAAGTTCGCCTTTGATCTCTTGGATCCCTCATGGGGATGGGATCTTTAGAGATTGATGATACGTCGAGGGCACAACTTTCATGTCGTGTAGCCAAGGTCTTCCCAGGATAATGTTGTATGGCGATTCGATATCCATCACTGCAAACTTCGCTTGTATATTGATACCCCTTGCATAGGTCGCCAATGTAATTTCTCCCAACATGCTTGCTACTTCACCGCTGAATCCTGATGTGAAAACCTCTTGCAAGGCTCGCGGGGGACGGATCTAGGCAGGACGCGTGGCTGAAGAATTCTTGAGGACGCAATACTTGCTTGACTTAGGTCAAAGACTGAACTCACAAGGTGGACGGATGAGAATCTGGGTAGGACGTCGACGGCGTCCTAGGACGGATCTGCATCGACGGTTAGGGTTAGAAATGGTGGCGGCAGAAACGATTTGATGAAGGAATAATGAGTGAGGGTTTGTGAAGTGGAATGAGGCGCTGGAACAATGAAATTGTGGCTGGAAGAAGATGGCTTCAATTAGGGTTTGGGAAGGAAGGCGGCGGCTAGGGTTTGATGGAGATGACGGCGGCGGCTAGGGTTTGGGACTATGATAATGGCGACGACCTGGACTGAGTATCAATGATTGGGTAACTCGCTCGTGGAGGTTCGAGCCCGAACTAGGGTTGGCGTTGAAAGCAAGGGGTGGAGAAAATCTCAACAACTAGGCTTGCTATAAAATTCAACGTGAAAACAACTCTTGTTCCAAGTCCATATATATAGGACTCCTAACTAGGGTTACCAAATATAGTAACTTGCTAAATGCTAAAGATAGTAAGTAATGAGAAAGACTTTAAAAACAATAGAAAACAGTTCTAGGACGGACGCCTAAGTCTAGGACGTCCCTTCACTTCAAGTTGTCATTGATATCATGCTGGATCTTAGGACGTCTAGGTCTAGGACGTCTCTTCACTGCATATAGCCATTGATAACATGACGGAGGATGGAGTGTGAGTGGAAGACGCTCCATTTCTTGCAAATGCCTTAGCGACAATGCTCGAAGTTGCTTGAGCAATGGATTTGGCACGTGCTCTCGTAATTGGTCCGTTTGAACGAACACTCAACATCTCTTCCTCTTGTGCCTCTGTCAATGTCAAGGGGTGTCCCACATCATTCTCCCCTTCTTGGCCTTGAATCATCCCAGATTCGTCAATGTCAAAGTCTGGAGGTGTGTAAGGTGATAGGTCGCCGATGTTGAATGTCGCATGGACGCCATAGTCGCCTGGGAGCTCCAGCTTGTATGCATTTGGGCCATATGCTTCTAAAACTTTGAATGGACCATCACCTCTTTGGTTCAACTTGGATCGTCTTCTAGCGGGAAATCGGTCCTTCCTCAAATGCAGCCAGACTAGATCCCCGGGTGCAAATATGATGCGAAGGCTGTCCTTGTTGGCTCTCTGCTCCAGCTGTCGGGCTCTCCTTTCCAGCTGTTCCTTGGTCCTATTATGCAGCTCCTGAATCATCTCCGCTCGAGCAACTCCACGGATGTGATCACCGTTCTTCAAGGGATGCGGTACAAGGTCTAGGGGTGACAACGGGTTCCTCCCATAGACCACCTCAAACGGGGACATCTTTGTCGCTGAATGGACAGATCTGTTATAAGAGAACTCAACAAAAGAAAGTAAGTCTTCCCAACGGCGCGGGTTGGTCCTAAGCATGGTCCTGAGCAAGGTCCCTAAGGTTCGGTTGGTCACCTCGGTCTGACCATCTGTCTGTGGATGGTAGCTAGTAGAGAATAGGAGGTTTGTACCTAACTTACCTCATAAAGTTCTCCAAAAGTGACTAACAAATTTCACGTCTCTATCGCTAACAATAGAACGCGGTATACCATGTAAACGAACCACATGCTCAAAAAAAGTGAAGCACATTCTGCAACATTGTTAGTTCCCTTACATGGTATAAAATGCGCCATCTTGGAGAACCGATCGACCACTACAAAAATAGAGTCCCTCCCCTTCTTAGACCTAGGCAAGCCCATCACAAAATCCATGGATATATCCTCCCAAGGGCCATTAGGTATAGGTAAGGGAGTGTACAGTGAGGGACTCGATCTAGATTTGTCTTTATGGCATGTGACACAGGCATTGCAAAATTTTGTTACCTGCTTAGTCATGTGTGGCCAATAAAAGTGTTCCTTAAGGGCTGCTACAGTTTTGGCTATGCTGAAATGTGCCCTACTCTCATGTGCTTCCTTAACTAAGAGCCCCCGAATTGATGACGATGGGATGCATAGTTTCCCACCCTTATATAGGTACCCTTGGTCAAGGAAATAGGTATCTATGGTCCCCTGAGATGCGCAAGTCTCATAAATAGATTTAAAGAAAGTATCATGCAAATACAATTCCTTAATCAAAGAGAAACCGAAGACTTTAGCATCAAGGGAGGTTAAGAGAACATACCTGCGAGAAAGGGCGTCGGCTACCACATTCTCCTTACCTTTTTTATGCATCACCACATATGGAAATGTTTCCATAAATTCTACCCATCGAGCATGCCGACGACCTAGAGTAGACTGGTGCTTGAGATATGCCAAGGCCTCATGGTCCGTATGGATGACGAACTCTTTCGGCCATAAGTAATGTTGCCAAGTCTTCAACACCCTGATAAGAGCATACAGTTCTTTTTTTTGGTTTAAAGAGGGACGGTACCCTCGGTTAAATTTTATAAATATGACCCTACAAAAGAGGGTAACGAAACAGTACACAAATTAGTTCAAAGCAATAAACAAAACACACTTGGAGAGACACGTAGGCCTTCCAAACAGTGTGCAAGGTGCATATGGGTAGGCAAACAAGCCATCCAATCTACACAAACCAAGATAAAGTGCATATGGAGAGGCAAACAAGCCGTCCAAGCTACACAAAAACCAAACCAGGTGTATATGGAAGGGTACACAGACCCTCCAAACTACACAAAACAAAAGCACACAAAATATCAAAGTAAACAAAGTCCAAACAAACACAAACAAACAAACAAACAAAAACGAACAAACAACCAAATAAACAAACTACAAACCCATAACCATGCAAGGCGGGAAACGTTCATGCAAAAGTCTAAAAACACTAACAAAAATCAAGCGCACAATGTCCTCCCGAGGAATCTGGTTGCCCTGAAAAATAAGAGAATTCCGAGCATGCCATAAGTAATAAACAGTAGACGAAAGGGAACATACCTGAGCATGGGCGAGACAGTCACGAGTAGAAGCGCGCCTCCGAAGCCAGCGAAGAGAAGACTTGATCGACGAAGCAGTAGCCGGTATCCCAAATCTGACTCTGACCTCTCTCCAAATGGTAGCTGAGTAAGGGCAGTCGAAGAACAGGTGCTTATGGTCCTCCAGAGCAGCCCCACACATCCGACACCCCGGGTGAACGTCCAGGAATGACAGGCGATCATACGTAGACAGCTTCCCGAGGTTAGCCAACCAAAGAAGGAGCATATGCTTGGGCGTGTTGTGTCTAGCCCACACCTCTCTATACCATCTGACAGTAGGCCGCTTCGTGCGTAGAGCCTCATACGCCAAGGAAACCTTAAAGTGGCCGAGCTTGCACCACTCTAAGAGAGACTCCTCGACATTGAGAACTCTACTATCCAGTTGAACAACCATGTCCCGAGCATGCAGAATACCCTTGATCAACGGAGAGTCACGCTTGTGCACAGTCCACTCAAGCGGCCCAACAACCCCTAGGTACCTATGATGAATCCAGCGAGTCCACATACTATCCCTCTGGCTAAGGATGTGCCAAAAGTGCTTGATCATGAAACACTGGTTCCAAATACCAATATCAAGGAGACCGAGGCCCCCTTCCTTCTTTGGCTTGCACACCTCATCCCATCTCACCTTAGGCCTCCTCCACATGAAGCCCCGGCACATGCTAATCAGACTCTTCCGAACACCCACAGGAATGGGCAAGATAGACAACCAGAATCCCTCGACCCCCTGTAATACCGACGCAATCAGCTCCCGCCTCCCAGCAAAAGAGATAGACTTTTTAGTCCACGCAGTGAGGTAGTTACTGATCTTGTCAAGCAGAGGCTTGAAGTCCAAACTCCTGAGACCATGGGGGTTGATAGGGATCCCCAGATACCTGAACGGGAAGGTACCAACTCTGAAACCAGAAGCCTCAATCAGGGAAGAGCTCACATGATCCTCAACTGAAGCCAAGAACATAGACGACTTTCCCACATTCACACTCAGCCCAGCCATAACCTCAAACTTCCGGAGGTAGCCCAGAAGCACATCAGTAGACCCCCTATCTCCCCTACAAAACATGACCACATCATCAGCGAAAGTCAAATGAGTGAGCCTGGTGCTCTCACAGTGCTGATGGAAGTGGAAAGAACTACAGGAGGTCTCCTTCTTGACTAAGCGGGAGAACATCTCCATGCATAGGACAAAGAGGAGAGGGGATAAGGGATCCCCTTGCCTAAGGCCCCTTTTACCCGGGAAGAAACCATGAATGCCCTTATTAACCTTGATGGAGTAGGTGGGAGAGCAAACACATTCCATCACCCAAGAAATAAACTTGGGCGGGAAACCAAGATGGCCAAGCGTGAAGCGCAGGAAGTCCCAAGAAACCGAATCATAAGCCTTGGCGAGGTCCACATTAAGGAAGCACCGCGGGGTGTCCCTAGTCACATTGTAGCGTCTGAGCAGCTCCTGAACCAGAAAGATGTTGTCTGACATGAGTCTTCCCCCAACAAAAGCACTCTGAGCCTGATCCACCAAAGTCCCTAAAATCATACTAAGGCGGGAAGTCATAATCTTGGAGATGATCTTATAGACCACTTTACAGCAGGAAATGGGCCTAAAATTCTCCACACGATCCGGCTCCTCCACCTTAGGAATCAAAGAAACGATGGTGTGATTGAACGACTTCAGAAGCTTCCCCGAAGCAAAGAACTCCTTGATCGCCGCACAGACCTCAGCCCCAGTGATGTCCCAAGTGGTCTTGAAGAACTTGGCATTGAAGCCATCGGGCCCCGGTGCCTTGTCCACCCCAATAGCCCAAATAGCCTCCTTGATCTCAGCATTGGACACATCCCCAACCAGCATAGAAGCCTCCTCAGCACTGACCAACGGTCCCTGGGCAAAATCAGTGGCACTGGGAAGCACCACCCCAATCTCATAACCAAACAGACTCTTGAAGAAGCCAATGAACTCATCATGAACTTCCTTAGAGGACTTGGTTCTGGTCCCATCAGCCTTGCAAATAGAAGCAATGTGGTTCCTCTTGCCATTCGCTTTCATAAGCGAGTGGAAGTACCTAGTACACCGATCCCCATGGAGGGTATACTTGGCCTTGGCCTGCTGGCCAAGGAAGGAAGCCTCAGCCTTGTTAAGCCTCTTGGCTTTGGCCTTGGCCTCCTCAACCTCTCTCCTGCCATCTACAGAATCCGGAGACTCACTCAAACAAGCAATGACCCGAGCAAGCTCCCTATTGGCATCAGCAGCCTGCCTGGAAATGTGGCCAAACTCCTTGTTGTTGAGCCCCTTTAGAGGTCTCTTCAACCCCTGCAGAAGCTTCGCCAACCTGAACTGGAAAGTGCCTCTCTCAACCGTAGTCCAACCCTCCTCAATCACCTCAGAAAACCTAGGGTGATCAGCCCACATATTGAAGAACTTGAAGTATTTCTTCCCTTTCCCCAAATCCCTCAACAAAGACACAACACCCACCTTGTGGTCCGAGATGTGCCACTTCTCAAGGAAGCTGGAGCGGTAATGAAATCCAGAATTAACCCAAGACGAGCTAGTCAGAACACGATCAATACGGCTCCACACTGTGTTGTTCGTCCAAGTGAAAGGACTAGAACTAGTGCTCGGCGCGTCCACAAGCCCATGTCTCCTACACGCATCAATCATATCCTTGCACTCATAGTGCGAAACTGGACGCCCGTTAACCCTCTCATGCTCAGCCATGACACAATTGAAGTCCCCCATAATCAGCCACGGTAAATCATGCAGCTCAACCAACTCAGCAACACTATCCCAAATGCCCCGGCGCGCCACCACACTATGAAGCCCGTAGACAAAGCAGACCCCAAACTTCTCACCAGTCGTCTTGCATGTCATAGCACACCCAATGTGCTGAACAGACATGGTAATGACACTCAAATCAACACACAACGGATCCCACATAACCAAGATATGAGCCCGTGGGTCCAGGGCAAAATTGTCCACAAAGTCCCATCCCGGAGCAACCCGGCTAGCCACACTCTCAATGCGGACACCCCCACACTTGGTCTCAAAAATCCCACACACCTTAGCATCAACCTCACGAATGACACCTCCAACGCCATTTTGTTTCAGGGCTTGGCAAAGCCCTCGCACATTCCAGGAGACGACAATCATTGGGACAAAATAAAGGGTGATTTTTGGATATGTAGTCTTTATTTCAAAAATCACCGTGGGGGTTAAGACGACAATCATGCAGACTAGATGGCTGCGTCAAGGTTTGTATCCTTCTCGTGCTTGTTCTTCAATTATCGTGTCTTAACTTCTTCTTACTTTTTCTCTTTTGCAGCTCCTGAAGAATTGACTCATCCAATCGATCCCATCCTGGAAGCGAAGTTGGACAAGGTGTTCGCCGTCTCGGATCTTCATCGCACATTTCAGAACGCAACTGCTTCTCAACCTATTCCACCAGAAGATATGGGTCCTACGCCTTCTCCTTCCAAGTGTGAGTATCCTAAAAGTTTTCTTGTGTTAATTGTACGACCTGTTGTCTCACCGTGGGGCTATGTTGTGATGGCAACTGTTAGCACTCGATCTGAGCATTCAAATGCGAGGTTGTCCTTCAAGAACCTTCTGGCTGTCAAGGGGAAAGGTCAGACTTCGACGACCCTCGCTCTGCCTGCCAAACCCAAATCTGGGGATAAAAGGAAGGCTAGTGAGGTCATCGACCTGTCTGTCGAGGTTGCTTCCCATAGGGCCGAGGTAGGAGTCTCCAAGCTTACGGATATGGTCGTTCCGGACGACGTTCAATTGATGAGTCTTCAGGACAACTTGCTCTACGCCGAGGCGAGTTTATGGGCGGTGAGTCGTAAGGCTGTCTACCTGTCCCACTTGTCGTTGTGGGTTTTTGCCTTGTTTATTGATTCTTTTCTTTTTCTGTCTTACAGACCATGCAACACATTCGAGTAAGTCGCGACAAGGCCGTCTACACTATTGATGGCATTACCCGTCGTGCTGAAGCTGTGGAGAAGAAGGTGAAAGACTTGCGTGAGATGAACAAGAAGCTGGAGGAGTCCGTGACCAACCTGTCCAACGAGGCTAAGACACATAGTGAGCGCAACAACGATCTGGAGAGGTTGTTGGAGGAGGAAAAAGAATCCGTTGGGACGAAGGCGGTGGCGATAGGTTTGTACTTCGGGGCCAAGTCTCGACTAGCATTTATGGAAGAATACACCAAGGGCCAGCACTTGTCCTGGGATCTGCAAGTGGCCAAAGACCAGTTTGAGGCTTCGTTCCCCTACGGGTGTCCCCATCCGGAGTACCTGAAGGATCTCCAATCGCAGGACGAAGGTGTCGATGAGGCGGAGTGCAGCTCTGGTCGCACAGGTATTGTTGTTGATGACTCGCTAAAGGATGATGACGAGAGGACGGTCGACGGTGCCCCTACTGGCGGCAAGTAATTTCTCCTTGTTTTTTAAGAATCTTATTTTGTGTGTGTTTGGTGTGAGTACTTTGGATACTTTGGTGTGTTTTGGCGGTCCGTCCACCATCACGGGCCGCAGGATTATGTCTTTAAACAACGTATTGGCAGCCTGTCCACCATCGCGGGCTGCATTCCTATGTAAGACGCTTGGCCATGTGGCCTCTTTCAATGCATTACCGTCCTTTTTTCTCTAATGACCACGACCTGTAGCATAATTTGTATATGATGAGTATTTGCGTCTTAGGGATGTAGTACGTTAATATGTGCGACATAACGCGTGTAAATAGGTTGGTACCTTACGACGTAAGTAAGGTCGCAGGGTACGTGGACCCAGGCGTCGTCTTCTTGTTTTTGTCTTAGGATCTGTCCGATCCTTGTGTGTTGGCTCCTCCTAAGGCAAGAGAAGGGGGCCTGTGACGTAAGTGTGCACGTGTCAAAGTCATGACGTATGTCTGAAGGATAGAGTTTTAGCAATAGTGTATGCATAGTGTGAGTCGGTCGTACCTTATTGTTGTCATAAGGCAAGCGGGGTACGACGTGCCTATGTGATCCTTCGTGTTCCGATCGATCGTGTTTGTGTGTGTATGTGAGCTCATGAGTGTGCGTGTGTGGATCCACTTATTCTTCATAGGCCTTTATTGGAGTATCTACAATAGCTCAGAGGCGAGAAAGAGACAATAGGCAATAAACTTATCCTTAGGTGATAGTCGGTCGTACGACGCGACTATCCTAGGACACTTATGTCAGTATTTATTCGTAGGTTGAAGTAAATGATAAAGCTAGAAAGCGGCATATTTATTACGTAATATGAGTAAGTAAATAAGGGGGCTTTCAGAAGTGATACAGTTTGAGGTGAGTCGCGTTCCAGCTTCGTGGGATGGGTCGTCCTACGATGTCTTCCAAGCGATATGCTCCTTGTCCTACGACTTCGGCTATGGTATACGGCCCTTCCCATTGCGGAGCTAATTTACCGTCTCTGGGATCCTTCGTGTTTTGGAATGTCTTTCTTAGGACCCAGTCTCCCTGTTTGAAGACTTTGATCTTGACGTTCTTGTTATAGCTCCTAGCGACTTGTTGTTGATATTTAAACAACCTAATCCGTCCCTTTTCCCTAAGTTCGTCGACGGTGTCTACGTTATGGGACAAGGCTTCATCATTGGTCTCAAAGTTTTGTAGTCCGTATCTCGTGGTTGGGAAGAGTACTTCGGCTGGGATCACTGCTTCACATTCGTATACGAGTGAAAAGGGTGACTGCCCCGTGGCGTTCTTCGGCGTCGTACGATCAGACCATAGGACGTATGGTAGTTCCTCGGCCCATCGCCCTTTGGCGCCTTCCAATCTCTTTTTTAAATTATCGATATGCTTCAGCCTCAATCCATTTAGAAAAGTAATTTGTCATAGCTAGGAAGAAAACTCTTTGCCCCGGTGCTGGGGGGAGTTTACCGACTATGTCCATCCCCCATCTCATAAAAGGTCAGGGAGCGATCGTAGGATGCAATAGCTCTGAAGGTTGATGTGGGACTGGCGCGTTTCTTTGACATGCGTCGCACTTCTTGGCATGATTCATTGCGTCAGAATTCATGGTGGGCCAAAAGAATCCTTGGCGACGGGCTTTGCATGCCATGCTTCATCCTCCGGCGTGGTTTCCGCACTCGCCATTGTGGATGGAATGAAGTAGTCCTTGCGCCTCGGATGGTGTTAGGCATTTCAGTTTTGCCCCTGTGACGGATCGCTTAAAGAGTAAGGAGTCGATAATGTCATAAGAGAGTGCGTGTACCTTGAGTCTTTTGGTTGTTGCCTTGTCTGCTGGTAGGATGCCACGGACCATGTAGTCCAGGAATGGTTTGGTCCAGTCTTCGACGTCTTCCGTCTGCTCTTGACTGATGTCTTCTTCATTGGCTAGGACCTCCGACGGTGGTTCTCTTATCTTGGAAATGGCAGGAGTTGTCACATGAACAATGGGGATGACGGGGAATTCCTTTGGATTTAATGCGGATCCTAGGTTGGCCAGAGCGTCCGCCTGTGTATTCTGTTCCCTGGGGACTTGGTGTATTTCAAAATTGACGAATCGGGAGATTAGTTCTCGGACTACTACTACGTAGGCCGCCATCCTGTCGTCTTTCGTAGCGTATGACCCTTGTGTCTGGTTAACTATAAGGAGTGAATCACATGCGACTTTGATGTCTTCTATCCTCATGTCAATTGCTAGATGTAGACCAAATATGAGTGCTTCGTATTCGGCCTCGTTGTTAGTTGCGTCCCATTCACATCTCACACAGCCTGGGCTATATTGTCCCCTTGTGGCGATTTAAGTACGACACCTAGGCATGTGCCCTTGATATTTGACACACCGTCCGTGTGAAGTTCCCATGTCCCTTTCTGGTCCGTCACTAGTAGTTTTGACGTTTCTTTCATTGCTTCTTCTTCTAGTGTGGGACTGAAATCAGCCACGAAGTCAGCTAAAGCTTGAGATTTAATGGTTGTTCTGGGTTCGTACTCTATCTCGTATCCACTCAGGTGTATCGCCCACTTCGTAATGCATCATGTGAACTCGGACTTTCTTAGGACGACCTTCATAGGATGATTTGTTCTTACGATGATGGTGTGCTTACCGTCTTCCTCCCTGACTAGGACTGCGCTTACCGACGTCTCTGAGACGGATAAATACAGTGGTAGTGCTTCTTCGGTCTTGGGTTTTGCTAGTAGTAGAGGATTGGACAGATACGTCTTAAGATCTTGGAAAGCTAACTCGTGCTCTTCGCTCCATTGAAAAGATTTTGTCTTTTTTAAGGCGTTGTAGAAGTGTTTGCATTTGTCTGAGGACTTGGATATGAATCTTTTGAGTGATGTGATTCATCCTGTAAGCTTTTGAACGTCTTTGATGCACCTAGGGGACCTTAGGTTCATTATAGCCTTGATTTGTTCTGGACTAGATTCGATCCCTCTCTAATTGACTAGGTATCCCAAGAACTTTCCTGACGACACACCAAAAGAGCATTTAGTGGGATTTAACTTCATATTATATCTTTTAAGTACCTCGAATGCTTCTTGTAGGTGTTCGATATGATCTTTCTTCTGCTTGGACTTTACTAGCATGTCGTCGATGTACACTTCCACGGTATCACCGATTTGGTCCTTGAACATCTTATTGACGAGGCGTTGGTATGTTGCCCCTGCATTTTTGAGACCGAAGGGCATAACTTTATAACTGTATGTCCCCTGACTGGTGACGAAGGCTGTTTTTTCTTTGTCATCTTTATCCAGCTGAATTTGATGATACCCATTGAAGGCGTCCATGAATGTGAGCATTTTGTGCCCTACTGTCGCATCTATCATAGCATCGATGTGAGGTAGAGGAAATGAGTCCTTCGGGCAGGCTTTGTTGAGGTCTTTGAAGTCGACGCACACTCGCCATTTGCCGTTCTTTTTCTCTACGACCACGACGTTTGCTAGCCAGTCGGGGTACTTGACTTCCCTGATTTTTCCTGTTTCGAGGAGTTTGGTGACCTCTTCGTCGATCACCTTGTTGCGTTCAGCTGCGAATTTCCTGCGTTTCTGCTTAACAGGAGGAAAATTAGAATCGACATTAAGCATGTGAGTCATAATATGTGGGGGTATACCTACCATGTCTTCATGGGACCATGCGAAGCAGTCGGAATTCGATCGCAAAAATCGTAACAAAGTCGTACGTGTCTCGTAATCTAGGTCGGACCCGATGCAGACAGTTCGCTCGGGTGAAGAGGGGTCGAGTGCGACTTCGTCGAGCTTCTCTGTCTGTGGCTCGACGTATCGTCTTGACCTCTCTTCATCCTTTAATTGCTACGCCGACCTCTCCTCGACAGCTTGCTTCATGGACACCATGCAGCATTCTTTTACGAGTTTTTATTCCCCTTTGATTTCTTGAATCCCCCATTTCGTAGGGAATTTTAATGTTTGATGGTAGGTCGACGCGACCGCCTTCATGGCGTTGATCCAGGGTCTCCCTATAATACAATTATAAGGCGACTTGCAATCCACGACATTGAATCTTACTTGGAGGTTCACGACACCAGCATAGACGGCTAGGAAAATGTCCCCGATCGTGTATTTCACCTCTCCACTGAATCCGACCAGGGGAATACGATTCGGACTTACGTCGTCTTCCCCCAGTCCCATTTCCTTTAGTGTGGAGAGATTCATCAAGTTGTTAGAGCTACCAGTATCGATTAAAATTCTACGAATAAGACAGTTACCAATGGATAATGAGATGACCAAACCGTCGTGATGTTTGACCTCGCATGCGTCGGCGTCCTCGAAAGTGATTGAGGGCAAATTACTTACCCTCTTACTCTTGGACTCCGACGGTGGAGGGTGTGTCAAGGATACTACTCTTGATGTGTCTCTTCGCTGCCGAGTATGATATCCCACATAGCTCCGACCCCCTGAAATGCAATTTATAATTTTTGTCGGAACCGGGGAGGATGGACAATTGTCTGGCCCTTTGTCCCGACGATCCAGGGTAGCCTTGGATCTGTCGGATATGACGTCTTTGAGGAAGCCTTGGGCTAACAGTCGAGCGACCTCCTTTCGGAGAGCTACGCATTCGTCCGTGTAATGACCGTGGTCGCCGTGAAACTCGCACCATCTGTTCATGTCCTTTTTGGATTCTGGTTTGTCGCTCTTGCGTGGCCATCTCACGTCCTTCCCGAATTTGTCGAAGGTTTTGACCAACTCTACAACAGAAACACTGAAATTGTAAGATTGAACCTTTGGAGGGAGGGACAGATGGTCCTTCCACTCGCTTCCTCGGTCCCTGTTGGGTCCCGCTCTGTCCCTGTCTCGTCTGTCCCGAGAGTAGGGTTGGCTCCGATGATCCTTGCGACCGTCGTCTCGGGACCTTCGATCGACTCAGTCTGGACTTCTGTAAGGTGCTTCATCCTCTTCAAGTCTGACTTGCGCCATGGCTTTGGCTTGGACGTCCTCGAAGGTTTGACAGGGATATTTGGTCAACTCACGATAAAGCTCGCTACCCCTGATCAACCCTCGTCGGAACGCCTGGATTGACGTCTGAGTGTCGCAATGTGGTATGAACACCTTAGCCTTATTGTACCTATTCAAATAATCACGCAATGTGTCATTAGTCTTTTGGGTAACGTGATACAGGTCGCTAGACTGTTTCTCCAGTTTACGACTACTAGCAAACTGGTTTTTGAAAGAATCGACTAGATCAGCAAAAGAATTAATAGATCCACGTGGCAAGTGCATGAGCCACGTGAGGGCGGGCCCAGACAACGACGTCCCAAAACTTTTGCACCTGACGGCTTCACGACTCCCCCATGGGACCGAGATAGCCATAAGCTTGTGTTTGTAAAGGGCGACGTGGTCGTCTGGGTCGCTGGTACCGTCGTAGCTTGACATGCTTGGCAAGTGGAACTTCTTGGGGATCTCCGCCCGAGCAATGCTTTCGACGAATGGAGAGTCTTCAAATCCGTCAGGGGCCTCTTTCTCTATGGGACGAGGTACCCCTGGGATTCTCGCGATACGTTCGTCCAACATCTTGAGTCGCTCATTAAGGGCTTGATCAATAAGCATCTGGATATTGCTTCCTGGCGTGACCTGCATCTCGTTTACTCGGTCTATGGTTGGACCGGTGGGAACAACAAAAGTAACCGTGTTAATTGAAATAGGGATTCCAACATTGGGTTCAGAATTACTGATGGACGCTCCACGATTGATCACAGGAGTCATGTCTACGTCTTCCATGTTGAGCCGGGTCTGGATGTCGGTGACGTTCACGGGTCTCCTGGTCCTAAGCACGTTGGACCCCGATGATTGTACCTGCACTTTAAGAGATAAATTTTCATTCAAAAGGTGATTGTTAGACGCAGATAATGGTCGGACATCTCTCGACGGAGGGCCTCCATGGTCTGGGCCATCAATCGCATCTCTTCTCGGGTTGATTGTGCGATATCTTCAGGAGGGGGATTGTTTCTTGGACTCGTCTCAAGGTCGTCCACAGTTTGGCCCGGTGTTTCCACGATGGGGGTTCCGTCGGGATAAGTAGTCACGGGAGCCAAACCTAGGACAGGAACCTCAGAGTTCTCATTCACCATCTTGACTGGTTGCTGGATGACTTAGCTTATACTTGAAATCGATTAGTTGCCCCACGGTGGGCGCCAAATTGTTTTGGGCAAATCATCCTTATGGACTAAACTGCCTTTAAGACGAGGTTAACTAATCGAATCAAGAGATAAATACTACGACGTCCTAACAAATTCAATCAGATAATGATAACGAATTTAGAGATTATAAAGCTTAACTAGATGGGCACAATAAATAAACGAAGAATCAGTAGAGCGGTTTGCGATTAAGATGATGATCTCAAATCAAGGGATAAATAACTTCGATTATAACTTCAGATGATGTTTACAGAGAGATTTGATACTGGTGTCAACATGAAAATACTAATAACCCTAAGGTCCTATTTATATTCTATCATATCTCCTTGATTACGCCATTAATCCGCTCTGCCCACTTCCCGGAAATCTCGGCCTTCTTCAACTAATTCCATATCCACGTCGTCCTTCTCTCAAAATCGTGATCTCCAACGGTCTGATCCGTTACCAGCCTTCAATTCTGGGATCTGGGCCATACAAGTTAATGGGCTAAAATCCAGCCCAACAATGTGCATCAAAAGTCTTAACAATGTGCATCAAAATAACAATGTGAAAATCAAACAACTAGTAAGGATTCTGGCTTGAATTTGCATGTCTTCTTGTTGTGACCATGCATTTGACAGATGTTGCACACCCATTTATCCTTTGATGATTCAACAATGACATTCTCAACAATGCTTTTTATCCTACCTTCTTTTGGCAGGCCCTTGTTCTTGGATTGAGGAGGTGGAAGAACATAAATTTGCTCTGGAATAGGACTGAAGAATGTCTCAAATCTACTCATCTTCTTCTTGCTAGATGAATCAGAATTAGCACATGTTTCTCTAGAATACAATTGTTTCTTCTCATTGATTAAACTCAAAAGATCTTTCAACTTTTCAGGATTATCATCAATCATATTAATGCAGCAATGGATTTCAGAGAGCAACTCAAAGACCATAACTTTCTTATCATCCAAATCATCACTACCATTGAAGACAACCCCATCAATCTCAAAATTAGGGATGCACAAAAAAGACCTGGACCGGAAAATTCCAGGTCGGTCCAAGACCAGACCGGGTCCGGACCGGTCCCCGGTCCACATATTTCAGAAATTCAGGCTTTCGGTCCGGTCCGGTCTGGTCCATGAATTTTCCAGTTCGGTCCGGTCCAGGACCGGAAACCCGGATAATTTTTTTTGAAAAATATGTTAAAGAATTTGGAAAACTTTATAATTTTTATATAGAAAAAACCCGGTCCGGTCCCCGGTCCATGGATTTGAAAAATCCCGGTCTACCGGTCCCCGGTCCAAGATTTTGAAAAATTCCGGTCCGGACCGGTTGTGCAACCCTACTCAAAAGCAGGCTTCAAAGATGATTTTTTTGTCCACCTAGGGTTGATATATATCTCAAGCAACTTAATCCCGAGATTATTAAACACCATGAACATATGACGACATGGTATACCCATGTTCATAAACAAATTGCAAGAGTAGCTAATATCTTGAGTTGTTATAGTATGGCGCACAACATATGCAGGGCCAATACTACCACTCACATGTCAATATTTAACATCATCTTGAATGTTCAGATCTGTGAGACGACAATCATATACTGAAGCAATTATTTCTTCCGACACATCCTTGAAGACATTAAGCGTATAAACTGATGCACATTCAACTTCTATTGGCATCTTTGTCTCGTATATTGGAACTAAAATGCATGATTTCATATCAAGCTTCCTTTTATTGTGACGTTGTGCATCAATTGCATTATCAAATTGCGACAAAAACAGAATCAAAGACCATGATCGTCCGCTGAAGTTGGAGAAGAAAGAATTCCGACTTTTTGACCTAGAAGTTGTCCTTAGCAAGCCACCCATATGATAACCTTGGAAGAATGCAAGAATCCAGTATTGACGCAAATCAAAGATTGTTTGCAACCAAACATTTCCCTCAAGCCTAAAGTCAGTTATAATAGAACGCCAAGCTTCCTCAAACTCAAGGGCCCTCAATTCATTACTCCACACAATAGAGTTAAATCTCCTCCTAAAGTCTTCTGTTAGAGATGCATCAAGCTTAACCTTAACAGGGACCTTAAACATAATGTGCCACATGCAGAATCAATGAACTACATTGCTAAATACCTGCTCAATAGCAGCTTTGACTGCGGCATCTTGAACAGTTAGTAAAATATATGACTCATGCCCCATTGCCTTTTTGAAGTTCTCAAACAACCACACATAAGAAGCAATGTCCTCTTACAACAATAAGCCAAATTCAAATGTAATAGAGCTCTTGTTATTATCAACTCCAGTAAAAGGAACAAAAACCATATCATACCTATAACAAATTAAACAAAAAAGTGTGAATGTGCATCAAAATTGCATTGAAAGTGCACCAATATGCTCTATATGTGCATCAGTTTCGTTATGAATGTGCATCAAATATTTAAAAATGTGCATCAATATTAATCTATATGTGCATCAATAATAATAGAAGTCAATAGTATGAAAATAGTACTTGTTTGACTTATAAGTCGCATCCGCTGAAACAACATCACCGAAGAAAGAAAAACTCTTGCGTGAAATAAGATCTGAATAAAAAAGTCTGCAAAGTTGATTCTGATCATTTACTTCATAATCAAAGTAGAATGCCTTGCATCTCTCCTTTCTTCGAAACAAATTGTCAATAAGCATTTGGCCATCACATCCAATCATGTAAGTATTCAAGTCCCTCTGAAATTTCTTAAAGTCCACAAGTGTAGCACCCACATTTGAATAAGAACCAACATAATTCTTGAACAACTTGTACGCTTTGCTAGTGCCAATATATATTTTTAAGCAATTGATGATTAAATCTTGATGAAAAGGCGTGAGTTTTCTGTTGTCGGGTGCAAAATGCCTCTGCGAAGGAGGTAACAACGGATGGTTGTGACATTCTTCAAACATTTTCAAACAAAATCCATCCCTTCCTACTTGCCGAAATATAAAATGTGCAGGACAACCACAACGATTAGACATCCTCCTTCGCTTAGGCTCACTGTTTTCACCATTAGAAGGTTTGTATGGACCCAAATGTCCTTGCCTATTACAAACAAGATACCGGCACAGTTTAGTACCATCTTTCGCCTTTGTTACGTTCCAGTACCTTTTCTCATAGTAAAACCTACTTCAAGAGAGTAAAACTTGTAAAATGCTTCAGCTTCATCATAGACATTTGCCCCTCATATGGCTTGGTATCATCACTACAGATCGGGGCGTAAAAAGTTGTATTATTATTCGGCGAAACGGAAACAACAACACTAGGTTCATCTCCTATAATTAAGAAAACAAACAAAATAAAAGGATTGAAATAGAGTTCATCATTATAAAACACAATGTGCATCAATTTATAACAATTGTGCACCAATATGCTAGTAATGTGCATAATATTATAGATAGAGATACACATTATACAAACAGTGTGCATCAATATAGAACACAATGTGCATCAATATAACGCAAATGTGCACCAATATGGTAGTAATGTGCATCATATATTAGAGAGAGTTACACATAAACAAACAATGTGCATCAATATAGAACACAATGTGCATCTATATAACCAAAATGTGCACCAATATGGTAGTAATGTGAATTAGCACACAAAGTACAAAAATATTTACATACACTGTGCATCATTATTCACACAAACGTGTGTCATTATCATTGAAAATGTTCATAATGATCCATAATATTGCGTTGTGCATCAAGTTCATCAAAACGTTTTCCAGTTCACTTGAATTTGAGTATGTTTCATCATATAAAACTTCAAAATAAACAGAGGAGAGTGATCCATAACAAAATTCCAAAGGATAAGAACGAGAAACCTGAATTCATGACAAATTGAAGGAGATTTGTTGTTTGAAATCGTGAAATCATGTAAACAGAAAGGAGAAAGGAAACAACATCATAAATCGAAAAGATAATAAAAAACAGAGCAAAAAAACTGCGGGAAGAACGATTACGAACAGGAAGACGACAGAAAAAACTAGAGCGAGCTAGGGCTTGGGAAGACGGCATGAAGAACTAGAGCGAGCTAAGGCTTGGGAAGACGGCAGTAAGCTTGGGGGAAAAGAGATCGCGAACTTCCTATAAGGCTATTAGCAATGGGGCTTGCATGATTTGAGTTGCACAACTTATTTTTTTGCTTTTATTTATATTTTTATGCTAGATAAAATTAAAAAAAAATATAAAACTAGCTATCAACAAAAAAAAAAAGTGGGATGCAACTCTCATTTAAAGCACTTTTTGTTATGCAACCAATAATTAAAATAATCTATGCAACCCCAGTTGTGGGTGGTCTAACAGAAAAGGGAGGGAAGAAAAGAAAAAAATAAAAATAAATGATATTACACGTGCCCAATCCAGCTGTCCGATGCATTTCAGATCAACGACGCACAATCATTCTCAATTCTGAGTCGGCATAAGTTTATGACGTTAGCCTTTCCCCAGAATTAATACTCCAGTACTCCGTACCTTAGAAAAAATCGTTTTCAGAAAAATAAATTTGAGTTACTGGTTATCGTAAAGGCGAACTAGGGTTTCTTTCGTGCTTCCCTTCTTCCTAATCTTGCAGGGCCAAAGAGGCATTCTAGAGACAACGAAACAATGACGACTATCGTCCCTACCACTGAAGAGGATCCCGCCCTCGCTGTCGTCCGCTTCGTCTCCGATCTCACCTGGGCCGATGCCGGTGCTGAGGTACATCTTCACTTTTATTCTCGTGGTAGAAATCTATCTGTAATCTAGTATGCTTCGTACCATTACTGGAGCGATTCTGTATTTATTTGAAGGTCGCGGAGCATGAAGTGGCGAAGCTATGCAGGGAAGCTGAAGAATGCTTGGCAGTTGGAAGATGGCTTGAATTGGCATCTCTGCTCGTCATTTCTGCTGACCTAGTTTTCCCCAAAGTTGGGGAGAAAGGTTTGTCTGCTTTCTTTGTTTCACTTCTCCGGTTTTCTGCGCCATGTCTAATCCCCTTCTATTTGCTGTTTTAGATCTAGAGTGCATCTTCACTGTTATATGCAACCTTGTCTCCAAGTCGGAGAGGCCTGAGGAAATTTTGGATATCGCCAAGCTTATAAGTGGAAAGGTGTCTCAGCAACCCACGGATAAGCCTTCTCTGCGTCTAAAGATGTAAGCTTTGGTCGTTAATTGAATTTTGTAGTTGAACTTGGTAGAATTAACCCTTCTATGTGCACAGCTTGTTCAATCTATACAACCTGCTCGACGATGGATATGCCCGATACTATGTTTATATGAAGGCTCTCCAGTTGGCTGCTAGTGGGAAGGTTACAGAGCATGTTATTCCTTCGTTCAACAAGGTTGATGAGTTCTTGAAGGAATGGAATATCGGAGTTGAAGACCAGAGAGAGCTTTTTCTCACCATTTCTAATATATTGAGAGAAAGTAAGAGGTATGGATCAGTCTTATTTTGTGTTGTACTGATATGTCGTGGCCTTCTCTACATTATTTGTGTTTGGATTTTTTAAAATTGCTTGTATTGATAAGTCCTTTTTTTTTGTAATGATGTCTTTACTTGGGTGCTTAGCCATGGGAAGGATTCATTCAATTTCCTCACAAAGTATTTAGGGACATTCTCTACCGTAAATGCGGATGGCTTGAGTCAGGCCAAGGATGTAGCTGTTCAAGCAATCGTTGAATTCGTTAAGGCACCTGATATGTTTCAGGTATTTCATGTTCCTGGACTCTGAATAATTGTTTGCTTAAAGAAAATAGATCCAAATATACATACTTCCACTCTGTAGAATGTTGTGTCTATGGTTGTCAATGGCTTTTGATTAATCAGGCTGTCAGCATATGTTTGCCTGGTTCCTTGTAGTGCTTAAAATTGCATGCTAATATTTTGTCAGGCTTAAATTTCTCAGCAAGACAGTTTCTTCTCGAAACTTGTGAATGGGAGGGATGAATAATTCCTACAATCGACCAAATTGGGACATACGAATATGTTTAATACTCTAAATATAGGCTTGAGGATCATCATCCGGATTTTTTTTTTCTTTTCATCTATGATCTCTCCATAGTAATGGATTAGATTAGCAAAGCCCTAAAGGGGTCTATTTGGGTTCTATGTGTTAGTTAGAGGATACCTTTAGGAGGTCAAGCTTCATGGTAGTGTGGTATGTTTATCTTTCTGTAAGCACATTGTTTGTAGCGAGGGAAGCAGATAGAAGGAATTTTGTTGCAATCTCTATTTCCTCTGTTCATTCTGTGTTTGCATTATGATCTCTCCATACTAATGGATTAGATTAGCAAAGCCCTAAAGGGGTCTATTTGGGTTCTATGTGTTAGTTAGAGGATACCTTTAGGAGGTCAAGCTTCATGGTAGTGTGGTATTTTTATCTTGCTGTAAGCACATTGTTTGCAGCGAGGGAAGCAGATAGAAGGGATTTTGTTGCAATCTCTATTTCCTCTGTTCATTCTGTGTTTGCATTCGTGGTGATTACTGAATCCCTTTCTAGCCAGTGGGGACTGATTGGATGAAGGCTTGGGATTGTTGAAGGTCAACTTTGTGATTAGTGCATTAACGGATCCATTTGGTTAAGGCTAAGAGAAGATCTAAGGCTACATAAAGTCAGTTTCTGTGACAATCCTCATATTGGATAATATATTATGTATGTTATAAAGGGAACAAATTCAGTGCTTTGCATATGGATATTTTACCATTCGGTAATAGATGACTTGATTACTATGTTACTCTCTTCCATCTCAATATACTAAGTGGAAAGACATCTTAGTTTATGCTTGTTTTACGTATTTGTTGACACTCAGTTCTATTCAATGCAGTGTGATCTATTGGATATGCCTGCTGTGGCCCAGCTTGAGAAAGATGCCAAGCATTCATCTGTTTACCAGCTTCTTAAGATATTTTTGACTGAGAGGCTAGACGCTTATTTGGAGTTTCAAGCCGCACATTCTGAATTACTGAATAGCTATGGTAATTTTGTGTTCTTGGGTTTCTCTAAACATTCATGAAGATTGTGTCAAGGTATATGAGGTCTATCATCTACCAAATGTCCAATTTTTCATCTACATATTGCTTTGTGATTTCAGATCTGGTCCATGACGATTGTGTAGCGAAGATGAAATTGACGTCACTGATAGATCTTGCTCATGAATCTCATCAGATCCCCTATGCTCTTATCAAAGAGACGCTTAAGGTGAAGTTGCTTCCACTATCATTAGCTTCTGATTCTAAGGTTTTTGGATTCATTCCTCTTACACCTACTTCTGTTTGTTTTTTATCTGGCATCTCAGATTAATGATGAAGAAGTTGAAAGTTGGATTTTTAAGGCTGTCACTGCTAAGCTACTAAAATGTAAGATGGACCAGATTAATCAGCTTATAATCGTGAGGTATGCTCTCCTGCCTTAACTTTTATTGCTTTGACCATCTTCTTAATGAAAAAAGTTTTTAATTGTTATGTTTGTTATACTTGGTATTGTAAATAAGCAGTTATTGCTCTGAGCGTGTATTTGGCCCACACCAGTGGGCAAATCTTCGGACAAGACTAGTAACATGGAGAGTAAGAGACTATTTTATTTCTAATGTGTTTTGCTCGATCAAGTTTAGCATTCTTATGTTTTTTTTTCCTTGACCAGGGTAATATCGCAAATGTTATTAACAACATCCAATCGAACAAGTTAACTGACGATGTCAATCAAGCAGCATCACAGAATACGGTGGTGCGATCTTAAGTTAAAGTCTTCCATAGTTTTCTTCTTTTAGTTCCCATTATCTGAAATTTTGACCATATATGTTGTACCTTGTTTGCAAGTTGAAAGGTAGTAAAATACCATTAACCGTATTGTTAACTATTTGGTTAATTGTGTTTTCTTCGATTGCAGTAACCAATTGATTGTATTTTCGATCGGTATGGTTATTGGATAATTGTTTCCTTTCGGTTTTTGTTTGAAGCCAAGTGTAAAGAATGCTCTCTACTAGTACCTCTCCGTCCCCCCACTAGATGATGTACGTTTTGTTTCGTAAATATATTAAATTACATGTTACGAAGAATAGAAACTAATTTTAGTTTTGTAAACTAATTCGAATTGCGTATGTTTTTATGAAAAAGAGCAACCCCTTTGAAAATTAACTCCCTATTCCAAACGCATAAATAAGAGATTAATTTTCTCTAATAGAAATTAATTTTCCTAAATGAAAACTTTCATAATGTGACACACTCCCTCTGTATGTAATATCTAAGTTGTGAATGTTTCGTCTTATATATATACATATATATATAGGAATATATGTAATATCTAAGTTGTGAATGTTTCGTCTTATATATATATAGGAATATATGTAATATCTAAGTTGTGAATGTTTCGTCTTATATATATATAGGAAGTGGTTTAGGTGAGAACCAATCCTTAGGAGAGAACCCCCGTTTCGGTGAGAACAAATCTCGCCCGTTAATTTATATTCATCTGAACGGCCCACAAGGCCACACGCCTCTTCCTGGTTTGAGCAAGGACATCCTCCCTTTCTTCCCCGCATCTTCTCCTACTCTCATCCTCTTCCTTGTTCGAGCGCTGACGTCTAGAGGTAAGAGAGGCAGACGACCAAGGTGTGCTACGATTGCTGGCGACCCTCCATTACGTCACTTCTCGCCCTGAACGGAGCTGAGTATTGGAGGCCATCAACGAATGAATGTAAGTTTTATGCTCAATTCAAACCCTAACCTCCCCAATCTTATATTTTTTGTGTTCGGATTGATGAGTATATTAGTTTTGATGTCCACTCATGGCTTGAAATTGGGGGATTTTTGTAAATCTGATAGATTGGTAAACATATGTGGCAATTGGAACTCAATTTTAGATTTTCAGGTGAGCTAGTATCCCATGATGAGGTTGAAGATGCAGTTCGAGGCGGATGATTTAACACTGGGGAGTTAGTTCGGTAAAGTTGGTTGATCCTGTTGATTGGTCTCCTTCTACATGGATTCTCCAGGTTTGTCTATGAATACATCTTATCTGATTGCTGAATTGCATTTCATTTACACATTAATTGTTGAATTTCTGTGTTTTTGTTTTCTTGTAGTTGATTAGTAACTCAACGCCCTTCGTTTTGTTGATTTAGGGTTTCTGAATTTCTAAATTTGGGGCTTGTATGCACTGTAGATTTAATAAAAAAATTGGAACTTGGTGCTCGATTATTGACTCACTTGCTTGTTCTTGCTACTCTTGAGTGTCGATTTATAGTTGAAACTTCGAATTTTGTATGAATTGATATTGTTCTTGAATTATCTTTGAAATGACAAGTCTCAATGATGTTAAGCTGATGATTTAGACTTCGAATCCAGTGTCTTCTTTGCATAGATGGGTCTACTCCTCCACATATGTGTTTACCTTTGACTCAAAGTATACATCTCAATTTCAGTAGCATTCTTTTCATTGGCAAGTTCATATAGATTAGTCTTGGCTTGTTCTAATGATAACTCAAGTTTTCTTTTATCTTCACAAGTGCATCTTGGAGCTTGCAATCCCATGAACCAACTTTTACCTTCAACTGATGCAGTTTCTCAGCAGAGAGAAACTTGTGCCCTTCATTTACAGGAGTTTCTTCCTGTTTCGAGCGACTACCAAGGCAGTGACGAATCGTCGAACAGATGTTGGGAAATTCGTGTGTCAATGGTTGGCTTTGCTGAGACTGGTTCAGGTAAAATCGTTCCCTTTCTTCCATTCCCCTTCTTTGAGCAAATTAGTATGCAATATAACATCTCGACTATAGAGTGCTCATTCGTTCTGCATTGTGAATTGATGTGATTACTGAGATATTTAGTATTTAAATATCTGTACTCTTCTAGAATTTTATAGTAGTATGTTGACTGTTGATTATACTTCTCGCACTTCTTCCCTAGAACCAGAGGCGGACTAACTCCGCAACCAGCTCTCTGATAAGGATCAGATCGTGTCCAGCTTGATTCTTTCGGTACTGCGGTTTCTGACGCAATTGATAAGCCTGTTGCAAAGCAATGATGAGCCAGTTGATCAGGTACCTACTTTTTGTTGTTGATTTGTGTAAGACCTAGTGAGTCCACATGATCCAAGCACGTGGAATCGGTTTTGGATGGAAATTCTTTTTCTTGTGCACTCCAACTGTTCGATGAAATGCTCTTTATCATTGGTTACTGTATGTCAAAGTTTGTTGTAGAATCTTATTTGGTTGGCTGATGAGGTGGACGATCTGGATATATGATCTTGACTATTGACTTGTATATGTCTTCTGATTCTGCCTCCTAATTTATGAAATGAAGTTGAGATTGAGAAACAATAGGTGCAAGGTGCAGTTTTTTCATTTTCTAGGTGAAAATGATGAAGCTGCTTGATGATCTGGATTGCCAAGTACTCAGAATTTAGACATGATTTTACTGATGACCAATTCCTATGTACAATGTGTTAAGTACATGTCCAACGGACTAAAGCTGCTTGATTTCTAGGGTTTATTAGGATGACATTGTAGTTAAAAAATATTACTCACATGAAACCTTATTTCCATGGTATTGTGCGTGAATGCTTCCAATAATTGTATTATCACTTGCTTATATCTTGTTTTCTTCATTGATGTGAAACATCAATAAATGGGTGTGCTCTTGATGGTTTCAGGTGTAATGACAATTTATTGTTCATTCTTTTTTTTTTGGTAATAGAGAGCCCTAGCTCTCTAAGTTTTATTGAGTGAAGGAAATTTAAACAGAACAAATCGGGGAAGAGGCGACCCCCCAACATCCTCCAAACAAATAGCACTAACAACATCCGGCATAAAAGGCATAAAATGAAAACCTAAAGAACAAGAAAATGCATAGTTCGCTAATCCATCAGCAAGACGATTAGCCTCCCTATACACATGAGCAAAACGGACGATCCAGTCCTTCGAAATAAAGCCATGGCACATTCGTACCAGGAAAGACAACGGATGCGCAACCACAACACCACCTTCAAGCATGCGCACAACCGTGGTCGAATCAACCTCCACCCGCCTGAAACCCAACTCCCAAGCGATGTGCAACCCATAATACACCTCCCAGAGCCCAGCCAGTGTCGCCGAGCACACTCCTATATTCAGTGCAAACCCCCCACACCACGCACCTTCCGTATTGCGAATAACTCCGCCAGCCGCAGCTCGCCCCGGGTTACCATGTGCAGCGCCATCAGTATTCAACTTTACCCACCCCATCGACGACTTTTTCCATGCCATCAATCGCTCGACCCGGCCAGTAGTGCCATCGAGTTCCCTCACCCGTGATGAAGCCAACCCTACCTCCTTCGCCAACTTTCTAAGGAAACCCACACGGTCTTTGCATCGACCTTCCACGACAAAAACATTTGCACACCGCCATTTCCAACCCCACCACACGGCCATAGCAAATAAGGTTGCCCAAACACAACCGCTCACATCCCCTTTGTTGATCAGATTTGAATAGATCCACTCCAAGAGCTGCTCACTGAAGAAAGCCGACTGCCACCCGGCTGGCACCAACAGTCGCCAAACTCCCTCCATCGCAGGGCAGTCACGCAGTACATGGAGGATGGTCTCCTCACCCCCTCTACACACTGTACAAACACCATTCTCACTCAGCTTCCGACGCACCCTCTCCATATTCGTCATGACTGCACCATTCACCACCAACAAGAGAAAAGTGCGCACCCGTTCCGGCGCCGTCACCCGCCAAACACAATCAAAAAGCAACTTAGAACACACACGCGGATCGTTTGACTTACAAATAATCCCACGTGCAGTCTTCACACTAAAGGTGCCGTTCGGCGTACCACACCAAGACATTCTGTCCACAGACCCCGAAATGCCATCAAGAGCCCGACTCGCCAGAAGCAGCCACGTATCCTTAGGAAGAAACCCGACGAGTGCATCATGATTCCAGCCCACACCAGCTACCCAGTAATCACGCACGCACTTATCTAATAAAATCCCCGGAACTGGTGCCTTTGACAGCTCAAGCAGTGGTCTATCCTCAACCCATCTATCAGACCAGAACCTAATAGTCCTACCTTCCCCCGGCACCCATCCGAGCCCGCGGGCAACAACCTTACGGAATCCGACACCAATACTCCGCCAAACCGGGGACCAAGTTCCTTTAGGAACCAACCAGCTCGTATTATGGACATCCCTCATACGATACTTACTACGCAACACTCGAGCCCATAGGCTCTCTGAATCATTCAGCACACGCCAGCTCAGCTTTCCAACCAAAGTCAGGTTCATATCAGACGCTCGACGCAACCCGAGCGCCCCCCCCCCCCCCTCTAACTTCGTCTTGCAAACTTTAAACCACGACACAAGGTGCATTTTTCGGTGCCCCGGAGTACTCCCCCATATAAATCCCCGAGTCAACTTATCCAACTGTTTCACAGTGCTAGCAGGCAACATAATCGAGCTCATAGTATGCACAGGCAACGCTGACACCACCGCCTTAGCTAAAGTAATACGCCCAGCAAGGCTAAGAGTCCGACACTTCCATCCCGCCAGCCGAGAGTTCACTCTTTCAAGCACCTCCCCGAAAGTATCCTTATTGATACGCTTCTGGAGAATGGGCATCCCGAGGTACTTGCCGAACTCACGAGTAGAGCTTACACCACTCTTGGACTTCTCTAGACTAACCTTCTGTCCCGAAGCATTACAGAAGCGTTCCAGCACCCGCCTAATCACTCTGATCTGAGTCACGGATGCTTCCGCAAATAATATGAGATCATCCGCAAAACAAATATGCGAGAGTGGCATACCACCCCGAGACAACCGAATTGGTTTCCACTCCCCACTACCAATCGAAGTCTCAATCAAATGGCACAACCGCTCCATGCACAGGACAAAAAGATATGGTGAGAGTGGATCACCTTGCCGTAAACCACGCTGCAATTGAAACGCGTCGGTCTTCTCCCCATTCCAGAGCAAACTCATAGATGGTTTAACAACACATGCCATAATCCAGCCCACCCAGCGATCCGACAAACCCGACGCCTTCAACGTATCCTCCAAAAAATCCCACCGGATACGATCATAGGCTTTCTCGAGATCAAGCTTCAAAAGCATCCATCCTTTCCGACCTTGCTTGCGTCGCATAGAATGCACAGCTTCTTGTACCACCACAATATTATCCGTGCTCAATCTGCCCGGAATAAAACTCGCCTGTGCAGGCCCAACAAGCTTCGAGACGACCAACTTCAGCCTATTCACCATAGACTTAGTGATCATCTTGAACAACACATTACATAGACTGATCGGATGAAACTGTTGAATTCTTTCCGGTTTCGCAACTTTTGCAATCAATACAACAAGAGCATCATTCACCGAGCATGGAAGCTGACTAGTTTCGAAGAAATGCATAACAAAACGAACTACCGACTCACCCACCGTCTCCCAACACCGGTGATAGAAAACGGGATGAAAACCATCCGGGCCCGGAGCCTTGAAGCCCCCCATACTACGGACAGCTTGTTCAACCTCAACCGCAATGAACGGCTTCTCGAGAGCAGCCAGCTCAAAGCAACTCAGTCCAGCAAAACCCGCCCTAGGTAACGCTTCGACTATTGCAGGCACATCATCTATGGAGTACAACTTCTTGTAATATTGCACAGCGTCACCCTCTAGCTGGACCGGATCCGAAACCCACCTATCATCACTGCCCTTCAGCATTTCAATGCGATTTCGGCGCCTACGAATAATTGTCGATGTATGGAAGAAGGAAGTATTCCTATCCCCCTGGGTAATCCACTTCTCACGTGATTTCCGAAACCAAAGTGTCTCTTCCTGCTCAAGCACTACCTCCAGTTCCCGAACCAGACCCTCCTCCCTGCTAATCAACTCATTCGACTGAGCTTCAGCTATCTCATTCTGAATCACACTTATCTCTCCCATAAGAGCAGCCTTGCGGATCTGGACATTTCCAAACACCTCTTTGTTCCAAATCCGTAGTTTGGCCTGCAGAATATTCAGCGACTACGGCGTTGACAAACGGGTGAGACAACCAGGCAGCCTCAAACCGAAAAGGGCGTCACCTAGGGTCACCCCTCGATTCCGGACAAAGCTGAAAGTATAGAGGAGCATGATCCGAAGATAAGAAAGGTAAGTGCTTCACGACTGCCTCGTGCCAGTTTAGACGAGCTCGAGCATAACACAAAACCCGATCTAATCTTTTTGCAAGGAAGTTTGTCGCCGTCCGACCACGCTTCCAAGTATACCGACTACCTTGAAACCCCATATCCACAAGTGCTAACTCATTAATCCAACTTCCGAAATCTAGTGGATCTGGTGACAGACGGCCATTGCCACCGGTTTTTTCATCAAGCCGAACAATGGTGTTGAAGTCACTGCCTATAATCACTGGCCTGTTCAGTCCCTGAACCAACGCGTTGAGCTCACCCCAAAGCCCGCTTCTCCTACTAGCTGAAGGAGCAACATAAACAGTAATGAGGCTAATACTCTCATCCCCAGTACCAACACAAGCATGAATATACTAAGAACTAGAATGTTCAATCACAACCTCACCCACAGTCGACTTCCACAGCAGCCAAATGTCGCCACTTTGCCCAACAGGATCAACCCGAAAGCAATTATCAAATCCCAGGCGTTGATAAATCTGAGCCGCTCGATCACCCGCTGCGTGTGTCTCAAACAGTGCAAGAACATCCGTAGAATGTCTTTTCATAATATATCTAATCGATCTTCGGAAGTTGGGTTTATTCGCCCCCCGACAATTCCAGAATAAGCAATTCATTAGGAAACTTACTAAAGAATGAAGAACTACCGGGGAGAGACGTTAGACTCTCTCACCACCATCATCACTTGCCTTTGGGTTCAAACCCAAACTATTTTCTAAACCCGTAGTCCTCACCTCAAGAGGAACGAGATTTAAATTGCCCGTAGCCGAGATCGCAAAAGCTCCACCCGGTCGACCCATGTCCTCCCCATCGAGTCTCAGGCGTTTCCCATTCACAACTGCAGGGCTCTCACCGCGAGCCGGTCCAAAAATCAGACCCCGAGTGGGCTGGGCTTGCTTTTTAGCTTTGGCTTTTGGCCCCAAAGAACTCCCAGCCATCTGTTTAGGGTTAACTACCCTAGAAGCTTCCAACTTGCTAACAGCCGGCTTCACAACAACCTTGTTGGTCCCACCTGAAGCTTGCGCCCCACTCTTGTCCGTAATTTCCTCCTGCACAATCTTTTCCTTCCCGTTATTCCCGCCAACGGAAATATTTCCTTCCCCCCTATCCGAGATCTCCATATCTTGCTCAAGATCCTCGAACCGGTTTGACGTCGCTACTTGCGCCGGATTTGGCGTTGCCGGAACCCTACTATCTCCCGCTGAAAACACCATGTTTGTTGCAATCGTTACACTCCGCCTCTTAGTGACCACAACAAAGTTGTCCTCCCGAGTCTGTCCTTCAGCATCCCTCGTCTTTTCAGATGAGGTGTTGACTACCGGAGCGGTCGAAGCCACCACCTCTTTTGGTTTGTACCGACATTGCGCAACAAGATGGCCATATATACCACATGAACTGCAAATATTAGTTAGTCCTTCATATGACACATAGTAACGTTCACCATTCACCAGCACCGATCCCTTAAGCGGTCGTTTCAGATTAACCTCAACACAAACCCTAGAAAAATGCGCTCTTTCCAACTTTAACGTTGTCATATCGACCTTAACGGGTTTCCCCACTCCGGCCACAATCCCTTTCAGAATAACCCTGTGATAATGATTCACCGGAAGTCCCGAAATCCGGACCCAAACGGGGGTCGTAGCAATATCATCGCATAGAGGGTCAAACTCCGACGACCATGCCTGTACCATAAGATAACTCCCGAACACCTTCCATGGACCCCCGGTGAGAGCAGCATGATAGTCTTCCTCTGCGTCAAACCGAACTATGAAGAAATGTCTTGGGAGGTCTACCACGTACATCCCCTGCCTTGGTTTCCATAACTCCCGTAACTTACGTTCAAGCGTAAGCATGGAGACATTCCTCCCCAAGACCTTCACAATCATACAGTTCTTCCACAAGTCATTCATAGCATCCATAACCTCTTGTGAAATCGTAATTTCGGGCTCCCCATCCTCCCCATTCAGGAAGTCCAGATTAAGACCCGAGAACACGAACTCGTCATCCAACACCATGTCCGGAGCTGGCAACCCCCCCGCATTACCACTTGCAACTTTATCCGCCCACGATGCGTGCTTCTCTGGAGGATCCCCCGGCGGCTGACCGACGTCCAACATCGCCGCATCCTGTGCCTGAGAATCCGCCACAACTGTATCGCCGGAGGCAGAGCTTTGAGAGCCTAGGGTTTCCATTCTTATGACACTTTGCTATACACATTACAAATTTCTGCACATTTTCTTCTAATATATTGGCTTCTAATCTTTTGGGTTGTCCATGGATCCAATGCAATGCAAGATAGGGAAATTAACAATGTTTTGATCTTGAGTTGGTTGATTAGTAACTGAGGTCAGTAGTGACAGAAATGACAGATTAAGAAGATTTTGATTCTTCATGAATGCAACCTATTTAATGATGGTTTTGAAGTTTGCATATGACACTTCAGGAATGCAACAAAAAATTGCATGATTGTTTTATTTGTATTTGAATAGTGATGATATGCTCGGGAATTTAGAAATCATTAGTTGCAGCTAATAGTCACGCTAAGTTCATGAAACAAAGTGAATTCCATTGTTATAATCTTACATGAAGATATTACATAACAGTATGACACTTAAACTGCCAATTCCTTTTATGGGTGAAATAACGTGATATGGTTTGCGTTTCAGGATCTCAAACTTGGGGAGTACACTGAAAGATCTCAACACCACAAGCTGGAAACAAATTGAAAGGCCTATGCACTGAGAGGAAGTTAGGTTCTTAATTTGAGCAAGTTTGATGTAATGACACTATAATGTGGGTTGATTAGATACAGTGACATGTTTATAGGCATTTTTGAAAAATAAATGTAAGTCCAACAAGTAAAATGCACTTCATGTGCTCTTCATTTGTGAATTGCATACTCAGTTTTTGTGAATTGCGTACTCAATTTTTGTGAATAACATACTCAGTGTCTGTGAATTGCATACTCTAGACCACCACACGTGAAATGCATACTTAGTTATTTGTTAATTGCATACCAAGTGTTTTTTGAATTGCATACTATTTGAATTGTGAATTGCATACTACTTGATTTGTGAATTACATATCATGTGATTTCTGAATTCCATACCAAGTAATTTGTGGTTTGCATACTTATTGATTTGTTGTTTGCATATGAAAGTTTTTTTGGATTACATACTAAGTGATTTCTGAATTTTTTATGGTTGGCATACAAAGTGTTTTATGTATTGCATACAAAGTTATTTCTGGATTACATAATTATTGATTTGTGGTTTACATATGAAGTTTACTTGGATTGCATACTATTTTATTTGTAAATTGCATACCAAGTGTTATTTGAATTGCATACTATTTGAATTGGGAATTGCATACTACTTCATTTGCGAATTGCATGCGTGCTTTTCTTGAAGATCCATACATGCTACTATAGAAACACCATATGTAGTTCTCGCGAAGCACTCGTGCTTCTTTCGAAGAATCTTATTTGTTTTTTCGTTAAGCTCCATACGTGCTTCTTGCGAAGCACCTTAAGTGCTTTTCTTTGAGCTCCCTACGTGTTAAAGCACCATACGTGAATTGCATACTAGTTTATTTGTGAATTGCATATCAATTATTTTTTGAATTGCATACTATTTGTATTGTGAATTGCATACTACTGATTTGTGAATTGCACATTAAGTGTTTCCTGAATTGCATATTAAGTGAATTGTAAATTGCATACTAAATGATTTCTGAATTACATACCAAATATTTTCTGGTTTGCATACTTATTGATTTGTGGTTTGCATATTAAGTTTTTTTGGATTGCATACTAAGTAATTTCTGAATCTTTTTATGGTTTGCATACAAACTCTTTTATGTATTGCGTACAAAGTGATTTTTGTAACAGGAAGGCAAATGGTTCTTGCTGCCATAAGTATACATTTGTGCTACAACAATTGAAGAATTCAGATGGACCACTATTTTGATGATCAGATTGTATAAATTGCTAGATAAGCTAATTACAATTGGTCTTTGTAGGATAAATGATGGCCATGATAGAGAAAGACAGCCTGCAAGTTGAGAAGCAAGCTCTTCGCTCAAGACAGTCCACTGTTTCTATGAAGACAAAGTGTGGTTCAAGGTTTACATGCTCCCTCAAATTCAGATCGCTCCTTGTGGAACCTTCCGTGTAGATTGTTTGCAGTTCTTTGTTTCATCATTTCCTTTTTATATTACCTTTTCTAGTTCAATCTCTTCAGAAATGCTCTTTGTGGAATTCAAACTTTGTAGTGCCTCTTTGATTGAATTCAAAGCACAATTGTTTCAGTTCTTTGGCTAGGATTGGTGCCCCATAATAGAATACACCTACATCCAAAATAATTTTAAACCATTGCTATAAGAACAGACTTCAAAAGTTAATTAGTTGTAAAACAGCTTACCTATCCTTGCATTTATATGTTTGGAACCAATTTTCGACAGAACTTTCTTCCAATTCGGCTTTGTGAAATGTGCGCGTACCTGCAGAGCAGTTGAGATTTTGAACTAAACTTGACTATGTTCAAAAATTTATTAGTAATAGAAGAAAATAAGGTGTATGAAATGTTTACCCTTGTTCCTGATACAATATCAACTCCATGCTTGGCATGGTTAAGTGCTTGAACCATAGTTATGAGAGTTGACCGGGCATCGCCTTCTTCATAGACGCTTGTTAGGTAATTATGCATCTCAATTACACCCTATTTGCGAAAATATATCTGGTCAGTAATGATTATTAACTGTTCATTTACATTTTTGCAAGTGTTCTTACCCTTTGATCTTGCTCTGCAACTTCATTCATTACACCCTTAAACCAATTAAATGAACCTTGTTCTCTTGTTACCTAGTAGAAGTAGGCATTTGTCGTCTTCAGAGGCTTCTTTTGCTTTGGGGAGAACTTATTGGCTGCTGGTATGTTCGGTATAGTGTATAAATCAGGGACCATATCCTGCAATTAGTATTTGTTATAGACAAGAATTTTGAAAAATAATGTAGTGTTTGCCTTTATGTTGATGAAGGGAGTTAGTATATAGAAGGATCTTACAGAAGTTACTGATTGAAGAATTCATCAAGTGAATTTACGGAAGTTTGAATCACTTACTTCTTGCTCCTCCTTCTGGACAATGTTGTTCAACAAGTCCTTGAGGATGCTAATGAATGGTGTAGCTCCAATTCTAAGACCAACAAGAAGGAGAACATCATATTTCTTGTAGTCTTGTGCTGGAGCACCATAGGGTCCATCTATCAATAGCTTTGGTGAACTGGAAAAAGAATAGTTAATGAAAATGAAGAAGCATTTGAGGGTATTGTAAGGGAGTTTTAGATAGATAAGAGACCTCTTTTGTGTTGTTTCATCAGCTCTTAGCAACCCACTCTTCCCGGAACCAACAACCTCAATGCAAAGTCGAGTTTGACACAACTTTGTGAGTCAAACATTTCTTCGAACACCTGGTGAGCGGCTTGAGTTGAAGCTTCCTTCAGCGCAGCGGGGCAATCTAAAGCAAGACTGGACAGATTTTCCATGCTTCAAAGAGGGAGATTGAGGAGGGTCTGATTTCCACGCAATGTCAAATATTTGATCATAACCCTAAGTTTTCATCGAACGCAGAGACAAACAAAGAGACGACACCTGAGCATCAATGAGAGATTGTGGTGGTGGTCGGCGGCGGCGTGGGTATTTCGCGGAGGGCCGGCGAAGAAGAGGATGGCGAAGCAACCCCCAACAGTGATCCATTCCAGTGAGGAAGAGGGCGCGCAACCACTATTTAGCGAGGTGGTCGTCGCCGCTTCGTGCCGGAGGTGCTAGGTCGACGAGATATCGAGCTACTTGTTAGGGGTGCAAGGTCGATGCAAAGGAGGAGGAAGGTCGTGTGTTGAGGGAAAGGAAATGTAGCACAATCGATACGCTCGGGAATTTTTATCAACGAGCCTTTAAGATTCAGGTTTTAATCACAGCCGTTCGTTTCTGTTAAATGATTGACGGTCGAGATTCGTTCTCACTTGTTCTCACCTAGGAGCTGGTTCTCACCAAATCTCAACCCTATATATATATATAGGGTCAGGATCTGGTAAGAACGGACTCCTAGGTGAGAACATGTGAGAACAGGTGAGAACGAATCTCATCCGTCAATTTAATGAAGGGCTCAGATTAAACGAGAAGATCTTGCTCCTCACTCAACTCAATCTCGTTGAGTCGCTGACTCTGGTCTCAATCGCTATCGCACAAGGTGCCGATGAACTCCTCCGTCATTTCTTCGACCTCGTTCAGAAGACAACAACGATAGAGATCCGCTCACAAAGAGCCGAAGAATAAGTCGAATCGGCTCAGGATCGCCAAATCCGGCGTTGTCGTCCCTCTGATTCCGCTCCATCTTCATGGTTTACCGATTGAAGCAGCACCATCTTCAATCCATGGTAGCAAGTTGTCTAATTAGTGATTTTTGTTGTTTGATTCTGAATATTTGAAGCCTGGTTGTTAGGGTTTTTGGTTTCAGAGAATTCCCCAATTCGATCATTGCGCGATTATATTGTCTGAGTTATGAATTGGCAGTCTCAGGTGACTCTTCATAGAGTCTTCACGGCGTTCCTCGATTCCGCTTTTGTTGCAGCGCAAGCAAAAGCTCAATCGACCTTCCAAATCCACCGCCTATTCATGGGGATGCCAATTTGAAGTTTGCTTGGTTTGGTACTTGCAGAGATGGAGTTGATCGGATCATTCTCACGGATTTGGTCTCCCAGAGTTGAACTAGAACATATGGAGCTTTGGAAACTCCAGAAGAAGCTACTTGTATATATGACAGGTGAAACTTTGTTTCCTCCATTATACATAAGGAATACTAGTGTAACATTCTCTTTACGAGCAAACAGAGTTTGCTCGTAATCTCTTTTCTCCGTGAAATTTAACTCGTATGATCATGTAGCATCAGATTCTTCTGACACTAACTTCACTTAAGCCAAGTATATTCTATGATATGTGCCATTTTGTAGCAATTTTTCCTTCTTACTAGAATTTTTGTTATGTTAGCTCTATGTGCTAAAGTTTCTGTAATCATCGGTATCCTTCCCATTGCGTTATAGAGCTGCTTTCGTCCTTGTAAGACCACCGAATTTTGAGCTTCCAGAGTCAGATAAAGAAGAGCTTAAGCAGATGAAGTGGGAGCAGTTCTTGGAAAAGACTAAATTTGAGATCTGTTGCAAAAGTAAGCCTTTGCTACCGTTTTTTTATAATAAATTGTTCATTGTTCATCCTTGAAATTCTGATCTTATATTAATCTTAATCAGGGAAACGAAAGCAGTGTGACGAACCTGGATTAGAAGACAAGTTTTATGAGGTTGAGGACTCTCAAAATGAACTTGGAGAAAGTTGAAGTTGCTTCTTCCTCTGAGGTAGTAGCCTTGCTATAAAGTAATCTTCATTGGCAATTATTATCTGTGAATTAACTCATATTTATTGCTATTGAAATAAGGATTTCCACGGTATCCCTTCGTCCCTTAAAGTTCTTCTCATTCCAAATAATGACACTATTCACGTATTAATCGAATTTGTTAGATATCTTACAATATATAAGAACAAACATAGTGATGTGGGGTCTTGTTTGATTCGTCTCATCGAGAACTTTAAGAATATCAATTTTTTATAATTTTTATTAACCTATATTTAAATATATTAACGATACAAAACGCACATCGACATACGTGTTTAAAGGAGATGAGAAAAACATTTGGGGACGTAGGTAGTATATAATAGGCATTACAGTTTACAGAGTTACAGCAAAGGTGGCTATTCTAGTTTTTTTTTTCTTGCAAGTTGAAACAGTGATCAACCTCTATTCATGGAGCAAATCCAATATTTATTTGACCTTTGACAGAGCTTCCGGAATCGATCACGGGCTCCAAGCCGGCCACAGCACCATCGCCGCCTCGCTCGCTTTCCGTATGCTTCGCTTCTCGACGATTAAGCGGATCCCGCTTCGGCCGCCATCATCTACCTTCCAGGTACTCCCTCTGTTGCTTCAGTGACGTGTGAGCACTCAAATACTGCGAAATTCGGTGGTTTTTGGGTTACGAGTGATTTTTGGATGGTCAAAATGGTGCATTTTTCGGTTATGAGTGATTTTTGGAGAGCCGACAAGAGAAGAGGTTTAAGTCGGCAAGATGGAGAGCCGACCAGAGAAACTTCTTTGTTCAAGCTACGCTACCATGCCTCACAGGTAAAATGATTTGCGAGATATGAATGCCTGGAGTTGTCGGCGGGAGGGAGAAATCACGAGCTCGCTTTTCTTCTCCTTTTTTGTCACTTTCATTGTCTGAGAATATTTGTCCGATAGATAAAATATACAGTTGAATCAATCAATTCAATCGTGAAAGGTTTTTCCAATTTTCGAAAGCGTTTAATTTTAGGTTCTACTAGCTCAGAATTCTCCAGAAGAATGTACAAAAGCTTGAAAATCCTTTTTCCCTGCTACTTTGATTGTCTAATTGCTAAGTTTGTTTGTTGTTGCTGGTTTTGTGAAATTAGATTTCGAAGTTGGGAGGAAATGCTTTGGTGCTTTCGCTTGTTCCGGCCGACACTGGGAGGTCGACGGCGAAGCTGGATAAGTTTGGGTGATATTTACAAGTTGGGAGCAATCCTGATTGAAATGCTGACGGGCAAACAAGTCTTCTCTTATGTTCCAAATTTGAGGACGAAGATAGGACGAAGATAGGGCTGTAATCAGCAGCGGCGACAGAACAGCTGAGTCCCCTGCACCCGCACCTCAGATACCTGGAATCAACGACTACGATACTGGGCCCACCTCCGGTGACGTTAAGGTCACGGCGGCTGTGCTCACAAGAACTAAGATCAGAGAGAAACTGGTTGATAAGCTTGAAGGGCTTGCAGATATCTTTCACTAATGTTATTGGAAAGGGCATTTCTCTTGAGCTCATCAGTGACCAAATTGACCCACGTGCGTTTTCTTCTCTTATGTTCTTCATTCTGAAAATTTTGACATCTGGGTTTTTTGGAACATAGGAATTTATCATCTGGGTCTATTTAGTTTTCTTGCTACTGATAGTTTTCAATCATCAACTCATGGATCTGAACTGGGTATCTTGGGTTTTCATAAAAGTTTTTAGTATAAAGTTTCTGCCTTTTGAAGATTCAGTTCATCTTTCTGAGTTGAGGAAGTTCCATCTTTTTCCCCAAAAGAAATAAATTGTCTTCCTTGATGTATTATAAAAAAATGTAGAAATGGATAGTCATAATTTTGTATCCTTGTTTGCAGAAACTAAAGCAGGAAAAGGTGTGGAGTCATATGTAAGGGATTGGGCACCAACTCCAACTGAGCAACCCTATGTTATTCAATTCAGTGCAGATTTCATAGTTCCAAGTGACTTTGGAAATCCTGGGGCAATACTTGTAACAAATTTCCACAGCAAAGAGTTCTACTTGGTTGAAATTGTGCTATCTGGCTTCAAAGGAGGCCCGTTTTACTTCTTTGCGAATTCGTGGATTCAGTCAAGATATGATAATCCTGAGAGCAGGATTATCTTCAGGAATCAAGTAAGATGTTCCAAATTTCCATGATTCATTTTCCCTTTGACACATTGTTCTTGAATCTTGTTCTAAATGTTGTGTCATTGTTGTTGCTAAAAAGGTGTATTTGCCATCACAAACGCCACCTGGTGTCAAGGATCTTAGACACGAAGATCTTAGAAGCATTAGGGGGAATGGAAAAGGCGAGAGGAAAATGCATGAAAGAATTGTTTATGATTCTTACAACGACTTGGGAAATGTCGAGAAGGACAAGGATCTAGAAAGACCTGCCCTAGCTGGCGAGGAACAGCCTTATCCAAGAGGCTGTCGTTCTGGCAGGCCACCCATGAAATCTGGTATAATCCTCTTGAGATAAATTATGTGATTAAAATCTTTATAATCCTCTTGGGCTCAAATTTTGTGGTAATTAACAATCAAAATATGAGCAGATAAAAGATATGAGAGCGGAATAGAGAAGCCACATCCTGTTTATGTCCCAAGAGATTGAAGGCAGTATTGCATAATCTGATACCACAAATTGCTGCTTCTTTGTCAAGTTCATATATCCCCTTCAGTTGCTTCTCTGATATAGACAAGCTGTACAATGACGGGTTCATTTTGAAAGACGAAGATCAAGTCAGTTCTAACATTCTCCAGGGAATGTCGAACCGAACCTTCAGTGTTGGTGACAGGCTGTTCAAGTATGAGATTCCTGCTAGTATCAAAAGTATGTGGTTTCCTCAATACATATTCGTACTCTTTCTAATAACTAAGAAGAAAAAATGCCTCTTATGAATTTTTCTGTTGTGTAGGAGCTGAACGGTATGAGCGTTGAAAAGGTAAGGATCCTCTGGTGAAGGATGCATTGCATGTAGAAGAAGAAAACAACTGTTAAAATACCCAATTTCTTGTTGTCATTCATGTTGTTTGTTCTTGGTTTGCATGTGCTGTAAGAAATGACCAAGTCTTTAGCAAAGTATTTCTTGAATAGAAAAGTTAACTCCTAAGCTGACCAAGTCTTTAACTAAGTATTTCTTGAATATAAAAGTTAACTCTTGAGCTTGTTTTGTATGATATGCTTATTTTACTCGGTTAATCATTCCCTGTGTTGAAATAGTAGCTAAAAAATTGACATTGATTGTAGTACTCCAATTAACCAGAACCTGAAGTTATTTGATACAGTTCAGAGTGGCTTCAGTCAATAGACATAGCATAATACTGTACAAGATAATGGTTTATTAAGCTTAAAAAACTTGGTATGCAATTTAAAATAACTTGATATGCAATTTAGAAAACACTTGATATGCAATTTGGAAAATTAATTAGTATTATGAATGCAATTTGGAAAATTAATTAGTATGTATTTCATAATTTAGTTAGTATGCAATTTCAAAACACTTGGCATGTAATTAAGAAATCACTTAATATGCAATTCAGAAAAACTTGGTATGCAATTCAGAAATCACTTAGTATGCAATCCAGAAAACACTTTATGCGATTAAAAATAACTTAGTATGCGATTCAAAATTCACTTAGTATGCAATTCAGGAAACACTTGTATGCAATTGAGAAAATACATGGCATGCAATTAAAAAGTAACTAAGTATGCAATTCACAATAACCGAGAATGCAATTCATGTATGGTGCTCGAGAGTAGCATGTATAGAGCTTAAAGAAAAGCACGTAAGGTGCTTAAAAAAAAGCACGTGTGGTGGCTCGTAGAAGCACGTGATATGGATAAAAAAAACTATGTGGTGTGAAAAGAGAAGCACAAGGCGTGACTAGAAAAAGAACGTGTTGTGCCTCGAAAAAAGCATGTGACAAACCCCGAAGAAGCAAGTGGATGCCTCGTGAGATGAACATAGCGTGTTTTGGAAATGAACATGGCGTGTTTAGGAAAAAAAACGAATAAAGCTTAAAGAAAATCAGGTGTGGTGGCTTGGAGAAGAATGTAAGGTGTATAAAAAAAGTCATGTGGCTGGTGCTCTAAAAAGCACGTGGTGTGCACTAGAAGTCATGTGGAACGACTCGAAGAAGCACTTGGTATTCAATTTAGAAATCACTTAATATGCAATTCAAAAAACAATGGGTATGCAATTCAGAAATCACTTAGTTAGCAATTCAAAAAACACTTAATATGCAATTCAAAAATAACTTAGTATGCAATTTACAATTCACTTAGTATGCAATTCAGTAAACACTTGTTATGCAATTTGCAAATCAATTAGTATGCATTTCACAATTCAATTAGTATGCAATCCATGAAAACACTTGGATATGCAATTCAAAAATCACTTAGTATGCAATTCAAAAAACACTTGGTATGCAATTCAAAAATAACTTAGTATGTAATTCACAATAACCGAGACTGTAATTTACGTATGGTTCTCGGGAGTAACATGTATGGAGCTTAACAAATGCACGTAAGGTGCTTCGCTAGAAGCACGTATGAAGCGTAAGGAAAAGCATGTGTGGTGGCTCGGAGAAGCACGTGATGTGGATAAAAAATAACTTAGTATGCAATTCTCAATTCACTTAGTATGAAACACTTGGAATGCAATTTGCAAATCAATTAATATGCATTTCACAATTCAATTAGCTAGTATGCAATTCTGAAAACACTTGGTATGCAATTTAGAAATCACTTAATATGCAATTCAAAAAACACTTGATATGCAGTTCAGACAACACTTGATATGCAATTTAAAAATCACTTAATATGCAATCCAGAAAACACATATGTTGCAATTCAAAAATCACTTGAAAATAATTGATAATAGTAGAACCTAGGAATTTAACGTGACGAGTAATCTGATAATGATAATTAGAAAATGAAGTTGGTCTTAAACAAGGCAACAAAGCAATATTTTATATAAAGGCTCCTGGCTGAATGAAACCGGGGCCCACAACCACCTTATGCTTGCTTAGTGGGAATAATATCCTGATTATGAATTAGCTTTTTTGAGCTTAATTATAATGCTTAGTGTTTGCTCAATGGTAATGGAATGTGCTTGTCAACTACTGGAAAGATGGATCAACTTAATTTCTTCCATGCTCAAAATGCATGCTTTACGGCTTACTTTCCTCATCAAGTGAGCATTGGACAGTGATGATAAAAAAACGGAGAAAAACCCCGCACCCATTTTTTTATAACTAGCACCCGCTTTGGGCGCATCCCGGATGCGTCCAAAATATTTTAAAAAAAACCCCGGTTCAGTTTTGGGCGCACCCAGGATGCGCCAAAGTTAAACCGTTTTTTTTTTTAATTTTGACGGCATAAAAAAAAAAAAAAATTCTTCGGCGCATCCAGGGTGCGCCCAAGATTGATCTGGTTTAAAAAAAAAAATTGGACGCACCCGGGATGCGCCCAAAGCCTGTTTTGTTTTAGCCAGTTAGCTTTTTTAAAAAACTTATTTCTACCTCTATTCTCCATTCTCCATATTAGTTTTCTATTTCCGTAATTTCAACATTCCCTGGCAACCTCTTGTATCTGGTCAAGCTTCTCATGAAAATGGAGCTACTGCTGAACAGGGTAACAACAGGAATAATAGTCAAGCAGGGAATGCAACTCAATCATCATTTCCTAGTCATCCTTTTCAAATTCCTTTGACAGGGGCATCATTTAATGCAGTAATGGCTTGTTAATGTTGACATTTTTTCATTTAAGTTCCCTGTTTCCTAAAGAGTTTATTTCATTGCTATTTTTTTCTTTCTTTCTGATTTGCAGCCAATTCCAGATTCTCTGAGCACACTATGCGAGTTCATGAATCAAATGGGAGAGAGTTCTGTCACAGATTGATAATCTTGAGAACATCTCTTCAACAGTTTATTTTGATCATTTGCCTGATTTCAAACAATATCAGATTAAAAACAGAGAGCAAAATAAAAACACTAGTAAAAATTTAGCAGTTCTTTCATTTTGTTTCTTTACGGGAAGAACAGGACGGATCAAATGATATTTCTAGACCATTGAGGGAAAACGTTGTCGCAATTTTCTTTATGACATCTTTATCTTGCATTGTACAAGGTAATGAAGTAAATCCAGCAGCACAAATACACATTTTTAGTGTTTGAACAAGAAACATACAGAAAGTGATGCACTAGCTCCACCCTCGAGAAGTTGTTCATCACGGCGCAACACAATACTTAATGTTGCAGGTGTAGGAAGTCCTGCTGCATTGGATGGCAATTCTGTGGGTCACTCAGGAAACGGAAATGAGGAGTAATGAATTTGATGGGGTAAAATGAATTTGATGGGGTAAAATGAATTTGATGGGCGTCAACGAACTGATGAACAAAGATGAATTTTACCTTATCACATGGTGCCACTGCACAAGACGACAACGCCAAGATCAGCTAAGTATTCAAAAGTGCAGCAAGCTGTATTATAATACATGTAAGATGAAAAATGGAGGAGGACTAATGACTAGAACAAAATCAAGAAGGAAAAAGACATTGTTTTTAGCATTATCAAGGACAATACTAATAGTGAACAACAAAGGAAATGCCGATCCATACCAGATAGAGGATATATCAGCTTGTTGCACCATTGGATGGCAATTCTGCTGCATTGAACATCTCCACATCCTTGTCTATCTTCCTTCTTCTTGCATACACACTACTACACATAACAGTACATATCATCAAATACAACTAATAGAGATCGTATTCGACCTTACAATATGAGTGCAAGAACTGAAATTCAAGTGGAGTTACATCTGCTAAAATGCCACTAATCAACAACTGTGGACAAATCACTGCTGACAGGACAAATGTCCTTGTCCCTGCCAACAAAAGCAAGTGTCAAGTGGTGAACTCAAATCCTTGGAAGAATGCAAAGAGTATTTCAGTGTACTTTCCATTCAAATGAACTGTTGAAAATGAGAAGTTGACAGAGGCTAATGCTGCTAAACACTATTTGAGTGCTAAGAAAAAAGAATGAAGAATGAAGAATGTAAGCAGTTGCTAGTGCTCGAAGGACTAAATAGAAGATGCATACCTGCAATAGAGAAATTTAGAATATATAAGCAACTTCAATACAGTAAAAGGATGAAAATTGGTGCATACATAACCCGAGATACTTCAGCAATTTGCACGGACAAAATAAGAAGACTGGGGAGAAGAGAGTTCGAATAAACTCAGCTGATTAATTTTGATTCGGAAAACTAATTCCATCAATTTGTATGCCAAATTCACTATCAGGAATCAAACAAAGCCTAAAACAAAACAAATTAAAACACTTACAGCATTGCGAAGGTCAGTGTCAAGCTGCTGAATGACGAGCGCAAAGCTTCTAGAGACCTTATGAAGCATTGAGTAGCAAAAGCCCCAATGGAGCTCCGAAGGAATCTGGATGCCTCAAAATCGCTGCTCCCATCTTTCTATTAAACTCGCTCTGAAATCAGACACCACCATCGACTTCAATCCGGAGCTCTCCACCTCAACGCGGCCCGACTGCGAGACAGAGAGCTGGAAACGAACCTTAGGGCTCAAAAACATCGACTTGAAGGACTTCTTTTGAGGGAAGATGTGGGAGATGATGGAGAGAGGGATGTAAAAGGCGGAGAATTCGGCGTTGGAGATCCATATTAGACGGTGAGCTGTGAGAGTTAGGAGCCCTGATTTGTAGGGTTTGAGGTTGGTGAAGGAATCGGTTTCTGGTTCGATTTCAACGACGGAGAAGAGGAAAGACTCGACTTAGTCGGCTAGAGGAAGAGAGTGGGTAGCAGCGGAGGATGGGGACAATGAGACGAGGGTTCGTTTCGAGTCGGAGATGGAGCGGGAGGCGAGGAGGCCGGGAGAGGGGCGGAGGAGATGTGGATGGCGTCTTTGAGGACGATGCCAGACGAAGGAGACAGGGAAGAATCTGGACCGTCCGATATTTTTATATCTGACGATTGACAGTGGTTCTCACGTTTTCTGGTTCTCACCTGAACCACTTCCTATATATATATATATATATATATATAGAAACCGGTTCAGGTGAGAACGGATTTTAGGAGAGAACCGGCCTTATCGTGAGAACGATTCTCAGCCGTCTGATCCTTCTCATCCAACGGTCCACATTATAACGTGGATTTCATTAACACGCGCCCACACGCCTTTATAAATCCTGTTTCCCTTTCTTTTTTCATCAGCTCTCCCCCTTTCTTTTTTCATCAGCTCTCCCCCTTTCACTCTTCTTCCGTCCAAATTTCGCTCCATAATCGCCATTGTTGATATCCTTCTCAAGCTCATTTTTTCCTTTTTCCCAGCTCCCCTCGTTCATATCTCATTCTCTCTTCGTTTTCTCTTCATTCCGATAGTTTTTTTTTGTTCTCACTCCATACCAGTCTCTTTACCATGTCTTCTGATTCCAAAGCTTCCGATGAGATAAAATCTCCTTCAGGTTTGTTTATTAAGTTTAGTTTATTTGTTTGTTTTGCTCTTAAACTTCTGTAATTGGTATTATTTTTGTCGAATACTTGTATTTTAAATTTGAACTTACTTTTTATAAACCCTAATTTTGTGTTCTGTTTATTGCAACTTCCTAAATTTGTTTTTTACTCCATTTGTTGTATGCATGTCATTACATTATTCACTATTTCTGTGTGGTTTTTTTGTAAGTGTTTTGTGATCTCATATAATGTGACTTGTTGTGTGCATATGAAGTGAGTTTTGTTCTGTTTATGCTATTACAACATTTTCTTTTTTCCCTCTATTGGTAGTTAATGACTAGGATGCTTTTATTTCAGTCTAAGTGATGTTTGAAGTTTTTTTTGGTGTTTTCATATGAAGTCATTTGGGGTTGCATTTCATTTGTTTCTTTGATTTTGTGATTTATTTGTATTCCTATGTTTTCATATGAAGTGACTTGTGTTTTGTATATGAAGTGCTTCCTCAATTGGTAGTTAATTATTAGATGCTATTAACATCCTAACTGATGTTTGAAGTTTTTTGTTGTTTTTTCCATATGAAGTCTTCGTGGTTTGCATTTCTGTGTTTCTTTCTATCATTTGTTGTTTATCTGTATTGCTTTTGATGCTTATCTGGAATGTATATTCTTTTCATAATGTTATGTCTTTATCTTTGCAGGAAGAAGTTACATTTTAGGGAAACGGAAGAGTAGCCGCACTCCTGCAAGTATATTGAATTCTAAACTTGCCAAGTCTGCATTTCAAGATGAACACAACAACATCAATGTTGTACCTTCTCCTCCTCCTCCTGTTACTGGTCTCTCTTCTCCCAACTTGCAAAATGCCATAGTTATTAGGAGTAGTCCTAGGCTTAACCTTCTCAAAGCATCAGTTTCTCAGGAGTCAATACCTTCTCCTCCTCAAGTTCCTGTTGTTTCTTCTCCTAAGTTGCAGAAGCCATGTAAGGATAAGGAGGCTGGCATTGTTATTAGGAATAGTCCTAGGTTTAAAGTTCCCAGAAAAACAGCTGCTAAGGATGCAATTATGGGTAAAGGAAAAGCTAAAGTGACATATGCAGATTCACCTGATAACAGTTCTGATTCAGATGAAGATCCTGAGTTGAAGAGAGCATTGGATATAAGCAGATATTAACCAGCAGCCAGCTCTCATATCTCACGATGGTCGCACTGTTGTTAGGAAAAAAGTTATGGGCGCCATGAAGTCTCATTTTGATACCCTCTCTTCTAGGAACTCCCCCGAAGCTTTGTTTATCGCTCTTAAAAAGTTGTCTGAAGATCAGAAGAAGGTTGTTATTGATATTGGATTTGGTAGCATCCTTGACTGGAACATTCAAACTTTGCCTAGAAATCTATCTCACTTTGTTGTTCAGAGTTTTGAAGCTGGGGATTGTTCTCTGAAATTGAGTTCTTTAGGTAAAGAAATACCTCTAGTAGTTGCAGATGTTAAAAGGGTTTTTGGGCTTCCTGACTGTGGTGTTCCAATATTTCTTCCAAGTAGAGTTCACAATTTTAACTTATTAGCTGAGTTTAGGGCTCAGTATCGGGAGCCTTCCAACAATACAACTTTGAAGCCCTCAGAAATATGCAAGAAAATTGTGGATTGTGATGCTGGTGATGATATGTTCAAAAGGAACTTCGTTATGCTGTTTTACACTTTAGTGATTGAAAGCCAAAGTTGCGGAGTCATGAGCATGAGACCATTGGATTTGTTGGATGATATTTCGAAGATCAAAGACTATAACTGGTGCCAATTAATCTTCGATTTGGCCATTAAACATAAGGTGCAGTGGTCGCTTTGCTCTAAGTCCGAGTTTAGAGGTCCAGTGCTATTTCTTTTGGTATGGTTTCCCGAATTGCATACTTAGTGATTTCTGATTTGAATACTTACTTATTGCCTATAAATGATTCCTATATTAATTTCATAATTTATTTGCATTTTTGTAGCTGTGTTATGTTGATAGAGTTATGGTTCTCAACAAACCTGTTCCAAGGGATCTTCCTCTGATCAAAGTGTGGACAACTTCAATGTTGAAATCCAGAGAGGCTGATGAGATGCTTGTTGGTGCGTTTGGGAAGGGCAAAATTCTACCTGTTTCTGAGCCTGCTTTGCAACCAGAAACTACTCAGCCCCCATTGCAACCAGAAACTTCTTGCCCCATTCCTAAAGAGTGTCTTGGTGATGGAACCATTCCTGTATGTTTTTGTTTTATATTTTTTTTAGTTGTTATCCCTTTTTTGCCTTGATTTTATAATCTAAGTATCTTTGTTCTTGTTTTCAGGATTTTGTTCTTCAGCAATATAATGTTGTTCGTCAAATTGCTAACAATATTCGTGAATTCTACAACAACATTGAAATTGCTCCAGTATAACATGCTCAGAATACTTTCTTCAAGAAAGTCAATGAAGAATGCACTCGGCTTTTGAAGATAAAACTTCCAACAACTGTCGCTGGAGATGATGTTGATGCTTCTGGAAATTTAGATGACAGTGATGAGCGTTTTTGGTCTGATCCGATTGTCTTTGATATGATTGAAGAAGTAGAGAAAGCTATTGCTGCTGAGAAGAAAGTTACAGAGCATGTATCCATGCCTACTGGTGTTTCATCTTTCTTCTTCATTACTTTTTCGTCTTTTATATTGTTTCATATGTATTTATTCCTGATTTTTATTCTGTTCCTTTCCATTACAGATGCCGGTCCCAGTAATTCTTTTAATGACACAGTTTTTCACGATGTTGTCAATGATTCTTTTGAAGTTCCACTTGAGCAACCACCTAATGTTTTTGATGTTTCAATGGATCAAGATCTATCATCCCCAACCTCTGTCAAACTTGTAGAATCTGAAGTTTCGGATGTACCAGTTATTCCTTCAGAAGGTGGAGATTCAGAAGTTCCAGTGGAACAATCTGCAGTAGCATCCACTCTCGGACAATCTGCAGTAGCATCGTCTCTTGAACAATCTGTAGTAGCTGTGGGTACAGTGGCAGACTGTGAACAATCTGATCCAAGTAACAGTGGACTTGAAACAAATGTTATTGATTTAACAATTGATAAATGTTCAATGGCATCTCTACCTTCTACAGAAGAAGCATCTAATCTTACCTTACTTGTTGGTATGAAAAGTTAAGTTAATTAATTTTAGCCTACTTTATTTATGAATTGCTTACCTTAATGATATTTCTTTGTTGTATTTGCAGAAGCTAAAGATAAGGAGAAGAAGAAGAAAATGCCTAGGTTCAGTGGTTTGGTTGCTCGCCGCAGTCCTCGTTTTACTCTTAATGGTGAAGGTAATTCCATTAATGATCCTATTACAGTATTGCTGGACAGCCCTCCTTTAGAAATTTGTGCACCGGCTTCCACTGTTTCTTCATCATTTGTTTCTGCAAAATCAGTGTATGATTCTGAAAAATCAGATCTTGCACCAATTAATATGGGATTAAGCGCTTCTGCTTTCCAGTTTTGCACAATCCCACCAGCTTTTACTGTTCAGGTAATAGTTGCTTTTAATTATTAGACCCTGTGTAGTTTTTTGTTTGGTTTTATATATTCTATTTATTAATGTTTTTATAGTGTATGCCTCAGGTTCCTTTTCATACAGTGTCTCAACCTGCATCAAATTCTGTAAATCCTGTTGTCCCAAAACCATATCATCGAGCTACTAGGGTATTTGATTCAAGTTACACTTATCATATTTTTAATTCATTTTTTTATGTTGTCTAACATTTTATTTTATTTTTCAGCCAACTGGAGGAAATTTTCCTTCTCAGCGCACAATGCGTCCTCCTCAAAGCTTAAATGATAGGTTTCGTGATAACATGGCATCAATGAGATCTCCTAGAATTAGCGAGACAAGAAAATCTCCATGGTTGGAAAGACATATTTATCTAGATGTGAAACCTAATGCCAAAGAACGTCGTCTGTTTCAATGGGTTTCTCAGGATAGGAATGAAAAGTAAGTAAAAATATTTGTTATATTGGTTTTGTATCATTTTTGGGAGTTATCTGGATTGAATTTGATGTTTACTTGGGACTGCATACTAGTTGAATTGTGAACTACATACTAGTTTAATTGTGAACAACATACTAGGTTGAATTGTGAAGTGCATACTAGTTTGATTTGTGAAGTGCATACTAGTTTGAGTTGTGATGCAATGTTTTGTTCTTGCAGGGAAGTCATATCTAGTCATGCATACTAGTTGGTTTTGTATTATTTTTGGGAATTATCTGGATTGGATTTGATGTTTATTTGGGACTGCTTAGTAGTTTAATTGAGAACTGCATACTAGTTTAATTGTGATGCAATGTTTTGTTCTTGCAGGGAAGTCATATTCAGCCATGCTGAATTAAAGCTTACTTGTCGTGATTTTCATACATTCTGTCAAGCTCGATTCTACAGTGTTGACACTAAGATTGTTGATGTGTGGGCCCGAGTATTAAACTTTGAAGAGTTAAAGAGATGTGAATCCAGTATCTACAGATTCTTTGCAAGCACCAAAGTTTGTGTAAGTGCCTCTATATATGTTGTTTGCATGTCTGAACATTTGGACTATAATGTATTTTTATATTTTGCATAATTTTTTAGGATGCAAGTATCCAACAAGTTACAGTCACTTATTCTGATGCTATGACTGTCCTTTTTGAAAAGCAAATTCGCATTGAGTTTATGAATTTGAAACTTGGTGTTTACCCTCTAGACTTTGGCTTGGTATGTATGTTATTTCTGTTGTTTCCTTTTATTTTGCCTTATTTCAATGTTATCCTTCTTAATGTTAACTTTATGTTTTTCCTCCCAACACAGTTTGTATTTCCCATTAGCACAGGGGAACATATCTTTGTTGTTACATTTAACATGAAGTCCAAGAAGTGTGAATTGCTGGATCCCTGTACCAATCCAAATTTCAATCACACCTGCTTTGCTGAACAACTGGTAAGATATTTTGATTGTATTTTTTATTTTTTCAAGAGTTTTTTTTTAACTTCTATTTGTTATTCTCTTTCAGAAAACTGTTTTTGCTCTATACTTCAAACATTTAAATTTGCCTACCGAATCTGAAATGATTTCGAAGATGGAAATTTCAAAGCCTCGTCTTCCCATTTATGGAGGGATAGAAAATAGAGATTTGGCCTTCTTTGCCATGTACAACATGGACACATACATGAGATCTGGCTTAAAGGATTGGAAGTACAGGCTGATTAACAACAATGCAAGCCATATTACCACCTTGAAGATCAGGTACCTGAACAAGATTGTCAACACATGTCCTCCAAATGACCAGAAGATGGCAAACATTGTACAAGGAAAGTGTATCACGTCTGTGAAGTTAGATTTGGAATGAAAACTGTAACTGTGAAACTATGCATCAACTTTCTGCAACTCTCTAGCTATTGTTGTCTGAATTGTCTAATTAGATATGCAGACACTTGTCTTCACTTTTGAATTTCATTTTATGGTGTTTCAGGATTGCATATGAAGTCATATTTTGAACTGGATATGTGTTTTCATGATTGCTTATGAATCAGTTCTTTCTTGCATACATACTTTTTTTAGTACTGCTTCTTTTCTGTTCGTTTTTCCTATTTTCTTGTTTGTTTACTATTTGTTGATCATTCAAACAACTTGTTCATTATAAAAGAAAGCAATTTTAACAAACTTGCATATGTGAATTAAAATATATTTAATTGTCAAGTCTTGTCAAATAATATTTGATACAAGTACTTCATATGCTACTTAACTTACGTGTTACTTTTTGTTTTTTTCTTTGATTTTTTTTGTGTTACAGGCACGTTTTCCAACCGTCATTATAGCAGTTACCAATCCAGTTACCAATCAGACAATTTTAATCCCTTATAAATGACCGGATGTCTCTTGTCAATTCATTTCACTTCCCCGTCTGACTCTTCAGATTTCTCATCTTCTTCTTCTTCATCTTATACCGATAAGGTTTCGGTTTTCTTCATCTTCATCATCTGAAAAATGGCAAAAAGACAGAAGTGTTCTTCATCTAACGATCTTTCTTGTCAGAGTCTTTTTTTGTCTCTTCCAAACAATCTGATTTCTGAAATTGTTTTGAGAGTTGGTTCTGATTCTCTTCCCAACTACTTTAATTGCATAATGAGGTAAACACAGTGTTTTTGTGTTTTGCATTCGAAGTGTTTTCTAGATTGCATGCGAAGTGATTTTTCGATTTTATACCTTTTTGAATTCTTGGTTGGATTTGAAATTAAGCCTTCATTTCTTAGTTTTGTTGCTATCACACTGATAATATTCTTTTTTTTTGTGGTGGTTATTAATTTTTAGTTGCAAGTCGCTTGAAAAATTTGGGCAGGAGAAACATGTTCTTTCCCAAGTTAATGTTGAAGATTTCGATACTGATAATCTTTCTCAAGCCCAGAAGGTTGTTGCTAGTGTTTTCTTCCATCTATTCATTGACAAAGATAATGGTGGTGCCATATATCGAAAGGGATTTGTAAGTCTTTTATTATTACATAAGTTTTTGTAAATATCTTTCGAAACCCTGATAATTTAATGGAACAATTTTTTTTGTGTTACTTGTATTGTCTTTTGTATGCAGGATCATTTCTTCCGTGATTTCAACTATGACCTAGGATTGGAAATGCTTGAAAGGGCTGCTAATTTAGGTCATATGCAAGCAAGATATCTCTTGGGTGTTATCTTACTGTCTAGTGTTTCTGGAAATGTAGAGAAGAGAATGGATCACATCAAATTTGTGAAGGCTTCACTCGGAAGTAAGATTGTTGATTGTCGAATAAAATTTCGTGAATCTGTTCGTTATCTTTGGGTGCTTCATCAACGTCCTCTATTCAAAGAACTTATCCTTGAGAAGGATCATGTTCCATGTCAAAGGAAGAACCCATGGTTGAGATATGACTATTGCATGGAGAGTGATGATGATATAGATTTTTGTGATGCTTGCACTTGTGAATATGAATCCAGCTTCTTTTTCTGGCTTCTTTTTCATCTTTATTAATGTTTCTAGATCCTTTATGTTTCCCTTTAAATAGTAGGTTTGCAACAAAACTTGGTTTGTATGTGTTCTTTATTTTGTTTTATTTTCGTTTGCAATTTAGAGATCTGGATTGAAGTTTATTTTGGTTTGTAATTTCAATTTGATTATTACTTGTTTTAAATATGGCGCTTTATCTGCATTGCGTATAAAGGAAATCGGAAATAAAGCTCCACTATTCCTACTTAATAGTGGAGCTTTATACTTACATAGTCTACTTTAAATTGTGATTTGCATATGAGTTTCATTTTGATTTGCATATGAAGTTTATGTAGATTGCATATGTGGTTTCATGTTGATTGCATATAAGGCATATCCTTAATGAAAACATTAAATTTGTGGTTTGCATATGAGTTTTATTTGATTTGCATATGGAGTTTATCTTGATTGCATATGAAGCATTTCTAGATTAAACTTTATGATTTGTGGTTTACATATGAGGCCTATACTTACATAGTCTACTTTAAATTGTGATTTGCATATGAGTTTCATTTTGATTTGCATATGAAGTTTCATTTTTTATTTGCATATGAAGTTTATGTAGATTTCATATGTGGTTTCATCTTGATTGCATATAAGGCATATCCTTAATGAAAACATTAAATTTGTGGTTTGCATATGAGTTTTATTTGATTTGCATATGGAGTTTATCTTGATATATTGCATATGAAGCATTTCTAGATTAAACTTTATGATTTGTGGTTTACATATGAGGCCTATACTTACATAGTCTACTTTAAATTGTGATTTGCATATGAGTTTCATTTTGATTTGCATATGAAGTTTATGTAGATTGCATATGTGGTATCATGTTGATTGCATATAAGGCATATCCTTAATGAAAACATTAAATTTGTGGTTTGCATATGAGTTTTATTTGATTTGCATATGGAGTTTATCTTAATTGCATATGAAGCATATCTAGATTAAACTTTATGATTTGTGGTTTACATATGAGGCCTATACTTACATAGTCTACTTTAAATTGTGATTTGCATATGAGTTTCATTTTGAGTTGCATATGAAGTTTCATTTTTGATTTGCATATGAAGTTTATGTAGATTGCATATGTTGTTTCAATTTGATTGCATATAAGGCATATCCTTAATGAAAACATTAAATTTGTGGTTTGCATATGAGTTTTATTTGATTTGCATATGGAGTTTATCTTGATTGCATATGAAGCATTTCTAGATTAAACTTTATGATTTGTGGTTTACATATGAGGCCTATACTTACATAGTCTACTTTAAATTGTGATTTGCATATGAGTTTCATTTTGATTTGCATATGAAGTTTATGTAGATTGCATGTGTGGTATCATGTTGATTGCATATAAGGCATATCCTTAATGAAAACATTAAATTTGTGGTTTGCATATGAGTTTTATTTGATTTGCATATGGAGTTTATCTTAATTGCATATGAAGCATATCTAGATTAAACTTTATGATTTGTGGTTTACATATGAGGCCTATACTTACATAGTCTACTTTAAATTGTGATTTGCATATGAGTTTCATTTTGAGTTGCATATGAAGTTTCATTTTTGATTTGCATATGAAGTTTATGTAGATTGCATATGTTGTTTCAATTTGATTGCATATAAGGCATATCCTTAATGAAAACATTAAATTTGTGGTTTGCATATGAGTTTTATTTGATTTGCATATGGAGTTTATCTTGATTGCATATGAAGCATTTCTAGATTAAACTTTATGATTTGTGGTTTACATATGAGGCCTATACTTACATAGTCTACTTTAAATTGTGATTTGCATATGAGTTTCATTTTGATTTGCATATGAAGTTTATGTAGATTGCATATGTGGTTTCATCTTGATTGCATATAAGGCATATCCTTAATGAAAACATTAAATTTGTGGTTTGCATATGAGTTTTATTTGATTTGCATATGGAGTTTATCTTGATTGCATATGAAGCATTTCTAGATTAAACTTTATGATTTGTGGTTTACATATAAGGCCTATACTTAGATAGTCTACTTTAAATTGTGATTTGCATATGAGTTTCATTTTGAGTTGCATATGAAGTTTATATAGATTGCATATGTGGTTTCATCTTGATTGCATATAAGGCATATCCTTAATGAAAACATTAAATTTGTGGTTTGCATATGAGTTTTATTTGATTTGCATGTTCAGTTTATCTTGATTGCATATGAAGCATTTATAGATTAAACTTTATGATTTGTGGTTTACATATGAGGCCTATACTTACATAATCTACTTTAAATTGTGATTTGCATATGAAGTTTATGTAGATTGCATATGTGGTTTCATCTTGATTGCATATAAGGCCTATCTAGATTGAAAACTTTAAAATTCCTGTTTGCATATAATGTTTATTTTGAGTTACATATAAAGCATATATAGTTTGCATACCAACTATATATGGTTTGTATTCGAGGTTTAGTAATGCATATTAATTTTTTCTGTTTTTCATATGATGTTTTCCTGGATGGTAGGCATATTAATATTTGAAACCAACCATTTTAGCTAGTTTAAATTCTTTTTTTAAGCAATAAGTTTCCAAACAGTATGATTACACTCCATGTAATAAGAACCAGTATCTATAATACGCCATAGGAATCTATATATCTTGCATGCCTTCATCCAGTTGTTTCTTCTATCATTTCATTTAATCTGCATAGAAAGATCAAGTAATACTATTTAGTCTAACATTAAAATGTGTATATGGAAACTGAGTTAATGTATTAAAAATTATTGAATTAATTTGTTACCTTCTCTATCTCCACATGTTGCCCTGTTATGTCCATACTGACCACATATTCCACAGCCTCTCTTTTTCTTTGCAGCTGTTTGAATGCCCAACTCTTTTTGGCTTATCATTCGTCCTCTTCTTGTCCCCTTGTTTTTTCCTTGTTTTGGTGGTAACACTTGAACCTCAGTTGGAGTTGGTCCTACATATTTTTCAAAATCCACAGTGAAAGATGATCCACTTGATCTTGCACCCATCTGTTCTGCAAAATATTCCTTCTTTTGTTTTATTGTGTCCAGTAGCTCCTTCATGTATTCTGGCTTGCTTTCAATCAAATTTATGCAACTGTGCATTTCTCCCAAGAGTTGTATCATTGTTGCTTTGTTCTCCTCTGTTTCAGCACTTTCTTTATACAACAAACCATCAATGTTGAATATTGGTTGTAATGAAGCTTCTTTTGTCCAACGCTTCTGAATATACTTCTCTGGCACTTCCTTAAGCCCCTTGTTCCGTATAACCACAAACATGTGTTGGCAAGGCAAGCCAACTCGCATAAATTTGTTGCATGTGCAACATAAATCAACATTATCTAAATCTGTGACTGTGTACCTTTTGTTGTTCTCTTGTTCAATCTCATATTTTGCTATTGTCCCTTCCTTAATCATGCTTGTTACCATGCACTTGTAGATTGAGTTGTAGATAGACTGTTGTACTTCATAAAATATCGAGATTGTGTAGACTTTCGAACATGCCTTTTCAACAACCCAATCTGTTTTCATATTGGCTTTGCTTGTTGATGATGATGCAGCAAGCTTGTGTTGTTCATGTCTCTGTTGATCCAATGCACTTTCAAACTGGCTATTGAACTGGATTAAAGAAGAGGATTGCCCAAGAAATCTTCCAAAGAAGCTATTTTGGCTCTCTGACCTTGATGTTGTTCTGAGCATGCCTCCCATCCTTATATCATTGAAGAATGCAGGTATCCAGTATCTCCTTAAGTCAAACATTCTCCTCAGCCAGTCGTTGTCTTGTAATTCATATTTTTCTATAAAATCCCTTCAGCCATCCTCAAACTCTAATTTTGTGATGTCTTTATTCCAAACCAGAGCGTTGATTGCTTGTTTGAATTCTAAGGTGTTGTAAATTCTGCTTTCTATCTTGTCTGACAGCTTGAACATGATATGCCACATACAGAATCTATGCATTGCATTCTCAAATGCTTGTTCAACAGCTTGAATTACTGCAGGATCTTGGTCAGTCAGTATGATGTATGGCTCGTGGCCCATCGCCTTTTTGAAGTTGTCAAATAACCACACATAGGATTCTGTGTTTTCTTTCAACATCAAAGCAGCTGCAAATGTCACTGATTTCCTGTGATTATCTACTCCTGTAAATGGTATAAATACCATATTATACCTGCATCCAACTCAGAATGTTATCTCATTCTTCAAATCCTCTGTATGCAAATGTAATTCTCATTCTATTCATATCCTAAGCTATTCAAATGCAAATCAAATTATTATTATCAAAGTCACAACAAACATATTCTCATTAATAAGATTTGAATTTAGACATGAAAAATATTACATGTTTTTGTTGTAAGTTGCGTCTGCTGTAACAACATCACCAAAGAATGAGAAACCTTTTCTACTTATAGGATCTGCCCAAAACAGTCTCTCTAGTTGTCCTTCCTTGTCCACAAAATAGTCGAAGTAGAATGCCTCGCATACTTCTTTCTTCTTCTTCAGTTTATCTATTATCATTTGCCCATCAAATCCTTCCAAATATGAATTTAGATCTCTCTTCAGATTTTTAAAATCTGTTACGCTAGCTCCTATAGCGCCATATGATCCTACTAGCTCTTTGTATATTCGGTATCCCTTTGTTGCCCCAATATTTGCATTTCCACAATTTATAATGAAATCAGCTTCAAAAGCTCCTATATTTCGGTTGGATTTGGCAAACTGTTGTTCTCTTTCAGTCATCATCGGGTGCGTGTGTCGTTCTACGAATCCTTTTATCTTGAACTTCCCTTCCTCAGTCCCTTTCAAAGTTATCCTTGCCCTGCATCCAGCCCGATTTGTCACTCTTCGTCTCTTTACTTTGGTTATAATAGGTGTTACTGCCATGACTGGTGAAACTCTTTTTTGTCCTTCTCTATTACATAGGAGGTACTTCCATACTGTTTTCCCATCTATCTTTTTGTTTGTGCTTTTCCTCACTTCAAAACCACACTGTTTTGCATAATTATCATAGAATTCGTCTGCTTGCTCTGTGTTGTCAAATACTTGTCCAACCACTGGTTTCATTTCAGTTCTGCATACTGGGATGTAATATGTTGTGCCCCCTTGAGAAATCTGAATTTCATTGTTTTCTGCAGCAAGATTTATATATATTGTAAATTTGCAAATCCTAAAGCACATGTTTCTCTCAAAATGAAACTTCCTCTAAATGCAATTCAGAATCTCAGATTATTCATTAGCAATACAAAGTGCACCCAACTCAGTAATATCAAGTATCAGTACTCCTTCTTATGAATATTTCTCTATATACAATTCATATTCTCATAGTATGTAGAAGCTAATTTCCTAATATGCATAATTTAATCGTAATCCTATCAACAGCAAAGCAATCTGAATGCAACTTAGGATTTTCAATTCGGATTTTTATCAGCAGCAAAGCAACTTAAGATTTTCAATTCAGATTTTCAACAACAGCAAAGCAACTTAGGATTTTCAATTCAGATTTTCATAGGGTTGAAATCTGAAATTCCATAAATTCTATTCAGAATTTGATATCGGAAATAAGTTAAAATTCATTGTTAATACATGTTTCTTCTTCTTGATGTGTCGAATTAGGGTTTAAACTCTCAGACGTAGTCGAATTGGGACCTAGGGTTTCTTCCTGGTTAGCTACAGTTGAATTTGTATTATGCTCTTGTTGTAGATTTGTTACAGTTGATGTCGACGCCATTGCTGGAATTGGAGTTCTTCGTCGTAAATTTTGGAGTTCTTCAGCGATGACGCGCGCTCCGCGATGGACGGCTCAGATTCGTTCTCACCGTTCTCACCTAGGAGTTCGTTCTCACCAGATCCTGACCCTATATATATATATGATATTTCGATAGATAGCACATTGTTATAGTAAGCATGATTGTTTTGGAGGTAATTTTTTTTTGTCTATATATCATGTTATTACGTATGTTTAGACAATTATTAAGATTTATATAATAAAATGGTATCAAAGCCGATTCTGGGTTGCGAGTGGACATAGTTGTAGTGTAGTCGCTCGACCCAAGAGTGCTCTTTCGGCTTGGTGGGCCTTGGCGTCGTCGTCAATGGTTAGTGGATGTGATTGTAACACTCCATTTGTAATCCTTTATATGGATTAGATTGCTACCTTCGTCAACAAGAGTTCTTCTTTTTCATGGTTCAAGCAAGGAAAAAGAACTAGGAAGTTAAGCGTGATAGAGCAAGAGTAGTCTTGAGATGGGTGACCTCCTGGATAGTTTGCGGGTTGACATGGGAAAAACGTTTCTAAGGTCGTGGGCCTTAGAAATGGTAACAAATCCAGGTTGACAACTAGGCACAAGGTCTTGATAATAGAGCACAAGAAGTCCAACTTGGATTTTAAAATATGCTCGAGCTTAAAACGTTTTGAAAAAAAATTATTTTGTGGGGCATTTTGCATGTTTGGTAGAAAGGCACGTCAAGACACCATCGTCGGATGAAGGAATTTCTAGAAACATTATTTTATCGTCATTTAGAATTGCTCTGAATAGGTTTACAAGTTATTAATTATGTTTTTCGTCTAATCAACTATGACACGAGGCAGAAGTAGAGGTAGAGGTAGAGGAAGGGGAGCAACAACTCCATGTTGATCGTCAAGTGGAAGGAGTAGGTGAGAGTCAAGGACAAACTTTGAGTGTCCACTAGGGATAAGGTGTTGCGCATGATCATGGTGTTAAGATTTTTGCTAGATCTGGGTCTCAGGCCAATGTTCAGTTGTCGAGACAACCTAGAGTTGCACCAACATGATTTCCACCTGCTATAATACTCGAGCTCGTAACTTAGTGCAAGAGGCAGTGTTGTCTTTCTTGTGGAACCTTTACGAAGGATATCAAGGGGCAACTCCTTCTGCTGTTATTCCTCGTGCATCAGGTTCTGATGTTAGTTCCTTCATCACCTATGGCTAGAGCTATTGATCAACGCAATTCTGAATAGAGCTCCACCCGCCAACGCAAAGAAAACGGAGCAAACGCTATTAGAAGTTGCGCGCAAAATACCACTACATAAACGACGCCAACGGTATGACACATTGTTTAAAACGCAAAAGGCCAATATTAATGCGCCACGTGATAACAAACGAAAAACGAGCAACGCCTTTGTAACACTGTGGTTGACGGGTCATGTTATTGTCTGTTAGTGCGCTGTATTTTAACAGGTTACTCTGTCCTGATTCACAAAATCTTAGATTTATGTTCAAACCTCGGTATATGGTTCGGTCCATAAATGATATTATGTTATTGTTCATATGGATAGACACCTAGCTCATAATAAAAAAATTATATACTCGTGGAAAAGCGCTATATTCTTGAAAATTCAGACGTTGTGGTTCCAATTTGTCATCTTTCATTGTTTGATCTCTAGAGCATTGTTTATTTCTGGTTGCTTGAAATTTTGTTTTGTGTCCTGTGTTTGCTAACGACTGAGGTAAACATTGATCTATTTTACATTTAGCGCAATTGCTCCTTTCTACTGTTATTTTGTTTTCTTTTTAAGGTTTCTTTGCTGCAATTACGGCTATGTGTTTAATTTTCAATTGCGGATTTCAATTGTTGAACATCCTTGTTGAAAGTTATATATCGTTTACTTGTTAATCTTCCCGTGTCATACCAGTTGAATTTCAATTAAATCAGTTTCGTTACAGTACATCTATGGATTATTCATAGAGCGCCATATCTGGAAAAAAAATTGCTCGGTCTTTCTTCTACTAAGTATCAACCGACAGTTTCAACAGATAATTTACTATCTATAACAATATCTTATGACTGTCACAAACAATCGTGAGGGCGGTGGAAAAAGAAAATGATCCCCCGTTCTTCTCATAGAAAATATTGTTGAATCACTGCTGAATTGTAAAGACTTTTTTATCCCCGATAACGCGCCTTCCCAACAAGAGGTCATAGAAAGTAGAATTAAACAAGTCAATAGCAGACAAAGGATGGAAGGCGACGAATCCCGAATGACTCTAAAAACGCTTAATGAGATTGCAAGCTTATATATAGACCTGGGCAAACGCTGATCGGTCAGACTTGACAAATTTTTTGACCATTTCCGCGGGCCGGGTTCGGGCCCGATCCGCCTTTCAGGTTGAAACTCTAACCCTATATGGCCCGGCTCGCGGGCCGGGTAGCCCATTTAACAATAAAAAAATAAAATATTTTTTATTGAAAAATATCAAATAAAAAAATAAAAATGAAATAAAACAAACTATTAAATCAATACCTTGTATAGTCTTAAAAAGAATGTGATCCTTATTTATTTTAGAGTAGGTAGGAGTTTTAAGTTATAACTATAATATGTATTAATAATAAGATAAAGAATACAATTTTTTTTTATAAATACGGGCCAGATCGAGAGGCCCAATTGGGCTTGAATCGTAACTGTATCTGACCCGATAGCGCATACGGGCCGGGCTGAGAGGCCCGAATGTGCTTTACTCCTAATCCATACCCTCATTTTTGTCGGGCGGACGGGACGGGTCGGGCAGGCCATCCCAAGTTTGCCTTGATCTACTTATATCCATGGCCAAAAGGTACCAAACTTGCTCTTCCGAGTAGAGAAGCTCGAAACCAGCAAGATTCCGGACATTGGCTAGTTGTGTTGGACTTCTCTTTAGTGGTAGGGTTTTGCCTCCCTTTGCCAGCCTTAGACATAGATTTTTTCTAGAATGTCTTCTAATCCGTGGAGATATCTGACTCGATGTGTTCAGGTGTCGATAGCTTGAGAGGGAACCCAACGTTGAAAATATGAAACGGCTCTTCAACGCCAAATATACCAAAGATAACAAGCATGTTAGTCTAAGTATGTCGGACATGAAAATTGTGGACAAGGTATTCAATACATCAACTGGAAATTCTTTTTTGTTCCTCGTTTGTAATTCTAATGGCGCAACTTTGGGATTAGTTTCTGTGATGTCTCAGTTACAAAAGATTTGTAAGGGAAATGCCGATGAAGAACATTCAACATACCTCTATGCCCTTGGCACAAGGTGATACGAATCCGGGTGACTCGTATGCCTCGGGGGATCGTGGTAGAAAGAGAAGTCGTCGTTCTTCAACTCGTCTAGGGTTTGATAAGTATTTAATCTTTCGATTCAACAAGAACTCGATGTCTTGAGAGTCCACTCAAGGGATGATCGAATTCGGTAGGTAGGCTTGATGACAGTTCGCTATCGAGAACAACTCGGGATCCAATCAGTGGGAGTTTGACGAAGAAGGTTTAAGGGAGGAGATAACTCAACTTCAATGTTTAAACTCAAATTCAACGTAAGAAACAAACAATGGGAAATGTTTAACTTATAAGAGAGGCTGCTACTAACAGTAAACCTAATTTCGCATCCCTAAACCGAATTAAACGCAAAACAATTAAAGAAAACGTCTAAAAAGACAAATACGGAAACAATGCAGGATAGGCGACCGCGATCGCCATATAAGGATGGCGATCACGTCGGGCTCTCGGAAAAATCTGAGAGCTCTCTGTTGTCCTGACGCGATCGCCGCGTCAGCCATGCGATCGCGTCCGGACTCGGACTCTGTTGGTGTCTTCTGTTGGGCGACCGTGATCGCCACCAACGTCATGGCGATCGCCATCTGGGTTCTGCAGCACTTGTTCTGGCTCGTTCGAGATGGCGGACTGAACCGTGTGTTGACCCTTGACTAATGAGGTTGGTTTGAGGATCAGCGTTGCTTCGCCAAGTGTCCGATAGTCATCCATCTCTTCGAGCGTTGTCGAGCTCCATGTTCTCTCGGTTTCACCAGTGTCGCCATTTTGGGCTAAGCCTTTAGTGACCATTGATTGAGTAGCCTTGGCTACTGCTCTTGCTCTAGCTCAGGTCACTGGGCCTAGTGAGCGTACGCTCATGAGTTCCTCTTCTTCAGCCTCTGTCAATGTCTTGTCCGGTATCGTTTCACAAGGTAATAACGCAACCCATGCTAGAGAGATCAGGGTTGAGTCTAAAAGTTGGGCTTCAAGGTATTCATTCATTCTTCGTCTCGCTTATATATTTTCAGTACTCAATCTACTTTTAACTTTGTTAATGAACATCGTGAATGTGTTCGATATGTAGATCAAACACCCTGACCCAAATCAATACGAAAGTTGGCCGATAAGAAAGAAGCTTCTATAAAGGCCATCAGTGAAGGTGCAATTACAAACACGACAGAGAAAAGAAAAAAAGAATTCGGAAGACAATTCAACATTGGCAAAGATCTTTCGTAATCTAACAATGCAAACACGAGAACAACGGAAAAGAGGGTGAGCCCAGCGCAGCACAACAAACCTCGGTATATTTATGGACCAATTGTGAGGAAGATGTCTGGACCAATTGTGAGGAGACAGTAAAAAAATATCTTAAGCATTCTGAGCGACTAAATCAACTCGGTATATTTATGCAGTCGATATTTTTATTTTTCAAGATATTGGCGCGAAGAAGGACAACAAATCTCTTAAAAGATTGCATCCTGATTTAAATCTTGTCAAGTGTGATGACGAAATGGATATTAGTGATTAGTACACACAATAGTCAAGAAAGACGAATTTGATGAACCAATGGAGCTTATTGACGAGGTAATTGAGAATGTTTTGGGTAATTCACCAAAAATCTAAGGTGAAAGCAGCAAAATAATCCTAGTGTTCGGACATATACTATATTCGTTTTATCTATTTGGAATAACTTCAATGTAATCGGAACTATTTGTTTTTGAGAGAGACACCAATTTAACGTTGTATGTTGAAGTCTACAATGAAAACCATCTGACCAGATCCACCACAAAAAAGTCGTCTAAACTTGAAATGAAAATTAAACTGAAAATCACCCAGCTTGGTCTTCTTCTTATTGTTGTTCTCGATTCTCTTCATATTCTAATTCGAGTTGCAACTACAGTACAAGTGGAAATTCTGATGCAAAGGCCTCCCACTCTTTGATGTGATCCTAGTACAAATGTTTTCCCTCATCCCATTCTTGTATGGCCTCAATTCTGCTTATCCGAGAATTAAAAGTGGCAAATTCCACCACGCTCCTTCTTGCTGCTTTTCGCCGCTTCCTGTCCTTTTCTTCTAAGATTTAGTTGTCTAAATTCTTAGCCACAATGTCCGTCTGAAGCTTTAAAATCCTTGCATCTCGTTGTGCAACGACTTCTTCAAGTTGCTCGATGTGTTTCTGCATCCTTTCTCACTAGATAACAACATTGTAGTAATAGTCCCATAGAGACAGTGTTGCTTGGAGACCCTGCAGTGAAGAACTCACTTCATATGTCCCATTCAATTTAATTTGTAACTGAAACAATAACAAAAGTTACCATGATATCTGTTTGTAGCGAAAGAACCAACGTGTTAGAGCTTAAGCAAGATGCGGGTTAAAGATCAAACTTTACGGTGCAAACTCTTCTTCTAGAAAACGTACACCATTGATGAAATGGAGAAAATCTGGAGAAAATCCCCCTTTACAATGATAAAGGAGCCCTATATATAGACAAACCCTAATTCTATTTATAAGGAAAGAATATTATATTTTTTCTTATATCTTTAATCTAATACAAACTAGGTAAAGACGTATTCTTTTTTATAATATTTACTTATCTCTTTACCATTTACATGAATATAATAATAAATAACTAATATGGAAGATGATAATACTCGGCCAACCTATCTTCTACTCGTTCGGTCTTCTCGTCAACGTACTCGTCGACGTACTCGGTCTTCACGTAGGTGGCCTTGGGAACGCGTAGGAGATCAAGGGAAAACGTAGGAGATCAAGGGAACACGTTGGAGATCAAGGGAACACGTAGGTGACCATGTCCATGGTGTCGACGATAGCGTTGATGGTGTCGATGATGCTAAAGATCACGTAGGAGAGAAGTAAGTACAACAAGATCTTCTAAGAACATAAAACACCGAAACTATCAAGATGATCAAGCGACAGTGGAGCCAAACGCGAACGGATGGAAGCACTATTTTCTTCATACCTACAGTATAAAAAATGGCTTCGATAAAGAAAAACACGTTAAGGTAAAATTGAAAAAGAGACGAGCACAACGAAAACAAAGTAAAATATCACACAGCATAGATATACTTCAGCCGCTCGAGGGATATCTATAGCAACACATATATGACAATCATCCCACGAACTGAAGGACATTTCTCCTGGGCATAGACTGGATTCACAAATGTCTCAATGAACATTGCTTAAGCGAATAAAGTATCAAAATACAAAAACTAATGTTTTGATGCTCACCGCGGTACATGTGCTTCTTAACGCCTTGAAAACAAATAAAAGCCTTACAAGCATCAAGCGTCTTAATTGCATCGCATGCTTGCCGGGCAATAGAACCCCATAACACAGTGGTATCGTGGTCTCGCAACTACAAATGTACAACACAATAAATAATAGAAGCAGAACAGAACTTGAAAACAAGGACATGAAGACCATACCTTTCATCAACAACGAACAACCTACACATATCGACGACATCTACGGCCAGACTACATTTTCCATGGAGCGGGTTAATGTGCAAATCAACTGCAATCAGATCTAAGAAAAGAGAAGAACAACTGTATCATGAAATAGAGCACTAAGAGAGTTGGATACATAAAGGAACAAGAATAAACATACCAAAACCCTGCGTGAGGGTAACTGTTTCCTTCACCACGGAGATATTCAGATGACGACACACAAATGACCGTCTGACAATATCACAAGTCACACGAACAAACGAAGAGGAAGAGTGTGTGTATATATAAGTATGTCTGAAGAGGAAGTGCGATCATTGTCGTGAACAATAACATCCGACATATCATATATATCATCGTCTTGCAGTATAGCGTTAAACGTATCGACATTATCGCTGAATAGAGTCAACCGACCCTTATTGCCTTGTGCCAGAACAACACGCTAGACGTATAATCGTGACAGAAAAATAGATACGACAAACCCAAAACATACCTCAATATCCTGGAGAACAAAAACCTGGGACCGGTCCATCACCGAACTCTGCAATACGCCTAATTTCTTTAGCAGTCTTACCCATGCTACACGATTCGCAGAATTCGAGGGCAGATCGAGCAAAAAAACTGCAACCTTAGTCATCCTTTAGAAGTGAAAACAACAGTAACAAAAACTAAGACGAAAACAATCAAAGCAACGCATAATCACATCAACAACGGAGTCAAACTAAGAAACGTCAAAACACTGCAAAATAAAGCAAAGAGGCCAAACCGACAGAGGAAAAGGGCTAACCATGTTTCACTGGACTCCGGGTGAAATTCCTTCATCTCCTCTGATAAACTCTCTGAAGTCCCTTGATCTACAGTCACCGAGCAGTTATGGCTGAATTGTGATCTTCTTCCTCTTCATCTTCTTTCAAAATTAATTCCCAAAAGTTAATGTCCATTTTAATTTTTCTATTTTTCTATTTTTTTGTTGCATTGTTTTTGTCTTTGAACATTAGGCTCCAATACTCAATTTCATAAAGCTATACTCGTTTTTATTAGGTGACCTTTCTTTTATAACATCAGTATAAAACTATAGAAAACTATTTAAAATCAAGATGTAACATGAGTATGACGTTAATCAATCTTATTAACTGTATAATTTATTAATAAAATTACAATTGAACCAAGACATAAATAAAATTTATATAAAATGACATTATACTTTCTTTTGTAGTCCGCGCATACAAACCCTAGTAAATATAAAAGCATCAATCGGTTTTTTTCTTTACGTTAAAGTTTTCGCGAGCGTAACAAATAACACCTTTGAGTACTCCTTTATAAATATTAAGCAATCACTTCACGAGAAAGATTCGGATAGGAAGAAACCTTAGGATAGGAAGTACGAAGTTTTCACATTCACATATAACAAGCTAATGTTAATAATATGAGCTTATATTCATAATTTGACAATCATTTTCATAATCTGGTGATCATGTCCGCTCAGGTCATTTTAAAAAAAAAAACAATTCATACAAATTACAAAACTGCCACAGTGGCTCACTTAAAGTTTAAAATTATAACCGCCCATATTACGAACATTACCGTCCAAAATTTACACATCCAAATTGTAAACTCGAACACTTCATATTTCCGACCTTAACTTATTTACTACCGGAACTTCTCTAATCACTTCAGAGTAATAAACCGATTCTTTTATTAGGAAAAAAGAAGAGCACCTAATTGTCTCTCGTACCATTTCTTTCTACTGAGACCCACACGCACTGCATCTGTATATTCTAGGGCAAAATTGGCAAAGACTTGTGAATTCATTCAAGTTCATTACCCAACTTCTGAAGGAACAACATATATAGAGTGATATTTTTTCCAGTGTGGAAAGCTCTCCTGCAGTTGCTTTTGCAGACGAAGGGAGTAAATTTCCCATTCGATTAGTGAACCTGAAAAGGTAATCTCATGAAACAAGTGTCGAACGCTTTTGCTGCAAGACCGATAAACAAACACTCGCTCCACCTGGATTATGTCCTTTAAAAGTCCCTCTTTTGTCCTTCGAGCGACTTGCATATGCACTTCGGATAAGGGTAAAGTGGGTATAATCTCGTACTTGAACTCTAGTTCTGGTGGCATCGCCCTCTTCCACTGATAGAACTGCACAACCTATAAAAAACGGAGCAAGTAAAATGGTAGAACAAATGCATGCTGAAAACACGGTTGTGCAAAAATGCGTCTACAGCAATGAGCATGATGAAGAGGAAAGTCTTCCAGAGATTGATGCCATGTATCCATATAGAAATTTTAACATAAAAGTGAAAAAACAAAGTCCAAAAGCCAATGAAAAAGATACCTGAAGGGCATGCAATATATTAGCAAATTTCATATCCAGCAACTTGTCTTCCCAGATTAATTGCAATGGTTCCATTAGTATCTCTGAAGTATCATTAGGAGAGGGTAATTCACAATGACGTCTCTCATCTTCAGAAGGCAAGATATTATATCCAAGAAGAGCTAATCTTGCAAAACAGATGTCAAATCCTTGTTCTTGATCAGATGACTGGTTTGATGAAAACCAGTACATATTGGTTGATCCTGGCTGAGGGATGTACGAAGCAGGTTCATCATGTAAGCACAGTAGATTTCTCTGAGAGAGATGGGAAATAAGCTTTACATCCTCATCATGATTAGCATCACGCGTAAACCATAATGTTAAGGTCAATCGCTCCCCATCAGTTATCTAAAATAGAAGGGAATTAAGCAGCAGCAGAAAAAGCAAAATTTATATGGAATACAATCCAATTCTTACACACAGGATAATAATAATATACATTTTCCCCAATTTATCTAGACTGTCTAATTATGGACATCAATCCTTCTTGTATGACTAATATGATGCCAAAAAAAAACAGAAGCCAAAATATATAAGTTTTTGAAGGATACAACCATCAAATATGTATTTGCAACTATTTAGAAATAAAAGTTGACGAAATCTCCAACATTGATTACTGCAACAAAGTAAAAAGATTGGTTTATTTTAGGTGGAAATTGGAACTATAAGTATAACCAGTACTTGTAACAATGGATACTTTCAAATGTACCATTTCCATATAAACTCAATCACCAAACTTTATGCCATTCACCTCCTCTATGGAAGCACAAAAAATGGGACATCTGGTCAAGTTGTTTACGAATCGTTTGACACATTCATATAGATTGTGTGCAGCAGCCAAATTTTTGAAGTAAGCTGAGAGAAAGGTCATACTTCAAGCGGAAATAAAGTGATTAAGATCGGTTTAACAAAGCCTGTAGACCCAATCAAACTTATGTCATGCAACAAGCATAACAAAAAAGTGTTTCACCCTATAAACGAGCCCTGAAAATAAAGAAATAGGCAAATTTTGAATAAGCAGTAAGTATAAAACTGTTAGAAGAGAAATTTATTTGGCACGAAATGCTAGCAAAAATAGTACCTCATTATTAAACAAACTGAAAGCAGGGCCGAAAGATCCATAAAGGCAAGGACAAAACAAAGAGCTAGAACTGACCTCATCAACAGAATGTACATTGCGGCTATCAGCTGTGTACATAATTATATCCTGGATAGAAAGTCAATAGTTACTGACTATGACTTGGTAATGGTATTAAAAGAAAAAATGAGTTGACATATGGTTATGACTACCATCAGTAATAAGCCATATACAAGATTTAGATTTTAGCAGTACATTCACTGGCTTTCAAAAAATCAAACAACAATATATGTATATGAGGATTCACACCCCACACCCAGATCCCGCCCAAATTAATCACAAAAGTCACCTACTCCAGCCATTGGTACAATCGTTGCTGGTTCCCCATTCTGAAAGTGAAACAGTCCACCTTTAAAGTGCTCCCCATAGCTGTTCAGATAACACACTGCCTTGACATAAAGATGAAGGCTGTCAACAGTTGTCAAGATGTCATTCTTACTGAGTAGAATACCAAGTTTAGAAGCATGTATTTAATACATACTGCGAAATCGCGTTGCTTCAGGTATGATCTGTTATCATCACTATGCCATCCAATGCTGGCTCCTTTAGTCCAGCTGCCATGTTTAGAAACCCCCACAATTAGAACTCACAGGAAGTACACAATACAACATTAAGAGAAACCTTTTAGAATCAAACTCACAAATTAAGTGAAATTACCTGATCAGACCAGTAAACTCCACAAAAAGCTCAAATTCACAGCCAAACGCTTGCTCAACTTCCTCTTTGATTCTCTCTATAGATTCAATAATGAAGCCAACATGCCAATAGAACAAAAATCCAGAACTTTAACTAAAAAAAGGGAAACTTTGAATGAAACACAGAGTTAAAGAGAAAGCGAGAGAGAGAGACCTCGAAGGGTAACAAAGGGCATAATGAGGTGAGAAGAGTTGGTGGCGATGAGATGAGAAAGAGTTGTGGAAAACACATTTGGTCTGTACCCTACGGTGCAATTGCTCTTGTGAATGAACTCTAATTCCTTAATCCAACGATATTTCAACAACAAACCGGCAACGTTAACGGAAATCATAATCGAGCCGAAAAATGATTGTAACAGCACAAAATCCGTTTTAGGCAACAATAGAGCGGGGTGGTTTACCTCGCAAACATCCAGGGGGAGGAATCCGCGGATGATTCGACGTGGGTAGTCATTGCCCGCCATTACTTGAACTGGATTTTACCCTACAGTTTGATATATTGTTGTGTTTTTTCCCCCAAGGACCTGACCTTAGTGCTGCGTTCCACCGACTGGATCCACTTCTCCAACACTTCTGTTCCAATTTTGAGGTGTTTTCCAAACAGTCAAACGGAGGTGAATCACGCACCTAAATTGGCATAATTTCTGTTCATTTTTTTTAATTAGCCAAGACAGAGTCCATTCGTAGTGGATGGCATAGTTTTGCTTATGACATTTATGCAAATTTGTTAGATTTTTGTAACAATATATATAAAATTTTAAATTTTTTAATATCATGTCTTGAGACACCTTGATTAAAATTTAATTATATATTGACATAATAAAAGTTAAAGGGTTTCGCATCTTTAAAGCGCGGATTTATACTACTTTACTCCAAATAGCACGGCTAATTTAGTACTCTCTCCGTTCACATATATAAGTTGTTTGAGTAAAAAGCACATATATTAAGAGTTGAGACTTGTTGAAGTAAATTAAATTTTGAATCATTATTTGCCTCGTAACTGTCATACAGAATGTCCAATGATATAATTATATAGATGAATTAAAATGAAAAATAAATCAAAAGTAAACTACAATATACTCCCTCTGTCCCCTAATATAAGGCTCATTTGCTTTTTCGACACTATTCACAAATCGAGATAATCTTCTCGTTTTCTTCCAATATATAGAAATAAATATAGGCATGTGAGATCTCGTTTGATTCGTCTCAATGAGTACTTTGAGAATATTAAAAAATTATAATTTTTATCATCGTATATTTAGAGATATTAACGTTACAAAATGTGTCTCGACAAATGTGTCAAAAGCAAATGGGAAGATCATTAAGGGACGGAGGGAGTACTTCCTTTATGTCTTGGAAATTGTTCAGTGACCTCCATTCCACCGGTCCCGGATCCTCTGTTTCAAAATCAATGTTTCATCTACTATATCAGAATCTTCAACCGTCCACGTGTACCATCATCTTCAACTCGTCTTTTCCTTCAACCTCTTGCACTTCGTTTTCCATAAAATTCAATCTTCTTCCTATTTCCTTCAACCTTTTTCCCCTCTTTTACCATGTTCCCCTCACAGGTTTAAAGAGATTAAAAAACAAAACGAAATCGGAGACAAGAAACTAAACGAGCCCAAAATCTTTGAAAGGGGAAAATCATGTTCTCAATTCCATTCTTCTCTCCCTTCCCAAAAAATAAACTAAACAGGCCAATTTATCTGAAAGGGGAAATGAATTTGTTGCCTCACACCTGGGTTTTTTAGGGGAGATTTTGAGAGGAGGTTTTTTTAGGGGGGGACTTTTAGAGCAAGTAGAAGGCTTGAGTTTAATATATACGATTAGGAAATACCTTCATCGTCCTTCTCGGTTCCATTGACAATACAATTTCCCATGTCTACTTCACCCTTACAACCATTCAATCGGCCATCTTCACCGACGAGAAAGCTAGAGTTCTTCCCTACTAAAATTAGATATTGGGTTAGGATTAGTTCTTCCCTACTGAAATTAGAGATTCCGCCCAATTCCCGTTTTTTGTTGGATTAGGGGTTCTTGCCTATTGAATTAGAGACTCAAATGGTGTTCTGCAAAGGACAAAACTGAGATACGTGATGAGTTTGAATACTATTGAAATCTCTATGAAATACTAGATTTACTTCATTTTGTTTTTGAAATAAAATTGAACATAAAATCCTTGTACACAACATTAAATGAGTGATACAACACGTAAAAGATGGACAATGATATTGGTGTACGGTGGTCGGCGGAGGCACTGGAAGTTGGTGAGTGGTAGAGGTGTCGGAGGTTAAGGATGAGAGCGGCATGGGTGCTAACTTCAATTGTGAGAGCTTGTATACACAAAAATCTTTCAAATTTTGATTTCCTATCTGATTTGGAGTCATTCACACTTTAAAGCCATGGTGGAGTATGGTGTCCATTGCAGAGATATAGGCAGAGGTAAAAAATTATGGAAAGAAGATAAATAAATTAAGGAAGATGTGAGTGGAATCCACGTGGTTTCAATTAAAACAATGTTACAGTAGATGATACATATGTGTGAAACAGAAGATCTGAACCGCCATTCCACGAAAGCAAATTTTAATCATTTTTTAATGAAAACGACTTACATTTAAAAACAACAAAATCAATCTCAAACGACTTATATATATATATATATATTTTGATGAGGAAAGCGTTTAGGGGGGCACATCTAGCGAGAATGATACCGCCCTAGGGCATCCCGAAGGATAAGATCAGAAAGATCTGGAAAGGCTGCAAAATCAGGATGGGGTGTTAAATGGTACATTTTAGCTATAAGGTCAGCTGCACCATTTGTCTCCCGAAAAATATGGGATACTCGATTTTCCGCAAAGGATCAGAGATCCATTAAAATATCAGTTATGATCAAGTCTATTTCTCATGGGCAGTCCCAAACGCTGTTTATGGCATTAATAAGGCGAAGATTATCGCCTTCGATCTCAACATGCGTGAGACCCAGCCGAATCCCCTCCTTAATGCCATAACGCATAGTGAGGGCCTCAGCCATGATTGGTGAAACGTGGCCTAAAGACCCGTTCGCCATTTTAATTGGATTACCTTGTTCATTTCGGATAATAAAACCATACGATGTTGGTCCAACAAATGGGCAAGCAGCATCAACATTGATTTTGTGGAATTTTTTTTTTGGTTTGGTCCATCTTATTGCTCTTCTTTTCCTTCTGGTTTGTTTTGAAATAGGTGGATCAGTATCAAGATCCATTTTTTCTCCTATTTTTGCTAGTTGTCAGTCTCTTGTTTGGTTTTTAATAAAATGGTGAATATTGGGTAGTTGATTATGTTCCACTATGTCAAATATTTGTTTATTTCTGTAAAACCATAGGGTCCACCAGATGGTAGCCAGGTCTTCAATTTCTCTATTTGTGGCCTTGCTTTTTATTTCATTTAGTAGTTCTATAGTGGTTTGATTTCTTGGTGTTAGGGAATTAATAATTGAGTGAATTTTCCTATCAAAATTTCTTATAATTCGTTTAGTTCTTGGACACTCAAAGAGGAAATATTTTAGGTCTTCATTAGGGGAGTTACATTCTAAACATTCTGTTGTTATAGGCATATGCCTATTCTGAAGTTTAGTCTTGGTTGGTAATCCATCCTTGGAGATTCTCCATAAGAAAGACTTTATTTTTGGTATTAAATCAAGTTTCCAAATCCATTCGGAGTTTGATGGTGGGAGGTTGTTATTCTCATAGATCATATTCATTGCACTTTTGGTAGAGAACCATCTATTCTTACTAGATTCCCAATAAAGCCTATCTTGTATGTAGTTTGTTGGGATTGGGTATGATTTTAGTTTTTCTATAGTTATATTGCTAAAGTATATCTTAAGCTTGTCTTCATCCCATGAGTTATCCTGGTCGAGGAAGAACGATACCGTAGCTTGTTCATTGATTGGTGCATGTGTTATTACTTGTTCTTTCAGTGGTTCAGGGAACCATCTATCTTTCCAAAATTTAATGGTTCGCCCATCTCCTACTTTCCAAGAGAGACCTTGTTTAAATTGTACTAGTAATTTTGACATTTGGGTCCATTGTCAAGAGTCACTTTTCTTTGAGTTTTTCTCATAGTCTAGGATGTGTATATGTTTAAGGTATTTTTCTCTTATTATTTTGACCCATAGGTTATCTGGTTCGGCTAAGATTTTCCATATGAGTTTCATTTGTAGCACAGAGTTCATATCTTTGCTTTTGCGAATACCTAATCCACCATTATGAACTGGTTTACAGATGTCATCCCATTTTATCATTGGTTTATAATCATCTCCTTTGTTCCAAAGGAATATTCGGTTAATTTTGTCCAGTTTTTTGTGTGTTTTGGAAGGTAACATGAAGTTTTGCATCTTATAGTTTGGTTGGGCTGATAGGTTTGCTTTGATCAGTACTTTCCTTCCTTCCATAGAGAGGGTATCGGCTTTCCATTTTGTGAGTTGTTGGGATGTTTTTTCAATAATTGAGAAAAAAATGTTATGGTCCACTTTTCCAGTAATGATCGGGCAACCTAGATATTTCTCAATTGCCACTGATTGGTTGATATGGAAGATTTGGGTTATTTGTTGGATTGCGTTATTACTGGTGTTTTTGGATACTTGAAATGTTGATTTATCATAGTTGACTCGTTGCCCCGAAACTTCACAGTAATCATCTATTATAGTTTTGATTTTTTGATAGATTAATGTCTTGGTTTCTGCAAAAATGATTATATCATCAGCAAAGGCAAGGAACGGAATTTTTGTGCCCCCTCTGGAAATCTTGATACCGATCGGGTTTGGTCTTACTTCAGATGCCCTCTGAAGGCTTCTAGATAGGATCTCTGCACTAATTATGAATAGGAAGGGAGAGAGGGGGTCACCTTGTTTCAGTCCTCTAGTTGGGTAAAATAGGTCTGTTGATCCTTGGTTAACCAGTACAGAGAAGGATACAGTTTGTATACATTCTTTAATCCAGTTAATGATTTTTTCACAGAAACCAAATTTCTTTAATGTTAACAGAAGAAACGTCCAGTCAACCCGATCATACGCTTTTTCCATATCTAATTTAAGGGCTATCCACCCATTGTTTCCTTATTTTCTTTTAAAGGAGTGGAATATCTCATGTGCAATCAGGACATTGTCTTGGATGCTTCTATTTTGAACAAATGCACCTTGAAGGGGGTGTGTAATTTTATCCATAACTGTTTTGAGTCTATTAGTGAGGATTTTTGATATTATCTTATATACTGTGTTGCACAGGCTGATAGGTCTATAGTGGTTGGTAGATTGGGGGTTATCATTTTTTGGTATGAGGGTGATAAATGTGTGATTTCTTTGTTTTAATAGCCTTCCTGAATGGAAGAAATTCTTTGTGGCTTTGATGATATCAGGCCCAATGGTGTCCCAATATTTTTTATAGAAGCCAGTTGGCATGCCATCTGGTCCCGGTGTTATGTCATCTTTGATTTCCTTTAGTGCTTTGTATATTTCGCTATTTGTTACATTAGCCATTAACTTTCTATTATCCTCATTTGTGATTTCTGGTGCTATGCCTTCCAGAACGTGTTCAATCTTCCTAATATCTATGTGTTGTTTAGAAAACCTTTTTTCAAAATCTCTCTTGATTTCTGTTTTGATGTTGTCATAGCCAGTAATTTGTGTACCTTCGCTGGACGTTATTTCTTTTATGTTTTTCCTAGTTCTTCTCCCAGTAGCTATCCTATGGAAGTATTTGGTATTTGAGTCAATATTTTTTATGTGTTTTAGTTTGGCTCTTTGTCTCCAATAGATTCTTTGGAAGGAGAGAAGTCCTTGTTTCTTCTTTATGAGGTTATTTTGTTTGATAACATTACTTTCAAGGCAAGATGATTGGGGAATATTCTGGATTATGAGTAGTTCGTCTTCTACTTTTTTGAGTTGTTCAAAGATATTACCAAATCTGGTTTTGTTCCATTCCTTGATTTTTTATTTGAGGAGTTGGGTTTTCTTTGCAAGTTGGTATAGGGGTGTTCCTGGAATTTGATTCCTCCAAGTTTGTGTAACTAGAACTTTCATATCTTTTCGCTTGGTCCACATCATTTCAAATTTGAATGGTAGAGCTTGGTATATGGTTTCGTTTGTTATGTCTAGTGATATTGGACAATGATCTGAGGATGTGAAAGCATGATTTTTTGTGGTTAAATTTGGGTACCATGTTACAACTTGTTGGTGAATCAGTGCTCTATCTAGTTTCTCTTTAATTGTATTGTTAATCGTTCTCGATTTGCTCCAAGTGAATCTGTTACCTATAGTCGGAGGGTCAAACATGTCATGTTTTTGTACAAATTGATTTAATCTTTGCAGCTTGTTACTATTGGGAATTGTTCCTCCCTCCTTATCACCACTAACCAGAATGTCATTGAGGTCTCCAATGATAATAAAGGGTTCGTTAGTTATTGTGATGAAATAGTCAATCTGTTTCCAAAATTCTTCTTTATCTTTTTCATGAGGGGGGCATAGACAAATATTATATAGAATTGTGTGTTATTTTCTAAATTTTTGTAGATAAAAGCTATAAATCTTTCATCGATCGTGTGTAGGGTAATTGTTTCGTTTCTTAGCTGGTATTCTTTCCATAGGACGATGATACCTCCCGCGTATCCTTTGGCGGGTGAGACAGCAATATTGTCAAAACCCGCCTTTCTCCATTCTTTTTCATTCGGGTAGTTGGGGGACTTAGTTTCAATAAGCCCCATCATTTGAATATGGTTAATTTTACAGAACGAATCAATATCCGTCCAAACGTTGTTTCTTTTAATATCTCTCACATTCCAAAGGTTAATCTTCATAACAAACCTTCATGTTTTTTCCAGTTAAACTTGGTACTGGACTTTTTAAACCACTTATTGGAATCGCGCACAAGCCAATTGATATCAGTCATTAGTATATTTTGTAGTTGTTGCTTTATAATGTGAAAGTTCTTGTTAATTTTGTATTTATCCCGAACTAGGATGCCACTTGGACCCAAGATCACATTGGCCAAGTTTGATTTATCTTCCTGTTGAGATGGTTTACAATGGTTTTGATGTTCAGCAGGTTGTTTAAGCAATTTGATCCGTTTGTTACCAATTTTGGTGTAGGTTGATTGCTGTTTTTTATGAAATTTTTGGTTGGTGGTTTTTTTAATTTTGGCATGACCTCTCTTCTTTTGTTTGGTCCAAAACCTGTTAACTAAGTAAGCAGACCTGCACCCAGATCTAGTCTTATAATTTTCAATCACATACACAGTCCTTGTACAAAGGATTTTTTTATCAAGATAAGAAATGTAACTAGTATGATTAACTTGTTTTATGGGCAACAATGCAAGCTTGGTCTTATCCCCTGTACTCGGTGTACTCTTGTTTATGTTCTGTGTTTGTCTATGTTTATCTTCCTGTTCTTCTTTCCCAATAGTCCATTTATTAGTTACATTACCTGCAAAAAAATACAGTAGTTTAGTTGATATCATGATATAGGTAAATAGAGTAGAACCAAAGGTTACAGTTACTGAGCTTAATTTTTGAATTTTTTTAACAGTCACCCTTAGGGAGACATTCATTTGGTAGTGAATGTTCAGCTGGAATTTTTTCCTTTTGTTGATTAGTATCTTCTTGGTAATAGTTGTTTCCCACTTGCTATATTGATTGGTGTCAGCTAAGGTTATGATCACTGCTTTGTTGGTGTTTTTACAAGACAAAAATATGTCTTGCCAATAATTTTGATTCACAAAGCAAATCATATGGTCTATGAGTTGGTTAACTGATGCATGAAACCTGGTATATTGGTAGTAATGGACTAGCTTGTACTCATGTGCAACAGTCAAGTAGATAAAGGAGTTCCACTTTAGGTAGATGTTATCAATCCTAAAAGAGATTTTGGCATAATGATAATGAGTACATTGGTTACAGGATTGAAAACAAGAGTACAAAATGCAATATTTCATTAATTTATGCAGTAGAATGATAAACCTGGTGTTCTTGATGTTTTGTATAACTTTATAGCCTTTAATATTTGGTCCTTGCTTTGTGATAAAGTTAGTAGATGAACAAATTAAATGCTCTCTGATCATACACATAAACCAGTAGCTTTGATTTATTATTGATAGTAGATAGTCCAAAAGGGCATAGTAAAATTTGGTTAGTTTAGAACATTTGGTCTTGTGATGGGTGTACTTGATGCTATTTGGTGGTGTCTGCAACCTGGAATTTATAGTAGCAACAACAATTGGTGATAATGTTTGGATGGGAAGCTTTTGGTATTCTTCTATTCTTTTTTCAAAAGTGCACAAAAGGTTGTAGATGATGCATGTTTGACATGATTCAATAGGTAGAAAGGTAATATTGTGAAGGTTAGAGTGATATAACCTGATTTCTGAAATCTTATTAAGGATGTTTAGATGTCCAGCAAGCTCCTTTGTTGTTGAGTTCAGGGTTTCTTCGTCTTTGAGTTGTCTAGGAAATTGAGTTTTGCATTGGGAGGTCTCGCCTATGAGACACCATTGATTTACAGAAAGGTGACAGAAATCCACCAATCTCTTCCTTCTCTTTCGTCGACTTTGAATTTGGGGTCGGAAACCGAGGTTGCGGTTTCGGGTGATGCTTTGCTCGATCCCATTTCTTCGATTGGGGCTTAGAATCTCAGGTTCAGTTCCAGTGGTCTTCTTTCTCCAATCACCCTTGCGCAGCTTCAGAGGATGGGTGAGGGAGGCTCTGCTTCTTTGTCGGTAATCTTGAGCACTAATATCGCTTGGGTGTTGGGCATCAACATGTCCCGATTGAGCACGCCAAAGGAAGGCTTGAATAGCATAGATTGCAAGAATAAGGATGAACGCTAGTTGAAATTTGAGATTTATTTGTAAGAGTAAGGATATGATTTCAGATCTAGGGTTAGCTTGGAGGAAAATATATCTAGATCTAGGGTTCATAGAGATTTGGGGATTTTCAATTTGAGGTTGATTAGTGAAGATAGGAGACTGGATATGCAAATCCAAGTGTTGGCTTTAATTTTTGGATGAGTGTAGCTCAAAGGTTTAGAATTAGAGGTGTAGGAGATTGAAGATCTAATGAGGGGTGGGAGGGAGGGTGTAGGCTAATAGCACGACTAACTTAGTAGTGCTGGGTTTATTTATTTTCTATTATTTTTGCCTATTATTTTTATCTTTTATTTCAAAAAACATTTTTGCCCTCCTCGTCTATATTGTCTATATTGGACATGCTAGAGTTTGATATATATTCCAAACCACGAATTAGCTCGTTTAACCTAAACGTGTTGTATACAGGGAATAACTTGTGTGCAAATAGGATGAGCCATTTTATTTTACGAAAGGAAAAGAAAGAATGAAAGTCAACTAAAAAAGTATAATGTTCTTTTTCAAACACTGTCTTCTGAGTTCTGATCGTTAGCACTGCAATATGCAAAGGCTCAAAAATCAAAAGCTAAACACCGACGATGGAACAAATCAGGAGAAAGAAGTACTCCCTCTGTCCCATAATATAATTCTTGTTTCCTTTTTAATATTTGTCAAGACACGTTTTTTATCGTCAATATCTCTAACTACTCCCTCTGTCCCATTATATAAGCCTCATTTCATCCTCGCACGGATGTCGATGCACGTTTTGTTTTGTCAATATCTCTAGTTACGTATTAGTGAAAATTATAAAACTTTGAAACTGTTGTAGTACTTGTAAAGACGAATCAAACAAGACCCCACATGACTATGTTTTTGTTTGTAAATTGGAAGAAATCGAGAAGATTCTCTCGGATTGTGAATAGTGACAGAAAATGAAATGAGGCTTATATAATGGGACGGAGGGAGTATATGTTAATAAAAAGTTGTAAAATTTTGATATATTAAAGTATTCGTCGAGACAAATCAAACAATATCCCATATGGTTATATTTGTTGTTATTAGAAGTTATGCCACAAAATGTGTTGAAGTGTGAATAGTGTAAAATGTGAAACATGAATTATAAAAGGGGACGGAATTATAAAAGGGAAAAAGATGGGTCATGCAACTAATATAAGTAACTTCACATGGTATGACTGGTAATGGTAGGCATGCAAATGCAATAGAGAATTGCATCCCCTTCACATAAACTCCCTTCCCATTAACCAATTTCGTCTCTCATCTCATGCTTCCTAATTCTTTACCTCTTTACAATGAAGTTTCAGACTAAACTCTAAGCTGTTTCACCAACATCAGCTGCTGCAATCTTTTTCTCCAGAGGTAGGAAAACTCCAGTACCTGGGACAGGGAGGTGGGGAGGTGGAAGCCTAGGGGCAGAAGCATTTGGAGGTCGAAGTTGAGCGCGGATTGGTGGAGTTGGCAATACCCCTGTTGTAGGACTTTGTGTATAATGCTTTGGACGGATATGGTTTCCTGGCCTGCTGCTAGTCGCCCAGTTTGGAGCCTGAAAATGGACATCGTCTTGAAACGCTTTACCTGGTTGGGATTTCAGAAACATTATGAGAATTCTGGGCTTAGGAATTGATGGGATTGCACATTTGGCGATATCAGTAGAATTGCCTTGCATCACTAGAAGCGACCTGCAAATAAAACAAGATGTTATAGATCAATCAAGAAAAGACAGACATAAACTTTCTCCACGCCCACTTCCATGATCCCTCTATTTGGTCATTTTGATTTCATTCCAGCCATAATGATAATGCCGGGAGAATAAATTAGACAACTGGCTAGAGCTCATCTTCCTTGTGCATTTTGGAGTTTTTGTAACACAATTCATTAGCTTCTTTTTAACATACAGCTGCTGCTATTCTAGCAAGTTTCTCTTAATCGATTAGTTTTCTTTGAGAAAGCCTCATGATATGTTTCTATCCTCGTCAGTGCACTTTTTTATTTAGTCTATCCACACACTCCCCAAGTAGTTATTAATTATTTATTAAACCAGGATAATCATAGTTGGGCATGCAGCAAAACTCAGCTTTCAAAAGAAGAAATCTGCAATTACCCAGGTGAAAGCACGAGGTTAAGAGCGCCTCCATATAACCCAAGATTGTCGCTCACTATTGCAGAACCAAACACCATGTCACAGTCATTCAAAGACAACAAACAAATAGGCCTCCCGTACCGAAGGGGGTAAGAGTGTCGATGTGAATAATCACCCTACAAATATCATAATTAAACAGTTAGCAGTTTGGTTTCAAAGTTTAATGTATCAGAATGGGTTTTGCTGAAAGGAATCATATAACTGACCTCATCATAAAAATCAATGATGCAAGTATCTAGCTTTGTAGGTGTAAGTTGCATATTTACAAAGCGGTCAATAACACTTTGTAGAAGATCAGGTATAGGCTCTACTCTACAATCTGCCAATTTCATAATTCATATATATAATCAAACATGATCAGTTGCTCTAGACTTTAAAAAGAACAGAAGAGCAATTTCTTTCATGTAAAGTTGCATGCCTTTGGCAGGATAATCATCAGAAGACGCATCAGGAATTGCAACACCCAACTGAATCATCTCTCTTCCATGACCTCTGTACGGTCTCCTCGAAAATACAAATGTAGGTCCTGCTTAAATCCAAACATGGACCAACAGATATGGACAAATTGTTCAAAGAAAGATACTGAGATGACAGTACAAATCAGATCATGCAGAAACAGTTGGCAATACTAAAGCTTATATACATGCCAAATATAAGAAATTCTGCCATCTAGCTAAACTTATAAAAGCAACTACATGTTTAGAATTTGAAACCAAATTTATTTGTTCAGGAATCCAAGCCTTATTGTTTACAATAACAAAAATCTATTATTCTATTATTCTATCTCATAGACGAGCGCTACAATTTCGTAGGCCTTATAGCATGTGACCCCTAGAATAGGACCCGGGCCTTTACCACAAACCATGTCAAATTTAGGATCCAACGCGCACCTCCTAAACAGTTACATCAAGTTAAAAATATACATTAGTATCACGAAAAATGCAGTCATTTAGGTAGCACATTGCCTCTTGATAATCCTTTTTGTCAAATACCCTTAGATAGTGCTCAATCACCAAGATATCTAATTTCAAGCTTTGGCCTTCATTCTTTCCAACATTTTTAAGCTGTCTGCCATTATGCATATTCTATGAATACTAGTGAATTAAACCTCTCCAAATAAGACCGTTTTCTGTAAATATAAATGCATTTCAAACTAAACAATATATCCTATATTTGTGGTTCAGAAGCTCCAAGTCACAACATAGGTTGTGAACCTTATGTACTAGAATCTATTCCCTACAATTCCATGTTATTAGGACATGAGAAGCATGAAGCTATTTTGAGTGACTGAGATTACTGGAAAGAGGTCAAGTCAAATGCGTTCAAATATCAAAATTAGGCAAAACAAGTGAGTTCCTATATAAATCTGAGAGAAAATAAAATAGAATTCCCTTGGTAATTAAAGTGCATGGACAAACTTGCCTGGAAGTTGTCCACGTCTTCCACTGGCTCTGAGATCATTTACAAGTGAAATGAGTTTTGAAACTTCTTCATCTAGAAAATTTTCATATAGATATAATCCTTCAGCCATATTGACCTGTAGAGGCAGAAAAGGTAACAGTAAATGAAGGGCTTTAGACCTTATACTTCAGATACAAGCACACTATCTACCATTCTTGCATTGGTGCTTAAAAATGTCAATGTCCCCATAGTACGGAATGTTTTTGGTGAAAATAGATTTAGGAACTCAGCACTTTAGAGGAAAGATTCTGCTATATATAAAGAAAACTAACCGCCTTGCCATCATATGACTCCCAAGCATGGAATGTTTTGGGGGAAATAATAAGACTCTCGTCCTTCTGATTTTGGATGGCATCGCTGTTCTTCGCCACAATTAAGTTGCAGCTTCCTGCTTCAACATCAAGGATAATTACAAGATACTGGTTTCATTTAGCATCAACAGGAAGATCATACAATTGAAAAAAAATGAAGATACACACAGAACTTCAGATACAGACAGCCGCAACTATTTCATCCTTGCAATTCAATTTGGTTTTCTATTTACATGTTAAGGGAAAACCTATCCATTCACAGCCAAATATAACGAAATAACAAGATCACTTCAAAGATAAGGTAGCAGTTTGATTTGCATATTGTATAGCTGTATGACAACATCTTCAATGCTTGAACTCATTAAACAAAGCAATGCACACCCAAATACACCAATCAAAATTAGAAGATAATCGGTCATGTTAGTTTTAACAAGTAAACCCACTATAAATTAAAATCTGTCAGAAATTAATATTTTTTATTTTGGTTGTGAAGCGGGCAAAGCCCAATAAAAATTTATTAAGACGGTAAGGGATGGGCAGACAAAGAAAACACAAGGTCAGCATAAAAGTGATTCTTAACAGTTGCTGGAAGTTCATTACAAGCAATGTTCTAAAAGGCGCTAGGCGCTAGTCGGGCGGTGAGGGGGAGCCTAGCGCCTAGGCGGGAGCCTAGGCGGATTAGACAATTAGGAAGAAAAACACATACCTGCAGTTCCAACACCAACAGTCCAGGCGTCCAATAAGTCAGCAACAGTCCATCACCATGTCAAATGTTCAATAAAAATGTTAGCATGATAATTTGTAAACTTGATAACTTGTCTCACAAATATATAAAATATATCAAAATGCAAAATATATCAAAATGCAATAAATCCTTCAAGTCGTGGCCCAGATCCGCCCAGATCCGCCTAGGCCCCGCCCAACTACAGGTCCGCCTAACCAAGCCCGGCTTGGTCCAAATCAGTTCGGCCCAGGTCCGCCCAGCGCCTAGGCGCCGCCTAGGCGGGCGCCCAGCCCGATTTTTAGAACATTGATTACAAGGAATAGAAAACAATTGCAAAGTAAATGAAAGCTGTGCAACTGAGTTTGCAACTGAGCCAAGGATGATCATTCATCCAGGTCCATCATCAACCCAACAAATAGTAATCTGGATGGGTAATGATAGAACAGGAATTCAGCAGGTCACATGCGACAGAGGAGTCAAAATTTCTATTTAACCGTATCTCTTCAACTCAAAATAGATGTTTTTCCATTTCCACTCTTACTAAACAGTAAAACCCGAAAAATTATATATATAACGTATCAAGAAATAATAGTAATGGTAGATAGCACATGAAGATTAGGGACCCGAAATAATTTTAAAAAATAGATGTTTTTCCAAAAAAGCAAATCACAACTAATGCAGTTTTCACGAAAGTATCCGACTATTCATATAGAAGGAGACAAAGTAATAATTCAACATATTAAATCTATTTTTAAACAAAAACAACAGTTGTAGGTGGTTCTTTTAACATAAATCCCGAAGGGGAAACTTGGTGTAGTTTACACACAAAAAAAGGAAAAAGTTTTAACAGAAAAATGGAAACCCATGAAAGAAAAAAGAAGCAAAGACAAAGTTGAACCTGGATGGAGCACAAAAAAAAGGAACTACCTTTTGAATATGGGGGGTTTTCATCCTTCACGCCCTTAGATGGAGACTCTATACAAGGATAATCAGCTCCATTTCTGTTCCTTGAAGGCTTAAGAGAGCTATCCGTTTGAGACTTCAAAGAAGCATCTGCTAGTATCCAAAAATTACATTTGTCAAAGCTTCACCATGAATATTTTGCTTGGTAGACAGACATGAGTACTTCACAAACAGTTCCAAGATGAAAAAACATGTGAAGCATGTCTTGACTTGATTACATAATTAATTTTTTCTGCTTGCCTGGATTATAAAAGAGAGCTCGACCATATTGAATGAGGGTTTGTCATAAATATAGCACTCACGTAGGCGGTAGGATGCATTTTAAAAGGTGTAAAAGGTTTTCCTTTTACCTTTCATCATTCAACTAATAGTTCAGAACTAGTCATTCAAAGGACAAGATCACAATTAGAAATTTAGAACACATGTTGCTTGAAGTACTGGTGATTTGTAGAACAAAAAACTTCAAAACGCCAAAAGCGAAATTTTCACTGTCATCATGCTATCAAAACTTCAAAACTTTTGAACATTTCAATTTGGTAACTAAGTGAGTTGGATGTTTTTTAACGCCTACAAATATGAACTGCAGCTTTGTAACTGAACAAGCATGGAGTTGTTCAGTCAGTATGTCAATACTTGGAAGGCATCATACAAACACAAATCATAGGCATGTTCTGTAGACTATCAGTCAGCTCCTTACAATTACCAGTTAAAACATCATCCATTAAACCCTTGATTTCAGAGTTAAGGCGACTATATTTTCAAAGTGTTCCAAATAAGGTAGAACAAAGTAACAGCTTGACCATGTTAGTTACCATTTAGTTTAAAATATGAAAAGCACATGGACAGTTAGTGTAATGGAATCATTTCCCAAAAAAAAACCAGCAAAATATAGTAATTCACCCAAGTTTGAACCCTCAAGCATATAGGACTGCAACAAAAGGATACCTGTCATTTTTTGTATATGCGGAAGACCATTATCATCAGACTTCCTGATATCAGGCCCAAAGTTCATTTCTTCTCTTTCTGTCACCATTCCTTTCTTCTCTTCACTGCCTGTAACAGAGGTATTTGCACTGAGATTTGAACTATCTACACTTAAATTATGGAGTTCCTTGGTAGCCTCTGCCATTTGTCCATATCCAGATCCAAAACTATGATCATCAGACCTGTTAAACTCCTTTCCACCTACCCTAGCCTGATCTACAACCCGTTGCTGCCTCCTCCAAGCGACCTGTTGCAACTCAAGTATTACATCTGAGATGGGGAAAAACTGCTGCATATGGAGAACAGGATTCCACGCAACTCTCCTCTGCTGGACCCGGCTTACAACCAAGTCATACTCTCCTGGCTCAGCCACACCCTGAAGATGATGAAACAATGAGTCTATTATGGCATTCGAGGCTGCAAACTCAGCTCTTAACCATGAGATAAAGCCGTCCCTTTCATCAGGAAACCATGGGCCGGGCTGTTGAATATCCCCACAGCCACCAGCAACTCTAGCTTCGTGAGGGAACTGCATCTTATCAGATACTATCAAATTCTTAGATGGCATTGACAGTAAAAACTCACTAAAGACCAAGGTTCCCACTAAATCATAAAACACCCTCTTTCAGCTAAACCACCGAAACTTTATAAACAAATATTAAATCACACGAGTCAAGTGATGAAGTAAAATTTAGTGTTAGCCAAATATGTGATCAGAGGTGATAACTTTCCCTACAACATGTGATAAAGACAGAAGCTGCAACTAAACCGTGAACAGCACCGAAGCCGAAATGGTGATCAAATCACAACGCGGAATCCTGAGGTGAAATCAGCAGAAACAAGAGCAGATAAAGAGCAAAGGAGTGAGAAGGAAGAGAAATGTAGGAAATGGAAGTATGGAAAAAACTGGGAATTGCGGAAGAGTGGAAAGCAAGGGAAGATTTAGGGTGGAAGATCTAGGGTTTGGAGGGTAGAAATGGTGGAAGAGAAGTGAGATCAGGGGTTACGTAACACGCATTTTGTTCGTCTAACAAATGTGGCTGCTGGGTTGAATCTTGAAGACACGCTCCCTGTCTCCCTCCTGTTGCTTTGTGTGTGTATAGGGGTGGTGAAGAATGAAAGACAGACGCAAGTATTTGAAGAGGAAATGGAATATTCTGCTGGGGTTTTTTGCCTCTCTCTCCCCTCCCTAACTAGTCTACGGAGTATTTCTTATTTTTTTTAGTGTTTATATATATTATATAATTTATATTTAATTACTTATGATATTATAGGGTCCGATTCCGGTGAGGATGACCCTCTAGATAAGGACTAAGGATCAACTATATCTGAACCAAAGGCCCAAATTCTAGAAGAGGGGCCCCCACAAATAAAATAATACACTTCTTTCAAAAACATCTCAGCTCTCCCAAAAACAACTTCCCCAAATTTTCTCTCGCGACCTAGCTTCCACGATTTCCCTCTCGTCCACGATTTCGACTCCAACTGCCTCCCTCTCGACCTAATTCCACTGCATTTCCGTTTTATTGCGAGCGAGCGGAGGAGAGATTGAAGGAGTGAGCGAGTGAGCGAGCGAAGCGAGAAGCAAGGAGGCGAAGCACAGTGAGCGAGCAAGGAGGCAAAGCACAGTCTCAATTTCCTATTCTCATTCCGGTATGCTACGAGTCTTCCGCTCAGCAGGTATTTTGCTGATTGTTACGTTGAATTGAAGTTCTAAATTCGGATCATATTGTTAATTGCTTTGATTCGTGTTTACTGCAGTCGAAAACTCTGGTTGTTTGTTTATTGATCTAAATTGCAGGAACTTTAGGATGAGAATGTCTGGCTTATAATGAAATTTAGAATAATGGATGTCATGCCTGCAAGGTGTTTGATGAATTGCTTCTAAAGAGGACGAATGCTTGTGCTATTCATCTCAGTTTTGCATGCATTTTAGAAAGAAAATATGTGATCAAATATTGCGTGCATGACTTTTATAGGAGAATAATATTAATACTCTAGAATGGATGAGTGTGCAGAGGTTTTAATATGTGTGTGCATCAAATAAACTTCAATATTTGGGCATGAGCTGTGTGTGCAAAGGTTGTAATGTATGTGTACATCAGTTTTGGTTTGTGTGTGCAAAGGTTTTATTGTGTGTGTGCATCAAAAAAACTACAAATATTGTGTGCATGACTTTTATAGGAGAATAATATTAATACTCTAGAATGGATGAGTGTGCAAAGGTTTTAATGTGTGTGTGCATCAGATTTTGTTTCTGTGTGCAAAGGTTTTAATATGTGTGTGCATCAAATAAACTTCAATATTTTGGGCATGAGTTGTGTGTGCAATGATTGTAAAGTATGTGTGCATCAGTTTTGGTTTGTGTGTGCAAAGGTTTTATTGTGGGTGTGCATCAAAAAAACTATCGAATGGATGTGTGTGCAAAGGTTGTAATGTGTGTGTGCATCAGTTTTGATTTGTGTGTGCAAAGGTTTTATTCTGTGTGCGCATCAAAAAAACTCGATTTTCTGTATTGTGTGCATCAAATATTTCTTCTGTGTGCATCATATCTTTCTTCTGTGTGCATCAAATATTTCTTCTGTGTGCATCATATCTTTCTTTTGTGTGCATCAAATATTTCTTCTATGTGCATAACACCCTACCCGATTGGAATAGTGGCCTAAAAAAAGGAAACAAGAAGTTGTTGGACACTTACCTTTACAAGCTACTGACCAGCGAATTCAATGCACATCGAGATGTGACACAGATTATTCAAAGGGAGCAAAAACCGAAGACTGCAATGTAGTAGGGAGAAACAGGAAATATTATGTGTAATTGGTAGTTGAATGTTAGGTTTTAAACAAATTCTAGTAAGTTTTTGATGAATGTTGTGGATGAATATTGACAGTAACTCTTTTGTGGTTGGAAATTACGCTTATGTTGGCAAAACAATGTAAATCCGCACCAGCTTGTATATATATTGAGAATGGTTTATATTGTGCATGACTTAGTTATATGTGTTTGGCTAGTACAAAAGTAGTGTGCAACACAAAACTACATTTGTGTGCAACACAAAACAAATCTCGCGCAAAGGTTTTAATGTGTGTGTGCATCAGTTTTGGTTTCTGTGTGCAAAGGTTTTAATGTGTGTGTGCATCAGTTTTAATATGTGTGTACATGACTGTTAGAGTTGAATTATATTATTACTCTAGAATGGATCTGTGTGCAAAGGTTTTAATGTGTGTATGCATCAGTTTTGCTTTCTAGTACAAAACTAGTGTGTGCAACACAAAACAACAACTGTGTACATCACATATTTCACCTGTGTGCGTGAGATTATTCTACTGTGTGCATCACTTTGAACAAAAGATGTCCTCCAATAATATATAAGTCTAAAAACTGAATATTACAAAACCATAAGTCTAAAACACACATAAGTCTAAAAAATAATGAGTTTAAATTTAATCCACATATTGGGGGCATGTCTTAATGTTGTGTCCCGACTTATTGCAGATCTTACAAGCCCTCTTTTGCTTCTTCGACTTTTCAATCCCGATCTCTTGACCACTTCCAAGGCATGTTTTCTTAAACTTGTTGTTGGCTTGTTCAGGAGGATGGACACTAACTTGGTCTGGTAAAGCACCAACCAATTTCTCAAAGACAAACTTCTTGGGTGAGGTTGAGGCAGATGACCATTGCAAAACTGCTGAATGCAGCCTTTTGATTCTTTAGCAAAGCCAAAAACTGTTTCAATTTATCAGCGTCTTCTCCCACAACATCAACACATGTCTAAGACACATCTTCGCATCACATCCACAACGATTAGACACGTCCTTCTTTTGACAACATTCTCACCTATTTGATTGAAATCTGCAAATGGGGATACATATTTGAATCCTTCCCTCGAACAACAAAGATACATCCACTTAATTGTTTTCTCTGAATCGTTGAATTTCATTGTTGAACACACGAGTAGCAAAAACCACACGCATTTGCATAAGATGCATAAAATTGCATGCCATGAAAAAGAGTTGGAAAGAGCTGACCAACATATGGCGTCAAGGCAACATCGCACTCAGGGGTCACTAGTGGAAAAAACACCTGTTGAGGCGGTCAAAAACCCCCCTGTTGAGGCGGTCAGGGGTCGCTGCAACAGGGGGGGCTGCAACAGGTCATGAGCTGTTGAGGCGGTCGGGAGAGTGACCGCCTCAACAGATGCACGTTTTCTACCTCTGTTGAGGCGGGCAGAAGGGCGCCCGCCTCAACAGAGGGGGTCTGTTGAGGCGGTCACCCTTCTGCCCGCCTCAACAGACCCCTCTGTTGAGGCGGGCGCCCTTCTGCCCGCCTCAACAGAGGTAGAAAACGTGCATCTGTTGAGGCGGTCACCCTCCCGACCGCCTCAACAAGTGTTTTTTTTTTAAAATATTCGGTTTGAATTTACAGTAACCAGCCTGTACAGAGGTAGCTAGAAAACCTGATTCAATCATTCTGAACGTCTAGTTCCACTTGCAGATACATTTCACATACAATATGTGTTCAGTTTCAACAGAATATATGCAAGTACAAAACCTATTATTCAAATATCCAAAACATACGCTTAAACTATAATAGATACTTGGTTGTAAAGAACTTAGCCCATTGCTCACGAACAACATCGAGTTCCTCACTTGTATAAGGCGCACTCCTCTGAACATAGACCTTCAAAAACATATAGTACATCGTCTTAGTCAAGTAATTAACATGAAAAAAATTAGATTTTACATATATGAAATGAAAGGATAACTACCTTATCTAGTGAAAACGTATATAATCTGTGATATGTATAACTTGAAAGGATAACTACCTTATCTAGGATAACTACCTTATCTAGGATAACTACCTTATCTAGGATAACTTAGATAAAAATTGAAAACGTTATAAGAATATATCACGATTTATAAACTCAGACGTTGTGAAAGATGTATATAATCTGTGATATGTATAACTTGCAATACATGCATATTGTGTAAAGTAACTACCTTATCTAGTCGCTCATTAGACTCTTGATATGTCGTGACAATCTCCAACATGAACTTCATAACGTAATATCCACACTCGGTTCCGCCACTTTGTTGAGCGCACTAAAATAACAATATAATACATCGTCTTAGTTTTAAGATCAATAAATATAAAAAATAAAGAAAAAGGTAATTTATGATGGTATACCTCTATATGAATGGGTCTCCAAGACTTGAAATTAGTCGTTTTACTCGGACGCACCCCACCATTAAACTTATACACTTGGTATGTCCTATAAAATAAACAACATACAAGTCAAAAATTCTGATTTTGTAAATATTTGAAAAGACAATTTTTAAGTAAAAAACTTACAAACTCAAGATGCCCCATACATCATACTCTTTGCGTGCTGCTTTGAGAGGATCGAAAATATACACAAGGCCTTTACGTAGGTCTAGTACATATAGAATCCAATGATTTCTGCGTCATTTATAAAAGATATTGTATAACATCAGAAAACAAGTCAAAAAATGTAGTCAGAACAAGAAAGAAGGATTGCTATATCACACTTACTCTTGATTATATGGAAGCAAAAACCATTTGGTTATGCTAGGATCATTCATCTTCTCCTTTTGAATTTCAGCAACGAAAATCTTTTTTAAATACTCTGTTGGGACATTAGGATCAGCCTTGATTCTAGTGCTTGACATCGTCTCAGGACATAAGAATCCAATCTTAGACGACATTTCAAATGCCCAGCTGTGATCATGCAATAAATACCTACAAAATATGCAAGATTACACTATTAGTATCTGTAAAGTAAAAATCTCACAGATAGAATAATTAACAACTAAAACATAAAGATTGATGAAAATGTTTACAGTATGTAGACTTGGATCACTGAAATGTTTAAGCACGCCCCTCTAAGGAACTCTTCAACATCAGACTCAGTTACGTATGTATCTTGATCTTGCGAATAATGCCAAATCGAAGCATCCAACTTGATGGGAGTACTATCGTATATTTCGCCGGGAGCTGAAGAGATGAAAAAATGCAAATATTTGCATTGCGGGCCAAGACCTTGAATTGCATCGTTTGCAAAATTCGCTTTCTTGCTTTTGGCGGCTGACTCTTGAGTTTTACGATCACAACTACCCACCACCTCTTTGTTTGACTTAGACTTCATTGCATATGAAAATAATAACAAAATGTAAGAACAAAAATATACCTGGAGTGACTTAGACTTAGACTTCTTTATCATAACTAATAAACAAGAAAAATTGCAAATAGAACATATGTCATGAATAACTGTAACAACAATGCAGAAAAATAAGAACAACATTCAGCAGTGCATTACCATAACTAATAAACACGCCAGAAGCTGCAAATAGAACATATGTCATGAATTAAAAATACAAGTTCTAGCTAATCATATACCTGGAGTGACTTAGACTTAGACTTCTTTATCAGGCGTGGAGTGAACTCCTACAAAAATATTACATGAGCAAGATTGAGTAGACAATTAGATGTAGCAAATGCTTGCATTATCATATTCGTTCAAAACATTCATACCTCGTCGTCTTCGAAAATCACTAAGTGGATTGGCCATTGTACAAAACTACCCTGAGCACCGCCTAAGTTAGTTAAACCATCTCCAGTAGGTACCGGAAGAATATCATCAACATGCCCTTCGTAAACAAAATCAATTTGGACTTTATAGTGGCCAGGCTTCATTAATCTAAAATGTTGGGTCAATGCACCATCTGAGGGTTGTACCATACCATCCGCCACAATGACTTTGTTACCGGAAACTTCATCCTCAAGGGCAAGATGACATGGAACCCTTTCCTGCATAAATAATGAAATTGATGCAAATATACTCTTTTTTGAATGAGCGATTATAACAAGATTCACTTGATTACTCTAACAAGATTCAGTTTTTTAATAGACATGGAACCCTTTCCTAGCTACTCTTCATATAATGAAGCTAATGTGAATTATTCTAACAAGATTTACTTGATTACGAGTAAAAGAATGTAATATATTATTTTTAGCCAACATGAGACTAAATTGTACCTTTAGCTCGCGTGGTTGAGGGGCAGAATCATGTTCAGCATGTCCATAGAAATCATGTACAGGGTTGGAAGTGGAGGCATACTGGCCCATATGTCCCATGGCGGCTAGTTGCTTTTGGAGGGCCTCTTGCACTCTTTTCTCCACTATTCTATCTAGGTCGTCTTCAAACTCCTTTCTCATTGAAGCTCTAATTGATTCAATTACATCTGAAGAAGCTTCACTATGAGCAAATTTATTTTGTCTCTTTCTCGGACCAAAAGCAACTGTATGACAAACATTTCCACCCATTGCCTTGACACGCCCACGATGATCTTTTTTCCCCATAGCTTTGGTGAGGGCATCCTCTTGATCTTCAAAAACAAGATTACCTTTTTCTTCTTCTTCAATGTACTCCATCTATGTCAATTAGAAAAGTAAGAATTAGTTCATAATTTATAATCAAAGAAAATAAACATTACTTAGATATCACTTCTTACAGTTTTTTTGGCAATTTCTGCAATTTCCTTATCATTTGGGTCAATTTCCCACTCTCCATCTTTATTTAGAACTTGATGAGCCAATATCCACTCCTTTGATCTAAATTTCTTAACTCTAGCTAGCGTTGAGGTGACAGAAGAGTTCACCGAGGAACTACTTGAGAAAGTTAATGCTGCTTCTGGTGGAAGTCGTCCATCATCTATCCATTCAGGTCGTTTTCTGATATAACCCTTCTGGCCAGTGCGATGATGGCTTTTGTTGAATGACGCACTGTTCCTTGCCTTTTCACTACGAGCCTGTCAAAAAGGATGTTAAAGATGCACATAAAAATTATGAACAATACACACAGATTTATTCTCACGATACACGTATAGTTTATGTGTCTTGTGTATCTTGATGAGCAATAATATTTGCGTACCCTGAACAAGTAAACTCTTCTCCCATGCTTTAAGATACAAGTAAACTCTTCTCTGATGTCTATTTTACAATCCACAATTATGAGGCCATGTGTTGTTTTACTCGAGTTAATTATAATCAAAATACAAAGAGTACTGAGTTCATGTACTACACTCTGTCTGAGCTTCCTGATGTTTGGATAACTATCTTCAATTACATCACTACTGTATGGATTATTGCTGAGAGGTTTAAGTTTCCCTTTTTATGTCCTCATACTCCTAACTTGAGTTTTCCTATGTGGTCTAAAAATGGTAATCTTAATTATAGGCATAAGTTTTCTTATGACAAGTGTTATCATATTTATCATAATTATAGATATCAATGGAAGACTCTTAATTACACTATTAGTTGGTCTCAGACCAATTTTAGAGCCGGGTTTCTTAATATTGATTATTGTTTTATCTTGATCATTCGGTATTACTACATTAAGAATAATACCATTATTAATGTTCACTATCAATCTAGGAATATTTTGAATCTGCAGAACAACTTGGATACTAGAGTTTTGCCTCCTCATTTGGCTAGTCAGTGGCAAAAATGGGCAGTTACTCATCACCCCTATATATAGACTATGTGGCACTTCTATAATTACTTCTAAACTCACATCCATTGTTTATAGTTTTTTCTTACCCACGATCCATCTAGAAGACTGCTTTCCCACTCACACAAATTGGACCATATATTCTCACACAGAACGGATGGTCCATAATAACAGGGTATCGTGAGAATAAATCGTTAGATAGTTGGATGAGGTTTGAGTATTATGCACACAAATATTATAATTAATGCACATAAACATTATAATTAATGCACACATACGTTATAACTAAGGCACAAGACACACGTATAGTTTATGAACTACCCTTTTCATGCACTTAATTAACCCTATGCATGTCCTTTTCTAGATATATCCTTACGTTATTACCAATGATGCATAAGAAACCATTTGTACATGATGCATAAGAAACCATTTGTATAAAAAACAATAACTTACCAATGACTCCGGCATGAAGTATTGTTGAACAAATGTGTTCCAATCTTCCTCTGTGATGTGGTCATAGACTTCCCAAGGCATCTTGGATGACTGTGTCTTCGGCATCCTTTCTTTTTTAGTGATCCATCGACGCACCAACTTACTCTTGAAATCTCGAAATCGTTTTGTCACACCATGGTGAAAATATTTTTCCCTTGAATTACTCGAATCATCATAAATGTGGAACAAAAGCTGCCAATTTTCAGAAACTGTTAAATTATGAACATAGTATATATTAAAAACATGTGAAATCATATCCAACGTTTTACCTTGGTCTCCTCCCAAAACCCCTTCCTTGTTTGCTCATCTATCTTTCGGTATTCTTTCTCATTAATATTAATTCTAGCAGCACAAGTTCCAACTTGCTTCCCGTATTCCGCCGACCACTTTCCATCAGGGATATTAAGCTCATTATACTCAAGGAACATAGCTTTTTTTGCCTTGACTCCTTTGGATCGACCACGGACAATCTTTGTAATCGTGCTAGCATCCAGTGATTCGTCAACTGTTGTAGGAGGAATAACTGGATCACTGTCACCTTCCGAATCACTTCCAGCAACAAATTGGTTATGCATTTTAACACTGACAAATACACTCCTGCATCATAAGCAAGAAAACAATGAGTATACATAAAGATTAAAGATACTAAATATACATTAAAGATTCTAGCAGCACAACATATTTCAATGATAGATAAGATGGGAAACAAACCAGAATCAAGGGAAGAACCGAAGAAAAACTGAAGCACGCCAGAAGCAAATCAGAATCATACCAGAATCATATCAGAATCATATCAAAATCAGTGGTGGTTATGCCTCATGTGTGCATCACTTATTTCATGAATACATTATGTGTGCATCAACTATGTCTGATGTGTTCCATCTCCTGAAAATGAATGAAAGAACAAAACACATTTATACTTATGTGTGCATCAACTATGTCTGATGTGTGCAGTGGTTATGCCTCATGTGTGCATCACTTATTTCATGAATACATTATTTCAAATCATACACTAGTTATAGTTTGTGTGTGCAATAGAAACATCTTAGGAGTGCATCAGAGATACAAATCTAATGCAAAATCAATTTAGTTCGTCCAGAGTTCTTATATACATGAAAACTTTGAATTGGATGAGTATACAAGACATTACAACTCGAATACACTTGCACATAACACATTTAACCTAAAATCATACCAGAAACATAATTGCAAATAATCATCTGCAGCAATTCAACTATAAAGCATGGTAAACCTAGGTTTTCATGTTCAGATTCAATCTAACTAACATTGTGTGCTTAATAAGTCATGGAGTCGCCGACGAATAGAAAAGAAGCACTTACCAGAATGGATCGATGCAGAACCGCTTTGGACGGAGGGCGAGAAGTCGTCGCCGACGGAATTCATGGAAGACTCCATTAAATGGCGAAGGAAAACGAGCAAACAAGACGGAATCGATGCAGGAATCGAGAGCAAAGACGGAATAAGCAAGACGAATCGAGCTTGAGGAATCGAGCAGGTGGAGAAATCTGGATGTAGCTTGAGTGCTTGACGGAATCGAACGAAAGAAAGAGAGAGAAATCAGAAGAGAGAAAAAAAATCAGATTTGGGGGAAGATTATGACACGTGGACGGTTGGGATGGGGTAGGGTTGTTAAAGAATGGAGGGTGGGGATATGTCCTTAATCCTCATATGGTAAGCCATCCTCATGGGATCTTTTTCCGATATTATAACTTCTAAATCTTTTTACTTCTATTATTTTTTAAATTAAAGTTTAAATTTAATTTCTTCTATTATTATATTTGGGCATAAATTTGAAAAAACAACAACCTTATTACCATTTCCATCATAATCATCATAATCATAATATATATAATTTTTGGGGGTGGTTGAAAAATATTCACACAAGATATTCACAAAGATATTCATGAATATATTCATCTTGAGTTGGACTTTTACTTGGTCCACCGAAAAAAAAGTTCAACATTAAAGTTCACATCTTTTTAAAAGAAATTTTCACATATATTGGCCCGCCGAAAAAAAGTCCAATATTAAAGTTCACATCTTTCTAAAATAAATTTTCACATTTTTTTTTTTAACAAATCTATTATAATAAATAGTCATCATATCAATCTATTAAAATAAATAATCATCATATTATAATCGTAATCATATCATAATATATATAATTTTTGGGGCTGGTTGAAAAATATTCACACAAGATAATCACAAAGATATTCAAGAATATATTCATCTTGGGTTGGGCTTTTGCTTGGACCACCGGAATAAAAGTCTAATATTAAAGTTTACATTTTTTAAAAAGAAATTTTCACATATATTTTTCAAACAAATCTATTACTATTAAATTAAAGATTATCTTTAAAGAAACTACATCAATCTATTTCCTAATAAAGATTTTATCGTTTACTAAGTGAAAAACAAAATTATATTTTATTAGGATTATATAATTGAAAAAATATATTTGTGGGTGGTTTAAAATATTCACACAAGATATTTTAAAAAGAAATTTCCATATATATTTTTCAAATAAATCTATTACTATTAAATTAAATATGACCTTTAAAGAAACTACATCAATTTATTTCCTAATAAAGATTTTATATTTTACTAAGTTACAAACGAAATTATATTCTATAAGGATTATATAATTGAAAAAATATTTTTTGGGGTGGTTGAAAAATATTCACACAAGATAATCACAAAGATTTTCATGAATATATTCATCTTGGATTGGGGTTTTGCTTGACCCATACAAAAAAAGGTTCAATCAAAAATTAAATATTGCCTTTTATTATGGAAAATATATAAACTAAAGGATATAATAAAAAAAATAACGATAAATCAAATTAAGAAAAATGATATTTTGTGAACATGGTAAATCATATTTTAATAGAAATAATTTTTTTTAAGGCTCATATAATTAAAATAGACATTTTTTCACAAATTATTTTACTAAATAAAAGAATTTTAATTTTTTAAGGGTCCTATAATTGGAAATAATATCAAATATATGCATGAATAAAATTTTCTTCAGATATAATGTATTATAAACAAAATATGCTAACATAAATCATATCAACTTATTAAAATTACGGGTTAAGATAGAAAAAATGATTTATAAAATGTATAAGTAACATGTTTTCTGAATAAATAAAAAAGAAGAAGATATATTTAGCAAACACTTTTTAAATCTTAACCTTTTCATTTTTCGGTCACATTTTTTCACATCTTATTTGATAAAGGGAAATTAGATCTGGCAAACGGGGCGGGTTTGGGTTCGGACAAAAAACGGGTTTGGGTTAAGTGGGTCAAATATTGGTCGAGTTCCGGTCGGGTCAAGCCAGTGGGTTTCAAATGTTCGATATTTTTATTGTAATAAAGAAAATAAAATTTAAACAATATTTTTATAATAAAATTTTATTATATTATTATTATTTAATAAAATTCATTATTATTTTTAATTTAAATGAAAGAAAATATGTGAAAAGTGGATCCCTCGACGAGTTTTGAGATGTACGGATCGGTTCAGGTTTGACCCAAACGGCTTCATTTTTTGGTAAGCTTTTGACAAGTCTACTTAGGATATAATAACATATAAATTCAATAATTTTGATATAACTATTTGATTTGTTTCCCTGTGCTAGAAATACCTATAATGACACAGAACTTCATCAGTAAATATTTGACGATAATAAAGATTAATTTTTATAAATTTCAATATTTCTCCTTTGGTAAATAAAATTATATGATTATTATATCATTAGACAATAAATAACAAAATATCTTAAAAAGGTATTCTTTATTAGTAACCTAAATTTACATAATACAATACGAAAAATAAATAAATCTCAATTTTTACTTTAGATAAAATTAATCTCAACTTTTAAATCAATAAAAAATTAAGAACCCCAACTTAAAATTTATAAACCAAAAACAATCAAATTATCATTTCAATTAAATATTTTCTAAATTCGAAGGTGAATGTTTTGCAACGTACATAAAACTATTATTATGTGCCATGTTGTTATTGAATTTTCTTAATTTTTAATGAAAAAGTCGTTTGATCTACATTTTGGTCTTCTGGTAAAAGTAGAAAATATTTTAATTAGTTTTTACTAAACAACTAAAGTTTATGTATGCATTTAGTATGTTTATGTACTTAATTATTTAATTTTTCAAATTATATTTAATTCTTTTAAAGATATAACAAAATAATTGAACACAATAATAGATTTAAAAATTATTATCTGGATTCAAAGTAAAATATAAGTGAAACATACGAGACAATATTACACAATCTAATTCATATTTTGAGTACTAAATTTTTATTTATTAAACGGGCAGGAGGGACTAGTATATATAATTTTTGGGGGTGGTTGAAAAATATTCACCCAAAATATTCAACATGATATTCATCAATATATTCATCTTGGGTTGGGCTTGGGCTTTTGCTTGGGCCACCGGAAAAAAAAATCAATGTTAAAGTCCGTATAAATTTTTTAATATAATAAATAAATAAATTATATCTTATAAAATTATTAACTGATTTTTTTTTTACTATTTTTATAATCATATCAAAACAAAATCATTATTATAATAAAGAACTATCCTCTCTAAAAATTGTTATATTATACTCCGTATCACAAATAAAGGCCCTAAAGAGGAGAATACATGAACCTCGGGATATTTGTGGATTAGCTAGTATATAAAGTATATCATCTCTCTTAAGACTACGTTTAAGGCCAATATGTTTAGCTAGGGTTATTATATTAGGATTTCCGGGTTGGTCGGGTTCGGCTCGGGTCAATCCAAGCGGGTTTTAAATGTTTGGTTTTTTTTATTATAATAAAGAAAAGAAAATTTATAACCATATTTTTATGAGGTTTTTGCATAAAACCACCCGTTATTTGCACCCATTTGCACGAAACCACCCGTTATATCGATAATTATAATTAACCATCCATTTTCTTATCCCCGTTAACAAAACACCACCCGTCTCCTTAATCTGTCGAGGACAAATGTGTCATTTAACATTATTGGATAATCCGGTTAATATCTCGTGGGTATCCGCGAGATAAATAAAATATCGTGTAAAAACATGTTTCAAATTGGATTTACTTTAGGGTTAGAAGTTAGAACTCTTCATTTCATCTTGGTCTCGTGACGGCGCAAGGAGGAAAGAGGAAGGAGAAGGTCGCTCGCCTGACTCGACACCGAGGGAGAAAACTGGGAGGCTTGCCGGAGAAGGAGATCGATCGAAGACGGCAGCGTAGAACGAGTAAGTATGTAGTTGAGTTAGGGTTTTTCTGGATCTTAAAATTTGCTGAATTTAGGGTTTCGTTTAAGGGTTTTTGTCGATCTTTGTTGGTTTGATGAAGTTGTTTTTGTTGTTTTGTAGTCGGAAATCAGAGATGATAGAAATTAGAGATTTAGGGTTTTTTTTGGGATCGAATTTTGGGATTTAGGTTTCGAAAGGCATCGAATTTTGGGATTTAGGGTTCGATAGGCATATAATTTTGGGATTTTGGGTTCTTTGGGTTAGAAATTACAGATTTAGGGTTATTTGGGATCCAATTTAGGGATTTAGGGTTATTTTGGGATCGAATTTTGGGATTTAGGGTTTTTTGTGATCGAATTTTGGGATTTAGAGGTCGAATGTCATATAATTTAGGGATTTTGGGTTAGAAATTTGAGATTTAGTGCTATTTGGGATCCAATTTAGGGATTAAGGGATTTAGGGTTCGAAAGGCATATAATCTTGTTATGTTTTGAGTAAGGAAAAATGCATCAATTACCAGTCAACAGATTTAGGGTTCCATAGGTTTATTGAGTGTGTTATTTTTTTTTTTCTTAGGAAAATGTCTTCCCAAACACAATCTGAGTCCACATACAATGCAAGAATTCTATGTGATTGCAACTTGAAGCCACTACTGTTTACTGCTCATACCACAAAAAATTATGGAAGGAAGTTCTTGAGATGCTCAACAAGATGCTGCAATTTTTTTCAATGGATCGATGCTCCATTGGACACTAATACAAACAACATAATTCAACAACTAGAAGAGAAGAACAAAAAATATGAAACAACATTGAAAGAAAAAAATAAACAGATTGGGAGGTTGTGGATGCTTGTATTTCTTTTGGTAACTGAGATGGTGTTGTCTAGGTTTTATAAGTAGTTCAATGTTAGCTTCATTTCATCTTGTGTTGTCTAGGTATTGACAATTTAAATTTGTAATGTTTGATGGTTGTTGACTGTTTTATGGGAACTAATGTTATGTTTGTTATGCTTGTTATGTTACTTATGTATTGTTGTGTAAGTTTACAACTTGATTTAAGTACTTGCAGCCTTAAATTTGTGAATTTGAAACCTGCCATAGAATAGTTGGTCAAAAGGAGTAGTAAATGCTTACCAAGATGGCCATTTTCCAATGCAAAATGACCATCCCTAATAAATTTACCCTAGTGAAAACCGACCCCTTTTTGCCTATTTAAAGGAGGCTTAGTAAGTTTCTGGTTTCCATTCTCTCCTACATACTCACTTCACCAGAATAGTTATAGGGCTTAGATTTAATTTTTCCAGCCATGGGTGAGCATCCTGGGAATCCAGTCATAATAGATGATGATGATGTAAGGGAAGTTAGGAGACGCAATGGCCCGGCTACTTTCAGATCAAAAGAACCCAATTGGGACAAGTGCTTCATGGTGAAGATGATGAGGTCCTTCGTGGAAGATGACTGTCGATTGGTAAAAGTGTTCCCTCCTCACCCTTTATTTTTTATACTGAACTTGCATTACTAATCTCTATGATTCTTTTATGCAGCCAATACCATTCGAGCATGGTGAAGAATTTCTCAAGGACTCCAAAGATCAGTTTGTGTCTTTGCACGTGGAAGATAAGCCTGAGGATCTATGGGAAGCGATGGTAAAATACAACGACAATGGGAAGCCAAATAACGGGTCGTATAGGTTTGGTAGAGGATGAAGGACTTTTGTCCAAGCCAATGGCATAGTCAAGGATGATGTCCTTATGTTTGAATGTCTTCAATTATCTGGTGTCCCTTATGTTATTTACCAGGTCCAGTTTTTCAAAGATGGGGTGTGGGTTTAGGTCTTTAACCTTGTGGGTTGTGAGCAATTGTCTCTTTATAAGCCTCAAAACTACATCATCAAATGACAAATAGACAACCAATGTCAGCATTTGTGTCTTTATAAGCCTCAAATGTCGAGTTTCTGTGACTCAAAACACACAAATAGACAATGACACAGAATGCAAAATGACATATAAACTTGGACATATGACATATGACACCAAACCACACAGAATTGATCAAAACACATGTCCTGCTGAGTTAAAAGCCTGAAATTGTGGAGTTACATATGAAAATGCAATGAAGTGATCATAAACTGCTTAAGTTCACAAAATGACATAATTTACTACACAAAATGACATAATTTACTACACATAATGCTAGACTAAACATTTCCAGACTTTTAATTATTTCAAAATGCATCTCTAATAACAGTAAAAGATGCACTTAAGTTGAACTTCCCACTTGAGATGGTGTAAACTTTTTCCTGGCAGCAGTCTTCTTTCTTGGATTGAACCTTCTACTTGTTGATGGCCTCAGACCCGGTGGGTGAACACAGTGACAAACAAATACATGAGTGAAGCTCCCTAACTGTAAGGTTATAATCTTGCTTATTCAGCATAACAATGAAGAAACTCATACCATTGTTGAAGTAGCAGTTTGAGAAGCTTGAGAAGCTTCAGTAACTGTTTCTGGAGATACCAGATTCATCTCTTCAAGTATAAGTGAACTTTGTGGCAGAATTATTCAGCATAACAAACTTGATTAATAATCTTGATTATAATTCTTGAAAAAAAGACAGAAACAGCCACAAATAACAACATACCACATCATAATCTTGATCAGTTGACTGTTGTACTGGAGTAGTGGACACATTTCCAGCCACAGATTGAGTTCCTCGAGTATGCCTCTCTTCACTTGTTGGTTCAACAGGAGGATCAGGCCTCACCTACAACACATGACACCCAAATATTAGCATTAATTCACAATCAAATATCAGAAAAATATCCTAACCTGTTTTTTTGTGTACTTTCTTTTCCTAGGGTTCACTGGGAGAGTATTCCCACTTGGTGGTCTCCCCCCTCTATTTGGAGCCCTTGAAACCACTGGCTCTACTGGCTTAGGTGGGTTTTTACAAATCCTTTTGGTATGCCCTTCTTCTCCACAATGGCCACATCTGTTTTTCCTAGTCCTTAGCCTAGTCTGCTTGTTTGATGTTTCTTCCCCAAGATCCTTTCTTCTAGATTTCTTAGGTCTTCCAGCTTGAATAATCAGCTTCGGAGGTTGTAGTGGTGTGTAGGAAGTCTTTTCCCACTGTTCTTGTCCAGGCATTGGACTCACAGACAGTTGATAGGCCAGCATATATGTCTCTTTTGTGTAGTAATGAGAGACATAATCCTCCAGGTTCCCTCTCCTCTTTAAAATGCAGCAAATTGCATGTATGCAAGGCATTCCTGTAATATCCCACATATTACACCCACAAGTTCTCCTATTCAAATCAACCACAAAAGTCTTCCCACCAGAATCAACCTCATAGCTCTCTGCATCTCCATAACACTTGCACTTGTAAAGACTATCAGTTCTAAGTAGATTTACTCTGTTGGCAGCCTCAGGTGTCAAATAACCTTGATGAACATTCATTTTGGCCCTTTTAGCAATGAACATATTCATGAGCTTTCTCCTAATCCACTCACACATTGATGTAATAGGCATCTCCCTAGTTGGCAATATACAACTATTGAAAGACTCACATGCATTTTTTAGCAGCATATCTGACTTCACATAATGCTTAAATCCATGCAGAGACCATGTGGAGGGAGCCTGCCTCAGGAGATACTGGTAAGCATGTTCATTCATCTCTCTAATCTTCTTCATCTCAATCTCAAACTCAGGTTCAGTGCTACACTTTGCAGCTGCAGTGACACTATCTTTGAATGATTTCCCAGGCCACATTGCACTGAAGTTCTTTTGGAGATGTCTCACACAAACCCTGGTATCTGCACATGGGACAACCAATGCCAAAGCCTCTAGCAAACCCTGGACATACAAATAAAGTCAAAGCCAACATACTATTAAATTTTATTGAAAAAAAATCAAAAAACTATTACCTTACACCTATCTAACATGAAAGTCAAGGGTTGTCCCCCAATATCTTGAATCAAACACTCCAGAAACCAGCACCATGTTTCCTTTCTCTCTGCCTCCACAACTGCAAATGCTATAGGGAATATATTATCATTCCCATCTTGTGCAACTGCATATAGCACCTGACCAGTGTAAGCCCCTTTTAGGTGACAACCATCTAACCCAACAATTAAACCATCAACATACCTCTGTCTTCCTCTTTTTACTCTTCGAAATCAACAATAAAGCTTCACTCGAAACCTTCTTCTCCAATACCCTTGTTCTTGTCTTCGACTTCGCCTTCAACCTTCTTCTCCAAAATCGCCTTTATCGCACTCGAAAACCCTCTCGAACTCCCAAACCCTAGATCCCAAAATTCACTTCAAAACAACCCTATATCCCCAAATCCACTCGAAACCAACATAATAACCCCAAATGTAGTCGCAATCATTCCAAAATCAACACGTAAACCTTCGCATCGCTCTCGAATTCGCCATCCCAGTCGCAAACCCTAGATCCCAAATCCACTCCAGATAAAATCCGAGAACCCTTGATTATCACTCCCAAACAAACAAAAAGCTCGACAACCCTTGAATCGTTCAAAAATCCACTCGAAGAAACCCAAGAACCCAAGATTGATTATGTCGCCCAAAAAATCGCCTCTCGATTTAGGGTTACCGGTAAAAACTTAGATTTAGGGTTAAAATTGAGATTTTCACCATATCGTCAAAATATCGCGAGAATAATTTCGGGTTAAAAAATAATGATGGCAAACCCTATAAATTGGGATTAAAAATGGGGGCAAATGAGTCATTTCGCACAATTTGACGGCAATCTGGACGGATTAAGGAGACGGGTGGTGTTTTGTTAACGGTGAAATGCCCCGTGAATTACTGGGTCTGAATATGTAGCGATATCGAGCTCGCTTACTATCAGAGACATATTGCAATATAATTAAGTCGACCTTGATTTATCCTTGGAAGCTTTCGGATTAATAACTAGGTTTTTCAGTTGGGAATTTCGGACCCTTTTCTCTTTTCAATAATTGGGTAATTAGCGATTGTCGAATTTGTCTCGTTTCATCGGGATTTATTAAAAACCCGACGTACTCTATTTTATCCCTACATAAAGGATATATACCCAAAATTAAATTAACACCCCTTTTTCTAGAATTTCTACGGAGTACAAACTATTACCATTGGCCCCACCTCTTTCTCTTTTCACGTTTTGTTTCAAGCTGCTACACCTCTTCTCTTCCCTGGAAGGCAGCTCATCCATTTCCTCCTTCTTCCTCTTTGCTCCTCCATCTTCACTACAGCCAGCAGCTCAGCCAGCCACCTGAGCACACCAACGCAGCAGCAGCTCAGCCGAGCTGCAGTGTTCGACTTGGCTATGCCCGCGCAGCAGCTGGTGCCTTTCTCTTCCCTTCACGCAGCAGTTGTTCTTCCTCCTTTCTCTTGACTTCAGCTCACACACAACAGCTCAGCCAGCAGCCTCTCGCTCAGCCTCGCGCATCCCGACGTTGCTCGCGTCTCCTTCTTCCTCTGCGCAGCAGCTCGCACTCTCCTCTGCGCAGCAGCTGTTCAGCAGGTCGTGTGTAGCAGGTCGTGTGACTACAGCTCACAGCCCAACAGCAGCTCGTCCGCAGCAGCTCGCGACTGCTTCCTCTACGCAGCAGCTCTTGCCTCTTCTTTTGCCTTGGGTGAGTTTTTCCCCGAATTTATGAACCCTAGTTTTTCAATTTAGGGGTTTATGTTAAAATTGATGTTTGAACTGAAATTGGTGGAAGTAATGGATGATATAGGTTGTTTGAAGTTGAGATTTGGAGGAATAAGGAAGGATTTGAGTTTTGGGCCATTAGGTAAACTTGCTGGAAAATCTGGGCAAAATTTGTAATTTCTGGGAAGTTGTGGCTGGCTTTTCAAGGTGAGAAATCGCCCTACGAGTATGAGGAATTTTACGGTTCTTGATTTGGATGTATATGTGATGAGTTATGACGTTTTTCGTGAAGGTTCGACTTAGATGAGCATTTCGTGAATCTTGCGACATCTTGTTACAACAAACGGATTAGTGGAGTTGATCGTCAACTAAGGCAAGTTATTTGTGAGCGTTTGCGTGTCATAGTTTAAGTTTAGAACAATAGATTATGCATGTCATCAAACCATCAATTCTGCATGCATATAACTATATCAAATTATAATGTTAGGAACTCATGTTCTTGTTGTTGATTTGATTGTCGTTGTTGATCTATTTCATGAATTGATGCATTGGTTATTGTTGACGTGTTAGATTTTATCGTTCATATTGACATCGTTGTTATTTTAGTTGCCTTATTGTCTTTATTCGTTATGCCATGTTGTCATTGGATATGTTTGTTCAGTTTGGAAAATTGTCGTTATCGAGAAAATAGACGTTGTCGTTGCATATGTTGTTAGTTTGTGGTATTGATTCACTGTGCCTTGTGCCATGTTGTGTCGTTCTTGTTCGGCTTCTTATGGACATACATTGGTCGTGGAGATTCTTATTATGCCGAAAGTATTTATGCTTTATGAGCTCAGGTATAAGGGTTCATGTTTATAAATGGATATTAACGATATCATGCTGAGATATGGTTAATCTTGAACACGAAAGCATAGTATGCTTGTTATTGCATATAGACAAGGGCTATATGAAATTGGTGTGAACTTGTTGATTTGATCAAGGTTATGACGTGGTTATGGTGATGACTCTTGCGGGTAAGGATCGTTCTGAGCCCCGCATTATATTATGATGGTTTTATCCGAGATATATCCCTCGATTAGGGCTCTTCCCGGAGTCCGGGTTGAGTGGGTCGTGGGAGTTCCTTTACCAATATTGGGAAGGCCGGGTCACCTAGCTAGTGAGGCCGTTTCCGACCCGTTGGTAAAGTTTTGATACCCATAATATGGGTGAGAAGGTACCTTCGGGTCCAAGACAGACTTGGACTTGTTTTCTAAACATTTTCGAAATTTGAATTTGAAATGATTTTATTTAAGCGACTTGCTTATATGTTGCTTGTGAATGATTGTTTCCTTCTTTGGAAGGATTTTAACTTGCCTGGATTTGATTGACAAATATGTAAAGTTTAACCGATTACTATATGATTGTGATGAGTGTATATACCAAAGTGCATATCGTTGGTGAGGTTGCGTAGTTATTATTTCCTAAGCTAATGGTATTATATATATATGGTCATCTGTATAATCTCTGATATATCTGAAATGGTGAAATTAGGAATTAAATGATGCATTAACTTCTTTGAATGTCTACATGTCTCTTCAGAGATTCACTACATATTTGCATATCTACATCTTCGGAAATCTACATGTTTGCATATGAATTTATTGTATATTTGCATGTTTGCATGTCTGCTAGTCTGTGACTTCTATGCCTATGCTATCACACGTTTATTGCTCATATAATTTGCTAGTCTGGTTGGAGACTAACCCCCATTTCGGTGGGGGACTGGCTGTGTTTGTGCATGGCCAGGTGTTCGTGTAGCTTCAGAACATGGAGGATGGTCAGGCGACTGATGCGTTACTAGGATGAGTTATTATGGTTCCTACACTAGAATTTAAAAATGTCTACTCCAGTGAACTCATAGTACCTTGTCTTCTTCGTGATCACTTTCTTAATACGTAACACACTCCCAACGTTCAGATCTTAATATTTTGCTTGAGTTTTGTTGATTTACTTATCGTGTTACACCTTGATCCTATTGTTTTAAATTTATTTATTTATTTATTTTTTTTCCGCCATCAACTTGTTTTCTCGTATTATTTCCTTTCTCTCTAACCGCCTGAGGGGATTCCTAATCGGGGATCCCTGGCACTGTAACACCCTATTATTCGGGGCGTTACAAACGGAGATAAGAAAATGGGTGGTTAATTATAATTATCGATATAACGGGTGGTTTCGTGCAAATGAGTGCAAATAACGGGTGGTTTTATGCAAAAAACCCTATTTTTATTATAATATATTATTATTTAATAAACTTCATTATTATTTTTTAATTTAAATGAAAGAAAATATGTGAATAGTAGGTCCCTTGACGAGTTTCGAGAAGTACGGATCGGTTCGGATTTGACCCAAATGGGTTTCATAAATTTTTGGGACGGGTTGGGTCGAGTTTTTCCCGGGTCGGATCGACACAACATGTTGGGTAAGCTTTTGACAAGTCTACTTAGGATATAATAAGATATAAACTCAATATCTTAATATAATTATTTCATCTTTTTCCCCGTGTTATAAATATCTATAATGACAAAGAACTTCATCAGTAAAGATTTAACGCTAAAAAATAGACTTTATATATTTTAATATTTCTCCTTTGGTAAAATAAAATTATGTGATTATTATATCATTAGACAATAAAAAAATATCCTACAAAGGTATATACTTTAGTATATACTAAATTTACATATATAATACGAAAAATATAAAAATTCTCAATTTAAACTTTAGATAAAATTAATCTCAACTTTTAAGTCAATAAAAAATTAAGAATCCCAACTTAAAATTTATAAACCATAAACAACAAAATTACCTTTTCAACTAAATATTTTCTAAATTCGAAGAGGAATGATATTCATCAATATATTCATCTTTAGGTGGGCTTTTGCTTGGGCCACCGGAAAAAAAAACTTAATGTTAAAGTCCGCATAAATTTTTTGTTATAATAAATAAATAAAATATATCTTTAAAAATTCAAAACTGAAATTTTTTTTTATTAAAATATTCATAAATACTATTATCATAATTATCATAATCATATCAAGAAAAAAGAATTATTATAATAAAGAATTATCTTCTCTAAAAATTTGTATATTATATCATGGATAAAAGCCCTAAAGATGAGAATACATGAACATCGGGATATTTGTTAGTATATAAAGTATATCATCTCTCTTAAGACTACGTTTAAGGCCTATATGTTTAGCTAGGGTTATTATATTAGGATTTCCGGGTTGGTCGGGTTTGGGTAAGGTCATCCAAGCGGGTTTCAAATGTTTGATTTTTTTTATTGTAATAAAGAAAAGAAAATTTATAACCATATTTTTATAACAACATAACAATATATTATTGTTTAATAAACTTTATTATTATTTTTTAATTTAAATGAAAGAAAATATGTGATTAGTGGGTCCCTTGAAGAGTTTCGAGAAGTACGGGTCGGTTCAGATTTGACCCAAACGGGTTTCATAAATTTTTTGGTCGGGTTGGGTCGAGTTTTTCTCGGGTCGGATCGACCCAACATGTTGGGTAAGCTTTTGACAAGTCTACTTAGGATATAATAAGATATAAATTCAATATTTTAATATAATTATTTGATTATAAATTTTAATATTTTTGCTTTGGTAAAATAAATTATATGATTATTATATCATTAGACAATAAATAAAATTAATCCTACAAAGGTATATACTTCAGTACAACCTAAATTTACATATAATACGAAAATAAAAAAATCTCAATTTTTAGTTTAGATAAAATTAATTTCAACTTTTAAGTCAATAAAAAATTAAGAATTTCAACTTAAAATTTATAAACCATAAACAACAAAATTACCTTTTCTATTAAATATTTTATAAATTTGAAGAGGAATGTTTTGAACGTACATAAAATTCATATTATGTACATTAATTTTAATTTTCCAAATTATCTTTATTTCTTTTTACAGATATAACAAATAGTTGAACGCAATAATAGATTAAAAAATTATAATTAGGATTCAAAATAAAATATAAGTTAAGCATACAATATTACACCTACTAATTCATATTTATAGAGTTTTAAATTTTTATATATTGAAATTCATTTGGCCCGTGCGTAGCACGGGCAAGAGGGACTGACTGGTATATACTCCCTCCGTCCCATTTTGATAGTCCCGTTTCCATTTTAGAAGTCCCCCTTTGATAGTCCCATTTCCATTTTAATCAATTAATTCTTACCAAACTACCCTTACTTTTTATATTTTACTCCATTTTAATCTTATCTATTTATAACCTCAATAACACTTTATCAATCAAATCAACCATATACTTCATCTTCTTCATCTACTCTTTCATCCATTTTCACCATTTTCACATAACGAAACCCTTAAACATATTTTCATAAACCCATAATTTTAATTAACCATTACCTAAACTTAGATTTTAATTTAATAAAACTACTAAATCCTCTAACCCATTTTCCTATACCACTCCAGCCCAATTTCATAACCCACACACTAAAACCCTAATTACCTTTCCCTTTCTCTCCCTGATATTCTCAACTCCCACCCCTCTTCCCCCCTCACATATTTACTCTCTGTCATCCACCACCACCACCCTCTCCGGTGGCCTCCCACCACCGTGTCGATACTCACGACCTCCACCATCCACCGTGTCAAGGTCGCAGTCGTCGAGGAGGAACTTGCTCGACCTCCGCTCGGTTGTTCGAGGTCACGTGTGTCAAGGTCCCAGGTAGGGTGGTCCACGCGAAGCCTTCGTGTCGGTTCCGCAAGGCCAGGGTATCCGATCCGGGAGGGCTTCGGTCGATCTCCGGTGGAAGAACACCAAAAACCTTCCAGATCTGGTGTGGGTTTGGGTTTAGCTTCAAATCTAATAGGTTTGTGTTTCAGATCTATGTAGGGGTATTTTAGGGGTTTTGTTTTGTAAATCATTTTGTATATAATTTTCAAATTCAACTCTAATTTTGATTGGCTGAAATGTGTACTTTGCTTTTGCCTTAAAATTGGTGAAATCCCTCAAATGGGACTATCAATTCCGGACAGAGGGAGTATAATTTTTGGGGGTGGTTGAAAAATATTCACCCAAAATATTCAACAAGATATTCATCAATATATTCATCTTGGGTTGGACTTTTGCTTGGGCCACCGGAAAAAATACCCAATATTTTTTTTCTTGGACCACCGAAAAAATGTTTTATTAAAAAATGATAAAAGTTACTCTCCAAGATATAGGATAAAATATAAATCTTATATTATAACTTGATATAATATTTAGATGGTAAAAAGATAATAAATTCTTAACCACAAAGATAATCATCATATTATAATAATCATAATCCTAATATCCTATACATAATTTTTTGGATTGTTGAAAAATATTCACCCAAAATATTTAAAAAGATATTCATCAACATATTAATGTTTAGTAGGGATTTTACTTGGGCAAAAAAAAAAAGCCTAATGTTCGTATTAAAGGGAGAAGATATGTTTAATTTCTTAATATCATGATTAGTTATATAGTACTCCCTATTGTTGAACACATTTGAGTAGATGATGACTTTTAATTTGATATATAATTTTTTTTATCTTATCATAGTATATCTATTTGAATTTAATATTAGACTTTTTTTAATGAGCTGATAGAGGATACAAATAATTTATATAACAGATCTATGTGGACTTCAATACTGGGCTTTTTTCAGGTGGGTCAAACAAAAGTCCAATCAACAATGAATATATTCATGAATATCTTTTATCCACTAAAGATATAATTTATTGTATGAAAAAATAGAAAAATGAGAATTCTTACAATCCTAATAAAACATATTTAACCTAAACTAAAAAGATATGCTCACATTAAATATATTTATTGAACAAAAGATCAAAGCCTTAAAGATTATAAGAATATAAGTGATTTCCTATAAAATATTTTTACACAAAGATATGTTATTTAAAAAACTTATTCATACAAATTTGACTCGAAGACCCGTCGGTGGTTGAAAAATACTCAACAAGATATTCATGAAATATTCTTTTTTTTGTTGGGCTTTTGCTTGGGCCATCGGGAAAAAAAAACCCAATATTTTTCTCCTTTGGCCACCGAAAAAACATTATTGAAAAAATAATAAAAAATGATAAAAGTTACACTCCAAGATATAGAATAAAATATAAATTTTATATTACAGAATATTGACACCACGATATATCTAAAGAAAATATGCTACTTATTAAAGATATATATATATATATATATAAAGATATTATATACGATATAAATCTTATTATTTTAGTATCCTTTGAATATAATTTACTTTCTCTTTGCTGTCGAGGATAAAATATTCTCACTTATTAAAGAATATTGTAAGGATTTTAGTATCCTAATAATTAAATTTATTATTAGGATTACGTAGGTATCATGATTATGAGGTTAAATTAAATACAAAAAAGATAATATTTCAACATTACTGGACACTCAGGTATGATTTTATTAAAGATAACTTGATAGAATATTTAGATAGTAAAAAGATAATAAATTCTTTGCCACACATATAATCATCATATTATAATAATCATATCATAATCCTAATATCCTATATAAAAATTTGGGTTGTCTAAGAAATTAACCCAAATATTTAACAAGATATTTATCAACATATTCTCATTTTTGGTAGGGCTTTTATTTGGTAAAAAACCCTAATGTTCGTATTAAAGGGAGATGATATGTTTAACTTCTTAATATCATGATTATTTATATAGAACACATTGGAGTGGATGATGAATTTTGATTTGATATATAATTTTTTTTTATTTTATCATAGTATATCTATTTGGATTTAATATTAGACCTTTTTCAATGAGTTAATAGAGGATACAAAATATTTATATAACAGATCTATGTGGATTTTAGTATTGGGCTTTTTTTCCGGTGGGTCAAACAAAAGTCCAATCCATGATGAATATATTCGTGCATATTTTTTATCCACTAAAGATATAATTTATTGCATAAAAATATATAAAAATGAGAATTTTTAACATCCTAATAAAATAGACATAACCTAAACTAAAAAGATATGCTCATATTAAATATATTTATTGAATAAAAGATCAAAGCCTTAATGATTATAAGAATATAAGTAATTTTGTATAAAATATTTTTACCAAAGATATGTTATTTCTAGAAGACGATACAAATACAAAAAAAATCCCTTTAATCACCATAAATTTGGGCTTTATTCCACAAATTTTAACCCTATTATTAATATATAAATCTGGCCTAGGACCAATAAAATCCCACTTTTGATATTAAAAATTTATTATAATAGAGAAATTATATCTTTCAAAGATCATATAATTATATAAAAAATATTTTTTCAACATTTCATAATCATCATAAAAAATTTCGTAAAATATATTCACCTAATATATTCACAAAGATATTCATTATAAATTTTGTGCTTTTGCTAGCTTTGCCCAACGGGAAAAAACCCAATATTAAATTATATATAGATTTTGAACAAATTTATTATAATAAACAAGTTAATTGATATTTTTTAAGAATCATATAATTGGACAAAAATTTAATTAAAGGCATTTGTTTGTTAAATTTTATTTAGATCAAACTTATCAAAAGATATATTTCTGATTTTAGACAATTTAGGATAATATTATATAGTATGTACTTCGAACAAATTTAGTATGATATTATCATACTCAAAAGATATCTTTATGTTGAAGCCTATATTTTCTACATGTCGTCTATGCAATTAATATGTTTATCTACATTTGTATTTAATTTGTCTACGTATTATTGTTAAATATATAGTGAAACTAAATAATATACATCTTATGTGAATATATCATTAATATTTAAATAATATATTTCAAATTCATTAACAATTATCTTAATTTTTTTATAATTATATCAAGTAGTTGAACACAATAATAGATTCAAAGTAAAGTATATTATAAACATACGGACAATATTGCACCTACCAATTCATATTTATATAGTACTTATTTAATTTTTTTAAATCATTTGGCTCGTGTGTAGCACGGGCAGAAGGGACTAGTCATAATCATAATATATATAATTTTTGGGGGTGGTTGAAAAATATTCACACAAGATAATCACAAATATATTCCCCATTATATTCATGAGCTTTTCCTTGGGCCACCGGAATAAAAGTCTAATATTAAAGTTTAGATTTTTCAAAAAGAAATTTCCACATATATTTTTCAAACAAATCTATTACTATTAAATTAAAAATTATCTTTTAAGAAACTACATCAATCTATTTCCTAATAAAGATTTTATCTTTTACTAAGTTAAAAACGAAATTATATTTTATAAGGATTATATAATTGAAAAAATATTTTTGAGGATGGTTGAAAAATATTCACAAAAGATATTTTAAAAAGAAATTTCCACATATACTCTTCAAACAAATATATTACTATTAAATTAAAGATTATCTTTTAAGAAACTGGATCAATCTATTTCCTAATAAAGATTTTATATTTTACTAAGTTAAAAACAAAATTATATTTTATAAGGATTATATAATTGAAAAAATATTTTTTGGGGTGGTTGAAAAATATTCACACAAGATATTTTAAAAAGAAATTTCCACATATATTTTTTAAACAAATCTATTATTATTAAATTAAATATTATCTGTTAAGACATTACATCAATCTATTTCCTAAAAAACATTATATATTTTACTAAGTTAAAAAATGAAATTATATTTTATAAGGATTATATAATTGAAAAAATATTTTTGGGGGGGTTGAAAAATATTCACACAAGATATTTTAAAAAGAAATTTCCACATATATTTTTCAAACAAATCTATTACTATTAAATTAAAAATTATCTTTTAAGAAACTACATCATTCTATTTCCTAATAAAGATTTTATCTTTTACTAAGTTACAAACGAAATTATATTTTATAAGCATTATATAATTGAAAAATATTTTTGGGGTGGTTGAAAAATATTCACACAAGATAATCTCAAAGATATTCATGTATATATTCATCTTGGATTGAGCTTGATCTATAAAAAAAGGTTCAATCAAAAATAAAATACTGCCTTTTATAATGGAAAATATTAAAACTAAAATATAATAAAAAAATAACAATAAATCAAATTAAGAAAAATGAATATATTAAAACTAAAGGATATAATAAAAAACAATAAATCAAATTAAGAAAAACGATAATTTATGAACATTATAAATCATATTTTAATAGAAATAAATTTTTTTAAGGCTTATATAATTGAAATAAACAATTTTGCACAAATTATTTTACTAAATAAAAGAATTTTAATTTTTTAAGGGTCGTATAATTGGAAATAATATCAAATATATGCATAAATAAAATTTTCTTTAGATAAAATGTATTATAAACAAAATATGCCAACATAAATCATATCAACTTATTAAAATTACGGGTTAAGATAGAAAAAATGATTTATAAAATGTATAAGTAACATGTTTTCTGAATAAATAAAAAAGAAGAAGATATATTTAGCAAACATTTTTTAAATCATAACCTATTCAATTTTCGGTCACTTTTTTTCACCTCTTATTTGATAAAGTGAAATTAGATCTGACAAACGGGTCGGGTTTGGGTTCAGATGGAAAACGAGTTTGGGTTAAGCGGGTCGACCATTGGTCGAGTTTGGATCGAGTCAACCCAGTGAGTTTCAAATATTCAATATTTTTTATTGTAATAAAGAAAATAAAATTTAAACAATATTTGTATTTACTCAGAAAGAAAATATGTAAAAAATGGGCCCCTCGACGAGTTTAGAGAAGTACGGATCGGTTCAGGTTTGACCCAAATGGCTTCATTGTTTGGCAAGCTTTTGACAAGTCTACTTAGGATATAATAACATATAAATTAAATATTTTAATATAATTATTTGATCTGTTTCCCCGTGCTAGAAATATCTATAATGACAAAGAATTTCATAAGTAAATATTTGATGTTGAAAAAGAATAATATTTATAAATTTCAATATTTCTCCTTTGGTAAAATAAAATTATATGATTATTATATCATTAGACAATAAATAACAAAATATCCTAAAAAGGTATTCTTTAGTAGTAACCTAAATTTACAAAATACAATACGGAAATAAAAAAATCTCAATTTTTACTTTAGATAAAATTAATCTCAACTTTTAAATCAATAAATAATTAAGAACCCCAACTTAAAATTTATAAACCAAAACAACCAAATTACGATTTCAATTAAATATTTTCTAAATTTGAAGATGAATGTTTTGCAAAGTACATAAAACTATTATTATGTGCCATGTTGTTATTGAATTTTTTTAATTTTTAATGAAAAAAGTCGTCTAATCTACATTTTGGTCTTCTGGTAAAAGTTGAAAATATTTTAATTAGTTTATCCTAAACAATTAAAGTTTAAGCCTATATTTTTCCCGTTTATGTACTTTATTATTTAATTTTTCAAATAATATTTAATTCTATTAATGATATAACAAAATAGTTGAACACAGTAATAGATTTCAAAATTATTATCCGGATTCAAAGTAAAATATAAGTGAAACATACGAGACAATATTACACATTCTAATTCATATTTATAGAGTACTAAATTTTTATTTATTAAAATTCATTTGGCCCGTGCGTAGCACGGGCAAGACGGACTAGTATATATAATTTTTGGGGGTGGTTGAAAAATATTCACATAAGATATTCACAAAGATATTCATGAATATATTCATCTTGAGTTGAACTTTTGACTTGGCCCACCGAAAAAAAGTTCAATATTAAAGTTTACATTTTTTAAAAGAAATTTTCACATATATTTTTTAAACAAATCTATTATAATAAATAATCATATCATATATCATTTTTGGGGGTGGTTGAAATATATTCACACAAGATAATGGAAAAAAGATATTCACACAAGATAATCAAAAAATATCATTACTCTATTATCTATAGTGACAAAATATATTTAACAAGATAATATAAAAAGATAGATAATAACATAGGTTATACACACCTAAAAATCTGTTATCTATCTATTATCTATAAAAATAAGATAAGTTTGATAAAAAAAACCAAAAAAACTTAACACGTATTACTATATAAATTGAAACCACCGAACATTTCACATTACATATTTTCAACAAAAACTATAAGAAATTCTTTGAACGTAATTATGGATTAAAAACAATATGATTATTTATAAGATTCCATATTATCAATCGAAGACGATAGAAAATTAACTAAACATAATTATGGATTTAAAATTATGATTATGGACGCAAATAATAATACGAATTAAATATATCCGAAAATACTATATCTACTAATTCAATTTCAGAAGATACTATATATCGTAAACATCATATAATATATATAGATTTGTAGGAGACAATTTAATTACCTTAAAATTAGATTTTTGGTTAAAAAGTGTAAAAGACGTTTAAAAGGCCCACATAAAATAAAATCCACCAAGGTAAATAATATCAAAGATATGTATAAATATATTTTTTGTTAGATCAAATGTATTATAAAAAAATAAACCAACATAAATCATATCAAATTTATAAAATTATGGGTTAAGGTAAAAAAACGATTTATAAATTTATAATTAACATGTTTTCTCAATAAATAATTGAACAAAAGATATATATACCAATCACTTTTTAAATCTTAACCATGTCAAATTATTTTTAATTCTTTTAAAGATATAACAAAATAGTTGAACGCAATAAAAGATTAAAAAATTAATATCAAAGATATGTATAAATATAATTTGTGTTAGATCAAATGTATTATAAAAAAATAAACCAACATAAATCATATCAAATTAATAAAATTATGGGTTAAGGTAAAAAAAAAGATTTATAAATTTATAATTAACATGTTTTCTCAATAAATAATTGAAAAGAAGATATATATATATATACCAAACACTTTTTAAATCTTAACCATGTCAAATTAATTTTAATTCTTTTAAAGATATAACAAAATAGTTGAACGCAATAATAGATTAAAAAATTATAATGAGGATTCAAAGTAAAATATAATTTAAACATACAAAATAATATTACACCTACTAATTCATATTTATAGAGTATTTAATTAATGTTTATTAACTTCATTTGGCCCGTGCTACAACTTTTATTTTCTGCGTGTCGTGTATGCATTTAGTATGTTATGTATATAATTATTTAATATGTCAAATTATTTTTAATTATTTTAAAGATATAACAAAATAGGTGAACATAGTAATAATAGATTAAAAAGTTATAATGAGAATTTAAAGTAAAATATAAGGGAAAACATTACTTCTACTAATTCATATTTATAGATAATTAAATTTTTATTTATTAAATTCATTTGGCTCGTGCGTAGCACGGGCAGAAGGGACTAGTATATATAATTTTTTGGGGTGGTTGAAATATATTCAACAAGATATTCATGAATATATTCATATTGGGTTGGACTTTTGCTTGGGCCATCGGAAATATAATCCAATATTTTTTTGCTTGGGCCAACGGAAAAGAAACCCAATATTTTTTTGCTTGGGCCACCGTAAAAAAATCCAATATTAAAAAAACAAATTCTAATTTTTTATAGCTGTAAATATATTCATAAAGATATTCATCTATTATATTCACAAAGATATTCATTTAATCTATCGAAAAAAGCCCAATATATAAGATATGGTTACAAAACATATTCATAACTAAATTTTTTCTGCGTTTTTAGGATAGGAAAAATAATAACAAATTACCGGCAAAGAAAATTACTTTTTACCCTACTTTACTGTTGTTATTATAATGAATAATTAATCATTATAAATTGGTTTTGTTTACGAGCTTAAGTTTCGCTAAATGTAATGAAACTAACCATTGAGCACTTATTATTAACGAATAATAACCTTAGAGTAAGCCAAAAACTGGACTAACCAACAACTGTTCTATAACGGCAATCTCCAAAATTTTAGCAAGAGTATTTGTGATAGAATAGATAAGATAAAATATTATAACTTCCATTTTTTACTCTTTTAGTATTATAACGGATAGAATAGATAGAACATCTATAACTACTACTATATATTTAATCAAAGATAGTGAAAAAAAATATTGTTAAAGTATGAAAACAAACTCCATTCAACTACGTTCTTATTTTTCAATTATAAGAACAAATCATCATCTCCTCCTTTCACCTACGTTTCCGTATGACTTTATTTGTATTATTGTTACCGTGAGGTGTGTGTTATAATTACCTAAGCAGAAATTATCAAATACAAATCTTATTAAAAAGAAAAATAGTTGTTTATTTGTTTAAAAAATAATATTAATATATCATATTATCATACATTTAATATACACAAGATAAATCATCATCCTATCATATCATCGTATCATTAGAAAAATCGTAATCATATCATAATCATCATATCATCATATCATAATCATAATCATAATCATATCATAATCATAATATATATAATTTTTGGGGGTGGTTGAAAAATATTCATCCATTATATTCACAAAGATATTCCCCATTATATTCACCTTGAATTGGGCTTTGGACTTTTACTTGGCCCAACGAAAATAGATAAAAAAACATCAACACGTACAAAAAGATAATAAAAAAGATAAAGATATTGACAACAGGTAAAAAAAAATTAACAAGTGAAAAAAGTCCTATATTAACAACATAACGATATTAACATACACTTCCAACATATAGAGTCTTTGTTAAGACGTACTAAAGCTAATAAAAAAGATAAACATATTGACAAAAGATAAAAAAAATTAACACCTACTATTATATAAATTAATAATATTTAAAATATAATAATGAAAAGATAAAATCATAATCCTAATCATATCATATCATAATCATAATATAATTTTGGGGTGGTTGAAAAATATTCACACAAGATAAACATATTGACAAAAGATAAAAAAAAATTAACACGTACTATTATATAAATTAATAATATTTAAAATATAATAATGAAAAGATAAAATCATAATCCTAATCATATCATATCATATCATAATCATAATCATAATCATAATATAATTTTGGGGTGGTTGAAAAATATTCACACAAGATATTCATGACTATATTCATCGGGTTTGATTCCGGTGAGGATGTATCCTTAGATGAGAACTGAGGATGATGCAAACAAACGTTATAACTCATGCACACATGAGTTATAACTAATGGAATTAGTCACAGATGGTGTGCATCACCAAATATTGTGTGCATGAGTTATAATGTGTGTGTGCATTAACTATAACGCTTATGTGCATCATCTTTAGTCCTTATCTAAGGATCCATACTCACAAGATCTTTTCCCATATTCATCTTGGGTTGAAAAAATTCACACGTACTATTATATAAATTAATAATATTTAAAATATAATAATGAAAAGATAAAATCATAATCCTAATCATATCATATCATAATCATAATCATAATATAATTTTGTGCTTAGTATTTTATAAATGTATTAATTTTATAAATAAAATATTCATCATAAAATGGGAAAAATATGTTATTAAAGATATTTGTTTATTATATATTCACAAAGATATTCATCAAAATATTCACAAAGTTGTTCATCAATATATTCATCTTGGGGGTTGAGCTTTTGCATGGCCAGACGAGTAAAAAGTCCAATACTAAAAAACAAATATTTCTTTTTATAATTGGAAAAATATCAAACCTATAAGATATACTGGAAAATATTTTAGTTGAAAAAAGATAATAAAATATATTAGGTTTAATATTTTTTACACTACATAGATTCTCAGTTGGTTGTTGAAGATTACACTACATCTTTGCAATAACATACTTAAGTTATATTAAATTTGATAAAATAATATATTTTATACCGTTATATTGTGCAATATGTTACTATATCCTTTGTTCATGAATATTATATTCTCTAGAGATATTAACAAATAAAAATCTTATCAAAAAGGAAAAAGGTTTAATTCTTTATTAGCCTACTAAAAAAGATTTCAATATTAAATACATACACATTTTTTAGTTAGACAGATTAAAAGTTAAATAAACAATCTTATCCTATAAAATAATATATTTTAAAAAGGAAATAAATAATTCCTTCATTTATAAATATGTTATGAATTCATATATTCCATGATACACTCAAATGACAATCAAATAATCTTCTACATGTATATAAAAAACCATTTTATCATGATCATCATAATATATCATCATATCATAATATATAATTTTTGGATAGGAGAAAAATATTCACTCAATATAGGTATTAGAGACATTATATCGTTATAGTTACTAGGCCTTGCTTCAATATATTCACAACGGCCTTCATCAATATATTCATCATAATTTTTTAGCATTTGCTTAGTCTACTCGAAAAAATCTCCATATTTGTATATAATAAAAAATTATTTTTATATCAGTTTTATGAAAAGTTGTATAAAATATACAAAATTCGTTTTTGGATTAAAAAAGACTATGTTAATATATCATATTACCATACATCAATATACAATATACAACATACATTTTGATACCGCATATCAGATGAATGCTTAGGGTGTTTCAATAATTTAACATTTATGAAAAGAAGGATTAAAGTTTTAATAAACATTGTGATTACTAACATATTAGTTAACAGTTACATTTTTTAAACCCTTTTATAAATTAACTAATTAATATGAAAATACAGCAGTTACAAATGAACTGAGACGAAGCAAAAACACACCAAAATAAACTTACAACTTCCATTAGGATTTGAGCTTCATGATCTGGAATGTGATGACTGAGCTTAATCAAACAGAACCTTAATATCCATGAGATCAAATCCTTCTTTTATCCCGACGACTTCTTCCACTGAATATGAGTTAGGCTATTCACTATCAAAAGTTCCTGCAAATCAAAAGAAAACAAATGTCAACCTAGATCAATAAAATAAGTAACTTGACAACCAATATGACTGAGATGTCTGAGACAAAATTTTGAAAGAGACTTAGTTTGAGGAGTTGTAGCACACAAATGAAGGAGCATAATGTTAACAATAAAAGTTTGTCTAATTGTCTGTGAGGTATTCATCCAATACCATGACTACAAAAAATAAGATCACAGTTCTTTACTCTTAATCCGTATTACAAACTTATTCAACCTTTTAACGGAACCAAACAACAATAGTACTTTTATATAGAAACCAAATATAGATTCCTCAGCAAGGTTCTTCACTTTTCGGTTCTATTTCCTAAACATGAAAATTTATTGGAAAATCCAATGCAACTTCAATATGATCCTTAAGATAATGACAAAAGATATTGGAAAATCCAATGCAAGTTCAATTTATTGGAAAATCCTCAGCAAGGTTCTTCACTTTTGGGTGGTTGAAATATATTCACATTCTAAATCGGTCCCTAACCTTATATATGTTCTATTTTAGTCCTTAACATTTCTAAATTTTACATTACTAATCCTTCCGTTAACTTGCCGTCAATATTCGTACGTGGCAACATATTTATATGTTTTACTTCTTTTATCATAACAATTATGCACTACTGTATAAGACATCCATATAAATAAATTTATACAATATAGTTTTATAAAAAGGGTTAAATAACTTAGATGTAACTTAAAATTATTGAGCATCATGTCTTCTTTTGAAAAATTAAGGTTTACAAAATGGAGGAATAAAAACTGGATGATATTAGAAAGATTGAGGACCAAAAAAAAATTGTATTTCTCCCAGCCAGAGAGATTACTTTCAAGATTATCCAAAATAGGATGTGTAGTGAAATTCAATGTGGAAGAAGTTATTATCAAGACATTAATTAGGAGTTTGATTTCGGTGAGGATAATTTCTTAGATGAAGGATGAGGAAGATACACACAAACGTTATAACTCATGCACACACGAGTTATAACTAATGCACACACTGTGTGCATGTGTCATAGATTGTGTGCATCACCAAATACTGTGTGCATGAGTTATAACGTGTTTGTGCATTAATTATAGAGTTTGTGTGTATCATCCTTAGTCCTTATCTAAAGATTCATCCTTACGAGATCTTTGCCCATTAATTAGTGGGCAGTGTATTTATAATTTTCTAAACTTGTTAGTTGGAGTATACAAATAAGAAAAAAAAGGAAAAATATACCTAGAGGAACTGTTATTAATCTTTTTTGACAAAATTCGTTAGTATTTCTCCCTTATACATAATTTCTTCGATTTAGCTTATAAACAATTTTATAGAGAATTTGTTTCTTTTGTAAATTTTATCTCAATTAAAAGTAAATCATGTCAAGCTTATTAAAGATTGTAATTGCCCAATTTGTCATCAAATACATACACATATATCTAACCATATAATGCCACATAATCTAACACAAACAAGAAGTTAACAGAAAATATAACGGAAGGACCAACGACGTCAAAACCTATAAACGTTAAGGACTAAAATAGAAAATATATAAGATTAGGGACCGATTTAGGAAAGATAAGAAATGTTAAGGACTAATGGTGTAATTGACTCAAAGAAATAAAATAACTAGATAATCAAAAAAGATAACTTACTCTATTATCTATAGAAATAAGATAAGTTTGATAAAATAAAATAAAAAATAAGATAGATTATTATATACAATAAGATAAGTTATTATGATGATGAAATTAAACAACTTTTTCATCTTTAATATTAGTACTACTATATAATATTGAAACCACCAAATAGAAAATGAATCAATTCAAATTATTCTACTGAGATTCAATTCAACTCAACTCAAAGGAATGAACTCAGTAGAAATCAACTCAAAGGAATTCAAATTATTCTACTCAACAATGTCTTCAATTAAGGGTACATACAAGCTTCAAAACAAATCATCTCTTGAATTAGACGAGGTTTGCGTTCCATTCGCTAAATTGTCTCCTAAATTGAGATCCACCATCAAGGTAATGGTGTGTCGAAAGTGGTGTGTAACCAACTTAAAGGGCACTTTCCTTAGCAATGACTTCATCCTGTCTGATAAGACGGTATATGTTTGGCACCCACAACAACACATGTATCCCCCTGAATACCTAAATACCCTCGACTTACCACGTATAGAGGCTTCTTACGCTATTTTAAAAATTGTAAACACCATTAACTAAATGATAGTGACTAATGTTTTTATCCTATTACATGAATGCCCCTCATATCCTAGAGTTAAAGATAGGGCTACCTGTTATGCTTCTCAGGAATGTGAATCCCGCCCAAGGATTGTGCAACGGAACCCGACTGATAATTACACGCCTTGGTGAATGGGTCACTGAAGCTGAAATAATAACAGGAACATGTGTTGGAAACAAAGTGCTAATTCCCAGAATAACGTTAAGTTCAACCCAAATCCAAGTTCCCTTTTGTTATGAAACGTCGTTAGTTTCCTATAAAACATGCAGTGACTATCAACAAATCTATGGGACAATCACTAAAGTATGTAGGGTTATATTTACCTAAGCCGGTTTTCTGCCACAGACAACTCTATGTAGCAATTTCAAGAGTAACAGACCTAAAGGGCCTGAAGATAATGTTGTTGCAGAGGGGGAAACAGCCTAAGAGTTACACTCAAAATATAGTGTTCCACAAAGCTTTCAACAACGTCACATCACAGATGCAAGTAAGAAGCAAACACTGAACCACTATACTCCTATTTCTATTGAATTTTTAGCTAAGAAAACATTTCAAATCTATAGATTTAGGATCATTGTATATTAAGTTTTGTTCCCTACAGGCATAACATTCAACAACAACAAGAAGATCACATAAGGCCTACAAGACAAACCACAAGATATTGCATATCAAATGAAAGCTTAGGGTGTTTCAATTAACATTTAACAAAAGAAGGATTAAAGTTTTAATAAACATTGTGATTATTAACATATTAGTTAACAATTTCATTTTTAAACCCTTTTATAAATTAACTAATCTGAAAATCCAACAGCTACGAATGAACTGAGACGAAGCAAAAACACACCAAATAAACTTACAGCTTCCATTAGGATTTGAGCTTCACTATCTGGAATGTGATGACTGAGCTTAACCAAACAGAACCTTAGCTCTTCAATATCCATGAGATCAAATCCTTCTTTTATCCCGACGACTTCTTCCACTAAATATGAGTTAGGCTATTCACTATAAGAGGTTCCTACAAATCAAAAGAAAACAAATGTCAACCCAGAATCAATAAAATAAGTAACTTGACAACCAATATGACTGATATCTCTGAGACGGAAAGTTGAACGAGGCTCGGTTTGAGGAGTTGTAGCACACAAATGAAGGAGCCTAATGGAAGTAAGGATTTGACCCCCCATGTTAACATAAAAGTTTGTCTAACTGTCAGCGAGGTATTCATCCAATACCATGACTGAAAAAATAAGATCATAGTTCTTGACTCTTAATCCGTATTACAAACTTATTCAACCTTTTAACGGAAGCAAACAACAATAGTACTTTTATTTAGAAACCAAATATAGATTCCTCAACAAGGGTGTTCACTTTCTGGTTCTATTTCCTAAACATGAAATTTTACTGGAAAATCCAATCCAACTCCAATATGATTGTCATCACTTTTGTGTATCTGATGTCTTTTTTGCGGAGAGATTAAGATAATTTGTCTACCTTTTGGTTGTACTTTGTATCAATCTCTTTCATTTTGCTTGAGCTCAAAGAGTTCTAATGCATTGCAGGTGGCACGAAAGGTCGTCTCTGCCATGAAAGGAGGTCGTGAGAAAGAAGAGTTACCTCCAAGGGATCTATACGTGTCATGAGCTCCTGATGTGTATGATCCCCCACTATCTTCTGTATCACATCTAACAGAGAGAAACATCACACCATCAATTAGGAGCAACAAAAAATACGCGAAGGGGAAACATGAAAGCAAGACCAACTCACAAGGGAGCTGTAAGAAAGACAAGAAGCATCATCACCGAAAAAGATGTTAAAAGGATGAACCGTCTCTTGGTCCTACATTTGCTGCAAGGGACTGGAAAATTGATATCAAGGCCACCAAAAAAAATGTGCAAAAAGAACCTAAACTTGTCAGAAATCCAATCACAGAGTAATATTTTCCATAACACTTAATCAAATGCAAAAAAAAATAATCAACTTTCACCCCCAACTTTCTTAGCGACATTTTGTCAAACATCTTACATGCATCAAAATCTCCAACTCATTGCAGATCTTTAGAAACGCAAAGGAGGACAAAGAGGGTAACCCGGTGTTCGTTCTCAAGCACTGGAATAATCGAGACCGCCTCCTTTAACAATTTTTTCTCTAGCAACTCTGATTGAAGGTATTCTTAGTACGCAAGAATTAATTCTGAAGGTTGTCTGCTTCATTCAATAGAGAATTGACAGCGGGAGTACTAGAAGGAGCCTTCGCGCTTTATTAGACAGCTCAACCCCGCCAACAACTCATTTGTGAAGCAAGGAGGATCATAAACACAACCTTAAAATAGCAACAGTGAAGTGAAGAGTGGCGGTGGGTTAGACGAAGATCAACGCGGGCGGGCTAGAACAAAAACACGGTCTGAGAAAAGCAACAGTGAAGAGGAGATCGTGAAGCAAAGAGGAAAGTACAGGAGGAGAAAAAATGATTGAATTTAGTGTAACCAAAGCTGTAGTATTTTGTTGTACGTATTCATTCTTAGTAATTTTTTAAGTCAGTGAGTGACTCAATATGCAGTACGTACTAATTAAGAAAAGTTGTTCAGCCCAAGAACTCCATTAACTAATATACTGAGATCAACGATATTAAGAACCCCAATATTTATTTTGTGTTTCTTTTATTTTATATTAATAATAATCCACTATACAGTAATATGAAGTTATTATTTAATAATGTATAATTGTTCTTTTGTTTTGACTATGGTCCGTGCGTAGCACGGGAAGATAAGGACTAGTATATATAATTTTTGGGGGTGGTCGAAAAAAATTCACAAAGATATTCATGAATATATTCATCTTGGGTTGTGATTTTGCTTGAGTCACCGGAATAAAACTCCAATATTAAAGTTTACATTTTTTGAAAAGAAATTTTCACATATATTTTTCAAACATATATATTATTATTAAATAAAAGATTATTTTTTAAGAAACTATATCAGTATATTTCCTAATAAAGATTTTATCTTTTACTAAGTTAAAAACGAAATTATATTTTATAAGGATTATATAATTGAAAAAATATTTTTGGGGGTGGTTGAAAAATATTCAGACAAAATAATCACAAATATATTCTTAAAAGTTTACATTTTTAAAAACGAAATTTCCACATATATTTTTCAAACAAATCTATTACTATTAAATAAAAGATTATCTTTTAAGAAACTACATTAATCTATTTCCTAATAAAGATTTTATCTTTTACTATGTTAAAAACAAAATTATATTTTATAAGGATTATATAATTGAAAAAATATTTTTGGGGTGGTTGAAAAATATTCATACAAAATAATCACAAAGATATTCTTAAAGTTTACATTTTTCAAAAAGAAATTTCCATATATATTTTTCAAACAAATCTATTACTATTAAATAAAAGATTATCTTTTAAGAAGCTACATCAATCTATTTCCTAATAAAGATTTTATCTTTTACTAAGTTAAAAAAGAAATTCTATTTTATAAGGATTATATATTTGAAAAATTATTTTTTGGGGTGGTAGAAAAATATTCACACAAAATAATCACAAAGGTATTCATGAATATATTCATCTATGATTGGGCTTTTGCTTGACCCATAAGAAAAAAAAGTTCAATCCAAAATATAATATTGCCTTTTATAATTAGAAAATATCAAAACTAAGGGATATAATAAAAAATATAACGATAAATCAAATTAAGAAAAATGATATTTTGTAAACATGATAAATAATATTTAAATAGAAATAATTTTTTTAAGGCTCATATTGTTGAAATAAATTATTTTTCACAAATTATTTCAATAATTAAAAGAATTTTTATTTTTTAAGGGTCATATAATTGGAAATAATATCAAAGATTTGCACAAATAAAATTTTCTTTAGATAAAATGTATTATAAAGAAAATAAGTCAACATAAATCATATCAACTTATTAAAATTACGGGTTAAGATAGAAAAAATGATATATAAATTTTATAAGTAACATGTTTTCTAAATAAAAAAGAAAGAAAGATATATTTAGTAATTTAAATTATAAACAATTAAAGTTTAAGCTTATATTTTTCCCGTGTCGTGTATGCATTTAATATGTTTATGTACTTTATTATTTAATTTTTCAAATTATATTTAACTCTTTTAAATATAGGCTGCGTCTAAATGCACACGTTTTTTTGCTAAATGCACACTTTTCTGTGCGGTAAGAGTTATAGTACAGAACAGTGCGGTAACTGTTAACGCACCCGTTGTTTCAGGGGCAATTTTGGAATTTTTTTGAAAACGTATATTAATCTTGTGCGTTAACTCTTACCGCACAGATCTGTGCGTTAAGATTTAACGCACGAGATTAAGGAAAGATTAACTAAAAAAAATTAAAATTTTGATTAAAAAAATTCTTGTGCGGTAACTTTTACCGCGCAGATTGTTTTTTAAATAAAATATATCTGTGCGGTAAATATAACCGCACAGATCTAATAATTATCGATTCAGTCTCATTGCTCTAGTGGTAAGGCCTTGTGCATCCTTTGTAAGGTCTTAGGTTCGAGTCTCAACTCCAACACTAAATCTTTTATTTTATTTGTGAATAATAAATAAAAGAAGAGGGTGAGAAGGATTGAACTTGAGACCTTATGCACAAATATTTGGTGTGAAACCACCACACTAATGAGTTCTCATGATATGTTTGTAATTTTATTATTACATGTTACAATAGAACTTGGTTCCATTTTTTATTTTTATTTTTGTAATCTTGGTCTCATATAATTATTGAATTAATTATAATAATAAATTCAAAAAAAAATATTATTCAAATAATCAGATATTTTGTATTATTATTATTTAGCCTTTTTAATATATATTATTAATTGAATATTTTTACTATTTTTCATGTTTTGATAAATCTTTTTATATAAAAATACTACAATTATAAAACAATAAAACTTATATTACTTTTTAAGATAAAAAAAGTATGATAATCAATATTAATCTCAATTTAATCTTTCAATAAATCCAGTTTTAGGGTATTTACCCAAAAACTGTTATGTTTTTTAAGTTTTTGCATCACTTTTTTAAGTTATAAGAAAATACCCCATTTGCTGTCAACAAAAATTTTAACAGAGTTGTCAACAAATTTTTTAACAGAGTTGTCAACAAAAATTATAAATGAGTTGTCAACAAAATTTATAACAGAGCTGTCAACAAAATTTTTAATAGAGTTGTCAACAAGAATAATAAGTTGTCAACACGACTAAATAAGTTGTCAACAAGAATAATAAATTGTCAACACGACTAAATAAGTTGTCAACATGACTAAATAAGTTGTCAACACGACTAAATAAGTTGTCAACCCAACTAAATAAATTATTTAAACAACTAATAAACGGTCAACAATATACAACACGAGTAAGATTACAAAATTGTCTACGTTGTCAACACTTTACAAAACTTGTCAACACTTAAAAAACTATAAACACACTAAATAAAATTATCAAAAAACTTGAAAACCATCAACACACTCTAAAAAATGTCAACACCACAAATAATCTACCTACATTACTTATAACTTGTCAACACAAATAACTTCTCAACAGAATTAAATTTGTCATCACCGTACCAAATTCTGAAAATCATATTCACATTAACATATGTGTAACTGCCATGAAAGTAAACAAATAACGTACTGGATCCTCCAAAGCACCCCAAAAATTCTTCTCATATGGTATCTCACCCCAAATACGCTCATAGATAATATCTTCCATGTTCCTTGTAGTGAATAATTGTGAAATCTCTTGAAAATCCTAGGCATCACCAGGCAACTCACCCCTGCAGCAGTGATAGTGGCAACAACTGGTCAAACAAAATCCCTTAAGTAAAGAATTGAATCAAGAATTTGCTGGAAATAAGGAACAATCTCATTCCATGATTCCTTGGCCTTTTCACTCGTGACAGTAACTGCAGAGAAGGAAAACATGTATCAAAATCTAAAAATCCTCAATCTCAAATTCGCAACAGAGTACTCATGGGAGTCCGATCACCGCCATGGGAGTCTCGACCTTCGTGTTCAACGCGAACTTAAAAGAAAAGGAAGACGAAATCGATAGGATCAAGAGGTTAAATTGGGCGATGGAAGAGCGAATCAAATCAATCAGTGTGGAGAACCAGATCTGGCGAGATTTCGCACAAACAAACGAGGCGACTGTAGACGCATTTCGATCCAATCTGGAACAAGTAATCTCGCAGGCGAACAACAACGACATAATCTGCTCCGGCGAAACGGACGACGCATAATCTTGCTGCGGTAGCACCGGCGAGGGATGTGATGACGACGGCGATGAGGTCGACGGGAGGCCTGTCGGTAGCACCGGTGGAAGAAGGTGGCTAGAACAAGTGGCGAGGGAGAGAGAAAGGAGAGGATGTACAAAAAGTGTGGGGAAAGGGAGAGGTGGTGTTGTGAGATCTGTGAGGGGATGTAGATCAGATCCATACGAAGAAGATATAAGATTTGTGCGGGGGTGGGGTAGGGTAGGGTAGAAACTAATAATATAATAAAGTGGTGTAGTTAGTGTAATTATAGTGCCCAATAGGGCATTGGGCACAAATTATTCTCAATAAATTCTAGATATGGCAAACGATCCAAACGCTAAAAGGCCTTAAATGGGCTTAAGGCCCAATTTGACAAAACGACGCCCAAACGATGTCGGAATGGAATGAAACTTGATTTCAATGCCTATTAGAGATATTTTACCATGTGGGTAACTTCCAATCACAACTTCTAACTTTTCAAATAACACCTCCTTTATAAATATCAAACTAGTGATAACTCTCTAACTTGTCGCAATATGTATGGTCTACAACATCGATGATGATTATTGTTGACAAAATTATAAAACTTAGTCTTATTAGGCATATAAAGTACCAATAAGGTCTCGCTCAAACAAAACGAGGCTCGAAACTATACGTAAACGCTAAAAGGCCTTAAATGGGCTTAAGGCCCAATTTGACAAAACGACACCCAAACGATGTCGGAATGGAATGAAACTTGATTTCAATGCCTATTAGTGATATTTGACCATGTGGGTAACTTCCAATCACAACTTCTAACTTTTCAAATAGCATCTCCTTTATAAATATCAAACTAGTGATAACTCTCTAACTTGTCGCAATATGTATGGTCTACAACATTGATGATGATTATTGTTGACAAAATTATAAAACTTAGTCTTATTAGGCATATAAAGTACCAATAAGGTCTCGCTCAAACAAAACGAGGCTCGAAACTATACGTAAACGCTAAAAGGCCTTAAATGGGCTTAAGGCCCAATTTGACAAAACGACACCCAAACGATGTCGGAATGGAATGAAACTTGATTTCAATGCCTATTAGTGATATTTGACCATGTGGGTAACTTCCAATCACAACTTCTAACTTTTCAAATAGCATCTCCTTTATAAATATCAAACTAGTGATAACTCTCTAACTTGTCGCAATATGTATGGTCTACAACATTGATGATGATTATTGTTGACAAAATTATAAAACTTAGTCTTATTAGGCATATAAATTACCAATAAGGTCTCGCTCAAACAAAACGAGGCTCGAAATTATACGTAAACGCTAAAAGGCCTTAAAAGGCCTTAAATGAGCTTAAGGCCCAATTTGACAAAACGAGGCCCAAACGATGTCGGAATGGAATGAAACTTGATTTCAATGCCTATTAGAGATATTTGACCATGTGGGTAACTTCCAATCACAACTTATAACTTTTCAAATAGCACATCCTTTGTAAATACCAAACTAGTGATAACTCTCTAACTTGTCGCAATATGTATGGTCTACAACATTGATGATTATTATTGTTGACAAAATTATACAACTTAGTCTTATTAGGCATATAAAGTACCAATAAGGTCTCGCCCAAACAAAACGAGGCTCGAAACTATACGTAAACGCTAAAAGGTCTTAAATGGGCTTAAGGCCCAATTTGGCAAAACGACGCTCAAACGATGTAGGAATGGAATGAAACTTGGTTTCAATGCATATTAGAGATATTTGACCATACTGGATAACTCTCAATCAAAACTTCTTCATTTTCAACTGACACCTTCTTTATAAACATCAAACTAGTCACCACTCTCTATCTTTTCGCAATAAGTATGATTAATAACATCGATGTATTATTATGTTTGAAAAAATTATACAACTTAGTCTTATTATGCATATAAAGTCACAAGAAGGTCTCTCTCACACAAAACGAGGCTCGAAATTATGCGTAAACGCTAAAAGACCTTAAATGGGATTAAGGCCCAACTTTGCAAAACAACGCCTAAACGATGTCGGAATGAAATGAAACTTGGTTTCAATGCCTATTAGAGATATTTGATCATGTAGGTAACTTCCAATCACACGGAAATCGAGGAAAAACGACTTAAAACGGGCTAAGACGAGAGTTTGTGCAAAAAACGATGAAAAACGGCTTAAAACGGGCTAAGACGAGAATCTGTGCGAAAATCGATGAAAAACGACTTAAAACGGGCTAAGACGAGAATTTGTGCGAAAACCGAGAAAAAACGACTTAAAACGGGCTAAGACGAGAAATGACGCGGAAACCGAGGAAAACCTAGCTAGGGTATAGGGTTTAGGGTATAGGGTTTGGAGAGTGGATAGTGGATATTGAATGTGGATAGTGGATAGTAGATAGTGAATGTGGATAGTTGTGTTTGAAATGGATAGTTTGGGCCCAGTTCGTTTAAACGCCTTAGAACGCTAAAACTCAAAATTTGAAAATTGTAACATGATATAAAATGAAGTCTTTAGTCGTTATCAATTCTCGGAATCGAAAAAAAATCAACGAAAACGTCAACGGGCCTAATAAGGCCGAATTGAGATTTGGTGAGGCCCATTACCTAAAAACGACGTAAAACGGGTTAATAAGACCTTAAACATTGAAAAACTTGAAATGTCAAAGTTGTATTTGAGCATTACCAATATGACGGTTTCGTTTTTATAATAAAATAACAAAATGAACACTTCGAAATATCTAAACAGTCACTTTCACCTTGTAACGAGTTAATCTCAAGTATATAAGTCGTATAGTTTTACTCATATGTGTGTGATATCAATTCGTTACTCAAATAAACTTTACATAACACTTTCATTAAATGTTATGAAACACTCAAATACTCCAAAATAACGACATTTCACATCTTCGTATTGTCCATATTGCTTGATTAATCATAATTTTATGCGTATTTCATTAAAACTTTCATTAAATATCGAGTAATCAAACAATATGGACAATACGAAGATGTGAAATGTCGTTATTTTGGAGTATTTGAGTGTTTCATAACATTTAATGAAAGTGTTATGTAAAGTTTATTTGAGTAACGAATTGATTTCACACACATATGAGTAAAACTATACGACTTATATACTTGAGATTAACTCGTTACAAGGTGAAAGTGACTGTTTAGATATTTCGAAGTGTTCACTTTGTTATTTTATTATAAAAACGAAACCGTCATATTGGTAATGCTCAAATACAACTTTTACATTTCAAGTTTTTCAATGTTTAAGGTCTTATTAACCCGTTTTATGTCGTTTTTAGGTAATGGGCCTCACCAAATCTCAATTCGGCCTTATTAGGCCCGTTGACGTTTTCGTTGATTTTTTTCCGATTCCGAGAATTGATAACGACTAAAGACTTCATTTTCTATCATGTTACAATTTTCAAATTTTGAGTTTTAGCGTTCTAAGGCGTTTAAACGAACTGGGCCCAAACTATCCATTTCAAACACAACTATCCAAAGTTTTTACTATATACCCCTTCCTTTTCAAATTTTTCAAGTTTTTTTGGCTAAATACCCCTTGCATTATGAAAACTATTTCTTTTTGCTAAATACCCTTTTCTTGTCATTTTTCGTTGTACGTCCCTTCATAAACTCGATTTTCGCGCCGTTTTTCGTTTTAATCCCGTTTTACTCGATTTTCGCGCCGTTTTCCGTTGTAATCCCGTTTTACTCGATTTTCGCGCCGTTTTTCGTTTTAATCTCGTTTTACTCGATTTTCGCGCCGTTTTTCGTTTTAATCCCGTTTTACTCCATTCATTGGGCTTGGTTGGGCTGAATTATTTGGGCTTGGCTGGGCTGAATTATTTGGGCTTGGCTGGGCTGAATTATTTGGGCTTGGCTGAGCTGAATTATTGGGCTTGACTGAGCTGAATTATTGGGCTTGGTTGGGCTGAAATGTTCGGCTGATGGTTTGAATTGTTGGGATGAATTCTACATCTAGCATACAGCTGGATGTCACTTATATGAAAATGAATGTGTTACAGCTACTACACAGCTGTAAGTCACAGAAGTCACAGCTGGATGACATAATTTTAAGTTATTGGGCCTTTGTTGTTGTGGGCCTTTTGTCTACACCGACCCAATTTTTCCCTAACCCTAGTAAAACTTCGGCTATAAATTCACTGCCTCAGTGAACCCTTTCATCACATTCTCACTCCGCCGTAAAATCTTAATTGTTTCAAGTTCTTACTCTGTAAGTTTCATTTTTTACTGATTTGGATAGATATCTTCATTGTTTCTAAAATGTTTTCTTACTTTGTATTACAGATTCAAACAAGCATGGCATCATCTTCATCCTCCCCAGTTCCAGCTGAAGGCACTCAGATCCAGTGCCCTAGTAGAAGGTGCTCAAAGACACTCACCGTGTTATCTGCTAATAACAAGGACAATCCCCATACGTATGGACGAAGGTTTGTTACATGTGATTGTAACTGGAGGATCGTGTATCTGGAGCCAGAATACGACCCTCATCATCTCCGAGTCATGGCCAAACTGTTGAAGGAACACGCTGACATGGAGCTCAAACTTCGTATTTTTCACAGGTGGGACAAAGAATCAGCCTTATTCCACCTTGGAGTTCTGTTTCCCAATGAATATGGCCGTGGTCCTCCTTCCCCTGATTCCGATTAGGATGTAATGTTGTTATGTGTCTTGAAAGTTGTTACGTCTTTGCTAAGTCTGTTGTAGTTTCTGGAGTGTCTGTTTTAATTTAACAAGTAATCCCTTGTAGTGAATTCAGAACTTGTTTCATTTAACCCATCTAAAACATTAAAAAATAACAGACAAGACAATACTATAAAAAAGGAGTCAAGATATTAAAAGCATAACAGACATACAACAGAAGTCATCAACTAGAATTTCAAAAGGTGAAACATTCAACACATCCGAATTCACTACAGATCAACATCTATACTACCATAATTAATGCGATAGTCCTTCCATTGTTGCATCCTCAGCGCGAACCCGCGATCCAATTCATTCGCACTAGGATCCTTGAACATGCGCCAAACTCCAGGTACAGATGGTACCGGACAGTCTTCTCTAAGGCACACCTAAATTACAAAACATAAATACCATGTTAAGCATTAAGAAAATTGAGTGAAAATCACAAATACTTTAGTGAAAATCATACCGGTATGTAGTGGTTTGCTAAGCCCACACGAGCCATTGCATAAATTTTCAAACCATGACTGGAGCATTGTTGATACACCTTCATCGGTAAGCACAAATATGATCGGACTTTGGATAAGTATATCAAACCAACCTGAAACTTAGTGGCAAATGCTAATCCAATCATGGGCATACTCATCCAGTATCTTTCAGGACATGGTGATCTGCTATAGTTGACCTCTTGAACAAGAGCGTCGAAGTTGTTTGCCAAATCCGGGCGTAGTCTGGTCATGACTCGTCTGTAGATATCACTGTTCTCTAACAGCTCCGTAGTCAGTTCCATGCGAATGCGAGGATATTCTTGTTGGTGATGCCCCAACAACATGGCTAGTGACCGATATCCACAGTGTCCATCCGCCCTTACGTCTTGTGCATCTACAATGTATGGAAACATGAAGAGATCAACATTGTCAACCCCGAAGTCTACCCCACATTTCGTCATTGTTGGCTGAGGGAACTCATCTGTAAGAGTGCAACCTGATAATCCGAACCCCTCTCCACCAGTGCCGCTTGAATGACCAAACGCCTCTGCCGCAGTGCACCCAGCAACTTCAAACTCCCTCATTATAGTAGGCTCGTTGAAAGTAGGTTGTGCCGCCGTTGCTTTTCCCTTTCCCTTTCCTCTAACCGTCTTATTCTTCGCCTTCGCAGCATCATTTTTCTCTAATTCTTCCCTTGCGTACTCAAACGCGCTCATCTCTCTCTCGGTTCCCCACTTCTTTCCTACCGCTCCTCTTGGTCTGCCAGGATCCTTGATTCCCGTCGGCTCCAACGCAAGACTTTGATGTGGATACTCCAACATTGTGTACAAGTCCGCTATCTGAGACCACTGACTTTCAGGAAGTTCCCCCTTTTGCCATCTATCGTTGAGCTCAATGAATCTCAACTCCCGCATGGTCTGAGGTACACCAATCTCTACCTCCCCGTTATCAAGTTCAATCCTATCCCATTGTAGCTGCCTCCAGAATCTGTGAATCTGATTGAGCTTGAATGGCTTCTTCTGAATAATATGTTGCACCATCTCGTGGATGCACGGTAGGCCTTGACATTCTCGCATCCAGTAATCTTCGCAATGTTCCTCATAATTCTTCGCCTTTATATCCTCCCATATATCCCACAACTTATGCAACGCTCTATCAGACACATTATGGAATAGATGCCGAAATATCAATTTCACTTGTGGATTCATTCGTCTGAAAACCCCGGGTGTCTTGATCCGATCCTCTTCCATGGTGGCCCTCACCTTCACAATCTGGCCCTCGATGGCTGCATGGATCCTCACAACCATTCGATTAAAACCGCCTATACTTGAACCGATTATTTTCTTCAACACCTTATGCATTCCCTCAACCCTATGTTTTATTCATTCAATGTCGCGTTTAAGTAAAACAACTGTTACATAATCAAACTAATAAATAAATCGGAAACGTTTAAGTAAGTTAAAAAAAAATTACCTGTTTGAGGTCCTCGTGAAGAAGTGAAGATTGTGTTCCGTCCATGCGCAAACAATGTTTGTCTTATAAGGGATAAGCCACACCTTTTCAATGTATCCGACGACGCCGCTTCTCCAAGATGTTCTCAATCCTAGCAGTCTTTCCTCGTATCGTTCCTCCGTTCTTGATAGAAAAAGTCTCCATACTTGCGAGCACAACCTTTTCACCGATTCCTTATTTTTCAAAATTCTGGTAGCGTTTACCTCGATGTTGTGCTTGATATGAACCCAACACAAGAGGTGTTGAACCGGAAGATCTTTGAACACATATTTGATTGCAGTGATGAGAGCTAGTTCTCGATCGGTCATTATTGCAGTCGGCATTACTCCGGCATCCTCAAACAACTTTCTAAGCCTCTGAATTATCCACAAGTAGTGCATTGTTTCCTCCTTACCCGTGAATGCATATGCAATGTTGAATGTCTTATGCGTGCAAGTGAAACCGACAATCTCCACAAGAGGCATTTTATACCTGCATAATATATTTAAATAATGAAGGAAGAGGCATATGCAATATATTTAAACAAAATTTTTTTGATATACAACTATTATGTACCTATTCGTCTTGTATGTGGCGTCAATAACCACGACGTACGGAAACATCTTCAACAAGTGCAACGAGTCTTGATGGGCAAAAAACAAGATTTCCACCTCGTTTGATTTCTTCTTGCAGAGGGGATGCACTACATAGCTGCGCTCCTTCAAAAACTTCAAGGTCCATTGTGTAACAGTCAAATCTCCACGATCCTCAAAATGCATCTTCTGAATAAAGTTGGCGATTTGTTTTGTGGATGTCGTATTCCCTGGAAAGGCCGCACTCAACTGAGTAGCAATAACAGACGGCGTAGTCAAGCTGTTCGCACATACCGTCACAAATTTCACCTCATTCGGCGTCATTCGACCCATGTACGGATGGCCAATGAAGCTAGTGCAAAGCTTATGATTGTGTTGTCCGTATTTTACCTTCACATACCATCCATCTCTCGCATCCCTCGCCCTGAACCTATATCCTCGGATCTCAAACTTGCAATCCGACTTCTTATCCCTACTATCCCGCTCTGTATTAACAACCTCCTCTGTTTCGCCATCCTCTCTTTTCTTTTTCCCTGATCTATACACTCCAGCATGCGAACACATTATATTCATTTGACGCTCATTGCTATGGCGAGTCACTAATACCATCATAAGTTGTCTACCAATACTCTGAACCCAACGCCTCAAGTGTTCCTTAGTAGGAAACGTTTCTTCGGTATCAAACGAATCATAGTAATCCATACCCTATAATTAATAAAAACTACCATATTTATCACAACTAAAACTTAAAACTACGAGTCCACATCAATCTAAACTATCACTTCTACAAATTATTTGCAACTAAATAACGTAAATAAATACGAAACGATTCTAATTAATTACTAACCGAAAAATCTCCGGCGTCGAAGTCTCCTCCTTCTTCGTCGGTATCGTCGTCCCACATCCCGTCGTCGGGTTCACTAAAATACTCTTTCTCATCCACGATCGCATCGTCTTCGTCACTCCCATGCTCGTTCTCTTCAACATACTCGTTCTCTTCACCGCTCCCATACTCAATCTCCGTCACATATTCAAACTCCTCACCATCACTCAAATTTGTAACTCTCCTATTTGACATTTTTGACTTCAACATCCATCCGAAGTTCCTACATTTATACACATACTACATCTCAAACGGTCATATTCTGAAAAAATAGCCGTTGGGATAAAAACAATCGTACGCCCATTATGGGCGTACGCCCATAATGGGCGTACAGGCAAAATATACCCCAACGGTCACTTATGAATTTGGACAAATAGCCGTTACACACAATTTTTTACTCGTACGCCCATTATGGGCGTACGCCCATAATGGGCGTACGAGTAAAAAATTGTATTTCCCCAACGGCTATTTTCAAACGGCTATATTATTAAAATTTATACTGTACGCCCATTTTGGGCGTATACATAATACCGTATTTTGTATTTTGCCTCACATTCGATGTTGGGATTTTGCACTGTCCGCCCAAAACCAGCGTACGCCCAAAATGGGCGTACGACAATGTAGTGTGGAAAGTTGCAAAATGTAGTGCGTATAGCTTTTGCCTTTTTTTAGGGCCAGCGTAAAACCAACGTCTCTTATACGTGGGTTAAAAAAAATTATATGTATAAGAGAAGCTGGTTTGCCCAACGTCTCTTATACATAAGTTTTTTAAAAAACAATTCTGCTTCAGATGAGAGCATATGTGAAAACTTTCTAAGCCTTATAAGAGTGTCTATGTTGAGAATTAGTTTCAAAACGAGCCCATATCGAGAATTTTTTCTACGAAAAAGGCTACTTTAGAAAAAAATTCCATTAAATATGATATACAAAATGCCTAATAAATTAATAATACACCTTCTTTCAATGCTTTAATAATCTGATTGGTTGATTTTACGTGTTTTTATTGGTAAAATAAAAACGCTAAACTTCTCCAACCACCTTTTCCTCTTCCTTCTGTTAGCACAAATACACATCATCTCTACTCAATTAAATGAATTAAAAAAAGGCTACTTTAGATTTGTTAAGATTTTATAGTTTAAATGAATTAAAAAAACTAAATTAAAATGAATAAATCTAAGGAGAAAATTACACTTAGAATTGGTGGGGTCAGAGTGAAGGAGAAGACTTGAAATAGTTGTGTTTTAATATATATATATATATATACTAGTGTAGTTCTCGCGCCATACGTGAATTTATTTTTACTTATGATTTAGTAGATAGATATATCTTATATAATTTTATCTCGTAAGTTAGTTTACAATATTGAAATGACATTACAACATAATTAAGTTTAAAATTTTGAATAAAACCAATAAACAACATATGGAAAAAGAATATAATAAATTTGAATTAGTAAAAAAAAGATAAAATTAACATTTTCATAAAAACACATATTTAAGGAAACACATATTTAAGAAAAGTTTTATTTTAAAACATAACGACCCCCTAGTATTAGGTTAAACACTCACTAGTCACCACTAATTTACAATTTAATTTATAGAACTAATAAACTTTTCGAAAAAGAAATCATATTTATAACCCTAAGATAAAATCAATTAAATTTACAAACAAAAGTTGATAGTATTCACTATTTAAGGAGAGTTTATAATTATTATTATTGAATTTAAATTTATTTCAAAATATTAAAGAGAGACTTAAGAAGAATTTGATATTAAAAAAAGAAAAAGGATAATGCTTACAAACTAACGCTAAAAATAATAGGTTCATATATGATGACTACAAGTCCAAATATAAGTTTTTCTTTAACAAGCAAACAAAAGGCTCATTGTTACACACAAATCAAGTCTAAATCATCTTCGCAGATGATCTTGAGAAACTCCTTCAAGCATGGTCTTCCAGTAACAAACTCTAAGAGGAAGTTGCGAAAAGACATAATCTCTTCTTTAGAATGTTGGTTATTCCAGCTCATGATACATTCTCGAAGGTCTTCAACATTAAGGTCTTTAGACGCTAAGTAGTTCGCAACTCTGTTGCCCTTCCTGCTAATATGAAAAAACAGAATTCATCAAAGGAAGCACAAAGGGATTTGATATCCCTAATAAATGTCCTAACTTCCCACGTAGGAGATTTGATTATTTCTAACGTTCCACATACTCCACCAAATAAAGAAACCTAACTCAACATTAGTTTTGCTATTACAAAAATCTTGAAAATATGTTTTAAAATCTATAGAGAAACTAAGGGTCATATCATACGGGCCAAAAGAATTTATCTGTTTAAACACATTGCATCGTAGTTGGACAGCAAAAGAAAAAAATGGTTTTTGTCTTCATTTATACTGTTACAAAGACTACAAATAGGGTAGACTTTATGAAAGTATCTATTAAGTCGTTCTGTAGTTGGGAGACAATCAGAAAATGCTTTCCATAAGAAGTTTTGAATTTTCAGAGGGATACTAGATTTGCAGAAAAGACAAGGATCTAGATCCGGTTGAGGATTTGATCGTGGTTCTTTTTCTTTGATCTTTGAAGGCTCGTTACGTTTTGACTTTATTGTGAGAAAAAGATGGTTTTCCTTTGATTAAAATAAGACACTTTTTTTTTTATCAAGCCCCACGGTGGGAGCTATTGTTTGTAGCGAAAATACCAACACGTTGATATCAATAAAATCACTAAATCATAATACACAAAAAAAACTTATGTAAGTAAATAATCAATTACTAACCATAGCTGGAGCAGTGTTCGTGTACATATTAGGGTTTGGAGACCCATATCCTTGTTTCACATGTCAAGATGGTGTCACCTCTTGACTTTGACTTGTACCCTCGCATGCTCTTACTCGCCTCTTTCTCGGTTTTGGTTGGTAATTGGGCCTCTCTCGAACAACAATTTCTTACAAAGTTTGATTCCTGTTATTCTTCTGAGCACTTCTAGAAGAAGGATGCATCTAAAACAACACAATTTAAGTCAAATTATTCTCCAATAACCAAAACAAATAAAAAATGATGATCTGTAAAAAAAATATGCATATTCGCCTGTCACGAACCAATAAAAACGGTCTCTCACGAACCACTCTCTCCCGTTCTTCACAGAGCTTTTGCCACTGGGATCCGTCACGGACCATCTCGTCCCCTTCGTGACAGATAAATATGCAAAAACATATTTGTAATTTCATTCGGGACGAAGCAAAATGCACAAAATTACCACGATTTCTATCTCAAAAACTTTTTTGTCACATACCGCTCAATGTCCTCCGTCACAGACTTCTGTTTCTTATCCGTGGCAGATGTGTGTGATTTAAAAATAAAATAAAATAAAATTAACGTAGCTCTTATTTCTATACATGTCGAAGCTCATGCTTTTTGCTCTGTGATAAAAGTGATCCTATTTTGATCCATGACGAACCTCTGATGCGTCAAATACCAAAAAAAGGGTGTATTAAATAAAAGAGTGCTAAATCTATTATAAATAATAATGTCATTAGACCCTTTTAAATAATAATGTCATATATTACCAAGCAACATATTTGAGTGAAGTTTTTGAATTCTTCTCCAACTCCACCGGTCTCCACGCCATCTCGAATGTTGGAGAATTCCCGTATTGAACAGCAAAAACAAGCCTGCCTGAGGATCAAGCCATCGATAAGCATGGAGCTGAGATCGAGAGGGCGAAAGCTCTCTTTCGACATTCTCAGCGATTACGACCCTCCTCACCCGGCGACCGCTCCACCGCCTTGCTTCCTTCCAATTCCGATTCGGTCAATCGTCGCAAGCGGAAGAAGAAGAAGAAGAAATACCGCAACGCTGAATCTCCCACCATGAGCACGATCGATGAGGCGCGATTGGATTCAACTGTCGTAGTTACGTCTCTGGGAGTACTGGTGGTAGTGTGGTTTGTGAGGAAATAGGGTTACCGGAGGAGAGTGTGAGCCAGGTTTCGACCGGGGAGCTTCGCCAGAGAAGTATAAATTCTGCTGCTGCCGCTGGGACAGATGTAATAGGCTACTCAGAGGACCAATCTTCGCCTGCACCCATTCGCATTGCAGTTTCAGTATCATGGCCGGCGGAGAGTGGGAAGCAGGAATCAAATTCGTCCACCAAGTCCAGGAGTGATCAGCCTAGTGGGAGACTGCACACTGAAGGATCCTTGGATTGGATGCAGCTTATGGCTAATGATCCCAATCGTGAGTCACTTTGCCTTTATTATCTACAGTAATTACGGAATTCCTCCCCAACTTTGATCGATAAGGATCCTAGGTTATAACGACAGAGAGGTTGAATTAGTGATAGATTTTTATTTACTAGCTTTTAGGCTTGTCAGTGTCAAGAATGTGCTTCTTCAACATTTCTGTTGAGATTATGTCTCCGTATCTTCAGTTTAGCTTCAGGAAATGCATTTCTGATGCTTCATTGAGCTCTTTATGGCATGCTTACATTCATAGGAATGACCTACAAGGATGAGGATTACTGGATTAGTATTGGTTCGGGAGATTCTCATCTTTGGATGAGTGGATGTCATCTATCTTAATCACCGGCATGGTATATTGGTAGGTGAGAAATGCTAATTTAAGCCTCTTTAAGATTTGAAAAATGCTTTTTTTGGGTGCCTGTGGTTTAGCCTAGAGTGACCCCTTTCCCTTAGGCCTCTGGTTTGCTGTCCCTTGCACATGCTTTCTGTCTAGTTTTTATGTGTTTCAGTCTTTCAGCTCATATATTCTCCATTTTTTTTTCAGTCACTAGTAAATATATTTGCTATTAACTTTGTTCAAATGAGTGTATTTTTATCTCCATTGAACTCAAAAGCTTTATCTAAAACCCAAACTATATATTTTCTTGAAATGAAATCATCAACATATTTAATAATATTGAAATTGTGGACTTTGTTTATTAATTGGATAGAATTTTTTGGTCTAAACATCTGTGTCAATATTTAGTTCTCATAAACTTTGCAGGACGAATGCAACTGTTTACATTCTTTTTATGGTCAATAGAAAAACCTTTTGTTTTGTTATTATTCTGTTGGTATTTCAATGGTAAAAAGTTCTCCTGGAATTTTCGATAAAAAGAGAAAGTAGTGCGCAAAGGTGTTTTGATGGCGGTTTGTGACTTCTTAATGGTCTTACCTTTTTGTATTTTTTATAGTCCTGGGTCGCGTTTAATTGCTTTTTATTCTTGTATTTATACTTATTTTTTAGATCATTAACCCCATGTTTTCTTTTATTATATCAGATCCTTTCCTTGTGGAAATGTCACCATTTAGATACTTTATGGAAGAATTGTACAGTGGCAACTCATTGAAGAACACAATTTCTCTTGGAAATGAGAAAGAACGAGAGAAAGTTTATGATACTATCTTCCGCTTGCCATGGAGGTGTGAATTGGTAAAAGAATTGCCATCTTTTATATAGTATTTTTGGAGAGATGACTAATTTCTCCTGTTCATTCACTTGTTGTATTGTCAGATACACATTGTAACCTTACAAGTTACAACTAGCATTTTACCCTGATTAGAGACATCAGTTCTCCATGCTATGTTTAATATCATCAAGATCATGAGACACCAGTTCCTTTTGTGTGTATTCTGTAAAAGGAAAAAACTTAGTACTTTGCTTTCGTTTACTAGTTTCAATAATTATTATTTTTGTGCAAGATTTGGAAAACTGTATATTCCTTGGAACAAATTACTCAGTGGCTACTTATTTTTGCAGCTCATCAATGTTGGTTTCTTTGTTTGTTTAAATTCATTTCTATCGTTATTTACAATCATGCCAATGAGGATTCTGACAACAGCACGAAGGCTTCTAAATTCACGGTTTGTTGCTAATTTTATTCTGCATTGCTATTATACCTTTTTCTTGTTGGTTTTGGATATTTTTGTTTACTGGGTATACATTTTCTGTGCTAGGGAGCTGAAGAATCTTTCCACTGCTGATTTGTCAGACTTTGGCTGTCTTGTTGTATTGTTTTGTGGAGTTGTGCTCTTAGGAAGAATAGGTTCTGTATAATTTCTGATGCCTATCCCATGGTTTGTCAATTTAAATTTTGTTACATGTTGGATTCACTGTTAGGGGCTTGCTTTTATTCTATTATTTATCCACCCAATTTTCTCAATATTTCAGATATCAGTCTTATATACCATATGATCCGTGGCCAAGGAATAGTCAAGCTCTATGTGGTGTACAATGTACTAGAGGTATATCTCACTTCACATTGGCTGTGGCTTCGTTTTGCTGACAAACAGAAATGAAGCTTCAGGATTTTCAGGAGCTAGATATACATGATTTGTGTGCCTTATGCTTTTGTCTCGGGAAGACAAAGTAAGCTCTTAAAAATTCTGAAGCTTCTTAGGAGCTGATCACTAAACACAGCATATAAATTGATATAAATGTATTATGCATATAGTCATTTTGAGGTCATATCCACCTTTTTCATTTGTTATATGAACAGTTTTTCTTGATTTTATCTCTTGTTAGACTTTACCTTTTAGGATGTTAAATTATAATTCTTTTTGAGTATCAGACTTCGTGATAGATTCAGCAAGTTGAGCTGAACTTAGATGATTTCTCTCTTTCTTGCAGATATTTGATAAACTATGGCAAAGCATCAGTGGCGATATTCTGGAAACATTATTCTGCACTGCTGATGGACTTGCATGTTGCCCCCCAGAATCACTTAGACATTGGGCCAAAAGATACATTATTGACTTGATTGTTGCTGCATCAGCAACAAATATCCTTCAAACTGATCATAATATTTTTTCTTGTGGTGCTAAGCTATTGTTGATTTATTGACTATTTCCCCCTTCTCCATTGCCCCCCTTGACTTTTATTTATACTTGTTCATTCTTTTATCTTATTAGCTCAGGCAGTGACTTTATCAACTTGTATAGTGGCTCATAACAATGCCTTGGTGGCTTTGCTTGTGTCAAATAACTTTTCTGAGATCAAAAGCAACGTTTTTAAGAGATTCAGCAAAGACAACGTCCATAATATTGCATATTCTGGTGAGTGGCTCTTCTAATATACACCATATTGCCAATTCGGTATATGAATGTTTGTCATCCAGTTCCTTTTGGGGTTGTAGGATCATATTCTGGCTGATCAGAATATGATCCTGAATTTGAACCTGAATTTCTAGAAACATATACTTCATTTCTTACTTTCATCCTTTAAGATTTCTTGACATATGCACTTGCTCATACTGGATTATCTTCTCTAGCCGTGTCTATTGTATATCACGACAGCTCAATTTTAATGACATATTTCCAGAACTGTAGTAAATAATTGTTTGAAGCCCTAAAGAACATGCTCCCACCTTCCCATAAGTTTATTCTTGTAAGCCATGTAAAGATACTACAAATCACTTCTTTGACGATTTATAAATAAGCCAAAACTCAAGTACCCTTTATCTAAAATTGAAAGGAAAAGATTCACGTGCGAATCAATTATTAACGTCCGAATGAAAAAATTCGCATGCACATTTAAGCCAGCGACATGCACTTTTGACAGATTTGCATGTCATTGATAATATGTGAAAAGTACATGCACACACCTGCGTGTGCATGTCATTACTGAAGAATGTGCATGCGAATGGAATATTCGTACAATATGCATTCGCACCAGATCCGGATTCAAATTGAAATATTAAATGGAAGTTATTTTCTGATGAAAAAATAAAAAATTAGTAAAAGATCAATTATTAAGGATAAATGTGGAAAATAACATTAATTGTTGCATTGGTATTCTAAGCATGGCGGGACTCTTAGTTGGCTTTCATCTACTCATGTCACTGATGGCATTTATCTTCTCTTCAAAGCAAATCCAGTTTCAGGAATACTCTACGAAAAGTAGTTATGAAATGTAATAACAAGTCAATAATTTTATGAAAACTTATACAATTTAAATGCATTACTTTTCTCCACAATCTAGGCCCTCCAGGTGTCTTGTCAATTTGGTATATGAATGTTTGTCATCCAGTTCCTTTTGGGGTTGTAGGATCATATTCTGGTTGATACTCTGCTGTGTTATCCTTCCTTCCAATTCTTCTAATTATGGAGTGGTAATGTTTTAGGTTCATTCTAATGTGTTCATTTGTAAACATTTTTTGTGCTCAGACTCGATTGAAAGGTTCAATATTGCTGCTTTTCTCTTGTTTGTTTTGGCGCAAAATATTTTGGAGGCTGAAGGTTCTTGGTTTGGGAACTTCCTCGTTGTAAGTTACTTAATCTTAATTTTTATATATATATAAAGGCTTATCTTGTTGACGCTAAAAAGTCCGTCCTCCCCACTAAGAATGAAATTCTCTATGAAGGGTTACATAGTTATATGAATAGTTTATTGTTTATATTCAAATATATATTGACCTAGGTGTATGTGCTTGTTGTTCCAGAATGCACTGCTTGTATACTTGTGTGAAATGGCAATTGATATCCTGAAACACTCTTTCATGGCCAAATTCAATGACATTAAGCCGATTGCTTACTCAGAGTTTCTGGAGGATCTTTGCAAACAGGTAAGAAAATTTACCCTGAAGATGTGCAACCATTCCATTCGTGCTTTCTGATGATAGAGATGGTATTTTCCATCGATCTTGATTTATTTATATGTCTGAAACCAATAGACTTGCAAAGAAAATTGCTTATAAGGCTCCCCTATGATTCTATATTTCTATGACGTATATTTGTAAGTGTTTCTAATTGCTTCTCTGGCTACTTGTCATAGTGCCACTAAACTTTGTAATTAGTACAATTTATTTACTCTTTTTTTTTTTGCCTGAAAGGAAATGAGATTAGTGCATGTGAGGGTGAATACAAACAAACTTGAATTGTTCATTCCAAGGTAGCAACTTACAAGAAAGTGTGAAAATTTCTTTGCATTTGCCTCTTGCTAATTGCTGTACTAAACCTGAATTGTTCATAGTTTGATACTCAGAACCAGATGACTAAGTTTGATTGTTAGTTGGATCTAGACATCTAGTTATATAATTTTTCTGGAATTGTTTTGTCGGATCCTCTTGTTGATTTGTGTGTTACAGCCTTTTCTTTACACATACTCAGACTCTAAACGTCCAGACTGAAGGCGGGAAAAAGAGATTGACCTTTGTTCCTTTGGCTTCAGCATCCGTAGTAAGCATCTCTTTTTTTATGGCAAAATTATTCTCGAATTCTATTGCCCTTAACTTCTAAACCTTATCTTTGATTTTCTAAACCAGGTTATCCGAGTGCTGACTCCAGTTATTTGGAGGCTTTTTTGGATTGTTTTGTTGACTCTTGTGACGTACGTAATGCTTGTTAGCCTCAAGGTGTTAACTGGGTTGGTGCTTCAGAAACATGCAGCTTGGTATTTACAAAGATGCCAACGGAGAAAACTTCATTCTGACTAGTCATATAAGCAAGTAATCAGCTGAATCTTATTATCTTTATATTCTTTCTACATATACATTAGGAAAAGCATGAAAAAAGGGATTTTCCTTTACATAAATTTCTGATAAAATTAGAATTGTATAGAGCTTTGTATTTATATATGTCAGAAAAACGTCAAAGTAGAGCCACCAGACATTATACGGCATTTAGAGCTGTCAAAGTACATCCAATCTTCTTAAGGGAGAAGATAGGAGTCACAAAACGTAGTCCATGTCACACATCCTTAAAGAGGGATATAGGCCTAGGGTTGGTTACTTGGTTTGGTTTGGGCTACGGATCCGATTGTCTCTCATGTTCTCTTATTCCTCTATAGTTTCCCCTGCTGTTCCGAGGATACATCCGCCTGACTTACATCTAGACTCCTAGACACTGGTGAAGCGGTATTTACCACTGGGAGTTGTTGTAAAATATGTTGAATCCCATGCCCTGAAACTGAATATATTATCTAAACTTGAAAACTGAATTCTTTGTAGGTCTAGTTTGGTTGGTCAATTACGTACTCTCGGATATGTATATGCAAGAAATGAATGCTATTTTTCTCTTTCATTCTTCTTATGGACCATATACCAGTATGCAGTCGCGTAGGGATCTTGTTTTGTGTACTAATCTCAAATTTTTGACTGGTTGATTACTTGTGACGTGTTTGTTAGTTATCATATTATAAGAGTATAAGCTAAGATGAGGGAGATGGCGTATGGTGTAGTGAATTGAAAATGTTTAGTTACATGAATGATTTGTCTTGTAGTTAATAAAGGGGATATGAGAATAAGAAAGATTCCACTTTGGTGAGCTATGACGACGACTGTAGTAGTGTTGTGGTGGTGGTGTCTTTTATGTGTTAGACCATCTTCAATAATGAAATTGAGAGTTTCATAGCTTTTTTTTTTTAAATGGAAATAAAAATGAATTGTCAGATTTTTTCAAGATATCATGGTAATAATTAGATTTGAGTTTCAAGCAGTAGAAACTTGGGCTGATACAAATGAAACTCTACTTTGGACTTTTGTCCTTACTTTGGACTTTTGTCCAATAAAAAGATGCCATATGGGCTAATAAAAAAATTATATTGTCTTGGTTGTTTAAGTTATATGTTTCAACTTTATTAACTTTTTATTTAAAAGAAATTTAAAAAATATTCTTTGACAATTGTAAAATATTTTTATCTACGTATAGACAACCATATTGATTATACTATACATAAAAATCTATGTTATTATATGATGTCATATGATGATGTCACAAATATGGGATATTTGATTCAAATTTCATGGTTGTGAATTATAAGTAACATATGATAATGTGGAAGAAAAAGAATCTAATAAAATAAGATACGAATCTCAAATAGATGCTCTTAGTGTAGATGTTGTGCATATCCCACTTGTTGACTTACATTTAAGACCACTATTGCAATTCCATGACGTAGACTAAAGTGTGACAGTTACTTCCATTTCATACTACACATGCTCAACAATTATTGCTCATGTTGTTAAGTTTCTGACTAGACATGTGCCCATGCGACAGGTCCACACGCCTCTTGTTTATAAATTAGAATGGAGAGGTCGAAAGAAGCAGGCAGGGCGAAAATGGAGGATGGTTCATCATCAGAGGTGGAAAAGGAGAGGTCGCTTCTGGAGCATCACAAAGAGAGTCACTTCACGGGAGGGGAGGTAGTCCGTGACATCATAATCGGTGTGTCAGACGGACTGACTGTCCCGTTCGCCCTTGCAGCAGGACTCTCCGGAGCCAACGCTACCTCCTCCATCATCCTCACTGCAGGTATTGCAGAAGTCGCTGCTGGTGCCATCTCCATGGGTCTCGGCGGATACTTGGCTGCTAAGAGCGAGGCTGATCATTACATCACAGAGCTCAACAGAGAACAACAAGAGATCATTGCCCTTCCCGATACAGGTCCCGTATTGTAGTACCCCCTACCCTCATTACTCATACCACGCCCTTTAACTAACACTTGTTTATTTTTTATAAATAATAATAATCTAGAGGCGGCAGAGGTTGCACAGATATTGGCGGAATACGGGGTCGAGCCACATGAGTATGCTCCCGTCGTCAATGCCCTTCGGAGGAGCCCTCAAGCTTGGCTCCATTTCATGATGAAGTCAGTTTTCTATTCCCTACCATCTACGGACTACTTCCATGCACTCCCTTATAAGATACTTCAATATATTATACAAAAACTTTAAAGCAAAATCTTCTACAAAATCAATTAAATAAAAATATGTTATAATTCTTCAAAATTAAACAACACAATAAAAAATATATCTAGATTTTTTGGCGGAAAAAAGTGCCAAAGCCTGGAGAGTAGGCCGGATACTCTTGGACTAGGAAAACTGGAGAGTAGTCCGGATAGTCTTGGACTACTTTGAAATAATCTGAGATAGTCTGACCCCTTGCATTATCTCTAAGAATGTTCTCAATTGTATTAAGAGAGGTAGAAAATAAGAAAAGTCGTAAGATAGCGGAGAGGGATAAAGAAGTCGAACTTGAACTTGAACTTGAGATGTTCTAAGTGACGTAGGTATAATGATACTCCCTTTTCCCTAAGATAGTGTTATTAAAAAAGAATCATCTTAATAGAAACCAAGAGTGAATGGTCGTCGATGTGTTTTTTGGTATAAAAAATAGTATTCTCAACTCTCGTGACGTGAATGTTAATTGTTTAAATAAAAACTTGTGGAGTACTTTTCTAGTATTTTTTATTTAAAATAATTTGTTTATTTTAACAAATTCCATTATCGAAATTACAGATTTATTATTCTTTGCCTTCAAAATTGTATAAAATAAAAAAAAATGACACATTTTCTTATTTTACGAAGTACGTGTAATAGTAAAATTATGCAATTTTTCTTGCAATCTTATTTTTGATAATCGGAAAAACCTCAAATTTACTTTTAAAGATAGGCACTATATCGTGTTTTATCCTTGTCCTCCAAAATATGTAAAAAAATTCGTGAACTTCTGGTATACAATCAACCGACATGCATATGTGATACGTGTCCTCTTTAATTTTGAGTTTTGATTCTCTTGATTATTTAATTATAATAGCATCCTTTATTTGATACATTTTTGTAATTATCTTAAAGCAAATCCGCTTAAAGTTGAGATGTGTTGAAGAAGAAGAAAAAAAGACTAACTCGATGTGAATTAACTTATTGGAGTAGTTCTTTCTTGTATGTCAAGCCTGCGTGTTTTAATGCAATATTAAAGATAAATTTGAAAAAAAATTATGTTGGTTCTAGGTAGAGAGAAAAATGTACAGAACTTGTATGAAACTCAACATCTTTGGCAGTAATTAATTAAGTACGTAGAACTCCTTTGTTTTCCTCGGCTCATTGGACCATGGTTATGGAAATTTAGATTTAAGTATTAAAATTGTACGATTCTACTATTCAAACTAGGGGTGACGATCTGAATCGGGGTGTAGAATCAGAATCAATCAGAATTGTGATAAAATCGAGTAGAATCGTTCGGAAACGTATCAAAATCGTAGAATCGTAAGATTCAATTAAAATCGTAAGATTCTACTAATTTCACAATTCTTTGCATTTTGTTTAATAAAAGGAGGTTAATGGGCTAATTTCCAAAACTTAATAAAGCAAATAGCTAATTTACAACATTAGATTAACATATTTTTCAGATTTGACATGTTTTTATAATTTTTATTACATATATTTTTAGAAATATTTTTTTTTTGTAATTTATTTATTTTAGTGAATCTACGATCCGATTCAAAAGAGACCCTTACGATCCGATCCTAGAATATCGATTTTAATAACCTTGTATTGGACACATAGTTTTAGTGAATAGTGATTGATAGGGCTAAGTTAATGGAGTATGAGTAGGATTAAATTAGATTTATAAAGAAAACATGTAAAAGAGAGAATCTCAGTAGTTTTGATCGATATTGGTATGTTAATTGTTAGTTTGGTGCTTGCTTGGAGGTAGAAGTGTCACGGACAGAGTACAGAAAATGGAGGACCAATGGAGGTGCGCATGCACAACATGGTCCACACTGGCCCATATTGTAAAACCTGATAGCCCCAGTCTTTATCCATACTTTTTCTCTTTTCTTATTGGGCCGTCTACTTCTTTGTCCTTTTCTTTTCGATGCCCTTTATCATGAAAAGTTTTTTTGTCCTTTGCGTACTATTTCCTCCGTTCCCTTTTATACTATTGTTGAATTTACACAAGAATTAAGGAATTGAGAAAAAAAGAAGGGAAAAGGGAGAGAATGTGGATGAATATGGATTTTTATGTAGGAGAGAAAAAATAAAAAATGGTTTGATGTGAGTTTTGAGGTAGAAAAGTGAGAGAGAAAATAAATGGGTGTAGTTTTTGAAGAAAAAAATATGATAAAAATGAAATTGATAACTATATTTTAGGACGTCGAGAACTATATAATGAGACGAAGGGAGTAAGTTAGTAACTACTCCATACGTCCCCTATTATAGATCACATTTTCCATTTTGTACATTCCGAAATATAGTTTCTAGTTTTCTTTTATATCTTTTGTCTTATTAATAACATCACATCAAACTAATCTCTCTTCCTCCTTTTATACATCAAAATCCACACCTGTTCACTTTTTATCTTCTTCTCTCCTACTCCATCCGTCCCAAAAAGATATTTAAAATTATAATATTATATTAATAATATAATATTTTATCCCGGCCCTCAGGGCTCTACTCCGATACCATATCCTCTCACTTTAAAAAAGGGTCGGCCTTCGGGCAGGACCGACCCTTATGGGTAAAATCTCCTATCCGTATCCTCTCAAATTTTAGGGCGGACCGGCCCTAGTTTGGCCAGGTCTAGTTGAAAATGGTTGAAGTTAAACAATTTGCTTAATCTTGGGGGTAGCTTATGGAAAATGGGGTTGAAGTGGAGGTTGAAGTGGGTTGAAGTGGGTTGAAGCGGAAGTGGAGAGAGTGCTTAATACATGCCGAACGGGCGTAATTCCATAAACTATCTTCATCTCCATTAAATTTCTTCAATTTTACATAACTCATTTCTTCCATGATATTCTTAAATCCAAATTAACTAGCTAAACTTATTAGTAATTTAATTAAACTATTAACTCACTTCATTTTTTTCAATACCCAACTAAAAAATTAGCCAAATAACTCAAATCTTTTACTCCCTAATTTTCTCTCTCTTTTTCCTGATTTTCCAACAGCCTCAAGCCTCATCTCCCTCTCCCTCTCTTTCCTACGCTTCTTCTCCCTCCTCCATACATCTTTCCCACCATTGTTTTCATTGTAGATCTCCTAACCTCCTCCGCTCTCGATCTCCCCCATCTGTTTCTCGCACATCCTTCATCGTTGTCCCCGATCTTCAAACTCTCTCTTCATAGACCCCCTCTGATTTTGAGCAGCCTTCATCCTTCATCGATCTCCAGGTCGGATTTTCAAGGCCGTCGTCTCCGATCCAAGAAGCGTTGAGGTCGGTCTTCGGTGCATCTGATCTGATTGATTAAAGGGGGGAAAAACTCACAAAACCCATCTGGTTTCATCTGAGTTCAGATCTGGATTGGAATTGGGTTTAGGGGTATTTAGGGTTTTGGCTTTGTATTATTATTTTGTGATTTATCTTTTAAATATGATGATATTCTTAGGTTCGAGCTGGGGTTGGAGAAACCAGACCCGAAGAGGGCGTTACAGAGCGCATTAACGATCGCAATTTCATACATAATAGGAGGGTTTGTGCCTTTAGCTCCCTACATTTTCATTGATAAGGCTCAGGAGGCGGTTTACGGGTCGGTTTTGGTGACATTGATTGCTTTGATGGTCTTCGGTTACGCCAAAGGGCACTTCACAGGAAGCAAGCCGTTTCAAAGTGCTCTTCAAACCGCTCTAATTGGAGCTCTCGCCTCTGCTGCTGCATTTGCCATGGCTAAGTTGTTTCAACCCTCGCTAGCTTAGTCTCTACATCTATGTAATACGTCTATGTTACTTATTTCATGGATTTTAGCCTTTGTCGTATTATTAGTACTATCAGAGTACGTCTTCATTATCTTTTATTGTTGAATTTAGGTGATGGAAATTTGATCAATAATAAAGTTGTTGGCGGTTTAATTTGAGACATGCTTAAGTGTTGATTATCTTATAGGTTGTTGTTTAGATGAGTATACTTTAAAAAAAGTGTGAATAGTTGACATTCATCAGAATATACTTATATATTTTGATAATGTTCATGAAATTTTTAATGCAGTTTTTTGAAAATGTGATGTACATATACGGAAAGTGATTAAAAGTTCAGGCCTCTAATCTCTTCAATCGCTTCTTATGGTCACTTGCCTTCTCTAATTACTTCTCCTTTCTTCATCCACATTCAATTGGGAGAATTACGTTGTCGGTTGATGTTCCGATTTCCTCCTTCATTATCTTTACACTTGCCTCTTTTCAATGATGAAGAAGTCGGTTGGAACACCTCCCGCCAAGAGAACCCGAGGGCGACCAGAGCGTCGTCCATGTCAATGGAGCCGATGCAGAATCTTTCGAAAGGTTAGGGTTTCCCAAATTTGGGGTGAAGCTCTTCGTTCTCTTTCTGATTACATTTAACTAGTGTTGATAATATATGGCTACAATTTAGAGTGATTCAACGGATCCTTTTTCTGCAACTTACTCTTAGAGAGAAACCGATTTGGTGAGATAGTTAAGATTTCAGAGTGATATGATATTGTCTTATGAAAAGTTGTAGCCCACTCGTCATTTTAAAACTGTTTATTTGAATGCTACCCACAAAGTGCGTATTGGGGGAGAATTTTGTTTGTTTTCTGCATTAGACTCTGCGTTTAGACGAGCTGGCTTTTGGCTTTGTAGTGAGTGTTTTTGCACTCACACCTTTAGTAAGAATTGTAAGCATGCTAAAAGGGAGGTGATTCTTGAACCTGATATTGGTGAAGTTGCGATCCATGGTATCCCTGCCCCTCCCAACCCTGATTTGCTGACTGCTGATTGATAACACCTAATTTATACATGTTTTAAGAATCTAGTTGCATATTAGATTAAGTCATTCTCATTCATATTTTATATTTTTTATAGTTAATTTTACATTATTTTATATTCGAAGTCTACGCCCGTGCTTTCATGTGTTTCAGGTATTCTTAGGCGAAATAATACGAGACTGAAGAGAATGATGGAGTTGCTGAATTTTGGACCGATGCTTGCATATATAATACAAAGTCTTTATTTGGCACACCCTAAAAGTTTATTTAACACACCCATACATTCGTCACGAAGGTATTTGCTCAGACATTCGTCACGAAGGTATATGGCCAGACATTCGTCACGAAGGTTTTGGGGAGATTCGTCACGAAGGTATTGGAGAGATCCGTCACGAAGGTATTGGGGACATTCGTCACGAAGGTATTGGGGACATTCGTCACGAATCTTTTTTTTAAAAAAAATAAAAAATTCAGAATCTTGTAGAGAATTTCGATACGAGTCCGTGCATATAAAATACGTCCAAAACGGACATCGTTTGCCCTTCCAAAAGCCCTAAAAACAAAACAGTCGTTTTTGTTAAGTTCGTAATATTTAAACATAATGCATAATTATAAAAAAAATAAAAAAATCAGAATCTTGTAGAGAATTTCGATACGAGTCCGTGCATATAAAATACGTCCAAAACGGACATCGTTTGCCCTTCCAAAAGCCCTAAAAACAAAACAGTCGTTTTTGTTAAGTTCGTAATATTTAAACATAATGCATAATTATACTTTATAATTAATAAACTAGTGATATTAAATGATAATATACAATTATAGTATATAAATTTAATTGCATGATTTTTAACTATAATATATAATAATTATATTATACAAATACTAAATTTATATAAGGTGATAACTCTTACCAGAATCCTAGGAATGAACCTGAGTTTTATTTGTGCGAAAGCGACTTAATTACTCTTGAGGATATTAAGTCGCCATGGATGTTGTAGGTTTAGATTGATTTAGCGGAGCGCGACAACGAATGTTATTTCAGTTTATTCCTAGACTCTAAGAGCGTTAATGAGTTTGAATGAGATTAGCTCTCCGCGACAACGATTGTTAGTTAGTTCAAACACGTTTACTATCGTCTGAAAGGAGTTAGTAGATTATCCTAGATGTCTTACCTTCAAATAATTAGACTAGATTCAGACAGAGTGTGATTTTATTTACTAAAGCATTGTTGCGGTGATCCTTAACCTTAGACACATTTATCCCATATACTTTTATCTGTTTTATTTATTTCTTGTTAGCTTAGTTATAGTTTATCCAATCCATATCCATTCGACCTAATTCACTGATAGCGTTTCAATTAATATTACATTGGTCTCTGTGGGATCGACACTTGACTACTACAACTGACCCCGTACACTTGCGGGTACGCTTTAGCCACATCACTGATAGTGTGCCTGAGGAGTTTGGTTGTTTTTCTGATGTCCTTACTCAGTTGTCTGTGTCAGGGGATAATTCCATTAGTTTTGACATCAATCTTCTTGATCGCGTTTTTTCAAAAAAAAACTCCGGACCATTATTCCCCCAAAGTTGCGGCTCGGGTTTGCGAGGGTGTTTCTTAGTGCTCTTGACAAAGTCATGGTGCATCCGGGTGATTTTTCGGTTTCATTGATTGAGTTGTCTTGTCCACGGTTCTTGCCCTTGCTCTTGTCACGAGACCGAGTGATCGTATGCTCATGAGCTCCTCTTTCTCAGCCTCTGTCAATGTCTGATCCGGTATCGTTTCACTCTCCCTTTCTTGGCCTCGACACGTCCACGTGTTGTCAATGTCTAAGTCCGGGGGAATGTATGAGGACAAATCAACAACATTAAATGTCCCATGAACACCAATACCTGGAGGCAATTTAAGCTCATATGCATTAGGACCAAAAGCTCTAAGAATTTAAAGGGTCCATCACCTCTGTCATCTAACTTGTGCTTTCTCCTAGCAGGAAAACGTTCTTTTCTCATGTGCATGCAAACAAGATCTCATGGGGCATATGTGATCCTCTTCTTCCCTTTGTTTGCCTTGTACTCATATTGTAGTGAACGATGCTGCAATTGCTCCTGTGTCCTCTCATGTAATTCCTTGATCATCTCAGCCGGTTTGCTCCTACAGCTTGTTCACCATCCTTCAAAGGAAGTGGAATCATGTCCATCGGAGTCAAGGGATTTTGACCATACACCACCTCGAATGGACTCAGCCCTGTTACCGAATGGACGACCCTTTATACGAAAACTCAACATATGGAAGTAAGTCCTCCCACCTCTTAGGATTAGCACGAAGCATGGTCCTAAGAAGTGAGCCTAGAGTCCTATTCGTAACCTCAATTTGTCCATCTGTTTGTGGGTGATAACTAGTAGAAAATAAGAGTTTAGTACCTAGCTTTTCCCACAATGTTCTCCAAAAACGACTCATAAATTTCACATCCCTATCACTAACAATAGTTATAGGAATTCCATGCAACCTAACAACATGCTGAAAAAATATATTACTAATGTCAGTAGCATTATTTGTCATCGTACATGCCATGAAATGAGCCATTTTTGAGAACCTATCAACCACAAAAAGAAGCAGTCACTCTCCTTCTTAGTTGTAGGCACCCCCATGACAAAATCCATGGATAAGTCTTCCCAAGGTTGATTGGGAATGGGTAGAGGTGTATACAACAAAGAAGATGAACGACTCTTTGCCTTATGACAAGTCACACAACCATTGACAAAAGCGGGTTACATGCTTAATCATATTAGCCAATAGAAGTGCTCTTATAGGACGGCTAAGGTCTTGGCTATTCCAAAGTGTCCTCGTCCTTCATGAGCTTCATGAATCAAAAGTGTCCTTATAGAACTAGAAGGGATACTAAGCTTGTCCCGTCTATAAAGATACTTTTGATCCAGAAAGTAGCTATCAACCTCACCTTTAGCTAAACAATTCTCATAAATAGACTTAAATAAATCATCTTGCATGTACAAGTCTATTATCAATGCAAATCCTAGTATTTAGCTCTGATACCAATTGATACGAATCTGTTGACTCGTATGCGTTCGGAAGGATCGTGGTAGAAAGGGAAGTCGATGACGCTTATAGAACTCTTTTAGGGTTTGATAAGTATTGAATATTTCGATTCAACAAGAGATTGATGGCTTGAGAATCCACTCAAGGGGTGGACAATCTAAGATTGGTAGGCTTGATGACAGTTCGCTAACGAGAATAAGTCCAGATCCAATCAGTGGGATGACGCCGAAGCAAAGGAAGGAGATAATTCTCAAACTTAAGCTCTGCTATAAAACTCAACGTGAAAAACTTACAAAGGCAAATCTTCTCCTTATAAAGGAGGCTTCTAAACCTAAACTTCAGACAAAACTAAAGAATGTTCCCAAAAACCCAAAACATTAATTAAAACGTCATTAAACAAAATACGAAAAGATTAAGCAAATCAGTGCGACACGATTGTGTCATAGGGTCCGGCGATTGCGTCTCGACTCGGGACTCTCTGATAGGCTATGTTGTTGGGACGTGATCACAACCTTCTTAGACGTGATCGCGTCCTGGTTCGACCTACTCAGTTGGGCTATATCGCTGGGACGCAGTCGCGTCCTCCTGTGCAGCGATCGCCGTGACAGATTGTTGTAACTTCGTCTTCTAGCTCGTTCAAAGTGGATGGCAGAACCGTTGGTTGACCCTTGACTAATGAGGCTGGTTTTAAAGCCAGCTTTACTTCACCAAACGCCCGGTAGTCACCCACCTCTTCGAGCGTCGTCAAGCTCCATGTAATCTCAGTTGCACCGACGAAGCTATTTTGAGCCAATCCTTTTGTGACCATTGATTGAGTTGCCTTGGCCATGCCTCTTGCCCTTGCTCTTGTCACCGGACCGAGTGATCGTATGCTCATGAGCTCTTCTTCCTAATTCTCTATCAATGTCTGGTCGCTATCGTTTATGTTGAGCTTCAAAGACAACAACGACTTGTAAATGCTCATCAAGGTTGAGCCTAGTAGGTCTGTCGTGCTTGATTTCGGGTCTAGACAAGTGCATAGAGTTGAGCCTTGCGGGAGAAGCTATTGGCATTTATTTTTCAGTGATAAGCTGCTTCTTGATGTATTTTCAGTGAAAGAAATTCTAAAATCTGTTTTACATGTATTATATGAATCACCCAAGCTAACCACAACACACATCTATCTAGAAGAAAATAAAGTCATAGAATGCATCTAAAATGTAACTCTAGTCATTTTCAGTGAAAGGCTTGTCTTGGGGTTTTCTAATTTCTAAGGTTAGATACTTAGATGCATCTCTTCAGATTATGTGAATGACTTGCATAACTGACAAACTCAAAAAAGAAGAAGAAAATCTAAGGTTCTCAGGGATATTAATTGATTTCCCACCTTCCTAATTAGAGATTATGCTGAAAAATCCTCATTTATGTACTTATCTTTGTCTGCTATAAGTCAAAATACTTGTGATTATCACTGAATTCTGACATATTCTTTTTTGAACACTCAAGTCAATGGCTGTCTAGAGACATTAAGGGACCGTGTTGAACCTAACAATACCACCTATGCAGAGTCTTTGTTAAAGGTTGTGAAGGTTGAAAAAGTCGGCGCCAAAGATGAGTACATCGTGGAAGCATGAGCTTCATTGTTGGGCACATAAGTCTCCTCAGTCTTGAATCATATTGCAACTCTTGATATGACCTTGAATCACATCATTTTCCTTGCCATGAATCTATCTCCATAAAAGACTTTAAATACCAGAAGAATACCTTTAGTATCTGAAGGATGAGTGTAGAAAGGATCAGATTGATCGGCGTTTCAACTTTGTCGAATCTTGTTGTCGCCCTTGAAAGGTAACCTGATAGAGCGGAAATCAGGAAACAACTCAAGAACAACCAAACACTTTAGAATTCAACTAATAACTCAGATTAATGCTAGTAAACAAAGATAAATCTCAAGAGGGACACTCCCCTAATGAGCCAATCTCAGAGGAAGACCATCTTCCTGAGAGCCCAAGGCAAAACGCCCGAATACTTCTCTATTTTCTTGATGCCTAACAATGAAACGTCATGCCTATTTTATAGCACTAACCACCCATAACTGTCGTCCTTTTCCACGACTTTCTGTAACTTCTCCCATATTTAATTATATAAATTTCTACTATTTTGCATCCTAGAAATGCCACCCCTCTTCAAACAACCTTGTCCCCAAGGTTGTATTCTTTCAAACTGAGTACACCTGGATCACTGTTTTCTGAAATTGCTCCAGCACGACAAAATTGTGATTTCTGAAATTGGTGCAAAGTCTCAAGGTCACCCGGATCATGACTGGAAGCAACAGTGCGACTACTCGGTTGAAAAAGATAGTGGCCAAGACAATCAAGACCCGACTTCACATTATCCCTTGGTAGATGACTAGCCCTTGTGTCTTTGAACTGCTGATTATCTACCAATTACAACCTTCCATTCCTCCATGTAAGCAATTCTCTACTAGAGGCATCCATGTCAACATTCCAGTATCTACTTGTGTAAAGGAACAAATAAGTGGAAACAAGAATACTTGGTGGATGAGGAGGAGGCTCCGGAGGTGGTTGTAGAGAACAACCCAATTCCTCAACGTATATCTCTCGCTCTCGGAATATCACCGCCCCTGTCATCCATCTAGAATTATCCTTGACCCCAAGGCTAGGTATGGAATCAAACACAAATGCAGACGATTCTGAAACTTGAATAAGTAGTCTGTTTCCAGGGTAATTTCAGACGGTCTTATTCTTACCGCAGACACGTATAAACGAAGGCCACGAAGAGAGAAGGATATCAACATCAGAGAAGTGAAAACTTAACCTGGGAAAGTGTGACGGAATATCAGACGACTGCGTTGGCTTTGCCGGTGGAGGTGGTGGCAACGGTGGCATTCCACTTTGTGGTGGTTGAACTGGGTGATTGGGACAAAAGCGTTGAAGTAGACCAAATAAAGACCACAATGATGGGCCTAGAACACAAGCTGGAAACCCATATTTTCCTTATGTTCTTTCAGATGTTGAAATGGGCCAAGAGAATGGTCCCAATAGCTCGATAGGAAAACCAAATTGCCAAGGAGGCGGGCCTAGATCAGCCAGATCTGGTTCGGGTCCAGATCCGGATCCATACTCATTTTCTACCAGCAAGAAAACGGGTTCAAATTTTGATTGATTCCTGAACCCTAAAATCCGAACTTCCTCTTTCAACTGAATTTCACGCGCCGCTTTCTTCAATGCTCTGACGAGGTCTTCCCTGCACAATTCATGGTTGTTAATGGCATGACCCACCACGATAGGAAGATTTGAGTTAGGATTTGCCGGTGTTTTCTCCAACATTGATTGTACTTCCATCTTCACCTCCGTTTCTTTGTTGAATCCTTCGATTTGCAAGGCAACATCTATTGTCCGCTCTTTGACGAACCCTTGTGTCTCTTCCTCTTTAGCTTCGGGTTCCTGATCTGAATTGTTGAGGTCATCTCCCTCCCTATTCGCTTTTTCCTCCAACTATTTTAATTTCTTCTCCTCTATGTCCTTGAAATTGGATTGCGTAACTAAAGCCCATACCTTCATCTCGGCAATGTATGAACTAATTTCTCTTGCTAGTTCAACTTCTTCTCCATGAATTTCCTCCCAAAACACTTCCAGACATGTTCCTAGATGTCCAACTTGGAATACAAGTTCATTCCTATGTAATCCATTTAGAAGCCAACTCTCTCACTTCCCTAACCCAATTTCAAATGAAAACCCTCTCACCTCCTTGGTTTTCCTCTATCTCCATCGTTGATTCGTTGATTCTCTCAACGAGAGCACCATTTGATAGAGCAGAAATCAGGAAACAACTCAAGAATAACAAAACACTTTAGAATTCAACTAATAACTTAGATTAATGCTAGTAAACAAAGATAAATCTTAAGAGGGACACTCCCCTAATGAGCCAATCTCAGAGAGATACCATCTTCTTAAGCGCTCAAGGCAAAACGCCCGAATACTTCTCTATTTTCTGGATGCCTAACAATGAAATTTCATGCCTATTTTATAGCATTAACCACTCATAACTGTCGTCCCTTCCCATGATTTTCCGTAACTTCTCCCATATTTAATTATATAAATCTCTATATAATTACTAAAGCAAAACACTATATTCATCAATAAACTATGTCAGATCATCTACTCATCAATAAGTTATGCCACATCATCATTTGATATATCTTTTTTTTTTTTCAAAAATGAAAAATTAATTATATATGTTTAAAAATAATTAACTCAATTCTAATGTTATCTTTCCCTATTTGAACACAAATCAATTAATATATATATACAAACATCACTATTTACAAAGATCACTATTTACAAAGATCACTATTTACAAAGATTACTATTCTAAATCTATTGATATCATTTCCTTATTTAAATGCATATCAATAAAAAAGATTATAAATTAAATAAAATGCCTTTTATTTATATAATATTAATTAAAAAATCAATTAATAATCCATATTTTTATTTATATTAATTTTACATCTATATGTATATTAATTATATACATAAAACTATTAACGTGCGAATATACGAATGAAAAAATTCGCATGCACATTTAAGCCATTGACATGCAAATTTAAGCCAGCGACATACACTTTTGACAGATTTGCATGTCATTGATAATATGTGAAAAGTACATGCACACAACTGCGTGTGCATGTTATTACTGAAGAACATGCATGCAAATGGGATATTCGTACAATATCCATTCGCACCTGATCCGGATTCGGGAATAAAACTAGTTTCTACTATTTTACCTTCTAACATAACCATTATAGAGAATCTTTTTGTTATAACTCACAGCGGAATCGAGAAAATGACGCGTGATCGCGCTCTGGACGAATTGTTTTCAAGAAGATGGGAAAGATCGGAACTCCATTGAAGAGTTATGTCAATCGAGAACGGAATTACAATGTGATTAGCTGTCAATCGAGAACGGAATGATTAGCTGTCAATTGAGTGAAGGGCACATGTTATTTACTCCATGTCTTTGTTGTCAGTTTCTTTGGATACCATTTCCTTTTAATTTCATTCTACGTCTGAAATGGCATATGGTACGAACTACGAACTGCTAAATCTTCCATTACTTTCACATCGAAAGTCATGGGATATATGAACACTTAACTGAAAAAGATTATTCATCTTGAGACTGCTGGAGAGTGGAGACTAGAAGTAGCCACAGATATGCATTGTCGAGATTCATACCACAAAAACAGTTATCCGTTTCATGACTGGGTGAAAGAAGATGCATTACATTTTACAAAATTCAAAATTAGCAACTATATCCATATGAACTTCATCATTCCATACAATGAACCAGCTGATCTTCGACTTCATCGGTGAAAACTGCAATCATATGATCATATATCAACATACCATATAAAAAAAAGGATGAATGTACAAAAATTTAAGAGAATAAGCTTAATACCTTGTCAGTAATGAGGGCTGTGGCACAAATATGTGATTCTGAACTCTTCCACTGATCCTTAGCTCCTTTGATAAACTACACATACATAATGCAAGATTACTTGAGGTATATACACTAAGTAGACAGCTAGATATGCAGTGTTTAGAGCAAGCTAGCTAGATAATCGAGTCTGTAGATCCGACGGACCGCACATAATCTACTTGGATATATATTGCTTGATGCAACCAAAGTAATATAAAGCACTCTGCTCGATATCTTACAGCTCGGTTTCCTGCCTGCTAGCCAAGCAAAGTTCATGTAGCTCATTGAGACACCATTCTTCTCCTGTATGCCCCAACAACAACACTCTCGTTCCCCCAACAACGCACGTACTATGACCCCAAGCGAACTTGGGTGGCTGACCTGGCACGTTAAGAACCCGCCACATTGGTTTCTCCTCTGAAGGATCAATAAGGAAGAGTTTAGAAGGCGAGTGCAATCCAGCAATTGATCCACCGAAAACAATGATCCTCCCACAAGGCATAGTGACTGCTATATGGTCTAGTCGTGGAGGCGGGCCCGCCAAAGCCGAGTCATCACCACACACAAACTGCCTCCACTCTGGCCTTTCCTCACTCAAATCAATCGTGTAGGCGTCACCTGAACGAAGCCGCAGGTTTCCACTCTTTGCCAATCCACCAAACATGAAGATCTTTTTCTTCCCAAAGGCGGATAGGGAGTGGCCTAGACGAGGTGGCGGGGCCCACACAGTCGGGATCTCCCTCCACATTGGCTTGTCAATTGTGAGATCCAACAGGTAAGTGTCGCTTAGCAATAAACCAGCATCAGTGCAGCCACCAGATACAACAAGCTTGGAGCCTTCAAGAGTACAAGAGCTGTACCAGGATCTGGGGAGTGGCGGGGTCCCACCGAAGACCTCTTTCCAGGCAGGTTGCTTGGCATCCAAATCAAGGACAAAAACGTCATTTAGCAAGCCGTGTTGCCCGTACCCACCGAAAACCACTAGCCATGAGCTATTGAGGCAGGAGAGAGTGTGGCCCCACCGCCCAGGAGGTGATGATGCAACACTCACTCGTCTCCACTCGGGATCCTCTGCATCGAGATTGAGAATGAATGTGTCGTCCATTGGCTGCATGTTGACGCCCTCTCCACCAAACAATACGAGCCTGCTACCAGCTGCGCAGGCACTGTAGTTGCATCGTGACGGTTCAACAGTCCCTTTAACTGTCAGTTTCCTCCAGCAAACAGCTTCTAGGGTTGTGAGTTCTCGAGCTAGGCGGCCCCACCCGAGCTTTTTTTTTGTCATGAAGTGCTCTAGAGCGCCAGTAGCTTCTCGGCCCCATGCATTCTGACACACCATCTTTCTCACGTGTTCGTTCTTAGTTAACTTACTGATTCTACTACAGACAGAGCCGATCGATGCAACATCTCTAGGAGTCAAACGTGATAGTATGTTCTGGGCCAGTACTTCATCAGAGAGTTGAAGGATTCCACATATTTCTTGCTCATGCTTATTATTATAAGATAATTGGCCACTCATTGGAAAATGCTCACCTGATTGATCACTTCGTTGTGAACATGTCACTTTGAAGACTGGATAAGTGACATGATTCAGATCAATTTTGGCTTCTGAGAATGTCTGGATGCCAATTACGTGTGTAATGGTGCCATCATCGGCACGTATAGGTGAAAGCCTAAGTCTGTTCACCAGAGGAGTACCATCCTTTCGGAAATTGAGGAGTTCACCTTGGAACTCTATGCCTTGATCAAGACAGGCTCTCATCTCAGACACAATAACAGGATCAACCATAGGATGCCTTCTTTGTGCATGGGGGTCCCTGTACTGCAGAAATCGACTGCATGCAAGTCAAGCAGAGATTCAGTCAAACTGCCAAGAGCATCTTTTTACAAGGATATGATACAGTTGAATTAAATAGATTCCAAATGCAAGCAAGATATTCAACGTAATCTCTTCTAGAATAAATTCACACCAATAAATTTTGAAGCAATCTTATCAAAACAACCAATTTGTTGAGTTGGTTTCACTTCGAGAAAATTCACTTGAAATACGAAAATTTGGAAGGAGCTCATTGCCATGATTCAAGGGTATGAACCAAGCAAAGAGCATTCTTGAGGCAGTGCCGATTACACAATTACATCAACCAACGGTTTTCCTTTAGAATAGTTCCCTTGGAAGACAAAATACTCAAAAGGGAGCTAGCTAGTTGTGCCTGTTTATAACACTTGTCACTAGATTCGAAAAATATAAATCAACTATGCTGGGAGATATTACACGAAGAATATATTCCATACTTTGGTCCTTATCATTATCTAAGAAGAATTTCACTACGCTAGTACATCCTCAGTCCTCACATCCCCTAGATATGCACCGATAATGTAACACCTTAAGAGGATATTCTGCTTATTTCCACTTTGTAAAATACCCCAAAGCAGGCTGAAAAATGATAATGTGAAATGGTAGGAAAAGCTAAGAAACCTGACATTCAGTTAAGGATCTCAAAAACCGATTTAGAAGAAAAATCTGGAAGATTCAAACCAGTCAAAACTACTTTAAAATGGTGGCAAATTGAAGAGCTTGAACACATTTTCTGCTGATGGAGAAACAATATAGAAGGTCTCTCGTGTGTTGAAGATGTGCACTAGAAGTACCACAGAGAAACAACATAGCTCATTCAAACATTTTTCAGCAGAAGATGAAGAAATTTGACATGGAATATCTCTTGGGGGACAAGAGAAAAAACCATTTGGTTCCTTACACTCACATTCTACCTGATTTGCACAAGAAAAGCAACACAAGATATTACACAAGCATCTTTTAGTGGATAAATCATATAGACAAATGAAAATTACAAAATCAAATCAACCAAATTCATAATCCATCGAAATGACTAAGGCACAGATTATATAATATCACTCACTGAAGACGAAAAACAAAAAACCCTAGACAATAAAGCTAAAAGTAGGATGAAATTACCAATTACGGCCAATGACTTCGGTAGCATGGTAGCCTGTGAAGAGCTCGAAGACGGTGTTGACGTAGATGATAGGAAAATCGGGCTCCAGAGCGTCGGAAACAACTATCGAAGATGGAGTTTCCGCCATGAACGGGTAGCTGTACAAGCTTCCGCTAGTTTCCATAATTGATCCATCCTCTTCGTCTTCATCGTAGAACTCCTCTTCCTCGACTTTGTGATTGCATTTCTGTCTCTTTCCAGCCGGACTGCTGCTCATTTCTTCGGATCCTCCACCGGCTTCTTCCATGGCGTTTCTATCTTTACTCCTGCGTTCGGATCTGCTTCTGGTGGAGGCTGGAATGTCTGTTTTGTTCCTTCACTTCTGTCACCTGCCTATATGCTCGAAAATATCTATCTTCATATAATTGTCCTTATATTGGACCCTTAATTACAGATATGCCACCCTTTATTTTCTAGATATTTCTGAGATATGCCACCCTTTATTTTCTAGATATTTCCGTTACGTTATGCTATCTGTGTTCCATAATATAAGATTCATTTTCGTTTTAGGAGTTTTTAAAAATAATTTGCATTTTTTAATTTTGGAAAATTGTAATCGTCTTTTATTTTTGGGTTTGTCGAACGTGTGTTCATGAGCACACAATAAACAACTAAAAATTGAAATATAGAGGCCCTATACCCTTCTAGGAAAATGGATAAACTCATCACAACGAAAAATATATTACATTTACAATGCAATTCATTCCTCTTTAGTTATTTATTGCTACCTGTGTTCCATAATATAAGATTCATTTCCGTTTTAGGAGTTTTTAAAAATAATTCGCATTTTTTAATTTTGGAAAATTGTACTCGCCTTTTATTTTTGGGTTTGTCGAACGTGTGTTCATGAGCACACAATAAACAACTAAAAATTGAAATATAGAGGCCCTATACCCTTATAGGAAAATGGATAAACTCATCACAACGAAGAATATATTACATTTACAATGCAATTCATTCCTCTTTAGTTATTTATTGTTCCTTTATTTTTACCTGCTCTGTAATACTCATTTTCACCCAATACACTTTATTTATATGTTTGCGATATTGGGTTTACGAATATACTCTGTCCCGTTATTACAGTCCATTATCTCATTTTGCAGAAGAATTAGGAGAAATGAGAGTGAAAAGGGGGATGAAAAGAGGTTGTGAGTGAGTGTGAAATTTTATGTAGGAGAGAGGAAATAAAAAATGTATGGTTGTGTGTTTTGATGTGAAAAAAGGAGGAGAGAGAAGATAATTGAGTGTAAATTTTGTACTCCTCCCGTCTCTTTTTTATGTTCCCATTTCCCATTTTGAGTGTCCCAATTTGATGTTTCCATTTCTATTTTTAACCACAAATCTTTACCAATATACCCTCATCAAAACCCATTAATTTCCTCCAAAACCACAACAATCCAAAATACACTTTAATTTTTCTCTCTCCCATTATTTTCTCACTCAATCTTAACCCTTTAATTTCCCATCTCTCACCATTCTCTCATCCCAATACACTCTCTCTCCTATTTTCATCCCTCTCTCTCCTCTCTTCTCTCCTCTCCTTAATTCTCGTACAAAGAAGGGAAATGAGAACATAATTAAGGGACAGAGGGAGTAGAAAAATGTGAGATAAAAATGGAAAGATGACTAACATTTTGGGACGCTTAAAAAGGAATCATAGAGCAATACAATCATCAAAAACATCAAAGTACTTAAATGGAAAATGGAGCGAAATTGATGGGAAGAGGGAAAAGGTGAAAAGAGGATGAGGTGAGTGGAAGAGAAAGTGAAATACGTGTATCTATGTGGCATGAAGATATTTAGTGGAATCATAAAATATCTAGGTCAGCGAACAACTACGAAACACAAGTTTATCCGTCGTCCCACACACCCACCCCCTCGTCCCCGAACCCAATCATCTGTTTTTTTAGCACCGAAATCATAAGTAAAACCGCAACTGATGCGGGGATAAGCCGCAGTTGCCGACCTAGACACCAAACTCGAATAGGAACTCGAACAGAGAAAAAAGGCGGAATTAGAATGAGATGAAAGAAGGATAAGTCGAATGATAGGCCAATTGGAACCAAATCAAACAACGATAAAACCCTTGAACTTAAGAATAAGAACCTTACCGAATGATGAAGAAACCCCAACGGATGATTACAACCAGACACAATGACTTTGGTGGGTCAAGGCACCTGGAGGTTGTTCTATGGAGTCCCGATAGCACCAACCTTATGGAGGAGATTGACACACACAAGTACAACTAGGGCCAACTCAACGACAATGCACACGGGGCACTCTTTTCACAAAAGCTCTCTTTTGGGAGGAAAAAAACGATAAACGCTGTATTCAATATCAAAGTCTGGGGGGGCTAAACAATAACTAAGGCAGCCTTATATAGGGTTCATAAGGGTGCCAACTAAAGAAATAAACAATAAAAAGTATATCCTAAAATAATAATCCCGAAAAACAATTAAACATCCGAAAATAATGTTTCAAAAGGAAGCCTCGGCGAAGTTAATGAATTGACCGAGTTTCCCGGCCGCGGGCGCGGTTATGGAGCTGCGGGCGCGGTTGACTTGAATGAGCCGCGGGTGCGGTTATGGAGCCGCGGGTGCGGTTGTAGACATGTCGCCGACAACTCTTTTTGAAACGGCTCGTTCTCTCTCGTCTGAGATCGGAATTGAGCGATTCCAAAGCCTAGAGTTTCGTCTTGAAGTCTAGTTTGTTTCATCTTCAGTACTTGACTTCTCATCTTGACTCGAACCGGATCTCTACGAGCTTGAATGGCTACAATACGAGCTCGGGCTACTATCAATGACTTGAATGATGGCTCATAGCGATCTTTAGCCCTAGCTCCAGTGGTTAGCACATCTTTAGATTTAGGACGGGGCGTCCTTGATCTCATAACTTCATGGAATTCCAAGATTTAGTGGAATCATAAAATATCTAGGTCAGCGAACAATTACGAAACACAAGTTTATCCGTCGTCCCACACACCCACCCCCTCGTTCCCGAACCCAAATCATCTGTTTTTTTAGCACCGAAATCATAAGTAAAACCGCAACTCTTTAGACACAAATTTCCCTAGATTCTCTTTCACCTGGAGGTAGACATGACAAAAGGGGCAAACGGGTCGGGTTCAAGTTCGAGTCAATCGGGTTCGGGTCGAAAACGGGTTCGAATCAAACGGGTCGATAATATTTCGGGTGGGTCAGGTTTGGGTTCAGGTCAACCCAACGGGTTTCAAATGTTCGATTTTTTTATTGTAATAAAGAAAATAGAATTTAACCAATATTTTTACAATAAAATATTGTTATTATATTATTATTTAATAAAATAAATTGTTATTTTTTAATTTTAATGGAATAAAACATGTGAAAAAGTGGTTCCCTTGACGAGTTTCGAGAAGTTCAGGTTGGTCCGGGTTTGACCCAACGGGTCTCGGGTCGGCTCGGGTTTGAACCCAACGGGTTTCATGAGTTTTCGGGTCGGGTTGGGTCGTGTTTTTTTTGGGTCGGGCCGGGTCGACCCTACGGGTTGGATTAACTTTTGTCAGGTCTACCCGGAGGAAATCTGCTACTAATCATAACAATATTCTTAAAAGACTAAATCGTGTACTTATTCATACTAATATCATTTCGATTTTCAACAATCCCATTGTTCATCGTCGCCCCTTTCCCTCCTCGGACCATTGTCTTAATACAATCAACTGAGGCAATTCTACTGAAAACGTTAAAATCCCATTTCGATATGAAAATGCTTGGTCAAACCTCCCTTCTTTCTCTCGATTAGTTTCCAAAGTATGGTGCTACAAAACCTTTGGATCCAACATGTACAAGTTCTCTGCTGAACTCAAATTGCTTACAAATTACGCTAAATCCTGGGCTAAAATAACAATAATCTCAACTTCCAACAAATCAAACACACTGAAGAGACGCTTTAAGAACTTCACTCTATTTTTCTTACTAATCCTAATGACCCCGCTATAAATTATCGCATTCAAAATATGACTCCTAAGTTTAACAAAATTATTCAATTACAAAGTAGCTACTGGAAGCAAAGAGCTAAACTCAAACATATTTCCCTAAATTACAAAAGTACTAAATACTTCCATACTATTGCTAAAATTAGAACATATAGACAAAAACAACTTAAATTTTGCACTAAAGATGGAATTTATCTTTTTGATCACCCATCTATCTCTCAAGCCATGAGCAGTGAACTATCTGAAATATTTAATACTATAGGGTCTCATATCCCTTCCTATGAACTCGATATCATTCCCAACATCATTACAATGAAGATAACAAACTACTCCTTGCCAAGCCAACTTTCCTGGAAATTAAAACAGTTGTCTTTGAACTCCCTAAAGACAAAACTCCGAGACCTGATGATTTTCATGTGGACTTTTACTAAACTTATTGGGATATTATTGCCTCCGCTCTCTACCCTGCCATTAAATCCTTCTTTCACACTGGAAAACTTCTTAAATCCCGGAACCACTGGTTTATAGTTCTCATTCCTAAGATAGACTCCCCTATTAATATCAATCATTTTCGACCCATTAGCCTTTTGTAATACTTCTTACAAAACTATCACTAAAATTATTTCTAATAGGCTTAAAAATATTCTCCCTCAAATTATCTCTCCTTTTCAAGGTGCATTTGTTGAAGGTCGTCTTATTCAGGACAACATTCCTGTTGCTCATGAAATCTTCCACTACTTCCATAAAAAACTAAGGGGCAAAACGGGTGGATGCTCTTAGGCTTGTTAACCACAACCACAACAATCTTAACCACCTTGTTTATGATTTCATCAACTTTAATAGAACATGGAATTTTACCCTTTTAAACATCTTTTCACCCAATGACTGTATAGAGTCTATTGCCCAAATTCGCATTCCAAACTCTGACATTCCTAACAAAATCGTTTGGACTCCCTCTGTGAATGGTAATTTTTCCACTACTTCATCTTTTGATCTCTCCAGATCACACAATAATCACACTACCATTCCTAATTCCTTGTATTGGAATAAGTCTACCTATCCCAAAATGAAAAAATTCTTTGGAAAGCCACCTCTGATTGTCTCTTTACAACTGGAAGGTTTAATCAGTTTTATCACCATGCTCCCGACACATGCTCTCTTTGTAATGAAACCAATGAAGACTCTAATCATCTCTTCTTCTTCTTTTTCCCTTATATTGTTCGAGTTTTGTCATCTTTAAACCTAAAACCTATTACTATTACTAACATTGATTGTCAAAATCTCTTCCTTGACAAATTCAACACTTTTACAAACCAAAATGTCAACCATGATCTAGCCTTCATAGCTTGATGGAACATTTGAAAAATTAGGAATAATGTTATCTTCAATCAAGCTAAGCCTATGAATCCATGGGAACATGCCAACACCATCCTCTATCAATATAACCAAATGAAAGCATCTAGTGCTACTAATACTGACTTAAATAGACCTATTATGTGTCTTAACAAGCCCACTTCCAAACAATAGGAGTTGTAAACACCCTACTAAAACAACCTGGAAGAAACCTCCCGCTGGAATTGTCAAAATAAATTGTGATGGTTCTTGTTATAATTCTCAAACCTCCTCAGTTAGCGTTATTATTAGGGGTCATACTAGTAAAATCCTTCATACAGTAAACAAATCATTCCTACAATATTTATCCTTACTTGTGAAGCTTATGCAATTCTAGAAGCCATTTGGGCGGATGGTCCCTTAGGTTTTAAAAATGTTTTGATTAAAAGTGGCAAACTCACTGTTGTTAGTGCTATCAAGAGAGTCTCCATGAGAAATTAGGATGTTGTCCTCGACATCCAAAACCACATATCATGGTTCAATTCTTTTTCATTTTTACATTGTTTAAGAGAATGTATACAACTTCTGACTTTCTGGTCACTAAGGATCTCAACACAACAGAGCTCTTCAGCTTCATTAACATGCTTGAAGACCATTATCTGCAAGGTTTCTGTCATAATCTTCGGAGTTCCTCCTTCTACCAACACAGTTGTAAGTTCTATAAGATCATCAGATGTGATGATTAGGGTACCCTTGATTTTGTTCAAGGACCTATTGTTTGCTTGTAAAAAAAAACTATTAGTTTTGTAGTTAAAAATAAAAAAGCAAATATAAAACCCATTATGACCCTTATTGTTAAGGATGGCAATAGGATGAAGATTTTTTATGGGGACTAGTGTGAACGCGCCCGCGCGATGCGCGGGCTTAATTGCGTCGACGAAACATAATTAATAAAGAATGAAGAATCAATAATATTTGTTTCTTGCAACGAACGGTATAATCACAGACGTTAAAGAGTCGAACCGTCGTAGACGACCTTCAAGTCTTCTACTATGTGGAAATAAGTTATAGATTACGATGACGATGACAATTGAATTTGTATTATAATATTATGTATTAGTTTCATATTGGTCTTATATATTAATGGGTTACAAACTATCTCATAGAATTGGTCTCATATCCTCACAAACACTAAAACGTGACAATAAATTAGATGAATATTAACCAATCAAAACAAAGTAATAATATGTATTAAGTGGATTTTGAAAGAACCTATAATTTTATATTAGATTAGATGGGGCTGGGGATGCTCTCATCCTCATCGAGGATCCCCATACCCATCCCCATTGAGGATCTCCGCAAGAGTTTATGTATGGGAACTCTAAAAAAAAATTACATCCTAATATTTTTTGAATCTCTCTATATTATTTAATAATTATTTGTATTTTACACAAAAATTATGTTTTAAATGAAATATTCTAAGAATTTGGTTATATTTCCTCCATCTTCAACCTCGTTCTAGTATAAATTACGCATACGAAAGTTTAGCGGGATGGAGAATCCCCACTAAATATATTAAATGGGAAAAATTAACGGGGATGGGGATTCCACAACGGGGACGAGGATGGGCAGGGATGGGGACACGGAAAAATTTAGACCATAAACGAGGATGGGGATGGGAAATGAAATTCTAAAAAGGGATGGGGACGGTAAGGGAACTCCCCGCCCCAGAACCGCCCCATTGTCATCCCTACTTACAGTAAGGATACACAATTTGGACTCACAAATCTGATTCAAATGATTTGGGATTCCTCGTCCCTACCACCAAACCAAATCTACGAATAAAAATAAAACAGCTCCTGGCTAGATGAACTCATCTCGTTCCGACCGTATAAGAATTTACAAATCCCTCTGATTCACCGCCCGTGAAACCCCGATTAATATTCGATATATTATCATGTATGAGATATGCGGAGGGATTAGGTGCTATGTACAATTTTTTTATGTTTGGGTAAATTGTATACATGATCCCTCAATCTTTTTTTTTTGGTACAAACAAACAGTAGGTCCTTGAACAAGATCAAGGGTAACCTAAATCATCAAAACTGACGATCTTATAGAGCTCCTTATACAATAGATTGCTAGAGTTATTATGAAAGAGCAGTGACCGAGCTTCTTGGAGACGACCATAATCTTGAAGATTATGAATGAGACTGAGGAAGTTCTGAAGGCCTTCTGGAGTCACATCTTGAGAGGCGATGAAATCAGCAGATGTGTTACATTCCCTGAAACAATGTGATATAGTAAACGAATCAAACCACGAAATATGATTTTTGATATCAAGGACAATGGTCCTAATTTCCCAAGGAACCTGCAAGAATCCTTTAATAGCATTAACAACAGTAAGATTGTCACTTTCGAGAGTGACTTTAGTAAGATTTAGGGACCCAACAACCAAAATATCTTCAAGAATAGCGTAGGCTTCAGCTATAAGGACAAAAGAGGTAGGGATGTATTTTTTTATCAATAAAGATAATATGGCTATTGCAGTCTCGAATAATAGTGCCTATAGAGGCCAAATTGTTGTTTTTGCAAGAGGCATCCGTGTTAATTTTGAAAATGGAGGGGGAGGTTTTTTCCACGAGTTTTTTCTCGGTCGTTTTTTATGGAATTTCTTTTTTTTGCGGATATTGGCGGTATTATGGGAGCAGGTGCATTGGTCAAATTGATACAGGATACTGTTGGCCAGTTCCCAAGGGTCCTTAGGGGCAACTGAATTAAAAACTGCATTGTTTCTGATTCTCCAAATGTTCCACCAGGCTATAAAAGCAATATCAGAAGTTGGGCAAGTGGAGCAAAAAGTGCCAAAGTTATCAAGGAAATAATTGAAGATTTCAATACCTGCTATGTTATGAAGATTGATGTTAAGTTCTTGAAAAACTCTAATGGTGTAGGGACAGGGAAAAAATATATGGTTAGAATCCTCATTATGCTCATTACAGAGAGAGCAGGTATCATAGACTCGATGGAAGAACCTATTAAGGCGTTCAGTAGTAGATAGACCATCAAAGGCGACTTTCCATAAGAAGTTTTTAACCTTGGGATAAATGGGTCTAGTCCAGAACCAGGAGGTGGGAAAGGGGTTATTAGACGAGGGAGACTTGACAAGGTTAAAAGCTGAACAAGTAGAAAAAGTTCCATTTCTAGAAGGAGTCCAGATTATTGTATCATGAATGCTGGATTGGGGGATGCGAATTTGGGATATTTTAACCACAATATTATGGGGAAGATGTTGATTAAGAAGATCTAAGTTCCAAGTTTTATTAGTATTGATAAAGTCAGAAACTTTGTTAGAGGAGTTGTGAAAGTTAAGAGGTTATAGATTATGGAGATTCAAAATCCAGTTGTTTGTGCCTAAAAATACGACGAGTGTGGAACGTGTGAAGAGCTACGCGGAGGAAGACTGTGTCGACGCGACGAGAGGAATGAAGGATGTCGTCGACGTGACGAGACGTGGAAAAGGTCTCGTTTATCTTGAAGATTAGGTCGGCCGAGCATATTTTATCTTATTCCTTATTATATTATTGTAATTGGTAAAAGATACGAAAAAGAATATCTTTTACCTTGTTTGTTATATCGTTATTTAGATAAAAGGAAGAGATAAGATCTCGTTTCCTTAATGATATTATTAGGGTTAGCCTATAAATAAAGGCTAACGCCTGCTTTGTAAGCATTCAGCCACCATTACGAGAAATACCAAGTTCAAGCTTCAACCCTAATTTCCTACTTTGTTCTTGAGTGTTGAGATTATACCGTATTCTTTGATCTTTGCCCTACTATTGCTTAGTTATCTTCTCGTAGGTAATTTCGCTACAAACACCAGTTATCTTTCCATAAATCAATATTGTTTCCATTACCTAATTGCCAAAAAAGGCCAGTTCTGAACTTGTCTTTAATGGAGAGGAGCCTGTTAAAGTGCCAGGAAAAACTAGAGTTAGTTTCCATATCAAGAAAGTTATTGTTCCTAATGTATTTCTCATTTACTATTTGGACCCAAATACTTTGGGAATTGGACATGATTCTCCAGAGAAGCTTCATTTGCAGAGCAATGTTGTTTTCATGGGAAAGACGAAGCCCAAGACCCCCTTTAGCTTTAGGTTTACAGATATTCTCCCATCGTTGAAGAGGATGGTGATATGGTTTAACATTATTCCATAAGAAGTTTTTATAGATATAGTCAATTTCATCACAAACACCTTTGGGTAGAAGGAAACTTTGCATAAGATAATTGACTTTGGAGGCAAGGTTAGACTGAATCAGCAAGGTTCTTGCAGCTTGAGAGAGAGAAGAGGTTTTCCAGGTAGAGAGTTGCTTCCTGAGTTCGTCCAGGGCTTCTTTAAAAGAAGCTTTGGTAATGCGACCTTTGAGTATAGGGATGACTAAGTATTTCTCCATTTTAGTAGTTAAAGGAATGTTCATAATACTAGCTAAATTGATAGCTTTATCTTTAGAGATATTGTTGGAGACCTGAAGAGAGCTTTTATGAAAGTTAATAGCAAGACCACTGAGCTGAGAAAATTTGAGAAGAAAGTTGTTAATATAGTGCATATTAGTAGCAGAGGCATCTGCAAGAAGGATAGTATCATCAGTGAGGGAGAGGAAGGGAATAGGAGATCCATGAGCAATAAGCTTAATACCAATGCTATTATTGGGTTGATTGGATTCGATGGTAAGTTTGCGGGCTAGGTATTCCATAGCTAATATAAATAGGAAGGGGGCAATAGGGTCACCCTATCGAATGCCACATTGAGGCTTAAATTCAAAGCCAGGTTGATTGTTGACAAGAACTGAGATTTGGGAGGTAGTGAGGCATTCAAGAACAAGATTAACCTAGTCAGGAGCAAAACCAAATTTGAGAAGAATATTTTTGGTAAATTGCCAGTTGATTTTATCAAAAGCTTTCTCCATATAAATTTTAAGCGCCATCCACCCATTGTTGCCTTTGGTCTTTTTGTGAAAAGATTGAAAGATTTCATGAGCTGCAAGGATATTGTCCTGGATGAGACGACCCTCAACAAAGGCACCTTGAAGGGGTGAGATGAGTTTTGGTAGAATGCTTTTAAGCCGATTAGACATAATTTTGGTGATGATTTTGTAAGAAGTATTGCACATGCTTATGGGTCTAAAATGGTTGATAGTAATGGGGGAGTCATTTTTGGGGACCAAAGATATGAAAGAGTGATTCCAAGACTTTAGCATTTTGCCAGAGTGGAAGAAGGATCGAATAGCAGGACAAAGGGTTGGAGATACTATATTCCAATAGGTTTGATAGAAATCTATGGGGAAACCGTCAGGACCTGGAGTTTTGTCTAGGGGAAGCTCGAAGACTGCTGATTTAATTTCGTCAAAAGAAGGTTTTTTGAGGAGGAGATAATTGTCTTCTGGTGTGATAATGGGTGTGATGATGTCAAGTTCAGTGAAGGAGGTATTAAAGTTAAGAGAATATATCTATCAGAGAGTTCTTTCGTAATTGCCTCCGTTATTGAGTTGTGATCGGTGAGAATGGAACCATCTTTAGTGCGAAATTTTAGTATTTTTTGTCTATGAGTATGGATTTTGGAGATACAATGAAAGTACTTTGTGTTCTTATCATTGAGAGAAAGGTGCTTGGTTTTGGCTCTTTGCTTCCAATACCTATCTTGAAATTGAATAATTTTATTGAATTTCCTAGTCATGTTGGTAATTCTATGTTGAATAGCTGGGTCATGAGGAGAAGTAAGGAATTTAGAGTGAAGGGTCTCAAGCTTAGTTTCCGTTTCTTTAAGCTGTTGGAAGGTGAATATATTATTATTGCGAGCCCAATCCTTGGCATATTGCTTGAGAAGTTTAAGTTTTTGAGATAGTTTGAACATGTAAGAACCATTAATTTTGTATTTCCAGATTTTTGAAACAATTTTGTTAAAAGAAAGAGAGTTGACCCAAGCATTTTCATATCGGAAAGGAATACAGATATTACGAGTGGAATTTCCCAAGGTGAGGGTAATAAGACAATGATCTGAGGTAGTGAAAGGATGATGGTGTATGCTTGGGTTAAAAATCATAGACAGAGTTGAGTGAAACAGAGCTCTATCAAGTCTTTCCATGATGTTGTTACTATTGTTACTGGATTTACGCCAGGTGAATGGAAACCCAGTGAATTTGGTGTCAACAAGATCAAGCGAGGAAATGCGATTACAGAGTCTTATATATCTCGAGGATCGAGGAGCGAGGCCTCCTATCTTGTCACTAGAGTCTAGAATGTCATTAAGGTCGCCAATGATAAGGATAGGGAGATTTTTACTAACTGTTAAATCTTCAATATGGTTCCAGAATTCATCTTTCAATTCATCTCTAGAAGGAGCATAGACGAAGAAAATCAAGAAATCGAGGTTATTGTAGGTGTATTGCATTTCAATAGAGTTGTTGGTACTGGCAATGTGAGTTAAAGTATTAGTGGCTTCAATGATTTTGTAGAAGAGCCAAAGACCACCTTTAGTGCCATTAGTTGGGACGGTGATAGCAGCATCAAACCCCATTTTCCTAGTCACAAATTGAGTAGGTGGATTTTGGGTTTTAGTTTCACTAAGACATAAGATGTCGAGTCTATTTCTTTTAGTAATGTAGGAAATTTCAGAGATAAGTTCAGTTCTTCTGGATCCTCCAACGTTCCAATAACCTATATTCATATATAACCATTGTTATAATTGGAAACATTGTCACATTTAGTGTCATAAGGGAGATATTGCTTAAGACTAATATACATGTAATTGTAAAGATGGAGAGGTTTGAGCAGAATAGCTTTCCGGATCTTATGAGTTATAGTCAAATTGTAGATTATGATCAAAACATGCAAGCAATCAATCGGTAAATTGATACAGATTAGAGTGGAGTTGAAGACATTATGAGTTCGTATTGTGCAAGAGAGGATTGAAAGAAAGAGCTGTAACAAGAGAAGTATTGTACTTAGACGACAAATAGTAGTAACTGAAACTTGTAATAAACTTCAAAGTCTTAATAGTTCCATTACATTTCAAAAGATCACAGCCAAAGAACTGAAAATTGAAGCTGTCATTCATAGTGTCTGAGTAGGATGTCACAAAATATTTCAAGGATAAGGGAGAGTGATAGTACTCGACGTCAAGTGCAAAAAGAGTGCAAACATTAGAGAGAGGCTTACTGATAATGATTATTCTTGGATTGCTTTGGCCTTGCCTTTGGACTTCTTCTGTTTCTTAGGTTGGGGTGGGGCAGGAGCAACTTCGTCTTCTTCTTCTTTCTTGCTGGGCATCATAGCAATATTCGAGGATTCTGCTTGGGCTGAAATATCAATATTGTCAATCTTCTTCCGAATGGAGCTAGTAGACTTATCTGAGACTTTTGGAGATGCAAGTTGGGGTTCCATGTTGATGGGTGGAGAGTACAACATTGGAGGAGGATTACGCAGGAGAGGCCTCATCATTATTGGGTTCATATTCATCATATGTGGTGTCATATAAGCCAATTGCTGCTGAAAGTGGGCAAACATGTGTGGTGGGGAGAGATCCGGGCTCATGTTTGGAGGAAGAGGGTATGCAGGGAGGACTTCTGAGGTGGTGCTATGGGACCTGGAGCTTGAGTGGCTACTGGTGTTGACAATAGGGAGATATGGTTCCTTGATTTTGAGGGGCTTCTTGTGAGTACTGAACTGGGATGACTGAGATGAGCTAGCACTTGCACCTTGTTTGATCTGAAAGCTTGGACCAGGAGCTGCCTTAGGTTGAACACCTGATCTTCTAGAGAGAATGTTGTTGAGCAGTCTGGCTCTAGTCATCTCTGCTTCACTTGTCTCCTCAGCTGTCATGCAGATTTGAGCTTCAAAGGCATTAGGGAGTGTTTGTGCCTAAAAATACGACGACTATGGAACGCGTGAAAGCTACGCGTAGAAAGATAGAGGCGACGCGACGTATGAAACGAAAGATGGCGTCGACGTGACGTTATAAAGAAGAACGTGTCGTTAAGCTATGGGAATTAGGTCAGCTGCCACTTAGTTACCTTGTTCTATATTATATTCGTGTAAATGGTAAAGGATAAGATGAAACAAATATCTTTTACCATATTTATTATATCGTTAGAAGGAAAAGGAAAATATATTATTTCCTTAGTAAGAACCTAGGGTTAACCTATATAAAGGTTAACGTCAGCCTTTTGTAGGGACATGGTACTACGCCGTAATATCAACACCACAAGAAAGTTCAAGTTTCAACCTTATTCTCTCGTCTCATTCTCTTAGTGTTAAGATTATACCGTTCTCTTTGATCTTTGCCCTACAATTGCTTAGTTATCATCTCGTTGATAATTTCGCTACAAACAATTGGCGCCCACCGTGGGGCTAGATAAAAAAAGGTGTCGTCTTTCCACATAAAGGGAACCTCTTTTCCGCAGGAAGCCATGACGTCTTCGATGCCGCCCCAAGGAGAATCTCTCACCGTCTTAGGAGGACCGCCGTCTCACGCAAGCTCCAGTACGAAGAGACTCGCAAGGACCATCGAAGACCAAGGCAACTCAGTCCCAGTCCATCTCTCCAGAGCCTCCAACAAGAACTCACCCATCACGTTCGAAGAGCCAGACGAAGAAGTCAAGCACCATGACAGCCTGGTGATCTCCGTGATAATCAAAGATTGTAAAGTCAAGAGAATCCTGGTAGACAACGGAAGTTCGACCAATATCATCGCCCTCTCCGTTATCCTTGAACTCAGACTCTCCATTAAAGATATCTATGGAGAGCGTATCCGTCTGAAAGGATTTAGCGGAGAGATTTCAGAGATGTTAGGAGAGATCACCCTCGAAACGTCCGTCCAAGGAGTCAGCCTCCCAACCCAATTCGCAGTAATGGAAGCAAGATCCCCATACAACGCCATCCTAGGAAGACCATGGATTCACGGAATGAAAGCGGTCTCGTACACATATCACCAATCCCTCAAGTTTCCAACGCCTTGGGGGAATACGCGAAGTCAAAGGCGACCCCTTTACGGCCAAAGAGTGCTACAGAATCGGTATGGAGGGAATCACGACGCCAAAGATCAAAAAAGACGAAGTAAAAGAGTTCCAAGTAAAAGCGTCCAACAAATACGTAAAACCAAAGTGTCCAGAATTGGAAGACGTTGCCGTAGACGGTAAAAAGCCAGAAAGGATCGTAAAAATAGGTACTGACGTTCCCGAGAAAATCAGAGGGGAACTAACGGCGTTCCTAAAGTCAAAGAGTCAGTGTTTCGCCTGGAGCCATGAAGACATGACAGGAATATCCCCTGACGTAATGCCCCATAGGTTAAACGTCGACCCTAAGTTTGTTCCGGTAAAGCAAAAAAGAAGAAAGTTTGCCCCTGAATGCAATAAAGTGGTGGACGAAGAAGTTAAGAATCTCCTCGAAACAGGTAAAATACGAGAAGCAAAGTACCCCGATTGGCTAGCCAACGTCGTTGTAGTTCAGAAGAAAAATGGGAAATGGAGGGTATGCGTCGACTTCACGGATCTCAACAAAGCATGCCACAAAGATTCTTTCCCCTTCCCCCATATAGACGCCATGGTAGACGCCACAACAGGTCATGAGATGTTGACGTTTATGGACGCGTTCAGCGGATATCATCAGATTCAATTGGACTCCAAAGATCAAGAGAAGACGGCGTTCATCACCAATCAAGGCATTTACTGCTACAAAGTCATGCCTTTCGGCCTCAAGAACGCTGGAGCAACATACCAACGCTTGGTTAATAAAATGTTCAAGGAGCAAATAGGAGATACCATGGAGGTCTATATCGACGACATGTTGGTAAAGTCCAGAAAAGCCGAAGATCACGTAACACACTTGAAAGAGGCGTTCGCAATCCTGGAAGAGTACAGGATGAAGCTCAACCCTACCAAATGTTCTTTCGGAGTCTCCTCGGGGAAGTTCCTCAGATACGTCGTGACCCAAAGAGGGATAGAAGCCAGTCCCGAGCAAATAAAAGCCATACTCGATCTCGAGTCTCCACGATGCGTAAAAGACATACAAAAGTTAACCGGAAGGGTGATAAGCGGTATTTTACATAGCGCTACTATAGGTTATTAGCTCATTTTGTATAGGATTATGCTAGATGTTATGATGTATTATGTAATCATGGAGTTCTGGAGAATTGAGTCACATATGAGATTACAGAAGATGATGTGGAGCATTGAAGCATAAGAAGAGGAGTCGAAGCTGAAGAAGATCACATGTACCATTGGAAGCAGCTGAAGACGAAGCCAAGGAAGCCACAGAAGCCAAATCCGCGATCGCGGGTACCAAACCGCGATCGCGGAAAACCTACTGGACCAGCCAAGATCACAGAAGAAATTCCGCGACCGCGGGTCCCAAACCGCGATCGCGGAAACGCCATCTGAAGAAGCCAGATCACAGAAGAAAATCCGCGACCGTGGGTCCCAAACCGCGATCGCGGAAATCCGCCAGAGAAGAGTTTCTTCATTTGCCCGATTTAGTATGTTGTGTTAAGTTTTGTAACGTTTTTATAACGTTTTTAGCTTCAATTTGTCAGTTTAATTCTGCAGAGATTTATAGGTTTTAGGTGTGGATGATCTTCCATCATCTTACACATTCCATTTCCAAGTTTTGAGAGTTTTTCCTCAAGAACTTCATGAGTTGCTAAGTTTCCATTGTTTTGCTTGACATTTGAAGCTTTCAGATTGATTAAGTTGTAAGATTTCTTTCCTTTGTTCTACTCTTATGATTGTCTCTATTCTCTTGTGTGTATTGTTATTGAATTAGATTTGCTCATTTAGATTGGCCATCTAAGTAGTTTCATCTCATTCATATTGCTATTGTTTGGTTATTTCTAGTTGAAATACCATACTTGTTTGTAGCACACACAATTTGCATGAACTAGTTGTGAATGTCAATTGTGAAGAGAATTGAGTACATGTCCAGTATCTGACTAGTTGTCTATGGTATTGCATGTATCTATCCATTCCTGAACTTAAAGATGCTTTATTATTGAATCTTGATAGTTTCAAGGTTATAGTTGAGTAAGGGTTGTTAGGACTAGTTGGACTAATAACTACATTAGAATAGGGATTAGAATGATCATATGAGTAATTCGATATAGGATTAAAAGGAGTTTATGATCAACTTGTTAATCTGTTAGTGGATAATTGTCAAGTGAAACACCTTCCATTGATATATTTACAATCCAAATCAACCTTCGTTACTTTGTTCTTAAAACATACAAAAACCCCCCCTTTGGTTACTTACACTCGTTAATCATTATTATAACTTTAAGAATCGATAACCTGATTCCCTTGGGATTCGACCCTTGCTTGCCTACTATACTTGTTAGTGAGCTTGTTAGGATTACTTGACTTGGCATACGACAAATTCGCCTCGTCAAATTTGGCGCCGTTGCCGGGGATCGAACCCGGGTCACCCGCGTGACAAGCGAGAATACTTACCACTATACTACAACGACTCCACAAACCAACAAATTCCACAATCCAACAATCAACGCACACAAATTCCAAACCAATCCACAACAGCAGCATCAACAGCAGCAAAGTACAACTATAGCCCTCCCCGAGGCGAAATAAGCACCAATCAATATTCCGAAACCGAAAGAAACACTTACAGAACTTGAGCAAGGAGCCGGACAGAAGACAATCCGCAATCGCGGGTAGATTTCCGCAGTCGCGGAAAAGCTACTGGAGTGGGAGGTGGAAATCCGCTGTCGCGGGTATAATTCTTGGGGATCACACGTGGTCCCTCGGATAACTATGAGGACGGTGTGGGTGATCGCCACATTCATATGTGGAAAACTTGGAAAGGTGTTCCGAGGGGTGCTAATGGGAACGATTACAATTATCAGCTCTCTCATCCTTGTCTCAGGCTGACACACAAGGTGTTAGCCATGGCCTTCTTTGGCATGACTGAGCTCAACAAGGTTCCTGCTTATGTGCTCAAGTATCTCTTTAGTCTCATGTCGGAGTGTGAGCTTACCTCCAATTGGGTTTGGCTCTTTGTTGCTTCTTGCAAAGCCGCCCAGAACAAGGCAAAGGGAAAGATTGCCTTAGGAGGCATGATCACTTTGATTGTGCAGGCGGTAGTTGACGACTTTGTAGATCTTGATGTGGAGGGTAGTCCTGACCCTTCTGTTGGGCCTTTTGAGTATGATCTGTGGTTCCTACGGTCCACCGTCCATCTGTTGCGGGGTAGTCCTAACGCGTGGGTATGGGTTGGTGAGCCTGAGATAGCCATGCCTCATCCTTTTGTCTACGGTCCTGCTGAGACTTTTCGGCTGGCGCCTGTTCCCGCTGCACCTCGTGCCTCTGCTAGACGTCGTGCACGGGGTGGGATTACCATTCGAGAGCCGGTTATGGCTGTTGATGACGCCGATGATGATGATGATGATGAGATGATGCCTGATGCCCAGGCACAATTTGGCGTCGGGTCGTCTAGTGGAGCTGCTGATAGCTCCAGTATCCCCTGGGAGCAGAGGTTGTTTGATCAGATGCAGGGGATGCAGCAGAGTTACACTCAGTTCTACTATGAGTTTGACTCCTTTAGGTCGTCTTATGCTGCTGATATGCGAGGTTTGCAGCATTCGATGAGTGGGATGCAGCTGGAATTTCAGGGCTAGAGAGAGGAGGTTCGGCGTTCTTGGTTCCATCAGAACCCCGATCTTCCACCACCGGATATCCCGGATCAGTGAGCTACTCCCTTCTCTTCCTCATTTATTTTCTATGTCTTTCACACTGAGGACATTGTGTACTTCAAGTATGGGGGAGAGGGATTTAGTTTACTGCTTATCATTAGAGTAGTTTCGATTCAGTTCTTTGAATTCAGTTCGTATTTGTTTTAAAATAAAATAAAATATAATAATAAAAAACAGAAAAAGCCACAAAAATGTTAAAAAAGGCAAATGAAAATCATGGGATGGGCTGAAAACCCGAAAGGGCGGTTCCATGCAATAAGCAGGTAGTCTGGTCGGCATTAGGCTGAGGCAAAAGTGGACTTAAGAGATGTGAGCCATTTGTGAGTTATCTAGCAAAATGAAATGAGTGGCTAGGTGAAAACCTTTCGGGGCGCCTAGGCAGAATGAGTGAAATGAGTGTCTTAGGACCATTTGTTGCTGCTGGCGAGGTGTCATAAGAAGTGGTGATATAAGGAGGAAAGGGTAGGCCACTATGGAGGAATAAGGAGCTAGATAGGAGCTAGGATTAGATTTATCTTTTGTACTCACTATGGTGTTTGGAGGCGAAGTGTGCTTGTAACTTGTAGTTCATTCTTTCTCTATACTTCCTGAGATCTATGTGTGCTGATTGTAAGGGTAAGTTTCATTTAGCTTACTCGGGGACGAGCAAGGTCTAAGTATGGAGGAGTTTGATAAGCGGTATTTTACATAGCGCTACTATAGGTTATTAGCTCATTTTGTATAGGATTATGCTAGATGTTATGATGTATTCTGTAATCATGGAGTTCTGGAGAGTTGAGTCACATATGAGATTACAGAAGATGATGCGGAGCATTGAAGCATAAGAAGAGGAGTCGAAGCTGAAGAAGACCACAGGTACCATTGGAAGCAATTGAAGACGAAGCCACAGAAGCCAAATCCGCGACCGCGGGTCCCAAACCGCGATCGCGGAAATGCCATGTGAAGAAGCCAGATCACAGAAGAAAATCCGCGATCGCAGGTCCCAAACCGCGATCGCGGAAATCCACCAGAGAAGACTTTCTTCATTTGCCCGATTTAGTTTGTTGTGTTATGTTTTGTAACGTTTTTATAACGTTTTTAGCTTCAATTTGTCAGTTTAATTCTGCAGAGATTTATAGGTTTTAGGTGTGGATGATCTTCCATCATCTTACACATTCCATTTCCAAGTTTTGAGAGTTTTTCCTCAAGAACTTCATGAGTTGCTAAGTTTCCATTGTTTTGCTTGACATTTGAAGCTTTCAGATTGATTAAGTTGTAAGATTTCTTTCCTTTGTTCTACTCTTATGATTGTCTCTATTCTCTTGTGTGTATTGTTATTGAATTAGATTTGCTCATTTAGATTGGCCATCTAAGTAGTTTCATCTCATTCATATTGCTATTGTTTGGTTATTTCTAGTTGAAATACCATACTTGTTTGTAGCACACACAATTTGCATGAACTAGTTGTGAATGTCAATTGTGAAGAGAATTGAGTACATGTCCAGTATCTGACTAGTTGTCTATGGTATTGCATGTATCTATCCATTCCTGAACTTAAAGATGCTTTATTATTGAATCTTGATAGTTTCAAGGTTATAGTTGAGTAAGGGTTATTAGGACTAGTTGGACTAATAACTACATTAGAATAGGGATTAGAATGATCATATGAGTAATTCGATATAGGATTAAAAGGAGTTTATGATCAACTTGTTAATCTGTTAGTGGATAATTGTCAAGTGAAACACCTTCCATTGATATATTTACAATCCAAATCAACCTTCGTTACTTTGTTCTTAAAACATACAAAAACCCCCCCTTTGGTTACTTACACTCGTTAATCATTATTATAACTTTAAGAATCGATAACCTAATTCCCTTGGGATTCGACCTTGCTTGCCTACTATACTTGTTAGTGAGCTTGTTAGGATTACTTGACTTGGCATACGACAAATTCGCCTCGTCAAAGGGTCGCCGCCTTGAATAGGTTCATCTCCAAAGCCTCCGATAGGAATCGCCTCTTCTATGACACTTTGAGGAAGAACGAATCCTTCTCTTGGACGGAACGCCATGAAGAAGCGTTCATAGAACTCAAGCGTTACCTGACAAGTCCATTACTCCTAGCAAAGCCAAGAGACGGAGAACCATTATTCGTATACCTAGCAGTGTCCGAAATAGCTGTTAGCGCCGTCCTCGTCAGAGAAGAAGGAGACGAGCAACAACCCGTTTATTACGTGAGCAAAACGCTGTCCTCAGCGGAAACGAGATACTCGGCGATGGAAAAGCTAACGTTGGCTTTGGTCATGGCGTCGATAAAGTTGAAACCCTATTTTGAGTCGCATACCATCGTAGTACGAACGACATCTCCATTGAAAAACATAGTGAAAAAGCCAGAGCTTTCTGGAAGAATGACGAAGTGGACGATCCATCTAGGCGGCTATGACATCATTTATGAAGGAAGAAGAGCGATAAAATCCCAAGCACTTGCAGATTTTATAGCAGACTTCAGTCCGACGCTAGAACAAGAAGCCGCCTCTCAAGTCAACAAAGTGGAAATCGCAAAATGGACTCTACACACAGACGGAGCGATAAACCAGAATGGAGTAGGTCTGGGCGTCGTTCTCAAGTTGCCAAAAGGGGATAGAGTAGTGCAAGCAATAAGGTGCGATTTCAAAGCAACAAACAACGAAGCCGAATATGAAGCGCTGATCGCCGGCTTATGTATCGCCATCGACCTAAAAATTCAAAAGCTAGACATCTACTGTGACTCGCTATTAGTAGTCAATCATGTTCGAGGCGATTATTCAACCAGGGATTCAAAGATGACACTATACGTGAAGGTAGTGAAGGAGCTGTTCGAAAAGATAGAAGAATGTCAAATTAGGCAAATCCCCAGAGACGCCAACGCGCAGGCAGACGCGTTAGCTAAACTCGGATCTTCGATAGATCCCCGCGAGTATCAGAAGATCCCGTTCCTCCATTTAAGTAACGTGTCGATCAACAAAGAAGCCGTCCCGGAGCAAACTCTCGCCGTAAGAAGCCAAGAATCATGGGTGACGCCTTACTATGAATGGTTACAACACGGACGACTACCAATCAACGTGTACGACGCAAGGTTGTTGCGGCGGAAAGCAACTACTTTCGTTGTAGATAAAGGGCAATTGCTGAAATGGTCGTCGAACGGCGTATTCCTAACGTGTCCTTCGGAAGAAAAGATCCAAGATATCCTACGCGAACTACACAACGGAGAGTATGGAAATCACTCCGGAGGAAGAAGTCTAGCAGCCAAAGCACACTCAGCCGGATATTACTGGCCCACAATGAAGCAGGACGCATCAAATTACGTCAAGAAGTGCGACGCTTGCCAAAGACACGCTCCAATCCCACATCAACCAGCAGAAAAGCTCCACTCTATAACCTCTCCCTGGCCCTTCATGCAATGGGGGATGGATATAGTAGGCCCCATGCCCTTAACGTTAGGGCCGAAGACGTTGATGCTCGCCGTCACGGACTATTTCTCTAAATGGGTAGAAGCTGAAGCATTCAAAAGTATCAAAGATTCCCACGTCATATCCTTCCTCGAGAGAAACGTCCTTACAAGATTCAGAATCCCACATACTATCGTGTGCGACAACGGATCGCAATTCATCAGCAAGAACATCGTGCCGTTCTGCGAGAATAAGGGGATACGTCTAGTATACTCGACGCCCAGATACCCTCAAGCAAACGGCCAAGCAGAATCAAGCAACAAGGTAATCGTAAGTAACCTTAAGAAAAGAATAGAAGAATGCCAGGGTAATTGGGCAGACCAACTCCAAGCTATAGTATGGGCCGACAGAACGACGCCCCAAAGAGCAACAGGAAGAACACCTTTCTCACTCGTATATGGATGTGAAGCCATACTACCGATCGAAGTGGCAGTACCAACCGAAAGATATCGATCTCTCCCCGAAGAAAGAAACTCCCCCATGATGACGTTCATTATAGACACGATTGATGAGCTAAGAAGCAACGCGACACTAAGGATCGCATCACAAAAGCAAATCGCCGCCCGAAGCTACAATCGACGAGTAAAAGCCAGAACTTTTCAAGTAGGAGATTGGGTCTTAAGAAAAGTATTCCCAAACACCGAGGATAAGAGCGTCGGGAAACTCGCCGCGTCCTGGGAAGTTCCATATCAAATAGCACAAGTCGTAGGGAGAGGAGCCTATGAACTCACAACACCGGAAGGAACACCATTGATGCGCTCTTGGAACGCTACTCACCTTAAAAAGTACTATCATTAAAAGATAGTCGATGTGATGATTCTTTGCCATTTCGCATGATAAATTCTTAAGATGCTCTCTCCCCCTCTTTACTATTTTCTTATCAAATACGTCTTAGCATCGAAACGACCAGGGGGTCGCGTAGATTAGGGGTAGTTTTATAACGTCTTCGTGTCAAGTCATCATGATTATTTTAAAGCATAAGCATATTTTCTCTCCAAACGTGTCAAGCATGCTGAGTTGTTTATTTTTAAAATACTTGCTCTCTGTCTCTGGTACAACACCCAAGCTTAATAAGGCCGCAGCGAAAATCCGCGCCGGGGGCGAATTTCGTCAGTCTACGCGTTCAAGGCTACATCTACGCATAGGCGACGTTAGCCGAACCGCCGACCCCGAGTCGAAGCTTCCTATGATCATTAGTGACGTGTGGCAATGGTCATAGGGATTGAAGCCCGACACCTCACGAAACTGGCATGGTGCTCTGGGGAAGAAGGGAAACCTATCGCCACCACCCATCTCCAGGAACGCGTATTCACGCCTTCCACGGCCCCTCTGAGAGTCATGAATCCACGGGCAATTCGCCAAACCGGTAGGGACGCGTCCACCGGCATCGTAAGTCCTAATACTCAAGAAAACGGATGACATACACGATGAATATGCCCGTCGATTAAAAGAGTTCGACTTCGACCTAAACGCTAGCGTGAGGCAACGGATCCACCTTTAAAGTAAGGGGTAACGTCACAAGCTGATAAAAATCACACGCTGACCTACGTCCTCCACTCGCTTCTGGGTTCGGAGGAAATGCTGGACCCATCATTCATATAAGACGGAAAATAACCTAAAGTAAGTCGCATTGACTGAAACACACAAAAGGTAAGCAACGACATCAAGTCTACAAAAAGATTCATGTTTGACGAACCCAATTCTCCCAAAGTTAGATTCATCAAAAGGGGATAATAGTCCTACTAAACAAAAACAAAGTTGCAAACAAAGAAGTATCTAAAGAGAAGGAGGCAAAACACCACCCTCAGAAGCATCACAATCTAAAGCAAATGCTAAAGCAGAAGAATTCGAAGAAGCATGCAAAGAAGAAGCTCCCTCAGGCGGAACAGGGTAAAGTACAAGAAATTCGCCATGTTCACGTTCCACATCCCAATCTACGTGACGACCTGCCCGGAACTCCTCCATCACCTCAATACGAGATAACCATGAGTAATAAGTGCCGACTTCCCGTAAGTTCTTCTCATATAACTTCGCCTTCTCCTCGGCTTCAGCAGTAAGAGACGCAACCTTCCCATCTAGCACCACTATACGCCGTGCCAATATGCCTCTCTGCTTCGCCATCTCCAAAGTTTCCATACGAGCAGCCTTCTCCGACGAACGCAGTTTAGCAACCTCCGTAGTAAGATCTTGAACCTTTTCTTCAAGAACCTCCATCTGATCCTTTAAAGAAGCATCCGAGCTAGATTCTTTCTGAAGATGCTCCTAGGAACACAACGACGCTTGAAAAGCCTAAAGAAAAGAAAATCAAGAGAAACCAGAAGCAACGCGAAATAAAGAAAGAAACCACGGAGAAAGAAAGATACATACCTGCCACTGCGATATGAGAGATTCTCCTAAAACGTCTACGGCCTGCATAGACGAATAATGATTCCAGGACGACGTAGAACTTAAAGATTGCATAGCTGGAATGAACCTACGCGTAGGCGCTATGGGACGAGAAATGATTGCAGGAAAGTCACTCGCCTCGACGTACGTAACGGAATGTACGTTAGGTTCCGCTACCCTCTCCTCCTTGACATTCTCCGACGGATCTACAGGTGCGTCCGACTCCTCTACAATTAAGGGCGTTTGCAACATCGTTCCTAAAAGTATCGCTTCCCCCATAAAAGACGAAGCAACGGCTGCCTCGTCCCTCTCCGCTTTCAATTTCTCCTCGGCAACGCGTCTCTTCTTCGCGGAAATCAAGTCCTGAGCAGACTCTTGACGAGTACGAGACGCAACGCCTAAAAGCAAAAAGCACACTTAGAAAGAACATAGTAAAGAGAAGTACACAGAATCCCATGAAAGAACCTACCCTTAGAGAAAACAGGGGTCGCCAGACGATATCCCTTCCCGTCTCGACCAGTAAAGGTACGCTCCACCAAAGGAATCGCCAAAATCTTCTTAACTATCGCCTCCGATTCTTCACGCGCCTCGATCGCATGAATATTAACTGAAGAAAATTACATGCCTAAAGTAAGCATCAAAATCTCAAGAAATCAAAGAAAAAAGTAAGCACCAGAAGAAGAAGACGTACTCGAAAGAGTCCATTCTTCAAGCAAGAAAGCACAATCCTTCCCCAAAGTCGATTTCCTGATGAAATAGAACTTGTCCGCCCAACCTCGATCGGACGAAGCTCCCTCATTCATCAAAGGCAAGGCTCCAACACGAGACTTGATATTAACCCTACCCGGTGAAGGGGTAGAGAGAATGCAAGAATGCATGACATCGGCGATAGTGAACGCGATATTAAAGTTAGCCAAGACGTGATCCAGCACGGCCAAACTTCTCCAGGTACTAGGAAGAATCTGCCCAATCGCAATACCCAGGGAAGACAAGAGGGAACGAACCAAGGGAGAAAAAGGAAAACGATGACCGGTCGTGAAGGGGTACTCGTAGACACAAATCCACCCCGGACGAAGAGCATCCGCGAACACGCCGAAAGGAGGAATAGCAATTTCAATGACGGAAGAAAGCCCCGCCACGGATCGAAGGAATTCAGGATCGCGAGCTTGAGAAGAGCGGCGGTTAGCGTCGCTAAGGATCATCTTGGGGTCGTAAGTATTTGAAGTCATGGTGGAAGAATTAAAGATAGGGTTTTTCTTTCAAAGAAAAACTGTGAAGGCAAGAAGGCGAGACCAGAGCATGTATAAATAAGGGAAGACCGCATCCGGGATTTTCAAGAATCACCTTGTTACCGTTGGAAGAAAATCCGGACGTTGGGAATATAGCCATTACGGTAAAATACCAATCAAGCAGTCACAATAAATGAAGATCCTCGAAGAAAGACATTAATGTAATTGCTTGAGTCTCTTCCTTTGAAACAAACGCGTTTCAGTTATTTTGAAGACGTATTCTACAAAGAAAGAAGACGTCTTAGGGTTATTGTTTGTGCCTAAAAATACGACGACTATGGAACGCATGAAAGCTACGCGTAGATGGATAGAAGCGACGCGACGTATGAAACAGAAGATGGCGTCGACGTGACGTTATAAAAAAGAACATGTCGTTAAGCTATGAGAATTAGGTCAGCCGCCACTTAGTTACTTTGTTCTATATTATATTCGTGTAAATGGTAAAGGATAAGATGAAACAAATATCTTTTACCATATTTATTATATCGTTAGAAGGAAAAGGAAAATATATTATTTCCTTAGTAAGATCCTAGGGTTAACCTATATTAAGGTTAACGCCAGCCTTTTGTAGGGACATGGTACTACGCTGTAATATCAATACCACAAGAAAGTTCAAGTTTCAACCTTATTCTCTCGTCTCGTTCTCTTAGTGTTAAGATTATACCGTTCTCTTTGATCTTTGCCCTACAATTTCTTAGTTATCATCTCGTTGATAATTTCGCTACAAACAAGGAGCATATTGTTCAAGAAGCAATCTTCAAAGACGTGATCCTCAACACTACAACATCCACATCCAGGTGAGAAGTCCTCGTACCAGAGTTTTATTGTGAGCATATTGTTGTCAACATGCTTGATCCTAACAAATCTAGCAGGGATCCTGGTGTTCATGCAAATTCTAGAAAATTTCCTCTTGTTTTTGTTATTGGAATTCTCATCAGTACAAATGTAAGATCCAACACCATTGCCTTCAATAATTAAACATAAAGATGCATCAATATAGAGGTGTCTAGGTAAGAGAAGATTGCGTACCCAAATATCTGCTGAAAGGATCTCCTCTAGTGGTTCAAATGAAGGTGTGAATGGCCTGACAACTACAAGTTTGCTGAGCACATGATAAGGTCTGTTGTCTCAGACAAAATCACGAGACTCTTTGTTAGCAAAGATGAGCAGGGTCCAGAAGTTGCCAAGCTCTTCAACGTCGATCATGCCTTTTACTCCCTTCCAATGTTCCTTGATTTTTGAGAGGATGACTGAAGTTTGCACTGGATCACTGGCCATACGGATGTAAAGAGCTAGAGAGTTCATATTGTCAAGGTTAGCTTTGACACCAGGAAGACTATTGGGATTAGGAATATCATGAAACTGAGCTTCTTCATGAGTGGCAACAAAATCCTCAAAGGTGTAGTTTGCAGTGGAAAAGTTTTGATTGTTGAGGGGGAGATTGTTGAAGTTCATGGTTTCTTGGTCATTTTGGAAGGAAGCATCCATAGGAACAAAGTTGAGTGGTTTTGGGTTGGTAATGGCCAAAAGGGTTCCTGAATTTGGGTTTGGCTCGTTGCTAGCTGAGTTAGGGTGGTCTGCAGTATAATGGATTAGAGAATTGGCGTAGAAAACATCACCAGCCATTGGGACAAAAGCGGGAGAGTTGTGTATAAGGGTGTAATTAGAGAGATTTTGGATGTTGATGGTGTTCTGAATGTGACTCCAAAGATAAGAATATATAGGAGTGTTTAGGTGAGTTGTGGAGGATGAAGGATTGTAGGTTGGTTTTGGGCTGTAGTTGAGGTTAAGGGTGAGATCAGGGGGTGATCCATGTTGGCAGAGAGTAGAAGTGACGCAGGCAAGAGTAAGCTTTTGTTCAGTATGGGCATGGAAGCATTGGATTTGATTTTATATGTGGATAAAGCAGTTGGAGGAGACAAAGGGATGCAATTGAGATTGAATGAGAGCGTGCACGAACATTAGTAAATGAAGTGTTCACTGCAGCAGAAGTGAATGGCAATGATGATACCCATGGCGACAAGGCAATTCAACAATACCTCGATCCCCCAGGAGTCTCAACAAGGAGAGACGCCAATAGGGATGAGAGCTTCTGCAGAGAGAAAGCCAGGTCAGCACAAGGGGAGATCATCAAGTTTCCGTCTAGTGTCAACAAATTTGTCAAGAGTGATGTCAAATTTGTGTTCTAGTGGCCAAAGGCCATGTCATAAGCAAAATAGCCAGAGAGCAGGAGGCGAGTAGACCCAAACCCGCATGCAATCCGATGTGGCAAAGGCCACATCAAATAGACTCGGATTAAGGCCCACAGGAACCTCGAGCCTTGGACAATCAAGCAGTTGGGAGAAACGAAGGGAGAGAAAGTGTGTAGCATACCATTGAAAGCGTGTAGCATACCATTTAATGGATTATCATCCGGAAGTAGGGAGACTAGGTGGATGATTGCAACAAGTGCAGTGTCCGAGGCGATTCTGAGGTGGCTGCACACATGCAACCAATTATCAAGATCGAAGCTGCAAAATAAATTAAAGAGAGAGTTAAGGAGGGTATTCACCGAATCTTTGCTTCCAAGAGCCAATGGAGACGTCTGAGGGAGATTCCAGTCGAGATTTGATCGATGTCATGATAGTGTTCAATTTCTGATTTCTAGGGCTGCATGTAGGAGAAGAGGAAGAGAAAGGAAGAACAGAGAGGAAGACGAAGGGGCCGAAGCCCCAAATTGGGAAATCAGAGCTGGCGAGAAGGGAGAGAGAAAGAGAAGAGAGAGAGGAGAGAGCGAATTCCTTGATCCCTCAATCTTTCTTGAACGTTCATTAGTAGTCACTAACCTTTTAAATGTTTATTGATAGTCTCTAATGTTTTAAAAACGTTTAATATTAGATCGTTATTTTATCTCTCTAGTTTAGTATACTTCAATATTTTAATCTTATAAAATAAAAATTATGTTATATTACCTTATGTTATGGATGTACATGTAACATATGACTTTTTAACTTTCTCATGTATTGGCCTATAAACAGGCTTGAGATTTTCTTAGACATATGAGAAGAATACATATATACTCTTTCTCTCTACTCTCTTACTCTCTACTCTCCTCTTCTTGTTTAAGTATCTTTAATTGGTAACACGTTATCAGCACAAATCCCTCACATAGGAAACTATATTGATGCATCTCGTATCATTATATATGCATCTCGCATAATCATCTATGCACAAGGAGACGGTAAGAAGATATTTTATTTTATTTTATTCTAATTGATCTTATGCACAAGAACACGATCCCTAAAGCGATCTAAGTTTTAAACGATCCCTGAAGCGATCTTATTTTTAATTGATTCCTGAAGCGATCTAAGTTTTAAACGATCCCTGAAGCGATCTTATTTTTAATCGATCCCTGAAGCGATCTAAGTTTTAAACGATCCTTGAAGCGATCTTACTTTTAATCGATCCCTGAAGCGATCTTATTTTTAATCGATCCCTGAAGCGATCAATTTTCAAGCCTGGAGGATTAGTCTATCAATACCTAAAGCGGTCATTTTCAAACCCTTGAAGTGGTTATATACAAGTGTTAAAATCATCAACAAGAGAAGACAAATTTGTGTGCATATAGTTTTATCCCCTGAAGTGGATATATATAATCATCTCCGGAAAAAGATGAATTTGCGTGATTGATATTGTTTTATCCCCTGAAGTGGATATATATATAATCATCTCACGGAGAAGATGAATTTACGTAACTTGATATTGATTTATCCCCTGGAGTGGATATATATATAGTCATTCTCGAAGAAGATGAATTTACATGATTCAATCTCATTTTATCCCGTGAAGTGGACATATAAAATCATCTATCGAAGAAGATGAATTTTCGTGATTGATCTTGTATTATTTTTCGATTATCAGAACGTATTGAAATGAGATTATTTTATTTTATATCGCATATTGTTTCGTATACCGATGAGTAATTTATGTTGAGAACGAAAAAAAAAATTAATATATAAAAACTTTCGTATGCTTTGTATATTAATTTATTTTAAATCCGGTTAAGATGTTGCATGCGTATTTTTTTTTGCATTAATCTTACTAATGGTATATTAAAGATTGTTTGACCGTTTAATTTGATCCGGCTAAAGATGCTATTTTTGATCCGTTTAATTTGTTTAATTTGCTTTGACCATTTTAATGTATAACGGGTTAAAAATTTACTTTGACCATTTTAATGCGTTTAAGATGATTTTTATATATCATCGTCACTTCGTCATCAATAATACATATACGTATGTTTTATTGTGTATGTGTATATGTATATGTATTAGTTACCTATTTATTTTATTTTTTCGTGTATATATATTATACATATAATCTTATGCAGATCTATATAGTTTCTTATAGTAAAAGATAAAATAATATGGTAGTTTGTGGTTGATTTCTCGTCACCTGAAGTTGACATGAAGCTTTTGTTTCTCTAAAATGTAAATCTTTGAACCAACAAGCATGTAGTCGGGTGGTAAGGGACCCCAACCACCCAACATGAGGTCTCGAGTTCGAGACTTGGTGGAGGTTAAAAATTGTTTGTTGGGAGAGCCACTCACGCAGCTCGAACTCTAGATGTAAGGGTAGTAGGGGAGTCCCCTAACCGCTGAACTAGAGTGAGAAACCAAAAAAAAATGTAAATCTTTGAAGCGGTATTTAATATTATTACTTCGATTGGACAAATATATAATTTCACTTCTAGAAGTAAGTGATAAGAAATATATCATCTCTTGAAGAAGATGAATATTATGATATTATTGTATCTTACAATAAGTATGAAATGCATATAAGTACGTATATCATCTCCTGTAGTAAATGATTAAAGTTATTGATTGAATCATATATATGGTTACTCACTTGTCACTCGAAGTTGGCAAGTGAGATTTCACGAGATTTTTATTCTTGATGAAATATTACGTAAGGTCTAGTGTTTATCATCATATATGTTATGATTATTATATTTTAATTCGCACACTATAAATGTTTCCAGAAGGAACAACTTGATATGAGTTTCTAATGCCAAATTTATGGCTAGTAAAATTTTGGGAGAAACATGCAACACTAAAATTCGGGTAGAATTGTGTTATGCTTGAACTTAATTAAAATCAACTATACGAGATCTTGCAGACTCGATATTGACAATAAGGGATCATTATAAGCCCCGGAAGAGTTACATGATCTCCAAACAAATCATGTACTCTAGTAGTAGTACAATAATAATGGGATTTATGTCATAATCAGAACAATTTATCAATGACCATCAAACATGATCTAGTATACGAAGATTATACTTTGACAGCCTCTCGCATGCTAGAAGCATGTCTCCTCCGGAAGAGGATGTGAAAGAGGTTACGGTGAATCGCGCAACCGTAAGTCATGAGTATGATTACCATCTTTAACCTATATATGTATGGTTCAATTCGAATGTCTTGAAGACGCAATCTAGTTCTGAATGCACCCATCTCGAGGCATCATTTTTTTCAAGAAATCTAATATAAGACTTATTTGATTTTGAGTTGATGATCTTCCAAATTATTAATGGATCACCCAGGTGCGGATTTTCAATGGTAGACAATTCTGTTTGTCGATGATGTCATTCAATTTAATTATTTTAATTGGAAACCATAAGTTTTCCTCTACTATGCAAATTAAAAAAAATTATGTTCTAAGTGAACAATCTCATAAACGACTCCAGAAGAGTGTTTATCTTGTTACCTGAAGATACAAGAATTTATGAAGATATAAAGATATATTTGACAAAATGGTTGTCATATGATGATATTGACTACAAACTAAGCATCTTTGCAGATTCGAGTATTTATCGCATAGACTAGCCTGAAGCAAGTCTAAAGAGAAGATGCCTACTTACACACCTATTGAATTGTTAATACAACTAACCAGAAGTTAAGTTCATGATAGAATATTATGTGTCATGATAAACTTGGTTACCCATGTGAAGAATACACATAATCATTAATATTTACCTTAATAAGTAAAGGACCTGAAGCTCCTGAAACCTGAAGTTTCATCTCCTAAGGGATAAGGGTGACCACGCATGTAAAGTTTCCTATGATCCTTGACTTAGTTCAAGAGATAAATGAAGATTGAGTATACTAATATATAGAACGATGAGAATAATCATATATTGTATGATGTTGATAGATGCCTCAACTCATTGGCTACACAAATTAAGGGGGAGGATGTGATTATTTAATTAGTGTATTAGTTGAGCGTCTTGTAGCTCCTATACATTTAGAAAATGACCTAGTAGTGTCGCTTATTATACAGTCAAAATGGTAACAAATGGCTAGGTAATGTCATTAAGTATATGCTTGCATTGACAAATGCTAATATATGACGTACACGACATGGTAGAGTCGTTGATCATATCAAATAATAAACTTTGGATGTCGAGAAATAAATTAGACTAAGACCGACTGTTTACAATTCTCCTACTTGAAACTTGTCTCCAGAAGAGAGCAATTATTATTCAAATATGCGGTATACACCCTCTTACCTCCCTAGATATATTGAAGTAGTGCCACATGAAAAGTTGGAAATATACGAGAGGTTTTGTTCCTTATCATTTATTAATACCTAGAGCTTATGAATGGGTGATCAATGTATTGCTCGGTATTAAGATTACCAATTTAAACGGACTAGAAATTGAACCAGAAGTTCAAGTGAACGGACCAGAAGTTAAAGGAAGTCCGTTCATCTTGTTCATACAATCTTAATAAGTCAAGAATTCAAGTTAAAGGTACTAGAAGTTCATGTTAAACGGACCAGAAGTTCAAGTGAACGGACTAGAAGTTGAACCAGAAGTTCAAGTGATGAAATGAACTAGAAGTTCAAATGAATGAACAAGATGTTCAATGTATGTATAACTTGCATCTTATCAAATCTATTATTGTTATAGTGTGACAAGTCACATATTGTGCCGAGAACCAATTATGAATAGTATAAATAAGGACGTTCTTTGTAGACTCCTTGTTATTAAGAAGGCACTGAAAGTACCTAGCGGATAATGTTGATCCTCAAACAAAAACGTCTATGTTGTAATTATGATATTGCATAAGTTGCAATGAGAAAATATGAGGAAGCCAAATTTTGTAAATGTCAGGGTACCTTTTGGGTCAATAGTTTCAACACCAGAAAGTATAAAATTAAACACATGCATTATTGTTTATGAGTGATAAAGTCTAGACTAGATATAAACCTCTATTCACCGGTAGTGAATTTTGTTAATATATCTTTAGCTAAAGACGATATATTATCACTTGTAGTGAAAGTTATTACTCATAAAGATGTGAATATTGTGATTGTCACAAATTTATGAAAAGTGAAACAAATCAAGTGGTAAAAATTGGTGCTCCATAAGAGACCATTAGAAAACTAATAAATTGACTTGTTAGTTCATTAAAAGGATTGGACAATCGGAAAAATTAAGGTAAAATGTCTTTTGATGTGAGATAATGTTATGGATGGGCGAGAAGTACCATATTCTATGCAAGAACAAAATTTTATGTTTTGACCATATGAAGAGTAAATGTTCATTTGAGGGGGAGTTTGTTGCTCTCACTGCACTCTTTTTCCCTTAGTTTTGGTTTTTCACCCCATTGGGTTTTTCCGAGCAAGGTTTTTTAATGAGGAAGTTTGTGTAACCTTTGATCCAGACCTCCAGAAGAGATCCAAGATACAATCAACTTGATAATGTGTATGTGATGCACGGTTTAATCTACCGACTCGACCTGCAGTTCGAGAATCCAAAATATGTTTTAGAAACAACATCTGACCAAATGGTGTACGAAACAGAATATTGGTAAGTTATGTTGATGTTGGTTATTAATATGACCCACACAAGGCTGTTTCGCAAACATGTTACTTATACATGTATGGAGGAGCATAAATTTCATGGCGATCAACAAAACAGACCTTGGTAGCTTACATCGACAAATCATGCAGAGTTGATTGCACTATACGAAGCTGGAAGAGCATGCGTGTGGTTGAGATCATTTATCCACCATGTCGAGACATTTTGTGGGATGGAATCAAGCAAACAAAATCCAACAATGATATTTGAAGACAATGCCGCTTGTATCACTCAAATCAAAGAAGGCTATATCAAAGGAGATAGGACGAAACACATAGCTCCAAACAGACTTGTTTACAAAGGCATTCCCGAAAAAAGTTTTCAAGGAACTCGTTCGTGGCATCGGGATGTGTCATTTAAGGGATGTATGATAATTCTGGGGGAGTACGACTTCACTCTTTGTCCCTTAGTCTTGGTTTTTATCCGAATGGGTTTTTCCAAGATAAGGTTTTTAAAGAGGCAGTCAATTATGTACATCCAAGGGGGAGTGTTATATTACCTTATGTTATGAATGTACATGTAAGATATGACCTTTTAACTTTCTCATGTATTGGCCTATAAATAGGCTTGAGATTTGCTTAGACATATGAGAAGAATACATACTCTTTCTCTCTACTCTCTTACTCTCTTACTCTCTACTCTCCTCTTCTTGTTTAAGTATCTTTAATTTGTAACAAACTAGAATTAAATACTGAAAGTATATAAAAGGTCACTCTCACCCAATCCTCTCTTTCTTCGTTTATTTAAATACATTTTTTGCATGAAACCATCCTTTATATATGCTAATTTGCATAGAACCACCTAATACGAATCCATTGACTCGTATGCCTTCAGAAGGATTGTGGTAGAAAGGGAAGTCGATGACGTTTCTAGAACTCTTCTAGGGTTTGATAAGTATTGAATCTTTCGATTCAACAAGAGATTGATGACTTGAGAATCCACTCAAGGGATGGACAATCTCAGCCAAACAAATAACAAATAAAGAAACTCATAAAAAACCCCGAAACAAATAATCTAAACGAATAAAAACAAAACCGGAAAGTTCAACCAACAGCGAGGCGCGATCGAGGTTGCTCTTTGTTCTTGGGACGCGGTTGCCTCCCTCCTTGACGCGATCGCGTCTCTATTTGGTTGCGGGAGCTGCTGCAAGGCTCTGTAACTTCATCTTCCATGGGGGACGCCAAGGCCTCCGACTCAATGGTGGTGTCGTTGCTAGATCGTCATTCTGATATCGCTTCATTCTGCCTTCTTAGCCTCGAAGCATCCCCGCTTCGATAGTGTAGGTGTACAAGAGAGAAAGAGATCAAATAACATGGAGCATCTCCCCTTCTTAAGAACAAACTCATCTGTTGGGAGCACTCCAAATACACATTTGATGGGGACTGAAACCAAAGGTGTTGTTGTGAATGGTTCCATATCTGCAAGTGTTTGAACACCAAAAGGCGTCCAAAAAAACTTTGGTGTGAAGGTTGTATGCACCATCAATGGGGAGGCCATAACGATCATCAATGGGGCCTCCGATTCATAGTTGCAATTTGAGTACTCTTCTCCCTCATCTTCATTAATGGAACCCAAAACTTGGGAAGGAATAAGATCTGGAACTGACTCTTCAGTGACTGACTCTTCAGTTACTGATTTCAAATTTAGAACCGGTACCTGAATGAGCTTTTGTGCTGCTTCTATGCGAAATTCAGGCGGATCAATCATCTCCTTCGCGTGCCATATAAGATCTTTGAGTTTCCCTTTCATGGGAGCAATTTCATTGTTAGCGTCTTATACAAGACACTTTCTTTAGGGAGAGCACATCTGAAGGCTTCTATGGCGGTGTACTCGTCACAATCAGGTATAGATAACTTTTCCTCGTTGAAACTGCACATAAACTTTCGCAGGGTCTCTCCAGGACCCGTGATGACGTTGTAGAGGTTGGCGAACCGTTTCTCGAAATGCTTGCTGCTCGAGAATTGAACTCTAAATGAGTTTGAGAGTTGGGCGTAAGAGGAGATGCATCGAACAGGGAGACAGATGAACGAAGTCAAGGTAGACCTGAACCCCCTACAGATTACGACTTCTTTCAAGTGGACGGGGATCATGTCAGTCATCATCTTTTGCTTGGAGACGACGACGTGCTCGTTCGGGTCTATCTTGCCATCATATCCGGGGAGGTCAGAGACACTATACTTCTTAGGGATTTCACAGTGAGCAATGGGGTCGATGAATGGACTCGTTGCATAACCGAGTCTGTGTTCCTCTTCTACAGTTGTTGGCGCACCAGGTAGTTGAGCCATATTTTGTTGCAAAGCTGCGATCTTGGCATCTATCTTCTTCTCTACCAAGGCGGTTGTTTGTAGCGAAATTACCAACGAGATGATAACTAAGCAATTGTAGGGCAAAGATCAAAGAATATAGTATAATCTCAACACTCAAGAACGATATAGAACGAAGTAAGAATTTAGGGTTTGAAGCTTGAACTTAGTATTACTCGTGTGGTGGCTGAATCATTACAAAGCAGGTGTTAGCCTTCTTTTATAGGCTAACCCCAATGATATCTTTTAGGAAACGAGATCTTATCTCTTCCTTATATCTAATAACGATATAACAATAAGGTAAATAAATATTCTATCTCGTATCTTTTACCAATTACAACAATATAATAAATAAATAAGGCAATATCTACTTGGCCGACTTAATCTTCAAGGTAGACGAGATCTTTGCCACGTCTCGTCACGTCGACGACATCTTCATTCTTTCTCGTCACGTCGACTGATCATCCTCCGCGTAGCTTACCATGTGTTCCTTACTCGTCGTATTTTTAGGCACAAACAATACCCCTAAGGCGTCTTACAGGGACGCATGTTCTTGGCTTATCGAGGAATGGAACCCCAAGAGTGAGCTTCCTTACCTTGTCTATCAACTTTTCCTTTTCACAAAAGCATATTTTGACTTGTCGACGCTTTGCTTACGCGTAACCTTATGTACTTTTCAGTCAACGCGGAGGCTCTTAAGACGAGGGCTAAGTCGAAGAAGGCGGTAGCCGCGCTTTTGGCGATCCCTGAAGTTGATCGGACCTTCCACGGTCATGACGGAGAGGGTCATCGTAGTGCTCCCGCGACGCCATCGGGTAAACCGGCTTCTTCTCATTCGCTTATTTCGACTTCTCTTTTTATACTTATATTTTAATTGTTTGTACTTTGTTGGTGGTGCAGCTTCAGTTTCTCGCGTTCGCGCTCGTGACGAATCTGCCACTGACCTTGTGACGTCGAGGAAGAGACAACTTGCCATAAAAGGATGCTCGTCTACTGCTCCCCTAGATATTGACCTTATGGCTACCTTGGAATCTACGCCGTCTCCTTCTCCGGCTAAGGCGACGCGTTCAAAGAAGGGAAAGGAGAAAGTGGTCGAGGTTCCCGAGGAAAAATACCTGTCCGTAGATGATTTCACTGGCGTGATCTCGCGTGCTTTTGCTCCGGGAAGGGAACTTCTGAAGGCTTTGATGGGGCTTCGTTCTTCGTCGTCCCTTGACCACTACGCGTCGATGGATCCTTCCGACGTTATGGGAGAGGCTTTCGCTGCTCAGTGGAAGGTAAGATTGTAACCTTTATTTTATCTTTGATCTTTTCGTGAGCTTTCTTTCTTATTTTCCTTCCTCCTTCTTTTAGGGGATTCAAGCGTTGTTATGTGCTTGGACGCTCTTGTCTACGTATCCAGAACAGATGGAGGCATTGGAGAAAAGGGCGTCAAATGCAGAGTCGGAGGTTACGCGTCTCAATGGATTGTTAGAGAAAGCCCGTGATGCGGAGAAGGCGGCGAAGGATAAGGTCGCTGAAGTTCTTACTCTTAATGAGACGGTTACCAAGGAAATCAAGAATTTAGAGGAGAACCTCGTCACCTTGAGGACGGACGTGGAGAAAAACAAGGCGCAACATGACTCCGACTTACATGAGGCGAAGATATATTGGTCTTGGTTGTCCAGAGTGGAGGTTTTGGAGGAGTATGCTGTCGGCGAGTATAAAGATTGGGATCCGGTGGGCGAGCGTAGGGAGTTCAAGGAGGCTTATCCAGAACTTCCCGAAGGTGTCGTGGGAGGTCCTTCTTCCTCGCGTCTCAACACAAATCTCGACGTCGCGGAGGTTTAAGGTGGTGAACGCGTCGACGAGGAGGAGCCTGCGACTGATGACGAGGAAGGCGATGGTCACGCGTCCGACTCTGGGTCGTCTGAGGGCGAGTCTAAATCCTTGTAAAAAAACTTTATTCTTTCTTTCTTTGCGTAGGGCATTTGTACGCGTCGTCCATATTTGGGGCACTTTTTATTTTGAAGATTATTATCTTTGTTCTCCTTGATGAGACTTTCTTTTCAATGTACTTGTTTTTCTACTCCTTGAATCCTCTACGCTGCTTTGGTGATAGCGTTTTATCGCTGTCAACTTTCTTGTTCTCGTGTCGTTGCTACTTCGCATTCTTTTGGCTTCTTGGGTGTGGTTCTACCCCTTTTGGTAGGTTTGACCTAGGCTCCCTGTGGACTAGGTTAGAGCTACCAAAGACCCTTGAGCTTGCTTTACTTGTTGTATTCAACATTTTACTTTTTGCGTCGTGCACGTTATTCTTCGCGTTGGAGACGTCTTGGGAGCTTGCTCTTTCTTTGGTTTTGACATTTTATGTGCTATACTTTGGTACGCGTAACTTGCTCTGCGTACGTGTAGAACTTTTTCTTTTTGACTTTAACTTCCGTGACCCCTTACGTGTAGCTCATTTGTGAGTGCGTAGGTTTGGTCCTTGGCTTTTTGCTTTTGCTACTTTATCTTTACGGTGTAGTTTTCTACCCCTGGTACGATACTTTGTTCGTAATGAACGCGTTCGGTAACCTTACTTACTTGAGAAGGTGGTACGGTCATTGCGACTGCTTTTGTTATATTGCCGACTTATATGAAGGTTGGGTCCAGAATTTCCTCTGAACCCGAAACGAGTGGCGGACATAGGTCAGCGTGTGATTTTATCAGCTTGTGACGTTACCCCTTACTTTAAGGTGGGTGCTTTGCCACACACTAGCGTTAGCTCGACGTCGAACTCTTTTAATCGATGGGCCTATTCATCGTGTAGCGTCCGATTTCTCGATTGTTTGGACTTACGATGTCGGTGGACACCTCCCTGCCGGTTTGGCGATATGCCCGTGGATCCATGACTCTCAGAGGGGCTGGAAGGCGTGAAGACGCATTCCTAGATAATGACCGTGTCAAATAGGTTTAACCTTGTTTGCTCAGAGGATCCAACCGGCTTCGTGAGGTACCGAGCTTCATTCCCCATGACCATTGCCACACGTTTGCTAACAATCATGGGAAGCGTTGACTCGGAGTCGGCGGTTCGGCTAACGTTGCCTACGCATAGATGAAGCCTTGAACGCGTAGACTAAAGAAATTCGCCCCCGGCGCGGATTTTCACCGCGGCCTTCTTGCTTCTTATGTGGTGCACCGTACTCAAGAGGCACGTTCTCTTAATAGACATAGAGCAAGTCATGAAAATGAAACAACTCGGTATGCTTAACACGTTGGAGAGAAAAGGTCTACTTGTATATTAATAAAAGATGCATCATGGAACAAAAAATACTGACATCGACGCCTACCCCTGGTCGCCGCGACCCCTTGTCGCTTTGACCTAAAGATAACGACACGTTCTTATTAAAAACATAATTCTACTCATGCAAAGGGAAATAGAGGGGAATCAAAAGATGCATAAAAATCTTTCAAACTTTTTCTTGTGGTGTTTTTACGGTGGATGGTGTTTCAGGAACATGTAGCTTAGGCCGGGGTTCTCCGCCATAAATTTTTGCCACTTTCGAACTCGGAGATTTTGCTTATGTTTCCGTAGGGACGCGTCGTGCTTATCGACACTCTTATCTCGTTTCTTGGACGATTCTTTCTTCGACGCGTCGAGGGTTACTTTTCTACCCCTAGCTTTTTTCTTAGGCTTTCCATGATTCTTCCACATTCTTAGGCGTTTTGATCCTTTGTGACTCGGTGATTCAGACCATGAAGACGCTTTTCTTTTCTATACTTTCGGACGACGTAGGACTTGATTTCCAAGATGTATGTCTCGTCGCCTACCCGACCAATTTCTTCTTTTGCCTCATAGAGTCTTCCTTGGGCATATCTTACTTGTTCTCCATGGTCTTTTAATTGCTACGCCTTACTTTTTTTCTCTATGGACGCGTTGGTTGTATTCTTCATTCCTATGCTATAGCATTCCCTTGCTATCTGTGGTTCACCTTTGATCTCTTGGATTCCCCATGGAGATGGAAACTTCAGGGATTGATGGTATGTCGAGGGTATGGCTTTCATATCGTGGAACCATGGCCTTCCCAAGATCATGTTATAGGGCGACTCCGCTTCAATTACCACGAACTTGGTTTGCATATTGACCCCTTCCGCCAGAGTGGTCAGGGTGATCTCTCCCAGCATGTCGGCTACTTCGCCGTTGAAACCTACTAGGGGGATGTATTCCTTCACCACGTCGTTGCTAGATAGTTCGAGCTCTTTGATCACGGATAAGGTGATGATGTTGGCCGAGCTTCCATTATCGACGAGGATCCTTTTAACCTTGCAATTACTAATGGTGAGGGAAATAACTAACCCGTCATGATGATCTACGCTTCCGTTGGGCTCTTCGAACGTGATTGGACAATCCTTTCTAACAGTTCTGACGTGATAGATAGGCAAAGTGCTTCTTTCACCGCGCAACGCCTTGACGTTCCTCTTGGCGGCGGAGGCGGTACAACCGCTTATGGGGGAGCCTCCGAAGATTGTATTGATTGTCCTTGAACGACTCGACAGGGGAGGCGGTGGCGTTGGAGATCTTTTCCCTTTTCTTGTTCCTTCGAACGTGTCTCTTCCCTCTTTGGAAAGTAGATCTAGTAGGTCGCCTCTTTTCAGGAGGCGCAACACTTCTTTTCTTAGGGTATAGCAATCATCTGTGGAATGCCCTGAATCGTTGTGGAACTCACAATATCCTCTTCCTAATCCCTATCTCTTTTCAAGATTTGGCATTTTAGGCCACTTTACATCGTGGAGTTTCTCCATCGCGTTCATGACTCGCAACGCGTCAGTTTTTATGTGTACGCCTCTTTCGACTGCGTAAACGTTATTGATTTCACTCATATTGTTCACCATGGGAGGTTCTCTCTGGAACGGCTTGTTTCTTCTATCGTAACGCTCGCCACTTTTCTGTTGAGGAGAATCTCTGCGTGGAGGGGTTCATCTACGCGGAGATCGAGACTTCTCTTCAGCGTGCCTTAGGAGATCTTCTTCAAGACGCATGGCTTCCATGGCACTTTCTCTCGTCGAGACGAATGAATCAGGACGAGTCTTTGTCAATTCCTTGTACAGGTCACTATCTCGGGGAAGAGCGCGCTTAAACGCGTCGGCAGCGATAGACTCGCTACAGTCCGGGATCGTAATCTTCTCGTCGTTGAAACGCTTCATGAAGGCTCTTATGGTTTCGCCTTTGTTCATGCGCATGTTATGGAGGTCTGAGGGTTGCTTTGCAAACATCTTACTGCTGGCGAATTGTAGGCGGAATATGTTTGAGAGCTCGGCGTAAGACGAGATACTTCCCCTGGGCAAATGGATAAAGAATTTGCACATCATTGCTTCCCTTAGCTCTGGCTCGATTGGACTTGTGGAGAGCTTGGCTTTGTAGAGTAGGATGTGCTCCTCTGGATCTTCGGATCTGTCGTAGACGGGGAGATCCGCAATGGTGAATTTCTTGGCTATCTTCTGGGCGGCGATGGAGGCGACGAAGGGACTCTCTTGATACCCGAACTCATGCTCAGGGACGATGGATTTGGGTGCTCCGGGCATCAGCATCATCTCCTTCCTCAAGGCGCCGACTTGTTGCGCTACGAGTGTTGTGATAGCGCTCGATGTCATGGCTTCTTCATCTTTCTTTCTTGGGATCGTCTCTCTTGACGGGACGATGCTTTGATGTTCTTGGGACTCGTAGATCTCTTCTTCCTCAGCGACGGCGTCCATGTCTAGGCGCCGCACATTGCTTTGACTACGAACATAGGTGTGCGGTCTCGCCGCTTCTGCCCTAAGCTCCTTTATCATGGAACGCAATCGCTCGTTTTCTTTGATGAGTCCTAACGTGTTTTCCTCACTGGCGTTTTTGGTCTCTGCCCATGCTTTCTGGAGGGTGTCGAATAAGGCAATATCTACTCGTCCGACTTAATCTTCAAGGTAGACGAGATCTTTGCCACGTCTCGTCACGTCGACGTGATCATCCTACCATGCGTTCCTTACTCATCGTATTTTTAGGCACAAACAGCGGCGATCACATTCGCGAAGATTTCTTCACGTGTCTTCTCTACACGTTGAACTTATCTCATGGGATCGTACACTTGATGTCCTTCTGACATCAGGAGAGCATGAATGGCTTCTTCCGCGGTTGCGTCCATATCAAGACGCCGTACTACGTTCTGGTCTCTCATATATGTGAATCTTGGGTTAGGTGGTGCCTTGAGTGGGACTTTGGAGGAGCGGAGAGCCTCATTCTCCTTGATAAGTTCCGCCATCGCTTTCTCCGAGTCTGTCCGCTTCTCGACCCAAGTTTCCTGGAACGTCATCAGCTGAGCGCGTAGCGTCTCGACTGTCAACATCTCGCTTCCTTCCGCTACTTCTTTCCCTTTTCCCAAGTTAATGTCTTTGGGAGTGTTCATAGATCCATCTTTGCCTCCTCCTCCTTCAATGTCATCCACTTCCACTATGGTCGGCGTTCCGGTGACGACTTCCTCGGCAGGTTTGTCCTTCGGGGTCTGAGAGTTATCGTCTGGATTGGTCATGTTTTTGTGGTGAAAAAGGTGTTCTTTTTACGTGAAAAGATGATACTTTTTTTTTATCAAGGTGGGCGCCAATTGTTTGTAGCTAAAATTCCTACACGTAGAAACTAAAGCCAAGTGTGGGTCATCGATCAAACTTGACGATATCAATCTTTACTCTCAAGAACTAGGGTATGTTAATGGCGAAAACTCTTAGCTTGTGTTATTACTCAGGGGTTCGAACTTGATTACAATGATAAGGGAGCCATTTATATATAGGCAAACCCTCATTCTTACAATAAGGAAATAATCTTATCTTTTTCCTTATATCTTTAATCTAATATAGACTAGGTAACGAGATATTCTTTTGATAATATTTACTTATCTCTTTACCATTATATGAATAAAAGAGTATCCTAATATTACGCAAGGAAATAAACACGTTCGGACATCCTTCTACTCGTTCACGCTTCTCGTCGAGATGCTCTCCTCGTCTACGTTGTTGGAGCCGGTTCTCGAGACCCTCGTGAGGCCCATGAAGAGTCGGCCCATTAGGGCTCGCGTCTGTAAGAAAAAGGCGCAAAGCCCATGCGAGTGGGAGCAACCCACAAATGAGGGAAGGCCCAATGAATGAAGTCCAATAAGCTCTTTTTACTCTTCTCATGGTTTTTCCCACGAGGTTTTCCTAAGAAGAGGTTTTAACGAGGCTCCCAAGGTCATTCATCACCGTGACACCATCAACATGGTCCCCGACATCATTTACGAGATAGATGAGGCCATCTACGAGATAGATAAGGCCATCTACGAGATAGATGAGGCTATCTACGAGATAGATGAGGTCATCTACGAGATAGATGAACTCCTCTACGAGATCTCCTACGAGATCAACTACAAGTTCCCTTGATTATCTACGAGTTCCAAAGGTGACCTACATGAAGATTAAGTACGTCGATGAGAAGAGCTACGCGTAGACGACGACGAGTACGAGAAATAACGAGTATAAAGGCGTCGTCGAGATCGAGATAAAGTCGGTTGAGAATATTTATGTCTTTTATTTAATATTCATTATGTAAATAGTAAAAGATATTAGAAAGAATATCTTTTACCATGTTTTATATTAGGTTAAAGATATAAGGAAAAAGATAAGATTCTTTCCATAAAGATAGAACTAGGGTTTGCCTATAAATAAAAGGCTCCCTTATCATTGTAAGACAGTCTTTTCTCCCCAAGTAATACACAAGTATCTCGAGTTCTCTCTCTTTTATCAATGGTGTTTTCTAGATGAAGTGTTGGCACCGTAAAGTTTGATCTTTGCCCTACAATTGCTTAGTTATCATCTCGTTGGTAATTTCGCTACAAACAATGGCGCCCACCGTGGGGCATGATAAAAAAAATGCCTTCTTTTCAACAAAAGAAACCATCTATTCTTCACAAAAAATTTAAAACCTAACGAGCCTTCAAAGATCAAAGAAGAAGATCAAAATCCGAAATCATTCCTGGTTCACGTAGCTGTCTGCGACACAATTTTGAAGATCTCGTATCTCTTCCGTCCGATGTCCAAGTTAAATTAAATTTTGAGGGATTAAATTAGACTTCAATATCGGTCGAATGGCGTTGGAATCATGCAATTCCGAATTTTCTACAGAGCATACCGACATAAACAAGATGACTGCAGAATCCAGAAAGTTGCTTGTTCTCCAAGGAAGATTTCTCTTTCACCAAAACGGTAATATCTATCCATAATTTTCTTCCTTTGAGTTCTAAAAGGTTCAACTCTATTATATCCATATCAATTCAGAATAAGTTGCATAGAAATCATACTAAAGGAAAATTCTTAAGTTCATTATCATGAGATTTCCATATCTAGATTTGCATATTCACCATAGAAAAGCATGTTAGACTTAATCTAAAGATTAATTCTTTCTTATTCTTATTTGAGATTCAATATTATAGTATGAGAATCTAAAAAGATCAGAATCTTATGGTTAAGTAGAAGTTCATAAAGTTTGTACCTTGATAAAGCATGATATACATCTACTTAAGCACGTCGTGATGTTTTTTCTTGCATATGATGATAACGACACCGTATCTCGCTCGTAAACGTCGAGTGAACTATCGAAACTTTTCAAGAAATCAAGGAAATCAAATAAGGATTAAAAAGATCATGTAAGACCCTCCAAGAAGACAATCAAGACACTAAGACGCCATGAACAACACGTTCCTGAGACGTCAAAGACAATGTCAGACGAACTCCTCTCCAAAGGCAAGAAACACCGCGTTGCTTTATTCCCATCTCCATGAACGTGTTGTTCATGGCGTCTTATTTATTCTATATCTTTATTCGAATACCAAGTTTCCATGATCATATCTCACCTTAACGTGCATGATAAATAAGATTCAATTAGCATAAGATGCATGTTACCTTCATATACGCTCATAAACTGAAAAGTAGAAGAATTGCATGTCAAATATGAGATTACCTCCTAAGTCTTTCGTTAAACTCTCTCCTTAAAGTCTTTATGATCTAAATCACACTTGATTGGATAAGCTTTTCAGAATTGTTATTGTTCAAGCTAAATAAGAGTACAACAAAGAGAATGACGACGTCGGACAAGACGACGACTTTGGATTACTATGTGATAATCTCACTCTGAAAACCATCCTGAAGTCATCACAAGGGGGATAGGATACCCAAGTCATCATTAAGAGACAAGGTGACAAAAGCTCCCCCTCCAGAAAGATCAAGAGCAAAGCATCACCTCAAAGATGAAAAATCAATAGAAGTCGACCAGCCACTGCGTAAGCAAGTTATCAACGTCACCCCTCAACGCGACGCCTTCTCCAACGTTTGTAGACGTGAAATCAAGAACTCCATCATTATATGATCTCCAAGCTATCATTCAAAGTACGAACTAAGTGGAATACAAGAACGCGACGGATCAAGACAGTCTCAAGTTCGGACACGACGCTAAGAGTCGCCTAAGGAAGTACAAAGTGTAGCAAAACCAAGTAAGTTCTCTATGGAACCTAAGCCTTTCAGATCTTACTTTAATCTGAGGAAAAGAAAAAGATACTTCATCAAGTTGAAAGAAAAAAGAAAGACCGTGTCTCAAGACGCTAACTAAAGACCACGCCAAAGAGAGCGTAAGATCAAAGTAATCCTCCTCAAGTTTGCGAAGAAAAAGCAATTCGCCAAAAAGAACAACACAAGAAGTTACAATCGAAACACCAAAAGCAATAGTGTTCCAAGTAAGATAGTTGAGAAAATAATCTTCCAACACCGAAATGAAAAACTCCCAAGGATGAGAGCGTTGGGAAACTCGACGCATCCTAGGAAGATCCGTAAGAACTTCATTGATTGTTAGCTAAGTTGAAGTGCATATTTACCAAGTTACGCATGTCTAAGTAAGTTTACTTTCTGCATAATCATGTCATCGTCATAGCGTCGAGGCGGCAAGGGGTCGCGTCGACTAGGGGTAGCTTTAGAATGTCGTCATGTCGAGTCATCATGATTATTTATTTGCATAAGCATATTTTCTCTCCGACGTGTCAAGCATGCTGAGCTGTTTCATTTCAAAGTACTTGCTCTGTGTCTATGACGTAACACCAAGCTTAATAAGGCCGCGGTGAAAATCCGCGAATTTCGTTAGCTTACGCGTTTATGGCTCCATCTACGCGTAGGCAATGTTAGCCGAACCGCCGACCCCGAGTCGAAGCTCCCCATGATTGTTAGCGGCGTGTGGCAATGGTCATGGGGAATGAAGCCCGACACCTCACGAAACCGGCATGGTCCTCTGAGCGAAGAAGGGAAACCTATCGCCACAACCATTCTCCAGGAACGCGTACTTGCGCCTTCCACGACCCCTATGAGAGTCATGAATTCACGGGCAAAATGCCAAACCGGCAGGGATGCGTCCACCGGCATCGTAAGTCCTAACAATCGAGAAATCGGACGCTACACGATGAATAGGCCCGTCGATTAAAAGAGTTCGTCGTCGACCTAACGCTAGTGTGAGGCAAAGGATCCACCTTAAAGTAAGGGGTAACGTCACAAGCTGATAAAATCACACGCTGACCTATGTCCGCCACTCGCTTCAGGGTTCGGAGGAAATGCTGGACCCAACGTTAATATAAGCCAGCAAATAACAAAAGCAACCGCAATGACCGTACCACCCTATCAAGTAAGTAAAACTCTCTAACGCGTTCACTACGAACAAAGTGTCATACCAGGGGTAGAAAACCACACCCTAAAGATAAAGTAGCGAAAGCGAAAGCCAAGGACCAAACCTACGCACTCACAAACGAGCTACGCGTAAGGGGTCACGGAAGTTAAAGTCAAAAAAAAAGTTTTACACGTATGCGGAGCAAGATACGCGTACCAAAGCATAGCACATAAAACATTAAAACCAAAGAAAGAGCAAGCTCCCAAGACGTCTCCGACCCGAAGAATAACGCGCACGACGCAAGAAACAAAGTGCAAGATATAACAAGTAAAGCAAGCCCAAGAGTCTTTGGTAGCTCTAACCTAGTCTACGGGGAGCCTAAGTCAAACCTACCAAAAGGGGTAGGACCACTCAAGGAAACAAGAAAGATAGAAGTATTGTCAAGACGATCCAAAGAGAAAAATTACTCGTTCAACCCATAGACGAATACGCTATCGCCAAAGAAGATCATGTGAAGTCGAAAATGTCACGCAAGATAAAAGGAAGAGTTTGCAACAAAGAAAGACGAGACAAAGGAATCTCAATCGAAAGCAAGAATTCAGAAAAAATCCAAGAGCTAGAATATGAACGAGAACGGCAATCACGAGTTGGCCAAGATCGCCCAAATTCTACGCGTAGAGAACGCCTAAAACGCCCAAAAGAGGAAGAACATGATCAAAAGCATCACAACGAATATAATAAAATTTCATCTCGTAAGAAAATAAAAGCATCTCAAAGAATTCTCCCGAGAGAAGCAAGCATGATCTAGTCACGAGAAGCATTAGTACGACTGAAAGCACGACAAGGTCGAAGTAATCGCCGAACAAATCTAAGAAAAACATTCAAAAGAAGCAGTGCTCCCAAAAGCATTAGGTAAAAGTCAGTGTAGTCGACACAAGGTGTCATAGCCAACGCGTTCCCAGATGTGCAACGTGTTCTCCAAAGACGTCTCCCGACGCGTTCTCTAGAACATTCTCGTTACACCTCCTTAAGGCTCGAAGCAATCTAACAGCATCACATGAAGATCAAGTTGTGCCGCCATGATAACGCCACCAGGGGTCAGACCTATGACATAATCGCCATCAGAGCAAGAAATTCACGGCGTCCTTGAGTCATTAGAGCAAGAATAACTGCACTTTCCTAAACTGCTAAGCACAATCTATTCATCCCGGGTACGTTGCTCAAGACCTCCTTTTACTTAGTTATTCTTCTTCACATATCTCCACTGCTCGTCTACAAGCTTCACCTCGAGCAAGTCTATATCTCTCTCCAACTTCTAGCAAGACCCCAGGCAATAGAGGCCAACACCCATCTGCAAGGGGTGACGTAATTATAAGAGACGCGTTGAAAGTGAGAACGCGTAGAATCGCCAAAGAGAAAAAAGAGTACGCTATGAAAAAAGTATGTCAAAGTAGACACGGAAGTTAAGAAATTGCATCATAAGAAGAGACTCCAGAACTCAAAGCATATACCAGAGAAGAAAGAAAATATGAAAACGCGAAGAGATAGAACGCGTCGCCATCACCCATCGTGACCTCCAAAAGAGTCCCCAAAACTTCCCTGAGTAAAAGCATCGATTGGTCGAGAACAAGCGTACGAGAAAAAGATCTGAGTATGCAGTAGCAAAGAAAGAAAGAAGTTGAAAGAGTCGATTGTTTCTCTCATCAGTGACGAAGTAGTAGTTTCCTCTAAAAGTGATAACCTTAGAAAAAGGAGCAGAAGATGCTCGAAGTACCACATTGAGAATCCAAACATGCGGCAAAGGTCCAATAAGGAGATATGTTACAAGAAAGAAGTAAATCGCCATCTAAAAATTTGCTTGAAGACAGGATGATCCAAGTAACCAAGTTGAGGATTATGGTGAAGCAACGACTTCACTTACGAAGTCCTCATTAGCCATGATTTCAGATTCGGACCGCGACATTTCAGAGTCGATGAAGCATGAAGTTGATTCTCTCCAAAGAAGGCGTAAGAAGCCCAAGATCCAGATCGCCTATCGCCAGTTAGAAAGAAAAGACATGTTCAAACGTAGAACGCGAGTTCAAGGAGCCGATTATGAAGCAATAGAGTTCCGAGCATCAAATTATAGCAGCAACGCGTTGAGGTTAAGAGAAGGCACTGAAGAAGATGAAGACGTTTCCCAGATCTGCAAGGCAATAAGATCCGTAAAACGCCATAGGGGTATTGTTTGTGCCTATAAATACCACTACGGTTGCGACGTGTTCGTAGGGTCAACGCGTTGGGATGTACATGAAGACGGGGTGACCAATAGAAGACGTCTAAGCAAGTAACATGATCTTCGACATCACGAAGTTAAGCACGAAGTGCTCTTTTTACTCTTCTCATGGTTTTTCCCACGAGGTTTTCCTAAGAAGAGGTTTTAACGAGGCTCCCAAGGTCATTCATCACTGTGACACCATCAACATGGTCGCTGACATCATTTACGAGATAGATGAGGCCATCTACGAGATAGATAAGGCCATCTACGAGATAGATGAGGCTATCTACGAGATAGATGAGGTCATCTACGAGATAGATGAACTCCTCTACGAGATCACCTACAAGATCAACTACGAGTTCCCTTGATTATCTATGAGTTCCCAAGGTCACCTACATGAAGATTAAGTATGTGGACGAGAAGAGCTACGCGTAGACGACGACGAGTACGAGAAATAACGAGTATAAAGGCGTCGTCGAGATCGAGATAAAGTCGGTTGAGAATATTTATGTCTTTTATTTAATATTCATTATGTAAATAGTAAAAGATATTAGAAAGAATATCTTTTACCATGTTTTATATTAGGTTAAAGATATAAGAAAAAAGATAAGATTCTTTCCATAAAGATAGAACTAGGGTTTTCCTATAAATAAAGGGCTCCCTTATCATTGTAAGGCAGCCTTTTCTCCCCAAGTAATACACAAGTATCTCGAGTTCTCTCTCTTTTATCAATGGTGTTTTCTAGATGAAGTGTTGGCACCGTAAAGTTTGATCTTTTCCCTACAATTGTTTAGTTATCATCTCGTTAGTAATTTCGCTACAGACAAGGACCAAGGGTCGAGAGGCCTCCTAGAGCAAACCATCCCGGTGGGTTTGATTTGAAACAAGCCCCCGCGAGCTACCAAGAACACCATTACTCGAGCAGGGGAAGGCCCGATGCGAGAAGCTATGAGCCTCGGGCAATATGCGACCACCCTCACTATCAGTACGACGATGAGCCTTATTATTCTCATGCACCCTATCCACCCCTGGCTTATGAGGCATATCTCCCGATCAACCCCCCGACGCTCTTTGGTCCTACTGCCTTTGCCGATCATATAGTCAGGTCAGTTCCTCTGCCAGATTTCAGGTTCCCCGTGATGAAAGAATATAACGGTAAAGGAGACATGAGCGAACATTTGCACGATACAAATACGCTATGGTCGCGAGGTGTCCTGATGAAGCTACGATGTGTAAAGGCTTCCCGGGTACCCTAGCGAACGCAGCAATGACATGGATGCCCAACCAACCATTTGGGAGCATTTCCTCGTTTGCAGATGTAGAGAGAAGCTTCCTGTTGCACTTCGACTCTTCTAAGAAAAGGAAGATAATCGTGCAAGAAGTTGTGGGTGTCAAGAAAGGCCCCAACGAATCACTCGAGAGCTATGTCAAAAGGTTCTGAGAGAAAATCTTGGAGGCAGAGTATTTCCATGATAAAACTGCGAGGGTCGCGTTCCTAGATGGGTTGACGGATGGGAGCACTTTTAAGCAAGACCTCTATCGCAAGAAAGAGCTGACTCACCAAGGTATGCTTGAGAGGGCGTACACAGAAATATATGTCGAAGCTCATACAAGTCTCGCGACCAAAGGCAACAACCAGAACAGACCTGCTCAGAATTAGAAGAAAGACAACCAAAATTGGGGCAATAAACGACATCATGGAAATCAGAGTAAAGATCAGAACGACTCGCGAGCTCCCAGCTTACAAATTCAGGATCAGAATCAGTTCAGGGGTCAGAATCAGCATCAGAATCAGTTCCGCGCACAGAATTTTGTGGCTGAGTAGGATAGTGGTCGCGAGAATCATAGAGGAGGAGGACGTGGTCGTGGACGCAACGCGCAAGCCATGTGGTGTGATTTCCACAGGGTGAACACCCACACCATAGAGGATTGTCGATCGCGACCACGTAACCACCACGAACAATAAGTTCTCGTGAATTAGAGAGGGAATGAAAATACAGGTAGAGGTAACCAGAGGGGAGGCGCTAGAGGAAGAGGTAGGGGAAGAAATGAGACTGACGCGAGGCCATAAGCCTCGGGAAGAGACAATCAGAATCAGGGTCCCAATCGCAACCAGAACCAGAATTTCCCCTGCTTAGATGGACACGTGGGGACCATCGCCGGAAGACACGTACCCATTCCACCAAGCAGGCGAGAGCAAGGACTCATGAATAACGCACCCAAACCCCAAGGCCTCCCAGTTTACAGTGTCGCGAGACCAAAGTCAGAACCCTATACACTCATTTTTAACGACAAAGAAGTAGATGCATGGGCTGTTGAAACCGCGGACCCACTCGTTATCCACGCTCAGATAGGAACTAAGCTTGTGAAAAGAATCCTGGTTGATACCGGCAACTCGACTGATATTTTATATTGGGACGCGTTTGAGAAGATGGGAATGGACTCTTCATCGCTCAAGCCCACTAAAACTACCCTGGTAGGTTTTGCCGGTGACAGAGTAAAATCCCTGGGTGTTGTGACCCTAGATGTCATACTTGGAGAAGAAACCGGGCCCCGCAGATCAGAGAAGATCGACTTTGTAGTAATTCCTATCGCGTCGTCTTATAACGCAATTCTCGGTCGCGAGACATTATGCATGTTTGAAGCGGTGGTGTCAATTTGTCATTTTTGTCTGAAATTCCCAACTTTATCAGGGGTGGGACACGCGAGAGGAAACAGAGAAGAAAGTCGGATCTTCTATGTCTCATCCGAAAAAGGCACCACCAAGGCTCTATTCGTGAATCAGTTAGTTATCCCGGGATGGCCACATGTGATAGGAGAAACTGAGCTAGAAGTACGTGCGACCCCGAGATCGCGAGGTGCTAAAGAGGAAGAGGAGGAACACAAACCTCGCTTCAATGGATTTGACAGGCAAGCTATCACCCCTTTCCCCAACAAACAAGAAAAGTTGTACATAGGGGGAAGACTGAATCAAGAAGTAATGAGAGACATCGAAACTCTCCTCTCTACCTCGCGAGATGCATTCGCTTGGACCCCAAAGGATTTGAAAGGAATAACCGCAAGTGTTATGACTCACTCTCTCAACATTAGTCCTGACATAAAGCCACACAGGCAGAAAAAACGAAAGGAAGCGGGCCCAAAGAATGCAGCAGCTACGGTAGAGCTCGCGAAGCTCTTAAAAGCAGGGTTTGTGAAACCAGTGCAGTACCCAACTTGGCTTTCGAATGTTGTAATGGTTGAGAAGAACCCAAAGGGCACAGGGAAATGGCGCATGTGTTTGGACTTCACAGATCTCAATAAAGCATGCCCCAAGGATAGTTACTCGCTCCCCTCAATCGATCAACTAGTTTACTCAACTGCGGGTCACGAAGCCTTATGCTTTCTTGACGCGTACTCAGGGTACAATCAGGTTATGATGAACCCGGCTGACTCTTGACACACAACCTTTATAACTGAAAAAGGAACCTTCTGCTACAAGGTCATGTCATTTGGTCTGAAGAACGCGGGAGCGACTTTTTAGAGATTAGTAGACATTATTTTAAGTGATCAAAGAGGTGACACCGTGGAAGCTTACGTTGATGATATAGTTGTCAAAAACAAAAAGCAATCAGATCATGCTCGCGACCTGGCATAGGTATTTGAAACACTGAGGAAGTATTGTATGAGTCTCAACCCGGAGAAATGTGTGTTTGGGGTTACAGAAGGCAAGTTTTTAGGTTTCTAGATCAGCGCACGCAGAGTCAAAGTGAACCCTGACAAAGTTAAAGTTGTGCTGGATTTAGAGCCACCTAAGTCCACACACGATGTCCTAAGATATGTGGGAAGGGTCAATTACCTCGGAAGGTTTTGCGCAAAGTTAGCAGAGCGCAACCTTCCTTTCTTTGATATTCTCAGGAAACCTAAAAATTTCGAATGGACAGAGGAGTGTGAAGAGCCCTTCGCGAGCCTCAAGGAGCATTTGGAAAAACTCCCCACTCTAGTCTCTCCAATCCCTGGTGAAGGCTTACAACTATATCTTGCAGCCGACATGCGTGCCGTCACCGCCGTATTGGTTAGAGAGCAACAGATCCCAGTCTACTTTGTCAGCAAAGCACTCTTGTCTGCTGAGACGAGGTACTCGCCCATCGATAAGGTTGTTCTAGCGCTTGTCACAGCAGCTCGCAAGCTCAGGTCATATTTCCATGCTCATCCCATCGAGGAATTAACAGATTTACCCCTCCCCTCTTTTATGAATAAACCAACTTCTTCAGGGAGGCTCGCGAGGTGGGTGATTGAGATGACAGAGTTTGATGTAGTGTATAAGCCTCGCCCGTCCATAAAAGCACAAGCGGTGGCTGATTTTATCATGGAAACGAGTTTCTGCGAGATACAAAGAAATGATATTGTTCGAGAGGACCCCGTTTGGATCATGCACATCGAAGGCGCGATGAATATAGATGGTTGCGGAGCAGGGGTAGTCTTAACTTCTCCGTCAGGAGACGCGATAGACCATGCTATCGCATTGAAATTCAAAGCCACGAACAATGAGGCGGAGTATGAAGCATTGATCGTTGGACTGGAGATCGCGATCAACGCAAGCATCAACGTACTGAGATGTTGCTTTGACTCAGAAATTGTGGTACATCAAATCCAAGGAACCTATGAAGCACGAACGGGCAATCTCCCCAGATACCACGCGAGAGCCTCCACACTGATTTCCCTATTCAGACATTTTGAAATAAAAGCAATACCGAGAGAAGAGAACGAAAGAGCAGATGGTCTTGCGAAGCTGGGCTCGCAAGCCAAATATGCTGACATGGAACACTTGAGAGGGGACTCGACCATTATCCTCAAGTCAGGGAAAAGCCAGTATTTCTGGTTGGTACAATCAGATAGTGCCATCAGTGGCCAAGTAGAGCTGATGGAGATAGATGAGCCAACGAATGACTGGCGGACCCCGATAATTGAATACTTGGTGAATGGGGCGGGACCATCAGACCCCAAGGAAATGAGGAAGCTGGTGGCGCAGGATGCACTCTTCTATATGAACAGGGGAAGGTTGTACAAAAGGGGGTACGGACCTAGCGAGCTCAGGTGCTTGGCAAAGAGAGACAGTCAGATTCTGATAAAAGAACTGCATGCGGGGTTGTGTGGAACGCACGTGGGATGGAGACCTATGGTCTTCAAAGCAATCAGGAAGTGGAATTTCTGGCCAACTATGAAGCAGGACGCGCAACACGAGTCTCAGAGTTGTAAGCCTTGCCAATACTTTGCCCCTGCCTCCCATCCGCCCGGCGTGGAACTACAGATAATGACCAGTCCTTGCCCCTTCGTGATGTGGGGGATGGATTTGCTAGGTCCTGTCAAGCCAAAAGCTCCAAGGAAACTTGAGTATATAATCGTCGCGGTGGATGATTTCACCAAGTGGGTCGAGGCTGAAGCCCTCGCGACCACAATGGTCCCCGTCGTGAAAAAGTTCTTGTGGAGGAATATTATGTGCAGGTATGGGCTGCCTCCTGAGATTGTAACAGATAGAGGTCCCCAGTTTAATTCACGCCAATTGCTCGCGCGGTGTAACGACATGGGAATCGCGCTTAAGATCGCGTCGGTTGCTCATCCACATTGCAACGACCAAGTAGAGGCAGTAAACAAAAGCATCGTCATGGATCTGAAAAGACGGCTAGAAGGCTCCAAAGGCAAGTGGACAGAGGTGCTACCTCTCGTGCTTTGGGCCAATAGAACCACAGTCAAGAAAGCCACGGGTGAAACCCCATTTTCCCTTGCCTTTTGTGTGGAAGCAACTGTGCCAGTCGAATTCATAATCCCTAGGGACCGTGTCATTCACTATGACAAGGAGGCTAATGATGAGAGGATGCAACTTGAATTGCAATTAAGAGAAGAAACTCGCGACCTGGCCACGATCAGAGCAACAAATTATAAAGCAAGCATCACGAAGTATTACAACAAGCACGTCAAGGTGAAAGGATTTGTCAAAGGAGATCTAGTGCTTCGCAAGACAGAAGCAGAAAAGTTAGACCCAAACTGGGAAGGACCTTACATTGTTGATCGCGAAGTCGCACCCGGGGCCTACCGTCTCAAGGATAACTCCGGGAACCACGTTGCCAATTCTTGGAACGTGATGCGACTTCGTCGCTTCTACGCATAGTCCTCCCAACACCCCAGTTATAACCTCGACGTCAACTTTACCCCATTTAATTATTCCTCTTGTATACACGAAGCTAAGCAGGTGGATGCCCTTGAATAATGAATATAGGAACTGGAATCGGTAATTCGTTAGCACGCGAGACTGGGTTATCAAAGAATAAATGCCACAACTTGGGAAGTCAAGTAACACATACCACAAAGGTAGCGCCTTGAACTAAACTACCAGAAAATTGAAAATCCCGGCTCACCAGGCTGGGTTGTAAGCCCTTCTGGGTCGCGAAGCAGCTTCCAAAGCGGGGCTGTAAGCCCTCTTTGGTCGCGAAAGCATGGATGGGTTCACGCCATCGAGCTCACCCGCCATGATCCCGCCTCACCAGGCTGGGTTGTAAGCCCTCCTAGGTCGCGAAGCAGCTTCCAAAGCTGGGTTGTAAGCCCTCTTTGGTCGCGAAAGCATTGACGGGTTCACGCCATCGAGCTCACCCGCCATGATCCCGCCTCACCAGGCTGGGCTGTAAGCCCTCCTGAGTCGCGAAGCAGCTTCCAAAGTTGGGCTAGAAGCCCTATTTGGTCGCGAAAGCATGGACGGGTTCACGCCATTGAGCTCACCCGCCATGATCCCGCCTCACCAGGCTGGGCTGTAAGCCCTCCTGGGTCGCGAAGCAGCTTCCAAAGTTGGGCTATAAGCCATCTTTGGTCGCGAAAGGATGAACGGTTTTACGCCATCGAGCTCACCCGCCATGATACTTAAACTCTCCACCTGGGCCGAGGCCATCGAGCACTCGCCAAGGCCAAGGGGACGAGAAACGACGCTGGCCTAGGCCACAAGCACCACTCACGTTGCGAGAAGCTACGCTGGGCTGGGAGCCAAGGTGTTCCCGCTTAGCGAGTTTTGCATAGCCGGCTCTTACGAGCTGTCATGCTCTTTCGGGCTCGCGACCCTCATAATTTATAACATAAAAGCTCTCGAACGTAATCTAGATACTGAAAAATCTCTTTGTTACACAGTTCTAGAAACATCCTCAAAATAAAGAACTTGGTGGAAAGCAATGTCACGAGTGTAGTCTGGGGCCAAAACACACCCATTCCCAAGTATAAAACTTACGAACTGCCAAAGTGCACTACATCTCACGCGTGACTAACCATATGGCTAATACAGAGTGCCTCGCAAGGGTCAGTAAGAAATGAAAACAAGCAAAGGAACATTTTTCTCTCGCGAGACGTCCTGAGGTAGACTCCAAAGTTCGGGTAAGGCTCTCACATTTATTTAGCGTTACCAGGAAAGGTCCAAACGATTCATGGTCGTTCACAATTCTTGTTGGGCAACCATCGCGAGAAAACAAACAAAGGTCGAGTACAAAAGAAAAAAGCTTGTCACTGGCTAGTATCTCCCGCAATGGTAAGGTAAAACGATACATGTGCAACATTTTGTCCTCACAAAGTTATCCTTCGTGACTAATCACGCGAGGTGCGCAATATGATCTTTTTGCAGGGCTTTTTCCAAAACAAGTCAGATCGCAAGGTTCCAACTTGTTCCTTTTTTATTTTCTCACAAATTAATGTGTAAGTTGTTTGACTATGTTTCATGACTTATAAAAAAGAGGGATCGTAGTTCTGAAAATCATATCGGACCATTCGTCGCGACCTAGTATCTAGCCTATCTCTCAATGCTTTTAGTTTTGTGAAGTCATACGTCTCCCAAAAACATAAAAGGGGACGATGAGATAGGTAGCGACCAACTGAACCAATCAAACAATGCGAGAGACAAGACACACAAAAGATAGCTTAAAAAGATATTTACACAAAAACCCAAGTTCACGACCATCACAACCGCACAAAATATTGTTCAAAATCACCAACCACACAAGAAACAATATTTCTAAATATTAACCAAAAGACATCCACATATTGTTCACAACGCAAAGAGTTACTCTTGAATATCCTCGCGAGCCACCCCCTGATCAACACCCTCCTCGCGAGTCGCCTCCAAATCAACGACATCCTCGAGAACAATCGGAGTCTCTGATGTAGATCCCTCCGCCGGCTCTGCACGTGGATGCTTTGAAGGAAGTTGGATGGCATCAAGGCGCTCGTCTGTCGCGAATACCTTCCTTTTAGTGGTGCTGGGAGAAGCCGACGGAGGAGACGGGCTTGACGGCTCGGATGGGGGTAAAGGGGCTTTCTTGGGAAGAGGAACTTTAGCTACCTGATGTTCCCTGCCTTCAACAACCCCTTTCTTCGTCGCGAGGAACTTCACTCCCCAAGCCTCGAGCGGCGCATCACCATCGTCAGCAAAAGTTCCGGGAATCGGAGGTTCGTACTCAGGAAATTCAGAAGAAAAACCACACAAATCTTTGGGATTGAAACGAAAGTTCGTGACGTTGTATTTCTTCATCTGAGCTTTAACCAGGCAAATGAGCAGCGGGTTGCGAGCAAGACTGTAAAAGTCGACCCGGGCACGATGGCGATGCCCGACGCAGTACTCCTCCACAACCTGCTGACGTTCACTAGCGATCCTCGCAGACATCTGCCCACTAATTCTGCTATTCTCATGAACAAGGTCTTCCACCTGACGATTAAGAGCGTCCACATCAACGGAATGAGCAACTTTCACTCCTTGTAGTTGTGCCTCCAGATCTTTTATCCGCACTCCTTGATAATTTGAAACCTCCTGCAGCTCGGAAAGTTTCTTCTCAAGAGTCTTCTTCTCCTCCATAACGCGAGTCTTGAACTCCCAATTAGCATCACGAACAGTCTGATCATCAGACTCGAGCTCTTTGAGTTTGTCATCAACCTCGAGAGCCTTCCTTCCAGTATCCGCAAGAGCCAGCATCATCGCGAAACAAAGGACTTAAAAACCACAGCTCTTAAGAAAAACCACTAAAACTACTACGCGACCTTACCATAAAAATCAGCTTAGCCATGCCGCCAGGTCTATCCAGCACATGCTCGTAAACCCAAGGTGGCGGAGGAAAGATACCCTCAGCCAACTCGAAAAATTGACGAGTGCTCGAGAGGCCTGTCGGTTGAAGCAGACCGTTTTCCTTTATCACGAGAAGAGCGACTGGGGGTGTCTTCTTTCTCAGCAGTTTTGTCCTTGGTCTTCCCTATAACAAGTGCCGCATCCCTCTGGGGGGCGGGTGTCATGACCCTGGTGCGCTAGCGCAAGCTCTAGAGCAAGGGGGGTCTTGAACGGGATCAGGTGTAGGTACTCGCGTAGGCAGAGGAGGATCAGCGCGAGTTAGGCTATCGTCCTCAAAGATAAGGTCGTCAAGGTCAGGAAGCTCCGCAAAACAATCCTCATCTGCAAGAAACGACGAAGTCAGCAAGAAAAATAAAATGAGAAAGAGAACAACAAAAACACCTCGCAACCCTCAACCTTTGGAGTAACGTCTCAGGCTCAGTCCCCTAGTCGCGAGGAGAGGAGTGTTAACCGCACTCGAGAATATCTGCTGAACACCCTTATTTGGAAAATCCTTATAATCTCTAACGAACTTATCGCGAGTCTCTTTCGGAAAAAAGCAAATACGCTTCTTCTTACTTTGCTCGCGGACTTGCACTGAGATGTTGGAACCCGGAGGAGGGCGTATCAGAAACCAATCAGTTTTCCACCCATCAACCTTCCCAGGGAGGCTCCAAGCACTCACAACTTTCGTCTGAGCAGTGTAATACCAACCTCGCGAGAGCTCCTCCGGGCAATGGTTTTAAAAGGCGCGGGGGTGTGTTTTATTCTCCTGGTCAGGATCTTTATTTGGCCAGGCTCTGCAAGGAAGGGTTTCTCTATTATTATATGTGGCAAAGGCCCTGTGTAAGAAAAGTATGGCACGAATTTCCCATACTGCCTCTCTGCTCGCTCTTGAAGCACCCGAGCAGGCAGAGAAGTCTTGTATTTCCTAGACTTTTGTGATTTAGCCTTCTTAGACTTTCAAGAAACACGCCCTCGCTTACGCGAGCGAGAGCTGGGCTCTCACCCATCAGAATCTTGCTCAGAACCCGAAGTGGTACGACCCAAGTACTCGGCTGGAGCAGAGTGTTCAGAAATATCGTCGCTACCTGAAACATGAGAAGGATAGAATTAGTTTTCTAGGGGAGGAAGGTGTAATGAGAAAATCCTCGCGAGTCCAATACACGCGAAGGAACGATGTAAGAAAAACACGAAATCCCTGGAAAACAGAAGTTTGAAAGATCGACGAAGAAGTTGAAAAGGCATTGATGGTTTTGCCTCAAGAACACGATGAGTTCTTCAGAGAACTCGAAGAACAGAAATGGTGGAAACGAAAAACTGAATCTTTGGGGTAAAAACGAAGAGAAAAAGCGGTTTGGAGAAAATTGATAAACGACCAAAGAAGAAGAACACCTATTAGGGCAAGAAGGTTGTCAGAAAATGGATTGAAGAGAGGAAATCTAGGATTTTGAGTCGAGAATTCTGACAGTTGAACTAGGAGGAGTGAAGAACAAAACAGTTGAAGTAATCCCATGTACACTAAATCAGACAAAGAAGATATCAAAAGAGTAAAAGAAGTTGAATAGAGAACGAACCTGCCATTGGAGATTATTGATCGATCGACGGAGAAGAAAACGGAGGAGGAGGAGATCATCGGCGAGGAAGCTTATTCAGAGAGAACTACAGAGGTTTTGAGAAGAGGAAGTTTGGGAAAGAACAGAGGAAAGAGAAGATGAGGAATTTATAAGAAAGGAGGAAGAAGAGGGGAAACGTCCGGGAAGATGAAAAGTTTGAATTCAAAACGTCGCCCGCTAAAAGGTCAAGCGAGTAACCCTCGCGAGGTCATAGAGAAAAGAATAATATGAGAATTAGACTTCAATAAGACAAACCCAAGTCTTAGACCATGCGGTATAAGAACTTGGGGGCTGGATGTTGGAGCCGGTTCTCGAGACCCTCGCGAGGCCCATGAAGAGTTGGCCCATTAGGGCTCGCGTCTGTAAGCAAAAGGCGCAAAGCTCATGCGAGCGGGAGCGGCCCACAAGTGAGGGAAGGTCCAATGAATGAAGTCCAATAAACTCGAGCAGCGAATGGATGAATTCGGTAAGAATCCGTGTGGGACCCAGACGAGAGTATAAAATCGTAACAGAAAGGAGAGAGAGGGGACATATCATAATCATCAGCAAAAATCCTCTTCTTCTTCTTCCTCTCGAGAGCGAAAACACTGAAGCTTCAACCTGCTTCATCCTTCCCAATCGACCTTATTTCCGAGGCGATTGGATGATCAACACCTGGATTCTGACTCTCGGTGTTGAGCTCTAGCTTTTGAGACATGAAGGAGTGGATTCTAAGATACTTGATTTTGTGAGTGATGAACTAGTGCGTAAGGCTTGTTCATGGCGTTTTGAGTGTTTGCATTTCTTCTCTTTGGCTTAACTCTCCTTGTTTGTGTCATTTTGCTTCACTCTCTTTCGTGTTTTTGAGCATTTGCTGACTTGGGCGTCGGAGAGCCAAATCCGGAGCCTCCCCCCTCCTGGTTTGGTTCTGCAGGTTTCACGAGACTCGAGAACAAGGAAAGAACACATGGAAAAGATAGCAGGAGGAGGTGTTTGATCGAGTGGGACGTTGTTTTCGAGTTGTTTGTCCAGAAGTGTTGAAGTGGTCCTCGACATTTTACTGAAGACTTATTCTCCCATATCTCGCGAGGTGTTGTGTCGCGAGGTATTAGTTTCTGGGCTCCAACATACGCGTAGCTCCCTGAACACGTGGCCTTCTAATAGTATTTTTAGGCACGAACAAGTCTCACATTAGCTTTTTGATCTTATAAATAAAAAATAAAAGTTACCATCTTCCTTTCTTTTTACAGGGAAACACAAATTGGTAACATAATCTGGTTACAGAGAATTTGCATTTCAAACTTAAGAGCTTGGTTTGTTATTGCGTTTGAGCTTTGAGGCCTATTTTACAGATTGAAAAGTGGCTTGGGTCTTAGGGCTGCCACATGTGAAATTGGCACATGTGAAATTGAAAAGAGACTCCTAAGTTGCTAGGTCTGATTCAACACCACTTCATCCACCTTTGACGCCCCTCTTTTTCCTAGTTACTCTTCACCAAGGCTTTATTCGTAGGACCTGTAAGATCGGAATTCGTTAAATTTATAAAGAGACTAACTCGACCATCGACCACCTAGATTTATGACTTTCATTTTCCCGCTTGATTTTCACGTTTTGAATATTTCGCCGAGTTTTATTTTGAGTTTATTTCAAATAATTTGGGAGTTTCGGTCTTTTAGATATTCCGCGAATTAACTCTCGTTTACTTATGTTATAATTGTGGGAATATTGTCTCTCCACAAAAAAAACTCTAGAAAAAGTAGGTGTTCAATGTATAAAGTTACACGTAGATGGACGAAATGCAAGGGGAGGCGAGGGCAAACCCCAACTACCCCTTCAAACTTTATTCATTACAATTTCTCTGTCCGAAATCAAACTCCGTAGAGTAGGATCATCCAAATACTTGTTGTTCTACACTGCAACCGTTTCTTTGTTGCTGTACATGCTTCTTCCATCTCATCTGCACTGCAACTGTTGAGTATGTCAGGTCCGTCCTCCGAAGCCTCATCCGTGCCGCTTCTCCGCTCCCGGAACGATGCGGGCGACGCCTCTGAATCATCCTCCAGCAGCGCCAACCCGCAGCAGACCTCGCTCGCTTTCCTCTTCGGCCGTGCCGCGGGGAGGCGAGGCCCGTCGATCCTGGTGAGGGAGACGGCGGCACTGGAGCTCGATCAGCGCCGCGCCGACTGGGGCTACTCCAAGCCGGTCGTGTCGCTCGATATCTTCTGGAACATGGCATTCGTGGCCGCCTCGGTTGTCATGCTCATACTTACGGTGCGCGAGCGGCCTAATGTTCCGGTTAGGGTTTGGATCTGCGTATACGCGTGTCAGTGCTTGGTTCATGTGCTGCTTGTATGGTTTGAGTACCGGAGAAGGAGGAGGGTTGCGACATTGCAGACGACGAGGGATGGAATTCGCCGTGCTGGTGGAGATGAGGAGGCGGCGGAGAATGCTGAGCCACGGAATGAGAGCGAGAACGAGGATGATCAGACGTTGGTGGTTTCACCTCGGACGAGGTATTAAAGGTCATTGATTTGTTAAACGAGTTGATTTATTTGAACTTCTGCTAACTGTATGTGTATGGACCGTAGAATCAACTCGAATTGAACTGCCTTATCTCTTTCTTTTCTGTTATTTTTGGATGATGAGATAAGTAAGTCTGGATCGGAACATCATACTGAATTTGGCTGCAATACTAGGCATACTTTTTGGTTTGATGCAAGTAACTGGTTTGTTCATCTGTGATGAAAAATGGAAGAGAAACCTCATTGCAATATCCATAAGGATCACCGGCAACTCAGCTATCTAAAATTGCGAGTTCATAGTATATAATTTGGTGCCCAACAGATGTGTTGTAGGACGTATTATGAATAACAGAATAAGTATCTTATTCAGTTTCATTTCTCCGGTCACTTTGAGTTTTGCATTTTTAGTTATACTAATCCTTGTATCTTTTTTCCGTACTTTCCACATTTCAGTTTCGCAAAGAATTGTGAATCTATAAATACCATGGCTTCATTTCTCTGGTGGATAGTTGGATTCTATTGGGTTGTATCTGGTGGTGATATACTCATGCAAGATGCGCCTCGACTTTATTGGTATGTGTAGAAACCGCTGTTAATTTATTTTTTCTTGGGTTTCCGTCTGACCTCTTTAAATATATGATTTTTTATACTTTACGTCATCATGTCCTATGTAGAAATTGTTGTGCAAACAACTTATACCTCAATTTTTCTCAGAATAAAGGTTGTCTTTAACTCGAACCAGAGTTTAGCCTAGGAGTTTGTATGCTATAAATTATGAAAGTATTTCAATTTCCCTATAGGTCTACTCTTCTTAACAAACTTTTATCATGAATTAAAATTAATTTTATATATGTGTTGTGTACCTAGATTGAACTTCTTTTACACATAGTTTACTGGATTATTGCGGAAGTATGTCATGTAACAACTCTAGCAAGTGCTCAAGCATTACAAACACTTCGTGCAACCTAAGCTGTCACGGGGCTCTCTAGTACACTTATGTTAATGAAAAAGAAAGGTAAAAGGTTGCAAAAAAAAGCTTCCATTCGCCTGCCAAGAAAAGTGTAGTTGCCGTGGAACCGGTGGAGGATATTGGGAGAGACTTCCATTTATATTCCTGAACTCCAGGTCCCATGTGTTTCCTGAGCTAGATTTTTTTTAAACATTCGCCATAAGTTATATTTCATACTGCTTGGGTTTTACAAGGAAACCTATTCATCATTAGTTTAAATTTATACTTCTTCGATTTTGTTTAAAAACATTCACCATTAGTTTAAATTTATACTTCTTCGATTTTGTTTAAAAACATTCACCATTTAGAAAATCAATCCATTTTGATTCTGATAATGTGAGGATATTAGATTTCTGACCTTAATCAAGCTCTGAATTTGAACTAAGAGGCTGGGCTGCGAATCTTCGTAGTGGTTTAGCGTATAATGAATTGTAAATACAGCAAGGACTAAGGACAAGGATTTGGGGGAAAAGAGAAGCACATGTAAGTCACATGAGATATGGAAAACAGAATATATATATAACTATACTACACCATGCCACTCTCTTTTTCCAGAGGCCAATCTATCATCATTGTTGTTTCTATTCTTCTATGGTATTCGGTTGTGTCTCAATATTCACTATCCTTTAACTCTTGTTTAATAACTAATTTTTCTTTTCTTCCTACTTATGCAGGTTAGCTGTTGTATTTCTGGCATTTGATGTATTCTTTGCTGTATTCTGCATAGTTCTCGCTTGTTTGATAGGACTCGCCTTGTGTTGCTGTTTACCATGCATTATTGCAATTCTGTATTCTGTTGCAGGCCAGGTACATATCATGAATTTTAAAAAATTCTTGTCTCCTGAATTCAGTGAATGCATTGTTATATAAAGTGCTTTTGTTTACTAATGTAGGAAGGTGCATCAGATACAGATCTCAGAGTACTTCCAAAATACATATTCAGAAATTCATTTAATGAAGAAAAGACTTCTGTTGGCGCAGGAGTTATGGTTCCAGTAGAGGCTAGTAGCGCATTTTTAGCCACCGAACGTGTTCTGTTACCAGAGGATGCTGTAAGTTTCTGTTTAGCTGTCATAATCTACTTTAAAATGTATTGTTTAAATCAGACTTATGCGCACTTATGATGTTACGTTTAATGTCTTAGGTTATTATATTCATCTCATCCTTAGCAATAAATAACCTACAGAAAATGTAAGATGAAAGGTTTAGGTGTTTCCAATCAGCCGAGTTGTGGTATTTAAATGACCCAATGCACATTGGTAATTAAAAAACCCCATAGACAATTTGGTATTTAAAAACTTCCTTCCACAAATTGGTATATTCAGTAAGCTCTGATGGACAAATAAGTCATTTTCGTCCCCGAAATTTCGAGTCCTCTTAAACCAACCCGGTTTACTAATTTTCTTTATTTATATTTTATAAAGCGAAGTTCCTTCACAAATGAAATCCAAATTTTCAACCTACCTAAGGGGCCTTTTCCTTCCCCGCTAGTGCACCTGCTTCCTTTCTTTGTCTGAGAAATTCACCCCTCAGTCTGTGAAGTTAATGTCTTTATAGATTAGCAAAATTCACCCCTCTTGTCAAAGTTTTATGTCGTTGCTTCTTCCGTTAATCTATTGCTTCTGATTTTTCTAATCTATAAATTTTGGAAGTGTTTTACTGTTGCTTCCTATTTGAGTTAGCTTGTTTGGATTGGAAAGAAAATTGGATTACAGAGGGAGAGAGAGGGATAGGAAAGTGAGTGCCTGAGTGGTGTGGGGTTGTTGTATTGGCCTGGCGCTGGTACATGCCAAGAGTAGCCCAAATCATTTCCTAATAATGGATCTTTTTTATCTGATTTCCTCACGTACTGAACGAGACCTATGTGGGGTGAGTTCCATTTTGTAGCGGGTATAGTTTTATAAATATAGAAAATTAGTAAATCAGGTTAGTTTAACTGACCCAATTTTCGGGAAAGAACAATGGTTATTTGTTTATCTGGACTTGCTAAATATACCATGGGCTGTGGTCCTGCTGTGTATCGCTGGTGTTTACAAAGAAAGTGAACTAACAACTGAAGCTGCGAATGGTTGCAATGCTACTCCTTCCACAACCCTATTATTCCCTCCCTCTTCTGATTAATGTTTGACCATCCTTGGCTTTTCTATCGTCCTTTTTGAAGATGATAATGGATTGTTTCATTTTGTTCGATATTGTATAGCGTGCTTGTTTTCCTTCCTGATTGATTTTCACTTGCTCTTTTTTTTCACATTGTTACAGAATTAGATGAAATAGATCACTATTAACTCTAAAAAATAACCCTTTTACGAGATCAACAAAAAAAGTGTTACATATAGATTATCACATTGTTCAAGAATTAGATGAAATAGATCACTATTAACTCTAAAAATAACCCTTTTAGGAGATAAAGAAAATTTTAGTAAAACATTGTTATATGTTTTTTCGAACATGGGCAAATTTGACTAAAAGTCTAATGTCGGATGAGAAGCATAGGCTATATGATATATACTACTCCTTACTAAATTCATTTGTTGATCTCAGTCTATGGTCCTCTCTAGACATTAGAGATAAGAAGTCTCTGATGTTGTGAAAACCACAACATCTTATAATAGATAAAGAATGTAGAAAACGTATTTCTGGGTTGGGTTATGTAAAATTAAGATCATAATAAATGATCACACATTCAAACGCTGTCCCAACATATAGTTCTCTAAAAAATTAAATGGATTTTGGAGAGTGTAGTCAAATAATCACATTGATAATACATTTACATTTAATCCATACAGTATTCTTCTTGACCACCGTCTAGACCCTCCCTCATCGTCCAACTGTCCTCTAGAGCCTCTTAGAACGTTGGATATGGGTCAGATTAAAGATTATTGGTGAATAATAAGTCATTTCCCATAAAATCGCAGTACAACCTTTTTTAAAGCACATTCTGTAGAATCTAGAGTTTCAAAGCACATTCTGTAGAATCTAGAGTTTCAAAGCACATTCTGTAGAATCTAGCAGTACAACCTTTACTTCTTAGTTCTTACGGAGTACTCCGTACTCCATATTTGCAAGCGGAAACCTATAACTACTTTAGTCTTTTCTGTCTCTCAGGAGGCAGGAAGGCTAATAATTTATTGACCCGAATCTTTTCTGATATTATTATCTGCATGACACTTCGAGAATGTTTGGTAAAACACAGTTTACATTAATTTTTCTACTCTGTTTTTTGGATATTAGGAATGCTGCATCTGCCTGAGTAGTTATGAGGATGGAGCTGAGCTGCATGCTCTACCATGTAATCATCACTTCCATGCTACGTGCATAGTCAAATGGCTGAAGATGAACGCAACGTGTCCCCTTTGCAAGTACAACATTCTCAAAGGAAATGAACAGGTTTAAAAACTGAGGTTGGGAACTGATCTTCAGGACTCTCTATTTGCTCGTGTACAGAAATCTCCGTATGGTGAAGCTTATGTAGATACAAGGTCAAAATGTTCTCCCTTTTCTTTAAGTCATGCATATAGGTAGAAATGGGTCGGGCGAGTCGGGTTCGGATTAGAGTATATTGGGGTTAGTAAATTTACTGTCAGGTCATTTCGGGTTTAAAATTTACCGGGTGAGGTCGGCTTATGACGACCTTATTGTCGGTTCAAATTAACCCATCGGGTCTAATTACACAAATTTTTACTCATATATAAATAAGTATGTAATAATTCACTGAAATGTGTATTTTTTTTTTACTTTTCAATGAATCTTTACAATGATTGTATCCAATTCTATGTATTTCTTCTCATTACGTTGTTTAATTAGTATAAGCCCGCGCCTTACGCGGTAGCTTTTAACATTTTGGATTACTTATTAAGGTGACTCGAGATATGATATTAGATACTATATATTTATATGTAATTGAAATAATCTATATGTATATGTAATCGATGCTTTCTTTTTCGAGCACAATCACGGTAGAACCATTTTTCGGTAGAACCATTTTCCTTTATATAGCAACGTAATCAGAAAACATAAAAAATCTAAAAATTAGAGAAAGAAATATACCACTTGTGGGATCAAGATTTTAAAAGCAGAGACATTACCTATAGGCTACTGGGCAAGATATGAATTTGGAATTGCATCTAAACTCTAGCCTTTCTTCTTCCATTCTCAAGCCAAGCATCCCTTTTGCTATATGTTATTTGTATTCTCATTAGGGTAAAAGGTGATCGAATTGAAGCCAAAATCTTAGTTAATGTGTGAGCTTCCATTTTCCTTTATGTTATTAAATTAATGTGTGAGCTTCTCTTATGACAATGCAAACTTATTCTAATATTATGTTTTAAAACTACTTCAAATATAAATATAAGGAAATAAAAAATACTTATATTTACAAATATTAATAAATTTGATAACAACAACAACATATTAACAAATAATGTATAACTATATTAAATCACATACGAAAATCCGTAATTTTCTGTTTTAGTAAAGATACCATTACTATAAACTTCAATTACTGTTCCTGTTTTAGTCCAAATCCTGTTCACTTATTAGTTAATACTATTCTTAGTATCACAGAGTTATTGATAATGTATTGGTATGGATAACGTCGCCGGAGGCGTGACGGAGGAGGAGTGACGCCGGAGGAGAGACGGCGATGAGCGACTGTTTCACTCCCGATCTAAAAGTCCAGTGAATATGAATGAAGAAAGGAGAAGCAGCGGTGCCGACAGTGTGGCGACAAGACGCGACGGAGGGGAAGAGGAGGAGGAGCGACACCGATGAGCGACGCCGGAGGAGACGGCAGAGAGCCAGTGTTTCGCTCTCGATCTGGAATTCAAGCGCTTCTTATTTTATTTAATTATATTTTTATTATATGGGTTATTTTCTTATAACTTAAAAAACTGATCCATAAACTTAAAAAATATGGGAGTTTTTGGATACTTACCTAAAAACTGGAACAACAAACTGGTCTTTGTGATGGGCCTAGCCCAAATCAAATTCATTTTATTCCCCACGCCTAGAGTAAGTGTGATGGGCCTAGCCCGAATCAGATTCAAGTAGTATATAAAACCTTTGTTAATAAATTTCTCTTTTATTATATAAAGCCTTAGACAATTAATTATTAAGATTTTTTAAATTATAAATTTTAAAATACTATGAAGACCTTAAATAGATACAGAAAATTATTTTTTCATATTGTTTCGTGACTTTTGTCTCCATATTTTATTAGATTTTAGCTTAAGCATTATAATATAACTACTCATCTAGATAAATAAAATAAAATTTATTTTACCATAATTTTTCAATATATATAAATAATAAATTATAATGATAATAATAAAATATTGTACTTTTAAATATATTTAATTTAATTTAAAATAAATTATTAATGACGCTAATAATATATAAAATTGAGCCCCTGCTTCAAAACATTTCTGGCTCCGCCACTGTTGCCAGAGTCGAAAATCGAGATTAATTTTGTGTCGCCTTCAATAAATTCAAGTTGAAAACCAAACAAAGACAAAAAATCAAAACGCGTGGTACAAGATAAATTAATAATGCTTAATACTGTTAATATTACAATTTCATGTGAAGGTTGACAATAGACTCCTCATTGCCTATATCTTCACAAGCTTACAAACTCACTACAATAATTAGAAAAGATAAGAAATTCGATTACTCCCTTTCACTCAATCGATCAAGTTGCATGATCCCACATGCACCTCACCGAGTCACACTATCCCTATAAAAGCCCACCCCGGTGTATTGAACCCTTCATCTCTCAAAGACACTTAGAAACACATTCACAATGGCATATGTTAACAAAAACTCTTCTTTTGTACTCATTTTTGCCCTCCTCCTCTCGACTATCGTCATCGAGGCATGCCCAACATGCGCCCCGACAAAGAAGCCACCACCTCCTCCACCCGCGTCCTCAACTACGCCATGCCCTCCTCCTCCTCCATCTTCGACTAAGAAACCGTCTCCGCCAACACCTTCAACACCTTCATCTTGTCCTCGTGATGCGCTCAAGCTCGGTGTCTGTGCTAATCTTCTCGGACTAGGAGCCATTGTTATCGGGAGTCCCTCATCGGGGAGCAAGTGTTGCGCGTTGTTGAAAGGATTGGCTGATCTCGACGCAGCTGTTTGCCTTTGCACCGCCATCAAGGCCAACGTGCTCGGTATCAAGCTTGATATCCCTGTTTTTCTAAGTCTATTGCTCAACGCTTGCAACAAGAAACTTCCTTCCGGATACACTTGCAAGTAATAAGTGCACTTGTTACTTTTGTGTTGCTTGCTCTTACAATTTAATATCTACGATTCTACGTTTGTTTACATGTTTTTTTCTTATATATTCCCGAATATATTGTATGTTTATCTTGCGTTATATTTTATCTTGTTATTTGTCAGAAAAGGTGGAAAGCACCGCCGTATTGTTGCTTGTTTACAGTAAGAAATATACTAGATTGGTGTGATTTTGATAAATTATGCAAACTGTTTTACTGTTTATAAATAACAATAATTATACATGCTTTGGTTACGGAGCGTTTGGCTCATATGCATCATGTATTTGGATGTTGTATTGCGTATTGACTGGACTCCGCAAACCGGTCAAACAAGTCGAGTTTGGATTTGGGTTATTCGGGTTCGGGTTGAATTCCGACAATGAAACTTTTTCAAAAACTTAACGCCTATATGTAGGGGTGGACACAAAAAACCGTATCGAAAAATCGAAAAACAGATCAAATTTTTGGTTAACCGTACCGAAGAAAAACCGACCTATAGTTACAGTTAACCAACCGAAACATTTTACGGTTATTCGGTACGGTTACGGTTTTGAGTTTTTTTAACCTCGGTTAACCGATTAACCGAGGATATATAAATATATTTTTAAAATTAGAACTATATAACTAAATAAGTTAAGTGGGATAGATTTACGTATATATTTCTAGTTTTAATTTAAAATAAGAAATAAAAAAGAAAAGGCAAAAGATATTTTGTAAACTCACGATCTTAGACAAACTCACACACTCACATTCCCCTATCTTCCATTTTACTATGATATTAATATTAATTAATAAAGCTTCAATATAACACTACTTAATTTATTGTATAATAATAAAAACAGAAAATGACAAGTCTTCCCCTTTTAATTCGTCTAAAGCCGAAGTTCACAGTCGCCTCACAGTTGGAATGACATGTCTATTTTACACTATTTTATTTAATTATAGGCATGGATAGTTTGACGGTGGAGCAACCAGTGATTATGACAAATGGTTAGCTTCTTGTTTGAAGAAGCATGCAAATGCAAAGTTGTTTTACTGTTGGGGTTTTTGTTTGTAGGGCAGTGCATGACAATTTATGTTGTTATTAAATTTTTATTAGCTTTTGTTTGGAGGATAATGTTAAGTTATGCTGGTGTTATGTTTTATTGGGTTTCAATTACAGTTAATGCAAGTGATGTCGTTATTTAAGTATGTTAATTATAGTTGTTGCAACCCACAAAATTACAGTTATTTAAGTACTTTAATATTATGGTTATTTGGTTAACCGATTAACCGTACCGAAAGACTGGTTAACCGACCGATATATGGTTAACCGACGTTAACGTTATGGTTTACGGTATGCCTAAATCACTAACCGAAAGACTGGTTAACCGACCGATATATGGTTAACCGACGTTAACGGTATGGTTTACGGTATGCCTAAATCACTAACCGAAAGACTGGTTAGCCGATGGTCGGTTAACCAAAACACCGGTTAACTACCCATGCCCACCCGTACCCATATGCATCATGTATTTGGATGTTGTATTGATGTAATGATTGGACTCCGCAAATCGGTCAAAACTAATACTTTTCAAGCATTGAAAGTAATTACATGTAGGAGAAATTTGTTAAGCTATTAGATTTTTTATATTTAAATTTAAAATAATAAGTAATTATCAAAATTTAATTTCAACAAATTTTATTGTGGTACACAAAGCTAATACAACAAATATGTATATACTTTAATCTGCATAACATTTTTTATTTGTTAAAAAATTTTAAGGCCCTAAAATACCGCTTATTGTAAAATAAGAAATAAAATGTAATTTCATTCATATCTAATAAGATTAACACCGTTATTATATTTTTATTGTATTTTTTTATTTTATATTTTTAGTAATATTCCACATTAATTCTTAGGATAAATAATAATTTTAATAAAATCAAAGGTCATAATTATAAAAATATTTAATTATAAATTTATCCCCGTGCATAGCACATGTATTAGATGAAGCATGGATTTGTTAAAGGGTTTGTCTAATGTGTACCCATGAACACACAATAAACAACTAAAAGAAGAAATATATAACTCTACACTCTCCTAGGAAAATGGATAAATCCATCACTGTTACAAATCAAAGACACTTGAACTAGAAGAAGAGAGTAGAGAGTAAGAGAGTAAGAGAGTAAGAGAGTAAGAGAGTAAGAGAGTAAGAGAGTAGGGAGAAAGAGTATGTCTTGTACTCTTTTATCTAAGTAAAACTCAAGCCTATTTATAGGTCAATACATGAGAAAGTCAAAAGTTATGAGTTACATGTACATCCATAAAATATAACACTTCCCCTTGGATGTACATAAACTGACTGCCTCGTTAAAAACCTTATCTTGGAAAAACTCATTTGGATAAAAAATCAAGACTAAGGGAAAAAGAGTGCAGTTGTACTCCCCCTGAATTATCCTACATCCTTTAAACGACACATTCCGATGCCACGAACGAGTTTCTTGAAAAATTTTGTCGGTAATGCCTTTGTAAACAAGCCTGCTAAGTTTTTGCTAGATTGAATTTGACGAACATCAACCTTTCCTTCGACTTGAAGCTCGTGAGTAGAAAAAAACTTTGGAGCTATGTGTTTCGTCCTATCTCCTTTGATGTAGCTTTCTTTGATTTGAGCGATACAATCTGCATTGTCTTCATATATCAATGTTGGAAGTTTTTTGCGTGATTCCAACCCACAAGATGTCTCAACATGGTGGATAAATGATCTCAACCACACGCATTATCTTCACACTATAAAAATAATAGATTTGATAACATGTATGTTATACATACATTGAACATCTTGTTCATTCATTTGAACTTCTAGTTCATTTCATCACTTGAACTTCTGGTTCGTTCACTTGAACTTCTAGTCCGTTCACTTGAACTTCTGGTCCGTTTAACTCGAACTTCTAGGTCATTTAACTTGAATTGACGTATTAAGATTGTATACCATACAAGTTCTTAGATACTAGTCTTGTTTCCTTCTCCCCTTAAAGTTGTGATTTTCACCTTGTCAAAATGGTAATCTTAATACTGAGCAATACATTGATCACCCATTCATAAGCTCTAGGTATTAATAAACGATAAGGGAGAAAACCTCTCGTATAAATCCGAATTTTCATGTGGCATTACTTAAATATATCGAGGGAGGTAGGAGGGTGTATACCGCATATTTGAATAATATTTTGTTCTCTTCTGGAGACAAGTTTCAAGTAGGAGAATTGTAAAAAATCAGTCTTAGTCGAATTTATTTCTCGACATCCAAAATTTATGATTTGATATGATCAACGACTCTACCAGGTCGTGTAAGTCATATATTAGCATTTGTCAATTCAAGCATATAACTAATGACATTACCTAGCCATTTGTTACCATTTTGATTGTATTATAAGCGACACTACTAGGTCGTTTTCTAAATGTATAGGAGCTGCAAGATCCTCAACTAATACACTAATTAAATAATCACATTCCCCCCCTTAATTTGTGTAGCCAATGTGTTGAGGCATCTATCAACATCATACAATATATGAATATTCTCATCGGTCTACATGCTAGTATACTCAATCCTCATTTATCTCTTGAACTTAGTCAAGGATCATAGGAAACTTTACATACGTGGTCACTCTTATCCCTTAGGAGATGAGACTTCAGGTCTCAGGAGCTTCAGGTCCTTTACTTATTAAAATTAATATCAATATATGATCATGCGTATTGTTCACATGGGTAATCATGCCACATAATATTCTATCAAGAACCTAACTTCTGGTTAGTTGTATTAACAATTCAATAGGTTTGTAAGTAGGCATCTTCTCTTTAGACTTGCTTCAGGCTAGTCAATGAGAAAAATACTCGAATCCGCAAACATGCTTAATTTGTAGTCAATATCATCATATGTTTCCTTTGAAGATGTTTTGTCCAGTGTCATCCCATGCAATCCTACTATTGTTTAGCCTTTGAAGCATGAACCCACTCTAGTCGTAGTTCTTTATTTCATCTACATCTTGAAGCTATTACAAGATCTTGAAAATAATCTTCCCATTCTGATGGCTCTCTACAATTGTGTTTGCAAACAACAAGCTGAAACAACACTTAAACCAAGCATCTCCTGGATACTCCTTCATCTTTTCGTAGATGTCTGTGTGAGTGATATTCCTAAGCTCCTTTCCCCACAAATCTCAATCAATTTTTTCTATAAAATCTTCATTTGTCAATTTCGTTGGCAACACAATTTCCCTCCTACTCTTTGGAACACCCAGATAGTCGTGTGCATCCTCTTTTGTAATTAGAACCTCCTTCCCATCCTTAAGCGTCACTATGCACTTGAGTGGATCATACCTTGCATACACATACATTCCAAATTTCATTGGTAATTCTCATATTTTCCAAACAAGAAATTTTCCAAATCCAATATCTATTATTGCTTGTTTCTGCTCAGCAGTGATTCCAATTTTTCTCATCAATGAAAAACGTCACAAGCTTGTTGGGAGATGTTCTGCACCTAAGGGATTCATATTTACTCCTAGGTTGTTTTAAAGCCTTATTTATACCTTCCTTTCGGAGCTTTATAATTAAAACAAAGACACTCTCCTTACGATTTTTTCTTTTGACCTCTTTGGGAGCCTTTTCCTTCTTCTCCTTTGCTTTCTCTTCTTTGGAAGATTATGCTTTGGCCATCTTCCTTTTACCTCTAATCTCCTTTAGTTTCACTCCAAATGGCGTCTCATCTTCTTCATCTTCATCGTCATCTTCATGTTCAACTTCAGTTTCATTTTCATCTTCATCTTCAATTTGTTCTACATCACTTCCATATGCCCCTGAGCTTGTTGTTTTGGCCTTTTTTTTTTTACTTCGTTGCTTGATGCTTCCTTCTTTTCGCTTTGGATGTACCAGCTACTGAAGATCCTTGATCAATTGTGGTTTCTTCTGTTCATTTATCCATGGAAAACATTTTAACACATTATATACAAATGATATTCACTTACAATAATATAATTATGCATACATGACACATGAATAATGCACTCATGAAAATAATAATGTGCACACAATGGTAATGTATCTTGCACACATTGAAATGTTTCTATTTACACATGAAATTCATATAAAATATCTTAACCATGCACACATGAGAGTACAGTTATGCACATATGAGAATAGACTAATACACACATGACAACAGAAGTAATGCAAACATGATAATTAATTGATGCACACAAAAACACATTGTAATGCACATATATATTCTTAGAGTATGAGAAGTTACCAATTGGAGCTTTTCTTCTTGCAATTGATGGAGGAATTGTAATTATCACATATCTCAAATCCATGACGTATGACGTTTGATGGATTTGGAACAGGACTATCATCATCACCTATAGATGTTTGCACAAAAATGAAGGTCAATATATTTCACTCCATGGTTATCTAATCAATCAATCATGCATTTTATGCACACATATGCATATTTGGAAGTACATAGATGCATTTATTGATGCACACATGTCAATGTATTTATGAAAACCTATTCTACTCTCACAATAATTTACTAATTGGCATGTACAGAAATGAGTTTAGTGATAAGCATAAACTCTTGCACACACATGGATTCATTTATGTACACGGATGGTTCAAAGATTATCTAATCAATAATTGAAGTAATAAACAAATACACACCAACCCGTATACAAAAAACTTACTAATTATCATGCACTGAAATGAGTTTTATTGATGTACACATGATGCGGGGATAAGCCGCTGATGACGATCTAGACACCAAAACATGAATAGAAACTCGAAACAAGAGAATGGGTGGAATTAGATATGAAGGTGATAGAAAGAGAAGTTGAATTAGACCAATTGGAACCAAATCAAACAACGATAAAACCCTTGAAATTAAGAACAACACCCTTAACGAATGATGAAGAAACCCCAAAGGATTACAACAAAACACATTGGCTATGGAAGGCCAAGGCACCTGGAGGATACACTATGGAGACTCAATAGCATCAACCTTATGGTGGAGATTGACACACACAAGAACAACTAAGCGAGTTCAACAACAATGCTCCCAAGCACTCTTCTAAAAAATCTCTCTTTTGGAGGACAGAAAACAACGCTTCTCAGTTCAAAATAATCATCTTGGGTCTTTCCTAAACAATGAGTAAGACAAACCTTAATTAATGTTCAATGACTGTCAAAATAAAGGGAATACACAAATTAAATGAGTTGCCTAACATGAAAAAATGGAAATAATTCCAAAATAAACCAAAAAATGAACAAACTCGAAATGTGAGAGTCCCGAAACCGCGGTCACGTTTCGAAACCGCGGCCGCAGTTTTACTCCACAGGCTACGACTTTTCTCGTGAATAAAACGCGAACAAAACAGGAGGAAATCGCGGGTGGTCGCGGTCGCGATTTGCAAGCCGCGGGTGCGGTTATGTAGATCGTTGTTGCGGTTCTTCCTCAACATCTTACTCGTCTTCGTCATTGCTCAGGTCTGGTTCGTCTTCATCTTTTTGTCACTCAAGGTGTTCCATCCTGACTCGAACTGGATCTCTACGAGCTTTGATGGATACTTTACGAGCTCGGATGAATAACAACAACTTTAATGATGGCTCATGGAGATCTTTAGCTCTCTCTCCACTGGTTAGAACATCTCTTGATTTAGGATGAGGCGTCCTTGATGCGAGTTTGGATGCTCTTGACAATAGCTTGGATCCTCCCGCATCAACACAGAAGGATACACTCTTGCACACTAATGAATTCTTGTATGCACACATATGATTGAGTGATTATGTAATTAATTGTTGTATCAATAAACCAATACACATCAAACCATGCAGTGTACTCGCTCTCATGCAGTATACACATTCTCATGCAGTGTACTCACTCTCATGCATACTACTCATTCTTCATGCACTGTAATTGAAAAAATCTGCTCTAATGACAATTAATTACTCATTCTCAAAATGAAATTTCCATTCTGATGCATTTAAATATGAAATTTTCGTATGCAGTCACGAGCAGACATTATAATCTACTAGAAATAGTGAAATATGTAATACTAGAACTGTTTTAAACAATATATCTTCAGTATTAACAATCTTACTCCTCATGTTGATCGAAATACTTGAAAACAAACCTAAAACTATCTTCCGAACGAATTTGCAGATTTCTTCTCTGCAAAAACTTCAATTCCTTCACTTGCTTCCTTTCTCCCCTTCTATTGCTTGTTTGCTCGTTTTGGATCACTTGCTCGATCGCTCAATCCCTCCCGCTCTTGCTTCTCCCAAAGTCACTTTAAGTGAAAATTGAGTGGATTTGTTGAAAGTGGAAATCGTGGTGAATGGAGTGAAGATTGTGGTAGACCAGTTTTTTGGATTTTGGTTGAGAGGTTTGTAGATTTGATGTTTTTAGAGAGAGAGAAGTGAGGGTGAGAAAGAAGTGACTGGTGGCTTCCATCAATAACTTTTAATACTCCCTCCGTCATTCTAGCTTCTTTTTCTTGTTAAAAAAAAATTGTCATTTTATGTAGTTAGTTACGATTTTTGTTATTGAAACTTGTAATTTTTTATAAATTGTGATCCATAAAAAAACTTGTAGTTACGATGCTCCCTCGATGTTTACGCTCTTCACATTAATTTTTGGCACTTGACATAAATTTTTTGCACGATAGATAAGATGAGAATTGGGGCAATGTTTGCTCTCTTGACATTAATTTTCGGCACCATCTAGACCAAAAAAATTTAATTAATTTTTGTCACCATTCGACGTCGGTAGCTACATTAACACATGTAAATTCAAACTGTTATACTCCTTAGTCTTGGAATTTCAGTGTTTACATATACTGATGAAATATTCAAACATCATTATTCGGTCATTCTAGAGATTTTTATGGATCTAATCCAACTAAAATCGTGTGTGGTGTACATGTAAAGTTATGGGTAAACTGAAGGAGGAGAAACACCGATTAGGACAAACAAAATTCCTCGCCCGGTGCTGTGGAATAGTCAACTCGACAAATACTTCCAGTTATGCCCTAATTATTTGAATATTGATAGTAGAAGAATGCATTTTCTATATGTTATTTCTACTTGTTTTCGTGATAACGTATTTCATTATACGTGGGCCAATTAGCAAAAATAGTGAGATTTTAATACGCACTTGTAAAAAATACAAGAATAAAGAAGAATTATTGTAGTTCGCGGATTTATATACTTTATGAACCAGTAACTGAGTTATCTTGTATAATATTTTAATCGAAAATTTAATTGGCGGTAATGAAATGATGTTATTTTTAAATGATATTGTATTTTCTGATCAAGATGTAACTTAGCTATCTTTATTGTATTGTTTTAAACCATATTTTGATATATTCTGCAACAAAAATAAAATAAAATAAAATAAAAATGTGATGGCAAAAATCTGCTCACAATTGAATTTAATAGATGGAAACTAAAGACAAGGGTATTGAAGAAGAGGAATAATCGATTTGATCGAGGAATGGGGTTGCTCTCTTGAGAAAAAAAACGTAAAAAGTTGTACTCCCTCGTCCCCTTGATCTTACCATTTTAAATGGGCACATTTGTCGATGCACGTTTTGTTTCGTTAATATATCTCGTTACAAATTAGTTAAAATTGTAAACTTTTGATATTGTTAAAGTACTCATTAAAATGAATCAAATAAGATCATTCATGACTATATTTTACCTTATACAATAGTCAGATATCAAAAGATTCTCTTCGACCGTGAATAGTGTTAAAAAAGCAAACGAGTCTTATATTTAAGAATTGAGGGAGTATTAATTGAGATTAGGATTTTCGACCAGTTAATGAGTTTTTATACTTTTTCCCTTATTAGGGACATTACATAATTAGAGCCTACAACTTATTAATTACACAAGAGAGGTCTAACTTATTCCTTTAGCTCCATCTAGGCATCTACCACTAATATTACATTAAATACTTAAAACAAAAATAAGATTAATTCAAATGCATAATTGACAATTTCTGGCTCCTCAAAAAATTACAAAACCAATAATAACTTTTGGCAATGGCTATATGCACGCGAATCGAGGCGTATATGCACGCGATTCTGTGCGCGCAACTTATGCGCACGCATCTGTGCGCAGTTCTTATGCGCATACGTGTTTTACGGGGTATTACGGGTACTTTTCGTAAATTTTCAGTCTGTAACAACTTGTGCGCCTAACTACTGCGGACAGGTTGAGAATCTGTGCGCCCTGTTTCTGCGCACTACTCTAACATAGTAGCCGTTGAAATCTTTGAAAAAAGTAGCCGTTAAATGTAAAAGGGTGCGCTTAGGTTCTGCGCACAGGTGCTTAAGGGTTTGGGTTTGTGCGCGGATGGTTAGCGCACGGGTCTTTACAGTTTAGGATCCATCCATTTGGACCACAACGGTCATAAATGTGCCTATATAAAGCCACAATCTCTTCGTTTCCAACAAATTCATTCAAAACCTCTTCGTTTTCCAACAAATTCATTCAAAATGTCTCGTCGTAATCAAAACTCTCGTATGTTAGAGTTGATTAATCAAAGTTGTGAAGATAGTGATGAAGAACACGATTGGGATAGCGGATCACAAGAAGAGGAAGACGACCCGAACGACGACGAATGGTTGGATAGTTTCTTAGAAGACGAAGAGTTCGGCGACTGGGATCCGAGGGGTGAATTTGTGGTTAGTATAATATGTTATAATTTGAAACATATGGTAGCGTAATTAGTTTCAAATTAGTTTCATATGCTAGCATAATTAGTTTCATATGCTAGCCTAATTAGTTTCATATGATAGCCTAATTAGTTTCATATGATATCCTAATTAGTTTAAAGTAATGATTCGTATTTTGCCTTGTTATTTTGGTAGTAGTGTAATTGTCGCTCTACAATTACGTATAGGGGAAAGATTATTCGGATTATTTTAGAACCGCACAATATTGGGATACTCCGCAAGAATTGTATGAGTGGGCGAGAGATAGAGGAAAGGAGTTAGTGATAGCTTTGGTAACGCGTGATTCAAGTCCGTACCAAATAAGTATTGTGTGCGATAGATTTGGAAAACCAAGATCTGGGAGGCCAAAGGTGAACAAAGAGAATCCAGAGTTGGCTGTTCCTAGGCTTAGAAAGTCGAAGTCGAAGAAGTGTGAGTGTAGATTTCAGCTACTGGCAGTGCGAAAGAAAAACATTCCCGGGGTCGCAGGAGAAAAATGGATTTTAGGTGTGATAGAAGGTCGGCATAACCATGTGCTACTTGCTAGTTTTCATGGGAATGCATTCATGGGTCGAATGACGGAGGAGCAAGAGCTTTGTGCTAGGCGGTGGGGAGATGGAACTGGACGCAAGACGCCAAAAGAAATTATCTCTAAATTGAGGGAGAAGTACCCTGGTAATGTTACTTCAAGGAGACAAGTTGCAAACTTTTTGTAGAAGGTGAATTACGAAGATCGCGGAGAGCTAAACGTGACACAGTGGTCGCTTAAGTTTTTGCGAGACCACGACTACGTAGTTCACCCACATAGAGACACGACAAACGGAGAGGTTGCAATATTATTCTTTGCTAACCAAGAGTCATTGCGTTTGTTGAAGAAGTACCCGTACGTGGTAATTATCGATGCGACGTACAAGACAAACAAGTAAGTCTCTACAATACCTTGGTCGATATTTAGTTCGGATAATGATATATGTTCTGTAGTGATATATGTTAATGTTTCAATAGATATGAAATGCCGCTCGTAGAGATCGTTGGATTCACCAGTACACACAAGACGTTCAACATCGCGTATGCATTCACTAAAGCGGAAAGGATTTATCATTACACATGGATAATGATTCAATTGAAGTCATTATTCATAGATTTGGGAGTGATGCCAACGGCTATAATGACAGATTGCGAAGACGCGCTGATAAAAGGGATAAAGACTGTTTTCGGGAGCGAAGTTCAACATCTGTTGTGTTGGGTGCATATCAAACACAACATTGAGGCACATGCTTCGACCATCCTAAAGAGACAAGTTAAAGTGGAAGCCTTTGCAGGACAATGTTGGGGACTATTTTCCTCAGCTACTGAAGAGACCTATGAACTGCGGCTCGAACAGTTGAAGAGATCTTGGAAGAGCGGCCTTGTGGGATACGTCGAGAGAACATGGCTTAATCCTCACAAGACAAGTATAGTGAGGGCTTGGACAGATCATAAGCTTCATTTCCTTACGAGGACTTCAAACAGGTAAATATTGATATTTTTTAGTTAAAGACGATTATATCATAACAGCGTACTTTCTGAACTTACCAACTTAACTGTTTTTTAGAGTTGAAGGGATGCACAAGGTTTTGAAAGATATTATTGGTTCCAGCAGAGGGGGCTTTAACAGAGTGATCGTACGGATCCATCATTCAGTACTCCTTCAGATTGATTCAATTAGGGCGAGCATGAACATGTCTCTCTCCAAACGACCAACTGATTTTGATGATCCAAACATGCATCCGCTTGGAAGGGATATTTTTTCCCGACTATTCTACAAAGTGTCATACAGGTGTTTTGATCATTTGTTGGCTACTTATGAGATCATGTTGACGGGGAAATTTCCTGAACAATGCACCGACCATTGGGTGAGGAACTGTCTTGGGTTGCCGTGCGTCCATCAAATTGCACACGCTATCATTTCAAACACACCCCTGATTGAGGATGACATTCACCCGTTCTGGAGGGATTTGCATTGGGATGACACTCCTGAAACAGAAGACGACCCAAATCTGAAGGTCCGAATGAACATTATAGAGTTGCGACTCCATGAAATGTTCACCAAGTTGGAACTTGGAACCTTGAAGAAAATCACGGCATACCAGCTAGGTGAGTTGTATCAGGACTTGGAGCATCCTGAACTAACTACCTTGAAAGAACCGACAAATGTGAGAAGAAAAGGCAGGCCAAAGGGTGCAAAGAACAAGGATAAGGAGGAGGTTGACAGTGAAAATGACAAGGAGGATGACATAAAACAAGAAGATATGGAGCAGTATGAGATGGAGGAGGCAAAGCAGAAATCAAAAGGAAAGAAGAGTACAGGAGCAAGACGGCCAGGTCGTCCTAAAAAGGAGGAGGATGACGGTGAAAATGACAAGGAGGAATCGAGAGAGAAGAGTTATTTTGAGCACAAACAAGAAGAGCTGGAGAAGTATGAGAAGGAGGAGGCAAAGCAGAAATCAAAAGGAAAGAAGAAGGCAAACAATACAGGAGCAAAACGATCAGGTCGTCCTAGAGAGCAAACAACGACATCACTTCCCGTGGTCATTGAGGCCGAGGAGTTGCATTCTCAACCCATGCCCGACCTATCACAGCCTGAAGGATCAAACTACACTGACTTCGATCAGTGCCCTGAAGAACTTGGTGTTCCTCTCATTCATAGGGGGGTTGACTTCGGCATTGACAATTTGGATGATTTTTGGCTTCCATACATCACAGATGTTAGACAGGTACGTTCTGACGGACATTGTGGTTATAGGTCGATGGCCTTACTTCTGGGAAGAAAAGAACAAGAGTACGGAAACATTCGGCGTGAGCTGGTAACGGAGCTGCTTCAGAACCGAGAATTGTACGAGCCTATTCGTCGTCGTCTTCGTCCGGGTACTTGGCTTCCATTGCAGAAGCCCTTGTTCAGAACTGTACTGGTTGCACTTTCCACTGATGGGCTTAGTGTTTGCCACCCTATACCAAGTTGGCCTCGTGTTATTGTGTTGGGATGCTCCGACCTTTTGCTTACCGCTAAGGTGTAGAACAGAAAACGCTGATCCTCCACGACAGATTTTCGGCATGGCACACGTAGGCAACCGTGACCACTTCATACCGGTAGAGTAGACAATTGTACTTGATACTTGTGTAATCATAGTTTTTTGTTTAATATCTTAAGTCGATTGTGTTTATATAGGTGGCGTTGATGGTTGGTTCGCCACTACCGCATACTCCCGGTTCGTGGAAGAAACACGTAGATCCAAACATTCAATGGTGGGAAGAAACATTTGGGGACAATTTGAGGATGTATCGAGAGTACCGCATTTCAAATGGTCGGGCACCAGATCCATTCATGTATAAAGGAGGGACCGAACCCGTTCACATATCTGAATGAGTGAGATTGTCATGTAATAATTAGAAGACGCATTGGAATTTCTTAGTTTGTAATGCCTTGGTTTTTAATGTTTCGTATTTGTTATTTTGGTAGTAGTGTAATTGTGCTTTATATAACAATGAATGGATCAGATTGCATCGGAATTTCTTAACACGTTCGAGAGACAAAGAAGCGACAATGAAAATACATAATGAAAGTACATAATGAAAGTACGTAATGAAAGTACACAACGAAAGTACACAATGCTCATAACATTAGATGTCTACGATTTAGGCGTCGTCGGCAGAAGAGGAAGAGGAGTCGGAAGCATAGACGATACTACAAACCATCAACCGCAATTCTTTTTCTTTAATCTTAAACCTTTCCATCAGGACCTTCACTCTATTGTCACTCTTCTTTTTCTTGATGATTAATTTCGTGATAGCACGTAAAGCAGTAGGGGTATGCTCTGGATCAATAAACCTGATTCCGAAGAAACAATTGCATGCATAATGCCTTCGTCCATACTGGTCAGGCATGTCTTCGTCATTGCTAACGTAAACATTACACATTTGGCGACACCTTTTTGTACCAGTACACATTATCTGTGGAGGGTCAGGCTTCACACGTATTGGTGATGATGATGATGATGCCATATTCGTAGTTATGTTCTTCCAAATAAGTAAATAATAAAAAACTTTAGTTATAAACATGAAAGCATATACAAAAAACAAAGCATATACAAAAATGAACAAAAGAAAAATTTACCGATTAAGTAGGGAAACTTCGATTTTTGCTCTAGTTGAGATGGATGAACTAGTTGAGATGGATGAAGAAATCACCACCTTCAAACCGTTGGTTTTATAGGAATTTATGTATATGGTGCGCGTTGCTTCTGCGCACAAGGAGTTACCGATTCAAAATAACGGTAACTAAAAGTGCGCTATGTAGCTGCGCACAAATTTTTAACGGTAATTTTCTGTGCGCGTTACACCTGCGCACCAAAAGTTACAGATTCAAAAATTTACAGAATAGGTGCGCTTTACCTTAGCGCATGGCTGAAATTTCTGTGCGTTCTACCACTGCACACTATACTCTTCAATCTTCGAAATAGTTGCGATATGAAGAGTCTAGCACATCGATGTGGATTATGTTTGAAAAACTTATACAAACTAGTGTTATTAGGCATATAAAGTGTGTATACGGTCTCCCCATCACAAAAAGTTGATCGAAAATACGCGAAAACGCAAAAAAAAGCCTTATCGGTCCTGATGGCCTGTTAAGGTCGAGAATAGGCGGTTCGATGCCCAAACGACGTCGGAATGCAATGAAACTTGTTTTCAATGCATATTATAGCTATTTAACCTTGTCAGTAACTTTGAGTCAAAAACTCGAGCTCTTCGAGTAACACCTCCTTTGTAAACCTTCACTAGTCTTTCATTCTTCGAAATAGTTGAGATATAAAGGGTCTAGTACATCGATGTTGATTATGTTTCAAAAAATTATACAATTATGTGTTATTAGGCATATAAAGTGTGTATACGGTCTCCCCGTCACAAAAAGTTGATCGAAAATACGCGAAAACGCAAAAAAACCCTTATCGGTCCTGATGGCCTGTTAAGGTCGAGAATAGGCGGTTCGATGCCCAAACGACGTCGGAATGCAATGAAACTTGTTTTCAATGCATATTATAGCTATTTAACCTTGTCAGTAACTTCGAGTCAAAAACTCGAGCTCTTCGAGTAACACCTCCTTTGTAAACCTTCACTAGTCTTTCATTCTTCGAAATAGTTGAGATATAAAGGGTCTAGTACATCGATGTTGATTATGTTTTAAAAAATTATACAATTATGTGTTATTAGGCATATAAAGTGTGTATACGGTCTCCCCGTCACAAAAAGTTGATCGAAAATACGCAAAAACGCAAAAAAAACCCTTATCGGTCCTGATGGCCTGTTAAGGTCGAGAATAGGCGGTTCGATGCCCAAACGACGTCGGAATGCAATGAAACTTGTTTTCAATGCATATTATAGCTATTTAACCTTGTCGGTAACTTCGAGTCAAAACTCGAGCTCTTCGAGTAACACCTCCTTTGTAAACCTTCACTAGTCTTTCAATCTTCGAAATAGTTGCGATATGAAGGGTCTAGCACATCGATGTGGATTATGTTTGAAAAACTTATACAAACTAGTGTTATTAGGCATATAAAGTGTGTATACGGTCTCCCCGTCACAAAAAGTTGATCGAAAATACGCGAAAACGCCTTGGAGGCCTTATATGCGCATTAGATCTGCGCACATGATTCTTTGCGCATTTCGAGTGCTCACAGTTTCTTGTGCGCATGCCAAATGCGCACGTATATTATTTGCGCAAGTGTTAAGCGCACGGTTGAAGACCGTTAAAATATGACCGTTGCGTGCGCATAACATCTGCGCACGAAACGGTCATATTTCAACAGCAAAAAACGAAGCTATAAAAGGGGGGTTGCACTCACCTCAATTCACCAATCTCACCATTTCTCTCTTAACCTCACCAATCTCACCATTTGTCTCTTAACACTCGCTATGTCGCACAGTTCATCATTAAGCAACGCTGCCCCTTTTTTATTGTAAATGTGATCGACCAGCGGTAATGAGGAGTTCAGAATCTCGAAGAAACCTCGCTCGAAGGTTCTGGACATGCGCTGGTACTGGTGGTTACATTTGTGAATTCCGCGAGTGGATCGATCCACCACACCCTTGTTACTCCTTAGCTGCAATAAGAGATCTATTCTCGAAGATACGTACGTTGGAGGAGGAAAACGCCGATCTTAAGGCGACCCTGGCTTCCAATCGTTAGTTAAGTGGTTGTTTTAATCGTTAGTTCGTTGTTGTAATTGTTAGTTAAGTGGTTGTTGTAATCGTTAGTTAAGTCATTGTTGTAATCGTTAGTAAACAAGCATAGCACTAGACAAAGAGAAGTTGAGGAGGGACAACCTATAAAGATCCCCAACCGATATTGGTTTCGATGTTCGGATTTAGCAAAATGTACGAACTAATAAGAGTTTGGAAACTGGTTATTAGTTGGTACATATTGCCGACTCCGAACATCGAAACCAATCATCGGTTTGGGGATCTTGATAGGTTGGTCTTCCTCACCATCTCTTTGTGTAGTGTTGTTGTTGAAATTTGTATTTCGTTTTCAAATCAATATAGTTTTTCACGTCTTGTTGTTCAGATTTGTATTTGCATTATTGTTCGGAGTCATTTTGAATATTTAAACAAGCAAAACATAAAATTTAAAACCATCACACAAGAAAAAGGCATACATAAAACATCAATCGTACATAAAACATCCATCAAACAAAAACAGAAGTCGAGCGTCTAATCCTGAGTCTCCTGAGTATAAGGCGGAGCATCTTCCCGAGGCACATCACCCTGAGTCATATCATCTTGGTGCGCATCCTCCTGAGTCGTATCATCCTGGGTGCCGCATCCACTCCCCTGGCCCCTCTCATGAACAGAATCTCGGAAAACAGGAGGTGGTGGTGGTGGCATCCGCGATGCACGTGGGGGAGATGGTGCCAAAGGTGCCTGAGGTGCCTCTAAGATTGCAAGGCAACCACGAATCACATCTTCAGTGGCCCAAGGTCGATCCGAGATAGGGGTGTCTAGAAAAGAGTGCATCATGGCTTGAAGGATCTGACAACGCTGCAAACAAAACGTAAATTTAATCGTTAGTTAAGGTATAACGCTATGTTTTGTACAAACTTTATAAAATTTTACATACCGCTAATGCATCGATAGGCACCGGGGTATATCCATAGCGAGGCGGGCGATCATGTCTCTCAGAGGATGGATCGACGACGGGATGTGAGAACTCGTCCAGCCAATCCATATAGTCATCAGACATCTTCCATGCTGGCTCTGCAACCGGCCCATCCAGATCGATCAGAGGCCTCGGCTCTGCGTCCCATGCAAGAAGAAGCTCAGGTGCATAAACGACGTCATACCTCGTGCAACCCATGGGCCGATTAAATGACAACGGCTGAATGGGTGGGTCGGGAACGGGCTGAGCCCGCCCAAACTGCCGCAGGACTCTCCTAGGGTTGTAGGCCTCATGAAATTTCCAGATGCTCAATACGCCCTCAAATCTCGTAGGAGAAACCTCTGGTGAGTTGAAGTCCAAATCTCTCCATGGCTGCCAGTTAACCTGAAACAAATAACAAGCCAAATTAGACACGTATTGCGGTAATGAAATAAAAAATATAAGAAATTAAATCCAAACCTGCTCATATCTCATGTTGTCGAGCATGCGACGGATGGCAACCAAACGCCCAGTATCCGAGCTAAGTGGTGTATACAATCCTACAGCAGCATCTCCATGGGCAAATGCAGGGTTCGTGACAAAGTGATCACAAAAATGAGGAAAGTATGCCCAGATCCAACACTACATATAAACAATTACAGATTATTAGTAAAACTACGTGAATAGTTAAGAGTTATTCACCAAGACGTTAAAGACAAGATCTTACCCTCAGAAGAATCCCACATGAATCAATGGTTGCCGTCTCGACTCTAGATGCAGACCCTAAATTGCAATACACTAACGCAAGTATGCCGGCTCCCCATGCAATGTCCCCTGTACGATCATGGTTGAGAACAAGCGCCGCGTACTGGACCTTGACACCCTTTGTCGACCTGTCCACCAAGACAGTCGAGCCCATAAGCAAAAGGAGATACAGAGTGGCAATGTGACTCTCATTCCTGACTGGCGCATCAAACAAAACTTCCAACCGAGCATTGAGGGCACCCAAATGAATGCCACCTGAGCTATAACATGCCTTCATGTCATCAGCCTCCTGACCCATAGCGTCCGCAAGCGCCGCATAGATTTGGTCATCTATCATAGGTGAATTGCAGCTACGACCATGTATACGGACTCTGAGGATCTGCATCACGTCATGTAGGCAGATGGTCATCTCAGCAAATGGCATGTGGAAAGTGTTGGTCTCTGGATGCCACCTCTCCACAAAAGCAGAAATCAATGCAGCATCGATCTGAGACGCTATGCCCACTCGGCGCAGCTCTGTCAGCCCAGAACGCTCAGCAAGCCTGAACCATGTACCCTCCTCAGCTGAAATATGATGCTCATAATCATGAACCTGTGCAGATCTGTACATCACCCTCAGGAGCTTCCTAGCCTAAATAAGTACAGAAAAAAAATTGCGTCCGGTTAGTAAATATGAAACGTATAACTTATTATAAGCATTCAGATCAATGTTATTGAACATACCGGATCTAACGGAGCCGCATCAGCCTCGGCCTCATCCCCGTCCCCATCCTCTGGCTCATCCTCTGGCTGAATATCTCCTACTCGTCGTCTCTGCCTGGGACGACGACCACCTCTAACTGGAGCCGCAACCTCCTCAACAACAACCTCCTCAACTACAGCCCCCTCAGCGACTCCCTCAGCAGCAACACCCTCACCACCAACTCCCTCAGCACCCTCCTGGCCTCTCCCTCTCCCTCTCCCTCTACCTCTCCCTCTCCCACCACCTCGGCCTCTGCCTACAACACCCTCACCACCACCTCGGCCTCTGCCTCGGCCTACAGCTTCCCCCGCACGGGCACGCTTCCTAACCTGCACCGGGGGCACCAATGGTACATCGGGAGCGGGCCCTGGAAGAGGACCACGCGACCATATCCATCTCGCTATATGCGTCTCATAAGAACACAGTAGGTGAGGCGCACGTGGACGACAAATGTCCTGCATCGAGTCCCCGAGCCAAGGAAAATAGGTCGCTACGGCATGGTCATTGTCGTCTAAATCTCCCGACACTGGCTCTGAAGATGCGACTGGCTCTGCAGATGCGACCGTAGGAGGAGAAGATGTCGACGTTTCTGCATCTGTCACTGCAGGTAAATCGTGCTCTGTATGCTCTAAACTGCGAGGTACATCATCCTGAAACAGAGGTGCATCGTGGATATCATAGTCATCTGTGGTCACCTGCGCCTGTACTGGTGTGGGTTCGATAGGGTCGAACGCAGTAAGATATCGACCAGGATAATCTACGTCGTCATGGAAATCTCCTGTCTGTCCATCTATCTCCATATGCGAACCATCTATCTCCTGCTGCTGCAGCTGTGCCTAGTCGTACTCATTCTCTGGCTCACGACGCTCAGGTGATCCGGTGCCGAAAAATCGTTCGAGGGCCTCAAACTCTAATCGCACACCGGCTGCCACATCATGTCGACGTGGAAGCCGTTCCGCTACTGGTGCGGGCATCTTGTTGCCCGTCTGATCCATGACGGCTTGTATAGTCTACATGTTTTTACATTTTTAGTATGACTAATTCATACTAAAATATTCGGAAATAATTTGCAACTTCGTAATCAAATTCGAGTCTTTATATCTACGAAAACTAAATTATATAATAGGAATTGTTAGAAATTTAACAATTAAGTCATAACTAGTTATGACTGTTAAGTTTCTAATATTTAATTCATAATTACTAAAAAATAAACATCTCAACTAATACGAAATAATAATCACTACTATTACTAAAAAATTACAATTAATACGAATTCATAATAATTCGATTAATGCATAATAATCTGAAACTTAATCGTAATTATAAAAAATTACGATTAATAAGAATTCTAATATTTAATTCATAAAAAACTGAAATTTAATCGTAATTATGAAAAATTACGATTAAATTACAATTAATACGAATTCTAATATTTAATTCATAAAAAACTGAAATTTAAACGTAATTATGAAAAATTACGATTAAATTACAATTAAGATACGAATTCTAATATTTAATTCATAAAAAACTTAAATTTAATCGTAATTATTACAAAAAAAAATTACGAATAAATTTCCAAAATTAAATACGATAAATATTTGAAAAAAGCGGGTTTAGAAATTTTATACCGAATAAAGCTCGTGCGGTGTCTCCGGATCCGTAGTCGTCGTCGCTGGAACCCGAGTCGCCGGAACCCTAGCCCTCGCCGGAATGTTCGCCGGAATTGTCACCGGAATAGTCGCCAGAGGAGCATTTGCCGCTGCCAACGCCGCTCGAGTCGCATACCGCCGGCCGCCTCCATCCACCAACGCTTCATCGTCGGACAAGGTCGTCGGAGGTGGCTCCGTTGGGACGGAAGTCGTCGGAGGTGTTGGGATTGGGACGGAAGTGGTGTGGTCGGGACCGGAAGAATGAGGGGGTTCAGAATCCATTGACGGAATTGTGTTTAGACGAGGGAAACGCTCGGAAATGGAGAATTTGTGTCGGCGCCGTCGAAATAAAAAAACGCAGAAAAGAAGAGAAAGAAGGAAGAAGAAGAAGTTGCGCAAGGGTTTAAAAGACCCTGTGATACATCAATGAGATCAAGAAGGGTCGTTATCCACCGGTCAAGCTGAATTGACATAGATATTTCAACACCAAAGAGAAGTACAATTAAACACATATGAAAAATTATCAATAAATATAGCCTGAATATTTTCTATGTGCTTTGTGACATGATCTGCTATTGTAACACCGCAGAGTTTTCTTTGTTCAACGATCCTATAAATACCACTACCTTTGTCTTCAAGATGGTGGGGAAGATCAATATCCACTTCCTCAAATTACTAATACTAACAAGCATATGAAGAAAATAGTTCCCTACACCCTTGCTCATCATACTATATAAAATAATAATATATCATGTATAAATGATAATACAACATATGTAAAAAGACACAAAAAAGACAGACAAAAGGCGAAAACGTACCCAAAATATGAGCAAAATTCAGTCTAATTTGTTGGAGCCCAGATGTTCGCGATCTCGCAATCAACACCTCGCGAGATCTGGCCAGTAATAAATCTTCAAGTACTGGAGACCTCCTTTACGCCAACAGGAATAACAACTTGTAATTCATCTTCATCTGGATCAAAATATGCTTTTCCACGCTGTTCTTTGTGTTCTTTAGCTCCAAAAACACCTGCACAATCAAACCGGAAGGTTGGACCCCCTGATTTGGCTCTCCGACGCCCAAGTCAGTAACGATCACAGGTAAACGAGATTAACACCTCAAATAACACTAGAATGCAGCAAAGCAGAAGAAGATAACGATCAAAGTATACAACCAAAACAATGAAACCTCACGAACCAGCACAATGGAACAATAAAGTAATAAAACTCGGCCAAACATCACGATTCACACCTCAAAAGCACGACTACGATACCGAGAGCCAGAATCCAGGTACCGATCATCCGATTCTCTATGAGTAGAGATGAATCGGGACCGATGAGACGATCTCGAGAATGGGGGTTCGTCTCTTGTGTTTCTCTCTTGCTCAAGGGGAATGCTCTCAATTGCCACTGACTTTTTCTCTCTCCTTTCGGTTAGGATTTATAACCAGGTCGCGGGCCCCACATAATCCGGTGTTATTCTTTATACCTATTGGGCCTCTTATTGGGCCTCTCCGTCTTGATCCCTTCAATGCTTCTTTGGGCTCGCGGTTCACCTGTCAGTCGCGAACCGGGATCATACTCACCGCGAGAACCGGGTCCAACATCCAGCCCCCCAAGTCCTTGGCTTCGCGAAGGCAAGGCTTGGGTAACTATTGAAGCCGAGATCTCGAGGGTGTTAGGAGTTTGTTCATTCGCGACGCCTTTTCATTTCATCGCGCTTGTTTTGAATTTCGAATTTTAAATTCGAGACGCTCCGTCTCCCGCGCACTGACACCTTCCAACACGTGTCAACTTTTTGGGTTTTTCCCACTTTCCTATATAAGGCCATGAAATCATATTCTTCCCTTCCTCTCCACTTCGACTGTTCATACTCCTCTGTAAAAAACCGTTCTTAATAATTTTTCAAGAAATCTTCACTCGTTCAGACAATCTTCAGATTACAAATGGCTGGTAAGTTCTATTTCGAATTCGCTCTTTATTTCGCTTTTCCTGCTATATTTACTCATAATTTTGATGTTTCCCTGGTATTCCGCTATTGTCGTGCTTTTTTTGAAGCTTTTATGCTGGTTTTCATGGAGGTTTAATGGTTTTCTCCGCCCTCCTACTAGCTTTTAGTGGGTGGCGCCGCCTCATTTTTCACCCTTCTAACCTCGATTTTCTGGGTGTTTTCTTTCCTTTGAAACTGTTTTAAACTATTTAGGGCTCTTGGCGCTTTTCAGGCTTTTTATTTCTTGAGTGTTCGTCAGAATGCTCATTTGGATATTCATCCGAGTGTCTCTTCGACTCCTTTCTGGATCTTGTCTTTCTCGTTTTCCAGGGTTTTCCTTGTTTCCCTTTTTTATGGTTCACGAGGCTTTCTTATTGCCCTGGCGTCTCGTGTTCTTGCCCTGGAAAACTGACTTTTTCCTTCTTTCCCTCTTTTAATTCTTTTCAGGGAAATCTACTAGAAATAAGGACGGCGAAGGTCTTTCTACTTCGCGACCAGATGCGGGTAGCAGCAATAACGATCCTCTCCCTCAGGAACTTGAGGATGTAATTATCGGTCGCGTGGAATACGAAAAGTATTATTCCTGGCAAGGCGATCTTCCTCGCATTGAAATCGAGGACTGTTTTAATAAGCCGGTGGGTCGTGTACAGGTCTTGACCCGTCACGTTCGTTATACAAAAGTCAAGGTCCTTGGGAATCCGTTTACGGCTCTTCCTTCTGATCTTCAACTTCGCGATCTTTACGCAGTAGCCGATTCCTATCCCTTTCCGGAGGGGACAATTTTTGCCTTGCCATCTTCAGGTGGCACTTCTCTTGACGATTATGGCTCCTTCTTCGCGTTGAGTATTTCCTCTCTTAAATTAGGCTTTAGGCTCCCTTTCTCCAACTTCACCAAAAGACTTTTGAAAGAGCTGACATATAGCCCAGCCCAAATGCACCCTAACTTTTGGCGTGCACTCGTTATTTATGTGATGAGATGTCAAGACATTGGAGTAAAACCCAATCCTTGCCATTTTCTTCTTCTGTTCCGGACGCGAAGGGCTCCCGAGGAAGAGGGGATGTTCACGGCTGTGAAGAATGGCAGGACTGAGTGGAACGGACCACCCCGGCTCCCGAAGTGGAAAACGGATTGGTTCCTAGTACGCCCTCCACCAGATTCGGGGTTCTCTACTAAAATATCAATGACTGAAACCCAACCCAAATCTGGTGACTGGTCTCAGCCTAAGAAAGATTGCCTTTCTGATAAATTCCACAACTTTCCTAACCTCATCTCGAAGCGCATATTTCTGCCATGTATTACCCACGAGGTGCTAGCCCAGCGAGGGCTAAGCCTTAAACATCATTACGGTACCCTTCATGTCTTCGCGTAACATTTTATTTGTTTGTTGTTTTCATCTTTTGTCTTTATTTCCTTTTTATGACGCCATGTGCTTATAGATCGATGCTTTCCTATGTTTTTCAGAAAAAGGATATTTCTCCAGGCTCCCAACTCTAGAAGGTTCTGATGACTCTTTCGACGAAGAACCAATTAATGAAGCCGCTCCTCCTGCCGCGAAGCCCAAACGTAGAAAGCAGCTTGCGCAGAAGAACAAAGCTCCTTCCAAGAAGAAAGCCCCTTCTACTGGTATCAATATTCGAGAGTCACCCGCCGAGATGCCAGAGCCTTTGGTCGACCAGACTCCTACCGGCTAGACTATTCCGGTCGCGAGTTCTCCAGTTTCAAGGGGAGCTTCGCTTCCTTCTGGAGCCGATAGGACTCCTTCCTCAAACCGAGGCACTCCTACTGAGAGGGCCTCAGCCATCGCGAGGGGTAAGCGGCCTATGACTCTCGATGGTCGCGAGGATATCCCTTCTCAAGATTTAGATGAGCTCTTTCCCGAGGAAAAGGTGTTAAGAAAGTTCTTTCGCAATGATCGTCCTCATTATCCGGAGATGCCCTCTTGTCTAGAGGGTATCGTTCGCGGTGGTGGAGGTCTTTCCACGCTTAACTTGGCGGTAAGTTTTTGCTCCCTGTTATTTTCTTGTAGACTCTTCCCTGGTTGGTTATCATCTTTAGCTCACATCCCTTCTTTATCGCAGTCGATCCTTATCAATGAGGTTGCGGGGCAATATGCTTTGGCCCTCGAGGACAGCCATAAGCAGTTGGAGGAGGATTATGAGAAGGTTCTAGCATTCGGCCATAAGCTCAAAGACTCAAGGGATGAGGCGAGGCAGGCTCTGGATAAAGAGAAGAAAAGGAATGCTGACTTGGAGAACAGGATAAGTGGAATGGAGGTTGCTGCCAGAGTAGAGAAGCGTAATCATGACACAGAGTTAGGCTTGATCAGGCAGGAAAAAGATAAGGCTTTCGCTCAGGGTCGTCGCGAAGGAGCGAAACAGTATGCATCAAGCTTTCGCGAGAAAGATCGTATTAACTTTATTAGAACTGCTCGTGATGTACTGTTGATCGCCTCGCTTAGGCGTCAGCTCAAGAAACACCAGGTGCCCAAGTTTCCTTACGATCCATCCGACTTCTGTGGTCTTCCTGCGGAGCTTCCTCCGTATCCCTCTCCTCCCGTCGGGATTAGTGTTGGAGCCCAGATGTTCGCGATCTCGCAATCAACACCTCGCGAGATCTGGCCAAAATAAATCTTCAAGTACTGGAGACCTCCTTTACGCCAAATGGAACAACAACTTGTAATTCATCTTCATCTGGATCGAAATATGCTTTTCCACGCTGTTCTTTGTGTTCTTTAGCTCCAAAAACACCTGCGCAACCAAACCGGAAGGTTGGACCCCCTAATTTGGCTCTCCGACGCCCAAGTCAGTAACGATCACAGGTAAACGAGATTAACACCTCAAATAACACTAGAATGCAGCAAAGCAGAAGAAGATAACGATCAAAGTATACAACCAAAACAATGAAACCTCACGAACCAGCACAATGGAACAGTAAAGTAATAAAACTCAGCCAAACATCACGATTCACACCTCGAAAGCACGACTACGATACCGAGAGCCAGAATCCAGATACCGATCATCCGATTCTTTATGAGTAGAGATGAATCGGGACCGATGAGACGATCTCGAGAATGAGGGTTCGTCTCTTGTGTTTCTCTCTTGCTCAAGGGGAATGCTCTCAATTGCCATTGACTTTTTCTCTCTCCTTTCGGTTAGAATTTATAACCAGGTCGCGGGCCCCACATAATCCGGTGTTATTCTTTATACCTATTGGGCCTCTTATTGGGCCTCTCCGTCTTGATCCTTTCAATGATTCTTTGGGCTCGCGGTTCATCTGTCAGTCGTGAACCGGGTTCATACTCACCGCGAGAACCTGGTCCAACATAATTAACGATTATAGAAAATGAACAAGAATAGGTGATGAATATGCTAAAATAAACTATACATGACAAATATACTGCCTTTTTTAGCAACGGAACCACGTTTCTTCTTAAGGGCAATAAAACCAATCTTATCCTCAACCAAGTAACTAAGGCCACGTAACTGAAAAACAATGAAATGTTAAAAAACAAAACCATAACAAAAAAAACTAGGGCAAAAGCGAAAAAGCCGGGGCCATCCCATTTGTTTACAACAGAGGTCGGGCGAATGTGACGCGAGAGTAACAAAACAACAGAAAAAAGAGAGAATATAAACAAAGAAATGGGAAAAACCTACCTCATCCTCATCCTCATCCTCATCCTCATTGACCTTTTAAGTAACAGATACTGGTTATTTCCTAAGGCCAATAAAAACCTACCTCATCCTCATCCAAGTAACTAAGGCGATGTAGGTAAACAAAGAAATGGGAAAAAAAGAACGTAATGCAAAAAAAAAAAAATTGGCGAGAGCGATCACCCTCGACCATCCCAGGCGTTCACAGTAGAGGACATGCGCATGTGACACGAGAAAAACAAAACAACAGAAACAAAGAGAAAATAGAAGTAGGAAAACAAAATCAAAATGCAACGAAAGGCAGAAATTGACACATCAACGCATGCAAACGAAATCAGACCATCCTAGTCGTTGCCCACAATTGCAAAGGCATGTGATCCAAGCGAACGCTTAGGGATAAAATTAGGATACTCACAACAAAAAGCTAGATAAACGCAGCCCGTCCACAACGTCACAGATTGAAAACACACTATAGCGCTTTTTCAATTACTCTGAACTACAACAAGAAAAAAAAAAGAGAAGAGGGAACGATAACGACAATTCCAATCAGCTAAAAAATAAGCGCAGCACCGACAGGAAACATCCAAAAAGAACTGCACAAGTGGCGCGTGAGGTCTTGTCGAATGCATAAAATAAACACGACAATGCATAAACAAAATGATGCATTAGATCCGCGCAAATCAAACCCATGTGGCCGAAGGTAAAGACAAAAGAACACATGCATCTAAAGAAGGTACCGAAACCCGACATTTATGTTGCTCGGGAAAAAATCAAGATCTTTCACTACCCAAATCTACTAATGAACAAGGCCCAACATTGTCGAAAATATACCAAACACAAAATTAATATCGAAAACCCAACAATGACAGTCAGAATAACAACACAACATGGACGCAAATTTACTGAGCGAAAGTTAATACCAGAAACCCATCCATCACGGGTTGAAACAGACAAAAATATATACAACACAGTGAAAACAACGTGAACAAAAAAGCCAAAATTTAGGACAATGCAACTAATGCACGACAACGATAACAACCAGCAGCGAGGCGACTTGAGAAAGGGACAAAACCAGCCAATGGAAAATACACAACAACAACAAACAATGGGAAACACACATGAGAAACCTACCAGACCTGTTATACCCAAATCTAAACATCACCACAATAAGAAACCAATGTATTAACCGTTTTTTGCGATCATCGCATGTGACACACGACCGGTGAGCCAACCTGGAAAACAAAGATGGAAGAAAAAAACCAATGGTAAATACTCCCTTCGTCCCAAAATATAAGGGACATTTGATTTTCTGACACTATTCACTAGTTAAGAGAATCTTCTCGTTTTCTTCTGATATGTAGAAACAAATATATGCATGTGAGATCTTGTTTGATTCATCTCAACGAGTACTTTGACAATATATAAAAATTATAATTTTTGTCACCGTATATTTAGAGATATTAACGTTACAAAATGTGTCTCGACAAATGTGTCAAAAGCAAATGTCCCTTATATTATGGGACAGAGGGAGTACCCAATAAGAGCAGTGAACTGGGATACGCCAACACAAGTGGAAACACAAGAAGAAGTGAAGCATTCAAGCCAGTTGTGCAAGCTGTTCAGAAGCGTCCATTATGCCTTGGAGCCTACCGAAATACAATCGCTATCGTTCTGAAAAAGAGAAAATTTGAAGGGATGCAGAGGAGCTTAGAGTAGGATCTCAGTCGTTCATTACATCTTCTAGACTACGGAAATACGACCCCTTTCTACCATGTGGAACCACGGGAACAAAGCAATTTAATATAATCGACAAGTGGATGTATAGTAATTAGGAAAAATAACAATTCAACCATATAGTAATTAAAAAAAATCCGAGAAAGCCCCGTCGCAAGTGAACGTCTAACTAAATAAGGAAAACTGGAAAGCAAAATATTGTGAGCGGCCACGTGGCGACACTAGTATAAACCGATTTAATATATTCCGCAAGTGGACGTCCAATCGAAGGAAAAAAAAAGAAAAGAAAAATAGGTTTGGATTGCTTGGACACGTGGTGGCCCAAAAATAAAATTTATAAAATAATGCACAAGTGGGAAGCTTTCATAACATGTGGTGGCCCGAGAATAAAAGTTATAGAATAATGAGCAAATGAGAGCAAAGGAAAAAAGAATAAGCAATAACACCAAGAAAAAAGAGACTATCTAATACGTGTCATCTTAACGTGGATGCAAATCGAGACGTCCAGATTCCATAAATAGAAAGATCATGTTCCAAAAAAGGCCATGCGTGCAAGAGCCTTAGATATCGGGCGAAATCCGATGTGGCTCCAGCCAAGTGGCGCGTTTCAGGTCAGTTAAAAATGAGATTGCACTGATGATAAGTGTATAAATCCTTCACATTTATAATAGTAAGGATTTCATATCTCTTTATCATATTACAATATACATACCTTAATAATAAAAGGAAAAACATAACTTCAGTAAACGCCTCTTCTTAGGGACCTCGTCTTTGTGATTTATTGTGGTATCGCAACGTGTCTCCAAGGCGTATTGAATGGTTAAGATCCATGTGAATATTGCATGCTGCCTTTTTCACCTCTCGATGACTTTTTGTGTCAAGTTGGAAGGTTCGCAATCTCTAGTTTCACCCATTTGCATTTGTGTTGTCAGGTTGGAAGGGTCGTGAACCTATCACGATACAATTCCTCTTTTTATTACTTTAGCCCACTTCCATCTATTGTGTCAGGTCGGAATGAACGATAGAAATTGCATATTGCCTTTTCACGTTAGGGGTGTACTTAGTGTGTTCGGGTGCATGGATTTTATTTTATTTTTTTGTACAAGCAAACAAAGGGTTATTTCTACAAAAAAATACAATCCTAAATCATTGATGCCGATGATTTTGCAGGATCTTTGGTCCCCAGTGTTGAACAAACTATTTCGTTAATTTCGCATGCCACAAGAAAAACCACTACCTTTCTTGTGGCTACATGATCATCGGTGTCTCGTTCCTATTGTGTCGCCGTCTATATATTCTCGCTTCCTCTTCATGCGGTTTGTTCAAGTGCTACAAACGGATCTTGGGTTCCCCTCTAAAACGCTGTAAGAATGTGTTAGCTCACTCTCTCAGGGGAAGGACACTGACACCTTGTGGTGCTAACCATTGTTCTCTGCGTTGTACATATGAACACGCAATTGTGGCAAAAACTAACTCAAATTCGCGAAATAAGCCCCATTTAATTGTTGAAATCAATTAGCACATTAGGTAACCTATTGCACCACATGATAATACTCATAAAAATGTGCTCGCACAATCATTACAAGTGCAAGTAATACGACAAAGATTACGTAATTCTTAGTACGACGAAGAAGAGATGTGCAGAACGGATATAAGAAGGTAAATATAATCGGCGGTATAGTTCCCGATTACACCTCTTTCACTTCATATATTATTAGCATATAACTTAGCTTCTCTTAAATGGGTCGGCCCATCAACCAAATCTTATTATGATTCTGCATTGAGTGCATTCCCTTCTTTGTTAGTTACAAAGGCTCTTATCGGAATTCGTACCTTTGGAAAAGGAGATACGTGTAATCGAACATGGAGACACTTAATGTGCTGCCATTAATTTTTTTTTTTATAGATTTATCATCGCATATGTTGTACTTGCGCTTCAACTTCTATATATATATAAATTCAATACAACACACCTGATAACTAAACCGCATCACCTCTTACCATTAAAAAAAGGCATGCATGTAAAAGCTATGTCACTCATTTATATTAAAAACATAAATAGCCGTCTGCTGAATAAGACCCACTTAAGAGCTTTGTCGCTCATTGATATTATATATAGAGTTATATAAAAACATTGCGTCTAATTTCGTATCAATCTAAGACACTTGATTTGTTACACTTGTAGCAAGCCTTGGTTTAGAGTAACATTAAAGCAAGCCACTTTCATTTTCAGCCCATTTCACACATTATTGCTGCCAACAAATAGTGTCTGTATTGAATCAGAGTAACATTAAGTCACGCAACATTCATTCACATCCTATTCTACACTTTGTTGCGCCGAACAAATAGTGCTTCATTTGCCACATATGTTGCAAACAATATGTATTTCACAACATGTGAACCTGATGCCTGATCACGCTTTCACTAATTCTGCGGTGTACCTCTCATAAACCGAAAATAACATCACGTTAGGAGATAAATGCACGTTTATTTCCACGCTATATAATGCTTGATTTTCTCGTGCGTATAGTAAAACAAGCGTTGTTTTTTCACATGTCGATTTTACATTCAGTTTGGCTACGTGTCTGTCATAGGACTATGTCCCCCCGTCTGCGATATCACCCGCCACACAATTCGATTTAGTTTTTGTTATAAATCTTAGAAAAATAGATTAAATAAGAAGAAAATCTGATAGATTTTATTTTATTTGTTTGTAGATAATCTTGAAAAACTCTTCAACGAGAAAATGTCTTGAAACAGGTGAGAAGGTCGATGTGCAAATGATGAATTTCTTGTGATGAAGAGCAATTATTTAATGTTTAATCCCTTCCATAAAACATGTTTGCATCCGAACTACCTCTGTATATAATACGCTAACAAAAATCATAGAAAAAGATTAATTGGGAAAAAACATCATAATGGTTGGATTAACGTAATTTTGATAACAGATTTTATACATGTTATATTATATGTGATTCGGATAGAAAACTTCTTTTCTTAAACCACAAAAATGTTTCTACAACTATATTCTATTTGGTGCTCTACAACAAATTTTATACATGTTATATTATATGTGATTCGGATAGAAAACTTCTTTTTCTTAAATCACAAACATGTTGCTCTTCAAGATATTCATAAGCTTGTACAACTAAGAATTAGAGATAACTTCCGGTGAGAACAAGGCTTAACGTAGGAAAAACGAAGTTTTCGCGTTGAGAAATAACAAGCTAATGTTCATAATATGAGCGGTATGTTCATAATCTGGGCGATAAAATATTTTGAGGAAAAAAAAATCCAAAGTTCATAGTAATTTTTTGACAATATATCTCACCTTAATTAATTCAATCAAGTAAATTTACAAATTCAAACACTTGTAGAAATTAAAATAAATTAATATTTCTGGTAAAAAAAATACTAACCAAAGTTGCCAAAAATTCCTTTTTAAAATCACGCACAAAGCAAGAAAGTTCTACTAAATTGTCAAAATTGGGTTGATTTTCGTTCAAGGTTGAAAAAGTCAAAGTTTGCAAATTATTTTTCTTGAACGATACGAACCCAAATATTATCGGGATTCGAAATTTCCAATCAAGTTCCATCTGAAGGGAGACATTGTTATCCCATGCTCGGCCTTATGGATTCCAAGCCCTCCCAAAGCCTTAGGTTTACAGATGTTGTCCCAATGAAGAGCGCTCGGTTGGACGAATTTTTTTATTCCAAAAATCATCTATTGATAGCATCGATCTAGTCAGAGACCCATTTCGGGAGAAGAAAGCTTTGTATTAGGAAGTTAACCTCGGAGCTGAGATTTGCTGGATCAAGAAGGCTCTACCGACTTGTGAAAGGGAGTCCGCTTTCCATCTAGATCTTTGTATTTTTAAGTTGGAAATTGCTTCATCAAATGTTTCATTTAGGAACCTTCCTTGAAGGATAGGGATGTCGAGATATTTCAACGGTAGCAACATTAACACTATAAAAACATTTCAATCTGAATTTTATCTTTGTTAAATAGTGTCTCACATCTCAAGTTAGATTATAAGTTGCCTATTATATTAATCAATAGACTACTCCTCATTTGCTTTTAGGATGGAACCTCATGAACTTATATGTTAGGCCTAATGCGCACATTGCGCTTATCCATATTTCGGGTCCAACTTAACTCTTGAAGAGGTCGTCAAGAATTTGAGTTCGTTGATTGTAAAGCCATGTGTTTGTAATCATGTATAAGTATTGGATTTCTACATTTGTTTCGGATCCTTCAAATGTTAAATTAGTGCATTTTTTTCAATTTTTAATTGTAGTTTTCTTAATTCTTCTGCTTCGCAATTTTTCAGGCGCGAAATTATAATAAAGAAAAATATATATCTTGATTAATCATCGTTGTCATTACAAAATAGAAGATAAAACGAAAACAAATTGGAAACCATGTTACAATAAACACGATAGCGAAAATGAAAACCTCGTTCAATTGCCAAAAAGATCCATTTTAGATAATTGTTAATCGAATACTATAACGCGTGAGGACAGAAGTCGCTATTTTCCATTATCAATGGGAAGTCAAAAACTTTAAAGTAAACCCGATACAAATTTTTTCTTGCGAATCCTCTAACAACTTGTTCCCTCTACTAACCGTCGGCTACACATGTAGATTTGGGGGGGATTGGAAAACACGTTCTTCACTTGAGAACCACCTCCTTCACCTTTGTAGCATGTTGTTGTAGTCAACCTTATAGAGGTTTCTCCGGACTATCCTACAATGGTACCGGTATAGTAGGTGATGCGCACCTGGTCTCCGAAAAGCCAATTGCGCTCTAAGATCTTCGACTGAAACCTTGGAAGTGTTATGGTGGATGTCTTTTGAGGGGAACGAAGGTAGATATGGGAGTATGCAGCGGAATTGTTTGGATATAGACGACAAGTTGCCTTGTCGAATTGGGATATGAATGTGGAAAGCATCAACAAGCTAGTTTTGTGAGGAGTCGACTATGGTGATTGAGGGCTACTCAAACGGTGAAGTTTTGGATAGGGATGTAGAAGAAAGGGATTAGAAGCTATGGGAACTTATGAGGCTAGGGATGTAGACGAAAGAGACTAGAATATATGGTGAAGGAGATGAGAAGACAGAGCCCGAAGGATTGGTGACACCTAGTTCAAGAATATGGAGGAAAACTCGTCTCAACAAAGGTTCTTGAATTCAAAGCTAAACGTGAAAATTACAAAGGGAGGTTGCAACCTTATAAAGAGAAAACGAGAAGAAACTAAGACCTAGGGTTTGCAAGGGGGAGCCGGCGGCTAGGGTTTGTGCTAGGCTTGGGCGGACTTGGGCTTGAGTGCCAAGAGCCCAATAGAAAGTTCTAAAACGCTAGCAAAACCCGAGACGATCAACTTCCAAAATATGGAAAGTCTCCGAACATGGGACCGAGACAACAAATCTCAAATAAAGACAACAAATGCAAATAGGGTCAACAAATCCCAAATAAAATCAGCCTAATGTTTGAGGCAACAAAAACAAATAGAGACAACAAAAACCAAATAGTTGCACCTTGTAATGAAATCTTCACCTACGAGCAATCTCGGCCCGGAGAAGGCTCAACAGGGCGCTGAGTCCAGACTCGTCGGCAACTAGGGGGTTGCGCTCAATGTGGGCCCTGGTGCGCCCGAGCTGGAATTACAGATGGGCCTTCATCATGGCTAGGTGGTGTGAACGCCGACGCGGTCTTGAGGTTCTCGGCGCTGGAGGGTTGGAAGGGGGTTTCCATGGGTGCTCAGTGGTGCGCTTGAACCCTGGAGGTGGACCATATTCCAGGCCAGAAGATGGCTCGACAAAAGTGGACAGGCGCTCGGAGAAGTCTTCGAGCTCCACTTTGATGGGCACCGCTGGTCGGGCGCTTGGGGCCATTGTCTGGGCTTTGGGCATCTTGAATCTAGCATGGCTTGGGGAGCATTGGCGTGGCCTGAGTGTCATGGCATGACATGGCGCCTTCTTGTGCTTGGCTCGCTTCCGGGCACCTAACCTCAACTTGGGTTGAATCTTGTCTGTTTTGCTCCACACCTTGTCCATTTCAGCTAGGATTCTCCGGGTGTGTCGAGTGAGCCTTGGAGGAGCCACTAGGCTAGTCTTGGAGCTAGGCAGGGGCGCATCACCCTCCCCCACTTGGTTATGAAACGTCCATGTTTCACGCAAATTGAGACTTGCTCTAATGACGTTCCTATCCGTCCCAAGCTGCAAGAAAACACCATTTCCCAAAGCAATATCAAGTGTAAAAGTAGGGAAAGTGTGCTTACCAAAACCGAAGAAATGGAATTGTGGTTCGGGCGGCGCACGCGGGGAGGAAAAGGTTGGCCAGAATGGTCAGGCGCCTTGAGTAATTTCTTGTGAAATTTTGGACACGCATCATGTGTCCATTGAATCATGAGAAGTGCTCGAAACAGAATTCGAGTTGCCTGAGTAGATAGTGAGAACTCTTGTTGTGTCTGGTGGTGCACGCGGCTGAGGAAATTGTGGCCAACTTGGCTGGGCGTTTTTGACAATTTCCCGAGCAATATTTGGCACGCAACATGTACCTTGAAAATCATTAGAAGTGCTCGAGACAGATTGCAAAACGCTCGAGTGGTTGGGGAGAACGCCTGTACTCTCTTAGATCTCTAAGTTGGGCGCCGGCATGGGTCCATTCGTTCCAAATTCAGCTGCTTCCAACCTTCTTTGTTCAACGTGCTCATGCCAAATTCCATCAACCATCTTAAGAGGGTCAAAAGACCAATTGTGTTCCTTAGCTAGGCGTTGGAATTTCTCAGCAATTTTTTGTATGCGCACCATGGCTTGTACTTTTGGTTGAGGCTCCGTCTCTGTTCTCCTAGTCTTTAAGTCCTGCAAAATTTGGTTAGGAGAGATAGGCAAAAGCCTCACACGCATATCATTATCAGTAAAGGTATACTCATTCTCAAAGCCATTATGAAATACTTTTCTATCAAATTGCCACGGCCTACCTAACAAGATATGCGTAGCATCCATTTTAACCACATCACAAAGTACTTCATCATGATAGTTCTCAATAGAAAAAACAATCAAGCATTGATTATTAACAAAATCACCACACTGGGAAGAAATCCATTGTAAACCGTAGGGAGTTGGGTGAGGAGAAGTGGGAAGAGAAAAGTAATCGACTACCTTGTCACTCAAGAGGTTTGAGCAACTACCGCCGTCAATAATCAAACTCAAGTTTCCTTTCTTACCATTGACATTCACCACGCAAGTAGATTGGAACAAATTAGACCTTTGCTCGCGGTGTAGGGCTTCCTTGACATGCAGGGTGCGTCTTGTCACTAGGGAAAGAGCCATGCCATCATTAGTTGCTTGTCGATGACAAGCATAAGCATCATAGTCCTCGGATTCAGCCACCAAAGTCAAGGCCGTAGCCACTTCTTCTTTCTCTTGGTCTCCTTCTTCTTCACATGACTCATACTCACCATTTTGAGTCATTAGGAGCTTCTTGGGGTTTCAAAACACTAGAAGAAGATGGATTAGTAGAAACCGAAGGTAAGGGAGTAGAATCATACATTTTTGATTGTGACGCCGACCATTCTCTTTTACTAACCAATTGATTGTGCAATTGCATGGCTGCATGCGTCAAGCTATTGATGTCCTTAATGGGAAGGACCTCTAGTTGATCTCTCAATGTAGTGTTGAGACCGCTCAAAAATTTTGTCCTCAAAGTCGAAGGTGAAGCACTTACTCCAGCTTTGAAGTGCATATCCTCCAACTTTGCAAAGAACTCCAATGGTGTCATGGTTCCTTGTCTACACATAGCAATCTCCATTTTCATCTTGTTCTTGTAGTCATCCGGTACAACTTCCTTGTCATAGCAAAGACAAGTTGATGCCATTGACGAATAGGGCGGAGATTGCATCTCTGTCTATCTTGGACAAGCCGATGATACCATGTCCTCGCAGCCCTGGTGAAATGAAGTGTTGCCACTTCGACCTTCTCAAACTCATCATAGTGACAATGATCTAGGACGTACTCTGTGGCCTGCGTCCATTCAAGAAAGAAAGAGGGGTCGTAATCACCATGAAAGGGTTCGATTTTTACCTTTATATCTCGACGTCCTTGGACATTAGGGCGTCGCTCATCATTTATGTCACGTCGGCCACCTCGGAGTCTAGGAATGTCATCATCACTCACAGCATGGTGACACTCAATTTTGTGCCTTTCTCCTTGGTGACGGTGGTCTCTAGGATCTCCATCCTCGGAACTTGTAGGAGGTGAACTATCTTCAGCTGGCTGGCGTCTAAATTCATGAGGCATAACGCCTTGCCTCTCGCCTTGGCGCTCATCCGGGCGCCTATAGCCAATGCCCGGGCGTCTATCAGCTTGCCCCGGGCGTCTATCAGCTTGCCCCGGGCGTCTAGCATCCATTCCCGGGCACATCATGTTATTGTGCTCAGGGGGAATGTAGTCACTAGTCACCTGCAAATTCTCAATAGGTTCTCGTAAAGGAGGATGCAATTGACGAGGATTATACTTACCTGCGTCTTCAAAGCCGTCGGAGTCAAATTCTTTGAACCCATCCTGGGAATGTGTTCCTTGGGAGTCTTTGTCACTTGGTGGTTCCCATGGACTCCTTGGACTTTGAAAGTGAGCAAATTGCTCGACATCAAAAGCAGAGTCACGCCTGGACCTATGGCGCCAGGAAAGCCCGGAGCCGTCTCGTCTGCGCTCGGGTAAGCGCTCGGTGACTCGGCGCTGAGCACTTTTGAGCACTTGTGCAGGGCGCTCTCGCTCCCTTTCTTGAGCATTTTCATGCTCCCTTTGATGTGCTTTGTGGCGCTCTGCAGATCGCTCTTCTTGGTCATGATGACTGCCTTCACTTGTGTGGCCCTCGCTCTCGGTTTGAATTGGTGAGCGCAAGGGTCTGAAGTGATCATCTTCTCCTTCTTGGCGACTCTCAATGATAGAGTTGAGTCGCCTTAGGGGCTGTTGTTGAGAGCTTGAAGGCATTACAGATTTACCTTTATCTTGGGAAAGCCGAGGTGCATGCACTTGATGGGAGCTTTGAGTAGCAAGCCCCGGGAGTTGTTGTGTTGCATGGACACCTTGGTTGGTTGCTTGAGGCGGAGCAAGGGTGACTGAAAGAGCTCGATGTTCTTGCTCCAAATAGGCCATCCTTTGCCTCAAGGCTCTAATCTCAGCAAGAGCCTCAGCCAGGTCTTGCGCAGCTCGTGTGTTTGCGTCTTCAACTTGGGTTGTCTCTTGTGGTGGGTTGGGAAGGAGAGGTTGTTGGTTGTTGTTGTTGCCTGAGTTGGTTTGATCCTCGGGGTCAGTGAAGGTACCTATAGAGATAGCCATGGCGAGAGATCAAGTGCACAAAAGCAAGAACAAAGGAAAGAAACCAGGCAAGTGAACCGTCTAAACAAGTAACCAAACAAAGCACTAGAGGGTGTCTAATTTGGCTGGCCGTTTGGCGGTTTTGGCTGGCTATAGTCTCAAGAAACAACCGAAAAACAATGCAAGAAAATCCAGCAAGGAACTTATGCAAACTAATCAATCACAGATGCAAGAAAGTAGGATGCAAAGACAAGATGAATTATCAAGCGACTCTAGATGATGGGGAGATCAGAAATGGACGAACCAAACACAGTGTAGACTCAAGGGTTACCTTATTTGGGTTGTGCATTGTCCGAACTAGAAGTCTTTTGACTTAACCTCTTTTTTTTAAATAGATCTCGACTTTGATTTGATCTTGCAAGATTGTATGGTTCGAGATATATGCAACAAGAAAGCAAAAGATATGCTCAAGATAGGAGAGAGAGTAATCGGCTAATCAAGATAACAAATCAAATCTCAACAATATACTAATCTTAAAAAAAGGATATGAAAAGATATGCAAAGATTCTAACAAGAAAATCAAGAAAATATTTTCGGCAATCTCTTAGGTCAAGGGCTTAGTATTTTCGGCCAATATCTTCCAATATCTCCAAGTATTTCACAAGGAAATTCTCCTAAGACAAGTGAATAACTTTTTTGAATTTTTTTTGGACAATTTTATGGAAAAAGCCGTGAGCAACTATGGAGGTGAGAAAAAAAAATCAGCAATGGAGGAATGGAAAGATGAATGAATAACGAGTGAATTGAAAGGATAGCTTGTAAAAGACAATTAACACTTACAAGATGACCTTGCTCTGATGCCAGTTGATGCGCGCATGGTCTCCGGAAAGCCAATTGCGCTCTAAGATCTTCGACTGAAACCTTGGAAGTGTTACGGTGGATGCCTTTTGAGGGGAACGAAGGTAGATATGGGTGTATGCAGCGGAATTGTTTGGATATAGACGACAAGTTGCCTTGTCGAATTGGGATATGAATGTTGAAAGCTTCAACAAGCTAGTTTTGTAAGGGGTCGGCTATGGTGATTGAGGGCTACTCAAACGGTGAACTTTTGGCTAGGGATATAGAAGAAAGGGATTAGAAGCTATGAGAACTTATGAGGCTAGGGATGTAGACGAAAGAGGCTAGAAGATATGGTGAAGGAGATGAGAAGACAAAGCCCGAAGGATTGGTGACGCCTAGTTCAAGAAGATGGAGGAAAACTCGTCTCAACAAAGATTCTTGAATTCAAAGCTAAACGTGAAAATTACAAAGGGAGGTTGCAACCTTATAAAGAGAAAACGAGAAGAAACTAAGACCTAGGGTTTGCAAGGGGGAGCCGGCGGCTAGGGTTTGTGCTAGGCTTGGGCGGACTTGGGCTTGAGTGCCAAGAGCCCAATAGGACGGCTCAAACCATGCAAGGCTGGACCACTCCATATTTAGACACTTTCTAAAAATAGAAAGTTCTAAAACGCTAGCAAAACCCGAGACGATCAACTTCCAAAAAATGGAAAGTCTTCGAACATGGGACCGAGACAACAAATCCCAAATAAAGACAACAAATGCAAATAGGGTCAACAAATCCCAAATAAAAACAACCTAATGTTTGAGACAACAAAAACAAATAGAGACAACAAAAACCAAATAGTTGCGCCTTGTAATGAAATCTTCACCTACGAGCAATCTCGGCGCGGAGAAGGCTCACCAGGGCGCTGAGTCCAGACTCGTCGGCAACTAGGGGGTTGCGCTCAATGTGGGCCATGGTGCGCCCGAGCTGGAATTGCAGATGGGCCTTCATCATGGCTAGGTGGTGTGGACGCCGGCGCGGTCTTGAGGTTCTCGACGCTGGAGGGTTGGCAGGGGGTTTCCATGGGCGCTCAGTGGTGCGCTCGAACCCTGGAGGTGGACCATAGTCAAGGCCAGAAGATGGTCGACAAAAGTGGACAGGCGCTCGGAGAAGTCTTCGAGCTCCACTTTGATGAGCACCGCTGGCCGGGCGCTTGGGGCCGTTGTCCGGGCGCTGGGCGTCTTGACTATAGCATGGCTTGGGGAGCATTGGCGTGGCCTGAGTGTCATGGCATGACATGACGCCTTCTTGTGCTTGGCTCGCTTCCGGTCACCTAACCTCAACTTGGGTAGAGTCTTGTTGGTTTTGCTCCACACCTTGTCCATTTCAGCTAGGATTCTTCGGGTGTGTCGAGTGAGCATTGGAGAAGCCACTAGGCTAGTCTTGGAGTTAGGCAGGGGCGCATCAGTAGGTAAAGGTAAGAGGTTGGAAGTGCATTGAGATTTCCACGGTGGAACTAATAAGTATGTGATCCGCCATCACTACGATATCGAACATGATCAATATAATCAAACTATACGAACAAGTGACTAAAGACAATGGCTTACTAAAGCAAATTTGTAGCTACCGTCTATTCTCGCTAATCACTTACGAGATAATTATATATAGAACATTCTACGCTGTGGGCCATTGGGCCCTTTAAACAACACAATTGATCCAAATATACCCCGTCGCCGAGTAAATAACGCAATCAGGAGTAGAGATTGTACTGTACACTACAAGTGGACATATCAATGAGGTGTTCTCCTCTTGCAAACATACGATAGCCAAAACACACTAAAAATGCCTACCACATCATGCTACCACTGGTTAGGCAGGTCACAACAATTATACGAATAGTGTCAGGAACCACTACGCATTATCGACCACGCGCAAATCGCACAACATCAATTAATGCAACTCGTAGGCTCCTGCAAGATCCTATTAGTCTAATTTAAGATTACCAAGCGATGTTGTTGTAACAACAAGCTGCACATATTTTATATATACATGCTATGACGGGGAAATCTAAACGACATAATGTGACATATATATGGTATGATTAAATTAAAATATGTAATTTGAAGTTTTGATAAAAACTACAAGTATGTAAAAGAGATGAAAAACACTAGAAGTATATAAATGAAGATCAATCGCTCTAAAGTCTAACATGTCGCTTGGGCACTAAAACAATATAATCATCCTTATTGTACCACAACTGTAGGAATTTTGTTTCCGAAGTTAAATATTATTGAAAACCATTTGATTAAAATTCAACTTTAGTAATTGTAATAATTAGTAAAATTGATTGAACTTTAGAGAAATTAGATTCTTATAATTAGTAAAATACAAGCATCTTATTATAATAAGGACTATAACATAATTTTCATATTAATAAATCATATACATTTGATTATAACAAAAAGCAAAGCAGAATTTTCATGTTCTTCTGCATGTGAAACTGGTGCAGGGAAGCATATCCTGGGATGTTTAACTGTTGTTTGTATTGTTTCTTGAAAGCATATTTCGAATATGGAAGTGTTGCTTGCTAGAATATTCTAAGATGTTGAACCGTTGTTGACAAGCATATCCATAACGGTTGGAGCACGAACTTTTGTTAATTCAATGAGATCTAGAAGGGTCATTAACATTCGGTCAAGCTGGATTGAAAAAGACATTTCAACACCAGATAGAAGTACAATTATACTCCTAAGGAAATAAATAAATAAATTTAACCTCATTCTCTTCCATGTGCTTTGTGTCATGATCCGCCACTATAACACCACAATGTTTTATTAGTTCAATCATCCTATAGATCATGTTACGTTTCTCATCACGGGAAGATAAATATCCAATTCTTTTATCATAAATCCCTAAGAGGGATCTTCTCTTCTTCAAACATTGGATAATTGTTTAATTTTCTCAAAATCTTCACATTGATAGGCATTTGAAGATGATACTCTTGCCCGTCATGCATTTGAAGATGATACTCTTGCCCGTCATATTATATACAATGATAAATTCAGTATTTTTAAAAAAGAGCCAAAAAAGACAATATACAAAATTAGTTATATATATGATGAATAATAGAGAATAACAACTTATTGTTATGTACAAAAGCCGTAAAAATATACTTCAAGAAAATTAACCGGAGTAGGTCACGAACAATCTAAAAAAAAAGTATAAAGGTAAAGGAACAAGTCATTCTAGAAGAATTGGTGGTTGAGGTAGTTCTGGAACTACATCGTATACTAAAACGCCCTTACTATTTAACGCCCACCCTTTTTGCTATTTACCGCCCAGGCGCCGTGCGTCACGCATGGATTATAACCCTGCGTGACACATGGTTTAAATCCACACGTCACGCACCGAATAAAACCATGCGTGACGCATGGACACAAACCATGCGTCACACATGGATTTGTTTACCTATAAAAGCCCAAAAATGAAACCCTACCACATTATCATCTTCTTTAACATTTTTCCACACGGCGGCTGCACTCTCAAACGCACCGATTTAGCCAAAAACCATCATTCTCATCATCTTTTTTGCATATAAGGTATGTAAACATTAAGATTTCATTGTTATGGTATGGTATTGATGTATATATATGAGGTTTTCATGTTGTTTTGATGATATTTACTTCAAAATCCAATGTGTATGTTAATTAGTTGATTAGAAATGATTAAACTTGTAATATATGAATGGATTGTGTACTTTGTTGATAATTTATTGACCAATTTGATATTTTCATGTGTATATAGTTTATTAGGGTTTTGATATTGAATTAGGGTTTTGTGAATTAGGATTATGAAATTAGGTTGTTGAAATTTGGTATGGTTTTAATGAAATTATTGAAAAACTGTTAGAATTTTGGAAAAACTGTTGAGATTAGGGTTTGAAACATGGAAAAACTGTTGACGAACAATTTCTGGAATGTGCAATTCCACACGTCACGCATGGATTGAATCCATGCGTCACGCATGGATTGAAGCCATGCGTGACGTGTGGAATTGCACATTCCATAAATTGTGTTCTGCAGTTTCAGATTGGATTTGATGATATACTGATTGAGTTTTTGATGATATGCTGATTAAATTCAGTAAACTGATTAATTTTGTGGAATTGAACATTTTATGATGCAGATATGGATGGTGGTCGTCGACCTGGACGCGATACTCGTCAAAGAAACAGAGAAATGAAGAAAAAAGATCCCATAGTTCCAAAACCAAGGAAGAAGAAGAATAGACAAGAATCGCCTCCTCGTCGTTTAGAGTTTTCTGGTGAGATGCAACAACAACAGCAACAACAGCTACAACAGCAGATACAAGAGCAACAACAACAGCATCAACAACAACAGCAACATCAGCAGCTAGCTTTGTCTGCTGCAAGTTTCGATCCCCAGGGTTCCCCTCATTACTTTCCTGGCACCCCCATTCTGATCCCACATCAAACACTGTTTCCACAACAAACACAGTTTCCAGGCTATCCGGGCTATCCACAACAAGAGCAATCATTTGTGGAGATGATGAGACAAGCTACTGGTTCTCATAACTTTCAGAACCCTCAGACGGGTGATGACCAGTACGCACTGGTTGCTTGTAGCAGTGCAGGGCCATCAGCTGGGGGTGCAAATGCTGATTCTGATTCTTATTATGAGCAGGAGCATGAGCATGAGGAACAGGGTGAGGAAGAGGATCAGACATATGAGAATGTTCATGAAGAACATGAAGAAGCGGAAGAGCAAGAGGAGCGAGAGGAACAACCCAGAAGACGACGACGACGACGACGACAACCTCCGGTCAAAAACATATACGTCCCTCAGTTAGAGGGGGGTACTCCTGGAGGTCCACAAATTCCGGAGCTGCTCATAAGCTTTGAAGCTCATACAGCCTTTTTTTGTGCAAAAAGGAAAAGTATGTAATTAGAATTTGGTTTATAGATTCAATACTTATCATAACTAATTTGGTTTATAGAATTTGTGATATTAAATTTGTTAATGTATGAATTGATTTGATTAAATTGATGGATTATTTGTTGAACTATTTGTAGTTTTGTTGAAAATTTGGTTAAGGTGTGCTGTACAGAATGCAGAAACCAGTTTCTGCATTCTGTGTAATGAAAATCCACGCGTGATGCATGGTTCATGTCCATGCGTCACGCATGGTTCTATTTCATACGTGACGTGTGGAGAAGAACCATGCGTGACGCATGGAATTGCATTACACAGAATGTCAAGTTTCTGCAGTTTGTGGAAAAAATTTATGCGTTATTGAAATTATTTGTGTTACGTAATCAATTTACAGGATAGAGGCGTACTCCCTTACCAGACTAGACAATCACAGCTGAAAGATTGGGAACTTAATTCTGACTTGCCATGGGGTAATCACGCAGTTGCAACGGAGCTGACTCATCTCAGGGTATTGATGTACGATGTGATTGATTATCCGCTCATCTGCGCCTTTATAGAAAGGTGGCATCCTGAAACAAACAGCTTCCACATGCCATTTGGTGAGATGGCAGTGACGTTGCTCGACATCAAAAAGCTGATGTTGCTTCCTATTCAGGGGAAACCTATGGTGACCGACCCCACCGCTTCAGTCGGGAGAACTACCAACAAGAACTATTTTGGTGAAAAGGGACGACAAAATTTTCATCTTCAAAATGAACAGCTCGATAGTTATTGAATTAGAGCGAAAGAGTTTAAGGCGCACATTGAGGGCCTAAATGATCCCGTAGTTCATGGAATGGGATATATATTCCACTTGTTGGCTTCCACAATCTTCACTGACAAGTCACAACATAAGCTCCCGGTGAGATTTGGTGCATTTCTAGGGAGTGTTGAAGAGGCAAGAAGTATGTCTTGGGGATCTGCGGCGCTAGCATATTTCTATCGCCAAATGGGCATCGCTACACGCCAAAATTGTGGTTTGATCTCATTTTGTTTCACTCTCCTTCAAGTAAGTTTTTAATTTATAGGAACTACATTTTTTAGCAATCATAACTTATTTCTATGGTTTTAATGCTAACTATATTTTTTAAATGGTAGGGTTGGATATACACATACTTCCCATCCTTAGCAGCTGGTGTTCGGCTTAATCCTGGTTGGTCAGTTGATCATCCTTATGCGTTTCGGTTTCTACCAGAGGAAGCGTTGCCGAACTACGACCCTGAAGCACGAAACTACAGAGCTGAACTAGATGCAATGAGGGCGGATCAGGTATTTGTGTTGCATTTTGTTTACATTTTAAAGCCTTAGTTTTTGTTGCAATTCCATGCGTGACGCATGGCTTGATTCTATGCGTGGAGCATGGAATTGCAAAAAAAACTGCGTACTTTTTTTTACCTCTGTTTTGGTACCTTAAGGTGTAAAATTACTGTTTGAGTAATGCAAGACGTTGATATCGTTTTTAGGTTAATTGGAACCCGTATGGTGAAATCGACTTCAATGATCCTGCCTATGCTCCTGCTCTTTTTTTCGGGGTGCTGAGCTGCATGGACATAACCGAGCCCCACCATCCCGATAGGTCGCCTAGGCAGTTTGGTAGGGTGCAGATGATTCCCAGACCTCCAATTTCACCCCTTAGAGCCCATAGGCTCATCAGCCCTAGGTCATATGTGGTGAATTATGATAGAATGGCGTGGAGTTGGGAGGGGATGGATATCCACAGGGCGACCCTTGAGCAGATGGGACCACCTGCGGAGACAGGTTTTGAAGAAGCTCCGGAGTATCTTTTGTGGTACATCCCCCGCACTCATCGATTTCTGATACCCGGCAGACACGCTAGCTTGGAAGCACAGCAGGTATTACATTTATCTCATGTAACTTGAGATCTTGATTTTTCTTTAAGTTTGATTTAAGGTAAACATTATGCAAATAGCTGATTTCAATATTTAATTTTATTTGTAGGTTTTTGACAGGGTCTACGATCACTTGTCACCATATGCAACCTTGCCTGATCCCTATGATGTTTCTGCAATGCATGGAGCCATAACCGAGGTCCTTCAAGATATTGAGCCGTGGACAACTATGTATCAACAACATCGGTGGTGATCTTGTTGGATTGGGTTCGATTGTTTTTTATGAACTGTTTGTTTTCAGATTTTCAGGATTGTCCGTTTTTCGTAAGGATTGTTTGTTATGACGTTGTTGAACTTTTCATTTCTGGTTAGCGTTGTTTAATTTGTTGGATTATTTGTTTAGGGTGCACAAGACATACATCTGCATTCTGTTGGTCAAATGCAAAACCATGCGTCACGCACAGATGCGTTCCATGCGTCACGCACGGTTCTCTTCCATGCATGACGCATGGAAGTGTAAACCTAGTTTCAAATCGCCTATAAATTCACTCCCTCAGCATACCATTTCCACTCATTAATCTCTCCTTTTCACTCCATCAGCCTGTAAGTTGATTTTTGAAGTTCTTCATTGAAGCTCCATATTCCACATCTTATTCCTTACTTTCTCACTTGTTTTCTTACATTGTATTACAGATTGGAAACCAACATGGCATCATCCTCATCATCATCTTCAATACCACGAGAAGGCAGCACCATTCAGTGTCCAAATAACAGGTGTAGGAAGTCTATCACGGGTTTCAGCGCTAATGACAAGATGAGACCAGACCAGTATGGCCGGAGGTTTATTACATGCGAATGTAATAATCCTATCAGGTGGGTGTTTCTTGATCCTGAATATGACCCTCATCATCTCCGTGTCATGACGAAATTGTTGGAGGAAAACCGGACTATGGCAGCGAAACTGGAAATCTTTAACGAAGAGAAAGAATGAGTCTTTTTTATGTTGTAGGAAGTCTATCACGGTTTTGTCTTTGTTAAGTATGTTTTAATTTACGTTTCAAGAATGAGTCTTTTTTATGCTGTAATGAATCTGTTTTATTTTGTAATGTATCGGTTTTTTGTTGTAACGTATCTGTTTTATGTTGTAATATATCTGTTTTATGTTGTAATTCCGATGTCTCCTTTTGATAAGACTACTCATATGTCTCCTTTTGACAAGACAGCTCATATGTCTCCTTTTGACAAGAAAACTCATATGTCTTCTTTTGACAAGACAACTCATATGTCTCCTTTTGACAAAAAAATTCGGAAGTGTTGCTTTTGACAAGTAAAGATGAAATGAAATTTCTGCATACTGTAGGAAAAATGAAATTCCATGCGTCACGCACGGATTTGTTCCACACGTGACGCATGGAATTGCATTTTTCCTACAGAATGCAGAAATTCCATTTCAGATGCAAAGCACCTATTTCACGTGAAATGTAACCCAGAAATACCACATAAAGACTGAAATGTGCATCAAAAGATACAACCTTACAACATTAGAAGGTCATTCGAAACTCGAAATAAAATACACATTACAACATTGTCAGGACTGACAATAACTCTTGAACTAGTAATCGTTTTCATCATCGTCTGGAATTGTGATGCTTTGTTTGGACGATTGGTGTCCTCCTCTTTTCGGGGGTGTGTAAGCCCCACATCTTTGCCACACTTCGTCATACAAGTCCGCAGCAGATTCTTCACAATTACGCTCCCAAAGATTATAAACAGGTGGTAGTGGACATCCATCCTTCAGGCGAATCTGAGATAGATTTTATGGAATTGCATAATTAAATTTACATGTAATGCACTAGGTAAATAGCAATTGAAAAAAACATACCGGGATGAAATGTTCCTGTTGTGTAAGTAGTAATAGGCAAACAACTTGCATCTTGGCTCCAGGTTGACCATACCAAGTCGGAAGTCTAAGAGGTAGGAATGTCTGTTTAATTTGCTCGCCTAGACACACAAAGACACAATTACATGCCGAAGCCACCAAACATGCCATTTCTGGTACGGTAAGCCACTTATCCCTTGGAGCTGGGTAGTAATCGCTTTCCCATGTAAGTTGATGTATAGCAGACTCCAATGTTGGATTTACTTCTCCACCAATCCACGTGCCTTTAAGTAAATGCCAAATCTCTTTAGCCTTTCTTATCATCTCTTCTCGTATGAACTTCCAATGCTCTTGGGTCCCACCTGTTACATGACTCTCAAAAACAGATTGAGTGCCGGAATATTTTGGATAAAGTGTACATTAGAGTGAAGATAATATCGGTCACTTGTTTCCATAGAAATAGATCTAAATCCGCAGTTTCCATCGGCTCTGATGTCAAACCAACCCTCCACATATGGTCGCATGCACATTGGTATCTTTCTAATGTACTTAGAAGGCGCATACATTTTTTGTGGAGCGGGAGGTGCACCAAAGGGTTTAGGAACCCTTTGCTTCTTGGGAGGTGTTTCTTCCAAAGCTCTAGACCTCATCTCTTGGTCGGTGTATTCCCATGCTGACTTCTTTCTTTGTGTAGATCTAGGCACTTTGTTAGGAGCTCCTTGGGGACGACCACCGGTGTGTTTCGAAATAGGCGGCTCTTTGAGAGGTGTATCCACTTTAGATATCTTTCTGACAGATTCAATACACTTCTCTTGATCATGTGGTGACAAGGTGTTCCATGTTTCTTCATAAAATTCATCAAATAAACGTCTTGCCACGTTTTTCTTAGTTTCAAGATGACACTGTGTATCCACTTCTTCCAAAGACAACGTACTCCGAAAAGGATGCAAAGACACGGGCTGAATTGGCATTTGTTTCTTCACACAAGTCGCAAGGTCATGGACACACAGCATCCCGTCTCTGACCTTGGTTGCACAATCGCAATATTGTGGATTGTACATGCCTTGTACACCTTTGTCGTATTCTTTAATCAAGAGCTCCATTGCCTTGTACGAAACTTTGCACTTCAAATGTACAAACAAAGATGTTTGGTGAACAAGTCTATACGTCTTTGTTAGGCTCTCGTTAAATGAACCCAATATCTCTTTCAGCTGGTTTCGTGCCATGTCACTGTATTCCTCAAACACTGTGTCGAGCCTACCTTGTCCACCACTCAAATATGACTTCAAACAGGAATGCGCTCCTTCCACTCTGCATTTTTATTAAGGTGTTCAAACAGGAATGTTCTTCTGAAGTTTCTGTAAACTGCACATCCATGCGTGACGCATGGAACAAATCCGTGCGTGACGCAGGGAACAAATCAGTGCATCATGCACGGATGTAATCCACGCGTGATGTATAAATGTGCAGTTTACAGAAACTGTTTAAATTCACAGAAAACTGAATATAGTTGTGTAAGTGAAATTATAGATAAATTACCTGTTTGTCGTGTTGCTTCCAAGAGTAAACACGTCATCCGTCCATGCCGACACACATCTTTCTTTGGAAGGACCAAGCCAACTGTCTCTAACATATTGCAGTACGGGAATATGCGCGTTCCAATCTCTCTCTATAGTATCCAACTTTTTTTCATATCCTTCTACGGTGGTTTCCTCGAACAAGTTGTAGTAGTCGTTGGATAAGTTTTTTCCCTTTAGTTTCGATCTCATTTCGAGGGAAGCTTTGGCCTCTATGTTTTTCCTTATATGTCGTCTACATAGAAGAAACTTTGCATTTGGAAAAAGAAGATCTATTGCACTCATTAAAGCTTGTTCACGGTCGGTGACAATGCAAGTCGGCGTTGCTCCAATTCTTCTATACATCTCTTGAAGTTGTTCCATTGCCCATAAATAATGCTCTTTAGTCTCGCCCTCAAGAAATGGCCCACAAACTACAAAGTTCCTCCATGTAGACGTGATTCCAACAATCTCGAAAAATAAGTACATAGGGAAATGATTTCAAGAGCTTCATTGATTCAGGGGACGCAAAGAACATATCACCAATCATAGATGCATCATCTTTGCTTGTCCTATACTCCATGAAATAGTCGCTATGTTTGCATTTGTAGAAAAACTCTTGGATAACAGTTCTTCCTTCCCTGTTTTCGATCCTCGTCTTGGCCATCAAATTGTAAACTTGTTTTTTTTTTGTAAGGTTCTTGGGAGACTTGTTGAGCATAGTGTAAATCTCATTTGGTTTACAATGAGCCCTAGTCATTTCAACTACTGTACACACTTCATCAGGCGTCAATCTGCCTACAAACGCATTCCCAAACAAGCTACTACCAATAGGATGGTTGTGGGTACCTAACATTACAGTAAGTATCCAAGCCCCTCTATGCTCCTCTCGAAGCTTTAATTCGAACCAACATCTACATTTTTTCGTCTTTATGTTTTTCCTCACTCCCTTAGCTTTTGAGTAATTCACTCGTCCTCTATCACAGATAAGCTGAAGTTTTCCAGATTTTGTTTCGGTAGGTGCTCTACTCCTTCCATTGACTATGCAAAAGTTGTTGGCTTGTGCAATGTTAACGGCCCAACTCACTCCCTGTTGTCTAGAGGCAAATACCAAGTCATTTGCAAACAACTCTGAGTAATCAACAGAGACATATTGTTCTTCTTGAACTTCAATATCAAATTGTGGTGCAGTACGCAAAGGACGAAACACATTTAAGCTACTTGTGTCTGAAAGTGGCCTCATCAAATGCGAAGGCCATTGCGACAAACCGTAACCGGTTCCAAAAGATCCAGTGTTGATATCACCAAACTGTGATTGCGGTTGCTCCCATGTTGTTAAATCAATGCCCAAATCAAACAAAGGTATGTAGTCGAGGTATGACGGAGGTGGGCAGTCATTAAGAGTAATCTTGTCTAATCCAGTAAAAACAGAAAAGTTCATCTATGCACAAACACACAGATAACAAACCAGTTAAGCTTCTGTATGGAACATTCACACGTCACGTGTGGATCCATTCCATGCGTGACGCACGGTCTTGAACCATGCGTGACGTGTGTAATTGCCATAAGTCATACATTTCAAACCCCTTAACCAACAATGCATACATTATAATACATTTCAAACATCACAATCACTAAAGTCAATAAAATCCATAAAACCTAACCAAGTCAAACCCCTAAAACAAGTCAAAACCTTAAAAAGTAATATTATAATACATTTCAAATATCATAAATCAACATAAATTCACAAATCAACATGTTTAGTCATACAACTAATACCTTGAACATGTAAAATCCATTAAACCTAACTAATACAAACCCCTAAAACAAGTCAAAACCTTAAAAAGTAATATTATAATACATTTCAAATATCATAAATCAACATAAATTCACAAATCAACATGTTTAGTCATACAACTAATACCTTGAACATGTAAAATCCATTAAACCTAACTAATACAAACCCTAAAACAAGTCAACACCTTAAAAAATATTATTATGAACAAGAAATGTTACCTTATTAAGGTTGTAACTTCAAAATGGAGTTTCTCCACCTCTTTCATTGGTGCATTCCTCTTCATTCTCCATATAGAAAGAAAGGAAGATAGTTAAAAATGGTGTTTTGCTCTAAAAAATGTTCCACAATGGTGTTAAAAGGGTTTTGACATTTGAAATATGGAAAGAAAGGAAGATAATAGGGATTAATGTAGGTGTTACAGAAATAGTAAAAATATTAATGGAGTTATTACAGTAGGTGAGACAAGACGTACGTGCTGGCATGAGTTCTGAAAATAAAATCCGTGCGTCACGCATGGATATAATCCACACGTGACGCACGGTTCTCTTCCATGCGTGACGCACAAAATAACACATGATCCCTTTGATTCTTAGTAACACTGATGTGTGCATGATTTCCAATCAAAATAAAATTACATATTGTCAAAGGTTGGACATTTAAGCCACGTAAGAAGTCCAAACAAAGGATATGCTACTTTACAAGTTAATAGGTGTTATTGGGAGTTACCCACATGGTTAAATATACCTAAAAGGCATTGAAAACAAGTTTCATTACATTCGGACATCGTTTGAGTGTCGTTTCGCCAAAAACCGCCTTAAGTCCATTTAAGGCGTTTTTAGTGGTTTTAGCGTTTACGTGCCTCATTTCGTGTGAGAGAGAGCTTGTTTCTACTGAATATCCCTAATAAGAGTAAGTTGTATAGTATTTTCAACAATAATCACCGTCAATGTTGTAGAATATACATATTGCGACAAGTTAGAGAGTTACGACTAGTATGTTTTTTACAAAGGAGGCGGTACTTTAAAAGTTAGAAGTTGTGATTGGGAGTTACCCACATGGTTAAATATCCATAATAGCCACTGAAAACAAGTTTCATTACATTCGGACATCGTTCGTGTGTCGTTTCCCCAAAAACCGCCTTAAGTCCATTTAAGCCGTTTTTAGTGGTTTTAGCGTTTTGGCATAGTTTCGAATCCCGTTTTGTATGTGTGAGACATTATTGGGACTTTATATGCCTTATAACACATTTTTGTATAAATTTTTCAAACATACGTGAACATCAATGTTGCGACCATATATATTACAACAAGTTAAGCTTGTGGTGAGTAGTTTGATGTTTTACAAAGAGCGTGTTACTCTAAAAGCAAAAGGTTTTGATGTAAAGTTACGGACATGGTTAAATATATCTAATAGGCATTGTAAACAAGTTTCATTCCATTCCGATGATGTTTCGACGACGTTATGGCGAATTGTGGTTTTAAAGCCTTTAAAAACAACACGGAACATGAATTATTTTGTGTGACATAAGTACAAATACATTGACATGGACCACATAAGCAACAAAAAAATACATTGAAATCCATGCGTCACGTATGGTGTAAAACCATACGTGGTGTGTGGATGCATTCCACACGTGACGCATGGTTTTATGTTGCAAAATCTTATTGTTAAATTTAGAATGCTTATATTGTTGTTATGTTGACGAATGTTCAACCTTATTATATTTCAAATTGTATATGGTGCGCCATACATATTGCGACCTCGTTCGGTTTTCAAACTATGTTTCACTTACAAAGGTATAAATTTGAATTTCAAGTTACACACAAGATCAAATAGACATTATAAGGATTGAAACAAAGTTTCATTCCATTTCGATAAAGTTTCGATGACGTTTTTGTCGAATTGGGCTTTATCGCCTTAAAAAAGACACTAAAAATGTGTTTCTTTGCACACTTAACTAGAAATACATTGAATACATTGAATAACCCTAGATTCATATATGCAAATCCATGCATGACTTACGGATACAATCTGTGCCTCATGCATGGATGATATCCGTGCGTGACGCATGGATACAATCCGTGCGTCACGCATGGATACACAATCCATGCGTTTTCTAGAATGTGCAATCCGTGCGTCACGCACGGATGACCTGGGTGACAAATAGCAAAAAGGGTGGGCGTTAAATAGAAAGCATGTAAATAAACGCAAGTCTATTGTAAAGAACAACAACAAAATAGGCCATAAACGAGAGTAACCTGCCGGAAATTATAATTACAACACAATAGATTAATCTCAGCGCAGGTGGTAAGTGAAGGAACCACCTGACTTTTTTAATTTGTTTCAGTCGCAATGGTAATTTGTAGGCGGTTTGATGTGGCCATGGAAAAAACGGGAACCAACAACACGTAATAATTCATAATATCGATAAAAACAGGGCGCAAAGCAAGAAGAGAAAAACACCGCAACAACCCTGAATTGGTCTAACACACACAAAAGCCGCAAGCAAATATGAGAGCAACAAGGAACATACAATTGCTATTTGAAACATATTATATCCTTAAGTGTACATACGCTAGTAATTTTCAGCCATCATTAATCTTCCGCAATACATATGCTTGAAGGCTTCTTGTGATGGAATGCGGACTTGACTAAGAAAGCCAATATAGATCTCACTTAAGTAGGTGTCAGTTGAGGACGAGAATGCATTTTACATTATAAAAGCTTTGTCCTGCTCAACTATGATATAAAGCCTTGTCTTGCTCAAGTGACACCTACTTCGTGGAGATGTTTATTGGGTTTTTTAGTCAAGTATAAAGATTGAAACCACATTCCGTCATACAAAGCGTTCAAGCATATGTACAACAAAAATAATAATCCTTGTCGAAATGTAATGGAAGAGGACTTGTGTAATTCCCCTTGTCATCAATTCAATATTCAGACGTCGAAGATTTCCGTCTTAAATAACAAATCTTATACCTGCTATAATATATGTGATTCGGTTGGAAAACTTCTTTCCTTAAACCACAAACATGTTTCTACAACTATATATCATTCTTCAAACTGAAGTATCTCCTACTCTTCAAGATATTCATAAGCTTGTACAATTAAGAATCAATTTGTAATCTTATTCTATTCGATGACAATCTCACCTTAATTAATTCAATCAAGTAAATCTACAAATTCAAACACTAGTAGCAATTAGTAATCTTGTTGGTTCTCGCGAGACCGAAATTTTGTCCTCTTGAAAAAACTCTGCACTTTCCTCAGCAACAGCATGCCCCTGATTCCCCATATTAGGCGCAGTCTCTCGGGTAGCGGCTCTCTGTTTCTCTTGATTCTGAACCCTCGCGGCATTCTGCTCTTAGAACCTCTGAAAAAACGATACTCCTCGAGCGCTTCCCTAGTGAGAAAGATTCCTTCCTCATCCACGCGAGGTATAGGAGCACACACGTTGTGCGCCTCATGCTGTTGTATTCCAGTATGCAATTAAGTGTTGTTGACAACACCACTTTCCTCACCTCCAATGGCCATTTTCAGTTTGTCAAAGGTTTTTGGAATCTCGCAACTCTTTGATTGCCCTTACTTGCGTGAGGAGGTCCCACGATCGGTGCCAGTTTTGGAGCCCAGAAATGCAGACCTCACGACACAACACTTCGCAAGGTACGGGTCAAAAGATCTTCAATGACTTGCCGAGGACCTCTTCAACACGTCTGGACAAACAACTCTCTCGATCAAACACCACCTCCTGCCTCATTCTCCGCCTTGCGACGCCTTCTTCTTGAGCCTCCTCGAACCTGCGCAACCCAACCAGGAGGGTTGATTCCCCGGGTTTGGCTCTTCGACGCTCAAGAACAAGGCGCAAAATGACACAAAAGAGAGAAAATAAGCTAAAGAGAGAGCTAGAAAGATGAACACAAAACCATTAACAAGCCTCACAAGCTTGTTAAGTTCCTCAATACCAAACACCTCGGAAGACACCAATTCTCGTACCAAAAGCTCGAACTCGACACCGAGAATCAAGAACCAAGTGTCGATCGTCCAATCTTCCACTAAAAGGGGTGGCTTGGGATGAATGAAACGAGAAGGAATTCTATCTCGCTTCTGTGTTTTGCTCTCAATTTCAGAAGAAGATTTGTTGCACCCAAAATGATCTGATCGCTTCTCTCTCCATTTTGTTGGGAATTTAAACCCTCACGTGGGTCCCACCTCATTCATCACCCGAGTTGTTACGCTCGCTGGTAAGCCTTTCGACTCCTCTAATTGGGCTTGCTCTTTCGTGTGCCGTCTTATCTCATATAGGCCTTGCTTGGTTCGAACCAAGATAACGGGCTTCGACTTTCTATTGGACTCGCGAGGGTCCCGAGAATCGACTTTAACAGTAATCTTATTCTATTTGATGACAATCTCACCTTAATTAATTCAATCAAGTAAATCTATAAATTCGAATACTAGTAGCAATGAAAATAAATTAATACTTGTGGTCAAACAAAGAATACTACTCCTACCTTGTATGAGGCCACACCTCAGACTATCTCTATAAAAGGCCATCCGGAATACCCATAAATCATTCATCTCTCAAAGACACTTAAAACCACAATCAGAGCATAATGGCCTTTATGAGCAAAAGCTCCTGTTTTGTACTCGTTTTTGCCCTCCTCCTTTCGACCATCGTCCTCGAGGCATGCCCAACATGCGCCCCGACAAAGAAGCCACCACCTCCTCCACCCGCATCCTCAACTACGCCATGCCCTCCTCCTCCATCTTCGACTAAGAAACCGTCTCCGCCAACACCTTCATCTTGTCCTCGTGATGCGCTCAAGCTCGGTGTCTGTGCTAATCTTCTAGGCTTGGTTGGTGCTGTTATCGGGAGTCCCCCATCGGGGAGCAAGTGTTGCGCGTTGTTGAACGGATTGGCTGATCTCGATGCGGCTGTTTGCCTTTGCACTGCCATCAAGGCCAACGTGCTCGGTCTCAATCTCAACATCCCCGTCTCTCTTGGTGTCTTGCTTAGTGCTTGCCAAAAGACACTTCCATCCGGATACACTTGCAAGTAATAAGTGACTGCACTCTCGAAGGCCCCAGCTAGTATTACTTGTGTCTTGTTTCTTCTTCATATTTCGTATTTTACTCTTTATACTTATACAAACCTTGTAATTTTACATGTGTTTTATATTCTACGTGTTATTGGCTAATTGTTGTATCGTATTTACATATCCTCACCATAAGAAATAAAAGTTTGATTGTATTCTAAAAATTCGCTATATAAAATTAGGTCCAACCAACCGTACGTATACAAGAAATAGCTACAAACTATTGAGCACTACAAAAGTTGAACGGAGCATAAACCCGATTGGGTCGAACTCAAAACAAAATTAAATATCAGCCCAAACTTGAGTACAGCTTATTAAATATAACTTATAATAATCAAATATCAATTTATTAACCAGAATGAAGTGCCGTCATACGGTGGGAAATGTAGAAAAAAATGAAGCGAACAGCTGCGCATTGCATGTTCTCTATACTTCTCGCAAAATTCAACTGTAGCAACGATAACACCATGAAAAAATTCTCATTTTGATCATAATATTTTTCTTAGAATTTCATTGTTTCCAACATCTTTATTCGGCTTTTCGACCTTTTTGGATGGATGGATCCAATCCATCTAGAATTTGCATTTAAGTTGTAAATGTAAAGTAGTGGCTAATTAATTGAAAGACAAATTGCATATATAGAAACTTAAATTTCTGAAATTTCAAATATGTCAACTGGTGCAAGACCCACGGTGATATGTTTATATAATTACTTGATAATAATTTTATAATCGATTTTGACATATGTTTTATATAATTTATAATATTTTATATTACTACAACATCAATAAATATCTATAATGAATAAAATATATTATGTATTTTTTCATTGGTTACCTATCAAATTTTTAGTGGATAATTATAAATATAATTGATATTGAGTTTTATTAAGTTCTTGTTATTTTTTAACATGGTCAGATGTTTATAGTTTTATATCTACTTCAAATTTCTATCACATATCAAAAGTAAAATAGATGAATAATAATTAGATAAATTATTTTTACTAAACTTAGAAAATAATTTGCTCCAAATTATTATTTTTATTTTTCTTAATGTAATTTGTAAATATGTTAATAATATTTTTACAAAATAAATAAATACTTCCTAAACTCACTCTAAGAGCTCAAAAGAGCCCAGCTTTAATATATAAGATAGATATTTTTCCTGTTTTTACAATATTAAAATTTGAGAATTTCATATATAGCAACTTAAAATTCTCATTAAAATAATATTCCCTCCGTCTAGCAATATAAGTCTCTCGAGCCTTTTGCATTTGGAAATAATATAGGACTTTGAAAATGTTTTGCCCAATTATTTCCGACTATACCCTTATTTTTTTAATTAGGTAGTATAAACAAAAATATGTATAAGGAAAATTATGTGAGTATCCCTAAATAAAAGATTTACTAATATCAGTATAAGTCTAACTAGGTAAATAGTAGCCTAATTAATTGAAAATTTAAATTATTGAAAATGGAGGAAAGTAGGGGTGATTTTGACATATTTTTCATTGTTAATTTTAACCCGAAATGCTCTAGGGACTTATATTCCTAGACGGTGGGAGTATTACTTTACAAATCCTTAAATCATGAAATGTAAACTGGAATGAAAAGAGAGAATGAAAATATGTTAAGAATTAAGTAAAATCAATTAGGAATCTTTTAATTAAAATTATGGGTCCAATTCCGATGAGACACTCCCTTAGAATAAGAATAAGAATCTACTTCATCCGTACGATGGAGTAAGATCCCAGGGCTGTAAACTATATAAGACTTTTGGTGGAACTCATTGATACACGCGCGTTATATATGACTCAAAACTTGTAATTTTATTCTTTATACTTATACAAAACAAGAAACTATATGAGGCTTTTGTTGTATCGTGTTTACATCTGCTTACCATAAGAAATAAAAGTTTGATTGTATTTTAAACATTCGCTATATAAACTTAGGTCCAACCAACCGTACGTATAAATAGCTACAAACTATTGAGCACTACAAAAGTTGAACGGAGCATAAATTTGATTGGATCGAACTCAAAACAAAATTAAATATCAGCCAAAACTTGTTAAATACAGCTTATTAAATCTTAACTTATACTATGGTCAGGTCCGTTTCTTGCCTGCTTAAAATAAAAATAAAAATATTATTAACCAGAATGAAGTGCCTCCATAGGAATAGGATGGGAAATGTAGAAAAATGAAGTGAACAGCTGCGCATTGTATGTTCTCTATACTTCTGGCAAAATTCAACTGTAGCAACCTTAACACCGTACTCTTAACTTAAAAAAATAAACACCGTACAAAAAATCAATGAGAATTTTATCATACGGTAATATTTTTCTTAGAATTTCATTGTTTCAAACATCTTTATTCGGCTTTTCGACCTTTTTGGATGGATGGATCCAATCCATCTAGAATTTGCATTTCAGTTGTAACTGTAAAGTAGTGGCTAATTAATTGAAAGACAAATTGCATATATAGCAACTTAAAATTCTGAAATTTCAAATATGCCAATATTTTGCCTATTTTTACAATATTAAAATTCTCAAATTTCATATATAGCAACTTAAAATTCTCATTAAAATAATACTCTCTCCGTCTAGCAATATGTCTCGAGCCTTTTGCATTTGTAAATAATATAGGCCTTCGAAACTGTTTTGTCCAATTATTTTCAACTATATCCTTATTCTTTTTAATTAGGTAGTATAAAGAAAAATATGTATAAGGAAAATTATGTGAGTATCCTTAAATAAAAGATTTACTAATATCAGTATAAGTCTAATTAGGTAAATAGTAGCTTAATTAATTGAAAACTTGAATTATTGAAAATGGAGGAAAGTAGGAGTAGGTTTGACATATATTTTTCATTGTTAATTTTAACCTGAAATGCTCCAGGAACTTATATTTCCTAGGCGGAGGGAGTATTACTTTACAAATTCTTAAATAAGGAAATGTAAACTTGAATGAAAAGAGAGAATGAAAATATGTTAACAATTAAGTAAAATCAATTACAAATCTTTTAATTAAAATTATGGGTCAAATTCCGGTGAGGACACTCCCTTAGAGTAAGAATAAGGATCTACTTCATCCGTAGGATGGAGTAAGATCCAAGGGTTGACAACTATATGAGGCTTTTGGTGGGGCCCATTGATACACGTGCGTTATATTATATATGACTCAAAAAGTACCGCCTTCTCTCTTTCTCGCTAAAAAAATCATTCATCTTCTCAAAACCTCTCCGGTATTCTCTCTCGCCCGCATCTCTCTCGCTCGATTTCTCTCTCGTTCGACGGCGATATCTTGATCTTTCTCTCTCGCTCGATCACACTTCTTCAACTCTACAACAATCTCGCTTTCTCTTTCGAGTTCTCGAGCCGATTTCGCTCACAAACCCTAGAAGGAAGAAGAAGCTTGTTCAACGCAACTTGGAGGAGTTTAAACGCGATTCCAAGCAATTTGACGTCGATTTCGGTGACGGCAACCCAAATCAACATCAACAACAAACAAAATAGCAAGAATGAGGTCAAAAATCGCCTCTGGAACACCGGGTATAAACTCGGCTTAAGAATTTTGGTTGTAAAATCCATTTGTTATTCACTACATCATATGTTTATGGATTTTATATGGTATGCATGAGTAGATCTAGTGTTAACTGTTTATAGATCCTTGAAATTGCACGTGTTGTTCACTTGATATAATGTTTATGCATTTTCTTTAACAAAATGAGGTGTTAGTGCATTGATGTGTTGTTGAAACATATAACTGGTTTTGGTGCATCAACTATTGTGTATCAGTGCATTAAATGTGTTGGTGCATCAACTACTGTGTTATGGTGCATCAGCTACTATGTTTATGTGCATCATCTACTGTGTTATTGTGCATCAGCTACTGTGTTTTGGTGCATCATATACTGTGTTTTGGTGCATCATCTACTGTGTTTTGGTGCATCATCTACTGTGTTTTGATGCATCATCTACTGTGTTTTGGTGCATCATCTATTGTGTTTGGTGCATCATACAAGCGTGTGTGGTGCATCAACTACTATGTTTGGTGCATCGAATTTGAGCGGTAACGAAGTGAGGGACGCGGTGGCATACTTGTAATTACTGTGAACTTTGATTTTTTATAATTATTTTCTCAAAATGACCTCAAAAAAATTTATCGCATAGATTATGAACGTTACCGCTCAAATTATGAACATTAAATTGTTATCTCTGAACGCGAAAACTTCATTTTTCCTACGTTAAGCTTTGTTCTCACCGGAACTTTCCTCATGTTTTTTATGTATAAAATGTTGAAAAGAAACATAATGATAATGCAATAATCAAGGAGCTAAGATATGGAACACTAATCATTACTGATTCACCACACATAAACATTGGTACATTTGTATAAATGCATGTATAATTATTGTAAATGCATGAGTGGTCGTTTATTGGTGCATGGGCTGATGTTTATTGGTACATTGATGCATATGTATTGGCTGATTTTAATTAATGATATTTGTCTATGGTTTAACAGTGTGAGAAGAAGAAGAGATAGCATCAACATCATCAGACTACCATGAAGATTGAAGAAACAACTCCACTTGATGGTAAACACTAATCATTTTGTCATTTTATTAATAATATGTGTGAGTTGGTGCATCACCCAGTGGGTGTTGGTGCATCACCCCAGTGGGTGTTGGTGCATCACCCCAGTGGGTGTTGGTGCATCACCCCAGTGGGTGTTGATGCATCACCCAGTGTTGGTTTGGTGCATCACCCAATGTTGGTTGGTGCATTACCTAGTAAGAGTTGGTGCATCACCTAGTAAGTGTTGATGCATCACCTTAAATGTGTTGGTGCATCAATATTATATGTATTTTCTGTCATTTTAGTAATGATCTCTGTGTTCTTTTTAATGATAACAGAAAGTGGAGAAGAAGTTGACACATCCCAACAACAAGGCAAAAGAAAAAAGTTTGTCGCTATTAGCAAACAAAGTTCAAAAAAGTGAAAGCTCATGCACAAGAAGACAGTGAAGACGTGGAAGATGTGGAAGTTGAAAGGCTTATCAAGATAGAAAGAGAGGCATTAGAAAAGGAAAGGGGGAGTAATGATGCAGACAGAAAAGGAAAAGGGAAGATGGAAACCCCTAATCCCAAGAAGACAAAGAAGGAGGAGAAAGCCTTTGTAATGAAATCCAAACTGCAAAAGCCCGAAAATAAAAGGGGCATTAAGAAATTGAGAACGGTTTTTCCTACATTGAAGTGCAGAACATCGCCCTGCCTTTTCACAAACTACATGCTTTCAGGAACAAAATTCACTTACATCCATAGGAATGTTGTAAATGAAATGGGCATTGGAAATATCAGTTGTTGGGATATAAAGGAAACGCCCGCACGACTAGGGCACTATGCATGTGTGCAGCAAATTCCACCCACTAAATTCTACAATCAAACTAGAGGATGGAAGGAAGATTGTAGTTACAGAGAATGATGGGCATGAGTAGCTAGGTATTCCCAAGGGAGACATTGAAATTGTTGAGCCTAAAAAACTCACAAATCCAATGATGAGGCAGAAACTACATGAAGATTTTCCAAGGAAGGATTTGTAGAAACTCTCACCAACTGATGTTGATACGAATCTGGATGACTCGTATGCCCTCAGGTTGGATCGTGGAAGAAAGGGAAGTCGTTGTTCTTCAACTCGTCTAGGGTTGGATAAGTATTGAATATTTCGATTCAAAAAGAACTCGATGTCTTGAGAGTCCACTCAAAGGATTATCGAATTCAGTAGGTAGACTTGATGACAGATCGCTATCGAGAACAACTCCGGATCCAATCAGTGGGGTTTGATGAAGAAGGTTTAAGGGAGGAGATAACTCAACTTCAATTCTTAAACTCAAATTCAACGTGAAAAGCAACAATGGGAAAATGTTCGACTTATAAGAGGGGTTGCTACTAACATTAACCCTAATTTCGCGGCCCTAAACTGGAATTAAAAACAAACAATTAAATAAAAACGTCTGAAAAGGGAAAGTACAAAAACTGCAGGATAGGCGATGGTGATCGCCATATGAGGGTGGCGATCGCCATCGGGCTCATTTGGCACGGTTTGTCACAAACCGTGCCGTTTTACAGAACATGATATTTGAGCCTCTGTTGGGTTCCCGCGATCTCTACATCAGGATGGCGATCGCGGTCGGTCTCGGCTTGATTGGCTGCGTCTGTTGGATGGCAGCGATCGCCACCATCAACATGCGATCGTCGTCGGTTATCTTCAACACTTGTTCTGGCTCGTTCGAGATGGAGGACTGACCCGTGTGTCGACCCTTGACCAATGAGGCTGGATTGAAGGCCAGCGTTGCTTCGCCAAGTGTCCGGTAGTCATCCACCTTTTCGAGCGTTGTCAAGCTCCACGTTCTCTCGGTTGCACCGATGTCTCCATTTTTGGCTAAGCCTTTAGTGACGATTGATTGAGTAGCCTTGGCTACCGCTCTTGCTCTAGCTCGGGTCACTGGGCCTAGTGAGCGTATGCTCATGAGTTCCTCTTCTTCAGCCTCTGTCAATGTCTTGTACGGTATCGTTTCACTCTCCCCTTCTTGGCCTCGACACGTCCTCGTGTCATCAATGTCTATGTCCGGGGGAATATATGGGGACAAATCAACAACATTTAATGTCCCATGAACACCAATACCTGAAGGCAATTCAAGCTCATATGCATTAGGACCAAAAGATCTAAGAAATTTGAAGGGTCCATCACCTCTATCATCTAATTTGTGCTTTCGTCTAGCTGAAAAACGTTCCTTTCTCATGTGCAGCCACACAAGATCTCCTGGGGCATAGGGGACCCTCTTCTCCCCTTTGTTCGCCTTGTACTCATATTGTAATGAACGGCGCAACAGTTGCTCCTTGGTTCTTTCATGCAATTCCTTGATCATCTCAGCCCGGTTAGCTCCTGCAGCTTGTTCACCATCTTTCAAGGGAAGTGGAATCATGTCCATCGGGGTCAAAGGATTTCGACCATACACCACCTCGAATGGACTCAGCCCTGTTGCCGAATCGACGACCCTGCTATACGAAAACTCAACATACGGAAGTAAGTCCTCCCACCTCTTAGGATTAGCACGAAGCATGGTCCTAAGAAGTGAGCCTAGAGTCCTATTCGTAACCTCAGTCTGTCCATCAGTTTGTGGGTGATATCTAGTAGAAAATAGGAGTTTAGTACCTAGCTTTCCCCACAATGTTCTCCAGAAATGACTCACAAATTTCACATCCCTGAGGAATTCCATGCAACCTAACAACATGCTGAAAAAAGATATTACTAATGTCGGTAGCATTATTAGTCATTTTGCATGCCATGAAATGAGCCATTTTGGAGAACCTATCAACCACAACAAAGATGCAGTCACTCCCCTTCTTAGTTGTAGGCACCCCCATAACAAAATCCATAGATAAGTCTTCCCAAGGTTGATTGGGAATGGGAAGGGGTGTATACAACGAAGAAGATGAGCGACTCTTCGCCTTATGACAAGTCACACACCATTGACAAATCATGTGACATGTTTGATCATATGTGGCCAATAGAAGTGCTCTTGAAGAGCGGCTAAGGTTTTGGCTATTCCAAAGTGTCCTCACCCTTCATGAGCCTCATGAATCAAAAGTGTCCTTATAGAACTAGAAGGGATACAAAGCTTGCCCCGTCTATAGAGATACTTTTGATCCACAAAGTAGCCATCTACCTCACCTTTAGCCAAACAACTCTCATAGATAGACTTGAAGAAATCATCTTGCATGTACAAGTCTATTATCAATGCAAATCCGAGTAATTTAGTTTGGAGGTGAGTTAAGAGAACATACTTGCGAGAAAGGGCGTCGGCTACCACATTCTCCTTACCTTTCTTATGCATGACAACATATGGAAAGGTCTCCATAAACTCTACCCAACAGGCATGGCGTCTTCCTAGAGTGGATTGTTGCTTCAAATACGTCAATGCCTCATGATCCGTGTGCACAACGAATTGTTTTGGCCATAGGTAGTGTTGCTAAGTCTTGAATACCCTAATCAAAGCATAAAGTTCTTTATCATAAGTAGGGTAGTTGAGTGTTTCACCTGAGAGTTTTTCGTTGTAGTAGGCAATACGCCTTTTCTCTTGGAGCAAGACACCACCAATGCTGAAATTAGAGGCATCACACTCAACCTCAAACATCTTTTGGAAGTATGGGAGTTGCAACAATGGGGCATTGCAAAGACTTTCCTTGAGTCGGAGGAATGCAGCCTCATGTTTGTCCTTCCATTCTACAGTGGCTCCTTTCTTTGTGAGCTCATGTAATGGGGCTGCTATTGCGCTGAAGTCTCGCACAAATCTCCTGTAGGAGTTGGCCACTCCTTAATGGCTCGGACCTTTTCTTGGTCCACCTGCAATCCATCTTTAGAAACAACATAGCCAAGGAAGACAATAGAGGTAGAGCAGAATACACATTTTGACAAATTAGCATACAATTGCTCAGTCCTAAGACATTCCAAGACTTGTCTAAGATGGTCAACATGATCATGCAATGAACGGCTATACATCAATATATCATCAAAATAAACCACAACAAATTTTCCTAAGAAATGTCTAAGCACGTGGTTCATTAATCTCATGAAAGTACTTGCTGCATTTGTAAGTCCAAAAGGCATTACTAACCATTCATAGAGACCAAACTTTGTTTTGAAGGTTGTCTTCCATTCATCACCCTCCTTCATACGAATTTGGTGGTAGCCACTCTTGAGATCGCTCTTGGAAAATAGAGTAGCACCATGCAATTCGTCAAGCATATCGTCCAGGCGGGGGATAAGATGTCTGTACTTCACTGTAATTTGGTTGATCGCTCTGAAGTCCACACACATACGCCATGTGCCATCCTTCTTTGGCACCAAGATAACCGGGACTGCACAAGGCGATAGGCTTTCTCGAACATAGCCTTTATCCATCAAGTCTTGAACTTGTCGTTGTAGCTCAACTGTCTCTTCCGGGCAATCCACCTGGTAAGTCGTCAGGATAGACGTTTGTAAAGTCCTGCAAAAGAGATTGTATGACAAGAGGTAAATCATCCTGTTTGTTACTAGAAAGACACGCTTTAGGAATTAAAAGAAATAAAGGAGAACGTCCCTGAATGATTGAAGTGATATCCCGAGAGCGTGTAAGTAGTAATCTGTTCTCACAGCGTCCCTGTATTGCCGACTTTTGTTGGTATGGATCTTTCATTCGAGCTGTAGTTGGAAAAACAGAGCTGTTGCTGGATTTTGGTGCCGCGATCGCGGTATTTGGCTCGTCAAAAACATTTGCTCTCTCTTGAGTTCCCGCGATCGCCATATCTTGGCCCGCGATCGCGGTTTTGCTTCTGCTGAAATCTGAGGCTCTCTGTTGGGTTCCCGCGATCGCCATATCATTGGCCGCGATCGCGGGTTTCTGTGCAGTAGCTTCCAGAGCTTTTTGCCTTCGGATTTCTTTGTGGGCTTCTTCCAAGGCTTTGTTTCTTCTCGTTTCTTGATGATCCATGAGTATTTCGTGTGGTGTCATGGGCAGTAAGGTTACACGTCTTCCTCCATGGACGAACGCGTAAGTGTTGAGGAGGCCATCATGCACCGTCTTCCTATCAATCTGCCAAGGACGACCAAGAAGAAGGTGCGCAGCATCCATTGCAATAACATCACATAAAACAGTATCTTTGTATGGACCAATAGAGAAAGAGATGTGGCATTGCATGTTTACCACATCACCCTTACCTTCGGTTATCCATTCAAGGCCATATGGTTGAGGATGCGGTGCGGAGTTGTCTTGAGATTTAGGTGGTGAACCACCTTATCATTCAAAATATTGCAGCAACTTCCACCATCAATGATAACACTCAAAGACGCCGTTTGAACCAAGCATTTTGTTTAAAATAAATTCTCCCATTGGTCCATTAGCGCGGCTTCTTTGATAGTTAAGGCTTTGGTTGTGACAAGGCTAAGGATCATTATCTTCTTCATCTTGTGCAGCCTCTTCATATTCAGCCTCCTCTTCAACACTCTCATAGCCAACTTGTTGATTTAGCAACACCTTTCTTGGATTTGAGCATTCTCTAGAAATATGTCCATGTCCTCCACACTTGTAGCACTCCTTGTCTGTTGTGCTACGTCGGTTTGTAGAAGACGAAACATTGTTGGTGCGGTTGGAACCTCTTGATGGCTCTGGGGGAGTGTTTTGTTGTGCCTCCTTCTTGTATGGTGGTCTAGCTTGTCCTTGACCTCTCTGTTGCACATCTAGAGTAGAATTAATATATTTTGACAAACTATCACGAGAGTTATACCTTTGATTGGAAGCCCATGGAAAGGATTTCTTGCGCACTAATTGGTTGTGGATTTGCATCGCTGTGTGCACAAGGAAGTTGAGATCTTTGATAGGCAAAATCTCCAATTGGTCTCTAATTGTGACATTCAAACCACTCAAGAACTTGGTTCGAATTGTAGCTGCTGACACACTCATACCTGCTTTATAGTACATATCTTCCAAAGAAGCATAGAATTCATTGGGAGTTTGTGTACCTTGTTTAGAAAGTGCTATCTTCAAACACAACTCATTCTTGTAGTCATTTGGAACATATTTTTGAGTCATGATGAACATCAGCTGATTCCAAGTGTCAACCTGTGGGAACCCTCGTCTTTCTCTCATGGTTATATCTCTATTCCACCATGTCTTTGTAGCCCCGGTGAAATGTAGAGTTGCAACCTCCACTTTTTCATGATCCTCATAGTGGCAATGGTTCAAAATATGCTCTGTTGTCTGCTGCCATTCAAGAAATACAGCAGCATCATATTCACCTGCAAAATTTTCAATACGTACCTTGATGTCACAACGGGCTGGACGTCTATCTTCATAGAAAGCTTCTTGTTGAACACGTCTGTCATTGCCTCTACCGTCATTGGCATGTCCTCTTCGTTTGTGTTGTGCCCGTGGACGTCTCACATCATGGTACTCATTATGGTTATAACCCCGATCATCATTCCTGTAATTACGAAAAGCAGGAGGATTTGTATATTCAGGAGGAGGAAGATAACCTTCGGGGCAATGTTGATTCTCAATTGGATCCTGAAGTGGTGGATGGAAATTGTTGGGATTAGCTTGCCCATAAAGTTCCAGATCTTCTTCATCGTACTCGCCAAAAACAATTGGTGTTCCACTTCGCTGAGGACGCCGAGGATTCCTATCAGAGGACTCCCGGCGGTGTGTAGCAGCCCTGTTCGACCTACTAGGCCGGGATTTAGTCCGGACTAAAGGCCTGTTGTACTCCTCATGGTTAGGCGTCTCATCATTCTCAGAGCCAGTTTCGTCTGACTCGTGTCTAGACCGTTGTGGCTTGTAGCGATCCGTAAGAGCATCCTTTTCAATGACACTAGCAAGACTCTGAACTACAGGGCCTTTTCCTTTGTCTCTGGCTCGTTGATTGTGTGATGCTTCCTCGACAATTGTCTGCTGCATAATGCCCATTTCTTCTTTGAGCCGAGCAATTTCAGCTTCAGCGTCTGATAGACTTCGTTCCTTTGTACCTTGGTCAGAAATAGTCACAGATTAGATATCAACAGTAATCATAATACTGAGCTCAAAAAGTAGCAAACAAAATACTATCAATCACGTGGTATGGTGACTAATTTCAGCAATCCGTGAGGGAAGGATAGGCTAGCTCAGGGCAAAGATCAATATATCCAAGTCAACAACAAATTATGAAATCAAAGAAAGATCCAAGCAAGTAATTGATCAAAACTTAACTAGCATGCAATCAAGACGCCAAACTTATATGAGTTGACAATGGAGAGATTGGCACAATGGACACTTGAGATAGTGAATAGACTACTAGTCTAGATCTCTTGTGGATTTCTTTTTGCTCGAATTTAAGATCGACTTATGAACTCAAGTGCTGTTTTTTTTATATAGAAAGAATAGCATGCAGTTTCGTTTGATGCTAAGGGTAAAGAAGAGACAATAGTAAAGCAGTCAAGAATGAAAGATAATCAAGTAAATCACAAAAACTTGAAGCAACAGTCAAAGATTGAACAATTTGATGAAGCCTAAGATATCTGCTATCTTTGGGTTATTAGTTATCTTAGATCTCTCTGGGTTTTTCTGTTTTTGTGAGTAAAGCCACGACGTTTTCTTGAGTACAAGAATTCGTCACCTAGGGTTAGGGTTTCACTCGAATTTTTCAGTTTTCTTAACAATGCGGAATTTCGTGGAAACGAAAGGGATTACGTGAAAGAAAGATTTTTAGAATGACTACACCTTTAAACCGCTGGAAACTGATACCAATTGATACGAATCTGGTTGACTCGTATGCCCTCGGGAAGGATCGTGGAAGAAAGGGAAGTCGTCGTTCTTCAACTCGTCTAGGGTTGGATAAGTGTTGAATCTTTCGATTCAACAAGAACTCGATTTCTTGAGAGTCCACTCAAGGGATGATCGAATTCAGTAGGTAGGCTTGATGACAGTTCGCTATCGAGAACAACTCCGGATCCAATCAGTGGGGTTTGACGAAGAAGGTTTAAGGGAGGAGATAACTCAACTTCAGTGCTTAAACTCAAATTCAACGTGAAAAACAACAATGAGAAAATGTTCAACCTTATCAGAGGGGTTGCTACTAACATTAACCCTAACTTTGCAGCCCTAAACCAGAATTAAAAAAAAACAATTAAATAAAAATGTCTGAAAAGGGAAAGTACGAAAACTGCAGGATAGGTGATGGCGATCGCCATCGGGCTCATTTGAGCCTCTGTTGGGTTCCCGCGATCACTACATCAGGATGGCGATCGCAGTCGGTCTTGTCTTGATTGGCTGCTTCTGTTGGATGGCCACGATCGCCACCATCAACATGGCGATCGCCGTCGGTGCTCTTCAACACTTGTTTTGGCTCGTTCGAGATGGAGGATTGACCCGTGTGTCGACCCTTGACTAATGAGGCTGGATTGAAGGCCAACATTGCTTCGCCAAGTGTCCGGTAGTCATCCACCTCTTCGAGCGTTGTCAAGCTCCACGTTCTCTCGGTTGCACCGATGTCGCCATTTTTGGCTAAACCTTTAGTGACCATTGATTGAGTAGCCTTGGATACCGCTCTTGCTCTAGCTCGGGTCACTGGGCCCAGTGAGCGTATGCTCATGAGTTCCTCTTCTTCAGCCTCTGTTAATGTCTTGTCCAGTATCGTTCAAATGTCTTTGGCAAGATGAGGCATTATCCACGGATGACATTTAATAAGGTGTACATATAAGATATATGTACAACCATATATAACCATATTACAAACATGCATATACACGAAGAATAAAATAATCAAATGAAAAAATATATACATACATATAAATCATGTACGTGTGGTTTTAGTTATGGTTGGAAGTATATACAAGCTCTTTGTCATAGTTAACATCAAGGAGTATAACAAAATAGAAATGAAAATAATAAACTAAATTAAATATGTTCATACTAGAAAAATAAAATGTCATATGTATAAAAGAAATGCTATTGATTCGTCTTTAGTTTGTCTACCGGAGAAAAATAATCAATATCAATAAAATTCTTCTTCGAGAGATGGTTATATATATATTATATCCACTTCAGGAGATAATACAAGAAAAAATTACGTAAATTCATCTTCTTCGGGAGATGATTATATATATATATATATATATCCACTTCAGGGGATAAAACAATATCAATCACGCAAATTCATCTTCTTCCGGAGATGATTATATATATATCCACTTCAGGGGATAAAACTATATCAATCGTGCAAATTCATCCTCTTCGGGGGATGATTATATATATATATATCCACTTCAAGGGATAAGATAAAAAAAATTGTATCAAATTATACTATAAGAAATTGAGTGAAGGATCGATTACCGTGAGCGTGTCGTGTTGATAACTTGTTAGAAATCGAGCGAATATAGAGAGATTAGAGAGAAGAGAAATGACTCTTGTGTATTCTTACTATCAACATACAAACCTTTATATAGGAAAATATCTTAGGGGTAATGTGGGAATAGAAAAAGCTAGATGTTACATCCACTATTAATGTATTGTAAAACTACAATAAATTAAGAATATTTTAATTAAAAAATTTATTCAGTATCTTAATAAATGTAAAATAAATTAGAAATTTTATTGAGTTTGTCTAATGTGTGTCCAATGACACACAACAAAGACCTAAAAAAGGAAGGAATTTAAACTATTCCCTACTAGAAAAATTGAATAAACTCATCACAACAAAAAGATATTACATTTCCAAGATAGTGAAAAATTCGGGTGAAAACAAGGCTTAATATAATAAAAAAAATAAAAAATTTCGCGTTCACGGATAACACTTAAGTAAAATCAATTAAGAATCTTTTAATTAAAACTATTATTCAATATCTTAATAAATGTAAAATAAAAAAGAAATTTTTAATGAGTTTGTATTACAAAGACCTAAAAAGGAAGGAATTTAAACTATTCTTTACTAGACAAATTGAATAAACTCATTACAACAAAAAGATATTATATTTTCAAGATAGCGAAAAATTCGGGTGAAAACAAGGCTTAATTTAAGAAAAATGAAGTTTTATCGCATTCAATATAATAAGCTAATGTTCATAAGTTCACAGTAATTACAAGTATGCCTCCGCGTGTGTCACTGAATCGTTCAAAAATTTTAATGGACCAGATTATAAACATTATTATCCCAAATTTTAACATTAACTAGATTTTACTCGCACGTGCTACGCACGAGCCAAATGAATTTTTTATGATAAATTTAATTAAGATTTGTAATATTTTTCGATATATCTAATCAGTATATTAATTTGAACCTACAATCATATCTTTTTAATATTAGTTATATATAATGGGTGTGAATCCCATAATAAAATCTCTTATAGAGATAAATAAGAATGAATCTAAGTCATTGGATGCCTTGACATCCAATGACTTAGATTAAACTAGCTACCTCCACTTGTAGTGGGGGTAGTTGTCGTGGTCCGACGGCCTTCCGGCGACCACCCGACGACTTCCCGGCGACCACCCGGTGGTTTCCGGTAGAGGTCCGGCGGACGTCCGACGACGGTCCGGCGGTGGTCCGACATGGTCCGGTGGAGGTCCGGCGGTGGTCCGACATGGTCCGGTGGAGGTCCGGCGGTGGTCCGACGTGGTCCGGTGGAGGTCCGGCGGTGGTCCAATAATAAATGAAAAAGTTAAAGTATAAAAATAAATGAAAATTTAAGTTTAATTCAAATTGGTGAACATTTAAATATAATGCGATGAACATTTAATTATAATGTGATGAACATTCTGTTGGTGAACATGTAATTAAAATGTGATGAACATTTAGTAGAGTATATCAAAATGAACGTTTATAAACATTTTGATGAACATTTATGAACAACGTGATGAACATTTAAGCTAATTGTAATGAACTTTTGAGTAATGAACATTTTATTAAATGCTTGTGAACATTTAAGGATGTTTGATGAACATTTAAGTATGAGATGATGAACATTTAGGTAATTTTTGATAAAGATCAAGTGTTTTTCTACTTGAAATTATATTAAAGTGATGTTTGATGAAAATTTAAGTAAGAGATGATGAACATTTATCAACATTTTGATGAACATTTATGAACAACGTGATGAACATTTAAGTCGATTGTAATGAACTTTGGCTAATGAACATTTTATTAAATTCTTGTGAACATTGAAGTATGAGATGATGAACATTTAGGTGAACATTCAGTTGGTGTACTTTTAAGTATAATGTGATGAACATTCAGTAGAGTATGTACAAATGAACATTTATGAACATTGTGATGAACATTTATGAACACTTGATCTTCATCAAAAATTGGTGAAAAATTTAAGTAAAATGTGATGAACATTCAGTTGGTGAACTCTTAAGTATAATGTGATGAACATTCAGTAGAGTACAAATGAACATTTATGAACATTGTGATGAACATTTATGAACAACGTGATGAACATTTAGTAATAAATAATTTTGTAATATTTGTGAACAATTTTATACATCTTTGTGACAATTTTATTCCGGCGATGCCCAAAGATGGTCCGGCGGTGGTCCGGCGGTGGTCGGCGGTGGTCGGAGGTAGTCCGAAGGCGGTCCGACGGAGTTCCGGCGGTGGTGACAAGGGGTGACAAGGGGTGCCACGTGTCATCATATGGGCTCTTGGATCTAGGGGTGGCTCGACCGGACCGGAACCGGCGGTTCGAACCGGAACCGGACCGGGTCAAAACCGGTCAAAACCGGAACCAGACCGGAACTGGACCGGAACCGGTTCGAACCGGTTTTGACCCGGTCCGGTTCCGGTTCAAGAAAAAAAGATTTTCGAACCGGCGGTTAACCGCCGGTTTTTTATTTTTTTTTAAAATTTTTTTAACCGGCGGTTAACCGGTTATTTTTTAAAAAAATTTTAAATTTTTTTTTAAAAATAATTTTTTTTTATTTTTTTTAATAAAAAACCGGTCCGGTTCAGCCCGAACCGGACTGAACCGGCCGGTTCCGGTTCAAAACCGGAACCGGTAGATCCGGTTTTTCCCGGTTCCGGTTCCGGAACCGGAACCGGACCGGACCGGGAGCCATGCCTACTTGGATCTCTCTTGATCCAAGGCTCCACATTCATTCTCATTTATCATTTTAACAAGTATTATTACATGACACTTTTTCATATATAATAATGATTTTTGTCTAATCTTTATCTTTTGTCAATATCTTTTTTATTATCTTGTTAAATATCTTTAAATAAAGATAGATTTGTTAAAAATCTATCTTACTGAAGGGCAAATTGGTTGGGAGATATGATTTTATGGTGTTTTGATTACTTTTCAAGGAATTACGAAATAGACCCATATCTTTTTTATTTGTGGCAAAAATGTCTTTATCAAATTCTATGAAATTACTTTAGTTTCATATCCCTAATAAATTAAATATTTATATTTATGGGGCACATTTGATTACTTAAAATCTTTTATTTCAAAACAATGGCGTACATAGATGGATGACCATTCCATCTACATAAGGTATTGAGTACGTGTAGAGTATTTAGCTTATTCTATAATTGAGATAATATTTTACAATAATATATTAATATTTATATGTTGGTGCGGGATCAGTAGATGGGTTAACATATCTTTTTGTCACTTACTCAAAGTATGTTTTATTACGTTGAAAGAATTTTATTTTTCCGATGGAGTATTATTATGATTAATATCTTTGTGAATATATTGGATTTTTTCGGTGGGCCAAGCAAAAGCTCAAAGCCCAACCCAAGATGAATATAAATGGGGAATATCTTTGTGAATATAATAGATGAATATTTAGCATGTGCTACGCACGGGCCAAATAAATTTTAATAAATAAAAATTTAGTACTCTATAAATAAATATGAATTAGAATGTTTAATATTGTCTCGTATGTTTCACTTATATTTTACTTTGAATCATGATAATAATTTTCAAATATATTATTGTGTTCAACTATTTTGTTATATCTTTAAAAGAATTAAATATAATTTGAAAAATTAAATAATAAAGTACATAAACATATTAAATGCATACACGACACGGGAAAAATATAAGCTTAAACTTTAATTGTTTAGGAAAAACTAATTAAAATATTTTCAACTTTTACCAGAAGACCAAAATGTAGATCAAACAACTTTTTTATTAAAAATTAAGAAAATTCAATAACATGGAACATAATAATAGTTTTATGTACGTTGCAAAACATTCATCTTCGAATTTAGAAAATATTTAATTGAAATGGTAATTTGGTTGTTTTTGGTTTATAAATTTTAAGTTGAGGTTCTTAGTTTTTTATTGATTTAAAAGTTGAGAATAATTTTATCTAAAGTAAAAATTGAGATTTTTTTTATTTTCGTATTGTATTATTTAAATTTAGGTTACTACTAAAGAATACCTTTGTAGGATATTTTGTTATTTATTGTCTAATGATATAATAATCATATATTTTAATTTTACCAAAGGAGAAATATTGAAATTTATAAAAATTAATATTTTTTAGCGTTAAATATTTACCGATGAAGTTCTTTGTCATTATAGATATTTTTACCACGGGGAAACAAAATAAAAAGTTATGAATTTATATGTTATTATATCATAAGTAGACCTGTCAAAAGCTTACCAAACAATGAAGCCGTTTGGGTAAAACCTGAACCGATCCGTACTTCTCGAAACTCGTCGAGTGACCCACTTTTCACATATATTTTTCATTTAAATTAAAAATAATAATAAATTTTATTAAATAATAATAATATAAAAATATTGTTTAAATTTTATTTTCTTTATTACAATAAAAATATCGAACATTTGAAACCCATTGGGTTGACCCGACCCGCTTAACCCAAACCCGTTTTCCATCCGAACCCGACCCGTTTGACCCGTTTGCCATATCTAATTTCTCTTTATCAAATAAAAGGTGAAAAAATGTGACCGAAAAATGAAGAGGTTAAGATTTAAAAAGTGTTTGTTAAATATATATTCTTCTTTTTTATTTATTCAGAAAACATGTTACATATTCATTTTACAAATCATTTTTTCTATCTTAACCCGTAATTTTAATAAGTTAATATGATTTATATTGGCTTATTTTTTTATAATACATTTTATCTAAAAAAAAATTTATTTATGAATATATTTGATATTTTTTCCAATTATATGACCCTTAAAAAATTAAAATTCTTTTATTTAGTAAAATAATTTGTGAAAAATTGTTTATTTCAATTATATGAGCATTAAAAAAGTATTTCTATTAAAATACGATTTATCATGTTCACAAAATATCATTTTTCTTAATTTGATTTATCGTTATTTTTTTATTATATCCTTTAGTTTTAATATTTCCTATTATAAAAGGCAATATTTTATTTTTGATTGAACCCATTTTTTTATGGGTCAAGCAAAAGCCTAATCCAAGATGAATATATTCATGAATATCTTTATGATTATATTGTGTGAATATTTTTCAACCACCCCCAAAAATACTTTTTCAATTATATAATCCTTATAAAATATAATTTTGTTTTTAATTTAGTAAAAGATAAAATCTTTATTAGGGAATAGATTGATGTAGTTTCTTAATAGATAATCTTTAATTTGTAATAGATTTGTTCGAAAAGTATATGTGAAAATTTCTTTTTAAAATATCTTGTGTGAATATTCTTCAACCACCCCAAAAATATTTTTTTCAATTATATAATCCTTATAAAATATAATTTCGTTTTTAACTTAGTAAAAGATAAAATCTTTATTAGGAAATAGCTTGGTGTAGTTTCTTAAAAGATAATCATTAATTTAATAATCATAGATATTTTTGAAAAATATATGTGGAAATTTCTTTTTAAAATATGTTGTGTGAATATTTTTCAACCACCCCCAAAAATATTTTTCCAATTATATAATCCTTATAAAATATAATTTCCCTTTTAACTTAGTAAAAGATAAAATCTTTATTAGGAAATAGATTGATGTAGTTTCTTAAAAGATAATATTTAATTTAATAGTAATTGATTTGGTTGAAAAATACATGTGGAAGTTTCTTTTTAAAAAATGTAAACTTTAATATTAGACTTTTATTCCGGTGGCCCAAGCAAAAGCCTAATCCAAGATGAATATATTCATGAATATCTTTGTGATTATCTTGTGTGAATAGTTTTCAACCACCCCCGTTTTTTTTTCCAATTATATAATCCTTATAAATTACAATTTCATTTTTAATTTAGTAAAAGATAAAATCTTTATTAGGGAATAGATTGATTTAGTTTCTTAAAAGATAATCTTTAATTTAATTGTAATAGATTTGTTTGAAAAATAAATGTGGAAATTTCTTTATATAATATCTTGTGTGAATATTTTTCAACCACCCCAAAAATATTTTTTTCAATTATATAATCCTTATAAAATATAATTTCGTTTTTAACTTAGTAAAAGAGAAAATATTTATTAGAAAATATATTGATGTAGTTTCTTAAAATATAATCTTTAATTTAATAATAATAGATTTGTTTGAAAAATATATGTGGACATTTATTTTTAAAATATGTTGTGTGAATATTTTTCAACCACCCCCAAAAATATTTTTTCAATTATATAATCCTTATAAAATATAATTTAGTTTTTAACTTAGTAAAAGATAAAATCTTTATTAGGAAATAGATTGATGTAGTTTCTTAAGAGATAATTTAATTTAATAGTAATAGATTTGTTTGAAAAATATATGTGGAAGTTTCTATTTAAAAAATGTAAACTTTAATATTAGACTTTTAATGCGGTGACCCAAGCAAAAGCCCAATCCAAAATGAATATATTCATGAATATCTTTGTGATTATCTTGTGTGAATATTTTTCAACCACCCCAAAAATTATATATATTATGATGATATGATTATGATTATGATGTGTAATCTGTGAAAGCGAACGATTCGTTTTTCCTACGTTAAGACTTGTTCGCACCAAAACCAAAAGTAATTTCTTCCTTTTCAGACTCGTTATCGTGTGGCTCACAAAGGAATTGAATATCTTTTTTTCATATAAATCAACACCAGATAGAAGTACAATTATACACATAACGAAATAAATAAATATAACCTCATTCTGTTCCATATGATTTGGTCATGATCTGACGGTGTTTTATTAGTTCAGCCATCCTATAAATCATGTTTTTAAGTTTCTTTTAGCAGGGAAGACACATATCCAATTCTTTTATCATATCCCTAAGCGGAATTTTCTCTTCCACAAACATTGGATAGTTGTTTAATTTTCTCAAAATCTTCAGGCTAACATGCATTTGAAGATAATATCCTAGTACACTCTCACTCTCATATTGTATACAATGATAACTTCAGTATATTTAAAAAGAGCTAAAAGGACAATTTACAAAATATGATCCACAATAGCGAATAACAACTTATTGTTATGTAAAAAAATCCGTAAAAATATACTCACATATGAACAAATTGCACACAAAACAAAGATTCAAGTAAATGAACGAAAGTAGGTCACATACAATCTTAAAAAAAAGTATTAATGTAAAGCAGCAAGTCATTCTAGAAGATTTGGTGGTTGAGATGGTTCCAAAATAACATCGTATACCAAACAAAAACATGTCTATTATAAAGAACAACAACAAGATAGACCATAAACAAGAATAAACAGGTGGAAATTATAACTACAACACAATAGATTAATCTCAGCGCAGGTAGTAAGTAAAGGAACCACAATAGATTAATCTCAGCGCAGGTAGTAAGTAAAGGAACCACATCACTTTTTCCAAAATTAGGGTAAGTAACCCTCTCCCTTCTATTGTTAAGTTAGGGTCAATGGCCCCGTTTTGCTTTTTAGTCAAGTACAAAGAAAAGGAACCACATTCCGTCATACGAAGCATTCTAGCATATGTACAACGAAAAAGTAAATCTTGGTGAAATGTAATGGAGGATGACTTGCGTAATTCCTCTTGTCTTCGATTCCAAATTCAGACGCTTCAAGATTTTTGTCTTTTCTTTCTTCAATAGACTAACCACTCTTTGTAAAGATTTCAGGGGAGAAGACAGGAAAAGGAAATTTATGAAGACCATACAAGTGATAGTAAAAGAAGATACCAATAGTAGCGTTTATAAAGAGAGTGTAATAAATACTCACCTAAATTTTGACCAATGGAAAAATAAATATGTACAACAAAAAAGAGGTATGCTATCGACGAAACCAGCCGGCAAAAAAATATGTACAACGCTGATCGGAACAACAAAAAATAACATGACGAGCGGCGCGTGCAGACACAATATATGCAAGAAAAAGAAGGAAATGCTTAAGGTAGCGAATTAATTAGAGTTGAGGCAATCATACTTGTGCGACCGAAACTAAAGGTAAAAGAATACATGCATTCGACGAAAACACATAGGCCGGACATCCATCGTGCTCGGACACAAAAATCAAGATAAACCACTGTCTAAATCTACCTATCATCAACACAACATGGCCGGAAGTTAACCCATCCGAAATTAAATTAATATAGAAAATCCAACCATCCCGGCGCAACACGACCGAAAACATACCGAAATCTAAACATCATAGAGAAAAGTAACGCAAATACTAACGGAAAATTCAGGACAACGTAACAGACACACAACAACGATAACAACCAACAATGAGCCGACCCGAAGAAACACTGAAGCATGAAATAAATCAGTCAATGTGAAATACATGTACACAATAGTGACAAACAACTAGGCACTCGTTATACAATAGGTGGGGGTAATTCTGGTATGGATATGGCGGGTTCATGCTCTGAAAACGATCATGCGAGGATCCTCTAGGAAATAGGAATAGCCATTAACGTAATGAGGTTCGCTACCATAGGACGAGTATCGCTCTTGATGTCCCATGGGGCCTGATTCAGATTCAAGTAGAGGTTGATAGTCTCGCGGATTACCTCTCAATGGGTTGCCAATGAAGGTCGAAGCCCCATCGTCTAAAGTCCTTTTTCCATCACCCTCATACCAATCTCCTACAATGTCTGGCAGCTCAAGTACGTCTGCTACTTCGTTTTGTTGCACAATGGTTGTCTAAATGTATTGCTCGTGAGATCATTGCCATGCTATAAAGCCTTCAAGCTCTTCTAACGAGACCCAAGCTCTTGCTTCTTGCAGATGAGGCATGGTTCTGACACGCGGAGGGCCCTGCCCTAGGTTGTTCACAGGTCGTGGAGGCCCATTAACAACACCACTCGTGACATCTCCATTTGTAATCATCTTTGAACTCTTACCCAACTTCGCGAGGAAGTCTCCATCGTTGACGCCAATGTTGTACCCAAATATCTCACGAGTTCAACACCTTTCGCGAGATTAATGCTTGAGATGGCGAACTTTGTCTGGTTCCCTAAAAAACAACTTCTTTACTTCGCCCTTCTGGATCAACGATGTCTTCCTCCTTGTTCTTGAGCTCCTTCACACATGCGCAACCAATCCCAGAGGAGAGTGTCCTCTAGATTTGGCTCTTTGACGCCCAAGTCAGAATGTCCTCAACTAGATGAAATCATTCTACGTAAAGATGCAACAAATGAGGGAAACAAAAAGGATCAAAAGAAGAAGAAGAGGAACAAGAAAAAGAAGAAGCAAAGTGTTGATGGCGATGATCTAACTCAGAAACGAACACTATCAAATCAACTATGAAAGAGCCAATTTCCACTCCAAAACTAGATCAGAAGGTGTAGAACAGATTCCGAATATCAAATACACAGATTCTCACCTGAATCACACAATCAGACTAGACGAGAAGAAGATTAGAGCTCCCTTTATTCCTTCTCTAAGACTCTTCAATTGCTCTTCAAAAGCTCTAAGGGAAAAGTCCCTCATTTCTCATCCGATTACCCCTTTTATATTAACTATCATAAAAGCTCCATTCAAGTTTCTAATAATGTCTCTTCCCAACTCGCCAAAATCTGGCTGCTCATATGAACATTCCTCTTACATCGAAAATGGAAAAATATATGGGCATTCCTATTCTGCAAGGTCGTGTCTGTAATGAAGTCTTTGATGATGCCATATCAAAACTCAAACAACAAATATCTAAATGGAATGCAGATTCCCTGTCTCAGACACCTCGAGTTGTCCTCATTCAAACCAACTTAGTCTCTCAAGTTGATTATTTAATGCAAAGCTTCCTCATACCTAAAGGTGTTTGTGAGGAAATTGATGACATCAATAAAAACTTATTTTGGAACAAGAAGAACTCGTCCAGTCATTCTCTCCACCATTGGAACAATACCTGTAAACCTAAGAACCAAGGGGGCCTTAGGATTAGAAATACTTGGGATAACAACCGTGCCCTTCAAATGAAACTCCTTTGGAAAATTATCACCCAGCCAGGTAACATTTGGGTCTCGATCCTTAGAGAAAAATATTTTCCTTCTTCTGACTTTCTAGATCGTAAACCATCTCAGTCCGGGCATTTTAGTAGGCTGCTACTTCTTCTTGAAGACTTCAAAAAAGGACTATCTTGGCAACTAGGTGATAGAAAGTCTATTTTCTTTTCGACTGACAACTGGATTCCCGAATGCCATATCTCCCAATCACTCAAAAAGTCTTTGACTTTATCACTCCCAGAAACCAGTGGATATTAGAAAACTCTCCACATACTGATGCGTTCCTGGCCTCGAAAAGGTCAAGGATGGCTTGCTGGAGCGATCTAGATCTCGTAGGGAGTCGGTCTTCTCAAGAACTGGCCGAGTTTGGGAACTCGGAGGGCGGCGGAAGACTTGACAGTAACTGGGGAACTGAATGATAGTGAAGTTGTTACTTGCGTTAAAGAGCAACAATGATGGAGCGGGTGAATTGTAGAGATGAAGTGGATGTAAAGTGTAGGTTTACGAAGGGTTTGGTAGATAAATCCATCGGGGAAGAGGATTAGAAGTAAGAAGAAAGGATAAAGAAGTTAGACTTTGTTTGGTGACACCTAGGGGATTAACAAGGAGATGCACTCGACTTTATCAATTAATCGAAAAGCTAAACGTGATATTAATGAAGAAGGCAAGCCAAATATATAGGCGAGCCTTTACAAAGAGTATCTTGTAAAAATAAGTAAAGAAAGTATAATAAAGATAATGATAAAGGGAAACTAGGGCCGGCCTCTCAAGGATGAGAGTAGACACGCCCTTAACCTAATAACATATGCTAAAAATAGAAATAATAATAATAACTAAGAAGATAGTCGGCCTTCACAGCTCGCGGGAACTGGTACCAAGGGAACTGGCTTCAGGAACTGAAGTTGGAGACTGGTACTGAGAACTGGAGCTGGAATAAGAGGCATCCATGCTAGTGAGCGAAGGAATTAAGGAACTGGAGGTTAGGAACCTCAAAGAGTGCTCTGCTGGAGAGGAACTGAAGTTGGACACAGTGCGAAGGACCAGAGATTGCGTGGCTTGACTGATTAGCTTGGCTCGGGATCGAGTCACGGGTCCAAGTGAGCGAAGACTCATGGCTTCCTCTTCCTCAACAGCTGTCATCTATGGCAGGGTCGCATCACATACCTTCTGAATCACATTATTGACAAGATTACTCAAGCTCGTATCCCTCTTATGCCTATGAATGATAAAATCATTTGGTGTTCAGCTGTAGATGGAAACTTCTTAGTCAAATTAACTTATCATCTCATTCGTCCTTGGCCTGACCCTTTGACAAACTTAAAACTATTCAGGAAATCAAAATTACCTCCAAAGGTCAAGAATTTTCTTTGGAAGGCATTTTTTGATTGCCTCTCTATCACTGAACACCTAAAACGACATTTTTCATCGGGTTTATCTCACCTGTAGCCTATGTAATAATGATGAGGAAGACAAACATTATTTCTTCTTTAAGGTGCCCCTTTACCTCAGTTTTTGTAGCCTATGTAATAATGATGAGGAACCATAATCTAAATATTCAATTCTTTGTAGACTTTGAAACCTCAATTACTAATTTTTGTAATAATAGTAACCCTTTTGAACTTGGTTTCTTTACTTGGTAGACTATCTAGAATCATAGAAACAAGAGTGTTTTCAAGCCTGAAACTATTCATCCTTCTCTTCAAGCAGGTGACCTTGCTAAAACAACTCTTTTATTTTTTTGAATACACCTCTATTATTTCTTCTACGACGACCCACAAAACAAAACAGTCGAAACGCCCCTCCTCTCTTAAAACATGTTGTAACAAACCATCTAGTGGTTTATTATCCGTTATTCGGAGGCTCTTCCTTCGTTTTTCGAACACCTTCGTATTCCAGGCCAACTCCTCTATTTTAACTTCTGAAGCAATGGTTGTCCTTGAGGGCCTAAAAGCAGCCAACCGGCTCCATATTAACAATATTATTATTGAAAGTGATAATCTGACAGCTATTAATTGTAGTAATAACTTGTGCGCTCCCCCTTGGGAAATTCGAACTATTATACTGGACATTAGAGCCTTATCTGATATGTTAGAGTCTTGTTGGTTTTTTCACGTGCGTAGGCATTGCAATAGAGCAGCGGACTTTTGGCTTCTCACAACATTAATATAGATGAGCTTCGCAATTTCCTCCAAAGATGGAACAACAACTCCTCGTCTGAAGAACTTCTACAACTTCAGAAGCTCCTGTACTCTAGGAACTCACAGATCTTTCCCATAAAAGATTTGTTTAAGATCATCCACGAAAATGATTTAGGCTTGAATTGTTTGTAGTATTAAGCCTTCTGTTTTCTTGTTAAAAAACATTAATTTCTCTAAAAAATGTTTGAGCTACCCTTTTTCCAATTGAAAATATGTATATCCTACTTGCATATACTTGGCTACGACTTTGCATTAGTTTGCACCACAAGAATACAAAAAAAATAAAATAAAATAAGGAACAAACTACGGAACCAAATCGTGGAAATATTAATATTTCAGGCTAAAATTCCGGTAACCATCCAACTCGGATCATATTTATAACATATTTTAAAAGTTACAAATATATTTTTAGAACTAAATTTTTGAGGTTTAGTGAGGAATTGACACCTAAAATTATTTTGTCTGGTTGAGATTGACACCTAAAATTATGGGCCAGAGTGAAAGAGAATACTTCAAAATCTATGTTTTAATATATATATATTAGTATATTTGTAATATTTTTTCCAGTTTTTTCTTGCCATATTTATCGAGCACTCAATCTTTTACGGCAAGCAATCAATCTTTTTGATTGATAAGATCACAATTTTGAATAACATAATAGGAAATTGACACTTCCGAAGATATACAATATTTTTATACAAAATTTTCCAAATTTTATACTTTTTATTAGAAAAAATTACAAAAACCTGTAAAAATTATCATGACCAATGTAATGTGGTTTAATTGAAGGGGATCCCATGTGACATAGCTAGAATGAGAGGAAGGTGTTTTGATTTAGTTATTATATTGGGATTAAATAAATCGGATTTAAAAAATTAATTACATGAAACGGTTCAATAAAATGCTATCTAAATTATTAAACCGCTTAAATTGTTAAACCTAGGGTAGTCCTCGCCAAACTCGGGCCGGCCCGCCCGACCCTCTATTCGGGCGGGCTTGGACACTAGATAAAGTCCTGTCGGGCCGCTAAGTCTGGCCCGTAAGGGTACGAGGGACGGGTACGGTATAGACCTCAGGCCCTTAAGGGCCGATAGGCCCGGCCCGTATTATATATTAATTAATATATATATACTATCTAAAAATAATCTAACCTAGGTTTTGTTTCCTCATACTTGCGCCTCCGCCTCCTTTTCTTTCACTCGGTCTCACTCTTTTTCTAAGCTAGGTCACAAATGACGAAGTGTATATATGTTCTTCTTTATTCATGAAAGATGCATTTTTCATTTAATTATTTCCTGATGTGTATGATTGTATGTATACTTAGACTTTTGTTCTCTTAGACTTCACAATTAGTTACTGATGTGGATGCCTAATGTTTGAAGAAGTTGTTGTTTTATGCAGTATTTTATTAATCTTTTTTCTTTAAAAAACAGATTTAACATAACCGGGCTACCCGGAGAGCTACCCGGCCCGGATAGAGGGTCGGGTATGGACACTGTTACAGGCCCTCAGACCGGGCCTCGGGCTAGCCCGGCCCAACAATATGGTCTGGAAATTTGAGTCATGCTCGGCCCGAGCCCGAGTATGGTCAGGTCTAATATAACCTAGGGTATTATGGTAATTCCGTACATTTTAACGGATTTTGTTACGGAAATCAGTTCTCTATGGTTAATTGTTAACGAAATCCTTTTTATTGGTGGTTAACAATAATATCTAATAGAACGGGTGGTTATGAATAATATCGCGTATTTAACGGGTGGTTAATCCAATTTTGCCTTGAAAAATGTGCGTATCTTATATTGCTTATTTTGTGCACATTTAATTTTGCCTCAAGGAAAAAGGTTTGCGAGAATATTAAAAAAAAAATATTTGGTGCTATATTTGTTTTTACCGATCAACATCGTCAAGGACCGACATTGACTATTTGCATTTTTCGAGATAATGTCTACTTTATTTTTATCTAAAGTCTATTGTCTACTATTCCGTATCTATTCTTACTTCTCACTTCAATAAATAATCCCACTTGAACGCTCCTTTTCTAATGATGAATGAAATACTTACAAAATTACACAAATCGGTTATCCCGGATTACCCACTAACATGTAATGATCATATCCGACTTGACTTGTGACCCGAATTAGCTGAATTCATTATCAACCCAACCCCATAATGACCGAAAATCGAACCCTATTGACCAAACCCGACTTGACCGATCTGATTAACAAGTGCTACATGATTGCTTAGTTTATTGAACACTAGAAAGAAGTTGCATGGAGCATTAAACTTTATCAAATCGAACTCAAACTAAATGTAACTTTAATTAAATTATCAGCCCAAACTTGCGCGCGTACCACTTCTTTGATACTAATCTAGTGTACAGGTTCAGTTTCTTAGATACACTAATCTAGTAGAATAGTCCGTTGATTTAACTAAGCAGCAAACTCAATTACATTTACAAGGTGGGAACTGGTAGAAGAAAATGAAACGGACAGCGCCGCAATGTTTGTTCTTGTTGCATTATTTATTTGGCTCCATTGGACGTCGGTAGCTAGCTAAGCTTACAAATTGAAAGTTTTATCTTCAGTATCTACTTGACTAATGATCGTTGATAGTTTACTTAACTCATTATTGTAGACATTTTAAATTATTAGTTTTGGACTTTCATTGTTTTGTATGAATATATTCAAACTTTATTATTTGGCCTTACTAGATCTTTGGATGAATCGAATCCAGTCGGAATTTTTATTTGTGGTGCACATCCAAACATCAGTCTTGTTCCTACGAAGTCATGGGTAGACTGAGACATTCGCCACATGAATCAGGATACTAAATTCCACGCCGTTCGAGTCAGCCGGATAAATACTTCCATTTATAGCCTATTTATTTGACTTAGTATTAATCCGCACGATCAATTTATTACTCCCTTTGTCTCCATTTATAAGCTCTATTTGCTTTTTCAGCACTATTAACAATTCGAGAGAATCTTCTCAATTTCTTCAAATATATAACGAAAAATATGGTCATATGGGGTCTTGTTTGATTCGTCTTAGTGATTACTTTAACAATATCAAATTTTTATATTTTTTACTAATAAACAATTAGAGATATTAACGAAACAAAACGTACATCGGCATCCGCACCGAGGTCAAATGGGGCTTATATAGTGGGACGGAGGGATTATGTATCAATACGCGTTACTAATACTCCCTCACATTTGATTCGGATGAGGACCGCTCTTAGATTAAGACTAAGGATTAATTTCATCCTACGTCTTAGTGTTAATAAGACTGAGGATCAACAGTCTACAATATCCCAACAAGGCTGCAAGATGCGTGCTCTCACGCTCGGATTACACCACACGCCCTTCAAAATCATTAAGGCACCTATAAAGCCCTCACCCACCACTTCCTTTACAGATTTCATAACTCCGCGATCAAACATTTAGAGCGAATTGCAAACCGTTTGGAGCAATTTCGAACGATTTCACAAAGTTTTGAGAAAATCAAAGGCAATTCCACTAATTTGAGAGAGAGAAGTGTGATTCAACTACATTACACACAATTTGCACTCAAAATTCTTACAACGTACGCCAATTCCATGTCCTAACTAGAGCAAAACCAAAATCCAAAAGCGAAGATTACAAATAAAGGGAAAAAGAAGGTCGACATTCCAGATTTACACTCGATTTCACTTTCATTCTACATATTTTACATGCCCCAACTAATCATATGGTGTTCAACTTCATTCCCGTGTTCATATAGTTAAAAATGTGTGTTAATGCTTGAAAATTAGTAAACGATGACAACTGATCCATAATTAACTTCCTTGTAAGCATTTGTGAACTTCGAAAACGGTTGATCATTGTTTAATAGCTTCCATTATGAACACCACTGAATTAGTTCACATTTTAAACTGCATGATGAACAATTGTTTTGGCGGTTGTTGTGTGATGATCATGTATATTCTGTTCAGAAGTAGTCCTGTGCTCATCATTAACGGCATATGTGTTCATCAATTAATGAGTATATGTTAATAAGTAAATGTGTATGTGTTCATAAGTAAATAAGTATGTGTTCATCAAAGAGTTCATAAGTGTTCATCTCAAAGCGATAGGTGTTGATCTGTAACTGAATATGTTTTCATCAGTAAATCAAACAAAAAAACTTCAAGTGGGAGTGACACACATAAACACAATAATCATCACATATTAGTGTGATACACTCTATTTTGTTGGTGACATAATCAAGAGGAAGAAAGAACCCTAAGGGAGAGGCAGCCCACTTGTGAAGTTGGAGATGTTGGGCTCGGATGAAAAAGAAGGCCCGCGTGCTTGTTTAAGAATGAAGGAAGAGATGACGTCATTCCGACATTATGGAGATGTCAGCACCTGGAAAGTTGCTCCTGAGCCTTGCCGCCGCGCCTCCTACTTCTCCGGCATGATCGTCCTCCACCTCCGCTCCTTCCCGGCGTTGGAATCGAGTTCATGTTAATTTCATTTGTCACTACAAAAGCATCTTCTTCATTTTTCTTGAATGCAGAAACATAAAGTTTCTTCTGGTTATTCATTTACAGTAGTAGTTTTTAGTTTCATTTTTATTACATAAAGCTCCTTCATGTTTTCACTTTTAGTATAAAGTTGCTGCATCTTCTTCCAATGTCCATTTCATTTCATTTAAGTTTTTCATTTGAAGTAATAAAAGTTGCTACAAGTTGGATGAATAACGTTTAGCAATATTTAAGTCTTTAATTAAAGCATTTACATGATTAATAAACTTGCAATGCGACTATTAATACTTAAATGCTCACTTCTTAAGTTATACAGTATGACTAAAAAAATGTCAACATCACTAAGCTATTAACATGACTAAATAATTAAGTTGTCAACACAACTATTTAAATTGTCAACACGGCTAATAAATTGTCAACATGACTAAATAAGTTGCCAACACGAAAAATAAATTGTCGACATGATTATTAGACTATCGATAATTAAACTATCAATTCATTTAAAAAAGTTGTCAACACACTTAAAATAATTGTCAACACAATTAAAAAATTTGTCAACGTACTAAAAGAATCTGTCAACACAGTAAAAGATCTTGTCAACAAGACAACAAATAAAATTGTCAACAAGACACTAAATAAATATGTCAACAAGACAATAAATAAAATTGTCAACAAAATACTAAATAGATTTGTCAACAAGACACTACATAAATATGTCAACAAGACACTAAACAGAATTATCAACAAGACACTAAATAGAGCTGTCAACAAGTGACAAAATAGAGCTTTCAACAAAACACTAAATAGAGCTGTCAACAAGACACAAAATAGAACTGTCAACAAAACACTAAATAGAGCTGTCAACAAGACACAAAATAGAACTGTCAACAAAACACTAAATAGAGTTGTCAACAAGACATTAAATAAAACGGTCAACGCCACTAATAATCTATCAACAACGCACAAATAAAATCTCAACACCACTAATATTTTGTCAACGCCACTAATAATCTTTCAACAACACACAAATAAGACATATGACTATGAGTGACATCAGTACATTTTTAATTAACTTTAGTCTAATATGCAGCTGCATATTTTGACATTTTGTACTTGTTGATTATTTAAATTAACTCATCATCTGAGTGCAGCATTTACAATAACAAGTTTTTACAAAAGGAAGCAAAAAATATTGCCAATGCAAGTATGCAACAGCCAACTGTGAGTATACTTAAATAAAAAAAATTCATTGGGAGATTATATCAAACAGTATGGAGGCAAGATGTTAAAAGCGTTCTCTATCAGTCTGTCTTATACATTGCTACTGTCATACTCTTCAACAATTTGCACCTGAAAATCAACAACTCATCAAGGCCTACACCGAAGACTGTTAGCCTCAAGGAACCAAACCCGATGTTGACAACTTATATTCACTACGATTGGGCATTGAAGGAAGACGGGAGACGAAGACGTCGACTCCGGCTGAAGACAAAGGAGGAGATACAAGAGCCCGAAGATGACGAGGGAGGAGACAGAGGAAGGAGAAGACGAGACATCGGAGATGGAAGCTCATGTCCGGAGTCGGATGATGGCGTGACAGAGAGGCGACGAGGACGACCGGAAAAAGGAGGTAGGGGCGGAGACGGACAACGGAGGACGGGCGTAGGTGGTCGACGGAGGAAGGGTGGAGACGGTCGACGAAGGATGACGGAGATGCGGAAGGGAACCAGAGGAGGAGGAGGAGGGTGTATTTTGTTAAAAATTAATGGGAGAGTTGTAGTTCCATACAGTATAATGTCCATTAGGGTATTGGACATAAATTGTTCACTGACGATATGGAGTGGGCGCATGTTTTGGGCCGATCAAGAGTAGGTTGGGCCAAATTGTTTAAGAAAACAATTGGCCAATTCGTGCGAGCAGTGTTTGAAATAATTAGGTCCAATAACCTGAATTTGACATTAAGAAGGGTTTATAACCCTTTTTTATTTGGATTAAGTAAACTAATCCAATCTGAATCACAATCCGTCATCAAACTAAAATTGTCATCAGTATTATACGTCATCAACTGAAATTGTCATCAATATAATCCGTCATCAACTGAAATTGAAATTGTCATCAACATAAACTGTCATCAACACAAATTGTCATCATGTATAAAAAGGTTAGTTAACACACTATAAAAAATTTAAGGTTAGAAAATACAAGTGAATGTGCAAAAAAAGATACTTACCCTAAAAAGGTATTTGAAATAACTAGGTCGAGTTTCGTTTGTTATTTTGTTTCGTTTCTTTTTCTTTTTCTTTTTCTTTATCCTTTTATTCTCTTTTTCTTATTTTCCTTATTTCATTTTAAGATTATCTTTTACCATATTTTTAGGATTAGATTTTTATTTTTTATTAGATTTAGGTTTAGAGAGGAGGCTTATTCTCAACTCCTTTTTTCCTTGTCTTTGTTTTAGAGTTGTCTAGACAATTGAAGCTTTCACTTTTATTTGGTTGTGAGATTTTAAACTCTTGTTATTTTTTCCAATTTAGATTGTATTAATTATCTTGTGAATATTTAATTCAATCTACAAGACTTGCTAGGATAGTATTCCGAGTTGGAACTCTTATCAGCTATGGGTAATTGTATTCATCGTATGCTATGATTTAGTATTCCGGGTTGAATTCTTTATCTAGTGGCAGTCACAATTTATCATGAGCGGGTTGTGTTCGTGCCTTAAAATACTACTAGGAGGCAACATGTTCGATGAGCTACGCGTAGGCCAGACGAGAAGAGATCGAGTACGAGAGGATCGAGTGCGAGAAAGCCGAACGGGTAGGAGTAAAGTCGGTCGAGCATCATTATCATCAATATTAAGATAATTAGTATTTTACTCATGTAAATGGTAAAGAGATAATTAATTATTACAAAAATAATATCTTTTTACCATGTTTATATTAAGTTAAAAATATAAGTTTTTTTCTTAAACCAATGCTTGTTTTATATACATGTAAGAATTTTTACGAGAAATTGGTTTAGAGCCGAGCAACAAGCTGAGCCCCAACCCCCTATTAAATAGCAAGTCCAATCCTATGAAAAAGAAAACTACCCACTTTAACATTTGCATCAATACTTGCTAAACAATTCTTCAAACGCTTAAGAAAAAACACAGTATCTTCTCTGAGTTCCCCCAACGTCGAAAGAGCCAAAACACCCAAACCATACCCATGAGTGTTACACTTGTAAAATATTTCCGACGCTTTCGAGTGACAATAATAAAAATGACACAGCCTGGTATGAAAGAACGAATCCCTCCCTCCGTGGAAGGTGAAACATCAGTAACACCAGTAAGGTGAAACACCAGTAACACCACTAAGGTGAAACACCAGTAACACTAGTATGTTAATATTCTTTCCTTATATATATATAATTATGATTTGCCTATATATAAAGGGCTTCCCTATCATTGTAAACAAGTTCGTCACCGAGAGTTATAGTACAAGTAAAGTGTTTTACCATTGTTGACCTAGTGTTCTGGATAGTTAAGATTGATACCGTCCCTTTTGATCATAAACCTCCAAATTGCTTATGTTCCTACTCGTAGTTACTTTCGCTACAAACAATTGGCGCCCACTGTGGGGCTAGATCCAAAAAGTACTATATTTTCACGTAAAGAGATAACCTTTTCACCACAAAATCATGACCAATTCATAGGACCACACCCAAACCTAAAAGGATAAGCCTAGCGAGGAAGACGTCGTTGATATGACGCCCCAGAGCATACTGAAGGCGTAGATGGAAGCGGAATCAAAGACAACTCTCCAAACACTCCCAAAGGTGCCGACTTGGAAGAGACCCAAGAAGCAATTGAAGACGACGAAGTGTTGACAGTCGAGGCATTACACACTCGTTGACATCGTTCCAAGAATCTTGGGCCAAACAGAAAGTCGGCACCGAGAAGAAGATGGCAGATCAGATCAAAGAGAACGAGAATCTCCGCTCCTCCAGGGCTCCTCTCCAAGCACCACCAAACCCGTGATTCACGTACACGAGGGACCAAAGCGTAGTACGACGTTTTGACATGGATGCAGCGGCGGAAGAAGTCGATACTTTGATGATAGGAGGATACCAAGCATATCACCCCTCCAAAGATGAGTAACGTGTAGAGAAAACCGCCATAGTGGAGAAGAAGATTGATGACAAGCTCGCGGCTTTGCAACAAGGCATGGCTCAACTACTTGGAGCGCCAAGAGTCGTGGAAGAAGAGCATGAGTTAGGCTACGCAACAAGCCCCTTCACCGACTCCATCGCCAAGCGCGAGATTCCAAAGAAGTACGTCGTCGCCAACCTCCCCGTCTACGACAACAAACCAGACCTAGATGAACAAGTCGTGCCTAAAAATAATCTTACTATGTGTTCATCTTGAATTGATTTTGTGTTCATGTTGCATTGCATCTATGTTCATTTAAAGAATAGTTGTGTGCTCATGTTGAAATACTGCATGTGTTCGTGATTAATTATATATGTGTTCATGAATAATTTCTTGTGTGTTCATGTTTGATCTTATTTGTGTTCATGTTTATTCACTAATATAGGAGATAAAGATTATCAAACACTATCACCAAAACAGATGAGATTTATAGCTAGAGAACAAGAAATGCAGAAAAAATCACAGTCTCCAATTGAAAATGTTGGTAAGAAATAATATTTAAATATTATGTGTTCATTTGACCTTTAGTTTGTGTTCATTGATTCCTTGATATGTGTTCATTACATAAATCTTTCATGTGTGTTCAGTTCTGTTTTTCAATGTGTTCATGATATCATTTAATTGTGTTCATATGGTTATTTAAAAAAAATCCTCTTGCTATGGTCATTACAGGCAATACATCTCAGATACCAACACGATACATACTAATATGGACGGAAGATGGACAACTAGTACAAGGAGATAGCGTTGCAAAAACAAGGCAAGCAAAAAGAAAGAGAGGAGATAGAGGTACTACTTCAAATGTTGAGAAGACAAAGAAGAGAAAAAAGGAAACAGTAGCAAAGGAGAAAAGGGAGAGGAAGAAACAGAAGGTTATAGTAGTACAGAAGAAGGGAAAGAGAAGAAGAAACAGAAGGCTATAGTATCACAGAAGAAGAAAGAAGTACCAAAGGTGTAGAGGAAAAGAAAAAAGAAAAGACTTTAGTGTTAGAGAAGAAAAAAGAAAACAAAAGACAAGGGAAGGGTTTTAGATCTAACTGAAAAGAAAGAAATTATGGAATTGCGAAATTTGAACACAAGGCTTCTTTGTAGGACATCGAAAAAGATGCTAGTGACTTACTTTTTTGATAAAAAGTATAAATTCAGTGATGCACAAACGCAAGCTGATATTGACATGGGAAGTGGACATATCTTAGAGTGGGAAGTCAGCGATCTTCCAGGCAGACTTGGATATTATGTGGTTAGTAAGTTTGACATACTCAAGTGTGTTATCAAGCTCAAGGATTCCAAAGAGTATGTCATTATAAAGTTTGATGCACATGAGTATCTTGGAATACCAAAGGGAAATACCAGAATTGAGCTAGAATCTGGAAGAGAAAGAATTCCATATGTGAAAGCCAAACTAGTCGAGGATTTTCCGGACAAGACAATGAGAAATCTATCTTGCACTGAATTCAGGGACAAAATGATGACGCTTCAGGATGGTGGTGATTAGTTCAAGAGGTATTTCATCTTGCCAATGGGAAATGCAAGTTTATGATAATGGATTTGCTTGATGATGTGGAAACAATCAAAGACTATAAGTGGAGTGCATATGTATTTGATAAGTTGATTCAAAACACAATTTCCTGAGCGAAAACAGAAGATAGAAGATAGAAAGGATTTGATAAGTTGATTCAAAACACAATTTCCTGAGCGAAAACAGAAGATAGAAGATAGAAAGGACCACTTGTGCTTCTCTTGGTAAGTAAATCTTGTACATTCAATATTAATTAAATGATAACAATCAAAGACTTTTTTTTTCATTTCGTTTAAGAGAAGTTCGCAACAAGTCCTGGCATTCATCTCTTCCAAAGTTTAGAAAGTCGGTTTTTGTTACAAATGCCATCTCCTCCACTCGGTTCATTCAAGTGTAAACCAAAACTTGTTCTACGGCCACTTTAGATCGATGAGAACAGTGACACATCATTTGTAATCAAGACTAAACAGACTATTGTTTCTAGACTATTTCTAGAGGACAAGTGTCCATAGTACTATCACGATTCACGTTGCCCACTACTATATGTAGCACACAATCAATCAATGAAAGGGGCAGACAAGGTATTTCAGTCAAAACCGTTTTCCTTGTCATCCACTATACAAGCTTTGTATCTTAAGATAGAAAAATATTTATTTTGATCAGGATAATAGTGGTTCCGGTGATAGTTCAGGTACAACCACTGCATTGGCTTTAGTTGAGGTCTTCTTCTGCTTCCTTCATGTCTGAGTTGGTTCAACCAATTCAACTTCATTTTCCATGCCGTCTATTTTCTTTCTGTTTGATTTTAAATACACATAAGAAGAATCTGGAGCGCTTTATGATAGGCCTCCAAGGATGTTATAAACTCAGGGGGTTAGAATTCATGGCACATAAGCAACATCTCTGGAACAAATCTTGTTAATTACAATCAGATATGAGGCAAAATAACATACCCCCAAAAATTTTGTTCAGGCAAATAAGCAAAAAATTACCTAAAATCATCTAAGTTGAGTACTCAAGTCCAATACACCAGAATATTTTGGTTTTTCAGCTTTGTTTGGATATCTGACGTACAAGATCAGCGTGCAATGCATGCCCAGCCTGCATCATTTCACAATGAGCGGTGCATCTCAGAAGTGACACTAACAGTACTTCACAACTACATGCAAAATGCCTAGGGGAAAGGTGATCTTGGGATCATCCATGAAACTCAGATAATGTCAGAACATGATTATAACAATTACTGATGAAACATCCATTCCTATCTCTCATCTACTCAACATTTAAATTACTGCAATACATTATATATACGATGTGAAGCATATATAAACGTAGTGACATCACAAATGACAAACCACCATTAAGCATGCATGTACTAAACTTTACACGCTAATTTAGTTCTAATCCATCCCCAAGAAGAAGATTCGGAACTCGTCTATATAGGTCGAGAAAAGTCACCTTGTAAGCAAAATAATATGCCACTGGAAGGCCTTGGCTACCACAGCGTGCAAATAAGGAGAGGTCCCCTATGAGATCTAAGACCTTATGACGACAAGCTTCATTTGGAAAGCGCAAAGGTGGATTTAACCACCCTTTAGAGACACTGCATAGAGGAATCAGAGTATCAATTATACCTACTTCAAATTCATTAGTGGCATATAATGATGGAAACTCATTTTCTCTTCAAAAGTTATTGTAATGCCGATAATGCATAATCTTGTATAGCTTAGCGCTGCACAAGATGCATTGTTCTGTACAGAACTGAGATATACAAATGTCTTATGTCTAATGTATGTATCTGCCGATTACCAAGATATGACGAAAATAAGAAGTCTAACCTACACACAATGGCGTTTTCTAGTGTTCCTCCTTTAATAAGTCCTGCTCTTTGCATCTTTTCTATCTGTCATCACCCAAAATATTATATATGCCAGCAATTAGCAAAAACATTACTAAGAGACACTTACTTTTGAATAGAATTAATATTAAATAGACACTTCCGTTACAGTTATAGTTACTCGAGTAAAATAAATATTGCGATAATTATGTTTGACACTTACATATAGAAAAAACAGCTGTACACAACATCTCGACACTAAGAATTTTTTGGAGCACATTCCTTTCTAACTGATAAAGAGTTTGTGAAAAAGGGACCTTTTTCTGAAGTTTAATCTGGGGTGATATGAAGATTTTGTATAGATATCTCCTTGAAATACTTACTGACCTTTAGTATATTTCAAGATAAATTTGCTCGGAGTCCAGACAGCTCAGATTTGTACAAAAAACAGAATATTCGATCTAATGGGGAAAATTATACCTCTTCGTAAACGCAAAACGTTCTAGAAGATACAATATCTGCATTATAGAAAGATTTATCCAGAACAGCCGACTGGAACCACTGACAGCCAATATGTGGTACCTGGACACAAAGTCTGACCAAATTTAATATTGCCTACCTTTCAGCAAAATGGTTGGTGCATGGAAATGACATCTTTAATTTTCCATGAGTTGTAAATTTGGAATGAGTAGCAGATCATGTAGTTTTGTAGTATATACAAGCGTGATTGTATTTCAGTAATTCTACGCATATTAAAATGCCCCAACTTCATCAAATGAACCAGGATATTTTCATCATACGTTTATCTGGAATTATATCCTCAGGAAATAGGATTCCCAATTTACACAGTTAGTAATAGAGATTCAAAATACAGGGATTTAGTGTTTTGCAAGGTTATAATAAGAGGCAATACTACTATGACTCCACGAAGGGGAGGTGAACAAATGAAGCAAAGAAAGATAAAGTACCTCAGGAAAATTGATCCCACATGTGATGTATAAACTTGGAGAAGGAAATGCTAAAAGGAACGAGTCATTTCTCTTAACATACGTAGGATGGATAAGGAATGGTATCATCCTTTCACATGTATTGCCATTTTGGTCAACTGCATCTTGCAAACCTGTCTGTTCAATTGCATCGGTCCACTCTCTTGCTGAACCATCCAAGATTGGCACCTAGAACAAGTGCAGACACAATTGTTATAAATCATCTCCAATCATTTAGCATGGCTTAGCCTATTCATAACCGCTATAACGTATTGCTAAAAGTAGGAAACTTTTCAACATAATGTGTAATAATGTTATGTTCTCGCAGTCTCAATAACAGGCCAGCCCGAGGAGTTAAGATTAGCCTTCACTATTTCTAATACACTAACTATATCTTTATAGAGCATTATCATCAGTTTGTAGACAAATAGAAAAAGAGAGTGACCTCAACATTATGATCTCCAATGCCGGAAGATGTAGCGATCTGAACCCGGCAATTGTCGACTCCAGAAGCCTCGAGAGCAGAAAGCAGATGCTCGACGGTGCGGACCTTGATTCCAGCAGAGGAGAGAGTGGTACAAAGAGGCGATTCCTCAGCGCAATCAATCGAAGCCGGGATGAAATTGGAGGAAATGTCGAAGTATCGCCCTTTTCCGGCCATCTCCGGCCACAATGTGACGGTGGTGGATTTGCCGGAGTGAAGTCCGATACCCGATTTCTCTATGCGTTGGGCTAGGGTTTGCTGGAACTTCCGTGACTGCGGAAAATTGAATGGATCAGAAAAGCGTTAAGAAAAAGGGAAAGAGGAAGAGAAGGGAAAAAGTTACTGATTTCCAGGAGATGAGAGACGACGGATTGAAAGGGAAGCGAGTCATAGGATCAATCAGACAACTCAGCCCCCTAACGCATGTAACCGTTCACTCAGCTGCTTTTTCTTTCTTTTCCCCTCCACCTGTAGAATCCAAATGATCTGTTGCAAATTGGTGTATCAGGGGGTCAACTTTTGCACCAGTTTTTTTAATTAAAACACCGGACTTTAAACGCAATTTGGAAGCGTTTTTATAAACGCAATTTGGAATCATGGCGTGTTACTTCCGGGTTCAAGTTTAATTTGTTTTGTTTTTGTTTTTGTTATATTTAATATTTTAATGACCGGTTCAACTAAACCATTTCAAAAGGCATTCGTACTTGTCTTCAACCTTTAGCTCTGTAAATCTGCAGCCTCCAGGCCGGCGTTCTGCAACGATTGACGACTCATCTCCTTGAAGCAATGGACCGACTGTGGTGTCGCCGCCTCTGATCGGAGAAAAAATGGTTCCTTCTCCGCAAATCTGGGCAAATACGCCAACGATTCCCCCGCAGTTCCGGCTCGTCTGCGCCGCCTCCTGCGCCGAAAACTCCTTCGTACACTTGGGGACGGTCAAATTCTCCGCGTTTAATAAATTTGAGATCACCCCCAATGTTGCGATTTAGGGTTTCAAACGAGAAAGATGAATTGAATAGCTGGAGTATTTCTCTTTGGAACCGACCCAGTCTGATTTAATATGTATCTGAACCGGGTTAAAAAAAATTTAAACTACAACATATAGCGTTTTAATTTTTTTATTTTGAAGATTAAAACGCACTACTACAGCGCTTTTAAATCTGGTGCAAAAACGAAAATTTCCGGCTCAAAGAAGTCCTCCGAATAACAATTGCTATAACCCTTATGTCGGCGTCAAAGTGAATAGAAAAAGTTTCTGCAGATGACACTGTTATGCTAGTATATACAATACGATATTCATCCAAAAATTTATCTTTAGCTTCTCGAAATAAAGTGGATTCTCTATCAATTACCATAAAAGTCCTATATAAATTTCTAATAATGTATCTTCAGTTTTTGTAAAAGATTTAGCCTTCTATTTTAACATTTCACTTACCATTAAAATGAAAAAATATATTGATATTCTCATCAATCCATGAAGGGTTGCAATGACAATATCTTAATATTCTCATCAATCCAGGGAGGTCTCCAATGATATGTTTGATGATGTCATTGCAACCCTTAAAAAACAGAGAGCTAAGTTGAAAGACGAATCCTTTTAGTCATTTCCTTCTTCACTAGAGTAATTTCCCCGCTAGAATAATATCTCTAAACCTAAATCGATCGGGGGTTTGGGTATTCGTAAAGTCTGGAATAATAATTGTGTCCTTCAGATGAAACTGTTATGGAAAATTATTACTCAGCCCGACAATATATAGACTGCTATTCATAGAGATAAATATTTCCCTAATGGTGATTTCTTGAGTCTTGAGCGCAAGACAAATCAATCCTGACAATTTAGTAGACTACTTTTACTTCTACAAGACTTTGAAAAAGGTTTATCCTGACAACTGGGTGATGGCAAGACCATTAACTTTTGGACTGGTAATTGGATTCCAAACTACTCTTTAAACCAATTTCATAACAATATGCCTCTTTCCCAAAAAGTTTTTAATCTCATTACTCCTTCGCGCCAATGGGACATCCAAAAACTCAACCTTATTCTCCCTCTTGGAATAGAGGAGACAATCATCAAGATTCGTATCCCTATTAATCCATCTGAGGACCAAATTATCTGGACCTCTGTAGTTGATGGTAAATTCTCAATTAAATATGCTTATAAACTGATTCGTCCAATAGAAGACCCTAATATTGATCTAAACCTCTTTTGGAAGACCAAGCTACCCCCGAAAATTCAAAATTTCCTTTGGAAAACTTTCTGTGACTGTTTAACCACTACGAAACGCTTAAATCGTCATTTTCATATAGTTTACTATACTTGTGCTCTTTATAATTGTGATGAGGATAAGAAACATTTTTTCTATAATTGTCCGTTTACTGGAAAGGTCTTTGATCATTTAAATCAGTTAGAAGCAATGGTTGTTCTTGAAGGAATTAGATCGGCGATTCATCTTAATATCAAAAATATTATCGTACAAAGTGATAACTTGACTCTTATTAAATGTCTCTTGAACCATCTTAACCCTCCTTGGGAGATTAGGTCCATTATTATGGACTTTAAATCTCTTTTTTTTTTATAATTGTAGGTTTTTTCATATTTCTAGGCTCTGTAACAGGACTGTCGATTTCTTGGCTTCTAAGGACTTCCACCTTCAAGACCTCCGCACTACAATCACTATATGGAATAACATTTCATTAAGACAAGATAACGCTTCAAATACTTCTACTCTCTCGAGATGCAAGAATTTCTTCTATGAAAGGTGTTTTCAAGATCATCGACGAAGATGATTTAGGTTTTATTTGTGTTTAGAAAAGAGCCCTTGCTTTGCTTGTTAAAAAAATAACAATTATAATTTTTACTTAAAAATTTAAAAGAAAATATAAAACCCATTATGATCCTTAATTGTAAGGATTCACAATTTAAAAACACAAATCTCGATTCCCACTTGTAGGCCTTCCAACAATAGCAACAACCAACCCTATTTGGGCAGTCCATTCTCAGAAATATATGGAGAATGTGTAAATTTACAAAAACCAACACCTAATAAAGATTGTTCAGCGAAAAATTAAATAAAAATCTTAATAAAAACTTTCACGTCTCTTTGGTTACAATCAATAAATGTTTTGCTTAATGTGAATAGTGGAGTTGTAGTCGAAATACAATGTCACAAGAGAAAGATTGTGAAGTACAAAATGTAAGTTTTACTACGGTTCACAAATTCACTACGGTTTCGTAGAACCTTAGTAGTAAAACTGCATATTTTTTACCCTTATTAAAACCCGTAGTAAATATGTATGTTATAATATTGTTATACCCGTAGTCGCTAGTGGAAAAAAAACCTGTTGAGGAGGACAAAAACCCCTGTTGAGGCGGGCAGGGGTCGCAGCAACAGAGGGGGCTGCAACAAATCAATACTTGTTGAGGCGTACAAATGTTCGCCCCCAACAAATGACTTATTGAGGCGGTTACTATGCTTCCCGCCTCAACAAACAGGCAAAATATGCCTAAAATATCAAGTGCCCGTCTCAAAAGACTAGGCCTGTTTAGGCGGGTATAGTATTGCCCGCCTCAAAATCTATCCTGCTCGCTTTTAGTTCTAGCAACAAAGAGGCAAATTTGCAAAGATGCCCTACCTAGGTTTATTAATTGACAAATGTAGTTCTAGCAATGTGGATACTACTGTCATATCCGCGTTGAATTTTCTTTTAGCTTTTCTTTTTTATATTGAAAATGAAAATTGATACATAAATAAAGATAAATGAAAATTAATTTATAATAAAATAATGAATATTAGAACAGAAAAAAGAAAAAAGAAAATAAAAATAATAACTCGAAAATAAAAGGAATTAAAATAAAAAAAACAAAAAATTTAAAAAAGTAGGCATTTGAATAAATTAATTCAGTTTTACTCGATTTTCCCAACACTAGTCGTTTTAAGTCGGTTTTATTCGATTTTCGCGTCATTAGTCGTTTTACTCGATTTTCGCGTCATTAGTCGTTTTACTCGATTTTCACATCATTAGTCGTTTTAAGTCGGTTTTACTCGTTTTCGCATCATTAGTCGTTTTAAGTAGGTGTTACATGATTTTCGCGCCATTACTCGGTTTTACTCGATTTTTGCATCATTAGTCGTTTTAAGTCGGTTTTACTCGATTTTTGCATCATTAGTCGTTTTAAGTCGGTGTTACTCGATTTTCGATCCATTAGTCGTTTTAAGTCAGTTTTACTCGATTTTTGCATCATTGGTCGTTTTTACTCGATTTTCCGCCATTAGTCGTTTTAAGTCGGTTTTACTCGATTTTCACATCATTAGTCGTTTTAAGACGGTTTTACTCGATTTTCGCGTCATTAGTCGTTTAAAGTCGGTTTTACTCGATTTTTGCATCATTAGTCGTTTTTAGTTGATTTCCGCGCCATTAGTCGTTTTAAGTCGGTTTTACTCGATTTTCGCATCACTAGTCGTTTTAAGTCGGTTTTACTCGATTTTCGCGTCATTAGTCGTTTTAAGTCGGTTTTACTCGATTTTCGCACTATTAGTCGTTTTAAGTCGGTTTTACTCGATTTTCGCGCCATTAATCGGTTTTAGTCGGTTTTACTCGATTTTCGCCCCATTACTCGTTTTAAGTCGTTTTACTCGATTTTCACATCATTAGTCGTTGTAATTCGGTTTTACTCGATTTTTGCACCATTTGTCGTTTTATGTCGGTTTTACTCGATTTTCCGCGCTATTTGTCGTTTTAATCCTGTTTTACTCGATTTTTCGCATCATTAGTCGATTTTACTCGATTTACGCGCCATTAGTCGTTTTATGTCGGTTTTACTTGATTTTCACGCCATTAGTCGTTTCAAGTCTGTTTTACTCGATTTTTGCATTATTAGTCGTTTTAAGTCGGTTTTAGTCGATTTTCACGCCATTAGTCGTTTTAAGTCGGTTTTACTCGATTTTTCGCGCCGTTAGTCGATTTAAGTCTGTTTTACTTGATTTTCGCGCCATTAGTCGTTTTAGGTCGGTTTTACTCGATTTTTGCATCATTAGTCGTTTTAAGTCGGTTTTACTCGATTTTCGCATCATTAGTTGTTGTAAGTCGGTTTTACTCGATTTTCGCCCCATTATGGTTTTAAGTCGGTTTTACTCGATTTTTCGCGCCATTTGTCGTTTTAATCTCGTTTGATTCGTTTTTTTGCATTACTAGTCGATTTTGCACAATTTTTGCGTCATTTGTCGTTAGAAGTCGGTTTTACTCGATTTTTCGTGTCATTTGTCATTTTAATCCCGTTTTACTCGATTTTCCGCACCATTAGTCGTTTTAATCCCATTATTGCCCTAGTTATTGATTATTGAGAAGAGTGTTTGAGAGCATTGTTGTTGAAGTTGCCCTAGTTGTACTTATGTGTGTCAATCTCCTCCATAAGGTTGGTGCCATCGGTACTTCATAGAGTCCTCCATGTGCCTTGGCCTTCCATAGCCATTGTGTTTGGTTGTAATCCATTGGGTTTTTTTCATCATTCGGTAAGGTTCTTGTTCTGAAGTTCAAGGGTTTTATCGTTGTTTGATTTGGTTCAAATTGGCTTATCATTCAACTTATCCTTCTTTCATCTCATTCTAATCCGCCTATCTTCTTTTGTCTAGTTTATGTTCGAGGTTTGATGTCTAGATCAGGCAATAGCGGCTTATCCCCCGCATCAAATATAAGTGCAAGGGTGTCGATTTTTTAGTTTGTATGCTTTCAACTTCTCTGATAATGAAAAATTAGCTCTATTTAGTGTGATATATCATACCAAAGAGGCATTGTTCATAACTTGATAGGTGATAGGATGTACAGTAAAGGGTGTCGAGATATTACCAAGTTAACAAAGATTCGTAATTGTACTCATCAAAATATGCATAAGATGTTTCATATATTCCTTCATTGAAGATTACCTCATCAATATTGAAGTTTACTAACGAGCAAGCATACCAAACCATACCAAAAAGAAGTCTGATTCATAACAATAAGGGTGACAAGATGAACAATCAAGGGTGGCGAGATATAATAGCCCTCTTCACCTCTTCAAAAAAGAAGGACCAATAATCCTTATTCTCACTGTCTACTACAACAAAAGACAAGGGGTAGATTTGTTTGTTTCCATCTTGGACAATAGCTAGAAGAAGTTGGTAGTTAAATCTCCCTCCTAAGTGTGCTCCATCAACACAAATCACTTGATACAATCACAAAACCTGTCACCCTCTATAATATATCCCGCCAGGTAACACTATCTATTCTTGTCAAAACTTATCTCTCTACCAATCATTTATAATATCTCCACCCATCATTAATACTCTCTCCACTCACTTCAACTCTTCAAAGAAGAAGGACCAAGAATCCTTATTCCCACTGTCTACTACATCAAAATCCAACGGGTCGATTTGTTTGTTTCTATCTTTGGAATTATCTAAAAGAAGTTGGTCATTGAATCTCCGTCCTAAGTGTGCTCCATCAACACAAATCACCTGATACAATCACAAAATCTGTCACCCTCTATAATATATCCCGCCAGATAATACAATCTATTCTTGTCAGAACTTATCTCTCAACCCATCACTTATAATCTCTCCACCCATCATTAATAATCTCTCCAACCACCAAAAACAAGTCTGATTCATAACAATAAGGGTGACAGGATGAACAATCAAGGGTGGCGAGATATATAAGCCCTCTTCAACTCTTCAAAGAAGAAGACCAAGAATCCTTATTCTCATTGTCTACTACAGCAAAATCCAAAAGGTAGATTTGTTTGTTTCCATCTTTGGTAGTAGCTAGAAGAAGTTGATCATTGAATCTCCCTCCTAGCTAAGTGTGCTCCATCAACACAAATCACCTGATACAATCACAAAACCTGTCACCCTCTATGATATATCCCGCCAAATAATACTATTTATTCTTTTCAAAACTTATCTCTCCACCCATCACTTATAATCTCTCCACCCATCATTAATAATCTCTCCACTCACTTCAACTCTTCAAAGAAGAAGGACCAATAATCCTTATTCTCATTGTCTACTACAACAAAAGCCAAAGGGTAGATTTATTTGTTTCCATCTTGGACAATAGCTAGAAGAAGTTGGTAATTAAATCTCCCTCCTAAGTGTGCTCCATCAACACAAATCACCTGATACAATCACAAAACCTGTCACCATCTATAATATATCCCGCCAGGTAACACTATCTATTCTTGTCAAAACTTATCTCTCTAACAATCACTTATAATCTCTCCACCCATCATTAATAATCTCTCCACTCACTTCAACTCTTCAAAGAAGAAGGACAAAGAATCCTTATTCTCACTATCTACTACATCAAAAGCCAACGGGTAGATTTGTTGTTTCCATCTTGGACAGTAGCTAGAAGAAGTTGGTAATTTAATCTCCCTCCTAAGTGTGCTCCATCAACACAAATCACTTGATACAATCACAAAACTTGTCACCCCCTATAATATATCTCGCCAGGGAATACTATATATTCTTGTCAAAACTTATCTCTCAACCCATCACTTATAATCTCTCCACCCATCATTAATAACCTCTCACCCACCAAAAAGAAGTCTGATTCATAACAATAAGGGTGATAGGATGAACAATCAAGGGTGGTGAGATATAACAGCCCTCTTCAACTCTTCAAAGAAGAAGACCAAGAATCCTTATTCTCATTGTCTACTATAGCAAAAGCCAAAAGGTAGATTTTCTTGTTTCCATCTTGAGGAGTAGCTAGAAGAAGTTGATCATCGAATCTCCCTCCTAGCTAAGTGTGCTCCATCAACACAAATCACCTGATACAATCACAAAACCTGTCACCCTCTTTAATATATCCCGCCAAATAATACTATTTATTCTTGTCAAAACTTATCTCTCCACCCATCACTTATAATCTCTCAACCCATCATTAATAATCTCTCCACCCACTTCAACTCTTCAAAGAAGAAGGACCAATAATCCTTATTCTCATTGTCTACTACAACAAAAGCCAAGGGGTAGATTTGTTTGTTTCCATCTTGGACAATAGCTAGAAGAAGTTGGTAATTGAATCTCCCTCCTAAGTGTGCTCCATCAAAACAAATCACCTGATACAATCACAAAACCTGTCACCCCTATAATATATCCCGCCAGGTAATACTATCTATTCTTGTCAAAACTTATCTCTCCACCCAGCACTAATAATCTCTCCACCTATCATTAATAATCTATTCACCCACTTCCACCTATCTTGCCATAAAAAAGATATAGTTTAAAAAGTTACCTTGAACAACCCTGAAACAAGCATCCAAGGCCCAGAAACAGTACGACTAATGGCGTGAAAATCGAGTAAAACCGGCTTAAGATGACTAATGGCATGAAAATCGAGTAAAACCGACTTAAAACGACTAATGGTGTGCAAATCGAGTAAACCGACTTAAAACGACTAATGTTGCAAAAATCAAGGAAAACCGACTTAAAACGACTAATGGCACGAAAATCAAGTAAAATCGACTTAAAACGACTAATGGCGTGAAAATTGAGTAAAGCCGACTTAAAACGACTAATAATGCAAAAATCGAGCAAAACCGACTTAAAAAGCCTAATGACGGAAAAATCGAGCAAAACCGACTTAAAACGGCTAATGGCGCGAAAATCGAATTTAACCGACTTAAAACGACTAATGGTGCGAAAATCGAGTAAAACCGACTTAAAACGACTAATGATCCAAAAATCTAGCAAAACCGACTTAAAACGCCTAATGACGTGAAAATAGAGTAAAACCGACTTATAGCACGAAAATCGAGTAAAACACACTTAAAACGACTAATGGCGCAAAAATCGAGTAAAACTGACTTACAAGGACTAATGATGCGAAAATCGAGTAAAACCGACTTAAAATGACTAATGACGCGAAAATCGAGTTTAACCGACTTAAAACGACTAATGGTGCGAAAATCGAGTAAAACCACTTAAAACGATTAATGACGCAAAAACGAGCAAAACCGACTTAAAACGACTAATGGCGCGAAAAACGAGTAAAACTAACTTAAAACGACTAATGGCGCAAAAATCGAGTAAAACACACTTAAAACGACTAATGGCGCAAAAATCGAGTAAAACCGACTTATAATGACTAATGATGTAAAAATCTAGTAAAACAGATTTGAAACGACTAATGACGCGAAAATCGTGTTAAGCCGACTTAAAACGACTAATGATGCAAAAATCGAGTAAAATCGACTTAAAACGACTAATGGAGCGAAAATCAAGTAAAACTAACTTAGAACGACTAATGGCGCGAAAATCGAGTAAAACCGACTTAAAACAACTAATGGTGCGAAAATCGAGTAAATCCGACTTAAAACGACTTATGACACAAAAATCGAGCAAAACCGACTTAAAACGCCTAGTGACGTGAAAACCGAGTAAAACCTACTAAAAACAACTAATGGCGCGAAAATCGAGTAAAACCGACTTACAACGACTAATGGTTTGAAATACGAGTAAAACCGACTTAAAATGACTAATGGCGCGAAAATCGAATTAAACCGACTAATTATGCAAAAATCGAGTAAAACCGACTTAAAACGACTAATGGCGCGAAAATAGAGTAAAACCGATTTAAAACGACTAATGATGCGAAAATCGAGTAAAACCGACTCATGAAGAATCCTAAGATCGGTCTGTCCGATATGTATCGCTATACACACCTATGTAATTGATTAGACATCACTATGTCCCTATAACACATGAAACTCGGTGTTATCAATCAATCTCACAATATGGTCTTTAATAAAGTCATTTGTATCCAAGTTAATGACTCGGACCATGGACTTCTAATAATTTTATAATTCAGTTCACTTAATGGGGTTCCATTCACCAAAACAGTTTTGATGAATTCATTCGTTAATTATAAAATTGTTTGGATACTTTATCTAATCCCAAACATTGATTAAATAATAATATGAAACTCATATATAAGTCAAGCATAAATGTGTGTGATAACGATAAACAAGATTTATCATAAAACAAACAAAGTCTCAAAAGAACTATCTAATGTGTTTGAGCCCCTTGACTCGGGTGTGACTGTCACGCTTGGGTCTAGACATAGGCTTGGTTAAAAGATCTGCAATGTTATCATATGTGCACCTTGCACAACCTCATCTCTCCTCTATCAATATAGTGTGGAATCATGTGGTACTTCTGTAGTACGTGTCTGAACGACTAACTCGTCATTACCTCCATTTAGAATGAAGACATATCCAAACTGAGATTCAAAATCATCTTTATCTGTCTGAAACTCGCATCAACGTAGCCCTTGACGATCAGCTCATCATCACCTCCATACACCAAGACATCATCCTTAATCCTTCTCAAGTACTATAGAATGTTCTTGGCCGCACACCAATGTGTCTCTCCAGGGTTTGATTAGTATCTGCTGCACACACTCAAAGCGTGCGCAACATCTGGACGAGTACAAGTCATAGCATACATGATGGATCCTATAGATGAGGCATAAGGAATCCTATGGATGAGGCATAAGGAATCCTACTCATTTTGTCAATTTCACCAGGTGTCTTAGGACACTGAGTTTTACTGAGACGTAAGTGATACGCTGCACTTTGTATGGCGTAACTAGGGGTTATTACATTAGTTTAGGAGTGTTATCACAAGTATTTGGAGCTATTGTTATATTCTGAGTTGTTTATGAAGAAGTGAAGAAACGAAGACCAGAACCGAGGAAGAAGAGGATAAAAGATTCAAGACATGAAGACGAAGGCATTCTGCGGAGCAGCGGCGATCGCCACCATCACTATGGCGATCTCCATTCTACAACAGGAGCATTCAGGAGTTCGAGAGAGCATGGCGATCGCCATGACTCTATGGCGATCGCCATGGGGCAACAGAGACACGACAGAGATTTAAATGAATATGGCGATCGCCAGACATCTATGGCGATCGCCACAACAAGGCCGAAGATATTCCGGACTTTCCTTATTTTGCTTTGCTTTTATTTCTTTTTATTATTTTCTTATTTTCCTTATTTTAGTTTTAGGATATATCTTTTACCATATATTTTTAGGGTTAGTCTCTATTTATACCCTAGTAATCATCTTTTCTATCATCTTTTCCATCAGACAATTTAGTTCTGCAACCATGAGCAGGAACTAATCTCCATTGTTTTACCTAGCGGTTGAAACCTTCAGTTATTAAGTTGTGAGATTTCTAAACTCTTGTTCTTTTCCTATGGGTTTGTATTAATTCTCTTGTTCTTCATCTATTGATTTCTATTAGTTTTGCTAGCTTGATCACCTAGTTTGATTGATAGTTTTCTATTGCTAGACTAGGAATATACGGTGGAATTCCTTGTCATTGTAGCGCTCATATCTGCATGATCTGGTAGTTGATTGCTTTTATGAAAGAGAATTGATTGCATGTTAATACTTGACGGTTGTAAGTTATTGCATGCATCCTTATAATTCATGTGCCCTTTGCTGCTATTTCAATAAATCTTGAGAGGTTTCCCTGATTGTTGAATAGTAAGTATTATCAGGACCGGTTGGCCTGCTGATATATTAAAGATTGGAATAAGAACATTACCTAGGATTGAATAGAACTTGAGATAAATATATGATCAACTTGATTGACTGTTGTGTGGATACTTGCTAGGTGAAACCCCTTCTCATCATATTCTCACTCAAACTCCCTTTGTTTGATACTTGTTACTTTTGTGTTTCATACAATCAAAACCCCCCTGGTTACTTGTTACTTGTTCGTTAGTTGGTATTTCGCTTGACTGCATATCGATTGGTGTTTTGATTCCCTTGGGTTCGACCTCTACTTACTTGCTATACTCTAGTTAGTGTTTAGAGTTTATTTCTTTGATTTGGCACTACGATTTAGCCTCATCAAATTTGGCGCCGTTGCCGGGGAATTGAAATTATTCCAATTTTGTGCTAATTGTGACTTTTCAACTGTTTGGTGTGAACCTTTATGGTTCAGACCCGTGCTACTGATTCATCTCTTGTTGCCTTTGACCCAGAGATTGAAAGGACGTTCCTTTGGAACCAAAGAGCAGCTTTGAACCAAGATAATGAGATGGGTGATCGACATGGACCGCCATTGCCTACTATGAGGCAACTCACTGCCCCAGACTTAAACCAACAACCTTTAGCAGTGAGGTTTCCTGAGATTGAAGAAGGTGTGAATTTTGAATTAAAAGCTGGTTTAATTCATGAGCTTCCACACTTCCATGGCTTAGCGGGAGAAGATCCCAACAAACACTTGGCTCAATTCCATGCCATATGTTCTAGTATGAAGCCAAGAGGTGTTACTGAGGAGCAGGTCATGCTGAGAGCTTTCGGATTTTCTCTGAAAGACGCTGTGAATGATTGACTCTATTATCAAGCTCCAGGGAGTATTGATACATGGGCTAAGATGAAAAAGGTCTTTTTAGAGAAATATTTTCCAGCTACAAAACTGAGCAGCTTGAAGAAGGAGATCACGAATCTTCAACAACACTCAACTGAGAGTCTCTATGAATATTATGAGAGATTCAAGAAGCTCTGCTCAAGCTGCCCATTCCATAGTTATACTGACCAAGATCTCCTTATGTACTTATTTAGTGGCCTGATTGATGAGGATCGTCGAATGGTGAATGCATCCTGTGGAGGTAACTATTTAAGATTGACTATACCTCAGGCTACTGAAATGTTTGAGGAATTAGCTGAGAGCTCAAGGCAGTTTGGTAGCAGGCAAAGAACACAGTCAGTAAGTTCACTTGATCCCACTAAAATTCAAAGTGATATGAATGAACTGAAAGATATGATGAAGTCTTTTATGCTGCAAAGTGGTGGTCAACAACTCCAAGAGCTGAATGCTGAGGTAAACGCCGTTGGTGGATGGCAACCAAGGCCAAGGTATGATTCTCATAATTTTAATTATCAACAACCTAGACCTCAGAATTCCATGACTGTTGAAGATATGATCAAGTCCTTAGCTCAAATTGTGATGCAACAAAATGCTAAAACGGAATCGAGTATCCAAAATCTTGAAAATCAGTTAGGACAGATTGCTCAAGCTATGAGTAAATTAGAGGCCAGGGAACTGGTAAGAAACCCGAGAGAGAACGTCAGTGCAGTGTTCTTGAGGAGCGGAAAAACTTTAAATGACTGTTCTGTGCCAAAACCGCGATCGCCAGATCTGAGTGGCGATCGCCATGAGATTACAGAGAGCAAAACAGGTTCTGCATCCCGACCGCGATCGCCATATAGTGATGGCGATCGCCATTCCATTCCAGAAGCTGAGGTCCAAAATCATCCGCGACCGCGATCGCCAGTTGTTGATGGCGATCGCCAGGAGACCCCTGAGTATATTGATAATTATGTTCGCCCGAATTTTCCACCTCTATTCTCTCAGAAGCCTGTTGCTCCCTTTCCTGAGGCATTGAAGGATACTCGAAGGCTGGAGAACGACAACGAAATCTTCGAAACCTTTAGTAGGTGTGAGGTAAACATTCCTTTGCTCAAACTTGTTAAGAGTATTCCTAGATTTGCTAAGTTTTTGAAAGAAGTTTGCACTATCAAAAGAAATCAAAAACTGAAAGGAAAGAAGAAAGTTGAAATAAGTGAACAAGTTTCTGCAGTGTTTCAAAAACGCATGCCTAAGAAATGTGGTGATCCAGGCATATTTAGCATTCCATGTGTGATTGGTGAAACTAAATTTGACAAAGCCATGCTAGATTTAGGTGCATCAATCAATGTTTTGCCTTACTCTTTGTATGAATCACTAGGCTTAGGACCTTTGCATAAAACAGGAACTGTTATTCAACTTGCTGATAGGTCTACTGTGTACCCGAAAGGGGTTGTTGAAGATGTTCTTGTTATGGTTGGTGATCTGATTTTTCTTGCTGATTTCTTTGTGTTAGATACGGAGCATGCTAATAATGTCACACCTATACTGTTAGGTAGACCTTTCATGAAAACTGCACAAACGAAAATTGATGTTAATAGTGGGACTCTCTCTATGGAGTTTGATGGGGATAAGGTAGAATATAATATTTATGACATGGATCCCATTGATAAGAATTCTCTATGTGCTATTGATGTGATTAAGCCTACTTGTAAGGATGAATTGCAACCTGTTTTAGAGAATCTCTTAGAGCCCCCAAAAGTAGATATTGTTTTGTCTACTAACATGCAGGAGTGCCATGCTAAGCCAGAGCCTAAAGGTAAGCTCTCTCCACATCCTTTGGGAAATCGCCCTCCATTACTGACCTCGCCAGGCGAGATACCATTGATGTCTAGTGTGCAGGCACTTGACATTGAGCTTAAACACCGCCTGATACGGTCAAGGCGGATAAAGTGAATGAAACCACCTTCATTGCTAGAGACAAGGTGGTTAAGGTAAGAGGGACGAGATTTAAAGCGTTCCATGAGTGGTTTAAGAGAGAATTCAGACAAGAGACTGTTTTTACAAAGCCAAATGGCGTTAGTTAAATCTCTTGAGTTTCATGTCGAGCCACGACATAAAATAAGGCGCTACTCGGGAGGCAACCCGAGGTTTGAATTTGATTTTGTTCGGTTTAATTTTCTTTTTAGTTTTTCTATGGACAGGAGGAAATCACCGAAGCTTAGGGTCCGCTACAGTCAGTAGCCAATCTCGCTGTAAGTTTTCTCTCCCGTCTAAAAAAAACAAAAAAAAAAAATCCGAAAATCATTCCGAGAAAAAAATAATATATCGGATTAAAAAAAAATAGAGTGCAGAAAAAAATATGAGAGAAAAGAAAGTAAGGAGTTGTATTACATCAAGTTTGGTTTCATTAGTACTATCATTCTAGATCTACATTCGTTGGAGCTTAGCTTGTTGGTGACCATGTTCTTTGCAAGGAGTTGATTTGTTTGGTCACTTTTTACATTGGAGGTATTCTTTCTTTTGCTTTAGATGAGCTATGCATTATTGGATTACATTTAGTTCTCATCTAGTTTCTCATTCTACCACACTTTGAGTTTTATTGGAGGAAGGTCATCCGACCTTGTATGTGAGTCTTCTGTCTCCTTCCCTGGGTTCGTTTTTATGTCTTCCATTTCATTGAGGACAATGCAATGTTTAAGTATAGGGGAGGAGAATGTATTCACATGTAATTATTTGGGTATTGGTTGTATCTGAATGAGCTTATTATATATATATGAAAAAAGCCACAAAAATTGAAAAAAGGCATACAAAATCCTTGGATAGCAAGATCTATGCAATAAGAAGGTGGTTTGACCGGCGTTAGGCTGGGGCAAAAATAAGTCTTGAGTGATGTGAGTTTTGTGAGCCTGGAACAATTATTGAGTGGTTGGGATGAAAACCCGAAAGGGCGCCCAAGCAAGATGAGTGTCTAAAAAAATAAAAAATTGAGTGTTTTAGGATCATTATCATCTTGGCGGTATGGAGACATAAGAAGGAGGCGTATAGGAGGATTCGGGTAGGCCACTTGGAGGAATAAGATGTAGTTCTGGGTATGTGCTTATTGTATCACATTTGTTCTTGATTATTGTTGTTGTGTTTTGTGCGTTTTGGAGGAGCTTATTGGTTATGTAATCACTAGGAGATATTCTTGTACTTCCTGAGGCTTTGAGTATTTTATTGTATGGGTAGTTTTTCTGTAAGTTACTCGGGACGAGTAAAAGTCTAAGTTTGGGGGTATTTGATACGCTGCACTTTGTATGGCGTAACTAGGGGTTATTACATTAGTTTAGGAGTGTTATCACAAGTATTTGGAGCTATTGTTATATTCTGAGTTGTTTATGAAGAAGTGAAGAAACGAAGACCAGAACCGAAGAAGAAGAGGATAAAAGATTCAAGACATGAAGACGAAGGCATTCTGCGGAGCAGCGGCGATCGCCACCATCACTATGGCGATCGCCATTCTACAACAGGAGCATTCAGGAGTTCGAAAGAGCATGGCGATTGCCATGACTCTATGGCGATCTCCATGGGGCAACAGAGACACGGCAGAGATTTAAATGAATATGGCGATCGCCAGACATCTATGGCGATCGCCACAACAAGGCCGAAGATATTCCGGACTTTCCTTATTTTGCTTTGCTTTTATTTCTTTTTATTATTTTCTTATTTTCCTTATTTTAGTTTTAGGATATATCTTTTACCATATATTTTTAGGGTTAGTCTCTATTTATACCCTAGTAATCATCTTTTCCATCAGACAATTTAGTTCTGCAACCATGAGCAGGAACTAATCTCCATTGTTTTACCTAGCGGTTGAAACCTTCAGTTATTAAGTTGTGAGATTTCTAAACTCTTGTTCTTTTCCTATGGGTTTGTATTAATTCTCTTGTTCTTCATCTATTGATTTCTATTAGTTTTGCTAGCTTGATCACCTAGTTTGATTGATAGTTTTCTATTGCTAGACTAGGAATATACGGTGGAATTCCTTGTCATTGTAGCGCTCATATCTGCATGATCTGGTAGTTGATTGCTTTTATGAAAGAGAATTGATTGCATGTTAATACTTGACGGTTGTAAGTTATTGCATGCATCCTTATAATTCTTGTGCCCTTTGCTGCTATTTCAATAAATCTTGAGAGCTTTCCCTGATTGTTGAATAGTAAGTATTATCAGGACCGGTTGGCCTGCTGATATATTAAAGATTGGAATAGGAACATTCCCTAGGATTGAATAGAACTTGAGATAAATCTATGATCAACTTGATTGACTGTTGTGTGGATACTTGCTAGGTGAAACCCATTCTCATCATATTCTCACCCAAACTCCCTTTGTTTGATACTTGTTACTTTTGTGTTTCATACAATCAAAACCCCCCCTGGTTACTTGTTACTTGTTCGTTAGTTGGTATTTCGCTTGACTGCATATCGATTGGTGTTTTGATTCCCTTGGGTTCGACCTCTACTTACTTGCTATACTCTAGTTAGTGTTTAGAGTTTATTTCTTTGATTTGGCACTACGACTTTAGCCTCATCAGTAAGCCATGTTGCATAGGAAGAAATCCTTTCTTAGAATTCACCATATTAAATCTAGCAAGAACCTTATTTATATAAGTTTCTCGACTTAGACCAATAAGCCTCTTAGACCTATCTCTATAGATCTTAATGCCTAATATGTACTCTGCCTCTCCTAGATCCTTCATTGAAAATACTTCTTAAGCCATTCCTTTACTGTCTCCAGCATAGGAATATCATTTTCAATGAGTAATATGTCATCCACATATAGAACCATGAAGACCACGTTGCTCCCACTAAATTTCTTGTAAACACAGGGCTCTTCTTCGCATCTGATGAAATCAAACTTTTTGATCACTTCATCAAAACGAAGATTCCAACTGCTAGATGCTTGCTTAAGTCCATAGATATACTTCTTAAGCTTGCATACTTTCCTAGGATTCTCTGGATCCTCAAAACCTTCTGGTTGCATCATTTATACATCCTCTTCTAAATAACCATTTAGAAAAGCGGTCTTGACATCCATTTGCCATATCTCGTAATCATAATAAGCGGGAATTGCTAGGATTATCCTAATGGACCTGATCATAACGACCGGTGAGAACGTTTCATCATAGTCAATACCAAGAACTTGTCTAAATCCTTTGGCAACTAATCTTGCGTTATAGACAGAAACATTTTCATCCTTGTCTGTCTTGATCTTGAAGACCCATTTGCATCCAATGGGTTTTACCCCATCAGGCAAATCTATCAAGTCCCAAACTTGATTTTCACACATGGATTTCATTTTGGATCTGATGGCTTCAAGACATTTTTCAGAGTCGGGGTCTGTCATTCCTTGTATATAGGTAGCATGCTTATCATTCTCTAAAAGTAGAACGTCAGCAGTCAAGACAAAATCATCATATCGCATAGGTTGCCGCCTTGGCCTGTTTGATCTCCAAAGTGGTCCCACAACTGGAGAGATATCAACCAGAGGATTGACCACATCAGTATGTGGGACCTCTTCAGCCGGAGGATTGACCACATCAGTATGTGGGACCTCGGGTGCTTCATCCACTTGAGGAATTGCATCTTGAATTTGTGTGGTTTCCCTTTGTGAAGGTACGCTTCCAAAATCAAGTTCCTCTGTGACATCTTCTATGTTCTCATGCTGTGGAGTTTGTTGCTCAACTTGAATTTCATCAAGCTGAACATTTCTTCCACTTGACTTCTTGGAAAAAAAATCCTTTTCCAAAAAGACATTATCCCGAGCAACAAACACTTTGTTTTCAACGGGATTGTAGAAATAATAACCCCTCATTTCCTTGGGGTAACCTATAAAAAAAGCATTTGTCTGATTTGGGTGCGAGCTTATCAGATAGTAAACGCTTTACATAAGCCTTGCATCCCCAGACTTTCAGAAATGACAAGCTGGGAGGCTTCCCAAACCATATCTCATGTGGTGTCTTGTCAACTGATCGTGACGGAGTCCTGTTTAGTGTGAATGCAACGATAGTGAGGGGATAACCCCAAAAGGATGTAGGAAGATTAGCAAAACTCATCATTGAGCGGACCATGTCTAACAATGTCATGTTTCTTCTCTCATATACACCATTCATTGTGGTGTACCCGGTGGAGTCAGTTGTGTTAGAATACCACAACTCCTCAAATGATGGTCGGATTCGTGTCTCATATATTCACCCACTCGATCTGATCGAAGTGCCTTTATCTTTTTGCTTGTTTGTTTCTCAACTTCATTCTGAAATTCTTTAAACTTTTCAAAGGACTCAGATTTATGTTTCATTTAGTACATATACCAATATGTACTAAAATCATCAGTAAATGTAATGAAGTATCGATAGCCTCTCCTAGCTTCTGTGCTCATAGGTCCACATACATCGGTATGTATGAGAGCTAACAGCTCAGTAGTCCTTTCACTTGTGCCACATTAGACATGATTCACATGTTTCAAACGATTCAAAATCAAATGACTTTAGGTGACCAAACATTTTGGAGTTCCTTCATGCGTTTGATTCTAATGTGGCCCAAGCGACAAGGCCATAGATTGGCTTCACTTATATCATTCGACTTTTTCCTTTTTCCTTTTTCCTTTTGGTATCAACGTTATATACATCGGATTTGAGCACTAATCTGTATAGTCCAGTACTAGTCATATGTGCATGGGCATAAAAAGCGTAATTCTTATAAATGGAAAAACCATCATCAACAACAAATTTATAACCCTCACGATGCAAAACCGAAAATGAAATCAAGTTCTTACTTATGGAAGGAACAAAATAACAATTATTAAGTTCTAAAACTAAGCCAAAAGGTAAAGGTAGACTATAATCTTCAACTTCAATTGCAGCAACGGTTGCTCCATTTCCAACACGGAGATCTATCTCACCCTTCTGGAACCTTCTCCTATTCCGTAGTCCCTGCACATTCGAAATAATGTGAGAACCACAACCGGTATCTAATACCCAATCATTGGAGTATGTTGTTAAGATTTCAATAACGTAAATACCTGAAGAAGAGACACCCTTCTTCTTATCCTCCAAATATTTGGGGAAGTTTCTCTTCCAGTGCCCCTTAGCCTTGCAGTAGAAGCAGTCATGCTCTGCAACCACCTTTACTTTAGGTGTGTTTCTCTTTGGTTGAACAACTTTCTTGTCCTTCCATTGGGTTTGTTGCTTCTTTTGTGGCCCTTTCTTGAACCTCTTCCCTTTGTTGACCATAAGAATATCCTTCCTAGGTTCAACCAAGACATTTTGTTCAGCAGTTTTGAGCATACCATGCAACTCATTCAGGGTCTTGCACATAGCTCCCATGTGAAACATCTGCCTGAAATTAGCAAAACCCTCATGTAGAGAGTGCAAGATTATATCTGTTGCCATCTCAATGTTATAAGGGTTTCCAAGTCTAGTCATCTTGTCAAACAGGCCTATCATGTGGAAAACATGTGGCCCCACTGGTTTCCCTTTTTCTAGCTTACTTTGTAGGATGACCTTGAGGCTCTCATACCTCTCAATCCTTGCATGTTCCTCAAAGAGTTCTCTAAGATTCTTCATAATTGAATAGGCATCATTCTCCTCAAACCTTTGTTGAAGACCAGGTTCCATAGCAGGTTGCATGAGGCAAGTCACACTTCCTGACTTTTCGCTTATTGTCTTGTACTTTTCCTTTTCCTCATCTGATGAGGTGGTAGTCAGCTCTGGGATGGGAGTCACTAGGACATCCTCTTGGTTCTCAGACCTTAGAATAATTCTCAGGTTTCTTTCCCCATTAAGAAAATTGGAGTCATTCAGTTGAATATCAAGGTACGTAAGCTCTTTACTAATTATAACCCTTTAAGATTCTTGGTTGATGGTCACATCTTATGTTAAACTCATCTTTATGCCTCAAGATCCAAAACTAAGTCTTTTGGTCTCTTGTTGATTATAACCATATCAAGGGAGCATGGGAGGTGGAGTTAGGGAGCGCGCTTTTCCATCTCGTTGGTGTGGAACATGACAGTGCAATAGAATCTGAAAAGAAAGCAAATCAAGTTGTTCATGATAAGTTCTGGTTCAAGGTATGTTTGATTCCCATTCTTTATAATCTATAGCCCTGAGGTGTGAGTATGACTAGAAATAAGTCTAATGCTTCTCTTTACATTCCTAATTATAATGTGTGAACAAAAGCAACATTTCGCCATTAGAGTGAATGAAGTGACAAGAATACTTGAACGAATGCCGCTTGTTAAACCATCTGGTGTGGACGTCAATGGAACAGTTAGCACTCCTCTGAGTCACACGCAGCACAAAAGATTTTTTGTCTTTGTCAATCTTCAGGTTGGCATCATAGTGATTATACATTCAAGTATTTTGAATCCAAATCTATCATCCTGATACTTTTTCTTTTAGTTCTATAATTTGTATGATTATTTCAGTTGTTGCGGTTGACGAATACTTTTCTGCCCAGTTCTTTCATGTTTACTTGTACGAGTATTTAGAATTTTCCTCGTCCAATTGGGAATGATGAATTGAGGATGGTCTCTTTTTATTTGACTATTTCTGCTTAGCATGATTTTACGTAGTCCTCAGTGTTGCCTTTTTAAGGTTCACATTGAAATGGATGTATTTATCCACAAATCTCTTAATCTATGAATTTGAGGAATACTTGATCTAATTGTTTCGTTGATATGGTGTATCCTGAATAATTGCATAACCAGGCTGTGTTAGTGGCATCTGATTGCAACCCAAGGTGGATGACTAAGCATCTTCCGAGCCTAGCTGCTTCTAGAGGTGTTTCAGTTGTTCACATTAAGATAAAAAGGAAGGCTCTCTTAGATTGGGTGAACTAGTGAAGCTTAAAACAACTATTGTTGTTGGAGTGAAGGTGAGTTTGCTGTAACTTTTCACTTGGCTTACTGTTTTTGTTTTTACGTTTTCCGTCCCTCCTACACTAAACAAACATTCTTCAAATTGTAGGCTACAGGAAATAGCATTGTAATATTGGTTTCAATCCAAAGATTCACACACGTTTGATAGACAGAAATGAATACAAGAGACACAAGAGATTTGTTACGCAGTTCGGAGAATAACTCCTACGTCTGCGGGCCTCAGGACGAGAACCAAATCCACTATGCAAGGTTCGAACAGATTACAGGGACAAATCAACAACAACACAGGCTAGTAATCTAAGCAACTAACAAGCAATCTAAACCGAAACAGAAGAGAGGAAACAAGACTCCCTTCCATCAGCCTACGACTAGAGTCACCAGCAAGAACCTCCGTCAAGCTCTCAGCGCTTCAACGTCGCCAGGAATAGACCGCAACCACCAGACTCAAGTAACGAACCACCGTCGTCACACAAGATTTCTCAGGCAGGAGATTTGCCAGAGAAACACTCACGCTCACAGATCACCACAGATCTCTCTCAGGAGCTCTCTCTCTCTTTCAGAGGAAAAAACCTAAACGGCGCAGTCAAGAATGGTAAGTTAGGTTAGAACTCAGCCTCTTTAGGAGCTTAAGTACTAGGCACTATTCACAAACGCGGAGCCCCGAGAGCAGCTGACGGGTCGGATCCTGAGCATCTCTAGCCCGGTTACAGATATCCACACACATTGGGCCGAGGCCCATTACAGATTTAAACTAGCCTGTTAAACACTTAGGAAATTACATCCTAACAATTTGCCCTCTTAATTTTCTAATCCTTGCATTACTCCATCCTAGCTGTAGAACACAACCATATCTTGGACAGAGAGTGGAATTTGTTCTTCACCATCGTCGGACCATCTTAGTTGTAGCCTTCCTTAGGGAACGTCCCAAACATGGAGAAAATCCCTGCAGAAAGCAAACTTATCAGATGTGACTACCTTAGTTCCAAAATCAGCAGGGTTGTTGTCACCTTTAACCTTTTTAACAATGATCTGTTTTGAATCAACCAAATCACGAATAAAATGCAATCTAACATCTATATGCTTAGATCTTTCATGATATACAGGATCTTTGCAAAGGTATAAAGCACTCTGACTATCAATATGCAAAACAGGAACATAATTGACACTCTGAATTTCATTAAGTAAACCAGTCAACCATATCGCTTCTTTAGCAGCCTCAGTAGCTGTTATATATTCTGCTTCAGTACTAGAAAGAGCCACCACAGATTGTTGTTGTGATTTCCATGAAATACAATTACCAGCCCAAGTATATACATACGAAGTAGTAGATTTCCTAGTATCTTTATTACTAGCATAATCACTATCAACAAAACCAAATAGCTCTTTCTCACTTGAGTGATTAGAGTAGCACAAACACAAGTTTTTAGTACCATACAGATATCTCAAGGCATACTTCATAGCAGTCCAGTGAAGTTCACCAGGGTTAGACATGAATTGACTCAAAACGCTAATAGCAAAAGCAAGATCAGGTCTAGTACATATCATAGCATACATAACAGACCCAACTGCCACATCATAAGGGAATTTAGACATCCTATCAGTTTCTTCTTGAGTTTTAGGACATTTATCTTTGGTCAACTCTAGATGCCCTCCTAAGGGTATAGTAGTAGGCTTAGAATCATTCATGTTAAACTTGTCAATGACTTTCTGAATATAGTCTTTTTGAGATAACCACATGAGTTTCTTAGGCCTATTTCTAATAATTCTCACACCTAGAATCATCTGAGCAGGACCAAGGTCCTTCATGTCAAAATGCATCTTAAGATCTTTTTTAACACCAGCAATGCAAACCTTAGAGTCACACATTATCAATATGTCAGCAACGTATAATAACACATACAAGGGAGATGCAGTTTTAACATTTTTAAAATACAGACATGTATCATAACTGCTTCTATGGAAACCCAATTTTTTCATGCAAGCATCAAATTTCAAATTCCATTGCCTAGGAGACTGTTTAAGTCCATAAATGGATTTATTCAATAAACAAGCATAATCAGATTTAGACTCGTCAACAAAACCTTTATGTTGAGCCATGTAAATAGTTTCATTCAAGTCACCATGCAGGAAAGCAGTTTTAACATCCATCTGTTCTAATTCCCAATCATAAATAGTGCACATAGCTAACAAGAGTCTCATAGTCTTGTATTTAACAACAGGAGCGAATATGTCATTGTAATCTACTCCTTCTCTTTGAGTAAAACCTTTTGCTACTAACCTAGCTTTGAATCTAGGTGGATCCTTGACACTATTTCCTTCTTTCAACTTATACACCCATTTACAGTCAATAAGCTTAGCATCTCTAGGTCTAGGGACCAAAGTCCAAGTTTTATTAACGTACATGGATTCAAGTTCAGATTTCATAGCACTCAGCCATTCTTTAGCATGTTTACAGTTTATAGCAGTCTCATAGGTGTCAGGAACAGGAATGAGGGCATTATTAACCTCCGTAGCAGTAGTAAAGGCATATTCAACAGTATTCATAACATGCTCAACATTATTAATGGAAGAAAACCTCTGATTAGGTATTCTAGTTCTGGGTTCTCTATCTCTAGTGAGTTGGTAATTATGTATATTATCCTGCTCACTAACATGCTCAGAGATAGAATGAGAATTTAAAGAAGAAAGAGGTTCTTCCCTGTTTACTCCCCTTAATGGTGAGCCAGTGTTATCTGTTGCAGCTCCTTCAATTTCAGAATTTACCACTTCCCTTGAGACCTCAGTTTCTGCCCTGGGTTCAGTTGTGGATTCACTTTGATCTTGTGAGGAAGGAGCAAGATCAAACTCCTCATCATGTGGAAGTTGTTGCCCTGCTTTTTCCTCTGGCTGTCTGGATGAACCCACTCCAATGGTGTCATCTTCAGTTGTACCTGTCACCTCATTCACCCTTGTTAGTTTTGTCTTAAAATATAAGTTCTTTTCATCGAAGGTTACACTTCTAGAAGTAATAACCCTAAGACCATGAGGTTGAATTACAAGAAGTCTATATCCTTTGACTCCTTCAGGGTAACCCAACATGACACATTTTATATCCCTTGGTTCAAGTTTACCTTGAGAAATTTTAGAATATGCAACACATCCAAAAGTTCTAAGATAACTCAAATCAGGTTTGTGTCCAGTCCATAATTCCTGAGGTGTTTTGAACTCAATAGTAGAACTGGGAGATCTATTTATCAAGTAACACGCAATAATTACAGCTTCACCCCAGAAAACATGTTTAAGGCCAGAACTTATAAGCATGCATCTTGTCTTTTCTAAGAGAGTTATATTCATTCTCTCAGCCACACCATTCTGCTGGGGAGTACCAAGAACAGTTAGATGCCTCTTAATTCCATTTTCAAGACAAAAGTTGGTGCATAACTGGTTACAGTATTCTAAGCCATTATCAGTTTTAAGACACTTTAACTTGTGATTAACTTGGTTTTCAACAACATGCTTCCAATTCTTAAAGGTCATAAAAGCCTCATCCTTAGTCCTAAGCAAGTAAATCCATGTTTTTCTAGAGAAATGATCAATGAAAGACATGAAATACCTCTTACCTCCAGGTGTACTTACTTGTGCAGGACCCCAAAGATCAGAATGTACATATTCTAAAGGATTTTTTGCCACATAAGATGACCTAGGAAACGGAGCATTAGTTTTCTTGCCAAGTATACAATATTCACATATGTCTAAATCACTAGGTTTTTTATTTAGTAAACCTAGCTTAAACAGATAGTTCAGACCCTTAGATCCAATATGACCCATTCTATTATGCCAATTTTGAGTCTCTACAACAGTCATAGTATCACTAGTAGTGGAGAAGTTCAATTCAGGTGTGGTGATAACATGGTACAACCCACCCTTCTTGATCCCCTTAACTAAAGTAAGTCCATTTTTGATGGCTTCCCTAGTACCATTACTGGTGACAATTTGACATTGTAGGTCATCGAATAAATTTTCAGACGTCAAATTTCTTCTCAGTTTAGGGACCCACCTAACATTTTGAAGTAATCTGATTTTACCATCATGCATTCTTAAGGGAACACTCCCTATTCCTTTAATCCTAAGAGAGCTATTATCTCCTAACATCACTTCACCTCCATTAATCTCATGTAAAGAACTGAAGAGGTTTTTATTAAAGGTAGCATGAACAGTACATCCAGAATCCAGAATCCAAGATCCAAGCATCATTATTAGCAGGTAAGTGAGAGCACATAAGCAAGTCACAGTCAAACATATCAGGGGACTCTAAGATAGAAGTTGAATTATCACTAGTAGGTTTAGCAGATTCATCTTTCTTTTTCTTATAACAGTCCTTAATGAAATGACCACCGTTCTTACAGTAGAAACATTTTTTCTTTTCATCAGTCTCTTTAGGTGAAGTATACCCCTTTTTCTTATCATCTTTATGTTTCTGTTTCTTATTCCATTTTCCCTCAGAAAATAGAACTTCAGACTTAGATTCTCCTTTCTTGTCATTCTTATTCTTAAAGATTTTCAGAGACTCATTTTTTTCAGTGAGAGCTTCAATAACCTTAGTCCTAGTCAAGTTATCAGAGCTAAATTGAATGACATCTTTAAGATTATCAAATTGAGCAGGAAGAGAATTAAGTAACAGAACAACTTCATGGGTATCTTTCATTTTATCTTCACATCTAGCCAAATCTTGTGTCATTCTCAAGAATCTATCTAGGTTATCACTCAAGGTATGATTAACATCCATTTTGAATGTAAACAATCTACACAGAAGAGATATTCTAGAAGGCAAAGACTTAACCAAGTATAGAGACTCAAGAGCATCCCACAATTCCTTAGTGGTAGTATACTGGATTACCTGTCTAGCCACATCATCAGCTAACCTTATCATTATCTCAGAATGAGCCTGCTCATCCATTTCCTGACGTCTAGCAGGTGAGGATTCCACAAGGTAGTCCCCAGTAATAGCTTTGTGGCATTTTTCCTTAGTCAAGATAGCTTTCATCTTGACTTGCCACATAGCAAAGTCGGTCGAGCCATCAAATAGCTTCATCCTGATGTTGTTTTCAGCCATAGTACCTAACCAAGCACACAGATCAGTATAGGCAAATGTCCTTATCTATGCAGTTTAACTCAGTAATAGATAAGAATCAAGAATTCCAGAAATAGACTGTCACGATTCAAAGACACAACTTAGGATCAAGGTCAATTTCAGGAATGTGAGCAAGAATCAGGTGAACACACAAGTTCACTCCAGACTCAAGCACAACTCAGTAATCAAACGCGCATAAGGCAAAGGAACTCAGAGTTGCCAATCAACAGCGGAAGCAAAGAACACAGAATCAATCAAGAGCAAAGTAATGATAGAATCTATACATGCAGATCTTGGTCAAAAAACAAGCCAGAAATCGAACATGCAAGAACACTATCAACCTGGCTCTGATACCAATTTGTAATATTGGTTTCAATCCAAAGATTCACACACGTTTGATAGACAGAAATGAATACAAGAGACACAAGAGATTTGTTACGCAGTTCGGAGAATAACTCCTACGTCTGCGGGCCTCAGGACGAGAACCAAATCCACTATGCAAGGTTCAAACAGATTACAGGGACAAATCAACAACAACACAGGCTAGTAATCTAAGCAACTAACAAGCAATCTAAACCGAAACAAAAGAGAAGAAACAAGACTCCCTTCCATCAGCCTACGACTAGAGTCACCAGCAAGAACCTCCGTCAGGCTCTCAGCGCTTCAACTTCGCCAGGAATAGACCGCAACCACCAGACTCAAGTAACGAACCACCGTCATCACACAAGATTTCTCAGGCAGGAGATTTGCCAGAGAAACACTCACGCTCACAGATCACCACAGATCTCTCTCAGGAGCTCTCTCTCTCTTTCAGAGGAAAAAACCTAAACGGCGCAGTCAAGAATGATAAGTTAGGTTAGAACTCAGCCTCTTTAGGAGCTTAAGTACTAGGCACTATTCACAAACGCGGAGCCCCGAGAGCAGCTGACGGGTCGGATCCTGAGCATCTCTAGCCCGGTTACAGATATGCACATACATTGGGCCGAGGCCCATTACAGATTTAAACTAGCCTGTTAAACACTTAGGAAATTACATCCTAACAAGCATTAATAAGATATTGGAAAAAGTGCTTCGTGGAGAAGGACAAGATTGTTGAAGGGATATGTCGAGTAGTCTCCCTTCTGTGACTGAATCTGCTGCTCTACTTACGAACATATAATTCTATTCAAATTCATAATGAAGAGCATTTTCGGAAGGATTTTTTCCAGGCTCTTGCATACTTATTCCCCAACTAACCTGAAGAAAATCAAAGTTGTGTAAGCTCTCCATCTTGGACCTAGATAGACAACTGCAAATATACTATGTTTACTGTTAAGTCTCAAATTTGCTGGACCGAGAAAACACAAAAAAAACACAGAGAAGCAGTTCCCCATTATGAAGAATAAGTGTGTTCATATCCATTTTGCTCTCATGTAGAGTTGTTGAACTTAGGTGGCTGCTTGAACATCTTTGCCTGGATATAACTGATGCCTCAATTTTTGTTTGTTCAGGTTACTTATGTAAAAGGAGATGATGTTAGTAGCCTCCATCTATGTGTCTTTAACGAAGAACTAGAACGTCTAATTTGTGGAGAGCACAATTCTTGGGCGGTTAATATATCTGCTTTAAACTATTTATCTACTGACTACATTTCTAATCTGTTTTCTTAGAATATCTGCAGTGAGGAAAGTTCTGGTGTAACGAGTATTGTGGTGTAACGGTGTAACGAGTATTTATCCTTAATAGTATTCAGGTTTGTTAACGTTGATATTCAACTTTATTTAGATTTAGGTTAAATATGCCCGAATCACATTCTCATATGCTTGTGCCTCTATTCAATCTTTTACGCTATTTGTTCATGTTTATTTAGTTGAATATCTACTCTATATTAATATAGGTAAATTAAGTTGAATATCAACCTTAACAAACCTGAATACAATTAAAGATAAATACTCGTTACACCGTAAGAAGTTGTTACACCGGAACCTAAATCTATCTGCACTAATAGAATTTTAGAGTCTACGGAGTTGTTGGATCACTGTATGATTGATCATGGATACATTGCAAGCAGCACTCCTAATACACTAGTTTATGAATGTCTTGAAAATTGTTCATAGTACTGTGCATGTATATCTCTAATACACTAGTTTGTCCTGTCCTAATATATTAGTTACTCATCTACCTTTGTGAGGGGAGCTTTACCCCATCTCATTTCTTCAAGGCTAGATTTCATTATCAGTTGGCTTAGGAACATTTTTTTTTGTTTACAGATTTTGTCTGAACAACAACATATTTTTTAGGGATGTTAATTTTTCTGTGGTGTCAGATGTTGTACATTGCTTATAGTTGATTGATGTTCTTGGACAAAGTTGTAGGATTCAATGTCATCAAAATGGATGTTTTTGAAGTTAACACTGAAAGCATGTCTTATTTCTAATCGCACAATGTTTCGAATGTTAATAGAATAATCCGTGGAATGCTTGGATAAATATAACAGGCTTACGAGACTATCTAAGACACAAAAGAGCACAGTTGCAACTATTGAAGCAAAGATTGAAGCTAACCTCAATTCTGAAGAAACAGGTAACGTTTTAATTTTCCAGTGTTCTTATGATGTCATGCATTGAACTCCTACGTTATAGCACATTAATTATAAGCTCTGACCTTGCATAATGACTTATTTATGGTGGGTTATAATTTGAGTATTTAATCTATGTTATTCCCTTAGCCCTTTTTGGTTAAGCTGTTTTGCATCTTGTCAGTAACACCTAACCTTGTTGTGTTTTGCATTTTTGTGGTCTAGACTTGTAAGGACTGTGATTAAGTTAGCAGCTTGAGAATTATGTTTCTAATCCTGATTGTGCTAATTTCCAGTTATTGTTTGGCAGGGGATGATTTATTGCACATAACTTTGCAAAAGAGGGAGAATGGTCAGGCATGGTCATCTCCTATCGTAGGTCAAGGTTACGTAGATCCTTATGTTGTTGATTTGGAGCAAAAACGGTTGATGCTCCAGAGATTTCAGGAAGAGGTGACTACTTTGATCTTATATTTTTCTTCTGTAATTTATTAAACTGTTTGTTAAATGTATTAGGTTATACTAGTTCTTTTCATCAAATCAAGTGTAAGAATTTCTTGTTGATGCTAATACTGGAGAAAATTTTATGCTCCAGAGATTTTTTTAATTTCTTGTACGTATTTCATTTTGTAATTGCTTTTTTCCGTTTTAAAATAGATGTTGCGGCACTTTAAAAGCGTTGTGATACTCTTACGACCCTATTTATGCACTCCAATAGATACTTCAAATTGCCTCACAATATCAAACTTTGAGCGGCGCTTTTAAAAGCGCGGCTAGTCTATAGCGCCGCAAAATTATTGCTATACCGACGCAATTAAAAAGCGCCGCAATAAGAGGTAGATGCATAGACAAAGAGAGCGCTTTTGATTGCGTCGGTATAAGTCCTTGAGGCCCTAAAAAGCGCCGTAATAGTATTTTTCAAACCGCCGCTAAAGGTCTTTTACCTACTAATGAATTAGGGTTTCCAAAACCCTTATTTATAATTAACTCCTCAATTAACATTTTTCCTTTTATACTTTAATCAATAATAACACTTTATTATTATTAAACTCTATCTCAAAACTCTATCTTATATAACATTATATTATATACTTTATATAATAATTCTCCCAATATATCTAGTCCATAAACTCTTAGGGTGTGACCTCGTAGGACCCAATTATAATAGCAATAAACTTTATAACATAAAATTCATAAATCATAGTTGACTTTATCAAAGCATTATGACTACCTAAAATAACTGGATTATGAATCTCTATCAATATTCCTATTTCATAATAAGTAATTGCACATCTGATTATAGGACATAATTCCTTCACAAATCTGGTATGTGCTTGTGCGCCGGGCCATGGAAAGAGGAGAGGACGAGGAGACCGAGGAAGAGGAGAGGAGCGAGGGAGAATGGAGATCGATCTGATGGAATTTTGCTTCACGTTGGAATAATACCGTTAAAAACGCGTACAAAATTGGTCACCGATCAATGACCATAAATCAAACACATATATTGGGCGTTTATTAGTATTCGTCAATAATCTCTGACAGTGTCCACCTACGGGACAAAATTACCCTATACGCATAAGTAATGTGTGCATATTATGGCATTTATTGCCTTCCTTTCGAAACAGGTATTGACAACGTCCGTCCCTGTTTAAATTTCACCCACCCATTTGTACGCATAATATACGCGTATGATCTAGCTCAGTCTTCCACCAGAGTCCCTGACATTGTCAGATATTTGGACAACAACAGATTTGAACAATATGTGCGTGTAAATTAGGGCAAAGAACATCAATTACGACAAAAATTAGATCAAATAATTAATTGGGGTAAATTAGGGCACGCAAATCGAGGCCTATATGCACGCGATTCCCTGCGCGCTTCTTATGCGCACCACTCTGTGCGCTGGTGTTCTGCGGACTTAGGTATTACGGGGTATTACAGATACTTTTCGTAAATTTTCGGAATATGTAACAACTGGTGCGCGGAACGACTGCGCACAGGTTGAACATATGTGCGCCTAGATTCTGAGCACAAGTTAAAGAAGTAGCCGTTGAAATTTTTGAAATTTGCTTACTTTGTGCGCATTAGGTCAGCGCACAAGGTTGTGTTATTCGAAAAAAGTAGCCGTTAAATGTAAACATGTGCGCTGAGGTTCCGCGCACAGAGGCTTTAGGGTTTGGGTGTGTGCGCAGATGGGTTGCGCACGGGTCTTTATAGTTTAGGATCCATCCATTTGGACCACAACGGTCATAAATGTGCCTATATAAAGCCATAATCTCTTCGTTTCCAACAAATTCATTCAAAACCTCTTCGTTTTCCAACAAATTCATTCAAAATGCCTCGTCGTAATCAAAACTCTCGTATGTTAGCGTTGATTAATCAAAGTTGTGAAGATAGTGATGAAGAACACGATTGGGATAGTGGATCACAAGAAGAGGAAGACGACCCGAACGACGACGAATGGTTGGATGGTTTCTTAGAAGACGAAGAGTTCGGCGACTGGGATCCGAGTGGTGAATTTGTGGTTAGTATAATATGTTATAATTAGTTTTATATGGTAGCATAATTAGTTTCAAATTAGTTTCATATGGTAGCATAATTAGTTTCAAATTAGTTTCATATGCTAGCGTAATTAGTTTCATATGCTAGCGTAATTAGTTTCATATGCTAGCCTAATTAGTTTCATATGCTAGGCTAATTAGTTTCGTATGATAGCCTAATTAGTTTCATATGCTAGCGTAATTAGTTTCAAGTAATGATTCGTATTTTGCCTTGTTATTTTGGTAGTAGTGTAATTGTTGCTTTTTTCGCTCTACAATTACGTATAGTGGAAAGATTATTCGGATTATTTTAAAACCGCACAAACGTGGGATACTCCAGAAGAATTGTACGAGTGGGAGAGAAATAGAGCAAAGGAGTTAGTGATAGCTTTGGTAACGCGTAATTCAAGTTCGTACCAAATAATTATTGTGTGCGATAGATTTGGAAAACCAAGATCTGGGTGGCCAAAGGTGAACAAAGAGAATCCAGAGTTGCCTGTTCCTAGGCTTAGAAAGTCGAAGTCGAAGAAGTGTGAGTGTAGATTTCAGCTACTGGCAGTGCGAAAGAAAAACATTCCCGGGGTTGCAGGAGAAAAATGGATTTTAGGTGTGATAGAAGGTCGGAATAACCTTGTGCTACTTGCTAGTTTTCATGGGAATGCATTCATGGGTCGAATGACGGAGGAGCAAGAGCTTTGTGCTAGGCGGTGGGGAGATGGAACTGGACGCAAGATGCCAAAAGAAATTATCTCTAAATTGAGGGAAAAGTACCCTGGTAATGTTACTTCAAGGAGACAAGTTGCAAACTTTTTGCAGAAGGTGAATTACGAAGATCGCGGAGAGCTAAACGTGACACATTGGTCCCTTAAGTTTTTGCTTGACCACGACTACGTAGTTCATCCACATAGAGACACGACAAACAGCGAGGTTGCAATATTATTCTTTGCTAACCAAGAGTCGTTGCGTTTGTTGAAGAAGTACCCGTACATGGTAATTATCGATGCGACGTACAAGACAAACAAGTAAGTCTCTACAAAATAGGTCGATATTTAGTTCGGATAAACTATACTATATTCTGTAGTGATATATGTTAATGTTTCAATAGATATGAAATGTCGCTCGTAGAGATCGTTGGATTCACCAGTACACACAAGACGTTCAACATCGCGTATGCATTCACTAAAGCGGAAAGGATTTATCATTACACATGGATAATGATTCAATTGAAGTCATTATTCATAGATTTGGGAGTGATGTCAACGGCTATAATGACAGATTGTGAAGACGCATTGATAAAAGGGATCAAGACTGTTTTCGGGAGCGAAGTTCAACATCTGTTGTGTTGGGTTCATATCAAACACAACATTGAGGCACATGCTTCGACCATCCTAAAGAGACAAATAAAAGTGGAAGCCTTTCCAGGACAATGTTGGGGACTATTTTGCTCAACTACTGAAGAGACCTATGAACAGAGGCTCGAATAGTTGAGGACATCTTGGAAGAGCGGCCTTGTGGGATACGTCGAGAAAACATGGCTTAATCCTCACAAGACAAGCATAGTGAGGGCTTGGACAGATCATAAGCTTCATTTCTTTACGTGGACTTCAAACAGGTAAATATTGATATTTTTTAGTTAAGACGATTATATCATAACGGCTTACTTTCTTAACTTACCAACTTAACTGTTTGTTTAGAGTTGAAGGGATGCACAAAGTTTTGAAAGATATTATTGGTTCTAGCAGAGGGGGCTTTAACAGAGTGATCGTACGGATCCATCATTCAGTACTCCTTCAGATTGATTCAATTAGGGCGAGCATGAACATGTCCCTCTCCAAACGACCAACTGATTTTGATGATCCAAACATGCATCCTCTTGGAAGGGCAATTTTTTCCCGACTATTCTACAAAGTGTCAGACAGGTGTTTTGATTATTTGTTGGCTACTTATGAGATCTTTTGGACGGGGAATTATCCTCAAGAATGCACCGACCATTGGGTGAGGAACTATCTTGGGTTGTCGTGCGTCCATCAAATTGCACACGCCATCATTGCAAACACACCCCTGATTGAGGATGACGTTCACCCGTTCTGGAGGGATTTGTATTGGGACGACACTCCTGAAACAGAAGACGACCCAAATCTGAAGGTCCGAATGAACATTATATAGTTGCGACTCCCCGAAATGTTCACCAAATTGGAACTTGGAACCCTGAAGAAAAGCACGACATACCAGCTAGGTGAGTTGTATCAGGACTTGGAGCATCCTGAACTAACTACCTTGAAAGAACCGAAAGATGTGAAAAGAAAAGGCAGGCCAAAGGGTGCAAAGAACAAGGATAAGGAGGAGGATGACAGTGAAAATGACAAGGAGGATGACATAGAACAAGAAGATATGGAGCAGTATGAGAAGGAGGAGGCAAAGCAGAAATCAAAAGGAAAGAAGAGTACAGGAGCAAGACAGCCAGGTCGTCCTAAAAAGGAGGAGGATGACAGTGAAAATGACAAGGAGGAATCGAGAGAGAAGAGTTATTTTGAGCACAAACAAGAAGAGGTGGAGCAATATGAGAAGGAGGAGGCAAATAAGAAATCAAAGTGGAAGAAGAAGGCAAACAATACAGGAGCAAAATGACCAGGTCGTCCTAGAAAGCAAACAACGACATCACTTCCCGTGGTCATTGACGCCGAGGAGTTGCATTCTCAACCCTTGCCCGACCTATCACAGCCTGAAGGATCAAACTACACTGACTTCGATCAGTGCCCTGAAGAACCTGGTTTTCCTCTCATTCATAGGGGGATTGACTTTGGCATTGACAATTTGGATGATTTTTGGCTTCCGTACATCACAGATGTTAGACAGGTACGTTCTGATGGGCATTGTGGTTATAGGTCGATGACCTTACTTCTGGGAAGAAAAGAACAAGAGTACGGAAACATTCGGCGTGAGCTGGAAACCGAGCTGCTTGAGAACCGAGATTTGTACGAGCCTATTCGTCGCCGTCTTCGCCCGGGTACTTGGGAGGATCTTATTCTCCAAGTTAACCATTGCAGAAGCCCTTGTTCAGAACTGTACTGGCTGCACTTCCCACTTATGGGCTTAGTGTTTGCCATCCTATACCAAGTTGGCCTCGTGTTATTGTGTTGGGATGCTCCGACCTTTTGTTTACCGCTAAGGTGTAGAACGGAAAACGCTGATCCTCCACGACAGATTTTCGGCATGGCACACGTAGGCAACCGTGACCACTTCATACCGGTAAAGTAGACAATTTTACTTGATACTTATGTAATCATAGTTTTTTGTTTAATATCTAAAGTCGATTGTGTTTATATATGTGGCGTTGATGGTTGGTTTGCCACTACCGCATACTCCCGGTTCGTGGAAGAAACATGTAGATCCCAACATTCAATGGTGGGAAGAAACATTTGCGGACAATTTGAGGATGTATCGAGAGTACCGCATTTCAAATGGTCGGGCACCAGATTCATTCATGTATAAAGGAGGGACCGAACCCGTTGACATATCTGACTGAGTGAGATTGTCATGTAATAATTAGAAGACGCTTTTTACCTTGTAATGTTCAATCTCAGCTATATACAGTTTATTATTTCGTATCTGAAAAGCATATGCTAGCCTAACCTCGGTAGTAATATTAGAAGACGTTGAAATATTACTGTTTTGCAACGGTAACATTCCAATGGCCGGAATCTCACCTATATAGAGTTTATTATTTCGTATCTTACATTAACCATTATCCATTATCCATTATCCACTATCCAATATTCATTATCCACTATACACTATCCACTATCGATTTCCGCGTCTTGACTCGTTTTAAGTCGGTTTTACTCGATTTTCGCGCTTTGACTCGTTTTGAGTCGGGTTTTTTCGTTTCTGATCGAGACGTTTTGAACCATTTTTTCAATATTTGACGTACTTGGTCGTTTTTATTCGTTTTCAAAAATCTCTAGTTTTGCTCAGTTTGGCCATATTATGGCATCATTTCGGCCACATTTCGACACATTTTGGCAACTTTTTCAGAATTGCTTCAAAATTCATTTTGGCTTGTTTTATAATGTTTTGAGTCGGGTTTTTTCGTTTCTGAGTCATTTCGAGACGTTTTGAACCATTTTTTTTCCATATTTGACGTACTTGGTCGTTTTAAAAAATCTCAAGTTTTGCCAAGTTTTGCTCATTTTGGCCATATTATGGCATCATTTTGGCCACATTTTGGCCATATTATGGCATCATTTTGGCCACATTTTGGCAACTTTTTCAGAATTGCTTCAAAATTCATTTTGGCTTGTTTTATAATGTTTTGAGTCGGGTTTTTTCGTTTCTGAGTCGTTTCGAGACGTTTTGAACCATTTTTTTCAATATTTGACGTACTTGGTCGTTTTTAATGTTTCGTATTTGTTATTTTGGTAGTAGTGTAATTGTGCTTTATATAACAATGAATGGATCAGATTGCATTGGAATTTCTTAACACGTTCGAGAGACAAACAAGCGACAATGAAAATACATAATGAAAGTACATAATCAAAGTACATAATGAAAGTACACAATGCGCATAACATTAGATGTCTACGATTTAGGCGTCGTCGGCAGAAGAGGAAACAATTTCATGCATAATGCCTTCGTCCATACTGGTCAGGCATGTCTTCGTCATTGCTAACGTACACATTACACATTTGGCGACACCTTCTTGTACCAGTACACATTATGTGTGGAGGGTCAGGCTTCACACATCTTGGTGATGATGATGATGATGCCATATTCGTAGTTATGTTCTGCCAGATAAGTAAATAATAAAACTTTAGTTATAAACATGAAAGAATATACACAAAGCATATACAGAAATGAACAAAAGAAAAATTTACCGATTAAGTAAGAAAACTTCGATTTTTGCTCTAGTTGAGATGGATGAAGAAATCACCACCTTCAAACCGTTGGTTTTATAAGAATTTCTGTATATGGTGCGCTTTGCTTCTGCGCACAAGGAGTTACCGATTCAAAATAACGGTAACTATCCGTTCGCTATGTATCTGCGCACAGATTTTTAACGGTAACTTATGGTGCGCGTTACAACTGCGCACAGATTTTTAACGGTAACTTATGGTGCGCGTTACAACAGCACACCAAAAGTTATAGATTCAAAAAGATACAGAATAGGTGCGCTGAACCTTAGCGCATGGCTGAAATCCGGTGGCTTTCTGTGCGCTCTAGCACTGCGCACCATAGTCTTTCAATCTTCGAAATAGTTGAAATAGTTGCGATATGAAGGGTCTAGCACATCGATGTCGATTATGTTTGAAAACATTATACAAATTAGTGTTATTAGGCATATAAAGTGCGTATAAGGTCTCCCCGTCACAAAAAGTGGCTAGAAAATACGCAAAAACGCTAAAAGGCCTTAATGGGCCTTAAGGCCTTTTAAGGTCCAATAAGGCGGAACGATGCCCAAACGACGTCGGAATGCAATGAAACTTGTTTTCAATGCATATTATAGCTATTTAACCTTGTCGGTAACATCAAGTCGAAATCTCGTACTCTTCAAGTAACACATCCTTTGTAAACCTTTACTAGTCTTTCAATCTTCAAAATAATTGAAATAGTTGCGATATGAAGGGTCTAGCACATCGATGTTGATTATGTTTGAAAAACTTATACAAATTAGTGTTATTAGGCATATAAAGTGCGTATAAGGTCTCCTCGTCACAAAAAGTGGCTCGAAAATACGCAAAAACGCTAAAAGGTCTTATATGCGCATTGGAGATGCGCACATCTTTCTGTGCGCAGGCCAAATGCGCACATCTTTCTGTGTTCTGGCCAAATGCGCACATCTTTCTGTGCGCAGGTTTTAAGCGCACATATTTAGACCGTTTAAATTTGAACGTTGAAATTTGACCGTTGGGTGCGCTGAACGTCTGCGCACGCAACGGTCAAGTTTCAACAGCCAAAATCGAAGCTAGAAAAGGAGGGCCAACTCTACCTCAATTCACCAATCTCACCATTTCTCTCTTAACCTCACCAATCTCACCATTTGTCTCTTAACACTCGCTAATGTCGCACAGTTCATCATCAAGCAATGCTCTTTTTTATTGTCAATGTGATCGACCAGCGGTAATGAGGAGTTCTGAAGGACAAAGAAACCTCGCTCGAAGGTTCTGGACATGCGCTGGTACTGGTGGTTACATTTGTGACTTCCGCGAGTGGATCGATCCACCACACCCTTGTTACTCCTTAGCTGCAATAAGAGACCTACTCTCGAAGATACGTACGCTAGAGGAGGAAAATGCCAATCTTAAGGCGACCTTGGCTGCCAATCGTTAGTTAAGTCGTTGTTGTAATCGTTAGTTAAGTGGCTGTTTTAATCGTTAGTCTTTTCGTTGTTGTAATCATTAGTTCTGTCATTGTTGTAATCGTTAGTTAGGTTATTGACTTGAAATCGAAATATAAATCCGAAGTAAACAAGCATAGCACTAGACGAAGAGATGGTGAGGAAGACCAACCGTTAAGATCCCTAAACCGATGTTCGGTTTCAGCGAAATGTACGAACTAATAGGAGTTTGGAAACTGATTATTAGTTGGTACATTTCGTTGACTCCGAACATCGGTTTGGGGATCTTAATCGGTTGGTCTTCCTCACCATCTCTTTATCTAGTGCTATGCCTGTTTACTTCGGATTTATATTTCGTTTTCAAGTCAATATAGTTTTTCAAGTCTTGTTTTTATGATTTGTATTTCGTTTTCAAGTCAATATAGTTTTTCAAGTCTTGTTGTTATAATTTGTATTTGCATCATTGTTCGTAGTCGTTTTTGTGGTCGATACCTTATTCGTTTTCGACATTCAAACAAGCAAAACATCAAAGTTAAGACCATCACACAAGCAAAAGACATACATAAAACATCAATCATACATAAAACATGGTGTATCTAACAAGCAATCCATCAAACAAAAACATAAGTCGAGCGTCTAATCCTGAGTCTCCTGAGTATAAGGTGGAGCATCCCCCCAAGGCACATCATCCTGAGTCATATCATCCTAAGACGCATCCTCCTGAGTCGTATCATCTTGAGTGCCACATCCACTCCCCTGGCCTCTCTCGTGAACAGAATCTCGGAAAACACGAGATGGTGGTGGTGGTGGTGCCATCTGCGATGAACGTGGGGGAGATGGTGCCAAAGGTTCCTGAGGTGCCTCTAAAACTTCAAGCCAGCCACGAATCACCTCTTCAGTGTTCCAAGGTCGATCCGAGATAGGGGTGTCTAGAAAAGAGTGCATCAAGGCTTGAAGGATCTGACAACACTGTAAACAAAACGTAAATTTAATCGTTAGTTAAGGTCTAAAGGTAAGTTTTGTAGAAACTTTATAAAATTATAACATACCGTAAATGCATAGATAGGCATTGGGGTATATCCATAGCGAGGCGGGAGATCATGTCTCCCAGAGGATGGATCGACGACGGGATGTGAGAACTCGTCCAGCCAATCTAGATAGTCATCAGCCATCTTCCATGTTGGCTCTGCAACCGGCCCATCCAGGTCGATCAGAGGCCTCGGCTCTGCGTCCCATGCTCCTAGAAGCTTAGCTGGATAAACGACCTCATAATTAGAGATACCCTTGGACCGAACCCATAATAGCGGCTGAATGGGAGGGTCGGGAACGGGCTGAGCCCGACCAAACTGCCGCAGGACTCTCCTAGGGTTATACGCCTCCTGAAATTTCCAGATACTCAATACGCCCTCAAATCTCGTAGGAGAAACCTCTGGTGAGTTAAAGTCCAAACCTCTCCATGGCTGCCAGTTAACCTGAAACAAATAACAAGCCAAATTAGACACGTAATGCGATAATGAAATAAAAAATATAAGAAATTAAATCCAAACCTGCTCATATCTCATGTTGTCGAGCATGCGACAGATGGCAACCAAACGCCCACTATCCGAGCTAAGTGGTGTATAAAATCCTGCAGCAGCTTCTCCATGGGCGAATGCAGGGTTCGTGACAAAGTGATCACGAAAATGAGGAAAGTATGCCCAGATCCAGCACTACATATAAACAATTACACATTATTAGTAAAACTACGTGAATAGTTAAAAGTTATTAACCAAGACGTTAAAGACAAGATCTTACCCTCAGAAGAATCCCACATGAAGCAATCCCACACGCCTCGACTCTAGATGCAGACCCTAAATTGCGATACACTAACGCAAGTATGTCGGCTCCCCATGCAATGTCCCATGTATGCTCATGGTTGATTAGAAGCTTCGCGTACTGGACCTTGACTCCCTTTGTCGACATGTCCACCAAGACAGTCGAACCCAGAAGAAAAAGGAGATACATAGTGGCAATGTGACTCTCATTCCTGACTGGTGCAGCAAACAAAACTTCCAACCGAGCATTGAGGGCATTGAAATGAATGCCACCTTTACTATAACCTTTCTCCATGTCCTCAGCCGTCTGACCCATAGCAACCCCAAGCAGAGCATAAATCTGGTCATCTGTCATAGGTGAATTGCAGCTACGACCATGTATACGGACTCTGAGGATCTGCATCACGTCATGTAGGCAGATGGTCATCTCAGCAAATGGCATGTGGAAAGTGTTGGTCTCAGGGTGCCACCTCTCCACAAAAGCAGAAATCAGTGCAACATCGATCTGAGACGCTATGCCCACTCGGCGAAGCTCTGTCAGCCCAGAACGCTCAGCAAGCCTGAACCATGTACCATCCTCAGCTGAAATATGAGGCTCATACACATGAACCTGTGCAGATCTGTAGTGTACCCTCAGGAGCTTCCTAGCCTAAATAAGTACTGAAAAACAATAACTCAGATTAGTAAATATGAAACATTAAGTTATATAAGCATTCAGATCAATGTTATTGAACATACCGGATCTAACGGAGCCGCATCAACCTCGGCCTCATCCTCGGACTCATCCTCTGGCTGCTCAACAGCAACAGCCTGAGGTGGTTGAGCATCTGCTACTCGTCATCTCTTCCTGGGACGACGACCACCTCTAACTGGAGCGGCAACCTCCTCAATAACAGCCTCCTCAGCATCTCCCTCAGCAGCAGCACCCTCACCACCAACTCCCTCATCAGCACCCTCCTGGCCTCTCCCTCTGCCTCTCCCTCTGCCACCACCTCGGCCTACAGCTTCCTCCGCATAGGCACGCCTTCTAACCTGCACTGGAGGCACCAATGGTACATCGGGAGGGGGCCCTGGAAGAGGACCACGCGACCATATATACCTCGCTATATGCGTCTCATAAGAATACAGTAGGTGAGGCGCACGTGGATGACAAATGTCCAGCATCGACTCCCGAGCCAAGGAAAATATGTGGGACGAGCATGGTCATCGTCGTCTAAATCTCCCGACACTGGCTCTGAAGATGCGACTGGCTCTGCAGATGAGACCGTAGGTGGAGAAGATGTCGAGGCTGATGCATCTGACACTAGAGGTAAATCCTACTCTGTATGATCTGAAGTGGGAGGGACAGCATCCTGAAACAGAGGTGCGTCGTGAATATCATAGTCATCTGTGGTCACCTCCATGTTTGTAGGAATCTGCGTCTCTACTGGAGTGGGATCAATAGGGTCGAATGTAGTAAGATATCAACCAGGATAATCTACGTCGACATGCAAATCTCCTGTCTGTCCATCTATCTCCATATGCTCCCCATCTATCTCCTGCTGCTGTTGTGCCTCGTCGTACTCATCCTCTGGCTCACGACGGTCACGAATCATACCGGCTGTCATGTCTCGTACGAGGCTATCAAACTGTAGTCGCACACCGGATGTCACATCATGACGACGTGGGAGCCGTTCAGGTACTGGTGCGGGCATCGTATTGCCAGTCTGATCCATGACGGCTTGTATAGTCTACATGTTTTTACATTTTTAGTATGACTAATTCATACTAAAATATTCAGAAATATTTTGCAACTTCGTAATCAAATTCGATTCTTTATATCTAACTAAAATTTTTAATAGGAATGCTTAGAAACTTAACAATTAAGTCATAACTAATTATGACTGTTAAGTTTCTAATATTAAATTCATAATTACTAAAAAATAATAATCACTACTAATACGAATTCTTACAAATTATTAACAATTCATACCAAATGGTCATCGTCTTCTTAATAATTACAATTAATTATGAATCCTAAAGGCCCCGAATATCTATTACATTATTTACGAAATTATATAATAAACACAACAATTACTAACTAACATTAACGAATCATAATTATTACTAAAAAATAAACGATGCCTAACTATTCAATTTCCAAAATTAAATACGATTAAAATTTTAAAAAAGCGGGTTTAGAAATTACATACCGAATGAAGCTCGTGTGGTGTCTCGAAAACCGGATCCGTAGTCGTCGACGCCGGAACCGACCAGTCGCCCGTGCCCGCGTCGCCGGAGCCAAATTTTCCGCCGCAACCGCCAATCGAGTCGGATACCGCCTCCCGCCGCCATCCACCAAGGTTTCATTATCGGGAAAGGTCACCGGAGGTGGCTCCGTCGTTACGGAGGTCGCCGGAGGTGTACGGATCGGGACGAAAAGGGTATCGTCGGGACTCGGGAGCGAAAGAATGAGGTGGTTGAGAATCCATTGCCGGAATTGTGTTTAGACGAGGGAAACGATCGGAAATGGAGAAAATGTGTATGGCGCCGTCGGGAGTGGAAATGGAGAAGAAGAAGAAGAAGGAAGAAGAAGAAGAAGCGAGGTTAGGATTTAAAAGACCCTATGCGCAGATAAGTTGCGCACATATATGTGCGCAGTACGTTTGTGCACCGGGTTTTAGAATTCGAAGCGTTGTGCGTAGATGTTATGCGCACAGGTTTTGCTGTACGCGTGTCATCAGCGCATAAATTTGTCAGACCACGCAAGCAATTTCATTTTTATCCCCAAAATACCCTTGTGCGCTGAACAACTGCGCACGAATTGGCGTGCATATAGGCGTTTCGTATATGCATATCAAAGGAATTAAGAGACCCAACTTATGCGTGTGGATTCGCGTCCATATAGATAAAAAATATGGCGTGCATATAGCCATTGCCTTTTATTTAAGGAAAAGATTCACGTGCGAACGCATTATTAACGTGCAAATTTGTGATTGAAAAAATTCGCATGCACATTTAAGTCATTGACATGCACGTTTGAACAATGTATTGCCAAACAAACCCTTAACTACCGACTACATAATTCGTGATAAATATGAAGCAGACAGTGCAGAAAACACAAGATTTATCCAGAAGGCACGAGAGGTGTCCAGCACGTCAACAAAGAAACACGTGGAAGTTTCGAGAGCTCCAACCTTTCCTAGCTATAAAATGAGGCTTGACTATGAAAAAGATAATCGATAGCGCAAGAGAAGAATCGAATAGGGAGATGCAATCCCAATCGAGAAGAGCAATATGTTTCCTCAACAGGCAATTAAACAGTTCCTTCCAAAAGCTGCGCTTGAGAACACGCAGCGGTCTGGAAGAAAGAAGATGAGGAGAGGAAGAGGGAGTACTTTATGCACCACAAGGCTTCAGCGCTTTCGGAGATAGAGGTGGCCGATACGAGGAAGCCGATAACGAGGGCGACCGACGGGACTGGCGATAAGGGTGGTGACATGGTGGGGTGGCTTCCTGAGCAAATGGAGTCGGCGGAGGAGACTTTGTTGAAGGCGGCTCAGATTTGGGAGTCGAATAAGATGAGAGGCGATCCTGATGCCCCTCACTCACGCGTTCTCAGAGAACAAGAACGTGCACCAACTCTACACTCTTTTTAGTTTACCATGGGCTCTACTCTTTATCTTTTATCTGCCCTCGTTCTGTTTGGAAATTTTAATCATGCAACCTATGCTCGACTTCATTTCTAGCTTTATCTCCTCACAATGCATTCACTACTTCTAACATAAAGGAACCATGAATTTTACTCCTCAATTTTTAACTTTACTAACATGTTCAATTTATAACTCCAGATGTTTGCTCATATGATGTAACACACAAATCATAAGCAAATTGTTCAGATGTAATTGGTTTTGAAGCAAATTAGTTTTGATTAATGACAAACTTCTGAAATTAAATTATATGAGTGTATGTTTACTGGTGGTTACATGAACAAGAGAAGACTTGTTGAATTACCTAAGATGTAAGGTCACTTTAAGTGGAAGACATTGCAAGGTCAAGGTTCATCTTAGGAAAAATCTTAGTGTAACTAGTTTTATGGTGTAATGAGTAGATAAATTAAGAGCGTCGGATTAGATAAATTAGATGGCTTGATTTAAAAGGAGAAAAAAAGAAAAAATAAATTAGAATCCTTAATTATAGGGAACAACTAGCGTGTGTTCCCGCACCATGTACGGGGTCGCATGTATAGAAATATTTAAAAATATATTTATATATTCTTCTATTAATTTGTGTATAGATTTTATTTTATACCTTATATTCAGATTATTTAGTCGATGACATTTCTTGATAACATAATAATAGATAAAGATATATATATATATATATATATATATATATATATATATATAAGATAAAGATATAATATGATAAAAGATAAAAATTCATATTTCTTTTTGTAATATAACCTATTAGATATCTTTTTTATTTTTTTTCCTTATTTAATTCAAAGATATATATCAAAATATAAAGTCAGATGATGTGGAGGATGACATGGTGGATGATGTAGCATAGCTTAGAGGCCGACACATAGGCTAATTGAATATAAGGGCGACATGTGGCAAAACAACGTTCTGTTTTAGTATATGTATAGATAGATAGATTGGATGATGAGTGATTTGTTTTAATTATTTAATTTAATTAAAATGAGAAATTATAAAAAATAGGAGAGATAGTCCTTAATTTTCTCCATCTAACTGCAAAAATCGTTTTTGTTGAAAGTGTTGATATTCAACTTCGTTTGCTTTATTCGTATTCGGGTTTGTTAATGTTGATATTCACCTTTATTTACCTCAATCGTATTCGGGTTTGTTAAGGTTGATATTCAACTTTATTTACCTTTATTAGACATGCACTATTGCATTCTTATATGTTTGTGCCTCTGTTCAATCTTTTACGATTATTTGTTCATGTTTATTTAGATGATATTCAAGTTTATTTTCTGACATATGCGAACTATTTGATATTCAAGTTTATATTATGACATATGCAAATTATTTTCGTCAATGCGTTCGTATTTGGGTTTGTTAACCTGATATTCAGTTTCATTTACTTACATATTCAGTCATTTCATTCGCAAATATATGTCCAAGTTCAGTCTTATGCGATTATAAGTTCATGTTTCTTCAATTATAATCAATAATGTTTTTTGAATATGAATAAAGTACAATTTGAATATCACCATTTGGTTCTTTATAACTGTCATCACTTAAAAACACAAATATCATCTCCTAGATATATACATGAACATTGTCATGCAAAATCATGAATATCATGTCTCATATTCGATTTGAGCTTGTGCTTAGGTTTGCTAACCTGATATTCTGTTTCATTTACTTACATATTCAGTCATTTCATTCGCAAATATATGTCTCAGTTCAGTCTTATGCGATTATAAGTTCATGTTTATGCAATTACAATCAATAATGTTTTTTGAATATGAATAAAATACAATCTGAATATCACCATTTGGTAATTGTTATCACTTTAAAACATAAATATCATCTCTTAGATAATGCAAAATCATGAATATTATGTCTGATATTCGATTTGAGCTTCTGCTTAAACTTTTCTCCCCCATCCCAAGATTGTCTCATATTGGATCTTCACTATAGAAAATTCAATGATGGCTTAATCTCAACATGTTCTCTCCGAAAATAGAGAGCACGGACGTGGGGTCGAATCCACCAGCAATTAAGAAAGTCTGCACAGAAGTTAATCTAAACACGTAGTCTAATTTGTGTAAAATCAAAATCCAAATTACAAATTGATTCATCATCATCGTCCGCATCTTGAGAATTACAATTGATTTACACTCAACACATAATCCAATTAATCCCCTCCTTAGCTTCTCCTGCACCACCATCATCATCATCATCATGCATCCAGGAAATTACATCGAATCTTATTTAAGTAAAAAATTCATTTGAATTAATTAAAGATTGATTAACTCGTCGGATGAAGAGGACAAGGGCGGAATCCAAGTACGGAGAGTCGCGGGCCGCTGTATCCAAAATTAACTCCATCTCGCCGTATCCATGGAGAAAAACAATCATCGTCGGTTGAGGATTTAGGAATGAAGAAGACTATTGTATAGAGAGCGTAATTGGGATAGAAGTAGGGCAGGGCACTAATTTAAGATTTCTTATTGATAGTGAAAATTAAAAAGGAAAATGAAATATCACAAATCCCTTAAAAATCGGGATTGATTGCTACTCCGTATATGTTTTCAATTCAGTACATCCATCCTATTTTATATATTTTGGATACTTTTTTATTTAATCTATACTATCCATTTTGGATTGGTCTAATGGCTCTAATTAGCTCACTCGTTACACCGTAAAATGGTGTTACACCGGAACCTAAATCTATATAAATATACATATTGTGAAGGATGATTTTGGAGTTAATGTAGAAGAGTTGATTCACAAATAAGTACAAAAGAAGAAAAAAGGGAAAATAGATCAACTCGGTGGAAAATAAGTACAGAAGAAGGTAAAAGGGAAAAATGATCAACTCGGTGGAAGATCTTGGCTACCTTAGATAGAATTTCCATACACGGGAGGCAGTTATTTTATAAAGGTTGAGATTGAAGATTTACTTGGGGAACAAGTTGAAGAGTCGTAAGGAAAAGAATATTATTTATTTTAGGAAGTGATTTCCTCAAAGATATTATATTTTTTATGATAGATTTTATGGAAAAGATATCTTATGGAAAATAAGATATGACAACTAGATATTGTATTAGGTTAGAGCTATTTGTTGCTATATATTGTAAGAGATTTACATAGCTTAGCAAGACTTTGAAGAGAAAAACCCTAGTGCATTGTTTAGAGAGTCTACGAGTGTTAGAGATTGAGATTCAAGTGAGAAGAGTGATCCGAGATCTGGTGGAAAATTTAGAAGAGTGATCCAAAACCATAATTGTTGGATATGATCTAACAATTATCCATACATACATTAGATTGCAATTCGATACACATACATTAGTTTATTCATGTTATAGATATTCAAACAATTATCCAACAATTATCAAACCATTAGATATTTATCAAATGTTAAATCTAAACTAATTTTGATTAAACCCCTTTCCAATAATCTATTGTTAAATCTCAATATTCTTTCATGTTGTTCAGATCGGTCATGCTCTGCTCTTCAAAATCGTTCATTCTCTACTCTTCAAATCGTTCATGCTCTTCTCTTTTTGCTTACTAATAGATTATTTCATTGCTGATTGAGTTGGTGTTTTGCAAATCGTTCATGCTCTTCAAATCGTCCTTCTCTTCATTAATTTTTTTTTTGTTATCGTTTGGATCACCAATTTACTTCATTGTCTGAATTTAAATTAATCTCTTTCTGTACATAATAGATATTGTTATCATGGATAAAAACTGGGTGTATGCAATTCGGACTTGTTGGATGGAAATGCTCATTGGATGGACTTGTTGGCTTGCTGGATGATGCTAAGAAGACACTGTATACTGGTTGCTCTGAGTTTACAAGATTATCAACTATCTTGAAGTTATACAACCTCAAAACAGTTAATGAGTGAAGCGATAAAAGCTTCACTTCTTTATTTAATCTTTTCAAAGCTATGCTTCAAAGTGATAATGTTCTCCTGAGTAGTAATTATGAGGCAAAAAAAGATTTTGAAGCTATTGTGGGAGGAGGGTGTTGGTGTTTTTTATGCACACAAGTAATAAACATTCAATTTCATAGCAATGCTTTTCCGCACAATTAATGATTTTCCAGCTTATAGGAATTTATCTGGTTGTACTACTAAGTGTCATCATGCCTGTCCTATATGTGGGACATATACTTACTATGACCAACTGACAAAGAAGGCGGTGTTCACAGGAAATCGCACATTTCTAGATGTTCATCATTATCGCAAGAAGAGAAAGAATTTCAATGGAGCTTTTGAGATAAAGATTATTCCAACTCCTCTAACTGGTGAGCAAGTTTATTAAAGAGTTAAAAGATATAAATTGCAGTTTCGACAAGAAAGATGAATTCGGCAAAAAGAAGGAACCCAAAACCATTAATGGTTGGATGGAAAAATCAATTTTTTTCTCCCTTCCATATTGGAGATTTTTAATTTATTTGTTCGACATAGCCTTGAAGTGATGCATGTCGAAAAGAATGTTTGTGATAGTATAATTAGCACGCTGCTACATAATCTGGGAAAGACAAAAGATGGCATCCGAGCAAGACGCGATTTGCAAAAAATGGGAATTAGGCCAGAATTACATCTAGTCGAGGGAGAGAAATGCACTTATATTCCTCAAGCATGACACACTCTATCTAGAAATGAAAATAGGGAGGTTTGTGATTTTTCCCGTCGTGGACATTTTCCATCGCCTCCACCTTGCCTATCCAAGAGTAGTAGATATTAACCTCCTTTAGGTCTGCCTTATGTTGCTCCTCCCTCTTCTCAACATCGACCATGAGCGCGTCGATATCCTTCTCCAGGTCCTCTACGTGATTGCCAAGTTCTCCATGTTCACCGATGGACTCATCAGCTTCATAACGAGCCTTCTTCTTCGCGTCACGAGCTTCCTTGACCAAGCCAGAAAGCCTCTTGATTTGCTTCGCGCCCTCAGACGCCTTCTTTGCAAGTCTCTTAATCTCCGTGAGATATTCAACAAACCGTCTCCAATCACAAAGAGAAGCTTGAATCCCTTGAAAAGAACAAGAAAAGATAAGAAAAAAGACTAAAGAAGTCGGAATGAGGTGAATTGTAAAGTAAAGACAATTCCTACCTGCCACTAGGTGGCATAGGCCTCTCACATCACGTCGACAGTGTCAGCCGACGTGCATTGGTCTACCGTCCTCGGAGAGAGAAGCCCAGTTAAAGCTTCAAGTAGCTCTCTGCCCGGAACAATAGCGCGCGGGACCGCCCCTGGAGAGTCGTCCACGTTCGAAAATCAAGAGCACGACGCCATGGGACGCTTGCCCTCACTCTTCTTCGTCTTTGGTGTAACAGCTGCAGAAGGGGTAGGCGACGCTATCCTAATCGACTCAGAATCGATGGGAGCAGTTGAAGAAGGCTCATTAGCACGACGTTGCCTCTTCTTCTGCTCGATGATCTCGGAAGCAGACTCATGCTTACGAATACGAGATGCGACAACTAAAAGAAACGTCAAAAGAAAGATAAGGATCGCCGGAACACCTAGAAAGAAAAAGTACGAGTTGAAAAGAAAAAGAATAGAACGACTTACCACTCGAAGGCGGGGGGAGGGGGGGAGGGTAGAGATGCGATGACCCTTCCCGTCATGGCCGTGAAAAGTTTGATGAGTCTTTGGCCTTGAAACGACGACGACAACATCAACTGTAAACACGCAAAGCTACGTGTAAGAAAGGTCGCCAACGCGTACAATAAGGAAAGAAGAAGTTTAAAGTCTAAGCACAAGGAGATAAGAGAAGAACTCCCTTTCGGCTATCCATTCTTCGATGAGCCACGCACATTCCTCACCGAGGGATGACTTCTTCACGAAATAGAAGTGGTCTGCCCAACCACGATCAGCCGTGCTCCGCTCAATAGCTATGCGAGGAGCATGAGATCGAGCTCTGAAGCCTACTCGGCTAGGGGAATTGTTGAAGATAATGAGAGACTGGACAAGATCACCTACGACGACATTGACCCAAAACTTTGCCATAGACTGGACGAGATCACCTACGGCCAGGGGAATTGTGCCATTGTTGAGAAGAAAAGTAGAGGAGAAAGCTTGGGAGAGTGTTCGAAAGAATGAAGCGAGCAAATCGGAGTTAAGAAATGAAGAGAGAATAGACAAGCAATGAGAAATCGAGATTGAAAGAAAGTGTTTAAAAGGCAAGAGCCACACTCTTAAATAGGAAAGGATCGAGGAGAATCTCGATCCCAATAATTCGCTAACGGCATTATAGTCGTTGGAGAATGATGTCGTTGGAAAGAGTCATTGCCGACACACTTAACAATGAAGAGCCATCTGACGCAATACAATAATGCAAGCACGCGGAGTCCAAAGCATTTATGCGAGATGAAAACGTGTCCGACGACTTCAACGAACGCGTTCCAAGTCATAAGAAGACGTATTCAGAAAAAGAGGAAGGTGTTTCCCATATATACAATGGAAGAGATCTGCAAAACACCGTAGGGGTATTGTTTGTGCCTTAAAATACGACTAGATGGTAACGCGTAAAGAAGCTACACGTAGAGGAAGACGAGTACGAGAGAAAGGAGTATGAAGTCGTCGGCCGAGTGAAAAAGAGAGTCGGCCGAGTGCATTTATTCTTTTATTAATAGGAAAAGAGTCTTGTAATAATACTTGTTAAAATGATAAATGATAATGAATGTGGAGCCTTGGATCAAGAGAGATCCAAGAGCCCATATGATGACACGTGGCATCCCTTGTACCCCTTGTCCCCACCGCCGGAGCGCCGCCGGACAACCGCCGTAGTGCAGGCGGACCACCTCCGACCACCGCCGGACCATCTTTGATGAACATCAAGTGTTCATAAATGTTCATCACAATGTTCATAAATGTTCATTTGTATATACTCTACTGAATGTTCATCACATTATACTTAAAAGTTCACCAAATTTTGATGAACATCAAGTGTTCATAAATGTTCATCACATTATACTTAAAAGTTTTTCAACTGAATGTTCATCACATTCTACGTAAATGTTCACCAATTTTTGATGAACATCAAGTGTTCATTAATGTTCATCACATTATAATTAAAAGTTTTCCAACTGAATGTTCATCACATTCTACTTAAATGTTCACCAATTTTTGATGAGCATCAAGTGTTCATAAATGTTCATCACATTATACTTAAAAGTTTTCCAACTGAATGTTCATCACATTCTACTTAAATGTTCACCAATTTTTGATGAACATCAAGTGTTCATAAATGTTCATCACAATGTTCATCACAATGTTCATTTGTACATACTCTACTGAATGTTCATCACATTATACATACAAGTTCACCAATTGAATGTTCATCTAAATGTTCATCATCTCATACTTCAATGTTCACAAGAATTTAATAAAATGTTCATTAGCCAAAGTTCATTACAATCGACTTAAATGTTCATCAAAATGTTGATAAATGTTCATCATCTCTTACTTAAATGTTCATCAAACATCACTTTAATATAATTTCGAGTAGAAAAACACTTGATCTTTATCAAAAATTACCTAAATGTTCATCATCTCATACTTAAATGTTCATCAAACATCCTTAAATGTTCACAAGAATTTAATAAAATGTTCATTACTCAAAAGTTCATTACAATTAGCTTAAATGTTCATCACGTTGTTCATAAATGTTCATCAAAATGTTTATAAACGTTCATTTTGATATACTCTACTGAATGTTCATCACATTTTAATGTTCACCAACAGAATGTTCATCACATTATAATTAAATGTTCATCACGTTGTTCATAAATGTTCATCAAAATGTTTATAAACGTTCATTTTGATATACTCTAGTAAATGTTCATCACATTTAATTTCATGTTCACCAACAGAATGTTCATCACATTATAATTAAATGTTCATCACATTATATTTAAATGTTCACCAATTTGAATTAGACATAAAATTTTCATTTTATACTTTAACCTTTTCATTTATTATTGGACCACCGCCGGACCTCCACCGGATCACCGCCGGACCCCGCCAGACCTCCGTCAGACTTCCGGTCGCCGAACCTCTACCGGACAACAACCGGGTGGTCGCCGGGAGGTCGACGGACCACCACAACTACCCCCCACTTGTAGTGGGGGTAACTAGTTTAATCTAAGCCATTGGATGTCAAGGCATCCAATGACTTAGATTCATTCTTATTTATCTCTAAGAGAGGGTTTATTATGGGATTCTCACCCTTATTAATATTGTTTATGTAAATGTTGAAAGTGATAGTAAAAGATATTAAAAGTTTATATCGAGGTATAAATACAATAAATAATATATTATTCTTTTTCTTATAGATAAAATTACGGTTAGCCTATTTAAAAGGGCTTCTACCCTCATTGTAATCAAGTCAGCCTCCACGATACAATACAAAGTTTAAGTTTTCGCCATTTCTAACCCTGTCTCATATTACTTATTTTTTTAGACTAGCTTCATATCCCGATAATTCATTAGTGTATTTTATGGCCGACACATATTCACACGATCAAATATTACTAGAGCTTCAAAGTCCACAAAGTGAAATCTTATGGCCTATTTTTTAATCTAAGATCTGAAAAAATAAATTAACAATTTTGTATTTTAGAAGGGATTCGGATTGGGTGAGAATAATTAATATGGTGCAACTATACAAAATTTTCATTCGCATGCACAACCTTCATTATCCACACGCACAACCTTCTATATTCATATGCATAGACTTTCACATTCACATGCACACGCAGACATGTGCATGTATTTTTCATATATTTTCAAAGACATGCACACATGTACGGGTGTGAATGTGAGTGTAAAGGAATGTTCATGTGAATACATAAGATTGTGCACGTAAATTTTCCATTCGTACATTCGTACAATGATAATTCAGTCTCACATTAATGTTTTCTTTTTAGAAGTGTATTTATGTTAAAGAGTTACAAAAGAAGTGTATTTATGTTAAAGAGTTACATTAAGAATCAAGTTATGTACAATATAAACTCATGAATTACTTATTTTCAGTTCACACATTAATAAAGTAATAATATAAAGTATTGGTTACTACTAAGTTATGAAAAAAATGAATGATTAATTAGAATAATTATATGTAAACAAATTGAAATTGCCGATGGTTAAGTATAACCTTCCAAAAATAAATTACAACAAAATACCAACCACAACTGCCATGATAGCTACATGGAATAATACAATACTACAAATTTATTCGGATTATATATTTCTCAATTCTTCTACATTTGCATGATGTCTATGTAATTTTGTGGTTCCCCCTTACATACGATAGACGAACTACCTTAACTTATTCACGCATCAGGACATTATCTTTAATAAAAAAAAGATAAAATTATTCGAAAAATATCTGAATCTTATACTCAATGGACAAATTCAATATCGGTTGAATTCACTCACCAAAAACAAAAGCATTGTCCTCAACAAAGATGATGAAAAAATTATCCGAAAAACATCTGAATCTTGTACTCGACGGACAAATTCAATATCGGTTGAATTCACACACCAGAACATTTGTCTCTAACATTTGTCATTTCAGTGGATTAAGGATGTACAAATCCAATATTTGGTTAAATTTGTACTACACTATATTCAGAACAAAAATATTAAATAAAAAATAAAAATAAAATGTGTCCACAAAAAGGGTGAGGAGTGGTGCACAATTAATTAACCGGGTGTGCCTAATCTATATATATATATAAAAATTGGTGAGTTTGATGAAGTAATGACAATTTGTACCTATTTAATGCATTGAATTAATTAATTAAATTTATTTTTAAAAGGTTAATGCATTGAGTTAATACATTAAAAAATACCCCACTTAATTAGGCTCCTACAGTTATCGTCTCACTTCTGTTCGTTTCTGCCAGTTGTTTTTCCTTTCATTTAATCTCCTAATTTGGGTCTTTTAGTTATGTTTTGAGTATATATGTTCGTTTTTGTATCGTATTTCCCTCATCGATTTTTATATGTTCAATGCTTATATCTTTTGAGATTCTCCTTGGACCATTAAAAGTTATACATTTCAGATTCCGTTACTAATCAATATTTTAAGATTTATATATTTAATTAATTTAAAACATCTATTTTATTAAAAGTTACAACATAAATATATATATAAAAATAATACGAAATACGACATAAGTAAACGTGTTAGGCCCGCGCGAAGCGCTGGTAATGAACTAGTATCTAAAACAAGTGTTATGTTATAAAGAGAAAATGATAAACACGTTATACTAGAATTAATTATACACCCAATAAGAACATAAGCTACAAATACATATTAAACCAACTATTTTTTAAAGAAAAAGATTTATATAAGAATGATTTATATGGTACGAATATACGAATAAAATATTCACGTATACAACTTTCTATATTCACATGCACATTCATTTAATTACATTCACATGCACATCTGTACATGCGTGCATGTCTTTGACAATATATGAACAATACATGACATGCATGCGTGTGCATCTGAATGTGATTGTGCATGTGAATGGATGTGCATGTGAATATAGAAAGTTGTGCATGTAAATTTTCCATTCATATATTCGTACAATATAAATCATTCTCAACAAATCCGATCTTTTTCTTAAAAGGCATAATCTGAGAGGTAGATATGCAAATAAAAAAATTCTATTGAATAATCAATTGCAAATATTGTGAATAAGAAGGCGAAGAAATAAAAACGTTAATCATATCAGTAAAAAAGCAGGCATCAGATCTAGACCATGAAAGCTGATCACTCGTTGCTGGAGGCTTCATATCATATTGTATTTATACACGAATACGAATGCTATATACAGACCGATCAAATTACCAAATACAGCTCGGTCTCTCGCGTAACGCGAAATTAGCAAAAAAAATTTAAAATTTAAAATTTTAATCTCGCGTTACGCGAGGGACGTGATTCTCGCATAACGCGAGAGATGTACATCTCCCGTAAGGACATTTTTTAATTCTCGCGTTACGCGAGATGTCTCTCCCTCGCGTAACGCGAGAGACCGGGCGGTATTTGGTAATTTGACTGGAGTGTATGTATTTAGTAAGGCCCTGTTTAAAGCTGTAACCTACTGTAGCACCTGATCCTTTACCAAAAAACTGTAGCACCTGATCCTATTCTCTAATCTATATGGATTACTGTAGTGAATGTTTATAAGAAAATAATTAACCTAAAGAAATTACTTAAACCTGCTATTTTATTTTATTTTTTTGAGAATCAACCTGCTAAAAACTGAATATATAATGATTTCACAGTTATTCTTATATAAAATTCTAACGCAATAGTACCATATATAAATAGGATGATACACACAAATAGTACATACAAGCAGTCCATATAATAACATACCGATGTGGACTGATCCCTTATTTTACATAATTATCCATGCAATGCAAGCACACCAGACTGATCCCTTATTTGACATACATAGAGTTTTGAGTACATCACATAACATGATCCGTGATTTGGCATAAATAAAGACATGTGAGAATGAAGTAAACGCAGAGTTATTGAGGGATTATTGATCTAGGCATCCTTAAGGTGATGCTCCTCGATATGCTTGCTGACGTTGAGCACGAAATCAAGCAGCAAAGTAGGATGAGGGACTTCCTCGTGAAGCTTCTCGTATTCAAGAACCCACTTAACTAAGTTGAGGTCGCCTCCTTCACAAGTCACGTGGATGTGCAGCACAAATCTCGAGTACTCCTCCGTTAAATCTCCCCCCACCACATTGAAACTTATTGATTTCTTCTCCACATCTATGCTCTCAACCACCTCCTTAGCCACACAAGCTTTCCCATCTACACAAATTAATTTAATACACATGCATGCATTAACTTCAACTAACAGGCGAGTCAAGTGTTAATGATCATTACTATAGTCAAATGTTAATATTAAAGTGGTTAATTTGATGGAGCTTACTCAGGGTATAGTTCCATAAGATGGTGGAACCGGCCTTCCCAAACTCGCCGTCATGAACGGCGCAACCTTGGATGTGGGCGGGAGAGATGGTGGCGATCTCGTGGGGCTTCGTGGCGAAGAGGTCGTGGAAAAGATCTCCGGATGACCTTACTTCTACTTCTGCAATCAGCTTCCCCTTCAATCCCATTTTGTGGACAATATACACTTGAAAGACTCAAAGTTTGAAGCCAAAGAGAAAACAAGAGTTGAGTAGCTAGGTTGGATGCAAATGTGATTGGGATGAGGGGTTTATGTAGTAAATTCATCAGTCTGTAGGAATATAATAATGTGATTAGAATATAATATATAATATAGCGGGAGCTCAATAATTCTGTGGTGGCGTGATTGAATTCTTAGCTAATTTAATATGATGCATGTCTCCCCATATCAGATCCAATCTTCTATGTGCAGCTTCTGGTGCGCCAAATTAAAGAGAGAATTAAAAAAAAATTATTGTTTTTTAATTCAATTTAATATGCCTATCCCTAATTTAATAAACCCTAAAATTCAAAATTATAAACGTCAAACCTTAAACTATAAACCCCAAACGCCATATAAACCCCTAAATTAATACATGAGGAGCAAACCTTAGAATTTGAGATTTGAGATTCATCATCATTGATGTGGAAAACAAATTGTTCATCATCTATCTAGATGAAGTTGAACCAAATCAATAATGTTGTCCCCCAACATTATAGAATTATGTATTAAGGGGGATGGAATTCCTCATAATTGTCAACCACCACCATCATCTTCAATTGCCCAGCCAATCCCCATACGAGTTTATCGGGTTGAAATCGCCCAAATTTATCCCGAAAATCTGGTTGAAGTTGAGAAAACAGACTTTCCGAACGAACCCTAAAACAAAGCGGTATTTTGCCACATGTCGTTCTTAGTTCAATTTGACTATGTGTCGGCCTCTGGGCTATCTCACTTCATCTTCCACATCACCCGCAACATCATATTATTAAAACAGATTAAATAAGGAAAAAAAATCAAAAAGATGTCAAATATATTATACTACCAAGTATCTTTTTTTAATCTTTTACAATATTATATATTTTCTCTTATACATCCTTTTTATTATTTTATTAGTCTAATTAACTTTGGTTATCAATAAACTTAAACTATAAGTCTATATATTTAAAGTATAAACTTTATAGATTCAAATTTTCAAACACTTTTGCGTCAACTTTCAATAAAATTATATATGTAATTAGATATATATTAATTTAAGGTTCATAAAAGTCATATACTCTTCCTTCAAGAAAAATAATGCTCATACTTAATTTAAATTAAATAAACCGTACCAATTTAATAAAATATTTAATACTAGCGACCCCGTATATGATACGAGAACACATGCTAGCTAGTTCTTAGCTAATTTAATATAATGCATGTCTCCCCCCTCTATTCAAGCCTTTTAGTTCTTCTTCTTGCTGAGGCTATTAGACTCTCGCCATATAGGGTGCAGTAGGAAGCAACATAAAATAAACAAAATTTAATACCTGAATATTCTGTTTGACAACCTGCAACTAATTCTTCCTCCGCAAAAGCCGCTCTTCGGGGCCGTATCGATTGGTTGAAAGGCCTAAAAGAAAACGTGGTCCTGGGAGGAATCATACCCCCGTTTTACTGGCCGGATTCAACACGAATTTAGCTATTTTAGCGGTTTGGCGGGTTTTGGGGGGTTAGCTCACCCTCATTGGATCGCGACCCTTTGTCCCCCCTCCTATTTCCCCCATATCGCCACAGACGGGTGGAGATCTAACTACAAGAAGACAAGAAGTCTAATAGAAAATTTTTAAAAAAAGAACGGTTTAAAATCACGATCAATTCCTTTTTCAAATCCTACTGTAGCTGCACTAGAGTCCACCTAAAATTGTCAAATGGCGTCGGGGAAAGTGTCACGTATGCTCATTATAGTTGGCCGGCCCACAAGAAAAAGGCACGTTCTTTATTAGAACTATTTGTGTCCAATACACCTTTTGATACTAAATTTTAAACTAGTAAACCTGTTCATTAAACATTAACTAAATACCCCAATTCCTATCCAACACTGTCACGCGCTCCACTCCCAACCACTTTCCCTTCTTCAATTTCTTCAATTCTCAGATCCACCGTCGGAAGAGCAATTGCTAGACGGCGACTTCTCCCTCTTCGTCTTCTCAAAGATCTGAGGAGTTCCGTGGTTCACAATCTCCGCAAGCTGAATCAGCATGCTTCCAGGCGAGTCGAGCGAGAAGCAGCGACGAAGAGGCGGAGAGATTTGCTTCTCACCTGCAGCGTTCTCGTTTCCGGGGATCGGAAGGTGAAGGAAGTGATATCCTGCAGAGATGAGGCGATTGCATCCTTCTTCGTTCGATTTATGTGAAGGAGAGAGAGCGGAAGAGGATAATCTTCGCTTCAGAGGAGTGTTGTTTCCGTAGCGTGGAGGAGAAGGATCGACGAACTCGATTTCGGCCATGGATTCTTCGTCGAGGTGAAGATGGGACAACCGGAGGTTGATGTATTCTTCTTCTTGAATTGAAACTCGTTGATCTGATTATTGATGCAGTTCTTGTTCGCTCATATCCAGGAAGGAGTAACAATGCCGATTATATGATCAATATAGGCACGGAAATGGCGCAACTAGTTTGTGCAGGATGCCACATAGCTCTTATGTACATCAGAGGAGCCACAAGCGTTCAGTGTTCTTGCTGTCACACTGTAAATCTTGCATTGGAAGGTTTTGATGAATTTAAAATGTTTGACTGCTTAAACACTCTTTATAGATGTTGATTTTGGATTGTGTTATGATGCGTGCAGCAAATCAAGTAGCACATGTGAACTGTGGGAATTGCAGGATGATGTTAATGTACCAGTATGGAGCGCGATCTGATTTGGTTAAGCTTATGCAGGTAGAAGATGAGAGCAAGCTAAGTTCAGCGGAAGAGGTTGCTCTCATCTTATGAAATTGATTTACTGATTTGGCGTTGACAGGACAAGTTTTGTTAAGCTTATGCTTAACCAAATCAGTTTTGTAAAGTGTTGACAACTTATTATAGTGGTATTGTCTTTGTCAGAGAATGAAGATGAACAAAAGATCTAGTCTCTGCCGACTTTCCTTATTTGAGTTCAGAAGAATACACCATATGTTTTAGCAGGTGTTCTTTGCTGGAAGAAACAAAATTCAGATAGGGGGGCTGAAATTTTGAGGTGACTATAGATTTCTTAACATGGATGTTTGCGATTCCTGGTTTAACTGCAATTCAAGTGTGTTACTGATTGAGGGTTTTCTTTCTTCTCCTTAAGGTTTCCGCGTCCGTGAAATATACTGTAGAGCAGATCAATGTAGGAGATGTTACTCTTGTCAAGGTACTATCCAGTGAAGAGAACATTTGAGATTTTTAAATTTATTGAATTCTGAATTGACAGTGATTATGAATGTTGTATCTTCCTGAAATTTACTAGTTAGCTTATGGTATATGATGAGCATTTGACAAGTTTCATTGGGTAGGGACGAGTGAGTACACAGGAAGTTTTTGCCTTGTCCAACTCAGATTTAGTTCCTGGAAAATATGAAGGTCTGTCCCAGTCTAGTCTTGCTTGTTCAACCTTAAGTTTGAATTTTATAGTACTTACTGGTCATTTAGCAGATAATTTCTAGATGTTTATGATTGTTATATTAATGATAGGTGGGCTGAAATTATGGGAAGGCTCACTTGATTTGATCAAATCCCTCAACTCTGATATCCAAAATGGGCATTTATCATTTGAAGGGAAGAAAGTTTTAGAGGTTAGTCCTTTATTCCTTAAGTTAATGATGGCTTATGTACGCATATTTAGGGATCAAATACATTGCTCTCTTTTCGTGCTGAGATATTATTATTTTGTAGCTTGGATGTGGCCATGGACTTCTTGGAATTTTTGCTTTCCTCAAGGTGTTAATGGCTTCTTCTTTTCTGTTCCTGAACTCAGATGTTCTTATTTTGTTCTTCCCTGCCTAAAAATAAGAGTACATCAGGATCCAACTTTCTGTCAATTAAAATTTCTGCCTCTTTCATCAGGGTGCATCTGCAGTTACTTTCAGGACTTCAATGCTGAGGTGTTACAGTGTCTCACCATCCCCAACGTCAAGGAAAATGTTGATTGTACTAGTAATGATAGATTAGAGCCAGAAATCCGTTACTTTGCTGGTGACTGGAGAGAGCTCAAGAATGTTCTGCCTCATGCTCATTAAGTGTGTTGGCAATTGATTTTAGGGGTGTTGACAACTTATTAAGTGTGTGTTGACACTTTTGTTACGTTGCTGACAAGTTATTAGTGACATTAACCGATTATTATTCGTGTTGACATTTTAATCACTCGTGTTGACAGATTATTATTCGTGTTGACAAATTATTATTCTTGTTGACAAATTATTATTCTTGTTGACAAATTATTATTCGTGTTGACAACTTATTATTCTTGTTGACAACTCTGTTAAAAAATTTGTTGACAATTTTTTTTGACAGTTCTGTTATAATTTTCACGTCAGCAAAGGGTTATTATTGGTGTTGACAACTTATTATTCTTGTTGACAGGGTTATTATTGGTGTTGACAACTTATTATTCTTGTTGACAGCTATGTTAAAATTTTTGTTGACAGCTTTGTTAAAAATTTTGTTCACAGTTCTGTTAAAATTTTGTTGACAATCCTGTTAAAAAAATTGTTGACAAATTTTGTTGACAGCTCTGTTATAATTGCTACGTCAGCAAAGGAATATTTACTTATAACTTAAAAAAGTGATGCAAAAACTTAAAAATCATTATCCAAAAACTTGTCTTTATTAGGGAAAGAGTCAGCCCACAAATGAAGGGAAGCCCACGCGTAAGAGGAAGAGTAAGCGTTGGCTATTTACAGAATCATCTATATAGCAACTCTTTTGCAATCATGTACGTGTACATAAATAATTTATATAGCTGGTCATTTTGAGCAAGAACACAATTAACAAGCTATATACTGCACGAGATAACTTTCACTTTAATTATGTAAAAAGCAAGAGAAATAAAACTTCTGGTCCAATGGCTTGTAGATCCCAATCTTGATGCAATCTTTAATCTTAAATCCATTTGATTCATTGTCCTTTCCATCAATATTGTTTTATCTGAAAGAGAATAATTAACACTACTTGTAAAGGATGATTGAGTTAGGAGCATAAGTATAGAAGGCAAGTTGCTACAAAAAACAAATATAAAAAGATATACTGTTTGTGTCCAATACACCTTTGGAGCTTGTTTCTATAGTTTATACACCTGTTTATTAAATGTTAGTAAAATACCCCTAAGAATACGTCAGCTTTCTTCTGAGTTGACCTCACGCTTCTCAAATCCAGACAGATATTTTTCGTTCCAAGGGTTGTCCGCCTCAGCATCATCATTGGCATCCGCTCTGCCTCCGTCACCAACATCAACTCCGTTTTCGGCCTCCGCATCGCCGTCGACATCGGCTCCACCTCCGTCACAAACAACAACTCTATTTCCAGCCTCCGCATCGCCGTCGACATTCGCTCCATCGTCGGTCTTTACATCGTAGTTGCCATTAGCTCTGTGGCCGACCTCTTTATCATCGCTAGAGGTCAACTCAGATCTGAAGTTGCCACAGAGCTGACGCCTGGAGGAGCAACAGCTTCGCTTCCGCCACCAGCTCTTCTCTCATCGACTGGTCCATTACCGCCCTAACCATGGAGCTCAGATCTGAAGCAGACAGGCTCCAAATCTGCCTATGGGGTGTATAGACGATATTAGCTTGATGATTGGATGTTATGTCGGATTTACAAGATCCCACACAAGCAAGGTGGAAGAGAATGATCGATGATAAGGAAGATTTTATGAACTAACTGATGTTAATGGGCAATGAGCACAACCTGTTCGACGAAATGCTTGAACCAAAAGAACATTCAATCGAAGCTTGGGGATGAAGTGGACGATGCCTTGATTTATGGTGCAATGAAGACGAGATGGCTACAAGAAGCAAGAAGATAATGGTAAGTGGACGAGGTCTCATTCCCCCCTGATTTTAGGTCGCAAATCCCTGGTTGTATACTTCAAGACTAGGTAAGATGACAGTTTTATGAGGCATGTTGACAGAATTGATTTAGTTGTTGTTGACAACTTGTTAAGTGTGTGTGTGACACTTTTGTTATGTTGCTGACAAAGTTATTAGTGACATTAACAGATTATTATTCGCGTTGACATATTATTATTTGTGATAGAAATTTTAATTACTCGTGTTGACATATTATTATTCGTGTTGACAAATTATTATTCATGTTGACATTTTAGTTTAATTTTGTTGACAATTTTAATAACTCCGTTTGTTTCATTACTCTCGTTGACAGTTTAATCGTGTTGACAACTTATTTAGTCGTGTTGACAACTTATTTAGTCGTGTTGACAACTTATTATTATTTTTGTTGACAACTCTATTAAAAATTTTGTTGACAGCTCTGTAAAAAAAATTGTTGACAACTTTGTAAAAAAATTTGTTGACAGCTCTGTAAAAAAATTTGTTGACAGCTCTGTAAAAAAAATTGTTGACAGCTCTGTAAAAAAAAATTGTTGACAGCTCTAAAATTTTTGTTGACAGCAAATGGGGTATTTTCTTATAACTTAAAAAAGTGATGCAAAAACTTAAAAAACATAACAGTTTTAGGGTATTTACCCAAAAACCGGTGAGTTTAATCTTTGAGTTTGGAGTGAGTTTGGAGTATAGAAGGGAGATCCATCAACAATGAAGTTTCTACTATGATTAAAGAGGGATTCAATATAGAAAGGAGATTTCAACACCAGCAAAAAATCTTTAATCTTGTTTGTGATGATTAGCTAAGAATGTGAGGACTATGAGTTTGCTACAAATTCAGACCATTACACATTTGCAATTATATATAGATAGATAGATATTCATATTTATATAAGGGCTCTAGATTATGTATCTTAATTTGTGATGATTACAAGCCTAATGAAATAAATCTACATACTTTCTATTCATCGCCCATGGCGATTTCTATTTATCACCCTGATGATGAGTTCTCACTTGAGGACTCGAGCTCATCAAGTCACAACCCAAGCCAATTCAAGATGGGGTTCTATGTCAAATTCAAGACCTCGGAGCCAAACACCATTCATGGCGCACCATAGCTCAATCGGTCACACTTGGCCCGAGCATCATCATAGCCATTGACCTCAAAATGATCCAAGGAGTCCATTGAAGTCCAAAACGCTCGGCCCAAGTCTCCAGAAATTCAAACTGACAAGATCGAGTCTTGACGCCCGGCGCCGACAAGCCCTAAAGGAGGTCATATGTGCGTCCGAGCCCTTCCAGCCACAATGGCTCGGCGCAAAACATTCCAATGAGTCTAGATGGTCCAAAAGAGTCCATCCATGGTCCAAGCGGGCACCAAAGTGGACAAGTGCCCCGGAGAAACACAATCTCCTTATTGCGCCATCAAGCGTTGAATGCGATCCCTAAAACTTCTCTAATCTGATTGCAATCTACGCAATCTAAGTGGGATTGTTTTGCATGAAATTTGATAGATAAGACTAGTAAGACGAGTCCCTTGTTCTACTATTTTCCTCTTTTGAATTGCATGCTCATCTATCTTGCATTTCAATTTGTAAAGCTCGACCAAAAACAAAACAAATAAATAGTGTAAAGCTCTCGACTTTGAGCAAGAAAATCAACAAAAAAACTGAGAAAATTATTTTGAGAAGGGAAAAGCCAAAATAAGGCAACCCTTCTCTCCCGTCAAGACTATAGCCAAAATAAGGTAAAGGTTTTGACATTCACTTGAGGTATTCTTCCATCTCGCATCTATCTATCGTCTAGTCTCTTCTTGCCAAAATTTTATTTGATAATTGCATGATATTGCTTGAAGCTTTTAGCTCTAGAAGTTCAATATTACTTGCAAACTTGACGGCTATTGGCTAGACTTGATCGCCTAGAGAACTCTTAAGTGCACAAACTTGGACTTGTGCACAAACTTGACTTAACCACTAAAGAACTCTTAAGTGCTTATTGTTTCAAGTTGAACTTGTCTCGTTTCTTATCTTGTTCTTGTACTATTGATGTTCTTCTTGATCCTCGTGCATGTCCCATATTGTCATAGGCACAATGTCTCATTCAGAGGAGGAAAGATAGGAGAATAGAAAAATGAAGTTTTTCCCACAGCCGTTGATCAATCTATGACGGCTATTGGCTAGACTTGATCGCCTAGAAGCCGAGGACCATGTTTTAAGGGCTGATACACAAAGGAACACCAACCAATTCTATTCGCCAAGTGCCAGGAGCCAATGCATCACAAGACGCCCTTGCACAAAGAGCTAAAGTGAAAGGGAAAGGAGTTATGCCATCAACTTCACACCAACCAAGTAAGCTCCAAAAACTCCCTTCTAATCGTGAATCTTATCTTGATAACAAGAATGTTCACAAGCAGAGAAAGCAACATTCACGCCGATAACTTTCATCGGCGACCACAACTGATGATGAAGACTACTCCTCTGGGCGTTCATCAAGATCAGTCGGCGTTACACTTCCTAAACCTCACCAAATCCATGCTAGAATGCAAGAGCTCCAAGAACGACGAGCAGAAATTGAGGAGGAGAAAGAGCGCCTTAGGAGACATGCAAGGCAAGATTCTAGGCGAGAATCAAGGCACCCGATCGTTCACCATGATTCCAGGTATTCTTCTCGGCGCAAATCATGCCATCATCACTCTCCTGTCCCTTTTGACGTGGAAGAACACCTAGACCATCAAAGCCCCTTGAGCCCTCAACCAAGCCACTCTTACAACTCATACGGCCAAACCCGAAATGACTTTGAAGAGTTTGACGAGGAAGGAATGGAATTTGTAGTGGTTCCTAACCCACACCATATGGCCTCCTATTGAGCTACAAAATCGCCCATCCGATTGGATCCCCGAGCCATATCCACCCCCAAAATCCAAATGTTCCTAACCGAGTTGGTAATAACCAACTCAATGCTCAACAAGGCTACAATGCAGCGCAACAAAAGCCTCAAAACAAGGGCATACCGCAAGGACTTAGGTGCCAAAGAGAGGACAACCAAGCTCCACCACAAGAGCCTCAACAACGCCATAGTTCTCGGCGTGACATTAAGGTAAAAATTGACATGGTGTAGGTTATGGAGCATGTGCTTAGACATTGTAACTATAAGGAGCACGAGAAGGTAGAAGTGGTGACTGTTTGTGCCTAAAAATACGACGAGTGTGGAACGCGTGGTAAGCTACGCGTAGAAGGATATCATCGACGCGATGAGAAGAAAGGAAGATATCGTCGACGTGACGAGATGTGGAAAAGATCTCGTTCTTCTTAAGGATTAGGTCAGCCGAGTATATTCTATCCTATTTTGTATTATATTATTGTAAATGGAAAAAGATACGGTAAAGAATATATTTTTCCTAGTTTGTTATATCGTTATTTAGATAAAAGGAAGAGATAAGATCTCGTTTCCTAAAGGATATCATTAGGGTTAGCCTATAAATAAAGGCTAACGCCTGCTTTGTAATCATCTAAGCCGTCATTCGAGTAATACCAAGCTAAAAGTTTCTACCCTAATTTCCCATCTTTTTCTACCGTACTCTTTGATCTTTGCCCTACAATTGCTTAGTTATCTTCTCGTAGGTAATTTCGCTACAAACAATTGGCGCCCACCGTGGGGCAAGATCAAAAAGGTATCGTCTTTCCATACGAAGGGAACGACCTCGCCCGCCGAAGCCATGAAAGATTCTAGATCGATCAAGAATCTCCAAAACGAGACCTTCACCGTGTTAGGGGGTCCACCGCCCTACACAACTTCCGCCCCTAAAAGGCTCGCAAGAACTGTCGAAGGACAAAACGACTCCGCTCCAACTCGCCACTCCAGAGCAATCAATGGCGATCTGCCTATCACGTTTGAAGATCCAGGTGAAAGAATCAAACACCACGACAGCCTGGTAATCTCCGTGGTGATTCAAAATTGCAAAGTGAAAAGAATCTTGGTAGATAACGGAAGTTCAACCAACATCATCGCTCTCTCCGCTGTTCTTGAACTCGGACTTTCCGCCGACGATGTCGTTCGAAAGCGTATCCATTTGAAAGGCTTCAGTGGAGAAATCTCCGAGATGTTAGGAGAAATCACCCTCGAGACGACAGTCCAAGGCGTCAATCTCCCAACCTGATTCCCCGTGATGGAGGCAGAGTCGCCTTATAACGCCATTCTGGGAAGACCCTGGATCCATGATATGCGAGCAGTCCCATCTACGTATCATCAATCCCTGAAGTTCCCAACGCCCTGGGGAGTGCGCGAAGTCAAAGGTGAGCCCTATACGGCCAAGGAATGTTACAAGATTGGAATGAAAGGAACCACGACGCCGGAGATCAAGAAAGACGAAGTAAAAGAGTTTCAAGTCAAAACGCCTACTAAGTATGTCAAGCCAAAGTGTCCTGAACTGGAAGACGTGGTCATCGACGATTCCAAACCAGAAAGAGTCGTAAAGATAGGAACCGACGTCCCTGTAGAAGTTTGAGGGGAATTGATAACGTTCTTGAGATCAAAAGCTAAATGCTTCGCGTGGAGCCACGAAGACATGACAGGCATATCTCCCGACGTGATGCTCCACAAGCTAAACGTTGATCTGAAGTTCACTTCGGTCAAACAAAAGAGAAGGAAATTCGCCCCCGAACGCAATAAGGTCGTAGACGAAGAAGTTAAGAACCTCCTCGAGACAGGCAAGATACGAGAAGCAAGATATCCCGATTGGCTCGCCAACGTCGTAGTCGTCCAAAAGAAGAACGGGAAGTGGAGAGTATACGTCGATTTCACAGATCGTAACAAAGCCTGCCCTAAAGATTCCTTTCCATTCCCTCACATCGACGCCATGGTAGACGCGACGGCAGGACACGAGATGCTGACGTTCATGGACGCGTTCAGCGGATATCACCAAATACAGTTGAACCCCGTCGATCAAGAAAAAACCGCGTTCGTGACGAACTAGGGGATATATTGCTACAAGGTCATTCCTTTCGGCCTCAAGAATGTTGGAGCTACGTATCAACGACTGGTGAATAAAATGTTCGAGGAGCAAATAGGGGACACAATGGAAGTTTACATAGACGACATCCTCGTGAAATCCAGACAAGCAAAAGATCACGTAGCACACTTGAAAGAGGCGTTCGAGACCCTAGAAGAATATAGCATGAAGCTCAACCCTACCAAGTGTTCATTCGGGGTCTCCTCCGGGAAGTTCCTCGCCCGCCGAAGCCATGAAAGATTCTAGATTGATCAAGAATCTCCAATACGAGATCTTCACCGTGTTAGGGGGTCCGCCGCCCTACACAACTTCCACCCCTAAAAGGCTCGCAAGAACCGTCGAAGGACAAAACGAATCCGCTCCAACTCGCCACTCCAGAGCAATCAATGGCGATCTGCCTATCACGTTTGAAGATCCAGGCGAAAGAATCAAGCACCACGACAACCTGGTAATCTCCGTGGTGATTCAAAATTGCAAAGTGAAAAGAATCTTGGTAGATAACGGAAGTTCAACCAACATCATCGCTCTCTCCGCTGTTCTTGAACTCGGACTTTCCGCCGACGATGTCGTCGGGAAGCGTATCCGTTTGAAAGGCTTCAGTGGAGAAATCTCCGAGATGTTAGGAGAAATCACCCTCGAGACGACAGTCCAAGGCATCAATCTCCCAACCCGATTCGCCGTGATGGAGGCAGAGTCGCCTTATAACGCCATATTACGAAGACCATGGATCCATATGCGAGCGGTTCCATCTACGTATCACCAATCCCTGAAGTTCCCAACGTCCTGGGGAATACACGAAGTCAAAGGCGAACCCTATACGGCTAAAGAAGGTTACAGGATCGGCATGAAAGGAACCACGACGTCGGGAATCAAGAAGGACGAAGTGAAAGAGTTTCAAGTCAAAGCGCCCACTAAGTACATCAAGCCAAAGTGTCCCGAACTAGAAGACGTCGTCATTGACGATTCCAAACCAGAAAGAGTCGTGAAGATAGGAACCGACGTCCCTGAAGAAGTGAGAGGGGAATTGATAGCGTTCTTGAGATCAAAAGCTAAATGCTTCGCATGGAGTCACGAAGACATGACATGCATATCTCCCGACGTGATGCTCCACAAACTAAACGTCGACCCAAAGTTCACTCCAATCAAGCAAAAGAGAAGGAAATTCGCTCCCGAGTGCAATAAGGTCGTAGACGAAGAAGTTAAGAACCTCCTCGAGACAGGCAAGATACGAGAAGCAAGATATCCCGATTGGCTCGCCAACGTCGTAGTCGTCCAAAAGAAGAACGAGAAGTGGAGCGTATGCGTCGATTTCACAGATCGTAACAAAGCCTGCCCTAAAGATTCCTTTCCACTCCCTCACATCGACGCCATGGTAGACGCGACTGCAGGACACGAGATGCTGACGTTCATGGACGCGTTCAACGGATATCACCAAATACAGTTGAACCCCGCTGATCAAGAAAAAACCGCGTTCGTGACGAACCAGGGGATATATTGCTACAAGGTCATGCCTTTCGGCCTCAAGAATGTTGGAGCTACGTATCAACGACTGGTGAATAAAATGTTCGAGGAGCAAATAGGGGACACAATGGAAGTTTACATAGAAGACATGCTCGTGAAATCCAGACAAGCAAAAGATCACGTAGCACACTTGAAAGAGGCGTTCGAGACCCTAGAAGAATATAGCATGAAGCTCAACCCTACCAAGTGTTCATTCGAGGTCTCCTCCGGGAAGTTCCTCGGGTATGTAGTAACCCAGAGGGGAATAGAAGCAAGTCCTGAACAGATTAAAGCCATACTTGATCTCGAATCTCCGCGTTGTGTAAAAGATATCCAGAAGCTAACGGGAAGAGTCGTTGCGTTAAACAGGTTCCTCTCCAAAGCCTCCGACAGAAATCGACTCTTCTACGACACTCTTTGGAAGAACGAGTCCTTCTCTTGGACGGAACGCCACGAAGAAGCCTTCATAGAGCTTAAGAGTTATCTGACAAGCCCCTTACTCCTGTCAAAACCTAAAGAAGGAGAGCCTTTGTTCGTATACCTAGCAGTATCCGAAATTGCTATCAGCGCCGATCTCGCAAGAGAAGAAGGGGAGGAGCAACAACCCGTCTACTACGTAAGTAAAACACTATCGTCAGCGGAAACGAGGTACTCCGCCATGGAAAAGCTGACGTTGGCGTTGGTGATGGCGTCGGTAAAATTGAAACCCTACTTCAAATCTCATACCATCATAGTAAGAACCACGTCGCCTTTGAAGAACATAGTGAAGAAACCAGAGCTATCCGGGAGGATGACAAAGTGGATAGTTCATCTCGGCGGCTACGACATCATTTACGAAGGAAGAAAGGCGATCAAATCCCAAGCATTAGCAGATTTCGTGCACTACTACATTTCCGATTTATTGCAGAGTTTTTTTGTGGCGGTTTATGTATAGTAGCGATCTTTGTAGCAGTTTTGAGTTTGTGACGACTTTTGTAGCGGTTGTTGATATTGTGGCGGTTGTTTGTAGCGGCTGGTTATCTTGTGGCGGTTTTTGTAGCGGTTTAATATACCAATAAGTGTTAATTATGTATATAAGTTTTTGTGGCGGTTCACGTACTTTTAGGTAGCGGAATTAAAAACTATTGTAGCGGTTTTTAAATTAGACTACTAAACTTCAGCGCCAAATCAGCCGCGTATTATCCGAAAATACCAAATAAAAATTTATGGAAATTGAAGGCTTAGGGTTTCAATATCATTCGAAGACAGTGGCTCCATCTTTACCAAAAAAAAGACAGCGGCTCCATCGATCTCAGCTTGTGCGCTCGAAGGTTTTAGGGTTCTCCTCGCTCCATCTCAACTTGTGCGCTCGGACTGAACTAGCTAGAGAAACCAGCTTGTGCGCTCGAACTGCTTGGCGGACCTACTCGCTCCATCTCAGCTTGCTCGCCCAGTTGGATTTACCATCTACGCTCCCAAAGTCAGGTGAGATTAATTAATTAGCAAACCTTTAATTTCAGTCATAGCTTCATCGAACAATTCTGTATAATCTTTTTGAGGAGACGGGAAAATGTGTGAAATAATTGTGTTTGTAGATACATATAGCTGTTAGTATAGTTTCAGAAAGAGTGAGTTCTGGTAAAGACTTTCTTTAGGGCTCGCAGGCTATAAGATTTCGACTTGTTGAAGCTACGGTTTGTGGGGCCTGTTGTTTCTTCTTCTTATTGAGTGTTGAGTTGTCTTATTTGTTCCAAAACTTGGCTTCTTTTCTCTTGTTCTTGATTGTAGAGAGGACGTCATATTTGTTGCATATTAGCCCTACATTTTTTGTCATTCAGGTTAATCAATATTAAGCATCTTCTTTCTTCTTTATTTTGTTAAGCTTGGTCATTGCTTAGAGTGAATTTGCCCTAGAAGCTACTCCTGCTTTTGCCTAAGTATTAGTTGAAATCAACTGACCCAAGATGATAAACTTAGTGTCAATTTTTCTAACCTATGCTGTTTAAAGCTTAATTTAGAAATAATTTTTAGATCAATATTTTTAAGATGCTATGAACTTTTTTTGAAGGGTTTATGCTTCCTTTAATAGGGTTTTAGTTTCTAAATCTGAATTCTTATCATACGCTCCAAGGGTGTAGGTTAGAAAGACCAATGTAATACCTTCATGACTTTGTTGGTAGTAGTATAGAGTGCTTAACTGCTTATCTAAACTTTTTCTTCCATCTCAATCATCATAATCAAATGGGTGCCTAAATCAAAATTAACCATAGGATAGAAGGATGCATTTTATTTGCATGGTTGATAAATAGTGTTGACAAGACAAATCAGATTATTCATAGACTTGGAAATCAGGTGATGTTCAATTTTATGGAATCATAATGCTCGAGGGACATCATCAGTTTTAGTTACAGATTTCGAGAACAGACGCTGAATTCATTTTCTGGTGCATTGATTAAGTTTCTCGGCTATACTGTAGACAAGATAAACCTAGACTAATAAAATGATATTTGCTCACTTTGTGTTAACAAGTTGTCAATTATATATTGACAGCCCAACTTTTGAATGCACCAGTTCAGCCAATTATCATAATTATGTTTTATGTTGCAACTCTTTTCTTGTCCCATGTGCAGGTTAGCTTACATCTATAAGCCACAAATCAGATTTCATAGACCAATAGACGCATAGAGATGTATATATTTTCTGCTGAAGTAATTTTTTGCGGAAGTAATTTCAGTTTGCTGCTGAAGTAATTTGCTGTTGAACAATTAAAAAGGATCAGCCGTCAAATTCTGTTATGGAAGCTTTTTGGGAATGCAAAGACCGTAAGAAATAACAACTCAAGGTGAGATTTTACAAACAGTTCTTTTGCTAAATGGCATATTTTACTTTTTGTACCCGTCCATAAACATGTGTAGGTTCCACTATCCTTTGCCTAAAGATTTTGAACAATGGCTTGGATAACAAGGCAAAATAAAATTCCTATCCTTATTTTTCAGTTTTTTATTATGTATATAAGTTTCTATTCTTTATGCATATTCAGTTACATAGCTTAATTTTATTTTGCTTGTTATCATTATTGCTTGATTTGACTTTGTTTTGGTAAATTTTAGATATTCTGCCTGATTGGAATTCTAATATATTATTTCTCTTTTTAATTTCAGGCAACCAGTCTTACAGAAATGGGAAAGGGCATACAATCTGGTGGAATAGAGAAGATATCTCCTTATGAAATTGAACGGAGGAAAAGAATAAAAGAAATAGAACTCAGGCTGAAAGCTAAAGGTTTAACAAACATAGTAAATAAAGTATACGGAAAGAATGAAGTCTGCCAGTCGCAAGAAAATATCAACAATCTTCAACCAACTTTTAGTGAATCTAATGCAGTATGTATTCCATCTCTTTATCTTTTTGATTTCAGATATTATTCATTTATTTCAGCTGAGAATGCGTTTGATTGAAGGATTTTATGTCAGTTTTGTCGAGGCTTATCTTTTGTGCTACTTTAGTTGCTGAAATTTAGGAAATTAGCAGCTTGTGGATGAATGTAGAGCTTAAGTAGTTGTGGATGGGTCTAGATCTGCATAAAGTATAATGAGAAGCATGTAAATTAAGCAAGAAAGAGGAATTCACCCTGATTAAACCCCTAGATAGACTGTAGCACGAGTTAGTTAACTAAATAATGAAGAATATTTAGTTGAATTGAGGAAAAGATTTTAAGGATCATTCTGGATGTCAGTGACGGATTCTATTTTTACTGGGGCTGGGAGCCAGGCATCCTCCTGACAATAGCTTTTACTCTCTTTCACAATAGTAAATAGTAGAATATTAATGCCAAGGCTGAGTTGATGTTTCTTATTTTGAAAAAAAATAATTGTTTTTTGAACCAAAAAGGCTGTATTATTGATTTGATGTATTTTATAACTTTCATATTGGGTCAGTTAGGAAATGTTGTGTATTAGGAAAATTTTGTTTCTTGGATTTGTGATGTTTAACACTAAAATAACTTTCTTGCTTGAGAAATTTTGAGAACCAAACTTGTTTACTTATTTTTGGCTTGCCTTCATTATATGAAAAATCTGCTAGTGAGTCCAGGTTATGAATGTTCTGCCTTTTCCTTGTGCATTATTGTTATGAAAACAAATTACATAACTTGCAATGCTTGCTTTACTGATTTTATCTAATAGGCAGAGCTCCAAGAATAGGTGCAGGTATTGCATGAGGATATTACAAAGCATGTAAGTTCAGTTGGATTTCTTTATAATACTATTTTAAAAATGTCTTCGCACATTCTAGTAATGGATGATATACCAGTTACGTAGGCAATGAGCTTGATTAATCTCTGAAGAAGGAATCAAACATGACAGTTTTAGCCTAATTATATTCTGAGTTTCTGGTTGCTGAATTGTTGATAAAATTTGATCTCATGTGATGTGTGATCGTAGCTTCATGAGTTTCTGGTTCAGATAGAAGTTCAATATTATATTATGATTTATGAGTTGTTATAAATCCTAGCTTCTATCTTTCGCCACAGATTCACCTATCTATCAACAAATGAGTATTCTTTTTGTTAATATGTTATACAACCTTTAGTAGGTGGAAATCATGGAGTTAGAATAGAAAAACAACTCCATAGAGACGTGGAACAAAGAAGGAAGCAACCTCAACGATCTCAGGCACCAGCCTTGGTACATGAAAAAAATCCCAAAACAATCTCAACTTCAAAATTTCAGCCAACCACGAGAAATTCAGAAAAAGAAAGAACAAATTCATAAGAGTGCAAATCAAGAACAAAATCAGAAAAGCTATTGTGCTCCTGGGACTAAGTTAAGGTTTGTGCAAATGAGGAAAATGCAAGCTTTAAAAGGACAACAAACTGCTAATGATAAGGAGTTTGAAAATCTGGAGGATGAAGTAGCATGGTCTGCTGAAATACATTATGGATTTTCTTACACTATGTATTCATTCTTATATTAAATATATTCTGAAATACATTATGGATTACACTATGTCTTTATTAATCCCGGGGTTTCTTGGTTTTGGGGTTTTGCATAATTAGGAGAAAATGGAAGCACTTAAAGCACTTGAAGATGGAAATTCCAAGATTGATCCATATCTCGATGTAATTACCATGAAGGAACATGGTGGTTGCTTGCGTTTGTATGGACGATGTGTCACAAATTCTACTTTAAAGATGAAGGATCCAAAGACCCCATATGTATTGGCCTCGATGTTCGTGCAAAACCTAAAAAAACAGTGGGAGAAAGATATGGAGGAAGTGTTGGAGAAGAAAATTTCTTATATTCTATCAAAGATCCAAGACGCCAATCAAGGTAGTGGTTTTAATATGCCAAACTTCTAAATAGACGATCAAAATGTGTCTAATCAAGGTGATGAAGAAGTTGCTGAATCAGCAGGCCCTTCAGAGGTACGATTACTTTTCCTGATGCATTTTTCTGGTTGCTGCATTTTCTGGTTATTGCATTTTCCTTATTTATGTATTTTCTGAATTTTTGCTGCTATTTTTTCTGCAATTTTGTTGGTTGCTTGTTTCTGTTGTTTCTGTTTTGGCTTGCTGTTTATGCTGTTTTGGTATTGCTGACTTACTGGTTGCAAAGTGACATTAAGCTATAAGTCAGTTTCTGCAATTTTGTAATTTTTTCGGGTTGCTTTTCTGCTGTTTCTGTTTTGGTATTGGCTTCTGTTTTGGTATTGGCTTGCTGACTTGTTGTTTCTGCTATTGGCTTCTGTTTTGGTATTGGCTTGCTGACTTGTTTCTGCTATTTCTGAATTTTTGGTATTGGATTGTTGTTTCTACTGCTAGTCTGCTACTAGATTGGTTGCAAAGTGACATTTTGTTGCACCAATTATAGCTACCTTCACCAGTTATGTCTTTCTGAGAAAGGTCTTCTTGTTACTGTTTGTGCTATTCTTTTTTTTTTTGCTATAAACCAGTTTGCCAGAATCAATAAATTCATCTACTAAAAATTATTTTTTATCTATTTGTAGGTTTTCAGACATTTTGGCAACACTTAGCTTGAAGTTATTAAAAAAAGGCTAGGAAAGCCATTTTGAGATAAGCAACTTTCTGGATGATCAAACATTCTGGTTGATGTTTATATATTCTATGACTAGTTTTAGATTAATGCAACTATATATGATCAAACATCGACATGTTTAGTTAAATATTGGTTTTATGGTATCTCTTTTGGAAATGATGTATTACAAGAATTATTGGTCTATTAAATGAGAAATAAAAACATGATGCCTAAATTTTATGAAAAAACCGCTACAATAGGTGTAGTAGCGCCACAAAATATTTAAATAAAAAACAAACAACCGCTACAATAGATGTAGTAGCGCTACAAAATTTTTAAATAAAAAACATAAAAACCGCTACAAAATGTAGCTTATAAGTGGCGGTAATGTATGTTTTGGCAGCGGTTTTAATTGTTAAAAGGAAACCGCTACAAAAGAACTATAACCGCCACAAAAGACAAAAACCGCCACAATAGACTTTATGTAGCGGCAGTAAATGTAGCGGAGTGAGACCGCTACAAAAGACCTTATGTAGCGGTTTGACATTCTATTGTGGCGGTTCTAACCGCTACAAAAAGTCAGAAATGTAGTAGTGGTGGCAGATTTCAGTCCAACCCTAGAACAAGAAGCAGTCTCACAAGTAAACAAGGTAGAATTCGCAAAGTGGACCTTGCACACGGACGGAGCGATGAACCAGAACGGGGTAGGACTGGGCATCGTCCTGAGATCCCCACAAGGGGATAGGGTCGTCCAAGCCATAAGATGTGACTTCAAAGCAACGAACAACGAGGCCGAGTATGAAGCCTTGATCGTTGGTCTACGCGTCGCCATCGAAAGCCTTGATCGCTGTTTACTTGTCAGACTGCTTCTTGTTCTAGCGTCGGACTGAAATCTGCCACGAAATCTGCTAGTGCTTGAGACTTGATCGCCTTTCTTCCTTCGTAAATGATGTCGTAGCCGCCGAGATGGACTATCCACTTCGTCATCCTCCCGGATAGCTCTGGTTTCTTCACTATATTCTTCAAAGGCGACGTGGTTCTTACTATGATGGTATGAGATTCAAAGTAGGGTTTTAGTTTTACCGACGCCATCACTAATGCCAACGTCAGCTTTTCCATGGCGGAGTATCTCGTTTCTGCTGACGATAGCGTCTTACTTACGTAGTAGACGGGCTGTTGTTCCTCCCCTTCCTCTCTAGCGAGGACGGCGCTGATAGCTATTTCGGACACTGCTAGGTATACGAGCAAAGGTTCTCCCTCTTTAGGCTTTGACAGGAGTAAGGGGCTTGTCAGATAGTTCTTGAGCTCTGCGAAAGCTTCTTCATGGCGTTCCGTCCAGGAGAAGGACTCGTTCTTTCGAAGAGTGTCGTAGAAGAGTCTATTTCTGTCGGAGGCTTTGGAGATGAATCTATTTAACGCGGCGACTCTTCCCGTTAGCTTCTGGATATCTTTTACGCATCGTGGAGATTCGAGATCAAGTATGGCTTTAATCTGTTCGGGACTTGCTTCTATTCCCCTCTGGGTTACCACATATCCGAGAAACTTCCCGGAGGAGACTCCGAACGAGCATTTGGTTGGGTTGAGCTTCATGCTATATTCTTCCAGGATCTCAAACGCTTCTTTCATGTGTGCTATGTGATCTTTCGCTTGTTTTGCTTTCACGAGCATGTCGTCTATGTAAACTTCCATTGTGTCCCCTATCTGCTCCTCAAACATTTTATTCACCAATCGTTGATACGTGGCTCTAGCATTCTTGAGGCCGAAAGGCATGACCTTGTAGCAATATATCCCCTGGTTCGTTACGAACGCCGTCTTTTCTTGATCGGCGGGGATCATCTGTATTTGGTGATATCCGCTGAACGCGTCCATGAATGTCAACATCTCATGTCCCGCCGTCGCGTCTACCATGGCGTCGATGTGAGGGAGTGGGAAGGAATCTTTAGGACAGACTTTGTTAAGGTCTGTGAAATCGACGCATACTCTCCACTTCCCGTTCTTCTTTTGGACGACTACGACGTTGGCGAGCCAATCGGGATATCTTGCTTCTCGTATCTTGCCTGTCTCGAGGAGGTTCCTAACTTCTTCGTCCGACCTTATTGCGCTTGGGAGCGAATTTCCTTCTCTTTTGCTTGATTGGAGTGAACTTTGGGTCGACGTTTAGTTTGTGGAGCATCACGTCGAGAGATATTCCTGTCATGTCTTCGTGACTCCATGCGAAGCATTTAGCTTTTGATATCAAGAACGCTATCAATTCCCCTCTCACTTCTTCAGGGGCGTCGGTTCCTATCTTCACGACTCTTTCTGGTTTGGAATCGTCAATGACGACGTCTTCTAGTTCGGGACACTTTGGCTTGACGTACTAAGTGGGCGCTTTGACTTGAAACTCTTTCACTTCGTCCTTCTTGATTCCCGGCGTCATGGTTCCTTTCATGCCGATCCTGTAACATTCTTTAGCCGTATAGGGTTCGCCTTTGACTTCGCGTATTCCCCAGGGAGTTGGGAACTTCAGGGATTGGTGATACGTAGATGGAACCGCTCGCATATCATGGATCCATGGTCTTTCTAAGATGGCGTTATAAGGCGACTCCGCCTCCATTACTGCGAATCGAGTTGGGAGATTGACGCCATGGACCATCGTTTCGAGGGTGATCTCTCCTAATATCTCGGAGACTTCTCCGCTGAAGCCTTTCAAACGGATACGCTTTCCGACGACATCGTCAACGGAAAGTCCGAGTTCGAGAACAGCGGAGAGAGCGATGATGTTGGTTGAACTTCCGTTATCTACCAGGATTTTTTTCACCTTGCAATCCTGGATTACCACGAAGATTACTAGGCTATCGTGGTGCTTGATTCTTTCGTCTGGACTTTCAAACGTGATAGGCAAATCGCCGTTGACTGCTCTGGAGTGGTGAGTTGGAATGGAGTCGTATCGTCCTTCGACAGTCCTTGCGAGCCTCTTAGCGTCGGAAGTTGTATAGGACGGCGGACCTCCTAACATGGTGAAGGCTTCGTCTTGGAGATTCGTGATCGATCTGGAGTCTTCCATAGCTTCTGCGAGCGAGGTTGTTCCCTTCGTATGGAAAGACGATACCTTTTTGATCTTGCCCCACGGTGGGCGCCAATTGTTTGTAGCGAAATTACCTACGAGAAGATAACTAAGCAATTGTAGGGCAAAGATCAAAGAATACGGTATAATCTTAGCACTCAAGAACAAGACAGGAAATTAGGGTTGAAACTTTAGCTTGGTATTACTCGAATGACGGCTTAGATAGTTACAAAGCAGGCGTTAGCCTTTATTTATAGGCTAACCCTAATAATATCTTTAAGGAAACGAGATCTTATCTTTTCCTTCTATCTAAATAACGATATAACAAACTAGGTAAAATATATTCTTTACCATATCTTTTACCAATTACAATAATATAATATAAAACAGAATAAAATATACTCGGCCGACCTAATCCTTAAGAAGAACGAGATCTTTGCCACGTCTCGTCACGTCGAGGACATCTTTCCTTCACCTCGTCGCGTCGATGACGCTCTTCTACGCGTAGCTTCCACGCGTTCCACATTCGTCGTATTTTTAGGCACAAACAGTTGCTACACCCTGAGAAAAGAAGTGTTAAGGCTGCTGAAAAGAGGAGATTTGAAAGACCTACTCTCCAAAGAAGGAAGGAACGCGTTCGAAGGGGTGAAGAGAGAAAAGAAGTCCCCAACTCCTCCTCCACCGCCGTCAAGTCATACCCGGACTATACACACCATCCTAGGAGGCTCTTCCACAAGCGGCTATACCGCGTCCGTCTGTCAGTTCGTGATGCATTTTCTTTATTAATATATGAGTACACTCTTTTTCTCCAACGTGTTAAGCATGCTGAGTTGTTCCATTTCCAAATTACTTGCTCTCTGTCTATGACGTAACATCAAGCTTAATAAGGTCACGGCGAAAATCCGCGTCGGGGAGGAGTTTTGTTAGCCTACGCGTTCAAGGCTCCATCTACGCGTAGACAACGTTAGCCAAACCGCTGACTCCGAGTCGACGCTTCCCATGATTGTTAGCGACGTGTGGCAATGGTCATGGGGAATGAAGCCCGGCACCTCACGAAACCGGCATGTCCCTCTGAGCGAAGAAGGGAAACCTATCGCCACGACCACTCTCCAGGAATGCGTACTCACGCCTTCCACGACCCCTCTTAGAGTCATGAATCCACGAGCAAAATGCCAAACCGGCGGGGATGCGTCCACCGGCATCGTAAGTCCTAACAATCTAGAAATCGGACGTCACACGATGAATAGGCCCGTCGATTAAAAGAGTTCGACGTCGACCTAAACGCTAGCGTGAGGCAACGGAACGTAACAAGCTGATAAAATCACACGCTGACCTATGTCCGCCACTCGCTTCAGGGTTCGGAGTAAATGCTGGACCCAACCTTCATGTAAGCCGGCAACGTAACTAAAAGCAACCGCAATGACCATATCACCCCATCATGTAAGGAAAAATCCTCTAAAGACGTTCACCAAGAACAAAATATCACACTAGGGGTAGAAAACCAAACCTTGAAAGATAGAGTAGCAAACACAAAAGCCAAAGGAGCAACCCTACGTACTCACAAACGAGCTACGCGTAGAGGGTCACGAAAGTCAAAAGTCAAAAGGTTCTACACCCACACAAAGCAAGATACGCGCACCAAAGCAAAGTACGTAAGGAATCAAGGCCAGAAAAAGGAGTAAACTCCTAAGACATCCACAACGCAAAGATTGACGCGTAAGATACAGGAAACGAAGTACGATATACAATAAGTAAAAGAAGAATCCAAGAATCTTTGATAGCTCTAACCTAGTCTACAAGAAGCCTAGATCAAACCTACGAAAAGGGGTAGGACCACTCGAGAAATCAAGAAGCACTCCCAAGACTAAGATCGATTCAAAAAAGGATCCAAAAGTCACTCGCGTAACGCATAGACAAATACGCCATCGCCAACAAAAGGAAGACTGGATACAACGACGTACTCAAAACATAGAAGATCTTGGAGACGTCTTCACCAAACAAGTAAGTAATTCCAAAAAATTATATTATAAGAGGCCCGTTATGAAGGGCAAGAATGGAGATATTTACAAGTAAACGCCCCGAAGAACGGCGACGCGCAAAAACAAAAGAAAAAGGAATTTACAAAGAACCCCAAGGGAAGAATGACCCCGGAAAATCAAGAAGAGTCGCTATCAGACTCAGAAGAGCTCGATGAAGAACCATCCCCGTCTTCATACTCGCGCTCATCCTCTCCCTCGTCTTCAGTATCTTCCACGACGTCTTCTTCACCAGCATCTCCGTCATCTTCGACGCCATCATTAGGATCAACCTTGTTAAGATGAGGGACGTCATCCTCCATAACATGAGGATTCGCCGGAGGATTCATAGGCGTAGGTCCCGCCTCAACGCCTTCAGGAAGCTCCGGGAACGCCTCCTCAAACTCCCTTCGTTCCTTCACTGGATCCCAACCGTGGTATTTACCAGCGGCATACTGCTCAATGACTTCCACACGAGAGAGCCAGGACCAATAAAGCTTCACCTCCTTGAGCTCGGAAGCAAGCTTCTCCTCCACCTTGGCCTTCTCGTCCTCCAGAGCAGCAATCCTCGCCTTCGAATCTTCAACCTGTTTGGCAAGATCGACGTGAAGTTTAAGCGCCGCCGCAACCTTTTCTTGAGCCTCATTCTCCGCCTTGCGCGACGCCTCAACCGTCGTATTAAGCTCCTTAATCTTCGCCTCGTCAGCCGATTGCTTGGCCTCCATAGCTTTCACCCGATCGACAAAATCAGAGAAGCGCCCATAAACGCACAACGAAGATTGAAAAGCCTAAAAGAGAGAAGATAAAGAAGTCAGATCAAAGACAAAAGATTCGGCGTAACAAGCAAGAAAAACCTACCTGCCATTGCGCGGCGAGAGCTTCTCCTATTACGTCTTCTGTCTCCATCGGTAGATAGTAGTCAAGCGATGGAGGATTTTGGACCCCTTCATGGCAGGCAAGAACGATCTTCCAGACGCGACGACACGAGAGAGAACTCCCGGAAAGTCGTCCACAGTCTCATAGTCGAAGCTCAGCTTTTCAACCACCTTCTCCTTACCTTTACGCGACTTCATCGCCGTAGTTGGAGAGGGAGATGGAGACGAGACGAGAGAAATCATTGGCGTAATATGAATAGGAATCACAGAAGTAGTTCCCTCTCCACTACGACTCCTCTTTCGCGACGCAATAAGAGCATACGCAGATTGCCCTCCACTGTGAACACGTGAAAGATCCGCGGACACTAAGAGACCAACAAGGAAAGGAGTCAAGACCCTCAAAGCAAAAAGAAAATGAGTAAAAAAGCATGAATACGTTACCAGTTAAGGTCGTCGAAGCAATACGATGACCCTTCCCGTCGTGACCATGAAAAGTTCGATCACTCTCAGGGATCTCGAGAAGTCTGTCAATAACCTTCTTAGTTTCTCGCCTCACCACAATAGCATCCGCATTTACTACAAGGAAGAACGAGACAAAGTAAGACATCAACGATCGACGACGTATGCAACAAAAGACCCGAAAGAAAGGAAAAGCAAACTCACTCGTAGGGTTCCAGCATTCGATCAACCAAGAACACTCCTCGCCAAGAGTTGATTTTTTGACAAAATAGAAGGAGTCGGCCCAATGACGATCAACATGGCTTCCCTCGATGGCGATCTTAGCCGCCTTAGGTCTCGATCTAAGACCCACTCTTCTAACCGTTTTGGTTTGAACGTTGAAGGAGTAAGAAAGGTCATCAACGACAATCTCAATGCCGTGTTTCTCCCTCACGTCGTCTAGAGCACCAAAAATTCTCCAGACGCTCGGCAGAAGTTGGCCTACGGCGACCCCTAGTGCGAGCATGAACGCCTTCATCAACGGAGAGAAAGGAAACCGATGACCGGTGAGGAAAGGGTATTCATATACCGCAATCCACCCTGGACGATAGGCGTCGGCAGATACCCCTTGAGTAGGTATCTCAATCTCAACCTCGAGACCAAGATTCGCCAATGACCTCAGTCTCTCGACGTCGCGTGCCTCCGTCGATTTGCAATCAGAATCCTTCAAGATGAACTTTGGTACGTAGAAAGAAGCCATTTTTGGAAGCTGAGAAGAGAAATAAAGGGGAGATCTGAAGAAGGGAGAGGCAAATGGTCTTTTTGAGCGTAAGTAAGCGAGAAAGCAAGAAGTAATCAGAGTAGATGAGTTATAGAAGGAGCGGGAAGAAAATGGAGATCCTCTCCTTATATAGCCAGGGGGATCGCGAAGAAAGCGGGAGAAAATTTCAACGACATTATAGCCGTTGAGAAACTAGCTGTTACAATTGAACGTTATCGGCACGAAAAACGAAGCTCCTCTTCTGCCACGTAGAAATAATTGAAGAAGAAGGACGATCAAAGCTCTGCGACGATATTAAAAATTCAAGTGACGTAATCATCAACGCGTTCCTCGTACAATGAAGACGTATTCCATAAAGAAAGAAGGTGTCTCCCAGCTCTACTAGACGTTAAGCCATGTAAGACGCCTTAGGGGTATTGTTTGTGCCTAAAAATACGACGAGTGTGGAACGCGTGGTAAGCTACTCGTAGAAGGATATCATCGACGCGACGAGACGAAAGGAAGATATCGTCGACGTGACGAGACGTGGCAAAGATCTCGTTCTTCTTAAGGATTAGGTCGGCCGAGTATATTCTATCCTATTTTGTATTATATTATTGTAAATGGTAAAAGATACGGTAAAGAATATATTTTGCCTAGTTTGTTATATCGTTATTTAGATAAAAGGAAGAGATAAGATGTCGTTTCCTAAAAGATATCATTAGGGTTAGCCTATAAATAAAGGCTAACGCCTGCTTTGTAATCATCTAAGCCGCCATTCGAGTAATACCAAGCTAAAGTTTCAACCCTAATTTCCCATCTTGTTCTTGAGTGTTGAGATTATACCATACTCTTTGATCTTTTCCCTACAATTGCTTAGTTATCTTCTCGTAGGTAATTTCGCTACAAACAGTAACCCTGATGAAGTGATTGTATCTTTAATAGTCATTTACATGAAGTTTCAATCCATTCTCACATTGTTTGGGCGTTGGTTTGTCAAGTTAGAGACTTATAACTAGTTTGGTTTTTATAAAGGAGGTGTTACTTAAAAAGTAAGAAGTTGTGATTGGAAGTTACCCACATGGTCAAATATCTCTAATAGGGATTGAAAAATAGTTTCAATCCATTCCGACATCGTTTGGGCGTCGTTTTTGCAAATTGGGTATTTTAGTGTTTACGCATAGTTTCGAACCTCATTTTGTGTAAGCGAGACCTTATTGGTACTTTAGATGCCTAATAAGACTAATTTGTATAAGTTTTTCAAACATAATCAACATCGATGTTTTAGACCATACATATTGCGATAAGTTAGAGAGTTATGACTAGTTTGATTTTTACAAAGGAGGTGTTACTTGGAATGTAAGAATTTTTATTGGGAGTTACCCACATCGTCAAATATCTCTAATAGGCATTGAAACCAAGTTTCATTCCATTCCTACATCGTTTGGGCGTCGTTTTGTCAAATTGGGCTTTAAGGCCTTTTAGTGTTTACGCATAGTTTCAAGCCACGTTTTGTGTGAGCGAGACCTTAGTGGGACTTTATATGCCTAATAAGACTAAGTTGTATAATTTTTTGAAACAAATTCGAACATCGATGTTGTTGACTATACGTATTGGGACAAGTTAGAGAGTTATGACTAGTTTGGTTTTACAAAGGATATGTAGCATCTATGTTGTTACTAGAACAAAGCAACAATGAACATGAGCATCCTTACATCACGCAAGGATTGGTTCCTTGCGCAACGTAAGGATCTCATCCTTGTGTGACGTAAGGATTTGGAGATTAGCCAACTGCATGAACGTCTTGTCTCACTGCACCAAAGTAACTTCTGCATTCTGTCTAATACCTACAACTCCTTACCATATCATCTAACTTATCTTCCATATTCGAAAGTTAAACACCATTAAAAACCCCATTTTCAACCACCTTGAGCTCATACTAAAGCCATTCTAAATCGAAAACAAGTTCATGAAAAATGAAGAATGGAGAGGATGACAACAATGGAAGAGGTGAAGATGAAGTTCCATCAATTTATTATCTTAATGAGGTAATATTCATTCTAAAACCTTTAATTTTGAAGTGTTATTTTGATTTATAGTTTGATTTATAGTTTGATTTAGTTAGTTTTTCATGATTCAGGTACTAGTTCTATTGAAAAAGGTGTAGATCAGAAACTATGGTGATTGCGATGATTAGAAATTTGAAGATTAGATCTAGGGTTCATCCTTACAAAGGAAAATATGAAAAATTCCATGTCAAGCAATTAATGACGTCACGCAAGGATGATATCCTTACGTCACGTAAGAATCCTTAGGCGACATAAGGATATCATGCTTGCGTGACGTAAGGATATTTGTAGCAGATACTGAATATGTTTTTTTTCTATGGGACATAGGCCAACTTCTATATGTATACTGGCCTAAACAACATATCATTGGATGACTACGGTATACCATCGTTTGATCTCGGTTTGGGTTTTGACGGTTTTGGTCAACAATGTATGAACAATGAAATACCTTCGTTTGATCTTGGAATGGCTTAAGTTCAACCATGTATGAAAAATGGTATACCTTCATGTGCCCAACCTCAAATTACTAACGGAGTTGCATCAACATGGGAATATCTAGTATCACAGTTTGCGGACATCAACACGCCATCATTCAGATTTGGCTATGAATACACAAAATGGCCTTCACATCTGGTCAGACCAGTTTAAGACACAATTCTTGGATATATGTTTCCTCCTTTGCACACAAAACCACAATTCAATGCCCTTGTAGAAGATGAAGTAAATATCTAGAAGCTATGCAGATGTGTTTACAATAGATGAGTTGTTCGCTTCTAGAAACGAGGGAGCGACTTGGGCATTCAACCAAGAAATTAACTATCACTTTGCAATCATCAAAGGAAGGGGCAAAGTATCTATTGAAACAATTAGTGGAAAGCTTCAACTTCTCTGTCACAGAGCAAGAGGTAAGTTTTAACATCTTAGAATATAAGGAATTCCAAGACTAAGAAATGGTGATGTTTTTTCGAGTTAAAGCTTCTGGAGGAGACTAAAGGAGCTAGAGACTTACTGTAGTTGATGGTAGGTACAACCATCCTATATGGCACAAGTTTTCTTGAAAATTCCTTCGTTGGGAGAATGAATGACGGAGCATTCAAGATGACTGTCGATATGACAAATGCTCATTGTAAACCAAAATCTTCACCGCTCTCAACAAGTCTCCCAAGAACTTAACAAAAAGAAACAAGTGTACAACGTGATGGACTGAATAAGGAGGGGAAAATGGGAAGGAAGGATTGTTTGTAGCGAGAATACCGACGTAGTCGTACTCAAGCAATTGTAGGGTGATGATCAAACTTTACGGTAACAATCTCTTCACTCAAGAACATGATGAGAATATTAGGGTTTAAGACTTGTACTTTTGTATTGCTAAAGGAGATGAAACTTGATTACAAAGAAGGTGTTAGCCCTTTAAATAGGCTAATCCTAGTTCTATCTTTAAGGAAATAGAATAATATCTCACTAGTACAAAAGATGGATTCGGAAACGGTAATTTTACCATGGTTCCCATATAACCGAGGTAATCATTCCCATAAGTAATATTACCTCAGATTTGGAGAAGAACCGTGGTAATGTTCATGAATATTTACCTCGGTTTTTATTATAGCCACATAAATACCTCGGTTCTTATGATTATTACCTCGACTTTTTCATAACCGTGGTAAATATGTAATTCTGCTCGTTTAATTTTACCTAAGCTACGTAAAATTACCCCGGTTAATTTTTGAACCGTGGTAAATATACTTAGTAAATTTAATTCGGTTAATCGTTTACCTCGGTTTTAGCTGAACTGGGGTCATATTGTTTATCAAATTTAGCTTCAACTAATTGTTTCAGGCTTGATTTGAACGAGATTGTATATTTGATAATATTTATATCTTTAATTTTTTCCTCCAAAAGTAAATCTTTAGATATACATATATACCTACAAAGCCTTCCCTGTCAAACATTCCTTGAAGCCTACCCTCGTCTTTCTTTGTCAAACCCTAATTTCCTCTTCTTTCTTCATTCATCTTCAACACCCTAATCTTAATTATGCTCCTCTTAATTCTGCTGTGTAGATCGCTAAACGGAAATGGAGCTTTCCATGGAGCAGAATCCGCAGCCTGACACAACCAATCCCTCCAACGAAGACGAGATCGCTCCAGATCACCAGACTCCACCTTCTCCGCTCACCAACACGAACGGGTATAAGTGGCATAGATTCTATCTTGTAGTTCCCATATTGTGTATCTGGCACTCCTCTCTCAAAGCTTATTCCCTTTCTGTCACAATTTTATCAGTAGATTTTAGGGGTTTTTATCTTTTCCTTCTATCTAATATCGATATAAAACATGGTAAAAGATATTCTTTTAATATCTCTTACTACTTCTTTTACTACTTACCGAAGGAATATACAATAAAAGACCTAAATATACTCTGCCGACCTTGTCTTCATCTCGACGACGCCTTTATACTCATTTTCATCTCGTCGACGCTATCACCTACGTGTAGCTTCTCTGACGCGTTCCTTACTCGTCGTATTTTTAGGCACAAACAATACCCCTAAGGCGTTTTACGGATTTTATTGCCTTGCAGATCTGAGAAACGCCTTCTCTTTCTACATAATACGTCTTCATTTAACCAGGAACGTGTTGCTGAAGTCGTCGTCCTCAAAATTCATCTCGTAGAAATGCATCAATCGTCGCGCCTCTGCATTATTGTTCTTCACCTGATGGAATTCCTCGCAAAGCGTGCTTGTAACGTTCATTTTTCTCAACGACTAATTTCTGAACGGCTATAATGTCGTTGGGGATTAATTCGTGTCGTAATCTCCGCGATCCCTTGCCTATATAAGGGTGCATCACTGGTAAAGGATAAGTGCATTATTGATTAAGTAAAGGTCTGTCACTTGTAAAGTGTAGGTGCATCACTGGTTAACTTTGATTTGAAAGCTTGAAACTAATGATTGTATATAATAAATTGTATAGGTGTATCAATGGTTAAGTAAAGGTGCATCACTGGTGAAGTATAGGTGCATCACTGGTTGACTTTGATTTTTAAAGCTTGAAAATAATGATTGTATATAATAAATTGAGATTAGACAACTGATGCATATAGGCATCCGAGAGATGATCAAAGCTAAAGAGAGTTATGTTTCGTTGTTTAAACTGAGAGGAGGCCATGGAGGATGATTCTCCTCTACCGAATTTTTGCCGCTTTCCTTCTTCTATGGAGAACGAATTCGTCAAATTTGAGCGATGTCATGGAGAGATCGACGAATGAACAGGTCCGCGGCGAGAATACGTCGGGAGAGAGCGGCTTAATTTTATCGCTGAAAGAGAAAGGGGGAAACAGACGGACGAGATTAAAACATCACTTATGACACGGAGGGTGGAGATTGATTCTCACTCCTTATTTGTAAGAGCATCCTCACGATTTTTTTCACTTTTAGATATAAACCTTTTATCAATCCTCATTCACATTGTTCCCAACAACATCTCTTCGCTCCCTCCTACTCCAACTAGGTTTCTGACATGCCTCCCACTGTCTGCTTTCCACTTTGACTATGTGTTCCGACATTGCCTCTCTCTTTGATTCCGTCCATAAGGCAAAGCTTGAACGAGAAGGAAGGGAATCCAATTTGATGAATTTCGAAATGGATCTAGACCGGGGTTCAAGACGGTCTTTCCTCCTGATCAATGAACCTACAAAACCCTTCAAATTGTATCTGATAAGAGTCGATGGTGAAGCGGCAAAGGAAGAGGATTCGATGATTCTTGACGTCGATAGAGGAAGGATGCTTCATCTTCGTGGTTTGCATCAGATGAAAATTTAATCAAGGGTTGTATATTTGTATTTGATCAAAATAATATAAAGTGTTGTAGAGAAATATAACCATTTTCAGATTTTGTAGATGAAAAGTTTCATGCCGTTGAAATCCAAATGTAATAATTATATTAATTCAATAAATTTATCTGATATTATTCTGAAATTTTCTTTTATTTTGAATACTATGAAACTTTAGGATTGAAGATGGTCTAGATGATACTCCCTACTATCAGTAAATATGTTACAATCTATCTGATATATTAATAGGAAGGATCAAATGATATATTAATAGGAAGGATCAAATGACAACTTTTATTAAGATAAAAACTAGGATCGTTCATTTAAGTTAATCAATGGTTGAGATTGTTTCGGAAATGAGGAGTAAAATATTATAAAACGGTGGCAATTTTATAAATATTCTAATTTTATTTTACATTGACTTTAATGCCCCTACCCTCTTCCGCTCTCAACATTCGTCGTTTGCGATCTCTCTCGTTCAACTCTGTAGAGAAGCATCTCCTTGGAGAGGGGGGTTTCCGCCATGAGAGAGCGCCCGAGCTTCAATTCGGCGTCGGGATCGACTGGTTTTGGAGGTTTAGGTAAGCAATTGTTTGCCCAATTTTTGATGGCGGATTTTAGGGCTAGATTTGGGATTTATGTTGAGTGAAAGTGGAATTTTAGGGTTTTGGAGGCTTGGACGTAGGCGTGGTCTAAGGTTTGGCTGGAGGGGACGATAGTCTTTTTCAAATAGTTTAGTCCTCCATGGATTTCTCCTCCGAGTTCTTCACTCCAAGCAGACAACAGGTTTCCTCTTCTTCTTCTTGCTTCTTTCTTTTCTACTTTCTCGTGCTTTCTTGAAACATTTTTGGGTGAATTCGTTTTGGCAGAACGAAAGTAAGCTGCCTGAAGCGTCGAGCTCCGTTCTTGGCAGGAGAGATGTTGTATTTTTTCTACCCTCTTATTCCGCTGCTGATGTCTTTTTCTTGTTTTTATCTGAGAATGAATTCCATGGATTTAAGTGATGGTTTCTTTTGGCTTCAGACAACTGGAAACAAGAATGAAGCAGTCCAACAACACGATGTATGCCAGGATAAAATGATCCCTGAAGCTTGGTGTTACTCTTGCAATGAATATCGTTTATCATTGCATTTGGATTGCGCGTTTAAGGATTTTAACGCTTGATAATGAACGATATCATCAGCCGTTTGTCCAAGACCATCGAAGAGCTCTTTGTACATACTTACATTATCCTTCGAAGCAGTCTTTTCAAACAACATTTAAGGTGAATGTCTTGAATTTTTTGATTTGTGACTTTGCAGGTAGCAGGAGTTCTGTAATTCGAAGATGTAATGGAAGTTAGCATGGCTCCTGCAGTATCTGACAGTGGCAAGAGCTCTTCAAGAAAGGAAGTATAGCTTGAAGATCACTGAGAAGTAAAAAATAAACGAGAAGAACTACTTCAAAGGTGGAGGTGGAGATTCTGAAGATTTGCAGGGCGGTTGCAGATTTCAATTGAAAAGAACTGTCGACGAATCACTTAACTTGCCTGGATCGGGTATGAAATTCATGGCTCTCACTGTGTTTGTGGAAATGCCTGAATGAAAGATCAAACTAAACTAGGATGATGAACCTATATGCTGATTTGTGCATTGTTTTGCTGCATTTGAGTTAGGTTCCTTAATGTTGCACTGTCAATTTGGTAAAAGAATAGAAGTACAGGATGGGTTTATTCATGGGTGATGATTTTCCTACTAGCTAGATATGTTGTCATGAAAAGATTTAGTATAAATCATGTTAGAGGAATAGGGTAGTCTAAATCATGTTAGAGGAATAGGTTAGTCCAAATCATGTTAGAGGAATAAGTTGATTTGCAATGAACCTGCAAAGCTTGAATAGTGAACCTGCCTTGATAAATTAATGAACTTAAGCTTGAACAATGTCATAAAGGTAAAAATAAAATAAAATTCTCTTCCTCTTTTTAGCTTGTAATTATACTAGATTCATTTTGTATGTGTGTGTGTTTCATTTTGTATGTGTGTGTGTTTCAGTATATGAGGATGGGCATTAAAATCATGTGACCATTCCTTGATATTTTACCATCTAAAGGTTATTGAACTAGATGATGTGTATTCTGAAGATATAAAACAGATAATGGTTGTTGCTTATGATACATGCTCTATTCATTGTGCAGCTCACTGGAGACCATTCAACAGAATCTGAGGATGCATTTTTCAGGGATTTAGGATTTCCACTCAATTTCAAACTTGAGAAACTGAGGATTGTCAAGATAAATTGGGTTAGACCTTTTCTTCAGGGAAAGGATTTCATTAAAGAATTTCAAGAGGCTATAACTATGGAACTTGGTAAGATATATTCTGGGCTATTCAACACTTACACCATGATGTAGCGGGAATGCATATTATTACGAGATTACTTTGCGTTTTTGAATCTTGTATGGCTTGCTAATGAGCATATATGAATATGATTATTTTTTGTCTCATGGAGACTTTTTACAGGAAGCTAAAAATTCAGAGAGAACTGCCAATAATTTCCGTAGCAACAAACAAGTCAAGGTTCCTAAAGTTTTCTAGGTAAAGCTTTTTTTCAGTTTTTAAATATGATTCAAGTTATCCCAGTCCCGAACTCAAATATCTATTATTTTTCTTCCAACTATCTTATTCAGGAATTGACAACTGGCCAGGTTTTGACTATGCAATTTTGTGCTGGGCATAAGGTTGGTATAACTCGTTCGAGTCAAATGCATAGAGCAAATTAGATTTTTCTTTACTAGTGATATGTGCAATGTTATCAGTGTTTGTGATGAATGATCTAAGAACCTGCAAGTGATTAAGAATTCTTAGCTTTCAGGTTGATGATTTGGATTCACTGAAACAAGAAGGAATAGATCCAAAAGAGGTATGTTGTCCTCTCTGGTGTCCAGTAACCTTATAGTGCAACACTTGCTTTATTTTTCATGACGGACAACTTGTTTCCGCGCCTGTTGAGATGCTTTTTTAAATCATGTTATGTGATAGATCTACTTGTAATTGTAGGTTGCAAGAACATTAGTTGGAGTTCTTGTGATTGTTGTAAACTCAAGTCTGTTTTTACGTATGGTATGATTAAATATAGTGCTTCTTGACCATGGGACCTACAAAGAATTGGATGAAGAATTCAGACTAGATTATTGTCGACTCTGGGAGGCATTAGTTCTGCTGGATTCAAATAGACTTCAAGAACTTGGTGAACGATTTGGTGTTGGTAAATATACCAAATTTTTACCTCTAATATTCAGTGGAAAGATGATAAACATGTGATAAACAGAATTCCCATGATAATAGAATTCTTTTATATCTGGTTTATTCTGTCATTAGGTAACATGCTCTTAGCTAACAGACCTCTAATCCTATATTTTGCTATAGGGAAAAGCAAAGAAGGTTGTCCAGGCTCAAAGTTTGTGGTTTGAGGTCCTCAAATCTCATATTGAAACAGGCACCCCATATATGCCTTTCAAGTTTGTGTATTTTAAGACATTATGCATGCTTGTACAAGATACATGCAACAGGAAAAGCAACCAACAAAATATTGGGACAATTAAGTCATCTAACTTGTGCACTGAGATAATTGAGTATACTAGTCCTACTGAAACAGTGGTCTGCAATCTAGCATCACGAAATCGTGCATTTTTAACGAACCTGCAATGCATTTGACATGAACCTAATATACATATATAATGAACCTGCAGTACATTGATCAAGAACTTGGAATACATGGCTCTGAAATTGGTTTGACATGAACCTCTCTTAATTTATGAACCTTAAAGAGTATTGATATGAACCTGCAAAAACATTATTAAACGTGCAAGTCAAAACTAATGAACCTTCACAAAGATTATTGAACCTGCAAAAAAACACCTTTGAACCTACTAGTGTAATATCATGTACCTACATAAAACAATTTTGAACTTGAGTGTAGACTCATGTACCTACAAAAATTAGAGGTGCAACTAATTAATGCTTAGCTTAGTTAAGTTCACTTAATTTTCCATTACTTTGCTTTCAGGTTTATGGTGTTTTTCAGGCGAGTTCATCATTTTCTCTATCTGTTTATGGGATTTCCCTTGCAGATTCATGAGATTTTTCTTGTATATTCATCAAGTTTAGCTTTGCAAGTTCATGAGTTTTATCTTCATGTACGTTCATGAGTATTTTCTTACTGGTTAATGGAATTTTCATGAGTATTTACCATATGTGTGTAAGACAAAACTGACAAGGATACAAGGAAAACCTGCAAGGATAATACCATGAATACAAAAGACAAAACTGATGAACCTACAAATTAAAATTGATGAACCTGCATAGAAAACCACATGAACCTACAAGGAAATCGGTTTTATGAATTTTCTCGATTATAATAATTAGGTTCAATCATGTATGTGTAAAGGTTCATGGGTTATAACAATCAAGTTCATGTGTATCAATGAATAAGTTTATGTCAAAGTTTGAACCTAAATGTGTAAACCAATGAACTTGTATGACTAAACCACCGAACTATATGTCACTTTGAGCATTAGACTGGGAAATTTAAAAACTAATGATCCTGCATAATCTCTTTTTTTCCTGTTGCATTGATTCGCTAATGAGCCTGCCTTGCTTAACCACTGAACATGCTCTTAGAGTAATGGAACTTGTGATTGATTTATTCGTTTTTATTGAACTTTTGCTTGTTTCATGAATCTACATTGATACCCTAATGAACCTGCCTAGCTTAACCAATGAACCTACGAGGATGTGTTTTTTCTTAATTGCAAATTTCCAATAGTCAATAAACATACCTATTGAAATGATTCCAAAGTCATCATAAATCCAAAGCACAAAAAGCTTTCTGACAATAATAAGACTTTGAGAAAGTTCATTAGTTTTCACTTGCAGATTCACTAGTTTTCACTTGCAGGTTCACTAGTTTTCACTTGCAGGTTCGTTAGTTTTCAGTTGCGAATTCATAAGTTTTAACTTACCGTTTCTTTAGTTCTCACTTATAGTTTCACTAGTATTGATCCAAGTTCATGGAGTAATTAATAAGAATTTAGTTTAGCAAGATAAATAGTGAAAAGTTCATAGTATTTTGGATGCAAGTTCACAATAGTTTGTATGCAGATTCATTTCTCTCTATTCGATACAATATATTTGCTTTTGCCTTGTCAAATTACACAGACACGTAATCACGAGAGCCATAACACAAATGAAATAGAAAGCCAACACACTATCAAGAAGAAGAGAAACATTGGTTCAAAACATAGGTTCCCAATAGCTAAAAATGGAGGTTCATAAATTCATGAAAATATACGTGTAAATTCAATAACAGGTTCACTGTATTATAAAATCTTAATATAAAAAATCAATGAACCTCTACTATAAATTGGTGAACCTCTTTAATACATCAGGGAACCTATATTATAAAGTCGCATAAGTAAAAAAACTAATGAACCTGCAAACTAAACTTGATGAACTGATATAAAAAATCTCATAAACACATAAAACAAAAGTGATGAACCTACAAGTAAATAATGATGAACCCGCATAAAAAAATCTCATGAACCCATAAGAAAAAACTAATGAAATACACATAAAAAAATCTCGTCAATGTGGAACAAAAATTCGATAGAAAATGGTTAGATTTATAGCAGTGTAGCAGTAGGTTCATGAAATTATACATCGAGGTTCATGGACGATACTAATAAGGAAAAATGGTGGATATGACGAAAGTTTAAAAAGCAAGTCAATCAAATTAAAACTTATGAACCATTAATTATAAGTTGAACCTTTAATATAAACATTCGTAAATATTAAAACATAGCTTCATGAATTGTGAACGCTATGAACCAGAGATTAAAAAATCTTTATGAACTTGTAATCTAAACTTTTGTAAATACTAAAACGTAGGTTCCTGAATTGTGAGGCTATATACCCGGGAGATGAACCCACACGACAAAACTCATGAACATGCAAGAACATAAAAATTCATCAATTAAGAAAAATCATGAACCCCCAAGTTAGATTCAATAAACTCATAAATGAAAACGCGTGAACTTGCAAGGTAAAACTCAGGAACTAGATGTTAAAATGTAATCATAGGAAAAAAATTAATGAACTTGAAAAAAATAATTAATGAACCCGCTTGAAACCTACAGGTCTAACTTGTTGAACCTACAGGTCTAACTTGTTGAACCTACAGGTCTAACTTGATGAACCTACAGTTCGTAGTTGTAGGTTCATGTGTTTTAACTTGTAAGTTCATAAGTTTTGTCTAACAAGTTCATTAGTTTTTTTTAGAACTTCTTTTTTGTTTTTCGTGAAAAAATACTCTCACAATCCTCAGGTTCATAAAAAGAAAAAAGTATCTTAAGTTCATTAGTTTCTATATCTGGGTTTATGAGTTTCACCTGCAGCTTCATTAGTTTCTATATAACTCATTTTTTTATTTTTCATCAAAAGTACTTTAATATTTGTCAGGTTCATGATAAGGAAATGTTTCTTTAACTCATTAATTTTTACTTACATGTTCATTAGTTTTCATTTGTAGGTTCACTAGTTTTTACTTGCAGGTTCATCCAGATTTCACTTGCGGATTCATTAATTTAGACGTTTCTTTACTTCTCACTTGTGGGTTCATAGGTTCAATGAACCCATAAACATGCAAAAAAATCCGATGAACCCATTCGACAAAACTCATGAACCTGCAAGAAGAAAAAATTCATCAATTAAGAAAAATCATGAACCCGCAAGTTAGATTCAATGAACCCATAAATAAAAACTCGTGAACTTGCAAGTTAAAATTAGGAATTGAATGTTAAATCGTACAAGTTAAAATGTAACCATAGAAAAATAAAATTAATAAACCTGAAAAAAAATTAACGAACCCGCTTGCAAATCGTATTAACCCATAAGACATAACTTATGCGGCTACAAATTAAAACTTATGAACACACATGGAAAATCACATAGAACCTAGATTAATGTACATAGACTTGTAGGCTCATACCGGTAGTGTTCAGGTTCACTAGTAATTTAATGAACTCGTATGTGTAAATCGATGAACCTGGTACGTAAGTGTAACCTTAGGTTTGCTATATCAGGGATGAAATTGTTATTGGTATGATGACGGTTTAACTCTTTGTTTTGACATTTATGTGCCATGTTGTTGTTATACTTTTGTTCAACATTCAAGTAAGAAAGCTACTTCTGAATATTTGTTGAACCTACAGGTCTAACTTGTTGAACCTACAGGTCCAACTTGTTGAACCTACATGTCTAACTTGTTGAACCTACAGTTTGTAGTTGTAGGATCATTTGTTTTAACTTGCAAGTTCATAAGTTTTGTCTAACAAGGTCATTAGTTTTTTAATAACTTCTTTGTTGTTTTCCATAAAAAATACTTTCACAATCCTCAGGCTCATAAAAAGAAAAACGTATCTTAAGTTCATGAATTTCTATTTGCAAGTTCATTACTTTTCATATTTGGGTTCATGAGTATCACTCGCAGCTTCATTAGTTTCTATATAACTCATTTTTTGTTTTTCATCAAAACTACTACTTTAATATTCGTCATGTTCATGAAAAGAAAAATGTTTCTTAAGGTCATGAATTTCTACTTAGAAGTTCATTAGTTTTCATTTGTAGGTTCACTAATTTACAATTACCGGTTCATTAATTTTCAATGAAGTTATATGCCTAAATCGATGATACAGATAAATCTCTCGTTGCTACAAATGAACCTCGTGTTGAAACACATGAACCACCTGTTAATACAGATGAACCTCATGTTGATACACACGAACCTTTGTAATTCATTCTCTTTGTAGCTTATTTAAGATATGATTCATAGAGTTTCATGAAAAATGCACTATTCATAGACAAATAGCCTAGCGTGAACCTGTCTGTTACTACTTATGAACCTACCAATTGATACACATGAACCTATATTAGAATTACGGTTTGTGAAGTCTGTGAACCTCCACTTATGAGTTTGTGAACCTATATTATAAAATTTATGAACCTTAATTCTTAGCTTTGTGAACCTATTTCATGAAATTGACATGTAGAATCCAAAAGAACAAAAGAACAAAAGAACAAAAGAACTACAATTTCTTTGACTTAGCCATATAGGTTCAATGATCTAATCATAGAGGTTCAATGCTTTATTAATATTAGTTCATTGATTTACATGTAGATTTTCATGAACTTCTGCATAAATAGTGATTTTTGAACTTTTTATACATAAACTTCATATTTTAAAATTTCTAGGTACACTAAATTGTAATACAGGTTCACAAAATTTATACTAGAGGTTCGCTGATTTTATAATACAGATTCACCAACATTATACTAAAGGTTCATTAAATTGTAGTACAGGTTCACCAAGTTTATACTATTGGTTCACTTCATATTTTAAAATTTCTAGGTCAAATAAATTGTAATACATGTTCACCAAATTTGAACTTTTTATAATATATACTAAACGATCACTAAATTGTACTACAGGTTCATCAATTTTTTTTTTAAAACCCCCAGTGCCAAACACTGGATCACACACTTGTATATTGCTCATCCAAAAGTTTACTTACATGACTAGGAATATTAGAATTCCAAACTCTCAACCCCAAAAAAGCCATGGCTCACACCTAGCTAACTCGTGAGCAACCGTGTTCCCACTCCTAGTAACAAAACTCCATTTAATCTCCCCACACCAATCTTCTAAAAGTATTACATCATTCAACAACAAACTAATACTCGAAGGACAAGACCTTTTATCCCCTCTGAGAGCTTGGATGAGAACTAGACAATCACTTTCCACTTTGATTCGGCGCCAATCAATAGTAGCAGCTAGAAGTCCTTTGAACAAGGCCTTAACTTTAGCAATTAGAGGGTCATACACTGCTCTCAGCTGCTCAGTACATGCCCCTAGATTGCGACCTTTCTCATCCCTAATACAGAAGCCTAATCCAGCCCCTTTCTCATTGAAAATAGCGGCATCCTAGTTGACTTTGATCCAGCCAACAACAGGAGCTTCCCACCCTAATCTGTTGACAAACTTTGCCTTCTCGACATGTTTCTTTGGTTGCCTGATACCTTCCAACAATAAGAGCATCCTCTTTGAAATTCCCTTCAAAGACGAAAGAGTTTCTTCTATCCCAGATGGCGCACATAACAGTGATGAGAAGGCTGAAATTATCCTCATCAAGGCCCTCTTCCATTGACTCGAGCCAATCCAGAATATTCCTTGGCCTCTTGTTAACATGTATCCCAAACTATTAGATCTTGTGACCATGAACTTCCAAGTTCATTGCAAAATCTAATAATCTGCTTGTAATTTAGAGAACTTGAGAGTTGTCAATGAAATACCTTCATGTGAAGGTCCAATCCTGATGAGGAGGCATGCACACAAACACCCACGTCTGCTGATCCTGTTAACAAATCATCAAACAGGGGAAACAAGAAGGCAAATTTTACTTCAGCTGAATTACCAGAGAAAAACACAAGCAAAAAGTACTGAATGATATACCAAGAAGCAAAGGATAATCCTCAGCTGCCAACCAAATTGTTTGAAATGGCACACGCTTGAGGTGCAACTTCTGTATTTTCTCCTCATATTTTTCTTTCTCAGGCCCTTTTCCTGCAGATCCCATGCAATAATATAACAATCAGTCGATCACATTCTATTTATTGTTAACGCACACAAAATCTGACAGCAGAAGACTGACCAATGATTATAAATAAAAGTGTGAGATACAAGTATTGCCTTCCATTAGACATTTCTTGCCAAAGCATCTCTTAATCAGTTGAATCATATTATGTAAGATTGCAGCAACTCGTCTGTCATACATAATCTCCTCCACCTTTCCTCGTGCATTCTAAAGCTTTTCCTTGTGCGTCCTTGAATACCCCAATAAAGATGAGTAATGTTAATGTCTATTCATCCACAATGTTGATTTAACAGACCACCTTCCCCTTTAGCTCCACATCATCATCTTTAGTTATGTACCTGCAATTGCAATTTTTGTGTGCTAAGAGAGTTAGCTTTTGAATAAACATCATTAGAATCCTCAAGGTTCAGATCACTACCTGGTTCATTAGGTAGACAATGCAGGTTCTCTTCTGGCTGTAAGCTTGAGTCTTCTGCAATGTCTTGTTTTCAACATATGGAAGCTGCACAGTAGAAAAATTCAGGTACTGTATATTAAGAACATAAGTCATGTATTGAAATGGTTGACTAAATTATAGTATAGCACAAATTTGTCAAGCAGAAAAAAATCACAAGAAGCAGTGAGAAAGCATATAATATCTGATAAGCAACAAAAAAAAGGATGTGAACCTTAAAAAAATCTTATGAACTTGTAGGTCAAATCCCAAGAACCTACACATCTTATTTGTTCCAAATAGAAGTCCAACTCTTGGTAAATCAAGAATTGTATTGTGATTGGACAGTAATGTTTGGTTCATCTTCCTTTTATCAAAAATCTGTTCAACAGATTCTATGAACTTAGTGCACCCATTTGTCAAATTAGAAACTTCAGAAATCTGTAAATGAGGAAAGCAATGTACTGTCGTCATTGACATGGAAATGCATGGATATTTGAGGTGACAACTGGAAACTGGAAAGCTTGACATGAAGAGAATCATGCCAATCTTTAAGATATCGTTCATGAAGAGAAACTAGAAACTGGAAAGCTTGATAAAAACAAATTTTTTTTTAGAGAAATTGTAAGAGCGGTACCCGAAGATTGTGAGAAATTTAGAGAAAAATTTAGAGAAATTTAGAGAAAGGTTCAGATGCGAGGACGAAAGGAGTGTCATGGGGATGTCCAGGGAGAGCGGAGAAAGAGCAAAGCTGGAAGTGATCAAAAGGAGGAGAGGCCGATTTGATTTGATTTTATCCTCTCTCTCTCTCTCTTTCGCTGGTTAGAGTTTTTCGATCAAAGTGCAATCGAGAACTCTAGAGACCGAGAGCGCAATAATCTCCATGGAAGGGGAGACCCTACAAATCCCAATCAGAAGCAGGCGTTGGAGAATCCCTGGAAATCGCCATGGAAGGAAGAAAGGTCGAGTTTGGAAGAGAATCGCTCTTCGAGAGCGAAGAATCGCCATGGGAGATGGGAGAGAGCTGGTTTTACTTTTTTGCCCCTGTGTTCCTCAAATATTTACAGAGTATTGCCACCGCTTTACTTATCCAGGCTTCTTCTTTTTATTTTTTTTGTATTTAATCTCAGTCGTTGATCTATCAAATCCAACGACTCACGTTGGTTCTTATTCTTATCTTAAGAACTAATCTCTCTAAAACTCACCTCTATATATTAAAGTTAAGCTTCTTAGAGCTTTTAGAGTGACTTTAGGCTTAGTTTGTTACACAATTATTATTTTTTATCTTTAATTTCAATTATTAATAGATTAGATAATTATATTAACAAATAAATCTTAAAAAATTATCATTCCTTTCAACAACACATATACAAGCTATTTTATTCGGAATAAATATTATGTTGAAGGTTTATATATATTCTTACGATAAAGTTAGAATTATTTTTTATAATAAAAATTAAGTCAAGTTATGTACATAATCTTCATGAAATAAAATATATAGTCTTTACAAGAACAAAGTTAATCTTATTTTTTTCGGCGAACTCGATTAAAATGATATACAAATTTCATACAAATAATATGAAATTTACCGTTATGACACAGGTCACTACATCGGTAAAGTTATTAGATCAATCAACCTAAGATTAAAAATAGGAGATGATTCGTTGTATCGCACTCGCGCTCGTGCAGTATGGAGAAGCGGTGGCAATTTTGCAAATATGAAAGAAAATATTTTCGAAAAGACGGAAATACCCTCGCTTCCTTTCTGTGCTCCATCCTGCTCTCCAGCGAGAAACGAAGTGGAGAAACCCTATCCACCGCGAGCGAGGGATCTTCGATCGACGAACAACAAATCATCGATCGTTAGTAGGTGGCAATCAACATTCGTCCCTAATCTCGTCTAGGAGGCCGATGTCGAAGTATCTGGCGATGCTCCTCCATGTCGATATCGAAGTCGCCTTGCCGATGCTCTTCCATGTCGATGTCGAAGTCGCCTTGCCGATGTCGTCTGGTGGTGATGAGAGAAGGATGGTGTTCGAAGACGGTGATAAAGTGACTAGTAGTGGAATCCTTCATTGGTAATGCTGCCAAAATCCATCTTAGTTTTCTTGCGGCTGTTGATCGATGCCGCCAATCTGTCCCCAAGTCCCGACTTTGAAAAAGACGATCTATAGGTTTGATCAATCAATTCATCTTATCCTTCCAATTTCCTCTTTTTAATTGTTCGTTTTACTTTGATCTCTGTAAGATTTTTCATATGGATTTACAATCTGCACTGTTTTAGGGTTCAACTCGTGTGGATTGCTGGATGTGTGATGGAAACCTAGTCCTAAAATCTCTGCAAGGTTCAAGAAAACAAGCATGTTATTTGTTTATTCATCATTACATTTGGCAATTTTATATAGGTTTGCTTGCAGCTCAAATGCTTGTGGAAGTGCCTTTGGTTCATTGTGTTTGCAGAATATTATTGTGCTTCTGATATGTATCATGTCAACTGAGTGTTTTTGCTGTCATGGTGCTGCGTAATTTGGATTGCACCACATATCCAATTTCTCAAGCTTCTCATGATTTAATTGTAATACTTGTTCAGATGGCGGGTTGTGAACTGAATGATTGGCATCTCCTGGGGCGCTCTCGCTCACCTCGGCTGCTGCTGATCCCAACTTCGACGACTTGCCATGGCCTGCAGTTATTCAGAAGCCAAGGATTTTGTAAAAAGATTATTGAATAAGGATTATATTAAAGGATGACGGCGGTTCAAGCTTCAAGTAAGCTATCTGCTTTCATTTGGTTTCTCTTTTCTCAGGATTTGATAATGAGACAGTGGCCCTGCTTCCTTCTAGAATCTGTTTTAGCATAGATTAAGGTCACTCTAATTCTTCTGACTTGCATTGTTTTTCTTGGTATGTCAATTTGCATATTGATATGCCAATTTATAGCTTCCAAAATGACATGTGAAGGCCTATTGACTCATTTATATCTTGTTTACCCAGCTATTGGAGTTTCCTCCACTACAAATTTATATTGTTGTTTTCTACTCTTGAGTTTGTATCCGAATGATTGAAGTAAACACTGATTTACTATAATGATGTATATTCTCTTCTTGCACATTGTTATTATTATTTTGATCTACACATACAGGTTCATTGAATGATTTTCACATACGGGTTCATTCTCTTTCTCATATAGTTCATTGATCTACACATACAGGTTCATTGATTTACTCATATAGATGTATTCATCAACACATAAAGTTTCATTGATTTTTTAAACCCTTTCATTAAAGAACAATCCATTGAAAAATGAGTACGCATACAAAAATCATAAGACAACAAGTTGAATGATTTACGAGAGTTTCATAAACATAATCGACTATCACGCTCCAAGTTCATAAAAAGAACAGTATAAACTTGTATGTAAGTATAAATGAACTTGTTTGATAATATGCATGAACCTTCTCATTGATAAATATGAACTCGTCTGAAAATACATACTTGAGTTCATAAATATATGCCTAGAGGTTCATGAAAATATGCCTAGAGGTTCATTAAAATATGCACTTAGGCTCATGAAAATATACACTTAGGTTCATAGGAATATACTTAGGTTCATGAAAATATGTGTGGAGGTTCATGAAAATATGTCTAGAGGTTCATAAAAATATGCCTAGAGGTTCATGAGAATACACACTTAGGTTCATGAAAATACAAGCTTAGGTTCATGAAAATACAAGCTAAGGTTCATGAAAATATATAGTTAAGTTCATGAAAATATGCCTAGAGGTTCACGAAAATATGCCTAGAGGTTCACGAGAATATGCCTAGAGGTTCACGAGAATATGCTTAGAGGTTCATGAAAATATGCCTAGAGGTTCATGAAAATATGTCTAGAGGTTCATGAGAATACACACTTAGGTTCATGAAAATACACACTTAGGTTCATGAAAATATCCCTAGAGGTTTATGAAAATACACACTTAGGTTCATGAAAATATACACTTACTTTCATAGCAATACACTTAGGTTCATGAAAATATGTCTAGAAGTTCATGAAAATATATCTAGAGGTTCATGAAAATATGCCTAGAGGTTCATGAAAGTATGACTAGAGGTTCAGGAAAATACACACTTAGGTTCATAACAATAAACTTAGGTTAATGAAAATATGAGGTTTATGAAAATATGCCTTAGGTTCATGTTGATAATCATGTAGGTACATGTCGACTGCCTTACAGGTTCATGCTAATAGTCTTGCAGGTTCATTTAGCCTAATTTATTTTTTAATGAACACATTGAACTAAAAGACACTAGGTTCATGTCGATAGTCGTGTAGGTTCATGTCGATAGTCTTATAGGTTCATGCTAATAGTCTTGCAGGTTCATTTAGCCTAATTTATTTTTTAATGAACACATTGAACTAAAATGCTTTATGTTCATGTCGATAGTTGTGTAGGTTCATGTCGATAGCCTTATAGGTTAATATCAGTAAGTCTTATAGGTTCATGTTGATAGTCTTACATGTTCATTTAGTCTAATTTTTTTTAATGTTCATGTCGATAGTCGTATAGGATAGCCTTACAGGTTCATGTTGATAATCTTGCAGGTTCACTTAGCCCAATATTTTTTTTTAATAAACACATTGAACTAAATTACACTATGTTCATGTCGGTAGTCGTATAGGTTCATATCGATAGCCTTGCAGGTTCATGAATATTTTAACCTGATTTTCTTTATTAGTAAAATATTAAACTAAAATGCTTACTCGTTAATTCACATGAACCTCTCGTCAAAACATATGAACTTGTACTTAAGTTCATGTCAGATGCTCATGATTCAGGTCTATAGTTAAGCAGGTTGATTCATATGCTCATGATCATTTTATTAGGATAATCCCTCATGATCATCACTTGCACCGTTGTAGCAGCCAAAAAAGACCCAACATAGACCCAGAAAAAACTTGTTCAAAATCCATACAATTTCACCTTCTTCTCCGCCATTACTTGTGTTCATATAAGAAGATATTGATCTATTTCTGGGTTCTTAACCTAGCAATCGTGTTATAAGCATGAAGATGTTTCATGAGTTGACCCAAAATAGATAGAGTTAAAGTCAATTTGTGTTCTAATACTAACCACTCGTTTAGTTAATGATCGATGACATAAGCAAGTCCAATTGCAATGAGTTCGGTTATGAAGCTAACGTACAGTGCAAATTATGCTACAAAGTTCCATCCTCATCACAAACTTCAACTCCTGTTTGATACTAAAAAAGCTTCTACCAACATACTAGTACTTTCCCATTAACCCATTTTTATTGGCCCTTACTATTTAACGCCCACTCTTTTTGCTATTTACCGCCCAGGCGCCGTGCGTCACGCGTGGATTATATCCGTGCGTGACGCATGGTTTAAATCCACACGTCACGCACCGAACAAAACCATGCGTGACGCATGGACACAAACCATGCGTCATGCATGGATTTTTTTACCTATAAAAGCCCAAAACATCAAACCCTACCATTTTGTTACCTTCCCCAACATACCTCACGGCGGCTGCACCTCCACAACGCACCATTTTACCCCAAAAACCATCATTCTCATCATCTTTTTGCATATAAGGTATGTAAACATTAATATTTCATTGTTATGGTATGGTATTGATGTATATATGAGGTTTTCATGTTGTTTTGATGATATTTACTTCAAAATCCAATGTGTATGTTAATTAGTTGATTAGAAATGATTAAACTTGTAATATATGAATGGATTGTGTACTTTGTTGATAATTTATTGACCAATTTGATATTTTCATGTGTATATAGTGTTATTAGGGTTTTGATATTGAATTAGGGTTTTGTGAATTAGGGTTATGAATTAGGTTGTTGAAATTTGGTATGATTTTGATGAAATTATTGAAAAACTGTTAGAATTTTGGAAAAACTGTTAGAATTAGGGTTTGAAACATGAAGAAACTGTTGACGAACAATTTGTGGAATGTGCAATTCCACACGTCACGCATGGATTGAAGCCATGCGTCACGCATGGATTGAAGTCATGCGTGACGTGTGGAATTGCACATTCCAGAAATTGTGTTCTGCAGTTTCAGATTGGATTTGATGATATACTGATTGAGTTTTTGATGATATTCTGATTAAATTCAGTCAACTGATTAATTTTGTGGAATTGCACATTTTATGATGCAGATATGGATGGTGGTCGTCGACCTGGACGCGATACTCGTAAAAAAAAACAGAGAACTGAAGAAAAAAGATCCCGTAGTTCCAAAACCAAGGAAGAAGAAGAATAGACAAGAATCGCCTCCTCGTCGTTTAGAGTTTTCTGGTGAGATGCAACAACAGCAGCAACAACAACAACAACAACAGCTACAAGAGCAACAACAACAGCATCAACAACAACAACAACATCAGCAGCTAGCTTTGTCCGCTGCAAGTTTCGATCCCCAGGGTTCCCCTCATTACTTTCCTGGCACCCCCATTCTGATCCCACATCAAACACTGTTTCCACAACAAACACAGTTTCCAGGCTATCCGGGCTATCCACAACAAGAGCAATCATTTGTGGAGATGATGAGACAGGCTACTGGTTCTCATAACTTTGAGAACCCTCAGACGGGTGATGACCACTACGCACTGGTTTCTTGTAGCAGTGCAGGGCCATCAGCTGGGGGTGAAAATGCTGATTCTGATTCTGATTATGAGCAGGAGCATGAGCATGAGGAATAGGGTGAGGAAGAGGATCGGACATATGAGAATGTTCATGAAGAACATGAAGAAGCGGAAGAGCAAGAGGAGCGAGAGGAACAACCCAGAAGACGACGACGACGACGACAACCTCCGGTCAGAGACATATACGTCCCTCAGTTAGAGGGGGGGTACTCCTGGAGGTCCACAAATTCCGGAGCTGCTCATAAGCTTTGAAGCTCATACAACCTTTTTTGTGCAAAAAGGAAAGGTATGTAATTAGAATTTGGTTTATAGATTCAATACTTATCATAACTAATTTAATGTTAGGAAAATGGTTGAAAAAAATGAAAAAATTACATTCAGTTCATTATTTGATTATATGAAAGATGAAGTATGTTTATTTTTATTTATGAATTGATTATGTGTTGTGATATTAAATTTGTTAATGTATGAATTGATTTGATTAAATTGATGGATTATTTGTTGAACTATTTGTAGTTTTGTTGAAAATTTGGTTAAGGTGTTCTGTACATAATGCAGAAATTGGTTTCTTTGCATTCTGTCAAATGCAAATCCACGCGTCCACGCGTGACGCATGGTTCATGTCCACACGTCACGCATGGTTCTGTTCCACACGTGACACATGATTCATGTCCACACGTCACGCGTGAAGTTTCATTTCAAAGAATGTCAAGTTTCTGCAGTTTCTGGAAAAAATTTATGCGTTATTGAAATGATTTGTGTTACGTAATCAATTTACAGGACAGAGGCGTACTACCTTACCAGACCAGACAATCACAGCTGAAAGATTGGGAACTTAATTCTGACTTGCCATGGGGTAATCACGCAGTTGCAACGGAGCTGACTCATCTCAGGCTGTTGATGTACGATGTGATTGATTATCCGCTCATTTGCGCCTTTATAGAAAGGTGGCATCCTGAAACAAACAGCTTCCACATGCCATTTTCTTAGATGACAGTGACGTTGCTCGACATCAAGAAGCTGATGTTGCTTCCTATTCACGGGAAACCTATGGTGACCGACCCCACCGCTTCAGTCGGGAGAACTACCAACAAGAACTATTTTGGTGAAAAGGGACGACAAAATTTTCATCTTCAAAATGAACAGCTCGATAGTTATTGGATTAGAGCGAAAGAGTTTAAGGCGCACATTGAGGGCCTAAATGATCCCGTAGTTCATGGAATGGGCTATATATTCCACTTGTTGGCTTCCACAATCTTCACTGACAAGTCACAACATAAGCTCCCGGTGAGATTTGGTGCATTTCTAGGGAGTGTTGAAGAGGCAAGAAGTATGTCTTGGGGATCTGCGGCGCTAGCATATTTCTATCGCCAAATGGGCATCGCTACACGCCAAAATTGTGGTTTGATCTCATTTTGTTTCACTCTCCTTCAAGTAAGTTTTTAATTATTTAGGAACTACATTTTTTAGCAATCATAACTTATTTCTATGGTTTTAATGCTAACTATATTTTTTAAATGTTAGGGTTGGATATACACATACTTCCCATCCTTAGCAGCTGGTGTTCGGCTTAATCCTGATTGGTCAGTTGATCATCCTTATGCATTTCGGTTTCTACCAGAGGAAGTGTTGCCAAACTACGACCCTGAAGCACGAAACTACAGAGCTGAACTAGATGCAATGAGGGCGGATCAGGTATTTGTGTTGCATTTTGTTTATATTTTTAAGCCTCAGTTTTGGTACGTCAGTTTTTTTGCAATTTCATGCGTCACGCATGGATCTGTTTCATGCGTCAAGCATGTATTAATTCTATGCGTGACGCATGGCTTGATTCTATGCGTGGCGCATGGAATTGCAAAAAAAACTGCGTACTATTTTTTACCTCAGTTTTGGTACCTTAAGGTGTAAAATTACTGTTTGAGTAATGCAAGACGTTGATATCGTTTTTAGGTTAATTGGAACCCGTATGGTGAAATCGACTTCAATGATCCTGCCTATGCTCCTGCTCTTTTTTTTGGGGTGCTGAGCTGCATGGACATAACCGAGCCCCACCATCCCGATAGGTCGCCTAGGCAGTTTGGTAGGGTGCAGATGATTCCCAGGCCTCCAATTTCACCCCTTAAAGCCCATAGGCTCATCAGCCCTAGGTCATATGTGGTGAATTATGATAGAATGGCGTGGAGTTGGGAGGGGATGGATATCCACAGGGCGACCCTTGAGCAGATGGGACCACCTGCGGAGACAGGTTTTGAAGAAGCTCCGGAGTATCTTGTGTGGTACATCCCCCGCACTCATCGATTTCTGATACCCGGCAGACACGCTAGCTTGGAAGCACAACAGGTAATACATTTATCTCATGTAACTTGAGATCTTGATTTTTCTTTAAGTTTGATTTAAGGTAAACATTATGCAAATAGCTGATTTCAATATTTTAATTTATTTGTAGGTTTTTGACAGGGTCTACGATCACTTGTCACCATATGCAACCTTGCCTGATCCCTATGATGTTTCTGCAATGCATGGAGCCATAACCGAGGTCCTTCAAGATATTGAGCCGTGGACAACTATGTATCAACAACATCGGTGGTGATCTCGTTGGATTGGGTTCGATTGTTTTTTATGAACTGTTTGTTTTCGGATTTTCAGGATTGTCCGTTTTTCGTAAGGATTGTTTGTTATGACGTTATTGAACTTTTAAATTCTGGTTAGCGTTGTTGAATTTGTTGGATTATTTGTTTAGGGTGCAAAAGACATAAATCCACATTCTGTTGGTCAAATGCAAAACCATGCGTCACGCACGGATTCATTCCATGCGTCACGCACGGTTCTCTTCAATGCGTGACGCATGGAAGTGTAAACCTAGTTTAAAATCGCCTATAAATTCACTCCCTCAGCATACCATTTCAACTCATTAATCTCTCCTTTTCACTCCCTCAGCCTGTAAGTTGATTTTTGAAGTTCTTCTTTGAAGCTCCATATTCCACATTTTATTCCTTACTTTCTCACTTGTTTTCTTACATTGTATTACAGATTGGAAACCAACATGGCATCATCCTCATCATCATCTTCAATACCACGAGAAGGCAGCACCATTCAGTGTCCAAATAAGAGGTGTAGGAAGTCTATCACGGTTTTCAGCGCTAATGACAAGATGAGACCAGACCAGTATGGCCGAAGGTTTTTTACATGCCAATGTAACTTCAGGTGGGTGTTTCTTGATTCTTAGTAACACTGATGTGTGCATGATTTCCAATCAAAATAAAATTACATATTGTCAAAGGTTGGACATTTAGGCCACGTAAGAAGTCCAAACAGAGGATATGCTACTTTACAAGTTAATAGGTGTTATTGGGAGTTACCCACATGGTTAAATATACCTAATGGGCATTGAAAACAAGTTTCATTACATTCGGACATCGTTTGAGTGTCGTTTCGCCAAAAACCGCCTTAAGTCCATTTAAGGCGTTTTTAGTGGTTTTAGCGTTTACGTGCCTCATTTCGTGTGAGCGATACCTTGTTTCTACTGAATATCCCTAATAAGAGTAAGTTGTATAGTATTTTCAACAATAATCACTGTCAATGTTGTAGAATATACATATTGCGACAAGTTAGAGAGTTACGACTAGTATGTTTTTTACAAAGGAGGCGCTACTTTAAAAGTTAGAAGTTGTGATTGGGAGTTACCCACATGGTTAAATATCCATAATAGCCACTGAAAACAAGTTTCATTACATTCGGACATCGTTCGTGTGTCGTTTCGCCAAAAACCGCCTTAAGTCCATTTAAGCCGTTTTTAGTGGTTTTAGCGTTTTGGCATAGTTTCGAATCCCGTTTTGTATGTGTGAGACATTATTGGGACTTTATATGCCTTATAACACATTTGTGTATAAATTTTTCAAACATACGTGAACATCAATGTTGCGACCATATATATTGCAACAAGTTAAGCTTGTGGTGAGTAGTTTGATGTTTTACAAAGAGCGTGTTACTCTAAAAGAAAAAGGTTTTGATGTAAAGTTACGGACATGGTTAAATATCTCTAATAGGCATTGTAAACAAGTTTCATTCCATTCCGATGATGTTTCGACGACGCTATGGCGAATTGTGGTTTTAAAGCCTTTAAAAACAACACGGAACATGAATTATTTTGTGTGACATAAGTACAAATACATTGAATACATTGACATGGACCACATAAGCAACAAAAAAATACATTGACATCCATGCGTCACGTATGGTGTAAGACCATGCGTGGTGTGTGGATGCATTCCACCCGTGACGCATGGTTTTATGTTGCAAAATCTTATTGTTAAATTTAGAATGCTTATATTGTTGTTATGTTGACGAATGTTCAACCTTATTACATTTCAAATTGTATATGGTGCGCCATACATATTGCGACCTCGTTCGGTTTTCAAACTATGTTTCACTTACAAAGGTATAAATTTGAATTTCAAGTTACACACATGATCAAATAGACATTATAAGGATTGAAACAAAGTTTCATTCCATTTCGATAAAGTTTCGATGACGTTTTTGTCGAATTGGGCTTTATCGCCTTAAAAAAGACACTAAAAATGTGTTTCTTTGCACACTTAACTAGAAATACATTCAATACATTGAATAACCCTAGATTCATATATGCAAATCCATGCCTGACGCATGGATACAATCCGTGCGTCATGCATGGATGCTAACCGTGCGTGACGCACGGATTGTATCCATGCATTTTCTAGAATGTGCAATCCGTGCGTGACGCACAGATTAAATCCATGCGTCACACACGGATGACCTGGGCGGTAAATAGCAAAAAGGGTGGGCGTTAAATAGAAAGTATGTTTTTATACTTACAGATAAACTCAAAGCTCCATCCACAAAAGCAGATAACTTTCAACCGGATTAAAGCGAAGCAAAACAGGATTAACTTTTTAAGCACACCCTTTATCAACGAAGCCAAACAAAGTCATCAAGGGACAAAATGTCTCCACACCCGATGACCCGAAGCTCTTTGAGTAGTAATTGGTCGATGAACTCCCCAAGAAGTCAAGTGGAGAGTCCTCTTTGAAAAAGCTCGTATCATACACAAATGTCATGGAAGAGTTGTCGTTGAAAGGAGGCGGGTTGGTCCAACTGAGCTCATTGTTGTATTCCAAAAATAATCTCTCATGATCATCACTTGCACCGTTGGTCTCTATGTCTTGCTCGGACACCTGAATAACTTGTGATATCACCTCCACAATGATAGCTCCTCCTTGCACCACGACGACAGCTCCGCCTCCATGATAGGCTCATGCAGCAGCCGCAAGTCCATCCATAGCAACACAATTACATATAGAAGGAGGGATTTGATCGATCAATAAGGATGATAATAGGAATACATGAGCTTGTTAAATTTTGTGTCAAAAGAACCAAATTATTAGAAAAGAAGCAGAGCATTTTCATTCCCTTTTTTTCTTAGTGTCTCAAACATATGTCCTAGTAACTCTCAGGATCACTTTCTATCATAAAATCACTACTTGTTCTTTTACTGCAACATAAACTCAATTAAGATAAGATTTTTACCTTTCCTTCACCTGTACTTGTTACTATATCTGTTGAACAAACTTCATTCCCCTCAAATTCATCGTCGTCTTCTCTCGTATGGGCTAGAGACTCTCGAAACAACTTTGTTTCCATCAATCAGAAACTGCTTCAACTGATGGCTTCGAACACCATCAATAAATTTGCAGTCATAAGGAACATCAATTTCATGGATTGCTGTAGTCACATCTTTGTACTGCCAACATCAAAACAAGAAACTATAGATTTTTGTTGCTGAGGAATGACATACAAAACATGGTCAATAGGAGATATACAATTTCCAATTGAAAGAGCATGGACAACCCAGGTTCATCGATGCAGGTGTTGGTGCAAAAACATGGCAACTTGAAGAATGATATAGAAAAGACTGTAGACACTGAATCAAGCACATGGAAATGCCCCATGTTCATCACTAGTATCTTTTTCTAGTTAGTCAAGAAACCACCAACACAGAGTACGAATGAACCTGGTGATACAACAAGTACGGATGAACCCTAAATTGAAACCCCCCAAATTCAACACGTCTCTCCAAATTCGCATTGCTTGAGAATTCAGAAATTTCGTACCTGTTTTAATCTTCCATTCTCGTAGGCAATGAATCACACCAAGTCACTCTGATGCCGGGAGACGCCGGAGGGAGATAACAGCGGCATCGGAATTCGGGGATTACTTTCAATTCTTCAACGTATAGCCCTGCGACTGGCATACCATTAGGAGACGCCGGGAGGAAGACAATATCGTTAGGGAGAAGCCGGAGCGCCAAGGAGACGATGCTATGAGGGAGACATTGGGAAGAGGTGATTGAGAGAGATCGGGATCGCCATAGATGTTGCAGAGGTAGAGGAGAGCGAGGAAATAATGAGGTGTATATTTCCTAAAATACCCCCGTCTTAATTAAATTAGTATACAACAGTGTTTAACGTTTTGTATGACAGACACGTGGAGGGATGAGAAATCTGATATCACGATTCACAATCAAATTCACTTTACACCCACGTGCTTACTTACCTGACCAACCCGTCACCAACCGGGTCAACCGGTAAAGGTCGAACGTGGTTCACAGCACAGTTCATCTGGTCCCCCCCACTCACCCCATCTCTTAAACGTTTTGTATATTATTAACGGTCACGATCTAACCAACTCCACCTCTATCCCCAAATATGAATAGACAATAAACAAACAAAGTATTTATTTGGCACACCGTAAAGGTTTATTTAACACACTCATACATTCGTCACGAAGGTATTTGGTCAGACATTCGTCACGAAGGTATATGGCCAGATATTCGTCACGAAGGTTTGAAGGACATCCGTCACGAAGGTATTGGGGAGATTCGTCACGAAGGTATTGGAGAGATCCGTGACGAATCTTTTTTTTAAAAAAAATAAAAAATTCAGAATCTTGTAGAGAATTTCGATACGAGTCCGTGCATATAAAATACGTCCAAAACGGACATCGTTTGCCCTTCCAAAAGCCCTAAAAACAAAACAGTCGTTTTTGTTAAGTTCGTAATATTTAAACATAATGCATAATTATACTTTATAATTAATAAACTAGTGATATTAAATGATAATATACAATTATAGTATATAAATTTAATTGCATGATTTTTAACTATAATATATAATTATATTATACAAATACTAAATTTATATAAGGTTTTGTTTTTACAAACTTAACGCATGCGACTATTTTGTTTTGGAGGCTTTTGGAAGGGCAAACGATGTCCGTTTTGGACGTATTTTATATGCACGGACTCGTATTGAAATTCTCTACAAGATTCTGAATTTTTTATTTTTTTTTTAAAAAAAGATTCGTCACGGATCTCTCCAATACCTTCGTGACGAATCTCCCCAATACCTTCGTGACGGATCTCCCGAATACCTTCGTGACGGATGTCCTTCAAACCTTCGTGACGAATGTCTGGCCATATACCTTCGTGACGAATGTCTGACCAAATACCTTCGTGACGAATGTATGGGTGTGTTAAATAAACTTTTAGGGTGTGCCAAATAGTAAGCGCCTAAACAAACCTTATACTCCCTCCGTCCCATATTATAGATCTCGTTTGTTGTTATCGAGCAACCTCGTTTGTTGTTATCGAGCTAAATTAAGAAAATGAGAAAGAAAAGATGAGAGAGATTGTGAGTGAGTGTCCATTTTTATGTAGGAAAGAGAAGATAAAAGAGTGAATTGGTGTGAGTTTTAATGTAAAAAGGAGGAAAGAGAGTGTAAATTGATGTAATATTGATAATAAGAAAAGATAAAAAAAGAAAGTATGATCTATATTTTGGAACGTCCAAAATGAAAAACGTAATCTATAATATGAGATAGGGGGAGTATCTTAATATATTTAGTACGCACACTATGACACTAACTATTTAAAAATATATTTTCTTTCGTGTACGTGAAAAATTTATACATTTCTTTATTTTCTCCCCCGTCCACGGTCAAGCTGGAATGGGAAGCATTCCTTTTTTATATTATTAAATAATTAATTATATCTGATGCATTGTCTTCCTCCTTCCTGGTATATCAAGCCTTTCTTCTTGTTTCCTGGAGTTGGTTTATTAAGCTTTTGATTTTAGGGTTTTGACTGCCAATTCTGTTTCGCAAGTATTTGTTCATCCATTTTGTGTTTTTTGAGATGGAGAGAGATTTCATGGGATTGAATTCCAAGGAGCCCTTGGCTTCTGTCAAACGGGAGATTGCTGATGAAGGTTTGATTCCTTTTCTGCTTTGACTTCTTTTCCTGTTACTCAATTTGGGTTGTTGTTTATGAATTTAGGTAGAGCAGAAACAATTTGATGTTTGGTAATTAGGTTTGATTTATTTGGTAATTTGTTGGACTATACAATATCATTTAATTTATGAGACCAGCAGGTATACTACAAATAACTCAGCTCTGGTCAATTGTATGGATTGGTAATCAATCAATCAGGTGTAAATTTAGCTGATTTTGTTATCCTAACTTAACAAGAGTTCTGGATCTCTGAAAAGGTTCTCAGTTGCAAGTGGTGAAAATCATTGTACAGATTCAGCTACTCTGTAACTTGTATCTCAGATAATCAGCTTCTCTTAACACAGCATTAATTCAGCTATGCCCCTTATTATTGTTATTGTTACTGTTACAGCTCAAGAAACACAGTGGCCGTACATGAAGAATTCTTCTTTCCATCCTAATTTCATGCCATTTAGGGCTTCAGCAAGTCAAGATGATGGGATGAAGAAGATGGTATTCCTTTTAAGTATATTCTTTCAGCAATTGATTTCACTCAAGTTTAGCAGTTTTATAAGTTGTGTTAAATGATCATGACTCAATCTCCATCTGCTTCCTCTGTCTTTTTTCTCGCTAAAGAATGGAACTCTTCCCATCTTACATTTCATAGGCATCACCCCTCTTCTCCCATGAGAGATATTGGTGTCAGATTGAAATACAGATATATCTTCAATTGTATAGCTAGGTTCCAAATGGCTGATTATTTTGTCAACGAAATGTTGAGTTTGTTGGATTATATTTTGATGTTCGGCTGTGTTTTTTTCCAGAACCCTCACTTTCCACTGAGCAACTCCCTTTTGAAGTCTAATTTCAGTAGCTATGGCCAGAATGTTACCGGAGCTACAATGAGTCAACGGTTTCTTGGAATTCCGATGACAGTGTCTTCCCCGGTTGCTGGGTTCACTGATCCATGGTATCACATAAGCCTTTCCCTTGACGACTTCCTCCTTCAAAACCCAAGTCAAATTCATAAAAGCAAAAACTTATTGACATTTGATCAAATTTTGTAGGAATAATAACAAGTCGCCTGCTCCTCCTCCGCCACCTCAGATGACCATCTTTTATGCAGGTAGTGTCAGTGTATATGAAGGAATCACTCCAGAGAAGGTATCATTCACTCGCTCTTGTTACGGTGCAATGATTAATTTTTGAGGTGATTTATTAATTTTCAATATCTCTTTATCAGGCTCAGGCTATAATGTTATTAGCTGGAAATGGTTCTTTTGGCTCTAACATGAACCTTCCAAGACCTTCCATGCTGTCGTCTGTTATCAGAGCTTCATCAACTGTCACTGATGCTGTAGTTTCTAGTCAACCCCTCACTTCTCAGCATGGGCCAGGTTTTATGAACCAATTATCTCTATCATCACGTCCTAATATGCAGTCTAGCATTGGAAAAGAAGAGCAAGTGATGGTGAAATCTTCAGGAATTTCCTCAGCTTCTCATACCAATCCAGAGCCTCAAAGAATGGTTGCTTCTAGAGGATCAATTCCCATGTCAGTTATGAGACCATCAGGTGAGAATTTCAGATAGTTGGGCAGTAACGTCTTTTATGTGCAGTCTAACTCATTTTCTGCATCCAAGGATCAGCGGCAGGTAAGAATCTGTTTGAATTCCAAATTTAATGCATTCTTGGCGGAATCAATTTTTGTAGTGTTTACCTTTTTGAACTACAAATACCCTCTCACTAAATACATGTTGATGTTCTTTCCCATCGTGCATTCAGTACATCTATTTTCAGTTTTTCACCACATGAACTCTTTGATGCAGCTGTTCCACAATTCCGCAAGGCATCACTGGCTCGTTTTCTTGAGAAGCGCAAAGAGAGGTAACTCTAAGCATTCAAATCAATAAGCTTCATAGTTCATATCATATGTGCAGTAAAGACATTCTTATTTTAGGTGACTGCATCATTTGCTGACTTGTGCAACATTGCATATTCACTATAGGGTTGTGAGTGTAGCACCATACAGCTGCGACAAAAAGCCACAAGAAACTCCAGGAAACAACAATCTGGGTTCTGCTTCAACTTCAGCTGCAAACTCAATGACATCCCCATAAGCACAACGATGGAGGGGATGAATATTTAATGACCAATAGCAGTAAATGTAAGCACTCTCCAAATTTCCAGTCTTTTTTTTGGAATGTAATATGTGGCTTTAATAGCAAATTGGCAATTGATTCTATAGCCTAATCTCTGAACACATTGGTTTATAGTCTCGGTTTATATTTAGCTCTACAACTAGTGTGTGTTCCGTACCATATACGGGGTTGTATGTATTGAATATTTAAATAATTTAATTATATTTTATACTATTAAGTAATTTATAATTTATAGTTTATAGATTGTAATTTATACTCTTATGTTTTATAGTTTATAGATTATAGTTTACGGTTTATGCATTATAGTTTAAGTTCATTAATAACTCAAGTTAATATTCAGGTTTGTTACAATTATATTCAACTTAATGTACCTATATTAATATAGACTTGATATTCAACTAAATAAATCTGAACAAATAGTAATAAAAGATAAAAAAAATTAAAAAGAGACTTAAGCATACAGGTTCTTAGGAACATGATAACTCAATTTAGAATAATAAGTGCATGGTACGGGAGTACAGTTGTTAGGGTGTAAGGAGTACACTTGTTATATGTGGATGCAAATTCAGGTTATGAAGAAAGAATTGTGAATACACGCCACGTAGCAATTGGTGTCGAGCGAGAAATTCCCGGTATCCCTCTCCTTTCTCCACGTTGCTTGTTTGTTTAGAATCCCCAATTCAAACCGGCTTCATCTTCCTCTAGATCTAGGTTTTCCCAGAGCCACATTGGTGAAAATGGCGCTAGAATGGGTAGTGCTAGGGTACATCGCCGGAGCCGAAGCGCTGATGGTCCTAATCCTGACCCTCCCCGGCACCGACGCCCTCCGTAAAGGCCTCATCGCTGTCACTCGCAACCTTCTCAAGCCTTTCCTCACCGTTGTTCCTTTCTCCCTCTTCCTTCTCATGGACATCTACTGGAAATATGAGAATCACCCCAATTGCGAGTCCGATTCCTGCTCCCCCACCGAGTTCCTCCGACACCAGAAGTCTCTTATGAAAAGCCAGCGTAACGCGCTTCTTATCGCCGCCGCACTCGTCTTCTATTGGTTGCTTTACTCTCTTACTACCATTCTCCTCAGAATTGAGCAGCTTCATCAGAGGATTCACCGGATGAAGAGCCGTGAGGATTGATTTCTCTCTGCGAGTTTCAATCGTCTTGTACCTAGGTTTTCTATCTTTTCCAGAACAGGGTGTTTTTGTTGAATGGAGATGGATGTGATGATGATGTCTGCTTCGTTTGCATAAATAAATCTCACAATTTCAGTGATTTAGGTTTGTTTTGATCGTATTACCAAGGTGATGTTGTACTGAGTCATACTAGAAGATCTCAGCCAAATGTTTTTGTGTTTGATTAGTCCTCACAAGCTAAGAAGTTACTCCGGTATTCAAGATCAACTTTCACTCCTATAACCAACAAGTATGTGGTCGGCAAGAGACCCCAACCTACCAACATGAGGTCTCGAGTTCGAAATTTGGTAAAGGTTAAAAAATTGTTTGTTGGGAGAGCCACCCACGCAGCTCGAACTCTAGATGTAAGGGGAGTAGGGGAGTACCCTAACCGCTGAACTAGAGTGGGAAACCAAAAAAAAAAAAAAAAAAAAAAAAAACCTTTCACTCCTATATGATGAAATGCTTCGGGGTTCATAATTTGCTTCTCTTCCACTATCAATGCTTTTATTTGGTTCTTCGTATGAATCAACTTGGTTTACTTCATAAGGAGGTCTTCTTTGTAGAAAATAAGGGGCCCAATTAGGGACAATGAGAATGGTTAGTAACTTTCTTTTATTTTGAGGAAGGTTCTTTAATAGCCCGCTTATCGTTTTTTAACCATACACTCACCTTGGGACTACATTTTAATTTTTAGTATAATTTTAATAAAATAATTAAATGAACCGGTTTGGTCCGGACAGGTTCAGATTAAGGGTAAACCGGTTTGGGTCTTCGGAGCCAACTACACGCCATGTAGTTAGATCGAAGCCAACTACACGTCGTGTGGATTTATATTGTTAAAATGGTTAAGTGTAAGCCAACTACACGACATGTAGTTGGCTCGGTGCCAACTACATGTCGTGTAGTTGGCCCCAGAAGCCAATTACACGTCGTGTAGTTGGACCAGAAGCTTCCATAACGGCTAGTAACGGCTATATTGAGTGTTTTGGGGCCTATATAGACATGTTTTGTGTATGGAGTTTGTTTGTAGCGAAGTTACCAAGAGATGATAACTAAGCAATTGTAGTGCAAAGATCAAATAATACGGTATAATCTCAACACTCGATATGGAAAATTAGGGTTGAAGCTTGAACTTGTGTATTGCTCGAATGATGGTTGAATCATTACAAAGCAGGCGTTAGCCTTTATTTATAGGCTAACCCAAGTTTTATCTTTAAGGAAACGAGATCTTATCTTTTCCTTCTATCCTATGACGATATAAAATTAAGGTAAAAGATATTCTTTCTAATATCTTTTACTAATTACAACAATATTATAAAGAAATAAGATTATATTCACTCGGTCGACTCTATCATTAACGCAAACGAGACCTTCACTCCATCTCGTCACGTCGACGTGGTCGCCCTACGCGTAGCTCAGAACGCGTTCCTTACTCGTCGTATTTTTAGGCACAAAAAATACCCCTAAGGCGTCTTACAGGGCTTAACGTTTAGTGTAGAGCTGAGAGATGCCTTCTTTCTTTATGGAATATGTCTTCATTAAACTTGGAACGCGTTGGAGAGTACGTCACCAAACATTCTAACTTCGTCGTAATGCTTCGATCATTATTTCTCTGTCATCGTCTTCATGCATCTGGCGGAGTGCCTCTTAATCTGCGCCGACAACGTTCATTTGTAACGGCTAATTTTCTTCAGTGAAGGATAATGCAGTTGAGAGAATATCTTCTCCCGTAATCTTCGCGATTCTTCATCTATATAAGGGCGAGATCTTCCTTCTCTTTATACATCTCTCCTAATTTCATGTGCGAACAAGAATATTGTCCTTCATTGTGAGCAATCAGACCGTTATAGACCGCATCGAAACAATAGTAGTTCAGAAGGTGTTGTACAACCTTCTTCCAAGGGCAAAAACAAAATGAGGACAAAGAAAAATAAGTGTCCTTTTTTGTTGAAAAAGTCCTGACAGCCCTTTTCATTGAGGAAGAAGTGAATGCAGGAGGGGAAAAAGTCCTGACAACCCTTACCCTTTTCATTTCTCATCCGGACGCCCGACATTTGTTGAGAATGTTCCCTCGGGTGGTAGTCATGGATGCGACATACAAGACGAATAGGTACATCCAGTGTTATTAAGCTTGTTTATTTATTAGATTTTTTCAAATATAACAAAATGTCTATTCAAATTCCTAGGTATGGTTGGTCATTGCTGCAATTTGTTGGATTCAACTGCACTAACTATACATATTGTATTTCCATGGCCTTCATTTCTAGTGAGACAACACGATTCTATAAGCCTCTTGGGGGACTAGATTGCATCATGTCTGATCGAGAGCTAGGTTGTATTAAGGCGGTTGACTATGTATTTCCGGGTGTGCGCCATATGCTTTTCCAGGTCCACGTTGATCGTAATGTACAAGCATTTGCAAAATTGAACAACTTGAACGAAAAAGGTGCATGTTCTAGTGTTCGACGGGTGATGCGGTCAGACACTGAGAAGCAGTATGAGGAGAGACTTGCTCACTTCCGTGAAACATGGCATAATGGGCATCTTGTACAATATGTTGAGAACACATGGTTCACCCCCCACAAGGAGAAACTTATAACTGCGTATTGCGAAGATGTACGCCATTTTGGCACAAGAACATCCAACCGGTAAATATAAATCTAATTTCTTGTTTAAGGATATACGTCATTTTAATTAAACTTTAAACATGTATAATGATGTTTTCAGGGTTGAAGGTGAACACTCCATGTTGAAGGATATGTTTGATTCAGCTGTTGGAGGGTTTGACACGCTAGCGCAACACATTGACAATATGTTTGTTGATCAGCACCGTCGATTACGGTTTGAGATGGAGCTTTCCAACCATACCACGCCAAAGTAGATACAAGATGGGCCTCAGTGGTTGATGATTACTTTCATGCGCCTCGTGAGGAAGTGCTCAGACAAATGTTTGAGGATGCTACTAACACAAGCTATTAAGGCAAAGGAGGGGAAAATATGTGACCCATGTGAGGATCCTTGGTGGGAATCAACACTCGGATTGCCTTGCCCACACAAAGTCAAAGTGTTTGTAGAGGAAGGAATGCCGTTGTTGCCCGGCGACATTGATATCTTCTGGAAGCAGATCAAGTGGGAAGGAGTGCAATTGAAGGATCTCGACTTTGATGATGACGTTCAACTGACAACGGATAAGGTCCTCATGGAAGAGTTCATTGAAGATGTATTTTGCGGGGAAGTTGATGATTTTGACATGAAAAAAATGGCTGAAAAGTGGCGTGAGTGCAAGGATCCTTGTTCAAGTGATATTCATGACCCCCAACGAGGGCATACCAAAAAGGGAAGGCCTAGGACCAATGCGAAGAAGACGGGTACAAAGCGGGATCCAAGTTGGGTCGAGCATGTTGATCTTGATAAGGAGAAGGAGAAGAAGGCAAATGCAAAGAAAAAGGAGGAGGCACCTCAAGACATTCCAAAGAAGAAGGAATCTTCGGTTGGATCTAATAGAGATCGAAGCGGAGCAACGTAAGGAAAAAGGAGTGCAACTAAACCACCTAGGGCTAGAGCAAAGTCCAAATCTAGTACCGGCAAGTCGATCCAATCGTATTTTGAATCCAGCATCCGAATCGTATCGAATTTTTCGCGAATTTTTCAAACGTAACCCGACAACAACCCGACGATAAAAGTGTGTCGTCGAGACTATTTGTTGAATTTTTCAAAAAAAAACCCCACTATGTATTGTGTAGTTGGGTTTCAAATTCGAATTTCAGCACAAAATTCGAATTTCAAATTTCAAAAAACCCAACTACACAATATGTAGTTTGGTTTCAAATTCGAATTTCAGCACAAAATTCGAATTTCAAATTTTTTTAGCCGTTGTTGATGACGTCATCAACAACGGCTAAAAAAATTTGAAATTCGATGTCGAAAAAAAAAAATTATGACGTCATCGCGACTTGTAGCCGAACCAATTTTCAAAAATGTAATTAATTATTTAATTTATATACTGAACCGGTTTAAAATTAATTACTAAACCGGTTATCAAAACCGGTTATCAAAACCGGTTTATTAATGAACCGGTTCAGGCCTATTTTTCTCAAAAAAAAATCCGACTCAAGCCAACTACACGACGTGTAGTCCCGGGCTGAGTGTATGGTGGAAAAAAGGTGAGTGCGCGGTTTTTCCCTGTTTAAAATAAGATTTTAGTAAAGCGAGTGTTTTAATGAGAGTCGTTAGATTAGATTTGATTGAGAGTCGTTAGATTAGATTTGATTGATGCCTGGATGATGCACAAGATAGATATTAAAGAATAATAAAAAGATTTTTATCAGTTACCAGAAAATAGAGAGAAAGTTGTTACCATAAAAATCTCATGTCTTCTCTCTCTACGTTTATCGTCTTCTCTTTTCATTCTTCATTCATCTTCAATTTTTGATTCAAGGTTTGTTCAATGAATATAGAAAAATGTTTGATTATTCTTCCTACACTTCTTACTCGATTTTGCTTCCAATTATAATCGTAGTTTGTGTTCATAATCGATTTTTTATTATGAGTTAGCATGCTCGTACCATATTTTAGGGTTTCTTTGTTCAAATCAAATTTAGTTGGGTCACCGACGAAATTTCGGTGATATTCGTAAGAATAGTTTTAGTAATGCGTACATATTCATTCATAGGCTAAGATATTCGTTAGGGTTTTACTGCTTTTACAAGCTCAGATGAATAACATATATGATATATTGAACAATTGCAGTTTGTGATGATCAACTTATTATGTTCAGTCAATACGATATTCGTGCATTATTCCTGAATATTCATAGTGTTGTTATTCAATATTTTCTTGAATATATTCAGTTATAGTAGGTCTGAGTTACTTTAATTGAGAATATAAACTATTTTGAGGTTAGACTCTGAATTAGCATGTTCCTGAATATTCATAGTAAAAATTATGAATTAGCTTGTTCACACCATATTTTAGGGTTTCTTCGTTCAAATTAGATTTAGTTTGTTCACCGTCGAAATTTCGGTGATATTCGTAAGAACTGTTTTAGAAATGCGTAGATATTCATTCCTATGCGTAGATATTCATTAGGGTTTTAATTACTGTTTTTTACAAGGTTGGATGAATAACTTATATGATATATTGAATAACTTCAGTTTGTGATGATCAACTTATTATGACCAATCAATACGATATTCGTGCATAAGTCATGAATATTCATGGTGTTGTTGTTCATTATTTTCTTGTAGATATTCGGTCATAATATATTTGAGTTACTTTAGCTGTGATCCAAATTATTTTGAGGTTAGATTTTGAATTTGTGTGTGCTTGAACGAAATTACGCTTATATTCATGAACAATCATCTGATATTCAAACAACTATACTAATGTGGTAGTATTATTCGTTAAATTTGGTAGATATTCGTCAACATATAATTGTCTGGACGAAGATGCAAGGAAGAAGGCGAAGAAACTTCTTTGCTGCAGGATGTGGGGAAAATTGAAGAAAGAGAAAAGGAAAGAAGATACATGGTTTTGAAAAAGAAGAATCTCACAAAATCTAAAGAGGTGGGATTTAGTAAAACACATACATCTTAAAATAATACACCTTTTTTTAATTTAATCCTAACCATTCATTCTATACAAATCTAAAGTGGAGAATGACACTCTTGTTTCACCATAAAAAGTTGTTTCATCAAATCTTAAATCAAAGAAACTAACCTTCATTAAACTCTAGCTTAATATCTCCTTTTTCTTCCGCCTCCGCTCCGGTTTCCAAGTCTATCTCTTGTTTCCTCCTCCACCCTCCCTCTCCATATCTCCATCCTCCATGGTTTTCTTCTCCGCTTGCATAGCTTTCACTTCTCTCAACCTTCCTCCAACCAAATAGATTCCCCCTCCATCGATGTAACCTACTCTTGAAATTCAAAACATTGACTTGTCATCCAATCAACTTGCAGGAAGCTCTCAAAAGATCATTCATAGCGAAAACCCTAGGCAAGTTTCCGAAGAACACCATGCTCTTGCTAACTTCGTTGGCCTTCAATGTGGTCGTTTGAGGAGGAGGTGGCTTCGGGGCTGTTGCCAGTCCTTCGATATCGTTCCTAACGTTGTCTTCCACAGTAGCAACTTCAATGACAGTTGAATTGTCATCAACACTACAATGTCTCCATCAAAGTAGCACATTTGGAACGGTAATTTGGAGAGCTTCTTCAACTGATAAGGTTGTTGACAATATTTGTCCGGTGGCGGGATCTAGAGACCTTCAACTGTCATGAACACTATAAAGCCGTGGGATCCAAAAACAATTGCAGGAAAGCTTCCATCAGATGTGATATGGTTGTATTTTCCAGTAATTTGGAAATATGTCACATGTTTCAATCAAATTAGCACATCTTATTTCCACTTTGTACTTTTGTACTTTTGTACTTTTGATGACTTTTCAAATTTTGATTGCTTATACTACATCATTTGTTTTGCTCCAATTTGTGCTTATAATCACGATGAAAAAAACTGTAATCAAATATTGTGAAAATATCATTAATGCAAACTGTCATCAAACAAATTTGTCGAACTTTCATCTAAATCTGTTATCAACTAAAACTTTCACCCACACAAATTACTGTTATCCACACAAATTACTGTAATCGACACAAATTACTGTCATCCACACAAATTACTGTCATCAACACAAATTATTGTTATCAACACAAATTATTGTTATCAACACAAATTATTAATTTTTAGGGTTAGAAATACAAGTGAGAGTGTACAAAGGGTTACTTACCCTAAGGAGGGCTCCTTTGTATCGCTATTGAAGATACATATATGATATTGTAGGATACGAGTATGAGTATTGACCTAGCTGGATATCGATATAGAGTTTGGGTAAACTCGATATCGGGTATGGGTATGAATACGAGTGTCATCTTTGATATAGTCAATTTTAGAGATATCAAAAACACACTCTAAAATAAATTTTGATACCTTATATACTTGACTCATAACAAACAACATATAACATGTTGATATCGATATATTGATTATACTAAACACATACCTGATATATAGATATCAAATCGAACGGCCCGAACAACCTCCAATAGAGCATAAATCTATTATTCTTGCAGACTTGAATAGTTTACGCTATACAATTTGTCACTTTTGCACATGTGGTGTTCCCCAAGAATTGGCTAATCACTTGTTTAATTGATTTCTCCACTTGCTATATTGTTCACAACAAAATTCAATAAAAATTACTAACCTACCCTCCCAATAACAACATAACACATGGAATATGTTATTAACCAATTATTGTACGAAGAGACTTTACGCGCTACATTCTTCTTCCTCTCATTCTCTATTCTTCCCCAAATTTTCGCCGCAAAGTTAATTTTTTGCCCCATCTATTCTCCTTCGTTTCTCGTCTATTCTCCTCCAATTCACATCAATTACACTTGTTTTGTACATTAGATTGTTATTCCCCAATCAATTTCGTCAGAAAACCAACACATAATGGATCCCGATTCCTCTTCCTCTTCTCCAGAAAAGCTTGAGAATCCCGCTCTGACAACTGGAGGTGGTGATCGTAGGCTTGTTGCGGGAGTTCGGGTTCGTGGTGGTGGTGGTGGGAAGAAATCAACATTGTCAACCCCAAAGTCTACCCCACATTTCTTCATGACATTGATAAAGAGTTTTACGTAAGAGAGGATCATGATGAAGGGTTGTATATTCAAGAAGGAATTCAAGTAGGTAGTGGTGCATCAAAGAAATGTCGTCTCCGAGTAGTGGATAAATGAAAAGATTGACATGATGAGGAGCTTAATATTTATGGTGAGTACGTCCATGGCGCTTGGTTTTATGAGGAATTGATTTGTTGCAATATTTCTGATCGGTGTTGTTAATTTTTATTTTTTCACTTGTCTGAGTGAAAAACCATGGCTTTCTTCTGTTGCTCAAGTGACTTTCTTATCTACTGCATTGAAGTGGCTATTTTTGGTGTCTCAGTTGGTTGTTGTCATCATCTTCAAGTTGATGTCAAAGCTCCTTGTTTCAGTTGGTTGTTGTCATCATCTTCATGTTTTTGTTAAAGTTTCTTGTTTCAGGTAGAGAACTTTTATATGCTATTATCATCTTCGGGATTGGAGCTTATCTGAATTTTTATGCAATCGATCTTATCTGTTTTTTTTCTTAGAAATACCACTTTGGTAGATCATTTAAGTGGTGGTGTATAGTTATCCAATTTTTTGCTGGACAATTGAAAAATACAACCTCCATGGGGATTTCTTGACAAGACTTGCCACACACATTGATTTGAAATATTTTATCAAACTTTCATCATGTTGTCCAAATCCCATTACTATTGTATTACAAATGATATACATTGTTATGGATCACACATAATTATGGGAATCAATTTTTTCTAACATGTCTGCTGAATCTTTTTTTTTTTTTTTTTTTGCCGAAGGTAAATAAGTATATTGATGAAGTAACGGCAATACAACTTAGTGCGAAAACACACGACTGAGCATAGCTCTACCCCTCCTACCACTAAGCCTAAGCTTGTGAACAATTCGGAACTTACAAGCAGATTTAATCTCACCTATAAGTTCCCCAACAACAACCTGTTTATGATTGAAAATTACATCATTACGCAACTTCCAAGAGAAATAAATCACACTCATAAAGGCAAGTAACTGACTAAGGTACATATTGTTCCCCTTGCCAGCTGCACCATAGAACCAATCCCACCAACAATGGAGAGAGTCAGATTTGAAAACCACACCCTGCCACTGCATCACGACAACAAGAGCTTCCGAAGTAACCCGACATTCAAACCACAAATGTCTCCCCGTCTCGCTTCCATTACCACACAAAACGCAAAGGTCATCCTGCACACCGCCCCACCAAAACATAGAAGCCTTTGTAGGGAGACGATTAAGAGACGCAAGCCAACAAGTAAACATCCACTTGCGTGGTTGAATCCCATTCCATAAGATGTCGCACCAAGGTAACTTGTTCGCTGAAGGAGCAAAATAGGAGTAGACGAGCTTGGTGTCGAGCTTCCCAGCGACATTGCAAACCGTAGCTGGATCCGGTCTACACCCAAAACGAACAGCAGCAAAGCGCCCTACTGCACACACAGATTTCCACAAAGCCGAGCTGTTGGCAGAATGGTTGACGTCCCAGAAACAACGCCCTTTGAGCAGATTACTGCTCACCCACTGAGTCCAAATACTAGTCCGGCTGTCCAGAATATCATAGATAAATCGGAAAATCAGAGTTCGGTTCCAAGAGAGAAGCTCCTTGAACCCGAGCCCCCCGAATTGTGTCTCCCGGCAGACATTCTTCCAGCATACAAGAGAACGACGATTCCCAGATTGACCTGTCCAGAGATATGAGCGAAGAAGGGACTCAAGTCTGCGGATAATGGACTTAGGGAAAATGATCACTTGCATCCAGAAGCTAAGAACACTCTCAAGAACAGTCTTGATAACTTGCATTCTCCCAGCGTAAGAAAGATGTCGAATCTGCGTACTAACAATGGAACTCTGAATCTTGCTTAAGAGAGGTTGAAAATCACCTTCCGAAGCCTCTTGGAATGGAGCGGAGTTCCCAAATACCGGATGGGCAGGCGACCAAGCTGAAAACCGAGAAGAGAAGCATAATCCCTACGCAAATCAGAGGACAGCCCGCCAAAGAAGACACTTGATTTAGCATAATTGTTTAGGTGGCTTTGGTTTCAACAAAAATACAAGTTGTGCATTTAACATTGTTCATGAATTGTTTTTTCCTGTCATTTATATTTTCTCATTTCCTTGATATGAAATAATACTTATAACACATTTAAATATGTATTTTTGAGTTTCTTGGGGAATATATAATAGATCTCTATAACTGATTACATATGTATTATTAGAGATGTGGTATCGCAACAAGTTTCTCAAGGTGAAGTTAGACTTTTTGGACGAGAAGACTTGTTAGGACAAGAAGACTTGTTAGCTACATCACTAGAAAGTATAGAACATACGGGTCGTGTTTTGGTTGCATGAACAGGGATGACCATCACCAAATTCTTCAGAAGAAAAGAACATAAAAGTCTTCCACAAAATGATGTTGTGAAAAATTTGAGAGTTGAGAATGAATTGTTACGGGAAAAGAATGCTGAATTGACAAGTCAAAACCAAGAAATACAAGGTGGAATTTTAAGCCAAAAACAAAGTTGTGCAAACTTAAATTTGTCAGAGGTATAATCTAAGATAATATTTTTCTTTTTTATAATCATTCATATTGTGTTTGACTGTAATTACATAATGGATCTATTATACATGAATTTTGGATAGGGTTGGACTGAATGTCGGTTGACTTCTCGTGAATTTGGACATCCAATAGTGGCCATAGGAAAGGTATTTCATGCCGCTGACATGCAGTCTGTGGTACTTCACAATGTACCGTTACTACCTGAACACTTGAAAGTTGAGATAACTTAAGCCAAGATAGCTGAAGCGCCTCTTACAGTACATACAATAGAAGTATCTTGTGTATTTGAAGCCATTGGTTCTTACGTTCATTGACAAAAAGATTTAATTTTTAGAGAGAAGGTAAAAATTAAACTAAGTTTTTGAAACTGTCAATTTAGCAATACATAACTCTTCTAAACATGATTTATGAATGTTGAAGGGACTACAACAACCAAATGGTGGAAATAGGAAGCGAAAGAGTGTCGACTTGGATGCATATTAAAAATCATCTAACACAACAACCAAGGGCCTCCCAAGTAAGGCATAAAGTGGTGGTTTGTTCACAAGTTAGCAATCAATGAAACTCTCAACTCATATGATGGAGATATTGCATTTCATTGCTCGAAGTTTACAAACTATCTTCATTCTTTTTCAGAAAGATTTCAGCCATGATGGTGTATTGTGGGTTACAAAGGAACTGATCCTTCAATGGGTATATTAGGAGGAAATCCAAGTAGCACACATATAGGTTTACATTGGGTAACTTATCTTGATCTTCGAGTTATATATGTCTATTTATTTTCTTTACGATTCAAGCATCAAATTAGGCGCTCCTTTAGTTGTTTTAGTCAATTTATTTTTAAGTTTCTTACTCATACTTTTCCTGCAATTCATTCATGTCTACAATAACCATGCTTAATGTTATTTTGTAATTAGGTATTTGATAGATACTTTTCAAGATAAGGACCAACTAGATCGTTTTGAATTTTTGTGTCCAGATCGTATATCTGAAATTTCGGTGAAATTTAATACATATCAAGGAATTTCATTGCTTGAAGCTTTGTGTTATTCATCCTTTTAACCATGCTTTGTGTTACTTTTTCTATAATTATTTGTTATTGATGATATTGTGATAATCATTTACTTGTCTCTACATAGGCCTATTAAGGCGTAGATTGTTAAATACAATTCAAAATCATCTAAAAAGCCAATAAAGTGGGTTGAGATAAAAGTTTTTTGCATTGTCTCATTTATACGTGTGTATACTATGTTTTCTTATTTTACTCTCAATTTTACTTGTTGATTAAACAATAAATAAATGTTAAGTGGATAATGTATTGCTTTTTACCTATATTATTATTTATTATGTATAAGGCTTTTTGCATTGTAGTGTTCTAGGCAGACCAATGGGATATTGTTTTCTACATTTCATACACAAGATCATTCGTAAAAGACAAGACTCTACCCTAACTTGTAAAGGTATATATATTTTCTAAATGTGTTAATTTTGTATTGAGAAAATATCATTTGTAATGAAACTATATTTATCTTGTGTATGACAGTACTATGCAGAATTTGATGAAATCAAACCATATCTATCTAATATATTAAAGTTGAAGCTTTTTAAGCTCCTAGAGTGATTTTAGTATAGTTTGTCAAGCTATTTATTTTTAGTTTTAAAAAGTTATTATTATTAAAACTTAAATAGTAAATAAAGATGTTACAACTATTTGTAAAGTGTTATAAACTACTATTTTAATTTTAATATCTTGAATTGTCTAAATTTTTAATTATCCACATAAAAGCTAATAGTTAGCCATCAAATAAACACATAAATGTTATAGAAAAACCTTACTTAACATAAAAGACTTACTAAGGTCGTAGTAATAAAACAATATTATAAATTAAATACAAAATACGTCAAAATTGATTATGAAATAAAAAAACATATTCCCGCCATGCGTGGGTTACTACGCTAGTTTACAAGACAAGGTAGATGAGATTTGAGATGTATGGGGAATATTTGCAAAAATTCCTAAAAATGTAGTTAGGAAGTAAAGATTTGAGAAACGCCTCATATTAAGCATTTTGCACTTTCTTAGTAAAATCAGTTTATCTATATGTTATTTAGTTTATGTTTGTAAAGCCTATTAGAAACTTTTTGATTTAGGAAAAATACATCGTATTGATATATAAAGAAAAATTCCGGTGAGGACAAGGCTTAACGTAGGAAAAATAAAGTTTTTCGCGTTTACATATAACAAGCTAATGTTCATAATTTGAGCGGTAATGTTCATATATAGGTAGACCTGGGAAACGGGTCGGGCGAGTCGGGTTCGGGTTAGAGTACATCGAGTTTAATATATTTCGGGTCGGGTCATTTCAGGTTTAAAATCTACCGGGTCAAAACAGGTCGGGTTACGACGGGTTTATCTCCGGTTCGGATCAACCCATCGGGTCTGATTGCGCAATTTTTTTATTTCTTTTTATACTTATTTATAAATAAGTTTGCATTGGATAAACAAATCGTTGAACATTTATCTCTTCTTTATACTTTTTCAAGGATTAATTTTGCCAAGTTGGGCTTTTAAGCCTATTTAATGCCTTTTAGCGTTTACGCATAGTTTCAGTATATAATAAAATGACTTATTTTCTTATATTTGAACTTTGTGTCATGTTGTTCAAACTAATAGAAGTATAACAAAGTATAATGTTCAATCAATAATCATATAATTTCTTATGTAAGTATATAAATGTATATTATATTTTATTAAATAATCATCCATAAATTATAGTCTTCAACATAAACTCTACGTTATATATGTTCTTAATTATTAAAGAGTATTCCGTATAATAAAATTTATGTAAACACTAAACAATTATTAAACAATCCATACAAGCTAGAATTATAGCTCACAATATCATTTAATATTGGGCTAGAATATTGTAAACTAGTGAATAGTGATGATGATTATACAGAATTTAAACATTTAAAAAATAACTAGAAGAAGTAATAAATCTCATTATAATAAATCTCATTAAAAATTAAGTGGTTGGTGACTCTATTTAAATTTGTATGTATAAAACTTGTCTACCCTCATTTCCCACACATCGAGGACTTGCAAATGGATCATTGTCACAATCTTCTATATAATCTTGCATTTTTTGCTACATACATCGAATCCCTCCCACATCGACCAAATGGAAAAACACGAAGCTCTAAATGTGTATATAAGGTTGGTACAAGTTGTTGACTCCTTACAATTCAATTAGGTATGTTTTCCTGATTGGACTTTTAAAATTAAAGCCCATAATAAGTAAAACAATATATTATTTAAGTCTAATCAACCTAATTTTTATTTTTAAGCTTGTTTTTATAAACAGAATTTATAACATAGCAGCAAAATATCATTTTTTCCCTATCATTTTTTCATTTTTTTCATATTTCTTTCCTATTGTTATTTTCTAGTTGTTTTTTGGTAAGAATGTAAGACCCAACGGGTTGACCCAACCCAACCCGTTTTTGACCCAGCAAAATGTCGGGTCATCAGGTCGGGTCAAAATCGGGTTTCGGGTTTAATTTAACGGGTGAAGAGCACAAAAAATCGGGCGGGTTCGGATCGGGTCATATTTTCCCAGGTCTATATATGGGTGATAGAAAATTTTGAGGTCATTTTGAGGAAAAAAACAAAAAAAATCCAAGTTCACAGTAATTACAAGTATGCCACCGCGCTTCTCACAGAAAACGTTCAAAAACTTTCATGGCCCAGATTATGAACATTACCATCTAAAATATGAACATTGACGTGTATTCTGCGAACACGATCTGTTCGTTTTTCCTACGTTAAGAGTTAATTTGCACCGGAACTTTCCCCTTGATGTATAATATATTATTTGTATTATAAATCAGGTGTATTATTTAACAAAGCCTTTATTTAGCACACCCTTAAAATTTATTTAGCACACCCAAAGTCTCGTCACGGATGTATTACACAGGATCTTCGTCACGAATGTATAGAGCAATACCTTCGTCACGAATGTATAGAGCAATACCTTCGTCACGAATGTATTTGGAAATACCTTCGTCACGAATGTATTTGGAAATACCTTCGTCACGTATGTATGTGGGACCTTCGTGACGAATGTTTGGATGAGTTCCGTGACGAAGAAAAGCAAGAGATCCGTGACGAAGGTAGCTATATCTGCAAAAGTGAAGCTATTATGTCTAATCCACACCAACTACATTTAATTACCTTCATTCAATCGAACAACCTTCTTCTTCAACCCGAAACACTTCATTTTTTAACAAATCAAACCCTAAACACTCTCATTCAAACATTCAAACCCAAACTTCAATTGAAAATGTCAAATTGGGATGACTACATACACCAAAATGTAGATGAAGATGGTCCATCATGGGGGAACAACAATAAGGTATGTTATAGTTGTTTTAAATAATATAGAAGTTAGGGTTTGTAGTAAAATTCATGTTTTTGTATGAAATTGAATAGTTTGAAGTTAGGTTTTGTGTTGATAGTGTGCAAATCATGTTGTAATATTATATAAAAGATGTGATTTTTAGGTGTTACATACAATAAGCATGATAAGAAGATGTTAAAATAATGTTGAAGTTAGGGTTTGTGCGAAATTTGAAGTTCATGTTGAAATTTAGGGTTTGAATCGAATTTAGGGGTAAAAATGTGTGAAAAACATTCTGAAATGGGTTAAAATTAAGATTCTTCATGGATATATGTCAGACCTTCGTGACGAAACTACACAATACATTCGTGACGAAAGTTTTTGCACAAAAAATGTGCAAATGTTTTCGTCACGCAAGTGTGGCTGGTATTCGTGACGAAGGTGTATGTACTATACGTGACGAAGGTAGAAAAAATGGTTTCTGAGTGTATTTTTTGTGTTTTTGTTGTTTTACAGTATACTAGTCCAATGTTCAATGGTTTAAAGAACTTATCGATCAATTCCGAAATTCGATTGGGACCTGAAGGAGTGCCTTCGTTTGGATTTTGATATTCCGCCAATAGTCTCTCAGCTTAATCCTCCTCCATATCATTCCCATCAAAATGTTTGGTCCAATGTTCCTGAATATCAATCTTTATCGCAACCATATCAAGACATGGAGTATTTCCCAAAATTGAAGACAGTACCACAGTTTGACAGTGTTGTGCCTTATGAGGAGCCACATATATCATCAGATTATTCAGAAGTTTTCGTCACTGATATGATCTTCAGCTCAAGAGCAGAAGCAGAACAGTGGGCAAGAGATATTAGAAAAACTCATAACTTCATGTTGAAGGTTGGTAGAACCGACTTCAAAGGGACATTAGGAAGGTCTTGGCTTAAATGCGAGCGCAGTGGACATTATATTCCAGATTCAGTGGGGAGAACTAGGAAATACACCCACACAAAGAAATGTGGTTGCAAATTTCAGATTGCATGTAGAGAGACTGAAAAGGGGGAATGGATCTTAAGGGTTGATCATGGAACTCACAACCACATTATTGGTCAATCCTTACACGGTAATGCATTTGCTGGAAAACTTACACCTGAGGAGGAAAAGGTGTTACTAGACATGAGGAATGGAAATGCTAGACCAATACAGATGTACACAAGGCTCAATGAATCTCCTGACAACATGACCAAGAAGTCACAAGTCTACAACTTTTGTAACAAATTCAGAACAGAGAGGATGGAGGGAAGAACTGTGGTCCAAGAATTCTTCTATTGTTCGAAGGAGTTGAAATACTTCGTAAGACACAAGAGCGACGAAGTCACAAATAAGATCACATATGTGTTCTTCGCAAGCCCAGAGTCGATGAAACTGGTTAAGGCGTTTCCATACGTAATGTTGATCGACGCAACATACAGCACAATTCAGTAAGTATAATTAAGTTAAAAAGTATGATGTTTGTTTTTACTCCATAAATTCTTATAGTAATGTATTTTCTTGCAAAGGTACAACATGCCCTTCATAGAGATTGTTGGAATAACATCAACGTGGAAGAACTATGCTGTTGTTGGGGCTTTTGTGTCAGAAGAGAAAGAAGAAAACTATGCGTGGTGCATGTATCAATTTAATAAAGTTTATAAGTTTAACAAATTTTCACAAAAAAATACACAGAAATGGCGAAGTATGTGTTTCTGTAGTTTGGCACGGTTTAGGGCACGGTTAGGCGCAATCCGTGCAAAACAACATAGAGCAAACTCAGTTCAGCCTCCTGTAAATAATACATTCGTCACGAAGGTATCCCAGACCTTCGTGACGAATGTCTAAACAGAAGACATCTGTCACGGATCTATACAAGACCTCCGTGACGAATGTGTACATAGAGGACATCCGTCACAGATCACTGCTAAACCTTCGTGACGAAGGTGTTACTTATTGATATCCGTCACGGATGTCAATAATATCTTCATGACGAATGTTAGTTTTTTTGCAAACTGAGGTGCACAAACTGAGACATGAGTCGCTAAAACTTAAAACTGAGTCAAAATGCATGCAAACATTAAAAATCTTAGTCATTACAAATCCTAAACAATCTGTTTCGACTCAATCTTAAACGGTAAGATTAACGACGTTGTTTCCTTTCTTGTTTCTTGCCGGAGCTCTAGGCATTTTGTACGCCGCTAGTTGCTCAGCAAAAGGGTCTATCAAGGAGCGAGCAACCGGTGAACAGTAACGATGCCACATATCATAAACTTCAGGTAATGGAGAGTCATCGGAAATTGGCATCTACAACAAGGCAAATGATAGAGTGTGTAAGAGGTATTGATTTCAAAATATAAACACAAAATTGATAGAGTGAGTTAGAAATTACCGAAATGAAGTGTCTTTCATCTTCAACAAGGCAAATGCAACATATGGGCAATTTCTCTCCTTCAGCCATGTTGTCATCCAATACTATAGGCAAAAAAGTTTGCCAAACATATTTCCCAAGCACAACGAATGCACAATTGAAAGTCGTAGCAACTACACACCCCATCGCCGGGACTTGTAACCATGTCTCTTCGGGTGCCATCTCTCCTGGTCCAGTCCAAGCTAGGTTTGTAACTTCTCTCTGAACATTAGGCGTTTCAACAGGAAATACCCAACAATCTTGCAACCCATTATTCCAATGTGCAAATGTCGTTTGAGCCATTTCAGATCTAACTCTCCTCCAATTATCTTGGTCCCATCCTAATTGTTGTGCTATAGCTCTGTAAACACAATTTCCATCAGCGACAATGGGATACCAACCTTGCACGTAGGGACGCATGCATGGAGGTACGAGAGTATTAAACTTTGTAAGCTTCTTCAAAGCCCACTGACCACTCTTACCCTTCCCGTATGAAGTCGGTTTTTGCTTCTTTGGAGGAGTTTCTTCAAGTGTTGCATCAGTGTGCTCCCAATGTGAAGGTTGTCTTTTCATTGGGTTGTACTCTTTGTTTGGAGCTCCTGGAGGTCGTCCCTTCCCCCTTTTCACACGAGCTGGCTCTTGGAGGTTGGTCATTTGAGGGTTACCTATTGCCAAACACTTCATTGCACACTCGTGTTGGTCATAAGGTGACACTCCCTCCCATTGCTCAGCCATAAACTCATCCATCAAGTTTCTTGCTACTACCCTCCACACTTCTAATTCGTCTTCAGTCTCTACTTCTTTCAAAGTCAATGTCCTCCAAAAGGCATGAACCGCTTCAGCTGGAATTGGTTCTTGATTCCTCACATATTCATAAATGTCATGCACACATAGCAATCCATCTCTCTTCCTTATTACGCATTCACAATGATCAAGATGCATGCCATATTCCCCTTTTTTGTATTCAGTTAGCAAGCGACTCAAACAAGTATAAGACACTCTGTATTTAAGAAGCTTGAAGAGATCAACGTTTGTAATGTTACTTACAGTCTTTTGCTGACTTTCATTGAAAGTACCCAAGATCTCCTTGAACTGATTGCGCATCTTCGCATTGTATCTATCAAACACAATGTCTATCTTCTGGCTTGGCAGTGACAAATAATTTTTGAAGCTAGAATGTTCACTTTCAACCCTGCATAATAAAAACAATTATTTATAACAACAAATAAAAGCTAACATAATTTGTAAAACAATTTCAAATGTAGTCACATCACTAACCTGTTTGTGGTGTTGGAACCTAATGTAAAGATTTTATCCACATAGATCGAAAGAAATCTATTGCCGTAGGGGTTTAGCCAATTCTTCTTCAGGTACCTAATCTCAGATGGATATTCTGCCCAATCCTTTTCAATACGTCCCAGCTGAATTTTGTATGCCAATTTCGTCGACTGTTTGAATAAGTTAAGACATTCACTTGCAAAATGGGTCGTGACCGCATTTCTAGCTTAGCATGGTCCTCAATGTTCTTTTGGTGAGTTAACTATTACCGCACCAACGCGCATAAAATTCAAACGGGCATTTTTTGGTTGTATATAGAGGTTGAGCTCTCTTGTTGAAGTTTTGCAATGCACACCATAATGTCTTATAATTATGAGAGTAGTGAGGATGATGGTAACGACAATTGGATATCAGGGGTCTTGGAAGAAGAATACGAAGTGGATGAAGAAGAGGAAGTAGACGAAGAAGACGAAGAAGTCGATGAGGAAGTGGAGGAAGAAGAAGTCGAAGGAGAGGAAGAAGGCGAAGCAAATGTATCAATTGCATTAGACGATTGGACTCCGTTACCGATTTTGGTTAGTATATTATGAATTAAAATTTTGTATTTAATTGCATGATATTTAGGTTAATTAGTTAAAATTTCGTATCTAAGTAATGTAGTTTAATCAATATAGGAAGAAGACTTTAGACCACATTTTAGTACTGCGCAAATGTGGGATAGTAAGGAAGAGATGATGGAATGGACAAAACAGAGAGCAAGGGATTTGATGATAGTTTTGGTACATCGTACATCTAGCAAATACTGCGTTGATTTAGTTTTGAAGATCGTGGTGAATTGTCAGTTACTCAGTGGTCTCTAAATTTTCTGAAAGAAAACAAGTATTTTTGTCAACCTTTGAGGAACACGAAGACGAATGAGGTTGAAGTCCTTTTTTTTGCTCACCCGGAGTCGTTGCGTTTGTTCAGGAAGTTTCCTCACATGATTATCATGGACGCCACATACAAGACAAATAGGTATGATATGGCTTTAGTGGAGATGGTTGGTTTCAGTTGCACGCACAAGAAGTTCAAGATCGCATATGCATTCATGGTTCAGGAAACAGTAATGCATTACAAGTTTGTGATGATGTGCGTTCATGAGTTGTGTCGAAATTTGGGAGTGATGCCGAAGGCTATAATGACCGACTGTGAGAAGGCTTTGTTGAGAGCAATCAAACTTGTGTTCAAAGACACTGAAGTCAAGCAACTATTGTGTTGGGTGCACATTAAGCACAACATCCAGTCACACGCAGAAAAAGCGATTAAAAGTACTAAAAGGGCGGAGAACTTTGTTACTCAATGTTGGGGGATATTTTGCTCGAGCACTGAACAAATCTACGAAGAGAGGCCGAGTAAGCTGAGAGATTCATGGAAGAAGGGCATTGTTGGTTACGTTGAAAAGTACTGGTTTACTCCGTAGAAGAAGTTCATAGTTAGAGCGTGGACGGACTACACTCTTCACTTTCACACAAGGACTACAAAAAGGTATCTTTGTTTGTTTAGTTGTTAATTTGGACCACCATATTATTTCTGCTAACGTGTACAAATTGTGTTTATTTAGGGTCGAGGGGATGCATAAGGTGTTGAAAGAAATTGTGGGTTCTAATAGAGGCGGCTTCAACAGAGTGATTGTGAGGATCCACCATGCGGTCATAGCTCAGATGGACCTGATTAGGGCGACGATGAACCAAGCACTTACCACTCGGCAAATGGTCTTTGATGACCCAACCTTTCCTCCTGGCATTCGAATGTTGTTTTCAAGGCTATTTTACAGAGTGTCGGATAAGTGTTTTATGTTGTTGTTGGAAATGTACCAGCAAATATTGAAGGAGGAGTATTCAAATGTTTGTGATGATCATTGGGTTCGAGATTGTCTTGGGATGCCATGCGTACACGATCTTGCTAGGGCAATCATTTCAAAGACACCTCTTATTCCGGATGATTTTCATGACTTCTGGAAGGAACTGACATGGGAAGATGATGCAATAAATTTGTCCTTACCCGACGACAATCGTTCAATGTCTATTTCAGAGATCAGAATGCGTGAAATGTGGGCGAAACTGCAAAGTGGAGATTTGAGGGATGGAACTCTATTCAGATTAAGTGAGTTGTACATTGACTTGGAGCATCCGGAAGAAAGTTCTTTGGTAGAGCCAACAAACTTGTTTAGGAAAGGAAAAGGAAGGCCGCCGGGATCAAAGAACAAGGAGAAGCAGCCAAATGGGAATTCTCCTCCGAGAGAAAAGAGGGAAAAAAGTTACCACGAGTACGTTAGAGAAGACTTAACAAATACTGAGAATGCGCAAAAAGTCGCAAAGGAGAAGGCAAATAGGCAAAGTAAACGACCAACTTGTCCTAAAAAGCAAGCAAGTCAAGTGTCGTTCGACTTCGGATCACAATCCCAACCTGAACCATTTTTTTCATAGACCATCGATTTAGAAGACGAAGACATGAATGTCTTGCCCCTGAGAGCTTGTTATCCAGATCGAAACTAAACAGAGGAAGAAGAAGATGAAGAAGAGATTGAAGAAGCCATCATTTATATGCGGGTGAACTTGGGGGTGAAAAATATTGACTACTTCTGGCATTCATACATGACTTCTGTGAAAGATGTGCGTTCAGACGGACATTGTGGGTATCGGTCTATGGCTCTACTTACGGGTATGCAACAGAGTCATTATCGTATGATCCGTGCTGCGTTGGCAGCGGAGCTTCTTGGAAACAAAGAGACATGGGAGCCCATACGACGTGGACTACGGGAAGGAACATGGGATGATCTTATTGCTCAAGTTAACTACATGAGAACTCCTTGTGAGAGACCATTTTGGCTGGACATGCCATTTATGGGTTTGGTGTTTGCCACAGTGTATAATGTTGGTTTAGTGCAACTATCCTGGGATGCGCCGTGTTTATGCTTGCCAATAAGGCAGTCTACAGTGAGCCCTGGTCCTCCACAGAAGATTTTTGCGATAGCTCTTGTCGGACGCAACAATCATTGGATACCGGTAAGACTATGTGGTAATCTAAACAAACGTCATGAAACGTCGAAATCATTTATACTTATTGATTATTTGTCTTTCTATATCTAGGTTTGGCTCCGTGACGGGGCACCATTGCCACATTGTTCCAATTCGTGGAGAAGATTTGCAGATAACAACATCAAGTGGTGGGAAGGGATATATGTTGGCCAATTGCACTTGTTTCGACAATACCGCTTTACAGCTGGAAAGCGTATGGACTACATGACTTGATTTGTAATAGTTTAGTAGACTTGATCTTTAATACTTCAATTGGAATTGCTTTATAATATGTAAGGACTTGTCTTGTATGCTTTTGATATTGTAGTTGATGACTTCTGTTGTATGTTTGTTCTTCTTTTAATGACTTGACTCCTTTCGACAGAGGTATTGTCTTGTCTGTTATTTTTTAATGTTTTAGATGGGTTAAATGAAACAGGTTCTGATAAACTACAAGGGATTACTTGTTAAATTAAAACAGACAATCCAGAAACTACAACAGACTTAGCTTAAATTAAAACAGACACTCAAGAAACTTCAACAGACTCAGCATAAATTGAAACAGACAATCCACCTCCTCTCATCCAAGGTGCATCGGGAGGTGGTACGGGATCTGCAGTGGGAGGTGGTACATGAGGTGCAGCAGCAGCGGTAGGAGCCGAATGCGGTACATCATCAGTCGGGGGAGGTGGTACATCTGGCGTAGGAGACGAAGGAGCTAAATCAGTAACAACTGGTGATGAAGGGCCCATACAAGCATGGTCATCCGAAATAATAGGAGGGTCGTCTCTCCTAAGCTGATCTGTCGGTATCTCGGGAAAAGATACAATATAATCTGTACCTAAACCCTCACCGTCTCCCAGCATATCATCATCCAAATAAACAGCTGTATCATCGACGTCCATATCCTCCTCCTCACTCTCATTGTAACCCTCATCATCAGCAAACGGATCAACAACTACACCAGAATTCCTAACTGCCCCAGTATCTGTAACTGCCCCAGTAACAACAGTGGGTGTCGAACTAGAAGCTATCAGCTGGTCTCGCGCAGTAGCAAAACTCTTACGTATGGACGCTGTAATCTTCGTCCTCCTAACACGCTTTGCAGCAACAGGAGCCCCCAGGACAAACCCACTAGAAGCCATCGTATCTCGCACACCCTAATGTTGTTGTTGTTATAGCGTAACATTATTTTCATAGCGTTACAAAAATAACGTCAAATTTCAAAACGTCTTTTTCATGACGTCGTAACGTTACAGATAGTTGTCGTAACATCAATCCTAATCAAAATCATCTCTAATTTCTAAACATTCTGGTCATAACGTTACGAAATTAACGTTATAATTTGCCTAATTTCAATACTTTATATACTTATAATTCATAACGTTATGAAATTATTTTATTTCATAACGTTACGAAATAAAATAATTTCATAACGTTACAAAATAAGAGAAGAAGAATGTCATATTTCATAAAATAATTAATTCATTAATGTTACAATATAGAATGTCATATTTCATAACATTATGAAATTATTATGTTTCATAACGTTACAAAATTTAATTAATTTCATAACGTTACGAATAAATTAATTAATTTCATAATGTTACCAAATAAAATAATTTTATAACGTTACGAAATAAATTACTTAATTTCATAACGTTACCAAATAAAATAATTTCATAATGTTACGAAATAAATTAATTAATTTCATAACGTTACGAAATAAAATAATTAAATTCATAACGTTACGAAATTTATTAAAAAATTTCATAACGTTATCAAATATAATTAAATTCATAACGTTATGAAATTAAATAATTAATCTCATAACGTTAGGAAATAAAATAATTAAATTATTTAAAAGCATTAAAAACGTTAAAAATATTTAATAAAAAATACATACTTGATGTAGATCTACGGGAGTTTCAAAAGCTTCCGGTTGCGCCTCAGTTTGAGCCTCGGTTTGTGTATTCAACCTTCTATTTGCTCGAGTAGCGGGCCGGGGACTGAGGTTTTGGGGGGGTCGCTTTTGGTTTCTTCGCCTCAGGGCGGGTTGGGTTGCGGGTATCGGGGCGGGCTGAGGCAGAACCGCATCGGATCCAAACGAAACCGGATCGGGTCTTCGTCGGGAATCGGGCCGGCTCCGGGCACCTCCACTGTACCTCAGTGGCAGCTCCACTTCCTCCTCTTCTTCTTCCTCCACAGCCAGCCATGGCGTCGTCGTCGACGGAACCTCCATAGCCGACGGAACCTCCATTGCTGGAGCTGTTGCGGGGGGGACTTCGGGCGGATTTGTGGGGCCAGAAGAACCGCCATGGTCGGGGCAACTCGAATCCATCCTCTATTGTAGGTTTTGATGGGTTAATCGGCGGGAAAAGGAAGAGAACACGGCCGACGACTTTTAGAGTTTGGCGGCGGCGAATTTTGACAGAGGAAGGAGGAAGAAGGTCGGGAAGAGGGAAAGTTTTTTTTTTTAATATGTAACTTGGTGCGGTAAGAGTTACCGCACCATTTTATATTTTTTTAATACGTAAAATATGGTGCGGTAAGAGTTACCATACCACTTTATTGTTTTTTTAATATATAAAACTTGTGCGGTAAATGTTACCGCACAGGTTTATTCATTATTTAATTATTATTTTATAAATTTATTTGTTTTTTTTAAAAAAAAAATCATGTGCGGTAACAATTACCGCACATGTTTTAAGTAAATCAGAAGTTAAATTTTTGTTTTCTTAATCTCGTATTAATCCGGTGCGGTAATTGTTAACGCACAGATCTGTGCGGTAATTATTACCGCACCCGCTTCGTGTAGGTTTCAGAAAAATTTCCAACAATGCCACGAAACCAATTGGTGCGTTAACAGTTACCGCACAGAAGTGTGCTGCTAATGTTACCGCACAGAATAGTGTGCATTTAGCCCAAAAAACGTGTGCATATAGACCAAGCCTTAAGAAATATTAAGCAACTTCTGCAGTAGACTAGATGAGCACAAAATATTGTTGGTTTTGCAAATTGGTCTAAGACTATAGAGAGCATCTCTCCCAAAATTATTTCCACTAAATCAGTATCCTTGTTCAAAAAATTATTGATTTAAAACAGTTAATACGTAATATCTGGAATTACTTCAACTGCATCAGTATCTATCCGGAAATTACTTCATGAAATTAATGTGAAATACCTTGTATGGCCAAAAAAATTGTCCTCTTTAGTTGATACATGAATGGACCATTTTCATGTCCAAACCTCCCGAACAATTCTTCTAACAATTGAGGGGCTAGATTCACGTTCATAAACGTTTATGCAATTCAAAGCTCCATTGAATTCAGCAGCCAACAACGCACCATATAATCGGCTTTCATACATCCCTCAATATATTGTCATCCAAGCGTCGATCGAGTCATCTAAAATCCTAGCTTTGATATATCCCCAAGCACAAGCATCAGATTCTTGCTCCAAAAATGGAAATTGGTTCCATTCAAGTGAATTACAATAAAACGCGATCCAGAATGATCCATATTCGACAGATTCAATGGATCGCTCCAAGCTATACCCTGATGATTGGTTGGCCATCATCAGGGTAACTTATATAGATAACTCCCACAAACTCAAAACATGGAAAAGAAACTAAGGAAATAAAACAACGGTTGCTAAACCTAGTTCTCAGCCAAACTCCATAAAGAAAGTAATAAAAACTCGAAAACATAAAACCAAACAGTTCAGCAAAATGTTCAACAGTAGATCATAGAGGAACAACCGCGATCGCGTCCGACCACCCACGGTCGCGTCTTTGGCCGCGGTCGCGGTTTGGTCGTCGTTGCTGCTGCTGGATTTCTGTAATCTCACTCTCCATGGGGGACGCCAGGCGATGTCGTTGCTAGGTCGTCCTCCTGATATCGCTTCATTCTCCCCTTCTTAGCCTCGAAGTGTCCGCGCTTCAATCGTGTAGGTGCACAGGAGAGGAAGAGATAAAGTAATATGGAGCATCTCCCCTTCTTAAGAAAAAACTCATCTGTTGGGATCACTCCAAACGCAAAATTAATGCGGACTGAAACCAAAGTTGTTGTGGTGAATGGTGTCATATCTGCAAGTGTTTGAACACCAGAAGGCGTCCAAGAAAGCTTTGGTGTGAAGGTTGTATGTATCATCAATGGAAGTTCCTGCTCACAGTTGCCACAATTTGAGGACTCGTCCTCCTCATTGTCTTCAATGGAATCCACAACTTGGGAAAGAATCTGATCTGTGATCGACTCCTCAATTACTGACACTTCAATTATCGATACTTGATTGAGTGTTTGGGCTGCTTCTATGAGAAGTTTAGGCGGATCGATCATCTCCTTGGCTCGTTGGTCAAGAATTTGTTGTATCTTGACGATTTCTTCCTAGTTCTCAGCCAAACTCCATAAAGAAAGTAATAAAAACTCGAAAACATAAAACCAAACAGTTCAGCAAAATGTTCAACAGTAGATCGCAGAGGAACAACCGCGATCGCGTCCGACCACCCACAGTCGCGTCTTTGGCCGCGGTCGCAGTATGGTCGCGGTTGCTGCTGCTGGATTTCTGTAATCTCATTATCCATGGGGGACGCCAAGGCCTAGGACTGAATGGTGATGTCGTTGCTAGGTCGTCCTCCTCATATCGCTTCACATGGGAAACAAGACATAGAAATGAAGACCAAAGCAGAGAATAGACTTCCACAAAACCCCAAAAATTTCAACAGAAGTTGGTGAACCAAGAACCAGTAAACGTACCATGTCGAGAGTTAAAGTAGTTTCTCGAAATGAAAAAAAAAGCAATTCATTTGTTAAGTGTTAGGAGCCCCCCCTTTATCAAAAATAACCAATCACTTTCCTAGTTTCCTACCCACAATTTTTGTAGAACACCACTCAAGGCCTTTCGCCGAATATTTTTTTAGAACCATAAAGGAAGTGATTTCCATTTTTGAGGCTATCTCCTCTTCTTCTCTCTCTTTATCTACATTATTCTTTCTATGTAAAACCCTAGCCGAGACTATGTAAAGCTTCTTTGTCAATACCTTGTCAAAAAGAGACGCTTATTTAGCTCTCTGGTTCTACAAGCCAAGCTGCAACTTAGACCAAAGGTGTTTGTGTGAAGCATTGAAATGCAAAGAATGGGAAAAATGGAGCAATACTTCATTGATAGATCATGAGTTTACAAGCTGATATATATACAATGAAGGAGCTCTAACAGAATAAGAAGAATATGTTACAAGCATGTGCTTTGCACGTGGTTTGTTCTTCAGAATCGGTTAAGTATACATCACGTGCTTTGCACGTGACTATACTTCCCAATACCCCCCCTCAAATTGGAGGCTCTGGTAGGAGTCCTAATTTGGGTAGGATTGAACTATGGTGAGGGCCACACAAAGGCTTTGTGAAAATGTCAGGCAATTGTTGCTGAGTAGGAACATGACTGAGTGTGACGAGTCCTTTAGTCAGTTGAGAACTTCTTGACATCCAATTGAGCTAAAGGCCAGGAATTCTTCACTTCTACTGCAAGAAGGCGCTTCTAATTGTGGTCATTTTAACCACTGGTGTGAAGGTTTCTATGAAGTCAATTCCTGCCTTTTGTGTGCAACCTTTGATCATAAGCCTTGCTTTGTGGCGCTCTAAAGAACCATCTACTCTGTATTTCAACTTATAGACCCACTTTGAGCTAATTGGCTTCTTTCTTGGTGGTAGAGGAACAATATCCCATGTGTGTGTAGCATCCAAGGTTGCTAACTTTGTGTTCATTGCTTGCCTCCATTCTTCTGATGTGTTAGCACTTTCAAAGGATGTAGGCTCTATCAACAAGGAAACTTGAGATACAAAGGCTTGATTGGTGTTAGAAAGATCTTCAAATATGATATTGGAAGAAGGATCAAGTTCAGCAGAGAATACACTATTGCAAGTAGCATTATGACAAATAAAGTCATTGAGATAAGAAGGTGGTATATCATCTTTTGACAATAAAGCTCCAATAATATCTTTTATCTTAACTTGTGGTGTTAAAATGTCGTTAAAGTCACTCATGATTAAAACAGGTTCAGTATGTGAGTTAATGATTTCTGAGATAAAATTCCAGTATTCTTGTTTTTGATTCTCTCTGCTTAGGGTGTAAATAAATATCATTAGAAATTTAATAGAAGGCTCATCATAAGCAACAAAAATTATATTATTATTATACACTAAGCTTAAGTAGTTAGCTATAATGAAATTTGTACATAATATCCAAATACCTCCTTTAGTACCATCTGCGGGAGAAATAATAACTTTTTTGAATCCAATATTAGCAAGAAATTGATTACTTGGTGGTTCATTACATTTAGTCTCAGCTAAAGAAATAAGATCCAGTGAATGGTTTTTTCTGATATAAGAAATTTTAGTCCAGAAGTGCGGTCTACGAACCCCTCTACAGTTCCAATAAGCTATATTCATATAACTTTATCAAAAATAATGACAATTTTTTATTTACCTTAAAACTATTAGATTTTTGAAGTAAAATAAGAAATGTTGCTTTATTGAAAACATTCACTGAAGATGCATTTGCTTCAATTGTAGATTGAACACCAGCTTGTTCAAGTAGGTAGAGACGCCTTGACTTTTTACCAAGGGTTAGAGGCCTGTGTAGAGCAAGCCCCTGCAACCAACAGTGAGAGTCGGAAAAAATAGATAAACACTTCATCTGAGCAACCAGCTTGGAAACAGAAAGCAAATTGAACTTAAATTCTGGCACAAAGAGAACTTCCTCAAGCAAAATCTCAGTTGTGATCTGTACTGAACCAATCAACTTCACTATCAAAGAAGAACCATTAGGTAGTGTCACAGAAATAGGAGTACTCAAACATCTATGAGTAGTAAATGAAGATAAAGTATGGCACATATGATCAGACGCACCAGTATCTATGATCCAGACCTTACTACTATCATTATGCTTAGATGCATTAAGAAGTGAAGTAGCAAAGACTTGAGAAATACCAGCAAAATTCTCAAAAGAACCAGATGTGCACTGAAGAAGATTCTTCAATTGAGTCAATTCTGTGGCAGAAAGACCAAATGAAGAAGCTAGATTCAGAATTAGACATAACATTTGATGTAGCATTTGCCTTTTTGAAGTCCTTTGGATAACCAATTATCTTGTAGCAGGACTCAACCATGTGACCAGGCCTCTTACAATGAGTGCAAATTTTGGGATTCTTCCCTTTGTAGTTGCTTGGCTTCTGTGCATTGACACTGAAAGAACTTCCTTCTGTGTTGAAATTAGTTACTAAACTAATTTCTCTTTGGTGTTCTTCTTGAATGAGAATAGAATATGTTTGATCTATACCTGGAATAGGAGACATAAGAAGAATATTTCCCCTGACAGCAGAATATGAATCTTTCAATCCCATAAGGAATTGATAAAGCTTTTGCTCATCATCAAAAGCCTGCATAGCTTGTGCAGAACCACAAGAGCAAGTAGGAATAGACCTTAAAGATTCAAGTTCATCCCAAAGACGCTTAATTTTAGAGAAATAGCTGGAGATGTTGTCAGTACCTTGAGCATGAGAAGAGCCATATCTGGAATTCAGCTGCGACCAAATAGCTTGAGTTGTGGAAGCAAATAAGACGCTATCTGCAATTGTGCGATCAAGCGATCCAACTATCCAAGAAATAACAAGGTTATTACAGCGATCCCACAATCGAAGACGAAAAGGATCTTGAGCCTCTGTTGAACGAGGATAAGTGCCATCGATGAATGCTTGCTTGTTCTTGGCACTAAGAGCAACCCAAACAGCTCTTTTCCATGACAAGAAACTCTTTCCATCGAAAGCTTTGGACACCAGCAAATTTCCTGGGCCATCAGAAGGATAAAGGTGAACTGGATCACTAAGATCAGTGATCGGAGTAGAATTCGCCACCATTATCTCCAGAAATTCAACTACAGATGAAGAATCCTAAAAATTAGGGGTTTTCTGCAATCGATGAAATTTCAATAACAATCTGTGATCGACTCAAAGAATCGTTCAGAAACTAAATCAAAGACAGATCGAAGATCTGTAAAGTGAGATGAACTCGAGATTTGAGAGAAATCTCAAAGAATTTGCGGAAGATTTCGATTAAAACTCTTACGCTCTGATACCATGTTTGTGTGAAGCATTGAAATGCAGAGAACGGGAAAAATGGAGCAATACTTCATTGATTGATCTAGAGTTTACAAGCTGATATATATACAATGAAGGAGCTCTAACACAATAAGAAGAATTTGTTACAAGCACGTGCTTTGCACGGGGTTTGTTCTTCAGAATCGGTTAAGTATACATCACGTTCTTTGCACGTGACTATACTTCCCAATAAAAGGATCTAGTCCAATAATCATAACCAAGAATCATTTAAGTGTAAAACAAGTCATTCAGCTGAGAACAAAGCTCAAGGTTGTTATTGACCCACACTTATAGACATTACATGATTTATAAAAATTGGGACTTTTAGCCTAAGACTTCTACCAAGATATAAACTCTAATGTCATAACTATACTCTCGGCTAAATTTTAACTTGAATTATATAATTGGCAAAATATCATGAATATTGTTTTTCAATGTCATAAACACTAAAAACTATCTTTTAATTGTCATGAACAATAAATGTTCTTGGTTGTCATGAACAACATTCATATTGGAAACATCGAGCAAAAATTAAATATTTCAAAGATTCAGATAAAAATACTAAATATTTCCAAACTACTGCCAAAATAAGGACTTTTAAACAAAAAATATTTTGTTATGAATCATTACAAGGTATAAAATATTATAACCAAGAAGAGATAAAAAATCAACTAACCAAAGACTTACAAATAAGATATCAACCCTTACATACAATTGAATTAAAGGATCGTGATTTTAAAATCATTCTGAAACTTATAACTGAAAGAGATAATATAGAGTTACTTAGACCCCCTAATTATACAGAAATTAAAAATGTAGTATTTCAACTCCCACATAATAAAACTCCAGGTCCAGATGGTTATAATGCAGAGTTTTACCAATCTTTCTGGAAAAATGTGGGACCATCAGTTGTTAGTTCAGTCAAATCATTTTTTCATTCGGGTATTATGCTATCAGATTGTTCCCAATCTTTTATTGTCCTTATTCCAAACATTGATAATCCAATTACGATAAATCATTTCAGACCTATCAGTCTATGTACAATTCTGTATAAAATAATAACAAAAATCCTAGCGAACCGCTTACAAAATTTATTGCCTAAACTAATACATCCTTGCCAAGGGGCTTTTGTTCAAAATAGATTAATTTTTGATAACATTCTTATTGCCCATGAAGTTTTCACTCATTCCACTCTCGAAAAAAAAGGCAAAAGAGGATGGATGGCCTTAAAATTAGATATGGAAAAAGCATACGATAAAATACAATGGCCTTTTATTATTAAAGTTCTAGAATCCTTTGGATTTGATAATAAATGGATTACATTAATTATGACATGCATAAAATCTGCATCTTTCTCAATATTAATCAATAATGAACCAGGACCTACCTTTAAACCAAAATGTGGTTTAAGACAAGGTACCCTATAGCCCCGTTTATATTTATATTAGCAATGGAATATCTAGTCAGAACTTTGCCAAAAGAAACAGAAAAAACAAACCGTAAGGTAGGAATACAAATTACTAGAAATGGAATGCGTATCCCATTTTTATGCTTTGCAGATGATACCATTATCCTTGCTAATGCTAATATGAAAAATATGATATACATTAAAAATTTACAAGTTTATCTGGCCTAGCAATTAATTATAATAAAAGTTATTTTCAAACATCAACAAACCTATCGAATAACCAGAGACAAACATTAGCCTTTGTTATGAATCTACAACCAACCAACGCTATGGAAAAGTATTTAGGGATACCTATTGTTAGAGGTAGAGTTAAAAATGATACTTTTCAATATGCTATTCAAAGAATGGAAAATCAACTATCAAAATGGAAAGCAAATACGATTTCCCAAGCAGGCAGAACTATATTAATACAATCTAATATCCAATCTAAAGCTAACCATTTAATGCAATGCTTTTATCTTCCAAAAAGAATTTGTAATGAGATGGATAAAATTAATAAGAATTTCTTTTGGAATAATTCTAACTTAGGATATCGACCTATTACAAATTGGAATAATATTTGTCGTCCCAAAAACTGTGGTGGACTAGGTCTTCAAAAAATAGAAAACATTAATAAATCACTACAGCAAAAAAGCTTCTTTGGAAAATTGCAACGGATAAGAATAATATATGGGCTATTCTTATAAGGCAAAAATATTTAAAAGAAAAAATGATTTTTGATTATAAAAAAAAGGCTAAACAGTCCTGGCAATTTTCAAGATTACTACATTTAAAAAATGATTTTTAAAAAGGTATAGAATGGAACTTAGGAAACGGAAAACAAATCAAATTTTGGACTGATAAGTGGATTAATGACAAAAACTTGGCACATCTCATAGATCTTAACAATGTAAATAAACATGAAACTGTTTCAGAGTACATTAAGACTGATAAAAAATGGAATATCATAAAACTAAGAGAAATACTACCTTCTCATGTTATCTCACGAATAACTAACATCTATATTCCAGAAAATAATACAGAAGATAAAATTATTTGGAATCTAACATCAGATGGAAATTTTAGTACATCATCTGCTAGAAAATTATACTCATACGAAATACCATCAAATAATGAGGAATTATATAATTGGTTATGGAATCTTAATATTCCACCAAAATTACAAAATTTTCTATGGAAAGCTATTTCGGATAATCTTCCCACTACGGAAAGATTAAATAGATATTACAATAGAGTTCCTCCATACTGTTCACTTTGTAATCACCCATTGGAAACAAGGGACCATCTATTTTTTGAATGCTCATATACTAAATTACAACTACAAAAATATGAGAGAATTACACGACTAAACTTTAATATTAACATACAAAGTACTTTTGAGGAAACTCTCACCCATACTATTCAAATATACAAGAATGATAAGAACAAAATAGAAGTTCTCTTATTCCTTTGGTATCAAATTTGGCTATATAGAAATACTATTATTTTTAGAAATAAAATTATTCATAAGGATGGTATAGCTCAATGTGCGTACACATATTTCAAACAATGGGATAATGCATGCACAATCTCTAAAGTACCTAAAGCAAAAACACAAAGAAATAAAAATAAGAAACAAAATAAAATTGGATCAATCCTCCCAAAGATTGGATAAAAATTAATTTTGACGGATCCTATAAAGAGAATGATTATTCTGTGGCAGCATGTATTGCACGAGATAGTAAAGGACATGTTCTAGACATTTACAGTAAACAGCGCCAAGCTACGTCAGCTTTGCATACAGAAGCTATAGCTTTTCTTATGGCAACAAAATTAACGATAAAATTAGGAGAAAGGAGTATTATTATTGAAGGTGATAGTTTAACTGTTATTAACTCAGCAAACCGCATTTGGAAAATACCCTGGGAAATAAATAACATTATTAATGATGCACTTATAAATTTAAATGCCATGACTAAAGTCCGCTTAATTCATTGTTTTCGTGAAGTAAATAGGGCATCAGATTGTCCTGACATCAATCCCCATTTTATTAAAACAATATTGAATTGCAATCCTAACACTAGTCTGTCTATCGAATACCTAAATGGTATTAAGCCACATCTTTTGACTTCCTCAATATATCCTATGTATCGACCATTTTTTAGGGTCATCGTTGAGGATGGTCATGGATAGTATCCTTCTTTGGATGAGACCCCGTATCTTGCCTGTTAACAAAAGTATATTATTGCTATCGAAATGTAATCTTATAGATATGTGGAATATTTTATCGCAGGGGTGTACAAAAGCAAGATGTTCGTTATCATTGTTCCAGGGTATTATATTTTCCAATTACGTGCTCTTTAATCATTATCCAAAACTATCTTAATCATGTTCCGAAACATAATCCCGAATATGCAGTCCTAAAGTTTGTGAGAATGTTGGTGGATGATGACAAGTAATGATTATATTGATTGAACTAATTAATCCAGCCTAATCTTTTGGCAGGCAGCATATATCATCACATGCTTACCACCGCCTATTCAAGACGCGTACAATATTAATCTTTGAACGTAGAATATACGAAAGTATTTGCAAGTAAAGTTCTATACGTACACATGGAACTGGGGCAATTCACAACACTTTTTCTATCAGACTTAGTCTGTCCCTATTTGTTTGTCTATTTTACTTTTCGGATGTCCCTTTTTGTTTGTCCACTATTTTATTTATGTCACTTTATTCTTCCCATTTTATCCCTACTATCAACCAATAATTATCACCTTTTCACTTTTTCTCTTTCTCAAATTCCAATGTTATCTACTCTTCCTCCCTATCTCTCTCCTCTAACCCTTCACTTTATACTTTTCTCTTTCCTATAATCATTATATTTTTACAATTTCTTAATTCCCGTGAAAATCGTACTTGTGGACAAACAATAAGGGACGGAGGGAGTAGTTAGTAAATGAGTCAAATATGTTTTTAGAACTCACATGTATTTGAAAGTTCTGACTTTTTCAGCAAAATGAAGAAGTCTGAATGAGCAGATGTAATTAACTAGCTATATGAATCAATTTATTATTAAAATGTGAATTTGATGTTCGATATTATTTGGGATATAGCATATACTTAAGGGGTAGAGTGATATTAACCTCCTAATATCAAAGATTAAGTTAAAGGCTAGGTTTTTAAAAAAGATCCTAGAGGATGGAGGATACGTAGGTAAGTAATGATTATGATACATACAATATTATGACATATAAGAATAAATGTTTCGACTATACACACTAATATTATAGCTATGCACACACATATATTATAACACATGTATATACAATATAATGAATTATCTAACTAAAAAACCATCGATTCTCATCGAGTCTCTTATCATATTCATGTTGTATATGCTTCTCAAGTTAGAAGAAAGAATTTCTTGTCTGAGGCAATCCCTAATCAGAGAAGAAAATAAAGTAATTAAATTTCGTTTAAGTGAAAAATATGCCACGATAGTGAGCCTTTAAAGTGTGACTTCATGCCTTATACGGAGTATGTATGTAGCTAGGTGGATGGATTTTTTTGCTTGACATATTCAAAAGAATAAGCTTTAAACAAATTAATGAATCAAAATTGAGGGTTAAACCGTGTGGAAATGAGGGTTTAAAATTAAATCAAATGATTATACATTTAGTGAATCAAAATTGTGTAAATCTTTGTAAAATTCTTCTCCACAAATACGTTAAATTTTGTGGTAAAAACCATGTATATATTAATTTTATATATCTAAAATTGGTATTAAGAATTAATGTTAACCTCACTTTGAATAATAAGATTAGAATTAAAAAAATTATATAAAATTATATACTAGTACAAAAATACTAGTAAAAAAAAAGAGAATGATCAGGATAATAAAAATGAGAAAGATCTACTAAGGAAGAGTTTCTATAACAATATTGGTAAAAGAATAAAAAAAGAGATAATAAAAATGAAAAAGATCACTAAGGAGTTTCTATGGAATAAACGAAGAAAGATAAAAATTCAACTCCGTATAAGACTGCAATGAGATTCGAACCGTGCTCAGTTTGACAAAATGCAACAACTCTTCCGCTGGGCTACAATGTCTTAGTGATAATCCTATACTATGATGAAATTTTATATATTTCAGCGGGTGCTTCAACACCCTCTAGACACTACGTGGCTCCGCCCCTGTACACAACACAAGCTTAGTGTATATGAAGTTTTGATTGTTTTCTGATGATATCTATTTCAAAATTGAATATGTATGTCAATTAGTTGATTAGAAACATGAAAGTTTTATTGTATGGATGGATTGTGAATTTTGTTGAGAATTTAATGATAAGTTTGTTATTTTTACGTTTAGATAGTAAATTTAGGGTTTTGATATTGAATTTGTTAATGTATGGATTCATTTGTTTGAATTGATGGATTTTTTTGAAATATTTGATAAAGTGTTGAAATTAGGGTTTAGGTATGCAGAAACGAGAATGCAAAAGTTGTATTCTGAAATGTAAAAATATGCAAATGCATACGCGACGTAAGAAGTGACGGACCCAGGATTTCAAGTCAGTGGGAGCCTGTTCGGCTAAAAAAATAATTATTCTATAAGAATTTAAATGTATGAACAATCAAAACTAATAATCATCTCATTACTATTCACATCAAGGATCAAGCATACACAAATAAAATAATTACATCAGTTCAGCACTATACATAACACAGTTCAACACAATTTTTTCTAGTAGAATCTTTTACAAAGATCAATTCAATAAAAATATTCTTCTATCCTGTGAGTATTCAAAATTAAACAACACATGAAAAAAAGTAGTTTGTGACGCTTCAAAATGAAACAGCACATGAAAAAATGTGTAAGGAACTAAAAACAATACCACGTATTGTGTCCCTGACCTCGAATAGTTCGGAACACGCCATCATGATCGCCTAGTCTTTTATTGCAGCAGCGTGGTTTGCAATTTGCGAGAGTTTCGTATTTTGGGGTTTTCAGAGGTCAAACGATGTCCGATTTTGATGAATTTTATATGGATGGACTCATCTTGAAAAGATCTACAATACCGTTCATTTTTCCATGTCATTAGGGGCTTGTTACCCCACAGACCTCTATGTAGATCCGCCCATGGACGTAAGGATTGCATCCATACGTGACGTATTAAATGCATTGATATGCGACGTATGGATTTGCATATTTCCGATTGCAGAAAAATCTTCAATTTGTTATTGGTGCAAAAAATCCGCATAATGCAGTTTCTGTCATTGGTGCAAAATTCATTTTTTGTTGTCGAATTGATGATTTTGTTATTGAAGTGATTTGTTTATATAGCTATGGTGTTGAAATTATGAATTTTGTGATGCAAAAATGGATCGTCGTGTCGGACGCTCTTCTCGTGTTAGAAATAGAGACGTGAAGAGAAAAGAACCGCAAGTTACAAAGGGAAAGAGGAAGAAGAAGAGAAAAGAATACCCCCTCGTCTAGAGTTCTCAGATGAAAGGCATCGGGAACAACAACAAGGTCCTCAAACTGTTGCATGCCTCAGTTCAATCCTCAGAATTTCTTGGGCTATGACTTGCGGAACTACCAATTTCCTCCTGTTCAACCACAACCTGATCAATTCTTTACAAAGATGGTGAGGTTGGCTAATGAACCCTATTACAACCGTGAGGGTGTTAGTCAACCTTTTCAGTGGAACGACCTCCACCTTCTGGCGATGCAGGGCCATCACAACCTCAAATAGAGGGTGAGCAAAAAGAAGAGGATGATGCTAAGAGGGTTAGCAACAAGCATAGAGTGATCAAGAGAGGAATGTTGAAAAAGACCATGAGGACGAGGAAGAGGAACAACCTAGACAGTGGCGGCAAGTACCAAGGGTCAAAGTTATATTTGACCCTAACTTACATCACGGTGTTCCCGGAGGTCGAAAAAATCCAGTGTTTTTCAAAGGCTTTCATGCTCATACTGCCTTCTGTGTGCAACAGGGCAAGACAAGTAACTAAAGTTGTGTTTTTAGATCAAATAATTTCATGATAATAGTATATGAATTAATTGACAAAATTACATTTGGTCCATTACTTGATTATAAATCATGAAATTGTTCTTGTATGGATGGATTGTTATTTTTATGGATTGTATAAATAGGGTTTTGGTATTGAATTTGGTAATGTATGGATGTATTTATTTAAATTAATGTTATTTTGTTGAAATATTTGATGAACTGTTGAAAATAAGGTTTAGAGATGCAGAATGCAAAATGTAGAAACTGAATTCTACATTATGAAAAATGCCAATCCATACACAATGTATGGAAGCATTCCATACGCGACGTATGGATGCATTCCATACCCGGCGTATGTATGCATTCCACACGCGACGTACGGATGCATTCCACACGCGACATATGGATGCATTCCACACGGACGTATGGATTGGCATTTTTACTGCAGAATGTAGTTTCTGCATTTTTTGAAGAATATGCATAATGCAGTTTCAGTTTTTCAAAATATGATTTTGTTAATTGGTGCAAAATGCTTTTTTAGTTATTGAAACGATTTGTATATTTTGTGAAATGATTTTTTATTGAATCAATTTACATGACCGAGGTGTTTTGAGGAGTCAGACAAGAAGGTGTCAGATTAGTGCGTGTTCTCTGGACGAAGCGCAACCTTGAACTCATGTTACAAATTCAACCCAACTGACACATCTCAAGTTATTGATGTACGATGAAATTGACTATCCGTTAATTTGCGCATTTATCGAGAGGTGGCAGCCAGAAACCAACTCCTTCCATATGCCTTTTGCTAAGATGGCAGTGACATTGTTTGATATGGAGAAGCTATTGGGTATTCCTATCGATGGGTTGTCTATGGGGGGCACTACAAAAGCATATTTAAGTGCCAATCTCATCAAGAGTTGGTTCGGTGAAAAGCGACAAGCCAATTTACGGGTTCCAGAGGAGTTGCATAATGGTTATTGGATGAGTGTTGCATCTCTGAAGAGATATTGCGAGAACCAAGAAGATCCCGAAATACATGGATTAGGCTATGTTCTTCACTTGCTCACTTCCACCCTCTTTCCAGACAAGTCGCAGAACTTGATCCCTCAGAGATTTGACACATTTCTGAAGAGTGTTGTAAAAGTCATGGGAGTATTCATGGGGATCCGCGACGCTGACATAGTTATATCATTGCATGGGCATCAGTTCACGCCATAAATGTGCGTTATTGTCATTCTGTTTCACTTTGCTGCAAGTAAGTATCTTAATATTTACCTTAAGGACTTATTCATTTTATTTGTTTTAATTCCACTCCTAATCTCCCTTATGCATTTCGTTGGCAACCAACGAATGTTTAGTCAAAAAATGCCCCAACCGCAAAAATTATAGAGTTGAACTTGATGCAATGAGGGAGGATCATGTATTTGTGTTGAATTTGATGTTTTGTGTCAAGCTTATAAGATTCTAGATATTTAAAGTATTTTATTATTGATTTAGATTAATTGGACCACGTATGTCGAGATCATTCAGTCACCCGAAGCATGCTCCGACATTATTTTTTGGGTTGCTCAATTATATGGACATTACTGAGCCTCGCATGCCAGATCGGGTGCCTAGGAAGTTTAGTCGGGTTCAGGGATTCTAAGGCCTCCGATTGCACCTTTGAAGGCATGGAGGAAAACCAAGGCAAGGAGCTATGTGGTCGTGTATGATAGACCACTATGGAGTTGGGATGGTAGGGATATCCATACAATCACCCTTGATGAGATGGGCCCACATGCTTACCACCTTGACAAGTTACTCCAGACCATCTCTGTTGGTACGTCCCCTGGGCTCACAGATATCTGACGCCCAACAATTACATCAACATGGATGCTCATTTGGTAATTTATATCTAATTTAACTTGACCCTCATTTTTAACTTAGGATTTAGGTTACACATGAGGCAAATCATTGAGTTTTAATGTTTTATTTTATGTTTAGGCAATTTACATGGTCTACATGAACTTGCAACCATATGCGAATGTAGGAGTCCATAATTTCGAGGCAATGCAGCAGGCTATAAACCAAGCACTATATGATATGGACCCGCTCAGGAATGAAGATAAAAATGAGGATTGATCTACTTGGCGTGGAGTGTTTGTGTTGAATTGTTTGTTATTGGATTTTAAGGATTTATGGTTTTGTTGGATTGTTTGTTTATGTTGTTGTTGGATTGTTTTTTTGTTTTCAACTTTGGATTTTGCACGTGCAAATGAGATAAGTAGGTTTCGCGTATAGAATGTGTAAATCCATACGCGACGTATGGATGACAACCATACGTGACGTACGGTTATCATCCATACGCGACGTATGTTTATCATCCATACGCGACGTATGGTTTTACAAAAGTACATGCAGTTCCTTACTTAATACATAAACTTGTATTAAGGAAGATTCAACCTTTACAACATAAAATTGTAGTACATCAAACATATTCAACCTTACAAACAACATAAAACTCTAATACATCAAACAAATTCCAACTTCAAACAAACTCTAACACAGAATACAACCGGTAACAGTTGTATCACAACTGAATTACCAAGGCTTTAAACATCCTCCATATTTCTCAGCAGTCAAGGCTTCGTTTTCTGCAACAAGTGTAGCATTATCTTCCATCAGTTCTGTATTTTTAGCCTCAAGTTCTATTATTCTGTTCTCTTCAAGTGTTGTCATTCCCCTCATCAGTTTGATGATCTCCTCCAGTCCACCAACCGTCGAATAGATAGTCAAATTATCCTCATTTAATTGAACTATAACTTCTTTTGCACGATCTTTGTAGGGGGGATCCTTCCAACGCTTAAAGTAGCACCCTCCATCTAAATAAAGTCATCCCCAATACCTTCTCCTGTAGCTCTCCTTATCTTCATAAAACTGTTCAATAACACACACGCAAAATTGTTGGTTTGTTACAGATACACACCCTCATTGGCGACTCCATTGGTTTATTGTCCAAAAAAATTAATACACGCAAGTCGAGTGTGTTACAACTAGCACACAGATCTGAACTGAAGTTGTGTTATACAAAAACATAAACCTAAAACTTACCAAAGAATGTTGAAGGGAAAGAATTATGAACTTGAATTAGGGTTTTTTTATCGTGTAGAACATAAAGGCGCAACTAGCAATACGTTGCGTATGGAATCCTTTGCTTCTTGGTAGGTGTTTCTTCCTAAGCTCTAGAATCCATCTCTTGATCAGTGTATTTCCATGCAGACATGCTTCTTTGTGTAGATTTTGACACTTTGTTAGGAGGTCCTTGGGGACGACCACCGATGTATGTCCAAAGCTCTAGAATACGTTGCGTATGGAACCATGGTTGTTAGGATCGCGATCCGGATCGTAGGATCTTACGATCCTACGATCCTTAATTTACAAAACGATCAAGATTTTATGTAGGATCGGACCCATGTTAGGATCGGAAGTAGGATCGTAGGATCGGACAGGATCGTAAGATCCTATGATCAGGATCGCAAATGCAAGATTTACCTCCTTTTTACCTCCTTTTTTGAATGAACTCCTTATGTAACTGAATTTTTCTTGAACTAAATTAATTTTCAATTCTATTTAGGTACATACAAAGAAGAGAAATATTTTAAACGCACAAAAGATTTATGATTTGCAATGCAAACCTTAAACTGAAGCAAAAAAAATAAAAGAGAAATCGTTTACACACACTAATGTTATTTTTCAGTAGTTTTCGTAATGTACAACCTTAAACTGAAGAAAAAACAACAAATTTATTTTTCAATGACATTCTCTCTCAGTTTGTCGAGAATGGCGAGCAATTTGTAATCAATGGCGACGACAAGAATGGTATTACAGTTTGTGTTGCTTTTAGTGAGCTTAATGATTCTCGAAACATAGAAACATAGCTTGTAGAAGGTAATGGCAATGGAATGACTTGACAATGACCATTCAGATCACGAATGTGATGATGTGTTTTTGATGACGTGAACTTTGACGAAGATTAATTTTATTTCTTTATTTCGTTATTTAGATTGATGACTGGAAGTTGTAATACTTAGAACCAATATATTTCTTTATTTTGAAAAATTGTAAAATTTAATTAACCCTCGTACAACCATTTTTAACTATGTATGGCACTAATACCGATTGTATGTGAGAAAAAGTGTTTTTTTGTAGTACTCTTACAAGAAAGTCATGTCATAGTCATATTTTATCATTTTCATCGCTCATTTTCTGAAATCGCAGGATCTTACGATCCTACGATCCGATCCTACCCCCCCCTCTCCGATCCAAAGTAGGATCCCGATCCTGACAACCATGTATGGAACCCATCCATACGCGACATATGAATTTTCATTTTTACAGAACTTTTTGTTGAACGTGAGAAATTGCAAATAAAAGTGTAAGTACATATAAAGTACTTGTTTGTCGTGTTGCTTCCAAGAGTGAAGACATTATCCGTCCAATACGACACACATCTTTCTTTGTAAGGACCAATCCAATGGTCTCTAACATATTGAAGTACAGAATAATGCGCCCTCTAATTTGTCTCAAGAGTAGACAACTTTCTTTCAAATCCTTCTTCAGTGGTTTCCTTGAACAAGTTCTAATAGTCATTGAATAAGTTTTTCCCCTTGACTTTCGATCCCATATCTTTTAAAGTTTTGGCCACTATGTTTTTCCTAATATGTCGTCTGCATAGCAGAAACTTTCCATTTAGCCATAGAAGATCCTTTCATTCATAAAAGCTTGTTCACGGTCCATAACAATGCAAGTCGGTGTTGCTCCTATTGTTCTATACATCTCTTGAAGTTATTGCATAGCCCACAAATACTTTTCTTTAGTCTCTCCCTCAATAAATGCCCCGACAACAATAAACTTCCTCCATGTAGAAGTGATTCCAACAATATCAAAAATGACATTTTGTACCTGTAAAGGGCAAACTTGAAAAACATTATTGCACTGTTATGCAAATTCATACTTGATGGTCAATAATCACACAAAGCTTACTTGATTGTCCTATATGTGGAGTCCATTAGAAGTACATACGGTAATGCCTTCAGGAGCTTCATTGATTCCGGACTATCAAACAACATATCACCGATCTTAGACGGATCTTCCTATGAAATAGTTGTTCTCTTGACATTTTTGGAAGAACTCTTGAACAACGGTCCTTCCTTCCCTGTTTTCTCTCTTTATCTTGTCCATCACGTTGTACACTGGTTTTTTTTGTGGTTTTTGGGAGACTTGTTGAGTTTAGTGAAAATCTCATTTGGTTTACAATGAGAACTTGTCATTTCAACTACAACACTTAATTCATCGGTCGTCATTCTCCCATCGAACGCATTTCCAAATAAGCTAGTGCCAATAGGATGGCGGTCGATTCCACTAACTACCTTAATTCTCGAAGCCCCTCTAGGCTTCTCTAGAAGCTTTAACTCGAACCAACATATACATTTCTTGCTCTTGATGTTTTTCCTTAAACCCTTTGCTTTTGAGATATTGTGTTGTCCTCTGTCACAGATAAGCTGAAGCTTTCCATAATTAGTTGCAGTAGATGCTCTACCCCTTCCATGTACTATGTAGAAGTGATTGGCCCCAGCAACGGTTGTTGCCCAATTCACTCCCTCGACTCTAGAGGCGAACACCAGATCTGTTGTAAACACATTAGAATAATCCATAGACACAAATAGTTCGCCTTCTACCTGAAGAACGAATTATGGTGTAGTATGCAAAGGATGAAGCACATTTCTAGTCATTGTGTCTGAAAACCAAATGTGAAGGCCATTGCGTGTACTCGTAACCTGTTCCAAAGGATCTCGTGTTGATCTCAACAAATTGTGATCGTGGTTTTTCCCATGTTGCAAATTTGGTCCCACATTGAGGTTGACCTATTTCTTCAATACCCAAATCAAACGAAGGTATATCATTTTTCATACATGGTTGAGGCCATTGTGTGTAGTCATTTAAAGATATGTTGTTTAATCTAGTAAACACTGAGTAACTCCATACGTCACACATGGATATCATCCACAAGTCACATGTGAATCACATCCATGCGTGACATATGGAGTACATCCATGTGTGATGTATGAAGTTGCATATTTTTCTTTTCAATGCTATGACTGAATTATAGATGTTCCTAACACCTAATCTAGCTAAACTCAACATTTTAAATCATCACAATCACTAAAGTTAACAAAATACCACAAAACTACATCTTTTAACATACTAACAATGTAAATCATAAAATGTTAACCAAAGAAAACCATAAAGCATTCTAACACCTCAAAAGTTACCATTTGCATCATCACAATCACCAAAAGTTAACCAAAATCCACAAAACAACATCTTTTATCATGCTACTACTACTATATTTAACTTGTGAATCCAATAAATTCTAACTAAATTAAACCCTAAATAAAAATAACACTTTAAAAGTGAATATTTTAGAGAGAATATTACCTTATTAAGATTATAACTTGAAAATGCTTCTTCTCCACCTCTTTCATTGGTGCAATCCTTTTCATTCTCCATGTGTAGTGAGCATTTTTGGGAGATAATGGTGTATTTGGAGCTCAAGATTGTTCAACAATGGTGTGATGTGACCCTCCCCAATATGAGTGCATTAGAAGAAGAGGAAGCATTGAGCCTAAAGTCCGAGGGTCCCATCACTCGAGCTCGGATCAAGGCCATCACTCGAACTACTCAATCATTAGTGTCAAGAATCTATGCCAACATGAGTACACAAGACACTAATTCAGCCAAGCCATGCCTCATGACAAGCCTTAGTGACTCGGCGCCCGGGAACGCTCAAACAAGCCATGACACGAGAGTCCTAGCAATACAAAGAGGTTCCACGCGCGCACATGGGTCCAACAATCTTCAAATGGACCATCTAGACGGTCCAAGCCAAGTCCACTCGGCCAAGACACTCTTGGTCCGACCAAGTTGATTCACACCACCAATTTCGCCTAAAATGGTGCCTTGTGTTCCCTCATTCAATTCCAAGCTGAATGCCATGTCATCAATCCGTGTGAGGCTCACAAGGATCACCATTTTCAGCCATTGGATCGTTCATCATAAGTGCCTAGCACATCCCACCATTTTCTCCTTTAGATTCTGCATTTAATTCCATGATTTTCACCTCTTTAATGTTGATTGAAAGAGTGATCCTTTGGTTGCAGCCTAAGGACGTCTTCACTAGTATAAAAAGGCCTCTCAAGGTCCATTTTAACGACGTTGAATTTGAATACAAAGCTTAAGTTGAGAGCCTCTCCTTCCTTTGTAATTTCGGCGTCAAACACACTATCTTTCCCTTTGTTTCTTGAGTGGTTCGAGTCCCTCTCTAAACACAAACCTCCAACCCTTCTCAAGCCTTTGAATCACCTTCAAAGTCTTGCTTATCCAAAGTCTTCCGCTTACACCAACTATCCACCAAATTCCGCCAACACTCAACCTTGTCCAAGGTCTCGTCCATAGCCAAAACAAGAGAACTTCCCACCTTGAATCTAGATCCGAGAGTGTCTTAGCATCCACGAGGAGGTTGAGTTAACATTTGGTATCAAGAGCATCAGGGATTCAAGTAAGTCATCTTGTTTTTCATTCAAGCACTTATCACCTTTCCATCTCGTTTTTGGCCAAAACACCATTGTTGAAGCCTTAAGCATTCGATCACCATCACCATTACCATCGTCAAAATCAGTCAAGGTCCACAAATTTCGCCCCATTTAATCCCACCCTTCCCGCCCATTAATCACATCTTGACCGATCCACCAATCACTCCATCAATCCCACAAATTTCGCCATCTTATCCTTGATTAAATTGCTGAATTTTTTTCTTTGTAAGATCGATTTAAAGTGCATTTTAATCTTGAATTTCTTTGTGAGATTATAGTGGATTGAATTATTGCATGAAATTGATTAGGATTAACTAGTAAGACGACATCCCTTTGTCTAACTACTTCTTATCGCATCAATAGTATTGCATGCTTATCTTTGCTCACGTTCAAGTTTAGTAAAGCTCTCGACTTTCAGCACAAAAATCAAAAGAAATAAATCGAAATCTGAAAATTTGAGAGGGGAAAAGTCAAAATAAGGCAAGCCTTCTTTCTAGTCAAGACCATAGCCAAAATAAGGTAACGTACTTGACATTCACTTGAGCATTCTTCCATTTTCCTATCTCTCATCGTCTAGTTCTCACTTGCAAAGTTGTTCTTTTCTTTTGATTGCATGATAATTGAAGCTTTTCAATCTTAGAAGTTCAATATTGCATGCAACTTTGAGTTAATTTTGCAAAAGAAATCTTTGACGGCAATTGAACTTGGATTTGATAAACACTTGACCAAAAATCAGCCTTATACCCTAAGTGCTTGTTTGATAATCAAGTGTGACCTATCTTGTTTTCTTGCCAACTCTTGTTATCTTTGTTCTCTTTGATCCTTGTGCTTGTGCTATCTTGCCCTAGGAAAAATGGAGCGCAAAGAAGAAACTTGGGTCCAACATCTTGGACTTGTGACGAGGCGAGTCCTTACACTCCATGAGACACCATTACAAGACCAAAGAGAAAACCTTTTTCAAACAAGATGCAGGTCCGACAACGATGGCTTGCATGTGATTATAGACAAAGGAAGTTGTTGCAATCTTCTTAATGAAAAAGTGGTAAAACACTTCAACCTTGAGACGATTCCCCATCCTCAACTGTATTCCCTTCAATGAATCTCTACGGGTAATGGCAACAAAGTCACCAAGCAGTGTAAGATCTCTTTTTCTATTGGTCCATACAATGACACTGTCCTTTGTGATTTTGTAACCATGGACGCTACAGATTTGTTGTTAGGCCGTCCATGGCAATTCGACAAGCGAGCTCTCCATGATGGGTATCTTAACACATACATGTTTACCCACCATGGAAGACGCATTACTCTTCAACCCCTTTCTCCTAGAGAAATTTTGCAGGACATGGCAGAAAATAATAGGAAGAAAGCAATTGAAGCCGAGGAAAAACGTCTAAAGCAAGTAGGAGTCGTCATCAAGTGCTTACCAAGGCCTCAAAAGCAAAACTTGCACTCGACAACTACTACTTCAACAATTGAACCACAAAAGGTCCATATTGACCAAGGAACAAAAGAACGCTCGACCATTTTGCCCACGCCTTGCAAAGACATGGTCAACACAATGGCGCACGACGTTCATCCAACCTCAAAAGGTAAGATTACGAACCTTTCTAAATCAACTTCATCTTCTACCAATAGTTCAGATATTGTCCAAGATGATGTTGGAACAAGAAAGCGCTCGGAGGAGTGGCCTTTAGCTAGCAAAGCGCCGCTCATACTTCCTCAAGCTAGCAATGGCACCAAGCGCCAAGGTCAAAATTTCGACCATGGCCATTTGCCCTCAAATTTTGTCACAAGGTCAGAAAATGCTCAAAAAGATGATTACAATTTGAGTGGCACAAAAATTCAAAGAAATGCTCAAGAAGTGACGAGCAACATTGAAGAAGCCCGAGCGCCAACCATTCCTCCTCGCCATTCGGAAATTGGTACGTGCGTTCCCAATTCTTCTTTGAGCAATGCTATTAATTTGTCTAGTGTAGCTTCCACAGAAAATATAGCTCGAGGGAATTCCACAAGCGCTCGGACGAATAGTGCACACAATGACTTAGGCCCCGGCGCACGAGAACCATTGTTGCCCAAGGCGTCCAAGCCCTTGCCAACCTTTAAACCAAAATCCATTCCGAGCGATCCTATTCATATGTCAAAAGATGAGGATTCTGAGCTTGGTGCTTGAGCAAAGTCATCCAGTGTCCGAGCAAGTCCGGACATCCAAGGAACTTGCAAGCGCCGCCTCCTTTTGGCAAGAACAAGTGAGGCGACATCCGTGATTCAGGGAAGAAGACCATGTTTTATCCTTTTCCCTAAATTATGTGCTAATGTTTCCAAAGAACACGTTGATCTCCCTTCTTGTATTTCATCTCTATTGCAAGAATTCAAAGATATGATGCCCGACGAGCTCCCAAATGGATTGCCACCTATTAGGGGAATTGAGCATCAAATTGACTTCGTTCTAGGATCGTCATTGCCAAATAGAGCTGCATATAGAGCAAGTCCGGAGGAAACAAAGGAGCTTCAACGACAAGTTCAAGAGTTGATTGACCGCGGCTATGTAAGGGAAAGCCTTAGTCCTTGTGTCGTCCCAGTCATTCTGGTTCCGAAGAAAGACGGGTCTTGGAGGATGTGTGTAGATTCTCGCGCCATCAACCAAATCACCGTCAAGTACCGTCATCCAATCCCTAGGCTCGATGACATGCTCGATGAATTGCATGGAGCCACTTTGTTCTCCAAGAATGATTTGAAGAGTGCCTATCACAAAATTCGAATGCAAGTTGGGGATGAGTGGAAAACTGCATTCAAAACAAAGTATGGTCTATACGAGTGGCTTGTAATGCCATTTGGATTGACGAATGCTCCATTAACCTTCATGCGCCTCATGAACCATGTCCTAAGGAAGTTTTTGGGCAAGTTTATGGTGGTATACTTCGATCTATCTTGGTCTATAGTCAATGTATGGAGGAGCATGTGCAACACCTTAGGCAAGTGTTTGAGTGCCTAAGAAAAGAGAAGCTCTATGCAAATCTCGCCAAGTGCACATTCTGCATGGACTCCACGGTCTTTCTTGGCTATGTAGTCTCCAAAGATGGAATCCGAGTAGATGAGGAGAAGATTCGTGCAATCAAGGAATGGCCACAACCGACCACTCCAACCATGGTACGTTCATTTCTTGGCTTGGCTGGTTTTTATAGACGCTTTGTTCGTAATTTTAGCACAATTGCCGCACCTCTACATGATCTCACTAAGAAAGGGACGACATTTGAGTGTCTCTAAGCTCATCAAAAATCTTTTCAAGCTCTCCAAGATGCTCTTTGCAACGCCCCTTTACTCCAACTTCCGGATTTTGAGCAAACTTTTGAGGTGAAGTGTGACGCCTCCCACTTTGGAGTGGGCGGTGTATTGATGCAAAATAGGAAACCAATTGCCTACTTCAGTGAAAAATTGAGTGGAGCTACGCTGAGTTATCCAACATATGACAAGGAGCTCTATGCACTCATTCGGGTTCTAAAAACTTGGCAACACTATCTTTGGCCAAAGCAATTTGTGATTCACTCGGATCATGCGGCCTTAACTTATCTCAAGAGCCAAGCAAATTTGGGTCGACGACATGCTAGATGGGTGGAGTTCATGGAGACATTTCCCTTCACCATCGTGCACAAAAAAGGTAAAGAAAATGTGGTCACCGATGCATTATCTAGGAAGTACATACTTCTTACTCATCTCCATTCTAAAATTCTTGGTTTTGCTTTGATTAAGGAATTATATGCTTCAGATCCTTTCTTTAAGCCAATCCTAGAAGCTTGCTTGGTTAAGGGTGAGTGTGATACCTACTTTTTAGTCGAGGGGTTCCTTTATAAAGCAGGGAAGTTATGCATCCCTAGTTCTTCCATTAGGCAACTCCTTCTTCAAGAAGCCCATGAAGGTAGGGGTAACCAAGACCTTAGCAGCCCTTAAGGAGCACTTCTTTTGGCCTAAAATGACTAGGCAAGTGACGAGATATTGTAGAAGTTGTGTGACATGCCAAAAAGCCAAATCTACCTCACATCCACACGGCCTTTACACACCACTTCCCATTCCAGAATACCCTTGGGAGGATCTTTCTATGGACTTTATTACGGGGTTACCACCTTCTAGAAGGCATAATGACTCCATCTTTGTAGTGGTTGATAGATTTTCTAAAATGGCACACTTCATTCCTTGCAAACCCACACAAAATGCTACGGACATAGCTAACCTTTTCTTTGAGCATGTTGTGCGGTTACACGGGATTCCTAAGACAATTGTGAGTGATAGGGATACCAAGTTTGTGAGCCATTTCTGGAGAACACTTTGGGGGAAACTAGGTACCAATCTACTCTTTTCCACTAGTTACCACCCCCAAACCGACGGACAAACCGAGGTGACCAACCGTACCTTAGGTAACCTTCTTAGAACCATGCTAAGGACCACCCCAAAAAGGTGGGAAGACTTACTTTGCCATGCTGAGTTTGCTTATAACAGGTCTCGACATTCGGCGACTAAGATGACACCATTCGAAGTGGTGTATGGGAGGAATCCTCACACCCCAATGGATCTAGTGCCCAAGCCTTTCAAGGACGGTGAGCATGTACCGGCCAACAAGAGAGCTGAATTTGTTCAAAAATTGCATCAAAGAACAAGGATCCAATTGGAGAGGAAAGCTGACCAATATGCAAAGCAAAACAACAAGGGACGACGGCGCATGATCTTTGCCCCAGGAGACCTTGTTTGGGTTCACATGAGAAGGGAGCGCTTCCCTCAAAGAAGAAAAAGCAAGCTTGATGATAGAGGAGATGGCCCTTTAAAGATACTAAGAGCTTTTGGTGACAATGCCTACCAAGTATCTTTGCCGGATGGGTACAATATCCATTCTACTTTCAATGTGGTGGATCTCTCACCATATATAGCTCCTGAATTTGACGAGCTTGAAACGGGGACGTTTCAAAGCCAAGAGGGGGACGATGATGTGACCCTCCCCAATATGAGTGCATTAGAAGAAGAGGAAGCATTGAGCCTAAAGTCTGAGGGTCCCATCACTCGAGCTCGGATCAAGGCCATCACTTGAGCTACTCAATCATTAGTGTCAAGAAGCTATGCCAACATGAGTACACAAGACACTAATTCAGCCAAGCCATGCCTCATGACAAGCCTTAGTGACTCGGCGCCCGGGAACGCTCAAACAAGCCATGACACGAGCGTTCTAGCAATCCAAAGAGGTTCCATGCGCGCACATGGGTCCAACAATCTTCAAATGGACCATCTAGACGGTCCAAGCCAAGTCCGCTCGGCCAAGACACTCTTGGTCCGACCAAGTTGATTCACGCCACCAATTTCGCCTAAAATGGTGCCTTGTGTTCCCTCATTCAATTCCAAGCTGAATGCCATGTCATCAATCCGTGTGAGGCTCACAAGGATCACCATTTTCAGCCATTGGATCGTTCATCATAAGTGCCTAGCACATCCCACCATTTTCTCCTTTAGATTCTGCATTTAATTCCATGATTTTTGCCTCTTTAATGTTGATTGGAAGAGTGATCCTTTGGTTTCAGCCTAAGCACGTCTTCACTAGTACAAAAAGGCCTCTCAAGGTCCATTGTAATGACGGTGAATTTGAATACAAAGCTTAAGTTGAGAGTCTGTCCTTCCTTTGTAATTTCAGCGTCAAAAACACTATCTTTCCCTTTGTTTCTTGAGTGGTTCGAGTCCCTCTCTAAACACAAACCTCCAACCCTTCTCAAGCCTTTGAATCACCTTCAAAATCTTGCTTATCCAAAGTCTTCAGCTTACACCAACTATCCACCAAATTCCGCCAACACTCAACCTTGTCCAAGGTCTCGTCCATAGCCAAAACAAGAGAACTTCTCACGTTGAATCTAGATCCGAGAGCATCTTAGCATCCACGAGAAGGCTGAGTTAACATGGTGTTAGTGGGTTTTTTTATATTTTGACTATGGAGAGATAGTTAGATAATAGGTTGTATTAACAGGTAATATAAGGTGTTACGAAAATGGTTAAAAAATTGAGAGATTTAACTCACTCTGGTGAGATAAGACGTTCTTGCAAGGCATTTTATCTAACAATCCATACGTCACGCATGGACACAATCCTTAAGTAACGTATGGATTGTGTCCATGCGTGGCGTATGGTTTAATTCCATGCGTGACGTATGGTTTAAATCAATGTATGACGTATTGTTGACAAACTGACGACATAGAGTAAAGTGGTTGGAAATTTATATTGAAAAATGGGGGTGTTTGGGCAAAAGAGTTGAAAAATGGTGAGATAATGGGGTAATTTGGGCCCAATTCGTTTAAACGCCAAAAAACGTAATTTCAAAGTTGTAAATGACACTACATAAGGCAATTGGTCATTACCATGGTCGGAAACGGAAAAAATGATGTACGGGTCAACGACTCTAATAAGTCCTAATTAAAATGCAATGAGGCCCAAACGACATAAAAGGATTCAAAAAACCTTAAAACGCAAAAAATTTAAATGTAAAAGTATCAATTTTCCATTGACAGTATAACACAATCATTTTTAGAAGTAACAAACAAACTTAACAATTCAAAATATGTAAACGAACACTTTCACGTTATAACACGTATATATAAGTAATATAGTTATAATCATATATATGTAATAACACTTTGTTAATAACATAAAGTGTATATAAAACTTTCATTACATCTTATGAAATACACAAATCATACTAAATAACGGTAATGTACATCTGCGTTTTGTGGATATCGACTTATTATCACATATTATTAGAAATGCATTAGTAACATGTAGTACTTATTTACTTTTATGCTTTATCAAATGATTAGCAATATAATAAAGATGTACATTACCGTTATTTAGTATGATTTGAGTATTGCATAAGATGTAATCAAGTCTTATATACACTTTATGTGATTAAAAAGTGTACATTATTACAAATATATGAGTATAACTATATTACTTATATAATTGTTATTAGATGAAAGTGTTCGTTTACATATTTTGAATTGTTATTAATTACTTGTAAAAATGATGGCGTTGTATTGCTAATGGTCAATTAATACTTTTACATTTCAATTTATTTGCGTTTTAAGGTCATTTTAAGCCGTTTTAAGGTCAATTTATTTGCCTTATGTGGTGTCATTTTACAACTTGGAAAATACATTTTTATCGTTTGTTGACGTTTAACGAATTGGGTCCAAATAACCTTATTATCTCATTATTTTTCTACTTTTTTTTGTTCAAATACCCCCATTTTCGCAGTTTCTAACCACTTTACTCAATTTTCTCATTTTAACCCTAAACCCTTAACCCTAAATCTGTTTACACTATTTTCTCGATTTTCGCACCGTTAGTAGTAATAAGTCGGTTTTCCTCGAATTTTGCACCATTACTCGTTTTAAGCAGTTTTTTCTCAATTTTTCCACATTACCCGTTTTAAGTCGGTTTTCCTCGATTTTCGGCCCTATAGTATATTTACGAAACGCCTATATACACGTGACTTTTTCACTATATGCACGCCAATATGTGCGCAGACGTTATGCGCATGAAATGGTGCGTTGTTGTTTTGCGCATAAGGGTATTTTGGGGATGAATTTGAAAATTCTGGCGGGGGCTGACAAACTTATGCGCTGGTGTACTGCGCACAAAAGAAGTAATGCGCAAACGTTCAGTGCACAAGGCCGATAATCCAAAACGTTGTGTGCTGAACGTTTGCGCACAACATCCGTGCGCAAATGATCTGCGCATAGGGTCTTTAAACCCTAAATGCGCAGCTTCTTCTTCTTCCTTCTTTCTTTCTTCTTCTCCGTTTCTCGCCCGACGGCGCCGTCATATTTTTCCACATTCCGATCGTTTCTCTCCTCTAAACACAATTCTGTCAATGGATTCTCAACCACCTCATTCCTCCGCTCCCGACGATATCCTTTCCGTCCCGATCCCTACACCTCCGGCGACCTCTGTCACAACGGAGCCACCTCCGGTGACCTTGCCCGACTCTGAAACCTTGGTGGATGGCGGTGGGAGGCGGTATGCGACTCGAGCGGCGTTGGCAGCGGCAAATGAGGCTCCGGCGAAGGCTTCAGCGACTGTTCCGGCGACAACGCGGACACGGGCGACGGGTCGGGTTTCGGCGACTCGGGTCCGACGTCGACGACTACGGATCCGGCTTTCCAGACACCGCACGAGCTTCATTCGGTATGTAATTTCAAAATCCTCTTTTTTTAAATTTTAATCGTATTTAATTTTGGAAATTGAATAGTTAGGCATCGTTTATTTTTAGTAATAATTATGATTCGTTAATGTTAGTTAGTAAGTGTTGTGTTTATTGTATAATTTCGTAAATAATGTAATAGATATTCGGGGCCTTTAAGATTCATAATTAATTGTAATTATTAAGACGACGATGACCATTCGGTATGAATTGTTAATAATTTGTAAGAATTCCTATTAGTAGTGATTATGAATTTTTAGTAATTATGAATTAAATATTGGAAACTTAACAGTCATAATTAGTTATGACTTAATTGTTAAGTTTCTAAGCATTCCTATTAAAAAATTTAGTTAGATATAAAGAATTTGATTATGGAAGTTGCAAAATATTTCGGTATATTTTAGTATGAAGTAGACATACTAAAAATGTAAAAACATGTAGATTATACAAGCCATCATGGATCGGACTGGCAATACGATGCCCGCACCAGTACCCGAACGACTCCCACGTCGTCATGATTTGGTATCCGATGTGCGACTATTCCATGATATGCATGTTTTAGACATGACAGCCGATAGGATTCCTGACCGTCGTGAGCCAGAGGATGAGTACGACGAGGCACAACAGCTGCAGGAGATAGATGGTGAGCATATGGAGATAGATGGACAGACAAGAGAGTTTAATGTCAACGTAGATTTTCCTGGTCGATATCTTTCGAGCTTCGACCCCATTGATCCCACTCCATTAGAGACGCAGATGCCTACAGACATGGAAATGACGACAGATGACTATGATGTCAGCGACGTACCTCTGTTTCAGGATGTTGTCCCTCCCACTTCAGATCATACAGAGCAGGATTTACCTCTAGGGTCAGATGCAGCAGCCTCGACATCTTCTCCACCTACGGTCGCATCTTCAGAGCCAGTGTCGGGAGATTTAGACGACGATGACCATGCCCCACAGACATATTTTTCTTGGCTCGGGGAGTCGATGCAGGACATTTGTCGTCCACGTGCGCCTCACCTACTGTATTCTTATGAGACGCATATAGCGAGGTCTATATGGTCGCGTGGTCCTCTTCCATGGCCCCCTCCTGATGTACTATTGGTGCCTCCAGTGCAAGCTAGGAGGCGTGCCCCTGCGGGGGAAGCTGTAGGCAGAGGCAGAGGCGGTGGCAGAGGGAGAGGCAGAGGGAGAGGCAGAGGCCAGGAGGGTGATGATGAGGGAGTTGATGCTGAGGGAGCTGCTGCTGAGGGAGCTGTTGCTGAGGGAGCTGCTGAGGAGGTTGTTGTTGAGGAGGTTGCCGCTCCAGTTAGAGGTGGTCCTCGTCCCAGGCAGAGACGACGAGTAGGAGATGCTCAGCCACCTCAGGCTGTTGCTGATGAGCAGCCAGAGGATGAGCCCGAGGCTGATGCAGCTCCGTGTGATCTGGTATGTTCAATAACATTTATGGATGCTTATATAACTTAACGTTTCATATTTACTAATCTGAGTTGTTGTTTTTCTGTACTTATTTAGGCTAGGAAGCTCCTGAGGGTACACTACAGATCTGCATAGGTTCATGAGTATGAGCCTCATATTTCAGCTGAGGAGGGTACATGGTTCAGGCTTGCTGAGTGTTCTGGGCTGACAGACCTTCGCCGAGTGGGCATAGCATCTCAGATCGATGCAGCATTGAAATCTGCTTTTGTGGAGAGGTGGCACCAAGAGACCAACACTTTCCACATGCCATTTGCTGAGATGACCATCTGCCTACATGACGTGATGCAGATCCTCAGAGTCCGTATACATGGTCGTAGCTGCAATTCAGTTATGGGTCAGACGGCTGAGGACATGCAGAAATGTTACAGTGACAGTGACATTCATTTCGATGCACTCAATGCTCGGTTGAGAGTTTTGTTTGTTGCACTAGTCAGGAATGAGAGTCACATTGCCACTATCTATCTCCTCTTGCTTCTGGGCTCAACTGTCTTGGTGGACAGGTCGACAAAGGGTGTCATGGTCCAGTACGCAAAGCTTTTTATCAACCATGAGCATACAGGGGACATTGCATGGGGAGCCGGCATACTTGCGTTAGTGTATTGCAATTTAGGGTCTGCATCTAGAGTCGAGGCGTGTGGGATTGCTTCATGTGGGATTCTTCTGAGGGTAAGATCTCGTATTTAACGTCTTAGTGAATAACTTTTAACTATTCACGTAGTTTTACTAATAATGTGTAATTGTTTATATGTAGTGCTGGATCTGGGCATACTTTCCCCATTTTCGTGATCACTTTGTCACGAACCCTGCATTCGCCCAAGGAGAAGCTGCTGTAGGATTTTATTCACCACTTAGCTCGGATAGTGGGTGTTTGGTTGTCATCCGTCGCATGCTCGACAACATGAGATATGAGCAGGTTTGGATTTAATTTCTTATATTTTTCATTTCATTATTTTAGTACGTGTCTAATTTGGCTTGTTATTTTTTTCAGTTTAACTGGCCACCATGGAGAGGTTTGGACTTTAACTCACCAGAGGTTTCTCCTACGAGATTTGAGGGCGTATTGAGTATCCGGAAATTTCATGAGGCATATAACCCTAGGAGAGTCCTGCGGCAGTTGGGATTGGCTCAGCCCGTTCCCGACCCTCCCATTCAGTCGGTGTCATGGGTATTGTTTGTAGCGAAATTAACAACGAGATGATAACTAAGCAATTGTAGGGAAAAGATCAAACTTTACGGTGCCAACACTTCATCTAGAAAACACAATTGATAAAAGAGAGAGAACTCGAGATACTTGTGTATAACTTGGGGGAAAGAGGCCGCTTTACAATGATAAGGGAGCCCTTTATTTATAGGCAAACCCTAGTTCTATCTTTAAGGAAATACTCTTATCTTTTTCCTTATATCTTTAACCTAATATAAAACATGGTAAAAGGTATTCTTTCTAATATCTTTTACTATTTACATAATGAATATTAAATTAAAGACATAAATATATTGAACCGACTCTATCTTGATCTTGACGACGCCTTCATACTCGTTCTTTCTCGTACTCATCGTCGTCTACGCGTAGCTCTCCTCGTAGACGTACTTAATCTTCACGTAGGTGACCTTAGGAAATCGTAGATAATCAAGGGAACTCGTAGTTGATCTCGTAGGTGATCTCGTAGAGGATCTCGTAGAGGAGTTCATCTATCTCATAGATGACCTCATCTATCTCATAGATGACCTCATCTATCTCGTAGATGACCTTATCTATCTTGTAGATGGCCTCATCTATCTCGTAGATGATGTCGGGGACCATGTTGATGGTGTCACGGTGATGAATGACCTTGGGAGCCTCGTTAAAACCTCTTCTTAGGAAAACCTCGTGGGAAAAACCATGAGAAGAGTAAAAAGAGTACTCTGTGCTTAACTTCGTGATGTCGACGATCATGTTACTTGCTTGGACGTCTTCTATTGGTCACCCCGTCTTCATGTACATTCCAACGCGTTGACCCTATGAACACGTCGCAACCGTAGTGGTATTTATAGGCACAAACAATACCCCTAAGGCGTTTTACGGATCTTATTGCCTTGCAGATCTGGGAAACGTCTTCATCTTCTTCAATGCCTTCTTTTAATCTCAACGCATTGCTACTATAACTTGATGCTCAGAACTCCATTGCTTCATAATCAGCTCCTTGAACTCGCGTTCTACGTTTGAACATGTTTTTTCTTTCTAACTGACGATAGGCGATCTGGATCTTGGGCTTCTTACGCCTTCTTTGGAGAGAATAAACTTCGTGCTTCGTCGACTTTGAAATGTTCGTGGGCCGAATCTGAAATCATGGCTAATGAGGACTTCGTAAGTGAAGTCGTTGCTTCACCATAATCCTCAGCTTAGTTACTTGGATCATCTTGTCTTCAAGCAAATTTTTAGATGGCGATTTACTTCTTTCTTGTAACATATCTCCTTATTGGACCTTTGCCGCATGTTTGGATTCTCAACGTGGTACTTCGAGCATCTTCTGCTCCTTTTTCTAAGGATATCACTCTTGGAGGAAACTACTACTTTGTCACGGATGAGAGAAACAATCGACTCTTTCAACTTCTTTCTTTCTTTGCTACTGCATACTCAGATCTTTTTCTCTTACGCTTGTTCTCGACCAATCAATGCTTTTACTCAGGGAAGTTTTGGGGACACTTCGTCGCTCGTTCTTAGACATGTGGAGGCTCTACTCATCACCCCTGGCTTGGGTGACGTGAAACTTTTTAGCTTTCTTGATTTCTCTCCTTATGCACTTGCTTAGCGTGGAGGTACTCTTTGGAGGTCACGATGGGCGATGGCGACGCGTTCTATCTCTTCGCGTTTTCGTATTTTTTTTCTTCTCTGGTATATTCTTTGAGTTCTGGCATCTCTTCTTATGATGCAACTTCTTAACTTCCGTGTCTACTTTGACATACTTTTTTCATAGCGTACTCTTTTTTCTCTTTGGAGATTCTACGCATTCTCACTTTCAAAGCGTCTCTTATAATTACGTCACCCCTTTGCATATGGGTGTTGGCCTCTATTGCCTGGGGTCTTGCTAGAAGTTGGAGAGAGAGATAGACTTGCTCGAGGTGAAGCTTGTAGACGGGCAGTGGAGATATGTGAAGAAGAATAACTAAGTAAAAGGAGGTCTTGAGCAACGTACCCGGGATGAATAGATTGTGCTTAGCAGTTTAGGAAAGTGCAGTTATTCTTGCTCTAATGACTTAAGGACGCCGTGAATTTCTTGCTATGATGGCGATTAAGTCATAGGTCCGACCCCTGGTGGCGTTATCATGGCGGCACAACTTGATCTTCATGCGATGCTTTTAGATTGCTTCGAGTCTTAAGGAGGTGTAACGAGAATGTTCTGGAGAACGCATCGGGAGACGTCTTTGGAGAACACGTTGCACATCTGGGAACGCGTTGGCTATGACACCTTGTGTCGACCACACTGACTTTTACTTAATGCTTTTGGGAGCACTGCTTCTCTTGAATGTTTTTCTTAGATTTGTTCGGCGATTACTTCGACCTCCTCGTGCTTTCAGTCACACTAATGCTTATTTTGACTAGAGCATGCTTGGTTCCCTCAGGAGGGTTCTTTGAGATGCTTTTATCTCCTATCTTGATGAAATTTTGTTATACTTGTCGCGATGCCTTTGATCGCGTTCTTCCTCTTCTGGGCGTTTTAGGTGTTCTCTACGCGTAGAATTTGGGTGATCTTGGCCAACTCGTGATTGTCGTTCTCGTTCATATTCTAGCTCTTGGATATTTTCTGATCTCTTGCTTTCGATCGAGATTCCTTTGTCTCGTCTTTCTTTGTTGCAAACTCTTCCTTTTATCTTGCGTGACGTTTTCGACTTCACATGATCTTCTTTGGCGATAGCGTATTCGTCTATGGGTTGAACGAGTAACTTTTCTCTTTGGATCGTCTTGACAATACTTCTATCTTTCTTGTTTCCTTGAGTGGTCCTACCCCTTTTGGTAGGATTGACTTAGGCTCCCCGTAGACTAGGTTAGAGCTACCAAAGACTCTTGGGCTTGCTTTACTTGTTATATCTTGCACTTTGTTTCTTGTGTCGTGTGCGTTATTCTTCACGTCGGAGACGTATTGGGAGCTTGCTCTTTCTTTGGTTTTGATGTTTTATGTGCTATGCTTTGGTATGCGTATCTTGCTCCGCATACGTGTAAAACTTTTTCTTTTTGACTTTAACTTTTGTGACCCCTTACGCGTAGCTCGTTTGTGAGTGCGTAGGTTTGGTTCTTGGCTTTCGCTTTTGCTACATTATCTTTAGGGTGTGGTTTTCTACCCCTGGTATGACACTTTGTTCGTAGTGAACGCGTTAGAGAGTTTTACTTACTTGATAGGGTGGTACGGTCATTGCGGCTGCTTTTGTAATTTGCCGGCTTATATGAAGGTTGGGTCCAACATTTCCTCCGAACCCTGAAGCGAGTGGCAGACATAGGTCAGCGTGTGATTTTATCAGCTTGTGACGTTACCCCTTACTTTAAGGTGGATCCTTTGCCTCACGCTAGCGTTAGGTCGACGTCGAACTCTTTTAATCGACGGGCCTATTCATCGTGTAGCGTCCGATTTCTCGATTGTTAGGACTTACGATGCTGGTGGACGCATCCCTACCGGTTTGGCGTTTTGCCCGTGGATTCATGACTCTCAGAGGGGTCGTGGAAGGCGCGAGTACGCGTTCCTGGAGAGTGGTCGTGGCAATAGGTTTCCCTTCTTTGCTCAGAGGACCGTGCCGGTTTTGTGAGGTGTCGGGCTTCATTCCCCATGACCATTGCCACACGTCGCTAACAATCATGGGAAGCGTCGACTCGGAGTCGGCGGTTTGGCTAACGTTGCGTACGCGTAGATGGAGCCTTAAATGTGTAAGCTAACGAAATTCGCCCCCGGCGCGGATTAAGCTTGGTGTTACGTCATAGACACAGAGCAAGTACTTTGAAATGAAACATCTCAGCATGCTTGACACGTCGGAGAGAAAATATGCTTATGCAAATAAATAATCATGATGACTCGACATGACGACATTCTAAAGCTACCCCTAGTTGACGCGACCCCTTGCCGCCTCGACGCTATGACGATGACATGATTATGTAGAAAGTAAACTTACTTAGACATGCGTAACTTGGTAAATATGCACTTCAACTTAGCTAACAATCAATGAAGTTCTTACAGGTCTTCCTAGGACGCGTCGAGTTTCCCAACGCTCTTATCCTTAGGAGTTTTTCATTTCGGTGTTGGAATATTCTTTTCTCAACTATCTTACTTGGAACACGTTTGCTTTTGGTGTTTCGATTGTAACTTCTTATGTTGTTCTTTTTGGCGAATTGTTTTTTCTTCGCAAACCTGAGGAGGATTACTTTGATCTTACGCTCTCTTTGGCGTGGTCTTTAGTTAGCGTCTTGAGACCCGATCTTTCTTTTTTTCTTTCAACTTGATGAAGTATCTTTTTCTTTTCCTCAGATTAAAGTAAGATCTGAAAGGCTTAGGTTCCATAGAGAACATACTTGGTTTTGCTGCACTTTGTACTTCCTTAGGCGACTCTTAGCGTCGTGTCCGAGTTTGAGACTTTCTTGATCCGTCGCATTCTTGTATTCCACTTAGTTCGTACTTTGAACGATAGCTTGGAGATCACATAATGAGGGAGTTCTTCATGTCTAGAGACGTTGGAGAGGATGTCGTCCAGGACGTTGTGTTCATCGGACGCGTTTGCGAGAAGGCGTCGCATTGAGGGACAGCGTTGATAACTTGTTGACGTAGCGGCTGATTGGCTTCTATTGACTTTTCATCACTGGCGTGATGCTTTGCTCTTTATCTTGCAAACTTTGAGAGCTTATGTTGCCTTGTTTCTTAATGATGACTTGGGTATCCTATCCGCCCTTGTGATGATTTTAGGATGGTGTTCAGAGTGAGATTATCACATAGTAATCCAAGTTCGTCATCTTGCCTGACGCCGTCATCTTGCCTGAACAATAACAATTCTGAAAATCTTATCCAATCAAGTTTGAGTTAGATCATAAAGACTTTAAGGAGAAAGCTTAACGAAAGACTCAGGAGGTTATCTCATACTTGACATGCAACTCTTTTACTTCTCAGTCTATGAGCGTATATAAAGGTAGCATGCATCTTTATGCTAATTGAATCTTATTTATCATGCAAGTTAAGGTGAGATATGATCATGGAAACTTGGTATTTGAATAAAGATATAGAATAAATGAGTAGAGAACTTAGCTTATGAGTTGTGATTAGATCGAGATGCATCATCTACCTTTAGCCTTTGTAATTGGCTTCTTGGACGTCGTGTTCCTTAGACATCGTCATGGTCGTACCAAACTTGTGGAGATATTACCTCTTGTCATGGAGATGCGAATAAAGCAACGCGGTGTTTCTTGCCTTTGGAGAGGAGTTCATCTGACGTTGTCTTTGACGTCTCAGGAACGTGTTGTTCATGAAGTCTTAGCGCCTTGATTGTCTTCTTGGAGGGTCTTACATGATCTTTTTAATCCTTATCTGATTTCCTTGATTTCTTGAAAACTTTCGATAGTTCACTCGACGTTTACGAGCGAGATAAGGCGTCGTTATCATCATATGCAAGAAAAAACATCACGACGTGCTTAAGTAGATGTATATCATGCTTTAATCACGGTACAAACTTTATGAACTTCTACTTAACCATAAAATTCCGATCTTTTTAGATTCTCATACTATAATCTTGAATATTAAATACGATTAGGAAAGATTTAATCATAGATCAAGTCTAACATGCTTTTTATGGTCAATATGCAAATCTAGATATAGAAATCTCATGATAATGAACTTAAGAACTTTCCTTAACATGATTTTTATGCAACCTAATCTGCGTTGGCATGGATATAATCAAGTTTAACCTTTTAGAACTCAAAGGAAGAAGATTATGGATAGATATTACCGTTTTGGTGAAAGAGAAATCTTCCTTGGAGAACAAGCAACTTTCTGGATTCTGCAGTCATCTTGTTTATGTCGGCCTGCTCTGTAGAAAATTCGGAATTGCATGATTCCAACTCCATTCGAACGATATTGAAGTCTACTTTAATCCCTCAAAATTTCATTGAATTTGGACATCGGATGCGAGAGATACTAGATCTTCACAATTGTGTCGCAGACAGCTACGTGAACCGGGAATGATTTCGGATTTTGATCTTCTTCTTTGATCTTTGAAGGCTTGTTAGGTTTTGGCTTTTTTTGTGAAGAATAGATGGTTTCTTTTGATGAAAATAAGGCACTTTTTTTATCATGCCCCACAGTGGGCGCCATTGTTTGTAGCGAAATTAACAACGAGATGATAACTAAGCAATTGTAGGGCCAAGATCAAACTTTACAGTGCCAACACTTCATCTAGAAAACACCATTGATAAAAGAGAGAGAACTCGAGATACTTGTGTATTACTTGGGGGAAAGAGGCCGCTTTACAATGATAAGTGAGCCATTTATTTATAAGCAAACCCTAGTTCTATCTTTAAGGAAATAATCTTATCTTTTTCCTTATATCTTTAACCTAATATAAAACATGGTAAAAAGTATTCTTTCTAATATCTTTTACTATTTACATAATGAATATTATATAAAAGACATAAATATATTCAACCGACTCTATCTTGATCTTGACGATGCCTTCATACTAATTCTTTCTCGTACTCGTCGTCGTCTACGCGTAGCTCTCCTCGTAGACGTACTTAATCTTCACGTAGGTGACCTTGGGAACTCGTAGATAATCAAGGGAACTCGTAGTTGAGCTCGTAGGTGATCTCGTAGAGGATCTCGTAGAGGAGTTCATCTATCTCGTAGATGGCCTCATCTATCTCGTAGATGGCCTCATCTATCTCGTAGATGGCCTCATCTATCTCGTAGATGGCCTCATCTATCTCGTAGATGATGTCGGGGACCATGTTGATGGTGTCACGGTGATGAATGACCTTGGGAGCCTCGTTAAAACCTCTTCTTAGGAAAACCTCGTGGGAAAAACCATGAGAAGAGTAAAAAGAGTACTATGTGGTTAACTTCGTGATGTCGACGATCATGTTACTTGCTTGGACGTCTTCTATTGGTCACCCCGTCTTCATGTACATTCCAACGCGTTGACCCTACGAACACGTCGCAACCGTAGTGGTATTTATAGGCACAAACAGGTACGCAACAGGGGTATCTCTACTTATGAGGTCGTTTATCCAGATGAGCTTCTAGGAGCATGGGACGCAGAGCCGAGGCCTCTGATCGATCTGGATGGGCCGAGGGTTGTACCAGCATGGAAGATGGGTGGTGACTATCTGGATTGGCTGGATGAGTTCTCACATCCCATCGCCGATCCATCCTCTGGGCGACATGATCGCCCGCCTCGCTATGGATATACCCCGGTGCATGTCGATGCATTTGCGGTATGATTTTATAAAGTTTCTACAAAACCTAGCTTTAGACTTTAACTAACGATTAAATTTACGTTTCGTTTACAGCGTTGTCAGATCCTTCAAGCCATGATGCACTCTTTTCTAGACACCCCTATCTCGGATCGACCTTGGAACACTGAAGAGGTGATTCGTGGCTGGCTTGAAGTCTTAGAGGCACCTCAGGCACCTTTGGCACCATCTCCCCCACGTGCATCGCAGATGGCACCACCACCACCACCACCTCGTGTTTTCCGAGATTCTGTTCACGAGAGAGGCCAGGGGAGTGGATGTGGCACTCAGGAGGATGCATCGGGATGATACGACTCAGGAGGATGCACCTCGGGATGATATGACTCAGGATGATGGGCATCGGGGAGATGCTCCGCCTTATACTCAGGAGACTCAGGATTAGACGTTTCACTTATGTTTTTGTTTGATGGATTGCTTGTTAGATACACCATGTTTTGCCTTTATGTATGATTGATGTTTATGTATGTCTTTTTCTTGTGTTATGGTCTTAATTTTGATGTTTTGCTTGTTTGAATGTCGAAAACGAATAAGGTATCGACCACAAAAACGACTACGAACAATGATGCAACTACAAATTATAACAACAAGACTTGAAAAACTATATTGACTTGAAAACGAAATATAAATCTGAAGTAAACAGGCATAGCACTAGACAAAGAGATGGTGAGGAAGACCAACCTATTAAGATCCCTAAACCGATGATTGGTTTCGATGTTCGGAGTCAGCGAAATGTACCAACTAATAATCAGTTTCCAAACTCCTATTAGTTCGTACATTTTGCTGACTCCGAACACCGAAACCAATCATCGGTTTAGGGATCTTAATAGGTTGGTCCTCCTCACCATCTCTTTGTCTAGTGCTATGCCTGTTTACTTCGGATTTATATTTCGTTTTCAAGTCAATACAGTAAACTAACGATTACAACAACGACTTAACTAAAGATTACAACAACCACTTAACTAACGATTACAACAACCACTTAACTAACGATTACAACAACGACAAGACTAACGATTACAACAACCACTTAACTAACGATTACAACAACGACTTACCTAACGATTGGCAGCCAGGGTCGCCTTAAGATTGGCATTTTCCTCCTCTAACATACGTATCTTGGAGAGTAGGTATCTTATTGAAGCTAAGGAGTAATGAGGGTGTGGTGGATCGATCCACTCGCGGAAGTCACAAATGTAACCACCGGTACCAGTGCATGTCCAGAACCTTCGAGCGCGGTTTCTTCCTCCTTCAGAACTCATTACCATTGGTCAATCACATTGACAATAAAAAAGTGCATTGCTTGCTGATGAACTGTGCGACATTAGCTAGTGTTAAGAGAGAAATGGTGAGATTGGTGAATTGAGGTAGAATTGGCCCTCCTTTTATAACTAGGATTTTGGCTGATGCAATTTGACAGTTGCGTGCGCAGATGTTCCGCGCACCAAGCGGTCAAATTTCAATGGTCATAATCTATGCGCTTAATATCTACGCACATAAACATGTGCGCATTTTGCCAGCGCACAAAAAGATGTGCGCATTGGAGTTGCGCACAGATGAATGTTTGCATTTTGCGTATTTTCGAGCCACGTTTTGTGATGGGGAGACATTATACATACTTTATATGCCTAATAACACTAATTTGTATAAAATTTTCAAACATAATCAACATCGATGTGCTAGACCCTTCATATCGCAACAAGTTAGAAGATTGAAAGACTAGTAAGGGTTTACAAAGGAGGTGTTACTTGAAGAGTACGAGATTTCGACTTGAAGTTACCGACAAGGTTAAATAGCTATAATATGCATTGAAAACAAGTTTCATTGCATTCTGATGTCGTTTGGGCATCGTTCCGCCTTATTGGACCTGAAAAGGCATTAAGGTCCATTAAGGCCTTTTAGCGTTTTTGCGTATTTTCGAACAACTTCTTGTGACGGGGAGACCTTATACGCACTTTATATGTCTAATAACACTAATTTGTATAAGTTTTTCAAACATAATCAACATCGATGTGCTAGACCCTTCATATCGCAACAATTTCTAAGATTGAAAGACTAGTAAGGGTTTAGAAAGGAGGTGTTACTTGAAGAGTACGAGATTTCAACTTGAAGTTACCGACAAGGTTAAATAGCTATAATATGCATTGAAAACAAGTTTCATTGCATTCTGACGTCGTTTGGGCATTGTTCCGCCTTATTGAACCTTTAAAGGCCTTAAGGTCCATTAAGGCCTTTTAGCGTTTTTGCGTATTTTCGAGCAACTTTTTGTGACGGGGAGACCTTATACGCACTTTATATGCCTAATAAAACTAATTTGTATAAGTTTTTCAAACATAATCAACATCGATGTGCTAGACCCTTCATATCGCAACAAGTTAGAAGATTGAAAGACTAGTAAGGGTTTATAAAGGAGGTGTTACTTGAAGAGTACGAGATTTCGACTTGAAGTTACCAACAAGGTTAAATAGCTATAATATGCATTGAAAACAAGTTTCATTGCATTTTGACGTCGTTTGGGCATCGTTCCGCCTTATTGGACTTTAGAAGGCCTTAAGGTCCATTAAGGCCTTTTAGCGTTTTTGCGTATTTTCGAGCAACTTTTTGTGACGGGGAGACCTTATATGCACTTTATATGCCTAATAACACTAATTTGTAAAAGTTTTTCAAACACAATCAACATCGATGTGCTAGACCCTTCATATCGCAACAATTTCGAAGATTGAAAGACTATGGTGCGCAGTGGTATAGCGCACATAAAGTTACCGGATTTCAACCATGCGCTAAGGTGAAGCGCACATAGTCTCAAACTTTTTGAATCTGTAACTTTTGGTGCGCAGTTGTAACGCGCACAGAAAGTTACCGTTAAACATCTGTGCGCAACTACATGGCGCACTAGAAATTACCGTTATTTTGAATCGGTAACTCCTTGTGCGCAGAAACAACGCACACCATATACAGAACTTCCTATATAACCAACGGTTTGAAGGTGGTGATTTCTTCATCCATCTCAACTAGAGCAAAAATCGAAGTTTTCCTACTTAATCGGTAAATTTTTCTTTTGTTCATTTTTGTATATGCTTTTATTTTTGTATATGCTTTCATGTTTATAACTGAAGTTTTATTATTTACTTATTTGGCAGAACATAACTACGAATATGGCCTCATCATCATCATCATCACCAAGACGTGTGAAGCCTGACCCTCCACAGATAATGTGTACTGGTACAAGAAGGTGTCGCCAAATGCGTAATGTGTACGTTAGCAATGACGAAGACATGCCTGACCAGTATGGACGAAGGCATTATCCATGCGATTGTTTCTTCAGAATCAGGTTTATTGATCCAGAGCATACCCCTACTTCTTTACGTGCTATCAGGAAATTAATCATCCAGAAAAAGAAGAGTGACAAAAGAGTGAAGGTCCTGATGGAAAGGTTTAATATTAAAGAAAAAGAATTGCGGCTGATGGTTTGTAGTATCACCTTTGCTTCCGACTCCTCTTCCTCTTCTTCCGACGACGCCTATATCGTAGACATCTAATGTTATGCGCATTGGGTACTTTCATTGTGTACTTTCATTATGTACTTTCATTTTGTATTTTCATTATGTATTTTCATTTTCGCTTGTTTGTCTCTCGAACGTGTTAAGAAATTCCAATGCAATATGATCCATTCATTGTTATATAAAGCACAATTACACTACTACCAAAATAAAAACTACGAAACATTAAAAACTAAGGCATTCGAAAACTAATTAGGCTAGCATATGATTGTAAGATACGAAATATTAAATTGTATATAGCTGAGATTCCGGCCGTTGGAATGTTACCGTTCCAAAACAGTAATATTTCAACGTCTTCTAATATTACTACCGAGATTAGGCTAGCATATGATTTTATGATACGAAATAATAAACTGTATATAGGTGAGATTCTGGCTGTTGGAATGTTATCGTTCCAAAACAGTAATATTTCAACGTCTTCTAATATTACTACCGAGATTAGGCTAGCATATGATTTTAAGATACAAAATAATAAACTGTATATAGCTGAGATTCTGGCCGTTGGAATGTTACCGTTCCAAAACAGTAATATTTCAACGTCTTCTAATATTACTACCGAGATTTGCTCTATTGAACATTACAAGGTAAAAAGCGTCTTCTAATTATTACATGTCAATCTCACTCAGTTAGATATGTCAACGAGTTCGGTCCCTCCTTTATACATGAATGAATCTGGTGCCTGACCATTTGAAATGCGGTACTCTCGATACATCCTCAAATTGTCCGCAAATGTTTCTTCCCACCATTGAATGTTGGGAACTGCCTGTTTCTTCCACGAACCGGGAGTATGCGGTAGTGGCGAACCAACCATCAACGCCACCTATATAAACACAAGCGACTTTAGATATTAAACAAAAAACTATGATTACATAACTATCAAGTAAAATTGTCTACTTTACCGGTATGAAGTGGTCACGGTTGCCTACGTGTGCCATGCCGAAAATCTGTCATGGAGGATCAGCTTTTTATGTTCTACACCTTAGCGGTAAGCAAAACGTCAGAGCATCCCAAAACAATAACACGAGGCCAACTTGGTATAGGGTGGCAAACACTAAGCCCATCAGTGGGAAGTGCAGCCAGTATAGTTCTGAACAAGGGCTTCTGCAATGGTTAACTTGAACAATAAGATCCTCCCAAGTACCCGGACGAAGACGGCGGCGAATAGGCTCGTACAAATCTCGGTTCTCAAGCAGCTCGGTTACCAGCTCACGCCGAATGTTTCCGTACTCTTGTTCTTTTCTTCCCAGAAGTAAGGCCATCGACCTATAACCACAATGCTCGTCAGAACGTACCTGTCTAACATCTGTGATGTACGGAAGCCAAAAATCATCCAAATTGTCAATGCCAAAGTCAATCCCCCTATGAATGAGAGGAAAACCTGGTTCTTCAGGGCACTGATCGAAGTCAGTATAGTTTGATCCTTCAGGCTATGATAGGTCAGGTAAGGGTTGAGAATGCAACTCCTCGGCCTCAATGACCACAGGAAGTGATGTCGTTGTTTGCTTTCTAGGATGACCCCGTTTTTCTCCTGTACTGTTTGCCTTCTTCTTCCCCTTTGATTTCTTCTTTGCCTCCTCCTTCTCATACTGCTCCAGCTCTTCCTGTCTGTGCTCAAAATAACTCTTCTCTCTCGATTCCTCCTTGTCATTTTCATTGTCATCCTCCTCCTTTTTAGGACGGCCTGGCCGTTTTGCTCCTGTACCGCTTGATTTCTTCTTTCCTTTTGATTTCTGCTTTGCCTCCTCCTTCTCATACTGCTCCATATCATCTTGTTCTATGTCATCCTCCTTGTCATTTTCACTGTCATCCCCCTCCTTATCCTTGTTCTTTTCACCCTTTGGCGTGCCTTTTCTTTTCACATTTGTCGGTTCTTTTTTCGAGGTAGTTAGTTCATGATGCTCCAAGTCTTGATACAACTCACCTAGCTAGTATGTCGTGCTTTTCTTCAGGGATCCAAGTTCCAACTTGGTGAACATTTCATGGAGTCGCAACTCTATAATGTTCATTCGGACCTTCAAATTTGGGTCGTCTTCTGTTTCATGAGTGTCGTCCCAATACAAATCCCTCCAGAACGGGTGAATGTCATCCTCAATCAGGGGTGTGTTTGCAATGATGGCGTGTGCAATTTGATGGACGCACGGCAACCCAAGACAGTTCCTCGCCCAATGGTCGGTGCATTCTTGAGGATAATCCCCCGACAGTAAGATCTCATAAGATGCCAACAAATGATCAAAATACTTGTCTGACACTTTGTAGAATAGTCGGGAAAAAATAGCCATTCCAAGCGGATGCATGTTTGGATCATCAAAATCAGTTGGTCGTTTGGAGAGGGACATGTTCATGCTCGCCCTAATTGAATCAATCTAAAGGAGGACTGAATGATGGATCCATACGATCACTCTGTTAAAGCCCCCTCTGCTAGAACTATTAATATCTTTCAAAACCTTGTGCATCCCTTCAACTCTAAACAAACAGTTAAGTTGGTAAGTTAAGAAAGTAAGTCGTTATGATATAATCGTCTTAACTAAAAAATATCAATATTTACTTGTTTGAAGTCCTCGTAAAGAAATGAAGCTTATGATCTGTCCAAGCCCTCACTATGCTTGTCTTGTGAGGATTAAGCCATGTTTTCTCGACGTATCCCACAAGGCCGCTCTTCCAAGATGTCCTCAACTGTTCGAGCCTCTGTTCATACCTCTCTTCAGTAGTTGAGCAAAATAGTTCCCAACATTGTCCTGCAAAGGCTTCCACTTTTATTTGTCTCTTTAGGATGGTCGAAGCATGTGCCTCAATGTTGTGTTTGATATGCACCCCACACAACAGATGTTGAACTTCGCTCCTGAAAACATTCTTGATCCCTTTTATCAGCGCGTCTTCACAATCTGTCATTATAGTCGTTGGCATCACTCCCAAATCTATGAATAATGACTTCAATTGAATCATTATCCATGTGTAATGATAAATCCTTTCCGCTTTAGTGAATGCATACGCGATGTTGAACGTCTTGTGTGTACTGGTGAATCCAACAATATATCTCTACGAGCGGCATTTCATATCTATTGAAACATTAACATATATCACTACATAGTATAGTATAGTTTATCCGAACTATATATTGACCTATTTTGTAGAGACTTACTTGTTTGTCTTGTACGTCGCATCGATAATTACCACGTACGGGTACTTCTTCAACAAATGCAACAAATCTTGGTTAGCAAAGAATAAGATTGCAACCTCGCCGGTTGTCGTGTCTCTATGTGGATGAACTACGTAGTTGTTGTCACGCAAAAACTTAAGGGACCACTGTGTCACGTTTAGCTCTCTGCGATCTTCGTAATTCACCTTCTGCAAAAAGTTTGCAACTTGTCTCCTTAAAGTAACATTACCAGGGTACTTTTCCCTCAATTTGGAGATAATTTCTTTTGGCGTCTTCACCCAGTTCCATCTCCCCACCGCCTAGCACAAAGCTCTTGATCCTCCGTCATTCGACCCATGAATGCATTCCCATGAAAACTAGCAAGTAGCACATGGTTATGCCGACCTTCTATCACACCTAAAATCCATTTTTCTCCTGCAACCCCGGGAATGTTTTTCTTTCGCACTGCCAGTAGCTCAAATCTCCACTCACACTTCTTCGACTTCGACTTTCTAAGCTTAGGAACAGGCAACTCTGAATTCTCTTTGTTCACCTTTGGCCTCCCAGATCTTGGTTTTCCAAACCTATCGCACACAATACTTATTTGGTACGGACTTGAATTACGCGTTACCAAAGCTATCACTAACTCCTTTGCTCTATCTCTCGCCCATTCGTACAATTCTTCCCTAGTATCCCACGTTTGTGCGGTTTTAAAATAATCCGAATAATCTTTCCCCTATACGTAATTGTAGAGCGAAAAAAGCAACAATTACACTACTACCAAAATAACAAATACAAAACATTACTTGAAACTAATTACGCTAACATATGAAACTAATATAACTAATTAGGCTATCATATGAAACTAATTAGGCTAGCATATGAAACTAATTACGCTAGCATATGAAAGTAATTACGCTAGCATATGAAACTAATTTGAAACTAATTACGCTACCATATGAAACTAATTATAACATATTTTACACTAACCACAAATTCACCACTCGGATCCGAGTCGCCGAACTTTTCGTCTTCTAAGAAATCAGCCAACCATTCGTCGTTGTTCAGGTCGTCTTCCTCTTCTTGTGATCCACTAGCCCAATCGTGTTCTTCATCACTATCTTCACAACTTTGATTAATCAACGCTAACATACGAGAGTTTTGATTACGACGAGACATTTTGAATGAATTTGTTGGAGACGAAGAGGTTTTGAATGAATTTGTTGGAAACGAAGAGATTATGGCTTTATATAGGCACATTTATGACCGTTGTGGTCCAAATGGATGGATCCGAAACTGTAAAGACCCGTGCGCAGAAACGAAGCGCACACACCCAAACCCTAAACCCTCTGTGCGCTGGTTCCACGCACGGGTTTACATGTAACGGCTACTTTTTTTCGAATAACACAACCTTGTGCGCTGACCTACTACGCACCAAGTAAGCAAATTTCAAAAAATTCAACGGCTACTTCTTTAATCTGTGTGCAGAAGCTAGGCGTAAGTATGTTGAATCTGTACGCAGTCGTTCAGCGCACCAATTGTAACATATTCTGAAAATTTACGAAAAGTACCTGTAATACCCCTATGCGCAAGACATGCGCGCACATAGTTGTGCGCATAAGAAGCGCACACAGAATCACATGCATATAGGCCTCGATTCGCGTGCATATAGCCATTGCCTATATTTAAACCTTTTTTATCGTTTTATGCATCATTAGTCGAATTAAGCCGTTTTTCTTCATTTTTGCGCCATTAGACAATTTATAGCCGACTATTTATAGAATTTCACGCCACTAGTCTATTTAAGTCGTTTTTTCTCGATTTTCGTGTCATTATTCATTTGAAGTTAGCTTGGATCAGAAAATGGGCTTTAAAACCCTAATTCGGCCCAAAATTCTTTAGTACAGCTTTGCTTTGTCTATAAGTAGACAAGTAGAGCAAAAACCTAATATCTTCTTCAAGCTGCGCCACAACAACTCTTAAATAGAGGTTTTTCATGTTTCTAAGTCGTTTCTTCTTACTAATATCAACTTTTTCGTTTTTCTAATTTGTTTTCTTTCTTGTATTTACAGATTAACAACCAACATGGCATCATCATCATCACTACCAGGAGAAGGCACGTACATAACGTGTCCGGCCAGGAGGTATAGCTATCAAGTCAAGGTTTTTACTGCTACGAACGAGAAGAAACCTTCCGAGTATGGAAGGAGGTTTGTTACATGAAGGTGTAGCATGCAAATCATGTGGATTGAGCCAGAATATGAACAACATCATATTCATATCATGAAATATTTGTTTTACCCGAATAGTGTTCTGGATCACAAAGTGGAAATCCTGATGGACGACGATAACTCCCCCAAAATGGCCAAATATCTTTTTTTTGAAAAAGATGGCTAAAGATCTTGTTCGTCTATATTATGGAGATGGTTATGCATCTAATTCTGATTACAGTTCTTAGGTTTCTTCTGTTAAGATGTGATGTTATGGGTCTTGTAAGGTGTTTATTTTTTTTTTAGTCTGTTTTAATTTTTATTAAGTCTGTTTCAGTTTATGTTGTAATGTTTATTCTGTTATGTTGTAAAATCATTATGTTTATGTTGAAAGAATTTTATCTTCACACTTAGACAAGTCACTGTAGACGCGACAAATCACAGTTGACGCAATAAGTCACTGTTGACGCAACAAGTCACTGCAAATTACTTATTCTCCTTAAACAGCACCAAGCAGTGACGGATCTAGGGGGCGCTTGAGGGTGCGGCCGCGCCCCCTTCATCCCCAAAAACCTCCGATGTTAGGTATGGAGTCGGAGACCAACATCTTACCGCACCTCCTTGATTACTTGATTAGTGAATCCATGGAGTCGAACTGTCGAAGTGTGTTGAGGAAGGAGAAGAATAAGTAATGAAGGAGCTGCTAACCTAGTGTTATTTTGTTTTCCATCTGGCTGGGCTCTTGTTTTTTAAGTCCAATTATCTAAAATTAAAGGCCCAATATGTGTAAAAATTTTAAAAGCAGCCCACGAGTACTTCTTTTATTGAGCATCCGCCCACGAGTACTTTTATGTACAAGACGTAATGTTGTAATTTTGGGAATAAAATTGATAGTTGTAATTTGGGGAATAAAATTGATAATTATGAAATAAGTTTCCAATAAAAGATAAAAATTGAAAGAAAATAATTAAAAAAATTCAAGATTATAAATTTTAGTAACTGAAGAATTTAAGTTTTTTATGAGCAATCTTTACTTATAGAAAAGTTTAGGTTAGAACATTAACAAAAAAAATACACTAATTATAAGAGAAAAATTCCGCCCCTCCTCTGAATAAATCTTGGCTCTGCCACTGGCACCAAGTACATTGTAGTTCATTACATATATGTCACTTATAATATATAATCCATACGTCGCGTATGAATCACATCCATGTGTCGCATATGAACCATACACGGCATATGTCACTTATGGAATTGTTCCATAACTGACATTTTTATTTATTTTTGGAAATAATTCAATTCATATGCGACATATTAATTATATATATACACGATGTATGAAACTGAACGGTAAATAGGAAAATGGGCTAGATACCATGTATATATACTTTGTGCGCAAATGGACATCCATCTAGCTAGCTCGAAAAGAATCTGCTCATCAATCAACCATATAGTATAAAGTTTATGCATTGGCCCATAAAAGAGATTAAAAGTGTGAATAAAAGCTATCCATTGGGACCACCACATACAAAAGCTAAAGCCTCGTCTTTCATCCGTCCAATATAGTGCTTATTTGTTTGTTATTTGCCAGCTGAAACAGTTAATGTAAAAACCATGAAGCAACTTTAATTTATGATCAAGATGACATAACATTGATTAATAGATAGTACAACATACTCTTAATAAAGACAATTGTATGTAATGTACCTTTGTCATCACATAGCTTTCTGAGGAAGGCAAGAAAAATGATGACAACTGCCACCACTGCTATTAGTCCGATCAGTATTGCTAGGGTTTTCTCCGTCTCATCGTCTGCCTTTGATGATCCTGAGTAGTTAACAAGTTGATCAAATTCAATATAACCATCACGTACAATCGATCGACTGTATGTATAGTATTTCTATACTTTGATATCATGCATAAAGTTTATTCAAAGAAAAGAGTCTCTAACCTAAATAATGTATAATTAACCATTGTTCGAGTTTATTGTACAAAGTAGAACATTGGATTCGTTCACTTTAGTATAGTCAAGAGGATAAACTTTGGTCTAAAGTGGGATGTGCTTGATCTTGGACCTCCTGTTTAATATGCAGATTCGAAATAAATTGAATTTCATGATATCCCCCTTAATTCTTCACTATATATTTTCGATTAGTCTATAACCAAATCAGTATCACGTATTAATTACCTCGTTTTGCAATCTAGCTATTTCTTTTGTAAAACTATCTTATTATAATTTTACAATCGTATGCATTCTAATGTACTATTAGCATCTTTTCAAATGGTTGCATTAGTTAGATAATGTGTTATTCAACATATTAATATTTTGCATTGGAATTTAGGAGGCATTCACTAAATTCTACTTCCTCCGTCCCCAAATGTTCTTCCCATCATTAATTTTGACACTATTTACGTTTTAAGAAAATCTTCGACATATCTTTCAATATATAAGAAAAAAATATTAATATGGGGTCTTGTTTGATTCGTCTCATCAAGACCTTTAACAATATCAAAATTTTATAATTTTTATTAGTGTGTATTTAAAGATATTAACGTTATTAAACGTGTCTCAACGAATATGCCGAAAAGAGACGGGAAGAACATTAAGGGACGGAGGAGGAGGGAGTAGGTAACAAGAGGCCGTAAACAAGAAAGTCGATGATGATCGAAAATATCGTTATATCCAACCCATTCTTATGAAACGAGTCCTTAACTAAAAAGAAAGAAAACACAAACACGAAAAAGGCAGCAACTTAATTAAGAGAAGCAGTTTAATTTGATTGATATTACCGGTATTAGTACTAGGGTAGGCGTGGGCGTCTCCGACGGTGTAGCGAGCGTAGCACTTGGCGAGGTAGACATCCCCGGAGGCGGCGACACGGCAGTCGGTTATGAGGCGTCGGATCGCCTCTCCAACACAATCCTGGCAGTCTCCGGCGGAGAGATCTCCGACACAGTCGGCGATGGCGTGCACGGTTCCCGAGGCTCCGACCCTGAAGAGCTGCGAGTGGTCTCCGGCGAGGTACCGTAGAAGCGAGTCACGGCGAGTCAAGTCAGTGGAGTGGGCATAGGCGAGCGGAGGCCCGCACTTCTTGGAGAGCAGCGTGTTGTCTTGGAGGCCGAGGAAGGGCACGTGGTCGTAGCGGACGAGGCAGCCGTCGAGCTGGAGGACGGCCCCTGCGGAGTTGGGGCAGAGGACGCCCAGTTGAGTCAGCGACCGGGATACGCATGCGAAGCAGTCGGAATTCGAGAGGTCGGGGCGGCATTGGAAGAGACCGTACACGGCTCCTCCGCTGCCGCCCACGGTGAATTTGTTGAAGGCAGCGGAAGAGGCCGAGTTCACGATGGAGGTCAGGACCGAGTCCACGCTGTTTGAGTATGGACTCGATGTCGTAAATTTCGCCTGAGAGCACCCCACGTACACAAACGAGTCCACCGCGCCGGATGACGGGTGGTGTCCGAGGAGGAGGAGGAAGAGGCTCACCAACACGATCAGGGACGTCGATGCCTGCATCTAGTTGGCTTATTTGCTCTTACGTTCTCTACTTGGAGTCACTCAATATTTGCTACCTACAACAAAATAGGGGAGGCGATGCTAGCTCGGTTTATCTAACCACAACCACCTTTTTTTGGCGTAAGGTCTTCTCAGTCACCTTCGTGTTTTAGAGGTTCCACCTCATCCAATGTCACTTTTCATTTCCAATCATTTCAAAGGAAACTCCTCTTCTTTGTAACTTTGTGTTTCAATGAACTAGTTCACTTTCACTTTCACATGCCGTATGATCAAATAATTAGACCAATGAAGTGAATCAACCATACAAAAAAATATGATATCCAAAATTTGATGAGATGGACCAAATAATAACATCACATTCATCATTTTTTAGGCTTTCACCAATCATCATCATTTCACGACTATATATATTAAATAAAACCTCCATTTTTTACATATATCACATCCTCACTAAAATCGTAATATTTTATTTTATTATTTATCTTACCACATGTCATTTCTTAATCATTTTCTTTTTTTATAAACAAAATCATAGAATAGAAAAATTATAAATGTGTGTATGTTTATTTAGGATATATAATTCAGATTTACAAGATATTATGTTTATGTACTTATTTCTTTATACTTTTAACCTCTTCAAATCATATTTTATGTGCTTTTTAAAAATTATATATAAAATTTAAACTCATAATTTATAAATTTTAAATATATAAAACTGAAACAGATTTAAATACTAAAAAATGCTTGATTAACACTCTCTTTATTAAAAATACTTATTCAAAAACTCTATATTAAAAAAGGTGATATATTTTTACTTTAGCTATTTAAGAAATAATTTAAATTAAGTAATTACTTTGAAAATTATATTAAATTTGTATGAGGTAAATGAACTAAATCTATTAGATAAAATGTTTTAATCTAAGTTATTTCTGTATTTAAATAAAATTTATTATTTTATAAAACTCGTGCAATGCATGGGAAACTGAACTAGTAGTTAAAGTAAAAAGATGATAAATTCTTTAATATAAAGTTTTTGAGTTAATATGATAAACATTTTTAATAAAGAGAGTGTTAATCAATCATTGTCATATTTAAATATATTAAGTTTTAAAATATTTAAAATTTATGAATTATAAGATTAAATCTTTCTATATAATTATTAAATAACTCTTTGTATATTAAATATACAAAATATGGTTTAAGTAATTTTAAAAATATAAATAAAATAGCATAGTATCTTTCATATCTTAATTATCCTAAAATAAACATTTACACATATTTATAATTTTCCTATTATATGAATTTTTTTATCAAAAAGGAAAATGTTTGAAAAATGACATGTGGCAAAATAAATATTGAAATGACATGTGGCGGTTTTGACATGTGACGAAAATTGAGGATTGCTTTAATAGTTTAATCTACTATTATCGTATAAATAATAAGAATACTTACTTTGTGCCTATTTGTTTGTCTACTTTCCTCTTCTTTAGTCTCCTTATATTTGTCCACTATTTCATTTATGTTACTTTATTTTAACCATTTTATCTCTACTATCAACCTATAATTAACGCTTTTTCACTTTTTCTCTCTCTCAAATTTCAATCTTATCTACTATTTATCTCTATCTCTCTCCTTTAACCATTCACCTTATACTTTTCTCTCTCCTATAATTATTATATTCCTATCATTCCTTAATTTGCGCAAAAATCGTACTTGTGGACAAACAAATAGGAACCGAAGGAGTAGTTTATATAGGCCCTTACTATTCACTGCCCACTCAAATTGTTATTTATCGCCCAGTCTCTGTGCGTCACGCATGGATTAAAACCATACGTCACGTATGGAATCTTTCCATAAAATTCGTCCAAAACGGACATCGTTTGCCCCTTCAAAAGACCAAAATACAAATTTATCACACATAATTTCTTGTATCAACAAGTCCGTTAAAACTCAACACACCATTTTTCAATTTTTTTATAATATGGTATGTAACTTAACAAAACTTTTATTTAGTGATGGTAATACTTAAATATAATCCAAATCTAGTCTTATAAGTACGGAGTAGTAGATTTGTTACACTTAAGCGTAATTACACCATTGTTCTTTGTTTTTTGACTTTTTGAAGAGGCAAACGATGTCCGTTTTGGACGAATTTTATATGCACGCGATCGTATTGAAATTATCTACAAGATTATGGAAAAAAATAAACAAAAAATAAAAAAATTCATACGTGACATATGGATTGGTTTTTGAAAAAATGCAATTCATACGTGACGTATGGATTGGTTTTTGAAAAAATGCAATTCATACGCGACGTATGGTTTTAATCCGTGCGTCATCTGGGCGGTAAATAGCAATTTGAGTGGGCGGTAAATAGAAACTATGTTTATATAGGCAATCAACCCCTTAGAAAGGAGAAAGTTAATATGATGATCGAGGCTATCAGCGATCATGTTTGCCTTTCAGAATACATGATGATAATGGATAGATCATTCTTAGAAATATAGTCTTTACATTGAGAAACCAAACTGAAAAGAGGATGAATACAATCACTAGTATAAAATATCAATATTAGGACACGTTTTTACTACGGTTTCGTGTTTTAGTGTAGTAATTTTGTCTGCGTGATCAAATTACTACAATTTTTACACGAATTGTTATGATTTATGATCAATGGTTATTCATGAACTGTAGTAAAATATTGACAAATACATTACAGTCCAAAAAGATTTCGTAATTTCATAACGGTTTTCAAGAACCGTAATAAAAAAGCTTAACAATTTACTACGGTATATTAAACATGTTTATATAATTGGATGTTTTATGACAGGTTAACAAGAACCGTAGTAAAATTGTCTTGCAAGATCTGTTCTAAAAATGACTCGTTTAGAACCGTAGTAAATGTGACTCAGTTAAAACCGAAGTAAAGACATTGCGGATACATTAAAATTTAGGATTTGGATCTCATGAGAACCAATGGAGCCAATCTCATTCATCCGTAAGGACATCGCAGTTCAATATCGCTCTTTGTCACGCGTCAGCAGTTCAATCTTACTCTCGCAAGCTTTTTTGTTCTCATGACGCCAATTCCCTCCAATGAACTCACCCATCAAAATTAGTCATTTTGAAAATTTAAATCGTTTGTGTTGACAATTTAAATAGTCATGTTGGCAGTTTATTTGTTTAGTGTTGACAGTGTTGACAGACTATTAGCAGCGTTGACATTTCATTTGTGGCAATTTAGTGTGTTGACAGTCTTATAAGTGTCGTTGACAATTTTAGTGTCGTTGACAGAGTGTAAGAGTTGTTGACAATTTTATTTTGTGTGTTGACGGTTTTATTTTTTGTTGACAAATTTATTTAGTGTTGTTGACAAGTTGTTTCTCATTGTTGTTGACAATTTAATCAATCTTGTTGATATTTTAATGATCATGTTGGCAGTTTAGTTAGTTGTGTTGACAATATAATTAGTTTTGTTAATAGTTTAGTTATGTTGACAACAATAAATGGTAAATAATTTAGAATTTCCAAAAAGTAGGGGTACCACTTCATGTCACCGGCCTTATAATGGAATGGGAGGGAGGGGACCACTTCATGTCAGCGACACATCAACTGGGGTGATAGGTTTTACTAAAGTAGGGGCACTAACATTTAACTGAGGGTCTGTTTGGTGAAGCATTTATAAACTGTTTTTTTCCAATAAACTGTTTTTTTCCAATAAATTGCTTTTTTTCTCGAAAAACGTTACCCTTGTACATAAAAAGAATTTGGTGAAGCATTTATAAACTGTTTTTTTTTTCAAATAAACTGTTTTTTTCTCGAAAAACGTTACCCTCGTACATAAAAAGACGTAAAAAAAAAATTTATAAACTACAAACTAGTTTATAAACCATTTACCAAACAAACCCTTAGTTAGATAGGATAGAAACCAACACATTAAACCAGTTTTGTGTATATTTCCTCCCAAATAGGTTCAAAGTAAACCGGTTTTTTCCGTATTCATTTCCTTTCAAACTAGGGAGAAGGCGCCCGCGCTTCATTGTGTCGACGAAACATAATTAATAGAATGGAAAATCAATTAATATTTTTTATTTCAACGCAGACGTTAAAGAGTTGAACCGTTGTAGACGACCTTCAAGTACTCTTCTACTATGTGGAAATATGTTATATATTGTTAATGACAATTTGGTTTGTGTTTGTGTTGTGATTGTATGTATTAGTTTGATATTCGGCTTATATATTAATGGGTCACAAATTGACTCATAGATTAGGTTTCACAAATGATAAGAAGAGACAATAAATAAGATGAATATTAACCAATCAAAACAAATTAATAAATGCATTGAGTGAATTTTGAAAGAGCCTATAATTTTATATTAGACTAGATACGGGTCTCGCGCTCTGCGCGAGAAAATTACGAATTTTCGTATGTGATTTAATATAGTTATACATTATTTGTTAATATGTTGTTGTTGTTATCAAATTTATTAATATTTGTAAATATAAGTATTTTTTATTTCCTTATATTTATGTTTGAAGTAGTTTTAAAACATAATATTAGAATAAGTTTGCATTGTCATAAGAGAAGGTCACACATTAATTTACTTTGTGACTTAATCAAGTAGACTATAAATAAATATAACATAGGGATATAAGAAAGATATTTAAATACATGCCCAAAAGTCCAATAGGAGGTGATTAAGAAATGAGTAATGCATTAAATTGGTACCAATTTCATTCAATTTTGGCAATAGACAACCAACTTTTATATAGATAAGATTGCCTTCAAAATGCTCAAAAATTCGATCTAGTTTTGGGCGCATTCTAGTTGCACCCAAAACTGAACCGGGTTTTAAGAAAAAGGTTTGGGGTGCTAGTTAAAATTTTCCGAGTGCGGGATTTTCCCCCACAATCATACGGTCAAGTATGTGCGCGAGAGGGAGAAAAGACAAGTAGACATCATTTAGATTCATCTATGTAAGAAGAAAATTACCACAGTCAAAATTGAGGTTGATTGGTGAATTTGAAAGGGAGAGTGGGGATCGAGGAATTGGGGGTTATCGGCAGTGGCAGATCTAGAAAATTTCTACCGTGGGGGCTCGTATTAGAATTAAGATTATAAATTATGTTCTCTTTTTCTTGAGTATTATCAATTTGATTTAAACATATTCAATATAATATTAACCCCCATTTAAAATTTAAATTAATTAAATTTTTTGTGGTAAAATCAATAATAAATATTCTTCTACTTTTTATTCTTGTATCAAATAAATATCTTGTACATAGAAATATCATATAAAAGTTATTCTTTTTCTCTAATATTACCGATATTTAGTGGGTTTGATAGATATTAAAAATATAAAAACTCTGTAAGTAAAAATTACATTTAGTTTCCTTACATTTTTAATAATCATGTTTCTCTTTTTAACACACCTCTTACTTTTCTTACCAAAATTCAAGAATAAAATAGAAAAAATCTCTATATAACTACTAAAGCAAATTACATTTCTTCAATTCTAGCTATGTCACGTGGCATACTCTTCATTCAGGCCATCCACCTGTCGTCATTTCATTGGTCACAATTTTTTATAATTTATTGTAATTTTCTCAAAAAAAAATTAATTAAATTTGGAAAATCGTGTGCAAAAATATTACAAAAAGATTGCTTAAGATCTTTCTGGTTACGAAAAGATTTTTATGTGTTAATTTTCTAGATTTTGACCTCCCAATATCCTATTATTTTATTTTACAAATATATATTTTATTTTTATGATATGATGTATCACAAAAAGATTGATTTCTCAATAAATAAGAGAAATAATTATATTTTTGTGTTATTGTAGTGTTTTCAATTATATATTTTTATATATGTTGAAATCAATTTATTTAAATTTGTTAAAAATTGACCCATGATAATTTGATCAAATAAGATTTTTGGTATTAAAAATTCATGTATATTCGTTGTTTATTTTATTTAAAATGTAAAAACTTAATTATATATCAATATCATTTTAAGATATAAACTTATTTTCATATAAAATTTTATATTACATAATACTCCTTACTACTAATTCACTATATCGAGTTATATAAACTCGCGCATGGTGCGAGACCTAGTCTAGTTTGTGTATAAAATTAAAAGGCTAAAATGACTTACGTTATATTACATGAAAAATAAAATCAAACCAACTTCATGTAATTCTATTAAGGAAAAGTGTCCGGTGATAATAGTTGCTACAGTAATAAATGAGAATGATTATGGGCCGTTTGATTTCGCCAGATCGGACGGATGTGGATAATTCACTTTTGGGCGCGTGTACAAGCGCGTTCAACAGATCTCCAAAATTTCCTTCTTCTTCTTCTCGCCTTCGTTTTCTTTTCCCCCAAGTTTTTTCAACAAAACTTCTTGGATCTTGCTTTCTCTTCTCTGCTGCGTAATTCCTTCTTCTTCTTCTCGCATTCGTATTTTATTTTGTTTTCCTCATCTTGTTTACGTTTCTATATCCTTTGTTTTTGCGTGAGATGATTTTGTTGATTTTTTGTATTCAGGTGTTCTTGTTCTCTTGATTGCTCTGTTCGCTAATCCAACACGTCGATTATCATTCGTTAGCTTGTTTCTCCTTCATTCTACCTATGGATCTAGGTTTTGCTTCTATTTTCTTTGTTTCTCCTTCATCCCCCTGTTTCTCTCCAATTTGAGCTTATTTGTTGAAGTATTACGATGATTCGTGTATAATGAAGCAGTTTTTATCTCAAATTTGATGAACATCATCGATGAACTATTGTTGATTATGTTTAAGCTTTGAAAAAGCTTAATATCATACTTCCGAGGTAATTAATGAACATGTACAAGACATATGATGAACGTTAATAATACTGTTAGTGAACATATATTGGACATTTTAAAAACTGAAGATGAATCTTTAGTGATGGGATGAACATTTAGAAGAATTGTGATGAACATTTATATCGGATTTGATGAACATTTATAACGGATTTGATGAACAACAGTAATAGAAGTGATGAACATTCTATTGGACATATAATGAACATAGACAGTATTTGTGATGAACTTTTATAAGACATGTGATGAACGTTGAATGCAGTCTTAATGAACTTTTAATACTGATTTGATGAACTTTGTTCTAGATGTGATGATCATTCACAGCATTTTAATGTGTAATGAACATTTTCAGGATTTGTGATGAACATTGATAAGTAGTTTGATGATCTTCATTATTTGTGTTACAGGGATGTCTGGGCTGTACAACTGAATCTCTTTTCCCTTGCTCTGAGAACAGTGTATCCTTTGGCTACTTCTTTTTCTCTTGCTTGTTGTAGCAACTACTTTCTTGGATTTGGCCATCTTATGTTTAGGGGATGCTATAACATTAAAAGTAACTTATTAGTATAAAGACATGTACAAAGCCGATGAACAAAATTAAGGATCATGGTGAACAATATCAAACAAGCTGGTGAACATATTGAAATACAATGATGAACATTATTAAACATACATATGAACTATATATGAGAGGAATGATGAACATTATTAAACATTCTGATGAACATTATGAAGAATTGTGATGAACAAAGAAAAAAGAGTTGATGAACATTAGTTACCATGAACTGTTTCTTCCTCCTGTTGTTGTTCTTGGGATGACAAATTTCCTTGTGATCTGTCATTTGATTTTTTGCTTCTTATCTCTGTAATATTGAACATACAAGTTATATATTGTGCAAAAATACAAAGTTTATAAAGAGGATAATATTCAATAACAAGATTTATGATAACAGATAAGAGAAATCCGATGAACAATCTTAAGACATATGATGAACTTTTATAGGCAATGAGATGAACAATCACAAAATTTTTGGTGAACATTGAAAAGAAATCTGGTGAACGTATATACAAGATACGATGAACAAATACAAGATATTTGATGAACATTTAGATGTACTGTGATGAACATGTATTTTGATGAACTTTATGAAGAATTGTGATGAACAAAGAAAAAAGAGTTGATGAACATTAGTTACCATGAACTGTTTGTTCCTCCTGTTGTTGTTCTTGGGATGACAAATTTCGTTGAGATCTGTCATTTGATTTTTTGCTTCTTATCTCTGTAATATTGAACATACAAGTTATATATTGTGCAAAAATACAAAGTTTATAAAGAGGACAATATTCAATAACAAGATTTATGATAACAGATAAGAGAAATCTGATGAACAATCTTAAGACATATGATGAACTTTTATAGGCAATGAGATGAACAATCACAAAATTTTTGGTGAACATTGAAAAGAAATCTGGTGAACGTATATACAAGATACGATGAACAAATACAAGATATTTGATGAACATTTAGATGTACTGTGATGAACATGTATTTTGATGAACTTTGTTAGGAACTTTGATGAACATATATTCAAGATCTGGTGAACATAGAGTAAAAACACAGTCATGATCAAAATAATGACCACTCAGTACATACAAATATACTTTTCACACTCAGTACCTTAAAACAAAACATGCATGTAGCGAAATCTAACATGTCAAAGCAAAAACCTAACTCCAAATTCCAGATTATACTCCATACCTCTTGGTTCTTGGCTTCTCTGAGATTCTGCCATTTTAAGTAGCGAGTTGATGGATTTTGGTGAACGACGGAGTGAAATGAAGAGAAATCAGTGAGAAATCACAGGAAAAAGTATCGTATAAGCTAAAATTAGGGATTAAACACCATACCTCTTCCTTCGCTGTTCTTCTGTGAGCCAGACATCGCGAAATTTGTAGGAGTATGTTGTTTTTGATGATCGGCGAGAGAAAACGAAGTGATTTCGTTGAGAAATCGAAGAAAAAGCAAGCGAGTAGGAGGTTAGGGTTTGATCGCCTTTGCGAGAGAGGTTTCTGTGGAAGTTTTGAGAAGAATGGGAAGAGACGGTTTTCGCTCCAATTTTGAATCACGATAGAAGCGAGCGCGTGTGTTGCACACAAAATCAAGCGAGTAGCCAGTAGCGAGAGTTAGTAGCCAGTAGCGAGTAGGATTGATCTGGACCGTCCGATCAATTCGAATGAACGGTCCCCGTTCATTCTCATTTATCTCTAAAGGCCCCTTTATTACCAGATTCAAATCCTTCTATTAATTACTTAGTAATTAATTACCGTTGTGTAAATTGAATTTTAAAAAAATATATTAAAAAGCTAACTACTTATATGATACTAAACCAGAGGAGTATAATCAGTATATCACATTTTTACTTAAAATTTAAAACAATTGAATCTCTAGTTTGGAAAATTTAGCCGTTGTACAGTTTTACCACGGATCTAATGAAAGAAAAAAAAGGAGGGTGTTTAATTTTTTAGCAAAACGCTTCGTTTTGATATTTTGGACATCTTTTTAAATTAGAAAAATGATTGATGTAAATTTATTTAGTGAAATCCTAAATTTATCAATGGAGGGAGCAAAATTTATGAGGTACCAATTTCATTCAATTTTGGCATTGGATAGCCAATCTAAGATTAGATAGATAGGTTTAGTAAAACTCATAAATAGATTCATTAATTAAAATAAATAATTCAGACCCGGATTACTAAAAACAATATGGGCGAAAATGGTCAAAATGGTCTAGGTTTAATTGGACTGAAACAATATCGGTCCAACTTTGGTTTGTAATGGTTCCCACCCAATATATTTGTAACTTTAATTTGCTGTTTTTGGATAAATGTCCTAAAATTAAATTGTTTTGTTGGTTTTTACCCTAAGATATTAAGTTATTGAATACCCCACGCTGCTTCACAAATTTCCTTCGCACCAGCCTCCACAACAGCCTGTACACAAGCTTCCCTGCCATAGCTCTGCTCCCCTTCTCTGTCCTCTCTCGCTGCCACCACGAAAGGAGCTCAGAATACCATAGTCGTCAAAATTCGGATCTCGGAGACCAAATCGGCAAATTGAGGAGGAGGGCGTAAAGTCTGGAGATCGGGGTTTCACATTTCCGGTACCGGTGGGTGTCGAGTATATAGAGAGAAATTTGACTCCGGAGAAAAGAGGAAACTGTTGACATCTTGAATATGGCGTGCTGACAACTTTTTGTGTCTCGAGAGCTTATTGTTGACATCTTGTTCATATTTACATCTTTGAATATGGCATGCTGACAGCTTTTGGTGTTTGCAGATTTTATTGTTGACAACTTGTTCATGTTGACAACTTGTTCAAATTTCCAACATTCTTTTTTTTTATGGTTGACACCTTGCTCTGCTTTTATCTCTTTTTGTGATATATTTTTTGACACTCTGTATTTGTTTTTTTTTGTTGACATGGTGTCATGAATGTGTCTAAGTTACAGTTTTTGGCTTCCAAAGATTTGTTTGTGGCTCCCAAGGTTACAACATACCACAGATTTTCTGTAATTGATCAGATTGAGGGACAGTTTGATGATGTCAGTAATCTGTTGTTTTCTACTGGTGTCTTCAAAACCATCTTAAGCATGACATCCCAACTCAACTATTCGCACGTCATAGTTCATTACGCTTTAATGCGTGCAGTTAAGACACAGAAGAAGTACGAAATGTGGTTTAATATGCAAGGCAATGTGCTGTCTTTTTCACTTCAGGACTTTGTTGCGATCACGGGTTTGAAGTGCACTGATTTTGAAGGCCATGTCATCCCAGATGATGTCTTTGAGTGTTCTCTTGGAACCAAAAGCAAGGTCACTCTTGACGACATTATTGCAGAGTTTGCCATTTCGACTGGTGAGCGCAAGATGGTTCTAGCACACCTTATTATTCTTGAAGGTGTGCTGATGCCTCAGAGGAAAGGCTCTACTGTCAGATTGAAGTTTCTAAAGCTTGCTAGCAACTATGAAGCTTTTGTGAACTACCCTTGGGGTAGGGAAGTATATCTAGAGACTATCCGGGTTGTTCAAGATGCTCTAGTCAATGCAAAACGTACAGGAGGTGGTTCTTCTAACGATAGAGTTTGGTATACTTTGCATGGTTATCCTCTTGCTTTTCAGGTATTTATTTTATCATTTCTCTATTTCAATTAGATGTTTGAAGACATTCTTATCCCTTTTCCTTTTTAATCCTTAATTTTTTTTGTAGGTTTGGGTGCTTAAACATTTTCATCAGTTTCGCAATTAAGTTGGAGCTGCTACTGCCTCTCTTAAGACTATTCCATATGGCGAACGTTGGTTCTCAAGAGATAATTCCAAGCTTGCTTGGTATCATTCTTTCTCAGATCATTTTGATCTTCATCCTTTGGTATTATTCTATATCTTATTATACATTTTTTTGCCTTGTCTGTTTTTTTTTTTTGTATTTAACTCTTTTTGTTGACAACATATTTATATAACTCTTTTGCTATGTTTTCATTATTTTAGTTGTGCAGACCGTCTCCATACGAGGAACATTCTACATTTTGGCACCTCAATTTTGTCGACGAGGTTGAAGATCCTTTGTTTGATGCGTATGCTAAAAAAGTTCTTGCCACTGCTCGTGAGAATTCAGAGCAAGTTATTTCTGACACGGTAATATCCGAGCGACCAGATAAGACTGCCAAGAAGGTTGCGTCTAAGCCAGTGAAAACCGCTCCCAAAAGGAATGTCAAGAAGCCAGTTCAGAAGGTGGCGAAGGTTGTCCAAGCTGTCAACAAAGAGAAGGAAGTTGCCAGCAGTTCAGTTCATAATGCTGCAGAGGTTGACAAAGGTGATTGTAAAGAGAAGCAAGCTGTCAGCAATCCTGTTTCTAATGTGTCAAAGGTTGGAAAAGTTGTTGGTAAAAGAAAGCAACCTGTCAGCACTCCAGGTATGATATGTTTGGCAATTTCATACACTGTTGACATGTTGTTGGTTTTTTCTATTGCACATGTTTTGTTTGGTTGACATTTGTTTTTTCTGTTTTTTCACAATTCTTTATACTTTGTTGACAGATTCCCCTCTAGTTGTCAGAACTTATACACGTAGGCTCACCAAACAAAATCGAAAAATCCTTATTTCTGAACACTCTCCAAGATTAAGTAAACTTGAGAGCAATCAACCCGGCAAGCACAAGGTGCCTGCTGGTGTTTCTTCAGTCCCTGCATATTCTTCTCCTAAAAGAGCATCAAAGTCTCCGAAGAAGGTTGGAGATGGAAAGGATTCTGCTGGTGTTTCTGTTGTGCCTTCACATTTGTCTCCCAGAAGAGCAACAAGATCTGCTGGTAAGGTTGAAGATGAACAACATTATGCTAATCTCAAAGTTGTAATTAAGAAGAGGAAGTCTCCGCCTGCTGCTTGCCCCAAGGTCATATTTAAAGTTAGTGGTTCCGAGCCAGAATTGAAGAAGGCAAAGCAGGACTCTGTGAAGACCCTTGTTGTGTACGACCCTATCAAAGTTATATTGACAACATCATCAGAAAGCTAAGGTTAGACATCCTAGAGCTAGCCGCCCAAGATGCCCCACCTATTGTTCAGTTCTGGTCCTCATCTGAGAGTGGTAAGCCATCATCTCTTCAACCGCCATCTTCTTCTTTTCATGTTGACATGGAAAAAAATGCAGTTGGCCCTGCATGTGATTCTATTGACAGTGAGAGGACAGCGTCTGTTCGTCCCTCAGCTGACATAGAAGGAAACGATGCTGCTTGGGTTGGACGGTTTGAAGTTTTGAGCCAAAAAATTGAACTTCTGTGCGATGCCATGTCCGAAGTTCAATCTTCCACCAAAGAACCTGGCTTGACGTTGGTTCAAGTTGCAAAGAAGTTGCACGACCTATCTAGTCTGATGCAGAGCAACGTCAAGGCCTCGTTCTAAGATAATAGCACCCAATATGAATCTGAAGATTTTGTAGATGTCAGCACACATGACAATGTTGACAGCTTGGTGACTTCTTCATAATTTGATGGAACTAAACGTTTTGAGAAGGAAGATAGAGCTCCAGAAAAGGAAGGGGACCTGGGTGAAGCTGGAGGTGTTGAAATTCCTTCAATGTCTAATGCTGTAGTTGGTGGATGTGCTGTGGGGAAAGTTAGGGATGTCAAAGTTGATAGTGCTGAACATTTTCCAGTAGCTGAATCTGTAGAGCCCAATGAAGACATTGTTGACACTCCTTCAAATGCCAAAGATGTTGACAACATTAAAGTTGACAACATTAAAGTTGACAGCAAAGCAGTGGGGCCGGATGTTGACAGCTTGACAGTGGGGAAAGATGTTGACAACATGAAAGTGGTTCAAGATGCTGACAACATGACACTTGGGCCAGATGTTGACAGCTTTCCTGATGCACAAGGTGTTGACACTTCTGTTGTGTGTGCTTCTAGTCAATATGTTGATGACAGTGGGTGTATTGATCAATATCTTGACAACATCCCTGAATTTTCAGAGAAGGACTCTATACTCATCTCTTCTGGAATCAGTCTTTCTCAAGACACTTTGGATACCGTTCTTCCTGCTTCCCAGAACATTGTTGAGTCAGAAGAGCAAGTGAAGAAGTCTCCTAAAAATACTGTTAATGTTGAAGTTCAAGTGAGGAAGTCTTCCAGGGTCGCAACCCCAAGTGTTCTTGTTCAAAGCCCTTTCACTGCTGAGAAGAAGAAGAAAATTTCAATGCCTAGTCGTCCACCTTATTCATTCTATGGATACGATGATCGCAGAAAGTTCTACGAATGGTTTACTTTGACGTATGTTTATATTTCTGATTTATTTTATTTTCTATATTTTTCATATTTGTGTTTACTAATTTTCTTCTCTTTGTCGCAGTGGTAAGAAGACGGTTATTAGGCGTAAGGAACATGATTTTGACTTCACCAAGGACTTCTTTAACAAATTGTTGTTGAAAAGCACAAGTTCTGTTGGACAAGCCAAGTGGTTAAATGATTGTGTAAGTTAATTATTTTGTATATGTCCTGTCAACATTTTAAAAGTTTTGAATATTTGTTGTCCTGTCAATGTATGCTTCATATTTGTGTTGTCAGTCTTGTATTATTTCTTCTACTTTCAGTTTGCATATTTTTATTATTGGTGTTGTTATTGTTTAGTTTTATTTTATTTTTTATTTCTCTTTTAACTTTATTCTTTTTTCTTTTGTTTTTTGTTATGTAGCATATCTCTGAAGCATTATTTTTCTTCCGGAAGCATATAAACCAAAACAGTGACAAATTCAAGGATGTTGCCATCATGGATTGGATCTGGTATGGGCATTTCAATGAGGATAAGGAAGCTCTTATTCAGAAAGACGATGAAAAGGAGCTTCTCTTTTTCCAAAAGTACTTTATAGGTCTCTATAACATGAGGGGAGGTGTTGGTCTAAATATGTGACAAGGGTGTATACTGATGCATTCCTGGCCTCAAAAAGGTCAAGAATGACTTGCTGGAGCGATCTAGATCTCGTAGGGAGTCGGCCTTCTCAAGAATTGGCCGAGTTTGGGAACTCGGAGGGCTGCGGAAGACTTGACAGTAACTGGGGAACTGAATGATAGTGATGTTGTTACTTGTGGCAACAAGGAACAACGATGGAGCGGATGAATTGTAGAGATGAAGTGGATGTAAAGTGTTGGTTTACGTAGGGTTTGGTAGATAAATCCACCCGGGAAGAAGATTAGAAGTAAGACGAAGGGATAAAGAAGTTAGACTTTGTTTGGTGACGCCTAGGGGATGAACAAGGAGATGCACTCAACTTTATCAATTAATCCAAAAGCTAAACGTCATATTAATGAAGAAGGTAAGCCATATATATAGGCGATCATTTACAAAAGAGTATCTTGCAAAATAAGTAAAGAAAGTAATAAGGAAGGTAATAAAAGGGAAACTAGGGTCGGCCTCTCAAGCATGAGAGTAGACACGCCCTAAACCTAATAAGATATACTAAAATAGGATATAATAATAAATATAACTAATAAGATAAGCAGCTTTACAACTCGTAGGAACTGGTGCCAAAGGAACTGTCTTCAGGAACTGAAGTCAGGAATTGGTACTTAGAACGGGAGTTGGAACTGAAGATGTTAATACTAGAGAGCGTGTGCATTATGGAACCGGAGGTTAGGAACCTCAGGGTATGCTCTGCTGGTAAGGAACTAACGATGGCCACATTGATGGGAACTGACCTGTACTTAACAAAGAGGGAACTGGATATCATGGTCGTATATAGAGGATACCATTTCATGTTGAACCAAGGAGGTCTCCATGGGGGCGGACTAGCAGGACTCAGAATAGACCCTTTACTGGCTAGGCAGGATCCCATCATTCTCCTTCCCTTGGATTCGAAGCATCCTCGCTTCGAGCGGGTGAGTGCAAGGGGAACTATCCGATCAAAAACAAATGTGGTGCAACTATCATGATGCTGAGTCAAAAACAAGAATATGGACTCACAAGGTGTTGGTACCATCAACGTGTTGGGTAGAGCTGAGGGAACTAGCGTCCATGCTGGTGAAATCATTGCTGGAGGAATTATGGGAAAAGTGGGTTCCTCTGTGGGTTCCGGAGCTTGTTCTAGAATTGAAGCAATCACCACTGGAGAGAGAGTAGATGTTGTTCGAGAAGGAACAACCACTATGGGGGGAACTGGAGTTGGTGTTGGTTCTACAATCGAAACAATAGAGGGTTTCACCACTGGGGAAAGAGTAGATGTTGCTGGAGAAGGAACAAGCACTTTCGAGGGAACTAAAGTTTGTCTCGCCACCATATTTCAAGGTGACACGTTGAGTGGGGTAGCACATTCCTGGATCTCCAATAGGGCTTGGTTCCTCAACCACTCGGCATGATCTTCCTTCCATTTCGCAAGTCGTCTCACCCACATTGGTGTCAGTGTTGGAGTCGGGGACTGGGTTCGACAGTACGAACGAGCTGCATGGGCCTCTGGATCAATCCTTGGGGCAAAGTAGCGTGTCATTTCATACACAAGTTTTCCCCAAGTTTTAACGGGAAGTCGACCACGGTTCCATCGATCATTCTCCACATAAGACAACCAGTCGAGGGCGTAGTCGGTGAAGAAATTAATGGCGATGTTGCATTGCTCGTGCTCATCATAGTCTCGTTGTCTAAAGTAATAGGCCATATGTCGGGTCCACTCCAAGAACTCCTCGGGATCATCATAACCGGGAAAACGTCGTCGACGAAGCCTTTGTAGACGATCCATGGTTGATTGTACCTATTAAAATACCACTAACCAATGCGAGTATCAAGTAGCACAAGTGATATCAAAGACAACATTCAATTAGGCACATTCAACTCAAGCAAGTGACAACACTTTCGGGTTACTATGAATAGCAAAGTCGTGAGGGCGGTCAGGGGGAACTGAAGGCAATCAAGCAATATCAAGCAATCAAGTTGAACAATTCAATGAACAACAAGAGAGAATTGGAATAAGCAAACACAAGGAGAAGAAGCAAAAAGATTCAAACTTCCTAGTATGCAAACCTAGACGATGGAGAGGCGAGAAGATGGAAACTTTGACTAGTGATATCTCAAACTTACCTTATTTTGGCTTTGGATGAGATTGTTTTCGAACTCGTTTTTTTTTTTTTTGATTTCGGATTCCCCTATTCTGTTAGGATCCAAAAATAACAATAATATGCAACAAGATATGCAAGGAAAGTCAAAGCTTTTACACAAGGAAAGAAATTAGAGTAGAGTGCAAGCAAGATCTTTTGAGCACAAGAGAGAATATTTCGGCCAACAAACAAGGAAAGAGAAAATCTTTTAGATACTATCTTTTTCCTTAGATATGCAAATCAAATAATCTCTATACTTATCAATTAAATTGCAAGCAATCGAAATTTACAAGATATTGCAAGATAAGGGAAGCGGGTAGCAAGATAAGGAAAAAAAATATTTTCTCCTAGGGTTTCAAAAAAGATCTGATCTTTCTGGGTTCTTAGGTGAATGAAGGTCGAATATGGAGTATTTCTAAGGCTCTCAAAGTGATGGAGGAAGGGGATTACGTAGTGGAAGAGTGACAATCACAAACAAGAGAAGAACGTGACTTACAAGATCCCTGGCGCTCTGATACCAGTTGATGCGTTCCTGGCCTCGAAAAGGTCAAGAATGACTTGTTGGAGTGATCTAGATCTCGTAGGGAGTCGGTCTTCTCAAGAACTGGTCGAGTTTGGGAACTCGGAGGGCTGCGGAAGACTTGACAGTAACTGGGGAACTGAACGATAGTGATGTTGTTACTTGTGGAAACAAGCAACAACGATGGAGCGGATGAATTGTAGAGATGAAGTGGATGTAAAGTGTAGGTTTACGTAGGGTTTGGTAGATAAATCCACCGGGGAAGAAGATTAGAAGTAAGACGAAGGGATAAAGAAGTTAGACTTTGTTTGGTGACACCTAGGGGATTAACAAGGAGATGCACTCGACTTTATCAATTAATCCAAAAGCTAAACGTCATATTAATGAAGAAGGCAAGCCATATATATAGGCGAGCCTTTACAAAAGAGTATCTTGCAAAATAACTAAAGAAAGTAATAAGGGAGGTAATAAAAGGGAAACTAGGGCCGGCCTCTCAAGCATGAGAGTAGACACGCCGTAAACCTAATAAGATATACTAAAATAGGAAATAATAATAAATATAACTAATAAGATAAGCAGCTTTACAACTCGTAGGAACTGATGCCAAAAGAACTGTCTTCAGGAACTGAAGTCGGGAATTGGCACTTAGAACGGGAGTTGGAACTGAAGGTGTCAATACTAGAGAGCGTGTGCATTATGGAACTGGAGGTTAGGAACCTCAGGGTATGCTCTGCTGGTAAGGAACTAACGATGGCCACATTGATGGGAACTGACCTGTACTTATCAGAGAGGGAACTGGATATCATGGTCTTATATAGAGGATACCATTTCATGTTGAACCAAGGAGGTCTCCATGGGGGCGGACTAGCAGGACTCAGAATAGACCCTTTGTTGGCTAGGCAGGATCCCATCATTCTCCTTCCCTTGGATTCGAAGCGTCCTCGCTTCGAGCGTGTGAGTGCAAGGGGAACTATCCGATCAACAACAAATGTGGTGCAACTATCATGATGCTGAGTCAAAAACAAGAATATGGACTCACAAGGTGTTGGTACCATCAACGTGTTGGGTAGAGCTGAGGGAACTAGCGTCCATGCTGGTGAAATCATTGCTGGAGGAATTATGGGAAGAGTGGGTTCCTCTGTGGGTTCCTCTGTAGGTTTCGGAGCTTGTTCTAGAATTGAAGCAATCACCACTGGAGAGAGAGTAGTTGTTGTTGGAGAAGGAACAACCACTATGGGGGGAATTGGAGTTGGTGTTGGTTCTACAATCGAAACAATAGAGGGTTTCACCACTGGGAAAGAGTAGATGTTGCTGGAGAAGGAACAAGCACTTTGGAGGGAACTAAAGTTTGTCTCGCCACCGGATTCCAAGGTGACACATTGAGTGGGGTAGCACATTCCTGGATCTCCAATACGGCTTGGTTCCTCAACCACTCGGCATGATCTTCCTTCCATTTCGCAAGTCGTCTCACCCACATTGGTGTCGGTGTTGGAGTCGGGGACTGGGTTCGACAGTACGAACGAGCTGCATGGGCCTCTGGATCAATCCTTGGGGCAAAGTAGCGTGTCATTTCATACACAAGTTTTCCCCAAGTTTTAACGGGAAGTCGACCACGGTTCCATCGATCATTCTCCACATAAGACAACCAGTCGAGGGCGTAGTCGGTGAAGCAATTAATGGCGATGTTGCATTGCTCGTGCTCATCATAGTCTCGCTGTCTAAAGTAATAGGCCATATGTCGGGTCCACTCCAAGAACTCCTCGGGATCATCATAACTGGGAAAACGTCGTCGACGAAGCCTTTGTAGACGATCTATGGTTGATTGTACCTATTAAAATACCACTAACCAATGCGAGTATCAAGTAGCACAAGTGATATCAAAGACAATAATCAAGAAGGCACATTCAACCAAGCAAGTGACAACACTCTCGGGTTACTATGAATAGCAAAGTCGTGAGGGCGGTCAGGGGGGAACTGAAGGCAATCAAGCAATATCAAGCAATCAAGTTGAAGAATTCAATGAACAGCAAGAGAGAATTGGAATAAGCAAAGACAAGGAGAAGAAGCAAAAAGATTCAAACTTCCTAGTATGCAAACCTAGACGATGGAGAGGCAAGAAGATGGAAACTTTGACTAGTGATATCTCAAACTTATCTTATTTTGGCTTTGGATGAGATTGTTTTCGAACTCGTTTTTTTTTTTGATTTTTTTTTTTTGATTTCGAATTCCCTTTTTCTGTTAGGATCCGAAAATAACAGTAATATGCAACAAGATATGCAAGGAAAGTCAAAGCTTTTACACAAGGAAAGAAATTAGAGTAGAGTGCAAGCAAGATCTTTTGAGCACAAGAGAGAATATTTCGGCCAACAAACAAGGAAAGAGCAAATCTTTTAGATACTATCTTTTTCCTTAGATATGCAAATCAAATAATCTCTATACTTATCAATTAAATTGCAAGCAATCGAAATTAATAAGATATTGCAAGATAAGGGAAGCGGGTAGCAAGATAAGGAAAAAAAAAAATTTCTCCTAGGGTTTCAAACAAGATCTGATCTTTCTGGGTTCTTAGGTGAATGAAGGTCGAATATGGAGTATTTCTAAGGCTCTCAAAGTGATGGAGGAAGGGGATTACGTAGTGGAAGAGTGACAATCACAAACAAGAGAAGAACGTGACTTACAAGATCCCTGGCGCTCTGATACCAGTTGATGCGTTCCTGGCCTCGAAAAGGTCAAGAATGACTTGATGGAGCGATCTAGATCTCGTAGGGAGTCGGCCTTCTCAAGAACTGGTAGAGTTTGGGAACTCGGAGGGCTGCGGAAGACTTGACAGTAACTGGGGAACTGAACGATAGTGATGTTGTTACTTGTGGAAACAAGCAACAACGATGGAGCGGATGAATTGTAGAGATGAAGTGGATGTAAAGTGTAGGTTTACGTAGGGTTTGGTAGATAAATCCACCGGGGAAGAAGATTAGAAGTAAGACGAAGGGATAAAGAAGTTAGACTTTGTTTGGTGACGCCTATGGGATTAACAAGGAGATGCACTCGACTTTATCAATTAATCCAAAAGCTAAACGTCATATTAATGAAGAAGGCAAGCCATATATATAGGCGAGCCTTTACAAAAGAGTATCTTGTAAAATAACTAAAGAAAGTAATAAGGGAGGTAATAAAAGGGAAACTAGGGCCGGCCTCTCAAGCATGAGAGTAGACACGCCCTAAACCTAATAAGATATACTAAAATAGGAAATAATAATTAATATAACTAATAAGATAAGCAGCTTTACAACTCGTAGGAACTGATGCCAAAAGAACTGTCTTCAGGAACTGAAGTCGGGAATTGGCACTTAGAACGGGAGTTGGAACTGAAGGTGTCAATACTAGAGAGCGTGTGCATTATGGAACTGGAGGTTAGGAGCCTCAGGGTATGCTCTGCTGGTAAGGAACTGACGATGGCCACATTGATGAGAACTGACCTGTACTTATCAGAGAGGGAACTTGATATCATGGTCTTATATAGAGGATACCATTTCATGTTGAACCAAGGAGGTCTCCATGGGGGCGGACTAGCAGGACTCAGAATAGACCCTTTGTTGGCTAGGCAGGATCCCATCATATACCCCCTTCAACTTTGAAAATGAGCATTGGGTTGCCTTGGAGATAGACCTAGCTAAGTGGCATGTCACTGTGTTTGATTCCAGCGTGCAGATAAGCAATGATGTTTATTGTTGGAATAGAATTAAAAGTTTATGCCGTATGCTCCCTGTTATTATGAAAAAGTCCAACTTGTTTGGCCATATTAATTCTTTGGACAAGGATTTCTCATGGTCAAGGCGCAAAGATGTTCCTCGGGATGGGATGATGTAATTATATGATTTTTTTTAGATTTTTCTTTCTTTATTGTTCCTCTGTTATACATTTCCTGATTTCTCTCTTTTTTTTGGTTGATTTTCAGTGGGAATTGTGGTGTATACTGTATCAAGTTCATCGAGTCTTTGGCCATTGGCACCAGCTGGGATGATCTGGATGACGAATACATGAGGGCTCATCGGGAGAAGATGATGATTGACTTGTTTAATGAGAAATGGGAGTTCAAGCCATTGCCATCTGAGAAGAACCCACCTGAAGCTTGAACTTGAATGTTAATTTTTCATGTAATATGTGTTTGTTGCTATAGTTTGTTTAACAATGATTTTGTTCAGACTTAATGGTGTTTTAGTACAACTTTTGGTTTTCAGCTTTGTAAGACAGTTTCTATTCCACTTTTTGTAAGACAGTTTCTGTTTACCACAACAGTTTGTGCTGAATGCAGTTCGTTGCAAGCCAATGTGTGTGTAAGTAAGTTTTTGTATTATAGTGAATTGCTTGTCAGCTTTTGTGTTAGTTTTGCCTATGGTTATATTACATTTTCTCTTTGTATGTTAACAATACTCTCTCAGGTGCAACGAAGCGCTCAGCGTGCTTCGTAAGTTTATTATTCTTACGAGGCGCGCGTAGCGCGCTTCGTTAACATACCTAACAATTAAATAACTTGTTACAACGTGTCAACATAAGTTGTCAACATTCTAAATCTTTGTCATCACAATATGTCAACATTTCACCTCTGTAATAAACTTGAGAGCAATCAGCTCAATCTGTTAATATTTTCACACCTGTTACCATTTGGTTTGCATGTCAACACATTTCTATCATCACAATATGACAAGCTGTCAACAAATCTATAAACACAATGTTGTCAACATTTTTTATCACAATGTCAACTTCTCAACATTAATGTGTATACATTATTCTCAGAATTAGTATTTTTGACATTATCTCAAAACCCAAATGGTTTGTGTGTAAAACCTATTTACAGTATGAATATCAATGTTGACAGGATATAAAACTATTATTCCTTTCAATTGAAGTAAAAAATTGAAAATTAAAATCCTAAAATGTTGTCCACACTGATAACTCTGTCCCGATCTTGTCAGCAAAGTCTTTTTGGCAAGAAGTCTTGTTGTGTCCCATATTACCACAGAGGCTGCATTTTCCTGGCTTTCTTGTTCCTTTTCTCTTCTTGCTTCTGTTTGGGAACTCACCTTCAGATGGGTATCTTTTCTTCTTTCTTCTCCCCTTATATGTCTGCACAATTGATGGCATGCAGATTGTATCCGTTACATCTTTCGGTACACTCTTTTCTGTCTCTCTTGGCACGGGGTAGATTGTTTCTCTATATGTTGCTGTCCAAGCTTCAGTTTTATAGTAGTCGCTCACAAAATCTGTCACTATTGTTTTTTCTTTCTGTATTGCAGCTATAGCGTGCACACACGAGATGTGGTCCACATCAAAGACTTTGCAAGTGCATTTCCTTTCTAATAGATTGACCACCCCAAGGAAATCTCCACCAAGTATATGATATTGAGCTTGATTTAGCTTTCTCACCTCATACCCCTTTGACATTTGTTACTTAGACTCCAGTATTTTCCCGATATTTGGTGTCACCTTGCTATTGTTTTTTTCAACCTCTGTGCGCCTCTCATTAAGCCACCTTGACAGCACATCTCGCAGAAACTCTAGTAGAGCGACAACTTGGAAAGACCTGTCAACATCAAATTTCAACAGTGTCAACAACTTTTAAAATATCTTTGACACTTCATAGTTGGTAAAGTGTCATCATATCTATAATTTTGTGATACCTTGCTTCCAGTATTACTGAATTTATTGTCTCTGAGTTGTTCGTTGTCATTATGTTGTATCTATTCCCTTTGCAATGTGCTCTTGCCCATTTTTTAAATCCTACTGCTTCCAAGTATACGCCCATCTCCTTATTTATCTCACAAATTTTCCCATAGTTCTCTTGGAAATCCTTTAGCGTGTATGCATCAGCAGCCAGAGAGAATAGTTTGTGCACACCCTTATCCTTGTATCTTGTCTTCAGATTTTGCTTTAAATGTCTCCTGCACACAACATGAGTTGTTGTTGTGTACACTGTTTGAATGGCGTTGGCAATGCTGAGATGTCTATCTGACACTATTACCAGATCTTCTGTACATGGTATGACTTTCAGAAGCTGTGTAAAAAAGAATGTCCACGATATGTCATTTTCACTATCAACTACAACATATGCAAGTGGATAGATATGTTGGTTTGCATCCTGAGCTGTCGCAATAAGCATATGTCCTTTGTGTTTTATATGCAAGTGAGTCCCATCTACCATGATTACCTGTCAAAACCAATCGAATGTATTATTTATAATTCAAATATATATTTATGTCAACACTGTAATAAGTTGTTCTATCTTTTTATCTTAGATTTCTAATTTATTAATGTATGTTGTCAACAACAATTAAAATGTCAAAAGCAGACGTAATGTTTACATTTTCTATTCTGTCATCATATGTTTAATACAACGGTTACTGTGGTCCGAAATTTTTATGGCCTCAAAAAGTTACCGTTAATATTATGCAAATTTGCGATTTTAGCGCCTATATATACATGATCTTATGATCTTCAATTGTAGTTGATACAGTAACCAACAATCACATACAAAATAGAGTGAATGGAGTTTTCAAGTACGTCGGCAAGGGGGTCTAGTTGGAGACATCGATGAAGTCATCCACTAGCGGCATGTCTCTACACGAGAAGGCCGATATTGGGTCGTCGTTAAATCCTCCCTATTTCCTTGGAATAAAATATTTTGGGCGAGAACACCTCTTGAAAAACGAAGTGTGAAGTTTTTAGCGTTCACATATAACAAATTAATGGTCATAATTTGGGCGGTGATGTTCATACCCGACGATCATGTTCGTTCAGATCATTTTGTTTAAAAAAAAATTAATGTTCTCATTAATTACATGAATGTCACCGCGTCCTCATTGAAAATGTTCAAAAAATGTCATCTCCCAGATTATGAACATTAACATTATTATGAACATTGACATATAATTTGTGAACGTAAACTGTTCACACTTGTTGTTTAAGGTCAATTTGCACCCAAACTTTCCTCTATAAATTTATTATATATAGAGTAATGGATCTATCTTCTCATGCTATATTTATGGAAAAATTAGATTTAACCGCCCTTTATATATACGATACGATATTACCCATAACTATTCGAAATTAGTTTTAACAACCCGTAAGACGCTTTTCGTTACCAATTAACCACACATCAACTTAATCCGTCAAAAAATAGGTTAAATGTGATGAAAATACTAAAATACCTTTAATTCTAAAATACTTTGACAAAATTATCCTCGTCTTCTTCCTCTCAGTCTCTCTCTCTCTATTGTTCTAGGTTTAGGTTTTTGTCTGCAAACAAGGAAGAAGAACAAAAATTATCAATTTGATCTTCTTCCTCATCATGTCTTGCGCCGTCTTCACTTGTCATCATTCATTGCTAGGCTCTATTAAGACCTACAATGGCCCTCCTGGATCATCAAAGATCATCATCATAGTTCTTGCGCTCCCAGATCTGTGCTCGCCATCGACGCTCATCATCCGGCCCTCCCAGATGTCCAAAAGCACCGCCCCTCACAACCACTATGATCCCTCTCTACGTCGTCGCTCTCGTCATCGTCGTCGCTAGCCTCTACAAGATCAGATTTAAAACTGGACTTTTGAAATCAATTTCTAGGGTTCATAATCCAAATTGGGGCTTTTAATAAATATCCTAAATCAAGAAACCATTGATGAAATGAGTGAAAACTATCAAGGGAATTCCTAACAAAATAGATTGATGGTCAGATTCATTAATTTTCTTAACCAAATAAATTGGGGCTACAAATATATGGGGGCTCCGTTAGAGGAATTTCAAGGAAGAACGAATTCGTGGTAGAGCGTAGGTTTAGTTTGTAGGGTTCGAGATTGAAAAAGTTAGGCTTGAATTTGGAGATATCTTATCCTTTGCTCAAATTTCGATTTGCTGAAGGGGTTGGGTTCTTCCATGAGCCTTCAATGGTGATTAGAATAAAGAAGAAGAGTAGAAGAGGCAAAATCTATACGCACTACATTTTGCAACTTTCCACGCTACATTCTCGTACGCCCATAATGGGCGTACGTTCGTTTTCAGCGGACAATGTAAAATTCCAACATCGATTGTGAGGCAAAATACAGAATACGGTCGTGTGTATACGCCCAAAACCTGCGTACAGTATAATTTTTAATAATATAGTCGTTTGAAAATAGTCGTTGTCAAATACAATTTTTAACTCGTACGCCCATAATGGACGTACGAGTTAAAAATTTGGTGTAACGGCTATTTGTCCAAATTCAAAAGTTAAAAAGGTGGCCGTTGGGGTATTTTTTTCCTGTACGTCCATAATGGGCGTACAGTTGTTTTTATCCCAACGGCTATTTTTTCAGAATATGACCGTTTGGGATGTAGTATGTGTATAAATGTAGGAACTTCAGATGGATGTTGAAGTCAAAAATGTCAAATAGGAGAGTTACAAATTTGAGTGATGGTGAGGAGTTTGAATATGTGGCGGAGATTGAGTATGCGAGCGGTGAAGAGAACGAGTATGTTGAAGAGAACGAGCATGGGAGTGACGAAGACGATGCGATCGTGGATGAGAAAGAGTATTTTAGTGAACCTGACGACGGGATGTGGGACGACGATACTGACGAAGAAGGAGGAGACTTCGACGCCGGAGATTTTTCGGTTAGTAATTAATTAGAATCGTTTCGTATTTATTTACGTTATTTAGTTGCAAATAATTTGTAGAAGTGATAGTTTAGATTGATGTGGACTCGTAGTTTTAAGTTTTAGTTGTGATAAATATGGTAGTTTTTATTAATTATAGGGTATGGATTACTATGATTCGTTTGATACCGAAGAAACGTTTCCTACTAAGGAACACTTGAGGCGTTGGGTTCAGAGTATTGGTAGACAACTTATGATGGTATTAGTGACTCGCCATAGCAATGAGCGTCAAATGAATATAATGTGCTCGCATGCTGAAGTGTATAGATCAGGGAAAAAGAAAAGAGAGAATGGCGAAACAGAGGAGGTTGTTAATACAGAGCGGGATAGTAGGGATAAGAAGTCGGATTGCAAGTTTGAGATCCGAGGATATAGGTTCAGGGCGAGGGATGCGAGAGATGGATGGTATGTGAAGGTAAAATACGGACAACACAATCATAAGCTTTCCACTAGCTTCATTGGCCATCCGTACATGGGTCGAATGACGCCGAATGAGGTGAAATTTGTGACGGTATGTGCGAACAGCTTGACTACGCCGTCTGTTATTGCTACTCAGTTGAGTGCGGCCTTTCCAGGGAATACAACATCCACAAAACAAATCGCCAACTTTATTCAGAAGATGCATTTTGAGGATCGTGGAGATTTGACTGTTACACAATGGACCTTGAAGTTTTTGAAGGAGCGCAGCTATGTAGTGCATCCCCTCTGCAAGAAGAAATCAAACGAGGTGGAAATCTTGTTTTTTGCCCATCAAGACTCGTTGCACTTGTTGAAGATGTTTCCGTACGTCGTGGTTATTGACGCCACATACAAGACGAATAGGTACATAATAATTGTATATCAAAATTTTTTTGTTTAAATATATTGCATATGCCTCTTCCTTCATTATTTAAATATATTATGCAGGTATAAAATGCCTCTTGTGGAGATTGTCAGTTTCACTTGCACGCATAAGACATTCAACATTGCATATGCATTCACGGGTAAGGAGGAAACAATGCACTACTTGTGGATAATTCAGAGGCTTAGAAAGTTGTTTGAGGATGCCGGAGTAATGCCGACTGCAATAATGACCGATCGAGAACTAGCTCTCATCACTGCAATCAAATATGTGTTCAAAGATCTTCCGGTTCAATACCTCTTGTGTTGGGTTCATATCAAGCACAACATCGAGGTAAACGCTACCAGAATTTTGAAAAATAAGGAATCGGTGAAAAGGTTGTGCTCGCAAGTATGGAGACTTTTTCTATCAAGAACGGAGGAACAATACGAGGAAAGACTGCTAGGATTGAGAACATCTTGGAGAAGCGGCGTCGTCGGATACATTGAAAAGGTGTGGCTTATCCCTTACAAGACAAACATTGTTTGCGCATGGACGGAACACAATCTTCACTTCTTCACGAGGACCTCAAACAGGTAATTTTGATTTAACTTACTTAAACGTTTCCGATTTATTTATTAGTTTATTATGTAATAGTTGTTTTACTTAAACGCGACATTGAATGAATAAAACATAGGGTTGAGGGAATGCATAAGGTGTTGAAGAAAATAGTCGGTTCAAGTATAGGCGGTTTTAATCGAATGGTTGTGAGGATCCATGCAGCCATCGAGGGCCAGATTGTGAAGGTGAGGGCCACCATGGAAGAGGATCGGATCAAGACACCAGGGGTTTTCAGACGAATGAATCCACAAGTGAAATTGATATTTCGGCATCTATTCCATAATGTGTCTAATAGAGCGTTGCATAAGTTGTGGGATATATGGGAGGATATAAAGGCGAAGAATTATGAGGAACATTGCGAAGATTACTGGATGCGAGAATGTCAGGGCCTACCGTGCATCCACGAGATGGTGCAACATATTATTCAGAAGAAGCCATTCAAGCTCAATCAGATTCACAGATTCTAGAGGCAGCTACAATGGGATAGGATTGAACTTGATAACGGGGAGGTAGAGATTGGTGTACCTCAGACCATGCGGGAGTTGAGATTCATTGAGCTCAACGATAGATGGAAAAAGGGGGAACTTCCTGAAAGTCAGTGGTCTCAGATAGCGGACTTGTACACAATGTTGGAGTATCCACATCAAAGTCTTGCGTTGGAGCCGACGGGAATCAAGGATCCTCGCAGACCAAGAGGAGCGGTAGGAAAGAAGTGGGGAACCGAGAGAAAGATGAGCGCGTTTGAGTACGCAAGGGAAGAATTAGAGAAAAATGATGCTGCGAAGGTGAAGAATAAGACGGTTAGAGGAAAGGGAAAGGGTAAAGCAATGGCGGCACAACCTACTTTCAACGAGCCTACTATAATGAGGGAGTTTGAAGTTGCTGGGTGCACTGCGGCAGAGGCGTTTGGTCATTCAAGTGGCACTGGTGGAGAGGGGTTCGGATTATCAGGTTGCACTCTTACAGATGATATCCCTCAGCCAGCAATGACGAAATGTGGGGTAGACTTCGGGGTTGACAATGTTGATCTCTTCATGTTTCCATACATTGTATATGCAGAAGACGTAAGGGCGGATGGACACTATGGATATCGGTCACTAGCCATGTTGTTGGGGCATCACCAACAAGAATATCCTCGCATTCGCATGGAACTGACTACGGAGCTGTTAGAGAACAGTGATATCTACAGACGAGTCATGACCAGACTACGCCCGGATTTGGCAAACAACTTCGACGCAACTATCCACATTCACTATCCACTATCCACATTCACATTCACTATCCATTTCAAACACAATTATCCACATTCACTATCCACTATCCACATTCACTATCCACTATCCACTATCCACTATCCACATTCACTATCCACTATCCACTATCCACTCTCCAAACCCTATACCCTAAACCCTATACCCTAGCTAGGTTTTCCTCGGTTTTCGTGTCATTTCTCGTCTTAGCCCGTTTTAAGTCATTTTTCCTCGATTTCCGTGTCATTTCTCGTCTTGGCCCGTTTTAAGTCGGTTTTTATCGGTTTTCGCACAAATTCTCGTCTTAGCCCGTTTTAAGTTGGAAAATCCTAATAATATATAAATCCATGAAAACTACGACGTCCAAAATATAATACCGACAACAAAATATACATCACACAAACATCCAAAATATAATACTGAACACAAACATATCATTGCACAGGCCCATCCTCCTCTGATACTACATCACCAGTCCATATGCTGATCCACCCCCTCATCATCCTCGCTTGTCCTGCATGCAGAGTGTCACCATATGCACGTAGGAAACTAGATATCTCAGAGGCGAGTATGTTGCCCCGCTACATTTTCAAAATGTAAATATAAGTAGAATAAAATAGATTATAATTATAACTTCAGCGATATTGACTAAAATACGTACCACAACTACAGAGGCTGTCGCAGGTATCTGTATGTGCTCCGCACGGTGGTCAAACGGTGCATGTGGGTCCTGCCTGGGTGATCTGGAATCAACATAAGGATGTGACATGGCATTAAACCATGTCAGATATTCATCCTTGCAATCCCATGCATACTCTCGAAGTCCTCTTCAATCCTGCTCGTCTAAGGTGATCAATCGATCCGGCAGGGTCTCTGGGGCCCAAGTGCAGTCCTCATCCCCGAATGTGACAGTGTACCCTGATGCAGAATCATTTCTAATCGCAGTAGGTGGTGTAATCGGGGGTTCGGGTATTCCTTGCACATACCCAAATTGTCGCATACATCGGTCAGGATGGTGCGACTCCCTGACCTCAAAGGACTCTACAGGCCCCCGAAATAGACCTAACCTATACTGGGGGTCGTTGAGATCCAACTTGCCTCAAGGGTTCCACTGAACCTATGTTTTTTTAAAATGACAAACGTATTTTTAAAAATAATAATTGCATAACATATGATGAAATTACTCATTAAATAGTACTTACCTCTGCATATGTGATCTGGTCAAGGACCAGTCTGAGGGAAACTAGTCGAGCAGGATCCTTATGGTACTTGACTTTGCTGTTTTCCCGGATAGCCGCCGCCGAGGCATTCATGGATGCCAAGTCCTGCGTAGCATGACCCCGAAGACCATGGAAATACGCCCATATCCAAGCCTACAAATACCAGAATTTCATAATGTTTTATACATAAGCAAAATATACACGGAAAAAAAACAAACATTAAACGAATACTACCTTCAGCAGGAGCGGACAGCCAGCAAACCCCTTGGATTGAGCACGGGAGGCCTGACCCAACTGTCTGTACAGTTCAGCCAAGACGGCTGTCCCCCAAGCATAGGACCCTGTCTCATTGTGATCTACGAGGATGCTAAGGTATTTGTGCTTCACCTTCATCCGAGACTTGTCTACAAATGTCGTACTGCCTAACAGGGACAACAAGTAGAGCGAAGCAATATCACTCTCTTGCTGAGGAGTCCTGCAATTAATAACAAAAAATGAATTAGTAACGTTAATCGAGAAATTATGAGAAATTCTTTTAATATACGATAATTTACATGTCCCGTATATCAAACATCTGTAATAGTCGGGTGTGGATCGTGGTGATGCCTCTCTTGCCGTGGATGTTCAAACCCCCATCTGATAATTTATCACGGATTATAAATATTTAATTGAATCAACTAAAAAATGGAATCAAATATAAATAATAAAATAAACTCTACGTACGTAAGCATAGCGCAGCAGCCTCCTCGATCGTAGCAAACCCGAACATCCGTTGCACATGAGGATGCACAAACCCATCTATGTCTGCCTCAGCAGATCTGACAGCTCGCCCATGGATCGGAAGCTCCAGAATCTTCAGCACGTCTAACAAGGTAGGAGCAATCTCACCAAATGCAAAGTGAAACGTGTTGGTTTCTGGATACCAACGCTCCACAAATGCAGAAATCATAATCGGATCGATGCTGTTGTACTCGAGCCGAGGATCTGCAAGGACCTGTAAGTGGCTCCGCTCAACGAGCTGCCACCATGACCCAGGCACATTAGATTTATGCCTATCATACTCCCTGAAGAAGTCCTTGCGGGTGTATATATCCAACACCCTCTTCAGCTGATGTACGAAAGAGAAATTAATGAATTAGAATAGCGTGTGGATCGTTTTACCTCACAAATTCATTTAGGAAACAACGCATACCTTCGATGAGGGCGGTATCACATAAGTCGGGTCATGCTCAATACGCTCTGCAAGAGACGACGTCTCAGTCCATATCACCGGAGAAATGTGGGTGCTGTAATCCACCAAAAGCCGTGAACTAAGAGGACCTCCAGGATGCCCCACATAATCTGCATCCCCTGGAACCGGTACAGCTAAGCCCGGATCAATGTGCTGAACAGGCTCCTGAACAGGGTCCTGAATGGGCTCCTGGAGGTCTGGCTGATCCTGATCGAAATCATGAACAAGCTCCTCAATCTCCTGCTGATGATCCTCTGCAGAAGGCGACAATGATCCAACTGGAGATGGCTCACGCACAGGTGATCCCTCATAGTAATCAGCATGCATATGCGCCTCCAAATCTCCTAGATCTACATCTGGCTGATCTGCAACCTCTGGCTGATCTGCAACCTCGGTTGCCTCCGTCAACTCCTCTGAAAACTCCTCCGCCTCACTAACATCCAAATCATTCATCAGAGCTTTCCCTGTATCTCCTATATGCACTCCTGGAATGTCTGGAGGAGATCCACGACGTCGGGAAGCTGTGATCCCGCGTGCGCTAGGGTGACGAGGGCCCTTCTTCTTCTTTCTAACAGAACAACCCGCCGGAGTAATAGCCCTCTCTAAAGCCTATTTTCATATTTACGAATTATTATTTTATATTATTTGACGTTTTTCTTTTAAATATTTAATAATGTATTAATTACTAATTTTGTCTTAGGAACGACTAATTAATAATTTATTAAGACGCTATGAGAAAAACGAGTTTTTCCCCATTTCGAGCTTTTCCCCATTTCTTCGGATTGCATGATTCCGAGTGAAATTGATTGAGGGATTTGGATTGTATGAGAAAAACGAGTCGAATAGGATAGATTTGGGGAAGAAAACGAGTGAAATGGGAGAAGATTGGACGGCGGCGACAATTAGGGTTACGGATGAACAGTAATCGAAGTTTCAGATGAGAGGAGGAAGAAGAAAGCGAGGCGGATTTTTATATTCGCCGTGTACGCCCATTTTGGGTGTACGGACCAATTTTCAATTTTTTTAGCGTATACGTATACGTATGCATACGTATACTCGAGAAATTGCACTATACGCCAATTTTGGGCGTACGCCCATTATGGGCGTACGAAAATGTAGTGCATAAAGTTTCAAAATGTAGTGCATATAGACCCCGCGTAGAAGAAGGGGTGCACAAAATCATTTACATAAACCGGTTCACTAAAAGCATTTACCTAAACCGATTTTAAAATCATGGGTATTTAAGTATTTCATCACATTAAACATTTTTCTTGACGGAAAAAGGTAAAGGGTGGTTGATTGTTAAGAAAAAGCGTCTCACGGGTGGTTAAAAGTAAATTCGAATTCAACGGGCGGTTATAAATAATATCGTATATATAACGAGTGGTTAAATTCAATTTTGCCTATATTTATTGTATATTGTAGTCTCTAATATTATTGTTTTTTCAATTTTTTAAATTATTAGATTAATATATTGTAGTAGTCTCTAATATTAAAAAATTGCTATTAAATATGGTTGTTCTAGACTTGTAGTGATTTCAAATATTTAAAATTTGGCTTCGTTTCCAAGGTTTTAGAGGTTCTAAGTATGGAAGTTTTGAGAGAGTGGGTTAGAAATGTCCCTTATAGTCTTTTTATGGTGATCACCACTAAATCATCATTTGTCGGCAAAAAGATTATCATGCATTAAGAGCGATCATGGCGCTATAGAGCCGGACAAAGAGAGGTTGTCCATTTTTGGTGCATGGGAGTTATCGGGAGGAACTACTAAGATGTAGTTGAGGTGACGGTATATGTTGTTAGAGTACGCCACAACCATACTCTTTCGACTATTTTGATTTCAAGAATGACGAAAGAGCAACTCCAATAGTTATGGTTGCAACAAAGGTGAGTACAATGCCGAAGGTGATTTATACAGAAGATAACAAACTTCGGTATCAAGGAGGCAAGTGTAAACTGTTAGGGAAAAGGAGAGGTTGGAATCGTTTGGAAATCTAAATGTGACTCAGTGGTCATTGGTATAGGTGGGCATAAAACACTGAAACTAGAAAACCGAATTGAAAAAACAAAAAACCGACCGTTTTTTAGATTAACTGTACCGAAAAAAATTAATTTTCATTTACAATTAACCGAACGAAACTATTTGCGGTTAAACGGTTAGAAAACGATTAATTAAATTGTATTTTTGGTTAACCGAATATACAATATATATTTCTGAATAAAGAACAATATGACTAGCTATGATACTCTAGTAGTATGACTATACTTTAATAAACCTCCTCAAGATAGTATATTGTGTTGGGTTCGAAGGTATCTTTTTTAATGGTTGTTAATCAACCATTTTAGACTATGGAGAACCTACCTTGAGTTGGCCTTGTTTTAGTCGAAACATTATCGAGAACTTGTAATAGAATTAGCTTGAATTTCTAAGTAATATTATGCCCAAAATTCATATACCGAGGCAAGGATAACCTTTTGTGGTTATGTTTTACAGCATGCAAACAACAAATACATATTCTTGCTTCTGTTTTGCGACGGAAGCCAAAAACTCTTTGTTTTGCTTCGGGTTTCTTTCTTCTGTGTGTCACCAATAGCTAATAAGCCAACATTAGTGAACTTTAGCTTATGGATTTTACCTCTTTAGATATGCTTTGAATTTGTGATTTGTGGCCTTTTTAGCTTTTGTTTTTAATACCTTTAATACTCTTTTCGTTTTTATTATATGGATGATTGATTAAATGATTACCGTTAACTCTTTTTCTTAACAATCCCAAGAATATATTTTGTACTTTTTATTATTTTTGTTAACCGAAATAACCGATTAACCGTACCGAACTCTTTGATTAACCGAGAATTACGGTTGGGTAATGGTTATTAGAAATGACTAACCAAATATTTGGTTAACCGAACATTAATTAATCGAACAACGGTTAACCGAACATGCTCACCCCTAGTCATTGGTTTTTTTTTAAAGGACAAAGGATATTATCTAGACGTCGACGATTAGACGGATTCAGAAGGGAAGCAAGTCTTGACAATCCTTTTTATTTCGCACGCAAACGCCCGACATTTGTCGTATATGTTACCTCGTTTAGTAATCATGGTTGTGACATACAAGACAAATAGGTAAACTGTTAATAATTTTTACTATTTATTTGTCGAGTTCTTTAGTCTAATTTTATGTTTATTTGCATTTATAGGTATGGTTTTCCATTACGTCAATTTGTTGGATTCAACTATACATATTGTATTGATATGGTGTTCATTACTACAGTGACATTACGATACTATTGACAGAGCTAAAATCATTGTGTCTATCAAAGAATACCTAACTAACCAACTAGTATAGGAGAAAAGTAAGGTGTCGAACCCAAGAGAATCAAGTAGTTTATAAGCAAGTAATCAACTATCAATGAACAAACCAAAGAGGGGGAGTTGTTTGTTATAAACCTAAAGACGAGTAAAACTAACAAGTAGCACGAGTTGTAGAGAATATGGTTGGGAAAGTGTTCCACCTAACAAATACTCACACAATGGCATGCAAGGTTGATCATAGGATTCATATATATCTCAAGTTCAAACAATCCTATTGTTGTTCCTATTCAGATCAGATATAGTTGTCACCGCAACCCGCCCTGATAAAACTTCCTATTAAACAGACCTGAAGACCTTCAAGATTCAATACAATAGAAGCATTATAAAACGGAATTAAACAAGATACATGCAACTCAGACAACCCGTCAGATAAGAATGCAATCAATTCTCATTCACAAATAAACACTGAATTTTTCAATTTTTTTAATTTTGTTCGTAAACATTTCCGCCCAAATAAATGTATTTTAGGAAACATTATATCAAATATAGTTTATATTAAACACTTCAATATTTTACAATAAATTATTATTTATGAAAAAATTAAACGGATTTTGTATAAACATCAGTAAACCAATTTTTTGGTCCATAATATTTCCGCTAAATTTCATACCCGGTTTAAAAATCCATCTTTTACTTGCACGGAAATGCTTACGGACCAGATAAATATATGGTTTTTAGTGGTTTGTTATTGTTATGGACCAAAAATGTGTGCACATTCCAAACTTAGGGGTGAGCAGTTGATTGCCTTATATGGGTCGTCCTTATTTAAGTACATACTCAGGTTCGTTACGAAGCAAAATAATATGAGATCCATCATAGACTAAAAAATGGTAGGCTTCTCACGAACCAAGAGGAAAGGCGCGTCACGGATTTCGTTTGAGTCTGTACATTAAAAAATTCGTCAAAAACGGATTCTGTTTGCCCTTTCAATAGCTCCTAAAACAAAGTACGGAGTATGTGTCTACAATCATGGATAAGTATTACAAACTTATGTAAAATCAATATTTATTTATATATTAAAACTTCAAATAAGTATTATAGTCACAAAATTAATACTTATAAATTATAATTATATATTATCATCTATACATATACTAAAACAGAACGTTGTTTTGCCACATGTCGCCCTTATATTCAATTCGCCTATGTGTCGATCTCTAAGTTATGCTACATCATCCACCATGTCATCATCCACATCATCCGACTTTATATTTTAATATATATCTTTGAATTAAATAAGTAAAAAAATCAAAAAGATATCTAATAGGTTATATAACAAAAAGAAATATTGATTTTTATCTTTTATCATATCATATTTTTATCTTATATATATATATATATATATTTATCTATTATTATGTTATCAATCTAATTAAGTTGAGTTATTAATGAACTTAAAATATAAAACATAAATCGTAAACTATAAACTATAATCTATAAATTATAAATCATAAAGTATAAACTACAATCTAAACTAATTAATAGTATAATGGGTCCAAATCAGGTAGGAAGTGGGCCTTAAGATGAGAAATAAGAAGGCTTCCCAACCTTCCAAAGTTGTTTCCCACACTCGGCCCAATAGCCTCCTACTCGCTGGTTTTTAGGGTTGAAGACACGCGCTACTTTTTCATAAACCAAACAAAGCGCCATAAACCAATTTCACGAAGCAACAATTTCACGCAGAAGCTCCATTAAGAGAAGAAACCACTTGATTCGGAGTTCAATCGCACCTTTAAGCAGCACTCGGTCGCATCCATGTCGAATCCTTCTGCACAAAACCTAAAAGAGGCATCTAACGGTAAAACTTCGATTCACTCTATAGAAAACCTAGAATTGACGATCGAACTAGATTCTAGGTTTTATATCCTTCAATTAGACACTCGATCTCTATAAACAAACGATAGGAACTATAATCTAGGTTTTTCTCCACAGAACACTGTAAATTGCTAGGTTTGGAACAGATTGACTCATTTTGCTTCTTATTCTAGCGTATTTGGTGATTTTGCTTCAGATTGGAACATTTTTGTGGATTTTGCTTCAGATTACTGGTTCATATAGGTGTTTGTGGTGGAATATTGAGGCACAAATGATTTGCATGTGCTTTGATCCATTTTTGTGCACAACATTATACGAAATTTGCGACTCAATAGTTTCCATGTGCTTTGATTAATTTTTGTGCTACAATATAATGTTCTTGTGCTTTAATTTACACCACAATAATATGCTACTTAATTGTTTGCATGTGCTTTGATTAAATCTGTCCTAGCATATGCTTTGATTAAATCTGTGCTAGCACATGCTTCTGTTGTGTTTTAACTTGCTATTGTTGTGCTCCTATTTTATAGGAATGTGTTAGAAATGAGTGTTAACATTTGCTTCAGCTGGGCTATTAGTGTGTGCTTCCATATGCTATTGTTGTGCTTATATTTTCAATGGTTGTGCTTCAGTTTATAATACTGTACTTTAGTTTACTCATTTTACCTTTTTATGATTGTGCTTCATTTTCTTATGATTGTGCTTTGCTTTCTCCTAGATTTTTGCTTTAGAATCATTTGATCTTTATAAACTTCTGATGTGCTATGATTTACTCAGTTATTAGAGTGTGATGTCATATGCTATTGTTGTGCTTCTATTTTTCATGGTTGTGCTTCAGTTTGTAACACTTGTGCTTCAGTTTATCTTGTTATGATTGTGCTTCACTTTCTCATGATTGTGGTTTGCTTTCTTCTATAAGTTTGCTCTAGAAGCTTCAGATCTGTGTGCTGCCATATGTTATTGAAGTGCTTCTATTTTTCATGGTTGTGCTTCAGTTTGTAATATTTGTGCTTCAGTTTACCTTGTTATGATTGTACTTCACTTTCTTATGCTTGTGGTTTGCTATCTTCTAGAATTTTGCTCTAGAAGCATCAGATCTGTGTGTTGCCATATGCTAATCTTGTGCTTCTATTTTTCATGGTTGTGCTTCAGTTTGTAATATTTGTGCTTCAGTTTACTCATTTTACCTTGTTATGACAAACGTGTGCGCAGGACACAAGCGCACAGAAGGAATAATGCGCAAACGTTCAGCGTACAAATTCGGGAATCCGAAACGTCGTGCGCTGAATTGTTGCGCACAGGATTAGTGCGCAGAAGAACTGCGCACAAGGTCTTTTAAACCCTGGCGCAGCTTCTTCTTCTTCCTTCTTTCTCTTCTTTTCTGCGATTTTTTTTTCGACGGCGCCGACACAATTTCTCCATTTCCGAGCGTTTCCCTCGTCTAAACACAATTCCGTCAATGGATTCTCAACCCCCTCATTCTTCCGCTCCCGACCACACCACTTCCGTCCCAATCCCAACACCTCCGGCGACCTCCGTCACAACGGAGGCGGCCGGCGGTATGCGACTCGAGCGGCGTTGGCAGCGGCAAATGCTCCTCCGGCGACAATTCCGGCGAAAATTCCGGGGAGGGCTAGGGTTTCGGCGGCTAGTAGGGTTCCGGCGACTCGGGTTCCAGCGGCGACGACTACGGATCCGGAGACACCGCACGAGCTTTATTCGGTATAAAATTTCTAAACCCGCTTTTTTCAAATTTTAATCGTATTTAATTTTGGAAATTTAATCGTAATTTTTTTAGTAATAATTACGATTAAATTTAAGTTTTTTATAAATTAAATATTAGAATTCGTATCGTAATTGTAATTTAATCGTAATTTTTCATAATTACGTTTAAATTTCAGTTTTTTATGAATTAAATATTAGAATTCGTATTAATTGTAATTTAATCGTAATTTTTCATAATTACGATTAAATTTCAGTTTTTTATGAATTAAATATTAGAATTCTTATTAATCGTAATTTTTTATAATTACGATTAAGTTTCAGATTATTATGCATTAATCGAATTATTATGAATCCGTATTAATCGTAATTTTTTAGTAATAGTAGTGATTATTATTTCGTATTAGTTGAGATGTTTATTTTTTAGTAATTATGAATTAAATATTAGAAACTTAACAGTCATAACTAGTTATGACTTAATTGTTAAATTTCTAACAATTCCTATTAAAAAATTTAGTTTTCGTAGATATAAAGACTCGAATTTGATTACGAAGTTGCAAATTATTTCCGAATATTTTAGTATGAATTAGTCATACTAAAAATGTAAAAACATGTAGATTATACAAGCCGTCATGGATCAGACCGGCAACACGATGCCCGCACCAGTAGCGGAACGGCTTCCACGTCGACTTGATGTGGCAGCCGGTGTGCGACTAGAGTTTGAGGCACTCGAACGATTTTTCGGCACCGGATCACCTGAGCGTCGTGAGCCAGAGAATGAGTACGACGAGGCACAGCTGCAGCAGCAGGAGATAGATGGTTCGCATATGGAGATAGATGGACAGACAGGAGATTTCCATGACGACGTAGATTATCCTGGTCGATATCTTACTGCGTTCGACCCTATTGAGCCCACACCAGTACAGGCGCAGGTGACCACAGATGACTATGATATCCACGACGCACCTCTGTTTCAGGATGTTGTACCTCCCAGTTCAGAGCATATAGAGCAGGATTTACCTGCAGTGACAGATGCAGCAACGTCGACATCTTCTCCTCCTACGGTCGCATCTGCAGAGCCAGTCGCATCTTCAGAGCCAGTGTCGGGAGATTTAGACGATGATGACCATGCCGTAGCGACCTATTTTCCTTGGCTCAGGGACTCGATGCAGGACATTTGTCGTCCACGTGCGCCTCACCTACTGTGTTCTTATGAGACGCATATAGCGAGATGGATATGGTCGCGTGGTCCTCTTCTAGGGCCCGCTCCCGATGTACCATTGGTGCCCCCGGTGCAGGTTAGGAAGCGTGCCCGTGCGGGGGAAGCTGTAGGCCGAGGCAGAGGCCGAGGTGGTGGTGAGGGTGCTGTAGGCAGAGGCCGAGGTGGTGGGAGAGGGAGAGGGAGAGGGAGAGGGAGAGGGAGAGGGAGAGGCCAGGAGGGTGCTGAGGGAGTTGGTGGTGAGGGTGTTGCTGCTGAGGGAGTCGCTGAGGGGGCTGCAGTTGAGGAGGTTGTTGTTGAGGAGGTTGCGGCTCCAGTTAGAGGTGGTCGTCGTCCCAGGCAGAGACGACGAGTAGCAGATATTCAGCCAGAGGATGAGCCAGAGGATGGGGACGGGGATGAGGCCGAGGCTGATGCGGCTCCGTTAGATCCGGTATGTTCAATAACATTGATCCGAATGCTTATAATAACTTATACGTTTCATATTTACTAACCGAAGGCAATTTTTTTTCTGTACTTATTTAGGCTAGGAAGCTCTTGAGGGTGATGTACAGATCTCCACAAGTTCATGGTTATGAGCATCATATTTCAGCTGAGGAGGGTACATGGTTCAGGCTTGCTGAGCGTTCTGGGCTGACAAAGCTGCGTCGAGTGGGCATAGCGTCTCAGATCGATGCTGCATTGATTTCTGCTTTTGTGGAGAGGTGGCATCCAGAGACCAACACTTTCCACATGCCATTTGCTGAGATGACCATCTGCCTACATGACGTGATGCAGATCCTCAGAGTCCGTATACATGGTCGTAGCTGCAATCCGCCTATGACAGATGACCAGATCTATGCGGCGCTTGCGGACGCTATGGGTCAGGAGGCTGATGACATGAAGGCATGTTATAGCTCAGGTGGCATTCATTTCGGTGCCCTCAATGCTCGGTTGGAAGTTTTGTTTGATGCGCCAGTCAGGAATGAGAGTCACATTGCCACTCTGTATCTCCTTTTGCTTCTGGGCTCGACTGTCTTGGTGGACAGGTCGACAAAGGGTGACAAGGTCCAGTACACGGCGCTTGTTCTCAACCATGATCGTACAGGGGACATTGCATGGGGAGTCGGCATACTTGCGTTAGTGTATCGCAATTTAGGGTCTGCATCTAGAGTCAAGACGGAAACCATTGGTTCATGTGGGATTCTTCTGAGGGTAAGATCTTGTCTTTAACGTCTTGGTGAATAACTCTTAACTATTCACGTAGTTTTACTAATAATCTGTAATTGTTTATATGTAGTGCTGGATCTGGGCATACTTTCCTCATTTTCGTGATCACTTTGTCACGAACCCTGCATTCGCCCATGGAGATGCTGCTGTAGGATTGTATACACCACTTAGCTCGGATACTGGGCGTTTGGTTGCCATCCGTCGCATGCTCGACAACATGAGATATGAGCAGGTTTGGATTTAATTTCTTATATTTTTTATTTCATTACCGCAATACGTGTCTAATTTGGCTTGTTATTTGTTTCAGGTTAACTGGCAGCCATGGAGAGATTTGGACTTCAACTCACCAGAGGTTTCTCCTACGAGATTTGAGGGCGTATTGAGCATCTGGAAATTTCATGAGGCCTACAACCCTAGGAGAGTCATGCGGCAGTTTGGGCGGGCTCAGCCCGTTCCCGACCCTCCCATTCAGCCGTTGTCATTTAATCGGCCCATGGGTTGCTCGAGGTATGACGTCGTTTATGCACCTGAGCTTCTTCTTGCATGGGACGCAGAGCCGAGGCCTCTGATCGATATGGATGGGCCGGTGCAGAGCCAGCATGGAAGATGTCTGATGACTATATGGATTGGCTGGACGAGTTCTCACATCCCGTCGTCGATCCATCCTCTAAGAGACATGATCGCCCGCCTCGCTATGGATATACCCCGGTGCCTATCGATGCATTAGCGGTATGTAAAATTTTATAAAGTTTGTGCAAAACATAGCTTCAGACCTTAACTAACGATTAAATTTACGTTTTGTTTGCAGCGTTGTCAGATCCTTCAAGCCATGATGCACTCTTTTTTAGACACCCCTATCTCGGATCGACTTTGGAACACTGAAGAGGTGATTCGATTATGGCTTGAAGTCTTAGAGGCACCTCAGGCACCTTTGGCACCATCTCCCCCACGTGTATCGCAGATGGCACCACCACCACCTCCTGTTTTCCGAGATTCTGTTCATGAGAGGGGCCAGGGGAGTGGATGTGGCACTCAGGATGATACGACTCAGGAGGATGCGCACCAAGATGATATGACTCAGGGTGATGTGCCTCAGGAGGATGCTCCGCCTTATACTCAGGAGACTCAGGATTAGACGCTCGACTTATATTTTTGTTTGATGGATGTTTTATGTACGATTGATGTTTTATGTATGCCTTTTTTTTTGTGATGGTTTGAACTTGTATGCTACGATTTTTTGAATATTCAAAACAACTCTGAACAATAATGTGCATAGAAATGTGTACTCGAAATGCGCTTAACACCTGCGCCACTACGATTTTTTTGTGATGGTCTTCAACCGTGCGCTTAACATCTGCGCACAGGAAGCTGTGCGTACTCGAAATGCGCATAGAAATGTGTGCGCAGACCCAATGCACGTATTAGGCTTCCAAGGCTTTTTTTGCGTTTTCGCGTATTTTCGATCAACTTTTTGTGAAGGGGAGACCTTATACACACTTTATATGCCTAATAACACATAATTGTAGAAGTTTTTGAAACATAATCAACATCCATGTACTAGACCCTTTATATCTCAACTATTTCGAAGAATGAAAGACTAGTGAACGTTTACAAAGGAGGTGTTACTCGAAGAGTTCGAGTTTTTGACTCGAAGTTACCGACAATGTTAAATAGCTATAATATGCATTGAAAACAAGTTTCATTGCATTCCGACATCGTTTGGGCAACGAACCGCCTATTCTCGACCTTAACAGGCCATCAGGACCGATAAGGCTTTTTTGCGTTTTCGCGTATTTTCGATCAACTTTTTGTGAAGGGAAGACCTTATACACCTTTGGCCTCCCAGATCTTGGTTTTCCAAATCTATCGCACACAATACTTATTTGGTACGGACTTGAATTACGCGTTACCAAAGCTATCACTAACTTCTTTCCTCTATCTCTCGCCCACTCGTACAATTCTTGCGGAGTATCCCAATATTGTGCGGTTCTAAAATAATCCGAATAATCTTTCCCCTATACGTAATTGTAGAGCGACAATTACACTACTACCAAAATAACAAGGCAAAATACGAATCATTACTTTAAACTAATTAGGCTATCATATGAAACTAATTAGGCTATCATATGAAACTAATTAGGCTAGCATATGAAACTAATTAGGCCATCATATGAAACTAATTAGGCTAGCATAAGAAACTAATTAGGCTAGCATATGAAACTAATTACGCTAGCATATGAAACTAATTTGAAACTAATTACGCTACCATATGTTTCAAATTATAACATATTATACTAACCACAAATTCACCACTCGGATCCCAGTCGCCGAACTCTTCGTCTTCTAAGAAACCATCCAACCATTCGTCGTCGTTCAAGTCGTCTTCCTCTTCTTGTGATCCGCTATCCCAATCGTGTTCTTCATCACTATCTTCACAACTTTGATTAATCAACTCTAACATACGAGAGTTTTGATTACGACGAGACATTTTGAATGAATTTGTTGGAAAACGAAGAGGTTTTGAATGAATTTGTTGGAAACGAAGAGATTATGGCTTTATATAGGCACATTTATGACCGTTGTGGTCCAAATGGATGGATCCTAAACTGTAAAGACCCGTGCGCTAACCATCCGCGCACAAACCCAAACCCTAAAGCACCTGTGCGCAGAACCTAAGCGCACAGTTTTACATTTAACGGCTACTTTTTTCAAAGATTTCAACGGCTACTATGTTTGAGTGGTGCGCAGAAACACGGCGCACAGATTCTCAACCTGTGCGCAGTAGTTAGGCGCACAAGTTGTTACAGACTCTGAAAATTTACGAAAAGTACCCGTAATACCCCGTAAAACATGTATGCGCATAAGAACTGCACACAGATGCGTGCGCATAAGAACTGCGCACAGATGCGTGCGCATAAGTTGCGCGCACAGAATCGCGTGCATATATGCCTCGATTCGCGTGCATATATGCCTCGATTCGCGTGCATATAGCCATTGCCATAAGATATAGCTATGCATTAAGTATTAAGAACTTAACGAAGACGGTTGTTTTGTTTTTAGGGCTTTTAGAAGAGTAAACGATGTCAATTTTCGGCAAATTTAATATGTACGGACTCGTATTAAAATTTTCTAAAAGATTACGGCGAAATTTTTTTGTTATGTGATGGACCAATCACTTTAGTCTGCGACGGACCAGGAGAATTGGTCTGCGATGGTTCACGTTGTTTTGTCCGTGGCGGACCGCCTACTTCGATTCGTGACAAACTTGAATGTACTAATAGCAAATTTGGTTTGTGCTAAATAAAATTTGTGTATCGGCGAAAAATTTGTCAATAACTTTCACTCTAAACTAGATGATTATACATATTCTAAACTAGATGATTATATATCCAAGCCCACGCTTAAAACTCTGCAAAGCTCATGTTATACTGATAATGTCCAAAACAAGGGTTAAGAAAATAAACAGACAGCTTAGAACAAATTTCTTGCTCCAGTATCGAAAGATCTCAATCAAATAACAATGGAAGCTGAATATATCAAATCAAACACAACAAATTGACACACAAACTCCTACTAATTCTGCACATTCATCCAATCCAGCAGAGAAGGGCACCATGACAGGAAGGCACTGAACCATGAATATGAATCAACCAAATCTTCGCACATCTTTACACATAATCACCACTGCAATAAAACAAACGTAATTTCGCAACAATTCTTTCACCTTATTATCCACATCTATACAAATATATTATGCTTAAAATGTGTGTTTTATTTGTAACCAATGGTCAAGAAGTTAAACTATGCTGGAATGAAGTTGTTTACGATTTCTTTTGAGCTGACGCCTTCTCTAACGCCATCTTCTCGAACAGACTCCCATCATAAACACCTCTAACTGTGTCTTTGTGCAACAAGCCATCCTTGTCCTTGCAAAGAACGTACAAGATCTTCCATTCCGTATATCCTGCAAGCCTGTAATTACAGCATGTTTTGATTAATATCATACAATATAATGCATGATTAAACGATAATGAAAAGTAGAAGTAATAAACTAACCATCCTCCAAAATCCTTTGGTTCTCGGTTTGCCTTCAACAGTTCTTTCAGTTCTTCCCCGCTAAGAGCATCTGGCGTAGTGTGCGCGTGCTTCTTGAAAATCTCATCAAATTTCGAAGGGACAAACCTTCACACACATCACAATTAACAATATGGGCGCATGTTAAGACACTGGTTTCTGGGTTGTTTAAATGAAGAAATAAAACAATTTGGGAAAGAATAGGATTGAACATTCTATTGAACAAAAGTTCATGTCAAATTGTACTGCTTATGAAGATTAATAGACATTAAGGTCAGTATGCAGTTAGTACTTAGTACCTTCCTTCGGTATCGTACACACCAGAATCACTCCCATGTTTAGCTTTGGCAATGTTTTTAATCTCAATTGGTAAGTGTATCGATGGAAATTTGCCCTGCAACATCAAGAATCAACATAATAAGATTATTCTAATCATATAGCCCACAAAAGCAAACAAATGTATCACAGGAGTAAATACCAGAGGATCAGATTGGGATAATTCAATAAGTCATCCATAAGAATTATGATAGTGTTCAAGAGTATTGCTACACCAGGATTCAATAGCTATGTTATTACAAGTATATGATACAAAAAACCAGATAAGATCTTGCAAGATATACATGGCAGGATGGCTAAGAGACCACATCAAATTTTCAACCAAAAAAAAAAGAAACCACATCAAACGAGACAGGTAACAATGGTTGAAATGATTTTGATAAATGCCTACAAGACAGTGACACATGTAGGAGAGTAGGCCATCAAAGACAGGGTGGGAACGATGTTGACAGCATTTTATTCATGAATGTATAATCCAAGTTTAGATAGGATTGCTTCTTCAAGTTGACAACATAATCAATGCTTGTAAGGCATCATAATTGCCATAGAAGGTAAGGTTAGATAATTAAGACTCTTGCACGTCCCACTTGGAGTGCTCTTGCTTATTAGTAATATATTACATCTACTACTATAAGAAAACAAGTCAAAATCCAATCAACTTAGTTTAGAAAACATATTGAATTACGCCACAGCATCAACTACTATAACCCGAATCCGAGTACTTACATTCCCACTGTGATTTAGATTAAAATTCAACACAGTTCAAATTGTACCTACAAATTATCTTGAACTTATGTACCAACTACGAAATAGTAAACTGTTAGCAACCATTACATTTCAAATCCAACATGTTTCACAGTATTGATCCTTCACATGTCAAAATAAGAAGATAATATAGGAGGAAAGGAAAGAGAGGGATTACAGGACGTGTTTTCTGACTGAGACCTAAGTTGATGAACACCGCAGCGAAGGTGGAGAGTGCAAGCCCGCACCCAATTGCACGAAATCCTGTTCACAAATTTCGACTCAAAACTGAATTCAAGCCCCCAAAAATCATGACAATTGCCAAACTCAAACAACCGAAACGAAGATGCATGTCAAATACCTTTGAAAGTCTCCCATGGATAAACAATTCCGTCGTTGTTCATATCGAAGAAGGCGACGTGCTTCGCCAAAACATTGTGCTCTCCGGCGGCTTGCACCCCTGCCGCAATCACAACAACACCACCGCAATTCAAATCGTTCATCAGAAATCGCAAAAATATTACACAGAAAATCGCAATCACGGAAAGATGAACTAAATTGCGGTAGAAGATGGTTTGAGTGAAGGAATACCTATGTTGATGCCTTGCTTAGGGAGTTGGGGTTGAGTGTAGGGAACCGCCATTGTCAAAGAAAGCAGAATTACGGAAGCAGAAACCCTTTTTTCTGGTATTCGGCTTTGAATGCGTTTTGGGAATCCAAATACTCTTTAGAAGAATAATTCTGATTTTGGAATGATTTCCGAAGGGCGAAACCGCTTTTATAATCTCTAACTGTAATCTGGCATGCCAAGTACTTTTTGGCCGTTCACACCAATTTTGAGATGTTTTGTGTTGTATTATTCACGGATTATCTTACACTTAGCTTTTACTTCATTTATGCTTATACTTTTTCTTTTATAAAAAAGTTTATTCTGTTTCAAAGCAAAGTGGCGATTTTAAATTAACAGCTATTTTCCTGAATAATCGATTCCTATTATTATAATAAAAAAATGAATGATAATGTAAAAAATAAAATCGGGTGATTTTGTGTGAAATTAGTAACGGGAAATTATATAAATCGATTTTGAGAAAGTTTGAAATTTTTCGAGGGGATGGTTTGATCTATACTAGTTCAGTTTTTCGTGTCTCGTACGAGTTTTATAAAATAATAATTTTAATTTTAATACATAAATAACTCTTTGTATATTATAGTACCTAAATAGTTAAAGTAAAAAAGATGATTAATTCTTTAATATAAAGTTTTTTAATTAGTATGATAAATATTTTAAATAAAGAGAGGGTTAATCAAGCATTGTTTAAATATTTAAATATATTTAGTTTAAATTATTTAAAATTTATGAATTATAAGATAAAAAATTTCTATATAATTATTAAATAACTCTTTGTATATTAAAGTACATAAAATATGGTTTGGAGAATTTTAAAAATATAAATAAAAAAGCATAGTATCACTATCTTGCATATCTTAAAAATCCTAAAATAAACATTTACATATATTTATAATTTTTCTATGATATGATTTTTTTATTAAAAAGGAAAATGATTGTAAAATGACATGTGACAAAATGAATATTGAAATGACATGTGACGGTTTTAGTGAGGAGGTGACATGTGACGAAAATTGATGATTGCTTTAATAATTTAATAGTAGATTCAATGGTCGGTGAGGTGTTAAATTTACGATCGTGTGTTAGAATTATGGAGTAAGTACCTACTAAAAAAAGAATGCGCCTTGCTCACGCGCCTATTCTCCAATTTTGCCTCCCAACCTCGGTTTCTGACGGCCTGATGGCCTCTTCTCCGGGCAACGAATTGACCCTCATCCACAGTGCCATGGAAATTGAGTCTATAGTCCAGACTGTTACGAATCACATGTTTCAGTCATCCCCAACACACGCTGCTTCGGAGACTACTAGCGGCAAGACTGCTAGTAATTCGGTTACCCATGGTTCCTTCAAAGACATGGTGGTTGGAAGAAAAAGTGACTCTTCTTCCACACTGGCGGAGAGAGCACATAACTGGGAAGATCGACAAGATCTATATGACACTGACAATGATGTTGAGGACGATGACCCTTACTCTAAGTATCCAAGGGTAACCTTAACGACTTCAGAAAAGCGAGCATTTAGACAACCTTGGGCTGGTTCCTTGATTGTCAACATGTTTGATAAAGGATCGGGATACATTCAGATCAAGAGTAAACTGGAACAGAAATGGGCACTCAAGGGTTCCCTGAATTTGGCGGATATTGGGAATGCACACTACGTTGCTAAGTTTTCCAATGAAGATGATTACCATCATGATTTGACAGAAGGGCCTTGGATGATAGGGGATAACTATCTTATGATTCGTAGATGGTCTCCTAATTTTGATTCTTATAACGATAGAGTTCGCATTCTCACGGCATGGATTCACATTCTAAGACTTAGTTTGGAATACTTCCATGAGGGCTTTCTTAAGCGCGTCAGGCAGCTTATTGGCAATGTTATCAAGATTGACAAGACAACCATTCTAGCTTGTTGATTGGGGTCAGTTCGTTTGTATGGGAGTCGAAACCGATCTTTTGAAGCCGCTAATTTGCAAGTTTTGTTTTCGAGGAAGAACTTGGGCGATACAATATGAAGCCATTTGAAACCTATGTTATCATTGTGGTAAGGTCGGCCATGTTCAAGATCACTGCCCAATTCTTGCCGCTTCAACTTCAGAAGAATGGTCGAGTTACGAGGTGTTGGAAGCTCTTATGAACATGGAGCCAAAGCCAATTCATCCAGCTTCCGTCCCAGATGAAATAGGTCGGTGGAATCAGGTTTTAAAACAGCGAAGGCGATCCCCCAATGCAGCGCAAGGTACGCAGAGGCAACACAATGTGCAGAAGAAGAACCCCATTGCTATGAATCGGTCCACTGATAAAGTTTTTCCTGTTGTCGCTAATCCCTCTGGCAATCGGTTCAGTGTGTTTCCTCAACACGATGAGGTTGTTGATGCCCAGGCTGATTCCGACTAACAAGAAGCTCGAACATCCATTCCTCCATTGTCGACGCGCAAGGATGAGTCCAATTTTTTGAAAGATTTGGCCAACAAACAAGATTCTTCTTCTGAGCTAGCAAAATCCTGAAATTGTAGCTAAGCCATCAGATGTCATGTCAGTTGCACCTATTGCGCAAATCAAAAAAGATACCTTCTCAAGGAATCAAAGAAAAAGGATAAAAAAGATCCAAAACATACTTCCTCATCTTCTATAAGAAAAAACGCGGGAAATTCAATCTCTAGGCCCATGATTATTTCCTAAGATTCTGAGTTTAAAAAAGTCTTTTAATATCAGATATGCTTTCCAAACAGAAGCAACCTCTTGTCATCAACACCAAGCAGTCACCCTTTGCCTCAAACAAGATTCTAAGAACTACTTTCACCGATGTTGCAAAAAATAGTTCTACCCCGAGCAAGCTTCTTTTTCTCAAACTGTTGGATGGGGCCTTGCCTAGCAACACTCCCAGCTGTAGCAAACATTATAACCGGGGAGATTCTTCCCATGATCACGGAGTCGCAACCGATACTTTGTTGGGCGACAATGTCTCATGATCTTTATGGTGCAATGTCCCGCTTGTCAGAAGCTGCTTTGCCTTTTGCTATGTCAAATAATGCTATGAATTCTCCAATCTTTGTTGGCCTTCTTCAATCCTTGTTTCCCATGAAGAACATCAACATCATGTTTTGGAATACTCGCGGTGCAGGTGGCACTAGATTCTCCGAGGCTATTATAGAATTAATCTGTTTGCATAATCCAAGTGTTCTTTCTCTGGTTGAAACTAGTATTAGTGGTACCCGGGTTGATCAGGTTTGTCATCGTCTTGGTTATGATGGATTGCTCTGTGTGGATGCTATGGGTTTCGTTGGTGGAATCTGGCTTCTATGGCGCTCAAATGAAGTTATGGTCTTTCCAATTACCTTTGATCAACAAGACAATGTGGAGATTTTTTGTCGCGGGGAAGATCCTTGGTTGCTCTAAGCTATTTAGGTGTCGCCAAAGTCTCACCGCCGACTTCAGTTGTGTCATGATTTGGGTAATTTTGTGATGTACGTATGCCTGAGTCTCATTCAAAGTTAGAGGATGCTTCGTCTTTGACACCCATTGTTGTATGGGTGAGATCTCAAGGGCCCCATTTCCAAGACGTGCTGAATTTGAAAGAACCCTAGGTTGATTCTGAGGGTTAATTCAAGTCGAACAATCCTTTTTTGGTGGATACTGGATTCCTAGATAGATGTCGTTTGCTTATCCAATTTGTTCGATCGTCTTCCGCAACGACCTCACGACCCTCTCTACACCGACTTCCATCTCCATTGTACTTAAAGGAACATTTTTAGCCTCCTGTAATCGATCCTGCACATTCGTCTTCCATTATTTGGTATCAAAGCCATTGGCTAGGTAAAACGCTCTTCTATTTAATTCTTACGTTTTTACATTTGTTGATTCAAGGAATTAAACTGGGTGTTCACTGGATCTATCAAAGCCGAGCGTGAGAGATGCTAGAATTTTTTTAGGGTCCACCATTATCCTTTGTGCGAGAGAGAGGTGAGTACTTTCACGTGGCTGGGAGCGAGCCACCTACCGGCGTGGCTCGGGAAGGGAGAGAGAAAATCCTAACCCTAACTGTCTTGCTTTGTCCAACAAGATAAAATCTTTTTAAAATTGCAATTAATTATTTGATAAGATTATGCTGTTATATTTGTTAAGATTTGATATCTTGTACAATATTTGAGTGATTGAAAAGAGTTTCCTAACAACCAAATTAGGATAAAATCTTTAGATTTTGTTTTGCTTATTTAGGTAAAAAAATTTAATTAATTTATATTATTTTTTAATTAATTTCGAATTCTAGTTTTTTAGATTATTATTTTTGGAATTAATTAAAAAATTGGAAAAATAATAAAAATAATAAATTAGACAAAAAGAAAAGACTAGCTGAAGAGAAACCCCGCTAGGGCAAACCTTTTCTAGGTTAGTAGCCTTAGAACCAAGATTCAAGTGGACCCTGTTTAGTAACCATGAAAAGTCCTAGAGTGCAAGTCAAGTGGTCTTGGACTAGTATCCCAATAGGACCCCGCTCGACAATTTCTTTAGAGGACTTCCTGTTTGTTTTGGTTCTTTCTGTTCACCATTTGTATTTTTCTCTTTATCATTTCTTTAGAATTATAATTAAAAATCTTGTTAATTGATTGATTGCTCATTTTCTTGTCTATTGCCTACCTTCTTTGCTTACCTTAGCTATTTCTTGAGTTTACTACGTAGCGTAAGGTTAAATAGAAAACGGTTTTAGTTGTCCATGTGCTACTGTTGCCTGTTATTTGTGCAGGTTTAGGGGGAATGATATTGCCTTGGGCGTGTGTAGTCAAGAGATCTTTGATCTCCGACGAGCAGATTGCTTTACCATCTCAACGAGAGATGATTTTCCAATCTAGATGTTTGGTAAATGGATTTGTCTCATGCGTTCTCATCGATGGTGGGTCGAGATGTAACATCATCAACCAAGCAGTGGTTGAGTATCTAGAGTTTACCACATCACCACACCGTCAACCATACAATCTGAATTGGATCAATGCCGATTTCCCATTAAAAGTTACCGAGCAAGCAAAGGTGACTTTCTCTATTGGCGGCTACAGTGATGAGGTATTGTGTGATGTTTTGTCTATGTTTGCTTGTCATTTATTGCTTGGAAGACCTTGACAGCATGATAGAGGGGGGATACACAATAGTGTCACCAATGTGTACTCATTTCCCAGGGAGGGAAAGTGTTACACGCTATTGCCTATGACGCCCAATGTGATTTAGACTGCCCACATGGAGGATGAGCAACAACGGCAGGTCAAGGAAAAAGAAAAGAGTGTGGCTAAAGAAGGAGAAGCTCGGGCCGTGAAAGTTGTTGTAGACCAGGTTGCAAAGGAGGACAACTAGGAGACAAGAGGAGAAGTAGAAGAGGCCCACAAGGGCGTCATCAGCTCGGAAGATGTCGTTAAGCTTAACATAGCTAAGAAGATTTCTTCTGTCAATGACAGTTTGATGAGTCAACCTTTTAGGGAAGAACCGTTTACACCCTCTTTTTCTCATTTGACTTTTACACTTTCGATTTCATTTAGGCCTAGACGGTTTTCCTGCACTCTTTTTCCAAATAATTTAGTGCACGGTTGGCTCTGCAGTCACGGATTTTGTGATGAAATTGCTGAATGAGGGTGTTTTGGAAGATGATATTGTTAATGATTTGTCGGTCCTTATTCTTAAAGTCGATTCTCCGCAAACTTCTGCTCAACTAAGGCCTATTTCTCTGCTAAATGTAGCCTTCAAAATAGCTAGGAAAATGATTGCCCAACGCCTAAAACTTGTTATGTCTTCGCTCGTCTCCCTTGCTCAAGCGGGATTCATTCCGGGGAGGCAAATCATCGATAACGTTGTGATTGTTCAAGAGATACTACATACTATGTCGGCCTCAATTGGGACTACAAGGTGGTTGGTTCTTAAGATCGACTTTTCTAAAGCTTATGACCATGTCAGATGGTGTTTTCTTTGGTAAATGTTATCCCATGCTCATCTCCCCCAGCATCTCATTGAGATTATTATGAAATGCCAAACTTCTGGCTATATGGAGAAAGTTTGGAATGGATCTAAACAGGATTCCTTTACTCCTTCGCGAGGGGGTTAGACAGGGTGATCCCCTGTCGCCATACCTTTTTGTCTTATGTATGGAATTAATTTCTCACATAATTCAAGAGGCAGTTAATGACGGACGGTGCCCAATTGAGATTGGGGGTGTTCCGTTATCGCATCTTTTCTTTGCGGGTGATCTGATTTTATTTGTCGAGGCTTCCGTTGACCCCGACTGAAGTGATCGTTCTTGTTTGGAAAGCTTCTGTTTTTACTCTTGAAAGGTTGTCAACTACTGCAAAAGCAACATGACATTTTCACGTAAGGTCCAATCTCAACTTTCCTCAGATATCTCTACTCAACAATCTATTCCAGTGGTGGGTGATTTTTGTTCGTACTTGGGTGTTCTTGTTCTTGTGGAAGGATGACTAAGGACAAGTATGACTTTCTTCTTGATAAGGTCTCTTCTCGGCTTCGTGGGTGGCAGGAGAAATTGGTGTCTATGGCGGGGAGAGTCATCTTAGCAAATTTTGTCCTTTCCAGCTTGCCTCTCTATGCAATGCAATTCACTCCTCAAGAGTGTATGTGACAACATGGAAAAACAGACTCGGGGTTTTGTTTGGGGTTCTTCGTCTGTAAAAAGGAAGATCCACCTCCTTCACTAGAATACAATTGCAAGACCTCGTCGTTATAGGGTCTTTGGACTTCGTTCAATGCGGTAGGCCAATGTCACAATTTTGTCTAAGTTAGGTTGGCGTATGTTACAAGAGCCGGAGTCAACGTGGAGTCGTGTTCTCCGAGGAAAATATTGTGCCAACCGTTCAGATGTGGACATGTTTCAGAATCATCTTACTGCGTCTCACATCTAGAAGGGTATAATGCAGGATCCACAGTTCTTTGTAAGGGTTTGAAAGTAGTAATCGGAAATGGCCAATCAATGCTTTTTTGGGACCTCTCTTGGCTCCTAGATCGCCTACTTTGTGAGATCGCTACCGCTGCAAGATTGCGCTCTTCTTTTGTTGCACTTCCTTATATTCACCCGGATCTTTACTTACTCAAGTTGTACAAATCCATGGAGCCCTTTAGCATTGAGCACATCAGACGCGAAGCAAATCGGCCTGTTGATTTCTTAGCAAATCTATCTATTTCCTTGCCTAATATTTTTTGTGATTTTGATGTTCCCCTAGCGGTCTCATGGAGATCCTAGATGTTGAACAATTGCATGTACCTCCAAACTTTTCTATTTAGCTTTAACTAGCATGTGTTTCCGTATAATGTACGGGGTCGCATATAATTTATAATTTATAATTTAAATGAATTAGATAATCAAAAAAATAAAAACAATATCTATAAGAGAAAATATATGATATAAAAATGGATATTTAAATGGTAATATAATCTATTAAATAACTTATTAATTTTTTCTTATTTAATCTAATTTTTCAAACAAAAGATAAAATCAGAATTATTAACCAAATATAAATATAGATAAACAATACATAATACATATATATCAAATTTATAAAGTGTATTAATTTGTATATGGATAATGTGTACAAAGTAAATAAAATTTATATGTAAAAGATAATCAATTAAATAAATTAATACGTATAGATGGAAAATATAAACTGTATTAAATTATATTTGGATTAATGTATACAAAGTAGATGAAGTTTTAGCTAAAAGATATTCAAACTCATCATTTATTTATTTTCAAATTTTGTAAACATTTGGCTTTTTTATTGGGTTTCTTCTAAGTAATGATGATGTGTCATATGGAGTGGATAGTGAGGTGTCATAGCTTAAAAATTGATACATAGGTTAATTGAACGTAAGGACGATATGTGTCCAAACACCGCTCTGTTTTAGTATATGTATAGATGAGACATTGCCCTTTTTCTTGATAAACAAAAAGGATTGGAATTATAGAGTTATTAAAAGATAAAGTAAAAGTGACTACTTTCTCTGTCCCTGAATATAGTTCATCCGTCAACACACTTTACTAAATTACTACTAACATATAAGAAAAACCATATTCATGCGAGATCTTGTTTGATTCGTCTCGATGAGCGCTTTAACAATATCAAAAATTTATAATTACTACTTATACATAACTAAAGATATGATAATACAAAACACTTTTCAATAAGTGTGAAAAAAAAAAGAATTATAACAGGGGACAGAGGCAAGTAATATTTAGGATAAGCTGCATAAGGCCATCTACAATAGAGTAACTTTGAGTTTCTTAAACTTTAAATTTAAAAGAAAAGTAAATAAATTATCATAAAGTTATAAGATAAACTCACATTGATTCTTATGCAATTTCTTCTTCAATAACTCTATTTCTCTTACAAATAAAGCAAATTAACCAATTATTTTCTTTATAACTATTATTATTTCACCTTTGAGTGATGTAATTATGACAAATAAAGAAATTTTAGATCAATTTCTCCATTATGGATAAAATTTGTATATAGTGTTTTTTGTTTATGTAAAAAATAAATAAAACTCTAAAATAAACTCAAATTAGAGATATACATTGTTGATGACCTAACACCCGAACCTCATGCATTGAAAAGATGTCACTTAGTATTCTAGTATTCTAGTGGATTTAAAAATGTAATGTAGGATGAAAGTTATACGCAAGTATTTCCATTTGCTTGAAATTAGAAAAGACTTGTTACGTAACTTCGTGACGAAAAATCACATACGTACAGATGTACATAATTCCTAGTAATATTTTCGATTATTGGAGCTATCAGAAATCAAACTTCTATGACTAATTATCCATACCCAAAAATAACTCAAATCACCGAAAAAATGCATCTCAACAGTCAACACACGATATATAGAACAGATGTTCACGACTAGAGATATCAATTCGTAGTAGATACACAAACATTCTTTGTGCAGGTAAACTGACAAGAGGAGAGAAGATTGTTCACCATTGATGAACAAGGGAAGAAATTGGGAGTAATGTGTATATTCTCTTAATCTGGTAAAGAGTTACAACATGTGTTTATATACTATACATAGAAGCTGTCATAATAACAGAATTTCCTAACTAACTAACTCACATCCCCTCCTCAAGTTGGACTAGGGAGTGAGCGTACAAGTCCTAACTTGGCACATAGGAAATTATGTTGTACTTCACCTAATGGTTTAGTTAGGATATCTGCTATTTGCAAAGAAGATCTGACATGTCCAGTAGAGATGAATCCATCCTCCAGTAAGTCTCTCACATAATGGCAGTCTAACTTCAAGTGTTTAGTTCTCTCATGGAAGACAGGATTTGAAGCAATATGCAAAGCTGCCTTGTTGTCACAAAACAAGGAAATATGAGTAGGAATTGTGCAGGCTAGATCTTTGAGAATGCTGTCTAACCAAACTAACTCACTCGAAGTTATAGACATTGCTCTGTATTCCCCTTCAGTGGATGACTTGGATACCACTTTTTGCTTCTTTGTCTTCCATGAAATAAGTGCAGAACCAAGATAAACTGAGTAACCAGTTAAGGATCTTCCACTGAATTCACATGTGCCCCAGTCTGCATCACAAAAAGCTGTCAAAGCAAGCTGGTTGTCCTCAGGATAGAAAAGACCAAGATCCACAGTGCCCTGAAGATATCTAACCACATGGATAGCAACTCTCATGTGTGGAAGTCTTGGTTGGCCTAAGAACTGGCTAAGATGCTGAACTGCATATGATACATCTGGTCTAGAAATATTGAGATAGAGAAGGCGGCCCACTAACCTTCTATATACTTCTGGTTCTGCCAAGATTAAGCCTTTGTCAATGGATAAAGCCAAGCCTTTAGGTAGGGGAAATTTGGCAGGCTTACAGTCAAGCATATGAAGATCCTGTAGTATGTCTAGAACATACTTCCTTTGATTGAGAAGCATACCAGTAGAAGTCCTTGCTATCTCAAGACCCAAAAAATATCTAATGGGACCAAGATCCTTGATTGTGAAAGCCTTGTGCAAGGAAGCTTTCACATGAAGAATCATCTTCTCATCAAATGATCAAATCATCAACATAGGCCAGAGTAGCCACAAAACCATCAGGAGTGGTGAGAGTGAAGAGAGAATAATCTGCATAAGATTGAGCAAATCCCAACTTTTTGAGATGCTTCAATTCTAGATTCCATTGGCGTGAAGCCTGCTTTAAGCCATATAGAGACCTGGTTAGCTTGCACACCTGGCCTGGTGCTGCTTTGGTGTAGCCAAGAGGAGGTGCCATGTAGACATCTTCATCAATATAGCCATGAAGAAAGGCATTATTGACATCAAGTTGGTGCACAGGCCATGATTTAGCAGAAGCAATAGCTAGAAAGGTCCTCACAGTTGTGAACTTTGCCACAGGTGAAAAGGTATCTGTATAATCTTCTCCTTGAACTTGATTATACCCTTTGGCTACCAAAAGGGCCTTGTACCTTTCCACAGAGCCATCTGGACAAATTTTGATTTTAAAGACCCACTTGTTGCCTATAGCTTTCTTATCTTCAGGCAAAGCAGTGAGAGTCCAAGTGCTATTTTCTTCTAAGGCCAGAAGCTCCTTTTCCATGGCTGCAACCCATAAAGGATCCTTTTGAGCTTGAGCAAAGGTTGTTGGTTCTTTTATGGACAACACTTGATTAAAAGAAGCAACATAATCTGGAGGATAATGGGATAAGTCACCTATTTTTGTAGCTAGAAAGGATTAAGATGTAGAGCTAGCAGGTAGTGTAGGACAAATAAAGTCCTGGAGTTTGGTAGGTTTGTTTACCACTCTACTAGATTTTCTAATAGGTGGGGCAGGTATATTTTGTGGAGGAAGAGTTTGAGGTGGAGAAGGAACTGGTGTGGAGATATCAGTGTGAGGAAGCTGTGCAACATAATCAATAATAGTGGGAATAGATTCTGTAGCAGGATGGGAGATAATGACAGGAGCAACTTCCTCAATGACAGGACTGACAAGTGGTAAGGAAGTATTTTGTGGAAGGTTTTGTGGAGGTGAGATAGGCACAATGGGTTGAAAAGGAAAAATGTGCTCAGTGAACTTTACCTCTCTGCTCACAAAAGTTTTCTTGAGTTCTAAATCATAGACCTTGTAAGCCTTTTGACCATGTGGATATCCCAGAAAAACACACTTCCTAGCCTTTTTAGCAAACTTATCCTTAGGACCTCTTTGTTCCAGAGCAAAACATTGACAGCCAATGACTCTAAGGTTGTCATACTCAGGAACTTTGTTGTGTAAGATCTCATGAGGTGTCTTCCACTTCAAGACTGAGGAAGGCATCATGTTGATCAAATAAGTGGCTCCTAGAACACAATCTCCCCAGAATTGCAAAGGCAAATTTGCATGAAATCTGATAGCTCTTGCTGTTTCCAAAAGATGCTTGTGCTTTCTCTCCACTCTTCCATTTTGCTGAGATGAATAAGGTGCAGATCTGTGGTGAAGAATCCCTTTCAATGCTAGAAACTCAGAGAAAGCTTGTTGAGTAAACTCTAGGCCATTGTCACTGCGTAGCACCTTTACTTTGGTGTTGAATTGGTTCTCCACATAAATGATGAAGTTGGTGAGAACCTGAAATACCTGCATCTTGTTGTGCAGAAGGTGTGTCCATGTAGCTCTACTATAATCATCAACCACAGTTAGAAAATAAGTAGCACCACTCAAGCAAGGTGTCTTGTAAGGTACCCACAAGTCTACATGAATAAGATCAAACACCTTTGATGCAATAGAAAAACTCTTAGGAAAAGACTGTCTATGCTGTTTTGCTAAAACACAAGTCTCACAAGAATCTAAAACATTCTTTGCAGTTTTACAAGTGTGTATGTGTTCCAATTTGGAATGTGAAATGTGTCCTAAACGAGCATGAATAAGCTCAGTAGAATTAGAAGACAACATATCATTACACTTGTTATTATTTTGCTTAGAAACAATAGAAGCATTGTTGATAGTCCAGGTAGCTGAATGCTCTCCCACCTTATAGAGTCCACCAATCCTTTTCCCAAGACATATAGATTGACCATTGCTAAGGTCCTGAAAGGTGCAAGACATCTTGTCAAAAAATGCAACCAAACCAGTATCATCAACTAGCTTACCAACTGAAAGAAGATTTTGCTTAAACTCTGGAACAAGCAAAACATCTTTCAAGATTATCTTATCCTGCAGAATTACAATCCTAATCTCTGTAACAAACTTGTTAGTACCATCAGGAAGACATACAATAATAGGCCTAGCAAGACTTGACTTGGTGCTAAGAAATTTTTTATCCCAAGTCATGTGATCTGAGGCTCCTGTATCTATGATCCAATCTATAACACTCTTATCATGTGTACAAGAAAAGACCATAGAAGAACGTGTACCTGAGAATTCACCTAAGGATGAATTAGCCACGCCCTTTCCCTTCAAGAAGTGTAGCATCTGTTGACACACTTGAAGCATGGAAGCCTCTGTAGACTCAGGAGACATCATATTGTTGTCCAGAGGACTAGTAGGAGCAATGGAAGACATGAGTGCAGAAGCTGGAACATTCTCTTTCCCAGGTTCCTTCCCTTTGCCACCTTTAAACCACTCTGGATATCCTAAGATCTTGAAGCATTGATGCACTGTATGACCTTTCTGATTGCAAAAGCTACAAAGCTTCTTGGATTTCTCCTCAGCTCTTTGTAATCTTTCTTGTCACCAGAATTGTTGTTGTATTGTTGTCTCGCAGCAGCCAAAGCACTAGACTCAATGGCAATATCCACAGGATTAGTCACAATTCTTTGTGACTCAGCTTGATTCACCAGATAGTAAGATCGATTGAGGTTAGGTATAGGATCCATGCTTAGAATGTTGTTGACAATATTGTCAAAATCAGAATTCAATCCAAGCAAGAATTGAAGAGTCTTATGCCTACTCTGTGACTCAACAATCTTATGCACAAGATCACAAGTGCATTTTCCACAAACACAGCCAGGCAAAGCATCAAGACTCTCTATCTCATCCCATACATTTTTAATTTTCCCATAGTACTCAGCAACAAACATGTTACCTTGAGCAAGATTGATTAACTTCTTGCGAAGCTGAAATAGCTGTGGACAATTGGAACCACCAAATCTCTCCAAAATGTCATCCCAGAGTTGTTTCGCTGAACGAACATACATGAATCCTTCAGAAAATCCAGGATTCATCGAGTTAACGATCCAACATCGGATCATGAAATCGCATCGAATCCAGTACTGATACGACTCTGTTCCCTCTTCTGGTTGACAAATCGAGCCATCAATGAACCCGAGCTTGTTCTTGGATCCAAGTGCCATATGCACCGCATGGCTCCAACTCAGGAAATTGTTCCCATTGAACAAGCTCGTCACCAGCTGCGCTCCAGGAACATCAAAATTCGATAAGAAAAGAGGATCGTCAGCCCTAGGTTGATCATCGTTCGATCGAACACCAGAATCTGCAGAATTCACCATGGCACCAAATCGAAAACGAAAGAACTAGAGAGGAGCGATCGACTAGACAAATGCGGAAGCAAGAACAAACAGATCAATCGGTCGTGGCTCTGATACCATGACAAGAGGAGAGAAGATTGTTCACCATTGATGAACAAGGGAATAAATTGGGGGTAATGTGTATATTCTCTTAATCTGGTAAAGAGTTACAACATGTGTTTATATACTACACATAAAAGCTGTTATAACAGCTGTCATAATAACATAATTTCCTAACTAACTCACATTTATTTTAGGTCCTAGTTCCTCAAAGCTAAATAAAGTGTGTAGTCATGACAATGAATAACACTCGATCATAAAGGCTTAATCATGCTGTAATATAAAATTAGGCATTTGTTCCAAAGTTTCTTGGAGACGGGCAAAAGCTATTTCTTAAAGCGTGTGGAGTATTTTATAGTAATACTCCGTAGTAATTAGAGAAGTAATGAACGAATTAAACTTAAGCCTAGTTAAAAGAATCAGTTTGATCCTGCAAAAGGAAATGTGTACTGTACGAAGTTAGTATAATATAAAATTAAACTTAGGCCTATAATATAAAATTAGGAATTTGATCCTGCAAAAATCAGTTTGAACTCAACTCTGTTTCACCTGCCCTTACATTACGAAACGCCTATATGCACGCGACTTTTTCTCTATATGCACGCGATTTGGTGCGCAGATGTTATGCGCATAGGTTGGTGCGCAATTTTCTTGCGCACAAGGGTATTTTCGGGATAAATGTGAAAATCCTGACGATATCTGACAAATGTGTGCGCAGGACAAAAGCGCACAGAAGAAATAATGCGCAAAAGTTCAGCGCACGACGTTTCGGATTCCCGAATGTGTGCGCTGAACTTTTGCGCACAGGATTAGTGCGCAGTTCTTCTGCGTACAAGGTCTTTTAAACCCTTGCGCAGCTTCTTCTTCTTCCATCTTTCTCTTCTTTTCTGCGTGTTTAAGCTCGACGGCGCCGACCAATTTTTTTCCATTTCCGAGCGTTTCCCTCGTCTAAACACAATTCCGTCAATGGATTCTGAACCCCCTCATTCTTCCGGTCCCGACCACACCACTTCCGTCCCAACCCCAACACCTCCGGCGACTTCCGTCCCAACGGAGCCACCTCCGGCGACCTTGTCCGACGATGAAGCGTTGGTGGATGGAGGCGGCCGGCGGTATGCGACTCGAGCGGCGTTGGCAGCGGCAAATGCTCCTCCGACGACTATTCCAGCGACAATTCCGGCGAACATTCCGGCGACTCGGGTTCCAGCGACGACGACTACGGATCCGGAGACACCGCACAAGCTTTATTCGGTATAAAATTTCTAAACCCGCTTTTTTCAAATATTTATCGTATTTAATTTTGGAAATTTATTCGTAATTTTTTTTTGTAATAATTACGATTAAATTTAAGTTTTTTATGAATTAAATATTAGAATTCGTATCTTAATTGTAATTTAATCGTAATTTTTCATAATTACGTTTAAATTTCAGTTTTTTATGAATTAAATATTAGAATTCGTATTAATTGTAATTTAATCGTAATTTTTCATAATTACGATTAAATTTAAGTTTTTTATGAATTAAATATTAGAATTCTTATTAATCGTAATTTTTTATAATTACGATTAAGTTTCAGATTATTATGCATTAATCGAATTATTATGAATTCGTATTAATTGTAATTTTTTAGTAATAGTAGTGATTATTATTTCGTATTAGTTGAGATGTTTATTTTTTAGTAATTATGAATTAAATATTAGAAACTTAACAGTCATAACTAGTTATGACTTAATTGTTAAATTTCTAACAATTCCTATTAAATAATTTAGTTTTCGTAGATATAAAGACTCGAATTTGATTACGAAGTTGCAAATTATTTCCGAATATTTTAGTATGAATTAGTCATACTAAAAATGTAAAAACATGTAGACTATACAAGCCGTCATGGATCAGACGGGCAACACGATGCCCGCACCAGTAGCGGAACGGCTTCCACGTCGACATGATGTGGCAGCCGGTGTGCGATTAGAGTTTGAGGCCCTCGAACGATTTTTCGGCACCGGATCACCTGAGCGTCGTGAGCCAGAGAATGAGTACGACGAGGCACAGCTGCAGCAGCAGGAGATAGATGGTTCGCATATGGAGATAGATGGACAGACAGGAGATTTCCATGACGACGTAGATTATCCTGGCCGATATCTTACTGCGTTCGACCCTATCGAACCCACACCAGTACAGGCGCAGTTGACCACAGATGACTATGATATCCACGACGCACCTCTGTTTCAGGATGTTGTACCTCGCAGTTCAGAGCATACAGAGCAGGATTTACCTGCAGTGACAGATGCAGAAACGTCGACATCTTCTCCTCCTACGGTCGCATCTGCAGAGCCAGTCGCATCTTCAGAGCCAATGTCGGGAGATTTAGACGACGATGACCATGCCATAGCGACCTATTTTCCTTGGCTCGGGGACTCGATGCAGGACATTTGTCGTCCACGTGCGCCTCACCTACTGTGTTCTTATGAGACGCATATAGCGAGATGGATATGGTCGCGTGGTCCTCTTCCAGGGCCTGCTCCCGATGTACCATTGGTGCCCCCGGTGCAGGTTAGGAAGCGTGCCCGTGCGGGGGAAGCTGTAGGCCGAGGCAGAGGCCGAGGTGGTGGTGAGGGTGCTGTAGGCAGAGGCCGAGGTTGTGGGAGAGGGAGAGGGAGAGGGAGAGGGAGAGGCCAGGAGGGTGCTGAGGGAGTTGGTGGTGAGGGTGTTGCTGCTGAGGCAGTCGCTGAGGGGGCTGCAGTTGAGGAGGTTGTTGTTGAGGAGGTTGCGGCTCCAGTTAGAGGTGGTCATCGTCCCAGGCAGAGACGACGAGTAGGAGATATTCAGCAAAAGGATGAGCCAGAGGATGGGGACGGGGATGAGGCCGAGGCTGATGCGGCTCCGTTAGATCCGGTATGTTCAATAACATTGATCTGAATGCTTATAATAAGTTATACGTTTCATATTTACTAACCGGACGCAATTTTTTTTCTGTACTTATTTAGGCTAGGAAGCTCCTGAGGGTGATGTACAGATCTGCACAGGTTCATGATTATGAGCATCATATTTCAGCTGAGGAGGGTACATGGTTCAGGCTTGCTGAGCGTTCTGGGCTGACAGAGCTGCGCCGAGTGGGCATAGCGTCTCAGATCAATGCTGCATTGATTTCTGCTTTTGTGGAGAGGTGGCATCCAGAGACCAACACTTTCCACATGCCATTTGCTGAGATGACCATCTGCCTACATGACGTGATGCAGATCCTCAGAGTCCGTATACATGGTCGTAGCTGCAATTCACCTATGACAGATGACCAGATCTATGCGGCGCTTGCGGACGCTATGGGTCAGGAGGCTGATGACATGAAGGCATGTTATAGCTCAGGTGGCATTCATTTCGGTGCCCTCAATGCTCGGTTGGAAGTTTTGTTTGATGCGCCAGTCAGGAATGAGAGTCACATTGCCACTCTGTATCTCCTTTTGCTTCTGGGCTCGACTGTCTTGGTGGACAGGTCGACAAAGGGTGTCAAGGTCCAGTACGCGGCGCTTGTTCTCAACCATGATCGTACAGGGGACATTGCATGGGGAGCCGGCATACTTGCGTTAGTGTATCGCAATTTAGGGTCTGCATCTAGAGTCGAGACGGCAACCATTGGTTCATGTGGGATTCTTCTGAGGGTAAGATCTTGTCTTTAACGTCTTGGTGAATAACTCTTAACTATTCACGTAGTTTTACTAATAATCTGTAATTGTTTATATGTAGTGCTGGATCTGGGCATACTTTCCTCATTTTCGTGATCACTTTGTCACGAACCCTGCATTCGCCCATGGAGATGCTGTTGTAGGATTGTATACACCACTTAGCTCGGATACTGGGCGTTTGGTTGCCATCCGTCGCATGCTCGACAACATAAGATATGAGCAGGTTTGGATTTAATTTCTTATATTTTTTATTTCATTACCGCAATACGTGTCTAATTTGGCTTGTTATTTGTTTCAGGTTAACTGGCAGCCATGGAGAGATTTGGACTTCAACTCACCAGAGGTTTCTCCTACGAGATTTGAGGGCGTATTGAGCATCTGGAAATTTCATGAGGCCTACAACCCTAGGAGAGTCCTGCGGCAGTTTGGGCGGGCTCAGCCCGTTCCCGACCCACCCATTCAGCCGTTGTCATTTAATCGGCCCATGGGTTGCACGAGGTAAGACGTCGTTTATGCACCTGAGCTTCTTCTTGCATGGGACCGAGGCCTCTGATCGATCTGGATGGGCCGGTTGCAGAGCCAGCATGGAAGATGTCTGATGACTATATGGATTGGTTGGACGAGTTCTCACATCCCGTCGTCGATCCATCCTCTGAGAGACATGATCGCCCGCCTCGCTATGGATATACCCCGGTCCCTATCGATGCATTAGCGGTATGTAAAATTTTATAAAGTTTGTACAAAACTTAGCTTTAGACCTTAACTAACGATTAAATTTACGTTTTGTTTGCAGCGTTGTCAGATCCTTCAAGCCATGATGCACTCTTTTCTAGACACCCCTATCTCGGATCGACCTTGGGCCACTGAAGATGTGATTCGTGGTTGGCTTGCAATCTTAGAGGCACCTCAGGCACCTTTGGCACCATCTCCACCACCACCTCCTGTTTTCCGAGATTCTGTTCATGAGAGGGGCCAGGGGAGTGGATGCGGCACTCAGGATGATACGACTCAGGAGGATGCGCACCAAGATGATATGACTCAGGGTGATGTGCCTCGGGAAGATGCTCCGCCTTATACTCAGGAGACTCAGGATTAGACGCTCGACTTCTGTTTTTGTTTGATGGATGTTTTATGTACGATTGATGTTTTATGTATGTTTTTTTCTTGTGTGATGGTTTTAAATTTTATGTTTTGCTTGTTTGAATATTCAAAACGACTCCGAACAATAATGCAAATACAAATCTGAACAACAAGACGTGAAAAACTATATTGATTTGAAAACGAAATACAAATTTCAACAACAACACTACACAAAGAGATGGTGAGGAAGACCAACCTATCAAGATCCTAAAACCGATGATTGGTTTCGATGTTCGGAGTCGGCAATATGTACCAACTAATAACCAGTTTCCAAACTCTTATTAGTTCGTACATTTTGCTAAATCCGAACATCGAAACCAATATCGATTGGGGATCTTTATAGGTTGTCCCTCCTCAACTTCTCTTTGTCTAGTGCTATGCTTGTTTACTAACGATTACAACAATGACTTAACTAACGATTACAACAACCACTTAACTAACAATTACAACAACGAACTAACGATTAAAACAACCACTTAACTAACGATTGGAAGCCAGGGTCGCCTTAAGATCGGCGTTTTCCTCCTCCAACGTACGTATCTTCGAGAATAGATCTCTTATTGCAGCTAAGGAGTAACAAGGGTGTGGTGGATCGATCCACTCGCGGAATTCACAAATGTAACCACCAGTACCAGCGCATGTCCAGAACCTTCGAGCGAGGTTTCTTCGAGATTCTGAACTCCTCATTACCGCTGGTCGATCACATTTACAATAAAAAAGGGCAGCGTTGCTTGATGATGAACTGTGCGACATAGCGAGTGTTAAGAGACAAATGGTGAGATTGGTGAGGTTAAGAGAGAAATGGTGAGATTGGTGAATTGAGGTGAGTGCAACCCCCCTTTTATAGCTTCGTTTTTTGCTGTTGAAATATGACCGTTTCGTGCGCAGATGTTATGCGCACGCAACGGTCATATTTTAACGGTCTTCAACCGTGCGCAGATCTAATGCGCAAAGAATCACGGTCAAAATGCGCAAAGAATCATGTGCGCAGATCTAATGCGCATATAAGGCCTCCAAGGCGTTTTCGCGTAATTTCGATCAACTTTTTGTGACGGGGAGACCGTATACACACTTTATATGCCTAATAACACTAGTTTGTATAAGTTTTTCAAACATAATCCACATCAATGTGCTAGACCCTTCATATCGCAACTATTTCGAAGATTGAAAGACTAGTGAAGGTTTACAAAGGAGGTGTTACCCGAAGAGCTCGAGTTTTGACTCGAAGTTACCGACAAGGTTAAATAGCTATAATATGCATTGAAAACAAGTTTCATTGCATTCCGACGTCGTTTGGGCATCGAACCGCCTATTCTCGACCTTAACAGGCCATTAGGACCGATAAGGGTTTTTTTGCATTTTCGCGTATTTTCGATCAACTTTTTGTGACGGGGAGACCGTATACACACGTTATATGCCTAATAAAACATAATTGTATAATTTTTTGAAACATAATCAACATCGATGTACTAGACCCTTTATATCTCAACTATTTTGAAGAATGAAAGACTAGTGAAGGTTTACAAATGAGGTGTTACTCGAAGAGCTCGAGTTTTTGACTCGAAGTTACCGACAAGGTTAAATAGCTATAATATGCATTGAAAACAAGTTTCATTGCATTCCGACGTCGTTTGGGCATCGAACCGCCTATTCTCGACCTTAACAGGCCATCGGGACCGATAAGGGTTTTTTTGCGTTTTCGCGTAATTTCGATCAACTTTTTGTGACGGGGAGACCGTATACACACTTTATATGCCTAATAACACTAGTTTGTATAAGTTCTTCAAACATAATCCACATCGATGTGCTAGACCCTTCATATCGCAACTATTTCGAAGATTGAAGAGTATAGTGCGCAGTGGTAGAACGCACAGAAATTCCATCCATGCGCTAAGGTCAAGCGCACCTATTCTGTAACTTTTTGAATCTGTAACTTTTGGTGCGCAGGTGTAACGCGCACAGAAAATTACCGTTAAAAATTTGTGCGCAGCTACATAGCGCACTTTTAGTTACCGTTATTTTGAATCGGTAACTCCTTGTGCGCAGAAGCAACGCGCACCATATACATAAATTCCTATAAAACCAACGGTTTGAAGGTGGTGATTTCTTCATCCATCTCAACTAGTTCATCCATCTCAACTAGAGCAAAAATAGAAGTTTCCCTACTTAATCGGTAAATTTTTCTTTTGTTCATTTTTGTATATGCTTTGTTTTTTGTATATGCTTTCATGTTTATAACTAAAGTTTTTTATTATTTACTTATTTGGAAGAAAATAACTACGAATATGGCATCATCATCATCATCACCAAGACGTGTGAAGCCTGACCCTCCACAGATAATGTGTACTGGTACAAAAAGGTGTCGCCAAATGTGTAATGTTTACGTTAGCAATGACGAAGACATGCCTAACCAGTATGGACGAAGGCATTATGCATGCAATTGTTTCTTCAGAATCAGGTTTATTGATCCAGAGCATACCCCTACTGCTTTACGTGCTATCACGAAATTAATCATCAAGAAAAAGAAGAGTGACAATAGAGTGAAGGTCCTGATGGAAAGGTTTAAGATTAAAGAAAAAGAATTGCGGTTGATGGTTTGTAGTATCGTCTATGCTTCCGGCTCCTCTTCCTCTTCTGCCGACGACGCCTAAATCGTAGACATCTAATGTTATGAGCATTGTGTACTTTCGTTGTGTACTTTCATTACGTACTTTCATTATGTACTTTCATTATGTATTTTCATTGTCGCTTCTTTGTCTCTCGAACGTGTTAAGAAATTCCAATGCAATCTGATCCATTCATTGTTATATAAAGCACAATTACACTACTACCAAAATAACAAATACGAAACATTAAAAACCAAGGCATTACAAACTAAGAAATTCCAATGCGTCTTCTAATTATTACATGACAATCTCACTCAGTCAGATATGTGAACGGGTTCGGTCCCTCCTTTATACATGAATGGATCTGGTGCCCGACCATTTGAAATGCGGTACTCTCGATACATCCTCAAATTGTCCCCATATGTTTCTTCCCACCATTGAATGTTTGGATCTACGTGTTTCTTCCACGAACCGGGAGTATGCGGTAGTGGCGAACCAACCATCAACGCCACCTATATAAACACAATCGACTTAAGATATTAAACAAAAAACTATGATTACACAAGTATCAAGTACAATTGTCTACTTTACCGGTATGAAGTGGTCACGGTTGCCTACGTGTGCCATGCCGAAAATCTGTCGAGGAGGATCAGCGTTTTCTGTTCTACACCTTAGCGGTAAGCAAAAGGTCGGAGCATCCCAACACAATAACACGAGGCCAACTTGGTATAGGGTGGCAAACACTAAGCCCATCAGTGGAAAGTGCAACCAGTACAGTTCTGAACAAGGGCTTCTGCAATGGTTAACTTGGAGAATAAGATCCTCCCAAGTACCCGGACGAAGACGACGACGAATAGGCTCGTACAATTCTCGGTTCTGAAGCAGCTCCGTTACCAGCTCACGCCGAATGTTTCCGTACTCTTGTTCTTTTCTTCCCAGAAGTAAGGCCATCGACCTATAACCACAATGTCCGTCAGAACGTACCTGTCTAACATCTGTGATGTATGGAAGCCAAAAATCATCCAAATTGTCAATGCCGAAGTCAACCCCCCTATGAATGAGAGGAACACCAAGTTCTTCAGGGCACTGATCGAAGTCAGTGTAGTTTGATCCTTCAGGCTGTGATAGGTCGGGCATGGGTTGAGAATGCAACTCCTCGGCCTCAATGACCACGGGAAGTGATGTCGTTGTTTGCTCTCTAGGACGACCTGGTCGTTTTGCTCCTTTATTGTTTGCCTTCTTCTTTCCTTTTGATTTCTGCTTTGCCTCCTCCTTCTCATACTTCTCCACCTCTTCTTGTTTGTGCTCAAAATAACTCTTCTCTCTCGATTCCTCCTTGTCATTTTCACTGTCATCCTCCTCCTTTTTAGGACGACCTGGCCGTCTTGCTCCTGTACTCTTCTTTCCTTTTGATTTCTGCTTTGCCTCCTCCATCTCATACTGCTCCATATCTTCTTGTTTTATGTCATCCTCTTCATTTTCACTGTCAACCTCCTCCTTATCCTTGTTCTTTGCACCCTTTGGCCTGCCTTTTCTTCTCACATTTGTCGGTTCTTTCAAGGTAGTTAGTTCAGGATGCTCCAAGTCCTGATACAACTCACCTAGCTGGTATGCCGTGCTTTTCTTCAAGGTTCCAAGTTCCAACTTGGTGAACATTTCATGGAGTCGCAACTCTATAATATTCATTCGGAACTTCAGATTTGGGTCGTCTTCTGTTTCAGGAGTGTCATCCCAATGCAAATCCCTCCAGAACGGGTGAATGTCATCCTCAATCAGGGGTGTGTTTGAAATGATAGCGTGTGCAATTTGATGGACGCACGGCAACCCAAGACAGTTTCACACCCAATGGTCGGTGCATTGTTCAGGAAATTTCCCCGTCAACATGATCTCATAAGTAGCCAACAAATGATCAAAACACCTGTATGACACTTTGTAGAATAGTCGGGAAAAAATAGCCCTTCCAAGCGGATGCATGTTTGGATCATCAAAATCAGTTGGTCGTTTGGAGAGAGACATGTTCATGCTCGCCCTAATTGAATCAATCTGAAGGAGTACTGAATGATGGATCTGTACGATCACTCTGTTAAAGCCCCCTCTGCTGGAACCAATAATATCTTTCAAAACCTTGTGCATCCCTTCAACTCTAAAAAACAGTTAAGTTGGTAAGTTCAGAAAGTACGCCGTTATGATATAATCGTCTTTAACTAAAAAATATCAATATTTACCTGTTTGAAGTCTTCGTAAGGAAATGAAGCTTATGATCTGTCCAAGCCCTCACTATACTTGTCTTGTGAGGATTAAGCCATGTTCTCTCGACGTATCCCATAAGGCCGCTCTTCCAAGATCTCTTCAACTGTTCGAGCCGCAGTTCATAGGTCTCTTCAGTAGCTGAGCAAAATAGTCCCCAACATTGTCCTGCAAAGGCTTCCACTTTAATTTGTCTCTTTAGGATGGTCGAAGCATGTGCCTCAATGTTGTGTTTGATATGCACCCAACACAACAGATGTTGAACTTCGCTCCCGAAAACAGTCTTTATCCCTTTTATCAGCGCGTCTTCGCAATCTGTCATTATAGCCGTTGGCATCACTCCCAAATCTATGAATAATGACTTCAATTGAATCATTATCCATGTGTAATGATAAATCCTTTCCGCTTTAGTGAATGCATACGCGATGTTGAACGTCTTGTGTGTACTGGTGAATCCAACGATCTCTACGAGCGGCATTTCATATCTATTGAAACATTAACATATATCACTACAGAACATATATCATTATCCGAACTAAATATCGACCAAGGTATTGTAGAGACTTACTTGTTTGTCTTGTACGTCGCATCGATAATTACCACGTACGGGTACTTCTTCAACAAACGCAACGACTTTTGGTTAGCAAAGAATAATATTGCAACCTCTCTGTTTGTCGTGTCTCTATGTGGGTGAACTACGTAGTCGTGGTCTCGCAAAAACTTAAGCGACCACTGTGTCACGTTTAGCTCTCTGCGATCTTCGTAATTCACCTTCTGCAAAAAGTTTGCAACTTGTCTCCTTGAAGTAACATTACCAGGGTACTTCTCCCTCAATTTAGAGATAATTTCTTTTGGCGTCTTGCGTCCAATTCCATCTCCCCACCGCCTAGCACAAAGCTCTTGCTCCTCCGTCATTCGACCCATGAATGCATTCCCATGAAAACTAGCAAGTAGCACATGGTTATGCCGACCTTCTATCACACCTAAAATCCATTTTTCTCCTGCGACCCCGGGAATGTTTTTCTTTCGCACTGCCAGTAGCTGAAATCTACACTCACACTTCTTCGACTTCGACTTTCTAAGCCTAGGAACAGCCAACTCTGGATTCTCTTTGTTCACCTTTGGCCTCCCAGATCTTGGTTTTCCAAATCTATCGCACACAATACTTATTTGGTACGGACTTGAATTACGCGTTACCAAAGCTATCACTAACTCCTTTCCTCTATCTCTCGCCCACTCATACAATTCTTGCGGAGTATCCCAATATTGTGCGGTTCTAAAATAATCCGAATAATCTTTCCCCTATACGTAATTGTAGAGCGACAATTACACTACTACCAAAATAACAAGGCAAAATACGAATCATTACTTTAAACTAATTAGGATATCATATGAAACTAATTAGGCTATCATATGAAACTAATTAGGCTAGCATATGAAACTAATTATGCTAGCATATGAAACTAATTTGAAACTAATTACGCTACCATATGTTTCAAATTATAACATATTACACTAACCACAAATTCACCACTCGGATCCCAGTCGCCGAACTCTTCGTCTTCTAAGAAACCATCCAACCATTTGTCGTCGTTCGGGTCGTCTTCCTCTTCTTGTGATCCGCTATCCCAATCGTGTTCTTCATCACTATCTTCACAACTTTGATTAATCAACTCTAACATACGAGAGTTTTGATTACGACGAGACATTTTGAATGAATTTGTTGGAAAACGAAGAGGTTTTGAATGAATTTGTTGGAAACGAAGAGATTGTGGCTTTATATAGGCACATTTATGACCGTTGTGGTCCAAATGGATGGATCTTCAACTGTAAAGACCCGTGCGCTAACCATCCGCGCACAAACCCAAACCCTTAAGCACCTGTGCGCAGAACCTAAGCGCACCCTTTTACATTTAACGGCTACTTTTTTCAAAGATTTCAACGGCTACTATGTTAGAGTAGTGCGCAGAAACAGGGCGCACAGATTCTCAACCTGTGCGCAGTAGTTAGGCGCACAAGTTGTTACAGACTCTGAAAATTTACGAAAAGTACCCGTAATACCCCGTAAAACACGTATGCGCATAAGAACTGCGCACAGATGCGTGCGCATAAGTTGCGCGCACATAATCGCGTGCATATACGCCTCGATTCGCGTGCATATAGTCATTGCCTTACATTATTATTACACATTATTTATTTGGCACACCCTAAAAGTTTATTTAACACACTCATACATTCATCACGAAGGTATTTGGTCAGACATTCGTCACGAAGGTATATGGCCAGACATTCGTCACGAAGGTTCGAAGGAAATTCGTCACGAAGGTATTGGGGTGATCCGTCACGAAGGTAGTGGGAGATCCGTCATGAATCTTCTTCTTTTTAAAAAGAAATTAGAATTTTGTAGAGAATTTCAATACGAGTCCGTGCATATAAAATACGTCCAAAACGGACATCGTTTGCCCTTCCAAAAGCCTCCAAAACAAAATAGTCGCATGCGTTAAGTTCGTAAAAACAAAAACTTATATAAATTTAGTGTTTGTATAATATAATTATTAATTATAGTTAAAAATCACGCAATTAAATTTATATACTATAATTGTATATTATCATTTAATATCACTAGCTTATTACTTATAAAGTATAATTATGCATTATATTTAAATATTACGAACTTAATAAAAACGACTATTTTGTTTTTAGGGCTTTTGGAAGGGCAAACGATTTTTCTTTAGGGCTTTTTAAATACGTCCAAAACGGACATCGTTTGCCCTTGTTAAGTTCCTAATATTTAAACATAATGCATAATTATACTTTATAAGTAATAAACTAGTGATATTAAATGATAATATACAATTATAGTATATAAATTTAATAGCATGATTTTTACTATAATTAATAATTATATTATACAAATACTAAATTTATATAAGTTTTTGTTTTTACGAACTTAACGCATGCGACTATTTTGTTTTGGAGGCTTTTGGAAGGGCAAACGATGTCCGTTTTGGACGTATTTTATATGCACGAACTCGTATTGAAATTCTCTACAAGATTCTAAAAAAATTTTAAAAAGAAGAAGATTCGTGACGAATCTCCTCAATATCTTCGTGACGAATCTCCTCAATATCTTCGTGACGGATGTCCTTCGAACTTTCGTGACGAATGTCTGACCATATACCTTCGTGACGAATGTCTAATCAAATACCTTTGTGACGAATTTATGAGTGTGTTAAATAAACTTTTAGAGTGTGTCAAATAGTAAGCCTCTCTTATTAATCACGTTTGTCAAACGATATGTAGGATATGTAACATCTATGAAATGTGTACTGTACGAAGTTAGTATTAGTAAAAAAGAATACGTATTAATCAGCTTAGTTTATGGTATCATATCATAAACGAGTTAATCAAATCTTGCTTTATTAAAGAATCACTATTCAAATGTGTAAGAAAGAAATGGGTTTGGTATCTTTGCAAAAGGAAACACGTTGCGAGTGCAGCAGTGAGGTGGACATGTCATGCATGAAACAAAAGGGTCCCACCTACGTGTCTAATGAACGGTGTGATTATCTTGAAAAAGTCATGATATGGGCCAGGGGTGGCCCACCATCAAAATCCATTGGTTTAGTTTAGACCCGCGCCAAATTCCACGTTTTTTTTTTTTTGGTTAAGGGATAGATCTCAGCGATTTTGCATGAATCAGCTTAGAGCATCCTTACGGATGAGAATACGAAGTTCTATATCGAAATTCGTCATAGACACTGGAGAAACGAGACTGAATTTAACAATTTTATCAGCCGAACCGTTAATCTCTCTGAAAATGTGTCTAATCTGAGGATTATGGAAGAAACAGAGGTCAACAAGGATGTCTGCGACCACAATCTCAATCTGCGGGGGATTTGACACATACCCTTGAGAGCATTTATAAGAGTAAGATTATCTCCCTCAATTTCGATATTTTTGAGGTTTAATTGTCGTGCCATTTTGAGACTGTTTTTTAGAGCTATAGCTTCTGCCATGAGTGGTGATTGTATTCCACAAGGCTGACCTTCCATCTGTATTACTTTGCCTTCATGATCTCGGATGATATATCCCCAACTTGCTTGTTTATTTTGTATGCATGATCCGTCAAAATTAATTTTATAGTTATTTTCTCGTGATTTTGACAATTTGAGTTTTCCCTTTTTTCCTGGTTAGGGCGGGGTTCTTTTTTGAGATTTCTTCTTGATCATTTTCATGTTTCCTAGTCTGATTCCAATTATTCAAAAGTTTATGAATAAAGATTTTATGATCTTTAATTTTCTCTGACAGGTCTGTGTTAAATGTGATTTGGTTTCTATGTAACCAAATCCCCCACCACGAGGTACCAAGGCATATAAATTCTTGCTTTGTGAGCTCTTGTATTAGTTCCATTATTAGTTGTTTGGGTTTTTTATTGGAGGTTTGTAAGTTTCTTAGCGTAAGTTCAATTTTTGGATTTTGGTGCTTAATATATATGTTTAAGGGAAAAGGGGCATTTGAAAAGGAGGTGAGTTATATCCTAATTTTGGTTATTACAGAGGTCACATTGTGTGGGCACATGTATGTTTTTTATAGCTAATCTCGCTTTAGTAGAAAGACCGTTATGACATATTTTCCATATGAAGTTTTGTACTTTAGGATAAATATCTAATTTCCAAATCCAAGAAAGATCATCCACTGATTAGTTTCTTGTCTTGGTTAGTAGATCGTAAGCTGATTTTGTTGAAAACCACCCGTTTTTATCTGACGACCAGTAGAGGCGGTCTTGTATTATATTTTCTGGGAGGGGAATATCCTCTATTTGTTTGACTATTTTCTGGGGTAGGAATGATTCTAATAATTGAATGTCCCATTTATTATTTGCTATGAAGTGGCTAACTGGTAATGTTTAATCAATGTTAATTCGGGGAAGGGCGAGGTTGGAGAGCTTAGGACCAATTCCCCAATTATCCTCCCAGAATTTAATGGATCTACCATCTCCAATAAGCCATTGTAACCCTTTTTTGAAATCATCTCTTAATTTTCTGAGTTGTCCCCATTGCCAAGAGCGGTTACCTTTTTTTGTAATATCGTATTGTAGGATGTGGGTGTTTCTTAGATATATTTCATTGATGATTCTGACCCATATATTGTTTGGTTCTGCAAGGATTTTCCAGAGGAGTTTCATTTGCAGAGCTTTATTCATGTCAAGAGCCTTTCGAATACCAAGCCCTCCGTTCTTTTTGTTTTTTCATATTTTATCTCAGCTGATCAGTGGGGTGTAAGTAGGATATTTATTCCAAAAAACACTCTATTTGTTTTATCTAGCTCTTTGTGTATGTTAGATGGGAGCATAAAGTTTTGCATCACAAAGTTTGGCTTAGCGGTCAGGTTAGATTTAATGAGGGTAGCCCTTCCTTCTTGTGAGAGTGAGTTGGCTTGCCATTTTGAGAGTTGGTTCCTCGATGCAAGAATTGTATCTTGAAAGGTTTCCCGATTTACTTTCCCATTAATAATCGGACATCCGAGGTATTTTTCAAGGGAAGTAGAGCAAGGGATGTTTAAAACTGATTGAGTACATGCGGTTTGGTTTGCTTGAGTACATGCGGTTTGGTTTGCTTTTGCAAAGATAAGGATATCTTCCGCAAATGCAAGGAAAGGGATAGAAGTGCCATGTCTTGTGAGTTTAAAACCTAGTTGATTGTTGTTTTGAGACTCAATTTGTAGTTTACGAGCAAGAATTTCTGCTCCTAGGATAAAAAGGAAAGGTTATAGGGGGTCTCCTTGCCTTAGTCCTCGTTCAGGGTAGAATACATCTGTAGGTCCATTGTTAACTAGCACCGAGAAGGAAACAGTTTGGATACATTCTTTAATCCATCCAATAAATTTTTGGGGAAACCCGAATTTGGTGAGAACGGCTATAATAAAGTCCCATTCGATTTTTATCATAAGCTTTCTTCATATCTAGTTTGATTGCAATCCATCCCTCCTTTCCTTTTTTCTGTCGGAAAGAGTGAAAGATTTCATGTGCTATTAAGATATTATCTTGTATTGCTCGATCTGCTACAAAGGCTCCTTGTAAGGGATGGATGAGGTGTTGTAGTATAGGTTTCATTCTGTCACTGAGGATTTTAGATATAATTTTATAAATTGTTGAGCATAGGCTTATTGGCCTATAGTGATTAGTAGACGAGGGGTCATCACACTTTGGGATTAACGTTATGAATGTGTGGTTTATTTGTTTTAGAATCTTTCCATAGTGGAAAAATCCTTTGACCACTTTGATGACAAGAGGTCCGACAATATGCCAATATTTTTGGTAAAAAAGGAATGTTAAAAACTGCAGTTTTGATTTCCTCATTTGATGGGGGTTTAATTAAGTTCTCGTGTTCAGTTGGCTGAATTTCATTGTCTATAAGAGCAAGCAAGTTATGCAGGTTGCTTTGGTTAATAGTTCTTTTCTTGAATCTTTTGGCAAAATCACTTCTGATTTCATTTCTAATGTTTTCCAGTCCAATAATAACGGTTCCTTCTTGTGTTGTGATTCATTTTATGATTTTCCTACTTCTTCTCCCAGAGGCAATTCTGTGAAAGTAGTTTGTGTTTGTATCAATAGATATGATGTGTTTTATTTTTTCTCTCTGACTCCAGTATTTTTTATGAAATGAGAGAAGTTTATCTTTTTTGTTGATAAGTCTCTCTTGTTTTAGGATTTCGCTTGGTTCTTGATTTAGGTCTTGCTGGGTTATGAGGAGTTGGTTTTCTACTTCTTCTAATTGTTTAAATATGTTACCAAATTTCGTTTTATTCCATTTTTTTGCACTTATCTTCAATGCTTGTGTTTTCTTTGCTAATTTAAACATATTTGATCCTTCGGGTTCTACACGCCATGATTGTTTGACTATATTTTCGAAGTCTTTTCTTTGTGTCCATATTTTTTCAAATTTGAAAGGTTGGGATTTCCAGTTGCAAGGAGTGTCTAATTCTACCGAAATGGGACAATGGTCCGAAGATGAAAAGGCGTGATTATGGGTAAAGATGCCTGGAAACCATTGTAGGATAGATTGTTGGATCAAAGTTCTATCTAATTTTTCTTGGATGTTATCGCTTCCAGCTAGATTTTTCCTCCACGTGAACTGGTTTCCTTGGGTCAGGATCTCGAGTAGGTCGCAATCGTTTTTAAAAGTGTTAAGTCTGGCGAGTTTGGCTCTTGTAGGATAGTTTCCCCCAAATTTATCTGATGGGTCACTTATTTCATTTAGGTCTCCCATTACTAGACAAGGTATTTGACAAGTTTGTATAAAAGTCGTTAGTTTTCCCTAAAATTCGTTCTTTTCATATTCTTTAGGCGGAGCGTAAGCAAAGATAAGCATTATGCATATGTTTTTGTCAAGAATTTTGTACGTGAGACCTATGAATCTTTGGTCTATATGAGATAGTGATATTGTTGCATTTACTAATTGATGTTCTTTCCACATGATGCAAATTCCTTCGGAAAATCCAGAGGAGGGACTATAGTGAAAGTTATCAAAGCCGGCTTTGTTCCATGATTGTTTAGGTGGTTGTTTGCTTGTTCTGGTTTCTACAAGCGCCAAAATATGGATCCTTTTGATTTTGCACAATGCTTCGATTTCGGTCCATAGATTATTCCGGCCTAAGCCTCGACAATTCCAAAGACCTATCTTCATAAATAAACTATGGGTTTGTTTTTCGCGAGTGAAATTGGTCTCGCTATTAAAGATGTTGAAGAATTGTGCTGATTAGCCGGTTTAATGCATAAGAATTTTTGTTGACATATACTTAAAGGCCGGTTAGGCAAGAACATTAAGTTGTTTAGGTCAATTACAAATAGCCAAATAAAGAGTGATAATTGGACCCTAAAGTTAAAAAACAATGCAATATTAAAATTGTTTAGGTAAGATAAGATAACTTCCCGAGTTATAACGTAAGAAAAGCTTTTACATATTGCCTTCTCACGCTGTACGTTTGTTGTTTGTGATCCGTGTGACTTCACTATCTTGTTATATACTTCGCTTGTTGAAAGTTTAGTGGACAACGCAGGTGTGCACAGTAATCCTGAGAGATTTTGCTTATAGAGTAACCTTAGTGTGTTCAATTCAATTTCCCGTGGGAGATTTAAACTTGAAACCCAGCTGTTAAGCATACACGAAATAAAGATACATGATACTCCGTAGTTGTGTAGTCAATATACTCCCTCCGTCCCACAATATAAGCCACATTTGAGGTGTTTCACGAGAATTAAGAAAAGTTTGAGTTTAATGATTAAAAGAGAGTGAAAAGTAAAAAAGTGTAATAGTTAGATGAGAGAGATAAAGAGAAGAAGAAGAGAGGAAAGAGAAAATTGAATGATTAGAGGAGAGAGGAAAGTGAAAAGTGTATAAGGAGAAGATAAATGGGTGTAAAAAGTATATTAAAAATGGAAAATGTTGCTTATATTTCGCTCAAAATAGAAATGTTGCTTATATTATGGGACAGAGGGAGTAGTTTCCAGTAGCCAATTTGAATTGAGAGGGAGGTTTTCCCTGTAAAAGCTGTTAAGCTTGCAGAGTACATAGGTGTTGCAAAATACTCCCTCCGTCCCTAAATTTCAGTCACATTTCCTTTTCGGGTGTCCCCTAATTTGAGTCACATTTCTATTTCTATTCATTAATTTATTCCCATAATACCCTTATTCAATTTACTTTATTCACACCCAACAATACTTTTTAGGGGTAAAGTTGTCTTTACATTGTAATAAGTTTTCTATTGGTTGAATTTTATGGTTTTTTGTGCCATTATTTACACTTTTACCTTGATTGGACTTGTCTTAATATTTGTGCAAAGTACCAAATATGTGACTCAAATTTAGGGACGGAGTGAGTATTTCAAAGTTCCACATACCTATCCGGTTAAATATTCTTATATTCCTTAAAAGTCTAACTAAAAGTTCCACATACCTATCCGGTCAAGTATTCTTATATTCCTTAAAAGTCTAACTAAAAGGATAGCATGAATACAGCTTTCAAAGATAAGATCTAAAAGAGCTTGATACATTGGAAGAGTGATTAAATTCATATAGTAGCCTATATTTGGCTCCTTCGTTATCGTGGGATGCTGGATGGAGTTGAGGTTTTGATTACTCCAAAATTTTGTCCCTGTTAAGATAAAGCCAAATGTGCTAGGATAATGAATTGAAAACCAAATCCTTATAAGAAGAAGGATCCAATAGCTCATAAAGTATTGATAAAAAATGGAGAATGTTGCATTTAACGGATGAACAAAACAATGACAAATGAGCCTTGAAAAGCTGTAGCTTTTGAGGCTAATTGCTTGTTTTTCTTGGTAGCTTTCCTGTTTATTTTTATAGATATAGAGGGTAGGAAAATTAAAGGGTAAAGGATAGAGGATGAAACACCTAAGTTTGGCCAAAGCCTTCTTCCGAGCAGGAGGCCTCAAACGACACCAAAAGAAGGAGACAGAAGAGGGCTTGGTTCCAAACCAGCCGAAATTTCCATCTGGGCTAAATTCCACGTTCTTACTGCACCTCATCACAACCCTACATTATTAATATTAACCATTATATTACGAAATTTCCCATATTTATGTACTCCCTCCGTCCCCAAAAGTTCTTCTCATTCCAAATGTTGATACTATTCACGTATTAATCGAATTTGTTAGATATCTTACAATATATAAGAACAAATATAGTGATGTGGGGTCTTGTTTGATTAGTCTCATCGTGAACTTTAAGAATATCAAAATTTTATAATTTTTATTAACGTATATTTAGACATATTAACGATACAAAATGCACATCGACATACGTGCCTAAAAGAGATGGGAAAAACATTTGGGGACGGAGGGAGTATATCTTTCCTAATTTTGTCTCATTGCCACATTTTGTTTTGGAACCGTTAGGATTTAGGATCTTCTACTCTCTAAGAGCATCCTCAATGGAGGCTTTAAAATCGGGGCGGTAAGAAGGGTTGTAAGCTAAAGCCCTTCTTATAGCTTTACTATTTCTTTTGTGTTGTAATGGAGGCTATAAGGAAAGGCTGTAAGGTTTATAAAATTATATTTATATCTTAATTTTTTATTAAATTACTGATATATTATTATTTTAAATAAATAAAATTTTATTATATTAAACATAAATAGTTACAAGATATAAGATTTATAGAAATTAGAATTTTTTGTAGTTTAAAGTATTATAAATAATTATAATTGACATTTATAATATCAAAAAAATACTAAATTTGTAGAGAAAATTCCCTCAAATGTCAATTAATTGTAAACAAATTAATTTAGTATATAATTTTATCTTAAAACAGATTAATTAATTTTAAACAATTTATAGAAATTAATAATACTCAAAATAAATAAAAAACTAATATTTATACAAAATATATACAATATGGTTGTCTATGGATAGAGAAAAATGTAACTAGAATTATGGTATTTTGTTTTTTTAATTTTCATTAAGTTAATTTTGAGATAAAGCATTTTTAAAAAACAAAAATACAAATGGCCAGGAATTTTCCTGGCCGTCCGATCGGGCGCCACGTGGCGCCCATCGGGCGTGCGAACGCGGCCCAATTAAAAGGCGACACGTGGCGCTGCTTAAAGTAAGTAGATGTTTGGCTTCTTGCTTTAAGCGACGCGTTTTGGGCTTTTAAGCCCAAAACGACGTCGTTTTACTCTAATTGAACCGAAAAAACAACAACAAACAAACGGAGCCTTGCAACAGTAAATCTATAACAACTTTGTTGAGTTTGTAACATTGCCCGATTTTAAAGCCTTGTTAGATGGGCTTTAAGAGTCTTTAGTATAAAATATTGAAATTTATTCTTATAGCCTTTGTTAAAATCCCCAATTGGGGATGCTCTAAGTCTCTATCATATCAGGAGATTTCAGGTGTAAAGGGGAATTTCATACAGTTAAATGTTTCGGATCTATGGTTCAGATTAAATGATATACATGTTACACGTGCGCTCACATTTAAGCCTAGAGAGGTAAATTTATCACGCCGCTCAAAAAAATAGAATATGAGAACAAAATAAGAGAGAGAAAGGAGAGAATAGGATGCGCTCGTGAACTCCACCCTTCCGCCAGCATCTTCATCGCCATAACCATTGTGATGCGCGTCTGGTCTCCGGAAAGCCAATTGCGCTCGAAGATCTTCGACAAAAACCTTGGAAGTGTTATGGTGGGTGTCTTTTGAGGGGTTCGAAGGTAGATATGGGAGTATGAAGCGGAATTGTTTGGATATAGACGTGAAGTTTCCTTGACGAATTGGGATATGAATGAAGAGTAGCACTCGACAAGCTAGTTGGTGAAGGTTTCGGCAATGGTGATTGAGGGACACTCAAACGAAAGGAAGTTTAGGCTAGGGATGTAGAGGAAAGAGGCTAGAAGATATGGGAACTTTTGGCTAGGGATGTAGACGAAAGAGGTTAGAAGCTATGGTGAAGGAGATGAGAAGACAGAGCCCGAAGGATTGGTGACGCCTAGTTCAAGAATATGGAGCAAAACTCGTCTCAACAAAGGTTCTTGAATTCAATACTAAACGTGCCTTTACAATGATGGAGGCAGCCAAATATAAAGGGAAAACAACAAGGGAAAAACATCTAAAACCTAGGGTTTGCAAGGGAGAGCCGGCGGCTAGGGTTGGGCGAGCTTGGTCTTGAGTGCCAAAAGTCCAATAGGACGGCCCAAACCATGCAAGGCTGGACCACTCCATATTTAGAAACTTTCTAAAAATAGAAAGTTCTAAAACGCTAGCAAAACCCGAGACGAACAACTTTCTAAAAATGGAAAGTCTCTGAACATGGGACCGAGACAACAAATCCCAAATAGAGACAACAAATGCAAATAGGGACAACAAATCCCAAATAAAAGACAACCTAATGTTTGAGACAATAAAACAAGATAGAGACAACAAACCAAATAGGCGCGCCTTGTAATGATCTTCACCTTCGAGCAATCTCGGCGCGGAGAAGGGCCACCAAGGCGCTGAGTCCAGACTCGTCGGCAACTAGGGGGTTGCGCTCAATGTGGGCCCTTGTGCGCCCGAGCTGGAATTGTAGATGGGCCTTCAACATGGCTAGGTGGTGTGGGCGTCGGCGCGGTCTTGAGCTTCTCGGCGCTGGGGCCTTGGAAGGGGGTTTCCACGGGCGCTCAGTGGTGCGCTCGAACCCTGGAGGTGGTCCATGAACAAGGCGAGAAGATGGCTCGGCAAAAGTGGACAGACGCTTGGAGAAGTCTTCGAGCTCCACTTTGACGGGCACCGCTGGCCGGGCGGTTGGGGCCGTTGTCCGGGCGCTGGGAGTCTTGGTGCGAGTATGGCTGTGAGCTTGCCTTGGGGCGCCTTGGCGAGGTCGGAGTGTCATGGCATGACATGGCTCCTTCTTGCGCTTGGTTCTCTTCCGGGCGCCTAACCTCAACTTGGGTTGAGTCGTGGTGCTTTGGAGATACACCTTGTTCATTTCAGCTAGGATTCTCCGGGTGTGTCGAGTGAACCTCGGAGGAGCCACTAGGCTAGTCTTGGAGCTAGGCAGGGGCGCATCACATTGACTCACTATTGCAATTTCTGCTTAATCGCTTCCAGCTCTTCTCACTTGCTTCTCATATCCTTTTAACTCGCTGCCTCCATCTCTTTCTCCATATTGTAGGTGATGAAGAGAATAGAAGAACGAGAAAAGGATGGAGGTAAAATCTTAAATCTATAATCGATTGAGTGGCTCGAGTGATGGACCTAATCCGAGCTCCAGTGATGGGACCCTCGGTTCTCAAACTTAGTGCTTCTTCTTCCTCTTGGGCATTCATAGAAGGGAGGCGTCTTCTCCATAGGCTCTTAGAATCTTGAAAGGTTCGTCCTCTATCATCTAGTTTGCCTTTGCGCTTTTGAGGGAATCGTTCCTTCCTTAAGTGCACCCAAACAAGGTCTCCCGGGGAAAAAGTGATGCGTCAACGACCCTTGTTGTGTTGGCGAGCACATTGATCTGCTCGTCTCTCCAATTGAATTTTTGTCCGTTGGTGAAGCTCTTGGACAAACTCAGCTCTTTTGTTGGCCGGAACATGCTCATTGTCTTTGAATGGTCTTGGGACCAAATCCATTGGCGTATGCGGGTTCCTTCCATATACCACTTCAAATGGTGTGAGCTTAATAGCCGAGTGCCTGGACCTGTTATAAGCAAACTCAACATGGCAAAGTAAGTCTTCCCAATGCTTTGGGTTGGACCTAAGCATGGTTCTAAGGAGATTTCCTAAGGTCCGGTTGGTTACCTCGGTCTGGCCGTCAGTTTGGGAATGGTATCTAGTTGAGAATAGGAGATTGGTTGCTAGTTTTCCCCATAAAGTCCTCCAAAAATAGCTCACAAATTTGGTATTCCTATCACTCACAATGGTTTTAGGAATCCCATGTAACTTCACAATATGCTCAAAGAAAAGATTGGCTATGTTCGTGGCATTTTGTGTGGTTTTGCAAGGAATGAAGTGTGCCATTTTTGAGAACCTATCTACTACCACAAAGATAGAGTCATTGTGCCTCCTAGAAGGCGGTAACCCCGTGATAAAGTCCATTGATAGGTCTTCCCAAGGTGAATCGGGAATGAGGAGAGGTGTGTAGAGGCCATGCGGGTTTGATTTAGCTTTGGCTTTTTGGCATGTCGCACAACTCCCACAATGTCTAGTCACTTGCCTAGTCATTTTAGGCCAAAAGAAGTGTTCTTTTAGGGCGGCTAAGGTTTTGGTTACCCCAAAAGTCCCCGACCCTCATGTGCTTCTTGGATGAGGGGTTGCCTAATGGATGAGCTAGGGATGCACAATTTCCCGGCTTTATAAAGGAACCCCTCAACCACAAAGTAGGTATCACACTCACCCTTAACCAATCAAATCTCTAGGATTGGCTTAAAGAAAGGATCGGAAGCATACAATTCTTTAATCAAAGCAAAAGCAAGCATTTTAGAATGGAGATGAGTTAGAAGAATGTACCTCCTTGAGAGTGCGTCGGCTACCACATTGTCTTTACCTTTTTTGTGCACAATGGTGCAGGGAAATGTCTCCATAAACGCCACCCATCTAGCATGGCGCTGACCCAATGTTGCTTGGCTTTTGAGATATGCCAAGGTTCCATGATCCGAGTGAATCACAAACTGTTTTGGCCATAAATAATGTTGCCAAGTCTTAAGAACCCGAATGAGGCTTGTCATATGTTGGGTAGTTCAAGGTTGCTCCACTCAATTTCTCACTGAAATAGGCTATAGGACGCCTATTTTGCATTAGTACACCACCAACACCAAAATTTGAAGCATCACATTCCACCTCAAAAGTTTGCTCAAAATCCGAGAGTTGTAGAAGAGGTGCATTGCAAAGTGCTTTTTGAAGAGCTCTGAAGGCATTCTCATGAGCCTCAAGCCACTCAAACGAACACCCTTTCTTTGTGAGCTCATGTAGAGGTCCGACAATAGTACTAAAATCACGAACAAAGCGCCTATAAAAACCAGCCAAACCTAGGAAAGATCTTACCATGGTTGGATTGGTTGGTTGAGGCCACTCCTTGATAACTCTAATCTTTTCTTCATCAACTCTTATGCCATTTTTTGACACCACATAACCAAGAAAGATGGTTGACTCCGAGCAAAAGGTGCACTTAGATAAGTTGGCATAGAGTTTCTCCTTTCTTAGGCACTCAAAGACTTGCCTAAGATGATGAACATGCTCCTGCAAGGACCTTCTATAAACCAATATGTCATCAAAGTAAACCATAACAAATTTACCTAGAAATTGGCGGAGGACATGGTTCATGAGCCGCATGAAAGTAGATGGGGAGTTGGTGAGCCCGAATGACATGACTAGACACTCATACAAGCCATACTTTGTCTTGAAAGCAGTTTTCCATTCGTCTATGGCTTGCATTCGAATTTGATGATAACCACTCTTCAAATCTATCTTCGAGAACAAAGTGGCACCATGTAACTCATCAAGCATGTCATCGAGCCTAGGGATTGGATGATGGTACTGGATAATGATTTGGTTGATGGCACGTCAATCTACACACATTCTCCATGATCCATCTTTCTTAGGAACCAAAATCACCGAGACGGCGCAAGGGCTAAGACTCTCCCTCACATAGCCGCGGTCGATCAACTCTTGTACTTGACTTTGAAGTTCTTTTGTCTCCTCCGGACTTTCTCTGTATGCAGCTCTATTTGGCAAAGATGAGCCAGTAATGAAGTCGATTTGGTGCTCAATTCCTCTAATAGGAGGCAATCCTTGAGGCAACTCATCCGGCATCATGTCCTTGAATTCCTGCAATAGAGAAGAAGTACAAGAAGGGAGATCAATGTGTTCTTTGGCAACATTAGAAAAAAATTTAGGGAAAAGGATGAAACAAGGTTGCCTTCTCTGAATTATAGATGTCGCCTCACTTGCTCGTGCTGAAAGAGGTGCTCGCATGAGCCTTGAAGTTGTGGTAAGCGTTTGTTTTCCTAGGCGCTTTCTAGTTTTTCCCGAGCATCCTTCTCAGTTTGGACGTCATTTAATGTGTCTAAGACCTAAGGTAGTGCTCGGAATAACTTCTGACTTTGACCCCTTGACAAGTTCGAACGCCGAAGACTCTAATGAATCTCTGTCGTCGGTGTCTAGCTTTTGGGTGTTCTCATCAGAACTCCGGGCACTTTTGTACTTTGCTCGAGCTAAAATTTCTGAGGAAGATCTACATGAATTTTTAGTAGAAATACTCGCGACAGAATCGAAAATGCACGTACTTTTTTTTGTAGCGCTTGGGAGCATTGTTTTTTGGCTTGATTTGAGCTCTTGTCCCAGGCGTTATCTGACCTAAACTTGGCTTTTCAAAGCGTTTCCAATTGCATTCCTCCTCTTTAGGTTCTGTTGACGTTGTGTCAAAATTTGAATGCTTTTGGACGACGTCGAATTTCTGGCCATTTGACATAGCATTAGTGTCACCGTAGGAAAGAGACTGCGGCGTTTGGCTGGCCATGGGTTCTTTCTCCCGGCGTTTCTGAATTCTACATTTTATGAATTTCATGAGCAAGGTTGGAGGCTGGGACCGTAGATAAGAGATTTGCCTTAAGGGGGCGAGGCAAGGACTTGGTCACCGCACCTACTTGTTTGGTTCTCATTGCCTCGGCTTCTATGGCCTTTCTCCTATTGTTTTCAGCCATATCCTGTAACACATCTCTAGGGGAAAGAGGTAAGAGTGTCACGCGCCTTCCATGGTGGGTAAACATATAGGAATTAAGATACCCATCATGGAGGACTCGTTTATCAAATTGCCATGGATGTCCTAACAACAAGTGTGTTGCGTCCATGGTCACCACATCACATAAGATAGTATCATTGTATGGACCAATGGAAAATGAAAACTTACATTGCCTTGTGACCTTGTTTCCGTCACTTGAAGATATCCATTGAAGGCCATACAGTTGAGGATGTGGAGTGGTCTCTAGATTCAAATGTTTGACCACTTTTTCATTAAGAAGATTGCAGCTACTTCCACCATCAATGATGACATTTAGCACGTCTTTGCCTACATGACACTTTGTATGAAAGAGATTCTCTCGTTGATCTATCAAAGGTGTGTCATGAAGTGTGAGCACACGCCGTGTGACAAGGGTGGAGTGTGTAGCTTCTCCATATTGTGTGTGAGCATTGAGCAAGGCTCCATATGTACTTATATCCATAGACATCTTGCAGGCTCAAAGTGCACAATGATATACAAAAACAAGCAAGTCAACAAGACAAGTCACACTTGAATAATCAAGCAAGCACTTAGGGTTTTGGCTTAAGTTTATGTGACCGATCAAGTGTTTTATCAAGTCTTGTTCGATGCTTTCCATTTCTCTTGACAAACAATCAATCAAACTTGAATGCAATATTGTACTCTTAAGATTGAAAAGTGGCAAATCAAGCAAGCAAAATTGAAAGAACAAGCAATCAAGAACTAGACGATGGATTTAGACAAGAACATGGAAGAAAACACTAGTGAATGTCAAGCACGTTACCTTATTTTGGCTATGGTCTTGACATGAGAGAAGGCTTGCCTTATTTTGACTTTTCCCCTCTCGTTTTCAGTTTTGATTTCTTTTCTTCTTTTTTTGTACTAGATGACTCAAAGTCGAAAGTCTTGATGCAAATAAACAACACTTACGAAAGAAATTGATAGGATGCAATCGTTTTGAGCAAGAAGAAAGTAAGACAAGGGATCTCGAATCACTTAATTCAATCAAAATTTCATGCAAGATTTAATCCTCTATGATCTCCCAAATAAACACAAGATTACATGCATTTAATTCAATCTTTATCAAGAAAAAAATTTCAGCAACTAAGCAAGACAAGATGGCGAGAATCAAGGGATTTGGTTGGAGTGAATTATGCTCGGCCAAGAGGGATTTGTGGGCGGGATTTGGGTCGGCTAATTTGATAGACTTTTTGATGGAATGATGGCCGAGTATGTGGATGATATGGTCGAGTTTATGGCTGGAACAATGGATGTGTTTCGGCCAAGAACAAGATGAACAATACGAACAACTGCTTGAATGAATTAAACAAGAATGACTTACTTGAATCCCTTATGCTCTTGATACCAAATGATAGCTCAGCCTCCTCGTGGATGCCAAGATGACACGGATCTAGATTCAAGAGGTGAAGTTCTTCTTGTTTGGAAATGGACGAGACCTTGGACAAGGTTGAGTGTTGGCGGAATTTGGTGGATAGTTGGCGTAGGCGGAAGACTTTGGATAACTAGCTTCGAATCTGGATTCTAAGCTAGGGAAGGGTTGGAGGTTTGTGTTTAGAGAGGGACTTGAACCACTCAAGAAACAAGGGAAGATAGACTTCAAAGGGGACTTGAACCACCTAAGAAGGATTTGACGCCAGGAAGCAAAGGGAAGGAGTTTTACTCAACTAGAAGCTTTGCTTTTCATTCAATCTCAACGTGTCTTACAAATGATCCTAGAGAGGCTATTTATAATGATGAAGACGTCCTTATTCTTCAAGCAAAGGACCACTCTTCAAATCAAGCAATAAAGAGGCGAAAATCAAGGAAATTAATGCATTAAAGTGAACAAATCAAAGGGAGAAACTTAAGGTTTCTTTATGTAAAACTAGGGAGAATGCGCCCGCGTGATGCGCGGGCTTTATTGCGTCGACGAAACATAATTAATAGAATGGAGAATCAATTAATATTTTTATTTCAACGCAAACGTTAAAGAGTTGAACCGTCGTAGACGACGTTCAAGTACTCTTCTACTATGTAGAAATATGTTATAGATTGTCAATGACAATTTGGTTTGTGTTGTGATTGTATGTATTAGTTTGATATTGAGCTTATATATTAATGGGTCACAAATTGACTCATAGATTAGGTCTCACAAATAGTAAGAAGAGACAATAAATAAGATGAATATTAACCAATCAAAACAAAGTAATAAATGCATTGAGTGGATTTTGAAAGAACCTATAATTTTATATTATATTAGATTCAGTCACTGTATTTTAAAGAGATTTGCATTTGTTGCCGTAAACATGATTACATGTTTCTCTACGTAATTTAATTAAATGAGCTCTGCCAATCAGATTAGTTAAAAGAGAGTTGTGTGATAAAGAGGGTTGATATACTTGATTTAAATGGATCTTTTTTGAAATATAGACGTGGTTGCACTCCTTCCGTGCAACCGTTACAGTAACGGAATCATTGTCCCACTTCTTGCTCGCCTCGATTTCAACATCACCGAGACTGGCGTTCCTACCTCCGCGGCATCTAATCTAGAAGTCGACATCATCGTTACAGTACCTCATCTAGGCCGGCATAGTTTGTTCTTCCGCGACTGACTGCGTAGAAATAGAAGAACTTGGCCTTTGCCCCGCTAGTATTTCTGCTGATTTTGAGCAGAAGCGCCTGATGCTTCAGATGTTTCGAGGATGAGCAGAAGCGCCTGATGCTTCAAAGGTTTCGGGGAAGAGGTTACTACTTAAATCTTATGTCTTTCCTTCAAGAATTTACAAACTTGTCATTTGAATGTGTTTCCATATTACTTTTATTGATCAAATAATGCTCAAGTTCTTATGATAGGCAGAGGTAAACACAACTATTATCTGCTGATGTAACAATCAAAATTGATCTTTCCATGGGAGTCTAATTTTAATTAGTTCAAGCAGCTAACTGAACTTTGAAACAATTGTTTAATATTTGATGCTTAGACAAATAGTTTAACCTTTACTTTAAATGTAAACATCTAACCGAGCTAATTGCTTTCTAATTGTGTATACTGCATTTAGCAATTTGATGTTTTAAGCAAGTTAATTTTGCATTATAGTTAAGCCTTATATCAAAAAGAAAAATGAACCTTCGAAGCTTGAAATAAATCACCCTCATTAGTTACTAAATCAACCTCCAAATTCATTGGGTTGGGTCACAATGCTCAGGATGATCTAACTCTAAAACAGGTTTGCAATTAGCACATAAATATTTCATTAGTGTTTGTGTTTATGATCATGAGGATAGAAAAGAGAGAAAGGGAGGTTGATTATGATTGAATGAATCAAAAGTTACAAAGGAGCTGTCATTATATAGACAACTGTAATAACAGAATTGTAACAAACTAACCATCCCCAACTAACTCAATATCACTCCTAATATCCCCCCTCAAACTGGACACAGTTTGCAATTCTAGGCCTATCTTAGGCATTACAGAGGAGTGATGTGGTCCAGAGAGTGGTTTTGTGAATATATCTGCTAGTTGAACAGTGGTGGGAACGTGTGAAAGCTGTATGAGACCTTCTGACAATTTGGATCTAACAAAGTGACAGTCTATCTCTATGTGCTTTGTTCTTTCGTGGAAGACATGATTCTTTGCTATATGGATGGCTGCTTGGCTGTCACACTTCACTGGAACTGGTGTGGTGCTTTGAACTTGCATTTCACTTAGTAGTCTTGTAAGCCAAGCTAATTCTGCAGTGACTCGTCTTAATGATCTGTACTCTGCCTCTGCTGAAGAAAGAGAGATGGTTGTCTGCTTCTTTGATTTCCAAGCAATAGGAGAAGATCCCATCATTATAAAATAACCACTCACTGATTTTCTTGTGCACAGACAAGAGGTCCAATCTGAATCACAATATGCTTGTAAACCAAAGTCTCCAGAGTTAGATAGTAGGAGGCCTGAGTGCTGAGTACCTTTTAGTAACCTCAGAGTGTGCATAGCAGCTTTGAAGTGAATCATGGAAGGGTTGTGCATGAATTGACTTAAATGTTGTACAACAAAACTAATATCTGGTCTTGTTGTGGAGATAAAGTTGAGTTTCCCAACTAACCTCCTATAAGGAGCTGCATCTGGTAGAAGATATTTTGTTGCAGAAGAGAGTTTGATTGCAGGATCTAAAGGACTGTGAGTAATAGCTGCATTCTCTGTATCAAAATCACCAAGCACTTCTGAAATAAATTTTCTCTGAGAAAGTATTATTCCTTTGGAACAATGTAGAAACTCTATCCCAAGAAAATAACTCAGTCTTCCAAGGTCTTTGATTTTAAACTCATTGTCCAGAAACTGTTTGATAGAGCTTATCCCTTCCTCATCATTGCCAGATAGTAGAATGTCATCTACATAAACAGCAAGGAAAACCACTTGAGATGGTGAAGATCTCTTGATGAACAAAGAGTGGTCATTCTGTGATTGCTCATATCCCTAACTGAATAGTGCCTCTGATAACTTTGAGTGCCATTGCCTTGATGCTTGTTTCAATCCATATAAGGATTTATTCAATCTGCAAGCATATCCTTTTGGACCTTCAAGACCTAATGAAATCTTCATGTAGACTTCTTCATGTAAGTCCCCATGAAGGAAAGCATTATTCACATCAAGTTGTGATAATGACCATCCTTTCTTGACAGCTACAACAACTAAACTCCTTATAGTTGTTAACTTGACTACTGGTGAGTAAGTCTCAGTGTAATCTATCCCTTCCTTTTGAGTACAACCCTTTATCACAAGCCTAGCCTTATGTCTTTCAAGAGTACCATCTGATTTGAGCTTGATCTTGTAAACCCATTTAGAGCTAATAGGTTTCTTGCCATTTGGAAGTGGAACCAAATCCCATGTGTGATTTGCATCCAGAGCAGCCAGTTCTTTGTCCATGGCTTCTTTCCATTCTTCATATGAGACAGCTGCTTCATAACAAGTAGGCTCTATCATAGAAGAGACCTGCATTGCCATTGATTGACTGCTTGGAAAAAGATCTGTGAAATTAATATCAGATGGTTGATGTGTATTGTGTGATAATACACTGTTGCAGTGAGCATTATTGCAAATATAGTCATTCAAGTATGAAGGTCTAGAAGAAACCCTTGAAGATCTCCTCACTGTGTCTTCATTGCTTGCATTTGTTGTAGGATTTGCTGAATGTTCTTCTATTGTGACCTGATCCTCCCAGAAATGCTCATTGTTTGTTGGGAATAAGGGTTGTTGAGCTTGAACTGTAATTGAATAAGGCAGAATGTTTTCATAAAAAACAACATCTCTAGAGTATATAATCTCCTTTGTATCCATGCACAGAAGCTTGTAGGCCTTCTTAGTTGTTAAATAACCAAGAAAGACACACTTTGTTGCCCTTGCCTTGAACTTATCTCTTCCTGGTTTAATTTTTGATGCAAAAGCTAAGCATCCAAAGGTCCTTAAGTGATCAACAGAAGGAGCTTTAGAAAATAAAACTTCATAAGGAGTCTTTCCTGCAAGTACAGAAGAAGGGTATCTGTTAATTAAGAAAGCTGCAGTAAGAATAGAATCTCCCCAATATTGAATTGGAAGATTTGACTCAAACATAAGAGATCTGGCCACTCCAAGCAAATGTATGTGCTTCCTCTCTACAATGCCATTCTGTTGAGGTGTGTACACACAAGATGTATGATGTACTATTCCTGTTTCCTCAAAATACTGAGCAGACTGAGAAGAACCACCAAGTTCAAGAGCATTATCACTTCTGACTATCTTCACACTCTTGCCAAACTGAGTTTTAACCATAGTGATGAAAGATCTTAACACAGAGAAGCTGCTGCCTTTATCTTATAATAAATGAATCCAGGTTGCTCTCGAGAAGTCATCAACTATAGTAAGAAAGAACCTATAACCATCATGAGTTCTTGATTTAAATGGCCCCCAAGTATCCACATGTATGATATCAAAAATAGACTCAGAAGATATGGAACTAGTAGGAAAAGGAAGCCTTGTTTGCTTTGATTTAGCACAAACAATACAATTTGGTATATTTGCTTTCTTAATATCTATATTACAAAGTTTCTGTAATTTGTAGAAAGGCAAATTTCCTAATCTTCTATGAAGAAGTACAAAGTTATTGATGACAGAATTAGAGAAACAATATGTAGAAGAAGAAACAGTTGAAGCAGCTAATCCATTGAGCTTCTCAAGCAAGTAAAGTCCTTTTGACTCTTTACCAAGGATTAGAGGCCTTGTCAGAGCAAGCTCCTGCAATGCACAAAACTGATCAACTGTTTGACAAGCTTAGTGATTGACAATAAATTGTACTGGAAATTAGGAACAAATAGAACACCCTCTAGAATAATGTCCTTGGTAATTCTTACTCTCCCAATAAGATTGACTGAAATGGACTGATTATTGGGCAATCTAATCAACATTGAATGATGCAAAGACTCATAATCCAGAAAATCTTCTAATCTGTGGCACATATGATCACTTGCCCCTGTGTCTATGATCCAAAAATCACTGAAAGAAGATGAACCAAAACCAGCAAAAGACCTAGAGATCTTACCAGCAAAGTTGCTAGATGATTCATTACAAGTGGTTGCCTGGAGCAACATTCTGAGCTGAGCTAAGCTAATTCATTGGAGGACAAACCAGAGAAGGCATTAGAAGAACTCTCTTCAGTAGAAGAATTCTGAACACAATTAGAAGAACTAGGCCTCTTTGAATCATTTTGATTCTTGGAATCATTGGGATATCCAATGATTTTGTAACACTTATCCACCAGGTGGCCTGGTCTTTTGCAATGAGTACATACTTTGGGATTTTTCCCTTTGTATGTTGATTTCCGGTTTGTTGAAACAGCAAAGGAACTCGCATCAGTGTTGAAGGGCACAATTGGCTTGATTTGCCTTTGTTGTTCTTCTTGAATAAGCAAAGAATAAGCATGATTCGCATCTGGTGTAGGAGTCCTCATCAAGATTGCTCTTCTAACAGAATGATATGAATCATTCAGTCCCATCAAGAACTGAAAGAGCTTTTTCTCTTGATCAGCTTCCTGCAAAACTCTCACATAACCATAGCTGCGAGAAGGAGTTGATCTCATAGCATCTAGCTCATCCCAAATCTTCTTCACTCGAGTAAAATAACCAGTAATGTCATCTACTCCTTGCGATAGTGAAGCAATTTCTTGAAGAAGAGAAAACTTCTGTGCGCCATTTGATCTGCCATATCTTGCACACAACTCTTCCCAAATGGCCTGCGCAGATGTGCCAAATAGAATGCTATCTGCGATCTTCTTTTCCAGAGAGCCAATTATCCAGGAAATGACAAAGTTGTTGCACCTATCCCAAATTCTTTGGCGATAAGGATCAATCTGTGAAGAACGCATGAAACTTCCATCGACAAATCCAATTTTGTTCTTGCAGCTAAGCGCCACATTAAAACCCTTTTCCAAGACGGAAAACCTTTCCCATCAAACTTCTGAGAAACTAAAACCATCCCTGGATTATCAGAAGGATGTAGATACAAAGGATCATGTAGATCCGTAATCGGAGCTCCAGAAACATCCATCGAAACTGAATCTCACTTTGTAATTTGATCGAGATGATCAAGAATCGAAAAAACTCATAAGCAATCAAAGAAAACTTCGATTGTAATGAACGGAGTTTGATTGAATCCAAAGGAATTCAATCGAGAAACAAAGAATTGTTGTTGTTGCGGAAACGAGAAATGGATCGTAGTAGTGATGATACCATGTTTGTGTTTATGATCATGAGGAGAGAAAAGAGAGAAAGGGAGGTTGATTATGATTGAATGAATCAAAAATTACAAAGGAGTTGTCATTATATAGACAACTGTAATAACAGAATTGTAACAAACTAACCATCCCTAACTAACTCAATATCACTCCTAATAATTAGTTACTAAAAGTTTCCTAGAAATTAATTTAAATTCATTGTTGTTTCATAATTTGCAACAAGGAGGAAGTTTTTCGGTCCAAGGCGAATTCGACTTAGATGGATACAATATCGATAACATCCATGTGCATTGATCAATCCTATCCACAAATTCTCAGTAATGTATATACCAAGATGTGCTGCAGCTAATATCTATTAAAAATTGTTGCAATTTTTCTGCGGTATTTGATCGATGCATAATGGTATGGAGCTCATTATAATTTCTGATGCATAATGGTATGGAGCTCATTATAATTTCTCTCATTGCAGGATTGCTTTCAAAGTCTTGATTTCTTCCTTGCAGGGCTTAATAACCATTTATATGTTGATATATTTTCTCTCACAAAACGCTTACTATATTACTACACTGCTTACTACTTGGTACTTCCTTAATGTCTTCTGCTAATTCTGATTATTTGCTAATTGCCAGGTTAGTTGTATGCAGACTGACTTTACTTTATTAATGGTGATAAACTGATAATGTTAGCCACTCCTTTTGTCTAGAAGTACGAAGTTTTTTCACTCTACTTCGTACATCAACTTTTTAAATGTGATATTTGTTTTTGCTTTAATTCAGGTATGAATTTTAGGGGTTGAAATTGATTTTGAGGCGTATGAGAAAATTTCACTGAAAGTTGCGAGTAGTCTGATGTCGAAAGTAGTCTTTGTAGTAATCTTCAAAAAAACTAGAGCTTCCAAACTACCCTCGTAAGAGATAATAATACATACATTGTTGTTGAAATGAGATATGACACTTCTTCCGTTAAGGTTTATGTGTCGTTTTTGTTAAGAAATATTTGTCTTTTGAGAATTATAGGTAATTATTTAGTATTGGAAGTAGCACAAATCGGTATAATTTATGCAAAGTCTTTTTTATTGATTGTTTAAAAAAGAGGTGCGCAGTAATTGTGTTGTAAATTGAGAAAAAGTTAGTAGAATTTCAGCTTCATCATTGCATTTTTTTAATAGTTGTGCAAAATGATAAAATGACAAATATTACTTAACATGGGTAGTATTTAATTACAACTATATATATATAAAAATTCATGGTTTTGAGAAAGTAATGGCAATTCGGACTCATTAATGTTTAAACTTTTTTTTTTCTTTTTTTTTCTATTTCTCATTATCCAATGATAATTGAGACTTATTAAATGTCTAATAAAACCATAATTATGTGCTTAATTGGTTAGTATTTCCACCATTTTAATCTTTTTTTCTTCGCTCTTCACCTTCAATCCGTATGATGATGAAGGGCAATCCGAGCAACGTAAACGACTATGTGATTTTGGTACATATATAAGAGATATTCAATTCATTTTACTAAAAAATACATATATGAAAAAATATATTAAATATATGAATATAGACAAAAATAAAAAGTGTTTGGCTCGCGCAAAGAGCGGGTAATGACCTAGAAAGTTGTCATTAAGTCGTCATTACTATGTGGCCTCTTGAATTCCTCTTCTAGTTTCAACTTTTGATTTTTTGACTTCTCCGAATGGGATTTCGTATTGAATTCTCCCATCAAGTCGTCGTTGCTCTTCTGCGTATTGTATTTCGTCGTTACTCATGGTTATTGTCAATTTGTAATTGAATCAATCAATTTGCTATTTTTATCACTTCTATTGTCCGTTTATTTTTGTGTTAATGTCTTGATCTGCAGGTTAGATTTGTTTTGGCCTGAATTCGATAAAATATGCCCTGAAAAAAGAATAAATATATATTTAGTCCAATCCAGTTTTGAGACGAAAAACCGTAATTACCCTGCGCGTAACACGTGGGTCCGATTCTAGTATATTATGATTGTCCATATTAATTTGCATGATAATTACATTCAGTGCAAAATCTAAAATACCAACATTAAAAATGATATAAAACGTATATGGACATTCCAACCATACAGGAACACCAACGATGAACTACGTTGTCGTAATTAGACGAGATCTCCAAAGTTTAGTATTTACGGAAAAAAACAGTAGTCGCGCATCGCGCGGCCTCTGTAGGGCTAGTCTATATATAAATAATGGTTGGTATTAGCTCAAAGTAAAGGCATCTGGGACCTATTAAATGTATCATTAAACCATTTAAGATGACCCTTTTATTGTTATTCGCATTTCGCCTCCAATCCGTAGGACAATGAAGTACAATCCAAACATCATCAATCTGAGACGGTCATTGCCCGTGGGTCCGAATATCTATTTTTTTATTAAAAATTACCATATAAACATATATATGAAAATAATATCTAAATATATAAATATCGACAAAAGTAAAATGCGTTAGGCCCTAAGATTCTCTGGTGCATGCGGTATAAATAATTTATCATGTTCATGTAATATTTCTCGGTATCGCTTTCGATTGTTGGATTTCTTTAAATGTACGGGTGAACCTTGATCAGGGTCTCTATGCAGCCTTTAAAGACCAGGATTAACAGATGGACAATTGGATGTTGATACTTGGTTACTGAAAGTAGAAATGTAACCATGTAACGTATACGATGAGACTGATGTTGGCTTGTTGCTAAAAATGAGATTGATGTGCCTTGAGACATTAAATTGATGGATGACAAATTGACAATCCAAAACACTCCACGCCTTCAATCCTTCTTTATTTTTCTTTTGACTTTTTTGGTATTTTAGGATTCATTGTGCGTAGGAGCAGTTTTGTTTTCCTTATTAGATCCGGAATCCCGAGCTTCGCGCGGGAAAAGTACGATTTTTCGTTTGCGGTTAGTCATTAAATAAGCCTTAAAATTAAAATGAGTGAACGATGATATAATACAATTCTACAAACTCGTAAAATGAAAAAAAAATATAACTATTTCAACGGTGGTTACAACCGAAATCAAGAATAAAAAAACCCGAGAAGGCGTTTCGATACTGCAATAGGTAAGACATATTTATACCAAACAATCTTAAATAAAATCATTCTTCAATTCAACAATAAGTGGGAAGATGAAATGCTAAAGGGAATACGAAAGGTTGAATATCAACGGAAGAAATAAAGCCTAATCGATAAATCAAATTTAACCCAATAACCCAATTAGGCCCGATAGATTAATTGTGGTGGCCCGGTACGAATTGACATTACTTTGTCAAATTCATCAATTTTTATATAGATATACTAGTTCATTCTTCGCGCTTCGCGCGGGCCTAACACGTTTACTTTTAACCTATTTATATATTTCGTATTATTTTCACATATGTATTTATGTTGTAACTTTTAATAAAAATAGAATTTTAATTAGTTAAATATATAAATTTTAACATATAATTAGTAACGAAATCTGAAAGGTATAATTACTAATTAGTGATATTTTAATTCAATGCATTAAGTAGGTACTAATTGTCATTACTTCATCAAACTCAACAATTTATATATATATATAGACTAGTTCATTACCCGCGCTTCGCGCGAGCCTAACACGTTTACTTTTATCGTACTAGGTGGTTGCGCACGCGGTAAGTACACATTCCTTCTGTATATAGGTTTATCATGACAAATGAGTAGAAAGTTCGAGATAAATGCAATAAATTTAAGCTTAACTAGTTGACTCTGAAGATTAGATAAACCAAAACGTATATCATCAATTTATATAGCTGAAATTTAACTACTATAAATATTCATAAGAATAACAAGAAAATAGCTACATGTAAAAGCATCATTACAACTTTTGCTCACTAATATCAATATGTTGTAGAAGCAAGCTCACTTGTGTGTTGCCTTATTTTTCTGGGTAAAATCTATACGCACTACATTTTCTCTCTTTCCACACTACATTTCCATACGCCCATAATGAGCGTACGCTCGTTTCGGGCGGACAGGCAAAAAAATTTGATATACGTATAAGAACTTATACGTATACAATTTTGTAAAAAAATACAAAATACATCTTGTACGCTAGAAACGGGCGTACGCCCATTTCGAACGTACCGTAATGATAATTTTTCCCCAAATAAATGAAAAAAAATTAAAAAAAAAATTAAAAAATTCCGTACGCCCATTTCCAGCGTACAACATTTTTTTCGAAATTTTTTTTTATTACGATTTTTTTAAAAAAATTAATAAATTACGTTAGTATATAAGAACAATAATAGGTCATATTTTACATCTGTCTCTTTACTCAATTGGTAAAGAGCTGCATATATTGCTCAGAGGTTTGGAGTTCGAATCTCAACACTAACATCTCACTTTTTTTATTTTTGGGTAAAAAATAATGGAAAGAGAGGAGGGGGAGTCGAACTTGAGACCTCATGGGCATGTAATGAAGTGAAACCACTAGGCTAATGAATCATATTGATATATTGGTAATATTAATACTACAAGTTACAATCGAATTTGGGCTCACCTCATTATTTTATTACAATAACAGTTTTTTTAATCTTGGTCTCAAATATCTATATCTATAGACTATTAATTATTTTAATAATTTCTAAAAAATAATTATTTAAATAATAAGGTGTATCTTATTGACATATATGTAATATTAATACTACAATTGATGATCGAACTTGAATCTACCTCATTATTTGTTGAATTAATTACTTAAATAATAAGGTGTATCTTCTTTGTCCCAAATATTTATTGAATTAATTACTTAAAAAATATTTTCAAATAGCACATCTAAAAATTGATATAGTGGCAAGATAGGATTCTAACGAATTGTAGACAAGATAATGATAAGATCTTGCATATAACACATCTAACAACCAATCTTGCATAATAGTTTTACGTATTTTCGATTCAAAATAGTTATGCAAGATGAATAAAATCTTGCATAATACTTAACGTACAAATAGTTATGCAAGAAATGGCGCGAAAATCGAGTAAAACCGACTTAGAACGACTAACGACGCAAAAATCGAGTAAAACCGACTTAGAACGACTAATGGTGCGAAAATCGAAAAAATGTGGATAGAGTATAGGGTATAGGGTATAAGGTAGGGTATAGGATATAGTGGATAGTGAATGTGGATATATAGTGGATAGTGAATGTGATAAGTGGTTAGTTTGGGCCCAATTCGTTTAAACGCCTTAAAACGATAAAAATCAAAATTTCAAAATTGTAACATGATAGAAACTAAAGCCCATAGTCGTTATCAATTCACAAAATCGGAAAAAAATAATCGAAAACGTCAACGGGCCTAATAAGGCCGAATTGAGATTTAGTGAGGCCCATTATCAAAAAACGACATAAAACGGCTTAATAAGACCTTAAACCGCAAAAAAATTGAAATGTAAAAGTTGTATTTGAGCATTACCAATATGACGGTTTCGTTTTTATAAGAAAATAACAAAATGAACACTTCGAAATATCTAAACAAGCACTTTCACCTAGTAACGAGTTAATCTCAAGTATATAAGTCGTATAGTTTTACTCATATTTGTGTGATATCACTTCGTTACTCAAATAAACTTTATATAAAACTTTCATTAAATGTTATGAAACACTCAAATAATCCAAAATAATGACATTTCACATCTTTGTACTGTCGTTATTGATTGATTACTCTATATTTAATGAAAGTTTTAATGAAATACGCATACATATATGATTAAACAAGCAATAACGACAATACGAAGATGTGAAATGTCGTTATTTTAGATTATTTGAGTGTTTTATAATATTTAATGAAAGTTTTATGTAAAGTTTATTTGAGTAACGAAGTGATATCACACACATATGAGTAAAACTATACGACTTATATACTTGAGATTAACTCGTTACTAGGTGAAAGTGCTTGTTTAGATATTTCGAAGTGTTCATTTTGTTATTTTCTTATAAAAACGAAACCGTCATATTGGTAATGCTCAAACACAACTTTTACATTTTAATTTTTTTGCGGTTTAAGGTCTTATTAAGCCGTTTTATGTCGTTTTTTGATAATGTGCCTCACTAAATCTCAATTCGGCCTTATTAGGCCCGTTGACGTTTTCGATGATTTTTTTTCGATTCTGAGAATTGATTACGACTATGGCCTTTATTTTCTAACATGTTACAATTTTGAAATTTTAATTTTTATCGTTTTAGGGCGTTTAAACGAATTGGGCCCAAACTATCCATTTAACACATCCACTATCCACATTCAATATCCACTATCCACTATCCACATCCACTATCCACTTTCAATATCCACTATCCACATCCACTATCCACTATCCTATACCCTATACCCTAAGTCGGATTTGCTCGTTTTAAGTCGGTTTTACTCGATTTTTCCGCCAACTCAATTTAAGTCTGTTTTACTCGATTTTCGTGCCAACTCGTTTTAAGTCTGTTTTACTCGATTTTTTGTGCCGTTACTCGTTTTAAGTGTGTTTTACTTAATAAGACTAAGTTTTATATTTTTCAAACATAATTAACCATCGATGGTGTTGATATCTTTAATCCAAGTTTGTGTTGAAATTTTTCAAACATAATTTATCATTTGTCATATATTGTATAAATTTTGTAGTTTTTGTTGAAATATATTTTGTTTTATATTGAATAAGGATTTATTTATTAATATATTATTTAAATAACAATATTAGAAATACAAAGAAAATATTTTGGGAATGATATGGATTATCATAGTTTTTTTATCTTAAAATATATTATAAATATAAAAAAGCTTACACACCTGCTTATTTGAATAATTCTTTTTCCTCAAAATTATTAAAATAATTAAATCAATAAATATGTGGGAAAAAAATAAAAAATCTATTTTTCTAACAAAAAATGAGGTAGATTCAAGTTCGATCATCACTTGTAGTATTAATATTATAAATAGGCTGCGTCTATATGCACACGTTTTTTTTGCTAAATGCACACTATTCTGTGCGGTAACAATTGCAGTACAGATCTGTGCGTTAAGGCTTACCGCACCAAATGACTCAGGGGCATTGTTGGAATTTTTTCTGAAACCTATACGACGCTGGTGCGGTAATTCTTACCGCACAGATCTGTGCGTTAACAATTACCGCACCAGATTAATACGAGATTAACAAAAAAAAAAAAAAAATTGATTAACACCCGTGCGGTAACTCTTACCGCACAGATCTGTGCGGTAAGAGTTACCGCACGGGATTAAAAAAAATTAAAAAAAAAATTAAATTTTTTATTAAAAAAATTCCTGTGCGGTAAGAGTTACCGCACGGGATTATAAAAAATTAAAAAAAAATTAAATTTTTTATTAAAAAAATTCCTGTGCGGTAACCTTTACCGCACAGCTTTTTTTTTTAATTTTTTAATTTTTTTTTTAATTTTTTTTGAATTAATCGCGCAGATTTTATTTTAAATAAAATATATCTGTGCGGTAAATATAACCGCACAGATCTAATAATTATCGCTTCAGTCTCATTGCTCTAGTGGTAAGGCATTGTGCATCCTTTGTAAGGTCTCAGGTTCGAGTCTCAACTCCAACACTAAATCTTTTATTTTATTTGTGAAAAATAAATAAAAGAAGAGGGTGAGAAGGATTGAACTTGAGACCTTATGCACAAATATTTGGTGTGAAACCACCACACTAATGAGTTCTCATGATATGTTTGTAATTTTATTATTACATGTTACAATAGAACTTTGTTCCATCTTATTTTATTATTAATTTTTTTTATCTTGGTCCCATATAATTATTAAATTAATTATAATAATAAATTCAAAAAAAAATATTATTCAAATAATCAGATGTTTTGTATTATTATTATTTAGCCTTTTTAATATATATTATTATTTGAATATTTTTACTATTTTTCATGTTTTGATAAATGTTTTTATATAAAAATACTATAATTATAAAACAATAAAACTTATATTACTTTTTAAGATAAAAAAAGTATGATAATCAATATTAATCTCAATTTAATCTTTCAATAAATTCTAGACATGGCAAACGACCCAAACGCCAAAAGGCCTTAAATGGGCTTAAGGCCCAATTTCACAAAACGACGCCCAAACGATGTCGGAATGGAATGAAACTTGATTTCAATGCCTATTAGAGATATTTGACCATGTGGATAACTTCCAATCACAACTTCTAACTTTTCAAATAGCACCTCCTTTGTAAAAACCAAACTAGTGATAACTCTCTAACTTGTCGCAATATGTATGGTCTACAACATCGACGATGATTATTGTTGACAAAATTATAAAACTTAGTCTTATCAGGCATATAAAGTACCAATAAGGTCTCGCTCAAACAAAACGAGGCTCGAAACTATACGTAAACGCTAAAAGGCCTTAAAAGGCCTTAAATGGGCTTAAGGCCCAATTTCACAAAACGACGCCCAAACGATGTCGGAATGGAATGAAACTTGATTTCAATGCCTATTAGAGATATTTGACCATGTGGGTAACTTTCAATCACAACTTCTAACTTTTCAAATAGCACCTCCTTTGTAAAAACCAAACTAGTGATAACTCTCTAACTTGTCGCAATATGTATGGTCTACAACATCGATGATGATTATTGTTGACAAAATTATAAAACTTAGTCTTATCAGGCATATAAAGTACCAATAAGGTCTCGCTCAAACAAAACGAGGCTCGAAACTATACGTAAACGCTAAAAGGCCTTAAAAGGCCTTAAATGGGCTTAAGGCCCAATTTCACAAAACGACGCCCAAACGATGTCGGAATGGAATGAAACTTGATTTCAATGCCTATTAGAGATATTTGACCATGTGGATAACTTCCAATCACAACTTCTAACTTTTCAAATAGCACCTCCTTTGTAAAAACCAAACTAGTGATAACTCTCTAACTTTGTCGCAATATGTATGGTCTACAACATCGACGATGATTATTGTTGACAAAATTATAAAACTTAGTCTTATCAGGCATATAAAGTACCAATAAGGTCTCGCTCAAACAAAACGAGGCTCGAAACTATACGTAAACGCTAAAAGGCCTTAAAAGGCCTTAAATGGGCTTAAGGCCCAATTTCACAAAACGACGCCCAAACGATGTCGGAATGGAATGAAACTTGATTTCAATGCCTATTAGAGATATTTGACCATGTGGGTAACTTCCAATCACAATTTCTAACTTTTCAAATAGCACTTCCTTTGTAAAAACCAAACTAGTGATAACTCTCTAACTTGTCGCAATATGTATGGTCTACAACATCGATGATGATTATTGTTGACAAAATTATAAAACTTAGTCTTATCAGGCATATAAAGTACCAATAAGGTCTCGCTCAAACAAAACGAGGCTCGAAACTATACGTAAACGCTAAAAGGCCTTAAAAGGCCTTAAATGGGCTTAAGGCCCAATTTCACAAAACGACGCCCAAACGATGTCGGAATGGAATGAAACTTGATTTCAATGCCTATTAGAGATATTTGACCATGTGGATAACTTCCAATCACAACTTCTAACTTTTCAAATAGCACCTCATTTGTAAAAACCAAACTAGTGATAACTCTCTAACTTTGTCGCAATATGTATGGTCTACAACATCGATGATGATTATTGTTGACAAAATTATAAAACTTAGTCTTATCAGGCATATAAAGTACCAATAAGGTCTCGCTCAAACAAAACGAGGCTCGAAACTATACGTAAACGCTAAAAGGCCTTAAAAGGCCTTAAATGGGCTTAAGGCCCAATTTCACAAAACGACGCCCAAACGATGTCGGAATGGAATGAAACTTGATTTCAATGCCTATTAGAGATATTTGACCATGTGGGTAACTTCCAATCACAACTTCTAACTTTTCAAATAGCACCTCCTTTGTAAAAACCAAACTAGTGATAACTCTCTAACTTGTCGCAATATGTATGGTCTACAACATCGATGATGATTATTGTTGACAAAATTATAAAACTTAGTCTTATCAGGCATATAAAGTACCAATAAGGTCTCGCTCAAACAAAACGAGGCTCGAAACTATACGTAAACGCTAAAAGGCCTTAAAAGGCCTTAAATGGGCTTAAGGCCCAATTTCACAAAACGACGCCCAAACGATGTCGGAATGGAATGAAACTTGATTTCAATGCCTATTAGAGATATTTGACCATGTGGGTAACTTCCAATCACAACTTCTAACTTTTCAAATAGCACCTCCTTTGTAAAAACCAAACTAGTGATAACTCTCTAACTTGTCGCAATATGTATGGTCTACAACATCGATGATGATTATTGTTGACAAAATTATAAAACTTAGTCTTATCAGGCATATAAAGTACCAATAAGGTCTCGCTCAAACAAAGCGAGGCTCGAAACTATACGTAAACGCTAAAACGCCTTAAAAGGCCTTAAATGGGCTTAAGGCCCAATTTCACAAAACGACGCCCAAACGATGTCGGAATGGAATGAAACTTGATTTCAATGCCTATTAGAGATATTTGACCATGTGGGTAACTTCTAATCACAACTTCTAACTTTTCAAATAGCACCTCCTTTGTAAAAACCAAACTAGTGATAACTCTCTAACTTGTCGCAATATGTATGGTCTACAACATCGATGATGATTATTGTTGACAAAATTATAAAACTTAGTCTTATCAGGCATATAAAGTACCAATAAGGTCTCGCTCAAACAAAACGAGGCTCGAAACTATACGTAAACGCTAAAAGGCCTTAAAAGGCCTTAAATGGGCTTAAGGCCCAATTTCACAAAACGACGCCCAAACGATGTCGGAATGGAATGAAACTTGATTTCAATGCCTATTAGAGATATTTGACCATGTGGGTAACTTCCAATCACAACTTCTAACTTTTCAAATAGCACCTCCTTTGTAAAAACCAAACTAGTGATAACTCTCTAACTTGTCGCAATATGTATGGTCTACAACATCGATGATGATTATTGTTGACAAAATTATAAAACTTAGTCTTATCAGGCATATAAAGTACCAATAAGGTCTCGCTCAAACAAAGCGAGGCTCGAAACTATACGTAAACGCTAAAACGCCTTAAAAGGCCTTAAATGGGCTTAAGGCCCAATTTCACAAAACGACGCCCAAACGATGTCGGAATGGAATGAAACTTGATTTCAATGCCTATTAGAGATATTTTACCATGTGGATAACTTCCAATCACAACTTCTAACTTTTCGAAGAGCACCTCCTATGTAAAAACCAAACTAGTGATAACTCTCTAACTTGTCGCAATATGTATATCGACAAGTTAGAGAGGTAAGAGATGTTTGGTATTACAAAGGACGTGTTACTTGAAAAATACGAAGTGGTGGTTGAGAGTAACCCACATGGTCAAATACCTCTAACAGTCATAGAAACCAAGTTTCAAACCATTCTGACATCGTTTGGGTCGTTTGTCAAGTCTAGAATTTATAGAAAGGTTAAATTGAGAAAAATATTGATTATCATAATATTTTTATCTTAAAAAGTAATATAGGTTTTATTGTTTTATAATTATAGTATTTTTATATAAAAAGATTTATCAGAACATGAAAAATAGTAAAAATATTCAAATAATAATAAATATATTAAAACAAGGCCTAAAATAATAATAATAAAATATTAAACATCTGATTATTTGAATAATATTTTTTTTTGAATTTATTATTATAATTAATTCAATAATTATATGGGACCAAGATAAAAAAAAATTAATAATAAAATAAGATGGAACCAAGTTCTATTGTAACATGTAATAATAAAATTACAAACATATCATGAGAACTCATTAGTGTGGTGGTTTCACACCAAATATTTGTGCATAAGGTCTCAAGTTCAATCCTTCTCACCCTCTTCTTTTATTTATTTTTCACAAATAAAATAAAAGAATTAGTGTTGGAGTTGAGACTCGAACCTGAGACCTTACAAAGGATACACAATGCCTTACCACTAGAGCAATGAGACTGAAGCGATAATTATTAGATCTGTGCGGTTATATTTACCGCACAGATATATTTTATTTAAAATAAAATCTGCGCGATTAATTCAAAAAAAATTAAAAAAAAAAATAAAAAAATTAAAAAAAAAAGCTGTGCGGTAAAGGTTACCGCACAGGAATTTTTTTAATAAAAAATTTAATTTTTTTAATCCCGTGCGGTAACTCTTACCGCACAGGAATTTTTTTAATAAAAAATTTAATTTTTTTTTTAATTTTTTTTAATCCCGTGCGATAACTCTTACCGCACAGATCTGTGCGGTAAGAGTTACCGCACGGGTGTTAATCAATTTTTTTTTTTTTTTGTTAATCTCGTATTAATCTGGTGCGGTAATTGTTAACGCACAGATCTGTGCGGTAAGAATTACCGCACCAGCGTCGTATAGGTTTCAGAAAAAATTCCAACAATGCCCCTGAGTCATTTGGTGCGGTAAGCCTTAACGCACAGATCTGTACTGCAATTGTTACCGCACAGAATAGTGTGTATTTAGCAAAAAAAACGTGTGCATATAGACGCAGCCTATAAATAATACCAATAAGATACACATTATTATTTAAATAAATATTTTTTCTCGAAATTAATAAAATAATTAATTCTATTGATATATGAGACTTGTACTATTAATATTACAAATAGATCAAAAAATCTGTTATTCTAATAAAATAGTGAGGTGAACCCAAATTTGATTGTAACTTGTACTATTAATATTACAAATATATCAATATGATTCCTTAGTCTAGTGGTTTCACTTCATTATATCCCATGAGGTCTCAAGTTCGACTCTCCCCCACCTCTCTTTTCATGAATTTTTACCAAAAAATAAAAAAGGTGAGATGTTAGTGTTGAGATTCGAACTCAAAACCTCTAGGCAATAAATAGAGCTCTTTACCACTAGAGCAAAGAGACAGATGTGATATATGATCTATTATTGTTATTATATAATAACGTAATTAATTAATTTTAAAAAAAATCGCAATACAAAAAAATTTCAAAAAAAAAATGTTGTACGTTGGAAATGGGCGTACGAAAATGTAGTTCAAAAAGTTTCAAAATGTAGTGCGTATAGACCCCGCGTTTTTCTGAAACAAGTCCATCAAATATTCATTTTCATTTGTCTAACTGTTTATCTTTTTCCTTGTGTGATTGTAAGATTGATAACCTCTTGATATTCAATCACAACTTCAATTCTAGCCTCTTGATATTCAATCACAATTTGCAACTTCTTGATCTAAATACTTAAAGGTGTTCGAGTAAGAGAAGTATATATATTATAACTTAAATTTTTTATGTTTTATTTTTCTTGCAAAAGTAACCACAAAATGTACCAAAATGCTATGTGTAGTGCAAGAAATTACACTGTAAAAAAGTAACGTGAATATTGCAATAACAAATGTTGTGCTTCTGTTATTGCCAGAAGACGAGGATCAAACAAGTAAACACCTAGCATCTTGAAGTTGCAAATAAACAAGAAAAGTGGGAATCTATTTTAATCTACAAAAGAAGAGTTTCTATTTGAGAGTAATTGAATGACTAAAATAAGTGATAAAAAAACTAAACCGCAAGTTTTAAACAATCATGAAACAAGTTCATATCAGAACTGATACATACTGATATCATCATATCACTACCCAAATACTCTTCTAAAGTCTTGTAAACTATTCAGATCCACTAACCAATGAACAATTTTAACCTATTTAACCTGAAAGACACTACCAAAATAAAACAGGTTAAACATCACTCATGTAGGAAAAACTAACCACAAGTTTCAATATTTATAGGGCCTTATTATTTAGCACACCCTAAAATTTTATTTAGCACACCCACACATTCGTCACGTAACAATTTCATACATCTGTCACGAATGTTTTATAAAGTTCCGTCACGAAGGTATCCAAAACATCCGTGACGAAGGTCTTGAAAACATCCGTGACGAAGAAAACTCATACATCTGTGACGAAGGTCACAATTTTGCAGTTATAAAAGAGATTTTTTACCTAACCCTAATGCAACTTCTTCCTCTACATTTCCTCATAGTTTCGGCGCAACAACAACACACCACAACACCATTCTCTACATTTCTTCATCTCTTTCACTACAATAATCAACAAATTGAAGTGATAAGGTAATTTCTAACTCTCTTTTGCATTAATTTTCCATGTTTGATGAAGATATGTCAAAACCATTGAAATGGTGTGATTAAATTAGATTCATATGTGTATTAAGCATGTTTTTTTAGTTCAATTGTTGTTTGTTTATGTTTAATTGAGAGTTGTTTCAAATTTTAGATATAATCCCCAAAATTGATGAACTCATGAATTAGGGTTTGACATTTTGATTAAGAAACTTATGGAATGAAATGATTTAGGGGCTAATGTATTTGGATAGCTTCAAAAACTGTTTTTTTGCTTGAAATTCTGGAAATTCTGGAAATTTTGTGCAAATTCATTCGTCACCGGATATATTGGCACTGCTGAGTTTCTACATTTGTGCAAAAACCTTCGTCACGAAGGTAATAGGTAGATCCGTGACGAAGGTTAGAAAAACCTTCGTCACGGATGTTTAGTGGTTCTTCGTGACGGAGGTTATACTGAGATCCGTCACGAAGGTTCAGTAAAGTTCCGTGACGGAAGTATACTGGACCTTCGTGACGGATGTTTTTGCATTTTTGTGGTGTTTTTTTGTTTTGTTGGTTTGGTATGCGTAAATTCACAAAATATTATGGTTGTTTAGATGCATCCGTCTTCTAGAAGTGCCCGGAAGAATGCCCGTAATCAAACTCGAGAAGAAATCGAGGCTGGAGAGAGGCCCGCTTATCAGCCGAAGCCGAGGAAGAGGCGCGGAAGAGCTGACGAGGGTACAAGCACAAGTCAAGAGGTCCCGCAACCTTCTTGGCATGAACAACAACAGCTAGCTGACCCTAGTGCATATTCGAATCTTTACGAGAACATGGTTAGTTAATCTGAAATTCACATTATATTACTGTTTTTTGTTATTATTAAATTAATAATTTATGAAATTTATTTTATTACAACAACAAATCCCGATGACTCCAACCTATGAGGCACATTATCCAACTTGGAGTCCGCAGAGTGCTGTAAGTATTAGTTTAAAATTTAATTTATAGACGATTATGAGTGAAAGTTGTACATTTTACTAATAACCAATTTTTTTTGTAATAGATCCCTACATGGGTTCCCCCCTCTTCTCCACAAGTAGCATGGGATGAAGCAGTAGGCCGTTAACAGAATGGCAATCTGGTCCAACTACTTCCTGGGCTGAAGGACAGTTTGAGGGCCATTACGAGGAGATCGATCTTAATGAACATGGCGATGAAAAAGACGACATTTACCCGAAGTTACAGTGGGATGTGCCTGGAGGTCCTAAGGAGATAGACTTGCTGCATAGCTTCAGCGGGCACACTGCTTATATGGTTTGGCAAGGACATGTAAGTAAATCTATCACCTTTGGTTGAATTGTTAATTGCGTAATTTCCATGTTTCGTTAATTTAGACATGATTTGTTAATTGATTTAAATGTACTTACAAAAAATTGAAATATGATAAATATGAGAGACCGTAATTGAGAAATACGGTCAGAAAAGAAGGTTTGAAAAAATGGAAGTTAGAGGGCGACTATCCTTGGGTTTCGTTGGCTAGGGCTTCTGGTTTGTCACATTTGCAAACCCTCATGTATCCCAACCACGACCAAGCGTTGATCAATGCATTTGTTGAGCGCTGGCAGCCAGAAACAAATTCTTTTCACTTGCCATTTGCTGAAATGACAATCACCCTATTAGATGTGCACAAGATTTTGGGTATCCCTATAAACGGAAAGGGCATGGGATTTCGCACATCTGCTGATGGAGTTGGCAAAGCTGACACGAAGGCTGTAATGGTCAACAGAGCAAAGAAGGCTTTTGGTATAGATTTACTTGACGCAAGAGTCAAAGCTGGTAATGAAGTTTCACCGGAGCTTTTGAGGGAACAATGCATGACAATGGATAATGAGGGGAACTTTGAAATGGATCAAGTCTCAATCGCTAAGGGTTGGTTGACATACTTGTTGGGAATGACATTGTTTCCTGACAAGTCGTCGTACATGATCAAGTTGATTCACCATGAATGGCTTAATGATATGGCAAATATCCATGGTGTGTCTTAGGGTTCGGGTGCGTTGTGTGCTTTGTATGGACAACTGGGTAAATACTCCCGCAGAGATTGTGCAACGATGTCTTTCTGTTACACCTTGTTGATGGTATGTTTGTCTTTAATTAAATGTTTTGATTTGAATACTGTTTCTCTTTTGTTTTCCTTAGTTTTGTTTGATGATGTAGGGTTGGATCTATTTGTACTTTCCTGCTTTTGCCCCTCCACAAAACTATGAGTGGGATGAGACAATGCCATATGCAGCCAAATTTGATTTGTCTGAAAGACCGGACAATCGTCGCAACTACAGAGAGGAGCTAGACAATATGAGCGTAGAAGGGGTATGATTATTTTTTCATTATCTGTTAATTTTTTATTGTACTTTTGAACTTGTTTTAATGATTTATGTACAACAGGTTGAGTGGCAACCATATGGACGCCTAGATTTTCGTAGGGAAGAACTTCGGCCGGCTTTCTTTCATGGGATCCTGCATGTTTTGGACAAGACCGAGCCTCACATGCCACTTCGAGTTTGCAGACAATTTGGTCGAGTTCAAGGTGTGCCAATCCCTCCCATTCAACCAATTAAAGCTAGAAGGTGTGGAAACAATCGTAAGTATGTAGTGGAGTATGATCCCACCAACTAGAGTTGGGAGCAAAGGGAGAACAACTCTGTAAGCTTATGGGAAATGGGTGTAGAAGCAGATCCTCCATCTCTCTGCACTGATGATTACTTGGAGTAGTACTTGGCTCATACTCATCCAATAATCTCTCCTTATACTAAGGAGCAACTCCTGCAGGTATGTAATTAATCTTCAAATTCTATAAATCTATAACATAATCAATGTTTGCCTTAATTTATTTTGCACTTCACTGTAGGCAATTCGAACTTCTGTGTACAATTTGGAGCCGTATCGGGATGCAGATAATGAGGAGAAGTATTCCCGTATGAAAGACGCTGTTTGTCACACTTTGGATGGGCTCTATCCTTTCCTTGAGTAGTTTGGATTGATGTTGGTTTTGGATTTAGTTTGTGCTTGAGTTTTAAGAACATGCTTTGTAGTGTTTGAACGAATTACTTGTTATTTGGTTTGTTTGCAATTGTCTGATCCAAATCAATGTCCGGCCCAAAACGCCATTATCTAATCCAAATCAATATCTGGCCCATCAAATGTAGATCAGAAGATGGTGGGTTACAACTGTAACACACTCAGGACAAGTAAGTGTGTTACAACTGTTACTCGCTGTTGCACACTGAAGGCAATAAGTGAGTTACAACTGTTGCTAGCTGTAACTCACTTAAATGGAGTAAATGAGTTACAACTGTTGCAAGCTGTAACCCATTTACCTTCAACTCTATATACAGGACGTTTCAGCATGGAATAAGCAACACATTTCAAGTTCATACAGAAAAAAAATTATGGATCCAGGAGGGAAGCTCTGTTGGTGCAACAAAGTGCCAACTGAACAGACTTGTACTGAGCAATTCAATCATGATAAGGTGAACTACGGGAGAAGATATTGGGGATGCCCTGATAGGACGTGGAACTCGGTTGATGAAGATGGTGGGTGCAAATACAGGCATTGGATCGACCGTCCATACCCAGGTCGAGCAAGGGTGGTTATAGAACAGCTGAATGAGGATAATTTGTTTCACTCTACAGAGGCTGGTGGACTGCATGAGCAAACTGAAATGCTGAGGGCAATGTCAAAAAGCCTAAACGACGAGGTAACTGAACTTCAGGAGAAAAATGCTGAGCTCATGGATGAAAATGCTGCACTTGCCACGGAGAAGCAGGCCTTAGTTGATGAGAAGTTTGGAGCAAGTTCCAGTGGGACTAACTAAGTAGTTTAATGTTTGTTTAAGTTTCTGTTTGTTTAAGTTCTTGTTCGCTTCAGTTGTTGTCTGTTTAAGTTGTTGTTTGTTTAAGTTCGATCACTTTCCAGTTTCTTGTATCCAACTACTCCTCTAAGTGAGTCCAAATACATGCAAACATTAAAAATCTTAGTCATTACAAATCCTAAACAATCCATTTCGACTGAATCTTAAACGCTAAGATTAATTACGTTGTTGCCTTTCTTGTTTCTTGCTGGGGCTCTAGGCCTTTTGTACGCCGCTAGTTGCTCAGTAAAAGGGTCTATCAAGGAGCGAGTTGCCGGTGAACAGTGACGATGCCACATATGATAAACTTCAGGTAATGGAGAGTCATCAGCAATTGGCATCTACAATAAGGCAAATGATTTACAAGACAAATGTACGAGGTATTGATTTAAAAATATAAACACCAAATTGATAGAGTGAGTTAGAAATTACCGAAATGAAGTGTCTTTCATCTTCAACAAGGGCAATGCAACATATCGGCAATTTCTCTCCCGGAGCGATGTTGTCGTCCAATACTATAGGCAAATATGTTTGCCAAATTGATTTCGCAAGCACAACTAATGCACAATTGAAAGTCGTAGCTACTACACACCCCATCGCCGGGACTTGTAACCATGTCTCTTCGGGTGCCATCTCTCCTGGTCCAGTCCAAGCTAGGTTTGTAACTGCTATCTGAACATTAGGCGTTTCAACTGGCAATACCCAACAAGCTTGCAACCCATTATTCCAATGTGCAAATGTCGTTTGAGCCATTTCAGATCTAACTCTCCTCCAATTATCTTGGTCCCACCCTAATTGTTGTGTTATAGCTCTGTATCCACAATTTCCATCAGCGACAATGGGATACCAACCTTTCACGTAGGGACGCATGCATGGAGGTACGAGAGCATTATACTTTGTAAGCTTCTGCAAAGCCCACTGACCACTCTTACCCTTCCCGTATGAAGCCGGGTTTTGCTTCTTTGGAGGCGTTTCTTCAAGTGTTGCATCAGTGTGCTCCCAATGTGAAGGTTGTCTTTTCATTGGATTGTACTCTTTGTTTGGAGCTCCTGGAGGTCGTCCCTTCCCCCTTTTCACACGAGCTGGCTCCTGGAGGTTGGTCATTTGAGGGTTACCTATTGCCAAACACTTCATTGCACACTCGTGTTGGTCATAAGGTGACATTCCCTCCCATTGCTCAGCCATAAACTCATCCATCAAGTTTCTGGCTACTACCCTCCGCACTTTTAATTCGTCTTCAGTCTCTACTTCTTTCAAAGTCAATGTCCTCCAAAAGGCATGAACCGCTTCAACTGGAATTGGTTCTTGACACCTCACATATTCATAAATGTCATGCACACATAGCAATCCATCTCTCTTCCTTATTACACATTCACAATGATCAAGATGCATGCCGTATTCCCCTTTCTTGTATTCAGTTAGCAAGCGACTCAAACAAGTATAAGACACTTTGTATTTAAGAAGCTTGAAGAGATCAACGTCTGTAATGTTACTTACAGTCTTTTGCTGACTTTCATTGAAAGTACCCAAGATCTCCTTGAACTGATTGCGCATCTTCGCATTGTATCTTTGAAACACAGTGTCTATCTTCTGGCTTGGCAGTGACAAATAATTTTTGAAGCTAGAATGTTCACTTTCAACCCTGCATAATCAAAACAATTTTTTATAACAACAGATATAAAGCTAACATAATTTGTAAAACAATTTCAAACGTAATCACATTACTAACCTGTTTGTGGTGTTGGAACCTAATGTAAAGATTTTATCCACATAGATCGAAAGAAATCTATTGCCGTAGGGGTTTAGCCAATTCTTCTTCAGGTACCTAATCTCAGATGGATATTCAGCCCAATCCTTTTCGATACGCCCTAGCTGATTGTTATATGCCAATTCTGTCGACTGTTTGAATAACTTAAGACATTCACTTGCAAAATGGGTCCCCCTTGCTTGTGACCGCATTGCTAGCTTAGCATGGTCCTCAATGTTCTTTTGTATGTGCCGCCTACAGAGGAGGAAAGTAGAATCTGGAAAGATCCTATCCAAAGCGTTCATCAAAGCTTTCTCTCGATCAGTGACTAAGCAAGTTGGCGTCATCTTAACAGCCCTAAACAACTCAACCAATTGATACATGCACCACGCATAGTTTTCTTCTTTCTCTTCTGACACAAAAGCCCCAGCAACGACATAGTTCTTCCACGTTGATGTTATTCCAACAATCTCTATGAAGGGCATGTTGTACCTTTGCAAGATAATACATTACTATAAGAATTTATAGAGTAAAAACAAACATCAGACTTTTTAACTTAATTATACTTACTGAATTGTGCTGTATGTTGCGTCAATCAACATTACGTATGGAAACGCCTTAAGCAGTTTCATCGACTCTGGGCTTGCGAAGAACACATCTGTGATCTTATTTGTCACTTCGTCGCTCTTGTGTCTTACGAAGTAGTTCAACTCCTTCGAACGATAGAAGAATTCTTGGACCACAGTTCTTCCCTCCATCCTCTCTGTTCTGAACTTGTTACAAAAGTTGTACACTTGTGACTTCTTAGTCATGTTGTCAGGAGATTCATTGAGCCTTGTGTACATCTGTATTGGTCTAGCATTTCCCTTCCTCATGTCTAGTAACACCTTTTCCTCCTCAGGTGTAAGTCTTCCAGCAAATGCATTACCGTGTAAGGATTGACCAATAATATGGTTGTGAGTTCCATGATCAGCCCTTATGATCCATTCCCCTTTTTCAGTCTCTCTACATGCAATCTGAAATTTGCAACCACATTTCTTTGTGTGGGTGAATTTCCTAGTTCTCCCAACTGAATCAGGAATGTAATGTCCACTTCGCTCGCATTTAAGCCAAGACCTTCCTAACTCCCCTTTCAAGTCAGTTCTACCAACCTTCAACATGAAGTTATGAGTTTTTCCAATATCTCTTGCCCACTGTTCTGCTTCTGCTCTTGAGCTGAAGATCTTATCAGTGACGAAAACTTCTGAATAATCTGATGATATATGTGGGTCCTCATAAGGCACAACACTGTCAAACTGTGGTACTGTCTTCAATTTCGGGAAATACTCAATGTCTTGATATGGTTGCGATAAAGATTGATATTGAGGAACATTAGACCATTCAGTTTGATGGGAATGATATGGAGGAGGATCAAGTTGAGAGACTATTGGCGGAATATCAAAATCCAAACCAAGATCAAACGAAGGCACTCCATCAGGTCCCAAAGGAATATCGGCATTGATCGATAAGTTTCTTAAACGATTGAACATTGGACTATTATTCTGTAAAAACAACAAAATACACAAAACAACACTCAAAAACCTGTTTTTCCTACCTTCGTCACGAATAAAGTGTTAACATTCGTCACAGATAGAAGCAGTAGTTGCGTGACGAAAAAAATTGCACATTTCTTCTGCAAATACATTCGTCACGAAGGTTTGCCAAACTTCCGTCACGAAGGTCTCCTTTTGTTCCGTGACGAATGTCTATTTTACCCCATTTCAAATTGTTTTTTACACTTTTTTACCCCTAAATTCGAATCAAACCCTAAATTCCAACACAAACACAAATTTCCACACAAACCCTAACTTCAACATTATATTACAATTTCCACACAAACACAAATCATGCTCCTTGTATGTAACACCTAAAATACACATATTTTCTATCAAACTCTATATTACAACATGATTTTCACACAAACAACTAACTTCAAACTATTCAATTTCATAAAAAAACATATATTTTACCTACAACCCTAACATTAACATTATTAAAAACAACTATAACATACCTTATTGTAGTTCCCCCATGATGGACCATCTTCATCAACATTTTGGTGTATGTAATCATCACAATTTGACATTTTCAATTGAATATTGTGTTTGAATGAGTGTTTAGGGTAAAATGTGGGTAAAATGAAGTGAAAAAGGTTGAAGATGAAGTTGGTTCGGATATGTTGATGGTAATTAAATGTAGTTGGTGTGGATTAGACATAATAACTTCACTTTTGCAGATGTAGCTACATTCGTCACGGATCTATTATGTTTCTTCGTCACGAAAGAAATCAAGACCTTCGTCACAAAGGTCCAGCCTTTATACGTGACGAAGGTTTAACAAAATACATTCGTGACGAAGGTTTCATGTTATACATTCCTGACGAAGAGTCTATGTAATACATCCGTGACGAATGTATGTGTGTGCTAATTAAAATTTAAGGGTGTGCTAAATAAAGGATTTGTATTTATATGCTGCATCTAGTAAAAGGACACTATTTGAGGAAGCACTTTTTATAACCTAATAGTTGGAAATAAGTGATTTGTCAATCCTAACCGTATCAGTTGCAAAAACCAAATCATTATTACAGAAGTATGAAAACAATGATATTACAGATGTATGAGCACTCTGGAGGAGTGGATAGCAACAAACTGACCATACCTTTCAAGTTTCCAACTGTGATGAGACTAACTATTAAAACTTTAAGAGATGATTAATCAAGAATTCTAAATCTAGATGGTGTGTGGCAGTAGAACAGAGCTCATCAAGAGCCTCTCTGAAAAAACGAAGTAGATCATACTAAGCATCCACTAAAAAAAACACATTTAAAAGACCAGACTTCAGTTTCTCACAATTTTCAAAACTGATTAATGAATGAAACTTATTACATTGAGACTTCCACTACATCCTCATCTTAGACAAATCGGACACAATAGCAGCAAGCACACTGTTGGCACAACCATTTCGTCCACATACACCACCAATTTCACTCCCATGCTCTCTCTCCTCCGATTAAACATCAGCAAACAAAAGCTCTGATCGAATGAAATAGATCCACTGAATCCCTAATTAATAAAAATCGAAGGCCCTGGATCAATAACACAGACAGAGAAAGGTGTAGCTCATCAGTTCGACACAAAGACAAAGAACGTCAATTTAGCAATTTAACAAGTGATTTAAGTCAATAACTCATTTGACGAGGGCTTCTTTTATCAATGCCAAAATCAAAACTCTATTATTATTCATCATTAACCACTTCTTTTATGAATTTATAATGAAGCTGAAAGGCGTGTGCACTTACCCAATTAAGTTAAGAGGATCGTCGACACGGAGTTCATGGAGCGGCATACAACCCAAGAACAAGGGTCATCACCACATGTGCTGTGATTGTGCTGGAAATTGACGTGTACCTCCCACCTGCTGTAACATCCTAAGAGTTGTCGAGCAGCTACATCCTAATTCTTTATACAAAACCAGAATCATCCTTACTTATCTCTAACTCAGACAAGAAGGCTAATTCAATAAACTCAAACCTATTTATACCAACACTCATATTGATGAGAGTTTTCAAATTCCACATTACTAATTCAAGATCAATGCAGCTACATCCTAATTCTTTGATAGCAATCAGGTGATGTTACAAACTCTAGTTTGACCAATGTTTTCTATATAAATTCATTAAGATCCATATATATAAGGAAGAAAGTTATTAGTCTTTCAATCTTTGCTATATAAATTCATCAAAATCCATATATAAGATGACTATTAGTCTGTGACTCAGTGTTAATTATCTATGATTATACACCATCACTTCAATCTTTTGATGTGAATAAAAACTTCATGTGCTAGCTAGCGAGCTAACTTGTTAACCAAGCTCTTGGTGTGATTGCTAATAGCAAAACAATCTTTATTCAGAATTCCAACAGTTGCACATATTCTAACAAGCATCTCTTACATACCAAAACTAATGAATGCATTATCATAGTATCTCCAAACAAAGCCTAAGCTCCACTGTTTCGAGCTCTGAGCGATTAGTATTGACTTCGACAATTAATAAGGAACTTATCATAACATTAGAGAATATCACTCTAAAATGAAACATCCTAAACAAAGGTGGGATAAAAAATAAACAATACGGAAATGATAATGAATCACGATAATACGTAGTATGATTATAAATGAGATCCAAACAAAAGAAAGTTAAAAATAATAATAATTAGGGACATTGATATATAGTGATATACATAAACATGATGAATAGTCAGCCACAACATCTATAAAATATTCATACTATCAACTGAGAGACCGACTTAAACAACAATCAGACATTCAGAGTGAATCTTTTTCTTCAGTGTCTTCGGCTAAAGAATTTCTTAACAATATAGAAATTACAAACTGTGAAACAAAGAAAGATCATACTTCATACCCTTCAGTCGTATTGAAGCAGATCCGACTGTCCCATTTGTTACATGTCGCCTAGAAATGTCGTCTATGAACAAGTAAGTGGAATAAAAAATAAGCTTGCATAAAAGACTGAAAACAAACTCACTAAGCCATGAAACAGAGAAATTGAAAGAGAAGGTGGTTATGTGTTTGAAATTCTTTGATAAAACTTCAATCTTCAAATATGTTTCTTTATAAACCACCCTCAAATACTTCAGCACCTTCGCTCTTATACCTATATTCCCAAATTATTGACCTTCATATGAATCACAAATCACTAACCTTCATATGAATCACAACTCGATTTCTTCCTTTCTCTAACATGGATCCGAACATTTCCGAAGTTACCCACGCATCTTCCCCTACCTCCATAATAGACCATGCGTCTCCGCCATAATCCACCTCCCTGCCACCGACAATTCCAATGAAAAGCTCCCTGTCATCGTCTACCTTCACGACACCTGATTGCCTCTCTAAACGACCCTGAAACAGGACACCTTATGCAACATCATAGCACCCTTTGCCAACACCGTCGGGTCCGAAAAGAAGGTCTAGGGTTACAAAGTTGAAAGGAGGCAGAACATGCGGTAGTCTTGCCTACGTACACTTATAAGAAGCCCAATACAATTCTATTATTTAACGGAAGATGAACAGGAAAAAGACCGAAAACTGAACGTTTATCAACTGTTCATTAGAGTAGTCTTGCCTTTTAAGGAGAAAGAGATTTATATATTTCGTATTATTTTCACCTATGTATTTATGCTGTAACTTTTAATAAAAAATAGATATTTTAAATTAATTAAATATATAAATTTTAACATATTGATTAGTAAAGCTGACTTACCTTTCTCCGAAAGGTATAATTATTAATTAGTGATATTTTAAAATCATTATCTGCATAATAACAATCTGTTGAAAGAGAATCTCAACAGACATACGCATTGAACATATAAAATCGATGAGGGAAATACGATACAGAAACGAGCATACACTCAAAACATAACTAAAAGACCCAAATTAGGAGATTAAATTTAAGGAAAAACAACTGGCAGAAACGAACAGACGTGAGACGATAACTGTAGGAGTCTAATTAAATAAGTTATTTTGTTAATGTATTAACTCAATGTCTTAACCTTTAAAAAAATCAATATATTAATTCAATGCATTAAGTAGGTATCAATTGTCATTACTTCATCAAACTCAACAATTTTTATATATATAGACTAGATTCGGAAACCCACGCGTATGGAACGTGTTTTTTTAACTGTGAATTGTTGTTGAATGGGCTTATCAAACTTTGTTTTGCGTAATACGCTAAGTGTTGTAGATTAGGTGTCGGATTTGAACTATATTATATTTATGTAGTTGCATTTTGAATCATTATTTTTGTAGTGATAACCTATTGAAAGAGAATCTGAACAGAGGCGTAACATGTTTAGGGAGAATCTTTAACATGATACTTTTGTAAAATATAAGACTTCATGTGGAAAATGTAGTACTAAAATAACATGGGAAACAGAAGCCAAGAACATAACCAAATGACCTTGATTATGCGATTAAATAAAATGTAAAACTGTTGGTTAAGATTATTAAACGTGTAACGACTATTGTAGTTTCAAAGTAGTCTCAATTTGTATTAGCTTGTGTTAACTACCCATTTCTAGTTGTTTACTGTTTATCTTATGCGGAGTATATTTCGTGTTTTTCTCATATCACTTTTGATTGCCTTTAACATATTTGGTCATATTGATCTACAGTTTATAATATTTTCAATATGTAATCCAGTTTTGTAATTTGTTTCTAAATCAACTAATTTACCAGATTACCCCTTCAGTTACTTTGAAACACCAGTTCACTTTTAATGATGTGATGAATTCCTGATCTTAATTGCTTATTTACTCAAGCTTGTTCTCCACTCTCCCTCGTCCTTTTTCCCTCTGAAATTGGGGGTTTCCCAAATTAGGGTTCTACGTCCAAGTAAGTGTCGTAATCCGTTTTTTGGTTTTGGTTTTTTGTTGTGTTTTATTGTTCGAATTATGCTGGTATATGTTGCTGGTTGATTGTTTGTTTTTGAACGTAGTCCTCCAATCTTTAATCCCTAATCTGGAACACTTCTTTTGTCTCATTTTGTTTTCGTGTTTTTGTTTTCTGTTTTGGACGTTTGTTCTTTAGTTTCAGGGTAATGAGTGTCTTGATATTGTTGGTTCTAGGTGTTAGTAGGATTTCATAAAATGTCTATGTTATGGGCTTGATTACGATGTTTTGTGTATCACAATCCTATTGTTTGTTTGTGTTTTGGGTCATCTGTCTTCCTGGTTTTAGTGCGTGCATTATTTATTGGATATATGATAAGTGCTAAGTTGTAAACCTCTTTTGTGATTCCTGTAATCATTACCACCCAAATTGTAAATATTAGCTTGTTATCTTTGAACGCGGAAAACTTCATTTTTCCTACGGTAAGCCTTGTTCTCACCGGAATTTTCCTTTGTTTGTATACATATAGTCTTTATTTTGATGTGGCTCATTATTAAAATTCTTGAGGCAGAGTGGATAATGGTGTAGATCGTAATAGTATTTTGTCTTTTGAGTTGTATAATATTTAGTAAATGTGCATTTGTCTTACTTACATCTTATTACACTCTCGCGTTATTGTTTGTGTTTTTTTGCTTGTGTGGGTCATTTAATATGTTTTATATTAATATGAAGATAAAGCTTGTTCTCCACTCTCCCTCGTCCTTTTTCCCTCTGAAATTGGGGGTTTCCCAAATTAGGGTTCTACGTCCAAGTAAGTGTCGTAATCTGTTTTTTGGTTTTGGTGTTTTGTTGTGTTTTATTGTTTGAATTATGCTGGTATGTTGCTGGTTGATTGTTTGTTTTTGAACGTAGTCCTCCAATCTTTAATCCCTAATCTGGAACACTTCTTTTGTCAAATTTTGTTTTCGTGTTTTTGTTTTCTTTTTTTGGATGTTTGGTTCTTTAGTTTCAGGGTAATGAGTGTCCTTATATTGTTGGTTCTGAGTATTAGTAGGGTTTCATAAAATGTCTATGTTATGGGCTTGATTCCGATGTTTTGTGTATCATAATCCTATTGTTTCTTTGGGTTTTAGGCCTTCTGTCTTCCTGCTTTTTAGTGCGTGGCATTATTTATTAGATATATGAAAAGTGTTAAGTTGTAAACCTCTTTTGTGATTCCTGTAATCATTACCGCCCAAATTGTAAATATTAGCTTGTTATCTTTGAACGCGGGAAACTTCATTTTTCCTACGGTAAGCCTTGTTCTCACCGGAATTTTCTTTTGTTTGTATACATATAGTCTTTATTTTGATGTGGCTCATTATTAAAATTCTTGAGGAAGAGTGGATAATGGTGTAGATCGTAATAGTATTTTGTCTTTTGAGTTGTATAATATTTAGTAAATGTGCATTTGTCTTACTTACATCTTATTACACTCTCGTGTTATTGTTTGTGTTTTTTGCTTGTGTGGGTCATTTAATATGTTTTATATTAATATGAAGATAAAGGTTTGGGTAGTAAGAAACATTACGCTTACAATTTACACATTAATGTTCATATTTTGGATATTGATGTTCATAATGTGGGTGATGACAATTTTAAACTTTTTAAGTGAGTCACACAACGACAATTTGTAATATTTGTGAATTGTTTTTTTTAAATGACCGAAACGGAAACAATCACCAGTCTATGAACATTAATTATCATTTAGAACCTAAATAATAGCTTGTTATTCGTGATCGTAAATTCTTCTTTTTCCCAACATAAAGCCTTCTTCTTACCCGAACCTTTCTGTAGTACGAATACAACAATGTTAACATTGTTGTTGGTTTGTTTATAAACTCTTTGTTGCTGAATTAGTGCTCCTTGATTTATACTTTGCTCATAGGTGATTGAATCTATTCGCATGTTTAATGTGGGTATTTATGGATTATATTTTTTTATTTTGAATTTATTTGACATCGGTTGTTTTAATTTTGTCCAACTTATTTATCTAAGTGTGCTTTTGTTCTATATGATAACTGTAAATAAAGTGAAATGACTTGTCTAAATTTACAATTTTACTAAGTCCTGTATATTTTCAATTCGGGGTGTACTTTTCTTGTAGGGTTAAATTACAACTTTTCATCCGAACTCCTCAACAATTGATTTTAGATATATTTTGTAACAAAATTTCTATATACAATAGCATGACCCTAATGCCTTAAAAAGTCTCATGCTTATAGTAGAGCGGGAAGGTTAGATGTATGCAACCAACTGTGAGTTAAAAGAGCAGGGAGGTTGTTTCCGATGACCCAAAATGAAAATTGCGACAAAAATCGCATAGTCTGATTACTATTTCACAAAATAAGAATCATAGAAAGTTAAATGATGTATTTTTCTTTATTCCATATAATTTAAAAGCCAAAGAATAATGCATCATTGGTTCCACTGGAAAATGGAATAAAAATTTCTATATATAAGTTATTTATTATATTTATTTAATTTAGTATTAATACTACTCCGTAATTGCTACTATTCTTGAGTGTAAAATTTTATTAATTTATGTATTAATTAGTGGGTTAAGTTCCGGTGAGGGAAGTTGATGAATGTGTTAAAAGAACATAAAGGTTCTTTTTATGACCCAAAATGAAAATTGCGACAAAAATTAGCGCGTTAAGTTTCAGTGAGAAAGAATCTTAAGGTGAAGAGCGAAGACTGAAGACGTTGAACACAAACGGTGTTACGTATGAACACATACATTATGATGTATAAACATATTTTTACCAATAAACACACAATATGACATATGAATACACACTATGACGTGCACATACTCTGACGCATGAACACATATGTTATGTCCGATGAACACACACATTATGACACACGAACAAAAAAAGTGTCATGAGTCTTAAGCTAATAACCGATCCCCACCGTATTTTTTTCTTTAATATAATGGAGTTGAAGAACATGAATAGTGATAGATATTAATTGTGTTGTTTATAGATAAAGTAAAAAATTTATTAATTTAAATATGATAATGTTGAAGAATTTATTAAGGTTTATTACTAATATATTAAATTAATTACATAACTAAAGTTAATATAATGGCTATATAGAATTAACTTTTAAAAGATAGGGTTGCAGAATATTATAAGTCATCAGCATCACCAGTCTAAAAACCGGCCCATCAAACAGGTCATCCTATAACGGGAAATAAGGGTAATATTGAAAAAAAATTATTTCTTATTTTGTTTGAAAAAACTAAATATTCAATTATATGCAAATATATTTAAGTAGTTATAACAAAGAGGCTTATTTTTTTTAGAATTTAAGGTTCAGGTGGGAAAAGTTACAACACGAAGTGCGGAGTGTCTGCGTCACAAATTACACGTCAATGTTCATATTAGGGTGGTAATGTTCATAATATGGGCGGTGCAAATTTTGAATTTTTTAAGTGAGATTAATCAAAGTGTAGAGTGACCGCCCAAGTTCTGGATGTTATCTGTGAACGCGAACACCTTGCATTTTGTACCGTAAAGTTTATTCTCACCAGAACCTTTCTATATAAATGTATAATATACTTTTCATCGTAAATGAAATTATTCTAAGAGTAATTTTAATAACGAAATTTTTAATTAACTATCATAAATAATCAAATGGGATAAAATGAACGGATCAATTTACATCTCTCTTAATGTTGCTTATTAGCATCACTGAGATTCGAAACCCAAGGAAACATTGCCACATACTTTCTATTGATATCATTCCTTAATGTCTTTAGGAGCATTCTAGTTAACATTTCCACCTTAAACCGTTAGTACAAAATAAACCAAGACCTTTCATCCCAAAATACCAAATAAGCAATGATATCATGAAATGATAATATATATATATATATATATATAAAAACTTAAGAAGTCATGAAATGTTCTTCTAATTTATTTATTTTGGCAAAAAAAGGATATCAGTAACAAAAAAAATGAACATGGACAATATGAATTTTCACCATCCAAAGCTAATTCATAGAGGCAAATGAAAAATGCAAGGATAGAGATAGTGAAGCTAAGAAGCAAGTTGTTAACTGTGAGACCCATAACAGTATAGCTGATCTATAATGTTACAATACCATGATTGGTTCCCACGCGTCGACAACAGGGAAACAAAGCATTTAACAGAGAAAATATACCTTTCCAGAAAATCATTTAACAACGCTGTCTTGCCTGAGCTTTTTGGTGCAAAGACAAAGCACTGAAAAACATTCATGTCCGTATGCTTTTTTTACGATCTATACGTCTTTTCCGAGTAACACGAATTGCAGAAGAAGCGTCACCATCATACATTAGGTATCTTAGATATTCAACACTCTTTGCAGGATCTAGAAGAGTCATTAAAGCCCACTGTTACAATACCAATCAATCATTGAATTGAGTAAGCCGGATTAATAAGCAAATTAAACATAAACATGCCCCAAATTCCATAGGAAAACTACATTCAGATGATGAGCTGGCTGCTTCATACAATTACAAAAATTCAAATTAATCTTAAAGACTTCACAAAATGCACATTAACTCAATCAATCAATTCGACGAATTCAAGCTTATCTAAGATGACACTCAATCAACCCATGTGTTTCAATCTAGACATATTGCTAACGAATATGTGTATCTATTCTTACAACTCCTGTTGTGTTGGATTGCTGTATAGGGTATAGTATCACATCCGTGTGTCAATAATAGTTTAACCAAAATGTTAAATGGGTGAACTAATGGCACCAAACATCCAACACAATGTGATGAAACCCATCAGAGTATCAAGCAATTCACTACTTGATGCCTCCAACTTGATGAATAATTTTTTCAGTAAAGGAGGATACACATACCGTTAGCTGGCTCATTAGACAACAAATTTGCAACATGTGCAGCTGCAACATCCATTGCATAACCATCAGTTGTACCTTCTACGGTAAGGTCTTCTACATCAAACCCTGTTAAATTTAGTAGTATGGAAAATGAGTATTACTTATATATTCAACATGAGAGCCATAATTGCAGGAAGACAAAATAATAGATGTTAAACAGGTGTTGAATCCATTGACACATCCATGTCGGCTCAATGTCAACCGATCTTCATAATCCAGAATTTAGAAATATAGTTTCATAGCACACACATATGAATTAAGGTAATCAAATCCAGTTTATATATAAAATCTAAAACGGATGGAGCTTGATCATACAACATTTAACCCAATTCCCTAAGTTATATTTAACTTATTCCATTTTACATAAACAAAACTTGCATAATGTGGAATACAGATATCCAACTCTAAGCCGCACAAATTTACATATAGGAAAAATTAAGTTGATGCACACCATCCAAACAATTGAATTTGGGAAAATATACATATATAAACCAAATTAAGTTGATGCTAGCCTAGGTGTCCAGTTTTCAATTAGCATAAGGGATACTGAATTAATGAGTATACAAACATGAATATGGCATAAACAGTTAAGTCAACCAGTAGACATGGAAATTAACACGGTTATTCATTCGGTCAAAACGAACCGAACCGAAAATCGACCCGATTTAAACCGATAAAACTGAATTAGTAGATAACATAAAAAATCAAAAAAAGTAATGAAAAGAATGGGAAAGTTGTCTTCAACTTTCTCTTCTCTGCAACACAATTGCAGACCTTGCAGACTCTACAAATCCAATTAAAAACCCTTCAACCCTTCAACCATTTTTAGTAATGTAATAGATAACACTATCGAGATCTAATTCAACCTCCTGCAACACAATAAATATAACACGTCTTTTTCTTCCAAATCTAACTCAAAACCCTTCTTCCTAATTTCGCTCTCCCCCTAAAATTATCTTCGTTTGGGCCCGATTAAACGAAAACCTAAATCCATATCAATCATCATCACAACATGTACAAATCAATTTTACTCAAATATAAGCAAGATAATAAATGGAAAACCAAACTTAACAAAAAAATCCGTTAAATAAAAAATCCTAATTGGCAATTAAGGTTGTAAAGGTAATAACAAATAAGCAAAGAAGCACCTAGAAAGATCATACCTATAATGCTCTGAATCGTTCGTCCTTAAGCGGACTTCGTTCTGGTCGTCCTCGAAGGCAATTTGAACTGCTCCGGCTACTTCGTTTGGTCATCCTCGAGAAGAAGTGGTTGGGGAGATGGGTACGTGTATCTCTAGAAAACAATGGTTGGCGGTTTTAGGCAGATGAACTTCTCTTGACAGATTCGACTTCATTTAATCACCCTTATCTTGCATGATCTTTTTTACCTCCTCTTTCATTTGCTTTGTATTCTCAACCATCTAAAGAGAAAAAAAAATGAACTGAATTAGCAACCTTTTTCGTATCTTTTGTATCGAAAAACAGTAGCCACTCACAATGTCATTTTCATCACCACAATTGTCCAAATGAAGAGCAACATTTAGGATAGGTGTTAATATGTGCACCGTCATCATTAAGATCTTCTTCCCTCTGTACAAAACCAAGAATTAATAAGGAAATTAAAGAAAATTCAAGAAAAGTTTCAAAGAACTCAGTGAGGCTGATAGATCATTTAGGACGCGTCAGATTTTTCGCTCCCTCAAATCATTCCTTTTCTTGAAAATCTGTTCTTCATAACTTCCTAGATGCTGAACCAACCTCTCCACTCTTTTTAGCTTCAGATATGGCGCCTTTCGCTCACTAATCTGTTTGCAAACATGTTATTAAAAAAGTAGAAATTGACGTGCAAAAATAATATAAGTTATACGTACTCGCTCCGCATCGACTATATATCCTCCAAGGCTTTTGAAATCTCTCTTATACACAGTCATTAATAAATCCAAGGCTCCCTGGATAAACAAAAAAAACATCAAGACACTTTGTGATCTGAATTATGGAATTATGAAAAACAGAGGATGTTATGCTACTGAAACCAAAGCCTGGTTGCTAGTTTGATTGATATAAATATGGCTTAACAGAAAAAAACCCTACAGATCTAGCTCAACAGAATTGTTAAATCCTACAAATCTGGTTGTTGGTTGAACAAAAACAAATATGTTCAGTTCAGCTTACCAAATTAAAGAGGAGATGAGGGGTTTCAATAAGGAGGAATCAAACGACATGGGAGAGTCGGAAACTGAAGAGCCAACAAAATCGTGTACTGAATGTTCAAGAGAAACAGAAGCTGTTTATTCAGTATGATACTTACACAATTTATAACTTTTTACACAAACATATGCTCAAAAATATTGTAAGTGCACTCTCCTGCTTCTTGAGGCATACTCTTCCTTGAAAACCCACCTTCTTCTGCTCCTAATCTTCCATACCAACTTCTTAATTTCAAATGGGTATTCCGATTCAAGCTTTGATTTGCTGAGGAATGGGGCGGTGGTGGAGGAAGATGAGTTTCAGAGGGATTCTGAAGAGAGCAGAAGAATGCTGATAATGGAGAAGAGGTATATAAGCTATGAGACATTGAAGAGAGATGAGGTAATCCATTTTGCACGGGCCTAACACGGAGAGATCGAATCGAGATCAAGATCGAGAGGGAGAGATTAGAAAGAATACTAACCTGTTGACACTGTTTTGTAGAAAGAGACCGGGAGGGAGAAATTGGAAAGATGATCTAAAGCGTTTTCGTCGATCCAACCTTCGTCTATGTTGAATCATGGCATCAAACTCGACGGTAGTAGAACTGTATCCCAAATCCCCAACCCTAATAATACGCAGAAGGATGTCAGTAAATCAATTGCACCTCAGATCCGAAATAAAATGTTAGGGTTATAGCAATTTTAGAAAAGCTCATCAGTTCAGTTGAAGGAATGAAGTTGACAAAAGCAGGTCGACGTCAATCCTTGGCAGAGGTGGTCGAAGAGCGACGTTTCGGGGCAGCCAAAAAATCTGGATTGGAGGTGTTTGTAGCGAAATTATCAACGAGATGATAACTAAGAAATTGTAGGGCAAAGATCAAAGAGAACGGTATAATCTTAACACTAAGAGAATGAGACGAGAGAATAACGTTGAAACTTGAACTTTCTTGTGGTATTGATATTACGGCGTAGTACGATGTCTCTACAAAAGGCTGGCGTTAACCTTTATATAGGTTAAACCTAGGATCTTACTAAGGAAATAATATCTTTTCCTTTTCCTTCTAACGATATAATAAATATGGTAAAAGATATTTGTTTCATCTTATCCTTTACCATTTACACGAATATAATATAGAACAAGGTAACTAAGTGGCGGCTGACCTAATTCCCATATCTTAACGACACGTTCTTCCTTATAACGTCACATCGACGCCATCCTTCGTTCTTCACGTCGCGTCGCTTCTATGTTTCTACGCGTAGCTCCTTAGCGTTCCATAGTCGTCGTATTTTTAGGCACAAACAATACCCCTCAGGCGTCTTACAGGGCTTAATGTCAAGTAGAACTGGGAGACACCTTCTTTCTTTGTAGAATACGTCTTCAAAATAACTGGAACACGTTTGTTTCAAAGGAAGAGACTCAAGCAATTACGTTAATGTCTTTCTTCGAGGATCTTCATTTATTGTGACTGCTTGATTGGTATTTTACCGTAATGGCTATATTCCCAACGTCCGGATTTTCTTCCAACGGTAACAAGGTGATTCTTGAAAATCCCGGATGCGGTCTTCCCTTATTTAAACACGCTCTGGTCTCGCCTTCTTGCCTTCACAGTTTTTCTTTGAAAGAAAAACCCTAACTTTCATTCTTCCGCCATGGCTTCAAATACTTACGACCCCAAGATGATCCTTAGCGACGCTAACCGCCGTTCTTCTCAAGCTCGCGATCCTGAATTCCTTCGATCCGTAGCAGGGCTTTCTTGCCTCGTTGAAATTGCTATTCCTCCTTCCGGCGTGTTCGCGGATGCTCTTCGTCCGAGGTGGATTTGTGTCTACGAGTACCCCTTCACGATCGGTCATCGTTTTCCTTTTTCTCCCTTGGTTCGTTCCCTCTTGTCTTCCCTGGGTATTGCGATTGGGCAGATTCTTCCTAGTACCTGGAGAAGTCTGGCCGTGCTGGATCACGTCTTGGCTAACTTTAATATCGCGTTCACTATCGCCGACGTCATGCATTCTTGCATTCTCTCTACCCCTTCACCGGGTAGGGTTAATATCAAGTCTCGTGTTGGAGCCTTGCCTTTGATGAATGAGGGAGCTTCGTCTGATCGAGGCTGGGCGGACAAGTTCTATTTCATCGGGAAATCGACTTTGGGGAAGGATTGTGCTTTCTTGCTTGAAGAATGGACTCCTTCGAGTACGTCTTCTTCTTCTGGTGCTTACTTCTTTCTTTGATTTCTTGAGATTTCGATGCTTACTTTAGGCGTGTAATTTTCTTCAGTTAATATTCATGCGATCGAGGCGCGTGAAGAATCGGAGGCGATAGTTAAGAAGATTTTGGCGATTCCTTTGGTGGAGTTACCTTTACTGGTCGAGACGGGAAGGGATATCGTCTGGCGACCCCTGTTTTCTCTAAGGGTAGGTTCTTTCATGGGATTCTGCGTACTGCTCTTTACTATGTTCTTTCTAAGTGTGCTTTTTGCTTTTAGGCGTTGCGTCTCGTACTCGTCAAGAGTCTGCTCAGGACTTGATTTCCGCGAAGAAGAGAGGCGTTGCCGAGGAGAAATTGAAAGCGGAGAGGGACGAGGCAGCCGTTGCTTCATCTTTTATGGGGGAAGCGATACTTTTAGGAACGACGTTGCAAACACCCTTAATTGTAGAGGAGTCGGACGCACCTGTAGATCTGTCGGACTATGTCAAGGAGGAGAGGGTAGCGGAACCTAACGTAGATTCCGTTACGTACGTCGAGGCGAGTGACTTTCCTGTAATCATTTCTCGTCCCGTAGCGCCTACGCGTAGGTTCATTCCAGCTATGCAATCTTTAAGTTCTACGTCGTCCTGGAATCATTATTTGTCTATGCAGGCCGTAGACGTTTTAGGAGAATCTCTCATATCGCAGTGGCAGGTATGTATCTTTCTTTCTTCGTGGTTTCTTTCTTTATTTCGCATTGCTTATGGTTTCTCTTGATTTTCTTTTCTTTAGGCTTTTCAAGCGTCGTTGTGTTCTTGGGAGCGTCTTCAGAAAGAATCTAGCTCGGATGCTTCTTTAAAGGATCAGATGGAGGTTCTTGAAGAAAAGGTTCAAGATCTTACTACGGAAGTTGCTAAACTGCGCTCGTCGGAGAAGGCTGCTCGTATGGAAACTTTGGAGACGGCGAAGTAGAGAGGCATATTGGCACGGCGTATAGTGGTGCTAGATGGGAAGGTTGCGTCTCTTACTGCTGACGCCGAGGAGAAGGCGAAGTTATATGAGAAGAACTTACGGGAAGTCGGCACTTATTACTCATGGTCATCTCGTATGGAGGTGATGGAGGAGTTCCGGGAAGGTTGTCACGTAGATTGGGATGTGGAACGTGAACGTGGCGAATTTCTTGTACTTTACCCTGTTCCGCCTGAGGGAGCTTCTTCTTTGCATGCTTCTTCGAATTCTTCTGCTTTAGCATTTGCTTTAGATGGTGATGCTTCTGAGGGTGGTGTTTTGCTTCCTTCTCTTTAGATACTTCTTTGTTTGCAACTTTGTTTTTGTTTAGTAGGACTATTATCCCCTTTTGACGAATCTAACTTTGGGAGAATTGGGTTCGTCAAACATGAATCTTTTTGTAGACTTGATGTCGTTGCTTACCTTTTTGTGTGTTTCGGTCAATGTGACTTACTTTAGGTTATTTGCCGTCTTATATGAATGTTGGGTCCAACATTTCCTCCGAACCCATAAGCGAGTGGCGGACGTAGGTCAGCGTGTGATTTTTATCAGCTTGTGACGTTACCCCTTACTTTAAAGGTGGATCCGTTGCCTCACGCTAGCGTTTAGGTCGACATCGAACTCTTTTAATCGACGAGCCTATTCATCGTGTATGTCATCCGTTTTCTTGAGTATTAGGACTTACGATGCCGGTGGACGCGTCCCTGCCGGTTTGGCGAATTGCCCGTGGATTCATGACTCTCAGAGGGGCCGTGGAAGGCTTGAATACGCGTTCCTGGAGATGGGTGGTGGCGATAGGTTTCCCGTCTTCTCCAGAGCACCATGCCGGTTTCGTGAGGTGCTGGGCTTCAATCCCTATGACCATTGCCACACGTCGCTAATGATCATAGGAAGCTTCAACTCGGGGTCGGCGGTTCGGCTAACGTCGCCTACGCGTAGATGTAGCCTTGAACGCGTAGACTGACGAAATTCGCCCCCGGCGCGGATTTTCGCCGCGGCCTTATTAAGCTTGGGTGTTGTACCACAGAGACATAGAGCAAGTATTTTAAAAAGAAACAACTCAACATGCTTGACACGTTTGGAGAGAAAATATGCTTATGCTTTTAAATAATCATGATGACTTGACACGAAGACGTTATAAAACTACCCCTAATCTACGCGACCCCCTGGTCGTTTCGATGCTAAGACGTACTTGATAAGAAAATAGTACAGAGGGGGAGAGAGCATCTTAAGAATTTATCATGCGAAATGGCAAAGAATCATCACATCGACTATCTTTTAATGATAGTACTTTTTAAGGTGAGTAGCGTTCCAAGAGCGCATCAATGGTGTTCCTTCCGGTGTTGTGAGTTCATAGGCTCCTCTCCCTACGACTTGTGCTATTTGATATGGACCTTCCCAGGACGCGGCGAGTTTCCCGACGCTCTTATCCTCGGTGTTTGGGAATACTTTTCTTAAGACCCAATCTCCTACTTGAAAAGTTCTGGCTTTTACTCGTCGATTGTAGCTTCGGGCGGCGATTTGCTTTTGTGATGCGATCCTTAGTGTCGCGTTGCTTCTTAGCTCATCGATCGTGTCTATAATGAACGTCATCATGGGGGAGTTTCTTTCTTTGGGGAGAGATCGATATCTTTCGGTTGGTACTTGACGAGGCGAATTTGTCGCGTGCCAAGTCAAGTAATCCTAACATGCAAACTGAGTAATATAGTGCGCAAGAAAGGGTCGAATCCCAAGAGAATCATTTTATCAAATTCTTAAGTTATCACAATGACTAACCAATAAACGTAACCAAAAGGTTTTTTTTTATGGTTTTGATACGAAGTATCGAATGTCAACTTGGTTATAACAATATTAAGCGAAGTGTTCCACTTAGCGATTATCCACAATTAGATTAACAAGTTGATCTTAGAATCCTTTTTATCCCTATGTCAAGTTCTCAAGTGATCATTCTAATTCCTGTTCTTGAATAGTTATTAGTCCAACTAGTCCTAACAACCCTTACTCGATTATAACTTTGAAACTATCAAAGTTCAATAACAAAGTAGCAATGCATTCAGGAATAGATAGATACATGCAATATCATGGACAACTAGTCGGATACTCGACATGTACTCAACTCTCTTCTCTAATAACAATCACAACTAGTTCATGCAAATAGATTGTACTACACAACAAGTATGATAATTCAACTAGAAGTATCAAACTCTAGCAATATGAATAAGATAAAACTAACTTAGGTGATCAATCTAAAGTAGTAAATCTAGTTCATCGACAATACAAACAAGAGAGTTGAGACAATCAAAGAGTAGACAAAGGGAAAGGATAAACTCACAACTTGTTGAATCCAAAAGCTTCAAACGCCAAGTGAAACAAAGAACTTTAGCAACTCATAAGTTTGTGAAAAACTCTCCAAAAACTTAAGCAAAAACAAAAGGTAAGATGATCAAGGATGATCATCCACAACTTAAATAGCATTCAGCTATTGTAACAGCCGAATTAAGGTAAACAAAACGTGTAAAAAGTTACAGAATTGAACACAAATTACTTCAAATGGCAAAGACATCAATTTGATTCTTCTGTCGAGGAACCGCACCCGCGGGTTGAGAGCCGCGGGCGCGGTTTTGGATTCTCCAGATTTTCAGGATGGCAGAGGGCCGCGGGCGCGGTTTGGGACCCGCGGGCGCGGCTTGAGCTTTCTCGGATCCTTGGCTGAGGATGAAACCCGCGGGTGCGGCTTGAGACCCGCGGGTGCGGCTATGTTGTTTGAGGTAACAGCTACTGATTTCTTCAAGTCTTCGTCTTCGTCTTCGTCTTCGTCTTCAGCAGCTTCTTCCATGATACAGATTACATAGAAACAAATAACATAATCCTATACGAGTGAGAAAGGTGTTCTTCCTGTTGCTCTTTTGGGCGTCGTTCTGTCGGCCCATACTATAGCTTGGAGTTGGTCTGCCCAATTACCCCGACATTCTTCTATTCTTTTCTTAAGGTTACTTACAATTACCTTGTTGCTTGATTCTTCTTGGCTGTTTGCTTGAGGGTATCTGGGCGTCGAGTATACTGGACGTATCCCCTTATTCTTGCAGAACGACACGATGTTCTTGCTGATGAATTGCGATCCGTTGTCGCACACGATAGTATGTGGGATTCCTAATCTTGTAAGGACGTTTCTCTCGAGGAAGGATATGACGTGGGAATCTTTGATACTTTTGAATGCTTCAACTTCTACCCATTTAGAGAAATAGTCCGTGACGGCGAGCATCAACGTCTTCGGCCCTAACGTTATGGGGCCTACTATATCCATCCCCCATTGCATGAAGGGCCAGGGAGAGGTTATAGAGTGGAGCTTTTCTGCTGGTTGATGTGGGGTTGGAGCGTGTCTTTGGCAAGCGTCACACTTCTTGACGTAATTTGACGCGTCCTGCTTCATTGTGGGCCAGTAATATCCGGCTGAGTGTGCTTTGGCTGCTAGACTTCTTCCTCCGGAGTGATTTCCATACTCTCCGTTGTGTAGTTCGCGTAGGATATCTTGGATCTTTTCTTCCGAAGGACACGTTAGGAATACGCCGTTCGACGACCATTTCAGCAATTGCCCTTTATCTACAACGAAAGTAGTTACTTTCTGCCGCAACAACCTTGCGTCATACGCGTTGATTGGTAGTCATCCGTGTTGTAACCATTCATAGTAAGGCGTCACCCATGATTCTTGGCTTCTTACGGCGAGAGTTTGCTCCGGGACGACTTCTTTGTTGATCGATGCGTTACTTAAATGGAGGAACGGGATCTTCTGATACTCGCGGGGATCTATCGACGATCCGAGTTTAGCTAACGCGTCTGCCTGCGCGTTGGCGTCTCTGGGGATTTGCCTAATTTGACAATCTTCTATCTTTTCGAACAACTCCTTCACTACCTTTACTTATAGTGTCACCTTTGAATCCCTGGTTGAATACTCGCCTCGAACTTGATTGACTACTAATAGCGAGTCACAGTAGATGTCTAGCTTTTGAATTTTTAGGTCGATGGCGATACGTAAGCCGACGATCAGCGCTTCATATTCGGCTTCGTTGTTTGTTGCTTTGAAATCGCACCTTATTGCTTGCACTACTCTATCCCCTTGTGGCGATTTGAGAACGACGCCCAGACCTACTCCATTCTGGTTCATCGCTCCGTCTGTGTGTAGAGTCCATTTTACGATTTCCACTTTGTTGCTTGAGAGGCGGCTTCTTGTTCTAGCGTCGGACTAAAGTCTGCTATAAAATCTGCAAGTGCTTGGGATTTTATCGCTCTTCTTCCTTCATAAATGATGTCATAGCCGCCTAGATGGATCGTCCACTTCGTCATTCTTCCAGAAAGCTCTGGCTTTTTCACTATGTTTTTCAATGGAGATGTCGTTCGTACTACGATGGTATGCGACTCAAAATAGGGTTTCAACTTTATCGACGCCATGACCAAAGCCAACGTTAGCTTTTCCATCGCCGAGTATCTCGTTTCCGCTGAGGACAACGTTTTGCTCACGTAATAAACGGGTTGTTGCTCGTCTCCTTCTTCTCTGACGAGGACGGCGCTAACAGCTATTTCGGACACTGCTAGGTATACGAATAATGGTTCTCCGTCTCTTGGCTTTGCTAGGAGTAATGGACTTGTCAGGTAACGCTTGAGTTCTATGAATGCTTCTTCATGGCGTTCCGTCCAAGAGAAGGATTCGTTCTTCCTCAAGGTGTCGTAGAAGAGGCGATTCCTATCGGAGGCTTTGGAGATGAACCTATTCAAGGCGGCGACCCTTCCGGTTAACTTTTGTATGTCTTTTACGCATCGTGGAGACTCGAGATCGAGTATGGCTTTTATTTGCTTGGGACTGGCTTCTATCCCTCTTTGGGTCACGACGTATCCGAGGAACTTCCCCGAGGAGACTCCGAAAGAACATTTGGTAGGGTTGAGCTTCATGTTGCACTCTTCCAGGATTGCGAATGCCTCTTTCAAGTGTGTTATGTGATCTTCGGCTTTTCTGGACTTTACCAACATGTTGTCGATATAGACCTCCATGATATCTCCTATTTTCTCCTTGAACATTTTATTAACCAAGCGTTGGTATGTTGCTCCAGCGTTCTTGAGGCCGAAAGGCATGACTTTGTAGCAGTAAATGCCTTGATTGGTGATGAACGTCGTCTTCTCTTGATCTTTGGAGTCCAATTGAATCTGATGATATCCGCTGAACGCGTCCATGAACGTCAACATCTCATGACCTGCTGTGGCGTCTACCATGGCGTCTATATGGGGGAGGGGGAAAGAATCTTTGGGGCATGCTTTGTTGAGATCCGTGAAGTCGACGCATACCCTCCATTTCCCGTTTTTCTTCTGAACTACTACGACGTTGGCTAGCCAATCGGGGTACTTTGCTTCTCGTATTTTACCTGTTTCGAGGAGATTCTTAACTTCTTCATCCACCACTTTGTTGCGTTCAGGGGCGAACTTTCTTCTTTTTTGCTTTACCGGAACGAACTTAGGGTCGACGTTTAACCTATCGAGCATTACGTCAGGGGATATTCCTGTCATGTCTTCATGGCACCAGGCGAAACACTGACTCTTTGACTTTAGGAACGCCGTTAGTTCCCCTCTGATTTTCTCAGGAACGTCAATACCTATTTTTACGATCCTTTCTGGCTTTTTACCGTCTACGGTAACGTCTTCCAATTCTGGACACTTTGGTTTTACGTATTTGTTGGACGCTTTTACTTGGAACTCTTTTACTTCGTCTTTTTGGATCTTTGGCGTCGTGATTCCCTCCATACCGATTCTGTAGCACTCTTTGACCGTAAAGGGGTCGCCTTTGACTTCGCGTATTCCCCAAGGCGTTGGAAACTTGAGGGATTGGTGATATGTGGACGGGACCGCTTTCATTCCGTGAATCCATGGTCTTCCTAGGATGGCGTTGTATGGGGATCTTGCTTCCATTACTGCGAATTGGGTTGGGAGGCTGACTCCTTGGACGGACGTTTCGAGGGTGAACTCTCCTAACATCTCTGAAATCTCTCCGCTAAATCCTTTCAGACGGATACGCTCTCCATAGATATCTTTAATGGAGAGTCCGAGTTCAAGGATAACGGAGAGGGCGATGATATTGGTCGAACTTCCGTTGTCTACCAGGATTCTCTTGACTTTACAATCTTTGATTATCACGGAGATCTCCAGGCTGTCATGGTGCTTGACTTCTTCGTCTGGCTCTTCAAACGTGATGGGTGAGTTCTTGTTGGAGGCTCTGGAGAGATGGACTGGGACTGAGTTGCCTTGGTCTTCGATGGTCCTTGCGAGTCTCTTCGTACTGGAGCTTGCGTGAGACGGTGGTCCTCCTAAGACGGTGAGAGATTCTCCTTGGGGCGGCATCGAAGACGTCATGGCTTCCTGCGAAAAAGAGGTTCCCTTTATGTGGAAAGACGACACCTTTTTTGATCTAGCCCCACGGTGGGCGCCAATTGTTTGTAGCGAAATTATCAACGAGATGATAAATAAGCAATTGTAGGGCAAAGATCAAAGAGAACGGTAGAATCTTAACACTAAGAGAATGAGACGAGAGAATAAGGTTGAAACTTGAACTTTCTTGTGGTATTGATATTACGGCGTAGTACGATGTCTCTACAAAAGGCTGGTGTTAACCTTTATATAGGTTAACCCTAGGATCTTACTAAGGAAATAATATCTTTTCCTTTTCCTTCTAACGATATAATAAATATGGTAAAAGATATTTGTTTCATCTTATCCTTTACCATTTACACGAATATAATATAGAACAAGGTAACTAAGTGGCGGTTGACCTAATTCCCATAGCTTAACGACACGTTCTTCCTTATAACGTCACGTCGACGCCATCCTTCGTTCTTCACGTCGCGTCGCTTCTATGCTTCTACGCGTAGCTCCTTAGTGTTCCATAGTCGTCGTATTTTTAGGCACAAACAAGAGGCAGGTGAACGAATCCATGCCCTAGGCGGAGGAAATGAATTGGTTCAGACGGATGAAGACTCAACCCTAATCCAAAAAAACCCAAAACGACTCATTAATTTCGGGCCGAGCACAATTCATTAATTTCGGGCCCAGAAACGGCCCGGTCCCAATTACCATTACTTCTTCAAAACTCATGGATTTTTATATAGAGATAGATACATACATTGTGACGATGGTCACTAGTTATGTTAGATTTTATTATTTCATTTTTTTGGGCGGAAGGAGAGGCGACACTCTCATGCGCTTTATTGAATAATATGAAAAAATTGACAAGGTATTATACGAGATAAGGCAACACCTCACAAATCATTCAAAAGTAAATAAAAAACACTAGGAACCAGACAAGCTAAAACATGAAAACCAAGAAATCAGTAGCAAGCGAAGCTAAATGAACAACGACCTTGTTAGCCGGCCTCACGATAATATGACGAAACTGAACAATTCAATCTCTACTAATAAAGTTGTAATAAGCCAGAACTAGGTTGACAAGCGGATGAAATGGTTCAACCTTCCTAGATAGAATGTTGATGGCAAGAGTCGAATTAAACTCCAAGATGATCGATCCGACTAAACCCTATTTTCAGGCAATATGAAAACTATGATAGATACCTCGGAACTCAGAAAGAGGCACACTAATATGCCAATATTTCTGACAAAGCCCCCAACAACTATTCCCCATCAGACCCCTAATGACACCACCAACTGTAGACATGGAAGGAGGCCCGGATAAACCCTTCACAAATTTCTTTGTATGTTGCAAAGGAACACGCCGATCCAATACCTTACTTTCCTCCCCAAAAATTGGTTCGGTTCTCCATCTCCAAATATCTTACTTTCATACGTTTTTTAACCAAGCTTTCTAGGTTGTTAGCTTTTAAATTTCAGTTGGTTTGTTGGTACACTTCTGTAGTTTTGTATGCACTATATAATCAACGACATCTTAACTAGGTGGTAACCAACTTTATTTGATATTTCCTATGGACACATAAAAGTAAAAACTCTTAGTCCTTATACTACTAGAAAACATGGCCAAAATCAGCGCTTTTGTTTGCCTCTTTCGACACATTATAGTGTTGAAGAATTTATGGTCGATGCTTTCCAAAAGCGTCGAGAATTTCAATGTCGAATTTCCTCGACTACTTAAGCGTCGACTTTTGTCAACAATCATAAGCGTCGAGAACCAGCTCTCTACGCTTTTTAACGATCTCAATTTTGACGGGCTAACTAATTCTCGATGCTGAAAACGTAGCTTATGAAGTTATTCTCGACGCTTTTTTATGTCACAAATTACTCTACGTTTGGAAACGCCGAGTATAGTTCAGATACTTCCGCCGCACTTATACATTTTGCAACGAAATAAAGCGTCGAGAGTTATTGGGATGAAAAATAAAGATTAATCATTATTATATTTTCGCTGAAGAAACCTATTTCTACCATACATTTTATAAACTAGTATAAAAAATACAAAATAACATGTAACCCAAACTCTTATATTTCTGTTTGTAAAATCAAACTCATAGCATCTATTGTGTAACAAATAACTATAGTCAACATTTATATCCAAATACGTTAGCTCTTAGTTCCACTAAGAAAATCAAAACGTTCACTCCAAAAATATTTCTAACTCAGTGAGTGACCAAAGGGATGATCATTTAGTTCATTGTCTACTGTTATCATTTGCAGTCGAGGTGACCTGGGTATATATAAAATTAATGTTTCAACAAGAAAAATAAGAAGAAGAAGAAGAAGAACCAAAACAACTTAGTTTGAATCAGTCATTTAGATGGGTAAAAAAAGCACCTTAGTTGTGTTGTAACCATTTTAAGCTAAAAATATAGGCAATATAGATATCCATGTGTTATTAAATGCTGGAGTAAATCAAAACCGCAGTACACTTTCAGTAAAAGAATGCAACTTTATAAGGGAAGAAGCATAGAGTAGCAAATCATTAATTCTAGGCCCACGATACAACTTGACATGGCTACCTAACTTAACTAAACCAAAACAGCAAGTAACTGTTGGAACCGAATTTTCCGGGCACCGTTGGTGTCGGATAATGGGAGCGTTGGCTTCGTCTCCGCAAACACTAAGTGACAAATGTGGAGGTTTAAATTGATCAAATATTACCATATCAAACTTGATTTGGTTTTGAATAGGTTGATCTTCCAAATAATGTTGGTCAAAGATTCGGTTTTAATGGGCTGTATTAAACCGGGATCCTCCTTGAAAGGCTATAAAAGGGAGCCTTCTCCTCCTCATTTCAACACAACAATACGAACAACTGTTGAGCATTCCTATTCGATCTCTCTCCCCCACTTTTCTGTCCCTGTCACTTTTTCTCTTCTTTTGTTCGAGTCTGAGAGTACACACCGTATAACTAGAGTTTGTTGTCTTTTGTTCTTGAGTTGTGCAAGTCAGAAGTGTAGCAGTTGTATCTTGGGATTCGGAACGCCGGTAACCGTCACACTACGGCGCGTTTTCATAATTTAGGAAAGAGATTCATTCTCGACTCTGCTTAATCTCGACAGTACGGTTTGGTATTGTTATATTTGTTTTCTCTTCTCCTTAATACGGATTTATTCTTGTATTTTATACATATTTATAAGTTGTAGAAAATAGGATTCCTACAATCTTAATTCTGAAAACTTTTTCCTACGTTTCTACGACTAACAAATTTGTGTTTTGAGTAAACAGGTTAAGGCGAATTGGAAAATTGTTCTCGTTTCTGTACGAGAAAATCCGGAAAAAATATTTATTTATTATTTCGAATTTAATCTGAATTGATTAAATTAATTACATATTTATTCGAGTTAAATATATTGAAAAACGGTTTTTAATTTAATAAATTAAATTAAATTCGTAAGTAATTAATTAATTAAATTAAACTCGGTGAATTAATTAAATAATTGCGGAAATAATTGTTATTTTATTTCCTATTGCTTCGTTTTTGCATTTTTTTCTAATCTGTTTCAATTTCATTTGGTCTCAGATTTGAAAAAAGACTAACGGAAACAACAACGTTGTGGATGCTAACGCTGCAACTATGAGTGGTGAGTCGACACTCCAAATTCAGTTTGGAGATGGTCTGCCATCAGTGACTCTGGAACAGAATAATGTTCAGCCCCCTGAGGTGACCAAGGTCAACCCACCTGTGGTCGAGAACCAGGCTCCTGTCATACCGAAACCGGGTGGACAGTCTCAAACAAGCCAACCGATGGACTTGTCGGATGTTCACATGCCCTATGTGAGGGTACCGGACAGGTCGTACACGGCTAGTATGCCGAGTGCATTCCATGCTGGAGTCTTGCCCGACAAGTTCGACGGGAAGGGGTTCAGGATTTGGTCTCAGAAGATGCAATTCTTCCTGAGCACAATGGGCCTGGACAGATTTTTGACGGAGGAGAAACCAAAGTTCTCCCCGCACAACACTGATGCCCTTGCTGATTGGGTCAAGGGAGATTATTCATGCAGAGGCTATGTCAAGTGCCGCATGATAGACTCATTGTACAAGGTCTATTGCAACCATGATACCGCCAAGGAATTGTGGGACGCTCTGGAAAAGAAGTACAAGACTCAAGATGTTGGGTCAAAGAAGGTTGCAGTGGCTAAGTTCCTGAACTACAAAATGGTAGATTCAAGATCGGTCGTGGAACAAGTTGAAGAGCTGCAACTTATCGTCCATGAAGTCCTCTCTAAAGGCATGAACATCTGCGAGACATTCCAGGTAGGTGCCTTCATCGAAAAGCTTCCTCCATCATGGGAGCAGTTCAAAGTCTACTTGTTTCTGAAGAAAAAGGCAATGAGGGTGGAAGACTTGATTGTGAGGCTCCGGGTGGAGGAGAACAACAAGAGGGCCAATGACGATGGACCTACGAACAAAGCAAACCTGGCAGAGCATCATGACAAGGGGAAGAAAAGGAAGTTTCAACCCAGCAGCTCCAACAACTTCAAAAAGCAAGGGCCTAAGAAGTTCGCTGGAAAGTGCCACAAAGTTGGACACAAGGCGGATGAGTGTCGAAGCAAGGTCGACACAAAGAAGGACAAAGGCAAGTCCCAAGCCAACATAGTTGAAGGGTCGCTCACAGAGGACGACTTGTGTGCGGTGACTGAAGTCAACATGGTTGGCAGCAACCCAAAGGAGTGGTTCTATGACACCGGTGCAACTAGGCACATATGCTCGGATAGGGGTCTCTTCACGACCTACAAGAAGAACCACACTGAAGAGAAACTCTTCATGGGAAACTCCGTCATTTATAAGGTGGAAGGATATGGGAAGATCGTGCTGAAGATGACTTCCGAGAAGGAGCTGACACTGAACAACGTCCTTCATGTGCCGGACATCCGCAAGAATCTGATTTCGGGAACTCTACTCTCCAAGAATGGGTTCATGATCAAGTTTGTGTCTGACAGGCTGGTTCTCTCTAAGAAGGGGGTATATGTGGGTAGGGGTTATGTACAGGATGGACTGATCAAAATGAATGTAATGACAGTCATCCCAAAAGCTATTGTAACCGATGTTTCAATGAATAAGAATAACCCTACTACTTATGTTGTTGAGTATTTTAATATTTGGCATGAAAGATTGGGTCATGTTAACTATAAGTCTATAAGTATATTGATAAGTTTGAATATGATTCCAAAATGCAAAACAAGTAAAGACAAATGTGAAGTATGCATTCAAGCGAAACTCACAAAAACACCATCACCCCATGTAGAAAGGACAACCGAACCTCTAGGATTAATTCACACTGATTTATGTGATTTAAAGTTTGTACAAACTAGAGGAGGTAAAAAGTACTTTGTGACTTTCATAGATGATTGCACAAGATATTGTTATGTATACTTGTTACGTAGCAAAGATGAAGCTTTAGAAAAGTTCAAAGAGTACAAGTTGGAAGTTGAGAACCAACTTAGTAAAACGATTAAAATCGTAAGAAATGATAAAGGAGGTGAGTATAGTGAACCTTTTAATGCGTTCTGTAGACAACATGGCATTGTTCACCAAACTACCGCTCCTTATTCGCCAGAATCCAACGGAGTAGCGGAACGAAAGAACCGAACTCTTAAGGAAATGATGAATGCAATGTTGCAAGAATCTGGGTTAGCCCAGCACATGTGGGGGGAAGCGTTGGTTACCTCAAATTACATTCTCAACAAAATACCACACAAGGTGACTGGAAAGACGCCTTATGAGTTGTGGAAAGGTAACGTACTTTCGTACAAATACCTCAAAGTGTGGGGGTGCCTAGCAAAAGTAGCAGTACCACCTCCTAAAAATGTCTCAATTGGACCAAAAACCGTTGATTGTATTTTCATCGGGTATGCACATAATAGTAGTGCATATAGTTTCTTGGTATACAAGTCAGATATACCGGATATACATACTAATACAATAATGGAGTCAAGAAACGCATCTTTCTTTGAAAATGTGTTCCCTTGCAAGGATAAAGAATATCCTAAAAGGACTCGTGAAAAACGAAATGCAAATGAAGTTGCTCAAGAAGCAAGCACATCTATGCAAGAAGCGAGCACTTCTATGCAAATAGTGAGTACTTCTGTCCAAGAAACAGAAAAAGAAAATGATGAACCTAGACGGAGCAAGAGAGCTCGAAAGGAAAAATCATTTGGCTCAGATTTCACAATGGCGTTTCTTCTAGAAAACGAACCTCAAACATTTAAAGAAGCCATGTCAATGCCAGACGCACCTTCATGGAAGGAAGCGGTCAAAAGTGAAATAGACTCCATTATGCAAAATCATACATGGGAGTTAGCTGATTTACCCCCAGGAACAAAAGCGTTGGGGTGTAAATGGATTTTCAAACGAAAGTTGAAAACCGATGGATCAATAGAGAAGTACAAGGCAAGGCTTGTAGTACAAGGATTTAGACAAAAAGAAGGTCTAGATTTCTGTGATACTTATTCTTCGGTAACGAGAATTACTTCTATTCGAGTACTAATAGCGATTGCGGCTCTATGTAATCTAGAAATACATCAAATGGATGTAAAAACGGCCTTTCTAAACGGAGAGTTAGAAGAGGAAATTTATATGAACCAACCCGATGGGTATGTTGTGTCTGGATAGGAACACAAAGTGTGTAGACTTGTGAAATCTTTATGTGGATTAAAACAAGCACCTAAACAATGGCATGAGAAATTTGACAGTGTGATGATGTCAAACGGTTTCAATATAAATGAATGTGACAAATTTATTTATGTCAAAACAACTCCAAAAGGATATATCTTGTTGTGCCTATACGTTGATGACATGCTCATTATTGGTAGTAACAAAGATATGATCCAACAAACTAAGAACATGCTTAGTGGGAAGTTTGACATGAAAGATTTGGGACTAGCGGATGTGATTCTAGGAATAAAAGTCATAAGACATTCTGAAGGAATCATTTTAACTCAAGATCATTACGCTGATAAGGTACTTGAACGTTTCAAGAAATACTCAAGCGGTAGTGCAAAGAGTCTCGTGGACCCTCACCTCGACTTAAAGAAAAACACAGGTGATGGCATATCTCAAGTAGAGTATGCACGAGTGATTGGAAGTCTAATGTACTTAACAAATTGTACAAGACCAGATATAGCACATGCGGTGAACATTTTAAGTCATTACACTAGCAACCCAGGACATGGTCACTGGAAACGCATAACAAGGGTATTGAACTACTTGCGATATACTCGGAATTATGGATTACACTATGGACGATATCCAGCAATGATGGAAGGCTATAGTGATGCTAATTGGATATCAGACTCCAAAAACTCAAAATCCACAAGCGGGTATGTTTTTACTCTAGGTGGTGCGGCTATATCCTGGAAATCCTCCAAGCAAACTCTATTGGCTAGATCCACAATGGAACCTGAATTCATTGCCTTGGACAAAGAAGCAGAAGAAGCAGAATGGCTTCGAAACTTTCTGGAGGATATACCAATGTAGGAAAAACCGGTGCCGGCTATGAGTCTCCATTGCGATAGTCAATCGGCAATAGCTCGATCACTAAGTTCAATGTATAATGGTAAGTCTCGTCATATTAGAAGACGACATAAAACCATAAGACAATTGCTCTCAAATGGAGTGATCAATGTTGATTACATCCGATCGGCTGACAACCTAGCGGATCCGTTTACTAAAGGTTTGTCTCGAGAGCAAGTTGTGAAATCATCAAGAGGAATGGGTTTAAAGCCTATGACATAAGATGAAGTTTGATGGTAACCCTACTTACGTGATTGGAGATCCCAAGATGTAAGTTCAAAGGGACAACGAAATCACGCTAAATCTAAAGAGAACTTGGAGATTAACATCTTCTCCCAGTTCCTAGGATGATAAAAGTGCGTTGGTAAACTATAGGTTAAGTCATAAAGTGTTTGCTTTTAATGATTCCATAAGCTTTGAACAGCAAAGTGAAGTATAATGGTATACTAATTATGGTAAAATCACCTTATGAGTGTGACATGGGGCCGTTTCTAGGAGATTTAACCGAGGCTGAATTCTCTAAGCTCACTCATGAATAACCAGGGATGTTCACGGCCAAAATGAACACAATCAGAGAACCTAGTTCTGTAAGAAGATGAAACTGTGTGATAGTTGTTGTCTAGGTTTACATCAAAGTCCGGGTGGTTCAAGACATCACGTTCACTACCTGGTCGAGTAAATCCGATGGCTACTCACTATGGGTGGTTCAAAGCTGAAAAATGCTACCAGCCCAAATGCAGTGATTCTTCGACCGTACTCTCAAAAGTCTTTCTGTCGAGTGGTTTTCACGTGTTTTAGAGTCATTTCTATTCATGTGGGGGATTGTTGGAACCAAATTTTCCGGGCACCGTTGGTGTCGGATAATGGGAGCATTGGCTTCGTCTTCGCGAGCACTATTCAGTAGTATGCTCATACGTATAATTCGGGTTCCGTTTGAATGAGAAATGGAGGTCCAAAGTGGCTTACTTGAAGTGCACTAAGTGACAAATGTGGAGGTTTAAATTGATCAAATATTACCATATCAAACTTGATTTGGTTTTGAATAGGTTGATCTTCCAAATAAGGTACCATATCAAACTTGATTTGGTTTTGAATAGGTTGATCTTCCAAATAAGGTTGGTCAAAGATTCGGTTTTAATGGGCTGCATTAAACCGGGATCCTCCTTGAAAGGCTATAAAAGGGAGTCTTCTCCTCCTCATTTCAACACAACATTACGAACAGCTGTTGAGCATTCCTATTCGATCTCTCTCCCCCACTTTTCTGTCCCTGTCACTTCTTCTCTTCTTTTGTTCGAGTCTGAGAGTACACGCAGTATAACTAGAGTTCGTTGTCTTTTGTTCTTGAGTTGTGCAAGTCAGAAGTGTAGCAGTTGTATCATGGGATTTGGAACGCCGGTAACCGTCACACTACGGGGCGTTTTCATAATTAAGGAAAGAGATTCATTCTCGACTCTGCTTAATCTCGACAGTACGGTTTGGTATTGTTATATTTGTTTTCTCTTCTCCTTAATACACTCCTTAATACAGATTTATTCTTGTATTTTATACATATTTATAAGTTGTAGAAAATAGGATTCCTACGATAACAAACTCAATAAGATTCAACACAATATTCAGTCCATCCCGCAACTAATTAAGGTATATATACTTTCTAGTTGTAGTGTCGAAAATTAAGCACCGACGATTTATATTGTCTACTGAATCATAGAGGAATCAAGCATTATACTGTCTACTAAAAATAACTTAACCAAAGCCTGCAATTTATATTGTATTATAGGCAATATATATATCCATGTGTTGTTAAATGCTAAATCAAGACCCCGATACACTTTCGGTAAAAAGAATGCAACTTTAAATAGAAACTGAATTAATTTTAAAAAATTTAAAATAATTTAAAATATTTACTATGTTTAATTTAAAAATGCATACGATTCACGAGAATGATAACACCAAATTTATACATATTTTAGGAGTCTACTTGCATATTAGTTTACGTCACTCTCATGCATATTTCATATCTTTATTGCTTAGTTTTGCATTATTTTGTATTTGGAAACTACACTCATACTTGTAGCCTTTCCTTTTTGTTAAAATTACATGTTTTTTTAGGTATTTGGACACTTTTTTTTACCAAGTTTACCGATAGTATTGAGTTACTTTTTTTAAGATTTATTCTCTTCTTTAAATCTCTCAAAAAAACTGCCTAATTTTATAAGGGTATAATTGCTCATATTCAAATTTTGTACACACAGATTCACATACATATAAGGTTACAATGTTCACATATAGTGTATTTATGTTCATAATGAACTTTTGTTTCCTATATGTTCATCTGTAATCCACTGAAGTGCACATTTAAGTTGAATATGTTCACAATTTGAATAATGAATTTCGCAATTATAACTATAATAGTTGAAGAATTCTTTATACGAATAATCCTTGAATGAAAGACAAGTACGTGTAAAAAACAACAACTAATGTATGTGACATTCATCTCAAAACAAATCCATAAACCAAAATATTAAAAGATAGCAGCGTATTTAGAACTCCTGTCTTCAGCCGTCCTTACAAGTGTGTTTGTTGTGTGTAACAAGTTTTTTTGCATTTGCCACAACGTCTTTTAGGAAGAAGATTGTTCGCCTGTGATATCTCTCGGCCATTCTTGATTCGGTTGGAAGAACCTTTATTCATAGCTGGAGGAGGTGCAAAAACAGTAATTCCTGTAGCTATATTTGCTCCGACCAACGCCTCAGCACTTCGCAAATTTGACGTTGAACCACCACCATCGTCAACACTGTTGCTGCTACTTGAAAGTGTGACCTTTTGCTCCTTAAGAAGGAGGGACAATTGTTTCAAACGGTCCGGGTTATCTTCTAGTAAACTTAAACACGAATAAAAATTAGAAATCGACTTTGTGGTTATAACTTGTCTCTCTTCTTTGTTAGAACACTGCTCAACCAAAGCATTGCCAATACTGAAAATCAGAGTGATTGTAGCTGCCTTAATCCACCTTAATAGAACATACTTCTTTGGGATCTCAGGCTTATAAAGGGTCTTAAGGACAAAAATCACGTGGTTGCACGGAATTCCAATACGTTGGAACATTTTGCAGCTGCAAATGAAATCATCTTCCAAGGAGCCATACCTAACAGTAAAAGGGTCTAGCATTCCCTCATGTATAATGTACACAGAAACACCATTGTCTTTTGTGATAGTTGAAATATTACAAAAGTAATAAGCATTCATAGTCTGTTTCTGTAGCTTATGGAAAACCGACATTGTATATACTTTGGAAGCTTTCTCTTCCAACATCAAAGGCGTTTGTAATGTTGGCACCATAGTTTCAAAATCATAATTGAGTTTAGCTTGAGTGTAACACCCCCAAATTATCTTGGGAACATTACCTCCAGTGACCTCGGACTTTGAATATCTGATGCCACCTAAGGCTTTACAGTAAGCATCGCAAAACAAAATAGTGATTGAAATGCAAATACATTTATTAAATAAGTAATCAAATGAGTTTACAAATGCGGAAGCGATTACATTAAAAGTCATAATTCTTAACGTTATTAGAAAGGTTAAAGCGAAAGACTTAATTAAAGTATTGGAATTACATAATAGGTCTTAAACCCTACTACTAACCTCAAAATCTTAATCTTATAAATTGAAACTCTAAAACATTATCAGTTGCCTTCAAAGTCAGGAACTTGATTCTTCACTTATGAGAAACTATCATCAGATGTGCCGTAATGGGACGGGTGACATCAGCCAACCATGCAAGAAAAGAAAATGGTTAATTAGTCTAATGAAAGAGTACGCAAGTGGTATTTATGTGAGGTTCTTGTAAATGTGTCTAATAGCCACATCCACTCTCGAGTGAAAGTGATGCGTGCCTGATCTCCGAAAAGCCAATTGCGCTCTAAGATCTTCGACTGAAACCTTGGAAGTGTTTTGGTGGATGTCTTTTGTGGGGAAGGAGGGTCGATATGGAAGTATGTAGCGGAAGATTTGGATATAGACGTCAAGTTTCGTTGACGAATTGGGATATGAATGAAGAGTAGCACTCGACAAGCTAGTTGGTGAAGTTTTCGGCTATGGTGATTGAGGAACACTCAAACGAAGGAAGTTTTGGCTAGGGATGTAGAAGAAAGAGATTAGAAGATATGGGAACTTATGAGGCTAGGGATGTAGACGAAAGAGGCTAGAAGATATGGTGAAGGAGATGAGAAGACAGATCCCGAAGGATTGGTGACGCCTAGTTCAAGAAGATGGAAGAAAACTCGTCTCAACAAAAGTTCTTGAATTCAATACTAAACGTGCCTTTAAAATGATGGAGGCAGCCAAATATAAAGGGAAAACAACAAGGGAAAAACGACTAAGGCCTAGGGTTTGCAAGGGGAGCCGGCGGCTAGGGTTGGGCTAGGTTTGGGTGAGCTTGGGCTTGAGTGCCAAGAGCCCAATAGGATGGCCCAAACCATGCATGGCTGGACCACTCCATATTTAGATTCTTTCTAAAAATAAAAAGTTCTAAAACGCTAGCAAAACCCGAGACGAACAACTTCCTAAAAATGGAAAGTCTCCGAACATGGGACCGAGACAACAAATCCCAAATAGAGACAACAAATGCAAATAGGGACAATAAATCCCAAATAAAGACAACCTAATGTTGGAGACAACAAAAACAAATAGAGACAACAAAAACCAAATAGGGCGCCTTTTAATGAAATCTTCACCTCCGAGCAATCTCGGCGCGGAGAAGGCTCACGAGGGCGCTGAGTCCAGACTCGTCGGCAACTAGGGGGTTGCGCTCAATGTGGGCCCTGGTGCGCCCGAGCTGGAACTGCAGGTGGGCCTTCATCTTGGCTAGATGGTGTGGACGCCAGCGCGGTCTTGAGGTTCTCGGCGCTGGAGGGTTGGCCGGGGGTTTCCATGGGCGCTCAGTGGTGCGCTTGAACCCTGGAGGTGGACCATAGTCAAGGCCAGAAAATGGCTCGACAAAAGTGGACAGACGCTCGGAGAAGTCTTCGAGCTCCACTTTGATGGGCACCGCTGGCCTGGCGCTTGGGGTCGTTGTCCAGGCGCTGGGCGTCTTGCTCTAGCATGGATGGAGGCTTGGCTTGGGGAGTGTTGGCGTGGCCTGAGTGTCATGGCATGACATGGCGCCTTCTTGTGCTTAGCTCGCTTCCGGGCACCTAACCTCAACTTGGGTTGAGTCTTGGTGATTTGGAGATACACCTTGTTCATCTCAGCTAGGATTCTCCGGGTGTGTCGAGACAACCTTGGAGGAGCCACTAGGCTAGTCTTGGAGCTAGGCAGGGGCGCATCACCCTCCCCCACTTGCTTGTGAAACGTCCCCGTTTCACGCAGATCTAGACTTGCTTCAATGACGTTCCTGTCCGTCCCAAGCTGCAAGAAAACACCATTTCCCAAAACAATATTAAGTGTAAAAGTAGGGAAATAATGCTTACCAAAACCGAAGAAATGGAATATAGGTTCAGGCGGCGCACGGGGCGAAGAAGATGGTGGCCAGAATGTCCGGGTGCCTTGAGTAATTTCCTGCGCACGCAGCATGTGTCCATTGAATCATGAGAAACGCTCGAAACAGAATTCGAGTCGCCCGAGTGGATGAAGAGAACGCCTGGTGGTTCTTTTGGAGCACGCAGTTGAGCAACTTGTGGCCAGTTGGGCTGGGAGCTTTTGACAATTTCCCGAGAAAAAATTGGCACGCAACATGTGCCTTGGCTTTCTTGAGAAGTGCTCGAAACAGATTGCAAAACGCTCGACTGGTTAGGGAGAACGCTTGTGATCTCTTCTATCTCTAGGTTTGGCGCCGACATTTCTCTTGTAGTTCCAAACTCAGCGGCTTCCAACCTCCTTTGTTCAGCGTGCTCATGCCAAATTCCATCAACCATCTTAAGAGGGTCAAAAGACCAATTGTGTTCCTTAGCTCGCCGTTGGAATTTCTCAGCAATTTTGTGCATGCGCACCATGGCTTGTACTTTTGGTTGAGGCTCCGTCTCTGTCTTCCTAGTCTTATGATCCTGCAAAATTTGGGTAGGAGACATAGGCAAAAGCCTCACACGAATATCATTATGAGTAAATGTATGCTCATTCTCAAAGCCATTATGAAATACTCTTCGATCAAATTGCCACGGCCTACCTAACAAGATATGCGTAGCATCCATTTTAACCACATCACAAAGTACTTCATCATGATAGTTCTCAATAGAAAAATCAATCAAACATTGCTTATTAACAACATCACCACCCTAGGAAGAAATCCATTGTAAACCATATGGGGTTGGGTGAGGAGTAATAGGGAGAGAAAAATGATCGACTACCTTGTCATTCAAGAGATTTGAGCAACTACCGCCGTCAATAATCAAACTCAAGTTGGCTTTCTTACCATTACATTCACCACGCAAGTAGATTGGAACAAGTTGGATCTTTGCTCGCGGTATAGGGCTTCCTTGACATGCAGAGTGCGTCTTGTCACTAGGGCAAGAGCCCTACCATCATTTGTTGCTTGTGGATGACAAGCATAAGCATCGTAGTCCTCTAATTCAGCCACCAAGGTCAAGGCCGTATCCGTCTCTTCTTGGTCTCCTTCTTCTTCACATGACTCATACTCACCATTTTGAGTCATTAGGACCTTCTTGGGATTAGGGAAATTGCGTCCAATGTGTCCCCGTCCACCACACTTGTAACACTCAATGTCACTAATCTTAGGTGGAGGCATTGCCGCCTTGTCCTTCTCTTTGGAGTTCGATCCTGGTTTCAAAACACTAGAAGAAGAGGGATTAGTAGAAACCGAAGGTAAAGGAGTAGAATCATACCTTTTGGTTTGTGACGCCGGCCATGCTCTTTTCCTAACCAATTGATAGTGCAATTGCATGGCTGCATGCGTCAAGCTATTGATGTCCTTGATGGGAAGGACCTCTAGTTGGTCTCTCAAAGTAGTGTTGAGACCGCTCAAAAACTTTGTCCTCAAAGTTGAAGGTGAAGCACTTACTCCAACTTTGAAGTGCATGTCTTCCAACTTTGCAAAGAACTCCAATGGTGTCATCGTTCCTTGACTACACATTGCAATCTCCAACTTCATCTTGTTCTTGAAGTCGTCCGGGACATATTTCCTTGTCATAGCAAAGACAAGTTGATGCCATTGTCGAATAGGTCGAAGATTGCGTCGTTGTCTATGTTGGACAAGCCTATGATACCACGTCCTCGCAACCCCGGTGAAATGAAGTGTTGCCACTTCGAGCTTCTCAAACTCATCATAGTGACAATGATCTAGGACGTACTCTGTTGCCTGCGTCCATTCAAGAAAGAAAGAGGGGTCGTAATCACCAGGAAAGGGTTCGATTTTTACCTTAATATCTCGACGTCCTTGGACATTAGGGCGTCGCTCATCATTTCTGTCACGTCGGCCTCCTCGGAGTCTTGGAATGTCATCGTCACTCGTAGCATGGTGACGCTCATTTCTGTGCCCATCTCCTCGGCGACGGTGGTCTCTAGGATTTCCATCCTCAGAACTTGATGGAGGTGAACTATCTCCAGCTGGCTGGCGTCTTAGCTCATGAGGCATGTGCCTCATCCGGTCAAGGTGTCGAGGCTCAACGCCTCGTCTCTCGCCTCTGCGCTCTTCCGGGCGCCTATAGCCAATGCCCGGGCGTCGATCAGCTTGCCCCGGGCGTCTAGCATCCATTCCCGGGCGCATCACGGTGTTGTGCTCAGGGGGGATGTAGTCACTAGTCACCTGCAAATTCTCAATAGGTTCTCGTAAAGGAGGATGAAATTGACGAGGATTATACTTACCCGCGTCTTCAAGGCCGTCGGAGTCAAATTCTTTGAAGCCATCCCGGGAATGAGTACCTTGGGAGTCTTCGTCACTTGGTGGTTCCCATCACTAGTACAAATAATAGGGGTAGACCGCGGTTTTTTAACACATGAGACCGCGGTTTTGTATGTGCGGTCTTGCTCGGCGCGGTCCAACTTTCGCACCGCGTATCTGGGCGTCTGCGGTCTTTGTTGCACCACGGTTTTTAACCGTGGTTAATACCGGACCGCGGTTAAAACTTTCTTCACGTTAAAATATTCGCACCGCGGTTATTCTAAACCGAAGTTCATGTCTGACCACAATTTTTGTAGAAACCGCGGTCCCGTACCAACTTTTTAAAATAAAAAAAATATCGAGACAACGGTTCTTGTCAAGAATCGTTTTCCATTTCAATGTAGACACAAAAAATGAATCTTAGTAACACCATTAACTTCAGTTGTATCTTTTATCCAGTTATTCTGTGTAGACACAATAAAAAATACTGACAAAGGTTTCATGATAATATCACTCAGCTATACACTTGATTAATTCCTCCAATCAGGCCCTCGAAGACTCGCTCCTCCGTTCCATCTACCACTAGTGGAAAAAACATCTGTTGCAGCGCCCTTGATGAGGCGGTCAGAGCTTTTCCCGCCTCAACAAATATCTGTTGAGGCGGACAAAACTTTGGTTGCCTCAAAAAATACAAAATATTGGACCTGTTGAGTCTGTTGAGGCGGGCGGAATTTTGCCCGCCTCAAAATGTTTAAAGTCGCTGATTGTTTTTGCCCAATTCACTTACTCCTATTCTATTGGTTTCATTTAAGTGACACGGATTGCCATATCAGCCATTAGATCTTTCATCATCCAACGGCTCATATAATAACCAACTTTATCAAATTTTTTTTTATCAAAATAGAGTAAACCCATTCAATCTTCTCGTCAAAAAAATTCTGAGATTTAGATCTCATCCTCTCCTCTCCTCTCATCCTCTCCTCTCCTCTCATCCTCTCCTCTCATCTCTCCTCTTCAACCCTCCTCTTCGCCGCCTCTCCTCCGTTAACAACAATCCCTCTCCTCTCATCCTCTTCCTCCTCTTCAACACTCTTATTCCTCCTCTTCAATCGTCAACAACAACTCTTCACTGAAACCCTAAAAATCCGCCATGTGTGCGCCGAGTTCAGAGGAGATGTAGCCGGTCAGAGAGAGGCTCGAGAGGGAGACGAAGATGAGATGCTGGTCCAGTGACAATGAGTGGGTCGAGTCCAGTGACAACGAGTGGGTCGAGGCAGCGACGACTTTTTCAGATCTGGCTAGGGTTTGCGACATTAGATCTGGTTCGAGGAGGTGGCGAGTGAGTCGAGTGGGTTGCGACATCAGACTGAGATCGAGGCTTCAGATCTGGGTAGTCAATTTTTGTAGCAAACCCTAGCCAGAGGCTTCAGATCTGGGTTGCGGCGAGTGATTATGGTGAGAGTAAAGAAACTTTTCCCTAGCCAGAGGCTTCAGATCTGTAGCAAATACAGTGATTTATGGTGACAGTAAAGAAATTGGGTGTTTTATTATTGGTGATTATTGTAGAGATTGATCAAGCAACTGTTGCTTGAAATTGAAGGCCAAAATTTGCGTCCCAGAGAGTATTTAGGGGCTTCATCGTTATGTAAATCTGATTGTAAATCGAGATTTTGGGTTTCATCGTTATGTAAAACGAGATTAGTTTATGTTCATGGTTGTAAATTATTGTTTATTAATAAAGGTGAGTGGGTCTTACAGAAATTTCTTCCAGTAAAAAACTGAAATTTTTAATGAAATCTGATTGTGCTACGTACTCCGTATAAGTTAGAGGCGGACAGGACAAATTAGAGGCGGGCAAATCCACAAATTAGAGGCGGGCAGGACAAAGTCCGCCTCAACAAGCCTGCCTTTTGAGGCGGGCACTTGAACTGTTAGGCATAATTTTGCCTGTTTGTTGAGGCGGGCAGTAGAGTGACCGCCTCAACAAGTATTTACCTGTTGCAGCGACCTCTGACCGCCTCAACAGGGGGTTTTTGCCCGCCTCAACAAGTGTTTTTTTGCCCGCCTCAACAAGTATCTACTCCTATTACCTACACCACAAACGAAGAAAAAAAACAAATGTCTAATCCAAAATACAGAAACAGTGTTATCTCTTGTAAGTTCTTTGGAAGAAATATAAATTGCTATTTCTCCACGGAATAAATCTTCTCACTATAACCATGAAAATACTGCATAAGCACCAGGCGGTATCATCATTGAATTCATGCATACATGTGTGCAAAGAAAACTTAAGTGAGAAGTTTCTTTAAATTAGAAAATGGAACATAATCATATACAAAGTGAAACAGGAAAAAATACTTGAATTTGAATAAGTATAATTGACAGCACTTTAATGATTTATTGATTGAACCCTTGCTCTTAACCAAATACAAAGTAATTTGATAAGCAAGTAATAAATATAGAACAAAAAATTTGAACAAAACTTGTGATTAATGCCATTCTTCATTATTAAATGACTAAAACACAATTTCTGTTTATATCAACGTCAAATATACAATATACAAACACAAACATTCACGTCAGTTAAACACCTAGATGCAAATTCTCAAACCGAAGATAAAAAAGTGTCTTCTTTGCAATAAGTGGTAATTAGACCAAAGCAGATAAGTGGAATTTCTTCTGGTTATCTAAAAGAGTAGATGTTAAAGATTAAGAGAAACTGACCAAAGCAGATAGTTACCTAGTACAGAAACAACTTCTTCACTAAATCCAGTTTCTTAGGGAGCAGCAAGAGCTTGAAGATCTTAGCATCGTCTCCCTACGCATCTTTGCAGGTTCAAGTGATGAAGAGTTTGTTGTATGCTTCCAGATCGTGTTTGCGAGGAAATTCGTCAGCCTATGACCGTACCGGGAAAGGCACTCCAGCAGCAGCAGATGGTTTTGCTTTAGCATTAAACCAGATTGTCAACATTACAGAATATTAGCAAGTTCAAGGGAAAAAAACATGCTAACGCAAGTTATGTATGAAGTGATTGTTGGATCGGTTAGCACAGTTACTTCCTAGGGAACAATAGGTATTGTTCCTCAGGAGGTATAGCAGCGGAATAATAATATGCAAGAAGTAAACTTTGACACAAGATTTAGAGTGGAAACCTCAACCTTTTTGTGTTGAGTAAAACCACCACCTTCAAGCTTCTCACTTGAAGGATTTAGAAGGGTGTACTTATCTTATTGATTTCTTGTTCGTTACAAAAGAGAGCTCGGATTACGATCACGAATCACTCCTCTCACTCGAGCCCGAACTCAACCGCTAAGCCTAAGGATCACTCTTCTTCTTCTTCTCTGAATATCTCAGCCGTGTAATTTCAATCAATGCGTCAATTAATTCCTATGTCTAAACCTAGCTTTTATACTAAGATAGTCTAGGTTAAAAACAAGGAAGTAAATCTATAAGGAAATAATATCTTTTAGGAAAAGATAATATTTCCTTCCATAAAAAACTTATCCGCCCAACTGCCAAGATTACAATCTTCTTCGAATATATCTTCTTCGAATATATCTTCAATCAGATCTTTCCTTAAAAACTCATTCCTTTATCTCGCTCTCTTTCCGATCGAGCTTTCCTAAAATAGAACACCGCTGTGTAACGTTCCTTTCTCAGCAGCGATCCTGAAACACTCAACAATTCATTAGCAGAATGTTTGTCTCCATTCAAAACATGAAGGAGCCTCAACAAATTCCCCCTTTTTGATGGTGACAAACATTCTCTTCTTTAAGGCATATAGACACTTAAGATATAAGACATGAAAAGTGTATTCACAATATACACATAAATAGTTTCCCTTAGGATTGTTACTCGTAGAGAAAGGATCTGATATTCCCCCTAAAACCTTGAACTTCCTTTATTTTCCCCCTTTTGGCATCATCAAAAAGCTAACTTAATCATATAAGAACTTAAAGCAAGTGAAGTCAGGTCACAAAACAAGCGTTTCATTGATTAATAGGCGTCTAAGGAGCTGACGGTAGTACATAGTCAAACAGGGAAAGGAAAACACAAACAAGGCAGACAAAAGAAAGTCAAGCAAATTAGGCAAAGGGTACAATAAAGCATAGAAGAGAAGAGGTTGATGTGCTAGGGAACAAAATGTGGGGGTCAGATGTGAGGAAGGAAGGGTGCACGGCAGCGTCTTGATACTGCGAAGGGAACCTTACTGGTTTGATTTCGTCCAACGACGAATCTCATCCTTCAGGGCAGTGATCTCCTTAGCTAGCCTGTGTTGTTGTTCAGAGAGAAGTCCAACAAGCGTGCACAATTCCTCCAACTTATCATTGTGATAGACCATAGTAGGCGCTTCATTCTGTTCCTCTTGAGGGTCTTCTGACAGGGCATCAATCTCAATATTGTCCAAGGCCCTTACCCAAGCACCATCAGCATTCTTGTCAAATCTCATCTTCTTCAAGTTAGCCTCAGCAAGATCTCGTGCATGCGCAACATCAGCAGGCCCAAACTCATACACCTTCAGATATTCTAAGACCTTTTTCACAATTCCAGGGAAAGGAAGACCGTGCCTGTCATTCTTCCTGGCATGAGCCATGTGCAGCATGATGATTTTAGGCAGATTGATGTCTTTCCTGAGGAGCATCTTATCCATGATTAGAAAGTCTTGGATCAATATTGTGGTGCGCTTATGTTCTCTGGGGGTAATGTTGCTGATGATGTAACTGTGAAGCACACGATTCACAATTCCCATGGAGGCTGTAGACATCTCGCCTACAACTTCAGTATTGAAGTCCTGAGAGACACTCTGAATTGCAGCCAAACTCACATCCTTAGGCCACTGACCTTTAACATATTCCTCAAACCCACAGTGAGGAACTCCAAGAATCAATCCTAACTCAGTGCTTGAGAAAACATGGGTTTCCTTACCTAGTTTGAAGGAGGCTTGCACAACATGAGGTTTCTCAGTGATGGTGAGGGATGTGTAGAACCGACGGAGCAGATGATCATTTACCTGTTCAGCGGAGCAGAACAGCTTTTCCCAGCCTTGGAAGCGAACCATATCAACCAGTACTTCCATTCCATTGTTGATCAAGAATTGGGCGTTGAATATCAGGTCCCTGATGATCACCCTCTTTCCCAGAGCTTTGCCTTCAGCAATTGATTTTGGAGCTTTCTTGGCTCTGGGTGGTTTTGCTGCAAGACTCCGAGTGCTAGGGCGAGAGAGAGAGGCTTCAATTTTTGTCTTTTTGAGGGAGGGCTCATCGGATTCCTCAGAGACGACGGTTGACGACCGTCGAGGGGTAGATCGAGCCTTTCGTTTGATGATTGGTTCATCCTCGTCTTCCATTGTCAAGTCTGTTACATCCAGACCTTTTCCCTTCTCCTTCCTTCGACTTTCTTCCTCTATTTCCTCTAGAACATTTGCAACACCCAGATCTGTTGGCGTCGTGGCCGAGGCGGTGCCTTCAGACTTAGTTTCTTGTGGGCTTGCCTCAGGCACTGCTAATTTTGGAGCAGTGATGGGGTCAGGGACAGAGCTAGGGTTAGGGTTAGGTTTTTGTGGAGAGGGCTCTGTGGAGGGAGGCGGACTGAGGAGCTTTACTGTGGAAGGAGTAGAGATTTTTTCTGTGGAGGTGTTGGAGGAGGTGTGAATGGGTGTGACCGGAGGGGTTTTAGATTTGGCCGGAGATGGTGTGGGTGTCTTTGTTTTGGATGGCTTTGGTGAGGGAGTTTTTGATTTGGCTGGTGATGGAGAGGGTGAATTTTCTTTGGCCTGCGATGGGGAAGGTGATTGGATTTCTGCAGGATATTCGATGGCAACTCCTATGGCGGCCAGTATTCTTCTTATGGTTTCAGGGCTCTCTTTGCCTGTGAGAGAGATGGAGTTTGTGTTCACCATTGCTGAGAGCTTTTGAGGTTTGAGGGTTTTAGGGTTCTGAGGGTTTGTTCTTGAGAGGATTTGAGGGCGTGAAGAAGAAGACTCAAGAGTATTCTCTTTTTATATTCAGACGTCTGCAGAAGCATCTCTTCAAATTTCAAATCTGCAATTTTCCTTGTGTGAATTTATTTCCATAAATTCGCCAGTTGGTTGCCGCAATTTTCTCCAATCAAAATCCTTCCATTTTCATCATGAACCTTGGGAGAAAAACTACCATTATTGATCTGTACCTCCTGTCATTTCATACGGCGCTAATAACCATAAAGTTCCCACTTGCAGATTTCAGAACACAGCCTTTTCACCTTTCCTTCCTTATCTGATGTCGATGGTGTGTGATGGTTGGGGTAATGTTACCAGAAAGGGTACAAAGAGAACATCACACGAAAATGGCACATATAGCATGAATTTTAATAATTTTATATCATGGCGAGTGAGTCCAGTTGTGAATGAATAAACAGGGCTCATAGGACTATCATCCATGAAGGCTAAGGGTGGTTGTAGATTTCCTCTATCCTTTGGGCTTATATTGTGGGTTCAGTACATCAAGAGGAATCTTTTGGGCTAGAAATAAGACCTTTGCTCAAAATAACATGACATCAATTGAATACAGTGATTGGTAACTTTCCTAAGCATGAATAGTTCTAGCATGCGGCACAAAAGACACGAATTCATATCATAGGAAATCAAGAGTGACCATGCTTCAAAAGATCAAGTGCAGAATGAATAAATTTGCTAATTTCTCCAATCATTGGGGGTTTTATAGAAGAGCAAGATCATTCGAGAGAAATCATACCTAACCCTAGTCGTAGCTTCTCGAAAGGGGCCTTATTTAGTGGCTTTGTGAATATGTCTGCGATTTGATCCTCAGACAAAACGTGCTCCATAGAGACGATTCCCTTTTCCACACAATCATGTAGAAAGTGATGTCTAATATCAATGTGCTTGGTCCTTGAATGCTGCACAGGATTTTTAGAAATATCAATAGCACTTGTGTTATCACACAAAATAGGAACGTTACCTAGAGTAATACCAAAATCACTTAGCTGTTGTTTGAGCCATATGAGTTGAGAGCAACAAGCAGCTGCGGCTACATACTCAGCTTCAGCAGTGGAGAGAGCAACTGTGGTTTGTTTCTTGGAAGCCCATGACACAAGACATGGACCTAGAAATTGAGCCATCCCAGAGGTGGATTTTCTGTCTGGCTTGAAACCATCGAAGTCTGCATCTGTATATCCTAGTAGTTCAAGACTTCCTCCTCTTGGGTACCACAAGCAAAGATCGTCCGTTCCTCTTAAGTACCTCAAAATCTTCTTCACTGCAGTGACATGTGTTTCTCTGGGGCTTGCTTGAAATCTAGCACAAAAACACACACTTTGCATAATATCAGGCCTACTGGCAGTTAGATAAAGCAATGAGCCTATCATTCCTCGATAGACTTTTTGATCAGCTTCCTTCTTGTCTGCATCAATTCCTATTGTGTCATTTGGAGACATAGGAGTGGAACAATCCTTGGCATCTGCCATCCCAAACTTTCTGATGCATTCCCGGAGGTACTTTTGTTGATGAACCTTTGTTCCTTCTTCAGTTTGGACCACTTGTAATCCCAGAAAGAACTTAAGTTCTCCCACCATGCTCATTTCAAATTCACTTTCCATCAGTTTGGTGAACTTTGTAACTAGTTGCTCGTTGGTGGAACCAAAGATAATGTCATCAACATACACTTGCACAACCAGAGTGTGCTTACCTTCCTTCAGTAGGAATAGAGTCTTGTCGACTTCTCCTCTGACATAACCATGGGATAAGAGGAACTGAGATAACCTTTCATACCATGCGCGTGGAGCCTGTTTGAGACCATAGAGTGCCTTATCAAGGATGAATACATGATCGGGATTGGAAGGGTCTGCAAAACCAGGTGTCTGCTCAACATACACCTCTTCTTTGAGAACACCATTCAAGAAGGCAGTCTTTACATCCATTTGTTGCAACTTGAATCCATGATGAGCAGAGTAAGCAATCAAAAGACGTATAGCTTCCAACCTTGCAACTGGAGCGAAAGTCTCATCATAATCAATTCCTTCTTGCTGGTTATAACCCTTAACAACCAGTCTAGCTTTGTTCCTCGTAACTTGTCCCTTGTCATCCATCTTGTTTCTAAAAACCCATTTGGTGCCAATGACGGATCTATCCTTAGGTCTGGGAACCAGTCTCCACACTTCGTTTCTCTCAAATTGATGAAGCTCTTCTTGCATAGCATTTACCCACTCTGGATCTTTTAGAGCTTCTTCAATTGTCTTTGGTTCAACTACAGAAACAAAAGCACAAAAAGCATGAAATATAGGATTTAAGGTTAGGATGGAACAATCCTTCGAATTTGGATCAGGTGAAGTATCAGAAGTTGAAGCAGAAGCACAGTTGCACACGTAGTCCATGAGTCTTGATGGAGGACCATGGATACGAGTGCTGTGACGAGTTCCTCCTACTTGACGTTCTTCAACATCTGTTTGTTCCTCGTTAGGGATATGTTCCCCCTGAGATCCAGATACTTCATCCAGTGCGCTTTCTGTCTGAATTTGATCATTGTTTTCTTCTGTTGAGAGAGTTCCTTGTACTTGGTTGTCTTCTTCACTGGGATCCTGTACATAATTTTCCAAGAGTTGAAAATGTTCCTTGTCTTCTTTAGTTAGGGGAAGTACATTTGAATCCTGCACAAGGGTACCAGCCATAATACTTTCATCAAAGACTACATGTATACTTTCCTCAACCTTTTTGGTTCTCCTGTTGTACACTTTATAAGCTCTGCTTTGTGGTGAGTATCCAACGAAGGTTCCTTCGTCACTCCTTGGATCAAACTTTCCCAGACTTTCCTTCCCGTTGTTGTGTACAAAACATTTGCAACCAAAGACTCTAAGATGTGAAACATTAGGCTTTCTTCCCCTAAACAATTCATATGGGGTTTTCTCTATCATGGGCCTTAGCATTGCACGGTTGAGCACATAGCAAGCAGCATTCAGTGCCTCAGCCCAGAAGTTCCTAGGAAGACCACTTGCAATCAGCATTGTTCTTGTCATGTCTTCCAGTGTCCTGTTTTTCCTCTCAACCACTCCATTTTGCTGTGGAGTTCTTGGAGCAGAGAAGTTATGATTAATTCCTTTGGTCCTACACAGGGAAAGGAACTGAGAGTTTTCAAACTCCGTTCCATGGTCAGTACGAATAGACTTTAAGTGTATACCTAACTGATTTTCAACAGCATGCAACCAATACTTAAACTCATCAAACACATCTTCCTTAGATGCAAGAAAGATCGTCCATGTGTACCTGGAATAATCGTCCACTATGACAAACACATATTTATTTCCTCCACGACTCTGAGTACGCATAGGCCCACACAGATCCATGTGGATGAGTTCCAGAGGTTTGGAAGTACTTACCTGTTTCTTCGATTTGAAGGATGATCTTACCTGTTTTCCTCTTGTACATGCTATGCATACCTCTTCAGCAAGACTGTCTATCTTTGGTAGACCTACCACTAGGTCCTTGTTGTGAAGTTTGGATAGAAGTCTGAGGCTAGCATGTGCAAACCGTTTGTGCCATAAGTTTGATTCCTCAGTTTGGACAGTTAGGCATAGTTCCTCTTCTGGGATGAAAGAAGGATCCACTTTGTATAGATTGTTTTCAGTAATGCCTCTTAGAAGAACCTTCCCTGTCTTAATATTCTCAACCAAACATTCATCAGTAGTAAAGACAACCCTATTTTGACCATCCTAGCACATTTGACGTACACTCAACAGATCAAAAGTAAGGTTGTCTACAAGAGTAACGTTATTCACAAAGAGTTTGTCAAAAATTCTTACCTTTCCCACTCCTACTACTTCACCCTTACTATTGTTCCCAAAGGTTATAGAACCCTTGGTTTGTGGATGGAGAGATATGAACCAGTCTTTGTTCCCTGTCATGTGAATCGAGCAAGCGCTATCTATATACCAAGAACATTTCTTCCCTCCATCCTGCAGGTAAAAGATTAGTTTTTACGAACCCAGGCAAGCTTAGGCTTACCTGGATTAGGAAAGACCCTTCTATTTCTTGGTTCATTAAGGACAATTTTTATCCTAGGAGTGTTCCTAACATTGAATTGTTGCCTGGAATGGTAAGCTCTTTCATCATCTTTCCTTTCAAGATTACAGTTCTGTTTGTAGTGGCCTGCTTTACCACAGTACCAGCAAACTTTGTTATTCCATAGATTCACATACTTGCTTTGACCTGGCCAGATGGGTTTATTGTTAATCCTTGATTGAAAGTCAATCTGTACCGGTTTGATGTTCTGAACTTGTTTAAGCCACATGTGGTAAGCCTTTTGTCCATCAAACCAGACTTTCTCCTCACTATTCTTGAACCTTTCTCCCCCCTTGGATCCACTGTGGGAGCAACCAGAGTTGGATCCACCACAATGTTCCTCGTAAGAAGAAGGAGTTCGAGTATATGAGGGAATGTTACTAGTTTGGGAACCTAGAGGCTTTCTGTACCCTAGTCCAGTACGAGGTACAAATCGTTTGGAGAAGTCATCCTTTTCTTTTTCAATCTTGGAAGCAACATACTCATCCAGCCAGATCTTCTTTCTTTCTTCCTCACTTCCCTTTAGATCTACTGCTTCTTTAGTTAACTTAGAGTTACTCAGTTTTAACATAAGAATTTCTGATTCAAGCTTAGTAACTTTACTGTTAAGGGAAGTGATGGTAGATTGATAGGTAGGGCAGGACTTGCATACATCTGGGGAAGGGAATGAAACTTTCTCAAGTTTGGTGACTTTTGAAACCCAAAGCTTGTTTTCTTCAACCAAGTTAGAGATGGTTTCATTCTTTTCTTCCAGAAGTAAATTTAGATTTCCATTTTCCTCCCCTAAGGACTTTATAGCTTTTATGATCTGAGATTTGGTTCTGGTAAGTAAAATGGAGTCGAGTTCAGAATCAGTTACCTCATCTTCCGATTCTCCTCCAGCGGCCATAAGACACATTTCCTTTGAGATATATGTAGAGTCATCATCTGAGTCAGACGCGCCCCATGCAGCTATCATGGCTTCCTTTCTTTCCCGAGCAGGGACAGGTGCTTCTCCTGTCTTCTTCTTGAAACAGTTCCTTGCAAAATGTCCTTTCCTTTGGCAGTGATAGCAGACAATGTCTTTGGCATCTTTGTTCCCATCAGTGGAACGTTGCATGTTGCGACTTCCTCTCCAGACTTTGCGAAATGCCCGAGTGATAAGGGCAATTTCTTCATCACCATCTTCATCCTCATCATCTTCCTGAGCAAGGTCGAAAGCCTTTTCAACCTTTAAAGCAATGCTTTGTGATTTTTCAGATTTTTCACTTTCTCTTCTAGAGGCCTTGCTTTGTTGAATGCCTGCATTGCTCTAAGTCGAGCAACCAACTCCTCCAGAGTAATGTTCTTAATGTCGTTTTGTGCTTGAAGAGCCAGAGAAAAGGCATCCCACTTTGCTGATAATCCCTGAAGAAATTGATGAGTAATCTTCCATTCAGGAATTGTTTCTCCTAGAAACTCCAATTGACCTACATATCCCTGAAATCGAGAGTGAAACTCATCAAGAGATTCATTCTTTCCTTGAACAGCGCTATCATACTCCTTAATGAGTGCGAGAATCCTGTTCTTCTTGATATCTTCGTTTCCCTCATACATCCTTTTGAGTGCATTGAAGATATCATGGGCAGTTTTGTAGCGGAGGACTTTTCTTTGATCAGAAGGACCTAGAGCTGCGAGCATGACTTTCTTGGCTCGCATGTTGAGTTCCAACACCTTGTAATCAACGTCTTGATAATCAGCCCTCGACTTTAATTTGACTCCAGTGGGATCAGTAGGATCAAGAATTTTGATATCACCAAACTCAACCACTTTCCACATCTGTCCATGAAGCGAACAGATATGTGACTCGATCTGTTCCACACAATAAGAGAATTCTCCGAATTTGAGCACCGGGGGTTTCCAGAACGAATCATTGATGGCAGTTTGTGAACCCATACTTCCTGCAAAGCTAACACAAATCTAGAGACCAAGCTCTGATACCAATTGTTGGATCGGTTAGCACAGTTACTTCCTAGGGAACAATAGGTATTGTTCCTCAGGAGGTATAGCAGCGGAATAATAATATGCAAGAAGTAAACTTTGACACAAGATTTAGAGTGGAAACCTCAACCTTTTTGTGTTGAGTAAAACCACCACCTTCAAGCTTCTCACTTGAAGGATTTAGAAGGGTGTACTTATCTTATTGATTTCTTGTTCGTTACAAAAGAGAGCTCGGATTACGATCACGAATCACTCCTCTCACTCGAGCCCGAACTCAACCGCTAAGCCTAAGGATCACTCTTCTTCTTCTTCTCTGAATATCTCAGCCGTGTAACTTCAATCAATGCGTCAATTAATTCCTATGTCTAAACCTAGCTTTTATACTAAGATAGTCTAGGTTAAAAACAAGGAAGTAAATCTATAAGGAAATAATATCTTTTAGGAAAAGATAATATTTCCTTCCATAAAAAACTTATCCGCCCAACTGCCAAGATTACAATCTTCTTCGAATATATCTTCTTCGAATATATCTTCAATCAGATCTTTCCTTAAAAACTCATTCCTTTATCTCGCTCTTTTTCCAATCGAGCTTTCCTAAAATAGAACACCGCTGTGTAACGTTCCTTTCTCAGCAGCGATCCTGAAACACTCAAACAATTCATTAGCAGAATGTTTGTCTCCATTCAAAACATGAAGGAGCCTCAACAGTGATGAATTGCTAGATGTGTGAAAGTGGTATTCAACTATCATTTATTTACACAAAAGTTCATTCAATGTTCAAGTAGTATAAGCTTCAGTAGGTTAATAAATATAAAAAACACATAAATCACTTGTAATTTTATCTATTTCTCAATGTGAATTAATGAGAATTGATAAGTTGAAGCTGAATTGTTAAGTTAGAATAAAGCAACATAATATTTCTATTCAATTTTAGGAGCAGTGATTCAGAAAATAAAACCACTCTACCTCTTTCATCCTAGTTTTAGCAACATCCATAGAAATAAAAGAAAGAATAAAAATGCTCACAAGTTCAGTATTCTCATAATTACATTATCAAGTACAAAAAAACCCATACTGATAGTGTTCCTTGGACATTAATGTAAATGAGAACCAACCAACCACCAATATTTCATGCCAAAAAATAGACAGAATAAGAATAGAAAAGCAATGCAGATTGAAGGAAAAAATAGATAGAACCTAGAGAGGGATATTTACAGGGATATAAGAACCAAGATGATCATATTGTAAGAGCTACCAAGATTCAAGAATATCCAATCATTCTAATAACATAGCAGTAAAGATAGGCATATATAAGGTTAGCTTATGTGTGATAATTTGACTCCAAGCAATAAAACATACATCAATGTGCACTGTATATGTCGGTGGTCTATGCAACGTTGTAAGCAGACACAATAGAAAATACACTACACAAAATAAGCAACAAAAAAAGCCTTATTAAACTGATGAGGAAGGAAGGTAAAAATACACATGAACCTCACTTTAAGTGTTCTCATACTCCTACTACTGTCTTCCAATCTGGACACTTTCTTCAATTCCTGAGTGAAGAGATAGAAATTTAATATAAAAAAAGGTATTGCACAAAATGTAAGCGCGTTGAGAACAAATATAGCCTCTATTTAGTATTTAATAATATTGAGTACATGATATCTATTGGAATTGAATAAATGTAATTTTCTAGAGCATTACAATATTGAGTACATGATATCTATTGGCCTTAATCTTCTTACAAGCACCTACTTTAAAACAGAATTAAGAGACTACGAACAAACACATAGGATTTTTCTTAAAGTAACAGAACCCTAGAACCTGTAAATTTCAACATATACATGATAAAAAACATGATTAGGAATGAGTTTGCACAAGATATGGGAAGTCCACACTAGATGCCTAGGAGTTTTAATGCATTATTTATAGAATCCAAACACAGTATATTATACGAACTCATCGCGTTGGATAAACTTATCAATAATCGTTGATATTAAATGAGATCTGTATGGTCAATGTCACCTCTCTTAATCTGATTCTATCTTATACCATGAAAACAAATTGTAACCACATCTGCTTTGTCATGACATGAATTCAATCTCATTACTCATTATGATGCGCAAGTCTTTTGCTAATCGATGTAGTAATTTATAAGAATCAAAATTTTCAAATCACTTCAGAATTTTGCTATGAAACTTAATTTTTCATAACTGAATTAAAAGTGCAGCCCAAACATCAATTGCTAACACAGATAGAATGATTCATGACCAGTAATCTTCATTGTATGCTTATCTATAGAAAAAATAGAAGCCCACTCCTTTTTCAGTGTTGAGTCATTTATGATCAATCAAGATACAAGTCTCAAGAAATTCAAGCTTACCTTACATTCTCCTCAAATTATCCAACCTCGCCTACAAATCGTCGTCAATACCACCACCATCTTCACCTGCAGCTGCTTCAGCTTATGGCGCTTATGAAGTTGCAGCTGGTGTGGATACAGATGTTGAGGGTGCATTTACAAGCTGCAAATAACAAACCAAAAGTCTATATTTTTTCCAGGAGATATAAGAAAGAATAAACTCAAACGTATTTTCTCTATGGCTTGTAAAACAGTACCTCTTGATTGACTTTAATACCGATCTCATCAAGAAATTAGGGTTTGCTAAGGAGATTTTTATTACAAAGGCAGCATCAAATTAATTAAGGACTTCAGTTTATTTCATTTCCATGTTACAGTTAGTTTCATGTTACAGTTATTTCTCTTCCTTGCAGTTATTAAGTTAGGCGGTTACATACAGTTAAGTAACTTCCAATAACTGTCTCTCTTTTGTCTCTCTTTGTTGTATATATATTTACTGATGTCTTGTGTACTGGGACAAAAAAAACAGAGATTCAATACAGAATTCTCCTTTAAACATCTGCTCATTTCGCTTTATGGTATCAGAGCGGGACGATCATGACGAACAACAAACTCAATGAAACAATCGATGGTGGCAATTCCAAGAACGAAAACGACGCTGTTGATGGACTGAGAAAGGAGATGGAGGGAAGGAAGAAGCCTCCATCCGCATACGACCTATACACAAATGACAACCCGGGTAATGTCATTACCCAAGTCCAACTGAAAGGCGAGAACTTCAACGAATGGGCGCGAGCGATGCGTACGTCCTTACGTGCCAGGAGAAAATTTGGCTTCGTGGACGGATCGATCAAAAAGCCAGAACCTGAGTCAGAGAACATAGACGATTGGTGGACGGTGAATTCGATGCTTGTGGCATGGATTCTCAACACCATTGAACCAAGCCTTAGATCAACGCTTAGATACATGGAGAATGCAAAAGACCTATGGGATGACATAACTGAAAGATTTTCAGTTATAAATGGCCCTCGAATTCAACAATTGAATAGGGATTTGACTGAAATCAAGCAAAGAGGAACACCGATAGTTACATACTACAGCAAGATGAAGAAAATTTGGGAAGAATTAGCCAATTATGATCCAATTCCCAATTGTTCATGTGGTTGCTGTATGTGTGATGTAGGAGGAAGGAGTGCCAAAAGACAAGAAGAAGAGAAGGTGCACACTTTCCTAATGGGCCTAGATGATTCAATGTATGGCACTGCTAGATCAGCCATATTACACATGGATCCACCACCATCATTGAACAAAATTTATTCAACGTTGATTCAGGAAGAGAGGGTGCACACCATGAGTCGCACAGGTGAAGAAAAATCAGAGACCATGGCATTCACTTCGCAAATGGGATCTCGTGGACGAGGAAGGAACTAAACAAGGAATTCTAACGTGGTGTATAGCCATTGCAATCAAAAGGGTCACGAGGTTGCAGGATGCTTCCGTCTGATTGGCTACCCGGATTGGTGGGGAGAAAGGAGGCGAACTGCAGGACCAAACAGGGGATCAACAGGACAAAATCGAGGAGGCTATGGGCGTGGCAAAGATGGAGTTCATGTTGTTATGTTTTTAGTATAATCCAAGCTAAAGTTTTGCCCAAAGTTGTAACACTTGAGTTTATATCTTGGTAGAAGTCAATGTAATTAGGCTAAAGTTACATTATGTTACAAGCTAAATCTTATGATTTATGCTAGACCTGGCCAAACTAGGGCCGGCCCGCCCGGCCCTCCCAGCCCGCTCTAAAATATGGGAGGATCTGGGTAGGAGATTTAACCCATAAGGGCCGGCCCTGCCCGACCCTTTTTTAAAGTGGGAGGATATGGAATTGGAGTAGGGCCCTGAGGGCCGGCCCTACCCGACCCATATTATATATATAATATAATATTAAGGTTATGAGGATTCAGATGCGAGTACTATTACCACGACATAATTTTTTTATTGTGTTTTTGGATTTTTTTTTGTTGAATTCGGTTATGAGCATTGTTATTTAAGCATGCATTTTGGACCTTTTTAGCATGCGTTTTGGGATGGTGAATTGCTTGTAAGCACTAAACGGGTTTTGAATGTTTTAGTAACACGGTTTAGCCCGGTTTCTGATATTTAATTTCTCTGTGTAAGTAGTCGAGGGCCGCCCTGAGGGCCGTCCTGAGGGCCTTTATGGGAGGATATGGGTAGCGGAATTGTCCCATTTTAAATGGGAGGGCTTGGCCCGGCCCTGGTAAATGGGTAGAATTTGGAATTTGGCCCGGCCCTGGCCCGGCCCAAGCCCTAGTTTGGCCAGGTCCAGTTTATGCCTAAATAGCAACCCTAAGATACATTAGTGTATCTTAGTTGGATGGCTTGGCTGAAACGCTTATGTGATAATTGTGCTTGTTGTTGGTCTGTTGGACTCGGCCCATCTGTTTTTGGTGCTTGGACTCGGCCCATTTGGTTTGTTGTATCTGGATGATATTAGCTGCTTTGTTGGAGAGCTATATAAAGCTCTCATCTGCAGCTTCTGTGAAGGAGAGCTTTCACAATACGCCGCTTAGGGTTTTTTACAGAGAAGAGAGAAAGAGAGAGAGGAAGGAGAAGAAGAAGGAGAACTTCGTCTGCGCGTTTCCACCATCTCAGTGGCGTGTTGTTCCTGGTTCTTCCTTGTCAGCTTCCTTGAAGTTACTGACGACTCCTTGAAGACCAATCCTTGCTGCTTTCGTCTTACTTTGCTCTATCTGAGTTCCTTGGCTGTTTCTTTGTGTTGATTGTCTTCTTGCGTTGTTCTTTTGCCGATTGAACTCTTGTGTAGTTTGCTTTGATTACTTTGATCATATAGTGCAACTGGGGTGAGTCTCCCGTCCTGAGATTCCGCGGATTAGGGTTACCGAACCGCGTAAACAATTTCTGGTGTTCTTGTGTTTTTTATTTCCTTTAGTTGATCACTTGCGAAGTCTGAGATCTTAAGATCGGTCGGATCTTGTTCACTTAGGTTTATCAAAGTGGTATCAGAGCCAGGTTTGCTCTTGATATCTTTTTTCTTCCGCTGCATGTCCCTCTGTGATCCTGATTCGCCTCCTAGTTGCACTCTGATCACAGTTCTGTCACTGCATTAGCTACCTAGGGCTTATTCTTGTCTCTTGTTCTTATCATTCAAGCAAGAATAAATATTAACTGGTTGTTCTCTTGTGTTTCTTGAAGCCACAAACTGTCAAGCACAAAAATCACCAGTCAAACCCCTCTGACATCTCTGTGTCACTCGATCTGCCTACTATTCGAGCCAGGATCCTCAAACTTCTTATTCTGTCTTTGTTTTTTTTCAAAACTTACAGAATATTTCTAAGTCTTGATCTGCCTAATCACTCTTCTTGTTTGCACAGGTGTAAAAGAAGATGACAGATAACATGAGACTTAAACCCTATGATGGACATTCAGACTTTGCCATGTGGAAAATCAAGATGAAAGCAATCTTGATTAAGGAAAAGTGCTACAAAGCAGTCTCTGAAGAATGGTCCATTGGAACTACTTCACAGGAGATGAAGGACATGCAGGAGCTAGCTCACTCTGAGATCATGATCAGGTTAGCTGACGACGTGGCTCGTCAGGTTGTAAGTCATACTCAACCTAAAGCTCTCTGGGAAGCCTTAGAGGCAATTTACCTTACTAAGTCTCTTCCCAGTCGTATATCCCTCCTGTGCAAACTGTTTACCTTTAAAATGAATGCTTCTTTAACTATTAATGACAACTTTGACACCTTTCTGAAAATGACCCAGGATTTAGAAAGATGTGATGATAAAATTAAAGAGGAACACCAAGCTGTACTTCTCTTGAATGCTTTGCCTTCTCAATTTGACACTCTTAAAGATGTCATACAATATGGTAGGGATGAGCTCACTATTTCAAAAATTACTGAGTCAATAATTCAGAAAAATGAGAGTCTTAAGATTTTCAAAACTAAAAATGGTGTTAAAACTGAGGCTAAGTCTGAGGTCATGATGATGACCAAGGGCAAATTTAAGAAAAACTTTAAGAAGCAACCTAAAGGTAACAACTCTGACAAGCTTAGTGAACTTAAGAAAAACTCTAAGTGTCACTATTGTAACAAAGATGGGCATTGGATTCAAGACTGTCATAAGAAAATTAGAGATGATAAAGCTAAGGAAAAAGCTGGATCCTCTGGCTTCTCTAATGTTTGTGAATGTAATCCACAATACTCTGTTGAACTGCTTATTTGTGCTCCTAATGATGACTCTACTACTTGGATTCTTGATTCTGGATGTACAATGCATGCTACTCCTCATAGAGGATTTTTTGAGTCTATAACAGAGTGTGATGGTGAAGTCATGCTAGGTGACCACACTGCTTTAACTATTAAGGGTATTGGTAGAGTTCCTATGAGAATGCATGATGGTAAGATTAGAATCTTACAGAATGTAAGATGGATTCCAAACTTAAGAAGAAATCTTTTGTCTGAGTCTATGTTTGATGATCTTGACTGTCAAATTAACACACACAAAGGAATAAGAGATGTTATCAAAAATGGTACAGTTCTTATAAGGAGTATTAATAAGGGAGGACTTTACTATGTTCAAGCTTCTCCTGAAATTAATATCTCCACTTTGAAATCTGTTGATAACAGTCAGGATCATACTAGACTCTGGCACTCTAGGCTTGGCCACATTGGCCATAAAGGCCTCCACTATTTGCATAAACATGACATCATACCTAATAAACCATGTGACCTGAAATTTTGTGAAACTTGCATCTTTGGTAAGAAAACTGCTCACAGCTTTCCTAAATCTAGCTATGTTGCTAGCAAACCCCTAGAGTATATCCATTCTGACCTATGGGGCCCAGCCCAAGTTGACACTGTTGGTGGTAGGAAGTACTTTCTATCTCTAATTGATCACTTTTCTAGGAAGGTTTGGGTTTACCTGCTAAAAAGCAAAGATGAAGCTTTTGAGAATTTTAAAAATTGGAAAACCATGGTTGAAAGTCAGATTGTCTATAAGGTTAAGTGTCTTAAGACTGATAATGGTCTAGAGTTTTGCAATAGCATCTTTAATGATTACTGTAAGGAGAATGGCATTAGGAGACACCTCACAGTCCCAGGCACACCTCAGCAGAATGGAACTGCTGAGAGAATGAACAGAACTTTACTTGAAAAAGCTAGGTGTATGCTCATAAGTGCTGGGATGAAGGGTTCTCTATGGGGCGAGGCTGTAATAACAGCCACTTATCTAGTTAATAGGTCCCCCTCTTCTACCATAGATTTTCTCACACCTCAAGAAAAGTGGACTGGTAAGAAACCCAATCTGACACACTTGAGGATCTTTGGGTGTAGTGCATATGCTCAGATATCACAAGGTAAGCTACACCCTAGAGCCCAGAAGTGTGCCATGTTGGGGTATCCTGAAGGTGTAAAAGGCTACAAACTCTTGGCTATACAACCAGGAGGATACAAAGTCATTACATCTAGATCAGTCACCTTTAATGAGGCAGAATTTCCTTTTCTTACTAGACTAATGCCTTCAAATGAGAACACAGGTACATCTGAAGGTGAAGGAGGAACAAACATTCACATTGGTCAATTCTTTCAAGAAAATGACATGCCAGGAGCTGCAGAAGAGGAATTTGACCTTGGCCAATCAGTTAGCCAAGAACTCTCCAGCTCCAGTGAAGAGCATCCATCTCAACATGAAGTGGAAAGCTCTAGCAACCAACAAGATGCTCAAACTCACCAAATTGGTGGGGGTAGTAAGTACTTCCAACCTCTCTGAGTCTAATGAAAACACTCCTATTATCTCTAATAATGACATAATCATGCCTAGCAATGAGTTAGCTGACTATCAATTAGTAAGAGATAGGGAACCTAGGGTTAGAATTCCAAATAGGAGATTTGAGGCTAATATGGTTGGAAAATATGACAAATTTATTGAGTTTGCTTTTGTGGTTGCTGATGTGGTTAAAAACAAAAATTTTGTACGAGAGACTTATGATCAAGCTATTAAATGTGCCAATGCTAATGAATGGATTAAAGCCATGAATGAGGAAATACAATCCATGTATGTTAATAAGACTTGGACTCTCACACCCAAACCTGCTAAGTCTAGACTTATAGATTGTAAATGGATCTTTAAGATAAAAGAAGGAACTAAACTAGAACCTCCTAGGTTTAAAGTCAGGCTTGTTGCCAAGGGCTTCACTCAGAAAGAGGGAATAGATTACACTGATATATTTGCACATGTTGTAAAATATAAAACTATGAGATTACTTCTTGCTATGACTGCAGTGTATGATTGGGAATTAGAACAAATGGATGTAAAAACTGCATTTCTTCATGGTGATTTAGATGAGACTATCTATATGAGTCAGCCTAAGGGTTTTGTAGATAAAACCAAACTTGATCATGCTTGTCTTCTAAATAAATCTATATATGGACTGAAACAGTCTCCTAGGCAATGGAATAAGAAATTTGATGCTTGTATGAAATCTCTTGGGTTCCACAGAAGTCAATATGATACCTGTTTATATTTTAAGTCTGTTGAGACTAAAACTCCTTTGTATGTGTTACTATATGTGGATGATATTCTGCTTATTAGTAGCTCTAAGGTTGTGATAGCTGGTATTAAGAATGACTTGAAGAAACATTTTGATATGAAGGATTTAGGTCCAGCCAAGAAAATTCTAGGAGTTGACATAATCAGAGATAGATCACATAAAAGAATTAAATTATCTCAGCATGATTATTTAGTCAAAGTCCTAGATAGATTTGCTATGAAAGATTCTAAGATTACTCCTATACCTTTAGGTGGTCACTTAGATTTTTCCATAGTTGATTGTCCTTCTACAGATTCTGAGAAAGAAACTATGAGCAATGTTCCTTATGATGTTGCAGTAGGATCAGTTATGTATGCTATGTTATGTACTAGACCAGATTTTGCATTTGCTATTAGTGTCCTAAGCAGGTACATGTCTAATCCTGGTGAGAAACACTGGCAAGCTATGAAGTACAAGCTCAGGTATATGGCTGGCACCACAGATATTGGTCTTGTGTACTCTGAACATAGTTCTAGAAATGAACTGCAAGGCTTTGTTGATTCTGACTATGCCAGTAACAAAGACAATCGTAAGTCCACTACCTCTTTCTTCTACACTTGGGCAGGGAACTGTATCTCTTGGAAATCCCAGCAGCAGCCTATAGTTGCTTTATCCTCAACTGAAGCAGAATTCATTGTTGCCACAGAAGCCTCTAAAGAGGCTACTTGGCTCAAAGGAATTTTGTTTGAGATTGAGGGCAAAGAATATATACCTGTACTGCATATGGATAGCCAAAGTGCTCTATACTTATGTAAAGATCCTGTTTATCATGAAAGAACCAAACATATTGATGTTAGGCTGCATTTCATTAGAGATAAGGTTGAGAATCATGAGATTGAGATTAAGAAGATTAAAGGTGAGTTGAATCCTGCAGATTTTGGTACTAAAATAGTTCCTACTAACAAATTTATTTTTTGCAGGGATGCCCTGCACATCTGTGATGGTAACTGAGATGTGGGGTGATTGAATCAATGATGAATACAGGTCATAAATCCTGGTTTGCACTAGTTATGGTCATAGTTAGGATGGAACTTTATCTCTGGATTAAGGGGGTGTTTGTTATGCCTTTAGTATAATCCAAGCTAAAGTTTTGCCCAAAGTTGTAACACTTGAGTTTATATCTTGGTAGAAGTCAATGTAATTAGGCTAAAGGTACATTATGTTACAAGCTAAATCTTATGAGTGTTTATGCCTAAATAGCAACCCTAAGATACATTAGTGTATCTTAGTTGGATGGCTTGGCTGAAACGCTTATGTGATATTTGTGCTTGTTGTTGGTCTGTTGGACTCGGCCCATCTGTTTTTGGTGCTTGGACTCGGCCCATTTGGTTTGTTGTATCTGGCTGATATTAGCTGCTTTGTTGGAGAGCTATATAAAGCTCTCATCTGCAGCTTCTGTGAAGGAGAGCTTTCACAATACGCCGCTTAGGGTTTTTTACAGAGAAGAGAAAAAGAGAGAGAGGAAGGAGAAGAAGGAGGAGATCTTCGTCTGCGCGTTTCCACCATCTCAGTGGCGTGTTGTTCCTGGTTCTTCCTTGTCAGCTTCCTTGAAGTTACTGACGACTCCTTGAAGACCAATCCTTGCTGCTTTCGTCTTACTTTGCTCTATCTGAGTTCCTTGGCTGTTTCTTTGTGTTGATTGTCTTCTTGCGTTGTTCTTTTGCCGATTGAACTCTTGTGTAGTTTGCTTTGATTACTTTGATCATATAGTGCAACTGGGGTGAGTCTCCCGTCCTGAGATTCCGCGGATTAGGGTTACCGAACCGCGTAAACAATTTCTGGTGTTCTTGTGCTTTTGATTTCCTTTAGTTGATCACTTGCGAAGTCTGAGATCTTAAGATCGATCGGATCTTGTTCACTTAGGTTTATCACATGTAAATGTTGCGACAGGTGCTGCACAAACTGGATCCTCCTCCTATGGTTTAGAAGATATGGAGAAAGAAATAAAGAATGTCCCAGGATTGGAGGAAGGCCAAGTTCAGAACCTACTCAATATATTCAAAGATCAAGCCTTAACTGATAACATGGAAGGTATGTATGATCAACTGAACTGGATTATTGACTCGGGTGCCACTAATCATATGACAGGTCATAAAGAACGCTTCAATAAACTCAACAAAATTGAAGGTTGCAGTGTGTGTTTGCCTGATGGAAGTATAACAAAGGCAGACATGACAGGAACTGTCATAATTGGAGGCAACTTATATCGGTGGCTCAGTTGGTGGATGCCTCAAAATGTGTTGTTCAGTTTACTAAAAGAATGTGTATAATTCAGGACCCCAACTCGAAGATGCTGATTGGAGCGGGTAAACGCAAGGGTGATCTCTACTATTTCATGCCTATATCCAACAAGCCGGTTCTAGCATCAAAAGCAACCGTAACTACCGACGTGTGGCATGAAAGGCTAGGACACCCATCGAATGATGTGTTACGATTAACTGGTGTATCTAAAGATAGTTTGATTTCCACTGAAGTGTGTGATGTATGCCATATGGCTAAGGAAACAAGAAATAAATTTCCTTTGAGTTACTCTCGGGCTGAGTTTGCATTTGATCTAATCCATTGCGATCTATGGGGTCCGTATTGAGAAACCTCCTCTTGTGGAGCAAGCTATTTCTTAACTATCGTGGACGACCATGCACGAGCAGTGTGGATATATTTGCTCATTGATAAAAAGGAAGTTAAGAGATACTTGGCAAATTTCTTTGCCTTAATAGAGCGACAGTTTAAGGCAAAAATAAAGATCTTCCGCAGCGATAATGGGACTGAATTTACGTGTATGAGGCAGTACTTTGATGATGAGGGAATTATTTTTCAGACTTCATGCGTAGGAACCCCTCAACAAAACGGTAGTGGAACGAAAACATCGACATATACTAAATGTCGCACGATCCTTACGATTTCATGGGCATCTTCCGATCAAATTTTGGGGTGAATGTGCTTTGGCTGCAGTGTATTTGATTAATCGCTTACCCTCTCCTTTACTGCAAGAAAAGAGTCCATTCGAATTGTTATATGATGTGAAACCAGATTATTCGCATATCCGCGTTCTAGGGTGCCTTAGTTATGTGCACTGTTCTACAAAAGGAGGAGATAAATTTGCTAGTAGAGGAAGGAAATGTGTCTTTATGGGGTACCCTGCAGGCAAGAAGGCATGGAAATTCTTTGATCCTGTCACAAACGAGTTCCTAATATCTCGTGATGCAGTGTTCTACGAGAATTTGTTACCATTTGCACAGCTTGCAGATCCCGTTGTTAATCAAACTAAAGGAAGCGATAAATTAGATGAAGATTTCATCTAGATGTATGAAGACGTTGATGAGCAACAAAATAAGCCTCCGTCAACGGTTGAAACAATTAATCAACCACACATTTCCTCTCCACCAATAACAGAAATAATGGATCCACTCTCTACATGTTTAGAAGAAGAAGATATTCCTGCACATATAGAAATGGAAGAGACGCCTGAGCAGATGGAAGAAATTACTGAAGTTACTGAGCAAGGCAGAGGATGTCGAACAAAATTACCATCGACGCGACTACGAGACTTTATAACTAATACAACCAAATTGGTAAAAACTCCAAACTCTCACTATCCCCTTCATAAATATGTGAATTATGACAGGTTCTCTCATGAACACCAGGCCTACATGGCAAATATCTATGAACACAAGGAACCAACGAGCTTTGGTGAAGCCATTAGAGATAAAAATTGGAAAATGGCTATGGATTTGGAAATGAAGGCTTTAGAAGACAATCACACCTGGACTATGTCTCATCTACCTAAAGGAAAGAAGGCATTAGGTTGCAAATGGGTCTATCGGATTAAACATAAATCTGATGGCAGCATCGAAAGATTCAAAGCAAGGCTAGTTATTCTTGGAAATCATCAAAAAGAAGGGGTGGATTACTCGGAAACCTTCGCACCAGTAGCTAAAATGGTGACTGTACGCACATTCTTGGCTATAGCTGTTGTACGTAACTGGGAGTTACACCAAATGGACATGCATAACGCCTTTCTACACGGGGATTTGCAAGAGGAATTATATATGAAACCACCGGCGGGATATCAACCATCTGATTCCTCCTTGGTGTGCAAGCTGCATAAATCCCTGTATGGGCTAGGACAATCTCCACGATGTTGGTTCGCAAAATTGTCCACCAAACTCACTGCATATGGATTCATTCAATCGCTCCATGACTATTCTCTCTTCACAATGATATCTCACAACATACAAGTCTACATCCTTATTTATGTAGATGATCTCATAATCTCAGGTAACGATTCTGCAGCTATTACGAAAGTCAAAACTTATTTAAATTCATGCTTCAAAATGAAGGACTTAGGGGCCTTGCGTTATTTTCTCGGAGTCGAAGTCGAAGTCTCACGTTCACCAGCTGGTATTTACTTAAGCCAGCGTAAATATGCCCTCGATATCATCTCTGATGTGGGTTTACTCGGATCGCGACCTGCTGATTTTCCGATGGACACCCACCACAAACTTGCTTTGTCCTCGGCATCACTTCTACATGATCCTGAAAAGTTTCGAAGGCTGGTCGGAAGATTGATTTACTTATGTTTTTCACGGCCTGATTTGGCATATTTAGTTCATATATTGTCTCAATTTATGCAGCAACCAACCTTGGACCATTGGCATGCTGCTTTGCGAGTTGTTCGATACATCAAACATCACCCGGGGCAAGGCATACTCCTCCGATCAAATTGTCCTCTACAATTAAGTGGATGGTGTGACTCTGATTGGGCCAGTTGTCCCATCTCGCGAAAATCTTTATCTGGTTGGTTAGTATTTCTTGGTACCTCTCCCATTTCATGGAAAACGAAAAAACAGCCTGTTGTGTCTAAATCATCGGCTGAGGCTGAGTATCGGTCGATGGCTATGATGATTGAGCGTGAAAGATCAATACACACAAGAAATTTCACTCAGACAATAGAAGAGGAAGAAAGACTCTCAAACTGGAAAAATTAACATTGAAAGATAATGAGGGGAAGAAGCTGAGTTCAGTACATATAGGAGATACAGAATCAGTTAGGCTGACATCAGCAAAGCTAACACTAACTAACAGCATAACAGAATACATAAACAGTAGCATAACAGCTTTATTACAAAGGCTATTAACATTCCCTCTCAAGCTGTAGTTGTAAACAAGTTGACAACTCCAAGCTTGATCAAGTTCCTGGTGTATTGTTCATTTGTGACAGCTTTGGTGAAGATATCAGCTGGTTGAGCATATGTAGATATGTAACTAAGAGCAATCTCTTTGTTAAGGACTTTGTCCCTCACCAGATGACAATCAGCTTCTATGTGTTTGGTCCTTTCGTGAAAAACAGGGTTCCTAGCAATATGTATAGCAGCTTGATTGTCACTGTACATCTCTACAGGACCTAGTGTGACTCCTAGATCTTTGAGTAACTTGTTTAGCCAAGTCACTTCACATGAGGTCATAGCCATGGCTCTATACTCAGATTCAGCTGTAGATGATGCTACATATCCTTGCTTCTTAGTTCTCCATGAGATAAGTGAAGATCCTAACACAATGCAGAAACCTGTGAGAGATTTTCTTGTCATGGCACAACTCTGGAAATCTGCATCACAGAAGGCTTTGAGTTTTAACTCTGAGTTACTTGACAGAAGCAATCCTTGTCCTGGAGCATTTTTGATATATTTAAGTACTCTTTTTGCAGCTTTCCAGTGATCATCACTGGGATTATGCATAAACTGACTTAGAACTTGTACAGAATAGCAAATGTCAGGTCTGGTGATAGTTAGATAGATCAACTTTCCTACTAGCTTCCTGTATGCCACTGGATCAACTTCATTCTTGGTTCCTTTCAAAGTCATCTTTTCTCGAGCATCAAAAGGAGTGACAACAGGTTTAGCTTCAGTCATTCCTGCCTCATCAAGAAGTTCTAGAGCATATTTTCTCTGATTTAGGTGGAAGCCTTCTTTGGTTCTATCTACCTCTATTCCAAGGAAATATCTGAGTTCTCCCAAATCTTTCATGGGAAAGTTCTTGCACAGATGCTCCTTGAGTTTCTGTATCTCCTCTTTGCAATCTCCTGTGATTAGCATATCATCAACATAGACTAAAAGAGCAGTGTAAGTTTTTCCTGATTCTTTATAGAACAAAGAGTAGTCTGCCTTTGACTGAATGAATCCATCTTTCTTTACAACTTGAGCAAACTTTGCAAACCATTGTCTTGGTGCCTGCTTCAAGCCATATAAGGATTTTACCAATTTGCACACAGTAGTGGATTTCTCTGTCTTAGTGTCCACTTGATGCTTGGAGTCTTCTGTATTTGATTCCCTCTGAGTCCTAGCATCATAGTCTTTTAAGAACTCATAAGCAGGTGGCAGTTCCATATAGACATCCTCCTCTAGCTCTCCATGTAGAAAGGCATTTGTGACATCCATTTGACTCATTGTCCATCCTTTAATAGCAGCAACAGCAAGGAGAGTTCTTACTGAGATCATTTTTGCCACTGGAGCAAATGTTTCAGCATAATCAATTCCCTCTATTTGAGAGAAACCCTGAGCCACCAGTCTTGCCTTGTGTCTATCTAAGCTCCCATCAGCCTTGAGCTTTGTTTTGAACAACCACTTGCAGGACACCACAGCTTGATTGTGAGGCCTAGGAACAAGTCTCCAAGTGTGATTGTTTTCAAGTGCCTGCAACTCAGTTAACATAGCTTGACACCAAGGTGCAAGTTGCAATGCTTCTTTAATAGATTTAGGTTCAGACAGTGCTACCACATTGTTAATAAAGGCTTTATAGGCAGCGGAACATTTATCATAAGCCATAAAACAATGCATAGGATAGGGAGAGGTCTTACCTTTAGAAGAAGATGATGCATCAGCAGGGAGTTGGTGTGCTATACACACATAGTCTTGCAATCTGGAGGGTGGTCTAGATACTCTGGTAGATTGTCTGATAGGTGGAGGAGATGGTATAGAGGGTAGATCTTGAGGAACATGATCAAAGATAGCAGGTACTGGTGTGGGAGAGTAATCTGCTAGAGATTCAGTATTTGTAGGAGGATTTAATGGACTAACTTCAGGATCTGAAATAATCTCAATAGGTTGAAAAAGAGGTAATGAAGTAGTCAGAAGATCATCCTCTACATATTCAGTGGTGACAACAGGAGTTTGAAGTTCAGTTGTCTGAGATAGAGGATTTGCATAAGGAAAACAAGATTCCATGAAATGTACATCACGAGTAACTAGAGATTTGTGAGTTTTAATATTGTAAACTTTGTAACCTTTGAACCCAGAGGGATAACCAAGAAATATACAAGGTTCAGCCTTAGGGTCAAATTTCTTTCTAGCTATAGTAGAAGTTGAGATATGGCAAAGGCAACCAAAAACTCTCAGAGATGAGTAGTCTGGTTTTTTGTTGAACATTAGTTCATAAGGAGATTTTTGGTGAAGAATTTTTGAAGGTAATCTGTTAATGAGGTAAGTGGCAGTCAACACACAGTCCCCCCAAAACTTTATAGGTAAGGATGAATGAAACCTCAGAGCTCTTGCCATATCCAGTATATACCTATGTTTTCTCTCTACCCTCCCATTTTGTTGTGGAGTGGCAGTACAAGAGCTTTCATGAATAATTCCTTTTGTAGAGAAGAAAGAGATAGTTTCTGAATTGAAGAATTCAGTACCTTGATCTGTTCTAACAGTTTTGACTTTAGTAGAGAATTGAGTTTCTACTTGACTGATGAAGTGCCTAAGATGAGCACTAGTTTCAGTTTTGGATTTCATCAAGTAAGCCCTCACACTTCTGCTATGATCATCCACTATAGTGAGAAAGAATTTATGACCATTAAGAGTAGGTGTGTCATATGGTCCCCAAAGATCACAATGTAAAAGCTCAAATAGATTGTTAGCATGTGATGTACTAAGAGAAAAAGAATTTCTGCATTGCTTAGCAAGAGGACAAACAGAACAATGCAAGTCCATAGATTTATTTATATCACAAGAAATTGAGGTAACATGAGACAATTTCTCAATAGGTGCATGTCCTAATCTAAGATGCCAGAGTACATTTTTGTCCTTACACAAGGTTTGACTAGGAAGAAACATAGGTAGAGTTGGAGATGTAGCACAAAAGATGTCATACAGTCCTGTGTTTTTCAAGGATTCCAACTCAGATTCAGGTATGAGATAGTATAGTCCCCCAAGCTCCTTACCAGCTGCAATCACCCTCTTCCTGGTTTGATCATGGATAATAAGGTGAGTAGGTGTAAGAAATATGAAGCAGTTTGTATCCTTTATGAGACGGCTTAGAGAAATAAGATTGAACTTAAAATTTTGGACATATAAAGCATTCTGTAGAGTAAGAGTAGTGGAAAGTTTTATTGAACCAGTGTGAGAAATAGGACAGATATTACCATTTGGTAGATGAATAGATGTAGGTTTTGTGATTGGATTATGATTAGCAAAGAAGTTTATGTCACAGGACATATGATCTGTAGCACCACTGTCTAAAATCCATAGTGTAGAATGAGAAGCATTACAACAAAGCAACTTACCTGCCAGTAGTGCCTCAGATAGGTTACCTTTCTGTTGCTCCATGAATTTCAGAAAAGCCCCCATGAGTTGTTGATTATCTTCAGACAATTGTTGACTGGCATTTGCTTTGTGTCCTGTATAATCTTTGCTCCTTGGTTTACCAGAATTCTGAGGTTTATATTTGCTCTTGGAATGCCAGCTTGGATAGCCAATGATTTCCTAACACTTCTCAGCAGGATGATTTCCCTTACAGTGTTCACACTCTCTCTTGGGTCTATCATAAGGCTTCTTTGCAACAAGAGCAGTAGCCTCAGATTTTATGCCAACATCAGTGATTTTCTTACTCAGTTCATCTTGCAGCAATAAAGAATGAACATGACTGGCAGAAGGCATAGGAGTTGACAGCAAGAATTGCCTTCTTGGGGCATCAAATTGCTCCCCCAATCCCATCAGAAACTTCATGAGCTTGTCTTCATTATCTGCAGATTCAAGCTGAGCATTCAAGTTACAATCACACTTTCCACAACTACATCTAGGAGGATTAGTCAATCCAGATAATTGTTGCCAGAATCCCTTCAACTTAGTAAAGTATTCAGTGACAGTCATACTCCCTTGATGACAATCTTGAATTTCCTTCTTGAGTTGAAATATCAGAGGCCCATTTCTTTGGCCATAGCTTTCTTCCAGGTCGCACCACATCTCCCTGGCTGTATCAAATTCATCCAATGTAGCATAGATGTTCTTGGATACAGTATTAAGAATCCAGCCACTAACCATATTATCACACCTAAGCCATTGGGAAGCATTTTCATCAGTTCTAGGTATAGAACCATCCACTAATCCTACCTTGTTTTTAACAGATAGGGCTTTCAAGAATGTTTTTCGCCATCTCCTATAATTTTCACCATCAAGTTGAATTGTAGTGAGAATCATACCAGAATTGTCAGAAGGATGAATGAACAAGGGATTTTGTAGATCAACAGAGGTGATGTACTCCCTTCTTCTCTCAGCGCGCTCTTCTGGTGTGGAACCCATGGAAGCAGCTCTGAATGTCGACAACAATCAATCACGCAACTTCAACTCGAGTGCAAACACCAGATCAACACTGCAAGATAGGATCGAAATTGTAGAACAATTTCAATCAGAGATTCGAATCAAGAATCCAGAGATCAGATAAGAGAAATCTGATGGATCCTGAGACAGAAGACAGTGCGACTCAAAATCGCATAGAAGGAAGATCAATCCACTCAATCCGCAGCTCTGATACCATGATGATTGAGCGAGAAAGATCAATACACACAAGAAATTTCACTCAGACAATAGAAGAGGAAGAAAGACTCTCAAACTGGAAAAATTAACATTGAAAGATAATGAGGGGAAGAAGCTGAGTTCAGTACATATAGGAGATACAGAATCAGTTAGGCTGACATCAGCAAAGCTAACACTAACTAACAGCATAACAGAATACATAAACAGTAGCATAACAGCTTTATTACAAAGGCTATTAACAGGCTATGATAACTTGTGAACTCAAATGGCTAAAAGGGCTGCTAGGTGACCTTCAAATTCAACACACAGCTTCCATACCGCTGCATTGTGATAGTCAGTCCGCTCTACACATCGCTCACAACCCCGTTTTTCACGAGCGAACCAAACACATTGAAGTGGACTGTCATTTTATTCGCAATGAGATTACAAATGGGACTCTCTCCCCTGTCTATGTCCCAACAACTTCTCAGTTAGCGGACATTTTTACTAAAGCTTTGGGCGCCACACCATTTCAGAATTTTCTCGCCAAGTTGGGCATTGAAGATCTCCATGTGCCAACTTGAGGGAGGGTATTACAAAGGCAGCATCAAATTAATTAAGGACTTCAGTTTATTTCATTTCCATGTTACAGTTAGTTTCATGTTACAGTTATTTCTCTTCCTTGCAGTTATTAAGTTAGGCGGTTACATACAGTTAAGTAACTTCCAATAACTGTCTCTCTTTTGTCTCTCTTTGTTGTATATATATTTACTGATGTCTTGTGTACTGGGACAAAAAAAACAGAGATTCAATACAGAATTCTCCTTTAAACATCTGCTCATTTCGCTTTATTGAGCTCAGAATTAGGGTACCTTCCACGATTACTGTCAATGTGAACCATAACCGATTAGCAACAAGAGTAATACGCACTGTAATATGTTAGAATTCAACAAATTTGAGCATACCTATTTTTCTTCAACGAGCAACTCGGTTTCCGGTGACGATGTCGGAGGAATAATGTTGTTGCACGAGACAAAGACGAAGGCGGAGGTTCTCTAGTAGTGGTGAATTGAAGAAGGCAAACACCGGAGAATTGAAGATGGCAGATATAGGTTCCCCGAGGTAGGTGCGGTGATAGATCTCTCGGGAAAGTCGTGAATTGAAGAAGGAACTGCTTCTTTCATTATCCAGTTTATTTAATTTAATTAAGAAAGGAAAAAAATGACTAGACCGCGGATCGAATAAAACACGGTCTTCGTTACTCCGGTTTAAATTGAACCGTGGTTCGAATTAAAATGTGGACCACAATTATAATAAAAACCGCGGACCGAGTATATATTTAACCACACTTATTAAAACACCGTGGTTTGATCTAAATAAAAATACATTGTACACCGCACTTTTAAAATAAAACGTGGTCTCAGTATCTTGTTCACCGCGGTTTTAAAAATGTGCGGAAAGAATAGTGCGGTGTACGTCCCTTTTTGTACTAGTGCATGGACTCCTTGGACTCTGAAAATGAGCATATTGCTCAACATCAAAGGCAGAATCACGCCTGGACCTATGGCGCCGGGAGGGCTCGGAGCCGTCTCGTCTACGCTCGGGGGAGCGCTCGGTTACTTGGCGTTGAGCACTTCTGAGCACTTCTGAGCACTTGTGTAGGGCGTTGTTGCTCCCTATTTTGAGCATTGTCATGCTCACGTTGATGTGCTCCATGGCGCTCGGCAGACCTCTCTTCTTGTTCATGACGACCGTCTTCATTTGTGTGGCCCTCGCTCTCGGGTAGAGTTGGTGAGCGCAAGGGTCTGAAGCGATCATCAAATACTCCTTCTTGGCGACTTTCAATGATGGAGTGTAGTCGCCTAAGGGGCTGATGTTGTGAACTCGAGGGAATTGCAGCCTTACCTTTGTCTTGTTGGTGCCGAGATGCATTTACTTCATGGGAGCTTTGAGTAGCAAGCCCCGGGAGTTGTTGCGCTGCATTGGCACTTTGGTTTATGACTTGAGGCGGCGCAAGGGTGACTGAAAGAGCTCGGTGTTCTTGCTCTAAGTAAGCCATCCTTTGCCTCAATGCTCTAATCTCATCAAGAGCCTCAACCAAGTCTTGCGCAACTCATGTGTTTGCGTCTTCAACTTGGGTTGTCTCTTGTGGTGGGTTGGGGAGAAGGGGTTGGTTGTTGTTTTTGCCTGAGTTGGTTTGATCCTCGGGGTCAGTGAAGGTACCTGTAGAGATAGCCATGGCGAGAGATCAAGTGCACAAAAGCAAGAACAAAGCAAAGAAACCAAGCAAGTGAACCGTCTAAACAAGTAACCAAAACAAAGCACTCGAGGGTGTCTAATTTGGCTGGCCGTTTGGCGGTTCTGGCTGGCTGTAGTCTCAAGAAACAACCGAAAAACAATGCAAGGAAATCCAGCAAGGCACTTATGCAAACTAATCAATCACAGATGCAAGAAAGTAGCATGCAAAGACAAGATGAATTATCAAGCGACTCTAGACGATGGGGAGATCAGAAATGGACGAACCAAACACAGTGTAGACTCAAGGGTTACCTTATTTGGGTTGTGCCTTGGCCGAACTAGAGGTCTTTTGACTTAATCTTTTTTTTTATATAGATCTCGACTTTGATATGATCTTTCAAGATATTGTATGGTTTGCGATATATGCAGCAAGAAAGCAAACATATGCTCAAGATAGGAGAGAGGGTAATCGGCCAAACAAGATAATAAATCAAATCTCAACAATATACTCTCTTAACAAAAGGATATGAAAAGATATGCAAAGATTCTAACAAGAAAATCAAGCAAATATTTTCGGCAATCTCAATGGTCAAGGGCTAGCAATATTCGGTCAATATCTTCAAGTATTTCACAAGAAAGATATCCTAAGGCAAGTGAATAATTTTTTTGTATTTTTTTGATGAATTAATGGCAAAAAGCCGTGAGCAACTATGGATGAAAAATAAAATTCAGCAATGGAGGAATGGAAAGACGGATGAATAACGAGTGAATTGAAATGATAACTTGTAACAGACAATTAACACTTACAAGATGACCTTGCTCTGATTCCAGTTGATGCGCGCCTGATCTCCGGAAAGCCAGTTGCGCTCTAAGATCTTCGACTGAAACCTTGGAAGTGTTTTGGTGGATGTCTTTTGTGGGGAAGGAAGGTCGATATGGAAGTATGCAGCGGAAGATTTGGATATAGACGTCAAGTTTCCTTGACGAATTGGGATATGAATGAAGAGTAGCACTCGACAAGCTAGTTGGTGAAGGGTTCGGCTATGGTGATTGAGGAACACTTAAACGAAGGAAGCTTTGGCTAGGGATGTAGAAGAAAGAGATTAGAAGATATGAGAACTTATGAGCTAGGGATGTAGACGAAAGAGGCTAGAAGATATGGTGAAGGAGATGAGAAGACAAAGCCCGAAGGATTGGTGATGCCTAGCTCAAGAAGATGGAAGAAAACTCGTCTCAACAAAGGTTCTTGAATTCAATACTAAACGTGTCTTTACAATGATGGAGGCAGCCAAATATAAAGGGAAAACAACAAGGGAAAAACGACTAAGGCCTAGGGTTTGCAAGGGGAGCCGGCGGCTAGGGTTGGGCGAGCTTGGGCTTGAGTGCCAAGAGCCCAATAGGACGGCCAAAACCATGCAAGGCTGGACTACTCCATATTTAGAAACTTTCTAAAAATAGAAAGTTCTAAAACGCTAGCAAAACCCGAGACGAACAACTTCCTAAAAATGGAAAGTCTCCGAACATGGGACCGAGACAACAAATCCCAAATAGAGACAACAAATGCAAATAGGGACAACAAATCCCAAATAAAGACAACCTAATGTTTGAGACAACAAAAACCAAATAGGGCGCCTAGTAATGAAATCTTCACCTCCGAGCAATCTCGGCGCGGAGAAGGCTCACCAGGGCGCTGAGTGTGGGCCCTGGTGCGCCCGAGCTGGACCTGCAGGTGGGCCTTCAACATGGCTAGGTGGTGTGGACGCCGGCGCGGTCTTGAGGTTCACGGCGCTGGAGGGTTGGCCAGGGGTTTCCATGGGCGCTTAGTGGTGCGCTCGAACCCTGGAGGTGGACCATAGTCAAGGACAGAAGATGGCTCGACAATAGTGGACAGACGCTCGGAGAAGTCTTCGAGCTCCACTTTGATGGGCACCGCTGGCCGGGCGCTTGGGGCCGTTGTCCGGGCGCTGGGCGTCTTGGCTCTAGCATGGCTGGAGGCTTGGCTTGGGGAGTGTTGGTGTGGCCTGAGTGTCATGGCATGACATGGCGCCTTCTAGTGCTTAGCTCGCTTCCGGGGACCTAACCTCAATTTGGGTTGAGTCTTGGTGCTTTGGAGATACACCTTGTTCATCTCAGCTAGGATTCTCCGGGTGTGTCGAGAGAACCTTGGAGGAGCCACTAGGCTAGTCTCGGAGCTAGGCAGGGGCGCATCAGAAAGCCGAGAAGTGACGGACGTTCGATACTTATAACGAATAGTTTATGTGTTGACATTATAGTTAATTTTCACACAATACTTTTAAAACAACCAACTTAGAATAATGAACTAACAATCAACCTCACCACATATAGTGTGTGAATCACCACACATGTGAATCCAGATTGAAAGGAAAGTCATCAAACAAGAGGTCGGGTGGTTTTCACGTTTTACTCCTCACCCGAGATATATTAATTATGTGCTCATTTGGAACTTATCTTATTCGATTTCAAAACGTATACATTCACGTTATAAGCTTTTAATCCACGTCTTCCTCTCGGGATACTTAGTGAAAGATTCCAGTTTTAACTCTTGAACCATATCTTCCTCGAAGGATACGTAATGGAAGAGATCCAGAATAATAATCCTAGCACTAGCAAGGTGTTGTCTCCACTTATCTACGCCCATATAAGGGACCGGTCATGACCCAATCAAAGGCAATAGGGCATGTTATATCCTATCTCTTATGTTAGCAAGAAACAACTACCCACATTATTGGGATAGTGCTCTTACGAATACTCGTACTAAACTAGTATATGTGCCACTCACAACAACACACAAAGTCCATCTATCACCCTATGGTAATAATATAAAATATAGGTCATTCTAGCATAATATACAGTCTAATAATAATGATTTATTTTATTCACATCATTAACATATAAGTCCCATGCAAGAAAATGATTATATTTATCTCAACTTATTAACAATTCGAATTAATTGTTAAATAAGGAAAACATGGAATAAAGAAGTAAGAGCGAGTAAGAAGTCTTGTCAACTATCATGAAGACGAAGTAAAAAGTCTTGTCAACTATCCCAATCTTCAAGAATTCGATCCAAACGCGATAACCAAATCACATAAATAAACTAAAGTCAATAATCTAATTGATATATATGATTAAAATAAGATTATATATAATTAATTAATTAAAACAATTAATTAACCACATGCACGTGGCTAAGTGAAATATGCCCTCTATAGGGTAACTAACCCTTTTTGGACATTCACTTGTATTTTCTAACCTTAAATTTTTTATAGTGTGTTAACTAATCTTTTTATACGTGATGACAATTTGTGTTGATGACAGTTTCAGTTTCAGTTGATGACGGATTGTATTGATGACATGACGTATTATGTTGATGACAATTTTAGTTTGATGACAGATTGTGATATAGATTGGTTTAGTTTATTTAGTCCAAATAAAAGAAGGTTATAAACCTTTCTAAAGGTCAAATTCAAGTTATTGGGCCTAATTATTTCGTGAAATATGCCGTGCTAATATATATGGCTTAGATTCCTATGTAAAAACATATCTCACGTGGGCTTAATATAGCAATTGTGGTATTAATTAAAAATTGGGCTCCTCGGCCCATAACCAAATTCAGCCCAACAAGCAACCTTGGCCCGTCACAACATCAACAACCCCAAAATAATTAAAAGGGCTGGTCCATTTACGTGAATTAAACAATCGGTTAAAAGATAAAAGTATGTGAAGCTCTCTCCTTCACTTGACTTGGTTTTTATTATCGAAAATAATTCTAATTTTATCGTAAGAATATATATTAATCTTCAACATAATATTTATTCTCAATAAATTAGCTTGTATAGTTTTTGTTGAAAAAATGATAATTTTTTAAGATTTATAAGTTAATATAATTATTCAATCTATTAATAATTAAAATTAAAGATAAAAAATAATAATTGTGTAACAAACTAAGCCTAAAATCACTCTAAGAGCTCTAAAAGGCTCCGCTTTAATATATAAGATAGATTATGCATAACAAACTTTCCTTAGAAAGTTACGTACTATAATATAATCAAATATAATATTAGTTGTTAGTTTATGTGTTTCCAAGACACATATTTGGAATTTGAGTAAATTTATCCTATTCTAATTAGTCACTATTAGATTATGAGAATGTTGATTTCATTTGATTTAACCCATTCAAATGTCGTATTTGTTAATACCGATGTTTAGTAAGGGAAAAGATCCAATGAGGATGTGTCTTCCCATAGGAATAAGGACACATCCACACCCTCCATTCCCTAATAACCTTACACCTATCCCATCGTCCATGTGGCATATTTTCCCCCAAATTTATCCTTTCTCGCGATGCCGCTCTCTTCCTTCGTTGGACTTCTCTTTTCTTCCTTCTCCTTCGATCGTCGACGCTCATGGATTCCTCCTCTAACTCCCTCGCCGCCGACATCACTTCCTCTGTGCAGAGTGGATCTGTTTTGATCGATTCGGGTAATAATACGTCTTAGACATCGATTTGTGTTGTTGACATGAATTATTCCATTGGATTTAAGCGAATTGGATAAATTATGTCTTAGATGTTGTTGGAATTGCTTCTATAGTTAGTCGGATTTGCATTTTAGGTCAATTGTGTTTGTTTTGGTGTTGCTTTGATTTGAAAAGTGTATTTAGGCTAGCTTTAAGCTCGGAATCTGCACTATACGACAGTTGATTTGGAAAGTGTATTCGAGTTGAGATCTGAATTATTTGTATACTCTTCAAGTTTAGAGTTTCTCAAGCAAAATTACTATTATCGAGCAAAAAAAATTGTTTCTCTAGTTCGACCTCTGTTTCACACATTCTGTTCAGTATTTGAGGATTCTCAATTTTCTGATGCATGTAGATCATGTGACTGCTGCACACACAAGGAATAACTTATGCACACATAAGGCCTAATTGTTGCACACACAAGTAACAAGTGATGCACACAATATTATTTTGACTTCTGTTTCCTTATCTTTTGGGGGATGTATATAAAATTGAGAGTAGTTCGACCTTCAATTCAGAGATGCATATTAAATTAAGACTTTTCTCTCACATTATTTGGATCTCGTTATCTTCTTCATGTATGCACGCATAAGATTAAGATTTGAAATTGATTTGAAACTATTTTGATGTAGTATACAATATGTTTCTTATACATTAGGTCAAGTGACATGGAATCAACTTTGAGGTTGTTCATTTTGATAGATATCAAGGCTATGCTAGCATGAAAATCTTTGATGGCATAGTATTTCGAAGAAAGGAGAAAAATTAACGGACGCACGCCACCCGTTTGATAAAAATCCCCAAGCAGATTATTTATCTTACAATACAATGTTGGCTTATTATGCGCACACTGCTGATTTGAAGATTGCTAGGGAATTTTATTTAACAGATTCTCTTGAAGGATATTGCTTGTTATGTTGGCTTGTTATTTCCAAATTTGTTATGTGTTTGATACTTGCAAACACAAAATTGTAAACAAAAGCGCACAATTTGTTTTGAGTATTCCCGTTTTTGGGTGCTTTCTGATTGATTATTATAAACAAAAGTAACATCATGATTTTATGGAATCGTAATAAGCCTCGACACAACTGCAAGACATGCCAAAAATTTGTGCATTTAGTTTGAGATAAAGGAGCACTAACCAATTCATACAAGGGCATTGATCCATGCACACAGAGGCAATGTCTCATGCACACGGACTGTAGAGAGATAGTTTTTGTTTTCTACTACAAAATTCTTTCAACATAAAGAAAAAACCACTTGAGATTCTTTAGGGTATTTTTACAATAATACCAACTGATGAACAAATTAGCACAAACTTATGCACACAGAAGCACAAAGGCATGCACATCGATCCTCTGACTCACGCACACACATTTTTATGAGATTTTAGAGTAATCTAAAATCATTTTTCTTCATTTCCACAACAAAACATACTCAGAACAAGCCATCAACTAGAATCAGTTACACGATCTTTATACGTGAACCATACTACCTTCTAAAAACTAGAATCTAGTACACAAAACATCAACTAGAATCTGTTACACAATTTTTGTACATGAACCAAGCTACCTGCCAAAAACTAGATTTTACTATACAATTTTGCCCTAGTTCCTACTTCTTCTTTCTAATACCAACTTCTTCAGAGGGTCTTGCAACTTTTTTTAGGGTTGGTTCTCTTCAATTATTTGTAGCGCCCTTTTATGCACTTCATTGTGTTCGTCGATGAGGAGATTGTAAAGGTACTTTAATCTCGGATTAGTTATCTTCTTCTTGTCTCCTTTCTTAGGACAATACTTCCAGCCCGATCTTCCACTGCCCGTGTAGGTTTTTATGTGCTTCTCTGCGTCCATGTTTTTGTTCATGAGGAAATTGACAAAAAGGGATCTATACAAACAACGAGGATAAAAAGTTTAGTTTGTCACTTTCATTGTACAAGAAATAATGCTATAATTATGTTACTATGCCAAACAACATACTGACTCACGCACACAAAGCAACAAACTCATGCACACATAAGCATAATATCATACACATAGAGGTATGTGTCATAAAGCATAAGAACTGATAACTATTAAATTACCAACAACAGCTTTTGGTGTTTCAAATATTATAAGCACTTAACATGCACACATATGTTGAAACTGAATTTGGACCAACTGTTCGAGATAGACTAAATTTATGATATACATAGTTACTCATGCACATAGAAGGTAAAACCCATCCACGCATAAGGTTCAACTCATGCACACACTATTCACTTTTGGACGGATATTTGGATTCCGATGGTCGATTTACGACCTTTTTTCAATCCTACTAATGGACATATAAATGATAAAGTTTCAAATTTCATAATAGCAACAAAACAATGGGATATAGTTAAATTGCAAAATATACTTCCTCTTCATATAGTTGAACATATAATTAAAATTTATATTCTGGAGTCGGATATTCAGGATAAAATTATTTGGACACCAAATTCCAATGGTATTTTTAGTACGGCTTCAGCTAGATACCTTATGAATAATAATCATGTTACTACAGCTTCTCACTTATTTACGTGGATTTGGAATTTAAAACTTCCCCCAAAGCTGCTCAATTTCTTGTGGAAAGTCATCTCAGATAATCTCCCTACTACCGAAAAATTAAATCGTTATTACAATAGAGTGCCCCATTATTGCCCGTTGTGCAATAACCCAACTGAAACTTCAGAAATCTTTTCCTAGAATGTTCCTTCACTTTAAATCAACTAAATAAATTCTCACAACTCTGTGGTAGGAATTTTATTTTACCGAATAATAGTCATATTCAAAATACTATTACAGATTTAATACAACAATATAATGCAAAAAACAATAAAATCGAATCCTTAATTTTCCTATGGTATCAAGTTTGGCTTTATAGAAATTATGTTATCTTTAGGGGTAATCAAGGTAATAACATAGAAGTGGCACAATGTGCTTATACATATTTTAGACAATGGGGGACAACTATCAAACCAAATCCAGGACCAAAACAAACACATCGGAGAAACAGAAAAAACAAGAAAAATCGATGCTGGCGAAAACCACCACATGATTGGATTAAAATCAATTTTGACGGCTCTTATAAAATGGATTCCACATCCAACATAGCATGTATAGCTAGAGATAATACGGGTAGAGTTTTGGACATTTACAATAGAACAGTTCGAGCAAATTCCCCCTAATTACAGAAGCCTTGGCGTTCCAGTATGCTATTAAATTTGCAATGAAATTCAAGCAGAGAAATATAATTTTTGAAGGGGATAGTTTAACAGTTATTAATTCTGCCAACAATATTTGGAAAGTACCATGGGAAATCAGTAATATAATCCATGATTCTAGTATTTTATTACCTAACCTACAAAATTTTAAAATTAACCACTGCTTTAGAGAAGCTAATAAAGCTGCAGATTTCCTTGCACAACCTGATATTAATGGTCATTACATTAAGACTATTCTTAACTGTAATGATGATCATATGTTATCTGATGAGTATATCAGAATTGTTCGGCCTACCCTGATGGCCTCTAGCCTGTTCTCCTTTTACAGGCCTTTTTTCCGGATCATCGCCTCTGATGGTCAGGGGTTATCACTACCATCCGCTGGTGGGTGATACCCCGTGTTTTGCCTGCTTAAAAAAAAAGAGTTTATGGAATATGCAATAAAACTCATATATGGACCGAATTTATGAAATACAAAATTTCTTCATACACGCAAATCGTATAATTAATGCACGTAGAATAAAAAAACTCATGAACACATAAGGTAAAACCCATGCACACAGAAGGTAAAACACATGCACACAGAAGGAAAAATCGATGCACACAACTATATTCAGATTAAAAGCTTATAGAACATGCTATAAAACTTATATAAATTGAATTTATGAAATAAAGACTTGTTTCTTCACACAAAAGGTATAATAAATGCCCACAATGAAATGAAATTACCATTTAGTGTTGATATTGTACTAGTTGGAACTGGACATGCATTAATTGAAAATGGAGTTGAGCTGCGCTAACACGTATACTAGTTAAAATTGGAGCTACACTAACACATGTAGAAATCGAAACTAAAGTTACACTAATTTTTGGGTGGAGGTGGAGCAACTTGCATTATTCCACATGTACAAATCGATACTAAAGTTACACTAATTGTTGAGTAACTCTCTGTTGAGTTGAGTCATTTTCTACTGAGTTCATGCGAACTTTGCTGAGTTCATTCATGCGAACTTTGTTGAGTTCATTGATTTTGCTGAATTGAGTAACTCTCTATTGAGTTGTTGAGTTCATTAATTGTTGAATTCTCTGCTGAGTTGTTTGGGTTATCTTATGGTGTTTGTCCGTCAAGGATGAAGTCTGTTTTTACATGCCTTGAGATGTGAGTGCATTTTCATTTCTTTTATGTGCCATAGGAACACAACTTATTAAGTCTGATTGATGCCTATTTGGAATGTTTAGGTTAGTGTTTAGGGGATTGTATCAATGAGGGAATGGGGACATCTGTGATGTCTATGATGATTATTTTAAGGCACAATGCTGAGATGCAAGCCCTTATTTATCACTGCCTGGATGTGCCATAGGAACACAAATTTTAATTTTGTGGATTGATCCTATCTGGAATGTTTAAGTTATGAACTTGCATGTCTATCAATGATGGGAATGGGGATACCTGAGACAATTAATAGACAAAATGTGATAACCAAAACACAAAATATTGAATGTTTGTCATGCTAGGCTTACAAAATATGTTTAGTTACAATCTTAGATCATGACTTAAGATTGTAACTTAAACAACTGTGTCCTAATTAGTTGTCCCCTGAGTTGCTGGCCCTTGAGTTGTTGCATCTTCATGTTTTGTCCCCTGAGTTGTTGTCCCTTGAGTTGTTGCATCTTCATGAGTTAGTCTCCATGCTTCTAAGACTGCATGTATTGATTTCTTTTGATAGAACACCTGTCTGACTTAACTTCTTTATTGTTTACATGTGGAATGTAATAATCATTACCTCCCTTACACTTCAACACTTTATTCATCACATACTGTAAAGTCATCCACACACTACCTAGAGTGTGTGGATCCAACTCATAAAATGCTTCATTGACTGCATTTAGCATGTCATTAGTTGTTTTTGGCATCTTTTTGTGCATAATTGATTGAATACTCTTAAACAAGCCTAGGTCCAGAATGTTTAAGTTTGGACTGTTGGTTGGTTGTTGTATTAAAATAAAAGTGATCCCTTCTTGCTGGTATATCTGCTGCCATTCTGTGTCTTGTTGAGCGATGTGAGGTCTGGCATTATCTTGTTGTATGAATATGATTTTGTGACCTTCATCTTGTGGCCATTTTTCCTTGATTGTTGGAACAATGTCATTAATCAGCATGTTCCTTGTAACTGTCTAGTTGACTGACTGTATGAGCTTTGTGATTAATGTCCCCTTGCCTCTGTTTTTTTAATGCCTCTTTGCTGGCTCCTTATAAGTAATGGCATCTTTCCATCAAAGGTACATTCTCCTTGGTTATTGAATCTTGGTCTGGCCACTGTTGTTGTGAACATAACTTTAGGGATAAATTTGCTTGAGCTAGCAGCTCTGTACTTGCCTTTTTCATTCTTGCCTATGTAGTACCTTTGTGCCTTCCTTGACTGAAAAAACCATTTCTCATCTATGTGAACAAAGTCAAACATAGGATAATATGTTGTCTTTTCATGTGGTGTGTCCCCTATTAGTAGCTTCAATACCCACTGCATTCTTGTAAACTTATGATATTCACTAAGACCTGGCCTAAGTGCATTTGAATGTGGCCTCATAATCCCCTTTTTAACCATTCTGTGACATGTGGACATTGAAATGTCAAGCTTGCTTGCCAAATCTCTAAGGCATGTTCTGTCTCCCATATTGAGTGATTCAATTGCTTGTTGATCTACTTGTATTCTTTTCCTGCCACAGTTATGTAATTTTGTACTCCCATCATATATGCCATGCTGATGTACTTGTTGTTGTGCTTGGTTCCATATCCTTCCCATTGTTCTGGTTGACAGATTGAATTGTTCTGCAGATGTTTTGATGCCGCCATATGGAAGCTTTCCCTCGTGTGATTTCTGAAGCAGAGCATTCAAGATCTCCATTTTTTCCAACTGCTGAGCTTAGTGGATGGTGCCTCGGGATAATACCGGTTCGAAGTTGGAAGTTTTGTTTCTGGTTGATGATGATGGTTTGGCTCGAAGTTCAGATCAAAAGGAAAGGTACCTTCCATGTCCCCGAATAGCTCCTCTAGCTGGGTCCCATTTTCTGGCATTTCTTCATCACTAAAGCCTTCATCATCCAAAAATGACACCTCATTTAAGTTAAAAGCTGAAGGCATCTTCAATGGGCAGTGATGCAGGAAGAATTCCTGTCTTCTTCTTCTATTATCTGATTATTCTCTTTTATTCTCTCTTGTAAATGCTCTGTTTTTTGCTGCAATAGTGTATTTATAAGACATTGAACAGGGAAAAACCCTTTAGAAATGTATGTTGTAAATAGTTAGGGGTAGTTTTGGAATTGTTTGTAAAAATCAGATGGTGATCTGTGTGCTTTTAATAGAGCATTCTCATTGGTTACTGAAATTTGTAACTCAAGTTCTGATTGGCTAATGAATTATTTTAATGTTTTACATACATTATTTCCCATGCACTGATGTACTTTTTCTTTGCCTTAATCCAAGAACTTTTTGTACAATAGGACTATCTTTTTGGGACGGAGGGAGTAATATATACCCGTTGAGCTCAAAAACTCAAGACTTGCCATATGGGAGAAACTGTGGTTTAGAGGAGCGTTGAAATACCAGGAAGGTAAGGAATGGTTGACTGGAATCTTCAAAGATAGATTGCAAAGCATAATTACAAGTTTACAAACCCAAAAAAATAGGATGAAAGCCCTAATATTTTTATGGTACTCATTATGAATTCATAGAAACTCGGTATTCTTTGACAGACATCAGCAACATTTTAAAGACCCTGTCAGAATTGCCTGGGAACAATTCAAATTATGGGAATCAACTAATACAACTACCAAAGGCCCTAAAAACAAAAACCGTAGAAATAGACAAAAACGTATTAACCAAACTTGGATTAAACCTCCTGAAAATTGGATTAAAATTAATTTCGATGGCTCTTTCCAATCTATTAACAATTCATATATATCTTGTGTAGCAAGAGATAGTGAAGGGAATATCATCGACATTTATAACAAAAAGGTTTGTTGTTCTTCACCATTGGTGACTGAAGCTTTAGTGGCACTTCACGCTGTTAAATTTGCAGTAAAGCTTAAATGTACAAATATTATAATTGAAGGTGATAACCTAATTATTATTAATTTAATAAAGATTATCTGAAAAATCCCCTTGGAAATTAGAAATATTATCATTGACATTCATAATTTTATGAAATCCTTTCATACTCTCAAATTCTTTCATTGCTTCAGAGAAGCAAATCGGGTTGCAGATCTTCTGGCAAAACAAGAAATTAGCACCCATTTCATTAAAATAATTCTTAACTACAATCAATATCTACTTTTTTCTGATGAATATATCAGAGTAATGAGACCTGTATTCCTACGATGAAACTTAATGATCGGCCATAGAGACTTTTTAAGGGACATCCATCAGGATGGTCAGGAGTTGTCATTTGTTGTTTAAGTGAGACTCCGTTTCTAGCCTTTATATAAAAAAAAGACTGAAATCTTCAAAGAAGAGCAAGGACGAATCGATCTCATTGATCGATATGGGTGATTTTGGGATAAATCCCAAACATTACCCTCAAATAAAGATATTTACATAAATAACATTTACTTAATTTTAAATTAAGTTTGGCATCCGAATTTTATAAAGAGTTATGAATTGACTTTAAAGGGTTTCTAGAAATGACGAAAGTTATCCAAACTTTTCAAATGGCTTAAAAGAATCATTGTAACGCGAGAATAGATAAATCTAAGCTAAAATGATTTAGAATAATAACCGTATTTTAATCTTAACATAAACTTATATAAGAAATTCTCTTTATAGAAAATTACAAAAATACGCTTATTGAAAATGAGGGATATTACATTGAGTGTGTCGCGGACTTTCAAAGCCACTTTCATAATGCATAACCAACTCTGCAAGCCTGTAATATTTCTCTTTGAAGTGGCCAAAGTAGTGTATTATAGACTTTAAAATAGAGGTAGTCTTGACAAGTCCACCAAGCATGACGTCTCTAAAATACGTCAGGATCCATTGACGATGAAGAGCAATATATCATCAAACCATTTCCTATTGTGAACTGAATATTCATTAAACAATGACATCCACTCAGATTCAAACTCAGTTGGCTCGAGTTCATTGTTCCAAACAATTTTGTTCAATTTTTCCCTAAACTTATCTCCAACAGTGACATCTTCAGTTGTCTTGGTTGTAAGCTTTTTCATGACATGCCACATGCATAGAGGGTGACGAGCATTAGGAAACACAACCTCAATTGTATACTTCATTGCCTCCATCTTGGTCGGTAACAAACATTAGCCAGGGATTGACCTTGACTTTTATTGATTGTCATACCAAAACAAACACTCACTGGAAATTGTCTTCGTTGAAACTTGAATGGGAATGAAGTGTCTGATGGTGTCATGAGAATGCGAGGAATCAAAATTGTGTGTCCAATATTGTTCCCTGAAATAATTCTTGCCTCCATATAATGAGTGGAAAATTAAGTACAAATTGGTGTCTTTGGGAGTCTTTAGGGACCCGTCTTTGTTTCCTTATCCTTCGATAGCTTCCACGTCTACTATTGGTACCTTATCAACGACGAGTTCTTCGGTGTTCTTCTCCTTCAACGCTTGGGAACTACTCTCCGGATTAGTCATGTCTTTGTGGTAAAAAGGTGCTCTCTTTATGTGAAAAGATGATACTTTATTTATCGAGCCCCAGTGTGGGCGCCAATTGTTTGTAGGTATAATTCCTACACGTAGAAACTAAAGTCAGATGCGGTTTATCGATCAAACAAGTCAGTATCAATCTTAACTCTCAAGAACTAGGGTTTAACAATGGCGAAATCTCTCTACTTGTATATTGCCCGGGGGGTTCAACACTTGATTACAATGATAAGGGAGCCCTTTATATATAAGAAAAACCTAATTCTAAGAATCTTATCATTTTCCTTTTATCTTTAATATAATATAAACTAGGTAAAGAAATATTCTTTTTAATTATATTTACTTATCTTTTTACCATTTACACAAATAAAACAATATTTCACTAATAAGGAAGGCAATGAACTCAACCGGCATTTTCCTTACTCGTTAACGTTGCTTGTCGACATGTTCTCCTTGTGTACGCGTAGCTATTTGAACGCGTTGCCTCCTAGTGATATTTTTAGGTACGAACAGTGACCCTATTATCCCATCTATTTTTATGTTAGCAATGGAATAATTGGGTAAAATGCTACAAAAAGAAACAGAAAAATCAAATCATAGGGTTGACATTCAACTTACTCGTAATGGTATGCGCCTACTTTTTTATGTTTTGTGGATGATACAATAATTTTAGCAAATGCTAACATGGAAAATGTGATCTATATTAAGAACTTACTCCAAAAGCTTACAAATTTTTCAGGATTAGCCATAAACTATAATAAGAGCTCATTCCAAACGTACTTAAGCAAATATATCGCAAGATCAAAGACAAGCTTTAGCTTCTATTTTGAATCTTCAACTTACAAATGTTATGGAAAAATACTTAAAAATACCAATTGTAAGAGAAAGAGTAAGAAATGATACTTTTCAGTATTCAATCGAAGGCAAATAATTTAATGCAATGTTTCTCTTTACCTAAAGGTATATATAAAAAAAATGATAAAATTAACAAGGATTTTTTTTGGAATAATACAAACCCTTGTTATAAGGCCATTACCAACTGAAATTCTATTTGTCAACCTATAAATTGGAGGTTTAGGATTACATAAGAAAAAAAATTGAACAATGCTTTACAAAAGAAATTATCATGAAAATTAGCTACAGACAAGACGAATCTCTGGGCACATCTAATTAGTTAAAAATATTTAAAAACTTATTCTATCTTTAATTATAAAAAGAAAAAGAAGCAATCTTGCCAATTCTCGAGACTACTTCATTTGCGAAATGATTTTATAGAAGGTATAAGATAGAATCTTGATAATGGAGAAACTATCAATTTTCGGACGAACAATTGGACTCAAAACATAAATCTTCAACAATATTTTTACATGAACAAAGCTAACATCAATGATAAACTATCACAATACTCTACACCTTCGAAAGAATGGGATATCACCAAATTATAAATGATCCTTCCATCCCATATTATTTCTCATATACTAAGTATATATATAGATATCCCTCAACACAATACAGAGGATAAAATTATATGGACTCTTACAGCTAGCGGGAAATTCAACACAACTTCAGCTAGACAATTATTGACAAATAATTTAGAGGTTTTGTATGGAACCACCCTTTATTTGGGCCAATTTGCATAGAACCACCCTTTATTTCACTATTGATTTAAAACCACCCCTTATTTCACTTTTTATTACAAAATCCCACCCTCGACCAACTTATGTTAACTATTCCGTCCAAACACTAAAATTACTATTTTGCCCTTGTCATTTTAAACTAATTGTTGAATTTACCAGACAATCTTACATGCTATTACAAGTTTTTACCATTTAATTTATTTTTCTTTCGGTTGTTACTTTGAATTGGGAAAATTTGTTTCTAATCTCAAATTAGGGTTTAGAAGACGTCATTCAATAAAATTATCAACATCCTCTTTCTCCTGCTCCCGCCACCTCTTCTTCGCCGTCACATGAATTCGAACAATAGCATCCAACACAAGGGTTCTTCTCATCTACTATATACAATGTTAAACTTGAGACCATGTCTTCACAAAAAATTGGGCCACTTGATACAATTTGAGTGGAGACATACTTCAATCTTTTTCCATTATTTTTCATTGCAGAAAATTAAATCAAACCACTTCTCCCCATAAAACCACGTACACCACTAATTCCATAAAACATCCAGGCCACTTAGCCCACTCATCCAAATAGGTTATAAGGTTTTTCTCTGCCACGATTTTCCTTTACAATCGGCTATCCTTATCTGTAAGTAAAAGCGGAGCCGGTGTCCAGAGGTAGGCCTTAATTTGGGAGATTTTTAGATTTTACAGTTATACTACTGTTTATGGTGATCTATATTCCCCGTAATTTTCCTGATTTTGTGTGGTGGCGATATAGAGGTTTCAGTTTCATTGTCTGTCTTAGTCTTTTTTTTTTGAAAATGTATTAGTGGGACTCTACAAATAGAGAAGATGGGTATAGATAAGATTTTTGAATGTAAGTATGATTGTTGCTTGATGGTTATCCATATTGTCATTACCGTATTCATTTTGTGTTGAGCTTTATTAATGTGGAATATTCCATTTTACATCTGAAAATTTCCAGTTATGTAAGTAAACAAATGACTGATGTGTACCTTGGGCTATGATAATCACCATTACTTTTCAAGGTGGACAAAATTAGGTGCATCCAGTAAGAAGGAAAACAGGAAAAGAGAGGTTGAAGAGAAGCTAGAAATTTCAACTAAGAAGAAGCACAATTTAGTAAAAGCACTCAACAGGTAAATCATCCTTTTCCTTTACCGTTTCTGCAATTTAGTTCACGCTTCTAAGTTCTAACTACCCTCCCATCCAAAGTATGCTTTGCATTAGCAACTGTTTTTGCCTCTGCCTAGACAATTTTTGTGCAGTACTCACATTTCCTCTGGAAGTTGACATGCCCTCTTCTTTCATATTTCTTCTATCTAATTTGCTATATATTTACATTTTGAGAAAGATCTCTGAAAGCTCCTGCTTTCTCATTTGTTGGTTCACTACAAAAAATAATTAATAATTGAGCTTTTTTTCTGTTCTATCCCAACCTCTTTGTTTGTGTAATGTTAATTACTATGCATCTCTACATACTATATAAATTGATGAAATCTCAACAATCCATTTCTTCGTCTCATGTCATGTCAAGGAAATTAAATTGCATTAGTGTGTCAAGTTAACCTGCTAAACTTGACTCAAAATATGGAGCTTCCACCAATGTACCATCATATTGCATTCTGCTTGAAAGTATTGACCATGCACCATATGATCAAATGTTGGCGTCTTTTCCTGGTTGTAGCTAATAAATGTTGTCATATATTGCAAATAATGCACACATTGTTTTCTCATAACATGTATATTGGACCAACCAATCAGTTCACATTTTCTTGCAGCGTTTCCTGCCATCTTACATAGAACTGGAAGTAGTACTTGGGATTGTAATTGTTACCATGTAAATTATTTCTCATCTGATTGTTGAACAAAGAAGTAAACCTACAGAAACAAAGAATCCAACCGATCCAAGTGTTCTAATGGTTTGCAGGACATTTGAAAAAAGGGAAACCTTTAGCAGACAACTAGGTGTTCGTACAAGGATGTATCAAGAAAATGAAAGTTGGATCAAGCTAGATATGCTTGGTATCTTCTATTGTTTTTTCTTTCTTTCTGCCTTGATTTACCTACAAGCAAATGGAAGTTGGATCAAGCTTGAAATGCTTGGTATCTTCTATTGTTTTTTTTATGCCTTGATTTACCTACAAGCAAATGGAAGTTGGAGCAAGCTATTAATTCATGCTTATCATTTTGCCCTTATAATATTCTGAATCATTTCATATTGAATTATAGTTGGGGACATAACTGGGGAGAGCATTATTCCATTTGCAACTGGAAGCAAATATGTTATTTGGTTTCACCGAATTTGCTTCCTTTTATTACTTTTGTTTTATTTCTTTTCTTTTCCTTTTTCCTTAATTAGTTCTAGGATATTTATCTTTTACCATATATTTTTAGGGTTAGTCTCTATTTAAGAACCCCAGTTTCTATCTTATCATCATCTTTCCATCAGACAATTTAGTTCTGCAACCATGAGCAGGAACTAATCTCCATTGTTTTACTTAGCGGTTGAAACCTTCAGTTATTAAGTTGTGAGATTTCTAAACTCTTGTTCTTTTCCTATGGGTTTGTATTAATTCTCTTGTTCTTCATCTATTGATTTCTATTAGTTTTGCTAGCTTGATCACCTAGTTTGATTGATAGTTTTCTATTGCTAGACTAGAAATATACGGTGGAATTCCTTGTCATTGTAGCGCTCATATCTGCATGATCTGGTAGTTGATTGCTTTTATGAAAGAGAATTGATTGCATGTTAATACTTGACGGTTGTAAGTTATTGCATGCATCCTTATAATTCCTGTGCCCTTTGCTGCTATTTCATCTAATCTTGAGAGGTATCCCTGATTGTTGAATAGTAAGTATTATCAGGACCGGTTGGCCTGCCAATATATTAAAGATTGGAATAGGAACATTCCCTAGGATTGAATAGAACTTGAGATAAATCTATGATCAACTTGATTGACTGTTGTGTGGATACTTGCTAGGTGAAACCCCTTCGCATAATATTCTCACCCAAACTGCCTCTGCTTGTTACTGGTTACTTGTGTGTTCTTGCAATCAAAACCCCCCTTTGGTTACTTGTTCGTTAGTTGGTATTTCGCTTGACTGCATATCGATTGGTGTTTTGATTTCCTTGGGTTCGACCTCTACTTACTTGCTATACTCTAGTTAGTGTTTAGAGTTTATTTCTTTGATTTGGCACTACGACTTTAGCCTCATCACTCCCCAATCGAAATATTATCCCATGAGAATGTTTATAAAATAGTGGGTGCAAGAAAGTTGGCGTGGAGAAAATGTACTTAGCTTACATTCTTCATTAAAAAAGTTGTGTTTAGTTGCAGGTGATCCCCAAAATTAGGCAATATATTTATTGAAGATTTTGTTAAAATGCTTCTGTGCTACAGATTGTCTACGATGTTACTGAAATGGAGAGCTTCAACAATGTCAAGTAGTGGTTGAATGAGATTGGTAGATATATATGCAAATGTCTCTGTCTGCAAGCTTCTTGTCGGAAACAAGTGTGACGTCATGCAATACTTAGAGAAGGACTTTGAGCTGATAGATCTAGCATGACCTTTGTGACAAAGTTGCTATACACCAAAAAACAAGAGATGGTGACGAGTATTTTAAGAGTAAATCATCGAGTTCTGATTGCAGTTTGAGTTTGACCCTTGAATTGGATGTTGAATTTGTTAGCATTCTCAGTGTGGATTTTCTATCTTGTCAGTATTCTTACAAACATGAGCAAAAATATCAAGGCTAAGCATAAGGGTCTAAATGTATGGATCATCTGACAAAGCTCTAAATTGTCTTACATGACTAATTTCTTGCAATTTTTACTACATACGTTTATGTTTATTGCTCCATATGTTGGCACCGGACAATAGGTTAACTTGTAATCTTTATAAACTATATAAATTGCATTAACCCGTGCATGGTGGATTGATCGAATTATCAACATCTGATACTGTTGGTGGATTGATCGAATTGATTATTGAGGAAGTAAGTAGGGTACCGAAAATAGTATTTGGTAGGAGGTGATGCTTATCTGAGGTGGGAGATACTAATTTTTTGGGTAAATGGGAGTATACCCTAAATAGATTACAAGTTTACAACTTACAAGTGTCTAATAGAGGCTTCAGTTAGCATTGATAATTGATCAGCATGAGTATATTAAGAATAGAGATATATTAGAAGTTTTTAATAGAGGCTTCAGTTTCTATGATTGAAGGAAAGCAGTATCATCAGATGTTGATAATAAATAAGGCTATTGATCTTTTGCACTGAAAATGTGTCTTCCGGTCAATTTTGCTGCCTTTTCATTTGCTTAATGTTATATCAAGTTATCAACCAACGTATACATTTAATAGAATTAAGAGAGTCCTATCTTTTTTCACTTGTGTCATACATTGTTAAGAGAGTCTTGTCTTTCTTCCGAGACCTGTAGTTTCAAAATTTTTATTCATTTTATTTTTTCCATTTCAATAACTATTGTTCACGTGTTTTAAACATTTTTTATAATAATAAATTTATTATTATATTTTATATTTATATAATCAAATTATAATCCACTCGATCGGCAAAAATCCTTGTGCGGATTCCCCGACGCCTTCAGCACCACGATGCAATCCTCGCTCTGCTCCGCCTTCACGCTCCGCCACTCGGATATGATTTCAGGCAGGAAGTTACCTTGGAGAAGATCTCCTCGCTAAAATCTAGATATGCAGGAGTCAGATCTGGAGTCTCAAAGACTCGAACGATCTCTCCGAGGTGTCGTATCTCGCAGGCGTCTCCGATTCCTCTTCGTCCTCTACCTCGCGATCGGATTCATACGTTTTGCAGTACACAGATCTCTGATGAAATTGGATTTGAAAAAATAATAGAGAGAGAGAATAGTTGTTAGGTGAGAATGATGATTGATAAAGGAAGAAAAAGGAGATAATAATTGAGTTGGATGGTGCAGTTGATCGGTGTTTGTTAATGCTCCTTCCATGGGTCCAATTTTTGGTTGAATTGGAGGAGAGGGTTAGGTATGTACTGGACTCTGTACGAATTTCCCAATTCAAAGTAACAAGTGAAAGAAAAAAAATTCAAAATGGTAAAAACTTGTAATAGCAGGTAAGGTTACGTGGTAAATTCAGTAATTAGTTTAAAATGTCAAGGGCAAAATAGTAATTTCAGTGTTTGGACGGATTAGTTAACATAAGTTGGTCGAGGGTGAGATTTGGTAATAAAAAGTGAAATAAGGGGTGGTTTTAAATCAATAGTGAAATAAAGGATGATTCCATCCAAATTGACCCAAATAAATGATGATTTCCTGCAAAAAGATACAAAACTTATACAAATGGAAAAATTCCACCAAAGATACAAAACTTTATTTGGAAAGCTATATCAGGTAATCTTCCAATAACAGGACGATTAAATAGGTTCTATAATAGAGTTCCATTGTACCGCTCTCTTTTCAACCACCCAACAGAAAGTAGAGAACATCTATTTTTTGAATGGCAATACACAAATATCCAAATTCAAAAGTATGAACAAATCTTAGGAAGATCATTTCAATTTAAGTATATAGATTCTTTTGAAGAAACGCTCGCTAATATCATAAATCTATACAAGAAAGAAAATAACAAAATAGAAACAATAATATTCTTATGGTGCCATATCTGGCCGCATAGGAATTCGGTTATTTTTAGAAATGAACAAGTATTCAAAGAAGGAATAGCTCAAAACGCTTTTATCCAATACAAACAAATAGAAAGTGCAATAATACAAACTAAGGGGCCTAAAATTATCAATAAAAGAAATAAAAAGGAAAAAAATACATCAAACCTGAGAAAGACCTCCCAAAGGTTGGACTAAAATAAGTTTTGATGGATCCTTCATCTCCCAAAATCATATTACTATAGAATGTATTGCCAGAGATAGTAATGGACATGTTATGGATATATACAGTAAACGAGTAAAAGCTAAATCGCCATTACAAACCGAAGCTTTAGCCTTGCTTTTTGCAACAAAAATTGCTATTAAATTAAAACTATCAAATGTAATCTTTGAAGTAGACATTTTAACTTCTATTAACTCGATCAATAAGGTTTGGAAAATATTTTGAGAAATTAAAAACATCATTCTAGATGTTAAAAAAAATTTAAATAATTATCCTAATGTTAAGATTGTACATTGCTTTAGAGAAGTAAACAGGGCGAACGACTTCCTAGCTCACCTGATATAAATCCACATTTCATTAAAACAATAGTAAACTTCAATCCTGATTACAGTATATTTGATTATTATAGGAGTAATTTAGGCCACACATTTTGGCCTCTAATCTATATACATCACATCGCCTCTTTTTCGAGATCATCGCTGATGATGGTTCGGGATGGTCTCTACTCATAGGTGACACCCTGCTCTTTGCCTATTTTCATATATAAAAAAATCAATAAGAAAAAAAGAATAAATATCCATAGAGTTTCTAGATCACTCATCCTGCTAGGTTGACCAACTCGTGATTGGTAGTTTTGAGTCAAAATGGACTGGGTCAAGGGCTACACGTCGATATACGTGTAAAACGGCCAAATTTGGGGTAAGTAACCCTTTTTTCCTTTTAAATTGTATTTTCTAACCCGAAATATTTCTAGTGTGGTAATTAACCTTTTTGTGTTGATGACAATTTGTTTTGATGACAGTTTGTGTTGATGTTGATGACAGTTTGTGTTGATGACAGTTTGTGTTGATGACAGTAATTTTTGTTGATGACAGTAATTTTCGTTGATGACAGTAATTTTCATTGATGACATTAATTTTTGTTGATGACAGTAATTTTCGTTGATAACAGTAATTTTCGTTGATGACAGTTTGCGTTTTTATATTTTTATATCATATTTGATTATAATTTTTATCATCATTTATATTAATTTTGTCATCATAAGATGAATAAAAAACACCGACGACATAAACTGTCATCCATACGACATAAACTGTCATCTGATATGATCATGAACTGTCATCTGATATGATCATGAACTGTCTTCCGACAACATGAACTGTCATCTGGGCATCAAGAACTGTCATCCCATGACAAGAACTGTCATCCCATGACAAGAACTGTCATCCCATGACATAAAATGTCAACAACCATTCCAAACCTAACTCTACAAAAGCACGACTATAATAAACTGTCGTCCAAATTAAAATGTCATCCAAACTTTACAAAAGTTTCATCGTAGACTATTTAACTATTATTGTCATCCCACCTAAAAAAAGTCAATCAAAATATTTTTTTTACAATCGATGACAGTTTTTTATTCAATACCAATCAAAACCTTTCTACTTTCCTCTCTTCTTCTTCATGTTCTTGAACATAGCACATTTGATGACAATTATACATGTCTCTTCTGCGTCGGTACAAATCAATGACAATTAATGACAGTTTCACGAAGATCTGCATTTGTACAAATTAATGGAAAGATTGTATCAGTGCCAAGAAATCAATGAGGGAGAAGACATAAGAAGCATCAATGGAAGTTGGAACTCATCGCAGACACATAAATCGATCATATTATACTAGCTAGTGCCTGAAGTATACATAAACTGATGTCAGTACTTAGCTTATGGATTTACATAAATGCTTAGCTATTAGCCTTAGTACATTTGCAAATCTAAACCACATTTTCAGCATTGTGATGTCGAAGGCTATTCAGCAGTGATGTAATTTATTCAAGAATCAATAAAAAGAAGATGTGCAACAGTTTTCACACATGATAGCCACCCTAAAATAGCACCTAATTGACTTATTGACATATATATATAACCAAATACATATAAAGAACAAACACTGGATGAATATTTGCAATTAATGCACAAAGTAACCTACACATGCCAAAATTGTGGGAATCAAATTTGCTAAATGACACACCAAAGCTTACGAAAAGCTAGATCTACTATCATCCGTCCCTTAAAAGACATAAACTGTCATCCACCCTTCAGAAAACCCTAACTGCACAGCTTTGTTTACCACGATATTACAGTTTTGCTTGATTGCTTGGAATATAGAAAACAAAGAATTTGGTCACACAAACAATATGACAGTTGTGTATGCTTTGTCATCAAAATCACTTGTTCTTAAAAGACTTCCTAATGAATTTCTTATTTACATCAGTCCATAACAAAACTAATGTAATTTAGATCCTCAAGAGCATACCTAGTTTCCGAGGAACCTCGTTGCAGGTAGACACGAGTTCATCGACGTCATCTGGAGGTAGTAGAAGGTGGAGATCTGGTGGTTACAGAGAAGAATAATGATTATTGAATCCAGATCTGGCGAAGAGTTGAAATCGACTGTGGATTTGGAGTTCGAATCGCAATCTACGAGGCAGTAGGAGAACGGATTCTCCTTGAACCGCGATGTAAACGAGAGATCGATCTCCTCGCTCCCATTCTTGGACAACTCAACAATGGCGGAATCAAGGCCAACATGATACTCTCTCTCTTTCCTTGCTCCCACTCTTGGACGGAGACGGAGATGGAAGAAGAACCGAGAGAACGAAGATGGAAGAATAAGCGGGAGACAGAGACAGAGGTGGAGGAGATGGAGATGGAAGAAGAAGCAGGAGACGAGAATTGTGGAGGCGGTAGGGAAAAAGGAGGAAGAGAAGGTTTAAGAAATATTAGGGTTACTAAAAGGTTAGTTTCTTTAATTCAAACGGAATAAGCTTAGAAATCACTCTCATAGTCTATATAGGGGCAATGGGCCCTTAATTCGTTAAAACGGTGTGGTATAGCTGCAAGTGGTGAAAGAACAACTATTTCCACAACCTTTCATGGGCCTGGGGCTTCACATGGGCCGTATAATTAATTGTTTTATATAATTTCTGAATTTTGACTTTTAAGTTACATTTGCAATCAAAGTGTAGTATGAGTATAAGGTTGCATAATAGGATTAACATGTACTACAACGTGACAAGGACATGAAATATTATCATACTTCTGATGAGATAATATATTATGATCATAATAACAAGAAAAAACAGTTTTGCAATGTCAGCTCAAAATACATTAGCTATTAGGCTGTAATCCGATATAACTGAAACCGTTTAAAATCGAGGATTTTACTTGAGTGAAATTCAGGAATACAAATATCACAATGGGCAACTGAATCGACTTCAATGATCGAGGCAAGTTGCGCTTAAATTTGTAACTAAATTGACCAAGACAATTGTGATCTAGTGCTTTAAAGCTAGCTTGTTGATTGCATGATCTTCTTCTATGGGATTGATTCACAAAGATACAAAGGCAACCAACTACTTCTTTATGGTGAGGATCAATCACACACCCTACTTAACCACTTGCTATACAGAAACTAAAGCATTACTTCAATGAATCGATCATGAGCAGAATTTAAGGTTGGTTAGTTTATTCTCCGAGACGCTCAATGAGCTTCTCCAATGCTTCTTTCATCCACCAATCTCTACACATTTCTCTCGCATCCTCGAGGTCCATCTGCATACCCAACAAGACCATACTTGTTTATAAACATTGTTATATATACTAGCTAGCTAGTTTATATGAGTTGTACGTGTACATACCCATATTCTGCCGCGTGTGCCTCTTTCTTGCCAAAGATCAAGTTGGTTCGTAACAAGCAAGGGAAACATATACCCCTCATGGTACTTGTCTTGTGTTTTGCTTTTGTAACTCCATTTTCCCAAGAGTTGCTGCCACACCAATATTGCAAAGTTTGTTAGAAAAACTCGCAAGTCTCGTTCATTCATACTATATGTCTATGATTTCAAGTCTCAAGGAAAATTACGGGAGACAGGAATGCACCGTGTCCAATTCCATAACTGAGCCGAAATGGTTTCAACGCTATATGATTGCATTTATTTTTTTACACTATACTCCCTCCGTCCCATAATATAAGTAACATATATAATTTAGGCACATATATCGATGCACGTTTTGCATTGTTAATATCTCTGGTTATATGGTGATAAAAATTATAAAATTTTGATATTATTAAATTCCTCATCGAGACGAATCAAACAAAACCCAACATCACTATATTTCTTCTTATATATTGGAATGAATTTAGAAATTAGTATTGAATTGTGAATATGCTACTTATAATATGGGACGGAAGAGTATCTTTAAAGGGTTTTTCTAATGTGGCCAAGAGCACACAAGAGACAAACTCATCTTTAAAACGCTAATTAATTGCATTTAATCAAAAACTAAAACTATGGGCTCAAAAATCAACACCGAAAATTATTACACAATTGTTAGTTTCGCAATCACAATCAGAATCTCGCATCGAAGTGTGCGATTGATTTAGAAAACCGGTTTAATCGATCTCTGAAATTTATAATGTAGGAGGGATAAAGAGAGTGGATTAATTTGGAAATGAAAAAGTCAAATAATGTGGGCTGGGTGGATGAAGATTGAAGAGAGTGACAAACCTGAATGGTGCCAACTACTCCTGCCTCTTCTAGTGTTTCCCGGCACGCACCTTCCTCCACCGACTCTCCTACCTCCCAACCACCCTGCTTATTAATTCATCCATTAACTAACTTAACTAATCACAATCCTTAATCATCACTACTAATATAATTAATCATTACCTTTGGGAAAAGGATCCCTTGACCTTTCTGAGAGGTAATCACTAGCACTTCCACCTTGCCTCCATTTCTGTATCTGTATGGTATGCATCTGCACATAAATATTCACAAATTAATACTGTACTACTTGCAGCAGATAATTAATTAGTACAATCAAAGCAGCGAACCACACCCGACGACAAGACGACGGCCTTTGTAGTAGCGTTGTGATGGCCTTGCACAGCTGCGTGATACCACGGCCATTTCTATCCTCTTTTGATTTAAGCAGATTGATTCAGTGTTAGCTAAAGTGTCTGGCTGTGGAAGATGAGTTTAAACCCAAAACACTTTCCACAGCCTTTATATAGAGATCAGCTTCACTTATACATGCCTGTTTTTTTAATTTATTTGAATTAAATAATTTACTTATCATGTTGTAATTTAACATCCACATCAGACTTGTTATGTACACCTCACGGAATCACTGAATTAAATACTCCTCTCTTGATCTTCCCATTTGCTTTTGACACATTTATCGAGATATATTTTATAACGTTAATATCTCTAAATACACGATAATACAATTATATTTTTGTTTATATTGTTAAAGTATTTATTGAGACGAATCAAACGCGATCTCATATGCCTATATTTATTTTTATATATTGAAATCGGTTGGTTTATAACTAGTATCGAAAAGATCCATGAATTACGGAGAGTACTTGTTTTTTACATTAAAAAATTACGCGTAGAGAGATGCCACGTCGGCCGCGTATCACTCTCACTCGGTTTGGAGGAGTTGCTTTCGTATGTGACTGGCTTCCACGTCTGATTAATCTCAAGGAACTGTTTGCTTCATGCTTCAATTTTTTTTAACGTGTTAATATATCTTGTATATTAAAGTTTTTTATTTTGAAGCTTGTAAGTGATATTGGAAGAAAATTAGACAGAACCTCCGCTTCAACAAAACACTCTCGAAAAAAAAAAACTGCTTGTCTTCTAGATAGTAACAGGGGCCCGTTAGATGATTAGCTCCAAATTTATAATTTTATGTGTTTTTATAGTAATAATTACTTATTATTCAGTTATTGTTAGTCTCTCTTCGTGTAAGAGGTTTCAGTTCCCTCTTATGGTGGGTGGTTTTCAGTCCCGTATTCTGATGGATAGTGGTTTCGACTAGGAGAGATGCAAACAATGGTATGATTTTCTTTTGTTTAACAGATTTACAATGGATATCAACTTCCCGTATTCAATCTGGGGAATCAGATTATCATCTTCCTTCTCAAAACTATGGTAAATCAATAGACCCCTTCATAGATGGCTGTATGTTAAGACAACGAAAGTTCAAACGAAGACATGTAGAAACGTTAGATGTCATTTATAAGATTCTTAGTTTTATTGGAAAAGATTGTTGTTTGATTGGATTAGATTTAGTTTCTTTGTATTATGTTATCTATTGTAAACTACTGGTGACATACTCTAAATAAATTCTATTGTTTGTCTTTCAAAAAAAAATTATTATATTTTTATATTAAATAAAAAATAATTTAGTAATATTGGGAATTACAAAAAGTTGGATGGGAGCCTAACAACTAATGTGCTCCAATACCCTTGTTCAAAGCAAAACTCAATCTCTGAAAAATGAAAGACCGAATATTAAGATTAATTGCGTGACTCTGAGCAGCACGTGTGACCCTAGACAAAAAATCGAGAGCATCACCCGTAGTTACCCAAAGGTGCAGAAGGCAAAAGCAATAAAATTGTAGCCATTATCAATATATATGCTGGTTATTAAAACTCATTCTTTTAAATACTACAACGATTTTATAAATAAATTGTTAAAGTTAAAATTGTCAATATATATAAAATTCTAATTTATCAAGCTCAAATATTTTGAAAAACTTATATACACAAGAGAAATGTAAAATAATATTTATGAAATAGGTTATTGACATATTTTTTCAAGTGAGTTTGATTCAGACAATTTCGAATCTTTTGTTGGGTCGAATTGGACAATCTCTGATAAAGAACGACGAGTTCGGATTAATTTCTCCGGGAGATTTTTGGATTTTGATTAATCCATTCAAATGAATTTTTTTAACAAGCCAAAATATATTGAAATTATATCAAAAAAATTATAAAATTATAAAAAAATAAAAAAATATTATATCAAAATAATTTTTATAAACATATCTCGGATCACTATGCTAACCAGCATAAAAACTCTACTAATTCGAAACAAAGAAAATCCTGGACTAGCATTCTTCTTTTAACAAAAAATAAACTTTAGTGGAGTACCATTTTTCTTTATAACAAACAATAGTTTTTACTCTTTTGTCAAGGTGGTTTCGTGAAGAAAATTCGAAGACTCATTCTTCTTATAACAATGGTGAGTTGTGAACGGGGCATATGACTTGAGACGGGGCATCGAGATATGCATTACGCCAATGGTGAGTTTACTATGTGATGCATATGACTTGAGACTTGAGAGTTGGCTTTAGGAAGGTGCTGGTGGAGGTTTATTCTAAGCTTGTTGTGGGTTTTATCAGAGATGAGTTGAATGACGCTCATCCTCTTTTTTTCGTGTTACGCATGTGACATGGCTTCACTTGAAAAGTCTCGGATACACATCTGTATAAGAAGGCTAATTAATTGTCTAGCTGTCAGATTAGCTAGGTAGTTTGTTGTTTATGATTTTTTAAATTTGTTAATAATCCAACTATCCAAGTTAATCAGATTCATAAAATATTTAAATAAAATGTATATAAGAGAAAAAATGTAATATGATAAAAGATTTTTTTTAAAATGATATTTATTGTTAATACTATCAATATGAATCTTTTTTATTTTTCCCCTTATTTTATCTATTTTTATAATAAAAGATAAAATCGGATGATGTGTATGTAGCCGGTGAAGTTGCCTAGTCCAAAGTTTGGAAAAACGGCTAATTGAACCTCAGGACGACATATGACAAAACGATGCTCCATTTTAGAATATGTATAGAATACTTTCTGTTTGTGCCTAAAAATACGACGAGTAAGGAACGCGTGACCAAGAGCCCATATGATGACACGTGGATCAAGAGAGATCCAAGAGCCCATATGATGACACGTGGCACCCCTTGTCCCCGCCGCCGGAGCGCCGCCGGAGCGCCGCCGGAGCGCCGCCGGAGCGCCGCCGGAGCGCCGCCGGAGCGCCGCCGGAGCGCCGCCGGAGCGCCGCCGGAGCGCCGCCGGAGCGCCGCCGGAGCGCCGCCGGAGCGCCGCCGGAGCGCCGCCGGAGCGCCGCCGGAGCGCCGCCGGAGCGCCGCCGGAGCGCCGCCGGAGCGCCGCCGGAGCGCCGCCGGAGCGCCGCCGGAGCGCCGCCGGAGCGCCGCCGGAGCGCCGCCGGAGCGCCGCCGGAGCGCCGCCGGAGCGCCGCCGGAGCGCCGCCGGAGCGCCGCCGGAGCGCCGCCGGAGCGCCGCCGGAGCGCCGCCGGAGCGCCGCCGGAGCGCCGCCGGAGCGCCGCCGGAGCGCCGCCGGACCATCTTTGATGAACATCAAGTGTTCATAAATGTTCATCACAATGTTCATAAATGTTCATTTGTATATACTCTACTGAATGTTCATCATATTATACTTAAAAGTTTTCCAACTGAATGTTCATCACATTCTACTTAAATGTTCACTAATTTTTGATGAACATCAAGTGTTCATAAATGTTCACTAATTTTTGATGAACATTAAGTGTTCATAAATGTTCATCACATTATACTTAAAAGTTTTCCAACTGAATGTTCATCACATTCTACTTAAATCTTCACCAATTTTTGATGAACATCAAGTGTTCATAAATGTTCATCACATTATACTTAAAAGTTCACCAATTGAATGTTCATCTAAATGTTCATCATCTCATACTTAAATGTTCATCATCTCATACTTAAATGTTCATCATGCCATATGATGACACGTGACACCCCTTGTCCCCCCCTTGTCCCCACCGCCGGACTGCCGCCGGACCTCCATCGGACTTCCGGTCGCCGGACAACCACCGGGTGGTCGCCGGGAGTTCGCCGGGAGTTCGCCGGACCACCACAACTACCCCCCACTTGTAGTGGGGGTAACTAGTTTAATCTAAGCCATTGGATGAGCATCCAATGGCTTAGATTCATTCTTATTTATCTCTAAGAGATGGTTTATTATGGGATTCTCACCCAAGATTTTTTTTAAAATGATATTTATTGTTAATACTATCAATATGATTCTTTTTTATTTTTCCCCTTATTTTATCTATTGTTATAATAAAAGATAAAATCGGATGATGTGTATGTAGCCGGTGAAGTTGCCTAGTCCAAAGTTTGGCAAAACGGCTAATTGAACCTCAGGACGACATATGACAAAACAATGCTCCATTTTAGAATATGTATAGAATACTTTCTGTTTGTGCCTAAAAATACGACGAGTAAGGAACGCGTGACAAGCTACGCGTAGAGTGATCACGTCGACGTGACGAGAAGAAATGAAGATGTCGTCGACGTTGAAGATAAAGTCGGCCGAGTGAATATTATCTCTTTTCTTTATTATATTATTAATGTAATTGGTAAAAGATACTAGAAAGAATATCTTTTTACCTTATTGTTATATCGTCATAAGATAAAAGTAAGAGATAAGATCTCGTTTCCTTAAAGATATTATTAGGGTTAGCCTATAAAAGGAGGCTAACGCCAGCTTTTCAACCCTAGTTTTCCATATCGTTCTTGAGTGTTGAGATTATACCGTATTCTTTGATCTTTGCCCTACAATTGCTTAGTTATCATCTTGTTGGTAATTTCGCTACAAACAATTGGCGCCCACCGTGGGGCTTAATAAAAAAGGTATCGTCTCTCCATACGAAAAGAATTTCTTCTTTGCAGGAAAACCATGGCCAGCCCGACGAACAGCCCGCGTAACAACGAAAAGAGATCCGAAGAAGATCCCGCGACGACATCTCTCCCTCCAGGTAGAGAAGAAATCGGGAAATCTCTCTCGAAGATTCCGGTGTTCCAAAGACCATAACTCCCAATGGAGAACGAGGAGCAGACGACGAGGTTACCGATGTGGCCGCCGTCCGAGTTCAATTCGATACCTTCCAGAAAGCGTGGGCAGAGACCAAAAGCGCCAGCGGGGAAAATACATTAGGACTCACCAGAGAGAACGAACGACTGTGTTCCATAATCAAAGAACTTAAGGAAGAATCTGCGAGACCACACACCTATGTTCGTAGTCAGAGTGTCGTTCGACGCCTAGACATGGACGCCGTCGCTGAAGAAGGAGAAATTTATGGGTCTCAGGAACACCAATACATCATCCCGTCGAGAGAGAGGATCCCGAGAAGGAAGGCCGAAGAAGACATGACGCCAAGTGTCGTCGCGACGCTCGTAGCACAACAAGTCGCTGCCTTGAGGAAGGAGATGATGCTAATGCCCGGGGCTCCCAAATCCATAATCCCTGAGCACGAGTTCGGATATCAAGAGAGTCCCATCGTCGCCGCCATCGCCGCCCAGAAGATAGCCAAGAAGTTCACCGTCGCTGATCTTCCCGACTACGATGGATCCGACGACCCAGAAGAGCATATCCTACTCTACAAAGCCAAGCTCTCCAAGAGTCCAATCGAGCCAGAGCTAAGAGAGGCAATGATGTGCAAATTCTTTAGTTCAACGTTGAAGGGTCCGACCTTGACATGGTTTATCCACCTACCCAAAGGAAGTATCTCGTCCTATGCCGAACTCTCCAACATATTCCGCCTAGAATTCGCCAGCAGTAAGATGTTCGCAAAGCAGCCTTCAGACCTCCATAACATGCGCATGAACAAAGGCGAAACCATAAGAGCCTTCATGAAGCGTTTAAACGACGAAAAGATTACGATCCCAGACTGTAGCGAATCTACTGCTGAGGACGCGTTCAGGTGTGCTCTCCCCCGAGATAGTGACCTATACAAGGAATTGACAAAGACTCGTCCTGATTCATTCGTCGCGACAAGGGAAAGGGCTATGGAAGCTATGCGCCTCGAATAAGATCTCCTAAGACATGCTAGAGAGAAATCACGATCTCCGCGTAGACGAACCCCTCCGCGCAGAGATTCTCCTCAGTGAAGAAGTAATGAACGCCACGACAGGAGAAACAAACCATTCCAAAGAGAGCCTCCCATGGTGCATAACATGAGCGAGATCAATAACGTTTACACGGTCGAAAGGGGTGTACACATGAAAACTGACGCGTTGCGAGTCATGAACGCGATGGAAAAACGCCGCGACGTGAAGTGGCCTAAAAAGCCAAATCCAGAGAAGAGGCCAGGACCAGGGAGAGGATATTGCGAGTTCCACAACGACTCAGGCCATTCCACATATGATTGTTACACCCTAAGACATGAAGAAAGCTACTAACTTGTCTAGTTCTTGTTGGACTTCCTTAGCTCTCGAACGAGTCAATGCACCTTCAAACTCGGGAACTGTTGGTGTCGGTTGATGTCCAGATGATCCTTCATCACAATCTTTTCTCCAATTGATTCTTGGTCTGTACGCACCTTATTCGCCCAAGAATTCACCATCGGAGCTGTAGATTGAGTTTCCTTTCCCTTCGAACAAGTGGAGTGAACATTCGAAGAGCTAGGGTTCGCTTCAGTCAAATCCGGGAACTCTCCGTCCCCCAAATCCTCCTCAATAGCTCCCATAATCTCCTTCTGAGATTGCGCACACGATCGCGCTTGCTTCCTGGTTAGAATCCTCACCGAAGGAGCACGTTTCACCACCGACGTCACCATCAAGCCACAATTCTGTTGAAAAAACGGTCACGCCTTTTCCCCCCAATCAGGAAGAGAGAGAAGAAAAAACGGAATTCGCGAATTATCTTTAGTTTTTATTATATTGGTTAGCCGAACTTACCGATTTATTTGTACCGATCATTTGGTTAACCGACATGGGTTAACAGACAATTACGGTTAGGTAAACATATATTAGAAATCACTAACCGAACATTTGGTTAACCGATCATTGATTCACCAAAGCACGGTTAACCGACCACGCCCACCCCTAAATTACTTACCCCTCTTTTGGATAAATAGTTGTTGATTTGTTTTTTTACCCAAAAAGTTGTATTGTATTAATCGACTCTTTAACAAATGATGACATCCAATTTCATTAAGTATATATATGACAAAAGTTTTACAGAAATACCTACTTGCTTGAATATTTGCAATCATACCCCGTACCCAATTTGAATACCGACACTTTTTCTTCAAGACTTATTCATTTGCAAATATACTCAGACATTTTAAATAAGACCGACATTTGTATCAATAATTCCGGCTTTTTTCCATACTTGTTTATTGCAAATATACCAAGACATTTTATTTAATAAGACCGACCTTTGTTTCAATAATCCCGGCTTTTATTTTCCGTACTTGTTCATTTGCAAATATACCTTATTTGGTGTATTCTTGCAACACTAAAATAATATGGGTATTTATGTAAATTATTTATTGAGATTTATTATCAAATCCGTGAAAATTCTATTGAGGGAAAAATAATTTTATCGAGTAATACTAAATTTTTATCATTAAATAATGATAAAAAAGCCATCATCGCCAAGAGATATATGTACATCGGTACAGTGAACCAGTATTTATTTATTCAGATTGTATAAGTTCGTTAAGTGTTCAACCAAAAAAAACTTAGTTAGGCTCCGTTCGGTATATAGAGCTGAAATAGTAGCTGAAACTGAATAAGTAGCTGGAACTGGAGCGGGAGCTGAATGAATAGCTGAAGCTGAAGATGTAAACGCGGTTTAAAAAGCTACTTGAATGTTCGGTAGTTCTAGCTGAATTTGTAATAATAATAGTAAAATTACAAAAAAAGACATAATAAATTATTTAAATCTTTATTGATAAAGGGTAAAAATGGATTAAAAATTAAGTTAAGCTTGTTAAGCTCCATTAATCTAGGGGTGTAACATTAACAAATTAAGCTACTTTATTCTACATTAATCTTGTTAAGCTAGATGAATGTTTTTTCACCGAACACTTAATAACTAGATGAAATAAAAAATTAAGCTCCGTAATGTGCAAAAAAAGCTCTGCCGAACGGATCCTTAGGCTCTAGTGGCTAAGAAAACTAAAATATGCAGTAGTTAGAATCATATCTTATGATCAGGAATAAAATGTAATTTATAATAGATATTCATGATTTTAAAAATTTCTCTACCTTCTTCCGATTTTATTGCAGTTACTAATGAATTATTGGATTGTCCTTCCGGAAAAAGAGGAAGAAATTATTGGATGGTGGTAATGATAATAAAGTTTCAAATTATTTCAACAGAAATTATAAATATTGGTGTATTAGGAGAGACTCATGTTCGAATTAGTGGTTCAGTTTTCCGTGTCTCGTCGGGTTTTAGAAAATAGTAAATCTAATTTTGATATTTAAAAAATTTAAGTTAAAATTTTTTATCAAATAGATTTAGTTTATTTATTATATCCAAATTTAGTTTAATTTTTAAAAATATCTGTTTAATTTGAATTATTACCTAAATAGCTACAGTAAAAAGATCATCAATTCTTCAATATAAAGTTTTTGAATTAGTATGATAAACATTTAAAAAAAAAAGAGTGTTAATCAAGCATTGTTTAAATATTTAAATAAATTTAGTTTAAAGTTTTTAAAATTTATGAAATATAAGATGAAATCTTTCTATATAATTATTAAATAACTCTTTGTATATTAAAGTAAATAAAATATTATTAGGGGAATTTAAAAATATAATTAAAGAAGCATAGTATCTTGTATATCTTAATTATCCTAAAATAAACATTTACTCATACTAGTGTCCGGGACCCGTGCTTCGCACGGGATATACAATGTTTTTGTATATAAGAGTTCGTTTTAGGAATGGAGGTTGTATTTAGGCTTTTGTAGTTACGTGACAAACACAACAATTATATTTCACAAGATATACAAATAAAAACAAAAGGCATAAACGAGAAAAAAAAAGTACAAACATATACATTACAAACATAACTCTGCTATACAAAGTACCTATTTTTAAAAATGCTGGCGCATTTTGGAACGCTTGATTGCAATTGTCTTCTTTCCAAAAGGATACACATCATATTTTTCTCTCGGGGCTCGAACCAGGATAATGTGACCTATCCCCGGTCTTTGTCGTGCCAAACATCAACAATATATTTCTCTTGAAATAGAGTTGTAGGAGGAACACAAATCTTGTAGTAAATCTCATGAATTTTCTAGAAAGTTTTAGTATCGCAGAGGGTTAAATACTCAACTTCTTACCGTTTGGCACCGCAATTTATAAAACCATTATCATTTATAATGTCAATATTTTTAATAAAGAGATTATGTAAGTTTGTAATCCGTGTCAAATAAAGGCTTTATAATATAATTTATAATGGCTTTATTAATGATAAATGGATAATGAGCCAAACAAATTTATTTAAAATAAAGGCTTAAATAAAAAAGTGTCTTTATAAAGAGCATAGCCAAACAGACTCTCGTGATTAGCATATAAATTACCAACTATTATTGTCTCATACAAGGAGCCAATCAGAACATGTTCTGATTCAATAATCTCAATGTGGTCTTCAATTAAGTAGAAACGACTAATTACAAAGATATAACAAAAATACCACCTTCAGGAAATCAAATGACTTATCACACAAGGAGAGTGGGCTTAATGGTGACATATAGTTTATGATTGAACTAATATATATAATGTGATGAACATCCCTAAAATCTAGACCAAATATATATGTTTGAAATAATATGAAATAATATACCGAATTCGATAAATATCCCTTATAAAATCTAGACCAAATAACAAGCAGTGGTCTTATTAAACCCATGGAATTCCTTGGGCAGAATCAGAACCAAATACAACCTTTAAAAGTGCGGGTTCACGTCAGCCCAATTTGGTTGCAATCTATTAACAATTCGTCTTATATTTGCTTATACTACTTGGTCTTTATATATGTCTTTCATGTATCAATATATATCTACAATTGCTTTTCTAAAACAGTGAATATATTATCAACTTATTTACTTTCATTGATCATCATTTTACGCCCAATGACCTCGTTCATTTGAGTTAGACACTTAGGACAATTCATACATACCTTTATAACGCTACCTTAAAACACTCATTTAGTTGATCCGGATTTTCGATTATAATGTGAATAATACTTTTGAAGAGAAAAATATCATGTAATCGGTAGCCCTTATTAAGAATGCATACTGACTACCCAGTTTGATCAAAGTTAAGCAAAAAAAAAACTGATATCAAATCAGGCACACTAAGAAATCATTTCTTGATATAAATGCAGCTTGCTATTTGTCAGGTTTTCTGTGCATTTTCAGTGAGAGCATCCACGGATATATGCAATGATACTATGATAGAATCGTAAACCACTTTGCTCTGTCAAAACTGAGAATAATGAAACATTTTACATAACTCTAAGAATACTAAACAAGCTAACAAATTGACTGATCTAGCTTTACAATTACTATAGTAACAGATAATCAAGCTAATATATAATAGCCTGTTACAATTGGTGACTAATACAACTTTTTACAATTAAGAGAATCTCGGCCTTTCCACCAGAAGCTCCAATTCCATTGCGTTCACCAGCCTTAAACAAGTAATTTTCCACAATCACATTATGAATGTCTTCCTCAAAGACAAGATAGAAACACTCCCTGCATATCTTTTACCAGTAAGAGTATAAACAAAAGGAGCTCAGAATAGCAAAAGTGGCTTATTTGGTAACTAAATTTAGAATTGAAAAGGGAAAGGAAGTGGATTACCTGTTCAAGGGTTTTGAGGCGCTTGAGAGAGGCTCTTCTGTCCTTGCAAATGGAGAAATTTTGACCTCCTCCACTCTTCTGCTTACTCCGCTTTGTTATGGAGAGCCAAATTTGTCTTGCCTATTTGTTATATACACATAAAGAACTTGAATAGTTTAATATTTTTCGGGTGGTTCTCATTGCTTATCTTCTTTTCTTGCTAGTGGTCTTGATTTATGGTTTTCAATGTTAAATTTGGATGAGCTCCCTAAAGCTTTTTTATAGTATGTAAATTCCAGTCAGAAAAGAGCACAAAAAACAACCAGTTAGTACATGTGAAACATCTATAGCCAGGTTCAATCGAGAATCAGTTAATATTATGAATTGACCTGAGACGGATGAATGAGACGACGAGTAATAGCAGAATATTATAAATTGCAGGTTAATTTTGTTCAATTATAATATGGAATTATAGATCAATCCAAGTTGAAGTCTAATTTTTAGCTCACATGTCCTTGTTACTATTCGTGAAGCTCCATTTATACAATAATAAGCAGTCTAAGACTCTCAATGTGAATTAGTCTCAGAACATTCAGCTAATTAAGATCCATGCTAAAATATTCCATCATGACAGATGCATAGAAATAAAAATAAAAGCTTTTATAGATAAAGCTAATTAAAGAAAACCATGAATCTTAATAAAGGGGGAGTTGTGAGATAAATCTTACATTTTTGGAGGGGTATTCTTCAATGCCAATATCCATTCTTGAATTAACCGTCTCAAATTTCATAGAGAGAAGTTGCATGAATCATAATTTAGTTTGTAAAGTATATTCAAGGTAAATTTCAATGAAGGATAAGCAGCCTCATTGTTCTCATTTTTCTTGTCTGAAAAATACAAAATATTAACATTTCAGACTGATATTTGCAGAAGAAACAATGTAAATGGTTGTAAGAAAACATACATTCGACGAATCTCAGCTGAGGGATGTGGGGGAAGATCCATGATGTCATCGTAATGACGGTACTCGGGATCATCAGCACACACAACAATAATCTTGTCATCTTTCTCCCCCTGTGATTGAGAGGTTAGTTGTTGCCTTAATGCCTTTTGTTGCAAGACTTCACAATGAGTAAACAAAACCAATTGTATATGTACCTGATCAATCATAGGCATAACCACTATAGCATTGGCTCGCAAGAAGCAACCAGGAATAATAGGCTCCTATTAATTTGTGGAAGCAGAAATTTAGGAACAAAATCAAATGCATAGTATTTTAGTTAAATCATAAATATTTGAGGTTTCATAATGTCTGCAAAATGTGTCAAAGTTGCTACCTGCATGATAACAAAAACATCCAGAGGATCATTGTCCTCACAGAGAGTTTGAGGGATGAACCCGTAGTTGTGTGGGTACGCGACTGAGGAGTAAAGGATACGGTCGACCTGCAGATGTACCGAATTTTATTCTCAGATTGAATCTTATCAAACTATGCCATCCGAAAATATAGGAATCCACTCATTTTATTACCTTGATAAGTCCTGTTTTTTTGTTATGTTCATATTTGACCTGCTCCCTTTGGCTACTTCAGTCACCTGCGTGAGTGAATCACAATTGAATTAGAACCATATTGGTATGTAGAGGCTAAAGAATATTGGTATATATTTTTGTGTCTTAATCATTAAGAGGCTATATAGTAAAATGCATTCTTAAAGCATAAAAGTTTCCAAAAAACAGATATCAATAAAAAAAGGGAAATCAGCAAGATTTGAATTATCAATAGAACAACATAGAAAGAGGTTTGCAACAACTATATCAGTATGTTACAATACTTACATTATAAAACATCAATTCCTAGCATCTGGAGGAATACTGATTCAACCTTGTAACATAATGAAAAATCAAATCAAATCAAATCAAAACATCCTTCTCTCCATCCCGTAATCTAAATGTAGAATCTTTAATTATCAAGTCAGATCCATAGAGACTTTTTAACATATCAAAATGGAAGGCAATTAGATCATGTTATTATAAACACAAGAATCGGGTACTTACACAGTTGAAAACATTTGGAGCTCCAGGTCCTGCATCAACAAAACAAAAACACATAAAAACGCAATTCAAGAGTAGTAGAATCAAACGATAGTCCAATTACACATTTTCAGAGTTAATCATTCAAGATTAAAAAACCAAACAAAGCCCAGTCCAGAATCTCATAATGCCGAATCAGACCTAACTGGAGCAAGGTTATCAGCTTTAAGTTATTCAACCAGCAAAAGAGTAAACTTCAATATACTTCATAAATCATCTTCCAAATTATGCACAAAAATAGGACTGAAGCAGCAGATAGAAGCATGAAAATCGGAGGAACAACGGAGAATGATCGACGCTCGGAACTGTCATATTTGACATTAAGTTGGTCAGTTTCAGGCATTAAACATAACATGGATTGAGAATCAGTGCAGGATTCTACATAGCAAAATAAGCTCCTTCATGAGGGTGTATAATACATACATTTTTTAAATTAAAACTCACAAGGATAAACTGTCATACTCCGTATTATAAATCATAGCTCACTCCAAGCACTTAATGATACCTCTATGGTTCTATTATATGCATACATTGTCTTCATATTTCTTAGAACTGCTATTTTATGGCCTTTTTATCAACTATGCTTTTTCTGAATGAACAGAGAAGAAAGTGAATTCCACACACCAACAACTTATATAAAGTTTACTTGAAATTGACAAAAAAAAGCAGTCACTTAAAATTTCCTATCATCTGGAGTCTACTCATATGAGTTACCTATAATCACCTGAAATCCAACTCCAATCTTATGTTACATGTTGAAATTTTAGAATCTAAGCCATCTACAAGAGTTGATTATTCAAGATATGTGATATTCAATTGCCAAAACGAGGAAGAATTTGTTGCCTGAAGCCAACAAGTTGTTGATGGAATGATGGTTTTTCCACTTATCTCGTAGCAGTAATGGTGTCACCATTAAGTGACCAAAGGTGTAACCTTCTCAATCAGCATATCTATATAAGTAATGCAAAGCTAAACCTATCATCAATCAACATAGAAGTAGACCATAACACACACAAAAATTCTTTCTGGAATGATATATACCAAATGTTTTAGGAAAACCTCTCCTATCAAAATTAGTTCGCATTCGGAGGAATAACAACTTAGAGCAATCATCTTAAAACAAATCACAGATTTTGTGAAGCATTTGACATTGTAAATACATGATTAGATTTATGATGCTCGGTCAAAGATTACAATTAAAATATTTGTGTACTCATACAGTAAACCAACCAGTATATGAACAAGGAAATGCAAGAAATGTAAAAGGCCAGTTGTGATACAGACAAAATGAATCATCTTCAAAGCACAAAGTATTACAAAAAGAATCCTTCAACCTAAGTTCATCAGCAACTTACCGATCTGTATGCACATTCAGACGTAAAATTTGACGACACGTTTATTATGAGTTATATTCGACACTTTCTTTTTGAAAATGTATCCAAGGGATTCCAGGATCAAGACAAAAATTTCAGAGTACAACCACCACTACTCCAACATTATGTTGATGAAAGCAATTTAGCCAATGACATCAAAAGAGCAAATCTTGATAACACTAAATTTATAAGAGAGAGAATAGCCTACCTCTTTAGTATAATACTCAAAAAGTTCAAGCAAACTTTTCTTATAAGGTAGCACATACCTCGTCAAGAATTTAGCCTCCGTCAACAATAAAATATAACATAAACTAAGATGATGCTTCACAATCTGCAATACACAAAAGGATCCAGATATAAAAAAAAACATATTTTAGCTGCAAGAAAATGCTCATGAATACCCAAACAAACCACCAAGAATGTCAATTCCTTAGTCAGCTAGATGATTACATAAACTAAACTTGTTGTATGAATTCGCTTTGCTATTACATATAGGCAGCAACACAAATAGGCGAGATGAAATGCACTGCAAAATGAGTTAATAAAAAAAATCTCAACTTTAATACAGAACAATGTTTCACAATCTACAATACAAAAAAAAAAACATATTTCAGCAAGCAATTTTACACAGGAGTAGAGCGAACAACTTATTTTCTTCAAAAACACTAAAAACATAGCTAAAAGTTTAGGATTGTATTTTGAGAGAAGAGCACATCAAATGTTACACACAAGCAATATATACAATAAATAAGCAAATGTGATAAACATAGTAACATCAATTTGACAAGTGCCAATAATTCACAACACAAAAACCTTCAAAGGTACCAACCTCTCTTCTTGTGACATGCCAGAATGGATACAGATGGATGGGAAGTTGCATTCCACGAGAAGTTTGTTCAACTGAGCTGCTCTATTAACACTCTTCACAAAGATGACAACTTGATTTAAGTCTAAAGCATCTAGCAGGTCATTCAGCTTGCGGTTCTTCTCAGCTTCTGTCAGTTTGATGTAGTGTTGTCACAGAAAGTAATAATCAGATGTATGTACTATAAAGTCCTAATGATGTAGACAAACTTCACAGCTTTGTGAAACTATAAGGTTTGGATCCTTTGTGCATTGTTCAAGTAGAGCTATATGGGAAAGATGCAAGATATATGAATACATTCTGATTAAACAATTTCAATACCTTAATTTTTGGAGAAAGATTAGAATGGTAATAGAAAACCTTGAAAAATAATAGTGTGACATTTCATCGAACACCTAAAGTGCACAATCCATAAAACCAAATGCTCACAAACAAATGATACTAAAGCACGAAACAGTTTGAGTTTAGCAGAATTTGAGGAGTAGGCAGTGGAATTTCAGTTGCTATGATTGCAAATCAAATAACTAAAGCATGTAAATGAAACAAACACATTCCAGCTGTAAATTTCAGTTCAACAGAACTTCATGAGGAAACAGTAACAAAAACAAATTACTCGGTTCTTACTTAAACAAGGACCCATCGTACACAGTACCTACACAAAAGATTATCCTACAAATTAAGGAAGAAGCATCTAAATCGTTCAACAAAAGGAGTAGAAGTGATAGTAAGCTATGTCCATTCGGGGGCTTGCGGTTTTAATTTTTTGCACAAATTTTTTGAAAACATGGGTTGCTATTACAAATTAGCAATATCTCAACGAAAATTCTCTTGGTACAACTTACTGACACTGAATTTCACTGTGATGGGAACTTATACCATTTCAAAAAGAACACCACGGTTAATACTGACCCCCTAAGTACATCAAGACCCATCAAACAATAAATGAAAATTCTTTTGATATAAATAAGATTACAAGAAAAAGAACTAGTTCAGATTAATTGCATGTTTCCATAAATTGAGTGGTACAATAAGGTACAATAATACACTATACAAATATCATGGTCTTGTACTCTTGTTCCACAACCAGAGGATTATAGACCTATGAGTCATGGGATAATCATTTTCAACTATTACTATTAGTGTAATAACGTTCAAGATTCTATACTTCTATCTCATGAACTCGATGTCAATGCTCTACAAAAGATAAAGATAAAGATAAAGTTAAAGAAAATGAAAACTAAAGAAACAGAAACAAAATGTGACTTAAGGTTCACCAAGACCAGTTGCATCTTAACCCTTATCATTTATCAGGAGAAAGAACCTAGTATAAACAGCAACATATGCTAGAATAATAAGAGATTGAAACACATCACAAGTAGCAATCTGTACCCATTTATGTGAAAAGAGGGACAAAATGTGAGAGGCAAAGGACTGGCTCCAAGCTTGACAATCAAAACAAGGATAGGCCTTTCAACGAAGTGATCTGAAAGAACATCATAGAAGCATAGCGTTCCATCTGTTTCTCGAGATATAACATCTTCACTCGTGTTGGGGATCATTTCTGTTTCCAGTCCCAACGAAAAAATCGGACACATCACTATGGTCATGTATGTAAGAAATAAAAAAATACACAAAAAAGATGGAATAAAAAGAAAGAACCTCATTGAAGGACGCCATAGCCTCAACAACCTCCTTTGTGAATGTCCTTCCTACTCCTGAGGTTCCTATCAACACCATTGTCTTAATTGACTGAGAATTTTCAAAGAAATAAAAAATTTATCAGTAGCTTCTCAAAAAAATCAGTTAAAATTTATGATTTCAATTCTTAGGAATGTTCTTACATTGACAACGAAACATCGCCGTCTTCTCCTCTACCTTCGACGATGAAGGCTCCACTACCAGAACGACCGCTTCCTTCACCGGCTTCTCCTCAACCTTCTCCGGCATGGACTTTTCCACAACAGCCATGGCCGTGGCTGTCTGCTCCTCGCGCATCTTGCAGTCTCTGTAGCACTTGGAGCAGAGATTCATCGTTGATGTCGTACCGAAGAAACCGCAACCGTTTGCGCACAGGATCAGAGCGTCCGATTGTTGGAAGCTTGTGGCGTCGTTCATCTTGTTCTCAGAAGACATGATTTTAGGGTTAGGGTGCAGATATGATTTGCCCTAATCGTCTTTTTCATCCATCGGTCTTTGGTGCTTCGAATTCGTAGGTCTAGAATCGAGGGGTAGTAACGGCGATTGTTGAAGGGGCATCCCGTCCGAAGAAGACGCCTCCATCGCCGTCGAGGAGGATATTCTGCGGCAAGAGAAGGCTGACCCCTTCAATCGCATACTACAAAAAAGCTAGGGTTTATACCAGAACAATCAATAGGAAGAAGAAACAGAAAGGCCTGATCCAAGGAAAACCTGAAGACTAAACAACATCATCCCGGTTTGTTGTTGCGCTTGCGGTAGTTTTGCTCAGCGATCTTGGCCCAAGTATCTCCTAGGGAGGGAGGAAGATCGGGAAGAAGAGGTAAGACTGTAAGAGAGCTGACCCGAAAAATTGCAATACCTGGTTAGTCGATCCGACCCACGAGAAATTTATTACGGGTCAAAACGCGTCAGTCAGCTTTGTGAATAGACAGTATTACCCTTCATTTAGTTTTGGAAAGAAAAAGAATAGCAGTGGCATGGATCGTAATTCCTACGGAAATCCAAGCTACATTACAAAGCCAAAAACCTGAAACCAAATCTCAGCCATCTATTATCATTTTTAGCTCATGTGGCATGTTTTAGACCTTTGATCAAAGTATCAATGCAACAATTGCATTCATACATTTATTGTAGTTTGGATTTATATTTTTCCTACTATATGATTTCTTTTTATCAAAAAGGAAAATGATTGAAAAATGATATGTAGCAAAATGAATATTGAAATGACATGTGGCGGTTTTAGTGAGGATGACATGTGGTGAAAATTGAGGATTGCTTTAATAGTTTAATAGTAGATTCGTGTAAGAGCGCAACTGGTCGACGGTTAGCCCCCGAGTTATTGTTGAAGTTCTTCGATTGGTAATTAAGGGTGTTTTACCCAAGGGTTTGAATAATGCACTGGCGGTTCTCATTCCAAAATGGTTATCCATCGCTGTCGGCTCATTTTCGACCCATCTCGCTGCTAAACGTCGTTTTCAAGATTGCTACTAAAATGGTTGTCCATCGTCTTAAGCCGACTCTTTCTCTGCGTGTTTTCGCGGCTCAGGATAATTTCATTCTTGGCCGTAAGATTATAGACAACGTCGTAGTTGTTCAGGAGGTGCTTCACACAATTATGTTTTCACTCTGGTGAGATGGTTAACTATTCCAAAAGCAGTATGATATATTCGCCGAAGGTTCAGCAGTCAGTTCGTTCATCTATCAATGCTTGCTTGTCTATTCCGGTGGTGGATGATTTTGGCACCTATCTGGGAGTTTCGGTGGCTTGTGGTCGTATGGCTACGGAGAGATATAACTTCCTTCTTGATCGAGTTTCTTGTAGACTTCGCGGGTGGAAGGATAAAGTTTTATCCATGGCGGGTCGGATGGCTCTTGCCAACTCAGTTATTTCTATTATTCTGCTATATGTGATGCAGTCGTCTATGGTTCCTCGTTCGGTTTGTGATGCTTTAGACTGGCAGGTTCGTGGTTTTATTTGGGGATCCTCGGCCGAGAAGCATAAAATCCACCTCCTTGATAAAGAAAAGATATGTCGGTCCAAGCATCTTGATGGTTTGCGGGTCCGATCCATGCGTCAGGCAAATGGGGTCTCGCTGGCCAAATTGAGTTGGCGATTGCTCCAGGAACATGAGGCTATTTGGGGGCGGGTCCTTCATGGTAAATATTGTCATGGTCGTCTTGATATTGACATTTTCGAACCTGCAAGACGTAGTTCTCCCATTTGGCGTAGTGTTATGCATGGTTCTGAAACCCTCTCTAAAAGCCTCAAAATTTTTGTTGGTAACAGTTTAACGACGCTCTGCTGGGATCACTCGTGTCTTCTTGATGCCCCTGTTATTGATTCTACGTCATCTCCCTTGCTCGAAGAGTTACTTGGAGCAACTGTGGTTGAGTTGTGGAATGGCCTTGATTGGCGATGGAAACTTATCACCCTTATCTTCCAGGTGCGGTTTGTGATCGTCTCTGTTCTGTCAAGATTTCTGCTAGTGATGAGGATAGGGACAATGTCTCTTGGAAGTGGACCCTGAATGGGGAGTTTTTGAGTCGTACAGCTCTTCGACTTCTCAGGCAAGTTCAGGCTTCTTTGGTTGAGCTTGTTTGGAATAGTATTTGGCGTCTTCCGGCACAACAGCGTGTCAGACAATTCTTGCACTTAGCTGTACATGAAGGCTTTCTCTACAACCATGTAAGACATCACATGCACTTAGCCACTTCCCCGAATTTCTCAAGCTGCAATTTGCCGAATCCTGCATTCATGTTCTTCGCGATTGTCCACAAATGCAGGATGTATGGCGTGCACTTAGTGGTATTGACCCTCGTAGAAAAGAGGGAAAATCTAGGAAACTAAAAGCGGAGGCGGTCACATCCAATCAATACGCGTTGCAACCACGAAACGAGAATCCTCACCGTCTACAAAAAGCATTACTTCTTACGATATAAAGCTTTCATTCATTTTACACCGCTTTTTTCCACCGCCTATCGCATCGACCATGTGAATACCGTTATTTGTCATCGCTACTAAATAGTTGCTATCCGATTTTGTGCCCCACCTCTCATAAATCCAGTAAAACACCATGTATGTATTTACTTATATCGTTTTAGTTTTCCCTGATCCTCTCGTGCCTAGCAAGGGTCGGTCCCTAAAGTTAAAAAAACTAATGAAGGTTAGCACCCAACCGAAAAGTAGGTTAACTCATATACGATTTACCGAATTGAAAAGTAGGTTAACCAATATTCGATTAACCGACACTTTATGGTTAGTCGGCTTTAGGTTAATGAAAATTATGGTTAACCACATATAGACAACCCTATTGGCATCACGTATTACGTGGTCGTGACCGGGCTCTTAGTTATATCACATGCGACCAAGTGTCATACACGTGATTGCATGTACTAAATATTTGTAATAATATAGTTATATTTATTCTAATAAGTAGAATTTTATAATTTATTATTTATGATTTGTGACTTATAGTTTAAGTTCTAATTAAAGTGATATTAAACATAGTTAAGTTTTAATTGATTGATGAAAAAATAAATAAATAAAGATAAAAAATATAATACACTCTTGTTAGATATCGTTTTACTTTTATAATATGGTAAAACAAAAAAAACTAATAGTTCTAAAATCTATTAGATATTACTACATGTGACAAAAAAACGACAAAATATAAAAATTCCTAGTACACAAATAGTAGTCTAAGCCCGTTGATACCCTCCTGGTCTCAAGATGGCCAAGAGGTGCTTAAGGATCTTTAATCTTGATCTTGGAAGGGTTTGGTGGATGTCTTTTGTGCGGGATGATGGTCGAAATTGAGAGTACATCGGAAGTCTAGGATATAGATGACAAAAGAACTTGTCAAATTGAGATATAAAGGTCAAGATGAACTCGACAAGCTATTTGATGAAGCATTCGATGATGGTGATCGAAGTATGAGTTCCAACTGTGAAAGGGTTTGAAGATATAGATGAAAGAGATTAGAAGTAAGAAGAGTGGGATAAGAAGATATGTGAAAGGACTATTCTGAATGAAAAGCCAAATTAATGGAGGGTTGATGCCTAGAATCGAAAGGAGGAGGAATTCTCATCACTTTAACTTCAATTCGATTAAACTAAACATGAGTTCTAGTTTTACAATGGTAAGGCTGGAGCCATATAAAGGAGAAGAGCAAGAATATGACGGCTAGGGTTGAACTAGGGTTGGACGACATGTCTTTGGGCCAAGCAAGTCCATTTGGCAGGCCCAAACCGCCGATCCAAACGTAAAACTACTAAAATGGAAACATGCTAAAAATGGAAAGTTACTAAAAGTATAATGTTCAGAAATGAAATTATATCTAGGAAAACGAGGACTAAAAATAGCACATACTAAAAATAACAAACTGCTAAAAATAGTAACTGCTAAAAATAGAATGTTTCCCGAGAGTGCCTAAAAATAGTCAAAAGAGTCTAAATGAAGATAGATAAGGATACGCATGGAAAACCATGGCTTGATCATACCAAATTGACCAAGGTTTTTGGTGAGGACCCATAGTGTCGAGCCCAGGAGGTCGCCAAGGACAAGCATGTACATGAGGCGCTGGATCGCCAAGATGTTCGACGAGGCTCTGGAGCTGGCGTTGCCAGCGCCGACAAGGTTGCTTTCGGCGCAGAGGAGGTGGTTGGACGCCCATGGGAAAGGCGCTCGTATAACCGAGGAGAGCGCCAGAGGAAGTGTGGTGGCATCGGTGGTGCCGGTGTTGACACTAAGCTTTGCACATGAAGGGACAAGGCCCCCGACGAGGCTAGAAATGAAGCGCCAACTGCTCTTAACCTCAAAATAGTCTTGATGAGGAGTATAGGCATGAGGAGCTCGTTGAGGCGAGCCATGACTTGGTTCTACGCAAGGCAGAGGCGCATCACCCTCCCTCCCCCTTGGTTGTGAAATGTCCCTGTTTCACCATGAAGAAAGCAATGTTGTGGCATGAAGTCGGGGGACCCCTCCTCTTGGATGTGAACCGATTCAAGCTTAGAGAAGTTATCCTATTTTTGTTGTTGCATAGATTCAGGGCAAAGATTTTGTTGATCATGTTGCAGCAGATTGCCTTTGCGTTTGTAAGGCCAATGGAGCTCCACCTTGGGTGTCGAAGTGAGTGACAAGTAGACCTGGTAATCGAGTCGGGCGGGTCGAGTTCTGGTCAGGGTGTCCGGGGTCCAATATTTTTTGGGTCGGTTTATTTCAAGTATAATATTATCGGGTCAAAACATGTCGGGTTGTTACAGGTTCATTGTCGGGTCGGGTCGCTTAGGGTCAAAACCTACCAAAGGACCGGGTTCTTGCGGGCTCAATTATCTGTTTTTTTCTGTTGGCCCAATTTTTCCGGTAAAAAACGGGTTGGGACGAATCAACCTTTTTTTAACCTAAAAATTTTGGGTTGATCAATTAGTTTAGACGAAAAAACGGGTAACGAGTTCAATTTGACGGGTTATGACCCAGAAATTTTGGGTTGGGTGGGGTCGGGTTATTTTCTGCCGGATCTAGTGACAAGTATCAAGGCGGCTCGAGATTGGTGTCGACAGCTTCTTGAATCAAACAACGAGGATGACATGAAGTTGAACTCATAAATTCTCTCGAAAACAAGCAATTAAATCCCAAAGATTGTCACCTAGAGCATGAGTTGGTTGCCAAGTGGCCATGATTTGTCCTCGATGGCTCCTGCGTGGAAGGCACAAAATAGGGGAAATCAACTTCTCCTTTACAATATGACAATTAAGTATGTGAAATAAGAGATAAGTCGAACTTCCCTGGAAATATAGACACGCTTTCTCTTGTGTGCTCCAAAATGAACCGATACTCGATGGTGCATTACATTTGAGAGTGGCTGCACTTATCTAGTCATTTGGCGTGCTCGAGCACCAAAGCTTGTATCTTCCTCATATGATGACTTATTATGATCGCTCGGGGCAGAAGAAGAAATGGAGCTTGGGTGCTTGGCTGGAGACACCAAGAAATCATGGTTCCGGGCACTGGCGTCGGGCCTCTGTGGCACACTCTTAGTTGCCTTAGCACTTTCAGCTTTTTCCAAGGCGTCAACTTCAATTTTGGCACCTTGAAGTGTCTAAGACAATGCTCAAGGAAGAATTTTCATTTGAGACAAGGACAATGGCAAGTGCCAAGGAAGTAGTCAAGGCCCGGGGACTCATTCCAATTGCATTGATCTTATATTGTTGAATACTTCCTTGTGTCAATATTCGAGTCCATTTGGGCAAGATTAAAATTTTGGCGTTTGAGCAAGGCACCAAAATCGAAGTTCTGTCCTTTAACTCCAGAAGTTTGATCTCCAATCAAATGTTCTCGAGCACGCTTTGAACCCGTTGTATTCCCTTCAATTTCCTGGATAGTGCTCGAAACAGAAGTTGATTTGCATGAGTCATTTCCAGTTTGGCTCAAGTATACTTGAGTCGCATCATTTGGGGTCGCGAGGAAGAGTGTAGTGCCAGATGTCCAAGCACTTGAAAACGTTTCTTGAGATCCACTTTGAGGACAAATTATTAACCTTTCTTGAGGAAGAGAGCCCACGACGGAAGTGGATTTGCACGAGCCATTTGCAGTTTGGCTCAATTTTGCTTTCTTAACGTCGTCTTGGCTTCCCTTTCTCGGAAATAGGAGTGCCAATTGATTTTTCCCGAGCACCCTTTTCCTATAGGAATCTCCCTACATTGTACGAATATTTTCAAAGTCAGAATGTCTAGATCCCCCATGAAAAGGTTGGGATACCGCAAAACCATATGAGGCCCCGGTGCCGCGAGTCTTTGCAAGGGAGCTAGCGCCAATTGGTGGGGCACTCTAAGAGAAGTCTTGAGCACCCCTTGTAAAATGAGGAGATGAGTCTAAATGAGGAATAAGGCTCAAAGAATTACCTGAATAACATGAACCATTTGCAAGATCCCCTGATTTGGACTTCGTGACTCCGTTTGTGGTTGTCGTGCGCTCTCGTCTCTTCTCAGATCCAATGAGCCTATCATGGTGTTTGGAACCATGTGTGCCCGATGATTTTAAAGGACGTCTAGAAGTGTACTCATAGCCTTCTTCGGTTGATGATGGGGAGCATTGTCGGCGCAAAACGTTGCGCCTCTCCTTTCAGACATCTGCATTTGCTCGGTAGCTTTGAGCATAATTCACTTTTTCGATGGTCTTCTCAGGTGGATTCAAATCAAGCCTCTTATGATGCTCGATGTTGTTGTTCCCCCAAACTTCATCATCTTCGTCTTCGTAATCCCAAAGAGGGTGCCAATGTGATCGACGTCTTTCCATTGGTGAACCCATGTCAAAGATAAACATAGCAAGGATAAAAAAGAACAACAATCAAAACCAAAGCCAAGAAACCAAGAAAGTAATCAAAAAGTCCCTAAGAGGCAAACCAAACACTCAAGGTTCCTACTTTGGGTTGGCCGAGTGGCAGGTTTGGCTTTAGGTCCACAATCTGTCAATGCAAGGCATCAGATTACTTAAGCATGCAAGTCAAAGAAGTGTCTATAAATTTAAGAGTGAAAGATACTAAGGAATAAGAAACAATATTTGTAACGATAGACGATGGAGAGACAAGAAGATGATCGAACCAATCACAAGTGAAGACTCAAGGATTGCCTTATTTTGGCTTTGCCTTAGTCAATTTGTTTGTCAAAAGGGATTGCCTTATTTTGCCTTTGCCCTAGACGATATCTTTTCTGATTTTCTTTTGATTCTTTTTCTTTTAAGTACAGATCTCGATTTGATATGATATGCAAAAGATATGGTTCGAGATATTGTGAAAGAAAGTAAAAGATATGCTCAAGATATGGAAAGATATTCGGTTAGCAAATAAGGCAACAAATTGCGGACATATGAAATAAAATCTTTACAAATATACACACAAATATTTTCCTAACAAGTAAAGTAAATCACGCAAAGCAAATCCGGATTGAATATGGAAATCAAAATTTCCAGATTAGGGTTAATCCCGACGGCTAGGGTTTATTAGCATGCACAAGGTTCATAAAAATGGTTTTTCGTGGATCAAACAAAGTCTGTTTTTTTATGTTATTTATATGGTTGGACTCGTATAGTCGTATTAAAAAGATATATCAAATCTGGAAAAATTTGTGCAAGAAAGAAAATTGGGTTGGCGAAATCTAGGCAGAAGTCGACTAGTTTTTTGGGTTTATGGCGGAAGGGATGGAAACAATGAGTGAATGCAATGAAACATTAAAGACAAGTGACACTTACAAGGTCACTTAGCTCTGATGCCAATTGATGTGCTCCTGGTCTCGGGATGGCCAAAAGGTGTTTGATGATCTTTAATCTTGATCTTCGAAGTGTTTGGTGGATGTCTTTTGTAAGGGATGATGGTCGAAATGGAGAGTACAACGGAAGTCTTGGATATAGATGACCAAAGAACTTGTCAACTCAAATTGGGATTTGAATGTGAACATGAACTCGACAAGCTATTGGGTGAAGCATTCGATGATGGTGATTGAAGTATGAGTTCGAACGGTGAAAGGGTTTGGAGATATAGACGAAAGGGATTAGAAGTAAGAAGAGTGCGATTAGAAGATATGTGAAAGGACTATTTAGAAGGAAGAGCCAAATTAATATAGGGTTGATGCCTAGAATCGAAAGGAGAAGTAATTCTCGTCTCTTTAACTTCAATTTGATTAATTTAAACATGAGTTCTACAATGGTGAGGCCGAAGCAATATAAAGGAGAAGAGAAAGAAGATGACGGATAAGCTTGAACTAGGGGCGCATCACCCGTGCGATGCGCATACCTTTTTTAGATTATTTTGTAGTTTATGATGAAGTTTAAAATTGTTATTTCGGATTAATTAAAAAATTAAACAAAACCTTTTTAAAACTTTATTATAAAAGAAATAGGCCGGAAAAATATTTGTGTCACGGTCTTAAGAAGGTATGAATATCTATTTTAACCCAAGAATTGCAAAATAATATTGTATTTGTCAAGGAATTTTCATGTATTTTTCATGTACCATTTTCATATTTGGGTCACACTTGAAATAAGTCAATTTCATAGCTCTATCTCTCGAATTCACTGGTTAACGCCTCGACACAAAACTAAAAACTGCTTCCATGAGTATTTTCTATAGTAAATAAATAAAACCTATAAAACATTCTTACATTTGTAGGCAGTAGCATCAGATGAGATACCGGAACTCGGCACTGACACCAACCACTAATTGAAACAAATAAACCAATAAACCGTCGCAGTTCTTCACCTTGATATCCTCAAAAGACCCCCCGGATCTACGCTTCGAAGACGCCATCTTACAAATCTCGCAGGGAGAACGAACGAAACTGCTCTTCAACCCACACATTTTGAGAGCAACAAAAGAGAACCATTTGCAGGGAGAGACAAGTTAAATAGCACATGCACGACCCCTGAGCTTCCCAAGTTAGTCATTAAAAAACGAAATCGACCACATTAATACTTGTTTAAAGCAGAGCAGATTGCAAAGAAGAAAACCTACACGACGTTACGAAAGGAGACGGTGTTTCGTCTTCACTTCCAAAGAAAAAAGAACAATCAATATACCTCTAAAATTACTAAATGTATAACTAAATGCAAATCTAAAATTCATAAAGGCTTATTGTAAAGGTTAATTTTATATGTTTATAGATAGATATATTTTTAAAAGTTAAACCTCATTTAATCTATTTTCAAAGATACTAGTGAAGGGCCCCACGTTCGTAGGAAAATACATATGTTTTAGACGCCTTTCTCTAAATAAGAGGTATGCAAAACATTCTTTAAAGTATTTTTTAGAATATTAAAATGGTTTCGGACTTGAGATTTAAGAAGTTAAATTTTTTATGCTCAAACGAATTATAAATACGTTGGAAACTCTCCAGTTACACAATTAACACTTTAGTTTTCATTTTTTTAATTTAAAAGAGATCACATCAACTCTCGTACCCCTCTCTCTCTCTCTCTCTCTATGTCTCTCTCTCCCCTCTTCCCGGCGTCTAAAATTTCTAGTCTCTTCGCTTCTCCTCTTCCCTTGCCTCTTAAATATAATAAAAGATCTAAACGAATGATATCGCGGATGAAGATGAGGTGACAAAGCAAAGAAACCGACACATATATGAATTGAACAAGAGACGTCATGTTACAAAAACACAGCTCTGGTTTAATAGATGTATAGATATGTCAGGAATCTTTTAGTGATATGAAATCAGAAAAATAAAAAAAACCTGAATCTAATTTAATTGATACAACCGATTGATGGAGCGATTGTCGTCTAATCTAATTCTATATGTTATATCTTGTTTCTCGAGTCATAGTGTTTCAGATCGGATTATGTCAACTTAATTACTTTCGCAATAAACAAATTAAAGCACATTGAAATTAGGAAGAAAATTAAAGATATAATGCTTGATCGAAAGACAATAAAACATACTCCCTCTATCCCTTAATATAAAGCTCATTTGCTTTTTCGATACTATTCACAAACTGAGAGAATCTTCTCGTTTTCTTCCAATATATAGAAATAAATATAGACATGCGAAATCTCGTTTGATTCGTCTCAATGAGTACTTTGACAATATAAAAAATTATAAATTTTATCATTGTATATTTAGAGATATTAACGTTACAAAACGTATCTCAACAAATATGTCAAAAGTAAATGGGAAGATCAATAAGGGACGGAGGGAATAGCATGGATCATAGAGAGGGACAAGAAATCGGAGTTATTGGCACTTGGCACGTGAAAAAGTCGTAGGTGTAACATAACCCAAATTAATCATTCGTGTATAAATATATAAAGTCTTTATTTGGCACACCCTAAAAGTTTATTTTACACATCCATACATTTGTCACGAAGGTATTTGGTCAGACATTCGTCACGAAGGTATTTGGTCAGACATTCATCACGAAGGTTCGAAGGACATCTGTCACGAAGGTATTGGGGAGATCCGTGACGAATCTTTTTTTTAAAAAAAATAAAAAATTCATAATATTGTAGAGAATTTTAATACGAGTCCGTGCATATAAAATACGTCCAAAACGGACATCGTTTTCCCTTCCAAATGCCCTAAAAACAAAACAGTCGTTTTTGTTAAGTTCGTAATATTTAAACATAATGCATAATTATACTTTATAAGTAATAAACTAGTGATATTAAATGATAATATACAATTATAGTATATAAATTAAATTGCATGATTTTTAACTATAATTAATAATTATATTATACAAATACTAAATTTATATAAGTTTTTGCTTTTACGAACTTAATGCATGCGACTATTTTGTTTTGCAGGCTTTTGGAAGGGCAAACGATGTCCGTTTTGGACGTATTTTATATGCACGGACACGTATTGAAATTCTCTACAAGATTCTGGTGTGACGAATGTATTGACTTGACTCTCCATGTATTATGATTTGTGTATAATGTCATGTGACCACATGCAACACTAATTCCACCATATTAGGGGCAGTTATAGCACCAACCTATCTTTATTGTTTGTTTGGTAAAAACAGTGGAGATAGATCCACCAAGAGGATCCACCAATTTGTCTCTGATTGATTATTATAATTTTTTATATAAATTTTATCCTTTTTGAAAATAAATCATTCATTATCAAATATATAATCAACCAACAATAAAAAATTCTTTAGGATAAAACCCCCAAAGGGGGAATAAATCATTTTCCGTAAAAACAAACTTTTCTTTCGAGTACCAAATTAGTTTTTACTGGTGTGTGTTCCCGTACCATGTAGGGGTCGCATGTAATTAATATTTTAATAATATATTTATATTTTATACTATTAATTAGTTTATAGATTGTAGTTTATATTTTATGGTTTATAATTTATAGATTATAGCTTATAGTTTACGATTTATGTTTTATAGTTTAAGTTCATTAATAACTCAATTTAATTAGATTGATAACATAATAATACATAAAGATGAGGCCGGTTCCGGTGTAACGGATTTTGTGGTGTAACGAGTGCATTGATTAGGAGCGTTGGATTAAATTAAATGAATGGCTTGCATTAATCATCAAAAAAAGGATAAAAAACAAAATTTAAAAGCCCATCCGGATTTTGTGGCGGTAACGATTCTTTAAGAATAATTTTGATTTTTTTATTTTAAATTTAAATGTTAATCAGGAGAGAGAATCCTTAATTATCGCTTCACGTTCTTCTTCAGTAGGTCTTCTCCATTGCAGTCTGCATCACAACCTTCACGCTCTTCTTCAAGGTTTCTTCATTCTTCTTCAAGTTCTTCATTCTTTTTCCATTGTCGCCTGAATTTACAATGTCTACAGATGAAGTTGATCGTAAAGGTTAGTTCTTGATAATTAGGGTTTCTTCATATTCAGTTTTGGTTACTATGATGTTCGACTGAAATCTGGAAAAATCCCTTCTTATGTGGCTCAATATATATTCGATTTTGTTTAATCAATATTCATGTTTACAATGCAGTGTGTGTATTCGTATTCTAATGTGAGATATTCATCTTTTCTGTAGTTGTGTTCTACTGGTGATATATTAGGTTCTAGGGTTTCCATTACGAAAGACTTTTGTTCCTAATAAAGAAGACGATATTCTGATGTTCATCTTTGTTATTCATGTTCTACTGTTGAATATTCAGTTATAGAGGTTCCATTATGAAAGTAATTAATAAAAAACATAAAGAAGACGATATTCTGATTTTCATCTTTGTTATTCGTGTTCTACTGGTGATATATTATGTTCTAGGGTTTCCATTACGAAAGACTTTTGTTCCTACATAAAGAAGACGATATTCTGATGTTCATCTTTGTTATTCGTGTTCTATTGTTGAATATTCAATTATAGGGGTTCCATTATGAAAGTAATTAATGAAAAACATAAAGAAGACGATATTCTGATGTTCATCTTTGTTATTCGTGTTCTACTTGTGATATATTATGTTCTAGGGTTTCCATTACGAAAGAATTTTGTTCCTACATAAAGAAGATGATATTATGATGTTCATCTTTGTTATTCGTGTTCTACCGTTGAATATTCAGTTATAGGGATTCCATTATGAAAGTAATTAATGAAAAACATAAAGAAGACGATATTCTGATGTTCATCTTTGTTATTCGTGTTCTAATAGTGATATATTATGTTTTAGGGTTTCCATTACGAAAGAATTTTGTTCCTACATAAAGAAGACGATATTCTGATGTTCATGTTTGTTATTCATGTTCTACTGTTGATATATTCTGTTATAGAGGTTCCATTACGAAAGGCTTTTGTTCCTACATATAGAAGACGATATTCAATTTTTAATCTTTGTTATGCGTGTTCTACTGTTGAAATATTCTGTTATAGGGGTTCCATTGTGAAAGAGCTTTTTTCCGGTTTTCAACATCATCTTATAAACGAATATAGTGTACTTCATTGTACAAAAGGGGTTCCATTACAAAATGTTATTCTTTTTTTGCCCATGTAAAAAAGTGGTCGATGAATGGTCAAGTGATGATTTGGTGACCGACAATTCAGGAGATGATATGGAGGTTTGCGAAACTGGAATAACAGACGTTGATGAAGAGGAAGAAGCTGAATTCGATTATGGAACTGATTGTATTGTTCATCCCGATGACCGTAATTCAAAGTGTTGGATACCTAGGTTTCCAAGTCAAGAAAAACCCTTTATGCGGAGAAAATTTAAGTCCCTAATAGAATATAGTGTACTTCAAATTTTGTACTACTGAGATTAGTATTCGAGTTTTTGCTTTGATATTAAGTTTTATTTGCCTCAATCGTATTCACGTTTGTTAAAGCTGATATTTAGGTTGGTTTACCTATATATGCATTAATCTCTTTCTCATATGTTTGTGCATCTGTTCAACCTAATGTTTGTCAAAATCATTCAGTTATGTGAGACATATAAATCATTTGTTATAAAGTGAATATAACCATTTAGAAACATGAATATGATCACCTGTTTCCTGAATATGGATCATAATTCAATTAATTACATAAAAATATCACTTCCTATTACACAAAATGACCACCTAATTCATGAATATCAATGACCACCTAATTCATGAATATCAATTTTCTACAAAGTATAGTAACATCATGAATATGGATCATACTTAATTTAAGTTTGATCATACGATCATCCTATTCCATCCATGAATAGAAGTCATAGTAGATAGAAAATTATTTTTGTAAGAAATAAACAAAGACATCACCTATGATCTCAAAGAAAATGGTACGAAGAGAAAAGAGTTTTTAGTACTTGTGTTTTATTGTCTACTAGACTTATTCAACATGAATAAAACACAAAATCAAACTCAACAAGATGGGCTTCCTGCCAATAATCAATCTTGATTGACAATTTCATTATAATTTCATCATTGATAAGCCAATGTTCAATCCACAATACAAAACAACATGTAAAATCTGCAGCTTGTATTAGAGAAGAAGGAAGAGAGAATTTACAAAAGCTTAATCTCCTTCAATTGTGAATCTTCACACAAATGAAAGAATATGCAGACATTCATCACAACTATCATTGACAACCTCGAGAAATCACATGCCTAAGGCACTTGAACGTTCTCTCATAGCTGAATATCCCCATGAACCAAAACTCAAACTCATCACTAGTCACAATTTGCAAATACATTTTAAGCTGGTCTCATCACATTCAAACTCTGTCCAACATACTCTTGAGTGTCTTCTGATCCCTGCAACACTTTCTGTAACACAGCACAACTCGCATTAAGCCCGAGTTGCAACAATTTACCAAGACACGTCCCTGAATTAATCGCCACAACATCAATCCCGTTATTCTTAGAGAATTCCTAAGCCGCCTTCTCTACTAATGTTTTTGACACAGGATACCATTTCTGCACTTCCAACATATTGGATATCAGAAACTCAGACGAACATAAAAATGAACACAAAAATCACATCAAGGAAAAGGAAAATTAAAACCTGACGGGATTTGCAGTAATCGAGCATTTCAAAGAAAGTGTGGTGATAAATGTCCTTCCCCACATCATCCAAATCATTGTGCTTTAGTGAAGCACGTGACAAAGGAGTGCAGCAACAGGTGCTCAAACAATAAATATCTCTTATGATTCTAGAATATTCTATGTAATATAGGATCTGTTGACACTTGGCACAAGATGGTGCAATATCAAGATTGTAAAGGTAGTATATATTGTTGCTACAGTTACCCTAAAATCAATGAGAAAAGTAGCCGTCATTCTCAACATTCCAATCTTATTGCATTTCTCTATATGCTTCCCACCTGCTCTTATACACTTCCGCGTGTTGCAAGCACGCTTCAAACCACTCAACGGATTGTTCGGATCCACAGAGCCGAGAATGATGTGCTTGAACTGATTCATACCTGATTCATCCATAAAAAACCAGCGCCAACAACGACGGACCGGTCAACTCAAATACAAAACCACAGACAAGGCAATTACGCAAAATACGAACCAGAAATCGAATGAAAGAACAAACCAGCGAGTAGAGAACCGAAGCGGCGTTTTGGGGTAACCGGTTTGGGTCGAATCACTGTACTGGAACGAGAGGCACCGAGTCCCAATCGGTGACCGGGTTGTCGCTATTGACGAAGGCGAAACCCTCGACATAATCGAACGATTTGCTCGGCTGAGTCACTAGGGATTCCATATCCTGAGTGAACTCGTTGAAATCGGTGTACACAAGCATTATCCATCTAACCTGTGTCAACCAATTCAATTCATAATTATAACAAAAAATCAACAGAAATAAGCCAAATTAAGGGAATACAAGAACCATATCCGCCGCCGGCTGAAGAAAAATCCTGGTCCTGGTGATAACCCCGAACTGTCTAAGACCTCCAAGAATAGAGATGAAGAGCTCCGAGTTACGCTACGGGGAGCAAAATAAGGAGACTTTGTGGGTGGCTCTGATACCATGTGAAACTTTGTGGGCCCATTGTCATGCGCACTAGTGTGGGTCATGAGACAACCACAGACTGTCTGGGGCTAAGCCCAGTTAGGTGGGACCCGTAACATGGATAAGCGCAACGTGCGCATTAGGCCTAACAGATAAGCAATGGATTTTCATCCTAAAACTTATTATCAATAGGAGAATACTTCCATGTGTCAATATTCGAGTCCATTTGGGCAAGATCAAAATTTTGGCGTTTGAGCAAGGCACCAAAATCGAAGTTCTGTCCTTTAACTCCAGAAGTTTGATCTCCAATCAAATGTTCTCGAGCACGCTTTGAACCCGTTGTATTCCCTTCAATTTCCTGAATAGTGCTCGAAACAGAAGTTGATTTGCATGAGTCATTTCCAGTTTGGCTCAGGTATACTTGAGTCGCATCATTTGGGGTCGCGAGGAAGAGTGTAGTGCCAGATGTCCAAGCACTTGAAAACGTTTCTTGAGATCCACTTTGAGGACAAATTATTAACCTTTCTTGAGGAAGAGAGCCCAAGACGGAAGTGGATTTGCACGAGCCCTTTGTAGTTTGGCTCAATTTTGCTTTCTTAACGTCGTCTTGGCTTCCCTTTCTCGGAAATAGGAGTGCCAATTGATTTTTCCCGAGCACCCTTTTCCTATAGGAATCTCCTTGCGTTGTAAGAATATTTTCAAAGTCAGAATGTCTAGATCCCCCATGAAAAGTCTAGGATACCGCAAAACCATATGAGGCCCCGGTGCCGCGAGTCTTTGCAAGGGAGCTAGCGCCAATTGGTGGGGCACTCTAAGAGAAGTCTTGAGCACCCCTTGTAAAATGAGGAGATGAGTCTAAATGAGGAATAAGGCTCGAAGAATTACCTGAATAACATGAACCATTTGCAAGATCCCTTGATTTGGACTTCGTGACTCCGTTTGTGGTTGTCGTGCGCTCTCGTCTCTTCTCAGATCCAATGAGCCTATCATGGTGTTTGGAATCATGAGTGCCCGAAGATTTTAAAGGACGTCTAGAAGTGTACTCATAGCCTTCTTCGGTTGATGATGGGGAGCATTGTCGGCGCAAAACGTTGCGCCTCTCCTTTCAGACATCTGCATTTTCTCGGTAGCTTTGAGCATAATTCACTTTTTCGATGGTCTTCTCAGGTGGATTCAAATCAAGCATCTTATGATGCTCGATGTTGTTGTTTCCCCAAACTTCATCATCTTCGTCTTCGTAATCCCAAAGAGGGTGCCAATGTGATCGACGTCTTGCCATTGGTGAACCCATGTCAAAGATAAACATAGCAAGGATAAAAAAGAACAACAATCAAAACCAAAGCCAAGAAACCAAGCAAGTAATCAACAAGTCCCTAAGAGGCAAAGCAAACACTCAAGGTTCCTACTTTGGGTTGGCCGAGTGGCAGGTTTGGCTTTAGGTCCACAATCTGTCAATGCAAGGCATCAGATTACTTAAGCATGCAAGTCAAAGAAGTGTCTATAAATTTAAGAGTGAAAGATACTAAGCAATAAGAAACCAGATTTGTAATGATAGACAGTGGAGAGACAAGAAGATGATCGAACCAATCACAAGTGAAGACTCAAGGATTGCCTTATTTTGGCTTTGCCTTAGTCGATTTGTTTGTCAAAAGGGATTGCCTTATTTTGCCTTTGCCCTAGACGATATCTTTTCTGATTTTCTTTTGATTCTTTTTCTTTTAAGTACAGATCTCGATTTGATATGATATGCAAAAGATATGGTTTGAGATATTGTGAAAGAAAGCAAAAGATATGCTCAAGATATGGAAAGATATTCGGTTAGCAAATAAGGCAACAAATTGCGGACATATGAAATCAAATATTTACAAATATACACACAAATATTTTCCTAACAAGTAAAGTAAATGCACGCAAAGCAAATCCGGATTGAATAAGGAAATCAAAATTCCCAGATTAGGGTTAATCCTGACGGCTAGGGTTTATTAGCATGCACATGGTTCATAAAAATGGCTTTTCGTGGGTCAAACAAAGTCTGTTTTTTTGATGTTCTTTATATGGTTGGACTCGTATAGTCGTATTGAAAAGATATATCAAATCTGGAAAAATTTGTGCAAGAAAGAAAATTGGGTTGGCGAAATCTATGCAGAAGTCGACTAGTTTTTTGGGTTTATGGCAGAAGCGATGGAAACAATGAGTGAATGCAATGAAACTTTAAAGACAAGTGACACTTACAAGGTCACTTAGCTCTGATGCCAATTGATGTGCTCCTGGTCTCGGGATGGCCAAAAGGTGCTTGATGATCTTTAATCTTGATCTTCAAAGTGTTTGGTGGATGTCTTTTGTAAGGGATGATGGTCGAAATGGAGAGTACAACGGAAGTCTTGGATATAGATGACCAAAGAACTTGTCAACTCAAATTGGGATTTGAATGTGAAGATGAACTCGACAAGCTATTGGGTGAAGCATTCGATGATGGTGATTGAAGTATGAGTTCGAACGGTGAAAGGGTTTGGAGATATAGACGAAAGGGATTAGAATTAAGAAGAGTGCGATTAGAAGATATGTGAAAGGACTATTTAGAAGGAAGAGCCAAATTAATATAGGGTTGATGTCTAGAATCGAAAGGAGAAGTAATTCTCGTCTCTTTAACTTCAATTTGATTAATTTAAACATGAGTTCTACAATGGTGAGGCCGAAGCAATATAAAGGAGAAGAGAAAGAAGATGACGGATAAGCTTGAACTAGGGTTAGACGACATGGATTTGGGCCAAGCAAGTCCATTTGGACGGCCCAAACCATGCAAGGTTGGGCCGGTCCAAAAGTAGAAAGTCCTAAAAGGGAAACTTGCAAAAAATGAAAGTTACTAAACGTAGAAAGTTCAGAAATGCAATTCAATATCGGAAAACATGGACTAAAAATAGAACTTACTAAAAATAGCAACATGCTAAAAATAGTAATTGCTAAAATAGTAACTGTTAAAAATAGAAAGTTTCCCGAAAGTGCCTAAAAATAGTCAACAGAGTCTACAAGAAGATAGATAAGGATAGGCATGGAAAACAACGGTTTGATCATACCAAGTTGACCAAGGCTTTTGGTGATGAGCCATAGTGTCTAGCCAAGGAGGTCGCCAAGGACGAAGCATGTACTGATGTACATGAGGTGTTGGATCGCCAAGATGTTCGACGAAGCTCTGGAGCATGCGTTGGGACAAGGCGCCCGACAAGGCTGAAAATGATGCGCCAACGATGCTTAACCTCAAAATAGTCTTTATGAGGAGTATGGGCATGAGGAGCTCGTTGAGGCGAGCCATGGCTTGGTTCTACGCAAGGCAGGGGCGCATCACCCGTGCGATGCGCATACCTTTTTTAGATTATTTTGTAGTTTATGATGAAGTTTAAAATTGTTATTTCGGCTTAATTAAAAAATTAAACAAAACCATTTTAAAACTTTATTATAAAAGAAATAGGCCGGAAAAATATTTGTGTCACGGTCTTAAGAAGGTATGCATATCTATTTTAACCCAAGAATTGCAAAATAATATTGTATTTGTCAAGGAATTTTCATGTATTTTTCATGTACCATTTTCATATTTGGGTCACACTTGAAATAAGTCAATTTCATGGCTCTATCTCTCGAATTCACTGGATAACGCCTCGACACAAAACTAAAAACTGTTTCCATGAGTATTTTCTATAGTAAATAAATAAATCCTATAAAACATTCTTACATTTGTAGGCAGTAGCATCAGATGAGATACCGGAACTCGGCGCTAACACCAACCACTAATTGAAACAAATATACCAATAAACCGTCGCAGTTCTCCACCTTGATATCCTCAAAAGACCCCCCGGATCTAAGCTTCGAAGACGCCATCTTACAAATCTCGCGGGGAGAACGAATGAAACTACTCTTCAACCCACACATTTTGATAGCAACAAAAGAGTACCATTTGCATGGAGAGGCAAGTTAAATATCACATGCACGACCCCTGAGCTTCCCAAGTTAGTCATTACAAAACGAAATCGACCACATCAACACATCAATACTTGTTTAAAGCAGAGCAGATTGCGAAGAAGAAAACCTACACGACGTTACGAAAGGAGACGATGTTTCGTCTTCACTTCCAAAGATGTCAAAACACCTCCTCGCTAAAAGAGAACAATCAATATACCTCTAAAATTACTAAATGTTTAACTAAATGCACATCTAAAATTCATAAAGGCTTATTGTAAAGGTTAATTTTATATGTTTATAGATAGATATATTTTTAAAAGTTAAACCTCATTTAATCTATTTTCAAAGATACTAGTGAAGGGCCCCACGTTCGTAGGAAAATACATATGTTTTAGACGCCTTTCTCTAAATAAGAGGTCTGCAAAACATTCTTTAAAGTATTTTTTAGAATATTAAAATGGTTTCGGACTTGAGATTTAAGAAGTTAAATTTTTTATGCTCAAACGAATTATAAATACGTTGGAAACTCTCAAGTTACACAATTAACGCTTTAGTTTTCATTTTTTTCAATTTAAAAGAGATCACATCAACTCTCAGACCTCTCTCTCTCTCTATGTCTCTCTCCCCCCTCTTCCCGCCGTCTAAAATTTCTAGTCTCTTCGCTTCTCCTCTTCCCTCGCCTCTTAAATATAATAAAAGATCTAAACGAATGATATGGCGGATGAAGATGAGGTGACAAAGCCAAGAAACCGACACATATAAGAATTGAACAAGAGACGTCATGTTACAAAAACACAGCTCTGTTTTAATAGATGTATAGATATGTCAGAAATCTTTCTTTTAGTGATATGAAATCAGAAAAATAAAAAAAAACCTGAATCGAATTTAATTGATACAACCGATTGATGGAGCGATTGTCGTCTAATCTAATTCTATATGTTATATCTTGTCTCTCGAGTCATAGTGTTTCAGATCGGATTATGTCAACTTAATTACTTTCGCAATAAACAAATTAAAGCACATTGAAATTAGGAAGAAAATTAAAGATATATTGCTTGATCTGAAGAAAATAAAACATAGCATGGATCATAGAGAGGGACAAGAAATCGGAGTTATGGCAGTTGGGACGTGAAAAAGTCGTAGGTGTAACATAACCCAAATTAATCATTGGTGTATAAATATACAAAGTCTTTATTTGGCACACCCTAAAAGTTTATTTAACACATCCATACATTCGTCACGAAGGTATTTGGTCATACATTTGTCACGAAGGTTCGAAGGACATCCGTCACGAAGGTATTGGGGAGATCCGTCACGAAGGTATTGGGGAGATTCGTGACGAATATTTTTTTTAAAAAAAATAAAAAATTCAGAATATTGTAGAGAATTTTAATACGAGTCCGTGCATATAAAATACGTCCAAAACGGACATCGTTTGCCCATGCAAAAGCCCTAAAAACAAAACAGTCGTTTTTTTTAAGTTCGTAATATTTAAACATAATGCATAATTATACTTTATAAGTAATAAACTAGTGATATTAAATGATAATATACAATTATAGTATATAAATTAAATTGCATGATTTTTAACTATAATTAATAATCATATTATACAAATACTAAATTATTTTGATTTGTGGCGGTAACGATTCTTTAAGAATTATTTTGATTTATTGATTTTAAATTTAAATGTTAATCAGGAGAGAGAATCCTTAATTATCGCTTCAAGTTCTTCTTCAGTAGGTCTTCTCCATTGTAGTCTGCATCACAACCTTCACGCTCTTCTTCAAGGTTTCTTCATTCTTCTTCAAGTTCCTCATTCTTTTTCCATTGTCGCCTGAATTCACAATGTCTACAGATGAAGTTGATCGTAAAGGTTAGTTCTTGATAATTAGGGTTTCTTCATATTCAGTTTTGGTTACTATGATGTTCGACTGAAATCTGGAAAAATCCCTTCTTATGTGGCGCAATATATATTCGATTTTGTTTAATCAATATTCATGTTTACATTGCAGTGTGTGTATTCGTATTCTAATGTGAGATATTCATCTTTTCCGTAGTGATGTTCTACTGGTGATATATTAGGTTCTAGGGTTTCCATTACGAAAGACTTTTGTTCCTAATAAAGAAGACGATATTCTGATGTTCATCTTTGTTATTCGTGTTCTACTGTTGAATATTCAGTTATAGAGGTTCCATTATGAAAGTAATTAATAAAAAACATAAAGAAGACGATATTCTGATTTTCATCTTTGTTATTCGTGTTCTACTGGTGATATATTATGTTCTAGGGTTTCCATTACGAAAGACTTTTGTTCCTACATAAAGAAGACGATATTCTGATGTTCATCTTTGTTATTCGTGTTCTACTGTTGAATATTCAGTTATAGGGGTTCCATTATGAAAGTAATTAATGAAAACATAAAGAAGACGATATTCTGATGTTCATCTTTGTTATTCGTGTTCTACTAGTTATACATTATGTTTTAGGGTTTCCATTACGAAAGAATTTTGTTCCTACATAAAGAAGACGATATTCTGATGTTCATGTTTGTTATTCATGTTCTACTGTTGATATATTTTTTTATAGAGGTTCCATTACGAAAGGCTTTTGTTCCTACATATAGAAGACGATATTCAGTTTTTAATCTTTGTTATGCGTGTTCTACTGTTGAAATATTCTGTTATAGGGGTTCCATTGTGAAAGGGCTTTTTTCCGGTTTTGAACATCATCTTATAAACGAATATAGTGTACTTCATTGTACAAAAGGGGTTCCATTACAAAATGTTATTCTTTTTTTGCCCAGGTAAAAAAGTGGTCGATGAATGGTCAAGTGATGATTTGGTGACCGACAATTCAGGAGATGATATGGAGGTTTGCGAAACTGGAATAACAGACGTTGATGAAGAGGAAGAAGCTGAATTCGAGTATGGAACTGATTGTATTGTTCATCCCGATGACCGTAATTCAAAGTGTTGGATACCTAGGTTTCCAAGTCAAGAAAAACCCTTTATGCGGAGAAAATTTAAGTCCCTAATAGAATATAGTGTACTTCAAATTTTGTACTACTGAGATTAGTATTCGAGTTTTTGGCTTTGATATTAAGTTTTATTTGCCTCAATCGTATTCACGTTTGTTAAAGCTGATATTCAGGTTGGTTTACCTATATATGCATTAATCTCTTTCTCATATGTTTGTGCATCTGTTCAACCTAATGTTTGTCAAAATCATTCAGTTATGTGAGACATATAAATCATTTGTTATAAAGTGAATATAACCATTTAGAAACATGAATATGATCACTTGTTTCATGAATATGGATCATAATTCAATTAATTACATAAAAATATCACTGCCTATTACACAAAATGACCACCTAATTCATGAATATCAATGACCACCTAATTCATGAATATCAATTTTCTACAAAGTATAGTAACATCATGAATATGGATCATACTTAATTTAAGTTTGATCATACGATCATCCTATTCCATCCATGAATAGAAGTCATAGTAGATAGAAAATTATTTTTGTACGAAATAAACAAAGACATCACCTATGATCTCAAAGAAAATGGTACGAAGAGAAAAGAGTTTTTAGTACTTGAATTTTATTGTCTACTAGACATATTCAACATGAATAAAACACAAAATCAAACTCAACAAGATGGGCTTCCTGCCAATAATCAATCTTGATTGACAATTTCATTATAATTTCATTATTGATAAGCCAATGTTCAATCCACAATACAAAACAACATGTAAAATCTGCAGCTTGTATTAGAAAAGAAGGAAGAGAGAATTTACAAAAGCTTAATCTCCTTCAATTGTGAATCTTCACATAAATGAAAGAATATGCAGACATTCATCACAACTATCATTGACAACCTCGAGAAATCACATGCCTAAGGCACTTGAACGTTCTCTCATAGCTGAATATCCCCATGAACCAAAACTCAAACTCATCACTAGTCACAATTTGCAAATACATTTTAAGCCCGGGTTGCAACAATTTACCAAGACACGTCCCTGAATTAATCGCCACAACATCAATCCCGTTATTCTTAGAGAATTCCTAAGTCGCCTTCTCTGCTAATGTTTTTGACACAAGATACCATTTCTGCACTTCCAACACATTGGATATCAGAAACTCAGACGAACACAAAAATCACATCAAGGAAAGGGAAAATTAAAACCTGACGGGATTTGCAGTAATCGAGCATTTCAAAGAAAGTGTGGTGATAAATGTCCTTCCCCACATCATCCAAATCATTGTGCTTTAGTGAAGCACGTGACAAAGGAGTGCAGCAGCAGGTGCTCAAACAATAAATATCTCTTATGATTCTAGAATACTCTATGTAATATAGGATCTGTTGACACTTGGCACAAGATGGTGCAATATCAAGATTGTAAAGGTAGTATATATTGTTGCTACAGTTACCCTAAAATCAATGAGAAAAGTAGCCGTCATTCTCAACATTCCTATCTTATTGCATTTCTCTCTATGGTATCAGAGCCAGTAAAGGCCAACGCCTAAACACTCTTTCCCATGGATCAAATCTCAGATCCCACAGCCAATCCCTTTGCTGTAATGGCTACACCTACCCACAACCCTTCTCTTCCCTCTTTCTCCTCCTTTATTACCGTTAAACTTACCTCTGAAAACTACCCTTTATGGAAAGCTCAGGTGAGCCCATACTTGAGAGCTCACAATCTTTTTGGCTTTGTTGATGGCACTATCTTATGTCCAGCTCCTCTTGAGGCAAACCTCCCTAATCCAGATTTCAAAGAATGGATAAACAAGGATCAGCTGGTGGTTGCGATTCTTACCTCCTCTTCGACCAAGCGTATCAAGCTCCACCTCCGATAAGCTTTCAGGCGCACCACACCGCATCGGCTCCTTGGTATCCCGACACCGCTGCTACCCACCACTATACCCCGGATCTGGCCAATCTCTGAATCGATGCACTCCCCTATGCTGGTACAGAACAAGTCTCGCTAGGTGATGGATCCATGGTCCCGATACACAACTACGGTTCCTCTTCTATAAACTCTCCTTCTCACTCTTTCCATCTCAAACAAATCCTTCACACCCCTTTGCTTACCAAGAATCTCTTATCTTTCAATAGATTTTGTGTGGATAACAATGTATATTTTGAGTTTCATCCCTCTTCTTGTTTTGTGAAGGACCCCGTGACCCAGGCAACTCTCCTCAAGGGCCACGTTAGAGACGGTTTGAATGTCCTCCCTGCCGATGCCGCGTCACCACCACCGACAACTTTTTCCACCACAAAAACAGCACATCAGCACAACTTGTGGCACAGCAGACTGGGACATCCCTCTGTTCGTATCACGAGGACCATTCTTCAGTAACTTCAACTTTCCATCACTAGCCCTAAACTGGGTACTCCTTGTCAAGCTTGCTCTTGCGCCAAAGCCCATGCCCTACCCCATTTGCCAAGCCCATCTAGGTCTTCTCAGATTTTAGAACTTCTTTTTCTAGATGTATGGGGTCCAACCCACTTTATTTCGACTAATGGACATCGTTATTTTCTATCTATTGTTGACGATTACTCCAAATTCATATGGATCTTTCCCTTCGCATCCAAATCTCTCGTTCCACAAATTGCCGAAAAATTCTTTCGCCTCATTAGCAATCTCCTATCCACAAAAATCATTTCCATTCAAACCGATGGGGGGACGAAATTCAAACCTCTTAAATCTTTTCTTGAAACCAATGGCATTTCCCATCGCCTCACTTGTCCCTACTCACATCAACAAAATGGTAGTGTTGAGAGTCGTCATCGTCGCATCGTTGCACCGACTTAACCCTTCTCAAACATGCTTCCCTTCCGCTTCAATTTTGGGATTATGCTTTCGAGGCCGCCACCTATCTACAAAACCGCCTACCCACTCCCGTCCTCAATAATGACACCCCCTACACCAAACTTTTCTCCAAATTCCCGGATTACAAATTTCTAAAAGTCTTTGGGTGTCTTTGCTTTCCCAATCTCCGCCCTTACAATCGTCACAAGTTATCTTTTCGGTGTCACCCCACATTATTTTTGGGCTATAGTTCTCAACACAAGGGATATATATATTACAATTGGGTAGATAGGCGGACTTACATTTCCAGGGATGTTTTATTCCACGAATCCACTTTTCCTTACTCTATGTTGGCCCAGCCCACAAAAATTCCCTATCCATCCCTTGCCAGCCTGCCCTCTCTACCTGGTCTCCTTCCCACTCCAGGCCAGCCCAACTCTACAAATAGGCCCATTTCCACACCTCAGCCCACTCCATCACACGACCCCAATCTGCACACTACTCCAATTCCTTCTTCGTCTCCCTCATCGAGTTCCCCTTCATCGACCTCTCTTCCAGACCTAACCACCGCCCAAATTGATTCTCTCACCGCTCCTTCAGCCGATCCCTGGCCCTCCATCCCCTCTCAAATTCAAACCCGCTCTAAACACAACATCTTCAAGCCTCTCCAAAGAACTGATGGCATAATCCCTTGGCCCTCATCTCCCCACTACAATGCCACCGCCATGGTTCCTGAAGAACCGACCTGCTACTCAGAGGCTGCCAAACACAAAGACTGGCGAGAGGCGATGGAAGCTGAGTTCAAAGCATTACTAGAGAACAAAACCTGGACACTTGTTCCCCCCTCTTCTCACATCAATACTTTGGGGGTCAAATGGGTGTTCAAATCAAAGAGGAACTCTGACGGATCTCTGGAAAGAGGGAAGGCTAGGCTCGTTGCGAAGGGGTTCCACCAACAACACGGGGTTGATTATTCAGAGACTTTCAGCCCCGTTGCAAAGCCATCGACAATTCGACTGCTTCTTTTTCTCGCTGCAATGAATGACTGGCCGGTTCGGCAACTGGACATACAAAATGCCTTCTTACATGGTCTGTTGTCAGAGGATTTCTACATATCCCAACCTCCAGGTTTTTCTCATCCTCAATTTCCTACTCACATTTGTAAATTACATCGTTCTTTGTATGGCCTTAAGCAAGCGCCCAGGGCATGGTTCAAAAAATTGAGTGATGCCTTGGTGACTATGGGTTTCTCTGCCTCACTTGCTGATACGTCCCTGTTTACATTCAAGCAAGGCTCCCAATATGCTTTCGTCCTCGTTTATGTTGACGATCTCCTTGTTATCACCTCTGACCAAACCCTGTCCTCATCCTTCATCACAAAATTGTCCAGCCTATTCCCTGTCAAGGATCTCGGACTAGCCCACTTTTTCCTTGGCATTGATATCCAACGATCTCCTGTTGGCTTCAAACTCTCCCACACCAAACACATTAGGGACCTCATCAACAAAGCTGGGATGACAAACTGTAAGCCTGTATCCACTCCCATGTCCACGACCTTTGACGCCTTCGCTGCCTCACCCCCTACCCTGATCCCTCTCATTACCGCAACATCGTCAGTAGCCTCCAATATTTGGCCTTCACCAGACCTGACATCGCTTTTTCTGTTACCAAAGTCTGCCAATTTATGCACTCTCCCCATGAAAATCACTGGCAAGCAGTTAAGCGCATCATCTGATACTTGAATGCGACCTCAGATCTGAATTTCAGCATTTCGTCTTCCAAAGATCACTCTCTCTCAACCTTCTCCGACGCTGAATGGGGAGGTGAACCATTGTCGAATCGTCGCTCAATTGGTGCATACTGCATTTACCACGGTCCGAACTTAGTTTCTTGGAGTTCCAAAAAGCAACCGACGGTTTCTCGTTCGACTACGGAGGCTGAGTATAGGGCCCTTGCACAAGCAACTTCTGAAACCATTTGGCTCCAGTCTCTCTTAGCTGATCTTGGCATTGCACTCCCCAAGGCGCCTACTCTATGGTGTGACAACATAGGTGCCACTTACCTTGTCGTCAACCCGGTTCTCCACCACCGCATCAAGCACATCTCCTTGGACTATCACTTTGTCCGCGAGCGTGTAAACTGCAAGACCCTTGCTATTGCTTTTGTTGCCAGCCAAGATCATATTGCAGATTTCTTACTAAGCCTTTGTCCACTGCTCGTTTTCTGTTGATGCGCCCCAAACTCTGCTTACGAGAGTTTGGTTCGAGGGAGAATAGTGAAGCACGTGACAAAGGAGTACAGCAGCAGGTGCTCAAACAATAAATATCTCTTATGATTCTAGAATACTCTATGTAATATAGGATCTATTGACACTTGGCACAAGATGGTGCAATATCAAGATTGTAAAGGTAGTATATATTGCTGCTACAGTTACCCTAAAATCAATGAGAAAAGTAGCCGTCATTCTCAACATTCCTATCTTATTGCATTTCTCTCTATGCTTCCCACCTGCTCTTATACACTTCTGCGTGTTGCAAACACGCTTCAAACCGCTCAACGGATTGTTCGGATCCACATAGCCGAGAAAGATGTGCTTGAACTGATTCATATCTGATTCATCCATAAAAAACCATTGCCAACAAGGACGGACCGGTCAACTCAAATCCAAAACCACGGACAAGGCAATTACGCAAAATACGAATGAGAAATCGAATGAAAGAAACAAACCAGCGAGTAGAGAACCGAAGCGACGTTTTGGGGTAACCGGTTTGGGTCGAATCACTGTAATGGAACGAGAGGCACCGAGTCCCAATCGGTGACCGGGTTGTCGCTATTGACGAAGGCGAAACCCTCGACATAATCGAACGATTTGCTCGGCTGAGTCACTAGGGATTCCATATCCGGAGTGAACTCGTTGAAATCGGTGTACACAAGCATTATCCATCTAACCTGTGTCAACCAATTCAATTCAGAATTATAACAAAAAATCAACAGAAATAAGCCAAATTAAGGGAATACACGAACCATATCCGCCGCCGGCTGAAGCAAAATCCTGGTGCTGGTGATAACCCCGAACTGTCCGAGACCTCCAAGAATAGAGAAGAAGAGCTCTGAGTTACGCTACGGGTAGCAAAATACTATTTCTCCCTTACCTGTAACCACCTCGATCTCCGTGATGTTGGACGTCTGAGGGCCGTAACGAAACGCCTGCCCGCTCACTCCGGCCTTTCAACACATCTTCCCACAATGCCCCGCCGCTTATGTCTGCGTAACAAACACCTCCTTCGCATCTGTCGTTGACGATCTGACAGTAGAAATCGCCCTAATTAGGTTTTGAAGATAAGAGAAAATGATGACGGACGAGGAGGAAAGGGAAGATCGAGAATGGGGGCGGTGTTGGGAAGGAAGGTGTATTTAGGTTTTTAGTGAATCAGATTTGGAAAGAGAATAATTTCAAATCCCTTAATTACGGGATTGAATCTATTGGAAGATTGATATGGTGTGCACATTCCCATATTAAAACCGTACGACTCACTCCAATCAATCTCAACCATTTATTTTTCCCTAATCCTACGGTTTAAATTTATCCAATCGTTACACCATAAAATGGTGTTACACCAGAACGTAAATCTCTCTCTCTCTATATATATATATAAGATAAAGATATAATATGATATAAGATAAAAATTGATACTTCTTTTTTTAATATAACCTATTAGATATGTTTTTGATTTTTTTTACTTATTTAATTCAAATATATATATATCAAAATAATAAGTCAGATGATGTGGAGGATGACATGGTGGATGATGTAGCATAGCTTAGAGATAGACACATAGTCGAATTGAATATAAGGGCGACATGTGGCAAAACACCGCTCTATTTTAGTATATAGATCGATTACTCATACTCATAGTTATTCTTCAAATTTTACATGATACACTTAGATTTATTCCCGCGCCATGCACGAAATTTGTATAAGAATTTTTATAATTATATATATAATTTATAAATACATAGGGATGACATTAATATAAAGAAAAATACGCATTATATAATTATATTAATTTTAATTGATTTAAATCAATATTTTATATATAAAAGAATTTTCAATTGATTTATAATCTTTTATATTGATATGCATTTAAATAAGGAAATTATATCAATAGATTTAGGATAGTAATCTTTGATATATATTTGTAATTTATTTGTGTAAAATAAGGAAATGATATCATTAGAATTAAATTAATTATCTTCAAATCTAAATATTTCATTTTTCATTTTGGAAAAAAAGGACGTGTGTATTGATGAGGTGCAATAGCTTATTGAAGAGTAGGTGGCGTGACATAGCTCATTGATGAGTATAGTGTTTTGCCTTAGTAGTTATATAGAGATTCTCGTTCGCTTACTGAAGAATATAAGTTTAAACTCTCATTTTTATTTACAAAATGTTACCTTTTAGTTTTTAGGTAGTAATTTATACACGGATTTGCATGAATACCCAATCACAATAAATGATTTGCATGAATATCCAAATTATTTTAGAGTTGCAGGAACAGACCAAATATGAATATTTGCAAATGAATAAATATAATAGAAAAAATGTCGGGCTTATTAATATAAATATCGGTCTTATTAAATAAAATGTCGGGGTATATTTGCAAAAGCATAAGTACTGAAGAAAAAATGTCACCCTTACAAAAATTAATATCATTAGGATATATTTGCAAACATTAAAACAAGTAGCTATTTTTGCAAATGAGATATTGAAATGGGGTATGGGGTGCAATTTCTCTAATTTATAGGTGAGTTACAGGTTTTTTTTTTGTTTTAAAAAGCAAATAAAAGGCTTATTGTTTACAAACAAGTCAAGCCTAAATCATCATCACGGATGATCTTGAACAAATCTTTAATGGGAAGGATTCTTGAAGTTCTTGACAAGAGATTCCTCTGAAGAGTCATCTTGTCGGAGCTTGAAATGGAGGTGTTCCATTGGAATAGGAATTCCCGAAGATCTTCAATGAGAATGTTTTGAGAGGCTAAGAAATCAGCAGCTCGGTTGAAGTGCCTCTTGATAAAATAAAACCTACAACAGTAAAAAAATTGTTAGCAAGCGAGGTAATATCCGAGATAATAGAGTAAATTTCCCACGGGGGAGAATTCTTTTTATTGATCGAGTTAATGAGAACCAAACTATCACTCTCTACGATAATGTTCCTAAGATTAAGACGAGAAGCAACCCGTAAGCCTTCTAACACAGCAACCGCTTCACTGATTAGAACAGCCGAAACAGGAATACGAAGGTGTTCAACAAAGGAAGGTTGACCTTGAGAATTTCAAATAATGAAACCAATTAAAGAAACAGAATTGGCTCTAACCGAGCCATCACAGTTGATTTTGAAAAAGTTTGGTGGGGCTTTTGTCCAACGAGTTTTTGCATGGTCTTGTCTTTTCCGGGAAGAGCGGTTTGTGGTCTCTACTGGAGTGGACTCACCATTCCATTCTAGAAAATGATAAAGGGAAGCTTTAGCAAGATCTTCATGTGTATGGTTTCTATAGGAGGTAATAGATCCAAAGATACTTTTATTGCGATGGTTTTAAAGGGTCCACCAGGTAAAGAATGCCAATTCTATTGAAGAATTGGTTTTGCTGAATTCTAACATGGTGTCATGGAAATTGTTAGTAAATTGGAATGAGATGTTAAAGTTACCTAATTCGTTGAGTTTGTTAAACACTAAAAGGTTAAAGGGGCATTTGAAGAAAAAATGAGCCTTATCTTCATCAGGGTTGTCACACAGGCTAAAGGGGGCGAAAACTCTATGGTAGTGTCTATTAAGTTGTTCAGTAGTAGGGAGGCAGTCCGAGAATGCTTTCCACAAGAAGTTTTTGACTTTTGGAGGTATGTTCTTCTTCCAGAAAATGGTTTCATCAGTGGAAGGTTACTAGCACTTTTCCAGATAATCTTATTCCTTAGAGGGGAAAGAGGAATGTGAATCTGAATAATTTTATCCACAATATGACTAGGGAGTAGGGAACAAAGCTCTGCAGTATTCCATTGCTTATTGTGAGTAATGAAGTATGCGACCTTATGGTTATCAGAATCAGAAGGCCTGAATTGTTTAAGGGAGCAATTCAGAATCTAGTTGTCTGTGCAAAAGCAAATAGACTCACCGTCCCCCAGTTCCCAGAAGATTCCTTGTTTAAATTGGGTGGGCTTACGATCTATTGTTAAGAAATCATCATTTGGGAAGTACTTGTCTCTAAAAATGGAGACCCAAATATTATTAGGTTGAGTAAGAATTTTCCATAAAAGTTTCATTTGGAGGGCACAATTGTTATCCCAAGCAGTGCGAAGCCCAAGGCCTCCGACACTTTTTGGTTTGCAAATATTGTTCCAATGGAGGAGTGACTGAGAGGAAGGGTACTTTTTATTCCAGAAGAATTTTTTGTTAATGTCGTCAATTTCCTCACAAACCCCTTTAGGAAGGAGAAAGCTTTGCATAAGGTAATTAACTTGTGATATAAGATTACTTTGGATAAGAACAACTCTAGGTGCTTGAGAAAGAGAGTTGGCTTTCCATTGAGAGCGTTGGTTCTTAAGAGCCAAGATTGCTTCATCAAAGACATCATTACACACTCGTCCTTGAAGGATTGGAATACCAAGATATTTTTCCAATTTAGAAGTAAGGGGTATATTCTATGAGAGGCTAGAATTTTTGCAAGACTAGGTGTTATGTTATTAGAAACTTGAATAGAGCTCTTATGGTAATTTATAGAAAGACCACTTTGTTTTGAAAATTTAGATAGAAAGCTTTTGATGAAGAGAATGTTGTCTTCACAAGCATTTGCTAGAATGAACGTGTCATCAACCAATGTTAGGAAGGAATAGGACTACTATGACGAGTTAATTTGATGCAAACATGTGGATTGCTACTCATAGCTTCTTGATCGAGGTGTCGGGCAAGGAACTCCATAGCGATAACAAAGAGAGCTGGAGGTAATGGGTCTCCTTATCTGATTCCACATGTGGGTTTGAATTCCGGTCCTGGTTCGTTATTAATCAAGACAGAGTACGAGGCCGTATGTAAACATGCCTTGATAAGATTGATCCAATTATGGCAGAATCCAAATTTTTCTAGAACTTTGCAGAGAAAGTCTCAGTCTAGTTTATCATAAGCTTTTTCTATATCTAGTTTCAGAGCCATCCAACCAATGACACCTTTTTTATTCTTATGGAAGGTGTGGAAAATCTCATGAGCTGCAAGTATGTTATCTTGAATTAGCCTGCCTTCAACAATGGTTCCTTGGAAAGGGGAGATAATTTTTTCCAATAGGGGCCGGATTCTATTTGCCATGATTTTGGTGATAATTTTATAGGAAGAGTTACACAAACTGATGGGTCTATAATGGTTAATAGTACTAGGTGAATCTACTTAGGGATGAGAAGGAGTGATTGATTGCAGCAAGCATTTGTTCTGAGAAGAAAAATGCTTTAACTGCGTTAAGAAGCGAGGTTTTGATAATAGTCCAATGTTTTTGGTAGAATTCAATAGAGAAACCATCCGGGCTGGGTGTTTTGTCCGGTGGTTGTTCAAAAATTGCTTTTTTCAGCTCAGTCTCCGTAGGAGGTTTAGTGAGGTCGTAGTTATCCTGGTCCGTAATCAAAGTGGGTATGATATGGAGATCCTTCGAAGAAACTCCTGTGGCTCCATTATGTTGGAATCTCATGCCAAGTTCTTTGGATATTTCTTGAGAGATATTATGATGATGCAAAACAAGTCCACCAATAATGCAGAAGCGCAAGATAGACTGTTTGAAAATTTTCATTTTTTCAATAGAGTGAAAGTACTTAGAGTTGCGATCTCCTTCCTTAATATGTTTGATTTTGGCTCTGCGGCGCCAGTAGTCTGTTTGATATTGAAGAAGAGAGGAGTATTTTGGGAATGATTTTTAATTTGGTTTATTATGTGGCTATTAGAAGGGTCATCAAGGAATCTATTATGAAGGTTTTGCAGTTTATTTTCTGTGATACTAAGTTGAGTAAAATTATTTCCAAAATTCCTACGGGCCCATGTTCTAGAATAGGATTTTAGATGTTTTAGTTTAGAGTGGAAGTGAAACATGAAGGAGCCATGAACTTTGTACTTCCAAACTTTACTGACAAGTTTCCTAAAAGTGCTATTTGTAGACCAGTTGGGTTCATAACGAAAAGGGAGACGAGCCGGGGAGTTAAGAGATCCCAAGGAAAAAGGGATAAGTGAGTGATCTGAAAATGTTAAAGGGTGATGGCGAGTAGATAGGTTGGGAAATAAGGACGTAATTGAGCAGTGGATGAGCACTCGATCTAATATTTCTAAGATATTATTGTGCATATTCTGGGATTTTCTCCAAGTAAATGGGAATCTCGTGAACGGGAAACTAATCAGCTCAAGATCGGTAGTTAATGATTGTAATCTTAGGAATCTCGAGGTAGTAGGAGCAACACCTCCAATTTTGTCTGAACGGTTTAGGTGTTCATTGAGGTCTCCTATAATGATAACAGGAAGTCCATTAGAGATGATAGTATCCTTTAAGTGGTTCCAGAAGGTGTGTTTTGTCAATTTCTCTAGAGGGGGCATAGACGAATAAAAGTAAGATATGGGTGTTCATAGTAAAATAATTCATACAGATAATGTTTGTAGTAGAATGATCAAGAGAAACATCTTTGATGCTATACGAGTTTTTGTAAAGGAGCCAAAGGCCGCCTGATGCGGGGATAAGCCGCTGTTGTCCGATCTAGACACCAAACTTCGAACAGAAACTCGAACAGAGAAGAAAGGCGGAATTAGAATGAGATGAAAGAAGGATAAGTCGAATGATAGGCCAATTGGAACCAAATCAAACAACGATAAAACCCCTGACCTTAAGAACAAGAACCTTACCGAATGATGAAGAAACCCCAACGGATGATTACAACCAAACACAATGACTATGGTGGGTCAAGGCACCTGGAGGATGCTCTATGGAGTCCCGATAGCACCAACCTTAGGGAAGAGATTGACACACACAAGTACAGCTAGGGCGAGTTCAACAACAATGCACACGGGGCACTCTTCTCACAAAAGCTCTCTTTTGGGAGGAAAAACGATAAACGTTGTATTCAATATCAAAGTCTGCGGGGGGCTAAACAATAACTAGGGAAAACCTTATATAGGGTCAATAAGGTGGCCAATTAAAAGAAATAAGTAAATAAAAGTATCTCCTAAAATAACAAAACCAATGGAAACAAATAAATCCCGAAAACGAATTAAATCAAAGATTTCTCCGATATCTTCAGCAGGGAATCCGCGGGCGCGGAATTGGAGCCGCGGTCGCGGATTTAGTTCTGCGAATCAATGGAATCAGCCCGCGATCCGCGGTCGCGGATTGTAATCAGCGGTCGCGAATTTGTAGAAATGTCGCCGACAGCTCTTCTTCAAACGGCTCGTTCTCTCTCGTCCGAGATCGGAACTGAGCGATTCCAAAGCCTAGAGTTTTTTCTTGAAGTCTAGCTTATTTCATCTTCAGTACTTGACTTCTCATCTTGACTCGAACCGGATCTCTACGAGCTTGAATGGCTACAATACGAGCCCAGGCTACTATCAATGACTTGAATGATGGCTCATAGCGATCTTTAGCCCTAGCTCCAGTGGTTAGCACATCTTTAGATTTAGGACGAGGCGTCCTTGATGATAACTCAGATGCTCCCGCATCATTCTCCCCTTCTTGAAAAGGATTCGACCTCGAATCATATTTGATATGAATGATTGAACGATCTTCATAGGCGTCATCCTCTTTGATGCACAACTTCCTCTTGAATGTCTTGAGTGCATAGCTCCACCTTGAGGAAACGATGGATTGCTGCTGGAGTGCATTGCTTCCCTTCATCCCTTTAGCTCCTTTGTCCTTGTCCTTCCTTTTGTCATACTTATCAGTGACCTGCAAAAGAACCATAGGTGGAAGAACAACATCTTTTCTAGGAAATGTAAACGAATAACAACTAGCAAAACCATCATGAGAAACTCTCTTATCATACTGCCATGGATATTCCAATAAAAGTTGACAAGCTTGCATAGGCACAACATCACATGAAATAGTATCATCACAATGTCCTAATGTCATGGCTTCCTTAACATGCTTGTTCAAAATCACATCAACACAATCAATCATCCAATGCAGTTTTAAGGGACTAGGGTAGCATAATGAAGTAATTTGCAATTTAGTATTCAATTCCATGCTAGCAATATTACCACAACTACCTTCATCAATAATCATGTTGCAATCCTCAACTTTATCTAGACAATGAGTTTCTCCTAGAATTTCAACACAATGAGCAGTTTGTACATGCAAATCCTTCCTATCAATCAATGAATCAACATGCTCATAATCAATTTCAACCTCATTATCTAAATCAGTTTTAGGATCATCAATACAAACAACATCTTCAATACTATCACCTATTTCATATTCAATCTCAATTTGTTCTAGGTGATTAAGCATATCAGGACAATCATTAATCATATGGTCTTTCCCTCTACATTTGAAACACTCCATATCTCTAGCTCTAGTAGAAGGGTTAGAAGTACTTCCCTTGGGTCCAAGTTTGGCTCGTGGTGCAGCCGGAGGGGTGTCACTTCTTGGTCTATCCCTATCTCCTTGTAGCTCCTTGGAAGAGGCATCTCGTCCATAATAAGAATCCTTACGTCCTTGCTGATTTTTCCAAGTGTTGGAAGAACCATGTGCATTCCTATTCCCTTGATTCCTATACTTAGTCTTCCTTTCCACTTTGATGGCTAAGTGCAGCAACTCAACCATAGAACTATATAGAAACATTTCAATTTCGTTAGCCAAAAATGAATTGAGAATACGAAGATACCTTGCCATTGTCGCTTCTTCATCCTCAATCACATTGGCCCTGACCATGGCTTTTTGCATAGCATTAAAGGTCTCTTCTACTCCCATTGATCCCTGTTTCAAATTCTCAAGTCACTGTAGAAGCTCTCTAGTGTAGTGTGGGGGAATAAATCGAGCTCTCATCTTCCTCTTCATTAAGTCCCAAGTAGCAATGGGATAATCTCCCTTTCCAACTCGAGCTTTCACTAATTTGTCCCACCAAACTAGAGCATAGCCATAAAACTCCAAAGATGCAAGTCGCACGTTCTTATGCTCGGGAAAGTTGTGACAATTCCAGATTTGCTCAATCTTCGTCTCCCACTCCATGTAGACAACTGGATCACACTTGCCCTCAAAACTTGGGATCTTCACCTTGATCTTCCCAACTCCATTTTGCTCAGGCTCTCTTCTCCTTCCTTGGTACCCTCCTTGTTGGCAATAGGATCGCCATCCTTCATTCTCATCATACTCCTTTTCAAAATATGCATCATCATCTAAAGCCTGAAATCTATCAAAACGATTAGTAGCATTGTATCTATTAGAATGACGTAAAGGAGCATTAGGAGTGTGATATCGCTCCCTTGGAGCTGGAATTTCAGCAACCCTAGGGGTACCATGTTGGCGTCTATGATGAAGCTCTTGTCTGATGGTTGTAGTAAGTCCACTAACAAACCTTTCACTAAACTTGTCCAGGGAGTTCATCAACTCCAGGGTGACAGGGCTAGTTGTCGGGTCCCTTGGGGGTCTCCTTTTGGGAGAAACTAACCTGTCCATTATCAAAGAAAAGACTAACACAGAACAAAGTTAAGTGAGTGTAAATGAAAACAACTCGCAAGTGTTTACTCTCGTATGTTTGCCTCTGCACTCTCTCTCAATTGTTGTTGTAACAAGCTTTTCTTGATGAATTGCCTTGTATGAATCAATAACCCAATAGATCGAAACTAGCAGGCTCCTAGCACTATGATGAGTGATGGTAGAGATGGAGGTGGCTCGTGTAGGGGCGGGGTTTCAACTTCAAGGTTCTGACTCAAAACAAAATGACTCAACGAAAGAAAGAAACAAAGACTCAAAACGTTTGCAAGAATGTAAATGCAAACAACTAATACGACTCAAGTTTGAACTCAAGAGGGCCAAAAGGAAGCGCACCTTAACTTGTCCTGACTGGTGTCGATGAAGGATCGAAGACGGAGTCGAGAGGGCTAGGGTAAGAATGGGGATATCTCGTAGCTGCTTTGAAGACAAAATATCTGCGCCCGCGGATTTGTTGTTGTAGGAGAATCGCAGAAGTTCAGTCGAGAGATCCGCGGGAGCGGGTACTGTAGCCGCGGTCGCGGATGCAGCTTCCGCGGGCGCGGATTTTTGGTCCGCGGGTGCGGATGTGATTTCCGCGGGCGCGGATTTTGAGCCGCGGTCGCGGATTTTGTTCTGCGGGCTAAAATCCTTCGTCTTCGTTTGGGCTCGTGGCTATCCCGTTTCCTCCAATTTTTTGAATTCCGACTCAAATAATATCAAACTAAACTTTGACTCAACAAAACGTAAAAACAAATGCTGACTTTGAGACTTTTTGATTTCTTTTCTTTTCTTTTTTTGAATTTCTTTTCTCTTTTCTTTTCTCTTTTTTTTTGGATATTTATTTTTGTCTCAGCAAAACGAAATACAGACTCGATACGAGATATTAATCTCAGCAAAATTGAAAATAAATAAAAATAACAACTAACTTGATTTCCTTGTTGAAGAGATAAGATTTTCCTTCTTTTAAGATTTTGTCTTGGGCTCCAAGGAAAAGAATTTCAGCAACTCTTCTAGGGTTTTTTACGGCTGGTTTTTGGTAGGGATGATGAATTTGTGATGGGGTGATGGGATGAATGGATTTTGGGACAAGGGTGCTCCAAACTCCAATCTAGACACCAAACTTCGAACAGAAACTCGAACAGAGAAGAAAGGCGGAATTAGAATGAGATGAAAGAAGGATAAGTCGAATGATAGGCCAATTGGAACCAAATCAAACAACGATAAAACCCCTGAACTTAAGAACAAGAACCTTACCGAATGATGAAGAAACCCCAACGGATGATTACAACCAAACACAATGACTATGGTGGGTCAAGGCACCTGGACGATGCTCTATGGAGTCCCGATAGCACCAACCTTAAGGAAGAGATTGACACACACAAGTAAAACTAGGGCGAGTTCAACAACAATGCACACGGGGCACTCTTCTCACAAAAGCTCTCTTTTGGGAGGAAAAACGATAAACGTTGTATTCAATATCAAAGTCTGGGGGGGGCCTAAACAATAACTAGGGAAAACCTTATGTAGGGTCAATAAGGTGGCCAATTAAAAGAAATGAGTAAATAAAAGTATCTCCTAAAATAACAAAACCAATGGAAAGAAATAAATCCCGAAAACGAATTAAATCAAAGATTTCTCGGATATCTTCAGCAGGGAATCCGCGAGCGCGGAATTGGAGCCGCGGTCGCGGATTTAGTTCTGCGAATCAATGGAATCAGCCCGCGATCCGCGGTCTCGGATTTGTAGACATGTCGCCGACAGCTCTTCTTCAAACGGCTCGTTCTCTCTCGTCCGAGATCGGAATTGAGCGATTCTAAAGCCTAGAGTTTCGTCTTGAAGTCTAGCTTATTTCATCTTCAGTACTTGACTTCTCATCTTGACTCGAACCGTATATCTACGAGCTTGAATGGCTACAATACGAGCTCGGGCTACTATCAATGACTTGAATGATGGCTCATAGCGATCTTTAGCCCTAGCTCCAGTGGTTAGCACATCTTTAGATTTAGGACGAGGCGTCCTTGATGATAACTCAGATGCTCCCGCATCACCACCTTTCACTCCATCCGAAGGAACAAAAATGATGTTGTCGAACCCCATTTTAGCAATAGATCTATTAGTGGGTGGTGAATTGAATTTAGTTTCTGATAGGCAAAGCATGTCGAGTTTATTTTTTTATTTTTTTTAATATACGAGATTTCAGTAGATAAATCTTTACGACGCGAACCCCTTATGTTCCAATAGCCAATATTCATATATTAACAAAAAAAATTATTATCAAACTTGGGTAATAAAACCGGTAAAGGGACAAGTGAGCACTTAAGGAGGCAATCTTTTAAGTCTTACTAGATGGACTTAAAAGAGTGTTAAGGTTATGCATATGGCGTGTCAAGGTAAGCAAATAAGCGTGTATTATATTAGAGAAGTAACAATGATTAAAATTGGTATTAAAACCGATCGTGATTACTCGGGGCATATGATATATGCTGAAGGAAATTAAATGTGGCATTAATGTTACTGTTGTCCCTAATTAACATAGTGAAAATAGCAATATGGTATATAGCACAATATATAAAGGCAAAAATCCACCAGAAATGTGTAATGAAGACACTGTAGATGTAGCAAATTAACCTGGTAACTTTCATAAAGGAAATCAAGAGTTCTTGGCTAAAACAGAAGCCATCAAAACGGAATACAAGTCACAGCATTACATGGGTCAAGTTTGAGTTTTCAAGTCCCGCGCAGGGGATACCAAAACAAAGATTAAAGGATAATAGTTCGAATAAAACACAGACATGAGTTATATTGTCAACAACCATAAAAACTTACTCAGGGTTGCCATTCTTCTTTCCCTTTCCTTTGCGTTGCTTCTTAGGTGTTGGGATCTGCAGTGGTGCTTCAGTGGCTTCCTCTTTGGTTCAACATTGGAAGTGGTGGCGCCATCAAGCCCTTAATTTTCCATACCATCAAGTTTACGCAGGATAGTGTTGGAAGATTTCTCAGACACGCATGGAGAAGCAGTGTAGTTGTCAATGCTGAGGGGATTAGAAGGGTTGTAGTGTAGCTGCTGATGGTTTGGAAGTGCTGGTCTGACCATTCCTGGAGCCATGGTGTGGCTAAAGTTGAGGTGAGGGGGTACTTCATAGCCAAAATGTTGCATTTGGGCTAAGAGCTGGTGATTGTACATTTAAGGAGTGAACGTTGGATGCATCTGAAGAGTTGGGGAGTAGTCTGGAGCTCGGGTGGGCTGTCTTGAGGAGTATTGAATAGTTTGAAGGGGAGTAGCTGGGTTGGGGTTAAGGGGGCTCTTTCCTTTTGGGGACAGAAGAGCTTCTTCATTCTTGAGAATTGGAGTGGTAGGTTTCCTCAAAAAAATTGGACCTTTTCTTGGTTGAGGGGCAGCAGAGAGTTGTTTAGTAAGATGACCAGTCATCTTCTGCTTAGTGAGCTTGGCAGCCTCCTCATCATCCGAGGAGCCTACCAGAAAGCCCTCAAAGACAAAAGATGGGAGGTTGTTGAGGAAGCACTCATAAAAAAAGATGATCAGGCTCGCCACAGCAGCCACACCCAGGTGAAAAGTCCTCCGACCATAACTTAAAGGTGAGCACAGTGCTATCAGTATGCTGGATCTTTACAAATGCACGAAGTTCTGGGATAGTAACATTAATGCATAATCTAACAAACTTTCCTCTATTCTTAATGCTAGAGTTCTCATCCAATCTTATGTAAGATCCAATGTTGTTTCCCCTTATTATCATGTTAAGAGCATGGTCACTATGATAGAAAATGGGGAGAAGAGGAATTCTTACCCATACATCTGCATGACTGACAACTCGGGCAAGTGGATCAAATTCTTGAGTAAATGGTTGCAGCAACTCTATAGGGTCGGTTAGCCCATACAATGTCACGAGCTTCGGTTGTTTGCTCATAAAGCTATCCCTTCGACTTAAGGCTTCCCTTGGAATATACTTGCAAAAACACAGGTGATTCTGCAAATGAAGCCCTTGCTACCAAGGATCTCCATGTCGTGAACATACATCCCGCTAACTCCAATTTTTGAAGTTCTTGATTTAAAAAAATAGTGAAGACACTTCCGTATCAAAAATGTGGATCCGTCCCATTGAAATAAGGAAAACAAACCCTAGGTAGAAGACTATCGCAAACACCCCCATTCGACAGCTTAATGTTGCCGCTATAGATTATGCGATCTTTATCTTGCAGAAATTTATCCCTACAGTGTTGTGGAATTTGAACAGGACGAGAAATTGGTGACAAACATTCCTTCATAACTCAACTAAACTTGAATTAGTGCTATCGATGGAGTAAGATTCCCATTCTGTGCGACCAAGAGTGGTCACTCCATATCCTCGACCGATCAGTGGTGATCATCATGTCGAGTTTGATTTTCATCGAACATCTCAAATTTGATTCGGTGAACGTTTGTGTAGACCCCACGAAAAACTAAAGCTCCTCGATCTGATTTTCGATGTGCCTAGAAGCTTCCTCCTTTGTCTTCATGAGTCCCTTCAACCATTGCATGGAGAAGCTGATACCAAATGTGGTGTCTCTGGTGAGTTGTTGGTGGGTGTTGGTGTCTAAAAATACTACTAGAAGGCAACACGTTCGGTGAGGTACAGGAAGAAAAGAAGAGTACGTCGACGAGAAGATCGAACGAGCAGAAGGATGATCGGCCGAGTATTATCATCTTCCGTATTAGTTATTTATTATTCTATGCATGTAAATGGTAATGAGATAATAAAAAGAATATTTCCTTACCTAATTTGTATTAGATTAAAGATATAAGGAGAAAGATAATATTTTTTCCTTATAGATAGAATTAGGGTTTTCTCATATATAGAGGGCTTCCCTTCATTGTAATCAAGTTCGCACCCTAAGCAATAGTATAAGTGAAAGAATTTTTCACCATTGTTGTCCATTGTTCTTGAGAGTAGAGATTGATAACATATTGTTTGATCGAAAACCCACATCTTGATTAAGTTCCTACACGTAGTTATTTTTGCTACAAATAAATGGCGCTCATTGCGGGGCTCGATAAAAAAGTATCATCTTTTCACGTAAAGAGAGAACCTTTTTCACCAAAAAGATATGACCAACCCAGACGACAAATTCCAAGCCCTGAAGGATAAGCCTACCAAGGAACTCGTCACTGAAACGCCGTCCTTGATGGAAGTGGATGACGTCGAAGGAGGACGGAGCAAAGACGGAACCATGAACACCCCCAAAGATGCTTGCTTGGAGAAAGGAAAGGGAGTAGTGGAAGAAAGTGAGACGTTAACGGTCATGATGTTACATGCTCAATTGAAGACATTCCAAGACACGTGGGCCGAAAAAAAGGCAGCCTCCAAGAAGGCGGTGGGAAAATTAATCAATGAGATTGAAGCCCTCCGCTCCTCCAAGTCTCTCTCAACGCGCCTCTAAACTCGAGATTCACGTACACGAGGGACCAAAGCGTAGTATGACGCCTTGACATGGACGCAACCGCGGTAGAAGTCGTTCCTGCTCCCCTGATATCGGAAGGACATCAAGTATACCACCCCATGAGAGAAAGCCAATGCGCAGAGAACACGCGCGAAGAGATCTCCGCGGATACAATCGCCCCCTTTGTAGAGAAAAAGATAGCGGCCAGGCTCGCAGCTTTGCAACAAAATATGGCTTGACTACCTGGTGTCCCAAGAGCTGTAGAAAAGGAACATGAACTCGGTTATTCGACGAGTCCATTCATCGACCCCATTGCCTACTACGATTCCAAAGAAGTATGTCGTCACGTCGCCACCAAGCATGCTCTAACAAAGCGAAAGAGAAAAGAATCTACTTGAAGGCATAACAAAGTGGCCAACGGGAAAGCGAAGAATTTCTCAAAAGCGAAGAGTCTCCGAGTAGCCCCAAAGTTTCACACGAAGAAACTTGCCAGCAATATATCGCCAAATTGCCAAAGCTATAGAGAATAAGAAGGAAAAGAAGTAAAGCATCGTTCTTCCTAGTGTACGAGTACGAAGTCGAGCCTTCAACCAAGTTAAGAAAAAGTTGTCATAGCAACGCCAAGGATGAGAGCGTCGAGAAGTTCGATGCGTCCTGGAAAATTCCTCAACCAGCAACGCGAAGCCGTCGGTCGAGGGGCCTACGGACTCGCAAACACAAAGGGGGTGGATGTTAGGCGTTCGTGGACCACCATCCACCTTAGAAAAGTGCTAAGTAGTTGGATGTTTTATTTTCTCCTTTTCGCATGCTTAGGATAGTTTTCAATTTCAATAAAACCATGTCATCATCTTAGGGTCAGAACGACAAGGGGTAGCGACGACCAGGGGTAGGCGTCAGAGTCTGTCATTTCATGAAATTTTATTAATATATAAATAAACATTTTTTCTCTCCAACGCGTATGGCACGCTGAGTTGATTCAATTCTTATTGCTTGCTCTTTGTCTATTCCTAAGAACGCGTCGAACGTGTCCCCCAAAGTCCGTCTGCGCGCCGACGGCCGCGGTGAAATACCGTGTCGGGGAGGAGCGCTTAGCCATGACATTGTTAAAGGCTCCATATGCACGTTCATGGGTCGGCCAAACCGTCGGCCAAAACCAATGCCCCTCATTGCTAGTTCTGCGACGTGTGGCAGCTACAGTGAGGGATGGAAGCCCGATATAGTTGGGGTAGAGCTGAAATCTACCTAGGTGCAATGAAACCCCAATATCCGACTACGCTTACGCGGAGGAACAAAAAATACAGCCCTATTTGGTATGGCGTAGGTGAACTTCTTCACAAACACGAAACCGACACATACCCTCTAAGACAACTCACGTTCCTGCCTACTGCAATGATCACTGTCTTATGTATACAATTCGGCTTATTGGTAGATTTTTCAGTTTCTAGAGTGTCTTGTTGCTGTTGAGTTGTATTTTTGTTGTGAAAATTTTTCCATGACCTATTTTATTTGAGATCAAATCTATGAATGTTAACTGTGTACACACCAAAGAGTACAAAATGCCTAAGTTTGCAAGAACACTCAGTCACCACAAGAGGTCAGTTACAACATTTGTGAAAGCCAAATTTAAAAGAAAAGGGTTATACTTGGATAGGTTAATCTTCTGGGTTATTTAGATAGTCTAGTGTACTGTACTCCTACTTGATATTGCTTTCTTCCTGGGCGGTTGCTTCAATGTTATTGGTGTATTACTTTTTGTCTGGACTCCGTCTTGAACTCGACTAGGTCAAGCCATCAATTAGTCGGAGATCAAGAGCGGCCAATTTTTTTCCTTTTTCTTTCAATGTTTATTTATTTATTTTATTTTAGGATTATCTTTTCTCATAAATATAGGATTAGATTTCAATATATTGTTTAGATCTAGGGTTTAATTATTCATCCTACATTCTAGTTTTTGTCTTAGTTATTTTCTCACAAACTTATGACGAACTAAACCACTTTTGTTTTACATGATGATTGAAGCATGTAGTTTAATGCGGTTGTAAGATTTCTAAACTCTTCTTCTATTTTATGTTTTGATTGCATTAATCTTTGTGATTATTGAACTGAATCTACAAGGATAGGAATACACAATGGAATTTCTTGTCACCTACATGTAATTTTATTCATCATATGCCCTAGGATTTAGTTATTTTAGGTTGGAATTCTTATCAAGTGGTGAACATAATTTGCATGAACTGATATTTTATTGTTAATTGTTAAAGAGAATAAATTGCATGCTAATACTAACGGATTGTTTGTGTTTCATATATCTAGCTAAATTCTTACACTTATTGCTTTTCCTTATTGAATCTTAAAGGTTTTTGAGTTTGTTTAATAGTTAGTATTCTCAAGGCGGGTTGCACTGATAATGATCAACAAATCAAATTGTCTTGTCGATATTTGTTTGGCGAGACCTTTTCCCAATCGTATTTACAACCATCTTAATAAAAAAATTGATTTGTTAATTGTTAACAATACCAACCAAAATACCTTTGTTATTAGTTGGTAAATTACTTGCTCTCGTAGGAATAAAGTTCATTGATTTTCTTGGGATTCCACCCTTACTTGCGTATTATAATTTGTTAGGTTTTTAAGGTTTTCTTTGATGGGCATTCAGGGACTTTAGCATCATCAATGTCTCAGGTGCAGTTCCCACCTTTTACATGTACCTTTTATACTAGTACCCCACCAGATCGGCATGATCCAAGTTTTAAGTAGTTGAGTATAATAATGTACTATACTCTGATGGAATTCAAAGGTGAGGGAGTTCAATTCCAAGCGACGAACGCACTTTCACGAAATCCACATGCGTTGAAACATACAATGAATTCGCGATATTCGATCCGTGGGTGGGTAGAGGTTGTTGGAGGGGATAAATCATGAGAGGATTTGCCCGAAAAAATCTTTATCGGGTTTATTTAAAGGTTTTTGAATTCTCTCTAATATTGAAACATGACACCTTCCGTCCTCAAGCGTTGTAGAACTCGTTTAAACAAGGAATTATCAACAAAAACTTTTTGGGAATTCCACCGCTTTTCAATTCTAGTGTTCAGTTTCGCGTGATCTTCCTATTTGTTTGTGTATTATTGCTAATTTCGTTATCATCATCATCGTCTTCAGACTCATCTTCAACTTATTTGGTTTAGAAGGAACTTGGAACGGATTTCTAAAAGTCAAGGTGGGAGTTGGTGCGGGTCCGGTGTTTACTTGGTTTCGTGGGACTATGGCCCATAGTTTATGGGGGCTTGTGTAGACCGAGGGGGTACACTAGGATTAGGTGTGAATTTTGGAGCTTGTGAAGATCTTTTAAACAAAGTAGGGTTTTGATATGGGCCAATTGTGATGGGCATTCTATTCATTAGTACAAAAATAGCCTTTTACCCCGTTTTTTTGGCAAAGAACACCACGGTTCTGAACCGAGGTTAAAGTGTCTGGCGTAAACTGGAACAACCGGGGTAAATGTAGACGATATAAAATAGCACACCTGGGGTAAATATAGACGTGGTAATTTTTACAACTAGGGTAAATGTGGGCGTGAAAAAAAGGTACAACTGTGGTAAATGTGGTACCACCAGGGAAAATGTGGTACATCCATTACATTAGCTATAAAATCTGTTACACTTTACATCCATTACCTTAGATGTACACCAATAAATATTGATAAACCATTACATTTTCTATTGAACATTGCAATAGTTACCAAATCTGTTACTGTATCATAAATCCATTACCTTAGTTATCTAAGGTAACACATGTTACATAAGAAATTATTACATTTGAAACTAAATCCATTACATCAAAAAATATATATTATAATTGATTTAGAATTAAAATACATACCATGCTCTAATTATATGAAATTGATATGCAGGAGTTGAAATCAACAAAGTTAAAATAAAGATCCATCACAATAATACTTGAAATGTACTTAATTACAAATTATACATAGTGTCAAATGTATCCATAAGCTTAACTTGTTTTTTGTCCTAAACTTGAAAATGAAGTACTTAAAGAGGTAGAACTCTATTATTACGTTTGACATCACATAAAGAGGTAGAACTCTACTAAAAACATTGACAGCCTAATTGAGTTGTATATGCTGCAATAACTCTTTCCTAAACAATTTTGTGAATCACGAAATTCTGAAAACAGCCAGTGACAGAATACAATATTTACCTTTCCCCTCGTAATTTGATAGAGAAAGTATGGAGTGAGAATAACTTTTAAAATACGAACGTGAGAATGGTGCACATTAGTAGTAATTTGGTGCACATTCGTTGACAAACATAAAAACATCCAAAATTTGAAGAATTTTTATTTTTTAAAAAACATTTATTGAGAAACTGAAGAACATTCAAGTACAAATTGTATGCATTATTTTTTCAAAGAATGTGCATCAAAAAATTTGATGCACATTTAAGTATATTCTGATGCACACTAGCAGTTCGCACATTCTCATTTTAAAAACTGTTCTCACCGGAACTGCACCCAATTTTATATTCGTTGTTGTTTAACCTTGTCAGTGATGATGAGCTGCAAGCACACCTTGCACTAAGTTTAATCAACAACTCTAAAAGCATCACTTGAATCATTTTATAATGTTTTTACTGCATTGTTCATGTATTATTAACAACGGAAAGAGTGAGGGGAAAAATACAATAATTAGTACTTTAAATGATCAAGATAGCAAAAACTATAGATGACTAACTAGACTCGGAAACCCGCGCTTCGCGCGGGTCTGAAACGTGTTTTTTTAACCGTGACATACCTTTTGTGTTGTGGAGTAGTAACAGGATTTTAATTTATTCGTTGTTGTGTTTTGAATTATTACCTATGAAATCACATCTTATTCAAGGAATTATTTAGACTTTTGACTTTTGTGAAATGAAAAAATTCATGTGAGAAATACAATACTGAAATATTAGGCGAATATAATAGGGTCATCAGTTTCTGTTATGCAGCAAGCATCTTGTTTGCGATTAATTTACTTGTAACTAAGTACTCTTGTACTTAAGGACAATGAGAAAGCCTGAATAAAAAAAATAGAACAGTCAAAAAGCACAGAAAAATATTATCAACCTACCTCAACATCACAGTTCATCTCCTTTGAGCATGTTTATCCCTTGCTTGAGAAGGCTGGTCTAGAGAGTTGGGCTATTGATATTCTTGGTTGGGGGTTTTCTGATATAGAAAAGGTTGCATCTTTTGATGTTATGTCCAAGCGTGATCACCTTTATAAGATGTGGAAAACTTACATCCAAAGACCAATGGTGATTGTTGGACCAAGCCTTGGTGCATCTGTTGCAATAGACTTTGCAGTGAACCATCCAGAAGCTGTGAGCAAGTTAATTTTCATTTGTGGAAGTGTGTATGCAGAAGGTACAGGAAAGATGTCAACTTTGCCCAGACCGGTTGCTTATGCTAGAGTCGCTTTATTGAAGAGTGTCCTACTGCGTTTGTACCTGAATATCATGGCTTTCAATAATTTATCCTTCAGCGCTTGTGTTGACAGGACGAATGTTGGTCGCTTGCATTGTCTAATGCCTTGGTGGGAGGATGTTACTGTAAATTTCATGTTAAGCGGCGGTTATAATGTTGCCCCCTGATTAAATAGGTGAAGCAAAAGTCACTTATCATACGGGGTGAGAATGATCAGATTACCAGGCTACAAAAATGTCGTGAGATTATATTGTGAATTGCAAGATGCAACTTTCCGACAACTATCAGATTGTGGGCACATACCTCATCTTGAAAAACCCAGAGTTATTGCTGATTTGATCACAGAGTTTGCTAAAGAGAGTTATTGTCAAAAGACACATGTATAAACAATGTAAACAAAAGGCTAGTGCCTCTTGATTCTAGTCATGTATGTAATTCCAATAATAAAATGAACAACAAACTGAATATACCAGTTCTTCATTCTCTTCCTCTCTTCTCTCCCCTTTCTCATTCTTGAATCAATTGATCAATCAACACCAACAGAGCAAGGCTTCACCATATAGAATCTCTGCATTATAAAGTAGTTGTACTAAAAATTGTTATCAACAGATAAATATGCAGGAAAATCTTGGAGGGACAAAAGCTAACTAACAAACTGAGGTGCTAATCAATGATTATGTAAAATTTTATATGCAAACGACTCTTTCAACGCAAAATATACAACCACAGCCACAACCCTTAAGACCTTGTTTTGTGCATACCTGCCTAAAAGGTTTCTGAGGTGTTCTCCAGAATGCCTGACAAAAAACAAGGATTTATTAAAACCTATATAAGATTGAATTGAGAAACACAAAAAGACACAACGGGTAGTTGCTTATACTTGTTCATAATAAAGTAGTTTAGAGTTGTCAACCATCTCTGCTGCAGGGCACGAAATCATCCTGTAATTAAGAGTTTGTATGAGCTCGCAAATCAAAGGAGCAACAGAAACTCTATATCATGTGGAAAGGGAAATGATCAAGAAATTGAACTCAATCATATTTTGAAGGCTTCGATTCTTAATACTACTGTAAACGTGATGTTAACGTAAAAAAAAAAGAGGTGCAAGGAAAATGACAAACTTTAAAGACCAATGTGCAGGACAGAACAAGTTTAACAAGAAGGGAAAACTATGTATAGAACCAGCACCAGATCATCAGTTGAGCACTTTCGATCCCAGAAAACGGGGCGTAAAGCTGAAGTGGTCTTTGTCAGAAAAACAGATGGGCAACTACACCTGTAATTAGACTCAGGATTATCACATTCATTCGGCATTGTTTTTGTTCCTTTTTTTCTCATGAAAGAATGGATTCCGAAATATACAGGTCACTATTCTCCGGATTACACAGTTGATAATTAATCAACTATGTAATCCACTCATTTAAGGAGCTTGCTAGTCCTTCGCTTTGTTGGGCCTCCTGGATACAGCTTCTTTATCCACCCCAGTACTCGCTCCACCACCTGCGAATGGACATGCAATAGAGAATATCATATAAAACGCCCAATTACGTGTGCAGAATTTGGGATAATATGGTGAATGTAAAAGGGGAAGAGAAAGAGATATTCCACTTTAAAAATTTAGGTGTAACATTTGAGCCATACCTTGTCACATTCATCAACATGATCCATATTCTCTTGAACGATTTGAGCATCAAGAGGCTGCCTAGCTGCAACGTTCTCTTTCATAATACTTTGGGCTGTCAAAAGTTCTAATCTTTGGGTTTGAACTTCAAGTCTCCGGAACAAGTCTTTGTCAAAAGTTCTAGTCTTTGTGATTTTGGTGATAACCATATTTTCTTTTCCCTTAGATGCTAAGAAGGATCCCAGCATCGTGCATAAACCTAAAGAAGATCATCAGAAGCTCACAAATATCCAACAGTAAAATAGAGAGGCATACCTGATGACCACGGCAAATTAGATCAAGATCATTCTTGTCAAGAAACTCAGTGATAGCATCAACACCAAATGTACATGAAATGCCTCTATCACTTCCTGCCCAACCTTCAACTCTGAATCTGGATCTGACCATAGAAGATCACATAAGAGACCACTATCTGGAATATCGGTCGGTCTCTCAATCTCGCCTATTTGCTTCACTTTCCGTAACTCTGGAGACAGACCTCCATGCATGCAGATTATCTTTTCATCAATGAGTGATGCAAAGCAGTCGGTGAAAATCTTCCAGAGACCAGAGCCGAACATTGAATCTTCTTTTGCATTCGTCATAAAATCCATATATTCTGGTTTCCACACAGAAGATAGACGTTTTCCGGGTATCGTACTTTTGTAACGCCTGATTTAATGCCATCATAAATACAGAAGCCGAAAGGTTAAACGGGAAAGGAAGCCCATCAAACACCTTCACCAGATTATTATCCAGATGGAGATGAACGGGAAAGGCCGCACCAGAAGAAATCAAGACAAACCACAAAGGAGAGGAACGAAACCCTAATCCAAATTAAGCCCAATAGTCCGACCATACCCGGTGGATTAATTATGGGCCCGATACCAATTGACATTATTATGTCAAGGCCACCAATTTTTATATAGAGATAGATATATAAATAGTAAAACCTTATGCACTCAGAGTGTAAGTAAACAAGAGAAGAGGTAAGTAAGCATAAATAGGACTAGGATTATAAGCAAATCAGAATATTCAAACCTAATCCTTCGTTCAACCTCGTCAATGTAAGTCGAACAGAACATTTCATACAAGCTTAGTCAAAGAAAAAAAATTGGCTCAATAATAATGCATGAATGTCGCTATTGTTACAATTTTAGTGGTGAGGGGACCAGATTTCATGTGAAGTTTCTTTCCATATAGCCATACATTTTAAATAGAAAAAAAAAAAACAGTAATAATGAATTGTTATAAGAAAAGGCTCACATAAACCGAGCAATTTCCCTTAATGGCCCACCAATTCCACATTCTACATCCAACACCTATGTAGTATAGTAAACCTTGAATAAGAAAATGGAGGAACTAAAACACAAACTAGTGTAATTTTCGTGCCATGCACGGGGATGTATTTATAATTAATTATTTTTATAATAATGACATGTGATTTTGTAAAAAATATGATCTATCCTAAAAATTAATGTGAAATATATTACTAAAATACAAAATAAAAATATACAAAAAAGATATATTAATTATGTCAAAATAAAAATATACACAAACTAGTAGTATTTTAGGGCCTCGAAATTTTTTAACAAATAAAAATAGTTATGCAGATTAAAGTATATACATATTTGTTGTATTAGTTTTGTGGACCATAACAATATTTGTTGAAATTAAATTTTGATAGTTAGCTTAACAAGGAGAATCAAGGAGAAGCCTTGAAAAGGCTAAGGTTTAATAGATTACTAGTGTAAGACCCGTGCCATGCACGAGATATATTATTCGTTAAAAGTAATTAATATTATTATAAAACAATGCATAAAATAAATAAAATCAACAATTCAAAAATATAAAAAAAGATCCAAATCATTTATTGTCTAATGTCGAAAATATCCAAATCAATTATTGTCTAATGTCGAAAATATCCAAATATCATATTTATCATTGCATTCATCAAGTAAAGTCTTGAAAGAGAAGACAATCTTGTATGCATGTGCAGTAACTTTCCATTTGTCATGATTTTTTTCAACCACAAAATTCGAAATTCTGTATATGTTATACTCCTTGATCAGCTTGGAGAATTTATTTACTGATCAAGATGGGATTTGAGCATCGATCCTGGAATTCTGCATAAATAAATTACCTTTTGATTAGTCTCTGAATAATACCAAAATCTGGTTTTAATAATGGAAAAATAAATGTTAATCTATCAATGAAATAGAAAAGAATATTAGAAAGACTCACCTTCTCATCTAGGAGTATCATGCGAATTTCATCTCGATTTCTACTCTTTTCAACCCACATTCGAATGATGCGAACTTTGAGTGTGGATACTCCTTTGGCTCCAGTAATATCTCCAATAAATTTTGCCATTGAGAGAGAGTAATCGGGTTATCTAAACAATGAACAGGAAGAAGAATGATTTTAACTGCTTGTGAGGTTTATACGTTTGATGAAATAGATGGTAGAGGGCTTAAAAATTTAGTTGTTGAGAAGATTTATTAAGCAGTTAAAATCCGCAACCAAAAAATCTTAGTAGGTATTTTAGCACTTTTTGCTGATTTTTATCTGGTATCTTTTTAGATTTTTATTTGATATCAGTTTAGATTTGTGGGGCCAGTTTAAATTGAGCACAAATTATCTTAACAAACTCACAACTTTTTCAGATATAAAATTAAAAAAGATAGAATTTTAAAAAGATAGAATTTGGGTTCAAACAAATTATCAAGATAGAAATTGAGTATTTGCATTAAAAATCCTACAGGTTTTGAGTTGGCAGCAAGACTTTGTGCTCAATTGAGTTATCCCATTGAACATTTTCAGCTTTCATGTAGTAGTTTGGCAAGATCTCATCATATACCCCAAAAAACAATTCTGTTTACCTTATAATATAATGGCTAGCCTCACCAATGATAGAAAAATGGGCTAACTTGCACATAACAAAAGAAGGAAATTTTCTCAGCAAGGGCAAATACTCGAGAGATTCGAAATTCAGGTCACTAAATTCTATGATTGTTAAAAAAGGATCATAGGTGCCAACCAAGAGCTTTAATTAACCAAGAGCTTCAGGGACTACACTTTCAAAATTGAGTTGGCAGCAAGAGTAAAAAAAATTAAGTTATTCCATTGAAGCAATTTGTCGAACACTTTCAAGACATTGTTTTGAAGCATTGGATCGAAGTTTAAAAACGAATGATTTGGAACAACACTATTGGTTCTTAATTGAACTTCCTGCATAACAAATCTATAGCAAATCCAACAGATGGATGCTAATGACCTTCAAAATACTTACTGTAATTCAGCAAGTCATTAGGATCTAAGCAAAAGAACAGTGTTGTTCATGACTGCTGGATAGAGCCTTTCCTTTTAAAATCCACAAGTGACACTTAGCAACACAACAGCTCGAATTCATGACTGTTGCACAGGAAAGAATAAACAGCTAGTCTCAAAGAATGTCATACCAAAGTAACTTATGGCTGCACATAACAAAAGAAGGAAAAAAAATTCAGCAAGGGCAAATACTCGATTAACATGTTTTATGTCCAAGTTCTAATTAGAATCCATTCGTATCTGTATAAACCTGTAGAAATCAATCATTCATATAATTAGAAACATGCGACTAAATCTAACTAACATACTCATCACTTTTTTGGTTGAAGCAATTTGTCGAACACTTTCAAGGCATTAAGAAATTCTGCAGTTTTAGCATGAGGGATGAATGGCTAACCTGCACATAACAAAAGAAGGCTCCAAAATTTCAGCAAGTCGGACAGGATGTGTATGGAAAAACGAATGGCTAGCCTCACCAATTTGTCGAACACTTTGATTCATGTAACCCAAATTTTCAGAGCCTTTCCTTTTAAAAAACGAATGATTTGGAATAACAAATTTCAGCAAGGGCAAATACAATGGGAGAAGAGCGACATCTCAGCACACAGAGACTACAAAATTAGAAGCAATTGCTCAGCGAGAGGGTGAAGCAGTGCGGAGGAAGAAGCAGCCATAGTTTCGCAGAGTGGATAATGTATGGAAATTGAGCACAGGGAGAGGAAGTCGGAGGTGAACTTTCCAGTTTGATAAGTGTTGGAGGGAGAGGAGGGTGAGGTTTGGGAGGGAGTCATGGGAAAAATTTCCAATTTCAGGGGGCATACAAAGATAATGTCGTACGAGTAGTCATGGCTCGACCGGGACCGGACCGGCGGTTCGAACCGGAACCGGACCGGGTCAAAACCGGTCAAAACCGGGACCGGACCGGAACCGGTAGGAACCGGTTTTGACCCGGTCCGGTTCCGGTTCGGGAATTTGCGTTTTTCGAACCGGCGGTTAACCGCCGGTTTTTTATTTATTTTTTTAATTTTTTTTAACCGCCGGTTAACCGGTTAAACCGATTAACCGGCGGTTTTTAAAAAAAAAATGTTAAAATAAACCGGCGGTTAACCGGTTAACCGCCGGTTAAAAAAATTTAAAAAAAAAAATACAAAACCGGCGGTTAACCGGGAAAACCGGTTAACCGCCGGTTATAACGGCTAGTAAACTAGCCGTTGCCGGTTAACCGGCCGAACCGCCGGTTAACCGACGGTCCTAACGGCTAGGAGCCGTTAGGAAATTAAAAAAAAATAAAAAAATACATTTTTAAATATTAAAAAATCCATATCCAACCCCTATAAATACCATACCATACAATCTTCAAATCACACATCCAACAACAACAATCTCTCTTCTCTTTCTCAAATCTCAATCTCATAATCTCTCAAATTCCATCAACAATCTCTCTTAATCTCTTCCTTTCTTAATCTTCCTTTTAATTAGCATTTGTCTTTCAATATTTTATTGCTTTTACATTTTTAATCACATTATTATATTGTTCTAAGTTTTATTGTTTTAATTGTTTTTAATTGCTTTTAATCATATTATTTAATTGTTCTTAATCATATTATGGCGGATCATTTTGACACCCAAGAGAGTGATAATGTCACTTCTCCCACTCCCACTCCCACCTCCCAAGTTAGGTCCTCCGCTAGGGGTAGGACCGCTAGGCCTCAAGGGCAAGCTAGCGGTTCGAGGCCGGCTAGGGGTAGGGGGGGGAGGACCGTTCCCGGGTCCTCCGGGAACCAATCCCGGAAACTAACATCTCCTGTTTTTACAAAGTGGTTTACTAAATTAGAACCCGGTATCGAGGAACTCGAGGCCGAGGATTATGATCCCGGACTAATTATTGTTTCTTGTAACTTTTGCGAGGCGACATTCCAATGGAAGAAAAGTGGAGGATATGGAACCCTTCAACGACACATGGAGCACAGACACGTCGCCGAGATGGGAATGCTAGGGGGACAAACGCAAATTTCCGGCGGATTTGCATCTTCTACTAGCGGTAACCCTTTATTTCATTTTGATCATGAAGCTAATAGTGTAGCATTAGCCGAAGCTATTTGTGTTGATCATTTAGCATTTCGATTTAGTGAAAATGTAGGATTTAATGAGTATATTAAAGAGCATACACAACCCGCTTTTAAATCCGTATCTAGGAAAGTGATTAAGAAAAACGTAATTAAGGCTTATAAAAGACACAAGCACGAATTAGTTTCTTATTTTTCGCAAAATGATATGAATGTTTCTATTTGTAGTGATATATGGAGTGATAATACTCAAACCCATTCTTACATGGGTGTTACATGTCATTTTGTAGATCATCATTTTACAATGCAAAAACGTTTATTGGCATTTAGAGTCTTTGATGATTCACATACCGCACAAAATATTGCTATGATGATTCGTACAATTTTAGAAGAATATAGACTACTTAATAGAGTTTTTTCAATTGGATTCGACAATGCATCTGCTAACACCGCATCTATTAGAGATTTACAAGAAATGTGTCAACCTTTATTTGGTGGGAGATTTTTTCATATTCGATGTGCTTGTCATATTTTAAACTTATGTGTTCAAGATGGTTTACGTGCTATGAGTTTTCATTTTGAGCCAATTAAGAACGTTATTAAGTATATTTGGGGGCATCCTAAAGTTACAAGAGATTGGATGACCTTTTGTAAAACTAACGGGGTGCACCCAAAACGTTTTTCAAAAGATGTGGGTACCCGATGGAACTCTACTTACATATTACTATGTGAATGTATAGAATATAGACAAGTTTTAACGTCTTTTGTTTCTCAAAACCTTTCTGGCTCTACTTTCTATTTTAGCGAATCAGGTTGGGAAATATGTCAAAGTATTGCAACGTTTTTAAAATGTTTTAGTGATGCAACAAAGAGATTTAGTCATGTTTATATACCAAGTAGTAATGTTTTTGTCTTGGAAGCTTGTAATGTTATGGCTGGTTTAAGTGAGGGAGCTAAAATTCCCGGCATTGAGGAATCCGTTGCAAGCATGAGGAGTAAGTGGTTGCAATACTATAGATATATTCCCGATTGTTTTCTTGTTGCTTGTGTTTTAGATCCTAGACTTAAATTAGGAGTTTTACACGCTCTTTTAGATGACTATTATGGATATATTTTAGCCGACGGTGAACTAGAGGATATTTTAGGTATGGTTTCTAGAACTAGAACATACATTGAAACTTTATTTACTCATTTTTCGGATTCTCCGACTCCTTCACAATTACCTCCGGCTTCTTCGAGCTCTAGTAGCTTGGGGGCCTTTGGAGCTAAGTATTTTAGTAAAAGACCAAGAGTTACAAACACGAATGCGGAAATTGATAACTATCTTAACACCAACTTTGAGTTTGTTAGTTGTGAAGCTTTAGATGTTTTGAAGTGGTGGGAGGATCATAGGAGCATGTTTCCAACGCTTGCGAAGATTGCGGCTCAAGTTCTTGCCGTCCCCGCTTCAACCGTGGCGGTGGAACAAACTTTTAGTGCAGGAGGCAACACTTTAACGAGGAAGAGATCAAATTTGGCACCGGAGTCATTGGAGGCGCAATGCTGTGTTTGCGATTGGAAGAGAGCCGCAATGAGGCAACAACGTAACATTAACGAGTCATCGGAAGACGAGTGGATTGGAGATTCTACTACGATACGCACCGATTCATCCGCCGAAGATTCGACTTAGGTAACGGGTTTTGAAAAAAGGTAAAGAACTACGTGGGCTTTGATTCCTCTAACCCGAGAGGATACGTAGGCAACTTAACAAGTAAGTCACTGTTAAGTGCAAGCCCAATTTTTTTAAATTTTTTTGTTCCTTCATATTTAATTTAAAAAACTTAAAAAAAATGATTATAAAAAAACGCTATTAAAAAAAATGTTTTGTAAAACATTCTTTTTAATAGCGTTTTTTTATAATCATTTTTTTTAAGTTTTTTAAACATAATTTTTAAACTTAAAAACAATGACAAAACATTCTTTTTTAATAGCGTTTTTTTATAATCATTTTTTTTAAGTTTTTTAAACATAATTTTTAAACTTAAAAACAATGACAAAACATTCTTTTTTAATAGCGTTTTTTTATAATCATTTTTTTTAAGTTTTTTAAACATAATTTTTAAACTTAAAAACAATGACAAAACATTCTTTTTTAATAGCGTTTTTTTATAATTATTTTTTTTAAGTTTAAAAATTATTTTTATATTTTTTTTTTTATTTTTTAAAAAAAAAAACCGGTCCGAACCGGACCGAACCGGAACCGGAACCGGAACCGGTGGAACCGGTTTAAACCGGTTCCGGTTCCGGTTCCGGATTCCGGAGGACCGGAACCGGACCGGACCGGACCGGGAGCCATGTCTACGTACGAGGAAGAAGAAGTTAAATTTTGGATGATTTTTTTAATGATTAATAAAAAAAGATACGATGCTTATTGTAAGAGTATAACATCACCTTTGTGGGGTCAGAGTTAACCAGTTTTAATGATTAATAAAAAAAGATACGATGCTTATTGCTCTCCCTAAGAGACTCATTCTTCCATCTAGAATTAGGATGAACTGTCGTGCACCAGATGCAGAAATGTTTTGTGTTCCTATGAGTGATGCACACTTAGGCGGGGTCCGTGGTCTGCATGCCAAGACTTCAGAATATCAAAGGTGAAAGGTCTAAGGCATTCCCTTCAATATCAGGGACCAATACAAAGCATTGTTTATCTTTTAGCCTAATGTTACTTCCAATATCCATGGAATCAACCAATTGAAGAGATAAGTCAATTCACTTATCCAGCCATTAAGTATGATATAAGAACCAAAATTGTTAGTAAATTTGCTTTACTAACATAAACAAGTTTCGAATTTCCTGTGCATACAACTCGTACATTACAACCACAAGGTTCCAATTCACCATTTCAACTGCTATAAGTAATTCCTTATTTCAGATTTGCATAAACAAGCTTCAATTTTGGTTCCAGTTTTCAAAATCAAAACCCTACTATTAAATGAAGCTTCAATTGATACGAATTTAGATCAAATCCGGAAAGAACAAATAAGGAAAGACGGAAGAGGAAGTGTATTGAGCTTACCGACGACAACAATGAGGTAATATGAATATAATGTCGCAAATACCCAAGTTTTTGTACCAATATTACACATATGTCCAATTTCATATGGATATTACTGTAATATCCATATGAGGGTTATAATAGTACAAAAAAATATTTTTTCTATTAAAAAAAAAAGATTTATTATAATTTCATTTATCTTTATTTTTTTAACTGAAATGATTATTTTAATATTATCTGAAATTAAGAAAAAGGATAATGAAATTAATAAATAAAAAATAAAAGGAAATTAAATTATATAATAAACACTTTAAAAAAAAGAAAAGGAAAAATAAATTAATAAAAAAGGATAATTAAGAAAAGAAAAGGGAAAAGGTTAATGACGGTTTTGAAATTAAAAAATGTTAACTGCTTTCTTAAGCATAATTAACTTCCATTAATCATCTCAACCATTTCACCCATTTTCTTTTCAACTTCTCTCTCGTTTTCACTGAGTCTTCTTCCTCCTTTCACCAAATTTTCAAAATTTCACCATTTTCACTCTCTCCCTCTCGTTCAACCTTCAGCCTCACCATTTCTCAGACGAAATCGACGCTCGCAACCTCTCTCGCTTCCGTCTATCTCCGTCTTTCTCCCTTTTTCTCCCTCGCAACCGCTGCAGTTATGGCCCCCGTTACCAGAGCTTCCGCACCCCCCGCATCCCAGAAAAGAAAGAGAGACTCACAAGGAGACTCTAATAGGAAAAATATTTTTTTGGACTATTATAACTCTTTTATGGATATTACAGTAATATCCATATGAAATTGGGCATATGTGTAATATTGGTACAAAAACTTGGGTATTTGCGACATTATATTCTTGTATATTACTACACTCCATCTGTTAAATTGTTAATTTCTACCCTACCCACTCCCACACATCCACTTCTTTTCCAGATCTGATTTCCTTTCTTCATCGCCTGGTTGCAAAAGTCATTGTCACCGCGGATGCCCATCACCACCTCCGTCGCCGCTTCAGGAAGCTCCGCCGTCGGTTGTCGTCGTCTTCCTCGGCGGCGATATTGGGCAACTAGTCATGTTGACAGGTTAACTAGTCATCTTGACAATTAATTAGTCGTGTTGACATGTTATTAAGTGTGTGTTGACAGTTTCATTAAGTGTGTGTGTTGTGTGTTGACAGTTAATTAAGTGTGTGTTGATGGTTTTGTTATGTTGTTGACAAGTTATTAGTGGTGTTGACAGATTGTGTTGACACTTCATTCCTACGTTGTTGACAAGTTATTAGTGTGTTGTTGTCAGTTTTGTTTAGTATGTTGACAGTTATATTTTGCGTTGACAGTTTTATTAATATTGTTGTCATTAACTAATTGTGTTGACACTTTAATGATATTGTTGACAGTTAATTGATTGTGTTGACAATATAATTAGTATTGTTAATAGTTTAATTAGCTATGTTGACAATCATAAATAAAATAATTTAGGATTTACTAAAAATATTATTAACAATGTAAAATACACTAATATATATTATTATAATTTTAATTTATCAAAAGAGGGATCTTAATTTAAATAGATGGACAAAATTTTATATACACGTATAATAAAGTGAAGTAGGCAGTACGTAGCAATAAAAAAAAGGAGTAACAGTAGGCAGTAGGGTAGTGGTCCCCACTGTCATTTGGAAGAAGGGAGAAAGGGATCGCTCCACGTCAGCGTCGGAGTATGGTGTACGAGGGAGGGGACTATTTAAAAAAATTGTGCCACGTCAGCGTTAGGGTATTAACTTATAACTTAATAAACTAGTGTAGAAACTAATAAAATTATCTAACTTTGGGGTATTTACCCAAAAATTGGGTTTCGCAAGTGGAGACAAGTACTTGTATTTAAGAGATTGAATCCTCTACAGCTACATATATAGCTCGTTATGTGCCATAACTAAAAACCCAACTAGCTGGTTATGTAATCGTGGTAAAATCGCCGTGGTAAAAGCCTATTTCTATACTAGAGATTGGTTCTTGTTGGACTAGACAAGTCTGCATCTTGGGCCAATAGAATATATAGACTAACATTTGCCCCGTGAAGTGTGATCATTCTCAACAGATGCACACAACTCAAATATATTACTACCTAATTTAATCTCTTTTATCCTCTTCTGCAGTGACATTCCATACCTTGAAAGCCATAGTTCTCTAACATCTTCACTTCCACACCCTCTTTAATAAAATCTTCTAGTTAAATATTAGAAATTATATAATGCTCCACATCATTTTTCCTAAAAATCAAATTCCTCCTATAAGACAATGTGTCTTAATACATATTTTGAGCCAAATAAAAGTTGCCATCATAATGGAACTTTATGTTGACACTCATATGTGACCAACAGAAAAGAAAGACAAAAAGAAAGAAACAACATACGAGAAACTCCAAGAATATTCATTTCAAAATCCACACAAAGTTGGTTGGAACACGTATAAAAATGCTACATTCTAACACAAGAAAACAACATACATAAACTATGCACATTAGATGGCTCCATTTCTGTACTATTATAAGCAAAAGCAGATAAAATGGGACCATCACATTCACATGCACACATCACACCAAAAGTTTGATTAAATATTTCAAAAACAACTTCAACAAACAGTTTCAGATCTTCATAAATCCTTACAATACATTAATTTCCATCCAATATCCCTAATTCTCAAACATGCGAGAGAAAAGAAAAACCCTAATTCTCGAATCTGTAATAGAGTAAGGAGATTACAGTATCACCATCGCAAGAACACCCTTTGTTTGCTTTGATGCTCGATCAAAACTCCAAATTCGAAAGAATCACCCTTTCTATCCTCGACTTCTCGAGAAATTACGATCCTTCTCTTATTCCTTCTTTGTTCGATTCGTCTTCTCCAAAGAGCACCTTGACTTCCCTTTTCTATTGCAAACCTAAATCCCAAGCCTCTCCTTTTCCATTGAAACCCTATATTCCTAAATCCCCCTCAATCACAACTCTAAATAACCAGCTTCACATACTTCCCAAACCCTAAAGCACCAAATCAATTCCGCTTTCTCACTAAGATTACCCAAGATTTTCCACGTTCGATCTCACAATTTTGTCTTCTTACATTTATCACAATTAGATCTCCCTCAATCACCCAAAATTTTCACAGAATCACTTAGCCTCAATTTCATCAGCCTCTTTTACCTAGATATAAGTAAGGATGAGAAATTAGGGTTTAAAAAGCTAACTTGTGAATATTTGCGAGATTTTAAATCGGGTTGAAACTTGGTTGGATACCTTTGTCAAAATAAGTAATTCTTTTAAAATTAAAGGGAAAAATGGATATTTCATAGTACTAAACGACAGCTCTAACGAAATATGTGAATGACAACTCTAACGGTATATGTGAAAAGGTGGCAAATTATTATCAAAGTACTCAATTTGGATGGTTATTTAGAATTAACGTTTATAACATGTGGTTTAATGGGTGGTTTTATGCAAAACCCTCCATTTAAATATTATGATTACTAGTCCTTATCTGCCCGTGCTACGCACGGGCCAAAGTCAAAACGAAATAACAATTATACATTATTAAATAATAACTTCATATTACTGTATAGTGGATTATTATTAATATAAAATAAAAGAAACACAAAATAAATACTCCCTCCGTTTCACAATAATTGTCGTTTTAGCTTCTAAATTTTGTTTCAATATGTTTGTCATTATAAGATTTCAAGACAATTAATTACATGTATATCATACAATTTTATATTGGAATTTGAAATTGTTGATTTTTTCTCCACTCCTATTGGTTGTAAAAGGAGGTGGGTAATTAATTTGAGAAAAAGTTGGATTTTTAAGACACAACCAATCATTTTCTTAATATGTGTGACTAATGCTAGAATGACAATTATTTTGAAATCGAGGGAGTATAAGTTAATGGAGTTCTTAATATCGTTGATCTCAGTATATTAGTTAATGGAGTTCTTGGGCTGAACAACTTTTCTTAATTAGTACGTATTGTATATTGAGTCCCTCACTAACTTAAAAAATTACTAAGAATGAATACGTACAACAAAATACTAAAGCTTTGGTTACACTAAATTCAATCATTTTTTCTCCTCCTGTACTTTCCTCTTTGCTTCACGATCTCCTCTTCACTGTTGCTTTTCTCAAACCGTGTTTTTGTTCTAGCCCGCCCGCGTTGATCTTCTTCTAACCCACCGCCACTCTTCACTTCACTGTTGCTATTTTAAGGTTGTGTTTATGATCCTCCTTGCTTCACAAATGAGTTGTTGGCGGGGTTGAGCTGTCTAATAAAGCGCGAAGGCTCCTTCTAGTACTCCCGCTGCCAATTCTCTATTGAATGAAGCAGACAACCTTCAGAATTAATTCTTGCGTACTAAGAATACCTTCAATCAGAGTTGCTAGAGAAAAAATTGTTAAAGGAGGCGGTCTCGATTATTCCAGTGCTTGAGAACGAACACCGGGTTACCCTCTTTGTCCTCCTTTGCGTTTCTAAAGATCTGCAATGAGTTGGAGATTTTGATGCATGTAAGATGTTTGACAAAATGTCGCTAAGAAAGTTGGGGGTGAAAGTTGATTTTTTTTTTTTTGCATTTGATTAAGTGTTATGGAAAATATTACTCTGTGATTGGATTTCTGACAAGTTTAGGTTCTTTTTGCACATTTTTTTTGGTGGCCTTGATATCAATTTTTCAGGTGCTTGCAGCAAATGCAGGACCAAGAGATGGTTCATCCTTTTAACATCTTTTTCAGTGATGATGCTTCTTGGCTTTCTTACAGCTCCTTGTGAGTTGGTCTTGCTTTCATGTTTCCTGATACGCTGCACTTTGTATAGCGTAACTAGGGGTTATTACATTAGTTTAGGAGTATTATTATATGTGTTTCGAGCCATTGTTATGTTCTGAGATATTTATTAAGAAGTGAAGAATTGAAGATCAGAACCAAAGAATATTGAAGAGTTGAAGAAATCACCGACGGCGATCGCCATGGATCAACGGCGATCGCGGTGGAGCAACAAAGAGGAGCCGAGAATATTTAATAAATCCGCGACCGCGGATTAATATCCGCGATCGCGGGTATTATGTTGGATTCCCCTTCGTGCGCGAGATGGGCTGTGGGGTGAAGTAAGTAGGCCGGCCCACATATTGAATTAGAGGAAGCAAGCAGCACATATGAATATATTAGCCGAGCCTTCGTGCTTGTTTTCTTTAGTTTAATTTATTTGTTTTCCTTTTGTGTTTTGTTTAGTTTCCTTTCTTTTATTTTCCTTATTTTAGTTTTAGGATTTATCTTTTATCATATATTTTTAGGGTTAAATCTCTATTTAAGAACCCTAGTTCTTTCTTTCTTTTAGGAATCTTTTATCATCATCCTTTCCATCAGACAATTTAGTTCTGCAACCATGAGCAGGAACTAATCGCCATTGTTTTACCTAGCGGTTGAAACCTTCAGTTATTAAGTTGTGAGATTTCTAAACTCTTGTTCTTTTCCTATGGGTTTGTATTAATTCTCTTGTTCTTCATCTATTGATTTCTATTAGTTTTGCTAGCTTGATCACCTAGTTTGATTGATAGTTTTCTATTGCTAGACTAGGAATATACGGTGGAATTCCTTGTTATTGTAGCATTCATATCTGCATGATCTGGTAGTTGATTGCTTTTATGAAAGAGAATTGATTGCATGTTAATACTTGACGGTTGTAAGTTATTGCATGCATCCTTATAATTCCTGTGCCCTTTGCTGCTATTTCATCTAATCTTGAGAGGTTTCCCTGATTGTTGAATAGTAAGTATTATCAGGACCGGTTGGCCTGCTGATATATTAAAGATTGGAATAAGAACATTCCCTAGGATTGAATAGAACTTGAGATAAATCTATGATCAACTTGATTGACTGTTGTGTGGATACTTGCTAGGTGAAACCCCTTCTCATCATATTCTCACCCAAACTCCCTTTGTTTGATACTTGTTACTTTTGTGTTTCATACAATCAACCCCCCCCCCCCCTTTTGGTTACTTGTTACTAGTTGATATTTCACTTGACTGCATTGATTTGGTGTTTTGATTCCCTTGGGTTCGACCTCTACTTACTTGTTGTACTCTAGTTAGTGTTTAGAGTTTATTTCTTTGATTTGGCACTACGACTTTAGCCTCAACATTTCCCCTTCGCGTATTTTTTGTTGCTCCTAATTGATGGTGTGATGTTTCTCGTTGTTAGATGTGATACAGAAAATTGTGATGAATATCTTTGTGAATGTATTGCGTGAATATTTATTAGGATCCATGTAATTTTTTTATTATAATAGATAAAAAAAATATTTTTACAAATTGATATCATGAAGAATAGTGCCCACCAAAACTATATCATTTATTTTTTAGGCAACGGATAATTTGTTTGCAAATTTCTTCGAGGAAGAAGACTGAGGTTTGCTATAAACTCCATTGTTTTGATCGGGGATGCAACTTTGAAGGTAAACACCTCTTGTAATATTAGGCTCTTAACATTTATTCATATATTAATGAATATTATTTTTAATATAAGGAGTGAATATATATATTTTCTACCAAAAAATTATATGTATTATAATGATTATGAATATTTTATTATCATAGTCTGCGGTTGATAATTATTAAAGAAAATAACACTTGTTCATATACGACATATACGTATTCATGAGTTATAAATCAATATACCTACTTCCTTTCAAAAAAAAAATCAATATACCTACTTCCTTTCAAAAAAAAAATCAATATACCTACTCAACAAATGACAATAAATTTCATCGATATTTTTGAAGGAAATATGTTAGAAGTTATTCCAATATCCAATTGATAATATAAGTAAAAGATGTAACAATTTTTTTCAATTATGAATTTTAATACTATATATCCTTTAATATTGGGCTCTTTTTCTAAATGGACTAAGCAAAAGCCCAACCCACAATGAATATATTCATGAATATCTTGTTGAATATTTTTGATGAATATTTTTCAACCACCCCCAAAAATTATATATATTATGATTATGATTATGATGATTATGATGATTATGATGAAAATCATAGCAAGTAAATATAAAAACAACTACAATTTTGAATAAATCATACGTAGTAAAGATATTGGCAAGAGATTTACTCTGTGTTGTTATTAGTTGATTTGTTCCACTCCCTCATAATGTCGAATCCAAGAATCAAAAATATTGGATTTTTTTTCAACCCCCTAAAATATATATTTTTATCATTTTTTTAATATTGGGTTTTTCCCCGGTTGCCTAAGCAAAAAAATATTGTAATTTTTCCCCGATGGCCCAAGAAAAAGTTCAATCCAAGATGAATATATTCATGAATATTTTGTTGAATATATTTAAACCACCCCAAAAATTATATATATTATGGTATTAAGATTATGATATGAAGATTATAATATGATGATTATCTTTCTGGTAAAGAATTTATTATCTTTTTACCATCTAAATATTCTATTAAGTTATAATATAAGATTTATATTTTATCCTATATCTTGGAGCCTAACTTTTATCATTTTTTAATAATGTTTTTTTTTCGGCGGCCCAAGGAAACAATATTGGGTATTTTTTTCGGTGGCCTAAACAAAAGCCCAACTCAAAATGAATATATTGATGAATATCTTGTTGAATATTTTGGGTGAATATTTTTCAATCACCCCCAAAAATTATATATATCATCAATTGTTATTAAACAAGTTAGAAATTATACTAAAGTCAAATGGTTTAAGAAAAATTGAAGCCAATCTGATTTTTGAAGTTGGTCGGAATTGGGAGATTACTATAACACATAGCTTTATTGAAGCTTGTAAGTTGCTAATTCTTTTATTTAACATGAATAAAAATTCCCTCGAGTCATTTGGAAAATTGTTAAGAATCGTTAGATAATATGCACTAGATTAAGCCGGTTTTTGGGTAAATACCCTAAAACTGTTATGTTTTTTAAGTTTTTGCATCAACAAAAATTTTAACAGATTTGCTGTCAACAATTTTTTTTTATAGAGTTGTCAACAATTTTTTTAACATAGTTGTCAACAATTTTTTTAACAAAGTTGTCAACAAAATTTTAACAGATTTGTCAACAAAATTTATAACAGAGCTGTCAACAAAATTTTTAATAGAACTGTCAACAAGAATAATAAGCTGTCAACAAGAATAATAAATTGTCAACACGACTAAATAAGTTGTCAACACGACAAAATAAGTTGTCAACACGACTAAATAAGTTGTCAACGCGACTAAATAAGTTGTCAACGCGACTAAATAAGTTGTCAACGCGACTAAATAAGTTGTCAACACGACTAAATAAGTTGTCAACATGACTAATTTACGGTCAAGAACATACAACACGTGTAATATTACAAAACTTGTCAACATACTAAATAAAATTGTCAGCACATTTTAAAAACTATAAACACACTAAAAAATTGTCAACACATACTAAAAAAGAAGTTGTCAACACATTGAAGGATTGAGAAGATCCATTTTGAGGCATTCATCTCTTCTTTTTTCTCTTCAAGCATTTTTGCTTCTTGCAAAACAAATTTTAAACAATCAACTCAAGCATATAGTCTACTTCAAAAAACACCAGTTTGTACATTTTATAAGAAATGCACACAGAGAACAATGAGGTGAAAGATGTCTGCAACAAGCGTGCTGGAAATGTAGATATTGGACATGCCTAGAATAGACAAATTCATTATTCAAAGTCTTATCTCTTCACCCTAGCACATGCAGTAAGGCACATAAAATTTTGTACCTACATGACCTATAAATGCATCACTAGAAGGTGAAAACAATTCTATCAATGCATTATTCAAAGTCTAGAATAGACAAATTCATTATTCAAAGTCTTATCTCTTCACCCTAGCACATGCAGTAAGGCACATAAAAATTTGTACCTACAGGACCTATAAATGCATCACTAGAAGGTGAAAACAATACTATCAATGCATTATTGAACAGACAGACTACATGATCTGATCTCCCAGTTTAGAAGTTAACTTAGCCAAAAGCATGTTAGTCAAATTTCAATTGCAACCTCAGGATATGGTCACATGAAAAGTCTATAAACGAGGAAACTCCATAATGATAGAACACAATATCATCACAGTCCAGACAAATGTTTAATAATTGAGCTGTTAGCTAATAACCTATAAATCATGTTCTACGAAACAATACAAAAGCAGACAAAGCATTTCCTGAATCAAATTAACATACTTATCAGAGGAATCGTGAATTAGAGGTGAAGCCATCGGCGATCGCTAAGAAGTCCTAGTTCCATGAAATCGAATCTCTGCAAGCATTCTTTAGATCCGGCGAATCTCGGCAAGCGTTCTTCAGATCCGACGAATCTCTCGGTAGTGTGCTTGAGAGATTAGTCGCAATTGGTGAGATCCGGCGAATCTCTCGGTTGTGTGCTTGAGGGGATGGAGAGATTAGTCGCAATTGGTGCCCTAACTAGTTCTGATCTTCAATGTCGAAAGTAAAAGCGGAACACAAATCGCACGATTGCATCAAGCGAGTTTCCAGATCGCAAGAGTTCGAAACAGAAATATGAAGCTCGACGGTAGATCGATTTCGATATGAGAGGGGCATGATGGGAGAAGCGTGGAATAAAATTGGATCTGGAAGGTGCATATTTATACTAGGGTATTTTATTAACACTTAGTTTGGGAGTGTAGTTGTTACAAATATAGTGTCAAATAGGGCATTGGGCACAAATCCTTCCTAGATTAAGTTGTGTTTTGAAACCAACACACAAATCCATCCGTACATAGCTAGAATTTATGACAACATATATATAAGTAAAAAAATCCATAATTTTACATGAAGTTGTAATATTGTATGCATTATTATCAGTGCAATATTTTAAAGATATTACATAAAACACATATACCCTTTAAATAAAAGAAACTAAAGTACATATGACAAACAAAAATAGTCCATCTCTAAGCGGCCTTACATACCGGTAAATTGTTCTTACTGAAGGATGGGACATCCAGAATGGGGTTTCTTTCAAAGAAGTTGACAGGCTTCAGCTCAAAGCTAGACGACACTGTCGGCATCACCGGAAAGTCCTCTTGGCATGGCACATGATGGAACCCTAATGTGTACCATACCACTATATCAGTGTTCTCTATTGCTCTGTTCCTGCAATAATGAAATAAATACCCGATCAGTTAAAGCCAATTCTAATTCATCATAATGCTATGGAAGAAGATCCATCAACATGCGTTGTTAGGTGAGGACTAAGAAAGCTTGTATGTGAATGTGTAATGATGTGTGTGATCATCTGTTACAATGTGTGTATGCTCATAGTTTATTCATACATCATAATTTTTATTCATTCACTAGATTGTGTTCATACGCCATATGTATGTGTTAATGTGCCAAAACATATGTGTCTGTAAGTATCATTAGTATCTAAAGTTATAAGATTTACTAAAAAAAAAAATATGAAACTTATTGATACCTATCAGACCAAACTGCAAGAGTGTCATCTCCGTGACTTTGCCACACAAACAAGCCAGCAGCCCACTCCTCAGACCGATTATAAGGGGTGACCCAAATCTGATTATTTGTGAAGCCAGCCCTCATCTGGGACGGGTCCCTCGGATCAAGCAGACTAGCCGCGGTTCCATGGGGGACCACCTTGTACCCGAGCGGATTCCCAACCCTGGTCTTCTTATTGGGGTTGATCACATGGAATTCAGAGGGGTTATATAAGCTTAGCTTTATCTGTGCATCCTTTTCGGTCTTGGCCAAATTTCGAGTCACCTTCATGTAACTCTTCCTTGGGGTGTTTGGGGGTGTAGGTTGTTGCTCCAGATGAAGTTTGACAAATGAGTTGTGCGTATCTTCTATGTCCATGTCGAGGTAGTACGTGAGGAAATGATCATGAACTACTCCTATTCGGTTATCCGGTATTAACGTTCCAAATAGGGACGTATTAAGAGGGACTTGGTTCGTGTTTGTGTAAGGTGTTCCTTTGACTATTGGTATACCACTCAACCCAACCTGTGATGAATCCCATACAATAAAATAAAAGAGATGATCGATAATCAAAAAATATTTTTTTATTAGTAGATGGAAAAGATGTACGTTAGAATGAATATTAAGATACAAACATATAAATAGATTATTTAGATCATCTATTTAGATGCACATCCTTTCATATTCATGCATAAACAAATTTGCACCATATCTTTAAAGTTAGGAACAAACCTCCAATCTAATAAGGCCATCATTTTGAAACTCCCAGTCAATGATATAGTCGTAATAGCCCACCGTTGCTACCATTCTTACCACAAGAGTTATTTTTGGCTTGACCTCGTGTATCTGTATATAGATCATCCAATTATTTCATGTACAAAGTTATGTCTTGATCAATTACTCAAGAAAAATACAAAAAATTACTCTAATTAATAACATGGTCCTTAGTTTATAAATTTTCTTAAATTTATACTTGTATTATTGATTAGTTGTGTACGTCCTCTACAACCTGGATGGAACTTATACAACCAAGCATATTCTAACAATCAGATATATAACCAACGATGTCCCTCTTGTAATAGCAATTGGGTATATACTTCTATCCTTAAAAATTATATTAGGGATAAAATAATGTATTCTATCTTTTGTCTTATTCCTCTTTGGGAAATCTTTGAATTGCAACCATAAGAAACATCCATCTGAAGAGATCCATCCACTCATCTCGAATTACTGTGGATACTATAGTCTTGTAATAATGACATTTTGCTGATGTCATTAGTTTGTTAGACTTTGTCTATATAAGACCAATAGGTGTGATGTTAGTTTGCATCTAATTCAGATTCTGTTACAGAGTTTTCCTTCTGTAATTGTTTTTTCATCCATTCTTTCATCTGTAATCGACTATGGCTAATTACATGAATAAAGTTCTTGCTTCCATGGCTGAGTTTCCATATGGTATCAGAGCACAGTGCTCAGCCAATCTTCTTTTCACTTCTGCTATCTGACTTGATCGATCGATCTTTCTATCGTTTCGATTTCTTCGTTTCTTTCTTGCTCTTCGAAGTTCGTGTTTCTTTGATTTCGCCCTAGATATTGGGGATTATGGAGGGAGTTGGACTTCCACATGGAATGAATGGTGATGCGTCTCATTCCGAGAGAATGGCGATCACAGATCCTTTGGCTTTGTCAAATTCAGATAATCCAGGAGTTCAACTGATTGCACTGAAGCTGAATGGAGTCAATTTCTTGATCTAGAGTTATTACATCAAGCTTGCTGATACGCTACACTTTGTATGACGTAACTAGGGGTTATTACATTAGTTTAGGAGTATTATTATATGTGTTTCGAGTCATTATTATGTTCTGAGTTGTTTATTAAGAAGTGAAGAAATGAAGACCAGAACCGAACAAGAAGAGGATCAAAGATTGAAGACATGAAGACTTGAAGACATTCTGCGGAGCAGCGGCGATCGCCACCATCACTATGGCGATCTCCATTCTACAACAGAGGCGATCGCCATGGGGTGACAGAGTCTACGACAGAGCTTTACATGAAGACCGCGATCGCCAGGCATCTATGGCGATCGCCACAACAAGGCCGAAGATATTCCGGACTTTCCTTATTTTGCTTTGTTTTTATTTCTTTTATTATTTTATTATTTTCCTTATTTTAGTTTTAGGATTTATCTTTTACCATATATCTTTAGGGTTAGACTCTTTATATACCCTAGTTCTTTCTATCTTTTCTATTATCTTTTCCATCAGACAATTTAGTTCTGCAACCATGAGCAGGAACTAATCTCCATTGTTTTACCTAGCGGTTGAAACCTTCAGTTATTAAGTTGTGATATTTCTAAACTCTTGTTCTTTTCTTATGGGTTTGTATTAATTCTCTTGTTCTTCATTTATTGATTTCTATTAGTTTTGCTAGCTTGATCACCTAGTTTGATTGATAGTTTTCTATTGCTAGACTAGGAATATACGGTGGAATTCCTTGTCATTGTAGCGCTCATATCTGCATGATCTGGTAGTTGATTGCTTTTATGAAAGAGATTTGATTGCATGTTAATACTTGACAGTTGTAAGTTATTGCATGCATCCTTATAATTCCTGTGCCCTTTGCTGTTATTTCATCTAATCTTGAGAGGTTTCCCTGATTGTTGAATAGTAAGTATTATCAGGACCGGTTGGCCTGCTGATATATTAAAGATTGGAATAGGAACATTCCCTAGGATTGAATAGAACTTGAGATAAATCTATGATCAACTTGATTGACTGTTGTGTGGATACTTGCTAGGTGAAACCCCTTCTCATCATATTCTCACCCAAACTTCCTCTGCTTGTTACTAGTTACTTGCGTGTTCTTGCAATCAAAATCCCCCCCCCCCCCTTTTGGTTACTTGTTACTAGTTGATATTTCACTTGACTGCATTGATTTGGTGTTTTGATTCCCTTGGATTCGACCTCTACTTACTTGCTATACTCTAGTTAGTATTTAGGGTTTTCTTTGATTGGGCACTACGACTTTAGCCTCATCAAATTTGGCGCCGTTGCCGGGGATTTGAAATTTTTCTGATTCTGTGTTAATTGTGAAATTATCAACTGTTTGGTGTGAACCTTTATGGTTCAGACCCGTGCTACTGATTCATCTCTTGTTTCCTTTGACCCAGAGATTGAAGGGACGTTCCTTCGGAACCAAAGAGCAGCTCTGAACCAAGATAACGAGATGGGTGATCGACATGGACCGCCATTGCCTACTATGAGGCAACTCACTGCCCCAGACTTAAACCAACAACCTTTGGCAGTGAGGTTTCCTGAGATTGAAGAAGGTGTGAACTTTGAAATAAAAGCTAGTTTAATTCATGAGCTACCGCACTTCCATGGCTTAGCAGGAGAAGATCCCAACAAACACTTGGCTCAATTCCATGCCATATGTTCTAGTATGAAGCCAAGAGGTGTTACTGAGGAGCAGGTCATGCTGAGAGGTTTCGGATTTACTCTGAAAGACGCTGCAAATGATTGGCTCTATTATCAAGCTCCAGGGAGTATTGATACATGGGCTAAGATGAAAAAGGTCTTTTTAGAGAAATATTTTCCAGCTACAAAACTGAGCATCTTGAAGAAGGAGATCACGAATCTTCAACAACACTCAACTGAGAGTCTCTATGAATATTATGAGAGATTCAAGAAGCTCTGCTCAAGCTGCCCATTCCATAGTTATACTGACCAAGATCTCCTTATGTACTTATTTAGTGGCCTGATTGATGAGGATCGTCGAATGGTGAATGCATCCTGTGGAGGTAACTTTTTAAGATTGACTATACCTCAGGCTACTGAAATGTTTGAGGAATTAGCTGAGAGCTCAAGGCAGTTTGGTAGCAGGCAAAGAACACAGTCAGTAAGTTCACTTGATCCCGCTAAAATTCAAAGTGATATGAATGAACTGAAAGATATGATGAAGTCTTTTATGCTGCAAAGTGGTGGTCAACAACTCCAAGAGCCGAATGCTGAGGTAAACGCTGTTGGTGGATGGCAACCAAGGTCAAGGTATGATTCTCATAATATTAATTATCAGCAACCTAGACCTCAGAATTCTATGACTGTTGAAGATATGATCAAGTCCTTAGCTCAAACTGTGATGCAACAAAATGCTAGAACGGAATCGAGTATCCAAAATCTTGAAAATCAGTTAGGACAGATTGCTCAAGCTGTGAGTAAATTAGAGGCCAGAGAACCGGTAAGAAACCCGAGAGAGAACGTCAGTGCAGTGTTCTTGAGGAGCGGAAAAACTTTAAATGACTGTTCTGTGCCAAAACCGCGATCGCCAGATCTGAGTGCCGATCGCCATGAGATTACAGAGAGCAAAACAGGATCTGCATCCCGACCGCGATCGCCACGACATTCCAGAAGCTGAGGTGCAAAATCATCCGCGATCGCCAGTTGTTGATGGCGATCGCCAGGAGACCCCTGAGTATATTGATGATTACGTTCGCCCGAATTTTCCACCTCTGTTCTCTCAGAAGCCTATAGCCCCCTTTCCTGAGGCATTGAAGGATACTCGAAGGCTGGAGAACGACAACGAAATCTTCGAAACCTTTAGTAGGTGTGAGGTAAACATTCCTTTGCTCAAACTTGTTAAGAGTATTCCTAGATTTGCTAAGTTTTTGAAAGAAGTTTGCACTATCAAGAGAAATCAAAAACTGAAAGGAAAGAAGAAAGTTGAAATAAGTGAACAAGTTTCTGCTGTGTTTCAAAAACACATGCCTAAGAAATGTAGTGATCCAGGTATATTTAGCATTCCATGTGTGATTGGTGAAACTAAATTTGACAAAGCCATGCTAGATTTAGGTGCATCGATCAATGTTTTGCCTTACTCTTTGTATGAATCACTAGGCTTAGGACCTTTGCATAAAACAGGAACTGTTATTCAACTTGCTGATAGGTCTACTGTGTACCCGAAAGGGGTTGTTGAGGATGTTCTTGTTATGGTTGGTGATCTGATTTTTCCTGCTGATTTCTTTGTGTTAGATATGGAGCATGCTAATAATGTCACACCTATACTGTTAGGTAGACCTTTCATGAAAACTGCACAAACGAAAATTGATGTTAATGGTGGGACTCTCTCTATGGAGTTTGATGGGGATAAGGTAGAATATAATATATATGATATGGATCCCATTGATAAGAATTCTCTATGTGCTATTGATGTGATTAAGCCTACTTGTAAGGATGAATTGCAACCTGTTTTAGAGAATCTCTTAGAGCCCCCAAAAGTAGATGATGTTTTGTCTACTAATATGCCGGAGTATCAGGCTAAGCCAGAGCCTAAAGGTAAGCTCTCTTCACATCCTTTGGGCAATCGCCCTTCATTACTGACCTCGCCAGTCGAGATACCATTGATGTCTAGTGTGCATGCACTTGACATTGAGCTTAAACAGCCGCCTGATACGGTCAAGGAGGATAAAGTGAATGAAACCACCTTCATTGCTAAAGACAAGGTGGTCAAGGTAAGTGGGACGAGATTTAAGGCGTTCCATGAGTGGTTTAAGAGGGAATTCAGACAAGAGACGATTTTCACAAAGCCAAATGGCGTTAGTTAAATCTCTTGAGTTTCATGTCGAGCCACGACATAAAATAAGGCGCTACTCGGGAGGCAACCCGAGGTTTGAATTTGTTTTTGTTCGGTTTAATTTTCTTTTTAGTTTTTCTATGGACAGGAGGAAATCACCGAAGCTTAGGGTCCGCTACAGTCAGTAGCCAATCTCGTTGTAAGTCTTCTCTCCAGTCCGTAAAAAAAAAAAAAAAAACCGAAAATTCTTCCGAGAAAAAAATAATATATCGGATTAAAAAAAAATAGAGTGCAGAAAAAAAAAATATGAGAGAAAAGAAAGTAAGGAGTTGCATTACATCAAGTTTGGTTTCATTAGTACTATAATTCTAAGCTTAGCTTGTTGGTGACCATGTTCTTTGCAAGGAGTTGATTTGTTTGGGTCACTTTCTACATTAGAGGTATTCTTTCTTTTGCTTTAGATGAGCTATGCATTATTGGATTACATTTAGTTCTCATCTAGTTTCTCATTCTACCACACTTTGAGTTTTATTGGAGCAAGGTCATCCGACCTTGTATGTGAGTCTTCTGTCTCCTTCCCTGGGTTCGTTTTTATGTCTTCCATTTCATTGAGGACAATGCAATGTTTAAGTATGGGGGAGGAGAATGTATTCACATGTATTTATTTAGGTGTTGGTTGTATCTGCATGAGCTTATTGAATATATATTGTATGAAAAAGCCACAAAAAATTGAAAAAAAGGCATACAAAATCCTTGGATAGCAAGATCTATGCAATAAGAAGGTGGCTTGGCCGGCACTAGGCTGAGGCAACAATAAGTCTTGAGAGATGTGAGTTGGTGAGCTCGGAACAATTATTGAGTGGTTGTGATGAAAACCCGAAAGGGCGCCCAAGCAAGATGAGTGTTATAAAAAAATTGAGTGTTTTAGGATCATTATCATCTTGGCGTTATGGTGACATAAGAAGGAGGCGTATAGGAGGATTCGGGTAGGCCACTTGGAGGAATAAGGTGTAGTTATGAGTTTGTGCTTATTGTATCACATTTGTTCTTGATTGTTGTTGTTGTGTTTTGTATGCTTTGAGCATATTGAGTATGTAATCCCTAGGAGATATTCTTGTACTTCCTGAGGTTTTGAGCATTTCATTGTAAGGGTAGCTTTTCTGTAAGTTACTCGGGACGAGTAAAAGTCGCTACACTTTGTATGGCGTAACTAAGGGTTATTACATTAGTTTAGGAGTATTATTATATGTGTTTCGAGTCATTATTATGTTCTGAGTTGTTATTAAGAAGTGAAGAAATGAAGACCAGAACCGAACAAGAAGAGGATCAAAGATTGAAGACATGAAGACTTGAAGACATTCTGCGGAGCAGCGGCGATCGCCACCATCACTATGGCAATCGCCATTCTACAACAGATGCGTTACATGAGTTCGAGAGATCATGGCGATCGCCATGACTCTACGGCGATCGCCATGGGGTGACAGAGCCTACGACAGAGCTTTACATGAAGACCGCGATCGCCAGGCATCTATGGCGATCGCCACAACAAGGCCGAAGATATTCCGGACTTTCCTTATTTTGCTTTGTTTTTATTTCTTTTATTATTTTCTTATTTTCCTTATTTTAGTTTTAGGATTTATCTTTGACCATATATCTTTAGGGTTAGACTCTTTATATACCCTAGTTCTTTCTATCTTTTCTATCATCTTTTCCATCAGACAATTTAGTTCTGCAACCATGAGCAGGAACTAATCTCCATTGTTTTACCTAGCGGTTGAAACCTTCAGTTATTAAGTTGTGAGATTTCTAAACTCTTGTTCTTTTCCTATGAGTTTGTATTAATTCTCTTGTTCTTCATCTATTGATTTCTATTAGTTTTGCTAGCTTGATCACCTAGTTTGATTGATAGTTTTCTATTGCTAGACTAGGAATATACGGTGGAATTCCTTGTCATTGTAGCGCTCATATCTGCATGATCTGGTAGTTGATTGCTTTTATGAAAGAGAATTGATTGCATGTTAATACTTGACGGTTGTAAGTTATTGCATGCATCCTTATAATTCCTGTGCCCTTTGCTGTTATTTCATCTAATCTTGAGAGGTTTCCCTGATTGTTGAATAGTAAGTATTATTAGGATCGGTTGGCCTGCTGATATATTAAAGATTGGAATAGGAACATTCCCTAGGATTGAATAGAACTTGAGATAAATCTATGATCAACTTGGTTGACTGTTGTGTGGATACTTGCTAGGTGAAACCCCTTCTCATCATATTCTCACCCAAACTTCCTCTGCTTGTTACTGGTTACTTGCGTGTTCTTGCAATCAAAATCCGCCCCCCCCCCTTTTGGTTACTTGTTACTAGTTGATATTTCACTTGACTACATTGATTTGGTGTTTTGATTCCCTTGGGTTCGACCTCTACTTACTTGCTATACTCTAGTTAGTGTTTAGGGTTTTCTTTGATTTGGCCCTACGACTTTAGCCTCATCACTTGCTCTGGGAGCGAAATCCAAGATTGGATTCATTGATGGCTCCTGCGTTCGACCAGTTCCTGGCACGGCTGATTGTAGCAGATGGATCAAGGCCGACTATATGGTACGCTGCTGGCTTGTTAATTCGATGGAAACAAGCATTTCAGGTACGTTTATGAGAGTTGATTCATCTAAGAAGCTCTGGAATGAATTGATTGAAAGGTTGGGCAGTCTAATGGCCCTATGTTATATCAGCTAAAGAGGAGTCTTGCCTCTTTGCAACAAGGTACACAGACTGTAGGAGAGTATTATTGCAAACTGAAAGGTTTATGGGATGAGATTTGTTGTCTGGAGTATGCTCCACTATGTGAATGTGGCAGTCTGGCTAGATGTTGCTGTGAAATTCTCAAGAAATTACAGGAACAAGAATCCAAGAATAGAGTCCTTTAATTCTTGATGGGGTTAGGTGAAGAGTATGATGGTATTAGAAGCAATATTCTTGCTCTTGATCCAATGCCTACTTTCAATAGTGCTTTCTATTTAGTCCAGCAGGTTGAGAGGCAAAAGATTGTCAGTGGAACTCTTATGCCTCAACAGACTATAGAAGCATACAATGTGAATAGTTCTCAGAGGAATTTTCAGCCTAGAGATACTAACAGAAAGGGAAGAAATGACAGGAAATGTGACCATTGTCACATGAAAGGCCACCTGAAGACAGAATGTTACAAGCTTAGTGGCTATCCTCCTAATTGGAAATTCAGACAAGGAGAAAGAAGAGCTAATGCTGTTGAAACAGCAATGGATAATCCTCTTGATCAAAATGAAGGGCCAAAGCGAATCATGGATCCAGCTATGATGGGTGCCTTCTGCCAAGAGATGGCCAAATTCTTCCAAAACAGAGATGGGGCTTCTTCCTCCAATTTTGGAGGTAAGCTTCTTGAATCTGATTCAAGTGTTTTCTCTGCAAGTTCTTTGGCTGTTTGTGGTAGTTGGATCATATATTCCGGGGCCACTGATCATATGATCTATGATTCAAGATTATTTGTGCATATGAGAAAATTGGTTAAACCAATTAGAGTAGCTTTGCCAGATGGAACTGTCAAGAATGTTGAGACTATAGGCAGTGTCAGAATTAATCCTTTGCTTGTGATCAGTGATGTTTTCCGGGTTCCTGGTTTTCAACACAATCTGATGTCTGCAACCAAGTTGATGGATGACCTTGGTTTGATTGGTACCCTTGAGCATGACATAATATCTTTTCAGGACCCTACCACTAAGGAAACAGTGCTGGAAGGTTTGAGAGCTGGAGGGTTTTATGTTTCTCAGATGATTGCAGTCAAACAACAGAATCAAGCTAGGATTCCTATTGTTCATGATACAAGTTGTAATAATAGTTCCCATTCTAGTATTGCTCCTAGGATTTTACATGCAAGAGTAGGGCATTGTTCTAACGGAAAACTAAAGCACTTACCTCTGCCAGGGATTGATACAAGTGCAGATTTGTTTTGTGATAGTTGTGTACTAGCTAAGCATTGTAAAGAACAATTTTCAAGGAATGAAAGTGTTGCTTCCTTACCTTTTGATCTTGTTCATTTAGACTTATGGGGTCCTTATAAGACACCCACTTTATCTGGTGCATCTTATTTCCTCACCATTCTGGATGATTGCACCAGATACACTTGGGTTTATCTCATCAAACACAAACACCAGGTCCCTGCTATAATTGAGTCTTTTGTTGCCTATGCAAAAACTCAGTTTAGTGCTTCAATCAAAACTATCAGAATTGATAATGGAACTGAATTTGTGCAACAAAGAAGTGCAGAATTCTGTGCTCAGAATGGAATTGTTCATCAGAGGAGAATACCTGGTACACCTCAACAAAATGGCCGTGTGGAAAGGAAACACAGGCACATTTTGGAAACTGCAAGAGCAATCCGTCTACATGATAACCTTCCTATCAAGTTCTGGGGTGAATGTATCATGACTGCAGTGAGACTGATTAATCTGTTGCCTAGTTCTGTAATTGAATGGAAAGTTCCATATACAACCTTGTTCAGTAAAGGAGGTAACTATGAAGAGTTGAGAGTGCTAGGTTGTTTGTGTTTTGGGAAGCTTCCTCTGGCTAAGAAGGATAAGTTTGCTTCTCAGAGTAGAAAGTGTGTGTTCATTGGGTACCCACCAGGACAAAAGGGCTATAGACTTTATGATTTGGAAAGTCATTCTATCTTTGTCACAAGAGATGTTGTATTCAGAGAAATTGAATTTCCTTTCAAAGACAAACCAGAAAAATCCACTCCCATTATTCAAAATTCTCTTCCTCTTGATTCCCATGAGATGGAAGAGGATGATTATCCTTCTGATACTGTTATCCCACAGAATATACCTACCTCTCCAAATGAACCTATTCCTACTCCCTCACCTCCTCAAAATGACCCTATCCCCTCAAATGACATCCCTGTTCCCATAACCCTAAGAAAATCCACAAGACCTATCAAACAACCTCTTAAATACCAAGATTACATATGTTCTACCAAATCCAAATTAGCTTCCTCCTTCCAGTGTTCCTCACTTGTTGAATATAGTGACTTCCCAGAGGAATACTTAGCATCCTTCTTTAATGCTTGTGCTGTTCTTGAACCCAGTATATACACCCAGGCCAAAGGCCATCCTGCTTGGGAAGATGCCATGGAGAAGGAATTACAGGCTCTGGAGATCAACAAGACTTGGGAACTCACAAGCTTGCCTCCTGGTAAGAAAGTTGTAGGATGTAGATGGGTATACAAGGTCAAACATAAGCAAGATGGATCTGTTGAGAGATATAAGGCCAGGGTTGTAGCCAAAGGCTATAACCAAGTTGAGGGAAAAGATTATCAGTATACTTTCTCACCAGTAGCAAAGCTGGCAACTGTGAGAACCTTGATTGCTTTATCTACTGCACAGAAATGGGAGATACAACAGCTTGACATCAATAATGCTTTCTTACATGGCTACTTAGATGAGGAAGTGTATATGCAACCACCACCAGGGTACAAGGAAGCTAAACCAGGTCAGGTGTGCAAATTATTGAGATCATTGTATGGCTTAAAGCAGGCATCTAGGCAGTGGAACAAGGAGCTTACTGCATATTTGATTGATTTGGGATACATTCAATCCAAGCATGATTATTCATTGTTTGTGAGGAAACATAATGGATTGATTGCCATTGCTTTAGTATATGTGGATGACCTATTGCTGACAGGCAATGACACGTATTTTATACTCAACACTAAAGCTGGATTACATTCCAAGTTCACCATAAAAGATCTAGGCCTAATCAGATTTTTTCTGGGTATTGAGGTAGCCAGATCAGACAGAGGGACAGTGATCAACCAAAGAAAATATATCATGGATATATTGAATGACACCTCTATGCTAGAATGCAAGCCAACTAATTTCCCACTTCCTCAAGGCCTTAAGCTTTCAGTTGACAAAGGAGATATCTTGTCAGATCCAGAAGTTTATAGGAGATTAGTTGGTAGGTTATTATATCTCAATATAACCAGACCAGACTTATCTTACTCAGTACAGCATCTAAGCCAGTTTGTCAGTCAACCAAGGACACCACACCTTCAGGCAGCTCTACATGTGGTTAAATATCTCAGAGGAACACTGAACTGGGGTCTCTTCTATCCAGCTAAGAATGAAATGACAGTGAGTTGCTTCAGTGATGCAGATTGGGGTAAATGCAAATTTTCCTCCAGATCTTTAAGTGCTTACTGTGTTTTCTTAGGTAATGCTCTTATATCTTGGAAAATAAAGAAGCAAAAGACAGTGTCTAAGTCTTCCACAGAATCAAAGTATAGGAGCATGTCATCCACAGCTAGTGAAGTAGTCTGGATTTATGCTTTGTTCAAGGATTTATTCATTGATCTTCCTCTACCTATTCCTATGTATTGTGACAACAAAGCCGCCCAACACATTGTTGCTAACCCTGTGTTCCATGAGAGAACAAAGCACCTAGAAATTGATTGTCACTATGTCAGGGAGAAGGTGACTGAAGGATTCCTGCGTACTTCACACATCAAGTCACAGCTTCAATTGGCAGACATTTTGACAAAGCCCCTTGGTGAACTACAACATAAGTTTCTGTCTTTCAAGTTAGGCTTAGTTGATTCACAACCAAGTCCAACTTGAGGGGGGTATGTAGATACTATAGTCTTGTAATAATGACATCTTGCTGATGTCATTAGTTTGTTAGACTTTGTCTATATAAGGCCAATAGGTGTGATGTTAGTTTGCATCTAATTCAGATTCTGTTAGAGAGTTTTCCTTGTGTAATTGTTTTCTCATCCATTCTTTCATCTGTAATCGACTATGGCTTATAAGTAACATTACTTACTTTGAAAGCACTTTCGGAGTGACGCCACCCAATATCTCCAGCGTAACGCTCGAAGATACAAATTACGTGCTCTCGTACATATGGTGTGCCGTCAGTTGCAGCAAACACGGCGTCCATGTAGTGCGCATTCCTGGGGCAATCATTAAGAGGGTCAAGTGATGTTGCTTGCAACCCTAATCCGTACTCACCCTCATCCATATAAGTCTTGTAGTACCATGCTTGGGTGGGGTCCATGTATGGCACAAACAACTCGGATAGCATACCCTTATATAACACACTCCTAAGTACCCCAGTTTGTGGGTCCTTAATCTTGGCTTGTGAGAATATTAAACCGGATCTCGGATCTGGTTTGAGGTGAAATTCCCAGATTGCCCATCTCACCATGTGTCCGGAGACAGTGAAGCTGGGGCCCTTTGGTTGCTCTAGGGAGATTTGGTTGAGATTGGAGGAATAGTTCTTGGTGTGCGGGAGGTGAGAGTAGCGGTACTCGCTGTTGGTTGACCCTGGAACGGGGATGCCTTTGCCTCTGTCACTGAATCCAACCACTTGTTTGCTGTCGATGTCAACCACTATCGTCATGCCTTCAATTGGACGCATGTATAAGTTGACGGTGTCCTTGGTTATAAAACATTGTGCCTTCATCAACCTTCTCTTCTCTTCATTCTTTCCATACCATCCTGTATTCATACAGATCCATCGTTAATTACAACTAGGTTATATGTATGTATGTAACTGAAGAATGGAATCAGACCATCTCTAAGTGCAACAACAACTTCAATTCATGTGGCTTTTGGAAGTGATGGATTCCAACGTGAAGCAATATGTTCGCAATGCATGTCCGTCCAACCTCAAAGTTTCATTTTCACATCTCTGAATCCTGCAACCATAAGTTTCTTCTTCACAAGACTGGCTACTCCAACCTCAAGTGCGTCATATCATCGCAGCGCCAACCTCCCCATCAACCTCAAATTATGTTTCTTAGCTTAATTCTCTTTGAGTTGCAGCATGGTGATTTCTATTCCTATTGCTATGTTCTTAGTGGCACCTAGGGGTAAACAAAAATTATCGAAATTGTAAAACTGTGTCGAAAAATTGGTCATTTTCACGGTTACCATGTCAAAATTTAATGAAAATTAAGGTAAATTATATAAATTGTTTGTTATTTTGTCATTTCGTTAAATGAATAATTAATTATATAAATTATATATTTGAAATAATATAAAATTCTAGCTTAGTGGACATGGTTATAATTAAGTGGTTTAAATATGTCAAAAAATTCGTATTATTTATATATATACGTATAAATTGATGATGAAGTTGGTGTAAAAATGTTACTCCCTCCTCCGTCTCATGCAATATTGATCTTTTCATTTGTTTTGACACATTTGTCGAGACACGTTTTGCAACGTTATATATACGATGATAAAAAGTATAACTTTTTATATTGTAAAAGTACTCATTGAGACGAATAAAACGAGACCTCGCATGCCTATGTTTATTTCTATATATTGGAAGAATACGAGAAGATTGTCTCGGTTTGTGAATAGTGTCAAAAAAAGCAAATGAGCCGTATATTATAGGACAGAGGGAATAAAGTTTGGGTGCAAATAACTCTAAACGTAGGAAAAACGAACAGATCGCGTTCACATAGTACACATCAATGTTCATATTCTGAATGGTAATGTTCATAATCTGGGCCATCAATTTTTTTTGACCGTTTTCAGTGAGGGACGCGGTGGCATACTTGTAATTACTGCAAACTTTGATTTTTTTTTCAACATTAATTTTTATGAAGAAATTCTGTTTAGGACAAGTATATAGAGAAAAGTTTTGGTAAGAACAAAGCTTAACGTAGAAAAAACAAAGTTTTACGCGTTCACATATAAGAAGTTAATGTTCATAAATTGAGCTGTAATGTTCATAATCTGGGCGATAAATAAATTTGAGGTTATTTTGAGGGGAAAAAAAGCGAAGTTTACAGTAATTACAAGTATGTCACCACATCCCTCATTTTAAATGTTCAAAAAAATATGACCTAGATTATGAACATTACCATCAAAAATATGAACATTCACGTATAATCTGTGAACGCGATCTGTTCGTTTTTCCTACGTTAAGAGTTGTTTACACCTGAACTTTGGTCATATAGAGAAAGGGTCTTGCTCAATTAATTAAAAATTGAAGGATAATATAGTCATAAATTATAATTGTTATTTTTTATCTCAAAGATCCTAATGACATATATATTATTAACGGAGGAAGTAGTAAGTAATAATTTCTTAAAAATCATGAAAATTTATGAAGACCTGACCTATTATATATAATCCGTCGACTTTCCCAAATTAAAATAAAAGAAATATCGATTTTTGTAACTAAGAAATCTATAATTGAATAAATCAATTTAAAGATATTTTAAAATTGAGTTACATTCTATGTTATAATCTTAATTAGGGGTGGGCACAAAAAACCGTAACCGAGAAACCGTACCGAAAAACCGAGAAACCGATCAAATTCTTGGTTAACTGTACTGAAGAAAAACCGACTTACGGTTACGGTTAACCAACCGAAACATTTTACGGTTATTCGGTACGGTTACGGTTTTGAGTTTTTCTAACCTTGGTTAACAGATTAACCGAGAATATATAAAATATAATTATAAAATTAGAACTATATATTTAAATAAGCTTAGTATAATAGATTTAAGTATTTTAATTTAAAATAAGAAATAAAAAAAAGGCAAAAGACCAAATTGCTTTGCAATCTCACGATCTAAGACAAATTCACACTTACATTCCCTACCTTTCCTTTTACTATGGTATTAATTAATAAAGCTTCAAAAAAATGCTGCTTAATCTTGGCTAGCCCAAGATTGACCAAATTTGATGACCATTTTTCAATTGATTGGCCAAATTTGATGACCATTTTTCAATTGAAGAATACTTAATTGACTTGGAGGAGTTGGAAAAAGGTTAGTAAACTCTATACTTTTCTATTTGATTTTTGTTATTCATATTCACGGTTGGAATGACATGCTTATTTTACACTATTTTATTTAATTATAGGCATGCAAAATTCGACGATGGAGCAACCAGTGATTATGATACTCCCTCCGTCCCCTATTGATCTTCCCATTTGCTTTTGACACATTTGTCGAGACACGTTTTGTAACGTTAATATCTCTAAATATACGATGATAAAAAATATAATTTTTTTATATTGTCAAAGTACTCATTGAGACGAATCAAACGATATTTCGCATGCCTATATTTATTTCTATATATTGGAAGAAAACGAGAAGATTCTCTCGATTTGTGAATATTGTCGAAAAAAAGCAAATGGACCTTATATTAAGGGACGGAGGGAGTCGATGATTAGCTTTTTGTTTGAAGAGGCATGCAAAGTTGTTTTATTGTTGAGTTTTTGTTTGCGGGGCATTGCAAGACAATTTATGTTGTCATTAAGATTTTTATTAGCTTTTGTTTGGAGGATGATGTTAAGTTATGCTATTGTTAGGTTTTATTTGTTTTTAATTACAGTTAATGTAAGTAATGTCGTTATTTAAGTATGTTAATTACAGTTTTTGCATGCAAAAAATACTGTTTTTAAGTATATAATTTAATATTATGGTTATTTGGTTAACCGTACCGAAACCTACGGTTAATCGATATATGGTTATCGGTTAACCGACGTTAACGGTACGGTTTACGGTATGCCTAAATCAGTAGCCGAAAGACCGGTTAACCGAAACACCCGTGCCCCCCTAATCTTAATATAGTGGAGTATATATTTAAGGATTTTCTAAATTAATCATACTCGAAATGCTCAAAAAATCTAATAACCGTTTAAATTAGAAGGAAACTTAAAGATAGGAAAAGGTCAGAAATATATATACCAGGCGAAAGAGGAAGGCAAAATACATCCTCGAGATGAAGCCCTCGACTTTTGATTGAACTGTTAAATTCAGCGCTAGTGAAAGGGGCCAACGTGGTGGTGGTCAAATCCTCGTTAGTTAGCATTGGATAGCTAGAAACCCGACCCGTTTGTTGTTGGGTGACCCGACCCGCTTTGATGTCAACGATGAGCACGTGCACCACCCCACTCACACGTGCCACCACGTTGGCCTTCCTACGCAAAAGTGGGTTTCCCAGCCTCCACTTGAGCAGCGATTGCTTGGGAGGCTCCTCCAGCACCACCGAGTGTAGCGCGTGAGATGAACTTCCTTGGAAGAGCGAGTGGGTAGAGAGGATACTGCGAACCCGGTTCAGCTCCTGAATTGTAAGCGGGTCCAGCGGGTGGACCGGCTTGTCGTTCGTGTGTTTGGTGGCAGTGGCATAGTGGATTAGGAACCCAAGGAGGATGGCGGAAAAGGTAGACCTTTTTCCTTTCATAAAATAGCACTTGTTTGTAATTGTGCTGTAACAACGTTTAGGCTAGGGATGTATATATAGTCACGGTTTCTATATACACCCTTAAATTACCAAACACCGTCCCGTCTTTCGCGTTACGCGACAAGCACGTTACGAGATTAGCAAAAAAACATAGCATAGTTTTAAAATGTTAATCTCGTGTTACGCGAGGGACGTGCTTTTCGCGTAATGCGAGAGATGCACATCTTTCATAAAGGCCTTTTTCAATTCGCGCGTTCACGTAACGCGAGAGACCAGACGGTATTTGAAAAAAGAGGCAGGATGTATTTAGCAAGGGTCCTAATAATGTCGATCAATGCGATCAAAGATTGAGGTGGTTTGTGATCGGTCAATAATTCAAAGTCAAAATGTACGACTCTTAGTAATTAAACTTAAATATCCGTGAAAATAAAGGTTATCACAACGACATATATCTTGTACTACGTATGGACTTCATGGATGACTCTTGTTAAAGATGATGATCGATGGCCGGAGATTGTCTTGTTCTGTAAATTAAATCAATACTAAAGGCTTTTTCTTCGACCACAAAAAAGACAGGCCTGTAAATTAATGTTCACGACTATACAAATTAAACTATATGACGTACATTAATTGCCAAGTCTTTCGAGTTTAGTACCTTAATTAATTACTTGGTCATCGATGATGTTTTATTTGTGGGGGTGTGATTTAGTTATTTAGTGGGTAACTACTCATTCATGTCCAGTGTAGGGATGGCTCCCGGTCCGGTCCGGTCCGGTTCCGGTCCTCCGGAATCCGGAACCGGAACCGGAACCAGGAAAAACCGGTTCCGCCAATTACGGTTTCGGTTCCGGTTCCGGTTCCGGTTTCGAACCGGAACCGGCCGGTTTTTTAATTTTTTTTAAAAAAAATAACCGCCGGTTAACCGGTTAGAACCGGCCGGCGGTTTTGTTTTTTTTTTTAAAAATTATTAATTTATAAAACTGAAAAAAATCTAAAAAAATCTAAACATAATTTTTAAACTTAAAAAAAGTGATTATAAAAAAACGCTATTAAAAAAGAATGTTTTGTCATTTTTTTTAAGTTTAAAAATTATGTTTAAAAAACTTAAAAAAAATGATTATAAAAAACGCTATTAAAAAAGAATGTTTTGTCATTTTTTTTAAGTTTAAAAATTATGTTTAAAAAACTTAAAAAAAATGATTATAAAAAAACGCTATTAAAAAGAATGTTTTCATTTTTTTTAAGTTTTTTAAATTAAATATGAAGGAACAAAAAAATTAAAAAAATTGGGCTTGCACTTAACAGTGACTTACTTGTTAAGTTGCCTACGTATCCTCTCGGGTTAGAGGAATCAAAGCCCACGTAGTTCTTTACTTTTTTCAAAACCCGTTACCTAAGTCGAATCTTCGGCGGATGAATCGGTGCGTATCGTAGTAGAATCTCCAATCCACTCGTCTTCCGATGACTCGATAATGTTACGTTGTTGCCTAATTGCGGCTCTCTTCCAATCGCAAACACAACATTGCGCCTCCAATGACTCCGGTGCCAAATTTGATCTCTTTCTCGTTAAAGTGTTGCCTCCTGCACTAAAAGTTTGTTCCACCGCCACGGTTGAAGCGGGGACGGCAAGAACTTGAGCCGCAATCTTCGCAAGCGTTGGAAACATGCTCCTATGATCCTCCCACCACTTCAAAACATCTAAAGTATCACAACTAACAAACTCAAAGTTGGTGTTAAGATAGTTATCAATTTCCGCATTCGTGTTTGTAACTCTTGGTCTTTTACTAAAATACTTAGCTCCAAAGGCCCCCAAGCTAGAGCCCGAAGAAGCCGGAGGTAATTGTGAAGTAGTCGGAGAATCAGAAAAATGAGTAAATAAAGTTTCAATGTTTGTTCTAGTTCTAGAAACCATACCTAAAATATCCTCTAGTTCACCGTCGGCTAAAATATATCCATAATAGTCATTTAAAAGAGCGTGTAAAACGGATAATTTAAGTCTAGGATCTAAAACACAAGCAACAAGAAAACAATCGGGAATATATCTATAGTAGAGCAACCACTTACTCCTCATGCTTGCAACGGATTCCTCAATGCCGGGAATTTTAGCTCCCTCACTTAAACCACACATAACATTACAAGCTTCCAAGACAAAAACATTACTACTTGGTGTATAAACATGACTAAATGTCTTTGTTGCATCACTAAAACATTTTAAAAACGTTGCAATACTTTGACATATATCCCAACCTGATTCGCTAAAATAGAAAGTAGAGCCAGAAAGGTTTTGAGAAACAACAGACGTTAAAACTTGTTTATATTGTATACATTCACATAGTAATATGTAAGTAGAGTTCCATCGGGTACCCACATCTTTTAAAAAACGTTTTGGGTGCACCCCGTTAGTTTTACAAAAGGTCATCCAATCTCTTGTAACTTTAGGATGCCCACAAATATACTTAATAACGTTCTTAATTGGCTCAAAATGATAACTCATAGCACGTAAACCATCTTGAACACATAAGTTTAAAATATGACAAGCACATCGAATATGAAAAAAATTCCCACCAAATAAAGGTTGACACATTTCTTGTAAATCTCTAATAGATGCGGTATTAGCAGATGCATTGTCAAATCCAATTGAAAAAACTCTATTAAGTAGTCTATATTCTTCTAAAATTGCACGAATCATCATAGCAATATTTTGTGCGGTATGTGAATCATCAAAGACTCTAAATGCCAATAAACGTTTTTGCATTGTAAAATGATGATCTACAAAATGACATGTAACACCCATGTAAGAATGGGTTTGAGTATTATCACTCCATATATCACTACAAATAGAAACATGCATATCATTTTGCGAAAAATAAGAAACTAATTCGGCCTTGCGTCTTTTATAAGCCTTAATTACGTTTTTCTTAATCACTTTCCTAGATACGGATGTAAAAGCGGGTTGTGTATGATCTTTAATGTACTCATTAAATCCTACATTTTCACTAAATCGAAATGCTAAATGATCAACACAAATAGCTTCGGCTAATGCTACACTATTAGCTTCATGATCAAAACGAAATAAAGGGTTACCGGTAGTAGAAGATGCAAATCCGCCGGAAATTTGTGTTTGTCCCCCTAGCATTCCCATCTCGGCGACGTGTTTGTGCTCCATGTGTCGTTGAAGGGTTCCATATCCTCCACTTTTCTTCCAATTAGATCGGGATCATAATCCTCGGCCTCGAGTTCCTCGAGACCGGGTTCTAATTTAGTAAACCACTTTACAAAAATAGGAGATGTTAGTTTCCGGGATTGATTCCCGGAGGACCCGGACCTCCCCCCCCTAGGGGCCCTAGCCGGCCTCGAACCGCTAGCTTGCCCTTGAGGCCTAGCGGTCCTACCCCTACCGGACCTAACTTGGGAGGTGGGAGTGAGAGTGGGAGTGGGAGAAGTGACATTATCACTCTCTTGGGTGTCAAAATGTTCCGCCATATGATTAAGAACAATTAAATAATATGATTAAAAGAAATTAAAACAATTAAAACAATAAAACAATAAAACTTAGAACAATATAATAATGTGATTAAAAATGTAAAAGCAATAAAATATTGAAAGACAAAAGCTAATTAAAAGGAAGAGATTAAGAGAGATTGTTGATGGAATTTGAGAGATTATAAGATTGAGATTTGAGAAAGAGAAGAGAGATTGTTAATGGAATTTGAGAGATTATAAGATTGAGATTTGAGAAAGAGAAGAGAGATTGTTGTTGTTGGATGTGTGATTTGAAGATTGTATGGTATGGTATTTATAGGGGTTGAAATGAGTTATTTTAATATTAAAAAATTTATTTTTTATTTATTTTTTAATTTAGGACCGCCGGTTAACCGGCAACAGCTACTTTTGTAGCCGTTGGAACCGTCGGTTAACCGGCGGTTCCATATTATTATTTTTTTTTAAAAAAAAACCGGCGGTTCCGGTTAACCGCCGGTTAAAAACATTTAAAAATAAAAATAAAAAACCGGCGGTTAACCGCCGGTTTTGAAAAGCGTTTTTCGTGAACCGGAACCGGACCGTGACCATACCGGTTCCGGTTTTGACCCGGTCCGGTTCCGGTTCGAACCGGCGGTCCTGGTCCGGTCCGGCCATCACTGCAGTGGCGGAGTGAGAAATTTTCTGAATGAGGTGCTCAATTTCGCATATTCTTAGCGGCTTAGCGCGACTATGAAATAGGTAGTATACGAATTAATCTATGTTAAATTTAGTTGTATATATTAAAAAATATAATAATTAATATAGTTATTATAGTTTATTAATTATATACACTTGAAAAACTATAGAAACATGGTTATTGTTTATTAATATATAAGCATAGTCGTGTGATAATACTAAACTTATAATCTAACAAACAAAACATATATATATATTTCTAAATTTATTTAGAGTTTTCATATTATTTTAAATTTTATACTGTCAAAAAAATTAATAATCAATTATCTTTTGTTATTTTTAGTTTAATAAAAGCAAAATTTATTAACTTTATATATTCGGGATGGCCCATAAATAAAAAGTAAGATCATTTGTTATTGGGCTTGTTTCATAATTGAATCCATGAGCTTGTTCCATGATTGAATCCATGAGCTTGTTCCATAATTGAATCCATGGGCTCTAAATGGTAAATAAGGATTGTTGTGCGACAACATTATCGGTGTGAAATTAAAAAAGTGGAGACCTTTTTTTTTCCTCTATACTCTGTTTTTCACAGTAGCCGGCTCTAACAAAAGCAGGTGCTTCAATGGCATTTCTTCAAAATCAAAGATAACCTGAACGGTTCTTGGAGGCGAAGCAGGTGCTTGAGCACCCTCAAGCACCCCTTGCTTCGTCACTGTTCATGTCTATTGGTTGAAGGGTTTTTTTAATATAAACCTTAACCCGACCTTTAGAAAAAGGTAAACCATCTATTATTATAAATATGATCAATCAAGGACCATACACCTCATGAGGGCTACCCAGTAGGTATATGAATCATTTTCCTTTGTTTGGGTAAGTACACTTTATATTTACCACCACATGATTTAATTCCAGTATATGTTAAACTTAATATATAATAATAAATCGAGGGCCTTAACTTTATTTATATATCCACTCAATATATGTATTTGCAATGCGGATACATACACTTGCATATTTTTATAGTAGTTAGAACGAGATTATAAAGTCGCGCGTCGGAAAAGGTTTGGCAGGATTTGCGCTAGTTTGGCGTCAGAGGTAACACACAAGCAATACAAACAAGCAAACAGAGAAAAAGATCAGTGAAGACGGTCTCTCTTGATTTCGATTTTGAACCTGGTCTCTCTTGATTCCGATTTCGAACAATCCTAATAAGGTGCTGTTTTATTCACTGACTGGTTTTTTTTGAAAGATCAGTGAAGACAACTCCTCTACAATGATGTCTCTCCTCCTTTACCATTTACGAAGCTACAGAAAGTTTTAGGAAAAAAATCTTGGACTTCTACAAATTGTTTTTTTTTATTTCTTTTCCCTTTTAATCCGATTTATTTTCCTTTTAAACATACACATCCAAATCAACGAACAATTCTTATTGAGTCGATGTATTTATGTCATTCAATGCATAAAGATAAGAAGAGAAAAGTTTTACATAGATCTATGGATGCTAGCATTTCTAATCGGGGAGTGATTTAGGTACCTAATGGGTAACTATCCATTCATTTTTATTGTTTAAAGGTTTTTTTTAATATAAACTCTAACCTTTTAGAAAAAGATAAACTCTCCACTATAAAAAGTATAACTAATCAAAGACCCTACACCTCATAAGGGTATTTACCCACTAAGTATATGGATAATTTTCCTTTCAAATCCCACCATAAAGCATATCATTTGATGACCAAATATCAACATTTAAAGTTGAAAATCAAGTCATAAATGCAAATTAGATTTTGATCACCGCACTTCGCGCTGGGCTGTAGCGTATTAAAAAATATTATTTATATATATATGTAATAATCTTCGTCTTTTCCGAGTCTTATATAATAAGATATATATATACAGTGTGCATGTTTAACTTTATATTCATTGAGTGAATGTTAATCCGATCACATAAATTTATAATATAGTGATCATAGTTGACACGTTAGTAGGTAATTAAATAGTGTCATAGGAGTTGTTACATGTATTTGTTTATTTTGGTTTGATATGGTCGTCGGGTGATTTTTATGTACTGTAATTAAAGGTGTTAATCAGGTAAGTTAAGTTGCGATTGTATTGAGAATGGATTTGATCAATTTAGATTATTGGTCAAGACGGCTTAGGTCTATACGTGTGTAGATGAGTCAATTTATTAATTAAATGTTTTAAATAGTTAATTTTTTCATTAATGATATCAGAGTTAAATTTATTGTGTTTGAATTAGGTTTCAACTTGACGCGGTCATGTTGTTTTTACTCCGACGGTTAGGTTTTGACTACGGTCATCATCATTTAGAGAGATTAATATTAGCAAAAGTAGTTAAAAGTTAAATTAATTTTTTGGCACTATATTAATTGGTTTAACATTGATTAGGCACCAATTACATTTACTTTCATCCACATCAAACAATTTTATTTATATATATGTATATATAAATATAGATTTGATATCATGAAGTCGAAGAATACAAAGAGTTGTAGATATTAATTGTATTGCTCGCAAGTTGCAACTAAGAGAAGATAAGAGTTTTGGATTTAAGATTCATGAATGAGATTAAAAGGAATTTGCTAATGCATTAAATATGTACAAATTGTCATTACTTTCGGTGAAGACCATCCAAATTATATATTTATATATATATATATATATATATATATATATATATATATAGATTTAAGTTCTGGTGTAACAGCCTCTTACGGTGTAACGAGTATTCATCCTCAATGGTATTTAGGTTTTTAAGTTTGATATTCAACTTAATTTACCTATATCATTATAGGGTAGATATTCAACAAAATAAACATGAATAAATAGAGTAAAAGATTGAATAGATGCACAAGCATATGAGGATGCGATTAGTGCATATATAACCTAAATCTACATCAAGTTGAATATCAACCTTAACAAACCCGAATACCATTGAAGATAAATACTCGTTACACCGTTACACCACAATACTCGTTACACCGGAACTCAATATATAGATGAGCAAGATAAGGGTCGAAGGCCATTAGTACACAATTATCTTGCAAAAGTTGTTTTCTGTAATAAGATAGCGTGTTTTTTAACCGCTATCTAAGTGAGTGGATTAAGTTCATATATAGCGCTATTTAGAAGCTGTTAAAAAACCGCTATAAAAATTATTTTAAAAAAAAATTACAGTCTTAGCGCTTTTCAGGAAAAACGCAGTAAAGGCGTCATTATTGCCACAATAAACGTCAATTGCTCTAGAAGTGCTAGGAACAACACCGAGCTCCTCTATGAACTGTGTAGGATCTGTATGTTAATATTAAGGGAACTGCGACACAGAGTTGTCCAGTTCCTAGGCACCACAGAAGTAATAAGCAAGTTATCAACACTATTACTTAAGGTGAAAACCCAAGATAACCAATTAGTTATCTTTGGATGAAAACCACCCCTCTTTCGAGGACTAAAAGTCTACTTGTATATTCAATAAGTTAGTTAAGAGACAAACGTAGATTACAGATTTATTCCTAAGTACTAACCTAGTTCCTATCAGAAACACTCAAACAGAAGCACAATAAGAATTACGTAATGTTCTTTTGCTAGAAAAACTCTTTCAACCTTTCTTTCTCCTTAGCAACTTGCACTCTCTAATCTTTTGAAAATGTATGAGTGCTAAGGTCGAACGAATAGGTATATATATAGAGCAAGATCACGTGTAAAGATATCTCTTAGAATATATTACACAAAATATCTTCATTTCATATAAATCTCTATCCTTACGTGGATGAGTTTACTAAATATACTCAAGATCTTTATGGTACAATTACAATTGATTACAACTCACAAGATATTCTAATTAAAGACAAAATCTTCACAAGATCTTCTTCTCCTTGTCGCCTACGTTAGGTTACTTCTACGACAGCCTTAGAGACGAGGTTCCCCTTCCTTTCCCTTGGACTTTGACATCTTGATTTCGTCTATCTTTTCACTTGAAATTCCATGATAATACTTGTCACAATATATAATGTAGTTGTCATCTTCAAAACTAGATAAATCGAGGAAATGAACTCAAAGGGAACTGAAGTTCCTAAAGTTCTTATTCCAAAAATTTCCCCCTTTTTGATGATGACAAACTCATACTGATATAATCATATGAACAGTAGGCAAGGAGAATATATAAGTACATTACACAGAGATACCAAAAGGAAGAAGCTTCAAAGTCCCCCTTAACCTTTGAACGTAGTAACTAGTTACCCCTAAACATGATGTCAGCCTTACTGGTTCCAAGATTTCAAAGTATATTCCCTCTTTTGACATCATCGAAAAGATTGGAAGAAATCATAGAAATCATGATGAAAGCATAAACACGAGAATCACAAGGCATAACATGGGAAAACATTTATATTCATTCAAGTGAGCCAAAGACATCGCGATCACAACAACCAAACAAGAACAGAAGGACATAATCATGAAGCAGATAAAACAAAAGAACCAGATAGCTTGATGTGCGGGAACCCTAAGGATAAGCTAAGCCAACTACATCAGAGGAAATTCAAGAGGAACTCGATCCTCTCTGAACAATTAGAACGTCAACGACTCTTTTGAATTCAACACACAAGTCACGAACAGAAGCTAAGATCTCAGGTAGTTCCTCTACAATCTTCGAAGTCCCATCCACATTATCTTCAGTGGGAACTGGTTTAACGGGAAGAGAGCGGAAGGGTTTAGAGCTGTTGGGGACAGTCTCTTCAACCTTGAGATTGTTGATATAGGAGCCATCCATCATGTGAGAGAGCTACGTCTCTTCCTCTGCAGCCGAATAAACTTCGAGACGCTCCAAGAGTGGCTTGATCACTATGGGGTAGGGCAAAGAATAGGATGGATGGAATGACAAGCTTGCATATGATGCATGGTGATCTAGGACGAATTCAACACTTCACCAGAGACTATTTTATCCAGGAACACGACATCAGCTATCAAGGCAATACTACGCTTTTCTAGGCAAGGAACAACGTTACTGATGAGAAAGGCATGGATAAATTTCATTAAGAGAGAGAAACCTGGTGTTGAAGTCCTTTAGACCCAAGTTCCCAAACACGGACTTGGGAAAGTAACTCTTCTTGGTTGGCCAGTGTTTCTCATGGATGACGAAGTACCCAGACCCGATGGGAACTCCCAACACAGCAGAGGTCATTTCAGTGGTGATCTTATACATCTTCCCGGTCAAGGTGACCACAATGTCTTGCGGGTTCTCAAATTCAGATACTACAATGAAGGACACGGAGGAGTAAAAAGATCGGATAACCTTTTCATTAAAATTCTGGGAACTATGAACAATCCTTCCCAATTCTGCATTGCCAACAGCGTGCGAAATTAATCGACCTCTGTCAACTCCGATTCCCATAACAAAGGATCCAGAAACAACGGGCCACTGATCTTTCTATCGGCAAATTTTGGGCATAGAGTTGCAGAGGCAGTGGCAAGGAAACCAGAAGACGACACTGAAGGTTTGGCAGAGCGAGTCCGGCCAGCAACAAATGTAACGTTGGGCTTTTTCGCCCGGCGACCACTGTGAGTGGTGGTCTTGACAACTTTGGGCTCGTCATCATCATATGCTTGCCTAAGCCGTTTGAGGAACTCATTGCCCACTTGGTTCCTTTGGTTCGACAGACACGCCATGCGCCTGGGTGGAGGTGGTGCTTTTTGTGGGGCTGGAGGGAGGTTGTGTGGTGCTCATGGGTTCTGTTAGAGAGGGAATTGTTTTTGAGAGGTTTGGGGGTTTGGAGCTGAGGATGAAGTATTATGAATACATAGAGAGGATTGGGCGATAATAATTGGGGAGTAGAAGTGATGTACATACGTCGGAGATTCATCCAGACTTGGAGCATGATTCGTGTTTGGCACCCATGGTTGTATGGGTGAGCTCTCAAGGGTCTCATTTCCAAGACAAGCTAAATTTGGAAGATCCAGAAGATTTGAGGAAGAATATTTTTAAAGGGGAGGAAGAGGATGTACGTACGCTGAAGCTTCTCCCAAAACAACCCATGATGCAATCTCGTAGTCGAGTTGAAGGCTGGGAAGAGGACAAGAGGCGATGTTGTCAAAGATGGGTTGAAACTAGGGCAGAGTGGCGTTCACAATTGGTTAATCCAATTGATCTCATTTCAGGATTTGCTTGGGATTCGGGACCAAATGATTTGCTCTCCAAAGTATAAATCCAACGGACAAACGATGATCAAGTTATGACTTCTACAAGGTCAGAATTTGCAATAGCTTGTTCAGACGAACCATTTATCTGTTTGGGCTCATGTTTGGATATGTGTCCGTTTTAGGGATTATCCTTCTTGTGTCCAAAAATGAAGTCCATTTGATGTCGGAAGCTACTGGAACCAGTAGAAAAGGCCAACAAGGATGTCATCACCTCAAAAGATGTTCTTGAGCTTAACATAGCTAAGAAGAGCCTTTCTGTCAATGAGAATTTGAGGAGTCAATCTCTCAGAGAAGAATCCTTTACTCCATCCTTTCCTCATCTGTCTTTTACTTCAATTGTTGCATATAGGTGTAGTGTTCGACATTTATATCTTAAGCATCATGTGTTTTCCCCTGTTTCGTATGCTTGTTGGTTTTCCTAGGAATGTCTATTATGTTTGTAGTAGCGTTATTAAGCATATACATATGGATAAGAAAAAGAGCATATCATGTGCATGTTTGTTTTTCATCTGATCTGCACATTGGTTACAAGACAAACTCTCTTGTCAATCATGATTCTTTTGCATATGATTCGTCTTCTGTCCAATACTATCATGCTCCATTTAAAGACACATCATATAAGTTGCATTCCAATCTCCATGAAGTTGTCATATTCCCGTATACTTATTATATTATTCCTAGCATGTTTTGGAATTCAATTGGGATTAGAAAGAAAGGTGGTGTAATTATTGTTTGCATCTTGGTATATCCTTTGCACTTAAGCTTGAGATTGTCGTTCATTGGAATTCTTGATTGTGCATCTTGCTTCCTTATAGTCTTAACTAGTTATCCTTGTGCTTTTATTGTCCTTATGACTCTAGAAGATAAGTTGCGTCATATGAAGGGAAGTTTTCTCACTTTTTGAAGCATGACTTCTAGACCCACACATCAAGCTTTCTTTAGTTCATAGAAATGCTTATGTCTTGTTGTGTGATAAGGTATTTGTTACGTGGCCCTCTTTGTTGGAGGAAAGTAAGATTTGAGGTTGAATCTTTTCAAAGGGCGGGAGGATGATGTACGTACGTCAGAGCTTCATCCAAAGTTGGAGCATGATTCGTGTTTGGCACCCATGGTTGTATCAGTGAGCTCTCAAGGGCCCCATTTCCAAGACGAGCTGAATTTGGAAGATCCAGAAGATTCGAGGACAAATCTTTTTAAAGGGGAGGAGGATGATGTACGTACGCTGGAGCGTCTCCCAGAACAACCCTTGATGCAATCTAGTAGCCGAGCTGAAGACTGGGAAGACAACAAGAGGCGATGTTGTCGAAGATGGGCTGAAACTATGGAAGAGTGGCATTCACAATTGGCTAATCCAATTGGGCTCATTTTCAGGATTTGTTTGGGATCCAAGACCAAATGACTTGCTCTCCAAAGTAGATGTCCAAAGGACAAACGATGATCAAGCTATGGCTTCTACAAGGTCAGAATTTGCAACAACTTGTTCAGACGAACCATTTACCCGTTTGGCCTCATTTTTGGATATGTGTCCGTTTTTGAGCTTATCTTTCATGTGTAAAAAATGAGGTCCATTAGATGTCGGGAGCTACTGGCACAATCAGATCATGTTCGTGAGAAATATGGGCCTTTTGACCAAGAAAATGATTTCGACCCTAGCATCTCTTTTTTAGGAGTATAAATATTTAATGTTTTCTAGAGTTTCAGTTAGATTGAATTTGCCAAAGAATTGAAACGTTAAATTGTTTTAGCTTTAGCTTGTAGAACCCTAGTTTCTAGTTGATTGAATTGTGATTGCGGATTCAGTTTCATTCAATTGTGTGAGAGAGTGATCAGTGGATTTCGTTTGTTCTCAATCAAACCGATTCTAAAAAATTTCGTGAATTCGAGCAAGGAGGAATCAAACCTTGATAGTATTTCTCGTGGATTCGAAGAATTCCATCAAGTCGTTCGAGATAGTGGGGTGAATTCCTCAATGTCGCCAATCGCTTATCGGTTCGTGTTTGTGTCGTTTCTCCACCTCACCAATCCATCCGCCCACCTCCATCACTCTCGGCCACCACCACTAGCACTCTCCGCCATCTAGAAGTCGCCGCCGTCCGAGGGCTCTTTCGCTGATTGCTTTCTTTGTGTCTTCGTTCGTCATTCTGACCTCAAATTCTAGCCATCTGCGATCCTTCTCCGACCATGTGTCATCAAAAAGTGATTACCTCCTCTCTAGGCAAGGTGGAGTCTTTGGTAGGCGAAGGGATGTCCATGGGGGCCGTGTTGGGCTGAGGAAAGGTGTGGCGCTTAAGATTGTTGAGAGGATTTTTCGTGTTGGAGCTTAAAGAGATCGAAAAGGTGGAGCTCGTTAGCAGAGAGGGAAATGTTGATGGTGTTGTGAGCCATTGAGATTTTGGAGAGTAAAAGTTTAGAGAATCTGATCTTTAAGATCAATCAATAAGAATATATGTGATCGCGGAGATTGGTGGAGCAATTAAGGGTCCAACTTCTCTGATATATCGGCAAGGATTTTCTCCTCAAACGGTCACAAAGATTTCCCATAAATCTCGGCCACAGAATCTAAAAATTTCCAAATTTACTTCCATTAAAAACTTCACTCAGCATTCATATCTTTCTTTGAAGATCAGCCACAAACTTCCCATCATTACACGACAATAATCAGCACAAGGAACTAGAGCCAGAGATCATCATTACCGAGATTCACGTATTCCCGAGGCAGACGCAGACGACTCAAGGAGAAAATTAATGTAGTTCCCTTATCATTTCTTCTTTCAGTAATTGGCATGGAGGGCTTTGGATGCATTTATGTAATAGGTATATAAAATAAAACAAGAGTACACATCCAAGAAGAAATAAACAAGGGAGGGAAATTTTGACGGTAGCCTAGACAAGTTCTAGATGTGGGTTATCATGAAATGGGCTCAGAGGAACTGTCTAGGTATGCCAAGCTAGGGAGGGCCTATAATCAATCATCTTGTCGGCTAATATTAAGGGTTCAGTAGATCAGATTGATTATTTTGTGTAGTACGATCATGCCAACTCAACTTGTAAAGAGTTATGTTCCGAATATTATGCACGTCACATGAAAAATACACTTATTTAAACATGAATGACTATAACTAGTCACGTCAGGGAAATATGCAAGGGAGCTCAGAAACTCTAATCGATAGCAATCATACCCAGGAGTAATCTAAACTACTCAAAAGGTTCTCAATTAAGGGATTTAGTGAAAATGTCGGTTATTTGATCTTTGGTACGACAATGTTCCAGGATTATAATTGCCTTTTCCACATTATCTCTAAAAAATTGGTGCCTATTGTCTATTTGTTGAGACTTAGTATGGAAAACGGGATTCTTAGAGATGCTTATGGCACAAGTATTATCACAAAGAATTTTGAGAGGGCCATAAGACTTACTAAAGTTGGCGAGTTGTTGTTTGAGCCATAAGAGATTTGCACAACAGGTTGTAACTGCCATGTACTCGGATTCCGTTGTTGAAAGGGAAATGGAGGTTTGCTTTTTAGAAGCCGAAGAAACAAAACATGGACAAAGGAATTGAGCCATTCCGGAGGTACTCTTCCCTTTTTTGAGATACCTCGCATAGTCAGCATCTGTGTAGAAAATGATCTCAAAGTCTCCGCTCTTGGGATACAAGAGGCGCACATTATCAGTTCCCTTGAGGTAGCGTAGGATACGCTTGACAGTTGCGAGGTTCTTTAATCTTGGGTCAACCTAAAAACGAGCACACATTATCAGTTGCTTGTACAAAGTTTGATCGACTCTGGGATTTGTTGCCACCATGGTAAGTTTAATTTGTTGTAGAGGAAATTGGGTTGCAAAGGGTTTGCAAGAGTCCATCTGCAACTTTTCCGGGAGTTCCTTCACACAATTTTGTTGGTGGGTCTGAATTCTCGTAGGATGTTGATTTATTTGAAGACCAAGAAATAATGTTAGTTCCCCTATCATACTCATCTCGAATTCACTGCTCATGAGGTTCTTAAATTTTTCTACAAGAGACAAGTTAGTGGATCCAAAAATAATATCATCGACATAGACTTGAACAACCAGGATGTCTTCTTTAACCTAAAGTAGAAAGAGTGTTTTGTCAATCAAGCGTCTTCTGTATCCATTGGATATCAGGAACTGAGCCAAACGATCATACCATGCTCGAGGAGCTTGCTTTAGGCCATAGAGGGATTTGTCAAGAAAGTAGACATGATTTTGGCGATTCATGTCTTCAAAACCAGAGGGTTGCTTCACATACACTTCTACATGCAAATAGCCATTTAGAAATGCGATTTTGACGTCGATTTGAAACAATTTGAAGCCTTTGTGTGCAACGAATGCAATCATGAGACGAATATCCTCCATTCGAGCAACATGGGCAAAGGTTTCATCATAGTCAATGCCTTCTTATTGACGATACCCTAATCACTCGAATCTAGAATGGATTGATCTTAAAGATTTGATTAAAGAATCAAAGTAATGGTGATCACAATGATCACAGAAGAATCGTGAAGAAGTGCGGAAAATCAGGATTGTTAGGCATGATATCATCATAGAATATCAGAGAATATGACAGAAAGAGGGAGAAAAATTGTAATGCTCAGATATTATTGAATGAATGAGATGACATTGTTTTGCTATTAATAATAGTGAACTAATATAAGAAAATACTAGCTAACACTAACGGCATGTACAAAGACGCTAATAAATGAGCAAGTTGTAGTCAAATGAACAAGATGTGCTTGTGTGGTCAAGTTAAGACACACAAGTTAAGGAAAGGCTAGAGAGTATAGAAAACAAACTACCAATGTATGTATGAGTCACTACTCCTTTCCATCCTAACATACCTAACTTATCCAGTTAATTGGTAATCGAATCAAAGACAATTCAAAGACAACTAAGTGAATGATGGCCTAAAGAAGAGACGATTCAAAAGCAACCAAGACAACACGCTCAACTAACATTGCCTCAATTCATCATTTTTGCACCTAATCAAGGAAAAAGGTTAACGTTGCCTCAATTCGTCCTTTTTGCACCTAATCAAGGAAAAAGGTTACCGACGAACGCTTTCAAAGGCGGCCCTCTCAAGTTTCCGGCCTTTTTTTTTCTATTGATGAGACAATTATCTATTCTCCGTCTTCTACTTAGGCTGATGCCAGCTTGAAAATGATTACCTCATAACGAGCACACTATATACCCTTATTAGTGTTTGTATGATTTCACTATAGCTAAATTATTTTCAAAAAGAAGTCAATGAAATGGAAAAGGGATAGGACGGACATTTTCCGATTACACTACAGAATATGTTTGAGGAAAAGATTCAATCGAATCCAAAAGAGATGAATAGCTTTGCCCCACAAGCGATTACTGGGTCCGTTCTCAGGTAAACTAGAGTGGTGGATAGGAAGTTTCTCCCTACCTTAAAGGAATACTTGTGGAGCGGATTCAGGCTCGAGTTGAAATGGCTTTTTCCGAAAGAAAAAAAAAGAATAAGAGCAAAGGGGGAGGGGGGGGGGGGGGGGGGGGGCATGGCAACCTTCTAGTTTGTCACAATTGTCTAGGGGATATGTTGTCGGCCGGCGGCCAGGGCATGCTTTTGTGCAAACCTTCTCCCGTAGAAAGAATCACTCTTAAAGGATGGAGAAGTCAGGAATTCACTTTTGAGTTACTTGATACGCTACACTTTGTATGGCGTAACTAGGGGTTATTACATTAGTTTAGGAGTGTTATCACAAGTATTTGGAGCTATTGTTATAATCAGAGTTGTTTATGAAGAAGTGAAGAAATGAAGACCAGAACCGAAGAAGAAGAGGATCAAAGATTGAAGACATGAAGACGAAGACATCCTGCGGAGCAGCGGCGATCGCCACCATCACTATGGCGATCGCCATTCTACAACAGGAGCATTTCAGGAGTCCGAGAGAGCATGGCGATCGCCATGGGGAGACAGAGACGAGGCAAAGTTTTACATGAAGACCGCGATCGCCAGTCATCCATGGCGATCGCCACAACAAGGCCGAAGATATTCCGGACTTTCCTTATTTTCCTTATTTTGTTTTATTTCTTTTACCTTATTTTATTTCGTTTAGGATCTTTCGTTTACCATATATTTTGGGGTTAGTTCTCTATTTAAGGACCCTAGTTTCTTTCTTTCGATTATCTTTTCTATCATCTTTTCCATCAGACAATTTAGTTCTGCAACCATGAGCAGAAACTAATCTCCATTGTTTTACTTAGCGGTTGAAACCTTCAGTTATTAAGTTGTGAGATTTCTAAACTCTTGTTATTTTCCTATGGGTTTGTATTAATTCTCTTGTTCTTCATCTATTGATTTCTATTGGTTTTGCTAGCTTGATCACCTAGTTTGATTGATAGTTTTCTATTGCTAGACTAGGAATATACGGTGGAATTCCTTGTCATTGTAGCATTCATATCTGCATGATCTGGTAGTTGATTGTTTTTATGAAAGAGAATTGATTGCATGTTAATACTAGACGGTTGTAAGTTATTGCATGCATCCTTATGATTCCTGTGCCCTTTGCTGCTATTTCATCTAATCTTGAGAGGTTTCCCTGATTGCTGAATAGTAAGTATTATCAGGACCGGTTGGCCTGCTAATATATTAAAGATTGGAATAGGAACATTCCCTAGGATTGATAAGAACTTGAGATAAATCTATGATCAACTTGATTAACTGTTGTGTGGATACTTGCTAGGTGAAACCCCTTCTCATCATATTCTCACCCAAACTCCCTTTGTTTGATACTTGTTACTTTTGTGTTTCATACAATCAAAACCCCCCCTGGTTACTTGTTACTTGTTCGTTAGTTGGTATTTCGCTTGACTGCATAGCGATTGGTGTTTTGATTCCCTTGGGTTCGACCTCTACTTACTTGCTATACTCTAGTTAGTGTTTAGAGTTTATTTCTTTGATTTGGCACTACGACTTTAGCCTCATCAAATTTGGCGTCGTTGCCGGGGAATTGAAATTATTCCAATTTTGTGCTAATTGTGACTTATCAACTGTTTGGTGTGAACCTTTATGGTTCAGACCCGTGCTACTAACTCATCTCTTGTTGCTTTTGATTCAGAGATTGAGAGGACGTTCCACAGGAACCGAAGAGCAGCTTTGAACCAAAGTAGCGAAATGGGTGATCGAAACGGACCGCCACTGCCTACTATGAGGCAACTCACTGCCCCGAACTTAGATCAACAACATCTGGCAGTGAGGTTTCCTGAGATAGCTGAGGGTGTGAATTTTGAGCTAAAAGCTGGATTGATTCATGAACTTCCACACTTTCATGGCTTAACAGGTGAGGATCCAAACAAACATTTGGCTCAGTTTCATGCCATATGTTCTAGCATGAAGCCGAGGGGTGTCACTGAGGAACAGGTAATGTTAAGAGCTTTCAGATTCACTCTGAAAGACGCTGCTAATGATTGGCTTTACTATCAAGCCCCTGGGAGTATTGATACTTGGGCCAAGATGAAAAAGGTTTTCTTGGAGAAGTACTTTCCAGCAACTAAACTGAGCAGCCTGAAAAAGGACATTACAAATCTCCAACAACACGCAACTGAAAGTCTCTATGAATATTATGAGAGATTCAAGAAGTTGTGCTCAAGTTGTCCTTTCCACAGCTACACTGATCAGGATCTTCTCATGTATTTGTTTAGTGGCCTGATTGATGAGGACCGTCGTATGGTGAATGCATCATGTGGAGGTAACTTTTTGAGATTAACTATACCTCAGGCTACTGAAATGTTTGAGGAATTAGCTGAAAGCTCAAGGCAGTTTGGTAGCAGGCAAAGAACACAGTCAGTAAGTTCACTTGATCCCGCTAAAATTCAAAGTGATATGAATGAACTGAAAGATATGATGAAGTCTTTTATGCTGCAAAGTGGTGATCGACAACACGTGAGAGCTTGTGGGGTATGCACACTCACAGGGCATCTTACTGACGAGTGCCCACAACTCCAAGAACCGAGTGCTGAGGTAAATGCTGCAGGAGGATGGCAACCTAGGCCTAGATTTGATCCTTATGCTAATCATTATAATCCAGGTACAAGGAATCATCCTAACTTGAGGTGGGATAATCAGAATAATGTTCAAAACCCTCAAGTATTGCAAAATCACCAAAATCAGCCTAGACCTCAAAACTCTCTGACTGCTGAAGAAATGATTAAGTCCTTAGCTCAATCTGTGATGCAACAAAATGCTAAAACGGAGTCGAGTATTCAGAATCTTGAGAAACAGATAGGGCAGATTGCTCAAGCTGTGAGCAACTTAGAAGCTAGAGATTCAGGAAAGCTACCATCTCAAACGGTAGTAAACCCGAGAGAAAGTGTCAGTGCTGTGACATTGAGAAGTGGAAAATTATTGGTTGAGGAATCTAATGCTGAAAAGGGCAAACAGAAGCAACATCCTGAGACAGAAACTCTAGAAGATCAACCGCGATCGCCAAACATTGGTGGCGATCGCGGTAACACTACAGAGAGCAAGCAGAATCTGGCCGAGAAGGAACCGCGATCGCCACCAATAATTGGCGATCGCCATATTTCAACAGAAGCTGAAGGGTCGCGACCACGATCGTCGTACATTGATGGCGATCGCCATGAGTCATCTGAGCCAGTTGACAATTATGTTCGCCCCAACTTTCCTCCTCTATTCTCACAGAAGCCTGTGGCTCCCTTTCCCGAGGCATTGAAGGACACTCGAAGGCCAGAGAACGATAAAGAAATTTTCGAAACCTTCAGTAGGTGCGAGGTAAACATCCCTTTACTTAAACTTGTCAAGAGTATTCCTAGATTTGCAAAATTTTTGAAAGAAGTTTGTACAATTAAGAGGAATCAAAAACTTAAGGGAAAACAAAAGGTTAAAGTTAGTGAACAAGTTTCTGCTGTGTTCCAAAGACGTATGCCTAAGAAATGTGGTGACCCAGGCATGTTTAGCATTCCATGTGTGATTGGTGAAACTAAATTCAAAAAAGCTATGCTAGATTTAGGAGCATCAATCAATGTTTTGCCTTTTTCTTTGTATGAATCACTAGGTTTAGGACCATTGCATGAAACAGGAATTGTTGTTCAACTTGCTGATAGATCTAATGTGTACCCGAAAGGGGTGGTTGAAGATGTTCTTGTTATGGTTGGTGACTTGATTTTTCCTGCTGATATCTTTGTTTTGGATATGGAGCATGACAAGCATGCAGCACCTATTTTGCTAGGTAGGCCTTTCATGAAAACTGCTCAAACTAAGATTGATGTGAACAGTGGGACACTGACAATGGAATTTGATGGGGAGAAGGTTGAATACAATATTTATGATGCTATGAAACATCCCATTGATGACCATTCTTTGTGTTCTATTGAAGTGATTGAGCCTATTGTGCAAGATGTGTTTGATGTGACTTGTTGTGATGAGCTGAAATCGATCATTGAGAATGATGTGGAGGATCCACATGCATATATGTCTCTATCCACTAACATGCAGGTAGTCTTGGCACAATTGAACGCTGAAGGTAAGCCTCCCTACACTTATGTGGGCAATGGCCCCTTAGAACTAATAATACCGAGCGAGAAGCTCCTACCATCTATTGTGCAGGCACCAGAAGTTGAATTGAAGGAGCTGCCCAAACATTTGAAGTATGCTTTTCTTGGAAAAGATAAAACATTACCGGTTATTATTTCAAGCCATCTTTCCAAGGAGCAAGAGGAGAAATTAGTGGCAGTGCTTGAAGATCATAAGGTAGCTTTGTGATGGACCATTGCAGACATCAAAGGGATTAGTCCCTCGACATGTATGCATAGGATTTTGCTAGAAGGGGATCCCAAACCATCCAGACAACCCCAGAGGCGGCTCAATCCACCAATGACTGAAGTGGTGAAGAAGGAGGTGCTGAAACTCCTGCAGGCAGGTATGATTTTTCCTATCTCTGACAGTCAATGGGTTAGTCCTACACAATGTGTCCCCAAGAAGGGTGGTATTCAGGTTGTAGAGAATCAACAAGGAGAGTTGGTTCCTACCAGGTTACAAACAGGTTGGCGAGTTTGCATTGATTACCGTAAGATGAATCCGGTAACTAGAAAGGATCACTTTCCTTTACCATTTATTGATCAAATGCTTGAGCGACTTGCTGGCCACCCTTTCTATTGCTTTTTGGATGGATACTTAGGTTATTTTCAGATTGCCATAGCCCCAGAGGATCAAGAGAAAACGACATTTACATGCCCTTTTGGTACTTTTGCATACCGCAGGATGCCATTTGGGTTGTGTAACGCACCCGGTGCGTTCCAAAGGTGTATGGTGAGTATTTTTTCTGAGTATGTGGAAAATTTCATTGAAGTTTTTATGGATGATTTCACAGTTCATGGTGACAGTTTTGATGCATGTTTAAACCATTTGACACTAGTGCTTAAAAGATGTGTAGAAACTAACTTGGTTCTTAATTCTGAAAAGTGTCATTTCATGGTTGAGCAAGGTATTGTGTTAGGGCATATTGTGTCAGCTAGGGGTATTGAGGTCGATAAGGCGAAGATTGATGTAATTCAATCTTTGCCTTATCCTACTAATGTGCGGGAAGTTCGCTCTTTTCTAGGCCATGCAGGTTTCTATAGCAGGTTTATTAAAGACTTTTCAAAGACCTCATCACCACTATGTGAGCTGCTGAAAAAGGAGGTTGATTTTGAGCTTAATGACGAGTGCAAGAAGGCGTTTGATGAGTTGAAAACTCGTTTTACAAGTGCACCAATTATTCAGGCGCCAGATTGGTCTCGACCTTTTGAGATCATGTGTGATGCTAGTGACTATGCAGTGGGAGCAGTTCTTGGACAAAAAGAAGCAAGAGCTTCTCATGTTATTCATTATGCTTCTATGACTTTGAACGGAGCGCAAAGGAACTACTCCACCACTGAGAAGGAGATGCTAGCAATTGTGTTTGCCTTGGAGAAATTCAGACAATATCTACTTGGTACCAAGGTAATTGTTTATACTGACCATGCAGCACTTCGTTATCTTATAACGAAGAAGGATATAAAACCAAGATTGATTCGATGGATCTTATTGCTGAGTGAGTTTGATGTGGAAATTCGAGACAAGAAAGGTGCTGAAAATTTGGTGGCTGATCACTTGAGTAGATTAGTCAGTGCAGATGACAAGCCAGATATGCAGGAGCAAATTCAGGGAAATTTCCCCGATGACAATCTGTTCGGAGTAGCTACTGTGGCCATGACGCGATCGCTACCATCTAGTGGCGATCGCCATGATTATTCTAATGTTTATAGGAGTACTGAGTCACGACCGCGATCGCCACAAATCATTGGCGATCGCCATGCTTCCACAGAAGCTACCCTCGATTCTAGACCGCGACCGCGATCGCCATGCATTGGTGGCGATCGCCGTTGGCTCGCAGAGACTTACATTAACGTTGATCTTGAAGCTACACTCCTCGCTCTAAAAACCTTCAAACCCTGGTAAGCAAATTTAGTGAACTTTCTTGTCATAGGCGAGTTCCCCCCTAATTTTTCCAAGGCTCAAAAGGATAAGATGAAAAGCGAAGCTAGATTCTATGTGTGGGATGATCCCTATCTTTGGAGACACTGTAATGATCAGGTGATTCGTCGATGCCTTCCTGGTAATGAGGTACAATCTGTCTTGTCTTTTTGTCATTCTTATGCATGTGGGGGTCACTTTGGGGCAAATAGAACAGCTAGGAAGGTATTGGATGCAGGTTTGTATTGGCCACACATATTTCGGGATGCTTATGCCTATTGCAAAACCTGTGATCAATGCCAACGAGTTGGGAACATGTCTCAAAAGAATGAGATGCCTCAAGCACCAATCATCTTTTGTGAGATTTTTTATGTTTGGGGGATTGACTTTATGGGACCTTTCCCTAGCTCATTCGGGAACTTATATATTTTGCTTGCGGTGGACTACGTTTCCAAATGGGTGGAAGCGAAGGCCACCAAGACTGATGATTCTCAAGTTATAGCAGGGTTCTTGAAAGAGAACATATTTGCTCGTTTTGGTATTCCCAAGGCTCTCATAAGTGACAGGGGTACTCACTTTTGTAACAAGACGGTGAGTGCATTGCTGAAGAAGTATCATGTTACTCAGAGGGTCTCCACTGCCTATCATCCACAGACCAATGGACAAGCTGAGTTGTCAAACAGGGAGATCAAGACCATCTTACAGAAGACAGTAGCTCCCAACAGGAAGGATTGGAGCCTAAGACTTAATGATGCATTATGGGCCTACCACACAGCCTACAAAACTCCTATAGGTATGTCACCCTATCGATTAATTTTTGGTAAAGGTTGTCATCTTCCAGTGGAGCTTGAGCATAAGGCATTATGGGCTGTCAAGAAATGCAACATGCAAATTAGTGAAGTTGGAGAATTCAGGAAGCTCCAATTGAGTGAGCTAGAGGAAGCAAGACTCGACTCCTATGACAATGCTGTCATATATAAGGAGAAGACGAAAGCTTGGTATGACAAGAACATTTTGAGAAAGAACTTAAAAACAGGTGATAAAGTTCTACTATTTTAGTCACGTCTGAAACTTTTCCCAGGTAAGCTTAAGTCTAGATGGGTAGGACCTTATGTTGTTGCCCAAGTCTTTCCCCATGGAGCAGTGGATTTATATGATGGGGAGACTCATAAGGTATTTAAGGTAAATGGGCAACGATTGAAAGCCTATCATGAAGGTTTCACCAACGAGGCCATCGATGAGCAATATTTTACTGAGCCTATTGATGAAATCTGATTGAAAGGCATGAAGTCGAGCCACGACGTTAAATAAGGCGCTACTCGGGAGGCAACCCGAGGTTTGAGTTTGTTTTTGTTTTTGTTCGGGGTAATTTTCTTGTTAGTTTTTCTATGGACAGAAGGAAAGCACCGAAGCTTAGGGTCCGCTACCGTCAGTAGCCAATTCCGCTATAAGTCTTCTCTCGTTCTAAAAAAAAAAAAATCCGAGAAAAGAAGAATATATCGGATATAAAAAAAAAAATGATGACGTGGATATTCAGGATGACGTGGCGTTTACTTTGTGCTGACTGAGCGCTGACGGAATGGTGACTAGCTGATGTGGAGACGACATGGGTCGACCAATTATACATGTAGGCCGGCTAAAAATGTCCATAATGATAAAAAAATAAATTAAAGATTTGGACCGACCCAATCCCAATCTGATTTCACCCCCTACCTACCCTCACCAATAAAATCCCAGCAGCCCCCACTATAAAAACATCCCCTCCCTCATCTTCTCAAACCCTAGCCACCCCCAACAATTTCCATAGCCCCCAAGCCCCCATCCTCCCTCAAACCACCACAAAAATCAACCCTTCACCACCAAACCAACCTCAATCCACCGGATTCACGCAGTAGTTCGCCGGAAAGCTCCACCGCGACCGCCTCCATATCAAGGCGCTCGCCATCTGTTGACAAAAGCTCGATTTCGGAAACACAGCGCCACCGCGATCGCCACTGTAGCACCGCGATCGTCATTGCATTACAGAAACTGTTCGCGAAGAACGCCAGCGACCGCGATCGCCATCCATTCACCGCGATCGCCATTCAGTTCTGCAGCATTTATTTTGCTTCGAAAAATTTGTGAGTACAACTTCGTTTCTCTCTTTGCTATTCATTCCCCTATTATACAATGGTGAGAGGAGTCAAGAGATGTATGACTAAAAAGCAGAAAGAGGTTCGAGATTTTTTGGATTCTAAAACTGTAGTCACTACCAAGTTCTTTTGCATGCCCACTTTGCAATTGTTGGGTTTGGAAGAATGCACCTTGGCATTGCTGAGCCATGGTGGTTTAGGTGGACTTATGACCATAAATGCTCCCACTGATGAGACTTTAACACGAGACTTTATTGCTACTTTCTCATTCAGTACAGAGGAACGAAATATTGTTTTTATGCTGCAAGGTAAAGAGTATGTTCTTGGTTTTGATGATTTGAGTGTACTATTTGGAGTGACTAAGGACCCTAGTGAAGGTTGGAGTGAGCCTGATCAGAGGGCTGCAGATTTCTGGTTTCATGCTACAGGGCAGGTACTGAACCCTTCTATTACCCAGTACAATTACGAGTTCACTCATTCTTGCCTTAGGCTAGCTCACAAGGTGATAGCCATGTGTTTCTTGGGGCGTGGGGAGGTGAACAAGGTCTCTGCTCAGGATTTACAGTTTTTATGGAGCCTCACACCTGAATGTGGGACCGTTCCAGATTGGATCCTGCTTTTTTGCCATAGTGTGGCCAAATACAGGAAGATGGGCAAGATAAGTATGGGAGGAATGGTCACTCTCATTGCCCGACTCTGTTTAGGAGATGATGCTATCCCTAGTGGTAGCAGCAACTCCAACTATGTTTATGATGTTCCAGGGCTGAGGCGTGCACTGCTTCTAGATGTGCGCCGAGATATTTATACGTGGTTGTCCAAGCATGAGGGCACACACAAGATGCGTCTACCTAGATTCATTCCCTTTGGTCCTCTTGCAAGGGATTTTCGACTATTGCCTGATGGTGCTGAGGCTGAGGAGTCTGACGAGGAGGCGGAGATGGAAGTTGACATGGGAGGTCATGATGGTGCTCCGGAGGCTGATCAGGGCGGTCCTCAGGCTGCTGCCCCGGGATTTGATTATGAGCGGATGTACAGTTTGATGGAGAGTATGTCTCTTCATCAGCAGGCATTCGGGACACAGCTAGCGGAGGTGAGCCGAACAGTGAGCAGCTATGACAGTCGGTTCACCAACATTGAGCAGACCATGCAGACGTTGCAACAGAGGCAGGAGGAGTTCTTTAGGGGTGCAAACCCCTACTATCCACACCATCCACCACCATCACCACAGTGAGTATTATCCTTTCTTCCCCATTTACATTTGTATGTCCTTTATTTTCCATTGAGGACAATGTCTCATTCAAGTATGGGGGAGGGGATGATATGAGTAATTGTACATATTTACTTTCCTAGCATTTCATTTTGCATGTTATAAATCAAAAATTAAAAAAAAATTAAAAAATGGAAAAAGCCAAAAATATTGAGAAAAAGGCATACAAAATCCTTGGATAGCAAGATCTATGCAATAAGAAGGTGGCTTGGCCGACACTAGGCTGAGGCAACAATAAGTCTTGAGAGATGTGAGTTGGTGAGCTCGGAACAATTATTGAGTGGTTGGGATGAAAACCCGAAAGGGCGCCCAAGCAAGATGAGTGTTATAAAAAAAATTGAGTGTTTTAGGATCATTATCATCTTGGCGTTATGGTGACATAAGAAGGAGGCGTATAGGAGGATTCGGGTAGGCCACTTGGAGGAATAAGGTGTAGTTCTGAGTTTGTGCTTATTGTATCACATTTGTTCTTGATTGTTGTTGTTGCGTTTTGTATGCTTTGGGCTTATTGAGTATGTAATCACTAGGAGATATTCTTGTACTTCCTGAGGCTTTGAGCTTTTCATTGTAAGGGTAGCTTTTCTGTAAGTTACTCGGGACGAGTAAAAGTCTAAGTATGGGGGTATTTGATACGCTACACTTTGTATGGCGTAACTAGGGGTTATTACATTAGTTTAGGAGTGTTATCACAAGTATTTGGAGCTATTGTTATAATCTGAGTTGTTTATGAAGAAGTGAAGAAATGAAGACCAGAACCGAAGAAGAAGAGGATCAAAGATTGAAGACATGAAGACGAAGACATCCTGCGGAGCAGCGGCGATTGCCACCATCACTATGGCGATCGCCATTCTACAACAGGAGCATTTCAGGAGTTCGAGAGAGCATGGAGATCGCCATGACTCTATGGCGATCGCCATGGGGCGACAGAGACGAGGCAAAGTTTTACATGAAGACCGCGATCGCCAGTCATCCATGGCGATCGCCACAACAAGGCCGAAGATATTCCGGACTTTCCTTATTTTCCTTATTTTGTTTTATTTCTTTTACCTTATTTTATTTCGTTTAGGATCTTTCGTTTACCATATATTTTGGGGTTAGTTCTCTATTTAAGGACCCTAGTTTCTTTCTTTCGATTATCTTTTCTATCATCTTTTCCATCAGACAATTTAGTTCTGCAACCATGAGCAGAAACTAATCTCCATTGTTTTACTTAGCGGTTGAAACCTTCAGTTATTAAGTTGTGAGATTTCTAAACTCTTGTTCTTTTCGTATGAGTTTGTATTAATTCTCTTGTTCTTCATCTATTGATTTCTATTGGTTTTGCTAGCTTGATCACCTAGTTTGATTGATAGTTTTCTATTGCTAGACTAGGAATATACGGTGGAATTCCTTGTCATTGTAGCATTCATATCTGCATGATCTGGTAGTTGATTGCTTTTATGAAAGAGAATTGATTGCATGTTAATACTTGACGGTTGTAAGTTATTGCATGCATCCTTATGATTCATGTGCCCTTTGCTGCTATTTCATCTAATCTTGAGAGGTTTCCCTGATTGCTGAATAGTAAGTATTATCAGGACCGGTTGGCCTGCTAATATATTAAAGATTGGAATATGAACATTCTCTAGGATTGATAAGAACTTGAGATAAATCTATTATCAACTTGATTAACTGTTGTGTGGATACTTGCTAGGTGAAACCCCTTCTCATCATATTCTCACCCAAACTCCCTTTGTTTGATACTTGTTACTTTTGTGTTTCATACAATCAAAACCCCCCCTGGTTACTTGTTACTTGTTCGTTAGTTGGTATTTCGCTTGACTGCATAGCGATTGGTGTTTTGATTCCCTTGAGTTCGACCTCTACTTACTTGCTATACTGTAGTTAGTGTTTAGAGTTTATTTCTTTGATTTGGCACTACGACTTTAGCCTCATCATTACTACCTAAATACGATTTATGTTCAATTATATTCGGGATAAGCTCTTCTTTTATCGTAAGAAAATGCTAAATATTGAGCTCTCTCTGGATGTTGCTTCACTCATTGATAAAGAAGAATCGCCTTGACTAGCATTAGACTAGACTAGCTATCACTCTTTGTGAAGATGACTTTTATTAGCTATTTTTCGTAGTGGTTAGAGGAAAGGACTGAAAATCCTTGTGTCAGTGGTTTGAATCCACTTATAAGCAAGCGAAGGGTCCAAACCACCGTAGTCGGGGCGAGCCGGGGAAATTCAAGCAAGTCAAGGAGGCCAAAAAATGGAACTATTTGTTTCCAATACCTATTGGTATTAAAAATTAGATTAGTAAACTTGTTTATTAAACACTATGGAAATACCCCTTCATTCCCAAACATGCTTTCTTCTCTGTCGACATTTTCTTTTCCCTCTTCTCTGCTCTTTCTTCCTCCTCCCCCTCTGAATTCTCCCTCCAAGATCTCCTCTAGAAAGCATTCATCTATGTAGTCGAATCCTCCCTCAGATCTGCACACGCACCGCCTCCACTCTCCGGAATCGACGCCTCCGCCCTCGTCCTCGCCTCCGACAGATTTTTTTTCCGCCTTCGACGACGACCAAGGATCCGTCTGGATGGCACATGGCGGCCAGATCTCAACATCGTCTCCGAGATCGGCTAGATCTAAACCTCTTCTTTCTGGCAACTCGCCTCCGACATGTACTATTCCCACGCTTTCTTCACACGTGCTGCAAATGGAAACAAAGTATGGAGGGATCTCATCGTGCCCTGCAGAATAGTGTCGATGTAAACTTGTAATTGAAAGCTTCATTTGCTTTTAGTTTATGATGTTGCCTTGATTCTTCTTGTTTCTCAGTTTCGTTTTGTTGTTCATCATCTGTCAACAAAAACAAATTGTTACTGTTGACAAATATATTTAGTTCCGTTTCTTAGCAAGGTTTGTTCTTCATTTTGCTTTAGTGACAAATAGCTTGGTTAATCAGAATGTGATGCGTTATGCTTTCTGGTGCACCTACATCTCTTCACAAAATAATTTTTCAGGTGCATTAGTGTTGTACTTGCTGGGAGTGAATATGTAAGCTTGGAGTGGGAGCATCAGCAATCAGATTCTTTCTCAAATGGCCACGCTGGTGAGAACTTAGACTCTAGATGCCTGGATTCATTGGTAAGGTATGTAAAACTGATTTCATGTCTTTTGCTTCAAGAATTCATCTAGCTATCCTAAGAAAATGATGATGATCTTGATATTGTATGTTACTACAGATCAAGCTGAGCTCATTTAAAGCTAGCAATGGAATACATAAAGAAAATAGCTAAGGATCTTTAGAGTCCTAAATGCTCAAAGATGGACGAACTCATTCTCCAGAGCGTTCGATTTGGTTATCGAGTACACCAGGTAGGTTGAATTACAGCCCTTACTGCTCAGAATTCCTAGTGTAAACCTAATCAAATGAATCCACAGTTTGCAGGTGGTTTTGATATGGAGACAATGAAAGCATTTGAAGAACTGAAGCAACTCTAAGTCAGGAATCAGAAAACATTTTATCCTCTTGCACTGCACTTCTTTCTGTTACTGTCATTCAGTATGCTTGTGAATGATTAGCTCTGCATTTGTGTTACTGCACCGAATTGCTTATGTTCACATTCTTGGGGAAAAGAATAATAACTTGTTGTCTTCCACTATACTTCTTCAAGAAAACTGATTTCATTGATTTCAAGGTATCATAAGTGGTGTTGACAATTTAACACTAGATCATAATGGATTCCTACTAGCTATTGGTTGTTGACACTTATTTGTGTGTTGTTGTAAAGTTTTTATTGGTTGTTAACAGATTATTTAGTTGTGTTGACAAGTTATTAGTGGTGTTGAAAAAATATTGTTCGCGTTGACATTTTAATTACTCGTGGTTTATGTTTTTGACCGTTTATTAGTCGTGTAACCAATTTATTTAGTTGGGTTGACAACTTATTTAGTCGTGTTGACAACTTATTTGTAGTGTTGACACTCATTTGTTGTTTTGTTGACAAGTTATTAGTGGTGTTTGACAGATTATTTTTTGTGTTGACAAATTATTATTCATGTTGACAGTTTAATTACTCGTGTTGACAAATTATTATTATTCGTGCTGACAGATAAATTACTCGTGATGACAATTTTGTTATGTTGTTGACAAGTTATTAGTGGTGTTGACAAATTATTATTCGTGTTGACAACTTAGTTTAATTTTGTTGAAAATATTAATAACTTGTTTGTTTCATTACTGTTGTTGTCTGTTTAATCGTGTTGACAGTTTTGTTATGTTGTTGACAAGTTATTATTGGTGTTGAGAACTTATTATTCTTGTTGACAGCTCTGTTAAAATTTTGTTGACAACTCTGTTAAAAAATTTGTTGACAGCTCTGTTATAATTGCCACATCAGCAAAGGGGTATTTTCATATAACTTAAAAAAGTGATGAAAAATTTAAAAAAAAATAAAAACTGGCAAAAAATCTGAGAGCGGACCTGATGTAGGTCAACACTACAAATAAGTTGTCAACACGACTAAATAAGTTGTCAACCCAACTAAATAAATTGGTGACAACTTAATAAATTGGTGTCACCACGAGTGTCAAGCCACTAAAAATCTGAGGCCCGCCAGATCATCTTCGAAGCCACTTTCAACAAGCCTATGTCCGGCCCGGCCCGAACTGCGTTATGGGGCATGGTTTTCCTTTAAAAAATGTGTCTTCATCTCCAACAGTGTAATTTACATGCTTACAAGATATTCACACTCGAGACCGCTATCAACATGATATCGGAAAAAATATAAGCACCAAAAAAGAATAACAAAGAAATGAACTTCTTACACAAAGAATACAAAAAATATCCACTTATCTCTACCTAAGCTAATAGGATTGCATGGGCCGCTTTCCGTGGGGGTCCGATAATCGAGGTCGAGGGCTTCTCATAACATAAGAGGTGGTGGCATTAGCAGTAACAGTAGCGGTATTCGTATTGCTTGTAGTGCTAGAGAGGCGTGATCTCGAGGTCGAAGATGCACCCGATGTCCCGGCATTTGAGGATGAGGGCGGACCCGGACCCGGAGGCCTTGACCTGCGGTGCCTGGCATTTGAGCTGGCGGGCCTGGTGGGCTCCTCCAGGCTGCTTGATTTCTTAGACAACATCACTTGGACGCGTTGCATTGTGGGTCGTAGAGACGGGTCGGATTGGGTGCAGAGAAGTCCTATGTGAATGCACAAAATGACTTGCTCCTCTACTGCCTTTGTTGCTAGTGTTGGATCCATTATCTCCACGCTTCTGCCTTTCTTGAACATCTTATATGCCTGATCAAAGAATGAACCGTTATCAGTAAAAAAGATTGCAAACGAACAGATCCAGTTAATTCAGGCCCAAGAAAGTGAAATTTGCAGGCCCAGCGACAGACATTAAAACCAAACTTTACTACATATATATTTCCGTTAAATGTGTTTATACGTATAAGATATGACATAATCCAGACGAAAGTGTGAAACCACGTTACGTATTGTATTAATAGTAAGAAGGATTAAAGTCAAAGGAAGTGGTTTGACAAGAAAACAAATGTCAATACCCGACAAAAGTTGGGTACGAGAGCGAAAAGATACAAATTCTTTACTTATCTAGTTATCTCTCCCTTTTAGTTTGTCAACCAATCCGTAACATCTCCCTTTCTAGTTATCTCTCCCTTAAGTTTGATTGTTTGAACCAAAGAACTTTCCTGTCAATTTCGTTATGCCACAGGTTCTTTCATAAAAGTCAAAAACCGCTTCAATAGTTATTGGCGTCTGCGCCTACCTAAGCAGTTTGCTTGCAAGCTACGGAGTACTTCTTTGAAACATATTAAAATAATAACAGAATGGTTTTACAAACTTCAGACATCAAGTCATGAGAACTGTTTCAAGCACTTTCCCACTGAAAGCTTTTAAGGATCATTATGTACCAATTTCACCTAAATATTCTAATTTACAACAACTAATTAAACAGTATGATTGTCAAAAGTAGTTGTCAAAGATTCCCACCAGAACAGAACAGAACTGAAGTTCAAGAAAGAAACATGAAAGTAATGGATTGATTAAGAAAGAAATAAGACATACCCAATCAAGTAAATTGTCTGCATCATGGCTCGAGCTGAATGAAGAGTTCCTTCGACCACTAACCAACTCAAGCATCAGCACACCAAAGCTGTACACATCAGCCTTTACAGTCAAACGTCCATTCATTACATATTCAGGCGCCATATACCCACTGTCAAAAAGTTTACCAACATAAGCAGTCAGTTTTGATTACCAGAGACAAAAGGCTAGTTAAACGGAGATGATGAAGAAAAAGACAAGCAGTGCATACTTGGTCCCAGCTACGCGTGTATTTACATGGGTTTCGTTCTCAGGGAAGAGACGGGCCATGCCAAAATCAGCTATCTTGGGAACCCATTTTTCATCTAGCAAGATATTGCTAGCCTTGATATCACGGTGGATGATGCAGCTATGGGCATCCTCATGGAGGTAATGTAAACCCTTTGCTACTCCTACTATGACATCATATCTCTTTTTCCAGTCAAGGTCCTCCCTTCTCTCCGATTCTGCATTCAATAAACAATTGCTATCAGAACACATCACGATAGATAAGATGAGAGTTACACAGCCGAAAGTATTGCTACCAAGTTCTTTGAATCTAGTATGATGTTGTTAGCATAGTGCCTTCAAATTAGGGGAACATTAAAATACATAGAAATCTTGACCACTTCAAAGGTCCAACTAAACATGCTAGTAAAATTTTCAACGCAAAAAGTGGATTTCCTAGGTAGTTAATCCACTTCATATAATATTTAGAAGCTTTTTCTTCTTTCTTCTAATTTTATACTGACAATGAATGAAGCAAGGACATAAAAAAGGAGGCTTTGACCTAACTGATAAAATAGATCTATTTACACTATTTCTGTCTTCATTTCTTCACTTCTGTTACTCTACAGTAATGCTAAGATTTATGCCGATTTACTTTAAGCTGGTATTTTTCCAGAAAATAAAGGTAATGATTGAAGTCATACGATGTTGCAAAAGTATAAGAAACCAACAACTGATTAACATATAACCCACATATGTCGTGAATGTGAAGCTCAATATCTGCATTAAATTATGTCTATGATCAATCGGGTATATGAAATATGATAGCAAGATGAACCACTGATAAAATGACAGGGAGCTGGCTTCTTATCCATCAAAGGGATTTCTAGGTAAAAGATTTCAACCTAACCCTGCGATACAAAGTTGACTATGAAAGATGCGATAAAATCCAGAAATAGGGTTCCCAGTGACTTTAAGCCAGATAAAAAAGCCTTGGACAGGTAGCAGAGATGAATTTCTTTATGCAAAACACTGAATACTTATTTACCAGCAATTGAAGTTGAAATATCCATGTGCAGCTTCCGATAGTAATTTGAAGAGGAAATCATTCAAATCAATGAACATTGCATCTAATAAAGTGTCATGCAGAGATCAACTCAAATTTGTTTAAGTTTAGTAGCTGACAAGAAGGCCAGTTACAAAGACAGATATTTCCAGTCCTTAGCTTGCAGATCATTATGCACAAAATGAATTACAATATCACATCATGATAGATCCTAACAAGTACAAGTGCAATCAGAACCTGAATGTCTATCATCAAGCTTGCATATATTAGTTGAAGAACAGGTATAATTTCTTAACTCGTGAGAAGAATTTCCCTCGAACATTATAAGTATTTGGAATTATTTGATAATGATTAAATCAAAACAAGATATTCATCATTTCACTTTCCACAAGGCATGGTTTCAGAGGAAAGGAAACTTACTGAAAAGAAATTTGTCAAGGCTCTCCTTGGGAATATATTCATAGACAAGAAGCTTATCCTCTCCACGAGCACAATATCCCAAGAGATTGACAACATTCCGGTGTTGTACACGAGCTAGCAACCTAGCCTCGTTCTGGAACTCCTTCTTGCCCTGCCTTGAAGTCTGAGATAGCCTCTTCACTGCAATCTCTCTCCCATCCTCCAACTTCCCCTGCATATAATTCCAGAAGATATTAAAAACCTAAACCCTAATTCCAGGCAAATCTCCACCGTAAGAATGAAAAGAGAAATCGAATAAGCAAAGAATAGAAAGTTTGAATACCTTGTAGACAGGTCCGAATCCTCCCTCGCCGAGCTTGCGACTGGGGTGAAACTTATCGGTGGCCTTGAAAAGCGATTCAGAGGAGAAGTGTTTCTGCTCTCGAGACGCAATTTTCCCCAAATCCAGTTCTAAAGCAGCGGAAACAAGAAAGCGAGAGTAAGAATAAAAAACTTGTTTATATAAAGTTAAATCAGCTAGAAAGTGGGAAAATGGTTACCTCCGGAGGAGGAATCAGAAGAATTGGCGGAGGTGGTGAAGGACTTGAACATGTTGTGGAGGAAATTCTTAGTTTTCATTTGTTATTGCGAATGCTGGATGAATCTATTCTTCTTCTGCTGCTGTTGCTGCTTCTTGTTGATTGCTGTGATTATAAATCATAGTAAGGCGGCATTCATGGGAGAACGCCCCGTGGGAGAAATGTGATAGAAGTTGAAAAAGGACGAATTTGAAGGAGAAGTTGACCAGTTAGAGAGATAAATAGTTGGATTGTAGTAAGAGAGAGGGAAGGAGTGGGGTTTGCTCAACAAGAGATGATTTCACGACTACACGCTTATTTAGCTGAGAGACCTACGCGGCAAAACCTTCTGTGAAATTGTCGTCTTGAATTATTATTTTTCTATGTTAGTATTAGGATTTAGGTTTCTATGTTGAAATTGATATCACCAAGTCGATGCTCTCTAAATTTCGTATGAATGGTAGAGTGTGGAAAATACAGTTTGAAGGGATGCGGATGATTTGCTACAAATGCGGAAGGATTGGACACACGGAGGATAAATGTGAGTCTACGGATCATGACGAGGTAAATGGGCAAAAACATGATGATACGCCTGAGCTATATGAGGATTATGGGAAGTGGATGATCCCCGACCCTGCACCACGAAGGAAAGCTCGGGCACAGACGTCTCAGAAATCGCCCGACCAAGCTGGGACATCAGTCCAGAACAAGGGTACAACTGTTGAAGCAGGGGCTAAGCAAACTGAATCTGCAGTGGAGCACATTGTGACCCAAATCATTCAACGGGAGACTAGGGTGGCATCGGAAACTGCAACATCAGCTCCGACGGGGTCAAGGTTCAATCTACTGTCTGCGACGGAAGGAGTTACGGATGACAGTCAAGAGGGGGAGGGAATTGAGGAAACAGTAGCGGAAAAACCGTTGACAATTGGTAACGGTCAAATTCAAAAGAGTTTGAAGAAAATCAACGATGCCAAGAAGTCAACTACAGAGGATTTAAAAGGCAAAGGAAAGGCGGGATCTAAGGGGGGCCCGAAGGATAAAAAGATGGAGAATATTAAGGCAGGTACAAAAGATATGCAAAGGGATTTTATTAAGGAAAACAAAGTAATTAAGGCTAATTCCGCGACATCCTTCCAAAGAGACGGAAATAGGAAGTTAAGGAAATTGTGAAATCGATTGTGATCAGGAATACAGGGCAAGGAAATCTTCCCCATCCTTCTTCGATCATAGTTAAAAGTCCAGCGGCTAGGAGAGACAAAAATTCAGTAATTGAGGCAGGGAAACATACGGGCGATCCTCCAAGTAGTGATGGCACATCAATGGATCTTGATCGGGGACCGTCACAAGCCGAAAGTCGAGTGGATTCATCGCTGGACGTCGTCATGGACAATTCAGTTCAGGAAGGAGGTAAGGCAACAGGATCGTGCGAGGGTTTTGAGGAAGCTCGAGACGCCGATATGGGCTCAGAGACTATCTGATTCCCTGTTCTCATGGTCCTCTGAGGATTACTTTCTCCATCAACTGTTATTAATGTTTAGTACAAATATCAAAATAGTGTCGTGGAATGTCCAAGGGGCGGGCAACAAAGAATTTCTCTGTGCACTGAAGGATATCATTAGGCAGCATGATCCTGCTATTTTAGTGATGATCAAAACTCGGATCAGTGGCGCACAAGCTGATGCGGTTTGTAAAGCTATTGGCTTCGATGGAATCATTCGTTCAGAGGCCATTGGATTTAGTGGAAGCATTTGGGTTCTCTGGAGGAGGAATCTTGTGCCGTTAGATCAAGTTGAAGTGCATAATCAGGTTGTTACGGTTCAAGTCGCAAGAGCTAATGACCCGCAGTGGCTGTTCTCAGAACTATATGCAAGCCCTTTGCCTAACACTAGGGAGGAGTTTTGGAGACATTTACTAGATTTCAGTCAGGACAATCAGTTGCCTTGGCTTCTTATGGGAGATTACAACGAAACCAAGGAGTTGGTTGAACGCTCAGGCCAATCTGACAATATGAGGAGACGATGCGAGAAATTCAACTCATGGATTGATGATATGTGTCTAATCGATCTGAGGTATTCAGGACAGAAGTTTACACGGAGCAGGGGTCTTGATCCTTCAACAAGAACTGCAGCTCGGCTTGATCGAGGGTTGTGCAACTTGGCCTGGCGAAGTCTCTTCATGGATGGGTCGATTCGGCACTTAGCAACTTATCAGTCGGATCATTCCCCCCTTTTTACTGAGTTGTCAGGGCTTTGTCAATTTTCAGGCATCCAACAGAAGCTTCAAGTTCCAAGTAGCTTGGCAGATGCATCATGAATTTCAATCCTTTCTTTCCAACAACTGCCATTAGGGAGCACCATTATCTCAGGCACTGAAAGTTCTGGCAAGCAACCTGGATTCATGGAATCGTGATGTCTTTGCTAATCTTTTTCGCCGAAGGGACCGCCTCTGGAAACAGATTGAGGGAATTTAACGTAGCTTGGGAAACAGTGGAATTCAACGGATTGAGGAATGTCAATTCAGCGTTTATGACAAAAATGGGGTATCGGGCTTTGACTGAGCCTAATGCATTATGGTTGCGTGTGATCCGTTCGAAGTATAGGCACGGGAGATGTGATCGTGACATGTTCACGCATCAGCGAGGAGCATCGAATATGTGGAACGATATTGCCAAAAGTGCAGCCACGTTGCGTCAAGGTGTCCGAACCATTATTGGTATTGGCCAAACGACACTATTTTGGTCTCATTCATGGGCAGCTGATCAAGCTCTGGAAGACTTGACGACTGGCCCGATTCCGAATTCTGAACTGGGCAACACAGTTGTTGAGTATTGGGATGGCCAGAATTGGCAATGGCATCGCTTTGCTCATCTCCTCTCGCGTGAAGCTCTCATTGAGATTGGCCGACTGAGGATCAATCAGACAGAGGAGGACTCGTTTGGCTGGAATGGAGCGGGTAATGGGCGATTCACGCTCAAGTATGCAATGGAGTTACTGACCGAAACTGACAATCATACTCATGAACGCATTTGGAAGAGAATTTGGCGTGTCAAAGCCTCGGAAAGAATAAGGAATTTCATGTGGCTTGCAGGGCATGATGCTTTAATGAGTAACGTCAATCGATTTCGCCGTCATCTAGGAGCAAACCCTAATTGTGGTCATTGTCACAATAATTCAGAAACCACCCTTCACATTATTCGGGATTGTTCCTCGGCGAAAGAGATGTGGCAGGAATTGTTGTTTGTGCAAGATATGCAACAGTTCTTCGAGGCAGATCTTAAAGCTTGGATTGACAACAATCTCGGAAAATCAAACTCATGGCCAACTATATTTGCTGATGGAGTTTGGTGGTTGTGGCGTTGGCGAAATGCTCGGGTTTTCAGCTCGAATTTGTTTGTCCCTGGAAACAGAAGTCGGTATGTTCTCGAGAAAGCCCATGAATATCTTGATCTTGAGCAGGGACGACATTCTGAGCAACATGGATCTAGATCAGTTGCGGATATCTGGGTCAGACCGTACCAAGGATGGGCAAAGTTGAATGTCGATGGCTCTTACAAAGAACGGAGCGATCGTATTTGTGCAGCGGGTCTTCTTCGGGATCATCTTGGTAAGTTTATCAAGAGATTCACATGTTCAGCTGCTGGAAATTCCGCCTTCAAGACTGAATTGCTGGGAATGCACCACGAGTTGATTCTTGCCAAGCAGGAAGGCATTCGTTACCTCATTGCTGAGACAAACTCCCAAGAGGTGCTGCAGCTGCTGAATGGACCTACTGATGCGGCTGGTGTTCATCGACACATGGTTGCAGACATTCAAACTCTGAGTCACCAACAAGATTGGAGAGTACTGTTCGTCTATACTCCACGTTTAGGAACCAATCTGCGGATTGGATGGCTCGGTTTAGTTATTGGTGTGTGGGGAGTTATACTATGTATGCCATACCTCCTGCGGGTTTATATCATTTCCTAGATCTTGATAGAATGGCTTCTGAGCCTTTTTAATTCTTTTGCGCATCTAAATAATATGGGTATAATCCCCCTTATGGATAAAAAAAAGTAATTTAATATTATGAACTACATTACAAATCTCTGACTAAATACACGTTTTAGAATACCGTTGCATGAATACTGAAATTGTAAACGTGTCTATATAGGTACAGATATGTCAAAAGCTGACCCAACCCGTTGGGTCGACTCGACCCGATCCGAAAAAACTCGACTCAACCTGATCCGAAAACTCATGAAATCCGTTAGATTCAAACCCGAGACCCGTTGGGTTAGACTCGAATCAACCCAAACTTCTCGAAACTCATCGAGGGACCCAATTTTCACATATTTTATTCCATTTAATTAAAAAATAACAATGTATTTTACTAAATAATAATATAACAATACTATTTTATTATAAAATATTGTTTAAATTTTATTTTCTTTATTACAATAAAAAATTGAACATTTGAAACCCGTCGGGTTGACCCGAACCCGACCAACCCAAAAATTTTATCGACCCGTTTGACTCGAACCCGTTTTCGACCCGAGCCCGATTGACCCGAATCCGACCCGTTTGCCAGGTCTAGGTATAGACATTATCTGAATAAAACTATGTACTAATATTTTTATGCATTGAGTCCATTAACGTTTGATTGGAAAAAACTTAGAAGCACGCCCGTTCTATTTTTAACGAAAAAAATCTCTGGAATCCGAATAATTATAACTCGCATTCAGTATTGGACGCACTAATAATATGAACAGAATTTTTTTAAAACTTTCGGTTCAGTTTTGTGCGCATCCTAGGTGCGCCCAAACTAGACCGGATTTTTAAGCAATATGTTTTGCTTGGGCATGTTTCAGTTGCGCCCCAAACGATTCCTATTTGTAGCGAAAGTAACTATGTGTAGGAAATTAAGCAAGATGTAGGTTTCAGATCAAAAGGGATGATAACAATCTCAACTCTCAAGAACACTAAGTTAACAATGGTAACATGCTTGACTTGTACTATTGATCTCGGTGGCGAACTTGTTTACAATGATAGGGAAACCCTCTTTATATAGGTGAACCCTAATTCTATTTATAAGGAGAGAATATTGTCTTTTTCTTTATATCTTTAACTTAATATAAACATGGTAAAGAAATATTTTTTTATAATAATAACTTATCTCCTTACCATTTACATGAATTAAATACTAAATAACTCAATCGGGATATAATAATGCTCGACCGACTTCCTTTCTCACTCGTTCGACGTCCTCGTTGAAGGAGAATTGTGAGAGCTTTTCTCACCCCTTGTGAGAGCTTTTCTGGCATGTTTAGGCGTCGCGATATGGCAAGTTCTTCCCAGCGCTTGGAGAAGACTGGCGGCGTTGGATCACGTTGCTGCTAACTTCGATGTGGAATTTACGATCGTCGATGTGATGTTTTCTTTCATGTTTTCTAATCCATCTCAAGGTAGATTCAACTTCAAGCCTCGGAGCGGGATACATTCTACTTTATTAGGAAGTCAACGTTAGGTGAAGATTGTGCCTTCTTGACCGAGGAGTGGATGCCTTCAAGTAAGTTTCTTGCCTTTTTCTTTGTACTTGTTACTCTCTCTTATGCTTTTTGTGAACGCGGTCTTTCTCTACACATAGTTGATATCAAGTCGATCGTCCCACGGGATGACTCCGAGGAGATAACGGAGAAGATTCTAGCAATTCCTCTCATTGAGCGCACCTTCACTGGACGCGACAGGAAAGGCAATCGTGTGGTGACTCCCATTCCTTCAAGTGGTAGGCTATTCTTCCTTATACGGTACGTGTTTTCCTTTTTCTTTTCGAGATTTTCTTTCTTGGCTTATGTTACTGCTTATTTTCCAAGAGTTGCTTCGCTTACTCGTCAAGAGTCGGCCAACGATATTATCGCGGCGAAGAGGAGAAATCTTCTAAGCCACTCCCGGTTAAGATTGCTCCTTCAACCATGGAGGCTAATGTTCCTTCACCAGCTACTACGCCGAGGGAGAAAAAGGCTAAGGGAAAGCTCCCCGATGTAGCATCTGTCTCCTACGTGGACGTTGGCGTTTTTCCTGCACTGGTGTCTCAAGCCATCGCGCTTGGGTGTGACTTCATTCCAGCGATGCAAGGGTTAGTTTACTCCCCTACTTGAAATCATTATGCGGCGATGTCGGCTACATATGTGTTGGGTGAATCTCTCGGCAGGTAAGACTTTTTCACTTCTTGATTTTTTTTCTTTTTCTACTTATTCTCTCTAAACGTTTTGCTCGCTGTGACCCTCAGGCTTTGCAAGCTTCGTTGTGCGCTTGGTAAATCCTTTGCAGATTTCCCGACGACATGGAGAGGTTGATCGGCCAACTCGTTGAAGCTCGAAAGAGGATCAAGGAGCTCGCCAAGAAGGTCATCGACGCTTTGGAGAGCGAGAAGGAGGCTCGCGCGGAGACACTGGAGACCGTCAAACTACGCAGAATACTTGCCAAACCTGTAGAATTTCTTACGAACGAGGTCGCACAACTCAAAGCGAACACGGAGGAGACGACGAAGAGGCACTAGAAGACTTGGAGACTAACACTTATTATTCTTGGTTGGCTCGCGTTGAGGCTATAGAAGATGTCCGTGACGGGAAGCATCTAGAATGGGATGCCAATGGTGAGCATAAAAATTTTACGGTGGTTTACCCGACTCCCCCAAAAGGGGTGGCGCTTGTCCACGTTCCTTCTTCTTATAACTCGCCCGCTATAGTCCTTGTGAGTGGGGATGAAGAAGTTGACGAACATGGCTCTTCCATTCCAGGCGACGAGGAGACCTCCAAGGATGATGCTGGCGACAAGGAGGAAGATGTCTCTCCGGGAGCTTGATGCTTTACTTTTCTTTTATTGCTTGCACGTTATTCCTGTTTTTCTCGGGCATGTAACTTTAGTTTTGTGAACATCTCGAGGTTCCCCTGCTGTGGGAACTTCTTAATTGCTTTTGGGAGGATTTTGCTCCGTGTAACTTGTCTCTTAGCTTTGACTTTGTTTCTTTATCCACTTTTGAAGGCTTTCTTGAATTGAACTTGTCTTGCTTTAATTCTTCTCTCCAAACTCGTAGCGACCACTTTGATCGTGTTCTCATTCTAGCCTTTCTCGTAGTCTTCTGAGCCTTTACGTGTAGCTTTATCTTTTCATATGTCCATTTAAAAGACTTATGTTTAGAAGCTTTAGGTGAGAGATCTTACCTTTTTTGAACACGTTATGGTTCCTTGTTTTCTCTTTGTGGGCGATCCTATCCCCTTTTGGTAGGTACGGCTTGGACTTCTTGTTAAGCTGGAGCTGCCAAAGACTTATTGCCCATGACTTCTGTCTGTTTTGCTTTGTCTGAAACTATTTTGTTTCTTACTTGTAGCTTTTACCTTTTGCGTGTGTCTTAGTATTGCGAACGCGTAGAGCTTTTTCTTTTTGCTTAAGTAGTGTGCTTTGACTTGGAGTAAGATTCTAAATAGATGGTCTACATTGCAGCTGCTTTTGTTGTCTTGTGCCGGCTTACATTGTTTATGGATATAGCATTTCCTTTATACCCCTTACGAGTGGCGGTTGTCTTGCCAGCCTTGTGACTTTCACCCCTTGTTTCGCTATGGTGAATATCCTCTTACACACACGCTCGTGGCTCAACGTCGAACTCTTTTAATCGACGAGTCATGTTTTGTCGCGTAATGTCCAACATGTATTGATGAACTATGACCCCATAGGATGCCTTCTGCTGGTAGATAGTGTTCGTGGCTCATGATGCTCAGAGGGACGGGTTCGGAACACGCATGAGCCTAGGCTACGTGTATCTCTGGAAGGGCGTCAAATTCGGAGAAGTACCATGTCAATAGGCTGAAACCTGAGTTGCTAAGAGGATACGTGTCGATTTCGGGTTTATGAATAAGTGCACCTACGATGGGTCCGACAATGGCTATATTTATTTCTCGAGCACCTAGATACGCGGTCTGTGTACCTAGTTCTCTTTGTTCCGCGTAAGCGTAGCCAAAATCGGGGGCTTTCAATGCACCTAGGTAGATCCATCTTTACCCAACTATATCGGGCTTCCATCCCTCACAGTAGTTGCCGCATGTCGCTAACTAGCAATGAGAGGCATCGGTTTTGGCCAACGGTTGTGGCTGACGTCATGTACGTGCGGATGGAGCCTTTGGCGCAGTCACAACGAAGCTCCTCCCTGGTGTGGTATTTCATCGCGACCTTTGGCGCGTAGACGAACATGTCGAGGAACAAGTCTGACACGTTCTTTGGAATAGACATAGAGCAAGTAATGGAAATCGAAACAACGCAGCTACTTATATATTTATGAAACTTCATGAATTAACAGACTCTGACTTCTACCCCTGGTCGCCACGACCCCTTGTCATTTTGACCCTAAGACGACAACGTGATTTTATTGAAAGTGAAACTAAGCATGCAAAGGAAGTTGAAACACATCAACTACTTAACACTTCAATGGTAATACTTCTTGAGGCGAGTGGCGTTCCATGAATGCATAACTTCCACTCCCTCCACGTTGGCGAGTTCGTAGGCCCCTCCAATCTTTCTGACACTCTTATCACCGGTGTTTGCAAAAACTTTCCTTAAGACCCAATCTCCTACTCTGAACGTTCTTGCTTTAACACGACGATTGTAACTTCGGGCGACGACTTGTTGTTGTGACGACCGTATCCATCATGACGGTCATGAGGGGAGTATTTCGTTCTTTTGGGAACGATCAATATCTCTCTGTGGGGACTTTCACTTCTATTGGGAGCACGGCTTCGCACCCGTTTACTAAGGAGAATGGCGATCTACCCGTTGCTCTTTTGGGTGTAGTTTTGTCGGCCTATAGGACGGCGGGGAGTTGGTCTGCCCAAATTCCTTAGCACTCTGCTATTCTTTTCTTAAGGTTGTTTATTATAACCTTGTTGTTTGACTCGGCTTTCCCGTTTGCTTGAGGGTATCTGGGCGTCGATGTTACTAGGCGTATATGTTGGATCGATTTGCGTATAAAAACTCAAGGAACAAAATCTATTGTTCCTTGATAAGTAGATAATGCAGAAAGACAAACAATAATGTAAACCAAACTTGGACACGATGATATATAGTGGAAACACCCCAAGTACCAAAAAGTCCTCGAGGCGAAAAATCACTCCTCTCTAGTTTTCACTAGAGAGAGTTTGAACGAGTCTACTTGTTGTATTGATATCTTGATTACAATAGAACTTGGATCACTAACCTAGACTTCCTAGCTAGATCTCGGATCACTCTTCTCACTTGAATCTCAATCTCACACACGTAGAACAACTCTAAACCGAGTATTAGGTTTTCGCTCTTCAAAGTCTTACTAAGCTATGCAATTCCCATGCAATATACAGCACACTAAATAGCTCAACCTAACTACCAATCTAGCCGTTCTAATATTACCATAAATCTCACAATATCTTTCTAAAAGGAAATCACTTCCTAATATTTCATTCACAAGGAATTCTCTTCCTAAGAAATCTTTCACAAGGAATTCTCTTCCTAAGAAATCTTTCACAAGGAAATCTCTTCCTAAGAAATCTTTCCTTTCGTGTGACATTCCAACTTGTTCTCCAAGTAGTCACCTTGGGCCTTACACTTCGGCGCGCCGCCTTGAACAAATAAGGAAACAATAGCGTATAAGGAAATATTCCTTGCGCGTAATATTTCCTTATTCCTTTGGCGCTTCTTCACACGCGCGTCCAATGCCCAACCTTGCCGAGTTGCCACTTTCCTTATTTGACGAGATCTTCTTTTCCTTCTTTGACAAGATCTTCTTTCCTTCTTTGAAATGCAACTGTTCCATAATTCTTCAAGTCCATTCTCCAAGATATCTTCAACCAATAATCTTCTTCGGATGAACTTATTCTTCACGGCTATCTTTCATTCGTCGTAACCTTACGCCTTATGGATTCCAGCAAAACCTCCTTCGTACCTGCTTGTACTTCCTTTTTTCCTGTCTACGCACAAGTAGACTTCCTTCGTTCCTGCACACACACTAGTAACAATACCTACGCACTCAAGTAAACCATTAGTGGATGTTTGTCATTCAATCAAAACTTCATCATATCTCAACAATTTCCCCCTTTTTGATGATGACAAACATCCTTAACAATAAGAGTATAAACCTGAGACATATATACTAGCTGAGGAACAAAGACTAACAAAGCACTAAAAATTCCCCCTTAGAAAAACAACGAAGGTAATAACTTATAAGAACTTCAATGCTCAAGAAATCACAATAACAAGAAAAAAAAAAGAGAATCGGCATGCTAGCAACCAAGAATAATAAGTCATGAGAAAATGTACAATAAGATCAAAGAGAAGAGGAATAATGCGGCTAGGAAAGAAGAGTGGGGTTGGAGTAATTGGAAAGTAGTCAGAGATGTTCTGTTCCCTTTGAAGAATGAGGTCAGATTACTCTGAAGTGGCGACTTTTCAAATTTTCCGAACCAAGAGATCGAATCCCAACTGTCTTGTTAACTTTTTCACCTTCTTCTTCTTCATGTTGTTCCTTTAGAAACTTCTGTAACTGAAGCCGTTGAACCGGCCCAGCCTTTCACTGTACACGGCCTTCTTGAGTGTCTCCGTTGCTTGTTTGAGGGTATCAAACCTACTCGATTTTTGTACTATGAAGACTTCCTTTTGTAGTAACCATTCTTCCAATTTTTTGCAATTTTCATCCTTAGACATCACAATCTCGGAAACATCATTGAGTGATCCTTTAGCAACCTTACTTGCTGGGTTAGTGTCTGCAGCGGAATAGATTGATGGATGTTGTTGAAGAGAGGGTGATGAGGCCAGTTGTAGGTTTGAAGATTGAGGAGGGCGGTGATGAGTGAATGACACTTACGGAGTTGAGATGCGTGGGAGAGGGTCAATAATTTTGAGGAGATGGTTTTGGTAGGTTGAGGGAGGGGTATGTATAATGGATGAAAATCGTTTCAATTTGGAAAGAAAAAGATCATTTTCCAAATTGATAAGATCTTAGGGTTTTGGGTACCGCTTCACCTTTTCCAAGACAACACCACTTACTTGAGTAACTTACCAAAAACACACGGAAACTTCTTTTCATGCCATCCTGAGACCTCGCCTCCTTTCCTTCTTGAGGACCAGAACATTCATTCCACTTTCACAATTTTTCCAAAAAAGAATAGAATAGTATAATGCGGGGGTGAGTTACCAAAGATGGTACAATAGAACATTATACAAAAATCATTGATGAAAAAGTGAATTTATTAATGATGAGAGATTCCAGATGTAGATGAATACAAGGGGTTCATAGGAATGTGCAATCATGACAAGGCTTCAGGGACGGCTGTAGAGATCCTCTATCCTTTGGGCTTATAATGAGGGTTCAAATCATCAAGAGTACTCTTTTGGGAAACAAATAAGACCTTCTCATGTAAAGAAATTATGGTGCTAGCATTTCGAATTCAAATACATTTCAAGACTATAGAGATTAATCAAGACAAGAAGAAACAAATAACTCACACCAACGAAATAGTATCACATGTTCATATAATCCTATAGATAACGACCAATATATTATCACTCAAACTTCAACCAGTCATGGGAGGTTCTTAGGAATAGATAGAATTATTCGAGAGAAATCATACCAAGTTCTAGACGAAGCCTTTCAAAAGGTTCCTTGTTTAGTGCCTTGGTGAAGATGTCTGCGATTCGTTCCTCAGTGCGAACGAATTCCATTGTTACTAGCCCCTTTTCAACACAGTCTCTTAGAAAGTGGTGTCTAATCTCAATATGTTTGGTTCTAGAATGCTGCACAGGATTCTTAGCAATATTTATAGCACTAGTATTATCACAAAGAATAGGTACTGAATTGAGTAACAGGCTGTGGCTGCTATGTATTCAGCTTCAGCTGTGGAGAGGGCCACCGTGGTCTGCTTCTTTGATCCCCATGAGACAAGACATGGTCCCAAGAACTGAGCCATGCCAGATGTAGACTTGCGATCTACTCTATTCCCTGCGAAGTCCGCATCTGTATATCCTATGAGGCTCATGCTTCCTCCCCTGGGATACCATAGGCACAGATCATCTGTTCCCCTTAGGTACCTCAGAATCCTCTTGACTGCAACGATGTGTGATTCTCTTGGATCAGCTTGAAACCTTGCACATAGACACACACTGTACATTCTGTCAAGTCGGCTGGCAGTCAGGTAGAGTAAGGATCCAATCATTCCTCTGTAGAGAGATTGATCTTCTTTGTTGCCGCTCTCATCCTTGCCCAGAGAGTCATTCGGAGAAATTGGGGTTGCATATGGCTTGGAATTTGTTATTCCAAACTTCTTGACTACTTCTCTGAGGTACTTCTGTGGATGGACTCTAGTTCCATCATCTCCTTGTATTACTTGTAGTCCGAGAAAGAATTTGAGTTCACCTACCATGCTCATCTCGAATTCACTTTCCATGAGTTTGACAAATCTCTCCACCAGCTTGTTGTTTGTGGATCCAAAGATGATGTCGTCTACGTAGACTTGCACAACCAGGGTGTCCTTTCCTTCCCTCAAGAGAAACAAATATTTGTCTACCTCTCCACGAACATACCCATTGGACAACAGATGGCGAGATAGTCTCTCGTACCATGCTCGAGGGGCTTGTTTGAGACCGTAAAGAGGTTTGTCCAGTACGTAGACGTGGTCTGGATGAGCTGAATCAACAAACCCAGGAGTTTGCTCCACAAACACCTCTTCCTTGAGTTCCTCGTTGAGGAAGGCAGTCTTTACGTCCATTTGTTGAAGCTTGAAACCATGATGTGTTGAGTAAGCGATTAGTAATCTTATAGCTTCCAATCTGGCCACTGGAGTAAAGGTTTCATCTTAGTTTATCCCCTCCTGTTGGTTGTATCCTTTTACCACCAGTCTTGCTTTGTTTCTTGTTACCTGTCCTTTGTCATCTAGCTTGTTTCTGAAGACCCATTTTGTTCCTATTATGGTTCTGTTCCCTGGGTTAGGAACAAGTCTCCATACCTTGTTTCTTTCAAACTGATGAAGCTCGTCTTGCATAGCCTTGACCCATTCTGTATCCTTTAGGGCTTCACCTACTGTTTTTGGTTCTGCTAGGGAAACAAAAGAAGTGAAAGCACAAAATTCATTAGAGGGTAAGAGAGATGACGTACCTTCGCTAGGATTGTTCGTGATTGTGTTTGAAGGTAATGGATCTTGTATGACTGCATTACATATGTAGTCATCCAACCATCCTGGTGGTCCAGTGCTTCGAGAGGTGCATCTGATTTCTGTGGCGGGTTCTTCGTTGATGCACTCTTCTGTTGTGTTCCCTGGGGAGGGACTTGCATCCGGACTGTCAGGATTGTTGTTGATTTCCTCATCACTTTCTTCCTATGTTTCCTCTGAGTTGCTTTCTCCTGATTTGTCGGACTCTGAGGCTTGATTTGGGTCACCACTATTCGGGCTTTGTTCCCCGAGATTGGCAACTTCGACTAGATCAAAGTTGTCTTCCTGAGTATAGGGTGTGTTGTCTCCTTCTTGTATGGCTTCGCCAGCCATAGTGGACTCATCGAAGATGACGTGAATACTTTCTTCAATTTTTCCTGTTCGCCTATTGAAGACCTTGTAAGCTTTGCTTTGGAGAGAGTATCCCACGAATGTACCTTCATCGCTTCTTGGATCAAATTCTCCGGAGTTTTCCTTCCCATTGTTGTGAACAAAGCATCTACATCAAAATACTTTAAGATGAGATACACGTGGCTTTCTTCCATTTAGGAGCTTGTAGGCGGTTTTGTTGATGATAGGTCTGAGAGTGGCTCTGTTTAGCACGTAGCATGAGGCGTTGAGTACCTCAGCCCAGAAGTTCTTTGGAAGATTGCTGGAGATTAGGGGAGTTCTTGTCATGTCCTCTAGAGTCCTATTCTTCCTTTCCACGACTCCGTTTTGCTGAGGAGTTCTTGGGGCTGAGAAGTTGTGGTTTATCCCTTTGTTCCTACACAGATCATAGAACTGAGAGTTTTTAAACTGAGTTCTGTGGTCGGAGCGTATAGAGACTAAGGAGACTCCCAATTTGTTCTCCACAAATTTTAGCCATGCTTCAAACTCCTCAAAGACTTCATCTTTTGAGTACAAGAATATGGTCCAGGTGTACCTAGAATAGTCATCCACAATAACAAAAACATATCTATTTCCTCCACGGCTTTGTGTACGCATAGGTCCACATAGATCCATGTGGATCATCTCTAAAGGACGAGAAGTGCTTACCTCCCTTTTGGATTTGAAGGAGGACCTTACTTGTTTACCTCTCATGCATGACGAGTACACCATGTCTTGGATGACTTCTACTTTGGGGAGACCGGTTACCAGGTCCTTTTGGTAGAGCTTTTGAAGGTGTGACAAACCTGCATGACAAAATATTTTGTGCCAAAGGAGAGAGTCCTCTTTAACAGAGGTAAAGCAAAGATCCTCCTCAGGAATAAAGGTTGAGTCTACTTTGTAGATGTTGTTGATACATATTCCTTTTAGGAGAATCTTCCATGAACTTAAACTCTCAACTTCACAATCATTAGTAGTAAAGAAAACCCTATTCTTCCCTTTTTGACACAGTTGAGCCACGCTTAACAAGTCAAAACCAAGATTGTCTACTAGATTCACATTATTGACAGAGAGTTTGTCGGAGATACTTACCTTGCCTGTTCCTTGAACTTCTCCTTTGCTTTTGTTCCCGAAAGTGATGGAGCCTCCGCCTTGGAAATTTAGTGATTGAAACCATTCTTTGTTCCCTGTCATGTGAAATGAGCAAGCACTATCTATATACCAAGAATGAATAGGTACCTGGTTGGCGTCATCTTGATTACTCTCGGTTGCCATGAGACATAGGTTGTCTTTTGTTCCTTCCCAGGTTGCCATCATTGCGGATTTCTCTGGTGGTTCCTCTACTCTTTTCTTGAAGCAATTCCTGGAGAAGTGACCTTCTTTTTGGCAATTATAGCAATTAATTTCTTTTGGACTTTGGTTACCTTCGGTGTGACGTGTCTCTCCTCCTCTCCATGCTTTCCTGAAGGCTCTTGTGATGAGGACAACTGTGTCATCCTCTTCAATTACATGGTCTTCCATCTGGGACAGATCAAAAGCCTTTTCCAACTTTAAAGCAATTGATTTTCCTTTGTCCGTATCTTTCCTTGTCAAGAGCTTTCTCTCAAGAATTCCAGAGTGACTCTTGAGACGGCACACAAGGTCTTCCAAGGAAATTTCTTTGATATCACTTTGAGCTTGAAGAGCATTGATGAACTCGTCCCACTGGACGTTCAATGCTTGCATGAATTGATAGGTGACTTTCCACTGAGGGAGCTCTTCACCTAGAAATTCAATTTGACTCACATAGCCTTCAAACCATGCATGGAAGTCTTCCAAGGATTCACCTTTCTCCTGCACAACTTGCTCATAGTCCTTTTGAGCAGCAAGAAGTATGTTCCTCTTGACATCATTACTTCCAGAGTATGTCCTCTTTAGTGCATCCCAGATTTCCTTGGCGGTCTTGTACTTCAGAATCTTTCGAAGATCGCCCGGACTTAGAGTCATGTGAAGGATCTTTTTAGCCCTGGCATTCTTCTCAAGGATTTTGTAGTCTGCATCACTATAGTCAGATCTCTTTTTCTCTTTGGTTTTGTCATCATCATTCAAGTCAAGGATGATGACATCGCCAAATTCAATAACTCTCCAGATCTGGGCGTCAAGAGACTGAGTATGTGACTCAAACTGAATAGACCACCAATCATACTCTCCTGGCTTCAGCATTGGGGGTTTCCAGAATGAATCGTTGATTGCATTGTTGGGTGACAGCAAAGCTAATTGAAACAATCTAGAGACCAGACTCTGATACCAATTGTTGGATCGATTAGCGTATAAAAACTCAAGGAACAAAAGCTATCGTTCCTTGATAAGTAGATAATGCAGAAAGACAAACAATAATGTAAACCAAACCTGGACACGATGATATATAGTGGAAACACCCCAAGTACCAAAAAGTCCCAGAGGCGAAAAACCACTCTTCTCTAACTTTCACTAGAGAGAGTTTGAATGAGTCTACTTGTTGTATTGATATCTTGATTACAATAGAACTTGGATCACTCACCTAGACTTCCTAGCTATATCTCGGATCACTCTTCTCACTTGAATCTCAATCTCACACACGTAGAACAACTCTAAACCGAGTATTAGCCTTTCGCTCTTCAAAGTCTTATTAAGCTATGCAATTCCCATGCAATATATAGCACACTAAATAGCTCAAACCTAACTACCAATCTAGCCGTTCTAATATTACCATAAATCTCACAATATCTTTCTAAAAGGAAATCCCTTCCTAATATTTCATTCACAAGGAATTCTCTTCCTAAGAAATCTTTCACAGGGAAATCTCTTCCTAAGAAATCTTTCCTTTCGTGTGACATTCCAACTTGTTCTACAAGTAGTCACCTTGGGCCTTACACTTCGGCGCGCCTCCTTGAACAAATAAGGAAACAATAGCGTATAAGGAAATATTCCTTGAGCGTAATATTTCCTTATTCCTTTGGCGCTTCTTCACACGCGCGTCCAATGCCCAACCTTGCCGAGTTGCCACTTTCCTTATTTGACGAGATCTTTTTTTCCTTCTTTGACAAGATCTTCTTTTCTTCTTTGAAATGCAACTCTTCCATAATTCTTCAAGTCCATTCTCCAAGATATCTTCGACCAATAATCTTCTTCGGATGAACTTATTCTTCACAACTGTTTTCTATTTGTCGTAACCTTACGCCTCATGGATTCCAGCAACACTTCCTTCGTACCTGCTTGTACTTCCTTTGTTCCTGTCTACGCACAAGTAGACTTCCTTCGTTCCTGCACACACACTAGTAACAATACCTACGCACTCAAGTAAACCATTAGTGGATGTTTGTCATTCAAGCAAAACTTCATCATATCTCAACAGTATAACCCTTTCTTCGCAGAACGTACTCGATAGTGCGATGACTTATGAATTGAGATCCGTTATGGTTGCAATCACTTCTATCTGAGTTAGGCACTCGACTGCCAAGTCCTCCAATCTTGTGATGTGATAACATTGGTGTCACATACAATGCTATGAATCCCATGTTGCACCATCGAATCAAACACCTCAGCCTTGACTATCATTTTGTTCAGGAACGGGTCAAATCAAGGTCCCTCCATGTGGTGTTTATCTCCTCCAAAGATTAGATGGCATACTTGCTCACTAAACCACGTCCTGCTGCTTGGTTTAAACACATGTGGTCCAAACTTGACATTTACCCATTTCGGATCGAGGGGGCATAATGGTGTTTATCATAAATATCTTCTAAATATCATTTCTATTGTCTAGTCTAGAATGTTCTCTATTGGACAACTGTCCACTCTTATCTATCTATATATATATAAACATTTATGGGTTTGAGAAAGTAATGACAATTGAGACTCATTAATGTTTAAACTTATTTTTTTCTCTTTTTTTCTATTTCTTATTATCCAATGATAATTGATACTTATTAAATGTCTAATAAAATCATAATTATGTGCTTAGTTGGTTAGTATTTCCTCCATTTTTTAATCTTTTTTTCTTCGCTCTTCACCTTCAATCCGTATGACGATGAAGAGCAATCTGAGCAACGTAAATGACTATGTGATTTTGGTACATATATAAGAGATATTCAATTCATTTTGTTATAATTTACTAAAAATAAATATATGAAAAAATATATTAAGTATATGAATATAGACAAAAATAAAAAGTGTTTGGCTCGCGCAAAGTGCGGGTAATGACCTAGAAAGTTGTCATTAAGTCGTCATTACTATGTGGCCTCTTGAATTTCTCTTCTAATTTCAACTTTTGATTTTTCGACTTCTCCGAATGGGATTTCGTGTTGAATTCTCCCATCAAGTCGTTGTTACTCTTCTGCGTATTGTATTTCGCCGTTACTCATGGTTATTGTCAATTTGTAATTGAACCCATCAATTTGCTATTTTTATCACTTCTATTGTTCATTTATTTTTCTGTTAATGTCTTGATCTGCAGGTTAGATTTGCTTTGGCCTGAATTGGATAAAATATGCCCTGAAAAAGATTGTAAATATATAATTAGCCCAATCCAGTTTTGAGACGAAAAATCGTAATTACCCCGCACGTAGCGCGGGAGTCCGATTCTAGTAAATATATAAAAGTTGATGACTTTGATGAAGTAAAAGCAATTTGTACCTAATAGAGGGGCGCTCCGTTAAGACCACTCTTTTGGTTAAACAGTGTTAACGATCTATAGACGTTGCATGAGAAGTAGATGGAGGGTTGAGATTAAAAGCATTTGAATAAAAGGAAATAAAAAAATAACAATAAAATCATCCTTAATTAACGTTTATCTCTCCTCTTTTTTCCATAATTCACGATCTTCTCTCTCTTCTTTCTTTCTCTCCTCTCTTTCACGATTTTCTATGTTACAGAGGCTTAAAAAATTGCGTTTTTCTCCTGGTGTTGATCCATATCTTGTTTGACTGATACAACAACCCACAAATCTCCATGGAAGAAGGTTAGATTCATGATTTCATTCTGATATGCGAATTCGTAAATTTGATATGCAATTCCGCATGTTCGTTATGCAGTAGATAATTAGGGTTGCGATTTTTAGGTGTTATGCAGTTGTTAAGTTGTCGTATGCGATGCTAGCTTGACGTTATGCAATATTTTTTCATAGATATGCATTGTTGAACTGTTTACGTTAGGGTTTAATGTAGGGTTACAATTTGTAGGGTTATGCTTGTTCAATTACTGTTTATGTTATGCTAATTAGTGTTACGATTTACCTATCCTGAAGTGTTTAAGTTATGCTAATTAGGGTTACGATTTTTAGGGTCAACTAGTTGAACGACTTGTCGTATGCGTTTTTTTTCGACGTGATGCAATCGGAATTACTAGATATGCCCTAGATCTGTTGAAAGACTTTCAATTTGTTTTCCGCCTCTCAAATCGTATGATCAACAAAGGGGGACCTTATGTGACTAGGGTTTGATTTAATTCGACTTTGATGTATTAGATTCATAGTAATTTGATTAGGGTTTGATGTAATTGAACAACGTATTCGTCGTTATGCAAACTCGCAAGGGTGTGCTAGGGTTTCCTAGGGTTTAATTTTGATATGCGAACTCGCTAGAACGATATGCATATTCCATTTGTCGTTATGCAGTAGTATTTAAGGGTTTCAAATTTTGAGGCGTTGTGAAGTAATTCAGTTGTCATATGCGTTTTTCTCCACTGTTATGCAATAATATTTACATGATATTCACTAGATGTGTTAAATTGCTATCATTGTTTGTCGCCTTTCAAATCATATGTCGTAGTGAATTTTAATATCGGTCTCTAGGGTTTCATTTTGCGGTTATTTGATATGCAATTGTTGTTAACGGATGTGCATTAACTATTCATTGATATGCACAAAAATGGATCAGGTATGCAGAAGAACCCAATTGATGATGTGATCTATTTCTTCCTCAATGCACACTTTTTTAGTTGATATGCACAACACAAGTTCAAATATGCAGAAGAACCCAAATGATGATGTGATTTATTCTTCCTCAGACGATGTTTTTGATGTTTCAGATGATGGTTTGACAAGTCCTTTTTTCCGTTTTTTATATTACAATCGAAAAAAAAGTTTTGACATAAAACGAAGAATTATTATTATGATTTGGTACTCAATGTGTTATTGGCGTTGAAGACATACTAGGGTTCGTTTTCCAAGGTTTACAACTTTCTAGTTGATATGCAACACATATCTATAGATATGCACCAAATCCGTATCGATATGCACTAAATTTGTATAGATATGCACCAAATTTACAACGATATGCACCAAATATGTATAGATATGAACCAAATTCGCAGCGATATGCACTAAATCTGTATAGATATGCACCAAATCTACATCGATATGCACCAAATCCGTAGCGATATGCACCAAATCGGTGTTCATCAAATTCATCATATTAAGAAAGCAATTAAAAAACAATATATTCGATTTGCATAATGTAAAAAGTAGTGTGCACATCACACACAAACAAGTGAATATCAACACGCTATATTTGAATATTATACTCATACAATTGCATATCATATATAATGTTTTTTTGACATCTACACTTGTCAATGGGAATACTAAACTCATTAAAGAAAATAAAATAAAAGAACGCGCATATCAACGCATACAAATACAATTAAAAATCAGTAAGGTGTTTTACATATCAACAAGACTATATTAGATATTAATACAAGCGTAGTACATATCGATGTTTCAAACCAAAATCCACTAAAAATTCTACAATTACACAAATTTCAATCAAAATGAAAATTGGCACGGGAGAAGAGTGCTCGGTGGATGAAGTTCATAAAATAAGTCTGGAATTACACAAAATTCTACAATTACACGCATTTTTTCCGGAATAAAATGCCTTGAAAAACCACATGGAATAAATTATGTGTTGACTCCATTAAGAAGACGGAATTCGTAGTCTTTTGTCTGATGATTCAAAGAATCCAAATGGCCCTGCTCCCTTGAAATAGAGTGTGTTGACAAGGATGAGTCTGTGTGTAGGACTTAATGATCCACTTGAAATGATTTCACGAATTAGCCCCACGGTTTTATCCTCCACCCATGAATTCATTTCATATTCGATTTCCCGTCCCTGCATCAACAAAACAAGAAATTAAACTACCCTAATAACCCTAATGACCCTAATAAGTAAAGAAGAGCATAAAGATTACTTGATTGATGAAGTCAGATTGGTGAACATCAGCATTATATACATTGTCCGCCAGGTGTTTGAAAGAATGAGTGAAAGAGAATCGGGCATGGATCCAGACGCCGTTAGCAAAGGAGAGCATGCATGGGGCCACCTAGATGGCTTATGTCGGCTAAAACTTTGGAGAAGATCTGTGATGAGAGGTGATTGACTTCTTTAATGTGGTTGGCCTTGAGAAAGGGAAGAAGTTGTTTAAAGGTTGATTTGCTGCAGCCGGATTCGGTCAGGGTTAGCAGTAGGCGGAGGCTAAGCGGAGAGAACACCAAGTTTGATTCAATCGAGACAGGCTTTTCGGGACGGCGAGGAAAGCGTCGGCCTTGTTGCTGTTTCGGAGAGACCAAGCCATGATGCTCTCTCTGAGTAAACAGATACAACTGAATACGGAGTACAATTTACAACACCCTGTGCTTACCATAAACAGATACTACTGCAACGAAAACGACGAAGCAAAACTATGGTTACCGGTGAGCACGAGGGTCGGAACTAAGCTTACCGGCGAGCACGAGGGTCGGAACCAAGGTTACCGACGAGCACGAGTCAAAACTATGGTTACCGACGATAAGGGAGAGAGGCGGCAACCATAGTAGAGATCGAGAGAGAATAAGGGAGGAGAGAGAGAGAGGGGGAACTGGGAAAGTAAGTTGCGGGATTTAGGGATGTATTTTGGGATTAAAAATAGGAAAAATAACTTTAAATAATACTCTTTCTATGCAACATTGAGGGAATGACACAAGTTTTAATGCAATTGGAAAGAGAAGAAAATGTGCAGAAAAAACAGAAGTCACAAATCAGCTGGGATTTCAGCTTAAATTTAATTTATTAAAATAATCACACTTTACAATACACAATCCCAGTAAACCAAAATTAACCAATAAGAGATCAGCATTCAACACACACGGATTGAGCTTTTTCACTATTTAACATCAGTGTTTATATAAACAGACAGAAAATCTGTTCTTAACACAAGAAGAAAAAAAACAGAGGAAATAAAGAGAGGAAAAACAGAGGAAAAAACAGAGAAATAAGTTCAGCATCATTGCCTGTTGTGGATGGCTTTAGCATTGAATGGAGAAGATGCTCAACCTCTAGAAGATGAAGATGAGGGTCTTACTGATTCAGTTTGGGACACAGGGGAGCATGCTTTTCTTTTTTATCTGAATTATGCACCAGCTTATGAAGAGGAGCATGAAGAATTTGAAGCAGAGCATCAACACCAGGTTCCTCACCAGCAGAAGCAGAGCATCAGGCAGGGGCAACATCACATCATCAGCCACCACAGACAAGGCTCAGCAGTGAACAAAAGGTGCAGGTCATTCACTTTCTTCTGAACAGAACCATAGAGGGACATCTTCCAAAAGGTGCAATCTCTGCTGCTGCAAACAAGTTTAATGTGTCAAGATTCACCATAGGAAGAATATGGAAAGTAGCTGAACAACAACTAAGCTCATCCCAAAATATCAATGTCACCACAAAGTATCACAACTGTGGTAGAAAGAGAATTCAAGTAGCACTAGAATCAATCACAGCAATAGGAATGGGGGACAGATCATGCATAAGAGATTTAGCAACCCAACTGAATATATCCAAAACCACAGTTCACAGAATGGTGAAAATAGGAGTACTGAAACCACATACAAATGCACTTCACCCTGGATTGAAACAAGAGCACAAGATATCAAGATTGGATTGGTGTTTAAAGCTACTACAAGGGGACACTGCAGCTTCTAAGACAGAGTATTATCCTATGTTTGACTTTGTTCATTTGGATGAAAAATGGTTCTTCCTAACCAAGAAGTCACAGAGAGTCTATCTAGAACACAGTGAAAGGGGCCAATACAGAGCAGCTAGCTCAAGCAAGTTCATACCCAAGGTCATGTTCACAGCAGTGGTTGCTAGACCTAGATTTAATTCAGACGGACAATGTACTTTTGATGGAAAGATAGGGATCTTTCCTTTCACATATGAAGAACCAGCAAAAAGGAAGTCAAAAAACAGAGGCAAAGGAACAATCATCACAAAGCTGGTTGAATCAGTCAACAAACAAGTGACAAGGGACATGCTTATAAATCAGATAATTCCAGCTATCAAAGCTAAGTGGCCAAAAGATGGGACAAGCAGAATTATATTCATTCAACAGGACAATGCTAAGCCTCACATTACACAAGAAGATGCAGAGTGGCAACAGGTATTCCAACAAGATGGGTTTACTTTCATATTAATTCGACAACCACCAAACAGTCCAGATTTAAACATATTAGATCTAGGTTTCTTTAGAAGCATTCAGTCACTTATGCACAAGAAAATGCCTAAAGATGTTGATCATATGCTAAAAGCTGTGAATGAAGCTTTTTATGAGCTAGATCCCAAAACTCTAGCTAGTGTTTGGATGACATTACAATATGTGATGAATGAAATACTCAAAGCCAAAGGAAGAAATGATTATGACATGCCCCATCATAACAAGAAAAAATTAGCAGCTCAGGGGAATCTACCAAGAGAAGTAAAAGCACCAATGTGGGTTGTCATGGAGGCATGGGACATTGTTCATAATCCTACACAAGCATCACATACAATGGCGTGCCAGAGTGATAGATATTACTGGTTTCCTAGTGTATGGTAAAGAATTTGAGACTTCACAAAGAATTACATCTCAGTTTTATAAGAACTCATCATAGATAAAAAAAAACAAAAACAGAGGGACCTCAGCCATGGGACAGAATTGCAACCAACAGTTTTGGACCTCAGCAATGGGACAAAATTGCTAATCACATTTTTCAATCACACAAATTGCAACCACAACAGTAGCCACACAGAGAAGATGCTCAACAGAATTGCAACCACAACAGTGGTCATAGAAACTCCTCAACAGAATTGCAACCACAACAGTGGTCACACAGAGAAGATGCTCAACAGAATTGCAACCACAACAGTGGTCACACAGAGAAGATGCTCAACAGAATTGCAACCACAACAGTGGTCACACAGAGAAGATGCTCAACAAAATTGCAACCACAACAGTAGCCACACAGAGAAGATGCTCAACAGAATTGCAACCACAACAGTAGCCACACAGAGAAGATGCTCAACAGAATTGCAACCACAACAGTGGTCACAGAAACTCCTCAACAGAATTACAACCACAACAGTGGTCACACAAAATCCTCAACAGATTGCAACCACAACAGTAGTCACACAAATTCCTCAACAGCATAACAGAATCATACTAATAATTCATAAATCCACCAAAATAGAAACATAGTCCAGGAATCCACCAAAAAATTACAAAGTCCAGGAATCCATCAACATAAAACAGTCCATAAAACAGAGTCCATAATCCAAAATCCATAATCCAAAATCCATAAGCAAAATGTGCAAAATAGTGGGACAATAGAGCGACTTAGCTAGATAATGTCAGAGCGGGATGGGGAGGCAGAGACAGAGGGCGAGTCGAGAATCACAATCAGCTCCGGGGTCGGCATGTCAACGTCAAAGGAAACCTCTAGCGTCGGAGTGTCTGGGATGACGATGACCTCCCGGGGACGAGATAAAGCCTCATTTTCAGAGAGCTCGGGGGGACCACGTCATCTACATTGACTCGTTCTTCTTCTCCAGGGAACAAATCATATGGACATCAATCTCCTCGGACGGGACATAGCTCCAGGTATGATCGCCAACACAGGCCGGACCCCAATTGCAAGGGGGGGACAGAGAGCAACTAGATCGGCTTTCAGTGGGATCGTCATCGTGTGAACCCCGAAAAAAAACTCATCCAGAGCATCTTCTTCATCGTGGTTGGGAAGGTTTTCAGAGATGGAAAAGGATTGAGGATCAATAGAGGACGAGCTCGGGTTTGAGACAGAGAGGGACACTCTGCCAGTGGACAAGCTGGGTGTTCCACTCTTAGTAAAGCTCTGAGATGGGCGAGAATGGCTACCGCTGTCCATCGAGAAGAAAGATGAAGCAGGTGGCGACTGTGGAGGGGAGAAATGGAGGCGAGAAATGGAGCTAGGGTTTTTCGGGAGAGAAATGGAGGCGAGGAAGAGAAGTGATGGAGAGGGCAGATGACAATGGGGTTTTATCGGGTAAATTAGGGTTACATATGGGCTGAGTTTTGGGCTGAGTTTTGGGCTGGGTTTTGGGCTGGGTTTTGGGCTAGATTAGGATTAGGGTTGGGTGGGTTAGGATTATCTGAATTAGATTAGTGGGTTAATTAGTGTAAACATGGAAGAAGTTTAATGAATTAGTTAAGGTTAATTAAGAAATTTGTTATGTAAAAATGGAAGAAGTTTAATGGAGATGAAGGTGGTTGATGAATTAATGGTGAAAATTAAATGGAAAAGATGATGTAGATGGTTGATTTGATTGATAAAGTGATGTAAAGATATGAATAAAATAAAATTGAATGAGGGTATAATAGAAAGAAATATATGGATATAAATGGACATGTTGCAAACATTTCGGGACGCCAAATACGGTAATGTTGCAAACATTAAGGGGCGGAGGGAGTACAAACTATTAACATTCAACCTAAAATAATACAAACTTTCAAAATTGCAAAATTATATCGGAATTATTTGAGTATTAATCGAAAATGGTATGAATCATTTTTTTCCGATAGTAATTCCGACAACTTTGCCTACGTGTAACCGGAAACATGATTTGTCAATATTTTTTTCTTTACGCATCAACTCTGGAATTACATGTCATCAAATTAGGGGAAAAAAACAATTAAAGCCATGAATTAAACCCCTACTGGGCTTTTATCAAGAAGAAAGAACGTGAACAACACATTGAAGACGGACGGCGAAGACGAACGGACTCCAACATCAAAATATGAACGAAGGCTCTGGAGAGGGAAGCTCCTCCACAAAACCGTGTTTCTCGCTACTCTCGGAGGCCAAGGACGTTTCAAATCCGTGGAATCTACATACAAAGACTCAATTTCTTCACAATATGGATGAAGGTGGATTCGAGGTTGAAAATCCTATTCAAAACAACAACACCTAATGCCTATTAGGATAGTAAATATCTTGTTACCATATTGAATTAGGAAGATATATTATATTGTACTCTACATATCATATCTTTGAGATACAGCTCACAATACACTTGAAAGCTAATCTTCCTTTCTATGTATAATGTTTTACCTAACGATGATGAACCAACCAAACCACTGATCGTGGTTTCCTTCCCCAACATCACCAAGCTCACCCCCACTACCTATCTTGCTTGGAAGCTTCAAGTTGAAGCCGTTCTTATTGGCTATGGCCTCTACAAATTTGTTGACGGAAGCCACCCGGCTCCTCCTATAACACTCACCAAGGAAGGGGAGACTGTTGCTTCTCCAAATCCTGCCTATGCTACATGGCTTCGCCAAGACAAGCTTCTCTTCGGCGCCCTCGTCGGCTCTGTGTCGGCCCCTGTTAGTGTTGTCATCTCCAACACCTCTACCTCCCAACAAGCATGGGATCTCTTAGCACGCACTTATGCGTGACCCTCCCGAGCACATCTCAACCAATTAAGGGATCAACTCAAGCACACCACCAAAGCAGCTCATTCAATCACCGACTACTGGCACTCAGTCAAGCGGATCGTTGATGAAATGGCGTTTCTCGGCAAGCCTATGGATCCCGAAGACATCACTGACCGCATCCTTGATGGTCTCGATACTGAATATCAATCAGTTATCGACTCCATTCATGCTCGTGACACTCCTATTCCATTTGATGAACTTATGGAAAAGCTCATCAACAAAGAACTGCATCTCAAACGCAAGGCAACGCCACCGTCTTTCCCCGCAGTAGCTAACGCCGTTGCACACCGCCATCCACCAACTCGCCGACCCCACCCATCAAATCCTCACCACAACAACCATAATAACTCTTAGTCCCGCCCACCATCCAAACCCTATCTTGGCACATGCCAATTTTGCGGTCAACGTGGCCACTCCCGTTGCTACACTTTCCAACGCCAACTGTGCCTCGTCCACCTCGCCACAACCGACAACAACCACAAGTCAACTCTGCCCACACCACATCCTCTCCCTCCAACTGGCTAGTTGACATCGGTGCTACCCACCATATCACCAATGATCTTTCCAACCTCTCATTCCACACTCCATATGACGGTGCCGACGACATCATTGTTGCTAATGGCTCGGGTCTCCCGGTTCAAAACACTGGTTTGGGTTCTCTTCCCTCCTCTAAAAATTCATTCTCCTTAACTCATGTCCTTCGTGCTCCCTCCTCCCATCGTAATCTTGTGTCAGTCAATCGGTTTTGCACCGATAATCATACCACCATTGAATTCTCACCCTCTTCTTTTCGTGTCAAGGATCTCTCAACCAAGGAGCCACTTCTGACCGGACCTGTTCGTGATGGTCTCTATCTTTGGCCTCACAAGACTGACGCCCCACCCACTGCACTTGTGACTGCCCCAACGCCGCCGCCATGGCATCACCGCCTTGGCCATCCGTCCACAAAAGTCTTTCATTTGCTCTCTACTAAATTAGGATTTTCTTTACCACTTCACTCTCCATGTAATCCTTGTCAAATTAATAAAAGCCACAAGTTGCCATTCTCTACTTCATCCCTCACAAGCACTGCTCCTCTTCAAATAATTTTTAGTGATGTGTGGACCTCTCCAATACTATCATATGACCAATACAAATATTACGTTGTCTTCATTGATCACTTCTCCAAATATATTTGGTTGTATCCACTGCGCAAAAAATCGGATGTCCTTCCCACGTTCACTCGCTTTCGAGCCCTAGTTGAAAAATATCTTTCCAAGTCAATCATAACGTTATACTCAGACAATGGGGGGAATACTTGGCTCTTTCCACATACCTATCTACTCATGGCATCTCCCACCTCACCTCTCCTCCTCATACACCTGAGCACAATGGTTATGCTGAGCGTCGTCACCGGCATCTAGTCGAAACCGGTCTTGCCCTACTCTCTCAAGCCCATATCCCGCTCACCCATTGGCCTCATGCCCTCACTACCGCAGCTTATCTCATAAATCGTCTACCAACCGCCACCTTGTCTAACGTCTCACCCTATGAGGCACTCTTCACCAAACCACCAAACTACCATCACCTACGTAGCTTTGGTTGCCTCTGCTACCCGTGGCTCCGTCCATATACATCTCATAAACTCGACCCCAAGTCACGTCCTTGTGTGTTCATCGGCTACTCTCCTACCCAGTACGCCTACTACTGCCTTGATCCAGACACGAACCGCATCTTCTCGTCTCGCCATGTCACCTTCTTTGAGAATGACTATCCATTTCTCACTCGTCCACCTTCTTCACCTTCCTCCACTACCTCTCAAATTGAAGAATGGTGCACGATGGACTTACCCGTTATCTCCACTAACCGACCTCCGCCGACAACAACACCGCCTCCACCACTTCCCCCCTCACCCTCCACCGAATCAAATCCACCACCACCTACAACTCTCACACATCATCCGTCACCTCCACAACTTGTCTCACTACCTCCTCCACCTCCCTCACGTACTGTCATCACCCGCTCCCACCATAACATTCACAAACCAATCCAAAAACTCAACCTCACTGCCTCTCTCCCTTCCACCGAACCGAAGACATCCATCCAAGCCCTCAAAAATACTGGGTGGCGGCAAGCAATGGAAGAACAATACCAAGCTCTTATCAAAAACGAAACGTGGACTCTTGTTCCTGCATCTCAAGCACCTAATATCATCGGGTGCAAATGGGTATTCCGAACGAAGTACAAGCCGGATGGATCTATTGAACGTCATAAGGCGCGTCTTGTCACTAAAGGATTTCATCAACGACCGGGTTTGGACTATACCGAGACCTTCAGTCCAGTCATAAAACCGGCCACCGTCCGACTCATACTCACTCTTGCAGTTACACATTCGTGGTCGCTTCGACAACTTGATGTGAATGACGCCTTTCTCCAAGGCCATCTCTTTGAGCAAGTGTACATGCAGCAACCGCCGGGCTTCATCAACAACTCCTTCCCTTCTCATGTGTGTTGCCTTCGAAAGGCCATTTATGGCCTTAAGCAGGCTCCACGAGAGTGGTACTCGGAACTCCGCACCTTCTTGCTCCTCTCTGGGTTTCAAAATGCTGTCTCAGATGCCTCGTTGTTCTACCTTCGTCGCAACTCTGAAATTATCTTCCTTCTCGTCTACGTTGACGACATTATAGTCACTGGTTCTTCAACAGTTGTGGTTCAAGAGACACTCACCAATCTTGGTCGTCGTTTCTCCCTTAAGGATCTAGGGCATCTCAACTATTTTCTTGGCGTTGAAGTTCGACCAACTTCTCTTGGGTTGTTCTTAAACCAGCGCCGCTATATTCTGGAGCTCCTCGAACGCCATGGTATGAGCGACGCTAAAGCAGCATCCACACCTCTTGCATCCAACAAATTACTAGCTCTTGATGACGGTCAACCTCTTGCAGATCCTACGAGCTACCGTCAAGCTGTTGGCAGCCTTCAATATCTCTCGTTGACTCGTCCCGACGTTGCCTTTGCCGTGAACAAGCTATCACAGTTCATGCATCGTCCGAGTGTTCACCACTAGGTTGCTGTCAAGCGACTCTTTCGTTATCTAGCGGGCACACCATCATCAGGTATCACCATCCGTCGCTCCTCCCCTCGAGTTCTTCATGCCTTTTGTGACGCTGACTGGGGTGGTGACAAGGGTGATTACAACTCTACTGGTGCCTAGATTGTCTATCTTGGCAATAACCCAATTTCTTGGAGCTCGAAGAAACAGAGGACCGTCGCCCACTCATCGACTGAGGCTGAATATCGTACAGTTGGGTCTACTGCTGCTGAAATACTTTGGATTCGCAACCTGCTTGCTGAAATTAGTGTCCCACTCCCTGCTCCACCAGTTATTTACTGTGACAATATTGGGGTCACTTACCTGGCTGCTAATCCCGTGTTCCACTCCCGCATGAAGCATCTTGCTCTGGACTATCACTTCATAAGGCAACTAGTCACATCTGGTCAGCTTCGTGTAACTCATGTGGCCAATGACAACCAACTCGTTGATGCTCTTACCAAAGCTCTTCCACGCTCACGGTTTCAAATGCTCATGTCCAAGATCGGACTCTCTTCACCGGCCGTCCGTCTTGCGGGGGAATATTAGGATAGTAAATATCTTGTTACCATATTGAATTAGGAAGATATATTATATTGTACTCTACATATCATATCTTTGAGATACAGCTCACGATACACTTGAAAGCTAATCTTCCTTTCTATGTATATATATACTTATGAGATGATCAATAATAATTAAAAGCCTTTTCATAATCTTTACAATGCCAACTTGCTGGGAACAAAATCCTACATACAAAGACTCAATTTTTAGCTCAAGTTTTAGCTCTAATGAAGGTCATATGGGTTGTGGGAATCCAGCAACTCACCAAGCATCTCAAGAAATGCAGCATTCAACACCTTTCAGTGGCAACCTGACGTCAATGGGACCATAGTGCTAGAGCCTTGTCATTTCTTTTTGATAAAATCAAACTTTTGATATTAAATACTACTCTAATGCCAACTTGCTGAATACTATAATGCCAACTTGCTGATGTTGAGCACTTTTTATTGTCCACTAGGTGAATACTTGATCCCTTTAACGTATGATTTGCTGTCAAATTTCAGCCAAAAGGTGTGCTTTGTTGTCAAATTTCAGCCAAAAAAGTGTACTCTCTTGTCAAATTTGAGCATGTACTTTGTTTTCAAATTTCAGCATCTATTTTATGCTTTCCTATCCAAATTCATCATCTATTTCTGTCAAAAATTCAGCAACCTGAATTTCTGTCAATTGCTGTCAAAATTCAGCAACCTGGATTGCTGTCAAAATTCAGCAACTTGCTGTCAAATTTCAGCAACTTCAATTGCTGTCAAAATTCAGCATGTATAAATTACAACAGCTAACCAAACCACTCTTAGAGAAACCTTGAATTAAACCACTCTTAGAGAAACCTTGAATTAAAAATCTCAAATAATACATTATCAAGAATGAGTTACAAAAGCTAAATTCAGTCACAACCCACAAGGATAAATTACAGCACCTAAATCATCTATGATATATACACCAAAGTAGATTGACCTACTGCTTCATCTAGAACTCCTACTACACCATGAATCAGATTAAAGCTAACAATTTGCAATGCTTCTCTATGTATTACTTTGCGGCATCAACCTTTGAAGAGTTTCAATATAGAAACCTCAAGTAACAAGAGAGAAAGAAATCTGAGAATAAAACTCCATTGGAGAGCTCTTGATATTAACAGAAAGTTTGTTACAAAAGCACTAACTGACAAGAGGGAGAAAGAAAACAATATATACAGCTACGCTACTGGTGCCACATCAGTGACAGGCTAACAAACTAAAACATATATTATATTCCATTATATTCCATATACCCCCCTCAAGCTTGATCTGGTGAACGAAACACAAGACCAAGCTTGGAACAAAGGAACATGTGTCGTTGAGCACCAAGGGGTTTTGTGAACAAATCTGCCAGCTGCACAAAAGTAGCTACATGAATGGTCTGAATGAAGCCATCACCAACCATCTCCCTGATGAAATGAGCATCAATCCTGATATGCTTCGTTCGTTCATGGAAAACAGGATTAGCAGCCAATTGTTGCGCAACCTTGTTGTCACAGTGAAGAGGGATAGGAAGAGGAATGGCAAGGCAAAAATCACCAAGCAAGCCTTGAAGCCAAACCAATTCACTGGCTGTGTAAGACATGCACCTGTATTCACTCTCTGCAGAGGACTTAGAAACAGTACGTTGTTTCTTTGCCTTCCAGGAAATTAGAGAATCCCCTAAGAAAACACAGTAGCCTGAGACAGAGCGACTAGAGAAATTGTATTTGCTCCAGTCAGCATCACAATATGCACGAAGGTTGAAAGCAGTACCCGCAGGATAAGTCAAAGACCAATTTAAAGTGCCCTTTAGATAGCGCACAAGAAACATAGCAGCTTGTAAATGAGGAGCGCGAGGGACCTGAAGGAACTGGCTTAAGTGCTGAACAGGGAAAGCAATATCTGGACGAGAAATTGTGAGATAAAGAAGCTTCCCAATGAGCCTTATGTACACCTCTGGATCAGGAATAGGAATGCCAATGTGAGGTTCGAGACCCAAACCACTTTGCATAGGAAAAGCAGGTGATTTAGTATTAAGCATATTCACATCTTTAAGCAAATCCAGGATATACTTGCGCTGATGAAGTTGTAATCCAGAAGCATTTCTACTGATCTCAAGACCAAGGAAATATCTTGCTAAACCCAAGTCCTTTATGGTAAAGGCTTTATCCAGAGATTGCTTAGTGGCAAGGATCTCAGCAGAATCATTACCAGATAAGAGCAGATCATCTACATAGACTAAGGTAACAGTGATGTGATCACTATCTGTCTTGACAAACAGAGAATAATCATGCTGAGATTGCTTGAAACCAAGGTCTTGGAGATGCTTTGTCAACTCTATGTTCCACTGTCGACTGGCCTGCTTCAAACCATACAAGGATCTCTTTAGTTTACATACCATACCTGGTTTAGCCTTATACCCCAGTGGTGGAATCATGAAAACCTCTTCATCAAGGAATCCGTGAAGAAAGGCATTGTTAATGTCTAGTTAATGAAGTGGCCAATCTTTACTTGCAGCAATAGCCAACAAAGTTCTAACAGTGGTGAACTTGGCTACAGGAGAAAAGGTATGCTTATAATCCTTGTCCTTGATCTGACTATATCCCTTAGCAACCAACCGAGCTTTAAATCTCTCAACCTCACCATTTGGTCTATACTTCACCTTATAAACCCACTTGGAACCAATGGCTTTCTTTCCTGGAGGAAGAGATGTCAGTTCCCAAGTCTCTAGACTTAAAAGGAAAAGTCTTCTCATGAAAAATAACATGGCGAGCAATGAAAATAGTATGAGTCTCCAAATCATACACCTTATATGCCTTATGAGAGCTAGGATATCCTAGCAGAACACATCTTCTAGACGTAGCTTCAAACTTTGCCCTTTGACCCTCAGGAACCAAGGCAAAACAAAGACAGCCAATAACTCTGAGATGATCCAGAACAGGCAGCTTCCCATGGAGTAATTCTGAGGGTGACTTCCAATGAAGAACAGAGGAAGGAAGTAGATTAATGAGATAAGTAGAAGCCAAGATGCACTCACCCCAAAATTTCATAGGCAGACCACTCTGAAGCCTAAGGGCTCTTGCCATTTCAACTAAGTGTCTATGTTTCCTTTCTATCCGGCCATTTTGCTGAGGCACATAAGGGGCAAATCTCTGATGAATGATCCCTTTCTGTAGTAGAAGAGTAGACACATTCATCTGGACAAATTCAGTCCCATTATCTGTTCTAAGGAACTTAATAGTAGTTTGATAATGATTCTCCACATACAGAAAAATCTGAGCAATCAATCCAAATACCTGCTCCTTAGACCTTAATAAGAAAGTCCAAGTAGCACGGGTATGATCATCCATGACAGTAGGAAAATATCTTGCTCCACAGAGAGAAGAAATTTTGTAAGGGCCCCATAAATCCATATGTATCAACTCAAACTTCTGTGCAGCCAAGGATAAATTCTTACTGAATGGTAATTGATGATGCTTTGCAAGAGCACAAATCTCACAATCAAAAGAATTTTTACTCATCCCTGAAAACACAGATAAATGTTGCATTTTGGAAAGAGAGACATGTCCCAATCTGGCATGCCAAGCATGTGTTTCATCCTGCTTATTACAAACTGACTGTAAAACATTAGAAGTCTGCATTTCAATATCAACTGCAGTAGTATTATGTAATTGTGGAAGTTCTCCATCTTCAACAGCTACTTGACTGGACAACTTGTATAAGCCACCTTCTTTAACTCCTTTGGCCATGTTTTGTTTAGTTGAACGGTCCTGAAGAACACATCCAGTGTTCCAGAAAACAAACACAAGATTATCATCAGTAAGTAACTTGGACATAGACATGAGGTTATGCTTGAAAGCTGGCATATATAACACATTCTGAAGAACCAAAGATTCTGATAATCTGACACAACCATATTGTTCTACCATCTGAATAGTTCCATTTGGTAAACCAATACCAATTGGCTTGATCAAATTCTTCACCTCAGACAAAAGAGCTTTGTTATAGGTCACATGGTCAGTAGCACCTGAATCCACAATCCAAGTACACTGTCCAATCTGACAAGTATGAACAACAGGAGCAGAATACAACATACCTGAGAAATTAATTGATCCACCCTGGCCACCAGTTTCATCAAAAGGACTCTTTCCCTTCATTGCTTTCAGCACTTCTTGCAAAACTGCATTAACCAAGGAAGCATCAGGTCTAGACTGAGGAGAATCTTGTTCATCATGGTCAATGGGTGAATTGAACATGTCTTGAACATTTGCTGCAAACTTGCTATTCCCTCCATTCTGAGCTTTAGGACCTTTCCACCACTCTGGATAACCAACCAATTTGAAACAACTATCCTTGAGATGTCCAATCTCATGACAATAGTCACACTTCCTGTCAAACTTCTGCTTCTTGTAATCCCTCTTATCACCATTGTGATTAGGATTATTCCCATAGTTGCTTGAGTTATACTAGTTATGTCCAGAATTAGACTGATTTCCTGCACGTCCACCATGTCTATTCACCGCTAAAGCATCATGATTAACAGTTTGATTCATAGTGATCCCTTTCTGTCTCTCCACACGTAGAACCATGTGAAAAGCCTTGTTAATAGTAGGTAGAGGATCCTGAGACAGAATACTGGTTCTGAGATGCTCATAAGCATCAGAAAGTCCCATCAGAAACTGCATAAGTTTCTGTGTGGATTCCCGATCCATTAATCTTTTGAACAAAGCACAATTACAAGTATCTAAAGCATTACACTCACACAAAGGCAATCCATCAATAGCCTGTAGTTCATCCCATATCTTCTTGATCTTACTATAATAAGCAGCAACAGTCATATTATCTTGCTTTGTATTACTGAGTTCCTGTTGTAATTGAAATACTAGAGGAGCATTGGACTCAGCAAATCTCTCTATAATCTCATTCCACAACTCACGAGCAGACAAGACATGTAAGAAATTATCTCCAATTTCAGATATCATGGAATTAATCAACCAACTCATAACCATGAAATCACATCGCTCCCAGCGATCCAAATCAGGCGAAAATTTATCAGGTTTCAAGCATTTACCAGCTATGAACCCTAGCTTTTTCTTAGAACCAAGCGCAATAGTAACTTGCCTACTCCAGCTATAGTAATTCGATCCATTGAACTTAGTAGATACAAGCTGCGTACCTGGATGATCTGAATTGCTAAGGAAGAGTGGATCTGAATAATCACCGATTCTTTGATTCATTCGCGCAGGATCAGAACGAGCATCGCGATTGGACTCGACTTCTTCTGAAACATCTGGTCTTTGATCAGGCATCTTGAATCAACCAATCAAAAGCAAATCGAACGAGAAACGAGCTAGAGAAGAAGAAGAATTGGATCAAGAAACCAGCAAAACAGAAAACGTAGCTACCAAAGGTCGAACACAGAGATCGGAGATCAACGAGAGGATCGCAACCGTGATCGCTCTGATACCATGAAGAGTTTCAATATAGAAACCTCAAGTAACAAGAGAGAAAGAAATCTGAGAATAAAACTCCATTGGAGAGCTCTTGATATTAACAGAAAGTTTGTTACAAAAGCACTAACTGACAAGAGGGAGAAAGAAAACAATATATACAGCTACGCTACTGGTGCCACATCAGTGACAGGCTAACAAACTAAAACATATATTATATTCCATTATATTCCATAACCTTCTTCTTGGTTGCAGCTGAAAGTACGTCCTCCGTAAGGCAGCTTGTCTTTCAATTTAAACTTGATGAACCAAAGGTTGCAGCTGAAAGTACCATCCTGGTCAAAAAATAATTCTAGGCTTGGCTAATCGTATAAAAACTCCAAATCTAGACAGAAAACTCCTACTACTAAACTTCAGCTTCCTGGTGTTTTATAAAATGACACTCACTACTGAACATTTCAGCTTCCTGATGCAGCTGATGTTTCAGAAAACTCCTACTACCAAACTTCAAACTCTCCATCGTATCTCGAACGTGTGACCTGAATTGCAAAGAGAGCAAAGGAGGAAAACAAGGATTAACGAACAACTTACTAACGTAAAAGATTAACTTCAGATGCATAATCAAAACCTTACAAAAACCAGACCAATTTCATCAAAAGCGCATCAATCGAGCACAGTTCTTTGTTCTTCTGATTTTTCAACCTCGAATTGATTCATATCATTTTCGGTTAATAATGAAATAGTTCGGGTATAATTTTACAATTTTGAAAGTTCTCATTATTTTTGGTTGAATGTTAATAGTTTGTATTATTTAAAGTTATTTTTCCTTAAAAATATTATTATTATCATTGAAATAACAAGTGAATCTGGACCATTCCTCTATTTTTTATCCAACGCTTAAAAATCGTTAACTCCGTTGTACTCTAAGAGCTAGTTTCTCAGGAGCTTAAATCGTACCTAATAAATGCTAATATGATAAATGTTTATCTTAATTATCTATTCTCTTAAATGTTAATTTCATCACTAACTAAGAACACATCATTTTCGTCTCCTTCCTCTACCACAATCTCCAAACTCGTTCCCGTCTCTATCTCGTTCGTCAATCCCTTTGTTTCATCCCGACGCCCCCACCTTCCCCGATTAAAAATTAATCTGAATGCTAATATTTTAAATAGTTACCCTAATTATCTCTTCTCTTAATGCTAATTTCATCACCAACTAAGAACGCATACTCTTCGTCTCCTTCATCTACCACAATCTCTAAACTCGATCATTCTGATCTCTACCTCGTTCGGCAATCCCTTCGTTTCATCTTGATGCCCCCTTCTTCCCCGGTTAAAAATCAATCTGAGTTAATTAGATATTTTTAATCTATCTATATATTTTATATATAATAAAATTGATCATTTGAGAAAGTATTGTCAATTGGACTAATTAATGTTTAACCGTAATTTTCTCCTCTCTCTTTCTATCTCCCATCTATCCTAATCTTAATCCTAATCCTAATCCTAATTCTAATCCTATCCTAATCTTAATCTTAATATACTATAAAATTAGGGGTTCCCCAAATTAAACACACTGCATTTAATGCTTTATTTTTAATTTATCATTTTTTTCTTTTCTAATTTCTTTCATACTTTTACGAATATATCGCCCAAATGAAGATTTTGACCCATCAACACATGTCTATAATGGATTCATATGGAACATATCATAATCTTCTATTCTACGATTCCGCAACGCCTTATTGTGAAGTTTTATAGGCCATAAAATTCGCGCGTAGCGCGGGCCCAAAAGTCTAGTATATAATAAAGTTAGATGTTTGAGGCAATAAATTATAAACCCCAACATTCAATGTCATACCATTAATCCTAAATCAACAATACAAAACTAGACTTTTGGGCCCGCGCTACGCGCAAATTTTATGGCCTATAAAACTTCACAATAAGGCGTTGCGGAATCGTAGAATAGAAGATTATGATATGTTCCATATGATTCCATTATAGACATGTGTTGATGGGTCAAAATCTTCATTTGGGCGATATATTCGTAAAAGTATGAAAGAAATTAGAAAAGAAAAAAATGATAAATTAAAAATAAAGCATTAAATGCAGTGTGTTTAATTTGGGGAACCCCTAATTTTATAGTATATTAATATATAATAAAGTTAGATGTTTGAGGCAATAAATTATAAACCCCAACATTCAATGTCATACCATTAATCCAAAATCAACAATACAAAACTAGATTTTTCACATGGGCTAAATTTTGACACTTTGTATATGTATTCATAATAGGCTTGAATTTGAATTCCAAAATTTCTAATATATAGTTGAATTATGTGTTAATAAGAGCTACCAATACTTTAGTATATAGTCATTGTTCACTAATAATTAGTCTTTATTAATATTAATATTTACGTATCCTTCAAATACAATCAGTTTCAAGTTTTTACTTTTTATTTGCATTCAATCTTATATTTACGCATTCATTGGATTTCTTGCGAACGCTTCCAATTGAGGGGTTGGGACAGACGATGCACCCAAGACAATTCAGGTGTGTTCTTTGCTATCGCCATGCGATTCCTTTATATCCCGTTGATTATACTTGCCCTTGTTGCTCTTCCAAGATCATGGATTATATCGGGGATCACGCTGTTCATTGTGCCAATGATATTGGCCTTAAATTTCGCCATAATTTGGTTCGGGATGTCTTGGGTGATATTTGTAATCAGGCTGGCGTTGTGGTGCGAAAAGAAGTGCCCCTTGGATTTTTGTCTGAGGAGGGGAAGGATCTTCGGCCAGCAGATCTCCTTGTCTATTGTTGGGACAAAGGGAAAGATGTGTGTTTGGATGTTACAGGTCTTTCTCCTTTCACAGGTGTTGGAGTCGATGCTTTTGTTCCTGGAGTTGTTGTTTCTAACGTTGTTGCCAAGAAGAAGAAGAAGTATGAATCTAAGTGCATTGATAATGGCTACAATTTTATTGCTTTTGCCTTCTCCACCTTTGGGGAACTAGGGGGTGATGCTCTCGATTTTTTGTCTAGGGTCACACGTGTTGCTCACAGTCACGCAATTAATCTAAATATTCGGGCTATCATTTTTCAGAGGTTGAGTTTTGCTTTGAACAAGGGTGTTGGAGCACAATTAGTTGTTAGGCTCTCATCCAACTTTTTGTAATTCCCAATATTATACTCCCTCAGTTTGCAAATATAAGTCGTCTGAGAGGAGTTTCTCCGTTCATTTATATATGTCGTTTGATAATATCAAATTAATTAAAAAGGAGTATGTACACTTTTTTCTCGATTAGAGTAACAACCTTTTCTATTGCATCGGAGCATTGTTCTTTTCTATGTCTTTCATATGCCCTTTTACAATTTCCAAGACAGGATCTGAGGACTTAGATTAAAAAATATGCATTATATTTACTTTTCTTAATCATTGTGTTGTTTGTTGAAACGACTTATATTTGCAAACGGATGGAGTACTTTTTTATATCTTATATTAAAATAAAATAAAATTTATTTAAAACATAAAAAATTCATCAATAGTTAATACTTAAACTCAAAGCCATGAACAATTAATTAATTTTGTTAATGTATAATAAAAGAATATATTGGAAGTGACATTAAGGAATGTTTTATTTAGTCCAATATTCATACTAAATATATTAAAGAGTATTTTATTTCTAATACAAATAAATTTCATAAGAGGGACATCAATATCCTAGTATATCTCATATAAAACTATTAGCCCTTGAGAAAATTATGGCAACCGATACCTATTCAATGCATGAACTAATTCCTTCTCATCAATTCCTTTTCATCTCATTCATGAATTTTAATAAAAAAATTCATCTTCTCTTAGTTGCAACCAATACAATTAATATTTATATTTCTTCATATTCTTCAACTCCATAATATCAAATTTAGTTAATAAATGCACTAAATTAATAAATTTTTAAAACTAAATAATTGTTAATATTTATTAATAAAAATTAGTGTAACAAAATATATCTATTTCGAATTGGTGAGAATGTGAGGTGATAAGTTGTAATTTAGTCATATATATAAATGTTGTTTCGTATACGTGTTATATTTTTATTAAAATAAATAAAAAGAAAAAAAATTAAATTAAAGAAAAAAAGTCGCTCATCGTCACCCTCCTTTCGTCCGAAGATCTTCGTCCGCCGCCTATCTACACCCTAAACCGCCTATTTACAACATTATACTAGATACGAAAATCCGTAACTGCCCCGTGCATAGCGCGGGGGTCCGAATCTAGTAATCTTATCTATATAAAGATTGGTTGTCCAATGCCAAAATTGAATGAAATCGGTACCGGGCTTGATACGGGCCGGTCATTAAAATGCCGTGCTTATGGTACCGATTATTAATGGACCGAAGATTAATGGGCCTTAAATTAATGTATCAGGGCTTGATATCTAAATTTTGGTGTCTGGTGGACCGTGTACTCCTTGTGGAAATGTCCTCCTGAATACCATTGCTTTCTGCCGCTTCCACTCCTTTTGAGGCCAATTCAACGAAGACCGACGCAAGCGATACCGCCAACTTCACCTTCCTCCAATCCCTCGGTGGCGGCTCAGCCTCTGTTCCATAGTAAGTAAGCTTCTTTCGATGAGCGGTGGAGAAGCGACGACCATGGTGGCGGATGATTCCGCAGAGCTGCAGTATGTGACGGCGAAGACATCTTTCTGGTGGGACATTGCGATCCCTTCTCCATCGCCCAGAACATTAATTATGCTCTCTCTTAAATGAATTACTGCGGACCAGTCTCTATTTCTACTTATGGCGACACTAATAAGATTCCTAATGCTATTCAACAAGCTCTCCAAACCTTCATGTGGGCAACCAAGCTCCCCAATTTCACCCACAATCAGTCCACCTACCGTGCCCTAATCCTCAAGATTTGCTCTTTTCGCCGCTTTGAATATTTGCACAAGGTGCTCGACGAAATGCTCAACTCGATTGGGTCGCCTCCGGATGAAGATGTTTTTGTTACAGTCGTACGGGGGCTTGGACGTGCCCAGAGGATCAAAGGGGTAAGTGAGAGCAGAACTTTGCTTAGCTTTTTCAGTGTTACTTGCTTAGTTAAATTGAATCTAATTGTTTGTTTCAACCTGTCAAACTTTGATTCGTCAACCGCTTGATGTGATCGGAGAGGTTTGAATCTGAATCGATAATTCTTGTTTTTAAACTCAGAATTCGCCTTCGTTTTCCTCTTTCTATAAAGGTTTTTTTTAATCTTGACAATTTAATTAAGGTCTCAGAAGTTCATCTCAGAACAGGTAGGTAGGTAACAGTTGCATGTGTTTCTCTTCTGAGATTTTGTTTGCGTGACGATTTATGTGGTTAGACTTGTTGATCTGTCCAATACAGTTTCTCTAGATTCAGTATTGCCTCATTTTCTGCATTTTGTTCTTGAAATTCATCCTCCTAATTCAGTCTTTTACTTGGGAAGATAGTGTTGATAAAGAAACAAAGGCATGGATGATCAGACAAAAGGCGGCACCATACAAGAGTTTTGCATACCTGATTACATACTTGATGGAGATGGAGCCTGAAATCACTGACCTAACTCCTGAGTTCCCTGTCGTTGTCTTTGTGAACTCTAAGAGTGGTGATCAACTGGGTGGTAATCTTCTTACAACATATCGGACGCTTCTCAATTCGAAACAGGTGTGAACTTTAGCTGTATTATTATCAAAAGAGAGGTAAGTGTGGATAAATTTGGGATTTTCATTGATTCTGACATGAAAAATGAATCAGGTTGTTGATCTGTTGGAAGAGGCTCGAGATAAGGTGTTGTGTAGGATTTACCATAACATAGAGAAGCTCAAGCAAAATGGAGACGATTTAGCTGCTAAATCCGAGGAGAAATTGAGAATTATTGTGAGTCTAGATTATTGATATGTAGTGCCATAATTCAAGTAAGATCATTGCGTTGTTAATCTTATAGATGTTACTGATGCAAATCATTAATCAGGTTGCAGGAGGACTGCTGGATGGCTTCTTGGAGTTGTGTGTGACCTAAAATTGCCACATCCACCACCACTCGCTACTGTCCCGCTCGGAACTGGAAACAGTCTACCCTTTGCATTTGGATGAGTCAGTTTTCCTTTCTTAACAATCTATGAGCATTATATTCTTGAAATCTACATTGCAAATTCTTAATAACTGCATTGTATAGGTGATTCTTTGTCAAATCACAATTTCATCAATCCATTACCTTCGTAAGAGTGTATATTTGCCTCTCCTTCAGTGTTTTTGGTCCATTTGACTTTATCTACATTGCAAAGTCTTAATAACTGCATTGTATAGGTGATTCTGTGTCAAATCACAATTTCATCAATCCATTACCTTCGTAAGAGTGTATATTTGGCTCTCCTTCGTGTTTTTGGTCCGTTTGACTTTATTGGCGTAACTGTTTCTGTATATTGCAGCATCATATTGATTTTTTCATTTAACCATCCCATTTATTAGGTAGCGTTATTATTCTTCAATTTTGGTTTATTGCATTGTAACCGTTTGGATTAATTGTTGATATTTATGTTTCTTGCAATTCCTATTCTGTCACTTATTATCATCAATTTCTGCTCCTATAAATATTGTGTTCATCTTTCATTTTTCATATTGCCTCCTCATTCGGATTCTGTTTTTTGTGTTCACTTCATTTTGTGTCCCTACGCTTTCCACGCGATGGCTTCTTCTTCATCCCTACAAATCTCTTCCGCTGGAAACGCTCTCAAGAGTTCCAAGTCCCGACGGGGACAATCCAGTTTGTCTTCGAGCAAGCAAGGTCGCGGGTTTGGTGGTTCTACCGTTGTCTTTTCTGATTTGGCTTCGAGAAAGAATTTGCTTACATTTGTGATCTTCCAAAATTCATCTTCGTTGGATCTTCATGCATCTTCTTATTTTATTTCAAGTCAAAGATTGCTTACATTTGTGCAGATGACAGGAAGCTCGACAACAAAAAGGTTTCAGACTGATCTTCCATTACTTATGGCAAAAAATTAGAATGAAACATAGGACACCAAAGCATGGTTAGGTTGTTGTTTAATCACATTCCTTCGAGGTAACGCCATTTTTCTAACGCATGCATAGTTGATATCACAGTAAATAGTTAGAGATCTTACCTCACGGTCCCACAAAAATATGTTTGCGTTGAGTTGTCAGATTTATAGTTGAATTTGTATAGTTTTTACCATCCTATGATATGTTTTTGTTCTAATTGAAGAAAAATGCAGTAATCATGCTTCACTTAGCTTTTAATGTGAATAAATCCTCACTTTGTTCTTATAGTTATTCCTATCTAATTATTTTCTCTTCTTCTTATCATGGTTTGAGCTATCTTATATAATAAGTGTTACCCATAAACCATTACGAAACTTTTAGTTTAAAAAAATCCTTAGTGTTTCAACTGCATGGTGTAATTATTTTTCTTTAACTCCGAGAATGGGAAGTTCTGCCAATTACTTCTCTTTGGATACTTGGATCTGTAGGTATATTTATCCTTCTAATTTTCTTGTTCGAAGTTGTTATTGATTCTTCTGCTTCAATTGTTTGTTCATACAGTTTTCATTCTATAGGGCGACGGTGTGTGCGACCAATCCAAAGCTTCAAGGAAGAGAAAGATGTTGGTCAAAATAAAGTCTTTATGTGTAAGAAGAATCAAAAGAAGAATAAGTTTTTTCATCAATTCGTTTATCCACACATTAGAGTAGATTGTTATACTGAAATCGAAATCTAGCTTTCCATTTAGTGTTAATTCTATATCGTCCATCCATTAGATTGAGTAAGATGCTGGATTGAAGTATAACTTTGCATAAAATGGTCATTTATCTGATTTGTTGAAATCACAAATGAAAAGTGGAAGCACCCAATTCGTTGGATCAGATAGCGACCAAGTTCAAGGTTATGAATGAAGCTAATGGTGGTATTGATCAGAAGTTGCATCATGCTTGTTCAAGCTAAAAAAATGATTTTAATTGGTTGATTTTTAGGCTTGAATGGATTTGAGAAACTAAAGCACAACTCTCATTTGTAGATGGGCTATGTTTGAATTTGAGTAGGAAGCTTGATGGAGTAGGAAGCTTGATGGAAGTATATAGCTGGTCAAATATCTGATGTGTTGTTTTTGCTAATTTTTCTTCATAGATTACCAGATATAAACTAGCATGTGTTCCCGTACCATGTATGGGGTCGCATGTAATAAATATTTTATACTATTAACTAATTTATAGATTGTAGTTTATACTTTATGGTTTATAATTTACAGATTATAGTTTATAGTTTACAATTTATGTTTTATAGTTTAAGTTCATTAATAACTCAACTTAATTAGATTGATAACATTGACAAAGATATATATATATAGATTTAGGCTCCTGAGAAACCACCTCTTAGGGAGAAACGGAGTTAACGATTTAGAGGCGTTGGATCAAATTCGGATGAATGACAAGGATTAAATCAGAATTATCAAGAAATCCGGCTATCAAATCTCAACCCTGTCTCTCTCCACCCTAAACCCTTCTCTCTCGTTCTCTCCAGCCCTCTCCTCTCCTCCACCTCTCTTCAAACGCACCAGAGACTTCATTCGTCCTCCTTCATTCGCCTCCGCCTCTCGCCTTCCTCCGCAGAGACTTCATTCGTCCTCCTCCTCCTCTCCTCTGCCTCTTTTTCTCTAAATCTTCTCCCACTCACTGTTGCCCTAAATTCGTCGGAGACTGCACTCTTCATTCGTCCGACTGCACTCTTCCAAGGTACCTCTTCCTCTCTCGTTTCTTCATTCGTTGTTTGCATCTCCATTTTAGATTTCGAAGTTAGGTTTTGATAAAATTCGAATGAAGAGAACTTTCGTTTCTCTGAGTTATCGATTTCGATTTTTGATAGTAGATTCGGGCTGAGAATCTGGTAGTAGAATTTTGCTTCCATACTGAATTTTGCTTCCATTTTTTATTTCGTTTCTCTGAGAACCTGTTCGATTCTGAATTTCGAATTAACCTGTTCGATTCTTAGTTTTTTTTCAATGGGACTTTTGCAATGGGACTCTCTGCAGGTCGCCTTTGAATGGGACTGAATTTTTGAGAACCTGCTTCCATGTTCGATTCTCTGAGAATTTTGCAATGGGACTGATAGTAGATTTTTGATAGTAGATTCACTGAGAATTTTTCAGAACCTGCTTCTAGGTCGCCTTCCATTGTTCTCTTTTTGATAGTAGATTTTTTATAGTAGATTCACTGATTTTTTATTTGGTATGAGTGAATGGCCGAATGGATATAGGTTTTGCTGATGTGTTTTGCTGCAATGGGACTGATTTTTGATTTTTGCTTCCATTTTTGAAGTTTCAATCTTTATGTCAATATGCCTATCAGGTTTCAGATCATGTCTAATTATCTGATTTTGTCTTTGCAGCAATTGCTGGAGTTCTATTCCTAAGAGAGTTTCGTCTTTTCTTCCAGGTAAGATCTTTCACTAGTATTTCCATTTCTAACTGCTTACTGTAGGCTAGTGCATTTCATGACTTTCCTCCTCTTCTTGCATGCAGAAAATATCATTTTCTGGTCTAGTTCGCACCGCTATCAGGTCAGTTTCTTCTTGCCTCTCTTGTATCCACTTACTTAGTAAGGAACATATAGTTTGACCAAAATTATAATGGCTTCCAAATTTTGTTAGTCTGACCTTAAATATATACTGTAGTAGCAATAAACTTGCACCGCTTTCTCGACTTTTTTGTTAGTAAATACTCTAGCAGAAAGGAAGTTCTTACACACTGTTCTTAAATTTATGTCTGTTTGCAGTGGTGCAGTTGTAGCATTCTTTGTGTACAGATTGTTGTATAACCAACATGCAAAAGAATCCGATATCAATTCCTTCAAAGAGGATGCACGAAATCCGAACATTGATGGAGAACCACAAATGTGAAGAACTGGGCACAATTTAGAGAAGCAAGCCTTGCTAATTATTGTAGTTCAACGTGCTTGAGATGAAGATTTAGCCGTGTAACACTACAAGCAAAAAATAGCTGCCATTTTAATTTCTTTTCTGTTTCTTGGATGAATATCAGACACTGGTTACTGGCTAGTAATAAATAGGAATGCCTTTGTGCATAATGCAAGTCTGTTAATTGTCTTTTAGACAATTTTCTTAGGGTAACCTCCTCAAATTGCATCTATATTTTTTTACATCTTAATTATGGTGGAGAATCATTATTTTTTAAGCACGTGCCTCTAAGGGTAAGACACATATCTGTCATATATGATATATTTGTTATTGAAAGGAAAATCATATGAAGATGGAAAATAGAATGAGCAACGACTTGGTGCATATCGATACGAATTTGGTGCATATCGATACGAATTTGGTGCATATTGTCGCAGAATTGGTGCATATTTATACAGATTTAGTGCATATCACTACAGATTTGGTGCATATCGCTAAAGATTTGGTGTATATTGCTAAAGATTTGGTGCATATCTATACAGATTTAGTGCATATCGCTACGAATTTGGTGCATATCGCTACGGATTTGGTGCATTTATATAGATATGTGTTGCATATCAACTATAAAATTGTAAAACTTGAAACATACATGAGCACTTATCTCTTAAATTAAACTGCATATAAAATTCAATATTTCTAAAACCCAAGTTTACGTAATACCAAAAATTAACTCTAATTCCAATATCTCTAAAATATTAAATTGCATATTAACACCAACTAAAGGATTCTCTGCAATTTCAGTTATCATGAGAAAGTTCATGGTTTTTGTGTCTGTCTTCAACACATTGAGTACCGAATAATAATAATTCTTCGTCTTTAAAACCATCATCTTACATAAAAAAAACATCGTTTGAGGAAGAGTACATCACTTCATCATTTGGGTTCTTCTGCATATTTGAACTTGTGTTGTGCATATCAACTAAAAAGGCGTACATTGAGGAACAATAGATCACATCATCAATTGGGTTCTTCTGCATACCTGAATCAGTTTTTCGCATATCAATGAACAGTTAATGCACATCCGTTAACAACAATTGCATATCAAATAAATCAGATTGCATAACTACAAAAACGAACTTAGGGGAAAAATCCAACATAACTACTGCATAACGACGATTATGAACTGCGTATTGATTTATTGTTATCGCATATCATAATGAAACTCTAGCGACTCATAGTAAAATTCAATAGGGCATGCGATTTGAGAGGCGATAAACATTGATAGCAAATCAACACATCTAGTGCATATCATGTAATTCCGATTGCATAACGGTGGGAAAATATGCATATGCCAACTTAATAACGACATAAAAGAAATCATTCAAAACCCTAAATAGCTACTGCACAACGACGATTAACACCATCGTCGTTGCATATTAGGATGAAACCCTAACGAACCTTAGTGAATATCAATACTTTTTGTTTGTGTCTTTCGTGTCAATAACACATTCGGTACCATATAATGCTTCTTCGTCATCATCTGACATACAATCGACACCATCGTCTGAGGAAGAATATATCACATCATTAGGTCGGTTCTTCTGCATACCTGATACAGTTCTGTGCATATCAATGAACCGTAAATGCACATTCATTTAGAACAACTGCATACCAAATATATCAGATTGCGTAACCTCAAAAATATAACTTAGGGGCGATTTACATGAAAGTATCTTGTGAATCTAATATGAAAGTCGAATGTCACATCCACTTGACTAATAATTCGATTTGATAGGCGAATGTTATTGTTAGAATCAAAACGTATCTACTGCATATCAATTATATCCAATTGCATAACAAGTATTCCGAAACGCATACGACTACAGTTTTACTGCATAACAAAATTAATGTGAAACCCTAAACTGCTACTGCATACCGCCAAATGTCACATGCATATCGTTTTGGTGTTGTCGCATATCAGAATGAAACCCTGTTTAACCCTAGTTTGATGCATAAATCAAAGTCGAATATACTCAAACCCTAATAAAACCCTAATCAAATCCTATGGATCTATTATACCAAAGTCGATTTAAGTAAACAAATTTGATGCATATCTCAATACTAACCTTCTTCCATGGAGATTTGAGTGGTGTTGTATCAATCGTCTATTTTTACTGTCGGGAAGAAAAAACTGGACGTGAATGACGATGGAAGAGAGGCAGCGTGAATTGATGGAAGAGAGAGAGAGAGAGGCACCGTGAATTAAGGAAGGGGTTATGCTATTTTTTCCTTATTTTTTTTAATTACAAGACTTCTAATCTAGCCCTTCATCTAATCTCATCCTATGGCTCCTATTTGTTAACTCCATTTTACTACAAAAATGGTCTTACCAGAGCCTCCCTCTATATAGATTTATAGAGAGAGAGAGAGAGAGGTAAGTTCAGGTGTAACGAGCATTGTGGTGTAACGGTGTAACGAGTATTTTTCTTTAATGATATTCAAGTTTGTTAAGGTTGATATTCAACTTTATGTAGATTTAGGTTATATATGCACTAATCGCATTCTCATATGTTTGTGCCTCTATTCAATCTTTTACGCTATTTATTCATGTTTATTTAGTTGAATATCTACCCTATATTGATATAGGTAAATTAAGTTGAATATCAACCTTAACAAACCTGAATATCATTTAGGGTGAATACTCGTTACACCGTTACACCGTAAGAGGTTGTTACACCAGAACTTAAATCTATCTATCTATATATATATATATTTAGGTTCCAGTGTAATAACCTTTTGCGGTGTAACGAGTGGATTAATTAGATCCATTGGATCTACTCTAAATCAATGGCTCATAAATAATTTCGGATGGTATATGTTACCATTATAGTCTTGCATACACCCAATCATCTCTACATGGGGAAAATCCCTTAATTAAGGGGATTTTAAATTATTTACTTTCCAAAATTAATCCCCAAAATACTACTATACTCGCTTTCGATCAATTCTTCATGGGAGCGAGATATCTATGCTTTCTTCCGATCAATTTTGTCTGCCCTTCTAATTGATTTCTTGAGAATGAAGTCGTGAAGATCCAAATTTGATGTATATCTATTCTTTTCCTATTACATCCATCAATATTAATAATGGCAACTTGTTGACTAGGTGCTTACGTTACGTATTGTTTGAGCCAACTTCTTGGAAATTATTTTTTTGATGTTGTTGAAGAAAAGGATCTCGCTCTCGCTTCCGGTTCTTCACCGCCTTCATCGACTTCACCTCCGCCACAGCCGAAGAGGATCTTGATGTTGCAGTCTCCACTAAAACCCTAATTGCCGGATTCAATGGCGTCGAAATTCGGTGTCGTCGGCGCATTCCTGAGCGGAGAATCCGTCAGATTTGGGATGCCATCGATTCTCGCCAGTACAAGAACACTCTTAAGCTCTCCTCTTCTCTCCTCACCAAGCACGTACCCGAACACTCCATATGCTCCTGTAAGTTCCTTCAATTTTCCATCGAAAGATCAATGGAAAATCTTGAATTGTCCTGTGCTTCGTGATTAGGCTTTAAAGGCTGTTATACTAGAGAGGATGGCAAAGCATGAGGAGGCTTTGTCTATTTTCATAAGTGCGAAAGAACAGTTGCACAAGAACGAGTCATTCTTGATGGATGAACTTACTCTTAGTACATTGCATAACTTCTTTCAAAAGACTTAAACGATGTAAGTTTAGTTTTGGTTTTGGTGTCTGATGGTACATATATATTATGATGTATTGATGAGTGTATACTGTTTGATTATTGCAGTGGATTTGGCGACAAGCTGAGTATGCATGTTTTAATTAAGTGATATTCAGGATAACACTCTTGGGAGTTTTGCTATTCATGATTATCATTTTTAAAAGCTATAAATCAATATTAATATTCATGTTTAATTAGGTAATATTCAGGATAACACTCTTGGGATGACTGAGAAAGATTCAAACACAAGCTCAGATCCAATATTAGACATGATATTCACGACTTTGCATGACAATGTTCATGTATCTAGAATATGATATTAATGTTTTTAAGTGATGATATTAATATCTATATGAAATTACAAAATAGCATACTAGATTCACACAAAAATGACAATTATCTAGAACCAAATGGTGATATCAGATTGTACTTGATTCATATTCAAAAAACATTATTGATTATAATTGCATAAACATGATCTTGTAATCACATAAGACTGAACTGAGACACATATTTGTGAATGCAAAGACTGAATACGTAAGTATACAAAACAGAATATCGGGTTAACAAACTCAAATACAACTGCATGACATGACTAAATATGTAAGTAAATGACATTGAATATCAGGTTAACAAACTCGAATACGACTGCATTGATGAATATAGTTTGCATATGTCAGAAAATAAACTTGAATATCAACTAAATAAACATGAACAAATAATCGTAAAAGATTGAACAAAGGCACAAGCATATGAGAATGCAATTAGTGCATGTATAATATAGGTAAATAAAGTTGAATATCAACCTTAACAAACCCGAATACGATTGAGGAAAATAAAGGTGAATATCAACATATACAAACCCGAATACGACTGAAGTAAACAAAGTTGAATATGAACACATTCAGCAGAAACGATTTTGGTAGTTAGATGGAGAAAATTTAGGGTTCTCTCTCCTATTTTTTATAATTTCACATTTTAATTAAATTAATTAATTAAAACAAATTACTCATCATCCGATTGTTCCCTATAATTAAGGATTCTAATTTATTTTTTCTTTTTTTCTCCTTTTAAATCAGGCCATCCAATTTATCTAATCCGACGCTCCTGATTTGTCCCCTCGTTACACCATAAAACTCGTTACACCGGAACCGGCCTCTATATATATATATTTAAGATAAAGATAAAATATGATAAAAGATAAAAATCTATATTTCTTTTTGTTATATAACCTATTAGATATCTTTTTGATTTTTTTACTTATTTAATTCAAAGATATATATTAAAATATAAAGTCGGATGACGTGGAGGATGACATGGTGGATGATGTAGCATAACTTAGAGGTCGACACATAGGCGAATTGAATATAAAGGCGACATGTGGCAAAACAACGTTCTGTTTTAGTATATACTAGCGTGTGTTCCCGTACCATGTACGGGGTCGCATGTAATAAAATATTTTAATAATATATTTATATTTTATACTATTAATTGGTTTATAGATTGTAGTTTATACTTTATGATTTATAATTTATAGATAATAGTTTATAGTTTACGATTTATGTTTTATAATTTAAGTTCATTAATAACTCAACTTAATTAGATTGATAAAATAATAATAGATAAAGATATAAATATATAAGATAAAGATATGATATGATAAAAGATAAAAATCGATATTTCTTTTTGTTATATAACCTATTAGATATCTTTTTTATTTTTTTATTTATTTAAATTAAAGATATATATCAAAATATAAAGTCGGATGATGTAGAGGATGACATGGTGGATGATGTAGCATAGCTTAGAGGTCGACACATAGGCGAATTCAATATAAGGGCGACATGTGGGAAAACAACGTTCTGTTTTAATATATGTATAGATAGATGGCAAACTTAATTTCTTTTTATCTTTATTAAAAGGTGACTTTGCCTAGAAGCCTCTTTCTATGAAACTTTTTTACTTAAAAAAGAATGATTACACAATTTTTTTTTTAACGCAATCATTTAAAAAATTAAACTTTTGGCATTTACATAAGAATGGTAACGTAATATTTTTTGAGTACATAGCATTCCCACGCTATCTAAACAGATGATTCGGGAAAAAATGCTAAAAGATATATCTTTGTTAACATAACCTTAGTAGTCTTATCCAAAGATCCCGAAAGGGTTTTCACCTTCATATCAATCGCTAAAAAAACAAGTTTAACACTATTCTATATATTTTGAAATTAATTTACACATATATCAACCTTATAAGGATATAAACGATAACATTCACAAATCTTAATAAGTTGTACGAATTTCCTGAGCAACATTTGTTAACAAATACCTGCATCTTACACAATACAAATAAACATAAAAAATTGTAAAATCATGTATTATGATTATAATAAAAGAGACTACTGGAGTATTATACATACCGCTTATATAATTTGTTAAAGACCCGCGCGTAGCGCGAAACAACAATTCAACACGAAATATACTCGCGCGAAGCGCGGGTTCCCGTTTCTAGTCCTATATAAGACAAGGCATTGCCTCCTATCAATTAAATCAAGGAGCATTTCCAGGAATCCACTACTTGTGCTCTTGCAATGACATGAGGACCTTAAGGATCCAATAATGCATTTGATAGGAAAATGAAATCTCATTTTCACAACCTAGTCCGATCCAACTTAATCATGGGATGAATTAATCCAATTATCATTGAAGATGGAATAACTCTGAATAGCCCACATTGCCGAATGATTATACATTCAGTTTTCCAGGCTGCAACCAATTTTCTTATGTAGTACGGAGTGTATAAAAATTATGCTACTAGTATATTTGTTACAGGAATCTTTGTTGGATCTCAACAGCTATGCAAGGCATCTTGCTAATCTGTTCGTTTTAGATTAAAAAAAAAAAGGCAAACAAGGGAAAGAGTATAAGATACTTCATTATCCTACAAGGAAAAGATTCAAGAATAATTATTATTGTGTGAATTGCGAATGGATGCACATTTGGGCGATTGACATGCACTTTCTTCAGTAATGACATGCACATTTAGGCCATTGACATGCACTCGGTCAGATTTGCATGTCATTGATAATATGTGAAAAGTACATGCACACACCCCGAAAATGCATGTCAATGGCAAATTATCAATGACATGCAAATCTGACCGAGTGCATGTCAATGACCTAAATGTGCATGTCATTACTGAAGAAAGTGCATGTCAATCGCCTAAATGTGCATCCATTCGCAATTCGCACAATAATAATCATTCTCACCTGATCCGGATTCATCCTACAATACATATAATGTTCATCTTTCCTTTATTTAATTTTCATTAGAAGGTGATAGGAAGGTATCTCACAAAATACCTAAATGATGGGTAAAAATTGTTCAGAGCATTTACTGGTTCAGTGAAAACCCCAAAAGAAATCAAAAGTGGGGTTACTTGGTAACTTGATTTGCTTACACCACATATGGCTGCTCATGATGACCTATCCATGATCCATATTCAAGTTTACATAATATTTTTTCTGACTTGTCATAAAAAACAGTACTAAACTTGTAGTTCTAAACATGACAAGAAGGCTTGCATTTACCAAATGCTTACAAACTGACCTTACTTCTTAAACAAACACACACCATCAACATTCCTCGCTCGAAACTCGACACTTTTCAAGTCGCGGAGATGCTGTAAAATCTCTTGAAGAAGATCTATGCCTCTATCCCCTTTGCTTAAAGATCCAAAACCATGCTTTATAAACTCTTTATCTTCCTCTAGTGCTTGTAGCCTCTCGTATAATCGTTCCACCTCTTCCTCGATCGTGAATCTCCTCTTTTCAGATCCAAATTCTGTCAAAGGTATCCCATCCATTAAAAAAGGATCCAGCCTTCCCCCAACTTCGCCAAACAATTCATCGTCATAAAGTTGCTTCGCCTTTGAACCATTTGTTGTCTTCAATTTTTCAGTATTTTCTTGGTAAAACCGCTCAAACGAATCCAAGTTCCGTATTTGATGCTCCTCTTCTTCAGCCAAACTGCAAAGATTTTCCTCTAACACCTTGAGTTGGTCCAAAATAGATAATCTCTCATCTTCAAAGCAACTCAAGGATTCCTTAATATTCAGAATTTTATCTGAAGGATGATGAAGCCCGTTTTCTTTCGAGTCACCATTCACGATAATAGCCGTTCCAGAAATCTCCTCCTCGTTGCTACAAGAAACCGAAGAAATTTGTTCTTCGTATTCTATTAGTTTGTTCATACATGCCTCAAGCTCCCTCTCTCGTTTGACCAGGATCTCGTTCATAAGCCGCAAAGCCTCATGGTCGTACTCAACTTGTTCTTCCATCATTCTTTGGTACTGCAAGGCTTCCATCTCTATTGCAGCCTTTTCTTCATGAAGCCGGTTGATCATTGCCATTGTCTGGCTGGCTGCAACCGCTGCAGCGTTTCTCTCTTCCTCAAGCTCTTCATATAAAGCATGAAACGCCTTTCGTTCAGCTCTCAGTTCTGACTTGAGTTCCTCCATAGTTGCTTCTCCTATAAAATATTCAGCATCATTTACAAAACTCCCGTTCAATGATCCTTCGTTTGCGGTTTTGCTTCTCCCTATGAGTAGCAGCCTCCTGTGTAAAAGTTGAAAGCTGTCTATGGAAGTCGGGGTATCGGGAGCTCTATCTCCGTCTACCTCATTGAGTTCGTTTTCATTGTCGTTGTCTCCTTCAGATCCTATGCAACCATAACTTTTGCTCAATTACTGAAGATTAGAACTAATTTGCTAGACAAAGAACAAAGAGAAAAGAAGCCTTACCAGAGATACCATTTTCTACTAAATGAATCTTGTCATTGTTTTCACAGACTCCATTGCTCTCTTTGTGGCATACAACTCGGGAATCTGCAAATAATTAAAGTTAAGAAAACACATAATTACTTGACAACAAAACAAACCGCACCATGACAAAGACAAGGAAATGAAAATTCAGTACAAAAAGGCACCTATGCTGGGAATTTTGACATCTAGATCACTTTCTTGCGTCACATTATCATCATCGCTGTTAACGAGTGAAACACAAGGCTCTTGATGACCAGCAGCTTCCAAATAGATCTCTCTCGTTGTCTCTTCTGCTTGTTCTTGCATGCTAGGAACTTTCTCAACCTTGTTTTCATCTTCTTCCACCAAATCTTCAATCTTGGCTCTGTCTGATTTCGTAGTACGAGCAACCTCTTCATTTAACAACTCTTCTGAGTCATGTGTGGTGGCTAAAGTTTCAATCTTTGTTTCATCTAATCTCACAACAAAAACATCATCCTCCATCTCCATTTTCTTATTTAATTCTTTGCTGGGTAAATCCTCAGCATTGGGTTCATTCAATTCCAAGATATCAAGACAAGAATATTTAGAATTTTGCTTACCAGCAGGAAGCACAGCCCTATCAGGCTCAAAAACCAACTCATAATCTGTCTCTCTCCACACTTGACTGACCTTTTCTTGATCCAAGTTAAGCAACTCAACTGGAATTAACTCATAATCATCATTGTCAATGTAGAATTCAAGATGCTGAGGGAGGATAATATCATTGGCATAAGCAGCTTTAATGACAGCATCACAATTTGCATCCAAGGCCACACTTCCTTTCTGTTCTTCAGCTTCAACCAGGGAAAATACTTTCTCAGATAAACTAAACAAAAGCCCTTGATCTGACTTATCCATCTGAAAATCAAAACTACCCACTTGCCCATCTCTTGAAACAAAATTCCCGTTCCGGGCAACTCCCGAATTAGGCTCAAGTTCTAAATGGGTACCACAACAAGAACAGATGAATGGCTTATGAGTAGAGCTTAAATCTGAGTGAGATGATGAGCAATGAAAGCGCATATCCTGAGATTCAACAAGCTTTCTGTGGGTGAAGCAATACCCAGATTTGGACAACTCAATCGAATGGTGTTCGCAAATCAAGTTTCTGTAACAAGGCTCGGAATTGTGGGGCTCAAAGATGTGATCGAGCCTGGAGCAGAGAAGACAAGGGGGTTTGAGGCCGAAATAGTGGGCGAATTTGAGGATGAGGTAAGAGAAGAGGGAATTGAGGAGAAGGAAGAAGATGAGTGTCCACTCAAGGAGTGCGTAGATGAGGACAAGGCTGATTCTGTTGGCTTTGCCATGGATGACGCTGGAAAAGGTATTGGGTTCCATTAATGGAGGAATTATGGATTTGTTTGGTAATTGGGTATTATGTACAGGACAGAGAGGGAGAGTGATGGTGGTACAGAGTGTGATGGGGAGAAAAACAGGATCTTGTGATTCGAGTTTCGACTTTAGAGTGAGGATGAATGTCATAGACTAGGCTGAAAACTTTCAAACAAAAATGGATAAATTACATTCATTTCAACAAATATATTCTTTTAATGAAAACTTCTCCAATTTTTTTTTTATTAAAACAAATATGATTAATTATTTACACAAAGTTAGATTGATGTCGAGAAACTAACTGGCTCTCACTCTTTTCTAAATGCAAAATCTTAATTTGTCCAAAAATATGAACCACTCTTAGCATTATTAGAGTGAATAGAAAAGCACTTTAATATGTGAAAGTGTGTCAATATCATACTTATCCAATTTATCAAACGTAGAGAAGACGAATGAAATGAACCTATATCCATTTTCCACACACATTAGGCAAGGCCACATCAGGCGCACAAAAAAACCACACCCGTGCCAACAAAGGAAGAGACACCAGTCACATCCAAACAAACATCTTTGCCCTCGAACCAATTAAAAAGTAAAAGGACTGCGGGCCTAAGATCCTTCTCAACCTCTGAGAAAAAGCTCATAGGAGCCTCTTTGCGCACTGCGATTCCTGCTCTAGAACAAATATCCACCAGAATGTCACGCACCAAATTATGCCTAAACTTAATACCCACCTCACTAGAACAATGAACATCGTGATCAGTATCACCCCATTGGTTCATCTTGGGAGCATTGCAACTCGGACAAATACTACCTTTAGTGAACAAAGGAATTGTAAGTCTATAGCATGGGACCGAACGAAATTGACGATGGTTCATTTTCTGTCCAAGGCCATCAATAGGGATAATGTACAGTATATTTTGTGCATGCGAGGCACAAATGGAATTCAGAACGACAACCTGTCTTGGGAGCATTGCAACTCGGGCAAATACTACCTTTAGTGAAGAAAGGAATTGTGAGTCTATAGCATGGGACCGAACGAAATTGACGATGGTTGGCCATCAATAGAGATAATGAACAGTAAATCTTGTTCATGTGGGGCACAACTGGAATTCAGAACGGCAACCTGTCTCGGGATAAGACCCATGGTTCTTGACTCAAATGCCTCAATATTAATAGAGGATCTTTACGAGGCTCTTAATTGACCCATGGTTCTTGATGCTTTTTTTAATTTGATTTGCAGACAACTATTCTTTCACGGATTGACTTTATCTTCATTGTGAAGAATATCAGGATGTACATTCGGGATAAGGTATGGTATAAACATACAAATGATAAATTGGATTTAGGGTTAGCCTATTTAAACGGCTAACGCCTTTTTTGTAATCAAGTAACCATCTCGAGCAATAATACACAAGTACAAGCCCTAAACCCTAATTTTCCTACCGTGTTCTTGAGTGTTAAGATTGTTACCGTCTAGTTTGATCATTGCCCTACAATTGCTTCGTTATCATCTTGTTGACAATCTAGCTACAAACACTACGCGTAGGAGACCACGTCGACGTGACGAAGAGAAGATAATGACGTCAGCATAGCGAAGACAAGGTCGGCCGAGTATATTAAGATCATTTATTGTATATTCCTTATGTAAATAGTAAAAGATATAAGAAATAATATATTTTACCTTATTTTATATCGTCATTAGATAAAAGGAAAATATATTATTCTATTTCCTTTAAGATAAAACTGGAGCAATAACACACAAGTACAAGCCTTTAACCCTAATTTTCCACCGTGTTCTTGAGTGTTAAGATTGTTACCGTCTAGTTTGATCATTGCCCTACAATTTCTTCGTTACCACTACGTCGGTAATCTAGCTACAAGCAGGCATTACTCGGTTGCATTGGGATTCTTGCTGACGAATAGTTGTCGTGTTGCTGCCACCGCGAGATTCCCCTTTTTCGATGTGATTTGGCAGTTGAAGGTCCCTGAGAGGGTTAGATCTTTCATTTGGCTAGTATCTATAGGTTGTATCTTCACCAATGTCGAGCGTCGATGTAGGCATATGACGAATGATGCGCAGTGCACTGGGTGTCAAATGGGGGACGAAACTTTGATCCACTTGGTGACTGCCCAGTTGCCAGGCACCTCTGTTATGATTTGTTTTCCTCGACTCTTCCCAAAGGCTTCTTCATTATTCATTAACTCCCTTCCCGGCTTGGTTACAACGAAACATTGTGTGTAGCTTGACAATTGTGGGTGGTGGCGGCTGGGCGGAAGCCTTCGCGTTATCCCTTCCATGGTCGTGGAAGCATAGGAATGACGAGACTTTTCGAGAGCATCCCTTTGGGGTTAGGCGCCGATTTAATTAGAGACAGAGTCAAGGAGTGTGATATTGTCTGGACTTCAAGGAGGCCATCCCGTCCCCACAGTGAGTCAAAGTGTATTCAGGTTCGTTGGGTCAAGCCCGAGCATGGTTGGATTAAGGTAAATTCGGACGGTACGGTTAGTGCTGACTCGAGGGCGGCCGCCGGTGGGGTCCTTCGGAGTGAGGATGGCCGTTGGATGGGAGGCTTCATCATGAATATTGACATCTGTTTGGTGTTATGTGCCGGGTTGTGGGGGATCTTGAAGAGTCTTCAATTTGCGTGGGATTTGGGTTTACGAAAGGTTGTCGTGGAGACTGACTCGAAAGGTTGTGGGGATCTTTAATAATAATAATAATAATAATAATTTTTCTTATTTAAAATAATTTTTAAATAATCAATTAATATTATTATTAATTATTAATAATAATATCAATAATAATAAGGGCCTCATCTGGTGGGAAGGGCCCTTAGAGTGAGAAATGAGAATAATATATTGGGATTGATATCAAATGTGCACATTTTACCGTTGACAACGTCCACATTTTGTGTAGAAAATGTGCACATATTTTTTTGGCCCAGAAACAAATATTTGGCGGGGTGGGGGTGGGGGTTGGCGAGAAAAAATTTGGCGTTACCTGGTTTTTGTGCATAAAAATGAATTGTGCAATTTTTTTATTTTAATGCGCACATTTTACAAATAAAATGTGCACATTTTAATAAATTCTCAATCGGTAATTTTGTTCAAGGCAAAAATACTTTCGTACGTTTCTACTCCAAAGATCAAATTTGCATTTTATTAGTAAATATGTGCAATTTTCAACTTAAAATGTTCACTTGTGCATTTTTCAACAAATTTGCATTCACTTTTATGTTAAATAAAGATATTCACATTTATACCACTAATGTGTCTATTTTGGTGCAGAAAATGTGAACATATAACTTTATCTTAAGAACGAAAGCTTGTAATGAAAAAAACAAGTTTAAAATTTTTGTTCGAGAAAATTTGTACATCTTATTAACTTATTGTGCCTATTTTGTGCAGAAAACGTGCATATGTAATTTCGGCCCAAAAACGAAAGTTTTTCATGAAAAAAAAGCTCTGAAAAACAAGTTCAAAATTTGTGTTGGGAAAAATGTGCAAATCTTATAAAATTAATGTGCCTATTTTGTGTAGAAAATACACACACGTAATTTTGGTATCAAAACGAAAGTGTTTCATTAAAAAAAAGCTCGTAAAAACAAGTTCAAAAATTGTGTTTGGAGAAAATGTTCACACCTTATATAGAAAAATCTGCACATGTAATTTTGGCGCAGAAACGAAAGTTTGTCATTGAAAAACACAAGTTAATATTTTTTTTGTTTGAAAAAGTGCACAACTTATACAACTATTGTGCATATTTTGTGCAGAAAAATGTGCGATTTAATTCTGGTGCAGAAAATGAAAATTTGCTGTGAAAAAAGAACTTGTAAAAAAACAAGTTCAAAATTGTGCTTGAAAAAACTATGCACATCTTATACAATTTATGCGCACATTTGTATAGAAAATGTGCACATATATTTTTGGTTCAAAAACAAATGTTTGCAAGGAAAAAAAATGACGGGAAAAGTCTTGGCGGGAAAAAATTTGACCAGTCAAAGTTTGATCGTTGACCATTGAACGGAGTTGACTTTTGACTTTTCGAGGGAGTTAATCTACACTCTTAATTTGATTTTGATCTAAAGCTTAATATTAATTATCAGTTTCCACCTTAAATTTCATTCTCACTTGATCATTCTCCATAATAATAAAATTAATATTAATATTTATTTATACTAATTACAAGAATCGTTAATTCCGAAAACATATCAAATACTAGGCTTTAGAAATGTTTTATTCTGGTTTCGATTAGAGACAACATATGGCTTAAGTAAATTAGCTATCCCTATTTGTTTCAGATAGTAATTTTTAAGAGAGTGCTGCATTTCTTCCGGAAAAAATTGGAAGAAAAGGATTTGTACCTTTTGCTGCGACCAGACGCAACCTCGCTTGAATACCTTCCAATCCCTTGTGCCACATTCAGATTACAGACAGAGAAGAAGGCAGAAAGAAGAAGGAAGGAGGAGGAAGATGATGCACATGACGTTTTACTGGGGCACAAAAGTGACCCTTCTGTTCGACTTCTGGAGTACAGAGTCCATCCTTGCCTACTCCCTCACAATCCTCCTCTGCCTCCTCTTCTCCATCTTTTACCAATACCTTGAATCTCGCCGCCTCCAACTCCACTTCATTTCCTCTTCCTCTGATCCACCGCCGGAGATCCAAACCCCTCTTCTCAATCACCCACCATCCAAACCCCTATGGCTTACCAAGGCCGCCGGATCGCTGCTTTTCGGACTCAATTCTGCACTCGGATATATGCTCATGCTTGCTGTCATGTCCTTCAATTGGGGAGTCTTCATAGCCGTCGTTCTTGGATTATCTATTGGATACATGTTCTTTAGGTTTCCTCCTCTTCCTCTTCCTCCATCCGACAACTCCTGTGCTTGTGCTTGATTGTTCATACTCAGATCTTTGAAATTCGTTGACTTTTATCCTTTGTAAACATATCTCTGCCTCCCAAACTGTGTATTATGAAATTCGAAACACAAATTCCTGGCTTCTTTAAAATTGATTTCAGTATTTACTGTGCTTTGCTGATGTGCTGATTTCCTATAATAAATGATTAAAATTTCTGATTCTGCGGAATGGTTGTGCTTTGTTGTTGATTGCCATTTAGTTGATTCTATTTGTAGCTTTCCAACTCACTGCAAAAAAAGTCTGGAAGTTTCTACATTTGTCTTGTGCTCCTTTATCAGATCAACCACTCTGGTCAGGATTTTGTGGTATTCAATTTGCAGGATAATCAAGTGATTTCTTATCTTCCCTGAAACTTCCCAGAAGATGAAAGTATTTGATTGTGATATATGTTAATGCATCATTAACTGTGAAATCTTCTACTTTGCAACTGCTCTTTTGTTTGTGTTAAGACTTGCTTAATTGTTCTTATGGCAGATTTGTATTTGGATATGGATCAATTATATTTAGAGGTTTTTGCGCCAAATCATCCCTTATTTGGGTCAATTTGCGTCAAACCATCCCTTATTTAACTTTTTGCAGGAAACCACCCTTTTGTGTCATTCTGTTGACACCAAGCCACCCTTGCCCATTTCCGTTACTTGCTCCGTTAGATATTGTGAAATGTCAATTTTACCCTCACTTATTTTTAATTTATGAGGGAAAAAATGGAATTATATAGGCTGATGATATTTTGGGCCAATCTCGCGAGATATTGATTTTTAGCATGAGATTTTGGTTATGTTTGGTAAAGCAGGTTATAAATTGATTTCAGTTTATTTATACGCCATTCCTATGATTAGCAGGTATGATAGTTTAGGAATTGATTTGGGGGATGGAAGGAGAAGAGAGAAAAGCAGAAACAGAAGGTAGAAGAACGGGGAAGATAGCAACGACAGTAAATTCCCCCAAATTAATAGTTCTAAGTTGTTGAAACTGATAGTTTAGAAATTGATTTGGAGATTTTTTTTTATACTGCCAAACATAATTTTTCACAATAATCTGTTTATGATTGACCAAACAAACTTTAAATTAACTTCTTACTGAGTTAGAAACCCAGATATTGGTTTTTACCATCCTCTTTACTCACCAGCTTCCTTTTCGCAATCGATTTGCACGCGAGCTCTTTCCCTGTAGCTTTCTCCACGCAGAGGAATGTCGTGCTGAATTGGCCTTGCCCTAGCTGAGTAGGAAGTTAATTCAAAATCTCATGCTAAAAATCAATATCTCGCGAGATTGACCCAAAATATCATAAGCCTAAGCAATTCCATTTTTTCCCTCATAATTTTAAAATAAGTGAGGGTAAAATTGACATTTCACAATATCTAATGGAGCAAGTAACGGAAATGAACAAGAGTTGGTTTGGTGTTAACAGAATGACACAAAGGGTGGTTTCCTGCAAAAAGTTAAATAAGGGGTGGTTTGACGCAAAAACTTTTTATATTTATTGTGATCGAGCTACACGAAATGATCAATTCAGTCTCCGGAGCTAAATTTTATCATGTATAAAGGTCCACTGAATGTAGATAAGCTAGTCTTCACTAGTAATCTAGCACAGATGAGGATGAAAAGGATCTACCTCTACAAGCAAATTTACTATCAAGATTTACATCTAGTGCTAGATTAAGTGGAATTTTTATGGTAGTGTTCAGTTATCAGTTCAACCTAAAACTGCAATTCATCAAAAGTATAATTGGATCAACAACATGCCAACCAGTACAGGAGATCTAGCTGATCTTCGATCATGAAGCGTTGGTATGCTGATAAACCCAAAAGCTTTCCATAAAAGGCATAGAGATTGTGCACTGTGTTGTTTATTTGTTTCTATATTGAGTTTGCATAAATGTTGCATGTACGGAGTATATTGAAGTTAGGCATTAGACTCCTGTCCTTGTGTACTTTATCCACTGTTCATCTTTGACAGACCTTGACCTGCTCCTCTCTAATTTCATTCCATCACACCTGTGCAACAATAGATCTGTTTCACATGATTATTGAATGGAACAACTAGTAAATGCCACAGCTGCACGTATCGGGTTCTTTGCATTTTTGCAATAGATAATCTGTTTCTCATCATCATTCATCTAAAAGTTGTAGATCATTCATTTCTCACCAAACTAAATTAATACTAGTATTTTTCGGCACGATAACCGCTAATAATAATCAAAGTTGTTATTATAGCACCAATGTCGCTTTGGCCGAGTGGTTAAGGCGTGTGCCTGCTAAGTACATGGGGTTTCCCCGCGAGAGTTCGAATCTCTCAGGCGACGGTATCAATTTTTTTTCCCTCTTCCCCCTTTCTATATAGATACAGTTGTATTTTGGCTATTTACGTACCTTTCCCTCAAGCTTCAACTGTGTTCTTGGTTCATCGAAATTCTAAGATTAATGTATAATATTCATAGTTACTGAATTTATAGAAATGAGCATGTTATTAAATGCTTATGTCCTAAAATACACTCTAAGGCGATCAGTCTCTGTTTATGATGACATATGTCCCTCCATACAACTTATCGACTAGTGTAATACCCGTGTTAAGCACGGAGTTTAATATAAAAATATATTTTATATAATTAATTTTCTATTATAACATAACTGAGGTAATGTTTTATTATAGATTAAATTTTTTTTATATTTAAAATGAAGATATCAAATAGTTTATACTTTATACGTATAAGTTTTTATAGTAGAAACATATTGAGATGATTTTAAAATTTTATTTATTTATTGAAATCAATTGTTGAAATTGTATAAACTATGTATAATTTTCAACTACTATAGTTCCAAATTGATATTAATAACCTGAATAAAATTTCAAGAATAATTATTCTTTAACTCCATTATTAAAATGGTGAATTTAAATTTTATTAGATAAAAAACATACTATATATCTAAATTTTATTAACAATATTTTTTGAAATTTACAACTGATTTTGTTTAATAAATTACAAATCTAACAACTCACTCCTAAAAACACTCTTAGAGCTTGAAAATGCTTAGCTTTAATATATAAGATAAATTACAAAATTTTCATAATAAGCCTACTCGATAGTCACCTATTCTTCATACTTAGTATTTGGAAAATAATATCAATTCCTCATACCTAACTCTCTAATGAAAGGAAGAAATGGTGTATTTTCTCTTTTTTGTTTTGGTTATGTTGATGTAGCATATCATTAATCAACCTCCGCTATCCTATATATAGAGAGAGCAGATTGTTGTAACAGATTAAGAGAGTAAGACAGTTACACAAATATTAAACTCACCATTCTGGTGTGTTCTTCCATTTCCTTTCTCGAATTCTCCATTGATTCAAATTCATATGGTATCGGAGCACAAGAACACGGAGTTTTGATTTTGAGTTGGTTTGTTCCTGCTCAGATTTCGTCGTTCACTCTAGTCTTTCAGTTTCACTCGAATATGCTTCGCCATGGATACCGCAGTGCGTGAACAAGCTATGTCGCAGTTTGCACATCTCAATTCACTAGGGAAGGGAGATCCTTTGGCTTTGTCGAACTCAGATACTCTAGGTACTTCTCTCACTACAGTACCTTTTGATGGAGGGAACAATATTGCTTGGACTCGATATATTCATTTGGATTTAGGAACGAGACCATTGGATGATTCATCTAATTTAGGGAGATGGACTCGATGTGATGGAATGGTTGCTTGTTGGCTATTGAATTCTATCACTAGAGAGATTGCATGTTCCTTCAAATATCAAGGACCTTCTCGTGATTTATGGTATGAAATTAGTGACAGGTATAATCAAGGCACAACTCCTATGACTTTTCAATTGAAACAGGAAACGATGAAGATTTCTAAGAGTAATGTTACAGTGACAAACTATTTCTCCAAATTGAAGCATTGTTGGGATGAAATTTCATGGTTAAATGGCATACCGATTTGTACCTGTGGTTTTCTTGCTAAGTGTAGTTGCAATGTGATTCAACGTGTGAGGGAGTTAGAGAATCAAGAGCAGAACATGCAGTTCTTGCTCAATCTGAACGCATAACTGATTTTTTTATTAGTCACATCCTTTCACAAGATCCCTTGCCTATATTGAACAAGGCTTATTATCTGGTGCTGCAAGTGGAGAAACAAAAGCAATTTACCAGTCCTGCTATTGATTCCACAACTTTTAATGCTTCAAGTAAGGGAGGTAGTTCCACTTAGGGGTGAGCAAAAATATCCGATCCGGCCGATCCGATCCGATAATCCGCCGATCCGATCCTTAAAAATCCGCATCCGAAAATATCCGATTAAGTTTTATCTGAATCCGGTCCGATCCGGGTGAATTTTCCGGATATTTGGACCGAATACGAATCGGGATATTTAGCTTACGGATATCCGAAAATATCCGGTACTATTATTATAATATATAAATATATTTTTATAGAACTAAAATATACTTTTATAAGTGCAGATGATTCAATAATTATTTTTATACATTTTTAAACAATAGGATATATTCTCTAAGACAAAAATTCTCTTGTATATAACATAACTTTTATTGTTGTTCTCAAAATTTTAAATTTTAATTGCTTATTTAAATTGTTGATTCGCTAAATGAATCAAATATATTAATTTTCACATCTTAATTCCTCTATATAATATATATAATTATATATTTAACATTTATTTTATATTTTGTGAATTTTAATTTTAATAGAAATAAAAAGTTTAATTTAATTTTCATATACCTTCTAGAAATCGGATAATTCGGATATCCGAGTCAAATATCCGATCCGATCCGGACAATATTTACCGGATATCCGCTCCAAAACGCACCGGATACGAATCAAGGTTTTGTGGAAATTTTTTTAGCGGATATCCGGCTTACCGGATCGGATCGGATAATCCGATTGCTCAGCCCTAGTTCCACTGCCAATTATAGTAACACTATTGGAAAGATCAGAGGAAGAAAAGTGAGGAGAAGAAGCATTCCGCTCAGTGTGATAAGGATGGTCATACCATGGATTGTTGTTTTGAACTCATTGTCTATCCCGATTGGTACAAATGCAAGAAAGGGAAGATAGGACAAAAGGTTGCTGCTAACACCACTAGTGACTCCCCACTGGATGATGATGATGACTGCTCTCCATCTACTTCTGGAAGACACATGGCCTTTGATTCATACTTCATTCAGAGTCTTTTCCAAGAGATGATGAAGGCTTTCAAGGGAAAAGCACCTTCCTCTCCAACTTTGCAGGCAATTCCTTAATTGTTGCTTTAGTACAACATACATCTAAACATGAGTGGATTGTTGACACGGGAGCCACATATCACATGACACTTCACTTAGATTTCTTGATAAATTTGAAGATGCTTGAGGTGCCAGTGTATGTTAAGCTTCCTAATGGTTCACTGTGTAGAGTAACACAGAAAGGATATGTTGAGATACAGCCTGGTTGTGCTACCTGATGTTCTTCATTTGCCTGAGTTCATATTTAAACTGTTATATGTTAGTAAGGTTGTTGCTCAGAAGAAGTTGAGGGTTGTATTTGAAGAGGAATAGTGTTTGTTGCATGATCGTCTAAGTAACACTGTGTTGGCCAAAGGGAAAGAAGTTGTTGATTTATACGAATTGCTTAGCCATAGTTTGCAGTCTACTGTTTTTTAATAATACTAAGTGTTCTCTGTCTATAAGGAGCAGCATGCAACTATTACACACAAGGCTTGACCATATTTCATTATCTAAAATGAATCACATTCCAGGTTTTAATGCAGAAATTTCTATTGACATTGTTTTTAATATTTGTTCTTTAGCGAAGTTTCATAGGCTACCATTTCATTTGTCTAAAAATAGGTCCATTGCTGCTTTTGATTAAAAACATGTGGACTTGCCTTACGGTGTTGCTGATCATAGTGGTGAGAAATACTTCTTCACTATAGTTGATGATATGTGTCGGGCTACCTGAAATTTCTTGTTGCACGGTAAGCATTAAGTGCTTGATACTCTCAAAGGATTCTTCCAAATGGTGAAGACTCATTTTGAGAGAGTGAAGATCATATCAAACAATGGTATTGAGATTGTTAATTCTTCTTGCACACAGTTGTTAAAGGACCTTGGAATTCAACACCAGAGAAGCATGCCTTACACTCCACAAAAAAATGGTGTCGTGGAACGCAAGCATAGACACTTGTTGGATACTGCAAGGTCTTTGAGGATTCATGCTAATATCCCTAAGAGATTTTGGGGGGAATGTATATTAGCTTCTACTACTTATCTCATTAATAAGATGCCCCTTGTTAGTCTTAATTAGAAGAGTCCCTTTGAGATGCTCTTCATCAAGGCTCCTGTCTATGACAACCTAAGGGTAATAGGTTCCTTGTGTTATGCAACAACTACTAAGAGAGGCTTAGATAAATTTGACCCTAGGGGGAGAACGTGTGTTCTCTTAGGCTATCCTTCAAACCAAAAGGGATACAAATTATATGATTTGGATACCTAAGAACTCTTTCATAGTAGAGATGTTCTGTTCTTGGAAAATATATTTCCCTTCAAGGATGATTTTGAATCAAATGGGTATCTGCTCCTCCTTGCCTCTTTCCTACTCCAGAGCCTTCCACTATAAAAGAGGTGCCAAATACTATGCCAGTTATTCCTATGGTCACACCCATTGTTCTTCCTACAGAGCCAGCTGAAGTAATACCTGATGCACCACCCATCACTGCTTCTCTTCCAGAAGTTAGAAGAACTACTCGAGTTAGGCAGCCTCTTGTTTAGAACACTGAGTTTGTGATGAATGTTGGCCCTCATGTGGATCAAGGGAATGAGTATACTACTTTTATGGCATGTGTCATGAGTACTACTGAATCACATTCTTATCAGAGAGCTAAGGGGGTACCAGAATGGGAAAAATCCATGAGTAAGGAGCTTAAGGCACTGGAAGAAAATGGAATTTAGCAATTGACACAACTGCCTAAAGATCACAGAGCCATAAGATGGTAGTGTTGAGAGGTTAAAAGCAAGGATAGTGGTTAAAGGATATGATCAAAAGCTTGCTCAGGAACTTGTTTCGTTTGCTGATAAGACAAGTCAAGAGCTACGCACTGAAAAAACAGAGATGTTGTTAACTCCAGTTGCTACATCGCACAAGGATCATAGCAAGTTAAGGTGGATGCTAAAAGAAATCCTTTAAGTACTCCTTTAGCAGTGTGTTTTTGGTTTTTTGGTACTGTGTATATACTATGATGCATATGTAGCATTTTGAAGTCATGTGACGTGGTGGTTTAGGTAGCTGTCACGGGATGTAGCAACCCCACTTTTTGTACTGGGTTGTAGAAAGAAACTCTTTGTTATTTTGTAGTGGGTTGTATAAGTAGTAATGAACTCTGCAAATGTATGTTTCTATAATATTGTAAATATAATGCAGGAATGTGATGACAATAGAAGTGTGTTTCTATGATATTGTAAATATAATGCAATAGAAGCGTGTTTTTATGATATTGTAAATATAATGCAGGAATGTGATGACAATAGAAATATTATGGTGCTGAAATTTAAGTTATCTTCAACTTTAATTATTTAAGCATTTCATTATTTATTATAAGGCTATTTTACACTAAAGTATTTATATAACATTTAATTTTCTGGTGAAAATTGTTGTCTAGCACTCGGATTATTGACAAACCTATAGTGATGCTTCATGAACACAATAAACCCATCTCGTTGCTTATGCTCTTACCTTGATGAAATCTCTCTCAAATTGAAATATTATAAGAAATATTTTCACACCATCAATTGATTATTGTGATTGAAAGGGTTAAAAAGTGTAAAATCACTCTACATCTTATAGTTTGTATGATCTATAAATCCATAATGATCTTCATTTGATATCAAAATAGAGAAAGTGGATGTCCATTTTAGAAACATGAATATGATAAATAATTGCAAATGTTACAAGGAGATACAATGTGAAACTACCTTAATCTAACAAACATTGATTTCTACGCTTTGTTTCTGTGTTGTTACTATGCCATGTGAATTCTATGTCTTTGTGTTGTTTCTATGTCTTCGTGTTGTTTTTATGCCGTGTGAATTCTTGTATTTTGAATTTTTAACTAAACAACGTAGGCTATATTTTCCATTAATAGTGCGTTATATCATGTCGACCTTACATTTATTTAATTTTGTGTAGGAAAAAAACACAACAAATTGTTCCATCAGTTATCCATAATTCATACAAATGGCTAGCAGTTCTACATCGATTGTTGGTCCAGGAAAAAGAAGAAGAAATTACATACTAAACCAACCAATCACAGGAGCACTTGATAGTTCTGCATTAATAGCAAATACAAGTAGAAAAAGAAGAAGCCGTACACAAAACAATCTAATATCATCAACGTCTGACATAGATCATGTACCCACATCGAGACCAAGTAAAAGAAAGAGTCGTATACAAATGGAACCAGTATTTGTTGCACTTGGAATGGATCATGTTCCGACATCTACAATTGTCATGCCAACTACAACTGTTTGCAAAAACTGTTATGTAGTTAAATTTCCATATGAATATCCGACTCTTTGTTGTCAAAATGGTAAAGTTCAAAATGGTAAAGTTCATTGCAGCAACCTCATGGAAAGCTCAAAAATTACAATTTCTCAAAATCCAGTGTTGGATCAACGAATTTACAATGCCCCGACGAGCGATGAGGTTGCTGCAATATTTATTGAAGAGATCAATTCCGATCGAATAAATAGTCCACATATTATAGTGTACGGTAAGTCAAATAAACCACACAAAGTACTACACTACTTTGGTTGCTATGATCCGTTGCAGTATCCACTTTTATTTCCTAAGGGAGAATCAGGATGGCATCAAGGAATTAAGAAAGTCACAAAGAAAAGTACTCGTCCAAACGACGACATCACTTTCCCAATATCAACATGCTTGGTTCAGAACGCAACTGATCTTCTTCTTCGGGAGACCATAGGTTAGTACATTTACATCACTTCTTACATAGGTTAATACATTATTTAAAATCTTATTTCTGGTGTAGACCAATAAATATTAAAGTATTCCATGCATTCGCAGCATCTAACAAAAATGCAATAAAAGATGGGGATGGGCATTACGTTTCTTGTAGAGAATACTATGCTTACAAGCTCCAAATCCGTCCCAAGAACTTTATACTCAAATCAGGAAGAATATTTTTACAGTATATTGTTGACATGTATGTAAAAATTGAAAACACTCGCTTGGACTACTACCGTAATAATCAAATAAAGATAAGAAGTGAATTATATCAAGGTGTCCTTGACAGTGTGAATGATGGCAACAGAAATGCGGCATCTGTTGGCAGACGTATTATACTCCCACCGTCATTTATCGGTGGACCAAGAGACATGAGGAGGAGATATTTGAATGCTATGTCACTCGTTCAAAAATTCGGCAAACCAGACCTTTTCATTACAATGACATGCAATCCAAGTTGGTCGGAGATAAAAAAAGAACTTGAAGAAGGAGAAAAGGCACAAGACAGACCAGACATAACAACAAGAATATTTCGGACCAAAATTGTACTACTAAAAAAACTAATAATGGAGGATAACATATTTGGACCAGTTGCAGCAAGAGTTGAGGTTATTGAATTCCAGAAACGCGGGTTGCCACATGCACATATTTTGATTATACTATGCTCCAAGATATTAAATCCAGAAGCCTTTGATAAATTCGTATGTGCTGAACTGCCAACCAATGAAACTCCTTACTTACACAAACTTGTCATACAACATATGATGCATGGTCCATGCGGAACTCTAAATCCAACTTGTGCTTGCATGAAAAAAGATGGTTTCCAAAGTAAATGCAAATCAAACTACCCAAAAGACTTCGCAGACTTCACAACGTGTGGCGATGATTCATATCCGATATATAAAAGAAGAGAAAATGGAGACTTTGTACGCATCAGAGGCGCTGAATTAAATAATCAATGGGTTATTCCGTACAATCCTTACCTTCTTGTTGCTCTTGATTGTCATATTAATGTGGAAATTTGTTCTACCATAGAAGCAGTTAAGTACATTTACAAATATATATACAAAGGTCATGATCGGGTATCCTTAATATAACCCATAATGAGCATTACAAAGAAGATGAAATCACAACATTTCAAACTGCGAGATGGGTATCCCCTGCTGAAGCTGCTTGGAGAATATTTGCATTCCCTTTATATGAAATGAGCCCAACAGTATATCCATTACAAGTACACTTACCTGATATGCATCTTGTATCTTTTAAAGAATTCGAAAACCTAAAAAGAGTATCTGAAGATAAAGGACGAAAGATCACTATGTTAACAAGATTTTTTGAATTCAACACCAATAATCCGAACATTAGTCCATGTTTGTACAGCGAATTTCCACATGACTACGTTTGGAATAAATCTACAAAATTATGGAGTATAAGAAAACATTCACCGGCAATGGGAAGACTTACATATGTCAATCCGATAGAAGGAGAGCGCTATTACATGCGGCTATTACTTACAAAGATAAAAGGACCAAAATCCTTCGAAGATCTAAGAACTGTGAAAGGACACACATATAATACATTTCAAGAAGCAGCTAAGGAAAATGGATTAGTAGAACAAGACAACTATGCTGATTTATGCATGGAAGAAGCAAAACAAGCCCAAATGCCATCAGTCCTAAGAAGATTATTCGCCACACTGTTGGTCCATTGCGAGCAAACAAATCCAATATCCTTGTGGGAGCGCCATTATAAAGGTTTTTCAGAAGATTTTTCGTATCGTCATCGAGGAGAAACCACTAAGATCTTAGATTTGACATGTATTCAAATGGAAAAACACCTAGATGCCATGGGAAAGAGTCTCAAAGACTTCAAGTTGGATATTTATCACCAACATAATACATTTTCTCATTCTGTATCTAGGGATATCAGTGATGCATTAAGTGCTCCTATCCCTACATGTTACGTTGATGCACCAAAACTTCTTAATGAAGAACAACGAATTGCTTACAAATCCATAATGAAGCACATAAAAAATAATACGCCAGGAGCCTTTTTCATTGATGGCCCAAGTGGAACAGGTAAAACTTTCCTTTATTGTGCTCTTTATGCAAAAACGCGATCACTTGAAAAAATTGTTCTACCAACAGCTACATCCGGAATTGCAGCTTCAAATATACCTACTGGAAGAACGGCACATTCACGTTTCAAACTACCTGTTGATGATACTGGGTCTCTAACTTGTAATGTTTCCAAGCAAAGTAGTCTTGCACATTTACTCAAGGAATGTTCCCTAATAATTTGGGATGAAGCATCAATGGCAAAGAAAGAAAATATCGAATCTCTAGACTTGCTTCTACAAGATATATGTGAAAGTAAAGAGATATTTGGAGGAAAAGTGATAGTCTTTGGTGGAGATTTTAGACAAGTACTTCCAGTTCTACCAAAAAAAACACAACATGAAGCAGTTTGTGCTAGCTTGGTAAGCTCTTACTTATGGTCAAAACTTATTAAGTTTAAGTTAACACAAAATATACGTGCAAAACAAGATCCTTTATTTGCAGACTTCTTATTGCAACTTGGAAATGGATCTTTGCAACTTACAGAAAAATCCATAATAAAAATACCCAATGAAATAAAAACATGTATTTCAATCGATAAAAATTGCTTTGATCACTTGGTTAGATACATCTTCCCTGAAATGACAAAACCCACATTGGATGCCTCTATCTTTTCTAATCGAGCCATACTAAGTCCAACAAACGAGGACGCAGATATAATAAATGCGGCATTAATAGATAGGTTCCCAGGAACAACATTTACGTATAAGAGTATTGACTCCATAATAAATGACAATTGCAACATATATCCAACTGAATTCATAAATACTTTATGCTCTTCAGGAATGAGCCCACATGAATTAATTTTAAAAGAAGAATGTCCAGTAATTTTATTGAGGAATCTAGATCCACCATTTGGTTTATGTAACGGAACAAGAATGATTTGTAAAAAGTTTTACCGAAACACAATACTCTGTGAAATCTCATCAGGATATTATAAAGGCGAAAAAGTCTTCATTCCACGAATTACTCTTAGAGCTCCATCAACTTCGAAGTATCCTTTTCAGTTTCAACGCAAACAGTTCCCTATTAAGTTATGCTTTGCAATGACAATTAACAAAGCACAAGGACAAACTCTGGAACAAGTGGCAATATACCTGCGACAACCATGCTTTTCACATGGACAATTCTATGTTGGATGCTCAAGAGCAAAACAAAGAACCGACCTTAAAATATTTACAAATCCCAATGCAGAAACATCTTGTAGCACACAAGATGTTGAAATTGTGACATCCTTTGAAATACTAAAAAGAGCGCAAATAACATGAGTCGTATAAAGAAATGCAAATGGACTTGAAGCGGAGAAGTTGACATCATCACAATTGTCAACAATGTACAACAAGTTTATGTAATAGACAAGCAATAGTCAGAACATTTATGTAATAGATAATTATGTATTTATGTAATTAGTTTATCAATAACATTTTTTCTAAGAATTTCAATTACATAATTTGATTAAAATTACATAAATAATGATTCTCTGTCAACAAATGTTAAACGATCAAACCCGCGTACGCTAATTGTTAAAGGATCAAACCCGTTTTTTTTCATTCCTGAAATGTTAAACGATCAAACTCGCGTACGCTAAATATTAAACGATCAAACCCGCGTGTTGCCTAGTAAAACATAAAACCCGTTCGAAGAATATCATCATAAGCGGCGACCGATGCACGAATCAAAGTTACCCAGCCTGTACGGCTCTACACAAAATATAATATAATACGATAACCCACCAACAACCAAAGCATAGACAAATACGTAACAACAAATAATCTACCAGTACATCATGCACATCGATAACATGGAACAACAATCATATCGGGCCTTTCATTTCACCGAAGTTCGTCGACATACTTGCTTAAGAAACTAGATAACAAAGACGAAAAGGGATGCGCATACTAGCCAAACCTAGACAAAGTGAAAAAATAATGCTCAGAGATAGAAAAACAACATGGAAAAATCATCGGGAAAAAGCTCAGTGATTTACACATTCTCGAAACAAATTAGAAGAAGCCACAAAATCAAGCATTCAAAACTAAGAACGAGATCACCAATCCGAACTAATACACAACCCGGATAAAAGCACTGTGTGCAATATAAATCGATTTAACATCAGATTACACAACCAAGATTGCACAGCTAGAAAGCATAAAAGGGCCTAAACAGCATCGACGACAATATAGAAAAAAACGTTATTGAGACGAAAAACAGAGGGCGCAATATTCAGATTTCGACGCACATTAACCGCACTTTGGACGTTGATGAAATCCAATATAAAACGTAAATCGTCGATTCCAACCTGACACATCATGCAAGTGGAGCGCGAAAAACGCAAAAGCCAATCCAACCACGATATAATATCAAGCAATAAATAGAAATAGAACAACAATTAGCTATCCACTACAACGAAACAATACATAGACAGAGATAACAAAAGGAATGCGGGATACGAAACAAAACACAAAGATTTTTCCGGAGTTCTAAAATGAAGTATACCAATCCACAAATTTAAACGAAATGATATGATATGATACGATATACAAAATGAAGAGAATTAGGTGACAAATTAACAACTTGTTGTAAAGTGAGGTGTACACTAGGTGGTTCACTCCATTTGCCGGCGCACGTGGCGGCACACGAATAAACCGATAGACTATAATTCGCAAGTGGACCTCCAACAAAAAGAGAAAAAAAAACAATAAGCAAAAACACCAAACCAAAAGTGACCTTCCAAATCCATTTCATTAACACGCGTGAACAACAATCAATCCATCCAACAATTACGAAGATAAAAATCAATTCCAGAAAAGACTTGATGTCGGTAAACTGTCGATTTTGAAAAAAATCTGACATGACACACTTTACCACTGTCTCTAAATCGAGATTCTCCACAAGATAAGTGTACTCATCCTTCACTTTTTTTAATAACAAGGAATTCTTATTCTTTTTTCATTTTTGTTGTCGTGAAAATCACGCTAATCACCCGTTATTTCTGACTTTCATTATGTAAAATTTCAGATTTACAAACGTTTTATTTTTCTCGTATATTAAAATTCACACTCACTCACTCAAATTCCCCTCCCATCTTTTCTTTCTCTTATTTTCCTAATCTATGCCAAAATGAAAAAGAAAAAATATATAAAAAAGATCAAGAGTAGTGTTTACACAGCTTTAATTAATCTTAATCTCTTACACTAAAAATTCGTAGGTAGAAAATAATTTTAATAATAAAACTAAGATTTGGTGAGATAAATGGCTCAAGAAGTCAAAGAAGTGCGTATCTAGAGTTATGGGGTGCAGGTGAAAATAGAAATGGGTGAAATATTAATGAAAAAACAGCTGCAGGTGTTGAAAATACTGTAGGAGATTAGTTGGGATAGTATAGCTATCTGCCCAGACTGAGACGCCTGCACCGTGAATCACGTGGCTCATCAATCAAAGTGACGGGCCAATGGGGCCATGTATGTGAATTTCTTGAAGATATTAAGATCTCGGCTTGGACTATATATTGGGAAACAAAGTGGGGTTAAATTAAGTAGGATTATGTGCTATTTTTTCTTTTTATTATACAAACAACCCGATCCACTTATAAGTCAAAGTCTTTCGCAGTCTATTGATGTAGGTATAGTGTCATTACCCACAAGTCATTAGTTTGACCTCATATAGGCAGCACATCTCATCCTTTATGGGTGTGGGGCATGACCTGATGAATGATGTCTGTTTCTTATTTGTTCAAAAAAAAGGGATCCAGTTATAAGAAGACAATCTCTATCCTTAATTTATTAATTAAATTGGAGTCATATCAGTTTTCATGTTTTAATCTGGGACCTGTGGTCCAAAGGAGACAATCCTTACCACTAAAAAATTGATTCTATACAGGGTAGTTTATTACGGAGTATTACCTATCTTCAAGTAATTTTAAGTAAGAAATTTATTGTAATCAATGATTATTAAAGTTTTACCCCCTTTAAAAAAAAATTAGAATCTTGTGTGCATGGTACTTCATTGTGTGCATGACAAAGTTTGTGTATCTGCATGATTCAGTGTAGCGAAGTGTATAAGGTAACTTATTTGTGTAAGTTCATTTATTTGTACACTGAAAATTGCTTATGTGTCCACGAGCCACTGATTCCGTGTGCATGTGTGTGTGTGTATCTGTGTGTGTGTATCTGTGTCTGTGTGCGCGTGCGCTTTGGTGTTGTTAAAGTTTGTGTGAATTTCTTGTTGTGTTTGATTGATGGTTTATAATAGAGTTGGTGTTGCATTTGCTATTTGTGTAACATATATACATGTTTTTTTTGGACTGTAATATTCAAACTGGATGTTTGAGTTTCAAAGCTTTTTGATACGTAGTCTCTGATTTGCTACTAGTTTTATGACAGGATCAAACTTTGATTCCTCTTTTGTTGCAGTTTCTAAGCAAGAAGCATAAAAATGACTCATATGTGCAGTTGATAAGGGAAATCATTGGAAATGACTCAAACTTTGATTCATCTTCTGTTGTAGTTTTTTTAGCAAGAACAGAAATCAAAATTTCTAAGCAAGAAGAAATGAAAGAAATTTCATTTCTAAAAAAAAAGTCCTTTATAAACTCTTTAATACTATACTTTCAATGCATTTTGTTTTATTGGTGATTATCCATGGGTCTGAATTTATTGATTTAGTTTATTTATTCTGATTTTGGGTTTTAAATGCACTCATGGCTTGGCTGCCTTTCAAAACTCTATTTATCTGTTTGTGGTGTTGCATTGTTGCTTGAATTGAATTCTTCAAAGGGTGACACAAGCAATGGAAAAACTGGTAAGATCTCCTAATCTTTAAATGTATCGTCAATTAGTACTACTTCGTCAGTCTGTCTTTAGAACTTGAATTCTGATTTACATGCTTGTTAAATATATTCTTGAATATTGGAGCAGATTTGCATGACTCATTGTGATGTTTGTGTCCATATGTGTTGATGAGTTAGGCAAGGCTTTGGAGCTTTTAAGGATTATTTGATTGGATGTAGCAGTGAAGCCACGTTTCGGAATGCTTTTGAGAAGCAGGAAGGGATTCTTCGGTATTTTGAAGGTTTGGATTCCACATTGCTAAGCTAGATTTAGGCTACATTATCATTACGCATACTTCAAATTTTTATTCCACACTTTTTGCCGCAAAGATTGAAATCTGAGCCGATGATTGACCGTTGTTTATAGATCAAGTACCCTATGCTATTACTGTTTACATTATTTAATAGCTTTTGGTTACTGTATGATGCACTTTTGGCTTATTATTATCCGTTGAGATACCAATCATTGTTCCAATGCAACATCGTGTTGTTGAGCTTGGTTTTAAACGTTGGTTGTGAATTCAAGCCATGTGCCCTTGTCAGCAACTGAATCCAAGCTTCTCTTAATATAAAAATAACAATATTATATTAATGAAATGATACATAATATTATATACTGCATATATTACAAAAACGTTTTATTTCAAAGTTAAACAAATTTCTTTCAAGACTAAAGACCCGCGCATAAATCCTAATAACTTAAATTGGAGAAGTAAATCTAATAAATAAAAAGAACAAGAGGAGAAGAACAAATACAAATTCGTTTTTATTATTCTAGAGTTAGTGGATACTGAGCCTCCAGTGGACTCTATGTAAGTCAATCGCTGAGCGCGTGTTATGCAACCTTTTTTAATTAATGAATTGTTTTTTTTATTAAACTCATCATACGAATAAAGTTTATTGTTATACTTATCACTAGACAATATTCTCAATTGAACCGAACCAATTAGTTTCCACCAATAATTCTTCATGTACATGAATATATATATAGACAGAGAGGGGTTGGTTCCGGTGTAACGAGTTTTATGGTGTAACGAGTGGACAAATCAGGAGCGTCGGATTAGATAAATTGGATGACTTGATTTAAAAGGAGAAAAAAGGGTAAAATAATTTTAAATCCTTAATTATAGGGAGTAACCAACTCAGATTGTTTTCTCTTAATTAATTAATTTAATTAAAATGGAAAATTATAAAAAATAGGAGAGAGAACCATAAATTTTCTCCAGCAAAATCATTCTGCGTTCTTCATCACAATCGTCCACTATTATTTCGATATTCAGTAATGGTTACTATCATGTTCGTCGTTCATCTGAATATATTAATTGTCTTGTAACCAGTACATATTCGGTATCATGTAAGCAATATTCATGTTTTTGCGCTGTGTGTATTCGTATTCTAATGTGAGATATTCATCTTCCGTAGTTTTGTTCTACTCGTGATATATTAGGTTCTAGGGTTTCCATTACGAAAGACTTTTTGTTCCTACATATAGAAGACGATATTCTGATGTTCATCTTTGTTATTCGTGTTCTACTGTGGAATATTCAGTTATAGGGGTTCCATTATAAAAGTATTTAATGAATTTCATAAAGAAGACGATATTCTGATGTTCATCTTTGTTATTCGTGTTCTACTGGTGATATATTATGTTCTAGGGTTTCCATTACGAAAGACTATTATTCCTACGTAAAGAAGACGATATTATGATGTTCTTCTTTGTTATTCGTGTTCTACTGTTGAATATTCAGTTATAGGGGTTCCATTACGAAAGAATTTTGTTCCTACATAAAGAAGACGATATTCTGATGTTCATCTTTGTTATTCGTGTTCTACTGTTGAATATTCAGTTATAGGGGTTCCATTATGAAAGTAATTAATAAAAAACATAAAGAAGACGATATTCTAATGTACAGCTTTGTTATTCGTGTTCTAGTGTTGATATATTCTGTTATAGTGGTTCCATTACGAAAGGCTTTTGTTCCTACATATAAAAGACGATATTCAATTTTTAAACTTTGTTATGCGTGTTCTACTGTTGAAATGTTCTGTTAATAGGGGTTCCATTGTGAAAGGTCTTTTTTCCGATTTTGAACATCATCATATAAACGAATATAGTGTACTTCATTGTACAAAAGGGATTCCATTATAAAATGTTATTGAGTGAAATCTCAGACGAGATTAGACTCAAATTGACAAGAGAGTAGATGCACATCTTTTGTTTCTTAATATTCTTTCTTAATTCAAGTGTATGAGAGTAGATTCCACCAATCAACAGTATCCCCATGTAGACATCCAGTTGAGAACCCAATTCAAACAACCCATCTAATTTCTTGAAAAATGCATGACATGGAGATTTCAAGCTTGGCACACATCATATAATATCATCTTGTATATATGTAGGAATATATCACGAACGACAATGCTAGGGAGAGTATGGAGGAAGTAACTCTAAAGCTTATGTATGTAGCTCGTTGTTGTACATTATGACCGTATAGATGAAAGTTCATCTGCCAGCCATGAAATCCACAAGCCATGGGAAGAAATACAGAGATCCCTCAAAGTTTTGATAAGTTCTTCAAGTCTAGGGCTAGCAATGTCACTAAATCCATATAAAGCAGATCCACAAACCATGGGAAGAAATACTGTGGATGAAGGAGAAGAGGTTGGAGTTGATGAAGCGGACGGCGTCGGGGCTTCCATGGCCGTCAAAGACACCGACGTAGGTGGAGGAGGAAGAGGCAATGACTTGCGCCTGATCCCAGCAATGAAGTGCTCAAATCCGGCTTAGCCGACGCCGGACAAACACAAGGAACTGATGGTGAGGACGACAGGAACAACGGTGAAGACGACGTTGAGGTTGAAATTCGCCTGAGAGGAGGACGACATTACTACGGACGAGGAGGAAAAAAAAAAGATGAGAGTAGAGGCGGACGTGTGGTGTTGGGAGGGGGATATGAGAGTTCATTAGGTTTTAGGTTGTTTTATTGAATCAGATTTGGAATAATTTCCAATCCCCCTAATTTCGGGATTTTCTCTATTGAAAGATTAATCTGATGTATACAACCCTATATAGAAATCCTATTACCCATTTTAATTAATCTCAACCATTCATTTAGTCATCATCCTACGGTTTTAATTTGTCCACTCGTTACACCTTAATAGCCTGTTACAGCAGAACCTAAATCTATAGATTTTTATATATATATATATTTTGTCAAGATATATCTTAACATAAAAATTCCACGAGAAATGCAGGTGGAAAGTTCATCATCAAATAATAATAATATAAGGAGGTGGGTTATAGGGAGAAACTCCCTTAAGATAAGAACTGATAACCAATCTCAGCTCTTCATCTAAAATAATCAATACTCCAGACGAAGCCACACAGACAAATAATTTAAAGGAGGGAAGGAAGTTGCGGTGGCAATTTTGTAAATATTAAAAAAGACGTTATTACCCTTTCCTTTCTTCCTTTGCCATCTCCTTCTCTGCAACATCACAACAATGGACTGTAGGACCTGTATTCCGCAGAATAACAATCTGTAAAGAATTAAAACGAAGAACAAAATTAAGAAAGAATTTGACCGAATCGTTCTTGACGAAACTGTTGCGTAGAGTCGAGATTAGATCTCTTTCCTTAATTCTGTAACGCCTCGTATATGTGACGGTTACCGGCGTTGAGAATCTCATGATACAACTACGATCACTTCTGGTTTGCACAATCAAAAGACAGAAGCCAACGAACCAGTATCTGTGCAGTACTCTCGAAGAAGGAGAAGAAGAGAAGAGGGAGATTGATTGATTTCGGATACAGAGAATGAGAACCAGACTTCTCTTAAAAAGAGTCTGAGTTTGTTGCAGAGGAGGAGATTTCGGATCTGACGACACCAACGAGGTGGGAGTCAGTTGTGGAGCACGTGGAGGAAAACAGGGAGGTTGTTGCTGACTTAGTTGGGCGTCCCCAACGAGGCAGTCCAAAACCTAATCTGGAAGCCCAAAACTTTCAGATCCAGCCCACTTCAAAAAAAGAACCTAAGCTGCTTGGGCCTACGGCCCATTCCACAAGACCACGAGCCACGAGCCACGAGCCACGGACCGGACGGACGGACGGACCGCGCGAGGGCCCCCCGTGTCCTCTCTCCATACCTCTCCCAAGGGCTTACCAAGGGTATGGAGTTTGGGGTATATAAACCCTTCATATTCCCACCCCAATTTTCGATGTGGGACAAAACCCATATCAAAATTCAGCTCCAAAATTGTTCTTTGTACTTAGACAAGCAACCAACTTTGAGCCTTCATTTCTCATTCAAACGAAACCCGATTTTGACATGTGAGTACACTACGGCGTAGTGCTCGCGGAGACGAAGCCAACGCTTCCATAATCCGGCACAACCGGTGACCGCAACCCACCGGAAAAGTGCCCGGAATTCAGTCACAAATCAGTTCCAACAATCCCCCACATGAATAGAAATGATTCTATTACACGTGCTTAGACAAGACATACAAAAATTTTGAGAGTACGGGCGAAGAATCACTGCATCTGAGCTGTTGGCGTTTTTCAGCCTTGAACCACCCATTGTGAGTAGCTATCGGATTTACTCGACCAGGTAGTGAACATGATGTCTTGAACCACCCGGACTTTGACGTAAACCTAGACAATAACTATCACACTGTTTCATCTTCTCACAGAACTAGGTTCTTGATTGTGTTCATTTTGGCCGTGAACATCCCTGGTTATTCATGAGTGAACTTGGAGAAAACAGCCTCTCCTCTTTCTCCTAGAAACGGCCCCATTTCACACTCATAAGGTGATTGACCATAAGTGGTATTACTTATACCCTACTTTGTTCTTTCAAAGTTTATGGAATCATTAAAAGCAAATGCTTAACCTCTACTTTGCCATCGCACTTTTATCATCCTAGGAACTGGGGAAGAAGATATAATATCTCCAAGTGCGCGTCTAGATTCGACTTGAATTTGTTTTCCCCTTAAACCTATTTCTTGGGATCTCCAATCACTTAGGTAGGGTTGCTATCAAGCATCCTCTTTAGTCATAGGTTTTAACCCCATTCCTCTAGATGACTTTACAACTTGCTCTCTTGACAATCCCTTAGTGAACGGATATGCTAGGTTGTCAGCTGACTTGATATAATCTATTGAGATTACACCAGTTGAGAGCAACTGTCTTATGGTTTTATGTCGTCGTCTTATGTGGCGAGACTTACCATTATATATCGTGTTCAGTGCCCGAGAGATAGCCGATTGGCTATCACAGTGTACACCTAAAGCTGGCACTGGTTTTTCCCACAAAGGAATATCCTCCATAAAGTTTCGAAGCCATTCTGCTTCTTCAGCTGCTTTGTCTAAAGCAATGAACTCAGATTCCATTGTGGATCTGGACAATAACGTTTGTTTTGAGGATTTCCGTGATACAGCTGCACCACCAAGCGTGAATACATACCCACTGGTGGATTTTGAGTTCTTTGAATCTGATATCCAGTTAGCATCGCTATAGCCTTCCAGAGTGGCTGGATGTCTTCCATAGTGCAGCCCGTAACTCCGAGTATGTCGCAAGTAGTTCAATTCGAGTTATTGCTTTCCAGTGATTGTGTCCTGCATTGCTTGTATATCTACTCAGTACGTTGACAGCATGTGCTAAGTCTGGTCTTGTACAGTTTGTCAAGTACATAAGACTTCCTATCACACGAGCATACTCTAACTGTGATATGCCATTGTATCTGTTCAATAAGACAAACAAATATTAGTATGACTTAGAAGAAACTCTGCAATACAGATTTTTTGAAATCTGAAAAATAAACACAGTTTTCTGCAAACTGTAAACGCAGAAACCAACGAACCAGTATCTGTGCAGTACTCTCGAAGAAGGAGAAGAAGAGAAGAGGGAGATTGATTGATTTCAGATACAGAGAATGAGAACCAGCCTTCTCTTAAAAAGAGTCTGAGTTTGTTGCAGAGGAGGAGATTTCGGATCTGACGACACCAACGAGGTGGGAGTCAGTTGTGGAGCACGTGGAGGAAAACAGGGAGGTTGTTGCTTGACTTAGTTGGGTGTCCCCAATCTAATCTGGAAGTCCAAAACTTTCAGATCTAGCCCATTTCAAAAATAGAAGCTAAGCTGCTTCTGCTTGGGCCTACGGCCCATTCTACAAGACCACAAGACACGGACCACGGACGGACGAACGGACCGCGCGAGGGCCCCCGTGTCCTCTCTCCATACCTCTCCCAAGGGCTTACCAAGGGTAGGGGTTTGGGATATATAAACCCTTCATATTCCCACCCTAATTTTCGATGTGGGACAAAACTCATATCAAAATTCAGCTCCAAAATTGTTCTTTGTACTTAGACAAGCAACCAACTCTGAGCCTTCATTTCTCATTCAAACGGAACCCGATTTTGATATTCCCACCCCAATTTTCGATGTGGGACAAAACTCATATCAAAATTCAGCTCCAAAATTGTTCTTTGTACTTAGACAAGCAACCAACTCTGAGCCTTCATTTCTCATTCAAACGGAACCCGGTTTTGATATTCCCACCCCAATTTTCGATGTGGGACAAAACTCATATCAAAATTCAGCTCCAAAATTGTTCTTGTACTTAGACAAGCAACCAACTTTGAGCCTTCATTTCTCATTTAAACGGAACCCTATTTTGACGTGTGAGTACACTACGACGTAGTGCTCGCGGAGACTAAGCCAACGCTCTCATAATCCGGCACAACCGGTGACCGCAACCCACCGGAAAAGTGCCCGGAAGTCAGTCACAAATCAGTTCCAACATGGACATGGACGATCCCTCCCTTGCTTCTCCTTCTCCTACCTCTCGAACCTTCTCCTGCGCGTTTCCTCGCGATTCTCGGACCTCCGACGTCCAGTCCGACTAAGGCAAAGCTACTCCTCGAAGCCAACTCTTCTTATGATCTCGCTCTCGTCATTTTCGATTAGGTCAGGGGAATGAAGGAAGTGCAAGGCTGAATGCGGGCATGTTGCTGTTCATCAATTTCACGGCGGATATTGTTCTGGTGAGCTTCTGCTTCTCAATTTTAATGATTTGATGTTAGTTGGGGTTCATATGAGTTTCATTTGTTTTGTGCACACACCTTGCTCGATTAAATGTCATTTTAGCGGTCTTAGCTCCAACCCTTAAATTCTAGTGTCCTAACTAATGTTGAAAGGTATTCTTCAAGTTCACTCTTCTAGGCATTCAAGTTCATACTTCTAGACATTCAAGTTCAGGCTGCTAGCATTCAAGTTCATGTTGATTGTATTTTATCATAGAAAGGTTTTTTTTTTTCTGTTGAAAGAGGGAATTACACATGGCCAATACTTGGAACTGTCTAATACAATTGTTTTGTTTTGTTTTGTTTTGTTCAGGGAGGAGTTTAAGGATGAGGATTCCTCATATTTGCACTTGATTGCTATAAAGGATCCATGACAAATGGCTGATTTGTATGTGTTAAGTATTTTGTAACTAGCACTTTTAAATTCTTCAGTTATCTGAGCCTTTTTCGCTTCTTTCTTATCATCATTTAAGTGTTTGCATTGAGGACAGAGTTTAGCTGGCTATCCAAAAAAGTAGAATATATAATAAATCAGATGTCTTTGTTTGCACAACTTTTGTCTTAGTTCATCACCCCTTTTGTGTATGCTTTTTCTGATTCTGATATGATTGTTCAGGATTCATGTCCTTTCATAAAGAACATACTCCTACTGGATTCTGAGGGCAAGAGGATTAATGTCAAGTATTACTCAGATGATTGGCCTTCAAACAATGCAAAGCTGGCGTTTGAGAAATCTATATTTACTAAAACCCAAAAGACAAATGCTCGAAATGAAGGTACCGACAGATTAAATAATACTACCTTTTTGTGTGCCCTATGAAAATTAGCATCTAAAATTGTTTTATAAGTTTGTTCTTATTAAGAACAACCGAATTAACGTTCTGTATGTGTGTGTTTGACAGTCTTGTATCTTTTCTGTTTTTTTTAACACTGCTGATTGTCTGTAATTGATTAAAAGTTGAGATAACAATGTTTGACAATAGCATTGTTGTCTATAAGTTCAACCAAGACCTTCATTTCTTTGTCACTAGAGGAGATGACGAGAATGAGCTTATTCTGGATGCAGTCCTGAATGGTTTCTTTGAGTCAGTTAACATTCTTCTAAGGTAGATGGTTTTGCACATGGTAGACTTTTCACCAATGCTTTTCAACATTCTTATAAAGCATTAAATGATCTCTGCAGGAACAATGTCGCCAAGTATGAGGCACTTGAAAACATGGATCTTATTCTTCTATGCCTAGACGAGATTGTTGATGGAGGGTAAATAGCTCTTTCTTTGTGTGCTATATTTCTAATTTAGTTTTTGTATCCTTTTCCATATAAAATAATACTTGTTGGGCAATCAGCAATGGTTTTTGCTATAGATTATCCACGTCAGTTCTGACTATTGTTTCATTTTTGGCAGCATGATTCTTTAAACGGATGTTGATGTCATTGCTGGGAGAGTAGCTTCAAATAGCCTTGATTCTCCTGCACCCTTATCTGAGCAGGTTTGTGTAACTATCAATAATTGTTTTTAACAATCCTCTTTCCAACATATTCAAGCCAGAAAGCGAAATTATTTGTTGATGTACACAACGGTCAACTGCAAGTAAAAACTAATTGTCAAGTTTCTCAGATTGCTAACATTTGCGAATTTCTTCATCAGCATGTATCTATTGTGTTTTGAAAAAGTAGAAATTATACAAGAAAATTCTGAGTAAATTTCATTACTGGGGCTAGATGATAGCAGCATACATTTGAGTTATATCATTGTGCATATAGAGAAGTTTTGGTCTTTTCTTTCTATTAAATTTTGTATGTCTGTAGTATCAGCTATTATGTAAACAAGTAAACAACCATGAGATTTGAGGTTCTACAAGTACCTCTTTTACTAATTCATCAAGAACCTATTGAGTTTTTTTCGTTACACTAATAGTGCAACTACTGCTGGTGACTGCACAAGACGAATCTTCAGTCTTGATATCACATACTAATATAGATTGATAAAATAATAAAATATCTTTGATCTTTCTGAATTAGATAAAAATGCAATTGGGCTTGGTTTTCTGTACGGATTTCCGATAAATAAGTTGAGAATTTAAAGATGGGCTTCAGAGACATGAGGTCCAAGAGGTTGTTCTAAATTGATTTGCACAGTCAGGAATCGGGATATTTGATGAGGCTAAAGTCGTAGTGCCAAATCAAAGAAATAAACTCTAAACACTAACTAGAGTATAGCAAGTAAGTAGAGGTCGAACCCAAGGGAATCAAAACACCAAATCAATGCAGTCAAGTGAAATACCAACTAATGAACAAGTAACAAGTAAACAGGGGGGTTTTGATTGTATGAAACACAAAAGTAACCAGTAACAAGCAGAGGAAGTTTCGTTGTGAATATGATGAGAAGGGGTTTCACCTAGCAAGTATCCACACAACAGTCAATCAAGTTGATCATAGATTTATCTCAAGTTCTATTCAATCCTAGGGAATGTTCCTATTCCAATCTTTAATATATCAGCAGGCCAACCGGTCCTGATAATACTTACTATTCAGCAATCAGGGAAACCTCTCAAGATTAGATGAAATAGCAGCAAAGAGCACAAGAATTATAAGGATGCATGCAATAACTTACAACCGTCAAGTATTAACATGCAATCAATTCTCTTTCATAAAAACAATCAACTACCAGATCATGCAGATATGAGTGCTACAATGACAAGGAATTCCACCGTATATTCCTAGTCTAGCAATAAAAAACTATCAATCAAACTAGGTGATCAAGCTAGCAAAACTAATAGAAATCAATAGATGAAGAACAAGAGAATTAATACAAACCCATAGGAAAAGAACAAGAGTTTAGAAATCTCACAACTTAATAACTGAAGGCTTCAACCGCTAAGTAAAACAATGGAGATTAGTTTCTGCTCATGGTTGCAGAACTAAATTGTCTGATGGAAAAGATGATGATAGAAAAGATGATAGAACTAGGGTTCTTAAATAGAGACTAACCCTAAAAATATATGGTAAAAGATATATCCTAAAACTAAAATAAGGAAAATAAGAAAATAATAAAAGAAATAAAAGCAAAGCAAAATAAGGAAAGTCCGGAATATCTTCGGCCTTGTTGTGGCGATCGCCATAGATGCCTGGCGATCGCGGTCTTCATTTAAATCTCTGCCGTGTCTCTGTCGCCCCATGGCGATCGCCGTAGATTCATGGCGATCGCCATGATCTCTCGAACTCACATAACTCTTCTGTTGTAGAATGGCGATCGCTAGCTGCTCCGCAGAATATCTTCAAGTCTTCATGTCTTCAATCTTTGATCTCTTCTTCTTCGGTTTTGATCTTCATTTCTTCACTTCTTAATAAATATCTCAGAACATAATAATGACTCGAAACACATATGATAATACTCCTGAATCAATGTAATAATCTCTAGTTACGCTATACAAAGTGCAGCGTATCAATATTACATTATTATACAAGCTATTTTTGAACTGAAAAAACCAATTACTTTATTTTCTAATTAAGTCTACAATATAAGGTCATAAATCACTACTCATTGTTGATTGATTTTGAGTTAAAACTTTATAAGTTTGTATAGTGGACTTGTATGCACAAAGTGTTTCATCGGATTTTAACGGGACTTCCTCTGTCTCTGAATGTTGGACTTTAGTATTGGGAGTGTTGTTGTTTAGGCAAGCAAATTATCTGATGTTACAGTAATCAAGTCATCAAAAGCCATCATATTTTTGTTGACTGAATATCTGATGTTATGTATGTATTGGTTTTTCATTTGTGCAGCTTAGGTGTTTGGCAAACCAAGTAACGGACCAAAGGAAAAGGCTGGTCCTATTGCTGGTACGTACAATTGCTAGATAACCCAAAATCAATTTAATACTTGGTAGCTTTACTAGCTAGTTCTTGTTAATACTTCAACTTTCATGTATGTTTAGGACTATACTCAACCTCTTTTCTATATAGTCAATCCATGTAACTAAACTTAATCTTGTGAATTTCTAGCATGGCTTAATAAAAAAATTGTAGGAAAACAAATGAAATATGTCGATGAGTGATTTCAATGAGTTTTGCATGAAATATTGTTTTGTTAGGTAGATATCCAAATAATTTTATTTTATTTCAATGAGTGTTTTCAATGTTATGTATGTATTGGTCTTTCTACAGTTTTCTTCTGTTATTAGAAATGAGTCGTCGTTGGATGTACGGTGATCATACTACAGCTGAATATTTGAGTGGGGTTGGGGAGTTTATTAGATGTGTTTTAGCCCACCAACGGAGTACAAAAGCCAAAAAAATCTATTGTCCCTGCCGTGATTGTAACAATGTAAGTAGGTTAGCAGACATTGATGAGATTGAGGATCATTTATTTCGTCGTGGGTTTAAGCAAGATTATCATGTTTGGTTTTGGCATGGAGAGAAAATACTTGATCGTCCAAGTTCTAGTGTCAACGAATTTGATCTTCAGGTAGACAGTGATGAGAGTTATGATAATATTTCTGAGAATTATGAGATGGATGATGATGATGATGAGCAAGAGGATGAAATGAATGAGATGATGGATGGGGTGAGAGATCACTTGGATGAACGACCTAAGTTGTTGGAACAACTAACAAAGGTTGCTGAGATACCTTTGTATCCCGGGTGTACAAAATGTACCAAGTTAGAAGCTCTGTCAGTGCTATACAACTTGAAATCGAAGAGTGGTTGGACTGATGGAAGTTTCACGACCTTATTGGAGTGGTTAAGTGAAGTTTTGCCGGAAGGCAATGAGTTGCCCATCTCTACCTATTATGCCAGGAAAGTGATGTGTCCCTTTGGCTTAGAGGTTGTCAAAATAGATGCTTGTCCAAACGATTGTGTTCTTTACAGAAAAGACCAAGAAAATTTGGATGAGTGTTCAAAGTGCGGTGTATCTCGTTACAAGCGTAAAGGGGTAAATTCCGCTAAGAGGGGTCCGCCGGCTAAAGTTATGTGGTATCTTCCAATCATTGATAGATTTAAGCGTTTGTTTTCATTAAAGAAACAAGCAAAAAATCTGAGATTGCATGCAGAAGGGAGGAAGAAAGATGGACTCCTTAGACATCCTGCTGATTCTCCTCAATGGAGAAATATCCTGAATTTGGCAAGGAGGTTAGAAATCTGAGACTTGCTCTGTGTACAGATGGTGTGAATCCATATGGCACTCTAAGCACCCAACACAACACATGGCCGGTTCTTCTTGCGATTTATAATCTTCCTCCATGGTTGTGTATGAAGCGCAAGAATATCATGTTATCACTCCTCATCTCGGGGCCTAAGCAACCTGGAAATGACATAGATGTGTATCTAGCACCACTCATAGAGGATTTTAAATTATTGTGGAATGAAGGTGTTTCAATGTACGATGCACACACCAACTCAAACTTCACACTGCGAGCTATGGTTTTTTGTACCATAAATGATTTTCTAGCATATGGAAACTTGTCTGGGTACAAAATCAAAGGAGAACAAGCATGCCCTATATGTGAAGAAGACATGGAACCCACATACTTGAAACATTACAAGAAAAGTGTGTTTGTAAAGTACAGGAAGTTCCTTAGTCGGTATCACCCTTATCGTAAGAAGAAGAAAGAGTTCAATGGTCACATCGAGGAAGGAGTGGCTCGTGCACCTTTGACGGGATCACAGGTTTATGAACGTATTAAAAATGTTGAAACCAAATATGACAAGTTCATCAAGCACAAGTCTAAAAAGGGTGTTTTATGGAAGAAAGTATCTTCACTATGGGATCTTCCTTATTGGAAAGATTTGTCAGTTCATTATTGGAAAGATTTGTCAGTTCATCATTGTCTCGATGTGATGCACATTGAAAAAAATGTGTGTGATGCTATTATTGGGACTTTGCTACACATTCCCGGAAGGACTAAAGACAATGAGAAAGTTCGGAAAGATATGAAAGAGAGGAATTAATATGCGTCCTGATTTGTGGCCCGTGAAAAAACAGGATGGTACAAGGACTTTTCTTCCTCCGGCGTGTTACACAATGTCAAGAAAGGAGAAAAAGACGTTTTGCGAGTGCTTACATGGCATTAAGGTGCCATCGGGATATTCATCTAATGTAAAACGTCTAGTTTCTCTCTCAGACCTGAGGTTGATCGGTATGAAGTCTTATGATTGTCATGTATTGCTTAATGTTTTCTTGCCAATTGCACTTCGTGGGATATTGCCGAAACACGTGAGGCATGTTATAACAAAACTATGTGTGTTTTTCAGTTCGATATGTGCTAAGGTGATTGATCCATAGAAATTGGATAGTCTGCAAGATGATATCGTTGAAACTTTGTGTCGATTTGAAATGTATTTTCCGCCCTCTTTCTTTGATATAATGGTGCATTTAATTGTCCATTTAGTGCGAGAAATCAAGCTATGTGGTCCGGTGTTCTTAAGATGGGTGTATCCCTTTGAGAGATATTTTGGGTCTTTAAAACACAAAGCAAAGAATCGGGCGAATCCGGAGGGTAGTATAATTCGCGAAATCTTTCATGAAGAGATATGTGAATACGTAGCTGAATTTTTGTCGAGGCTTGAACCAATAGGCCTTCCGAAATCTCGTCATGTAGGGAGGCTTGAAGGGGAGGGAGTAATTGGTAAAAAAGTGATCTCGCCTCCATCTGAAAGGAAGAATAAGGCACATCTTTGTGTGTTGCAGCATCTTACAGAGGTCAGTCCTTACGTAGATAAGAATTTGCTTGAATTGCAACATAATAATCCTAAATTGAATGAAAGGGCATTGATGCGGGAACATAATCGCTCATTCGTTGATTGGTTTAAGAAGGAAGTAGCTGAGGAACTAAAGAAAGGGCATGATGTTTCTGATATAGTCAAGTGGTTAGCTCGAGGTCCTCGTCTATGTGTTCGGTCTTATGAAGGGTATGATATCAATGGGTTCACATTCTACACGTCAAGACAAGATGAAAAGAGTGTGGTGCAGAATAGGGGAGTGAAGGTTGTTGCATCATCTAGGGTCTATGCAAGCGCTAAGGATAAAAGACCGGTTGATGCGACACAATCATATTATGGTGTAATTGAAGAAATATGGGAGCTTGATTACAACAGTTTTGCGATTCCTGTTTTCCGGTGCAAGTGGGCCAACAACCATAATGGGGTGAAACAAGATGATATTTACCCGGGTTTAACATTGGTAAACTTTGACCGATTAAGTGAGAGTGACGAGCCATTCATTCTAGCATCACAAGCTAAGCAATTTTTCTATATTGTAGACAATGTTGATCCTAGATGGCGTGCAGTTGCGCAAGGCAAAAGGCATATTCTCGGTATTGATGATGTTGTGGATGAAGATGAGTATGACAAGTACGATGACTCACCCCTGTTATCAACTGTTGTTCAACCATTACCAGAGGAGGAAGATGCAAATAATACTAATCACATGCGCACAAATCATAGGGAAGGAATATGGGTTTCAAAACGCAAATGAATAAGATGACTCTGCTTCTGATCTGATTCCGGTTTGCTTCAGTTTTTCTTCGGTTCCGCCCTTGATTCTGATCTTCTTCTAATTTGCTTCTGGCGTGCTTCAGTTTTTCTTCGGTTCTTCCCTTGGTTCTGATCTGATTCTGATTTGCTTCTGATCTGATTCTGGTTTGCTTTAGTTTTTCTTCGGTTCTGCCCTTGATTCTGATTCTGATCTGTTTCTGGCGTGCTTCAGTTTTTCTTCGGTTCTTCCCTTGATTCTGATATGATTCTGATTTGCTTCTGATCTGTTTCTGGCGTGCTTCAATTTTTTTCCGGTTCTTCCCTTGATTCTGGTTTGTTTCCCATCTTATCTATCATTGAAATATCTTTAATTTTTAATCTTTAATGTATATTTAATATCTTTAATCTTTAATCTTTATGTATATTCAAAGCGCAAATGAATAAGATGACTCTGCTTCTGATCTGATTCCGGTTTGCTTTTGATCTGATTCTGATATGATTATGATTTGCTTCTGGCGTGCTTCAGTTTTTCTTCGGTTCTTCTGGTTTGTTTCCAATCTTATCTATCATTGAAATATGTTGTGCTGCTAGAATCTTTAATGTATATTTAGTATCTTTAATCTTTATGTATACTCATTGTTTTCTTGCTTATGATGCAGGAGTGTATTTGTCAGTGTTAAAATGAATAATCAAATTGTTGCTGGAAATGAATCAGAAGGTGACAGTGATCCAGTTATTCCTCCTACAACAGGTGACGAATCACTAGATATTAGCACGATTACAAAGAGCAATAAAGTTTGTGGTCCATCAAAAGGAGTTAAGGTCAAGAAGGCTATGTTCCTTGAGTATAATGACCTCAATATCCCTGATGGAAAGTGGTCGGCGGAATACGGGAAGCAAGTTGGAACTTGTGCTGCTAGAATTAATATTAAAGAGAAAGAATACCGAAAGATAGATGAGCAAACAAGGAAGGGGTTTTGCGAGGAGACAAAGGTAAAACGTTGGATATGATTTAACATGTTTTTAATACTATATTCATAATTTAACATTTTCTGAAAATTGACGGCTTATGTTCCACATTAATGATGATTCGAGTAATTCAAGGGAAAAATATTTTCACCATGGTGTGGCAAAACGATTTAGAGATTTCAAGAGTAAGTTGGTGCGTCGATGGATCACTAAGAAATAAAAGATGTCGAAGACACAGTCATCCAGGATGCCTTGGGAAGTCTATGACCACATCACAGAGGATGATTGGATGACATTTGTTAAACAATACTTCATGACGGAGTCATTGGTAAGTTATTGTTTTTTATACAAATGGTTTCTTATGCATCATGTACTAATCTGTTTTTGGTGAATGAATATTTTGCTGGCATATTTTGTACCCATACTTGATTTCAATATTTTGTTGACCACATCACAGATTTTGAAGCTGTATTGATAGTCCCCTAAATTCAGTAAAATCAAGCTTTGCATTCGATTACAAGCCATTCATATACTTCCTGTATTAGAAGACTTCCTAATAGAGTTGGGGCTTTATCTTTCCATTGAATGCTAATTGAGTTAAATTTTCTTTCAAAAACCATCTTTAAAATCCTTTTTGACAGGTTCGTAGTGAAAAGGCAAGAACAATGCGTCATTCAACAAAAGCCATCATCGCACCGGCCATAAGGGTTATATTAGAAAACGACATGAATGGATAGACGATGGACGACTTCCACCAGAAGCAGCATTAACTCTCTCAAGTAGTTCCTCAGTGAACTCCTGTGTCACCTCAACACTAGCTAGAGTTAAGAAATTTAGATCAAAGGAGTGGATATTGGCTCATCAAGTTCTAAATAAAGATGGGGATTGGGAAATTGACCCAAATGATAAGGAAGTTGCAGAAATTGCCTAAAAAACTGTAAGAAGTGATATCTAAGTAATATTTATTTTCTTTGATTATAAAATATGATCTAATTCTTACTTTTCTAATTGACATAGTTGGAGTACATTGAAGAAGAAGAAAAAAGAAATCTTGTTTTTGAAGATCAAGAGGATGCCCTCACCAAAGCTATGGGGAAAAAAGACCATCGTGGGCGTGTCAAGGCAACAGGTGGAAGTGTTTGTCATACACTTGCTTTTGGTCCGAGAAAGAGAAAAAATAAATGTGATCATAGTGAAGCTTCTTCAGATGTAATTGAATCAATTAGAGCTTCAATGAGAAAGGAGTTTGAAGACGAACTAGATAAAAGAGTGGAGAAAAGAGTGCAAGAGGCCCTCCAAAAGCAACTAGCCACCATGGGACATATGGGTCAATTAAACTCCACTTCCAACCCCGTAGATGATCTCCATGGACATGCTGAACTTGATTCTTCCCCTCAACCACGCGAGCTAAAGGTACAACTTAGTCTCATGTTGGCTAAAAATAATATATTACATTCTTTTACTTGTAATCAAGTGAATCTTGTTAATATAATATATTACATTCTCATGTTGGCTGTTATAATCTATTAAATAGAGTATATTTGCATCAATTTCTTTATTTATGCAGGAAAGGGTTTCATGCCATCTTGCCCTTGAGGATGAAGTTTCTGGTAACAAAGTAATTGTGGCGAATGGTATGGTACAACCCTTGCATTACCCCAACATTTTAGATCAATGAAGCCTGGTCACTATAAAGTCCAAATTGATTTTGTTTACGAAGGGTATGTTGATGATATTCTTCCGGTACCTACTGGAGATGGTTTCACTAACTTAGGCGGTGCTCAGGGTAGTTTTGTGCAATGGCCGATCCACTTAGTGATTTTCGAAGACGACGAGGTATGAATGTTTTGAACGAATATGATAATGCAAGCATTTGCTACATCTTGTCTACTCAATCTTGCTCATGTAATATTTTTGTAGGAGTTCACTCCACGCCTGATAAAGAAGTCTAAGTCTAAAGTTTCTCAAGAGGTGGATCATAGCTCCAAAAAGAAGACAACAGTATTGGTGGCCAAAGAGAAGACCACGAAATTAGCCCAGGTATATGATTAGCTAGAACTTGTATTTTTATTCATGACATATGTTCAATTTGCAATTGTTCTTGTTTATTTGTTATGCTAATGCACCGCTGAATGTTGTTCTGATTTTTCTGCATTGTTGTTACAGTTTTCACTGGTTTTCTGGTTTTTATTCTGTTTTGCACTGTTGTATGTATTGATTAACACTAGAAGCACACCTTATGTTCACTTGTTGTGTTGTATTATTTTTGTTCTTATATTTTGTTATTATTTTCATATCCAATGAAGTCTAAGTCAAACAAAGAGGTGGTGAGTAGTTGTGATCGTAAAACTCAAGAGTCAGCCGCCAAAAGCAAGAAAGCGAATTATGCAAACGAAGCAATTCAAGGTCTTGGCCCGTCATGCAAATATTTGCATTTTATCATCTCTTCAGGTCCCGGTGATATATACGATAGTACTCCCATCAAGTTGGTTGCTTCGGTTTGGCATTATTCGCAAGATCAAGATACATACGTAACTGAGTCCGATGTTGGAGAGTTCCTTAGAGGGGCGTGCTTAAACATTTCATTGATCCAAGTCTACATATTGTAAATATTTTCATCAATCTTTATGTTTTAGTTGTTAATTATTCTTTCTTTGAGATTTTTACTTTACAGATACTAATAGTGTAATCTTGCATATTTTGTAGGTATTTATTGCATGAACACAACTGGACATTTGAAAGGTCTCAGATTGGATTCTTATGTCCTGAGATGATGTCAAGCACTAGAATCAAGGTTGATCCTAGTGTCCCAACAGAGTACTTAAAAAAGATTTTCATTGCTGAAATTCAAAAGGAGAAGATGAGTGATCCTAACGTAACCAAATGGTTTTTGCTTCCATATAATCAAGAGTAAGTGTTATATGGCAATCCTTGTTTCTTGTTTTGACTCACATCTTTTGACTTGTTTTCTGATGTTATACAATATCTTTTGTAAATGACGCAGAAATCATTGGATTCTATATGTACTAGACCTACGTAAAGGCCTTCTGTATATTTTCGATTCTCTCAAAGAACCACGCAAAGAGTATGATGTATGGGGCATCTTGAGTTTGTAAGTTTTTTACTTAAAAAATAGTCTTTTTGAATATTTACAAAATCAGAATTGTTGACTTGTATGTTGTTCATTTTACAAGACATACCAAGTGTATAAGTTTAATGGTGGGGTGCGTCCGGGTAAAGCGACTAATTTTAAGTCTTGGAGACCCATTCATATAGAGGTATACCATCATATATTACCTTTTTCTTTATTTTATATATCTATTGATCTTAAAACTAAGACGATGTATTATATTGTTAATTTAGTGCGCTCAACAAATTGGCGGAACCGAGTGTGGATATTACGTTATGAAGTTCATGTTAGAGATTGTCACGATATATCAAGAGTCTAATGAGCGACTAGATAAGGCAGTTACTTTACCTAGTCCTTTCATTTCATATATGTAAAATCTAATTTTTTCATGTTATCTATATTTTTTTGAAGGTCTATGTTCAGAGGAGTGCGCCTTATACTAGTGAGGAACTCGATGTTGTTCGTGAGCAATGGGCTACGTTCTTTACAACCAAGTATCTATTAGTTTGAGTTTACATTTTAGATATTATTGAATAATAGCTTTTGTACTTGCATTCTGCTGAAACTGAAACACATATTGTATGTGAAATGTATGTGCAAGTGGAACGAGAAGTTCGGAATGATGTAAACTCTTTTGTAATTGAAACAGATTGTTAGTTTGTGAAATGGAATGACAGGTTGCTTATTCTGTTTGGTACAGGCTGGGTTGCTGTAAATACAAATCGAATATTTTTTTTAAAAAAACTTGTTGAGGCGGGCGGAAGGGTGACCGCCTCAACAGATACAACATCTTCCACCTCTGTTGAGGCGGGCGGAAGGGTGCCCGCCTCAACAGACCCCCCTCTGTTGAGGGGGTCAACTACTTGTGCGCCTCAACAGAAGGGTCTGTTGAGGCGGGCACCCTTCCGCCCGCCTCAACAAAGGTGGAAGCCCCCCCCCTGTTGAGGCGAACACCATCTGTTCGCCTCAACAGAGGGGGTCTGTTGAGGTCTGTTGAGGCGGGCAATGTTCGCCTCAACAGCTCATGACCTGTTGCAGCCCCCCCTGTTGCAGCGACCCCTGCCCGCCTCAACAGGGGGGTTTTGCCCGCCTCAACCAGTGTTTTTTCCACTAGTGAATATATATTGTAGAATTCGAAATGTTAGTTCCACTCGAGTTCGAATCCATCTCCATATATGTTCAGCCCTTCTGGTTCTTGGAACATATTATAATGTGCTTGAATAAGGAGGTTGTATGTGTGCTTGTGTTTATATTATTGTTGTAATAAAATTTCTCACAATATAGATTGTTTCAAGAGATTATTGGATCTCGCGATAGGACCGTTGATTGATGAAACGCCCGCATAATAAAGATGAAATTAATATACACAAGATTTGTTGACCGAGTTCACCATAAATGGCTATATGTGGAGGCTACCAACTCAGGATTCCCTGGAGGTTGCTTGCTCTTATAAAACATAAAACAAAGCTTTTTGATAACCTAATTCAGGCTCCATAAAAAACCCTAGTTAACCCTAAGCTAAATTAAAGAATAATATAAAATAAATTACTTCCTTCCTCTCTTATCAAGACTGATTAGTATCCTTATTAATCCTCTCTTTTTTATTGGGATATTTATGGTGCACAAATATCTCCTTCATTTGTCCCTTGGGGTCTACATATTCGCGTACGATTTGGAGAAACCGATGAACCATTATGCCTACCGAAGGTTAAATGCGTAAATCAATGGAGGTTATGCGAGCTCATGCTTGCTTCTCCTCAAGACAGACCATATCCTCTCACAAGAACGTCGTGGAGAAGAACCCGTGGGAGCTAATGAAGTTGGTGGAATCTATTGATTCGGCCTTGTTAATTCGGAGCTACATCATCATGCCCGAGACTGATGATTACCATGGAATAGACAATACTTACTCGTTCAGTCCTCCCAGAGTCTCTGATCATATGCCTAAGGTGTATATTATGTAGCTACATCATCGATTTTCAGTCAGTTTTGTTTTAAGTAATTTGCATAACTCTTGTGTCAATATTGCACAGGATGATGCGAGTAAAAGTAAAGGTACAACACCTTTAGCTGCTACCTCTCCACCAACATTAAATGATAGTACGACAATACTTGGTGATGTGCAAGAATTGGTAAGTAGCTATGATTTATAAATTTTGGATATGCATAATTTGAAACTTTGAAATTTATCCTGATGTTAATATTCATATTGTGCAGGGTGTTCACTTCACTACTCATTTCTTTCTGAAGGTGTGGATCACACTGTTGAAACTCCGCCCAAGGTTCCTTCGGATCCGGTAAGTTTGAGAAGTCGTTAGTGCCTTTCGCCCATCATGTCAATATTAATTGCATATCTGATTTGAAATTTTGCATACTCACTTCACTACTCATATTTTCTTGATTTTGCATATCATATTATGATAAATTGCATATCATATTATGATAAATTGCATATCTGATGGTGAATTTTGCATACTCATACTTTACAGGTTCAAAACAATGAAAGTGTTCTTCCACCACAGACATTCAAACCTGTCAACAATGTTACTAAGGTTTTTACTAGGAAGAATGCGACTGCGCCCTCCATTCAATCAGATCCGGTATGTTTAAGTGTTTTTTGCATATTAGAACATGATAAATTGCATATCTGATTGTGATTTTTGCATACACATAATGTATGCGTTCAAATAAGTTGTTTTTGCTTTATTTTTATTTGTTCAACCAAGTTGATTAGCTCTCACTCGGATGCCATTGTGTATTGTGTTTTTTTTCCTTTTTAATCTTGATTTGGTAATGCTATGGCTAGGTGTATTTAATTGTAATGACTTAGTGTTCTTTCTCTTGCATATCAGAACATGATAAGTTGCATATTTGCTTGTTATTTTTGCATACGCATAATGTTTAGGTTTAACTCAAGGTGTTTTTGGTTTATTTTGCATTTCTGATCAAGATAAACTGCATTTCTGATTGTGTTGTTTGCATATCAGACTTTGATTTTTGCACACACATTCTCTATAGGGTCACCTAGATGCAACTCATATGGTTAATCGAGTGCTAGGCCACATTACTGAAAGCTATCCACCCACGAAAAGTTGTTGAGCCAACACAATCGGATATAGTTGTGATCAAAGATACCAAAAACACAAACAAGAAAACAACTAAAACAGCTCCGAAAACAGCCCTGGTAAGCGTGAGGAAAAGTAATAGGTTAAAGAGTGGCAATTGATCTTATGCAAATACCGAATTTTTTGGGTTGACCATGTTAACATCTGTTTCACTCCACAACTTAACTTATATGGTGTTTGTACAACACGACACTTGTAACATCGTTAAATAGGTAGCCTACTACTCTTAATTACTTGGCAGGTCTTAACATTTTGTGTTTAGTGTAGTTGACTTTTGATTCACTAGATGAATAACTTATATGGTCGTTGTAATGCCAAATTTTGTAACGGCGTAAATTAGGTAGCTTCACTAAAATATTGGGCAGGACCTATGCATTGTCTACTATATAATTTGAGTCGTGTGTAATGTTCTCCTAAAATTTGTGTTAATGATATTATCATAAAATTTATATGTATGCTAAAGTTATGCTTTGATATTCATATAATAGGATAGGGTATGAAGAATTCTTTACTTGATATGCATGTAGGTTTTATATATACCCCTTTGGGTTTTCATTTGATCAACCAGGCACAAATAGACCTCACAAACAATGATGATGATTTTACAAAACCTATGAGGAATGTGAAATTACATTCCAAACGAGATGGAAAGGTTCCATTAACAGACAAGAGCCCTTGGATAGACCGGGTTATAAACTCAATGAAATCCTACAATATGCAACAACGTGATTTATATCAGTATGTGACTACCAAAGCGTCCTCTGGGTTAGTATTTATTTTTTCGTTTACATCTTTTATTGAATTCAATACATTTTCTTACTTGATCAATCCTTAAAATCATTGCTTTCTAACCCATTTATCAGGGAGGTCCTATTCGATAACCAACAAGAAGTTGTCGAAGGAAGAGATTTCAAGTCGCTATGTGGAAATGCTCTTGTCTCAACAACAATTTTTGACTTGTGGTGTATGTATCTAAATGATTTAGAAGAGCTTTGACACCCTACCACTTTATCACGTTTTTTCGTTTACCCGTAAAACATGGTACGTATGCATTACTTCTGAATTGATATGCAGATATATATCGACGTTATGAAAATAATAAACTTTGATATATATCTACGTATGCATTACTTCTGAATTGATATGCAGATATATATCTACGTTATTGAAATAATTAACTTCGATATGCACTTACAGATTGAATCCTTCACACAATCGAATAGCAATTTTCCCACAATGTTTGGCATATTCAAAGATGTAATGAATGATGTGGTAGCCAATACGACACATGCATCCCTTGTAGACGCGGATTTGGTAAGCATTCACCCGTCCAAATATTTAAAATAGATGTATTTTTTATCTCACGCTCAATTCATTTTACATGAATCACATGTGTTTTTTCCCATCTTAACACAAGGTCATTATTACTTGTTATGCTTCAACTTCTGGCATAAAACTATAGACTTAATTGACGAACAATTCAACAAATCGTTGGACGTTGGAAACAAGTACAAAATGGTCAACAAGCTGGTAATCAACTTTCATTTAAATCAGTTTGGTATTTTTTGTCCTTAAAGTCCATAATCGAACATTTTTTTATATGTCCACAGAAAAGGATGTTCTTTAAATACATGGAAGTTATGCATCTTTCATCAAGGTGCAAAATCTTTGGATCAACACCAGCAACTGAGGTCGTATCACTGGGGTGGGTGAATACTCAAAACAAGATTGGTGGCGGGATCTATGTAATGCGCCATATGGAGACATTTTTTGGACGACTAGCTAACTGGTCCTGGATTCAGGCCTAACTCATCTAAGTACATTCTTCCTTTGCGACTTAAGTATCTTCATGCACTTCTTACATCTAAGATGAACATGTGGAGGGATGAAAGCATCAACAAGTCCAAGGCTAAAGAAATTTTGGTGAGCATTCAATAGAAGACACAAGCAGGAGCTGGATGGAATTTTTTGTTTTAGTCAATATGCAGTATTGTTTTAACATTATTCACATTGGTTTAAACGATATGGAATTTTTGTAGTAGCTGATTTAAGAACCACTTGTCGTTGTTATGGTTCTTCATTTAAATTAGTAACAATTAAGAATTTCTAGAATAACTTGCGTTTTCTTAAATTAATGGAAACGAGGTAGTCTTAATCTACATTTGAACATCATTCAAGAAAGATATGGAGTCCTCTATATGTTGCAGAAGATCTACATATCTCGACGAAATTTGTGCATATCCTCATTGCTTATATGCATACCTGTATTTATGAATTGCATAATTACGCAATTTCTGCATATCCTCTAATCCATAATTAACACATATCTCCACTCAGCATAAAACTATTCTATTTTGGAGAACAACTTGCACATCGGTACATAAAACTATATGTTGCAGATTATCTGCATATCTCCACGGAATTTATGCATATCACCACCGGAATTAATGCATATATGTGTTTATGAATTGCATATATACGCATATCTCTATTGTGCATACCTATAGCAAATTGTTGCATAACTACGTGAATTGCTTGCATATCAGCATGTAAAAGTTGCATACGTATCAAGTACCGAAATAAATCCATGTAAACTCAAGCGAGATTATTCCTAAAATAAAACTTCATATGAATTTTTATGTCTATAAAACCCAAGTTTACGCAATACCCAAATTTAACATTAATTCCCATATATCTAAAATGAAAAATCATATGGCTTACAATTGTTGGTTTGAATAGTGATACACACGATATCATAGTGTGTAAGTATGGTGTTTTAGGGTGAAATTATTGAGTTTTAGGAGCGTATTGGAGCTTATTCATGCATTTGGAGTGAAGACGACGTATGGAGCTTTATGTTGATATTAGAGACTTATTACAGAAGAAGAAGAAGAGAAGCCAGCAGAAGACCGACGAGAAGACAGAAGAGGGTGAAGACTATTGCTGGCGGCGACCGCCGCCAAACCTACAACGATCGCCGCCCATTCCACGTGAATAAGTTGAGTTATTACTGGCGGCGACCGCTGCCCAAAAGGCAGCGACCGCTGCCTCTGTCAGATCCGAATTACTATCTCTATTTTCTATTGTTTTTGTTATTTTTCCTTATTTTTTTAAACTCGTTTTATGCTTTATTTTTAGGATATTATTTCTATATAATTAGGTTAGAGGAGAGCCTGTTCTTCTCTAACCCCGTTTACACTTTTCTTTTCATCAGCAGACAGTTTGTTATGAAGAACTTAGCCTCTTTGCTTAGTCAGACAATTGAAGCATTCGTTTTGATTAAGTTGTGAGATTTCTCGTTCCTTATCAATTGCTTGGAATTAATCTATTCTCTTGCTTGAATCTTTCATGATTAATATTGATTGTTTCTAGCATGATCATCTGGGTATCGTCTTTATTGATCTATTGCAGAATTAGATTGTTACTGGTTGAGCATATCTAATTCGTAGGAGCAACTGCATCGTGCTAGTATCTGGTTGTGCTAGTCTTATGTGGAGAGAATTGATTTACATCTAGGATAAAAGCTGGTTGTTTTATGTTGATGTATCCTGATTACATTCCTGATCTTAATGCTGCTATTAAACTGAATCTTGATAGTTTCATGGTTGTTTAATTAGTTAGAACTATTAGTATCTGGTTGTGCTAATAGCTAATTCAGAAAAGGAATAAGAATTTCCATTGCATGAGATATTGAATGATTTATCTAAGATCAACTTGTCATATGAAGTGTGGATATGAGTTTGGCTGAGCTATTTCCCAATTACTGATTCCATCATCTTTTACTGGTTACTATTGGCATGCTTGGTTACTTAAGATAAACAAAACCCCCCTTTGGTTACTTGATTGACACATATATTTCATACAGAAATAGAATCTGTCTCCCGGAGGACTCGACCCTTACTTGCCTAGGACTGCATATTAGGTTTGTTTGGATTACTTGCATAGGAGTAATTAGCACGACAAATTGCTGTTATCAAATTGGCGCCGTTGTCGGGGAGGAAACAATTCTAATTGTGTTTCTGTGTGATTTGTGTGTCAATCTTAGTGTGAACCTATCTTATGGTTCACACCCGTGCTACTAATAATTTACCTCTTGATTTAGATCCATAAATTGAGAGAACTCTTCTGCGTACTCGCAAGGCTATTCGTGCACGACATCATGCAACTAGAAGCATGGATGAACGTGTTACTCTCGAATCCTTGACGGCACCGGATCTTGTGCAAGCGCCTCGAGCAGTGCAATTTCCTACACTCACTGAGGGCGTTAAGTTTGAGCTTAAGACGGGAGTGATACATTTACTTCCGAAATTCAATGGACTACCGTTAGAGGATCCTAATAAGCACTTAACTAAGTTCCATGAGGTTTGCACTAGCATGTGTCCATCTGAGATCACTGAAGATCAGATGAAGATGAGAGCCTTTTCCTTCTCTCTTAAGGAATCGGCTAAGGACTGGTATCATTCTTTGACTCCAGGGAGCATCACTACTTGGGTTGAATTGAAGAAAGTGTTTCTCGATAAGTATTTTCCAGCGATTAAGTCTAATCATCTGAAGAAGAAAATCAGCAATATTGAGCAACAGTCTAATGAAATTCTCTATGACTATTATGAGCGTTTCAAGAGTCTGGTTACAAGTTGTCCTTATCATGGCTATGAAAAGCATGATTTGATTCTATATCTTCATGGAGGTCTTCGTGAGGATGACCGTAGGATGGTAAATGCTGCATGTGGTGGGAACATCTTGAAGAAGACATATGAGGAAGCCTTAGAGATCTTTGCAACGCTAGCTGATGATTCTAGGCAGTTCAGTGGGAGAGGTTCTCAAACACTTCTAGCTGCAGGTTCTCAATCTACTGTTTACCAGGCTGACTTTGACATTCTGAAAGAAGAAGTGAGACGCCTGAAGCTGAAAGGAACACCTCAGCAAGCTAAGGCTTGTGAGATTTGCAGAGATGAACTTCACCCAACTGATGCTTGCCCAACACACCAAGAAGAAGCAAACGCAATTGGAGGATATCAACAAAGGCCCAGGTATGACTCTCAACCCAACAATCACAATTCTGGTTGGAGGAACTCATCTTCATCTACGGAGGATATGATGAAAATGTTGATGCAAAACACATTGCAATTCCAAGAAGCTACAAAATCTAGTATTCAGAACTTGGAACGACAGATAGGTCAGATTTCTCAAGTGGTGAGCAAGCTTGAAGCAAAGGATTCAGGGAACCTCCCATCCCAAACTGAAGAGAATCCGATTATTCGAAATGTGAGTGCAATGTCCTTAAGAAGTGGAATGAAGCAGGATGATGTTCAAGAAAATCAAGCTAGAGAAAAGCCAATTCTGCATGAGTGGAAACTTGTTGCACCATTCCCATCTGCCCTGTAGCGTACCGAGCCACTTAAGCAAGACAAGGACATATTTGAGATGTTCAGAAATGTTGAGGTAAACCGTCCTCTCCTTAATATGATAAAATTTGTCCCTCGTTATGCAAAGTTTATGAAGCAGATGTGCACCACAAAGAAAGCTCAAGACAAAAATAGTCAAAAGAAGGAGAAAGTCGTTGAGCATGTCTCAGCTGTATTTCAGAAGAGTCTGCCTAAGAAATGTGGAGATCCAGGTATGTTTACAATCCCATGTATAATTGGAGGTACTAAGTTCGATAAAGCTTTATTAGATTTGGGTGCTTCCATTAATTTTTTACCTTCATCTCTATGTGAAACCTTGGGGTTAGGACCTATTCATGAGACTAGAGTAGTTATTCAACTAGCTGATCGATCTAATGTGCGACCTATTGGAGTAATAGAGGATGTTCTTGTTCAAGTTGATGATCTTACTTTTCCTGCTGATTTTTTCGTGCTTGACATGAACCATGATAAACATGCAACCCCTATTCTGTTAGGGAGACCTTTTCTAAAAACTGCAAATACAAATATTAATGTGAGTACAGGTGCTTTGACGATGGAGTTTGATGGGGATAAGGTTCAATACAATATATATGATATGAACCCCATTGAGAAAAATTCTCTAAATGTTATCAATGTGATTAATCCTACTGTAGAGAATGTCATAGGAGATGCACCTGTAGATGTTGTTGTATCTACTAATTTGCAGGAAGTTCAGGCTATTTTAGACCCCGACGGTAGGTTTCCTTCTCATCCAATGGGCATTCGCCCCACTGTGCTAACCTTGTCAGGCGAGAAACCATTGTCTTCTAGTGTGCAGGCACTTAAGATTGAGCTTCAACAACCGCCCGGTAAGATCAACAAAGGGAAAGAGAAAGACATTACTTTCATTGCTAAGGATAAGGTGGTCAAAGTGAATGGAAAAAGGTTTAGATCCTTCCATGTGTGGTTCAACAAAGACTTCAAGAAAGGATCGGTTATCGCGAAACCGAATGGTGTCAGCTGAATCATCTGAGTACGATGTCGAGCCACGATATTAACTAAGGTGCTTATCGGGAGGCAACCCGATGATAGGTAGTTATTTTCTTCAATAAATCTCTCTCACATTAACTCTCTTTCGTACGCTTTTGTTTGGAACTAAGCTGTGCAGGGAAACAATTGGATGACGCCACGAAGTGAAGGCGGCGACCAGGCAGCAACTGGGCAGCGACCGCCGCCAAACCTACGGCGACCGCCGCCCCAAAAGCAGCCCCTGCCGCCAATTCCTTTTTGCTATGGCTTTTGTCAATTAATTGCAGCGATCGCCATCCAGCCTACGACGATCGTCGCCTCTCAGGTATGGCTTCTGAACCCGAGCGGAAAAAAAAGAATATGTGAGATTAAAATTAAAAAAAAAAAAAAAATTCGAAAAATCAAAAATAATGAAAAAAATAGAGTGAAGAAATCGATTTATCATCAACCTCTCTTGTCTTCTCCCTCACCCTCACCACACATTACCAAACTCAAAACACAAACCCTCTTTCCCCTTTTCTCTCCCAATACAACAAACCCTCATAAACCCTACCCTCTCTTCCACAAGCAATAGCCGCCGTCGGCCCCTCTCCCCTCTCAAAACCCGTCGGCGACCAACTTGTGTCATCGCTCGGACCACAACACAAGGCAGCGACCGCCGCCGTCTCCACCGCAGCTCACACTTCGTCAGATTTTTTGCTCTCTCCCTCGGCTCCGGTCCGTTTTCGACATCCCCGGAGTCTATTCTAACCTCCATCATCTTCAATTTCGGTTTGGTAACCCCCCCTCTTCACCTAGTACTTGAAATTCGAATTCTAGGGTTTGGGCTATTTGGTTGATGATTTGTGGAGGATATTGCTATTTGGTTGTTGTTGAGGATTGATTGGAGTTGATAATAGTGATTGTTGAAGCTTTGGTTTGATTTGGAGGATTACTTTTGGCCTTGTGAGTTTTGAGAATTTTTGTGTAGTTGTGGTTGTTCTTGGTTGTTGTTGCTTGTTGTTGCTCTTGGTTGTTGTTGTTGATTGTATGATGAAGCGTACCGCTAGCTCTCGCCCACAGTTGACTCCTGAGCAAAAGGAGAGGAAAAAAAGGCTAGAAAAACAGGAATTTTCGTCCACTTTGTTCTTAGACCATCCATGCTTAGGTGCACTTCCCCTCTATGATTGCACGGAGAAACTGTTTCAGCATGGTGGTTTGGGACGGTTTATCCATCTGAAGGCACCAACATTCAAGAGTTGGACGATTGAGTTCTTGAGCACCCTTGAGAATGTGAAAGACCAGGAAAGAATTGCTTTTGTGCTTGCAGGTAATAATTACTCAATGAGTTACGAAGAACTCATCTCTGTGCTTGGGATTACCAAACCACCCTCTAAGGAATCAGCATGGGCAGGCACTAGTGAGTACATGGATTTCTGGTATGGCTCTACAGGTAGTTCAAATTATGACGCAAAAAGTGGAGAATATAATTATAAATGGTCACATCCTTGTCTTCGCCTGGCTCATAAGGTAATCAGGATAGCTTTCTTAGGCCAATCAGAGCTGAACAAGCTACCGTATCTAAACCTGACAGCAGTTTGGAGCATGACACCAGAATGCTCATTGGTACAGGATTGGTTAGCCTTATTTTTGGGGTGTTGTACGAAATATCAGGGTGCCAAGAAAGGCAAGAATGTGATCGGTGGAATGATATCTTTGATTGCTTTGTCCCTTGACATCCCACTTCCGGATGAAAAATCACAGGTTTCTCCAAGCTTTGTTTATGACTGGGTCAAGATGAGGCATGTGGGTGTTTTGTCACACATGGAAGGCAAGCACTATTGGACTTATGGTTCAAGAGGAAGTCACAAGATCAAGCTTCCTCTTTGAGTAGAGATGCCTTTTGGACCCAAGTATGTGGATTTTGATATAAGCAGGTATCGGTTAGGCACTTCTGAAAGCTCTTCTGCTGGACCCTCACGTGCACCTGCTGAGCAAGATGAGGAAGACACTGAGATGGGTGATCTCGTTCCTCCTTCTATGAGTGCTGATGATATGCAGAGGCAGATGTTTCAGATGATACAGAGGATGGATACGAGGCAGCAGGCAATGGAGGTTGATTTTAGGGAGTTCAGGCAGCAACAACAGTTTTTCAGTGATGAGCAGAGCTTCATGAGAGGTCAGCTTACTCAACTTGTTGACAATCAACTTGACTTTCGTACCATTCAGCAACGACAGACCAAGAACATACAAAGCTTAGAAGATCAGATGCGATCCTGGGACATTTTCATGACCCAACATTATCCACCACCTCAGTAGCGGTACTCTCTTTACTTCCCCTTATCATTCAGTCTTAATTCATTGAGGACAATGTCAGCTTTAAGTGTGGGGGAGCAGATATTGTATTTGTTATTGTTATTTTGATATTATGATTCTGAAAAAAAAAAAAAAAAAAAAAAAAAAAAATAGAAAAAGCCACAAAAATATGAAAAAAGGCAGAAAAATCCTGGGATAGCAGGATCTATGCAATAAGCAGTGGCTTGGACCGGCTCTAGGCTGGGGTAATATGAAGTCTTGAGAGATGTGAGTTTTTGTGAGCCCTGGAACAATTAATGAGTGGTTAGGATGAAAACCTGAGAGGGCGCCTAAGCAAAATGAGTGGTAAGAAAAGAGAGATTTTTAGGATTCATTATTGTTTTGGCGAGGTGACATAAGTTGGAGGTGATATAAGGAGGAATTTGGGTAGGATATTTTGGAGCTATAAGGAGTTAGTTTTGGTCATGATTTCTTTGATCACATTTGTTAGTGTTGTTGGAGGATGAGACTATTTGGTGTTGTTTGAGTTAGAGTTTGTTGGTTGTTAGCTAGGATGTTGGTGATTTCACTTGTTTAGAGTTATGAGCTTACATGTTTAGGTGCTATATTCTTAGTATTGAGTTCTCTTGTGTACTTGGGTGTCTATGAGCTATATTGATGATGGGTAGTAGTTGTCTATCTACTCGGGACGAGTAGAGATTCAAGTGTGGGGGAGTTTGATACACACGATATCATAGTGTGTAAGTATGGTGTTTTAGGGTGAGATTACTGAGTTTTAGGAGCGTCTTGGAGCTTATTCATGCATTTGGAGTGAAGACGACGTATGGAGCTTTATGTTGATATTAGAGACATATTACAGAAGAAGAAGAGAAGCCAGCAGAAGACCGACGAGAAGACAGAAGAGGATGAAGACTATTGCTGGCGGCGACCGCCGCCCATTCCACGTGAAGAAGTTGAGTTATTACTGGTGGCGACCACTGTCTCTGTCAGATCCGAATTACTATCTCTATTTTCTATTGTTTTTGTTATTTTTCCTTATTTGTTTAAACTCGTTTTATGCTTTATTTTTAGGATATTATTTCTATATAATTAGGTTAGAGGAGAGTTTGTTCTTCTCTAACCCTTTTTACACTTTTCTTTTCAACAACAGACAGTTTGTTATGAAGAACTAATCCCCTTTGCTTAGTCAGACAATTGAAGCATTCGTTTTGATTAAGTTGTGAGATTTCTCGTTCCTTATCAATTGCTTGGAATTAATCTATTCTCTTTCTTGAATCTTTCATGATTAATATTGATTGTTTCTAGCCTGATCATCTAGGTATCGTCTTTATTGATCTATTGCAGAATTAGATTGTTACTGGTTGAGCATATCTAATTCGTAGTAGCAATTGCATCGTGCTAGTATCTGGTTGTGCTAGTCTTATGTGAAGAGAATTGATTTACATCTAGGATAAAATCTGGTTGTTTTATGCTGATGTATCCTGATTATATTCCTGATGTTAATGCTGCTATTAAACTGAATCTTGATAGTTTCATGGTTGTTTAATTAGTTAGAGATATTAGTATCTGGTTGTGCTAATAGCTAATTCAGAAAAGGAATAAGAATTTCCATTGCATGAGATATTGAATGAGTTATCTAAGATCAACTTGTCATACGAAGTGTGGATATTTGTTTGGCTGAGCTATTTCCCAATTACTGATTCCATCATCTTTTACTGGTTACTATTGGCATGCTTGGTTACTTAAGACAAACAAAACCCCCCTTTGTTTACTTGATTGACACATATATTTCATACAGAACTAGAATCTGTCTCCCTGAGGACTCGACCCTTACTTGCCTAGGACTGCATGATAGGTTTGTTTGGATTACTTGCATAGGAGCAATTAGCACGACAAATTGCTGTTATCAAATAGATTATTGATTTGAATAGATAATGCAAGACTGCTTTAGTGATATGCTTGTTTAGAAATGAATTGATTTATATTGTATCTGATCCCCATATTTATACAATGTATTCCAGATTTTATATCTGGACCGCATGGTTTTGTACCGCAAGCGAACTATTTCAAGCAAATCCCGACTTTTGTTGGCTCGACTAAGGTAATAAATATGCAATTGGATAGCGAATTTTAGTTTATTATTACTGCATTAACTAAAAGTTTCTATATACTTCTAATCTAACAATTCAGGTTCTTGTGGACACAAAGGGAAGCAATTGAGTTGGAATATGGTGTGATCGGTGGTGGAAACTTGGAGCCTCAACTGCCTATTAATAAGAGACAAGATGTTGCACACCCGGTTGGTGAACCAGACCATAAAAAGGTTTGTTTTTTAGGGTATAGGTTTAGATAATTTGAATTTATATTCACATAAGCGTCTTAGTTTCACAATAGTCAATGATTTTACTATATGCAAATTTCAACTGTATGCAGATTTCATAGTCAAATATGCATGAAATTTGAGAAATTCATATTCCAGCTCATTTTTTATTGTTGCAGGAGTATAACTCTGCGATGGATAATGATTTAAAGAATATTGCAGATGCCATTATTAGCATATCTGATAGGAACGAGAGTATTTCTATATGAAGTGCAAGGACGACGAGATATCTAATGCCTTGAATGAGTTTCAAGGGCTTTACTTAGTGTGTCTGGATCAGATTACGACGCTGAGGCTCCTTTTATCGCATCAACTCAAGCAGGAAATGTGCTATCTCAATCTCAAGACCCATTTTGGACTAGTCCGGAGTTAATGAAGTTGGTGGAATCTATTGATTCAGCCTTGTTAAAACGGAGCTACATCATCAAGCCCGAGACTGCTGATTACCATGGAATCGTAACCCTAATTTGCATAACGTAAACAGTGATTGAACAAGCATAACCCAAAATTAATGACGAAACAACAGATCTAGTGCATATCTAGTAAATCCGATTGCATAACAACGAAACAGAAACGTATACGACAACTTAATTAATGCATAACAGATATCATGCAAAACCCTAACGTAGCTACTAAATAACGAGGCTGCATAATAGCATATCTATTTTACGAATTCGCATATCAGAATGAAAAATCTTGAAACTAACCTTCTTCCATGGAGATTTGTGTGGTGATGTATGAATCAAACAAGATATGGAACTGCCAAGCAGGGTCGTCCCATCATAATATGGGGCCCGGTGCAGAATTATTTATAGTTTTCATAATTTATATATCAAAATAAAATTTTATGTTAATTTTCATAAAATACATAACTTAAGAAATTTCATGAAATTTTTGAAATTTTATAAATACACAATAGAATTTTTCTTTAAAAAATCTAAAATTGTACAATTTATCTATAGAAGCTTCATAAATTCACATAGTAAAATTACCTAGTAATCCCTAGTATGCTTTTACTCCTTAATAATATGCGAAATAAATAAATATTAGAAAATTATTTAAAGAACACGAAAAAAATAGAGCTTACAATAAAATAAATCTTAACAAATATTAACACTTGCAAATAAACTAATCTAATCATAATGTAAAATATTTTTAATGAATTAAAAAATTGTAAAGGGATAATGATATGTTATTGGATATTCAATGATGTATTATTTATAACTTTTAATATACACTAGAATGGAAATTAAATTTTAATATTTAGACTCTAATTTTATGTAATTATTCTACAATAATAACTTATATTTAAAATAGATCATTTACTCTAATGGAGAATAAAACCTAAAAATGAAGAAGAGCATTATAAAGAAAGAAAAAAAAATGAAAACAGGTCTGTGAAGCCGAGGAGGATCAAACTCGAGAGTTTTACAAGAGTTGAAGACTCCACTTACCAATTGAGCAACACAAACATGTTGACATAAATCACCAATAGTAAATAATAATAAGTAATTCTAAAATATATGGGGCCCCAAATTTTGGGGGCCCTGTTCTATTGGGCTGTTTGCACATGTCCATGGACGGGCCTGCTGCCAAAGAGAAAAACGCAAGAGAAGTTATCTGTAAGGGAGAACATCGAGAGAGAAGATCGTGATTTGGGCTTGAAAAGAGAGAGAAGATCGTGAAAGAGATAGAGAAGCGTAAAATTAGGATGATATATTTGGTAATTTTTCCTATTTCCTTTTATTATATTGCACTTAAACTTAGTCGTCCATCTATTTCTCATCCAACGCTCTATATTCGTCTACACGGTTTTACTATAAGAGTGGTCTTACCGGAGCGTCCCTCTCTATATATATTAAAAGAGAATGATTTCAAGTTCTCTCCTTCATTTTAGCTTTATTAATCCTATGTGTAATTTTCTTATTAATTCTCTTTTTTACTTTTTTTATTAATTCAATTACTTCTAAAAAAAAGATACAACAAACGAATCTCTAACAAACTAAAATGGTTTCCAAAGATTCTGTTAACATGAAAAAATAAAATTAAACATTTCTAAACTATTCAATTATAATACGCTATATATGTATTTGTCATTTATAAAAAATAAGATTATACTTAGAATGTGATATGCTTAATATGTATAACAATTAAGAAAAGACGATATATTTTTCTAAAAGAGCCGACGAAAAAAATTCGTTGTAAAAGAAATACGATATATATATGTGTCTGTTCGGGTAAGTCAAATTTAAGCTAGCTTAAATTTCCAAAACAGTTGAATTTCTAGCTTATCAAAAATTTAAGCTAGCTTAAATTTCTTAAAAGCAAAGGCAAATACATATATGTCGAACAGGACCTATGTATATGAATCTTTTATACATATTAAGCTTTTTAGCTTAATCATTGTTAGTGCGGGGTAATTTTTTTTAGATAAAACTATACAGAGGTAATTTTATTCATTTATAAATTAAATTACATGAACAACCCATGGCACGGGATTATACTAGTATTTGATGATTAAGGATATATTTGGGAAATTATTTTATAGATTAGTTTTAAATTTATAAAAAATAATATACGTGAGTTTTAATGTAAGAGAGTGACACTGCTGGGGAATTTATCAAGTAAGTAGTGATCGTCCCGTACCACGTACGGGTAAATAAACAACTATTATATAACAATCTAAATTATAAATATATTCTACAATAACATACCATCTAAATCATAAAATCGGAAATAAATGTTTGATATTGCTTTATTTGTATTATCCACATCATATGTATATATATATACTCCCTCTGTCCCGTTATATAATTCTCGTTTGTCATTATCGAGGAAAATTAAGGTCATTAAAAAGAGAAAGTGAGAAAGAGAGAGAATGTGAGAGGATGTTGATTTTTATGTAAGAGAGAAAATAAAAATCAAGTTGGTGTGAGTATTGAGGTAAAAAAAAGAGGAGAGGGAGAGTAATTGGATGTGATGTATATAGTAAGACAAAAGATATAAAAAGAAAGTAAGAAGAATTTTTTAGGATACCCGATTAGGAAAACAAGAATTATATAAGGGGACAGAGAGAATATTAGATAGATGTGCTTACATTAATGCAAGTAAAAGAGAAATTAGAGTTAGTGGGATAGTGGGTTAATGACTTTCTTTTTGAAAAGAAAAATAATAAAAAAGAGTTCATGTCTCCACTCAAATTTAATCAAGCGACGCAATTTTTTATGAAGACATGCCTTCAGTTAAACTTTAACATTGTATATAACAGGGAGTAGATACCACCGCTTATATAAGTCTTAAACTTTAAAACAAGAATCACGTGGGTCTGCAGGTGAAAAAATTTCAGCAAACTAAAGGTGGAGTTGTTCGAAGTAGGTTTGGAATTGGATTTGGAGATAAGTATTAGATTGCTCTTCTCTAATTATTCCACCTTAAAACTTCATTTCCTTAATAAATCAAGTTAAATGTGTTTTTGACTTTTCGTACAGCACAATCTTCATTTGATCTTATAATATTGGTCTAGTGCTAAAGTAGATTTTTCTTGTCTCCCACAAGTTGGAGTTTGATTTTTGTTGTTGCTGTTGATAAGCTGGAGTTTGATAGATATAGCCATATAGGTGATTGTACAAGAGAGGAAATTATAATAAAATTATTTATAAATTCATAGTTAAATTTCGGAGCCGTATTACCGGGAAAAAACCATTAGATTATTTAATTTAATAATATTATATAAGATTGTATATTATAAGACAATTATGTTAAATAACTAATTATTACCTAGCTTAATTAAGTGATTCAATTAAGAATAGTCTTAGACTTCTTGTACGCGGTACGCGTTCAGGGAGTGGATATAAGATTTGGCCCAATAGGCTAGTTTAATGAATTATATTAAGTTAGATATATAAAGACAATTAGGTTATTCTCCCCAATATGTAAAACAACCTTCATCATCTCTTTCCATTAGAGAGAGGGGCAAAATTCTAAAGCTCTAAGGTGATTTGGTTGAGGAAGGCGATGTACCTACAGATGATCTTAATATTAGAGGATTAATTTCCAACAAATGATATCAGAGCTATAATCATGTTAGAATATAAGATTTGTTTCGATATTTGATGATTTGAGATTTACTGAATTCATATATGTATAATCGGATTAACAAATCTGATTAATTCGTCGTTTTGGTCCATTCGATGCGGTGTGTCATGTTTGTTTGTGTTTTTTCGATTTGGTTCAATATTGTTAAATCGATGATGTATGTGGTGCTACGTTTCACGAATACGCACACGACATTTGGACACGGACACGGCGGGGCACCGGGACAGGGTGAACCTAAAATATACGAGAATTGGACACGGCATGACACGGCGGGACATTTTAATATTATATCTGATTTTAAAGCTATTGTAATGAAGATCACATTAATATTACTAATAGATTCAGAGGCCGAAGAAAGGGAGACGAAGGCAACGAAGAAAGGGCGAAGAAGGCGACAAAGAAAGGGCGGCGAAGGCGCCGAGGAGCTGCGGAGGCGCCGAAGATGTCGGGTTTGAAAACTAAAGGACGATAAGTTGGTTACATTTCCCCCTTTTGTTAATTAATTAATAAAAAAAAATTATTTTTATTTTTTCTCTAATCAAAACACAGCGTTGCGTGTCCGGATCATCGCATGTCCGACACGGACGTTGACCGTGTCGATGTCGTGTCCGGCTGTGTCCAATTGCTATGGAAATTTCATCTATTTGATGTTTGGTTGAATACTCATATTATAATGTTTTTAGGGATTAGTATTGTATATTTATTTGATTTGTCATATTGCTATTGTTAGTGGCATCTTTTCTATAACCTCAATCTTGGCCGTGTTATCTCAAAGAAACCTTTGTTAGTTCGACATTTTTGTAAGATGCCTTCAAAATCGGCTATCAAAGAAAGAGTGGGACTTTAGAAGAAGACATTGTTTATGGGTTTAAATTGTCTAAATTGTCTATTTAACTTTCCAAAGAAACATTTTGGCAAGACATAATATTGTACCTACATAACCATGTCAAGGAAACCAAATTTCAAATTGTCTATTTAACTTCCCATAGAAGCTTTTGATCCCTAAACTTTCAAATGTTTTTCTTATTCGTCCCTAAATATTCCCCTCCATAAACTATCCTACTTTATACAACATCCGTCTTTTCATCCATTAAAATTTTAAATGGTCGTTAAAACACTTGTAATAATTACGTTTTTGCTCCCTAACATTTCTTTATCTTTAAAAAAGAGTACCAACTTTTATATTGTTTTGATTTAGTCCGAAACTTGTCATAAGTGTTTGATTAGTACTCCCCAACTTCAAATGAATTATAAGGCGCATGAACGCATGTTTTTAATGGATACCTAGTTTTTTTATCATGATCTATTAGGTGTATGAAAATTTAAATATAATGGTGAATTTCCACTTTGACGTTGGCGAGTACTAATCAAGCCCTTATGATAAGTTGTGGACTAAATGATAAGCGGTGTTTTACATACCGCAACTATGGATTATTAGCTAGTTTTGTATAGGATTATGTTACTTGTTCCTATGTATCTGTATCATGGAGCTGTTCGAGAGAAGATTTACATACGAGATTCCAAGAGATGATACAAGCATTGGAAACATTGAAGCATAAGGAAGAAGCTGCTGAAGACGAAGACGAAGACGAAGACTTGAAGAAATCAGCAATTCTGCCTCAGACAACAAACCGCACCCGCGGGTCTCAAGCCGCACCCGCGGGTATCAAGCCGCACCCGCGGTTCTCACTTTCAGCCAACCCATTCGAGAAAGATCAAGCCGCGCCCGCGGGTCTCAAGCCGCGCCCGCGGCCCTCTGCCATCCAGAAGAAGCTGAAGAAATCCAAAACCGCGCCCGCGGCTCTCAACCCGCGGGTGCGGTTCCTCGACAGAAGAATCAAATTGAAGTCTTTGCCATTTGAAGTAATTTGTGTTTAATTTTGTAACTTTCCATACGTTTTTTAGACCTTAATTAGGCTGTTACATCAGCTGAATACTATATAGGTAGTGGATGATCATTCTTGATCATCTAACCTTGGTTTTTGCTTAAGTTTTTGGGAAGAGTTTTCACAAACTTATGAGTTGCTAAAGTTCCTTTGTTTCACTTGGCGTTTGAAGCTTTTGGATTCAACAAGTTGTGAGTTTATCCTTTCCTTTTGTCTACTCTTTGATTGTCTCAACTCTCTTGTTTGTATTGTCGATGAACTAGATTTACTTCTTTAGATTGATCACCTAAGTTAGTTGTGTCTTGTTCATATTGCTAGAGTTTGATACTTCTAGTTGAATTATCATACTTGTTGTGTAGCACAATCTATTTGCATGAACTAGTTGTGATTGTTAATAGAGAAGAGAGTTGAGTACGTGTCGAGTATCCGACTAGTTGTCCATGATATTGCATGTATCTATCTATTCCTGAATGCATTGCTACTTTGTTATTGAATTTCGATAGTTTCGAGGTTATAATCGAGTAAGGGTTATTAGGACTAGTTGGACTAATAACTATTCAAGAACAGGAATTAGAACGATCACTTGAGAACTTGACATAAGGATAAAAAGGATTTTATGATCAACTTGTTAATCTAATTGTGGATAATAGCTAAGTGGAACACTTCGCTTAATCTTGTTAAAACCAAGTTGACATTCGATACTTCGTATCAAAACCCCAAAAACCCCCCCTTTGGTTACGTTTATTGGTTAGTCATTGTGATAACTTAAGAATTTGATAAACTGATTCTCTTGGGATTCGACCCTTACTTGCGCACTATATTACTTAGTTTGCATGTTAGGATTACTTGACTTGGCACACGACAAATTCGCCTAGTCAAATTTGGCGCCGTTGCCGGGGAATCAAATTTTCTTAGTTTTAAGTTCTTATCTTGACTAACTTTAGTGTTGACTAGTGAATGGTCAACACCCGTCCTACTAATCAGCCTCTTTCTAGTCTTGATTCAGAGATCGAGAGAACTTTTCATCGGAATCGAAGAGAGAACAGAGTCGGGACTGAGACAGTAGAAATGGCCGATCGAGAAGCTCTTGCTGAAGTGCAACGTCAATTGGCTGACATGCAGTTGGTCGTTAATGCTCAACGAGAGCTAATTGAGACAAGGCTGCCAGGAGGTGGTGTTACTCGCACTTTGAGAGAGCGGCAAACACCGAACCTGACACAGCAACCTCAAGCTGTGGTTATTCCACCCCTTGCTCATGGGGTGACTTTCGAGCTCAAGTCGGGGGTGATCAACTTGCTCCCAAGTTTCCATGGTTTGGCTGGTGAGGATCCAATCATGCATCTGAACCAATTTCATGACATTTGCATGACAACCAAACCGCCAAATGTCACGGAAGAGCAGATCAAGATGAGAGCCTTCGGGTTTACTTTGAAGGATGGTGCTCGTTCTTGGTATTACCATTTGCCAACCGGTTCGGTTGATAATTGGGAAAAATTGCACAAGGTGTTCTTGAGCAAGTATTTTCCGGTGAAGAAGGCAAATGCTCTCAAGAAGGAGATAGCCCATGTCGAGCAAAGTGAAGACGAAACGCTCTATGACTACCTTGAACGCTTCAAGGGGTTGTGTGCTTCGTGCCCTTTTCATGGGTATGATACCGAGGATCTTGTGCTCTACATTTGCAATGGTCTCCTTAACCAAGAAAGGAGGATGGTTGATGCTGCGTGTGGGGGGAATATTCTCAACATGACGCCGGAGGATGCCATGGAGAAATTGCAAGATATGGCTGAGAGCACAAGAAGTTTTGGTAGGATATACACCAAAAAGGGAGTGCATGCAGCAAGTTCAGGGGATCCCGCTCTTGTAGCTGAGCTTGTAGAGTTGAAGAAGATGGTCTCCCAGCTGCAAAAAGGACAACAACAACAAGTAAAGGTATGTGGTATTTGTTCTGACCCTGCTCATTTTACAGATAAATGCCCTGAGCTTGAAAGTGAAGATGTTGCTGATGTCAATGCTGCTGCTGGTGGGTATGGACCCCCACGACCTCGTGGTGATCAACAAAATAACTACAACCCGAGGTATAGAGATCATCCCAATTTTCGGTGGCGTGATCCAAATGAGCCCCAACAACAAGCTCAAGGCCCTCGACCCAATGCTGGACCATCTACTGCGGAGCTGCTGAGATCCTTAACTCAACACTTCACAACTCATGTTCAAACGACCGAGTCGAGCATCAAGAACATGGAGAAGCAAATTGGGCAGTTGGCTGAAGCTGTTACCACCATTGCACAACAAAAGTCCAATTCTCTACCGTCCCAAACGGTGGTGAATCCAACCAGAAATGTAAGTGCAGTGACAACAAGAAGTGGTAAGATTTTGGGGGAAACCAAAAACCTTGTCGAGGCTTCGGCAGAAAAAATGGATTCTGAGGACAGCCAAGAACCGCGCCCGCGGGTTGAAAACCGCGCCCGCGGCTCCTCCACTGCGCCAGAAAACAATTACACTGACGAGCCGCGCCCGCGGGTTAAAAACCGCGCCCGCGGCTCTGCCACTTCGCCAGAAGACAAGTGCACTGACGAGCCGCGCCCGCGGGTTGAAAGCCGCACCCGCGGCTCATCCACCGAGGTAAATATTCCAGATTTTCCTTCACAAAATGCTGACCTCGAAGTGGAGGATCGGGGGGATTTCCAGTTGAGACAGGACAACTACGTCCGTCCCAACTTTCCACCTCTCGACTCCACCAAGCCTCCCGCCCCGTTTCCCGATGCCCTTAGGAACACCAAAAGGCCGGAAAACGACAAGGAGCTGTTTGAGACGTTCAGCAAATGTGAGGTAAACATCCCCTTGCTCAAGTTAATTAAAAGCATTCCTCGATATGCAAAGTTTTTAAAAGAACTTTGCACAATCAAGAGGAATCAAAAGTTGAAAGGGCGACAAAAGGTGACGGTAAGCGAGCGTGTCTCCGCTGTATTTCAAAGGCGAATGCCTAAGAAGTGCAGCGATCCGGGCATGGTCAGCATACCTTGCCGTATAGGCGACACACATTTTGAACGAGCCATGCTCGATTTGGGTGCATCGATAAATGTGTTGCCTTACTCTCTCTATAAGATTCTCGGGTTAGGTCCACTTCATGAAACCGGAATTGTTATTCAACTGGCCGATAGGTCCACCGTGTGTCCAAAAGGCGTAGTTGAAAACGTTTTGGTTATGGTGGATAATTTGTTCTTTCCCGTTGATTTCTTTGTGTTAGACATGGAACATGATGGGCAAGCTGCTCCTATTTTGCTTGGGAGACCCTTCATGCGAACCGCTAACACAAAGATTGATTTGGCTAGTGGATCTCTTACTTTAGAGTTCGATGGGGAAATAGTTCAATTTAACATTTTTGATGCTATGAAACACCCCGTCGAAGATGCTGCGTCTATTTGTTCAATTGATGTAATTGATCCTATAGTATTAAAACACAGCATCGTTCACTCACCAACACTTGATTTGTCTCTTCCACCTGAGATACAAAGTGTTCTAGCTCCTCTAGACGCTTCGGGTAAAATTTTGGCCGGTCGGCCCATGCTACTAACTTTGGAGAGCGAAAAGCTTCTTCCTTCTATTGTGCAGGCACCGGTTGAAGAGCTTGAAGAGATACGTCGGGATGCGTATGAGAATGCGGTGATCTACAAGGAAAAGACGAGGGCTTGGCATGACAAGAACATCTTGAGGAAAGATTTCAAGGTGGGAGACAAGGTCTTGCTCTACCAATCTCGTCTTCAACTTTTTCCAGGTAAGTTGCGATCCCGGTGGAATGGCCCGTATGTTGTTGCTCGCGTCTTTCCTCATGGCGCCGTTGAGTTGTTTGACAAAGACAACCACAACGTCTTCAAGGTGAATGGTCAAAGGTTAAAACCTTACCATGAGGGATTCACCAAAGTGTCTTTCGATGAAATGGCTCTAGAAGAGCCAACTTTGGAAAATTGAAGACGGGAAACCAAGTCGAGCCACGACTCTAACCAAGGCGCTGCTTGGGAGGCAACCCAGGGTATTCTTCTTTTTCCCTTGAATTTCATTTTCTTTTTAATTGTTTTGTTTTCTATTTTCTAGGAAGTCAAGACGAGAAGACGATGGTCGTTTGCTACTAAAGGAATTGACGGTTCTTCTTTTCGTTTATAAAAAAAAAAAAAGAAAAAAAAGAAAGAAAAGGAATTGACGGTTCATCTTCTACCCTTCTCCATATCAAAATTCATCTTCTAACCTTCTCCACATCAAATTTCATTTTCTACCCCCTACCACATCAAACTCCCACCACATAAAAGCCTCTCTTCCCACTTCCCACCACATACCCTACCTCTCAAAAACAAAAAAAAAATCAAAAACCTCCCACCAAACCCCTCTCTCCCAACACCAACACACCCCCACCAAACCCCTCTCTCAGCATACAGGAGCCGGTTCCGCAGCTGGATCAGCAGCCAGCTGACCTTGAGGATGATGATGATGACGACTTCCAGGAGCCTGCCCCTCATTTTCAGCCTCAGAGGCAATGGGGCGAAGGCTCGTCTTCTGCAGCTCCTGCTGACGTACCTTGGGAGCAGCGTCTTTTCGAGCGGATTGAGTATGTCTACCAGTCGGTTCAGACGGTGAACCAGAATGTTGAGAGGCTGCAGCAGACGGTGAACCACAATTTTGAGAGGCTGCAGCAGTCGGTGGATGACTTACGGCTCGACATGCATGCTCGTTGGCCCGAATATCCAAACCGGGATGACCCGGATCAGTGAGCTTCTTTCTCTCTTCCTCATTATTTTTCTATGTCTTACACACTGAGGGCATTGTGCACTACAAGTATGGGGGAGGGAAATTAGTTCATTGCTTATCCTAGAGTAGTTTTATTTCATTGTCATTTCCATTCGGTTTTATTTAATCAAGTTTGTACTTTGCATGGAATTAAAAACAGAAAAAGCCACAAAAATACGAAAAAAAAGGCAAATGAAAATCCTGGGATGGAAAAATCCATGCAATAAGCGGGTAGTTCGGCTTGCATTAGGCTTGGCAAAAAAGGACTTGAGGGCGGTAAGGAATGGTGAGATTGAAAATGAAATGAGTGGCTAGGTGAAAACCTTTTCGAGGCGCCTAGGCAAAATGAGTGACATGAGTGTCTTAGGACAAAATTTTTTGCATGATAACCACTATGGAAGACCAAACTTGATAGATTTCTTTCTCATCATATTGTTTGTATACTAAATGTGTTAGTAATTTGTAGTTTCTTTCTTTTTCATACTTCCTGAGATCTTTGAGTGATTATTGTAAAAAAGTAAGTTTCTTTTAGCTTACTCGGGGACGAGCAAGGTCTAAGTATGGGGGAGTTTGATAAGCGGTGTTTTACATACCGCAACTATGGATTATTAGCTAGTTTTGTATAGGATTATGTTACTTGTTCCTATGTATCTGTATCATGGAGCTGTTCGAGAGAAGATTTACATACGAGATTCCAAGAGATGATACAAGCATTGGAAACATTGAAGCATAAGGAAGAAGCTGCTGAAGACGAAGACGAAGACGAAGACTTGAAGAAATCAGCAATTCTGCCTCAGACAACAAACCGCACCCGCGGGTCTCAAGCCGCACCCGCGGGTTTCATCCTCAGACAAGGATTCGGGAAGGCTAAAACCGCACCCGCGGGTATCAAGCCGCACCCGCGGTTCTCACTTTCAGCCAACCCATTCGAGAAAGATCAAGCCGCGCCCGCGGCCCTCTGCCATCCAGAAGAAGCTGAAGAAATCCAAAACCGCGCCCGCGGCTCTCAACCCGCGGGTGCGGTTCCTCGACAGAAGAATCAAATTGAAGTCTTTGCCATTTGAAGTAATTTGTGTTTAATTTTGTAACTTTCCATACGTTTTTTAGACCTTAATTAGGCTGTTACATCAGCTGAATACTATATAGGTAGTGGATGATCATTCTTGATCATCTAACCTTGGTTTTTGCTTAAGTTTTTGGGAAGAGTTTTCACAAACTTATGAGTTGCTAAAGTTCCTTTGTTTCACTTGGCGTTTGAAGCTTTTGGATTCAACAAGTTGTGAGTTTATCCTTTCCTTTTGTCTACTCTTTGATTGTCTCAACTCTCTTGTTTGTATTGTCGATGAACTAGATTTACTTCTTTAGATTGATCACCTAAGTTAGTTGTGTCTTGTTCATATTGCTAGAGTTTGATACTTCTAGTTGAATTATCATACTTGTTGTGTAGCACAATCTATTTGCATGAACTAGTTGTGATTGTTAATAGAGAAGAGAGTTGAGTACGTGTCGAGTATCCGACTAGTTGTCCATGATATTGCATGTATCTATCTATTCCTGAATGCATTGCTACTTTGTTATTGAATTTCGATAGTTTCGAGGTTATAATCGAGTAAGGGTTATTAGGACTAGTTGGACTAATAACTATTCAAGAACAGGAATTAGAACGATCACTTGAGAACTTGACATAAGGATAAAAAGGATTTTATGATCAACTTGTTAATCTAATTGTGGATAATAGCTAAGTGGAACACTTCGCTTAATCTTGTTAAAACCAAGTTGACATTCGATACTTCGTATCAAAACCCCAAAAACCCCCCCTTTGGTTACGTTTATTGGTTAGTCATTGTGATAACTTAAGAATTTGATAAACTGATTCTCTTGGGATTCGACCCTTACTTGCGCACTATATTACTTAGTTTGCATGTTAGGATTACTTGACTTGGCACACGACAAATTCGCCTAGTCACTAAATCAAAACGTTATAGAATATGGTACTCTTTTTGAAAGAGAAGGAAATATTAGGGAGTAAAAAAGTAATTATTTCAAGTGTATTAATGTTCATTTAACATTTTAATGGATGGATGGTGTATAAATTAGGATAGTTTATGAATGAATATGGAATAGTTAACAGTTTAGGGACGAATAAGGAAAACGTTTGAAAGTTTAGGGATCAATGGGGTAATTTACCCTGAATGAATTTTCCCATATTTGGTGATTTTGGCCTAATCTTTCCATGTCCTAAACCTACTTACTTCATGGTATTTAATCATAATATGCTTAAGCGATCTGCTAGAATTCTTTAACATAAGATCCTAGTAATTGAGAACATCTTCTTAACACCCTATAATATAATGATGCTAAAATATGTTTACTTGTTTGAGATACCAAAACAAACATCACTTTTCATCATCCTTGCAGATGATATAGGCTCTTGTTATATTTGATGTCTATATTGACAGTTCAAACCTAAACCCAATATTTTAATCTTACTATGATGATCAAAACCATGTAAATGTAATTAACATGCTGCATGTAGGGATTTTTATGCATTAATATATACTAGTTGTTGCATTGGTTGTTGAACATTGGTGCATGAGTTGTTGAGCTTTGGTGCATAGGTCATTACTATTTGGTTCATCAACTAATACATAGTTTTTCTTTATTATTGCAAATTGGTCAAGAAATTCCTAGTTTTGACCTAGGCTTCTATCCCGTGAGGTCGGAACCTACAACAAATGTTGAGGGGTCTATCGAGGAGGTGCAAGATACTGCTAGCACCCAAGTTGCTGGCGAGATACAAGAGCAAAGTATTGCTGAGAGTGTTCAAGAAGAAGAAAACAATTCCAAAAAGGTTCAAGAGGAGGTGCTGGAGGAGGAATTACCCAAGAAAGACATTGTTAATGAACAAGAGCAGGAAGTGGCGGCTGGAGATGTATCTGACAAGGTGAATACTGAAAAGGATGTTGAGGACGTACCATAGGAAAGTGTTCTAGAACAGGTTCAAGAGAAATTGCAAGAGGAAACAACAGAGAGGGAGAGTGAACATACGGATGTTCTTGAAACTGGGCCAACCGAGAAAGAGAAACAAGTAGAACAACAACAAGAGCAGGGGGTGGAAGAAGAAGGTGAGAATAAAGGTAATCAACAGGAAGTTGGGGACAAAGATCTAACTGAGAAGGAAGAAGAGACAGACAAAGAAAAGGACGTGACAGATGAACAAAATGAACAAGGGCGAGTTGTTTCTGAGGGAGTAGATGAAGGATAAGACACAATAGAAAAAGAGATGGAGGTTGAAAAAGAAAAGGGAAAGAGTGTATATCAAAAGGAAGTTGTGGTTGAGACTGAAAAGGAGGTTTGTGACAGGCCGACCATGGGGGTGTGCAAGGTAGTCGACCGCACAGGTCTTCCAAAATTTAAGGGCCTCAAAATTTGAGAGTTTTTATATGTATTATTATATAATCACATAAGCTAAATATACCCCAGCCAGTGGTAGAAACCTGTACAAAGAAGCGGGCAACTCCGTGTTCGAATCACTTTGTTAGCCAAAATCTATTTTATTTTCGTTGCTTTTTTTGTGTGGAGCCCGTTCATTTGATCATTCTTTCTCTCAGCACTAATTGACAGGGAAAAGCTATTAATGCCATGATTTAATTTCCATTAACTTACCAATCTGTGCATAAGAGTAATTGATTCTTTTGATTATTATGTTTTCTATTCATCTTGTAATCTTGATTTTTTATCTCATCGAAATTTATTTATTACAATTTTTGTTATGAATTTTTATTCTTTTATTAATATACACATAGATACCTATATAACATCTAAAAATCAATACTTAGATTCATACATACTTCATTTTATTTCATTTGTCCCATAATGTTCTTCACATTAAAAAATATTAAAAAAATATACAGTGCTTACAATTCATAACAATTTAGTAGATTATTTTCAATCTATAAGAATAAACATAATCATGTGCGATCTTGTTTTATTCGCCTCATTGAGTACTTTAACAGTATCAAACTTTTATAATTTTTAGTAACATATAATAAGAGATATTAACGATACAAAACGTGCACCGACAAATGTGTCGAAATAAAATAGGAAGGACATTATGAGACGGGGAGAATAATAATTAGTTTAAATTATACTCTGTATTTGGATATGACATGATAAAATATTGTTTTATTAGTTTATATATCTCTAAATTATTAAAATAATAATAAATAAAATCTTAAATAAAATTTTGCACAGGGCCTCCGTAAATGATTGGACGGCCATGTTGGTGAACAAATGGATGTAGATGTTGCTACATATATAGAAAAGGGGTAGCTAAACAAATGGAGGTGGATGGACCTCAAAAGAACAAATCTGCTCAACCAAAATAAGAGCTTGACACTAAATGAATATTTTTGCATGAATATCTCTAATGAATATTGTCAGGTGAGATTTACGTGCGGTTCCAAATAAGTGCTTGACACTAAATGGAGAAATTCCCTTCTGCAAGCACGGTATCGTCGATTAAGGAAAGACAATTGTAACATTACAGAAGCATTGACAGCTGATGAAAAAATTCTTTACCAATGGTTGACCAATGAGGAATGATATGAGAGGTAACAATAAATTTACTTTAATATTACATAATTTCAATAACATGTGGGAAGTTATTAAATTGATTTTTTTTGTTTTTGCAGCAAAGACTATCTTTTCATTATACACAGTGCAAGTCTAAGGAAGAGCAACTTCATGTGCATGAGGAAAAATATGGAGATAGACAAAGACGTGATAGATGCTTTTATTTTATAGTTTAATGAAAATGAAGAATTTAGAGCCCCAACATCACCATTAAGATTCTTTTTACCATGCATGGGAACGGTAAATCAATAAATTAGAACACCAAATTCAGATTATATTTTTGCAAAATATTTAACTCAATAATTTTATTTTGACAAGGTTATGTTATAGACACTGAACTTGCGGTATACACTCTGGAAGAAAGATTTAAACTCTTCTCGTAACTAGTCCATGAAACATTTAATAATGTCAAAGCTTTTACGAGGAGAGGATTCACGCTTGATGACGTTGATGTGGTAACATTTCTATTCATTTTTTATATAGTATGCATGAATGAATGCTAATTGGTGCATGGGTTAACAATAGTTTGTGCATGACTTAATGAGAATAGGTGCATAAGTGATTAATTGTTGATGCATGAGCTAATGTTGTTGGGGGCATCAGATAGCGAGAATAGGTGCATGAACTATTAATATGTGTTATTGTTATCTTACAATCTGATTTTCTCTCTCTTGGACAACTTTTTTGCCCAATTCTCAGAAAGGACCATTATTATTTGATAACCATTAATGTCAACAAGCCAAGTATTCACATCCTCGATAACTTATTAAGCGGGGATATGGAGAAGTATGCTCATGTACCATCTACAATTGTAAGTACATTTTTGAAATAAAATCGGTGCATCACTAGAGTGTCATTTGTACCACCCCGTGTTTGTAATCCATTATAAGGATTAGATTGCTACCCATGTCAATAAGAGTTCTTTCTTTTCCTGGTTCGAGTAAGGACATAGAACTAGGAAGTTAGGCATGCTAGGGTGGGAGTAGTCCTGGGATGGGTGACCTCCTGGGAAGTTCCCACGTTGACATTGAGATAGCGCTTCTAAGGCTTGGGGCCTTACAAATGGCATCAGAGCCGACTCTGAGTTCTGAGTGGGCTTAGCCGTAGTGCAGTCACTCGACCCAGAGGGTAATCTTTGGGCTTGACGGGCCTTGATGAACTCGTCAAGGCTTAAGTGGGGGTGATTGTAACACCCCGTGTTTGTAATCCATTATAAGGATTAGATTTCTACCCATGTCAACAAGAGCTCTTCCTTTTCCTGATTCGAGTGAGGACAAAGAACTAGGAAGTTAAGTGGCTAAGATAGGAGTAGTCCTGGGATGGGTGACCTCCTGGGAAGTTCCCACGTTGACATGGGGATAACGCTTCTAAGGCTTGGGGCCTTACATCATTGGTGCACCACTGAAATATAATTGCTGCATCACTTAAGTTTACTTTGGTTAAATGTAATTATTTATTCATGCAGAGGACAGTGATGGCTAACTTCTTTAAGGAAAATGCAATGGAATCCAAAGCTGCCTTGATTCAAAAGGTGTCGTTTGAAAGATTAGAAATGAATTGGACGGACAAGGAGAACAAAAAAGACCGTGGAGTCTTTCTACTAAGGCACATGGAGACATACAAAGGCAATGGGATGTCTAATTGAAATCCAAATTTGAAGAAGAAAGACAAGAATCAGTTGACCATCTAAGACTAATATATTGCCATTTCCTTCTAACAAGCAGCTTCAATTTAAGGAACGATAGAATTGAAGATATATTATAAGTATTGAAAGTTTTGAATGATGAAGAGAAACCTGATAGAGCAGCATCATCTGGCGGTGGACGTGGGCGTGGACGGGGATGTGGACGTCGAAGGAGTAACGAGTAGAAAGAAGTAGGGAAGAAATAGGAAGTTTGTGAACAGTTTGGATGATTTTTGAACAGTTTGTAGCAAGACATGTTTGGTTTTTAAAAATAAGCTTGGTTTTTAGGTTTTAACACAAGTTTGCTTATGTTTTACAATGGATAAGGTATTTTTTAGTGCATCGCATGATAGGAATTGGTGCATCACAGAATCATAATTGATGCATCACCGGATATATAGTTGGTGCATCACTTCCTAAAATATGGTACATCACTTTATAGAAATTGGTGCATCACTTATTGACAATTGGTGCATCATTAAAAATGATAATCGGTGCATGAATAAGCTACAGAAAATGCATGAATAAAAAATTGAAAAATGGAATCAAGACTATTTCTCTCAAGCAAACAGGTTGCTATGCATTCTTAATAAAAGTTGGTGCATCACTGAAATATAACTAGTGCATCAGTCATAACTAATAGGTGCATTACTAAAAATATTTTGTTAATAACTCATTACATTGAAAGCTCAGAGAAACTAATTGACATATTCAGGACAAGTAGTGATGTTGTGTCCCGACCTCTTACAAATTTTACAAACTCGTTTCTTCTTTTTGGAAATTTCAATTCCAACTTCTTGGCCACCTTTAATACGCCCTTGAACTTGTTCTTTTTCATTTCAGGAGGACGAATAAGGAAGAAAGATCAACTACTTCAGATCTTGTGAATGCATCCTTTTGATCCTTTAAAATAGATAAAACTCTTTCAATCTATCCATGTCATTAACAATAATGTCAACACAAGAATACCTTTCTGTCATTACTTCAGCCAGCAGCCGCTTCTTTTCATCAATTTCAACACTAGCATCATACACTGCACCGTTTACTTCAAAAAGAGGTTGTAGAATAGCTTGCTTGATCCAGCGAGTGTTAATGAGACTAGGAGGCAAGTTAGTTACATGGGAATTCTTTAAGGCAAAGAAAATGTGTCGGCAAGGAAACCCCAATTAAACGAAATTGTTGCAAGAACAAACATACTCATTCCTTGCGACAACATGTTGTACATCACAGATTTTACCAAATTCATCTTGAACCCTGAAGTGATGGATATCAGCCTCTTTTCGCAGTTCATCAAGGGTGCAACTTACAAATGCCTCCTGGACATCATAAAAGGCATTGATAGTGTAAATGGTTGCGAGGTTCTTTTCAAACTGATAAGGTGTCTTCATGCGTGGAGTGGAAGTACAAGAATCCATATCACACTTCTTCTAACTGTGCCGCTGAAAATCAATGGCACTGCTATACTGCATCATGAAAAGTACAAGGCTTGATTGAGAACCTAAAAAAAATCGATAAAAATTGTTTTGACTCTCGTACCTTGATGTCATCCTCAATAAGGATGACATTATGACATCTTGGAAAAAAGGTGGGATCCAATAACGACGTAGTTCAAACATTACTCTTATCCATTCGTGCCCTTCCAAACCATATTCTCCAAGAACCGAAAACAACTCATTTTCAAATTCAATAGGAGTAAGTTAATCATCCCAAACAATATTCTTTAACTGCTTATGAAACACATCAAAGAAAGAAGGATCTGTATCTTGAGGGAATTTAACCATGCTAGAAACCGTCATCATTTTATGCCACATGCACAACCAATGGACAAAATGAGAAAACACTCGTTTAACAACAGCCTTGACAGACACAGCTTGATGGTGATAATGACATGTGGTTCATACCCCATCGCCTTCTTGATACTCTCAGATAACCACACATAAGACTCAATATCTTCATGCAAAAGCAGAGCAATAGCGAATGTAATAGACCTTTTATGATTATCCACTCTAGTAAATGGCACAAAGACCATATTATATCTCCAATAAAGAAGTACAAGAGTTAAGCATTTGGTGCATCAGTGGTATAGGATAGGTGCATCATTAGTAGAGGAAAAGTGCATCAATGGTATACGATAAGTGCATAAGTAGTAAAAGGAAAATGTGAATCAACAAAATGAGAAAACACTCGTTTAACAACAATCTTGACAGACACAGCTTGACGGTGATAATGACATGTGGTTCATTCCCCATCGCCTTCTTGAAACTCTTAGATAACCACACATAAGACTCAATATCTTCATGCAAAAGCAGAGCAGTAGCGAATGTAATAGACCTTTTATGATTATCCACTCTAGTGAATGGCACAAAGACCATATTATATCTCCAATAAAGAAGTACAAGAGTTAAGCATTTGGTGCATCAGTGGTATAGGATAGGTGCATCATTAGTAGAGGAAAAGTGCATCAATGGTATAGGATAGGTGCATGAGTAGTAAAAGGAAAATGTGCATCAGTAGTAAATAAAAGGTGCATGAGTTGTAAAGTATATGTGCATGGATAATTAAAAGTAAGTGCATGAATAAGTAAGAGTACATGATTTACCTGATCAATTGGTATGTAGCATCAGCCGACACTACATCACAAAAATAAGAGAAACTCTTGCGATTTATAGGATCACGCCAAAATAACCGACACAACTAACCCTCCTTGGTTAGATGATAATCAAAGTAATATGCACTGCAACATTCTTTCTTCTTAACAAAGTCATTGATGACCATTTGAGCATCACTTCCTTCCATGTATGAGTTCGAACCCCTCATAAAATTCTTAAAGTCAACAAAAGTGGCACCTAAGTTAGCATACGAACCAACTAGATTCTTATACACTTTGAAACTCTTATTGACACCAATATTGGATTTAATACAGTTGATCATGAGTTCTTGAAGGAATGAAGTAACTTGCCTCTTCCCTTTTGAAAATACCATATGGGACAACTCCAACATAGCATGCGTGTGACCATACTCAAGTTTCGTAATGCAGTAACCATCCATACCTTCATACTTGATCCAAAGCTTAGCTTAACATCCACATCTATTAGATATTATCCTCCTCTTCACAACATCTTCATCTGTCGGGACAGCATGGTTGAACTCATATTATGGGGATACAACTTTATAGGCTAATTTGCAAAAATATCCTACACGGGGGGGGGGGGGGGGGGGGGTAATTAACAAAACTAGTTCCAACTATGTGGATATTCCTGTAATATCCACATTTGATTTGATTTTATCTTTTCTTTTTTAATTGGTAAATAAATAAAGGTTTTTGGAAAAAGGTAAAAGAAAATCCAAAAACATTATAATAATGAGCTGAGAAAGAGGAAAAAAGAAAAAGAAATTCTGACGGAAAAGAAGAAAAGAAGAAAAGAAGGAAAGAAGGAAAGATGGAAAATCCGTACATGTGTCAGGTTTTTTGAAATGATGATATGGCTATAAAAGGACATGTGCTAGGATTTTTAAAATTAATAAATGGATAATTTGGGAAAGGCGTCAGGAAAAAACAGATCAGCCACAAAAATTCTGACACATCCGTACAATTCACTGTTCACTCGTACCAGATTAATTCCCAGCCACACATTAAGTCTTTGGCGGTACACTTTCCCGCCAAATTTGATGTAAGCTCACTTAGAGCAAATTTTTGCTCGAAAATTATCGTAATTTGTCTTATCTTAACTTCCTCTTCCTCATTAATTCTGCTTTTTCTCTTCTCTGTATTAAACTCCATCTTCCTCATTAAATTTGCTTCATATCCTGCCAGCAAAACTGTTTCCATCTCTTTACATTCTAATTGTCTTGATATCTCTCCACGATACACAAGAAGGAATGGGTAAGTTGGCATATTAAATGCAAACATTTTTGTGTGTTTTGGTAGCAGTAAATGACTATGTTTTCTTGTTTTGGCTTATTTAGGTCAAACATATATACTCTCCTTAATATGTGGAGGCAAGTGGAAGGTGGAGAATGAACTTTGGGTCTATGAAGACCCTAAAAAGGCAAAGAGTTTGATGGTCAGTGATGAGGTTGATTTTGAAGGGCTGCTGAATATGGTTGAAGAAAAACTTGCCATTGATCTTAACAGGTTTGACTTAAAGCTCAGCTACATGCCTCCACAAAATGTTCATTTTCCTCTTTTCGATATTTCTGATAATGATGATGTAGACACATTCTTCTTCTTGAACATGTCAAACTGCAAATATAGAATATGGTCAATTCCTTTGCATTCTGTCGTGGTGGCTAAATGTTTTGGTTCAAATGAAAACCCTAATTTAATTCCAAAAGAAGAAGAAGAGATGATGGATGTTCAAGGTAGTGCACCTCAACCTTGTTCTCAGGCTGAAAATGTTGGTGGATCTTCTTACCATCTAAGAGTCCTAAAGAGAATGTCAGATCACATGTTTAGTAACATAGTAGATGATGAGCTGAGAGAAGAAGAAGATATGTCAGGATCGAATGATAAGTGTGTCTGAATATCTATGGAGGGTGGAGAGAAAGCTAAGAAAGCTAAGAAAAGCAGTCAACCTGATGTTGTGTCACTAATCAGTGACGATGGAGAGGATGATGTTTTTATTTTTGCAACCAAGGGACAAGGTTTGGACCTTGTCAACCTTTCCGACGAAGAATTTGATGATGATCATGTCAAGGTTGAGGACTATGAATATCTGGGAGGAAATGTTGAGGAACATGAACATGGATCTTACCATTATGATGTTCTCGCTGATATTGAAAATCTGGAGGAGGAAGAAGAATTGTGCTTAAACTCTCAGCCATTGCAAATCAAGGTTAGAGATGTCTTTCCAACCAAGGAGGAGGTTCAACGGTCTTTAGTCTCATATGCTGTGGAAAAATGTATAGAAATGTTTGTGAAGAAGTCTGATAAGAGCACTTATGTGGTGGAGTGCCAAAATGGTGGAGCATGTACATTTGGGTTTCGTGCTTCAACGAAGGGTGGTCAAGCTACTGGTCCGTGGTGGGTCCGAAGGCTTGAACCATCTCATACATGTGGGATGCTCTTCAAGAACAATCAGAGCAGGCATGCCAATTCAACGTTCATTTCCAAGAGTATTCTTGATAGTTATGTATTGTTTCTGTCTTGTTGAAATATTACATCTGGCGGGATATAGTATGAAGTGTGACCGGATGTTTTTGAACACATGTAACAGGTTCAAAGGTCGCAAGGACGCACCAAGGGCAAAAGAGATACAAGTTATCATGAAAGATCTTGGAGTCCATACCAGTTATTCCAAAGCAAACAAAGCAAGACAAAAGGCAGAGGACATTATTCGAGGGTCTCCCGAGGAAGGTTATAGTCAACTTCACTCATGGCTTCATATGTTGAAAGAACTCAATCCTGGATCACATACAACCTTAATATTGGATTCTCAAAACCGATTTAAGTACTGTTTCTGAGCATTGGGTGCTTGTATCAGGGTTGTTCCTCAATTGAGAAAGGTAACTTTTTAAACTATATCTTTTTCCTGTCCAAATAATAGGTAGTGGGTGGAGAGATAATAACTGATGGGAGGAGGGATATGATTTCAGAAGAATAGATATTATTTTCTGGCGGGATATATTATAGAGGGTGACAGGTTATATGATGTATTAGGTGATTTGTGTTGATGGAGCACACTTAGGAGGGAGATTCAATGGCCATCTTCTTCTAGCTACTGCCCGAGATGGAAACAAACAGATCTATCCCTTGGCTTTTGCTGTAGTAGACAGTGAGAATAAGGATTCTTGGGCCTTCTTCTTTGAAGAGTTGAAGACGGTTGTTGTACCACATAGTGTGGATGTGGTTTTTGTGTCTGATCGTCATTTGGCTATTAAAGCCTCTCTGAGACAAGTTTACATTCTTGCACAACATGGATATTGCATTTATCATATGCTGCAAAACTTCAAGCAAAAGTGCAGTTGGGGAGTTTGCAAGACCAGTGGTTTAAGGTTGCAAAGGCGTATATTGTAGAACAGTATAAGACTGAGCTTGGGATCCTATAAAACAGAACTTCAGTTGTGGAAAATATGGCTCTTAAAGTGCCTCTTGAAAAGTGGTCTAGGGCATATTTCACAGCTGAGAGGTACAACATCATGACGACAAACAATGCATAATGTCTGTACAAGGTGCTTAAAGAGGAGCGTATGTGGCCTATTGTAGCATTGTTTGATGTTATATTACTTACCTTTTCCACCTGGTTCTGTGAAAGGAGGGAGCCATCTACTACGTGGTGTGAGGTGACTACTAGGGCAGTGACCAAGACCATTGATAATAGGTATGCGGCATCTGTGAGCATGAGCATCAATAGGCTTAGCGATATTGAAGTAGAGGTGACAGATGGTAGGAAAAAGTATGAGGTGAATCTTCGCCAACAATCTTGCCAATGCAACGTGTTTCAGAGAGATCGAATTCCATGCAAACATGCTTTTGCATTAGCAAAGGACAGGGGAGTTGATATTTCTACTCTGGTTAGTCACTTTTATACCAACAACATCTTGAAAGAAGTTTACAAGGAAACCATCCATTTGATCCCTCCACACAACCAATGAGATGTTCCACAATTAGTCTCCTCTCTGCCGTGTTTGCCACCACCATGGAAAAGGGGACCTGGACGACCAAGGTTGAATAGATATAAGGCTAGGTGGGAGAGGCCCTACAAACGAGTGTCCACGAGATGTGCAAGATGTGTTCTGACTGGCCATACTCACAACACCTGCTTTCGGGCTGCAAGGCGAAGACCATACGGTACAAAGGGAGGTAATCAAGGGTAAGACAACATGGTTCTAACTTTTTGGTATATGAACAATGCTAACTTTTTGGTATGGATTTGGTAAGATTATCCCGTCACACTTGATGTTTTATCCCACCACCATTGGATGTTTTATCCTGTCACAAGTATTTTTATAAGTCATATTACTTTGGGTTGGATGTTGAAATGCTGTTAGTATGGATGTTGAAATGCTGTTAGTATGGATGTTGAAATGCTTTTAGTATGCTTTGTTAAGTTGTATTGTATTATCCCAGCACACATTTTGTTTTATTCTGTCACAAATTAACTTACATCCCGACGCATTTCAATGCTACCACAATGCCTCTTTGATATGATAAGTCACACTAAAGAGAGATAATTTTTCATTATAAGAGAATATTAAAGCGTAGAAACTAAAAAAGTCGACATCATTGCACTTAGATCACACACTAAAACATATCCCTCCACCCTTGCCCACACATCCTGTCGAACTACATAGATTACACAACATTAGAGTCTCCATAGCATGGTATGTCGAGACGAAAGTCCATGTCCCTGGTTGGGGGTTTGAAGTCACGCCTCCACCTCTTTTTCAGCTCCAAGGGGTGTTGATCGGTGACAATGAAGATTTTGATTAGAGCAACGGACTTTCCTAGATCGGCAAGGGCATGGGCATCACGTGAGTGCTGCAAGGCTCTTATAGTGTTCCTCCCTCCATGAGCATGAACCATCTCAAAGAAATAATGTGTGTTGTTCTGGAAGTTGTTGAGGGTCCATAGCTCTCCTCTTAGCCAATTGATGTCCCTCACACTATCTGCCGCTGGAGCCCAATCTTCGCAGAGGCCACCTTTGTAAGTGTGGCTCGTTACACTGGCCATTCTTCCGCTGCTGGGGACAAGGGAACCACCATAGTGAACTTCAGTATAGACTCTTGTGAAATCCATAACGCGATTCATTTTTTTGATAATTTATAGACTGAGAGCATGAACAATGGGATAGGAAACTTTGTTATTTATAGACTTCAAGGCTAATACAAATTAAAGGCGGGGTTTTTTAAAATTTTAGGCGGGTTTTTTCAATTTTGAAAACTTTATCGTGACAATATTCCCTTTTCATCCTGTGAATCTTTCTTTTTTATCCTGCACAAGGACAACTGCTTTACTTTGGCAGTTGTCACATCCTACCATTTTGAGTTGTCATAGGTGGTTCATGTATGACAATAAACTTTCATTCATATTCGAAATTTGTATGACAATAAAACAGAAATCAAACCATTGTTCAACTTTCAATCATGGCTAGACCAACATATGTCAACAAAACCAATATTCACACAAACACACCTTAAAACTTTTCTGAAACATAACAAACAACAATCAGAAATACAAATTATTCCTACTGTGTAACATCATCAACATTATTCAACCTAGTGACCCATTTCTCCTCAAACAGGCTGTTAGCAATGTCAAATCTGTGTAAGTCGATCGTTTTGTCCGAAATAAGAGAGAGATCATTATTTCCAAAACACAACCACTCAATATATTTCACAGTGTATACACCATTGCAAACAAAAAAAACCATTACTCACAGATTTATAAAGGGTGGCGGGTAAATAAGAGAGTAGTGAAGGGATATATCACCTTCTTTTATTTTGTGGTAAACCATCAACCCTTCCAGTGTAAGTCAGGTCCTCCTGAAGCCTATGTGCATACTTTGTGGACAGAGCCTCGTGTTTGCTCAAAAACTTGGGCACATACTTCAGGATTGGGGCCACACCTTGTTCTATGACCCGCTCTGGCTTCAAATCAGTGTTGCAGTCATACACATTGAGCTTCCAGTTCTGGAGATCTATTTGAATGGCCACCCAATGGTTGCCACCAACAAAGAGTGGTGCATAAATGAAGTCCACATCTTCCCATTTTTTTCCAAATAGAAATGGAAGACCTCCCTTGAAGTACCTCACAACACGATCTGGAATAACTGGTACATCAACTCCACCTGCTTCACTCCTATGTTGGTCCTTGTAATCCTCAGACCATAGTTAATCCATTATGGCAGCCTTGTGATTATCAGCTGGTTTTTTCCGGAGCTCAGACCTCAGGTGTGAAAGAACCTCATCGATGTGCTGCCAACACAAGTACACAACTATTACAGTTAAAACTGAAAAAATAAATATTGAAAATTTTATCCTGCCACCCTTACCAAATTATCCCACCAGTACTTTGGTTCAATAATTGACTCAAAGAAAGCATTGTCAATAACAACTCCAGTCAGACCATCAAACTCCCCAGGGCTGAATCATAAAACACAATATAGGAGTATAAAATTTCATTGTAATCATCATAAAAGATATTTAGTATATTAATACACCAATTTTTTCAAGTACCTTTCCCCTTGATACCATTGTATTGCATCTGTCATTTCTCTTACAGCAGGATTATTGGTTATCTTCTTCCAGAAAGATTTCGAATAGACTTCCTTCTTGTCCTTGTTGTCCTTCTTGGAGTTTTTCTTCTTGGTGGTTTTGGATGTGTAAGGAGAGCTGAGAGCAGTAGAAGGCTTTATATTATACTTGGGAAGGATCCTGCAAAACCACATTGAACCCAAAAAATATCATATCCTGCCATTCAACACAAACTATCTTGTCATACTCCAAAAACTATCCTGTAATTTCAGAAGTTACCTTATTTTCTGTGGAGACACCTTGTTTGGAGAACGGCCACTAACATGCTTCACCCTTTTTCCAAACACAAGTTTGGGTTTGGCAAAATCACCTGCCTTGTCCTCCTCACCTTTCTCCACCTCAGTCATTTCCACATCAGCCTTGTCCTCCTCAGTCTTATCCTCCTCTGCCTTGGCCACCTCAGACTTGGCCACCTCAGCCTTGGTCTCTTTAGTCTTTTCCTCCTCAGCCTTGGCCACCTCAGTCTTTTCCTCCTCAGCCTTGGCCACCTCAGCCTTTTTCTCCTCTGCCTTTGCTTCCTCAACCTTTTTCTCCTCAGCTGTAGCTTGCTGAGCGAGCTCTTCCCTTGGTGCATCTTCAAGTTCATTCTCTTTCAACTTATCTTGCACCCTAGGGTCGCTCTCATCCTTATTAGATGCCTTCTCAACTAGCTCAGCAACAACATTCATTACCACATCTCCTGGTCTTCTACCAACACCAATTAATTGAAAATCTTGGACCCCCTGCAAACAATCCTGTCATACTTCAATATATATCCTGTCATTCAACAAACACTTCCTATACACCAATACACTAAATCATACCTCATTGTCACTCGAGTCTTTGGAGCTTACAAACTCCTCATTCAAGTTTACACAAGGAGCAACAACATTATCCACTGGCTCCACAACTTCCTCACCATCCTCAACACTTTTGTCAACCCCACCCTCAACAACAACTTCAGCAACACCATGTACATCATCCCCAACAACATTATCATGTGGAAAAAGATGGTCCTCCAACTCCTCATTATTACCAAAATCAAATAGTGGTTCATGGTAAATAACAAGTCCTCTTTCCTGTAATAAAAGTTTCTTAAATCCTATATTTCAAACTTCACAAACTATCCTGTCATACTTGAAACAAAATCCTGACATGCTCCAGAAACTATCATGTCATACTTCACATTCTATCCTAACATGATTTAATATTATCCTGTCATGATGCCCAAATTATCATGTCATACAACCCATATTATCCTGTCATACAGCCCAAATTATATTGTCATACTTTAATAAAAAAATTAAATGAACAAAACAATGTATACATACCTCATTCTCAACTGTCACTGCCTTGTCCTCTGCTCTCTCACCTCCATCATCTCCATCTCCACCATCATCGTTTCCTCCATTGTCATCTTCACCACTGTCACTGCTTTCCACCTCAGATTCTCCACTGGCTTCATCCTCCTTTTGTGTTGTCTCAACCTTATCTTCCCCACTGTCACTGCCTTCAGTGACACTGCCTTCCCCGGAAGCATCAGAACCTTCAGACTCCTCTTCATACTCTTCACTCTCTTCACTCTCTTCACTAGAAGCTGAAATTGGTTCCCTTTTCTTACCCTTCCCGGCTGGTCTCTTGACACTCTTCCTTGCCATCCTCTTCCTAGGGACCTCCTCCTCCTCCTCATCAACAACAACAGTCTTCACTCTCTTCTTTGCCATCCTTTTCTTGCGGACCTCCTCCTCCTCACAAACAAAATTCTTTCTCTCCAGCCTTTCATTCCTCAGACAAAGACCAGCCTCCAACTTATCAATCTTCATGAACAAAACCTTCATGACCTCCATTAGCTTACCTTGTTCCCCACTAGATTTTCCTTGGGATCGGTCTTCTTCTATGCTAGGCTCACTGTCCTTTGTCATTGATACAAACTCATATGTAATTTGGTCAAAGAAGAGGTCCTCTACTTCATCTGAGAATTTGCAACCATTAAGCAAGTTCTTCTCAGATTCATCTGCAACAAGTAGAGGCAAAACTTCTAGACCTTCTTCTTCAAAAGACATCCTCAATGATCCATGCTCAGGGCATTGGGTTGCATACCAACGCAATCCTCTGGGGATTTGGGTCTCACTAATCCTTGAAGCATATTGGACTCCAACATTCTGTACACACTCCCATATCCACACCTACACATAAACAAACAAAACCATTAGTAATCCTGTCACCCTTCAATATATATTGAGTCAGGGATGTACTACTATACCTGAAACACCACTGGCATCCCTTGAAGGTTGTATGGTATCCTTCCATCATCTGAGAGTTTCACAGATTCTCCAAGGATATCATTCTTCTTGCCATTAATTTGGTCAGTGCCCTGTGCAACTCCATATAGGCAACTCTTCCCCATGGATAACTCCAAAACATGTCAATGGTTTCCACTAACCTCACATGTTCAACTTTGACAAGCCTCTTCTTATCTCCTCCAAGAAAAATCCCTTCCACAATCAGCAACAATGCTAACTTGAACTTGTGGTTGTCTAAAACTTTGTGCTTCATGAACCTTTGATAAAGGTCTTGCACTGAAGTCTTAGAACCATCAGGACCACCAAAAAAATTGTCCATCACTTGGTTGTCTTGCTTCCTAGATGATTTAATCTCTTTGGGGAGAGGGCCACAGTTCAGGCCAGTTATCAAAGCAAACTCTTCCAACGAAAATCTTAGTGGCTTACCACCAATCTCATACCATGTCTCCCACTTCTTATTACTCTTCAACTGCTTGAAGAGAACGGAGTGCACGGTTTGAGAAGAAAATGTCACTTGATTGACCATTTTCACAACATCCCCAAAAGGGCTGCCACATATTCTTCTCCAATCTTGGCAGGTTAGCTTGGACTCTATGTCTTTGAGATACTGTCTCCTACAGTTAATATTGACACGACCATGCAATGCGTCTCCCTTGAAGAAGGCATACATCACCTATAGAAACATAACATGTCATGAAAATATTAGTAATATGTCAGGATGCACACTTCATATGACAGGAAACATTATTCAGAGGTGTAGAGATATGCAAACGACACATAATCTCATTAACCCATGTACAAATGAAATTCCTTACAAACTAACAATTTTCACAAAACTTCAATCCAAATACTTCCACTACATAAACTCCTAAATGCACATAAGCTACACAAAACCAAAGTTCAAGTGTCGGGACACAGAGAAGAGTATGTCTGGACACAGTGAGGAGGTTGTCAGGATAACCCTAAACAATCTAGACACAGTGAGGAGAAGAGGATGTACATGCATTTCCTGAAAATGGTTCACCCTCAGTTCACCAATTTAAACTACTAATCTAGACAAAATCTTCACAATGCATATGACAGGAAGTATTTTTAGAGGTGCGAGGATTCATAATACACATGAAGAAATGAAATTCCTTTAAAACTAACAATATTCAGAAACTCAAATCCAAATATTTCCACTACATAAACTCCTAAATGCACATAAGCTACACAAAAACAAAATTCAAGTGTCGAGCACAGACAAGAGTATGTCAGGACACAGAGAGGAGGATGTCCGGACACAGAAAGGTGTATGTCAGGATAACCCTAAAAATAATCAAATTATTCACAACTTTGTTCTCAACTCCAATTACAGGTGCAAATGTACCTATTATCTCAAATGTACATGCATTGGCTTCATCCATGAACCATAAATTCACCAATTTAACTCATTTACTCGAATTGAATAACATAATTTCAGACATTTCACTTACATTGTCTTTAAAAGCCAGAGGCTCGATGCTTCTCCATTTTTCCAACAGATTCAAGACCTCCTTCTTCCTCTGGGAGACTGTGGCTTCCCCTTTGGCCTCCGACTTCGCCGACGAACCCTTAGCAGATTTGGGGGTTTTCTCGGTTTTCCTCCTCTTTCGTCCTTTAGAGTCTCCATGTGCGTCTCTCTTTCTCTTCTGGGGTGCGGAAGCTCTGGTGACGGCCATGACTGGAGCGGAAGATGATTGGGAGATTGGGAGAGAGAGAGAGAGAGAGTTGTCGGAGGTTGAGGGCGGTTGACAGCGGTTGAGAGAAGAGGTTGAGAGCTGGGGTCGGGAAGGAAGAAAAATGGTGAAAATGGTGAAAGGAGTGAAAATGGTGAAAGGAGAGAAGACGAACGGGTTTTGAACGAGAGAGAGAAATGGGTGAGAAAATGGGTGAATGGGTTGAGGCTGCTTAATGAAGGAATTAATGAAGTATGCTTAATTAATTAGGAAGCAGTTACTTTTTGTAAACCGTCATTTCAAAATGTCCCAATTTTTTTAGATTTATTATTTTAATTTTCTTTTATTTTTTATTTATTATTTTGATTTTCCTTTTTCTTAATTTCTGAAAATATTAAAATAATCATTTGAGTTAAAAAAAATAAATATAAATTAAATTATAATAAAACTTTTCTTTTTAATAGCAAAAAAAAAATTTTGGACTATTATAACCCTCAAACGGATATGACAGTCATATCCGTTTGAAATTGGGCAGTTGTGTCATTAAGGTACGAAAAGGGGGGTATTTGGGACAATATTTTCCAACTTTATATCCTTCTCTGTTACTACAAAGGTACTTCCAGAGAACAACTGGTGGAACATTTTTCTTATCTTTCTTGGTCGAACAACAACGAACTGTATAACCACATGTCAGTGCATAAGCTTCATAAAAGGTGATGGCATCATGAAGAGTTAAGAAAAGTTGACCAAGATAGGGCTTGACATAATCATATATTGCACTCGGGAATGATGTAGTCAACATTAATACTTGGAGAAACCGATATAATACTAGGCACCCTTTGACTTCCACTTCCTCACTAACATGAAAAAATACAATAGATAATAAGCATCACCAAAATAAGTGCATTGGTGACTGATGAAAAGTGCATGAAACACCTATTTTTATGTATTACGCACTCAATCATCCATGTTATAATTAAGTGCATCATATCCTGAAACAAGGTGCATAAGCCAAAGCTAAAAGGTGCATCAACCAGTAAACATTAATGCATTGTGCACACAAATCATCATGTTTCTCATTAATGTTTCATAGTCTATTATAAGGTGCCTCAGTCAAAGGTAAAAGGTGCATCAACCAGTGAAAATTAATGCATTATGCACACAAATCATTAATGTTTCTCATTAGGTGCGTCATAGTCTATTATAAGGTGCATCAGTCAAAAGTAAAAGGTACCATCAACCAGTGATTATTAATGCATTATGCACACAAATCATTAATGTTTCTTACCTGTTGCATCATTGCCTATTAAAAGGTGCATCACTCAATGTTTAAAGGTGCATCAACCAGAGACCTAGCTTCATAACCAACTGGTTTTACGCGATCTTTCAAACTAATCAAATAGCAACATATTTTAAAATGAAAAGGATGCGCGTACCTAATTCAAAGAAGCACAAACCAAAAACAACTAAGACATTCTATTGATATTGTAATGAAATGCAATATTTCTTGAGGGAAGAACAAACAAATCAAACACAAGATACAGATCTATACCTAAATTAGGAGAAGCATTAGCCATGTCGACGAAGAACACTAGATATTGGCTGACGACAACGCAAACACACAAAAAAATCGAGAGCACACAAACGGCGATGGCCTAGTAGAATTCGATGAGAAGAACAACAATATCAACTAGCGAAATTCAAACGGGAACGGCCGAAGAACAACAATAGCAACTGACGCAGTTGAGGAGGATTCGTTAAGAAGATAACAATGGTGGTGAATTTTCGTTATATCGAACAGAGAGAGAGAGAGAAAAAAGGAAACGGAAAGAGAAAAATAAAAGAAACGAGCGGACGGCCGAGATTGGATAAATGGGATAAAAATGAGCGGTCAAGATTAATCATCACTCCTTCTTTAATTAAGCATCTTCATCGGATCTTTTTCCAAATAGTAGTTGGTTACCTTTGTAGGTTTCAACTTTAATCCAAAAATCTATAAGTTTTTGTGTGTTTTGTAATTTGATTTATAGTAAATGACCGATATTCCACTTTTTCGTCTTGTTTATATTGCAAACCGTACTAACATATTAGCATAATTACATCTTGATTCGAAAAAGAAATGTCATTTCAAAATAACATCATTTCCTTACTGTCAATTAAAGTTTTGGTAAAAATATTATACTACCTTCGTTCACTAAAGAATGTCATTTTATACATTTGTACAATAGCCAAAGAATTCAATAATTACCCTATATTTTTATTACTTGTTTCTAAAATTAATAACTCACCTCATTTTAACCAATCAAAAATCATAATTTGCATTAAAAGAGTAAAAAATTACAAGTTTTAATAACAACCCCTTAACTCACTACCTAAATACCTAAAATGACAATCTTTTCTAAACAAAAAATAGATCCTAAAATGACATTCTTTACTGAGCGAAGAGAGTATGAGATAACTCAATTACTAATTCATAAGGTATATAAACCGTGTATAGGGCAAAACTACATTTAGGATAAAATAAAATAAAAGAAATCGATTTTGTATTTGTCTCAAAATTCCCAAAAATACCATTAAAAAGAAACGGAGATAGATAGATCAGATCAACACGATCTTCGACTGCATGGGATCGCATTAATAGCGTAGACACAATTTATTGCTACATCTTATCGGGAAGATGTACTGATCTTTTTTTTTTAGCAGAATGAAAATGTACTGATCTTTTTTTTTTAGCAGAATGAAGATGTACTGATCTGAGATCTGATCGTCATGTCTATATGTCGACCCTGTTTATCGGGGAAATTAGATACATGTGTGTATCAAATTGTTAATGGAAACGATTAAAGAAAAAGTTAGTCACGGTCGTTTTTTCGCTCTAAAAACACTTAGTTACAATCACTAAGCATGTCGTCGGGTGGTAAAGAATCTCAATCACCCAATACGAGTTATCGAGTTCGAGACTTGGTAAAGGTTAATAAAATATTTGGTAGGAGAGTCACCCACGGAGCTCGAACTTTAAACCTAAGCATAATGGTACATTTATCTTTCACAGACCCTTTCTATTAGTCACTCTAACAATGCTAGAAATGATACATTTATCTTTCACAGATTGGATTTTTGTATTCAGAAAGGTGTGGGAGCACAACTTGTTTCTCGGCTTCAATCAAACTTTATATAATTTTTTGTAAAACGCATAATAAGGGGGTAATCTTTAAAAAAGGAAAATCAGCGTAATAATAGAGTACCCTCAATCGTTGAACTAGAGCCTATATGATATATTCAAGTCTACACGTAATCATTAGAGTTCGCCAAAGCAATTTTTTTTTAAAAAATTGTAACTTTTTATTTTATTTTTTTCAAGACTTAGAATTTGTTTAAGATTTGTTGTAGAATTTAAGATAGAATCTATAACAATTTTTAGGATTAGAACATTAAAAATACTGAATTAATATATATATATATATATATATATAAATATTCATTAAAATGTATCTAAATGTTGATCAAATTTTTTGCACATCCTTTAAAAAAATGACGCACAATATAACAATTTAATTTTAGATTTTCTTAAGTTTGTCAGCGAGTGTTTATCAAATCAGTAGTAAATGTTCACCAATTTACTACTAAATGTTCATCATTGTCACGTTCGTATTTTATAGTTTATTTTTCACTTGACATCTTCCCTTTAAGATATACTAGTATGATTTAGGGTATAGAAGTAGGATTAAGATGTTTTTTTAAAAGAAAAATTATTTTGAGAATTTTTTTCGTAAATGGGCATTTTCTCGTAAATAATTCTCAATTTAAGCATGTTTCAAACTTAATTCATGCTATAGGCATTTGTTTAACTTTGCAAAATGACTAGGGAGGAGAGGCAATGTTTAAAATAGCGTCTCATGTATATGATTTTTTTTTTAAAAAACCTTGAAACATAAATAGAGGTGATGTTTTATACCCAAAATCATAGGTGTAATTTTGTCCCTTGTTTCAAGCTTTTTCATTCACTTTAGAGTCATCAATCCTAAGTGTAATTTTGTCCTTAAACTTCTCTATTTTAGTTTTTTTTTAAATTTCATTTACATTATAAACTCTTAACAACTCTAAAATAAAAATAATAATACTAATTAAAGTATATTTATCTTGCTAACTAAAATCATTTCTTTTATAAATGTGAACGTTTCTTAGTGGTATATACAACCATGTCTTTTGCTTTTTCATCTGAAATTATATTTATTATTTGGCGTTTTTTTGTAATGTAATTTATATACGATAAATTAATGATATTAAACCTATTAAATGACATTAAAAATTTACTCAATCATTTTAAATCTTATCGTGTTTTCAAAATGACAAGATGGATGTTGACTTTGAAATTTATATCCAAATTTAACAATAGAAAAATAAATTTTAAACTTTAGTTTGTATCAATTCTCTTAAACTTTACTTGTATCGTACAAGTAAAGTTTTAAAAAGTTATAATATTATTATAAATCATCATATATAAATAATATAATATATAAATGCTAAAAAAATACTGGCGCACGAAATATACTAGTTAGTTAATTAAAACAAATATGTAAATTGCATGAGGTTCACTGGCGTCTTATTTAATATTATCTTATTTTATAGTATTTATATGTAATATTTCATTTAATATTTATGTATATAATCATATTTATTTTAAAATGAATAAAAAAAGATAAATTACGTGCATATTAATTTTTCATTCTTACTAAATAGAAAACAAAATGAATATATAGCGAGACATCCCGTAGATTAATATACATATAACTAAATATTATTAGATCAAATCCATTTCGGATGCGAATGTTTAAATTGAAAAATGCACTACTGAATAAATATGTGTTTTTTCTAACCTATATTCTAAGACGCTGATGAAGATATTTAGTCAGGTTATTAGTTTATTTAGGGCATTTTATGTGCCATGCGCGAGTTTATAAAATTTGAATCTGTAAATTATAAGTTCGTCCATATAACTTGAATAATTAAATTATTTCTCATATATAATTATTCAAAGATTAATTGATAATTTTAAAATGACATTTTTATGTAGAGTTTTGAAATTATATTGCTACAAATAACTTTTAACATTTTGAAGAAAACTTAAACGATTCCAATTGTAACTCGAATTTAGGAAATCTTTGAATTCAAAGATTCCAACCGTAACTCGAATTTTGAAATTCGAGTTACGGTTAAGATCGTTCGTATAACTTGAATAATTAAATTATTTCCCATATATAATTATTCAAAGATTAATTGATAATTTTGAAATGACATTTTTATGTAGAGTTTTGAAATTATATTGCTACAAATAACTTTTAACATTTTGAAAAAAACTTAAACGATTCCAACCGTAACTCGAATTTAAGAAATTTTTGAATTCAAAGATTCCAACCGTAACTCGAATTTTGAAATTCAAGTTACTGTTGGAATCAGTAACAATATTTTGTGGGAGAGTCACCCACCAAATCTTTCTCTTAGCGCGAGTTTTCAAATTATATTGCTACTGATTCTAGTCAAATTATTAGTTTATTTAGGGAATCTTTGAATTCAAAGATTTCAAGAGTAACTCGAATTTGAGCTCAAGGAGCTTCTATAATGAGGTTTAATAAAATAATAAAAAGTGCCTAACAAAGAAAACAATTTCAACTATAGTCTACCGCGCCATGTGCGGTCAATTATTTAGTGTTTATATATTATATAATTGATATGCTATAGTTTATTATATTATAAAAATATTTAAATTCATTTGTATCAATTTTCTTCGACTAAAGTTCAAAGGTGATTTTTTATAATAAAATATTTGGACTTAAATTTCAAAAAAAACATGCGAAGTAAACATGTTTCCGTATAAAACCATGAAATAAAATATTACAATATATTAGACTTATAGTTAAAATGTTTTGGATTAAATTTGGAGCCTACAAAATAGTTAACAAACTAATATTTATTGAAAATTTGTAAAAAAACAAAAATTAAAATGATTTATTTTTAGAGGATTAACAACAAAATGACACATAATCCAAATGAAGCTAGAATTAAGGAGAGAGCTTCAAATGAAGCATGGAGGTGAGTTCTGGTGTAACGAGTATTGTAGTGTAACGGTGTAATGAGTATTTACCCTCAATGGTATTCAAGTTTGTTAAGGTTGATATACAACTTTATATAGATTTAGGTTATATATGCGCTAATCAAATTCTCATATGTTAATCATCGCTTGACAAAAAAAATGATAAATGTATCATATATTAATTGAAAAGTTTGAATTTGTGTAAGTTGAGTCGATGATTAAATTTGTAACAATCTTAATAAGTTAATTTTAATAGCTTAATCACAATTTATTAGAGATTAGTGCAATTAAATCCTTGATTATCATTTACACTTTTTTGTTACTAAAATTCCTAAATTAAAATAATTAAATAAAAACTACAGATTGACACATAAGTAATATAGAGATAGCTAAACTTAAGGAGAGAGTTCTAAATATCTCTCCTTTAATATATATATATATATATATATATAGAGGGAAGTTCGGGTGAGGACATGCGGACAGCCTGGAAGCCGTTGGATGAAGTTTTACACGGCCCAGATCGCGAGTGCGTAATAAGGGAAAAAGGACACGAACACACTTGATTATTTTTTAACAATGGCACGTTTCGTAATTTCCTCAACTAAAAAGAACAATTTCCAACTTCACCCTCGTCTTCTTCTCCTCGCTCAAACCTAGAGTTTTGGCAGAAGCAAAATTCCTAACCCAAAATTCCTGATCCGGTGGCGTCAATTTCATCTGTGACGAGTTTGTCGTTTCCCTTCGACAAGGTGTCTTCACTTTCGAACTCTAGTGGAAGCGACCTCCTTCTTTGCTAACATTAAGGGTTAAATCAAACCCGATTCACGAGATCCTGTTCCTACGAGCACAAATTGACGATGAAAACTAGATCATGATCTTGGATCCATCAATTCACAAAATCGATCGGAGGGAAGTGGAGCATATGAGGTTGACTAAGACCAAGATTATGAATGAGGCTTTTGAACGCCATTAATTGAGGTAAAGTGTGCATCGTAATCAACTCATTCAACCTTCAATTAGTATGCTTTACCAGAAATGGTGAAAACTATTGCTTGTCTTTGTTGATTTAATTAGTGCAAAGCTAACAAAGTATAGGTGAATGACCTGAAATTATTGGACCTTGTGAGCTGGACCTCCCGACGATGGATCGTTACCAAGGTCGCCAAGTGGGATCCGCCGATTATCCATGGCTGTTGTATTTATGTGAACTCGCCTGATTCAGGGTAGCTTGGAACCCGAAGTGAGCGAGGCTGAGGCTTGCAATGGAATGTTGCATTAGCCGAGGGTGTGAAGAAGGTTATTTTTGAGTCGGACTGCCTCGTGGTTGTATCGAAGCTGAAAAGGAAATGTCTTTGGAAAGGGAGGTATGGATGGCTTCTCTCCAAGATGTTGGAAATGCAACTTATGTTCGATTCTTGTCGTTGGGGTCATGTACGACGTGTTGACAATACACACCTGCTCTCTTTCTTGCTAGTATTAAGCCTACTATCTCTTTTTTTCTACAATTTCAATTCAGCTTTCTCTTTTGTTTTGAACAATTTGATTTTGGAAATCTGCATCAATGAAATGGTGAAGTTTGTTTTTGAAGCTTAAAAATATATTCTTTTGTTAGGTTTAGTGTACTTTCTGCTATCATTCTTTATGGTCAAAAGCCAAAGTGCATTGCACCTAAATCATAAAATTCAATTCATTCATGTTCTCTATGCTGCAAGCACAACTTCTAATGATGAGTTTTACTCATTCAACCAAAATAATGCAGTGCAGTACCAATTTTTCTTACATACTTCTACTCTTGCTAGCTCCTAACTATTATTGTATGTATATAATGTTGTTGAATACAACTTTTTTTCTTTTATAAAATCTTAATGCAGTCTAGGGCCTATTGAAAATGGAGTTGTAATTGTTATCGAACGAAGCATCAAAAGCTTTTCTGTTGGAGGCAACTAGCTTTACAGAAGCTGCTCTCTGTATCAAGTTCAGGTAAAACCTGGTTAAATTTGGGAAGGGAATTGTTCTAGAATCAGAGTAACATTCTTACTGTAAACTTCATTGGAAATGAAGGAAATGCTGAGCCTAGCTGTGAAATATAACAAAGCGGCTCAGGAAGAAGATGAGTTGTCCCCGGAGAAGCTAGCCACACCTAATGTGGGAAGACAGAATGCCAAGAAGCATCTAGAAGAGCACGTCTCCAACTTGATGTCCTCCAACATAGTTCAGACACTTGGTACCATGTTAGACACTGTCGTCTTCTAATTGTACTACAGTTGAACTCAATTGTTCAACAAGTGTACTAGATTCTATGTTACTTCCATTTTTGTTTCTACTTTTATTGTAAAATAGAAGCTTCTGTGCCTCCATACCAGCTGCAACACCAGTGTAACCCTTCTTTTATCAATGAAGATTGTTGCGTTATCCTTTATTTCTTACTGCCTAGGCTTGTTTGTGTTCGACTCAAACCATATTTGGTATCTAAGCATGTTGACAAAGATCTTTGAAACATGTAACTGGTCTTCATCAAGTTCATCATTTTGTATGACGCTGTTTTTAAATGATTTACAGGAACAAACTATATTTTCATCACAGTATGCCTAGATTTTAATTGTTGGCATATTGAAGTGAGCAAGTTTTGCACATCTTTTTGGAGTAAAAATCAGCTTATTAAGACAAAGTTATACAAGAGCAAGAACAATTTGCTTTCATTTTTCAACTGTACTTTCTCCACTGAACTCACAATCATCTCATCCTTTGCTCTATAATCCACATATGCATTTAATAAAGAACTCCCAATAACACTTTGCTTTCATTCTTCACCCAATTAATCGGAAGAAGACACAACCTGCATAAGATTTTTCCAAAATCAATGAGATCAAATCACACTTAGGAGAGGTTCATTAAAATATGTCTAGAGGTTTATGAAAATATGTCTAGAGGTTCATGAAAATATGTCTTCATGAAAATATGTATAGAGGTTCATGAAAATGCACACTTAGGTTCATGAAAATATGACTAGAGGTTCATGAAAATACACAATGAGGTTCATGAAAATATACATAGAGGTTCATGAAAATATGTCTAATAGTTCATGAAAATATACACTTAGGTTCATAGCAATACACTTAGGTCAATAAAAATATGTCTAGAGGTTCATGAAACTATGTCTAGAGGTTCATAAAAATATGTCTAGAGGTTCATGAAAGTATGCCTAGAGGTTCATGAAAGTATACACTTAGGTTTATAGCAATAAACTCAGTTTAATGAAAATATGAGGTTCATGAAAATATGCCTAGAGGTTCATGAAAATATGCCTAGGGGTTCATGAAAATATGTCTAGAGGTTCATGAAAGTACACACTTAGGTTCATGAAAATATGTCTAGAGTTTCATTAAAATATACCTAGAGGTTCATGAAAATACACAATGAGGTGCACAAAAATATACATGGGAGGTTCATGAAAATATGCCTAAAGGTTCATGAATATATATACTTAGGTTCATAGCAATACACTTAAGTCAATAAAAATATGCCTAGAGGTTAATGAAAATATGTCTAGAGGTTCATGAAAATATGCCTAGAGGTTCATGAAATTATGGCTAGAGGTTCATGAAAATATACACTTATGTTCATAGCAATAAGCTTAGGTTAAAGAAAATATGAGGTTCATGAAAATATGTCTAACGCTTCATTAAAATATACACTTAAGTTAATAAAAATATGCCTAGAGGTTCATGAAAATATGTCTAGAGGTTCATGAAAATATACACTTAAGTTAATGAAAATATGTCTAGAGGTTCATGAAAATATGCCTAGAGGTTCATGAAAATATACACTTAGGTTCATGAAAATATGTCTAGAGTTTCATTAAAATATACCTAGAGGTTCATGAAAATACACAATGAGGTGCACAAAAATATACATGGGAGGTTCATGAAAATATGCCTAAAGGTTCATGAATATATATACTTAGGTTCATAGCAATACACTTAAGTCAATAAAAATATGCCTAGAGGTTAATGAAAATATGTCTAGAGGTTCATGAAAATATGCCTAGAGGTTCATGAAATTATGGCTAGAGGTTCATGAAAATATACACTTATGTTCATAGCAATAAGCTTAGGTTAAAGAAAATATGAGGTTCATGAAAATATGTCTAACGCTTCATTAAAATATACACTTAAGTTAATAAAAATATGCCTAGAGGTTCATGAAAATATGTCTAGAGGTTCATGAAAATATACACTTAAGTTAATGAAAATATGTCTAGAGGTTCATGAAAATATGCCTAGAGGTTCATGAAAATATACACTTAGGTTCATGAAAATATGTCTAGAGTTTCATTAAAATATACCTAGAGGTTCATGAAAATACACAATGAGGTGCACAAAAATATACATGGGAGGTTCATGAAAATATGCCTAAAGGTTCATGAATATATATACTTAGGTTCATAGCAATACACTTAAGTCAATAAAAATATGCCTAGAGGTTAATGAAAATATGTCTAGAGGTTCATGAAAATATGCCTAGAGGTTCATGAAATTATGGCTAGAGGTTCATGAAAATATACACTTATGTTCATAGCAATAAGCTTAGGTTAAAGAAAATATGAGGTTCATGAAAATATGTCTAACGCTTCATTAAAATATACACTTAAGTTAATAAAAATATGCCTAGAGGTTCATGAAAATATGTCTAGAGGTTCATGAAAATATGCCTAGAGGTTCATGAAAATATACACTTAAGTTAATGAAAATATGCCTAGAGGTTAATGAAAATATTTCTAAAGGTTCATGAAAATATGCCTAGAGGTTCATGAAATTATGGCTAGAGGTTCATGAAAATATACACTTATGTTCATAGCAATATGCTTAGGTTAAAGAAAATATGAGGTTCATGAAAATATGCCTAGAGGTTCATGAAAATATGCTTAGAGGTTCATGAAAATATACAATTAAGTTAATGAAAATATGCCTAGAGGTTCATGAGAATATGCCTAGAGGTTCATGAAAATACACACGTAGGTTCATGAAAATATGTCTGACATAATGTGTACCTCAACCATGACATCAATTTGAGTATGTGGAATCAGCTCTGGTAGAGCCTAATAACACATAGTAATTAAGTCACAAAGAAGTCCTATATATACAAATTGCAAGTTGAGTAAGGAAGAACAAGTGAATTTAGCAAATCAACCTGCACATTATCCAGTGAAGCAGAATTTGGCCTCAAAATATTAGGCCTTTGGTACTCAAAATTCAGAGAAGCGTTATTTTTCTCTGTTTGTTTTCATCACATCGTACCACCAAATTTTGTGACCACGCATGCCATTTATCATAAAAACTTGTAAGATCAAGATTTAGTTCTCAACTCATGTTCTTAGCCTACTCAATGTAGTGTCCAAGGACAATAGTTAATTAAATTATCCCCTCTTAAGAGCTTACAGCCATAAAATAGGCACATTGTTGATTATTAATTAGTCTATTTAGTTTCACTATAAATTTACTTATTGTCAGTTTTTTCCATCTCATTTGAAGTCTCATTCTCAGAAGATGTATGCAAATTCACTAGTTTGTTTGTATTAGCTGCAACCTGTAGCTATGCAGTGCTTTTATCATGTGTTATGTTGGTGTCTTTCTTCAATACCTGAAAGAGAGACATATACTTAAAGGTGAGTACTTGTATTGATGGAATGCAACATCACAAAGTTCACACCAAACTGGCTACCAAATTACTCAAAATCTCACCAAGCCAAATTACCCAAGTTTATTGCAAACCAAAATACCCAAGCACCATGGATGAACTTTCATTGACATCATATGGCATTAAATCAAACACATAAAAAGGAAGCTAAGAGTAATCAATGCTGACAAAAAATAATAATCAGTACAATTGATAATCAGAACAGAATGAATACAATTGGGAATAGAAATAAAAAAGCAAAAACATTGATAGCTGAAAATTAGAATCAAAGCGAAAAACATGGAAACAGAGTAGGATGAAACCATTAAACAGCTTTCCATCGAGCAGTTGGTGTGCACAAACGAATTAATCCCCAGCCAACGACAATGCATAATCAAACCAATCCAACAACACATATAAGCATAAAAACTACTCGAAAGAGCAGCATGAAGTTTGAATCAATTGCAGCACACTAGCTTTCCTTCTCCTAGAGATTATAATTGCAACCAATTAAAACCTAGAATCAGTAAATCGATTGCTAATTTCCTTAGAATCGGTGAATCTCTAGGTCTTTCTCCGGAGAAGATTCTTATGCTCAGAGTGGTGAGCGTCGTCACCGGAGAGGATGCGACTTCCGAATGAGAAGTTGTTGCCGGAGAGTCTCACCAAGGGAGACGCGAGGAGGAAGGAGAATCGTCGTAAGGGACGCGGAGAAGACAAAAATACCCCTACTGGAGTTAAAAAGCTATAACACGAGCGTTTCTTGTGGACCGTATGATGAAAAGAAATGGATGGATGAGATCTGTCTGAACGTCCTCACCGTATGGCCTGTCCGCATATGATCCGAATTCTATATGTATATATATATATACTCCCTCTGTCCCATTTTGTTAGTCCCATTTCAATCAGGCACATATGCCGAGACATGTTTTGCATCGTTAATATCTCTAGTTATATGTTAATAAAAATTATAATTTTTTAATATTGTTAAAGTACTCATTAAGACGAATCAAACAAGACCCCACATGGGTATGTTTTTTCTTATATATTAGGAGAAATCTACAAGATTCTCTCGGTTTGTGAATAGTGTCACGAAAAAAAATGGGACTAACATTATGGGACGGAGGGAGTATAAATTATACAGATAGTTTCGATAAATTAAAATGAAAAGAGGTTAACTAGAGACTAGATTAGTGCTCGTGCCCATGCACGATATTTACACAATATTTTATATATGTTTATAAAAAAGTTTCTGTAAAAAAAAATATCTAATGACAATATAAGTCATTATGTAATTAAGTAAAATGATATAAAATATGTAAGGACTAAAAATTATGCGGCAATAATTTAGAAATTAATTTTCAAGCAATTATAATTATCAGTTCATTTTTAATGGGTTGTTCATATTGAATAAATAGTAGGTTGTTCATTTTATAAAAAGAAACAGAATAATCTACTATTCAAGGAAGTAAGAGACTGAACAACCATCAATGAAATGTTATACAACGAAAACTCTGAACATTGAATCAGAATTTCCAAAGACAACCTTTGACGTAGAGTCAACTCCATTCAGGATCGTCATTTAGGTTTTCAATTAAAAATTCTAATCTTTGTACCACTTGAATTATAATATTTTTATTTCTTCCCTGTTTATTAAGCATTCAATTTTTATATGATATGACACATCATAAAAATAAGATTACAAATTTGAAAAATAACATAATAGAATATTTTAAAATATATTATCTATTCCTTATTTATCAAGCAATCAATCTTTTGGTAATCTTACACATCACACAAATAAGATTACGAATCTACAAAAATAACATAATAGGACATTGACAAGTAAAAATCCAAAAAGACTAACATGTAAAATGCTCTAAAATAATTGTGATTAATAAAATTGTGACACTAAGATGGCTGAAATGAAGGGATCCTATATGATATAGCTACGGTGTAAGGAAAATGTTTTATTTTAGTAATTATTTAGGGACTCTGGAGAAGCTAAGAATTGTTACAGTTGTGACATATGTAAATTATAACAAAGTCCTGACTTATGATTTATACAGTAGTTAGGTAGACTTTGTATTAATTTATTAACTTTCCAAAAATATGCAGTACTTTTTGTCTATACTAATAATTTGTAATTTCTTTTCTAATACACTAATTTTTATATATAAATTAAATAAATTCTTTGAACATGAGAAGAGGTAGATGGGCAAATGTTTCAGTAGAATTCAAGCCAAAAGTCGGGTATAAACATGAACAAAATGATAGATATGATAGAGAATACTTCAAACACAGATCCAAGTAAGACATACTTGTATCATACATTCATACATCAACTTAGCCACACAACAAGAACAAATATAAGGTAGTGCAAGATCTCTTTATTCATACATTTAGACTAACATGTATTCTACCCCGGATCGAAGGTACCTGGTGGTGGACACATGCATACACAGAGATCAATACAACACTCAAACATCAAACATGCATAATACGAACATAGCTGATCAGATCTAGGCAGCATATGTGTTTTTGACATGGTCAATCTCAATATGCTTGCCCACGTTGAGCAGAACATCAAGGGTCTTCACAGGATGAGGCGAGTCGTCGTTGATCTTCTCATACTCGAGAGTCCATCTTACGACGTCGTTTTCCCCTTCCTTTTGGATGGTTTGAAGAGTGATAACAAAGGTCTTATAATCAACCATCAGATCCCCTTCGATCACTGTGAATACGATCGTCTTCGAATCCTCGTGGAACTCAACCACTTGTTTCGCCGAGCAAGACTTCCCATCTTGGTACGTACAAAAATATGTTCATAGAAGGTAGGTTATTTAAATTTAGAGCTAGGTAGTAGATGGAATTAAAGGTACGTACGTACGTACCGAGTTCGTTATAGCGCCAACAGATTGTGGAGCCGGGCTGTCCGAATTCTCCACCGTGGAGTTCGCAGTCTTGGACGATCTGAGAGAAGGAGGAGATGTGGTGGGGCTTGTGGCGGAATTGCTGGTGGAAGTTGTCGGCGGAGGAGTTTACCTCAAACTCACCTACCAGCTTACCCTTCAGACCCATTATAATATTATATGTTATATTAACCAACTACAAATATACTTCGTTCTGACAAGTTTGAGGGCTATATATAGATGTTAACTAGCCTATATATCCGCACCTTTACATATTGAAAATACAATTTTACCTTTTTAAAACATATAATTTTTGGATTATACTAAATATTTATCATTTTAATTAATTGAGTAAATTTTTAACATTATAAATGACTTATATATCTTTTCATAAGTAAAAAAATTAAAGTCGTCTATCAACTATCCCAAAGTTTTAATTTTAGTTTATAACAAGAATTGAAGATAAAGCTTTTTAGAAAAATAGAACTAGTAAGATAATAATATAAATCAAACCGTAGGTTCCCGGAATTTTTTTCTGAAATGGGCTTTTTTTCAAAAAAAATTCCCACGTAGGCTCTTTTCAAAAGAAATTCCCAATATAGGCACTTATGCCAGCTTCGGATTTTTTTTATGTGTGAGAGACGCTGATAATTTTTTTTTTGAATTTTTTATGTATAAGAGACGCTGGTTAGACCAACGTCTTTTTTTTTTTTTATTTGAACATGTATAAGAGACGCCGGTCGAACTAGCGTCTCTTATACAGATTTGTATTTTTTAATTCCCCGTGTAAGAGTTACACGTAAAATGTTTTAAAAAAAAAAAATATTTGTATAAGGCGCTGGGAGCCAGCACCTTATACAAGCCACTCTAGGGCAATGCCTACAACCACACCTGTGGACAAACCAGAGGAAGAGGAAGAGGATGTGGAAGGCGTATGCGAGGAAGAGGTGGAGGAAGACGGAGGCGGAGGCGGGGAAGATTTGGAGGAAGTGGATCCAGAACGAGGAGGTGGAGATGAAGAAGGAGGAGGTGGAGATGAAGAAGGAGGAGAGGGGGTAGTGGTAGTCGGCGGCGGAGGAGGAGAAGCCGCCGGAGAAGGAGTGGTTGTGGAGGGAGGCGGTGCAGATGTAGGCGGCGCCGGCGGGGAAGAGGCTGGGGCAGGAGTGGTGGAGTTCGCCGCCGGAGACGGCGCCGACATGCTGTGTCTTATCGCCGGAGGGAGGGAGGGAAAGAGAGAGAGAGGTTGTCGGAGGGTTTGAATATGAAAAGGAAATGTTTTTTTTGATGTATTTATGAGATTAGCTTGTTTACAAAAGTCACTCTGCTCGTCCCCTGCCTTAGAAATTATTTGAACAACCCACCGCCTTATACAAATAATTTTTTTTTAAAAACATTTTACGTGTAAGAGACGCTGGTCGAACCAACGTCTCTGACACGAGGGAATTAAAAAATACAAATCTGTATAAGAGACGCTGGTTCGACGGGCCAGCGTCTCTTATACATAAAAAATTCAAAAAACAAATTACCAGCTTCGGACGAGAGACGCTGGTTCTACCAGCGTCTCTCGCACATAAAAAAAATCCGAAGCTGGCATAAGTGCCTATATTGGGAATTTCTTTTGAAAAGAGCCTACGTCGGGAATTTTTTTTGAAAAAAAGCCCATTTCAGAAAAAAATTCTAGGTTCCCGTCCATTATTTTATACCGTAAAAGTTTTAAATGAAAAGATAAAGCATTTAGTATAATATTATTATAGGGTAATAAGACTAAATTTTAATACAAAATATATATTTAGATAATCTATGAAGTAGATAAAATTTTCAGAAAAAAGATTACTAATAATATTAGAATTTTTTAAAAGAAAAATATGATGACGTGATAAATAATGTGGCGAAAAAGGAATTTTTTTCTAAAGTAGGCTTTTTTTCAGAAAAAATTTCTGATATGGGCTCGTTTTGAAACTAATTCCCAACATAGACACTCTTACGAGGCTCGAAATTTTTTCACATATGAATTTTTTTCTGCAAGGATACGAAGAGTGCCTATGTTGAAAATTTGTTTTAAAATGAGCTCATATCAGAAATTTTTTCTAAAAAACCTACTTTAGAAAAAAAATTCAAAAAAGGTGACATAACTTTAAAAGAATGTGTCTTATTAACGTAAGGATGTTATTACGTTGTTTTAGTATATGTATATGTAGGGCAGAGCAATCGGATTATCCGATCCGGTAAGCCGGATATCCGCTAAATCATTTCATCAAGAGAACAAGTGAAGCGGATTGCCACAAAAATAAATTAAAATAAAGAAGAAGAGCGAGCTAGTGACGAATATCATAATAGTATTTCAATTCTACTGTATCAATTATTGGTAAAGTACCGGTCGAGATCCTCTGTTTCGGTGATATGTTTCAAATACTATATCAAACTTTTAATTGGTCCACGTGTTACTTTCTATTCACAAAATTAAGAATTATTAACCGATTAATTAAAATCCTCACAAGCTTACATCTATCACACTATCACCTACCCGATATTTTGGAGAACTTCAACTCTCAGAGATGGTATGCCATTTTTGCTTGTTGAATGACGAAGTCGAAGGTGGTCGGGCATATGTACATCTGATCGGCGGTCCCTTGGTGGAGCTTTGCTCGAAGGCTGTTTGTGCAAACATGAAGAAGATTGTGGACGAGGAGGGACGACGGAGACGATGAATACTGTGGACGACGAGAGAGACAACGAATATTGTTGGTGATGAATACTTCAGTTAAGTTCTATTTCAGTACCTCTTACAACATTTTGAATAGGTTGTAACTAGGGATGGAATTGAATTAGGGTTTTACTGAAATTTGGGGAATTTTGAATAGATTGGAATTAGGGATGAAATTGAATTTAGGGTTTTACTGAAATTTGGAAGATGAGATTGATTTTAGGATTTTACTGAAATTGGAATTTGAATAGATTGGAATTTGGGGTTTTACTGAAATTTGGGGATAAATTCAAAGTATTGCACTGGTGTGTTGGGTTGGATGTGTATATTCACAATTGTAACCGGTTTACTGGATTGTTGGGATAAATTGGAATTTGAATGTACATAGATGTACATAGATGTATATAGATGAATGTGTTATTCTTTGTACACATGATGCAAGCTTATACAATTCAATTTTCTAAGTGATTACTCATCAAAGTGCCGTGTATTAATCATGACATGATGACAATAAAACAATTATTGTAAAGGAACAAGTAATGTGATGATGATGATGAAAGATAAGGGCACTTGATATATAATGACTTGATTTATATTTATGTTCAGATCTAATGAAGTCTATTAGCTCAAAGGAAGAGCAATGTGTAATTTACACATGATGTGGGTTCGAATTCCACATAGACTACAAAGTTACACGGTGTGGGTTCAAGTCCAATTAGGCTATAAATTCTGATGTTGATTTTGTTGTCTGTCTTGATCATCCATGACAATATATAAGTGAAATTCACCAAACTAGCCAAAAGTTAAATTCATAACAAAATATAGGTAAAATTCAGTACACACTAAAAAGTTAGTCTTGACAACTAATCCAACAACAATAACTAATAAGTAATAAGCAAAACAAGTAGATAGCTTCTAGAGCTTCAACAAAAACCAATTTCTAAAATCATAGCAGTGCTTCATGAAGTTGTGAATGCATCCTCACCTGTTGAAAAAAAAAAATCAAAGCTGCTATTAGACAAAGAAAAACTCAAGAATCATTATATATAAAGGTAAACTAAGAACATTGAGAACTATCATATATGAAAGAAACTTCAGCAACATGCTCATATTTCTAGTTCACCTACTACTGCCACCTACCAACAAAGTTGTGATGTTTGAATTATTTAGACAGTAGTAGCTAATTCACACAACAGATGAACTATATAGGCTAGTTTTTAGAACTTATATTTCTTCCAACTCTATATCTACCTTAGGCTCTGTTGTGCTCGTTACCATATGAGAACACAATGTTTTCTTGGGTTGAAAACGGCATACTAGTCTGAGAAGATAGTGGGCTAATGTACATATTCGGTTGCATATACGCCAATGGTGCTGAGAGATTATATTGGGTTGGTTGCCATGGCTGAACAAAACTAATTGGTTGTTGTAAGACACTCCCATGTATTTGGCCAAATTGGTTACCCTGCACACATGTAGTTGGAGTATGAAAAACATTATTAGTGCTAATGTAAAAAAAAATACGAAGACTAATTATACCAATATAGGATGGGAGGGAACTGTATAGTGCTCATTGGTCAGAGAGTGCAAATCAGCCTCATGCGAATTCTTCAACTTTGACTTTCTGTTTTTTTTTGTTGCTTTTTGAAGTGCATTCATTGGTCTTTTACTTGATTGAGAACCCGATTTCTTCTTCAATTTTATGCCTTTTACTGCTTGTTTCACTCCATTGGAATCCCCAGGCATATCATGATTCTGCTCATTTTCTTCATGATGACAACTCTCCAAGCTAGAATCCTTATTTGAGTTCAATTCAAGGCTTTTAAACAAACTAAGAAGACCCTCTTTCACAATGTTGTATCCTTCTTTAGATTCTGCAGCTCTTGTGACCAAGCGAATAGATTGACGACACAAATCTCTATAGCATCTTCCCATTACTTTTTTCTCATCTATTTCAGAACTCTCCACAACAGCTCTAGAAGCTCCTTTTTTGGCGTTTCTTGTCCATCGCTTTAAAATATACTTGTCTGGAACTTGAGTAATACCTCTATAACACAGAACTTTCAGCACATGACAACACAATAAGCCAGCAAACTCAAACATCCTGCAATTGCAACATACAGTTTTCTCGGTGTCATCACAAGAAACAACAAACACTAGTAGAAAAAAACACCTGTTGCAACCCCCCTGTTGAGGCGGTCACCTTAAAAACCGACGCAAAAAGTCTTATTCTACTATCTGTTGAGGCGGTCAGTCGTTTAGTTCGCTGCAACAGGTACTTTAGAGGCGGACAAATATCCGTTCGCCTCAAATAATATTTGTGTTTTTGACTTGTTGAGGCGGTCAGTAAGGCGCCCGCCTCAACAGAGCCCAAAAATTAGAGGCGGGCAGTAAGGCGCCCGCCTCAAATGATGCGACGAAGAGATTAGAGGCGAGCAGTAAGTCGCCCGCCTCAAAATAACACAAAAATTAGAGGCGGGCAGTCATGCGCCCGCCTCAACAAATGCTTAAAAAAAATTAGAGGCGGGCAGTAAGGCGCCCGCCTCAACTGCTTCGTCAAAATGTCCACGGATCACCATTTTCCAACGTTGATTAGGTGTAAAAAATTTAATCTAACGGTTTGAAATTCTTTGTGCTTCTTTATTCTCCCTCAGATAAAAAACGATCTCCATTATTATCATCCCTTCCCATCAAACTCTTCATTCACCCATCAAACTCTTTGCTTCTTTCCCTCATCAGATCTCATTCACCCATCAAAAAATCAGATCTCGATTATTCTCCGTCTCGAGCTAGTGTTCATATCGAGCTGGTGTTCTAAAAACAGATTTGCAGCGTCTCCATATCTCTCGGCTGAAGCTTCGACTTCTCCGTCTCCATCTCCATCTCCATCAGATTTGGTGTTCATCTTCTCTGGAACCCAGATTTGCAGCGTCTCCATCTCTCTTGGCTAGAGCTTCAACTTCGCCGCCTCCATCTCCATCAGATCGGGTGTTCATCTTCTCGGCTTCACCGTCCCATCGCTCTTGTCTTCGGCTTCACTGTCTCCATCTCTCTCGGCTCGAGTTCGAGTTCGACTTCGCCGTCTCCATCTCCATCAGATCTGGATTAGTTTGTTGAAGATTGTTTTTGTTTGGGTTAGTTTTTGCAATTGTTTGGGTTAGTTTTTGCAATTGTTTGGGTTAGTTTTTATACAGAGATCGGTTTGTGGGTGTTGTTCGAAGTTGCTGGACTGTGTAAGAAATTTTACAATTGTTGCTCAATATTTTGATCGATGCTACAATTTCGAAGTTGTTGGATCTGGTGTTGTTCTTATATAGTGTTCTTGTTTTTGTATTCTGATATTACTGTTCTTGTTTTTGTATTTCTTACACACTTGTTCTTGCTGGAATCGGTGTTGTTCTGATATAGTTGCTAGATATATCGATGCTACTTTTTTTTTTAGTTGGCTCATGTGTTTTTGAGGCGGGCGGAATCAATACGCCTCTACAGATAACTACTTGTTGAGGCGGGCACCATTTTGACCGCCTCAACAGACCCCCTCTGTTGAGGCGGTCGCCCTTCTGCCCGCCTCAACAGAGGTAGAAAACGTTGCATCTGTTGAGGCGGTCACCCTCCCGACCGCCTCAACAGACCCCTCTGTTGAGGCGGGCGCTGTCCGCCTCAACAGCTCATGACCTGTTGCAGCCCCCCCTGTTGCAGCGACCCCTGACCGCCTCAACAGGGGGGTTTTTGACCGCCTCAACAGGTGTTTTTTCCACTAGTGAAAGTTGTGATGCTTGGCATGAGGCGTGATCAAATATTTCACTAACAAACCAGGTTCATCTAAAATATGAATCTGACAATCAAAAGCTTTACACAACTCCTCCTCAAACAACTTCAAAACTGTTGGTGTATAAATACTTGTTGCATGCTTCAACATTTCACATGGAAAAGATAATACAATTTTTCTTGTGCTAGCCTTGAAATCTGCAACCATCTCATCGTAATGGTGATCATCAAGTAGTCGTTGAAAGTTGTCAAAAAATCTTCTCAAGTTATCCTTATAACTAACATAATGCTTTATCATTGCATTTATGCTTTCACTTCGTTGTGTAGTGGTCATATCCGCACAAAATGTATCTCGCCCATATACCATTGCCCACTTTTCCTTGATGCTAAACATTCTCTTTAACCAATCATCATCTTGCAGCTCATACTTTTCAAGCATGTTTTTCCAAGCATCCAAAAACTCTTCCTCATGCTCATAGGAATATACAATTGCTAAAAACTTTTCCAAAGTCCTTGTACTTTCTAAATACATGAGCTAGATGATTAGCTGCATTTTGGAAGATATGCCATATACAAAGTCGATGAAAAGTTTGGGGCCACTGAGAAGCAAGCGCCTTTGCCATTGCAACATCTTGATCCGTCAATATTGTCTTAGGTAACTTTTCGCCCATAGCTCTGAAAAATGTATTAAATAACCACTCAAATGAATCTGAAGTCTCATCATATAACAAAGCAACCCCAAACATAGTGGTTTGTCTATGATGATTCACTCCGACAAATAGAGCAATTGGCCTACCATCCTTATGTTTTCGATACGTAGTATCAAAGCAAACTACATCACCAAAATCCTCATAGTCAGCTATCTGCATCAGCCCAAAATATATTAGTGATCATATCATCTTCATCCACTTGAATGGCATAGTAGGAGCTCGTATCTTGTTCTTTCATCCTTTGCATGTACTCTAGAACACCACCTGTCTCACCTGACTTTATGTTCGAGCTACGCTTAGAACGCAAATAATTCTTGTAATCCACATGAGCAAAACCCAGATTTTCACGACCTCCCGCTTGCTTAGACAGAAACTCGTAACCATTTTTGGGAGCAATACCCGATGAATCAGCAATGTCGATTTCTTATGCTTGAGCCTTTTCCACTTTTCTATGTGATCTAAATAGATGAGTCTTCCTTGGACTCGCCAAACTATGGTTATGCTCAGGCTCAAAAACGACAACTCTGTATTTAGCCCTTTGACGACAACTAATTTTCAACTTAGCCAAGCAACCAAATCTTGTCTCCGGCTGATGAGATTTGTAAACATCATTCCGCTTATCTTTTCCTCGTTTACCTTGGCATGAACACACAAATATTCTATCCATGAGTATTCCCTTCTCTATATGAAACAAGCTTTTTCGAATTGAAAATCCAACTTTCAAAGCATATGCATTGTAAAATTCATAAGCAGTAGTTTCATCATCAAACTCCATACCAACTCTGGGTACACTTTCGCTGGACATCGTAGTGTGGAGAGATTCAGTAACTCCATGATCAACACTAGAGTCTATCAAGTCTTCATTATTCTCAAACTCCAGTCGACGGCATGGTTGCTGATTTTCTGGAATAGTATCATCCATAGCACAACTATAAAAAATAAACACCACAAATGTAATTCAAGACATGAGTTTTCGCTTGATATTGAATTAAAAGAAGAAGAAGAGGCTTAGTAAATATACCTAATCGATCGGAGCTTTGGCTTGAGAGAGAATAGGAAAGATAAGAAATGGAAATTGATGAAGATAACTATCAAACGTAAATACAGGGATATAAATCCCAACGCCCCAGCCAAAAAATATTAATCATACTCTCTTCATATATATATGGGAGCTTAAGAGAGTATAAACATGGAAGTTGAATCGTCAAAGGCAATTGTACCGAACTTAATTTTGGGAATAGAAAGTAACACGTGGACCAATTAAAAGTTTGATATAGTATTTGAAACATATCACCGAAACAGAGGATCTCGACCGGTAAAGTACTGGGTTGGCAAGGCGGTGGAATGTCACGTCTGTAAGTGGGAAAATAATATTAGTAGTCCCTCTGTCCCGTTCTGAATAGGGCAGAGCAATCGGATTATCCGATCCGATCCGATAAGCCGGATATCCTCTAAATTTTTTCCCACAAAACCCCGATCCGTATCCGGTCCGTTTTGGAGCGGATATCCGGTAAATATTGTCCGGATCGGATCGGATATTTGACTCGGATATCCGAATTATCCGATTTCTAGAAGGTATATGAAAATTAAATTAAAATTTTTATTAAAATTAAAATTAAAATTCACAAAATATAAAATAAATGTTAAATATATAATTATATATATTATATAGAGGAATTAAGATGTGAAAATTAATATATTTGATTAATTTAGCGAATCAACAATTTGAATAAGCAATTAAAATATAAAATTTTGAGAACAACAATAAAAGTTAGGTTATATATAAGAGAATTTTTGTGTTGAGAGAATATATCCTATTGTTTAAAAATGTATAAAAATAATTATTGAATCATCTACACTTATAAAAGTATATTTTAGTTTTATAAAAATATATTTATATATTATAATAATAGTACCGGATATTTTCGGATATCCGTAAGCTAAATATCCCGATCCGTATCCGGTCCAAATATCCGGAAAATTCGCCCGGATCGGACCGGATTCGGATAAAACTTAATCGGATATTTTCGGATGCGGATTTTTAAGGATCGGATCGGCGGATTATCGGATCGGATATTTTTGCTCACCCCTAGTTTTGAATGTCCCAAATGACCATTTTTGATAGAATTAAGGCAAAAAAAAAGGACAGGATAAGGAAAAACGTAGGAGAGATAAAAAAAAAAAATTTATTATCAGCCAATCAGAACAAAACTGGAAAAAATTACAACCAATCAGATTGCTTAAATTAGAGCACACAGATCACCACTTTTCCCTACCTAAAATAACCTTACAACATTCTGCCTTTATTCCCTGTACATTCTCCATCTACTTTCATATTACACTTTCACCATTACAAGTAAAAAGCACAGTGCTTAAGTAAAAAACAGAGCATTCAATTTTACAGTAGTTTCTGCATCATTGCCTGGTGGAGATGTCCTCAGCTTTCGATTTAAATGAAGCTCCAGATGATGACGTCATTAGAGAAGAAATGGAGGGAGAATGGTCACAAGACAGAGAAACAAGTGGGGACAATGATCTACCATTTGACCTTAACTTCTCACCTGAGCATCACCATCCAGAACCAGAGGCAATAACAGAGGCATCAGGACATCATCAGACATCCACACGCAGGCTCAGCAAGGATCAGAAATGGGTAATACTGAGTTATCTTCTGGAGAGGACATCAGAGGGGAAGCTACCAAAAGGTGCCATCAATGAAGCTGCACAATATTTCAACACAACACGTAAGACAATAAGCAGGTTATGGAATAAAGCTAAGCAGACAGAGGAACATGAAGTCCCTAACCTGAGTACAAGATTTCATCAATGTGGAAGGAAAAGAGTTCAAGTAGAACCAGAGGTAGTCAATGCAATAAGCATGGGGAATAGGACTTGTGTTAGAGACTTAGCAAGTTCTCTATCCATATCCAAATCAGCATGTCATAGAATGATTAAAAAAGGGGACATGAAGCCACATTCAAATGCCCTGCATCCAGGACTGTCAGAAATACACAAGATCACAAGGATGAAATGGGTTCTAAGCCTACTTCAAGGGGACACAGCAGACAACAAAAAGGAGTATTTTCCTATGTATGATTTCGTCCACATAGATGAGAAGTGGTTCTATCAAACAAGGAAAACACAGAAGTACTACATAGCCAGAAGTGAGAAAGGTCAATACTGATCAGCTAGTTCATCAAAATTCATTCCAAAGGTAATGTTTACGGCAACAGTTGCAAGACCAAGGTGGAACTCAGAGGGACATTGCACATTTGATGGGAAAATAGGAATATTTCCATTCACATATGAAGAGCCATCAAAGAGAAAATCAAAAAACAGAGCAAAGGAGACAATGATCACCAAACTGGTGGAAAGAATCAACAAAAAAGAGACAAGAAGAATGCTCATCAATCAAATTATTCCAGCAATCAAGGAAAAGTGGCCAGATGATGGAAATCATAAAACCATATTTATTCAGCAAGATAATGCAAGGCCTCATATAACTCAAGATGATCCTGAGTGGCAAGAGGTATATCAACAAGAAGATTTCACATTTATACTGATACAGCAGCCAACAAACAGTCCAGATGTTAATATTCTAGATCTTGGTTTCTTTAGGAGTATTCAGTCATTAATGCACACAAAAATGCCAAAGACTGTAGATGACATGGTTACTACAGTTATGCAAGCTTTCTATGAGCTGGATCCTATAACACTTAGTGATGTATGGCATACAATGCAGTTTGTCATGAATGAAATTCTGAAATCAAAAGGGGGCAATGGCTATGACCTACCACATGTTAACAAGAGAAGGATGACATCACAAGGTATGCTACCATCAGTAATTAAAGCACCAGAGTGGGTTGTGCAAGAAGCATGGAATATTGTTCATGAAGGGGGACAAAGTAGCTTGCCAACAGAAACTCAAGAAGATCCAACAGAGAATCAAGATACTCAAGGAGCCTCAGAGGATCACCAAGAACCAACAGAAACTCAAGACCCACAAGAATCAGAAGAACCAAACTGAAGGGGACACAACAATTAAGATAAGTTTCTAAACTTCACATCACTAGGCAGTTTTGTGAACTTAAGAAACTCTTATGTATGCTAGTATTTGAAAATGAATGATATGGATGAATATAAGTTTTTGGATCTCAATTGTCCCCAATCATCATAGAATCAAACCCAATTTTTTCCAACTCATAATACCAGATAAGCCTAGCAATTCAGTTACAAGTAACTGGTGGCTTATAGCACATTTAAGTTGGAAAAATCAGAGGATTATCATCTCAGATATAAGGATTCATCATCGATAAAATACCAAAAAAATAACTGATCAAAACATACCAGATAGGCATCTACTTAATTGCAAATTAATGATCCAATGGAAAATTAAGTTTGTGATCTTAGAAATGCATCTCAGTTTAAAATTTCATCACAGATATTGAACAATATCTCAGTTACCATCAAGCCCTCACAGATACACTGCTAATCACAACTTAAAATAGCACACTGAAATCAGAAAATATGCAAAAGAGTTCCTATAGCACATTAAGACAGTTTTTTCATGGTATTTTTTTATCCAACATAGCAAACATCCCAAAACAGAGCATCAAAAGAGTGCCTCACAGAGCACAGAGACCATCACCAAAAGAGTGCCTCACAGAGCACATAGACCATACAACCTGTATGCACTACATCATGTTCAAAACAGAGCACATCGATCATCACAACCTGTTTGCAAAGGAGATAAGCCTCCTAAAACAGAGCAGATAATCCACAAAAAACAGAGCAGATAATCCACAAACCAATATCAAAACCAGATAATCCACAAAAACCAACAGAGTCCAACAGTATCCACAAGCCAACATCCAAAACAGAACAACATTATCCGGGAACAACACAAAAGGTCCAGAAATACCAAAACAGAATCCAAAATACAGAACAGAGGGGATTTAAACCAAGAAGGGACTTAGCTAGATCGAGAGGGGCTGTCAGAGATGACAATCAGCTCAGGGGACAGAGGGGCATCAATATCCGGCGGCAGCAGCTCGGCATCATCATCCATGTAGTCGTCGGGGACCACGAGCTCAGGTGTGGCGACGTCGGGGACCCTCATCTCAGGAGTAGGCGTGTCGGGGATCACGATCACCTCCCGGGGCCGAGAAATGGCCTCGTTCTCTGACAGTTCCGGCGACCACTGCAACTCCACCGACTGCCTCTCCGGGTAAGAGCCTAAGACTTCAGTAGGTGTGATCTCCGGCACACTGAGGCTGAAAGAGTGATTCCCATCGCAACGGGGACCCTTGCAAGGAGGAGACAGATTTCAGCCACCAGGAAGAGGGACGGAGAAGGATTGGTCGCCAGATTCCTGTTTCACCGCCGACGATTCCTCCTCCTCCGTCGGCGTTGACTTCCGCATGAACGACGGGGTGCTCGAAGGCTCAGGGTCAGAGGGAGGTTGGACTCCCCTCTCATAAGAGGGAGGGGAATCGCTCTTGGTGAAGCTTTGGGAGGGGCGACTGTGTGAGGAATCAGACATGGCGAGAATGAGGGAGGGGAAGAAAGAGAGGTTGTGAGAATTAGGGTTTGAAGTTGTGAGAATGAGGGAGAGAGGCGGGGGGAAAATGGGTATTTACAGAGGGAGAGGATTAGGGTTCTGGTTTTGGGCTGGGTATTTTTTGGCTGAATTGGGTTGGGCTAGATTAGGGTAATCGGGATTAGATTAGGGTAATTGGGTTTAGGGTGTGCTTAGCAGACCGGGTCTTAATTTGGGTTTAGGTGTTAATTTGATTAATTATAAAATGGGTTAGGTAGATATTGAAGAAATTTAATGGAGTTGAAGTTAGTTGGATGAATTAATGGAGTAGAGATGTAACGAAGAAGATGATGTAGATGGTTGATTTGATTGATAAAGTGTTATTGGGAGTATAAATGAATAAGATTATAAGGGAGTAAAATAATATGAGTAAGGGTATTTTGGGAAGAAATCTATGGCCAAAAAAGGAAACGGGACAATCAAAAGGGGACGCCCGAAAAGGAAACAGGACATTCTTTATGGGACAAAGGGAGTATTTTTTTTACGAGTTAATAGAATGCCTATTGTTATAAATAATCCAGGCCTAAATCATCATTGCGAATAATTTTGAAAAGCTCTATTATGGGGAAGAATCTTGAGTTCTTCGTCCAAGGACTACATCAAATGGAAAGAAAATCCTGATGAGAAGCAATTGTATTGTATTGAGTGATCACTGATATGAGATCTTCGATCTCAATATCTTAAGATGCCAGAAAATCAGCAGCTTTGTTTGAGATCCTGAAAACATGGAAAAACCTACAAGTATTAAAATTATGGAGCAGCTTACGAATGTCAGGAATAATTGACTTTATTTCCCAAGGAATAGAGCCAGTCTTTGAAATAGCTTGGATGACCAATAAACTATCGCTTTCGACAATGAGATTTTTAATTTGAAAGAGAATAGCGGTACGGATACCCTCCAACACAGCTGTTGTTTGTAGCGAAATTACCAACGTGTTAGAACTTAAGCAATTGTAGGGCATCGATCAAACTTGACGGTGCAAACCCTTCGTCTAGAAAACACCATTGTTGAGAAGAGAGTGAATTGGGATACTTGTGTATTACTTGGGGAAAAAGCCTCATTTACAATGATAAGAGAGCCCTCTATATATAGGCAAACTCTGGTTCTATCTTTAAGGAAAAAATCTTATTTTTTTCCTTAGATCTTTAACTTAATACAAAACATGATAAAAGATATTCTATCTAATATCTTTTACTATTTACATAATGAATATTAAATAAAAGACATAAATATACTCAGCCGACTTTATCTTGATCTCGACGACGCCTTCGTACTCATCCTTTCTCGTACTCGTCGTCGTCTACGCGTAGCTCTTCTCGTCGACGTACTTAGTCTTCACGTAGGTGACCTTGGGAACTCATAGATGAACTCGTAAGTGAGCTCGTAGACGATCTCGTAGATGATCCCGTAGACAACCATGTCTATGTCGTAGATGGCCTTATCTATCTCGTATATGCCCTTATCTATCTCGTCGGTGATGTCAGGGACCATGTTGATGGTGTCACGGTGATGAATGACCTCAGGAGCTTCGTTAAAACTTCTTCGTAGGAAAACCTCGTGGGAAAAACCATGAGTAGAGTAAAAAGAGTACTCTGTGCTGAACTTCGTGATGTCGACGATCATGTTACTTCCTAGGACGTCTTCTATTGGTCACCCCGTCTTCATGTACATTCCAACACGTTGACCCTATGAACACGTCACAACCGTAGTGGTATTTATAGGCACAAACAATACCCCTAAGGTGTTTTACTGACGCTATCCTTAAGTCAGGGAAACGCCTTCACTCCTTTAATGCCTTCTCTTAATCTCAACGCGTTGTTGCTATAACTTGATGCTTGAAACTCTATTGCCTCATAATCAGCTCCCTGAACTCGTGTTCAATGTTTGAACATATCTTTTCTTCCTAACTGGCGATAGGCGATATGGATCTTGGGCTTCTTACGCCTTCTTTGGAGAGAATCAACTTTGTGCTTAATTGACTCTAAAATATTTGCAAGTCAAATCTGAAATCATGGCTAATGAGGACTTCGTAAGTGAAGTCGTTGCGTTCACAATAACCCTCGCCTTGGTTACTTGGATCATCCTGTCTTCAAGCAAATTTTTAGATGGCGATTTACTTCTTTCTTGTAACATATCTCCTTATTGGACCTTTTCCAATATCATGTTTGGATTCTTAACGTGGTACTTTGAGCATCTTCTGCTCCTTTTTCTAAGGATATCGCTTTTGGAGGAAACTACTACTTCATCACGGACGAGAGAAACAATCGACTCTTTCAACTTCTTTCTTTGCTAGTGCATACCCATATCTTTTTCTGTTACACTTGTTCTCGGCTAATCGTTGCTTTTACTTAGGGAAGTTTCATGAGGACAATTCGTCACTCGTTTGTTAGATTTTGTGGAGACTCTACTCATCACCCCTAGCTTGGGCGACGTGGAACTTTTCAGCTTTCTTGACCGTAGTGGTATTTATAGGCACAAACAGCTGCGGCTTTCGTAATAAGGGCCGAAGAGTCCAGAATGTGAGTCCGATTAGCAAAAACAGTCTTGTCTATATTGTTGCGAAAAATAAAACCAATAAAAGAATTGGAATTTGGACGGGTTGAACCATCACAAGTTAGCTTATAAAAGGTTGTTGGAGGTTTTTTTCCAGTTGTTATTAAAGCGAGTAGGGTTTGGCTTAGTTTTTAGTGGTATATTTTTGTGGGTTATTAACGTACACTAGTAGAAAAAACACCTGTTACAGCCCCCCCTGTTGAGGCGGTCACCTTAAAAACCGACGCAAAAAGTCTTATTCTACTATCTATTGAGGCGGTCAGTTGTTTAGTTCGCTGCAACAGGTTCTTTAGAGGCGGGCAAATATCCGTTCGCCTCAAATAATATTTGTGTTTTGACTTGTTGAGGCGGTCAGTAAGGCGCCCGCCTCAACAGAACCCAAAAATTAGAGGCGGGCAGTAAGGCGCCCGCCTCAAAAGAACACAAACATTAGAGGCGGGCAGTCAAGCGCCCACGTCAACAAATGCTTCAAAAAAATTAGAGGCGGGCAATATGCGCCTGCCTCAACTGCTTCGTCAAAAACTCAGAAACTACGTCGTCGGGTTTGTCTCGACTTTTTCATATCATCCTCAAAACTTTTGACGGCGGCTCCTCCTTGCCGCCTCCTCCTCGCCGATTCCTCCACGCCTCACCGCCTCCTCCTCGTCTCGCCGCCTCCTCCAGTCCTCCGCCTCCTCCTCGCCTCGCCATCACCTCCGATTGGAAGGTCGCTCGCTGCCGTGCTCCACTACGATCCGGACTCCACTACGATCCCTCCACTTCTTGCTTTTGTTCGTAAATCTCTATCTCTGTTTTTCACAGTCTGCAGTTAGTATTCTTTGCACGAATGCTCTAGAACTTAACAAACTGTTTGATGAAATGCTTGTTCCAAATGTGGTGCACACAAACTGTTCGATGAAATGCTTGTTCCAAATGCTACAACATGCTTTAAGTTAGATATTGGTATGCAGTTGCGTAATGTTTTGAAGTGTAATTTGTGCTTCTAGATTAACTCGTCAAGGTTTCAAAGTAATCAAAATTGCAGTGGTCTTGATTTGAAATGAAAATTCTGAATTTTGTAGCTGGATATGACTCTAGTTAATCCGTGGTTGAAGCTTTTTCAATGTGCCTGAATAATTTTTATTTATTTGCTGACAAATGTTTAGGATTCTCCCTAAGAATTTATGCTCAATCCAGCCCTTAGCTTTTGATTGTTTATGGAAGGCTCAATCACTAATTGAAATCAATCTTACTTTTTGTTTCATGAAAACTATTGTGATCAAAGCTTTCTTCTTTGTTAACCTTTATTTTCCTTGTTGAAGAACCCTAATTTGAGTTTTACAAATTATTATTACCTTAATTTTGCTGTCAATGTTTTTTTTGGTCGACTCTTGTGTTTTGCTGGTATTCAATTATCAAACAAACCTAAGTAGCTTATACCGTTATAGCCCTACAAGGCATTTTTCTCTGATTGTTGTACTGATCTATTTTGTTTTGTTGTTGCTGGTGTTGGTGTAGATTTGGTGAAGTTGTACTGATCTGATGTGTTTTGCTATTGTTGGTGTAGTTGTAGGTTTAGTGGTGGTGTTCTTAATTGCTTGCTGCTGGTGTGGTGTAGATTTGCTGGTGTTGTTCTTAATTGCTTGTTGTTGGTGTGGTGTAGATTTGTTGGTGTTGTTCTTAATTTCCTGCTCCTGGTGTGTAGGTGTAGATTTGTTGGTGTTGTTCTTAATTGTTGGCTGCTGATTTGTTGGTGGATGTTCTTGAATTTTGAAAAAAAATTGGAATTTAATTTTAATGACAAAGAGGAGTGAAGATGTACAGATCATGAACATCGCTTGATCGGCTGTAGTTGTTTAATAAGATGATCTTTTGGCTTCCTTTTGATTGTGGGTATAAGAAAAAAAATGTTGATGTATCACATCAGTATCTCATTTACTGATGTTTTTTTTTCTGGTGTATTATTTCATATGTTGATGTATGTTTACTAGCTTGCTTCTACATCTGTTATTCCATCAATAAAACCACTTCGCTTTACACAAATCTCTTGCTCCTACATTCTGTTTTAGTGGGTTGTCTATCTAATGTTAAGAAATGCTCTAGTTTTTTTCCTTCAAGAATACGTTCTATTATGCGCGGGGCATAATAGAACGAATATGAATTATAATGTGATGTTTGTATAGATTTCTGCATCTACCATGTTTTTGCACCTCTACTAATTGGTTTGTTGAATCATTGAAAGGGTGGATTGCTAGTTTTACTAATTGGTTTATTTCAGGCGTTTCCTGTCGAACTCGTCGACTGCTCCTCCTCGTCTCCTCCTCCTCCTCCAGCTTTCGTCCTTGGAGTCATCGAGGTAGGTGAAACTTCCTCCTTCGCAAATTATTTTCGGATTTTGATGTGCAGGAGTTGATTCCTTTTGTGGTATGAATGGTTGATTTTTGTTGTTGTTGGTGATTAGTCCCTTATTTGGTGGAATTTTGTTTGATTATGTTGTTTTGGTTCTTTAAGAAATTTTGATGCACTCCAAGTGTTTGGTAAAATGCCTAGTAGAAAATTTACATGCACTCCAATAGATTATGACTATTGGAACATATAGTACTTGGTAGATTTACTAGTTCTTGTTAATACCTTTCATGTATGTTTAGGACTATACTTTACCTCTTGTCTATATAGTCAATTCATATAACTAAACTTAATCTTGTGACTTTTTAGCATGACTTGATAAAAATTGTAGGAAAACAAATGAAATATGTCGATGAGTGATTTTAATGAGTTTTGCATGAGATATTGTTTTGTTAGCTAGATATCCAAATAATTTTATTTTATTTCAATGAGTGTTTTCAATGTTATGTATGTATTGGTCTTTCTACAGTTTTCTTCTGTTATTAGAAATGAGTCGTCGTTGGATGTTCGGTGATCATACTACAGCTGAATATTTGAGAGGGTTTGGGAAGTTTATTAGATGTGCTTTAGCCCATCAACAGAGTACAAAAGCCAAAAAAATCTATTGTCCCTGCCGTGATTGTAACAATGTAAGGAGGTTAGCAGACATTGATGAGATTGAGGATCATTTATTTCGTCGTGGGTTTAAGCAAGATTATCATGTTTGGTTTTGGCATGGAGAGAAAATACCTGATCGTCCAAGTTCTACTGTAAACGAATTTGATCTTCAGGTAGACAGTGATGAGAGTGATGATAACATTTCTGAGAATTATGAGATGGATGATGATGGTGATGATGAGCAAGAGGATGAAATGAATGAGATGATGGATGGGGTGAGAGATCGCTTGGATGAACGACCTAAGGTGTTAGAACAACTAACAAAGGCTGCTGAGACGCCTTTGTATCCTGGGTGTACAAAATTTACCAAGTTAGAAGCTTTGTCAGTGCTATACAACTTGAAATCGAAGAGTGGCTGGACTGATTCGAGTTTCACGACCTTATTGGAGTGGTTAAGTGAAGTTTTGCCGGAAGGCAATGAGTTGCCCACCTCTACCTATTATGCCAGGAAAGTGATGTGTCCCTTTGGCTTAGAGGTTGTCAAAATAGATGCTTGTCCAAACGATTGTGTTCTTTACAGAAAAGACCATGAAAATTTGGATGAGTGTCCAAAGTGCGGTGTATCTCGTTACAAGCGTAAAGGGGTAAATTCCGCTAAGAAGGGGCCGCCGGCTAAAGTTATGTGGTATCTTCCAATCATAGATAGATTTAAGCGTTTGTTTTCATTAAAGAAACAAGCAAAAAATCTGAGATGGCATGCAGAAGGGAGGAAGAAAGATGGACTCCTTAGACATCCTGCTGATTCTCCTCAATGGAGAAATATCGATAAGAAATATCCTGAATTTGGCAAGGAGGTTAGAAATCTGAGACTTGCTCTGTGTACAAATGGTGTGAATCCTTATGGCACTCGAAGCACTCAGCACAGCACATGGCCGGTTCTTCTTGCGATTTATAATCTTCCTCCATGGTTGTGTGTGAAGCGCAAGAATATCATGTTATCACTCCTCATCTCGGGGCCTAAGTAACCTGGAAATGACATAGATGTGTATCTAGCGCCACTCATAGAGGATTTGAAATTATTGTGGAATGAAGGTGTTTCAATGTACGATGCACACACCAACTCAGACTTCACACTGCGAGCTATGGTTTTTTGTACCATAAATGATTTTCCAGCATATGGAAACTTGTCTGGGTACAAAACCAAAGGAGAACAAGCATGCTCAATATGTGAAGAAGACATGAAACCCACATACTTGAAACATTACAAGAAAAATGTGTTTGTAAAGTACAGGAAGTTCCTTAGTCGGTATCACCCTTATCGTAAGAAGAAGAAAGAGTTCAATGGTCACACCGAGGAAGGAGTGGCTCGTGCACCTTTAACGGGATCGCAGGTTTATGAACGTATTAAAAATGTTGAAACCAAATATGGAAAGTTCATCAAGCCCAAGTCTAAAAAGGGTGTTTTATGGAAGAAAGTATCTTCACTATGGGATCTTCCTTATTGGAAAGATTTGTCGGTTCGTCATTGTCTCGATGTGATGCACATTGAAAAAAATGTGTGTGATGCTATTATTGGGACTTTGCTACACATTCCCGGAAGGACTAAGGACAATAAGAAAGTTCGGAATGATATGAAAGAGAGGAATATGCGTCCAGATTTGTGGCCCGTGAAAAAAAAGGATGGTAAAAGGACTTTTCTTCCTCCGGCGTGTTACACAATGTCAAGAAAGGAGAAAAAGACGTTTTGCGAGTGCTTACATGGCATTAAGGTGCCATCGGGATATTCATCTAATGTAAAACGTCTAGTTTCTCTCTCAGACTTGAGGTTGATCGGTATGAAGTCTCATGATTGTCATGTACTGCTTAATGTTTTCTTGCCAATTGTACTTCGTGGGATATTGCCGACACACGTGAGGCATGTTATAACAAAACTATGTGTGTTTTTCAGTTCGATATGTGCCAAGGTGATTGATCCAGAGAAACTGGATAGTCTGCAAGATGATATCGTTGAAACTTTGTGTCGATTTGAAATGTACTTTCCGCCCTCTTTCTTTGATATAATGGTGCATTTAATTGTCCATTTAGTGCAATAAATCAAGTTATGTGGCCCGGTGTTCTTAAGATGGATGTATCCCTTTGAGAGATATTTTGGGTCTTTAAAAGACAAAGCAAAGAATCCGGCGAATCCAGAGGGTAGTATAATTCGGGGAATCTTTCATGAAGAGATATGTGAATACGTAGCTGAATTTTTGTCGAGGCTTGAACCAATAGGCCTTCCGAAATCTCGTCATGTAGGGAGGCTTGAAGGGGTGGGAGTAATTGGTAAAAAAGTGATCTCACCTCCTTCTGAAAGGAAGAATAAGGCACATCTTTGTGTGTTGCAGCATCTTACAGAGGTCAGTCCTTACGTAGATAAGCATGTGCTTGAATTGCAACATAATAATCCTAAATTTAATGAAAGGGCATTGATGCGGGAACATAATCGCTCATTCGTTGATTGGTTTAAGAAGGAAGTAGCTGAGGAACTAAAGAAAGGGCATGATGTTTCTGATACAGTCAAGTGGTTAGCTCGAGGTCCTCGTCTATGTGTTCGGTCTTATGAAGGGTATGATATCAATGGGTTCACATTCTACACGTCAAGACAAGAAGAAAAGAGTGTGGTGCAGAATAGCGGAGTGAAGGTTGTTGCATCATCTAGGGTCTATGCAAGCGCTAAGGATAAAAGATCGGTTGATGCGACACAATCGTATTACGGTGTAATCGAAGAAATATGGGAGCTTGATTACAACAGTTTTGTGATTCCTGTTTTCCGGTGCAAGTGGGCCAACAACCATAACGGGGTGAAACAAGATGATATTTACCCGGGTTTAACATTGGTAAACTTTGACCGATTAAGTGAGAGTGACGAGCCATTCATTCTAGCGTCACAAGCTAAGCAAATTTTCTATATCGTAGACAATGTTGATCCTAGATGGCGTGCAGTTGCACAAGGGAAAAGGCATATTCTCGGTATTGATGATGTTCTGGATGAAGATGAGTATGACAACTACGATGACTCACCCCTGTTATCAACTGTTGTTCAACCATTACCAGAGGAGGAAGATGCAAATAATACTAATCACTTGCGCACAGATCATAGGGAAGGAATATGGGTTTCAAAGCGCAAATGAATAAGATGACTCTGCTTCTGATCTGATTCCGGTTTGCTTCTGATCTGATTCTGATATGATTATGATTTGCTTCTGGCGTGCTTCAGTTTTTCTTCGGTTCTTCCCTTGATTCTGGTTTGTTTCCAATCTTATCTATCATTGAAATATGTTGTGCTGCTAGAATCTTTAATGTATATTTAGTATCTTTAATCTTTATGTATACTCATTGTTTTCTTGCTTATGATGCAGGAGTGTATTTGTCAGTGTTAAAATGAATAACCAAATTGTTGCTGGAAATGATTCGGAAGGTGACAGTGATCCAGTTATTCCTCCTACAACAGGTGACGAATCACTGGATGCTAGCACGATTACAAAGATTGTCCGTGGTCGATCAAAAGGAGTCAAGGCAAAAAAAACTATGTTCCTTGAGTATAATGAGCTTAATATCCCTGATGGAAAATTGTCGGCGGAATACGGGAAGCAAGTTGGAACTTGTGCTGCTAGAATTAATATTAATGAGAAAGAATACCGAAAGATAGATGAGCAAACAAGGAAGGGGTTTTGGGAGGAGACCAAGGTAAAACGTTGGATATGATTTCACATGTTTTTAATACTATGTTCATAATTTAACAGTTTCTGAAAATTGGCAGCTTTTGTTCCACATTTATGATGATTCGAGTAATTCAAGGGAAAAATATTTTCACCATGGTGTGGCAAAACGATTTCGAGATTTCAAGAGTAAGTTGGTGCGTCGATGGATCACTAAAAAAGAAAAGATGCCGAAGACACAGTCATCCAAGATGCCTTGGGAAGTCTATGACCACATCACAGAGGAAGATTGGAACACATTTGTTCAACAATACTTCATGCCGGAGTCATTGGTAAGTTATTGTTTTTTATACAAATGGTTTCTTATGCATCATGTACAAATCTGTTTTTGGTGTTGAATTTAGTTTTGAATGGTAATTGAGTTAAATTTTCTTTCATAAATCATCTTTAACATCCTTTTTGACAGGCTCGTAGTGAAAAGGCAAGGAACAGTGCGTCATTCAACAAAAGCCATGATCGCACTGGCCAGAAGGGTTATATCAGAAAACGACATGAATGGATAGACGATGGACGACTTCCACCAGAAGCACCATTAACTTTCTCAAGTAGTTCCTCGATGAACTCTTCTGTCACCTCAACGCTAGCTAGAGTTAAGAAATTTAGATCAAAGGAGTGGATATTGGCTCATCAAGTTCTAAATAAAGATGGAGAGTGGGAAATTGACCCAAATGATAAGGAAATTGCAGAAATTGCCAAAAAAACTGTAAGAAGTGATATCTAAGTAATGTTTATTTTCTTTGATTATAAATTATGAACTAATTCTTACTTTTCTAATTGACATAGATGGAGTACATTGAAGAAGAAGAAAAAGGTAATCTTGTTTTTGAAGATCAAGAGGATGCCCTCACCAAAGCTATGGGGAAAAAAGATCATCGTGGGCGTGTCAAGGCAATGGGTGGAAATGTTTGTCATACAGTTGCTTTTGGTCCGAGAAAGAGACAAAATAAATTTGCTCATAGTGAAGCTTCTTCAGATGTAATTGAATCAATTAGAGCTTCAATGAGAAAGGAGTTTGAAACGACCTGGATAAAATAGTGGAGAAAAGAGTGCAAGAGGCCCTCCAAAAGCAACTAGCCGCCATGGGACATATGGGCCAGTATGCCTCCACTTCCAACCCTGTAGATGATCTCCATGGACATGCTGAACATGATTCTGCCCCTCAACCACGCGAGCTAAAGGTACAATTTAGTCTCATGTTGGCTAAAAATAATATATTACATTCTTTTACTTGAAATCAAGTAAATCTTGTTAGAATAATTCACATTAGCTTCATTATATGAAGAGTAGCTAGGAAAGGGTTCCATGTCTATTAAAAAACTGAATCTTGTTAGAGTAATCAAGTGAATCTTGTTATAATCTATTAAATAGAGTATATTTGCATCAATTTCATTATTTATGCAGGAAAGGGTTCCATGTCATCTTGCCCTTGAGGATGAAGTTTCCGGTAACAAAGTCATTGTGGCGGATGGTATGGTACAACCCTCAGATGGTGCATTGACCCAACATTTTAGATTAATGAAGCCTGGTCACTATAAAGTCCAAATTGATTTTGTTTACGAAGGGCATGTTGATGATATTCTTCCGGTACCTACTGGAGATGGTTTAACTAACTTAGGCGGTGCTCATGGTAGTTTTGTACAATGGCCAATCCACTTAGTGATTTTCGAAGACGATGAGGTATGAATGTTTTGAACGAATATGATAATGCAAGCATTTGCTACATCTAATTGTCTACTCAATCTTGCTGATGTAATATTTTTGTAGGAGTTCACTCCACGCCTGATAAAGAAGTCTAAGTCTAAGTCTAAGTCACTCCAGGTATATGATTAGCTAGAACATGTATTTTTTATTCATGACATATGTTCTATTTGCAATTTTTCTTGTTTATTAGTTATGGTAATGCACTGCTGAATGTTGTTCTTATTTTTCTGCATTGTTGTTACAGTTATTGTTGTTACAGTTATTCATGACATATGTTCTATTTGCAATTTTTCTTGTTTATTAGTTATGATAAAGAAGTCTAAGTCTAAGTCACTCCAGGTATATTTTTGTTCTTATATTTTGTTATTATTTTCATATGCAGTGAAGTCTAAGTCAAACAAAGAGGTGGTGGGTAGTTGTGATCGTAAAACTCAAGAGTCAGCCGCCAAAAGCAAGAAAGCGAATTTTGCAAACGATGCAATTCAAGGTCTTGGCCCGCAATGCAAATATTTGCATTTTTTCATCTCTTCAGCTCCCGGAGAAATATACGATAGTACTCCCATCAAGTTGGATGCTTCGATTTGGCATTATTCGCAAGATCAAGATACATACGTAACTGAGTCCGATGTTGAAGAGTTCCTTAGAGGGGCGTGCTTAAACATTTCAGTGATCCAAGTCTACATATTGTAAACATTTTCATCAATCTTTATGTTTTAGTTGTTAATTATTCTTCCTGTGAGATTTTTACTTTACAGATACTAATAGTGTAATCTTGCATATTGTGTAGGTATTTATTGCATGATCACAGCTGGGCATTTGAAAGGTCGTCTCAGATTGGATTCTTATGTCCTGAGACGATGTCAAGCACTAGAATCAAGGTTGATCCTAATGTCCCAACAGAGTATTTAAAAAATTAAGATTTTCGTTGCTGAAATTCAAAAGGAGAAGATGAATGATCCTAGCATAACCAAATGGTTTTTGCTTCCATATAATCAAGAGTAAGTGTGATATAGCAATCCTTCTTTCTTGTTCTGACTACATCTTTTGACTTGTTTTCTGATGTTATACAATATCTTTTATAAATGACGCAGAAATCATTGGATTCTATATGTACTAGACCTACGTAAAGCCATTGTGTATATTTTCGATCCTCTCAAAGAAGCACGCAAAGAGTATGATGTATGGGGCATCTTGAGTTTGTAAGTTTTTTACTTAAAAATTGTCTTTTCAAATATTTACAAAATCAGAATTTTTGACTTGTATGTTGTTTATTTTACAGGACATACCAAGTGTATAAGTTTAATGGTGGGGTGCGTCCGAGTAAAACGACTAATTTCAAGTCTTGGAGACCCATTCATATAGAGGTATACCATCATAAATTACCTTTTTCTTTATTTTTTATATCTATTGATCTTAAAACTAAGACGATGTATTATATTGTTATTTTAGTGCGCTCAATAAAGTGGCGGAACCGAGTGTGGATATTACGTTATGAAGTTCATGTTGGAGATTGTCACGACATATCAAGAGTCTAATGAACGACTAGATAAGGTAGTTACTTTACCTAGTCCTTTCATTTCATATATGTAAAATCTAATTTTTTCATGTTAATTACTTCACTAAGACGATGTACTATATGTTTTTGAAGGTCTATGTTCAGAGGAGTGCACCTTATACAAGTGAGGAACTCGATGTTGTTCGTGAGAAATGGGCTAAGTTCTTTACAACCAAATATCTATTAGTTTAAGCGTATGTTTTGGATATTTGAATAATAGGTTTTGTACTTGCATATATTCTGTTGAAACTGAACACATATTGTATGTGAAATGTATCTGCAAGTGGAACTAGACGTTCAGAATGATTGAAACAGGTTGCTTATTCTGTTTCGTACAGGCTGGTTACTGTAAATTCAAACCGAATATTTTTTTTAAAAAAAACTTGTTGAGGCGGTCACCCTTCTGCCTGCCTCAACAGAGGTAGAAAACGTTGCACCTGTCGAGGCGGTCACCCTCCCGACCGCCTCAACAGCTCATGACCTGTTGCAGCCCCCCCTGTTGCAGCGACTCATGACCGCCTCAACAGGGGGGTTTACGACCGCCTCAACAGGTGTTTTTTCCACTAGTGGTAAGAGTGTTTGTTAGTATTAGCATCTTGAAAGTTCGAGCTTAAGGGAAGTTGGACAATATACGCATGATGAGTATTAAGATATTCTAACATATTGATAGTGAATTTACATTTGATGAAAAAATGAAGGCTATCTTCATTTGTTTCTTCACAAAGAGCACATGTTGAATAAACTTGATGGAAATGTCTATTAAGACGTTCAGTAGTAGGAAGGCAATCAGAGGTGGCTTTCCAAAGAAAGTTCTGGATTTTAGGAGGTAAATTAGATTTCCAGTAAGTAAAAGGGTTAAGGTGAGGGGTAGGTAAAGGCTTGATCAGATGATAAGGATTTAACTGAGAAGCTTCCATCTCTCGAAGGGCTCCAAATAATTTGATCAAGAATAGGGGTGATAGGGATCTGAATAGTGGTTATTTGCTCAATAATAGAAGAGGGTAGTGATAAGGAGAGTTTCGTATAATCCCAATTTCCATTTGATGAGAAAAAATGACAAACTTTTTTATTTTGCGGGGCAAGACCCCGTAAGTGAGTCCAGAAACTAATGCCAGGATTGGGAAGATTTCCTGTCAAGGATTGTTTGGATTAGATATGATCTTCCAGAAATTAATTTCTCACGCACAATTTAAAATCATCTATAAGGAGAAGGAGTCGATTGAATTGCCAGTATTGGGAAGATTTTCTTTCAAGAGTGAGAAAGTCCGAGTGAGGGAAATATTTCTCACGCACAATTTGAACCCAAGGATTGTTTGGATTAGATATGATCTTCCAGATAAGTTTCATTTGAAGAGCAACATTTTTGTCCCAAGCTTTACGGAGTCCAAGACCGCCTTCTGATTTTGGTCTACAAATATTATCCAAATGAAGCGGGGCACAACTAGAAGGATGTTTCTTATTCCAAAAGAAATTATTGTTGATATCGTCAATTTGGTCACACATGCCTTTGGGAAGGAGAAAACTTTGCATAAGAAAATTAACCTGGGCACAGAGGTTTGTCTGAATGAGGATGGCTCTACCGGCTTGAGATAGAGAGTCAACTTTCCATTCAGATCTCTGTTTCGTAAGAGCAACAATGGCATCATCAAAAGTTTCATTAAGCACCCTACTTTGAAGAATGGGCATTCTGAGATATTTCTCCATTTTGGTAGTAATAGGAATATTCAAATGAGAGGCTAGTCTAATAGCATGCGAGTGTGAGACATTTTTGAAAACTTGGAGAGAAATTTTGTGGAAATTGATCGAAAGTCCACTTTGTTTAGAAATTTTGTCCAAAAAATTCTTTAAAAAAAGAATATTTTCCATGGTTTCATTAGCCAGGATAATAGTGTCATCTGCAAAGTTAAGGAAGGGAATAGTTGTTCCATTGGGGGTTAATTTAATACCAACTCTTGGATTATTCTTAATGGTTCATTAATCAGTTTTCGGGACATGAATTCCATAGCAATAATAAAGAGGGCTGGCGCAAGAGGATCACCTTGTCTTATACCACAAGCAGGTTTAAATCCATGTCCCGGTTGGTTGTTGACGAGAACTGAGTAGGAGGAAGTTTGAAAACAAGAGCTAATAAGATTGATCTACTTATCACAAAAACAAAACTTCTTGAGAACTTTGAGCAGGAAGTCCCAATCAAGCTTATCATAGCCCTTTTCCATATCAAGTTTCAAGGCCATCCAACCAGTTTTACCTTTTTTTTTACATGGAAAGAGTGGAAAATCTCATGGGAAACAAGGATATTGTCTTGGATGAGTCTGCCTTCAACAAAGGCACCTTGAAGAGGGGAGATTATTTTATTAAGGAGAGGTTTAAGTCTATTTTTTGTGAGAATTTTGTAGGTGACGTTACAAAGACTAATAGGTCTATAGTGATTAATCGTAGTAGGCCTATCAGTTTTAGGGATACAGGAGATGAAGGAATGGTTAACGGCAGTAAGCATTTGAAAAGAATGGAAGAAAGCTTTAGTGGCAGAAAGTAGGGATTTCTTGAACGTGTGCAATTTTTTTTTATAGAACTCAATGGGAAAGCCATCCGGTCTTGGGGTTTTGTTAGGTGGTTTATCAAAGATAGCTTTGCGGGGTTCATTTTTGGTAGGCGGTCTTATAAGAGAGACATTGTCATCATCCGAGATCAGACAAGGGATAGTATCCAGTTCTTCAGGTTGAGTTCCAGTAGCCTACTTTTTTTGAAAACGTTGAGATAATTTCGAAGAGATAGCACTAGAGATATCATCGTGGTCACGAATGAAAATACCATCTTTTTTATAAAAACGAAGAATTTTTTGTTTAAAAGTACGAATTTTAGCAATAAAGTGGTAGTACTTAGTATTACGATCACCATCCTAAATGTGTTTAGATTTAGCCCTACTTCTCCAGTAATCAGTTTCAAAACTTAGGAGAGCAGATTACTTTTTGGTATGAATACTAATATTCTTAGCAATCAAGGGATCGAAAGGGTTCTTAAGAAAATCAATATTGAGTTGGTTAAGTTTATCTTTGGTAGAAAGTAGTTGATGAAAATTATTACCGCTATGAGCACGAGCCCAAGTACGAGCATGGACTTTTAAAAGAGAAAGTTTTCTATTAAAACGATACTTGAAAGATCCATAAAGTTTATAGCTCCAAACTTCAGTAACCAATTTGCGAAAAGAGGGGCTTGAGGCCCAAGAATTTTCATATTTGAAAGGAAGGAGTGTATAGGTATTAGTACTACCAAGACATAAGGTAATTAAAGCATGATCTGATGAAGTACACGGATGATGATGAACAGTAAGATTAGGAAAATATTAGGTATGAGAGCATGGATAAGGACTCTGTCAAGTCTTTCCAGAATTGTATTCTGCATATTTTGAGACTTATGCCAAGTTAAGGGAAAACCGGTAAACTTAGTGTTAATTAGGCCGAATTGAGAAGTTAATGTAAGGACGCGAGTAAAACGAGAGGAAGAAGGGGGAAAGTCCACCAATCTTATCGTTTGGGTCCAACACCTCATTAAAATCCCCAATGATAATGACAAGGGTGTGAAGGTTAACAATGGTGGCAGCGAGAGTTTCCCAAAAAGCATTTTATATTTTCTTCTCAACCCGGAGCGTAAATAAAAATGAGGAGGATAGAAGTTTCCGAAATAGAGTAGTTCATTGCAATATATTGAGCATGAGTGTGATTGAGAGTTAAGGTTTTGGTAGTGAAATTATTGTTAAAAAGAAGCCAAAGGCATCCACGGACGCCAAAGGAGGGGACAAAAATAAGTTCTTCAAATCTCATTTTCCGAATGACTTTAGAGGTGAGGGCATAATCAACTTTGGTTTCAGATAGGCAAAGAACATCAAGTTTATTCTTTTTTTAATGTATGAAATTTCAGTAGTTAGATCTTTACGCCTCGAACCTCTAATATTCTAATAGCCAATATTCATTAATCACAAATGATATTCACATGGAACCAATAGTTAAGTTTAGGGGCAGGCGAGTGACAATGGATTCGGTTACAAAGTGTTGAGATTAAGTCCATATTTTGATTAAAATTAATAGAATCACATTTATTGAGATAAGAGGAGATACATTTGCACAAAATATTTGTACGAAATGATCGATGAAGGCAAAGGCAAATAAATATATATCGTATAGTATGGTTTTGTAAGATTTGTTTAGTGATATATCTTATCTATATAAAGGCTGGCTGTTTTTTGCCAAAAGTAAATGAAATTGGTACCAAACAATACCCCTTTCAAACCTTTTCCGTCTTCAATTCCCCTTCAATTCCGCGTCTTCAATTCCCCTTCAATTCCCAAACGTTACCTCCAAAAGGAAGCGAAACGCTTCCAAACCCACGACGATGATGTTATAATTCTTCTGTGGCCTCTCAAATCCAAACTTCGCGAACAGAAGAGCCAAGCTCACATTTAAGAGAAAAGGCTCGCCGGCAGAAGGTAACACCTCATAAACCCTATTTTTTCTTAATCAAACCCCTAATTTTACCCAATCAAACATTGTCTATAACTGATGTGAAGGCAAACGAAGATTACACCACCTTCATCACTGCACTCCAATTTTCAACGAAGGTCTTCATCCTCCTTTTCACTCCTACATGATAGAGGTTGGTCTCCGTATTAGATTCATGTCGTGATTGTAATTTTAGCTCTTGTGATCTGATTAGGATTGAATTTTTAGGTTCACCACGCGACACTTCCGAATTTTAGGTTCATGTAAGTGCACTATAATTTCCTTGGTGACTGAGTATTTGTGTAGATTTCTTTGTTTGACTGAGATAGAGGCACAATTTATGTTCGAAATTGTTCCATGAACATGTGCACTGTATTTGTTTGATGATGATGAGACAGTAATTCATAATATAAGTGAGATAATCATAAGCATTGTTTATTTTGGTAGTAATTCAAATCTCTATAATACTGTGCTGATTTTGACGTACTATTATTGTTCAAATTCATTTAGCAACAAATTTTCAATAAGAAAAAAGTTGTAGACTCTGCTGGACTTGTGTGGGTTACAAAGTTAGAATACGAAAGCAGGTGGATCATTTAGATGTGCCTTATAGGAAGACAGTGCCTCTCACTCTACTGGAGAAATCCGCACGGTATGTTCTTTCTTGAATTAGTTAGATGTTAGTATATATCAATTCCCTTTGATTTTAAAAGAATTCACCATTTATGTGAAATGCAATTGAGTTCGTAATTTTTGCTGTGAGGAAGTGTTGGGTTGTTTACTCATGCTACCAACTGATCCAACCTCCAATAATTTACACAAACAAGAATACATAAAAAGAGTTACTTACTATAAACCAGGAAGGAGGAGCTAAGAAAATTGATCATATATTCATATGGAACCAATCTAGCATAGCATACAACAACACCATTTGCCCATATTTACTACTACAGACAAATATACAACATACACTATTTTTAAACATTATTACTTAATTCACCAAAGAAACAAACTTCTGTGCATATTACTGGAGTTTTGGTGACCTGAATTTTGTTCTCACTAGGAATAACAAATATATATTCAGTTCTGGCAGCAGCTTTAAGAGATGCAAATACTGTTGTTCTGCGGCCTGTAGCGGCTGATTATATTTTGTCGTTATGGTCTTCTGTAAGACTTTTACTAAACAACAAGATATCTTTTTTTATATTTCATCTTTCTTTTTTAAAATTTCTTTGGATGTCAGATGGTATATATGTCAATTTGAGCTAGGAATATGGTTACTGATGTCGGTCCATATGATAATGCAACAGAACTGAAGAGACGAAGGTTTACATCATGGTATTCTGCTAAGCAATACGTTAGGTATCACAACTAGAGGAAAAAGAAAGAATAAAGAAAGTTTTTTTTATATGATTAGCGGTATTAAAATCAACTCTGAAAGAAAGCTTTATCATATCAGGTGGCCTAACAGAATGGGGAATACAAAATTAAGGGATTTTGAATTGGATCTGTGTTTGTTCCTTATTATAATTGTCATGTTATCGCATAAGATCCATATTCTTCATTTTTTTCCATTTATTTTAGATTACCTACCATTCTAACTAATGCATTTCAGGTTTATAATATTGCACGGCAAATTTTCCCAACTTGGTTATCGAAGCTACTTTATTGGCTGGTAGAGAAAATAAAGTTGCCTTTGAAAGAGTAGACTTCATTGAAGCAGTGGATAGATCAATAGAGGTATACCCCTTTCTCTCCATGCCATCTTACTGTAGTGGATAAATAGTGCGTATTATTAAAGTAAAAGCCTTGTAAACATCGTTTGTCAATTTCTTTCTCTTTCTATAATGACATAAGGTTTCCCTTTGTGAATAAATCGGTTTAACATGATTGGAGCGCTATCCTCAGTTGCCTTGACCTATCCAGTAAAACGTTGTCTGGCTCAATAGCTGGTCCTATCGGCTCAGTACCAACACTTTATACCTTGACGTATCAATTAGTAATGAGTTCTTACGTTCAATTCTGTTTAGATGGTTATCAGTAAGATTCCATTTGTAGCAATTCTTTTAATGGTAAGACCGAGTTTGTTTCCTTTCTATGTTTGTTCCATTTGATTGATTTCTTTGGTTTCTACATCTGGTAGAAATGTTTTTAGGATCTTTTATCAACACGAGATTCATTAATTTTTGTTTCTCTACTTTGGCTCTTTCAGTTCTTGATATCTTCTATTATTTCTGCTTAAGTACTTCAAAAACTTCTCTACAACTATATACAAAAAGAAGAAAAGGTTGTTTTCTGTTTACGTAGTTAAAAATGTGTGATTAATGATTTAGGATTCAGATTGCTGGTATTTGAAGCTACTAGGTGTGCTTGGTAGTGTGATGGATATATGGTCTTTCTCTTGTAGTTTTTGCGATTTTGATAATTTATAAAATTCTTTTCCGTGATAATTTCCTATAAATTTACCGGGGATGTCAAATTCGGATACCTGAGATTTTGGTGCTTCCCTAGCTTGAGCACTTGATCCGTCTTCAGAGGCTTGATGTCGAAGATTTACTTCTCGGATGGAAGAAAAATCTTCAACAATATTCTTCAGGTATATATAGCCATTTTAAGTTTAAACCTGGAATTTGCAAATAATATTATATTTATCAGATCAAGCATTAAAAATTTTCATTCTCAGGGAAAACAAGGCAAGTATCATTTGAAGGAAATAGAATCAGACATCACATACCATACATGGAAGCAAGAAGATGAATTGGCTCTAAAAGTAAATAATGTTGCATATCATGGAGATTTGTTTCAGCTAAAAAGTCTGATTAGAGCTGGATCTGGAGCTGATCCCAATAAAGGCAATTATGATGCACGCACGCCATTGGTATGATCTCAAATAAAAAGTCATCTTGATCTCTCATTGGCGTTGATGTCAATGTTGTAGGTAACATTCTTTGTCAATTAAAAATCATAACAAATGTTTTTATCATTACCTGAATTTGATTTTACTTGATGTAGATTCATTTGGCAACACACCTGGAGCAAGCTTGTCATCTAAAGACAGGTAACAAATTCTTGCCTTGATAGAAAAAGCACATATTAATTCTTTGTTATAATTTTAATGTGTATGAAATGTGCAGATGGGGAAACACTCCTCTAGATGAAGCTCGGATGTCTGGTCATAAGAATTTGATAAAGCTATTGGATGATGCAAAACCTGAGCATCAATTTGATCAAAGTAAAGGTAATTTTGATTACTTTAAGCTTTGTGTGTGCTGGGGAATTTGGGCTTTCACACATTTAAGCTTTCTACAGGTAACTTCTATCACACATTTTAATGAGCTGAGATTTGGGCATGGATGTTAATATTATGACTTTCTTGCAATCGCATAATAACTTTAATTGCTACAGTAATTGACGCATGGATGAGCTCACCGATGCTTGACAATAATAGATCAAAAGAGTGGATAATTCAAAATACATAGATTATCTTTTATCGTATGCAAATATGCAACTACAACAATACACAACTTAATGTTACTTAAATCTTTGATTTTATCTGGTCAGACTAGAGGTAGTGATGTATCAACTAGAGCATTGGGTTAGATTAGAATAAGATGGTAGGATTATATCTATCATCCGTATGCGATTTCATAGTTATGGTTTATAAGTGGAAATTGGTTAGGATTTGCTCATGGCTGAATTAGAGCATTCGGTTTGGATTTGCTGCATACTTTTTTTTTTTTGATATAGAGCATTTGTCACTCATGCTTGAGTTGCAGATTGATGGAACAATAGGTTCTGCAGATGAGCCACGAATTGGGATCCAAAAATATCAAGGATACTTTCACAACATTACTGCTGTAAGTTTCTGAGGTGAATTGTTGATGGATCTGATACAAAATGGTGGCCAACATCCTGTAAAAAGAAAAAATCAAAGTGTAATCCAGAATTTCGCTACCAATTTTCATGTGTTATTATTTCTTCGTTTTTATAAATTTATGATTGTTGATAGGACATGCAATAACACTTGATCCTATGGTAACCGGTTTGCTTATTTTTTGCAAGGAAATCTACCCAATTGGTAGACATGTTAGTATAGGATATTCAGTATAGGATATTCTTTATTATTTACCATTCTGATCCATATTATTAATGCGAGCCTGGTTAAGGGTTGTACTAGAGTCTTTTGTCTAGAAAAGGCAACTTCCACACGTGATGTTGATTCTCCGGTAATTTTATCATTAGATGGCAAATGATATCCCTCATTATCTTCAATATCATGATAATGACTTGCTAATTATGTTTTAGAAACATTCTGCACCTATATCCGAGGTTGACATCTTAACCTTTCACATGTAATTCAACGTGTGAATCATGGAATCATATTAAGGGTACATAAACAAGGTTGTAGCTTTTTTTTGTTGAAGAGATCACTCGAGTTCCTCCAATGTTATCTACAATTAAGATAATACAATGTGCTTTGTGGTTTTAGTTAGAAATATATCTTGATAGTTGATATATTTATGCACTATTTGTTTTATATCATCTAATTATTTCAATTCAAATAACAAGAGAAATTGGCCAGAAAAATTGCATACTTTTTTTTAGTTCTTACAATGGGAAAGGCGGACAACAAAATTTGTATAATTTTGACTTGGAATTTGAGCAAAAGTATGTGTATGATTAATTGAATTGTTTCCTTAAGCTCATGGTATAAAAAAATGTTAATATAATTGACTATCTATATTTATAATATTTTTTTATAAAATTTACTATTCTATTCTCTTTTTACAAAATTCAATTGTATTATATTATAAACTAAAATTAATATCTCATCACTTAACGCCGCATATAAAAATTCGTAATTGCCCTGCGCGTAGCGCGGGGCCCCGAATCTAGTACCTATAAAGATTAACATGATCACTAACAATAGTTAATGAAGTAATGATAGTAAAGTTGTTTAAAGGCAATAGTCACAAATTGGCCAAAAAATCTAAAAATGAAGTATATGGGTTGATTCAGATTAATAAGCTAAGTATAAAGAATGCCAAGAGCTAAGGGTTGGGCAACCAAATATATAGCAGTATGAAGAGTACTGACATATAGAACACAATGTTGATGGAAACAAATAAGGTGCAACCATTATAAAGGGGTTTTTATGGATAAAGGCTTTTTTTAATTTAACGGCGTTTGGTAAAACAAAGTTATAATGGCGTTTTCATGATAAAATGTGAGATTTTATTGCACAAATTTCAAAGCTTTAAATAAAGCCTTTTATAATGAAAAATGCCTTTATAAATGTTTAGCCAATAAATGGAATTTTTTTCTGAAATGGGCTTTTTTTCAAAAAAAATTCCCGACGTAGGCTCGTTTCAAAACAATTTCCCAAAATAGGCACTTATTTCAGCTTCGGAATTTTTTTACGTGTGAGAGACGCTGGTTGAACCAGCGTCTCTCCTCCGAAGCTGAAGCTATTTTTTTTTGATTTTTTTATGTATAAGAGACGCTGGCCGAACCAGCGTCTCTTATACATATTTTTTTTTTAATTCCCCGTGTAAGAGACGCTGGTTGAACCAGCGTCTCTTACACGTAAAAAGTTTAAAAAAAAAAAAATATTTGTATAAGACGCTGGTTGAACCAGCGCCTTATACAGTTTTGTTTTTTTTTAATTCCCCGTGTAAGAGACGCTGGTTGAACCAGCGTCTCTTACACGTAAAAAGTTTTTAAAAAAAAAACTTTTTTGTATAAGGCGCTGGCCGAACCAGCGCCTTATACCCTATTTTGTTTTTTTTGTTTTTTTCAAAGTGTATATATATATATATTATTACACATGATTTACTCGTGTTTGGATGGCTCGTATGGGCTCGTTTGAAATCGGAATCGATCACGACCGATTTCGTTGGGTCCGTATTGATCCCATCTTTCACCAGATATGTCTCTCGCTCGATTCTGATTTCGAACGAGCCCATACGAGCCACCCGAACAAGCGTAAGTCTCGTGCGTACCTTCTACTGTAAATGGATATTTACAATTCGTTCCTCCATATCACGCGATGAGAGACATATCTGGTGAAAGCTTGGATCAATACGGACCCAACGAAACTGGTCGTGGTCAATTCCGATTCCGAACAAGCCCATACGAGCCATCCGAACAAGCGTAAATCTCGTGCATACCTTCTTTCACTCGTTTGAAATCGGAATCGATCACGACCGATTTCGTTGGGTCCGTATTGATCCAAGCTTTCACCAGATATGTCTCTCATCGCGTGATATGGAGGAACGAATTGTAAATATCCATTTACAGTAGAAGGTACGCACGAGACTTACGCTTGTTCGGGTGGCTCGTATGGGCTCGTTCGAAATCAGAATCGAGCGAGAGACATATCTGGTGAAAGCTGGGATCAATACGGACCCAACGAAATCGGTCGTGATCGATTCCGATTTCAAACGAGCCCATACGAGCCACCCGAACAAGCGTAAGTCTCGTGCGTACCTTCTACTGTAAATGGATATTTACAATTCGTTCCTCCATATCACGCGATGAGAGACATATCTGGTGAAAGCTTGGATCAATACGGACCCAACGAAATCGGTCGTGATCGATTCCGATTTCAAGCGAGCCCATACGAGCCACCCGAACAAGCGTAAGTCTCGTGCGTACCTTCTACTGTAAATGGATATTTTGTTTTTTTTGTTTTTTTCAAAGTGTGTATATATATATATATTATTACACATGACTTACTCGTGTTTGGATGGCTCGTATGGGCTCGTTTGAAATCGGAATCGATCACGACCGATTTCGTTGGGTCCGTATTGATCCCATCTTTCACCAGATATGTCTCTCGCTCGATTCTGATTTCGAACGAGCCCATACGAGCCACCCGAACAAGCGTAAGTCTCGTGCGTACCTTCTACTGTAAATGGATATTTACAATTCGTTCCTCCATATCACGCGATGAGAGACATATCTGGTGAAAGCTTGGATCAATACGGACCCAACGAAACTGGTCGTGGTCAATTCCGATTCCGAACAAGCCCATACGAGCCATCCGAACAAGCGTAAATCTCGTGCATACCTTCTTTCACTCGTTTGAAATCGGAATCGATCACGACCGATTTCGTTGGGTCCGTATTGATCCAAGCTTTCACCAGATATGTCTCTCATCGCGTGATATGGAGGAACGAATTGTAAATATCCATTTACAGTAGAAGGTACGCACGAGACTTACGCTTGTTCGGGTGGCTCGTATGGGCTCGTTCGAAATCAGAATCGAGCGAGAGACATATCTGGTGAAAGATGGGATCAATACGGACCCAACGAAATCGGTCGTGATCGATTCCGATTTCAAACGAGCCCATACGAGCCATCCAAACACGAGTAAGTCATGTGTAATAATATATATATATATACACACTTTGAAAAAAACAAAAAAAACAAAATAGGGTATAAGGCGCTGGTTCGGCCAGCGCCTTATACAAAAAAGTTTTTTTTTTAAAAACTTTTTACGTGTAAGAGACGCTGGTTCAACCAGCGTCTCTTACACGGGGAATTAAAAAAAAACAAAACTGTATAAGACGCTGGTTCAACCAGCGTCTTATACAAATATTTTTTTTTTTTTAAACTTTTTACGTGTAAGAGACGCTGGTTCAACCAGCGTCTCTTACACGGGGAATTAAAAAAAAAATATGTATAAGAGACGCTGGTTCGGCCAGCGTCTCTTATACATAAAAAAATCAAAAAAAAATAGCTTCAGCTTCGGAGGAGAGACGCTGGTTCAACCAGCGTCTCTCACACGTAAAAAAATTCCGAAGCTGAAATAAGTGCCTATTTTGGGAAATTGTTTTGAAACGAGCCTACGTCGGGAATTTTTTTTGAAAAAAAGCCCATTTCAGAAAAAAATTCCAATAAATGGGCAGACATATAAGCATGTGATCCTGAAGCCTACAAATTTCAGAGAAAGTATTTAAGCAAGCATTTAAGTGAGAAAGATCACATAAACCACATATCAATTTAGATTGATGAATATAAAACAGGTCAGGATCAAAGTAGCATAAGAAATGCAAAATCAAAGGATCATGGTCATGTTTTGAAGTGTTCAGACCAATATTTGAATTTTTTTCTGAAATGGGTTTTTTTTCAAAAAAAAATTCCGACGTAGGCTCTTTTCAAAAGAAATTCCCAATATAGGCACTTATGCCAGCTTCGGATTTTTTTTATACCAGCGTCTCTCGTCCGAAGCTGGTAATTTTTTTTTTGAATTTTTTATGTATAAGAGACGCTGGCCCGACCAGCGTCTCTTATACGTTAAAACATAAAAAAAAAAATTATATGAGACGCTGGCCCGACCAGCGTCTCTTATACGTTAAAACATAAAAAAAAAAATTATATGAGACGCTGGTTCAATGGTCTTTTTTTTTATTTGAACATGTATAAGAGACGCTGGTCGAACCAGCGTCTCTTATACAAATTTGTATTTTTTAATTCCCCCGTGTAAGAGACTTCGTAAAATGTTTTTAAAAAAAAATTATTTGTATAAGGCGCTGGGAGAACCAGCGCCTTATACAAGCCATTTGTTCGAATAATTTCTAAGGCAGGGGACGAGTAGAGTGACTTTTGTAAACAAGCTAATCTCAGAAATACATCAAAAAAAGTATTCCCTTTTCATATTCAAACCCTCCGACAACCCCTCTCTCTCTTTCCCTCCCTCCCTCCGGCGATAAGACACAGCATGTCGGCGCCGTCTCCGGCGGAGAACTCCACCACTCCTGCCCCAGCCTCTTCCCCGCCGGCGCCGCCTACATCTGCACCACCTCCCTCCACAACCACTCCTTCTCCGGCGGCTTCTCCTCCTCCGCCGCCGACTACCACTACCCCCTCTCCTCCTCCATCCTCTTCAACAACATCTCCTCCGCCTCCTCCTTCTTCATCTCCACCTCCTATTTCTGGATCCACTTCCTCCAAATCTTCCCCGCCTCCGCCTCCGTCTTCCTCCACCTCTTCCTCGCATACGCCTTCCACATCCTCTTCCTCTTCCTCTGGTTTGTCCACAGGTGTGGTAGTAGGCATTGCCCTAGAGTGGCTTGTATAAGGCGCTGGCTCCCAGCGCCTTATACAAATAATTTTTTTTTTAAAACATTTTACGTGTAACTCTTACACGGGAATTAAAAAATACAAATCTGTATAACAGACGCTGGTTCGTCTCTTATACATGTTCAAATAAAAAAAAAGACCATTTATATGAGACGCTGGTTCGACCAACGTCTCATATAATTTTTTTTTATGTTTACCAGCGTCTCTTATACATAAAAAATTCAAAAAAAAATTACCAGCTTCGGACGAGAGACACATAAAAAAAATCCGAAGCTGACATAAGTGCCTATATTGGGAATTTCTTTTGAAAAGAGCCTACGTCGGGAATTTTGTTTGAAAAAAAGCCCATTTCAGAAAAAAAATTCCCAATATTTAGGTAAATATGTAAAGTAATCTGAATAAAATAATCTTGTATAATCAAGGTATGAGATTCTAATAAGCATAGTGAGCATTCCATCAAGATGAAGGTCTTGGGTATCCTATGAAAACACAAATATGAAGACAACGAGCAACTACTGGGACTCAGACTCGTCGGTAGAAGAACCATCGGAAGAACCATCCTTCGTGTACTCCCCCTTTCTCTCCTTCTGTGTCCTCCTCCTCGTCTCCCTCGCCATCGACCAAAGCTTCTTCTTCATGCGAACCGCCATCAGGTTCATCGCGTTCGGGATATGACGGCTCTAGACCAGGATTTCCAGGCGCTGAAGATACACGTCCATGAACTCCCGACGCTCGTAATCAGCATCCCATTTGAGGTGTTTCCCGTCGCGATACTCCTCCAACGCTTCTACTTTACCCAACCAAGACTAATAGGTATGTGATTCGTTCAGCTCAGCCTTATGTTCTTCCTCGTCAGCCTTGAGTGCATTGATGTCTTGCTTTATACCCTCGACTCGTTCGACGAGATCTCCATGAAGCTTGAGGGCGTTGGGAGCCTCAACCCGAGCCTCCTTCTCGGTGTCACGAGAACTCTTGACCAAACCGTTAAGCCTCTCATGGAAACAAGAAGCTTGGATCCCTTGGAAACAATCACCTCCAAGCACAAAAAGAAGCTTGGATCATATCCCTTGGAAACAAAAGAACAAAGAAAGTTAAGCAAAGAGTCTAAAAGAAGTCAAATTGAATCAAAGAGAAAAGAAAAGACGGTCCCTACCTGCCACATGGCGGCGTAGGCCTCTCCCATCACGTCGGCGTTATCAGCCGATGCACAGTAGTCAATCGTCCTTGGAGAAAGAAGCTCGTTCAAAGGCTCCAGTAGCTCCTCCTTGGGACGATAGCGCGAGAAATCGCTCCTGGAAAGTTGTCCACGTTTGAGAACTTAGAGCACGACGCCACAGTCTGCTTAGCCTTGCCATTCCTCCTCTTTGGCGTCATGGCTGGAGAAGGGGTGGGAGACGGGATCACTATCCTAATAGGCTCAGCGTCGATAGGAGTCGCAGAAGAAGACTCCTTAGCAAGCTTTTGCCTCTTCTTCTCCGCAATGAGCTCAGAAGTAGTCTCACGTCCACGAACGCGAGAGGCGACGACTAAGAGAAATGCCAGAAGAATAATAAGAATCGCCAGAAAACGCATGAAAAGAAGGAATACAAGTTGAAAGGAAAAGGGGTAAGACGATTTACCACTCGAAGGCGCAGGAACAGAGCGATGACCCTTCCCTTCGTGTCCACAAAAGGTTCGATCGGCCTCCGGGATCTCCAATAGCCTCGCCACTACCCTTTCAGTCGACGGCCTCGGAACGACGACGACACTGTCAACTGTGAATACTCAAAGTTACGCGTAAGAAAAGGCGTCAACGTGTACAACAAAGAAAAACGAATTTTTAAAGTCTAGGTATAAGAAGGCAAGAAGCGAACTTACTTATAGCCTTCCACTCCTCGATGAGTCAAGCGCTCTCTTCACCAAGGGTCGACTTCTTCACGAAATAGAAGTGGTCCGCCTAGTCGCGATCATCCGTGCTCCCCTCTATAGCAATACAGGACGCATTAGGCTTAGATTTGAAGCCAACTCGACCAACAATCTTAGTAGAAATGACCAAGGACTGGACGAGATCGCCTACGGCAATGTCGATGCCATGCTTCGCCACCACGTCGTCCAAAGCTCCCAAGATCCTCCATACGCTGGGGAGAAGCTGCCCCATCGCAACGCCTAGCCAATATAAAATCCTTCACCAATGGTGAGCATCAGCATAGATCCCTTTAGCTGGGATCTCAATCTCGGCTTCAGGAGATAATTAAGTCCGCCAAATCCCTAAGTCGCTCGACGTCACGAGCCTTGGAGGATCGACGATCCAACTCCTTGAGAATAGCCTTTGGCTCGTAGATGGACGGTCTTGCCATTTGTCTGAGAGAAGAAAAGTTGAAGAGAGAGTTGTGAAAGGTTCTAGATGAGTAGAACGAGCAAATGAAGGTTCAAGAAATGAAGAGAAAGCAATGAACGATGAGAATGCGAGATCGGAAGAAAGTGTATAAAGAAAGCAAAATCTATGCTCTTAAATAGACAAGGATCATAGGAGATCTAGGCCATAATTGATTGTCAATAGCATTGTACTCCCCTCTGTCCCATTTTATTAGTCCCATTTCAATCAGGCACATATGTCGAGACATGATTTGCATCGTTAATATCTCTAGTTATATGTTAATAAAAATTATAATTTTTTAATATTGTTAAAGTACTCATTAAGACGAATCAAACAAGACCCCACATGACTATGTTTTTTCTTATATACTAGGAGAAATCTACAAGATTCTCTCGGTTTGTGAATAGTGTCACGAAAAAAAATGAGACTAACATTATGGGACGGAGGGAGTAGTTTTTAAGGAAAGTAATCGTTGAAAAAGAGACGTTACAAGCGCATTTAGCGAGGTGTTCAGTCAGACGAAGATCAATAATGCAAAGCGCACGAAGATCAATACAGCTTAATGAAATACAATATCAATTACTCCGTAAAATAAAGACAAGCACATTCATAATGATCTCCTTATTGATACAATTGTACAAAACACGCTGAACATGGAGATCATCAATACACAAACTGGAACCAATGGATAATCAGTCTCAAGTGACTAGGCAAATTAATTAAGCTTGGCATGTTCAGCCTCAATGTGTCTTCCGACATTAAGAAGAACGTCAAGGGTTTCCACGGGGTGGGGCCCGTCCTCGAGGAGCTTCTCGTAGTCGATAGTCCATCTCACGAGATCAAGATCTCCTTCCCGAGCTATGGTCTCAAGAGTTATCACTAAGCTGCTGTAGTTCTCCAGCATATCTCCTTCTGTAACGGTGAACTTAATTTTCTTGTTTTCCTCGATCACTTCCACCAACTCTTTTGCTGAGCATACCTTCCCATCTACCAATTTATAAATTTTAGGGTAAGCTAGATTAACAAGGAAAGCGATTAGGGTTCGCAATGAACACTATTCTGTTTAAAAAATTAGCTATCTAGATCAAATAAAAATTAACCAGGATAGTTTAATATGCCGATTTAGGGACCATTTTTCTATCTTGTTAAAAATTTAACTAGGGCAACAGGATAGTTTAATATACCGAGTTGGGTATAGCGCCAATAGATGGTGGAACCATGGTCGCCATAGTCGCCGGAGTGAAGGTCGCAGCCATGGACGATGTCGGAGAAGGTGGCGATGTCGTGAGGCTGATGGCGGACTTGGCGGTGGAATTCTTCTGCGGAGGAACTCACTTCAAATTCACCAATCAATTTCCCCTTCAAACCCATTTGCTATTTGCTATTAATCAGTGAAATTGAGCCTATTATTTTTCACTTTGTGAATTCTCAACGATGAGCAGGTTGTATTATATAGAAAAAGCGGTAGACTTACGACTTTTAGGAGACACTGCATGAAATTTGGATAATAAAATGGAATGATTTGGATCAGAGAGACTAAATTATTTTATAAATGGATTAGTTCCCGTTCTATCCAAAAGATTTAAAAAATATTTTTCTACTTAAGAAAAAGTATTTATAATTCTTTAAAAAAAATAGATATCTAGTGGGAATATAAGTTATAATGTAATTTAGAAAAATGATATAAAAATGTAAGCAAAATAAAAAATAGAATACTTAAGAAAAAATATTTTTCACGTATCCGATGAACCTAGTTTACGTATGCGATGAACCTAGTTTACGTATGCGATGAACCTAGTTCACGTATGCGATGAACCTAGTTTACGTATGCGATGAACCTAGTTCACGTATGCGATGAACCTAGCTCACGTATGCGATGAACCTAGCTCACGTATGCGATGAACCTAGCTCACGTATGCGATGAACCTAGTTCACGTATGGTTTTGAACAAGTAGGTTCGTGCCTATCATCAAGAAAGTTCATGATCATTTTATCATTAATGGTTTAAAACGAAGCGCGCTATGCGCGCCTCGTAAGAATAATAAACATACGAAGTGCGCATAGCGCCCTTCGTTGGCTTGTATTCTGTAGGTTCATGAACCTAGTTAGTTTACGTATGCGATGAACCTAGTTAGTTCACGTATGCGATGAACCTAGTTAGTTCACGTATGCAATGAACCTAGTTCATGTATGCGAAACCTACTAGTTCATGTATGCGAAACCTACTAGTTCATGTATGCGAAACCTACTAGTTCACGTATGCGATGAACCTAGTTCACTTATGCGATGAACCTAGTTCACAAATGCCATGAACCTAGTTCACCTATGCGATGAACCTACTAGTTCACATATGCGATGAACCTACTAGTTCACGTATGCGATGAACCTACTAGTTCACGTATGCGATGAACCTACTAGTTCACGTATGCGATGAACCTACTAGTTCACGTATGCGATGAACCTACTAGTTCACGAATGCGATGAACCTAGTTCAGGTATGCGATGAACCTACTAGTTCACGTATGCGATGAACCTACTAGTTCACGTATGCGATGAACCTAGTTCACGTATGCGATGAACCTACTAGTTCACGTATGCGATGAACCTAGTTCACGTATGCGATGAACCTACTAGTTCACGTATGCGATGAACCTAGTTCACGTATGCGATGAACCTATGTTTCTGGTGGACTTATTATATGTGTGCTATTTATTCATTATGCTTTTAAGTTTGCACTGATGCTGTCGGGAAAAAGGTCTGATAGTTGTTTTGTGTACTAAACTTGTGACTATTCATTGGAAGTTTGTACTCTTAATGATTAATTAGTCTCATATGCATGATGTTGTTGACCATTAAGTTACATTGAATTCATGTATATAAATTCATTATACAGCAATCAGTTTGAATCTGAATCAACAAGGCGTGATCCAAGAAATGACCAATTATCGGGCTATCTAGTTCAGTCAGACATGAAGATAATCCATTTTAAAATGATACAGCAATCAGTTTAATCAATAACTGATTGGTGTATAACTCAATTTGGAGTTCCATACAAAATGAAGCATAAGCATCAATACAAGCATATCGAATCTGATCATCAGCAAGAAGATACTTTTCTTAATTACTCATAGTTACACGCTTTGGCTTATCAATCCTTATCCCAGCAACCACAAGAGCAAGCTCTTTAAAGCCAGGACTCCTCGTCAAGCTCCCATCGCGCCACGTGTCCAGCGCCACCTTTCTTAGATCACGGCCACTCATACACACCAATCCGTAATCCTCTTCAAGCTTTGCCATATCCGATTCAACCTCAACTCCGACGAAAACATGTCTGGTGCTGGACAGAAATTCATGGAGAGAGAGGGGAATTGCGTCCATTCCCAGACCTAATCTCAGGCAGGAAGTCCAAGAACTGCAGAATTGTAAACATTCTATCAATTGAAGTAGAGATATTTTTCACATTTAGCATCATTAAGGGAAAAATCCATGGAGGTCAGACACTGAAATTGCATTAAATTCCAAAAAGGTCAAATGAAAGACAGAGCATGAAGAGAATTATGTTTCATGGAAGAAACACCTAGTAAACAATGCAAGATCAGTGTCGTCAGGTGCAAAATCAAATTGGTAAATGTTGGATTTAGGAGAGTTCAACCCAATATATTGATCGTAAAAGCTAGATACAAACTATAATCTCAATGGTGGACAAACCCAACCAAGGAGCCCAAGGCAATGCCTGGATATTCTCTCAATTTCTGGATGCCTATGCCTCTCACCCTAATCCTCCTCTTATACCCAGGAGACACACTGCCTCCTACAACCCATTCTTTCTCTCTTCTCTAACAGAATTCTGACACAGAATTCCTATTATTCTCTTAACAGAAATAAAGATAGATAATAGCGGGAAATACTAAAGTACCCCTGGTCTAGCAGATACCATTCCTTAGGCATTGTTTGGCTTCTTCCTTCTGCCATACACAATGTATCCCCCTATCTTAACAGTAAATAAGGCATTGTACATTGTAATTGCTTCATGTTGTAAGGAAACACTTCCACAGTAAGCCACAGAACCAATCTTTCTCAGAATCAGGAAAGGTCCAAAGTACCTTGGTGCTAGTTTCTGGTTGAGCCTATGAAGGAGAGAAGTCTGCCTATGAGGTCTGAGTTTGAGGAAAACCAAGTCTCCCTCCTTGAATTCGAGTTCTCTTCTCTTCTTATTAGAATAGGTAGCCATCCTTTTCTAAGCTCTATCCAAGTTCCACTTAAGCTGCCTCAGAATCTCATCTCTATTCCAGAATTCTTCAGCTACAGCTGCTACTAAGAATTCCCCGGGCAGAAACTATTGGAGGAGTGGAGGTTTCCTGCCATACACACACTCAAAAGGTGTCTTTCCAGCGGCTCCCTGAAAATTAGTTGTACCAATACTCTGCCCATGGAACCCACTTGGCCCATTGTTTAGGTTGTTCTGAGGCATAACATCTCAGGTAAGTTTCAAGGCATCTATTCAGCACCTCTGTCTGCCCATCAGTCTCTGGGTGGTAAGCACTACTCATCCTTAGCTTAGTCCCATTTTTCTCAAATAGCTCCCTCCAAAAACTACTCAAGAACACCGGGTCTCTGTCACTTACAATAGATCTAGGCACTCCATGGAGCCTAATTATCTCCCTACTGAACATTTCAGCCACTGTTCTAGCATTGTAGGGATGTCTGAGTAGCACAAAGTGTGCATACTTGCTCAATCTGTCCACCACCACCATTATACAGTCCATGTTGTGTGATCTAGGAAGGCCACCAATGAAGTCCATGGAAATATCCTCCCAAATCTGTTGTGGCACTGGTAAGGGTTGGAGGAGGCCTGCTGGGGACAACGTCTCATATTTGCTTTTCTGACACACCAAGCACTCTGCCACAAAAGTCTGTACAGCCTTGAACATCTTAGGCCAATATACATTCGCAGCCAACCGTTTGTATGTTTTCAAAGCCCCGGAATGGCCTTCCACTGGAGCTGAGTGGTACTCTTCCAGGAGCTTTCTGATCCATGGAGATTTTTCTGGAATGCAAATCCTATTCTGGTAGAATAGTCTTCCTCAAATTAGTCTATAGGGCTGTTTCAGGGTTTCTCCTTTCTGTAACCTGTCTATAATGATCTGCAGATCAGGATCTTTGGCAATCTCCCTTTGTATTTCTTCCCAGCAGGCTAGATAGGGCACTGAGATTGCATTCAGCTGACTCTCTTCCTCTCTTCTAGACAAGGCATCAGCAGCTCGGTTAGTGATTCCAGCCTTATATTCAATCTCCAAATCATAGCCTATCAACTTGGCTACCCAATTCTGTTGAGCAGGGGATGTGATTGGTTGTGTCAATAGGTGCTTCAAACTCCTATGATATGTCCTTACAAGGAACTTGCTTCCCAATAAATAGGGCCTCCAATGCTGAATTGCCATGACTAAAGCCATGAGTTCCTTTTCATAAGCTGATCGGGAGAGGACTTGTCCAGCTAACCCCTTACTGTTGTAGGCTATGGGCCTGCCCTCCTGCATGAGAACCGCTCCTACCCCTGAACCAGAAGCATCACATTCAATAACAAACTTTTTGGAAAAATCTGAAAGATTCAGCACTGGGGCTGCAATCATGGCTTGCTGTAACTGCTCAAAAGCTTTCTGTGCTAGCCCACTCCATTCAAACTTCTGATTTTCTTTCTTGAGAAGTTCTGTCAATGGCCTAGCTATTTTACCATAGTCCTTGATGAACTTCCTGTAATATCTAGTGAGCCCTAGGAACCCTCTCACCCCTTTCACTGACTTTGGGGATGGCCAAGCAATCACACTAGCTAGTTTGTTTGGATCCATGGACACAACTCCAGCAGATAATATGTGTCCCAGGTTATTCAACAGAAGTTTGCCCAAAGGAGCACTTCTTCCTATTTGCCACAAAGTTGTTATCCTGCAATATTTGCATTACCACTCTTAACTGCCTCAAGTGTTCTTCCCAGTTAATGCTGTAGATGAGAATGTCATCAAAGAAGACCAAAACAAACCTCCTCAGGTAAGGCCTAAACAATTCATTCATGGTAGCCTAGAAGGTTGCTGGGGCATTTGTCAATCCAAAAGGCATGACAAGGAACTCATAATGCTCGGTGTGAGTCCTAAATGCAGTCTTGTGAACATCACTAGCAGCCACCCTTATTTGGTGATATCCAGCCTTAAGATCTATCTTGCTGAAAATTACAACTTGGCCCAACTCATCTAGCATTTCTTGGATTACAGGAATAGGATACTTGTCTGGAATAGTGGCTTTATTCAGTTCTCTGTAATCCACACAGAATCTCCAACTCCCATCTTTCTTCTTCACCAGCAAAACAGGGCTAGAGAAAGGGCTTTGACTTGGCTTAATAGTTGCAGCCTTGAGCATTTCTGTGACCAGCTTTTCAATCTCATCCTTTTGATGGAAGCCATACCTATAGGGTTTAACATTCACTGCACTCACACCATCCTTAAGAGGAATCTGATGGTCTACGGGTCTCTTGGGAGGCAACCCCTCTACACCCTCAAAAACCTTTGGAAACTCATCCAGTAAACCCTCCAGAGACTGCATTTGTTCCTCTCCAATAGTGGCCATATTGATCTCTTCTTCTCCTTCCTTGACAGCCCAAACAAGAGCTTCATATTCCACCCCTGTTAGCTTATGGAGACAGTTCATTGAGACTTCAGTGACACCTAAGGTTGGGTCCCCTTGAATGGTTATTCTCTTCCCATTTCTATCATCAAATTGGATGGTCATCTCCTCCCAATCCACAAGTGTTTTCTTCATGGCCTGTAATGATGTCAATCCCTCCCAATTCAAAAGGATAGCAGTCAACATCCATATCACAACTTCCAAAATGAAATGGAAGAGCCCTGCATATTCCACTAGCTTCTACCCTACTACCATTTCCAAGTCTAACACCAAACATATTGGTTTTCTCCACCGGGATTTCTTCAATCTCTACGATCCTAGTGTTAACAAAACAATGGTTGGCGCCACTGTCGACTAGAGCTACAATTTTTCTATCTCCCAGCTTAGCTCTAATCTTTAGGGCTCTTTTAGCCATTCCACTTCCCATGGCATGGAGAGGTAGTTCCAGCCACTGCAAATCTGGTTCCCCTTTTGTCTCAAACCCTGGGTTTAGAGCCTCCCTGATCTGCACAATCTCAAGCTCAACATCAGCTGAAGCAATCTCATCCTCATCCAACTCAACCAACTTAAAAACCCTCTCTGAGCAGCTATGGAGTGGTGTGAAGGGATGCTTGCACTTGTAGCATAGTCCCTTAGCCTTGCAATCATTGTATTCGGCAGGGGATAAGGTTCTGGTGAACCTGGGTCGCAGATTTGAACCCTGATTTCCAGCCGTTGGAGATGGCGGGGTCCATCCCGTTCTATTCGGCTCTTTCTCTCTCAGTTGGCGATTGAGCACATTGTTAGAGTTGAGATTTGGGCTATTCCAGGGTTTAGAGGCCCATTCCCTGCTCTCCAGCCCAGTAGTCTGGTTCGTCTTCTTCCAAGACCCTCGACCCAGACCACGCTCAAAGTTAATATTCCTCTCAACTCGGCGCACCCCATCCATGGCCGCCATCAACTCAGCCGCCTCAAACGATTGGAGCTCCACTCGCAGCTCTGGTTTCATTCCTGCTAAGAAGTACCCCAGCAATTGATCGTTTCCCAGACCATGAGTATGAGAGGCGCAGGCGATGAGATCATTCACAAACTCATCCACGGTTCCCGTCTGCTTGAGCGAGCTAAGGTGTTCGAACCGATTTGAGGCATCAATTCCCATGTACCGCTTCACCAGCTCTGCTTTGAGATCCTCCCAAGAGAAGTATGGGCGCTGCTGGCTCATCCACCTTATCCAGTTCAGAGCCGAACCATTTAGGCTCACCATGGCGGTGGTCACGCGATCCACAGGTCTGGTTGCTTGGATGGCAAAGTACTGTTCTGCCTTTGATACCCAGGTGAGCACATCCTCCCCACTAAATCAAGGGAACTCCACCTTCTTCACCATCAGAGCTGCTCCTTCACCGCCAATTCCCCCCTGATCTTGGTTGGATCGCTGGAATCCTGGTGGCTCTAACCCAAGCGGTATGGCCCGTTGGTGGGAAGGTCCACTAACTGCTGGAGAGCTAGTTTTTGAAACATTAGCCTCCATGAATGACAGGATTTTGGTGAAACGCTCTTCCAGGAGTTAGCTTGCTTCTCTGCTGGCCTCATTCTGAGCAGCTTGAGACCTCTGCATCTCCTCCTGATTCTTCCTGATCTGACCCAATTCCACCTCTAGGGCAATCACTCTCGCATCCAACTTAGCCATAGCTCACAAAAACGCTCTCAATGAAAGCACCAAATGTTGGATTTAGGAGAGTTCAACCCAAATAACTTTCTGTATATTGATTGTAAAAGCTAGATACAAACTATAATCTCAATGGTGGACAAACCCAACCAAGGAGCCCAAGGCAATGCCTGAATATTCTCTCAATTTCTGGATGCCTATGCCTCTCACCCTAATCCTCCTCTTATACCCGGGAGACACACTGCCTCCTACAACCCATTCTTTCTCTCTCTTCTAACAGAATTCTGACACAGAATTCCTATTATTCTCTTAACAGAAATAAAGATAGATAATAGCAGGAAATACTAAAGTACCCCTAGTCTAGCAGATACCATTCCTTAGGCATTGTTTGGCTTCTTCCTTCTGCCATACACAATATATCCCCCTATCTTAACAGTAAATAAGGCATTGTACATTGTAATTGCTTCATGTTGTAAGGAAACACTTCCACATTAATAGAAAACAAATGCTTAGAAATTCAAGGTACTTAACCAAATCTGTACAAGTCCTACAAAATGAAACACTTACAAGGTAGGCTGTTTTGAGACAGTTAACCAGTTGCACCTCTTTTTGCTCCCACTCAGATTTCGTATTCTGGTGATCTGTCTTTAGAACTTAGATGTTCAATAGTATATTTCAACTGATTGATCTCTAAATCTGTATCGCTGAGCAGAGCTTCATACTTCTCATCTGTTTCCTTCACAACCAACCTCATATCTTCAATTTGAGATTCAAACTCCAGCTTGGAATGATCCATGGAGCTCGTAAGATGATTAATTTCACATTCAGCATCATTAAGCTGGGATTCATATTTCTCATTTGCAGTTTTCAGCATCAGATTCAGATCTTCTATTTGTTTCTCAAATCCTTCATGCTCAGATTGGGTTGACATCAGCTTCTACTTGACCTCTATTCCTTTAAGAGAAACCTCATGCAAAGCAGAGGCTAAACTTTCCATGTTCGTCTTACTCTTCTCTACAGGAGATGAAACACAAAACTACATGAGATGAAACAGTTGCAACCAGTAATTGTTTACGCAATATCTACAAGTTGCAACCAGTAAGAGTGTAAATCACACTGACATAAAACAGATATATATATAATTGTGTATGCTGACCAGAACTATGATGCTCTATGGTTAATAATTTGGCTACAGTTCGGGGCTCTATGATTGTTCAAAATGGAGATGATCTTCATAGGTGGCTCCTATTGTGTTGCAGAACAATGAAACCTACTTAGAACAACCCAAAAAAACAAGACAAGAAAACGAAAACACAGACGACGGTTTCTTCAGTGTTTTGGCAAACTTTTATTGTGAATTGGGTCTGATCCCCTTCCAGCTCTTCTTTTACTTGACCGACTAGAATCAAACCTCGACTCAGAAGAAGGAAGCTGACTTGCCTTTCTACTTCTCACATAAGAACACCATAGACCTATAAGACAGAAACAATATGGCACGAAGCCAACATCCCTTGCATTTGAAACCATAGTTATTATTCAAAATAAAAAACTGTGGAAATATTATTATAAAGAAGATCATTTCAATACTTTAGCAATTATCAGAGGAATATCCATTCATATAAGACCAGTGTATGACAAACAGGGTGAAAACGTCAAAAGATAGCATTTTCTACAAGCACTTTGTAGAGAATGAAAGCACACAAAGATATAGTTGAGCAGAATTGCATATATGTATTGAGCTTGATGAGATGCCTTGAAAACAAAAACATAATATATATAAAAGGTTGCCCATGCTGAGTGATTTCTAGCTTCGTGAGCTATTTGATCTGATCCTAAGCAGGCAAATGTATCACTAGACATGCTACAAATGCTACATCAAAAATTCAATAGAAACAGAAAAGAAAAGGCAATATTCAAATAACACGCACCATCTTTTGAAGGCTCACCCATGTCTTTCCCAGATTGCTTACCTAATTTGTACTTTTGCAATCCAACATAAACACGACATCAGTAAGTTGGTAACTTTTGATGGACTCGTCTGGTAAGAGCTTGTTGTGGTGGAGTTAGCACATGATGATTCTTAAGTGTTGAGCAATGAAAAAGGAACCTGGAGATGACTCTTCAATGGAAAAGAGTGAGACCCTTGACACCCATTGTCTGCATTATAGCCTTTGGTGTAGCTTCTGCACAAGTTTCAGCTTCTCTAACTCTTCAAAAGGAACCCGGAGATGACTCTTAACTTTCAGCTTCTCTAACTCTCTACAAGTTCATTAAAATATGCTTATAAGTGCAGTGATTTACACATACAGGTTCAGCACAAGAACATTTGTTGAGCACGAGGAGTTAGAGAAGCTGCTGTCAACCCAATCTTAACATCCAACTACGTGCTTCAAGTTTGGAAGAACATTGTGACCTAAGTTCAAGTACACGCTTGGCACGAGGAGTGAATGGGATTTCGACAGCGACAAATCCACTGCCCCTTCCAATTACCTTCTCAACATCATTGCAAAAAAATTCAATCAAACCAAGGTACTAGTATGAAACCCTAACAATAACCAAACGAAGATTCCAAATTTCCCCCAAATTTGTCAAACATCTATCAATTAAGTTGTACAGCAACACTTACTTGTGAAGATTCCAGCCTTGCATACGAACGACGATGAATGTAAGAGGGGAAACAAAATTCGATTCTTGATGACAATGAGAGAGAGGACCACAGAGATGCGCAGGGAACCGCTGCTGCCTTGAACTTACGTGAAGCGACGACGGCGGAGATACCACGACGGCGATTCGCCACCGCGTGAGGACCACAAAAGCTTCTGTAGGCGGGGGAGTGAGGGACGTTTTCTGCTTCAGGGAAACCATGGAAGCGCCATGGATTCACCTGTGTCTGCGCTTCTGGGAAGAACGATGAATGTGTTATAAACTCGAGGGCATAAACGTCACAGTGGATTGTTTTTCTGAAATCACATTATTGCAACCGTCCCTCCTATTATTCTCTATTTTGATTTAGAAATAATCTGAATCGTTGACGAAAGAGATCCAACGGTTTTAAATAAAATTCTCACGTTAAGAGAGTACTTATCTTAAAATAGGTTCTTATTTGATCCTCCTCCCTCGACATTTGAATGTGTATTTCTTGTTTATAAATAAGAAATCATAGATATTGGTGATGTGATATACTCATTATTTTCACTAAATGCACTCATATTGCCACGTTAACGCAAAACTTAAGGGTGGATTCTATCTTCGCTCACACAAACCGTGAAACGTATATATGAATTGGATAATATTTTTTATTTTAAAAAATAGCTAAAAGCAAACTCACGGATTATAAACTTAGATATGACTCATACTTTGGATATGAGAAATCGAGATAGGAATTGTGTTGAAATGAGCAATCAGGTTGGATATGACATACCTTGATTTTTATTTGGGTATGAGACTTAGTATAATTTGTTGGTACGAGAATGACTCGTATCCATTCCTTATACGCATACCTATTCTAACAAACACAAAAACAGATTTAGTTCATTCTCACTGATTCTTTATACCTTAGTAAGTGTGGCTGCCTCTTATTTGAAAAAAAATAAGACGACCTCTACGTGCTTTGTAATATGCAGCCTAAAACTGAACACCACCTATGGCTGAACTACACCTTCACCCGTTCAGTCTTCCGGGCAATCATGGACTTCCTGAATATTGGCAAGAACTTTAGGCTTCTTGGCTTAATAACACCAGTTCTAAAAGCTCAATCATCTACAAGCAAAGATGTTCTAGCCTCACCACTTTGGTCTATATTACATGAAAAGCTAGGAATGACTCCATCCACAATGGTGCCACCCATTCGATTAAAGACTGCTGCTCTAAAATCAAGCTCCACTTGAAAGAATCCCTTTTTGTCAACTCTAGCCGTGATCAGAGTACAACCAGCTCAGGTCGTTAATGCTTGTGACTTGTGAATCCGCTTCCTATTTGTTATGTCTATAGTCATGGAGCCCTGACCCATTTTGTTCTTTGTTGGGTCAATTTTTGTAGTGATTTCTTGATAACATTGTCTTAGGGCTTGATATGTTAATCCTTCCTTTAGTTATACACCGAAAAATTTCGGGATTTTTGCATAAAACCACCCGTTATTTGGCCGACTTTGCACAAAACCACCCGTTATATCAATAATTATAATAAACCACCCAAATTGTGTAAGTTTATTACAATTCACCACCATTTTAACGGATTCCGTTTCCATTTCCGTTAGTTTAGTGAAATGACCATTTTACCCTTATCATTTTAAAACACAAGTAAACAAGACATGGGTAAAATGGTAAAATCATGTTCTTCTTCCTCCTTCCTCTGCAAACTCCATGTCTACACATCTTCTTCTGCACCGGTGGCTCTAAACATCTTTTTCTCTCATCCCAAATTTCATTTTCTTCCTCCTCCAATTTCTCTTTCACTCCCATACAACAAACTCCATGTCTACAAAACTGGGTGCTCCTCGATTCGACTCTTTCTACTTCTCCGCCAAAGACGAAGCAGAGGTCGCCGTTGTCCTCTTCCGCCTCCCTTACCTCATCCGCAAATTCACATCCGTCCGTCGCTTCCTCCTCGCTGGGGCGCCAAGAAGTGGAGATCTGTGCCTCCGGAGTCTCTTCCGGTCAACGCAAAACTCGATTATGTCTCCGTCGTCCTCTTCCGCCTCCCTGACTTCTGATTTTGGCCTTCCTGAAATTTGGAGGTATGTTGCGATCAGGTAATGCCTGAGGTCAAATTACTCAACCGATCTCAGTCGTTGGTTCAGTTACTGGATCTGAACGCGCCGCCGGCAGAGGAGTACGCCGGAGGGATGGGGTGGGGAACAGCGCAGTACAACTACATGCCGGAAAGTGTAGCAGAGCAAAGGCAGCAGCTTTGGCAAGGCCACGAAGGCATCTAATCTAGAAGAGTAAGAGAGCGACACAGTTTTGTAGACATGTTTCTGAATTAAAAAGTTGTATGGATAGTCTGGATGTTTAGAGCCACCGGTGCAGAGGAAGAATGGGGAAGGAGGAAGAAGAAGAACATGATTTTACCATTTTATCCTTGTCTTGTTTACTTGTGTTTTAAAATGATAAGGGTAAAATGGTCATTTCACTAAACTAACAGAAATGAAAACGGAATCCGTTAAATGGTGGTGAATTGTAATAAACTTACATAATTTGGGTGGTTTATTATAATTATTGATATAACGGGTGGTTTTGTGCAAAGTCGGCCAAATAACGGGTGATTTTATACAAAAAAAAAAAAAAAAAAAACCCTAAAATTTCCAAAAGAAAAGAAGAAGAAGAAGAAATCATCCATATAATTGCTTTTTGCCAAATTCATTTGTGGCCCTAAAATAAAGGTGATTCAACTGGGCAGCACCAATTTTACACCGGGCACCCCCCTCGTTCGGAATGGGGTTCCGAACGAGTTTTGTATTTTTTTTTTAAATGTCAATTGCCTATATATATTCGTTCGGAATGGCATTCCGAACCACACTCGAATTCGCTCTCTTCTCAATCTTACAAAAAAACGCTCCCTTCTAAAATCTTTCAAAAAACGCTTTCTCTCATCTCGATTATTGCTGGAACTCCTCCTAATCCTTTGTTTTCTTATCCGACGGCTGCAGATGAAGAAGTTTACGTAGGAAACGATTGGTGGTCGGGTTATGCTGTACCAAATGCAAGTTACGCTGGTTCTTTTGGTAGTGGATTTTTCAACATAGACGGAGCAAGTAGTAGTAGTTACAACCTCCCCACCCCCACTTTGAGTGATCTCCAAAGGCATCAACAACACGTGTTCTGGGATGCAACTATTACAGGCGGAGCAACACCTCAAGAAGAGCCGGAGCAAGAGGAGGAGGATGTCCGAGCACCACGTCGCAGACGGAACACTGAGTCGGTTAGTATTTCTAAAAACCTGAAATACGCTTAATTTTGTAGAAATAGTGGAAAATGATCAATAGTATTTCAAATGCATGCTAAAATTAGTTAATAGTGGAAAACACTTAATTTCAATATTAACTGCAATGCATGGTAAAAAGAATTAGTTTAATGCATGTGGAAAGCGTATCAACACTTTTTAGAAAATACAAAAAAGGTTGAAAATTACTTAAAATTGCATATATGGACTTTAGTTATAATAATCGATGCTAAATTTATATGTATTTCGTTAAAACTAGGAGGTAGTTAGAAACATCCGATCTAGAGTAGGAGAAGACAAAAACCTGGGTGATAGGCGAATTACTGCTTCTGAGAGGAGGGGGGATAGAAGATTTCGGGGTGATAGACCGCAACAGTCAGGTACTCGGGGGTCAAGTGCTGCGGGGGTTAGGAACCCAGATGTTCCGAGTCGGTCAGGTTCTTCGCGGGGTAGATCCCGACAGACTCGGCAGTCAGGTCCTGTTCCGATGCAGTCAGGAGCTGTTGCGGCTCCTCCTCTTCCAGGACTCAACGAGGGTACTATACTGACTCGTTATGGGCAACACATTGCTCATGAGATTTGGATACATCCGAATCCCGATGAAAGTACCCCCCGTCAACTAAAGGCGCAGACAAGGCAGAAGTGCTTCGAGCTATGGTTTCCTAAAATTCCTACCGACCCGGAGCCAGATTCATGGTTTGCTATTGCCCAGGAGTCGGGGCTGCTTCACATCCTTAAGGGTCAATTTTGGAATGTGGACCACAACCTCCTTTCTGCATTCGTGGAAAGGTGGCACCCTGAGACGAACATTTCATCTGAATTGTGGGGAGCTTGGAATCGGTCTCCATGACGTTTTGGAGATTCTGGAGCTGCCTATTGACGGGCGTGCTGTCACCACCCCATGGACGCATTTGGGTCTAGATGCAGATTCAGCGCAGTGTGCCCGGTTGTTCTCTTATTTGTTTGGCGTTGACCTGGACAACCCGTTTGACACTGAGGAGCAAGAGATGGTGAAGTTCATAAGTAGGGGGAAAGTCGGCGAGCGGGAATTCTTTTGCCACGTTGTTTCGATGATCAACTCTGGAAACTCAGATCCGGGCTCTATTGCAACAGGCTTTTTGTGGCACCTCATTCAGCAGTCTCTGTTCGTGAACAAGACCTCGAACCTGTTAGACACATGCTTCTTGCCGCTACTAGAGGATCCGAGCAGGATACATGAGTACGCATGGGGTACAGGTTGTTTGGCATTGCTGTACAGGCAGCTGGGTATAGCATCCAGGGCGAAATGCGTGCAATTTTCTGGTTGCGTAAGGCTTCTTGAGATTTGGATTTGGTTACATTTCCCGTATTTTCCTGGGAACCCAAACCTGGATGTGAGCTCCCAAGAAGTTACTGCTCGTGTGTCCCTCTATTCCACTTGACGGGCCCCGCTGAGGCAAAAAAGGACTCTACAACAGTACAGGCGCATCCTGGATGAGTATGCACCGGAAGATGTAAGTGAATTGTCTAAATGTCATTCCAAGTTTTTTGTTTTCAATATTGTTATTAATTGTTATAAGCTACTGTTGTAGGTGTGTTGGATACCGTATCCGGATTTGGACGTGGGACCGCAAGGGCGTCATAGAGTGGCCACTTATCGTGGTGGGATCCGGTGCCTTGACATTATGGAGATGTACAACCCTGATCGGTTTTGCAGACAGTTCGGACGCCGTCAGTCCCGGCCTTTGGATGTCCCCGAGCCAGTCGAGTATTATTGTCCGCCAAAATCAATGCGAGGTGGCCGGGAATATACTGTACGGTATGGCCCGGAATGGGATAGATCGGACCAGCGTTATGACAACCTGTGTTCGTACATCATGTCCAGCCCACCAGCTCTTATCCCTTGGGATGCTGAGGATGCTTAACTCGATTGGTTTGCTCAAGTTTCACATCCATATGTGAGCCCAAACGCCCCGGCAAGACCTCGACCGCCACGTAACCCGAACCCGATCCTTACCCTCGATTTCAACTGGGTAATTCTTATATTATTTTATTTGTTGGTATTGTGTTTTCTATATGACTCATCTCTTAATTATTTGTTGGTATTGCAGCGTGTATCGACGACACTCGCTATGATGCGGACACATCGACAACAGGGGATATTATCCATGGAGAATTTGGATTCCTACATTCGGATGCTCAGTATCGACGATCCGCCTACAGCTGAGGAGGTCACTCAAACTCAACGGATGTCACAAGCAGAGTCATCCAGGAGTGCGGAAGAGAGAGCCACACATTCTATATGGGAGCGGGCAAGGATGGGTGCGGGACAAGCCCCTCCGGAACAACAAACAAGTCATAATGCATGGGAAGCTAACTTGGGTCACGATTCGGAACCTTATTGGAGGGTTTGATACGTTGTATTTGTTGTTTAAGTTTTAATGAATATTATGTCCCCTGTGTTATGGATATTATGTTTCTTTTTCGTTGATTAAGTGTTAATGGATATTATGCTTTATGTATTTGGTTTCCTTACGTTTTGATTTAATGTTATAAAGACGTATGAAGGTGAAATTCAACACTTTAATTATGCGTAACGAAAGTATTACAAAGTATATAAACGTGAGCATTACTAATCATCATCATCATCTTCTTCCCCACCATCTTCTTCAACGTCATCATAATCATCTTCATGTTCTTCTTCCGATTCATCTTCGTCTTCACCTTCGTCTTCACCTTCGTCTTCACCTTCGTCTTCACCTTTGACTTCACCTTCGTCTTCACCGTCGTCTTCACCTTCGCTGTCTTCATCGTCTTCACCACCATCTTCAACTACATGATCGTCATCATCGTCATCTTGGGGTATCGGGTTAATATTTAGAGGCGGCATTGGTTTGCACGGTTATGACGTTAAACAAATCCGGGACATATATATAGATGAAAATCCGGGACTCACCGCATGGCTGCCATTTATAGACGAAAAGATAAGAGGTGTTTGGGAAATATCTGACCCGGTCCCACAAAGTCTCGTTCGGAATTCCGAACGAGACTTTGTGGGACCGGGTCGGATATTTCCCAAACACCTCTTATCTCTTCGTCTATAAATACCTCCAAAACAAACCATTTCAAACACACATTCACTATCATTCCATTTTATTTATTTTCTCTGTAATTTCCTTTCTCAAATTTTGATATGTATCCAAATCGTCCAACACTATTTCCCGCCTCTTCCTCGACAATGGATCTTGGTCCGAAATTGTGTTGGTGTCAGAAAAAGCCCACGGTGCATATGTGTACCGAACAAATAGAGTGGGACAAGGTCAACTATGGGAGAAGATTTTGGGGATGCCCGGATGCATGTTGGGATGCTCTTACTGAAGAAGAGGAAGAGAAAGGGTGCAAATACAAACATTGGATCGATCCACCATACACAGGTCGTGCAAGGGTCGTTATTGAAGAACTAAATGCAGACAACTTATGCAACTGGTCAAAGGCTGAAGGAATTGAGGAAGGGATGGAGCTGCTGAGGATTGGAACAAAAGAATGGGCCAACGAAATAGATGAACTGAAAGCCAAAAACGCCGAGCTCATGGAGGAAAACGCTGCACTTGCTGCAGAATTGGCAGCAACACGTAACAAATAGAGAATTAAGTATTTTTAATTTCTTGTATCGTTAGTTGTTCACCGTCTGCGTTGTACTCGTGCTGTTCTTTTTCAATTGTGTTGTTGTTTCAATATTAATGCTTCTATGATTATGTTGACATCATTCTGAAAAAACATTACTCAAACATTTATAAATTGTCCACCAAAACATTAAACAAACATATATAATTCAACAAACATTAATCAAGTCAACAAACAACATACTTAATACGAACATTAATCAAACTAATACAAGATTTAGGTCATTATGGGACTGCCACCATGAAACTCTCTCTCAGATACGTAGTTGTCGAATCTACTCTGAAAGCGCTGTACCCATCCGTCCACCGATGGTTGTTTGTAGATACTCCACTGCCTTGGAGGGGGTGGAATTGGACAATTGTCATCAACCAACCAAATCTGTCAACACAAAATTGTTATTGTATACTAAAAAACATATGGGAAATAAGGTACAAGAGCGAAAAATATTGATGCGTACCGGTACGTAATGGTTGCGTCTGCCTACATGTGCAATGGCGAACACCGTGGTAGGAGGCTCTGAACCGGGAGGAGCAAACATCGGAAGACATGTACAAGGACCAAACCATGATAACACCACTAGTGCAACTTGATACCTCGTGGCAAATACCAATCCCATTGTAGGTGTACACATCCAGAATTCAGGAGAACATGGCGATCGACTGTGATTCACTTCTCGAATGAGTTGCGGGATAGTCTTGAAACCCTCTAGCATCTCATGATACATATGCCCGTTTTGTTGGAGGTGCTTCGAAAGATCAAATCGGATTTCAACGTACTGTTTCTCTGGTTTACCTAATAAGCGAGCAAGGGATCGATAACCACAATGACCGTCATCACCTACTTTCTCCACAGCAGCTATGTATGCGAGCATGAAAAGGTCTATATTATCTATCCCCCAGTCGAAGTCGAGATAAATGATTGAATTGCCACCGCTACATTTCGATCTAGCATTTCCTCTTGCCCTCGGTGGTTTAGTTGCACTCCCTTTTACGGTCGTCGCCCCGCTTGAAGCTCTGTTGGATGCAACAGACGATTTCTTTTGTGAATCGGCTTTCGGTGGCACAGTTGCACCCTCTTCCTCTTTCATCCCCTTTTTCCTTGCTTCTGCCTTCTCCTTATCCTTCTTAGCTTGAGCCCTCTCATCCCAACCCGGATCTCGCTTTGTACCCGTCTTCTTCGCATGAATCTTAGGCCTTCCTCTCTTCGTCTCTCCCCGAGGGGGGTCCTGGACATCAACTGAAGAAGGATCCTTGCACTCACGCCACTTATCAGCCATCCTCTTCATATCGAAATCATCAACGTTACCGGTAAACACCCCTTCAAAGAAATAATCCATAAGAACCTTATCTGCAGTCAATTGCACGTCGTCGTCAGAGTCAAAGTCTTTCAATTCCACTCCTTCCCACTTGATCTGCTTCCAGAAGATATCAATGTCGCTGGGCAACAATGGCGTTCCTTCTTCCACAAACACCTTAATCCTGTGTGGGCAAGGCAATCCGAGTGTTGATTCCCACCAAGGATCCTCACATGGGCCACATATCTTTCCCTCCTCTGCCTTAAGGACTTCTTTCAGTAGCATTCTCAAACACTTGTCGGAGCACTTCCTCAATATGCGCATGAAAATAGTCTTGATCCACTGAGGCTCGTCTTGTATCTCCTTTGGGCTAGTATGGTTGGACATTTCCATCTCGGCCCGTATTCGACGGTGCTGATCGACAAACATATTGTCAATGTGTTGCACTAAAGTGTCGAACCCTCCAACAGCTGAATCAAACATATGCTTCAACATCGAGTGTTGACCTTCAACCCTGACAACAACATTGTACATGTTAAACATTTTAGCCAACCGAATGTCATGATCATTCTCGTTAAAAACAAATTCAAATATCTTACCTGTTAGACGTTCTTGTGCTAAAATGGAGTATATCATCGCAATACGCAGCTATAAGTTTTTCCTTATGGGGAGTAAACCATGTGCTCTCAGCATATTGTACAAGATGACCATTCCTCCATGTTTTCCGGAAGTGATCAAGTCTCTCCTCATACTGCTTCTCTGTGTGAGACCGCACTTTTTTCGTCCAGGTTTTTCAATTTAGCAAATGCCTTAACATTCCGATCAACGTGCACATGGCAAAGCATATGACGCACACTAGGAAATACATGGTCAACCGCCTTAATTGTTGCCAGCTCTCGATCAGACATGATGCAATCCGGTCCTCCGAGTGCACCAAACAAATACTTGAGCCGTTTCAATGCCCATGCATAGTATGGGGCTGTCTCACAACAGATGAACGCTAGCACAATACATTATGTATAGTTGGTGCAATTGAATCCAACAAACTGAAGTAGCGGCCAACCATACCTATCAATTTCAAATTTAATAATTATAATTCAAAAACGGTATTTGAAGTCATAATAATGAAATTTAGTGTACCTATTAGTCTTGTACGTCGCGTCCATGATCACCACCCGAGGGAACATTCTCAACAAATGTTCACAATCCGGATGAGATATGAAAAACGCTGACAACCTTTTCTCCCCGGTCTCCGGATTCGTCTCGTAGTGAATGTCTTTACGATAAGCTCTTTGATGGAGGAAATCTAATGACCGCTGGGTCACGGTTAGATTTGCCAATGCTTTCTTCCTCTCCTTTTCCCTCACAGTGTACACTTGCCTCCTTGATATTGTGGAAGTCGGATTTTCCTGAAGCAACTGTGTATAAATAACCTTCGGCATTGCCCTGGCTGCTGATGCAATCATTATTTTTCGTATCTGCTCTCCCGTCATCCTCGAAGCAAATGCATGGCCAATCAAGCTGCTGGAAAGACAGTGGTTGATACATGCCTTCTCAACTTTTAGTATCCACCCATCCGGCTCAACAAGAGTTGCTCGTCGATAATATCCTCTTAACATAAAAGGACAATTGTACTTCCTTAACCTACTAAGGTTGCTACGCTGCGACGATGGTTCTGCTACATCTGCTTCAAGATTAATGTTCTTTCGATGTTTTCTATAACTACCGGATTGCTCACAGTGCAGAAATATCCTCTTGTTGGCCATTGATGATTTAGTGGTGATAACCATACACAAGGCATAACCGACCTTCCTAACCCACTCTCTTAGAAGATCCATAGTAGGAAATCTCTCACTAGTCGTAAAATGGGCACTATAGTCGATTTTTAAATATTCCTCATCACTACAGTATCCCTATTTAAAATTACTCAAATTTCAATACTACTATATCAATAAAATAAATTCTAATGAAACGCTATAAAAAAAGGTTTACAGGTACTTACATGGAAATATGTATCATCTACCGGCGCAGACAAATCAACCTCCTCCTCCACCGACGTCTCACTAGAAGAACACTCCCGTCTTTCTTTCCAACTACCCGCCCTTGAAGAATTTGTTGAATCGCTTTCAGACGTCATTTTTTGTGCTTCTTCCGATTGGGTTTGATAATGTAAGTCATACAACTCCGATTTTATAGACTCCGTCAAAATATAGCCGTTCGCATTTTCAAAAAATATAGCCGAATCTCGTTCGAAATGGGGTTCCGAACGGGTAACGACACGTCATAAATATTCGGGTAATCTCGTTCGGAACCCCATTCCGAACGAGATATGACGTCATATATAAAAAAAAATTCTCGTTCGGAACCCATTCCGAACGAGTGTCGAACCGGTTCGCAATATGCGAACCGGTTCGGAATTTATTAAATGGAATTTGATTTTTGTGGACCGGTCTCGTTCGGAACCCCGTTCCGAACGAGAAACAAAATTAAAAAAAAAAAAAAATCGGCCAATCTCGTTCGGAACACCGTTCCGAACGAGATGGTGTTGCCTGGTGTAAAATAAGTGTTGCCCGGTTGTCACCCGTAAAAAAAAATAGGTGGGTATATTTAGTCGATACATAAATATATAAAAAAAAATTACAAATTTCGAGAAGAAGATAAGTGAACAAAATGATTAAAAACTTATACAAGTGAAATTAAAGATATAATGTGAATTAAACAAGAATGAGTCTTATTTATCTCTTTTGGGTTGATCATATTGAAAAATGAATAAACTGATCGTGTAAACTTATACAAGGATTTTGTAAATTTGTTGTGTAATTTGACTAATTATAAATACTCTTTTTAATTTAGGCTTTTAATTTTTGCAAAACATTTTTAATTGTCTTAGTTTTTTTATGATGTGAATGTGAGTCATCTTGCCATTTCTCGTGTAATAATAACTCTTTTCTATTAATTCAATATATGAAGTACGAAACATTCCGACCTCCGACTAGAGTTTTGTGTTTGTGTCATTCTCAATACAAAATAAACGTTATTTGCAATGTTTTGTTTATGTAATCTGAACAAAATAAACAAGAGGGAACACTGCTTTATTTCCGGAGTAATGAATTTGTATGCCTGAAGATTATGGATGTCCAGGTGCATTCCTGTGTTCCACCGTCTTTATTCTTGTTTCTTCTATAAATATCGGTTTTTAGAGCTTTTCTTTTCCAGTGTGTCAGCCTTCCTATTGGCAGCCCACAACAAAACCTAGCAGCAGCTGCTGCGTGTTGAATAATGAGGAAGATGAACCGTCCTCTTTTTTTTAAAAAATTTAAAATCGTGATTAAAAACGACGTCGTTTTGGATCGTTTAATTAAATGACAATAATTTTGTCTTCCAAAGAAAAAAAAATTTGAAAAGGAAAAATTACACATAACGATTCGTTGCCGACAAAGATTGTTATGTTAGGTTTTGGGCTAGCGTTCGTACCGAAATTACCAACGAGATTATAATTAAGCAATTGTAGGGTAAAGATCAAAGACTACGGTATAATCTCAACACTCAAGAACGATATGAAAAATTAGGGTTGAAGCTTGAACTTGTGTATTACTCGAATGGTGACTCTATCTTTACAAAACAGGCGTTAGCCTTTATTTGTAGGTTAACCCTAGTTTTATCTGTAAGGAAAACGAGATCTTATTTTTTCCTTGTATCCTATAAGGATATAAAATTAAGGTATTTTACCAATTACAACAATATCATTAAAGAAATAAGACTATATCCACTCGGCCGACTCTATCATCAATGCAAACGGGACCTTCGCTGCATTTCGTCACGTCGACGCGATCATCCTACGCGTAGCTTATAACTCGTTCCTTACTCGTCGTATTTTTAGGCACAAACAATACCCCTAAGGCGTCTTACAGGGCTTAACGTTTAGTAGAACTGGGAGACGCCTTCTTTCTTCATGGAATACGTCTTCGTTAAACTTGGAACACGTTGGAGATTACGTCATCTGAAATTTTAACATCGTCGTAAAGCTTTGATCATCTCTTCAATCATTTTCGTGTATCTGATGGAAGGCTTCGTAATCTGCACCGACAACCTTCACCCGTCATTCTACTGATTGGATCCGGAGTTGTTCTCGTTAGCAAACTGTCATCAAGCATACCGTTTGAAGTCGTTCATATCTTGTGTAGACTCTCAAGACATCGAGTTCTTAATGATTCAAAAGGATCAATACTTACCAAACCTAGAAGAGTTCTAGAAGCGTCATCGACTTCCCTTTCTTCCACGACCCCCCCCCCCCCCCCCCCCCGATACATACGAGTCACCAAGATCCGTATCACTTGGTCCCATGGCGCACATGAAAGCCTCCTAACAAGACGCCAACGCACATGAGCACAATGCCGCTCCGACACCCATATGGGCTCATCCTCAAGCAAGCATACCTCCAGCTCTAGCTCGAGCGGACCCTGGCTCATATTGAGGGCAACCCTATGGTTGTCGGTGAAATTAGACTCGATGCCCTGGTAGCCTTACTTCGCGTTGAAATCACCCAAAATTGATGTTTGGACAAGCGTCGCCTACTTAGTTTTGTCTTCTATTTGGTTTTGTTATCTCAAACATGGATTTATTGTCATTGTTTTCATTAGGATTTTGTTGTCTCTATTTGCATTTGTAGTCTCTGATGGGACCTCATTTGACATGCTTGCTTCTGAACCCTGACCGCGCTCTCATCAAAGAAACCATGCAAGAAAGATGCGACGAGATACACCAAGGTGTTAACAAACCTACAAAGGGCGGTTAAAGAGCCCGAAGTCGAAACGTGAACCAGTGCTCCGCTGTGATCATCGCGATAAATGTTGCACCCCCTGACGAGCGCCAAGAGTTGAATATCGAATTAGACCAAATCATTGAGGCAAGACCAAATTATTGAGGCATGAAACCAAGTTCTGACCATCGAATCCGTAAAGGAAGATGACAGTGTGTGTCATGTCATCGCGACGTCTACATGAACGCGATCCACCTCGAACACCTGCCTGGATCTCCTGCTACTATTCAAGAAGGCCACCACGTGCTGACATAATCACCTAAAAGATGACACTTATACTCCAGGGAAATTCGAGTTACCAAGCGCCATGGGACCTATAAATACCCCTTCACCCCCACCTTAGAGGGGGACTTTTTTTGAATAAGAGCAAAGAGTAGAAAGAAAAACACTTGTGAGGAATTGCTACTGTAATTTTTGGTCTCTTATATAATCCACTCAATAAATTTGATTCATCGCGTTCATATAAATCTCCATCGTTCTGATATTTTGTTTAAGCAGCTCAAGTATCACGGTTCCCTCCCCTCGATGTACAACGTGGCCCAGACCTCTAAACAACACTCACAACTTTGCTTCACCGAGAGCGACGCCGACGACCGATCCCTTGGTCATCAACATGCAACTAGGCTCTAGACTCTTGAAACGTGTCCTAGTGGATATTGGGGCTTTAGTAGACATTCTATATATGGACGCGCTCGAGCAGCTAGGAATCTCATCCACCGTGCTCAAGCCGTATCAGGGCAAACTGGTTTCTTTTTCTGGATATGAGATTGACGTGGTCAGGACAATCGAGCTCAAGACGACCATGAGAACTAGTTTATTGAGAAGGGCCGAGGACATTGAATTCTCTATAGTTAGGCTCCCCATCTTCTACAACGCTATCCTAGGAAGAGTCTCTTTAATGAAGTTTCAAGCCGCTATTTTGATTTATCATCTCAAAATCAAGTTTCTCGTGGAAGGATATGTCGGTGAAGCTAAGGGTCATCAGGAGGAGGCAAGAGCTTGTTATCTCACCTCGGTAAATAATCTCCCTAAGAAGGTCGTATTAACCTTTCACCGCAAAGACGATGATGAGAAGTGAGATAGGTGCATGATCGCGCAGGAGGAAAGGAAAGCTCGTAAGCAAGGAATGTTGGTGTCAGATAAGGAGAGTACTGATCTGGAAGTGCACGAAAAGGAGCAGTATGAAATGGGAGAATTTGATAAGGTCACGGTCACCCCCTTTGAAGATAAGAATGAAAGGCTATATGTTGGGAAAAGCTTGCGAGGAAGTTTGTCGCTGGCCCTCGAACATTTATTATCTACCTCTCGTGATGTGTTTGCATGGAGAATGAAGGAATTGAGAGGCATAGACACGCAATCTTTGAACATACATCATGGGGCTAAACCCGTTTTTCAAAAGAAGAGAAAGATGAATGTTGAGCGCGTTGAGATAGCTGAGAAAGAGGTGGAGAAGCTATTGAGTGTCGGGTTTGTCAGAGAAGTCCAGTATCCGAGATGGTTGTCCAACATTGTCTTGGTAAAGAAACCAAGTGGTAAGTGGAGGATGTGCATTGATTTCAAGAACTTGAACTATGCATATCCAACGGATTGTTACCTGCTTCCCGCCATCGATGAATTTGTAGATACAACCGCACACCATGCTACTCATAGATTTTTGGATGCGAACTCTTGTTATAACCAGATCAAGATGGACCCCATCGACGAAGAAAGCACCACTTTCATAACTAACCGAGGTGTTTATTGTTACACGGTGATGCTCTTTGGTCTTAAGAATGTCGGGGTAACATTCTAGAGGGCGATTAAGAAGATATTCAAGGGATAGTTGGGCCGATCAGTGTCCCCGTATGTGGACGATATAGTGGTGTGAAGTTTAACCAAGGAAGGTCATTTGAGGGATCTGTGTAAAGTATTCGAGACGTTGAGAAAGCATGGGATGAGTCTCAACCCTGATAAATGCGTATTCGGGGTAGATTTTGGGAAGTTTTTAGGATTTATGATTAGCGCACGATTGATGTAAACCCCAAGAAGGTAAAAAGCATACGACGAATGGTCTCTCCCCGCACGAAGAACGAGATTCAGAAATTGAATGGGGTTGTGAACTATCTCGGTCGATTCTGCTCCGGTTTGGCTGATCATGCTCTCCCTTTTTTCAGCGCTTCAAAAAGGAAGGGGGAATTCAAGTGGTCAGATGATCGGGAAAGCGCGTTTGTGGATTTGAAAGAATATCTGACAAAGTTACCAACATTATCGGCTCCAACCCGCTACGAGGATTTAAAACTTTACCTCACTTTGGGTTCACAAACAGTCAGCATGGTCCTCACTAGAGAATCAGTACATCCCGTCTACTTTGTAAGCAAAATTTTGCAACTTGTGGAGTAAAAGTATTCTCCGGATGAGAAGATTGCGGTCGCGGTGATTATGGAAGCGTGTAAATGATACGCTGCACTTTGTATAGCGTAACTAGGGATTATTACATTAGTTTAGGAGTATTATTATATGTGTTTCGAGCCATTGTTATGTTCTGAGATATTTATTAAGAAGTGAAGAATTGAAGATCAGAACCAAAGAATATTGAAGATTTGAAGAAATCACCGAAGGCGATCGCGGTGGAGCAACAAAGAGGAGCCGAGAATATTTAATAAATCCGCGACCGCGGATTAATATCCGCGATCGCGGGTATTATGCTGAATTCCCCTTCGTGCGCGAGACGGGCCGTGAAAGAAGCAGGCAGCGGCCGAATTTGTGGAAGAATGTGTGCAATATGAATCAAATTGTGGGGCCCACTGGAAGCAAGCAGCTGCAATTGAAAGCTAGCAGCTCACTTTGGAAGCAAATCTTTACGATATATTATTTCTTTCCTTTTCTTTTATTTCTTTTTTTTTTTCCTTTTTCCTTAATTAGTTTTAGGATATATCTTTTACCATATATTTTTAGGGTTAGTTCTCTATTTAAGAACCCTAGTTTCTTTCTTTCGATCATCATCTTTTCCATCAGACAATTTAGTTCTGCAACCATGAGCAGGAACTAATCTCCATTGTTTTACTTAGCGGTTGAAACCTTCAGTTATTAAGTTGTGAGATTTCTAAACTCTTGTTCTTTTCCTATGGGTTTGTATTAATTCTCTTGTTCTTCATCTATTGATTTCTATTAGTTTTGCTAGCTTGATCACCTAGTTTGATTGATAGTTTTCTATTGCTAGACTAGGAATATACGGTGGAATTCCTTGTCATTGTAGCATTCATATCTGCATGATCTGGTAGTTGATTGCTTTTATGAAAGAGAATTGATTGCATGTTCATACTTGACGGTTGTAAGTTATTGCATGCATCCTTATAATTCTTGTGCCCTTTGCTGCTATTTCATCTAATCTTGAGAGGTTTCCCTGATTGTTGAATAGTAAGTATTATCAGGACCGGTTGACCTGCTGATATATTAAAGATTGGAATAGGAACATTCCCTAGGATTGAATAGAACTTGAGATAAATCTATGATCAACTTGATTGATTGTTGTGTGGATACTTGCTAGGTGAAACCTCTTCTCATCATATTCACAACCAAACCTTCTTTGCTTGATACTTGTTACTTTTGTGTTCCATACAATCAAAACCCCCCCGGTTACTTGTTCCTTGTTCACTAGTTGATATCTCACTTGACTGCATTGATTTGGTGTTTTGATTCCCTTGGGTTCGACCTCTACTTACTTGCTATACTCTAGTTAGTGTTTAGAGTTTATTTTGATTTGGCACTACGATTTTAGCCTCATCAAATTTGGCGCCGTTGCCGGGGAATTGAATTATTCCAATTCTGTGCTAATTGTGAAATTATCAACTGTTTGGTGTGAACCTTTATGGTTCAGACCCGTGCTACTGATTCATCTCTTGTTTCCTTTGACCCAGAGATTGAAAGGACGTTCCTTCGGAACCAAAGAGCAGCTCTGAACCAAGATAACGAGATGGGTGATCGACATGGACCGCCATTGCCTACTATGAGGCAACTCATTGCCCCAGACTTAAACCAACAACCTTTGGCAGTGAGGTTTCCTGATATCGAAGAAGGTGTGAACTTTGAATTAAAAGCTGGTTTAATTCATGAGCTACCACACTTCCATGGCTTAGCAGGAGAAGATCCCAACAAACACTTGGCTCAATTCCTTGCCATATGTTCTAGTATGAAGCCAAGAGGTGTTACTGAGGAGCAGGTCATGCTGAGAGCTTTCGGATTTACTCTGAAAGACGCTGCGAATGATTGGCTCTATTATCAAGCTCTAGGGAGTATTGATACATGGGCTAAGATGAAAAAGGTCTTTTTAGAGAAATATTTTCCAGCTACAAAACTGAGCAGCTTGAATAAGGAGATCACGAATCTTCAACAACATCAACTGAGAGTCTCTATGAGTATTATGAGAGATTCAAGAAGCTTTGCTCAAGCTGCCCATTCCATAGTTATACTGACCATGATCTTCTTATGTACTTATTCAGTGGCCTGATTGATGAGGATCGTCGAATGGTGAATGCATCCTGTGGAGGTAACTTTTTAAGATTGACTATACCTCAGGCTACTGAAATGTTTGAGGAATTAGCTGAGAGCTCAAGGCAGTTTGGTAGCAGGCAAAGAACACAGTCAGTAAGTTCGCTTGATCCCGCTAAAATTCAAAGTGATATGAATGAACTGAAAGATATGATGAAGTCTTTTATGCTGCAAAGTGGTGGTCAACAACTCCAAGAGCCGAATGCTGAGGTAAACGTTGTTGGTGGATGGCAACCAAGGCCAAGGTATGATTCTCATAATATTAATTATCAGCAACCTAGACCTCAGAATTCTATGACTGTTGAAGATATGATCAAGTCCTTAGCTCAAACTGTGATGCAACAAAATGCTAGAACGGAATCGAGTATCCAAAATCTTGAAAATCAGTTAGGACAGATTGCTCAAGCTGTGAGTAAATTAGAGGCCAGGGAACCGGTAAGAAACCCGAGAGAGAACGTCAGTGCAATGTTCTTGAGGAGCGGAAAAACTTTAAATGACTGTTCTGTGCCAAAACCGCGATCGCCAGATCTGAGTGGCGATCGCCATGAGATTACAGAGAGCAAAACAGGATCTGCATCCCGACCGCGATCGCCATATAGCGATGGCGATCGCCATGACATTCCAGAAGCTGAGGTGCAAAATCATCCGCGACCGCGATCGTCAGTTGTTGATGGAGATCGCCGTGAGCCCCCTGAGTACATTGACGATTATGTTCGCCCGAATTTTCCACCTCTATTTTCTCAGAAGCCTGTTGCTCCCTTTCCTGAGGCATTGAAGGATACTCGAAGGCTGGAGGACGACAAAGAAATCTTTGAAACCTTTAGTAGGTGTGAGGTAAACATTCCTTTGCTCAAACTTGTTAAGAGTATTCCTAGATTTGCTAAGTTTTTGAAAGAAGTTTGCACTATCAAAAGAAATCAAAAACTGAAAGGAAAGAAGAAAGTTGAAATAAGTGAACAAGTTTCTGCAGTGTTTCAAAAACGCATGCCTAAGAAATGTGGTGATCCAGGCATATTTAGCATTCCATGTGTGATTGGTGAAACTAAATTTGACAAAGTCATGCTAGATTTAGGTGCATCAATCAATGTTTTGCCTTACTCTTTGTATGAATCACTAGGCTTAGGACCTTTGCATAAAACAGGAAATGTTATTCAACTTGCTGATAGGTCTACTGTGTACCCGAAAGGGGTTGTTGAGGATGTCCTTGTTATGGTTGGTGATCTGATTTTTCCTGCTGATTTCTTTGTGTTAGATATGGAACATGCTAATAATGTCACACCTATACTGTTAGGTAGACCTTTCATGAAAACAGCACAAACGAAAATTGATGTTAATAGTGGGACTCTCTCTATGGAGTTTGATGGGGATAAGGTAGAATATAATATATATGATATGGATCCCATTGATAAGAATTCTCTATGTGCTATTGATGTGATTAAGCCTACTTGTAAGGATGAATTGCAACCTGTTTTAGAGAATCTCTTAGAACCCCCCAAAGTAGATATTGTTTTGTCTACTAACATGCAGGAGTGTCAGGCTAAGCCAGAGCCTAAAGGTAAACTCTTTTCACACCCTTTGGGCAATCGCCCTCCATTACTGACCTCGCCAGGCGAGATACCATTGATGTCTAGTGTGCAGGCACTTGACATTGAGCTTAAACAGCCGCCTGATACGGTCAAGGAGGATAAAGTGAATGAAACCACCTTCATTTCTAAGGACAAGGTGGTCAAGGTAAGAGGGACGAGATTCAAAGCGTTTCATGAGTGGTTCAAGAGAGAATTCAGACAAGAGACTGTTTTCACAAAGCCAAATGGCGTTAGTTAAATCTCTTGAGTTTCATGTCGAGCCACGACATAAAATAAGGCGCTACTCGGGAGGCAACCCGAGGTTTGAGTTTGTTTTTATTTGTCTTTGTTCGGTTTAATTTTCTTTTTAGTTTTTCTATGGACAGGAGGAAATCACCGAAGCTTAGGGTCAGCTACAGTCAGTAGCCAATCTCGCTATAAGTCTTCTTTTCCTATAAAAAAAAAAAAAAAAAAAAATCCGAAAATCATTCCGAGAAAAAAATAATATATCGGATTAAAAAAATAGAGTGCAGAGAAAAAAAATATATATGAGAGAAAAGAAAGTAAGGAGTTGTATTACATCAAGTTTGGTTTCATTGGTACTATCATTCTAGATCTACATTCGTTGGAGCTTAGCTTGTTGGTGACCATGTTCTTTGCAAGGAGTTGATTTATTTGGGTCACTTTCTACATTGGAGGTATTCTTTCTTTTGCTTTAGATGAGCATGCATTATTGGATTACATTTAGTGCCCATCTAGTTTCTCATTCTACCACACTTTGAGTTTTATTGGAGGAAGGTCATCCGACCTTGTTTGTGAGTCTTCTGTCTCCTTCCCTGGGTTCGTTTTTATGTCTTCCATTTCATTGAGGACAATGCAATGTTTAAGTATGGGGGAGGAGAATGTATTCACATGTAATTATTTGGGTGTTGGTTGTATCTGCATGAGCTTATTGAATATATATATTGTATGAAAAAGCCACAAAAATTGAAAAAAGGCATACAAAATCCTTGGATAGCAAGATCTATGCAATAAGAAGGTGGCTTGACCAGCATTAGGCTGGGGCAAAAATAAGTCTTGAGTGATGTGAGTTTTGTGAGCCCGGAACAATTATTGAGTGGTTGGGATGAAAACCCGAAAGGGCGCCTAAGCAAGATGAGTGTTATAATAAAAAAAAATTGAGTGTTTTAGGATTTTTATCATCTTGGCGTATGGAGACACAAGAAGGAGGCTTAGGGCGCCTAAGGTGTAGTTCTAGGTATGTGCTTATTTTATCACATTGTTCTTGAGTTTTGTGTGTTTTGGAGGAGCTTATTTGTTATGTAATCACTAGGAGATATTCTTGTACTTCCTGAGGCTTTGAGCTTTTCATTGTATGGGTAGCTTTTCTGTAAGTTACTCGGGACGAGTAAAAGTCTAAGTATGAGGGTATTTGATACGCTGCACTTTGTATAGCGTAACTAGGGATTATTACATTAGTTTAGGAGTATTATTATATGTGTTTCGAGCCATTGTTATGTTCTGAGATATTTATTAAGAAGTGAAGAATTGAAGATCAGAACCAAAGAATATTGAAGATTTGAAGAAATCACCGAAGGCGATCGCGGTGGAGCAACAAAGAGGAGCCGAGAATATTTAATAAATCCGCGACCGCGGATTAATATCCGCGATCGCGGGTATTATGCTGAATTCCCCTTCGTGCGCGAGACGGGCCGTGAAAGAAGCAGGCAGCGGCCGAATTTGTGGAAGAATGTGTGCAATATGAATCAAATTGTGGGGCCCACTGGAAGCAACCAGCTGCAATTGAAAGCAAGCAGCTCACTTTGGAAGCAAATCTTTACGATATATTATTTCTTTCCTTTTCTTTTATTTCTTTTTTCTTTTCCTTTTTCCTTAATTAGTTTTAGGATATATCTTTTACCATATATTTTTAGGGTTAGTTCTCTATTTAAGAACCCTAGTTTCTTTCTTTCGATCATCATCTTTTCCATCAGACAATTTAGTTCTGCAACCATGAGCAGGAACTAATCTCCATTGTTTTACTTAGCGGTTGAAACCTTCCGCTATTAAGTTGTGAGATTTCTAAACTCTTGTTCTTTTCCTATGGGTTTGTATTAATTCTCTTGTTCTTCATCTATTGATTTCTATTAGTTTTGCTAGCTTGATCACCTAGTTTGATTGATAGTTTTCTATTGCTAGACTAGGAATATACGGTGGAATTCCTTGTCATTGTAGCATTCATATCTGCATGATCTGGTAGTTGATTGCTTTTATGAAAGAGAATTGATTGCATGTTCATACTTGACGGTTGTAAGTTATTGCATGCATCCTTATAATTCCTGTGCCCTTTGCTGCTATTTCATCTAATCTTGAGAGGTTTCCCTGATTGTTGAATAGTAAGTATTATCAGGACCGGTTGACCTGCTGATATATTAAAGATTGGAATAGGAACATTCCCTAGGATTGAATAGAACTTGAGATAAATCTATGATCAACTTGATTAACTGTTGTGTGGATACTTGCTAGGTGAAACTTCTTCTCATCATATTCACAACCAAACCTTCTTTGCTTGATACTTGTTACTTTTGTGTTCCATACAATCAAAACCCCCCCTGGTTACTTGTTCCTTGTTCACTAGTTGATATTTCACTTGACTGCATTGATTTGGTGTTTTGATTCCCTTGGGTTCGACCTCTACTTACTTGCTATACTCTAGTTAGTGTTTAGAGTTTATTTTGATTTGGCACTACGATTTTAGCCTCATCAGTAAACATAGGCTATACTTTCAGACTCACACCAGTTACATCTTGTCAGACCTACCCCTGAGACGAATACTACACCAACTTGCGTTATCGGGAAGGATGACGAAGTGGGCGGTAGAATTATCGGAGTTTTATTTGCATATCTTCCGAGAACATCCATCAAACCACAAGTCCTGGCGGAGTTCATTGTGGAGAGCGACTTTGCCGCTTGTTATGGAGATTGTAGTGAGGGTGGAAAATCTTTGTGGATGGGACCTGATGCGGGAGCATCTGAGCTATCATCAAGGACGCCCCGTCCTAAATCTAAAGATGTGCTAACCACTGGAGCTAGGGCTAAAGATCGCTATGAGCCATCATTCAAGTCATTGATAGTAGCGCGAGCTCGTATTGTAGCCATTCAAGCTCGTAGAGATCCGGTTCGAGTCAAGATGAGAAGTCAAGTACTGAAGATGAAACAAACTAGACTTCAAGACGAAACTCTAGGCTTTGGAATCGCTCAATTCCGATCTCAGACGAGAGAGAACGAGCCGTTTCAAAAAGAGTTGTCGGCGACATGTCTACAACCGCGCCCGCGGCTCCATAACCGCGCCCGCGGCCAGGAAACTCGGCGAGTTCATTAACTTTGCCGAGGCTTCCTTTTGAAACATTATTTTCGGATGTTTTATTGTTTTTCGGGATTATTATTTTAGGATATACTTTTTATTGTTTATTTCTTTAGTTGGCATCCTTATGAACCCTATATAAGGCTGCCTTAGTTGTTGTTCTAGGCCCCCCCCCCCCAGACTTTGATATTGAATACAGCGTTTATCGTTTTTCCTCCCAAAAGAGAGCTTTTGTGAGAAGAGTGCCCCGTGTGCATTGTCGTTGAGTCGGCCCTAGTTGTGCTTGTGTGTGTCAATCTCCTCCATAAGGTTGGTGCTATCGGGACTCCATAGAGCAACCTCCAGGTGCCTTGACCCACCAAAGTCATTGTGTTTGGTTGTAATCATCCGTTGGGGTTTCTTCATCATTCGGTAAGGTTCTTGTTCTTAAGTTCAAGGGTTTTATCGTTGTTTGATTTGGTTCCAATTGGCCTATCATTCGACTTATCCTTCTTTCATCTCATTCTAATTCCGCCTATCTTCTCTGTTCGAGTTCCTATTCGAGTTTGGTGTCTAGGTCGGCAACTGCGGCTTATCCCCGCATCAAATTGGTATCAGAGCTGTGTTGACACCATTCGTCTTCACAAGAACATCAAGAGACCCCCTATCCAGAAAATCACAAAAAGAGTCAGCTTTTATTTTCTTGTTTGTTAGTTTCTTTCAGAAATTGATTTTGAGTCTTCCATTGCTTTGATATTTCTTGTTGAGTCATTACAGGTTGTGTGCAAGAAGCTTGGATCGATTAGTGTTGGTGGAGATCGAAAGATTGGAGTTTGGAGCACCCTTGTTCCCAAAATTCATTCAGCCCTTCATCCATCACAAAATCTATCCATCCCTACCCAAAACGTAGCCGTCAAAACCCTAGAAGAGTTGCTGAAAATTTCAGTCCTTGCACCCCAAGCCAAGATATTATCTTTCTACAAGGGAAATCAAGTTAGTTGTTATTTTTATTTATTTTCAATTTTGCTGAGATTAATATCTCGTATCGAGTCTGTAATTCCTTTTTGTGAGACAAAAAAAAAATATTCAAAAAAAAAAAAAAAGAGTAAAGAAATTCAAAAAAAAAAAGAAATCGAAAAGTCTCAAAGTCAGTAGTTTATTTTACGTTTTGTTGAGTCAAAGTCTAGTTTGATATTGTTTAAATCGGATCTCAAGAACTCAAAGGAAATCGGGTTGAACGAGCCCGAACAGAAGCGAGAAACCACCAGGCCGCGACAGAAACCGCGCCCGCGGCCCAGTAGCCGCACCCACGGTTCAAGCCGCGCCCGCGGAATTCAGGCCGCGCCCGCGGCTCCGCCTCAGAATCCACTGTTCGAAATCCGCGCCCGCGGACTTCAGACCGCGCCCGCGGAACCGTCACTGTTTGCCTTCCCATTCCTTTCAGCTACGAGCCTCAATTATTGCCTAACCCTCCCGACTCCGTCTTCGATCCTTCATTAACACCGGTCGGGACAAGTTAAGGTACGCTTCCCTTTTGGCCCTCTTGAGTTCATACTTGAGTCGTATTAGTTGTTTGCATTTACATTCTTGCAAACGTCTTTTGAGTCTTTGTTTCTTTCTTTCGTTGAGTCATTCTGCTTTGAGTCAGAACCTTGAAGTTGAAACCCCGTCCCTACACTAGCCATCTCCATCTCTACCATCACTCATATTAGTGCTAGGAGCTTGTTAGTTTCAATCTATTGGGTTATTGGTACATACAAGGCAATTCATCAAGAAAAGCTGGTTGCAACGACAATTGAGAGAGAGTGCAGAGGAAAACATACGAGAGTAAACACTAGCGAGTTGTTTTCATTTACACTCACTTAACATTGTTCTGTGTTAGTCTTTTCTTTGATAATGGACAGGTTAGTTTCTCCCAAAAGGATACCTCCAAGAGGATATCAGCAGGAGTACATAGAGAGTGAAGATTGGCAACCATACAAAGATGTCCAAAGAAGAAGAGGACGTGAGCTAGAGCAAATTGGTCTTGCCAAGATCAAGCTGAACATTCCAAGATTTGAAGGTTGGGACATGGATGAGTATATGGAATGGGAAGCCAAGGTTGAGCAGATTTGGAGTTGTCATAACTTCATGGAATTCCAAAAGGTAAGATTTGTTGTTCGTGAATTTACCGGCAATGCACTGAAATGGTGGAATAATCTTGAGGAAGAAAGGAGAAGAGCACTTGATCCATTTATGAACACTTGGAGGCAAATGAAGACCTTAATGAGAGCTCGCTTTGTGCCTCCATATTTCGCGCGTAAGCTCAGGCAAAGGTTGGATAATTTGAGGCAAGGAACCATGTCAGCAGAGGAGACATACAATGCAATGAAGGCTGCTATGGTTCGAGCTAATGTGCATGAAAATGAGGAGACTACTATGAATAGGTATCTTCATATACTAAACTCTTATTTAGCTAACAAAGTATATTTGTATAGCTACTCCTCCATGGAAGAATTGTTGCACTTGGCCATCAAGATTGAGAGGAGAACAAAGGCCAAGAAGCAAAAAGAAATAGAGAAGGCTACAGAAGACTGGCAAGCGCGAGTGCAAGCGGTAGTGAAAAACAGCTTTGCTAAGTTAGAAGCCGAGCTTGAGCGTTGGAGTTGTCAAGTCAAAGAGGCTGCCAAGAAGAAGGAAAAGGATAAGAAGCCAGAAAGGAATCTAAGGCTTGCCTCTCCATCACAAGAAGTTAACCCAGGGAGCACTTCTAATCTTTCTACTAAAATTGAAGATGTTTTGTGCTTAAACTGTCAAAGTAGAAATCATATGATTAATGATTGCCCTGATATGCTTATTCACCTAGAACAAATTGAGATTGAATATGAAAAAGGTGATAGTATTGATGAGGTTGCTTGTGTTGATGATCTTAAAACTAATTTAGATAATGAAGTTGAAATTGAGTATGAGCATGTTGATTCAATTGATAGGAAAGATTTGCATGTACAAACTGCTTATTGTGATGAAATTATAGGAGAAACTCATTGTCTAGGTAAAGTTGAGGATTGCAACATGAAAATTGATGAAGGTAATTGTAGTGAAATTGCTAGCATGGAATTGAATGCTACATTGCAACTTACTACAAATTTCTACCCTAGTCCTATAAAACTGCATTGGATGAATGATTGTTTTAATGTGAAATTGAACAAGCATGCTAAGGAAGTCATGACATTAGAACATTATTATGATACTATTTCATGTGATGTTGTGCCTATGCAAGCTTGTCAAGTTTTATTGAATTATCCATGGCAGTATGATAAGAGAGTCGCCCATGATGGTTTTGTTAATCGTCATTCCTTACCCTTCTATGCTAGAATTGTTGCTCTTCCACCTATTATTCCTTCACAGGTCGCTGATGAGTATGACAAGAGGAAGGACAAGGATAAAAGAGCTAAAAGAATGAAGGAAGGAAAGGATTCCCCGCATCATCGAATTTGTTCCTCAAGGTGGAGCTCTGCACTCAAGACATTCAAGAGGAAGTTGTGCATCAAAGAGGATGACGCCTATGAAGATCGTTCAATCATTCATGTCAAATATGATTCGAGGTCGAATCCTTTTCAAGAAAGGGAGAATGATGCGGGAGCATCTGAGCTATCATCAAGGACGCCCCGTCCTAAATCTAAAGATGTGCTAACTACTGGAGCTAGAGCTAAAGATCGCTATGAGCCATCATTCAAGTCATTGATAGTAGCGCGAGCTCGTATTGTAGCCATTCAAGCTCGTAGAGATCCGGTTCGAGTCAAGATGAGAAGTCAAGTACTGAAGATGAAACAAACTAGACTTCAAGACGAAACTCTAGGCTTTGGAATCGCTCAATTCCGATCTCAGACGAGAGAGAACGAGCCGTTTCAAAAAGAGTTGTCGGCGACATGTCTACAACCGCGCCCGCGGCTCCATAACCGCGCCCGCGGCCAGGAAACTCGGCGAGTTCATTAACTTTGCCGAGGCTTCCTTTTGAAACATTATTTTCGGATGTTTTATTGTTTTTCGGGATTATTATTTTAGGATATACTTTTTATTGTTTATTTCTTTAGTTGGCATCCTTATGAACCCTATATAAGGCTGCCTTAGTTGTTGTTTTAGGCCCCCCCCCCCAGACTTTGATATTGAATACAGCGTTTATCGTTTTTCCTCCCAAAAGAGAGCTTTTGTGAGAAGAGTGCCCCGTGTGCATTGTCGTTGATTCGGCCCTAGTTGTGCTTGTGTGTGTCAATCTCCTCCATAAGGTTGGTGCTATCGGGACTCCATAGAGCAACCTCCAGGTGCCTTGACCCACCAAAGTCATTGTGTTTGGTTGTAATCATCCGTTGGGGTTTCTTCATCATTCGGTAAGGTTCTTGTTCTTAAGTTCAAGGGTTTTATCGTTGTTTGATTTGGTTCCAATTGGCCTATCATTCGACTTATCCTTCTTTCATCTCATTCTAATTCCGCCTATCTTCTCTGTTCGAGTTCCTATTCGAGTTTGGTGTCTAGGTCGGCAACTGCGGCTTATCCCCGCATCAGGACCGCACACCGATTTTGGAGGAGGTGCAGGCATATTACTGGAAGGACCTTCGTCCTTCTTGATTGAGTATGCGGTGAGCCTATTGTTCCATGTCACCAACGATGAAGCGGAATATGAGGCCATAATAGCCATAATAGAGGTCGCTGAATGGGGCTCGTAGTATTCACGCCTTTACGGACTCCGGAATCGTAGCAAAACATGTGCTAGGAAAGTATGATTGCAAGACCGAAACTCTGCCAGAATACTATAGGAAGGTTAAGGCACTCATCGCGTGTCTCGATCATTTCCAGATCGAAGCCATACCGCATGGTGGGGAATGGGTGGTTCGGTCTGATTGGTGTTAGTGATGATGGTTTTGAGTGGATTTTGAAAACGAAGGTGCTCCAAACTCCAATCTTTTGATCTCCACAAATACAAATTAATCCAAGAGTTTTGTACGCAACCTGAAAAGACTCAACAAGAAAGATCAAAGCACTACAACACTCAAAATCAATTTCAAATAGAAACTAAAAAACATGAAACTAAAACTGATAATTTTTGTGATTTTCTGATAACGGTGGACTCGTGGTGTTCTTGTGAAGACGGTGATGGTGTAAACATAGCTCTGATACCAATTTGATGCGATGATAAGCCATTGATGACGATCTAGACACCAAAACTCGAACAAAAGCTCGAAACAAAGAGAAAAGGCGGAATTTGAATGAGATGATAGAGAGGAAGTCGAATGATAGGCAATTGGAACAACACCCTTGAGCTTAAGAACAAAAACCTTATCGAATGATGATGAAACCCCAAAGAATTACAACCAAACATAAGGCTATGGAAGGCCAAAGCACCTGGAGGATGCTCTATGGAGACTCGATAGCTTAAAATTTTTGTCAATACATATGAACTTATCTGTTAATATATGTGAACCTATAGGACAATATAGGTGAACCTCAGTACAACGATACTCCTAAATACAAGAATTTCTTTTAAAACAGAAGCTCTACTTTAGTTCTTTCATGTAAGAAAACATTCATTTCATCCTATTATCCAATCCATACAAAGATATTTGAATTCTTCCAAGAAAAGGAAACTATTAATATAAGTCTAGCTCATAATATGTAGAGAAAATATTTTGAACTCTCATCTTCATCGGTAACATAAATCTCCATGAGAAATACATATTTCGGAATACACACAAGATCTTAAAAGTTAATACTCAACAAGTACCTATAGCTTCCAATCTATGGAATAAACTGTTTGGCATATCTCCAACAGGAAAGTCATGTAGTCTGGATTGACAAATATTACATCATACTCACCGTGGTGGCCAGAGGCGAGGGAAACTTGAAGCTTGAGATGTCTCGCAACTTGTTACATGGCTTTCACTTAATTCGGTTCAGCAAAGCGATGTATCGTGACTTTGTAGCAATTTGGAAGTTCAGTAAGTAGCTCAAACACACAAGCATCGATTGCAGAATTCGATTGGCTTTGAGGAGGTTGCCGAATTTGGACTGATCATTGAGAAACTCCTCCATCTTTCTCGTTCTAGGGTGATGGAACCACATAGTCCCATCCAGCGACGGGACTCGAGAATATGCTTCTTCTTGTGAGCAGCGAGCACCGCCCATTGTATGTGGAAAGAGGTAGGGAGGGGGAAGAACATTGCATCGACTGTAGGATCATCGAACATGTCCTCGTAGGAGTCGTAGATCTTGGAGTCGGTGGGGGCAAGTACACTGCATCGATTGCAGAATTTGATTCAATCGGACTGAAACCCTAGGTTTGAGCTTCCTTCATCTGAGTTGGAAAGAAGTCTAGGGTTTGGGACGAAGACTGGGACGGAGTGGTTTGGGAAGTCGCCAGCCACAGATCGCCATCGCTATGGGAGAGTTGTTGGGGCATGGAAATTATGACTTGCCCCTCCGTATATCTCTCATATTTACTGTCATGCCACCGCTTCCATTTTATCCTTTTTCCTATTCAAAATTCTAGATTCAAACTCATTCGTTGATCGAATTGCTCTTAAATCTTAATAGTTCCTTTTTTTTTTCTCTCTAGAGTCCACCTCGCAGAATATAACATAGATGGTTATTTTCAAAGTTGTGACATATTAATATTTCATTAATTTGTTTTAAATTACAGGCTTTAAATATTTTTTTTAATGGAAGAAATCAAGAGTGATTTTGCCATTTTTATTAATATTTATTAAATTTAAATATAATCAATTTATTTGTTTGACTTTTATATAATGATATGGATTACAGCTGTTCGATTACCTTGTTGCAGGTTGGACAATAAATTAATCTAATGATTATTACAAATTTATGAGTATTTCAGAAGCAATTTCTAACAATGAAAATAGCCATGTCCTAATTATTGGACATATAACGTGCACCCCAACTACTTTCTCGATGATATCACGTAAGAGTTGTTCAACTAATTCATCTTGATCATGGCGCGCATAACGTCTTACAAAATAATATTGTATAAAAATATTAAAATTTGTATATTTTTTTTTAATAAATCATTTGAATAAATATCGAAATAATTTGAGAATCAGGGTATATATTTAAATGAATAAGTATTAAAAATTGTTGTCGGACTTATTGGTATAAATGTCGATTATTGTCATACATTCCCTTATTAGTTATTACTGGGGTTGTATTTTATCGTTGAAATTATTGGACGGCTCGGTAACTGTAAACGTACGTCTCGATCAACATAGACATTGTATTGTTTTCCTTTTCCCCTTGATTGATTTTTTTGTCTTCGGACAGGGTGTTGCTTCACGCGGGTCGCTTTGTCATTCTCACGTGTTGCCACGTACGGTAGAAATTGGAGTGAATGGCTTGAATCGTGCAAATGTCGTTTGCATGTGTTTCTTTTTTTCGTTTTTATGCATGACGGTGAGCGAGCAGGCTACGTATGCGTTTTTAAAGTATTGACAGTTGTGTATGTTTCCTTATTTCCGGGATTGTTTTTACATGTCAAATTGTCGGAGAACTTGATGGTTGTCCGCATGCGTCCTCAATCGGTATGGACGACCTGGTTTGTCAGAGAAGTAAACTGGTGACCTTTAGTAGTAATTTGCTGCACATTAATTGACAAACTTAAAAACATGTAAAATTTGAAGAACGTTCAGTTTTTAAAGAACATTTATTGAGAAACCGAAGAAAATTAAGCTAAAAATGGTATATGTGCATAGGCATCAATAAATTTGATGCACATTTAAGTATATTTCGATGAACATTTATGTATATTTTGATGCACATTTAATTATATTTTGATGCACATTAGCAATTCGCGCGTTCTCATTTTAAAAATTATTCTCAACAGAATCGCACCCTTTTTAAAATTGGTATTTTTGTTGCGCGAACAACTAACGCAAAATGTGTATAACACCCCCAAATTATCTTGAGAATATTACCATCATTGACCTCAGACTTAACTGTCCAAAGTCACCCAAGGCTTATTATATGCATTGTAGAAACAAAAAATTGTAATTGAAATGTACTTATATTATTTATATAATCAAAAGAGTTTAGAAATGCGGAAGTGTTATCATGAAATAGAAATCTTAAAGTTATTACAGAGAATAAATCGATAGACTTGAATAAAAACTAAAGTTATAGAATCTATTTATATATATATATATATATATATATATATATATATATAGATTTAGGTTCTGGTGTAACAGCCTTTTACGGTGTAACGAGTGGATTAATTAGAGTCATTGGATCTTCTCTAAATCAATGGCCCAAGATTAATCTCGGATGGTACATAAAGCACTATAGACTTGGATACACCGGATCCACTCTCTCCCGAAATGGCTGGGATTGAAAAAAAAAATCATTCCAAAATTAATCCACAAAATCTTCTCCCTCTCTCCAAAATCTTCTCCTCTTCATCTTCTCGGTTGAGCTTTCTTTCCCGATTCTCATTCTCTCCCCCGATTCTGAATCTCTCTCTCACCCTCTCGAAATCGCACGCGACTCTCTCACCTTCTCAAACTCGCAAGGTACCGCCACAACTTGATTGAACGAACCAAACACGATCTCATTTAGTCAGACAGCGGTAAAATTAAGCACGAAATGCTTCAATTTCGGTCATATTATGATTCTAACCTCAATTGGAAACTGTTGCAGGATATCCGTATAATCTGGACTTTGAATTCGGAGCTCTGTCTCAGTTGCAACACTTTTTAATCAACAACCTCGACGATCCGTTATCGAGAGCAACTATGGCGTCCATTCAAGGCAATTTGAAGTAGGTGTGTTGAACTGGTTCGCGAATCTTTGGGAACTAGAGAAGGATGAATATTGGGGATACATTACCAACTACGGTACAGAAGGAAATCTTCATGGCATACTCGTTGGGTAAGAAATCCTCATCACATATCATAATGAGATCAATATTGTGTAAATTTATGTGTGCAGGTGGACCTGTTCTTCTACAGGAGCCCGAAGAGGCAAAGGGCCCAGAAGAGGAGGAAGTTGCTAGTGTTGCTGATTATGGATTAGAATATCCAACTGGAGCTGCTCGAGCAACCGAGAATTGGGATGCTGCTGCTGATGCACCATGGCCTGTTGAGGTTGCTGTTGTGCCACATGTTGGTGTCGTTCCAGCTGTTGCCCAAAAAACTGCAGGTGTTGAAACTTTGGATGCTGAAGAAGCTAGTAGAGTGGAGAGTGGAAGAAGGGGGCATGCCTCAGATTAAAGAATTGAACATAAGGCATTGTCAAATGCTAAAGCAGCTTCCAAGTCAATTGCTGACTCAAAATTCTTTGGAGGAGTTGACTCATACCACACTTAATGTGCACAGCTACGAGTTTACAATCGGTTCCATAATCGAATTCATCTTTTTCCTCTTCATCAACGTCTGTTATTCCAGTTTCGCAAACCTCCATATCATCTCTTGAATTGTCAGTCACCCTAAAACCTAATATATCACTATTGGAACAGCCGGAGAAGATGAATATCTCACATTAGAATACGAATACAAAAATTGTACTGAATATTGAATAGTAGAACACGAATAACAAAGATGAACACCCATATAACCTAATACATCAGAGGAAGAACACGAATAACAAAGATAAACACCAGAATATCGTCTTCTTTATGTTTTCATTAATTTCTTTCATAATGGAACTCCTATAACTGAATATTCTACAGTCGAACACGAATAACAAAGATAAACATCAGAATATCGTCTTCTTTATGTTTTCATTAATTTCTTTCATAATGGAACTCCTATAACTGAATATTCTACAGTCGAACACGAATAACAAAGATAAACATCAGAATATTGTCTTCTTTATGTTTTCATTAATTTCTTTCATAATGGAACTCCTATAACTGAATATTCTACAGTCGAACACGAATAACAAAGATAAACATCAGAATATCGTCTTCTTTATGTTTTCATTAATTTCTTTCATAATGGAACTCCTATAACTGAATATTCTACAGTCGAACACGAATAACAAAGATGAACAACGGAATATCGTCTTCTTAATATTGGAATAAAAGTCTTTCGTAATGGAAAACCTAAAACCTAATACTTCAGAAGAAGAACCGAATAACAAAGTTGAATAACAGAATACCGTCTTCTTTCGTAATGAAAACCCTAAAACCTAATATATCACTATTATAACTGAATATTCTACAGTCGAACACGAATAACAAAGATGAACAACGGAATATCGTCTTCTTAATATTGGAATAAAAGTCTTTCGTAATGGAAAACCTAAAACCTAATACTTCAGGGGAAGAACCGAATAACAAAGTTGAATATCAGAATACCGTCTTCTTTCGTAATGGAAACCCTAAAACCTAATATATCACTATTATAACTGAATATTCTACAGTCGAACAGGAATAACAAAGATGAACAACAGAATATCGTCTTCTTAATATTGGAATACCGTCTTCTTTCGTAATGGAAAACCTAAAACCTAATACTTCAGATGAAGAACACGAATAACAAAGATGAATATCAGAATACCGTCTTCTTTCGTAATGGAAACCCTAAAACCTAATATATCACTATTAGAACACCCGGAGAAGATGAATATCTCACATTAGAACACGAATACACAAACTGTACTGTAAACATGAATATCGATTAATCAAAATCGAATATTTCTTGCGCAACATAAGCCATTGATTTTTGCAGATTTCGTCGAACAACAAAGTAACCATAACTGAATACTAAGAAACCCTAATTCTCAAGAACTAACCTTTACGATCAACTTCTTCCGTATACATTGTAAATTCATGCGTCAATGGAAAAAGAATTAAAAACTTCAAGAAGAATGAAGATCTGGAAGAAGAGCAAGAGCGTTAGTATTGTGAACATGGATTCAGGCTGCAATGGAGAAAATTAAAAACTTCAAGAAGAATGAAAGGTTTTCGAAACTACTACTAAATTATTGGAAAAGTTATGCAAGCAAAGAAGACTCCAAAGGAAATGAGTCTTATGGGAAATTTATGATGAGTTGGGAACATTATAGTTATTTTCACACAAAAGTTTAATAAGAACTTCCTTTGAATAATTGAGCAATACGATAAACCTTATCTCATATCACGCGAATCCAGATTGATCGAGGCTTACATAGACAGGAGGCTGAGTGGTTTCTGAATTGCACTGCATGCCCGAAGTATAATAATTATGTGTATAATCTAGGACTTTTCTTGTTTACTTCCAAAACGTATAAGCATTTAAACCCACATATGATCCACTTGGGGTACTCATGGAACTGAACCCAAAACTCAAATATCATCTCGCAAGATATCTTGTTGAAGCCAATTTTAAAATAACAACACTAGCTAAATGCACCTCCACTTATCATCTTGATAAAAAGAACGGTCATGACAAAAGAAACACATTAGGGAAATTATCACCCTAACCCTATTATTATCTTAAAACAACTACCCAAATCAAGGTGCACGACAAACCGAAACAATACAGAAGAACAACAAAGGCAATAGGAAAATTTTGAGTAGCAAAACAACCTAGCAACTGAGGAAGAAAGGCTTGTTGCATGCACCACAAAAGAACATGAAATCAGATGGTATATCGCAACCCCCCGCACATACTGCACCGAAATTAATGGCACACAACATGACTTTTATCGATGCACTAACAAACAAAGAGATGATAATTCGGCGATGAATAGGTTGCGTGACCAAAACTATTTCAAAGGGGTGATAATTCGACGATGAATTCAACAGACAAAGAATTCACTCCGCACTCGCCTAAACCCTAGTCACTAATACCATCATAAGCTCTCTACCAGTACTCTGAACTCAATGCCTCAAATGTTCCTTAGTAGGAAACGTTTCTTCAGATTCAAACGCCTCCGAGTAATCCAAACCCTATAATTAATTTTAGCTAACCCCAATTAATCGAAACTACAATAATAATCGCATCTATATCTTATTAATCCACATGAATCACAACTACCAATTCTACTAATTTATATGCGCCTAAATAGAGAGAAAACAATTAATACAGAATAAATCACTAACCGAAAAATCACCGGCGTCGAAGTCTCCTTCTTCTTCGTCGCTATCGTTCCACATCCCGTCTTCGGGTTCACCGGAATACTTTTTCTCGTCCGCGATCGCATCGACATTGCCGTCGTCGCCTTCACCATCGTCGCCACCCACATACTCGTTCTCTTCGCCGCTCGCATATTCAATCTCCGTCACATATTCAATCTCCTCACCATCATCCAAGTTTGTAACTCTATTATTTGACATTTTTGGATGTCTCGAATGAAAAACACAACCAACTGGGGGTATATATAGATTTTTTCAACGTTCATATTCTCCAAAAGATCTGATGGGGAAAATTTTTGCCTGTACATTGGAATCCCTCCCAACGGCTCTTTTTTGGGGAAAATTTTTGCATGTACATTGGAAGCCAACGTACAGCTTAAAATTTTCCCAACGGCTATTTTTTCCTAACGGCTATTTTTTTAACGGCTCTTTTTTTAAATTATACCTGTACGTTGAGAACCAACGTACGTTGAAACCTAACGTGTACAATTTACGTATTTTTTATTCTGCATCACGTATTCCGTATTTTTCTTCACGTATGAATTTTTTGGTTTTGCCTGTACGTTGGAAACCAACGTACGTTGGCTTTCAACGTACATAAATGTAGTGCCAAAAGTTACAAAATGTAGTGGAAATAATCACTGCCTAAATCAACCCTATAAATTTAGTTAAATATAGGTGATATAAAGATATTGAAAATAGTTAAATATGGTGGGGCCAACCGATTAATGAATAGATTTTGGTTTACAAACTGAACCCGACTTAACCAACTCGATTTGACAACTCTAATAATTAATGAACTCTTATGAAAATGTGTACAATTTTATATTTGCCAATTTACTGATTATCTAAATTTGTTTGGTTTAACAAAGTTAATAAGTTTGCTTAAATAAGTTATTTATAAATTAAATTAATCTATTGATCATATTAAAGTACTAACATGTAGTCAACTGAGGCAAGTTAAATAAGATTTTATTTATTATAAAATATCAAAATGTTTAATAAATACTTTAAAACTTATATAAAAATGACATATATGATTAAAGAAGTTAGAATGAGAGAGCTCAGAAGAACAATATATAATATGCATAAGAATTCAATAGCGATTAGTAAAGTTTTCTAGACTAAGAGCAATGGTTCAAATTTTATTAGTTTTATAAATAATTATATAGTTGTTTCAAATTTATTATTAATTATATTTTTTATTTATAAAAAAGGGTCCACGTTATAAACAATCATAAGGTGCATTTATAACTCTTCTAATATGATACATATAATTTATAAATGAATTGTTTCGACATGTTAACTTTGATTTCTTTTCTTAAGTAAAATCTTCAAACAAATCTAGTTGGTTGCATAATTTTTCAAAAAAAAATTGCAAAATAGAGAAAATGTGAATTAATAGCAAAATGACGCATAGGCTTTGTGGGGTCAGAATGAATGTGAGAGCTCTATTTCATTCTGTTTTCGGACAATAAGTTTCAACACCGGCGCGGGGAATAATGTGATTCTACTCTTTACGTACCTTAAAAATAAGTTATACTCTTACATGCACTGGCGCGAGGGACTAAACTAGTAGCCAAGACATATTTGGATTAAATGCGTGGATTTATGGATCATAATAATACCCATGCATGGCATAAGACTCATTTCGATATACCTTGTCTAAACAAGGTATATGTTGGGCAATGCATAAGACTCGAAATACCTTGTCTAAACAAGGTATATGTTGGGAATTATGTAATGGAGAAAATACTAATTTTTAGTCAGATAATTAGATTCCTAACATAGCCCTATCCCCTTTCTTTAATCCAAATATATCAAACATTAGTGACAAAGTTTTATCAGACATAATGTGAAACAAACATTGGAATGAAATAAAACTGAATAATATTTTACTATCCCGTAATTTATATCCCAAAAGCCGACTTCGAGGTTCATAAAATATGGAAATTGAATTCCACCAGAAATTTCGGTATGGCTTCAGCTGGAAAGTTCAAGATCCTTAGGTTGTACATACACATCATATAAGTAATTATGGTGACTTGTTTAAATGGAATTGGAGTTTCAAGGTACCAGCAAAAATACAGAATTTGATTTACCAAAGTTGATGAAAACGTGAACGTTTATGTTCCTACCTATTATCTGGATATACATTCGTTTGATGAGAAGTTTATAAGAAAACAGAAAATTCGAGTTGCTAAAGCTGAAGCATCAACCAATAATGTGGACTTACTAATATTTTAGATAACTTACCGACTTTTGAGCGACTGGACCGCCATTTTTCTAGGGTTTTGTCATATTGTTCATTATGTAATATCTATCTGAAACCAAATATCACTTCAAGCATTGTCATTCATATGGTATTGTTTGGATAAACACGAACAACATTACATTTAGAAAGCAACAATTAAAAAACAAAGATCAAACTGAAATAACAATTTTCAATTTTAAAATTGGCAAACTGCATCTCAACAATATTTAGTAAATCAACGGCTAAAAGAAGTAATAGAAAATTACTGACCAATTAGACATGGCACAAACTACCTATTTTCTATAGAAACTTCAATTTTAACTGGTTTGTAAGCATAGTGGGCATATCTTATATTGGATGTATTTATGTATCTTCAGAGACGCGACTAGTAAAGTAGTACTTGTGCACAACATGAAAATCAATACAACTCATTCAACCTCGACATCCCCTCTTCAGCCTGGTGAGTCTTTGCAAAGGCTTTCTTGGTAGGGCCTGGACGGTTCGTTTTCGACACATTTATAGGGAAACCAATTCCGCGGCCGATCACTTGGCTTCCCTTGCTTTTTATTTTCCGCTTGGGTTTCATTGTTAGGGTGACCTGCCCAATGGTATTTTTACTTTCCTTGCAAACGATGTTAGGGGTTTCGCTACTTCTCGCATGATTGCGAATTAGTCATTATCATGCGAATTAGTCATTTCTCTCGTGAATAAAGTTTACGAGAGTGTCGGCTCTCTTTTCAAAAAGAAAAAAAAAAAAGAAGGAATCCCTGTCCTCGGGAAAAAAAACTACCTTGAAGATTCAGCCGTTTTACTTCATTCAAGTTTATTAAAGGACAAATCATCCACATTGATACCCCCTTACAACATTCCCAGTAGGAACTTTAATCTGTCATACTTTGTTTAAGACCACAGTTGAACCACAATCACACACTGAGTCTTCAAAGAACCGATATTTGACGTTAAGACTCATGTGTGATTGAGAACAACAGCATTATTAGTGTGCACTTAGCATCGTTAATTATCATCCTCAGCATTAATTAATAAAATGATACATACCTCTGTATAGCTCCCTTGCTATGGCTTCCAATAACCAGTAACTGAACATGATACTTGTCTACAGCCTCACAAATGGTCTCTTTTTGTTGCTCAACTCGGTTTTTAACCTACGAAAACACGATGCATAGGACCCCTAATCACACCATCTTCTATCTATGTCAGCAAAGTAAATAATGTCACAAGATATAGCAATTAATGAAAAGCCAACTGAAGTTGTAAATACAGATAAGAGATGTAGAAACATCGTGTGGTTACATGCTAGTTAGTATTACATTGTAAATAACTTTCTAGTTCAGAAGTGTGACATACAAAAGTTCACAATGCCACACATACTTAAGCTTTTTCTACCTGATTACGAACTAAATAGACTTTTTATTTCAAGGATGTGAGAGTCTTGGGAGCCAAGATGTGGATCTAAAACAAATGGTGCTTCAGTGAAAGAAAAGGAACATTGTGTAAAGCGAAAACCCACTCCAGCGATTAAAGGAGACCGATCAAGAAGTGTAGAGTGGCTCAGGTTCCCTTTTCCTTTGAATCCTGAGAGCAAACAAAAAATACATCCATGTCAAGTGCCTACGGAGATATAAAAAAAAATGTAGAGTGAATAATAAATGCAACAAAAAATTCATACAAAGCAATTTATTATCCCAAGTGTTTTTAGATACACAACTGAACATGTTCATGGTCAATAAAAAAACACGACAGTGTTTAAGAGGTTTCAGAGTTTATGGCATTTGCATATAAGTTATATCAGTTTTTCTAACCTATGCCCACCTATATTCAGAACAATTTAGTAGATATTTAGATGAAATTTTATTAAACTTTACCTTAACCATTCGTAATTTCTATGTTATAGTTGCTAATTAATCGCCAGTGAATACAATAAGGGGAATTTATTTATTGTTACATGAGAAAAGGCTGAGCAAATATAACAAACTGACCAGTTATCTTCGGCCCATTTGCAGCCTTTTGTATCCACCACATGCAAGCTGTAGGCATGTCTCGAGCTTGGCGACTTATTCTCAAAGCTGGAGAAGGTAAAGATACGTCACACTTATGCAGGTATTATACGGCCTACAAACTCCGGTGATAATGATATAATCTACTTACCTCTGATGAACAAGATCTCCATGGATAACAACCAAGGAACCTGCTTTGACCTCAATTGGCACAAATTCCTTCTGATCATAGGTCGGTGAAGGCTTATCGAATGTCACCCCTTCATCACCCTTAATGAACCTTCTAACAAGCCCATCTGGAAATAGGACATAATAAATCAAAAGTTTGTGATTTCAAGTGAGCAACAGTTTGCTGCAGCAACAAAATTCTGGGAAATTGGCATATACTTTTATGAGATCCAGGAATAGCCCAAATGCAACCGTTCACTATAGTTGCATCTTCTAGGGCAAGCCACAAGCCAGTGCAAGTTGTAGGCTCGGTGTAAAGAAAGGAGTTATCTTGATGTGGCACAACTTCTCCTCCAATGCCTGGTTGCTGGAGACATAATTTCATACCCAGCACAGTCATGTACTAGTCAATATATCCAGCCTACTCAAATACTCACAAAAATAACCAAGCATTCATCCTAATCCAGCTAAGTATCAGAAACCAAGAATTACAAACAAGAAGTAATTAACACATGTAGAGTATTAAAAAAAAGTCCAACGAAGTATATTTCAAGAAAATGATTGACACGAGAAGTTATACAGCTTCAGTCGTAAAATTGCAGTATAAAGGGATGAAACACTGTCAAAAAGTTAGACTAGTTAGTAAAAGAGACATGGCCCTATCGAGAATAAGATGATGGATATGATATCCCATTTGCATAATACGTGTACGATGGGAGTAAACAACTGAATATAGTGCAGAGTAACGTTAAGTACTGTTATTTATTAGTGAAGTTGCTAATTTAGCCCATATTTATTGTTATACAACACCATCAATCAGCATGCTAAAAAATAACATGATAGTCATGCTTCAGAGTGAGTACCCTTTCGCAGTTACTAGCATGTACACCCATTGAGCCTATATACTACGCATTTTCCTGCTTACTAGGCATGCCAACATCTGATTTAAAAAGGCTCAGGAATTTTTATTCAAATAAATACAAGTCTAGGTAAACATATTGAAATGTGCAAGAAATATTATGGTACCTTAAATATGTACATAGACTGAATTATCACAGGCCTCTTGTAGCCTAAGGAATGAAGCATGCTAGAAACTTTTTCTGAACCTGAAATCTTTTGAAAGACAGGATCCATATCATGTAATGCTGCAAGAAAAAAAAAAATAATCTCAGATAACTTCTTAGCCCCAATTTTGATAGACAATGAAGAAAAGACTAGTAGAGAGACTACAAGTCACTCCAAAACATACCATGGCCAACTTTATTGATAGAAAGCTGCTTTGGTTGCTTAAGGCCACCGTCCTCGTGAAATGCTTTCTCTGATGAAAGAATAAGTATCAAAGGTGAGCTCAAAATTCCACCATATTGGCTACATATAGTAAAACAAACCGTGCAGCATACATACAAAACTCCTCTGAAAACAATTTATATCACCAAAGGAATTACAGATCAATATCCTTAATGACCAAGCAACTTAGAGAAAAAAACAGCAGAAAAAGCAACCTACTTAAAGCATACACTCTTATCTAAGATAGAAACTAAACCAAATGCGAACTGTTTAATTGGCAATAGACAAACTGATTTTGCTATGAGCAGAATAACAGCACAAAAAAATGAAATTGATTCCTAAACCTCTGAATTTGTTCACTTCCATATAAAATGTACCACTCCAATGAAAATTACTTATTTCCTACAAGATGAAATGGTTATAAAAACATGTATGAATCTCTGAAACAGAAAACCTTACCTTCAAAAAAGAAGGAAATATTATCCGCACTGTCGAAAAAATACTGGATTTTGGCGTGATTCTAGGGAGAGGCAAAAAGAAATCAAATTAATGAGATGATCGAAGAACAAGAATTGTAATCGGAATGAGTATCGGGAAGAGGAGAAGAAGAGATGCAAACATGGTCCTTGGTGGAGAAAATAACATAGGTGGAACAATCGAAGTCGTCGAGCAACTGCTCCATCCTTTTCCTCATCGATTCAACCTCTTCCGCGCTAGCAAAAGATTCCAAAACCAGAAAACCTAATCCAATAGAACAACGAACAAACAGATACGTCCTCATAGCTCGAGGGTGAAGACACGAAATGGATGTCAGAAGAGGAGGTAATTTGAAAAGAAATACCTTTGGAGTTAAAAGATTGCAGCTGTTCAGGGGTGAGATTGCCAACGATCGCCATGATCTTATATTTGAGTGCTTCGAATATTCAGTACAGATTAGTTTCAAGGGATTTCGATTTTCAATTCTAATGCTTAGCACTTACAGCAGTCAGCTGAACAAATACGCAAGTCGGTCTGTTAATTTTTTAATTTTTTTTTGGATAATTAGAACATATTTATCCATGAGATCACAAAGGGTCAATTTAAGACCACTTAGGTATCTATATATATATATCAGATATCAGGTATGGTCGTATGGATATGAGTATCGGATATCAGGTATGGGTATGAGATCGATATTTGATATCTGTGTTTGGTATAGTTTTTTCGGATATGAGATATCGAAATCCGAGAGATATTATATTGATATGTCATTATGGGGGAGGAGAAAGAAAAAGAGAAATATGTGTGTTTTTTAGAATGAAGGAGATATCAAATTGATACCTCTAGAAAATGGGGAATATCAAACCTATTCAAAAGTGGGATATCAGTATATGGATATCAAACAAGCCCTTATTATATTTCATGAGACTCGTCTTTTATGTACTCATTTATCAATAAGACCCCTAACTCGTAAATGAGCCTCACTATTCATACATAATAAAAAATATTAAAACTTCTAAATATATTAAAAATGGATGATTATAGATAGATAAAAATGTATTAGAATTATGTTGTTTTTATTTTATTTTTCAATGTCTAAATATCAAGATAAACCAGTTTGAAAAATTAAATTATAAAAAACTTGCTCCAATTATAGAGAGACATGTGGCATCTTTTGTGATTCCAAAGATGTGTTTGGTAGCACCTTCAAAACGACGTCGTTTCGGTTCGAATTTGGGCAATGTTTTTCAATCAATCAAACAAGGTATAGCAAGAGGGGTCTCATGTCCGGTCTCAAATTTGTTGTGTTTCTTGAGACTCTCCACCTAGTCGCATGCCCCGTTTCATTATTTAATGAAATAAAATCAATGAGACTCGCTTGGGTCTCATTGATAAACATGCCCTTAAACATCGTCCCAAAGAAACTTTATTAAAACGACTAGGAGATGGTGTCTGCGATACGCGCGGGGGCGGTTGTTACGTTTTTTGTTGTCGAATGTTCTCCAAACGTTGATTGAAGGTAACAGTCGATTTCTATACATGATTTGTTGTTTGTAAAGAGGTGTGTCGCAGTGATGGACTTTGCACTACGTATTTGATGGAGCGATCCGAATTGTGCATTTCTGATCGATTTAAGTCGTGTATCAAAAAAAATTAATTCGCAGTTCCGGTTGGGTTCTTATATAAATGTTGGGTTTGATTTCGTGAAAAAAACGGAACGTGTATACATGTCTTGTGTGGACATAATATATAATTATAGAACCAAACCCAAACATTGAAGATTAGTTATACTTAGGAGGTAACTAAATAAATTGGTTTGTAATTTCTCCTCAAAATGAGCTAGATGTGCACCACGATGAAGGCTCAAGACAAAAATAGTCAAAAGAAGGTGAAAGTCGTTGAGCATGTTTGGCTGTATTTCAGAAGAGTCTACCTAAGAAATGTGGAGATCCAGGTATGTTTACAATTCCATGTACAATTGGAGGTACCAAGTTCGATAAATCTTTGCTAGATTTGGGTGCTTCCATTAATGTTTTGTCTTCATCTCTATGTGAAACCTTGGGGGTTAGGACCTATGCAAGAGACTAGAGTAGTTATTCAATTGTTTGATCGTTCTAGTGTACGTCCTATTGGAATAGTAGAGGATGTTCTTGTTCAAGTTGATGATCCTACTTTTCATGCTGACTTTTTTGTGCTTGATATGGACCATGATAAACATGCAACCCCTATTATGTTAGGGAGACCTTTTCTAAAGACTGCAAATACGAATATTAATGTGAGTATAGGTGTTTTGACTATGGAGTTTGATGGGGATAAAGTTGAATACAATATATATTATATGAATCGCGTTGACAAAAATTCTCTAAATGTTATTGATGCGATTAATTCTACCTGTTTGGATAAATTGCAACTTATTATAGAGAATGTCATAGGAGATCCACATGTAGATAATGCTTTATCTACTAATTTGCAGGAAGTTCATGCTATTTTAGACCCCAATGGTAAGTTTTCTTCTCATCCATTAGGCATTCGCCTCACCATGTTAACTGTTTTTAGCGAAATTACCAACGAGATGATAACTAAGCAATTGTAGGGCAAAGATCAAAGAACTCGGTATAATCTCAACACTCAAGAACGATATAGAAAATTAGGGTTGAAGCTTGAACTTAGGTATTATTCGAATCGTGGTGATAAGCGGTGTTTTACATACCGCAACTATGGATTATTAGCTAGTTTTGTATAGGATTATGTTATTTGTTTCTATGTAATCTGTATCATGGAGCTGTTCGAGAGAAGATTTACATACGAGATTCCAAGAGATGATACAAGCATTGGAAGCATTGAAGCATAAGGAAGAAGCTGCTAAAGACGAAGACGAAGACGAAGACGAAGACTTGAAGAAATCAGCAGTTTCTGCCTCAGACAACATAGCCGCACCCGCGGGTTTCATCCTCAGCCAAGGATTCGAGAAAGCTCAAGCCGCGCCCGCGGGTCCCAAACCGCGCCCGCGACCCTCTGCCATCCGAAGAATCTGAAGAATCCCAAACCGCGCCCGCGACTCTCAACCCGCGGGTGCGGTTCCTCGACAGAAGAATCAAATTGATGTCTTTGCCATTTGAAGTAATTTGTGTTTAATTCTGTAACTTTCTATACGTTTTTAGTACCTTAATTCGGCTGTTACATTAGCTGATACTATTTAGGTGGTGGATGATCATCCTTGATCATCTAACCTTTGTTTTGCATAAGTTTTTGGAGAGTTTTTCACAAACTTATGAGTTGCTAAAGTTCTTTGTTTCACTTGGCGTTTGAAGCTTTTGGATTCAACAAGTTGTGAGTTTATCCTTTCCCTTTGTCTACTCTTTGATTGTCTCAACTCTCTTGTTTGTATTGTCGATGAACTAGATTTACTACTTTAGATTGATCACCTAAGTTAGTTTTAGGCAATGGCTATATGCACGCGAATCGAGGCATATATGCACGCGATTCTGTGCGCTCAACTTATGCGCACGCATCTGTGCGCAGTTCTTATGCGCATACGTGTTTTACGGGGTATTACGGGTACTTTTCGTAAATTTTCAGAGTCTGTAACAACTTGTGCGCCTAACTACTGCGCACAGATTGAGAATCTGTGCGCCCTGTTTCTGCGCACTACTCTAACATAGTAGCCGTTGAAATCTTTGAAAAAAGTAGCCGTTAAATGTAAAAGGGTGCGCTTAGGTTCTGCGCACAGGTGCTTAAGGGTTTGGGTTTGTGCGCGGATGGTTAGCGCACGGGTCTTTACAGTTTAGGATCCATCCATTTGGACCACAACGGTCATAAATGTGCCTATATAAAGCCACAAACTCTTCGTTTCCAACAAATTCATTCAAAACCTCTTCGTTTTCCAACAAATTCATTCAAAATGTCTCGTCGTAATCAAAACTCTCGTATGTTAGAGTTGATTAATCAAAGTTGTGAAGATAGTGATGAAGAACACGATTGGGATAGCGGATCACAAGAAGAGGAAGACGACCCGAACGACGACGAATGGTTGGATGGTTTCTTAGAAGACGAAGAGTTCGGCGACTGGGATCCGAGTGGTGAATTTGTGGTTAGTATAATATGTTATAATTTGAAACATATGGTAGCGTAATTAGTTTCAAATTAGTTTCATATGCTAGCATAATTAGTTTCATATGCTAGCCTAATTAGTTTCATATGATAGCCTAATTAGTTTCATATGATATCCTAATTAGTTTAAAGTAATGATTCGTATTTTGCCTTGTTATTTTGGTAGTAGTGTAATTGTCGCTCTACAATTACGTATAGGGGAAAGATTATTTGGATTATTTTAGAAGCGCACAATATTGGGATACTCCGCAAGAATTGTATGAGTGGGCGAGAGATAGAGGAAAGGAGTTAGTGATAGCTTTGGTAACGCGTAATTCAAGTCCGTACCAAATAAGTATTGTGTGCGATAGATTTGGAAAACCAAGATCTGGGAGGCCAAAGGTGAACAAAGAGAATCCAGAGTTGGCTGTTCCTAGGCTTAGAAAGTCGAAGTCGAAGAAGTGTGAGTGTAGATTTCAGCTACTGGCAGTGCGAAAGAAAAACATTCCCGGGGTCTCAGGAGAAAAATGGATTTTAGGTGTGATAGAAGGTCGGCATAACCATGTGCTACTTGCTAGTTTTCATGGGAATGCATTCGTGGGTCGAATGACGGAGGAGCAAGAGCTTTGTGCTAGGCGGTGGGGAGATGGAACTGGACGCAAGACGCCAAAAGAAATTATCTCTAAATTGAGGGAGAAGTACCCTGGTAATGTTACTTCAAGGAGACAAGTTGCAAACTTTTTGCAGAAGGTGAATTACGAAGATCGCGGAGAGCTAAACGTGACACAGTGGTCGCTTAAGTTTTTGCGAGACCACGACTACGTAGTTCACCCACATAGAGACACGACACACGGAGAGGTTGCAATATTATTCTTTTCTAACCAAGAGTCGTTGCGTTTGTTGAAGAAGTACCCGTACGTGGTAATTATCGATGCGACGTACAAGACAAACAAGTAAGTCTCTACAATACCTTGGTCGATATTTAGTTCGGATAATGATAAATGTTCTGTAGTGATATATGTTAATGTTTCAATAGATATGAAATGCCGCTCGTAGAGATCGTTGGATTCACCAGTACACACAAGACGTTCAACATCGCATATGCATTCACTAAAGCGGAAAGGATTTATCATTACACATGGATAATGATTCAATTGAAGTCATTATTCATAGATTTGGGAGTGATGCCAACGGCTATAATGACAGATTGCGAAGACGCGCTGATAAAAGGGATAAAGACTGTTTTCGGGAGCGAAGTTCAACATCTGTTGTGTTGGGTGCATATCAAACACAACATTGAGGCACATGCTTCGACCATCCTAAAGAGACAAATTAAAGTGGAAGCCTTTGCAGGACAATGTTGGGGACTATTTTGCTCAGCTACTGAAGAGACCTATGAACTGCGGCTCGAACAGTTGAAGAGATCTTGGAAGGGCGGCCTTGTGGGATACGTCGAGAGAACATGGCTTAATCCTCACAAGACAAGTATAGTGAGGGCTTGGACAGATCATAAGCTTCATTTCCTTACGAGGACTTCAAACAGGTAAATATTGATATTTTTTAGTTAAAGACGATTATATCATAACGGCGTACTTTCTGAACTTACCAACTTAACTGTTTTTTAGAGTTGAAGGGATGCACAAGGTTTTGAAAGATATTATTGGTTCCAGCAGAGGGGGCTTTAACAGAGTGATCGTACGGATCCATCATTCAGTACTCCTTCAGATTGATTCAATTAGGGCGAGCATGAACATGTCTCTCTCCAAACGACCAACTGATTTTGATGATCCAAACATGCATCCGCTTGGAAGGGCTATTTTTTCCCGACTATTCTACAAAGTGTCAGACAGGTGTTTTGATCATTTGTTGGCTACTTATGAGATCATGTTGACGGGGAAATTTCCTGAACAATGCACCGACCATTGGGTGAGGAACTGTCTTGGGTTGCCGTGCGTCCATCAAATTGCACACGTTATCATTTCAAACACACCCCTGATTGAGGATGACATTCACCCGTTCTGGAGGGATTTGCATTGGGATGACACTCCTGAAACAGAAGACGACCCAAATCTGAAGGTCCGAATGAACATTATAGAGTTGCGACTCCATGAAATGTTCACCAAGTTGGAACTTGGAACCTTGAAGAAAAGCACGGCATACCAGCTAGGTGAGTTGTATCAGGACTTGGAGCATCCTGAACTAACTACCTTGAAAGAACCGACAAATGTGAGAAGAAAAGGCAGGCCAAAGGGTGCAAAGAACAAGGATAAGGAGGAGGTTGACAGTGAAAATGACAAGGAGGATGACATAAAACAAGAAGATATGGAGCAGTATGAGATGGAGGAGGCAAAGCAGAAATCAAAAGGAAAGAAGAGTACAGGAGCAAGACGGCCAGGTCGTCCTAAAAAGGAGGAGGATGACAGTGAAAATGACAAGGCGGAATCGAGAGAGAAGAGTTATTTTGAGCACAAACAAGAAGAGCTGGAGAAGTATGAGAAGGAGGAGGCAAAGAAGAAATCAAAAGGAAAGAAGAAGGCAAACAATACAGGAGCAAAACGACCAGGTCGTCCTAGAGAGCAAACAACGACATCACTTCCCGTGGTCATTGAGGCCGAGGAGTTGCATTCTCAACCCATGCCCGACCTATCACAGCCTGAAGGATCAAACTACACTGACTTCGATCAGTGCCCTGAAGAACTTGGTGTTCCTCTCATTCATAGGGGGGTTGACTTCGGCATTGACAATTTGGATGATTTTTGGCTTCCATACATCACAGATGTTAGACAGATACGTTCTGACGGACATTGTGGTTATAGGTCGATGGCCTTACTTCTGGGAAGAAAAGAACAAGAGTACGGAAACATTCGGCGTGAGCTGGTAACGGAGCTGCTTCAGAACCGAGAATTGTACGAGCCTATTCGTCGTCGTCTTCGTCCGGGTACTTGGGAGGATCTTATTCTCCAAGTTAACCATTATAGAAGCCCTTGTTCAGAACTGTACTGGTTGCACTTTCCACTTATGGGCTTAGTGTTTGCCACCCTATACCAAGTTGGCCTCGTGTTATTGTGTTGGGATGCTCTGACCTTTTGCTTACCGCTAAGGTGTAGAACAGAAAACGCTGATCCTCCACGACAGATTTTCGGCATGGCACACGTAGGCAACCGTGACCACTTCATACCGGTAAAGTAGACAATTGTACTTGATACTTGTGTAATCATAGTTTTTTGTTTAATATCTTAAGTTGATTGTGTTTATATAGGTGGCGTTGATGGTTGGTTCGCCACTACCGCATACTCCCGGTTCGTGGAAGAAACACGTAGATCCAAACATTCAATGGTGGGAAGAAACATTTGGGGACAATTTGAGGATGTATCGAGAGTACCGCATTTCAAATGGTCGGGCACCAGATCCATTCATGTATAAAGGAGGGACCGAACCCGTTCACATATCTGACTGAGTGAGTTTGTCATGTAATAATTAGAAGACGCATTGGAATTTCTTAGTTTGTAATGCCTTGGTTTTTAATGTTTCGTATTTGTTATTTTGGTAGTAGTGTAATGGTGCTTTATATAACAATGAATGGATCAGATTGCATTGGAATTTCTTAACACGTTCGAGAGACAAAGAAGCGACAATGAAAATACATAATGAAAGTACATAATGAAAGTACGTAATGAAAGTACGTAATGAAAGTACACAACGAAAGTACACAATGCTCATAACATTAGATGTCTACGATTTAGGCGTCGTCGGCAGAAGAGGAAGAGGAGTCGGAAGCATAGACGATACTACAAACCATCAACCGCAATTCTTTTTCTTTAATCTTAAACCTTTCCATCAGGACCTTCACTCTATTGTCACTCTTCTTTTTCTTGATGATTAATTTCGTGATAGCACGTAAAGCAGTAGGGGTATGCTCTGGATCAATAAACCTGATTCCGAAGAAACAATTGCATGCATAATGCCTTCGTCCATACTGGTCAGGCATGTCTTCGTCATTGTTAACGTAAACATTACACATTTGGCGACACCTTTTTGTACCAGTACACATTATCTGTGGAGGGTCAGGCTTCACACGTCTTGGTGATGATGATGATGATGCCATATTCGTAGTTATGTTCTTCCAAATAAGTAAATAATAAAACTTTAGTTATAAACATGAAAGCATATACAAAAAACAAAGCATGTACAAAAATGAACAAAATAAAAATTTACCGATTAAGCAGGGAAACTTCGATTTTTGCTCTAGTTGAGATGGATGAACTAGTTGAGATGGATGAAATAGTTGAGATGGATGAAGAAATCACCACCTTCAAACCGTTGGTTTTATAGGAATTTATGTATATGGTGCGCATTGATTCTGCGCACAAGGAGTTACCGATTCAAAATAACGGTAACTAAAAGTGCGCTATGTAGTTGCGCACAAATTTTTAACGGTAATTTTCTGTGCGCGTTACACCTGCGCACCAAAAGTTACAGATTCAAAAAGTTACAGAATAGGTGCGCTTTACCTTAGCGCATGGCTGAAATTTCTGTGCATTCTACCACTGCGCACTATACTCTTCATTCTTCGAAATAGTTGCGATATGAAGGGTCTAGCACATCGATATGGATTATGTTTGAAAAACTTATACAAAATAGTGTTATTAGGCATATAAAGTGTGTATACGGTCTCCCCGTCACAAAAAGTTGATCGAAAATACGCGAAAACGCAAAAAAACCCTTATCGGTCCTGATGGCCTGTTAAGGTCGAGAATAGGCGGTTCGATGCCCAAACGACGTCGGAATGCAATGAAACTTGTTTTCAATGCATATTATAGCTATTTAACCTTGTCGGTAACTTCGAGTCAAAAACTCGAGCTCTTCGAGTAACACCTCCTTTGTAAACCTTCACTAGTCTTTCATTCTTCGAAATAGTTGCGATATGAAGGGTCTAGCACATCGATGTGGATTATGTTTGAAAAACTTATACAAAATAGTGTTATTAGGCATATAAAGTGTGTAAACGGTCTCCCCGTCACAAAAAGTTGATCGAAAATACGCGAAAACGCCTTGGAGGCCTTATATGCGCATTAGATCTGCGCACATTATTCTTTGCGCAAGTGTTAAGCGCACGGTTGAAGACCGTTAAAATATGGCGGTTGAAATATGACCGTTGCGTGCGCATAACATCTGCGCACGAAACGGTCATATTTCAACAGCAAAAAACAAAGCTATAAAAGGGGGGTTGCACTCACCTCAATTCACCAATCTCACCATTTCTCTCTTAACCTCACCAATCTCACCATTTCTCTCTTAACACTCGCTATGTCGCACAGTTCATCATCAAGCAACGCTGCCCTTTTTTATTGTAAATGTGATCGACCAGCGGTAATGAGGAGTTCAGAATCTCGAAGAAACCTCGCTCGAAGGTTCTGGACATGCGCTGGTACTGGTGGTTACATTTGTGAATTCCGCGAGTGGATCGATCCACCACACCCTTGTTACTCCTTAGCTGCAATAAGAGATCTATTCTCGAAGATACGTACGTTGGAGGAGGAAAACGCCGATCTTAAGGCGACCCTGGCTTCCAATCGTTAGTTAAGTGGTTGTTGTAATCGTTAGTTAAGTAATTGTTGTAATCGTTAGTAAACAAGCATAGCACTAGACAAAGAGAAGTTGAGGAGGGACAACCTATAAAGATCCCCAACCGATATTGGTTTCGATGTTCGGATTTAGCAAAATGTACGAACTAATAAGAGTTTGGAAACTGGTTATTAGTTGGTACATATTGCCGACTCCGAACATCGAAACCAATCATCGGTTTGGGGATCTTCATAGGTTGGTCTTCCTCACCATCTCTTTGTGTAGTGTTGTTGTTGAAATTTGTATTTCGTTTTCAAGTCAATATAGTTTTTCACGTCTTGTTGTTCAGATTTGTATTTGCATTATTGTTCGGAGTCATTTTGAATATTCAAACAAGCAAAACATAAAATTTCAAACCATCACACAAAAAAAGGCATACATAAAACATCCATCAAACAAAAACAGAAGTCGAGCATCTAGTCCTGAGTCTCCTGAGTATAAGGCGGAGCATCCTCCCGAGGCACATCACCCTGAGTCATATCATCCTGGTGCGCATCCTCCTGAGTCGTATCATCCTGAGTGCCACATCCACTCCCCTGGCCTCTCTCATTAACAGAATCTCTGTAAACAGGAGGTGGTGGTGCCATCCGCGATGCACGTGGGGGAGATGGTGCCAAAGGTGCCTGAGGTGCCTCTAAGATTGCAAGCCAACCACAAATCACATCTTCAGTGGCCCAAGGTCGATCCGAGATAGGGGTGTCTAGAAAAGAGTGCATCATGGCTTGAAGGATCTGACAACGCTGCAAACAAAACGTAAATTTAATCGTTAGTTAAGGTCTAAAACTAAGTTTTGTACAAACTTTATAGAATTTTACATACCGCTAATGCATCGATAGGCACCGGGGTATATCCATAGCGAGGCGGGCGATCATGTCTCTCAGAGGATGGATCGACGACGGGATGTGAGAACTCGTCCAGCCAATCCATATAGTCATCAGACATCTTCCATGCTGGCTCTGCAACCGGCCCATCCAGATCGATCAGAGGCCTCGACTCTGCGTCCCATGCAAGAAGAAGCTCAGGTGCATAAACGACGTCATACCTCGTGCAACCCATGGGCCGATTAAATGACAACGGCTGAATGGGTGGGTCGGGAACGGGCTGAGCCCGCCCAAACTGCCGCAGGACTCTCCTAGGGTTGTAGGCCTCATGAAATTTCCAGATGCTCAATACGCCCTCAAATCTCGTAGGAGAAACCTCTGGTGAGTTGAAGTCCAAATCTCTCCATGGCTGCCAGTTAACCTGAAACAAATAACAAGCCAAATTAGACACGTATTGCGGTAATGAAATAAAAAATATAAGAAATTAAATCCAAACCTGCTCATATCTCATGTTGTCGAGCATGCGACGGATGGCAACCAAACGCCCAGTATCCGAGCTAAGTGGTGTATACAATCCTACAGCAGCATCTCCATGGGCGAATGCAGGGTTCGTGACAAAGTGATCACGAAAATGAGGAAAGTATGCCCAGATCCAGCACTACATATAAACAATTACAGATTATTAGTAAAACTACGTGAATAGTTAAGAGTTATTCACCAAGACGTTAAAGACAAGATCTTACCCTCAGAAGAATCCCACATGAACCAATGGTTGCCGTCTCGACTCTAGATGCAGACCCTAAATTGCGATACACTAACGCAAGTATGCCGGCTCCCCATGCAATGTCCCCTGTACGATCATGGTTGAGAACAAGCGCCCCGTACTGGACCTTGACACCCTTTGTCGACCTGTCCACCAAGACAGTCGAGCCCAGAAGCAAAAGGAGATACAGAGTGGCAATGTGACTCTCATTCCTGACTGGCGCATCAAACAAAACTTCCAACCGAGCATTGAGGGCACCAAAATGAATGCCACCTGAGCTATAACATGCCTTCATGTCATCAGCCTCCTGACCCATAGCGTCCGCAAGCGCCGCATAGATCTGGTCATCTGTCATAGGTGAATTGCAGCTACGACCATGTATACGGACTCTGAGGATCTGCATCACGTCATGTAGGCAGATGGTCATCTCAGCAAATGGCATATGGAAAGTGTTGGTCTCTGGATGCCACCTCTCCACAAAAGCAGAAATCAATGCAGCATCGATCTGAGACGCTATGCCCACTCGGCGCAGCTCTGTCAGCCCAGAACGCTCAGCAAGCCTGAACCATGTACCCTCCTCAGCTGAAATATGATGCTCATAATCATGAACCTGTGCAGATCTGTACATCACCCTCAGGAGCTTCCTAGCCTAAATAAGTACAGAAAAAAATTTGCGTCCGGTTAGTAAATAAGAAACGTATAACTTATTATAAGCATTCAGATCAATGTTATTGAACATACCGGATCTAACGGAGCCGCCTCAGCCTCGGCCTCATCCCCGTCCCCATCCTCTGGCTCATCCTCTGCCTGAATATCTCCTACTCGTCGTCTCTGCCTGGGACGACGACCACCTCTAACTGGAGCCGCAACCTCCTCACCAACAACCTCCTCAACTGCAGCCCCCTCAGCGACTCCCTCAGCAGCAACACCCTCACCACCAACTCCCTCAGCACCCTCCTGACCTCTCCCTCTCCCTCTCCCTCTACCTCTCCCTCTCCCTCTCCCACCACCTCGGCCTCTTCCTACAGCACCCTCACCACCACCTCGGCCTACAGCTTCCCCCGCACGGGCACGCTTCCTAACCTGCACCGGGGGCACCAATGGTACACCGGGAGCGGGCCCTGGAAGAGGACCACGCGACCATATCCATCTCGCTATATGCGTCTCATAAGAACACAATAGGTGAGGCGCACGTGGACGACAAATGTCCTGCATCGAGTCCCCGAGCCAAGGAAAATAGGTCGCTAAGGCATGGTCATCGTCGTCTAAATCTCTCGACACTGGCTCTGAAGATGCGACTGGCTCTGCAGATGCGACCGTAGGAGGAGAAGATGTCGACGTTTCTGCATCTGTCACTGCAGGTAAATCCTGCTCTGTATGCTCTGAACTGCGAGGTAAAGCATCCTGAAACAGAGGTGCGTCCTAGATATCATAGTCATCCGTGGTCACCTGCGCCTGTACTGGTGTGGGCTCGATAGGGTCGAACGCAGTAACATATCGACCAGGATAATCTACGTCGTCATGGAAATCTCCTGTCTGTCCATCCATCTCCATATGCGCACCATCTATCTCCTGTTGCTGCAGCTGTGCCTCCTCGTACTCATTCCCTGGCTCACGGCGCTCAGGTGATCCGGTGCCAAAAAATCGTTCGAGGGCCTCGAACGATAATCGCACACCGGCTGCCACATCATGTCGACGTGGAAGCCGTTCCGCTACTGGTGCGGGCATCGTGTTGCCCATCTGATCCATGACGGCTTGTATAGTCTACATGTTTTTACATTTTTAGTATGACTAATTCATACTAAAATATTCGGAAATAATTTGCAACTTCGTAATCAAATTCGAGTCTTTATATCTACGAAAACTAAAGTTTTTAATAGGAATTGTTAGAAATTTAACAATTAAGTCATAACTAGTTATGACTGTTAAGTTTCTAATATTTAATTCATAATTACTAAAAAAAAACATCTCAACTAATACGAAATAATAATCACTACTATTACTAAAAAATTACAATTAATACGAATTCATAATAATTCGATTAGGCATTCGATTAATGCATAATAATCTGAAACTTAATCGTAATTATAAAAAATTACGATTAATAAGAATTCTAATATTTAATTCATAAAAAACTGAAATTTAATCGTAATTATGAAAAATTACGATTAAATTACAATTAATACGAATTCTAATATTTAATTCATAAAAAACTGAAATTTAAACGTAATTATGAAAAATTACGATTAAATTACAATTAAGATACGAATTCTAATATTTAATTCATAAAAAACTGAAATTTAATCGTAGGATGCCTTTTGGATTATGTAACGCGCCCGGGACCTTTCAACGATGTATGGTAAGTATCTTCTCGGAATACATTGAACATTTCATAGAAGTTTTTATGGATGATTTTATGGTACATGGGGATAGCTTTGATGCATGTTTAAATCATTTGTCACTCGTGCTTAAAAGATGTGTAGATACTAATCTAGTATTGAATTCTGAAAAGTGTCATTTTATGGTTGAACAAGGGATAGTATTGGGGCACATAATTTCAGCTAGGGGTATTGAGGTCGATAAGGCAAAGATTGACGTCATTCAATCGTTGCCTTATCCTACTAATGTGCGTGAAGTGCGTTCTTTCCTAGGCCATGCAGGTTTTTATCGCAGGTTTATCAAGGACTTCTCTAAGATCTCCACGCCCCTATGTGAGCTTTTGAAAAAGGAAGCTACTTTTGACATGTCGAATGTGTGCAAGAAGGCATTCGACACTCTGAAAGCCCACCTCACCGAAGCACCAATCATCCAAGTACCCGATTGGTCTCTACCCTTTGAGATCATGTGTGATGCTAGTGATCATGCAGTGGGAGCCGTTCTTGGTCAAAAAGTCGGAAGAGCAATGCACGTCATCTACTATGCTTCCACGACTTTGAACGGAGCTCAGAGGAATTACTCCACCACGGAAAAGGAGTTGCTAGCCATGGTGTTTGCCCTTGAAAAATTTCGGCAATATCTTTTGGGCAGGAAGGTGATTATCCACACGGACCACGCTGCTCTTCGTTATCTCATGACGAAGAAGGAATCAAAGCCAAGACTCATTCGATGGGTTTTGCTCTTAAGCGAGTTCAATGTGGAAATCCGGGACAAGAAGGGAGTCGAAAACTCCGTTGCTGATCATTTGAGCCGGATTGTGCAAGAGGACGGTAAATTACAGGTTCAAATTCAAGGTACATTCCCGGACGAAAACTTGTATCAAATTCATTCTGTAATTTCTGCTTCTGCTGAGAACAAGCCGCACCCGCGGGTTGTGCTCTCAAGTATTTTCGGAAAAGGGAGAACCGCGCCCGCGGCTAAAAACCCGCGCCCGCGGTTTGTGTTTGCCAGAAGTCTCATGGCAAGGAGAGTCGCGACCGCGGTTTTCTGACAGCCGAGTATGCAGAAATTGACCCCGAATACAAGCTTTTCGCCCTCCGGTCTTTCAAACCATGGTTTGCCGATATCGTGAACTACCTGGTTCGCGAAGAATTCCCGCCGAACTACACCAAAGCTCAAAAAGATAGGATCAAGAGGGAATCACGTTTCTACGTTTGGGATGACCCCTACCTTTGGAGACATTGTGTTGACAAGGTAATCCGACGATGCCTCCCGGATAACGAGGTACAGTCTGTCCTTACTTTTTGTCATTCTCATGCATGTGGGGGGCATTTTGGGGCTAAAAAAACGGCTAGGAAGGTATTGGACGCCGACTTCTATTGGCCACACATCTTTCGGGATGCGTTTGCCTTTTGCAAAGCTTGCGACCGATGCCAAAGGGTCGGAAAAATTTCTAAACGAAATGAGATGCCACAAACACCATTAGTCTTTTGTGAGATTTTTGATGTTTGGGGTATTGATTTCATGGGACCCTTTCCTAGTTCGTTTGGGAATTTATACATTTTACTTGCGGTGGACTACGTTTCCAAATGGGTGGAAGCGAAGGCCACCAGAACTGATGATTCCCGAGTGGTAGCAGGTTTCTTGAAGGAGAATATCTTTTCTCGTTTTGGGATTCCAAAGGCTCTTATAAGTGACCAAGGTACTCACTTTTGCAACAAGACGGTGAGTGCACTTTTAAAGAAGTACCATGTCACTCAACGAGCCTCAACTGCTTATCACCCCCATTCCAATGGACAAGCTGAGGTGTCCAATAGGCAAATCAAGGGGATTCTGGAAAAGACGGTGGCTCCTAATCGAAAGGATTGGAGTCTAAGGTTGGATGATGCACTTTGGGCGTATAGGACCGCCTACAAAACTCCAATAGGAATGTCCCCATATCGACTTGTGTTTGGGAAGGCTTGTCACCTTCCGGTGGAGTTAGAGCACAAGGCGTGGTGGGCGGTGCAAAAATGCAACATGGAGTTGGATGAGGTAGGCGACTTTATGAAGTTGCAAATCCAAGAGCTTGAAGAGATACGCCGGGATGCGTATGAGAATGCGGTGATCTACAAGGAAAAGACGAAGGCTTGGCATGACAAGAACATCTTGAGGAAAGATTTCAAGGTGGGAGACAAGGTCTTGCTCTACCAATCTCGTCTTCAACTTTTTCCGGGTAAGTTGCGATCCCGGTGGAATGGCCCGTATGTTGTTGCTCGCGTCTTTCCTCATGGCGCCGTGGAGTTGTTTGACAAAGACAACCACAACGTCTTCAAGGTTAATGGTCAAAGGTTAAAACCTTACCATGAGGGATTCACCAAAGTGTCTTTCGATGAAATGGCTCTAGAAGAGCCAACTTTTGAAAATTGAAGACGGGAAACCAAGTTGAGCCACGACTCTAACCAAGGCGCTGCTTGGGAGGCAACCCAGGGTATTCTTCTTTTTCCCTTGAATTTCATTTTCTTTTTAATTGTTTTGTTTTCTATTTTCTAGGAAGTCAAGACGAGAAGACGATGGTCGTTTGCTACTAAAGGAATTGACGATTCTTCTTTTCGTTTATGAAAGAAAAAAAAAAAAAAAAAAAAAGAATAAAAAAGAATTGACGGTTCATCTTCTACCCTTTTCCATCTCAGATTTCATCTTCTACCCTTTTCCATCTCAGATTTCATCTTCTACCCTTCTTCATCTCAAATTTCGCTCTCTACCTCCCACCACATAAAAATCCTCCCATCCCTCCAATCATACCCTACCTCCCACTTCTCTTTCTCAAAACACCAAAATCCTCCCACCAAACCCTTTTCTTTAACAACACCAACATCCTCCACAGCCACACCTCCGTCCACCGTGACCACCGCCGGAATCCAACCGCAACCGCGGCTCAAAAACCCGCACCCGCGGCCTAGCCCTGCCAAAAAGCTTTCCACCTCGCCGAACCCGCACCCGCACCTGCGGCTCAACACCCGCGCCCGCGGCTTCGTCTTGCCAAGCAGTTCTCCGCCTCGCAGAAACCGCACCCGCGGCTACAAACCCGCGCCCGCGGCTCCCTCCTCGCTAGAAATCAGAAAAACCCAAAACCGCACCAGCGGTTTACAACCCGCGCCCGCGGCTTTTGCCTCTGTCATCCATTTTTCCTGATTTCGGTAAGTTTTTCCGACAACCGCCCTCATCGTTGTTGATTTTCTTACGCCTCGGGGAGGGCTTTTTGCTATTGTGCTGCTGCTGCTGCTTGGTATCTTGTTGTGTGCGGATTTGTGGTAGCATTTGCTTTGTGTATACACTTTGATGGCTGCAGCAGGAACGTCTCGAGGCCACAAAAATGATTTGTGGCAACAACAGGTTCAGGCTAACTTAGCTTTTTTAAGGGCTAAGCTGTGTGTAGCCACGAGATTTTTCCATCGACGTACACTCGATGATTTGGGTATGACTGCATGCACTGAGGCCATGCTTGAGCACGCAGGGTTTCATGGTTTCTTCTTCAGGTCAGCTCCCACTCATGCCGAGGCTACCTATCAGTTTCTGGCGAGCCTCAAGTCCAAGACCGTCTCGGAGACCACCTTCATCTCAGCCATCCAGTTCATTTAAAATGGACGATCCTTTACGGTTCAGGCTGAACAGCTGCGCCACATCTTGGGAATCTCTCAGGTTCCCTCTGCAGATTTTGACACTACAGTTGGTGACAGCCCTACACAGGTCTGGTACACATGGACGGGACAAGTTCGGGACACCCATGGTAATGATTATAATGCTAAGATGTCCCATCCATGTCTCCGCCTGACACAACGGGCCCTATCTATGGCCTTCTTTGGGCTTTCTGAGGTGAACAAGGTGCCTGCCTACCAGCTGAAATATCTATATGCTCTTATGCCGGAATGTCAGGTAATTCCGGATTGGCTCTCACTATTTGTTCACTCCTGTAAGACAGCCCGCTCGAAACCAAGGGGACAGATTGCTTTGGGTGGCATGATCACCCTCATCTTAGAGGCTGTCGTCCCCGACTGGGAGACTCTTGACTGCGTAGGTAGTCCGGACCCCTCAATGGGTCCCTATTTGCTGGATGCCACATTTCTGCAGACTCGACTTAGGTGGCTCAAGTCGGTTACTGTAAATGCGGACGAGCGGATGTGGGTTTGGCTCGGTCCTCCCGAGATTGCTCTCACAGAGGACTTTGCTTATGGGCCAGCACATACTTTTAGGATCAACCCAACACCCGCTCCCCTCGTGCAGCTGCTCGACGACGAGCTCGCGGTGGGATCAGCATCCAGGAGCTGGATCAACAGCCAGTTGACCTTGAGGATGAGGATGATGATGATTTCCAAGAGCATGCCCCTCGTTTTCAGCCTCAGAGGCAATGGGGCGAAGGCTCATCATCTGCAGCTCCTGCTGACATACCTTGGGAGCAACGTCTTTTCGAGCGGATTGAGTTTGTCTACCAGTCGGTTCAGACGGTGAACCAAAATGTTGAGAGGCTGCAGCAGTCGGTGGATGACTTACGGCTCGACATGCATGCTCGTTGGCCCGACTATCCAAATCGGGATGACCCGGATCAGTGAGCTTCTTTCTCTCTTCCTCATTATTTTTCTATGTCTTACACACTGAGGGCATTGTGCACTTCAAGTATGGGGGAGGGAAATTAGTTCATTGCTTATCCTAGAGTAGTTTCATTTCCTTGTTATTTCCCTTCGGTTTTTATTTGGTTTGTACTTTGCATGGAATTAAAAACAGAAAAAGCCACAAAAATACGAAAAAAGGCAAATGAAAATCCTGGGATGGAAATATCCATGCAATAAGCGGGTAGTTCGGCTTGCATTAGGCTTGGCAAAAAAGGACTTGAGGGCGGTAAGGAATGGTGAGATTGAAAATGAAATGAGTGGCTAGGTGAAAACCTTTCGAGGCGCCTAGGCAAAATGAGTGAAATGAGTGTCTTAGGACAAAATTTTTTGCATGTTAACCACTATGGAAGACCAAATTGATAGATTTATTTCTCATCATATTGTTTGTATACTAAATGTGTTAGTGATTTGTATTTTCTTTGTTTTTCATACTTCCTGAGAACTTTGAGTGATTATTGTAAAAGAGTAAGTTTCTTTTAGCTTACTCGGGGACGAGCAAGGTCTAAGTATGGGGGAGTTTGATAAGCGGTGCCGCAACTATGGATTATTAGCTAGTTTTGTATAGGATTATGTTATTTGTTTCTATGTAATCTGTATCATGGAGCTTGATAAGCGGTGTTTTACATACCGCAACTATGGATTATTAGCTAGTTTTGTATAGGATTATGTTACTTGTTCCTATGTATCTGTATCATGGAGCTGTTCGAGAGAAGATTTACATACGAGATTCCAAGAGATGATACAAGCATTGGAAACATTGAAGCATAAGGAAGAAGCTGCTGAAGACGAAGACGAAGACGAAGACTTGAAGAAATCAGCAATTCTGCCTCAGACAACAAACCGCACCCGCGGGTCTCAAGCCGCACCCGCGGGTTTCATCCTCAGAAAAGGATTCGGGAAGGCTAAAACCGCACCCGCGGGTATCAAGCCGCACGCGGGTCTCAAGCCGCGTGCGGCTTGATTGGATCCGCTCTGCAGCTCCTGAACTTGTCCCGTCCATCTGCAGCTCCTGCTGACATACCCTCACCCTGCGCAGAAATTCTGTCCAGACGAAACCGCACCCGCGGCTACAAACCCGCACCCGCGGCCTCGCCCTGCCAAAAAAATCTCCAGCTCGCATAAACCGCACCCGCGGCCCCAAAACCGCGCCCGCGGTTCCCTCCTCGCCAGAAATCAGACAAAGGCTAAAACCGCACCCGCGGCCCCCCACCCGCGCCCGCGGTTTCCACCTCTGCGTCCATTTTACTGATTTCAGTAAGTCTTCTCCCAACCGCACTAATCATTGTTGATTTGCTTACGCCTCGGGGAGGGCTTTTTGCTATTGTGCTGCTGCTGCTGTGTGGTATATTTGTTGTGTGCGGATTTGTGGTAGCATTTGTTTTGCGTATACACTCTGATGGCTGCAGCAGGAACATCCCGAGGCCACAAAAATGATCTGTGGCAACAACAGGTTCAGACCAACTTAGCTTATTTAAGGGCTAAGCAGTGTGTAGCCACGAGATTTTTTCATCCACGTACCCTCGATGATTTGGGTATGTCTGCATGCACTGAAGCCATGCTAGAGCACGCAGGGCTGCAGGGTTTCTTATACAGGTCAGCCCCCACTCATGCCGAGGCTACCTATCAGTTTCTGGCAAGCCTCAAGTCCAAGAACGTCTCAGAGACCACCTCCATCTCGGCCATCCAGTTCATCTACAATGGACGGTCCTTTACAGTTCAGGCTGAACAGCTGCGCCACATCTTGGGAATCTCTCAAATTCCCTCTGCAGATTATGATACTATAGTTGGTGCCAGCCCTACACAGGTCTGGTACACATGGACGGGACAAGTTCGGGATACCCACGGTAATGATTATAATGCAAAGATGTCCCATCCATGTCTCCGCCTGACACAGCGGGCTCTCTCTATGGCCTTCTTTGGGCTTTCTGAGGTGAACAAGGTGCCTGCCTACCAGCTGAAGTATCTGTATGCTCTCATGCCGGAATGTCAGGTAATTCCGGATTGGCTCTCACTTTTTGTTCACTCTTGTAAGACAGCCCGCTCAAAACCGAGGGGACAGATTACTTTGGGTGGCATGATCACCCTCATCCTAGAGGCTGTCGTCCCCGACTGGGAGACGCTTGACTGCGTAGGTAGTCCGGACCCCTCAATGGGTCCCTATTTGCTGGATACCACGTTTCTGCAAACCCGACTTAGGTGGCTCAAGTCGGTTACAGTCAATGAAGACGAGCGGATGTGGGTTTGGCTCGGTCCTCCCGAGATTGCTCTCACCGAGGATTTTGCTTATGGGCCAGCCCATACTTTTAGGCTCAACCCAGCACCCGCTCCCCCTCGTGCAGCTGCTCGACGACGAGCTCGCGGTGGGATCAGCATACAGGAGCCGGTTCCGCAGCTGGATCAGCAGCCAGCTGACCTTGAGGATGATGATGATGACGACTTCCAGGAGCCTGCCCCTCATTTTCAGCCTCAGAGGCAATGGGGCGAAGGCTCGTCTTCTGCAGCTCCTGCTGACGTACCTTGGGAGCAGCGTCTTTTCGAGCGGATTGAGTATGTCTACCAGTCGGTTCAGACGGTGAACCAGAATGTTGAGAGGCTGCAGCAGTCGGTGGATGACTTACGGCTCGACATGCATGCTCGTTGGCCCGAATATCCAAACCGGGATGACCCGGATCAGTGAGCTTCTTTCTCTCTTCCTCGTTATTTTTCTATGTCTTACACACTGAGGGCATTGTGCACTACAAGTATGGGGGAGGGAAATTAGTTCATTGCTTATCCTAGAGTAGTTTTATTTCATTTTCATTTCCATTCGGTTTTATTTAATCAAGTTTGTACTTTGCATGGAATTAAAAACAGAAAAAGCCACAAAAATACGAAAAAAAGGCAAATGAAAATCCTGGGATGGAAAAATCCATGCAATAAGCGGGTAGTTCGGCTTGCATTAGGCTTGGCAAAAAAGGACTTGAGGGCGGTAAGGAATGGTGAGATTGAAAATGAAATGAGTGGCTAGGTGAAAACCTTTTCGAGGCGCCTAGGCAATATGAGTGACATGAGTGTCTTAGGACAAAATTTTTTGCATGATAACCACTATGGAAGACCAAACTTGATAGATTTCTTTCTCATCATATTGTTTGTATACTACATGTGTTAGTAATTTGTAGTTTCTTTCTTTTTCATACTTCCTGAGATCTTTGAGTGATTATTGTAAAAAAGTAAGTTTCTTTTAGCTTACTCGGGGACGAGCAAGGTCTAAGTATGGGGGAGTTTGATAAGCGGTGTTTTACATACCGCAACTATGGATTATTAGCTAGTTTTGTATAGGATTATGTTACTTGTTCCTATGTATCTGTATCATGGAGCTGTTCGAGAGAAGATTTACATACGAGATTCCAAGAGATGATACAAGCATTGGAAACATTGAAGCATAAGGAAGAAGCTGCTGAAGACGAAGACGAAGACTTGAAGAAATCAGCAATTCTGCCTCAGACAACAAACCGCACCCGCGGGTCTCAAGCCGCACCCGCGGGTTTCATCCTCAGAAAAGGATTCGGGAAGGCTAAAACCGCACCCGCGGGTATCAAGCCGCACCCGCGGTTCTCACTTTCAGCCAACCCATTCAAGAAAGATCAAGCCGCGCCCGCGGGTCTCAAGCCGCGCCCGCGGCCCTCTGCCATCCAGAAGAAGCTGAAGAAATCCAAAACCGCGCCCGCGGCTCTCAACCCGCGGGTGCGGTTCCTCGACAGAAGAATCAAATTGAAGTCTTTGCCATTTGAAGTAATTTGTGTTTAATTTTGTAACTTTCCATACGTTTTTTAGACCTTAATTAGGCTGTTACATCAGCTGAATACTATATAGGTAGTGGATGATCATTCTTGATCATCTAACCTTTGTTTTTGCTTAAGTTTTTGGAAGAGTTTTCACAAACTTATGAGTTGCTAAAGTTCCTTTGTTTCACTTGGCGTTTGAAGCTTTTGGATTCAACAAGTTGTGAGTTTATCCTTTCCTTTTGTCTACTCTTTGATTGTCTCAACTCTCTTGTTTGTATTGTCGATGAACTAGATTTACTTCTTTAGATTGATCACCTAAGTTAGTTGTGTCTTGTTCATATTGCTAGAGTTTGATACTTCTAGTTGAATTATCATACTTGTTGTGTAGCACAATCTATTTGCATGAACTAGTTGTGATTGTTATTAGAGAAGAGAGTTGAGTACGTGTCGAGTATCCGACTAGTTGTCCATGATATTGCATGTATCTATCTATTCCTGAATGCATTGCTACTTTGTTATTGAATTTCGATAGTTTCGAGGTTATAATCGAGTAAGGGTTATTAGGACTAGTTGGACTAATAACTATTCAAGAACAGGAATTAGAACGATCACTTGAGAACTTGACATAAGGATAAAAAGGATTTTATGATCAACTTGTTAATCTAATTGTGGATAATCGCTAAGTGGAACACTTCGCTTAATCTTGTTAAAACCAAGTTGACATTCGATACTTCGTATCAAAACCACAAAACCCCCCCCTTTGGTTACGTTTATTGGTTAGTCATTGTGATAACTTAAGAATTTGATAAACTGATTCTCTTGGGATTCGACCCTTACTTGCGTACTATATTACTTAGTTTGCATGTTAGGATTACTTGACTTGGCACACGACAAATTCGCCTCGTCAAATTTGGCGCCGTTGCCGGGGAATCAAATTTTCTTATTTTTAAGTTCTTATCTTGACTAACTTTAGTGTTGACTAGTGAATGGTCAACACCCGTTCTACTAATCAGCCTCTTTCTATTCTTGATTCAGAGATCGAGAGAACTTTTCATCGGAATCGAAGAGAGAACAGAGTCGGGACTAAGACAGTAGAAATGGCCGATCGAGAAGCTCTTGCTGAAGTGCAACGTCAATTGGCTGACATGCAGTTGGTCGTTAATGCTCAACGAGAGCTAATTGAGACAAGGCTGCCAGGAGGTGGTGTTACTCGCACTTTGAGAGAGCGGCAAACACCGAACCTGACACAGCAACCTCAAGCTGTGGTTATTCCACCCCTTGCTCATGGGGTGACTTTCGAGCTCAAGTCGGGGGTGATCAACTTGCTCCCAAGTTTCCATGGTTTGGCTGGTGAGGATCCAATCATGCATCTGAACCAATTTCATGACATTTGCATGACAACCAAACCGCCAAATGTCACGGAAGAGCAGATCAAGATGAGAGCCTTCGGGTTCACTTTGAAGGATGGTGCTCGTTCTTGGTATTACCATTTGCCAACCGGTTCGGTTGATAATTGGGAAAAATTGCACAAGGTGTTCTTGAGCAAGTATTTTCCGGTGAAGAAGGCAAATGCTCTCAAGAAGGAGATAGCCCATGTCGAGCAAAGTGAAGACGAAACGCTCTATGACTACCTTGAACGCTTCAAGGGGTTGTGTGCTTCGTGCCCTTTTCATGGGTATGATACCGAGGATCTTGTGCTCTACATTTGCAATGGTCTCCTTAACCAAGAAAGGAGGATGGTTGATGCTGCGTGTGGTGGGAATATTCTCAACATGACGCCGGAGGATGCCATGGAGAAATTGCAAGATATGGCTGAGAGCACAAGAAGTTTTGGTAGGATATACACCAAAAAGGGAGTGCATGCAGCAAGTTCAGGGGATCCCGCTCTTGTAGCTGAGCTTGTAGAGTTGAAGAAGATGGTCTCCCAGCTGCAAAAAGGACAACAACAACAAGTAAAGGTATGTGGTATTTGTTCTGACCCTGCTCATTTTACAGATAAATGCCCTGAGCTTGAAAGTGAAGATGTTGCTGATGTCAATGCTGCTGCTGGTGGGTATGGACCCCCACGACCTCGAGGTGATCAACAAAATAACTACAACCCGAGGTATAGAGATCATCCCAATTTTCGGTGGCGTGATCCAAATGAGCCCCAACAACAAGCTCAAGGCCCTCGACCCAATGCTGGACCATCTACTGCGGAGCTGCTGAGGTCCTTGACTCAACACTTCACAACTCATGTTCAAACGACTGAGTCGAGCATCAAGAACATGGAGAAGCAAATTGGGCAGTTGGCTGAAGCTGTTACCACCATTGCACAACAAAATTCCAATTCTCTACCGTCCCAAACGGTGGTGAATCCAACCAGAAATGTGAGTGCAGTGACAACAAGAAGTGGTAAGATTTTGGGGGAAACCAAAAAGCTTGTCGAGGCTTCGGCAGAAAAATCAGATTCTGAGGATAGCCAAGAACCGCGCCCGCGGGTAGAGAGCCGCGCCCGCGGTTCCTCCACTGCGCCAGAAGTCAGTCTTCCTGAAGAGCCGCGCCCGCGGGTAGAGAGCCGCGCCCGCGGTTTTTCCACTGCGCCAGAAGACAGTTGCACTGACGAGCCGCGCCCGCGGGTCGAAAACCGCACCCGCGGCTCATCCACCGAGGTAAAAATTTCTGGTTTTCCTTCACAAAATGCTGAACTCGAAGTGGAGGATCGGGGGGATTTCCAGTTGAGACAGGACAACTACGTCCGTCCCAACTTTCCACCTCTCGACTCCACCAAGCCTCCCGCCCCGTTTCCCGATGCCCTTAGGAACACCAAAAGGCCGGAAAACGACAAGGAGTTGTTTGAGACGTTCAGCAAATGTGAGGTAAACATTCCCTTGCTCAAGTTAATCAAAAGCATTCCTCGATATGCAAAGTTTTTAAAAGAACTTTGCACCATCAAGAGGAATCAAAAGTTGAAAGGGCAACAAAAGGTGACGGTAAGCGAGCGTGTCTCCGCTGTATTTCAAAGGCGAATGCCTAAGAAGTGCAGCGATCCGGGCATGGTCAGCATACCTTGCCGTATAGGCGACACACATTTTGAACGAGCCATGCTCGATTTGGGTGCATCGATAAATGTGTTGCCTTACTCTCTCTATAAGATTCTCGGGTTAGGTCCACTTCATGAAACCGGAATTGTTATTCAACTAGCCGATAGGTCCACCGTGTATCCTAAAGGTGTGGTTGAAAACGTTCTGGTTATGGTGGATAATTTGTTCTTTCCCGCCGATTTCTTTGTGTTAGACATGGAACATGATGGGCAAGCTGCTCCTATTTTGCTTGGGAGACCCTTCATGCGAACCGCTAACACAAAGATTGATTTGGCTAGTGGATCTCTTACTTTAGAGTTCGATGGGGAAATAGTTCAATTTAACATTTTTGATGCTATGAAACACCCCGTCGAAGATGCTGCGTCTATTTGTTCAATTGATGTAATTGATCCTATAGTCCAAGATGTTTTCAATATCTTTGGCTTAGATGAATTACAAAGTGTATTGGAACACAGCATCGTTCGCTCACCAACACTTGACTTGTCTCTTCCACCTAAGATTCAAAATGTTCTAGCTCGTCTAGACGCTTCGGGTAGAATTTTGGCCGGTCGGCCCATGCTACTAACTTTGGAGAGCGAAAAGCTTCTCCCTTCTGTTGTGCAGGCACCGGTTGTAGAGCTCAAGCAATTACCCGAGCACTTGAAATATGCTTTTCTTGGGGAAAATGATACCCTCCCGGTAATCATTTCAAGTAAGTTGACAGGTGAACAAGAGAGAAAGTTGGTGATGGTGCTGAAAGAACACATTACCGCTCTTGGGTGGACCATTGCTGACATCAAGGGAATTAGCCCTTCCACCTGTATGCACAGGATCCTTCTTGAGGAAGGTGCTAAACCCTCTAGGCAACCCCAAAGAAGGTTAAACCCACCTATGATGGAGGTGGTCAAGAAGGAGGTGCTGAAACTTCTTCAAGCTGACATGATCTATCCCATTTCGGATAGTCAATGGGTAAGTCCAACTCAATGTGTCCCTAAGAAGGGGGGCATAACATTGGTAGAGAATCAACAAGGTGAGATGGTTCCTACCCGAACTCAAACGGGTTGGAGAGTATGCATTGATTACCGCAAGCTGAACGCGGTAACCCGAAAAGATCATTTCCCCCTCCCTTTTATTGATCAAATGCTTGAACGACTTGCCGGTCGTCCATATTATTGCTTTCTAGATGGGTATTCAGGGTATTTTCAGGTTGCTATTGCACCCGAAGATCAAGAGAAGACGACGTTTACATGTCCCTTTGGCACTTTTGCATATCGTAGGATGCCTTTTGGATTATGTAACGCGCCCGGGACCTTTCAACGATGTATGGTAAGCATCTTCTCGGAATACATTGAACATTTCATAGAAGTTTTTATGGATGATTTTACGGTACATGGGGATAGCTTTGATGCATGTTTAAATCATTTGTCACTCGTGCTTAAAAGATGTGTAGATACTAATCTAGTATTGAATTCTGAAAAGTGTCATTTTATGGTTGAACAAGGGATAGTGTTGGGGCACATAATTTCAGCTAGGGGTATTGAGGTCGATAAGGCAAAGATTGACGTCATTCAATCATTGCCTTATCCTACTAATGTGCGTGAAGTGCGTTCCTTCCTAGGCCATGCAGGTTTTTATCGCAGGTTTATCAAGGACTTCTCTAAGATCTCCACGCCCCTATGTGAGCTTTTGAAAAAAGAAGCTACTTTTGACATGTCGAATGAGTGCAAGAAGGCATTCGACACTCTGAAAGCCCACCTCACCGAAGCACCAATCATCCAAGTACCCGATTGGTCTCTACCCTTTGAGATCATGTGTGATGCTAGTGATCATGCGGTGGGAGCCGTTCTTGGTCAAAAAGTCGGAAGAGCAATGCACGTCATCTACTATGCTTCCACGACTTTGAACGGAGCTCAGAGGAATTACTCCACCACGGAAAAGGAGTTGCTAGCCGTGGTGTTTGCCCTTGAAAAATTTCGGCAATATCTTTTGGGCACGAAGGTGATTATCCACACGGACCACGCTGCTCTTCGTTATCTCATGACGAAGAAGGAATCAAAGCCAAGACTCATCCGATGGGTTTTGCTCTTAAGCGAGTTCAATGTGGAAATCCGGGACAAGAAGGGAGTCGAAAACTCCGTAGCTGATCATTTGAGCCGGATTGTAGCAGAGGACGGTAAATTACAGGTTCAAATTCAAGGTACGTTCCCGGACGAAAACTTGTATCAAATTAATTCTGCAATTTTTGGTTCTGCTGAGTACGAGCCGCACCCGCGGCTAGGGAACCGCACCCGCGGTTTAAGCTCTCACGAACTTCCGGAAAAGAGAGAGCCGCACCCGCGGCTATTGAACCGCACCCGCGGTTTGTGTTTGCCAGAAATCTGTCTGCAAGGAGAGCCGCGACCGCGGCTCAATAACCGCGATCGCGGTTTTCTGACAGCCGAGTATGCAGAAATTGACCCCGAATACAAGCTTTTCGCCCTCCGGTCTTTCAAACCATGGTTTGCCGATATCGTGAACTACCTGGTTCGCGAAGAATTCCCACCAAACTACACCAAGGCTCAAAAAGATAGGATCAAGCGGGAATCACGTTTCTACGTTTGGGATGACCCCTACCTTTGGAGACATTGTGTTGACAAGGTAATCCGACGATGCCTCCCGGATAACGAGGTACAGTCTGTCCTTACTTTTTGTCATTCTTATGCATGTGGGGGGCATTTTGGGGCTAATAAAACGGCTAGGAAGGTATTGGACGCCGGCTTCTATTGGCCACACATCTTTCGGGATGCGTTTGCCTTTTGCAAAGCTTGCGACCGATGCCAAAGGGTCGGGAAAATTTCTAAACGAAATGAGATGCCACAAACACCATTAGTCTTTTGTGAGATTTTTGATGTTTGGGGTATTGATTTCATGGGACCCTTTCCTAGTTCGTTTGGGAATTTATACATTTTACTTGCGGTGGACTACGTTTCCAAATGGGTGGAAGCGAAGGCCACCAGAACTGATGATTCCCGAGTGGTAGCAGGTTTCTTGAAGGAGAATATTTTTTCTCGTTTTGGGATTCCAAAGGCTCTTATAAGTGACCAAGGTACTCACTTTTGCAACAAAACGGTGAGTGCACTTTTAAAGAAGTACCATGTCACTCAACGAGTCTCAACTGCTTATCACCCCCAATCCAATGGACAAGCTGAGGTGTCCAATCGGCAAATCAAGGGGATTCTGGAAAAGACGGTGGCTCCTAATCGAAAGGATTGGAGTTTAAGGTTGGATGATGCACTTTGGGCATATAGGACTGCCTACAAAACTCCAATAGGAATGTCCCCATATCGACTTGTGTTTGGAAAGGCTTGTCACCTTCCGGTGGAGTTAGAACACAAGGCGTGGTGGGCGGTGCAAAAATGCAACATGGAGTTGGATGAAGTAGGCGACTTTAGGAAGTTGCAAATCCAAGAGCTTGAAGAGATACGCCGGGATGCGTATGAGAATGCGGTGATCTACAAGGAAAAGACGAAGGCTTGGCATGACAAGAACATCTTGAGGAAAGATTTCAAGGTGGGAGACAAGGTCTTGCTCTACCAATCTCGTCTTCAACTTTTTCCAGGTAAGTTGCGATCCCGGTGGAATGGCCCGTATGTTGTTGCTCGCGTCTTTCCTCATGGCGCCGTTGAGTTGTTTGACAAAGACAACCACAACGTCTTCAAGGTGAATGGTCAAAGGTTAAAACCTTACCATGAGGGATTCACCAAAGTGTCTTTCGATGAAATGGTTCTAGAAGAGCCAACTTTGGAAAATTGAAGACGGGAAACCAAGTCGAGCCACGACTCTAACCAAGGCGCTGCTTGGGAGGCAACCCAGGGTATTCTTCTTTTTCCCTTGAATTTCATTTTCTTTTTAATTGTTTTGTTTTCTATTTTCTAGGAAGTCAAGACGAGAAGACGATGGTCGTTTGCTACTAAAGGAATTGACGGTTCTTCTTTTCGTTTATAAAAAAAAAAAAAAAAAAAAAAAAAAAAAAAAAAAAGGAATTGACGGTTCATCTTCTACCCTTCTCCATATCAACTTTCATTTTCTACCCCCTACCACATAAAACTCTCCCACCACATAAAAGCCTCTCTTCCCACTTCCCACCTCATACCCTACCTCTCAAACACCAAACCTCCCATCAAAACCTCCCTCTCTCCCAACACACTTCCACCAAATCCTCCTCACCACCCGCACCCGCACCCGCGCCGGCATCCAACCGCAACCGCGGCTCAAAAGCTCCCACCCGCACCCGCACCCTCACCCTGCGCAGAAATTCTGTCCAGACGAAACCGCACCCGCGGCTACAAACCCGCACCCGCGGCCTCGCCCTGCCAAAAAAATCTCCAGCTCGCATAAACCGCACCCGCGGCCCCAAAACCGCGCCCGCGGTTCCCTCCTCGCCAGAAATCAGACAAAGGCTAAAACCGCACCCGCGGCCCCCCACCCGCGCCCGCGGTTTCCACCTCTGCGTCCATTTTACTGATTTCAGTAAGTCTTCTCCCAACCGCACTAATCATTGTTGATTTGCTTACGCCTCGGGGAGGGCTTTTTGCTATTGTGCTGCTGCTGCTGTGTGGTATATTTGTTGTGTGCGGATTTGTGGTAGCATTTGTTTTGCGTATACACTCTGATGGCTGCAGCAGGAACATCCCGAGGCCACAAAAATGATCTGTGGCAACAACAGGTTCAGACCAACTTAGCTTATTTAAGGGCTAAGCAGTGTGTAGCCACGAGATTTTTTCATCCACGTACCCTCGATGATTTGGGTATGTCTGCATGCACTGAAGCCATGCTAGAGCACGCAGGGCTGCAGGGTTTCTTATACAGGTCAGCCCCCACTCATGCCGAGGCTACCTATCAGTTTCTGGCAAGCCTCAAGTCCAAGAACGTCTCAGAGACCACCTCCATCTCGGCCATCCAGTTCATCTACAATGGACGGTCCTTTACAGTTCAGGCTGAACAGCTGCGCCACATCTTGGGAATCTCTCAAATTCCCTCTGCAGATTATGATACTATAGTTGGTGCCAGCCCTACACAGGTCTGGTACACATGGACGGGACAAGTTCGGGATACCCACGGTAATGATTATAATGCAAAGATGTCCCATCCATGTCTCCGCCTGACACAGCGGGCTCTCTCTATGGCCTTCTTTGGGCTTTCTGAGGTGAACAAGGTGCCTGCCTACCAGCTGAAGTATCTGTATGCTCTCATGCCGGAATGTCAGGTAATTCCGGATTGGCTCTCACTTTTTGTTCACTCTTGTAAGACAGCCCGCTCAAAACCGAGGGGACAGATTACTTTGGGTGGCATGATCACCCTCATCCTAGAGGCTGTCGTCCCCGACTGGGAGACGCTTGACTGCGTAGGTAGTCCGGACCCCTCAATGGGTCCCTATTTGCTGGATACCACGTTTCTGCAAACCCGACTTAGGTGGCTCAAGTCGGTTACAGTCAATGAAGACGAGCGGATGTGGGTTTGGCTCGGTCCTCCCGAGATTGCTCTCACCGAGGATTTTGCTTATGGGCCAGCCCATACTTTTAGGCTCAACCCAGCACCCGCTCCCCCTCGTGCAGCTGCTCGACGACGAGCTCGCGGTGGGATCAGCATACAGGAGCCGGTTCCGCAGCTGGATCAGCAGCCAGCTGACCTTGAGGATGATGATGATGACGACTTCCAGGAGCCTGCCCCTCATTTTCAGCCTCAGAGGCAATGGGGCGAAGGCTCGTCTTCTGCAGCTCCTGCTGACGTACCTTGGGAGCAGCGTCTTTTCGAGCGGATTGAGTATGTCTACCAGTCGGTTCAGACGGTGAACCAGAATGTTGAGAGGCTGCAGCAGTCGGTGGATGACTTACGGCTCGACATGCATGCTCGTTGGCCCGAATATCCAAACCGGGATGACCCGGATCAGTGAGCTTCTTTCTCTCTTCCTCGTTATTTTTCTATGTCTTACACACTGAGGGCATTGTGCACTACAAGTATGGGGGAGGGAAATTAGTTCATTGCTTATCCTAGAGTAGTTTTATTTCATTTTCATTTCCATTCGGTTTTATTTAATCAAGTTTGTACTTTGCATGGAATTAAAAACAGAAAAAGCCACAAAAATACGAAAAAAAGGCAAATGAAAATCCTGGGATGGAAAAATCCATGCAATAAGCGGGTAGTTCGGCTTGCATTAGGCTTGGCAAAAAAGGACTTGAGGGCGGTAAGGAATGGTGAGATTGAAAATGAAATGAGTGGCTAGGTGAAAACCTTTTCGAGGCGCCTAGGCAATATGAGTGACATGAGTGTCTTAGGACAAAAATTTTTGCATGATAACCACTATGGAAGACCAAACTTGATAGATTTCTTTCTCATCATATTGTTTGTATACTACATGTGTTAGTAATTTGTAGTTTCTTTCTTTTTCATACTTCCTGAGATCTTTGAGTGATTATTGTAAAAAAGTAAGTTTCTTTTAGCTTACTCGGGGACGAGCAAGGTCTAAGTATGGGAGAGTTTGATAAGCGGTGTTTTACATACCGCAACTATGGATTATTAGCTAGTTTTGTATAGGATTATGTTACTTGTTCCTATGTATCTGTATCATGGAGCTGTTCGAGAGAAGATTTACATACGAGATTCCAAGAGATGATACAAGCATTGGAAACATTGAAGCATAAGGAAGAAGCTGCTGAAGACGAAGACGAAGACGAAGACTTGAAGAAATCAGCAATTCTGCCTCAGACAACAAACCGCACCCGCGGGTCTCAAGCCGCACCCGCGGGTTTCATCCTCAGAAAAGGATTCGGGAAGGCTAAAACCGCACCCGCGGGTATCAAGCCGCACCCGCGGTTCTCACTTTCAGCCAACCCATTCAAGAAAGATCAAGCCGCGCCCGCGGGTCTCAAGCCGCGCCCGCGGCCCTCTGCCATCCAGAAGAAGCTGAAGAAATCCAAAACCGCGCCCGCGGCTCTCAACCCGCGGGTGCGGTTCCTCGACAGAAGAATCAAATTGAAGTCTTTGCCATTTGAAGTAATTTGTGTTTAATTTTGTAACTTTCCATACGTTTTTTAGACCTTAATTAGGCTGTTACATCAGCTGAATACTATATAGGTAGTGGATGATCATTCTTGATCATCTAACCTTTGTTTTTGCTTAAGTTTTTGGAAGAGTTTTCACAAACTTATGAGTTGCTAAAGTTCCTTTGTTTCACTTGGCGTTTGAAGCTTTTGGATTCAACAAGTTGTGAGTTTATCCTTTCCTTTTGTCTACTCTTTGATTGTCTCAACTCTCTTGTTTGTATTGTCGATGAACTAGATTTACTTCTTTAGATTGATCACCTAAGTTAGTTGTGTCTTGTTCATATTGCTAGAGTTTGATACTTCTAGTTGAATTATCATACTTGTTGTGTAGCACAATCTATTTGCATGAACTAGTTGTGATTGTTATTAGAGAAGAGAGTTGAGTACGTGTCGAGTATCCGACTAGTTGTCCATGATATTGCATGTATCTATCTATTCCTGAATGCATTGCTACTTTGTTATTGAATTTTGATAGTTTCGAGGTTATAATCGAGTAAGGGTTATTAGGACTAGTTGGACTAATAACTATTCAAGAACAGGAATTAGAACGATCACTTGAGAACTTGACATAAGGATAAAAAGGATTTTATGATCAACTTGTTAATCTAATTGTGGATAATCGCTAAGTGGAACACTTCGCTTAATCTTGTTAAAACCAAGTTGACATTCGATACTTCGTATCAAAACCACAAAACCCCCCCCTTTGGTTACGTTTATTGGTTAGTCATTGTGATAACTTAAGAATTTGATAAACTGATTCTCTTGGGATTCGACCCTTACTTGCGTACTATATTACTAAGTTTGCATGTTAGGATTACTTGACTTGGCACACGACAAATTCGCCTCGTCAGAGCTGTTCGAGAGAAGATTTACATACGAGATTCCAAGAGATGATACAAGCATTGGAAGCATTGAAGCATAAGGAAGAAGCTGCTAAAGACGAAGACGGAGATGAAGACGAAGACTTGAAGAAATCAGCAGTTTCTTCCTCAGACAACATAGCCGCACCCGCGGGTTTCATCTTCAGCCAAGGATTCGAGAAAGCTCAAGCCACGCCCGCGGGTCCCAAACCGCGCCCGCGGCCCTCTGCCATCCGAAGAATCTGAAGAATCCCAAACCGCGCCCGCGGCTCTCAACCCGCGGGTGCGGTTCCTCGACAGAAGAATCAAATTGATGTCTTTTCCATTTGAAGTAATTTGTGTTTAATTCTGTAACTTTCTATACGTTTTTAGTACCTTAATTCGGCTGTTACATTAGCTGATACTATTTAGGTGGTGGATGATCATCCTTGATCATCTAACCTTTGTTTTGCATAAGTTTTTGGAGAGTTTTTCACAAACTTATGAGTTGCTAAAGTTCTATGTTTCACTTGGCGTTTGAAGCTTTTGGATTCAACAAGTTGTGAGTTTATCCTTTCCCTTTGTCTACTCTTTGATTGTCTCAACTCTCTTGTTTGTATTGTCGATGAACTAGATTTACTACTTTAGATTGATCACCTAACTTAGTTTTATCTTGTTCATATTGCTAGAGTTTGATACTTCTAGTTGAATTATCATACTTGTTGTGTAGCACAATCTATTTGCATGAACTAGTTGTGATTGTTATTAGAGAAGAGAGTTGAGTACATGTCGAGTATCTGACTAGTTGTCCATGATATTGCATGTATCTATCTATTCCTGAATGCATTGCTACTTTGTTATTGAACTTTGACAGTTTCAAAGTTATAATCGAGTAAGGGTTGTTAGGACTAGTTGGACTAATAACTATTCAAGAACAGGAATTAGAACGATCACTTGAGAACTTGACATAGGGATGAAAAGGATTCTAAGATCAACTTGTTAATCTAATTGTGGATAATCGCTAAGTGGAACACTTCGCTTAATATTGTTATAACCAAGTTGACAATCGATACTTCGTATCAAAACCACAAAAAAAACCCTTTGGTTACGATTATTGGTTAGTCATTGTAATAACTTAAGAATTTGATAAACTGATTCTCTTGGAATTCGACCCTTGCCTGCGCACTATATTACTTAGTTTGCATGTTAGGATTACTTGACTTGGCACACGACAAATTCGCCTCGTCAGGTGGCTGAATGATTACAAAGCAGGCGTTAGCCTTTATTTATAGGTTAACCCTAGTTTTATCTTTAAGGAAACGAGATCTTATCTTTTCCTTCTATCTTATGACGATATAAAATTAAGGTAAAAGATATTCTTTCTAATATCTTTTACCAATTACAACAATATAATAAAGAAATAAGACCACAATCACTCGGCCGACCCTATCGTCAATGCAAACGAGATCTTTGCCATGTCTCGTCACGTCGACGCGATCAGCCTACGCGTAGCTCGAGACGCGTATCTCCAGACGCGTTCCTTACTCGTCGTATTTTTAGGCACAAACAATACCCCTAAGGCGTCTTACAGGGCTTAACGTCTAGTAGAGCTGGGAGACGCCTTCTTTCTTCAAGGAATACGTCTTCATTAAACTTGTTACGCGTTGTTGATTATGTCATTTGGGATTTTAACATCGTCGCAGAGCTTTGGTCATCGTTTCTCCTCGATCATCTCCATATATGTGATGGAAAGCTTCGTTATCTGTGCCGACAACGTTCACCCGTAACGGCTAGTTTTCCCAACAGCTATAATGTCGTTGAAGTTTTCTCCGCATTTCTCGCGATCTCTTTGGCTATATAAGGGGAAGGTTTTTACTTTCTCTCGACCTCTTCTACAACTTATTTACTCTGAATATTCTTTGCTTTCTCATCTTCTCATGCTCATCAAATAGTTTGCTTTTCTTTCTTTACTCAAATTCTTCTCTCTATACACTCTCCAACTCTTAAGATGGCCAGGCCTTCTACGTGCCAAAAGATATCTTTAAGGGTTCCAACTGCAGATCTTCGAAGGCGCGTAGTGTCGATCGATTAAGATCGTTGGCGAATCTCGGTCCTGAAGTGGAGATCGAAATACCTCCTCAAGGGGTATCTGCCGACGCATATCGCCCAGGATGGATAGCGGTGTACGAATACCCTTTTCTCGCCGGTCATCGATTTCCCTTCTCGCCTTTGACGAAGGCGTTTATGCTTATATTAGAAGTGGCCGTCGGACAGCTCCTGCCGAGTGTATGGAGAATTTTTGGCGCTTTGGACGACGTGACGGCGAGGCATGGTATTGAGATTGTCGTTGACGATATCGTCCAATCTTTGATGATCCAGACCAAAACGGTCGGGAGGGTCGGTCTGAAGTCGAGACCTAAGTCAACCCGAATCGCCATCGAGGGAAGTCAGGCCGACCGTCATTGGGCCAACTTCTTCTATTTTGTGAACAAATCGACTCTTGGTGAAGGATGTTCTTGGCTTATCGAATGCTGGAATCCTGCGAGTAAATTTTCTTTCTTCCCGAATTTTTATTATGTATGTCTTCATACGTCGATGCTTTACTTATGTTGGATCTCGTCTTACACTTTTTTGCAGTCAACACAGACGTTATCGTGGTGAGGCGAGAGTCCAAGAAGGTCATCGCTAAACTCCTCGAGATTCCAGAGAGCGAACGAACCTTTCATGGTCACTACGGAGAGGGTCATCGTATTGTTTCTACGGCTCTGACTGGTATAGCGCTCACGTTCCTTTATCTTGTTTTCTCTTGTTTCGAGAGTTTTAATCTCTTTCCTTCGGCGTTCTTTAGTGTCTGCAGCCGCTTCCCGCATTCGCAGTGGAGGAAAATCTGCGTCCTATCTTATCGCATCAAAGAAAAGGCGCCGCGTTGAGGAGGGATCTGCTTTTGAGGCTCCTATCCATATTACGCCCATGATTCCTCTCGTCTCCTCCCCTTCTCTTTCTTCGATTAAGGCGACGAGGTACACAAGGTCAAGGAGAAGGTTGCTGAGAAGTTGAAGTTCGAATTCGAGACTGTCGACGACTTTCCGGGAGTCGTTTCTCGTGTTGTCACGTCTGGGAGAGCGTTTTTGCCCCCTATGAAAGGGCTTCAAACTCCTCCAACGCTTGACTACTATTTTCCAATGGAAACGGAGGACGTAATGGGAGAATCTCTTGCTACACAGTGGCAGGTAGGTTTTCTTAACTTTTCTGCCGAGTTTCTTACCTTTGATTTGATCCTGACTTCTTTTTCTTTGTTATTTTAGGCGCTTCAATCTTCATTATGCGTCTGGGAACGCTTTTCCGATTTTGTTGACCGGATGAAGGCCATGGAAGAGAAGCAATCGGCCGACGAGATGAAGATCCAGGTGCTTAACGCGACGATCGAAACATTGCGTAAGGCAGAGAGCGAGGCTCAGGAGAAGGTTACGACGACACTCAAACTTCACGACGAGCTTGCTAAGCAGGTCGGGGACTCGAAGGCGAGTATCGCTGCTTTGGAAGACGAGATAGCCAAGAAGGAGAAGAAGCATGCTTCAGAGCTCCATGAAGTGAAGATCTATTGGTCTTGGCTTTCTCGTGTAGAGGTTATTGAGCAATATGGTGCTGGGAAGCATCTTGGTTGGGATCCAGTATCCGAGCGGCGGGAGTTCGAGGCGGCGTTTTCGGAACTTCCTGAAGGCGTCGAGGTGGGTCCTTCGTCCTTGCATCCTCCAACGGATCCTGATGTCATGGAGGAAGATGTTCCTAGGTTTAACGATGTTGATCCTAACGAAGGCGTTGGAGATGATGAGGGCGTCGACGAGGAAGTCGTCGTGGAGGATTCTGAAGGCGAGGACGAGGGCGAATACGAATACGAGGATGCGGACGGTTCTTCGTCTAGTTCCTTCGAAGGCGAGAGTGAATCTTCATGATTTTTCGGGGTCGCTCCTTCTTTTTTCTATGTAAAATATCCTCTCGTTCGTTTTGTTTACGCGTCGCCAGTCTTTGGGGCGTTTTCTTGTAAATACTATCGTTCTTGCCCTTCTTGATGGGTCTTTTTTGTAATATACCCTCTTTAATTCCTGGTTCTTCTAAGCTTGAATATGCTGTCACGTCGAAATGTGTTCCTTTTGGCGATGGTGTCTCTTCTCGTACGAGTTTCTTATTGCTTACGCGACAACGTTATCATTTTTGGTATTTTTCTTTTAGTCGCCGTCATGATAGGTTGCTTCTTCTGACTTTTTGGGCATAGTTCCACCCCTTTTGGTAGGTTTAGCTCGGTCTTCTTGTTGGCCGGGCTAGAGTTACCAAATACTTCCATACTACCTCTGCTTGTATGTTTTGGGGTGTTGTGTACTTTGAGTGTGGGCTTCTTGTCTTGTATACGCGTAGGATCCTTGCAACTTCTAATCGTGTAGTTTGCTTATGAGTATATAGGTCTGGTCTTTGACCTCTGTTACTTGTCTTTATGGTTCGGTTTTCTACCCCTGGTATAGTGTTTTGTTCGTTTTGTGAACGCATTAGAACGATTCTTTACTCGCTTGATAAGATGTTATGGTCATTGCGCCTACATTTGTTATTTTGCCGGCTTACATGAAGGTTGGGTCCAACATTTCCTCTGAACCTGAAGCGAGTGGCGGATGTAAGTCAGCGTGTGAGTTCATCAGCTTGTGACATCACCTCTTATTTATAGTATATCCTTTGCCACACGCTAGCGTTAGGTCGACGTCGAACTCTTTTTATCGACGGGCCTATTCATCGTGTAGCGTTTGATTCTTGATTGTTTGGACTTACGATGCCGGTGGACGCCTCCCAGCCGGTTTGGCGTTTTGCTCGTGGATTCATGACTCTCAGAGGGGTCGTGGAAGGCGCAAGTACGCGTTCATGGAGAGTGGTCGTGGCAATAGGTTTCCCTTCTTTGCTCAGCGGACCGTGCCGGTTTCGTGAGGTTCCGGGCTTTATTCCCCATGAACGCGTAGATGGAGCCTTGAACGCGTAGACTAACGAAACCCCTCCCCGACGCGGATTTTCGCCGCGGCCTTTTTCAACTTTGTGTTACGTCATAGACATAGAGCAAGTAATTTGGAAACGGAACAACTCAGCATACTTTAACACGTTGGAGAAAGAAGAGCGTACTCATATATTAATAGAAAGATGCTTCATAAACTAACAAACTTCGACGCTGACGCCTACCCCTAGCCGTTACGACCCCTTGTCGTTTCGACTCTAAGATAACGACGCTACCTTATTGAAACTTTTGAAAGAAACTAATTCTACTCATGCAAGAAAAGGCACAAAGAAAATAACACTAGAAGACACGGAAATTCCTATCACTTTTGTGGGTCTTGACTCATGGCGGGTGGTGTTTCAGGAACATGCAGCTTAAATTGTCACTCTTTGCTATGACCTTTTGTCGTCTCTTTATTTGGAATTTTTGCTTGTACTTACTTGGTAAACTGGTACCGTCTTGCTTGACGAATCCTGTTTTTCCTCGCCACGTTGGGGGTTGATCTTCCACCCCTAGCTTTCTCTTCGAATTTCATTTTACTTTCATAGGACTCTTGATGTCTTGACCCCTTGACTTTTTGACCTTTAGACCACGAAGACGCCTTTCTTTCTATGCTTTGTCGGAGAGCGTATATCTCAATCTTCAACATATATTCTCTGCTTCCCACCTGACTAATCTTCTCTCCCGACGCGTTGTTTTGACACTTTACGTACCTCGTTGGCTCTTCGTGGTTCTTTGACTGCTACGCCTCCTTCTTTTTACTCAATGATGCCTTGGTAGCGTTTCTTATACCGATGTTATAACATTCTCTCGCGGTTTGAAGCTCGCCTTTGATTTCCTGGATCCCCCACGGGGACGGGAATTTCAGGGATTGGTGATACGTTGAAGGTATCGCCTTCATGTCGTGCAGCCCAGGCCTTCCTTGGATGATATTGTAAGGTGATTCGATCTCCATAACTGCAAACTTTGTTTGTATGTTGATACCCCTGGCCAAGGTTGCTGATGTAATTTCTCCCAGCATGTTCGCCACTTCCCCACTGAATCCCACCAAGGGGACGTATTTCTTCACCACGTCGTCATTAGAGAGTCTGAGCTCCTTAATAGCGGATGAAGTGATTATGTTGACGGAACTTCCGGTGTCGATGAGGATTCTCTTGACCAAGCAATTGTTGACGGTGAGGGAGATGACTAAACTGTCATGGTGCTCTACAGTCTCGTTTGGTTCCTCGAACGTGATCGGATAGTTCCTCCTAATAGGGCGGATTTGATAAACTCGCGTCATATTTCTCTCGTCGCGTAAGATCTTGATATTTTTTCTAGCGGCGGATGCGGTGTAACCGCTTACGGAGGAGCCTCCGAGGATGGTATGTATTATTCTGGTATGACCCGATGGAGGTGAAGGAGGGGTAGGAGACTTCCTTTCCTTCTTCACCCCTTCGAACGCGTTCTTTCCTTCTCTGGAGAGCAAATCCCTCAAATCTCCCCTTTTCAACAGTCTCAATACCTCTTTCGTCAGAGTGTAGCAACCATTTGTAGTGTGACCCGTATCATTATGAAATTCACAATACCCTTTCCCTGTTCCAGGTCTTCTCCCTGGATTTGGCTTCTTAGGCCACTGTACGTCACGCAGTCCTTCCATTGCGTTCATAACTCGCAACGCATCAGTCTTCATGGGGATACCTTTGTCGACCATATAAACGCTATGAACTTCGCTCACGTTATGTACCATTTGCGGCTCTCTCTGGAATGGCTTATTTCTCTTATCGTGGCGTTCCCCTTGTTCTTGATGGCGGTCGTTATGTCGACGCTGGGGAGAATTCCTACGTGGAGGAGACCGTCTACGCGGAGATCGCGGATTTTCTTCTGCGTGCCTCAGGAGATCTACCTCTAGGCGCATAGCTTCCATAGCTCTCTCCCTTGTTGCAACGAATGAATCCGGGCTAGTCTTTGTCAGTTCCTTGTACAGGTCGCTATCTCGAGGGAGAGCGCGCCTGAACGCGTCAGCGACAGTAGATTCGCTACAGTCCGGGATCGTGATCTTCTCGTCGTTGAAACGCTTCATGAAGGTTGTTATGGTTTCGCCTTTGTTCATGCGCATGTTATGGAGGTCTGAAGGCTTCTTTGCGAACATCTTACTGCTGGCGAATTGTAGGCGGAACATATTGGAGAGTTCGGCGTAGTATGAGATATTTCCTTTGGGTAGGTGGATAAACCATGTCAAGGCTGGACCCTTCAACGTTGAACTAAAGAACTTGCACATCATTTCCTCCCTTAGCTCCAACTCGATTGGACTCGTGGAGAGCTTTGCTTTGTAGAGTAGGATATGCTCTTCTGGGTCGTCGGATCCATCGTAGACGGGGAGATCAGCGACGGTGAACTTCTTGGCTATCTTTTGGGCGGCGATGGCGGCGACAAAGGGTCTTTCTTGGTACCCGAATTCGTGCTCAGGGATAATGGATTTAGGTGCTTCGGGCATTAACATCATCTCTCTCCTTAAAGCTCCGACTTGATGTGTTACGAGTGCAGCGACGACGCTCAGGGTCATATCTTCCTCGGGTTTCTAATTTTGAACCGTTTCTATAAGGGGGATATAGTCATGGTGCCCTTGGGATCTGTATACGTCGTCTTCTTCGACGGCTGCGTCCATGTCGAGACGTCGAGCGACGCTTTGACCACGGACATAGGTGTGTGGCCCTGCAGATCCCGCCTTGAGTTCCCTGATTATTGAATGCAATCTCTCGTTCTCCTTAGTAAGCTCCAGCGTCGTCTTCTCGCTCGCACACTTAGCTTCCGCCCAGGTTTTTTCGAAGGCGCCGAATTGTGCTCGGACGGCAGCTACATCGGTTACTTCGCCGTCCACCCCTTGTTTTTCTCCAGGAGCATTGTTTTTTGGAGTACTGAGAGTCTTTTTGAGAGCTTTCTCTGTCTCTTCGCCAACTGGAACGAGAGAAATCATCGCGGGATCTCCTTCCTCGGATCTCTTCTCGTTGTTACGCGGGCTGTTCGTCGGGCTTGTCATGGTTTTCCTGCAAAAAAGAAGTTATTTTCGTATGGAGAGACGATACCTTTTTGACCTAGCCCCACGGTGGGCGCCAATTGTTTGTAGCGAAATTACCAAAGAGATGATAACTAAGCAATTGGAGGGCAAAGATCAAAGAACTCGGTATAATCTCAACACTCAAGAACGATATAGAAAATTAGGGTTGAAGCTTGAACTTAGGTATTATTCGAATGGTGGCTGAATGATTACAAAGCAGGCGTTAGCCTTTATTTATAGGCTAACCCTAGTATTATCTTTAAGGAAACGAGATCTTATATTTTCCTTCTATCTTATGACGATATAAAATTAAGGTAAAAGATATTCTTTCTAATATCTTCTACCAATTACAACAATATAATAAAGAAATAAGACCACAATCACTCGGCCGACCCTATCGTCAATGCAAACGAGATCTTTGCCACGTCTCGTCACGTCGACGCGATCAACCTACGCATAGCGCAAGACGCGTTCCTTACTCGTTGTATTTTTAGACACAAACATTAACCTTGCCAGGCGAGACGCCATTGTCTTCTAGTGTGTAGGCACTTGAGACTGAGCTTCAACAACCGCCTGATAAGATCAATAAGGGGGGAGAGAAGGACATCACTTTCATCGCTAAGGAGAAGGTGGTCAAACTTAATGGAAAAAGGTTTAGATCTTTCCATGTGTGGTTCAACAAAGAATTCAAGAAAGGATCGGTTATCTCGAAATCGAATGGTGTCAGCTGAATTATCTGAGTACTATGTCGAGCCACGACACTAACTAAGGCGCTTATCGGGAGGCAACCCGATGATAAGTAGTCTTTTTCTTGTTATTTTCATTTCAATTCTATCTCACATTATTTCTTTTGTACACTCTTGTTTGGGACTAAGCTGTGCAGGGAAACAACAAGTGGAGGCAGCGCCGCCGCCCAAATGACAGCGGCCTCCACCCTTTGTACGGCGACCGCCTAAGGCAGCCCCCACTGCTAATGTAGTTTTCTAGGTTGGCTATGAAGTGAAAACAGCGGCCGCCGCCAATAGGCAGCGACCGCCGCCAATAGGCAGCGACCGCCGCCAATAGGCAGCGACCGCCGCTAATCTTACGGCGACCGCCACCCCTAAAGTCAGCGGCTGCCGCCAATTGAGTCTGACTACGAAGTGGTACAATTTAAATGCGGCGACCGCCGTTTAATTACGGCGACCGCCGTTTAATTACGGCGATCGCCGCCCTTCAGGTATGGTTTCTAAACCCGAGCGAAAAAAAAAGAATACGTGAGATATATATATATATATAAAGAGTGCAGAATATCAGGAGCCATTTTCCCTTCCCTTCACAAAAACCCTCACCCTCAACCATTCACCCTCAACCATTCACCCTCACTTTCCCTTTCTCCCTAAACACAAATTCTCAAAACTCTCCAAGCCTCTTTCACAACCCATCGTCCCCCCCCCCCCCCCTTCTTCACCCTCCCACGCACCGCCGACGACCACCTCCACCAAATCCCCACCTCAACAGCTAGGCAGCGACCTCCGCCCATTGTACGGCGACTGCCGCCCACATCATCTCGAATATTCAAAGATGGTTTTGGCTCTTCTCTTTGGTTTCGTTCCCTTTTCGACGTCGCCGGAGTCCGTCTAAGCCCCCCACCATCTTCAATTTCGGTTTGGTAAGCCCCTTTTTTACCTAGAACTTGAATTTTGAATTCTAGGGTTTGGGCTCTTTTGTTGATGATTTGTGGAAGATATTGCACTATTGGTTGTTGTTGAGGGTTGATTGGTGTTGATTCTTGTTAATGTTGGCGATTGTTGATGCTTTTGATTGATTTGAAGGATTATTTTTTTATTTGTGATTTTTGATATTGTGGTGTGGCTTGTGCTTGTTGTTGGTTGTTGTTGGTCGTTGTAGTTATTGTTGTTTGATTGAAGATGAAGTGTACTGCTAGTTCCCGTCCACAATTGACTCCCGAGCAGAAGGAGAGGAAGAAGAGGCTAGAGAATCAGGATTTCGTTTCCACTTTGTTCCTAGATCATCCATGTCTAAATGGACTTGGACTCTATGAATGCAGTGAGAAAATTTTTCAGCATGGTGGTTAAGGAAGGTTTTTCCACCTCAAAGCACCGACATTCAAGGTTTGGATTGTGGAGTTCTTGAGCACCCTTGAGAATGTGAAAGATGAGAAACGTGTTGCTTTTGTGCTTGCGGGAAATAATTATTCATTGAGTTATGAGGAGCTCAGTACTGCCCTAGGAATCACCAAGCCACCTTCAAGAGAATCAGCATGGAAAGGGGTGTCTGGGTACTTGGATTTTTTGTATGATCCCACTGGTACTTCAAATTATGACCCGAAGAGCGGAGAGTACAATTACAAGTGGTCTCATCCTTGTCTACATTTGGCTCACAAGGTAATTAGGATGACTTTCTTAGGCCAATCAGAATTGAACAAGTTGCCTTACCTAGACTTGGAGGCAGTGTGGAGCATGACACCTAAGTGTTGATTAGTAAAGGATTGGTTGTCCTTATTTTTGGGGTGTTGTAAGAAATTTCAGGACGCTAAGAAGGGAAAGAATGTGATTGGTGGGATGGTTTCTTTGATTGCCATGTCCCTTGATATTCCATTTCCGAATGCGGCTTCACGGGTTTCTCCGGGATTTATTTATGACTGGGGTAAGATGAGGCATGTGGGTGTCTTGTCACTGCTGAAAGGCAAGCATTATAAGACTTATGGTTCAAGAGGGAGTCACAAGATCAAGCTTCCTCTTAGAGTGGAGATGCCATTTGGACCACAATATGTGGATTTTGATTTGCGTAGGTATTGGGAGGGCGCTACTGGTAGCTCTGCTTCTGGTCCTTCACATGCACCAGTAGAGCAGAGCGAGGAGGACACAAAGATGCGTGACCCCGTCCCACCTACTATGAGTTCAGATGATATGTAGATGCAGATGTATGAGATGATGCAAAGGATGGATACGAGACAACAAGCCATGGAAGTTGATTTTCGGGAGGTTCGGCAGCAACAACAGTTTTTCAGTGATGAACAGAGTTTTATGAGAGGTTGGAAGATCAGATGCGGTCCTGGGACATCTTCATGGGCCAGCATCACCCACCACCTTATTAGCGGTTTTTTCTTTACTTCCCTTTATCGTTATGTCTTTAATTCATTGAGGACAATGTTTGTTTTAAGTGTGAGGAAGTAGATATTGTATTTGTTATTGTTATTCTGAAAAACGAAAAAAAAAATCAAAAAAAGGCAGATAACCCCTAGGATAGAAAAGACTATGCAATAAGCATGTGGCTTGGACCAGCACTAGGCTGGGGTAATATGAAGTCTTGAGATATGTGAGTTTTTGTGAGCATTTTTGGAAAACTTAATGAGTGGTTAGGATGAAAACCCGAGAGGGCGCCTAAGCAAAATGAGTAGTAATAAAAGAGAGATTTTTATGATTCATTCTTGTTTGGCATGGTGACATAAGCGAGGTGATATAAGGAGAAATTTGGGTAGGTCACTTGGGAGTTATAAGGTGTTAGCACCTAAACATGGAAAATAATTTAAAACAAGTTTGAAACAATGTTTAATGTAAACATAGTTTAAAACTATTTTCACAATAAAACATAAAACGAGTTTAAAACAAATAAGGAAAAATAGAAAAAACAAGGAAAATAAAAGATTGTGAAACAGATCTGGCAGAGGCAGTGGACGCTGCCTTTTGGGCGACAGGCACCGTTGTAAATATCTCCAAGTTCTTCACGAATAGGAGGTGGTCGCCGTAAGCTGGGTCGTGGGTGCCGTTGTTGACTTCGTCTTTTCTTCTTTCTTCTAAACGACGATCGTCGTAAGGAAGGTGGTGCTCGTCGCCCTTCACACGAACGATCTTCTGCAACAATAAGTCTCTAAAATCAACATGAAAACTCCACATGCCGTCTTCACTCCAAATTCACAAATAAGCTCCAAGACGCTCCTAAAACTCACTAATCCCATACTAAAACTCCATACTTACACACTATAGAATCGTGTGTATCATCTTCTCCTCCAGGGTTGAATGTGTTTCCTGGTTTGGTATGTCGCCTCAAGAAGTCTTTGTACGGGATCAAACAAGCATCACGTCCGTGGTATGCCAAGCTCAGTACAACACTCAAATCCAGGGGTTATTCACAATCCTTGAATGAGTATTCTTTATATTTAAAGAAGTTAGGGGATCTTGTGACATATCTTGATGTCTAGCTATGTCGATGATGTACTTCTCACTGGAATAATTCATCTGAGGTTGCTTCCCTGAAACAATTCCTTGATGATTCTTTCAAAATTAAGGACTTAGGGCGCTTTAGTTTCTTCCTTGGCATGGAATTCATCCATCTTCTTGAGGGCATCCTTATGACACAACACATGTTTACTGAAAACACTATGGATGATTATGGTGGAGAGTCTCTTCACAGCTATGCTAGTCCTTTGGAGCTTAACAATAGACTTGATACATAGGGATGATTGGTCATGCAAGATCCATTATTGTATTGTCGCCTTATGGGAAAACTGAATTATGTGGTTCACACACGTCTAGATATTGCATTTGCAGTGCAATATCTGAGTCAATTCCTTCAAAAACCTCATATCCCTCATATGGAAGCAGCTTTGCGAGTGCTTGGTTATTTCAAGGCAACACTTCGAAGATCACTTCTTCTAGGTAAGACACCAGCATTTGAGTTGAAAGCCTACTGTGATGCGGATTGGGCATCTTACCCTCGTACACGACGCTCGGTAAGTGGCTTTGTTATCTTCCTTGGTGACAGTCCAATTTGCTGGAAATCAAAGAAGCAAGCGATTGTTTCGCTCTCGTATGCAGAGGCTGAATACCGGTCATTAAGACGGGTATGTGCTTGGTTGGCTTAGCCGATTGTTGTCAGAATTGCAAGTTCGAGATATTGAGCCCATAGTTGTTCGTTGTGACAATCTAGCAACAATTTTTATTGCCAGAAATTTAGTTTTCCACGAAAGGACGGAGCATACTGATCTAGACTGTCATTTCGTGAGGGAAAAGTTTCTTGAAGGATTAATCAGTCTTCAACATGTATCAACTAAGGATCAAATGACAGATGTGCTCACCAAGCCATTACCGGCTAACCATCTTCCTCACATTCTTTACAAGATGGGATTGTTTTCCCATCGCCATCTTGAAGGAGGATGTTAGTCATGAATACTTGGTTCACACTTGTCCACGTCACCTAGTCTAAGTAATGGCTTGTAACCAACTCAACTATATAATGTTGATTGTAATTACGTTATTCACTATTCACAATATACATAAACTTTTCCCAAATTGGTCACATTATGGCAATTTTGTATGAGAAGTAAACAACAACCATCAACCCAATATAATCCCACCGAACTGGCCTAAGTAGGATGTGGGGGTGGAGACTTGTACGAGAATGAGCCATAAAATCCGGAACAACCGTAAATCAAGCCTACTACTAACTTTTGTGTTTTTTGGGTATTGGTCCCAGCCTACTCCTGCTAATGCAACAAATAATGCTCACAACTCGACCATGACATTTAGTGAAGCCAATTGATATGCGTGATTCACGAAGAAGCTTGAAACCATAAATTCCACGACTTCAAAGCCTTACTTCATCTTCCATACTTACAAGTGGCCTTAGTGAATCAGCCTGCAACAGAGAGAAGCTACTCCCGTCGTCTTTTATATAGTGAATATCCAACAAGGGCCGACATCAAGAACGTCCAGAGTACCTGCAATCACGGCAAGTGTCATGAGAAACCTAGTTATAAATGCATTTTAAAATAATATCAGCGAGATTGAAATTTTACAGTATTTATTGTTTGCCAACGTTCCAGCCTCCTGATCCTGCACTGCATGTCTTCAATTGCTGCTTCAGCTGGTGTAAGTATTCTAGTAGGAGAACATTCTGAAGCTGAGCTACTTCCCTTTAATTAAGGATTACGAAACGGATATCAAGCAAAGAAAATGGATTGATCGGCACCATCTTGATCAATAAATGAACAGGAGTAAAAAATTAACCAAACACATTTTTGTACAAAACTTTGACCCGATACCTGAGAAAGAATGAAGTCCATAAGCTCCTGCAACTTTGCAGCTTGCTGTGTGCGGATGCTACTTGATGTTCTTTCAACTGCTGGTAAACTCTCTAATATTATCTCTAGGTAACTCTGACAGATACGCCATGAGTAAAATTAATATACAAAAGATAATAATAGAAAAATTAAAAAAGATAGGAGAACTGTTATCAAGTTGAATAGCGCATTAGTGTTTCATCTCTGGAGAAATAGAAGGAAAAATTGCAGGGAGATTAGAAGACAACCTTTGTTGTGTAGAAACCATTTAATTTCAGCATTAACCCAGCAGCGGTAACAGCTTCTTTATCAACACCTTTAATTTGTATGTAAGGAGTTGGGACATCTTGTAGATGGTCAACTTCAATTAGAATCTAGGAGGAAAGAGAAAAACACTGAAACCAATTAAAACGCAGGTCTGAAGATATATTATATTTTCAAGTCAGTTGTCATAGATCAAATAGCAAAAGACAACAAAAGAGTATCACGCCTCACTAACATCAGCTTTTGCAAGACAAGCAAAGAGCTTGCAGATATGACATCCATTCACTAGTTATTTCATCCCCTAATTCTTGGAAGCTAATAAATTGAGTGCTTTGTGAATTGCTGAGTTAGAAGAATTTTTTTTTTATTAACATAATAGCATCCATTCAATAAAACAAGTTCATTCATCAAAATTCACACCGAAAAACAAAACAAAATGAGCCTAGAATTTTGAATAAAAGATATTAACAGCAACATCGGCTACAAAAGAGCCTACAGAATAGCCCTATTCTAAAGTACCAAAGCTTTATATGAAATCCAAATTCATAAAGAAGCCAGAGAAATTTACTATTAACCTTTCCATCTTGATAGATAAAGGCTGAAGCTTCAATATACGCTACAGCTTGATACCTGGAAAAAATATAGAGTTGACTACCATTACTTTGTTGGACAACTAATTCGGGAAGAACACAGCAGACTAATAGGTCCTTTCCATGCCTTCAATAGGGAGCGAATACACAATCATTAAGATTGAACAAGTTAGATACAAACATTCAAAATGGCTTACCCAAGGTTGAGAAGGCCAGCAACCGTATTTATGCTAATATCAAAATCAACTTTCGGTTGGATGATGAAGTTCCCTTCTCTTATAGGCTGAAGAAAAGACAAGACATTATTAACCTAGAAATTCTGTTCTAGAGGTAAATAAAATTTCACACAAACGAAATAATAGAAACATACCTCTCGGATCAGCAACGCAAATCTTCCTTCACATATTCTAACACGAATACAGTCACTTTCAGTCAAGTGACCATTTGTAGTAGGTATTCCAGGAAGCCTTAAATACATATCAATAAAGTTCTGAACAGAACTGCATGACTTAGACGAATCAAGAATCTTTAATATATCATGATAAGCAACCTGCCAGTATTAAGAAAGAAAGTTAGAAATTTTGTCACTTTCATGCTCAATATAAAATCCAATGGAGATGAACTTACTTGCTTGTTACTTTTCAATACAAACGACGAGCTTTCTGGGGAAAGAACAGGGTCAAAATCATTCCGGATCTTGAGCTACAGATGAAAGAACCTCTTGCTAGTTACCAGTACTCAAGATAGCAATAATTTAGAAATGGCAACTACAAATAATTAAACAACAATACCCATACAAGTACGTAAAGAGTAAAATGGAAGACGTTAAGCATCCACATATTGACATATATCAAAGCCAATTGTATGAATTGAACAAATTTGCAAAACTAACAAGGAAATATACTTAAACCAAAAGGATAACCAAGTATTTTTGACCTTAAACCTTTGCAAGTTCAAATAGACTTACATGTGCATGAACAAGATGAGGTTCTATATACTGCTGAAACATAGGAAAAACCGTCATCATTATCTCATTTTGGGACATAAAAATACCCACTCTCCCCTTGTCCCGCTGAACTCGAGAAATCAGGTGTGAATGGACACCTCCAACCTGATTTGCAACAATGCAGGGAGTACATTATCAACTTTCCCAATGATACAAACATAAACCATATTCAATGGGAGCTTCATCAGTTTTGAATGTAGTTCTTACCACAGCAATCCACAAGTCCAATGACTTCCTTATATCAGGATGCAAAGCGTACACGCCTTCAAATATCACCTAGAAAAAATTCAAATGTAATATAGATATATCGGTCTTTCTAACCTATGCCCTAAGGGCATAGGTTAAGCTTACTTGATTAGGAAATTGTAAACCCAAGAGGGAAAATATAAACCCATCACAATAGAGGATTTAATGAAATTTGACATAAATCTACCAAATCTTTCTACATTTAGACTCCTATCCTATGCCCTAAGGGCATAGGTTAGAAAATCCGATAGATATATTATTGCAATATTCACATAGGTAAAGAACACAGGCTTGAACCTTAGAAAGTGAAACAAGTGCTGAATTGCAAATTTAGTTAACCATAGAATAGTATAAGATTAGTACAGATGATTTCATATACTATGAACCCAACAAATTTCAGATTTGCTTGAAAATTCATATAGAGATAATTTCAATTAACTGTATTACAAAAGCAGGCAGTAATGAAGACGTTGAGCCTGTGTGGAAATCTGACTGGTGATTGGAATGTAAATGAACTACCCTGCCTGGCTTACAGTTACTAAAAGAAATTCAGAACATAGTAATAGAGCTTCAATTTATCATCTTTGTCTTCAGTAGTCAATACTTTAACTCATTTTTCATGAAAATGCGCACAAACCATCTAATTACATGAAAATATAGAAAAGATGGAAAAGCAAGCGAAATTACTGAAAAGGTGACACAGCTGGACACCTATTGAAAAAAATCTTTGAAATATAGCATTACTGAAAGAAAATTATTAGTTTCAGTGGGAGTTATAACAGATTCTGTTTGAGATCAAACTCTAAAGCATCGAATTGGTATATAGGTTCCTTCTGACCCTAAATTAGTAAGTTCCTTTGCTATTACATAATACATATCATTCATTACCAATAAAAAAGAACAAAAAGTAATATCTATTGACAGCTTACCATTCCACAGTCTTCAGATACTTGCAAGTCCTTAAATCCACTTCTAACACCAGTCTCCAAATCAAATATAGGAATTTTAGTTCTTCTTTCTTTCCTTATGTCATTGATATTCTGCGCCATATGTAAAAGTATAACAGAGAGAAATTGAGAATTCATAACATGGGAAAATAATCATAGAGCAGTTAAATATTTGTTTATACGTTAAACTCAATAATAGGCCAGTGCATAATCAGAAGTATACTAAAAAATTAACACAGATAACATTGCTGGAAGCAAACCGAAAAACATCGATACATTTTTAAAGAGTATTTAGGCCCCGTTCGGTAAACATTATGCAATCCCCCAACTTCAACTTCAACCAACTTAAACTCCCACTTAATACAGCTTTTACATAAGCTACCCCCCCCCAGATGAAGCAAAATGAGCAACTTCAACCCACTTAATACAGCTTCAACCCAAAAAGCAGCTTCAACTCCCATTTTGCTCATACTTGCCGAACGGGGCCTTAATAACAACTCAATTTGAATATTGAAAAGAATATTCCTTTGTTCCGGAGCTGAAAACACTAGTCATCTATATCTAGAATAGTGAAAATACAATGTGTCTGGATGTAGAAATGAATTTCAAAAAAAAAAAATCATGTCGAAGCTATTGTATAAGAAATCTAAGGCTAAACACATAACAAGGATATTGTCCTACCGTGGTCTCTAAGCAGATTAAACTAGTAAAAGAAAAGAAGATTTTTGTGTTACCTTTGACAGCAAAGATAGATCAAGTGAGCTTAAGTCATCATGTTTAAAGTCTTTTACATGTTCAGACTTGTAGTAGCTTTCAAGAGAGACCACCTCACAGCCAACAATATTAGCCATTTTATGAGCCAAACTTGTTTTCCCGGATCCGCTAGGACCACCTTCAGCACCAACAAAGCTACTTTAAGGCTAATGAAATTATTTAAGATGACTACAAAACAATAATTCTTCAGTCCTCCCGAAATTTATATTTGTCAGTATCACCTGATGGACACTTACAAATTAATTGGCTATACTTAAACAAATTCACAGATGGCTTTATTGCAAATCATCACCGACTATTTCCAGTTTTTTATTTATTAAAATGGCTATTTTAAGAAAAGATATACTATGACTCTCTCAAAATTTCACTAAGCATGACAGTGTAATTATGTAAGCCATTCCACGGAGAACAATCATGACTTATCAATATGATGATCACTGATGAAAATAGATCCTCCAATTTTGTTTGCATCAGAGTACCTATCTCTACATTGAAATTGTCCAGAAGGTTTCCATCATTTGATTTCCCTGGGTAAGTGCATTGATTGTTCGACTATGTAACCAAATCAAAAAGTTGGAAAAAAATAGAATGCTAAATCTTGCAGTTTAAGCCTCAACAAAGCAATTTGGGAGAGTGACTGCCCCGCACACACACACAAAAGAAGGAAGTAGAAGGAGAAGAAAGAAACAAGCTATGCATTAGAACTTACCAATGCCAACTACCACAGGAAGACCTTTGTTCTCTAATAAGGCCTGACAAAAAAAAAGAACAATAATAAAACACAAAGTCATTTCCTCAAACTCACTTAGAAGAAAAAAAAAGAAAAAGAAATAAGGAAGCACTGAGGAGAGTACAAAGCATACACTACCTGTATTCCTTGAACAGCAAGAAGCAACCCTCTATCTAGATCATAAGAATCAGGTAAGGGAGCAAGCTGTATAGCATCCCTGTAAGAAGAAGGGTCTGCAGTTGCTTCATGAGAGAAGTCTTAAAACAATATATAATTGTCATTGAAAAGAAACTTTTTTAATTTATTTTGGATAGTAAGGGGGGGAGCATTCAGAAACCAAGACAGTGAACATATGAATTAAGGGAATAACCATGTGGAACAGATGAAATGAAATGCCATGTTGCCAGTACAGGTTCAATCTTTGACTTGGTGGGGGAACGGGTCCATGGCTGAGATAGATCTTCAAGTCTGCTAACAAGATTTGGTGTGATACGAACAGGTCTTGGAGCAGAAATTAGCTTTTCCTGACTAGCTGGTGATGTAGTTGGCAGGAGAGGTGGTGTATTAAGACGTGGAACTCCTGTTGATTAAATTGGAGATGGTGGAAAGTGGAAAGATACAAATTAAAATTACAAATTCCACAACAAACCTCAAATTAAACTCATAAATGCGTCTAGGAAACCTTTCTGCTCAAGAATCATTTCCAGGTATGACTTGGTAATCCAAGGTCCACTAACACCCATTCTTGAGGCTTCAAATGCGACAATCTAATCAGAGAAGCAAGAATGATAGACGTCAAATTGATTTTAACCTTTTTGCATTTACTTGATAGCCTATGAAAAAATCACAAGTAAATATTAAGAAACCTTTCTCAACATCTATCAAAGCACGTACAGCGTAAGGGCTAGCAGAAATGACAATTCATACTTGTGTAAGAATAAATTCTACAAATACAAGATTTTTGCAATCTAGATGTTACTTCGTACAGTGATTTTTGCATAACTTTGATAGTGTTAGGGACTTCCGGTATCATGAAATGCCCAGCAATAAGATACGTATCAAAAAATTAGTCAATTTTTTTCTATGGTAGTATGTAATCAGGAAACTGATATGCAACAACTGCAAGAAAATACATCAGAAATGTGTGAAAGAATATTTTGATACGTATTATGATGGACTTCTCCAAAGATGTTTCTTGTAAGTGTCTCTAAATTCAACATAACAGCCCCAAACATAATATTGAGTCGAGAGAAGGATAATGATGCTCGCTGTGAATTAGATTTTATGCAAGCATGTTAAACTTTCAGTTTCCTCTCTCATCTACAACAAAATATATGCATGTATACAACACTTTGCAAGAGTAAATACTAAATAATGAATCAAATTTATCCTCAGATAAATATAAGATATATGCATTATTAAGATTCGGAACCAAATTTAGCATCGTTAGACAATATGCAAGATCCAGATGTATCCTCAGACAAATATAAGATAAACTGACTTAAAAAAAATCAGAAGCTCAAAGCACATACTTTCCTATCAGTGCCTCTCAACACCACGAATGTCTCTCCAAGAGAATCAATGGTTTCAAGGGACAGCGAAACATTGCCAAAATTGACAGATGTTGATGCCCTTTTGTAACTGACAACAACAGTATATCCCAAAGCCAACAGACCCCCAAGAGTCATACGGCCAACCTGATAGGATAGAAAAGATAGTGCAGATCAAAGAACTTCATAGTCTAGAGGTATTATTATTTCATAATATGTATACTATCCTCTCAGACAAACTTTACAAAATAAAACACAGTCTACCCTTGGATGATCATGCAATATTTATTTTAGAGCATACAGTCGGACAGTGAATCAATCAGGTAGACTGCAATTTAATCGCATCAATACAAAGGAAGATATGAGTAAATCGGAAATGCATGAATATCCCTCTTAAACACATCAGAAATCAGTGTTCACTCATGACACAAGGAGTAGGTTCCGGTAGCAACCATATCTTTGGAAGCAACCTAGCAACCATGTCTCATAAACAATAATGTTCATGACAATGATCATGACTCATGATCATTGTCACGAACACCAATGTTTATGGCTCTGAAAAACAATGTCATGGTATGTTCTCAGTAATAAACATGATAACAAAATGTAATGAACACGATCTACACTCATGTTCGTGGCACTGAGCATGAATGTTCATAACTTTGAATACAAAATGTTCATGGCATGTTCACACCGAAAACTCAATGAATGAAAAAATAAAATTAATGAAAATGCATGCTTACAAAATTAGTGAACATTTTGGCACAAATGAATGGACATTTTATGAAGACAACCGTGAACGTTCAAAGGCAAGTGTCATGAACATAAAAGGTTGCTAGGTTGCTTCCTAAGAGATGGTTGTTATACGATTATCCCCCCATGACACAATCTCGCAAATCAATGTTCAGATAAAAATAGGACTGGATGACAAGGCCTCTTAAAAAGAAAACAGGAAAAAACAAACTAAGTATGTGTTTGATTACATTGCAGTTCGCATTATATTGTATTTATAATGTAAGACTTACTGCAATTTCGATTTGGTAAAAACATAATACAAGATAATTAGGTGTAATCCAAAGGCACCCTAATACTGTGTTCAATACTTGATCATTTTGGAAACTGAAACTACTCAAACTTCAAGTAAACTCTTATACAGACCTTTGGGAAAACAATTAGGTAAACAAAAAGCTAAGACAATGAACGAAGAAAACTAGCAGAGACTTGCACATTCATCTTTCTCCCTTTTCTATATTTCCTTGGAGCTCCTTTGAGGTTCCATCCTGAAAGTTCTTTTTTTTTGGATGTAATCTTAAACGCCCATCTCAAACTACAGATCATAGCTTCCTCCAAACAATGTAGAGAGTTGGATTTTTTTATCACTTACATGGAAGGAAACTAAATACTTAGGGTTATAAGGTACGTCGTTGAAGCAATTGACTCGTGTTAGCTGAACATGTATAAATTTGTCCTGGTTTATGTGTCAAATTTGAGTTAACGCATAAATTTACCTACCTCAAACTCTGCCTTGGGCCTGATGATGAAATGTTTGTCAACAAGCCTCTGGTCACCTATTGATAGATAATACCGGATACCAGATTGACGCACCTTAACCCAATCATTTATACGTGCCTCTTCACTTGCAGAAGGTGGCCGAAGGTACATCTCAATATAGCTAATAGCAACCAGAAAGGGTGAGATAATTAAGCTGATTCTCTGAAGCTCAGATAGTTTATTACAAAATAACAATTTGACAGGACTTACTTGTCTCTTTGTGTATCTTGTCCATCTAGAGTAAAGTGTGAGTGTACATCTGGTGACTGCCAGAAGAACATGACAAAGAAGTTATGACTGGAGAACAGTAATTTAAAAATTAAACAAAAGGAGTAACATATCTTATACAAAATCAGAAACAAGACAATTGTTGTACAACTATACTTTAATACCATAAGCTGAACTGCTAAAAAAGATACTACTTAAAATACTGTTGGAATATCTGATTATGCTAATAGATAAATACATAAGTTTAATAAACAACATGATACTAAAACAATGGCATACCTCACTTTTGCACTTCAATTTGTAAATTGCCTCCCTGAAAGATGAGACAAAACTGTTGTTGATCCTGATCTGCATAGTACATTAAAATTACGAGTAGCTATGCAAAACCAATAGCCATTTTTATCTTAGGAAAGATTCAAAACGCAAGATTAGCATTAAGAGGAACCTGTGCATGATGCAGGTCAGGCTCAATGTGCTTTCTAAACAATGGAAAAATGCTGTCAATGAGGTTATCCAGAGAATGAGAATCTCCAATGTCATACTGAACCTTTGAAAGAAGACTGAAATGAACACCGCCAACCTAAGATTTGCAATAAAACCATTATTATAACCTGAAGAAGGACCTCAAAAGTGGCGAAGAATAATTCTTGCACAATTCCTGGACTTTCAAAATTAGTTTTCAAGAATTCTACAGCCCAAATGAATAATTAGAACCAAAGCAGAAAAGAAACTGAAATATTTACCACTGCAACCCGAATATCCAGCAAAGAACGTAGTTTTGCATGCAAGGCATATGTGCCATCAACAATAACCTAACAAAAAAGCGTATATTTAAGACCAGCATGTCTATTGCTTCTGATACAAATGATCTTATCTGACTTACCACACCAGAAACACTACTTTTTACACTTTTTGAACCAACACGGTGCTTTTGCTGAAAATCAAACACTGGCAGAACAGTATCCTTCCCTGCCATCAAATCCTAGACTCAAACAAAAACCTTAGTCAGAAAAGTCCTTACTCTGAAATTTGAAATTATATCTCCCAAGAAAATACATTAGATTTTGTATTTCACTCAGTGAAATGGGTCTCTATCATGGTCCAGTCGTCCAGAATCAGTTTAAAAAAAAGGAATACACAAGAAGATAGCTCAATAATTTAGGTTGAAAAAACTATTGTGGGATCAGATCACTGGTGGGTTTCCATAGTAAAGAAATTAGTGGGTAGCCTTAGTCTTAACTTTGCGGGAAATGCATTCTCCTATATTTTGTATTTTTTTTTGTTGTTTGAATTTAAGTTGAAAAAACGATCATAAATTTAGCTATCTTCGTGTGTATAATCCCAATTTTTTTCTTTTTTTCTGAAAACGATCATAAATTATGTACATGAACTAGGTCTCGTACTTTAGAAGTGTATATTACGAGCTGCGTATTATTTTGTATATAAAATGTGATAGGCTTAGATGACACAACAAAGTAAGGCCAACTTAAAGAGGCTCAATCATGTTTCTACATAAATCATCAGGAAAAAAAAACACAACTGCAAAAGGACATTTGCTGAAATGTCAGTTTTAGGATAGTAATATCAGATAAACTTACAACAGAAGAAACAAAGCACGAACTTAATCTATATCTAAGAAAGCATAACGTTAACAGAACTGGTTGAATCATTCACATCTTCTTTTCTCAACGAAAACCACTTGACTGTCTCAAACTAGATAATTCAAAGTCATGCCATGGTAAAGAATGGAAGTGAGAAATTTAAATAACATACCTCAAGATTCCTAATTAAGGAATCAAAATCTATTGAATCCAGATCATTTGATTCATCTACTCCACTTCGATAGTTGTCCATAGCTATTACTGTACAACCAATTACAGATGCTACTTTTTCGGCCAAGCTTCAAGGACCAAAAGAAGATATAATCAGAACAACAGAAGCAAGCTGTAGTAATGGTGTATATATAACAAGGAAGTACAGACAACTCAACAAATTAGAATAGATTATATTCCACCATGTGGAAAATGTTGCAGTAAGTGAATTTTGAAGATATTGCCACCAATGGAACTATGTTCAAAACGCTTTTCAGCTAAAAGGGAAACTTTCATGTGTATGTTGTTTTCTGGAAGGGATACCTTCTTGCTTTTCCTTTTATAAGAAAGAGAGTGAATCAGTGAGAACTGGAACTGATGGTTCAGCCCCAAGTTTACATTACCACATCCACATGGGCATTATTTAGAACAAATTTGATTCTAACATGAGAGGAACTGATGGTTCAAGACAAGTTCCCAATCTCCCATAATTTGAAATCAAAACATAGCTATATTTCCACTCTCAACAGTCTTCATTTACTGTTAATTACGAAGTCCACTAAAAAACTTTCATCAGTAAAACCACAATGAAAAAAACAAGGCATAAACTTAGGCTAAGAATCTCCCCTTAAGGAAACCACTTTGGGTAACGATCTCTCTCCCAAAGGAAACCAATGACAAATTACCACTTCGGGCAAGAATCCCATCCTAAGGAACCCACTTTGAGTATCTCACCCAAAGGAACCACTATGGTTTGAATCTAACCCATAGAAATCTGGAGAGTCTCCTTCATTCGTTAATCAAGTCTGATTTACAATGAGAATAACAGCTGCTTAAATAGAAAAGCAATTAACACTAGTGCTGGAAATAACTAACATAATCCTCAAAGAGGCAACTAAGGAAGTGCAATTACAAATATTTAGTGGCTGCATAATGGGGATAATGGGATTGGAAAGTGGATAAATAAATTCAACGATATAAACTGCTAATTGATAAAATGCAATAGCAGAAAATAAAAATTATTTGTGCAGCAGGATCCGGATCCTATTATAAACGTACCTAGTTTTGCCTGAACCACTGGGGCCACCAATCCCAACTGTCACAATTCCTTCTTTTTTCTCACGGAGTTCTTGGATTGATTTTATCAACAGATAACTCCCACGATGAAAAGTCTGCGATGTTGAACATTTGCAAAGGTGTAATAGATTCTATACTAACAAATATCACTCCAACTTTTTCAGCCAATTCAAAGTAGGGTGCCAAATGGAACATTCCTTCAATGCGCTCTTCACTTAGTTCATCAAATAATTAAACTTAGGAGTAGGAATAGATGAGTGCGTGAACATTAATTCAAATGAGCATCAAGCTAACATAAATTTCCAAATAGCCCATAGCAGAAGATAAATAGCATCAATGTAAGATATTAAGCTCAATGAATTGCCTCTGAACTCCCGGCCATGGCCCAGACGTATAAGCTAGAAGTTGGGAAAGCGTATTATTTTCATGAGTCCAACACTAGCCAAAACTAGTAGTGTAGTACATGTAGCCTATCTAACAAAATACAAAATCAACGAGACTTTGAGTACAATCAAGGTCGCAAGAATTCAATAACATCGGGATTTAAGGCACAGAAACTCAGTACTGATACAAGTTGATTTGAGAAATAAAGGTAAAGTCACACATACGACATGAAGCGAGAGGGATTGAAGGATGGAAGAGGAGGAAGAGGAGGAAGTAGATGGTTGTTGGAAGTAGTCCCTCTCTCCTTCTTGGAATACTCTCTGTACAACCTCATCATCCATGGCTACTCTCTTCGAGTCCGCAATCGCCGATCGCGAAATCGATGAGAGAAGGTTGAAGAAGAAGGATGATACGGAAATTGGGTGTTGATAAGAGGTAACGGTGAAAGAGGAGACGGGAAGGAGTGGAATCCAAGCTTGCTTCAGAATCCTATCAAAGCAGGTGTTGGTGTTGGTGGTGTGGGGCTATTCACTACCATGACCCCATGGAGGTTGGTACAAGGCTACTGCTCGTTTTTTTCCTTCATTTCACTAAAATATTCTGGTTTTTCTCTTTCGTTGGAGTAAAATATCAAATATTAAACTTTTAGTTGAGAATTAGCTCATTTTGAATAATTATTCCAATAAATTAATTTATGGAATTTGTATTGTTAACTAGTTTAGGATCCGTGTCTTGCACGAGGCTATTAATAACTTCATCAAATTATTTAAATTTTAATTATAAAATATCTATTTTAAACATTTGATAACATTATAACACTATTACTGTCATTTGGGTTAGTAACAACGATAACGGACATTATTATATTTTAAGAAAAAAGAGTGTTTAACGTCACTTCCTAAATATAATAACTTGTAACTTTGATTAAGATTAAAGTTTTTTAAATTAGAAAATATTGAGATAATTATAACAATTTATCAATAAAATACGTATTTAGAAGTTTTACTAAGTTTTTGTGTATCTTTTCTATAAATCATAAAATATTAAAAAATAATATACTACTTTTATATGCGAGAGATTTATGGTTCGTTTTTTATTTACCGTTATACTCCCTCCGTTAATAATTATTTGTCCCTGAGTCCAAATCATTTGTTAAAAATTACTTGTCTTTTAACATAATTTTACACCATTTTTTCCAAATTCACCCTAGTTTTATTGATTATTTCCTTTATTTTCTCACTATTTTTTCCTTTATTCTCTATGTCATTACTTAAACTATGAAGGGTATACTTGTCTAAAATTTTGATCAATAAATTCTCTCTAAAATTTCTTCAAGGACAAGTAATTATTAACGGAGGGAGTATAATAATTTGTAGAATATTGTTTGAGGGTTATTTGACAAATTACTATTATCCTCAACCGTATAATAGGGGTTTTTGCAAGAAACCACCCGCTATTTGTCGGTTTTTGCATGAAACCACCCGTTATAAGGGTATTTATAATGGGAAGGTGTCGGGTGAGAATAACTTTTGAAATACGAACGTGAGAATGGTGCACATGAATAGTAAATTGGTGAACATTTAGTACTAATTTGGTGCACATTTGTTGACAAACTTAAAAACATCCAAAAATTGAAGAACATTTTTTTTAAAGAATATTTATTGAGAAACTGAAGAATATTAAGGTAAAAATTATATGTGCATACCTTTTCAAAAGATGTGCATCAAAAAATTTGATGCACTTTAAGTATATTTTGATGCACATTTAAGTATAGTTTGATGCACATTAGTCATTCGCACATTCTCATTTTAAAAATTGTTCTCACCGGAACCACACCCATTTATAATAAACCACCCAAATTATATATATTGTTTACAAATCACCACCCTTAAACAGTTCCCGTCTTAATTTCCGTTAGTCAAATAAAATTACTATTTTACCCTTGTAATTTTAAAAGACAAGTAAGTAAAAATAGGGGTAAAATTGTGAAATTTGGTGTTCATCTTCTTCCTCCTTGTTTGCTTTTCAATGTCAATGGCGGAGGAGCAAAGCAGGGGTAAACTCGGAGTGGATTGGATCAATTTGGTGAAATTTAGGATGAATGCAAAGTCATGGATTGGATCGAGTTGGTAACTGAGATAATATATTAATTAGTTACATGAGTGCCTAGTGACAACATGACACAAACATAAGGCATTGGACAATTTGGGGATTCAAATCTTGGGCGAAGCCGAATCCAAGCTCGAAGTAGGCCTTGAGCTTGTCCAGTTCCTCCTCAGTGCGCTCTTGCTCCGCCGGTTGGCACGCCCCTTGGACCGCACCCAGGCTTCCTCCCAGTACAAGTTCGGCGTCCATGTGCTCTGTATTACTAGTCGCCGGGGCGACGACAGATCAGATACCAGAGGCGGAGGTGGAAGGTCGTACAAAGCGGCCTCCTCGACGACGATGCTGATACAGTGTTTTTGCGGTGGTCGACTGGGCTTCCGGAATTAATCCGAGACCGAGAAAATGGAATAAAACTGGTGAAAGATTAATACACAACAAGTTTCAATCGGAATTCACGGCTACGATAAAATTACAAGGTGGAAGATCAAACTGGTGAAAGATTAATACACAACAAGCTTCCGGAATTAATCCGGCTGCGGATTTTAAGGTCGGACATAGCATCCTCCTTGGCAGAGGTGGAAGGTGGAAGATCAAAAGCCTTCAATTTCACGGTAAAATAAAACAAGAGGAAGAAGATGAACACCATATTTGACAATTTTACCCTTGGTTTTACTTAATTGTCTTTTAAAATTACAAGGCTAAAATGGTAATTTTATTTGACTAATGGAAATTAAGACGGAAACTGTTTAAGGGTGGTGATTTGTAAATAATATATATAATTTGGGTGGTTTCCTGCAAAAATCCCCTTATAATATTACAAAACTAATGGATTTTGCAGATGTATGAGATTAATGGTTAGATTTATTTAAGGGAGACTTGTTCACACCGAACATTTTAATGGTTGAGCCGATTTATAAAACGCCATGAGATGGTGCTCTCGTTTGTTAACACGAATTGTTAGAATGCTACAACTTAGCGTTTAAATATGTCGGCTCAAATGTGAAAGAAAGTAGTGCAATAATTAATTCCTTTTATTTACTATGATGTAATAATTTTTTACCCTAAAATTAGGGAAGAAAATTTCGATTAAGAATTTTTTTAAATTATTTTTATGTTAACAAATTATTAAGATAATTAATTGAATAAGGATGTGGGACCAAAGTAATAATTCTTTAAAAAAATTAAAATAAATGTGAGATGAACCAATGATTGATGAACATGTGGCAAAGAGTGCTACACCTTTAGTAATTAGTAATAGATTATTATTGTTAGTGAAATTAGGTCTTTCTCGTCCATATGTATAATTTGAAGAGTGGGTTTCTGGTGAAAACATATCTTATACCATGTGAACCCATCCTACCAATCCTAGGTGCAATTTTCTCTTAAAAATTTCTCCATTTTAATTTATTTTTTTATTTAATTTAAATTATGAAATCTTAACAAATCTAAAATAAAAAGTTAATACTAATTAAGGTGTATTTATCTTGCTAACTAAAATCATGGGAAAAAGATCCCATGAGGATGGCTTCCCATATGAGGAATAAGGACTCATCCTCACCCTTCATTCCTTAACAGCTCAACCCATCCCAAGCGTCCACGTGTCACTTTTATCCCCAAATCCGTTTTTTTCTCTCTCCTCCAGATTTCTCTCTTTCTCCTTCGCGTCCGCTCGATTCTCTGCTGCTCATACTTGCGCTCGATTCCTGCCGCTCGCTTCCGCTCGTTCTGTCATCACTAATGGAGGCTTCCATGAATTCCTTCGTCGGCGACTTCTCTCCCTCAATCCAAACCGCCTCTGTTTCGTTCGATTCAGGTTACGAACTCTTCGCCGGCGACTTTATCCCTTACTTCATATGATTTTGATAATGTGTGTGATTCAAATGTTCAGAACTGATAAACACTCAATTTCTGCTTGATCGAAGCTCTTATGTGTTTGCTTTGGTTTTGATTTAAATTTGTGAAGTGTATGTAGTTAGGTTTCCTTTTTCCCATGCTTAAGCTCAAAATACTACAGCTGAACATGAAATCCTAGGTTTTGCCATGCTTTATAGTTGATTGTTGCATATGATAATTTGCAATTATGTTTTCTTGTATGATTTTAGGTCGAATGTCTTGTATACCCATCCAATACGAAGTTTTCATGTATATAAGAATTCTGGACGAACAAAATTGGTTTTGCATTGGTTTTGTATCTCTGATGCACTCCTAAGAAGTTTCTGTTGCACACACAAACTAGAACTAGTGTATGGTTTGAAATAATGTATTCATGAAAAAAGTGATGCACACAAGAGGCATAATTACTGCACACACAAGACATAGTTGATGCCCACAGAAGTTTAAATGTGTTCTGTTGTTTCATTCCTTTTTCAGGAGATGAAACTCATATTGAAGGAAGCATGTCATCTATTTCTCTTGGTAGTTTAGCGCAGTTTTACACCCCTGAGTGCGATGTTGCCTTGACGCCATATGTTGGTCAGCTCTTTCCAACTCTTCTTCATGGCATGCAATTTTATGCATCTTATGCAAATGCGTGTGGTTTTGCTACTCGTGTTTGCTCAACAAAGAAATTCAACGATTCAGAGAAAACAATAAAGTGGAGGTATCTTTGTTGTTCGAGAGAAGGATTCAAATATGTATCGCCATTTGCAGATTTCAATAGAACAGGTGAGAATTTTGTCAAAAGAAGGAGGGTGTCTAATCATTGTGGATGTGATGCGAAGATGTGGCTTAGACATGCAGGCAACGACGGATATCGAGTGACCAATTTTGAGTGTCGTCATACACATCCATTTTTGGATCCCTCTAAAATGGTTTTCTCCAAAGGGAATAGGGAAGTGACCCCATTGCATCAAGAGTTTATGTTGAACTGCATTAAATCAAATGTCGGTGTAACCAAGAGCTTTAGAGTTTACAAGAATTTGGTGGAATCTTATGGTAATGTTGGCGCCACAGTTGTTGATTTTAAGAACTTTATGAGGGGTTCGAATTCATACATGGCTGGAAGTGATGCTCAAATGGTCATTAATGACCTTTTTAAGAAGAAGGAATGTTGTGACGCGTACTACTTTGATTATTATGTAGACAAGGAAGATAAACTAACTCGATTGTTTTGGTGTGATCCTATTATGAGGAAGAGTTTCTCGTACTTTGGTGATGTTGTTTCTGCTGATGCTACATACCGATTGAATAAGTACTTTGTGACTTCTTCATTTTTTAAAAATCAATTCCATTTATTAAGTTTTGCACACACACAGTCAATCTAATGCACACACAGAGTATAAGTTCTGAACACAAACACTTAATTTGTAAAGCACACAGAAAATACATTAGTCATGCACACACATTTAATAAGTTCTGCACACACACAGTCAATCTAATGTACACACACAGTATAAGTTCTACACACAAACACTTAATTTGTAGAGCACACAGAAAATACATTAGTGATGCACACACATTTAATAAGTTATGCACACACACACACAATCTAATGCACACACACAATATAAGTTCTGCACACAAGAGTATTTCATAAGTTTTTCTTTTGTGTTTATTATTTGCAAGTATAATATGATATTTATTCCATTCAATGGAGTTGACAATCACAAAAGGTCCATCACATTTGCCGCTAGGTTGCTTTTGCATGAAGACATTGAATCGTATGTTTGGCTTTTTCAAAACTTCAAGAAAGCTATGGGCCATGATCCTTACGTCATCATAACTGATCAAGATGGTGCCGTTAAAGCCGTCGTTGAACGTGTTTTCAGTGGATCTGTTCACCGTTTGTGCATGTGGCATATTATGATGAAGGTTGTCAACAAGGTCAAATTTCCTCCCGGGACACCTCCTTCTTTTATCGACTCCTTCCATTCTAAATTCAATTCTATTGTTTGGAGCGATAACCTTAGTCCTTTGGAGTTTGAAAATGAGTGGTTTTCAGTTATGGAAGAATTCGGTTTACAAGGCCATGAGTGGTTATCTGTCATGTTTGAACTACGCCGCTATTGGATACCCTCGTTTTTTCAAGATGTGAAAATGTCTTGTCTTCTCAGGACAACGTCTCGATCTGAAAGCCAAAACAGCTTTTTTGGCATGTTTCTGAGCTCTCAATCCAGCTTAGTTTTGTTTATGATGCAGTTCAATAGTGCAATTGAATCCCAGCGTCATGGCCAAAAGAAGTTTGATCTTGATTCATGTACTTCTACTCCTCGTTTGAAGACACCATTGCAAATAGAGAAGAATATGGCAAGTGTGTACACCATCAATGCATTTTATGAAGTTCAAGAAGAGTTCATGAGTGGTGCATATCATTTCACACTTCATGAGTTGAAAAACGAAGATGGGATTCATTATTATCAAATTCTCGATGAATTTGGTAGGATCTGCAAAGTTGAACATGTGCAGTCAAGTAATGTGTTTGAGTGCTCTTGCAATAAGTTCCTCAAGCTAGGTTTTCCTTGTTGTCACATCTTCACTGCATTGAAAAATTGCCATGCAGTTGATCTCCCTCCTAGCCTCCTCAACACTCGTTGGACTAAGAAATCAATATTACAACCTATTTTTGAAATTGATGGTGCAATTTATGATGGTAGTGTTTTGATTGATGAAAGGAAGCGGTTGTTGGCTGAAGTCATGACAAAAATGTATGCATGTGTTGATGTTGTGGGAGAAGACGTTGATAAATTGAAACAGTTTTTGGCTTTGCTAAAGGAACAAAAGGTTGCATTCAACAGTTCTGCAATGGTTGATCCCTCTGCCTCAACCTCAACCAAGAAGTTGGCCTTTGAGAAATTGGTTGGTGCTTTACCAGACCAAGTTAGCGTCCATCCTCCTGAACAAGCCAACAACAAGTTTAAGAAGACACACCTTAGAAGTGGTCGAGAGATTGGGATTGAAAAGTCGAAGAAGCAAAAAAGGGCTTGTAAGATCTGTAATAAGTATGGACACAACATTAAGACATGCCCTCAATATGTGGATTAAATTTAAACTCATTGATTTTTAGACTTATGTGTGTTTTAGACTCATGGTTTTGTAATATTCAGTTTTTAGACTTAAATATTATTGCAAGACATCTTTTGTTCAAAGTGATGCACAAAGGTGAAATATGTGATGCACACAGTAGTTGTTTTGTGTTGCACACACAAACCAAAACTCATGCACACACGAATTAAAATCTTTTCACACACATCCATTCTAGAGTAATAATATAATTCTCCTCTAACAATCATGCACACTCATATTAATACTGATGCACACACTGATTAAAACCTTTGCACACAGGTACCCAAACTAATGCACACGCACATTAAAACCTTTGCACACGGGTTCCCAAACTGATGCACACACAAATTAAAACCTTTGCACACACATCCATTCTATAGTATTAATATTATTCTCCTCTAACTTTCATGCACAAAGTTAAGTATTGAACACATTAGACATTTCCAACGCACACAAATGAAATATGTGATGCACACAGATGTAGTTTTGTGTTGCACACTACTTTTGTATTAGTCAAACACATATAATTAAGTCATGCACACGTTAGATATAAACCATTGCCAATATATATACAAGCTGATGCGAATTTTCATTGTTTTGCCAACATAAGCGTAATATCCAACCACAAAAGAGTTACCGTCAATATTCAACCACAACATTCATCCAAAAACTGACTAGAATCTGTTTAAAACCTAACATTCAACTACCAATTACACATAATATTTCCTGTTTCTCCCTACTACATTGTTTAACTAACTTTCTTAGAAGGTTTTGCAGTCTTCGGTTTTTGCTCCCTTTGAATAATCTGCGTCACCTTATCTCGATGTGAATTGAATTCGCTGGTCAGTAGCTTGTGAAGGTACTTAACCCTTAGAGTGTCCAACAACTTCTTGGTTCCTTTTTTTAGGCCACTGTTCCAATCGGATAGTCCTGTCCTCATGTACGTCTCCATGTGTCTGATAGCATATACCCCGCAATCTTTCTTGTTTCTTTTATCCCTCCAAGTCATTTCCAGCCTCTCTGTTGGAACTTTTACTTCATCTTCAAACAACAGAGATTTGGCTTCCATGTTATTGGTCTTTAGGAATTGGATAAAACAATATCTCTGCACCAAAATAAGATATTTAATGCTTCTAGTTATTTATTTTATTGTAATAATCAAATGATAATTATAATGTTTGTGTACTTACCAATGATTGTGGGATTGTGCCATATTTATCCTCATCACCACTTACTGAGTTATCCAGAATATGCACTTGTGGAGACTTGACATTTATAGTTATCACAAAGTAGTGTCCTTCATTGTGTACAGTGAACATGAACTGAGCAATTCAGAGAGTAGGATGTTATGCACACAGGAAGAAATATTTGATGCACACAGAAGAAATATTTGATGCACACAGAAGAAAGATATGATGCACACAGAATAAATATTTGATGCACACAAAAGAAAGATATGATGCACACAGAAGAAATATTTGATGCACACAAAAGAAAGATATGATGCACACAGAAGAAAGATATGATGCACACAGAAGAAATATTTGATGCACACAGAAGAGAAAGTTAATGCACACAGAAGAGAAAGTTCATGCACACAGAAGAGAAAGTTCATGCACACAGATGCAATTTACCAAATCAATATTTTGTAGTGTTTTCTGCTTAAGCGTAAAAGAGTTGACACAGTTGAAGATTTCTATCATTGCTTGGGAGAACTCTTGCGCTTTCACTTCCATTGTAGAATGTTTGTGCTGCACGTTAAATTTCTAGCAAAAGAAAATAAAATATATTCAGTGCAAATATTTCATATAAATTTTGTGTGTGCATCAGTTTTGTGAATTTGCTTACCAGCATATATGATGGGATGAAGAGCCTTAACGGTGATAACGAGTCCTTGAATCTTTCATTTTCATTCAAATAGGTTGTATATGCATCAAGTACCACACTGTCTAGTTCTCCATTTTTCTTGAGTGTGACAAAGTCTTGTCTAGTTAAACTGTATGGGCCCAAATGGAAGAGATAACCACTACAACACAAAAACATAAAATATTCATTTTAGATAGGCATCAAGTACCACACTGTCTAGTTCTCCATTTTAGATATTCATAATAATAAACTACTTACTCTTCATCATTTCCCTTTTCTGCCGTAGCCCAGTTGTACAAGACTTTTTCGTCTGATGTGATGTTTTCAGAAAGATTCACTTCTCTTTGTCTCCATGGCGAGTTTAGAACCGCTGAAGGATTGATATTCCTTTTCTCTTGTGTTGGTGTTGCACTGGTTCCGAAGAGAAATTTGACCTGCCACACAGCCAATTATTAATGAATACCAAAACATATTCATTTAAAAAACATGATTTTTATATTGTTACCCTTTTTGGTAGATTGTCCTCCTTAGCTTCTGTTGTCATCGCCCCTGTTTCTTGTTCTGAATCCTAATAAATTCATGCACACAAAACAAAAAAGTCATGCACACAGAAGCTAAACATGTTGCACACAGAAGCTAAACATGCTGCACACAAATACAAAAGCTAAACATGGTGCACACAGAAGCTATACTAATGTATCATTTACCTTTTTCTGAAAGTCACTATCACTTCCAGTTGCCTCATTTCCCTTCTCCTTATGCTTTTCACTTTCAATATTTACAACCTCCTTTCCCTTGTCCTCTATGTTCTGGTTTTCTTCCACTGGATCCACCTCAGTTTCCTTTTGAGCCACATCTTGTGTCTCACTTTCTTTGTCCTGAGCCACATCATATGTCTCACTTTCTTCCTGCCCCTTGTCCATTGTATGAACCTCATTTTGACCCACTTCTTGAGCCACCTCAAGTTCCATTTCTGTTGGCTCATCCTCTGTCCCTTTTTCCAATTCCCCCTATAACAAAAAAAAACAAAATAAATCCATAAAAATTATATTTTTGGTGCACACATAAGAGTAAATATAATGCACACTAAGACTAATATTTGCAACTCAATATTTTTCGATTGTACCTCCTTTAGTTGTTGTTGCGCTTCACTTTCCTTTGTGTTCTTCCCGTCTCCATCTCAGTGTCCTCGATCACACCTTCCTATAAAAAAAAAGACTGGAATCAATCTAAAAATCATTGCACACAGAAGATCAAAGTGTTGCACACACTACCTGTTCTTGTCCAACTACCTGTTGCCCTTCACCTTCCTTTGTGTTCTGTCCCATCTCCATCTCAGTTCCCTCCATCACACTTTCCTATAAGAAAAGAAGACGACATGAATCCATTCAAAAATCATTGCACACAGAGAATCAAGTGTTGCACACTCTACCTTTTCTTTTTCAACTACCTCTTGTACTTCACCTTCCTTTTGGTTCTTTCCAGTCTCAATTTTAGTTTCTGCCATCACACTTTCCTATAAAAAACAAAGACAAGAATCAATCAAAAAATCATTGCACACAGAAGATCAATGTGTTGCACACACTACCTGTTCTTTTGGTTCTTCCTCATTTTCTTGCATCATTGCACACAGAAGATCAAAGTGTTGCACACACAGAAGATCAGAGTAGCATCTCTTTCATTGGCTCCATGTTCCTCATTCCCTTTGCTTGCTCATTAATTTTTGGATCAGCATCTTCCTACAAATAATAAAACAAAGTGTTGAAATTGTATTGCACACAGAAGCACAAACCAATGCACACAAAAGAAGATTTTTTTGCACACCAAAGAAGATTCTGTTGCACACAAAAGAATATACTCATGCACAGAAAAATAAATGAGCAAATGTATAGTAATTATGTTTACCTGTGATAAACCCAAGGAGAATGAAGGAATTCCATGACTATCCAACTGAAATTAAAGTAACATAGTTAATATTATTTTAATGTATATGTATTTCAATGTACTAATATAATATTCTCGTTCTTACTTTCAGAGAAGGATTAAGCATCCAAGTGGATTTGAAGCTTCTGTTACGAGTGTATGTTCGAATAGGATCTTGATTCACTTACTTCGACATGCTCTTGGTTAGCTTGATGCACCTCTTCTTCATTTATCTGATGCACACAAAAGAGCATTAGTAACGCACACAAAAGAGCATTAGTAATGCACACAAAAGAACACTAAAAGACGACATCAAATTAAATTATACCTCTTGTTCTTGACCTGTTTGGCCATATTCTCTCACAATTTCATTTGCCAGAATTGATATATCAGGAATAGAATGAGATTCTTCATGACCTTTTGCTGCATGGATTGTTTTCTCTAGCTCCTCCATGCATATGACGGCTGTATCCCAAAAATCTGCATCCTGCCTTCCTTGAGTATCTTCCTCATTCTGTGGTGCTTCCGAACTAAGTTTCGCATTTATTATCTTTTCACATTCAGTGTTCACAGAGTTTATGACATTGCTCTTTGTCAACTCTGAGGGAAGCTGGTTCTTCGACTCAATGAGAGATCTCACACTCTTGGCCATGTCCTCCACCTTTTTCATGTGGCTCACAACATACTCTCTAAGGCCCTGGTATGTAGTGATGTTTGGTGCGTCAAAATCTCCAGCATTATTCTGTTGCTCTCTTGCCATGACATCTTCTTCTATTTCTTCAAAAACTGGTCTTTCAATGGGATATCCTTGTCCAAAACCTCCATACATGATCTCTTCATCCTCCTTTTGTCGAAGCTTTTCAGTGGTCCAGTTCGTTATGATTGGGAAACTTCTATTTTGTGTCTCACCTTTCCACTTCATTCTATCAACATACACTAGCTGGAGAATACAAAATAAAACAGAGATAGGTAAGCATTACTGATGGTGTAAATGTGATGCACACAATGGAATTAACTGATGCACACACAAGCATTATCTGATGCACACACAACCATTATCTGATGCACACACAACCATTATCTGATGCACACACAAGCATTATTTGATGCACACAAAGCAAAAATCATATAGAGTAACAAGTTGATGCACACAGAATATAAAACCTATGCACACACAATATAAAACTGATGCACACACAATAAAAAAACCTATGCAGTCTTTGTATCTCTGATGCACTCCTAAGAAGTTTCTGTTGCACACACGAGCATTTTCTGATGCACACACAAGCATTATCTGATGCACACAAAGCAAAAATCATATACATTAACATGTTGATGCACACATAATATAAAACCTATGCACACACAATATAAAACTGATGCACACACAATAAAAAAAAACTATACACACACAAAAACCATCCCTGCACATTTTCCAAAATCAAGATGGTGGCAACAACAATGCACGCGAAAGGCCAAATCAATGCACACAAAATATTTAACACTTTGCTTACTATGAGGAGAGGTAAGTTCCCTTTGAAGATGCTACTTGTAGTGCCACCCCATACACTTCTGCAGTTGTTGAGCCTTTGGAACAAAAAACTACTCTAGTTGTAGTTCTTGACGTCATCTACATTTTCTAGGAGCTCCCAGATCCTGAATATGGAGTTCCCATTTGGAAGGCTCTCTATGACTATGTTTGCAAAGAGTAGGATGAAATAGCATTTAAACCACACATCTCCAGGATACTCCTTCTTCTTGTGGTATATATCCGTGTGAGAGATCTTCCTGAGGTCTTTGCCATCAAAATCTTCATCTATTTTTGCGAGAAACTTAGTGTTTGTTAGCTTCTCTGGAAACTCTATTGGTCTTCAACCTTTTGGAACACCCAAGTAGTCGTGTGCATCATCTTCTGTGACAAGAATTTCCTTCCCATCCTTTAGCTTTATTGTGCATTTGATTGGATCATACCTTGCACAAACATACATATCGAGCTTCATTGGCAGTTTCTGTAATCTCCAGTTAAGTAATTCTCCAAAGCCGAGATCTATAACAACCTTCCTCTGCTCAGTAGTGATAGGATCTTCCTCATCAGTGAAGAAGGTCACAAGCTTGTTTGGAGATGTTCGACACCTTAGTGATTCGTATTGACTCCTTTGTTGTTTGGAAGCTTTCTTCGTTCTTTCCTTTGGTGCCTTTGAAGCTAAGACAAACACAGTGTCCTTTTGCTTTTTTGTTTTCTCTCTCTTATAAGTCTTTGTCTCCTTCTCTACTTTCTGTTTTCCTTTCTCTGACTTTGAAGATTTTGATTTGGATGTTGTTGTTGTTGTTGTTGTTGCTGTTGTTGTTGTTGCTTCTTTGTCCAGCTTTTTTTCTCATTCTTATCTCTCTAAATTCTTCTCCCATTGTCTTGTCATAGCCTCCATCATCTTCCTCCTCTGCACTTGTTTCTTCTTCATCTTCTTCTTCGTCATCCCCTTTTTGTTCACTTTCTTGTTCTGTTGTTTGTTCCTCCATATTAGAAGTTTGTGAACGTGTTATTCTGGGCTTTTTGATTGTTTTTGTTTTTGAAGCAGGATGCTTCCTTCTTTTCCCTTTGAAAGATCCTGGAGATCCTTGATCTTGATCGAGAGGAACTGTGATCTTTCCAAATTCACCCTCTATTACTTTTTCTAGAGCTGGAGTTGCAGTATCATCACCTACATATGTTTGAACACAAGATGGACATACATTAGATGCACACACACACAGAATAAAACCATTGCACACAGAAACAAAATCTGATGCACACACACCTTAAAACCTTTGCACACACATCAATTCTATTGTATTAATATTATTCAACTCTAAAAGTCATGCACACAATATATGTGTGTTTATTTGATGCACACACACATTAAAACCATTGTACACAGAAACAAAATCTGATGCACACACACCTTAAAACCTTTGCACACACATCAATTCTATTTGTATTAATTCTATTCAACTCTAAATGTCATGCACACAATATATGTGTGTTTATTTGATGCACACACACATTAAAACCATTGCACACAGACACAAAATCTGATGCACACACACCTTAAAACCTTTGCACACACATCAATTCTATTTGTATTAATTCTATTCAACTCTAAATGTCATGCACACAATATATGTGTGTTTATTTGATGCACACACACATTAAAACCATTGCACACAAACACAAAATCTGATGCACACACACCTTAAAACCTTTGCACACACATCAATTCTATTTTTATTAATTCTATTCAACTCTAAAAGTCATCCATACACATCAGTATTGATGCACACACACATAAAAACCTTTGCACACAGAATTAAGAACTAATGCACACACAGAAACTCATATTCAATGCATTGTATCTTTCTAAATCCCTATAATGTCAGTTAATAACTCATTCTCAAAAGGATTTGCCATCTCAAGCGCAGAAATATGAAATTAAACCTAAAACACAACATGCAAATCACAATCCGACGCAAGGAAATATCTAAATCATCCAGAAATATCAAAATCACAGAAACACAACATTTTGCTTGTAATGAAACGGTTTGAAGTATTATACCTTGAGAACTTGCAATTTTACTCCTCATTTTTGCTTGATTCACTTGTGAGAATGTGATTCGCCTCCTTCCACACTGTGCTCGCCTGCTCTTGCTCGCTCGTTCACTCGCTCACTGCCTCCTTTTCGTAGTCGCTCCTATCAATATAATGGAAATGCAGTGGAATCGTGGACGAGAGAGAGAGAGGAAATCGTGGACGAGAGGGAGGAAATCGTGGACGAGAGGGAAGGAATTGTTGAAATTGTGGAGATCGTGGACGAGAGGAAGAAAGCTAGGTCGAGAGATTTGGGGGAAGTTTTTTTGCGGGATTTAGGGCGAGGGAGGGAGAGGAAGAGTCTGGGATTTTGGGAGAGGGAGGGAGCACTAACTGATTTGACTAGTGGGACCCCTATATTTTGGGCCATTGGATCAACTTCATCCAAAAGTTGATCCTTAGTCCTTATCTAGAAGGCAATCTTCACCGGAATCGGACCCAAAATCATGTGCTTTTATAAATATGAACCTTTGTTAGTGATATATAAAATCATGTTTTATGCGTTTTCATGCCCAATTAAATCTATTGTTTAACGTTTATTTATAATGTTATTTGTATGCGATATATTTATGATATTAAATCTATTGAAACTGGCATTAAAAATTTACTTAATTATTTTCAATCCTACCGGGGTTATTATGTTTCTCGGAATGGTAACAAGACTGTTGGCTTTTGATATTTATGCGCAAATTCATCAGTAGACGAAATTAAATTTGAACTTTAGGTAAAGAAAATTGATAAATAATTGAACTTTAGTTTAATTCATCGCATATAAATTATATAATATATAAACGCTAAAAAATTACTCGCGCGGGGAATAGACTAGTTAGTATCTTATTTGTGAACTATGTACAAAGTTATCCTATATGTGAACCTTAATTATGAATAGTTAAGGTTCACATATGAGGCTAACTGTGAACCTTATATGTGAATTAAATTATAGGTTCACATATAAGGTAGTAAGGTTCACAGTTCGCATTTCACACCGTGAAAATTATTTTCACCGGATCCACGCTCATAATTTGAATTAGTAAATGTAATTTTGTCCCGTATGTATACTTATATTTTATTTTGTATCAATAATAAATTTAATATATTATATATAAGATTTAGAAAAGGTGGATAAGAGCCAAAAACTAATTGAATCCCGACACCCTTTCTCAAAGAAAAACACAACGTCTGGAAAAAAAAAATGAATATTGTCATTGGTTGTGTGGCTCTAAAAAACCTGTGTGACTCTGGACAACATAACCTGAGAGTATCACTCCTCAATTCTCCAAAAGTGAAAAAACAAAGGCAATGAGAATGTACCCATTGTCTATGCACTTGGAATCACACTTTTTTTCTTCCCACCAACAGTGTTAGAAACAACAGCTCTAGACAAAAGCATCAACTCCGATACATGTGAAAGGAGAAACACATGTAACATCCAAACGAACATTTTTTCATTTGTCCCGCCAATAGACAAGGAGATCTGCGGGCCGAAGATCTTTCCACTTTTCAACAATGAGTAAAAAAGTGACGTCTAGGTGCTCGCCTCTCGCCTAGGCAACCAGGCGATGATCAAAACGTCTTTTCAAGGGTGAGGCGGGCGTTTTCCATGAGGTGGTCGCCTTTCTCGCCTAGGCGATTTCCTCTCGCACTTCTCGCCTATCGGATTATTTGACATTTCAACGTTTTTTTAAAGAAAATATCATTTAGTTGGTTACCTTTTGGATTATTTTGATCTCATTACTTGTCTAAGTTAGAAAATATCGTTTTATCTTTGTAAAATTGCAATTTTGGAAGCATATATACGCAACTTAGTTTCCTTCAAACAATAAAACAATATAACTTCTTCACTTTTGAGTAATAATCGTGTAATTTCAAAAACACTTTTCTTGTTTTACCTCTTTTTTATACAATTCATCTATCTATCTCTATTTCTATCTCTTAGTCTTTTTACTTCCTTTCAATTAAACCATACATTCAGTAACTTTATGCCATGTATGTGTTCTTTTAATTTTTTTTAATAAACTTTTAGTTTCATACTCTTTTAATGCTTAATACTATATCATACATCAATATAATGTTGATATATCATCATTATCAAAATTTATACCACAAATTAGATTGTTGACTCACTAACGTACTAAATCAAATAGATTGTTTACCGAATATCCGCTCCAAAACGGACCGGATAAGAATCAGGGTTTTATGGAGAAAATTTACCGGATATCCGGTCTACCGAATAGGATCGAACCAGACATATCTGATTGCTCACCCCTAGATTATATAGTTATCGAATTTGTTTTGTTTTCTTCATGTGTTCAACTAGAAAAATCCCGATCAAATATATTTTTTGAAAAATTAATATTGTTGTAAAATTGTTATTTTTAGGCGAAACTCTTCCTATATATAAAAGGCTAATTTGCAAAAATACCCTACTTGGGGGTATCTAACAAACCTACCTAAATTGAAATGGATATTACTGTAATATCCATATTCCATTTTATTTTGTCTTTTCTTTTTGCTTTGGTAAATGAATAAAGGTTTTTGGAAAAAGGTAAAAGAAAATCCAAAAACATTATAATAATGAGTTGAGAAAAGAAGAAAAGAAGAAATAAAATCTGACGGAAAAGAAGAAAAGAAGAAAAGAAGGGAACAAGGAAAGAAGGAAAAGAAGCAAAATCCGTACATGTCTCAGGTTTTATGAAATGATGATATTGCTATAAAAAGACATATGTCAGGAATTTTTAAAAAAAAAAACGGATAAAATGGGAAAGGCGTGAGGAAAACACAGATTAGCCACAAAAAATCTGGCAGGCCGTACAATTCACTATTCACTCATACCAGATTATTTCCCAGCCACACAATTCAACATTGGCGGTACACTTTCCCGCCAAATTTGATGAAAGCTCAGTTAGAGCAAATTTTTGCTCCAAAATTAATGTCATTCCTCTGATCTTAACTTCATCTTCCTCATTAATTCCGTATTTTCTCTTCTCCTCATTAAATCTGTTTCATATCCTGCCAACCAACTGTTTCCATCTCTTTACATCCTTGGTGGTTTTGATATCTCTCCACCATACACAAGAAGGAATGGGTAAGTTGGCATATTAAATGCAAACGTTTTTTTGTGTATTGGTAGCAGTAAATGATTATGTTTTCTTGTTTTTGCTTGTTTAGGTCAAACATATATGCTCTCCTTAATATGTGGAGGCAAGTGGAAGGTGGAGAATGAACTTTGGGTGTATGAAGACCCTAAAAAGACAAAGGGTTTGATGGTCAGTGATGAGATCGGTTATGAACGGCAGCTGAAAATGGTTGAAGAAAAATTTGCCATTGATCTTAACAGGTTTGACTTAAAGCTCAGCTACATGCCTCCATAAAATGTTCATCTTCCTCCTTTCAATATTTCTGATAATGATGATGTAAACGCATTCTTCTTCTTGAACATGTCAAACTGCAAAGATAGAATATGGTCAATTCCTTTGCATTCTGTCATGGTGCCTAAATGTTTTGGTTCAAATGAAAACCCTAATTTAATTCCAAAAGAAGAATTAAGAAGAGATGATGGATGTTCAAGGTAGTGCACCTCAACCTTGTTCTCAGACTGAAAATGTTGGTGGACCTTCTTACCATGTAAGAGTCCTAAAGAGAATGTCAGATCACATGTTTAGTAACATAGTAGATGATGAGCTGAGAGAAGAAGAAGACATGTCAGGATCATATGATAAGTGTGTCCGGATATCTATGGAAGGTGGAGAGAAAGCTAAGAAAGCTAAGAAAGGCAGTGAACCTGATGTTGTGTCACTAATCAGTGACGATGAAGAGGAGGATGTTTTTATTTCTACAACCAAGCGACAAGGTTTGGACCTTGTCAACATTTCTGACGAAGAATTTGATGATGATCATGTCAAGTTAGAAGACTACGAATATATGGGAGGAGATGCTGAGGAACATGAACAGGGGTCTTACCATTATGATGTTCCCGCTGATATTGAAAATCTGGAGGAGGAAGAAGAATTGTGCTTAAACTCTCAGCCATTGGCAATCAAGGTTGGAGATGTCTTTCAAACCAAGGAGGAGGTTCAACGGTCTTTAGTCTCATATGTTGTGGAAAAATGTTTAGAAATGCGTGTGAAGAAGTCTGATAAGAGCACTTATGTGGTGAAGTGCCAAAATGGTGGAGCATGTTCATTTGGGTTTCGTGCTTCAACGAGGGGTGGTAAAGCTACTGGTCCGTGGTGGGTCTGAAGGCTTGAACCATCTCATACATGTGCGATGCTGTTCAAGAACAATCATAGGCATGCCAATTCATCGTTCATTTCCAAGAGTATTCTTGATAGGTATGTATTGTTTCTGTCTTGTTGAAATATTTAACTTGGCGGGATAGAGTATGAAGTGTGACCAAATATATTTGAACACATGTAACAGGTTCAAAGGTCGCAAGGACGCACCAAGGGCAAAAGAGATACAAGTTATCATGAAAGATCTAGGAGTCCATACCAGTTATTCCAAAGCAAACAGAGCAAGACAAAAGGCAGAGGACATTATTCGAGGGTCTCCCGAGGAAGGTTATAGTCAACTTCACTCATGGCTTCATATGTTGAAAGAAGTCAATCCTGGATCACATACAACCTTAATATTGGATTCTCAAAACCGATTTAAGTACTGTTTCTGGGCATTGGGTGCTTGTATCAGGGTTGTTCCTCATTTGAGAAAGGTAACTTTTTAAACAATATCTTTTTCCTGTCCAGATGATAGGTAGTGGGTGGAGAGATAATAACTGATGGGCGGAGGGATATGATTTCAGAAGAATAGATATAATTATCCGGGGGGATATATTATAGAGGGTGACAGGTTATATCATGTATCAGGTGATTTGTGTTGATGGAGCACACTTAGGAGGGAGATTCAATGGCCATCATCTTCTTGCTACTGCCCAAGATGGAAACAAACAGATCTATCCCTTGGCTTTTGCTGTAGTAGACAGTGAGAATAAGGATTCTTGGTCCTTCTTCTTTGAAGAGTTGAAGACGGTTGTTGTACCAGATAGTGTGGATTTGGTTTTTGTGTCTGATCGTCATTTGGCTATTAAAGCCTCTCTGAGACAAGTTTACATTCTTGCACAACATGGATATTGCATTTATCATATGCTGCAAAACTTCAAGCAAAAGTGCACTTGGGGAGGTTTGCAAGACCAGTGGTTTAAGGTTGCAAAGGCGTACACTGTAGAAGAGTATAGGACTGAGCTTCAGATCCTACAAAACAGAACTTCAGTTGTGGCAAATATGGCTCTCAAAGTGTCTCTTGAAAAGTGGTCTAGGGCATATTTCACATCTGAGAGGTACAACATCATGACGACAAACAATGCAGAATGTCTGAACAAGGTGTTTAAACAGGAGCGTATGTGGCCTATTGTAGCATTGTTTGATGTTATATTACTTACCTTTTCCACTTGATTCTGTGAAAGGAGGGAGTCGGCTACTACATGGTGTGAGGTGACTACTAGGGAAATGAACAAGACCATTGATAATAGGTATGCAGCATCTGTGAGCATGAGCATCAATAGACTTAGTGATATTGAAGTAGAGGTGACTGATGGAAGGAACAAGTATGAGGTGAATCTTCGCCAACAAACTTGCCAATGCAACGTGTTTCAGAGAGATCGGATTCCTTGTAAGCATGCTTTGGCATTAGCAAAGGACAGGGGAGTTGACATTTCTACTCTTGTTAGTCACTTTTATACCAACAACATCTTGAAAGAAGTTTACAAGGAAACCATCCATTTGATCCCTCCATGTTCCACAATCAGTCTCCTCTCTTCCGTGTTTGCCACCACCATGGAAAAGGGGACCTGGAAGACCAAGGTTGAATAGATATAAGGCTAGGTGGGAGAGGCCCTACAAACGAGTGTCCACGAGATGTGCAAGATGTGGTCTGTCTGGCCATACTCACAACACGTGCTCCCGGGCTGCAAGGGGAGGACAGTCAAGGCGAAGACCATAGGGTAAAAGGGTAAGACAACAAGGTTCTAACTTTTTGGTATATGAACAATGCTAACTTTTTGGTATATGAACAATTGTAACTTGTTATCCCGCCACGTTTGATGTTTTATCCCGCCAACATACAGGTTTTATCCTGTCACACGTACTTTTATAAGTCATATTATTTTGGGTTGGATGTTGAAATTCTGTTAGTATGAATGTTGAAATGCTTTTAGTTTGCTTTGTTAAGTTGTATTGTATTATCCTGCCACCCATTCTGTTTTATCCTGTCACACATATTTTTTAACATCCCCCACCTAACTCCACTACATAAATGCAGTCAAAGAACACATTTACTCTCTGCACTAACGTCAGTACATGTTTTCAAGCAAAAAGTAGTCAAACACATTTACCTACCCAACACGTTAACCAACCCAACCTAACACATTTACTCATTTTTTGTCAAATTTTGCTTCAATATATAGGCCATTCTTTCTCAACAACGTATTCTGCTCATTCCTTTCTTTCTCAACAACCATACCTTTCTTTCTCTCTTTCTCTCAACTCCTTCATGGTTGGTTATCACGTGGTAGACCCATTTCTCGACAAAGATTACCAAATCAAAAGTTTCTTCGTTGAAATGAAACGCTCATATGTAGAGGGGGACTGTCGTCTATGTATCCCCATCGGTCATGGAGACAAGTTTTTGAAAGACTACAAGAACTTTGAAATAACACTTAAAGTTGGACTTCAGACTTGGGAAGTTCATCTCACACACTCAAAAAAAGGCTACCGCTTGGGCAAGGGTTGGAGAGCTTTTGTTCAAGACAATAAGCTCAAGTATAAGGATGAGTGCCTCTTCGACCTTCAAAGTGCAGATTCAAATGGTGTCGTGTACGATATTGAAGTGTACAACTATTGATGTTGTATCATTTCATGTTATTTCAATCATTTCAGTTTCCTTGTGTCTTTTGTTTCCTTTGTACTTGTATTGTGTTTACCATGCAATGAATTTGGTAATAATTTCCCGCCACACATTCTGTTTTATCCCGTCATAAATTCACTTACATCTTGACGCATTTCAATGCTACCACAAATTAAATCTTTGATATGATAAGTCACACTGAAGAGAGATAATTTTTCATTATAAGAGAAGATTAAAGCGTAGAAACTGAAAAGCAGACATAATTGCACTTAGATCACAAACTACAACATATCCCTCCACTCTTGCCCACACATCCTGTCGACCTACATAGATTACACAACATTAGAATCTCCATAGCATGGTATGTCGAGACGAAAGTCCATGTCCTTGGTTGGGGGTTTGAAGTCACGCATCCACCTCTTTTTCAGCTCCAAGGGGTGTTGATCGGTGACAATGAAGATTTTGATTAGAGCAACGGACCTTCCTAGATCTGCAAGGGCATGGGCATCACGTGAGTGTTGCAAGACTCTTATAGTGTTCCTCCCTCCATGAGCATGAACCATCTCAAAGAAATAATGTGTGTTGTTCTGGCGGTTGTTGAGGGTCCATAGCTCTCCTCTTAGCCAATTTATGTCCCTCACACTATCTGCCGTTGGAGCCAATCTTCGCAGAGACCACCTTCATAAGTGTGGCTCGTGACACTGGCCATTCTTCCGCTGCTGGGGAAAAGGGAAACACCATAGTGAACTTCAGTATAGACTCTTGTCAAATCCATAACGCGATCCATTTTTTGATAATTTATGGACTGAGAGCATGACAATATTCGGTAGGAAATTTTGTTATTTATAGACATAAAGTCTAACACAAATTAAAGGCGGGGTTTTTTTAAATTTTGAAAACTTTTTTCAAGTTTGAAAACTTTATCCTGACAATATTCCTTTTTCATCCTGTCACAAGGACAACTGCTTTACTTTGGCAGTTGTCACATCCTACCATTTTGAGTTGTCATAGGTGGTAAGGGTAAGACAAAAAACTTACATTCATACTAGAAATCTGTATGACAATAAAACCATTGTTCTACTTTCAATCATGTCTAGACCAACATAGGTCAACAAAACCAAACCAATATTCACACAAACACACCTTAAAACTGTTCAGAAACATAACACATAACAATCAGAGATACAAATTATTCCTACTGTGTAACATCATCAACATTATTCAACCTAGTGACCCATTTCTCGTCAAAGAGGCTGTTAGCGAGGTCAAATCTGTGCATGTCGGTTGTCTTGTCCGAAATTAGGGAGAGATCATTATTGCAAAAACACAACCACTCAATGTATTTCACACTGTATGCACCACAATCACCACCACTGCAAACAAACAAACCATTACTCACAGATTTATAAAGTGTGGCGGGTAAATAACAAAGTAGTGGAGAGATATATTACCTTCTTTTATTCTGTGGTAAGCCATGAGCCCTTCCATGATAAGCCAGGTCCTCCTGAAGCCTATGTACGTACTTTGGGGACAGAGCCTCGTGGTTGCTCAAACATTTTGGCACATACTTCAGGATTGGGGCCACATCTTTTTCTATTACCCGCTCTGGCTTCAAATCGGTGTTGCAGTCATACACATTGAGCTTCCAGTTCTGGAGGTCTATTTCAATGGCCACCCAATGGTTGACCATAGACAATCCATTATGGCAGCCTTGTGATTATCAACTGGTTTTTTCCTGAGCTCAGACCTCACGTGGCAAAGAACCTCATCGATGTGCTGCCAATACAAGTACACATTAATTACACTTAAGACTGAAAAAATAAAAAATGAAATTTTTATCCTGTCACCCTTACCAGATTATCCCACCAGAACTTTGGTTCAATAATGCACTCAAAGAAAGCATTGTCAATAGTAACTCCACTCAGACCTTCAAACTCCTCAGGGCTGAAACATAAAACACAATATAGGAGTATAAAATTTCATTGTAATCAGCATAAAAGATATTTAGTATATTAATACACCAATTTAACTCAAGTACCTTTCCTCTTTGTACCATTGTATTGCATCTGTCATCTCTCTTACAACAGAATTATTGGTTATCTTCTTCCAGAAAGCTTTGGAATAGACTTCCTTCTTCTTGTCCTTGGTGTTGTCCTTCTTGGTGTTTTTCTTCTTGGTGGTCTTGGATGTGTAAGGAGAGCTGAGAGAAGTATAAGGCTTTGTATTACGCTTGGGAAGGATCTTGCAAAACCACAGTGAACTCAAAAAATATCATATCATGCCATTCAACACAAACTATCTTGTCATACTCCAAAAACTATCCTGTAATTTCAGAAGTTACCTCTGTTTCTGTGGAGACACCTTGTTTGGAGAACGGCCACTGGCCATCTTCACCCTTGTGCCAAACACAAGTTTGGGTTTGGCAAAATCATCTGCCTTGTCCCCCTCACCTTTCTCCACCTCAGTCATTTCCACATCAGCTTTTCCCTCCTCAGTCTTTTGCTCCTCTGCCTTTCCCACCTCAGCCTTAGTCTTCTTATTCTTTTCCTCCTCAGCCTTGGCCACCTCAGCCCTTTTCTCCTCCTCAGCCTTTGCTTCCTCCTCAGTCTTTTTCTCCTCAACAGTAGCCTGCTGAGTGAGCTCTTCCCTTGGTGCACCTTCAAGTTCATTATCTTTCAACTCATCTTGCACCTTAGGGTCGCTCTCATCCTTATCAGATGCCTTCTCAGCTAGCTCAACAACAACATTCATTACCACATCTCCTTCTCTTCTACCAACACCAATTAATCTAGACACCAATAAACTAATCATACCTCATTGTCACTCGAGTCTTTGGAGCTTACAAACTCCTCATTCAAGTTTACACAAGGAGCAACAACATTATCCACTGGCTCCTTAGCCCTTTTCTCAGCATTCTCAACAACAACTTCATCAACATTGTCAACCCCACAAGGAGCAGCAACATTGTCAACCCCACCCTGAACAACAACTTCATCCACAACATCTACTTCATCCCCAACAGCATTATCCTATGGAAAAAGATGGTCCTCCAACTCCTCATTATTACCAAAATCAAATATTGGTTCATGGTAAATAACAAGTCGTCTTTCCTGCAATAAAAGTTTCTTAAATCCTATATTTCAAGCTTCACAAACTATCCTGACATGCTACAGAACCTATCATGTCATGCTTCACATTCTATCCTAGTATGATTTAACATTATCCTGTAATGCAGCCCAAATTATCCTGTCATACTCAAATAATATCCTGTCATGATTTAATAAAAAAATAAATTAACAAAACAAAGTATACATACCTCATTCTCAGTTGTCAGTGCCTTGTCCTCTGCTTTCTCACATCCATCATCTCCATCTCCACCATCATCATTTCCTCCATTGTCATCTTCACCATTGTCACTGCTTTCCACCTCAGATTCTTCACTTTCCCCAACATTCTGATGTGTTGTCTCCACCTTATCTTCCCCACTGTCACTTTGTTCACTGACACTCTCTTCACTCTCAGACTCCTCTTCATACTCTTCACTCTCTTCACTAGAACTTTCTACTGGTTTCTTACCCTTCTCGGCTGGTGTCTTGACACTCTTCCTTGCCATCCTCTTCCTAGGGACTTCCTTGCAATTTGATGGCAAGAATTTCCTAAATTGGAGTCGAGGAGTTAAAATGGCTTTAGGAGCCAAGAATAAACTCGGATTCATTGAAGGCTATTGTAGTCTTGCTAGCTTGAATCGAAATGATAAAGAACGGTGGATTAGGGTCGATTACATGGTTAGGTGCTGGGTCACAAACTCCATGGTCAAAGATCTTGCAGCAACTTTCATGTATGTTGCTTCTGCCAAGCAATTATGGGATGAAATAACTGAGCGCTATGGTCAAGCTAATGCTCCCATGCTCTATCAGTTAAAAAGAGATCTTGCAGGTACTACTCAGGGAACCTTGTCAGTTGCAGAGTACTATAGCAAATTGAAGATGCTATGGGATGAGATTTTTTGTTTAGAAGGCATGGTACAATGTGAATGTGGTATTCTCAGGAATTGTACATGTGAAATGCTCAAAAGAATGCAAGAAAAAGATAACAATGACAAAGTTATGCATTTCTTGATGGGACTCTGTGATGATTATGAAGCTATCAGGAGTCACATTTTATCCTTGGATGATATTATATCTGTCAACAAAGTCTTTTCTCTGGTTCAACAAGTTGAAAGGCAAAAACAAGTCAGTGGCAACATTACTGGTGTGTCTGAATCCACTGCTATGAATGCCAACAGGAGGGGAGGTTACAGACGAGATGCTCCAAGATCTGAGAGTAGGATTTCCAATGGAAATTCCAGTGACAGATTCTGTGATCATTGCAATAGAAAGGGGCATGTTCGAGAGACCTGTTACAAGCTTATTGGTTATCCTAATAAAGGTAAAGATGGCAGATCTTCCAGAGGCAGAAATGGAAGGTATGCTAACAATGCTGAAACTGAGAATGATCCTCTCACTAATGGGAATGAAGGCAGTTCTGGTAGCTCTGGTAATTCTGCACCACAGATTGATCAAGCCTTCATGGATGCTCTATGTCATAATATGGCTAAAATATTGAGGGGACAAGGATTTGGAGACAACTCAGGGTCTTCTGCTAATGCAAGCTTCTCAGGTAATGCTTGTGCAAATTCATCTAGTGCTATGGTTGCTCATAAAAATCATAGTTCTATAAATTGGATAGTAGATACTAGAGCCACTGATCACATGATATTTGATGATAGCCTGTTGATAGACAAAGAAAGATTGTCTAAATCTGTTATTGTTGCTTTGCCTGATGGGAGTGCTAAAACTGTTGACTATACTGGTTCTGTGAAGTTAGATTCTGATGTAGTCTTAAAGAATGTGCTAGTAGTGCCAGGATTTAAGCATAATTTGCTCTCAGTTGGGAAGTTGATTGATGACAGTGATCTAATTGGCACCTTCACTCGAAATGATTGCAAGTTTCAGGACCCTTTGAGTAAGAAAATTGTAGCTTCAGGAGAGAGGATGGGCAAGTTGTACAGGATGCAACATCAGGATTCTCCAGATTTCAAGCACAAGTACTTTGCTCATCACTCCTCTACAGATAGTGATATATCAAGCATTATACATGCCAAGCTAGGACATGGCTCTCCTTCTAAGCTTCAACACTTGGAGCATTACAAGCACATCAACTTTCAAGACTTGTTTTGTGAACCTTGTATTCAAGCTAAACAACATAGATTGCCATTTCCTAGGAGCTCCTCCCTAGCTAATAAACCTTTTCAGTTGGTTCATTTAGATGTTTGGGGACCATACAATACTATGACTGGTGCCTCTTATTTTCTTACCTTGGTTGATGATTGTACAAGGTACACTTGGACATATCTGTTGAAATATAAGTCTGATGTTTCTGCTTGTTTGCAAACATTTATTTCCTATGTTGGGAATCAATTTTCTGCTTCCATTAAGACTGTCAGAAGTGACAATGGCACAGAGTTTACTTCTCATAAATGTCAGTCTATCTTCAGTGGCCATGGTATTGTTCATCAGAGGAGTGTTGCAGGGACTCCACAACAGAATGCTAGAGTTGAGCGCAAGCACAAGCACCTTGTTGAAACAGCCAGAGCATTAAGACTACATGCTCATTTACCTATCATATTCTGGGGTGAGTGCATCATGACTGCTACACATTTGATTAATAGGCTGCCCAGTTCAGTTCTTCAATGGAAAATTCCTTTTGAGTTGTTGTATAAGGAAAAACCAGCTTTTGATCAGTTAAGGGTTCTTGGTTGTCTTTGCTATGCTAAGCCTTTCCAAACTCTGAAGGATAAGTTTGGGGTTCAGTCTCGCAGATATATCTTTATTGGATACCCTAATGGTCAAAAATCCTACAAGGTATATGATCTTGATTGCCACAAAATTTTTGTTAGCAGGGATGTCAGGTTTTTTGAAGATAAATTCCCATTTCAGAAATCTGACAAGGCCATACCTTCTTTACCAAACACACTCCCTCTTGTCAATCCTGCTAATGAATACCTGCCAAACCTTACCTTTCTACCAACTCCACAAAATAACCCAAACACAATACCCTCTATTCATGTACCTTCTCCTATTATACCCACTACTGATTCAATTGAATCTATTCCTTCACCTACTCCTCCATCCTCTATACACATTGAACCAAGGAAATCTACTAGACAGAAGTCCATGCCTGTCAAACTCAATGGTTTTATTTGCCCAACTCTTCCTTCTTCCACAACAAATTCTTTCTTTTCTAAAGCTTTGAATCTCAGTGATTATTCACCAGATTATGTGGCTGCTTTCTTCAAAGTTCTTGCTCTCAAAGAACCAGCCACATATAATCAAGCTAAAACTGACCCAAGATGGATTGAAGCCATGGAGAAGGAATTGGCTGCCCTGGAGACTAATGAGACATGGGAATTGACCACATTACCAGATGGAAAGCAAGTTGTAGGCTCCAAATGGGTTTTTAAGATAAAATTCAAGGCTGATGGTACAGTTGAGAGATTCAAGGCAAGGCTTGTGGCAAAGGGCTACACACAGATTGAGGGGAAGGATTTTAAATTCACTTTTTCCCCAGTTGCTAAGTTTACTACAGTAAGAGCTTTGCTTGCAGTTGCTAGTGCCAAAGATTGGGTTGTCCATCAACTAGACATTAATAATGCCTTCTTACATGGGTTCATTGAGGAAGAGGTATACATGACTCCACCAGCTGGCTATCTCAAGGCACTACCAGGGCAAGTATGCAAGCTGAAAAGGAGTTTATATGGCTTAAGGCAGGCCAACAGACAATGGAATGTTGAATTAACCAAGTTTTTGCTTTCACTTGGTTACTCCAGATCACCTCATGATTACTCATTGTTCTTCAAATCCGAGAAAGGCTTAATTGCTTTTGCCTTGGTGTATGTAGACGATCTGCTTCTCTCAGGTACTGATGTTGCTTTTATCACTCATACCAAGCAGTCTCTGCATACAAAGTTCACCATTAAGGATCTGGGGAACATTAGGTTCTTTCTTGGTCTAGAGGTTGCTAGAAATTCCAAAGGAATGATTCTCAATCAAAGGAAATATATCCTAGACATTTTACAAGATGCTCAGATGGAAGACTGCAAGCCAGCTAAGTTTCCCTTGCCCAAGGGTCTTGGTTTGTCTATTGATAAAGGCAAGCCTATTGCAAATCCAGAATCCTATAGAAAACTGGTTGGTAAACTTTTTTACTTGAACCTTACTCGACCTGACTTGTCTTATGCTACACAACACTTAAGTCAATTCATTCAGTGTCCAAGGGAACCTCACCTTAAGGTTGTTATTCATGTCATTAGATATCTGAGAAGCACTCTGAATTGGAGTCTTTTTTATCCCTCAGAATCTGACTTGAAACTCACCACTCACTGTGACGCTGATTGGGGTAATTGTGCCTTTTCTTCTCGTTCCTTAACTGGTTATTGTGCACAGTTAGGGAACTCACTGATTTCCTGGAAGACCAAGAAACAGAAAACAACATCTAAGTCTTCTGCAGAATCTGAGTATCGTAGCATGTCTGCTACAAGCAGTGAGATTGTATGGTTAAATGGATTGCTCAAGGATCTATCTGTTCCACAACAGCTTCTGCTACGCCTCTATTGTGACAACAAGGTTGCTCAGCATATTGCCGCCAACCCGGTGTTCCACGAGCGCACCAAGCATCTCAACATATATTGTCACTACATACGGGAACAGATCACTTCAGGCCTCATAGAGACTGCACATGTCAAGTCTGCAATGCAATTGGCTGATATTTTCACCAAACCCTTTCAAGTTAGGACTTGTTGATTCTGCACCAAGTCTAACTTGAGGGGGGTGTATGGAGAGTATTAGGTGATGAGCTGGCGTAACCACCTATCTTCTATTAGCCTATAAATAGTTCTAATTGTTGTAATAGAACGCAAGAGAGTAAGGCGGTAATAGATCATAGGCATTATCAGAGAGTCCTCTCTAACAGATTTCTGTTTTGGATTTCTGTTAATCATCCTTTCTTGAATGATAAGTCTCGATGATTTGATCCATTTTTGTTTCTTTTGAAAACTCAAGACCCCGGAGAGAGTTCGGAATTTTCTCTGGCTCGCTGCTCATAATGCAATAATGTCAAACGCTACTCGAACCCGCCGTCACATCAGTTCCGATCCCTTTTGTGGCCACTGTCACAGCCAAACTGAAACTGCTCTTCACATTTTCAGGGATTGTAACTTAGCGGGTTCGATGTGGCAAGAACTTTCAAGGGTGGGCAGGTGCGCTGATATCCAGACCACTGAAATAAAAGCCTGGATCGCTGCGAATATTGCAAAACCCATGCCATGGCCAACAATCTTCGCCTTCGGAATTTGGTGGCTATGGAAATGGTGGAACACTAGGACCTTCAATACTGATGCGTATATTCCGGAGAACAGAGCGGGATATGTGTATGACAGAGCAATGGAATACCTCAAGCTGCTAAACAATGGAACTGGAAGCGGATCAGGAAGTCTCTCATGCTGGTCCAGACCAGCTCCGGGGTGGTTCAAGCTAAACTCAGATGGCTCATTCTTTGCTGGAGGAGACAGAGTGTGTGCTGGGGCAGTCATTCGTAATCATATGGGCAACTTTGTCAAAGGGTTCATCACCAAGACTGCTGGAAATTCAGCATTCAAGGCTGAGCTATGGGGATTACAACAGGGGCTGCTGTTGGTACAGGAACTGGGGCTAGAGAGAGTCGAAGCTGAGATTGACGCAAAGGAAGTGCTGGACATGATCACTGAGTTGGAGGAAGCACCGGCTGCACATTGTAGATGGGTGACTCAAATTCATACTCTCATATCAAGCAATAACTGGGTTCTGAAATTCACGCCTCGTTTTGGAAACCAGGCAGCAGATTGGATGGCTAAGTATGGAAATGGATGTGCAGGAGAGTATACAATTTTTCAGTTCCCGCCTGAGGGTTTACTTAATGTTTTAGATAGGGACACAAGACAATATGTGAGATGCTGTAATTCTTTTCTAGTTGAAATAATAAGGGTGCCACCCTCCTTTGGATATAAAAAAAAAAAGGAATTTCGAAATCGGATACCAGTAAATGCTTGGTGAAAAGGAAGAGTGAGAATCGCGGCGGAACACAACAATATAGAAAAAAGAGGTACTGCTGGTAACCATCGCCCCCACTAGCAACTGTCATTCTCTTTGTTATTGTAAGCACCATGGTCGGAGTCGGAGGAGGAACTATCGTTGACGGCTTCCGGCGATGGCTTCACGGCGGATCCACCGATTTTAGCCCCACTGCTTTACCCGAAGGCGAATCCGCTAGCACATCCCCCGCTTGCACCACCTCGTCTTCATTCAATCTGCACGATTACGCTCTTAACACTATCAGAGTCCCCAAGCGCCACTCCAATCACAATCTCATGCCATTAGATCCTCAAAGGAAGGTCAGCACTACCTTTGCTTTCTTTATCTTCTACGGAGTACTTCTCTTCCATTTCCCTGCTTTTCTCCTTCATTAGCGGAATATAATAATCACATCTAGTCTTCCTCGCTTTCTTAATTGCAATTTTTATGATTTTCTTTTGAAATTTTGAGGCCAACACGTAGTTCTGCTACTCCATCACCATGACAGCGATTCCAGTAGTTTGATATGTTCACGATTTTCTTATTACATATATAAAATTTCCACCTGATTGCCATTATCTCTATTCAACGAATTCCAAGGAGGAACCTCTGCTCTGGAGCTTCCTCTGTTCTTTTTTTGCAGCTGATTGACATTTCAGACATAATCATCTTCGATCAAAATTGTAGCTGGAGGGGGAAAAGGAGGTTTTGCTTATGGTCTTTGCTTCGATACTTTTCTTATAAATTTCCAATGGTCATCTTTTCTCAATTCTTATATGCATTTTGATTGTGTAATTGCCTTGTTTTCTATAGTGTTAATTTTTATCATCAATTTACTTTCGTCATCTATGCACCTGAATGACGATGAACTTGTTATGAAAATTTCTTAAGAGTCGCTCTTTTTTTGTATAAATACACAGATTTGATTCATTTAGTCATGGAAGGGAGGAATACACTTAAATAAAAGGGTGATAAAGTGACATTTGATATATTGCACCTCCTGTTACTTCTAAATTCTCAAAAGAAGAAGCAATAGGTGAAAAGTTTGTTAATGAACAAAATCATACGAGTTTGGAATCTTAAAATATGCAATTATATACACCGTGACATTGCTCTCCTAAAGCATTCAATTCTTCTTGTACAAAGGTTCAGAATATTTATTTCTGGGTGGTTCAATAGGTTTGAAAGGAAATGGAATAGTGTTCCGCTGCTATTGCTTGAGTGCTAGCTTGCTCTAAATGATGAATTATGACTCTAGAAACTGATTCCATTTCATAGCAGCTGAATACAAAATGTTCTTGATCTAATGCATTAAGGCTTAACTTCACTTTACAGATTGGCTGAACATGATAAAAAAAACATGTGTAGATACTTATGTGGTTACAATTCAATTTTTTTTATGAGCTCTGACATGGAGGCATTTTAATGATTGTGATGTCAAGAGCTTGTTAAAAATTTCAGTATGACGATGTGAAGTTATGGAAATTCTTGGAAGAAGTCAGTATTCCTTTTGTGGATAGTTTCTTACAGACTACATTGATTAAACAACATTTTCATGCTTGAGAGGCTAAACTCTCGTGCTATGTATTTACTTTCGAAGTAAAAGTCTCTCAAGCTTTAGTAGGCTCTAAATTCTGTTCTGTATATCCAAACGAAAGATAGCTTATCATTCCACTTTCCGTTAATAGGTTTAGTATGCAGACTCTTTTCATACATTCGTACATCGTATTAAGCATGATGATGTTCCTTTTGACTTAAGTGGTCACTGATTATGATAAGGTGCAGTTCTATTTAGCTATTATGATTTCCTAATGTGCTGTCTGGATGTATCGCTTATGTTTTGTTTTTAATAAACTCTATAATATCAATGTACGATGTGTTGTAGGACATGGTTGAGAAGGATTTCTTCACAGAATATGGTGAAGCAAGCCGATATGAAATCCAAGAGGTCATTGGCAAAGGAAGCTATGGTGTGGTTGCATCCGCAATTGATAATCACACTGGTGAAATGGTGGCTATCAAGAAAATCAATGACGTTTTTGAGCACATATCTGATGCTACCCGTATTTTGAGAGAAATCAAGCTTCTTCGATTGCTTCACCACCCAGATATTGTTGAAATTAAACATATAATGCTCCCTCCGTCGCGAAGGGAATTCAAAGATATTTATGTAGTGTTTGAGTTGATGGAATCTGACCTTCACCAAGTAATAAAAGCTAATGATGATCTTACTCCGGAACATCATCAATATTTCTTGTATCAACTTCTTCGTGGTCTAAAATATATACATTCAGGTTAAAACTATGTCTCGTTCACAATCAATGGCTATGTTCATGATAGGTATTTGATGTGTACACTTACCAATTTTGCTTAAATATTATGTTACAGCAAACATATTCCACCGTGATTTGAAACCGAAAAACATACTTGCTAATGCTGATTGCAAGGTGAAGATTTGCGATTTTGGACTTGCTCGTGTATCATTTGATGATGCACCAACGGCAATATTTTGGACGGTTTGTGTTCCTCGATGTCAGCTATATTATGATAACTTCGTTGTGCCAGTCATATACAGTATGAAACTACTTTACTTATTATTAGTATGTTATATCTTCAGGATTATGTAGCAACTCGGTGGTACCGTGCACCTGAACTTTGTGGCTCTTTCTTCTCCAATGTAAGTATCTTTATTCAGTAATACTTTTACCTCTTCTTATAAACCTGTGCTAGCTGATCATGCTACTTGATAGTTGCCAAGTCAAGTCTTACTTGGTATCAGTTTCCTTGATACTGCATTGATTAATGGGGGTGGGGTAATTGTACACAATGTCTAACCTAGTAACATACTTTATGGAATTTGAGGATTAGCTCTTTTTGAGTTGCGTAGCTGATACTGGGGCAAACTTTATGGACTATTCCATGTTAGTGTCTTTTGAATTTTGCACAATAAACAAAGACCTATTCGGAACGGCTTTACGTCAGTTTCAACCAGCCTGATCTCCAAGCAGTTTACATCAGGAACAATAATCCTTTTTTCTGTATGTGTTTTCCTTGACTTGTTATGCAGTATACACCTGCTATTGACGTTTGGAGCATTGGATGTATATTTGCTGAAATGCTGACAGGAAAACCTCTGTTTCCTGGGAAAAATGTTGTTCATCAACTGGATATAATGACTGATTTGCTCGGAACACCTTCTTCAGAGTGCATTTCAAGGGTCTGCCCACTGGATCTTGTTTTGTACTTTGCAGTTGGTAAAATTTGAGCATTATTCAAGACATTCTTGTGTGCTAACGTTTTGATATGCTTATTCGTTTTCCTGCAGATTCGTAATGAAAAGGCAAGAAGGTACCTGAATGGTATGAGGAAGAAGGCACCAGTTTCTTTTTCACAGAAGTTCCCCAATTCAGATCCTGAGGCACTTCGTCTGCTTCATCGTTTACTTGCATTTGATCCGAGAGATCGCCCTACTGCTGAAGAAGTAAGATCTTAATATTCATGGAGCTTGCCTTCTATTTACCGCTCATGGAAAAGTTATCATAATTTTTATATATAGGTCATTTTATCCTTTATGATGCTTATTTATTCTTTCAGGCACTGTCAGATCCATATTTTTGTGCTTTGGCACAGTCAGAAAATGAAACATCTGGACAGCCCATTTCAAAATTAGAGTTTGCCTTTGAGAGAAAGAAATTGAGAAAAGAAGATGTGAGAGAGCTCATATACAGGGAGGTTAGTGGAATGATCTAGATTCTCTTTATGCAAATTTAATTTGCTTGTTTTGATATCCTTTCTCAACTTCTTTCAATCAGATTCTGGAATATCACCCCAAAATGCTGGAAGAGTATCTTAATGGTAGTAGTCAAACTAGTTTCTTGTATCCAAGGTAAGATATTATACGTTTTATTGGGCATGGTACTGGAATTTGTATGAGATCATAAGGATGACAATTAATGAATGTCTCTCTATTACCACCTTTCTGTATCAATCTCCTAATGTTCTTTAGTGTTGCACTGTTTATATAGCAACATCCTTTTTGTATCAATCTCCTACTGTTCTTTAGATTTGCATTGAACGAGTTCGGAATATAGGAACTTGATATATGATAAGAGGAACTTCTGAATAACTTTTCAAAATAGTATACTTACCAATTTATCATTCTACATTCTATACTGCTTTGATTGCGACCAGTTATAAAGTTGGAAATTCCAGTCTTGCTAGTCTGAACGAATGTTATGTTTGATCTAGTGGAGTAGACCGTTTTAAACAGCAGTTTGCACATCTAGAGGAACATATGGGTAAAGTGTCAATAGGTTCACCTCTTCAAAGAAAGCAGGTTTCCATGCCCAGGTGAAATAGTCTATAGAGAAAAGTTCTTTCTATACCCATTTTGTTTAATATTTATGTTTGAATGATGGCTTGTTGTTCTTCAGGGAGCGTGTGAACAGAAATGAAACAGAGGAGGTAAAAAATGGTGCAATGGTTGGGCATAACTCAAATAATCATAAGCACTGTCTGATAAAGAGTGACAGTATCAGTGCTTCAAAATGTATTTCCGTGAAGAATCATGAGGTTAGCACTTCTTTAATAGTAATACTCCGTAGATAGTATTCCTGTTATTATTATTACTGTCGAAGGGGGCAATTGTTTGTCTTCGGAAACGGAAAGGAAACATAAATGAATCTAGACAATTATTAATTGATGATACATTGTCAACTTGCTTTTGGATTCTAAAATTTGTATAGCAAGAAAGGAGAAAAGAGGGGGAGAGAAGTTGGCGAGGGGATTTTGAAACCCACCTCAGATTTAGGCTAACAAATACCCCAACATTATTATTATAAGAAGGGAGAAAGGAAACAAAATCATTATTTTGATCGATGAACCAATTCAATAAAATGGATTAGGTTCATTTCCTTTCCGTTTCCGTTTTCGACAATTTAAACAAACCCCACCTAAGAATGAAATACATATTTTTCACACAAGAATGTTCCGTCATCTTGAAAAAATTGTAATTGATCAAATAATCTTGGCAAATATCAAACTTCTCCATGTTATAAAGAACTAGGAAAGGACAACTGAAATATGAGATTAATGCAATGTAGATATTTATTTTAACCATTGGATGCAGGAGGATTTGAGCCTTGAATAACATGCAGTATCAACCAGTTGGTTTGGTTGTTAAAACAACAGCTCTAGTGGTCGAATTACATCTAAAGCAGGCACTAAAAGAAAAGAGACTGTTGTTGTTTGGATTAGTTTTGAATCCATGAGGTGAATTATATCAGTAGAAAGGTACATTTACATACCTTAATCATCTTAAAGTTATTTGGTAATGCTCGTCGTTATGAGACAACACTAGCTTCTTGCTCGACAACTTCTTCCGGCTATTCTCTTATCTAATTTATTTGTACAACCCTCTGTCTGTGCTGAATGAGCCGTCCTTGCATTACTTGATATCCTCTCACCACAAGTTTTGATATTACCATACCTCAAAACTCATATCTAAACACATGAGGTGTATGTATCTCTACATTTTTGACAATTGACAATTACGTCCGTTCATCTGGCCCGGACCGGATTTTTTGAAACCTTGGACTATAGACTGGACTAGACCGAATCGGTGTCATTCGGTTCGGTATTAAATCCTATTTCTTTTATTTCTTTTATTTTTAATAATTAATAATTAAAAATATAATGTTGTTTCAATATTTATATATATATTCTAGAATTTATTATTATATTACTTTATTTTTCATAAAAATATAAACTTTCATAGTACTATTTATATCTTAAAATATTAAAAATTAATGAAACTGGTTCAATCTTTTTCTTTTCCGGGTTTTGACCGGACCGGGCCGAATAAGGAAAAAGCATGGACCGAAGATCGGAAAAATTTCGGTGTGGTCCGGTTCGGTCCAAATTTGTACACCCCTAGTTGTTGCGTTCGTTCTCATTCGAGTATATATCCGCATTTAGGGCTATCAAATTTGACCCGACCCAAGAAACCCGACCGATCCGCCTGCTTGAAACCCGAAAAAAAGATTATATACCCTAGAATGACCTAGAATGACCCAACCTGACTAATTTGTACCCTACAAATAAAACTAAAGGATCATATTGTTTTCGATATATATTTGAGGTTGTTTGATATGAATTTATCTGGAGCAAAAAGATTGTCCGATCTGAACTCGCTAGAAAAGATATAAATGACAAGTAAAGGAACACAATTGAAGTAGTTCAACATGCATGCCCCCTAACTTGAATTGGCTGGAATCCTTCAATTTGAACACCCAAATATTGTGGGTACTAGGCATAGATCTCATTCTTTTGTAATTGTTAGGGTGGCCGACTTCCAATTCTGCGATATAGAGCTACAATAGCTTTCCTCAATGACCCATTAATGAATAAAATCCGGTGGGTGGAAGATGAATGGTAGATTTGACTACAATAAATATGAAGATAAGAATGAAAAAAAAAGAAAGACAGAGAACATTTATCTTATATAACTAGAATCGGCCCCTCGCGCTTCGCCGGGGTAATAATAGATTTTTTATGCGGTTTGGTTAGATTAGAATAGGACTAGCATTTGTTCACGGGTCGTGTTTAATACTATATTGTCTATGGTATTGTTTATACTCGGTAGTTTAGTAGTTGTTTTAATCTACTACTCCCTCCGTCCCATAATGTTAGTCTCATTTCTTTTCGTGACACTATTCACAAACCGAGAGAATCTTGTAGATTTCTCCTAATATATAAGAAAAAACATAGCCATGTGGGGTCTTGTTTGATTCGTCTTAACGAGTACTTTAACAATATTAAAAAATTATAATTTTTATTAACATATAACTAGAGATATTAACGATGCAAAACATGTCTCGGCATATGTGCCTGATTAAAATGGGACTAACAAAATGGGACAGAGGGAGTATATAGTATTAAAACAAATCTCATATTTTGCCACATGTCCTTCTTTTTAATTTGTCACTTGTCATATTCTCTTTCAATGTATGACACATGTCATTGTGATAAAACTTCTTTTTAGTTTTTTTCCTTATTTAATCTACTTTTCAAAGATATATACTCATATATCTCAAAAGATCAAAACGAATGATGTGACAGATGATGTGGAATATGTGATGGCATAGCCATAGGCCTGCATAGGCAAATTGGATATAAAGGCGACATGTGACAAACACTGTTTGTTTTAGTATATGTATATAGATGGTAGGATTTAGAATTAATAAAGATTAGAATAAGATATAATTAATTAATAAAAAAGATTTAAATAAATTTAGAATTAAATAAAGGATAAAATGCATAAGTTGTATTAATTAAGTCTTAATGAAAATCAAGCCCTTACTGAACTTGATTGATTAATGATTGATTCGGTTTCGACTCAGTATTAATTGACATTACATTCTGAAGAATTTTTTTTATTATTATATATAGATCCTACACAAACTATATTTTATACATGTAAGTTATATACGTAATCTTATTTGGCCACATGATCATATATCTACAATGATAGTATTAGTCTACACGATCATGTTAGGTTACACAAAATCATATGATTGCCCATGTAATGGAAAGTTGAGATTTGTCAACTTGTTCATGCGTCGACTTTGTAAGTCGTTAGATCCAGCTTGGAGTTTGTATCAACTAGCGGATAAATTTGACATAACACAATTAGTCAACCATACTTGAGTTTGTATCAACTAGCGGATAAATTTGACATAACACAATTAGTCAACCACACTTGAGTTTGTATCAACTAGCGGATGAATAAGTCAACGTTAGGATGTGGTTCCAGCTTACTTACCCAATATCAAGTGGGATAGGATTAGTTACTACTCCCTCCGTCCCATAATGTTTGTCTTGTTTCAAATTTTGACACTATTTACAAATCGAGAGAATCTTCTAAATATTTTTCAATATATAAGATAGAACATAGTCATGAGTGGTCTTGTTTGATTCGTTTCGATTAGTACTTTAAGAATATTAAAATATTATAATTTTTAATAACATGTAATTTGATATATTGACGATACAAAACGTGCATCGACAAGTGTGCCGAAGTCAAACAGGACAAACATTATGGGACGGAGGGAGTAGTTGGGTACTCGAGTGTGATGATTATACCTCTTCCTTTCTCTCTAATGGAGATGAAAATGGTCCCTCATTCACTAATGTATTATGCAGTGAACAACACACCTTAATCTCCTTGTTAACGGATAAACGCGATAATAAAAAATCAAACGTAAATTAATCTACATGCTACGAAAAATACTAGGCAATAATGTATATGGTGTGATCTTTTTTTTTTCTTTTTCAAAAGTTGGGTTGAGACCGAAGGTGTTTTATTAACAAGAGTTAGGAGGATTGTCTATTATAGTAGACAATAAGTCCAAACCATACCAAACCTTAGTTTCTATTAGAAGAATTGAAAACATAGTAAAATGTGAATCAAAAGTAAAGAACAGCTGCACTAAACTATTTGCTAACATGTTGGACACGAACATACCAAGGATTTTAATCAATGAACCTCCAAGAACGCTTCATATATAAGGTAATAATGTAGATGAGTGAGGAGGATGTTGCGCGTCACTAGGGCCTTACAAGCCTCCGTTGAAAATAACACGATTAACACCTCTCCCATAGAAGCAAATGTCATAAGAAAAGTACCATTACATAGGTGTTGAATACCACCAACTCCCGTTGGACCCGAATCGCCTTTCGATGACTCGCTAGTGTTCAACTTTATCCATCCGTTAGGTAGTCGTCGCACCACAAATGAACTCGGCGCCACTTGCTCAATCTAACCCCCTACCTCCTTGTAGAACGGGGTCTTGTTTACACCAAGATTTTTTGTTTTTACACCGAAATAAAAACGCTATTACGCGGCGTTTAACTTTTGATTTTAAAAAAAATAACTTTGTACCAGGGTTTTAAAATTTCCGGGGTATAAAGTATTAAAAACGCTACATGGTGGCGTTTTTAAATCAACTTTATAACCCGGATTTCAACAATTCAGCTACTTTAGAACCCAATCTTTTTCAGAACCGGGGTAAAAAGTATACCTTATAACCCGGATTTGACAGAACCGTGATAAAAAGTCAAATTTTTAAACTCCACGTCGTAGCATTTTAAATCGGTGTAAAACTCAATTTTTTCGGACCAAAAATTTACCCCCTTGTAGAATTGGTGTTGGGTCACCACGTCGTAGATATCAGCTTTAAGCAAAAAAATAAATCAATGCAAAGAACCCGAATTACCAATCATTTCTAAGAAATCAGAATGCCTAAAATAGCGGCATATGGGAACTCAACATGGAAGAAGATAGATTTGTTGTGAATCATAACCAATTTGCTTAATCACTTGATCATATGAATGGGATTATAGTGTTGTTAGGTTGACATTGGCAGTGCAAGGAATATATAGATACCACTTCACAAATTTTTATCATGTATGCTAGATAAAATGTACTGATATACCATCAATTGTTTCCATTAAAGGCGATTGGTTAAATCCCTAACAATGGAGATCAAGAGGATGTAAAAGATGATTCACGTGATCCAGGACATAAACGATTAAGCAGGATAATAAGTACAATTGATAGACAAATCCCTAACAATGAAAATGTGGGAAGCTTAGCCTCAACACTCAACAATTTGAACCTTTTGTAAAGAGGCTCCTGCACAGATTTTTTTTAAATCATAAGCAATTATGAATTGAATGATGTTGAAATTACAATAGATATTAGACTAACCTTGGAAAATACACAATTGATGATAAATAAAGAATTTGATTGGTTTTTGCAACATGAAGTAAAGACAAGAATTTTTTTCTCATCTAAAGATGATTCACGTGTTTCATTTTAGCTAATTAGGCTTCAAGAGTGCGGCAATTACCATAAAAACCATCAAACCATATGAAGAATGTTGTTTGAGGTTAGCTTGAGATCCCGTAACGAACACCAAGCACTCTTCCATGGACAAATAAATGGGAAATGTTTTGCAAATTTATTATTCCAAACTTTAGGATTGATTGATACCGAGTGCCTTCTTCCAATTTAAGGAATTTCTTTGGGCAAAGACACATTTTTTTCTCCTACAGTAGGTAGCACCTTTTTTCATCACCACATCATCCCTAAACAACAGAACTAAGAATTTGCTAAGAAAAGAAGACAAATATATACGTGAACTTACATGCAGTTCTCGAGGTACATGATATCGAAGAATTGAAGGATGTGTTGGGAAAATTGAATCAAGAGTTGTGTTTTAGAAGAATTATGGAATCCTTGCAGAGTACCAAATTACGCTTTCAAAATACCGTTCCTTAAGCGGTTGGTGTACTCCGACATCTCATCATCAGCACCAGCTGCATGCAGACATTTCAGTAGCAATCTGAAACATGGGCATGGCATACATATACTGTTGGAACTGATTTTGACTGGACTTCCGGGCACTTTTCTGGTGGGCTGCGGTCACCGGTTGTGCCCGATTATGGGAGCGTTGGCTTCGTCTCTGCCAGCACTACGCCGTAGTGTACTCACACGTCAAAATCGGGTTCCGTTTGAATGAGAAATGAAGGCTCAAAGTTGGTTGCTTGACTAAGTTCAAAGAACAATTTGGAGCTGAATTTTGATATGGGTTTTGTCCCACATCGAAAATTTGGTGGGAATATGAAGGTTTTATATACCCCAAACCCCATACCCTTGGTAAGCCCTTGGGAGAGGTATGGAGAGAGGACATGGGGGCCCTCGCGCGGTCCGTCCGTCCGGTCCGTGGTCCGTGGTTGTGGAATGGGCCGTAGGCCCAAGCAGCTTAGCTTCTCTTTTTGAAGTGGGCTAGATCTGAAAGTTTTGGGCTTCCAGATCAGATTTTGGACTGCCTCGTTGGGGACGCCCAACTGAGTCAGCACAACTGCTTCCACGATTTTCTCCACTTCCCCACATCTGCCTCCACTATCTCCTCCTCTAACAAACCGAGAATCTCTATTTAAGAGAGTCCTGGTTCTCATTCTCTGCATCCGAAATTACACAGCAATCTCCCATCTCTTCTCTTCTTCTTCTTCGAGAGTACTGCGCAGATACTGGTTCGTTGGCTTCTGTTTTTTGATTGTGCAAACCAGAAGTGATCGTAGTTGTATCCTGGGATTCTCAATGCCGGTAACCGTTACATATACGGGGCGTTACAGAATTAAGGAAAGAGATCTAATCTCGACTCTACGCAACAGTTTCGTCAAGAACGATTCGGTAAAATTCTTTCTTAATTCTGTTCTTCGTTTTAATTCTTTACAGATTGTTATTCTGCGAAATACAGGTCCTACATATACTTTTCAAAGTTATCTCCTATTGCCAATGCTACTTCGACCAACAACATTCTTCTTCCCTTTTACATTGTTACCACTCTGCCAGCAGCTCAAGACAACCCTGTAATGGAACAAATAAAGTTGGCGTTTTTAAATCGTTTAGGAAAATTATCCAAAGAAAATGCTGAAAGAAAATTAAATAAAAACAGCGAAGGAATTTGAACAAATCAATGAACTTATCCAGATCAAGGTTCGTCAACACAATGAATCCATCAAGAGTGAACTAACTGCACATCACAATTTGAACAAACCTTTGACATATAATTTTAATTTAGTTGATATACTGATAGTTGTTAAGCTTTGAGGCTTACATATGTGCAAAAGAGAAGAAAAGATAAACATTTAATCGTATCGGAGAAGAAGCAATAATATAACAATCGGACAAATATAAGTTAAAACTGAAGAATTTAAACTGACCGAGCTCGTATCATTATGCAGCAACTTTGGCGACAATGTTGGCTGAGATTCTGATGTTTTTGAATGGTAATCCTGGTTGCAAAATAGAGTTATTCCCAATCATATACCTCCAAACGAACTTTGTTTCCTGTTCCATGCACATATATTTCCTAATATTAAAAATCAACCAAGATAGTCTTCTCTATTAGAACTTACAGTAAAGTAGTGGCCCCATTCATTGTCCAACTAATGACAATCTTTACAGAACTGTGAGCAGGACTGCAGGTTAGAACAAATTAAGAGTTAAGATTATTGCATGAATGTTCCCATTCCAAAAACAGGAGTTATAATCTCGAGCAACAAGATCCAAATAATAGCCACACAAATAGATGAAATACAAAGCTTTGGAATTGTTGAAAACAATAGTAATAAGTACTAAAAGACATGTTAAAAATAATACATGACCTTCCACCAACTTGCTCAAGTGCATCAAGAATCATTTGTAGCAATACATTCAGATTACATCTAAACAAAGGCATTTCATCTGAATTGTTGTTGTGATTCCTATAGACTAACTACATGAATGATCCTAGTAATTTTGGTTTCCCATGAAAGAAACAACATTAAAGACCTTATTGCAAGTGACAATGGGGTGGTTAACCAAGGGTATGAAAAAGCTTTCAAAACCCTCTTATTGTATATACTGAAAACAACATTCAAATCCCACCATGTAGCAAGATAAACCCCTATTTGACACTATTTGTAGCCTATGAAGGCCCAGCACCGTCAAATCAATGTGTTGCGATCAATCTGCCTCATAAACATGATGTAACTGTAATATGAACTTGTTAGCATATAAATACTTGTAACTACCACTGTAATAGTCAGAGATTCTGTTACACAATACAATCATCTTCTTCTTTCCACTTTCTCTCCTTAGTATTCTAGCATGGTATCAGGCTAGTGCTCGATCTTCCGCTTCTTCTTCTTCGATCGATCATCTCTTTTGATCTTTCGATTTGCTTTTCTCTGATTTCTTTTCTCGTTGCCTTTGATCTTTCGATTCGATTCCAATATGCCTCAATCGAATAATTCACCGGCGCGAACTTCAGAGAATTTCCCCCCAAATCCATGGGGACAATCGCAGATGGATTTTCATGATCCTTATTTCCTCCATCCTTCTGATGAACCTGGTCTTGTTCTTGTCACGAAGTTGTTTGATGGAAAAGGATTTTATGCTTGGCGTCAATCCATGGTGATCGCCTTATCCGCCAAGAACAAGCTAGGGTTCGTCGACGGCGAAATTACTCGACCGGATCGCTCTTTGCCGATCTATCGCCGATGGGAGAGAGTCAACAATATGATCATAGCTTGGCTGCTCAACTCCATGGTTTCTGAGATCAGTGGAACTTTTGTTTTGTCTGGAGATGCTCGACAGATATGGATTGATGTCAATGCTCGCTATTCGCAGATTAATAGCGCTCAAAAGTATGCAATTGAGAAATAGATTGCAAATATTTCTCAATCCTCTAATAATGTAGCTGGATATTTCAATCGCATCAAGGGATTATGTGACGAACAAGATTCGATGAAGAACTTTCCTCCATGTTCTTGTGGTTTAGCAGAAGTTGTTCACAAACATCAAGATTCTCAACGCCTTTTGCAATTTCTAATGGGACTGAGTGAATCTTTTTCAACTGTGAGAGGCACAATCTTGATGATGGATCCAGCTGCTTCTATCTCTCAGGCGTACTCGATTCTTCTTCAAGAAGAAAGGCAGAGTGAGTTGTACTCTTCTTCTCGAGTGCTTCCTGAATCATCTTCTTTACATGTTGCTTCTGACCAATCTTCTCAGCATACTTCTCAACCTTCTGGTTCCAAAGTGTCTTCTGGAGCATCTAATTCCAATAGTACTAGAGGCAAAAGATCTTATTTCTGTACACATTGCAAGCGCAATGGCCACACTGTTGAGCGTTGCTACAAGCTTCATGGTTTTCCACCAAATCATAGATCATCTCAGGCACATTCTGTTGCAGATATTGAGGGTGCAGTGGCTTGTGACTCTCCTCGGGCTCCTTCTTTTGGCACTCAGACTTTGACAAGTGATCAGTATTCTCAGCTTCTCAGTTTATTGCAGAAAACTTCAGTAGGATCTCAATCTTCCTCCATGGCACATCTGGCTGGTATACAATCTTTATCCATATCTTTAAATTCTGCTAGAACTTTGTTTTATCAGAATCATTGGATCATAGATACAGGAGCCAGTGACCACATGACCTATAGAATGGAGTCTTTCACTGACTTGAGACCTCTTGATAATGCTATCCATATTTCTATGCCCAATGGTTTAGTTCTTGTTGTTAAACTAATTGGTTCAGTCCAGCTCACTTCAGATATTATTCTTCGAGATGTGCTATATGTTCCTCAATTCAAGTTTAGCCTATTGTCTGTGAACAAAATTGCTACTCAGATGGGTTGCAAAGCAGTTTTTGATGACAGTACATGTTGGTTGCAGTGTCCAACATTGAAGGATCCTTTGCTGCTTGGTAGAGTGCACAACAAACTTTATGTTTTTCCTGCATCAAGAGATTTTAAGTCCTCCAATAATGTTGCTTCTGTTTGTTTAGCTAAGACCAAAGATGTTTTCCTTTGGCACAACAGATTAGGACATATCCCTTTGTCTAAACTCAAAACTTTAGTTCCTATTGATTGTAATTCTGTTGACATTTCATCATGTGAAATTTGTGCAAAAGCAAGATTGCAAAGAAAACCTTTTCCCACTAGTTCCATTTCTACATCATATGCTTTTGAGATGTTACATGTAGATACTTGGGGTCCATTCAAGACTGAAACACATGATGGTCATAGATATTTCATCACAGTGGTTGATGATTTTACAAGGATGATGTGGACACATCTTATGCAGACAAAGGGGACAGCTTTTTCCTTGCTCCAAACTTATATTGCTTTGGTTCAGAATCAGTTTGGGAAGAGAGTCAAGATTGTCAGATCTGATAATGCTTTTGAGTTGGGCTTAAGTAAGGCAGGACTTCAGTTCTTCTCTTCTAATGGAATTATCCATCAAAGAACTTGTGTGCACACTCCTCAGCAGAATGGTGTGGCAGAGAGAAAGCACAAACATCTCTTGGAGGTTACTAGAGCTCTCTTGTTTCAGTCTAAGGTCCTTATCCAATACTGGGGTCATTGTCTCTTGACTGCCACCTTTCTAATCAATAGGTATCCTTCTTCTACCTTACAAGGTATCTCTCCATTTGAGAAACTTTATGCTCAACCTCCTCTTTATATTGCCTTGAAAACATTTGGTTGTCTGGCCTTTGCTTCTACTAGCACTCCAGGAAGAGATAAGTTACAACCAAGAGCTATCACTTGTGTCTTTCTAGGATATCCTTTTGGGACTAAGGGGTATAAACTTCTAGATATGGATACAAAGAAAATTTTCATCTCAAGAGATGTTACTTTTCATGAGGATATTCATCCTTTTTCTCATTCACCTACTCCTACCTCAAACACTATCCTACCCATTCTTTCTTCTGACAATGACCATTACACAAATGATTTACCTACTCCTTTTCCTCCTACTACATCCAATTCTCCTGTACCAAGCCCCACTGTTAATCCTACTCCTTCTATTCCATTAAGAAGGTCTTCTCGAAATACAAATCCTCCATCATATTTGCAAGAATATTTCTGCAATTTTGTTTCTTCTGATATTAACCATTTTCCTACAGCCTCTTTTTCCTTTACTGCCCTATCCTCACAAAGTCAATCCCTCCTTTCTTCCATTCACCACTCCACTGAACCAACCACATATGAGGAAGCTTCTCAGTCTACTGATTGGATGCAAGCAATGAATCTGGAGCTTCAAGCTCTTCAGAAGAACAACACTTGGGAGATTATGGATCTTCCTAAAGGCAAGAGACCAATCAGCTCTAAATGGGTGTATAAGCTGAAGTTTAAGGCAGATGGGACACTTGAAAGGCATAGGCAAGGCTGGTTATCAAGGGTTGTACTCAGAGGGCTGGCATAGACTACAATGAAACTTTTTCACCTGTAGTAAAGATAACTACAATAAGGGCCCTTGTGATTACTGCTATAAAAAAGGGATGGTTTATGTCTCAATTAGACATAAACAATGCTTTCCTCCATGGTGATATTGATACAGAGATATACATGAAGGTACCACTTGGTCTATCTCATTTATTTCCCAACCAAGTATGCAAACTCAACAAGTCCTTGTATGGCTTGAAACAAGCATCTAGGCAGTGGTATAGTAAGTTGTCTGATGCTCTTATTTCTCAAGGTTTTCACTAGTCTCTAAATGATTACAGCTTATTCTCTAAAAGGTCATCCACTTCAGTTTTGTTCTTAGTCATTTATGTTGATGACATTCTGATAGTTGGTGACAGTCAAACAGAGATTAAGCTCCTCAAAGATTTTTTACATGATACATTCAGTATCAAGGATTTGGGGAATCTGGGATATTTTATAGGCATGGAAGTTTTGCCTACTGATAGAGGTCTGGTCATCACTCAGAGGAAATTTATTCAAGAGCTTCTCCATGATTTTTGTCCACCTGATTTAAAGACAGTGACCAATCCTCTTGATCATTCAGTCAAGCTCAAGCCTACTGATGGCACACCTCTAGTTGATCCTACACCTTACAGGAAATTAGTTGGAAAACTAAACTTCCTCATCAACACTCGTCCAGATCTTGCTTATTCAGTTCAATACTTATGTCAGTTTATGCAAGCTCCTACTTCAACTCATTGGCTTGCTGCTATGCACACATTACAGTATTTGCAGGGCACTTCTACTCTTGGACTCTTTCTGCCATCTACTCCGGATTTCAAGCTCATAGCATACTGTGATTCTGATTGGGCTTCATGTCCCACTACTAGACGCTCGATTAGTGGTTTCCACATTGGAGGTGCACCTTTGTCATGGAAATCCAAGAAACAAGTGACAGTTTCCTTATCTTCTGCAGAAGCTGAATACAGGTCTCTCAGATGTGTTACTGCAGAACTGGCTTGGCTTACAAGGCTCTTACATGAAATGGATGTTCCTAATGTTCAACCAGTTCCAGTCAAGTGTGACTCTCAGTCTGCAATTCACATCGCCAAGAACCCGGTTTTCCATGAACGCACCAAACACATCGAGTTAGATTGTCATTTTGTTAGAGAGAAATTGTTAGAGGATTTAATTTCTCTTGAACATGTTTCTACTACTTTACAATTAGCTTATGTATTCACCAAGGCTTTGCCTGGTTCTGTTTACAGTAATGTCCAATCCAAGTTGGGTTTGATTCCTTTAGATCAATCTCCAACTTGAGGGGAGATGTTAGCATATAAATACTTGTAACTACCACTGTAATAGTCAGAGATTATGTTACACAATACAATCATCTTCTTCTTTCCACTTTCTCTCCTTAGTATTCTAGCAAAACTATATATACATCGATTTGTAGGCAATGTGTTTGCATCCATCGTTTCCAAGCATCTGAGAAAAAAAATCAAAATGGTGAGTGAGTACTTGTGCTCACGCCCCAGACCCAACCTTTGTTGATCCGGCGAGCTCTATCCGAACCTTAAGCTTTGATTAGGTTCTTGACAACTGGAGTCAGTGCCATATATAGAGGAATTAAAAGAGGAAGAGCTTCTAGTTGATTTTAGAGAAAGGTAGGAGCAGGGATAAATCTAAACAATTGCTTGCATAAATTAGAAGGTGAAGGATTACGGTTGTAGCATAGATTGGAAGGCAGGAGCAGGGACACAAATGGCATGGAATAGATGGGTATAATATACCCATTCAAGCAGAAACTGCCGACGAAGAGGAATATGAACGGTTGACCGCAATAGAAATGGTCGGTCAGACACTGAATTGGTGAACGGATGAATTCACAATAAATTGTGCAATGAATATCATAACGGATTTAACACTCAAATGTAAATGAAAGGAGGAAAATCGGAAACAACTACAAAGAAAAAAATTGAATCGGGCCCAAAAACAGCCCAAAATTTAAAAAATTCATCAATTTCGATACCGATTATATTTATTTCGTTCAATAATCAGCTAGTTTTTATACGAAAGACTTGAACACACCACCTTTTTTAATCAATGAACCCAGATCATTAAACGCTATCTAATGACGCTTTGTTTTTAACCCTCTTTTTTTAATGGCGCTTTACTATTTTCGGTTCAATACAAAAAATTATCGGTCCATAAACAAATCCCCTTTTTATAAATACTGTATAAGATACTCCGTATAAGATTTAGGCCCCTTTCGGACAAGCTGAAGTTGAGCAAAAATCTGTATGAAGTTGAAGAAATAGGGGGGTTGAAGTTGATTTCACCCGTTCGGACAAGCTGAAGTTGAGCAAAAATCTGTATGAAGTTGAAGAAATAGGGGGGTTGAAGTTGATTTCACCCGTTCGGCAAATGGCTAACTTCAACCAAATAGTGCCAATTTGCTTCATCTAGCCCCCCCAAATGAAGCAATTTGCTTCAACTTCAACCCAGTTGAAGGTGAAAAAATTCTTGAAATACCCCTAGATCCATCTCTTTTCTATTATCTTTTACAAAATTCGAAAATTCCTCAATGGACAGTAGCATTTGATCTTGGTTGAGTGGCTTTAGCATTTGATTCATTTTGCAACACAAATCGACCCAAATCGGAGTTGTCAAGGTATGTTGAACCCTAATTTCTCTTTTGTTGAACCCTAATATATTGATGAAATTTTCGAATTTTGTCTTGTTGATGTTAATATGGCATTATCCATGTTTGATAAACAGACAAACTGGATTGACATCCATGGAATGAAGCATCAATTACAACTAAGAATCACTTAGAATTAATTTCTCTTTAGTGCACTCTAGGTGTTTGTTGAAATGTCAACTTCATCAAACACACTTGGAATGTGTTTAAAATGAACTGAAAAATAGATCATTGACTTGTATAAGGATGTTGTTTGTTGATCAACATCCTTATACAAGTCACAAGGTTTAGCCACTGATTTTTGCTGAACATACAACCTCTTGTGACATCCTTACACTTTGTCATTAGTTTTAATGTACTTTCATCAAAAGTTTGTGTTCTATGCTCGTGTACTGTCACAAGGTTTAGCCACTGATTTTATGCTCGTGTACTCTCACAAGGAGTGTTCTATGTAATCTGAATTTCTATGCTCGTTACTGTTCAGTAAAAAAATGTATGACAGTTTTGTGTGTTCAGCAAGAGGTTGTATGTTCAGCAAAAAAATGTTTTGTGTATGTTCAGCAAGAGGTTGTATGTTAAGCAAGAGGGAGTATGTCACTAGAGGTTGTATGTTCAGCAAAAAAAATCAGCAAAAATGTATGACAGTTTGTGTAGTGCCATGAGTGGAGGCTCAATTTCATAAAATGCATACTTTTAATGGTTTGATGAATTTGAACAAAAATGAAGCTTTTGATGGATAACAAATGTTTTAACAAAAGAGTCTATTGCAGTTATCCTCTTAATTATATGCAACTATTGCTAGTTGAAACTCTTCACTTTGCTTTTCAGAGAATTCGGTCATTTACTTGTTAGTAGCCTTCAAATTTCATACTTTGGTGATGAGCATATGGAAAGAAAGATAAAGAACAGGTAATGTACATGTAAGCTGCAAATTTCATATATATGGTATTACTCTCATTGAATATTTCGTTTTGTAAAGAGTAACAAAATTCTCTCAAAAAATGTGCAGATTCCTCTATCGTATCAAAGTTCTTGCATGATAACAACTCGCTGCTGCTGTAGTCTTGTGGAGGAGGACAAGGATTGTGACGATGCATCGAGACATACTTGATGAAGATCTTTATCCCTGTTTGTATAGAAGATTGCTTCATAATGTAGTTTTGTGCATTGTTAAAATTGTGAATGGGGCATTGATTTAACTGTTTTGGGTACTTGTAGTTTGAGGAAGCCAGAATTATGCCCACCTTGTGACTATATTGCAAATATGGGAACATGGTTGAGGCATTTGGATTGTTTGATAGGATGGCATCAGAAGGGCTGCCTGTTGATTGTTCTGTCTATAACTTACTTCTTGGTGGCTGCCTTAAAGATAATTACATCGAACATTCACATCTTAAATATACACATTAATATGATATACACATTAATGTATTAACACAAAGTCTATTAGCTCAACTGGGAGAGCAATGTGATATACACATCGATGTGGGTTCGAATCTCACTTAGACTTATGTATGGTTAAGTCTTATAAATATAAATGAATGTATTAATATTAAACTATAATGTTTTAAAGTTACATATATAAGTATATGAAATGTGTAAAATTTATATTGTTTTTCTTCTATGTATATGGTTATTTTTAGTATTCAATTATATAGAACAAAATATTTACTGAATTTAAATAAATTAAGTATTTTATTTATGATTTAAAATATACTCCGTAGTTTATATGAATTGTTAAATTTTAATAAACTATTTTAAATATTAACTTTGAATTATTAAATTAAATAACTACATTTCATACAAACAAAACACAAATATAACACATAAACACTTTAATCTAAAATTCATTTACAAAATTATATACATACCCTTTTTGGTAATTTCACTTCACAATCAACCAACTTCAACTACCGTTTTTTTTCATCTTTACCGAACACCCTTTTTTTCAACTTCAACCCGAAAAGCAACTTTAGCTACTAACTTCAGCTTCAGCTTCTTTCAACTACCTACTTCAGCTTCAGCTACCTTCAACTACCGTTTTCATCCTCTAATCCGAACGGGCCTTAGATTAGTTTAAAAATCAAATCAAATTCACAAGATTGTGTCTCGAGTCACTGTCCAGTTTGACTATTTTCCTGCATTGATGAAGGCGCAGCAAAAGTTGATCAAATGAAGCCGTCTCTTTCACCAACCAACCAAATACCCCACAAGCTTTTTACTACAAAATCTCTTCTTTGTCCATTAATGTTAATCAACAATGGCACTCAAATTCTCCGATACCATCGTGACATTCTTCTTTCTCCTTGTAACTTCCCTCTCCAATTCATCATCCGCCATTGAAGCTCCTATCTTTCCCAAAGAAGCCTTCCCCACAAAATCAGGCCAATTGATCGTCAACTCAACCTCAAACTCCTCCATTTTCTATGCTTTCTATGAAGCCCAGAATCCAATTTCAACTCTATCTAAAACCCCTCTTCTCATATGGCTCCAAGGTGGGCCCGGATGTTCATCCATGACAGGCAATTTCTATGAATTGGGTCCATGGAGAGTCAATCCTGATAAACAATCAATCAATCTTGAGTCAAACCCAGGTGCCTGGAATAAAAAATTTGGCCTCATTTTTGTTGATAATCCAATTGGTACTGGCTTCAGCATTGCTTCTTCCCCTGACGAAATACCTAGAGATCAAAACGGAGTTGCCCATCACTTATTTATTGCAATCAAGTCAGTTGTAAGCCTAAACCCTACTTTCAAATCTCGCCCAATTTACATTACTGGTGAGAGCTATGCTGGAAAGTATGCTCCTGCAATTGGGTACTATATATTGAAGAAAAACCCCAGTTTGCCCAAATCAGAGAGAGTAAACCTAGTTGGTGTTGCAATTGGGAATGGCTTGACATATCCAATGGAGCAAATCAAAACACATGCTTCAAATGCCTACTTCACAGGATTGATCAATGCAAAACAGAAGACCCATTTGGAGAGATTGCAAATGGAAGCAGTAAATCTGGCGAATCGGAAGAAATGGAGTGAAGCAACCGACGCTAGAAACCTCGTCCTGGAGAATCTAAGTAACATAACAGGGCTGGCCACTTTGTACAACATGAGAAGGAAAACGCCTTACCAAACCCAACTGGTGAAAATGCTTTTAAGCCATAAAGAGGCTAAATTAGCATTAGGGGTAAATCCATCTCATGTTTGGACGGGTTGCAGTGACATTGTTGAGGCTGCGCTTCACTCTGATGTCATGAAGAGTGTCATGTTCATGGTGGAGCTGCTTGTTAAAGAGAGTAGGGTTTTGTTATACCAAGGGCAACTGGATCTAAAAGACGGCGTCGTTTCTGTTGAAGCTTGGATAAAGAAGCTGCAATGGGAGGGGATTGAACGGTTTCTTGACGCAGAGAGGAAAGTGTGGAGTGTAGATGGAGTTCTTGCTGGATATGTCCAGAAATCTGAGGGGTTAACACATGTCGTGGTTTTAGATGCTGGACATTTTGTTCCATCTGATCAGCCAATTCATTCTCAGGCAATGATTCAGGATTGGGTTATGCAGGAAGGCTTGTTCTCAGTGTGATTTGGTTCTTGTAATCACTTTCCTCTTAAGATACTACTCCCTCCGTCCCCTTATCTTGTTCTATATCAAATTCGTGCACTCACTATTCACAATTTAACACAATTTACTAGATTGTTTCTAATTCATAAGAATAAATATGGTCATATGAGATCTTGTTTTGTTCGTCTCATTGAGTACTTTATAAATATTAAATTTTTATAAATTTTAGAAACATATAATAAGTGATATTAACGATGCAAAACGTATCTCGGCAAACGTATCCAAGTGAAATGGGAAGAACATTGAGGGACACAGGGAGTACGTGGGATAAGTTTAAGAAAATATTGTCCCAAATACCCCTTTTCGTACCTAAATTATACAACTCCCCAATTTCAAACGGATATGACTGTCATATTTGAGGGTTATAATAGTCTAAAAAAATATTTTTGCTATTAAAAAGAAAAGTTTTATTATAATTTAATTTATCTTTATTTTTTTAACTCAAATGATTATTTTAATATTTTCAGAAATTAAGAAAAAGGAAAATCAACATAATAAATAATAAATAAAAGGAAATTAAAATAATATAAAAGGAAAAAAGGAAAATTAAGACATTTTGAAATGACGGTTTACAAAAAGTAATTTCTTCCTAATTAATTAAGCATACTTAATTAACTGTCCAATTAAGCAGCCTCAACCTCATTCACCCATTCACCCATTTTCTCATTTTCTCTCTCTCGTTCTGTCAACCTGTTCGTCTTCTCCTTTCACCATTTTCACCATTTTTCAACCGTCCCGACCCCAGCTCTCAACCTCTTCTCTCAACCGCTGGCAACCGCTCGGAACCTCCGACAACTCTTTCTCCCTCTTTCTCCCAATCATCTACCGCTCCAGTTATGGCCGTCACCAGAGCTTCCGCACCCCAGAAGAGAAAGAGAGACGCACATGGAGACTCTAAAGGACGAAAGAAGAGGCAAACCGAGAAAACCCCCAAATCTACTAAGGGTTCGTCGGCGAAGTCGGAGCCCAAAGGGGAAGCCACAGTCTCCCAGAGGCAGAAGGAGGTCTTGAATCTCTTGGAAAAATGGAGAAGCATCGAGCCTCTTTCTTTTAACGACAATGTAAGTGAAATTTCAGAAATTATGTTATTCAATTCGAGTATATGAGTTAAATTGGTGAATTTAGGGTTCATGACCGAAGACAATGCATGTAAATTTGAGATATTATGTACATTTGCACCTGTAATTGGAGTTGAGAACAAAGTTGTGAATAATTTGATTATTGTTTAGGGTTATCCTGACATCCTCCTTTCTGTGTCCGGACATCCTCTTCTCTGTGTCCTGACATCCTCTTGTCTGTGTCCCGACACTTGAATTTTGTTTTTGTGTAGCTTATGTGCATTTAGGAGTTTATGTAGTGGAAGTATTTGGATATGAGTTTCTGAATATTGTTAGTTTTTCAGGAATTTCATTTCTTCATGTGTATTATGAATCCTGACACCTCTAAAAATACTTCCTGTTATGTGCATTGTGAACCAGTTTATGTAATGGAAGTATTTGGATTTGAGTTTCTAAATATTATTAGTTTTTAAGGAAATGCATGTACATCATCTTCTCCTCACTGTGTCTAAATTGTTTAGGGTTATCCTGACAACCTCCTCACTGTGTCCTCACATACTCTTCTCTGTGTCCCGACACTTGAACTTTGGTTTTGTGTAGCTTATGTGCATTTAGGAGTTTATGTAGTGGAAGTATTTGGATTGATGTTTTGTGAAAATTGTTAGTTTGTAAGGAATTTCATTTGTGCATGGGTTAATGAGATTATGTGTAGTTTGCATATCTCTCCACCTCTGAATAATTTGATTTGTGCGCTACCTTGAACATTCATCATCTCTTCTTCTTCTTTTGAAATTAAATTAGGGTTTTCATTTGAACCAAAACATTTAGGCACCACGACAGAATGCAAAAGAATTGACCATATTCTATCTTTGCAGTTTGACATGTTCAAGAAGAAGAATGCGTCTACATCATCATTATCAGAAATATCGAAAGGAGGAAGATGAACATTTTGTGGAGGCATGTAGCTGAGCTTTAAGTCAAACCTGTTAAGATCAATGACAAGTTTTTCTTCAACCATTTTCAACAGCTAATCGATCTCATCATTGACCATCAAACTCTTTGCCTTTTTAGGGTCTTCATACACCCAAAGTTCATTCTCCATCTTTCACTTGCCTCCACATATTAAGGAGAGCATATATGTTTGACCTGAACAAGCCAAAACACGAAAACATAGTCATTTACTGCTACCAAAACACAAAAAAAACGTTTGCATTTAATATGTCAACTTACTCATTTCTTCTTGTGTATGGTGGAGAGATATCAAAATCACCAAGGATGTAAAGAGATGGAAACAGTTGTCTGGCAGGATATGAAGCAAATTTAATGAAGAGAAGAGAAAAAACAGAATTAATGAAAAAGATGAAGTTAAGATAAGAGAAATTACAATCATTTTGGAGCAAAAATTTGCTCTAAGTTAGCTTACATCAAATTTGGCGGGAAAGTGTACCGTCAAAGTTGAATTGTGTGGCTGAGAATTAATCTGATACAAGTGAATAGTGATTTGTACGGCCTGTCAGATTTTTTGTGGCTGATCTGTTTTTTCCTGACGCCTTTTCAATATTGTCCGTTTTTAAAAAAAAAATATTCTGAGATATGTCCTTTTATAACAATATCATCATTTCATAAAACCTGACACATGTACGGATTTTGCTTGTTTTGTTCTTTCCTTCTTCCCTTCTTTTCCGTCAGATTTTCTTTTTCTTTTTTCCTCTTTTTCAACTCATTATTATAATGTTTTTTTATTTTATTTTAACTTTTTCCAAAAACATTTATTCATTTACGAAGTAAAAAGAAAAGACAATAAAATAGGTCCATATTCCATTTGTTAGATAAATCAAGTGGGGTATTTGCAAATCTGCCTAAGTTTAATTTGAGATATCTACTGCTTATGATTTAATCTGTTGAGATTAAGTTGGCTTTATAATAGCCTGGTGATTTGCATCTAGAATTTGAGCAGCTAGGATAAGTGCAAATTAGTTTGAAATTTAAAAAGAGGTGAAAATATTAAAATTCGAACAAAACTAAAACCAGCGATTGAATCTATGAAATTGATTTAGTAAGCAAATGTAATGGCGTATGGAGGCGGATTTGTGAGAGAGTCAAAGTTTGAGTGCTTTACAGCACCCAAAGTTGATGCACAAAGCCGTACTATGATACCATTGTTGTTGTGAAGGGAGTGGATTTACTGGGCGATCCGTAGAGAACCTACAGATTATTCAAGAGCCATTTTTTCAATTGACTCTCCCCAATTCTTGATCCAACCCCCTAATTTCGGAAAAGCAAGCAAATACACTTCATAAACAACAGCTTAACAAACACATTTTATAAATGAGAGCTCATGTGGGATGTATTTCAACGAAAACAAGATTGTGAAGCGGACATGGCGAGTTTCTGCTCCTCGGCAGATAGGGTTTCTAATAGGGCTGCTTTCAGCTCTTTATATAGACGAGAAATTCATCGACCTATGTATGGGCTTTGAATTGTTTTGTTAGAAACAGTAGGCCGAGTTGATGGGCCTCAAATAGTTGTAATATGGGCTTTCAATTCGAGCTTCAAGATCTCCACCTCCGATTGCTCGATCGGAACATAATTAAATTCGGCTTGACATGGCTTCTTGAATCTTCTCCTTCTGTCGCCGTTCATTCCTCCTTGACTACAACGTCAACTTTCCTTCCTGATTGAGAAACCCTAATACGATTTTGGGATGAGAGGCAGAAAGGAAATTTTGAACTCCTTGCTTTGTTCTTCTGTGCTTGTAATTTAGACAAATTCTAACCCCAAATACAAATTCGACGACGAGGAGGAGCGGAAGATTGGGAGATAGCATGAGAGGAGAGGATAATCGGGATCATGAAAGGGGGAGGAGAGAAGGAAATAATAGAGGGGCTAGTTTGAATATGGAAGAATACATTAAAACTACTACTCCCTCTGTCCCAATTTGTTAGTCCCATTTGCTTTTTTCACATATGCCGAGACACGTTTTGTATCGTAAATATCTCTAATTATATGTTAATAAAAATTATAATTTTTTAATATTGTTAAAGTACTCATTAAGACGAATCAAACAAGACCCCACATGGCTATGTTTGTTCTTATACATTAGGAGAAATCTACAAGATTCTCTCGGTTTGTGAATAGTGTCACAAAAAGAAATGGGACTAACATTATGGGACAGAGGGATTAATTAAGATTATTATGGACTAATTTTCCTCATTGAAAATTTTAAAGGGTCAATGGACAACATTTTCTCAACCAATTATCTATAAACATGTTATGGGCCAGGTAGACATTCTCGGCCCACTTTTGGTGAGTTCCAGTTCGATCTTGGTGGGCCATACATACTAAGAAAGCCGTCCTCTTTTTGCAAAAAAATCCATTCAAATAATCAAGTCAAACTTTAGAGGAAAAGCTCTCCTGCAAAAGGAACAGAATTAACGAAAAAGGCATTCAAGGCGGTTCATCCGTATATATCCATATATGATATATGATCTCCAAAATCCAACCCAAAACCGAGCAACTCTTTATCCTTACCATCTTCAGACATTGAAGTATCATCATTCTCATTTATGAGGTAAATCAACACTAATAAAAACCCAAATATTGAATACAAATTCATGCACTCGCCCTCCCATTTTCCATCCCAATCTCAATCTATACAAGCAAAATGATCAAGGGTCATGATTTCTACAACGTAATGTCAGCAATGGTTCCATTATACGTAGCGATGATAGTGGCGTACGCATCGGTTCGATGGTGGAAGATCTTCAGCGTGGATCAATGCTCAGGCATCAACCGCTTCGTATCGACTTTCGCCGTCCCACTTCTGTCGTTCCACTTCATCTCTTCCAACAACCCTTACAAAATGAACCTCCTTTTGGCAGCAGCCGATACTCTCCAGAAGATCATCCTATTATTCGTTCTGGCTCTTCTGGCAGCAGTTTTCCGCGGTCGGTCATCCCTCTTGGGATCCTCGAAGCTCGAGTGGGTTATAACCATCTTCTCAGTCGCTACACTTCCAAATACTCTTGTGATGGGGATCCCGCTTTTGGAAGGGATGTACGGAGAATCATCCGGTGTGGGAGCCCTCATGGTACAAATCGTGGTGCTTCAGTGTATCGTCTGGTACACGCTACTTCTATTCCTCTTTGAGTTCCGCGGCGCCAAAAAGCTCATCGCGGAGAATTTTCCCGGAACCGCGGGTTCGATCGCGGCTATAAAAGTCGAATCCGACGTCGTTTCGCTGGATGGGTCGCTTGAGACGGAGTCCCACGTGGGGGATGACGGGAGGCTCCACGTCACTATTAGACGGTGCGTGTCCTCTGGGATGAGCGGAGTGGAGATTTATAGTGTGAGTTCTGGGGGACGGAATTACCATGATACCCCTAGGGGATCGAATTTCGACTCTCAACCGATGACCCCACGCCCGTCAATGAAGAGGTCAGGTACGGATTCGGGTAGTTATTTGTATTCGGGTCGGAGTTCCGATTATGGGGTGGGTGGGAGGAGGAGTTATAAAAAGAGTAGGAGTGGGTATAGTCAGTTGCATATGTTTAAGTGGAGTGCAAGAGAGTCGCCTCTACCGGAGATTGGTGTATTCGACGGTGGAAGATTTGCTACACCCACTTACGACGCCAAGGAGATCCGCTTCAATAACTCTGATCGCCCTCATATAGGATACACTAACACCAAAGGTAATTTGCAATTAATGTTTTTATTTTTCCATCATAATAACGTAGTAGAGACGTTGTTTGAAACAACGCCTCTACTAAGTTAAAAAAAATGAATTTTTTTCTTTAGGGTTTCAAACAGAGTCTCTCCTAAAACATTATTTTTTTAGAAAAGTATAAAAGCATAGCCTTTATACTTTAATTTTTTGTTTTAAAAAGAAATGCAGGCGTCTTAATCCTTTTTTTTTAAAATAAACTTTGGCTAGGAGAGAGAGGCGTAAACAACGCCTCTCCATCTTAGCCATTTTCCGAAGCTGGAAAAATTGTCTATATCGAAATTATTTTCAAAACGCGTCTACAATGAGAATTATTTAAAAATAATGCCAATTTCAGAAGAAAAAAGTTGAAACTTAGACAAATTCTCATAATTGGAACGGAATTACAATATACGGAAAATAAGTTCATGTGTTTTTTATTCAACTGAACACAAAAAAAATGTAATTCCCAAGAAATACAGAGCATTCACCAAATATCTACATTTATGCACATTAAGGAAGTTTGAAAGTTGTTAAGAAAAAAAGGAAATGCAAACCTAGAACCACAATTTATGATATATATATATTTGCATACACTTGCGTATTAGATGTGCATATAAATAGATTGTTGTGAAGCATGCAGTTGAGCTGCTTCTTCCGAGGTTGTGTTAAGATAAAATTGAAATATGAGACGGTTACTCTTTGCAGAGGGCAACATGCAGAAGCGAAGGGAGGATACTTGGAGGGTGGATGGAGGAGAAAGGGAAAGGGAAAGGGAGGAAGCAGCGGTGGAAGGGAAGCAAATGCCAGCAGCAAGTGTGATGATGAAGCTCATCCTCCTCATGGTCTGGCGTAAGCTTATTCGCAATCCCAACACCTACTCCAGTATTATTGCCCTTGTTTGGTCCTTAATTTCATACCGGTTCGTACTTTACATTTATGAATCCTTACATTTCCACTTGTTTTTCAATTACTAAAATAAGTTGATTATTTGTAGGTGGAATGTAGAAATGCCCAAGATAATAGCAAATTCAATCTCCATACTCTCTAATACTGGTCTTGGCATGGCTATGTTCAGCTTAGGTAGGTTCATCCTCTCTAAACCTACTCTAATTCAAGGTTAAATTATACAAGTATTTAATGAAGCGTGGAATAGGTTTGTTTATGGCTCTGCAACCAAACTTAATTGCCTGCGGAAATTGGTTGGCCTTATTCTCAATGGGGGTGCGCTTCATCGTCGGCCCTGCAGTCGCCGCTCTTGCATCTATAGCCGTTGGAATTAGGGGAAATTTGCTTAGGATTTCCATTGTTCAGGCTGCACTTCCACAAGGGATTGTGCCCTTTGTGTTTGCAAAAGAGTACAACAATCATCCAACAATTCTTAGCACAGGGTAAGTTACTAAATTTACAAATGGATGTGTTATGCTTGATAACAAACATTTGGCTTTCATTGCTAATTACATTCGAGTTTTCACAGGGTTATCTTCGGGATGTTACTCGCGTTGCCAATCGACCTGTTGTACTACATTCTACTAGAGTTGTGAACAAACTCTATATATATGTTGTCAATCCGTCTTCAATCTGTGATTCAATCTCAACTTAAAAGGCTCCATCTGTGAGTTGATGTAGGATGGATTACATGTCATTTCATTTATATATGTAGAGGTTTCTTCAACCAACCACCCTTTATGTAAGAGAATTTGCATAAAAACCACCCTTTGCATATTGATTCAAAACCACCACTATATGTATTTTGTTTACAAAAGGCCACTTCTAAAACTTTTTTTGTTAATCTATCTTTTAAATATGTTAAAAGACGATTTTACCCCTCATTTTTTTCCAAAAATTACACCCATTACCACGTTGTTTGTATTACATTTATTGAAAAAGCGATTCTGTTTGGGAATTAGGGTTCATGTTTTCCGTTGTTCTTGAACTGAGCAAGTTCTCCCAACTCCCTGACAGACTCCACTACCTTCCCGACACAGGTCACCACGTCGAGTAGAAGCGACGCTCCCGTCTCCGTCGGCATTACGGACCTGAACCCGAATTTTGGTATAGGTGGCTCACCCATCTCCTTGTCTTTCTGTTGATATAGACCTAACTCTAAAATTGATTCCCTCTTCCCATAATTGAAGCAAAATTAAGCAAACCCATACTGGAAGATGGGGGAGACAGCCTCCGAAACAGGAAATTGGAACCAAAATCGGAGATTTGACCTCCTTCGCATGCTGGAGAAGCCACTGGATGGTTTCACCGTCGATTTTGTGGACGAGCTCGCGCTTGAGCTGGAAGACACGCGGACATTCGGATCCTCCGACTTTGGTCGTGACTTTTGTGTGTCTATCTTTGTTAGTGATTCCCTTGAGAGTTGGCTGCTTCTTTTGATCCTCCGACAATTATGATTATTTTTGGTGTTGTTGGGGTCGCCGCTTCGATCTTCCTCGCCTCCACAAGAGATGATGTTGGTTTGATTTGGCCAATTAGGCTTAGAATTTTTGTGAGTGAAGCAATAGGTGATTTGAGAGCAATCCTAATCCTAGATTCATCCTCAAATTAGATTAAATTTTCATTAACAAGTAACAAAAGGTAAGGAATTTGGTAATGTGTGTAATTCTTTTAAAATATGAGGGCTAAAATCGTCTTTTAATATATTTTACAAATGGATTAAGGGACAAAGTTTATTGGTGGTCGTTTTTAAACAAAACACATATAATGACTTGTTTTAAATCAATATACATATAAGGGGTGGTTTCATGAAAATTCGCCTATATAAACATATTTTCTATTCATCGCCCATGATGATCCTATTTATCACCATGTGCATCCTTATGTCGCCTAAGGATTGCTTGTGCGACGTAAGGATGACCATATTTCTGAAATGCAATCCTTACGTCGCATCCAAATGACATCCTTACGCGACGTAAGGATTTCTTACGTGACGTAAGGATTGCTTACGTTACGTCAGGATGTCATCCAAACACGACGCAAGGATGAAAATTTCATACATGACGTAAGGAATTGCCATATGTTAGATGACCTTGTAGGTATTAGGTTAAGATGATTGGAGCATACGTGCACAAATCGTAGTATATATAAATGAAATGATAGGGAGTCTACGACGACTACAATGGCCTGAAAAGTGGTCAACTACGTGTAATACTACGAAGTGATGGTTGTGAGTAACTTTCATTAAGTGATTGTATCTTTAATAGTCATTGACATGAAGTTTCAGTCCATCCCGACATTGTTTGGGCGTTGGTTTGCCAAGTTAGAGTTAAAACTAGTTTCATTTTTATAAAGGAGGTGTTACTTGAAAAGTAAGAAGTTGTGATTGAAAGTACACCACATGGTGAAATATCTCTAATAGGGATTGGAACCAACTTTCAATCCAATCCGACATCGTTTGGACGTCGTTTTGCCAAATTGGGCCTTAATGTCTTTTAGCGTTTACGCATAGCTTCGAGCCTCAATGTGTGTGTGTGTGTGAGACCTGATTAGTAATTTATATGCCTAATAAGACTAAGTTGTATAATTTTTCAACCATAATCAACATCCATGTTTTAGACCATACATATTGCGACAAGTCAGAGAGTTATGACTACTAGTTTGGTTTTTACAAATGAGGTTTTATTTGAAAAGTAAGAGGTTTTGAATGGGAGTTACCCATATGGTAAAATATCTCTAATAGACATTGAAATCAAGTTTCATTCCATTCCGACATCGTTTGGGCGTCGTTTTGCCAAATTGAGCCTTAAGGCCTTTTAGTGTTTACGCATAGTTTCAAACCTCATTTTGTGTGAGAGATACCTTATTGGTACTTTATATGCCTAATAAGACTAAATTGTATAATTGGTTCAAACATAATCACACATCGATGTTGTTGAACATACATATTGCGACAAGTTAGAGAGTTATGACTAGTTTGATTTTTATAAAGGAGGTGTTACTTGAAAATTAAGAAGTTTTGATTGGAAGTTACCCACATGGTCAAATATATCTAATAGGCATTGAAACCAAGTTTCATTAAACTCCGATATCGTTTTTCCAAATTGGGCCTTAAGGCCTTTTAGTGTTTACGCATAGTTTTGAGCCTCATTTTGTGTGAGAGAGACCTTATTGATGCGCCCATGTCCTCGCTCACAGCTACAGAAGAAGAGGAGACTCTCACTCTGCCTCCCAGCGCCCCAATGACTAGGCAACGCGCCAGGGCTATCGCTGAGGCGGTGCAATCCTTCGTGACTAAGGCGTTGGCAAGTAACTACACAAGCCAAGAGGCGCCAAGGTCCTTCCTCCTCTCAACTCTTGAAGATGGCGCCTCCAACCTCCTATGCCTACGCCACCCTATCACATGCAAGAGTAAGCGGACGTTCACGCCCCAGAAACTCAGGATCAAGACTCCATCTCCCAAGCGCAAGCGCCAGAAATCACCCACCGGCGTCCAACGTCACTGGCACACTTTCCACCGGCGTTCTTGGGCCCAAATGGAGCGCCACCCATGGTTTTCCGGAGAAGACCCCATCAACGCCGGCACAAACCTCCACCAAGGGCTCGGACGCCGGAGACCACCAAGACTAGGCGCGCCGCTCCTATATTAAGACAAGGCCAATCTATTTGGTATTTGTTGTCTCTATCTTATCTTGTTGTCTCAAACTAGGTTGTCTTTATTTGGACTTGTTGTCCCTATTTGCTTTTGTTGTCTCTATTTGGGATTTTTTGTCTCGGTCCCATGTTCGGAGACTTTCCGTTTTTAGAAAGTTGTCTGTCTCGGGTTTTACTAGCGTTTTAGAACTTTCTATTTTTAGAAAGTTTCTAAATATGGAGTGGTCCAGCCTTGCATGGTTTGGGCCGTCCTATTGGGCTCCTGGCACTCAAGCCCAAGCTCGCCCAAGCCTAGTCCAAACCCTAGCCGCCGGCCCCCTCTCTTCTTTCCTAGGTTTAGCCGTTTCTCCCTTATGCTTTCCTTTATATTGGCTTCGCCTCCATTGTTGTAAGGCACGTTTAGCTTTGAATTCAAGAACCTTTGTTGAGACGAGATTTCCTCCATCTTCTTGAACTAGGCGTCAAATCCCTTTGGGCTCTACCTTCTAGTCTCCTTCACCATAGGCTTCTAATCCCTTCGTCTACATCCCGAACCCAAAGTTCCCATAGCTTCTAATCCCTCTCTTCTACATCCCGAACCCCAGAATTTCCCTTGTTCGAGCAACCCTCGATCACCACTCACGAACCCCCTCAAAAACCCTAGCTTGCCGAGTTGCCCTCTCGACATTCATATCCAATTCGTCAAGTCATTCTTGACGTCTATATCCAAACAATTCCGCTGCCAAACCTCCATATTCGACCTACCTTCATCAAAAGACATCCCCAAGACACTCCCGAGATAAGTTGATTAAAGATCCTTCGAGCGCAATTGGCTCCCCGGAGACAGGCGCGCATCACTTATTCATACTTTATACGCCTAATAAGACTAAGTTGTATAATATTTACGAACATACTAAACATCGATGTTGTAGACCATTCATATTGCGACAAGTTAGAGAGTTATGACTAGTTTGATTTTTATAAAGGAGATGCTACTTGAAAAGTAAGAAGTTTTGATTGGAAGTTACACACAAGGTCAAATATCTCTAATAGACATTGAAACCAAGTTTTATTCCATTCCGACATCGTTTGGACGTCTTTTTACGAAATTGGGCCTTAAGGCCTCTTAAGGCCTTTTAGTGTTTAAACATAGTCTCGAGCCTCATTTTGTGTGAGCGAGACCTTATTGGTACTTTATTTGTCTAAAAAGACTAAGTTGTATAACGTTTTCAAACATAATGAACATCGATGTTGTAGACCATACATATTGCGACACGTTAGAGAGTTGTGACTAATTTGATTTTAAAAAAAGAAGTGTTATATGAAAAGTAAGAAGTTTTGATTGGAAGTTACCCACATGGTCAAATATCTCTAATAGGCATTGAAACTAGGTTTCATTCCATTTCAACATCGTTTGGGCGTCGTTTTGCCAAATTGGGCATTAAGGCCTTTTAAGGCCTTTTAGTGTTTACGCATAGTTTCGAGCCTCATTTTGTGTGAGAGAGACCTTATTGGTACTTTATATGCCTAATAATACTAAATTGTATAAGTTTTTCAAACATAATCAACATCGATGTTGTAGACCATACATATTGCAACATGTTAGAGAGTTATGACTAGTTTGATTTTTTATAAAAAGGTATTTCTTGAAAAGTAAGAAGTTTTGATTGGAAGTTACCCACATGGTCAAATATCTCTAATAGGCATAGAAACCAAGTTTCATTCCATTCCGACAACGTTTGGGCGTCGTTTTGCCAAATTGGGCCTTAAGGCCTTTTAGCGTGTACGCATAGTTTCGAGCCTCATTTTGTGCGAGTGAGACCTTAATGGTACTTTATAGGCCTAATAAGACTAATTTGTAGAATTTTTCCGAACCAATTCAAAAACCAATGTTGTTGACCATACGTATTGGGACAAGTTAGAGATTTAAAACTAGTTTGGTTTTACAAAGGATGTATAACATCTATGTTGTTACTAGAACAAAGAAAAAATGAAAAGAGCATCCTTACGTCACGTAAGAATTGGTTTCTTGCGCGACGTAAGGATCCCATCCTTGCGTGATGTCAGGATTTGATGATTAGCCAACTGCATGAACGTTTTGTCTCACTGCACCAAAACAACTTTTGCAAAGTAATTTCCGCATGTTGGCTAATACCTACGACTCCTTACCCTATCATCTAGCTTATCTTCCATATTCAAAACCTAAACACTATTAAAAACCCCATTGTCAACCACCTTGAGCTCCAACTAAGCTCGTTCTAAATAAAAAACAAGTTCATGAAAACTGGAGAATGAAGAAGATGACCCCAATGGAAGAGGTGGAGATGAACTTCCATCAAGTTATAATCTTAATGAGGTAATATTCATTCTAAAATCTTTAATTTTCTAGTGTTATTTTTATTTATAGTTTGATTTAGTTAGTTTTTCATGATTCGTGTATTAGTACTATTGAAAATGGTGTAGATTAGTTGAATTTGATATGGTGATTGTGATGATTAGAAATATGAAGATTAGATCTAGGGTTCATACTTACAAAAGAAAATATGCAAAATGCTACATCAAGCAATTAATGACGTCACACAAGGATGATATCCTTACGTCACGTAAGAATCCTTACGCGACATAAGGATATCATCCTTGCGTGACGTTAGGATATTTGTAGCAGATACTGTATGTGCTTGTTTTCTATGGGACATAGGCGAACTTCTCTGTGTATATTGGCTTAAACAACCTACTTCGTTTGATTCGGTTTGGGTTTTGACGGTTTTGGTGAACAATGTATGAAAAATGAAATACATTATTTTGATCTTGGTTTGGGTTTTGGTCAACCATGTATGAACAACAGTATACCTTCATGTGGCCAAACTCAAATTACTAACGAAGTTGCATCAACATGGAAATATCTAGTATCACAATTTGTCGACATCAACACGCCTTCCTTCAAATCTGGATATGAATACGCAAAATAGCCTTCACATCTGGTCAGACCAGTTTCAGACACAATGCATGAATACATGTTTCCTCCTTTGCACACAACACCACAATTCGATGTTCCTGTACAAGATGATGATTATATGTCTAGAAGCTATGGAGATGTGTTTACAGCAGATCCTCTGTTCGCTTCTAGAAATGAGGGAGCGTTTTGGGCATTCAACCAAGAAAAAATCAATCACTTTGCAATCATCAAAGGAAGGGGCAAAAAAATCCACTGAAACTAGTAGTGGAAAACTTCAGCTTCTCTGCGACAGAGCAAGAGGTAATGTCTCAACATATAAGAATATAAGGAAGTCCAAGAGTAAGAAATGTGGATGTTTGTTCGAGTTAAAGCTTCTGGAGGAGACTGAAGGGGCTTGGAGACTTACTGTAGTTGATGGTAGGCACAACCATCTTATTGGCATAAGTTTGTTTGGAAATGCCTTCGTTGGGAGAATGAATGACCAAGAATTCAAGATGGTTGATTCGGTCCGAGCTTTGGGGTTGTCCGAGAATTGGGCCCAGTGGATCAATAGCTGCATTTCATCGTCCTCCATGAGTTTGTTTTGGAATGGGAAGGTGACTGATAGCTTTACTCTGTTGAGAGGGATTCGTCAGGGAGACCCCCTCGCCCCTTATCTCTTTGTCCTCTATTATCGAAAGGTTGAGGCATTTGATTCAAGACGAGGTGGCTAAGGGGCATTGGAAGCCTATTCAGATTTTCCGGAATGCACCATCTCTCTCGCTCCTTTTCTTCGCCGATGAAATCATTCTCATGGCGGAAGCGTCGTGCTTCCAGATGCGAGTTATCATGGATTGCCTCCAACGGTTCTGTTCTTCCTCGGGGTAAAAGGTTAGCGTCCTGAAATCAAAGCTTTTTGTCTCGTCCAATGTTTCCCGTGATTTGGCTAGACAGTTAGAGCTTGCCAGTGGTATTGATGTGTCCAGAAACTTGGGTAATTACTTGGGTACTCCTGTGATAAGCAGTAGGGTGACTAAGGAAACCTTCATGGATAACATCAACAAGTCCCATAGTAAAATTGCCAACTGGAAAATGAGAACTTTGAGCATGGTTGCCCGGGTTGCTTTGACCAAGTCCATTCTCTCTGCTCTCCCTGCCTACTCGATGAATACGATGAATCTCCTTATGTATGTGTGCAACTCCCTTGATAAGATTAATCGACGCTTATTGAGCGGTGGGTTCTGGCTGGAAGTGGGGTGAGGGGACCCACTTGGCCACGTTGGGGAAATTGGGTTGGCGACTCATGTATGGTCAGGCCGGTGTCTGGGGTGAGATCATCATATCTAAGTATGGGGCCTCCTTTGTGGGCTCTAGTGTGGTGCTCTCTAGGAAAACCAAGTCGTCGACTTTTTGGCGAGGTCTTAGGGACTGTATTCTGAAGGTCTTTCCGAAAGGCATGCGGGTTACTGTTGGTGATGGGCTCTCTTTACAGAATCTCAAAGGATTTATGGTTGGGCGAAAAGGCTCTTGAGCATAGATGTACTGATCCTGCCTTTATGATCCCCACGGACAAACTTGTGGCTGATTATTGGGCGGTGGGTTCTGGCTGGAAGTGGGGTGAGCTGACCCACCTCCTCCCGCCTTCCACTCTGGTTCGTTTGGCCTCGATTGCCTTGTCTCATGACCTGGATGCTCACGATTTGTTTATTTGGACCGTTGTAGCCTCGGGTAGCTACTCGGTTGCCTCTGCTTACCTTTGTCTCACTCAGTCGGCTTCGGTTATCCCAAGCGATCAGGCGGGGAAATTAGTGAGCAAAATCTGGAAGCTTAAATCCCCAGAGCGCATTAGATTGTTCTTATGGATGGCTTCCAAGGGAAAGATCTTCACCAATATGGAGAGATATCGGAGGCATATCTCCACCAACAAGACATGTCCTCGCTGCAACTCTGATGATGAGACTATGTTGCACCTCCTTCGGGATTGCCCGAGCTCTAGAGCTGTCTGGCACCGTCTGGTTCCTTCTTGTAATTGGGTCGCCTTCTGTAATGATGATGACCTTCTTTGGGCCTCGAGGAATCTTGACAGGGACTATAAGATGAATCGAGGCCCTGTAATTGACTTATTGTTTGCGGCTACTTGTTGGTGGATTTGGAAGTGGCGCAACGACAAAGTGTTGGGTGGGGGGATAAGGAGCCTAGGGATAAATGCAAATTCTTAATTGCTCAAGCCCTGCAATACGCGGATTCTAGGTGTGCCAAGCCCTTCGAGCTTGACATTGAGGCTAGTGTGCCGATTATGGTGAAATGGGAACCCTCGACTGAGGGTGGGTGAAAGTGAATTCTGATGGGGTGTGGCGTCCGAGTGCTCAGAAGATGGTTGTAGGCAGCCTCATTCGTTCCTTTCAGAGTGTGTGGATTTCTGGTTTTACTGTGAACCTGGGTTGCTGCCTTATTCTCCATTCCGAGGTTTGGGGTATCTACTACGGTTTGAAGCTCGCCTGGGAGCAGGGTTTCAAACAGGTTATTGTGGAGAGTGATTCCAAAGATGCTTTGCAGCTTGTTTAGGGGATCGGTCAACCTAATTTCTCGTGTTCCAGCCTGGTTCGTGACTGCCAAGGCTTTCTTTGTAGAAGCTGGGATGTCCGGCTTCGTCATGTCTACTGTGAAGCCAATAGGGCGGTGGATAGACTTTCTTGTATTGCTTTTGATTTTCCGAGGGGTGACCACCATATCCAGGCACTTCCTCCTAGCTTGAACTCTATTCTTATTGACGATGTAATGGGTGTGGCTTTACCCCGTTTTAATTAAGCTTGCGCGAGAGTGCCGCCTCTCCTTACACCAAAAAAAAGAGAGTTAAGCACAACTATTAAGAAATGATGTAATATTACTCAAATGCCCTTAGTTTATTTTATAGAAATTCCAAATTGTTATGATTTCAAGAATTGTGTAGGGAGGATTACACATTTTTCTAAACATGTGTGAAGATCAATCTCCACCGTCCGTCATGTTTTAATCTCGTCCGCCCGTTTTCCCCCTTTCTCTTTCCCTTTCCTTTCTCTTTCAGCGATAAAATTCAGCCGCTCTCTCCCGACGTCTTCTCGTCGCTGACCACCTCCTCCGTAGATCTCTCCATAACATCACTCGAATTTGACGAATTCGTTCTCCACAGAAGAAGGAAAGCGGAGCGAATTCGGTAGAGGAGAAGCATCCTCCATCGCCGCCATCGTATTCTTCTCATTGAATCCTTCTTCTTCTCGTTTACTCGCTCCCATTGTTTTTCTGCGGCTGTTCCTGGTGTTCCTTAGGCGACAGTGTGTTCTACAGTGCTCGCGCCACTGTGTTTTCTCTTTTTGCGTTTGTCGCCGACCAAATCCAGTGTCCTTCGTGATATGGATCATGCTTCTGCTAATTTAGGTATATATCTGTACTATGTGTTTGATTTGATTGTTGTTTTTACATATATATTGCATTTCATTACAGTATCAATATAATGTCTCAGATTTCTGGATTTTTGTATGTGATTTGGTTGATTTAGGTATGTTCTAGTTTGAATTAGGTGTGTGCATCCTTTTTCACTTTAAAATATGTTGCTATTAGATTTGTTTGAAAGATCTCGTAAAACTATTTGGTCATGAACTATGTTTCTGTTTATGCACCTTTTAACCATTGAGTGATGCACCTGTTACCATTGAGTGATGCACCTTTTACCATTGAGTGATGCACCTTTTACCATTGAGTGATGCACCTTTTACCATTGAGTGATGCACCTTTTACCATTGAGTGATGCACCTTTTAATAGACTATGATGCACCAGTTGAGAATTTTAATGATTCGTGTGCATAATGCAGTAATGTTCATTGGCTGATGCACCTTTTACCTTTGACTAATGCACCTTATAATATGCTATGATGCACCAGTTGAAAACATTGATGATTTGTGTGCATAGTGCATTAATGTTCACTAGTTGATGCCCCTTTTAGCTTTGACTGATGCACCTTATTTCAGGATGTGATGCACCTAATTATAAGATTGACCAAGGAAGCTATTCTACAACCAATTTTTGAAGTAGACGGTGCAGTGTATGATACTAGTGTTGAGATTGATGAAAGAAAGCGTCTGTTGGCCGAAGTGATGACAAAAATATATTCTTGTGTTGACATTGTTGGTGATGATATGGATAGATTAAAAGAGATTTTAGCTATTTTAAAGGATCAAAAGGCTGCATTCACAAGATCTGAAGTAGTTGATCCTTCTTCCTTAACACCAGCTAGAAACTACAAGTTTGAGAAATTTATAGGCCTATTACCTGATCAAGTAAATATCCATCCTCCCGAAATGGCAAAGAACAAGTTCAAGAAGAGGCGTATTAAAGATGGCCAAGAAGTTGGAATTGAAAATTCCAAGAAGAAGAAAAGGGTTTGTAAAATTTGCAACAGGTCGGGACACAACATCACTACTTGTCCTTAATATGTCCATTAGTTTCTCTGAGCTTTCATTGTAATCAGTTATTGACCAGATATTTTGGTAATGCACCTATTAGTTATGACTGATGCACCAATTGTATCTCAGTGATGCGCCAATTGCATTTCAGTGATGCACCAACTTTTATTAACAATGCATAGCGCCCTGTTTGTTTGACTGAATTAGTCTTGATTTTATTTTTCAAATTCATCCATTTTCTGTAGCTTATTCATCCACCGATTATCATTGAGTGATGCACCAAATATCACTAAGTGATGCACCAAATATCACTAAGTGATGCACCATTTTCAATTAAGTGATGCACCACATTTCATTAAGTGATGCACAAACTATATATCCGGTGATGCATCGATTTCGATTATGTGATGCACCATTTGTCATCATGTGATGCACCAACAAACAACTACTCATGCATTTTCTGCCATTGTGATTCATCAGCAACCACAAACCACTCTCATGTGCAAACCATAAATACCTAAAAACCAAACTTGTCTTACAACCTAAAAACAAAACTTGTTTTCTAAAACCAAATATGTCTTACTACAAACCAAACTGTTTACAAACATCCAAATTGTTCACATCTTCCTATTTGATCCCTATATCTTTCTACTCTTTACTTTGCACGTCCACGTCCCCGCCCACATTCACGTCGCTTGTTGGGATGTGTCAACTTCTTCTCCACTTTCTGTTATCATTAAAAAGAACACAAAGATAATTAATAAAATGACAGAAAATAGATATATCATTGATGCACCAACTCTTACTAGGTGATGCACTAACCAACACTGGGTGATGCACCAAAACCCACTGGGTGATGCACCAACACCCACTGGGTGATGCACCAACACCCACTGGGTGATGCAACAACACCCACTGGGTGATGCACCAACACCCACTGGGTGATGCACCAACAACCACTGGGTGATGCACCAAAACCAAATGGGTGATGCACCAACTCACACATATTATTAAAAAAAATGGCAAAATGATTAGTGTTTACCATCAAGCATCAAGTGGGGTTGTTTCTCCATGGTATTCTGATGAAGTTGATGGTATTTCCTCTTCTTCTGCCACTGTTAAACCATAGACATATATCATTAATAAATAGAAGCCGATACATATGCATCAATGTACCAATAGACATCAACCCATGCACCAATAAACAACCACTCATGCATTTTACATTAACTATACATGCGTTTATACAAACGTACCAATGTTTATATGTGGTGGATTACTAATGATTAGTGTTCCATATCTTAGCTCCTTGATTATTGCAATATCAATCTGTTTCTTTCCTACATTTTATACATAAAAAACATTCTTGTGTGATACTCCAACACACACTAAATAATGCACTAGCAAAACTATTTAATTCAGTCCATCACATACCATGCACAAAATACATTCGATGCACCAAAACACAGTGGTTGGTGCACCAAAACAAAGTGGATGATGCACCTAAACAAAGTGAATGATGCACCAAAACAACGTGGATGATGCACCAAAGCACAGTGGATGATGCAACAAAACCTATTGGATGATGAACTACAACACGGTGGATGATGCACCAAAACACAGTGCATGATGCACCAAAACCTACTGGATGATGCACCAAAATACAGTGGATGATGCATCAAAACACAGTGGATGATGCATCAAAACATATAATTGGTGCATCATCCAGTAGGTTTTGATGCACCAAAACCAATTATATGTTTCAACAGCACATTCGATACACCAACACCTCATATCTGTTAAAGAAAATGCATAAACATTATATCAAGTGACAACACATGCAATTTCAAGGATCTATACATAGTTATTCTAGATCTATTCATGCATACTGTATAAAATCCATAAACATATGATGAAGTGATTAACAAATGGAGTTTACAACAAAAATTCTTAAGTCGAGTTTATATTGGGGTTCCAAATGCTATTTCTGACCTCATTGTTGCTGTTTTGTTTGTTGTTGTAGTTGATTTCTGTTGGCGTCGCTGAAATCTCCGTCAAATTGCTTGGAATCGCGCTGAAATGGCTTCTTCTTCCTTCTAGGGTTTGTAAGCGAAATCGGCTCGAGAATTCGAAAGAGGAAGCGAGATTGTAGTAGAGGTGATCGAGCGAGAGAGAAAGAACAAGATATCGCCGTCGATCGAGAGAGAAATCGAGTGAGAGAGTTGCGAGCGAGAGAGAAAACTAGGGAGGTTTTTGGAGAAGACGAGCATTTTTTTTTTGAGCGAGAAAGAGAAAATGACAGTACTTTCAAGTCTTATATAGCGCGTGTATCAATGAGCTACACAACAATTCTCCTATAGTTGCTAGCCGTGGATCTTACTTCATCCTACTCCAAAATAGTAAATCGTTATTACTTCTCTAAAAGAGTGGATCCTTATTACTTCTCTAAAAGAGTGTCCTCACCAGAATTGCGTCCGTTAATATTAAGGATATTAGTGTCAAAAACATGTCAAAATAACAAAATGATATTCTTTTTAATACAAGAAGATTAGACTTAATTAACATTTGTTGGAAACGGATTGATAGTCTATTTTTTTGTTTGTAATTCTGAATCATGAGTCCTCAAAACAAGGACTTATCAAAATCACTAATCCAAATTAAGAGGCATGTACTAGTGGTTCCAAATCACCGAAATTACCATTAATTGGCGTCCTTTATTAAAGCTGGATCCCACTCTTCAAAAAATCCAACGGCTCCAAAGACTCCGATCGCAGATCTAACGGGTGATTCGTCCTTTTGCGTTTCTATAGAAGTCAACAGTGTTACGATATTGCCAACACGTGACACTCCCTGACATTCGATCCAATCGTGTCCGTTTATTCTTCACTCGTAGAGCCCCGCCACGATCTTGATTCTTCATACTCAGCCGTCCGATCAGATTGTGACAAAAGAGGAGGGCACATGATAATCCAATTGCATTTGATCAGCTTTCACGTTTCCTTCCTCATTCTACAGTACTTCACAGCCAAAGGCAGAAGAAGAGAGAGAGATTTTGAAAGCCGAAGAAGAGAGCCTTGAGTGCTTGTTTTGAGATTCTTCACTTGCATTCGACGATTACGTTTTTTTATTCTCTGCTTTGGCTTCATTAGTTGGTTTTCTTTCGACACATTGTTGTCTAAATAGGTTTTGCTGCTCAATCTTCCATAAATTGTAAAGTTTTCATGGTAGTTCCGCTTGCTTTATTTTGGCTTGGAACCGTAAATGAAGAATATGGAGTACTTTGATGATTGCAAGAGCTGATTATGGCGGGAGACATGGAAGAGCCATTTAATCTCCGCTTTCAGGTTGAGTTTTTACTATCCGACATAGATGTTTGTTTGAATTTTGTGCTTATGTTTTCATTAATTGAAATAGAAAATTGATCAGTATATCTGTGTTACTAAATGATATGGCTTAGCGATTGATCTGGTGGTTTCGCTGTTCATATGTGCGAATAAAAGGTAGTCAATTAGTCTGCGAGAGTTAGACTGTTAGCTTGAAGATTTTTCCGTGTTAATCATGTCATGCTAAAGCGCTGAGCACTTTTCCGCTGGTGATTTTTTGATGATTTTAAATTGAATGACTGTTCAGCTGGATGCTGCTTCTGCTCCACCAATAAGGAAACTCCAGTTGCTTCGTTTGCTTCCTTAAGAATAAAAATTAAAAACCTATATGTCATCAATTTGCATAATTTTGTAGGGAAAGAAGTCGATGATTAGAGTCATAAATGATGATGAGTTTCCTGGTTAATGCTATTTTCTTGTCTCATCTATCATACTAAAGAGTCGATGATGATGGCATATTGTGGCAGCTATCATGATCTCTACATAGATTTCATTGTTAGCATCAAATCAAATTGCTCATAATAAGTAGATTTTGGTAATCTGTCATAGATTTCATTCTTAGCCTCAAACGTTGTTTTCTTTTTACATCAACCCCTTGTTCTTAGTAAAAAGGGCATGGAACAGATATTTATTGTTCAAAATACTTGGTTATCTACTTTAATCCAACATTTTGTGTGCACATTAAATCTGGCAGATGGAATCTTTGCACTCTGGATCTATTTCATTTGGAAGGTTTGAAACTGAAGGTCTATCATGGGAAAGGAAGTCTTCTTTCTCACACAATCGGTATCTTGAAGAAGCTGAGAAGTATTCAAAACCAGGTTCAGTTACAGAGAAGAAGGCCTACTTTGAAAAACATTTTAGGAAAAAGGGTTTTATGAGCCAGGCTTCATCTGACATAAAAAATGAATCCCTCGGGAAACCAATTGGAAGTGACACTGAGAAAATATGTTCTGAAGATGATAATAACAATGAATTTTCTGAAGAAGATAACAACATTGATGGAACTTCTGAATGGACATACCATAATGTCAATGAAGGTGATGATGCATGCCACTTCAATGAACTTCCTGATTCTTCCATGCGACATTTTGATTTTGAGGGTGTAGTGGATGTAGAAGTAGCTGTAAGTGTTGATGATTCTGAATGTCATATGGAGTCATCTGACTGCTATGCTGATTCAGATGAGAATGTGGCACTATGCAGTAAGACAGAGGATGCTCCCTCGATTCAACCTGAATTTGATGATTGTGCTGTAGTTGATGTAGAACATGAGATTGAAGTGGAACAGTCTGAAGGGCATGATGGTGTCAAAGCCTTAGACATATCACAGGTAGTTGGGTCATCATCGTTGGAAGCTCCCACCAGTAGGAGTTTTGAGAATATTCAAGCTAAAAAGGAAGAGGTACTCACATCTTCTGTTATTGAAAGTTGTAGGTGTATTATTTATTATTGTCCTGGTGCTGCTTCCATTAATACGGTGAATTGGTGTTGTAAAATTCTTACAGACTATTTTGGCCCATTATACTGCGATGATTTTTTTTCAAACCAAATAGATAAATATGTGGCAATAGCATTTCACTGTGATACTGGTTGATGCTATGTGCTCTTAATTTATTTGAGGAATGTTATCTTTTACTAGTGAGTGATATATGATTTGTCATCTCTTGGTTCCATTCAAAGGATGTTGAAATGGAAATTCCAGAGCTCTTGTTGAATGAACACATGGATATTTCCCAGTTTGATGAAGCTGATGTTGTAAAAGTTGTCTCTGGAAAAATGAGTCTGATGGAACGGCAGAATGGAAAGAAATTGTCAGAGTCAGTTGTCCTAGGATCACGGTCATCAACTAAACCTTTTCTAAAGGAGGTATTGATCTTTTATTTTTATGGGCACATATTGAACTACATCCCTCAGGGAGGACAATCTAGGCATTTTCTGTATGCTCTTTCTTAAATGTTAAATCAAATGCATCTATTGAATTTCACTTTAATTGGATTTGGTCATATGAGTAGTAGTTAATATAACGAATCTTTTGCAGTGCTGATTCTCCAATACTTTATCGTGCTGGTTTGAAAAATAACGTTCCTGAACTTATATTGATGCTATGCTTTTCATTGTAATACAGAAGCCTGAAAGTTCAAAGGCAAGATATCTTAGTGAAAGCAAAAGGTGAGCTTGCTCCCCCACCCCCATTGTGGGAAAGTTGTATGCTTTTCATTGGTATGATTATGTCTTTAAGTAGTAACAAAATTCATGGGAATATTAATGTTGAAGATGATTGTCATTGTTTCTCCAGTGTTGACAAAGAACAGAAGGCTAAGAAAAAAGTTGCTATGCGGCCATCTGTACCAGAGATAAGAAATACCAGGTCGCATAAAAAATCAGACAGGTATAAGAAGCATCTAATACGACAATTAAGTTAATTATGAGCAACATGAATTTTGATATGGAGTTATATATTTTCAGGAGTAGTTATATTGTAACTTCGACAAAGAAAGAAATAAGGGCAAGCTCCAATTCTTTCAGCTTCAGAAGTGACAAACGGGCTGAAAAGAGAAAAGTGGTAAGCCTGCATATATAGTTAGTTTCCATGTTAGAACATCCAAATTTAGTATCTTGCTCTGCTTTGTAATACAGCTATTCATTTATTCCTCTTTTTCTCAGTTCTATTCAAAATTAGAAGAGAAAATGCAAGCTAAGGATGTTGAGAAGAGTCAGATTCAAGCAAGGACACAGGTCTGTATTCATTGCGTAGCTGTCAGATTTATGTTTTTCAACTGATCAAGTGTCATTTTTTTGAAAATATGAAGATGGAAAAATCGATGTTGATGGATCAGAAACATCTGCCATAATTTCTATGGAGATCCTTTGCCCATTTTTTAAAGATTTTAAGACATTAATAGAAAGACAATGAAACCCCCATAATGCATCTTTTGTTCATCAATCTGGCCTTATGCAACCTATGACATTTATAAAGTTCTGAGCTGGACAGAGTGATACTGTTGCAGGAAAAGCATGAAGCCGAGATGAGAACATTCCGTCGAAGTCTAAACTTTAAAGCAAAACCCATGCCATCTTTCTACCATAGTGCTGAGCAAGGACCAAATGTACATAAGGTATGCAGGCTTTCTAAATATAAAAGTGAAATAACTCTAAATGTCTGAAATTGACCTATCCTACATGTCTCAGGATGTGCCGGATGAAATAAAATGTACGAGTCCTAAGCCAAAAAGCAAGGCAACATACACAAAAAGTGGAATTAGTGCATCCTCCTCAAAGGTATCAGATTCACGTCGAGCACAATACTGTAGTACGGCTGAAAGCAGCTGCAGAGCACAAACTCCATCTGGCATAAGAAATCATGTTAAGAAAGAATCTAAAGGACTAAATAATCTTGCTGCTGCTAAGACTACAATAACCCAAAGGATACAGACTAAAAGCAGAGGTGAAATGCCGAGGAAATCTAGTAAATGTGTCAACATCAGCACGAGTTCTGCCGTTGGCGTTGCATCCTAGGCGTAGGAAGGTGCATTCTTATTGTGAAACTTGAATCATATATCTCTCCAAGTTCTTATTGCACGCTAGTTATAGTTTCATTTTAAAAGGAGTTTAAAACTGCAGTAGTCAAACCAAAACTATAGGAAAAAGTTGAATATATCTATCTATATATAAAAATGGATGGGTTTGAGAAAGTAATTACAATTGAGACTAATTAATGTTTAAACTTAATTTTTTTTTTTTCTTTCTATCTCTTATTATGCAATGGTAATTGAGATTTATTAAATGTCTAATAAAACCATAATTATGTGCTTAATAGGTTAGTATTTCCACCATTTTCATCTCTTTTTTTCTTCGCTTTTCACCTCCAATCCGTATGACGATGAAGAGTAATCCGAGCAACGAAAACGACTATGTGATTTGGGTACATATATAAGAGATATTCAATTCATTTTATTATAATTTACTAACAAATACATATATGAAAAAATATATTAAGTATATGAATATAGACAAAAATAAAATGTGTTTGGCTTGCGCAAAGCGCGGGCAATGATCTAGAAAGTTGTCATTAAGTCGCCATTACTCTGTGGCCTCTTGAATTCCTCTTCTGATTTCAACTTTTGATCTTCCGACTTCTCCGACTGAGATTTTGTATTGAATTCTTCCATCAAGTCGTTACTCTTCTGCATATTTTATTTCGTCGTTACTATGGTTATTGTCAATTTGTAATTAAACTGATCAATTTGCTATTTTATCACTTCTATTGTTCGTTTATTTTTGTGTTGATGTCTTGATCTGCAAGTTAGATTTACTTTACCCTGAATTGCATAAATTTATGCTTGAAAAATGTAGTTAATATATAATTAGCTCAATCCAATTTTGAGACGAAAAACCGTAATTACCCCGCGCATAGCGCGGGGGTCTGCGCGGAGGTCCGATTCTAGTATATCAATAATAAGACCGTGCTATACATGGGGATGGCGGTTGTAGTCAGTGCTGTTGGTTAGGTGTCATTAATCTATATTCAAGATGCCCATGATGAAAACTTGATGGCAAGTTGAGAATGTAAAATTCCTTTATGAATTAGTTGGCTACAATTCACTATTTTGAGATTGGGCATTTTGGCACTTGCTTCCAACTTGTATAGGTGACACAAATTGATAACTGTAAGGGGAGGGTGCTGAATACGGTTAATAGGGTAAAACCAGGCAATTATGAAACAAGAAAAGAACACTTTTTTACAGGTGAAATGGTTATTTATACGAAGTAAATTGATTTAGGTTAAAAACACAATTGATTTAAAGAGCTCATCATACCAAGAAAAGAACACTTTTTGGTAATATCACATACAAAACACTTGACTTCAATTCAGATAATTTACTACTTACCGAACACACTACTTAACATTTTTCGGCTAATTACAACAACTTTCATCATCTACTTCGATTCAACTTCAACTTTCTTCCAACACCAACTCCAACTTAGGGCCTCTTCGGCTAAGTGTTATTTTGCCTTGGTTTGGGTAGCTTATAAGCTAGCTTATTTGGTCAATAAGCTACAATTTCAACATTATTGGATATATAAGCTAGCTTATTTATATCTTGTGCCAAACAGGCTGTTATTCTTTCGTAAACTTCAACCTCAATTATATAAACTTAACGAACAGGCCTTAGATACTATCACAACAATTCATCAATTGCATAACTACGTCATGGTTAGAGTGCGGTTCAGGTGAGAATGACTGATGTTCATCAAAATATACATCAATGTTCATCAAAATGTACTCAAATATTCATCAAAATGTACTCAAATATTCATAATTTTTTTTTAATGCACATCGTTCGAAAAAGTGATGCATATATACGAATGTTCTTCAACTTCTCAATAAATGTTCTTTAAAAAATGAATGCTTTTCAATTTTTGGATGTTTTTCAGTTTATGTTCACCAAATTATTAATAAATGTTCACCAATTTACTATTAAATATTCATCATTCTCACGTTCGCATCTTAAAGTTTATTCTCATTTAATACTTATCCTAAAAATTAAGTTAACGTATTAAAGAACCCGAGATCTATACACACTAAATTTTTTGCCCAGCCACACTACATTTACATACGTCCATATTGAGCGTACGCCCATTTCGAGCAGACAGGCTAAAAAATCTGGTATACGTATAAGTTTTCTTATACTCATAAAAATTTACAAAAATTTAAAGTTGAGTTGATACGCAAGAAACGAGTGTACGCTCATTTTTAGCGTACAGAGCAAATTTCTGATTTCAGAACGCTCGTTTCGCGCGTACGACCGAGATATAAAATCCCGCGTCGCTTCTTCTTCTTCCTCTCATTTCTTATCTTCAACATCATTGTTCAACCGAAACCCTATTTTTGTCGCCTCTCTCAATTCATCCCCGTTTCACTCGTTTTCTTCCTCAAATCACATCCATTCGACTCGTTTTTTCTCATACAAATCAAATTCCTCAATCAATTTCATCAAAATCACCTGGAATCATGGAATCCGAGGATTTGGGGAAAAACCCTAAATCGATCCCGATGACGACGGAGGCGGCGGCTTCGTCTAATCTCCCTCCCGTTCGTGTCCTCTCGGGTGGCATCCGAGTCCGAGGTGGAGGATCTGCGAAGAAAATGGCCGATGATGTGGAGGCAAAGAAGAATCCCGACGACGGAGTTATGAAGAAGAAGAAAGCCGTCGCAGGTGCTTCGCGGAAGAAGAAGTCTGTCGGCGGTGGTGGCGGCGATGGTTAGGAGGCGGTGATGGTGAGGAGGCTGCACAAGGGGTGGATGGAGGTGAGGAGGCTGCGGTACGGGGTGGTGGTGCTTGTGGTCGCAGCAGTCTGGCCCGGGGTGGAGGAAGACAGGTGGATGCAACATTTTCTTCAATCAGTTCAGTAATTTGGGCCTGAAGTTCATTAATTTCGTCGCTTAGACGTGTTGTCCCTATCCTCGGGAGGTCCATCCCATCCTCTAGTCCACCGACATGTGTAGAGTGAAACAAATTATCCTCATTTAGTCGTTCTATAACCTCCCTTGCACGACTTATGTATGGAGGATCGATCCAATGTCTGTATTTGCACCCACCTTCAAAATCAGGAGAGTCCCACGACCTATGAGGGCATCCCCAATATCTTCCATTGTAGTTCACCTTATCATGGCTGAATTGCTCAGTACGCACCCGCTGAGTTGGCTCTTTGCTGCACCAACAAATCTTCCCTCCTAGATTCATTATACCTGTTGAATGATGAATAACACGAAGTCTGAAGTTGAAGTGTGTTGATGCTTATGTTCTGAAACATGTGTTAAATAGAGTTGAAGGTTAGTGTGTTACAACTAGCACACAACTGTAAGTCACTTCTGGACTTGAGTGTGTTACAGCTAGCACACAAAAGTAAGTCACTTCTGGACTTGAGTGTGTTACAGCTAGCACACAATTGTAAGTCACTTCTGGACTTGAGTGTGTTACAGCTAGGACACATCTATAAGTCACTTATGGACTTGAGTGTGTTACAACTAGCACACAGTTGTAAGCCACTTTTGGGATGAATTAGGTTATTGGGCCTTTGCTGTTGTGGGATTTTTGTCTACATCGGCCCAAATCTAAAAAACCCTAGTAAAACTTCGTCTACAAATTCACTGCCTCAACAAACCCTATTTTCTCATTCAACTTTCATTTTCATTGCGCCGTAAAATAAATAGGGTTGTAGTTCTTACTCTGTATTTCAATTTAAGCTCCCATTTTCACTGATTTTGTTTGCTATCTTGATAGTTTCTAACTTGTTTTCTTATTTTGTATTACAGATTCAAAACCAACATGGCATCATCTTCATCATCCTCAGTACCATCATCAGGAAACATTATCGAGTGTCTGATGAAAAGGTGTTCCAAACAAGAGAAGGTGTTCAGTGCTAATGACAAGGACAAACACGCCACGTATGGTCGAAGGTATGTTACATGCCATTGTAACTTCAGGATCATGTATCTTGATCCAAAATACGACCATCATCATCTTCAAGTCATGGCAAAATTATTGAAGGAAAACGATGACATGACACATAAACTGAGAATTTTTAATAGGTTGTTTGATTTGGACTCAGCCAAATTCTTTGTATCACAGTTCTTTCCTTAGGAATATGCTCCTGCTCCTGCTTCTGATTCCGATTAGTGTTCTTAGGTTTCTTCTGTTAACATGTAATGTTGTTATGTGTCTTGAAAGGTGTTTAGTCTCTGTTAAATCTATTTTAGTTTCTATTTCAAGAATGAGTCTATTTTAATTTCTAATGAGTGTTTTAATTTATGCTGAGTCTGTTAAAGTTTCTTGAGTGTCTGTTTTAATTTATGTCTATTATAGTTTCTGGATTGTCTATTTTAATTTATCTGAAATCCCTTGTAGTATATCAGAATTGGTTTCACTTAACCCATCTAAAAAATTAAAAAATATCATACAAGACAATACCTCTGTCAAAAGCAGAGAAGTCATTTAAAGAAGAAAAGTCATACAAGACATGTCATTTAAAGTTACAAAATGTGAAACATTCAACACGTCTGAATTCATTAGAGATCAACATCTATACTACCATGACTAATGCTACGGTCTTTCTAATGTTGCATCCTCAGCGCGAACCCACAATCCAATCCATTCGCACTAGGATCCTTGAACATGCGCCAAACTCCAAGGACGGATGGTACCAGACAATCTTCTCTAAGACACACCTAAATGTTAAAACATAAATACTATGTTAAGCAATAAGAAAATTGAGTGAAAACACAAATACTTTAGTGAAAATCATATCGGTATGTAGTAGTTTGCTAAGCCCACACGAGCCATTCCATATCTTCAAACCCTGACTGGAGCTTTGTTGATACACCCTCATCGGTAAGCACAAATACTACTGGACTTTGGATAAGTATATCAAATCAACCTGAAATCGAGTGGCAAATGCTAATCCAATCATGGGCATACTCAACCAGTATTGTGAGGGACAAGGTGACCTATTATAGTTGACCTCTTGAACAAGAGCTTCGAAGTTTTTTGCCAAATCCGGGTATAGTCTGGTCATCACTTCTCTGTATATATCACTGTTATGTAACAACTCTGAAGCCACTTCAATGCGAATGCGATGATACTCAGACTGGTCAAACCCCAACAACACATCTAGTGACCGATATCCACAATGTCCATCTGCACTTACGTCTTTCACATCAACAATGTATGGAACATGAAGAGATCAACATTGTCAACCCCGAAGTCTACCCCACATTTCGTCATTGTTGGTTGAGGGAACTCATCTGTAAGAGTGCAAACTGATAATCCGAACCCCTCTCCAGCAATGCCACCAGAATAACCGAACGCCTCTCCCGCAGTGCACCCAGCAACTTCAAACTCCCCAATTATAGTACATTCAGTGGAAGTAGGTTGCGTCGCCTTTGCTTTTCCCTTTCCCCTAACCTCCTTATTCTTCGCCTTCGCCGCATCATTTTTCTCTAATTATTCCCTTGCGTACTCAAACCCGCTCTTCTCTCTCTCGGTTCCCCACTTCTTTCCTACAGCTCCTCTTGGTCAGGATCCTTGATTCTTGTTGGCTCCACCACAATAGTTTGATGCGGATACTCCAACATTGTGTACTAGTCCGCTAGCTGAGACCACTGACTTTAGAGAAATCCCCCCTTTTGCCATCTCTCGTTGAGCTCAATGAATCTCAACTCCCACATGGTCTTCGGTACACTCGGTTATCAAGTTCAATCATATCCCATTCTAGCTGCCTTCAGAATCTGTGGATCTCATTGAGCTTGAATGAGTTCTTACCAATAATATGTTTCACCATCTCGTGGATACACGGTAGGCCCTGACATTCTCGCATCCAGTAATCATCGCAATGTTCCACAAAATTCTTCACCTTTATATCCTCACATATCGCCCACAACTTCTTCAGCGCTCTGTCTGACACATTATGGAATAGATGCTGAAAGATCAATTTCACTTGTGGATTCATTCCTCTGAAAATCCCGGGTGTCTTGATCCGATCCTCTTCCATGTTGGCCCTCACCTTCACAATCTGGCCCTCGATGGCTGCATGGATCCTCACAACCATTCGATTAAAATCGCCTATACTTGAACCAACTATTTTCTTTAGCACCTTATGCATTCCCTGAACCCTATGGTTTATTCATTCAAGGCCGTGTTTATGTAAGACAACTATTAACTAATAAAATAATAAAGAAATATGAAATGTTTACGTATAACATACTTGTTTGAGGTCCTTGTGAAGAAGTGAAGATTGTGTTCCGTCCATGCGCAAACAATGTTTGTCTTGTAGGGAATAAGCCAGACCTTATCAATGTATCCAACGATTCCGCTTCTCCAAGATGTTCTCAATTGTAGCAGCCTCTCCTCGTATACTTCCTCTGTTATTGATAGAAAAAGTCTCCATACTTGGTTGCACAACATTTTAACCGATTCTTTGTTTTTCAAGATTTTGGTAGCATTTATTTCGATGTTGTGCTTGATATGCACCCAACACAAGAGGTGTTGAGCCGGAAGATATTTCAACACTATCTTGATTGCAACGATAAAAGCTTTTACACAATCGGTCATTACGGCAGTCGGCATTACTCCAACATCATCAAACAACTTTTTAAGCCTCTGCATTATGAACAAGTAGTGCATTGTTTCCTCCTTACTCGTGAATGCATATGCAATGTTGAATGTCTTATTTGTGCAAGTGAACCCGACAATCTCCACAAGAGGCATCTTATACCTGCATAATATAGTTAAAAAATGACAGAAGAGGACATTAAACAAAAAGACATTAGTATACTACTATTATATACCTATGTCCACCTCGTGTGATTTCTTCTTGCAAAGGGGATGCACTGCATAGCTGCGCTCCTTCAGAAACTTCAAGGTCCATTGTGTAACACTCAAATCCCCAAGATCCTCAAAATGCAACTTCTGCACGAAGTTTGCGATTTGTTTTGTGGATGTTACATTCCCATGAAACATTGTTCTCAACTGAAGACCAATAGTAGTAGGCGCAGTGAAGGTGTTCGCCAAATTCGTCACAAATTTCACCTCACCCGGCGTCATTCGACCCATGTACGGATGGCCAATGAAGCTAGTGCAAAGCTTATGATTGTGTTGTCCGTGTTTTACCTCCACATACCATCCATCTCTGGCATCCCTCCCCTTGAACTTATAACCTCAGATCTCAAACTTGCAATTCGACATCTTATCTCTACTATCCCGCTCTGTCTCAACAACCTCCTCTGTTTCGCTATATTCTAATTCCTCTTTCTTTTTCACTGATCTATACATTTCAGCATGCTCGCACATTATATTCATCTGACGATCATTACTATGGCCAGTCACTAATACCATCATAAGCTGTCAACCAGTACTCTGAACCCAGAACCTCAAATGATTCTTAGTAGGAAATGTTTCTTCGGTATCATCAAAGTACAAAAAGGGACGTACACCGCATTCTTACCGCATATTTTTAAAACCGCGGTAAAAAGGATACGAAGACCACACTTTTAATTAAAAAGTGTAGTACATGGTGTCTTTTTATATAGATCGAACCGCGGTTTTTTTATAAGTGTTGTTAATTTATACTCGGTCCGCAATTTTTATTATTTGTGCGGTCCAAATTTTAATTCGAACCACGATTAAATTTAAACCGCGGTATTGTTTTTTTCCTTTTTCTTTTTTCTTGATTAATTAATTCTACCGCCTTGTTCAATTTGCAGTCCAAATTTGGCCTTCTTAGCTTTGATTGCGCAACCTGTCTCCACACCTTCTTCCCTAGGAAGTTGCATCCTTCTTCCCTAGGTCGGAGTTGCATCTTCGTCTCGTGCGGCAACATCCTTTCTTTGATGTCGTCACTAGAACCCGGAAACCGAACTCCATCTTCGTCTCGTGCAGCAATTTCTTTTCGTTGTGCTCCTTGCAGATTGATTCCGAGCCGAGTCTACTCTTTTCCGGTGAGATTGCTCACTCCAACTGATTTCAGTGTTGCTGTTCATGATTTGTTAAGTCCTGGTTAATGTCCTATCCCGATGAGATTAGTTTTTAGTTTATTCATGGATTCTAACAAGAAAACATTCAAAGTGATGATGATGATTCGCTATTGTTTTTTTAACAATTTGAAAACCGTACCACGGTTCTTAGAAAACCGAGGTCTCTATTAATTTTTCATTTTTAAAAAACCAGTGTTAATACCACGGTTTTGTCAGAAACCGTGGTCCTATATTTACCGCGGTTAAATTTAACCGCGGTCCGATTGTTACCACGGACTCCCACTTACGCGGTGCGAAGGCCGGACCGCGCCGAGCAAGACCGCACATAGATAACCGCGGTCTACCCCTATAATTTGTACTAGTGTCAAACGTATCAGAGTAATCGATACCTTATAATTAATACAAACTACCATATTTATCACAACTAAAACTAAAAATTACTAATCCACATCAATCTAAACTATCAATTCTACAAATTATTTGCACCTAAATAAAAAAACGATTAAAAGAAATTACTAACCGAAAAATCACCGGAGTTGAAGTCTCATTCTTCTTCGTCGCTATTGTCGTCCCACATCCCGTCTTCAGATTCACTGAAAAACTCTTTCTCCTCCACGATCGCAACATCGTTGTCACCGTCGCTCGCATACTCGTTCTCTTCACCGCTTGCATACTCGTTCTCTTCACCGCTCGCATACTCAATCTCTGTCACATATTCAATCTCCTCACCATCACTCAAATTTGTAACTCTCCTATTTGACATTTTCGACTTGAATGAAAATACATCCGAAGTTCATTGGTATATATAGAAGTTTCCCAACGGTCATATTCAAAAACATAGTCGTTGGGGGCCTTGTACGCTCAAAACGGGCGTACAAGCGTTCAAGTTTTCCCAACGGCTACTTTTCAAACGACTTTATTTTTCAAAGTTTACCTATACGCTAGTAATGGGCGTACGCCCGTATTGAGTGTATACATCCTCGTGTATTATGTATTCCGCTTCACGAACTCGTTTTTCAATTTTACCTGTTCGCTCAGAATGAGTGTACACTCATTACAAATATATGTAAATGTAGTGTGGCTGGACAAAAAATGTAATGCGTATAAAGTTTGTCTTAAAGAATAAGTGGCGAATATATTCCTCCAACCATGATCGTATGGAACAAACGATGGAGAACTATATACTCCATTAGAGTAGTTCATGCGCAATGCACAGATTCCCACAATGGAAATGATCTATGGAAATGATCTATGGAAATGATATTAAGGTATTATTGAGAATAGCATTGATTCGTTGCTCAAGTGTTCTATATTTTTTCCACAACTTGGGAATGAAAGTATAAGCTTGATTGAAGGAATCTCTTACATTTACAACTTCATCCCAAGAAATTATTGAATTTTAACAATCAAACAATCCATGGAAGCTTGTTAATTTAGCAAGTCTTGTATTTAAAAAAATGCATTGATATATGCTTGATTGAAGGAATATCTCAGTTTTACATCTTCATCCTGAGAAATTATTGAATTTGAACAATGAAACAATGAATGGAATGCAGTGGTGTGATAAATTCTCACGAGGATAAATTCTTAAATGAGGACTGAAGATGATGCACACAAATACTATAAGTAATGTACATACGCCATAATTTATGCACACAATATAGTAAACTATAATCTAATATGTTACATAACAAAAATAAATATAGATTTTTATCTTTTATCATATTATATATTTATCTTATATATATATATATATCTTTATCTATTATTATGTTATCAATTTAATTAAGTTGAGTTATTAATGAACTTAAACTATAAAACATAAATCGTAAACTATAATCTATAATCAATTAAATAAGTAGAAAAATCATAAAGATATCTTATATAACAAAAAGAAATATCTATTTTTATCTTTATCTTATATATATTTATATATCTTTATTTATTATTATGTTAGCAATCTAATTAAGTTGAGTTATTAATGAACTTAAACTATAAAACATAAATCGTAAACTATAATCTATAATCCATAAATTAAAATCATAAAGTATAAAGTATAATCTATAAACTAATTAATAGTATAAAATATAAATGTATTATTAAAATATTTATTACGTACGACCCCGTACATGGTACGGGACACACGCTAGTATTTGCTAATTGTAGTCAATGGATACTTGATGCGTGGATGATTTTAAATGATGAGTGTGTGACGTCATATAGCCGAAGTGGGAGAAATACAAATTTGCTTTAGTAATTGTATAGAGATTAGTAGATTAAGTAATGTTTAAATGTAACACGAAAATTAATACTCATGAAGAAAAAAAATTAAATCCAATCTTATTCTCATTTCATTTAATATACTATATAATTTACGTTTTTTTACAAATGAATGCTTAGTATTGAAGTCCAAAGTGTTTTTATTGGTTCCACAATAAATATTACAATATTAACCTATCTAATAGCAACATGAATCACATATCAAATTATCTTTCTGAAGACGCTAACAGGATAACAAAGAGCAATCAAGAAGACAATCAATCAGTATCTGTTGGAGCCCAGAAAATGATACCTCGCGACACAACACCTCGCGAGATATGGGAGAACAAATCTTCAGTCAAATGCCGAGGACCTCTTCCACACTTCTGGACAAACAACTTGACGAATACGTCTCGCTCGATCAAACTCCGCTTCTCACTATCTTCTCCATGAGCAAATCACTTGTTCTTGAGCTCCGTAACACCTGCACAACCAAACCAGGAGGGGGGAGGCTCCGGATTTGGCTGTCCGACGCCCAAGTCAGCAAATGTGTAAAAGAGAGCAACAAAGAACGAAGCAAAATGACACAAGCGAAGAGGACATAGAATGAAAGAAGGGAAATGCTAGTTCTCAAACTCCATTAAACAAGCTCCAAAAGCTAATTCTTGTACCTTACTCAAATCACCTAAGAACTCACTCACTCTTATCACAAAAGCATGATCATAGCACTGAGAGTCGGAATCCAAGTGCCGATCGTCCAAACGCCTCGGAAATAAGGTCAAATGGGTGAATTGAAGCAATGGAGAACTTCTGTGTTTTTTACTCTCGAGAGGAAGAAGAAGGAGAAGATTTTCTGGTAATGATCCTCTGTCCCTTCTCTCTCCTTTCAGTTAGGATTTTATACCTCCATCTGGGTCTCACGCGAGTTATTTCTGATTTTACCCTTCCATAACCTGATCTTATCGGACTTTCCACTTTGGGCCTCACATGTTCATGGACCGCTTCCGTCCATATGGGCCGGTCTTGAGTTTATCATGGGTCGCGTGCTTCAATTGGGCTTGACTCTCTTGGGCCTCGCGAGGGCCCCGAGAACCGGCTCCAACATCCAGCCCCCCAAGCTCTTATACTGCATAGTCTAAGGCTCGGGTTTGTCATATTGAAGTCGGGTTCTCGTTTGTAATTTCCTCTTTTTCCCTCGTGAGGTTCACTCGCGTGAAATCTTTTCGTTTGAATTTGAATTTCAGGCGGGCGACGATTCGAATTCAAAACCTTTTCGTTTTCCCGCGCCCAATGCATGTCGTCCATGTGTCGCCCTCTGATCATCTTCTATTTTCCCGCTTTTCCCTATATATACGTCTTCACCTTCTTCCTTCCACTCTTTTCCGATTCTCTGTTTCTTCTCATAAGGCTTCTGTAACTTCTCAGAATAAAGTTCTCCGCCGGCGACTTTCTTCACCGCTCAATAACTTCCAATGGCAGGTCAGTTTTCTACCTTTGCTTCGCTCGTTCCTTGTTCGTTTTCCTTCTGCCCGATTTCATCGTTTATCCGAATTGCTTCGTTGTCCTTTCTTTCTGATTTCGTTTTGTCAAAATTCAGGTTTTAAAGGCTTCGTCTTTCTTCATTTCGAATCTTTTCCTGGCTAATTTGTGCTTCATCGGTCGCCTATTTCTGCTCTAAACATTTGTCTATTCGTCTCCTAACTGCCACTCTCTCCCCTTTTCTTGAGGACGGTTTAGGTTTTTGTTTCCACCATGGGCGTTCTTCGAGTTCTTCGAAGGTCTCATTTTATTCTTGGACCAAAATTACTTGTGCCTTTTCGACTTCTTTTTTGATCTTTCGGGTTTCAGTTTTCCAGGGATTTCGTTTTTTTTCCTTTTTCCACTCCCTCGCGTGTTCTTACCTCGTGTGGGTTCCTCGTGTTTCGTGCCCTGGAAAACTAATTATGTCAACCTCGTGTTTCAGGCGGCGACAAAGCTGAATACTCAGGTCATACTACCTCGGGTTCTGAGCAAGGCTCTGATGGATGTGAGCCCAGCTCTCGACCACATAGGCGCGCAAGGGTTTTCCGTAAACCCAAGAAAGTTAGGACCTGTAAGTCCGGAATAACCTCTAATACTGTACCGTCTCGCGTGCTTCGGGAGCAGGCGGAACACGACTATGGAGCGTTTGCATCTTTCTTTTCTTACACCGGGCCTCTTCCGTACATAGTAATAGAGAAGACTTTTCTCGCCGAGCCTGGCAAAATAACAATTTTAACGCGACGAATAAAACACACTCCCGCTCCTTTTAACACCTCCGCTCAGAGGAGCGTTCTTTCTCTTGGGAGCCTCCGTTCCATCGCTCGCAAGTATCCTTTTCCTGAAGGGACCGTATTCGCGTTTCCAGATCACGAGGGTACTTCCTTAGATCAGTATGACTCTTTTTTTGCTCTGTGTCGTCAGTCTCTAGAAGGTGGGTTTCGTCTTCCTTGGACTTCTTTTCACTCTGAGGTGATGAAGGAGCTTGGCTTTAGTCCTTCGCAGATGCATCCTAATTTTTGGAGTTCTCTTGTCATTTTTACCATGCGAGCTCAGGATATTGGGATAATCCCTAATACGCCTCATCATTCTCTGATTAATTCTCTTAAAAGGAATGCTCATGAGTTTGGCATGTATATTGCCCAGACAAAGGTCGCGAGCTCTTGGAGTCTTCCAGGGAAGATTGACGGGTGGAAGACTGATTGGTTCTTGATTCGTCCTCCTCCCGATTCTGATATCTCTGTGCAAGTCTGTGAGCATAATAAGAGGAAAAATGTTTGTTTCTTTCCAAAAGAGACGCGTGAGAAATTCGTTAGAGACTACGAGGATTTTCCTGTTAAGGGTGTTCAACAAATATTTCTAAGTACAGTTAACACTAGCCTCCTCGCGTCTCGGGGATTAAGTCTGAAGCCTTATACTAAAGGTTGAGGGGACGCGGGGTGTTTTTGGCGTTCTATTTGCTTTTGTTTGTTTCTTTGCTTTACTGATTTGATCATTTCTTACAGACGACGATTGTTTCGCGGAGCTCCCCGACCTTGATGACCTTGTTTTTGAAGATGGTGCCTCATCTCGCGTTGCTCCTCCCCTGCCTACACCGATTCCCACTGGTGACAATCGGGGCTCTCCTGTCTTGGAGTCCACTCAAACGCCTCGCTCTTCGCGTCCTCATCAAGCCGCGACGCTCACCATTGGGGAAACGAGGGAGAAGGCTGCCGAGAAGGAAGACGCCCGTAGCCGTACCTCTCGCGACAAGGGAAAAAGGTCCTCCTCGGTCAGTAAGTCTCGCGACAAGGGGAAAGGGCCTTCCTCAGCTAGTAAATCTCGAGATAAGGGGAAAGGTAAAGAGGTTGTCACGTCGCCGGAGACTGATGAAGCTTAGCCGGAGAGATCTCCTCCTATGATCCGCAACCTTATGAGTACACGCAACTTTTTTGAGATGGCAGAAGGCATGTTCCCTCCACCTCCCTGGATTTACGAGCACGTGTTAGATTGCCATGGCGGTGTGGCCAAGATTCTTTTCATGGTAAGGGTCATGACGCGACTTTCGTTGTTCTTTTATTTTGTGGTTTCTAAGGTCTTGCTTTGTAGGTGATGTTGGCTTTGGCGGATGCTGGAAGGAAGTGTTTGGAAAACGATGAAAAACTCAGGGATTCAGATGTTGATGACGAGAGTGTTCGTGAAGCTAACCGGGATTTCAAGATTCGTGTTACGGAAGAGAAGAATGCGCTGGAGAGGAAGGTTTCTGAGTTGCAGGGGCTCTTGGATTCTCAAAAGGCACATATTAAGGACTTGGAAATGCAACTGCAAGCTGAGAAGGTTGCCCACTCTGCTGACATTGAGGCTCTGAACCTTCAAGTAGAGAGTCTTGTCTTGGATAATAGTAAGGCAAACGAGTAAATGTTTGTAAGGGTCGCGAGCGAGCGTCAACGGGCTGTGGAGGAATATTGCGCTGGACATCGACTTCGTGCTCGTGTGGACTTCTTCAGCCTTGCTCGCAACATGCTGCTTATCTATCTGGTTAAAGCTCAGATGCTTAAGTACAACATCAAGGACTTCCCCTTCAACCCTAAGGATTTGTGTGGGTTCTCCACTAACTTTCCAGATTATGAACCTCCGTCTCCCGGGACCTTTATTGATGATGGAGACGTACCTCTTGAGGCTTGGGGAGTGAAAAAGCTTGCCAAAAAGAAGGGAATTACTGAGGGTCGCGAGCATCAGGTTGCTAAGGTCCCTGCCCCTAAGAGAGCACCTCCGCCACCACCTGAATCGGCAAGTCCCTCTCCTTCAGCCTCTCCCCGTCTTCCTAAAAGAAGGGTGCTCATAAGTGAGGAGCGTCTTGCCTCCTATCAACCTGACTTCAAGCGACAATGTGTCGGGCAATCTGAGGAGCCTGTGTCGAATGTGCCTCTCGACGTTGATGCGGTTGTTGATCTAGAGGTTGATCGCGAGGTGGATGTTGAGGGGGATGTTCAAGGCTAGCTTGCTCTTTATGTTCGTTATGCTTTAGACTTTGTACTATTTGTGAGTTGTGGTTCTAAACAATATTTTGGTGCGGCTGTGGTAGTCGCGAGCATGGAGCTCTTTGTATTTAAACAATATTTTTGATGCGGCTGTGATAGTCGCGAGCCTTGGGCTCTATCTTATCTACTTTAATTTCATCTCCACCTATTTGCTTGTTTGCTCTTACTTATCTCGTCCTATCCCCCTTTTTTTGTTTTTGAAGGGGGGGGTAACATCTCGTGAAAATAAAAACATAAGAGATAAGCATTTTGAAACTACGATCCCTCATATATTAAGTAAAAACGAATTTCATCGGTCTTTACACGCTAGTCTTTGTGAAATAGTAAAAGTAGACAAATCATTCTGAGGCCTGCGATCTACTGTGTTATCCAGAAAAACCCTGCAAGAAGATTGCGACGTCAAACTTGCGTGGTTAGTCATATGTTGTTATCTTACTGTGGATCGTAAAGTGCTTTTGTTCAATTCGTCGGTTTACCTGGTCACTGTGGGCGTGTTAGCCAGTGAAAGGGTTTTTTGTTTTAGCCTCTGCTTTGTCTATTTGCTCGCGAGGGTGGTCCTGTATATGAAGGGTTTTTACTTTACGGGCTGCTCATCATTTATGATTGTCATTGATATTCTCCAAAGTGAGGCTTCTTACCTGAGCTTTTATGGTTGTAAAGCCTCAGGACTTCTCGCAAGCTTCAATCGTTAGAGCAGCGTTTCAGACTTTTTTCTTGCCATCCTTCGCGAGGTGCTCTGTATTAGCCATGTGACTTTCAGAATCATGCGCGATACATGGTAACTTTAGAATTTCTGTGAGGATTTTACCTGGGTACGAAGTGTATACTGGCCCCAAATTACTTTCGCGACACGGCTGTCATTTAGATCTTTTATTCTTAGGAGAGACTTCTTGGCACCGCAACATAAAAAGAGTTTTCGGCACTTAGTCTGTGTTTTTAGACGTTTAAGGCTATAAGATGCGTGGATCATAAGCCGAGTGGAGTTCGCTAGGTGGGAGCTCTCGACTCTCAGCCCAACATACTTACTCGTGATGTGGGTGATGTTTATGCACCAACCCAGCGTTAAAGACCTCTCCCCCTTGCCCGACAAAGCGTTCAATGGCTTTGACAAAGGTAAAGGAGCGCAGATATCATGGCGGGTGAGCTCGTTGGTGTGAACCCGTCCATGCTTTCGCGACCAAAGAGGGTTTTTTAGCCCACCTTTGGAAGCTGCATCGCGACCTAGGAGGGTTTTTTAGCCCAGCCTAGCGAAGCGTGATCGTGGCGGGTGAGCTCGTTGGCGTAAACCCGTCCACGCTTTCGCGACCAAAGAGGGTTTTTTAGCCCAGCTTTAGAAGTTGTATCATGGCGGGTGAGCTCGTTGGCGTAAACCCGTCCATGCTTTTGCGACCAAGGAGTGTTTTTTAGCTCAACCTTGGAAGCTGGAAACGCGACCTAGGAGGGTTTTTTAGCCCAGCCCAGTGAAGCGGGATCATGGCGGGTGAGCTCGTTGGCGTAAACCCGTCCATGCTTTTGCGACCAAGGAGAGTTTTTTAGCTCAACCTTGGAAGCTGGAAACGCGACCTAGGAGGGTTTTTTTAGCCCAGCCTAGTGAAGCGAGAATGACGATTTTTTATTTTTCAAATTCATGGCGCTACTTTTTTGGGTATGCGATCTTGAGCAGACTAGGGGGGTGGTATTTATTCTTTGATAACCCAGCCTCGCGTGCTAACGAATTGTTGGTTCCACTACCTGTACTTATCATTTCATGGTGATTGCCTTTATGAGTTTCTTACGATAAAAAGATCATGATAGGAAAGAAAGATTTTTGGTAAAGTTTACGAGCCATACCTGGGTTTTTGGGAGGATTACGCGTAGAAGCGACGAAGTCGCATCACATTCCAAGAGTTGGCAACGTGATTCCCGGAGTGATCTTTGAGGCGATACGCTCCGGGTGCGACCTCGCGATCTATGATGTAAGGTCCTTCCCAGTTGGGGTCGAGTTTTCCCCCTTCTGTCTTGCGGAGCACAAGATCTCCCTTGACAAATCCTCTCACCTTGACGTGCTTGTTATAGTACTTCGCGACACTGGCTTTATGATTTGCCGCTCTGATTGTGGCTAGGTCGCAAGTCTCTTCTCTCATTTGTAATTCTAATTGCATTCTTTCGTCGTTGCCAGCCAGATCATAGTGAATGACGCGATCAGAGGGGATAATGAACTCGACTGGTACCGTGGCTTCCACGCCATAGGCAAGAGCAAAAGGTGTTTCTCCGGTGGCTTTTTTTACTGTGAAACTGTTAGCCCAAAGCACTAGGGGTAGCACTTCGGCCCATTTGCCTTTAGAACCCTCTAGCCGCCTTTTCAAATCCATGACAATGCTCTTGTTCACTGCCTCCACTTGGCCATTACAATGCGGATGAGCTACGGACGCGATTTTTAATGCAATTCCCATGTCATTGCACCACGTGAGCAATTGGGGCTAATTAAACTGCGGACCCCTGTCTGTTACTATCTCGTGAGGGAGCCCGTACCTGCAGATTATATTTTTCCACAAGAATTTTTTAACAGCTGGAACAGTGATGCTCGCGAGTGCTTTTGCTTCAATCCACTTGGTGAAATAATCGACTGCCACGATTATGTACTCGAGCTGCCCAGGTGCTTTTGGTTTGAAAGGCCCTAGTAGGTCTAGCCCCCACATCACGAAAGGACGAGGTCTTGACATTATCTGAAGCTCTACCCCAGGTTGATGGGAGGCCGAAGCAAAGTACTGACATGGTTTACAGCCCTGAGACTCGCGTTGTGCATCCTGCTTCATGGTGGGCCATAAATTCCCTTACCTGAGTGCTTTATAGACCATAGGTCTCCAATCCGCGTGGGTTCCGCACAACCCCGCCTGCAACTCCTTTATCAACACCCAACTGTCTATCTCTGATAGGCATCTGAGCTCGCGTGGACCATATCCCCTTTTGTACAGTCTCCCGCGATTCATGTAAAAACGTGCGGCCTGGGATACTAGCCTCCTCATTTCTTTGGGATTTGATGGTCCCGCTCCGTTTACTAAGTACTCAATGATCGGAGTGCGCCAGTCGTTTACCGGCTCATCTATCTCCATTAGCTCAACCTGATTGTTAACGACGCTTTCTGATCTTACTAGCTAAAAATACTGACTCTTCCCATCTTTGAGTATGATGGTTGAATTTCCACCTAAGTGCTCCATGTCAGCATATTGAGCTTGCGATCCTAGCATCGCGAGCTCGTCTGCTCTCGCATTTTCATCCCTCGGGATTGCTTTTATCTCGAAGTGCCTGAACAAGGAAATCAGTGTAGACGCTCTCGCGTGGTACCTGGGGAGATTGCCCGTCCGGGCCTCATAAGTTCCTTGAATCTGATTCACGACAATCTGTGAGTCGCAGTGATATACACGATTATGTTGTGTATATAGACGGGGTTTTAGCATTGTTTTAGTGGTGTTTTAGGATGCATTTGAGGTGTTATGGAGCATTGGCGAGGAGTTGCTGAAGACGCATTATAAGAGTTTTTGGAGCTGAAGAAACGAAGATTTTGAAGACTCTGGAAGGCAGCGACCACCGCCAAGTCAGCGCCCGCCGCCCGTGTCGGAAGTTGACCGAGACTTTCTCTATTTCGTTCTTATTACGTTTTTATTTTAGTATTTATGTTTTTTCCGTTTTAAGACTTAATTATGGACGTTATGTTTTGGTATTTAGGGTTAGAGAGAAGGTTTGTTTCTTCTCTAACCTCATTTTTACTTTTCATCTAGTTTTTACATACTTCCTATGGAGAACTAAGCCACCATTGCTTAGTCAAACAATTGAAGCTTTCGTATTGAAATAAGTTGTGAGATTTTCATTCCCTATCTATTGCATGGATTTTATCTATTCTCTTGCTTGAATTGCTTATGATTAATATTGACAATTTCTAGCCTGCGCAACTAGGTATTGTCTCTATGGATCTATTGCAGATTTAGATTGTTACTGGTTGAGCATATCTATTTCAGAGTAGCAACTGCATCGTACTAGTATCTGGTTGTGCTAGTCATATGTAGAGAGAATCGATTTACATTCTAGGATAAAAGCTGGTTGTTTTATGCTAGAATTGTATCCTACCATATTCTTATCCTTATTGCTACTGTTAAACTGAATCCTGATAGTTTCATGGTTGTTTAATTAGTTAGTTCTAATAGTATCTGGTTGTGCTATTAGTTACTTTAGAAAAGGAATTGGAATTTCCATAGCATGAAGTCTTGAATGATTATCTAGGATCAACTTATCAAACGAATAGTGGATACTTGTCAAAGGGTTGGAAATATGTCTAGGAGGGATGAGATGCCACAAACATGCTTGATTTTTTGCGAAATCTTTGATGTTTGGGGCATTGACTTCATAGGACCTTTTCCAAACTCTTGTAGTAATATGTATATTTTGTTTGCGGTGGACTACGTTTCCAAATGGGTGGAAGCGAAGCCCACCAAAACTGATGACTCTAAGGTTGTGGCAGATTTCTTAAAGTCACATATATTTGCCAGGTTTGGGATTCCAAAGGCTCTGATCAGTGATAGGGGAACTCATTTTTGCAACAGAACAATCACTGCACTGTTGAAAAAGTATCATGTCACGCAGAGAGTTTCTACTGCCTATCACCCCCAAATGAATGGCCAAGCTGAAGTGTCAAACAGGGAGATTAAATTCATCGTGGAGAAGACGGTATCCCCCTATAGAAAAGACTGGAGCCAAAGACTTGATGATGCGCTATGGGCGTACAGAACATCTTATAAAACACCTATTGGGATGACACCCTTTAGGTTGCTGTTTGGTAAGGCTTGCCACCTCTCTGTTGAGCTAGAGCACAAGGCCTATTGGGCTATTAGGAAGTGCAATTTGAAGCTTGAGGAAACTGGAGAGCTTCGTAAGCTTCAATTACAGGAATTGGAGGAGGCAAGGATTGAAGCTTATGATAATGCCATTCGCTACAAAGAAAGAACTAAGGCATGGCATGACCGAACCATTTTAAGGAAGGACTTCTTCATTGGTGACAAAGTCCTCCTATTTCAATCAGGCCTTAGGCTCTTTCCTGGCAAGCTGAGATCGCGTTAGGCAGGGCCATATATTGTCGCTAATGTTTTCCCTCATGGCGCAATCGAGCTCTATGATGAGGGAACACACACAATATTTAAGGTAAATGGCCAGAGAGTGAAGAAGTACCATGACAGATTCACTAAGGACACTGTAGAGGAAGCAATCTTAAAAGAGCCTGACGCTGACAACTGATAAATTGGCATGACGTCGAGCCACGACAGTAAATAAGGCGCTTCTCGGGAGGCAACCCGATATAGGTATAGGTTTATTTCTTTACCTTAGTTTAGCTTATTTTCATTTATTTTTTTGTAGTTCTGTCTCGAACTAACCCGTAGGGAGCTCGGAATTGGTGAAAGTAAAGAAGCAGCGTCCGCCGCCAAGGCAGCACCCACTGCCTATTGAAGTTAGCTACGGCCTAATGGCAGCGCCCGCCGCCAACTCACAATTCAGCGTTCGCTACGGCGTAATGGCAGCGACCGCCGCCATTTCAGGTTCGGCACCCTTACTCTTTAAAAAAAAAACAGAAAAACAAAAGAGAGCGAGGAGAATAGAAAGGGAGAAGAAAGAGAGAAGAAAGGGAGAAGAAAAAGGGAGAAGAGAGAGCACAAGACCTAATTTCTCCCCATCTACATCACCAGCGCCTGCCACCCTTCTCGGCGCCCTTGCCCACTGCCCCAATGGCGACCGCCGCCAGTTTCTGCAGATCTATTTGAACATTCAAGGCAGCGACCGCCGCCTTCAAAGTAGCGACCACCGCCTTCAAAGCAGCGACCGCCACCTTCAAAGCAGCGACCGCCGCCTTGAATCCGGGTGATATCTCTGAAATTCCTTACTCTTTTCGGTTGTTTGTGATTCAGTTCTCAATTATGAACTTCCGTAAGCGTAAATCTGAATCCGGATCTGGTCCTAAGTACTCCCATGAGCATAAATCAAGGAGGAAATTTGTAGAAGGAAATCAAATGCTTTCTACATTGTTTTATGATCCTGATACTATGAGGGAGCTTGGTTTAGAGAGATGCACTCAACAGATGTTGCAGCATTGTGGGTTAGGAAATTTTTATGAAATGTCTGCTCCCACTTTTCCTAGGTGGACTAGGGAATTTTTTATCACTTTGGATGATGAGCCTGATGAGTACCGCATTAAATTTAGTCTGGATGGATCGATGTATACTATGAGTTACAATGATCTTGATAAAGCACTCGGTATTACCAAGCACCACTCTTCTGTTGCTGCCTGGAGTAAGGCACAAGAACAGGTTCTCTTCTGGGTTCGATCCACAGGTTTCAGGACTTTTGACCCTACGGCTGGGGAATACAACTACAAGTGGTCTCATCCTTGCCTACATTTAGCTCACAAGGTCATTCGTATGGCCTGGTTGTGCCAATCTGAGATTAACAAGATTCCTCATCTTGACTTAGAGGCGATTTGGAGTATGACACCAAAGTGTAAGCTAGTGTAGGGGTGGCGAACCCTATTCCTTACTTCCTGCAAGAAGCTTCAAAAAGATAACAAGTGCAAGATTGTGGTTGGGGGCATGGTGTCACTGATTGCTCGTTTCCTAGATCTTGAGTTTCCTGATAGGTCTCAGCAGCTATCTTCCACCTTTACATATGACATCAAGCAACTGAAGCAGGTGGGGGTATTATCTGAGCAGGAAGATCATAGATACTGGGTATATGGTTCTAGAGGTTCCTACAAGATCTCTTTACCTCTTGCTATTGAGATGCCTTTCGGACCAGAGTATATTGATTTTGATCTGAGTAGGTTCCGGGTCGAATTTGGAGGTGCTAGTTCTTCTTCTGCCACTCCTCGTACACCTGTTGAGGAGGATTCTGATGATGAGGAAGAGGAAGGCTCTGGGGAGTTCAATTTAAAAAATGAAAAGAGAGTGTTATGTGAAAACCTAAAAAGGCGCCTAAGTAAAATGAGAGAAAAAAAATTGAGTGTTTTAGGACTATCAATTTACCGGCGATGGCGACATAAGAGGTGGAGTATAGGTGTGTTTTGGGTAGGTTTTCACTTGGAGGAATAAGCTGTAGTAATATTGGTGATTATCATTCTCTTTGATGATTTGTGTGGTGTTGGATTGTGGTGGTGTGTCTGCTGGTGTTGATCATTTAGGTTAGTGCTCGGTTGAGGTCCATATCATATATATTGGTATTTTTGTTGTTGGATGTGTGATGTGGATAGTTGGCTGAGGTGTTGATGGTGTACTTCCATTATTTGGGTATGTTGGATAGTAGGTCAGATTTTGAGCTTTCATGTGGATGCTACTATTCTTGTTGTAAGCTCTTATCCATGGTTGATGATCTAGTGTGTTTATTGATGATGGGTGGTAGTTCTATATCCACTCGAGACGGGTAGAGATTCAAGTGTGGGGGAGTTTGATATACACGATTATGTTGTGTATATAGACGGGGTTTTAGCATTGTTTTAGTGGTGTTTTACGATGCATTTGAGGTGTTATGGAGCATTGGCGAGGAGTTGCTGAAGACGCATTATAGGAGTTTTTGGAGCTGAAGAAACAAAGATTTTGAAGACTCTGGAAGGCAGCGACCACCGCCAAGGCAGCGCCCGCCGCCCACGTCGGAAGTTGACCGAGACTTTCTCTATTTCGTTCTTATTACGTTTTTATTTTAGTATTTATGTTTTTTCCGTTTTAAGACTTAATTATGGACGTTTTGTTTTGGTATTTAGGGTTAGAGAGAAGGTTTGTTTCTTCTCTAACCTCATTTTTACTTTTCATCTAGTTTTTACATACTTCCTATTGAGAACTAAGCCACCATTGCTTAGTCAAACAATTGAAGCTTTCGCATTGAAATAAGTTGTGAGATTTTCATTCCCTATCTATTGCATGGATTTTATCTATTCTCTTGCTTGAATTGCTTATGATTAATATTGACAATTTCTAGCCTGCACAACTAGGTATTGTCTCTATGGATCTATTGCAGATTTAGATTGTTACTGGTTGAGCATATCTATTTCAGAGTAGCAACTGCATCGTACTAGTATCTGGTTGTGCTAGTCATATGTAGAGAGAATCGATCTACATTCTAGGATAAAAGCTGGTTGTTTTATGCTAGAATTGTATCCTACCATATTCTTATCCTTATTGCTACTGTTAAACTGAATCCTAATAGTTTCATGGTTGTTTAATTAGTTAGTTCTAATAGTATCTGGTTGTGCTATTAGTTACTTTAGAAAAGGAATTGGAATTTCCATAGCATGAAGTCTTGAATGATTATCAAGGATCAACTTATCAAACGAATAGTGGATACTTGTTTGGCTAAGCTATTTCCCTAATCATATTTATAAACTTCACTTTGTTAGTTATTGCATGCTTAGGATCTAAAACAAACCAAACCCCCCCTTTGTTACATAAGATTGACATAAAGCTCATACTAAAAGGCATAAATTTGTCTCCCTGTGGACTCGACCCTTGCTTACTAAAGACTATAGTTTTAAGTAGGTTTGGATACTTGCATAATAGTAATTCCCTACGATAAATTATTGTTATCACGCAGTAACACCTTACGACGTGGATGTTCGTGTTGATCGCGATTTCTAACCCTGCGATCAACGCTTCATACTCTGCCTCATTGTTGGTGACTTTGAATTTCAACGCGATGGCGTGATCGACCTTGTCTCCTGTTGGGGAGGTTAACACAACTCCTGCACCGCAACCATCTGTATTCGTTGGGGTCCTCCGGAGCGATGTCATTTCTTTCTAGCTCTCGAAAACTTGTCTCTACAATGAAATCAGCCAGAGCCTGTGCTTTGATGGTTGGGCGAGGTCTGTACACAACGTCAAACTCTGTCATTTCAATTACCCACCTCGCGAGCCTTTCTGAAGTTGTTGGTTTGTTCATGAAGGACGGGAGGGGTAGATCTGTCAATACTTCGATGGGATGAGCATGAAAATATGGCCTGAGCTTGCGAGCAACAATTATCAACACGAGGACAGCCTTCTCAATAGGTGAGTACCTGGTTTCTGCCGACAAAAGTGCCTTACTGACAAAGTAGACAGGAATCTGTTGCTCTCTGACCAAAACTGCACTAACAGTTCGCGTTCCTACGGCAAGATACAACTGTAGATTCTCTCCGAGAATTGGTGATACAAGAGTGGGGAGCTTAGCCAGGTGTTCCTTGAGGCTCACAAACGCTTTCTCACACTCATCAGTCCACTCAAAGCTCTTGGGTTTCCTTAATATATCGAAGAAAGGGAGGTTTCGCTCCGCGAGCTTTGCGCAGAATCTCCCGAGGTAATTGACCCTCCCTACGAATCTTTGAACATCATGTGTGGACCTTGGTGGTTGCAAATCTATCATAGCCTGAACCTTGTCCGGGTTAACTTCGACTCCGCGAGCACTGATTTGAAAACCTAGGAACTTACCCTCGGTGACTCCGAAAACACATTTCTCGGGATTGAGGCTCATGCCATTTTTTCTTAATGTCTCAAACACCTCAGCCAGGTCGCGAGTGTGATCTGTTTGCTTCTTGCTCTTAACAACTATGTCGTCGACATAGGCTTCCACAGTGTCACCCCTCTGATCACTGAAGATCATGTCGACCAACCTTTGGAACGTGGCTCCCGCGTTCTTTAAGCCAAATGGCATGACCTTGTAACAGAAAGTCCCCTTGTCTGTGATGAAGGTCGTGTGCCCTGAGTCAGCCGGATTCATCATGACTTGGTTATACCCAGAGTACGCGTCTAAAAAGCTCAAAGCCTCGTGACCTGCAGTTGAATCGACCAACTGATCGATAGAAGGGAGTGGATAGCTATCCTTGGGGCACGCTTTGTTGAGGCCGGTGAATTCCACACACATGCGCCACTTCCCTGTCCCCTTTGAGTTTTTCTCAACCATCACAACATTCGAGAGCCAAGTTGGGTACTGCACTGGCTTCACAAACCATCCCTTCAATAACTTCGCGAGCTCAACTGCCGCAGCCGCGTTCTTCGGACCTGCTTGCTTTCGTTTTTTCTGTCTGCGTGGCTTTATGTCTGAGCTGATATTCAAAGAGTGGGTCACCACACTCACGGATATCCCTTTCAAATCTTTTGGGGTCCATACGAAGACATCTCGCGAGCCTGTGAGCAAAGTCTCGATATCTTGCATGACCTTCTGGTCTAACCTCCCCCCTACATACAACTTTTCTTCCTTGTTGAGGAAAGGAGTGATTGTCTGCTTGTCAAACCCATCAAAATGTGGTTTGTTCCCTTCTTCTTCTTCATCTGTACTCGCGATCTCGGAGATGCGCATACTTCTAACTCTGCTTCCCCAATTACATGGGGCAACCCCAGGATGAACAACTGGTTAGCAAATAAAGCCTTGGTACTACCTTTCTCAGACGATACATAACAAATTCGACTTTCTTCTCGATTCCCTCTCGCGATCCCTACTCCCGACAGCGTCGGGAATTTAAGACAGAAATGGCAGATCGATACAACTGCTTCAAATTTGCATAGGGTCTCGCGTCCCAGGATCGCGTTATAGGAGAACGAAATCTGGATTACCATGAAATCTATCTTTTCTGACTTCCTCGGTCCGGCCTCTTCACCAAGGACAAGGTCCAAAGTTACAACGCCCAGGGCCTTCACCCTGTCGCCTGCGAAGCCCACCAGAGTGGTTTTGGTCGGTTTGAGGGTTGAGGCATCAATACCCATTTTCTCGTATGCGTCCCAATATAGTATATCAGCCGAACTCCCAGTGTCGACCAGAATTCTTTTCACCAGCTTGGTCCCGATCTGAGCATGGATGACAAGCAGGTCCGCGGCCTCGACGGCCCAGCAGTCTAATTCTTTGTCGTTGAAAACGAGCGTGTAGGGTTCTGACTTCGGCCTCGCGATGCTATACACAGGGAGACCTTGAGGCTTAGGTGCATTGCTTATAAGTCTTTGCTCTTGTTTACTTGGGGGAATAGGTACATGCCTGCCCGCGATGGTGCCCACGTGGCCGTCCAGGCGAGGAAAATTCTGATTTTGATTGCGATTAGGACCTTGGTTCTGGTCGTTTCTCCCTGGGGTTTGTTGTCTCGTGTTGGCTTGATTCCTGCCTCTACCTCTTCCCCTAGCACCCCCTCTCGGGTTACCTCGGCCCATGTTGTCATTTCCTCTCTGAGCCGTTAACACCTCTTGCTCTCGTGGGTGGTGTGGTCGTGACCTACATTATTCTGTAGGGCGAGTATCCACCCGGTGGTAATCACACCACACGGCTGGTACGTTGCGTCCTCGACCACGACCACCTCCCCTATGACCCTCGCGTCCATTATCTTGTTCAGATACAAAGTTCTGCGAGCGAAACTGATTCTGATAATGATTCTGACATCTGAACTGATTCTGACCCTGATTCTGATCCTGAATCTGTAACCCTGGCGCTCGCGAATCGTTCTGCTCCTTGCCCTGACTGTTCTGATGTCGTTTATTACCCCAGTTCTGATTATCTTTCTTCTGATTTTGAGTGGCTTTACTCTGGCTATTACCTTTTGTCGCGAGGCTAGTGTGAGCCTCGACATTTATCTCTGTATACGCTCTCTCGAGCATACTCTGGTAATCCAACTCCTTCTTACGATAAAGATACTGCTTGAAAGAGCTCCCATCTGTAAGACCATCCAAGAACGCGACTTTGGCTGTCTTATCGTGAAAATCTTCTGCTTCCAAAATCTTTTCAGAAAATCTCTTGACATAGCTCTCGAGCGATTCGTTAGGGCCCTGCTTCACGCCCACTACCTCTTGCATAGTTATCTTTCTTTTCTTAGAAGAGCCAAAGTGTAAGAGGAAGCTTCTCTCCAAGTCTGCGAACAGAGTGATGCTCCCTAAGGGTTGATTAAGCATCCATGTCATAGCCACATCCGCGAGGGTGCCCGGGTAACCTTTACACATTGTGGCCTCGTCCGGACACACCTCGCGAGCATGGCGTATTTATAGTGTGCCAAGTGTTCACTTGGGTCTCCTTTACCATTGTACTCTTTGATCACCGGGAACCTGAAGTCTGGTAGAGGGACTGACCTGACAATGTGATCAGCGAAAGCGGTTGAGCCAAAAAGAGTTGGAGGATTGATAAGGCGGTAAGCCTCGTAGGCTTGGTGCGGATAGGTTGCCTGAGGGTAGTAGGGCTCGCCTTCATAATGATAGCAGGAAGGCTCGCGTTCTGCTCGGGTCCCATAGCCCCTTGCGTCGGGCCTTCCCCTGTCTGATTGATGCTCTTGATAGCTCGCGGGGGCCTGATTCATATCAAATCTACTGGGGTGGCTAGCTCTCTCACGCCTTTCGACCCCAGGCCTGCGTGACACAGAGACTCTGTCGTCAGGCACATGTTCGGCACTCTCTTCTGCAACGACTTGCTCCTGATTACCCTGATTCTGTCCTACCTCGCATGACACAGCTCTCGGTTGTTCCTGACCCTGAGCCCTTCCTGCGCTTTGCTCTCGCGACTGGAGGAATGCGCGATACCGAATCAGAGGCTCTCCTGTGAGGACAATTTCATCTTCATCTACGCGAGGAAGTGGTGCCCGCAAGTTGTTCACCTCTTGCTGCGTTCTCGTCTGAAAGGGGGTGTTGTTGACGGCACCACTTCCCTCGCCACCGGTGTTCATTTTCAACTTCTCTATACCGTCACGAATCTCACGAGACTTCGTTGGATGCCTTACTTGCGCGAGGAGGTCCCCATGGTCGGCGCCAGTGTTGGAGCCCAGAAAATGATACCTCGCGACACAACACCTCGCGAGATATGGGAGAACAAATCTTCAGTCAAATGTTGAGGACCTCTTCCACACTTCTGGACAAACAACTTGAAGAATACGTCTCGCTCGATCAAACTCCGCTTCTCACTATCTTCTCCATGAGCAAATCACTTGTTCTTGAGCTCCGTAACACCTGCACAACCAAACCAGGAGGGGGGAGGCTCCAGATTTGGCTGTCCGACGCCCAAGTCAGCAAATGTGTAAAAGAGAGCAACAAAGAACGAAGCAAAATGACACAAGCGAAGAGGACATAGAATGAAAGAAGGGAAATGCTAGTTCTCAAACTCCATTAAACAAGCTCCAGAAGCTCATTCTTGTACCTTACTCAAATCACCTAAGAACTCACTCACTCTTATCACAAAAGCATGATCATAGCACCGAGAGTCGGAATCCAAGTGTCGATCGTCCAAACGCCTCGGAAATAAGGTCGAATGGGTGAATTGAAGCAATGAAGAACTTCTGTGTTTTTCACTCTCGAGAGGAAGAAGAAGGAGAAGATTTTCTGGTAATGATCCTCTGTCCCTTCTCTCTCCTTTCAGTTAGGATTTTATACCTCCATTTGGGTCCCACGCGAGTTATTTCCGATTTTACCCTTCCATAACCTGATCTTATCGGACTTTCCACTTTGGGCCTCACACGTTCATGGGTCGCTTTCGTCCGTATGGGCCGGTTTTGAGTTTATCATGGGTCGCGTGCTTCAATTGGGCTTGACTCTCTTGGGCCTCGCGAGGGCCCCGAGAACCGGCTCCAACAGTAACGTTTATATAAAGTAATATAGACCATCGTATAGGGCGGTATCCAAAATTTTAAAAAGAGTATAGGGAATGAATACACATGCATAGAAACAAAAGAGGGGAGATTTAAAACCGATGAAACAGGAAGAAACTCGCAAGCACTCCGCCACCGACTGCTGCCCACATCGGCGTGGTAAACCTACGAGAAGCAGCAGCGCCGTACGTCTGATCGACGGGATACAAGTTTCTGGGTGGGCCGGTTATGTAGACGAAGTTGGAAGTCGGTGCTGGAGGAGGAGGAGGGCAGTTGCTTCTGGTGGAAGGCGTCTTTCTGGGAGGCGGAGGCGGAGGGTAGAAGATGAAGGTGCTTTAGTAGTTGAGTTAGGCTTCTACATCACGCTAGCTTTCTCTTAAAAAGCTACGTGGGGATCGAGTTGCCTTTTAATTTGCTTGTTTTCACAATCGGGACCGGATCCATGTGGACGGCCCTCCATTTAAGCTACGTCCCACGTTTCTTCTAATTTCACCTTCATTCTTCCCGCAGATGCACCCCCGGTCTCTGCAGTCTGCACTGCTTTCTGATGTTCTGCATTCAATTTTTCTTATCTTTTGTTAACAATTCTTCTTATAATTTATCTATCACTAGCCATACGGAGGCCGTGCGATGCACGTTCCCTGCGTGATAGTGCTTCAGCAGGAGTGCGATTTTTAATGTTGTTATTTTAAGTTTTATACTGATTGTAATTGTCATGTAAATTAATATTTGTTGTATTATTGTGTGCGTTGTTTACGATACTAGAAAACCAACATTAAAAATTGTATAGTATAGGACAACTTCTACTTTGTTGCATGGATATCATCATCGTGCAAATCTTGAAGAATGTCAAAAAATTGATCGAGCAACAAAACGTCTACTCAAAATCCAAGAAAAAAAATTATTGGCTACCTTAGTTTTTGTTTTTGTAAATAAAACATTAAGGATTGAATCTTGAACAAGAAATCTAGAAGAAAAACAATCTCTTTATTAAAGAAAGGTAACATAAGAATAGGGAAGAGAGAGTCCATGGTTCCTAATATGAATGAAGTATAATAATGATTATGCTTTACATAATCATAGTATCGGTCTATCACGACTATCGTACATGTGATGTTCGTACTCATAGACATCAATTGTGTAACCATCATCATTGTGCACCTTGATTCCATCAGACATGTCAAATGCATGTTCTCTGCAGTTGTTAATAAAGTCATCCTTAAATATATATAAAATATCATATATGCATACATGTTATATTCAAGAAATGTATCTAGATCATGAAATGAATAACCAAATGACTTATCATGTCTTCTAGGTTTCCTATCAAAGGGGCATTCTTCTGTATAGCCCATGGTTGTCAGGATCAGGATCCTACTTTGGATCGGAGAGGGGGTAGGATCGTAAGATCCTACGGTTTCAGAAAATGAGCGATGAAAATGATAAAATATGACTATGACATGACTTTCTAGTAAAAATACTACAAAAAACACACATTTTCTCACGTACGATCGGTATTAGTGTCATACATAGTTAAAATGATTGTACAAGGGTTAATTAAAGTTTACAATTTTTTAAAATCAAGAAAGATATTGTTTCTAAGTATTACAACTTCCAGTCATCAATCTAAATAATCAATAAACCAACAAAATTAATCTTCGTCAAAGTTCACGTCATCAACAAGCGCATCATCATATTCGTGACCTGAATGATCACCGTCAAGTTAATCCATTGTCCTTACCTTCTACAAGTTATGTTTCTATGTTTCGATAATCATTTAGCTCACTAGAAGCAACACAAACTGTTATACCATTCTTGTCGTTATCATTGATTACAAGTTGCTCGGCATTCTCGACAAACTAAAAGAGAATATCATTGAAAAATAATTTTATTTGTTTTTGCTTCAGTTTAAGGTTGTACATTACAAATACTATTGTAAAATAACATTATTGTGTGTAAACGATTTCTCTTTTATTGTTTTTTCTTCGGTTTACATTGCAAATCATTCATGTTTTGTGCGTTTAAAATATTTCTCTTCTTTTTATGCACCTAAATAGCATTGAAAAGTAAATTTAGGTCAAGAAAAATTCAGTTACAGAAACAATTTAGTCAAAAAATCAGTAAAAAGGAGGTGGATCTTGCATTCGCGATCCTGATCATAGGATCTTACGATCCTGTCCGATCCTTTATGATCCTACTTCCGATCCTGACATGGGTCTCTAATCACTAGTGGAAAAAACACCTATTGAGGCGGTCAAAACCCCCCCTGTTGAGGCGGTCAGGGGTCGCTGCAATAGGGGGGGCTGCAACAGGTCATGAGCTGTTGAGGCGGTCAGGGTTCGCCTCAACAGACCCCCTCTGTTGAGGCGGTCGGGAGGGTGACCGCCTCAACAGGCCCAGGAAAAAATTAAAATATAAGGTTTGTTGAGGCGGGCGGGTAAGTGCCCGCCTCAACAAACCCCATTTGTTGCAGCGTTCAGTAAGAGTGCCCGCCTCAATTGCCTATTTTGTATGTAAAAGAATGCAGCGGTCAGTAGAAGTGCCCGCCTCAATACAAAAGGGTTAAGATTACATGCTCAATGACAAAATAAATTTCAAATTTATTTAATTGTCGTAAAATATAGTGCACTGGTTGAACTCGCTAGAAATTCGGCTCAGAGTTGTTCTATACGCTTTAAAAGCATATGGATTGAAGAAAATAAAGAAGGTCAATAATAGATCATCACACTAATAGGGTGATTGATTAAAAGTGAAACCACGACTTGTTGTCGCTTTGGACGGAGGCGTCGCTGAAATGTTTACCAATCAACCATCTGCAAATCGAAATAAGTTAGATACACGTGAATTGTATGAAAGTATAAAGATAGATGCAGTCTAAGTCATGAGAATAGATACTTAATAGATAATGAATTTTTGCAACACGGATAAGATTCAACTAGTAACAATTGGTTTTATCATCAAACATGTGCAGACGATGCAAACTACAAAAAATTAGGCATAATGAAAGCAATTTCTGCGTAGTAACTGATACTCTCTCCGGAACTTCGCCATTCTCGTCATCTGAGGAGTTGAATGTTGCGGAGATAGGGTTTTGGAGAGAAACGATGTAAGGGAATTGCAAAAATCAATTTCAGATAAAAAGGAATTTTTACCTAGAGAAGAAAAATCCATTGATTTCTTAGTCTTTAGTTGTTAAATCGTGGTTGGTGGAACCTCCACCGGGTTTGGTCTTATCCGATGTTATTTGAAAATTAAAACGTGAAAGAGGGAGCCATTATTTATAGTACAAATTCGACTGATAGACTATGCAACGAAGGAGTTACAAATACAATCTCAAGACCCATATAATTCCACACTGAATTGATCTGTAGAAAGAAGAGGAAGAGATACGTGGGAGCGAGGGAAAGGACGGACTTTTCATGTTTATATTTATTGTGCAGTAATAAAAAGAAAATCAAATAACTCACCTAATTACAATACTAAATGCTCTAAATGCTTAATCAAGAGATCAAATTTATATCATACTACGCGCGGGGTCAATTACGGCTTTTTGTATAAAATATAATGTTGTAAAGTAGGCGATTTAGGGTGTAGTTAGGCGGCCAACGACAGTGGAGATTAAGAGAAGATAGAGATCTTCAGACGGAGGAGGATGACGATGAGCTATAAATAGTTCATTAAATGGGTACCGATCACCATTACTTGCACGCCTAACCCGTCTTTTTTTTGCGGTATTTGATTTGTATTTTTACGACATATTATTATATAATCTAATTGTTAAAATATCATTCTTTGCCGGTAGATAGTATTCGTGATTGAGTTACAATTATCAGACTCAAAATGATACAATAATAGATTCAAAATGATGTAGAAAAAACAAAAATAACAATTAAAATATATAAACGAGATCCTTCAAACATGATAACAAATACTTATGCCTTCCTCCGCATCTACATTTGTCTTATTAAAACCTATTTAGCAAATAGTTCAACTTGGTTAAAAATGTTGTAATTCAATAGAGCAGCAAGAGTTGAACCCAAATCAGATTCAAAATGTTCTTCACATTATCCATCTCTCTCTTGAAGTGTGGAATGAAGAGGAAACCTGAGAGAAGCTACAAACTAATAAGAAACAACTGATTGAAACATATAAAAATAGAAAATCCAAAAACATTTCATTATCTGCAAGGCTACTTTTATGCTCTCAGGTTCGTATTGAAACACCTCTGTAATTGAAGGGATGTAAGGCTACTTCTGATGCATACTACTACTGTTTGTGAAGGTTGCGGACATGCATGATCCAAATATTGCACTGTGACTTGCTTTTGTTGAGTTCGCTGATGCCGGTATGTAGCTGTATATTATAAGATTATCGAAATTGCATGTTTTTCTATTGAACACACATATGATATATATACAAGAGGGAAGAGATATCTCTAACAATCTTTCCTAGAAGATATCTTTCCATGACTTGGAGGATAAGTAAAAGATATGGTAAACTAATAATATAATTAAGGTAACTAGATAAGTTACCGTAGATATAATTCTATCATGCCCCCTCAAACGAGACTATCTTTTTTGGAAAGTCGTAGTTTGTTGATCATGAAATCAAACAGAAGACGAGGTAACGCTTTTGTGAGAATGTCTGTGAGCTGCTCGTTTGTACTGACATGAGTGACTCGAAATGTTCCCTTTTGTACTTGCTGCCGGACAAAATGATAGGCCAGAGCAATGTGTTTCATACGCGAGTGAAAGACAGGATTGGCACTAACGTATGTTGCACCAAGATTGTCACAATAGACCACCGGCTGAGTAGGAAGACGAATATCGAGCTCCTGAAGTAGAGATAGAACCCATAGTAGCTCGGAAGAGGTGTCAGCCAAAGCCTTATATTCAGCTTCAGTTGTCGACCGAGACACCGAGCGTTTCTTTCGAGAATTCCAGGAGATTGGGGAGGCGCCTAGAAACAACATGTAGCCGGTTGTAGAGACGTAGTTTTCCTTGTCACCGCCCCAATCCGCATCTGAGAATGCATGGAGAGAGAGGGGAGAAGATTTGCTGATGTGAATGCCATGAGTGAGAGTTCCGGCAAGATAGAGGAGGAGACGCTTGAGGGCAGCCCAATGCTCACTCGTCGGAGTCTGCATGAATTGAGCAAGTTTGTTGATCGTGAACGCAACGTCGGGACGGGTGAGATTGAGATACTGCAGCCCTCCCACTATAACACGATACTCAGTGGGTTCAACTGAGGAGGAGGAGAGTTGTGGGATTGGATGGGTAGTGTGTAAATTAGGGTTAGGGGAAGGGAGAGTGTTGGGTGGGACCGACTCTTGTGTGATTGGGGAGGTGGAGTGTAAAATGGGATTAGGTGAAAGTTGATTAGATAGACTGCTGTGAGGAAAGCATGAGGCAAGTGATCTAATGGCATACCGGAGTAACTAAGCATAGATAGACCTGTTTCGACTATGTGACGATGTCTCCTTTCAGAGACACCATTGTGTTGAGGTGTATGAGGTGGAGAGGTGAAGTGACTAATGCCATGTTGACTCAGATAATTTCGAAGGCTAATATATTCACCACCATTGTCAGAGTAAAAGATTTTAATTTTATTTTTGAAAAAGTCTTCAACTAGGGACTTGAATTTTATGAAGACGGATTGTGTGTCAGATTTCTTTTGAAGAGGATAAATCCATACATATTTTGTAAAATGATCAACAAATATAATATAGTACCGAAAACCATCATAAGACATAACAGGAGACGACCAGACATCTGAAAAGATAATTTCCAATGGATAGGTCGAAGTAAGAGTACTTTCAATGAAAGGAAGTTTATGGCTTTTATTAATATGACATGAAACACAATCAGTTTGCAAAGAAGAAGAAGGTCCTAAACTAAAACGATTCTGAATAAATTTTAAAATAGTTGGAGAAGGATGTCCTAGTTTGTGATGCCATGACACAGACGGGACACTAAGAGTGTTGATGGTTGGACTGGAGGAAGGCCATATGTAGACCCCATCGATGCAGGGACCTCTAAGAATTGTTTTGTCGGTCGTGATATCCTTCACAAAGAAGCAAGTAGGTAAGAATAGTAAAGCAAATTTAGTTTGTTTTGTAAACTGAGAGACCGACACAATATTTTTAGACATGTATGGAACACATAAGACATTAGAAAGGGGAAACTCATGAGTCAAATTACGAAGAGAGAGAGTTCCAGTGTGAGTGATTTTCAAACCTGCGCCATTACCCATAAAGAGTTCGTCGGGTCCAGTGTATGGGTAGTGAAGGGATAGGTTTTGTAGGTCATGTGTTATGTGGTGAGAGGCTCCGCTATCAACAAGAAAGTTGGGGTCGGCCGGGTTAGTTGTGGCGGAGTTAGCTTGCGGGTCAGAGTTAGTGGGAAATCGAGCCGAGGACGGGGGTTGGACAGATGGGTGTTGGTGTCGAAAGATTGGACATTGAGAGAGGACGTGACCGTTTTCTTTGCACCACTGGCACCGTCCAAGGAAGGGTTTCCAGGTGTGTTGGTTTGAGGGAAAGTCAGGTTGGCGGTTGCGGTTCCCGTTGGAGCCGGATGGCTGCGGGGAAGGGCTAGGTTGCCATGCTTGCTGAGTTGACGGTTGTTGCCCACGTCCACGCTGGCGGTTGGGCTTGGTCTGAGCATTGAGAGCGGTAGCCGGACCGGGCGAGCCACCTGATTTGGATGTGATGGCAAGCGCCAGTTCGTGGTTGATGAGTTTCTCGTGAAGTTCCTCGAAGGAGATCGGGGAGTCACGAGCGTTGACGCCGTCTATAACTGGTTTGTAGGAGTCGTCTAGACCACGAAGCACTTGGTCCGTGAGATCTTCGGGATTGACCGGGGCACCGAGAGTGGCGAGGGTGTCGACCGATATTTTGATAGACTGCATGTAGTCGGTGATTGATTGGGTTCCTTTCTCGGTATTTTGAAGCTTGTGTTTGACTTGTTTGATATGTCCACGAGACGCCTTTGCATATGTCTGGCGCAAGATATCCCAGACTTGAGACGAAGTGGTTGCCTGAGTTACGAGTGGAGCAACGATGGCAGAGAGTGTACCGAGTAGGGCGCCAAACAAGAGTCGATCTTGACGGTTCCAAGATAGTCGAAGTGGGTTGGGTATTGTTGTTTTGTCGGCAGGGATGATCTCCGGTGGAGCGGGATGTGAGCCGTCAAGGAATTTGAATAGGTCGTAGCCTTCAAGGGTTGCTTGTATTTGTAGTTTCCATGTAAGATAGTTTGTGGGGGTTAATTTTGTGATGTTGGGAAGATGGACAAGGATGAATGGAGTGGTTGGATCGTGAGGGTTGGGTAGATGAGAGGAAAACTCAGCCATTGTTGTGTTTGAACGAGGTTCTTGAGTAGGTAGGCCAAGGATTGATTAGGCTGATACCATATAAGATTATCGAAATTGCATGTTTTTCTATGGAACACACATATGATATATATACAAGAGGGAAGAGATATCTCTAACAATCTTTCCTAGAAGATATCTTTCCATGACTTGGAGGATAAGTAAAAGATATGGTAAACTAATAATATAATTAAGGTAACTAGATAAGTTACCGTAGATATAATTCTATCACATATATCACATGATCACTAACCATCAAAAATCATAAGCAAAAAGAGTTTTGCATGTCCACAAAAATAGAAGCCGTTGCAATACAAAAAAGAAGAAGAAGAGGTAATGACATTAAATATAGAATAAGCTAAAAACTATACTACCTCCTGAGCAACCATTAATGAAAACAATAGAGGAATTAGCGGAAGTAAAATTTTCAGTCATAAAGATTCTTGAATCACAACCAGAATATATATGGAAAGTAAATAGTAGAAAAACAATCCTATGATATAAAGAAGCACAAAATCAAATTGAACATGGATTTTAAAATAGAAAAATGTAAATTTTTCTCACTTAAAGGAGCTGCCACCTCTTTTTGACTCACATATCGAGAAGTAGAAAAACATATACTTGTAATCAGCAATTGATCAAGGATCATGTTCATATATTTGATTCATCGAAAAGAATCAGAATCAACATAACTTGGAAGGCTATATCATTGACCATCCCTCAATGCCCTAAAACATTTGGTAGATTGGAGGAAACACAAAAATCTAGGGACTGACTGATGAAAGTTTCTACACCAAATATGAAAACATGCATAAATTAAATGAAACGGTGTTGTGACCTCGTAGTTTCAGGAAACATATATGTAGATCACATAAGAGGGAGATCCATTTAGTCTTCAAACATCCTGTAGTTTCAGGGTTAATGTTGACTTTATATAGCTTTTTACCCCTAAAAGTTGGCTAATCAACTTGTATATCACTCAAGTATTTAACATAATCAGCATCAGATTAACCATATTTTAAACACTATAAAGCATTTTCTAGTTACAGAAAAGGCTTAGTAGAATATCTTCACATCCACATAAATTTCATCAAGAATTGCAAGCAACCCACATATATGCATAAATGTTCTCAAGGTAACTCATATTTTTGAAGAAATTGTCTTGGGATAACTGATAAACATAAAGAAATTGTTTTGAGGTAACCCATGAATAAGAAATATTGTTTTAAGACTTGATTTACAAAGAAGTGGTTAAAAACATTGTGAATACGTACTTCTCCAACACTTTGGTTCTTTACCTATGCCTTCTAATTGTTATTCTATGCAAGTTCACATGTGCTTCTACTTCGTTTTAAATAGCCTAATCATTTTCCCCTGTAATTTCAAGAGACAACCATATCAGTATGCTAGGACATCAAACTTCAATTCAAGCGATGTAAAAGGAAAAAGCAGATAATGGCGTCATGGAAGAAGAGGATATTCTTCACGCAATGCCCGCTTTCATGGAAAGAAGAAGAAGAACCGGAAGGTGTTTGTAGTGAAATTATCAACGAGATGATAACTAAGCAATTGTAGGGCGAAGATCAAAGAGAACGGTATAATCTTAACACTAAGAGAACAAGACGAGAGAATAAGGTTGAAACTTGAACTTTCTTGTGGTATTGATATTACGGCGTAGTACGATGATCACAAAAGGTTGGCGTTGACCTTCATATAGGTTAACCCTAAGATCCTACTAAGGAAATAAGATCTTTTTATTTTCCTTCTATCTTCTAACGATATAATAAATATGGTAAAAGATATTCTTTTATCTTATCTTTTATCATTTACATGAATATAATACAGAACAAGGTAACTAAGTGGCGGTTGACCTAATTCCCATAGCTGAACGACGTGATCTTCCTAATAACGTCACGTCGACGCCATCCTTCGTTCCTCACGTCGCGTCGCTTCTATGCTTCTACGCGTAGCTCCTTAGCGTTCCATAGTCGTCGTATTTTTAGGCACAAACAATACCCCTAAGGCGTCTTACAGGGCGTAATATCAAGAAGAGCTGGGAGACGCCTTCTTTCTTTGCAGAATACGTCTTCAAAGTTACTGGAACGCGTTGATGATAACGTCATCAAAATTCTCGACATCGTCGTTAATCTTCGATCAAGATTTTTCTTCAATTCTTAACACGTGTCGGGGGAGAAGCTTTGTTTCCTGTGTCGGGAACGTCGAAACGCAACGGCTAGTTTTCCCAATGGCTATAATGCCGTTGAATACTCCTTGATTCTCGCGACCTTCTCTGGCTATATAATGGGTGAATCTCCAATCTCATTTACTTTTCTGCTCCCATCTGATTTCTCACTATCGTCTTCTTGCTTCCTCTTTACTTTGATCCGAACTTTCTTGCTCATTCTTTCTCTTCGTACCTTCTTCTAAACTTCTTCTTATTACTTCCAGATGGCCTCCTTCTACGTTCCCAAGTTTATCTTGAAGGGCTCCGACTGTAAATCAACAGAGGTTCGTGATGTTGAAAGGTTACGGTCTCTGGAGAATCTTGGTCCTGAGGTGGAGATTGAGATACCTCCTCCCGGGGTATTTGCTGATGCGCTGATAAGCAGTGTTTTACATACCGCAACTATGGATTATTAGCTAGTTTTGTATAGGATTATGTTATTTGTTTCTATGTAATCTGTATCATGGAGCTGTTCGAGAGAAGATTTACATACGAGATTCCAAGAGATGATACGAAGCATTGGAAGCATAAAGAAGAAGCTGCTGAAGACGAAGACGAAGACGAAGACGAAGACTTGAAGAAATCAGTAGCTGCTACCTCAGACGACACAACCGCACCCGCGGGTTTCACCCTCAGCCAAGGATCCGAGAAAGCACAAGCCGCGCCAGCGGGTCCCAAACCGCGCCCGCGGCCCTCTGTCATCCTGAAATTCTGGAGAATCCAAAACCGCGCCCGCGGCTCTCAACCCGCGGGTGCGGTTCCTCGACAGAAGAATCAAATTAATGTTTTTGCCATTTGAAGTAATTTGTGTTCAATTCTGTAACTTTCCACACGTTTTTATTACCTTAATTTGGCTGTTACAATGGTTGATGACTATTTAGGTTGTGGATGATCATCCTTGAGGGGATACCTTTTGTTTACTTAAGTTTTTGGAGAGTTTTTCACAAAACTTATGAGTTGCTAAAGTTTCTTTGTTTCACTTGGCGTTTGAAGCTTTTGGATTCAACAAGTTGTGAGTTTATCCTTTCCCTTTGTCTACTCTTTGATTGTCTCAACTCTCTTGTTTGTATTGTCCATGAACTAGATTTACTACTTTAGACTAATCACCTAAGTTAGTTTTATCTTATTCATATTGCTAGAGTTTGATACTTCTAGTTGAATTATCATACTTGTTGTGTAGCACAATCTATTTGCATGAACTAGTTGTGATTGTTATTAGAGAAGAGAATTGAGTACATGTCGAGTATCCGACTAGTTGTCCATGATATTGCATGTATCTATCTATTCCTGAATGCATTGCTGCTTTGTTATTGAACTTTGATAGTTTCAAGGTTATAATCGAGTAAGGGTTATTAGGACTAGTTGGACTAATAACTATTCAAGAACAGGAATTAGAACGATCACTTGAGAACTTGACATAGGGATTAAAAGGATTCTAAGATCAACTTGTTAATCTAATTGTGGATAATCGCTAAGTGAGACACTTCGCTTAATATTGTTATAACCAAGTTGACATTCGATACTTCGTATCAAAACCATAAAAAAAAACCTTTGGTTACGTTTATTGGTTAGTCATTGTGATAACTTAAGAATTTGATAAACTGATTCTCTTGGGATTCGACCCTTGCTTGCGCACTATATTACTTAGTTTGCATGTTAGGATTACTTGACTTGGCACACGACAAATTCGCCTCATCATGCGCACCGGCCGGGATGGATTGCCATGTACGAGTGTCCTTTTCTTACTGGCCATCACTTTCCTTTCTCGCCGTTGGTCAAAGCGTTCATGCTCGCTTTGGGGGTTGCAGTGGGGCAGCTCCTGCCAAGCGTTTGGAGGATCTTTGGTGCTTTAGACGACGTGGTGGAGAAACATGGCGTCGATCTAGCCGTCGAGGATATCGCTTATTCTTTCAACGTCCAAACGAAGACGGTGGGAAGAGTAGGCCTTAAGTCTAGGCCGAAGGCGCCTAAGATCGCGATCGAGGGGAGTCAGGCCGATCGTCACTGGGCTGAATACTTTTACTTTGTGAAGAAGTCTTCTCTTGGTGAAGACTGTGCTTGGTTGGTTGACTGCTGGAATCCTACAGGTAAACTTTGATTTCTTCGAAAGTCGCACTATGTGTTCAAGGCCTGGATCTTATTTTTTCTTCCTTTATGTAGTGAATACGGATGCTATTATAGTAAGGCGAGAGACCCAAAGGTCATCTATAGGCTTCTTGCCATTCCTGAAGCGGATCGGACTTTCCATGGTCATGACGGAGAAGGGCGTCGAATTGCTTCCGTACTCCCGGCAGGTAACGCGTTCATTCATCTGAGTTTTACTCGGTTCTTCTTTCTTTTTGCTCATGATTCTTATATGTGTGCTTTTGGTTCTTTCAGTTTCTGCGGATTTATCTCGCGTCCGTGGTGGAGGGTTGTCCGCGTCGGCTTTGGTAGCGTCGCGTAAAAGGAGTCGCGCCGAGGAGATGGGGGCTTCAGGGACTACGCTTCAGGCCATCCCTATGATTTCTTTGCTTTCATCCCCGTCTCCTTCGTCTACTCCGGCGAAGAGATCGCGTAAGGGCAAAGAGAAGGTAGTCGAGAAGTTGGACTTTGGCTACGAGTCTGTAGACGACATTCTGGGGGTGATTTCTCGTGCGGTCGCGTCTGGGAGATCGTTTATCCCTGCTATGAAACAATTTCAAAATCCTCCTTCCCTTGATTACTACTTGTCGAGGGAAACTGAGGACGTGATGGGCGAATCTCTCGCGGCGCAGTGGCAGGTATGTTTCAATTTGAATTGCTTTCTTTTTACTGGAGGCAGAGTCCAAGCTTCGTGAAGATCTTTCTGGGCAAGTCAAGGATCTTCAAGCCAAGATTGGTGCTTTGGAGATTGAGAAGGCCCGAGTGGAGTTGAGGTTGGCTTCCGACCTCAAGAATTTTGCGGAGTATTGGTCTTGGTTATTTCGCGTGGAGGTCATCGAGGAGTATGTTGTTGGTCGTACTCATGGATGGGACCCGGTGAAGGAGCGAAGGGAATTCAACAACGCGTACCCGGAGCGTCCCGAGGGCGTTGAAGTGGGACCTACACCGATGAAGCCTCCGGCTGAGCCCCATATTGAAGAAGATGTTGCTCCTCATCTCAACGAGGTTGATCCCAACGACGGCGTCGAGGACGATGAAGGCGACGGCGAGGGTGTCGTCGCGGAGGATTCTGAGGAGGAGAAGGATGCTTGTGAATATGAAGACGGCGATCCTTCTTCTAGCGATGAATCTTCTTGATTTACTTTCTTTGAATCTATTTTTTTTGTACATTTGTACATGTAGCTTTTTCTCTCTCTTTAAAAAGAATTTTGCCTTTTTATGATGGGCTATTTATTGAAGCCTCTGATCTCTGTTACTCTCCAAATTCTGACGTAACAGGCTTTCGCTCCTAGCTCTCTTGCAACGGCATGTATTAACGCGTCGTCGGTTTCTTATGACGTTTATACGTTCCTTTGGGAAGTTTTTTTCCTTTCTTACGTATCTCTACCCCTTTTGGTAGGTTTGATCTGAGCTTCTTGTAGGCTTAGTTTAAAGCTACCAAAGAAGTTTTGTATACTTTTAACTTGATATACCTTGTTGTTCCTTTTTTTTACTAATCTCGCGAACGCGTAGAGCTTTCTTTCGGCTTTCTGATCTTTTTGTATGGTACTTCATGTTCGTGACTTGGGTGCTTGATATGTGCTTATTGGCTTTGATCGAGAGATGTGGTCAATGCGACTTACTTTAGCTTATTTTCCGACTTACATGAGGTTTGGGTCCAGCATTTCCTCCGAACCCAGAAGCGAGTGGCGGACGTAGGTCAGCGTGTGATTTTGATCAACTTGTGACGTTACCCCTTACTTTAAAGGTGGATTTGTTGCCTCACGCTAGCGTTTAGGTCGACGTCGAACTCTTTTAATCGACGGGCCTATTCATCGTGTATGTCGTCCGTTTTATTGAGTATTAGGACTTACGATGCCGGTGGACGCGTCCCTGCCGGTTTGGCGAATTGCCCGTGGATTCATGACTCTTAGAGGGGTCGTGGAAGGCGTGAATACGCGTTCCTGAAGATGGGTGGTGGCGATAGGTTTCCCTTCTTCCCCAGAGCACCATGCCGGTTTCGTGAGGTACCGGGCTTCAATCCCTATGACCATTGCCACACGTCGCTAATGATCATAGGAAGCTTCGACTCGGGGTCGGCGGTTCGGCTAACGTTGCCTACGCGTAGATGGAGCCTTGAACGCGTAGACTAACGAAATTCACCCCCGGTGCGGATTTTATGGTCTTCCCAAGATCACGTTGTATGGCGATTCAAGCTCCATTACGGCGAATTTAGCCCGCGTATTAATACCCCTGGCGTAGGTTGATACCGTAATTTCCCCTATCATCTATGTCACTTCGCCGCTGAAACCTACTAGTGGTACGCATCTCCTGGTCACGTTGCTAAGGGATAATCCTAATTCTTTCAGGGCGGCCATAGTGATGATGTTGGCCGAGCTACCATTGTCCACGAGGATTCTCTTAACGAGGTGGTTACTAATAGTGAGAGAGATTACTAACCCGTCGTGATGCTCCATCATCGCGTTCGAATCTTCGAACGTGATAAGCTGCTTGCTTCGGGTAGGGCGTACTTGATAGACTTTCTTCGCGTTACTCTCGTCTCCTAGAATTTTGATACTTTTCTTTGCCGTCGTAGACGCGTATCTGCTTGCTGAAGGTCCTCCGATGATGGAATGAATGGTACAAGCGTGGTGAGCTGGAGGTGGAGTGGGAGACTTTCTTTCTTTCTTTATCCCTTCGAGAGCGTTCTTTCCTTCTTTGGAGAGTAAATATTTCAGGTCTCCTCTCTTTAGCAGCCTCATCACTTCTTTTCTTAAGGTGTAGCATCCATCCCTCGTGTGACCTGTATCATTGTGGAATTCACAATACCCCTTGCCCGTTCCAGGTCTCCTTCCAGGGTTTTTCTTTCTTGGCCATTGCACGTCGCGTAACCCTTCCATTGCGCTCATGACGCGTAACCTTTCTTAAGGTGTAGCATCCATCCCTCCATTACGTAGTTGCTTTCTACCTCGCTCACAGTATGTATCGCTTGGGGTTCTCTTTGGAAAGGTTTGTTTCTTTTATCATTGCGTCCTCCCTGTTCTTGGTGCCTATCGGTATATCGACGTTGGGGAGAATTCCTTCACGGAGGGGTCCGCCTACGTGGAGATCTGGCAACTTCTTCGTTGTATTGCTTCAAGTCCTCTTCCAATCTTATGGCTTGCATGGCCCTTTCCCTCGTTATTTCGAACGATTCGGTGCACATCTTTGTCAGTTCTTTATACAAGTCGCTATCTTTGGGGAGGGCGCGTCTGAACGTGTCGGAGGCGGTAGCTTCCGTGCAACTTGGGATTGTGACTTTCTCATCGTTGAAATGTTTGAGGAATTCTCTTATGGTTTCGCCTTTGCTCATGCGCATGTTATGGAGGTTTGATGGCTGCTTTGGAAAGAGCTTGCTACTGGCGAATTGTAACCTGAATTGATTGGAGAGCTCAGCGTAGGACGAGATGCACCCTTGTGGTAGATGAATGACCCATGTCAAGGCGGGGCCTTTCAGCGTTGAGCTAAAGAATTTGCACATCATTGCCTCTTTGAATCGCGGATCAATGGGGCTCGTGGAAAGTTTAGCTATGTAGAGCAAGATGTATTCTTCAGGATCACCTGATCCGTCGTAGACTGGAAGATCCGCGACGGTGAATTTCTTGGCGATCTTTTGGATGGCTATACTCTTGATGAACGGGCTATCTTTGAACGCGTGTTCTTCTTCCGGCACTATGGATTTAGGGGCTCCCGACATCGACATCATCTCTTTTTTGAAGGCCCCAATTTGTTGTTTCACGATAGCGGCGATGTTATCCGGAGTTAGGGTTTCTTCGGACTTTTCTTCCGCCCGGAATCCTTGGGAAAGGTGCACCCATGGTGTTCTCTGGGGTGGTAGGCATCGTCCTCTTCAAGAGCTTCATCCATATCTAAGCGTCGAGCGACGCTCTGGTTGCGGACGTAAGTGTATTGTCCGGACTGGTTTGCTTTGAGTTCTAGGATGGTGGAGTTTAACCTTTCGTTTTCTTTGGCGAGTTCCGACGCCGTCTTCTCACTTGCTTGCAAGGCTTCGGCTTGGGCCTTCTCGAAGGACTCGATTTGTGCTCAGATGACGGCTACGTTGGTAACTTCTCCTTCTACCCCTTTCTTTTCAGCGGGATCGTTATCTGTTGAAGTGTTGGGGGTGACTTCGAGATTCTTCTCAACGTTCTCATCCCTGGGAGTGAGGGAATCCTTCGCACGTTCTTCAGCCTCTGAATCCCTGTTGTTGCGAGGGCTATTGATTGGAGACGTCATGGCTTCCTGCAAAAAAAGAAGTTCCCTTTGTGTGGAAAGATGACACCTTTTTTGATCTAGCCCCATGGTGGGCGTCAATTGTTTGTAGCAAAATTATCAACGAGATGATAACTAAGCAATTGTAGAGCGAAGATCAAAGAGAACGGTATAATCTTAACACTAAGAGAACAAGACGAGAGAATAAGGTTGAAACTTGAACTTTCTTGTGATATTGATATTACGGCGTAGTACGATGATCACAAAAGGTTGGCGTTGACCTTTATATAGGTTAACCCTAGGATCCTACTAAGGAAATAAGATCTTTTTCTTTTCCTTCTATCTTCTAACGATATAATAAATATGGTAAAAGATATTCTTTTATCTTATCTTTTACCATTTACATGAATAGAATACAGAACAAGGTAACTAAGTGGCGGTTGACCTAATTCCCATAGTTGAACGACGTGCTCTTCCTTATAACGTCACGTCGACGTCATCCTTCGTTCTTCACGTCGCGTCGCTTCTATGCTTCTACGCTTAGCTCCTTAGCATTCCATAGTCGTCGTATTTTTAGGCACAAACAGAAGGCCGCTGCGATTCCAATTAGAGAGAGTCGACGTCGATCAGAAGCAAAAAAGGAAAAAGCCTGCTGGAGGAGGCTGGATCAATTGCTTTAACGACCCAACTTTGATAACTCAATAAAAGACAGGCAAGTACCGATTTCATTTAAATTTTTGTACATCACGGGAAAACTTATTACATGAATTTTTATATTTATCCAACAAAGTCATTTTCTTCAAGTACTTAGAAATGTTGGCATGACCTGAACAACTTTCTAGCTTCTAATGACTTGGAAACTTGAATAATTCATGCAATATCATAATGTAATAGTTTTATTGCTAGTAGAGTAATTATTTCAGTAAGAAAGCATGAAATAAAGCAAGGAAAGGCAGACCAGAAGAGTCATGTCAATGCACAGTAAGGAAAACATGAAATAAATGCATAACACTGCCATAAATGCATACGACTGCCTAAAACAATTTCATGTTCCTGATGCAAGGTGAATTATGAACAAACAAAATCTTCAGCCTAAAAGAGGGTAGTCAAGTAGTTCAAACCATTATTAGATAGTCTGAAATGCACAATCATTATGCCTTTTAGGGCCAGCCACATACCAGCAGCTTGTTGAGATCACATGTGATTTGGAGCACCTCGCTTGTTTCTTCTCCACTTCACTAAAAGTATAATCCTACTCAGAATTTCTCAGTCTGCACAAAAATTATAATGTTAAAATACAAAGAGATTCACAAAACTTAGCCATCTCCTGGCTTTGACTAATTCAGTACTTATTTCACTGAAACGATGAGACAACAAAAGAGAAAAGAAAAACACTAATGTTTTCAAAAAAAATGTGGAGCACAACTTCAAGCAGAGTAATGATTTACGCACATCCAATTCAACCAGAAGTTTAGAGATCATTCTGACCAAACACATAAATTTATCAAAAGACACAATGAACTCCAATCAAAGACCAATAAGCTACAAAGTAGAACGACAATTGCACTAGTTTTGCATTCAAAATCGATCCAATCAACAAAAACAAAAACGTTTACCGACAAATCCACGAACTCAAACCTCCTAGCAAAGTCCTCAACCGCCATAGACGCAATGACAACCCTCCTTTACAGAGAAGCACGCTTAGTCTGCGCGGAACCTCAGCATCACAAACATGAACAAAAGGTGACGACGGTGGCGGAGTAACCTTAGGAACCGGAACTGTACCCCTGTTGTAACCCTAGACAACCACAGATCAGTAAGAAACTCCTGAATCTTCGAAATGACAAATAGATAGTTTTTCCAAGCCACCAAAAGCTAAAAAATTCAAGTTTTAAAATAGATAGTTGTACCTTGCCAAATCATTGAGTAAAATAGATGATTCAGATACAATATTCTTAGGAGAGAACACAGAAGTATCAGCTCTCAATCGATCCAATTTGTACTTAGTAAACGACGACAATCCATCAGCCCATCTTTGCCAATTTCTCCTATGCAAATCAATCAAATTAAACAAACACCTAGTTGATTCAAGATTGAAAGGGGGGGGGGGGGGGGGGGGGGGAGTTTGTATTAAATTGAAATTCATCAACCTGAGCTTATAGCATACAGAAATATAAAGTGTAACAATAACCTAGCTAACTCAATTGCGATTGTAAAGAAGCTTATAGAATAAAAATTGGAAGCGACTGCAAATCCAACCGAACTGGAAAAAGTTCACTATAGCTTTTCGTAGGTGTTCTGGGCTCTAAATGCAGCAACAACGTTTTTCATCATCTCAATGAAGTTGTGCAAAGAGATGAGTTCCATCCAAGAGCATATCCAAATGCAATTGCTTCAGAAAGTCTAAAACTTTTGTAATGTAAAATAATCAAGAAGTAGAAGTCACTTACAAAGAAACATATATGCGTCCTTGTTTATTAAGTGTTGTATTAGCTTCATATATCAATGTGATTGCAACAAAAAATAACCCTTCTCACAAACATTATCTAACTTAAGAACTAAAAGATAAATACTGCAACTTTTGTTTCTAACAAATAAAGAATATTTTATAAGATCCTTATGGCTCTGTCATCTAAATACATGATCTTATATAAGACAACAAACCCCAAAATGAATTTGTGATTATTAATCTGGATCCTAGTACATGTAAGTCAATCAAATTAGATTAAACTAAAGCTCTAAAACATTACACTAAATTTTAAAGAGAAATTTAGAGGTGGTTTTAGAAGAGACGTGTTCACCTCTTAAAATTAGCTCTCATCAACATCTGGAACCAAATATTAAATATCTCTCCAGAAACACCTAGTTTGTGCAATATGTTCAGGGCCAGATTGGCATTGTAGTAAAGAGCATTGGCAACCTGTTACATACAGAAGCATGAACTCAGTCAATATAGAAAGCACTGTTGCATTTTGCATCTGCAAGTCAAAAACTGGATGAATTTTCACTATATGAGCATATATCACAAATATACGGCTCTTCTGCACATATCATAAACCTTTCCCATCACAGTAAAGGGAATAGTCAATACTTTTCGACATCTTAGCCACTGCTACAGAACTAATAGTTTGTTTTCCTAGAAGCGTAAATCTGATATTATAAATCACGAAACAGGCATGCCCTCCATTTGAATAAAACCGAAAAACATTAATCTGGTACAGCACGGCAACTAATGCCACCAATAAATAGAACTTGAAGATTCTCAACTAACACAACAATGCTTACTCAACTCACTGAGACATATTATCAAACACCGAAGGAAAGCTGCCGAAAAGTGAAATTAGGCACCAAATTGCATTTCTTTTCTCAATTCAATAGGCAAGATCATGTAGATGGGTGATTTGTTACCTTGGTTAGCGGGTGGGAAGTGCTTTAAACCATTTGTAATTCAGAGCGAGAACATCACACTTTCTTAACTCACTTCCACCATTTCACATTCAAGGGATGAATTCCTGCAGATTTATATCAATCAGATATTCAGATGTGTTTCATTATGAGACAGTACATGTATAGCAAACAATATATGTGTATAAAAATACAAATCTCATACCTTCAGAGACGCTTGATAGCATTATTATCACGAAGAACTTGCAGTCCAGCAGTTGAATAAGAAATCAACAATTTCAATTATGATAAAAAGCTCCTTCTCACAAACATTATCTAACTCAATAACTAAAAGACAAATACATGATCCTTATGACTCTGTCATCTAAATACACGATCCTATAATAAAACAAACCCCAAAATGATTAAAGAAGCATCTAACCAGTATCATTAGCAAGAGAAATGTAGAATAATACTTATCCTAATAGTGAATTATGTGCATTAAAAAGTTGTGCAAAATCATATGAACCCTTTTTATTGCTTGTTGCATCTCAAGCTTGCTTAACCAAGGCCATACATTCAAAAGTATCATGTTGCGACAAAGGAGAGTGAAAGCTAGCATTCTGATTGATAAGTGAAATCAGTAAAGCAACAGACAGGAGCTTAGAGATCAGTAGTAAATATACTAAAATGCAGAAGTCGCCTTATTTTTATTCCTTGAAAATATCTTATTTCATGATTGTGATAATAATTTTATACAAAATAATTAACCTTCTTCCGAATATACATTTAGGGACGCGTGTTTGGTAAGTGATTCATGTTGTTGTTTCTTCTCTCACGGGCACGCTTCAACCTCCACACATTCATGTCGCAGCTGTAAAACGATGAAAAATTAAATAAATATTAGTCGTGAGCTACTGAGTTGAGATTTGGATGGATTGACTTACCTTTTGCTTTCTAGATACATCAATATGAGTCAGCAACAGGCTGAAGTGTCAATATAAACAGAGAAAAGTCAGAATATCTTGTATAAGATTGAAAATTAAATTTAAATTTAAATTAAGGGCCAAGGAAAAGACAATTTTCAGTCCAAACTTGTTAAACAATTGCACATTAACGAATGAGAATACTTGAGTGAGAAGTTTGTGAATCAGAAACGAAGGAACATGAAAATATGTGCACATAAAGATTTAATGCATCTAAAAATAAATTGAGTATGATATCAAGGAGATAATACACCATAAATACATAGTTTTCTTGCATCACATGACAATATTTAATAAAGGTATGAACCGAAGAACTACTTATCAGCAACGCATCCTCTTTAATTGCATCAGCTTCCACTTTTCTTGATACCTTTACCAAATACATAAACCACATGAGTTGTAAAAAATAAATGGCTAACATGTAATTAGTATGAACTCTGAAATAAGCTGCCAAAAGTGATTTTCATTATCCACCGGTCAGTTATGGCATCCTTTGTATAACTCATTTGTGTAAGAGAATATAAGGTGTCGAAATTCATAATTTACCTATTAAGAATATTATTGATTTTCGGAGGTGAGGGAACCGAATCGATATAAGTCATAAATAAACTCACCATAAAAGATGGCCTATGACTGCAGCTACTTTGAAATGAGCATAAGCACCAGAAAATTGTCTATCAAATTCATGAACTTTCTTACTACCCCTCATCCATCACTTTACACATTACCAAAAGTGTATACTCATTAGAGTAATTTTTTAAAACTTCAATCAAGTGTTAAGACAAATATCAGAGGACAAACGTGTCTTTGACAAATTTGGCTAATTCACCAAAAGACAAACATCATAGGAAAGAGTTAAGAACTTGGTTTTTAGGGGAGCTTACATCACACTTTGGAGAGAGACTTCTCAATGGAGAGCGCAATGCATTTCAAAACCTAACCAGTACCTGGAAAAACAAAAAAGATGAAGCACACAGTATATCAGAATGAGTTAAAAAAAATGATGTTCAGTCCAGCAGAGCAACTTGAATCAATCAGACCTAGGAATGGTCTGCGAGAGCCGGGGTGGAGTTAGAGAAGACCGGAGAGGATATGAAGAGAAGATCGAAGGCTATAAATGGCGGTGGACTAAATAAATCAATGAATATATCAGACAGTAACAACGAAACAAATCAATGAATGCTTAGTCAGATCGAAACAAAAGCGGACCTGAAATTTCCAATTGTGTGGAACGTGTCGTTGATCGAATGCAATCGCATAGATTCTTCATAAGAATCGTAATTTGAAAAACCATTATTCCGTAAATCACCAAGAATCTAGACCTTCGAGAACAAAGAACACAAAACTGCATATCCAAAAAATAATTGAGACGAGGATGGAAGAAGAAAAGAGAAGCCTACCTCACATAAAATTTATCATAATTCATCAACAAATACACAGGAGACAAAATCCTAATTTTATCAAATGGAAAAGCAGAGAGGACTTAGGCTTTCCCATTGTCAATGGAATATTGTAAAAGCCAGACGGCCATCCTCAGAACCTCCCGTCGTCGTCGACTTCGTCCACGTTATCCAGCAGGGCTGTGAGATGGAGGAAGGAGAGCTGAGGAGGAAGAAGAGATCCATTCCCAAATATGATAGCAACAGAGATTTGGAAAGAGTAAAATATAAGTGTATGGAATGTCGGAGGCGGAGGACGACGTAAATGAGGGAAGGCGGTTAGGATGTCGAAGACGGTGTTGAGGATGCATACCACCGTCAAGGAGCGGCGAAAGACAATTGCGCCTGATTTTAAGGAGCCGCTCATGCCTATTTGGATAAAGACATAGATCTCTATCTATCTGCTTGAATTGGTAGCGACTTTGCATATGAGAAAAGGGTAGGAGAAGCTGTAGAAATTGGTAGAAAATATTAGGGTCTTCGCTTAAAAGGCATGGGGGAGGTGAAACTGAAGAGGAATGGTCTCTTTGTTGAAACTGATGTGAGGAGTGAAAACCCAAACGGGAACAAGGACGAAGGAAGCAGGAGAAGAAGCGTAAAAGGCAGAAATCAAAAACATTACTTAGGGCCCAAAAGCCCGAAATCAATGTCTGGCCCGTAGACGGCCCGATACCGATTACCATTACTTTCTCAAACTCATAAATTATTATATAGATACTAGGATGTTTGGACATATGTAAATCTATTGAAGAATCCAAAAGTAAAGGCCATTCAACCAGGCAGCACCCAATTTACACTCGGCACCCCCCCTCGTTCGGAACGGGGTTCCGAACGAGTTTTGTATTTTTTTTTTATTAAAATATTCTCGTTCGGAACGGTGTTCCGAACGAGAAAATTTGTGAACCCGGTTCATGAACCGGGTTTTATTTAATACATAAAATAATCCGGTTTAAAAAACTATTCTCGTTCGGAACCCCATTCCGAACGAGAATAGTTTTTTGATGACGTCATCATTCTCGTTCGGAATGGTATTCCGAACGAGAATTATTTTTTTTTAAAAATGATGACGTCAGCTATGTATAACGGCTAGCTGACGTCATCATTCTCACCAGCTTTTGCCTATATATAGTTCGTTCGGGATGCCATTCCGAACCACACTCGAATTCGCTCTCTTCTCAATCTTACAAAAAAACGCTCCCTTCTAAATCTTTCAAAAAACGCTTTCCCTCGTCTCGATAATGGCCGGAACTCCTCCTAATCCTTTTTTTTCTGATCCGACGGCTGCAGATGAAGAAATTTACGTAGGAAACGAGTGGTGGTCGGGTTATGGTGTTCCGAATGCAAGCTACGCTGGTCCTTCTGGTAGTGGTTTTTTCAACATGGACGGAGTAGCTAGTAGTAGTTACAACCTTCCCACCCCCAGTTTCAGTGATCTCCAAAGGCATCAACAACACATGTTCTGGGATGCAACTGTTACAGGCGGAGCAACGCCTCAAGAAGAGCCGGAGCAAGCGGAGGAGGATGTCCGAGCAGCACGTCGGAGACGGAACACGAAGTCGGTTAGTATTTCTAAAAACCTGAAATACGCTTAATTTTGTAGAAATAGTGGAAAATGCTCAATTGTATTTCAAATGCATGCTAAAATTAGTTTATAGTGGAAAACGCTTCATTTCAATATTAACTGCAATGCATGGTAAAAAAAATTAGTTTAATGCATGTGGAAAGCGTATCAACACTTTTTAGAAAATACCAAAAAGGTTGAAAACTACTTAAAATCGCATATATGGACTTTAGTTATAATAATCGATGGTAAATTTGTATGTATTTCGCTAAAACTAGGAGGTAAAATTAGTTTATAGTGGAAAACGCTTCATTTCAATATTAACTGCAATGCATGGTAAAAAAAAATAGTTTAATGCATGTGGAAAGCGTATCAACACTTTGTAGAAAATACCAAAAAGGTTGAAAACTACTTAAAATCGCATATATGGACTTTAGTTATAATAATCGATGGTAAATTTGTATGTATTTCGCTAAAACTAGGAGGTAGTTAGAAATATCCGATCCAGAGTTGGAGAGGACAGAAATTTGGGTGATAGGCGAATCACTGCTTCTGAGAGGAGGGGGGATAGAAGATCGCGTGGTGATAGACCGCAACAGTCAGGTTCCCGGGGGTCAAGTGCTGCGGGGGTTAGGAACCCACCTAACCCAGATGTTCCGAGTGGGTCGGGTTCTTCGCGGGGTAGATCCCGACAGACTCGGCAGTCAGGTCCTGCTCCGATGCAGTCAGAAGCTGCTGCGGCTCCTCCTCTTCCAGGACTCAACGAGGGGTCTATATTGACTCGTTATGAGCAACACATTGCTCATCAGATTTGGATAGATCCGAATCCCGATGAAAGTGTCCCCCGTCAGCTAAAGGCGCAGACAAGGCAAAAGTGTTTCGAGCTATGGTTTCCTAGAATTCCTACCGACCCGGAGCCAGAATCATGGTTTGCTCTTGCCCAGGAGTCGGGGCTGCTTCACATCCTGAAGGGTCAATTTTGGAATGTGGACCACAACCTCCTTTCTGCATTCGTGGAAAGGTGGCACCCTGAGACGAACACATTTCATCTGAACTTTGGGGAGCTTGGAATCGGTCTCCATGACGTTTTGGAGATTCTGGAGCTGCCTATTGACGGGGGTGCTGTCACCACGCCATGGACACATTTGGGTCTAGATGCAGATTCAGCGCATTGTGCCCAATTGTTTTCCTATTTGTTTGGCGTTGACCTGGACAACCCGTTTGACGCTGAGGAGGCATTTATGGTCAAGTTCATAGGTAGGGGGAAAGTCGGCGAGCGGGAATTCTTTTGCCACGTTGTCTCGATGATCAACTCTCGAAGAAGATCCGATCCGAGCTCCATTGCAACCGGCTTTCTGTGGCACCTAATTCAGCAGTCCTTGTTCGTGAACAAGACCTCCAACCTGTTAGACACATGCTTCCTGCCGCTACTAGAGGATCCGAGCAGGATACATGAATACGCATGGGGTACAGGTTGTTTGGCATTGCTGTACAGGCAGCTGGGTATAGCATCTAGGGCGAGATGCGTGCAATTTTCTGGTTGCGTCAGACTTCTTGAGATTTGGATTTGGTTACATTTCCCGTATTTTCCTGGGAACCCAAACCTGGATGTCAACTCCCAAGAAGCTACTGCTCGTGTGTCCCGTTATTCCACTGGACGAGCCCCGCTGAGGCAAAAAAGGACACTGCAACAGTACAGACGCATCTTGGATGAGTATGCACCGGAAGATGTAAGTGAATCGTCTAAATGTCATTCCAAGTTGTTATTAATATTGTTATTAATTGTTATAAGCTAATTCTGTAGGTGTGTTGGATGCCGTATCCGGATTTGGACGTGGGACCGCAAGGGCGTCATAGAGTGGCCACTTATCGTGGTGGGATCCGGTGCTTTGACATTTTGGAGATGTACAACCCTGATCGGTTTTGCAGACAGTTCGGTCACCGTCAGTCTCGGCCTTTGGATGTCCCCGAGCCAGTGGAGTATTATTGTCCGCCAAAATCAATGCGAGGTGGCCGGGAATACACTGTACGGTATGGCCCGGAATGGGATAGATGGGACCAGCGTTATGACAACCTGTGTCAGTACATCATGTCCAGCCCACCAGCTCTTATCCCTTGGGATGCTGAGGATGCTTACCTCGATTGGTTTGCTCAGGTCTCACATCCATATGTGAGCCCAAACGCCCCGGCAAGACCTCGACCGCCACGTAACCCGAATCCGATCCTTACCCTCGATTTCAACCGGGTAATTCTTATATTATTTTATTTGTTGGTATTGTGTTTTCTATATGACCCATCTCCTAATTATTTGTTGGTATTGCAGCGTGTATCGACGACACTCGCTATTATGCGGACACATCACCAACAGGGGATGGCAAATCTGGAGAATTTGGCTGCCTACATTCGGATGCTCAGTATCGACGATCCGCCTACAGCTGAGGAGGTCACTCAAACTCAACGGATGTCACAAGCAGAGTCGTCCAGGAGTGCAGAAGAGAGAGCCACACCTTCTATATGGGAGCGGGCAAGGATGGGTGCGGGACAAGGCCATCCGGAACAAGAAGCAGGGCGTAATGAATGGGAAGATAATGTGGGTCACGGGTCGGAACCTTATTGGGGGATTTGAATCGTTGTATTTGTTGTTTAAGTTATAATGAATATTATTTGGTTTCCTTAAGTTATAATGAATATTATTTGGTTTCCTTACGTTTCAATCAATTTAATTTAGTATTTCCTCCAAATACAGATATAGGAAATGATTTTGCACTGGTTTGTCTGCCATTTGAATTGATTGCATGCATGGTCAGTCTCAAATTTAATACAGTACTAGTATCAAAAAACTGATTTTCAATTGAACGGTTACTTTCTGTTTGTCACTGCAGCCATTTTTTATGACAGGCCTGCCATTTCTAATCATCATCATCATCTTCTTCCCCACCATCTTCTTCAACGTCATCATAATCACCTTCATGTTCTTCTTCCGATTCGTCTTCACCTTCGTCTTCACCTTCGTCTTCATCTTCGTCTTCACCTTCGACTTCACCTTCGACTTCACCTTCGTCTTCACCTTCGACTTCACCTTCGACTTCACCTTCGTCTTCACCTTCGACTTCACCTTCGTCGTCACCGTCGTCTTCACCTTCGTTGTCTTCATCGTCTTCACCACCATCTTCAACTACATGATCGTCATCATCGTCATCTTGGGGTATCGGGTTAATATTTAGAGGCGGCATTGGTTTGCACGGTTATGACGTTAAAGAAATCCGGGACATAGATATAGATGCAAATCCGGGACTCACCGCATGGCTGCCATTTATAGACGAAAATATAAGATCTGTTCTGTTTGGGATAAGATGTGTGACGGAAATATCTGACCGGGTCCCACACCATCTCGTTCGGAATGGGGTTCCGAACGAGATGGTGTGGGACCCGGTCAGATATTTCCGTCACACATCTTATCTTTTCGTCTATAAATACCTCCAAAACAAACCATTTCAAACACACATTCACTATCATTCCATTATATTTATTTTCTCTCAAATTTCGATATGTATCCAAATCGTCCAACTCTATTTCCCGCCTCTTCCTCGACAATGGATCCTGGTCCGAAATTGTGTTGGTGTCAGAAAAAGCCCACGGTGCATATGTGTACCGAACAAATAGAGTGGGACAAGGTCAACTATGGGAGAAGATTTTGGGGATGTCCGGATGCATGTTGGGATGCTCTTACTGAAGAAGAGGAAGAGAAAGGGTGCAAATACAAACATTGGATCGATCCACCATACACAGGTCGTGCAAGGGTCGTTATTGAAGAACTAAATGCAGACAACTTATGCAACTGGTCAAAGGCTGAAGGAATTGAGGAAGGGATGGAGCTGTTGAGGATTGGAACAAAAGAATGGGCCAACGAAATAGATGAACTGAAAGCCAAAAACACCGAGCTCATGGAGGAAAACGCTGCACTTGCTGCAGAATTGGCAGCAACACGTAACAAATAGAGAATTAAGTATTTTTAATTTCCTGTATCGTTAGTTGTTCACCGTCTGCGTTGTACTCGTGCTGTTCTTTTTCAATTGTGTTGTTGTTTCAATATTAATGCTTCTATGATTATGTTGACATCATTCTGGAAAAAAAATTACTCAAACATTTATAAATTGTCCACCAAAACATTAAACAAACATATATAATTCAACAAACATTAATCAAGTCAACAAACAACATACTTAATACGAACATTAATCAAACAAATACAAGATTTAGGTCATTATGGGACCGCCACCATGAAACTCTCTCTCGGATACGTAGTTGTCGAATCTACTCTGAAAGCGCTGTTCCCATCCGTCCACCGATGGTTGTTTGTAGATACTCCACTGCCTTGGAGGGGGTGGAATTGGACAATTTTCATCAACCAACCAAATCTGTCAAAACAAAATTGTTATTGTATGCTAAATAACATATGTGAAATAAGGTACAAGAGCGGAAAATATCGATGCGTACCGGTACGTAATGGTTGCGTCTGCCTACATGTGCAATGGCGAACACCGTGGTAGGAGGCTCTGAACCGGGAGGAGCAAACATCGGAAGACATGTACAAGGACCAAACCATGATAACACCACTAGTGCAACTTGATACCTCGTGGCAAATACCAATCCCATTGTAGGTGTGCACATCCAGAATTCAGGAGAGCATGGCGATCGAATGTGATTCACTTCTCGAATGAGTTGCGGGATAGTCTTGAAACCCTCTAGCATCTCATGATACATATGCCCGTTTTGTTGGAGGTGCTTCGAAAGATCAAATCGGATTTCAACGAACTGTTGCTCTGGTTTACCTAGTAAGCGAGCGAGGGATCGATAACCACAATGACCGTCATCACCTACTTTCTCCACAACAGCTATGTATGCGAGCATGAAAAGGTCTATATTATCTATCCCCCAGTCGAAGTCGAGATAAATGATTGAATTGCCACCGCTACATTTCGATCTAGCATTTCCTCTTGCCCTCGGTGGTTTAGTTGCACTCCCTTTTACGGTCGTGGCCCCGCTTGAAGCTCTGTTGGATGCAACCGACGATTTCTTTTGTGAATCGGCTTTCGGTGGCACAGTTGCACCCTCTTCCTCTTTCATCCCCTTTTTCCTTGCTTCTGCCTTCTCCTTATCCTTCTTAGCTTGAGCCCTCTCATCCCAACCCGGATCTCGCTTTGTACCCGTCTTCTTCGCATGAATCTTAGGCCTTCCTCTCTTCGTCTCTCCCCGAGGGGGGTCCTGGACATCAACTGAAGAAGGATCCTTGCACTCACGCCACTTATCAGCCATCCTCTTCATATCGAAATCATCAACGTTACCGGTAAACACCCCTTCAAAGAAATCATCCATAAGAACCTTATCTGCAGTCAATTGCACGTCGTCGTCAGAGTCGAAGTCTTTCAATTCCACTCCTTCCCACTTGATCTGCTTCCAGAAGATATCAATGTCGCTCGGCAACAATGGCGTTCCTTCTTCTACAAACACCTTAATCCTGTGTGGGCAAGGCAATCCGAGTGTTGATTCCCACCAAGGATCCTCACATGGGCCACATATCTTTCCCTCCTTTGCCTTAAGGACTTCTTTCAGTAGCATTCTCAAACACTTGTCGGAGCACTTCCTCAATATGCGCATGAATATAGTCTTGATCCACCGAGGCCCGTCTTGTATCTCCTTCGGGCTAGTATGGTTGGACATTTCCATCTCGGCCCGTATTCGACGGTGCTGATCGACAAACATATTGTCAATATGTTGCACTAAAGTGTCGAACCCTCCAACAGCTGAATCAAACATATGCTTCAACATCGAGTGTTGACCTTCAACCCTGACAACAACATTGTACATGTTAAACATTTTATCCAACCGAATGTCATGATCATTCTCGTTAAAAACAAATTCAAATATCTTACCTGTTAGACGTTCTTGTGCTAAAATGGCGTATATCATCGCAATACGCAGCTATAAGTGTTTCTTTATGGGGAGTAAACCATGTGCTCTCAGCATATTGTACAAGATGACCATTCCTCCATGTTTTCCGGAAGTGATCAAGTCTCTCCTCATACTGCTTCTCTGTGTGAGACCGCATCACCCGTCGAACGCTAGCAGATGCACTTTTTTCGTCCAGGTTGTTCAATTTAGCAAATGCCTTAACATTCCGATCAACGTGGACATGGCAAAGCATATGACGCACACTAGGAAATACATGGTCAACCGCCTTAATTGTTGCCAGCTCTCGATCAGACATGATGCAATCCGGTCCTTCGAGTGCACGAAACAAATACTTGACCCGTTTCAATGCCCATGCATAGTATGGGGCTGTCTCACAACAGATGAACGCTAGCGCAATACAATATGTATAGTTGGTGCAATTGAATCCAACAAACTGAAGTAACGGCCAACCATACCTATCAACGAGGGTATATTAATAATTATAATTCTATAACGGTATTTGAATTCATAATAATGAATTTTAGTGTACCTATTAGTCTTGTACGTCGCGTCCATGATCACCACCCGAGGGAACATTCTCAACAAATGTTGACAATCCGGATGAGATATGAAAAACGCTGCCAACTTTTTCTCCCCCGTCTCCGGATTCGTCTCGTGGTAAATGTCTTTACGATAACCTCTATGATGGAGGAAATCTAATGACCACTGGGTCACGGTTAGATTTGCCAATGCTTTCTTCCTCTCCTTTTCCCTCACAGTGTACACTTGCCTTCTTGATATTGTGGAAGTCGGATTTTCCTGAAGCAGCTGTGTATAAATAACCTTCGGCATTGCCCCGGCCGCTGATGCAATCATTATTTTTCGTCTCTGCTCTCCCGTCATCCTCGAAGCAAATGCATGGCCAATCAAGCTGCTGGAAAGACAGTGGTTGTGACATGCCTTCTCAACTTTTAGTATCCACCCAGGCGGCTCAACAAGAGTTGCTCGTCGATAATATCCTCTTAACATAAAAGGACAATTGTACTTCCTTAACCTACTAAGGTTGCTACGCTGCGACGATGGTTCTGCTACATCTCCTTCAAGATTAATGTTCTTTCCATGTTTTCTATAACTACCGGATTGCTCACAGTGCAGAAATATCCTCTTGTTGGCCATTGATGATTTCGTGGTGATAACCATACACAACTCATAACCGACCTTTCTAACCCACTCTCTCAGAAGATCCATAGTAGGAAATCTCTCACTAGTCGTAAAATGGGCACTATAGTCGATTTTTAAATATTCCTCATCACTACAGTATCCCTATTTAAAATTACTCAAATATCAATACTACTATACCAATAAAATAAATTATAATGAAACGCTATAAAAAAAAGGTTTACAAATACTTACTTGGAAATATGTATCATCTACCGGCGCAGACAAATCAACCTCCTCCTCCACCGACGTCTCACTAGAAGAACACTCCCGTCCTTCTTTCCAACTACCTGCCCTTGAAGAATTAGTGGAATCGCTTTCAGACGTCATTTTTTGTGTTTCTTCCGATTGGGTTTGATAATTTGGTCATACAACTCCGAATTTATAGACTCCGTCAAAATATAGCCGTTCGCATTTTCAAAAATTTTTGTCGAATCTCGTTCGGAATGGGGTTCCGAACAAGGATTAATTTTTTTTTAATTATGACGTCAGCATCTCGTTCGGAACCCCATTCCGAACGAGATATGACGGCATATTAAAAAAAAAATGACGTCACACCTCGTTCGGAATGGGGTTCCGAACGAGATGCTGACGTCATAATTAAAAAAAAAATTTACACCTCGTTCGGAACCCCATTCCGAACGAGGTGTGACGTCATAATAAAAAAAAAAAAAAAATCCTCGTTCGGAATGGGGTTCCGAACGAGGTGTAAACCGGTTCGCAATATGCGAACCGGTTTGGCATTATTTAATACAATTTATTTAAATGAACCGTTTCTCGTTCGGAACCCCATTCCGAACGAGAAACGAAATTTTTTTAAAAAAATAATTTTTCCCCTCGTTCGGAATGGGGTTCCGAACGAGGGGGTGCTGCCGGGCGCAAAATGGGTGCTGCCCGGTTGCAACCCGAAAGTAAAAGATGATAACATATTCCCATGGATTCACTACGTAGGACATATGTAGTTCTACCTAAATCTTCTATTGTGCCATATCCCTAAACGTGGTAGGGGGAAAATTTATATCTCACCATAATTTTCTTCTTGTCACTCAGAGTCGGCATACACAATGAGTTTATCTAAATTTGAGTAGTTGAATGGAGGTTGGTTAATTTGCCAAATAATATTGATCAGACAAGATAATAGCAACCCAAAATAGGTAAAATAAAAAACCTTTCCACGATTTGCAGGTAGACATCACAAAATCATATCTAGTCCTGAAACCTACTTATGTAAGCTTGCAATCCAACAAACATTATCTTTCATGAAAAGAGAATTCCATATCGACACTCTGATCACACATCACAAGCGTTAGTACTACAAACAGCATCACAAATCGCCGTAATATTGTTCAACAATTTGGTATAGTAAGCCTGATCTGACAACGATTTAGCTTGCTTAACAGATCGACATTTCTTCACATGCTTTTTCAGCTTCTCTTTAAGCACATAACTATATCAATCAACGCCCAGAAACAAAACCAAAACAAAATCAAGAAGTGAAATGTATAAGCAAATCATTACAAATACAAATGGTTTCCGCACCCTACAATATTTCATATTTGTAATTTACTGGGATGGATCAATAGGACAGGGCACCACTCGCCATCTTATCTTTCCAAATGGTTTCCGCAAAAACCTGATATTACGCATAAAGTTCTAGAACATACATTAGCAACTGCAAAGTAAAGATATAAGGAAGAAAAGAGAAGATAATACAGACAATGAACCTCCAAAGGATAAGTAGCGTCGAATCTTCTGTGACAATGAAAAAAAAATGGTGCACTGGATGGAACCTCCCTAGCAAAGAACATATAGTTAGCAATCAGGGGAAAGAGGCTTAATATTTGTGTGTGGAAATAGGGGGAAACATATACTTGGATGTCAGTGAGCAGGAAATCGAGCAGTGTAGGAATAACCTGCACTAAACCCATGCATAAAAAATGCTATATATGCCCGCCAATCTAGTCGTTTCGGTGTAGTGAAGTCGGTGAAATCCATGTAGCGCCACTCCCATCCATTAATGCATTAATGGGTGGTTGAATTTCATAACTACGCTCAAGCGTTACGAATAATGGATGGTTGAATTTCATAATTAAGGTCAAGCGTAACGAAGCGGAGCGGGCGCGTGGGCATTGCGTGAGTTGTGCCCTGGCTGCATACGTCTTCATCTCTTTGGATATGGGCTGGAAAAGCACATGAGTTGGGTATATAGGCTCGAGACTGAGAGATTGCGTTGGGCTGAATAAAATTGGACCAGTCTATCCTTAAAAAATGTACTTCGTATACTTAAAAAGGTAAAAGAAAAAATAAAAAATCACAAAGCATTAAATTCCATGAGATTAATTTGGCCTACCCCTAATTTTATACATAGTTTCTATTTGACGCCCACCTCTTTTGCTATTTACCGCCCAGGTCATCCGTGCGTCACGCATGGAATTAATCCGTGCGTCACGCACGGATTGCACATTCCAGAAAACGCATGGATTGTATCCATGCGTGACGCACGGATTAATTCCATGCGTGACGCACGGATACAATCCATACGTGACGCACGTATTTGCATATATGAAACTTCTAACTTTCAATGTATTCAATGTATTTCTAGTTAAGTGTGCAAAGAAACACATTTTTAGTGTCTTTTTTAAGGCGATAAAGCCCAATTCGACAAAAACGTCATCGAAACTTTATCGAAATGGAATGAAACTTTGTTTCAATCCTTATAATGTCTATTTGATCATGTGTGTAACTTGAAAATCAAATTTAGACCTTTGTAAGTGAAACATAGTTTGAAAACCGAACAAAGTCGCAATATGTATGGCGTACCATATACAATTTGAAATATAATAAGGTTGAACATTCGTCAACATAACAACAATATAAGCATTCTAAATATAAAAATAAGATTTTGCAACATAAAACCATGCGTCACGCATGGAATTAATCCACACACGACGCATGGTTTTTACACCATACGTGACGCATGGATTTTCATATGTTTTTTTGTTGCTTATATGATTCATGTCAATGTATTCAATGTATTTTTAGTTATGGCACACAAAATAATTCATGTTCCGTGTTGTTTTTAAAGGCTTTAAAACCACAATTCGCCATAACGTCGTCGAAACATCATCAGAATGGAATGAAACTTGTTTACAATGCTTATTAGAGATATTTAACCATGTCCGTAACTTTGCATCAAAACCTTTTGCTTTTAGAGTAACACGCTCTTTGTAAAACATCAAACTACTCACCACAAGCTTAACTTGTTGCAATATATATGGTCGTAACATTGATGTTCACGTATGTTTGAAAAATTTATACAAAAATGTGTTATAAGGCATATAAAGTCCCAATAAAGTCTCACACATACAAAACGGGATTCGAAACTATGCCAAAATGCTAAAACCACTAAAAACGCCTTAAATGGACTTAAGGCGGTTTTTGGCGAAACGACACACGAACGATGTCCGAATGTAATGAAACTTGTTTTCAGTGGCTATTATGGATATTTAACCATGTGGGTAACTCCCAACCACAACTTCTAACTTTTAAAGTACCGCCTCCTTTGTAAAAAACATACTAGTCGTAACTCTCTAACTTGTCGCAATATGTATATTCTACAACATTGACGGTGATTATTGTTGAAAATACTATACAACATACTCTTATTAGGGATATTCAGTAGAAAAGAGGTCTCGCTCACACGAAATGAGGCACGTAAACGCTAAAACCACTAAAAACGCCTTAAATGGACTTAAGGCGGTTTTTGGCGAAACGACACTCAAACGATGTCCGAATGTAATGAAACTTGTTTTCAATGCCTATTAGGGATATTTAACCATGTGGGTAACTCCCAATAACACCTATTAACTTGTAAAGTAGCATATCCTTTGTTTGGACTTCTTACGTGGCCTAAATGTCCAACATTTGACAATATGTAATTTTATTTTGATTGGAAATCATGCAAACATCAGTGTTACTAAGAATCAAAGGGATCATGTGCCATTTTGTGCGTCACGCATGGAATAGAACCGTGCGTCACGTATGGATTATATCCATGCGTGACGCACTGTTTTTCTTTTCAGAACTCATGTCAGCACGTATTAGTTGTATGACTAAACATGTTGATATGTGAATTTATGTTGATTTATGATATTTGAAATGTGAAACCTAGTTTGAAAGTGAAACGAGTCGACATGTTTTAAAATACCTACGAAATAGACACTCTTAAGAAAAAACAAGTAGTTCTTGCAACACAATAAGGTTCAACACTTCAAAGGTGCAACACAATAAGGTTCAACATAATAAGGTTCAATCTTCAAAGGTGCAACACAATAAGGTTCAACATAATAAGGTTCAACATAATAAGTAGATCTAACGACGAGGGTTGAACGGCTTGAAGAGGTTCCTGTATTCTCGTGCGGTCATCCTTGGTCTAGTGGATGGTTCCCCTCTCTCCCTTTGACGTTCTTGTCTCTCCCGTTCACGTCGCTCACGTTCTTGTCTCTCCCGTTCACGTCTCTCCCGTTCAAGCATATCAAAGTTGTCTGCCACGCTAGACGCCGTACTAATATCGGAAATATCAGATTCTTGATCGGAATAGGACATCTGTATAATCAGAAACATAACCAAATTATAGTTACATAATCAATTAACTTCTGCATGTTGAAAATGTTGAATGTGGCAATTCCACGCGTGACGCATGGTCACTAACCATGCGTCACGCATGGTTATATTCCATGCGTCACGCATGGAATTGCCACTTCCAGAACTTCAGTACTGCTTTCTAATATATTCTCAAACCCTAATCTCAACATTTTTTTCTGAAATTCAACAGTTTGTCAATAATTTGATTAAAACCACACCATATCAAATTTCAACACCCTCATTTATAACCCTAATTCACAAAACCCAAATTCAGTATCAAAATCCTAATTACACTATCTACACATGAAAATATCAAATTCAACAAGAAACTATCAACAAAGTACACAATCCATTCATATATTACAAGTTTAATCTCTTCTAATCAAAGTATAACATACACATTGGATCTACATATGTAAATATTATCAAAACAACATCAAAACCTCATATATACATCAATACCATACCATAACAATGAAATCTTAATGTTTACATACCTTATATGTAGAAAGATGATGAAAATTGTTGAAAATGGGGTAAATCCGTGCGTGATAGAGCTTCAGCCGCCGTCAAGAGAATGAGGAAGAGAACAAAATGGTAGGGTTTTGATGTTTTTGCTTATGTAATAAATTTCAATGTATTCAATGTATTTGTAGTTATGTCACGCAAAATAATTCATTTGTCGTGTTGTTGTTAACGGCTTTAAAACCACAATTCGCCATAACGTCGTTGAAAATTCATCGGAATGGAATGAAACTTGTTTACAATGCCTATTAGAGATATTTAACCATGTCGGTAACTTTGCATCAAAACCTTTTGCTTTTAGAGTAACGCCCTCTTTGTAAAACATCAAACTACTCATCACAAGCTTAACTTGTTGCATTATATATGGTCGCAACATTGATCTTTTTGTATGTTTGAAAAATTTATACACAATTGTGTTATAAGACATATAAAGTCCCAATAAGGTCTCACACATACAAAACGGGACTCGAAACTATGCGTAAACGCTAAAAGGCCTAAAAAGGCCACAATGGACTTAAGGCCCAAATCAGCCAAACGACCCTCGAACGATGTCCGAATGGAATGAAACTTGTTTTCAATGACTATTATGGATATTTAACCATGTGGGTAACTCCCAATGACAACTTCTAACTTTTAAAGTACCACCTCCTTTGTAAAAAACAAACTAGTCGTATTTCTCTAACTTGTCGCAATATGTATATTCTACAACATTGACGTTGATTATTGTTGAAACTACTATACAAATTACTCTTATTAGGGATATTAAGTAGCAACAAGGTCTTGCACACACGAAATGAGGCACGTAAACGCTAAAAGGCCTAAAAAGGCCTTAAATGGACTTGAGGCCCAATTTGACGAAACGACACTCAAACGATGTCCGAATGGAATGAAACTTGTTTTCAATGCCTATTAGGGATATTTAACCATGTGGGTAACTCCCAATAACAACTATTAACTTGTAAAGTAGCATATCCTTTGTTTGGACTTCTTACGTGGCCTAAATGTCCAACCTTTGACAATATGTAATTTTATTTTGATTGGAAATCAACTTACAGGCTGAGGGAGTGAAATAAGATTTTGATTAATGAGTGGAAATGGTATGCTGAGGGAGTCAATTTATAGGCGTAGGTTAACAATTCCATGCGTCACGCATGGAATGTATCCATACGTGACGCATGGAATGCATCGGTGCGTGACGCATGGTTCGACATTTGACTAACAGAATGCATATTTATGTCTTGTGCACCCTAAACAAATAAGCCAACAAATTCAACAACGCTAATCAGAATTGAAAAGTTCAAACACAAAACAACCTTAACAAACAATCCAACAACATCAATCCAACAACGTCATAGTTTCCTTACGAAAAAAGGACAATCCTGAAAATCTGAAAACAAACAGTTCATAAAAAACAATCGAACCCAATCCAACAAGATCACCACCGATGTTGTTGATACATAGTTGTCCACGGCTCAATATCTTGAAGGACCTCGGTTATGGCTCCATGCATTGCAGAAACATCATAGGGATCAGGCAAGGTTGCATATGGTGACAAGTGATCGTAGACCCTGTCAAAAACCTACAAATAAAAATAAATATTGAAATAAGCTATTTGCATAATGTTTACCTTAAATCAAACTTAAAGAAAAATCAAGATCTCAAGTTACATGAGATAAATGTATTACCTGCTGTGCTTCCAAGCTAGCGTGTCTGCCGGGTATCAGAAATCGATGAGTGCGGGGGATGTACCACATAAGATACTCCGGAGCTTCTTCAAAACCTGTCTGCGCAGGTGGTCCCATCTGCTCCAGGGTCGCCCTGTGGATATCCATCCCCTCCATTTAAAAAATATAGTTAGCATTAAAACCATAGAAATAAGTTATGATTGCTAAAAAATGTAGTTCCTAAATAATTAAAAACTTACTTGAAGGAGAGTGAAACAAAATGAGATCAAACCACAATTTTCGCGTGTAGCGATGCCCATTTGGCGATAGAAATATGCTAGCGCCGCAGATCCCCAAGAAATACTTCTTGCCTCTTCAACACTCCCTAGAAATGCACCAAATCTCATCGGGAGCTTATGTTGTGACTTGTCAGTGAAGATTGTGGAAGCCAGCAAGTGGAATATATATCCCATTCCATGAACTACGGGATCATTTAGGCCCTCAATGTGCGCCTTAAACTTTTTCGCGCTCATCCAATAACTATCGAGCTGTTCAATTTGAAGATGAAAATTTTGCCGTCCCTTTTCACCAAAAAAGTTCTTGTTCGTAGTTCTCCCGACTGAAGCGGTGGGGTCGGTCACCATAGCTTTCCCGTGAATAGGAAGCAACAGCAGCTTCTTGATGTCGAGCAACGTCACTGTCATCTCACCAAATGGCATGTGGAAGCTATTTGTTTCAGGATGCCACCTTTCTATAAAGGCGCAGATGAGCGGATAATCAATCACATCGTACATCAATACCCTGAGATGAGTCAGCTCCGTTGCAATTGCGTGATTACCCCATGACAAGTCAGAATTAAGTTCCCAATCTTTCAGCTGGGATTGTCTTGTCTGGTAAGGGAGTACGCCTCTATCCTGTAAATTGATTACGTAACACAAATAATTTTAATAACGCATAAATTTTTTCCAGAAACTGCATAAATTTGGTTAAGGTGCAATGTACAGAATGCAGAGAGCAGTTTCTGCATTCTGTGTAATGCAAATCCATGCGTCACGCATGGACATGAACCATGCGTGACGCATGGACATGAACCATGCGTCACGCATGGATTTGCATTACACAGAATGCAGAAAATTCTGTACAGCACACCTTAACCAAATTTTCAACAAAACTACAAATATTTCAACAAATAATCCATTTGGTTAATCAAATCAATTCATACATTAACAAATTTATTATCACAAATTCTATAAACCAAATAAGTTATGATAAGTATTGAATCTATAAACCAAATTCTAATTACATACCTTTCCTTTTTGCACAAAAAAGGCTGTATGAGCTTCAAAGCTTATGAGCAGCTCCGGAATTTGTGGACCTCCAGGAGTACCCCCCTCTAACTGAGGGACGTATATGTTTTTGACCGGAGGTTGTCGTCGTCGTCGTCTTCTGGGTTGTTCCTCCTGCTCCTCTTGCTCTTCCGCTTCTTCATGTTCTTCATGAACATTCCCATAGGTCCGATCCTCTTCCTGACCCTGTTCCTCATGCTCCTGCTCATAATCAGAATCAGAATCACCATTGGCACCCCAAGCTGATGGCCCTGCACTGCTACAAGCAACCAGTGCGTACTGGTCATCACCCGTCTGAGGGTTCTGAAAGTGATGAGAACCAGTAGCTTGCCTCATCATCTCCACAAATGATTGGTCATGTTGTGGATAGCCCGGATAGCCTGAAAACTGTGTTTGTTGTGGAAACATAGTTTGATGTGGGATCAGAATGGGGGTGCCAGGAAAGTAATGAGGGGAACCCTGGGGATCGAAACCTGCAGCAGACAAAGCTAGCTGTTGCTGTTGTTGTTGTTGTTGGTGTTGTTGTTGTTGTTGTTGTTGTTGTTGTTGTTGTTGTTGCTGTTGTATCTCATCAGAAAACTCTAAACGACGAGGAGGCGATTCTTGTCTATTCTTCTTCTTCCTTTGTTTTGGAACTACGGGATCTTTTTTCTTCAGATCTCTGTTTCTTTGACGAGTATCCCGTCCAGGTCGACGACCACCATCCATATCTACATCATAAAATGTGCAATTCCACAAAATTAATCAGTTTACTGAATTTAATCAGCATATCATCAAAAACTCAATCAGCATATCATCAAATACAATCTGAAACTGCAGAACACAATTTCTGGAATGTGCAATTTCATGCGTCACGCATGGATTCCATCCATGCGTCACGCATGGTTGCAATCCATGCGTGACGCATGAAATTGCACATTCCAGGGTTGTGTTCTGCAGTTTTTCCATGGCTTTCAAACCCTAATCTCAACACTTTTTTCAAAATTATAACAGTTTTTCAATAATTTCATTAAAACCATACCCAATTTCAACAACCTAATTCATAACCCTAATTCAATATCAAAACCCTAATAAACTATATACACATGAAAATATCAAATTTGTCAATAAATTATCAACAAAGTACACAATCCATTCATATATTACAAGTTTAATCATTTCTAATCAACTAATTAACATACACATTGGATTTTGAAGTAAATATCATCAAAACAACATGAAAACCTCATATATACATCAATACCATACCATAACAATGAAATCTTAATGTTTACATACCTTATATGTAGAAAGATGATGAAAAATGTTGAAAATTGGGTAAAACCGTGCGTGATATAGCTTCAGCCGCCGTGAGGTATGTTGGGGAAGATAACAAAATGGTAGGGTTTGATGTTTTTGGGCTTTTATAGGAAAAAAATCCATGCGTGACGCATGGTTTGTGTCCATGCGTCACGCATGGTTTGGTTCTGTGCGTGGCGTATGGATTAAAACCATGCGTCACGCACAGATATAATCCATGCGTGACGCACGGAGCCTGGGCGGTAAATAGCAAAAGGGGTGGGCGTTAAATAGTAAGGGCCATTTTATAGTATATTAAGATTAAGATAAGATTAAGATTAAGATAGATTAGATAGATTTGGTTGCATATTTTTTATAAGCCCTTCAATTCAACTAAAACAATCGTTTAATAATAAATTTCTTATCTATATTATTCAACGTATAACTAATTCTTTCAAGAAAGAATTACAAATCTTAGGAAAATTGCTTATTGGAATTGTCGTGAGATTCGTCGACTCGCTTTTGAATTGAAATCTCGTTTTTGAGAAAACAACATAACATTGATATTTTCTGCTTAGCAGAGACTAAATGTAACGTTTCCCCTCAAAATGATTTTTTGCCTAAAATTGGTTTCAAGATATAATACTCCTATAGATGGAACTAGAAGTGGTGTATGGTTTTTATCCACTAACTCTATTGTTATATCCTATATCATTATTGTCTATCAGAATTATAAAACAATAGTAGTTGATTATAAGGATCAAACTAAACATTACATTTAATTTTTCTCTATGCACCCTCTAGGGAATAATTTAAAGATCAATAATGGGGCTTCATTTCTCAAGTCATAAACACAAATAATCTACCTTCAATTATTATGGGCGATTTTATGATATTCTAACACACGATGATAAAGTCCGTTGTTTACAACCAATGTCTAATAGATTTCTTATATATACTCAATTTACTGCAAAACATGGACTTACTAGTCTACCTTTTCAAGGTTTCCCGTATACCTGACGTAAATCACAATCTTCGGTAAAAAAAAATATTGGAAAGGTTAGATAGAGTATTTTTGGAGCCTACTCTCTCAAATTAGTATGATAACATAATTCTTAACCACCTATCATTCACAATGTCAGATAATTGTTGTATTACGCTTCAATTAGGACAACCACAATCACACTAAAATTACCCAATTAGATGTGAGAATGCGTGGTTTCAAAATAAGTCTTATAAAATTCTAGTTAGGAAGATTTGGAGTTACAACTTCACTGGATCTGCTATGTTCAAACTCTTTATGAAACAAAAAAAACTTAAACAAGCTACTAAAGATTGGCTAAGACAAAATAGTAACAACTTTACAGAACAATTAAAACAAATAGAAATGAAACTTCTTTCTCTTTAAGATTCTTGTCTCTAAGAATTGAGTAACACTTCGCTATTTAATACTTACAAGAACCACTTATCTATAAACATATAAATCTAACATCAAGAATAAGCCATTACTAATTTTAGGGGTGCATTTAAGGCCGCTTTCGGGGCGAATTGAAGATGGGGTCAATTTAGGTCTATTTAATTGAAGATGAAGTCGTCCTCTTGAGAGATCGTAACGCCTTTATGCTTTGGTTTTTCGGCTTCTCCCCCTTTCAAATTCTCCCTTAATCGTAACTGCCTCTTCATCAGATCTGTGTTATATAGAATTTTCGAATGATCTCCAATTTTTGTTGACAGATTCCCAATTGTTTAGAGAGAAATTTTGTGACGGATTCACATTTTTTGTTTTCCCAGTGGGAGTAGTTTCCGATGTGGAATTATGAACAATCTGAATCGAATACCCAAAGGCCCTAAACCTCCGATGACAACTGGATGCAAGGATATTTTAACCCTCAAATAAATTCCGGAAGGCGTGAAACCTTCATGAAAAAATAGGAGTGATGTAGCTAATCAGAGATGGGAACTAAGCGACTTTTCGAAATTGCGAGGAGAAGAATTGTGTGTCCACTTAGAGGAGTTAGAAGCTATGGACGTTTGCCTCAAGACCAATCCGCCACCACTTCTCAGCAACTCATCGACAAGGAGTACCAATTCAGCGTTCACAAGTTCCATCTCTTTCTCCTCCTTTTCTTTCTTTTCGGATTGACGTTGTCTGTTGGACCCGGTTCTCAGGTCGTGAGCCCATCAGGCTCGCGACGGCCCAAAGAGTAACGAAGTCCCGAACGATCACAAAAGGCTCGGGAGAATGAGGCCCAAGAAGCAGGCCCAATAAACGAGGAGAGCGAGATCGGATTCATCTCGGATTCATCTTCTTCTTCCCCAATTCATCTCTGTTCATAGAGGATTGGATGATCGATACTTGGATTATGACTCTCGGTATCGGATTCGTGCTATTGAAGTGAGAATTATCGCGTTTGGTTGAGATTCGTTGTTTACTGTTTCATTGGTCTGGTTCGTGAGGTTTCATGGCTTCAAAGTGTGTTTTGATTGTTATTTCCTTCCCTTTGGTCGTTATTTGGTGTTATTGAGCTCGTTACTCTTATTTGGTCGTGATCAATACTGACTTGGGCGTCGGAGAGCCAAATCTGAGGGTTCAACCTTCCGGTTTGATTGCGCAGGTACTTTGGAGCTCAAGAACACGAAGAACAGTGCAAGAAGGTGAGTTTTGATCCAAAAGAAGATGGGATTCATGTTGTTGTTCTAGCTGACGTAAGGCAGGTCTCCAGCAATTGAAGATATTTAGCTGGTCAGACCTCACGAGGTGTTGATCGAGGGGTCGCGAACATCTGGGCTCCAACATTGTCTGCATGTTTTGTTTTGTTGTCTGGGGTCTACTTTATTTAGCAGATCATGTGTTTGTGGATATGCCTCAACGATGGCCATTATGATTTTTCTGGGGTGAATTTGTGTGAAAAAATTGAAACTTATGTGTTTGTGGACATAGGGGTTTGAGAACTTGCTATTAACATGTTAGTCTTGGACATTGAATGGATTTGAATCTTATGCTGCTTTAGCTATCAGAAGTTTCCATTTAATTTAGTCTTTTATTGCTTATCTTAGAAATATATTCCCTAGCGTTATATGGTTATATACTATTAAGCTAACAAGAACTAATCATACAAAAGAAGGCAAGGATGGAGTCATATCTTCATCGAAAATCCAGAATCAAGTTTTAAAATCACGGGAACAAGGCATTACCTATCATCAAAAGGTGTAGAATCAAGTTGTAAATTCATTGAAAGTAAGGATGGAGCCACATCTTCATCTCGGAAGCTTCATGTTTCTGCATTTGAATTATGAACTAGTGTTGCTTGTGATTCAGAAAATAGATCATGCACAAAGGATATGTGGTACAATAACAAGAACAAAAGGAATCTCAGTTTGACAAATTAACTCTGACAAGGTAGTGTGAGGAAACCTGAGTATCATTTGTTGGTGGACGAAAAGCAGTTGAAAGCTCTTCCTTCAGCCAAAGGCTGCAATTCATTATAAATTTATAATCAAGTCCTACTATCATGTTCCGCGGAAATATATGACAATATAAAATTGTAATGGGGGGCTCTAAATCAGTAATATATCTATGGTATTGATTGTAATTTGTTTAAAAAATAAAGGATAAAATGGTCTTTTCATGGATTTGACAGAATATTTGACGGAATCTGTTTAGAGGTGGTCTTTTTAAGAAAAAGAGATACAATGGGTGGGTGGTTCTAAATCAGTAAGCATTTAAGAGGCGATTCTATCTAAATTAGCCCATATAAGGGGTGGTTTGATGCAAAAACCTCAAAAGTTAAACTTAATTTGCTTATTCACTACTAGAAACACGGGTCATTTTCGACGCTTTTTTGTACAAATTGCGACGGTTAAAAGTGTCGAAGTTAACACTCGACGTTTCGGTAAAGGGTCGAAAGTTAACGAAAGTTAGTGAGGCGTGGTTGTTGAGTGAAGGAGTGCTTTATTCGAGTGATTTTCGGTAATATTGAATTAAAGGAGTGGTTTTGGGCAATATGAGTCATTATACGGATAGTTTCCGATAAAAAAAAACCTAAGATAAAATCAAATAGCCAGCTAATTTTATTATAAGCACAACATTCATCCTTGATTTCCTCCACAAATACACACATCCCCTATGATTAAAATATTGGGTAAATTGCAAGTTTGGTTTTCAATCCCAAGTCCTAACAGTTGTTCATTATGTCTTCTTAACAATTATTTTGTCGAGTAAAAGTCTGAAAGCTATGAAATTGTTGCAAAACTGGTGGTTCCACTAAGTTTAAGTTTACATACCATTACATGTCTCAGAACATAATGATGATTAAGACTTAAGACAAACATCAGATGACCCATAATTTGTTAAGCCACATCAAGCATGCATTATAACAGAAAATTGAGCAAGGACCATCATTGAATGAGCAAGGACCTTGCCGTGATCATTATGCAATTATAAAATGAAGCACGAACCTTGATTAACATTCTTCTCTTGTGGATCAACTCTAAGCATTGCATCTCTTGGCTGGGATCTCACCTCTAACTTTGCATTCAGTGACGCAGTTCTATTGGATAATCGGGAAGCTTTCGGATCGAGATGAGGTGGGAATTTGAATTTAGGAGGCATAGTAGCATGTGCTTCACTAGTCCTAGTTGCGGGAGGAGGAGCAAAGTTCTTTGGGAGTCCTAGTTGTTTTGGTTTAGTAGTCTGATTTTCTTGCCTTTGCAATGAGGCATGAGGAAGGGGATGATGACCTCTTGATTGATTTTCCACTGAAGAGGAAGACATGATTGATTGTGTTCCTTGATGGACACCTATTTTTGTCCTTTTGCTTCTGTAGCGCATCTCTTCAAGTTTCCTATATGAATGCAAATTCATGATATTAGAGCAATAAAGCTATCAATCGGATTTTAAAGAAACCAATACATTAAAATTCATGATATTGGAGAAACAAAAAAAGGCACAGTTAAACGAGGACTAGTGAAGATGGAACCAGCTTCAGGAGTCTAATCTTCCTTTCAAGGTACCTTGACATTTTCCACTCTGTAATTGTAAGATGCACAATTTAGATCGATATGACATTTTAGCTCATGTGTAACTTCTCTAAAACTGTACTGAGTTAACCATTAATTTTTTTGTTGAATCTCTTTGTCAATCCAGACAGTTAGAGGATTAGGCTACTTGGGTTATCTAAGTGTTCTTCAGTCAAGTTTGTGTCTAACTACTTTCATTAAAATATTTTCTCTTTCATTTGACTCTACTTGTTCAAGATTGAGTCCAGAATTTTATTCAGTAAACTATACTGTCAGGATATGTTTTTTATATGTTATGGATATGGATCACTTATATAAAACTCACATGAATGAATGGACGAATCATTATGCTGGCTGAAGTTGTCGTCTAGATCCAGATTTGCGTTTCACTGAAGTTTAGTATTTCTTTTCTTCAAGATGTTTTACATATAAACCCTCATGTTGGTCATATTTGCTGCCTATTTGTTTGTTCCCACGGTTCACTAACAGTTACTGTCAGTTAGTAGTATTTGCAGCCAGAAGTTTTTTCCTTTACAATAATCTTTCATGAAATTTGTGTCTAACTACTTTCATTACTTATATGAATTGTAGTTACAGCATTACTTATGTGAATTGTAATTACAGCATTTTAAGTATAATCTTTGATGAAAAAGAGGAGCAGAGATGAGTTATGAAGTGATGTTTCATGAAAAGAGGAGCAGAGATGAGTAGGAAAATGTTTGGCAACAAAAAGAGAAGTAACACCCACAGATTTGACACTTTTTATTGTGCAGCAGCAGCAGCTCAGCTGTCCAATGAAATCTCCACTCAACTGTCCAACATATGGATTTATTCCTTTTTCTTTGGTCAAGAAAGAGGGCCATGGCCCTTGCGAAGACTGAATTAAACAAATGAGTCATGCCCCAAAGGGGCTACAGCAAAAAAATCAGCAACAAGTAAATGCAGCAAGTTAGCAGGGGGATGTAAAAAGTTTGTGAAGTAAGCAGGATCAAGTAAAGACAGATTAGCCATGAAATCAGCGGCATGGTTGGCGCTGCGGTAGACATGAGTCAGGCGAACCTCCCAAGTGGCCTTGTTGATCATCGCCTTGCATTGGGCAACAAGGTGGAAATTCCGTCCCGACGCCGGCGTCGAGTCCTTGAGTAGCAAGATAGCAGTGCTTGAATCCGATTCCAGAATCAGTTTGGTGTGTCCCTTTCCGGTGGCGTACTGCAGTCCATAGAAGATCGCCCATAGCTCTGCTGTCAATGGAGAACAGGAGCCACACCGGAATGTAAAGACACCTGTAAAACTTCCCGTAGCGTCTCGAATCAGGCTGCCGCCACCAGCTTCCTCCTCTTTACCTTTACAGACAGCATCACAGTTGAGCTTTACCCACTCAGACGGGGGTGGAGACCAAGACCGGGCTGACGAGCTCGATGGGGAATACATACTCCCGCTGTTTGCAGCACCATCCAGTAGTAGCGATGCAGTTTTGGCCTGCTTATAGACATCAACTAAATTGCAAACAATGTGAGAAAGATGAGAGACCCCATCTGAGCCATCAAAAACCAAAGCATTCCTGCATTTCCATGTCTGCCATAGCATATAAGCAAAAACTGAACTCCATTCGTCTCTCCGTCTGATATTCTCATAAATCCAAGACTTGATATCTTGGGTCTCAAAGAAATTAGCAGGAAGAGTGCAACCACTGAGTGCCAGCCACACCCGTTTGATAGCCATACAGTCCCGGAGTACATGAAGAAGGTCCTCATGATGTTGGCAGCGCGGGCAGTCAGATGACGAGGCCATGTGACGAAACTGTCGGACAACATTGCACAAAACCCGATTATGTGCAGCCAAATAAAGAAAATTCCTCACTCGCTGTTGAGATGGCGTTTTCCATATGCAACGCCAAAGAGGTTCAGCAGAATCAAGCGGCTCTTCTCTTGCAAGAATCATGGCTGTCTTAGTTGAGAAAAGCCCGTTCGTTGTGTGGTTCCAATAGATCTTATCAGTTGAAGATGCTAAGGGGACAACACGAACAACAGCAAGCTTGTGTAGTATGACCGTCGGCAAATGTGGAGATAATAGTGCCTAGTTCCACGTATTTCTAGTCCATAAATCCGCCACCGTGCATGACAAAAGTGTCCCTGAAGGCTGAAACAGTGGTCGAGACCAGATCGAACAAAGGGTGGGGAAGCAGCCATGGGTCAGACCAAAAGTGGGTTGATCTGCCATTGCCAATGTCCATTCGAAGCCCTTTCTGTAAAGTTTCAGCACCATGTAACACACCTTTCCAAACCTGGGAAGAACCAGATTTATCAGAAAACATATTAAGATCACACCTGCTACTACAATATTTGGCACGCAACATTCGACACCAAAGAGTCTCGGGTTCCTGCAGCATACGCCACCCAAGTTTTGCAAGGACTGCACTATTTGACTGTCTCATAGATCGAACACCAAGGCCTCCATTTGTCTTAGGCTGAGTAATACAGCTGCCCGACAATAAATGGATGCGGCGTTTCTCAGGTTTTGTTCCCCAAATGAAATTCTGAACCTGCTGATCAATATCATCGCAAACTGAACGGGGAAGTTTAGAAGACTGCATAGCGTATAGAGGAATACTCGTTAGGACCGAGTTAGCAAGAGTAGTCCGACCTGCCATGGATAGGAAGCGACCTTGCCAACCACGAAGCCTATGCGAAATTTTGTCCAGCAAAAATTGATAGCGCTCCTTATTCATACGGCCACAAGCAGTTGGAACTCCAAAATAATTTCCTAAATCCGAGGAGACAGGAATAGAGAGCGTGGTGCTGATGGCATCTCTTGTAGCAGCTATGACTTTGGTTGAAAAAATCATATTGCTCTTTTGGTAATTAACTCGCTGCCCAGATTCCTCACAAAAAAGATCAAGACAGCGTTGAATCGTTGTTGCTTGCGCAGTCGTTGCTTCCCCGAACAGAATTAAGTCGTCGGCGAAGAATAAATGGGAGAGATATCCCCCACTGTAATAGGCTGCCAACTACCCTCAGCTACCGCAGATTGGATGATATGAGACAGTCGTTCCATACAAAGAACAAACAAATAGGGGGACAGAGGGTCTCCTTGACGGACTCCGCGAGTCGGTTTGAAAGAGCCCGCCTTTCAACCGTTCCAGATGAGTTCTGTATGGCCCTCAGTTTGGCATTTCATAATGACAACAATCAAGTGATCAGGCAGCTGCGCTTGTTTCATAATATCATGAAGAAACTCCCAACGAACCCTATCATAGGCTTTGGCAAGGTCAATTTTCAGCACCATCCATCTAGTAGTACTTCTCGTAGCAAGCATGGTATGTAGTACTTCTTGCACAATAACCACATTGTCAATTATTTGGCGCCCCGGAATAAACCCTGCTTGTGTTGGCGCCACAAGTAAAGGAAGGACGGGCTTGATGCGACTAAAAAAACTTTGGTAGCAATTTTAAACACCACATTCAGTAGCGAAATTGGACGGAATTCAGCTGCTGTTTTTGGAGAATCAACTTTAGGAATAAGGACCAAGAGAGCATTACCAAGGTCCTGAGGCAGTATGGCATTGTTTAGTAAATTCAGCACCACATCTGTTACCTGAGCTCCAACAAAACCCCAATTCTTTTGGAAGAAAATTGCTGGAAATCCATCTGAACCTGGAGATTTCAACGGACCCATAATACGAACGGCATCCCAGACCTCTGAGGCAGCAAAAGGAGCACTCAGAGCAGTTTGCTGCGCAGTGGAGATATCCGGGAACCTAACTGGTAAAGCAGAGATCCCCTCATATGCAGTATTCAGATCAGCAGAGTATAAGGCAGCAAAGAAACTGAGAACTAAAGCACGAACCTTAGCAGCCTCAGAAACAACTACTCCAGCATCATTAATCAGAGAATCGACACGATTTGCACGTCGGCAAATGATAGTGGACAAATGATAGTATTTAGTATTGCGATCACCTTCAAGGTGGAACTGTGAGCAGGATTTTTGACGCCAAAGTGTGTTTTCCTGGTGGAGAACTTGCTCTAAAGCACTCGACAACTCTCGTTCCAGATCAATAAGACGCTGAGAGGGTCTGGCCAGCAATGCGTTACGAGCTCCTGTCAATCGTGCTGAAAGCTTACGCTTTCAGAAGAAGATGTTTCCAAAAACTGATCTGTTCCAGGAGGCTAGCTGCTCAGCAAAATTCTGCAGAACCTCAGGAAGTGCACCCTCAAAATCCCACTGCTCCCGGATATAAGCAGGGAAGGCCTCATGCTGTAGCCATGAAGCATTGAAGCGAAAAGAGCGAGATTGTTGGGTAACATTCGAATGTTGGTTGAGCTGTAAAACCAAGGCACAGTGGTCCGAGTGTGTTGCGGTAGCGTGCAGAACTGAGGCGTCGGAGAAGCGAATTCTCCATGAGTCATTGCATAAGACTCGGTCAAGGCGTGCCGCTGTAAAAAAATGGATGGAGTTTCCCCGCGACCAAGTATACTGGGGTCCTGAAAAGCCCAAATCGATCAAGCTAAGATCATTCACCCAATCATTAAACTGGAGCGAAGCCGAATTAGAACTTGTTGAACTCGAAAACCATTCCTGGGAATTGAGAGTAGCATTGAAATCACCCCCAATTAACCATGGACGATTATTAATCCGAGCAAAGTCAAACAAACTCTCCCAAAGTTCAGTGCGATTACTTGGGTTAGGCGAGGCATAGATAGATGAGAGTATCCAGTGTTCCTCGCCACGGAGTGAAATCTCAACTGTTATATGTTGAGGATGTAAAGAAATAGGGTGAATGACAACCTCAGCAGTTCTCCATAACAACCAGATCCCTCCAGAGAAACCATTAGCGTCCATACGAAGGCAACCATCAAACCCAATTTGTCTGCAGACTGACTCAGCGGAGCTGCCACTAATTTGTGGCTCAACCAGCGCTAACACTCGAGGATTATGAGTACGGATCAATTCTCTCATGGCAACCATGAAGTTTGTGCTCCGAGCACCACGAACATTCCAGAAAATAATATTAAGATCAATCATAAGAGAAACAGATTGATGAAACTGGGCACTTATGGGTAGACTAACGGAATTAGACATTAAAGCATGAGATATCACTGTATTAGTGAAAATCTGGAGAGCATCAACAAGACTTCGAGACAGTGAGGCCCTGCATAGTAGAGGTTGATGTTCCGCCACCATTGGCATGAACTCCACTGTCATTCTGTTTGCTAACTTCGGTGTTTTGGCGAAGAACGGTCCCTTCCGGTGGTTCGTAAGCAGAAAACTTTGCGGTCTGCTGACAAGCCGAGTTTCCACCCGTGGAAATTCCATCGTCGTGCAAAGCCTTGTTCTACGCGAAAGTGGAAATAACAGGGGGTGTGGGGATCTTGTTGGGAAGTATTACAGGTCTTGATGGTGCTAGGGAGGTGGATTCAATGGTCTTGTGTTCTGCTTGTTTAGGCTTTGAGAGAACAAGTTCAGAGATTAAGTAAGATCTTTTCAAGTCGGCTTCTTTGGTAACAATGGAGGCACGTGCTGCAAATTTCCCTTGTTGTTTCCTTGTTTGAGATAGCGCCAAATCCTTCAAATCTTTTTTATCTTTCTTATCTTTTTTCCTAGGAAATTTTCATTCACCATCGTGATTTCGTGGGCCCGAATAAGCATTATTTTGAATCTGCGTAACAGCCTCTGTGGTAACAGTAATTACGTCAGCCGTTTGTGCCTTAATTTCCTCAACGGTCTCCGCAATCTCAACAATATATTCTGATTTGGATTCAAACCCAGAGTCTGACGCCGTGATCGGAGCTTTTGTGGTCGGTGTCTCCTGCTCAGTCTCCGGGGACGTATCATCAAGAGAATTTTCCTTAGACATCAGGTAATTGAATCTAGAGCCCGAGGGAGCCTGGTTTTCGGACGCCTGTTTAGCAGGGGGACGGTCAGGAGGGATCTGCTTGCTCTGATCTGCTTGAGTTTGTGCCTTCAGTAACAACCTGCTGCGTAACCATAGACCCCACGACTGCCTTCCCTTTTGCTTGGGAAGTATTCTAGTACACTCTCCTTGCCGGCAATGTTCTAAAAATCGGGCTGGGCGCCCGCCTAGGCGGCGCCTAGGCGCTGGGCGGACCTGGGCCGAACTGATTTGGACCAAGTCGGGCTTGGTTAGGCGGACCTGTAGTTGGGCGGGTTTTGGGCGGGGCCTAGGCGGATCTGGGCGGGATCTGGGCGGGCTGGGCGGGGCCTAGGCGGATCTGGGCGGATCTGGGCCACGACTTGAAGGATTTATTGCATTTTGATATATTTTGCATTTTGATATATTTTATATATTTGTGAGACAAGTTATCAAGTTTACAAATTATCATGCTAACATTTTTATTGAACATTTGACATGGTGATGGACTGTTGCTGACTTATTGGACGCCTGGACTGTTGGTGTTGGAACTGCAGGTATGTGTTTTTCTTCCTAATTGTCTAATCCGCCTAGGCTCCCGCCTAGGCGCCTAGGCGCTAGGCTCCCCCTCACCGCCCGACTAGCGCCTAGCGCCTTTTAGAACATTGCTTGCCGGTTTAACAACATGATTCCATGGACCAAGTGGCTTATCCGCATGCATCAGAAGCGGATTCTGCTTTGGTTCCGGTGGTGTTATCTCGTCAGAACTTTCAACATTGGCTTCTTTTTGCGGACATTTCTCAGTTGTATGGCCAATAACCCCACATTCATAGCAAAGCATTCGAACTCCTTCATACTGAATTAACCATGTTCGTCCCCGAAATCGAAACTTGGAATGCAATTTTTTCTTGAGATCAATTTCTACTGCTAGACGAACGAATTGCCCACGATCAGCCGTTAGAGTAGTTTTGTCAATCCGTATCACTTTTCCAAGAAGATTTCCAACTCTACGAAGGAATCCTTCGTTGAAATATTCCAAACTTAGCTCTGGTATTCTAACCCATGCTGTCAAAACCTTCTCATCCTTCAAATACGGATCGAAGTTCGGCTTCCATTGACGAATCATCAAGTAATTATCGCCAATCATCCACGGCCCTTGAGTCAAAACATGGTGATAGTCCACGTCGTTTGTGAATTTGGCAACATAATGATCGTTCCCAATATCCACTAAAGTGAGGACTCCTTTCAAGCACCATTTTTGCTTGAGTTTCTTCTTCATCTGAGTGTATCCAGGGCCTTTGTCAAACATGTTGACAATCAAAGAACGAGCCCATGGGATCCACAGTGCTCTTTTCTCCTCCGCAGTAAGCACAAGAATGGGACATTCCTGTTCTTCAACTGAATTATCTTCATCATCATGAGTAGCATATAGATCCGGACGTTCCTCCCAGATCGTTGTTGACGGCATGGCAAGATTCTGTGACGAACTCCCGGTGACCATATCTTTGAAGGACATCGTCTTGGCAGAGGTTGAGGAATTCCCTGATTTTGCAGCAGCCTGTTGCAGGGTTGGAAACTCAGAAAGATTGGTCGTGACAGTAGAGACTGCTTGGGACAAGGGGTTATGGTTCGTCAATGTAGTGGTGATATCATCGATATCCATGGCTTTGGAGTCCATGGAAAGGCTCTATGGATTTATTCCTGAAAAAACAGGCGGTGTAATAAATTAATTCAGTGGTATGTAGAATAAAGGAAACAATACATCAAAGCATCAAAGAGAATAATTAGTTGCTTGCTAAAAACATATCTTATCAAGATTAGTTCAATTCATCCAAGTATCTAACAACTTTCATTCTTTAAAAATTCATCAAGTGCAGTAGTGCCTCCAATGGAAGCTAAAGAAACAGTTAAAGCCTTTACAACGTATCATACACAGCACATTATAATAGAATTCTATCCTAAATTCAAAATCATACGCGGAACAAGTGTTATATTTACTTTATACAAACATTGTGGTTACAATGCCGATATTACAACACAATAGATTCATAATTATATCACATACTAAATCACCCGTTCATAATTAACAGAATACATCCTAAATCAATTCTTCCTTAGATTGTTTGATATAAAAAATAAATAGGATGAGAATTCAATCTCTTAAAAAAAGTGCACTCAATAAGATTCAAGGACCAGTCTTTACGGTAGACAATACAATGATGGATACTGCAAGAATTTCATAATTTGCAAAGCATCTGCGCAAGACCCCAAATGTTTTATAGCCACCACATCAAGGCTATGACCTCTTCAATGAGAATCAAAAGAATTAAAGAACCCTGTAACTCGTTTATAACGGCCTCCAGAACTTAGAATTCATACAAATTTTCAGTACATTAACCAAACCATTCTTCTTCAACCAGTGCCTCAAGAAAAAAATAAAGCCGAAATCACATCACTGCAACCATTCACAATTTAATGATTTCAAAACTACATACTTAGAGTATGGACTACTATAAAAAGAAGGCTCATCCAAAGTTCACAACAAAAATCCTTCTTAAGCCCTAACTAAGAGTCCTCGAAAGACATTTCCAGTAACATTATAGAAAAGGTTACAAACAGATTGTCAAGTATGGCACATTGGCACCAGTCACTAAATTCCAAGTCCTCAACATGAGCAGTAGTAAACTCATCTATGCCACAATGTACAGAAAGACATTTCAGATTTTTTTTAATACAATAAAAGTATGCCACAATGTACCACTGGTTTCTTTTCCAGACAAATCTGCAATATTTTCAACAGAATAAAAAAACAAAAGGCTGAGCTCATACAGCAGAGTGAATTATTGTTCAAACACCAATAACACTATACAATTTACCATAGAAGTAATAAGAGGACAACAAATCGAAGAAAAACAATAATCAAGGACCAAAGAGATTATGTGTGATAGGAAATACACCATCAGACAAGACATTATAGATTTAGAGTGCGTAAGAAAGAACCTTAGTACCAGGAACAACATCATCAGGCAAGGAAAGGATATAAGAGTAATCAATCGCAGTGAGCTCTGTGTGTCTCTTATTGCTCGAACCAGATGCAAATCTGCTTCTGCTCACATCCTTCGCAGAAGCCACCTATTCAACAAAAAAAATTCAAGTTGATACCAAAACCTAGAAAACATCGGTTCATAGAAAAACAACGATAAAACAGAAGTTCGATGGATAGAGAGGTGGAATCTAGGGTTGAAGGCGCGCGGGACAGTTCGCTGGATCGAGAGGTGGAAGACTGAAATTCTAACCTAAGATCGAGCACCACTTCGCTGTCGCTGATTGAGCACCAGTATGTTGAAGGTGGGGAGAATTGAGCACCAGTTCGCTAATCGATCTGATAAGGCGGGGAGAATTGGGTTAGAATATGTCAAGGCAGGGAGAATGGGGCTCAATCCAAATTTTGGGAGGCGGTTTACAAATCGACGCTTTTATAATAATTTGTGACTTATTTAATGGTTGATTTTTTTCGACGATTAAAAGCGTCGCCGAAACCGACGCGGCATTTTGGGGACGTCGTTTTTTTGCCTGATTTCTAGTAGTGATTTCGATTCGTGAGAGTAAACTTAATTTTTGGACGGATTCGAATTAAACAATATAAAACTTTCAGAAATAATCTAAAATTAATATTCATACAAGACACGGATCACTATACTAGTCAATACCATAATCACATGTCACTATTATACAAATATTTAAACCATAATCACATGGCACTATTGTACACAAATTTAAACAGAAACAAATACGCATAAACTAAGAAGAATAGCGCTGGATTCGGGAATGAGAAATGATGTTAAAGTAAGCAAAACGTACTTATATACTACTACACTAACAGGATGCTTGGATTCATTTGAAACAAAGCCATCTTAACGATCGACATGCATGGTTTACATGAATTTATATATATGGCTTTCAACTGCAGATGCAAAAGGTCCTACTTGATCTTGTCTGATTTGCATCATGAAGCAAGGACAGCTAGTTGAGCTTCACCTTCGTTCGACGGCATGAAACTCACTCGTTTCTTCAACAATATGGGGGAAAAGAAAACATATAATTATGATTCAAACAAATCTATTTGTTTAATAAAATGCAGATAGAGGGGGTCAAAAACAAGGATTTAATGAGATTATGCTATAAAAAATTTCATCATCAATATAAACTATTTTCAAACTATTACTTATTAAGAGGAAAATCATGGACCAATACTCAATTCGTGTAGTAGTTTGGCCCATGTTTCCTAAGTGTTGTATTTAAAGGTCCGGAATTCAAACGTCTCGAATTCGATTCCTAAGTGTTATATTCAAAAAAAGGATTTAATGAGATTATGCTATAAAAAACCTCATCATCGATATACACATTTTCAAACTATTACTTATTAAGAGGAAAATCATTTACCAATACTCCATTGGTGTAGTAGTTTGGCCCATGTTTTCTAAGTGTTGTATTCAAAGGTCTCGAATTCGATTCATTTAAATACCTATATAGAGATATTATATTTAGAAGAGGCTACCATTTTGTGTTCAATAATATTTCGATCACGTTATAGAATGACTTTGAACAATCGAAACAGACGAAAAACAAGTTTCCATGTCATTAAACAATAAGAGAACTGACGATATACTTATAAAAACTCTGTACGACGACTTATATACATAACTTATAAATTGGTTTCATATCTATTAATTTTTTGTGATATTGAACAATTATTCAAAATGTATATATTCTTATATAATAATAATAATTTTTTTGAACATAAAAGAAATAAATTTACAAAATACCCGTAAAATATTGCTTTTGCAAAAATATCTCTAGAACATCCCGCGTAGACCCGACAGCAAATGACCCGACCCGCAAATCCAACCTAATTTTTTGGATCGTAACTTGTGAAAAGGATAATTGTGTTATTATATTATCCAATAAATGAAGAGATAATTGATTAAATATATTGATTAGAGTAAATGATAACTAGAGTATTTAAGGAGCCTGAATTAAATTATTAGAGGGAGAATTCTTTTTACTTTCTTTGAGAGAAGTTGCCTCCAAGACATTCAATGGTTGAACCATCACATAGAAAAGAGATTCTGGCCTGATAGCCTCCAGATGTAGCCATTTATAGTGAATTTGGTAAACAAATCTCGTGTTGTTATTCTTGTTTTTATCTTTACTATTCGAGCGTTTCATAGATCAATCGTCGTCATCAACAAATCTAATTCTTGACAATTTATGTTACGAAATTTGGCGCCGACTGTGGGGAACGAGAAGACGATGATTGAAGAAGGAATCACATCCATAGATGAGCAAGGAAACATTCAAGGCCCGGGACGCCGATTAGGGTTCCTAGGTAAACGACATCTAGGCTCAAATGACTCGGTGGAGGATCAGGTACGAAACAATCGACCTCCCTACATGGTGATTATGCCTCGAACGCATGAATCGAGGTGGATCTGCCTCCAGTGGATCGTCGAACTGATGTCTCGAAAATTATGGTTCGAGCAAACCGCGACTGCGGGTTCTCATCCGCGACCGCAGGCGAAACACTACAAAGTGTACGTGATCCGAAAAAACGCGAGCGCGGTAATTTAACTGCGACCGCGGTGTGCTCTATGCAGAACTGCCACCTGAAAACCATGACCGCAGTTTTCTTGCTGATTGATACAAAGTCGTGCAGGAACGAATTAAGACAAGTTTTTTACTCTTTAACTTCTTAGATATGTGAATAATGTATGAATTGTTAATTGATATGAAAATCTAATACTTTAGCATATGAGGTGAGCAATTTTGTCTTTATGTGATTGTTTTGAATGACGACTCGGAGAGTAGAGGCATGTGTGACATGGGACAATACATGGATGCTATTTGTTTATTTATGTATACAGTCTCGGTGCTACAGTATAAGGAAGTCGGGATGATGTAATGAGACTCTGGACGGTGCTCCATCATACATGAAGTCGGGATGATGCATTCAGACTCTGAATAGTCTCGGTGCTCCCATAGACAGAAAGACGGGATGATGCATTGAGACTCTGAATAGTCTCGGTGCTCCCGCAAACAAGAAGACGAGGTGATGCATTGAGACTCTGATTAGTCTCGGTGCTCCCGCAGACAAGAAGTCGGGATGATGCATAGATACTCTAAATAGTCTTGCATTGAAACTCTAGTTTGTTAGTTAATAAAATATATTGTTATTTTTTAATTTAAATGAAATAAAATATGTGAAAAGTGAGTTCCTCCACGAGTTTCGAGAAGTTCGGGTTGGTTCGGGTTTGACCCAACGGGTTCGGGTCAAAAACGGGTTTGACCCATACAAGTTCAAACACTTATTGGGTCAGGTTGGGTCGAGTATTTTTCGGATCGGGTCGACCCAGCGGGTTGGGTCAGCTTTTGACAGGTCTAGATGTAACCCTAAACCGCCTTCATTTTTTAGGTTTGCAAATAAAATCTCAATTTATTAATGGTTTAAAACCTGGTTGAGTTTTGTTCCAGAATTATTTTATAATATTATCAATTTTTTTTACAAGTTTGTGGGAAGCGAAAAACATTGTATTAGGTGGTTAGCTTTTGACATAAGATTCGATTGTATAAGTATGGCCTTTCCACCTTGACAAATGGAATTGGATTTCCTTTTTGATAGTTGATTTTGCATACTCTATATAGCATAATCAAAATACTCATTTTTAACTCGGCCCCTAAAAATAGGAACCCCCTAATATTTTTCCATTGCATTAGTTTGTTGGAGATTAAGGACCACAACTAAGTAGACCTGGCAAACGGGTCAAACGAGGCGTGTTCGGGTTGATAAAATTTTCGGGTTGAACGGGTTCGGGTCGACTCAGCGGGTTTCAAATGTTCTCTTTTTTTTATTATAATATAGAAAATAAAATTTTAAAAATATTTTATAATAAAATAATATTGTTATATTGTTATTAATAAAATATATTCTTATTTTTTAATTTAAATAAAATAAAATATGTGAAATGTGGGTCCCCCACGAGTTTCGAGAAGTTTGGGTTGGTCTGGGTTTGACCCAACGGGTTCGGGTCGGAAACGGGTTTGACCCAAACAGGTTCACACACTTTTCGGGTCGGGTTGGGTCGAGTATTTTTCGGGTCGGGTCGACCCAACGTGTTGGGTTAGCTTTTGACAGGTCTACTGCTAAGTCATGTTTTTAAATTTGATTAGATATTAGTCGATGTTTGAAATGAGCTTCTATGATAATTAATTGCCAGATAAGTCCGCGAATTTTTTAATAAATATCGTGTTGTTTATATTTGCATTTACCAAAATTAATGTGTCAAAACATAAGAAAGGAATACGTATTCCCCATTTTGTGTTATTTTTTTCATCTCTATATAATTACTAAATCGGTCAAACTAGGGCCGGTCCGCCCGGCCCTCCCAGCCCGCCCTAAAATCTGGGAGGATATGGGCAAGCGATTTTACGACTCTTTTAAAAATATATATATATATATATGTTTAAAGATAATTAACCTAATTCTATAATATCATTTCCTTATTTAAATGCAAATCAATTAAAATATATATATATAGATTACTATCATAAATTTTTTCATATAATTTCTTTATTTAAATGTGTATGAATATAAATATATCAACTGAAATATCTTTTGTTTATATAATATTGACCAATTATAATAAATATAATCATATAATAAAAAAAAAAATTATATTAATGTTATCTCTATATGTTTATAAATTTTATAAACAATTATAAAAAAATTTGTGCAAATTTCACACATTTCCTAAATGTACTTTTTATTTATTTCAAACAAATATTACAAACAGAAATTATGATTTGAAAACTTCCACTAGAAAACAAATAGTACGATGGACGATAAGAAAACTTACAAACCGAGGAGGCTATTTGCACTCCTTTTTGTTGCAGGCTTAAATTCGGGCGGAGTTAGGGGTCGCGCGAAGTTTGACTTCGCGTGGAGTTACGGAATGGGCGGATTTATAATCCGTCAGAATACTTGAAAATTTTGTAAAAAATTAGGCTGAAAAGCTGGCAAATCCTAAATCCGCCCGCTTTTTCAAAGTGAAAAATCTGGCGAATCCTAAATCCGCCCGCTTTTAAGCTTTGAAAAGGTGTCAAATCCTAAATCCGTCCGCTTTTTAGCTTTGAAAAGCGAGTGGATAAAGCTGGCGGACGCCGGGTCGGTCGGAGCGAAGCTCAGCTCCGCGCGGAGCTCAGATTCGCCGGAAAATCAGAACGGTCATTCAACCTGATTTTCCGTCCCATCTGAGTGCAAATAGGATCGCCCTTACAAACCAAAAGTGACGGAGAGTCAAGTGAGAGTCGTAGACAGTCCACACACAGACCTTCAACATATATTTTAATAAAAAAATATAATAATATGGGATTTTATTTAATAATATTAAAATTTGATAATTTTATTAATATATATTTAAAGATATTAACGTTATAAAACATACCTCCACAACTGTGTTAAAAGGAGATACAAGAAACCATTATAAGTATGTCAAAAAGCTGATCAATTCGCTGGATCGACCCGAGCTTCTCTTAGTCAAATTTTTTTATATATAAAAGACTAGTCTCTTCGACAAAGTAATGTCAATTAAGACTAATTAATATTTAAACTTTTTTTTTTTTAATTTCTCGCATTTAATTGGCTCCTACATAGTTTTCTCACTTTTGTTGGTTCGTTTTTTCAGTTGCTCTTCCTTTTCTTTAATCTCCTAACATGCGCCTTATTGTTATGTTTTTAGTGTATGTTTGTCTGTTCATTTTTGTATCACATTTTCCTCATCGATTTTTACATGTTCTAGACGTATGTCTTCTGAGATTCTCCTTAAACATGTTAGTTTTCTTTTGAGATTCTCTTTCAGCAGGTTATTATTATATAAATAATAATTTTAAAATATCACTAACTAATTAGTAATTATATATTTCAGATTTTGTTATTAAATCATATGTTAAAATTTATATATTTAATTTATTAAAAACATCAATTTTTTTAATTAAAAGATGTTGCATAGATAAATGTGAAAATAATATCAAAATATATAAATATCGACAAAAATAAATGCATTAGGGTGTGTGAAACGCGGGGCAGTTACCTAGTGTATATGTATAAGTAATATAATGTGTGCATATACTTTAAATATAAGTCATGCATATAAATCGTGACACTTGTACATGTATGATTGCGTTATCTATACTATTCTCATTGAATTTTTTTCTCATTAAAATAAAGAATAACGATACAAAATTGAAATTTCCATTCATGTAATCCGAGTTTCATTGGCTATATAAGCAGATAATCATCGATAAGAAATATCAAAAACTACTATTCTGTGTTTGATTAGGAATGTCGCTTTAGAATTATCTTGAAATTCAAGAGAATAATGATCCACGACTGGTGCCTAGTGGAGTGACAGGCCAAAGAACGTAAATGTCGGATTAATTATCTTGTTGGGACTCAAGGAGTTGAACTTTCTTCATTCCCTCGTCCACTCATTTATCGATCACTGTGGATACCAGCCATCACTGGATAACAACCTCGCGCTCTAAAATTATATATTTCGTACGTGTTTTAATGTAAAGTGTTCGGTGGGAATAACTTTTAAAATGCGAACGTAAAAATAGTGCATATTAGTAGTAAATTGGTGCACATTTAGTACTGATTTGGTGCACATTCATTGACAAAGTTAAAAAGATCTAAAATTTAAAAAACTTTTATTTTTTAAAGAACATTTATGGAGAAATTGAAGAACATTAGGTGGAAATTACATATGTGCATCACTTTTTCTAAGAATTTGCATCAAAAAATTTAATGCACATTTAAGTATATTTTGGTGCACATTAGTCATTCTCACGTTCTCATTTTAAATATTAATTCATATATAAAATTTCGTGAAAATGAGTCAAAAGTCTTTACATTCGACGATTTGTCATGCAAACATTGATATTTGACAACTTAAAACTTTTTATATGAAATGGAATAGAAAGTTTGAAATTACTTGGTGAAGTTTTTATTTCTAATATAATAGTAATTATTCTTAATTATAAAAACCCAACATAAAAAGGCGAAAAATCATGCCAAGATAAGAGGTATTAGTAGGCGGAGCATGGGTTGGTTAAAAACGAAAAAACCAAACCAATCCAAATAAAAAACCAAACCAAATTCAAACTGATTTCTTATGGTTTATTTTTTTGTTTGATTATTTTTGAAGTTCAGTTTTGGTTTGGTACGGTTTGGGTTTGGTTCAACCGAATAATTGTTTTCATAACAAAATAATATTTTGAGGCTTGGATTAATCTTTTTCTTTCTATTAATATAATATGTCAAGGAACTTAATTATTCAATTTGTCACACCCTCACGACATAGGAAAGAACTATAAACTTTTATCCTTAGAATCGCTCATTCGCTCCTCCTCATTCTTTCGTTGTGCATCTCGTTGGTCACCACCGCAGTCACACCGACGTATCAATTGATCAAAGTCGCATCCCACCCCTTTGCTTGTACGTTCCACAATAAATTCAAGTCATTCGATTTTATGCGTATAATATTTTATACTTTATACGTATAATATTTTATACTCGTAGTTGAAATTTAAGTCGTTACATGCATATAATATTTTATGCGTATAATATTTTATACTTTATGCGTATAATATTTTATAAATTCAAGTCGTTCCATAAAGTATAAGGTAGTTTATACTTTATGCGTATAATATTTTATACTCGTAGTTGATACATATGGTAAAAGATCTCGTTAATATTTTATGCGGACTGAGGATGATGCACACGAGGCAGCATGTTATAAAAATATATCATTTTCTTTTTTTGTAAATAAAATTGTGTACTAGGAAAATTATAAGTGTATCTTTATTTTGGGCTAATTAAGATTTACAAAATATATTTTTATAACATACTTAATTACATATTCTTGTAACCTTAACATATTTTATATTCTCTAATATACAATAATTAGATAAAATAAAATATCATAATTTTTAATTTTCAAATATATATTAAATAATTAAACAAATCTTGATTAACACTCCCAAAAACATTTGTTATATACTAACTCCAAAATTGTATAAAAGAATTGATTATGTTGTGACTTTAGGGCCTGTTCGGAGAGGAGAACAATAAGCTAGCTTATTGGTTCAAAAAGCTTGAAAACCTAGCTTATTTTTTCAATAAGATAGCTTATTTTTCTCAAAAACAAAGGCAAAATATCATTTGCCGAAGAGAGCCTTAGTCTTTTAAAAAGTGTGCTAGTGAGGAGAAATTGGACTAGTTGACATAAAAGGAAATAGCAGAAGGTGGATGGGGTTGTAGAATACTGACCTCATATCCATCCGGCACTTGTCCTAGCGGTGACTTCCCCGTCGGCGCCTGGCGGCGAAGTGGCGGCAGTTCCTGAGGTGCGGCAGGCGCTTCCTGAGCTGCGGCTTTGTCCATGTAAAGATCCATGATCTTCTCAGCTGCTTCGGTGTTATCCTTACTCTCTCTGACCAGCTTCTCGACCTCAGCCCTCGGGAGACGCATCTTGACCCTTACGGCCCCTTGAGCCGGCTGGTCAACCACAACGGTTCCAGCCGGGTTCATAGACGAGAGGTCGGAAATGGAGCGCCTAGAAAGCATGAGGGTCTCGAGCCTCTCCTTGGCGCTCATGTGGATCCCACTCGAACGCACCCTCCTCGGCTCCCTATGCTCGTCCTCTGGGAACTTCGGAAGCTCCACAAGGAAGTACACCCTCTTCGCCTCCAAGTATTGCCCCGGCTCGACTGCCTTCGCTCGCACTCCAAACTGCTTAACGGACTCCGAGTCCAGGAGCACGTGACCCGGATGGTCTTTCGTGATCTCCATCGCTTGGATTGGGGTCTTCACCTTCCTTGTTTCTCCCTCAATGTTCATGATCTTCGTCGTTTTCTTTGATCCACCACTTACTGTGTTGCCCATGATTGAGTTTCGTGCTCCAACCTCTAGAGGATGGGAGATAAAGGTGCGCTTTTTATGGATGATGGTCCGTGGGGGTACAAGAGTCTACAACGGACCCATTTTGTTTGAAAGCTGCCTTACGTACATGACACTTTGGTTGAATTTTCCTACTTACCAAAACACAACAATTGACTCGACTGGAATTGGGACTTGTTTTTATTCACTTGCCTTTACGGGGACAAACAAATTGTAATACTTCTTGACCTTGACCATATATATTGAATATTGAATATTGTTTTGGTAGAATGAGAGACGACACTCTAGCACGAATGAAATAAAAGACTAAAAAAGTATCTTACGTACGAGGCAAGGCAAGTCCTCACAAATCATCTAACGAAAAGAAATTAACAGTAGAAACAGGACTACGTAAAAAATGAAAACCAGACGAAAAATCAAAAGCAATTGTAGCCAAGTGATCAACAACTCTGTTGGCCTCTCGATAGGTCTGATGAAACTGGACAATCCAGTCTCCACTGAAAAAGCTCTTACAAGAAAAAATCAGGCTAGAAAGTGGATGAAAAAGATCAAACTTCTTAAAAAGAAGGTTAATGGCAAATGCAGAATCCGACTCCAGAACGAGCCCATCTAAAGTATCAAACAAATGGAGGATATGATATTTACAGAAAACCTTACCTTGTTTATAAGCTCATAGCCTACTTTAAGCCTCAGATCGTGTTCCTTTTGAAAATTCATGATGTCCTAGATAAATTCAGCACCTACCTCGCGCTTCCTTTGTAAGAAATTCAAAGATGGGGAATCGACAACTTTACAATTCCCCAATACACGTAAATAGACAAATAATGTAGATATGAACGACTTACTATTAAAAGACAACATCTTTTCATAAACCTCGAGCAAAATCCCCACCAAACAGATCACTAACAACAATATTGTTCAATCAGGAATTAATGCAAACACCTTGCGTGCATAACTAGCTTATCATAAAAACTCTAATTTCATTACAATAACGAAAGCCTCTAATTCAATTCCGATATAACTTTGTGTGAAATTGGGTTGTTATTTTGATTTAAGAGACACTGGAACATACCGTGAGGGACCGAAAGTAAACTTCCACTAGCGACATGGACAAATAAGTCAAAAGCTCGATTACTAGGAAAGTAGAGGAATAAACTATAAGGAAGTAAAAGATTGCTTGAATATTATTGATGTATCCAAAGGATATATATACAGCAGAGAATAACTGAAGGAGAGATATTCTCTCCACTATCAGCTAAGTGGTTACACGTTTGAATAATTGAAATTGACTAAAACAAAAGCTGTTAAATAGGAAAGACTAACTAATTGATTTATTGATAATATAACTTAATATTGCCCCGCGAGTTGAACTAGGCTGAAGACATATTCAACTTGGATACCAGAGTGTCAAATCTTGGACGATGAAGTGGTTTTGTGAGTATGTCTGCTAGCTGATCCTCAGTTGAGACATAAGAGACTCGAAAGACCCCTTTTTGAACTTGCTCCCTGACGAAGTGGTCGGCAAGAGCAATGTGCTTCATGCGAGAGTGGAATACGGGATTAGAACTTAGACTTGTTGCACCCATGTTATCACAGTAAATAACCGGCAACTGAGGCGGTTTATGGCCGAGTTCAGTGAATTGGGAAAGAACCCACATTAGTTCAGCAGCGGTGTCAGCAAGCGCTTTGTACTCTGACTCTGTTGAGGAACGAGCAACGGATTTCTGTTTTCGTGAGCTCCAAGAAATCGGCGTACGTCCAAGATAAAGGATATACCCTGTGGTGGAGACGAAGTCATCTTTGTCGCCTGCCCAATCAGCATCTGAGAAAGCGTGAAGAGCCGCTGACGAAGTAGATGAGATCGTGATGCCTCGATGCAAAGAACCGGCCAGATATCTCAACAATCTCTTTAAGGGTGCCCAATGAATTGTAGTAGGCTGCTGCATGAATTGAGCTAATCGATTGACGCTATATGCAACGTCAGGGCGGGTTAGACTCAGATATTGTAGACTGCCTACCAATGTACGATAGTCAGTTGGGCAGGGGAGTGGGGTGCCGCCGCTACGAACCAGGGTGGTGGAGGCGGACAGGGGTGTTGTTGCAGCTTTGGTCTCGGACATGCCGGCCTTGTTTAGTAAATCAGATATGTATTTACGCTGACATAAAAACATACCAGTGGGTGTCGGGATGACTTCGACACCGAGAAAGTAGGTGAGATTCCCTAGATCTTTTAGAGAAAAGCGGGTTGCAAGTACTTTGATGAGTTTGACGACGGCAGATTCGACATTCCCGATAATTATGATATCGTCCACATAAACCAACAAGTAGATTGTTGTTGAATCATGATGAAAGATAAACAACGATGCATCTGCCACTGAATTTTTGAAGCCGATAGACAATAGGAACCCTCGGAGTTCGTGATACCAGGCTCTTGGCGCTTGTTTCAGTCCATACAATGCTTTCCGGAGTCGACACACTTGATCAGGAAATACTGAATCAATGAATCCAGGTGGTTGAACCATGTACACTTCTTCACTTAAGGTGCCCTGAAGAAACGCATTATTGATGTCGAGCTGCTTGATTGGCCATCGACGATGCACATCAAGGGACAAAATGAGATGAACAGTCACCGGCTTGACGACAGGACTAAAGGTCTCATGGTAGTCCCATCCGGGTCGTTGATGAAATCCCTTTGCTACGAGGTGCGCCTTGTATCTTTCGATGCTGCCGTCGGGATTGTATTTCAATCGAAATACCCATTTGCAGCCGACAAGGTTGTGATCTGATGTGGGTGGGACAAGGTCCCAAGTTTTGTTGCGAGCTAAGGCATTGAATTCCTCTTGCATTGCGTCCCGCCATTCTTTTTGTTTGAGGGCCTGGGTAATTGTGCGAGGCTCCATAGGAGGGTTGGTTGAGACATGGAGATTGAGGCGAGATTGGGGTTTGGTGATGTTGTTTTGAGATCGAGTTACCATGCCTGTGGAGTGGTGAGATGTACGCTGTCGTTTGTAAGGTTGAGGGTGAGATGCAGAAGTAGGAGTGACGGCTGGGCAATTTGTAGTGATTAATTGGGCATGTGTTTGTTGTTGGGATGAAGATATTTGTGGGCCTGCTTCAAGTGGACTCTCAGGGTGAATAAAGGTGAGGGGCGTAGGTGTAGGAGAAGCAGGTTGGGTAGTTGAGTCTTGTTGAGGATTAAGTGTTGGAGAGGCTGAGTTTATTGGGAGTGAGATAGTAGGAGTTTGGGCCTGATTTTGCGGAATGGATTGGTGGGAAATATGGGCCTGATTTTGTGTATTTGACGAAGTGGATGGGGAAGGGGCTTGAGAAGTGGAGTTGGGTGGGGAGGTGTTTGACGTGGATGTTGGTAGAGTAGTAGTGGGTGGATGATGTAGTTGGGGAATGGGCATAGTGGTCCACGTGTCAGTAGTAGGTGTGGGTGGGGTGGGTACAGTTTGTATTTGGTTTTGTTTTTGGGTTGTGTATGGGAATTCTGACTCGAGGAAACGGACATGTCGAGAAGTATAAATGCGTCCCGTGGATGGATCGAGACATTGATACACATGTTGATCCGCTGCATAACCTACAAAAACACATACAATAGAACGGGGATCTAATTTATGGTTAGAATATGGGCGTAACCATGGAAAACATAAGCAACCGAAACTCTTAAGCTTGTTATAATTAGGTTCTTGGTTGAGAAGTTTGGAGAATGGAGATTTATTTTGTAGGACAGCAGTGGGGAGTCGGTTTATGAGATAGACAGCAGTGGTGAAAGCAAGAGGCCAAAAATGTAATGGCATGCCAGGATGGGTAAGGAGTGATAAGCCTGTCTCAACGATATGTCGATGTCGTCATTTGGACAAGCCGTTGTGTTCGGGAGTGTGAGGAGGAGTGGTGAAATGACTAATGCCTACCGACGCGAGGTAAGGACGAAGGCCTATGTATTCTCCACCATTGTCGGAGTATAGAATTATTATTTTGTGAGAGAAGAAATTTTCAACGAGTCTTTTGTATTTGATGAATATATCTTTTGTGTCAGAGTTCCTTTTCATTGGATAAAACCATATATAGCGGGTGTAGTGATCAACGAAGATACAATAATAACGTAATCCATCCGAAGATAATATTGGAGATGTCCAAACATCAGAAAATAATATTTCAAGTGGATATGTAGATTTAATAGAAGAATTCGAAAAAGGTAATTTGTGGCTTTTATTGACTTGACAGGAAATACAATATGCTTGTAAAGAAATAGAGGGGCTGATATTTATTTGCTGTTGGAGAAATTTGAAGACCGAGGTGGACGGATGTCCGAGTTTATGATGCCAGTTTATTGACGAAGAGGCATGGAGATGGTGAGCTGAAGGAGAGGATGCGGAAGGCCATAAATAGACACCGTCAACACAGGGGCCCTTAAGTACTGTCCGGTCCGTTTGAGTTTCCTTCACATGAAAACAGTCAGAGAAGAATGAGATATAGTGTTTGTTAGGTTTAGTGAATTGGGAAACAAATAAAATATTTTTGTTCATGGAAGGTACACAAAGAACATTCCTGAAAAGAAATTTGTCAAGCTTAAGAGTACCAGTGTGCTTAATTGATAAGCCCATACCGTAACCCATAAAGAGAGAATCTGGTCCATTGTACGGGTAGTGAAGTGCCATGTTGTTGAGATCATTGGTGACATGATGCGACGCCCCGGAGTCTACGAGCCAAGGATTGTGTGATGTTTTGGATGTTGTGGGCTTGCGGCTGAGGTGGTGGTGGTGGGTTTGTGTTTGACTGAGATGGGGCTGCAGGGAATCGAACAGAGGACGGAGGAGTTATGTGTGGATGTTGTGAACGAAAGGTGGGACATTGGCTTATGACATGACCTACTGTTTTGCACCACTGACAGCGTCCAAGGAAAGGTTTTGGTTGTGTGGAGGAGGAGGGACGATTCGGGTAGTGATTGTTACCTGAGCGGGGTCGAGGACGGGACCGAGTCTGAGCATTGAGAGCCGTCGGGGGTCCTGGAATAGGCTTTGTGCTGGTTTGTATGGAGAGCTCCCGCTGGATAAGTTTCTCGTGAAGTTCTTCGAAAGAGATCAGAGAATCACGAGCGTTGACGCCGTCGATCACTGGTTGGTAGTGCTCGTCAAGGCCACGGAGAATTTGATCGGTCAGATCTTCGGCGTTGATTGGATTGCCGATGGAGGCAAGCAAATCAGCCGTGGTCTTGAGGCTCCGCATATACTCCGTAATTGATTGAGTGCCCTTCTCGGTAGTGCGGAGTTTGTGTTTAAGTTGTTGCACTCGTCCCTTTGATGCCTTAGCAAATGTTTGTTGAAGGATGTACCACAACTCAGAGGCATAGGAAGCCTGCGTTACAAGAGATGCAACGGGAGATGTGAGTGTTCCAAGAAGAGAGCCGTAGAGGAGACGATCCTGACGACGCCATGTCATGTATGCTGGGTTCCGGGTGGTGACGGGAGGTGTGCCAGTTGTGTTGGTTTCAGTAGGTGCATCAAGGGTACCGTCGAGGTAGCCGAAGAGTTCGTAACCTTCAAGAGTCGCCTGGATTTGAATCTTCCATGTGAGGTAGTTGTCAGGAGTGAGTTTGAGAATGTGAGACAGATTGAGAACAACAAAGGGTTTTGTGGACTCATATGTGTTGGGAAGAGTATTGGAGAGGTGCTCTGCCATTGCTGCGTGGAGAAGGATTGTGTGTTAGGCCAGGAGTTTCCTTTAATCTGATACCATATAAGGAAGTAAAAGATTGCTTGAATATTATTGATGTATCCAAAGGATATATATACAGCAGAGAATAACTAAAGGAGAGATATTCTCTCCACTATCAGCTAAGTGGTTACACGTTTGAATAATTGAAATTGACTAAAACAAAAGCTGTTAAATAGGAAAGACTAACTAATTGATTTATTGATAATATAACTTAATATAAACAACAATCATACGATAAACAAAAGGGAAGAGCAATATCCCTTGATTCACCATTGTCGAGTGTTGGAGGAGATGAAGGTGGGAGGAAGGAGAACGAGAAGGAATATCATTAATGGCGAGCGAGAGCAATTCGCTAGATTTCGCTAGATGGAGCGTCAGAAACAAGCCAGTGCAAAAGAAGAAAGTGAAATTATAGAGATAGTCGAAAGTACCCCTCGGTCATCTAAAACACCTACTACGAGGGAATTAATATCGGTCGTTGGATGAAAACAAATCTATGGCTCAGTTGACGTCCTCACGTTCTCATCGAAAAAGGTGTCCTCATATGATGTCATCTCTTCGTTACATATACTCCCTCCGCCCTAGTATATAATTTATGTTTCATTTTTGAAAATATTCACCTTTTAATACATTTTGTCGTATAACTTTTAATATGTAAGAACAAACATAGTTATATGAGGTCTTATTTGATTCGTCTTGATGAGTACTTTAACATATCAAAATTTTAGAATTTTTTATTAACATATAGTTAGAGATATTAACGATACAAAACGTGTGTCGACAAATGTGAAAAGTGAAAGAGGAATTATATTATGGGAAGGAGGGAGTAGTACATTATGAGATTAATTACGTTACGCAACACAACAATAATACAGGCTCCAAAAAACCTGTCCAGAAGAGGATCCCACAAATGCTGCAAATATCTTTCAATCTTGATATCAAGAATCTGCAGCTCCCCCCTTCACACACTTCTTCCACATCAAGAACAGATCTACAAAGCCATGTACGAGAATTGTCACTTCACAATTCTCATGCTTGAACCCTGCAATTTTCCAAATCAGGATAATATTGGAAATCTTTAATAAATTCAAAACTAAAGGAGCAATAATTAAGCAAAGGGCAGGCTCCAACTGTCACTGCTGTTGCAGTCTCCTTAAAAGCTCCAGGAGTGACGTGGCCTTCCTCTTCGCTCTCTCTGTACCAGTTTTGGCAAGCTCCATTAACAGCACATCTGCTCCAATCCTGCTCAAACACCTGAGATTTTCCACATCCCTTTTGCACAAAGCAAGCAAAATCGCTGCTGCATTCTCCTTGTTACGTGGCAGCCCCGTTCTCATCAAATCGACCAATACCGAAATCGTCCCTGCTTTCACTATTGCCAACTTGGCGTCCGGGTGGCTCGAGAGAACCGCAAGTATAGTCAAAGCCTCATCCACCATACTCCCATGAGAATCAGTCAGCATTTTTAAAAGCGCCTTAATGATTCCCGCCCTCACCGCTCTCCCCTTATTCCCTTGATAAATGCACAGATTAAAAAGTGCAGTTGCAGCGTCTTTCCTTCCTCTCAGGCTTCCAAGCTGGAGCAATTCAACCAGTGCGGGAATGGCACCAGATGCGCCAATTATGATCTTGTTTTCGTCTGCAAGCGACAGACTAAAAAGGGTTGCCGCTGCATTTTCTCTGGCCTCGGTGCTCCCGTTCCTGAGGACTTGGACAATCGACGGAGTGGCACTAGCCAGCATTATTAGTTCCTTGTTGCTTTCGTATATGGACAGATTGAGAACTGAGGTGACAGCGTTTTCTTGGATTAGTTCGTCATCTGATGTTAGTAAGTTAACGAGGACAGGGATAGCCCCGGCTTCAGCTATCAGTATTCTGTTGTCGGTGTTTCTTTTAGAGAGAAACCGTATCTCCTTCACAGCCTCTTTGCATTCTTCAAGGGACCGGCTTGTGAGTTTACGAACGAGTGCCTGGATTGCCACTATGTCTCCGCTTACATCTCGGAATGACCCATCACTGTTCTTGATTTTCCCGGTTACAAGGGTCGTTGGTTGCTCCACATTGTTTTTGACACACCATTCAGATATCAGGCTTCTGAGCACGTAGTTAGGTGTCAAGGTGAAGTTAGTGAGCTTTTGCTGGGTTTTTGGACATGTAAGGTTCCCAGAATCAATCCACCTTTGGATGTATGATCGCTCATAAGTCTGAAACAGAGTAATCGAAACGGGTAAGATCCTAGATAACGAGTCTTGAAATGAATATCATAGGCAACGGATGATGATTTACCTGCCCAGTTGCTACAATAACAGGATCTCGCATCATTTCCAATGAAATTGGGCAAAGGAAATCTTCAGGTATGGACACTGTATCTGTTTTCGTTGTTCCTTCTTCAGTCTGACAAGATGAGCTAGTTTTCCTATTGGAGATGGCATTATTTTTTGACGGAGAATTACCCAATGCATTGCATGTGACAGAGCTGACCCTCACTTCAGTTTCATGAACAGCGTTATTTGTATGGTCAATGTGGAGGCTATCTATCATTTCGGTCTCTAGTTGAAGTAAATCAAGTTCCTTATTTAAAGGATGAGATGAAGCTTCAGATAATAGACTTGAATCTAAAGTCCCAAATCTCTGGATTGCTCTCTTCATCTGTGCCCTTACCAATTCAACCTATAGGAAGAAAAAGTTGAGTATAATAATACGAATATTGCTAGATGAACAAGATTCACTGCTCGGTTAATTTATACCTGCTCCTGAACCTCGTCAGAAATGCCCATTTTATCATAAGGTATACCACACAAAGCTTTTTCCAGTTTACACGTAACACATTGAAATTGAAACGCCAATTTCTTGGTGAAACCATCCTGAATCCAAGAAACAAGTAATTTTAGAGAAGTACATATGGCATTCTGAGACAGCAAAGATGAAAGCAGCAAGGAAAACACAAATGACTGTAACTCATTATTTGAAATCTAGCTTTAGCAAGGATATATGAGGATTGCGAAGAAACTATATCTTAAACAACAGACTGCAAGCATGAATTTGAACTCAACAAAACCCAGTTAGCTCCAAAGGCCTAATAATTCATCCTGTTGAAACCATGTATCATTTTTTTTGTACTTGCCTTATTTCTCAATTCTTAATCATAAAAAGCAGACAAAACAGACATCTTTTATAAATCTAATATCTATGAAAACATAATCCTTACAAGAACGTTGATTTGAACAATAAATTCCTAACAGCTGCTATTGCTGCATCCTTTAGCAGCAGAGACTGAAATCATACACCATAATAAAAGCAAAGCAGGAAAGAAACTGGAAGCAGTTCCGGTTCATGAAGCTACCAGAATGGTTAATGCTGGAATTATGAGGTCTACATTGACCACGTATAGCATTGAGGAAGAACCCTTGTATAACAAAGCCTCCAAGTTGCAGATTTGCCCATTTATGTTACTCCATTATCAACTTTCTGGTCAAAGATTGTTTTTGGCTCTCTTACATGTATTCTAAATGTAAGCGATTAAACTAATTACGGTCCAGAACACCAGATTTGGGATTTCCGTCACAATCCCCCAATTGAAGATTGCCCCGCCCCATCAATGCTGAAATTTTAATGTTCGTGTCCATAGATTATAAAATTGAATTTAGAAAATTCACCTACTTCTTCAAAATCAAAGCTGCGAGCAATCAACAAGAGGCTCCTGGCATCTCGCAGCGCAAGCAGCAGATGAGATAATGATGAAGCAGCGGATGAAGAGGAAGAAGACGAAGAAGAAGAATCCACGAAGCCATAATCGCCTCCGAGGTCACTGATCTCGTCAATCAGATAGGAAAGGAGCGAAATCCGACGGCTCAGATCAGTGCAATCCTTCTTGAAGGGGTCCTTAAACCCGCCGGCGCCGGCGATACAGGCGATGTCGTTGATGAGTTCATGGAGGGACTGCGTATCTCCGGTGCCCACAGCTTCTTCACCTTCCATTAGTGGTGGGTCCCGCGCAGCACTTCTTTATTTGCTCAATAACAATGGGGGATCTCAAATTCTTAGAGAAGGGAGGAAATAGGACAATTACATGTGGATGATGATGGAAAGTTAAGAGGGTGTGAAGAAGAGGAAGCCTGGTTTTTCGGCAAAGAGATAGATGTAGATGAAAAAAGACAGTTGGATTCATAAGTTTATACTGTACCTTCTTTCTGTTTTGTGGTCACAATATTAGTATAATCCTCTTCGAACAGAACATTATGGATTGGATACAACAATTATGGGTTTTGGATGGCTTTTTTTTCTTTTTAATAATCCCTCGTCTTATAATGTTTGTCCCATTAAAATTTTTAACATGTCATGAAAAATCTTGTTTGATTTGTTTTAATAAGTATTTTAATAATATCAAAATTTTATAACTTTTATTAATATATAATTAAAGAGACTGTCGATACAGAATATGCATTTACAAACGTGTTTAGGTAAAATGAGACCAATATTTAGAGACATAAGGTCATCCACAATAGAGAAACCTTAATTTTCTTATCTTTTAAAATAAATAAATTAAATTAAATTTTTTTTTTGGTCGAAAAAGGAAATTAAATTAGTAATGGTGTTTGTGAGGATTTTTCAGATTATAAGTAAAAGAAATAGGAAATGAGGTTTTTAAAGAAGAGTTCAACCCTAGTTTCAAGGACAATTTCTCTTCAAATTTTGGACACTAATTTTATAAATTTTAATTTATCTATTTTATATTTTAAGATAAGAAACTCCGCTCCACTATGAATGCCCTAAGGAGTAAGTTGTAATTTTTACCTTTTTATTTTACGAAAGAGAATGCATAACATTAATAAAAATTATCAAAAATTAAATTTGAACGTTTAAATTATTGAGTAAGATTGTTGATTTAGTGGTCAAGTAAAGATGAATATCGGTCAAAAGAGCTTTTTTAGAAGAAAAAAAACTTAGATATTTTTTTAAGAGGTCGGACCTATTGAGAATGATTTATATGGTACGAATATACGAATGAAAAATTCGCATGCACAACCTTCAATATTCACATGCACAACCTTCAATATTTATATACACAACATTCACATGCACACGTAGACATGTGCATTGTGTTTTTCATATATTGTCAAACACATGCACACATGTGAATGTAAAGGAATGTACATGTGAATATAGAAGGTTGTGCACGTGAATTTTCCATTTGTACAATAATAATCTATTTTCACCTGAATTTTTTCTTTTCTTTAATCCGGAAGGAGGAATTAGACGACTAAATATTGAATTAAAGTTTGTGTAGGAGTTGATTTGAAGAGATATAGATGTAATTTCGAATTTAATAGTTTCTTAGGATCTTAGGGTTCTAATTGATCTTAGGAAGAAGATACAAATTTGGACATTTTGATCACTTTTCCATTAATTACAAAAACAACTTTTTAGAAATCATATAAATGACCCAAATCGGATGACAAATTGAACTAACTTTTCAAAAGACGTAGGAGTATAATCGTCTTTTACTCTCTTCGATGAAAATGGATAAAGAGGAGTGCTAGCTCGCTGCTAAAAGAATAAACATAAGAAGTTATAATTAAAAACAAAATCGCATATAGGAGATGGTTTGAATTTGAAAAATTGACTTTTAAATCGGCTTTTCTAAATCAAATAATAGACATGCACATTCAGAAATGACTTTTTTGAATGTCAAGAGTATTAAGGAATTATGTCATATTCGTTTAGTTGAATTCATTAGAATAAGATTATTATCTTCAATAATAAATTTGTAGGATTCTAGTTATACAACCTTACGTTAAAGAGCGAAAAAACGCTTTAGTCTATAGAATAGTTGAGTACCTGTTGTGAAATTATGGTTGTGGTTTATGAATAAATTTTTTCATTATATGAATAATATTTCAGTATGAGAATTGTTGCTGAAGGAATAAGAATTGTCAAATTTTAACTTAGTCTAGTCGGCATAATGTTCCTTCTAAAAATTCAATTTGACTGATTATGAACCCGAGACCCAAAAATAAATAAATAGTTTTGCATTTCAATTCATATAATTTTTTTTTATTAACCCATTTTTTAGGTAAAAATTTAAAATAAATATAAATACCATACCTACTGCATAGATTCAAACTTTATACAAAATCCAGATCTAATAACACTATGATGCAATTGTATATAAATGTCACCAAGCAAATTATATGGTAATTGTAGATATATTTCATTCAAATTTATCATAATATCCGGTTTATTAAATCTGAATATCCGGTTCACTTTAATTGACCCAAATTTACTGAAATGTTTTATAAACGATAAATAAAATATGACAAAAACGATTATAATATTTCAATTAACTAGCTTTTATGAAAATATCTCTCTGCATGACACGAACACTTTACTAATTATAAAACAAAACACAAGCAAATTCCACACACGCAATAAGTAGTAAAGTGAGAAACAAGATTAAGTCGGTCGGTTATGAGATCATCCAAGACAACTTACTTAAAGATTGTACACCTTATACAGTAGCCCTACCTTGATCACTTTTGAAGATCCAAGAAAATATCTTATACTTCTGATTCAAATTCTCATTCAACATGTCACGAGAGCTTGTCTATCAAATTATGCATTGTTTGTCATTTTGAAGTTGTGTCAAGATCAGGGGCCACAACTGTGCGTACTTACATTAATTTAATTGAAAGATAATGATACTATTATAACTTTGTTTTTTCTCCTCAGCCCATTAAAATGTACATAGCATCCGTTCCATACAAAAAGTGTCCCAATAAATTTTAATCACTAGTACAGATATGAGTTTTGACCACGGAAAATTTACCCCGGTTCAATATCAACCGTGGTATTTAGATAGCATTGGTTGATTTACTCCGGTGATTATTTGAACCGTGGTTATAATTCGGACAAAATACCCCGGTTTTGTGCGTCTCTTTTTAATACTACGGTTATATCCATGACCGTGGTAATAAAGTGGACAGATTATCCCGGTTAATTTTGACACTGTATTTAAAAAATGAAAAGCAATGAATTTGTTGAATTTCCCATTTAGGCGTTCAGACTTATCAGTAGATCGCTCCTTCTCTTTTACCTCTAACACCGCTGTCGAGGACCCTCCTCCTTCCCTGTCTTCATCCGGTGTTCTCAAACAAACCCTAAAAAATCCAATCTTCAAAAGGGATCGATTCGATCCAAAGTCGAAGCTCGAGTTTTTCAGGATCCAAGGATTCTCTTCCCATATGAGTGGTCGTTGATAATGAAAGACGACGACGTGGAATAGAATCGTGCAGCTTCTTCTACCTTATTGAGTCTCCGTTTTTCGGATCTCCACCGGCTTCTCCACTTCTACAGGTTCCAGATCTGCATTCATCTTCGTCGCTCTTTGTCTATGGATTATGCCTCCCATCTCCTGCTCAAGTCTGCATCCTTATTTCTTAGGGTTTCCTTCCTCGTTTTCCCGCAACACTAGCCGTCACCGCCTCGATCTGTGCTGTTATTGACTTCCACTTCCTAGGCATCGCCGCCTCCCTCTTCTCTCTTACAGCCTAGCCACTTGCGTCATCATGTGTATCTGTCGTCATTATCGGTTGGCATTTGCCTAAAATGTCAGACGAAACCCTAATGGTAGGGTTGTCTCTCCACAACAACCTCAAAGGTACTGGTGTTCGCCATTTTCTCACCACAACAACCTAAAATGTCTTGCTTCCTTCAATATTTTGCTTCCTTCAATATTTTGCTTGTTCTTCCATCCTAAATTATCTGTTTATACTCTCAGGGTAAGTCATTTGACTATTTGAGATTTATATGGTATTGCAGCCTTCCATATTTTTGCCATTTCTACTACTTTTGCAATTTGACTATGTTTCAAGACGCACCTTGTTTATGTTTTGTTTGTGAAATTTATGCTTTCCATTTGGTGGTGTTTTTATTAAATATAATTCCACTGTGATTTGTCTAATTGTAGAGCCTTTGCGTTATAATGAATGACTTATGACGGCATATCATCAGTACCTGTTAACTTCCTTCAAGTGTAAGTTTCGGTCCCTTATTTTGACAAAACACATTGCTTTTAATGTTTGCCTTTCTGAGATCTGTATTCGTCTTTCTTAGCTAACTGAAATGATTCTTGTTGTATGAACTGAAGTAAACTATCTATTTGAAATATTCATAGCAAACCGCTTCCAATATCAAAGTGGGTGTCTCATATTTGGCCTTGTTTAAAGAAGCTGAAATTTACAGATTGTTTTCTTCGTTTCTCAGGAAGACTGACATAATCTCCTAAAACTAGTGAAGCTTCTGGTTTTGCAGTTATATAGATGTAACTGGAGCATATAGTGCCCAGAAGACTGAGTTGAACATAAGCTTAAGTGCTATTATTGGTTTATTTAGTTGATAAACATGAAGATTTTGAGCTCATAACTGAATAGAGCATATTGATGTGGAAGTAAATTTTCTCTCTTTTATGTAGGAGAATGTAAACCATATTGACTTAATTAAACCAATATAGACATAATGGTGTTGCTGTTTAATTAGTACACTATATTGCTCTATGTTGTGGACATAAAAGATATTGAATCTTTTCCTGTTTAGTACACTATATTGGTTTAATTATGTCTATATTGTACTAATTAGGTCTCTTTTATGTACATAACATAAATCATATTGACTTACTAGTGGTGTTGCTGTTATTAGAAGTAAACTCTGAGCAACTTGAGAAATCATAATTTGCTGATTTCTCCTATTCTCCTCTATCTATGTTGATTAATATTCACTTTAGTCCACAATAAAGTTAAATGATATTGACTAATTTGATCAAATTATTTAAACTCAGAATAAAGATACTACTCACATTTTACTGTTTGTTCATGTTAATGTTTGATCACAATTTCAATTATTTATTTTTAGAATCATTAAATATAACTTGGAAGCATAATGAGTATATGATTCTTGTTGCTAGTGTGGTAATGGAAAATTGGTATAAGTTCATTGTTTCAAATTCATTTGTTGATGTTTTTTCATATATATTTTCATTCTTTGACACCTTGTTGCAAGGAACTTGTATGCATGGGTACTGAAATTTCGGGACCTGAAATCAGGAACTCCATCAAATCTCTGTTTAACATTATCAAAATTTAGATCTAATCTTCATTTTTCAATTGCAGGTAGAAGATGTTAAAGATGATAAGTTGGATGTGACGTGACTAGTTTTTTGATATAATGTAAGGACTAGAACCTTTCTAATGTGTATACAGTGTATCATTATTGGTTTTGATCGGCTTAATTGAAAGGCTACCCACATTATTGTTATATTTTCTAATCGTAAAATCGTGGCCGGGGCTAATTTTTTTTAAATGTGATAACCTTTACCACGGTTTATACATGAACCGTGGTTCTTAAGTGGTTTACCTTGAAATAGAATAATGTCATTTTGCCACGGTTGTTTGACAAAGTTTACCACGGTTTATTAACCGGGATAAATACGCAACCGTGGTAAAATTAAAACCGTGGTAAACACGTTTACCACAGGCAAGTTAACCACGGTTCCGAACCGTGGTTAAATCCAATTTTTCTACTAGTGAATGATACCAAACTTAATTACACTTAATATTCTTTAATGTTTTCACAAAAATAAGTGATTAAAGGAATAAATAGGACATAAAGAGTAAAGGAAGCAAAAATTATAAAGAGGAGCAACACATATCAAGCGGACCACGCGCCCAAAATAGAAAGACGAAGCAGCGCGTCTAGGGTTGTGTAAAAACCTTCTATTAGTGGAAGGTTGTACACCTTATGACAGATCGGATTATTCCCTTGGAAGAGAAGATCTCCAATGCTTTGCATTCCAAGGAGAAGATCGGCTTGAGATTTTTTTGTATTTTTCTTTATTCATTTTAATGTATTTTTGGAAATATTACTTGGGCGAGAGTTTTAATGTTATCTTAGGAGTTTGTGAGTGTTAGTATAAGTAGTGGACTACATCTCCTATTCATATTTGTCCAAGTCGGTTGCATCGAAATTCAAGAGCTCATTGAAGAAGGCGACTCACGAAACAACGAAGCTTCATGATTGTGTAAGTGTTGTTTTAGGATTGTGAATGTTGTGAGTTATATTGTTACGACTAGTTATTTACAAGTAAGCGTAGCTTAGATACTTGAAGCGAGTTCAAGTTGAGGGAGTTGACTTGCTTGTAATAGTCATTATTAATAATATAAGTACATGTTCAAATCCTACTAGATTAAAACCTAGAGGTAGAAGTTTTTCTCAAAGGGACAAATTGGTCACTTGAAGTTTTTCTCAATGGGACTAATTGGTCACTTATTTGTTTCTTCACTTTATTGTATTCTGCTGGACGAGGAATAGTTAAATGTTCCTTGACTTACACATAAGTGTTCCTAAAATTGGTATCAGAGTCTGTTGCTCTAGATTGTGTGTTACTTGCAGAAATATTTACAGGTTGCAATGGCTGGTGGACTCACAAATGTTGTTCTAGGAAATAACCAACCCCCACTACTTGTGACGAGGACAATATCAACATTGGAAAAATTTGTCTCACAAGTGGGTTGCTTCAAATGACAATCAATGTTATTTGATAATCACTCTTGGTGATCTTCACATCGATGATTTAGAGATAAATAAGGAGTCTCTAGTATGGACACAAGAAGACTTGCTAAAGATGGTGAAAGAACTCAAAAGCCTCCTTATTTATCACAAACACGCTAAATGCAAAAGATGTTTCCAAACTCCAATCCTGCGAAACAGCGAATGCAAAGTGGGTGACTCTTGAGCAAATGTACATCGGAAGAAAGGACTTAAGAAAGATGGATTGGTTTGTTGCAAAGAAATATTTTTACAACTACACCATGATTGACGGAGAAGATCTAGGAAGCTATCAATCTCGCTATGAAAATATAATTGTGGGACTAGTGGCTCATGTATAAGGATACAAAAATCCTTCTTGATGAGAAGATCTTTGTCATCATTGACGGTCTTCCTCATCGACATGCTATGACCAAATCCATCCTCAATGAAACAAAAAAACACTTCCACTTTGACGTTCCATGAGGTGTTCGACAAGACAACTGAACGAGTGAATACAAGTAGCAAATCCAAAATAAATTAAACAAAAAATCAATCAAATAAACAAAAATCTATTCAAATCCTAAATTTTATATGTATTTCATCCAAGTGGAAAGTGTGCATTTGCAATTAAAGAAAGCGAAGGCAGAAGGCAGTTTCTTTTCTGAGAAGGCCATAACTATGTTTGAGAATTAAGGAACATGTTTTATATATTTTTTAAAGAAAAGATTTTATTTTAATTCATCTATCAAAACGACGCCATTTTGACCGCTTTTAATGGTAAGAAAAAAATATATGATGGGTTCAGTTGAACTCATCCTCTTCAGCTCTTCTTGATTTCTATTCATTCAGAGACCCTAACTGATCTCTCATTCCGACGGTAATCTCGGCTATAAGTTGCGGTGAAGAGGATGCTTGAGCACCCTCAAGCACCCTATCTCCACTACACTCACTGTGGGCATATGACTCCTCATTAATCATTCTCACGTGTACTCTTCTAAGATAGTACTGGCACGAGATTTGTTGCATAAATATTTTCTACATATTTCTTCAAAAAGTGGTCGCCAAAATACAATATATTGCGATAATATATAGTGCATCAATTGATATCTTTTTTACAACAAATGATTGTAATATATCTTTTTTGCCTAATTTTTCAAGCATTCAATTTTTTTTTTCCGCAGATTTTAATAAGATAAGTAAAATTTTCACGTTCGATATTTTTATAAATTTGGAAAAATTATTCATGCCAAAATTTCAACAAATTATAAAATTGTCTGATAGAAATCTTTTGTGATATTCCTAGTAAAAAATGAAAAGCAATCTTTTTTTGATATAGCATATCTATTTAATATAAAATAAATTATAAAAACTAGAGAAAAATCAGCGACCAATAAAATAGTGTCATATGGATGACCTGAATGCCATGTAGGAACTAGGATGGGAGAAAGCACAACAACTTTAGTAATTATATAGAGATTCTCGCTATATGCAAAATCCGCCCGTCTATGTTTAGGCCTGAAGTTTTTATTTATTTTGAACAAGCAAACAATAGGTCATTGAATAATATCAATGGTACCCTAAATCATCAAATCTGATGATCTTAAAGAACTGTTTAAACAGAGGATTACAATTGTGTTGGTCAAAGGAAGAACTTCGGAGATTATGAGAAAGGCCTTGCAGATAATGGTCCTCTAGCATGTTAATGAAGTTGATGAGCTCTGCATTGTTGAGATCTTTTGTGGCCAGAAAGTCGGCAACCATATTACATTTCCTGAAACAATGTGAAATAGAAAAAGAATTAAACCACGAAATGTGGTTTCGAATGTAGGACAAGCGTCCTAATTTCCCATGGAGTACTGCAGACTCCTTTGATAGCATTAAGAACAGTGATATTGTCACTTTCAATCATAAAAATTTTAAAACCAAAGTTACCAGCCGCCCAAATGGGTTCTAAAATTGCATAAGCTTCACATGTAAGGATAGAGACATGAATGATCTGTTTACTGAGATGTAGGATTCTACAAGAACCATCACAATTGATTTTGACAGTACCAACGAGAATTTTTTTTCCAGGTTGGTTTAGTAGTATGTTTGTGACTCCTATTGTTAGAAGTAAGGTGGTTGGGATGCAAAGTAGGTCTATTTGGGTTAACTAAAATAGCGCTAGATGCTATCATTTGGTTATATAGGTAAAGGATGTTGTTGGCAATTTCCCAAGAATCCATCAGATTTACTGAATAGAAAATGACATTATTCCTAATTTTCCAAATGTTCCATCAAGCCATAAAGGTTAATTCATGATTGATTTTCTGATTTGTAAAAATGTTGAAACTGTCAAGGAAGATATTATGATGAGCAATGTTACTAACAATAGTGAGGTTTAAGTTTAGGGATCCCAAAACTCGAATAATATAGGCAGTAGAAGAAGAAATGATTACGATCTTCATTGGTTTCTTTACAAAGAGTGTGTGTGTCATGCACATGATGGTAAAAAAGTTTAAGCCTTTCAGCTGTAGAAAGACAACTAGAGTGGGATTTCCAAAGATTTTTTTTTGATTTTGGGATAGATAGACTTATTCCAAAACAAAGAGTGAGGGATGGTAGTGTGATTATTATGTGATATGGAAAGATGAATAGCTAATGAAGTGGAAAAATTCCCATTCTTAGAGGGTGTCCAAATAATGTTGTCAGGATTGTAAGAGTTGGGAATTCTAAATTTGGCAATTTATTCTATACAGTTGTTTGGTAAAAAAGTGTTTACAAGAGCAAAATCCCAGGTTTTATTTGGGTTGGTGAAATCGGAGACCATGTGGTTAAGGTTTTTGTGGTTATGGATAGCAAGACAAGGAAAATTAGGGATCCAGTGATCCTTCCAGAAGTTTATATTATTCTTGTTGCCAAGCTGCCAAAAGGGGCCTTTTTTAAATTGGTCTTTGATAGACATGAGTCTATTGAATTGCCAAGAAAACGACGGATTTTTGTCTAGTTCTAAAAGGGTCGTATTTCTAATGTTTTTTTCTTATTTAGATTTGAACCCAAATGCTTGATTCATTCGTAAGTAAACGCGAAAGAAGTTTCATTTGTAGAGAAATATTGTTCTCAAGAGAGAGCCTAAGGCCTAGACCGCCCTTTGATTTTGCTTTACAGATATTTTTCCAGCAAAGGAGAGGATGATGATTATTTTTATAATTATTCAAAAAACAATTCTTGTAGATAACATCAATTTCCTCACAGATGCCTTCTGGAAGAAGGAAACTTTGCATGATATAAATGATTTTAGAGGTAAGATTAGATTGAAAAAGAAGAGAACGCGCAACTTGGGAAAGGGAGTTTTCTTTCCAAGTGGAGAGTTGTTTTCTAAGCTCAGAGAGAGCATCTTCAAAAGCACACTTGGTGATGCGGCCTTTAAGAATACGAATGCCCCAAATATTTTTCCAAATTTGGTGGTAAGACGAATATTCATAATGCTAGCAAGACTTAGAGCTTTGGTCTTGGATGTATAGTTAGTGACTTGAAGAGAGCTTTTGTGATAATTGATTTTGAGACCAATGGAACAAGAAAAATCATGGAGAAATTTAGAGATGTAATGCATATTAATAGCGTTTGCATCCGCAAGAAGGATGGTGTCATCGACGAAAGAGAGGAAAGGTATTGGAGTACTATGTTTGGTGAAACGAATGCCAATGTGATTAGTGTTTCTATTAGATTCGGAAATAATTTTCCTACCAAGGAACTCCATGACTATAATGAAGATGAAAGGGGCAATAAGGTCACCTTGATGAATACCACATCGAGGTTTAAATTTTTCGCCAAGTTGATTGTTAATAAGGACAAAGATTTAACTTGTAGTGATGCATTCCAGAATAAGGCTAACCCATTTAGGGTGAAAGCCAAATTAAGAAGAATACTTTGAATAAAATTCCAGTTTAATTTATCAAAGGCTTTTTCCATATCAAGCTTGAGATCCCTCCAACCATTTTGCCTCATAAAGTTTTTATGGAAGGAGTGGAAAGTTTCATGAGCAGCAAGAATGTTATCCTGAATAAGGCGTCCTTCAACAAAAGAACCTTAAAGAGGAGAGATAATACGAGGGAGGATATTTGTAAGCCTATTAGAAATAATTTTAGTGATAATTTTGTAAGAAGTATTACAAAGGCTAATGGGTCGAAAATGATTGATATTAATAGGAGAGTCTATCTTAGGAATGAGAGTTAATGAATGGTTCCAAGATTTAAGAAGTTTTCCAGTGTGGAGAAAGGATTTAATGGCAGGGCATAGAGTGGGAGATATAACATCCCAATAAGTTTGATAAAAGTCCACAGGAAAACCATCGGGTCCCGAAGTTCTATCTTTAGGGAGTTCAAAGACATTTGATTTGATTTCCAAGAATTTAGTATTTTTGCAATAGTATGGAAGTATTTAGTATTTTTGTCGTTAAGGGAAAGATTATTGGTTTTAGCTCTTTGTTTCTAATAGCTATTTTGGAATTGAATAATGTTATTAAAATTACGAGTCATATTTTGAATGCGATAATTTATAGTAGGGTCATTAGGATTAGTAAGAAAAATGGAGTGAAGCTCTTCAAGCTTCTCTTCAGTGTGTTTGAGTTGTTGGAAGTTGAGATTATTGATATTTTAAACCCAAGATTTAACATAAGTTTTAAGTAATTTAAATTTAGCGGAGAACTTGTACATGTTGTACAAGTTCATAGCAAAAAGGGGAGGTTTGACCAAGCATTTTCATAGCAAAAAGGAATTTTAATGTTTTTGGTAGAGTTTCCTAAGTTAATCGTAATAAGACAATGATCAAAGGAAGTGAAAGGATGATGATGAACAATGGGGTTATTAAAAATTGAGATGCGATTTGTATGAATAAGAACACAATCTGATCGTTTAAGAATATTGTTGTGGTTAATAGAAGATTTCCCCCAAGTGAAAGGGAGCCCAGTGAAATTAATATCTTCAAGAGAAAGAGTTTTTAGCAGATTGAACGCGCATTTTAAGAAAACGAGAGGTGGTAGGAAGGATACCGCCAATTTGGTCTTGTGGCATAAGAATATCGTTCAAGTCACCAAGAATGATAATGGGTCGATTGTTGTTAACAATAATAACTTCAATTTCATCCCAAAAAATGGTCTTTAGTTTCAAATTATCTCGTGAAGGAGCGTAAACAAAGAAGATGAGATTAACGTGGTTATTTTCATAGTTCATTGCAATGTAATTAGTAGACTTACAAAGCAAATTAAGAGAGTTAGTTTCTTCATTAGCTTTAGACATAAGCCAGAACCCACCTTTTGTTCCAATAGAAGGGACAAATATGAGATTATCAAAGCCCATTTTTTTAACAAAGGCTTGTAAAGGTGGTGAAGAGACTTTGGATTCACTAAGGAAAAGAATCTCTAGTCTATTTCTAGTCTATTTCTAGATTTTCTAGGTTTCCTAGAACCCCGAACATTCAAATATACAATATTCATAAAATAACTATATCTTGGTAGTGAAACTGTCGAAACTTAAGGTAATAGATCAAGGTTGGACATAGCTAAGATTATCGTAATGATTGGGAACAACATAAGAGTAGTAGAAATATGCAGTAGTTAACATAAGAGTCCACATTACAAAACGGCCAGTTCAAAACAACATTCTGGTAGTGGTCAAGTTTGAGTATTGTTGTCAATGGTGTGATTGTCACTAAGGATGTCCAAAACAAGGAGAAGGAGTTAGACTTAACTTCTAAGGTGCAGAAAGTAAAGAAAACATACGAGAGAGTCTTACTAATCATGGAGTGTTCTTGTTCTTGGTGCGGCCTTTCTTCTGCTTCTTGGGTTGTGGCTGAACTTGTGGTTGTCCTCCTCATCATCCTGCTTCTTAGTCTCCTAGTTAGTATTGGATAATCCAGCATGAACAATAATATAAATAGCATCAATCTTCTTCTGGATAGATGTGGTAGACTTCTCATAAACTTTGGGGGAGCCCAATTGATGCTCAATGTTTAGTGGAGCAATGTACATCATGCTTGGAGGGTGCCTTAACAAAGGCCTCATCATTCGTGGGTTGACATTCATCATTAGAAGAGTCATGTAGGCCATTTGGTGCTGCATTTGGGCAAAGAGATGAGGTAGGAAAATATATGGATTGTATCCAGGAGGCTGGCAATAGGCTTGGAGAAGATCAAAGCTTGAGTACGGGGATCTTGCACTCGAGTTGTGAGAGGCTTGCATTGGTGAAATAACAATTTCTTTTCCTTTATTAGGCTGTCGATGGATGTTGAACTGTTTCTGCTGGGTTGTTGTGTTTCTTCCACCACCCTTGATGTCAAAGCTAGGTCTAGTTGCTTGCTTCACATGGTTTGTAGTTCTTCTGCGGAGAATGTTGTTGAGAAGTCTTTCCCTTTTCTATTCAGTGGACAACTTCTCATCATCGGTCATATTGATGTTGCTACCAAACTCAGCTGGTTGCATATTATTTAGAAATCAGTTCTCAAAAATATGATCTTCAACTCCGCAATAACCACATCCTGGTGAAAAGTCCTCATACCAGAGCGTCATGGTGAATATGCTATTATCCACATGCTTGATTCTTAGAAATCCCATTGTGTGTGGAATTTTTATATGGATACAAAATCTTGCAAACTCTTTCTTTTTCTTAGCATTTGAACTTTTATTAGTTTTTAAATAAGTTCCAACCTTGTTGCTTTCTATAATCAAGCAAAGAGAAGAATCAGTATACAAATGATGAGGTAAGAGTGTAGTACGTACCCATATGTCATCTTCAAAGATTTCTACTTCCAATGGATCAACAGTTGTTGTGAAAGGTTTGAGGATCAAAAGCTTTATTAGGATATGATATGGCCTGTTGTTCCAAACAAAATCCTTGGATTCTATGTTAGCAAAGATCAAGAGAGTCCAAAAATCTCCAAGTTCTTCCACTTCAACAACACCTTTAACACCCTTCCAATGATCCTTCAGTTTGCCAATTATCACACTTGGTGGTAAGGGATCACCAGCCATCCGAATGTAAAAGGCCAGGGTACCAAGATTGTCAAGTCTCGATCTTATCCCATGAAGATTGTTGGGATTAGGAATTTCATGAGGGAGTGGAAGTTCTGGAGAACCTACAAAGTATTCAAAAGTAAAGTTGTTGGGAGATAAATTTGGTTGTTGTTTTTTGGAGGTTGTTAGAGGATAGGTCGTTTGTGGTAGGAAGGGTTGCTTCCATTGGAATGGAGCTCAACGGCTTGGCGTTTGTGATGGCAAGAAGGGAATAAGGAGATATAGAGTTGAGATTTTTTTCATTATGAGTGGGAATGGGATGGTTTGTGGAGTAGTGGATGAGTGTATTGGCATAAGAGATATCTTCTTCCATAGGTGGGAAGGAAGGATTGCTATGAGTGTAGTTAAATTCTGGGAAGGATTGAGTATGAAGGGTGGATTGAACTTGATTCCAAAGGTCAGTATATATAGGGATATTAAGCTGGTTCCTGGGGTCGAAATCAACTTTGGCAACCAGGGTGGATGTTGAGGTTGAGAGATAGATCAATGTGGTTTTTCATTTTGCAATGGGAAAAAGAGGAGTTTCGGCTAGTAAAGAGTGAATGGTGATAAGGATTTTCTTTTGTGTAGTGTAATATAGTGGTCAGAAATAAATGGTGTTCAGGTTGATAAAAAAAATATATATCCCTTCAATCTCTATTTTAGTCTGCGAAGCATATGCTATTTTGGAATCGATTTGGGCAGCTAGCTCACATAACTGAAAAAAGGTTAACATCGAGAGTGACAATCTGGCGATAGTCAATGATATAAATGGTGTCTGAATGACTCCATGGGAAATTAGGACTTTATCCTTGACATTTAAAACCACATTCTGTGGTTTGATCCTTTCACTCTATCATACTGTTTCAGGGAATGCAAAGTCACGGTTGACTTTTTGATACAAAAGAACTGAATATTGGGAATCTCAACAACTTCCCCCAGACGACTAGATCGAGAATTATGAATCTCGTCCTTTTACAACGACCCTTGTAATTTGTTATTTAAAGAGTTCTATAAGATCATCAGAACTGATGATTTAGGTCAACATTGATCCTGTTCAAGGCCATATTGTTGTTCAGAACTAATTTGTTATTTAAAGAGTTCTATAAAATCCATGATTGTTGTTCATTTTATGTTGTAAAGTATATTTATACGCTAACGAATATCCACTCAAAATTAACGAATATTACTATAGCATTAATATAATTTTAATATAATAAAAGATTAGATGTTTTTGGTAATAAATACCACTCACCACCATTAAAAACCATCTCTTAATAACCTCTTTTTCATTCCAGCCTTTTTATCATTTTCCTAACCAGCCCACTTTTCTATCCCTAACCCAGCCCATTTTGGTGAGCCCGTTTTTTCCCAAACCCCAGCCCACCCCATCCCTCAATTTGCTAGGGCTGCCGTCAATTCCTTTTCGTTTGGTTCACTATCTCGATCGCCTCCAGCGTATTCTCTCTCGATCGTGTGGAGAAGATGATGAGCGACAGAAGAACAAAGATGAAGGAGACATGGTGGATAAAAAATCAAAGCTGGCTGCAGTTTGGCCACAATTAAAACCTTCATACGGTACTTCTGGGATGCTTGCAGCATGCATCATCCAACCTATGGACATGGTAAAGGTGCGTAACCCCATTTTCACTCTAATCTATAACAATTTTATACCCCCAATTCGTGTATGCAGGATGAATTGAACGAGGCTAGGGTTGGGGAAGGCGACCTAGAATTTGATAGATTGTGAGTTTGGGCTTTCGATGGAGCAAGAGAGTTATTATACTATATATTAGACAACCATTTTTAATATTTTATAAATTAATATCATTTCGATCTATACTGAGATCACGAGATTGACTCTGTGCATTCTAATTTGATCTTTGACTTTTTCATTTTTTTGTTTCTTCTTTTAAATTAAAACTAGAAACAAATAATTAAATCTATCGATAACTTAATTATATAGTTCTAATTTTAAAAATATATATTTTATATATCCTCGGTTAATCGGTTAACCGAGGTTATAAAAACTCAAAACCGTTATCGTACCAAACAATCGTAAAATGTTTTGGTTGGTTAACCGTAACCGTAAGTCGGTTTTTCTTCAGTACGGTTAACGGATAATTTGATCGTTTTTTTGGTTCTTCGGTACGGCTATTCGGTTATGATTTTCTGTGCCCACCCTACCATTTAGGTATCGACCTCCAAAACATATATATGCTTTTAAACCTCTACTAATATCCATCAAACACAATAAGATATAATTTAAGTCTGTAGTGGCTCTTCAGTTCACACATCCATTACAATTTCAAGATCATCAATACGTAAAAGTTGAAAGGACCTTCTTAACATTTGCACTCATTCGTTACCCTAAATACCTACACCTACTTATAAACACACCCATTCTACACTCTATATGTCACTACGCTAAGGAAGGAGCTTGGTTACGTTTTTGGTGATTGGTGCAAGATGGAATCCCCCAATGACCTTATACACAAATAAAAAACAAACATTAAACATACCATGCGAAAAGAGAACACAACATACGCATGTTTCAATACCCTCGTAAATCCATTACAATCGACAAATTCATCAAACTCCAAAGTAGAGGAAACAACACGTGAAAAACCTGTGTTGTGTAGACAATCAGTACAAGTAACAATACACAACAATAATCAGTAATTCAAGAAAAAGGCAAATCAAATGAGGAAAACGACATACCTGCAGCAGCCCTAACAACGCCCTTACTTTTTTTGCAAGGCATCGCATCACAAAGGGAATTTGCTAAATACAAGCAACCAAGAAGCATATCAGCCAACAAAAAAAACTTGCAGGAAAAAATACACTAAGACACACACAAGAAGGTACCTTCATCCGTGGTGGCAACATCACCCATCGTCTCACGCGATCGACATAATCAATCTCTGTAAATTGTGGGGAGAAAGCCCTGACTTGAAACCGACTTCCCCCTTTTGGCACAAAGAAAAGTATATCACCAACCTCTACACCTTGATATGTCACAAACCTTTCCCACACATCCTTGAGCCAACAATCCCCATCTCCACTCTCAGTAACCTCAACTTCATAAAACGTACCATGCGAATGTCCAAACGCATAACCCAGTCAATGCTACTAGCCATGGAGGTCGTAAAAGGTCCTTATGATTAGCTACAACAACAACAACCAAATAATATATGAAACACCTCCTAATACACACCAAAACCAAACACACCGCACATGAAACATACCGTCTCAATCATTGTACGGTCAAACGCTATCGAAGAATGCTACTAACCAACATCGACTCCCCGCACAACAAAAAAACATGAAAACAACACATTTACAAAATAAAGAAACAGACGAAACACAAACCATCGCACATCAACCATGCACAATGCTCGAAATTAAACCACCGGGGTCACATAAAAGACCATTCAGAGCCAATACAGACTTAACCATTTAAAATACCAACAAACAACTAAACAACCCCACCTAGATCTACGCATGGAATCCAATTAAACACCACTCAAGAGACATATACCTAGAAACGAAGGTTATGTTGTTCAACAATGAGGTGAAAGAAAGAAAACCCAAGAATCGCCGAAGGAAACCACCGCTGGTAGAACACTCTGCAAAAAAAAACTTCACAATGGGAAACATTAAAAACAAGGGAATTTAATGCCCCACGTAGAAACGAGGGAGCATGCTCCTTTGGCCCATTAAGAGTTTTTACATAAGTTTGAAGTAATGTCAAATTCAGCGGTCTCATGAGACGTAGAATTTGCACTTGAAGAAATCGAAATAAACTCTATCCTGCATAAAAAAAAACCATATAAACTTGGAAAACGCCAAGCATATTGAGGTCTGACAAACATTAACCCATACCCAAACCCCAACACGTACAAACAAACCCAAATAAAAAACATGATAAAACAACGCGAGGAGAATCGTAAATCTAATACATCAACAGTCCGACAACAATCTACTTCATCAATCAACAATTACAAAACAAATTGCATCAAGTCACATACCGCACAAAAACAACACATACACAGAGCTTGGAAAAACACCCCCGCTTTCTTACAAAGCACGCCAACAGGTAAAATCTATTGAATCTTTTGTCACATGGCAAGATGCAAAGCACATGACACAAAAATTAAAAAACACATGGAATATAATATCCAAGAGGTAAAGTAAAAAATGACCTTTCTCAAAACAAAAAAAACAAATAAACACCATAGCAGAAAAAGAATAGACAGAGTTAAAACAATTAGTGAAGGTGACAACAACACACACATAATCGCCCAAACAATGATGGCATAAACTAAAACAACAAAAGAACAACATCATCCTTACTATGATACACAAAACTCAATGCAACGCAAATCCAAACAGCCTGGACAGGAGTTGGAGCCTAGCAACAGGAAATGCCCTTTCTGATCAGGCATGCAACCAACCTCGGCTCCCCACACAACCAAAAAACATGAGAAAAGCACAATGAGAACAACACAGACTGCCGCACATCAACCATGCACAATGTCCTAAATTAAACCACCGGTATCACACAAAAGAGCATCCAGAGCCAATACACACTTAACCATTTAAAAAAAAAAATCAACAAACAACTAAACAACCCAACCTAGATCTACGCATGTAATCCAATTAAACACCACTCGAGAGACATATACCTGGAAATGAAGGTTATGTTGTACAACAATGAGGTGAAAGAAAGACAGCCCAAGAATCGCCGAAGGAAACCACCTCCGGTAGAACACTAATTTGCAAAAAAAAACTTCACAATGGGAAACATTAAAAACAAGGGAATTTAATGCCCGGATTTGAATCTGGTAATAAAGGGGCCTTTAGAGATAAATGAGAATGAACGGGAACCGTTCATTCGAATTGATCGGACGGTCCAGATCAATCCTACTCGCTACTGGCTACTAACTCTCGCTACTGGCTACTCGCTTGATTTTGTGTGCAACACACGCGCTCGCTTCTATCGTGATTCAAAATTGGAGCGAAAACCGTCTCTTCCCATTCTTCTCAAAACTTCCACAGAAACGTCTCTCGCAAAGGCGATCAAACCCTAACCTCCTACTCGCTTGCTTTTTCTTCGATTTCTCAACGAAATCACTTCGTTTTCTCTCGCCGATCATCAAAAACAACATACTCCTACAAATTTCGCGATGTCTGGCTCACAGAAGAACAGCGAAGGAAGAGGTATGGTGTTTAATCCCTAATTTTAGCTTATACGATGCTTTTTCCTGTGATTTCTCACTGATTTCTCTTCATTTCACTCCGTCGTTCACCAAAATCCATCAACTCGCTACTTAAAATGGCAGAATCTCAGAGAAGCCAAGAACCAAGAGGTATGGAGTATAATCTGGTATTTGGAGTTAGGTTTTTGCTTTGACATGTTAGATTTCGCTACATGCATGTTTAGTTTTAAGGTACTGAGTGTGAAAAGTATATTTGTATGTACTGAGTGGTCATTATTTTGATCATGACTGTGTTTTTACTCTATGTTCACCAGATCTTGAATATATGTTCATCAAAGTTCCTAACAAAGTTCATCAAAATACATGTTCATCACAGTACATCTAAATGTTCATCAAATATCTTGTATTTGTTCATCGTATCTTGTATATACGTTCACCAGATTTCTTTTCAATGTTCACCAAAAATTTTGTGATTGTTCATCTCATTGCCTATAAAAGTTCATCATATGTCTTAAGATTGTTCATCAGATTTCTCTTATCTGTTATCATAAATCTTGTTATTGAATATTGTCCTCTTTATAAACTTTGTATTTTTGCACAATATATAACTTGTATGTTCAATATTACAGAGATAAGAAGCAAAAAATCAAATGACAGATCTCAACGAAATTTGTCATCCCAAGAACAACAACAGGAGGAACAAACAGTTCATGGTAACTAATGTTCATCAACTCTTTTTTCTTTGTTCATCACAATTCTTCATAAAGTTCATCAAAATACATGTTCATCACAGTACATCTAAATGTTCATCAAATATCTTGTATTTGTTCATCGTATCTTGTATATACGTTCACCAGATTTCTTTTCAATGTTCACCAAAAATTTTGTGATTGTTCATCTCATTGCCTATAAAAGTTCATCATATGTCTTAAGATTGTTCATCGAATATTATCCTCTTTATAAACTTTGTATTTTTGCACAATATATAACTTGTATGTTCAATATTACAGAGATAAGAAGCAAAAAATCAAATGACAGATCACAACGAAATTTGTCATCCCAAGAACAACAACTGGAGGAAGAAAGAGTTCATGGTAACTAATGTTCATCAACTCTTTTTTCTTTGTTCATCACAATTCTTCATAATGTTCATCAGAATGTTTAATAATGTTCATCATTCCTCTCATATATAGTTCATATGTATGTTTAATAATGTTCATCATTGTATTTCAATATGTTCACCATCTTGTTTGATATTGTTCACCATGATCCTTAATTTTGTTCATCGGCTTTGTACATGTCTTTATACTAATAAGTTACTTTTAATGTTATAGCATCCCCTCAACTTAAGATGGCAAAATCCAAGAAAGTAGTTGCTACAACAAGCAAGAGAAAAAGAAGTAGCCAAAGGATACACAGTTCTCAGAGCAAGGGAAAAGAGATCCAGTTGTACAGCCCAGAAATCCCTGTAACACAAATAATGAAGAACTTGAAAAGGCCTAGCGGGGGAATTGTAATAAGAGATGTTGAAGACCAACCTGAACAAGCTTCCAGGACAAACAAGTCTGAAATTGTTCAGTCAAGGAAAGGGAAAGAAAAAATGACTGAAAGCATCAAGAAGCAGTTCCCAGCTCAAAAATGTAGAAGTTCTCCAGCGCTTCTGGTTTCAACTTTGGCTAGAATGAGTCCAATTCAGAAAAGCTGCATAGTAGAGTTGGGATTTGGATGCTTGCTTAAATGGAAAGTGGACAAACTTCCAGCTAAAATCAGTCACTGGTTGTTGAAGAACTTTAATGTCGTATCCTGCACAATGAAGCTTGCCAAGTCAGTGAGGCACAAAATTACAACGCAAGATGTTCACGACTACCTTGGAATTCCTGTTGGTGGGATGCAAATAGAATTGAAGAGAACATTTACTGAACATGAGGATTTACAATATCAAGATCTTCACCGACAGTTCAGGAATCAATTTCCACTGGAAATCGACAATGAATTGCATGATGTCAAGTTGCGTGACGCCTCAAAGATTCATGCATCACATGTCGCAGAGCTTTTGATAAAAACTGTAGTACCTGGAGAGTGGTTCAAGAGAAATTTCATGATGTTGCTTGTTGCAACCATTATGGACAGTCAGCCAAATGGTGGATTGAATTATAATATTCTTCATTACCTTGAGTGCACCGAGATGATTAATCACTACGATTGGTCAAAATTGCTAGTTGACCTTCTGATAAAGACAAAGGAGTCTTTTGATAGGACAACAAATGCTAGTTTTTTCAGAGGACCAATCCTTCTACTACAAGTTAGTGTTCACCAATTTTAGTCATTTTGTTCATTATCATATCATTATATGTTCATCAAACTAATATTTACTCATTTACTTTATTTGCTTGCAGTTGATATATTTTGATCGTGTTATTCTCAAGAATGTTGAACATGAGAGAGAGTTTCCAATAATTGTTAATTGGGATGCAGCCATGCTGAGGGCTAGGGAGGCAGAAGAGATCAAGATTGGTGGATTTGGAAAGGGTTATGTCAGAGATCCTCCAATTTTTGCAGAAGATGATGTGAACAATGCTGCAAACATAAGAGACAGTCCATCCGCCTTATATCATTCACAAGAAGAAGCAACTGAAGATGCAAGTTTACTGGTAAGATTTCAAATATGTGTTCATCAAATTCCTTATGAAAGTTCATCAACATTGTTTTATATGTTCATCAGATTGTCTCTATCTGTTCATCAAATTTTGTAATAATGTTCATCACATTTCTGAACAACGTTCATCAAATTCTGATAGACGTTCATCAAATTCTGAACAACGTTCATCAAATTTCTGAACAATGTTCATCAAGTTTCTAAACAATGTTCATCAAATTTCTGAACAATGTTCATCAAATTTCTGAACAATGTTCATCAAGTTTCTGAACAACGTTCATCAAATTTCTGAACAATGTTCATCAAATTTCTGAACAATGTTCATCAAGTTTCTGAACAACGTTCATCAAGTTTCTGAACAACGTTCATCAAATTTCTGAACAATGTTCATCAAATTTCTGAACAATGTTCATCAAGTTTATTGGTTCACTATTATTTAATTTCTTGTTCATTAATGTTTCATTGTTTAATATTGAAACAGGGTTTCTTAGAGGACCATATAAAAGAGGGACAAGAACTTGCTACCAAGATTAGAAACTTCTTGGGAAGAATTGAGCAGGCTCCCTCACGTATAGCAAGTAATAGCTTGTTCAAGAAGGTGAATGAAGCTATTGAAAGAATGCTAAATGTGAGGGATGATGAAGAAAATGCAGAGCAACCACATCAAACAGAGGAAGACGAAGAGACATTGACCCAGCAACAGTTTTGGCGCGAGGCATCTAAATGTTTGGAAGAAGTGGAGAGAACTATGAAGGCCAAGAAGAGTTATGTTGTGAAAGCTGAAGATGAAGTTCCAGAGAAGACACCAGATGAAGTCATTGGTGAGACTTGTCGAAGCATTGCTAGAGATTACATTTCAGATATTCCATCTTTCTCTTTGGGAATATTCTCCCAATCACCTGAGAGGCCTACAGTGGTAGTTGATCCGCCAGAAGAAACTACAAGATCACCTGAGATGCCTCCAGTGGTAGTTGATGTGACAACAGAAACCACAAGACAGTACAAGAGGAAAATTTCATTCAAGGTAATATACAAGGCTTCTTAACTCTCAGTTACTATCTATGCTTTTATGTGTAATAACTTGTTGTGCTTTATTTAAATTGTAGATTCCTAAATCTGTGGTTGAAAGACAAAAGAGGTTGGATGCAGCTACCACGCACTCTGAAGATTTTGTTGAAAGTACTCCTGTTGTTAACAGCAATGCTGATGAGACAGTCGAGGAAATTGATCATATAGGTGATGAGGTGAGGATGGAAGAACAAAGAATTGAGAAAGAGAATGAGGTACATATTTTGCTTATAAATGTTCATCAATTGTTCTATCAATGTTCATCAAATAATTGAATTATGTTCATCATTATTTCTAATTACAGATAGAGAAAGAACAAGGAAAGGAACCAGAAAGGGTGGAGGTGGAAAGGATGGAACAAGGGAAGGAAATGGAAACACAATCTGAGGACAGGGGCGGGAAAGAAGGAGTTGAGGAACAAGTACAAGGGATGGAAATACAATCCGAAGAGGTGGGCCCTGAACCACAACTAAAAGAAAAGGAAAGTGTACAAGTTCAAGAGGTGGTTCCTGTTCAAGAGGAAGAAATAGAAGCCCAAGATGTGAGGCAAAATGATGAGGAGAAGAGGAAAGAAAAGGGAAAGGACAAGGTGGAGAGTGAAGGAAAACAGACAGAGGAGCAGGTTGAGAAGGTGATCTTTATCATCATTTGTTCATCAACTTTCTTATACATGTTTATCAAACTTCTCACTTATGTTCATCAAACTTCTCACATATGTTCATCAATCATATTCAGGCACAAACTGAGAAAACAATGTTTGTTTGGAAGACGGGGAGTGAGAATGACCCAGAAGTAATCAAAAGAAAGAGACTAATTTCTTGGGCAAACAAATCTCCATACAAGCAAAGGATTGTGGACATCAAAGAGAAACCAACTGCTCTAGAAATGAAACTCAGCAGCTGGATGTTGGAAGATTTAACACACCTAGAGTAAGAAAAGTTTAATTAGTTTTCTTCTAAAGTTCATCACTGGTTTTATAAATGTTCATCACCTTGTCACATTTTGTTCATCAATTCTGTTCTAGATGATCTTCATTTTTTGTTTCAGGGACATTGTTTTCAGCGTGGGGCATTTAAATTTCAAGAAGAATGACTTTCTGAGCATGCAAAACAATCAATATGTTGAAAGCAATGTGATTGACGCATGGGCACACTTGCTTAATCTCAAAGAGGAAGAAAGAGATGAATCAAAACCTCTTAGATTCTTTGCTTCAATTGATACAACGGTAGGAATTTTTTATATGAACAATTTTGTCATTAACATGTGGAAACATAACTAACGGAATCTTTTGATATTTTATAAAAGTCTGTCCCGACTATGGTGGGTTTTGAACTAAAAGATTCAATCACATTCTTCAATGGTGAAATGGAAACTCAGTTAGCAAGACTGCCACTTCACAAATTGAATGATATTCAGTTGGTAAGTATTCTATTAAACTTATCTATAAAGGTTCACCACTCTATAGACAAATGTTCACTGTGTTGTTTAAACTTGTTCATAAGACTATCTATACATGTTCACTATATTTTTTAAACTTGTTCATCAAACTAACAAAGGAAGTTCACTGTGCAGTATGTCTTCCCAATATACCAGAGTGAACACTATTACTGCATTGTTTTCAATCTCAAGAACCCAAGAATAGATATCATTGATAACTCCAGTGTTCAAGGCAAGAAGCTTGTGAAATATAACAACGTTCCTAAAGTGATGGTAAGTTTTAATACTGTATATTGTTCTTCTGTTTATTTGGTAATGTTCATCATTATATTTCAGTATGTTCATTATCATATAACTGTATGTTCATCATCATATAACTGTATGTTTTAAGTATGTTCATCATTGTTTTTCAATATGTTTGATATTATTGTGTTTTTATTTTACAGAGAGCAGTGTTTGTGGAATTTCTAAGGAAGCATGGCATGGAAGCCAAAGCAGCTCTATTTGAAGACGAGAAAAAGGTCAAAGCTGAACGTCTTTCAATGTACTGGAGAGATGACAAGAACAAGCAGGATTGTGGTATATATACCATGCGACACATGGAAACGTACTTTGGGGAGGGGCTGACAAATTTTACAACTTCTTTGAAGAAAGGTGACAATAAGCAAATGGACATGATAAGGGTCAAGTACATTTCAGAGTTGTTAACCAACAGATTCAACAATGCTTACCCACAACTTATAGAATGGGTAAATGGAAAATGCACAATGTAGAAGTTTGACAATGAGTACAAGGATTCTTTTGTTCATCTATATATTACAGAATGTTCATCAAATCACAGAACAATGTTCATCAAATCACTGAACAATGTTCATCAGCTTAACTGTGAATGTTCATTGAATATTTAGCCAAAGTTCATCATATTAACACTGAATGTTCATTGACGTTAATCTCAAAAGTTCATCAATATGATAAGTAATTTTACTTGTCTTTTTCACAAATATTCATAATATTTATAATGAATGTTCATCGAGCTTAAATACAAAGTTCATCAAATTAACACAACAAGTTCACCACATTAACAGAGAGAGTTCATCTAATTTGAAATCGATGTTCATCAATTTTACCCATGTTGTTCACCAGATTATATATAATTGTTCACCTATATATTACAGAATGTTCATCAAATCACAGAACAATGTTCATCAAATCACTGAACAATGTTCATCAGCTTAACTGTGAATGTTCATTGAATATTTAGCCAAAGTTCATCATATTAACACTGAATGTTCATTGACGTTAATCTCAAAAGTTCATCAATATGATAAGTAATTTTACTTGTCTTTTTCACAAATATTCATAATATTTATAATGAATGTTCATCGAGCTTAAATACAAAGTTCATCAAATTAACACAACAAGTTCACCACATTAACAGAGAGAGTTCATCTAATTTGAAATCGATGTTCATCAATTTTACCCATGTTGTTCACCAGATTATATATAATTGTTCACCAAGTAGATTACAAATGTTCACCAAAACTAGATTTACACATAAAGACCTAAATGATAGTTTTAGAATTATATCTAACTTCAAACACTGGTTGAAGTATTCTCAGGACATGTAGAGCGATTGTGTCCGGATTTCAAACATATTGAACAACACTTCTTCACCTTGTTAGAATTCAATCTAACTTTCTCAATTGTACTTTTCAAACGTGATGTTTTTGGCCTTCCTTTGTTCTTTGATTGTGGAGGTGGAAGGACAGATATTGTATTTGGTAAAGGACCAACAAACTTCTCAAATCTTGCCTCTCTGCTTTTTGTAGGAGTCTTGATGTTACTCATAGAAGACGACTCAGCCTGAATGGATGAACTGTACAACTCACGCTTCTCCTTTAGAACAATCAACAAGTCTTTCAATTGATCAGAATCATGCTCAATTTCATTGATAATACTATGTATCTCAGACATAACATCATACACTAAAAGCTTCTTCTCATCCATCTCAACAGATTCTTTAAATACTAAACCATCAATCTCAAAAGTTGGCTTCAATGTTGTGCTCTTACTCCATCGTGGTAATATATATTGGTCAGGTATTTTCACATCCAAAGGTGGACCAACACATCTGATTACCAATATCATGTGACAGCATGGAAGACCTATCTGCAAGAACCTATTACAAGAGCACTTATATTCATTTGTGGATGGTAAGTGCTGAACCACAAATGATTTCTCAAAATGTCCACGAACACGATAGTAATGGACATCACCCTCTGTGAGGGAATTAACCAAGGCACAATCATAGGCAGATGAGAGAAGTTGAGTTTGCAAATCATCAAAAATAGGCAGTGTATAGACGTCACAAAGCTGAACTTCCATTTGGGTCGGTGTCTTGAGAGAAGGACGGCGAGTGGAAGATTCAAAGTCATGCTTACGATGAGTATGTCTTTGAGAATCAATTGCATTTTCAAATTGCAACATGAACACTACAAGGGATGATGATGAGCCAATGAAATGTGAGAAGAAGAAGTTCTGAGATTCAGACCTCGAAGTTGTTCTAAGCAGGCCACCCATATGGACATTTTGAAAGAAAGCGGGAATCCATAAGTGTCGTAGATCAAACATTGTCTTGAGCCAAACATTGTCTTGAAGATTGAAATCATCTATAATACCATGCCAAAGCTCCTCAAAATCCACAGGAGTAATCTCATCACTCCAAACAATAGCATTGAATCTATCCCTGAAATCTTTATTTTGCTCTGGTTCAACCTTAATCTTACCGGGCACTTTGAACATTATGTGCCACATGCAAAAACGATGAACACTTGAGCTAAAAACCTCCTCAACAGCAGCCTTGACAGCAGCATCTTGATCAGTCAAAATAACAAAAGGTTCATGTCCCATTGCCTTTTTGAAATGATCAAACAACCACACATAAGATGGAATATCTTCGTTCAACAATAAGCCAAATGCAAAGGTGATTGAGCACTTGTAGTTGTCAACTCCAGTGAAAGGAACAAACACCATATCATACCTGAAAACAAAAAGCGAAAACTCATAATGTTCATCAAAACTGTATTATTTGTTCATCAAATGATTGAACAATGTTCATCATTACTGATAACAATGTTCATCAAAACTGGGATAAGAATGTCCTCAACTGGTATGAATGTTCATCAATAAATTTAACAGTGTTCATCAAAACTTGTATGAATGTTCATCAATAAACTAGCAATGTTCATCAATAAATTTTTATATGTTCATCTATAAATAAAACATAGTTCATCACATCTACAATGATTGTTCACCAAAACAAATAGGAATGTTCATTAATAAATTTAACATTGTTCAACATAACTACTTAGAAAAATTCTCCTAAACAGGTAAGAATGTTCATCAACATACCTATTTGATTTGTATGTTGCATCAGCAGTCACTACATCACCAAAGAATGAAAAACTCTTGCGTGCAATCGGATCAGCCCAGAATAAACGAGTTAGTTGATTATGCTCATTGACATAGTATTCAAAATAGAGAGCCTCACATCTCTCTTTCTTGCGAAAAAGGCTATCAATTACCATTTGAGCATCACAACCAACCATATACGCATTGAGATCTCGGTTAAAATTCTTGAAGTCAACCAGCGAGGCACCAACATTTGCGTAAGATCCAACAGAATTCTTGAACATCTTAAATGCTTTGCTAGTCCCAATATTGGACTTGATACAATTCATAATAAAGTCTTCATGGAATGCAGTCAATTTCCGGTTACTCCTGGCAAGATGTCGTTGTGATTCATCAACCATATAATGTGTATGACGCTCCTCAAAAATCTTAACAGAATAGCCATCATGACTAAGATAGCGAAGTGCTAATTTAGCAACACAACCACATCTATCTGAATTCCTCTTCCTTTTTGATGAAGTGGAGTCATCTGCAGTATTTCCATCTACTTTCATATATCCCTGCCTACTGCAACAAAGATACTTCCAAATTGGAACTTTGTTCACATCTTTAGTGCTAGTCCCTGACATGATACGTACACTAAAGCCTGCCCTGATGGCATATTTTTTATAGAATTCAATACCATCTTCAATTGAAGCAAACACTTGACCAACATATGGCTTGTAAGAATCTTCACATAATGGTAAAAAGTATTTCGTATTTCCAGGAGAAATAGAAACTACACCATTGGCATTGGATTGATCAACACCTAGAAAAATGTTAATCAGATATTAAACATATGTTCATCAAACTACTTATCAATGTTCATCAAACTACTTATCAATGTTCATCAAACAACTTATCAATGTTCATCACAAATCCTGAAAATGTTCATTACACATTAAAATGCTGTGAATGATCATCACATCTAGAACAAAGTTCATCAAATCAGTATTAAAAGTTCATTAAGACTGCATTCAACGTTCATCACATGTCTTATAAAAGTTCATCACAAATACTGTCTATGTTCATTATATGTCCAATAGAATGTTCATCACTTCTATTACTGTTGTTCATCAAATCCGTTATAAATGTTCATCAAATCCGATATAAATGTTCATCACAATTCTTCTAAATGTTCATCCCATCACTAAAGATTCATCTTCAGTTTTTAAAATGTCCAATATATGTTCACTAACAGTATTATTAACGTTCATCATATGTCTTGTACATGTTCATTAATTACCTCGGAAGTATGATATTAAGCTTTTTCAAAGCTTAAACATAATCAACAATAGTTCATCGATGATGTTCATCAAATTTGAGATAAAAATTGCTTCATTATACACGAATCATCGTAATACTTCAACAAATAAGCTCAAATTGGAGAGAAACAGGGGGATGAAGGAGAAACAAAGAAAATAGAAGCAAAACCTAGATCCATAGGTAGAATGAAGGAGAAACAAGCTAACGAATGATAATCGACGTGTTGGATTAGCGAACAGAGCAATCAAGAGAACAAGAACACCTGAATACAAAAAATCAACAAAATCATCTCACGCAAAAACAAAGGATATAGAAACGTAAACAAGATGAGGAAAACAAAATAAAATACGAATGCGAGAAGAAGAAGAAGGAATTACGCAGCAGAGAAGAGAAAGCAAGATCCAAGAAGTTTTGTTGAAAAAACTTGGGGGAAAAGAAAACGAAGGCGAGAAGAAGAAGAAGGAAATTTAGGAGATCTGTTGAACGCGCTTGTACACGCGCCCAAAAGTGAATTATCCACATCCGTCCGATCTGGCGAAATCAAACGGCCCATAATCATTCTCATTTATTACTGTAGCAACTATTATCACCGGACACTTTTCCTTTAATGCCCCACCTAGAAACTAGGGAGCATGCTCCTTTGACGCATTAAGAGTTTTTAATTAAGTTTGAAGTAATGTCAATCGATACCTATTCAATGCATGAACAAAATCTTTCTCATTTCATTCATGAATTTTAATTCAAAACCTTCATCTTTTTTTAGTTACAAACAATACAATTAATATCTATATTTCATCATTTTCTCCGACTCCATAATATCAAATTTAGTTAATGAATGCACTAAATTAATAAATTTTTAACACTAATTTTTTTTTAACACAAAATATATCTATATCGAATTGGTGAAGAGGTGAAGTGAGAAGTTGTAATTTAGGCATATACATAATTTTTGTTCCGAGATTGAAAATATACCATTCCTGAAGCTTGATGAATTCATAAAAAAATCCAAGTGGTAAGTTCAACTGTAACGTTATATACAATTTAGCTTAACTATGTTACGATCAAATTTTCACGATCCACGATTAAGTTCAATGGTAACGATTACATCCATACCAAAATAATGCGCAATGTGTTACGATCCACGATTAAAACATCTCAACGTCCAAATCGATCGATCCGCGCTATTCATAACCGTACTTACATAGATATGCATAAAACGAACACAACTCACATCGTCACATCCAAACCATGAGCCCCGCGCGTAGCGCGGGCGCCAAGGTCCAAGTTAATTATGATATTGTTGGTGAATAATCATTGATCAATTCAACTATACTCTCCTTTTAATTTCAGGGGTTGTAATAAGAAAGATGCTTGGTTGTTTCCACCCACGACCTTTAACACCTTGAGTAAAAACACGATGAATTGGTTTGTAAAATGGCTGCATGAGAGTAGATTTTAAGCTTCGATGGTGGAAGTGACTTAAGAAAGTGCAATGTGTGAAATTAGCAAATTTTCAATTAAAATCAGGATATTGTTGGTGAATAATCATTGACCAATTCAACTATACTCTCCTTTTAATTTCAGGGGTTGTAATAAGAAAGATGCTTGGTTGTTTCCACCCACGACTTTTAACACGATGAATTGGTTCGCAAAATGGCTGCATGAGCGTAGATTTTAAGCTTCGATTGGGAAGTTAAGGTTTTTAGGTTATCAGTTATTAGAAAAGGCTCAGTAAAATGATTGTAATTGAATTGCTTGCTTTGTTTATTCATTGATCAGGTGTATATTTCCATCCCATCTGAAGCAGGAAGGTTTTCACCACAAGATATTGGAACACGATGCTTGATTATAGCAGTACCAACAGATGCAGATACAGAGGATTAAAATCACAGTGTAAACTTCTTTCACAATATTTTCTTCTCATATTTGGTTAAATATTACAGAAGAGCAAAGGGATGCAAATACATTTCCTGAATATTCTTCCACTGGATATAATTAAGGAGGACCAGAAAAAAAATGACATGTAAAATATTAGGTTTTTTACCTTCTATGGTGACATTACTCAGTTGAGAGTTTTGTGTCAATATTTCATTTGTAAATCTGGTGATAAAACCTCTAACTTGACAACATGCACATTCTACTCTTTCTAGGTGGGAAGCATAAAACTGAAATGGTGATGGTGAAAGATTGGATGTATCTTTCTTCAATTTGCGTTGTTTGCATCAACTTTTGTTCAAATTTCCCTTTCTGAGTTCCACTTGAATGGTTGTCGTCATTTTCGAAGGGAATTTTGTTTTTTTGTTACTTTCTAATTTTGTGATTGTTGTTCCGATGCTCTACAGGTTGAACGAGTGTTACGCTATGCTGAAATCTCAAAAGAGTCGGCTGAATCATCTATATTCTAGGTTGGGCGATTATAAATGAATGCAACAGGAGGATTACAGAAGAGTCGGCCCTTGCGAGTGGCTAGCTTTTTTTTTGTTCTTTCAGTAGTTTCGTTCTCTGTTTTGGTTCAATTTTAGATGTTTGTAGTATGTAACTGCAAGTGCTTGAGTGGGAGAGGATGATATGAGAGAATTGATCTTGAATTCTTGATGTGAGTGGATATGTGAGGCTTAAACTAAAGTAGAATCATGCTTGAACTTAGTATGAGCTTGATACATAACACTTTGCTTGACATTTTACTTCCCTTGAAGAATCTGAATATTGTTGTAGTTTAAGAACATATAGTGTACAAAGGTGCATATAAAGTAATTGAAATTCTTCCAGCAATGCTGACATGCATGCAATTTGTATATACTTTGTTAGAAAGTTCGCTTTGTACTCTCCTGTTCTTCTTGCTCAATTTTCCACGTATGCTATAATGATGACATGCATGCATGCAAGTTCTATCCTTTATATGGATAAGTTATAATATCTGTTGGAGCTTTTCACAATAGTTTTATGGAGCCTGCAGTAATTGGACTGTTCAATTATGGAATATTGTTGAAGCCGCTGTTGTTCAATCTGCTGAGGTATGTGTCTGATTTTCTTTTTCTGAATTTAGTTTCTCTTTTTTGATTGGAGAATTGGGTTACATGTATGGTGCAGTTTATATTGTCTACTGAAATATCTTAGATCATAGATGGGGACAACACCCAAATGTTCCTCTTCATTTTGCTGTTTTTATCTGATTCCACGGTTCTACTACAACATTGGGCTTCGTGTTTTTTTTTTTCTATCAAGTATAATTTTAGTTATTTGTTTACCTTTAATTTTGGATCAGTAGGTTTATATAGAAGCTAGGCTGTCTTTTTATCATGATATTATGATTGTAACATTATAGGTATATTTAACGACATAAATTAAGATAGGGACTTACTATATTTTATGAGAATGTACTACATAAATGTTCTATGTTATGCACCAAAATTTTGTTCTTTAACTTTTAAAACTTGCAACAGATTAAGGCATCTCTGATCAAATGTTTGCTGAAATTGCAGATCATCGACAATATGGATGTTCTATGATTGCAAGTAGTGCTCTTAGTTACCTTTCAAGACGAAACAATTTGAGTATATTTTTGATGAATTAGTTCAGTATTATTCTTAATTTTTTCCTATGGTGTTCTGCAACTTGATTTAGGAATCTATTATTATACGTTGGATATGAAGTGGTTGTTGCAGATGGCCATGAGGAGTATCCTTCAATTACGGAATCAAGACCGGAAAATGATGGGATCGGAGTGTGTATCACTTATGGAACTATATCTAACGTTACTACTGGACGCAAGCTCAACTTCGTATTCTTCCAGCTCTCTTTTACTAATTTTCATAAAGATTAGTCTTTGATTACTGATGAAGATGGCAACAATTTTGAAGAGGTAACATGATACATTAAAAAAAATACGTTAAATTGATGCGAATAAGAGGCTACATACATTTTTCCATTGATATTGTCAAGTGTTGTTAGTATATAGTTGCTCATGTACACGTGGCACTACTCCTTTGTAATAATAAATAGTGTCTGACACCTTGTAACAAACTAACAACCATATTGCAGTTTGCGTTCCCTTTTGCAGAGAGCTTGAAGCTCCTTTCATGGCTGTGCTTTTCTTGATCGTTTTTCTCGTCTCTTTCTGTTGATTCCTTCATGGTATCAGAGCGAGGTTGCGCTTGATCATCCTCGTCTTTCGCTGTTACGCGTTCGATCTTCTCGATTTGCCAAATGGATCGGAATCTTGATGGAACACAACGGAGTCGCAACAGTGACACCTCCGATCCCTTCTATATCCACCCGTCCGACAGTCCAGGTATGCTTCTGGTTTCTAAGGTCTTTGATGGCGATGGATTCGTGACATGGAAGAGAGTTGTTCGTGTTGCCTTATCTGCGAAAAACAAAGTAGGATTCATAGACGGAACCCTAAGTCCTCCTCAGATCAATTCTCCTGAGTTCAGAGCTTGGGAAAGGTGTAATGATATGGTTATGTCTTGGATCACTAGTTCAGTGAGTAAGGAGATTGCAGGGAGCATAATCTTTGCCAACACAGCACGAGAAATGTGGCTGGAATTGTGCACCAGATTTGAGCAATCTAATTTAGCTCAGTCTTTCTCGATTTCGAAGGAATTATGCACAATTTCTCAAGGAAATGACAGTATTACTGCTTATTTTACAAGAATCAAAAGACTATGGGATGAATTAGCTATTCTGCAGAATGTGATGACTTGCACCTGTGGAAATAATCAATATGCTCTTCAGCAAGAACAAAGATTGATCCAGTTGTTGATGGGACTGAATGACAGTTATGTTGCAATCAGGGGGAGCATTTTCTTGATGAATCCAACTCCCTCTGTTGCACAGGTTTTTGCTATGCTAGTTCAGGAAGAAAAACAAAGAAATATCAAGGCAACCACACAATTCACAGGAGATTCAATTGCTATGAATGCTCAGGGACAAAGAAATGGAAGGGGACACAATGGAAATGACAGATCGTCTCTTGTATGCACTCATTGTAGAAAACCAGGTCACTCAGTTGATTTTTGCTGGCAGCTTCATGGGAAATCAGAGGGTGTAACACATGGACGAAGAGCTCCTGTGATTTGTGATCATTGCAAGAAGACTGGTCACACCAGGGATAATTGCTACAGAATCATTGGATTTCCTAATAACAGAGAGCAATCTTCTGGCTCTAGGGGACCAAATATGAGGAGAATGGCTGCACAAACTTCTGCAGATTCTGAGGAATCTTCTATCCCTGGGCTATCAGTGGAACAATGCACTATGTTGCTTCAGATGCTGAACAGTAAACAACAAGGTTTCACTTCCAACAACAATGAGTTTGCTGGAGGAGTCATGACAGGTATAAATCCTTGTTATTCCTCTCCAATTACAAAATATTGTGGCTTGAGTACTCAGTTAGGTTCTAATGGTGTTGATCATTTTTGGATACTTGACAGTGGTGCAACAGACCACATGTGTTTTTTGCCTAACCTATTCATCAAACTTGAGCTCCTTCCCACACCTTATAAAATAGCCTTGCCAAATGGGAATAACCTTGTTGTGACTCACAGTGGCCCTGTAACTATCTTGCCTAATCTTACCCTGAAAAATGTCTTGTTTGTTCCCCAATTTAGATTCAATCTTCTGTCTATCAGTAAACTCACAAGACAAACTGAATCTCACATTTTCTTTTCCACTGAAATGTGTTTTATTCAGGACCATTCAGTGAGGAGCCCAGTGGTTCTTGGTAAGCATAAAGATGGCCTATACTTGCTGCACACAAACACTCAAACCAAGACCAAGATTAACCATGAGCCAGTTTCTTTTCCTACAGTTTCCAATTCTTGTAATTCTTCTTCTAGCAGTTTGGACAATGTCTTGTTATGGCACTTGCGCCTAGGACATATGCCTTACAATAAAATGAAACAATTACCTTGTATTGATGTATCTCCTTCTAATTTTCCTGATACACCTTGTGATATATGTCAGAAATGCAGACAACACAAGAAACCTTTTCCTTTGAGTTCCATTTCTACTACTACACCTTTTGATCTTATCCACATTGACTTATGGGGGCCATACAAAGTCCAAACATACAATGGTTACAAGTACTTTTTAACTATAGTGGATGACTTCACTAGATGTACCTGGACACATTTAATCAGTGCTAAGAGCAACTCTTTCACCATTATCCGAGCCTTTATCCAGTTTGTCCACACTCAATTTGGCCATTACCCAAAAATCATACGCACTGATAATGCCTTTGAACTAGGCTCTAGCAAAGAGGATATTGAATACTTTGCTTCCAAGGGTATAATTCACCAAACCAGCTGCCCCTATACACCTCAACAAAATGGGGTTGTTGAGAGAAAACATAAACACTTACTAGAAACCTCCAGAGCCCTTTTGTTCCAGTCCAACTTACCTATCAAATATTGGGGAGAATGTGTTCTTATGGCCACTCACTTGATTAATAGATATCCCTCTAAAGTTCTCAAAGGTTCTTGTCCCTATGAAATTTTGTTTCACAAACCAGCTCCTCTCCTTAATCTCAAACCTTTTGGCTGCCTCTGCTATGTTTCCACTCCCACTCTTGGTAGGGACAAATTCAAACCAAGATCACAAGCATGTGTTTTCCTTGGCTTTCCTTTTGGCAAAAAGGCTTACAAAGTCCTCAACCTTACTACATATACAGTATCAGTATCCAGAGATGTCACATTCTTTGAAAAGATTTTCCCATTTCACAAATCTTCCCCAGCTGCTGAAACTGAACCTTATCTACCTATTCCTATTCATGACCATAACTCTACAACAAACCATACCCCTGTAAACAATTCACCTACCTCATCTACTTCATCTACTCCAATTCCCACTGACAATTCACCTGCCACCATTCCTCTTCGCCGCTCTACTAGAGCTCATCATCCACCTCCACATTTGCAAGATTATGTGTGCAACACCTCTATATCCTCACCTCTTTGCTCCAACACTATAACCAACCTTTGTTTACCCCATTTCTCCTCCATTCCTTCTTTCTGTGCTTCTGTTTTGTCTCCAAGTGATCAACATTTATTAGATTCTTTAACTGTTGTACAAGAACCACAGTCTTTTGCAGAAGCAGGAAAATCTCCAGCTTGGCAAGAGGCTATGCAAAAAGAGTTCCAAGCACTAGAATTGAATGGCACTTGGGATTTGGTTCCCTTACCTAAAGGAAAGAAACCAATTAGCTGCAAATGGGTTTTCAAGGTTAAGCACAGAGCTGATGGCACAGTCGAGAGATACAAAGCTAGATTGGTTATTAGAGGATTCACTCAGAAAGCAGGGATTGATTACACTGAGACTTTCTCACCTGTGGTAAAAATGACAACAGTAAGATGTTTGGTCTCAGTGGCACTTAAGAAAGGATGGCCAATCTCACAATTGGATGTGAACAACGCTTTTCTCCATGGGGATCTCCATGAAGAAGTTTATATGATTCCTCCTCCAGGTTTAACAACTCCTCCCTCTTATGTCTGTCGTCTGAACAAGTCACTCTATGGACTTAAACAAGCCTCGCGTCAGTGGTATGCCAAGCTTTCTGACTCCTTGAGGACTCAAGGTTATGTTCATTCACCTAATGATTACTCCCTTTTTTCCAGAAGAATTAATGATTCAGTTGTGTTCCTCGCCATTTATGTTGATGACATATTGGTTACTGGAAATGATGAGAAGGAAATTAGTTCACTCAAGTCTTTTTTGGATGCTCAGTTTCGTATAAAAGACTTAGGCAGGTTACATTACTTTCTGGGCATTGAATTCATTCAAGTGGAGAAAGGTTACATTCTCAGTCAGAGGAAATTTTTACATGAGGTTCTGGATGAATTTTCTTGTGCAGACTCCAATTGTGCTTCAGCTCCTCTGCCTTCTGATCTGAAATTTGCTTCTTCCAGTCCACTCTTACCAGATGCTTCCCTCTATCGTAAGCTGGTTGGGAAGCTTAATTTCCTTACCAATACTCGTCCTGATCTTGCTTACAGTGTTCAGTTTCTCAGTCAATTCCTCAACAAACCCACTGAGGCTCATTTCAATGCAGCTCTTCACACATTACAGTATCTATGAAGTCATGACAATTTGGGACTCTTCCTTAATAACTCTCCTCATTTGCAACTTGTTGGTTACTGCGATGCTGATTGGGCTGCTTGTTCTCATACAAGAAGGTCTGTCAGCGGGTTCTTCATCACTTTTGGTGGATGTCCTATCTCCTGGAAGTCCAAGAAGCAGAGCATCGTGTCCCTCTCTTCAGCAGAATCTGAATATCGCTCAATGCGTCGCCTTACAGCTGAATTAGCCTGGTTGTCTCGTCTACTTCATGAACTCGACGTCCCAGGTCTACTTCCTATTCCGGTTCGCTGTGACAGTCAAGCTGCCATCCACATCGCCCGGAATCCTGTATTTCACGAAAGGACAAAACACATTGACCTCGATTGTCACTTCGTTCGCCACAAACTGCAGGAAGGTCTGATCACTATCTCGTATCTTCCTACACAGGCCCAACTCGCCGATGTGCTCACCAAATCATTACCTGGCCCTGCTCATAATGCGGTTCTTGGCAAGCTGCAGCTGGTTTCACCACCTACATCTTGAGGGGGGGTGTTAGTATATAGTTGCTCATGTACACGTGGCACTACTCCTTTGTAATAATAAATAGTGTCTGACACCTTGTAACAAACTAACAACCATATTGCAGTTTGCGTTCCCTTTTGCAGAGAGCTTGAAGCTCCTTTCATGGCTGTGCTTTTCTTGATCGTTTTTCTCGTCTCTTTCTGTTGATTCCTTCAAGTGTGACCTCGCCTCTTTACATTTTTCCATTGATATTGTCATGCTTTAATTGATATAGTTCAGATCTTCTCACCTTAATATTACATATGAACATGGTTAATAATATTGTACTATCAATAGCAATGACATTTTGAATATGCTTGCAGTTCTTTTAGGGGTACCACAGAAGCGTCTCGGTCGAGTATACAAACTCAATTTATATGATTATCCTGGGATCAAATCAATCAAGATCTGTATATATTGTCTGAGTTGGTGGTATGGCTATGTAGAAGACCTTCAACTGGTGCCAGACTGCATTCACATGCTTTTTTTCCCCATATAACTTACTGCATATATAGTGTGATTAGAATATAATTGGACCCGCTTATTTTGTGAACTGCATACTCTCTCCCTTCTTTTAATCGGATGTTGTTTTAATCTTCTTTTCAATAGATAAATATAGGTGATGGTGGTGAAAGCTCCCAATGTTGTGTACATAGGAAGGGTCAACGTTGGCTGATGGTCATTCGATCGCTGTCAACCGGTTTAATCGGTCTACTTAGATTAATTGCATAGTATATATAGTGCATTGTCTGTTTTGATAAATTTTAAGTTGTGATTGTGAGTACTGTAAACAGTGAAATGTATGATATATATGTTGTAATGTATGAATGTGGTCTTTGATATTTCATGATTTTATAAAAATATTCGATTTTTCTCAAATTAAAGTAATGGATCACGTGATTTTCTGAACAAAATAAAATTTGAGAAACCACCTAACCTTTTTATGCAAGATGAACGTCATTAAACCAACCATACATATCTAACAATAGAAAAAAATTGATTGCACTAAATTTTAATATCATATTTAGATTAAAATAATTTATCATTACAGTCACGAAATGCAACATTTTATAATCACAACATTCAATTGCTTATTTAATCTAAATTAGTCTTATCATTATTAAAAGGAAATAAAAAATAAAAAATATCTAACTTTTTCCTACTAAAATCCAATCATCTACTTCATTTCAAATGGAAGAAAAGCGAAAACGACGGGTGAGATATATAATTAATATATCGAAGGCTGTGAAAAGTACAACAATGTTTTTGACGCGCAATTAGAAAACGTATTGTTTTACCGCAGAGGTCTGGTACTTTGGAAATCCATCTCTTTCCATTACTTTCACAACCAATCTAAAGTGACCAATTGATGAGAAACTGAAAGGACTTAAAAACTCATCCAAATGAAAGGCTCGGTGTTTCGGTTAAAGTTATGTAAGTAAACACCTTCTATTCAATGTTCATGTAATCTGGTTAATTGATTTTATCTATTTTATTTTATATTTAATCTTCTCCAACCTCCTTTGTCTCTTACTATTATCTCAAACGCGATACTCTAATATGGATGACCAATCAAATGATTTCGGTAGGTGACAATACATTTGAGCCACATAGCTCCTTTCAGCAACTGAAGTTAAGACTATATTAATAATATAGAGGTGTTGGGATTATATTGTTGAAAACAAGCAATATATTAAAGTCGAGACATATTATAAAAACAATTTATCCCTAATCTTAATAAACTTTATACAAGACTCAATACCGCGTATAAACTCAAAATTACTTATATCAATAAGAATCATGTTTATATAACGTCAACTCGAAATACAACATTGCTGATTATTATACAAATTTAAAAAAAAAAAAAAATCAACTACGCATTACTTCTTTCAAACATCTCACACTCTAACTCAGACCACTTTAATGATAACTATACGTCCGACAAACACAACACACTAACACCTTACTTAAACCACCAAACCTTTGCGTAGCACGGACAAAAACATTCTGTGAGTTCAAAGAATCTAGTTAAAACTTGAAGCTTTGATCTCAAGTGTGAAGGTTTGGTGATACTAATCAACTAAGCATTATCTGATTTCCTACGACTCTTGATATCCATTCAACACATGCCTCTCACTATTGTAATATCCATTATTGATTGACTGAAGAAGTTGTATATTGAAAAGCTCAAGCCACTAGAGACATCATACCAGTTTCATGATTTTGTGTCACTTGCTTTGCTGAGAAGGATAATTGTGTTATACAAATAAACAATTTTTTTTTTATTAAGTATTAACACTTTCATATATGCAATTTTGTGGAAAAGTCATGTTAAAACTTTGTTGTGCATACATGTAGTGATTTTTACGCTAAACCCATGGTGGTGGTATTATTAGTACAATAATTATCTCGAAATTCTACTGTTATAAATCATATGCTACAATGTGATTATCCAGGTCAATGATATAATCAAAAGTGCAGAAGACGATGTCGTCGTGGAGGAGCTTCACCTACAACTCATACTTTTAATGCAAATAAGTTTTGCATAATTCATTTGGTTTTAACTCTCTAATTAACTTGATTTTCTTTTTGCAATTGCGAGTTTGCATTTTTAACTAATTTGAGCACATCAATTTTGCAATAATCAACATCGTTTAGATCTGCTTATCCAATTTAATATTCAAATTCCTCTAATGATTGACTCCTCTTTAGATTATTAACTTCCGTTTTTTGGTGCAAAGATTATTAAATTCCTTTAAGTAGAGTTTTGTGAATTAATATTTCTTTTCATGGCTAGAGCACTAAAACATGGGATTATCAATGCCTGCAAGGGATCAACAAATGCGGATGGTCATTCATGAGGATATAGCATCATACAATATGACAAATGCAGATGGTCATCCATGAGAATTTTGAGGAGAGTATGTAGTTGAGGGAGGACATGACAAGGCTACGCAATACTTAAAAATGAAGCAATGTGTTACAAATTCAATTTTGCGTACACAGAACATGGTTCTACGGTACCAACTTCGGCAACTCTGTGTGCCCATAATCTTATTTGGAGAGCGAGAAATAGAGAGAACAATTGTTTCGGGGAAATCCAACGATTAAGCCAGAAATTGTAGCGTATTTGCTTTATAATATCAAGGCTTTAATCCATTTTAACCCGACCTACACTGGTATTTCTCCAACTTCATTGGCTATTTGTTTATTTCTCTTTCTTATATACTATAAAAAATTCACACAATTACTTTTGTGACGATATTTTAATTTATAATTATTGCCATTAAACATACTAAAGTATCAATTCAAATAACAACATTTTATAATACACGACTCCTTATAAACACATTTCATAATAGAAATACACAAGTTTTAAACTTGCACATGGGTCGTACATGACTTTTCAATAAGAACACTTGCACATCGAAAACCAACAAAATGCTCTGTGTGAGGGTTTGTATATTGCACGGGCGTCGAAATACCAACCGCAATGAACCTTACTTAGAGTATCACGCGATAATAGTCGAGAAAGAAGAGAATGCAAAGCTGGAAGAAAGAAGAGAATGTGTCGAGTACACCTTCAACAATCAAGGACAAAGACAAATCTCAAACTACTTATGCAAAAACAATAAAATTTTCATCAATAAGAGGGAGCATAGTATATAACATAGTCTGAATACAAAAATCGAAACAAAACCCTCGAATGGTCAATCGGGAATCGCATCTCATCTTTTGTCGCTTAGATCTAATCTCAAAATCAACTTCGTCTAAGGTTAAACCCTAACCAAACACCATGCTCTTAAACACACAAAATACAAGATTTAAAGATACAAATGATGATATTTGATAGGTGATTTTTGATAACTGACCATAAAATTAGTTCCAACCCGTACATGGGCCGACCCAATCAAATAAAGAGTCCAAAATCAAATAATTATTCTTCAACTGTTCAAGCTCATATATAAAACTTACATGTAAAATAGACAAAGTAATAGATGTCACGTACATCACATGATATAACAATTGGTCCAACCACCATGTAACACGTAAACATAAAAAAATGTACTCGAACACACAACGGAACAAGACAGAAATACAAACACATGAAATGCAAAACCGTGCTAAATATCAAATAAAAAAATATTATAATTTCAAATTAAACACAACTACGCAAATCAAAACTAGAAACCCCACGCGTAGCGCGGGCGTTTTATTCCTAGTTTGTTTGAATATCAGAACGTGCAGTGAACATCAGATTGTTGTATATGAATATCACAAAATTTTCGTTCGAATTACAAATGAACAAAGTAACCCTATAATATGGTGCGAACATGGTAATTCATAATGAAAAAATCTAGAAAGTTGTAAAAACCAACATTACAAACGAAATACACTTCGAGTGAGAAGAGTAGGTAGAACAATCAAAGCTTTTTTTTCATATTCAATGAATTGAAGAATTAATCTTGAATCAAAATTGGAAAATGAACAACGTCGATGTTGCAATGAAGAGTGAAAGGATAGAAGATTATAGGAAGAGAAAACGCACGAACGATTTTTATGGTAGCCTGATGTCTCCCCTTTAGATAATATCTTTAATAATCCTATTTTTCTGCGATATCTAAAAGAGATCATGCACACTCATTCAACCGCCCATCACATCTAATTTAGCGTCTCTCATTGATACTATAGTTTCACCCTAATTCTTATTCAAACGTCCCTCTGATAGTGCATCGTTCAAACAATACCCAAATAAACACCAATAAAAGATTTAATTTACTCTAATGGTTGTGTAAGCACAAACAAAATACATTAATCGACCTAGTTATTTTCAGTAGCCTACAAAATTGAAAAACGGGATAAGCACATTAATATTTTTATGGCCACAGAGCAGATAAAATATTGTACCAATAAACTTCAGTGATCATCTATTTAATAAGACATTTAATTTTTTTTAACGAACTTGATTCGTCAACGGAGTAAATTCACAAAATTTTCCGATTAAGCTCATTGAAAGAAGTTCGACCCAAAAAATGCAATGATGAAAACAATATAAACCACTGGAATTAGAAATAGGCCAATTTCCATGCATCCACCTGTCCATAAAACTGGTAAAATTCTAGCGAGTATGAGTCCCTAGAGAAGGAATAAGGATAAACTTCACCCGTAAGATAGAGTTTGATCCAATGGACCAAAAGCTACCACAATATTAATAGGCCTCACGTGTGAAATTTATATTCCCCATTTTCTTCCCCACGCAGAAGTTCTATCTCTCTCAAATCGTTTCGATAGATTTCAGGAAGCGAAATCCATTCCAGTTTGGTGCAGAAACAGTCTGAGTTGATTCAAGAGCAAAAATCACATATGATTCTCAGTCGAATGAAATAAATCTCTTTGTAGAAGAAATTCAAAGCAATCTCACTGAAAATCAACTCAACTTTGTTCTAGATGAAGTCGGTGCGATTTCAGCCAATTTAAAGGTGATTCTTTACGATTCCTTAAAGATCCATAAGCAACTTCACCGATTTTTGTCCAAATTTCTATTTCTCTAACCTAAGTAAAAATCCAAAGTTTTGTTAAACTAATTCAAGATGAGGAGTAAGTGTTCCACAAATCTATAAATTTATTATGAAATCTGCTCCAATTTATATCGTGTTTCCCCTTTCTGTCCATATTATTCAATTGTAAAGAATTATCACAAGCTCCCAACACATGTGGTGGAAATTCGAATTGGCGCATCACACGCTCGGGTCGATGTCATTCACTATGTCAAAGCAAATCAGAGGGCTTGGGTCCTCCACACAGTAGCTTCTAAATGACAAATACTTGCAAAGTTTCCAACACATCTATAATCCAACTTGGTTGTCATCACTCCGTACCTAAAACCGACATCATGACATAAAGACCATTTTTTTTCTTTCAATTGCTTCCAAATATGTTTTTGTCGTTGCACTTTTCGAGCAAATTGTCGTAAACCCAACTTCAAATTCCGCCTCTTCATGTCTATATGATATTGAACCAACTAATTTCTTCAAATGCTTGTTTTGAACAACTTTATTGAAATTTGAAATTACATGGCAAACACAAAAGTTATGATAAGCATTCGGCCCTATCCAGCGTGGGAGTTCTTTTATAACTTTCATGATACCCCCATGTCTGTACGAGATAACACACAAACCAATGTGTTATGTTAAATTAAAACCAATTAAATCCATGAATCAAGGCCAACACGAACCATTCTAACTTTGAACAACAACAACAACCATAGATATAAGAAAAGTACCTTTGTACTTTCCATACATGTGATTGCCATCAATAGTAATCAAAGTCCGACAATGTTGGAAACCACGTATGCTTGGCCCAAACGACCAAAAAACAAATTGGAAGATAGGTCCACTCCCATCATCACTCAGTGTCGTACACTATTCAACAACTGTACAAGGATTTTACTGTAAACAAACCGAGGAATAATAGCATATGATTCCTCCCAATCACAAAAAATGGAAGCAATTTCTTTTTGTTTTCCACCTCGTGCTCTTTTATATGTAATTGACACAGGTATGCTCGCTGTATTATTTCCATGATAATCATGGACTTTAGTGCTTTGTCCACTCGGATAGGTGAAACTATTTCTTCGAAGATGAACTTTTGATTGATATTACGATTATCCATATGCATGACATCTCTTACACGGCTAGGGAGATGAGAACCTTTGTACGAGTTTATTTTCCACACATTGTCATCCTCTTCGACTTTATGAGCCGATAATTTCCATTTGCAAACTTGATCTTTCTCCACGCAGAAAATTGTATACCATCGATCTTTGACTTTTAACACCTTGTACTCCTTCCACTTCGATGTTGAATACATTGTGATTTTTTATTTCACTCCTCAAGTGAACTAAATAGGTAGCCTTTGCCAAATTAATCTTGATTTGGGATTGGATCCATTCCGGTCTAGGTTTGCCATGAGTTCAACAATCTTGGATCAGGCTCTCCAGTCATATCCAACACAGGGTGATATTCGCTGCTTCTTTAACCTTGTTAACTCTTGCTATATCAACTTCATTGACATCCTCATCCTCTGAAGAATAATAATTGTCATCCTCGTGATCAATGTCAAACTCATCGACAAAGCAGTTGTCAACAATTCGACCACTCACTCCCTCTACACATCCTACCATTTGAGTTCCACTAGCTTCATCATTTGAAAGTTATTTAGTGAATGAGGTGTTGTATTTCCCACAATAGTTAATTCCACCTTCCGTTCTAATTTATCAAGGATACAAATTATATATCTATCTCTACAAATCAATAAAAATCCACGGTTTCTATTCAACGCCCAGGGCGATTGCTATTTATCGCCCTGGGTATCCTTGCGTCGCGTAAGGATTTCTTGCGCGATGCAAGGGATCCTTAATTTAAAAAATAAAATTCTTACGTCGCGTATTCATGATACTGACGTAATGAATTCTTACGTGATGTATGGACAGTATTTCTACGTGACGTAAGGATTTACGTTGCATAAGGAAGTGTCATATGCTAGGGTGAAGTCAACGGTGGCGGCGGCGGAAGTCGACGGCGGACGGTTGGAATGGTAGGGTGAAGTCGATGTCGAAGGCGGCTTCGAGAGATCGTTGTGACAGACGATCGAACGAACCTTGGTCTTTGACAAGTGTAATCTTCCTTGACTCAGCCGTCGATCTAGGAAGACTTGCTTGACTCGGACTGGATAAGCAAGTGACGTCTTTCTTGACTCAGTTGCCGATCTAGAAAGACTCACTTAACTCGAACTAACCTAAGGAATCCACCTAGGGCTATTTCGAGGTTTGGAGATCAAAAATATGGGCAACCAACAAATCGTTCTCACAGGTTGATATCAAACATAGGGTTTCCGCTTGCAATTCAATATCCAACCAAAAACTACAGCTAAAACGACGTCAACAGCGTCAAAACTAAAAATGTAAATATCAATTCTCAATTTGTCTAATCTGCCTCTAAACCCTAAAAACTTATCTATTTATACTCCTAAGAGTAATACTAAGAATGGAATTTTCCAACACATGCCCATTGGGCCGAAATCCTCTTCATGACCAAAAAGGCCCATATCTCTCTCGAATTGATCTGATTGAACCAGTAGCTCCCGACTTCCAATGGACCTCATTTTTGGATATGTGTCCGGAATGGGCCCAAACGGATAAATGGTTTGTCCGAACGAGCTGTTGCAATTTCTGACCTTGTAGAAGCCATAACTTGATCATGGTTTGTCTGTTGGACTTCTACTTTGGAGAGCAAGTCATTTGGTTCTGGGTCCCAAACATATCCAGAAATGAGCTCAATTGGGTTAGCCAATTGTGAACGCCACTCTGCCCTAGTTCCAGTCCATCTTTGACAGCATCGCCTCTTGTCATCTTCACGGCCTTTACCTCGGCTGCGGGTTTGCCTCACGGGGTATTCTGAGGGATTCTCCAGCGTACGTACATCACTAAATGACCTTGTATGTGTTAGGCTTGGAGCATATGTGCAAAGAATGGTGTATAAATGACATGATCTAGAATGTACTACGAAGTGGTGGTCAAATACGAGTAATACTACGAAGTGGTGGTTGCGAGTAACACTAATGAAGTTATTGTATACTAAACAGTCTTTGACTGAAGTTTCAATCCATTCCGCCATCGTTTGTGCTTTGGGTTGCCAAGTTAGAGAGTTATGACTAGTTCGGAATTTACAAAGGAAGTGTTACTTGAAAAGTAAGAAGTTGTGATATGAAGTTACCCACATGGTTAAATATCCGTAATAGGCATTGAAAACAAGTTTCATTTCATTCCGAGATCATTTGGACGTCGTTTTGCCAAATTGGCCTTTAAGGCCTTTTAGCGTTTACGCATAGTTTCGAGTCCCGTTTTGTGTACGCGAGACCTTATTGGGACTTTATATGCCTAATAACACTAATTTGTATTATTGTTTTCAAACATAATATAACATCGATGTTGTTGACCATACATATTGCGACAAGTTAGATAGTGATGACTAATTTGATGTTTATAAAGGAAGTGTTACTTGTAAATGAAAAAGTTTTGATTGGGAGTTACACACATGGTTAAATATGCCTAATAGACATTGAAAAGAAGTGTAAGTTGTGTGAGCGATGCCTTATTGGTACTTAATATCCCTAGTAAGTGTAAGTTGTACAACTTTTTCAACAATAATCAGCATAGATGTTGTAGAACATACATATTTCGACAAAGTTAAAGAGTTATGACTAGTTTGTTATTTACAAAGGAGAGGTTTTACTTCAAAAGTTTGGTATTTGGCGCAGGCTAATCATATCCGCAACTGCCTAGAGAAATTTTGTTGGCTTTCGGGTGAACATGTGAATTATGGGAAGAGTAATGTGTTGTGCTTCCCTGCTATCGATAACAATGTACAGAGGGACATCAGCGAGATGCTCGGCATTCCTATCACCACGGATTTTGAGAACTACCTCGGGGTTCCCTTAGCTTGCAGGAAGATGAAGAAAGATCGTTATACCTTTCTCCTTGACAAGGTTTCTTCACGACTCAGTGGGTGGAAATCTAAAACGCTATCTGCTGTTGGCCGAGTTACACTAGTCAAATCTGTGTTCTCAAGCCTCCCGCTATATGTGATGCAGTCATGTTTCGTTCCTTGGTCAATCTGTGATACGATCGATCAACAAGTGCAGAACTTTATCTGGGGTACTACTGTAGAGAAAAGGCGTATGCATTTGCTGAATTGGGATATCATTCAACAACCTGTCCGTGAGAGGGGCCTTGGCATTCGTTCCCTGCGAAGCTCCAACTCTGCTCTGCTTGCAAAATTGGGTTGGAGGCATCTTAAGGATAACAAAACAATCTGGAGTAGAGTATTATGTGGGAAATATAGCAGTGGCATGATGGGTATCGACATGTTCAGACGAAGAGACATCCAGTCTTACTTATGGAAAGGCATTGTTCATAGCGGAGAGCTCCTCACCAAAGGGTTGCAGGTTTCAGTTGGGAATGGGTGCTCAGCATGGTTTTGGCTGCACCCATGGTTATATAGTTCGCCTTTAATCGAATCGAGATCGAATGAGGTTTCTCGGAACATGCTTAGTCTCAGTGTTGCAAATTACTGGGAGAATGGAAGTTGGCGCTGAGAGCTTATCACCCCTTTCTTGCCTCCTGAAATTATTCAATCTATGAAGTATGTCTGGTTGGAGTCCTCGCATGCTGCTGCTAACCGTATTTTCTGGGGCCATGGAGCCACTGGGATATATACTGTTGGATCGGGCATTAGACTTCTACGTTGGCCTACTGTCCAGCAACATAATGGTGTATGGTATGCAATTTTCGCGTGTTCAAGCTCAACAGCGAGCAAAACACTTGTTGTTTCTAGCTACTCATGGTGTGATTTTGTGCAATGCAGTCAGATGTCGCTGACACGTGACTCAGTCACCTACGTGTAATAGGTGTGTTGAACCAGAAACGGTCCTTCATCTGGTCCGCGACTGCCGAAGATTAAGGATGTCTGGCTGACACTTACGGAGAAAAATATGGCAACGGGATTCTTTGAATCTACAGAAATGCCGGAATGGGTTCTGCTGATCATCACACAAGAAGATGGGTGGAGCACTATGATGTAGCATAGTTGGAAGATGCGTAATGAATTGGTATTTACTGGTGAGGATGGTGTTGGACGGTTATCCCATATAGTTGTGTCGACTGCTGAAGCGTTTGCAAAGGCACTTCTGAAGTCAAAACCAAGGCGACTGCGAATTTGGCTGCGAGGGTACGGGAACCGGACCGCTGGATGGCTCCTGAGATTGGTTGGGTGTCGCTCTGCTGCGATGGATCCTCTAAGGGCAATCCTGGGCCTGCGGGGGAGGTGGCGTCCTAAGGAATCACCATGGCACCTTTCTCCGAGCATTCGCTTTCTCCTGCGAAAACTCTAGTGCTCAGAACTCTGGGCCATCTACTATGGCTTGAGAATGGGAGTACAAAGTGTCATTATACAATCGGACTCGAGCCAAGCTTGCATCTTTCTGTTGGCACCCTCGGTCCTTGCTGCTCCTGATTACTACCTGGTGGATAGGTGCCGTCAGTTGATTGATCTCCCAGGCTGGCTCATCAAAGTGAAACAAATTAGACGCCAAGCGAATAGGGCAGCTCATGCATATGCAAATTTAGCTCATTCTTTACAAAATACTTTTACTTCATCGTCTAGGCCACATGTTAGTACCTTACATGTACTCGCCCAAGCCTTGTTGAACTTGGGCTCTTCCTAGTTGCTTTAATTCAATAATAGTTGCTTTAATTCAATAATACCCGCAGAGGCCGAACCTCGTTTTATGACAAAAAAAAAAGTGGGATTATTAAGGGATTTTTCTCTAAATTTTTTTAATACGAAATAAATGTTAACCCTATTTATTCATACATGCACTAAATTTTTAATACAAAATCTAATTTTTTAACCTAAATATTCTTAACCCTACTTAACAAAATTAACATTACCACTACAAATAGAAAAAATATTACACTGCCTCCGATCAAAACTTGAGGAAAAAAATAAATGCAATTACATCAAAGCATGAAATTCACTGTGCTGCCTTCGATCGACTAATGAATATAAAATACTACACTACTATAAATTTAAGATCATGCTTATACTTAATCTAATTATCCAAACACGCAATACAATCAAAACTAATAAAATTTTAATCAAGGTAAAACTAACTTTTTACTGCCGGAGCATCCTTGATTTTTTTGCTTGTCTGCTGCCTTCGATCGACTTCTCCTCTACTGCCTTCGATCATTTTAAATTGTGAAAAAGAGAAGAAACTGGAAGAGGTGAACTGAGGGATGGGATGTGAAGAAACTGAAGCGGAAGAGGGTATCTAATCTTTTATTTTCTAATCTTCTAATCTACTATATAAATTGCGGAAAAAATAAAATAAAAGACTAATATTAAATGTTTTTGTGTTTTAATTGGTTAATTGACACTCCTCAATTTAATACTATTATCTTCTAATTGATGGATTTTATACATTGTAGATGATTCAAACTCAAAAAGATATGAATGTGTGAAGAATTATTGCATTAAAACATAGATTTTGAAAGATGATTGTTTTTTATTTTAAAAAAAATAAAGGAAAACTTCAATCTTAACAGATTCGAAGATCAACTCTAACTATATACGATGTTTAAAACCATAAACTTCAACATTTTTATTTATCGCTTTTCTATTTTCAAACATGATGTAATATATCGTTTCTAAAAAAGCAATTTTGTTGACAAAGAAAACTTAGTTCAAAATCATATATAGTTGAAAAATTATAAATATTGCAATATACAAACAAGAGACTTTAAACACTTTAGGAAGAAAAAAAATCCTCCATTACCCATAGATGCAGATGTTAAAAAACATATACACTTTCACACATAGTTTAAATATCAAAGTTACAACAAAAACACATATTTTTTCCGTGAGTAAAAATAAAATTATTACCTAAATAAAACATAAAACACTAAATGAAGCATGATATACAAAAAACTAAAAAAAAAACGCGCGGAGCGCGGGAATCTTTTCCCTAGTAAATAGAGGAGAGATGCGAAAAAGGGGTAAATGCCACCTAGACCTGGCGAAACTAGGATATGGGCCGGGTCAGGGCATGACCTAATTCAAAACTCTATCCATTTACAAGGGCCGGGTTAAGCAATCCGCTGCGCATATCATCCCATATAAGGGCGGGCAGGACGACCCTCGGTGCGGCCCTCAACTACTTACACAAAGAAATATAATGTCAAAATCGGGTTAAACCGCGTTACTAAAACATTCAAAACCCGTTTAGGGCTTACATAGCATTTCACCATCCAAAAACGCATACTAAAAACGTCCAATAAATGCTTATATAACTATCCACGTAACCGAGTTCAACATAACAATCCAAAAACGCATAATAAAAAAAATTCAATTTCTAGTAAATTTATGTTGTGGTAATAGTACTCGCATCTTGAATATCCATCCTCATCATCATTAACATATAGTCAGGAAACACAACATTCATCTTCATCATCATCAAAGAACGTGAAACTAGGTTTACAAAGAGTAAGACTATTTTTTTTTACTTTTTCTTTAGTATTTTGAGTTAGTTGTATTATTTATTAAATTTTATTTAAAATTATAATATTATATTAATGATATAATATTATATATAATATCGACCGGATAAGGCCAACCGTCGGGGCCATACTCCAATACCATATCCTGCCGTATTAAAATAGGACAGTCCAGGACCGGCTCTGTTGGGTAAAATCTCTTATCCATATTCTCCAAAATTTTAGAGCGGGCAGTCCAGCTCCAGTTTGGCCCGATTTGGAGCTGTTGCTCTGGAGCCTGGAGGTGCTGCTCAAAAAGATGATCATGACCGGATTGCAATTGCGTTATCGGCCCCATTAAATTAGCTAATTAGTTGACGTCGTTGCAGGTACGTAGCCCGGCTAACAGGTTGGTGATGCACATTGAAATCTCATGAAACCGTGTTGCTAAAGACTATTCTTTGAAAAACGTTTACCCTAAAATTGAATGGTAGACGACGGTGCACATGTACACTAAACAATTAGGTGTTATATATACTTAGGTATAAAATTAGGTAGCTAGCAGTATTTCTCTGAACGTTTGGTGCATGCTGGATTAAGCTCGATCTTGTCACGGCTTAGTTAATGTTTAACCCGTCTCCCTAGATTCTCTCGAGAAGAGTAAACAAACATTTGCCCATTTGAGTTCTCCTTTGTTGTCGTTAATAACAGAATTCAACCCTCAGAAAACTCGATCGATTCTGACTTGCTGGTCATATCAATCAGGACGCAAACATACACTCTAGCTAGTACGTATTTCACGAAAACTAGCGTGAGTAGTTGATCGTGAACCATATGTAAATATAATGTAATAAGTAAAGAGCCCGAATCAGATGCGAATGGCTTAACGTACGAATGTACGAATATATCCATTCGCATGCACATTTTTCAGTAATGACATACACACGTACTTTTTACATATTATCAATGACATGCACAATCTGTTAAATGTGGATGTCGTTGGCTTAAATGTGCATGTCAATGGCTTAAATGTGCATGCAGATTTTTTCATTCGGACATTCGTACGTTAATAATACGTGATTTTTTCCATACGCAAATGTTATGTATGAACAAACAACATAATTAATCTGAATAAGAAGAATGGATCCTCCTCTCATTTAAAACAATCAAAATATATGTATACATGGATCTATGAGTATATATGTTGAAGCTTAATTTCTAATCAAGTAAAAAGGACAAGTGTAGGAGAAGTTGGACTCTCAATATCTCTCAACATCATTGTAGGATCGTTGCAATTCCCCTGGTGGTCACAACTCATCATCAAGTTAAGGTCAAGGTTGAGATCAGGCAATTCGAGGTTGGAGGTCGAATTGGCAGAGTTATAATCCTCCAATAAACAACTCCCTGAATCCGAGAACTGATCCATATTGCTAGCTTCATCTCTCAAGCTTGATGATTTCAATTCTTTGTGAAGACAATTCTCTGCGTTGGATGTTTCCGGTTTAGGAGATGGCTGATCACTTCTTCTAAGGCTAGCTATCGTTTGATTTAGGCGATGGTTATTCGGGTCAATTCCCATTTTAACGAGCTTTCTTCGAAGGTGAGTGTTCCAATAGTTCTTCACTTCATTGTCTGTCCTTCCAGGTAGCCTTCCAGCAATTAACGACCACCTAACAAATGATCAAGGAATTAAGCCATATATATATTAGCTAATTTAGTACGTAAAAGCTAATATTAGTTTTAAGTACCGATTGCCAAGGAGAGCATGGAGTTTAATGATGAGATCTTCTTCGTCGTCGCTAAAGTTGCCTCTCTTAAGTCCGGGTTTGAGGTAGTTCACCCATCTCAATCTACAACTCTTACCACATCTAAGTAGGCCTGAATAAGAAGCAACCAAAGATTTAGGGATCTATCTTCTCAATGCTTAAAAAGTGCTAATTAATTTCAAACTTAAATCAATATGTAATTAATGATACCTGCAGCGTGAGGAATAGTCCGCCAACACCCCTCTCCATGTCTATGGATGTAAGCAATGAGCTTATCGTCTTCCTGCTTCGACCATGCTCCTTTGTTAGTCTCCGCATTCAAGGCCAGTATTTCATGGCGCGGAATATCATATTGTGGTCTCCTCATGATTTTCAAATGGCAATCAATCAAAATATATCTTCCTTGTAACTTCTTTGATGGATGTTACCGCGAAATAGATCTATAGAACGCAAGAGGAGGTAGAGTCAAAGAGAGAACAGTTGAGAAACAAGATAAGGTGTGATGGAGAGAATTGGAGGCAGGTAGATACTTATATACTTATATAGATAGCAGCAGGTAGAGAGTTAATGGATGTTGTGGTGGTTAATAGAGGGAAGAAGCACAAGCGTGGGCTTTGACTGGTGGTTTACTCTATTTGTATCTATATTTGAAAATGCTTGTTTTACCATCCACTCGACTTTCGTCAGAACAGGTGTTGTAATCCTTTGTTTAGTTATTATTGTTGGACCTGAAATTTCTGGGCACACGGATTATGGAAGCGTTGCCTTCGTCTCCACGAGCACTATTTCGTAGTATGTTTATATGTCTAATTCGGGTTACGTTTGAATGAGAAATGAGAAAGTTGCACTTAATGTAACTAAGTTGATCGAGTTTTGATGATTAATGTGTATCCCACATTGATTAGGAGGAGATAAACTCACTAGTATATAAACTAGGAGTAGATTGTAATTGATGTGATTGGGCCATAGAAAGCTATCCTAGTCGATTGGCTTGGGCCTTTGAAGACCACGTGCATGGTTCGATTCGGATCGGCCCGAGAAGGAGGATCACGTTTTTGGGCCTAGTCCAATCCGAATGGACTATGTCTCATCATATTTTTTTGGTGACAAAACTTAAAGCCACATTTGAATGCACTAAAGTCACACGTATTTGACCAGATACATCTATTCATTACATGTGGGTTGACCAAAGTACACACAAATATTAGAGTTCGTCGGCTTCGTTTCTTGAGTTGTACAAATAAAAAGTGTTAGAGAAGTTGTATCATGAGATTCGGAACGCTGGTAACCGATACATTACGGGGGCGATTTCAAAAGTAAGGAAAGAAATATTAGTCTCGACTCTGCTCAAGTTTGAACGATCCCGTGTTGGTATTGGTTCGCCTATCATTTCTCTTCTTCTTATTATGTTTATTTCTTTATTTTATAAAATTTGTAAATTGAAAAAATATAGATTCTTACAATCTCTATATAACTACTAAAGCAAAAACTTTTCTCCAATTCTAGCTATATCACGTGGCATACTTGATGCGGGACAACCCTTGACATTGGCTGAGACCCAAGAGGACGAGATAATGACATGGACAGAGACCCAAGAGGAACAGATATTGAGTGATATGCAAGAAATGGAGCGTCCTCCACTCACACACCATCCTCCGTCATATGAAATGACTACTTGCAGTGAAGAGACGTCCTAGACCTAGGCATCCTAAGATCCAGCATGATATCAAGGACTACTTGCACTGAAGGGACGTCCTAGACTTAGGCGTCCGTCCTAGAACTGTTTTCTATTGTTTTTAAAGTATTCTACATTACGTACTATCTTTAGCATTAACAAGTTACTATATTTGGTAACCCTAGTTAGGAGTCCTATATATATGGACTTGGAACCAAGAGTTGTTTTCACGTTGAATTTTATAGCAAGCCTAGTTGTTGAGATTTTCTCCACCCCATGCTTTCAACGCCAAACCCTAGTTCGGGCTCGAACCTCCACGAGCCATTTATCCAGTCGTTGTTACTCAGTCCAGGTCGTCTCCATTGTCACAGTCCCAAACCCTAGCCGCCGCCACCCTTCCCAAACCCTAATTGCCGTCATCTTCTTCCAGCCTTCATATCATCGTTTCAGCACCTCATTCCACTTCACAAACCCTCAATCATCATGTGAGTTCAGTCGTTTCCGCCGTCACACTTTCTAACCCTGTCTGTCGAAGCCGAACCGTCCTAGGACGCCGTCCTACCCAGATTCACATTCGCCCATCTTGTGAGTTTAGTCTTTGACCTAGTTCAAGCAAGTACTGCGTCTCCAAGGATTCTCCAGCCACGCGTCCTGCCTAGATCTGTCCCCCGCGAGCCTTGCAAGAGGTTTTCACATCAATACTCTTCATACAGGTCATCCACTGTCGTCATTCCATTGGTCACGATTTTTTACTATTTATTGTAATTTTCTTAAAAAATTGATTAAATTTGGAAAATCATGTGCAAAAATATCACAAAAAATTGGTTAAGATCTTTCAGATTACAAAAAGATTTTTTACGTGTTATTTTTTTTTTGATTTTGACCTCCCAATATCTTATTATGTTATTTTACAAATTTATAATTTTATTATTATGATATGACATAACACAAAAAGATTAATTTCTTAATAAATAAGAGATGTTTTTTTTTATGGTAGTGTTTTAAATATATATTTTTATATATGTTGAAATCAATTTATTTAAATTTGTTAAAAATTGACCTATGATAATTCGATCAAATAAGATTTTTGGTATAAAAACTCATTTATATTCGTTGTTTATTAATATCATTTTAAGATATCAACTTATTTCATATAAAATTATATATTAAATAATACTACTTATTAACTATATCGAGTTATATAAACTCGCGCCATGCGCGAAAAACTAGAGCAGTTGCGTTCTTAAAACAAATGCTTGTTTGAGAAAGAGAGGGAAAAACAAGCGAAGCGTGTGTCCGAACTTTGGTTGTTGTGATTCCATGCATCTTAACGTTTTTGTGGGAGGGTGTGCATGATTTTCACTTGCTTGCAATGGGCAAACTAGCTAATAGCTAGATGGTTGGTAGAGTTATAAATCTGGACGGGCAAGTCGAATTTGGATTCTGTCATTTTAGGTCCCGATTGAGAGTTAGTTGAATCAACGTATCGGTGTAATATATGAAGTTGAATATGTATATCATGTATTTAGTTGTATTTAATTGTTTTTTCAAAAAAAAGTTGTATTTAATTGTATTTTAATTACTAACAAAATATTATTTATTAGTCTGTAATATTTAATTGAATACGTCAAACTAAACAGTTAATTGAAAATGATATCATTCTTTTTTCTTTTTTTGTTGGTCAATAAGTTATCATTCATTAATAATCACGATTCAGGACACATTTAGATTGGTTGATCAAGTTCAAAACAAACTATTTAGGCTAGATTCAGACATAGTAAATTCATCTTATTAAACTTTCCAATCATATTAATTCAGATTTTAATTCGGATGGCCCACTTCGGTTAAAAAGAACTCTAATAGCTACGGAGTAGATTAATACAAAACCCTGTTCAAAGAATTTGTTCGATATATATCGATCGGTCTCATTGGATACTCGTGAATACAGGGTGTGTCAAACATTAAGTTATTCTAAGGGCACCATAAATGTATGTGTACTATAAGCCCCACAATGATAACAACACGGCTATATCTAACTATCTTACTAGTTGGAGTATAGTATTAGGTTGTTATAGTATTAGGTGACATTTTTTAGATTGTCGGAAACGGAAACGAAAACGGAAATAAAACTAACCTAGTCCATTTTAGTGGAATTGTTTATCGATTAATATTAGAGATTATATGTTAATATTATATTACTTCCTTATTTGTAGATATCCTCCTTGTAATCGGTATATATATGCCTTTTAGAGGCTAACGAGAACATCAGAATATTTTCTTATATCTCTTTGTCGGAAACGGAAACGAAAACGAAAACGGAAATAAAACTAACCCTATTTTTTTTACAAAACCCTAACCCTAAATTCAACCGCCACCCCTCCACCACCTTACCATCACCGCCGTCGGTCATCTACTCTCTTTCGCTGTCGTCCTCCATGGTCGATCCGAAGGAACAGTCCGGTATATCTGATGACTTTTTTACCGGAGCGCATCTGTCTATTGCGTCTCCATTTTATCTACCTAAATCGACTTGTACCCCTTGTGGTCAGTCTGATTTTGATATATCCAAATGTTATCACTTGACTTGTTATTCCGATGGACTCAGATCTAAGTTTCATGGGAGAAGAGACCCTTCAGAATTCAGCATGACCGATTCGGAGCTGTCTACTTCGCGAATCCGCGGGCGCGGCCCAGTCATCCGCGGGAGCGGTCATGTCATCCGCGATCGCGGTTTTGCCTCTGCAACTGTTGCTATTATTTGTTCGAGTATTCCTTCTCATGTTCGTTTCGAACCTAATCAGCAGGACCGTAAAACTATAGGGTCGGCTCTCACTGGTGATCAGTGGAACACTGTAGTCGCCATGTTTCGGTCCATGCCTGACCACTCTTCTGGTATGTCTTTTACTTGGGTTTTGGATACAGGTGCTTCATTCCATATGACAGGTAATAGATCTCTTCTTCGGGATATTATTCCTGCATCTCTGGTCTCTATTAAGTTACCGGATAATCGTTATATTGCAGCCACCGAGGAAGGCACTTTAACATTGTCTGATATTTCTCTAAGTCGTGTGTTATATACTCCTCAACTAGACTGCAATTTGATTTCTTTTGCTGAGCTTCTTCAAGAGAAGAGGTATTTGGCTCTGCTTACTGACAGGATGTGTGTGATTCAGGAAAGAAATTCGAGGACGGTGATTGGAGGGAGTGAGCAAAGGGGGGGGGGGGGGGGGTGTCTATTGGCTTCACACGTTGGGGTCGAGCGCTCGTGCCTGCCATTCAGCAACTACGTCTTCTGCATCTCTATTTCTTTCGCATAAAAGAATGGGTCATCCGTCTTTGTCTGTTTAATCTTCAATTCCTGCAGTAGGCCGCTTTGCAAGAAAAGATATTACTGTTGATCCGTGTGATGTCTGTTTCAAGGCGAAACAAGTTCGAAACAATTTTCCTTTGAGTTCTACTAAAGCTGATGGCATCTTTGATTTAATTCATTGTGATGTTTGGGGACCTTATAGTACTCCTGCTATACTACGGGTGCCAGGTATTTTTTGACTATTGTTGATGATCATTCGAGAGCAGTATCGACCTTTCTTATGACTCAAAAGTCTGAGGTTGCAGGATTGTTTCACAAGTTTTGTGCTATGGTAAGAACGCAGTTTCAGAAAGTCATTAAGCGTTTTCATTCAGACAATGGCACTGAATTCTTGTGTTTGAAATCATTCTTTGATGCTCAAGGAATATTGTTTGAGACTTTTTGTCCCTATACTCCACAACAGAATGGGAGAGTGGAGAGAAAACATCGTCACATACTTAATGTGGCTCGTGCACTACGGTTTCAAGGCTCTTTACCTTTGGAATTTTTGGGTCAATGTGTTCTTACAACTGCACATCTCATCAACCGGACACCCACGCCTTTACTAGGGAACAAGACCCCTTCTGAAGTCTTGTATCAGCGGGAGCCAAAGTTCTCTCATTTACGGGTCTTCGGTTGTCTATGCTTTGCTTCACAGATTCCTCGATCACATGAAAAATTTGTGTCTCGTAGTCGGAAATGTGTGTTCTTAGGCTACCCTATTGGACAATCAGGTTGGAAGTTGTAGGACCTCGAAACAGATCAAATCTTTGTTTCTCGGGACGTAGTATTTTGTGAGTCTGTTTTTCCGTATGGAGAACCCAAAGTTCCTTCATCTTCAACTGTTAGTCCCGTTCATCCTGCGTTTTATGATGATGACAATACACAGGTGACCGCACCGCAATCGCGGGAAGAAAGCCGCGATCGCGGCACAACAACAGAAGCTACAATTCTGTCAGAGACAGAACCGCGACCGGGGGAACAAAACCGCGATCGCGGTTCCACAACAGAGCCATTACTTCTCACAGAGACCAATCCGTGACCGCGGGACTAAATCCGCGATCGCGGTTTACTAGCAGAACACTCACTCCCTTCTGACGACAAGGGGAGTTTAGAAGTAGTTGACCCCACTCTTAGACGTTCTTCTCGTGCCAAGCAACCATCTGTTCTGCTCAGAGATTACGTCTGTAATACTGTTTACGGCTCCATATCTACACCCCCCTTTGCATCTTCACTCACTCTATCACCGTCCTCAGGTACTCCTTATCCTATTGTTGCGTTTGTTTCTTGTGCTAAGTTTTCTACTTCACATGCACAGTTCTTAGCAGCCATTATAGCAAGTGTTGAACCTACTCGGTTCTCAGAGGCAGTTCAGCATGCCCCGTGGCGGGATGCAATGAAGAGTGAGCTTGATGCACTTGAGCGGAATGACACTTGGATTCTTTCTGACTTGCCTGAAGGCAAGAAGGCTATCGGATGCAAATGGGTGTACAAGACTAAGTATCGGGCAAATGGAGAGATCGAACGCTATAAGGCTCGCCTGGTGGTTCTAGGGAACCGACAGGTTGAAGGGATCGACTTCACTGAAACTTTTGCTCCTGTAGCATAGATGGTCACTGTTCGTGTCTTTCTCTCAGTTGCTGCCATTCGAGGATGGGATTTGCATCAGATGGATGTTCACAATGCATTTCTCCATGGCGATCTAGATGAGGAGGTCTATATGTTTCCACCGCCAGGATAAGTCTGCAAACTGCAGAAATCTTTATATGGTCTGAAACAGGCACCTCGCAATTGGTTCTCCAAGCTTGCTTCGACGCTTCGTACCTTTGGTTTTCAGAAGAGCAGGGCTGATTATTCTTTATTCTCGCTATCTCGAGGTGATTTTGTTGTCCATGTCTTAGTTTATGTGGATGATTATATTATTGTTGGGAATACTTCTAGTGGCATTGATAGTGTCAAGGCTTATCTCATCCGCTGTTTTACATGAAGGATTTGGGGCGTCTCAAGTATTTTCTTGGACTTGAGATTGCTCGCAATTCCTCTGGAATTCTTGTCTCTCAACGAAAGTATGCTCTAGAGATCTTAGATGAAGCAAGGCTTCTTGGTTGCAAGCCATGCGAGTTTCCTATGGATTCTCATCATCAATTGGGCAAGATTAATGGTCCGGCCTTACAGGACCCTGAACGGTATCGACGACTCGTTGGCCGTCTCATCTATTTGATTATCACTAGACCCGAGCTTTGCTATTGTGTGCATGTCTTGTCACAGTTTATCCAACATCCTTTACTTGACCATTGGCAGGCTGCCTTACGTGTTTTGAGGTACCTGAAAGGACACCCTGGACAAGGTCTTCAACTCTCTTCTTCTAGCTCTTTTCTCCTGTCTGCTTTCTGTGATTCTGATTGGGCTACTTGCCCTACCACTCGGCGCTCCATCAGTGGTTATTTCATCAAACTTGGCGATTCCCCAGTCTCTTGGAAAACGAAGAAGCAAGCTACTGTCTCTCGATCATCTACTGAAGTCGAATATCGTGCCATGGCTGGTACTTGCAGCGAGATCACTTGGTTGAGGTATCTACTTTCATATTTAGGAGTTGATCATACGACTTCTGTTCTCTTATTTTCTGATAGTCAGGCTGCTCTACATATTGCTGCCAACCCCGTGTTTCATGAGCGCACGAAACACATTGAGATTGATTGTCATTATGTTCGTGATATGATTGTTGCTGGTCTAGTAGCTACTGCTTACATTTCGACGACTCAACAACCTGCAGACATCTTCACCAAGGCTCTTGGTGAAAAGCCATTTCAGTTTCTTTTGTCCAAGTTGGGCATTGTTGATCCACATGCTCCAACTTGAGGGGGAGTATTAGAGATTATATGTTAATATTATATTACTTCCTTATTTGTAGATATACTCCTTGTAATCGGTATATATATGCCCTTTAGAGGCTAATGAGAACATCAGAATATTTTCCCATATCTTTTTGTTTCAATTAAAATTGCGATTTTATTTCATTTCTCTCTTCTCCTAGTAGTAATGTTGAGATATTTGTTAACCTTAGTTTTGGGTGAGTTTTAAAATCCCCTCTCTAACTCACCTCCCCCTGCTTGCCAACTCACCTCCCCCTCATCTCTCCCTTTTTTCTCTTCTTTTGGCATACAAATTTTAGACACCAAAATCAAGTTATAAATATATCATCCATTAATAATTGTCTAGATTCATTTACGTTTCCTTTTCGTTTCCTTTCCATTTCCGAACACTACAAACAAACGGGCCCTTAGTTCTTTTTGCGCAAGTATAGTTTAGGTTTAGGGTGATGATTTATTATCTACCTAACTACTCCCTCCGTCCCCTAATATAAGGCCCATTTGCTTTTTCGACACTATTCACAAACCAAGAGAATCTTCTCGTTTTCTTTCAATATATAGAAATAAATATAGCCTATGAGATCTTGTTTGATTCGTCTCAATGAGTACTTTGAGAATATTAAAAAATTATAATTTTTATCATCGTATATTTAGAGATATTAACGTTGTAAAATGTGTCTCGATAAATATGTCAAAAGCAAATAGGTAGATCATTAAGGGACGGAGGGAGTACAATATAAGAGAGAAGCCAAGTCTTCACAAAAAATTGCGCCACCTCAACGCCATATCACTATTTAAAAAATAAATAATTAATTAATTAATCAAATTTTGAAATAAATAACCCATTCTTCCACCTTCTCCATAGTCTCCTACAAATATGCAAATCAAGTCACATATTTAAAAGATTTGGCTGTTTATAAACCATGATTATGAGGAGCATACAATAAGGAGCATACAATAAGCTTTGGTATTAAAGAGGTTAATTCTAGAAATATATGAATAAGTGTTACCACATTTTAGTGATTATGTTGTCATTTTAATGATTTCTTTAATGGGTTTATCCATTTACTTGTAGGTATAGTTTCTTATTTAGGTATGCTTATCATATGCCATACGTTAGAAAAACCGATCATTGAACTCCAAAGTTCAAGCTTCAGAGAGTATGATGTAGAACAATTATGTTTACAGTATTATTTTGTTCATAGCATGATCATTATTTTATGCTTAAATAAGACTATTTAATTGAGTTTTGATTGACTATACGATAGGTTGGTCATTCAGTGTGTTTTCACTCTGGTTTTACATACATATATTTTATAATGAAAACATGTATGGACAATTTTATTATAATTTATCTTTCAAAAATATAACTATAACTTATTTATTATATTAACATTGTTTATATAAGCATTTTATAAATAATAACCCCGTGATATTCACAGGGCCTACACTAGTTGAGAATGCGGAGTTTTCTTTTCTATGTTTGTGAATATACTTTTAAAATTTAATATTTAAAAAGCTTTTTATTATATTAACAATTTTAATATTCAAAAAATAATTTACCATTTAATGTTCAAAAAAAGAATTTATCATTTAATAATATTTAGGTTTTTTTATTATTTCAATTATTATGGTAACTAGTCCCTCTTGCCCGTGCTACGCACGAGCCAAATGAATTTTAATAAATAAAAATTTAGTACTCTATAAATATGAATTAGAATGTGTAATATTGTCTCGTATGTTTCACTTATATTTTACTTTGAATCCGGATAATTTTTAAATCTATTATTGTGTTCAACTATTTTGTTATATCTTTAAAAGAATTAAATATAATTTGAAAAATTAAATAATAAAGTACATAAACATACTAAATGCATACACGACACGGGAAAAATATAAGCTTAAACTTTAATTGTTTAGTAAAAACTAATTAAAATATTTTCAACTTTTACCAGAAGACCAAAATGTAGATCAAACGACTTTTTCATTAAAAACTAAGAAAATTCAATAACAACATGACATAATAATAGTTTTAAAAAATATTTAATTGAAATGGTAATTTGATTGTTTTTGGTTTATAAATTTTAAGTTGGGGTTCTTAATTTTTTATTGATTTAAAAGTTGAGATTAATTTTATCTAAAGTACAAATTGAGATGTTTTTTATTTTTGTATTGTATTATGTAAATTTAGGTTATTACTAAAGAATATCTTTGTAGGATATTTTTGTTATTTATTGTCTAATGATATAATAATCATATAATTTTATTTTACCAAAGGAGAAATATTGAAATTTATAAAAATTAATCTTTTTTAGCATCAAATATTTACTGATGAAGTTCTGTGTCATTATAAATATTTCTAGCACGGGGAAACAGATCAAATACTTATATTAAAGTATTGAATTTATATGTTATTATATCCTAAGTAGACTCGTCAAAAGCTTACCAAACAATGAAGCTGTTTGGGTCAAACCTGAACCGATCCGTACTTCTCGAAACTCGTCGAGGGATCCACTTTTCACATATTTTCTTCCATTTAAATTAAAAATAATAATGAATTTCATTAAATAATAATAATATAATAATATTTTATTATAAAAATATTGTTTAAATTTTATTTTCTATATTACAATAAAAATATCGAACATTTGAAACCCACTGGGTTGACCCGACCCGAACTCGACCAATGGTCGACCCACTTAAACCAAACCCGTTTTCCATCCGAACCAAAACCCGACCCGTTTGACCCGTTTGCCAGATCTAATTTCCCTTTATCAAATAAGAGGTAAAAAATGTGACCGAAAAATGAAGAGGTTAAGATTTATAAAGTGTTTGCTAATTAAATATATCTTCTTCTTTTTTATTTATTCAGAAAACATGTTACTTATACATTTTATAAACTATTTTTTCTATCTTAACCCGTAATTTTAATAAGTTGATATGATTTATGTTGGCTTATTTTGTTTATGATACATTTTATCTAAGGAAAATTTTATTTATGCATATATTTGATATTATTTCCAATTATATGGCCCTTACAAAATTAAAATTCTTTTATTTAGTAGAATAATTTGTGAAAAATTATTTATTAAAATTATATGAGCCTTAAAAAAACTTATTCCTATTAAAGTATGATTTATCATGTTCACAAAATATCATTTTTCTTAATTTGATTTATCGTTATTTTTTTTATTATATCCTTTAGTTTTAATATTTTCCATTATAAAAGGCAATATTTTCTTTTTGATTGAACATTTTTTTGTATGGGTCAAGAAAACCCCCAATCCAAGATGAATATATTCATGAATATCTTTGTGATTATCTTGTGTTAATATTTTTCAACCACTCCCAAATTTTTTTTTTCAATTATATAATCCTTATAAAATATAATTTTGTTTTTTACTTAGTACTCCCTCCGTTAAAAATTACTTGTCCCTGAAGTCCAAATCATTTGTTAAAAATTACTTGTCTTTTAACATAATTTTACACCTTTTTTTCCAAATTTACCCTACTGTTATTAATGCTTTCCTTTATTCTCTCATTATTCATTCTTTTATTCTCTATGCCATTACTTAAACTATAAAGGTATACTTGTCTAAAATTTTAATCAATAAATTCTCCCTAAAATTGCTCAAGGGACAAGTATTTCTTAACGGAGGGAGTAAAAGATAAAATCTTTATTAGGAAATAGATTGATGTATTTTCTTAAAAGATAATCTTTAAGTATATAGTAATAGATTTGTTTGAAAAATATGTGTAAATTTCTTTTTAAAATATATTGTGTGAATATTTTTCAACCACCCCCAATTTTTTGTTCCAATTACATAATCCTTATAAAATATAATTTCGTTTTTAACTTAGTAAAAGATAAAATCTTCATTAGGAAATAGATTGATGTAGTTTCTTAAAAGATAATATTTAATTTAATAATAATATAATTGTTTGAAAAATATATGTGAAAATTTCTTTCTAAAATATCTTGTGTGAATATTTTTCAACCACAATTTTTTTTTTCAATTATATAATATTCATAAAATTTAATTTTTTTTAACTTAGTAAAAGATAAAATATTTATTAGGAAATAGATTGATGTAGTTTCTTAAAAGATAATCTTTAATTTAATAGTAATAGATTTGTTTGAAAAATATATGTGGAAATTTCTTTTTAAAAAATGTAAACTTTAATATTAGACCTTTATTCCGGTGGCTCAAGGAAAAGCCCAACGCAAAATGAATATATTCATGAATATCTTTGTGATTATCTTGTGTGAATATTTTTCAACCACCCCCAAAAATTATATATATTATGATTATGATTATGATAGTTTGAAAGAAATTGAAAATCTAACCTCTTAGTCTTATTATGTATTCATGAATCTTATCTATATAAAGATTGACTATCCAATGCCAAAATTGAATGAAATTGGTACCTCATAAATGTTGCTCCCTCCATTGATAAATTTAGGATTTCACTAAATAAATTTACATCAACCATTTTTACTAATTTAAAAAGATGTCCAAAAGATCAAAATGAAGCGTTTTGCTAAAAAATTAAACACCCTCCTTTTTTTCTTTCATTAGATCCGTGGTAAAACTGTACAACGGTTAAAATTTTCCAAACTAGATATTCAATTGTTTTAAATTTTAAGTAAAAATGTGATATACTGATTATACTCCTCTGGTTTAGTATCATATAAGTAGTTAGCTTTTTAATATATTTTTTTAAAATTCAATTTACACAACGGTAATTAATTACTAAGTAATTAATAGAATTACATGAAGTTGGTTTGATTTTATTTTTCATGTAATATAACGTAAGTCATTTTAGCCTTTTAATTTTATACACAAACTAGACTAGGTCTCGCGCCATGCGCGAGTTTATATAACTCGATATAGTGAATTAGTAGTAAGGAGTATTATGTAATATAAAATTTTATATGAAAATAAGTTTATATCTTAAAATGATATTGATATATAATTAAGTTTTTACATTTTAAATATAATAAATAACGAATATACATGAATTTTTTATACCAAAAATCTTATTTGATCAAATTATCATAGGTCAATTTTTAACAAATTTAAATAAATTGATTTCAACATATATAAAAATATATAATTGAAAACACTACAATAACACAAAAATATAATTATTTCTCTTATTTATTAAGAAATCAATCTTTTTGTGATACGTCATATCATAAAAATAAAATAATAGGATATTGGGAGGTCAAAATCTAGAAAATTAACACATAAAAATCTTTTTGTAATCTGAAAGATCTTAAGCAATCTTTTTGTAATATTTTTGCACACGATTTTCCAAATTTAATTAATTGATTTTGAGAAAATTTCAATAAATTATAAAAAATCGTGACCAATGAAATGACGACAGGTGGATGGCTTGAATGAAGAGTATGCCACGTGACATAGCTAGAATTGAAGAAATGTAATTTGTTTTAGTAGTTATATAGAGATTTTTTCTATTTTATTCTTGAATTTTGGTAAGAAAAGTAAGAGGTGTGTTAAACAGAGAAACATGATTATTAAAAATGTAAGGAAACTAAATGTAATTTTTACATACAGAGTTTTTATATTTTTAATATCTATCAAACCCACTAAATATCAGTAATATTAGAGAAAAAGAATAACTTTTATATGATATTTCTATGTACAAGATATTTATTTGATACAAGAATAAAAAGTAGAAGAATATTTATTATTGATTTTACCACAAATAAATTAAATTAATTTAAAATTTAAATGTGGGTTAATATTATATTGAATATGTTTAAATCAAATTGATAATACTCAAGAAAAAGAGAACATAATTTATAATCTTATTTCTAATACGAGCCCCCACGGTAGAAATTTTCTAGATCCGCCACTGCCGATAACCCCCAATTCCTCGATCCCCACTCTCCCTTTCAAATTCACCGATCAACCTCAATTTTGATTGTGGTAATTTTCTTCTTACATAGATGACAGTGAATGATGTCTACTTGTCTTTTCTCCCCCTCGCGCACATACTTGACCGTATGATTGTGGGGAAAAATCCCGCACTCGGAAAATTTTAATTGGCACCCCAAACCTTTTTTTAAAAACCCGGTTCAGTTTTGGGCGCAACTAGAATGCGCTCAAAACTAGATCGAATTTTTGAGCATTTTGAAGGCAATAATAAAAAGAAATTCCATGACAATCACTCTTGTACACATGAAATTCAATGTCTTAACATCACTCAATGTTGTATGTTTTCATTGACTCTTTTTTTCATGACCTCTTGTAATTAAGATTAGTCAAATTAATTTGAGTTTCTGATTTCAAAACCTGAATTATGTGCTATCAGTTTGTGTTTTCAGATCGAATATAAATATAAAATGCAAAGAAAGATGTTTGGACAAGAAGGTTGTGATCACATGAGATGGGTTGCTAACATTGTTGTTGGATTAGATATTGGTGTTCCATGGTTAATGTGCAAGGAAGATGACTCTGTTGATCCCGTTATAAGTTCCAGTGTTCTTGTTGACAATCTTAATTCTTTTCAAAATAAACTTTTTAATAGTTAATGATCTTATTGTGACAGATTAATATACTTGCAACGACTTTTACTGTTATGTGTTTACTAAAACAGACCTTACAAACCTCTCATGTGGACAGAGGTTTGGAGTGGATGGTATGATTTTGCAGTAATTGACTTTATCATTAGATTAATAAAGTAAAAAGTAAAAAGCCAGATCAATAACTTTTTTCAAAGGTACACATGAAGGTTTTAGTAAATTATACTCCCTCCGTCCCAAAATATGAGTCCCATTTTCCTTTTTGGGCGTCCCGAAATGTTAGTCCCATTTCTATTTTTGTCCATAAACTTCTTCCAATTATACCCTTACTCATATTATTTTAATATTTTACATTCATCATTTCCAATGCACTTATGTACTTTTCATTTGTAAACTCTTCTCCCATTGGTTAATGAATTATTTTAATATTTTACATTCATCATTTCCAATGCACTTATGTACGTTAAAGCATTTGCCTTAATCCAAGATATTTTTGTACAATGAGACTCATATTTTGGGACGGATGGAGTATATATATATATACAAATAATATGCAGGTTTACAGAGTTTAGAGGACCGACTTACCAAAGAATCTAAATTCCCTATATTTAATTCATGTATCATGTGTCTTTGTAAAAGGATTTAACTTTTGCAATTACTAAATTTATACAAAGAGGAAGATCTGTTGTGAACTATATGGTATGCATTTTTTCCTCTTTCAATTTCTTTGTGCTTGAAGTGTTTACTTTTTACTTATCCTAAACTACATTTTTCGTCATTAGTACCAAACTTTGAGCCCTTATCGGAGGCCGTTTGCATCTAATTTTAGTAATTGTAAAAAATATTACATATTGCAATATGTTAGCATGTTGTTTTCAAACATTTACACTCAGTTTCCAACAAGCATGATAATTTAGTAAACACGTCAAAAATGTATACAATGGGGAAATGACATTTAATAACCGGTCTCGAGTTTATTCAATTGTAATGAGTTATAGACAGAAAAATAGATCATATATTCACCAACTTGGCTATTAATAAATCAAAATAGATTACCTTAGTTTATATACCAAAATCTGTGGAGTTGGTAATAATACTGCAAACAAGACTTGAACAAAAATTTAGCATATAGAGCATTGAAGAAATTGCATACTCAAATAACACAATATTTAAAAACTTTTGTCCTGTACATTACAAGAATATTAAATAATCATATTTTTAAAAACTTATGTCCCGTATATTACAATAATATTACAAAATGATATAACAATTTGGCGAATTGAGAGAAGAGGTACAAATCATCAAACTCATTTGATTATATGATATAATATCATTTCAATATCTATTATGAAACATTTAAGAAATTATAATTACGCAAGACCCGTACGCGGGTTTCAGTCTGTTGATTTAAGCCCTAATAAAATAGGAACACCAATACACGAGCTAATTGTTTGGCAAAAATAAGCACCCGAGCTAATTAGGTAATGTGATGATTTTAAAGGGAGAGACGAATTCATAGGTAGTTGTGTGTCAATTGCTAAAATGATTAATAAAACATTCAGGAAAAACATAATCACTAATTAAACTTTTTTTTTTCTTTTTGATAGAACAAAGATTAGAGACTGCTTTGTCGAGGTTAGATTCTATATCATAAAGGGTTGTGAATATGATTAGCCCAATCTAATTTTGGGACGCCTATTAAACAACGTTAAATCATATTAAAAACTGTAATTTCCCCGCGCGTAGCGCGGAGGCCCGTTTCTAGTACACATAATAAGGACCCGAGAAATATCTTACTTATTGATTAAAATCTGGTCAATTAAAGCTAGAACAAATCTGATCAATGGAAAATCTCTCTCTCTCTCTCTCTTTCTCTCTCTCTCTGTAATTGATTGATTCAAAAGCGAAAATCACAATTGATTCAAGGAAATCTCGTTGCAAATCAATTTGACGTTGTACCAGATGGAGTCGATGCGGTTTCGACCAATTTAAAGGCGAATTGAAGATATTTCCTTTGAGATTCATTCACAACTTCTATTATTTACTGTCCAAATTAATTGCCTTTTTGCTGACCTAATTATAGATCCATAAGTTTCGCTAACCTAATTCACGATGAGGAGTAAGCTTGAGCGATTTCAAGTATATCTTTTGTTGACTAATTATCGTTTCACTTAATATTTGAGTGCTTCTAGGATTTTAATATACATCTATACTTGAATTTGATGTATGATGAGTGTTTATCAAAAGATTTATTTACTACATTCAAAATAAGTATGCATTCTTTAGATGAGGAGAGTTGATATAAACATTACTATCATGTATGAATTTGATTTGGAATTACATTTGTGTGTAAGAGCTAATCAATTTGACCACATGAGTCAATGCTTCGGGTTCATGAGTTAGTACTTCTGAGTGCATGAGTCAATGCTTGCAATTGAAATATATGTTTGTACATGAGCCAGGAAGTATGTGTGCATGACTTAGCGAAACTAAGTGCATGAGTCAATGGTTGGTAGTTAGACCTGGCAATCGGGTCGGGTCGGTCGGGTTCGGGTTAAGGGTGCTCCGGGTCGGGTCTTTTTCGGGTCGGGTCATTTCGGGTCTAAAATTACCGGGTCAAAACAGGTCGGGTTGTTACGGGTTTATGGGCGGGTCGGGTCGGGTTCGGGTCTAAAATTACCGGGTCAAAACAGGTCGGGTTGTTACGGGTTTATAGGCGGGTCGGGTTCGGGTTCGGGTCTAAAATTACCGGGTCAAACAGGTCGGGTTGTTACGGGTTTATAGGCGGGTCGGGTCGGGTTCGGGTCTAAAATTACCGGGTCAAACAGGTCGGGTTGTTACGGGTTTATAGGCGGGTCGGGTTTGGGTCGAAAATTTTGGAGTCAAACAAGTCGTTTGTTACGGATTTATTGTCAGATCGAGTCGCTTTGAGTAAAAACTTACCGAGACATAACAAGTTGAGTCGTTACGAAATATTGATGTTAAATTTGGGTCAATCTTAATTGCAAATTTTAATGTATGCTTCGATAGCAACACCACTACATTACCTTCTTTTCATTTATTTGAATAAGTTTGGCATAGTAACTTTTAGTAGATTAGCTAATATTTGAAAAAAAAAAACGAATGAAAACATTTATAAATTACAATTTACAACCTATGGACAAGTCAATAACCATCGACTAAATAAAACACGGTAGGTTCAATGCGACGGCAAATAAAGACCTGATATGTTGCTCAAAATCAAAACACATCTTCACAACCATAATCAATCCATCGTTTAATGCAACTCAAGATAGATAGAGTATTAAAATGAAAACAATCTGTCAACTTAGTCACATAATTCAAACTGCAAAAAAATAACAATCTCATAACTTAGAAAGTAAAACATGTTCTTCATATTCTTGTCAATCTTCCATGTCCATTGACATTGGACTATCTTCACTGTCATTGTTGATGTCCATTCTTGTAACTTGTATAATTTTTCGAACAATAATCAACATCGATGTTGTAGACCATACATATTGCGCCAAGTTATACAGTTATCACTAGTTTGGTTTTACAAAGGAGGTGTTATTTGAAATGTTAGAAGTTGTGATTGGAAGTTACCCACATGGTTAAATATCTCTAATAAGCATTGAAACCAAGTTTCATTCCATTCCGACATCGTTTGGGCGTCGTTTTTCCAAATTGGCCTTAAGTCCATTTAAGGCCTTTTAAGGTCTTTTACTTTTACGCATAGTTTCAAGCCTCGTTTCGTGTAAGCGAGACCTTAATGGGACTTTATATGCCTAATAAGACTAAGTTGTATAATTTTTTCAATCATAATAATACATCGATGTTGTTGACCATACATATTGCCACAAGTTAGAGAGTGATGACTAGTTTGATGTTTAGAAAAGGAGGTGTTACTTGAACATGAAGAAGTTTTGATTGAGAGTTACCCACATGGTCAAATATCTCTAATAAGCATTGAAACCAAGTTTCATTCCATTCCGACATCGTTTGGGCGTCGTTTTTCCAAATTGGCCTTAAGCCCATTTAAGGCCTTTAAAGGTCTTTGAGCGTTTACGCATAGTTTCAAGCCTCGTTTAGTGTAAGCGAGACCTTAATGGGACTTTATATGCCTAATAAGAATAAGTTGTATAATTTTTTCAATCATAATAATACATCGATGTTGTTGACCATACATATTGCCACAAGTTAGAGAGTGATGACTAGTTTGATGTTTAGAAAAGGAGGTGTTACTTGAACATGAAGAAGTTTTGATTGAGAGTTACCCACATGGTCAAATATCTCTAATAGACATTGAAATCAAGTTTCAATCCATTCAGACATCGTTTTGCCAAATTGGACCTTAATCTCATTTAAGGCCTTTTAGTGTTTACACATAGTTTCGAGCCTCGTTTTGTATAATAAGACTAAGTTGTACATTATTGGTACTTTATATGCCTAATAAGCGAGACCTTACTTTATATGCCTAATAAGACTAAGTTGTACATTAATGGTATTGGCACTTCATTTTAGTAGTGTTATTGATAGATTATTAGTGTTGTTGACAAAGTATTAATGATGTTGACAATTTAGTTAGCCGTGTTGACAACTTAACTAGCCATGTTGGCAGTCTATTGGTCTCGTTGACAGTTTAATTAGTCGTGTTGACAATTTAACCAGTCCTGTTGACAGTTTATTTAGTCTTGTTGACAATTTAATTAGCCATGTTGACAGTTTACTTTACTAGTTCTCTAAAAGTTTAATTATCCATATTGACAGTTGATTAGTCTTAGTGACAGTTTATTTAATTGTGTTGACTAATTAATTAGTCATGTTTGCAATTTATTATCTAGTGTGTTGACAATTTGTCCAACGTGTTGACAGTTTATTAATGTTGTTGACAATAGTTATCTAGTGTGTTGACAATTTTTTGGGTAAAATTTACAATTTCCGCTTCTTTATTACTTTTATCTTTTTGGCCAAATTTTCGGGTCAAAAACGGGTTGGGGCGGGTCAACCCATTTTTGACCCAAAAAAAATCGGGTCAATCGGGTTGGGTCGAAAACGGGTCACGGGTTCAATTTGACGGGTTATGACCCAGAAAAATCGGGTTGGGTCGGGTCGGGTTTGCGGGTCGGGTTAATTTCTGCCGGGTCTATTGGTAGTGCATGAGCTGATTCTTCTGAATGCACGAGTAGATGCTTGTAGTTCAAATATATATGTTTGTGTATGAACCAATAAGTATGGATGCATGAGTTATTGACTATGAGTGCATGAGTGAATGGTTCATAGTGCATGAATTGGTTCTTCTGGATGCATGAGTCAATGGTTGCAAATGAAATAAATATTTGTGCATGAGCCAGTTGTTATGAGTGCAACTAGTGAATATTAGTGCATGAGTCAATGCTTCTAGTGCATGACTTGATTCTTCTGATTGCATGAGTCACTGCTTGTAATTGGAATATATATTTGTGCATGAGCCAATAAATATGAGTGTGTGAGTTAGTTTTTCGTAGTGCATGAGTGAATGCTTTATAGTGCATGAGTTTAATATTCTAAAATGCATTAAGCATTCTTTGCAATTGTAATATATGTTTGTACATGAGTCACTAAGTATAGGAGCAAGAGTTAGTTGTTCTAAACGCATGAGCCAATTCTTTTGCGTGCATGAATACTTGTTTGTGAGTATTCTCTGTTTGACAATCTTTTGCAATGAGTTGCATTGGTTGTGAAAAGAGTAATGGTCGTTCTAAGTTCCAGGGTTTGGTCGAGTTGCAAAGGGAGAGTTCTGTTAATGGTGACGAGATGCTTCCTATGTTTTAGTTAGCTTTGTATTTTGTGGATCTCTCCCCGAAAGTTAAGCTTTTTGGAGGTGGTACAACAACTTGAAGAGATTAATATGAAGTTGGATGCTTAAGTTGTATTTTTTAAACGTGTATTAGGGGAATGCTTTACTTTTTATACGTTTGTTCTATGTGTCTGCAAATGATTGAATAAAGAATGTATAGTAATGTATGGGTATTAGTTTATCAAAATGTAAATACAAGTCTATATCTTTGTTTTGTACAAAAAAAGTATTTCGAATGAGTCATTTTATGTTCATCTCTTGAAAATGAATATTTTAATAAATAAGATTTTAAATATGTGAATCAAATATTTGGTTGTGCACCAGTCAGTGATACAGAGTGCATGAGTTAATGTATGAATGTGCATAACTCATTTAAACAAAATTTATGAATGAGTGCATCAATGTGCATAAATGAGTGTATCAATGTGCATGAGGTTGTCCAAAAAAAAACGCATTTTACAACTTCTTTGCATGTGCATCAATGACTGCATGAATATGCACGAGTTAGTAAAACAAAGTGCATGAGTAAGTGCATCCATGTGCATGAGGTTGTTCAGCAAATATGCATATGAATATTTTTTTTTCTGCATGCATGACTCATTGAAACAAAGTGCAGGAGTGGGTCATGAATATGCATGAGTCAATATAACAAAGTGCATGAGACAGTCTCATAAAATTCACATGACAACTTTTTTTGCGAATGGATGAGATTGAAACAAAGTGCATGAATATGCATGAGTCAATATAACAGAGTGCATGAAGCAATTAAAAAAAAATACATATGACAACTTCTTTGCGTGTACATGACTCATTCAAATAAGTGCATGAGTGAGTGCATGAATATGCATGAATTAGGAAATAAAGTTCATGCATGATATCAATGTTCATGAGGTTGTCCAACAAAAGTCACAATACTTTTTTGTGTGTGCCAAACTCATTTATGAAATCACAAAACTAAAGTTGAAGATAAACATATAACTATTCAAAGTTAAAATTGGAAGATTTTGTTTGCAAGGATCAACCAAGCACAAATATCACTCTATGAGAATAAAACTATAGTTTCATTCTATAAAAAACAAGAGAAAAATTTACCATGATCCATAATAATTTAAATATATTCAAATATCAAGATACAAAATTTAAATTACAAATTGATTCAAATCAGAGCGCCTAAACATGAAGAACCAAAGAGATTTAATCTCCAATTTGCAATTTCGTGTTTCAGAAGACAAATAGAGCGAAAATATAGATTTAAACAAAATCGGGGAACTAAAGTACAATATCTAGATCTAGATTTGAATCTTGATTGAGCAGAGGAACCATGTCTACAACGAAAAAAGAAGACGAAGAATGGGACAGCGCCTTGAGAAGTTCAGTGGTGAGAGAAGAATTTTGATTGGCGACGAAGCAATGTCGACAATGGTAGTGGAGAGAGAAGAGTTGTTGAAATCTGGAAGAAAAAGTGAAGAGTGTAGTACACACGCAATATCCGGAAGGAATTGAAGGAGTATAAGAAGAGAGTATGGAAGATTCAGGTCGTAAGAAGTAGATACAAAATGGAGGGTGGAGATTGATCATTCATCCTCCTTTGAAAAGTCATCCTCACCAGATCTTTCTCCATGTATTCATGAATACGCATAATAAAGACCCAAGAAATCTCTTGCTATCTGATTAAAATTAGATTAATTAAAAATAGAATTAATACGAATTTTTCAAGCATTGTATCTCTTATGCATTTTATCGAATTATCGAAAATAATCAATCCAAAATATGAAGCATATACACCGGGAATTATTATAATTGGTTGGGACTCCGTGAATTATTATACTTGGTTGAGAGTACCTCAAATTAAAGCTTAGAAACTCATAACTAAAACAAATTGTGAGAAAGGATTTTCTATATTGGAAGTTAGAGAGAATAATTATCCGCTAAATAATATGTTGTGATGGATGTGAGACGAGACAAAAACAGATAAAAACGAGAATAACAAACACATAGATTTACGTGATTCACCAACGTTGTGGTGGCTACATCCACAATCAAAACACTCTAGATATAAGAACACTCTCTCTTGCTACGGTGACAATTATCATAACCGTAACTTTTCTCTCTACTACGTTATGAGACAATAGAGAGTTTATACAGTACTATCATAAAACACAAAACCTAGACAAACCCAATTAAGTCCAAAAAGCCCAACTTGGGATTCAGGATCCAAATCCTTCAAATCTCTACCTTGACTTGAATTCTCCCGTCAAAGATGTACCATACACACCCTAACAGTGCCAAATGTACCATACTCACCATGACGATGCTTGTTGAACATAATTAAATCCTCCAGTATCAGATGTACCAGATGTACCATAACAATACAAGATGTACCAGACGCACCATGAAGATGCCAAATGAACATACTTCTCTTATGCCTCAGATTTATCGTATGCACCAAAAGGTTGTGCCAGATGAGCAGACTTCTCCTCTGATCCTAATTTTCCCCACAGGGCAAGTTATCAGCTTGTCATATTTAGGAAGTCCAAACAATGTTCCAACTTGCTACGAGGTACCGACTTGGTGAATATATCAGCAATACCTACCTTCTTCACATTGATCCTCTTCTCACTCATTTGACTAAGCCTCACATTGCATAATTTAGTCATATCGTATGATGCAACTTCACCAGAACTTGTTACCATAGATCCTTGTAGAGAATACAAATTACTATGCATGAAACTATTTAGAATCACATCAGACCCCTCCGGACAAACAAAACTTCACGTTCACCTTTGAAACTGAACCCCCTACTGTCTACAGACTCAGATATATCAGATTCTTCATCATAAGTGAAACATGCAAAACCTATTTCAATGTGTAGAATCTAACATGATTCTATATCTTTATCAAGCCTATCCCAACCTCCTTGTAAACAGAACTGTTAGCCATAAAAATGCTTCTACCACCTATTTGCTTATATGTTGAGTATCGCTCTCCTCTTGGACAAATATGATAGGATGCCCCATAATTTAGAACCCACACATCAGAGTGACGAGTGTGTCCATTAGAAAATTTAGAACCCGCCTTTGAAACTATATGGTTCACCAACGTTTTTAATGACTACATCCGAATGCAAACGGAGATAAGATTGTATTTTAGAGGAGGAAAACATATTACAAGACTCACAAGAAAAGCTTGAGATCTAAAAATGCTCTATCTCTTACTACTTGTAACGATTATCGAGACCCTAACTTTCCTCTCTACTAAATTATAAGATAATAGAGAGTTTATATAATACTATCCCAAAATACAAAACCTAGACAAACGCAATTGGGTAAAAAAATCCCAACTTGGGATTAAAGCCAGAAATCCTACATAATATTATGGATTATTCCTGTTATTAGAGGAAGGTTCTAGTAGGAAATAAGTTACAGTATGAAATATGAAATGCGAAACACTTGCGTTCACAAATTACACTTCAATGTTCATATTCTATATGATAATATTCATAATCTGGATGATGACAATTTTTTACTTTTTAAGCGAGTTACACAATGACAATTTTGTAATTTTTGTGAACTTTTTTTTTTTTTTAAAATGATCTAAACGGACATGATCGTCACATTATGAACATGACCGTCCAAATTATGAACATTATCTTGGTATCTGTGAACGCGAGCACTTCGCACTTCGTACTCTAAGGTTTATTCTCACTAAAACCTTTCTCCTTTTATGAACTTAGTGAATCCACAGATTTTTCACTAACCTCAAATGTTGGTCGTTCGTCAGAGACTAAAGAGTGATTTGTCCTTCACAAACCACAAAAATTGATCCGTCGCGAACCTATATCAGCTTTCGTTCGTGAAAAACCAAATAAAAGTGGTATAATACCACTGTTTACCCTCCTTCATCAAAAAATACCCTAATTCCGCCGTTTGTGAGCATTTAAGCTTTCTGTTCATTTTTAGAGACTTCATCTCCTTTAACATGTTTTTCAAAAAATCATTTTACCTTTTTAGATAATGATATACTCTATTTACTTAACTAAGTATTTTATATGCTTAGATAGACTTAGGATCGTGTTTGAGTTTTATAATTAGGCAATGACTATATGCACGCGATTTCCCTCCTAAATGTACGCGAATATGTGCGCATAACTTGTGCGCACAAGATTTTGCACTGTAAAGATCTATGCGCGTATGTTCTGCGCACAGATTCGTGTGCATTTAGGGAAAAATCGCGTTCATATAGGCCGGTCGTATAATTAAGTATTTTTAAGATAACTAAGTTGATTTTAATTATGGGTTGAATTTGATATTAGTAGTTACATAATTTTTTTTATTATGTTGGAATTAGGATTGTGTTTGAATTAACCATACATATTACTTTTGATTAGAGAAATTGATTTTTTATTGTGATTTAGTTGTTTTAATTTGCAATGTGTTGTTGTTGATAGTATATGTTGTTACATGTTAATTTGATTTTGGAATTAAGCATAAAACAATATGTTTGGTTGATTGGTCTTTAATTGTTTCAGACCTTCAATTATACAGAACCGTGGATGTGCAAGTTCGTCTGTCATCAGCAAAAGACAAGAAAGTGATTCTAGTCCCTCCTTTAGTCAGTTGGATATGAACGGTATGATTTTGTAGATCTGACTAATTTGGTAGAATTTGTTTTAAATATTCCATAAAAATTATAAAAACAAAAGGATCGATAGGATTACCTTTTCTTAAACCGCATTTAGGTGTGAAGGTTGGCTCTGGTTCGTTATTTACAAGAATTGAAAAAGAAAAAAACGTAACACATGACATTAATAAATGGATCCAATGTTTATAAAATTCAAATTATTGTATATTTGAATACGAGTTCTGTAAGTATAATGCAATATTGGTTCGTGATGAACTAACCACCTACCTTGTTCGTGTATCACCAATAAAGCATAGTGGTTTGTGACGAACTAGTTAGGTGGTTCGATCGTCATGAAGCAGTGAACTTCGTTCATGATAGACGAATTTGCACATCAACGATTCTACATAAAGAAAAGATAACAAACTAATAAATATTGATATTTTGTGTACCGTATCTTAAAGATATTAGAAACAATTTAGAGTTGTTTAGGAGTGTTTTATGCTTAAGCTTGTAATCCGTACGAGAGGACAAAAAGTGAAGATTCATGAGAATTTACAACAATTTAAAGATGTGTCTGCGAAGAATGCATGGATTGAAGTTGAAGACCATCACATTCATGGTACGTGGATAATTTGAAGATGCATTAAAGATTGAAGACTTGAAGACCGGAAGAAGAGGAGACCGACAACACCTTGAGGAGTTCAGACCACACTCGCGGTGACACAATATCCTCACCTGTGGCAGAATCCAACCGCACATGCGGTGGACTTTGAAGACTTTCCTTATCTGATTTTTTTCGAATATCTTTTACCTTGTTTATTATTTTTCGAGATAGTTTTTCTGCATTACCTTTTCCTTTTACGCTTTTATCCTTTTAGGTTAGTTTGTTCTTCTCTTTAAACAACATTCTAGGACTAGTTAATTGTCCATCTTTTTACCTTTGAACTCTAGTTAGTTTTTCATACCAAGATTATGGATAACTAATTCCACCATTGTTGCACTTGAACGTTTGATATGCAAAAGTTATCGTTTGTGGGATTTCTCTCAAGTTCTTTCCCTCTAGTTGGACTAAGTGTCTTGTTCTTAATTATTTACGTGAATCTTATTGGTTTTTCTAGCCTGATAAACTAGGTTATCGATATTATCCATATTGCTAGGATTAATAACTCTTGGTGTAATGTTTATTTTCTAGTAGCAAACACGATTCCATGATCCAACGAGTTATGGAGTGTTCAACAAAAGTGAGTTAATTGCATGTTAAAATAGCAAACAAGTTCTTCTATTTTGCATGTATCTTGTTAGTCTTTGTTTGAATGATATTGCTCTATCGAGTCCTGAAATGAGTTCTTCTTATAAATACATACGATCACGATAAGAATAACTAGGGAAAGATTATAACTTAGAAAGTGATTGATCAAACAATTGAATTACTGTGTGGATCTTGTTCAAGTGTGACACCTTCCTTTCATATTTTAAAACCATTTCTTACTACTTTTTACTTGTGGTTCGATTTCCATACAATCCTCCCCACCCCTCGGATACTTCGTGCTTACTTATTAGGATACTTGACTGATATTATATTCTATGTGGGATTCCATACGATTGGCATGAGCATTCAACCAGCTAATGTTATAGGAGATCATATCAATATAAGAGCTTTCAAGTTCATCACTTTGAAGGATGGCGCTGACGAGTGACTCTACCATCACATTGAGCAAGAGGATCACAAGACTCTCTATGAATACTATGAACAATAGAATTTGCTTGTTCTGTCCCTTTCATGGGTTCTCAAACCAGAATCTTATGATGTCTCAGTACAATGGCTTGCTAGATAATGAAAAGAGAGTGGTCAACGCGTTGTGCTTGTGCAGGAACTCTTCTCAACTTCACGCCTAAAGATGCTATGGAGAAGCTCTAAGAGATGGATGAGGGCACAAGTAGTTCTGGTAGAACATTAAAGAAAAGAGTCAATATTAAGAACTCCAGTCTCTCAGAGATAGCTAGTGACCTTGATGAAATAAAGGATTTGGTCAATAGGCTCACGATGCAGGTTACTCCACAACAAGTCAAAGCTTGTACGATTTATCTGGAACAATTCCACCCCAGTGATGTATTTCCTCAACTACAAGAATATTTAATGCTAAGCTCAAAGTCGTGGGAAGTTATGGGCCCGAGGCAAAATTATGATCCCTACTTCAATACTGATTATCCGGAATGGAGAGATCAACCCAACTTTAGATGGAGGGGTATGACGAATGAGCAACAACAACTACAATCTAGGCTTCATCACAAATCAAAAAATCAACATCTAGGCATGATAGAGCAAATATCGAAGTACTAATCAAAGAACCCTAAAATACTAACTAGAGTATAGCAAGTGAGTAGAGGTCGAACCAAAGAGAATCAAAACACCAATTCTATGCAAAAGTGAAATACCAACTCAAGAACAAGTAACATGGGGGGGGGGGGGGGGGTTATTTTTCGAACATTTAGATAATAAGAAACAAGCAAAGCAACGATGGTTGAGAATATGATAATGAAGGGGTTCCACCTAGCAAGTATCCACATAACAGTCAATCAAGTTGGTCATAGATTATCTCAAGTTTTTATCAATCATAGGGAATGTTCCTATTCCGATCTTTAATATATCGGCATGCCAACCTATCATGATAATACTTAATACTCAATAATGAATCAAATAGCAGCTAAGATCATAGGAAGCACAAGGATGAATGCAATAACTTACAACCGTCAAGTATTGAACATGCAATCAAGTCTCTTTCATAAAAGCATTAAACTACCAGATCATGCAATTATGGATGCTACAATGACAAGGAATTCCACTGTCTATTCCTAGTCTAGCAATAGAAGACTATCAATAAGACTAGGTGATCAATCTAGCAAAACCAATAGAAATCATATGGATAGAAACAAGAGAATCAATACAAACCCAAAGGAAAAAAAACAAGAGTGATAAATCTTACAACTGAATCAACTTATAGTTTCAATTGTTAGGCAAAACAACAGAATTAGTTCTTGCTCATGGTTTGCAAAACTATAGATCTAGATGGAAGAGAGAAAGCGTAAGATGAGAATTAGGGTTTACAAAAGATCAGTCTAACTCAAAATAATACAGAAAATAACAAAAGGAAGGTCTTTCAAATGAAAATAATAAAACAAAACGTAAAAGGAAAGTCTGAATCTTCAACCCGACCCAAATAACGCGATCGGCATATTGCACGTAGTCTTCACTGGTCTCTGTCTTCATGACGCGATGACCATGGTATGGAGGTGATCACGTTATAGAGTTCAACTTCTTCTGCTGCTCTCTGTTGAGGGAATGCGATGGCCATTAACTGGGACGCGATCGCGTGATCTCCTTTCTTGGTCGCTTCAGCTTGGACGCGGTCTCCTGTCTGCAGCATATCTTCAATCTTCAACTTCGATCGTCTTTTCCTAAGTGTCTTCAAATCTACTCTTCAATATTCAATTCTTCACTTCAGCTCATATACTTCAAGTAGTAGAAATGACTCCAAAACCACACAAATCAACTCTAAAGATAGTGTAATAATCCCTAGTTACACTATACATAGTGCAGCGTACGAAATACCCCCATACTTAGACCTATACTCGTTCCGAGTAACTTAAATGAAATCTACCCTTACAACAATATGCTCAAGGCCTCAGGAAGTACAAGAAAATCTACCTAGTGCTTACACAACTCAATAAGCTCCTCCAAACATCAACATACAAAACGCAACAACAACATCAAAACAATGTGATCAAATAAGCACATATCCAAGTCTACACTTTATCCCTCCAAGTGGCCTACCTGAATCCTCCTATACCCCTTCTTCTAATGTCTCCATACACCAAAATGAGAATGAATTCTAAAACTCTCAATTTTTTTTTCTTTCACTCATTTTTCTTAGGAGCCCTCTCGGGTTTTCATCCTAACCACTCATTAATTGTTCCAAGGGCTCACAAACTCACATCACTCAAGACTTATTGTTTCCTTGGCCTAGTGCTGGCCAAGCCACCTTCTTATTGCATAGAACTTGCTATCCATGGATTTTGTATGCCTTTTTCTGAATATTTTTGGCTTTTTTCATTTTTTCTATATAATAATGCAATCTGAAAATGCAATGAAATACACTATATACAAGAAATCATATCATTCCCTCCCTCATACTTGAAATAAACATTGTCCTCAATGTAATAAAGGACATACAAATGTAAACGGGGAAGAAAAATGATACTCATTGCGGTGGTGGTGGATAGAAGGGGTTTGCATCATGGTAAAATTCCTCCTGCATGGGTGTCATGGCTGTTACATCTCTCTCTATGTTGGAGACGCGTCCAACCGTCTCCTCCAGCAGCATATGAGACTCCCTAACGGTCCTGCCAAGATCCGCCAATTCAGTCCCAAAGGACTGCTGTTGTATCGTTTAGGTTGGCCAACTGAGCAAACATATCACCTTGCCAGCTTCCTCCCTCATCATACTCATAGCCCTGACCATATTCATAGCCCTGACCATACTCATAGCCTTTAGGTGCTCAACCTTAATTTTTCCACCTCTCTACCCCATCATAAACATCCATCTGCTCATCCTCCTCAACCTCATCCTCAAGCCCCTGAAGTTGTGGTCACGCATCCGTAGGATGTCCCACATCTGTGCACACCCCACAAGCTTTTACTTGATGTTGAGCGCCATTTTTCAGCATCAAAGACTTCACCATATCCTTCAACTCATTCATATCAGTTTGCACTCTAGATGAGTCAAATGCCTTAACGGAGTGAGAACTATGCCTGTAATTGAATTGCCTCGACCCCTAAGATAACTCCTCAAACATTTTAGTGGCTTGTACTGTAGTCATCTTCAGAATATTACATCCATATGATGCATTTACCATTCTATGATCCTCATCAACTAGACCATTAAACAAGTATAGAAGTAGATCTTGTTCTGTGTACATATGGAATGGACAACTTGAGCACAACTTCTTCAATCTCTCATAGTGCTCATATATGGTCTCAGTTGGATGTTGCTCAATAGTGGTATTATCTTTCTTCAGGATATTCAACTTTGTGGCTGGAAAGTACTTGTCCAAGAAAGTCTGTTTCTTCTTGGGCCATGTGTCAATACTTCCCGCAACTAGATAGTAAAACCAATCATTAACAACATCTTTTAACGTGAATCCAAATGCCCTTAACATGATTTGATCATGAGTAATACCCATCGGCTTCATACTAGAGCAGATAGCATGGAATTGAGCCAAGTGTTTGTTCGGATCTTCTCCAGCCAAGCCACGGAAATATGGTAGCTCATGGATCAAACCAGCCTTCAACGCAAAATTTATGCCCTCAGCTATCTCAGGAAAAGTCAATGCCAAAGGTTTTTGATCTACGTTTGGGGTAGTGAGTAGCCTCAAAGTAGGCAATGGTGGTCCAAAATCACCCATCTCGTTGTCTTGGTTCAAAGCTAATCTTCGGTTCCGACGGAACGTCCTCTCAATCTCTGAATCAAAATCAACAAGAGATGAATTAGTAGCACCTGTCTGAACCATACAGGTTCACACCAAACAGTTGATAATTCATAAATTAGCATAAAAAGAGAATAATTCAATTTCCCGACAACAACGCCAAATTTATAGAGCAAATGTCGTAGTGCTAAATCAAAGAAACACTAAAATACGAACTAGAGTATAACAAGTAAGTAGAGGTCGAACCCAAGGGAATCAAAACACCAATTCTATGCAAAAGTGAAATACCAACTCAAGAACAAGTAACAAGGGGGGGTTGATTGTTCGAACTAATAAATAATAAGAAACAAGCAAAGTAACGATGGTTGAGAATATGATAATGAAGGGGTTCCACCTCGCAAGTATCCACACAACAATTAATCAAGCCTATAATAGATTATCTCATGTTCTTATCAATTCTAGGGAATGCTCCTATATCGATCTTTAGTATATCAGCATGCTAATCGGTCCTGATAATACTTACTACTCAATAACCTAATAAAATTCCTAGGTGGAATCAAATAGATCAAAGAGCATAGGAATCACAAGGATGCATGCAATAACTTACAACCGTCAGGTATTGAACATGCAATTAATTCTTTTTTCATAAAAAGCAATAAACTACTAGATCATGCAATTATGGATGCTACTATGACAAGGAATTCCACCGTCTATTCCTAGTCTAGCAATAGAAGACCATCAATCAAACTAGGTTATCAATCTAGAAAAACCAATAGAAATCATATAGATAGAAATAAGAGAGTCAATACAAACCTAAAAGAAAAGAACAAGAGTGATAAATCTTACAACTAAATGAACTGATGGTTTCAACTGCTAGGCAAAACAATGGAATTAGTTCATGCTCATGGTTTGCAAGACTAAATTTCTAGATGGAAGAGAGAAAGCGTAAGATGAGAATTAGGGTTTAAAAAAGATCAATCTAACCCTAAATAATACCGAAAATAACAAAAGGAAAGTCTTCCAAACGAAATAATAAAACAAAACGTAAAAGGAAAGTCTGAATCTTCAACTCGGCCCAATTAACGCGATCGCTTTATGCCCGGACGCGATCGCCATATTTCATGTAGTCTTCACTGGTCTTTCTCTTCAGGACGCAATCGCCATGGTATGGAGGCGATCACGTTATTGTCTTCAAATTCTTTTGCTGCTCTCTGTTAAGGGAACGCAATCACCATGAACTGGGACGCGATCGCGTGATCTCCTTTCTTGGTCGCTTCAGCTTGGACGCGGTCGCCTGTCTGCATCATATCTTCAATCTTCAACTTCGATAGTCTTTTCCTAAGTGTCTTCAAATCTACTCTTCAATATTCTAGTTCTTCACTTCAGCTCATATACTTCAAGTAGTAGAAATGACTCCAAAACCACACAAATCAACTCTAAAGATAGTGTAATAATCCCTAGTTACTTAAATAAAATCTACCCTTACAACAATATGCTCAAGGCCTTAGGCAGTACAAGAAAATCTACCTAGTGATTACACAACTTAATAAGCTCCTCCAAACATCAACATACAAAACGCAACAACAACATCAAAACAATGTGATCAAATAAGCACATACCCAAGTCTACACTTTATCCCTCCAAGTGGCCTACCTGAATCCTCCTATACGCCTACTTCTAATGTCTCCATATGCCAAAATAAGAATGAATTCTAAAACTCTTAATATGTTTTTCTTTCACTCATTTTTCTTAGGAGCCCTCTCGGGTTTTCATCCTAACCACTCATTAATTGTTCCAAGGGCTCACAAACTCACATCACTCAAGACTTATTGTTGCCTCGGCCTAGTGCTAGCCAAACCACCTTCTTATTGCATTGAACTTGCTATCCATGGATTTTGTATGCCTTTTTCTCAATATTTTTGGCTTTTTTCCATTTTTTCTATATAATAATGCAATCTGAAAATGCAATGAATTACACTATATACAACAAATCATATCATTCCCTCCCTCATACTTGAAATAAACATTGTCCTCAATGTAATAAAGACATACAAATGTAAAAAGGGAAGAAAATAAAAAAAGATCAGTCTAACCCTAAATAATACCGAAAATAACAAAAGGAAAGTCTTCTAAACGAAAATAATAAAACAAAACGTAAAAGGAAAGTCTGAATCTTTAACTCAGCCCAATTAACGCGATCGCTTTATGCCCGGACGCGATTGCCATATTGCACGTAGTCTTCACTGGTCTCTTTCTTCAGGACGCAATCGCCATGGTATGGAGGCGATCACGTTATAGTCTTCAAATTCTTCTATTGCTCTCTATTGAGGGAACGCGGTGCCATGAACTGGGACGCGATCGCGTGATCTCCTTTCTTGGTCGCTTCATCTTGGATGCGGTCGCCTGTCTGCAGCATACCTTCAATCTTCTACTTCGAGCGTCTTTTCCTAAGTGTCTTCAAATCTTCCCTAAGAATATTCTAATTCTTTACTTCAACTCATAGAATCTAAGTAGTAGAAATGACTCCAAAACCATACAAATCAACTCTAAACATAGTGTAATAATCCCTAGTTACGCTATACAAAGTGCAGCGCATCAAGGCACGTCCCCTACCACTAAGGAACAAATTAAAATATTGTCTAAGCCCCTTGCAACGCATATACAAACTACATATGCAAGCATTAGGAATTAAGAGAAACAAATCGGTCAGATAGATGAAGAATTCACAAGAATTGAGGCCATGAATTTGGGTAGTTTACCTTCTCAACTCTGGTAAGTCCAAGGGAAAATTTTAGTGCTTGATGATTCAAAGTGGCAAGCAGCTAGACGTTGCTCCTAGTGCCAAGAAGGAGGGCGTTGAAGAGAAGGAAATTTTAACCAAGGAGCCGCACCCGCGCCAAAATGACTGCACCGACGGTACCGTTGTTGAAACTTATGAGAAAGAGCGTAATTTGTGTCGCACCCAACCGCACCCGCGTCAGTATTAGACCGCACCCACAATGAAATCTCTGGAAAAATCTTCAACCTCTACATTGATGATTGTGTTCCACTTGATTTCCCCTCTATCGGTTCTGAAAAGCCACCCGCCCCATTCCCTGAGCTGCTCATGAAGAGAAGGATTTTCGATTAAAAGGATCCTTATGAGATGTTTAGTAAGTGCGAGGTAAGCACCCCCTTACTCAATCTTGTTAAAAGCATTCCCATGTATGCTCGATTCTTGAAGGAGTTATGCACCGCCAAGAGACATCAGAAAGGTCAAGTACAAAGGATGGTCCAAGTCGGTGAACAAGTCACCACTGTGTTTCATAGGCGACTACTTAAGAAGCGCAGTGATCCAGGTATGTTTTCCACCCCTTGTGTGATTGGGATACTATGATTGACAAGGCTATGCTAGATTTGGGTATTGTTGCTATCAATGTTATGCCTTTGTCTTTGTATCAAAGTTATAATTTCTCACCATTACATGATACTAGATTGACTATTCAATTGGTTGATGTTAATAATGGTTATCCTTCAAGATTGTTAGAAGATGTTCTTGTTATAGTTGGTGATTTGATATTTCCTACTGACTTTTATGTTCTTGATATGGGTAACGGGTCAGGTGAACCTTCTCCTATCTTATTAGGTAGACCTTTTATGACAACTGCTAACACTACCATTAATGTTAGGGATGAAAACATGACTATGAAGTTTGATGGTCATAGGATTGACTATAACATCTATGATATGAGTCCTATTGTTACCACTTTTGTGAAATTTATTGATGTAATTTCTTGTGATGAGATAGGTAGTTCTCCTCCTTTGGGCATCAACCCCACCTTACTAATGCCACAACGAGAGTTCTTGTCTCCTTTTGTTTTACAAGATGTCCATTCGAAGGGTGTAGTCCCTCCTTATACACATCCTCATCAACGCAAGTATGGGGGAGATGTGACTTCTAGTGTTAAGGTGAAGGAGCGAGACGATAAAGGATATGGTCTAAGGTTTAAACATTTCCATGTGAAGGTGTTGAGTGAAAGGGTCTCTTTCAGCACTAGTGTTTGAAATTGTTTGAGTTTAACGTCAAGCCAACAACGTAAACGAAGGCGCTGCTTGGAAGGCAATCCATTTAAGTAAGTAGATGTTTGTTTGGTTTTTGTTCATTTGATTGTTTTTATGTTTCTTCCACATGTTGAAGATGGAGTGTCCAGCTAACTCCACTACACTCGCGGTGAGACGCTATAAGTCAATCTTTTCCTTGAACTTAAAAAAATGAATCCGAAAAAACAAAGATAGATCATATTGGAAAAAACCACGAGAAATGCCGAGAAAATAAGAATATATTGGTAGAGAATAAAAAGAAGAAGAAGGAACCAATTTCTTGTATTTATCATCATCTTCCCCAAGACTCCAAAACACAACACTCTCTTTCTACCCTCTATTCTCCCACACGAATTTCTAACCATTCTTTCCCGAAATCCACCATTCTTGTGCCTTCTTCAACACTTTCACAAGGTTTCTTCATAAATTTCCTATGACAATTCCATATCTTCCCTTACCTCCACAAAATTTTCAAACCACAACTTAAACCCAAACTTTTCCAACTCAAAGTTTTGAGGCCGAGATCGACCACACCTTTAAAGAGGCGGACCTCACCTTGGCAAAGACACACTTCCTAGAGCAGAGACGAGTCATTTGAGCCCACTTCAAGCTTAGATTCGTGGCTCTAGGTGAATTTCAAGTTTTTGTCCAATCTTGTCGTTGCACCCTACCTCGTTCAACCACACATACGGTGACCAAAGAGTCGTACCCGCGCTTCAGAGAAACCGCACCCATGGTGAGGATTTTTGCACTTTGATTCTAATGCTTTCCAAATAAGTTTTTCTCGTTCTTTCTCTTGGATATTCTTCTTCTTGATGCGAGGATTAGCCGTTGATGACAATCTAAACACCAAAATTTAACGGAGACTCGAAACAAAGAGAATATGTGGAATTAGATAAGAGATGAAAGACAGATAAGTCGAATGATAGGCAATGGAACCAAATTAAACAACGACAAAATCCTTGAATTTAAGAACAAGAACATTACTGAATGATGATGGAACCCCAATGATTACAACTAAATACGATGGGTATGGAAGGCCAAAGCACCTTGAGGATGCTCTACGGAGACTCGATAACACCGATACTAGGGAGGAGATTTACACACACAAGAACAACTAGGAGAGTTCAACAACAATGCACACAATTCCACTTTTCTCACAAAAGCTCTCTTTTGGAGGAACGAAAACAACGTTTTCTCAATTCATAATCATCATAATAGTTTGGGTTCTAACTTAAACCAATGCCTAAAGCAAGCCTTATATAAGGGTCTTAGGACTGACCTTCAACTATAATAAAACAATAACTAAAGGTTTCCAAAAATAACAAAAGAAACATAAGAAATAATCCTGAAATATCCAAAATGAAACAATCTCGAAAAGTTGTCAAAGGGCAAATCTGTGGGCGCGGATCGAACGTTGTTGAAAACTCTCTCATATCTGCCTTTGCTAATTCACGGGCGCGGATATGAGATCTGCGGGCGTGGATTTTTCGCTATAAAACTTGTCTTTTCATCTTGACTTGAACTGGATCTCTACGGGCTTGGATGACTACTATACGAGCTCAGATGATTAACAACGACTTCAATGATGGCTCATAGCGGTTGTTTGTAGCGAAATTACCTACGAGAAGATAACTAAGCAATTGTAGGGCAAAGATCAAAGAATACGGTATAATCTCAACACTCAAGAACAATTTAGAACGAGAGAAGAATTTAGGGTTTGAAGCTTGAACTTGGTATTACTCGTAATGGTGGCTGAATGATTACAAAGCAGGCGTTAGCCTTTATTTATAGGCTAACTCTAATAATATCTTTAAGGAAACGAGATCTTATCTCTTCCTTTTATCTAAATAATAATATAACAAACAAGGTAAAAGATATTCTTTACCGTATCTTTTACCAATTACAATAATATAATAAGGAACAAGATAAAATCTGCTCGGCCGACCTAATCTTCAAGATAAACGAGACCTTTGCCACGTCTCGTCACGTCGATGACATCCTTCATTCCTCTCGTCGCGTCGACACAGTCTTCCTACGCGTAGCCCTTCACGCGTTCCACACTCGTCGTATTTTTAGGCACAAACAACGGTCTTTAGCTCTTGATCTGGTGGTTAGAACATCTCTGGATTTTGGACGAGCCATCCTTGATGCTAGCTCGGATGCTCTTGGCGTTAGCTTAGATGCTCTCACATCGTTCTCCCCTTCTTGAAAATGATTCGACCTCGAGTCATCCAACTCCTCCTCCTCTCCTTCATAGAGTGTAAGATCTTGCACTTTGAAAGTTACACTCACTTGATGCCTCCTCGAATCAGCCTTGATATGAGTAGATAAATCTTCATAGGCGTCATCCTCTTTGATGTACAACTTCCTCTTGAATGCTTTGAGTGCATGGCTCAACTTTGATGAAAACACTTGAGGCTATGGGGGCGCCTTGCCTTCCTTTATTCTTTTAGCTCCTTTATCCTTGTCCTTCCTTTTGTCATACTCATTAGCGACATGCGAAGGAATCATAGGTATAAGGACTATATCTTTTTCACGAAAGGTAAATTAATAGTGATTTGTAAAACCATCATGGGCAACTCTCTTATCATACTGCAGTGGATAATCCAATAAAACTTGACAAGCTTGCATAGGCACAACATCACATAAAATAATACAATCATAATGTCCTAGTGCTATAGTGACTTTAGCATGCTTGTTCAAATTCAACATAACATAATCATTAATCCAATCCAGTTTATATATATGGACTAGAGTAGCAAATTAGTAATCACTTCGGTGCTTGCAATCTTACAACAACTACTTTCATCAATGATCATGTTGCAATCCTTAATCTTATCTAGACAATGAGTAGGAAATAGAGTTTCTCTTTGACTATCAACACAAGGAGCACTTTGTACATGTAAAGCTTTCCTGACAATCAATAAATCAACAGGCTCATATTCAATCCCACCTTCATCATCTAAATCAGTTTTAGGATCATTAACACAAGCAACATTATCACCTTTATCAGATTCAAAAGAGATGTATTTGAAGGGGTGAAGAAAGAAAAGAGATCTCCGACGCCACCATCGAATCGTTCAAGGACAATCAATACCATCTTTGGAGGCTCTTCCGTAAGTGGCTACACCGCGTCTGCCGCCAAAAGGAACGTCAAGGCGTCGCGCGGCAAAGGAAGCGCTCTACCCATATGTCATGTCAGAAATGTCAGGAAATTCGGCGAACATCATCACCTTGTCCGCCATCAAAGAGCTTGGGCTATCCGGCGACGTACCATCAATCCCTGAAGTTTCCATCTCCATGGGGAATTCAAGAGATCAAGGGTGAACCACAGATAACGAGAGAATGCTACAGCATAGGAAGGTATGTTAAGCGAAAGCTCTATGAAACGAAGGAGGAGATTGGTCGGGTAGGTGACGAGATATATATATTGGAGGTCAAATCTTACGCTATTCGAAAAATCGAGAAAAGAAAAGTATCTTCATTGTCTGAACTGTCAAGTAACAAGGGGTCGAAGCGCCACAAAATACGAGAAAACCAAAGAAAATCCAAGAAAAAAGCTAGAGGTGGAAAAGTGACCCCCGGCGCGTCGAAGAAAGAATCATCTAAGAAACGAAATAAGAGCGTCGACAAGAATGACGCATCTCTAAGCAAAAATGGCAAGAGTTTATGGCAAAGAACGCTAACCTAAGCTACATGATCTTGAAACACCATCCACCATAAAAATTCCGCCAGAAAAAGTCTGAAAGTTTTTTACGTGTTTTCGATTCCCTTCCGTCTCCCTTTGCATGAGTAGGATTATATTTTCCAATAAGAACATGCCGTTATCTTAGGGTCAAAGCGAAGAGGGGTCGTGGCGACTAGGGGTAGGCGTCAATGTCATAGTTTGTCGATCCATGATGCATCTTTTATTAATATACAAATAGACCTTTTCTCTCTCCAATGTGTTAAGCATGCCGAGTTGTTTCATTTTTAAATGACTTGCTCTATGTCTATTAAGAGAACGTGCCTCTTGAGTATGGTGCACCAAATAAGAAGTAAGAAGGCCGCGGCGAAAATCCGCGCCGGGGGCGAATTTCGTTAGCCTACGCGTTCAAGGCTCCATCTACGCGTACGCAACGTTAGCCGAACCGCCGACTCTGAGTCGACGCTTCCCATGATTGTTAGCGACGTGTGGCAATGGTCATGGGGAATGAAGCCCGGAACCTCATGAAACCGGCCAGATCCTCTAAGCAAACAAGGTTAAGCCTATTTGACACGGTCATTCTCCAGAAACGCGTCCTCACGCCTTCCAGCCCCTCTGAGAGTCATGAATCCACGGTCATATCGCCAAACCGGCTAGAAGGCGTCCACCGGCATCGTAAGTCCAAACAGTCACGAGTTGGACGCTACACGGTGAACAGGTCAGTCGATTAAATGAGTTCGACGTCGACCTGACGCTAGCGTGTGGTAAAGGATTCACCATAAGTAAGAGGTGATGTCACAAGCTGATGAAATCACGCACTGACCTACATCCGCCACTCGCTCCGGGTTCGGAGGAAATGCTGGACCCAACCTTCATGTAAGCCGGCAAAATAACAAAAGTAGCCACAATGACCGTAACACCCTAACAAGTAAGAAAAGAACTCTTCTAATACGTTCATGAAACGAACAAAGCACTATACCAGGGGTAGAAAACCACACCCTAAAGATAAAGTAACGAAGGTCAAGGACCTGACCTACGCATTCATAAGCAAGCTACGCGTAAAACATTGCAAAGATCCTACGCGTAAGAAATCACAAAAAGCCTGTGGAAAATGTACATAGTCAAAGTATAAGCACCACAAAATGTCAAAAATCAAAGAAAGTACAGAAGTCTTTGGTAGCTTCAGCCCAGCCGACAAGAAGCCTAAGCTAAACCTACCAAAAGGGGTAGGACTACGCCCAAGAAACCAGGAAAATATGAAGTATCGTCGCAATAACTCGAAGACAGACGCTAAAAAGTGGTGAGGTATAAGAAAGATCGAGAACAAGAAACTCGAAACACAGAGAAACGTTGTCGCCAGGAAAACAAAGAAGCACATTCAATATTAGAAGACTCAAGGGGTGGAAAAAGAACGCCGAATGCATTAGAAGAAACTCCCACCAAGGAGAACAAAGGTGACAATATTCAAAAGAAAAGCGCCCCAAGATATGGACAACGCGTACAAAAAATAATAGTAATAACAAACGAAGAAAAAGAACCAAAGAAAGTCACGGAGATTTAGACTCGCCCTCAGACGTCCCAGAACCAGATGCGTGATCATTGCTTTCCTCGATGTCGTCAGCTGCAGGTTCCTCCTCGTCAACACCTTCGTCACCTTCGACATCCGCAGCATTAAGACTAGGAGCGTCCTCCTCCATAACGTCAAGATCCGTGTTAAGACGCGAAGAAGAGGGACCTCCCTTGACGCCTTCGGGAAATTCAGGATAAGCCGCCTCGAATTCCCTACGCTCAGCCACTGGATCCCAATCATCATGCTCGTCGGCACCGTATTGTTCCAAGACCTCCACTCTGGACAACCAAGACCAGTAAATCTTCGCCTCGTGTAGCTCTGAATCATGTTGCGCCTTCTTCTTCTCCACATATGTCCTCAAAGTAGCAAGATTCTTCTCTAAGTCCTTGACCTGTTCGACAACCGCGCCGTGAAGATTGAGAACCTCAGTGGCCTTGTCCTTAGCCGCTTTCTCCGCGTCGCAAGCTTTCTTTAGCAAGTTGTTAAGACGTTTGATCTCCGACTCCACGTCGGACACCTTTTTCTCCAACGTCTCCATCCGTTCTGGATACGTAGATAAAAGCGTCCAGGCACATAGCGACGCCTGAATTCCCTGAAAGAAGGAGAGGAAAAGAATAAGAAAGAAAGCTCGGGAAATATCAGAGTAAACTAAGAGTTACAATCTTACCTGCCACTGAGCAGCGTAGGCTTCTCCCATGACGTCGGCCGGGTCCAGCAACGAGTAATGGTCGAGTGACGACAAGGAACAAAGCCCAGTCAAAGCCTTGAGAAGCTCCCTTCCCGAAGCAAAAGTATGCGAAATCACGCCAGGGAAGTCATCCACAGACAAATACTTGTCCTCAGAAGCTTCGACCACTTTCTCCTTACTTTTCCTTGACCGCGTCGCCTTGGCCGGAGAAGGAGATGGTGAAGAATCCAGTGTGGCCATACGGTCGATTTCTATAGGAGCAGAAGACGAGCACCCCTTTATGGCGATTTGCCTCTTTTTCGACGTCACAAGATTTGTGGCAGACTCGTCGCGTGCACGAACGCGAGAAACTGAAGCTGTGACCACCAACAAAGCACCATGAGTAAGAAATGCGTGAGAAAAAGAGAGTTAGATAAGCGAACGAAAGAAAAATAGTTTACTAGATGGAGTCGCAAGGACGCTACGATGACCTTCTCCGTCATGCCCATGGAAGATTCGATCAACTTCGGGGATCGCCAAAAGCGCAGCTATTGCCTTCTTCGATTGAGTCCTTGTCTTAAGAGCCTCCGCGTTGACTGAAAGATACGCAGAATCAAGCGTAAGTAAAGTGTCAACGCATGAGAAATGAACAAAAGAAAAGGAAAACTCAGCAAGCAAAATAAGAAAGCTTACTCCTAGGATTCCAATCCTCGATGAGCCAGGAGCATTCATCTCCAAGAGAAGATTTCTCCACAAAGTAAAACACCTCGGCCCAACCCCGATCAGCCGTACTCTTCTCGAAAGCTATCCGAGCTTTCTTCTGCTTGAGTTTAAAGTAGACCCTACCTGGGGATGAAAGAGAAAATGATAAAGAATGGACGAGATCCGCCGCAACAAAATACAGGCCATACTTATCTATGGCGTTATCAACAGCGCCAAGAATCCGCCAAGCACCCAGGAGAAGCTGGCCCATCGCCAAACCAAGGGCGAGCATAAACGCCTTGACCAAAGGCAAAAACGGGAATCGATGTCCCGCTAAGAAAGGGTTCTCATAGACCGAGATCCATCTCGGTCGGTGAGCGTCAATGCAAACCCCCCTCGGAGGGATTTCAATCTTCACCTCCGGACCCAGCTCAGCAATGGATCTCATACGGATAATATCATGCGCCTTGGAGTAATATCGATCTGAGTCACAAAGCACTTTTCTTGGCTCGTAGAGAATTGGTGTCGGCATAAGTAAAGAGGGAAATGAGAAGTTAAGAGTGGAATCGAGTGAAAAGAAGCAAAGAGAGCAAAGAAGTGTTCGAGGTAAATGAGATTAGGAGAGGAGTATAAAGAGAAGGAAGTTCTTGCCCTTATATAGCTGAAGAATCGCGAAGATTACGGGACAAGATATTCTCTCAACGGCATTATCCTCCAGTAAAGAAAACTAGTCGGCACAGATTACGAGGCACTCCACCAGATTGAAGACGATGACGGAGAAATAATGATCGAAGCATTACGACAAAGTTAGAATCCTAGGTGACGTAATCTCCAACGCGTTCCAAGTTTAATGAAGACGTATTCCATGAAGAAAAAAGGTGTCTCCCAGTTCTACTAGACGTTAAGCCATGTAAGACGCCTTAGGGGTATTGTTTGTGCCTAAAAGAACGACGAGTAAGGAATGCGTTCTGAGATACGCGTAGGGCGACCACGTCGACGTGACGAGATGTAGCAAACGTCCCGTTTGCGTTGATGACAAAGTCGGCCGGTTGAATATAGTCCTATTTCTTTATGATATTGTTGAGGCACTCTTGTTGAGGCGCACAATATATGTACGCCTCAACAGACCCTGTTGAGGCGCCCTTGTTGAGGCATATATTGTATTGTACACCTGAACAGATATTTGTTGAGGGGTATATTTTTTGCCCGCCTCAACAAACCCTGTTGAGGCGCACCCTTTTGTTCGCCTCAAAAATTTGACTTAATATAAAAAATTCTATAAATTAAATATTACTACATGTCCCACGGATCACTATTTTCATCCCTTGATTAGTAAATAGTAGAAGCAGATCCAACGACTTAAAATAACTGTGTTTCTTTTTCAATTCTTCTCATATCCCGGCGAATTGAGATTAGTTTGTAAATTAGGGTTTGATGTCGTACAATTTAGGGTTCTAAGTTCATATTAAGGGTTGTTTCTGTCGGATTTTTTTTATGTAAATCGAGATTAGTTTGTAAATTATAGCTTGCAGATCTGTGTACCAGATTTAGGGTTTCATCTTTGATTTGGGTTGTAAATCTGATTTGCAAATTTGTAACATTTCTTCCAATAAATCTGAGTTTAAATCCTAAGGAAATCTGAGATTCTGAGCAAATGGTTATTATAAATTCGAGCTTCAAATATTACTGAAATGAAATCCTACGCAAATGAATATTGTAAATTTCTGCTTCTATTAATTTTGAGGCGGGCAAACTCCATAAATTTGAGGCGGGCAATACTTTGTCCGCCTCAACAAGCCTAGTCTTTTGAGGCGGACACTTGAACTTATAGGCATAATTTTGTCTGTTTGTTGAGCAAGGCAGTATAGTGACCGCCTCAACAAGTATTTACTTGTTGCAGCCCCCTCAGTTGCAGCGACCCCTTGCCCGCCTCAACAGAGGGGGGGGGGGGGGTTTGCCCGCCTCAACAGGAGGTTTTTCCACTAGTGTTCTAGGAAAGATATCCGAGGATGAGAGAGGACATGTTGCCGATATTGTGGAAGGCAGCAAAGTCGGCCCTAATTTCTTATATGGTTCTTCTTCCACCAAATTGTTTGTGGGCCTTTCAATGGCTAAGCCCAATAAGAAGTTCTCAAGGAAAATGGACCAATCCTCTGGACCTGCCACTCCTCTCAATGAGGCCGAAAATGATGAAGTAAGCGGAATTGGAAAAAGACGTAGGGGTGGATCTGCTACTCCTGCGCCCGTTTCCCTTGCAGTCGTTCCTGCTATCTTAGCTTCTCAGCCTGAGCAATGCCTGGACATGGAGGTCGTGGTCGACCTGGAAGCTGCGACCCATATGGGCCAATCCTAGTAAGGAGTTCTCTCTTTTTTCCTCTGTTATTATGAACGTCCTATTCTGGAATTGTCGGGGAACCGCTAAGGCGGGGTTCCGGCGCAACATCAGACATATGGTCCAGTACCATATGGTTAAGATCTTGGTTCTCATGGAAACTCACGTCTCGGGCCCCGCTGCCCAAGCCATCTTCGATCGTTCTCCCTTTCCTAATTCTTTTCGGGTTGAAGCTTCTGGCTTCTCGTGAGGGATTTGGGTGCTTTGGGATGATGTTGTTATCTCTTTGCAAATTGTCAATCAAAATGCTAATTTTATTCACTTTTCTTGTGTACTGCAGGGTGTCTGCTGTCACTGTATTGCTGCTTGTGGGCCACCTACTCCTTCTCGCAAAAATATTTTTTGGCCTGATCCTGCAAGGGAGTTTGGTTCTTTTAACGGTCCTCTGATTCGTGCCGGAGATTTTAATTGCATTTTGTCCTTAGCTAAGCGTCAGGGCGGATCTGGCAAGCTCTCTCCGGACTCTGCTGACTTTTTGGCGCTTGTGAACGCTCATGGTTTGATTGACATGGGATTCTCGGGGTCTCGTTTCACGTGGTCTCGTGGTTCGCAGACCTCCACCAGGATCTCGAAAAGGCTGGACAGAGCCTTCATGAATTCAGACAGTCGCTTGCTTTGGCCCGAGGCTAAGATCACTCATTTGGCTAAATTCGGATCCGATCATGCTCATTTGCTCTCTTCTCTTACAAGCCGGGCTCCGGTTTGTCGTAGTCGTAGGCCTTTCCGCTTGAAGTGGCTTGGTTCTCGCACCCAGACTTCTTTCAGTTTGTCCAATCTGTTTGGAAGAATCACTCTCCCTCTCTTGAAGCCTTGGCAGGAAGGCTTGACAACCTTTGGTAACATTCATGGCAGGAAGGCTTCGCTCTCTTCTAAGTTGAGTGTTGTTCAGCAGACCGATGATCTGGGTTGGCCGCAAAGATTACTGGATCAAGAGGCTCTTCTTCAGGAGGAGCTTTCCTTGGTCCTTGAGCAAGAAGAGATCTTTTGGTTTCAAAAGTTGAGGGAAAAATAGTTGCTCTTCGGGGATCGGAACACTGCGTTCTTCCACGCCTCTACTATCGTTCGTTGCAGTAGCAACAAGATCGAGAAACTCAAGGACTGTGATGGTACTTGGTTTTTTACCCGAAGGCGCTTGAGCGCATGGCGGTGGATTTTTTCTCGTCTCTTTATCAGTGGCCGGTGGAGGAGAGGTCCTCGATCAATATGTCCAGGATCGGGTTCCCCTTGCTGCTGGACGAGGATTGGGCTGGTCTGCGCGCGCCCTCCTTTCTTGGATTTAGATATCTTGAAGGTTGTCAAAGGTATGTCGGGTTTCAAGTCGCCTGGTCCCGATGGCTTCCAGCTTGTCTTCTATCACCGTTGTTGGCATATTGTTGGGGATTCCGTGTTGAGTCTCATCAAGAGCTTCTTCCGTTTAGGTGCTCGTCCTGAGGGTCTTAACGCTACTTACATTGTCCTCTTGGGTAAGCTCTCCAACCCCGACTCCCTGGGCCAATTCAGACTTATTAGTTTGTGCAATGTCTTGTATAAGACCATCACCAAGGTCATGGTGAACCGTATTCAGCCTCTCATGGATAAGCTCATTGGCCCCACGCAAGGGAGTTTTATTCCTGGTAGAGTTATCGTCGATAACATTGTTCTTCTGCTAGAGGTGGTGCATTCTATGAGACGTCGCACCCGGGGGAAGAAGGGTTGGATGGTTATCAAACTGGATCTTGAGAAAGCCTTTGATAGGCTTAGGTGGGATTTCGTCTTTGATTGGCTTCTTGCAGCGGGTTTTCCCTCCATTTGGGTGGATTGGATTTTCGAGTGCATCTCTTCTGCCTCGCTTCAGGTGGTGTGGAATGGTGAGGTTACGGACTCGTTTTGATCTGAGCAGGCCATCCGTCAAGGGGACTCCCTCTCGCCTTATTTGTTCATCCTTTGTATCGAAAGGCTCAGTCACCTTATCCTCGGCTTGGTTAGCTCCGGTCTCTGGAAGCCTATTAAGCTTTCTAGGAATGGGCCTTTTCTCTCTCATGCTATGTTCACTGACGACATCATCTTGCTCGCCGAGGCATCGGTTAGTCAGATGAGGGTCATCATGGTTGTCCTGGATTGCTTCTGCAAGTCTTCTGGGCAGCGCGTCAGTATTGCCAAAACTAAGATTTTTGTGTCCCCGGATGTGAGTGACTCTCTTGCTCTCTCCCTGCATCGGGCCAGTGGGTTTGAGGTCACCAAGAACCTTGGGAATTACCTAGGGGTCCCGGTTTTGCATAAGAGGGTCTCTAAGGATATCTTCGCGCCGCTTCTCAATAAGATCTCTAGGAGGTTGTCTGGTTGGAAGGGGAAGTTCCTTAGCTTTGCTGGGAGGGTAACCCTCAGGAAGTCGGTTCTTGCTTCACTGTCGGTTTACGCCATGGGTTCCTTGCTTATTCCTGAGGCTATTTGTCGTCAGATCGATAGGTCTTGTCGCTCCTTTATTTGGGGTGAATGGGATAATTCTAAGAAGGCTCACCTCGTGGCTTGGAAAGACTTGTGTTTTCCTAAGGATGCGGGGGGACTTGGTCTTAAGCGTATGGAATACTTCAATGTGGCTTTGCTTGCAAAGCTTGGTTGGAGGTTCCTGTGAGAGGAAGACAAGTTGTGGGTCAAAGTCTTATAGAGCAAGTACATCAAGGAGGGGGGATTGTCCACTAGCACTCCTTCCTCTCATATCTGGAAAGGTCTTCGTCTTGGTGTCTCGAAGGTTGTTGTTGGGGGAACCAAGTGGCTTGTGGGAGACGGTTCTTCCATTCGTTTTTTGCTTGATCCTTAGGTGGAAGATTTTCCTCTCGCTCAGCTGGTTGCCTTGCCTATTCCGCCAGATATTCATGAGCTCCCTGTCTGCGCGTTCTGGGCTGCCGACGTTGGCTGGATTTGGGATTCTTTTGCTCAGTTCATCTCTCAGGAGTCTTCCTTGAAGATCGCTATGCTGTCTCTCGATTTGACTGGAGTCTCTCTGGACCGTATCTCTTGGAGCGGCTCTTCTTCACGTAAGTTCTCAGTGGCCTCTCCACATAAATTTGTAACTAACTCTTCGTCTATCTCGTCGGTGGATATGCAGGTTTATAGGGCCATCTGGAAGCTTTCGGTCCCGGAGCTTATTCGTGCTTTTATGTGTTTAGTCGTGCGGGGTGCGATCCTTACGAACATTGAGCGCCTTCGAAGGCATATGGCAACGGACGCTACTTGCGGTGGTTGCAGCAGCTCCTCGGATACTTGCCTCCACATCTTTCGCGATTGCCATTGCTTGGGTCTAATTTAGCAGCACCTCCTCCCTCCTTTGGCTACTGCTGATTTCTTTTCATGGATTTTGCTTGTTGGTTTAGAACTAACATTTTGAATAGCATTGTCGGGACCCTTGGGTTGCAATGGTCTGCCATCTTCTCTTGCGCTTTGTTCTGGGCGTGGAAATGGCGTGACTGCAGGGTCTTCCGTGATGGTGCTTGCCCCAGCAACAAGGCTGAGTTCGTGCTTAACTGGGCGGGTAAAAATCTAAAGGTTAAGAACTCTCCTTCTAGGATGGGCCCTGACGTCCTCCGCTCCACTCGTTGGATCGCTTGGGAGCCGCCTCCTCGGGGTGTGGTTAAGATTAACACCAACGGCATTGTCGATCCTGCTGGAGGGGCTTCCGCTGGAGGTGTCTTCCGTTGTGACAGGGGGGCTGGAAGTTGGGGTTCCTCCTTAACATCGGTATTTGCACTGTCCCCAAGACGGACCTGCTTGGTGTGTTCCATGGTCTCAATCTGGCTTGGAATCACGGTTTTAAAAACGTCTTTTGGGAAACTGATTCCCAAGCTGTTATGAGCCTTCTCTCTTCCCATCCACCTCCTCATCACCCCCTCACCTGCCTCGTGGCCTCCTGCCAGAGCCTCCTTTGTAGGAACTGGGTTGTCCAGTTCCGTCACATCTACCGAGAAGCAATGGGTGTCGCTGACGCCCTTGCCTCGCTCGCGTTCTCTTACCCGTTGGGTCTCCACCTTTTGACGGATCCGCCCATTTTGATTTGTAACACTCTTAAGGATGATTTCAAGGGATGGGCTAAACCCCGCCTTGCTTTAGCCAATTTATAATTAATGCAATCCCGAGTGCTTCGGCACTCAACTTCACCAAAAAAAAAACATTTCCTCCACTTTAATATCGACGACCTATCTGGAACCTTTCTCGTCAGAGATACCTCCGCCATTACAGTCGAGATCTTCGCAATCAGCATCTTCAAAGATCTTATCCTCGGATCCGTTCGCGTCATCCTCGGCAGGTTTCTCCCTCGCGGTGCACTCCATTTCACTGATCTGCGGACTTCGTCATCGAAAATTTGACCTCCTGCATTCGGCGCGTTTGAGATCTGGCGTCCTTCAGGCAGATTCCAAGCGATTCTTAACATCGCAGCCAAATTGCTAATTACACTATTTATGCCTCAACCGTGTATGCGACACTTTCCTCGGAAAGCACCAGTCATGCACATCAAGGGAAAAGAGAGTCGGAAAAAAGCTTTGTTAAATTGAGATGGATATATAGTATAATAAGATTGTAGATCGAGATTAATGAAAATGTGTTGTATAACTATCAACTAATAACTTTAAAAAACTTGCAACAATTTGAAAAAGGAAAAAGAGGAAGTTACGAACATAACAACTTCAATTCGATTCTCTGACAACAAGCTTCTCCTCCCTCTCCCACATGGTTTTTCATCATCGATAGATTCGCTAATTACACTATTTAATCATTAATCATCAATTGAAAGGAAGAAAGATCGGATCTGGATTTTCACATCGATATGCTAACCCTAAGTTTATAACCTATCGCAAATCACGAAAACCAAGACCGTGATGGCGGAAGCCCAACTGTGGAAAGACCGTCATCTGGCCTCCAGGTCTGAGGCCGGATGGCTTCAATGCTTTCTTCTTCAAAGTTGCTTGGAATATTATTGGGTTCGATGTCGTGTCTGCCATCCACAACTTCTCTTCTAGTTATATGCTTAGACAAATTAATCACACGACTATTGCCCTTGTGCCCAAGAATAATGCGCCAACCACTGTTAATTGCTTTCAGCCTATTTCTTGTTGCTCCACATTATATAAGGCTATTGTTAATCTCATCACGGGTCGCATTAAACCGGCTCTTACTCCGATCAATGGTGGCTACCAAGGGGGCTTCATTCCAAACCGTTCGATTGGGCATAACAACCTTCTCTGCCAAGAGCTATTGAAACACTATGACCGAAGAACATATCCCCTCGTTGCACTATAAAAATCGACATTCGAAAGGCCTTCGACTCAGCCAATCATTATTTTATTCTCCATGCTCTCGGGTTCTTTGGTTTTAGTCCAACCTTGGTTCAGTGGGTTCGTTCCTGCATCACTACTGTGAGCTACTCCGTCAACATCAACGAGACTCTTGAAGGTTTATTATTTAAGGGCAAATGGGGGCTGAGGCATGGTCATCTCCTATCCCCTTACCTATTTGTCGTCTCCATTGAATATCTTTCTAGAATCATTGTCGAGAAGACGGACAACCCGAATTTCAACTTTCACCCTTGTTGCGAGCGGCTTAAAATCACCCACCTTTGTTTTCCTGACGACATCATCCTGGTGATCTTGGCTCCGTCAGGATTCTCATGGAAGCCCTTGACCTCTTTGGAAACATCTCTGGCCTTGTTTGCAACTTCTCCAAATCTGTTATTTACTTTGGCGGTGTTCCTGAAGATGAAAAATCAGCCATCCTTGATCTTGTTCGTTTCTTTGTTGGCTACTTGCCTGTGACCTATTTGGGTCTTCCTATGAGATCAAAAAAACTCCACACTTATGCCTATTCCCCACTCATCAGCCGCACCCTTGCCCATATCCAATCTTGGACCGTAAAAAACATGTCCTATGTTGGACGTTTACAACTAATACGTTTTGTCCTTTTCAACTTGCATATGTACTGGTGTTCCGCCCTTCTCATTCCCTCGTCGGTTATGGAGAAAATTCAAGGCTACATCCGTAACTTTCTTTGGACGGGTAAAGAGTGTGGTCGCCGCAACCTGGTTGCTTGGGACACTGTTTGCAACCCCAAGAACTGTGGCGGCCTCGGTATTAAGGAACTCCTTTCGTGGAACAAAGCAAGCGTCTGTTCTTGCTTCGCCTCGGCAAACCCCAACGGCTCCTACTCGGCTATATCTATTTATCAGATTTTCAAACCTTCACTTCTTGCTTCGCCTCTGTTCTGCTCCATCTGGGGTTCCCCCCCCCCCCCCACTGCAGTTTCATCACATGGATCGCTCTCCACCATCACCTTCCTACTCTCAGCATGCTCACCTCCTGGGGCATCACCACTAACAACACGTGCAAATTTTGTAACACAGTCAGCGGAACCGAAGATCACTTATGGTTCTTCTGTTCATTCTCCAATTCTGTTGCGGATATTGTGCTCTCATGGCTTGGCATCAACAGCCGCTTCCAAGACGTCACCAGCTGGTTTTCTTGGGTCTCCTCCTCCACAAACCAGCGCTCTTTCTGTTACAAGTTCAGGGCTTCTTTCTTCACCAATACGATCTACTACATTTGGCGTGCTCGGAACCTTGATCTCTACCAACAACAAAAAACAATCGTCTCGGAATGCCTTGCCTTCATCAAACAATCTATGAAACAATTCACCATTGCAAATTGGACCATGAATAAGGATCTTTTGTCTTGGAGAAGTATGCTCAATTAGTCTCTATCTATGTTCTCCTCTTTTTGTGTCTTCTAGTGTTCCTTTGGTTTCACTTTTGTAATCAAACATGCGCTTGTACATCCTTCCTACTTTTCTAACACGAAACTGAAAATTTCCAAAAAAAGTTCTTGATTTCCATTGACAGTTGTAGGTTTCTAGTGGATGAAACCTCGTTATTCTTGTCTACTTTGGGATCAACACCAAACTATTCCTGTCTATTCTGCTCATTGAAATTGGCTTAACATCTTGCTTTTCTTGCCTAACCGGTTGTTCAAAGTCACCATGTGTGTATGTCAACAAAAATTCATATGTAACAATCATGTTATTATTGACAAAAATTTTGTTTGAGTTGTTACTAGATTATAAATTATTAATGGTGTTCACAGATTACTTAGTGGTGTTGACACTTTATTTATATGTATTTGACAGATTATTAGTGTACTTGATAATTGTTTGTTATATTGTTGACAAGTTATTAGTTGTATTGAGAACTTTTTTTTTGATGTGTTGACAATATTTGTAGGGTGTTGATAATATTTATAGTGTGTTGACATATTTTTTAGTGTGTTGATAGTTTTTTTGTACGTTGGACAATATTTTTAGTGTGTTGACAACTTTTTTTATTGTGTACAATCTTTTTAATATATTGACAGTTTTTTTGTATGTTGACAATTTATTTAAGTGTGTTGACAATTTTTTTAGCGTGTTGACAATTGTTTTTAGTGTATTGACCATTTTTTAGTGTACTGATTGTTTTTTAGTGTGTTGATAGTTTTATTTAGCGTGTTAACAGTTTTTTAGTGTGCTAACAACTTTTTTTTATTGCGTTGATAATTTTTTTGTTACGCAGTTTTATTTAGTATGTTGACACTTTTATTTAGTGTACTGACAAATTATTAGTGTGTTAATAGTTTAATTGGGTGTGTTGATATTTATTTGGTTGTGTTGACAGTTTCTTAGTCATGTTGACAATTTATTTAATGTATTGATAATTTATTTATTGTGTTGACAATTTATTTAATGTGTTTACAGTTTTACTTAGTATGTTGACAATTTTATTTACTGTGTTGACAGTTTAATTAATCGCGTTGAAAGTTTAATTAATAATGTTGACAATTTATTTGTCATGCTGATAGTTAGATAATAAAACAATTTAATTAATATATACTTACAAATAATCCAGTTAGTTATAGATTACTCCATTCACCTTGAGTTACAGTTACTTTCAAAATTTAAAAGTTGCAAAAAGGCTTACTAACAATTAAATAAAAAATTGGAAATTCGAGAGAGCAAAATATGCTGAAGAGGAGTGTTGTCACTTTTCATGTGGATGAGGGGCTCTCGAGATGGGTTTACCAAACCTCAAGACCAGTCAGATGGAATGTATAGTGGAACAAATCGGATCTTCTAGAGGGGAAAGTGTAGCCGGCGGTGTGCCAAAAAAGGAAATTAATTAATTAATTATTTTTATAGGGTTTATAATTTATGATTTAGGGTTTATAATTTTAGTATTTATGGTTTATTGGTATTGTTTAGGGTATAGGTGTATGAATGATAGTTTTTAACATTTTAAAAATTAAATTTACCCTTAGATACACAATTAGCTACATAATTTGCTCCTGAAGATCCGGATCGATAGTGGAACGACCTTACCTTACAAAGGTTTTGTTTTATGTTTGAGAGATTTATTTCCTCTTCTCTTCATCGGATGAAATTTCTTGTGTGATTCAATCTGATAAAATTAACACAAAGAAGAAGAACAAAGTCACTTCTCCGGCTGGATTCCCTATCGCCAGTCTCCACAAAATATGCCCATCATGAAGTCACTTCTCACCTCACCTCAGTGTATCAAATTGTCATAATTTGAAGTTGTGCTGTGAGGGTCATCGGAAAAAAAGAGCGTGAGTTTGTGCACTGAAGATTCTGGCCAAGGGACATAAACAAGTTCTAGGTCACCAACATATATAAATCAAGCCCACAATCGTCAATATCAATGGGCCACTGAACAAGATGTAACAGCATCAATGACGACAACCAGAAGATATGTGGTCTGTGAATGAGGAAATGGAGAACAAGTCAAAAGAAAAACGTGCAATAATCTGCCACAGAATAAAAGAACATTAATCCATAGATAAAATGAATGGTTCTCATTGCTTTTGCTGTAAGATGACATGCCTACTTTAGTAGTGATATTGTAGAATCAGAAGATCACGCACTAGGATCGCGCAGCTCTGCAAAAGAACACTTAAATTAACATCGCACTAGGATATGTGTAATGCTAAACCGGATAACTTGCATCTGATGATGCTCTTGAGTTGTAAACCTGAAGGAAATAAGGAAGTGCAGTTGAATTTGCAAGGAAAACTAGTGAAAATGAGTAGATTCAACTTAGTATAAAGTTGAGAGCTTTATGTCATACATAGGTTTGAAGTTTGCAGATGGTGAAAGAAAACAAAGGCCATTCATAACTGGGATGATTTGTTTATGATTCTCCACACATACCCATATTATCTAAAGCTGATATGGGAGAGCATAACAGTCTCAAATTATGAAAAGAGAAGCAAGTCCTTGAAGTGCGCACAAACCAAATCACCCACACCAAAATCTTCCTGACCTGAAATTCCTATCTAACCAGATCAGTACATTAGAATTAACTTCAAGGAAAACAACTGAAGAAAGGAGAATCTCCAAGTTCTTGCAATTTGATTCAGTAATATAAAAACAAAGGACGATAATGCCTCCTTCATCCCCAATACATCTTTATCATCATCATGGCCGGAAGAAATACAGCCAACATTTTACCAAACATCAAAATTTTGGAAAATCCAACTATATTATAATTAGCTCTTCTGCAGTCTACTTGTGTTTAACTGTAACTCCCATCTCTCCAGCAATGACAACTGTGGTAGCCATGTCAAGGAACATCCCGTGCTCGACCACACCAGCAAATCGCAAAATAGCATCACTTGCCGCCTTCAAATCTCCCATATCTTTCTGAAAATACAAGTCAACAATGTAATTCATATTATCAGTCACAAATGGCTCTTCATTATCAGGATAAGTCCTGAGCTTAGCCACGCATCCCGAATCCTCAAACAGCTTCTTGAGCTTCTCAGCTGTGTATTTCCAACAGAATGGAACGATTTCAACTGGCATAGCCAAGCCGCTACCGCCCACATACTTGACCATCTTGGATTCATCCACAATGACCACAAACTTGTTACAAGCGCCCTCAATCATCTTCTCTCTCAACAAGGACCCTCCTCTTCCCTTGACCAGATTCAGATTGGGGTCGACCTCATCTGCACCGTCGATAGCAAGATCGATAACAGGGTGAGTGTCGAGATCAGAGAGGGGAATCCCTACAGAAACAGCTTGTTCATGGGTCTTGGTTGAGGTGGGAATACCAATTATGTTCTGCAGCTTTCCCTGGTGCAAGAGCTCCCCAATTCTGTCGACAGCATGCTTAGCAGTAGACCCAGTTCCGAGGCCCACAACCATGCCGGATTCTACGAACTCCACAGCCTTGTATGCAGCAATTTTCTTCAGTTCATCCTGGGAGAGGAAAACGGGAGAAGGGCCCATCTTAGGAGATGAACCCACCAGAATACCGTTCTCCATGGCGGCTTTCTCGGAGCTCAAAAAATGTGTGCAAGGAATGGCCATCTCTAGACGTAAAAGATATCGACTTCTATGTTTCTATAAATCTAAATATATAGAAAGGAACACAAATGCTAGCCTACTCTTACCCGCACAATACCGAAAAGAATCACGAATGGAACAAGGGAATTTATCCAACGATTACGACTTGTTGGAGCAACTTGGAACCCCCAATCTCATTGGGATTGAGTTTAGAGGAGAGCAGAAGCAACGCAGGAGACTGGGGGTGCCATGGAAATCTTTATCAGGGAATCGTGTGGTGGCGGGGAATAGTATTACAAGAAGACAAAAATCAGAACAAGATAAACTAGGGTTTGAGTGTGAGTGTACCAAAATTGGGGATTAGGAGATTGAATAGAAATTGGGCTCGGAATTGGCTAATTGAGCGTGTATATTTGGGTATTGAAACGGAAGTGAGGGGATGAATTTGAGAAATTAGGGTTTAAGTAAAGCCACAAATTTATAGAGGGAGGTGTTGAAGGCAACATGTTTGGCGGAGGTTTAGCGGTGCTGCTGTCACTGCTTTAAGTGGTCGGCTATTATCTCTATGCACCCGAATTTTAGAAAATGGTGGAGGAGAATCGGATCCGTCGGCCCACCTTCCTTTTTCTTTTTCGTAATATTTTTCAGGAAAGTTCGGATGTAAATAACTCTTAACGTAATAAAAACTTCAAGTTAAGCTTTGTTTTAAGTGAATTTTAGAAAGTAGTGTTCATAATATAGGCACAATTTTTTTTGAACGTTTTAAGTGAGGGACGCGGTGACATACTTATAATTACTGCGAACTTTGATTTTTTTAATTATTATCTTAAAATGACATCGAAAAAATTTATCGCATAGATTATGAACGTTACCGCTCAAATTATGAACATTAACTTGTTATCTGTGAACGTGAAAACTTCAAGTTAAGCTCTGTTCTCACCAGAACTTTTCTCTTTACGGATAAAGGGAAATGTTTCCACGTATTTAAAAAAGAAGAATAATCTACTATATATATTAAGAGTCTCGATTTAGAGAGAAATTATTTTAAGATAAAAACTAATAATCATTTTAAGACCATTGGATCTATTAGTTTCAATAGCTCAGATGAAACCAACACACCAAAGCAAACAAAAGAGTTGCGGTGACACTTTTATAACTTTCAAAAATAGAAAAATGACTTGAATAACTTTCCAGGAAAAAAAAACCCGAGCTCTCCAACGGCGATTACGCAATGGAAATTTAGGGTTCGTGCATCATCCATGCCCGTGTTGTCTTGCTCCCTTCAATCTAGCCGCCAGTGTAATTGATCGATGAGGCGATTCACCAGACCAGGCGAGGCGACTCTCCTAACCATGGAAGGTGATTCATCAAAGTTGTCACCATATATTTCGTGAGTCGTGATTGCATGATTGCCAAAAGAAGATGAGAGACACTCCAAGGTTTCTAGCTAAAGTTCAGGAAATGCTAGTTTGGTTCTATTGAAAACTGAGGATAAACATGGCATACATATACTGCTAAGTGTGTAGGCATATTACTCAGACATGAAGAGGATTTGGAATGTTAATGCATTCATCGTTGACAGTATATTAGTGTCGCTGTTGACAATTTTATTAGTGTTGTTGACTGTTTACTAGTCGTTTACAGTTTTCTAGTGTCACTAATAGTTTAATTAGTGAATTTGACAAAATATTAGTTGTGTTGACACTTCATTTATGTGTTTTTGAAAAGTTATAAGTGGTGTTGACAGAATAATAGTTGTGCTAACACTTCATTTCTTCGTTGTTGACAATTTATTAGTGGTGTTGATACTTCATTTGTATGATGTTGACTGATTATTACGGTTGTTGAAAAATTATTAATAGTGTTGATAATATAATTAGTGGGGTTGATGGATTAATTATGGGTGTTGACATTTTTTTTAAGGTCTTGTTGACAATTTATTTGTATCTTGTGGACGGTTTACTTAGTGAGTTGACAATTTAATTGAGTGTCTTGTTGACACTTTAATTGAAAAGTGTTCTTGACAAATTATTAGTAGTGTTGACAGTTTTATATAGTGTGTTGACAATTTTATATTTTGTGTTGACAATCTTATTTTGTTTATTGACAAATTATTTAGTGTTAACAAGTTTATTTTGTGTGTTGATAGTTTTATTTTGTGTGTTGATAGTTTCTTTAGTGTTGTTGACAATATTATTTTGTGTGTTGACAATTTTAATTTTCGTTGACAATTTTATTTAGTGTTGTTAACAGTTGTCTCAGTGTTGCTGAAAATTGTATTAATGTTGTTAACAATTTAAATAATCGTGTTGACACTTTAATGATCTCGTTGACGGTTTATTTAGAGGTGTTGACAATGTAAATAGTTTAATTAGCTATGTTGACAACGATAAATGATTAATAATTTAGAATTTACCAAAAAGTCAGTATTTACAGTGTAAAAAACATTAATAAAAAAAATGACTTCTAGAGTTTTATTTTTTTATCTTACAAAAACAATTGATTTTGGGACATTTATCTAAAAACTGGAATTTGAGTATCGTTATTTATTATTATAATTTAAATTTTTGCAAGAGAGATCAAACCATTATATATGTAATACAATAAGAGAAGAGACCAAGGATAGAGATCCAAGAAGAGGTGTCCCAAATGAGGATGATCCATGAAGGCTCACAATTTTAAAGATTAGATCTTTATTTCGTTATAAGGGTCATACTAGGACCACCATTTTATTATTGTATTTTCTAAATGTTTTACTATTTTAAGTCTTGCATGCTTAAGTCCCTTTAAAAAATATTAAAGTATTTTCCTTTCAAGTCATGAGGCCCTTAAAATTTAAAAGATAGATATCGTCAAACCTTGAGATAGTGTGGGCATATCTATATAGGGGGCATGTAGCCTTGATTTGTTTGCACTCAACAAAGTTATCAAAAGACAAAGCTTTGGACTTTGAGGCATAGGATGGGTTCTTACATAACCCTATCAATAAAGAGATATTAAGAAGTTATAAGCATCATTTGTTGCTTACCTTAATTATATGAGGGAAGTGTGTAAATACGCTAAGTTTTATGTAGTGACTAGGGAGAAGGCGCCCGCGCATCGCGCGGGCTCAATTGTGTCGATAAAACATAATTAAAGAATAGAGCATCGATTATAATTGTCTATTTCAATGGACAGTATAATCGCACACGTTAAAGAGTCGAACCGTCGTAGACGACCTTCAAGTCTTCTACTATGTGGACATAAGTTATAGATTATAATGACGATGACAATGACAATTTGATTTGTGTTATGGTTGTATGTATTATTTTCGTATTGGACTTATATATTAATGAGTTACGAATTGGCTTATAGATTAGATCTCACATCTTCACAAACACTTAAGAAGAAACAATAAATGAGATGTATATTATCCAATCAAAACAAAGAAAGTAAATGCATTAAATAGATTTTGAAAGAACCTACAATTTTATATTAGATTAGATTAGATTAGATGGGATCTTGAAATCATTTAATTTACCAGGGATAAACGAAAACAAGAACAAAATGTGCATTGGTTTAAATTTTAATGCATGTTTATTTTTGAGCTTTTGTATGATAAACGTAAGATATACTTTACATTTTGAAGAATAACTAAACGACACAAAACTCCTCGATTAGTAAAGGATTTGAGAAATGTTCTTGGGTCTAAAGGAAATGAGGATATCTTTAATACCCTATCCTAGTAACAAAAAATATACCCACTTTATAGTAATTAACTAACTAGTCTAGGCCCCGTGAATATCATGGGATTATAAGCTTACATTAATATATATATATATATATATATATATATAGAAAGAGGTTCACGTGAGAACCCTTCCTCAGGAGAGAACGGCCGTTAAAGTGAGAACAAATCTCGGCTGTTGGATCTAAAATAATCAGACGGTACGTTATAACATATTTGACTGACATCTTCCTCTTCTCGCCTAACGCTCACCTCGTCTTCTTCGATTCTCCTCCGCCAATTTCATGACCTCTCGCTCCGTCGCCGACGGGCAACAAACCCTCCGCCTCAGTATCTCTGTCCTCCTCCCGACACCGCCCTCCTCCTCGCTACCCCTCCCTTCCTGCTTCTGCCTCACCGACACCACCCTCCTCCTCCAATCTTCCGACGAATCTGACGCCATGGAATGTCTGTTCTGCCTCGCTTCTCATGATGTGTAAGTCCATATCCCTCCCTTCTTTCAATCCCTCCACCCTCTCAAATTCAATCTAGGTATTCCAGACTATTTCAACAAATCCCTAATCCACCGACAAATCCCTAATCTCCTCTGAGCTCGCCGTACAGATTCGCTCCCATGGACCTCTGAATATGTTGGCTTCGCTCCCATGGATCTCCTCTGAGCTCGTCGTACGCTTACCGAGCCCTGAGGAGTCTCCCCTGAACTCCAATGTCTCTGAAGGCGGTGGTCAACTTCAATGGAGACAACTTCGAGAGCCTCAACTTCTGCACCACGCTTCGTCAGGCGGAGCACGCGGAGGCAGAGGTTGCGCAATGTTCTCTCCAATCGAGGCTCCTCCTACTCTCTCAGAATCCATGTGCAGAATTGTGAAGATGAGGAGATTTGCAAATGTTTCATCACAGCTTGGCTTAGATTTTCTTTTCTGAGAAAGAAAATAATTTCTATTGATTTGAAAAGATTGATTGAGTTTGTTTTTTTCAGCTTTCAACATTGCTTCCTTGACTGAACTATGTTTTTACCTGACAACTTTCAGGAGATAGTATTTTTATTATGCTTAAATTTGGTTGTGAAATCCCATTGTTTTGATCATGTCAAACAACTCCTTGTGTCTTGTTCTTTAATGAGGCAACAACTTGTGCGTATCATGTCAAGATTCAGCCTCAAATTGTGCAGCACAGATTTCAGCATCACGAATTATTATATCAACATTAGGAAGGCAATTTTGGCTGGCTATTTTATGCAAGTAGCTCATTTAGAACTAACCTGGTCACTATTTGACAGTAAAGGATAACCAGGTGAGCAAGATATTACTCTTAATCACTGGTTTAGAATTATATCTGACTTTGTTTTCTTACCTTTTTATCTCAGGTTGTTCACTTGCATCCATCCAATTGTCTAGACCACAAACCACAGTGGGTGATATACAAAGAGTATGTTCTCACTAGCAGGAATTTCATCCGAGATCTGGATTGGAAAATTCAATCGATGTTGGAGCAGGGTCTTGTTGGTGTGATTCTGTTCAACCATTCTGATGTTGAACAGAATGGCTTGAACATTCACTGAAGTTGTTGTATGAATGTTTTGCTAAAATAGAAAAAGAAGAAGAACATAGTTTGGTTTCTGTGTAGGAAAGAAGTTTCTACTTTGCTGATTTTTTCTTGTTGTTTCTGTGATTGCAGTATTATTTAAGGACAAGAACTTGTAAATTTAGGGGGATTACTACTTCTATCTATCCGAATTTAAGACCGGCTCTCAGGGTAAGTACGCTGCCAAGAACACCCTCTTCTCTTATAAGGCAGCCCAGGTCAGTCGATTTCAGTTTGAGCGAGTTTTGGAAACGTAAAACTCGATCCTAATTTGATTAGTTGTGATTTAAGACGAGATGTTTCTCAGTATAGAGTTTATGTATTGTAGACACAAATTCAGAACCATTAATTTTCTATTCGTTTTCGTAGGAACTTGCAAATGCGGACTTGCCCCCTACTCATTCAATTAGGCTTGGTTTGAAGCTCAACCTTTCATAGAGTGCAATTTGGAGCAGAGACACATTGTGGAATGGAGAAGCAGACAATGCAATTAGCCAAGGATTTGGAGTTCCAGAGGATGCAGATGCTCGTGGAGATGCAAGTTCAGATGGGGAATTTTAAAAGGGAAAAGAGATCGAATTTTTACTTATATGATTTGTAGCTGGCTGATTTGAGATACATTTCTAAGTTGCGTAAGCTTCTCACTGGGACTGTATATTGGTTGATTCTTGTGGTGGAGGACATTGATTGTTCTTCTGTTGATTTTGAAAGGAAGAAACAATAGCTGATTTTATAGGTTAAAAGGGTAGACTTGCATTTTCTTATCAGAGTTGGCATGGCCAAATTCAAATGGTTTGACAAGTGAAATATACTCTACATTTTGTACTATATAATGTGTACATTTTGTAATACACTCGTAATATGTTAGATGTGCATTTCATAATAGAATTGATTTTTCTAAAAACAAGGTAAGTAAAAAATAATGATTTTGTAATACATGATAAATACATTTTGTAATATACTGTGAGTAAATTTCTTAATATACATTTTGTACTCGCATTTCAAAAAAAATGTCACGTGCTTCTCCAAAAAACGTCACATAATTTTCCAAGCCACACCTCAACCTATCAAGTGTTTTAGCTATTGACTTTGGTGCGAATTGCATATCAAGTGTTTCCTGAATTGTATATCAAGTGAATTGTGAATTGAATATTAATTTATTTTTGAATTGCATAACAAGTGTTTTTTGAATTGCATATTAAATAATTTCTGAATTGCATATCAAGTATTTTCTGAATTGCATACTAATTGAATTATGAAATGCATACTAATTGATTTGCATTTTGCATATCAAGTGTTAACTGAATTGCATATTAAGTGAATTGTGAATTTCATACTAAGTGATTTCTTAATTGTATGTCAAGTGTTTTTTGAATTGCATGCGAAGTGTTTTTTGAATTACATACTAAGTGAATTATAAATTGATTTTCCGAAAAATAAAGGTAACTAAAAAATTATTCCGAAAAACAAATAAAATGCGTTTCATGTGCATCTCGTAACACACTATATATGCATTTCGTAATACATTGTATGTGCATTTCGCAATACAAGTGATTTTGAATTGCATACTAAGTGAATTATGAATTACATACTGTGAATTGCATACTAAGTTATTTATGAATTGCATACAAAGTGTTTCGTGAATTGCATACTAAGTGAATTGTGAATTGTGAATTGCATACTAAATTATTTTTGAATTGCATGCCAACTGCTTTTTGAATTGCATACCAAATTATTTTTTAATTGCATACCAAGTGTTTTTTGGATTACATATTAAGTGAAATCTTAATTGCATACAAATTGTTTTTTGAATTACATACTAAGTGATTTCTAAATTTTTTTGTGGTTTGCATACGATGTGTTTTTTGTGTTGTATACGAAGTGTTTTTGTGGTTTGCATACGAAGTGCATCTCCGAATCCCCCTCACGTGCTACTCTCGAACCTTCCACGTGCTACTCTTGAACCTTTCTACGTGTTTTTGTGGTTTCGCAAACCATTCTGCCAGTACAACTTGATTTGTGAATTGCACATTAAGTAATTTTTGAATTGCATACTAAGTATTTTTTGGATTGCATACTAAGTAATTTCTGATTTTTTATTTGTGATTTACATACAAAGTGTTTTCTGTATTTCATACAAAGTGATTTCTTAATGATTTGTGATTTGCATATCAAGTTTATGTGAATTTCATACTTAAAGATTTGTGGTTCCCACAGGAAGGTGGTAGTTAAGTTATTTTGGACTGGATCAAAACTTTCAAAAGGGGGTAGCACGTTCTTTACACTACTCTTCAAATAAAGTTTCAGACCTCTCCGTGAAAAGGGCCAGTTAGTTTTCATGTCCTTAACTTATTGCATGCAGTAGAAACAAAAATTATGTAACAAAATTCTTTAGCCAGACAATAAGAAAGTATAAGACTTGAACTTTCAAACCCATCATTCAACTTATGAAAGAAATGAACTTCAAATTCATGCATTAGAAAAATGGAAACAATGGGACATGAGAGAGCTTGATCTAGTTTGGTTGTACAAATTCATGCCAAAGCTAGCTGTCTATTAGGTATGGTAGTACGGTAACATTAAGCACATGGATCAAGTATGAACAACAAAGCAGAAGTCAGTGTTGAAGCTGACAAGTAACCGTCACTAAGTTTCAGCTGCTGTTTTTTCAAGTAGCCATAAAAATTTCTAACTGATACAAACCATCTCTCCAGTTGCTTGACAGTTCATGTTCACGGAAGAGATTTGACATATGGAGCTAGTCATGGAGGCTCTATGCATTTGGTTGACCTTGCAGGAAGGGAAAGAGTTGAAAAATCCGAGGTTACAGGAGATAGATTGAAGGAAGTGGTGCATATAAACAAGTCTCTTTCAGCTTTAGGCGATGTTATTGCTGCCATAGCTCAAAAGGGTGCTCATATTCTTTATAGAAACAATAAACTTACACAATTGCCGCAAGATTCGTTTGGTAAGTTCTTATACTTCTTAGATATGATTACATCTTTTTACTGCCTACAAAAGAAAATAAACCAACCCCAACACACTCAAGATCATAATGAACATATCAAGATAAGTAGGAGATTCATCGGAAAAAATAAATATTACCTTTAATCTTGAGCAACTATTTCAATGTTCAAGGAAGAGTCCTTGGTTACAATTTCACCATGATCTCGACCACAGGTCACCAGAGGAGAGAGAGATCACCATGGTCTCTACCTTGAAAGTGCAGATGACTTAGAGAACGATGTGCCTAAATTTTTAATATTTTAATCTCATCCCTTTCAATCAGCTGAACCTTATTTCAAACTTAGAGGTTAGCACCAAAAGACATGAATGCATCAATTAAAAGTTTAGGAAAGTTTAGGAAGTAATACTCAAGGAGAAAGCAGGTTGCAACAATCCTTCTAGCCCAGCTTCATGTTCAGCTTGAGTCTTGAGAGAGGTGTGGTGATCTTTCAATCTGATAATGGCCTTCGAAGTGCAGCTGTCATCATCATGGAAAGAGGCAGTCCAGATAGAGGCATTATGCAGCTTGTATGCAGTAATCTAGACTGCATTTTGACTTGACCTTCTTCAAGCTACACCTCTTCCACGCTTCAAAGAGGGAGATTGCAGAGTTGTGTCGCCCAAATTAAACCTAGGTTAAATTCAAGACACCCAGATCATCAGTAATGTGGAATGGAAACGAGATCGAAGTGAAACTGATTTCCACGCAATGTCAAATACTTTGATTAGAACCCTATGTTTTCATCGAACGCAGAACGACACCTGAGTTGGTTTCCCCTAAAACCAACGTAGGTTAAACTCAAAATACCTAAATCTTCATAAAATCGAACGGAAATGATCACCTTTTGTCGTCGCTGGTTTGTACAGTAGGTGCGAAATCGACAGGATTTCGAGCATCTCATGCTGCATTCCTCTTTGAGACATTTCAGCAAACACCTTGTCTGCATCCCTAACTACCCTCCGAAAGCGTTGATCCGGATGCAAGCTGACCCACCTGCAAATCCCATGAAGAAGCACATTATAGGTAACCACATTGGGTTCAAGCCCATTATCCAGCATCTCCGTGAGCAATGCAGCTTCTGGGCCATATCGACCCTGTTCATCTTACACCAACCGTAAACTAAAACAGTATAAGCCTCAGAACAGGGCACAAAATTCCACTTCTTGCGATTAAAGACCTCCATAGCGACCCGGACATGGCCGTACTTGCAGAGAGTGTCGATTAGGTAGAGATAGTCCTCCTTACTGGTGTCGAATGCTGTGATGGCTTGGCGGGTAAGGTTAGCGGCGATGAGCCTCCGGATGAGAAAAAGGAAGGTGGAGGAATTGGGGGTTAGGTTTAGGGTTTGGAGGTCGATGATGAGGTGTTAGGCGACGTCGAACTGGTGAGCACAGGCGAGGATGTCGATGATGAGGTCGAAGGAGGTGGGAGGAGAGAGAGATGCGCTCGGGTTCATCGAACGTGCATGCTACCTTCTAATCTCAGTCCTTCAAACATATAAACGGCTCAGATCCATTCTCACGTGGAGAGTAGGTGAGAACGTTCTCACCAGATCTTGACCCTATATATATATATATATATATAGGGTCAGGATCTGGTGAGAACGGATTCGTAGGTGAGAACGAATCTGAGCCGTCCATCGCGGAGCGCGCGTTATCGCTGAGGAGGAGAGAAAAAGGGTTCACGCGCGTGTCTGAAAAATTTCCTAAACCCGATAGAAATTGGGGAAGGCGATTTCGTCGGCGAAATTTTATTCCTTCTACGATCATATCACAATCAAAATTTACGACGAAGAACTCCAATTCCAGCAATGGCGTCGACATCAACTGTAACAAATCTACAACAAGAGCATAATACAAATTCAACTGTAGCTAACCAGGAAGAAACCCTAGGTCCCAATTCGACTACGTCTGAGAGTTTAAACCCTAATTCGACACATCAAGAAGAAGAAACAGGTATTAACAATGAATTTTAACTTATTTCCGATATCAAATTCTGAATAGAATTTATGGAATTCCAGATTTCAACCCTATGAAAATGTGAATTGAAAATCCTAAGTTGCTTTGCTGTTGTTGAAAATCTGAATTGAAAATCTTAAGTTGCTTTGCTGCTGATAAAAATCCGAATTGAAAATCCTAAGTTGCATTCAGATTGCTTTGTTGTTGATAGGATTACGATTAAATTATGCATATTAGGAAATTGGCTTCTGCATACTATGAGAATATGAATTGTATATAGAGAAATATTCATAAGAAGGAGTACTGATACTTGATATTACTGAGTTGGGTGCACTTTGTATTGCTAATGAATAATCTGAGATTCTGAATTGCATTAGAGGAAGTTTCATTTTGAGAGAAACATGTGCTTTAGGATTTGCAGATTTACAATATATATAAATCTTGCTGCAGAAAACAATGAAATTCAGATTTCTCAAGGGGGCACAACATATTACATCCCAGTATGCAGAACTGAAATGAAACCAGTGGTTGGACAAGTATTTGACAACACAGAGCAAGCAAATGAATTCTATGATAATTATGCAAAACAGTGTGGTTTTGAAGTGAGGAAAAGCACAAACAAAAAGATAGATGGGAAAACAGTATGGAAGTACCTCCTATGTAATAGAGAAGGACAAAAAAGAGTTTCACCAGTCATGGCAGTAACACCTATTATAACCAAAGTAAAGAGACGAAGAGTGACAAATCGGGCTGGATGCAGGGCAAGGATAACTTTGAAAGGGACTGAGGAAGGGAAGTTCAAGATAAAAGGATTCGTAGAACGACACACGCACCCAATGATGACTGCAAGAGAACAACAGTTTGCCAAATCCAACCGAAATATAGGAGCTTTTGAAGCTGATTTCATTATAAATTGTGGAAATGCAAATATTGGTGCAACAAAGGGATACCGAATATACAAAGAGCTAGTAGGATCATATGGCGCTATAGGAGCTAGCGTAACAGATTTTAAAAATCTGAAGAGAGATCTAAATTCATATTTGGAAGGATTTGATGGACAAATGATAATAGATAAACTAAAGAAGAAGAAAGAAGTATGCGAGGCATTCTACTTTGACTATTTTGTGGACAAGGAAGGACAACTAGAGAGACTGTTTTGGGCAGATCCTATAAGTAGAAAAGGTTTCTCATTCTTTGGAGATGTTGTTACAGCAGACGCAACTTACAACAAAAACAGGTAATATTTTTCATGTCTAAATTCAAATCTTATTAATGAGAATATGTTTGTTGTGACTTTGATAATAATAATTTGATTTGCATTTGAATAGCTTAGGATATGAATAGAATGAGAATTACATTTGCATACAGAGGATTTGAAGAATGAGATAACATTCTGAGTTGGATGCAGGTATAATATGGTATTTATACCATTTACAGGAGTAGATAATCACAGGAAATCAGTGACATTTGCAGCTGCTTTGATGTTGTAAGAAAACACAGAATCCTATGTGTGGTTATTTGACAACTTCAAAAAGGCGATGGGCCACGAGCCATACATCATACTGACTGACCAAGATCCTGCAGTAATTCAAGCTGTTGAACAAGTATTTGAGAAGGCAATGCATAGATTCTGTATGTGGCATATCATGTTCAAGCTGTCAGACAAGATAGAAAGCAGAATTTACAACACCTTAGAATTCAAACAAGCAATCAACGCTCTGGTTTGGAATAAAGACATCACAAAATTAGAGTTTGAGGATGGATGGAGGGATTTTATAGAAAAATATGAATTACAAGACAACGACTGGCTGAGGAGAATGTTTGACTTAAGGAGATACTGGATACCTGCATTCTTCAATGATATAAGGATGGGAGGCATGCTCAGAACAACATCAAGGTCAGAGAGCCAAAATAGCTTCTTTGGAAGATTCCTTGGGCAATCCTCTTCTTTAATCCAGTTCAATAGCCAGTTTGAAAGTGCATTGGATCAACAGAGACATGAACAACACAAGCTTGCTGCATCATCATCAACAAGCAAAGCCAATATGAAAACAGACTGGGTTGTTGAAAAGGCATGTTCGAAAGTCTACACAATCTCGATATTTTATGAAGTACAACAGTCTATCTACAACTCAATCTACAAGTGCATGGTAACAAGCATGATTAAGGAAGGGACAATAGCAAAATATGAGATTGAACAAGAGAACAACAAAAGGTACACAGTCACGGATTTAGATAATGTTGATTTATGTTGCACATGCAACAAATTTATGCGAGTTGGCTTGCCTTGCCAACACATGTTTGTGGTTATACGGAACAAGGGGCTTAAGGAAGTGCCAGAGAAGTATATTCAGAAGCGTTGGACAAAAGAAGCTTCATTACAACCAGTATTCAACATTGATGGTTTGTTGTATAAAGAAAGTGCTGAAACAGAGGAGAACAAAGCAACAATGATACAACTCTTGGGAGAAATGCACAGTTGCATAAATTTGATTGAAAGCAAGCCAGAATACATGAAGGAGCTACTGGACACAATAAAACAAAAGAATGAATATTTTGCAGAACAGATGGGTGCAAGCTCAAGTGGATCATCTTTCACTGTGGATTTTGAAAAATATGTAGGACCAACTCCAGCTGAGGTTCAAGTGTTACCACCAAAACAAGGAAAAAACAAGGGGACAAGAAGAGGACGAATGATAAGCCAAAAAGAGTTGGGCATTCAAACAGCTGCAAAGAAAAAGAGAGGTTGTGGAATATGTGGTCAGTATGGACATAACAGGGCAACATGTGGAGATAGAGAAGGTAACAAATTAATTCAATAATTTTTAATACATTAACTCAGTTTCCATATACACATTTTAATGTTAGACTAAATATTATTACTTGATCTTTCTATGCAGATTAAATGAAATGATAGAAGAGACAACTAGATGAAGGCATGCAAGATATATAGATTCCTATGGCGTATTATAGATACTGGTTCTTATTACATGGAGTGTAATCATACTGTTTGGAAACTTATTGCTTAAAAAAAGAATTCAAACCAGCTAAAATGGTTGGTTTCAAATATTAATATGCCTACCATCCAGGCAAACATCATATGAAAAACAGAAAAAATTAATATGCATTACTAAACCTCGTATACAAACCATATATAGTTGGTATGCAAACTATATATGCTTTATATGTAACTCAAAATAAACATTATATGCAAACAGGAATTTTAAAGTTTTCAATCAAGATAGGCCTTATATGCAACCAAGATGAAACCACATATGCAATCTACATAAACTTCATATGCAAATCACAATTTAAAGTAGACTATGTAAGTATAGGCCTCACATGTAAACCACAAATCATAAAGTTTAATCTAGATATGCTTCATATGCAATTAAGATAAACTCCATATGCAAATCAAATAAAACTCATATGCAAACCACAAATTTAATGTTTTCATTAAGGATATGCCTTATATGCAATCAAACTGAAACCACATATGCAATCTACATAAACTTCACATGCAAATCAAAAATGAAACTTCATATGCAACTCAATATGAAACTCATATGCAAATCACAATTTAAAGTAGGCTATGTAAGTATAGGCCTCACATGTAAACCACAAATCATAAAGTTTAATCTAGATATGCTTCATATGCAATTAAGATAAACTCCATATGCAAATCAAATAAAACTCATATGCAAACCACAAATTTAATGTTTTCATTAAGGATATGCCATATATGCAATCAAATTGAAACCACATATGCCATCTATATAAACTTCATATGCAAATCAAAAATGACACTTCATATGCAACTCAATATGAAACTCATATGCAAATCACAATTTAAAGTAGAATATGTAAGTATAGGCCTCACATGTAAACCACAAATCATAAAGTTTAATCTAGATATTCTTCATATGCAATTAAGATAAACTCCATATGCAAATCAAATAAAACTCATATGCAAACCACAAATTTAATGTTGTCATTAAGGATATGCCTTATATGCAATCAAATTGAAACCACATATGCAATGTATATAAACTTCATATGCAAATCAAAAATGACACTTCATATGCAACTCAATATGAAACTCATATGCAAATCACAATTTAAAGTAGACTATGTAAGTATAGGCCTCACATGTAAACCACAAATCATAAAGTTTAATCTAGATATGCTTCATATGCAATTAAGATAAACTCCATATGCAAATCAAATAAAACTCATATGCAAACCACAAATTTAATGTTTTCATTAAGGATATGCCATATATGCAATCAAATTGAAACCACATATGCAATCTATATAAACTTCATATGCAAATCAAAAATGACACTTCATATGCAACTCAATATGAAACTCAATATGAAACTCATATGCAAATCACAATTTAAAGTAGACTATGTAAGTATAGGCCTCACATGTAAACCATAAATCATAAAGTTTAATCTAGATATGCTTCATATGCAATTATGATAAATTCCATATGCAAATCAAATAAAACTCATATGCAAACCACAAATTTAATGTTTTCATTAAGGATATGCCTTATATGCAATCAAGATGAAACCACATATGAAATCTTCGTAAACTTCACATGCAAATCAAAAATGAAACTTCATATGCAACTCAATATGAAACTCATATGCAAATCACAATTTAAAGTAGACTATGAAAGTATAGGCCTCACATGTAAACCACAAATCATAAAGTTTAATCTAGATATGCTTCATATGCAATTAAGATAAACTCCATATGCAAATCAAATAAAACTCATATGCAAACCACAAATTTAATGTTTTCATTAAGAATATGCCTTATATGCAATCTACATAAACTTCATATGCAAATCAAAATGAAACTCATATGCATATCAAAATGAAACTCATATGCAAATCACAATTTAAAGTAGACTATGTAAGTATAAAGCTCCACTATTAAGTAGGAATAGTGGAGCTTTATTTCCGATTTCCCTTATACGCAATGCAGATAAAGCGCCATATTTAAAACAAGTAATAATCAAATTGAAATTACAAACCAAAATAAACTTCAATCCAGATCTCTAAATTGCAAACAAAAATAAAACAAAATGAACAACACATACAAACCAAGTTTTGTTGCAAACCTACTATTCAAAGGGAAACATAAAGGATCTAGAAACATTAATAAAGATGAAAAAGAAGCCAGAAAAAGAAGCTGGATTCATATTCACAAGTGCAAGCATCACAAAAATCTATATCATCATCACTCTCCATGCAATAGTCATATCTCAACCATGGGTTCTTCCTTTGACATGGAACATGATCCTTCTCAAGCTTAAGTTCTTTGAATAGAGGACGTTGATGAAGCACCCAAAGATAACGAACAGATTCACGAAATTTTATTCGACAATCAACAATCTTACTTCCGAGTGAAGCCTTGACAAATTTGATGTGATCCATTCCCTTCTCTACATTTCCAGAAACACTGGACAGTAAGATAACACCCAAGAGATATCTTGCTTGCATATGACCTAAATTAGCAGCCCTTTCAAGCATTTCCAATCCTAGGTCATAGTTGAAATCACGGAAGAAATGATCCTGCATACAAAAGACAATACAAGAAACAAAAAAAAATTGTTCCATTAAATTATCAGGGTTTTGAAAGATATTTACAAAAACTTATGTAATAATAAAAGACTTACAAATCCCTTTTGATATATGGCACCACCATTATCTTTGTCAATGCATAGATGGAAGAAAACACTAGCAACAACCTTCTGGGCTTGAGAAAGATTATCAGTATCGAAATCTTCAACATTAACTTGGGAAAGAACATGTTTCTCCTGCCCAATTTTTTCAAGCGACTTGCAACTAAAAATTAATAACCACCACAAAAAAAAAAGAATATGATCAGTGTGATAGCAACAAAACTAAGAAACGAAGGCTTAATTTCAAATCCAACCAAGAATTCAGAAAGGTATAAAATCGAAAAATCACTTCGCATGCAATCTAGAAAACACTTCGAATGCAAAACACAAAAACACTGTGTTTACCTCATTATGCAATTAAAGTAGTTGGGAAGAGAATCAGAACCAACTCTCGAAACAATTTCAGAAATCAGATTGTTTGGAAGAGACAAAAAAAGACTCTGACAAGAAAGATCGTTAGATGAAGAACACTTCTGTCTTTTTGCCATTTTTCAGATGATGAAGATGAAGAAAACCGAAACCTTATGGGTATAAGATGAAGAAGAAGAAGATGAGAAATCTGAAGAGTCAGACGGGGAAGTGAAATGAATTGACAAGAGACATCCGGTCATTTATAAGGGATTAAAATTGTCTGATTGGTAACTGCTATAATGACGGTTGGAAAACGTGCCTGTAACAAAAAAAAAAACAAAGAAAAAAACGAAAAGTTACACGTAAGTTAAGTAGCATACGGAGTACTTGTATCAAATATTATTTGACAAGACTTGACAATTAAATATATTTTAATTCACATATGCAAGTTTGTTAAAATTGCTTTCTTTTATAATGAACAAGTTGTTTGAATGATCAACAAATAGTAAACAAACAAGAAAAAACGAAAAACGAACAGAAAACACATATCCAGTTCAAAATATGACTTCATATGCAATCCTGAAACACCATAAAATGAAATTCAAAAGTGAAGACAAGTGTCTGCATATCTAATTAGACAATTCAGACAGCAATAGCTAGAGTGTTGCAGAAAGTTGATGCATAGTTTCACAGTTTTAGTTTTCATTCCAAATCTAACTTTACAGAGGTGATACACTTTCCTTGTACAATGTTTGCCATCTTCGGGTCATTTGGAGGACATGTGTTGACAATCTTGTTCAGGTACCTGATCTTCAAGGTGGTAATATGGCTTGCATTGTTGTTAATCAGCCTGTACTTCCAATCCTTTAAGCCAGATCCCATGTATGTGTCCATGTTGTACATGGAAAAGAAGGCCAAATCTCTGTTTTCTATCCCTCCATAAATGGGAAGACGAGGCTTTGAAATTTCCATCTTCGAAATCATTTCAGATTCGGTAGGCAAATTTAAATGTTTGAAGTATAGAGCAAAAACAGTTTTCTGAAAGAGAATAACAAATAGAAGTTAAAAAAAAGCTCTTGAAAAAATAAAAAATACAATCAAAATATCTTACCAGTTGTTCAGCAAAGCAGGTGTGATTGAAATTTGGATTGGTACAGGGATCCAGCAATTCACACTTCTTGGACTTCATGTTAAATGTAACAACAAAGATATGTTCCCCTGTGCTAATGGGAAATACAAACTGTGTTGGGAGGAAAAACAGAAAGTTAACATTAAGAAGGATAACATAGAAATAAGGCAATATAAAAGGAAACAACAGAAATAACATACATACCAAGCCAAAGTCTAGAGGGTAAACACCAAGTTTCAAATTCATAAACTCAACGCGAATTTGCTTTTCAAAAAGGACAGTCATAGCATCAGGATCAGTGACTGTAACTTGTTGGATACTTGCATCCTAAAAAATTATGCAAAATATAAAAATACATTATAGTCCAAATGTTCAGACATGCAAACAACATATATAGAGGCACTTACACAAACTTTGGTGCTTGCAAAGAATCTGTAGATACTGGATTCACATCTCTTTAACTCTTCAAAGTTTAATACTCGGGCCCACACATCAACAATCTTAGTGTCAACACTGCAGAATCGAGCTTGACAGAATGTATGAAAATCACGACAAGTAAGCTTTAATTCAGCATGGCTGAATATGACTTCCCTGCAAGAACAAAACATTGCATCACAATTCAACTAGTATGCAGTTCTCAATTAAACTACTAAGCAGTCCCAAATAAACATCAAATCCAATCCGGATAATTCCAAAAAATAATACAAAACCAACTAGTATGCATGACTAGATATGACTTCCTGCAAGAACAAAACATTGCATCACAACTCAAACTAGTATCCACTTCACAAATCAAACCAGTATGCATTTCACAATACAACCTAGTATGTTGTTCACAATTGAACTAGTATGTAGTTCACAATTCAACTAGTATGTAGTCCCAAGTAAACATCAAATCCAATCCAGATAACTCCCAAAAATGATACAAAACCAATATAACAAATATTTTTACTTACTTTTCATTCCTACCCTGAGAAACCCATTGAAACAGACGACGTTCTTTGGCATTAGGTTTCACATCTGGATAAATATGTCTTTCCAACCATGGAGATTTACTTGTCTCTCTAATTCTAGGAGCTCTCATTGATGCCATGTTATCACGAAACCTATCATTTAAGCTTTGAGGAGGACGCATTGTGCGCTGAGAAGGAAAATTTCCTCCAGTTGACTGAAAAATAAAATAAAATGTTAGACAACATAAAAAAATGAATTAAAAATATGATAAATGTAACTTGAATCAAATACCCTAGTAGCTCGATGATATGGTTTTGGGACAACAGGATTTACAGAATTTGATGCAGGTTGAGACATTGTATGAAAAGGAACCTGAGACATACACTATAAAAACATTAATAAATAGAATATATAAAACCAAACAAAAAACTACACAAGGTGTAATAATTAAAAACAACTATTACCTCAACAGTAAAAGCTGGTGGGATTGTGCAAAACTGGAAAGCAGAAACGCTTAATCGCATATTAATTGGTGCAAGATCTGATTTTTCAGAATCATACACTGATTTTGCAGAAACAAATGATGAAGAAACAGTGGAAGCCGGTGCACAAATTTCTAAAGGAGGGCTGTCCAGCAATACTGTAATAGGATCATTAATGGAATTACCTTCACCATTAAGAGTAAAACGAGGACTGCGGCGAGCAACCAAACCACTGAACCTAGGCATTTTCTTCTTCTTCTCCTTATCTTTAGCTTCTACAAATACAACAAAGAAAAATCATTAAGGTAAGCAATTCATAAATAAAGTAGGCTAAAATTAATTAACTAAACTTTTCATACCAACAAGTAAGGTAACATTAGATGCTTCTTCTGTAGAAGGTAGAGATGCCATTGAACATTTATCAATTGTTAAATCAATAACATTTGTTTCAAGTCCACTGTTACTTGGATCAGATTGTTCACAGTCTGCCACTGTACCCACAGCTACTACAGATTGTTCAAGATACGATGCTACTGCAGATTGTCCAAGAGTGGATGCTACTGCAGATTGTTCCACTGGAACTTCTGAATCTCCACCTTCTGAAGGAATAACTGGAACATCCGAAACTTCAGATTCTACAAGTTTGACAGAGGTTGGGGATGATAGATCTTGATCCATTGAAACATCAAAAACATTAGGTGGTTGCTCAAGTGGAACTTCAAAAGAATCATTGACAGCATCGTGAAAAACTGTGTCATTAAAAGAATTACTGGGACCGGCATCTGTAATGGAAAGGAACAGAATAAAAATCAGGAATAAATACATATGAAACAATATAAAAGACGAAAAAGTAATGAAGAAGAAAGATGAAACACCAGTTGGCATGGATACATGCTCTGTAACTTTCTTCTCAGCAGCAATAGCTTTCTCTACTTCTTCAATCATATCAAAGACAATCGGATCAGACCAAAAGCGCTCATCACTGTCATCTAAATTTCCAGAAGCATCAACATCATCTCCAACGACAGTTGTTGGAAGTTTTATCTTCAAAAGCCGAGTGCATTCTTCATTGAATTTCTTGAAGAAAGTATTCTGAGCATGTTCTACTGGAGCAATTTCAATGTTGTTGTAGAATTCACGAATATTGTTAGCAATTTGACGAACAACATTATATTGCTGAAGAACAAAATCCTGAAAACAAGAACAAAGATACTTAGATTATAAAATCAAGGCAAAAAAGGGATAACAACTAAAAAAAATATAAAACAAAAACATACAGGAATGGTTCCATCACCAAGACACTCTTTAGGAATGGGGCAACAAGTTTCTGGTTGCAATGGAGGCTGAGTAGTTTCTGGTTGCAAAGCAGGCTCAGAAACAGGTAGAATTTTGCCCTTCCCAAACGCACCAACAAGCATCTCATCAGCCTCTCTGGATTTCAACATTGAAGTTGTCCACACTTTGATCAGAGGAAGATCCCTTGGAACAGGTTTGTTGAGAACCATAACTCTATCAACATAACACAGCTACAAAAATGCAAATAAATTATGAAATTAATATAGAAATCATTTATAGGCAATAAGTAAGTATTCAAATCAGAAATCACTAAGTATGCAATTCGGGAAACCATACCAAAAGAAATAGCACTGGACCTCTAAACTCGGACTTAGAGCAAAGCGACCACTGCACCTTATGTTTAATGGCCAAATCGAAGATTAATTGGCACCAGTTATAGTCTTTGATCTTCGAAATATCATCCAACAAATCCAATGGTCTCATGCTCATGACTCCGCAACCTTGGCTTTCAATCACTAAAGTGTAAAACAGCATAACGAAGTTCCTTTTGAACATATCATCACCAGCATCACAATCCACAATTTTCTTGCATATTTCTGAGGGCTTCAAAGTTGTATTGTTGGAAGGCTCCCGATACTGAGCCCTAAACTCAGCTAATAAGTTAAAATTGTGAACTCTACTTGGAAGAACTATTGGAACACCACAGTCAGGAAGCCCAAAAACCCTTTTAACATCTGCAACTACTAGAGGTATTTCTTTACCTAAAGAACTCAATTTTAGAGAACAATCTCCAGCTTCAAAACTCTGAACAACAAAGTGAGATAGATTTCTAGGCAAAGTTTGAATGTTCCAGTCAAGGATGCTACCAAATCCAATATCAATAACCGCCTTCTTCTGATCTTTAGACAGCTTTTTAAGAGCGATAAACAAAGCTTTGGGGGAGTTCCTAGAAGAGAGGGTATCAAAATGAGACTTCATGGCGCCCATAACTTTTTTCCTAACAACAGTGCGACCATCGTGAGATATGAGAGCTGGCTGCTGGTTATGAGCTAGATATCTGCTTATATCCAATGCTCTCTTCAACTCAGGATCTTCATCTGAATCAGAACTGTTATCAGGTGAATCTGCATATGTCACTTTAGCTTTTCCTTTACCCATAATTGCATCCTTAGCAGCTGTTTTTCTGGGAACTTTAAGCCTAGGACTATTCCTAATAACAATGCCAGCCTCCTTATCCTTACATGGCTTCTGCAACTTAGGAGAAGAAACAATAGGAACTTGAGGAGGAGAAGGTATTGACTCCTGAGAAACTGATGCTTTGAGAAGGTTAAGCCTAGGACTACTCCTAATAATTATGGCATTATGCAAGTTGGGAGAAGAGAGACCAGTAACAGGAGGAGGAGGAGAAGGTACAACATTGATGTTGTTGTGTTCATCTTGAAATGCAGACTTGGCAAGTTTAGAATTCAATATACTTGCAGGAGTGCGGCTACTCTTCCGTTTCCCTAAAATGTAACTTCTTCCTGCAAAGATAAAGACATAACATTATGAAAAGAATATACATTCCAGATAAGCATAAAAAGGAATACAGATAAACAACAAATGATAGAAAGAAACACAGAAATGCAAACCACGAAGACTTCATATGGAAAAAACAACAAAAAACTTCAAACATCAGTTAGGATGTTAATAGCATCTAATAATTAACTACCAATTGATGAAGCACTTCATATACAAAACACAAGTCACTTCATATGAAAACATAGGAATACAAATAAATCACAAAATCAAAGAAACAAATGAAATGCAACCCCAAATAACTTCATATGAAAACACCAAAAAAACCTTCAAACATCTCTTAGACTGAAATAAAAGCATCCTAGTCATTAACTACCAATAGAGGGAAAAAAGAAAATGTTGTAATAGCATAAACAGAACAAAACTCACTTCATATGCACACAACAAGTCACATTATATGAGATCACAAAACACTTACAAAAAAACCACACAGAAATAGTGAATAATGTAATGACATGCATACAACAAATGGAGTAAAAAACAAATTTAGGAAGTTGCAATAAACAGAACACAAAATTAGGGTTTATAAAAGGTAAGTTCTAATTTAAAATACAAGTATTCGACAAAAATAATACCAATTACAGAAGTTTAAGAGCAAAACAAACAAATAAACTAAACTTACTAAACAAACCTGAAGGAGATTTTATCTCATCGGAAGCTTTGGAATCAGAAGACATGGTAAAGAGACTGGTATGGAGTGAGAACAAAAAAAAACTATCGGAATGAAGAGAAAACGAAGAGAGAATGAGATATGAAGGAGGGGAGCTGGAAAAAGGGAAAAATGAGCTTGAGAAGGATATCAACAATGGCGATTATGGAGCGAAATTTGGACGGAAGCAGAGTGAAAGAGGGAGAGCTGATGAAAAAGAAAGGGAAGCAGGATTTATAAAGGCGCGTGGGCGCGTGTTAATGAAATCCACGTTATAACGTGGACCGTTGGATGAGAAGGATCAGACGGCTGAGAATCGTTCTCACGATAAGGTCGGTTCTCTCCTAAAATCGATTCTCACCTGAACCGGTTTCTATATATATATATATATATATATATATATATATATATAATGCTTAGAATTTGTATATGGTTAAAATAATAAATAAGTTATAGTTATATTTATAAAAAAACAAAAAAGTTATAAAATATGCAATACATTGGTATATAAAATATACATATGTAAAAAAAGAGTGCAAAATACTAAATGATCAACTTATCATATATATTCAACCAAAATATATATATATATATTCAACCAAAATACAATTAGATAGTCTTAGATAAGCATAAGATATTATTTACACATTTTACATCTACCTTTCTATTTTGTGCGAAAATATAAATAGAATCAATAACAAAGAAATGTTCTTTAGTTGTAAAAAGTAGTATATTAGCATACAACATATGTAGATACATATGGATGGACTTCATTGCACAAACTTAAGTTTTTTTTTCCTCGATATTTCACATAGCTATATAAATTTGGTATATTCACATGTGAAACCATTTAATCGTAAAATATAAGGATAAGGAATGAAAAAAACCTTTAATATATATAATAAATTATGACTAACACATACGATCCACCTACAGTTATCCAACAATGATGATTTGATGATAAAAGTTATAAAATTCAACAATAAGTAAAAATAACCTTTATTAATACATATAATAAGTAAACAAACTTTTTTCGATTTTTCATTCAATTTATAGGAATAACGAAAGTAAACTTTAACTTAAGATAATATCCTATAATGAAGAACCTTTTCTTAAACATATTGATTTTTTTTTAAATTGCCCAAATAATAGGGAAGTGGAGATAGTATTTTTTTTTTTTTCTATTTAGTTGAGAAAAAATGTTTTTTTTTATAATTAAATTAAATTATTTATTTTTTGCTAAAATAGTGACGTGGCACTGAGGTGGCACAATTTTTTATGAAGATTTGGCTTCTCCCTTATATTGTAGTTAGGTAGATTTCTAAGGAGAGCAAATATAAGGGAGTGATTGTCACTTATCTTATGATGGTCACCATGGAGTCAAATCTTCATAAGAGTTTAAAAATATGGATGCTTACGGCATCATTATAGAGTCATTTTTCAAGAATAAGCACAAATGAAGAAATATAAATCTCATACTGCAATATTAGATTGCAAACAAAAGAAGGGAAAGTCAATTAGTCCTCAGATGTTCAATATAATTAAATATTATATAACATGACTAGACTTGTTTTGCCTCTCCATATAGAAGTTTGAAAGATGATTGAAGTTGAAAGATGATTGAAAAGCTAAATTAGATGCTTAAGACTATGGAGCAAAACACTAATTCTAAACTTAAGAACGAGATTCACATGGTCTAGAAGGGAAAAAGAGTTTAAAAAAGGGGAACTTGGAAAGCACATAGGCATATGAAAAAGGAGAGCAGGTAAGTTGTTCACCCTAAACACATGACTTTTGTAAAATTTAATGTTGTATGTTGCTGATAAAAAATAGTTCTATAGCTAAAAGGCATAAGAGGAGAAACCGCCCAAAGTACTTAGAATATGAAAAATATTTCATGAGTAGAACAAGGCTGGATAAATAAGTAACGGACCTATATGAATCAAGAGTTGTTGCTTTAACCGTAGGAGATTACTAAAAGGTAAAAATCAACTTGACAAGATGATCAGATCCATACGATAAGATTGCTTTGGAAAATATATGAATCAGGAGTTTGATCATTGTTGTCACTGAATTTTAAGGATTGGCCTAGCAAGTTGATTCGCGGGGTAAAGAGTCAAAAGATAGCCTTTAGGTTAACACGTTAAAACTTGAGAGTAATATGGTGGTAATAGGGGTAGGATACTCATTACTCGTATATTAGATGATGACATGAGTACAAAGAGGGTCTCCATTATGTAGGAGTTCCAAAATATAGTTTATAAGGAAAAGATATAATTTTATGGTAAAATATAATGTCTAGTTGGTGATACAACATAATGTCTAGTTGCAAACCATCCCACAAATCACAAATCACTAAGTTCTGGGTGAACCCCTTTTTTTTACTAAATTGGTTGAACTTGTCTTTGTCTTTATGAAAAGAGAAAACCCATGAAATATTATTTATCATCCATTACCAATAAACAGAAAACGGAACACTAACTGAAACCAACCACATCATTACTGAAACTGGTAATTAATTGAACAACTACATAATCAACACTCAAAAGATACCACATCATAACTGAAACAAACCACATAATAAGTGAAAACAAACCACATAACAACAAGAAAGAGTACATGACAGAGGATACAAATGATTTAAAATTCCAACAATAACCATATCTGAACACATGGAAAAACATAAATTACTTAGTTACCTTCCTCTGCCTTTCCCACCATTCATCATCCATGGTAAACTGTCCAGTAGAAGGATCTCAACCCACACCAGTTACCTTGTTCCTTAATTCACACCATGGTTTCCACAACTTCTTCATATACTCAACATTCTTGCACAACTCTTACTTGTAAGCTTCATTCAAGATTGATTTTCAAAATTTTGACTAATTGTATTCCAAGCAAAACTTTGATTGTATCCATGACTGGACTGATGATTTTTTGCATATCTTTATCACTAGGATAGTTAGTACATAAGTCCATGGCAATATTTCCTTTTCCTTACCCTTACCCTTCTCATTGGAATCCATCTTTACTCGTTTTGGTAAAATATATTTCAGAAAAAACAATAACTCAAATCAATAAAATGCTAAAATAGTGGTTATTTCTTATGGAAGAGACAATTTTACTTTCTATCTTTTTTCACCAACTTAGTTTTCACTAGAACAAACCCACACAACCAGAGAGTTCGCATTCAAATTAGGAAAAATAACACATGTGTAAGCACAAACACTCAAATAATCAACACTTCTCATCATAGTCAATATCATCAAATATAAGAGGCTAACCTGACATGTAAACAGTAGAGAAAACCGGGTAACCTTCGAGTTCACTAAACTTCACCAATTTGCTAACCCTAGTTTGCGTTCTTTACAAAGATACCAATACCAAAACCACCAGAGAGGAAAAGTGACATAGAGGAAGAAGAATATCCGCGAGCTGAAGGTGACCTGCGAGCTCAAGGTGGGTATTCTATGGAGAGTTCTCAATCTCTCTATCTGAAAATATCAGGAATGAGAGTGAAATTGAAGTGTGGGGACTTTAATTTGGTGATGGAGTTGTCACGTGATAGGCACGTGCGTGATAAAATCAGAAAATAATTATATTTTTGGGATAAATCTCTTACCTTTTTTCATCATTTTACGTACCACATTCACTTACATCAACTCGCTTAAACTCGGTTTACCAAACATGTCATATTAAACTTCAACTCCTAAAATCTCAACTTACATACCACATTCACTTACATCAACTCGCTTAAACTCGGTTTACCAAACATGTCATATTAAACTTCAACTCCTAAAATCTCAACTTCAACGCCAACTTCAGCTACCTTCAACTTCAACTCAGTTCAACTATTTTTAAGTTCAGCTTAATTTTACTTCAATACCTACTTGAACAAGCGCCTATCCGGAAGGACCCATAATGGAGGCCCCTTTGTACTTAGACTATGATCTAATACACATGTATCCTACCCCTATTACCACCATATTACTCTCAAGTTCAAACGTGTTAACCTAAACCCTACTTTTTGACCCTTTACACCTCAAATCAACTGGTTAGGTCAATCCTAAAAATCGGCGTCCATGGTGGGACAGGTGTCAAAAAATAAAGCTTCCAACATTCTTACAAAAATCAAAAGCTAGTCGAACACATCAATCGTGGCGCGGTCGTAGTAAACGAAGGCCTCGAGACGAGGACCTTCCCCACCATCCTCAAAATCCATCAAGGACGTCTACCAACGACGTCCCGACGCAAGTTCTACGAGACTAGATGAACGCACTAGGCGAAAGAGTACGAGGTTCTCCGATCCCAGAACGTGTCCAATTACAGATTCCAGTATGTGAGAAGCAACAACCTGGTACGACGGATCGACTTGGACTCGGTGGCGAGCTAGCTAGTACCAAATTCCACTTGATGCAACGGAAGCACCAGAAGTCGGAGTATTCTATCTACTAGCCCCGAGACCATACCAATACATCAGCCCGAAGGAAACTCCGGCGACTCCGACCACTACCATTCCACAAATCGAGGATCTTATCCATCGTGTTGTGAAGGAGATCATGAAATCCCTAGATGAGGACTCTCCAACCTGCTAGGGGTCCCGAAGCCGGTACAAGAAGAGGACGAGTGTTTCTACGAAGACTCCACCTTAATTTATTCCATCCATTGCCCACGCTGACATCGCAAAGAAATATACGGTGGAGGAGATGCCCGTGTATGATGACAAGAATGAGCACGTGTCCCTCTACAAGCAAAAGATGAACTCGGGAACCTAAGGCGATGAAGGAAGTGGTGATGTTTCGTAGTTTTGGTTTGACGCTACAAGGACCAGCCTTAAGATGGTACATGCAACTACCCAACAGGAAGATCTCATCTTTCGCGCGGTTAGTGACCCAATTAAAAGGCCTAGTTAGCTAGTAGCAGGCATCTCACAAGGCAGTCTACCGATCTGTATTGCATCCTCCAAAGAACCGGCGAAATCTTGAGGGAGTACTTGTTGCGTTTCAATGCCGAGAAGGTGTCGATCTCGTGGTGTGTTATGGTGATTGTCATAGAAGCATTCAAGAAAGGATTACCGAAAAAAAGAGAACTTTACCGACAACTAACGATGTATCCCTGCAACAACTTTAAAGAGGTCCAAACAAAATATGTCTCCTACATCACACTGGAAGACGCAAGACAACCCTTGACATCTTACGCTCTCCTGTCAAGTCAGACGCGAGAAGAAGGCGGTCCACCACAAAAACTGGCTCAGAAAGAGGGGCGTTATGATCCGTATGCGAGATCCAAATGAGCGAGCTAGAGCAACAACCAGTTGAGCCACATACAAGTCCTCCTCCAGCGAGGTCGAGAGATCTACCCGCCTCTTAGTAATCAAGGAGTACGGTGTTAGCAAACACGGTGGTATTTGTGTTAGGAAGAATAAGAGACTCTGTTAGATACCAAGAAAGCCAGAGCGACCAACAAGGTCCTGGTTTTGGAGAAAAGACGACATTGGAAACGCATGAGGTCGTGAGTAGTAAGAGAAATCTTGTGGTGGGAAAAATGCGGTCTAGGGTAAGGAGGATTCTCCACGTGCCGGGGAAAATTTGACCAAGTGAAATAACTAGGGTTTCGAGAAATTCTTGAACCAAGGAAGAAAAAGGGAGCCGATGAGGCGATGACCGATGGAAAAGGGATATTCGTACAAACATACCCATCCAGGTCGGTGGTCATCATCAGAGACGTCTTGAGGAGGAACGATAACGTTGGTTGAGGCCGAGAAGTTGCATGAGTTGAGAAGAGGGTGTTGTAACAGAATCGAAACGAGAACAAAGTAAACGCAAGAAACTACGTTCACAGGAGAGGGAGATCAGATTATACGGAGGCGGTATTACAGTTTTCGGTACAATTAGGTTTACACATAAGTCGCTATATATAGCGCTAAATAACCCTAAGCCCAACAACAAAACTGATGGGCCCAATAAAGCCCATACAACAGTGATTCAGATTCAAGGCATACTAACAAATCTCCACCTTGACTTGAATCCTCCAGGTAGACTCTCAGACACACCATGACAGTGCCAGATAACAGACATCTCCCTCTCCTCAGAATTGCCCCTCAGGGCAACTAATGGTCACTGATGTTGAGCAAATCCAAGCAGTGTTTGAACTTGCTCTCAGGAACTGGCTTGGTGAACATATCAGCAGGGTTATCAGCAGTCCCTATTTTCTTCACCTGGATTCTCTCCTCATTTCTCAGAAAATGGTACCTGACATCAATGTGCTTCGTCTTCTCATGATGAACCTGATCCTTGGTTAAGCATATTGCACTCAAGCTGTCACAATACACTGAAGCTTGACCCTGGTGTAGGCCTAGATCATTGACTAGCCCCTTTAGCCATATTCCCTCCTTAGCAGCTTCTGTCAAAGCCATATACTCTGCCTCTGTAGTAGACAAAGTAACTGTAGGCTGTAGAGTTGCCTTCCAGCTTACCACAGAACCTCCTAGAGTGAACACATAACCAGTCATAGATCTCCTACTGTCCACATCCCCAGCATAATCAGAATCTGAATAGCCAGCAACCAAACACTGAGTGTCATTCCCATAACATAGACCAACATCAGAGGTACCTCTAAGATACCTGAAAATCCTCTTCACAGCTTGCCAATGTTCCTTCCCAGGGTTGACCATATATCGACTTACTACACTAACAGCGAATGCAAGATCTGGTCGAGTGCAGACCATAGCATACATCAAACTCCCAACTGCACTGGCATATGGGACTCGAGACATGTACTCCTGATCCTCATCAGTCTGAACAGTGTACATTTCCAACTTGTTGTTAGACGCCATTGGAGTATCTATAGACTTTGCTGAAGACATTCCAAACCTGCTTAATATCTTCTTGATGTACCCTTCCTGTGAGAGGAAGAGTTTTCTCTTCTCCCTTTCCCTATGGATTTCAACTCCCAGAATCTTGCGAGCAGCACCTAGATCTTTCATATCAAACTCTGCACTGAGAGAAGCCTTCAACTTCTGAATATCAGACTTATTCTTAGCAGCAATCAGCATATCATCAACATACAGAACCAGATAGATGTGTGAACCACCCTGCAGGTCATTGTAGTACACACAACAATCATACGGACTTCTGTTGTAACCAAGCTGCTTCATATAGGTGTCAAACCTCTTACACCACTGCCTCGGAGACTGCTTTAGCCCATACAAGGACTTCTTCAACTTGCAAACATGATTCTCCTTTCCTGGAACCTGAAAACCATCTGGCTGAGACATGTATATTTCCTCCTCCAACTCTCCATGTAGGAAAGCTGTTTTCACATCTAGCTGCTCGAGTTCCAGATCCTGATGTGCAACTATCGCTAGTAGCACTCTGATTGAGGTATGTCTGACTACTGGTGAGAAGATCTTGTTGTAGTCTACTCCCTCTCTCTGACTGAAACCTCTTGCAACCACTCTTGCTTTGTACTTTATACCCTCTGCAGCAGACATTCCTTCTTTCTTCCTGAAAACCCACTTGCAAGTGACTACCTTTCTATCAGCAGGCAATCTGACTAGCTCCCAAGTCTGATTCTTATGAAGAGACTCCATCTCTTCTCCCATTGCAGCAAGCCACTGTGCTGACTCACTCCCAGATATTGCAGCTTTGTAGGTGGACGGTTCATTATCATCCACCTCCTCGGCCACCTGCAATGCATATCCTACCAGATCGGCTAACCTGTACCTCGCTGGAGGTCTGACTCCAACCCTTCTAGGTCGATCTTGAGCAACACTTCGATGCCCAACTTCATCAGAACCTGTTTCTGGCAGTGCACTCTCAGACTGATCTGTATCTTGCTCATCAGTGACTGGTTGTGGTAGTGGTGCCTCGATTTCCCCTGCATTAAATGGCACCTCCACCTCCTCAGCAACAACCTCTTTCTCTGCTATATCACTAGTCTTGGACTTCAGCATAAAATTCTCATCAAAGACTACACTTCTGCTCAGTATAATCTTGTTGTCAGGCCAGATCCTGTATCCTTTCACACCAGCACCATAGCCCATGAAAACTCCCTTCTTAGCTCTCGGCTCTAACTTACCCTCACTCACATGATAATAAGCAGTGCAGCCAAAAACTCTCAGATTTGAGTAGTCAGCAGCTCTTCCAGACCACACCTCATAAGGTGTCTTGCAATTAATGCCTGTGTGTGGACTCCGATTTATCAGATAGCAGGCTGTTGTTACTGCTTCAGCCCAGAACCTCCTAGCAAGACCGGCATTAGAGAGCATGCATCTTGCTCTCTCTAGAAGTGTCTGATTCATCCGTTCTGCTACACCATTCTGTTGTGGTGTAAACCTGACTGTGTGATGCCGAGCAATACCCTCATCTCTGCAGAACTTATCAAACTCAGATGAACAGAATTCCAGACCATTATCTGTTCGCAGCCTTTTGACCTTCTTTCCTGTCTGATTTTCAACTAAGGTCTTCCATTCCTTGAATCTACTGAATGCCTCTCCTTTATGCCTCATCATAAATAACCACGTCATCCTAGAGTAATCATCAATAATAGACAGAAAGTACTTGTAGCCACTCAAAGACTCAACACGGGCAGGACCCCAACAATCAGAATGGATGTAATCCAACGTGCCCTTAGTTCGATGAACTGCCTTAGGAAACTTGCAGCGATGTAGTTTCCCAAACACACAATGCTCACAGAACTCTAGACTCTTGATCTTATGACCTCCCAGAAGGTCTTCTTTGGACAGAATCTGCATTCCACGTTCACTCATATGAGCAAGTCTCATATGCCACAGTCTGGTCAGATCAACATCATTAACCACTGATGCAACAGCTGCAGAACCTGTTACTGTAGAACCCTGTAAGATATACAAAGTTCCCTGCTTGACGCCTCTCAGAATCACCTCAGAACCCTTGCAGACAACCAGAATTCCATTTTCACCTTCATACCTGAAACCCTTACTATCCAGAAGGCTTAAAGATATCAGATTCTTGGTCATGTGTGGAACATGTCTGACTTCCTTGACTGTGCAGAAATTCCCGTTATGCGTTCTGAATCGGACTGAGCCGATCCCAACCACTTTGCAGACAGAATCGTTTGCCATTGAAACACTACCTCCATCTATGCAGCTATATGTTGTGAACAACTCCTTCTTCGGACAGATATGATACGATGCTCCAGAATCAAGAACCCACTTATCAGAATGATGGGTGTATTCCTCAGCCATCAACACAATATCACTTTCGGAATCTGCATCATCTTCTGCTACTGCAGCAGAGCCAGGTTTCTGCTCTTGCCTTCTCTTAGGACAGTCATTCCTCCAATGACCCTTTTCCTTACAGTAGGCACAGACGTCTTTAGGTAATTTTGGGCGCTCCTGCTGCTTCTTCCAGTGACCCTTTTTCTTACCTTTCTTGCCCTCCTTGCTTCCACTGGCCATTAACCCGGAAGCCTGATTTTATGTACCCGAACCAGATGCCTTATGACGCATCTCTCTGTTGTGAAGCGAAGACCTAACCTCCTCCAGCGACACAGTCTCTTTCCCAACGATAAAAGACTGCACAAAATTCTCAAACGACAAAGGCAGAGATACCAACAAGATCAAAGCAGCATCCTCATCATCAACCTTCTCATCAATATTACGCAAATCTAACATAATTGTATTCAATTGATCAAGGTGATCTCTAAGAGGTGTACCTTCTTCCATACACAGGCTGAAAAGACGTTGCTTCAACATCAACTTGCTGGTCAATGACTTCGTCATGTAGAGGCTCTCCAACTTCGACCACAACTTTGCAGCGGTTTCCTGATCTGCAATCTCTGTAATGACATCGTCAGCGAGGCACAGCATAATCATCGAATGAGCCTTTTCCTCCATAGTTTTGAACTCCACAGAGGTTGCATCCATTCCATTCTTGTCTTTCGCTAACGGCGCCCACAGACCGTTTTGCTTCAGCAAAGCCTGCATCTTGATTCGCCATAGACTGAAACTGTTTCTCCCAGTAAACTTGTCGATCTTCGTCATGGATACCGACATCGTTCTCGGCGGAAATTCGAACCTGCTCTGATACCAGTTTGTTGTAACAGAATCGAAACGAGAACAAAGTAAACGCAATTAGGTTTACACATAAGCCGCTATATATAGCGCTAAATAACCCTAAGCCCAACAACAAAACTGATGGGCCCAATAAAGCCCATACAACAGTGATTCAGATTCAAGGCATACTAACAGAGGGAAATGGTCAATGATTGAAGAAGGGGTTCAAGTGTCAATGCTAAGAACAAGAGATTCGTGGAAAAGTTTTCTCTGTGATTGATTACTGTTAACATATAGGGCCCTAAGCCAAAACACAATCAAATCCTATCTTTTACCTAAAGATATGCACAATATAAACTATACAAGAATAGAAGATATTATCTCCTAAATAATATGCAATACTCTCCCTCAAGTTGGAGCATGCAAGTCAATAATTCTCAACTTGCCAAGTAAATATGTGAACTGTTGCTTTCCTAATGCCTTGGTGAATATGTCTGCAAGCTGCTCATTAGATCGAACATAAGACATGGAAATGGCACCTTCCATCAAAAGATCACAGACAAAGTGGCAATCAATCTCGATATGCTTAGTCCGTTCATGAAACACCGGATTATATGAAATGTGTAGGGCTGCTTGATTATCACAATATAGCTGCATAGGAGTCGAATGAAGAACACCTAGGGACTTCAGCAAGGACTTCAGCCAGATGAGCTCGCAGCAGGCATTAGCCATTGATCGGTATTCTGATTCAGCTGAGGAGTGAGAAACAATATGTTGTTTCTTTGTTTTCCATGATACCGGCGAATGGCCAATCATGACAAAGTAGCCGGTGATCGACCGTCGTGATAATGGGCAGTCTGCCCAATCCGCATCGCAATAAGCTATGAGGTTTAGAGAGCTGGTGCGTGATAAAAATAAACCCTGGCCTGGACTGCGCTTGATATAGTGGAGAACTCTCAAACCAGCATGCCAATGTTCGGTTGTAGGTGCTTTCATGAATTGAGAGAGGGTATGAACTGAGTAGCACAATTCAGGCCTTGTAATTGTCAGATATATCAAACTACCGACGAGCCTTCGATACCCCTCAGGATCTAGATGAGGAGCGGCAGTGGACTCAGCTAGTGTATGATTCTGCGGCATTGGAAAAGCTGACGGGCGGGCTCCGAGCAAACCAGCCTCCTGAAGTATGTCAAGCGCATATTTACGTTGACAGAGCACAATACCATCCGGACCATGGGCGATTTCAATGCCCAAAATATACTTCAGTTTGCCTAAATCCTTCATACGAAAGCATCTATGCAAATACTCTTTGAACCGGGAAATGGCAGCGGAAGAATTACCAGCAATAATCAGATCGTCGACGTCGACGAGTACATGGAGCACCTTTGTTGAAGAATGGAGTGAAAATAGGGAGTAATCTGCATATGACTGAACAAACCCGAATTGACGAAGAGCACTTGCTAATTTAGCAAACCAGTTTCTAGGTGCTTGTTTAAGGCCGTATAAAGACTTACGGAGCCTACAGACTTTGCCCGAGGGGATCCAAAAACCGGGAGGAGACCTCATATACACTTCCTCGTCCAAGTCGCCGTGTAAGAACACATTATGCACGTCCATTTGGTGTAGCTCCCATTTTTGAATTGATGCAACAACGAGAAATACCCGAACCGAGGTCATTTTGGCGACGGGTGCAAATGTCTCGTTGAAATCAATCCCCTCCACTTGACGGTTGCCCATCACAACTAGACGAGCCTTATGTCTTTCGACAGAGCCGTCTGCTCGGTGTTTCACTCGGAACACCCACTTGCAACCTATAACATGCTTCTCAGGAGGGAGTGCTACTTCCCATGTCTTGTTATTTTCGAGAGCATCCAATTCGGATTTCATTGCTGCTCTCCATTCAGGAACCCTCACAGCATCAGTAAACTTTGTAGGTTCAGGTGTAGCAGTAATGGCGGCAACGAACTGCACATGAGGAACCGAAAAATTGGCACAATTGACATAATTAGGAAGCGGATAAATGCTACCTGAGGATGGTGATGAGAGGGGAGCCGATGGAGAGGGTGTTTTTGTGGCGAGAGTCGTGTTGCAGACAAAATCACGAAGCCGAACTGAGGCCTGTTTTGGACGAGTGTTGCGACGGAGTTGAGAGTTATCGGGCGGGTCACTGGAGTCCGAGTCTGAGGAGCTCGATGAAGAGCTCCCCCCTGTCGTCAATAGGGTTTGTTGGCACTTGGGAATCAGATAGAGGAGGAGACGAAACAACTGCAGGACTGTCATCGACGAGAGCAGGCGAACGAATTTCTGCTGGTGTCGTTATTTCTACAGAAACTGCAGCTGGTGTCGGTATTTCTGCTGGTGTCGGTATTTCTGCAGAAACTGCAGCAGGTGCCAAACGAATTTCTGCTGGTGTCGGTATTTCTGCAGAAACTACAGCAGGTGCCATGGGAAAATTATTTTCCGAGAAAACCACATCTCGTGAAAAGAATATCTGTTTGGTGACAAGATCGTACAAACGCCACCCCTTCTTTCCATAGGGATATCCAAGAAACAAACTCCGTCGACTGCGTGCTGCAAATTTATCATTGTTGCGCGGCTGTACTGATGCATGAGGAGCTTAAGTTTTTGAGAGAATTTAAACATATAGGATCCTGACATTTTGTAGTTCCAGACTTTAGAGACAAGTTTAGAAAACTGTGTAGAGTTAGACTAGGCATTCTCATATCTGAAAGGGATGTGAACATTACGAATGGAGTTGCCGAGATTGAAAGTAATTAGCGCATGATCCAAAGTAGTAAAAGGATGATCGTGAACAATAGGGTTAAAACCCGAGATAAGAGAATAATGGATAAGGGTACGATCCAAGTGTTCCATAATATTATTGGAGTTGTTACTAGACTTATGCCAAGTGAAGGGGAAACCAGAAAAATTAGTATCAAGAAGATTAAGAGAAGAGATACGATTGAGCAATCTAATATATCTAGAGGATCTAGGAGACAAGCCTCCAATTTTATCATTAGGGATAAGGATATTATTAAGACCTCCTATAATCAGGATGGGGAGATTATGGTTGACATCAGTAGATTCAAGATTGTCCCAAAAGGCATCTTTAAACTCTTCTCTAGAGGGAACATAGACGAAAAAGATAAGGAAGTCAATGTTATTATAGGAAGATTTCATGATAATTGAGTTGCTAGTGGTATTGATAAGAGTCAAAGATTTAGTATCGTCATTATTCTTGAGAAGAAGCCAAAGGCCTCCTTTGGTTCCAATAGAACGAACAAAGATTAAAGAGTTGGAACCGATTTTTTTGAACAGAAGCTAAAGAGGGAGGAGCTTGAACTTATGTTTCACTAAGACAAAGCATATCTAGCCGATTGCGTTTGTGGATGTAGTTAATTTCATAAGAAAATCCGGGCCTTCTACAGCCTTTAACATTCCAATCACCAATATTCATTTACTAAAGTGTTGAACAATACAACTATTGTCATAAATAAGAAGAGAATGGTGCAGATTAGGATTCATATATTGAAGTTGCATGTATCGAGCCAAATTATCAATATCATAGGTTCAGATAGAATGGTCTAAGCTACATTTGTTTGAGTTAAGAGTCCATGTACATAAAAGAATATCATTACGAAAACCAAAGGATCATCTGAGGATTGGTTGGACAAAAGATAAGCCAAAATGTCATTGTAGATTGTCTGGATAGTTGTCAAACAGCTAGTAAGAGTGAAAGATTCAAGTTCAATGTAAGAAACACAAGGAAAAGAAGAGGAAAGCTTACTGATCATGATCATTCCGATGACCAAACGATGTCGAGATCGATTGAAACTTGGTTTAAATGACCATTAGAGGTATTTTTCCATGTGAGTTACTCTCAACCACCACTTCGTACATTTCAAGTAACATGTCCTTTGTAATACCAAACAACTCTTAACTCTCTAACTTGTCGGTATACGTATGTCCAACACCAAAACGGTTGATTCGGTTTGAAAATATTGTACAGTGTAGTATTTGTATGCAAATGAAGTCCCAAACAGGTCTCTCTAACCCCAAATTAGGCTTGAACTGTTGCGTAAATGCAAAAAGACACTAAATGGGCCTTAAGGTCCATTAATGCTCAAATTGGCAAAACGATGTCGAGATCGATTGAAACTTCGTTTCACTGACTATTAGAGGTATTTGACCCTGTGGGTTACTCTCAACCACCACTTTGTACTTTAAGTAACACATCCTTTGGAATACCAAACAACTCTTAACTGTTTAACTTGTCTGTATACGTATGGCCAACACCAAAACGGTTGATTAGGGTTGAAAAATATTGTACAACGTAGTATTAGTATGCATATGAAGTCCCAAACAGGTCTCTCTCACCCAAAATTAGGCTTGAACCGTTGCGTAAATGGAAAAGACGCTAAATTGGCCTTAAGGTCCATTAAGGCTCAAATTGGCAAAACGATGTCGAGATCGATTGAAACTTAAATTTCAATGACTATTAGAGGTACGTATTTGACCATGTGGTTACTCTCAACCACCACTTCGTACTTTTTAAGTAACACCTCCTTTGGAATACCAAACAACTCTTAAATGTTTAACTTGTATGTATACGTATGATCAACACCAACGACGGTTTATTCGGTTTTGAAAATATTATATAACATAGTATTATTATGAATATTAAGTCCCAAAACGGTTTCTCTCACCCAAAACTAGGCTTAAAGTGGTGCGTAAATGCAAAAAAGACGCTAAATGGGCCTTAAGGTTCATTAAGGCTCAAATTGGCAAAACGACGACCAAACGATGTCGAGATCAATTGAAACTTTGTTTCAATGACTATTAGATGTATTTGACTATGTGGTTCACTCTTAACCACCACTTCGTACATTTCAAGTAACACCTCATTTGTAATACAAAACAACTCTTTACTCTCTAACTTGTCGGTATACGTATAGCCAACACCAACGACGCTCCTCATCTGGAATTTTTTTCTGAAATGGGCTTTTTTTCAAAAAAAATTCCCGACGTAGGCTCTTTTCAAAAGAAATTCCCAATATAGGCACTTATGCCAGCTTCGGATTTTTTTTATGTGTGAGAGACGCTGGTTCTACCAGCGTCTCTCGTCCGAAGCTGGTAATTTTTTTTTATGTATAAGAGAAGCGTCTCTTATACGTTAAAACATAAAAAAAATAATTATATGTGGTCTTTTTTTTTTATTTGAACATGTATAAGAGACGTCTCTTATACAGATTTGTATTTTTTAATTCCCCCGGAGCGTCTCTTACACGTAAAATATTTTTAAAAAAAATTTATTTGTATCTCCCAGCGCTTTATACAAATAATTTTTTTTTTTGTTTCCCTTGGCTTCTCTTCCCTTTGTTTCCCATTGAAAAGCTATTGTCACCCTCCTTGCGTGAAGCAGGCTTCAGTAAACGGTCTACATGCAGGCAGCCATTGACAAAAGTACCTTCGCTTGCCTTCAACCCCATATCAATGGGCCTGCTTTTCAACATGTCGCTTGTCCGTACTACTTTCCCCAAGAAGCGCTTCTCAACATGTCGCAGCCATCATGTATATATTTGTATAAGGCGCTAGTTCTCTCAGCGCGTTATACAAATAATTTTTTTTTTTAAAACATTTTACGTGTACACGGGGGAATTAAAAAATATAAATCTGTCTAAGAGACGCTGGTTCGACCAGCGTCTTTTATACATGTTCAAATAAAAAAAAAGACTTTTTTTTAATGTTTTAACGTATAAGAGACGCTGGTCGGGCCAGCGTCTCTTATACATAAAAAATTCAAAAAAAAAATTACCAACTTCGGAATTTCTTTTGAAAAGAGACGTCGGGACTTTTTTTTGAAAAAAAGCCCATTTCAGAAAAAAATTGCCTCATCTAAGCCTTCCCTCTAATTTGTTCTAATTTAAAAAATCTAAATAATCATATATCATATATCAAATATATCGATATAAAATTTCAATAACCTATTCTAATTTCTATTTTCCATAAACTGTAATAAATTTAAATATAGCATGTATTTTACTTCAATTGTACCTTAATATCATAAGTCTAAATGATCATATATACAATTAAATAGAAATTTAGTGTTTTTAGAATACTTTCTAATTTTTAATAAATTTAAATAATTCAATAATCATATATTACATATATCTATAATAAGCTATTCTACAATAATTAAATAAATTTAGCATGACATCATCATTTCCAATAAAAGTGATTTGCACGACGTGAAGATGGCTCAAGGCGATCTGCATGCCGTAAAGATCAGATTCTTTTTCAAACATTGAAAATGATGACGTCAGATAGCATGATGTCACCATTTCAAATAAATGTGATCTTCACGCCGTGATGATCGCCTTCGAACAGGGTTTTAAATGAATATAAACCAAATTTATTTATTAAACCCGACCCGATCGTTATGCCGTGACGATCAGAACTGAACCCGGTTAAAAAAAACATTGTCATGTCGTGACGATGGATTGAATGTGCATTGTGGAAAAAAGGTGTTGCGCGAATGTTTCGCCAATTTAAACCAGACTAAACTTGGAATCTTCAAAAGTATGGACCACCGACTAGACCAGTTAGGGCCATATCTATACAATCCTAGTCTCGCTTCTTGATGATGAGGTGAAATACAATTTTCCTTACAGTAATCTCTATATAACTACTAAAGCAAAACACTATACTCATCAATAAGTTATGCCACATCATTTACTCATCAATAAGTTATGTCACGTCATCACACATATGTCATTTTTTTCTAAAATAAAAAAATAAATTTGGAGATAATTAACCTTATTCTAATGATATCATTTCCTTGTTTGAACACAAATCAATTAAAATATATATAAAAAGATCATTATCCTAAATATATTGATATCATTTTCTTATTTAAATGCATATCAATATAAAAATAGTAAATCAATTAAAATTCCTTTTATTTATATAATATTGATTTAAAAATCAATTAAAATAAATATAATTATTTAATTCATACTTTTATTTACATTAACGTTATTTTTATGTGTTTATAAAGTATAAAAATTGTTATATAAATTTCGTGCATGATGTGTGGATAAAGCTAGTAATAGTAATAAAGTAGGGTGTACCGATCTTTCAATAACTGATCCAATCTTTTGTGTCAACCAGACTTGAAAAGATTCGACCCAACCAAATCCAAAAAAAATTATGAAACTCGGTTATCCGAGATCCGATAGATTTGAAAAACTGTGGGACCCAAATGACCCGAGATCCAACAAGAACACATTTTCACAGATTTTTAACTTATTTAATGTGAAAAATATAACAACATCAACAACATTCAACCTAGTATATGATTCCACCGTGATAGGGTTTGGGGTTCAAATGTAGATAAGTCATTCATCAAGTTTGTCTAGAGGGTGTATTGTGACTTGTGAGGGACAAAAAGAAAATCGAGAAGTAATCATTAGGGCACGATTGGGGGGGCGATTAGGGCACCATTGGGGATCGGGTCGTCGGATTGTGGGTCTGGGAAGGTCGCCGTCGATTCTCTGGGATGGCCGACCATCTGCGGTGTGCGTCATGGCTACAAGGGTGCTCTGTGTATCGGAGTTTTCGGTTGTTGCTTTGGAGACGATAATTTGCAGGTCAAGTTGATCGTCATTTGCTTTCTATTAATTTGATGTGTGGGTTCCACTTAATTTGCTGCAGGTTTTTGTTTTTTGTGGGTTTATTTGTGATTTTCACCTGTTGCTTTGGTTTTGCTTCGTCCAAAGCTTTCAGATAAAATTGATATGTATTTCCAGTGTCCATTATTCGGCTATGATAATTGTAGGAATTGGGGAGGTAAGGCTTTGAAGGCTTGTTCTCTCGTCCAACATTTTAAACTTGTGCATTTTGTTGATGGGACCGCTGTTGAGAGATATAAGTTGCTTATAAGTTGTGATGACGGTTTATATTTTGCTTTGGAAGGTCTTAAAATTTGGATGTGTGAAACTTGCTTATGTACTCATCCATTCACTAAGAGCTGCAGACATAGTGACAGTTTTGATGTTTCAGGGGCCCGTTGTAAAGGTCATGTCAATGGCCCTATGTTTTATATTAAGGGTATCCTACCTCCATCACTCGAGAGGAGTCTTGTCAATGGCTCAAGTGATATAGTTTCTTTTTGTGGGGCGTCTTCTTCCTTTTCTTTCAACACCGATTTATTGCATGAAGTTTTGGCCGGAAAATTTCGTACCGTGAAGAGTATCCCCAAGGCCAATCGTCTTAGCTTTTCACGATGCCTTAAAGCTGCTCTTGACAAAGTTCTTGCCTCCCCTAATGATCTTGCCTCTTGGGTCCTACTACTCCTTCTCCCATTATGTACTCTTAGAGTTAACAGAGAGCTCTCTAATAATAAGTTTGAGAAGAAAGGTTGTTGTCAGGTTGAAGGTATTGCGCGGGCCCTTCGAGTTTGGAGGGAACCCGGGGGACCTGAGACCTTGGTTAAAGAGGTTATCTAAGATGGTGTGGTTTGCTCCCCCTCTTTCGGGGTAGTTGATGAGATTGCCAAAAACAAACTTAGCTTAGAAGAGCTAAACAGGAGGCAATGTATGAGGAAAGTTAGTGATGGACATTTCACTGCTGCTATTAGAGTTTTGACATCGTCAAGAGCGAGGACACTTTGACGGAATTAGAGAACAAGCATCCCTATGCGTCGTGTCCCGTTCTGCCTCCTCTTGATGGGGTTGTTGAGACTATTTCGGTTTCCAAAGATATTGTGTTGAGCAAAATTAAAAGTTTCCGTAAAGCAACTTCCCGTGGGCGTGATGGTCTTCGAGCCCAACACCTTGTTGATGCCCTTGGGAGGGCAGTTGTTGCAGTTGCTGATGATTTAGCCAACTCTATAACCGTTGTGGTTAATCTGTTACTTGCTAGTAGGTGTCCCTCTGCCTTGGGGGAGTTTATTGCTAGTGCTCCGCTTACGCCTTTGCTAAAACCAGGGGGGAGGGATTCGCCCCATTGTTGTCGGTACGGTTTGGAGGAGACTTGCCTCCAAGGTTGCTGCTGCTGTGGTTGAGAAGGATGTCGGTTCTTACCTTGAGGATTTTCAGTTCGGTGTGGGTGTGCTTAATGGGAGTGAGGCCATTCTCCATGCTGTTAACAGGTTAATTGAGGCCAAAGGAGGTGCGTGCAACATGTCTATGCTTCTTGTTGATTTTAGTAATGCTTTTAACTTGATTGACCGGGGTACCATGCTTAGAGAGGTCCGACTTCGTTGCCCTTCCCTCTCTCCTTGGGTTGAGTTTTGTTATTTGGGCCCTGCAAGGTTATATTATGAAGAGTCTACCTTGTTTTCTTGTCAAGGTGTTCAACAAGGTGATCCCTTAGGACCTCTATTGTTTGCTCTTACCTTACATCCGTTGGTTCATAGGATCAACATGAGCTGCAATCTGGATTTTATGGCTTGGTACTTGGATGATGGGACCATTATCGGGGACACAAGATTGGTTTTAGAAGCTTTGCATCTGGTTATCAAGGAAGGTCCCCCTATGGGGTTGCACTTAAACGTCGAGAAAACTGAAATCTTTTGGCCAAACCCAGATCCAAGGAGTTGTGATCCCGTTCTTTTTCCGCAGAAAATGGCTCGTAACATGGATGGGGTCAAACTCCTTGGTGGCCCTGTCAGTTCAGATGTCGCCTTTTGTAGTCGCTTGATTGAAGATAGGGTTTCTAAGACTATAGTGTTGATGGAGGCTATTGCTGGCCTCAACAACCCACAATCTGGACTTCTTCTTCTGCGTAGTTGTGATGGGGTGGGCAGGTTGTACTTCTCTCTTCGGACTTGTCCTCCCCAGATGCTCGGGTCTGCTCATCTTACCTTTGACCTTGCCCTAAGGAAGACTCTCTAGGAAATTATTGTGGCTGGTGCTGCTGGTTTTGGTGATTGGCAATGACGTTGTGCCACCTTGCCTTTTCATTTTGGTGGATTTGGTGTTTATACTGCGCAAGATGCTTCTAAGTATGCTTTTATTGCTTCGAGATTGCAGTCTCATAGTCTCCAAAACAGGCTACTTCACCGTTGTGGTGTCCTTGACTTGGGCCCTGCATGTGAGATAGCTTTAAGTAGCTTTCGGGTTTTGTGTAACTTTGATCCTCTTGATCTCTGTCGTGATGTACCAGCCCACCCCCCCCCCCCCCCCCCCCCTTTATGAAAAAATTGGCTTCATTATACTTTGATATGGTAGAGAAAGAGTTGGTGAGTCGATACAATCCCAGTGCTCGGGAAAAGGCTATCCTCATTACCAACCGGTCAGCACATTCCTTGGATTTCTTTAGAACACTTCCTATTGAAGGGTTGGGACAGACAATGCACCCAAGGCAGTTCAGGTGTGTTCTTTGCTACCGCCTTGCGATTCCATTGTATCCCGCTGACTTTACTTGTCCTTTTTGTTCTTCCAAAATCATGGATTGTTTTGGAGATCATGCGGTGAACTGTGGTAATGACATTGGCCTTAAATTTCGTCATAACCTGGTTCGGGATGTGTTGGGAGATATCTGCAATCAGGCTGGAATTGTGGTGCAAAGAGAGGTGCCTCTTGGGTTTTTGTCTGAGGAGGGGAAGGATCTTCGGCCTGCGGACCTTCTTGTATATTGTTGGGACAAAGGGAAAAACGTGTGTTTGGATGATACTGGTGTTTCTCCTTTCACAGGCGTCGGGGTCAGTGCTTTTGTCCCTGGGGCTGCGATTTCTAATGCTGTTGCGAGGAAGCGGAAAAAGTACGAATCCAAGTGCATTGACAATGGATACAGTTTTATTGCTTTTGCTTTTTCTACTTTTAGAGAACTGGGGGGTGATGCTCTTGATTTTTTGTCTAGGGTCACACAGACTGCTCAGAGTCATACTACTAATGCTAATATTCGCTCTTTTATTTTTCAGAGGTTGTGTTTTGCTTTGAACAAGGGTGTCGGAGCCCAGTTAGTTGCAAGGCTTCCATCCAACTTTTTGTAAATTTATTTTAACACTATATTAAAGTTCAAAATTGAGATTCAAAAAAAAAAAAAATTAAATTTATTTTATTATAAAAATATTATTTAAATTTAATTTTGCTTTATTACAATAAAGAAGTGAATACTTACTATGCGTTGGATCAACCCAAATTTGTACCCGACCATAGAGATGTTGCCGGTTTATGAACAGGTGGTTCAAGGTCCAACATGACCTTAAAACGCAGCCAAAAGGGAGCTGGTTCAGCCCGATTCGGTTTCGATTTTTACTGGTTTCCCACCGGTTTTGTAACAAGTACGATTTTAATTTGGCCCTAAACCAAAATAATTTTAAAAAGAAATAATTTTGAAATATAAATGAAACATTTATATTTTAAATTCACTATCTTTTCATGTAATTGGCTCAAATATCTTGAGTCCAATTTAAAATTTAGTCTTAAGAGGCTCATGAAATTTCTATGTTGTGTTTTTCAATTTTTCAAGGTGAGAATTCACTTAGCTTCTAACCAAATTTAAACATTTAAAAACTTCTTTTTATAGTATTTTAATCGTTTTTATTTTTCTTATTGAAACCGACGGTTAACCACCGGAGGTTTACGAACCGGCCCGTTCGTTCTCCAGGTTACCATCATGAAAACGCCGGTTTAACGGGGTCTAAATCTAGAACTAGGCGCGTAACCGATTAGAGTCCGGTTTGGCCGGTCCGATTAGTCTCTAACATCTCTACTCGTCCAACCCAGTGATTTTATCGACCTGTTGACCGGAATCCGAATATCTCAAATTTTACACGTTTTCCAGATCTAAGTGTAATTCGACTGTCCCACGTCTAAATTAATCTGACACATTTGCCATGTCTTAGCTAGTGTAACTTACACAACTAGTACCGTATATAGGCCCTTACTATATATCGCCCACCCCCGTGTGTTACGAACCAATCTAGTTCATGCGTACCGCATGAACTAAAAATATTCAAAATACCATGCGTAACGCACAAACATGCTCCATACGTACTTTTTAAAAAAAAATCCATTGTAGAGAATTTCAATACGAACACGTGCACATAAAATTCGTCAAAAACGAACATCATTTACCTCTTTAAATGGTCAAAAAACAAATATGTCATATATAATTTTAGAGTCAACAAGTGTGTGTTAAGACTTAACCCACAATTTCTTCAAATTTCTTGCATAATATGGTGGAAAACTTAACAACGAGTAAGTACATATATAATTCATCTAAAATGAAAAATCGTTTGACATTCTAAAAGGACAATAAAACATGAACTTATACTTATATGTTGTACGGAGTAGTTATTCATTAAGAACAAATATTACTTACATATTATAGTAATGCATTATAGACTTTAATATTTATATAATATAGTGACACATTACGTCTAAGCAATACGAACTTTTTACTTCTATCGTATATGTACTCATTTCAGTTAAGGTATACGAATTTAACGAAGGATAATGCATTATGGTTAAGTATACTTATAAATTTCAATTTCGACACACTTAATCAAGATAAAAAAGTATTTTAATTTTAGTGATAAGTTTGATACTTCAATATAACCATAACTATAATGTATAAGTAATGATTCGTTATACATAGAAATATTTGCATATATAATATTTGTTATTTGAGGTTTTAAAAAAGGCAAACGATGTCCGTTTTGGACGAATTTTATGTGCACGCTCTTGTATTGAAATTCTCTACAAGATTATGAAAAAACTCATGCGTAACACACGAACTATGTTTGTACGTTATGTATGAATTTTCTTGAATTTTTAGATTCATGCGTTACACATAATTATGTTGGTGTGTAACACATGAAGATGAGCAATAATCGATAATTTGGATGGGCGATATATAGAAAGCATGCATATCTTAATCTTAATAATCTTAATATATATAAAGGTTGGCGGTTGAAAATTCCAAAGGTCTTAAATATGTGGTATTTAATGTTAGTCATTGTTTTCTCTATTTCGCTTTGTATAACCGATAAATTGAAATAAAGGATAAACGAGTCACTTAATTAACGAAACGCCTTTTTTATATTCACGGCGGTCCAAATTCGGACCGGCTCCCATAAAGTGCTAATTAAAATTTATGTGTAGATTTCATTAAATTATAGCCCTTAATGCTAATAACGGTTCAAATTTATCCAATATCTCATTCCTCACACCTATAATAGAAAATAAGATATTTGATGGTTAGTTATTTCCTCTTTTATTCTTAACGTAATGAAAAACCCTTAGGATTACAAAAAATTTCTCTAATCTTACACATGATTGACCGAGATCAAGTAGAAAATAATTTTATAACTTTATAGAAAGGAAATTATTTTATTATTCTCCTTCAAATCTTATGTAAGTACGTTGAAGAAAAACACAAATCTCAAATATTGCTCGACCATTTGCAGTTTTTATAAAGATTATTACTGAGCATAATCTTAACCATCTTGCACAGTGTTATTTCCTTTTAAATTTAAAAATGGGTTATACAAGAACAATTTAAAAAGTAAAGAAATTCTAGATAATTTTTTATAATTATGATAAATCTCTATTTGTAAAATATATAAATAAATAAATCTTCTCTTAACGTACTTTTAAAAAATTTAGATGAAAAAAAAAAAAAATGACATGTGATTAGAATTGAAGGTTGAAACATGGAAGGGAAAATTATATTCTTATTTGAACTAATTAGGCAACTAATTGAAGGCTGAAATCGAATCAACTCTTTTCGTTAACAAAAACGTATGTTTCAATTGATTATTTGAATTCAATTAGGGAATCATAAAGATTAATATGTAGCTAAAATAAACATACACAATGGATGAACAAATCCTCTTACCTCAAATAAAATGTTTGATGAATCAAACTCCATATTGACATGTAATTTGACTACTATATTAAACTTACACACACTTTACCCACAAATAATATAAAAACGTACTGCCATGGTATAACATAAATTCACCTATATAACTACGTACATATATACAAATATTCAATATCAACTGACCAAATAAACTAAATATATCAGCAAGATTAATTTAATTATATTTCTACAAGAAAGGAGAAAAGATCTTCTAAATACATCCAGATATGCTCTGCAAATATAACATTTAAATAACACGGGAGTTGAAATCTTAAATAAAATTTCAAAAACAACGGTGGTGAAGAACAATTGAAACACAAAATGCTTTACTGTGTAAGACAAAACAATAAGACCATAATCTCAGAACATTAATCCGTACTTTTTCACATAAGCCCTACACAAAACATATGCGAGATATATAATTATACAACAAAGATTTTGAAAAATAACCACAAAGGAACAAACTAAATAATGAATAAAACTTATGGTCAAAGTGGAACATGGTTGATATTTATGAGCAATACGTAATATAAAACTTATGCGAGGTATATAATTATAATCTTTGTTCCTTTGTGGTTATTTTTAAAAATCTTTGTTGTATAATTATATATCTCGCATATGCTTCTTATTTTTTGGCAGATCATAGTTGGTATTTGTGAGCGGTACGTAAATGTGAATGCATGTTTTGCTGGGCTTATGGTCAAAGTGGAATGCATGTTTTTGGCAGATCCTTTCTGAGTTTGTTCTCGGTAAGTATGTTAATATCGATATGATGGTTGTTTGTTAGATATCTTTTTTTAGTCGTCGATCATGCTTTTTGGTTGTGTTATTTAGGCGATTTTATTACTCAAGGAGCGGGACGTGTTCTCCGACAAATGTTAATTGAAGGAGATAAACAAATGATTTCTGCGTTTGCGTTGAAAGAAGATGCCCTTGCTAACCTGGATTTGTTTGGTGCAATGGTTCCAACTTCTAAAGAAACAACGAAAGATCTTATGAATGACATGGAATTTGTAATTTTCCAGACATTTTCCTAATGTTGATGTTATCTGTCTCCTATATAATCCATTTTTTCAAAATTTCAGGCTACCTAGGCACTTTCAAATGTTGTTTCTGGAATTGGGGAGGCATACGATATGATGTTCTTAGCTAGAGATTTTGAAGTTTCGTGTAGGGCTTATTTGAAAAAGTACGGAAGAATGTTCTGAATATTATGGTCTTATTGTTTTGTCTTACACAGTACTGCGTTTTGTGTTTTTGTTGTTCTTCACTACCGTTGTTTTTGAATTTTCGTTCAAGATTCCAACTGCCGTGTTATTTATATGTTATATTTGCAGAGCATATCTGGATGTATTTAGAATAAATTTTCTCCTTCCTTGTGGAAAGATAATTAAATTAATCATTTTGTCCTTCCTTGTGCATTGACAATGCTGCAAGAAACACAAAATCCTAGTAAAATGTAATTACAAAACAAAACCTTGATTAACTCCGACGTGGTGGCTTGATCATGGAATAACACCTACTCATCCATTTTTATACAAAAACTACTCAGACACCAAGGATGAGGGTAGGACAAAGGTCTCTGAAATGACAAGCTTAATGGGACCAAATAAAAAGATAGGTAACTCAACTCACACAGTCAAGGCACATATTTGCTGAATATATCTTGACCGTTGTACGCCCGACTAATTTGGTACCAACAAGACCAATAAAACGAAACAAAGATAGAACAACAACCATCGAGCTACGGCCAAAAGACCGTGATACGGGCCGGTGGAAAATACCAGACGTTCTGCATGCTACAACTTGATGTTGTAAACACTCAACCAGGTACAAAACAAAGACAACTTTGGATAAATGGAAAAACGTGCTCAAATAACAGTGAAAATTATATACAAACAATGGTGTTCATTAAAATGTTAAAACCATACAGGTATGGATACATCAGTAACATGGCAGTCATACCCCCTCCAGTTTCGCAAAACATATATCAAAGGACGAGATTGAAGGGTTGCAACCTTCTGCGCGTTGGTACTAACAAGAGATATACAATGTACTGATTATTGTACCACACAAAAAAAACCAAAATAATTGGTGATAGAAAGCAGAATAAATTTTGAGAAAAATAAATTTTGGGAACGTATATGTTACAACCTTTTATTGTAACCCACAGGGAAAAAACACATGAAAGACACGGCAGAAACAATACAACCTACGGAATAGGGAACAAACGACCAAAAATGTAAGATCAAAGGGTCACTGAATAACGTTCGGTTTTATTGTATCAACATATCATATTCTAGGCTCTTGGGTTGTAGAAGCTCTTATCATAACATGCACTTGTGTTGGAAAAAAGGTATTGTTACCCAGAATTACCCTATCATCAACCTAGAGTAAATTTCCATTCGTAATGAAGCGGCGATAGTTTCCCCTAAAGCCATGCTTTGCAATGACAATCATTAAGAGCCAGGGTCAATCATTGAAGAATGTGGGGCTGTATCAACCCAAACCTGTCTACTGCTATCGACAGTTGTATGTCGCAATTTCAAGAGTAATGGACCCCAAAGGACTGAAAATACTTTTACTAAATATGGGAAACCAGCCAGAGAACCGCACAAGGAATATTGTTTTCAAAGAAGCTTTTCAACAATCTTAATGTTGTACCCTTTGTAAGTGATTAATATGCGGCAAAACAATAAAATAAAAGGGTTGATCTGACAAATTTAAATTTTGACCTATATATACAAACCACCCATATAAAACGTAGCTTGGTAGAGATGACTAAAGATCAATCAACGGAATACAAGACGACCATGAAGACAGACACATAAAGTGAAAAAAATAATTTAAACAAATAATAAATGAATAAAGCACAACCACAATCAGCTACAAAACAGGACAAATAAAAATAAACAGCAAAACATAAAAACAAACAACAGACGAAATCATAAATCAATGCTTCATCATTTCATGTTTAAATTTTATCAATACTACGCCCTTTTAATTGACCACTACTATGTCTAGCATATTCTATACCTTGGTAATGTTGCTTAAAACAAAATATAACAGAAAATGATGTTAACAAACATGAGAAATAAATTAAAAATGTCCTATACTGCCACATTAAAAGAACAAAAGAACATACCAAGAAAAATCATTTATATTTTAATGTGTGTAAACAATTACAATATGGTATGTTAAAATGTATCTCCGAAAAATAGTGTCTGCTAAGATTAATAAAAAAAACTATATGTCCTAACATTTTTACACATAGAAATATATATGAAACAAAAATACCAGACTAATATAAAAATAAAGTTGTGTGCATAAGATTTTAATAACCTTAATTAAAAAGTCCAGCCACAACAATTTACACTATAACTTTAACCTAGCAATGAACCCACCACATCTTCCACGTGGAAACAGAAGAGACAAAAACAACAACAAAAATAACATTGAGCAACATCAAAACGTACCAGTCCACAAAGGCAATATTATTTTGAAGGAGGATATTTCACATGGTAAAACGGTTTCTCTGAATAAAGGATAATTTTTATTATTACCAAACACCCAACGACACAAATAATGACATTAAAGTGTGCAATAACACCTCATATAAATAAAAAACGTTTCATACCAATTTCAAAAGGAAAATTAATTTCGGGGAAAATTGAAACATTAAAGACAGATGTGGACCACACGCAAATACACCCATATAAAATGCAAGTTCACCATACACAAATGATTTCTACGAGGACGTAGGATAAAAAAACCGAAGGAAAAAGAGGAGTACAGAACTCAAGAAACCGAAGGTGAAGAACATATCACTCACATTTTAATGTAATTTCATGTCTATACATATAGAAAAAATAAACAATGAAGACGACACTGTCACAGGTACACGACACACAAAGTCACTACAAAGCAAACAATACACAGTCCAGGAAAGAAGACATGACAAACGACAAAGAAATTACAACAACAACCCGAAGCAGAGATATAATATCAACAGGTAGTTGTATTTCAACATAAGAACCAAAACCAAAAGCAATAACAACTATGCAAAATGTGAGTGCTAAAGAATAATAAAATGGTAAAAGACAAAGAAACTTATATCATAAACTATATATTAAATTGAAAGATGTCAAAAGTATGCAAGTGGTGTAGCACAAAAGGGTGACATGAAAAAAGGAGCACACCAACAAGATGTTGCAATAAAGGAGGGATTATCCTACCAAAAAGGAAAACAAATCCAACAATCCTTGATGAACTACTACATGGGCGATCCGAACAGGCAAAGTCATTCAAAAAAAACATCCGCACGTATAACTCGATGTTTTCTATGAGCAGGTTTGAGTTCGGAAGTAAAACAAATTACCGCATACTGTATATGTTTTTATAAAAAAATTAACCAGTTTCATTCATTTCACTAGGTATGGAGACAATACACTTCAACAAAATGGGCATCCCAGAAGCACGAATACTAATGTGGCAGGAAAAAGACGGGGGATCATTGGACCCTCAGTTCATGATAAAATATAAAAGAACACTGATGCAAAAATACAACACTGAGATCAGCTTGGAGTATGGGAGTAATTCAAAGACAAAAGAGTTATTGCTAAGACACACAATGACGGGAAATGTGGCAAACATCATAAATCTGATCCAGAACAATGAGTCGCCAAAAGATGCATACAAATGTCACGAACCAAGGGTGGATGAAATAACAACATACTTGCAATCAAGAAAACTGTTTGCAACAAAGGCAGTCCTAGGCATATACGGAATCAAAGCACACAAATGCACCCCAAAAGTGATGAGGTTGTTTTTCCACATCCAAACCAATACAGATGTTGACCCCACACGTGACGGAACGGAATATGCCATAATGCACCAAAATACAACACATCTATCCATGTTCACTTCCTAGCTAGAACTGAAAAGAACCACACCAACAACAAGAAGGTACGCATACAGTGAAACACCAAATCACTACAAATGGAATGAAATTTCGAAAACATGGAAAGTTGAAGAGACAGTTGGAAGAATACTCAGCGTCACCAAATCTACACCTTCTGAATATAGTAAGAGGGCTGACATCATTTGAGGACATAAAAACAACAGACGAAATACAATTCGGGAGCTACGAGAACACATGCAAAGAGATGGGAATTCTGGAATATCACGAGGGAGCAGGGTATAGAAAAAATGAACAGACTTGTTGGATACACGACGATCACATAGCTGAAATGGCAACAGTTTTAGAAGCAACACAACAGGAATACATTAGACAACAAGAGGGAAAAACAATCACGGACAAACACTCTAACAGATGACCTAGCGTCATACTAAATGCGACATAATCAGGTAAGGATAGTTGTTCTTTGAATATTAAATGTTCCAAAAGGGAAAAAAACATAACCACAAATTGAAAACAACAAAACAACTACCACTAACACAATATTATCAATGCTTCAATTGCAGGGGGAATAAATCTCAAAGGGAAACAGAGGTGACAATGATGCACAAGTTAGCAAAAAAAAAAGGAAAGGCAGGAACTCAAAGAAACAAATTTTTTTTTACAAAGACACTTCAACAAGCTTAGCTAATTCAAAAACCTAGAAACTTTAAGAGCTACATGTTTTACTTTATCATCTTTTAAACACGAAAAGAGCATAAGTCAAGAAGAAAACAAGAGAAAACTTTGAAATGTTGGTGTGATGTATGAATCAAGACAAGTAGAATTTTAAGGATTTATATTATGATCTGTATTCACATGAGAGAGGACGAAACTGGTCGCACGACTATAAAGTTTGTTAGGAGTTACCTATTGATATAATATACAAATAGTTCAGATTGAAAGATGGTCATTTTCCATTTTAGACAACAACAAGGAATAATTGAGTATGCACAATACTATAAAATAACAGTGCATTTATAATGATTCCTCAAATCCTCAATATTATTAGAATTTTCATATGGCAAGGAAAAAAGCAACATATTACAATCTCCATATCATCTTGCATTCTTAATAACCTTATGACATTAGCCATTCCTCCAATAAAATGGTAGTTATCAATAACATATTGAACCAAAACTATGAATATAATGATCGGATTCATTTCTCAGATTGAAAAAACAATTAAAAAAGAATCAAGAAAAGAAGACAAACACTTATTTAAGAGATAAGTTCATACTGTTAAAAAAGATTTGGAAAGAAGAGACAAATGAGGAAATAGGAATATATTCAATTCAAAGATAACTTCAGTTAAAAATCATTGATAGATATAAGAGTCAAGTCATTCTATGATCATTGAGTAACGAAGTAGCATCGTTCACTTCTATTCGTGCAAGATCCCACCAATTATAGCAATTCTTTTTAAGTCCTAGCCAAATCATAACCGGAACATGCTTGGGAGATAAAGTGTTAATCCCAAGAATCTCATTAACTTCTACCCAAACAAAATGGGTCTTGGTCATCAAAAGGCGCCATTTCCCACTCAAACCTTTTTTTGCTATGACAGTCAATAAAAGCCAAGGCCAATCACAGAAGCCCATAAGACTATACCAGCGTAATCCAATTTTTGGCCATGGACAACTTTACGTGGCAATATCTAGAGTGACTGACCCACAAGGATTGAAGATACTACTTCTGCACAATGGAAAAGAACCTAAGAACTATACATGGAACATAGTTTTCAAGGAATCATTCAACCACATAAGTGGGCAACTACAGGTGCATATACTTGCCTACAACACTACATTGTTTGTTGTTGTTTGAAGAATTACATTAGCCAAATAAATTGCACACACTAATAGGCAAACAATCCCGCGGAAGCATAAAGACGACAAGAATGGGGCATCGATTTGTACCTGATTAGTGGCCCCTTTGGTTGCAGGAATAAATGCAGCAAAGAAAACAGAGTTCTGGCATCGAAATTTGCATATTAACCCAGCTACAATAGGATGGAAGCAACACGGTCAAGCTGAAAAATGATCCAGAGAAAAAAATCAAATGATGTACATGGAGTAAATTCAAAACATAGCTACATTGAACTCAAACAAAGTCCACGAATATCACCAAATATATCCTACTCAACCTATCCACACCAAAATCTAGGTAAAAATTACAAGCGTAGCAAAAAAGATTAACCGACGTTCACAAATATTATGAAGGAAGACCACTTGCAGGAGGATATAGGGTGTACAAATGATCACCGACAATGCCACCCCTGCAAATTAGGGATTCTACCAATGGACGCCAATTCCCGTTCATTCTCACAACAAAAACGAACAATCCACTCAACACTACGTCTCACAGCTAAGCTTTGCAGAACCCCTAAAACATCAACATGCCCAACAATAAAGGAAATTCTTCTCTGTCAGGAGAAAAAACGCATGGAACATTGAACCTTAAAAACACTAAATAGGTTAAACAATTCAACTATCTCCACTCTATTATACTACGTAAGTGAATGGTGTATGTACATGCCTCAAGCTTCCACATTCAACCTTAATTAGCAACCGTAATACGGTACACAAACTCGGAAATCACAACCCACATTAGGAGAAGAACACGAAAACAAAATTGAAAAGGGGTGGATAAAGATGAGGTGCGCTAATTATTGCCTTTGGAGTTGCGGGGTGTTGTAGAATACTCTACTCAGTACAGAATTAAAGCATCTCCACAAGGATAAGCTACAAAAGTAAAAATATACGTATATACACTATTATATACATAACCTAAAAGGGTGAGACATCTGCGAAATTATTTAATAATGTTTGAATTTTTAAAGAATGAAAAACTTGGAAAATAACATATTTAAACCCACAACATAATTTCATTGGCAAATAGAGATGTCCACAAAATACAACAAATAGACACCTCCCGAATAGAGTAAGATCAAATCTCGCGTTTTATTAGTTGTAGTTCTATTTAATAACTATAATGAGGCATACTACATATAGTTAATAATCATAGACTCATATTTTGGAAAAAGAAAACATTAACATACGAAAAGTAATAGTCTAAACGAATCAAATGAAAACACATATGATGACATTTATTATTATAAATTATAAGGAACTTACACATTTCCATAACATTATGAACAATGAGAACTGAGAATAGTTAAACGAAAGAAACAATCACCTATGTACGGCACCATATGGCCATAACCTATGTTATAACCACATATTTTCAACATATTAGCTAAATAAAAATGCAACAAAATGATAAGTAGAGGTGAATTAAATAAGTTTGAAGACAAAACAAACACACAAATTACCCTATTGCGAAACTATTAAAGAGTTGGGCAATTATATACCTCTACTACAAAATGTGTAACCAATTCTATACATACATTAACATATCATATGAATTGACAGACACACAATCGTAATAGTGTAACCAAATATCAGTAGTCTATTCACGGTCAAACAACATAAATTACTGATGTTGTTGAATGTACACATCAGGGTAGACAACCCACACATGTAAACTAAACAAACAAAAATTCGTAGATTGACAGTGCCCCGCCCATAGCAAGGGTAGCAACTGCTAGACCAAGATTAAGTTGAAGTGTTAGAAAGAAGAAAATTACAAACACAAGAAAACATGGGGAACAAACATAAGGAAAGATAAATAAGAAACAAAACAACTACGAACATAACCATCAACAATACAAAGACATAATAGGGAAGACACTAATGATACTACGGCCGTGCGTAGCACGGCCTATAGTTCACTAGTATACTATAAAGTTAGGAGTTCTCCAAATTAATCACACTGTATTTAATGCTTTGTTTTTAATTTATCTTTTTTTTTTCTCTCTTTTACAATTCTTTCCTAAGTTTACGAATATATCGCCTAAATGAAGATTTTGACCACCAACACATAGGTTCTTATGGAACATACCATATCTTCTACTCTTCGATCCCACAACGCCTTATTGTTAAGTTTTATACGTCGTTAAATTCGCGCATAGCGCGGCCCAAAAAATCTAGTTGAGTATATAATCCGGCGTAGCACTGAGGATGAACGATAATTTACTATATAATCCGGCGTAACACATGAGCATGAACCGTAATTCTATCTGAGTACGTATATATGAGGTGGCAATTCAATCACACGCCAGATTATAAATATACATACTCCCTCCGTCCCATTTTGTTAGTCTCATTTTCTATTTCGGGCGTCCCGAAATGTTAGTCTCATTTCCATTTTTGGACATAAACTTCTTCCTATTATACCCTTACTCATATTATTTTATTCATATCCTAACACTACTTTATCAATCAAATCAACCATCTACATCATCTTCTCCAACTACATTTTCACCATTACTATCATCAACTACCTTCAAACCCATTAAATTTCATCAAGTTTTCACCTAATCTACATCTAAACTTAACATAAAAAATTCTTAAACAACCCATAAATATTTTTTAAACCCAGATTAACGCTCTTAATCATGTTTTCCTAATTAAACCCAATTAACCCTTACCCTGCCCAAAAAACTAAGCCCAGCCCAAACTCCCCCCTATATATTCCTTCATTCCCTAAACCTAACCCCTCACTCTCCCATCTGATTCACTCTCTCTCCGCTCTTCTCCTCTTTCTCTCAAACCCTAAACCTATTCCGGCCGACTCCCTCTCCTCCTCTTTCACTCCTCCGGTGATGTCGACTGATTCTCGTCCCTCCCAGTCCTTCACTCAGAGCATTTCTCCTCCTTCGTATGAGAGGAATTTCAAACTCCCATCGGAAGAGGAGCCATCATCTACCCCCAGTTTCTTCAAAGATGATCCGAACCCGACGGAGGAGGAGACCGAGGAGGAGGTTGAGTCGGCGGCGAAGATGGTGACCGGCGACGCTAGCTTATCTACACCTGTCCCCGGGTGCTCACTCCCCCCCCCTTGCGAAAGGGGTGGTTTTTGCGACGGGAGGCACACTTTCAGTCCCATACGCCGGCAAAGAACTCGCACCGTTGACAAATGGTGGGAGCCGGAGAAAGTTTCAATAGATTTGCAAAGGTCACCGACGCAGTCGGAGTTGCTGTCGGATAATGAGGCTATCTCTCGTCCCCGGGATATCATTGTGATCCCTGACACGCCTTCACCTGAGCCCATGCCAGTCCCTGTGCTCCCTGATGATGATGCTGCTGATGCTGAGATGGTAGAGTCCTCAGGAACGCCGGAGATGGAAGCCCCGGAGCTTGTGATCATTCCTGACAGCCCTTCTCACTCCACCACTATCTAGCTAAGTTTCTCTATCCCTTCTTGGAATTAAGACTCTGATTATGTAAATTTGAAAATATTTTGGACTGTTTTGGACATATTTTGGACATATTTTGGACTGTTGGTATTTGTGGACATTATGTTTTAAGTACTGGTATTTAAGTATTGGTATTTGGATATTTGGATATTGGTACTTGGATATTGCTATTTAATTCTGTGTTCAGTTGTTGAGAATTCTGTTGAGTTGTTGAGAATTCTGCTGAGTTGTTGAGAACTCTGTTGAGTTCATGAGAACTCTTTTGAGTTCATGAGAACTCTTTTGAGTTCATGAGAACTCTTTTGAGTTCATGAGAACTCTGTTGAGTTCATGAGAACTCTGTTGAGTTCATGAGAAATCTGTTGAGTTCATGAGAAATCTGTTGAGTTGAGTTGAGTAACTCTCTGTTGATTTGATCAATTGATCTGTTGAGTTGAGTTGAGTAACTCTCTGTTGAGTTGATCAATTGATCTGTTGAGTTGAGTTGAGTTGAATTGAGTAACTCTCTGTTGAGTTGCTCAATTGCTCTGTTGAGTTGAGTATCTGTTGAGTTGGGTTGAGTAACTCTCTGTTTAGTTGCTCATGTGATCTGTAGAGTTGTTTGGGTTATGTCATGGTATTTGTCTGTCAAGGATGAAGTCTGTTTTTACATTCTTGAGATGTGAGTGCATTTGATTGACTTAAAATTGCCATTGGAACACAACTAATTAAGTCTGATTGATGCCTATCTGGAACGTTTAGGTTAGTGTTTAGGGGCTTGTGTCAATGAGGGAATGGGGACATCTGTGATATCTATGATGATTATTTTAAGGCACAAGCTGAGATGCAAGCCCTTATTTATCACTGACTTAAGATTGCCATAGGAACACAGATTTTAATATATGTTGTTTGATCCTATCTGGAATGTTTTAAGTTATGAACTTGCATGTCTATCAGTGATGGGATGGGGACACCTGAGACAATTTGTAGACAAAATATGATAACCAAAACAAAAAATATTCAGTGTGCTCTTAATAGGCTTACAAAATATGTTTAGTTTACAATCTTATATCATTACTTAAGATTGTAACTTAAACAAGTGTGTCCTAATTAGTTGTCTCCTGTGTTGCTGTCTCTTGAGTTGCATTTTCCTGATCTTCTGTCCCTTGAGTTGCATTTCCTTGAGTTGTTGTCCCTTCATTTGTTGGAGTTGCATGAGTTAATGTCCAATCTTGTAAAACTGCATGCCTTGGTGCTCTGATTTCTCTTGGTAGAACCCCTGCCTGAGATAACTTCTTTTTGTTGACATGTGGAATGTAATAATCATTACCTCCCTTACACTGTAAAATCTCATTCATCACATATTGTAAAGTCATCCACACACTACCTAGAGTGTGTGGATCCAACTCATAAAATGCTTCATTGACTGCATTCAACATTTCATCTGTATTTTTGGGCATCTTCTTGTGCATAAGTGACTGAATGCTCCTAAAGAAGCCTAGGTCCAAAATGTTAAGGTCTGGACTATTGGCTGGTTGTTGTATTAAAATAAATGTGAACCCTTCTTGCTGGTATACCTGCTGCCATTCTGTGTCTTGTTGAGTGATGTGAGGTCTGGCATTATCTTGTTGTATGAATATGGTTTTGTGACCTTCAACATCTGGCCATTTTGACATTATTGCTGGAACAATGTCATTAATCAACATGTTTCTTGTCACTGTCTTGTTGACTGACTGTATGAGCTTTGTGATAAGTGTCCCCTTGCCTCTGTTTTTTGAATGCCTCTTTGCTAGCTCCTTGTAAGTAAATGGAAAGATGCCAATCTTTCCATCAAATGTGCATTCCCCTTGATCATTGAATCTTGGTCTTGCTACTGTTGTTGTGAACATAACCTTAGGGATGAATTTGCTTGAGCTTGCACTTCTGTATTTTCCTTTTTCATTCTTGCCCAAGTAATACCTTTGTGCCTTCCTTGACTGATAAAACCACTTCTCATCTATGTGAACAAAGTCAAACATAGGATAGTATGTTGTCTTTTGATGTGCTGTGTCCCCTATTAGGAGCTTTAATACCCACTGCATTCTGGTCACCCTATGGTATTCACTTAGACCTGGCTTTAGTGCATTTGAATGTGGCCTCATGATCCCCTTCTTAACCAATCTGTGACATGTGGACTTAGAAATTTCAAGCTTGCTTGCCAAATCTCTAATGCATGTTCTGTCACCCATATTTAGTCCTTCAATATCTTCTTGCTCTACTTGAATTCTTTTCCTACCACAATTATGGTATTTTGTACTCACATTGTATTTGCCATGGTTGAGTAGTTCCCTTCGTGCTTCTTTCCATATCCTTCCAATTGTTCTCCTTGACAGATTAAATTGTTGTGCAGTTTCATTGATGGTGCCATATGGAAGCTTTCCCACTGCTGATTTCTGAAGCATAGCATTCAAGATCTCCATTTTTCTCTTTGTGCTGAGCTTGGTGGGCAATGCCTGGGGATGCAAATTGTTCTCTGTTGGAGGCCCATTTTCTGGCTGATGATGATGGCTTGGCTCGAAGTTCAGATCAAAAGGTATGTTACCTTCCATGTCCCCAAATGGCTCCTCTGACTGGGTGTCGTTTTCTCCCATTTCTGCATCACTGAAGCCCTCATCATCCAGGAATGGCACCTCATTTAAGTCGAAAGCTGAAGGCATGTCCACTGAGTAGTGATGCTCTGTTATTCTCTCTGTATTTCTCTCTTTTTCTCTCTCTTTGTAATGCTCTGTTTTGAGCTGTAATGGTGGTTTTAAGTGGCAGTGAACAAGTGCTTTGTTTGTAAATTGCAGCATTCTTATTGGTTTAGAGTTCAGGGGTAGTTTAGGAAATTATTGGGGTAAAAAGATGGTGATCTGTGTGCTCTTAATACTGCATTTTGATTGGCTGATGTAAATTGTAAATCCTTCTCTTATTGGCTAATGGATTAATTTATTATTTCATTTTCATCATTTCCAATGCACACTTGTACTTTTCTCTTGTCTTAATCCAAGATATTTTTTGACAATGAAACTAACATAGTGGGACAGAGGGAGTAGGTTTTATTTGACAGACAAATTTCTATTTAAAACAGGGTTAAATTCATCACGGACAAAATAGAGACTAGGTAAGTCATGGGAAAAAACACAGACAGACCCCTTACGGACCAAAAGACACAGTACATCAGATAGCAAATGTTTTTAAAAAAATTAGTTTGTCACGAAGCAAATGAGATGGTTCATCACGGACACAATTTTTTTAAAAACGTTTTCCCGCAACCTTGTAGATAATTTTAATACGAGTTCGTGCATATAAAATACGTACAATACAGACATCGTTTGCCCTTTTAAAAGCCCCAAAAGCAAAATAATAGTATGCGTTAAGTTCGTAAAACCAAAACTTATATAAATTTATTATTTTTATAATAAAATTATTTATTATAGTTAAAAATCATGCAATTAAATTTATATACTAGAATTATATTATCATTTAATATCACTAATTTATTACTTGTAAAATATAATTATGCATTATGTTTAAATATTACAAACTTAACGAAAATAACTGTTTTGTTTTTAGGGCATTTGGAAGGCAAATAATGTCCGTTTTGGACGAATTTTGTATGCACGAATTCGTATTGAAATTACGTATAAGATTATGAGAATTGTTTTTAAAATAAATTGGTCTGTGACGAATCATCTCTTTTCATTCGTGACGCCCTAATTTTGTAAAATTTTACTCCGTGATGTACTATGTCTTTGGTTCTGTGACAGATTTGCTCGTGTTTTGCTCCGTGACGAACCTAGCCTCTATTTGGTCCGTGACGAATATGCCCCCGTGTTAAATAGCAATTTTGTAGTGTGTCAAATGGTAGTTTATGTATATATAGGTAGCAACTAGCAAGACACCAAGTAGTACTCCGCCATCTTTAAATGTTAGTCTTATTTGAGGTTAACACTTTTGTTGATATACGTTTTTTATTATTAATATTTTTAATTACATATTGGTAAAAAATTTAAAATTGTAATATTATTAATATACTTATTAAACAGAATTAAATAAGACCTCGTACGACTATTTTTTATTTCTTATATATATTGAAACATATAAAAAAGATTATCTTAAATTGTGTAGTAACCAGCAAAAGAGCACAGATGTACACCTCTCGTCAACTGCAATGCAACTAAATGAAGCCGTGAAGGTAAAATGAGCTATAGGTAAAAATCATACTCCGTATCAAAGAGAAAAAGTGGAGTTTTACCGTGGAATATGTACCAAGTTTCTGATCTCAACTTGAGTAGTTGTACTCCAAGATTCTATTCTACTGCATGCATGCATGCATGCTGCAGTACATTTCAGTGAACGAAAAGAAATACGGATTGACATCTCTTTCAGTTTCACCGAGTAACTCGCTGTGTACTCACTACTCACTGTTTTTCTTGTTAAGCTCAGTTGTGTCATAACCAACAATTATAGTAATCGATTATGTACGTAGTTTTATATCCACGTGTGTTGGATCGATTAACGTCTAAATTTCAAGTGCTTTTGTTCCTTGATACATAGATTAAGTGTTGGATCGTTAGTTCAATTACTTCTGAGGGAACAAAGTGTATTGTTCCTTCAGAGGTGTAGCAGCGGAATATTAACGCAGGAAGTATAGAAGAACACAAGTATTTAGAGTGAAAACCTCAACCACTAAGAGTTGAGTAAAACCACTACCTTCAAGCTTCTCACTTGAAGGATTTGAATGAGTATACTTATCTTATTAATCTCTTGTTTGTTACAAAAGAAAGCAAGGATTACGATCACGAATCTCTTCTTTCACTCGAGCCCAAACTCAACGCCTAAGACTAAGTATTGCTCACTCTTTCTCTCTTTTCTTCTTGTTCTTCTTTTGGACGATCACACTTGATTCACACAAGCATAAACTCTCTCAATCGTCACATAAATTCCTAAGCCTAAGACTAGTTTATATAGCAAAGATAAAACTAGGTTTAAACTAGGGAACAAACAAGAATATGGAAAATATATCTTTCGCATAAGAAGATATTATTTCCATCTTTTAAATATATCTCTTTCCTTAAGATCTTCATGATATCTTTTCAGCTCAACCGTATTTTCCATAAAGAAAACATTGATATCTTCGTTGCGCTCTCTCAGCCATTTCTTTCCTTATTTAGCTCGCCTCTGTTGAGTAACGTTCCTGCTCAAGTAGACATCCTGAAACACTCAAGCAAACATTAGTAGGAATGTTTGTTACCATCAAAACCAGAAGGAACTTTACTTCAGCTGTAGCTTCAACAAATTCCCCCTTTTTGATGGTGACAAACATACTCATTGAATACTTCTAAAACACATCTAAACAGTTCTCCTAAGGGAACGTTACTTATAAGGTATAAGTACAGATGTTCCCCCTCAAACCTTGACCATTCCTTTCTTCCCCCTTTTGGCATCATCAAAAAGTAAGTCGAAACATGTACTTGAAATAAAAGAACTTCAGAACACATTAAAACAAGCCAATCATAGATTAAAACAAGCGCCATAAGAACAGACGCTGATACATATACTAGACGGGGAATAGAAAACACAAACATAGAGAAAGTAAAAGAAGACACATAAAACCCTAAACAAAGGGTACAATAAGCGCAAGAGAAGATAGATAGATATGCTAGGAACAGAGAGTGGGGGTCAGAGAGAGGAGGAAGGGTGTGGAGAGGAGACTTTTAAACTGCCAAGGGAACCTCTAGTTGGATGACGTCCAACGACGTATCTCAGCCTTCAAGGCAGCAACTTCATTCACCAGAAGCCTTTGTTGTTCAGTCAAGGTGGCAACTAGTGAGCACAACTCTTCCATCCTCTGTTGTTGGTAGCCTCTGTTGTTGGTCCTCAGATATATGCTCTGTTTCACAAAACTCAGCAGAGCGGACCCAATCTCCATCTTCATTCTTCTCAAATTTCATCTTCCTTAAATTCGCTTCAGCTAACTCCCTAGCAAAGACAACCTCAGAAGAACCAGCTTCATACACCCTCAGATACTCTAGGATCTTCTTGACTACGCCTGGGAAGGGAAGACCGTGCCTATCGTTCCTCCGAGCATGGGCCATGTGTAGCATGATGATTTTTGGTAGGTTTATGGCTTGCCTGAGGAGGAGCTTGTCCATGAGGAGGCAGTCCTGAATGAGGATGGTAGTGCGCTTCTGCTCTCTGGGGGTAATGTTACTGATTAGGTAGCTGTGCAGGATCCGGTTCGCTACCCCCATGGACGAGGTGGTCATCTCCCCAACAACTTCAGTGGAGTAGTCCTGAGATACCCTTTGGATCACAGCCAGCCCTATGTCTTTTGGCCACTGCCCTTTGACGTATTCTTCAAAACCTTCGTGAGGTACCCCGAGTATGACTCCCAGTTCGGTGCTTGAGACCACGTGGGTGTCCTTCCCAAGGACGAAGGAGGCTTGTATGGCGTGAGGCCTCTCAGTGATGGTGAAGGAGCTATAGAACTATTTTATCATTCCCTCATTTACCTTTGGCGCTGTGCAGAACAAGTTTTCCCAACCTTGGTGGCGGATGATGTCCACCAGGATATCCATCCTGTTGGCGACTAGAAACTCTTCATCAAACAGAAGATCTCTGATGATGGTTCGTTTCCCCAAGGCTTTTCCTGCAGCCACTTGTTTGGGAACTTTCCTTCCTTTGGGTGGCTTTGCTGCAGCGCTCCTTGTTCGTGGACGAGAAAGGGAAGGCTCCACTTTTGCTCTTTTGAGCACTGGTTCCTGAGGCTCGTCGTCTTCCTCACTGAGATCTAGAATCTCAGGGAACTTTCCCTTAAATAATGGCGAGTTCTCCTCCTCAATTTCGGCAAGGATCAGGTCTGTTTGTGGGGGAGAGGAGTGTGGAGGGCTAGGGGTGGTTTCTTTTTGGGCTTTTTCTTGAGAGATTGGGCTTGGGATTTTTTCAGAGGTAGCGGAGGCCAATTTCTCAGTGGAGGTACTTGACTGGGATAGGGCAGGTGTGACCGGCGGTGTTGTTTCTTTTGCCGGCGAGGGTTCTTGATGGGTTTCTTTTGAAGGCGAAGAAGATTCTTTATTAGTTTCTTTTGGAGGGGATGAGGGTTCTTTGGCTGGGGATTGTGGCTTTGGAGATTCTGTGGGGATGCCTAAGGAAGCAAGGATGCTTCTTAGTGTCTCCGGGCTTTCGTTTCCTGTGAGAGATACAGAGGTGGTGTTCACCATTGTTGCAGGGAGGGTTTCTGAGAAAGCTTGTGTTTTAGGAGAGGGTAAAGAGAAGGTTGTGGTGATGGAGATCTGGGAAAATGCCTTTAAGTAGTTGCCGAATTTTCCATATCTGAACATCAGATTACTCGTTTCAAATTCAAAATTTCTTTTTCCAAATCTGAACAGCTTTCCATAAATGTGCCGCTTTTTCCTCCAATCAAATATACTCAAGAACCATCATTACCTGTCTCGGTTCCAGAACCTACTCTAGTCCTTTAGACTCATGCCGAGTGCATGTATCTGTCACCTCAGAGCTATTAATCCCCTCAGCAATTTTTTCAAATCTCAACCCTTATCCTTTCCTTTCTCAATCTGATATCGAAGGTATTGTGATGCTTGGGGTATGTTTACCAGGGATGGTACAAAAGAACATCACATAGAAAAAATTTCACATAATATGAATTTAAAACATTTTATATCATGATGAGGGAGTCCAGTTGTGGATGGAAAAACATGGCTCATAGGACTATCGATCATGAAGGTTTATAGGGTGGCCGTAGATTCCCTCTATCCTTTGGGCTTGTATTGAGGGATCAGTACATCAAGAGGGATCTTTTGGGTTAGAAAATAAGACCTTTGCCTAAGGAATCATGCATTTATCAATTTCAATCTCTAGCAAGGTATCTTTCCTAATCACGTATAGATCATGCAAGCAGTTCAAAGGACTCAAGTTTATTTCATAGAAAAGCAGGTATGAATATGCTTAAAGGACTAATATTCAAGATGAATAGACTCACTAATTTCTCCAATCATTGGGGGTTTCAAGGAAGATCAAGATTAGTTGAGAGAAATCATACCTAGACCCATACGTAATTTCTCAAAGGGAGCCTTGTTTAGCGGCTTAGTGAAGATATCCGCGATTTGTTCCTCAGAGCGGACATGTTCCATAGAGACAATTCCTTTCTCCACACAATCACGAAGGAAGTGATGTCTTATGTCAATATGCTTAGTCCTAGAGTGTTGCACTGGATTCTTAGAAATATCAATAGCACTAGTGTTGTCACAAAGTATAGGAACGTTACCTGAAGTGATGCCAAAGTCACTTAGCTGTTGTTTGAGCCATATGAGTTGAGAACAACAAGCTGCGGCGGCGACATACTCAGCTTCGGCAGTGGAAAGGGCGACAGTGGTTTGTTTCTTTGATCCCCAAGACACAAGACAAGGGCCAAGGAATTGAGCCATCCCAGATGTTGATTTCCTATCTGGCTTGTGTCCATCAAAGTCAGCATCTGTGTACCCTAGTAATTCAAGACTTCCCCCTCTTGGGTACCACAGACATAGATCATCAGTCCCCTTAAGGTAACGCATGATCCTTTTCACAGCAATGACATGAGTTTCTCTAGGACTTGCTTGAAATCTAGCACAAAAACATACACTCTGCATGATATCAGGCCTACTGGCGGTTAGGTAAAGCAATGAGCCTATCATTCCACGATAGACCTTTTGATCAGCTTCTTTCTTGTCAACATCCATTCCTATTGAATCATTTGGGGACATAGGGGTTGAATAGTTCTTTGCATCCATCATACCAAACTTCTTGATGCACTCTCGTAGGTACTTTTGTTGATGTACCTTTGTTCCTTCCTCTGTTTGAACAACATGTAGGCCTAGAAAGAACTTAAGCTCGCCCACCATACTCATCTCAAATTCACTCTCCATCAGCTTTGTGAACTTGGTAACTAAGTGCTCGTTGGTGGAGCCAAAGATTATGTCATCCACATATACTTGAACCACTAAGGTATGCTTTCCCTCTCTTAATAGAAATAAGGTTCTGTCTACTTCCCCTCTTACGTAACCATGAGATAAGAGGAATTGAGAAAGCCTTTCATACCAGGCGCGAGGAGCTTGCTTCAGACCATAGAGAACCTTATCAAGTATGTAAACGTGGTCAGGATAGGAGGAATCTTCGAATCCAGGCGTTTGTTCCACATAAACTTCTTCCTTTAGAACCCCGTTCAGGAACGCTGTCTTGACGTCCATTTGTTGCAACTTGAATCCATAGTGGGCAGAGTAGGCGATCAAGAGGCGTATTGCTTCTAATCTTGCAACTGGCGCAAATGTTTCATCATAGTCAATTCCCTCTTGTTGATTGTAGCCTTTTACTACCAGTCTTGCTTTGTTCCTTATCACTTGTCCTCTTTCATCCATCTTGTTCCTGAACACCCATTTGGTACCTATGACGGAGTGATCCTTAGGTCTGGGAACTAGTCTCCATACTTTATTCCTCTCAAATTGGTGAAGTTCCTCTTGCATAGCATTGACCCATTCTGGGTCTTCTAGGGCATCTTTCACTGTTCTTGGTTCAGCTGTGGAGACAAAAGCACAGAAGGCATGAAATGTATGATCTAATGTGAGTACGGAACAATCCTTGTCGTTGGGTTCTAGAGATACATCGGAGGAGGGAAGCGAAGCACAGTTGCATTCATAGTCCATGAGTCTTGATGGGGGCCCATGGATACGAGTGCTGCGTCGCGTTTCTTCCTCTTCATGGTGAGTATCTTCTTCAGATTGTTCCTGAGATGGAGATTGGTCCTGAGATGGGGATAATTGTTCCCCCTGAGTTTCGGAATCTCCATTTGGTACACTTGCAACTTGATCTGGGGCTGCTTCTTCTTCTGTGTTCATGTCCGTAGTGGGGATGAATTCCTCAGCATCAGCGAGAATGAATTGTTCCCTGTCGGCTTCAGTCAGTGGAGGAGCATTTGGATCATGGACAACGTTACCTGCCATGATCTTTTCATCAAAGACCACATGGATGCTTTCCTCCACCTTCCTTGTCCTCTTGTTGTAAACTTTGTAGGCCCTACTATGTGTGGAATAACCAACAAACGTTCCTTCATCACTTCTTGGATCGAACTTGCCCAGATTGTCCTTTCCATTGTTGTGGACGAAGCACTTGCACCCAAAGACCCTTAGATGAGAGATGTTCGGCTTCCTTCCTCCGAACAGCTCATATGGTGTTTTCTCAATTATAGGTCTCAACATGGCACGGTTCAGTACATAGCAAGCAGAGTTGAGTGCTTTAGCCCAGAAGTTTCTTGGCAATCCACTCGCAATTAGCATTGTCCTTGTCATATCCTCCAGAGTTCTATTCTTCCTTTCAACAACTCCATTCTGTTGAGGCGTTCTTGGCGCAGAAAAATTATGATTTATGCCTTTGTTCCTGCACAAGGAAAGAAACCGGGAGTTCTCGAACTCTGTACCATGGTCAGTGCGTATAGCCCTTAGATGAAATCCAGATTGATTTTCAATAGCATATAACCAAAATTCAAACTCATCAAACACATCCTCCTTTGAAGCAATGAAAATAGTCCAGGTGAACCTAGAGAAATCATCTACAATGACAAACACGTACTTGTTTCCCCCACGGCTAAGTGTGCGCATAGGCCCACACAAGTCCATGTGAATAAGCTCTAAGGGTTCAGAGGTACTTACCTGGTTTTTGGACTTGAAGGATGATCTTACTTGTTTTCCTCTTGTGCAAGCAATGCACACCTCTTCAGATTGACTCTCTATCTTTGGTAAACCAATAACTAGGTCTTTGTTGTGAAGTTTGTGTAGAAGTCTGAGGCTTGCATGAGAAAACCTTTGATGCCATAGATTGGATTCCTCAAATTGTGCAGAAAGGCACAGTTCCTCTTCAGGGATAAAAGATGGATCTACTTTGTATAGGTTGTTCTCTATGATTCCCCTGAGGAGAACTTTCCCTGTCTCAACATTCTCAACCAAACACTCATTAGTAGTAAAGATAACCCTATTTTGACCATCCTGGCACATTTGACGTACGCTCAATAAATCAAAGGTTAGGTTATCCACTAAAGTAACGTTATTCACAACAAGATTGTCAGAGATCCTTACCTTTCCCATGCCAATTACTTCCCCTTTACTGTTGTTCCCAAAGGTTATAGAACCTTTGTTTTCAGGATGGAGAGATATAAACCATGCTTTGTTCCCAGTCATGTGTATTGAGCAAGCGCTATCTATATACCAGGAACTCTTCTTCTTTCCATCCTGCAAGTAAGGGATTAGTTTTTGCGCACCCAGGCAAGCCTAGGCTTACCTGGGATGAAGAACAATCTTCTATCCTCATTATCTTTTAAAACAACCTTGATCCTGGGAGTGTTCCTAACAGAAGAATTATTGCAATAATTGTAGGCTATCTCCTCATCTCTTGATTTTTTCCAACACTCTTGTTGATGATGTCCTGACTCACCACAGTACCAGCAAACCCTGTGGTGTTTCAGATTGACATACTTACTTTGTCCAGGCCAGATGGTTTTGTTTTCAATTCTAGACCTAAAATCCACCTCTACTGGCTTAGTGCTTTTGGCATGTTTTAGCCATATCTTATAGGCCTTCTGTCCATCAAACCACACCTTCTCTTCCTGAGCAATTTTCTTCCCTTTATCTTCAGAACCATTGTGGAAACAATGTGTGATTGATCCTCCACAGGGTCCTTTATGACAGAGGGAATTTTGTATACCAGGAGACAAGATGGCAGTTTGTGAACAAGAGGCGCTATCATAGCCTAATCCAGCACGTGGTACAAAGCGTTTAGAGAAATCAGCCTTCTCCTTATCAATTTTAGAGGTGATATATTCATCTAACCAAATTTTCCTTTTGTTTTCTTCCTCTATTAGAAATTCATCAACTTTCTTAGCAAATTTTGAGTTGTCCTCAGTCAAAGTTTTAATTTCAGATTCAAGAGTGGCAATTTTCCTTTCCAGGGAAGCTATGTCAGACACATACTTAGGACAGGATTTGCACGAGTCCGACAAAAGGAATGAAGCCTTTTCAAGTCTAGCAACCTTAGAAGCCCAAAGCTGGTTTTCTTCAATGAGACATGAAATGGTTTCTTCCTTTTCGTCGATCAAAGAATTCAAATTACTTTGTTCTTTTCCTAGAGAATGAATGAACCTAATAATCTGAGCTTTTGATTTATTTTCTAAGAAAGAGTCAAATTCTGAAGTGTTTACCTCATCTTTGGATTTTTCTCCTGTAGCCATTAGACATGTGTAGGGAAATTCTTCTTTGGAGTCGGAGGTCCCTCCTGTAGCCATTAGACACGTTTCCTTGGGAGTGTAGAGAAATTCGTCTTCAGAGTCAGATGTCCCCCATGTTGCAATCATTGCTTCCTTCTTTTCCCTTTGAGGGACATTTGCTTCTCCTCCCTTCTTTTTGAAGCAATTTCTCGCGAAGTGTCCCTTCTTCTGGCAGTGATAGCAGATGATAGTACTCATGTCTTTGTTCCCATCAGGGAGACGTTGTTTTTCTCTGCTATCCTTCCAAACTCTTCGAAAGGCTCTTGTGAAGAGAGCAACTTCTTCATCCTTATCAACAATTTCATCCTCTTCCTGAGCGAGATCGAAGGCTTTTTCGATTTTTAGAGCAATGTTCTGGGACTTCTCTGCTTTCTCTCCTTCCCTTCGTAGCATCTTGCTCTGTTGAATCCCTGCATTGCTCTGGAGACGAGCAACTAGTTCCTCCAAGGTGATGTTTTTGATATCATTCTGAGCTTGGAGTGCAAGAGAGAACGCGTCCCATTTAGAGGACAATCCCTGAAGAAATTGATGCGTCAGTTTCCACTCAGGGATCGTTTCCCCTAAGAACTCGAGTTGGCCTACGTATCCCTGGAAACGTGAATGGTAGTCATCCAAAGACTCATTCTTTCCTTGAACAGCACTATCATACTCCTTGATGAGAGTCAAGATCCTATTTTTCTTGATGTCTTCATTCCCCTCATACATCCTTTTGAGGGATTTGAATATGTCATGAGCAGTCTTGTACTTTAGAACCTTCCTTTGATCGGATGGACCAAGGGCAGCGAGTATGACCTTCTTTGCTCTCATGTTGAGCTCCAAGACTTTGTAATCAGCATCTTGATAATCTTCTCTTTTCTTGAGTGTTCCTCCAGTCTCATCTGAGGGATCGAGAATCTTCACATCCCCAAATTCCACTATCTTCCACATCTGTCCATGCAGGGAACAGATATGTGATTCGATTTGTTCCACCCAGTATGAGAACTCTCCTGATTTGAGCATTGGTGGCTTCCAAAAGGAGTCGTTGATGGTTGTTCCTGACATTCTTCATGCAAGGGTAACAATCTAGAGACCAGGCTCTGATACCAATTGTTGGATCGTTAGTTCAATTACTTCTGAGGTAACAAAGTGTATTGTTCCTTCAGAGGTGTAGCAGCGGAATATTAACGCAGGAAGTATAGAAGAACACAAGTATTTAGAGTGGAAACCTCAACCACTAAGAGTTGAGTAAAACCACTACCTTCAAGCTTCTCACTTGAAGGATTTGAATGAGTATACTTATCTTATTAATCTCTTGTTTGTTACAAAAGAAAGCAAGGATTACGATCACGAATCTCTTCTTTCACTCGAGCCCAAACTCAACGCCTAAGACTAAGTATTGCTCACTCTTTCTCTCTTTTCTTCTTGTTCTTCTTTTGGACGATCACACTTGATTCACACAAGCATAAACTCTCTCAATCGTCACATAAATTCCTAAGCCTAAGACTAGTTTATATAGCAAAGATAAAACTAGGTTTAAACTAGGGAACAAACAAGAATATGGAAAATATATCTTTCGCATAAGAAGATATTATTTCCATCTTTTAAATATATCTCTTTCCTTAAGATCTTCATGATATCTTTTCAGCTCAACCGTATTTTCCATAAAGAAAACATTGATATCTTCGTTGCGCTCTCTCAGCCATTTCTTTCCTTATTTAGCTCGCCTCTGTTGAGTAACGTTCCTGCTCAAGTAGACATCCTGAAACACTCAAGCAAACATTAGTAGGAATGTTTGTTACCATCAAAACCAGAAGGAACTTTACTTCAGCTGTAGCTTCAACATTAAGTAAAAAGACAAACGACAATGAAAACCAAATATGAACACAATGATGTATAGTGGAAACACCTAAAGTAGCAATAAGTTCTTGAGACGAAAAACCACTCCTCTCTAACTTTCATTAGAGAGAGTTTGAACGTGTCTACTTGTGTATTGATTTCTTGATTACAATAGAATATGGATCACTCTTCTAGACTCCCACCTAGATCTCGGATCACTCTTCTCACTTGAATCTCAATTTAACACACGTAGAACAACTCTAAACAAAGCACTAGGTTTTCGCTCTTCAAAGTCTTGCTAAGCTATGTAAATCTCATACAATATATAGCAAAATAAAGCGCTCTAACCTAACAAAATTATCTAGTCGTTCCCATATTACCTTAAATCTCACAATATCTTTCCTAAGGAATTCTCTTCCTAAAATATATTTCCTTTCATGTGATCTTACAACTTGCTCTCCAAGTCGTCAACATTGGGTCTTACTCTTCAGCGCGCCGTCTTGCTCATATAAGGAAACAATGCATATAAGGAAATATTCCTTACAAATAATATTTCCTTATTTCTTCGATGATTCAAACACGCGCGTCCAGAGCCCAATTCCTTGTCGAGTTGCCACTTTCCTTCTTATGAGAAATCTTCTTTCCTTATTTACGATGCAACTCTTCCATATTTCTTCAAGGTCATCCTCTAAGATATCTTGACCAATATTCTTCCTCGGATGGACTATTTTGCACAGCTGGCTTCCATTTGATGTAACCTTACGTCTCATGGATTCCAGCAAGACGTCTTTCATTCCTGCACACACACTAGTAACAATACCTACGCACTCGAGTAAATCATTAGTGGATGTTTGTCATTTAATCAAAATCCATCACATCTCAACAATTTCCCCATTTTTGATGATGACAAACATCCTTAACAATAAGATCATAAACCCGAGACATATATACTAGCCTAGGAACAAAGACTAACAAAGCACTAACAATTCTCCCTCAGAAAAGCAACGGACTAAAACTAAGTCATGAATTCTCCCTCAAGTCCTGCTATCCTCTTTTTCCCCCTTTTGGCATCATCAAAAAGAATAAAATCAGAAGTTATAAATAAGAAGTATACAAAGCAAGAGAAAGCAATTGAGATAATGACTCATAAGAACTTCAATACTCAAAGAATCACAATATCAAGATAAAACAAGAGAATCGGCATGCTAGCAACCAAGAATGACAAGCCACGAGAAAGTGTACAATAATCACAAAGAGAAGAGGAGTAATGCGGCTGGGAAAGAAAAGTGGGGTTGGAGCAATTGTGAAAAGTAGTCAGAGATGTTTTGTTCCCTTGGAAGAGATGAACCGAGATAAATCGGGAGCAAAGACTTTTCCAAATTTCTTAAGGAACCCCTGAATCGTGTTTAATTCTGCATCGATCTTGTGTGCAAGCCGTCGTTGTTGTTCAGCCAGATATTGTGTGTTTAAGGCAAATGATCGAGTCCCAGCTGACTTGTGAACTTTTCAACTTCTTCTTCATGAGGTTCACCTGACTGTTCCTTAGCTGGAGCCCTGACCCAACCCAGTTTTTCATTGTACGCAGCCTGCTTTGATAGTCGAGACTCTCTTTTGCTAATTGAGGGTGCTAAACTCATCCGCTTTTTCTGTACTCTGGTGGCTTCCTCTTCATTAAACATTCTTTCAACTTTTGTAAATTTTCATCCTCAGTCACCACCGTCTCGGAGACGTCATTGAGTGGTCCTTTAGCATCCTTACTCATCGGGTTAGTGTCTACAGCGGAAGGGATTGATGGGTGTGTTGTAGAGTGAGTAATGAGGGCGGTCATATGGTTGAAGATGGAAGAGGACGAAGATGAATGGGTGACACCTGCGGAGTTGAGTTTGAGTGGGAGAGGGTCTAGGGTTTTGAGCAGGTTTTCTGTTACAGTGGGAAGGGACTTTGTGGATTTGGGGTTTTCGAGGAAGGGTTATATATAATGGTTTGGGACCGAATCAAGGTGGAGGAAGAAAGATCTTTTTCCAAAACTGATGAGATCTCAAAGCATAGGGTGCCGCTCCACTTTTTCCCAAAACAAAATCACCTCCTAAGTAACTTACCAAAAACACACGAGAAATCCTTTTTCACGCAATCTTGGGAGCCTGCCTTTTTCTTCTTGAGAACCAGAACATTCATTCCACTTTCACAACTTTCCAAAAAAAAATAGAATAGTTGATCGTCGGACGCTAAACATGATCTGATTCTTTATTTGCATGGAGGACTCTGTGAGGATGATCGTCGGATGGTAAATTCTTCTTGTGGTGGTAACATTATGAAAAGAACTTACGACGAAGCTCTAGAAATCTTTGCCACACTAGCGGATGATTCTAGACAATATAGTGGAAGAGGCTCCCAAAGTTTGTCTGTTGCTAGTTCTCAATCTAAAATTGATCAAACTGATTTTGATGTGCTGAAAGAGGAAGTGAGGCGTCTGAAATTGAAGGGTACTCCCCATCAGGCTAAAGCATGTGAGATTTGCCTTGATGACCTGCACCCTACTGACTCATGCCCTACACTACAAGAGGAGGTGAATGCAGTTGTAGGATTCCAACAGAGACAAAGGTATGATCCCTATTCTAACACATACAATCCAGGTTGGAAGGATCACCCCAATTTGCGGTGGAGAGATCAAGATCCAAATCAACAAGGTAACCCTCCACAAGCTAGACCACCTGCACCAAGGGCTCAAGGGCAAAGCTCTAACTCATCTCCTTTTGTGGATGAGTTGTTGAAGATGCTGATGCAAAGTAATGTCACCACCAATGAGAACATTGCTAAGATGAGTCGAAGTCAGGTACAATTCCAAGAAACTACAATAGCTAGCATCCATAACTTGGAAAGGCAGGTGGGTCAGATTTCTCAAGCGGTGAGTAAACTTGAGGCAAAAGATTCCGGAAAGCTTCCCTCTCAAACTGAGACAAATCCGAACATTCGGAATGTCAGTGCTGTCACTTTAAGGAGTGGGAAGAATCTGGAACGGAGCAATGCAGACGGAACAGAAGAAAAAAGTTCGGAAAATGAAGAAGCTGAAGGCAGCGACCGCTGCCAAGGCGGCGCCCGCCGCCCAGGTGACTTTACTCTCGGCAATTGTGATCAAAATGGCAGCGACCGCCGCCCAGGTGACCTGCTTATCGGTGATTCTGAAGAAAATGACAGCGCCCACCGCCCATCTGAAGAAACTCACAACGCTCTGAAAGTGTCCGAAACACCTGTTTTCTCGGAGTACAAGCCTGTTGCTTCATTCCCATCTGCATTGCAGCGTACCAGGCCACTTGTACAGGACAAGGACATGTTCGAGATGTTCAGAAACGTCGAGGTAAACATTCCTCTTCTTAATTTGATCAAATCTGTTCCTCGTTATGCCAAGTTCTTGAAACAGATGTGCACTACGAAGAGAAATCAAGACATGAACAGTAAGAAGAAGGTGAAGGTAAGCGAACAGATTTCTGCAGTCTTCCAAAAGCGCTTACCTAAGAAGTGTGGAGATCCAGGTATGTTTACCATCCCTGTCACTATTGGAGGTACTTGGTTTGCTAAAGCTATGTTAGATCTCGGTGCCTCCATCAATGTTATACCCTCTTCTCTCTGTGATTCTTTGAAACTAGGACCTTTGCATGCCACTAATATTTCCATTCAGTTAGCTGATAGATCTAATGTGCGTCCTGTAGGAGTCGTAGAGGATGTTTTGGTTACGGTTGGTGAGCTTGCTTTTTCCGCTGATTTTTATGTGCTTAATATGGAACATGATAAGCATGTTGCCCCTATCTTGTTAGGGAGACCTTTCCTAAAAACAGCCAATACTAAGATCAATGTGAGCACTGGCTCTTTAACCATGGAATTCGATGGCCAAATTCTTAACTATAACATCTATGAGGCCATGAAATATCCATCTGATGATCTCTCTGTTTATGCTATTGATGTACTTGAGCCGGTAGTGCAAGACGTTTTTGATGAGAACCACCTAGATGATACTCAATCTATTATTGTTGACTCTAGTTTGGATTTCACTTTATCAACTGACATGCAGGAAGTTGTCAATGAGTTGGATGCTTACTATAAGCTTCCTCTTGAGCGACCAGGTAACTCACCTTTACCACTAACCCTGCCTAGCGAGAAGCTCTTGCCCTCTATTGTGCAGGCACCTGTGGTTGAATTGAAACAACTCCCGGACCATCTCAAGTATGTATTTCTTGGAGATAAGGAGACATTGTCAGTTATCATCTCCAACAAGCTCACAAAGGATCAAGAAGAGAAGTTGGTGGTGGTTCTCAAAGAGCATAAGGCAGCGATAGGCTGGACTATAGTTGATATAAAGGGCATCAGCCCTACCACCTGCATTCATCGCATATTGCTGGAAGGAGAGGAGAAGCCATCTAGGCAGCCACAGAGGCGTCTAAACCCACCTATGATGGACGTTGTGAAGAAAGAAGTCTTGAAACTCTTACAAGCAGGTATGATATTTCTTATTTCTGACAGTAAATGGGTTAGTCCTACACAGGTTGTCCCGAAGAAAGGAGGGATTACAGTAGTGGAAAACCAGCAAGGAGAGCTAGTCCCTACAAGACTGCAGACAGGTTACAGATTTTGCATTGATTACCGTAAGCTGAATGCGGTCACTAGAAAGGATCACTTCCCTCTGCCATTTATTGATCAAATGCTTGAAAGACTTTCTGGACGCGCTTTCTACTGCTTTCTAGATGGGTATTCGGGTTATTTCCAAATAGCCATTGCTCCTGAGGATCAAGCTAAGACGACCTTCACTTGTCCATTTGACACTTTTGCCTATCGTCGGATGCCATTTGGGCTGTGCAATGCCCCAGGGACCTTTCAGCGGTGTATGGTAAGCATATTTTCTGAGTACATTGAGAATTTCATTGAGGTTTTTATGGATGACTAACTGTGCATGGAGATGATTTTGATGCATGTCTAAATCACTTATCACTTGTGCTCGGTAGATGCGTTGATACTAATCTAGTGCTTAATTCTGAGAAGTGTCATTTCATGGTAGAACATGGTATTGTTTTAGGACATATCGTGTCGTCTAGAGGTATTGAGGTCGATAAGGCGAAGATTGAAGTAATTCAGTCTTTGCCCTATCCTACTAAGGTTCGCGAAGTTCGTTCTTTTCTAGGCCATGCAGGTTTCTATCGCAGGTTTATTAAAGACTTCTCCAAGATCTCTGCACCTCTGTGCGAATTGCTGAAAAAAGAGATGGGTTTTGAGTTCTCAACTGAGTGTAAGGCAGCCTTTAATGACTTGAAGGCTCGCCTGACAAGTGCCCCTATTATTCAGGCTCCTGATTGGTCCAAGCCCTTTGAGATCATGTGTGATGCAAGTGATTATGCTATGGGGGTTGTGCTAGGCCAAAAGGAAGCAAGAGGTTCTTATGTGATTCAGTACGCATCTATGACCCTGAATGATGCACAAAGAAACTACTCCACCACAGAGAAGGAGATGCTTGTTGTGGTGTTTGCTCTTGAAAAGTTCCGGCAATACCTCCTTGGTACAAAGGTCATTGTCTATACTGACCATGTTGCCCTGCGCTATCTGCTGACAAAGAAAGAAGCAAAACCAAGATTGATTCGATGGATCCTGTTGCTTAGTGAATTTGACATTGAGATTAAGGATAAGAAGGGTGCTGAGAACCTTGTTGCTGATCATCTCAGCAGAATTGTGTCTAAGGAATGCACTCCACACAGTCAGATCCAAACAAACTTTCCTGATGAGTCTCTTTTGCGGCTAAGTACTATAGAGCCATGGTATGCGGACTTGGTGAATTTCCTCACCACAGGGGAGTTCCCTCCACCTTTCAACAAGGCTCAGAGAGATCGACTACGTGGCTCATCTAGATTCTTCATCTGGGATGACCATTACCTATGGAAGCATTGCTCTGATCAGGTAATCCACCGTTGCATTCCAGAAAATGAGGTAAATTCTCTCCTTACTTTTTGTCATTCAGAAGCATTTGGTGGGCATTTTGGGGGACAAAGAACCGCAAGAAAGGTACTCGATGTAGGATTTTGGTGGCCTTCCATCTTTAAGGATGCACATAACCACTGTAAATCTTGTGATAGTTGCCAACGGGTTGGAAATTTGTCTAGGAGGGATGAGATGCCACAAACAGGCTTGAGTTTTTGCGAAATCTTTGATGTTTGGGGCATTGACTTCATGGGACCTTTTCCAAACTCTTGTGGTAATATGTATATTTTGCTTGCGGTGGACTACGTTTCCAAATGGGTGGAAGCGAAGGCCACCAGAACTGATGACTCTAAGGTTGTGGCAGATTTCTTGAAGTCACACATATTTGCCAGGTTTGGGATTCCAAAGGCTCTGATCAGTGATAGGGGAACTCATTTTTGCAATAGAACAATCACTGCATTGTTGAAAAAGTATCATGTCACGCAGAGAGTTTCTATTGCCTATCATCCCCAAATGAATGGCCAAGCTGAAGTGTCAAACAGGGAGATTAAATCCATCTTAGAGAAGACAATATCCCCCAATAGGAAAGACTGGAGCCAAAGACTTGATGATGCGCTATGGGCGTACAGAACAACTTATAAAAACACCTATTGGGATGTCACCCTTTAGGTTGGTGTTTGGTAAGGCTTGCCACCTCCCCGTTGAGCTAGAGCACAAGGCCTATTGGGCCATTAAGAAGTGCAATTTCAAGCTTGAGGAAGTTGGAGAGCTTCGTAAGCTTCAATTACAGGAATTGGAGGAGGCAAGGATTGAAGCTTATGATAATGCCATTCTCTACAAAGAAAGAACTAAGGCATGGCATGACCAAACCATTTTAAGGAAGGACTTCCGCATTGGTGACAAAGTCCTCCTATTTCAATCCCGCCTTAGGCTCTTTCCTGGTAAGCTAAGATCGCGTTGGGCAAGGCCATATGTTGTTGCTAAAGTTTTCCCTCATGGCGCAATCGAGCTCTATGATGAGGGAACACACACAATATTCAAGGTAAATGGCCAGAGAGTGAAGAAGTACCATGACGGATTCACTAAGGACATTGTAGAGGAAGCAATCTTAACAGAGCCTGACGGTGACAACTGATGTATTGGCATGACGTCGAGCCACGACGGTAAATAAGGCGCTTCTCGGGAGGCAACCCGATGTAGGTATAGGTACATTTCCTTCCCTTCGTTTAGCTTATTTCCGTTTATTTTGTTTGGTTTTCGTAGTTCTGTCTCGAACTAACCCGTAGGAAGCTCGGAAGAGGTGAAAATAGAGAGGCAGCGACCCGCTGCCCATCGCTAAAAATGGAGTTGGCTACGGCCTAAAGGCAGCGCCCGCCGCCTAAATGGCAGCGCCCGCCGCCTTTTCAGGTTCGGACACTTCCCTTTTACGAAAAAAAAAAAGAGAAAAAAAAAATGAAGAAGAGAAAGAGAGAAGAGAAAGAGAGAAGAGAAAGGAGAAGAGAAAGGCAGCGCCCGCTGGCGACCTTGCCCGCTGCCTCGGCGACGACCGCCACCCGTTTTTCTGCAGTTCTTGTTTGAATACTCAAGGCAGTGCCCGCCGCCTTCAAAGCAGCGCCCGCCGCCTTCAAAGCAGCGCCCGCCGCCTTCAAAGCAGCGCCCGCCGCCTTCAAAGCAGCGCCCGCCGCCTTGCATCCGGGTGATTTTCTGAAATCCATTACTCTTTACGGTTGTTTTGTGACTCAGTTATCAATTATGAATATCCTCCGTAAGCGTAAATCTAAATCCGGATCTGGTCCTAAGTATTCCCGTGAGCATAAATCAAGGCAGAAATTTGTAGACGGAAAGCAAATGCTTTCTACATTGTTTTATGATCCTGCTACTATGAGGGAGCTGGGTTTAGAGAGTTGTACTAAACAGATGTTGCAGCATTGTGGGTTGGGGGAACTTCTATGAAATGTCTGCTCCTACTTTTCCTAGGTGGACTAGGGAATTTTTGATCACTTTGGATGATGAGCCTGATGAGGAATGTATTCGATTTAGTCTGGCTGGATCGATGTTTACTTTGAGTTACAATGATCTTGATACTGCACTTGGTATTACCAAGCAGTCTTCTTCTGTTGCTGTTTGGAGTAAGGCACAAGAACAACTTGATTTCTGGGTTCGATCCACGCGTGCCAGGAGTTTTGACCCTAAGGCTGGGGAATATAATTATAAGTGGTCTCACCCTTGCCTGCGTTTAGCTCACAAGGTCATTCGTATGGCCTGGTTGGGCCAATCTGAGATTAATAAGATTCCTCATCTTGACTTAGAGGCCATTTGGAGTATGACACCCAAGTGTAAGCTAGTACAGGGGTGGCGAACCCTCTTCCTTGCTTCCTGCACGAAGATGCAACGAGATAACAAGTGCAAGATTGTGGTTGGGGGAATGGTGTCACTGATTGCTCGTTTCTTGTCTTGAGTTTCCTGATAGGTCTCAGCAGCTCTCTTCCATTTTTACATATGACATCAGGCAGCTGAAGCAGGTGGGGGTATTATCAGAGCAGGGAGATCATAGCTACTGGGTATATGGTGCTAGAGGTTGCTACAAGATTCCCTTACCTCTTGCTATTGAGATGCCCTTCGGACCCGAGTATGCTGATTTTGATCTGAGTAGGTTCCGGGTTGGGTTTGAAGGTGCTAGTTCTTCCTCTGCCGCTCCTCGTACAGCTGTTGAGGAGGATTCTGATGATGAGGAAGAGGAAGGCTCTGGGGATGATAATGATGCTGAGCATGAGGATATTGATATGCCTCAAGCTCAGACTAATGTTGAGCCTCAGTTTGACTATCAGAGGCAGATTTGGGAGACTGTCCAGCGCATGGACACTCGTCAGCAGACTTTGGAGACAGACTTCTACAGCTTCCGTGATACCACCAGAGACTTTCAGACCTCCCAGACTACCATGATGGAGCAGCAGGCCGCCAACATGAGGGCCATGCAGGAACAGATGAGGCAGTGGAACCTATTCATGGGTTCCCAACATCCTGACTTTCCACCACCTCCACAATAGTGGTACATCTTCTACTTCCCCTATTTAATTCTGTCTTATTTCATTGAGGAAAATGTTCATTACAAGTGTGGGGGAGTTGATTATGTATTACTTTACTATTCTGAAAAAAATAAAAAAAAATGAAAAAAAACAAATGAAAAAGCCAAAAATATGAATAAAAAGGCATATAAAAATCCTGGGGTGGACTGAAAACCTGAAAGGGAGGTTCAAGTAATAAGCAGGTAATCTGGCGGGTATTAGGCCTTGGCAAAAATAGATTCAGAGTGTTGTGAGGTGGTGAGTTAAAAAAATGAAAAGAGAGTGTTAGGTGAAAACCTGCAAAGGCGCCCCCTAAGTAAAAAGAGAGAAAAAAATTTGAGTGTTTTAGGACTATCAATTTACCGGCGATGGCGACATAAGAAGGGAGTATAGGTGTGTTTTGGGTAGGTTTTCACTTGGAGGGATAAGTTGTAGTAATATTGATGATTATCATTCTCTTTGATGATTTATGTGGTGTTGGATTGTGGTGGTGTGTCTGCTGGTGTTGACCATTTAGGTTAGTGCTTGGTTGAGGTGCATATCATATATATTGGTGTATTTGTTGTTGGATGTGTGATGTGGATGGATGGCTGAGGTGTTGATGGTGTACTTCCATTATTTGGGTATGTTGGATGGTAGGTAAGATTTTGAGCTTTCATGTGGATGCTATTGTTCTTGTTGTAAGCTCTTATCCATGGTTGATGATCTAGTGTGTTTATTGATGATGGGTGGTTGTTCTATATCCACTCGAGACGAGTAGAGATTCAAGTGTGGGGGAGTTTGATATACACGATTATGTTGTGTATATAGACGGGGTTTTAGCATTATTTTAGTGGTGTTTTAGGATACATTTGAGGTGTTATGGAGCATTGGCGAGGAGTGGCTGAAGACGCATTATAGGAGTTCTTGGAGCTGAAGAAACGAAGATGTTGAAGATTCTGAAAGGCGGCGCCCGCCGCCTGCGTCGAAGTCAACCGAAGCTTTTTCCATTTCTACCTTATTACGTTTTTATGTTTTGCATTTATGTTTGTTTCAGTTTTTAGACTTGATTATGGACGTTTTGTGTGAGTATTTAGAGTTAGAGAGAAGGTTGTTTCTTCTCTAACTTGACTTTCATTTTTTCATCTAGTTTTTACACCATTTCCATGGAGAACTAAGCTTACATTGCTTAGTCCGACCGTTGAAGCTTTCGTATTGAACAAGTTGTGAGTTTTTCATTCCTTATCTATTGCATGGATTTTATCTATTCTCTTGCTTGAATTGCCTATGGTTAATATTGATAGTTTCTAGCTTGCGCAACTAGATATTGTCTCTATGAATCTATTACAGATTTAGATTGTTATTGGTTGAGCATATCTATTTCAAAGTAGCAATTGCATCGAACTAGTATCTGGTTGTGCTAGTCATATGTAGAGAGAATCGATTTACATTCTAGGATAAAAGCTGGTTGTTTTATGCTAGAATTGTATCCTATCATATTCCTATCCTTACTGCTACGGTTAAACTAAATCTTGATAGTTTCATGATTGTTTAATTAGTTAGTTCTAATAGCGTCTGGTTGTGCTATTAGTTACTTTAGAAAAGGAATTGGAATTTTCATGGCATGAAGTCTTGAATGATTATTTAGGATCAACTTATCAAACGAATAGTGGATACTTGTTTGGCTAAGCTATTTCCCAAATCATATTCACAAACTTCACTTTATTAGTTATTGCATGCTTAGGTTCTAAAACAAACCAAACCCCCTTTGTTACTTAAGATTGACATAAAGCTCATACTAAAAGGCATAAATCTGTCTCCCTGTGGATTCGACCCTTGCTTACTAAAGACTATAGTTTTGAGTAGGTTTGGATACTTGCATAGTAGTAATTCTTACGACAAATTGTTGTTATCAATAGTATAATGTGGGGGTATAGTTACCAAAGTGGTACAACAGAACATTATACTTAAGATAACATAAATGGATAACGTGAATTTGTAAGTCATGATGAGAGATTCTAGATGTAGATGAATACAATGCTCTCATAGGAATGTGCAATCATGACAAGGCTTTAGGGACGGTTGTAGAGATCCTCTATCCTTTGGGCTTATAATGAGGGTTCAAATCATCAAGAGTACTCTTTTGGGCAACAAATAAGACCCTCTCATGTAATGAAACCATGGTGCTAGCATTTCGTGTTCAAAGAGTTTGCAAGAATATTGAGATTAATCAAGACAAGAAGAAGCAAATAACTCAAACCCACGAGATACAATAACGTGATCGTATAATCCTACAAATAATAACCAATTATCATTCAGACTTCAACCAGTCATTGAGGGGTTTTAGGACAAGACAAAATTATTCGAGAGAAATCATACCAAGTTCCAAACGAAGCCTTTCGAAGGGTTCCTTGTTTAGTGCCTTGGTGAAGATGTCTGCAATTTGTTCCTCAGTTCGAACAAACTCCATTGTTACTAGCCCCTTTTCAACACAATCTCGCAGAAAGTGATGTCTTATTTCAATGTGTTTGGTCCTAGAGTGTTGCACAGGGTTCTTAGCAATATTGATAGTACTAGTATTATCACAAAGAATAGGAACAACTTAAGATTGATAACGAAATCACTTAGCTGTTGTTTGAGCCATAAGAGTTGTGAGCAACAGGTTGCGGCCGCGATGTATTCAGCTTCAGTAGTGGAAAGGGCCACAGTGGTTTGCTTCTTTGATCCCCATGAGACAAGGCATGGTCCTAATAATTTAGCCATATTAGATGTAGACTTGCGATCCACTATGTTCCCTACGAAGTCAGCATCTGTATACCCAACAAGGCTCAGACTTCCTCCCCTGGGATACCATAGACACAGATCATTTGTTCCCCTTAGGTACCTTAGAATTCTCCTGACTGCTATGGTGTTTGTTTCTCTAGGATCGGCCTAAAATCTTGCACATAGACACACAATGTACATTATGTCAGGTCGACTAGCAGTTAGATAAAGTAAAGATCCAATCATTCCTCTGTAGAGAGATTCATTTTCTTTTTTGTTGTTTTCGTCCTTGCCAAGGGAGTCATTTGGAGAGATTGGGGTTGCATAAGGTTTGGAATTTGTAGATCCAAATTTCTTGACTACTTCTCTGAGATATTTCTGTTGATGGACTCGTGTGACATCATCTCCTTGTATTACTTATAGTCCGAGAAAGAACTTGAGTTCTCCAACGATGCTCATCTTGAATTCACCTTCCATAAGTTTGACAAACCTTTCAACCAGCTTGTTGTTTGTAGACCCAAAGATGATATCATCTACGTAAACTTGCACGACTAGAGTGTATTTTCCTTCCCTTAGTAAGAACAGCGTTTTGTCCACCTCTCCACGAACATATCCGTTGGACAGCAGGTGGCGAGATAGTCTTTCATACCACGCTCTAGGAGCTTGTTTGAGGCCGTAGAGAGCCTTGTCTAGTACATAAACATGGTTTGGATGAGCCGAGTTGACAAACCCAGGTGTTTGCTCTACAAAGACTTCTTCCTTTAGTTCTCCATTGAGAAATGCGGTCTTTACATCCATTTGTTGAAGTTTGAAGCCATGATGTGTTGAGTATGCAATCAGTAGTCTTATGGCCTCTCATCTGGCCACCGGAGCAAAGGTTTCATCATAGTTTATCCCCTCCTGTTGGTTGTACCCTTTTACAACCAGTCTAGCTTTGTTTCTTGTGACCTGGCCTTTGTCATCTAGCTTGTTTTTGAAGACTCATTTTGTTCCTATTATGGTCCTATTCCCGCGATTAGGAACAAATCTCCATACCTTTTTCCTTTTGAATTGATGAAGCTCGTCTTGCATAGCTTTGACCCACTCTGGATCTTTGAGGGCTTCATCTACTGTTTTAAGTTCTGCTAAAGAGACAAAGGAAGTGAATGCACAAAATTCATTAGAGGGTAGGAGAGATGACATACCTTCATTTGGATTGTCCGTGGTTGTGACTGAGGGTAACGAATCTTGTATGACTGCATTACATATGTAGTCGTTCAACCATCCTGGTGGTCTGGTGCTTCGAGAGATGCGTCTGATTTCTATGGTAGGTTCTTCGTTTGTGCTCTCTTCTGGTGTGTTCCCTAATGGGGAACTGGCATCTGGATTGTCAGGAGAGTTGTTTTTTTCCTCGTCACTTCCTTCCTCTGTTTCTTCTGAGTTGCTTTCAGCCAGACTTCCTGATTCTAGAATTTGAGTTGGGTCAACTCTGTTCGAGCGTTGTTCTCCAAGATTGGCAACCTCGACTAGATCGAAGTTATCTTCCTGAGTGTAGGGTGTATTGTCTCCTTCTTGTACGGATTCGCCGGCCATGGTGGACCCATCGAAGATCACATGAATGCTTTCTTCAATTTTTCTTGTTCGCTTGTTGAAGACTTTGTAAGCTTTGCTTTGGAGAGAGTATCCAACGAATGTACCTTCATCGCTTCTTGGGTCGAATTTCCCGGAGTTTTCCTTCCCATTGTTGTGAACAAAGCATCCGCATCCAAATACTTTGAGATGAGGTACGTTTGACTTTCTTCCATTTAGAAGCTCATAGGTTGTCTTGTTGATGAGCGGTGTGAGAGTGGCTCTGTTTAGCACATAACATGAGGAGTTGAGTGCTTCGGCCCAAAAGTTCTTTGGAAGGTTACTAGAGATTAAGAGAGTTCTTTTCATATCCTCTAGAGTCTGTTCTTCCTTTCCACAACTCCGTTCTGCTGAGGAGTCCTTGGTGCTGAAAAGTTGTGGTTTATCCCTTTGTTCCTACACAGGCCATGAAACTGAGAATTTTCAAACTCAGTTCCATGGTCGATGTGCATAGAAACTAGGGAGACTCCCAGTTGATTTTCCACTAATTTTATCCACGCTTTAAACTCCTCAAAGACTTCGTCCTTTGAAGATAAGAATAGGGTCCAAGTGTACCTAGAATAGACATCCACAATAACAAAGACATACCTATTTCCTCCATGACTCTGTGTACGCATAGGCAGTGTTCTAAAAAACGCTATACGGGAACGGTATGGTGAAGGAGAGTCCAGCGTATATACGGTTGGACGGCCTTTTAAACGGTTTTGGTACGGTTGAAATTAAAATGACTTATTTCTAACTAGAAATCATATATCTTGTCGTTCAAACTATATAGAAATATAATAGTATGTAATATCTCTAACTACAAACCATATAAATATATAATTCATAAGCATTAATTAGCAAAATGCCAAAATTGACATTGTTGTTTCACTTGCTTATTACCGATGTCACAAACTTACAATAATCAACTAAGCAATATAAATTATATAATATTAGTAAGCACTAAGCAGTAAACACTAATTAGTAATTTAGTATAATGTCAAAATTGACATGGTTGCTTCACTTGCTTCAAGCACTAAGAAGCATTCTAAATTTATTAAATTGACATAGCATACTCCCTCCGTCCCTTAATGTTCTTCTCATTTCATTTCGACACATTTGCCGAGGCACGTTTTGCGTCGTTAATATCTCTTATATATATTTCTAAAAATTATAAAATTTTGATATTGTTAAAGTACTCAATGAGACGAACAAAACAAGATCACGCATAACCATGTTTGTTCTTATAGATTGAGAATAATCTAACAAATTGTATTAAATCGTGAATAGTGTTAAAAATTGGAGATGGGAAGATTAAGGGAGTAATAAATTCACATACTTCCACATCACTGTCATGATATATCAGCCACGTCAAGTCTCAATAAAGCTCTAAAATTCAGTCATTATCACTACCAAAAATCAAAAAACAAATCAGATATGAGGACTCAAATCATACAGTGAAACGAGACTGAAATAAAAACTCAAACTTGAAGCCAGATCAGAGAAGAAAACAATTGAAGACAAGAACGAATCAAACCAGACTAAAATTTGTACCAACGAGGCAACCAGTAATAATGGAAACGAGTGAAGAATGGGCAAATAGGCTTCTAAACAAGAGAGAGCTTCAGCTGCACAAAAGAGAAGAGCGGAGTTTAAGTCCGTCAAGCACAATTCTCACGCCGTCGAGGTCGAGCACTGTTGAACAGGAGAGAACAAAAATCGTGTTTTGATTTTTGGTACATTCAAATTGGGGCCAAAACCCTATCCGTACAGTCCGTTTTAATCCGTCCCGCTCCGTCCAGTCCGTCCGGCATACCGTATGGCCCGTCCCGATCCGTCCAGCCCGTCCTGCAACCCGTTTTTTAACTTTAACCCATCCCGCTACCCGATTTGGCCATATTCGGTACGGGAGGTTGACGCCTAGCGTCTGGACGGCGATTAATCGGCCGTTCAGACCATTTTTTAGAACACTGCGCATAGGTCCATGTGGATCATTTCTAAGGGGCGAGAAGTGCTTACCTCTTTCTTGGATTTAAAAGAGGACCTTGCTTGTTTTCCCCTTATGCATGAGGAGCACACCATGTCTTGGATGGCTTCGACCTTAGGAAGTCCACTTACCAGGTCTTTTTGGTATAGCTTTTGAAGATGTGATAGACCGGCATGACAGAATCTTTTGTGCCATAGGAGAGAATATTCTTTGACAGTGGTGAAGCATAGATCCTCCTCAGGAATGAAGGTGGAGTCTACCTTGTAGATGTTATTGACACATATTCCTTTAAGGAGAATCTTCCCTGAACTCAAACTCTCAACTTGACAATCATTAGCAGTAAAGATGACTCTATTCTTCCCTTTTTGACATAGTTGAGCTACGCTTAACAAGTCAAAACCAAGATTTTCTACTAGATTCACATTATTGACAGAGATTTTATCGGATATACTTACCTTGCCTGTTCCTAGAACTTCTCCTTTGCTTTTGTTTCCAAAGGTGAGGGAGCCTCCATTTTGGAAGTTTAGCGATTGAAACCATTCTTTGTTCCCTGTCATGTGGCATGAGCATGCACTATCTATATACCATGAGTGAATTGGTACCTGATTGATGTCATCTTGATCTCTCCCGGTTGCCATGAGGAACATGTTTGTCTTCTGTTCCTTCCCAGGTTGCCATCATTGCAGTTTTCTCCCTAGGGGCCGGTGGTTCTCCTGCTCTTTTCTTGTAGCAAGTTCTGGCAAAGTGTCCTGCTTTTTGACAATGATAACAGATAATGTCTTTTGAAACTTGGTTACCTTTGGTGTGACATTGTGTCTCTCCCCCTCCCCTCCATGCTTTTCTTAAGGCTCTTGTAATGAACTGTATCATCTTCTTCAAACCCAAGGTCTTCCATCTGAGATAGATCAAAAGTTTTTTCCACCTTTAAAGCAATTGATTATCCTTTGTCAGTATCTTTCCTTGCTAAGAGTTTTCTCTCAAGAATTCCTGAGTGACTCTTGAGACGACACACTAGGTCTTCCAAGGAGATTTCTTTGACGTCACTCTGAGCTTGAAGGGCATTGATGAACTCGACCCATGGGCATTTAGTGCTTGCATTAATTGATAGGTGACTTTCCTCTTCACCTAGAAATTCAATTTGACTAACATATCCTTCAAAACTTGCATGAAAGTCTTCCAAGGATTCACCTTTCTCCTGAACAGTATGTTCGTAGTCCTTTTGAGCAGCAAGAAGTCTATTCGTTTTGACATCATTGCTTCCTGAGTATGTCCTTTTTAGAGCATCCCAGATTTCCTTGGCAGTCTTGTACTTCAGAATCTTTCGAAGATCGCCCGAGCTTAGAGCCATGTGAAGGATCTTTTTAGCCCTGGCGTTCTTCTCAAGGATTTTGTGGTCTGCGTCACAGTAGTTAGCTCTCGTTTTCTCTTTGGTTTTGTCATCATCATTCAAGTCGAGGATGATGACGTCATCAAATTCAATTACTTTCCATATCTGGGCGTCAAGAGATTGAGTATGTGACTCAAATTGAATAGCCCTTAAATGGGCTTAAGACCCAATTTGGAAAAACGATGTCAGAATGGAATGAAACTTGGTTTCAATGCCTATTAGATATATTTAACCATCTGGGTAACTTCCAATCACAACTTCTACCATTTCAAATAGCATCTCCTTTGTAAAAAACCAAACTAGTGTTAACTCTCTAACTTGTCGCAATATGTATGATCTACAACATCGATGTTGATTATTGTTGAAAACATTATACAACTTAGTCTTATTAGGCATATAAAGTACCAATAAGGTCTCGCTTATACAAAACGAGGCTCGAAACTATGCGTAAACACTGAAAGTCCTTAAATGGGATTAAGGCCCAATTTGGCAAAACGACGTCCAAACGATGTCTGAATGGAATGAAACTTGATTTCAATGCCTGTTAGAGATATTTGACCATGTGGGTAACTCTCAATCAAAACTTCTTCATGTTCAAGTAACACCTCCTTTTCTAAACATCAAACTAGTCATCACTCTCTAACTTGTGGCAATATGTATGGTCAACAACATCGATGTATTATTATGTTTGAAAACATTATACAACTTAGTCTTATTAGGCATATAAAGTCCCATTAAGGTCTCGCTTACACTAAACGAGGCTTGAAACTATGCGTAAACGCTAAAAGGCCTTAAATGGGCTTAAGGCCCAATTTGGAAAAGCGACGCCCAAACGATGTCGGAATGGAATGAAACTTGTATCCAATGCCTATTAGAGATATTTGACCATGTGGATAACTTCCAATCACAACTTCTAACATTTCAAATAACATCTCATTTGTAAAACCAAACTAGTGATAACTCTATAGCTTGGCGCAATATGTATGGTCTACAACATCGATGTTGATTATTGTTGAAACAATTATACAACTTAGTCTTATTAGGCATATAAAATATCAATAAGGTCTCGCTTATAAAAAACGAGACTCAGAACTATGCGTAATCGCTAAAAGGCCTTATATGGGCTTAAGAACAAATTTGGCAAAACGACGCCCAAATGATGTCGGAATGAAATGAAATTTGATTTCAATGCCTATTAAAGATATGTAACCATGTGGTTATCATATCATCAAAGCGACTCGATCCGACAATAGATCTGTAACAAACCGACCTGTTTGACTCGATAATTTTCGACCCGAAGCCGACCCACCTATAAACCCGTAACAACCCGACTTGTTTTGACCCGGTAATTTCCGACCCGAACCCAACCCGTCCCGCCTATAAACCCGTAACAACCCGACCTGTTTTGACCCGGTAATTTTAGACCTGAACCCGACCCGCCTATAAACCCGTAACAACCCGACCTGTTCTGACCCGGTAATTTTAGACCCGAACACGACCCGACCCGCCTATAAACCCGTAACAACCCGACCTGTTTTGACCCGGTAATTTTAGACCCGAAATGACCTGACCCGAAAAATACCAGACCCAGAGAACTCTAACCCGAACCCGACCGACCCGACCCGATTGCCAGGTCTAAATAGCCAACCAATCATACTCTCCTGGTTTCACCATTGGGGTTTCCAGAATGAGTCGTTGCTTGCATTGGTGGAAGTCATCTTTTCCTGCAAAGCTAATTGAAACAATCTAGAGACCATGCTCTGATACCAATTGTTGGATCGATTAGCGTCTAAATCTCAAGGAACAAAAACAATTGTTCCTTGATACAAAGGTTAAGTAAAAAAGACAAACAACAATGAAAACAAAACCTGAACACAATGATGTATAGTGGAAACACCTCAAGTACCAATAAGTCCTTGAGACGAAAAACCACTCATCTCTAGCTTTCACTAGAGAGAGTTTGAACGAGTCTACTTGTTTATTGATTTATTGATTACAATAGAACTTGAATCACTCGTCAAGATTTTCCATCTAGATCTCGGATCACTCTTCTCACTTGAATCTCAATCTAACACACGTAGAACAACTCTAAATAAAGCACTGAGTTTTCGCTCTTCAAAGTCTTGCTAAGCTATGTAAATCCCATACAATATATAGCAAACTAAATCTCTAACCTAACACAATTATCTAGCCGTTCCCATATTACCATAAATCTCACAATATCTTTCCTAAGGAATTATCTTCCTAAAATATCTTTCCTTCCGTGTGATCTTACAACTTGCTCTCCAAGCCTTGCTTCGTACGCGTTACTCGGGAGGCTTCCGTGCTGCAACCACTCGTAGTAAGGCGTTACCCATGAATCTTGACTCCTTACCGTGAGCGTTTGTTCTGGAATTGCTTCTTTGTTGATGGACGCGTAGCTGAGGTGGAGGAACGAGATCTTTTGGTATTCCCTTGGGTCGATGGATGAACCTAGTTTTGCTAACGCGTCGGCTTGCGCGTTAGCGTCTCTGGGGATCTGTCTGATTTGGCAGCTTTCGAACTTCTCGAACAATTCTTTTACTACTTTGAGATACAAGGTCATCTTCGAGTCTTTAGTGGCGTATTCACCTCGAACTTGGTTGACTATCAACAATGAATCACAATAAATATCAAGCTTCTGAACCTGTAGGTCGATGGCGACGCGTAGACCGACAATTAAGGCTTCGTACTCGGCTTCGTTATTCGTTGCTTTGAAGTCACATCTTATGGCTTGGACGACTCTATCCCCTGGTTCGTTACAAACGCGGTCTTTTCTTGATCGACGGGGTTCATTTGTATCTGGTGATATCCACTGAACGCGTCCATGAATGTTAGCATCTCATGTCCTGTCGTCGCGTCTACCATGGCGTCGATGTGAGGGAGCGAGAAGGAATCTTTAGGGAAGGCTTTGTTAAGATCCGTGAAATCGACGCATACTCTCCACTTTTCGTTCTTCTTCTGGACGACCACGACGTTGGGGAGCCAATCGGGATACTTTGCTTATCGTATCTTGCCTGTTTCGAGGAAATTTTTGACTACTTCGTCCACAACTTTGTTACGTTCGGGAGCGTATTTCATCCTCTTCTTCTTGATTGGGGTGAACTTTGGATCAACGTTTAGCTTGTGGAGCATCACGTCTGGAGATATGCCTGTCATGTCTTCGTGGCTCCACGCGAAGCATTTGGCCTTTGATTTCAGGAACGCTATCAATTCGTCTCTAACTTCTCTGGGGACGTCGATCCCTATCTTTACGGTTCTTTCGGGTTTGGAATCATCGATAACCACGTCTTCTAACTCAGGACACTCCGGCTTGACGTACTTAGTTGGCGTCTTGACCTGAAATTCTTTTTCTTCGTTCTTTTTTATCTCTGGCGTCGTGATCCCTTTCATCCCGATTCGATAGCATTCTTTGGCCATGTAGGGTTCGCCTTTAACTTCGCGTACTCCCCAAGGCGTAGGGAACTTCAGGGATTGGTGATACGTAGACGGAACTGCTCACATATCATGGATCCAGGGTCTTCCTAAGATGGCGTTATATGGTGATTCCGCTTCCATCACGGCGAATCTGGTTGGGAGATTGACGCCTTGGGTCGTCGTCTCGAGGGTGATTTCCCCTAACATCTCGGCAATTTCTCCGCTAAAGCCTTTCAAATGGATACGCTTCTCGAGGACATCCACAATCTTTCACCATCCACAAAAAGAACAAACGCGTGAAGAGCACCCCCAACACACACACAAAGAATCTTACACAACACTTCACTTGCTCAGAAGCTTGCACAACACTCCACTTCACTCACTCAGAGGCTTACACAGTACGGTACAAAAAAAAACGCAAAAACAATATCGGGCAAAGGGAAAAAAATTGCAACAAAATCAATTGAGAATACACAAAAAAGGGAGAGTGCAAAAAAAAACATCAATTTAGGGTAAAAGGAAAAAGGGAAAAAACAGATAAAAATAAATAACAAAAACAAATCCTAAAAAGGAAAAATAAGAAACCATCAAAATAAGAAAAATAAATAAGAATGTAATAAACCAAGCTATTAGAAAATTGCAAAGAACATGATGATTATGCAAATGGTAAAGGTTTTGCAAATAGGGAGATGATGAGAAAGTGTTTGAATTTGATGATTCGGACAAAGAACATGATGGTGAAGGTTATGCAAATGAAGAAATAGAAGATTAGACTATTTTTATGTTTGTGTTTAAGTTTTTTTCATTATTGACTATTGAGTTTATGATGAAACTTTGGGTTTATGTTGATTGTTATCTTCCGTTGACAACTTTGGAGTTTATGTTGGACTTGAAGACTGTGAATTTTATAGATTATTGCTTATATTATCAATTATTATATGTGTATATAATTTGTATGACAGGACACAACGTTCAAATATGAGAAATACATCATTTTTAATTAAAGGGTGTGGTTCGGGTGAGAATAGTTTTAAAATGAGAACGTATGAATGACTAATGTGCATCAAAATATACTTAAATGTGCATCAAAAAATTTTATGCACATCTTTAGAAAAAGTGATGCACATATACAATTTTTACCTGAATGCTTTTCAATTTCTTAGTAAATATTCATTAGAAAATGAATGTTCTTCAAATTTTAGATGTTTATAAGTTTGTCAACCAATGTGCACCAAATTAGTACTAAATGTGCACCAATTTACTACTCATGTGCATCATTCTCACGTCGTATTTTAAAAGTTATTCTCACCCGACACTTTCCCTTAATTAAAACTGTATAGTTTCCGTCTATAAGGTCGTACAACAGTTTATAAGCTGGAAGGTCCTTCACCTTATCGCTCTGTTACAACATTTTTTAGAACACTTCTAAATATACGTTGAAAAAATTATAAAATCTTTATAGTGTTAAAGTTCTCGCTGAGACGAATTAAACGAGATCCCACATTACTGTATTCTATCTTATTTATTAGGAGATATTTATAAGATTCTCTCAAAACATAAATAATGTCATATTTCAAAGGAAAGAACATTTAGGGACGAAGAGAATATGTTTTTTGTTATCATGAAAAAAAAAGCAAAGAAATATTGTATATAATATTTTTTCAACACTATTATACAAACATAAATACACATACAAACTTAAATACACGTCTAAGTAATATTAATTTCGCAAACTAAGTACTTCTTTCGTCCCATAACTTAGTGTCTATTTTATTTTGTAGCATTATTCACAATTCAAGAAAATCTTTCAATTTCCGCTTATTATAAAAGATTAAAAAGAATAACATATATGATCTTGTTTGATTCGACTCAATATGTACTTTAACAATATCAAAAATATATTATTTTTAATAATATAAAATTTGAAATATTAACGATATAAAACGATATTCATAAGTGTGTTGGAATGAAATGATTTAGTCAGAACGGAGGGAGTAATAATGAAGGTAGTCAAATCGGTGAGCTGGTGAACTTAGTCTTAAAATACTCCGTAGTTGACAGCCTTGGTCTGCTGGTGCCTCGGCATCCAGCATCTTCCTGATTTGCTACAGAGACTGATTCCAGTCTCGTCCATTCTTTCATGTACTATGACTCTTTTTCTTTTCAATTTCTAAAAATTACTCCCCTCTCTCTCATAATATAATAATATAAGAGACATTTGCTTTTGATATATTTGTCGAGACATATTTTATAACGTTAATATCTCTAAATATACGATGATAAAAATTATAATTTTTATATATTGTCAAAGTACTTGTTGAGACGAATCAAACAAGATCTCACATGCATATATTTGTTTCTACATATCAGAAGAAAACGAGAAGATTCTCTTAACTAGTGAATAGTATTAGAAAATCAAATGTCCTTTCTATTTTGAGACGGAGGGAGTATTTAAACCTCGTTAACGAAATGATTTAAATCGGGTGATGCATGAACTAAAAGTAATGTATTTGCCCTAAATTGGCTGACAAGGTTTCCCCTTTCCCTGTTCTTGATTCGTTATTATAATCCATCTCTCCCACTTGGTCTACAGTTTAAAACCCTCGCATTATTTATAAGTTTGTAACAGTGAATTGTTGGTGTATAAATAGACAACCCCATTGCAGGGAAATTCCACACACTCATCAATCAAATTCATATATAGAGGAAGATATTTAGGGTTTTTTTCTACATGGTTAATTTGAATTAGGGTCTGATGGAAAGGAGCTTTCTTCAGTCCAGCCCAAGGCAATTTAAAAGACTGGATATCAGCTGCTGAATCATTGACTCATTAGCCCATCTTTGATCTGTTAATTGTGTTTAAAATGGGGTTTATGAATCAATGAAGCAGGAGCTGCTCTTCAGTTCTTATTGTCATGTCTTGGACTGAAGGGAGCTCCCTTTCTTTCTTACCTCTTACTCAGTTTTTCCTTTATATTTGAAATACCTTTGATTTCATATCTAACTAAGACTTACGTATTAACATATCAGGAAAAAAGAAGTATACTACACAAAAAATAGCATGAATGAATGACTGTTAAAATTAAGATATTTCTCATTACATGCCATTTATGGGCTTCAGCATGTCTTGATTTGTCTTTTTATTTTTTTTGCAGGAGAAGTATGTTGTGTTGAGTCAAAGTAATTAGGGCTCGGTACCTACCCAGATCATCGAGCAAGCCAGCGAATTCCATGTTGGTATTCCGAGAGTTCTTTATCAGAATCATTGGATTTCACAAATTTACTTTGGTTTGGCCTTGTGTTCATAGCTTTGTTAATTTAATTTCCAATTCAGCTGTACTACAAGTTGTTAGTTGTATACTGGATATATCAATTGATATATCCAGTATACTGGATATATCAATTTATGCCCTTCACAACTATGCAAGTTATATTTCATACATCATGTTTCAATAAAAAAAGAACAGAAAAGAAATTAAGGTGAGTTTGTTTATTAATTATTTTATACATCATGTTTTTGTAGGAGATCGTCTGCATCTCAGACCTCAAGATTTATACAAAATGGGAGTACTTTAAGTTAAGTTTGGCATATATATCATCTGAAGCACACAGATTGTCCAAAATATACTCTCTGCATCTACTATTATAAGTTCTTACATGATTTGACAAAAATTAAGGAATTATAATTTGTGACTGAACTATCCCTATATAACTACTAAAAATGTCTATTTTCTTATTGATAACAATAAAGAAGAATAAAAGGAAAACTAGAAAAAACAAGTCCAAAATATTAAAGCCACTTAAACCGTGACAAATAAAATGTTTTTAAAAAGATACATACTACTCCCTCTGTCCCAAATGTTACTCCCATTTCACTTTAACACACATACGGATGCACGTTTTGCGTCGTCAATATCTCTAATTCTATGTTAGTAAAAATTATAAAAATCCGAGGTTTTTAAAGTAATTATCGAGACGAATAAAACAATATCTCAATTTGACTATATTTTTCTTCTTATATATTAGAAGATCTCTCAATGATTCCCTTATATTATGAATAATATCAATATTTATCGTTCGACAAACATATTAGGACGGAGGTAGTATTAGACGGGATATATAGGACGGAGAAAATAATCTATTATAAGTAAAATCTAGTTATAAATATGAAAAGATCAGGCTAAAATATCATATAAATCTTATCATATTATGAACTCACTATTAAACCTCAAGTAAAACTTAACAAAGATAGTATAAGAAAAGAACTGCACACAGATCATTTAGGGTTTAGAGCTTATACTTTAAGATAAAGGTGTATGATTTATATTTTAGAATCAAGATTTTCATATTTAATTTCAACACAAAATTAATAAGTTATGGTGAAAGGAATATAGAAGGGAGCATTAATTAAAGTGAGTAGATAAGTTAACCCGGCCCGTACCAATAATGAATATTTGTGATTGAAACATACAATCATATAAAGTCAACTAGAACTAGACCCCCGCGCGTAGCGCGGACCAATTACGGTTTTTTCTATATGGTTTAACACTTTAACGTTGTTTAATAGACGTCTCGTAGTTTGATCGGACTAATCATATTCACAATCTCTTCAATTAAAGAAATGTAACTTCCAACAAAGTAAAATTTATAAACAACGTGAATCAATTCAATCAACATAACGACAGAGGACATGATGACTTCTTTCAGCGGATAAAAAGAAGTAATTTTAGCCTCCGTAAATAGAGGATATTAAAAATGTTGAAGTGAGGCAACCACAACTTTTTGATGTTAAGTTCGTTTCTCTTTCACCTAATGCGTTAAAATACAAAATAGTTCAGTTTACCAATTCTTTTAGCATTTCAAAATTGTCTTATATCCCCATAAAAAATTAAGTGGTTGTTACCCTTCTCGTAGTTATCTTGATGTCACCTCAGCAGTTGCAATTGCTCCTAGCTGTAACATTATAGATATATAATATATAGATAGATTAAAATATCTAATTAACCCATATTAGTTTTTAACCAAAGAAGGAGACGAAGACGAACGGGGGAAGGAGACGAAGACGAACGGGGGAAGGAGACAAAGACGATGTGTTCTTAGTTAAATAGTTAGTGATGAAATTGGCATTTAAGAGAATAGATAATCCTAATCTTATCTTATCTTATCTATATAAAAGTTGGTTGTCCATTGCCAAAATTGAATGAAATTGGTACCAATTTAATGCATTACTCATTTCTTAATCACCTCCTATTGGAATTTTGGGCATGTATTTAAATATCTTTCTTATATTATATTTATTTATAGTCTACTTGATTAAGTCACAAATTAAATTAATGAGTGGGCTTCTCTTATGACAATGCAAACTTATTCTAATATTATGTTTTAAAACTATTTCAAACATAAATATAAGGAAATAAAAAATACTTATATTTACAAATATTACTAAATTTGATAACAACAACAACATATTAACAAATAATGTATAACTATATTAAATCACATACGAAAATCCGTAATTTTTCTCGCGCGAAGCGCACCGTTAATGTTGAGCTTAATAAACAATCTTTAATCAAGTTCATTCTAAGTTCGCATGGGCTGACAACGACTTGGGCTCAACTTCACTAACTTTTCGGATTTGGGCCTCGACTTCACCTTATGCAGAGATCAATTTAGGTTTTCATTCTTTCACAACCTCCTGCTTCAAACCATCTCCTCCCCTCTCCACCTTACTCGGCTGCTCAACCCACGACCACCCTCCATCGTCAACCTCCAGTCGAGGTATCTCAACATCTTCAATTCCGCGACTCCCCTTATTTGGACGACTCTTGTTGTGGCTTTATTTAACCAAAAGACGACTGTCGAGCTTCGATTCCTTCAGAAACGGACCAACTGATAGAAGGAGGATGAGTCTGCCAGCGACCACGACTGACGAAGACGCGACTGACGGAGGTGAGGCTTTCTTTCGACTACAAATTAAATACTATAAGTTGAGTTTGTGTTTGATTTGTTGCAAGTTTTAGAATTCAGGTATTTTGGTTTGTTTACGGTATTTGAGGAGTCGTGTTCAACGATTAGATGAGCATATAGTCGGATTTACAGTCGGCTGATTTGATGAATTGTGCTCGCCTGATGTCATATACATGAGTGCTGTGTGATATATTGTAAAGTCAAATCTTCCTTTTGATTGTGTTATTCAAATCACACTATCGCTGAAATTAGGGTTTATAATTTGTATTTGATTTACAATCTTTTTCTTTGATAAATCACTCTTTTCTTCTCTTCGTGCAGCTCGGAGGAGAAACCCACTCTAGGGTAAGCTTCCAGATCTTGATTCTTTTATATATTCTAAATCATCAACATTTCTGAATTGTGTTTTCCTGTTTTAGGTTATTCGTTTGTAGTTTTGACCGAAAACTACTTTATTGTTGTGCTGGACTTATGTAGTTGTATCTGATATATCTGTCTAGGATATTTGTTTATAAAAAGGGCACCTGCCTGAAATTTCCGATCTTTACTCAATAAAAATAGGTTACAGTTAGCTACAGTACATTTTTATAATTTAAGATGATTTCCAATCTGTATATTGATCTTGCTGATCATCCACTCATGTATTATTATGATTAAATATTCATGCTTTGAGTTGTATTTTAAAGGATTGCAACATACTAATATGATTTGCAAAGGGCGTTTAACCCCGCACCCATTTTTTTATAACTGGCACCCGTCTTGGGCGCATTTCGGGTGCGTCCAATTTTTTTTTTTTGAACCGGGTCATTCTTGGGCGCATCCTGGCTGCGCCCATGAACAGTATTTTTTTTTTTTTTTTTTGCCGTCAAAAGTTTAAAAAACCCGGTTTAAGTTGGACGCATCCTGGATGCGCCCAAAACTGAACCGGGTTTTTTTAAAAACATTTTGGACGCATCCGGGTTGCGCCCAAGACGGGTGCCAGTTATAAAAAAGTGGGTGCGGGGTTTTTCGCCGTTTGCAAATTGGTTGAATTTTGTGTCCAGTCTTGGGGTTTATTGTGGCTATAGTTCTTAAAAATGGAGAATGATGATGATTGGTCTAGCTCCGGCGAGGTTTAATTGATATGAAAGTTCCATATCTGTGTTAGATTCTAACTTCTATCTTTTCTTTGTGTTTTGATTTTTGGAGAAGGTATTGGAGAGGCAATCATCGGAAGTCTCAAAACTTTCATATCAATTAAAGGCCCTACATCGATCACCAAGATATGGAACTAATTGACACACTGCAACAGTTAGAGGTATGTTCCACCATGTTTTCTTCATCTATTTACGTTCCCAAAGTTCACTTGGAGGTGTATCGCCTTCAACCAAGTTTTCTGCTGCATTGCCTCTTTGGTTAGCCGTCTTCAGCTTTGGTTCTAAATTTCTTTGATATGATTAAACAAAGTGGTTTTACAAGTCACTTTTGTCATGAACTTTTTGTAGCGTTCACAAATTGTGGCTGCATCTTTTGAAACTAGGTACAACTGATTATCCATTATCATCATTTGAATATTATACTATCCTTGGTATTCTTCTATCGCTTAGTAGTGTTTTTTCTATAAAAAAGAAATGGAAACACTCTGGCTTCTTTTTCCTCATTATCATGATCTTACTCTCCCAAGATTTTTGGAATTGTGATCTTTGTGGAAACAATTCATGAAATTGATTTGGTAAGATTCTGATCCAACATCAACTTATCATGGTGTTGAAGTATTGTTAGAGAATTTGACAACATCAACTTATCATGATCTTTCTCTCCCAGGATCCCTTGAATAGTGATTTTTGTGGAAACAATTCAGGAAGTGGATTTGGTAGTCATTCACGTTATTATTAATTTCAACAATTATTGTTTTAGATAGGGTGTTGCCGTGTTGGAGATAATATGATTTTGAGAGAATACCCTTAAATTATGAATGACTACTGCAGCTATGTCTTCAAGTTATCTGTTACAAAATGGAGATCCACGATTCTTACATTGTTAAATGTGGTTACAACATAGGTTAGTGCTGCAAATGAATCTTCTTCACCAGTTTTGTATTTGTGTGATTGAGTTCAATGATCATATGGCATGTACAAAGGCCAGCTGAGTTTAAAACAAACTATATAATTTTTTCCTTTTTGTGTTTTTAACCAGTTTTTTCTATACTGCTGCAAATTTTTCTTCACCAGTTTTTTATGTTTGGCGGTGAGTGTTTGGTGGGTATTGAGTAATATGTTTGAATTCAAGTAGAGATTCTCCTATATCTCTATAACTTACATTCTCTGTTTGGAAATAGAACTATGCAGAACATATGGTGGAATGCACACAGAAGATGATAGAGTTGTTGGCGGAGAAAAGGGAGGTGGTGATCAGGGAACAGATGAGCCGACTAATAGAACAACTGACATCATTTTGAGGGTAGAATTCGGGAGCATCTGTGAGAAGTGGAATAAGATTTTTTACATGCGGACTGTTCTTCAACAATGTTGTGCTCAAGCTATCAGACATCTCTCTTGCCTTTGCCGGTGAGGCTTTTTTCTCTATATTCTCTACAAATAATGTATGAGAATTAATAATTATGTCACTTTGAAAGGGAGGGTTTTGGCAGTTTTAGGCTAAAAGTCACAATATGCTGCCTTTTGTTTTTTCATAAGTTTTTTCCCAGCAAGGACATAAAGAGTCTGAAGCTGGAGGTGGAGAGGCTTCCGACTTAGATCATAGAATCCTGAAGAGTGTGTTTAGAGATCGGTCGGGCTGATTCTTTTGGCAACGACTTGCTCGGTATACTCTTGGAAGAGATGTCAAAGAAGAAGAAAAGCAAGAGCGGGTTGAATTTGCAGTTTATATTGGATGAGTGCAAAGAAGTGTGAAAAATGTATACGAGACTGAATAGAAAGCCCATTTGTTGATTTTTTTTATTTTCTTAATTTTTTCATTCCATGAGTAGGAATTCTGTAACTTGAAAGTATTTTCTTTTTGCATCTTCCTGATGTTGATTCCAATGATCATCCCGTCAAAGACTGAATAATCAAATTAACCTTCAAAAAATTAGGTTTTGTGTTTTTGCAGGTGGCTCCAGCTCTATCTACTCTGCCTTACTCATTCTCCCAGATGGGTATATTATCTGAAATCATCATGCAGATCTCTTATGGCACTACTACAATTATGAACAAATGCAGCGGTCATATACCGCTGCAATAGCCTTTGAAACCTCTGCAATAGCCCTAATGCAGCGGTTTTCAACCGCTTCATCTGATACCGTTGCATTAGGTCTATTGCAGCGGTTTTTACACAAAACATAAACCGCTGCAATTGAAGAATAAACCGCTACAATAGACTTTTGCAGCGGTTTTTTATTCATCTTTGCAACGGTTTATTAACCTTTTGCATCGGTTTTAAACGAAGCAGGTCTACAAATGAAGCGTTTTTTAATCCTTTTGCAGCGGTTTTTGAATTCAATTTGTACATGGCAAATTTATAATGCAATGTTTCGCATACACATGCATAATATCCCTGTTTATAATTAAACAAGCAAATACAATATTGCACCAAAATAGAATATTTTATGTAACAAACTTGCTAGCTTTCATTACAAATAAAATAAGTACATAGATAGGTTCGAGAAGTGTAGTAATCCAGCCTGAAGGTAAATATTTAACAATGGTTCAAGGGTCCTGCCATAGAGCCTACAGAATTCGTGCTTGAATTGTTCTACCAGGCATTCCCATTGTTTATGTTCAAAAAGAACCTGCAAATAGAGTTGAGATGGATTTTGAGCAAATGAACTTGTCAAACTATAGAACACTTTCCTGACCTGATTCATAAAAAATAAGCCAGACCCCATAGCCAAAACAAATCTGCATATATCATTTTATGAGAACTTAAATGGTCAAATTTGATCATGCTTGAATCCAAGAAAACCAATCAACTAACTGGAGTCAACAGAACCACTAAACCGAAAGACAAAGATTGATTTTCTTTTACTCTTACCAGAAAACGCTCAACTGAAAGTGACCCCAAACCATGACTTAAACTTTGAGGAGACCCTAGTTGGAATATACTTATCCCAATTCATGTAAAATTATCTAGACTAGCATCCCCTTATTACTTTAACCTACAACCCATGACTAAAACTCTGAGGACACTCGGAAAAGATCATACTTGTCCCACTTCATGTAGAAGTAGCTTGACTAGCATTCCTTCTTTTTCAGTTTTTTAAATCGTATCAAGCATAGGCAAAAAAGTTATCCTTCTCGAAAATATTGTCCTAATTAAAAAGATCTTCCTTTCTTTAGCTTCTTTTCTTCCTCTGCACTAGATGTGAATTTTACAAAAACAAGGTTATTACAACATATCCTTCTTTCTTACAGTTATATTTAGCATAATTTACTAGTAATAAGTAATAATTGTAGCATAACTTCCAACAATACAATATATAACCATAAGAACCAAGCAAAAGAATAAAACAAACTAACCTTGTAGGTTGCACATTCCAAGAATGCCAAATGGCTTAGATTATTGAAAATTTTGTAAATTCTTGTTCTCTTGTTTTGGGTGTGCCCTTGGGACGTTATTGTTGTTTTTTCCATACCGTAGTTGGGTTAGCTATGTGACACTGGGATTTTCCCTTGGTTTTTAATATATTCATATGCTTAACCTTTTGAAGGAAAAAAAAAACAGGGTGAACATGACAGTACATAAAAATTGTAAGTGAAATATTATTTTTACTTTGTGTTTATGGGTGAATCCCCCACCTAGTTATTAAACTAGCCTGGAAAATCTGGAAGTTCAGAATATGCTAAAGACAGTCAAGCTTTTATCCGAGTAGCGCACCTTTGCCTTCTTTAGTCTGGATTTGTTCTCAGCACACCAGGCTAATGCAGGGCCAACATCCTTACTCTCAAGAGCTTCGATCACCCTTTTAGCCTTGGTTTAAAAAAGCGCAAGGCGCACCAAAGCGCAAAGGGTCCCTGGAGCTATAGCGCAAAAAAAAGCGCGTGCTTTTCGTATGCAAAGCGCACTTTTTTCTAAAAAACTCCTAGAATGATTGTACATGATGTGGTACTAAAAACACTATAATGATATGTTAAAATGCATAGAATGACATAAAAAGGCATAGTTCTTGACTAGGTCTTAAAATACCGCTAAAACATGACAATAATCAAAATACAAGATGCAAATAAAGTTTTTAAAGCATATAGAATAGTCTACTAAAACACTACTCCTCCAAATCATCATCATCATACTTATACTCCTCCTCCTCTGCCTACATAGCCCTACATGACATAAAAATTCGTACTTTATGTCCAAAAGCACAGTGCCTTGCACATGAGGCGCAGAGGGCTCTGGCGCAGTGCTATTTGTGCTATAGCGCAAAGAAAGCGCGCTTTTTTAAACCAAGCTTTTAGCTTCATGAAAGACATCAATATCAACAAGATCCTGCATTAAGAGGAGATATTATTAGAAAAGCACGTTAAAAAGCATTCACAAGTCACAACGGAGACAAACACCGGCCAGCTGTAAATTTTTAATTAAAAAACTCTTGATAGCCGTGCGTTGAACCCTAATCTCCAATGAACACTGCTCTCTAAAGCACTTGAGAATGGAAACCAACTTGTACAACCTAGAGGCTTATTACTGAAGATGCACATTTCCTATTGGAAAATAAAGGCTATGAAAAGAATATCAATTTTACAAATTTATTCCTTGCATCTTGATCAAGATCACTGCATACTGCATACATATCATAATCCACATGAATATCAAGTATAGAGATTATCCAGAGACATACAAGTTAAAGTGGTCTTTGTAGGTTATTAAATTCAAAGGAACTCCAAGTTGAGTAAATCCAAAAAGATTATATATTAGAAACCTGCAAAGAACAGTAATTAATCCAAAAACATCAGTTCGTGTCTCACCTTGTTAAAGGAAATTGTCAAAACATCCACCCAAACTCATAACTAGGTAATTATCAGCCCATTCACATACACAGCTGATGACACTTCTGTTCCTAAATGCACATTCAAAGCACATCTCACAAGAAGATACTTGAACAAGAGAATATTAATTAATATGAGACGAATCATACACTGAATCGTCACAATGAATCGAGGGTTGGGCAAAACTTTTGTACGAGTGCAAGAAAAATTTCAACAGCTTCTCTTTTCAATGACACTGCACAAAGCAAATACAAAACAAACCCAAGAGCAAGACTACACAAACTTGCAATTTATAGACATAAAAGTGAACATACATGCTCAGACATATATTATAAACTAATGAACCACACGTAAGAAGAAATCAGTCTGTACACAAATTTGTTTTTTCACAAATGATCTAATGGCATCAAGGTAGCCACCACTAGTTCATAACTATCCCATCAGTATATAGATACATTAACCAAAACATAAATTTTGCAACAAATCAAAAAATTTGCACAATGCACCTTTCAAAAAAAAAAAAATATGCTCCACTGAACCAAAACATAAATCAAAACTAGAAGGCAAGTTGGTACTGCAACAAATCAAACGGCTACTACCAAATCCCAATAACATAATCAATGTGTAAGCAGAGGAACTAAATTCAGCCAACAAAGGAAGGAACATACGCACCTCCCCTTACCAAAATGATTTGAAGCCGGAACGGAGCCGATGTTGTTGCCGGATGTTTCTTAACGGAGGGAGTAAAAGATAAAATCTTTATTAGGAAATAGATTGATGTATTTTCTTAAAAGATAATCTTTAGGTTTATAGTAATAGATTTGTTTGAAAAATATGTGTAAATTTCTTTTTAAAATATATTGTGTGAATATTTTTCAACCACCCCCAATTTTTTGTTCCAATTACATAATCCTTATAAAATATAATTTCGTTTTTAACTTAGTAAAAGATAAAATCTTCATTAGGAAATAGATTGATGTAGTTTCTTAAAAGATAATATTTAATTTAATAATAATATAATTGTTTGAAAAATATATGTGAAAATTTCTTTCTAAAATATCTTGTGTGAATATTTTTCAACCACAATTTTTTTTTTCAATTATATAATATTCATAAAATTTAATTTTTTTTTAACTTAGTAAAAGATAAAATATTTATTAGGAAATAGATTGATGTAGTTTCTTAAAAGATAATCTTTAATTTAATAGTAATAGATTTGTTTGAAAAATATATGTGGAAATTTCTTTTTAAAAAATGTAAACTTTAATATTAGACCTTTATTCCGGTGGCTCAAGGAAAAGCCCAACCCAAAATGAATATATTCATGAATATCTTTGTGATTATCTTGTGTGAATATTTTTCAACCACCCCCAAAAATTATATATATTATGATTATGATTATGATAGTTTGAAAGAAATTGAAAATCTAACCTCTTAGTCTTATTATGTATTCATGAATCTTATCTAAAGATTGGCTATCCAATGCCAAAATTGAATGAAATTGGTACCTCATAAATGTTGCTCCCTCCATAGATAAATCTAGGATTTCACTAAATAAATTTACATCAACCATTTTTTCTTATTTAAAAAGATGTCCAAAAGATCAAAACGAAGCGTTTTGCTAAAATATTAAGCACCCTCCTTTTTTTTCTTTCATTAGATCTGTGGTAAAATTGTACAACGGTTAAAATTTTCCAAACTAGAGATTCAATTGTTTTAAATTTTAAGTAAAAATGTGATATACTGATTATACTCCTCTGGTTTAGTATCATATAAGTAGTTAGCTTTTTAATATATTTTTTAAAAATTCAATTTACACAACGGTAATTAATTATTAAGTAATTAATAGAATTACATGAAGTTGGTTTGATTTTATTTTTCATGTAATATAACGTAAGTCATTTTAGCCTTTTAATTTTATACACAAATTAGACTAGGTCTCGCGCCATGCGCGGGTTTATATAACTCGATATAGTGAATTAGTAGTAAGGAGTATTATGTAATATAAAATTTTATATGAAAATAAGTTTATATCTTAAAATGATATTAATATATAATTAAGTTTTTACATTTTAAATATAATAAACAACGAATATACATGAATTTTTAATACCAAAAATCTTATTTGATCAAATTATCATGGGTCAATTTTTAACAAATTTAAATAAATTGATTTCAACATATATAAAAATATATAATTGAAAACACTACAATAACACAAAAATATAATAATTCTCTTATTTATTAAGAAATCAATCTTTTTGTGATACGTCATATCATAAAAATAAAATATATATTTGTAAAATAAAATAATAGGATATTGGGAGGTCAAAATCTAGAAAATTAACACATAAAAATCTTTTTGTAATCTGAAAGATCTTAAGCAATCTTTTTGTAATATTTTTGCACATGATTTTCCAAATTTAATTAATTTTTTTTTAGAAAATTACAATAAATTATAAAAAATCGTGACCAATGAAATGACGACAGGTGGATGGCCTAAATGAAGAGTATGCCACGTGACATAGCTAGAATTGAAGAAATGTAATTTGCTTTAGTAGTTATATAGAGATTTTTTCTATTTTATTCTTGAATTTTGGTAAGAAAAGTAAGAGGTGTGTTAAACAGAGAAACATGATTATTAAAAATGTAAGGAACCTAAATGTAATTTTTACATACAGAGTTTTTATATTTTTAATATCTATCAAACCCACTAAATATCGGTAATATTAGAGAAAAAGAATAACTTTTATATGATATTTCTATGTACAAGATATTTATTTGATACAAGAATAAAAAGTAGAAGAATATTTATTATTGATTTTACCACAAATAAATTAAATTAATTTAAATTTTAAATGTGGGTTAATATTATATTGACTATGTTTAAATCAAATTGATAATACTCAAGAAAAAGAGAACATAATTTATAATCTTAATTCTAATACGAGCCCCCACGGTAGAAATTTTCTAGATCCGCCACTGCCGATAACCCCCAATTCCTCGATCCCCACTCTCCCTTTCAAATTCACCGATCAACCTCAATTTTGACTGTGGTAATTTTCTTCTTACATAGATGACAGTGAATGATGTCTACTTGTCTTTTCTCCTCCTCGCGCACATACTTGACCGTATGATTGTGGGGAAAAATCCCGCACTCGGAAAATTTTAACTGGCACCCCAAACCTTTTTTTTAAAACCCGGTTCAGTTTTGGGCGCAACTAGAATGCGCCCAAAACTAGATCGAATTTTTGAGCATTTTGAAGGCAATAATAAAAAGAAATTCCATGGCAATCACTCTTGTACACATGAAATTCAATGCTTTAACATCACTCAATGTTGTATGTTTTCATTGACTCTTTTTTTCATGACTTCTTGTAATTAAGATTAGTCAAATTAATTTGAGTTTCTGATTTCAAAAACTGAATTATGTGCTATCAGTTTGTGTTTTCAGATCGAATATAAATATAAAATGCAAAGAAAGATGTTTGGACAAGAAGGTTGTGATCACATGAGATGGGCTGCTAACATTGTTGTTGGATTAGATATTGGTGTTCCATGGTTAATGTGCAAGGAAGATGACTCTCTTGATCCCGTTATAAGTTCCAGTGTTCTTGTTGACAATCTTGATTCTTTTCAAAATAAATTTTTTAATAGTTAATGATAGTATTGTGACAGATTAATATACTTGCAACAACTTTTACTGTTATGTGTTTACTAAAACAGACCTTACAAACCTCTCATGTGGACAGAGGTTTGGAGTGGATGGTATAATTTTGCAGTAATTGACTTTATCATTAGATTAATAAAGTAAAAAGTAAAAAGCCAGATCAATAACTTTTTTCAAAGGTACACATGAAGGCTTTAGTAAATTATACTCCCTCCGTCACAAAATATGAGTCCCATTTTCCTTTTTGGGTGTCCCGAAATGTTAGTCCCATTTCTATTTTTGTCCATAAACTTCTTCCAATTATACCCTTACTCATATTATTTGAATATTTTACATTCATCATTTCCAATGCACTTATGTACTTTTCATTTGTAAACTCTTCTCCCATTGGTTAATGAATTATTTTAATATTTTACATTCATCATTTCCAATGCACTTATGTACGTTAAAGCATTTGCCTTAATCCAATATATTTTTGTACAATGAGACTCATATTTTGGGACGGATGGAGTATATATATATACAAATAATATGCAGGTTTACAGAGTTTAGAGGACCGACTTACCAAAGAATCTAAATTTCCTATATTCAATTCATGTATCATGTGTCTTTGTAAAAGGATTTAACTTTTGCAATTACTAAATTTATACAAAAAAGGAGATCTGTTGTGAACTATATGGTATGCATTTTTTTCCTCTTTCAATTTCTTTGTGCTTGAAGTGTTTACTTTTTACTTATCCTAAACTACATTTTTCGTCATTAGTACAAAACTTTGAGCCCTTATCGGAGGCCGTTTGCATCTAATTTTAGTAATTGTAAACAATATTACATATTGCAATATGCTAGCATGTTGTTTTCAAACATTTACACTCAGTTTCCAACAAGCATGATAATTTAGTAAACACGTCAAAAATGTATACAATGGGGAAATGACATTTAATAACTGGTCCTCGAGTTTATTCAATTGTAATGAGTTATAGACAGAAAAATAGATCATATATTCACCAACTTGGCTATTAATAAATCAAAATAGATTACCTTATTTTATATACCAAAATCTGTGGAGTTGGTAATAATACTGCAAACAAGACTTGAACAAAAATTTAGCATATAGAGCATTGAAGAAATTGCATACGCAAATAACATATATTTAAAACTTTTGTCCTGTACATTACAAGAATATTAAAAATCATATTTTTAAAAACTTATGTCCCGTATATTACAATAATATTACAAAATGATATAACAATTTGGCGAATTGAGAGAAGAGGTACAAATCATCAAACTCATTTGATTATATGATATAATATCATTTCAATATCTATTATGAAACATTTAAGAAATTATAATTACGCAAGACCCGTACACGGGTTTCAGTCTGTTGATTTAAGCCCTAATAAAATAGGAACACCAATACACGAGCTAATTGTTTGGCAAAAAAAAAGCACCCGAGCTAATTAGGTAATGTGATGATTTTAAAGGGAGAGACAAATTCATAGGTAGTTGTGTGTCAATTGCTAAAATGATTAATAAAACATTCAGGAAAAACATAATCACTAATTAAACTTTTTTTTTTTTTTTTTTGATAGAACAAATATTAGAGACTGCTTTGTCGAGGTTAGATTCTATATCATAAAGGGTTGTGAATATGATTAGCCCAATCTAATTTTAGGACGCCCATTAAACAACGTTAAATCATATTAAAAACTGTAATTTCCCCGCGCGTAGCGCGGAGGCCCGTTTCTAGTTTCTCCCAATAGTTAGGGTTTTGGGTATGAGATGAGATGAGGTAAGGATCACTTGAATGAAACTTGTAAGAAAAGAATATTTTTCATTTTTTTACCACTTCCAAACCGCTGCAATAGGCTCTTTTGACCGTTGCATCAGCTCTCTTTATGAACCGCTGCAAATAACCGCTTCATTAGGTCAAACCGTTGCTTGAACCGCTGCAATAGTCAGAACCGCTGCTTAAAACCGCTGCAATTGACCGTTGCATTTGCTCTTAATTGTAGTAGTGTGGAATTCTTGACAGTTGGACTGAGTATCTTATAAGTATTCTTTACAATGCATATAGATCAAGAAAAGAAAAGGAGAATGTCAATTTCAAGAACCATTTCATCCAGGTAAATACTTTTCCACTAATTACCAAAATAACTCTTAATTATTAATCAATGTATAAATATATTTTAATTTAATTACATTTGTTTGATGTTCTTGATGGAATAATGGGTCCATATTGGTAAATACATGGACTTGCATTCATCTGTACACATTTGGTGGGTCATGCTGTCATAGTCTAAGCTATCTATTTTATCCTATTTCTAATAACAAACTTTGGATCTGTTCATTCTTCTCTTCTACTGAGGCTGCTTCTGTTTGACTCTTTTGTCGGTTATTACAAAAACTTGCTTTTTGTTTGCCTCCATTAGAAATTCGTTAAAATAAAAAAAGGCTTCACCATTCAACATTTCTTGGTAAAATTGTCAGTAAATGCAAGTGACTTGGCAATTTTTCACCTAATCACTTGACTATCTCTCATGTTATGATCCATCACAAAAAGTAATCCAAGCCATTTCAAAATTTACTATCTTGATCACTTTTCTTATACCTCAAGAGTGGTATATGGAAGCCTAAAATATTCAAGTACATCTATCTAACGTTCTACACTCAACTTGAAGTGAACATGTTCTTGACAACGAATCTGGATACCCACACAGTGAAGATGATTCAGCAAGAAGTCCATAAGACAGTCCAGAACATCCAGCTTCAGAATTTTTATGTCTTTGCCAAGACTTCTGAAGCAAATAGTGACTTCCACAGGTATTATTCAATCTATTGCTCAGTTGTATATATGTTGATTCCCCTCCCATTTTAGAGGCTTTGGCGACCAAGGATGGGGCACGTTTGGTTTGACGGTAATGATGACGTGGATTCCGCCTAGGGTTTTCAATGCTAATTCAAAGGTAACCCTATCCCTTTCTGCTTCAAGTGTACATTATTTCAGATTTTCTGGTGTTTTACCTGTAAAATACTTATTTTTGTCCCGTTTTCATGACTCTAGCATAATCGAGATGGCGTTTTCGATTCAGGCAAGTTCGGTTTAAGTCCCATAAGAATCAACTAACTCTCCCAAGATAAAGGGATGCAGCCGCAGGTGACGGTTTCTTCAACAACTAATCAAGAAACAAACTTTTCGGTTCCATGTCAGACATTTCAAGGTTTAATTCCACAAGCAGCAACCGAGGTGAGAATACATTTTCCAAGTTTGATTCCATGAACAACAACAGAGGTGAGAATAGAACGAAGATGAATGTGGGGTAGCTGTGGTGACAATTACCATTGGTTTCCTAGACAATGTCGGAGATGTGAATAGTCTATGGGTGTCATTGCAAGGTTCCTGGACGCGGATTTCGTGGATGAAAAGTGAAGGTGCAAGACGCCGCATAAGAGAACAGTTGGAAGTTTGAGCAATGTTCAGTAGTACAAGACGATAATGTGCAGTGTATGGACGATTTGCCATTCTTTGGTCTCAAAACTGATAATGTCGATTTCTGAGTTTGATAAATGGTGTTTTCGAGATAATAGTGTGTTTGATGCTAACTACTCTGTAATTATCTAGCTTTTTACTGTCTATAGGAGAACAAAGGAAGTCAGGTTTCAAACTCATGATCAATAATGGTCACATAGTATTATATCTATTGTCTAAAGTTAGGAATACTAAAACAATGATTCTTATATATTATGTCTACTAAACCAACATAAATTAAATTTATCGTTACAAATTTTTCTGATTATCGATTATAGTGAAATAAATGCTTTTTAAATGTCATCTCAAAAAATTTGTAGAGTGATATAAAATACTACAGTATATACCTAAGGGTATATTTTTTAAAAGAAATTTCTTTAGGATAAACATTGGAGAATTATACGTGTGCACGCTTCTTTCTTTAATTGCAGATTTTCGTATGAAAGATGAAGATGTAAGTACTGCATATGGAGTATACTGCATATGGAAGTACTGCATTGGGTTGGGCTAAACGTAATGAGCAAACTAAAGTTAGATGAAATTGTCAGTTGATACTTTGTCAAAAACCCGCGCATACCACTGGCGGCCGCTTATTTTTTAAGATTCATTTTCACCAATAATTTTGGGTTTTTCCTTATCCCATCAAAAGATCTCAATATTAATGTTCGTATAGATTTTTTATTATAAAAAATAAACAAAATTATATTTTTTAAGGAACAAATTGAAAAAAATTCGTACAAATTTTTCATCGCAAATTTAATCTTTTTCTTAACCCATCGGAAAAAACACCCAATATTAAAGTTCGTACAAATTTTTAATTATAATAAATAAACAAATATATTTTTTAAGATTCATAATTGAAAAAGTTATTATTAAAGATATTCCTATATTTTCCGTATATACCTTTTTTACATCCAAATAATAAACTTTATTCTTTCATTCTTCTATATATTAGATCATGGTGATTCTCAATTTTTAAGAAAACTTTGATTTCAAGAAAGATAAAGAAAGAAGACTGAAAAGGGTGGGTTTTTGGAAAAATCGATTTAATATAATAATCATCATAAAAATAGTTGAAATATGTATCGTATGTATCGTTTATATATGTTTACGTATTGTTATCATATGTAATTTGTCTACGTATCGCCTATATATACATAGTCGAACTAATATATATAATTTTTGGGTAGGAGAATATTCATCAATAATTTTTGGCTTATGCTTATCTCATCCGAAAAAAAAATCAAATATGAAAGATCGTATAGATTTTTTTATTATACTAAAAATAATAAAATTATATCATTTAATATTCATAACTGGAAAAATTCTTAACAAAGATATTCATAAACACCATTATTATAACAATAAAAATCAATTAAAAAATATGATAAAAAAATATTCATAAAAAATATGCTAAAAAAGAAGAAAACTAATTTAAATAATTTCTATACAAAGATATACTGGCTATTTTATGTATGAGGATTGGGGATCGAGGATAGTTGCTACAAGAAAGAAGAATAAATGGTTGCTATTTTTGTATAAAAATTAAAGATACTTATAATTTAACACTCTAATATGATAGATATTCTATCAACCTATTTTATCTAATTTATAATAATATTTTTTTAACTAAAATATGATTGTAGATCCACAGCAAAATACGAATTAAATATATCAGCAAAAGTATACTTATTTAATCAATTTAAAAAAATACAATATACTTTTATTAAAATAAAACCATGTAGATGACTACACAAATTACTATTGCGTATTATATAGTGTAAAGCACATTCAATATCGAGAAATAAATATCACTACAAATTATTGCAAAGTAATAAGACTATATGATATTTTTCTCATGCGTGGGAATTGCAAAGGACGTCATTAATAATTGTTTGATAATAAATACAAATTATTTATAAGAAAAACTAATTTACGTATTAGTGTATTACTAACGAAGACAATAAGGTACAAGTTATAAAATGGAAAAATACCAATAATATTATATATATTAATTTAATTTTAAAAATGTAAATATTTTGACTAAAGCTCGTGCTACGCACGGGCGAGAAAGTACTAGTTAGGATAAAAATTTAAATATTAGCATTTATTAGGTACAAATTGACATTACTTCATCAAACCCAACAATTTTTATATATAAACTAGATTCAGAAACCCGCGCATGTCTTTTTAAATGTCTCCTCTTAAGTGTTTGTGAAGATGTAAGATCTAATTTACATGTCAATTCATAACTCATTAATATATAAGCTCAATACGAAACTAATACATATAATCACAATACAAATCAAATTGTCATTGGCATCGTAATCTACAACTTATGTACACAAAGTAGAAGACTTGAAGGTCGTCTACGATGGTTCGACTCTTTAACGTCTGAGATTATACCACCCATCCAAACAAACAATTATAATCGATGCTCCATTCTTTAATTATATTTCGTCGACGCAATTAAGCTTGCGCAGTGCGCGAACGCCTTCTCCCTAGTCTTAATCTTAATCTTAATCTTAATATACTATAAAATTAAGGGAAAAAGATCCCATGAGAATGGCATCCCATATGAGGAATAAGGATCCATCCCCACCCTCCATTCTTTAACAGCCCAACCCATCCCCACCCTCCACGTGTCACTTTTATCCCCAAATCCGTTTTTTCTCTCTTCTCCAGAAATTCACGTCTCTCCTCCAGAAATCCCCAAATTCGTCTTCTGGCTTGAAGAGCAAGCCGTCACTTCTCTGCTACATCGTCCGCTCAAAAATTCACGTCTAAGCCTCGATTGTACATCGTCCGCTCAGATCTACATCGTCCTCTCGATTCCGTCACTTCTCTGCTTCGATATCGTCCGCTCCGTCCAAACCGCCGGCCACTAATGGAGGTTTCCAACCGCCTCTGATTCAGGTTACGAACTGGTAAACAAATATTCTTTCTCGTTCTCTCTAACTCGGTTTCTGTCCTTTGCTTGAAATTTTGTGTCTGTTGCTTTTCCGTTGGGATTGTGTGATCGTAGTACTAATTGATTGAATGCGAATGTTAAGCGATTAGGTCAGAATTTCATGAAATTAGATTGTATTTTTCATTCAGGATTGTATTTTAGTGCACACAAACAATTTGTGGATTCATTGATGGTAAGTATTCGAAGAATGGAAGAAAACTATAGGAAGCACACCACCTGTTTGATTAAATTCCCCAACCACATGTTTTTTTGCTTTCTTGTATGATTTTAGGTCGAATGTCTTGTATAGCCATCCAATACGAAGTTTTCATGTATATAAGAATTCTAGACGAACAAAGTTGTTTTTGCATTTGTTTTATATCTCTAATGCACTCCTAAGAAGTTTCTGTTGCACACATAAACTAGAACTAGTGTATAGTTTGAAATAATGTATTCGTGAAAAAAGTGATGCACACATGAGACATAATTACCGCACACACAAGACAAAGATGATGCACACAAAAGTTTAAATGTGTTATGTGGTTTCATTCCTTTTTCAGTAAATGAAACTCATATTGAAGAAAGCATCTCATCTATTTCTCCTGGTAGTTTAGCTCAGTTTTACACCCCTGAGTGCGATGTTGCCTTGACGCCATATGTTGATCATTTCTTTCCAACTCTTCTTCATGGCATGCAATTTTATGCATCTTATGCAAAGGCGTGTGGTTTTTCTACTCGTGTGTGTTCAACAAAGAAATTCAACGATTCAGAGAAAACAATAAAGTGGAGGTATCTTTGTTGTTCGAGAGAAGGATTCAAATATGTATCGCCATTTGCAGATTTCAATCAAACAAGTGAACATGTTGTCAAAAGAAGGAGGGTGTCTAATCGTTGTGGATGTGATGCGAAGATGTGGCTTTGACATGCAGGCAACGACGGATATCGAGTGACCAATTTTATGTGTGTTTTAGACTCATGGTTTTGTAATATTCAGTTTTTATACCTAAATATTATTGCAAGACATTTTTTTGTTCAAAGTGATGTACATAGGTGAAATATGTGATGCACATAGTAGTTGTTTTGTGTTTCACACACACATTAAAACCTCTGCACACACAAACCAAACTAATGCACACGCACATTAAAACCTTTGCACACAGGTACCCAAACTGATGCACACACAAATTAAAACTTTTGCATACACATCCATTCTATAGTATTAATATTATTCTCCTCTAACTTTCATGCACAAAGTTAAGTATTGCACACATTAGACATTTCCAACGCACACAAGTGAAATATGTGATGCACACACAGATGTAGTTTTGTGATGCACACACAGATGTAGTTTTGTGTTGCACACTACTTTTGTACTAGTCAAACATATATAATTAAGTCATGCACACGTTAGATATAAACCATATATTGCCAATATATATACAAGTTGATGTGGATTTACATTGTTTTGCCAACATAAGCATAATATCCATCAACAAAAGAGTTACCGTCAATATTCAACCAAAACATTCATCCAAAAACTAACTAGAATCTGTTTAAAACCTAACATTCAAGTGCCAATTACACATAATATTTCTTGTTTCTCCCTACTACATTGTTTATCCAACTTTCTTAGAAGGTTTAGCAGTCTTCGGTTTTTGCTCCCTTTGAATAATCTGCTTCACCTTATCTCGATGTGAAATGAATTCGCTGGTCAATAGCTTGTGAAGGTACTTAATCCTTGGAGTGTTCAGCAACTTCTTAGTTTGCGGGATTGTGCCATATTTATCCTCTTCACCACTTGCTGAGTTATCCAGAATATGCACTTGTGAAGACTTGACATTTAGAGTTATCACGAAGTAGTGTCCATCGTTGTGTACAGTGAACATGAACTGAGCAATTCAGAGAGAGTATGATGTTATGCACACAGGTAGAAATATTTGATGCACACATATGAGATATTTGATGCACACAGAAGAGATATTTGATGCACACAGCAGAGATATTTGATGCACACAGAAGAGATATTTGATGCACACAGAAGAGAAAGTTCATGCACACAGAAGAAATATTTGATGCACACAGAAGAGAAAGTTCATGCACACAGAAGAGACACACATTAAAACCAGACAGACTCAAAAACTGATGCACACACAACTTACAACCATTGCACACACATCAATTCTATTTGTATTAATTCTATTGAACTCTAAAAGTCATGCACACAACCTTATTTTATGCACACACACATTAAAACCAGTGCACATAGACACAAAATCTGATGCACACACACCTTAAAACCATTGCACACACATCAATTCTGTTTGTATTAATTCTATTCAACTCTAAAAGTCATGCACACAACATATGTGTGTTGATTTGATGCACACACACATTAAAACCAGTGCACACAGACGCAAAATATGATGCACACACACCTTAAATCCATTGCACACACATCAATTATGTTTGTATTAATTCTATTCAACTCTAAAAGTCATGCACACAACATATGTGTGTTTATTTGATGCACACACACACTAAAAACATTGCACACAGATACAAAATCTATTGCACACACACATTAAAACCATTGCACACACATCAATTCTATTTGTATTAATTCTATTCAACTCTAAATGTCATCCATACACATCAGTATTGATGCACACAAACATAAAAAACTTTGCACACAAAATTAAGAACTAATGAACACACAGAAAATCAGATAGCAATCAATCCAAGGCAATTCTGCTGAGTCTCTGTGTCGGCATTCAACTCTTACCTTCGCACCTGTATACAGAAATTGCGTTGTGTGATTGATGAACACTACCTAGAATTGAAGAACAGATAGCAAGGATATCAGACTACATGAGTGAATAGTGAATGTAAAGCAGCGATTAAGACATGAGAATATAATTTTGCAGGCGGAAAGAAGCCTGATAGATCTGACGAAACAAAAATATAGTAGAATCAGGTCTGAAATAGTGGTTAGGGTTTTGAATGAGAGAATCGGCTTAGATGCATGGAGAGCAGATCTAGTCATGTAGAGATGAAATTAACGCAATTACAAGAGCGTGTTTGAGCTTAGATCCACCAGATCCAACAACAGAAGCTTCCAAAAACTGAAAAAGAGGAAGGAATAAAGTACCAGCGATGTAATTGGTGAGTTGAGTTTCGAAGCCGGCACGGCAAGAATCAAGTCTGATGCACACACATCTTAAAACCAGTTGCACACACATCTATTCTATTTGTTTTAATTCTATTCAACTCTAAATGTCATGCACACAACATATGTGTGTTTATTTGATGCACACACACATTAAAACCATTGCACACAGACACAAAATATATTGCACACACAAATTAAAACCATTGCACACAACATGCAAATCACAATCATACGCAAGGAAATATCAAAATCATCCAGAAATATCAAAATCATCCAGAAACACAACATTTTCCTTGTAATAAAACGGTTTGAAGTATTATACCTTGAGAACTTGCAATTTTACTCCTCATTTTTGCTTGATTCACTTGTGAGAATGTGATTTTCTTGTAATGAAACGCTGCCTTCTCTCGCTCGCTTCAAGTCGTTGAAGTGGTCAAAGCATTTAAAAATGCACAGAGTTTCCTGATAGCAGTCAAAGCAACAACTCATCAAAAACCACATATGTTGTCATCAAAATGACGATTATAAAGCAGTGACAAAGGAGAATATGATTTCCTGTTTGTCCTTCCAAAACTATATAGCAGTGAATACAAAATGACGACTGACCTTAGACGAACTAGGGAGAAGCAACCAGTCGCTCGCAATGTCGGAGGAGCAGAGAAAGGAGGAGGAGCGGTCGCTCGATCAGAAACCGCCGGTCGCTCGCTCGCTCGGAAACCGCCGCTCGCTCGGAAACCGCCGCTCACTCGGAAATAGCCAGCCAGTCGCTCGAAAACAGACAGTCAGTCGCTCGGAAACAACCAGTCAGTCGCTCGGAAACGGCCAGTCAGTCGCTCGTCCTCTCGGACACCGCCAGTCGGTCGCTCGTCCTCTCGGAAACTGCCAGTAGATCGGAGACGTGGAAGGAGGGAGAGGAAGGAGGGAGGGAGGAGGAATCGTGAATTAGGTATGGGAATTTGGGGGAAATCGTGGAAGGAGGGAGAGGGATATTTGGGAATTTGGGGAAAGTGCATCCTTCGGATGAAGTTGATCCTTAGTCCTTATCTAGAGGGCAGTCCTCACCGGAATCGGACCCAAAATTAAGGGTATCCCAAATTAATCACACTGCATTTAACGCTTTATTTTTAATTTATCATTTTTTTTTCTTTTCTCATTTCTTTCCTACAATTACACATATGTCACCCAAATGAAGATTCTGACCCACCAACACATGTCTATAACTTCTACTATTCGATTCCGCAACGCCTTATTGTGAAGTTTTATAGGCCGTAAGCCTAAAAAGTCTAGTATATATTATAAAATTAGGGGTTCCCCAAATTAAACACACTGCATTTAATGCTTTGTTTTTAATTTATAATTTTTTTTATTTTTTTCTTTTCCTATTTCTTTCCTATGTTTATGAATATGTCACCAAAATGTAGATTTTGACCCATCAACACATGTCTATAACGGATCCGCATGGAACATATCATCATTTTCTACTCTTCGATTTTGCAACGCCTTATTCTGAAGTTTATAGGCCGTAAAACCCGCTCGTATATACTATAAAATTAGGGGTTCTCCAAATTAATCACAATGCATTTAATGCTTTGTTTTTAATTTATCATTTTTTGATTTTTTTTATTTTCTCATTTATTTCCTACGTTTATCGAATATGTCGTCAAAATGAAGATTTTGACCCACCAACGTGCGAAACGGCACAACAACAAAAGTATCATAAAAATAGATCACTTATCAAATATCAATTATAAGTACTTGAAATGAACATCAAAATAAAGCAGTAGACTACAACAGCAAGACGGTCAACATACAAAGTCATAATTGACATAAACAGAAGAAAGAAATCAGTAAATAACAGATGATACAAATTTAGTCATTATTGTCGGTCACTAGATGCTAGAAGCCTTTTAAGTCCAATACCAAAGAGAACATTGTGCAAGTAAGAACAGACAAACTTACATGTCAGGTTTACGTTACGCCCCAACTGCTATTATGGCTCATAATACAGATATCCCTTTCAACCCTTTCAACCTTTATAAACAACCTTTATAAACAGTAACAAAATTCCAATAATAGTTAGGAACGTGTTTGCAATCTTCAAAATAAAATAAGCTTATTGTACACTATTTAAAATTACAATGAACACATTTCATCTACTGCATTTTCTTAACTTATGTATGTGGATATTGTGTACACTATTTTAAAATACAGTGAACACATTCTATTTACTACTCGTATTTGCTAAATTTGGCTTGGGTCCCAGACGACCTTTTTACACTTTGTAGTTTCTCCCTCTGAAGTCACACCAATGACTCTCCCTTCATTATAAAACTCCACCTGATGTTTTATCACAATATCCACATACATAAGTTAAGAAAATGTAGTAGAACACAACCGCTAGACGTGTTTTATCACAATATCCACATACATAAGCTTATTGCTCATACCAAGTCTGTTCCCTCTTCTCAGGTTGAGTCATACGTGGCCTGCCTTTTTTTTTTATTATATCCCGGTGGCGGCTCTTGCAAAGGACGTCTGCAACCATTGTTCACCTCATTTTCCTCATCTAGGGGGACTGTATATCCTTCTGGTGGTTTATGCCAAACAATTTGTTTCCAGAAGTCGTGAATTTCCCCTAAAGGAATTAACACCCCCATACTCATGTAGCTGTACAAATCATGTGCACAAGGATGGCCTCTTACATTTCTCCACCATCTATCGCTGCACGCATGAGGGTGGAAACCTTTGGAAGGATTCTCGATCCTATCCATGGTCTCCATAAGTATATTCATACAGTCAGTTGAAACCTTGTTTACGAGCTCCACATAATATGTATACCGCCCAGTTCCTTCCATGCGAATAACTTTGGAGAGTCTGGTATTGACATCCATTTCCATTTTCCGCTGAATACCCAGAATTTGAATTAAGATAGTTGAGTGGATCTCTTGTGCTATGGTGTTAAACGAACCAACACTGTTGTCTATGAAATTTTCCAACCTCGAGTGAGCACCTTCAACTCTACAATACAGATTAATAATTAATATCAATAATTGTAAGACATGATTATATATACAAATTCAACACATACATAAATAACAACACTAATACCTATTCGTTGTCCTCGTAAGCAAATGAAATATATTGTCCGTCCATGCCCGTACAATGCGCTCTTTGTAAGGAGACAACCACGTCTCGTTTAAATAAGGATAAAAGCCTGGATACTTCTTCCTTATCTCAACGACACGGATATTATACGTCTCTACTGATTTAGAGTTGAATACACCTCTACAACTATTCTCGAACGCTTCAGCAAAATTATGGTTTCCCGTTGCTGTTTTTACTTGTGCCTTGCAGTTACACAGTATATGAAACCAACACAATAGGTGTTTTGCATTAGGAAATACCTCAGCAATTGCCTTAATCTCCGCCAGATCACGATCCGTCACAATCGCTCTAGGACTTTGTCCAATGTGATCGTACATTTCCTTCACCTTCAAGAGAGTCCACCTGTAGTGGTCAAAGTTCTCTCGTGCCATGAACGAGTACGCAACGTTGAACGTCTGCCCGGTGCAAGTAAACCCTACAATCTCCAACAACGCCATATTGTACCTGCATTTTCACATAATATTTATTACTACACACTTTCTAACAAATTATTCAAATTAAACAAAAACATATAAACTTATCATACTTGTTCGTCTTGTACGTAGCGTCCATGATGATGACATATGGGAATAACCGCAACAAAAACAACGACTTCGGGTTTGCCCAAAAAAAATCTTGAATTATGTCGTTGTCGTGTGACATAGCACGGGATCGTACCATATAACCCCTCTCCAACAACCAACTTCGTGTAAACTCTGTTACATCTTTTCCATCCATCTCCTTAAGACGTAGAGTGTAACATATATTTTTAATTTGAGTCTTCGACGTAATCATCCGTCCACCATGCTTCGCTGCCAAAAATAAAAAAATCTTCGTCGGCTTCACATGCGCTTTTATCAAAGAAATGATATCCCTTTTCTGTTCCTCGTTCATTCTTCCGGCATATGCATGACCCACCAGTCTTTCTGGGAGGGGGTGATTGTGACACCCGCACACCACTCTCAATGTCCATTCGTTATCCTCACAGTGACAATGGAGGCGAAACGGACACATACTTTTTTTGGACCTCGGGTTGCGAATCAACAAATTTTTTACCCCACGATAAGCTCCATATTTCTCACATGTAAGTTTCACATAGTTCTCTCCTGAACGGTCAATTATTAAGACCATGTTGTTCTCTGTACCGATTCCACACATAATCGTTTTCAAATAACGATGTGTAGTCTTTCTACAAATAACGATGTGCAATATAACTCATGAACTTTGTACTCCGCTTTATTAAATAATTCAGTTAATATAACATAAATAATGCTAAAACAGAACAATGTGTATTCTTAACTACCTCGCGAATCCTAAATTCGCAAGGCATAATTCATACTCCCGAATCCTCAATTCGGGATGCATATTTTACTTCAAATTCATCTACAACAGTTTACTTTCTAACTCCATTTCTAAAAATACAGTACACAAATATTAGCTTCACCACCTCTAAATTACAGTACAATATGTACATACACATCATGACGTTTTAAACTCTTAAAAAATTGCAATCTTCGATACGTATTCTAACATACAATGTATTTATATATATATATACATTCACAAAACTAAAATATTGAATGAAACAATTAAATTACAAGTACATTATGTAACTTACCATAATTGTCTTCTTTTCTTTTATCGAATCTCTTATTTGAAATAATGTCGATTCTCCTTCCTCTTCTTCTCCTACTCTCTTCCTTCCTCTTCTCCCAACCTTACCATCACATACACTATATATATACCCGACTAAATCAATTAGGGCATGCAAAGTAGCCGAATTCTAATTTCGCGAGGTCTTCGAGCCTTTTTCCTCGGGAAAGCGATCATATCCATGCCTTAGATTCCTGACAAAACTGCGAATTCATTATGTACAAGCTCACGAATTATGAATTCGTGAGGTCTGTATTTTCCTTGAGATGCGAAGATATCCTAGCCCTAGATTCCGGACAAAACTGCAGATTTATGCTCTAACACCTCACGAATTCAGCATTCGTGATGTCTGTACATGCTAGACCGGATTATCATTTCAAAACTGGATATCCGAAAAATTATTTACTGAACCGGTCGCCTCATATATATTTTATTTATTTAAACCGGTCCTAATTAATGTTAAGAAAACCTCACGAATGCAAAATTCGTGAGCTATGGGGCGGTGTTAAGTGTCGCGCGGAGCCACGCGGCTGTCAGCTCCGCCGGAAAATGAAAATGGTCATTCAACCCGTCCATCAGTCAATTCGAGTGCAATTAGAATCCCCTTATTATTAGCAGTTGATTAATAACCCAAATGTCCATTTCACGATCTTGAAGCAGTCGATCCAGAGCGCGTGTTTCCCCATGCTTCATCCATGGAGAGTGGTACTCCCTCCGTCCCATATTATAGATTACGTTTTTCATTTTGGACGTCTCAAAATATAGATCCTACTTTTCTTTTTTATCTTTTGTCTTATTATCAATATCACATCAATATACAATCTCTTTCCTCCTTTTTACATTAAAACTCACGCCAATTCACTTTTTTATATTCTCTTTCATACATAAAAATTCACACCCACTCACAATCTCCCTCCTCTCCCGTTTTTTTTTTCGTTTACTTAATTTACCTAGATAACAACAAATAAGATATGAGACTCATGGAGTACCCAAAACGTGATATTACAGACAACAAAACGCTAATACGGAGTAGTAATAAACACAGATCTAATCTTCAAATTAATTTTGTTTTTATCAAATCGAAAAATTGTCCACGGGTATAGTAGTGAATGATCGTCTTCAACTAGAAATCACAACAGTTGTGTTCTGGCACCAATCTCTGCAACCAACACCAAAACCTAACCCTAACAAATTACAACCAACCGACCTTCAAAATTCCGGATAATCTTGAACCAAATTCTGGAATTCAACCCCCAAATCGAGGTCCAGGATTTCTCGTCATCCTGATCTTGGATTGTCACCGTTAATGGTGTCGGAATCAGAAGCGATCGATATGATATGAGTTGTGCAGTCTTGGAATTGTGACATATGGTAGTGAGAAGAAAAACGGAAATAGAATGGGTGGTGGTAAGAGGAAATTGTTGTTGTTATTGTTCGCGGCCCTGTTCGTGTCCTTCCTGGTCTTCCTCTCAGCTATCTCCGGCCTCAGCACCACCTCCTCTTACTACTTCACCTCTCGGGTCACGCCCAACGGATCCTCTCCTCGCCGAGATCACCATCCTCCTTCCTTCGCATATTACATCTATGGTGCCCATGGCGATCAGGAGCGCATTTTCAGGCTCTTGCTCGCCGTATACCATCCCAGGAATCGCTACCTCTTACACCTCTCCATGGATGGGTCAGCCAAGGACAGAGATTGGCTGGCTTCTGCATTGATCTCAGTTCCCGCGATTCAAGCTTTTGGTAATGTTGATGTCATTGGAGAGCCCAATTGGCTGACCTACATGGGTGCCACAAATGTAGCTGCTACACTACGGGCAGCTGCGGTTTTGCTCAAATTGGATCACTGGTGGGATTGGTTCATCATTCTCAGTGCCTTGGATTATCCCCTGCTAACCCAGGATGGTAATTTCTACTTGCTATTATTAATCACTCATTTCTGAAATGTTGGTAGCTGCATTTGGTGATTGTTTCCCATTATAGCATATTTGGTATACTCTTTTTTGGTGATTGTTGCACTTTTTATAGTTTTCAACTTTTGGTGTTTCCTACTCTTTATTTTGACTTGATTAGGTTGCTCATTGAGGTGGTGTTGAAATCTTTTGTTTACTGTCAACTTACCTGTTAGGGGTAATAAACATTGAGGACCATGCTGCTTGGAGAGATTGCCTTAAATGTTAGCTTTCGTCCATTCATTTGCTAATTTTTCAACTGGTTTCTTTTCAATTTTTTACTCTTTGGAATTTAGCTAATAATACTGTTTTTTGTACCTTATTTGCACTTATTGGGTTACAGTTGTTAGTTTAAAATTATTGGCAATTGAATTTAATGTCTAGCTTATAATAGGAGATTGGACTTTTGATTTTGTTGCATCTTATTAATGCTGTTATATAGCCAGCATGTAAGAATACCGTTTTGTTCGTTTCCTTCTTTTTCGGCTCTTCTTTTGCTTCCATTCAATGAAACATCAATAAAGCAATCATGCTGTAAGTTATGCTGCATGACAATATGGGAGGTGTGCTGGTTGGATGGAGTATGGAACATCTAAGAGTTGGTCATTCTGTAAAGTTTCAATCCAGTTTTACTCCTCAAATAGGGGTGGGATTCATAACCATAATTATGAGCCGTGTGGAAGTACATTTAAATCTGTTCTTGGCGGATATCGGTTTTGCATAGAGGTTCCTTAATTTGCATCAATTCCTGCGGGACATAATTACCATGCGTGCTAAACTTCAAATGGCAGAGCTGAAATTGCATAACAGAATTGTTTAATTGGCTTCAGAGTCAGACACATCTCTATTACATAATTCCTTGTAAATATGAACTTCCTCTGAAATTAAGGGCTCTTTCCAAACTCTGAGTTACGTTCTTAATTAGACAACTATGATGCCATAGTCTTGTAATTCCTCTCTTCGAAGGTCTCCTCTCGATTCAGGAAATTGCGATGGAACAGAAATTAGATATTGTGAATTCAGATCTCAAGCTGTACTCTATCTTGTAGAAACCCCGTAATGAAAAAATTATTGGAATTATTTATGTCGAATGCTAGCAGCTCTTTGTGACAACAAGAAGTTGATAATAATGCTCGGGCGATGAAGTACAGGGAGGTAACCTCACAAAATGTTCATACCTACTTTATTAATTTGCCAAATCAAATGCACTAGAGACCGAAAGAAGATGTGCTATTTTTTAGTCTTTCTAACTGCCTTTCTTCCTTATTTGCTGAATGTTACTCATGAAAGGTTACCAGATGCTACCCATCTTCAATGCATTTGATTTGGCATATGAATTTGTACATTTCTCGTGACTAATAACAAGGGCCTTGTTCAAAGAACTGCTCCACCGAAGTCTAATCTGATTCTTATGTCATAGGAGGAAGAGTTTGACTTGTCTTCTTATAGAAGTTACCTTAATGTCTTTGGAAGAAGACCAATTATATTTTGGAGAAAGTAATCTGACATTAAGCTCGGCTGTAATCTTGGCTGGGGAAAATTTCCTGAGACAATGAGTACCAATGTTAGAGTTATATTGCTATTATATCTGCTATCTATTTGCGAGGAAGAGATTTTATAATATATGTTTTTATAACGGAGGATTTACATAAATTGGGGATATTCAGTACATAAAGAAAAGATTAGGTGATGTTATTAAACATGTCCATTTATAATGGATTTGATAGTGTACTTTTCTTGTTATTTTCTGCAGCTATATTTACAATTTTACATATAGTGTAGATTTATGTCTCTCAGACTCGCCTTGTATTTATCTAAATTGCCCTCTCTTCTTCTTTCTACAATGTTGCAGACCTGTCCTATGCAATGTCCACGGTCAGTAGAGACCTCAATTTCATTGATCACACAAGTGACCTTGGATGGAAAGAGTAGGCATACCCTTGTCTATTCATTCTAACAATCTGTCTTATATTTTGTTTTAGCAATTCCATAATGCAATTTCATATAAATGCCAGGAAGGACAGAATCCATCCTATAGTTGTCGACCCGTCAACTTACTTGTTTAGGAGGAGTCAGATCTTTACTGCAACTCAGAAGCGGCCTACACCAGAGGCATTCAAAGTTTTCACAGGCTAATATCTAATCTATGTTTATCATTATACGTGAAATTGTACATCAGCTATTCAAACTCTAAGAGTGCGTATAGATTTCATTTGAGAAAATATTCTCAAACGGAATCCAAACATATTCTAAAACTATGAAATATTTGCACTGTCTTCTTTCATTTGACACCACTACGTTCCAGCCAACTTTAGAAGTGGCATAAGTGCATAGTTTCTCGACTTTAAACAACTAGCCTTATCTTATGAGTGAAACCATTGTTTTTTTTTCTTGCAGGTTCGCCTTGGGTCATGTTGAGCCGACAGTTTCTGGAGTACTGCATACTTGGGTGGGACAATCTCCCAAGAACAGTCCTAATGTATTTCACCAACGTCCTATTACCACAAGAAGGTTACTTCCACTCAGTAATCTGTAACGCACCCGAGTTTAGAAACACAACAGTCAATACCGATCTGCGGTACATGATATGGGATGACCCTCCAAAGATGGAGCCTCGGTTTCTAAACGTGTCCTTCTATGATCAAATGTCTCAGAGTGGAGCTGCTTTTGGAAGACAATTTCTTAAGGATGACCAAATTCTGACATTGATTGATGACAAGATTCTCAACCGCGGGAAACACAGGGTCACACCAGGTGCATGGTGCAAAGGACGAGATATTTTGTTTACCGATCGTTGCTCGTATTGGGGCGACATTAATGCAATGAAGCCTGGTCCTCAAGGAAAGAAGTTTTCAGAGTCATTGCTGCATTTCATGGATGATTTGAGATCACAGTCAAATTCATGCAAGTAAGTTTGAAAATCCTCGACTTGTAACGCTGTTACCACAAAACAGAGGCTAAAATCAGAAGCTTACCACGAGAGATAAGTTGCTTCATACTTCTTAAAGCATGTCCATAGTTAGCAAAGTTGAGACAGATAGAACAATATTCCTGCTCTAAATTCTGAGATTGGCTCGCAGTTAGTGGGCCTTGGAGCTGCTGCTTGATCTTCAAGGTATTTTGGGGATTAGCCTTTTGTGTTTCTCTGCAGTAAGTATTATTTACATTTCACCTTGTAATTCTTTTTTCTTACATGCCCTTGTTATTGGAAAAACCACACATGGAAGTGGCTCAGGTTGTTTATTGAATCTCATGGTCTGCTATAAGCTCCATCTCATGGCTGCACACAAGATATAGAGATCCTCATTCTTTACTTAATGATGTTGTTTCTTGCCTTCAAATAAGGGTTAGTAAAAAATGTTTAGTTAAACCTCAAAATTTACCACCGTTCAATTGTTTATTCGTCCGAAAAGGTTGCCCTCATATCTGAAAAAACGTGTGTAAACGTTTTACAAAATACGAATAAAAACGTTTTACAAAATACTAGTAAAAACGTTTTACAAAATAGGAGTAAAACTTGGGCCCGTTTGTTTGTATTGTTCGGAAACGTAAATAAAACATAAATTAATCTTATCTATATAAAAGTTGGCCGTTCATTGCCAAAATTGAATGAAATTGGTACCAATTTAATGCATTACTCATTTCTTAATCACCTCCTATTAGACTTTTGGGCATGTATTTAAATATCTTTCTTATATCCCTATATTATATTTATTTATAGTTTACTTGATTAAGTCACAAATTAAATTAATGTGTGAGCGTCTCTTATGACAATGCAAACTTATTCTAATATTATGTTTTAAAACTACTTCAAACATAAATATAAGGAAATAAAAAAAAACTTATATTTACAAATATTAATAAATTTGATAACAACAACATATTAACAAATACTCCCTCTGTCCCTATATTTCCTTCCTCTTTCACTCGGGCACGTATGCCGATGTGCGTTTTGTTTTATCGATATCTCTAATTATACATTAGTAAAAATTATAAAATTTGAATATTATTAAAGTACTCGATAAGACGAATAAAACAAGACCACACATGACTATGTTTTTATCTATATATTGGTTGAAATTACGAAGATTCTCTTGATGTGTGAATAGTGTCAAAAACAGAATCAAGAACGAAAAATGGGGACGGAGGGAGTAATGTATAACTATATTAAATCACATACGAAAATCCGTAATTTTCTCGCGCGGAGCGCGAGACCCGTATCTAGTGTAGACAATTATTAAGTGATGATTTTAGATTTTAAAATTTGTAAGTGAAGTTGACAAGGAGAGGAAATAAAATTAGAGTTTTGAACATATTTTTGTTTGGGTTTCCGAGAATCTAAACAAAGTTGAGCTAAAAATGTGAGCATCTGAAATCTGTAAATTTTGGGCCCACCGTTATCTGTTGGGGCTAAAACACTTGCACGGAGGCAGAGTAATAAGAAACAGCCCACTGAAGTGACTCCCTTCGAGCAGCACCAGAAGAAACCTTCCTCTCACCAGCACCACCACCACCAGCACCGCTCTCAGGCAGCATTCTCCTTCCCTGATTCACCATGTCCATTTGTATCTCTCCTTCCCCGACTCTCCATCCTCATCCCCATCCTCCAATGTCTCTCCATCCTCATCCCCATCCTCCAATGTCTCTCCTACACCGTCTAACCTTCTCCTCCCCCTTCCCATCCAAATTCCACCGCCATACCCGCCTCGTATCCGCCTCCCTCCCCCCTCCCTGGACTCAAGCTCCTCTCTCTTTCGTCGATTCCGCCGCTGAATCCCTCTTCAACATCTCCATCGACGTCTCCTCCTCTCCTCACCTCGCCGCCTCCTACACTCGCCCCGGACAGTACCTCCAGCTCCGCCTCCCCAACGTCCACAACCCTTCCTTTCTCGCCATTGCCTCCCCGCCTCAACATAACGGAGAGTTTCACTTTCTTGTAAAGAACGTTGCTGGATCCACTGCCGAGCTGCTCTGCGGACTCAGGAAAGGGGATATTGTTGAGCTCAGTGCCGTTATGGGGAACGGATTTGACATTCATAACATCTCTCCCCCTCACCACTACAATACGGTTTTGATTTTCGCCACCGGATCCGGTATCAGGTTAGTACTGTCTTTCCATTTCCGATCCGACATTTATTTATCAAATTGAATTGCAACTTGTCGTATAATGTTAAAGCTTATCATACAAAACTACTTGTTTGCGTGTATTATGTTTAATTCCTGGATTTATTACATTATCGTAGCAAATGAGCATCATAATGTTCAGGATTTGGCTTTCGATTCATGGATGTTTATCTACGTCATAGGAACTAGAATCTTTGTGTTAGCTGGCTGGCTGCTTCTTCTATTTCCGCTACGAGTTTTATTCACTTGGTAAAATGTGGCTTTAAGTTCATCTATCCATTTTTGGATTCGGCAATTAGATATTTTGGATTGAGTACGTGCTTGTAGGAAAAGATCAGCTATCCTAACTGTAAGCTAGCAACTAATTCCATGTCAACCTCCTGAAGTTCTGGCTGCTAATTTTGGTATAATTTTGGCTGGATGGTTCTGTCTTAGTTGGTTTACATAGTGGGCTCATCTGCTTATAGAATATCTATGCTACTAACCTCTGTCAACATTTGTCCGTGATTGAAAAACATTGTAATGGAAGCATCAGTCCTCCTGCATCATCAATGGTTTTACTTAGATCTTAATTATGTTTTTTGACATTTCTGCAGACATTCTACTTGATAAAAAAGATCATTTTCTTTTTCTACTTCATTCCACAGGCCATTATAACGGGGAAACTGGATTCAATCTATAATTTTGAGGTCATTGCGTTCTTTAACAGTATATTTGCTTGGCAGTTTTTTGACAGTTTTTAGTGTAGCTGACAATTAACTGCTATCTATATGTTATAGTTGAATATGCATGCTTCTGGAATATTATATATTATCATGTTTCTTGAACTGTATATGCAATATTTTTTTACTTGTTGCATGCCCCATGCTTCTATATTGATCATTAACATGCATTCTGATGCTTCAAAGCGAAGTGCTGAATAATGACATGACCCATTACTATCATTGAACTGTATATGCAATATCACATCATTGTTTATTATGCTTACCGGGATTTATCATCAATCTGTAATGACATGACCCATTACTACTACCCTGCAAAGTTTGTTTTCACTTGGTCTGATGTACAATTATAACAAATCTGTGTTTTCTAAAATTCTAAAGTCATTTGTGCCCCTGTTATTTTCTCTACTCATAAGTTACCCTAATATCATCAAATGGTGTTCCATGCAATGAAATCCTTCCCTTCACTTTGTCTTGTGCAGCCCAATCAGATCTCTCATTGAGTCCGGATTTGGTGCTGAGAAGAGGTCTGATGTGAGGCTCTTTTATGGAGCAAGAAATCTTCAAAGAATGGCTTACCAGGTGACCGTTGAGTCCTTGCATCAATATCTATGATTCTGATCAAATGCATGTAGGCTGACTCAGGATACCGTGCTTGGTTTTTGAAATGTAGGAAAGGTTCAAAGCTTGGGAGTCTTTAGGTGTTAAAATTATTCCTGTATTATCACAACCAAACGCGAATTGGACAGGTGAAACTGGATTTGTGCAGGTATAATTTTCATCTAATTTTCATGTACCAATGATTTTTAGATCACATGAATAAAATTGTGCCTCCTAACGTAAATGAAACTTGTTCTTTGATAGGCTGCATTTTCTAAAAACCAAAATATTTTAAGCCCCAGTTCTACAGGTGCTGTCCTTTGTGGCCAGAAACAGATGATTGAGGTATTTTCTCTTATCCTGAAAACATCTATGCTTTATATTGAATAATTTGATTATAAGTAAATGTTTGGTTACATGAAATTGGATGGAAGCCGAGAAACAAGTTGCGCTCCCACACCTTTCTGAATACAAAAACTCAATCTGTGAAAGATAAATGTACCATTCCTAGCATTGTTACAGTGACTAATAGAAAGGGTCTTAATACGTGAAAGTGTGTCCAATGTCTCTTTGTCCAACTCTACAAAGGTGGAGAAAGCAAATGGGATGAACTTGTACCCATTCTCCTCACACTTAAATACATACTTCCTTTTCTTCTTCTCCACCGTGTTGTGCAAAGCCACACCAGGAGCCCAAGAACTCACACCCATGCCAGCAAAGGGAGAGATACCAGTCACATCCAAACAGACATCCTTACCCTGAAACCAATTAAACAGTAAAAAGTTTGCAGGCCTAAGATCCTTCCCAACATCTGAAAGAAACCCCATGGGGTATGTTATGAACTTATGATGCTCTACACAATGAAATGGCTGATGGGTACTGGGTGTTTTTTTTCTTCTAGAAAATCAGGCAATGCTTAAATGAAAGAAAAAAATAAAGTCTGCTCAATTTGCTTGAATTTTACTTCATAAATAAACAGGGAGCAAGCGTTTTATTTGTTGCAAGTTTAAACTTTATTATAGCTCATAATAAGAGTTGCTATGCAGTTAGCTTAGAGTTTTATTTTCGAGTTGGTTAGATATTTAGACTGTCATAGCTTCACATTGTTATGCTTGCATAGTCACGCAGTTTCGTGGTTCTTAAAAAGTTCCACTCAAGTAAATTATCTTTTTTTGTGTGTGGGTTTGACACTAGTCTTTGCGTTTTGGCAGGAAGTTACTGCTTTGCTGGTTGCGGATGGGGTCTCGACAGAGAAAATACTGAAGAATTTCTGAGCCCCTTCACAGCTTGTACAATAGTATTCACTGTATTATTGATTTACCCCCATTCATCAATCCCACAGGCTGGAGATCGTTTGACTCAGCTTAGGATAACCCCCCAAAAATAAACAGTTTTGTTGAAGCTCTGCTCTATTGATGGATTTGTGATGAAGCTATACTGCTTTATTTGTAATGATCCCACACGTTTACCATTCCTAAATTTGTAGTTACTACATAAAAATTTCAATGGGAGGAAAGATCACCACGTGGCTGAGCCTGAATTGACCAAATAATCCTTCCGCAGGAACACAAACTAAAAAATCAATGAATTTTGACCAGCCAAATCAATAAATTTGTCTTTTGCAAAGCAATCAAACTCACAAGTCCTCAATAAATACTACAAGTCGATTCAGCTCAGTCCATGCTTTCGATTCTGTAGAACATATTATTTCAGAGTTCAAATCTTCTTCTCTCATCTTCAATGGGTCTCTCCCAAATCCTAAACCGATGTCCAAGAACACTCGGACTCTTCCAACTCCGCAATAAAGCTGAAGATTTTCTCAAGCTACTGCTCCCAACTGTTGAAATTGTTGCTGAGTTATCACGTGATTCTTGCTACAACCATCAATTTCAAAAGGAGACCGCAAACTCTGTTTTTCAGAGATCAATTCATGGGATTTCGACCAATGTTGAAGATTCCGAAGCAGATAAAGGGGAAAACCCAGCAGCCACATCGGAGCAGACCGTCAAAAAAGCGGAAGAGATTTGCAAATTGATATCATCAGCCCAACCAAGCAATTCAGTAGTCGAAACTGCCCTCGCAAACTTAGCTACTGAAACTGAAGTTTCACCTGATCTGGTTTTACATGTTTTGAGAAAGCTAACCAACGCAGGTGTCTTGGCGCTCGCTTTCTTCAGATGGTCGGAGAAGCAAAAAGGGTTTAAGGACACATCTGACTGTTACAATGCATTGATTGATTCCTTGGGAAAAATCAAACAGTTCAACTTGATTTGGATGTTCGTTGAATCCATGAAAGGGAAAAAACTACTGACTAAGGACACTTTTATGCTGATTATAAGGAGATACGCTAGGGCAAAGAAACCCACAGAAGCTGTAGAGGCCTTTGAGAAGATGGAATCATTTGGGCTGAAGCCAGATTTGTCAGATTTCAACAGATTCCTTGATACCCTTTGCAAATCTAGGCAAGTTAAGAAAGCACAAGAGCTGTTCGATAAAATGCCCAACAGAGGTTTTTCGCCTGATAATAAAACCTACAGTATACTGCTTCAAGGTTGGGGTCAGGAGCGGGATCTGTCGAAGCTAGATGAGGTTTACAAGCAGATGAAGAGTGAAGGATTCGAACCCGATAATGTAGCATATGGAATTCTCATGAATGCATACTGCAAAGCAGAAAGAATTGATGGAGCAGTGGAATTGTTTCATGAAATGCAATCTAAGAACTGTGAGCTTAGTCCTCAAATCTACTGTACTCTGATTCATGGATTAGGCTCTGTTAAAAGATTAGGTGAAGCCCTTAAGTTTTTTGAGATGTCAAAGGCTAATGCAACAACTCTTGAAGCTCCTACTTACAACGCCGTTGTTGGTTCATATTGCTGGTCTTTAAAATTCGATGATGCACACAAGATTATAGACGAGATGAGGAAATATGGAGTTGGCCCGAATTCTAGGACATATGATATCGTTCTTCATCATTTGATCAAGGCGCAGAGATTTGATGACGCTTGTGATATTTTCAGGCATATGAGAAATGAAAAAGGGTGTGAACCGATGCTGAACACGTATGAAATCATGCTGAGGATGTTTTGCAACCAAGGGAAAGTTGGAAAGGCTATAATGCTGTGGGATCAGATGAAGTCTCAGGGAATTCTTCCTAGTATGCACATGTTTTCGACGCTTATAAACAGATTGTGTCATGAGAAGAAGCTGGGAGATGGTTGTAAGTATTTTGAGGAGATGCTGGATGTGGGGATTAGGCCACCTGGTCCTTTGTTCAGTTATGTCAAGAAGTGTCTTATTGCTGGCGGGAAGAAGGATACTTTTGTTAGTTTATCTCAGAAACTGGGTAAAATTAGGGCTACACCTATAGATGGTTGAGGCTACGTAGAAAGATTGCTGTTGTTTCTCTGATCATATCTAATTAAACTTTTGGATTTGATGTTTTTGGTTTGGCACACTCCAAATCAGTTTTGATTTTGTTATATGATTTTGATTATGGGAAGTTGAACAACCAACGTTGATTAATGTGCACGTGAACATCACATAATTGTGGCTTAAAAATTCTAGCTAGACTGACAAAATCCTTCTATGAATCCATCTCAGTCTTTTGACTGCTTAAAGCCATGATATTGAAACATTAAAAATCGAATTCATTTCAATTAGTGGAGTAGAAGGCTGAGATGTCTACCTCTGCAAGGAGAACTTGTTTCTTCTTCTCCCAGTAGCGACTCAACCCTTCTATGAATCCATATCGGTCTTTGAATTCTTAAATTCTTCCGCCACTCTAGGAATCATCATCAACATTTTAGAAGGAGGGGACATATTAGGGTTGAAGTTCAAAGCGCACTTTGGGTTCAAATTCGTGGAGAAGAATGTCAAAACTTGGTTGCGGAAGCGTGAAACTGTAAGAACGTCATGAAAGAAGAAAGGAGAAAGAGAGAGAGGTATATAGTTTGTTATTTTGATTTTGTGTAATCAATCCCCTCCTTTTGTGTGAAACCTCTCACTACCAATCTAGCTTTGTATCTTTCTATAGATACATCAGCTTTCCTCTTTACCTTATACACCCACTTGCAACCTATGAGTTTCTTGTCCTTAGGGAGGTCCACTATATCCCATGTGTGATTGCTATCCAAAGCCTCAAATTCTGCCTTCATGGCCTCTTGCCATACATTGAATCTACATGCTTGATCATAGGATAATGGCTCTATTTCGGGCTGAATAGAAGATGGGGAGACATGACCAAGAAACTGAATGGTTGAAGTTAAAGTGTGATTGCAGAATAAAGGACTAGAAAATGCTCCATTACAAACATAATCAGAAAGATGGGCAAGAGGCTGATGAGACCTTGTGGATCTTCTGGGAGCATCAATATCTGTAGGCTGTGCAACAGAAGATGTGGGTATTGTTTCTACAGGTTCTTCTTCACCAACATCAAGAGGGGAAGAAGGAAAAGTTGGTAGTTGCTGGTCATGTGGTAAGGAAAGATCATGAAAAGGAAAGAGTTTCTCATGAAAGACCACGTCTCTGGAAAACACTATCTGGTGTCTCTCTAGACTATAAACCTTGTAGGCCTTTTTTCCAAAAGGATACCCCAAGAAAACATATGGTTCAGCTCTAGCTGCAAACTTATCTCTTCCTTGCTTCAGTGTAGAGGCAAAACACAAACAACCAAAAACCTTCAAGTTTGAATAGTTGGCTTGTTTATGATATAACACCTCATAAGGTGCTTTGTTGTGTAGTACCTTAGAAGGCAGCCTATTGATAATATAACCAGCAATTAAGATACTATCACCCCAAAATTTCTTGGGTAGCTTAGAGTGAAACATAAGAGCTCTAGCTATTTCCAAAATGTGTCTATGCTTCCTCTCCACAACTCCATTTTGTTGTGGAGTAGCTACACATGAAGTTTGATGTTCTATTCCCTTAGAAAGGAGATACTGAGCTGACTCTCTACTGGTCCCTAGCTCCAAGGCATTGTCACTTCTCACTTTCCTGACTTCTCTATTAAATTGCTTGTGAATCATCTCCACAAAGCTTTTCAGCAAGTCAAATGCACTACCCTTAGTTGCCAACAAGTGAACCCAAGTAGATCGAGTAAAATCGTCAACTATGGTAAGAAAATACCTATATCCATTATAGGTAGGAACTTTGTAAGGTCCCCAAACATCAATGTGAATCAATTCAAAAGGAACAGTAGTAGATATAGAGCTATTTGGAAAAGAAAGCCTGGTTTGTCTGGACTTGGCACAAACTGCACAAGACTCAATCTCAATTCTACTTGATTCATTTACAGCAAGAAAATCCAAAGTACTAAGTTTGTAGATAGGTAAGTGTCCCAATCTAGCATGCCAAATATCCACATCTCCTTGATTTATTCCCGCAGCTGCAACACATCCTGCTTTCACATCTTCAAGTTGTGTTGACTCTAGCAAATAAAGATCCTGAAATGCTCTACCAAGGAGTATTGGTTTCCTCATAAAAGGAGCCTGCAAGAGACAATACTTAGGCGTGAATAGGATTCTGCAAAGCAAATCTCTGACCAGTTTTCCCACTGAGAGAAAATTGCATTTGAATACTGGCACATAAAACACATCTTTCAGTATCAAGTCAGGCAACACATGAACATTTCCTATCTGAGATACTGAAGCATTCTCTCCATTTGGCAATCTTATGACAAAAGGTTCTGTTAACTCTCTAGTGGAAGCAAACAAATTAATGTCACATGCCATATGACAACTTGCTCCACTATCTAATATCCAGGTTCCCTTATTGTAAATGACAGAAGTGAAAGAAGTTGTACCTGCAAATCCTGCAAACTCATCCTCAAACTTGTCAGCAGATTCTTTTCCTTTTCCTGTGCCCAACAAACTCAAGAGTCTAGCCATCTGTTCTGCTGTCATATCTCCCAACCCAGAAGCTGTACCAGTCTGAGCTGTTCCAGCAAACTTTCCTTCACTGCCTGATTTTCTGTTTCTGTCTCTGTACTTATCTGGAAATCCATGAAGAAAGAAGCATTTGTCAACTGTATGATTAGTCTTCTTGCAATTAGTGCAATGTAGCTCCTTCTTTTCACCAGGATACTTCCTCTGCCCTTGTTTCCCTGCCACAACATTCATAGCAGATTCTAGCTGCACACCTATGACATGTTGCATTCCTCTTTGTTTTTCCTCTTGAAGAAGCATGGCATAGCTTTGTGCCACTGTTGGCAGAGGTGTCATCATCAGGATTGCGCCTCTTATGGATGTATAAGTGTCATTCAATCCCATAAGGAAGTGCACAAGTCTCTCATCATCCTCAAACTTCATAAACTGATGCACAGATCCACATGTACAACTAGGAAAGCTTCTTAAGCTACTTAATTCATTCCACAGAGTTTTCATATTAGTGTAATATGTGGAAATTGAATTAGCTCCTTGTGTGAGATCATTCAGCTGTTTCTTAATAGCATATAGCTGAGCACCATTCAGCTGGCCAAATCTAGTACTTAATTCCTCCCAAATTCTTTGTGCTGTTTCAGTATATAACACACTACGTCTGATTTCTTTACTTAGGCCATTCAGCAGCCAAGCACGCACCATATCATTACATTTATCCCATCTATTATAGTTAGGATCCGTAAGCAAGGGTTTAGGAAGAGTACCTGTGATAAAACAGGCTTTGTTCTTAGCAGACAAGGCTATTTTCATGGAGATTTTCCATTCTCCAAAGTTCTCTCCGCTGAAGATCTCAGTCACCAGAGCTAAACCTGGATGATCGGAAGATTGTAAGTGTAAGGGATCGTTGTTTTGAGCTGCAACAGCCTCTGTGTTCACCATGTCTAAAGGAAAAGGGATTTAGGGATTAGAACTATCGATCGAACGCGGAGAAGGCACTAACGATCTCAGATCAAGAGCCTGAGCTCTGATACCATCAAAACTTGGTTGCGGAAGCGTGAAACTGTAAGAACGCCATGGAAGAAGAAAGGAGAAAGGGAGAGAGGTATAGAGTTTGTTATTTTGATTTCTGTGTAATCAATAGAATGAGTTAGGTTTGGTTCAAATCGGGGATTAAGGAATCGCCATGGATGGCTTTCGCATGAGAATGTTGAAACAAATGACGAGGGCACGAACGTCACTTTTGGACAATGTTGGAGTTATTACATATTATGCCACCACATCTTTAAATGAGCGTGCTTGATCTAAGGGTTGAAAAGTGTCTGCATGTCCTCACCCGAAACCCTCTTAGTTTATATTAGAGAAAACTAGTCCTTTGAGTTTATAAGGAAAAGTTCCGGTGAGAACAAAGCTTAACGTAGGAAAAACGAAGTTTTCGCGTTCACAGATAACAAGTTAACGTTCATAGTTTGAGCGATAATGTTCATAATCTGGAGATAAAATTTTTTGAGTCCATTTTTAGAAAAAAAAAATCAAAGTTCGCAATAATTACAAGTATGCCACCGCGTCCTCACTGAAAACGTTCAAAAAAATTTATGGCTTAGATTATGAACATTATCATCCAGAATATGAACATTGACATGTAATATGTGAACGCAATCTGTTCATTTTTCCTACGTTAAGAGTTATTTGCACCAGAACTTTCCTCTTATAGGGTTTATATTACCCCCTTTGGGTAGAGAGTTATTTCTTAAAAGGGTTATTTTTCTAATAAAATCGTTACACATAGGTCATTTAGCAACTCAATGTATGTTGTAGGATGCTTTGGTATCGGTATAACTATTTTGGGTTAAGCTACAAGTATCTGATGTAGTGTTGTGGGTCGGTCAAATTTTCACAGTTTTACGGGTAATGCATAGTTTTCTTGTTATAAAACTAGAGCGTATGAAGTTTCGATGATAAATAAATCAAGTTATGTTTACGGTGTTGAGTTTGGTTTTGGTGAGGATGGTTATTTATATAAGGACTGAGGATGATGCACACAAACGTTATAACTCATGCACACACGAGTTATAACTAATGCACACACTGTGTGCATTTGTAATAGATTGTGTGCATCACAAAATACTATGTGCATGAGTTATAACGTGTGTGCGCATTAATTATAGAGTTTGTGTGCATCACCCTTAGTCTTTATCTAAAGATTCATCCTTACGAGATATTTTCTCATGTTCATGATATTTTTATTGTTTAAAATGGCAATTAAAAAAATGACATATGTTTTTTTTAACAAACAACTATCTTAGTTACACTAAAGTACAACTTACTTTTGCTATATATCCTCTCTCATTTAATCTTATCACGTGTCACTCTAAATTTCGTATTCACTTATTATTTTCACAATATTTGATATTGTCTTAATCCACAAGTAATATAGCATAAGTTTGATTCTTTCTTATTCTACTATACACAAACTAATCACAAATCATATGTTTCCTAATGCAAGCATAATTTATAAGAAATATTAGATTATAGTACTACAGAAAATAGAAGCATTTGAGAGCTATTATATGAAAAAATGTCTTTTTGTTGATTATGTTAAGATTGTTTGCTATTATCTTACTAATACATCATTTTTGTTACAAATGTCAATTTGAATGTCAACTTATAATTAAAATACGTAATTTATTAATTTAATAATAATAATTTATAGTTATTTCACTATTTTATTAATTTGTTAATTTAAAATAATTTATATTTTAACTTGTAATTTCAATTATAAAACTTTTGTGCATGACATGATGATTAAGTCGGTGCTTAATAATCTTGATAAACATGTATGTAATGAATTTGATTGTGGAAAATCATGAATTTGTAACCAACAATTATGATTGCCAAACGAATCATAACTTCTTTATTTTTTTTTTGGTTTCACTCTAGTTCAGCGGTCAGGGGACTCCCCTACTATCCTTACATCTAGAGTTCGAGCTGCGTGGGTGCCTCTTCCAACAAACAATTTATAACCTCCACCAAGTCTCGAACTCGAGATCTCATGTTGGGTGGTTGGGGTCCCTTACCACCCGACCACATGCTTGTTGGTCATAACTTGTTTATTTGATTGCCAAAGGAATCATGACTTTATTTGATTTGATTGTCAATATCTTTTCAATAAATGTTTAAAATCAGGTTTCATGAATAATTAGTTAATACCGATCCTTTCCATTTAAAAACATATATTTCAACTCTATATATAGAGTCTTTATGCAACTATTCTCACAAGATAGACAAGCAAAAAACTTAGATCCAAAGATTCATCTTCGAAAACGACAATGAAAAGTGTTAAATCCATCGAAGCAACTTCACTCATGGCACTCTTATGTATTTCTCTCATTCTAACCTCAGGTACAAACACATTAATATTTCATATAATGTGCCCTCAAACAAGTTGACATAATGTCAACACTAAGCTCTTGATTTACTTATATGTTTAAAATTTGGAGCTTCATTTTTTTTCAACACGAGAAGCATTTGAGAGCAAGGAGGAAACAATTGTGTGCCAGGGAGCGGGAACATGCGATGGTTCAACAACTAGCCTAGCAGCTTGTAACACACATTGTTTGAGTTTTGGAACTAATACCAAATCTGAATGTCGTACACTGGTTGTTGGCGGACAAGGTCCATTACAATGCTGTTGTATTTTAGATTAGATTAGATTTTGATCGTTCGAAAGATTACGCTATTTTAAATTTAAGATTGCCATGTTTGATCATCATAACATGTATGAGCGACTATGAATTTATTTTAAAAATAATAATAAGGCATATTACCAACATGGTTCATGATATGAACCATCTTGATTTACATTAATATTTTGCTCTAGCATTTTAATGTAAATCACAATACAAAGCTTTACTATTGAGAAGAACTTGGACGAACAAAGCTAGTTAGAAAGCAGGATTGAGAATTAAATTTTAAAAGTTCATTATTTGGTAAAAAGTTCTAAAAAATAGTCATTGTACAATATTATTAAAGAATACATGCTAGGATTTGTTTCTAATTAGGTGTCTTCCTACCATCATGAACATATACTCCCTCCGTCCCATATTATAGATCACGTTTTCCATTTTGGACGTCCCAAAATATAGATCATACTTTCCTTTTTTATCTTTTGTCTTATTATCAATATCACATCAATCTACACTCTCTTTTCTCCTTTTTACATCAAAACTCACACCAATTCACTTTTTTATCTTCTCTTTCCTACATAAAAATCCACACCCACTCACAATCTCTCTCCTCTCCACTTTTCTTTCTCTCTTCCTTAATTTACCTCGATAACAACAAACGTGATCTATAATATGGGACGGAGAGAGTATTAAGCAATTTTTTTGGCCAAATTACCCTTAATAACTACTACAACATGTGTATTATAGAGTATTGCTTCTCTCCATAGCATTTTCTCAAAGCAATACGTTTGAATTTTTGATGAAAATTACTCGAGTCAAATTTAATTGAAATTTAATCAAATGCATGTATTTATAGGAAATTTTTGGAGCAAAATCGGATTTTTTTCATGTATAAGTGTGTAAATGTATTAGAAGGGTGATGTATTAGAAGGGTGACACGCATTACACTTCGAACACTAATCTTTTCTTGTCCAATGCAAAACATAGACTTAAACTTTCATCCATATCAAAATATTTCATTTTATTTAAATGAAGTATACAAAGATCTACGTAAGAAAATCAAAACCACAACCGGACAACCAAGCCAATCAATCCATTAATCAACAAATCGTTACAAATATTTAGCTCAACAAATCAACAAATCGTTACAACTGTTTGTCTTGCCTCCCAAGCACAATTTGGGATGAACTTCTCTTGGGCCACTTGGCCCAACAGTTGGTAGTTACATTCCTCAAACTCATCAAGATATTGAAGCAAACAACCCGATATCCATTCAATTGTCTTCTTAAGATGTCGTAGAACTTGAACTACACGTTATTTTTGATGAAGAAGAATCTATAAATATGAAAATAAGTAGTGAAACTGTGGTAACATCGAAAATCAATATCCAGATAATATTGTATTTGGAGTTTAGTGTTAGTGATTAATTCTTATGATCTCATACATTTATTATTAGTATTTCAAAAACTAAGTATTGTGCTTGTTTATGTTTGTGTAATCATCAAAGCAAGTGATTTGTTACTCATCATGTACTTCGTGAAAAATTGATCGGATAGTGTATGCACCCATCTTTTTTATGAAATACATTTTGATGTTTAGTGTAATCAACATTTGTTCCACCACCAAACAACAATCTCTATATAATTGCTAAAGCAATTCCATTTTCTCTCATTCTAGCTATGCCACGTGAAATTCTTTGTTTTAAGCCACCCACGTGTCAGCATATAATTGGTTCCCATATTAATTGTGATTTTCTAATAATATGTTTGTTGAGATATGATGAGGTTTTGATTGAAAGACAAACATCCACTAATGGTTTACTTGAGTGCGTTGGTATTGTTACTAGTTTGTGTGCAGGAACGAAGGAAGTCTACTTGTGTGTAGGCGGGAACAAAGGAAGTACAAGCAGGAACAAAGGAAGTACAAGCAGGTATGAAGGAAGTCTTGCTGGAATCCATGAGACGTAAGGTTACGTCGAATGGAAGACAGTTGTGAAGAATAAGTCCATCCGAAGAAGATTATTGGTCGAAGATATCTTGGAGGATGGACTTGAAGAATTATGGAAGATTTGCATTTCAAAGAAGGAACGAAGATCTTGTCAAAGAAGGAAAATAAGATCTCGTCAAATAAGGAAAGTGGCAACTCGGCAAGGATGGGCATTGGACGCGCGTGTGAAATGTTGCCAAAGGAATAAGGAAATATTACGCGCAAGGAATATCTCCTTATGCGCTTTGTTTCCTTATTTGTTCAAGGCGGCGCGCCGAAGTGTAAGGCCCATGGTGACTACTTGGAGAACAAGTTGGAAGGTCACACGGAAGGAAATATTTTTTAGGAAGAGAATTCCTTGTGAAAGATTTCTTAGGAAGAGAATTCCTTGTGAAAGATATTTTAGGAAGTGATTTCCTTGTTGAAAGATATTGTGAGATTTATGGTAATATTATAACGGCTAGATTGGTAGTTAGATTTGAGCTATTTAGTGTGCTATATATTGTATGGGAATTACATAGCTTAGCAAGACTTTGAAGAGCGAAAACCTAATACTCGGTTTAGAGTTGTTCTACGTGTGTGAGATTGAGATTCTAGTGAGAAGAGTGATCCGAGATCTAGCTAGGAAGTCTAGGTGAGTGATCTAAGTTCTATTGTAATTAAGATATCAATAAAACAAGTAGACTCGTTCAAACTCTCTCTAGTGAAAGCTAGAGAGGAGTGGTTTTTCGCCTCGAGAACTTTTGGTACTTGGGATGTTTCCACTATATATCATCTTGTCCATGTTTGATTTACATTATTGTTTGTCTTTCTGCATTATCTACTTATCAAAGAACAATAACTTTTGTTCCTTGATTTTTTATATGCTAATCGATCCAACAATGTGTTATATTAGAAAAAAAGGAAACAATATCTCAAGAAAATCCCAAGATTAAGGGCATAATCTTAATACAAAAATTACTACTAAAGATTATAACAAAATTACTACTAAAATTTATAAGAAAAAATACACTAAAATATTCTATAATCAAATACTAATTTCCTTATTAACAAATAAAAGATACGTAATGTACTACTGTACTTTCTTTAATTGTTTTAAAAAACAGTTTACTATATTTTTCCTTTGAAAATTTTGTTATAAAATGTATAAATAAAATGGTTTATTTGTTTTTTTTACTAATTTTGTGATGAATAACTTATTATATGATTATATGAAGAATTTTTAGTATGATATAACTTCCATAATTTCATATATAGCTTTATTAGGAATTTATAAGAAATTAAATTCACACTATACTAAAACATTAAATCATAATTACATAAAAGGTATTCATATCATATATATATTTCATACTATAATGATTTAATTATATTATATAAATAATTAATTTTTATACAAATCCCATACATGGTACGAGAGCTAAACAAGATTCACTAAGGGAGGAACATAAGGAACAAAGAGGCTAAATAGTGCTTATTTTAGTAAAGCTAATTTAACTCTAGATTAGTAGTGTGTTGGGTGAGAATCCCATGAGGATCCTCCCTTAGGTAAGGACCGCTACCAGGAAATAGGGGCCCGCATGTGATGCTAACGCGCTATAAAAAGAAAATCCCCAATATTTGTTCTTGTAAAAACGCTTTCTCCCCCAATCCAAAATTTTCAAATCTGAAAATTTGCTCTTGAAATCTAATAGTTGCGCTTGATTTCTAGGGCATAGTACAAAGTTTCTACACTCGATTTCAGTCGATTCATACACAAACTCGGTGAAGAAGAAGAAGAACGGAGATCGATTTTCTCAAATCAAACTAGTAGAAGTTTGTAGAGGAAGTCAAAGCGATTTGAAGGCGATTTATAGGCGATTACACTGTATTCCTCAAGAGAAGAAGAACGAGCAAGAGATTCTTCACAAATTCTGTCAAATCGCTGCCTATTGACCAAATTTGAAGCACATCTCGAAGAAAATTCAAAAATAAGATAAAACAATTGCTAGGTTTCAAGGTATAAACAACTATTTTGCATAAATGAGTTTTACAGAATGTTCTATGACTATTAGTTTGCTTTTTGTGCATGTGTTAAACCTTTTGTGTGCATGAACGAGTCTATGTATGCATATTCTGTAAGATTCTAATCTTGATTTAATTGTGTGGATGAGTTTTATCTTTTCTGTGCATGAGTATAACCTTCTGTGTGTATAAGTTTTTTCTTTTTGTCTGCATCATTTTATGTGCATGAAGTATACCTTCTGTGAGCATGGTCAAATATGTTTTTAATAAGTTCAATGCATAAAATCTATGTGAAATTTGACAATACATTTATGTCCTCAAATTGTAGGGGATAAAACACCAATATTAGTGGAATAAGAACATGGAACAACAAGTTGCTCCACCTCCAAATCCAACAATTAGTACAACTCTAGTTCCAAATACGACAATATCAACACAAAATGGCAAGTCTGTTGCACTATGTGCATGTGTTAAACCTTATGTGTGCATAAAAAGTTTGGATTTAATAAATTCAATGCATATATGAGTCTTATAGCATGCTCTATAAACATTAAATCTAAATGTAGGTGTGTGCCTGAGATGAACCTTATGTTTGCATGAGTCTTACCTTCTGTGTGCATGAGTTTTACCTTTTATGTGCATGAGGTTTTTTCTTTCTGCACGTTTCATTTATTGAGTGTGAATTATACCATTTGTGTGCATGTGTTATACCATGTGTGTGCACGAGTAAGGCTTAATTTCATAAATTTAGTGCATATATGAGTTTTATAGCATGTTCTATAATTTTTAATCTAAATGTAGTTGTGCTCATGAGTTGCACTTTATGTGTGAGTGAGTTTTAGCCTCTATGTGCATGAGTTTTACCTTTTGTTTGCATAAGTTTTTCCCTTTTGTGTGCATAAGTTTTTCCCTTTTGTGTGCATAAGTTTTTCCCTTTTGTGTGCATCATTTCATGAGCATGAATTATACCATTTGTGTGCATGTGTTATACCTTTTGTGTGCATGAATAAGTCTGTATTTCATAAATTTAGTATATATATATATGAGTCTTATGTGCACATCAGTTAGTGTTTCTGTGTGCATGAGTAATAATTTTGTTAACTCTCTATTTTTACAGGGAAATTTGTATGTCAATTTCCTCAAGGAGAACAAAATTGAAGCCAAAGATCAAATATTAGAAGACAAGAGAAAAAGTTCCAACGAAGAGACTAAAAATGAGCTGGAGACATACAAAGAACAAAACAAATTGTGAATTGTGAGAAAGGAGACAAGAAGCAAAAAGCTAATATAAAAATGTAGTATTGTCACACCCTCCTCACAAGTCAACAAAATGATTTGAAGAATATGGTGGAAGAAAATGTAAAGAAGCTTGTTGTGGTAGAAATAAAAAAATAGTTTATGAGCATGTACATCTAACATTAAAATAATGTAGTACATTCTATTTTTTTTGTTGAAAGAATTTCGTAGTCGGAATGGAGCTTGTTCTTGTAATGTTCAGAGATATAACTTACAGTTTCATAGTTTTTGGATCATATAGTCGAAATGCAAAAATATTTCTTTTTTGTGCATGCGTTAGTTCATTCGTGTGCATGAATCATTGGAATTGAGTGCACGAGACAGTTTATTTGAGGGAAATTATATGTAAGTTCATTTTTGTGCATGACAAAATGCTTGTGTACATTCTACCAAAAATAAATGCTTGTGTGCATGACAAATTGCCTTTGTGTGCATGCCAAATTGCTTATGTGTCCATGAGCCACTGCTTGTGTGTGCATGTATTATATTGATAAATGAAAAGATGAAAACTAAAAATAATGATAAAAAATTAGTCTTTGGTTGTTCATAACCGTTTCTAAACTAGATCATAATATTGTTGGATACATTAAAAAACATCTATAAAAAGACAAACAAATTTGTAGAGTCTCAAAAGTCATGTGTGCATGAGTTCATTCATCTGGGTGCATGACACATTTCTTTTGTGTGCATGAGTAGTGTTTCTATGTGCTTGGGACAGTGCTTCTGTCTCTCATACTTAATAAAAAAAAATTGAGCATGTCATGCTCTTGTGTCAAGACTTACTACAAATTTCGTAAAACTAGGATGATACCTTTGTTTACAGTCAATCAGAAAATACAAAAAAATTGAATACTCAAAATAGATGTTGTGCTTTCGTCTACAATTGTGTATTTGCAAGTATTAAACACATAACAGATTTGGGAAATAACAAACCAACATAACAAGCAATATCCTTCAAGAGAATCTGGTTCAAAAAACTCCTTAGCAACCTTCATATAAATGGTGTGCACATAACAAGACAATACTGTTTTGCAAGCAAAATCATCTGGTTGCGGAATTTTATCAAACAGGTGGCGTGATTCCCTTAAGTTTTCTTCTTTCCCCGAAATATCTTGTCACCAATTAATTTCCTGTTTTCATAGCCTTGACATCCATCAAAATGAACAATTTCAAAGCTGATTCCATGTCACTTGGCCTAAAATGTAAAAAAATAATGAAAACTATATCAAAACAGTTCAAATGCTCAAACTTATGTGTGAAAAAGTTATTGCTTGTGTGTGCACCAACATTTGTGTGCATCAGAAAAAAAAGTCAAATGCTTAAACACTAAACAAAATGTGTGGAACAAAGATCGAACTAGAGAAACAATTCCGACTACATTGTCTTTCATGAGTTCGGTTTAATTCAGGCTAATTGGACAATTAATATCGACTAATTAGACAAATAATTCGTGAAATCAGTCTATAACTGAGAGCGCATTAACCTAATTTTATTATGCAAAACTAGGAGCATCACTAGATGGGATTTGATTCAATTCAATTCGATTAATTGTACAAACAATTGGAACAACAACGGAGGCGGAATGGATTCAATTCGATTTAGTCATATTCAATCAATTTATTGATGTCATTGACTGAATTGATTTCATACGCGACCCAAGACTCAACTCGACTCTACAACGTCGAAAGGAAAAAGAAGAAGGAAAAAGACATGTAAATAGTAATCATGGACATTAATAAGACACGAAAACTCTAAGTTGAGGGTCGCCGAAAACTCCGTGGCTTGAGTTTACTTGAAAGGCACTCCACATGTCGGCCTCTATAGCTCCACCACCTTGATTTTATCCCTGCATACTTTCCTGTCCAGAGCCATGTCCTCTGTTATCTCTAGATGCGCCAAATTAAATTCTTCTTTATCACTTCTACCCAACTCATCTTTGGCCGACCTCTGCCTCTCCGGAATACGCCAAAGTCTAAATTCTCGCACCTGCGCGTCTGGTCTTCTTCTACACATGCCCGTACCAACGAAGTCTCATATCCCATAGCTTGTCTCTAATATCAACTACACCCACCTTCTCCCTAATAGCATCATTTCTGATCCTCCCAACTCTAGTATGGCTGCACATCCAACGCAACATCCTCATCTTTGCGACCACCATTTTCTGCTCTTGAGCCTTCATCGTAAGCCAACACTCCGCCCCATACAACAAATTTGGCCTAACAACAACTCTATAAAATTTTCCTTTCAGTTTGACAGGCACTTTTCTGTCGCAGAGAAATCCTGATGCCCCTCTCCATTTCTGTCACCCCATCTCTATGCGATGTTGAATATATGTGTCTATCGTGGCGTTGCTCTTATATAAGACCCTAAGTACCGAAAGTTCTCCCTCTTCAACACCACCTCCCCCATCAAGCCGAACATCTGTCCCAAACTCCTCGACTCCCCCGAATCTGAACTCTACGTATTTTGTCTTTGTCCTGCTTAGTCTGAGGCCATTTGCTTCCAACCTCTCCCTCCAACTCTCTAGCTTAGCGTTTATACCCATCAGATTTCTTTTCCACTAGCACAATATCATCCGCAACAACATACACCACGGTACTCCATCATGGATGTCCTTTGACAACACGTCTAACACCACTATAAACAAAAACGGGATCAAGACCGACCCCTTATGCAAACCAATGTTGACCCGAAAGTACTCGGTGTCTCCTCCTAGGGTACTCACACTAGTCAAAGCTCTATCATACATGTCCTTAAGAAGCCAGATGTACGATTCTGATACCTGCTTAGTTTGTAGACAGTTCCACAACAACTCTCTCGGTACCCTATCGTAGGATTTTTCCAGGTCATTAAATACCATATGCAGATTTCTTTTCCTTTCTCGGTGTGCTCTACCATCCCCCTTAGAAAGTGAATGACCTCCATCGTTGATCTCCCTAGCATGAACAAAAATTGGTTTTCTGACACACCGATAAGTCGTCTCAGTCTTCCCTCTAAAATCCTTTCCCACAACTCCACTGTATGACTAAGAAGCTTGATGCGTTGTTACACTGTTGCATATCTCCCATGTTCTTAAAAATCGGAACCAACTTTCTAAGCGTCCATTCCTCGGGCATCTTAGATGTCTTCAAGAATACATTGAAAAGTGTTGTGAGTCAATCCAAACCTTTACACCCAAGTCACTTCCAGACCTCCATAGGGATGTCATTTGGACTGACCGCTTTCTTGTTTCCCATCTTGTGGATTGCATCCTTAACCTCCTCTATGGAGATGCAGCTATTAAGCGACACTTTACAATGACTGACACTTTACAATGACTGACACTTTAATTGATCTAAGACAATTTACTATGAGTCGCATCTCTCATATTTTTCGGGAAATTAAAGGTTTGATCGACTTTATCGCTAAGAATAAGATGCACTTTATGTCACCACCGCCTGAATTTGTACCTTTTCAAATCTTTCAGCTCTATCTTCGAAATGCTTTAGGACACTATATATAATTCTAGATAGATGAATCACTAAAAGCTTTCTTCATCCCAAATAAACTAAATATATTTTTGATATTCCTTTAGATATTCATTTCGTTGATTTGGGAGGCGTGAAATCCATATATATATATATATATATATATATATATATATTTATATATATTAAAAGAGAATGATTTGGAGAGAGATCATTCACTCTTGGTCCGACTAATCCTATGTGTATAATTCTACTTAAACTTCTTCATTTTTGATGTATTTTTTATATGTTATATTTAGGCTCCGTCTATATGCACACGTTTTGGTGCGATAAACTTAGTAGCACACTTTGGTGCGTTAAATGTTACCGCACAAAGAGGTTCCGAGGCATTCTTGGAAATTGCTCTAAAACCTATATTAACTTGGTGCGGTAAGAATTAACGCACAGATTTATGCGTTAACCTTTACCGCACAAGTTTAATCCCAGATTAACAAAAAAAAATTAAAGAATTTTTATTTTTTAAAAAGAAAATTAAATTTTAAAATATATAATCCTGTGCGGTAAATTTTACCGGACAAGATTATATATTAAAAAAAATATAAATTGGTGCGGTAACTCTGATCGCACCAAGTTTTATATATTAAAAAAAAATTAAAATTGGTGCGGTAACTCTTACCGCACCAAGTTAGATATTTTTTTAAAAAAAATTCCCTCTCCCCGACCCCTTCTTCTTCCCCTTTCCTCTTTGCGATTTTGCGCCGCAAAACCCTAAAAAACGCTGGCCACCATTCTCCATTTCCTCGTCGATTAAACCACAAAAAACCTCAATTGAGCATGGATTCGAGTTGCCCCGACCAAGGCGCTTCTTCTGGGCCAACAAATCCGGCCGGAGTCGTCCCCGCACCTCTTCCGGCGACTGTGGCTGTTCCGGCGTCTTTGGAGCTTCCGCCGGCGACTCCTTGGCTGGCTGTGGAGAAAAAAGAAGAGGAGGAAGTGGAGGTTCCACTGAGGTACAGTGGTGGTGCCAGGAACCGCCCCGATTCCCGACCAAGACCCGATCCGGTTTCATTCGGATCCGATCCGGTTCATCCTCAGCCCGACCCGATACCCGCAGCCAGACCCGCCCCGATACCCGCAGCCCAACCCGCCCCGAGAGTTATCCGAAGAAATCGAAACCGACCCGCCCAAAACCCCGGTCCCCGCCCCACTACTCGAGCAAGTAGAAGGTTGAACGCACAAACCGAGGCTCAAACCAAGCCGCAACCAGAAGCTTTTGAGACTCCCGTAGATCTACAACAAGTATGTATTTTTTATTAAATATTTTTTAACGTTTTTAATGCTATTAAATTATTAAATTATTTGATTTCGTAACGATATGAAATTAATTATTTAATTTCATAACGTTATGAAATTAATTATATTTGGTAACGTTATGAAATTTATTAATAAATTTGGTAACGTTATGAAATGTATTAATAAATTTCGTAACGTTATGAAATTAATTAATTTAATTATTTTATTTTGTAATGTTATGAATTTAATTATTTTATTTCGTAACGTTATGAAATTAATTATTTAATTTCATAACGTTATGAAATTATGAAATTTATTAATAAATTTCGTAACGTTATGAAATTAATTAATTTTATTTATTTATTTCGTAACGTTATGAATTTAATTATTTTATTTCATAATGTTGTTGATCCTCCTGCGGCAGAGATTCCACCTGGCCCCCGTCCTCTTCCCCCATTTAGACAGAGACAACGGAGAGGCCGAGGAGTTCAAGCAGATCATGATGTTGCTGATGCAGATGTAGGGGGACGTGCTCCACGAGGTGGACGTGGACGTGCTCCATGAGGTAGACGTGGACGTGCTCCAGCGCCTGCTGATCTTCCAGAGCCTGCTGATCTTCTCGAGCCCGCTGATCTTCCAGAGGCCACTGATCTTCTAGAGCCTGCTGACTTGGTATGTATTTGAGCAATAAGATCATCCCATGTTCCTTCCCGTAAATGGCATGTCAAGCCAAAATGGCCTCTCATAAGGAGTTCTCATGTAGTTAACTTGAGCAATAAGATCATCCCATGTTCCTTCCCGTAGACCACGTCGTATGGGCTCCCATGTCTCTTTGTTTCCAAGCAGCTCCGCTGCCAACGCAGCACGGATCATACGATAATTACTCTGTTGCATACCCGTAAGTAGAGCCATAGACTGATACCCACAATGTCCGTCTGAACGCACATCTTTCACAGAATTCATGTATGAAAGCCAGAAGTAGTCAATATTTTTCACCCCCAAGTTCACCCCCATATAAATGATGGGTTCTTCAATCTCTTCTTCATCTTCTTCTTCCTCTGTTTCGTTTCAATCTGGATAGCAAGCTCTCAGGGGCATGGCATTCATGTCTTTGTCTTCTAAATCGATGGTCTCTGAAAATAATGGTTCAGGTTGGGATTGTGATCCAAAGTCGAACGACACTTGACTTGCTTGCTTTTTAGGACAAGTTGGTCGTTTACTTTGCCTATTTGCCTTCTCCTTTGCGACTTTTTGCGCATTCTCCGTATTTGTTAAGTCTTCTCTAACGTACTCGTGCTAACTCTTTTCCCTCTTTTCTCTCGGAGGAGACTTCCCCTTTGGCTGCTTCTCCTTGTTCTTGGATCCCGGCGGCCTTCCCTTTCCTTTCCTAAACAAGTTTGTTGGCTCTACCAAAGAACTTTCTTCTGGATGCTCCAAGTCAATGTACAACTCATTTAATCTAAATAGGGTTCCATCCCTCAATTCCCCACATAGCAGTTTCGCCCACATTTCACGCATTCTGATCTCGTGAATAGACGTTGAACGATTGTCGCCGGGTAAGGACAAATTTATTGCATCATCTTCCCATTTCAGTTCCTTCCAAAAGTCATGAAAATCATCCGGAATAAGAGGTGTCTTTGAAATGATTGCCCTAGCAAGATCGTGTACGCATGGCATCCCAAGACAATCTCGAACCCAATGATCATCACAAACATTTGAATACCCCTCCTTCAATATCTGCTGGTACATTTCCAACAACAACAGAAAACACTTATCCGACACTCTGTAAAACAGCCTTGAAAACAACATTCGAATGCCAGGAGGAAAGGTTGGGTCATCAAAGACCATTTGCCGAGTGGTAAGTGCTTGGTTCATTGTCGCCCTAATCAGGTCCATCTGAACTATGACCGCATGGTGGATCCTCATGATCACTCTGTTGAAGCCGCCTCTACTAGAACCCACAATTTCTTTCAACACCTTATGCATTCCTTCGACCCTAAATAAACACAATTTCTACATGTTAGCAGGAATAACATGGTGGTCCAAATTAACAACTAAACAAACAAACATACTTGTTTGTAGTCCTTGTGTGAAAGTGAAGAGTGTAGTCCGTCCACGCTCTAACTATGAACTTCTAGTACGGGGTAAACCAGTACTTTTCAACGTAACCAACAATGCCCCTCTTCCATGAATCTCTCAGCTTACTCAGCCTCTCTTCGTAGATTTGTTCAGTGCTCGAGCAAAATATCTCCCAACATTGCGTAACAAAGTTCTCTGCCCTTTTAGTATTTTTTTTATCACTTTTTTTGCGTGTGACTGGATGTTGTGCTTAATGTGCACCCAACACAATAGTTGCTTGACTTTAGTGTCTTTGAACACAAGTTTAATTGCTCTCAACAAAGCCTTCTCACAGTCGGTCATTATAGCCTTCGGCATCACTCCCAAATTTAGACACAACTCATGAACGCACATCATCACAAACTTGTAATGCATTACTGTTTCCTGAACCATGAATGCATATGCAATGTTGAACGTATTGTGCGTGCAAGTGAAACCAACCATCTCCACTAAAGCCATATCATACCTATTTGTCTTGTATGTGGCGTCCATGATAATCACGTGAGAAAACTTCTTGAACAACCGCGTCGACTGCGGGTGAGCAAAAAAAAAGGACTTCAACCTCATTCGTCTTCCTCAGAGGTTGACAAAAATACTTGTTCTCTTTCAGAAAATTTAGAGACCACTGAGTAACTGACAATTTACCACGATCTTCAAAATTGATCTTCTGCAAAAAATTGGCAATCTGCTTCATGGATGTCACATTTTGCGGGTCTCTTTTCCTAAACTGAATAAGTATGTTTTTTGGCGTCATGCGATCATCGCCCGCTTCCCTTGCTATTTTCTCCTCCTCTTTGCTCATTCTACCCACGAATGAATTCCCATGAAAACTAGTAGGAAGGGTGTGGTTGTGACGACCTTCTACAACATTCACGATCCATTTATAACTATATGGCCCTTCTTTGATACGAGCCCCATATAAATCGAATGTACAACCACATTTCTTCGATTTTCGGTCACGAATCCTCGGAACCGGCCATTCTGGATTTTTTAAATTCACTTTCGGCCTACCCGATCTAGGATTTCCAAACCTATCGCATACTAAATCAACGCAGTATTTGCTAGATGTACGATGTACCAAAACTATCATCAAATCCCTTGTTTTCTGTTTCGTCCATTCGATCATCTCTTCCTTACTATCTCACATTTGCGCAGTACTAAAATGTGGTCTAAAGTCCTCTTCCTATATTGATTAAACTACATTACTTAGCTACTAAATTTTAACTAATTAACCTAAATCTCATGCAATACAATACAAAATTTAAATTCAAAATAAATTAATTAAAATACTAACCAAAATCGGTAACGGAATCCAATCGTCTAATGCAATTGATACATTTGCTTCGCCTTCTTCTTCCCCTTCATCTTCTTCGTCCACTTCCTCTTCCTCATCGTCTTCTCTGTCCACTTCCTCTTCTTCATCGACTTCGTATGCTTCTTCCACGACCCCCGATTTCCAATTATCGTTGCCATGATCATCCTCACTACTCTCATAATTATAAGACATTATGATGTGCATTGCAAAACTTGAATGAGAGACTTGTTTATATAGAACCTAAAAAATGCCCGTTGGAATTTTATGATCGTTGGTGCGGTAATATTGTGCGGTAAATATTACCGCACATATATAATAATATTTATTATTATTTTTTAAAGTTTATTTTTCTTTAAAAAAAGTAATTGTTTCAAAAAAAAATCTGTGCGGTAAATATTACCGCACAGATATAATAATATTTATTATTATTATTTAAAAATTTAGTTTTCTTTAAAATAAGTAATTGTTTCAAAAAACAATATGTGCGGTAAATATTACCGCACAATTTTTATATTATTTTTTTTTATTTTTAAAATTTAATTTTCTTTTTAAAAATAAAAAATCTTGTGCGGTAAATCTTACGGCACAGGTTTAAAGTTAATCAAAAGTTTATTTTTTTTTTGTTAATCTGGGATTAAGCTTGTGCGGTAAAGGTTAACGCACAAATTTGTGCGTTAATTCTTACCACACCAGCTTAATATAGGTTTCAGAGCAATTTCCAAGAATGCCCCGGAACCTCTTTGTGCGGTAACATTTAACACACCAAAGTGTGCTACTAATTTTACCGCACCAAAACGTGTGCATTTAGCAAAAAAACGTGTGAATTTAGACCAAGCCTATATTTAAAATCATAAAATCTAAACAAATTTAAAATAAATGAAGTTTAATTTTTAAGATGTAGAAAAGTCATATCTTTCCAACGAAAATCATATATTTCTCCATTTATTTTTAACTTTGTTATTGTTTATTAAACTAAATTGTTTTATTAAATAATATTTTAAAAGAATTTAATTAAAATTCATTCACACCATAAAATCTTAACAAATTTTAGATAAACAAAGATTTATTTTTAAGATGTAGAAAAGTCATATCTCCCCAACTATAATCATGTATTTCCAGAATTATTTTTAATTTTGTTTTTGTTTATTATACTAAATTATTTCATTAAATAATATTTTAAAGAAGTTAATCAAAATCTATTCACATTTTGATACGTAAATAATAAACTCAATGTTATATTACCTTATGTTATGGATGTACATGTAACTACATGACTTATGGTATTCTCATGTATTGGCCTATAAATAGGCTTGAGTTTACTTAGACAAATGAGAAGAACAAGACATACTTTTTCTCTCTTTCTCTCTTACTCTCTTACTATCTACTCTCTTCTTCTAGTTTAAGTATCTTTGATTTGTAACACGTTATCAGCACGATATCACTCACATAGGAAATGATGCATCTCCTATCATTATATATGCACCTCACATAATCATCTATTCACAAGGAGACGGTAAGAAGAGATTTTATTTTATTTTATTCTAATTGATCTTATGCACAAGAACACGATCCCTGAAGCGATCTAAGTTTTAAGCGATCCCTGAAGCGATCTTATTTTTAATCGATCCCTGAAGTGATCTAAGTTTCAATCGATTCCTGAAGTGATCATGTTTAAATTCGATCCCTGAAGCGGTCATGTTTCAATCAATCCCTGAAGCGATTATACTTCAATTGATCCTAATGAGATTATGACTCATTTGATCCCTGAAGAGATTAAGTTTTCTATAAGTGATTAAGACTCATTTGATCCCTAAAACGATTAAGTTTTTATGATCCATGAAGTGATAGTTTTTCTTTATGATTCATGAAGTGATTAATTTGTCCCCGTAGAGACAAGTTTAATCCAATTTCGCTTAAATTGTATCCCCGATGTCGATGCATATTGATTTATCCCCTGAAGTGGAAATATATAATCTATATATAATCATCTCCCGAAGAAGATGAATTTACATGATTCAATCTCGTTTTATCCCCTGAAGTGGACATATATAATCATCTCCCGAAGAAGATGAATTTCCGTGATTGAGCTTGTATTATTTTACGATTATCAGTACTTATAGAAATGAGATTATTTTTATTTTATTTTATACCGCATATTTTATTTCTCATATGTTATTTCTCTATTTATTTATAGATGACTAATTTGGCTAGATTTGAATTTACGGCCCTTGATGTTACCGGAAGTAACTATCTTACATGGGTCCTAACGCATCCCCGCAGGATTGTACCAAAGCAATGATTTTGCTTCGTCATCATCTCCATGAGGACCTGAAAGCTCAATATTTGACACTCAAAAATCCTTTTGAACTCTGGAAGAGTGTGAAGGAACGTTTTGGGCATTACAGAATTGTCTTCTTACCTCATGCAAGGTTTGAATATGCACTTGAGGTTCCAAGATTTTCAAAAGGTCTCTGAATATAACTCTGAATTATTTTGTATCGTTTCCACATTAAGGCTATGTGGAGAGAGTATAAAAGATGATGATTTGCTTGAGAAAACATTCTCTATTTTCCATGCTAATAATCTTGTGCTCCAGCAGCAGTACAGGGCACATGGGTTCAAAACATATTCGGAGTTATTGTTTTGCTTGATTTTAGCAGAAGAAAACAAGCAATTGCTTCTCAATAATCATCAAACCCTACCTATTGGACCCATACCACTATCTGATTCATATAGAGTTGCCCCTAATGCAAATGCTACCTCCTCCCGTAGAGGATTTTGTAGAGCCCTAGGGCATGGTAATTGCCGTGGTGGCGATCATGGTGGAGGTCGTGGTGGTGGCCGTGGTGGAGGCCGTGGTGGCTATCATGGAAGAGGCCGTGATGGAGGCCGTAGTGGTAGATGATAAAAGTTTTCCTTTTGTCACTCGAAGTTGACAATTGAGATTTCACGAGATTTTTATTCTTGATGAAATATTACGAAAGGTCTAGTGTTTATCATCATATATGTTATGATTATTATATTTTAATTCACACACTATAAATGTTTCGAGAAGAAACAACTTGATATGAGTTTCTAATACAAAATTTATGGCTAGTAAATTTTTGGGAGAAACATGCAACAATAAAATTCGGGTGGAATTGTGTTAGGCATGAACTTAATCATCATCAACTACACGAGATCCTGTAGACTCGATATTTATAATTAGGAATTACTATAAGCTCCAGAAGAGTAAGAGAATATCCTAATAAATCATCTACTCTAGTAGTAGTACAATAACAATGGGGTTATATCAAATTCAGAACAATTTATCAATGACCACCAAGAATGGTCTAGTATACATATGACAATCTCTCACATGCCAGAAGCATGTCTCCTCTGGAAGAGGGTGTGAAAGAGGTTACGGTTAAGCGCGCAACCGTAAGTCATGATAATGAAAATCGAACCTATATATGTATGGTTCCATTCGAATTTCTTGAAGACGCAATTTAGTTCTGAATGCACCCATCGAGGCATCATTTTTTTCAAGAAATCTAATATAAGGCTTATTTGATTTTGAGTTGATGATCTTCCAAATTATTAATGGATCACCCAGGTGCGGATTTTCAATGGTAGACAATTATGTTTTTCGATGATATCATTCAGTTTAATTATTTTAATTGGAAACCGGGAGTTTTCCATTACCATGGAAATTGAAATTTTGGTGTGGATATTATGTTCTAAGGGAACGATCTCATAAAAGACTCTGGAAGAGTATCTATCTTGTTACTTGAAGATACAAGAATTTATGAAGATATATATATTTATAAAGATATATTTTGACAAAATGGTTGTCATATGATGATATTGACTGCAAGTTTGCATTTGAGTCAGATATTCGGGTATTCATCTCATAGACTAGCCTGAAGAAAGTCTAAAGAGAAGATGCCAACAATAGGCATGATAAACTAACCAGAAGTTAAGTTGAATATTATGTGGCATGATAAAATTGATTACTCATGTGAACAATACGCATGAACATTACACTAATAAGTAAAGGACCCGAAGCTCTTGAAACCTGAAGTTTCATCTCCTAAGGGATAAGGGTGACCACGTATGTAAAGTTTCCTATGATCCTTGACTAAGTTCAAGAGATAAACGAGGATTGAGTATACTAGCATGTAGACCGATGAGAATAATAATATATTGTATGATGTTGATAGATGCCTCAACACATTGGCTACACAAATTAAGGGGGAGAATGTGATTATTTAATTAGTGTATTAGTTGAGCATCTTGTAGCTCCTATACATTTAGAAAACGACCTAGTAGTGTCGCTTATAATACAGTCAAAATGATAACAAATGGCTAGGTAATGTCATTAGTTATATGCTTGCATTGCCAAATGCTAATATATGAAGTACACGACCTGGTAGAGTCGTTGATCATATCAAATCATAAACTTTGGATGTCGAGAAAGAAATCCGACTAAGACCGACTGTTTACAATTCTCCTACTTGAAACTTGTCTCCAGAAGAGAACAAAATATTATTCAAATATACGGTATACACCCTCTTACCTCCCTCGATATATTAAAGTAATGCCACATGAAAACTTGGAAATATACAAGAGGTTTTGTTCCTTATCGTTTATTAATACCTAGAGCTTATGAATGGGTGATCAATGTATTGCTCAATATTAAGATTACCAATTTGACAAGGTGAAAATTCCAACTTTAAGGGGAGAAGGAAACAAGACTAGTATCTAAGAACTTGTATGGTATACAATCTTAATACGTCAAGAATTCAAGTTAAATGAACTAGAAGTTCATGTTAAACGGACTAGAAGTTCAAGTAAACGGACTAGAAGTTCAAGTGAACGAACCAGAAGTTCAAGTGAACGAACCAGATGTTCAAGTAAAAGAACCAGAAGTTCAAGTGAACGAACCAGAAGTTCAAGTAAACGAACCAGAAGTTCAAGTGATGAAATGAACTAGAAGTTCAAGGGAATGAACAAGGTGTTAAATGTGTATAACTTACATGTTAACAAATCTATTATTGTTATTGTGTGACAAGTCACATATTGTGCTGAGAGCCAATTACGAATAGTATCAATAGGAAAGTTCTTTGTAGACTCCTTATTAATACAAAGAAAAGTAAGGAAGTCAATTTTCGTAAATGACAGGGTGTGTGTAACACCCCGTGTTTGTAATCCATTATAAGGATTAGATTGCTACCCATGTCAACAAGAGCTCTTCCTTTTCCTGGTTCGAGTTAGGACAAAGAACTAGGAAGTTAAGCGTGCTAGGGTGGGAGTAGTCCTGGGATGGGTGACCTCCTGGGAAGTTCCCACGTTGACATGGGGATAGCGCTTCTAAGGCTTGGGGCCTTACAAATGGTATCAGAGCCGACTCTTGGTTCCGAGTGGGCTTAGCCGTAGTGCAGTCACTCGACCAGGAGGGTGGTCTTTGGGCTTGGCGGGCCTTGACGAGGTCGTCAAGGGTTTAAGTGGGGGTGATTGTAACATCCCGTGTTTGTAATCCATTATAAGGATTAGATTGCTACCCATGTCAACAAGAGTTCTTCCTTTTCCTGGTTCGAGTGAGGACAAAGAACTAGGAAGTTAAGCGTGCTAGGGTGGGAGTAGTCTTGGGATGGGTGACCTCCTGGGAAGTTCCCACGTTGACATGGGGATAGCGCTTCTAAGGCTTGGGGCCTTACAGTGTGTTTTGGGTGAACACCAGAAAATATGAAATTAGACACACATGCATTGTTTTTATGAGTGCAATGATATTGTGATCTGAAGATAGAGCGATCTCTTAAGGGTTTAAGAGTCTAGACTAGATATAAACTCTATTCACCTGTAGTGAATTTTGTTAATATATCTTTAGCTAAAGACGACATATTCACTTGTAGTGAAAGTTATTACTCATAAAGTTGTAAATATTGTTATTGTCACAAATTTATGAAAAGAGAAACAACTCAAGTGGTAAAAAATGGTGCTCCAGCACAGACCATTAGAAAACTAATAAATTGACTTGTTAGTTCATTAAAAGGATTTTACCATCCGAAAGATTAAGGTAAAATGTCTTTTGATGTGAGATAATGTTATGAATGGTCCAGAAGTACCATATCCTATGCAGGAACAAAATCTTATGTTTTGAACATATGAAGAGTATATGTTCATTTGAGGGGGAGTTTGTTGCTCTCACTGCACTCTTTTTTCCTTAGCTTTGGTTTTTCATCCCATTGGGTTTTTCCGAACAAGGTTTTTAATGAGGAAGTTTGTGTAACCTTTGATTCATACCTCCAGAAGAGATCCATTATACAATCAACTTGATAATGTGTATGTAATACACGACTTAATATATCAACTCGATCGGTAGTTCGAGAATTGGTCGGTTTTATGTTGATGTGGGTTATTTGTATGACCAACACAAAGCCATTTCACAAACGGGTTACTTATTCATGTATGGAGGGCAACAATTTCATGGCGATCAACAAAACAGACCTTGGTAGCTGCATCATCAAATCATGCAGAGTTGATTGCTCTAATTTTAATGAAAAAAGTCGTTTGATCTACATTTTGGTCTTCTGGTAAAAGTAGAAAATATTTTAATTCGTTTTTCCTAAACAATTAAAGTTTAAGCCTATAGTTTTCCCGTGTCGTGTATGCATTTAGTATGTTTATGTACTTTATTATTTATTTTTCAAATTATATTTTTTTTTTTTAAAGATATGACAAAATAGTTGAACACAATAATAGATTTAAAAATTTATTATCCGGATTCAAAGTAGAATATAAGTGAAACATATGAGACAATATTACACATTCTAATTCATATTTATAGTGGTACTAAATTTTTATTTATTAAAATTTATTTGGCCTGTGCGTGGCACAGGCAGGAGGGACTAATATATATAATTTTTGGGGTGGTTGAAAAATACTCACAAAAGATATTCACAAAGATATTCATAATAAATTTTGAGCCTTTTGCTTATTTCACCGGAAAAAAGCGCAATGTTATAGTCCACATGATTTTTTATTATGATAAATAACCAAAACTATATCTTTTAAGATTTATATAATAGAAATATTATTTTATCACTATATATTCCTAAAACTCATACCAATATTCCTAAAACTCATACCAACTAATTAAGTTACTTGAAATTGTTGGGATTATCAAACAAAAGAAAAAACGATTGATGAATAAGGCTACAATAATTGATGATAAAATTATTATCATTATGTTCGAAATGTTATAGTCCACATGATTTTTTATTATGATAAATAAATAAAACTATATCTTTTTAAGATTTATATAATAGGAAAAAACATTTGATCACTATATATTCCTAAAACTCATACCGACTAATTAAGTTAATTGAAATTGTTGGGATTATCAAACAAAAGAAAAAACGATCGATGAATAAGGCTACAATAATTGATGATAAAATTATTACCATTATGTTCGATCATCTTTTCTTAATATGTTCGATCAATATGTTCATCTTCATCAATACAATATCAATATGTTCGATCATCTTTTCTCCCGTGAAAATTATTATCTTAAAAAAAAAATGATTAAATTTCAAAATCATTATAATATTTTAATTTTTATATAATATTAATCAATATATTCATTTTGAGTTTAACTTTTGCAATTTCACTTGGCCAACCGAAAAAAGAGACCAATATTAAAATATGTCAAGATAAATTGTATCAAATTCTTCTATCTTTGAAAATTAACCTAAATTGGATAATATAGAATTTCTTCTTCTTCGTTTAAAAAAAGATCAATAATTTAACTGCTAAAAAATATGCTACATACCCAAATTACATTTTCTATTTACAATAGGAATTACATTCTTCAAAGTTCAAAGTAATATTTTCTTCTCTATTTTTTTAAAGTATATTTTCTTGCCTTTAAGAGGAAAGCTTAAAAGAAAAAAAAGAATAAAGTTGAAACATTTTAAATTAGATTTGACACATCCAATTACAGAAATATCAATAGAAACAATATCTCTTAGTTGATCTATTTTAATATAAATTATTGATTTGATTTAGTCTATAAAAATAAGTTATAAATTACTAATCCATCACGTTACATATTTAAATTACCGATTAATTACAAGAATTGCAATATAAAATTCGGAAATGTCAAATCTGACAACTTTTTGACGCTCTTTGCAAGTGTGTCAATGTGACAATAAAGTTTTGAATTAAATAAGAGTACTTTATAAACGGTTAACCGGGAAAAGATAAAATGGAATGAAAAAGGGAGAGAGAAAATTATTATAGCGTATTTCGATAAATGTAAATCAAATTTTAAATCCTCATAAAAGCATTGAGACAAGATTATTTCTGGTGGGATGAAATAGAAAAGTAATTTATAATGGTGGAAATGAATAAAAAAGTTATTTCTTTTGGCGGAAAGGTATAGAAAAGTACTTTAAAAATTTAGCGGGAAGTACATTCCACCTGGTGAGAAATTTTGTCGATGGGTGGTTAAAAAATATTCACCTATTATATTCACAAGTATATTCATTTTGGGTTAGGCTTTTGTTTGTCCAACCGGGGAAAAAATATTTAGGCTTTAGAGATTTTAACAATTTTACATATCGTACAGTAAGAAAAAAATTAGGCATGAACTCTAAAAAGGTAAGGATATAATCCCGTGTCATACATACGGTAACATGTATTAGATATTTTAAAGATATAACTATGATATTATAGTATTAAATAGTTTATATATTTAAAACTTATTAAATAACTTATATAATCCATTACAAAACCTTTTTCCTTATTTAATCTATTTTTAAAACAAAACATAAATTTGGAATTATCAGAATATAGATAAAATTGTCAATGGGGGTGGTTGAAAAATACTTACCCATTATATTTACAAAGATATTCAGTAATATATATTTATTTTGGGTTTGGTGTTTGCTTATCTCACCGAAAAAAAATCCAATATTATAAAAAACAAAATATTGTTTTTATAATTGGAAAACATCTAATATCAAAAGGATGTGCCAATAACATATCTTTCCTTTTGTATGAGGAACAATAGAACTACATAAATATATCTAATATCTATACATTTGATTCCAAAATCAATCCAAAACTGAAAGATAAACAAACCACGATTAAGGCTTCGTAACAAAATATCTCAAGAAAAGTAGCAATCTTACGTTATGACAAGTAATTTTAGAGGACTTTAGAGTTTAGTGATTTTAACAATTTTACATATCAAAATTAATAAAAAAAATTAGGCATGAACTCAAGAATAGTAAACGACTTCATTTTACATAGGATATATTAGCACGTGTTTCCGTGTCATACATTTGATCGCATGTATTAAATATTTTAATTATATAACTATATTATATAGTATTAAATACTTTATATATTAAAAACTTATTGAATAACTTATAAAATTATTATGTAACTTTTCCCCCCTTATTTAATATATTTTTAAAATAAAAGATAAAATCAGAATTATCAATCATATGAGAATATATAGAATTTTTCAAGTGTATCAAATTATATTGGGATAATGTATATAAAGTAAATAATTTTTTTAGGTAAAAGACACTCAACCAATTAATTTAATATAGATAAGAAATATCAAATGTATTAAATTATATTTGGATATTGTGGGTAGCTAAAATATTTAGATAATATATAATTAATTAAATTAAGATTTGTTTTCAATATTCTTAAACATGTGGCATTTATTTGGTTTTTTTAAGTAATGACGACGTAACAGATAACATGGCTAACAAGTGACATAACTCCGAGACTAACACATTAGTCACTTGAACGTTAAAAAAATAAAATTATAGAAAAATTATGACAATGAGATTCAAATAAATATTACGCTAAATCTTCCAAGATTAATATCTCAATTCAAATTAAATTATAAAAAACAATTCTTCCTCAGATAAATATTACCTAACATAATCTATTAATTATACGATTAATTACAAATAAATGATATCACAAAGTGATAGAAGGAAAACCAATTTGGAAAGAAAGAAATTATAAATTTCTAAAAAGAAAATTACTAATTTTTTATTGAAAAGAAAGAAATAAAGAAATAAATATAAATTATGTTTTTGAATAGTCAAATAACGTAGCATGTGATATTATTATCCTAATATCCTATCCTAATATAATATAAATTTAGATGTTTTAGCTAATAAATTCCAATCCCCAACTCTATAAATGCTCTTTTTAAAAAACTTCAATCAACTATTCCATTGAAAAATTGTGCCAAATTCATAATGCGTAATGTATACATGGGTAGTCTTTGCAGTGGGCCGGCCGATCCACATGCTTCATTTTACCTTTACCTTTACCTTTGAGATTTTTACCGTGTATAGATAATAAAATGTTCCGTAATTTTTCCTGTCTAAAAAGAAGAATAGTTTATTATTAAAGGTTCACAGAATTCCATAAGGGAAATCCATGGAAGAAAGAGCAATTTGATTTAGTTAAAGAAAAAAAAAAAATAGTTTGTATACTTGCTCCAACAAAGTTGTGAATAAGAAGTAAGATCAATTTGAGTGTGCAATTTTACACTTGCCTCCAAAGTCTCAATTAACAACTCAGTGTAAATAAAAAATATACTTCCAAAAATAACAGACGTACAAACATATTTTTTTAGCACCACGTACAAACATGTTTGTAATTAAAAGAAGGATAGTTCTCATCTTTTGATGACACACTTGGTAATGACCTCTTGCATTTTAAAAAATATCGTCGACTAGAATACATAAATATTGACAATTGCACATTCACCTTTAAATGAAGTACAACACCTTTATATAATACAATACTCAAATAAAATTATGGAGTATCAAATGTTAAGATTGAAAAAACAAATATATATGTTTGCTCTTTTCATTTAAAAAGATGGAATTAGCGAAATGTTAGAGCCGTTTTAAAACCCACGCGTAGCACGATGGGCCGAGAAATCCTAGTACCTATTAATTAAATAAAATGAATAAATGATAATGTTATACCTATTAATTAGAGTTTAGAAAATACCAAGCGTCATTCATAATTAGACTTGGTAAACGGGTTGGACGGGTCAGGTTCGTATCCGAAACGGGTTTAGGTCAAAATATTAATTCATATTTATAAAGTATTGATTTATTTATTTTAATTTCATTTGGCCCATGCTACGCACGGGCAGAAGGGACTAGTATTCTTTAAAAAGAGAGTGTTCTTCAAATTTTCGATGTTTTTAGGGTTTTCAACGAATGTCCACTAGATTAGTACTAAATATTCACCAATTTACTACTAATGTGTACCAGTCTCACGTTCGTATTTTAAAATTATTCTCAACCGACACTTTCCTTTTAGATAATTACCCGTGAATGTCACGGAACTTACGCTAATTTAGGTTTAAGCTAGAACCTTGAACCGGCCGTTCCAAATCGTCAGCACCTCTATTAAACGGTGCGTTCAATCCGTGAATCAAGGTTCCGAACCGGAGTCTTTCCATTCATAAACCCTCGTCGTCAATTGCCCTTGTAATTACAAACTACGGAGTACTATTCACAGAGCGATGGGGAAAGCTGAGAGGGAGGAGAAGCGTCTGAATATTGCTTTGATTTCGCATCTCAGTAACATCCACGAGACTCTTCAGGTCTGATTCCAAATTCCCTTTTGCATCTCTCTCGCCCATCTTTCTTTTTTACTATGAAGTATCTTGTTAACTTGACATTAATTGTGTAATTTTGAATAATTCGTGCAGGCTTTGGATCGGACCCCCACTTCTCCTTCTCCTTCTCTTGCAAAAGTAGGCTGGGATGAGGTCGTTAAGATGGGCGAGCAAGTCTCCAAGCACGCTACCATGGGTACTTTCCTCTTATTTCTTGTATTTCTACTACTCATATCTAATTCTTCTTTTCTCTTTGGTGTTGAATTTATATAATGTTTTTCTCCATCGTGAGTGCTTGTTGTGCTTCCTGTCCGAGTCGAGGCTCCTATGGTGGTTATAAAAGATTGCATATTCGTTAACGTGATGGCATGAGTCTGATATTGGTCTTTCCAGAATTGGATGATTATTTTCTTGTTTTTAAGGTATGATAAGTAATAGCTAAAGGGAAATATGAAGTGAGTAGCCTATTTGATTGTCATCTCACATCAGTTGGTCCTGTTTGTGCTTGGATTTGTAACAGTGGCGTTTAGTTAATACTTGAGTGTGTGTGTTTGGACTGAGGAATGGAGGATTACCGACTTTTGTTTTTGGGAATTGGCTTTGGTGGGAATGGTTCAAATTATATGGAGTACTACAACCAATCTAGGCATTCAGTGTGTATGAGAACTCTATCTTTGATGCTTATTTTTCTTCCTCTGTGAGTCGAGCTTCTATAATGGCTGTAAAGAAGAAAGATTGCATATTTCTGGTATAGAACGCAGGATTTTGAATTTTGCTCTTTCCAGAACTTGATGATTATATGCTTGTTTTGAGTATGGTAGTCTTGTAACTGAAGGGAGCATGTAGTGAGTAGCCTAATTCACTGTCATATGTTGGGTACTCTATTTGGTTGGATCTGTTATAATAAATGAATGTGGTGGACTTCTTAGGTCTTGGGAATTGGGTTTGGAAAGAATATACCCTATTGTATGGAGTATCAACCAATGGATGTTTAAGTCTGATATCTTGGCCGTTCAAATATTATGAATCAATGTTTTTTTATTTCCTAGTACATTATGCTGCTTAATGAATGTATTCTACACTAGGGTGGCTTGGCGCTCGCCTAGCACCCTCATGTGTGCCTAGGCTATTGCCAACCATCAGCCTCAACCTGAGTAGCCAAGTACACTCTTAGGACTTTAATTACTCCTAAGATCAAGGTCTTTATATGAGTGGAACAATCAATTAATTGTTCTATTTTGTTACAGAGTCATTGCCAGTGTTCAGATTGTATATAAAACATTAAGTGTTATTTCTGGTAAATTTTGACCATTTAGGTTTTCTGTTCTGATTCATTGTGTTTTTGTTTCCTTCTGTCTTTTTGAAAAAACCAGTTCTTTTTTATTAGTGTAAATTTAGTTGAGGTTGGATGTTCAATTTTGTAGTAGGGTTTTCTTGTCCTCTGTACTAATTCTGAGTACAGCTTTATAATTACTGCTATGTATGTTATCTTTGCAGCTGGAATGCTTTGGTCAGGAAATAAACCAGAAGTTAAGATTTTGGAGGAAAATATGCAAGACTACTTTAACATGTTGCAGGGTCTTGTTTTGCAATCCTATGCTAGCTCTGTAGGTGCTGGACCAACACTTTTGTCCGGTATCAATGCTTCAATCAAACAAGTTGTTGATTGCAGTTTTATGCTATGGAAGGAGTCTGTTTCTTCTTATGGTATGTTACTGTTATCAAAACTTACGGTGACCAAAGTCTATATTTCCGTTCGTCAATATACAATATGGGATATTATGTTTCAAACTCAAGTCTTATGTATTTCGCACATAGAAGTAATACTATTTTGAACAAATGTTGACTTTTAGGTACTACATGGTTTGATGAAATTAAATTTTGGCATACTGTCTTTAGGGTGATTATTTTGCCTAGTAACATCATTGTAGTGGTTTTACCTAGTTACATCATGATTAGACCTTTTTCCTCTTGAAGTGTCATTGTATAGTATCATTTTAGTGACTGTATGCTCTTAGATCCACCCCACCTGTTATCTTCTCCATTTCTATGCTTTCAGACTTTCGGACATTCAGTATAGAAAACCTAAATTTAAAACTTGTTACATTTTGTTGTTGGTGGTGGCAAAGCTGTAGGGAGTAGAGGGAATTTGTGAAGGTGGTTGAAAAGAAGAGAAAGGACAACGTTAGTTTATATCATACTTATAGAACTATTCAAAACATTAGGTGCTAAGTGGAATTACTGAAACCATGGTTCCTCTTTGACTACTTATGCTGAAACTGCATGAGATTATCTTGTTAGTTTTTATAATTGATAAAAGTATCTACTCTTTCTACCTTTTTCTATTTCATTCTCAAATTTAATTTAATTTTGCTGTTAGCATCTTCCGACAAGGAGAAAAAGGTCAAGATTCCCCAGTTAGTTGGCACTGTCTGGGAGGCGTGTTCTGCACTCAAGAAGACGCCTTCCTCAAATATCACTGCAATAGGGCGAGCAATGACACAGGTTGCTGTTTCAATGAAGGACGTTCTACGTGAAATGCAGGAGCTGAAACCAGATGATTCTTCTTCCACCTCTACAGCCAATCAAATGCAGGATGATAGCAATGAAGATGAAATTGATTTAGACGATGATCTGGGGAATGACTTGTCACCTGAAGAAATGAAGATTGCTCAAGCAGCCACCACGGTCATATCAGAGACACTTACAGCTGTAAAGGAGCTTATTCGCTCCATCACAGGCTTGCTCAAACGGGAAAATACGAACAGCAATGATGAAGTCGAGCTCTTAGAGAGGGTGTTGAAGCTCTGCCAAGATATTGGTGTTCAGATTGATGAGCTTGGAGCTTCCCTCTATCCCCCACAAGAGCTGGCTTCTATATCGTCAACGTCCGACATGATTTCTGGTAAGATTGATGAAATGCAACAGGAATTGGCCAAGATTAATGGATCCAGTGTGCGGTTTTCTGAGGCTTGCAGTAATTTGAAGGGGGCATTGGCCCAGTTGAAATCGGAAGTGGATTTGAATGATGACGATGAGCAAGAATCCATTGATGCAGTGAAACTTGTGCCTCAAATGCAACATCTCACTGTGGGTAGTTGAATCTTGTTTTGCTTGTGTCCTATGATCTTGTTCCCTCTTTAAACTAGTTCTTTTTCAGAAAGATTGAACAAAAGACAAGTTTTGATGGAAACTTCTTTGTCACTGATTATTGATGTGAGAACAGATGTATGTAATGTAACTCGAGGATACAATAACTGAATATTTTGGCAGCAAGATCTTTCTGCTTATCTCTGCGGTTTAGTTGTTCAAAAAACTTCCAATAGTATCTGTTTACTTCAGAATATTCTTTTGTTTTTGATTTACAATGTTTTTGGCTGATGATCTATCATGAACACCCTATGAGCCTGCCTTCGATGCTCCTTTACTGAGGTAAATGGTAAGGTATATACAACAGTAGCTCAATTATAACTCAAATATACTCTGTTGTCAATACTTATTTTGCTATACAATTGTTTTTTTTTTAATATTCAGGGGTTCATACAGCTCTCCTGAGGATCTTCCTCTTATCAAATAGAGAAACGAAGTATATACCTTTGAGGTAATTTCAAAAAATACAAGCATAACACTTCCGCAGCTAAATGGCAAGATTAGAGTATCATTAGCTATATGTTATTTGAGATGACAATCATGAAATGAGACAATGCAATTATTTACTTAGGGGACCATTTTACGTCTGTTTCATTATTCAATATTGTCTCTCTTACACATTCCTCTTATCATCACATCTTATCCTTCAATTCTCAGAGGACATCCTAACCATAGAAAAAACTTCTGGTTTCTGAAGAACCAACAAACTAGAGCTCAAACTCTCAAATCATAATCCATGGCACTTTCTCCTCCTCTTATCATCAACCAAACCTTTTCCTGCACCCTCACTCTTCACACAACTTTAAACTCTTATCATCAATTATTTTCCTAACCAATCTTTTACACCCGGGAAAAAATGGCAGAACAAGCGTCTGGCGGGAATGAATCCAATGCCCACCTATTGGAAGAACTTGAAGCTCTTAGCCAAACTCTTTATCAATCTCATGTTACCAACACAGCAAGAAGAACCGCGTCCTTAGCACTCCCCAGAACAGCAATACCTCCCATACCTTCATCTGCAGACGACATTGATGATGATATTTCCATTAACCAAAAAACCAAGCCTAAGCCTCTCTCTAGGCGATTGTCCATGTCACCATGGCGTTCTCGCCCAAAAAACGATCTTCCTACTGATAATCAGCCAAGGCCGGATCCAAGTGACAATAATAATAATAATAATAGCCTATTCAGTGAAGTATCTGATACTTCAGAGAAGAAGAAAGGGATTAGTACCATATGGAATTGGAAGCCAATGAGGGCTCTCACCCACATCGGAATGCAGAAAATAAGCTGCTTGTTTTCTGTGGAGGTCGTCTCTGTAAATGGCCTGCCTTCATCCATGAACGGTCTCAGGCTTTCGGTTTGTGTACGAAAGAAAGAGACTAAAGAAGGTGCAGTTCACACCATGCCTTCAAGAGTTACTAAAGGAGCTGCTGATTTTGAGGAGACACTTTTTGTGAAATGCCATGTATACTCGAGTAGTTCTTCAGGAGGGCCACTTAAGTTTGATCCTAGGCCTTTCTTGATCTATGTGTTTGCTGTTGAAGCTTCTGAGCTTGATTTTGGACGAAGCTCGGTGGATTTGAGCCGTTTGATTCAAGAATCAGCCGAAAAGAATGCTCAAGGGACGAGGATTCGGCAGTGGGATACGAATTTTAAGCTCTCGGGAAAGGCTAAGGGAGGAGAGCTTGCAGTGAAGCTGGGATTTCAGATCATGGAGAAAGATGGAGGAGTCGGCGTTTTCTCTGATACCACCACTAGTAAAACCCGGGGTTCCATGGAGAAGCCAAGAACTTTCTCCCCTTCGTTTGGAAGAAAGAACTCAAAGACGTCTTTCAGCATACCAAGCCCGAATATGTCGGGTAGGATGCAAGTTTGGACTCCTTCAAATCAGGGAGGAAATACAAGAGCAGATAGTATTCAAGGATTTGAAGAACTCAATCTGGACGAGGAGCCATCAGCACCCGCAACTTCAGAGAAGCACCAAGAAATCGAGTCAAAGGAAGAAGATGATCTTGATCTTCCTGATTTTGATGTGGTTGATAAGGGAGTTGAAGTACAGGAAAAAGAAGAGGTTCATGATGATGATGCTAAAGTTGAGGAAGAGACCAAGTCAGAGTCAAGTGAGGTGGTGAAGGAAGTGGTGCATGATCAGCTCCATCTTACTAGACTATCAGAGCTCGATTCTATTGCTCAGCAGATTAAAGCTCTGGAATCAATCATGGGAGAGGAGAAAGAAGATAGTGAAGAAGCAAATTCTCAAAGGCTTGATGCTGATGAAGAGAATGTCACAAGGGAGTTTCTCCAGCTTCTAGAAGAAGAAGAACAAGTAGAAGACGAAGAAAACGACTTTAAAAAATACCAACTCGGAATATCGAAAGACGATGCAGAAGATGCCGATCAAGCAAATGTTTATCTCCCTGATCTTGGCAAGGGATTAGGCTGCATTGTCCAAACAAGAAACGGCGGATTCTTGGCTGCAATGAATCCATTAGACGTCACAATGTCTAGAAAAGACACACCAAAACTTGCCATGCAGATATCAAAACCATTTGTCATCATCACATCAGCTGAATCTGGCTTTGAATTATTTCAGCAAATGGCAGGCGTTGGATTTGAAGATCTCAGCTCAGAGATCCTAGACCGAATGTCGATCGAGGAGCTAATGGACAAAACACCAGAACAGATCGCCTTTGAAGGCATAGCCTCTGCAATCATCCATGGCAGAAACAAAGAAGGAGCCACTTCGAGTGCAGCTCGAACAGTTGCGGGTCTTAAAAATATGGCGAGTGCAATGAGTCAAGGGAGGAAGGAGCGTATAGCAACTGGGATTTGGAACGTGGGTGAGGATCCGTTATCTGTCGATGAGATCCTCCCGTTTTCATTGCAGAAATTGGAGGTCATGGCCATTGATGCACTCAAAATTCAAGCAAATATTCCAGAAGAAGAGCCTCCGTTTGATGTATCTCCAGGAATGAACCAAAAAAATCCTCTACAAAGCGCGGTTCCATTTGACGAGTGGATCAAGTCGCCCAGTAATCAAGAGGTGATAACCTTGGCAGTTGTTATTCAACTGCATGATCCTCTGAGAAGATTCGAGGTGGTTGGAGGCGCTATGATCGGTTTAATTCAAGCAACCAAAGTTAAAGCTGAGAAATTCAGTGATGATGATGATGATGATAAGGAATTCAAGGTGAATAGTTTGCATTTAGGAGGAATGAGAGTTCAGAAAGGTGCACACAAGAGAAATGTTTGGGATTCTGAGAAGCAGAGGTTGACAGCAATGCAGTGGCTCATCGCGTATGGATTGGGGAGAGGTGGCGGGAAGAAATTGAAGATCAAATCAACGAACAGTCCAGATTTAATGTGGAGCTTGTCGTCACGAGTCATGGCTGATATGTGGCTTAAAGCGATGAGAAATCCAGATGTAAAGTTCACCAAGTAAGGATTGTGTTACAAAAATGGATGCCCATTCTCATCTTATGTGAGTGAATAGGTTTCAAAATGCATGTATTGTTTCAGTAATCTGTACAATAAGATGAATTGTATTGTGAGGAGCTTCAGTGTGTTTTTTTTCCTAATAGTTTCAATCCAAAGTCAGGCAAATGTGCCAATCTGCAATTGTTTTGACATGTTTTAAGTGATATTGAAGAGAAAGTTGGAGACTCTACAGATTTGAATAACTCAATCTTCACTCTTGTAAAGGTTTAGATATGACTATTTGTTCAGGTTGAGTAAGAACTGGAATAGGGAATGGCTAATGCACTAGTGATTGGATTGGTTTATTAATAATCTACGCCCACTGATGCGCACCATTAAAATTTGCCGGCCCAATTGTCCAATATTTTAGAATTATTTGTGCCCAATGCTTCTAATGGGACAATGGTGTAGGTTTCTACACACTCCAACTAGATTTTACCAAAATACATCTCCCTCTCAACTAAATTTTAGCATCCACGCGCTCTTGTTGGAAGGATTTGTGTCCAATACACCTTTATACACTAAAGCCTAAGTTTATACAATCGTCCTATTAAATTGTTAGTTTATACCCCAATCCTCCCCACCCCCACACACTTATTCGCGTCATTTTCCCTCCCCTGCGGCATACTCCATGTCTCCGCCCCACCGACGATTCCGTCCTCTCTCTCTTCCTCCCCCCTTCCTCCTCTGTCGCCGAATCCGCCTCCGTTCGCCGTCATCGATTCAGCCATTCTTCACCGTAGCGTTCTCCTCCGCGTTCGTTCGTGTGGCAGGGGAGAAGACGATGGCCACAAATTGGTGTCAGAATTGTTGCTGCTACTGAACTATCGAGTCCACTTTATCTACATCTCGGCATGGATTCTCAGGTTCTTTCATCTTTCTGATTTAATTTGGGAATTTGGAGATTTTTTCCTTCTGATTCAATTTTAAGTTTTGGTGGATTTGTTAGGGTTTTTTGTGGTTCCGTCATCTTATTTCTCTGTCTGATATTTCCGAAGTGAAATTTGGAGTTGTTCATTGTGATTCTGCCATCTTGTGCAGCCCTACCAGCAATTATGACATGAGTGTACAAACTAGAATTGAAGTATGGGAAAAAGTGACGTGCGTTGCTTTGATGTTGTAGTTTGGAAGAATTTGAGATCTTGTATTAATTACTATTTTGATGAAAGTTCCACTTAGTTTTTTTTCCTTGTTTTTGTTCCACTTAGTTGTTGATAGTTGATTAAAATTCTGCCAACAAATTGTTAAGATTTGCCTACGAGAGTTGTTGACAACTCATCACACATTTGTTGTTTTTTCTGTCACTACAGGCGCATTTTACTCAGAGTGCTGCTTCATTTTTACCTTTTGGAGTTTGATATTGATTACAACATATACGCATATGCTTTGTATGATGACATAAATGAAGATGTTCGCATTGACATTTTAATTACTCGTGTTGTATGTTGTTGACCGTTTATTAGTCGTGTAAACAAATTATTTAGTTGGGTTGACAACTTATTCAGTCGTGTTGACAACCTATTATTCTTGTTGACAACTCTGTTAAAATTTTTGTTGACAACTCTGTTAAAAATTTTGTTGACAAGTCTGTTAAAATTTTTGTTGGCAGCTTTGTTATAATTTTCATGTCAGCAAAGAGTTATTATTGGTGTTGACAACTAATTATTCTTGTTGACAGCTCTGTGTAAAATTTTTGTTGACAGCTTTGTTACAAATTTTGTTGACAACTCTGTTAAAAAATTTGTTGACAAATTTTGTTGACAACTCTGTTATAATTGCCACGTCAGCAAAGGGGTATTTCCATATAACTTAAAAAAGTGATGCAAAAACTTAAAAAACATTACAGTTTTGGGGTATTTACCCAAAACCTGGTATGTTCTTGACCGTAAATTAGTCGCGTTGACAACCTATTTAGTCGCGTTGACAACTTATTTAGTTGATTGAGATCCAACACAATCTTTTCTTCAATCTGGCAGTACCATCTCTTTCATCAATTTGGCAACATTATTGCTCGAAGATCACAAAGCTTGAATTTGGCTAAAGTCCGGAATTGGTTTCTAGCTTTATTTTGCCTAAATTTGATGCGAGTCATATCGCTCGGGTCCAATAGGAGATTGTCATATGATTGATGTGCAGGGCGCTTGGAAGAATGGTCTTCAGAGGGCTTGTAAGTACTATGTTAGGAAACATAAAATGGATATCTTCGCTATCTTCGAACCTCGGATCTACGGGTCTAAGGCTCAACAAGTAGTGAATAAACTGAATTTCAAGAATTGTTTAAGGGTTGAGGCGGAAGGTTTTTGGGGGGTGTTTGGTTATTGTGGAAGGATGATAGGGCTCAGGTGCACATCGTTACAGTCCATGACAACTACATACATGCTCAGATTATCCTTGATGATGAGGAGGTTCATTTTATTGCTGCGTATGGACCCCAAACCCCTTAGATTGGGGTCAGATTTTGGCATGATCTAACAGAGAACTATTCATAGCATTAACCAACCTTTGTTTGTTGGCGGCGATCTTAACTGCATTTTATCAATTGAGGAACGTTGTGGGGGCTTAGATTCTCTTTCACCCGACTCAAACACTTTCCTGCAATGGGTGAATGATCTTGAACTTATTGATTTAGGTTTTATTGGTCTGAAGTTCACTTGGTCTCGGGGAATCACTGAGGCAACTCAAGTCTCCAAAAGACTTGATCGACTTTTTACTAATCTTCCAGGTCGTTTGCGTTGGGATGAGGCTGTCGTCAAACACCTCCCATCAATCTCTTCGGATCACAATCCTATTTTGCTTTTTATCTGCCCCGATATTGATCATAGTCCCGATCGTCGCCCGTTCAGGTTTGAGACGGCGTGGATCCTTCATTCCGACTTTCTTGACTTCGTTGGTAATAATTGGCAACCTAATTCTGAGGCTTTCGAGGCTCTTGATAACCTAAAAACTCAACTTCTTTTTTGGAATAAGAAGGACTTCGACAATATCCATGCTCGGAAGTCGGAGCTTTTGGCGCGTATCAATGGCATTCAAAAAGCCCTTGAAAGTAACACTCACCAAGGACTCTTGAGCCTGCATTCTGAACTGAAAGATAAATTTAGCCTTACACTCCAACAAGAAGGAGGAACAAGAAAATGCAAGTAATGGGAGGAACAAGAAATACTAAGAGGAGGAGGAACAGAAGATCTCGTCAAATAAGGAAAGTAGCAACTCGGCAAGGTTGGGCATTGGACGTGCGTGTGAAGTGTTGCCAAAGGAATACAGAAATATTACGCGCAAGGAATATTTCCTTATGCGCTTTGTTTCCTTATTTGTTCAAGGCGGCGCGCCGAAGTGTAAGGCCCAAGGTGACTACTTGGAGAACAAGTTGGAAGGTCACACGGAAGGAAATATTTCTTAGGAAGAGAATTCCTTGTGAAATATATTTTAGGAAGCGATTGCATGGCTTAGTAAGACTTTGAAGAGCGAAAACCTAATACTCGGTTTAGAGTTGTTCTACGTGTGTGAGATTGAGATTCAACTGAGAAGAGTGATCCAAGATCTAGCTAGGAAGTCTAGGTGAGTGATCCAAGTTCTATTGTAATCAAGATATCAATACAACAAGTAGACTCGTTCAAACTCTCTCTAGTGAAAGCTAGAGAGGAGTGGTTTTTCGCCTCGAGGACTTTTTGGTACTTGGGGTGTTTCCACTATATATCATCGTGTCCAGGTTTGGTTTACATTATTATTTGTCTTTCTGCATTATCTACTTATCAAAGAACAATAGCTTTTGTTCCTTGAGTTTTTATACGCTAATCGATCCAACAATTGGTATCAGAGCTTGGTCTCTAGATTGTTTCAATTAGCTTTGCAGGAAAATATTTCATCCAACAATGCAATCAACGACTCGTTCTTGAAACCCCCAATGCTGAAGCCGGGAGAGTATGACTGGTGGGCAATCCAGTTTAAATCCCATACTCAATCCCTTGATGCCCAACTATGGAAGGTCATTGAATTCAGAGATATAGTTGTTCTGGACCTTGTCGGGGAAGACAAGACTAAAGAGAAGAAGAGAATCGACTATGACGATGCCGATTACAAAGTCTTGGAGAAGAATGCTAGGGCGAAGAAGATCCTTCACATGGCTCTAAGTTCAAGTGATCTCAGAAAAGTATTGAAATACAAATCTGCGAAAGAAATATGGGATGCACTTAGCAGAACTTACTCAGGAAGTAGCGATGTGAAGAGAAATCGCCTTCTAGCGGCACAAAAGGACTATGAGAAGTCTCTTCAAGAAAAGAACGAATCTTTGGAAGATTTCCATGCCAGATTCGAAGGATATGTCAGCCAAATAGAGTTTCTTGGTGAAGATACCCCCCAATGGAAGGTTACGCATCAATTCATGCAAGCTCTAAATTCCAAGTGGGATGGATTCATCAATGCTCTACAAGCACAAAGCGACATCAAAGATATATCCCTAGAAGATCTAGTTTGCCGACTCAAAAGTCATTCAGGGATTATCGAAAGAAAACTCCAAGGAAGGAAGGAGGTTGACAAGAGTCAATCCATTTCCCTGAAAGTTGAGAGAGCATTTGATCTATCCCAGATGGAAGATGTCGAGGCTGAAGATGACGAAACTGTAGCCTTGATTACAAGTGCCTTTCGTAAAGCTTGGAGAGGGGGCAGGAGTGACTCCCGTTCCACTGACGGAACGAAAGACATGAAGGAAGTCACATGCTATCATTGTCAGAGGACTGGTCACTTTTCCAGAAATTGCTACAAAAGGAGAGCGGGAGAACCACCCGCTCCAGAAGGAAAGCGAGCAATGATGGCAACCTCGGAGGATTCAGACTCAGATCAAGAAGACCAGAAGAGTGAGAAGGAAATGTGCCTTATGGAAGCCGAAGATAGCACGCCTGAAGCCGAGGTAAGTCTTTCTTCCATCATCACTAAATTACAGAGCATGTCTACTTCTCAATTGATTCATATTGTTAGAAGACTTGGAGAAGAGAACGGGGATATACAAGAGAAACTAGATGAAAGAGAAGAGGAACTCTCAAGACTGGTTAACAAAACAAGACTCTTGTCTGAAATGGTTACCATGCTTGAAAGCCTCTTTTCTTCTTCGTCTAGCTCTTGCGAAAAATGCCCCGGGCTCAAAAACAAGATCATATCCCTTGAGAGTAAAGTTTCTGAGCTCGAAAGTACAAAGTCTTCTCTTTCTCATGAGAATGAGAAGCTGTGTAATGATCTTGTGGTACTCAAGGAAAATGAGGATCACAAGAAAACATTGTGGCTAGAGGAGCATGCTAGATCCTACATAAATGGCCTAAAAACCGATTACTCAAGCCGATTTGTACCCCGCACTGGAATTGGATATGGCTCAGATAAAAACCCTAAAACTCATGAGTCACCTAACGTGAATTTGGAACCCCCCAAGGAACCATCTTTGGAAAACCCTTGCAAAAGGTGTGTCACCAAGGTGGAGTCCTTAGGGGGAAACAAATCCGTCGAAAGGATAAACACATGGTTTGATGGGCAGAAAGCACATGCAATCTGGTTGAGCCAATTTCAAAACACAGAGCCGGCACACATTGACTTCGAGTCCAGGAAAGCTAACATTCCCGTCTGGCCAGGACAAAGCAAGTACGTCAATCTCAAGCAACATCGTGTTTGTTGGCACTGTGGTAACACTGGGCACTACAAGCATGAATGTTCCCTCAGAATCCAAATTGTGGAAAAGATACGTGCTCCTTATCGAGCTCAGAATGAGAGAAAATCGGAGGATACATCGATGACTCAATCTGAGTCAAAGACGAAATCCAAAGATCACTCCAAAGACACTCCCAAGACTAAGGGTGTGAATGCTAAAAGTAGGAAAAGATCAAGAGGATCACCAAGAAGTACCCCAAAAGTAAAGATTGAGGTTAATCAATCTGAGCTCCAAGGTACTACGAACAATAGATCCGTCCCACAAAACTCAAGCAAGCCAAGACTTGCCTGGGTAAAGAACAACTAACTCTTTCTCTCAGGTGAAGCGCAACTATCCTTGGTACATAGATAGGGTAAACTTACAGGGAACAAATGATAGCTCTATGCCACTTCACTAGATAATCTAGAGGGATCCCTCCCTCTGGATCGAAGGAAGGATACAACAGAAATCGGTCAAAGGCATTCACTCATTCGTCGCTCCTTGGTATTGACTTGTTAAGTAACTCAATTGTGTCAAAGGGAGAAGATATGTTACGACAAAAAGAGTTCTCATGAAAAGGTTGTTCCAAATGAAGATATGTTCCCCCACAGGTATGGTTCCTTTAATTTCTTGCTTATTTCTGCTTCCGCTTTCGTCTTCTGTACTTTGTTCTTTCTAGCCTCCTTATCAAAAAAACAAAAATTGGAACTATTACCTCGAAGGGAACACATCGTCTCATATCGGAGGCTCCCCAAATTAGAAGTTTGCAAACCTTGGTAAAAAAGGTACGTAATTCTCTCTCTATCTATGCAAACTTTTCTTATGAAGACATTATTCGTTGGACAAATCAGTCTTCCCTAGCAAGAGAACTAAGAAAGATCACCTCAGAAAGGAAGGAACTCACTAAGGTATGTTTTCCTCTCTCTATGTTTCTTATATCTCTTGAAATCCTTTAATGATTGGCTGAAACTTGAATGATCTCTTGTCTCTTGCTCCTAAATCTCATAGAGCTCTACAACTCTTAATTTCTATGTAAGATTGGCTTTGTGTAATGCCTAAATCGTGTCTTTCCTCTATACGATCATTTACATGATTGCATGCTTCTCTGAAACCTCATTTTGCATGAACAAGGTCTTATTTGTAGCCCAAAAGAGTCCGCTTGATGATTTGATCCCTCATTATAAGCCCAAAGGATAGAGGTACTCTAAAGCCATCCCTTAAGCCTAAATCATGATTGTATATTCCTATGAGTCAATCTTATGTCATCACATCTGGAATCTCTCATCATGATTTTTAAATTATCCATATTATTATTTTGTATGATATTCTCTTGTACCATCTCTGGTAACGATACCCCCCATATGAACACTAAGATCTTTTTGGATTGTCATTGTCACGCGAGAAGTTTGATTGGGTGGAGTTAGAGGTGCAACGTGTCAGGGATGCATGTCTGCAGCGTGTAATGGTTCGAGGACTAGTTGACGTGTGAAAATTAAAGATGGAAGGTAATTATTGCGAAATTGAGAAAAGGAAAGGTGAAGAATGATGTTTGGAAAGTGTGAAATTCTTGTGGTAATTATGGAGTGTGAACAAGGAAAGAAAATCTCAACGACCGATTTACAAAATCCTACAAGGAACGATTCGGCTAACTCTACCCCCTTATTTAAACCCACATTCCCAAATCCCTAACCTCACGCTCCACAAAAATGGCCTCCAACTCCTCCTCCCAAAACCCCACACTTGTCATCGCCAATGATGAAACCCTTGAAACACTCCTCCAGAAATTGACCGCCGTAGGTTACATGTCCCAAAATCCTCTCATCCCAAATCCTTCTCCTATACTCCCTCAGTCTCCTGTCATCGATCCCATGACCGCCATTGTTATCTACAAAGAACCCATAGCCACTAAACCCTCTTTCCCTGAAACCCTTGCTTCTCCTCTCCCAAATAAGCCAATCATCGAGGTCGACGAGGATGAGTCTCGACCTTCCAGCGACGTCTCTGAGACGGCGCCAAGGCAGGACGAAACCCTAGATGACTTCGAAAAGGAGCTTGAAGCTGATGTTCTCATTCTTTCATCTCAGAAGGGAAAGAAGGTGAGCAACAACGGCAACGTCATCGGGAAAAGGAAAACCCGCTCTCAGTTGGCCAGAGAAGCCGCTCAGATGACTTCTGAGAAGACGATCGAGGAGACGCCTGAGCCCAAATCGCCTATGCCAAAGAAAGCCAGGGTTACTCCCTTGTCAAGGAAGAGCGCCAGAAAGGGGAAGGAAGTGGCTGTGAAGAAAGAAAGTCCGTCGCTGAAAGATGTGTCAAGGAGATCAATTGTGAGAGAATTGATTATGGAAGAAGAGTTCATGAAGGAAAATGGACTAGAGATGGTGTCTGTTTGTGCCTAAAAATACGACGAGTGTGGAACGCGTGGAAGCTACGCGTAGAAGGACATCATCGACGCGACGAGGTGAAAGGAAGATATCGTCGACGTAACGAGACGTGGCAAAGGTCTCGTTCATCTCAAGGATTAGGCCGGCCTAGTGTATTCTATCTTATTCTATATTATATTATTGTAAATGGTAAAAGATACGGTAGAGAATATCTTCTACCTTGTTTATTATATCGTTATTTAGATAGAAGGAAAAGATAAGATCTCGTTTCCTTAAAGATATTGTTAGGGTTAGCCTATAAATAAAGGCTAACGCCTGCTTTGTAATCATCTCAGCCGTCATTCGAGTAATATCAAGCTAAAGTTTCAACCCTAATTTCCTGCCTTGTTATTGAGTGTTGAGATTATACCGTATTCTATGATCTTTGCCCTACAATTGCTTAGTTATCTTCTCGTAGGTAATTTCGCTACAAACAATTGGCGCCCACCGTGGGGCAAGATCAAAAAGGTATAGTCTTTCCATACGAAAAAAGCTTCTTTTTTTGCAGGGAATCATGACAAGTCCGACCAACAGCCCGCGCAATGGTGAAGAGAGGTCTGAAGAAGAGGATCACACAACGTTTCCTCTGGCTCCGGTGAATGAAGACGAAAGAAAAGGTCTCGAAATCACCCCCAGCACCCCAAAAGAAAGCGCCCCCACAGAAAAACAAGGGATAGATGGTGAAGTAACCAATGTGGCCACCGTCCGAGTGCAGATCGAGTCCTTCGAAAAAACTCAAGCCGAAGCCCTGCAGGCAAGCGGGAAGACGGCGTCGGAACTCACCAAGGAGAACGAGAGGTTGAATTCCATAATCAAGGAACTCAAGGCAGGTTCCACGGGGCAACATACCTACGTCCGCGGCCAGAGCATCGTTCGACGCCTCGATATGGACGTAGCCATCGAAGAAGACGACGTATACCATCCCCAAGAACACCATGGTTACGTCTTCCCCAAGGAAGAAACCCAGAAAAAGAAATCTGAAGAGACCTTAACCTCAGACACCGTCGCTGCGCTCGTAGCAAAACAAGTCGGAGCCTTGAGGAAAGAGATGATGTTGATGCCCGGGGCCCCCAAATCCATAATCCCTGAAGACGAATTCGGATTCGAGGAAAGCCCGTTTGTTGCCGCTATCTCCGGCAAGAAGATCGCCAAGAAATTCACCGTCGCGGACCTCCCCGTCTATGATGCGTCAGACGACCCGGAAGAACACGTCTTGCTCTAGAAAGCTAAGCTCTCGACAAGTCCGATCGAACCAAAATTAAAGGAAGAAATGATGTGCAAGTTCTTCAGCTCAACGCTAAAAGGTCCAGCCTTGACGTGGTTCATCCACTTGCCCAAGGGAAGTATCTCCTCCTATGCCGAGCTCTCCAACCAATTCCGATTGCAATTCGCCAGCAGTAAGTTGTTCTTAAAACAACCCTCAGATCTCCATAACATGCGTATGAACAAGGGAGAGACCATAAGGGCCTTCTTGAAACGCTTCAATGACGAAAAGATTACGATCCCAGATTATACTGAAGCCACCGCCACCGACGCGTTCAGGCGAGCACTCCCCCGAGATAGTGATTTGTATAAAGAACTGACGAAGACTCGTCCCGAGTCATTCGTCTCGACTAGGGAAAGAGCCATGGAAGCCATACGATTGGAAGAAGATCTCCTAAGGTACAACGAAGAAAATTCTCGATCTCCACGTAGACGGTGCATGCTGTGAGCGAGGTCGATAGCGTCTACATGGTAGACAAATGTATCTCTATGAAGACCGACGCGTTGCGAGTCATGAGCGCGATGGAAGGATTACGTGACGTACAATGGCCGAGAAAGCCGAATCCCGGAAGGAGACCCGGAACAGGGAAGGGGTATGATGAGGCTAAAGTCGTAGTGCCAAATCAAAGAAAACTCTAAACACTAACTAAAGTATAGCAAACAAGTAGAGGTCGAACCCAAGGGAATCAAAACACCAATCGCTATGCAGTCAAGCGAAATACCAACTAACGAACAACTAACAAGTAACCAGGGGGATTTTGATTGTATGAAACACAAAAGTAACAAGTATCAAGCAAAGGGAGTTTGGGTGAGAATATGATGAGAAGGGGTTTCACCTAGCAAGTATCCACACAACAGTCAATCAAGTTGATCATAGATTTATCTCAAGTTCTATTCAATCCTAGGGAATGTTCCTATTCCAATCTTTAATATATCAGCAGGCCAACCGGTCCTGATAATACTTACTATTCAACAATCAGGGAAACCTCTCAAGATTAGATGAAATAGCTGCAAAGGGCACATGAATCATAAGGATGCATGCAATAACTTACCACCGTCAAGTATTAACATGTAATCAATTCTCTTTCATAAAAGCAATCAACTACCAGATCATGCAGATATGAATGCTACAATGACAAGGAATTCCACCATATATTCCTAGTCTAGCAATAGAAAACTATCAATCAAACTAGGTGATCAAGCTAGCAAAACTAATATAAATCAATAGATGAAGAACAAGAGAATTAATACAAACCCATAGGAAAAGAACAAGAGTTTAGAAATCTCACAACTTAATAACTGAAGGTTTCAACCGCTAAGTAAAACAATGGAGATTAGTTCCTGCTCATGGTTGCAGAACTAAATTGTCTGATGGAAAAGATGATAGAAAAGATTATAATAGAAAGAAAGAAACTAGGGTTCTTAAATAGAGACTAACCCTAAAAATATATGGTAAAAGATATATCCTAAAACTAATTAATAAAAGGAAAGAAACAAAACAAGGAAAAGAAATAAATCAAACTAAAGCAAACGAAGTAAGAACGAGACATAGCTCATAGAGGTACGACGGCTGCCCATAAATATCAAGCAGCTTGCTTGATTTAATTAATTGCACTCCATCGGCCCATCTACTTCATCTGCTTGCTTCCAAATATTCAGCCCAGTCCAACAGAGCAAGCCCAGTCCAATCTTCATAAAATCAGCTGCTTGCTTCCAAATAGGCCGGCCCATCTGCTCAACATTCCAACAACAACCTACCCGCGATCGCCGCTAATCAATACGCGATCGCCGTCGGTGATTTCTTCAAGTCTTCAACTCTTAATCGGTTATTATCTCTATTTCTTCACTTCTTAATAAATATCTCAGAACATAACAATGACTCGAAACACATATAATAATACTCCTAAATCAATGTAATAATCCCTAGTTACGCTATACAAAGTGCAACGTATCAAATACCCCCATACTTAGACTTTTACTCGTCCCGAGTAACTTACAGAAAAGGTACCCATACAATAAAATACTCAAAGTCTCAGGAAGTACAAGAATATCTCCTAGTGATTACATAACCAATAAGCTCTTCCAAAACACACAAAACACAACAACAATAATCAAGAACAATGTGATAAAATAAACACATACCCAGAACTACACCTTATTCCTCCAAGTGACCTACCCGAATCCTCCTATACGCCTCCTTATTATGTCTCCATACGCCAAGATGATACAGATCCTAAAACACTCAATTTTTTATAACACTCATCTTGCTTGGGCACCCTTTCGGGTTTTCATCCCAACCACTCAATAATTGTTCCAGGCTCACAAAACTCACATCACTCAAGACTTATTTTTGCCTCAACCTAATGCCGGTCAAGCCACCTTCTTATTGCATAGATCTTGCTATCCAAGGATTTTGTATGCCTTTTTTCAATTTTTGTGGCTTTTTCATACAATATATATTCAATAAGCTTATGCAGATACAACCAACACCCAAATAATTACATGTGAATACATTCTCCTCCCCCATACTTAAACATTGCATTGTCCTCATTGAAATGGAAGACATAAAAACGAACCCAGGGAAGGAGACAGAAGACTCACATACAAGGTCGGATGACCTTCCTCCAATAAAACTCAAAGTGTGGTAGAATGAGAAACTAGATGAGAACTAAATGGAATCCAATAATGCATAGCTCATCTAAAGCAAAAGAAAGAATACCTCCAATGTAGAAAGTGACCAAAATAAATCAACTCCTTGTAAAGAACATGGTAACCAACAAACTAAGCTCCAACGAATGTAGATCTAGAATGATAGTACCAATGAAACCAAACTTGATGTAATACAACTCCTTACTTTCTTTTCTCTCATATATTTTTTTTTTCTGCACTCTATTTTTTTTAATCCGATATATTTTTTTTTTCTCGGAATGATTTTCGGATTTTTTTTTTTTTTTAAGACGGAAGAGAAGACATACAACGAGATTGGCTACTGATTGTAGCGGACCCTAAGCTTCGGTGATTTCCTCCTGTCCATAGAAAAACTAAAAAGAAAATTAAACCGAACAAAAACAAATAAAAACAAACTCAAACCTCGGGTTGCCTCCCGAGTAGCGCCTTATTTTATGTCGTGGCTCGACATGAAACTCAAGAGATTTAACTAACGCCATTTGGCTTTGTAAAAACAGTCTCTTGTCTGAATTCCCTCTTGAACCACTCATGGAACGCCTTGAATCTCGTCCCTCTTACCTTGACCACCTTGTCTTTAGCAATGAAGGTGGTTTCATTCACTTTCTCCTCCTTGACCGTATCAGGCGGCTGTTTAAGCTCAATGTCAAGTGTCTGCACACTAGACATCAATGGTATCTCGCCTGGCGAGGTCAGTAATGGAGGGCGATTGCCCAAAGGGTGTGAAAAGAGCTTACCTTTAGGCTCTGGCTTAGCCTGGCACTCCTGCATGTTAGTAGACAAAACAATATCTACTTTGGGGGGTTCTAAGAGATTCTCTAAAACAGGTTGCAATTCATCCTTACAAGTAGGCTTAATCACATCAATAGCACATAGAGAATTCTTATCAATGGGATCCATATCATATATATTATATTCTACCTTATCCCCATCAAACTCCATAGAGAGAGTCCCACTATTAACATCAATTTTCGTTTGTGCTGTTTTCATAAAAGGTCTACCTAACAGTATAGGTGTGACATTATTAGCATGCTCCATATCTAACACAAAGAAATCAGCAGGAAAAATCAGATCACCAACCATAACAAGAACATCTTCAACAACCCCTTTCGGGTATACAGTAGACCTATCAGCAAGTTGAATAACAGTTCCTGTTTTATGCAAAGGTCCTAAGCCTAGTGATTCATACAAAGAGTAAGGTAAAACATTGATTGATGCACCTAAATCTAGCATGGCTTTGTCAAATTTAGTTTCACCAATCACACATGGAATGCTAAATATGTCTGGATCACCACATTTCTTAGGCATGCGTTTTTGAAACACTGCAGAAACTTGTTCACTTACTTCAACTTTTTTCTTTCCTTTTAGTTTTTGATTTCTTTTGATAGTGCAAACTTCTTTCAAAAACTTAGCAAATCTAGGAATACTCTTAACAAGTTTGAGCAAAGGAATGTTTACCTCACACCTACTAAAGGTTTCGAAGATTTCCTTGTCGTTCTCCAGCCTTCGAGTATCCTTCAATGCCTCAGGAAAGGGAGCAACAGGCTTCTGAGAGAATAGAGGTGGAAAATTCGGGCGAACATAATTATCAATATACTCAGGGGTCTCCTGGCGATCGCCATCAACAACCGGCGATCGCGGATGATTTTTCACCTCAGCTTCTGGAATGTCATGGCGATCGCCATCGCCATATGGCGATCGCGGTCGGGATGCAGATCCTGTTTTGCTCTCTGTAATCTCATGGCGATCGCCACTCAGATCTGGCGATCGCGGTTTTGGCACAGAACAGTCATTTAAAGTTTTTCCGCTCCTCAAGAACACTGCACTGACGTTCTCTCTCGGGTTTCTTACCGGTTCCCTGGCCTCTAATTTACTCACAGCTTGAGCAATCTGTCCTAACTGATTTTCAAGATTTTGGATGCTTGATTCCGTCTTAGCGTTTTGTTGCATCACAGTCTGAGCTAAGGACTTGATCATATCTTCAGCAGTCATAGAATTCTGAGGTCTAGGTTGCTGATAATTAATATTAGAAGAGTCATACCTTGGCCTTGGTTGCCATCCACCAACAGCGTTTACCTCAGCATTGGGATCATGAAGGGAAGCATTTTTCAGCATCAAAGCCTTTACCATCTCTTTCAACTCATTCATGTCAGTTTGTAATTGATCTGAATTAATTGCTTTGACTGAGTGGGATCCCTGTCTACTGCTAAACTGCCTTGAACTTTCAGCCAGCTCTTCAAACATTTCAGTGGCCTGAGGTATAGTTAGTTTCAGAAAATTACCTCCACAAGATGCGTTTACCATTCGACGATCCTCATCAATCAGCCCACTGAATAAGTACATAAGAAGATCATGGTCAGTATAACTATGGAATGGGCAGCTTGAGCAAAGCTTCTTGAATCTCTCATAATACTCATAAAGACTCTCAGTTGAGTGTTGTTGAATGGTTGTGATTTCCTTCTTCAAAGTGCTCAGTTTTGTGGCTGGAAAATATTTCTCCAAGAAGACTTTTTTCATCTTAGCCCATGTATCAATACTCCCTGGAGTTTGATAATAGAGCCAATCATTCGCAGCGTCTTTCAGAGTAAATCCGAAAGCTCTCAGCATGACCTGCTCCTCAGTAACACCTCTTGGCTTCATACTAGAACATATGGCATGGAATTGAGCCAAGTGTTTGTTGGGATCTTCTCCTGCTAAGCCATGGAAGTGTGAAAGCTCGTGAATTAAACTAGCTTTTAATTCAAAATTCACACCTTCTTCAATCTCAGGAAACCTCACTGCTAAAAGTTGTTGGCTTAAGTCTGGGGCAGTGAGTTGCCTCATAGTAGGCAATAGTGGTCCATGTCGATCACCCATCCCGTTATCTTGGTTCAGAGCTGCTCTTTGGTTCCAAAGGAATGTCCTTTTAATCTCTGGGTCAAGGGCAACAAGAGATGAATCAGTAGCATGGGTCTGAACCATAAAGGTTCACACCAAACAGTTGATAATTTCACAATTAACACAGAATCAGAAAAATTTCAATTCCCCGGCAACGGCGCCAAATTTGATGAGGCTAAAGTCGTAGTGCCAAATCAAAGAAAACTCTAAACACTAACTAAAGTATAGCAAGCAAGTAGAGGTCGAACCCAAGGGAATCAAAACACCAATCGCTATGCAGTCAAGCGAAATACCAACTAACGAACAAGTAACAAGTAACCAGGGGGGGTTTTGATTGTATGAAACACAAAAGTAACAAGTATCAAGCAAAGAGAGTTTGGGTGAGAATATGATGAGAAGGAGTTTCACCTAGCAAGTATCCACACAACAGTCAATCAAGTTGATCATAGATTTATCTCAAGTTCTATTCAATCCTAGGGAATGTTCCTATTCCAATCTTTAATATATCAGCAGGCCAACCGGTCCTGATAATACTTACTATTCAACAATCAGGGAAACCTCTCAAGATTAGATGAAATAGCAGCAAAGGGCACAAGAATCATAAGGATGCATGCAATAACTTACCACCGTCAAGTATTAACATGCAATCAATTCTCTTTCATAAAAGCAATCAACTACCAGATCATGCAGATATGAATGCTACAATGACAAGGAATTCCACCGTAATAGAAAACTATCAATCAAACTAGGTGATCAAGCTAGCAAAACTAATAGAAATCAATAGATGAAGAACAAGAGAATTAATACAAACCCATAGGAAAAGAACACGAGTTTAGAAATCTCACAACTTAATAACTAAAGGTTTCAACCGCTAAGTAAAACAATGGAGATTAGTTCCTGCTCATGGTTGCATAACTAAATTGTCTGATGGAAAAGATGATAGAAAAGATGATAATAGAAAGAAAGAAACTAGGATTCTTAAATAGAGACTAACCCTAAAAATATATGGTAAAAGATATATCATAAAACTAATTAATAAAAGGAAAGAAACAAAACAAGGAAAAGAAATAAATCAAACTAAAGCAAGGGAAGTAAGAACGAGACATAGCTCGTAGAGGTATGACGGCTGCCCATAAATATCAAGCTGCTTGCTTGATTTAATTAATTGCACTCCATCGGCCCATCTACTTCATTTGCTTGCTTCCAAATATTCGGCCCAGTCCAACAGAGCAAGCCCAGTCCAATCTTCATAAAATCAGCTGCTTGCTTCCAAATAGGCCGGCCCATATGCTCAACATTCCAACAACAACCTACCCGCGATCGCCGCTAATCAATCCGCGATCGCCGTCGGTGATTTCTTCAAGTCTTCAACTCTTAATCGGTTCTGATCTCTATTTCTTCACTTCTTAATAAATATTTCAGAACATAACAATGACTCGAAACACATATAGTAATACTCCTAAATCAATGTAATAATCCCTAGTTACGCTATACAAAGTGCAGCGTATCAGGGTACTGCGAGTTTCATAACGATACGGGTCACACGACGGATGGTTGTTACACCCTGAGAAAAGAAGTGTTAAGGTTGCTGAAAAGAGGAGATCTAAAATACCTACTCTCCAAAGAAGGAAGGAACGTGTTTGAAGGGGTGAAGAGAGAAAGGAAGTCCCCTACTCCACCTCCACCTCCGTCAAGTCATACCCGGACTATACACACCATCATCGGAGGCTCTTCCATGAGTGGCTATACCGTGTCCGACGCCAGAAGAAATATTAAGATCCTACGCCACGACAGCGACATGACAAGGGTTTACCAAATTCGCCCTATCAGAAGGAATTACCCAATCACGTTCGAAGAGCCAAACGACACGGTGGAGCATCACGACGGGTTAGTCATCTCCCTCACCGTCAGCAATTTCCTAGTCAAGAGGATTCTCATAGACAATGGGAGCTCCACCAACATCATCACTGCGTCCGCCATAAAGGAACTCAGACTTTCCAACGACGATGTCATAAAGAAGCATGTCCCTCTAGTGGGGTTCAGTGGCAAGCATGTTGGGAGAGATCACGTTGGCAACATACGCTTAATATGCAAGCCAAGTTTGCAGTAATGGAGATCGAATCACCCTACAATATTATCCTGGGAAGACCTTGGCTGCACGACATGAAAGCTATACCCTTAACGTATCACCAATCCTTGAAATTCCCGTCTCCATGGGGGATCCAAGAAATCAAAGGCGAGCTTCAAGTCGCGAGAGAGTGCTACAACATTGGGATGAAAAAAGCCACTAAGGCATCGATGGATAAAGAAAAGAAAGCATAGCAATCAAGGAATCGCAAAGAAAAAGCTAGGGGTGGAAAGTCAATCCCCGACGCAATGGGAAGTACAGAGTTGAACAAGCAAAGGAATACTAATATGCCAAGTAAGTACGAGCAAAAGATCCAAACAAAGAGCAACAACCCAAGCTACATGTTTCTGAAACACCATCCGCCATAAGCCTAAAGAAGTAATAAGAGCTTCTGAGTTTCGTAGCGTTATTTCCTTTATGTTCTTTCTTGCATGAGTAGGATTAGTATCTTTCAAGAGTCTCAATGAATTTAGCATCGTTATCTTAGCGTCGGAGCGACAAGGGGTCGCGACGACTAGGGGTAAGCGTAGAAGTCAAAGTTTGTCAGTTCGTGATGCATTTTCTTTATTAATATATGAATACACTCTTTTTCTCCGACATGTTAAAGTATGCTGAGTTGTTCAATTTCCAAATTACTTGCTCTCTGTCTATGACGTAACATCAAGCTTAATAAGGCCGCGGCGAAAATCCGTGCCGGGGAGGAATTTCGTTAGCCTATGCGTTCAAGGCTCCATCTACGCGTAGACAACGTTAGCCGAACCGCCGACCCTGAGTCGAAGCTCCCCATTATTGTTAGCGACGTGTGGCAATGGTCATGGGGAATGAAGCCCGACACCTCACGAAACCGGCACGACCCTCTGAGCGAAGAAGGGAAACCTATCGCCACGACCACTCTCCAGGAACGCATACTCGCGCCTTCCACGGACCCTCTGAGAGCCATGAATCCACGGGCTAAACGCCAAACCGGCAGGGATGCGTCCACCGGCATCGTAAGTCCTAACAATCTAGAAATCGGACGCCACATGATGAATAGGTCCGTCGATTAAAAGAGTTCGACGTCGACCTAAACGCTAGCGTGAGGCAACGGACCCACCTTAAAAGTAAGGGGTAACATCACAAGCTGATAAAAATCACACGCTGACCTATGTCCGCCACTCGCTTCAGGGTTCGGAGAAAATGTTGGACCTAACCTTCATGTAAGCCGGCAACGTAACTAAAGCAACCGCAATGACCATACCATCTTATTAAGTAAACAAAATCTTCTAACACGTTCACTACGAGCGAAGTATCGTACTAGGGGTGGGAAAACCACACCCTACAAAGATAAAGTAGGAGCCAAAGAACCAACCCTACGTACTCATAAATAAGCTACGCGTAGAAGATCCCAATGATCAAAAGCCAAAGGTTCTGCACACACGCGAAACAAGATACGCGCACCAAAACAAAGTACATAAGAGATGCAGACCAGATAAGGGGTAAAATCCTAAGATGTCTGCAACGTGATGATTGTCGCGTAAGATGCAAGAAATAAAATACGACATACAATAAGTAAAGAAGAATCCACGAGTCTTTGATAGCTCTAACCTAGTCTACAAGAAGCCTAGGTCAAACCTACCAAAAGGGGTGGGAGTACTCGAGAAATCAAGAAGCACCCCCGAGATAAAAAAATCGATTCGAAAAAAGGATCCAAAAGTCACTCGAGTAACGTATGGACGAGTACGCCGTCACCAACAAAAGGAAGACTAGATACAATGACATATTCGAGTCACATAAGATCTTGAAGACGTCGGCAATGATGCGTATAGTAAAGATTCAAAAGAGAGAAAATGCGAACTCACTCGAAGGATTCCAGCACTCGATCAACCAAGTGCATTCCTCACCAAGAGTCGATTTATTTACATAATATAAGAAGTCGGCCCAATGACGATCAGCCTGGCTCCCCTCAATAGCAATCTTGGTTGCTTTGGGTCTTGATCTAAGACCTACCCTCCCGACCGTTCTGGTCTGAACGTTAAAAGAATGTGCAAGATCGTCGACGGCAAGGTCAACGCCATGTTTCTCCTTCACGTCGTCCAAAGCGCCCAAAATCCTCCAAACGCTCGGCAAAAGCTGCCCTACGGCCACTCCTAGAGCGAGCATGAACGCCTTCGTCAACGGAGAGAAAGGAAATCGGTGACCAGTAAGGAAAGGGTATTCGCATACCGCAATCCACCCTGACCGATGTGCATCAGCAAGTACCCCTTGAGGAGGTATCTCAATCTCCACCTCGGGACCGAGATTCGCCAACGATCTCAATCTCTCGACATCGCGTGCATCCGTTGACTTACAGTCGGAATCCTTCAAGATAAAGTTGGGTACGTAGAAATAAGCCATTTTTTAAGAGTTAGAAGAAGAGATCTGAAGAAAGGAGAAGCAGATGATCTTTTTTGAGCGTAAATAAACGAGAAAGCAAAAGATAATCAGAATAGATGAATTGTAGCAGGAGTAGGAAGAGAATGAAGATCTCCCCTTTATATAGCCCGAGAGATCGCGAAGAGTACGGGAGAAAGTTTAACGGCATTATAGCCGTTGGAAAACTAGCCGTTGCGATTGAACGTTATCAGCACAGATAACAAAGCTCCTCGCATGCCACATGTAAATGATTGAAGAAGAAGGACGATCAAAGCTCTGCGACGATAATAAAAATTCAAGTGACGTAATCATCAACGCGTTCCTGGTGTAATGAAGACGTATTCCATGAACAAAGAAGGCGTCTCCCAGCTCTACTAGACGTCAAGCCCTGTAAGACGCCTTAGGGGTATTGTTTGTGCCTAAAAATACGACGAGTGTGGAACGCGTGGAAGCTACGCGTAGAAGGACATCATCGACGCGACGAGGTGAAAGGAAGATATCGTCGACGTAACGAGACGTGGCAAAGGTCTCCTTCTTCTCAAGGATTAGGTCAGCCGAGTGTATTCTACCTTATTCTATATTATATTATTGTAAATGGTAAAAGATACGGTAGAGAATATCTTTTACATTGTTTATTATATCGTTATTTAGATAGAAGGAAAAGATAAGATCTCGTTTCCTTAAAGATACTATTAGAGTTAGCCTATAAATAAAGGCTAACGCCTGCTTTGTAATCATCTGAGCCGTCATTCGAGTAATACCAAGATAAAGTTTCAACCCTAATTTCCTGCCTTGTTCTTGAGTGTTGAGATTATACAGTATTCTTTGATCTTTGCCCTACAATTGCTTAGTTATCTTCTCGTAGGTAATTTCGCTACAAACAGTGTCCGAGCTTCTCAAAGCACAGAAGTGGGGACAGTTGTTCGCTGAGGGAGAAAGTGTCAATGTCGAGCTCTTCAAGGAGTTCTATGGAAGCTTTACACTAGAAGAAAGACCACACACCATCACGGGGAAGTTTACCGCAGGGGGACAACATTGTTCCATCTCAAGCATCGAACTCGCTTTCATTCTTGGGGTTCCTCATGAAGGCTTTTGCAGCTACTCCAAGGGACAATGGCCGCAGAATGTTCAGCCTTTGGAATTTAAGAAGAGGATCAGTGAAGATGACAATCCTTCAAACACCGATGTCAAGACAAATTCCATGGGGGTGGTTGTTTGTGCCTAAAAATACGACGAGTATGGAAAGCGTGGTAAGCTACGCGTAGAAGAATTATCTTGACGCGACGAGAGGAATGGAAGACGTGACGAGACGTGGCGAAGGTCTCGTTTATCTCGAAGATTAGGTCGGCCAAGTGTATTTTATCTTATTCTTTATTATATTCTTGTAATTGGTAAAAGATACGGTAAAGAATATCTTTTACCTTATTTGTTATATCGTTATTTAGATAGAAGGAAGAGATAAGATCTCGTTTTCCTTAAAGATATTATTAGGGTTATCCTATATATAGAGGCTAACGCCTGCTTTGTAAGTATTCGGCCTCCATTCAAGTAATACCAAGTTAAAGCTTCAACCCTAATTCCCTACTTTGTTCTTGAGTGTTGAGATTATACCGTACTCTTTGATCTTTGCCCTACAATTGCTTAGTTATCTTCTCGTAGGTAATTTCGCTACAAACAATTGGCGCCCACCGTGGGGCGAGATCAAAAAGGTGTCGTCTCTGCATACGAAAGGAACAACCTCGCCCGCAGAAGCCATGAAAGATTCTAGATTGATCAACAATCTTCGAAACGAAGCCTTCACCGTGTTAGGAGGACCGCCGTCCTATACAACCTCCAACGCTAAGAGGCTCGCAAGGACCATCGAAGGACAAGACGATTCCGTTCCAACTCGCCACTCCAGAGCAGCCAATCGTGATCTGCCTATCACGTTCGAAGATCCAAACGAAAGAATCAAACATCACGATAGCCTGGTGATCTCCGTGGTGATTCTGAATTGTAACGTGAAAAGAATCCTAGTAGATAACGGATGTTCGACCAACATCATCACTCTCTCTGATGTTCTTGAACTCGGGCTTTCAGTCGACGATGTCGTCGGGAAGCGTATCCGTTTGAAAGGCTTCAGCGGAGAGATCTCCGAGATGTTAGGGGAAATTTCCCTCGAGACAACAACCCAGGGCGTCAATCTCCCGACCAGATTCGCCATGATGGAAGCAGAGTCTCCTTATAACGCCATCCTCGGAAGACCCTGGATCCATGATATGCGAGCAGTTCCGTCTACATACCACCAATCCCTGAAGTTCCCAACGCCCTGGGGAATACGCGAAGTCAAAGGCGAACCCTATACGGCCAAAGAGTGCTACCGGATTGGGATGAAAGGGATCACGACGCCAGAAATTAGAAAAGACGAGGTAAAAGAATTTCGAGTCAAGACGCCGACTAAGTACGTTAAGCCAAAGTGTCCCGAGTTAGAAGACGTGGTTATCGACGATTCTAAACCAGAAAGAATCCTAAAATAGGAACCGATGTCCCCAAAGAGATTAGAGGAGAATTGATAACATTCTTGAAGTCAAAAGCTAAATGCTTCTCATGGAGCCACGAGGACATGACAAGCATATCTCCAGACGTGATGCTCCACAAGCTAAACGTCGACTCAAAGTTCACTCCAGTCAAACAGAAGAGGAGGAAATTCGCTCCCGAACGCAACAAGGTTATAGACAAAGAAGTTAAGAATCTCCTCGAAACAGGCAAGATACGAGAAGCAAAGTACCCCGACTGGCTCGCCAACCTCGTAGTCGACCAAAAGAAGAACGGGAAATGGAGAGTATGCGTCGATTTCACAGACCTTAACAAAGCCTGTCCTAAAGATTCCTTCCCACTCCCTCACATCGACGCCATGGTAGATGCGACGACAGGGCATGAGATACTAACGTTCATGGACGCGTTCAGCGGATATCACCAGATACAGATGAACCCCGACGATCAAGAAAAGACCACGTTCGTGACAAACCAGGGGATATATTGCTACAAGGTCATGCCTTTTGGCCTCAAGAATGCCGGAGCTACGTATCAACGACTGGTGAATAAGATGTTCGGGGAGCAGATAGGGGACACGATGGAAGTTTACATAGACGACATGCTTGTGAAGTCTAAACGAGCAAAAGATCACGTAACACACTTGAAGGAGGCGTTCGAGATCCTGGAAGTGTATAACATGAAACTCAACCCTACCAAGTGTTCCTTCGGGGTCTCTTCCGGAAAATTCCTCGGATATGTAGTAACTCAGAAGGGAATAGAAGCTAGTCCCGAACAGATTAAAGCCATACTCGATCTCGAATCTCCACGTTGCGTGAAAGACATCCAGAAGCTGACAGGAAGAGTCGCCGCGTTAAATAGGTTCATCTCCAAAGCCTCCGATAGAAATCGACTCTTCTATGACACTCTCCGGAAGAGCGAGTCTTTCTCTTGGACGGAACGCCACGAAGAAGCCTTCACGGTGCTTAAGAATTATCTGACGAATCCCTTACTCCTAGCGAAGCCTAAGGAAGGAGAACCTTTGTTCTTATACCTAGCAGTCTCCGAGATTGCTATCAGCGCCGTTCTCGTAAGAGAAGAAGGGGAGGAGCAATGGCCCGTCTACTACGTAAGTAAAACATTGTCATCAGCAGAAACGAGGTACTCCGCCATGGAAAAACTGACTTTGGCATTAGTAATGGCGTCGGTGAAGTTGAAGCCCTACTTCGAATCCCATACCATCATAGTAAGAACCACGTCGCCTTTGAAGAACATAGTGAAGAAGAGAGAGTTATCAGGAAGAATGACGAAGTGAACGGTTCATCTCGGCGGCTACGACATCATCTACGAAGGAGGAAAAGCAATCAAATCCCAGGCATTAGCAGATTTCGTGGCAGATTTCAGTCCAACCCTAGAGCAAGAGGCAATCTCACAAGTAAACAAGGTAGAATTCACAAAGTGGACCTTGCACACAGACAGAGCGATGAACCAGAACGGGGTAGGACTAGGCATCGTCCTAAAATCTCCACAAGGGGATAGGGTCGTCCAAGCCATAAGGTGCGACTTCAAAGCGACGAATAATGAAGTCGAGTATGAAGCCTTGATTGCCGGTCTACGCGTCGCGATCGACCTACAGGTTCAAAAGCTTGATATCTATTGTGACTCACTGCTGGTAGTCAACCAAGTTCGAGGTGAATACGCCACTAAGATGACCTTGTACCTCAAAGTAGTAAAGGAACTATTCGAGAAATTCGTGAGCTGCCAAATCAGGCAAATCCCCAGAGACGCTAACGCGCAAGCCGACGCGTTGGCAAAGCTAGGTTCATCCATTGACCCGAGAGAATATCAAAAGATCTCATTCCTTCACCTCAGCAACGCATCTATCAACAAAGAAGCAAGTCCAGAACAAACGCTCACAATAAGGAGTCAAGATTCATGGGTAACGCCTTACTACGAGTGGTTTCAGCACGAACGCCTCCCAGGCAACGCGTATGAAGCAAGGCTATTGAAGCAAAAAGCGACTACCTTCGTAGTGGACAAGGGCCAATTACTAAAATGGTCATCAAACGGTGTGTTCTTAACGTGCCCGACAGAGGAAAAGATCCAAGACATCCTACGCTAGCTACACAACGGAGAATATGGCAATCCTTCAGGAGGGAGAAGCCTAGCGGCCAAAGCCTACTCGGCGGGGTATTATTGGCCCACGCTGAGACGAGACGCGATGAATCACGTCAAGAGGTGCGACGCTTGCCAAAGACACGCCCCGATCCCACATCAGTCGGCAAAAAAACTCCACTCCATAACGTCTCCTTGTCCATTCATGAATGGGGGATGGATATAGTAGGACCTATGCCCTTGACCCTAGGACCAAAGACACTAATGCTTGTCGTTACAGATTACTTCTCCAAATGGATGGAGGCCGAAGCGTTCAAGAACATCAAAGATTCCCATGTCATCTCCTTCATCGAAAGAAACATCATCATGAGATTCGAAATCCCTCACACCATTGTATGCGACAACGGATCGCAATTCATTAGCAAGAACATCGTATCGTTCTGCGAAGACAAAGGTATACGTCTATTCTACTCGACGCCAAGATATCCTCAAGCGAACGGGAAAGCAGATCAACTTGGGCGGATCAACTCCAGGCTATAGTGTGGGCTGATAGAACGATGCGTAAGAGAGCGACGGGCAGAACACCATTCTCTCTCGTGTATGGGTGCGAAGCCGTCCTGCCAATTGAGGTGGAAGTACCGACAGAAAGATATCGGTCTCTCCCTGAGGAAAGAAACACTCCAATGATGACGTTCATGATAGATAAGATCGACGAGATAAGAAACAATGTAGCATTGAAGATGGCGGCACAGAAACAAATCGTTGCCCGAAGCTATAATCGACGAGTAAAAGCAAGAACTTTCCAAGTAGGAGACTGTGTCTTAAGAAAACTATTTCCAAATACCGAGGATAAGAGCGTCGGAAAGCTCGCCGCGTCCTGGGAAGGTCCATACCAAATAGCACGAGTCGTAGGACGAGGAGCCTACAAACTCATTACACCAGAAGGGGTACCATTGATGCGTTCATGGAACGCAACACATCTTAAGAAATATTACCATTAGAGAACGTGATAGTTGATTTGATTTCTACCTGTTCCTATGCATATTTTAGATATCTCATTATGTCCAAGCATGTTTTAGCGTCGAAACGACAAAGGGGTCGTCAAGACTAGGGGTAGACGTCTTAGTTCATCAGAATTCATGAAGTCTTCATTAATACATAAGTATGCACTTTCCTGTCTGATATGCAATACATGCCGAGTTGTTTCATTTCAAAGTACTTGCTCTGTGTCTATGACGTAACACCAAGCTTAATAAGGCCGCGGCGAAAATCCGCACCGGGGGCAAATTTCATTAGCATACGCGTTTAAGGCTCCATCTACGCGTATGCAACGTTAGCCGAACCGCTGACTCCGAGTCAACGCTTCTCATGATTGTTAGCGACGTGTGGAAATGGTCATGGGGAATGAAGCCCGGCACCTCACGAAACCAGCACGGTCCTCTGAGCGAAGAAGGGAAACCTATCGCCACGACCACTCTCCAGGAACGCGTACTTGCGCCTTCCACGACCCCTCTGAGAGTCATGAATCCACGGGAAAAACGCCAAACCGGCAGGGATGTGTCCACCGGCATCGTAAGTCCTAACAATCGAGAAATCGGACGCCACACGATGAATAGGCCTGTCGATTAAAAGAGTTCGACGTCGACCTAACGCTAGCGTGAGGCAACAGACCCACCTTAAAAGTAAGGGGTAACGTCACAAGTTGATAAAATCGCACGTTGACCTATGTCCGCCACTCGCTTTAGGGTTCGGAGGAAATGTTGGACCCAACTTTCATGTAAGCCGGCAACATAACAAAAGCAGCCGCGATGACCACAATGATACAAGGGGTAGAAAAATCGAAACCTCGAAGTCAAAGATCGACCTACGTGTCACAAGTAAGAAATGTTTGGCGAACCCGACTTCATAAAAGATTCAAAGTCAGATTCGCCAAAAGGGGATAGTAGTCCCACCAAAAGTTAAAGATAAGCCAAAGCCTTACGTAAAGAAAGAAGCAATAAGCGTCCAATACGTATTCAAAAAGAATTCGCCACACAAGAACGTGACGAAAAGCTAAAATCCATGTTCCACAAAAACAACCATGCAGCAAGAAAAAAGATGAAAGTTGGCTAAACTAAGAAGAAGGAGATACATCCTTATCCGAGGAAACAACGTTGCCACCTAAAGCTACATCCGCGTCACTAAGAGCTAAAACTGGCGAACTTGAGGGAACGCGTAGAAGAGAAACCTCCTCGGGTGGAACGGGATAAAGAACGGAAAATTCACCACGCTCGCATTCCACATCCTAATCTTCGTGGCGACCCGCACGAAACTCCTCCATAACCTGAATACAAGACGACCACGAATAGTAAGTACTAGTCTCTCGCAAGTTCTTCTCGTACACCTTTGCTTTCTCCTCGGCGTCAGCCTCAAGGGACGCGGCCTTTTCATTCAACACCTCGACGAGTCGCGCTAGCACACCCCTCCGTTTCGCCGTCTCCAACGTTTCCATACGAGCATCCTTCTCAGATACCGTGAGATGAGCAATCTTCTTGTTAAGGTATTTGATCTTCTTACCAAGATCACTCACCTCACCCTTCAAGGCCTCCTCGGATTTAGAACACTTATGGAGACGTTCCCAGGTACACAGCGAAGCTTGGAAGGCCTGAAAGATGTACACACCTGCCATTGTGCTATGAGAGAATCGCCCAAAACGTCCACGACTTGCATAGACAAATAATGGTTCCAAGAAGAGGTAGAAGTCAAAGCTTGCATCACCGGGATGAAGTTATGCGTAGGCGCTACGGAACGAGACACCATCGCAGGAAAGTCACTTACTTCAACATATGTAACGGAAGCTGCACCAGGATCCTTTATTTTGCCCTTCTCACTCTCCTTTGAAGGATCCGCGGGAAGTTCCTCTACCCCAACATTTAGAAGCGCGTCCGAAGACACCTGCACCCCCGTAACTGGTGGAGTCACCTCCTTTACGCATGCCGGAGTGGAAACCGCCTCTTCCTTCGCAGCTCTCAACTTTTCCTCTGAAATACATCTCCTCTTCGCAGTAATCAAGTCATGAGCGGATTCTTGATGAGTACGAGACGCGACGCTTGAAGCAAAACTGCGTTTAGTGTAGAAGATAAAAAAGAAAGAGAAAAGCAACGCATAACTTGTCAAGAGAGCTTACCTCGAGAAGGAATGGGGTCGCGAGACGATATCCCTACCCTTCACGGCCGGTAAAGGTATGTTCTACCAATGGAATCGCCATGATCTTCTTGGTAATCTCCTCTGATTCCTCTCGCGCCACAATAGCGTGGATATCAACTACGCACAAAGTCGCACGCAAGAATAAGCGTCAAGATGCATAAGTCTAAAGAAAATCATAAAGGATAAAGAAACATACTGGAAGGACTCCATTCTTCAAGCAAGAAAGCGCAATCTTTCCCCAAGGTAGATTTCCTGATGAAGTAGAACTTATCCGCCCAACCTCGGTCGGACGAAGTTCCTTCGTTCATCAAAGGAGGAACCCCGACGCGAGATTTGATGTTGATTCTACCCGCCGGAGGAGTAGAGAGAATGCAAGAGTGCATGACGTCGGAAATCGTGAACGCGATGTCGAAATTAGCCAAAATATGATCCAACACCGCCAAGCCTCTCCAAGCACTCAGAAGGACTTGCCCGACTGCAATACCCAAAGTAGTCAAGAAAGAACGGACCAAAGGGGAAAAGGGAAAGCGGTGTCTAACAAAGAAGGGATACTCGTAGACGCAAACCCATCCCGGGCGCAAGGCGTCAGCAAACACGTCAGAAGGAGGAATAGCGATTTCCACGTGAGCAGAAAGCCCTGCTATGGATCGAAAGAACTCGATGTTGCGAGCCGAAGAAGAACGGTGATTAACATCATTAAGGATCATCTTGGGATCGTAGATAATTGGAGCCATTGAGAAGAGAGAGTAAAGGTTAGGGTTTGCAAGAAGATTACGGATAAAAGAAAAGAAAGTCGGAACATGTTTAAATAAGGAAAGAAGATCTCGTTCGAGATTTTCCAAGAATCAATTTGTTACCGTTAGGGACAAATCCGAACGTTGGGGAAATAGCCGTTGGAGCGGATACGAATCAGTTAGCCACATTAAATGAAAATCGAAGAGAAGACATTTTTACGAAGTTAGGATTTCGGGTTGAATGAGTATTCAGCGCGTTCCGAATTTGATGAAGACGTATTCTATGAAGAAAGAAGGCATCTACCAGCTCTACTAGACGTTAAGCCCTGTAAGACGCCTTAGGGGTATTGTTTGTTCCTAAAAATACGACGAGTATGGAACGCGTGGTAAGCTACGCGTAGAAGAATTATCTCGACGCGACGAGAGGAATGGAAGACATGACGAGACGTGGCGAAGGTCTCTTTTATCTCGAAGATTAGGTCGGCCAAGTGTATTTTATCTTATTCTTTATTATATTCTTGTAATTGGTAAAAGATACGGTAAAGAATATCTTTTACCTTGTTTGTTATATCGTTATTTAGATAGAAGGAAGAGATAAGATCTCGTTTTCCTTAAAGATATTATTAGGGTTAGCCTATATATAGAGTCTAACGCCTGCTTTGTAAGTATTCGGCCTCCATTCAAGTAATACCAAGTTAAAGCTTCAACCCTAATTCCCTACTTTGTTCTTGAGTGTTGAGATTATACCGTACTCTTTGATCTTTGCCCTACAATTGCTTAGTTATCTTCTCGTAGGTAATTTTGCTACAAATAGTGGTCAACCGTCTTCTTCACTCCGTCCTGATTATTAACCTCACGCCACGAGAACAGAAGAGGAACACCATCCTCATCCAAGATTTCATGCTCATGGACAAGTTGTTGAACAAGGAACATGTAAACCTTGCAAGGATCGTTCTACTGCACATGGAGCATGCCAGCAACAGTGACACCCATGCTCTTCCTTACCCCAGTATTGTCAAGAAGATTCTGAAAAGTCTGATGGTGTACTCTGAGGAGAATGAAGCGGTGTTCCATATTCGGTTGGTCTTTTTGTTCTTGTTTCTTTTATTATGTTGTTTAAGACTAGTAGTATTGTTGAGATATGATGAGGTTTTGATTGAATGACAAACATCCACTAATGGTTTACTTGAGTGCGTAGGTATTGTTACTAGTGTGTGCAGGAACAAAGGAAGTCTACTTGTGTGTAGACGGGAACGAAGGAAGTCTACTTGTGTGTAGACAGGAACAAAGGAAGTACAAGTAGGTACGAAGGAAGTCTTGCTGGAATCCATGAGACATAAGGTTACGACGAATGAAAGACAACTGTGAAGAATAAGTTCATCCGAAGAAGATCATTGGTCGAAGATATCTTGGAGAATGGACTTGAAGAATTATGGAAGGGTTGCATTTCAAAGATCCAAAGAAGGAAATAAGATATTGTCAAAGATGGAAAAGAAGATCTCGTCAAATAAGGAAAGTAGCAACTCCGCAAGGTTGGGCATTGGACGCGCGTGTGAAGTGTTGCCAAAGGAATAAGGAAATATTACGCCCAAGGAATATTTCCTTATGCACTTTGTTTCCTTATTTGTTCAAGGCGGCGCGCCGAAATGTAAGGACCAAAGTGACTACTTGGAGAACAAGTTGGAATGTCACACGAAAGGAAAGATTTCTTAGGAAGATAATTCCTTGTGAAAGATTTCTTAGGAAGAGAATTCCTTGTGAAAGATATTTTAGGAAGCGGTTTCCTTTTAGAAAGATATTGTGAGATTTATGGTAATATTAGAACGGCTAGATTGGTAGTTAGGTTTGAGCTATTTAGTGTGCTATATATTGCATGGGAATTGCATAGCTTAGTAAGACTTTGAAGAGCGAAAACCTAATACTCGGTTTAGAGTTGTTCTACGTGTGTGAGATTGAGATTCAAGTGAGAAGAGTGATCCAAGATCTAGCTAGGAGGTCTAGGTTAGTGATCCAAGTTCTATTGTAATCAAGATATCAATACAACAAGTAGACTCGTTCAAACTCTCTCTAGTGAAAGCTAGAGAGGAGTGGTTTTTCGCCTCGAGGACTTTTTGGTACTTGGGGTGTTTCCACTATATATCATCGTGTCCAGGTTTGGTTTACATTATTGTTTGTCTTTCTGCATTATCTACTTATCAAGGAACAATAGCTTTTGTTCCTTGAGTTTTTATACGCTAATCGATCCAACAAGTATGTTCAGTAGTTATTTCCCATTTTCTGTAGTAAATAAAAGCCGATTTATTTGGTTCATTCTTATTATACTGACTATTTCTAAATACTACCGCATTTTTAAGTAGAAAAATTTGATACCAAAAGGAAATTAAACATTCCATTTTATTTAGACTATTTTTATATTTAGAAATAAGGTATACTAAGGTGCTTTTAAAAGACTATATTTGGGACGTGGAAGATCCATCTTGAAATGTGTTCAAATATATAGACACTAAGGGAAAATATGTTTTCTAGTTCAATTGGGTTGTCACAGAGGGGGCAATAAGAGGGAACTCTATTATAAAATCTATTTAGACGTTCAGTTCTAGGTAGGTTATTTGAAATTACTTTCCAGAGAAAATTCTGTAATTCTGGCGGGATTTTAAGGTTCCAAAGCCACTTATATAGATTCGTGCTATTATTGATATTATTATTATTATTATTTATTAATTATCTAACTGAAGCAGTACTAAACTTACCGTTAGAATTAAGCGCCCCGATGACTTTGTCATCTGTATCCGTCTCTGGTATATAATGTTTCTCAATGTGAGAGACAATACGCCGGGGAAGAAAAGATTGATGTTTTGGGATATCCCATTTACTGGAAGCAATTATAAATGAGGAAACTTTACCATCGATGTCTGCTTTATTTGGGTAAAAAAAAGGGTATAATATCAAAGGTATGAGCCCACTTTTAATATTTGCATTTGCTAGAATTATATTATCATTCACAAAACATAGGAAAGGTAATTGCATACCATTTCGAGTCAATTGAATTCCAACTTTGTGATTTGTTTTTTCTGCTTCCTTTTGTAGTGCTCTAGCCAGGTACTCCATTGCCAGAATAAATATGAAAGGAGCAATGAGATCGCCTTGCCTAAGTCCATATTTTGGCTTAAAAGTTGGTCATGGTTCGTTATTAACTAATATCGAGAAGGATGCTGATTTAATACACGTCATAACTAAATCATTCTATTTCGAATTAAAACCAAATGTTTCTAAGACCTTAATAATAAAAGGTCATTGTAATTTATCATATGCTTTCTCCATATCAAGCTTTAAAGCCATCAACCTTTTTTCCTTTTTTACGAGCATGAAATGAATGGAAAACGTCATGTGCGATTAATATAGGTCGGGTCTAAATGCACACGTTTTTTTGCTAAATGCACACTTTTCAGTGCGGTAACATTAGCAGGATGGAATGGTGCGGTAATTGTTAACGCACAGTCTTACATGTTCTATTTTGTATTTTTTTTAGAAACGTATATTAATCATGTGCGTTAACTATAGGAATCCTATTTTCTACAACTTATAAATATGTATAAAATACAAGAATAAATCAGTATTAAGGAGAAGAGAAAAACAATCGAACCAATACCAAACCCTACGATCGAACTTAAGCAGAGTCGATAACGAAATCTCTTTCCTTAATTCTGAAAACGCCCCGTAGTGTGACGGTTACCGGCGTTCCTAATCCTAAAATACAATTGCTACACTTCTGACTTGCACAACTCAAAGAACAGAAGCCAACGAACTCTAGTTTATAGTGTGTACTCTCAGACTCGAACAAAAGAAGAGAAGAGGTGAATAGAGAAAAACGAGTAGAGGAAGGAGAATGAGATTGACGTTTTTGTTGTGTACTTTTGAGTTCTGCAGAGCCTCCTTTTATAGGCTGCATGAGAGAATCCATGTAATGAATGGCCCAATCCGCGTTGATTAATGGGCGGATCTGGGCTGGTCCAAGTCAACACCGCGTGGCATTAAGTTGCTCGGATTTTTCCGCGTGGCATTAATGCCCGCAATCTGCAGCTTGAATGCTCTGTTTGACTGATCGTGGCCTGTTTGAACGAAGCCCAAAAGTCATATCAGACTTGAGCTAGGCCCAGAAAGACAGCCTCCTCCAAAGAGCCCACGAGCCACAAGCCGATCTGAACCGAATGGAACCGCTCGCGTGTTGTCTTCCAAGGCCCAAGCCCACCAGGATAGCCTCCTCTGGCCCAATCACATCCATTACAATCCACTCCTAGTTTATATACTAGTGAGTTTTTCTCCTCCTAATCAATGTGGGATACACATTAATCCTCAAAAGTGAACTTAGTTACATTAAATGTAACTCCCTTATTTATCATTCAAACGGAACCCGAATTATACAAATGAGCATACTACAAAATAGTGCTCGCGGAGACGAAGCCAACGCTCCCATTATCCGACACCAACGGTGCCCGGAAAATTCGGTTCCAACATTAACTTTTACCGCACAGAATGGTGAGTTAAGATTTAACACACAAGATTAATCGGAGATTATCTAAAAAAGATTAAGATTATGATTAACGTTTTTTTGTTAATTAAAAAAATTATGTGAGTTTTTTTTATATATAAAAGACATGTGTGGTAAAACTTACCGCACAAGATTTTTGTTTTTCTTTTTGAATTATTTTTTCCCATAATCTTGTAGAAAATTTAAATACGAGTTCGTACATATAAAATTCGTCCAAAATGGACGTCATTTGACCCTCCAAAAGGCAAAAATACGAAGTCTTCCTGCAAAATTTTTACTAATTTGGACATCCGATATGTTGTTCATTCTAGTAAAAAATATTGTTCTTTTTTTTAATTTTCTACTAAAATATTATAGAAAATTTAAATTTAAGTGTGTATATAAAATTTACGTTAATTTTTATATATTATATAAACCCAATTTCGGATAATTTGCGTTATTTCTTATATATTATGCAATTATAGGTTATGTAGTCATTTATTACATTGTATATGGGAATTTTACAATACGATGATGTAGAATAAAGTTATCAACATCATTCAAACCAAGTTTCAATCCATTCCCACATCGTTTGGTCGTCGTTTTACCAATTTGGGCCATAAGGCCCATTTAGGGTCTTTTTGCGTTTCCGTACGGTTTCGAGCCTAATTTTGGGTGAGTGAGACCTCTTTAGGACTTCATATGCCTAATAAGACTAAGTTGTAGAATCTTTTCAATCGGAATCAAACGTCGTTCATGTTGGTTATACGTATACCGACAAGTTAGGGAGTTAAGAGTTGTTTGGTATTACAAAGGAGGTATTACTTGAAAAGTATGAAGTGGTGGTTGTGAGTAACACACATGGTCAAAAAGGTCTCTCTCGCCCAAAATTAGGCTTGAAGTGGTGCATAAACTGAAAAAGACGCTAAATGGGACTTAAGGTCCATTATGGCTCAATTTGGAAAAAAGGCGACCAAACAAAGTCGAAATGGATTGAAACTTGGCTTCAATGACTATTAGAGGTATTTTAACATGTGAGTTACTCCCAACCACTACTTCGTTCTTTTCAAGTAACACCTCCTTTGTAATACCAAACAACTCTTAACTCTCTAACTCGTCGGTATACGTATGACTAACACCAACGACGGTTCATTTTGTTTGAAACAATTATACAAATTAGTCTTTTTAGGCATATTAAGTCCCAAAAAGGTCTCTCTCACCCAAAATTAGGTTCGAAGCAGTGCGTAAACGCATAAAGACACTAAATGGGCTTTAAGGTCCATTAACGCTCAAATAGGCAAAACGACGACCAAACGATGTCGTAATAGATTGAAACTTGTCTATAATGACTATTAGGACCATGTGAGTTACTCCCAACCACCACTTCGTACTTTTAAAGTAACACCTCCTTTGTAATATTAAACAACTCTTAACTCTCTAACTTGTGGGTATACGTATGGCCAACACCCACGACGGTTGATTTTGTATGAAAAAATTACACAAATTAGTCTTATTATGCATATTAAGTCCCAAAAGGTCTCTATTACCCAAAGTTAGGCTCGAAGCGGTGCGTAATTGCATAAAGACGACCAAACGATGTCAGATGGATTGAAACTTGTCTTCAATGAATATTAGAGGTATTTGATCATGTGTGTTACTCCCAACCACCATTTCGTACTATTCAAGTAACACCAGCTTTGTAATATCAAAAAACTCCTAACTCTCTAACTTGTCGGTATACGTATGGCAAGCACCCACGACGGTTGATTTTGTATGAAAACATTACACATACTAGTTTTATTAGGCATATTAAGTCCCAAAAAGGTCTCTCTCACCCAAAATTAGGCTCGAAGCGGTGCGTAATTGCATAAAGACGCTAAATGGGCCTTAAGGTCCATTAAGGCTCAAAATGGAAACACGACGACCAAACGATGTCGTATGGATTGAAACTTGGCTTCAATGACTATTATAGGTATTTGAACATGTGGGTTACTCCAAACAACCATTTCTTACTTTTCAAGTAACACCTCCTTTGTGATATCAAACAACTCCAAACTCTCTAACTTGTCGGTATACGAATGACCAACACCATCGACAGATGATTTTTTTTTAAAACATTACACAAATTAGTCTTATTAGGCATATTAAGTCCCAAAAAGGTCTCTATCACCCAAAGTTACGCTCTAAGCGGTGCGTAAACGCTTAAAGACGCTAAATGGGCCTTAACTTAAATTAAGGCTCAAATTGGAAAACGATGTCGGAATGGATTCAAACTTGGCTTCAATGACTATTAGTCTATTACAGGTATTTGATCATGTGTGTTACTCACAACCACCACTTCGTACTTTTCAAGTAACACCACCTTTGTAATACCGAACAACTCCAAACTCTCTAACTTGTCGGTATACGTATGACCAACATCAACGGCGGTTGATTCTGATTCAAAAGATTATAAAAATTAGTCTTATTAGGCATATGAAGTCCCAAAGAGGTCTCACTCACCCAAAATTAGGCTCGAAACCGTACGGAAACGCAAAAAAAACCATAAATGGGCCTTAAGGCCCATTGAGGCCAAAATTCGCAAAACGACGACCAAACGATGTGGGAATGGATTGAAACTTGGTTTGAATGATGTTGGTAACGTTATTCTACATCCTCGTATAAGTACCATATACAATGTAATATATAACTACATAACCTATAATTGCATTTTTGCAGGAAACCACCCGCTATTTGTCGGAATTTGCAGGTAACCACCCGCTATTAACGTATTTATTTTTAACCACCCAAATTGTATCATTTTCTTACAATTCACCACCCCTTGACGTTTTCCGTTAGATATGCTGTTAAAATTTGAGAAATTACGCTTTTACCCCTCCATTTTTGCAGAAAATAACAAGTTTGAAACATATGGGGCAGTTTTTGTAATTTCTTAAAAACGGATTACCATCTCCTTGTTCATCATAGTCATCTTCTTCCTCTAGCACTACAACAAGTACCTAAACCCATCATCTGTACAAGGTCCTTCTCCGACTCACCTCTCCCCAGCCAGCCTCCATTTTTGGTTGCAGCAAGGTTTCCATCATCATCATCATGACTCACGACTGTTCATTATGCCAAACTGCAACAATATCTGCCAAACCAGATCTCAACTCAGCCCATTGAACAACCTCCATCTTACCTCCACTTCCATTTTGTCATCTCCAAAACCTCAACAATCAACAGCAAACTTCCACTCCCAAGCCAAATCTTACCCCCTTTCCCCTTCTCAATCTCATACCCTAACCCTCTCCCAACCTCCGCCACTCTCTCCACCACCATCGCCGCTAGCTCCTTCTTTGTAAATCTCCTCTCCTTACTCCCTGCGCTTTCATCAAAGAATCTCGACAAATTCAGGCCGGCGGAGATCTCGCTCGCGATGTGGTGGGGATCTCGCTCGCGACGGCGGAGATCTCGCTCGCGACGGCGGAGATCTCGCTCGCGACGGCGGAGATCTCGCTCACGACGGCGGAGAGGCAGAAATCGAAGACGAGGTGGGAGAGTTTGGTTAGGGGGATCTGTCAGGAGAGGGAGAGAAATTGAAAGAAAAGGGGGAGAAGAAAATACCTTGGAGATAGCAAGATCCATTCGTGCAAGCATCAAAAACAGCGCGAGGCGTTTCCAACGCTCCATCTTCGGATTCACACACCAAAGCACCGCGCAGATTCTGGAGTTGGAAAAGCGAGGTGGATAGAAGTCTAGAGAGCGTAGATCTAGGTTTAGAGGGAGAATAATGGATGCTGGGGTTGGGATCGAGGTTCGACAGAGGGTTTGTGCAAAAGAACAAGAAGAATGGATCTAGGGTTAAGGATAGAAGTCGAGATTGGGATATGGGTGTAGATATTAAACAAGGGGAGGATTAAAGTCGTGATGATGATGAACGAGGGAGGCAGCAGTGCAAACTCCTTTCCTGTAAAAATGGAGGATATGGGTGTAGGTTTTCAATCCGTTTTTAAGAAATTACAAAAACTGCCCCATATGTTTCAAACTTGTTATTTTCTGCAAAAATGGAGGGGTAAAAACGTAATTTCTCAAATTTTAACAGCATATCTAACGGAAAACGTCAAGGGGTGGTGAATTGTAAGAAAATGATACAATTTGGGTGGTTAAAAATAAATACGTTAATAGCGGGTGGTTACCTGCAAATTCCGACAAATAGCGGGTGGTTTCCTGCAAAAACCCCTAATATATAAGAAATAACGTAAATTATCCAAAATTGGGTTTATATAATATATAAAAATTAACGTAAATTTTATGTACACACTTCTATTGAAAATTTATACAATATTTTAGTAGAAAATTACAAAAAAGAACAATATTTTTTACTAGAATGAACCACATATCGGATGTCCAAATTAGTAAAAATTGTGTTGGAACACTTCGTATTTTTGCCTTTTGGAGGGTCAAATGACGTCCGTTTTGGACGAATGTTTATTTATACGAACTCGTATTGAAATTCTCTACAAGAATATGGGGAAAAATAATTAAAAACAAAACAAAAATCATGTGCGGTAAGTGTTACCGCACATGTCTTTTATACGAAACGCCTATATGCACGCGACTTTTTCTCTATATGCACGCGATTTGGTGCGCAGATGTTATGCGCATAGGTTGGTGCGCAGTTTTCTTGCGCACAAGGGTATTTTCGGGATAATTGTGAAAATTCTGACGATGTCTGTCAAATGTGTGTGCATTAAAACAGCGCACATAATATATAATGCGCAAAAGTTCAGCGCACGACGTTTCGGATTCCCGAATGTGTGCGCTGAACTTTTGCGCACAGAATGAGTGCGCAGAAGCACTGCGCACACATTCTATTAAACCCTCGCCGCAACTTCTTCTTCTTCCTCCTTCTTTTTCTTTCTTTTCTGCTGTAGCTCGACGGCGCCGATCATTTACTCTCCATTTCCGACCGTTTCCCTCGTCTAAACACAATTCCGTCAATGGATTCTGAACCCCCTCATTCTTCCGGTCCCGACCACACCACTATCGTCCCAATCCCAACACCTCCGGCGACTTCCGTCCGAACGGAGCCACCTCCGGCGACCTTGTCCGACGATGAAGCGTTGGTGGATGGAGGTGGCAGGCGGTATGCGACTCGAGCCGCGTTGGCAGCGGCAAATGCTCCTCCGGCAACTATTCCGGCGACTCGGGTTCCGGAGACACCGCACGATCTGTATTCGGTATAAAATTTCTAAACCCGCTTTTTTCAAATATTTATCGTATTTAATTGTGGAAATTTATTCGTAATTGTTTTTTGTAATAATTACGAATAAATTTCAGTTTTTTATGAATTAAATATTAGAATTCGTATTAATTGTAATTTAATCGTAATTTTTAATAATTACGATTAAATTTCAGTTTTGTATGAATTAAATATTAGAATTCTTATTAATCGTATTTTTTTATAATTACGATTAAGTTTCAGATTATTATGCATTAATCGAATGCCTAATCGAATTATTATGAATTCGTATTAATTGTAATTTTTTAGTAATAGTAGTGATTATTATTTCGTATTAGTTGAGATGTTTATTTTTTAGTAATTATGAATTAAATATTAGAAACTTAACAGTCATAAATAGTTATGACTTAATTGTTAAATTTCTAACAATTTCTATTAAAAAATGTAAAGACTCGAATTTGATTACGAAGTTGCAAATTATTTCCGAATATTTTAGTATGAATTAGTCATACTAAAAATGTAAAAACATGTAGACTATACAAGCCGTCATGGATCAGACGGGCAACACGATGCCCGCACCAGTAGCGGAACGGCTTCCACGTCGACATGATGTGGCAGCCGGTGTACGATTATCGTTCGAGGCCCTCGAACGATTTTTCGGCACCGGATCACCTGAGCGCCGTGAGCCAGGGAATGAGTACGAGGAGGCACAGTTGCAGCAGCAGGAGATAGATGGTTCGCACATGGAGATGGATGGACAGAGAGCAGATTTCCATGACGACTTAGATTATCCTGGTCGATATGTTACTGCGTTCGACCCTATCGAGCCCACACCAGTACAGGCGCAGGTGACCACGGATGACTATGATATCCAGGACGCACCTCTGTTTCAAGATGCTTTACCTCGCAGTTCAGAGCATACAGAGCAGGATTTACCTGCAGTGACAGATGCAGAAACGTCGACATCTTCTCCTCCTACGGTCGCATCTGCAGAGCCAGTCGCATCTTCAGAGCCAGTGTCGGGAAATTTAGACGACGATGACCATGCCCCACAGACATATTTTCCTTGGCTCGGGGAGTCGATGCAGGACATTTGTCGTCCACGTGCGCCTCACCTATTGTGTTCTTATGAGACGCATATAGCGAGATGGATATGGTCGCGTGGTCCTCTTCCAGGGCCCGCTCCCGATGTACCATTGGTGCCCCCGGTGCAGGTTAGGAAGCGTGCCCGTGCGGGGGAAGCTGTAGGCCGAGGCAGAGGCCGAGGTGGTGGGAGAGGGAGAGGGAGAGGTAGAGGGAGAGGGAGAGGGAGAGGTCAGGAGGGTGCTGAGGGAGTTGGTGGTGAGGGTGTTGCTGCTGAGGGAGTCGCTGAGGGGGCTGCAGTTGAGGAGGTTGTTGGTGAGGAGGTTGCGGCTCCAGTTAGAGGTGGTCGTCGTCCCAGGCAGAGACGACGAGTAGGAGATATTCAGGCAGAGGATGAGCCAGAGGATGGGGACGGGGATGAGGCCGAGGCTGAGGCGGCTCCGTTAGATCCGGTATGTTCAATAACATTGATCTGAATGCTTATAATAAGTTATACGTTTCTTATTTACTAACCGGACGCAAAAATTTTTCTGTACTTATTTAGGCTAGGAAGCTCCTGAGGGTGATGTACAGATCTGCACAGGTTCATGATTATGAGCATCATATTTCAGCTGAGGAGGGTACATGGTTCAGGCTTGCTGAGCGTTCTGGGCTGACAGAGTTGCGCCGAGTGGGCATAGCGTCTCAGATCGATGCTGCATTGATTTCTGCTTTTGTGGAGAGGTGGCATCCAGAGACCAACACTTTCCACATGCCATTTGCTGAGATGACCATCTGCCTACATGACGTGATGCAGATCCTCAGAGTCCGTATACATGGTCGTAGCTGTAATTCACCTATGACAGATGACCAGATCTATGCGGCGCTTGCGGACGCTATGGGTCAGGAGGCTGATGACATGAAGGCATGTTATAGCTCAGGTGGCATTCATTTCGGTGCCCTCAATGCTCGGTTGGAAGTTTTGTTTGATGCGCCAGTCAGGAATGAGAGTCACATTGCCACTCTGTATCTCCTTTTGCTTCTGGGCTCGACTGTCTTGGTGGACAGGTCGACAAAGGGTGTCAAGGTCCAGTACGCGGCGCTTGTTCTCAACCATGATCGTACAGGGGACATTGCATGGGGAACCGGCATACTTGCGTTAGTGTATCGCAATTTAGGGTCTGCATCTAGAGTCGAGACGGCAACCATTGGTTCATGTGGGATTCTTCTGAGGGTAAGATCTTGTCGTTAACGTCTTGGTGAATAACTCTTAACTATTCACGTAGTTTTACTAATAATCTGTAATTGTTTATATGTAGTGCTGGATCTGGGCATACTTTCCTCATTTTCGTGATCACTTTGTCACGAACCCTGCATTCGCCCATGGAGATGCTGCTGTAGGATTGTATACACCACTTAGCTCGGATACTGGGCGTTTGGTTGCCATCCGTCGCATGCTCGACAGCATGAGATATGAGCAGGTTTGGATTTAATTTCTTATATTTTTATTTCATTACCGCAATACGTGTCTAATTTGGCTTGTTATTTGTTTCAGGTTAACTGGCAGCCATGGAGAGATTTGGACTTCAACTCACCAGAGGTTTCTCCTACGAGATTTGAGGGCGTATTGAGCATCTGGAAATTTCATGAGGCCTACAATAACACGAGATTTGCCTACGTGTGCCATGCCGAAAATCTGTCGTGGAGGATCAGCGTTTTCTGTTCTACACCTTAGCGGTAAGCAAAAGGTCGGAGCATCCCAACACAATAACACGAGACCAACTTGGTATAGGGTGGCAAACACTAAGCCCATCAGTGGAAAGTGCAACCAGTACAGTTCTGAACAAGGGCTTCTGCAATGGTTAACTTGGAGAATAAGATCCTCCCAAGTACCCGGACGAAGACGACGACGAATAGGCTCGTACAATTCTCGGTTCTGAAGCAGCTCCGTTACCAGCTCACGCCGAATGTTTCCGTACTCTTGTTCTTTTCTTCCCAGAAGTAAGGCCATCGACCTATAACCACAATGTCCGTCAGAACGTACCTGTCTAACATCTGTGATGTATGGAAGCCAAAAATCATCCAAATTGTCAATGCCGAAGTCAACCCCCCTATGAATGAGAGGAACACCAAGTTCTTCAGGGCACTGATCGAAGTCAGTGTAGTTTGATCCTTCAGGCTGTGATAGGTCGGGCATGGGTTGAGAATGCAACTCCTCGGCCTCAATGACCACGGGAAGTGATGTCGTTGTTTGCTCTCTAGGACGACCTGGTCGTTTTGCTCCTGTATTGTTTGCCTTCTTCTTTCCTTTTGATTTCTGCTTTGCCTCCTCCTTCTCATACTTCTTCAGCTCTTCTTGTTTGTGCTCAAAATAACTCTTCTCTCTCGATTCCTCCTTGTCATTTTCACTGTCATCCTCCTCCTTTTTAGGACGACCTGGCCGTCTTGCTCCTGTACTCTTCTTTCCTTTTGATTTCTGCTTTGCCTCCTCCATCTCATACTGCTCCATATCTTCTTGTTTTATGTCATCCTCCTTGTCATTTTCACTGTCAACCTCCTCCTTATCCTTGTTCTTTGCACCCTTTGGCCTGCCTTTTCTTCTCACATTTGTCGGTTCTTTCAAGGTAGTTAGTTCAGGATGCTCCAAGTCCTGATACAACTCACCTAGCTGGTATGCCGTGCTTTTCTTCAAGGTTCCAAGTTCCAACTTGGTGAACATTTCATGGAGTCGCAACTCTATAATGTTCATTCGGACCTTCAGATTTGGGTCGTCTTTTGTTTCAGGGGTGTCATCCCAATGCAAATCCCTCCAGAACGGGTGAATGTCATCCTCAATCAGGGGTGTGTTTGAAATGATAGCGTGTGCAATTTGATGGACGCACGGCAACCCAAGACAGTTCCTCACCCAATGGTCGGTGCATTGTTCAGGAAATTTCCCCGTCAACATGATCTCATAAGTAGCCAACAAATGATCAAAACACCTGTCTGACACTTTGTAGAATAGTCGGGAAAAAATAGCCCTTCCAAGCGGATGCATGTTTGGATCATCAAAATCAGTTGGTCGTTTGGAGAGAGACATGTTCATGCTCGCCCTAATTGAATCAATCTGAAGGAGTACTGAATGATGGATCCGTACGATCACTCTGTTAAAGCCCCCTCTGCTGGAACCAATAATATCTTTCAAAACCTTGTGCATCCCTTCAACTCTAAAAAACAGTTAAGTTGGTAAGTTAAGAAAGTACGCCGTTATGATATAATCGTCTTTAACTAAAAAATATCAATATTTACCTGTTTGAAGTCCTCGTAAGGAAATGAAGCTTATGATCTGTCCAAGCCCTCACTATACTTGTCTTGTGAGGATTAAGTCATGTTCTCTCGACGTATCCCACAAGGCCGCTCTTCCAAGATCTCTTCAACTGTTCGAGCCGCAGTTCATAGGTCTCTTCAGTAGCTGAGCAAAATAGTCCCCAACATTGTCCTGCAAAGGCTTCCACTTTAATTTGTCTCTTTAGGATGGTCGAAGCATGTGCCTCAATGTTGTGTTTGATATGCACCCAACACAACAGATGTTGAACTTCGCTCCCGAAAACAGTCTTTATCCCTTTTATCAGCGCGTCTTCGCAATCTGTCATTATAGCCGTTGGCATCACTCCCAAATCTATGAATAATGACTTCAATTGAATCATTATCCATGTGTAATGATAAATCCTTTCCGCTTTAGTGAATGCATACGCGATGTTGAACGTCTTGTGTGTACTGGTGAATCCAACGATCTCTACGAGCGGCATTTCATATCTATTGAAACATTAACATATATCACTACAGAACATATATCATTATCCGAACTAAATATCGACCAAGGTATTGTAGAGACTTACTTGTTTGTCTTGTACGTCGCATCGATAATTACCACGTACGGGTACTTCTTCAACAAACGCAACGACTCTTGGTTAGCAAAGAATAATATTGCAACCTCTCCGTTTGTCGTGTCTCTATGTGGGTGAACTACGTAGTCGTGGTCTCGCAAAAACTTAAGCGACCACTGTGTCACGTTTAGCTCTCCGCGATCTTCGTAATTCACCTTCTGCAAAAAGTTTGCAACTTGTCTCCTTGAAGTAACATTACCAGGGTACTTCTCCCTCAATTTAGAGATAATTTCTTTTGGCGTCTTGCGTCCAGTTCCATCTCCCCACCGCCTAGCACAAAGCTCTTGCTCCTCCGTCATTCGACCCATGAATGCATTCCCATGAAAACTAGCAAGTAGCACATGGTTATGCCGACCTTCTATCACACCTAAAATCCATTTTTCTCCTGCGACCCCGGGAATGTTTTTCTTTCGCACTGCTAGTAGTTGAAATCTACACTCACACTTCTTCGACTTCGACTTTCTAAGCCTAGGAACAGCCAACTCTGGATTCTCTTTGTTCACCTTTGGCCTCCCAGATCTTGGTTTTCCAAATCTATCGCACACAATACTTATTTGGTACGGACTTGAATTACGCGTTACCAAAGCTATCACTAACTCCTTTCCTCTATCTCTCGCCCACTCGTACAATTCTTGCGGAGTATCCCAATATTGTGCGGTTCTAAAATAATCCGAATAATCTTTCCCCTATACGTAATTGTAGAGCGACAATTACACTACTACCAAAATAACAAGGCAAAATACGAATCATTACTTTAAACTAATTAGGATATCATATGAAACTAATTAGGCTATCATATGAAACTAATTAGGCTAGCATATGAAACTAATTATTCTAGCATATGAAACTAATTATTCTAGCATATGAAACTAATTTGAAACTAATTACGCTACCATATGTTTCAAATTATAACATATTATACTAACCACAAATTCACCACTCGGATCCCAGTCGCCGAACTCTTCGTCTTCTAAGAAACCATCCAACCATTCGTCGTCGTTCGGGTCGTCTTCCTCTTCTTGTGATCCGCTATCCCAATCGTGTTCTTCATCACTATCTTCACAACTTTGATTAATCAACTCTAACATACGAGAGTTTTGATTACGACGATACATTTTGAATGAATTTGTTGGAAAACGAAGAGGTGTTGAATGAATTTGTTGGAAACGAAGAGGTTGTGGCTTTATATAGGCACATTTATGACCGTTGTGGTCCAAATGAAACTGTAAAGACCCGTGCGCTAACCATCCGCGCACAAACACAAACCCTAAAGCACCTGTGCGCAGAACCTCAGCGCACAGTTTTACATTTAACGGCTACTTTTTAAAAAAAATTCAACGGCTACTATGTCTGAAGAGTGCGCAGAAACACGGCGCACAGATTCTCAACCTGTGCGCAGTAGTTAGGCGCACAAGGTGTTACAGACTCTGAAAATTTACGAAAAGTACCCGTAATACCCCGTAAAACACGTATGCGCATAAGAACTGCGCACAGATGCGTGCGCATAAGTTGAGCGCACAGAATCGCGTGCATATATGCATCGATTCGCGTGCATATAGCCATTGCCCTTTTATATATATAAAAAAAATTCAAACCTGTGAGGTAAATGTTACCGCACAAGATTTTTTTAATTAAAAAAATAAAAAAAACATGTGCGTAAAAGTTACGCACAAGATTAATCTCTGATTAATCTTTTGCGTTAAATCTTAACGCACCATTCTGTGCGGTAAGAGGTAACGCACCATTCTGTGCGGGTAACGCACAAGATTAATTACCGCACCTTTCTTTACTGCTAATGTTACAACACAGAAAAGTGTGTATTTAGCAAAAAAAACGTGTACATTTAGACGCAACCTTAATATATCATGAAAGATTGATCTATTTTGAACAGGTTTTCTAGATAGTATTACATCTCTCTTGAAATCCTAGCATTTCTAAACTTATTTGTTATATGAAATCAAGCTATAGTTATTCATACTAATTGGAATTCCAGATAACTGTTTTTGGTATACCTAATTGAACTGCACTGATCGAACTAACAGGACCATTCTAGACTCAATAATTCAAAACCCTAATTTGCATTGTATAATCGAATAACTTATTCTGATTGGTCTAAATTTCAGCCCACATAATATTTGAGTCAACAAAGTATAAGTGGTGAATGTCACCTCTAATGTGTGGAGGTGGATGAAAGTTAACTATTTGAATCTCTGCATACGTCAGCATGATTAGTTATACACATATGAATGCTTTATATCATCAACCATATAACATCACATGTGAAGTTATCTTGGTATTGAACAAGTTGCGAGTAAACATGTCATCTCATCTTATGTTATCATGAACACTCCCTGTACAACCTGCACATAATAGAGCTTAGTGAAATACTCCTTTTATAAGTTTTAAGAATTATTCTTTGTATTATCAATTATTTTTACAATACAACTTTTATAAGTTTCTTCTGAATCTATCACCTAGTTCGATTGATCGAAATCACATGATATTTGAGTCAACATGAGTATTGTTGGCCTATAAGGAATAGTAGTACGTAGACCCCTGATAACATCAATATATATCTCTATATACTTTCCGGTCCAAATTAAACTCGATACCTTTTAATAAAATATTTAATAAAATATAGTTAATTTTGTTGGCCAAATTCCATTAAATTTATGAAATAATCTTTTATGTATAGAGAAAAGTTCGGATGAGAACAAGACTTAACGTAGAAAAAACGATGTTTTTCGCGTTCACAGATAGCAAGTTAATTTTCATAACTTGAGCGTTGTGGTCATTTTGACAGGTAAAAAAGTCATAAAAAAATAGTTACAAGTATGTCGTCGCGTCCTTCACTGAAAACGTTCAAAATATTTTATGACGCAGATTATGAACATCAGTATCCATAATATGAACATTGACGTGTAATCTGTGTATGTGAATTGTTCTTTTTTTTCCTATGTGGAGACCTGTTCACACCGAAACTTTCCTCCGTATATATATACAAAATATATTTGTCTATATCAAGGGATGATTGCAAAAAGCTCAATGTGAACCAAATCACATTCAACACATACCCGTTGGAGAAATTAAAGATCTCAAATATTTTATGCATAAACTTTTGAGAAATTGGAATAAGACTAAGGGATATGAACGTGATTTAGAAGATATCCTAAAAAAACCATTCCATAACTAGGAAAAGGAAAAAAATTAAATGGTCAAAGACCACAAGAAAATAACTACATAAATTTAACTTTGATTCATCATGCATACAAAATAAACAAGTAAGTTGGGGATATATCACCCGAGATCATGAAGACAAAGTAATATAAGTGGAAGACCAACTTTGTGGAACACAATCACTACTTATGACAGAAGCTCTAGCACTAAAAAAACATCCCAAAATGTCACGACAGTTAAACCTAAAAATATTGAAATTGAGGAGATAATCATTTGCTTATAAATGCTCTCAGGGTTATGTGCCAAAGCCATTGAGAGATTGATCGTTCGACTGATAAAAACACAACCCCGTTCCTTATAAGAAAACACAATTTAAACATATTTTAGAGAGATAAACAGTTCGGCTGATAAAATTCTTAAACACAATATCATTTCTCTGATATCTATGATGAATTTTGATATAGAATTTTATGTTTTTTTTAAACAAGCAAACTAAAGGCTCATTGTTTACAAACAAGTCAAGCCTAGATCATCATCACGGATGATTTTAAAGAATTCTTTCGGGGGAAATAATGGAGAGTTCCTAGAAATAAGTAATCTTTGGAGATCCAATGTATCATCACTTGATCTTTGATTGTTGTACTTGATGATGATCTCTCGTAAGTCTTCAATAGGAAAGCTCTGAGTTGCCAAGAAGTTAGCTGCTCTATTGCAATGTCATCTTAGGAAAGAAAAACCTGCAGGAGTCAAACCTAGCAGCTAGGGTTAGAATATCTGTTACAATAGACCTAATTTCTCACAGAGTGTCTCACTTCTTGTTAATACTATCGCTTTCAACAAAAAGGTGTTTAATATTAAGCCTAATGGCTGATTTAATGCCTTCAAGGATGGCAAAGGCCTCAGTAATTAAAACCGATGAAATAGGAATACGGAGGTGTTCAATAAACGAGGGTTGACCATTCGAGTTACGAATGATGAAACAGATAGCGGACCCAGAGTTGGCCCTAACAGAGCCATCACAATTAAGTTTATAGAAGTCATGAGGTGGTTTTTTCTAGGTAGAATTTTATGTTGTCCGATGAGACCTAATTTATTTGTTTTTACGAAAAAAAAACTGAATGCGGAAGACTACTTAGTTCTGTTGGCAATTTGGCATTGTGAAAAGTTGTATATTAGTCTCAACTATCAACTGTAAATTTTGTCTATAGTTAGCCATGTTGTCATTGTTAAAAGTTGTACTCCCTCCGTTCCTAAATATAAGGCTCATTTGCTTTATTAACATTATTCACAGTTGAAGAGAATCTTTCGATTTCTGGCTATTGTATAAGGTAAAATATATTCATGAGTGGTCTTGTTTGATTCATATCAATGAGTACTTTAACAATATCAAAATTTTACAATTTTCACTAACTTGTAACGAGAGATATTGACGAAACAAAACGTGCATCGGCAAATTTGCTCATTTGAAATGGGAAGATCAAAAGAGGACGGAGGAGTATATTGGTTGCATTGTAAATTGCGTCACAACTTTTTTAATGGTGAATTTTGACTTCATTACAATTTTCCTAACCTTTTTTGTGAATGACCATTTCCTTAAGTTGAACATTAAATTTCAATAGTAAAATTAAAATAAGTAATTTGCTTTTGACAATGGACCCATTACAAAAATAATACTGCCTCCGTCCCTTAATGATCTTGTCATTTGCTTTTGACACATTTGTCGAGACACATTTGTAACGTTAATAACTCTAAATATACAATGATAAAAATTATAATTTTTTAATATTCTCAAAGTACTCATTGAGACGAATCAAACGAGATCTCACATGACTATATTTATTTCTATATATTGGAAGAAAACGAGAAGATTCTCTCGATTTGTAAATAGTGTCGAAAAAGCAAATGAGTCTTATATTAGAGGGAGTGAGTACGTAGTATTGCAAACTTTGGAATCTCTAGCTACTTGAAATTTTTAGTAGTAAAAATAAGTATGATATTACCAAAAACATAAATCATTTTTTACTAAGAGTGGAAAATGATGTTTTAATAATTGTTTCATAAATCCATGACCCACTTTAAGTTGTCAAATAAGGCAAGTTATGAATTTTAAAACAGTAGATAAAGTATTGAAATGGTGCACTTTACTCTCTCCACATTACAAAAATAGTAGTACGTGGAACCACCGTAACCAAGTCTAAATGATGATCCAACACGTCTTGAGCGTCACTTTATTAAAATGTTAACTATAATTAACCTAATCAGAAGCTATATTTGATTGAGTGCAAGTTGATTAATATATTGATTGAAAGATTGTTGTTTGAGATTTGGCCGGTGGATATCTATATTTTTATTTATATGCAATGGTCTAATTTTTTTTTATTACTCCCTATCAGACAGGGACCCCTCTCTTTCTTGTCAAAGGTCGTTGTCTATATTTATTCTTATTTATTTCCTCTACTCAATTACTCCCTCCGTCCCTGAATTTCCTTCCTGTTTCACTCGGGCACGTTTGCCGATGTGCGTTTTGTTTTATCGATATCTCTAATTATACATTAGTAAAAATTATAAAATTTGAATATTATTAAAGTACTCGATAAGACGAATAAAACAAGACCACACATGACTATGTTTTTATCTATATATTGGTCGAAATTACGAAGATTCTCTTGATGTGTGAATAGTGTCAAAAACAGAATCAGGAACGAAATTCAGGGACGGAGGGAGTACAATATGTTGTTATTATTATTATTGTATGCGCAGGCCAATATAATTAAGATACGATTGTTTGGATTAATGTTTACAATTAAGTAATGTTTTGGAAGGCCTGTCGACCAGATTCCGCCGCTTCAGCTTAACTCAAATTGTTTGGAAAAGATAAGATGAGGATTTTTTTTTATTTTATTTTTTTTCAAAAGGCAAGAACCGGAGTTTCACCAAGCGATTGGTGGCAACTCCTGATCATCCTGTCGAATGATTCTTAAAAAGTCAGAGCAGGACTGTACCAATCCCGATTCCAAGCCCGATTGAATTAGAACTGGTCTAATAGTTCTGATATAATCATCAGATACGATGTCCTTCTGGTCACAGTTAATGACCATTTTATATGTAAGCTGATTTTTGTTTTAGATAAAAAGTCAGTTGTTCTATTTGCTTCTCTGAAGCAATGGCGAATTTTGTTATTATCAAAATAACTTTAAAATATTCTGAATATCTATAAGATAAGATGAGGATTGAACTCTTAGGAGAGAAATGAGAATGTTTATAGACGTTATAAGAATTTTTTTACATTATGTATGAAATTTCGAATTCTTTGTTAGCGGAACGTTATAAAAAGAATGATTTTTTACCCTTACTAGGTATAGCTCATCTATTTTACTTTTTTTCGTTTATTCTGGTGCGTAACGCACGGATTCTTTTCATGTGTAACGCATAAAATCATCTCATGTATTACACTTGATTCATAATATGGGTTTAGCATATAAGACATGTCTATGACAATTTGTTGTGTAGATAACTGAAATAATTAATATTTGGATAATTCATGAATGTTTAATGACTTTGCAGTGATGATTTTGGTATTGGAAAGATGAGATCGTAGATCTTGGGATTTGTGTTAGTTTGGAGAATTTAATGCATTGAAGATTGATTTACTTGAAATGATAGGTTTTTAGTTGAAATTACGGATTTTATGTTGAAATAAGAGATTTAATTTTGAAATTCGAATTGTTTGTGGTCGAAATGTGGTAGAAACATTGAAATTCTGTCGGAGAAGAATAGGTGACGTCATATGTGATGCTTGATATTATCTTATAAGATCGGTTTGTGTTAGAGTGTGTATATTCTCATATTTGAGACACTGACCCTATATTTTCCTTTACTCTTAGTTATCCTTTATTTAACTATTCCGCAACATATTACCTTGTAAAGGCCCGACAATATAGTGTCCTACCTTCTTCATGAATATTAATATTTAGTATTTGGACTAACTCATAAAGTCGAGTGAGATCTTCTTCTTAGTCCTAAAGGTGTAATCAAAATAAAGTCGTCTTCTTTATCATATCTTCTTATTAAAATAGGAAATAACAATAAATATAACTAATATAATAGACTGGCTTTTTTACATGAATTGGCTTTAAGAGCTGAAGTTGGGAACTGAGGTTGGAACTGGAGACGTTGATATATATAACGAGCAACGACGTTAGGGAACTGGGAGTTAGAAACCTCAAAGTATGTTGCACTTGTAAGGAATTGAAGATGTACACATTGACGGAAACTAACTGGTGTAATAGCGTAAGAACTGGATATCGTGGTTTTATTGAGAGGTTAATCAATCATTTGGAACGTCCAAGGGGGTTTCCATGAGCATGGACTCATGACTCGACGTAGTCCCTTTGTTGAGTAGGTAGGATGCATTAGGCGGGGCATAAGCCACGACGAACTCGAAGAGATTTTGTGCTCTGAATTATGGTCTCACATGCATCTTATAGAGTGGAAATTTTTCCGGTAAGAGCTTCACCGTTATGAAAGAAAAGGCTAATTTGGTAGAATTTATACAGATGCACATGTGAAAATCATGTTGTAATATAGAAAAGATGTGATTTTTATGTGTTGCATACGATGACCATGATAAAAAGATGTTCAAATAAATTTGAAGTTAGGGGTTGTGTGAAATTTAGGGTTTGTGTTGAAATTTAGGATTTGATTCGAATTTAGGGGTAAAAAAGTGGTTTGTGCATTAGAAATGGGTAAATATTGGATTTGTGACGGACGTTTCAAAGACCTTCGTGACGAAGGTATCTGTGTTATTCGTGAAGAATGAATTTTCATATAAATGTGCAAATTCGTGACGAATAAATTTGCACATAAATGGATAGAGTGGTTTGTGCATTAGAAATGGGTAAATGTGTGTTGGAAAACTCAAGCGAGATTATTCCTAAAATAAAACTTTATATGAATTTCTATGTCTATAAAACCCAAGTTTACGCAATTCCAAATATTAATACTAATTCCAATATATCTAAAATGAAAAATCATATTAAAGAACTAAAGGATTTCTTTGCCGTTTCTGCTGTCATGATTTGCGTACTTGTTGCACCTCTTGCATTTCCTCTTGCCCTTATTCTGAACAACAGCTTCCTCTACAACCTTCTTCTTTGCCTGTTTTGCCACAAATCTCTCCTTCTCATCATTAAACCTAAGGCACGTGCCCTTCTTTTTAGCCTGTTCCGGAGGATGGACAATGAGGAACCCAATACTTTTCGTTTCTGTTTTTCGCGTCAAAAAACACATTCGGTACCATATTATGCTTCTTCATCATCATCTAACATACAATCAACACCATCGTCGGAGGAACTGATCACATCATCATCAATTGGGTTCTTTTGCATACCTGAACCTTATTTGTGCATATCAATGGGCAGTTAGTGCACATCCGTAAACAACAGTTGCATATCTAATAACTGCAAAATGAAACCCTAGAGACCCATATTAAAATTCACTAGGGCATATTATTTGAGAGGCAACAACAATGATATCAATTTAATACATATAGTGCATATCATGTAAATATTATTGCATAACAGTAAAAAAAAACTCATATGACAACTTAATTACTGCATAACACCTAAAAATTTGAAACCATAAAATGCTACTGCATAACGGTGAATGGAATATGCATATCGTTTTTGCGAGTTCGCATATCAGAATTAAACCCTAGATAACCCTAGCGAGTAGCGAGTTCTAATGTGAAGGTGATATTAGCTTGTTTGTTCACTTTCAATTATCCACATTCATTCATCCAATGCAACTTATAAGGCATGGAACGATAACTAGTAGCAAGTTGCAATTTAGAAATCAATTTTGTACTAGCAATGTTGCAACAACTACCTCCATCAATAATCATATTACATACTTTTCCCTTAACCAAACATCTAGTATGAAATATGTTCTCTCTTTCGTTATCCTCACAAGGGGCCGTTGTACATGCAGAGTCCTCTTACAAATTAATGACTCACCACGCTCATATTCAATTTCATTTTCAGAGTTGTCCTCATTATTATCTTGGTTATGTCCTTTTTCACTTTCACTTTCATATTCACCTAGATGATTAACAATTAAAACTCTAGAATTAGGACAATATTTCATCATATGACCTTTTCCTCTACACTTAAACATTCAGTATCTCTAGCTCTAGGAAGGGGGTTAGAAGTACTCCTTTTGGGTCCATTCGAAGGAGCAATTTCAGCTCGTGTAGGGTGTGAGCTGGGTGTGGTACGTCACCTCTTGATCTCATTCGATCCCTTTGTAGTTCCTTTGAAGAGGCATCTCATCCATTATAAGAATCATTACACCCTTGTTGATTTTTCCAAGTGTTGGAAGAACCATTTGCATTTCTATTTCCTTGATTCTTAGATTTAAATTTCCTCTCTACTTTGATGGACAAGTGCATCAACTCAGTCATAGAGTATAAGAAAACAAATCAATTTCATTAGAAAAAACGAATTGAGAACTCTAAGATATCTTGACATGATTGTCTCTTCATCTTCAATCACATTGGCTTTGACCCTAGCTATTTGCATAGCATTGTAGGTCTCCTCATCGCTCATGGATCCTTATCTAAAATTCTCAAGACGACGCTGCCTAAGATCTCTTGTATTGTGTGGAGGCACAAACCTAGCTTTCATCATTGCGCCCATTTGATCCCATGTAGCAACGGGGCGGTCTAGAGCTCTTCTCCTTTCTTTCACCAAATTGCGATGCGGGGATAAGCCGATGATGATGATTTAGACACCAAACCTCGAACAGTTACTCGAAACAAAGAATATTGGCGGAATTTAGAATGAGATGAAATAAAGATAATCGAAGAATAGGCCAAATGGAACCAAATCAAAAAATGATAAAACCCTTGAACTTAGGAGTAAGAACCTTGTTGAATGATGATGAAACCTTAAAGGATTACAACCAAACACAATGTCAATGGAAGGCCAAGGAACCTAGAGGATGCTCTATGAAGACTTGATAGCACCAACCTTATGGAGGAGATTGACACACACAAGAACAACTAAGCGAGTTCAACAACAATGCACAATTGCACTATTCTCATAAAATCCCTCTTTTGGGAGGCAAAACGATAAACGTATTGATTCAATAAACAAAGTATGGGAACCTAAAACAATAACTAGGGCAAACCTTATAAAGAGTTCATAAAGTTCCCATAAATGAAAGGAAATAAACTAATTAAATGAATTCCAAAAATGACCAAAAACGGAATAAAGAAATAATCCAAAATAATCCAAAATAAACAAAACTCGGACAACTGTCAGGTCCGTAACCGCGGTCGAGGTATTATTCCAGAGGCTACGACTTTTGTAGAATAAAATAACGGGAACAAAACTGGCCGAGGATGTTGGTGGCTGCAGTCGCGGTTTCGTCTCTATGAGAATCCTCCTCTTCTCCCGAGTCTGGCTCGTCTCGAACTCCAACAATGAACATAGTCTTCAAAGATGGTTCCAAGAGATCTTATGTATTTATAAGCTCCTTAGACAAGAAGAATGCAACTAACATGTCTAACTCTGGTTGGACCTCCTTACCTCTCGAGCGAGTCAAAGCGTCGTCGAACTTGGGAACTACCGACGTTGGTTGATTCTCAGATGACTCTTCATCAAATTGTCCCACCATATGAGAGCATATCCATTAAATTTAAAGGTTATGAGTTGCACCTTCTTATGCTCGGGAAAGTTATTGCAACACTAAATTTTCTCAATCTTCTTCTCCAATTCCATGTAAACGCCGGGATCACATTTTCCATCAAAAGTTAGGATTTTCATTTTGATTTTCCCAATTCCATATTGCTCAGGCTCTCGTCGTTACATTCCTTGGAACTCGCTTTGTGGAAGATGTGGTCTCCATCCTTCATCATCCTCAAAATCCTCATCGACCATTTCCTGAAACTCATCATCAAAACGGTTAGCAACATTGTATCTATTAGGACAATGTCTATTAGAGTTAGAGAAAGAAAACGCTCTCCCGAAGCTTGTCGGTTAGCAAACAAGTAAGCGTCGAGGAGGAGTACGACCTCCGTAGACCGAGGACAACCTATTTGATGTGGCTCGAAAAATCCCACAAATGTTTAGACTACCACAGAACAATGTTAAGTTAGTCAAAACGAAAACAACTCACAAATGTTTACTTCCATACGTTTTCCTCTACACTCTCTCTCAATTGTTAAGATTTATTTGATGAATTGCCTTGTGATGTACGTACGCTGGAGCATCCATCGGAACAACCCGTGAGACAAACCCGCAGCCGAGCTGAAGGCCGTGAAGATGACAAGAGGCGATGTTGTCAAAGATGGGCTGGAACTAGGGCAGAGTGGCGTTCACAATTGGCTCATCCAATTGGGCTCATTTCAGGATATGTCTGGGATCCAGGACCAAACAACTTGTTCTCCAAAGTAGAAGCCCAACGGACAAACGATGATCAAGTTATGACTTCTACAAGGTCAGATATTGCAACAGCTCGTTCAGACGAAAAATTTATCCGTTTGGGCCCACTTTTGGATATGTGTCCGGTTTTGGACTTATCTTTCATGATTCCAAAAATGAGGTCCATTGGATGTCAGGAACTACTGGAACAATCAGATCAATTTCGTGAGGAATACGGGCCAATGGACCATGAAGAGGATTTCAGCCCAAGGGGCTTATGTGTTGGACAACTCCATTTTAGTATTACTCTTAGGAGTATAAATAGATAAGTTTTTAGGGTTTAGAGGAGATTATACAAATTGAGAATTGATATTACGTTTTTAGTTTTGACGTTGTTTGACGTCGTTTTAGCTGTAGCTTTGGTTGGATATTGAATTGCAAGCCGAAACCCTTGGTTTGATTTCAACTTGTGAGAACGATCTGTTGGTTGCCCATATTTTCGATCTCCAAACCTCGAAAGAACCCTAGGTGGATTCCTTAGGTTAGTACGAGTCAAGTGAGTCTTTCTAGATTGATGACTTAGTCAAGAAAGACGTCACTCGCTTATCGAGTCCGAGTCAAGTGAGTCTTCCTAGATCGAAGGCTGAGTCAAGGAAGATAACACTTGTCGACGACCAAGGTTCGTTCGATCGTTTGTCACACGATCTCTCAAAGCCGTCTCCAACATCTACTTCATCCTTCTGTCATCCAAGAGTGCGTTTCATCCTCAATATTCGATCGTGCAGATTCGTCTGCCATCATTTGGTATCAGAGCTATTGGCTAGGTAAAACGCACTTCTAATTAATTCTTACGTTTTTACGTTTCTAGATTCAAGGAATTAAACCGGGTCTTCAAAGGATATATCAAAGCCGAGCGTGAGAGACGCTAGAATTTTGTAAGGCCTTCATTTTCCATACGTGCGTGAGCGAGTGAGAACCGTCACGTGACTGGGCGCGAGCCGCCTAGGCCGCCGCCTGCGTGGCTCGGGAAGGGAGAGAGAAAACCCTAACCCTAGCCGTCTTGCCTTGTCCAACAAGATAAAATCTTTTCAAAATTGCAATTAATTATTTGATAAGATTTTGTTGTTATATCAGTTAAGATTTGATATCTTGTAGGATATTTGAGTGGTTGACAAGATTTTCTTAATAACCAAATTAGGATAGAATCTTTAGATTTTGTTTTGCTTATCTTAGGTTAAAAAAATATAATTTTTTTATTTAATTAATTTCGAAATTCTGAATTTTCAGATTATTATTTTCGGAATTAATTAAAAAAAATAAAAAAAAAATTGGGAAAAAAAAGACTAGCTGAAGAGAAACCCGGCTAGGGCAAAACCCTTTTCTAGTCTAGTAGCCTTAGAACCAAGATTCAAGCGGACCCTGGTTAGTAACCGTGAGAAGTCTTAGGGTGCAAGTCAAGTGGTCCTAGGCTAGTAGCCCAACAGGACCCCGCTCGACAATTTCTTTAGAGGACGTCCTATTTGTTTATTGGTTCTTTCTATTCACCATTTGTATTTTGCTCTTTATCATTTCTTTTGAATTATAATTACAAATCTTGTTCATTGATTGATTGCTCCTTTTTCGTGCCTATTGCCTACCTCCTTTGCTTACCTTAGCTATTTCTTGAGTTTACTACGTAGCGTAAGGTTAAGTAGGAAACCTTTTTGTTGTGCATGTGTTGATGTTGCCTGTGATTTGTGCAGGTTTAGGGGGAATGACATTGCCTTGGGCATGTGTAGTGAAGACATCGTTGATCTCCGGCGAACAGATTGCTTTACCATCTCAACGAGAGACGGTTTTCCAATCTAGATGTTTGATAAAGGGATTTGTTTGCAGCATTCTCATCGATGGTGGTTAGAATTGTAACATCATCAACCAAGCAGAGGTCGAGCGTTTAGGGTTGACCACATCACCACACCGTCAACCATACAATCTGAATTGGCTCAATGTCGATTCCCTGTTAGAAGTTACCGAGCAAGCAAAGGTGACTTTCTCCATTGGCGGCTACAGTGATGAGGTATTGTGTGATGTTTTGCCTATGTTTGCTTGTCATTTATTGCTTGGGAGACCTTGGCAGCATGATAGAGGGGTGATACACAATAGTGTAACCAATGAGTACTCATTTCCTATAGAGGGTAAGTGACGAGGCGAATTGTCGTATGCCAAGTCAAGTAATCCTAACAAGCTCACTAACAAGTATAGTAGGCAAGAAAGGGTCGAATCCCAAGGGAATCAGGTTATCGATTCTTAAAGTAACAATTATGATTCACGAGTGTAAGTAACCAAACGGGGGGGGGGGGGGGGGGGGGGTTTGGTATGTTTTAAGAACAAAGTAACGAAGGTTGGTTTGGTTTGTAAATATATCAATGGAAGGTGTTTCACTCGACAATTATCCACTAACAGATTAACAAGTTGATCATAAACTCCTTTTAATCCTATGTCGAATTACTCATATGATCGTTCTAATCCCTGTTCTAATGTAGTTATTAGTCCAACTAGTCCTAATAACCCTTACTCAACTATAACCTTGAAACTATCAAGATTCAATAATAAAGCAGATTTAAGTTCAGGAATGGATAGATATATGCAATACCATAGACAACTAGTCAGATACTCGACATGTACTCAATTCTCTTCACAATTGACATTCACAACTAGTTCATGCAAATTGTGTGTGCTACAAACAAGTATGATATTTCAATAGAAATAACCAAACAATAGCAATATGAATGAGATGAAACTACTTAGATGGCCAATCTAAATGAGCAAATCTAATTCAATAACAATACACACAAGAGAATAGAGACAATCAATATGAATAGAACAAAGGAAAGGAATCTCACAACTTAATCAATCCGAAAGCTTCAAATGTCAAGCAAAACAATGGAAACTTAGCAACTCATGAAGTTCTTGAGGAAAACTCTCAAAACTTGGAAATGGAATGTAGAAGATGATGGAAGATCATCAACACCTAAAACCTATAAGTCTCTGCATAATTAAACTGACAAATTGAAGCTGAAAAACGTTACAAAACACAACATACTAAATCGGGCAAATGAAAACATCCTCGCTGGCGGAAATCCGCGATCGCGGTTTGGGACCCGCGATCGCGGATTTTGCTCTGTGAATCTCGACTGGTCCAGTGGGATTTCTGCGGTCGCGATTTGGGACCCGCGGTCGCGGAAATTTCTTCTGTGGCTTCCTTGGCTTCGTCTTCAGCTGCTTCCAATGCTACCTGTGGTCTTCTTCAGCTTCGACTCCTCTTCTTATGCTTCAATGCTCCGCATCATCCTCTGTAATCTCATGTGTAACTCAAATCTCCAAAACTCCATGATTACATAATACATCATAACATCTAGCATAATCCTATACAAAATGAGCTAATAACCTATAATAGCGTTATGTAAAATACCGCATATCAAACTCCCTCATACTTAGACCTTGCTCGTCCCCGAGTAAGCTAAATGAAACTTACCCTTACAATCAGCACACATAGATCTCAGGAAGTATAGAGAAAGAATGAACTACAAATTACAAACACACTTCGCCTCCAAACACCATAGTGAGTACAAAAGATAAATCTAATCCTAGCTCCTATCTAGCACTTTATTCCTCCATAGTGGCCTACCTTTTCCTCCTTATATCACCACCTTCTTATGACACCTCGCCAGCAGCAACAAATGGTCCTAAGACACTCATTTCACTCATTCTGCCTAGGCGCCCCGAAGGGTTTTCACCTAGCCACTCATTTCATTTTGCTAGATAACTCACAAATGGCTCACATCTCTCAAGACTTATTGTTGCCTCAGCCTAGTGCCGGCCAAGCCACCTTCTTATTGCATAGAACTTGCTATCCAAGGATTTTGTATGCCTTTTTTTTCAATTTTTGTTGCTTTTTCAAACAATATATTCAATAAATTCATGCAGATACAACCAACACCAAATAAAGACATGTGAATACATTCTCCTCCCCCATACTTAAACATTTCATTGTCCTCAATGAAATGGAAGACATAATAACGAACCCAGGGAAGGAGACAGAAGACTCACATACAAGGTCGGATGACCTTCCTCCAACGAAACACAAGGTGTGGTAGAATGAGAAACTAGATGAGCACCAAATGTAATCCAACAAAGCACAGCTCATCTAAAACAAAAGAAAAAATACTTCCAATATAGATGGTGACCCAAAATCAACTTCTTGCAAAGAACATGGTCACCAACAAGCTAAGCTCCAACAAATGTAGATCCATAGATGGTTAAATGGTAGGAATGATGAAACGATGAAACCAAATTTGATGAAATACAACTCCTTACTTTCTTTTCTCTCATATATTTTTTTCTTCTACACTCTTTTTTTTTTTTAAATCCGATTTGTTATTATTTTTTCTCGGAATGAATTTCGGATTTTTTTTTTTTTTTAGACGGGAGAGAAGACTTACAGCGGAATTGGCTACGGACTGTAGCTGACCCTAAGCTTCGGTGCTTTCCTCTTGTCCGTAGAAAAGCTAAAAAGAAAATTAAACCGAACAAAACACACAAAAACAATCTCAAACCTCGGGTTGCCTCCCGAGCAGCGCCTTATTTTATGTCGTGGCTCGACATGAAACTCAAGAGATTTTAACTAACGCCATTCGGCTTTGTGAAAACCGTCTCTTTTCTGAATTCTCTTCTGAACCACTCATGGAACACCTTAAACCTTGTCCCTTTTACCTTGACCACCTTGTCTTTAGCAATGAAGGTGGTTTCATTCACTTTCTCCTCCTTGATCGTATCAGGTGGCTGGTTCGGCTCAATGTCAAGTGCCTGCACACTAGACATCAATGGTATCTCGCCTGGCGAGGTCAGTAATGTGGGGCGATTGCCCAAAGGATTTGGAGAAAGCTTACCTTCAGGCTCTGTCTTAGCCTGGAACTCCTGCATGTTAGTAGACAAAACGATATCTACTTGTGGGTCTCCTAAGACATTCTCTAAAACAGGTTGCAATTCATCCAAGCCAAAGATATTAAAAGTATCTTGAACTATAGGATCAATCACATCAATAGAACAAATAGAAGCAGCATCTTCAATGGGGTGCTTCATAGCATCAAAAATATTGAATTGTACAACTTCCCCATCGAACTCTAAAGTAAGAGACCCACTAGCTAGATCAATCTTTGTGTTAGCGGTTCTCATAAAAGGCCTTCCTAACAAAATAGGTGCAGCCTGACCATCATGTTCCATGTCTAACACAAATAAGTCAGCAGGAAAGAACAGATTATCAACCATTACCAAAACATTCTCAACTACACCTTTAGGATAAACAGTAGTCCTATCAGCTAGTTGAATAATTATTCCGGTTTCATGAAGAGGGCCTAAACCAAGCATCTTATACAACGAGTAAGGCAAAACATTTATAGATGCACCAAGATCAAGCATAGCTCTCTCAAAGTGAGTATCACCTATACGACAAGGAATGCTTACCATGCCCGGATCACTGCACTTTTTAGGCATTCGCCTTTGGAATACAGCGGAGACACGTTCGCTTACCGTCACCTTCTGTTGTCCCTTCAATTTTTGATTCCTCTTGATGGTGCAGAGTTCCTTCAAGAACTTAGCATATCTAGGAATACTTTGAATGAGTTTGAGTAAAGGGATATTTACCTCACATTTGCTGAAGGTTTCGAACAGCTCCTTGTCATTCTCCGGCCTTCTCGTATCCTTTAGAGCATCGGGAAAAGGAGCGGCAGGTTTGGTTGAGTTGAGAGGTGGGAAGTCGGGGCGAACATAGTTGTCTTGTCTCAACCGGAAGTCGCCTCGGTCCTCGACCTCATCTGCATCTTTTGAAAACTCCTCAACCTCGGACGCGATCGCGGATTTTCACCTGTTTCCTCAGTCAGAATTCCGCGATCGCGGATTTCATCCCGCGGTCGCGGATCAGACGCTGTTTCTCCAGAACTCGTCCCGCGGTCGCAGATCCGACGCTGTTTCAGAATCTGCCTTTTCAGCAGCAGCATTTTCCAACACTTTTCCACTCCTTGTTGTCACAGCACTACCATTTATGGTCAGATTCACTACCGTCTGAGATGGTAGAGAATTGGATTTTTGTTGTGCAAGAATGGTCACAACTTCAGCCAACTGCCCTATCTGTTTCTCCATGTTTTTGATACTAGACTCAGTAGTTTGGACATCGGTTGTGAAATGCTGAGTCAATGATCTCAACATATTTGCAGTTGAAGGTCCAGAATTGGGTCGTGGGGCTTGAGCTTGAGGTTGGGTTCATTCTGATCACGCCATCTGAAATTTGGATGATCTCTATACCTCGGATTGTAGTTGTTCGGCTGATCATTTCGAGGTCGTGGAGGTCCATATCCACCAGCAACATTGACTTCAGCAACATCATCATCTTGAAGCTCAGGGCATTTGTCTGTAAAATGAGAAGGGTCAGAGCAAATACCACATGCCTTTACCTGCTGATGTCCTTTGTGCAGCTGAGAGATCATCTTCTTTAGCTCAACGAGGTCGGTCATAAGAGCGGGGTCTCCTGAGCTTGTGGCATTCACTCCTTTCGTAGTGTATGTCCTACCAAAACTCCTAGTGCTCTCAGCCATGTCTTGCAACTTTTCCATGGCATCTTCTTGTGTCATGTTGAGAATACTCCCACCACAAGCAGCGTCTACCATTCTCCTTTCATGATTTAGGAGACCATTGCAAACATGTAAGACCAGGTCCTCGGTATCATACCCATTAAAAGGGCAACTAGCACACAACCCCTTGAAACGCTCAAGGTAATCATAGAGAGTCTCATCTTCACCTTGCTCAACATGGGTAATTTCCTTCTTTAGAGCATTTGCCTTTTTAACCGGAAAATACTTACCCAAGAACACCTTGTGCAACTTCTCCCAGCTATCTACCGAACCGGTAGGCAAATGATAGTACCAGGACCTAGCACCATCTTTCAAAGTGAACCCGAAGGCTCTCATCTTGATTTGCTCCTCAGTGACATTTGGTGGTTTGGTTGTCATGCAAGTGTCATGGAATTGGTTCAAATGCAGGATCGGATCCTCACCAGGCAAACCATGGAATGTGGGGAGCAGATTGATCACCCCGGACTTGAGCTCAAAAGTCACCCCATGAGCAAGGGGTGGAAGAACCACAGCTTGAGGTTGTTGTGTCAGATTGGGAGTAGTACGCTCCCTCAATGTGCGGACGACACCGCCGTCTCTTAGAGCATTTGCATCTTGCCTTGCCTCAAGGAATTCCCGTTGGGCATTAACAACTAACTGAATTTCAGCCAATTGACGTTGGGTGTCAGCAAGAGCTCTTTGCTCGGGAGTCAACAACTAGTCGTCTTCCATTGCACCTGTATCAGTCTCAACTCTGTTCTCTCTCTGATTTCGATGGAAAGTCCTCCCGATTTCTGGATCAAGAATAAAAAGAGACTGATTAGTAGAACGGGTGTTGACCATTCACTAGTCAACACTAAGGTTAATCAAAACAAGAACTTTAAAGAAAAAAAAATTTGACTCCCCAGCAACAGCGCCAAATTTGACGAGGCGAATTGTCGTATGCCAAGTCAAGTAATCCTAACAAGCTCACTAACAAGTATAGTAGGCAAACAAGGGTCGAATCCCAAGGGAATCGGGTTATCGATTCTTAAAGTAACAATCATGATTAACGAGTGTAAGTAACCAAGGGGGGGGGGGGTTGGTATGTTTTAAGAACAAAGTAACGAAGGTTGATTTGGTTTGTAAATATATCAATGGAAGGTGTTTCACTCGACAATTATCCACTAACAGATTAACAAGTTGACGCTACTGCCTATGACGCCCAATGAGATTAGGACTGCCCACATGGAGGACGAGCAACGTCGACAGGACAGAGAAAAAGAAAAGAGGGTGGCTCAAGAAGAAGATGCTCGGGCCTAAGACGTTGTTGTAGACCAGGTTGTAGAGGAGGACAACCAGGAGACAGGAGGAGAAGTAGAAAAGGCCAACAAGGACGTCATCACCTCAAAAGATTTCGTTGAACTTAACATAGCTAAGGAGAGCCTTTATGTCAATGAGAATTTGAGGAGTCAACCTTTCAGGGAAGAATCCTTTACTCCCTCCTTTTCTCATATGTTTGTTACATCTTCTGTTGCATATAGGCCTAGTATTCGTCATATATATCGTATGCATCATGTGTTTCCCCTGTTTCGTATGCTTTTTGGTTTGCTTAAGAATGCCTATTATATTTGTAGTAGCATTATTAAGCATATACATAGGCATAAAAAGAAGGATGGACTAGTGTGCATCAATATTAATGCATATCACATGGGTAAGGAACATTTTCTTCTTGATATCAATTCAATACCCATTCTACGTGTCGTTGTAATATATGCTTCCCTTCAATGCAATGCATTATTTACTCGCTATATTGACTCGCATTGTTTGGATCATTTTGCATATCATCGTCCTTTTAAAGACAAGTCATATAGATTGCATTCAGGTCTTAGTAATTCTTTCTTATTCCAGTATGTGTATTATGTTATCGCTAGCATGATTAGGCATCCAATTGGGTATAGAAAGAATAGTGGTGTAAAGAGTGCTTGCATCCGTGTGTTTCATTTGCATCTAGGAGATCCAATTGGGTATAGAAAGAAAAGTGGTGTAAAGAGTGCTTGCATCCGTGTGTTTCATTTGCATCTAGGAGATAAGTTGCATCTTAAGAAGGATAACAATGTTACTTGTCGAAGAATACCAAACACACACCAAGCTTTGTTTAGTTCAGGTAGATGTGTATGTCTTGTTGTGTGTCCAGATACTTGTTACATAGCGCTCCTTTTTGCAGGTAAAGACGATTCGAGGTCGAATCTCTTCAAAGGAGGGGAGGATGATTTACGTACGTCGGAGCTTCATCAAGAACTGGAGCATTATTCATCTTTGGCACCCATGGTTGTATGGGTGAGCTCCCAAGGGCCGCATTTTAAAGACGAGTTGAATTTGGAAGAGCAAGAGGATTCGAGGACAAATCCTTTTCAAGGGGAGGAGGATGATGTACGTACACTGGAGCATCCCTCGGAACAACCCGTGAGACAAACCCGCAGCCGAGCTGAAGGCTGTGAAGATGACAAGAGGCGATGTTGTCAAAGATGGGCTGGAACTAGGGCAGAGTGGCGTTCACAATTGGCTCATCCAATTGGGCTCATTACAGGTTATGTCTGGGATCCAGGACCAAACAACTTGTTCTCCAAAGTAGAAGCCCAACGAACAAACGATGATCAAGTTATGGCTTTTACAAGGTCATATATTGCAACAGCTCGTTCAGACGAAAAATTTATCCGTTTGGGCCCACTTTTGGATATGTGTCCGGTTTTGGACTTATCTTTCATGAGTCCAAAAATGAGGTCCATTGGATGTCAGGAACTACTGGAACAATCAGATCAATTTCGTGAGGAATACGGGTCAATGGACCATGAAGAGGATTTCAGCCCAAGGGGCTTATGTGTTGGACAACTCCATTTTAGTATTACTCTTAGGAGTATAAATAGATAAGTTTTTAGGGTTTAGAGGAGATTAGACAAGTTGAGAATTGATATTACGTTTTTAGTTTTGACGCTGTTTGACGTCGTTTTAGCTGTAGCTTTGGTTGGATATTGAATTGCAAGCGGAAACCCTTGGTTTGATTTCTACTTGTGAGAACGATCTGTTGGTTGCCCATATTTTCGATCTCCAAACATCGAAAGAACCCTAGGTGGATTCCTTTGGTTAGTTCGAGTCAAGTGAGTCTTTCTAGATCGACGACTTAGTCAAGAAAGACGTCACTTGCTTATCGAGTCCGAGTCAAGCGAGTCTTCCTAGATCGACGGCTGAGTTAAGGAAGATAACACTTGTCGACGACCAAGGTTCATTCGATCGTCTGTCACAACGATCTCTCGAATCCGTCTCCAACATCGACTTCATCCTTCTGTCATCCAAGAGAGCGTTTCATCCTCAATATTCAATCCTGCAGATTTGTCTGCCATCACCTTGTGTGGACAAAAAACCCAATAGATTGAAACTAACAAGCTCCTAGAACTAAGATGAGTGATGGTAGTAATGGAGATGGCTAGTGTAGGGCAGGGTTTGAACTCAAGTTTCAGACGCAAAACAAAAAAAACACTGAATGAAAGAATGACACAAAGACTCGAAAACAATTGCAAGAATGTGAATGCAATCAACTAGCAAGACTCAAATTTGAACTCAAGAGGGTCAAGGACTCAAGTGGAAGAGTTCCTTAACTTTTCTCAACTAGTGTCAATGAAGATCGAAGACGGAGTCGAGAGGAGTTAGGTAGGTTCAGGTATGGCTCGAATTGTTGAAGAACGCAAAACACAAACATGGGGCAAACCGCATGCGAGAGTAAAGGGTCGCGGGCGCGGTTTTACTTCAAAGGCTTCTGTCGTCAAACTGCGGCCGCGGTCAGTCGCAGTTTTTGGTGTCGACTGGGTATTTCTTCATCTTCGTTACGGGCTCGTGGAAATCCCGTTTCCTCCAATTTCTTGAATTCTGACTCAAACAATACTTCACTCTACTTGACTGCGTAAAATAAATGTTGGAATAATGAGGCTTTTCTTTTCTTTCTTTTTCTATTTTCTTTCTTTTTCTATCTTTTTTGAATTTCCTTTTTATTCTTTTTGTCTCAGCAAAGTGAAAATACATACTCTAATTAGAGATATTAATCTCTGAAAATAAAAAATTAAAAATTAAAAGAAACTCACATGAATTCTCCTTGTTGGAAAGATTAGATTCACTTGTAGAAGATTTAGTCTTGTGGCGCAAGGAACAACTTTTCTCAACACTTCTAGGGTTTTGATGAATGTGTTTCTTGTAGGGGATGGGTAGAACTGAATTTGGCGGCGAGGATAGTGGTTCGTGGGTGTTTAGGGGTGGCGGAAGTTGTGGTGATGTGGTGGTTCAACTGATATTGTGATGGTGGTGATGGTTCAAGTGGATTTTGGAAACGAAGGTGCTCCAAACTCCAATCTTTCGATCTCCAGAAACACAAATCAATCCAAGCTTCTTGTACACAACCTGAAAAATACTCAACAAAAAATATCAAATAACGAAAAAGACTCAAAATCAATGTCTGGTTTTTGATAGAAACTGAAAAACAACAAACTAAAACTGATAACGTTTTGTGTTTTTCTGATGATGGTTGACTCGTGATGTTCTTCTGATGATGGTGATGGTACCAAAACAACTCTGTTACCAATTTGATGTGGGGGATAAGCCTATGATGACAATCTAGACACCACAACTCGAAACAAAGAGATAGGCAAAATTAGACATGAGATGGAAGAAAGATAAGTTGAATGCTAGGAAATGGAACCAAATCAAACAACGACATAACCCTTGACCTTAAAAACATGAACCTTACCGAATGATGATGAAACCCCAATGATTACATCCAAACACAATGGCTATGGAAGGTTAAGGCACCTGGAGGATGCTCTATGGAGACTCGATAGCATCAACCTTATGGTGGAGATTGACACACACAAGCATAACTAGGTGAGTTCAACAACAATGCATACGGGGCACTCTTCCCACAAAAGCTCTCTTTTGGAGTAAAAACGATAAACATATGATTCAATAAACAAGTCTGGGGGCCTAAAACAATAACTAGGACCAACCTTAAATAGGGTTCAAAGGTTGCCAAAATAAAAGGAAATAACTAATTAAATGAGTTTCCTAAAATGAAAAAAATGAAATGGAGAAATAATCTTGGAGTATTCCAAAAACGAACAAACCTCGGAGAAGTGTCAAACCCGTAACCGCAGGCGCGGTTTTACTCTAGAGGCTACAGGATTTCTCGATGATAAAAAGGCAAACAAGTCGGATGGAAAACGCAGGGGGGCGTGGTTTGCAGGCCACTGTCGCGGTGTTGTAGGCCGCGGTCGCAATTCTTCCTCCGTAGCCGTGTCGCGTCGTCTTCGCCCAGGTCGGGTTTGACTTGATTATGGATGGCTAACTCTTACTTCAATGATGGTTCATGAGGGTCCTTAGCTCTTTCCCTTTCTCAAGTAGTTAGACCATCCTTTTGTGTAGGACGAGGCGTCTTTGAGGCTTGCCTGATGCTCCCCCGTCACTTATAGTCCTTGATCACCTCTTATTTATATGAATGTATATCTTAAGCTCATAACATATATACCATTGTAAAATGTGATCAGAAAAGTGAGAATTGAGAATCATTACTAAAATTCGTCGATGTACCATTGACATTATTATTTTTTAGTTTATTCTCTAAATAGAATGGTAGATTTTGATAATCCTTTTGAGATTTACAACAACAAATGACCTAGTTTTTCTCGTCGATGTAGGGTATAGGGGGTGAGATGTGGACAATCCGTATCCCAATAACTCGTCGGGAGGATGTGGACCGAAAAAGTCCAACACGCAACTCTAAGACATAAAAAGGAAAAAGACAAGGTAACAATAATCATTGACACTAAAAAAACACGAAAACTCTAAGTTGGGCGTCGTGGAATACTCCCTTGCTTGAGCTTACTCCAAAGGCACTCCACATGTCGATCTCTATAGTTCCACCTCCTTGGTTTTATCCCGCCATATGTTCATGTCCCAAGTGATGTCCTCTGTTATCTCTAGGTGCACCATATCTTTCTTTATCATCTCTACCAAAGTCTTTTTTGGTCAACCTCTGTCAGCTCTCCGCAATACGCCATAGTAGGGTTGTACATTTTCGGACCGACCGAACTGGAATAGACCGGCGTGGACCAAAATAGACTGGACCCTGGACCGAAGTTATTTCAGTCCAGTCCAAAACCTGGAAAAAAACAAATTGGACCGGTATTGGTATTTTTGGATATTTTTAATATAAATAATATATATAATAATATTTAAATATATTTTTAAGGAAAAAAAACTAATATAATAATACGTGATACAGTATATTTAAATAAATAGAAATAATATTATATTTTTAATTCTGAAAAAAGGAAAATAAAAAAAAGAAACAAAAATTTTGGTCCCGGCCGGTCCAAGAATGGACAAGACCGGACCGGATGAACAAGCCTACGCCAAAGTCTAAACTCTCGCACCAGTGGGCGGTCCCCTTATCTACACATGTCCGTACCAACAAAGTCCCGTTTCCCACACCACCTGTCTTCTCTTTAATAGCCTAATTTCTGATCATATCAACTCTAGTGTGACAGCACATCCAACGCAATATCCCCATCTCTTCTACCACCATTTTTTATTCCTAAGCCTTTGTTGTGGACCAACACTCCACCCCATACAACAAAGATGGCCTTCGTCGTGGACCAACACTTCGTCCTGATGCCCCCCCCCCCCCCCCTCCATTTCTGCCACCCCATTTATATGCGATGTTGAATATTTGCGTATATCGTATTGTCACTCTGCCAATAAGACCCTAAGTACTGAAAGTTCTCCCTCTTTAGCACCACCTCCCCATTAAGTTAGCCGAACATTTGAACTAGACTCCTCGACTCCCCCAAATCTGTTCTCCACATATTCTGTCTTTGTCCTACTCGTTCTGAGTCCATTTGCTTCCAGCCTCTCCCTCCAACTCTCTAGCTTAACGTTTATACCCACCCTAGTCCCGTCCACTAGCAAATGTCATTTGCAAACAACATACATTATGGTACTCCTTCATGGTTATCCCTTGACAACACGCTAACATCACTCTAAATAAAAATGGACTAGAGACCGACCCTTGATGCAAGCCAATGTCAACCCGGAAGTACTCGGTGTCTCCTCCTAGGGTACTCTCTCTAGTCAACTGCATGTACGATCCTGATACCTGCTTACATTGTAGACAACTCCACAACAACTCTCTCGGTATACCCTATTGTAGGCCTTTTATGGGTAAATAAACATCATATGCAGGTTCCTTTTCCTATCCCGGTATGTAATGTGATCAGGTTACCCCATTCGACCATGACTTGGATTCATTTCCGGGCATGCCCACATCAAGAACTGACCCCCTATCCAAATCCACTTAAGGGTTACAAGGTGCGTCCTCGTTTCAAGCTACATCCTTGGAAGCCTCCATGGTCTTGCGCCTTCCTTGTCCTCGGCGCGCCTCACCAAACTTGACTCCACCTTATCTTGAATTGAATCATCAATAAATGCTAGATGACATTGATTATGCTATCTAGAATAATCCCCCTTTCCCTCCTTTTTACATTATATTAGAAATCCTTTTCATTTATTAGAATCAATTATATTTAAGGCTTGATTATGCATTTAATGTCATATTTCAATTTTAGTGGAGTGTTCCTTCCTTTGCAAGGAGGACGTCCCCTATAAAAGTCATGCTTGGCTACCATTTGTAATCATGTCTATGTCTAATGCAAAAGCAATATTTGAGATCTCTCCTTCCTTTTGCTTAAGCGTCAAAAACTCTTTCTTTTGTGGTTCGAGTTCCCTTAAAAAATTATCCTTCTTCTCTTGCTTGGATCAAGTCCAACAAGAACAAATCCCTACCTTCTGGAGTCCTTGAAAACCCATAAAAAACGCTTATCCAAAGTCTTCCGCTTGGCTACCTTGAGTCCTCCTTCATCTCCCTTCCATTAAAACTCGAGTCCTCATTAACACTCATTTTTCATTGTAACCAAGCCTTGTCCGAGGCTATATCCTTCATTTTCTTCACCTACTAAAACACGTCAAGCTTCATCAGAGGCTCCATTCGCCATCAACTTCAACAATACTTCCCACCACGATCTAGATACGTATAAAGAAGGTTCTGTCGGAGACAAAAACACATCAGTATGCCTCTATCATTCTCCTTAGCAAGTGAATGGCCTCCATCGTTGATCTGCCTGGCATGAACTGAACTGGTTTTTTGACACACAGACAACTCGTCTCATTCCTCCCTCGTAATCCTTTCCCACAATTTCATTGTATGACTAAGAAGTTTGATCCCCCTGTAGTTGCTACACTGCTGCACATCTCCCTTGTTCTTAAAAATCGGAACCAACTTGTTAAGCCTCTAATCTTCGAGCATCTAATTAGTTGTCTTTAGGATTAAGTTGAAAAGTGTTGTGAGTCAATCCAAACCTTTACACCCAAGCCACTTCTAAACCTCTATCGGGATGTCATCTAGACCTAGCGCTTTCTTGTTTTCCATCTTGCGGATTGCCTCCTTGACCTCCTGCCTGGAGATGCGTCTACTTCCGCCATTTACCACCCCTAACACCTTACATCTTGCCCGCCGATATACCATGCCATCATAATCCTTTATGAATTATATTGTTAAAATAAAGGGCATTTCTAATTATGATTTTTTGTGTTTGTTATATACCCATAAATCTATATATATATAAATTGTTGGGTTTAATGAAGTAATGACAACTAGTACTAAGTTAATGCATTGAATTTTTTTGAAAGGTTAATGCATTGAGCTAATACATTAGAAAAATATCACATTTAATTAGGCTCATATAGTAGTCATCTCACATCTGTTCATTTCTGTCAGCTGCTCTTTTTTTCATTTAATCTCTTAATTTGGGTATTTTAGTCATGTTTTGAGTGTATGTTCGTATGTTCGATTATGTATCGTATTTCCCTCATCGATTTTTATATGTTTCATGCATATGTCTTTTGAGATTTTTCTTGGACATTTTGGTTGTTTTTTGAGATTTCCTTTCAGCAAGTTGTTATTATGTAGATAATAATTTTAAAATATCACTAATTAATAATTATACCTTTCAAATCCGTTACTAATCAATATGCTAAAATTTATATATTTAATTAATTAAATTTTTTTTTTTATTTGTTAAAAGTTACTGCATAAATACATATGTGAAAATAATACAAAATATATAAATACGATACAAGTAAACGTGTTAGGCCGCTGGGAATGAACTAGTTTAATTAGAAAGAACAACAACGTATGTCGAAGATAAACGATAGTACATGTGTTATCAAATTTGAACCAAAATATCAACTAGCTAGTCTACTTATTATATACCTAGCACAACTTTTTCCTAAAATTTTTTTTATATAAAGGCTAGAACCGAAGTCTCACCTAGAAGCAGGTGACAACTTCTTACCATCTTGACGGATGATCCTAAAAAAGTCCGAGAATGTGAAGAACATACTCAACTATACAAAAACAGGTCTCATAGTTTTGATATAATGATCAGTAGACTTTCCTGATTGCAAGCAAGGACAGTTTTCATAAAGTGAGTGCTGACTTTTGATTTTGATAAGAAATCAGCAGCTTGATTTGCTTCTCTGACGCAATGAAAAATTTGAACACTATCAAAAGAATTCAAAATGGTTTGAATATCAATGACTATGGTTCGAATTTCCCATGGTATTTTCCAAATGTTCTTTATAGAATTAATTACTGTGAGATTATCACCTTCTAGTACTAAATCTTTACATTTTAATTTTAAAGCAAGCCTTACCGCAAATAGTGCACCTAAAGCTTTCGAAAAGAGCGGTGAATTAGAAAATACTTTTTTGTTGTATAAGTCAATTACTTTACCTGCACTATTTCTAGCAATGCAACCAATATAAGAGTTCTCAATAGAGTGGAAAGACCCATTAAAGTTAATCTTAATCCAGTTACCAGGTGGATTAATCAATTTTTTATTCTCAACTTTAAAGTTCTGTTGAATATGAAATTTAAAGTTTAATAATTTTTTAAATTTCTGTAATTGAAAATTAGTGTGATGGCACTCAAAGAACATTTGAGAGGGTATTTTGTTGTAGTATTTATTAAGTCTTTCAGTGGTAGGTAAATTATCCGATATTGCTTTCCACAAAAAAATTGGTATCTTGGTTGAATTTTTAAGTTCCATAACCAGGAATAGATCTCATCCTTCATGTAGTGTTTATTAGTCATAAAAAATTTATTTGTTGATGTTGTGCTGAATACACCAGTCTTATCCGGAAGCCAAATAATTCTATCTTCAATGTTACTCTTCATAATATAGATACTCAAAAATTTTAATATAACATCATTTGGTAAAACGAGGTTTAATTTATGCAAATCTCATTCTTTTGTATTAGTAATAAAATATGAAACTTTCGTATTGATGTCACTTAGGTTGGATTCAAAGTAACATCTAAGATTAATATTTGGGATCCAATTATTTGTCCAGAAATTTGTGTTATTACCGTTTCCTAGTTCTCATCCTATACATTTTTGAAACCGTTCCCTTAGATGTAAAAGTCGTGAAAATTGCCAGGATTGTTTTCTTTCTTTGTAAATGTGAATATACTGTTATTTTGTAAATATTTTTGATATATTAAGTTTACCAAAATATTATTTCTTTCTGTTATTAATTTCCATAGGAGTTTCTATTGTAACACATTATTTAGATCTGCCGCTTTATGCAATCCCAAACCTCCACTTTCTTTTGGTCTACATATGCTATCCCATGGCTAATTGCACGATAATTTGAATTATTATTGTTCAAGAAAAAATCCTTGTTAATTTTATCAAATTGATCACATACTCCTTTCGGAAGTGAGAAACATTGCATCAAATGGTTTGCTTTGGACAAAATATTTGATTGTATAAGAATAGCATGGCCTGCTTAGGAGATTGTATTCGTTTTCCATCTAGAAAGTTATTTTTGCATATTTTGTAGTGCATATTGAAAGCACTCATTCTTTACTCTTCCTTTAACTATTGGTATACCCAGATATTTTTCCATTGATGTTGTTTGTTGGAGATTTAATACCGAGGCTAGAGCTTGTCTTTGTATGGTAGATATATTAGGAGTTGCCTCGAATGACCTCTTGTGATAATTTATAACCTACCCATAAAGATCAGTGATTTTTTGCAACAATAGTCTTTTTTCTAATTTTGTTAACTACGGTCATTAGATTTGAGTATTTGAGTAAGGTCCACACTTGATAGTACTTCCACATCTATCTTGTACAGCCGAGGAATCATCGATCGTTCGACCTACTTTAAGCCCATATGTATTTTATTCACGGATTTTGGAAACTCGTCAATTAAAATATTTTATCTTTAATCTTCGATCTCTATCTCAGTTAATTTAATTAGCTGATCACTTTATATGCATTTTACTTTATTTATTAGACTGGGAAGAAATTGGTAGTTGAGGGTAGTTGTTCTTGTGTTTGATGTATCAATCATCAATCAATTAGTAATTCAGAAGTTTAGAGCACTAATCGACACGTTTGATTAGGAATTGGTGTCACTTTATCATTTTTTAAATAAAATTATTTGTCTTAAAATTTTATTTTTCTACTAGTATTTATTTCATACGACGAACGAGTAATGATACAATTTATAAAGTAATATGATAAATATTAAATTTAACATAAAAAATCAATAAAGATTAAATTGAAACTTTATCATGTTTGGTATAATAAATACAGTATATCATATTAATTTCTTCTAAGATATTCTCAAACAAAAACAATTGAGTTCTACAAATTCAAAATGGAAAGAAGTGGGTTGAGAGAAATTTAAAACTTTATACATATGGAAATTATGGTAGATGGTGGAGTAATTTTTAGTTTTTTTTCTAAATAAATGGAAATGACACATGACGAATTCTTTTACAAAAAGATGAATTCAGCTTTAATATTGTACAGAGTAGATTAATTATTTTTATTATTGTACTCTAGTTCCTATTATTGCACGATTTTAGCTAAAAACAATGAGGTGATTATAAAGTTTGTTAAATGCAATACTATATTACTAATCTATTTAAATACTTATTCATTTATTTTGTAGAACAACTTATTCATGTAGCAAAAATACATCAACTGTTTATAATAACAGAAAAAGATCAAGTAAGGATGTCCATCAAAAGAACTCACCATTTAGTCCGTCTCGTCTAAATCCTTAATTTTACACGATTCTTATATACAGCCCGGTGCTTTATTCAAACAACGCCGGGTCACTCGCGTTCTGCGAGGACACGTACACTCGCGTTCTGCGAGATTAGCAAAAAATTAGGTTAATTACATGCATGCTAATCTCGCGTTCTGCGAGTGCACGTGTCCTCGCAGAACGCGAGTGACGCGGCCCTCGCATAACGCGAGATTAGCATGTCAGATGGACGTTGTTGTGCGCCATTACTACATGTCTTGTCCCCACCTAACTATAATAACTACCTCCTTATTTTAAGTATTCCGTAACACCTATTAACCCTACCCTAACACCTCTTTTTATCATCTTTCACCTCTTTCACCCTCCATTAAAACCCATTTTCAAAACCTTAAAACTTCAAAACACTCTAAAAACACCTAAAATAATGGAAGATGAAGAGGAATTCAACAAAGGAGGGAATGGAGATGATGGTTCATCAAGTTACCATTCAAATGAGGTAATGTTCTTACTTAATTTTTGAATTTTAATTTGTTTTGCACCATTAAGAGCTAAAATGAACTTATTATGTTGTATTTCATGTTAAATCTAGTAGTAGTAGTAAGTGTTGAAGAGATGACTTTTGCATATAATGTCAAAAACTTAGATGTGTTCATGTTTTTAGGGTTTTTAGGGTTTTTAATGTAGAAACTCATGTTATGTTAAAATATCCCGTTGAAGGACTAGTTTTAGGAAATAGCAACTTCTCGCGTTCTGCGAGAGGAAGCCCCTCGCGTCACGCGAGAAGTGCCTCCCTCGCAGAACGCGAGAAGTGCGTCCCTCGCAGAACGCGAGAAGTTGCACATTACAGAGTATTAACAGAAGCATTGTTATAGGTGAATTTTTCTTTGTTCACTGGATTGAATGCAATCCAGTTGAATGACTACACCTACCCCTCGCAGAATACGGTGCCCGTTTCGCCACCGTCATTTGATTTAGGGATTGACGACTTTGGATATTATCATCAACCATCTTTATATGAACAACATGTGCCATCTACATATGAATTGCATGTGCCATCTACTTATGAGTTGCCCGTGCCATCTACTTATTCCATGCCATGTACATATGAGGTGCCATCAAGCTATGATGCGTTTGATTCACAATTTGCTAACCCACCAACAAACGTAGGAGAGGAGATGTGTTTTCTTCCCTCTTTACGCACTGCACCAAAGTTTGATAGTCCCGTATGTGAGGAAGAGGTTGTTTCTAGGGATTATTCGGAATATTTCACTACGGAGCAAGTGTTTGCCTCTAAGGAGATCGCTCATTTGTGGGCTTTGAATGTTGCAAAGCAACACAAGTTTATGATCTCTATTGGAAGGAGTGTACCATCTAAACCGGGGCAAAGTGGTAAGATTCAAATCATTTGTGAGAAAGGGGGAAGCCATAGGCCTAAAGGTGTCGGTGTTAGATCAAACACAAAGAGCAAGAAAACGGGGTGTAAATTTCAGTTGAAGCTCATGGAGAACCGGGTTGAAGAGAATTGGAGATTAGTGGTTGTTTGTGGTTTGCACAACCATCCTATTGGAGATAGTTTGGTCGGGAATGCATTTGCCGGGAGGCCAACCCCGGATCAAAAGAAAAAGGTTCGTGAGATGGTACTTTCACATTGTTCTCCAAATCAGATTTACACTGAGATAAACAAGGATCCCGGAAGTTGCACAAAGAAGAACCAAGTGTACAATTTGGTAAGACATATAAGGGAAGAGGAAATGGAAGGTAGAACCGTGGTTCAAGAATTCTTTCACCAATGCAAAGAGAGCAACTACTTCATGGAGTATAGGCCAAGTGCAACGAACCCTTCGATAATAGGCGACTTGTTCTTTGCTAGCCCCGAATCAATGAAACTCTTAAAGGCGTTTCCATATGTCCTTTTGATGGACTCGACTTATAGCACGAACAGGTAAGTATTTATCATTCTGTTTTTATGTTGTATTTATCTTACTGTATTTTGGTTCCAGGTACAATGTTCCCTTCCTAGAGATAGTCGGTTTGACTTCTACATGGAAGAATTTTGTTGTGTGCGGGGTATGGTTAGAGGCTGAGAGCGAGGATAGTTATTTATGGGCGTTGCAACAGCTGCAGACGATGTATTTGAGAATAGGAGCATCGCCTACTTGCTTCGTCACTGACCGTGAGATGGCTCTTATGAATGCAACAGACAAGTTATGGCCAAATGCAAAGTTTCTCTTATGTAGGCGACATGTAAGGAAGAACATGGAGGCGAGAGCCAAGATAGCTATGGGCACACAAGCATTGGGGGTTCATATTTCAAATGATTATTATAACGTGTTCGAACAAACCACTGAAGAAGATTACAAGAGTACTTTGAAGAAACTTGAGGACGAATGGCGAGCTTATCCAACCGTATTGAAGTACGTGAGAAAGAATTGGCTAAACCGTTACAAAGAAAGACTTGTTTCAGCATGGACGGATAATGTCTTCACTCTCGGGAATAACACGACAAACAGGTATGTTCTGTTATTTATGTCTACCTTCTACATATGATAAAAAGAGCTTCTGTAATGCACACCTCGCAGAACGCGAGGGCATACCAACTCGCAGAACGCGAGTAAATTCCTTGATTCAGTGTTGACGCATTTTCGAATGCAAAGATCCTGGAACAATGTATGAACTCGCAGAACGCGAGGTGTACACACCTCGCAGAACGCGAGGAGTTACACATTACAGAAGGATCCACAGGTTCTGATTTGTATTTGCATTTTATTGTTTTTCGAACATTTTAGAGTTGAAGGAGCACATTCATGTCTTAAGTCATACTTGTCAAGTGGAAATGCTAGGCTAGACACAATGTTCAAAGAATACAAAACAATGGCGGAGAACCAACTTAAGGAGATTACTGTGTCTTTCACCGAGAGTTTGAATAAGAGCTTCACAGTTGTTGAAGGGGCGGACTTGTTTAAAGTCTTGAAGTTCAAAGTCTCTTACAAATGCATAGAATTTTTGCTTGAGGAATACACGAAGGGGGAGAGATTAGGTGCGCACTTTAATATGTTTTGTAGCTGCGGGATCAAGATTAGAGATGGGTTGATGTGTGTTCATCAGATTGTAAGACATTGGAAGGAGCAAAGACCACTAAGAGTATCAGAGTTGCACCCTTTCTGGAGTACTTTGAGTTTGGAAGAAGTTGATGTTCCCGGCATACTGGAAGTTAAGAGTAAGGTGGCAAGGCGTCTTTTTCAGACTTTCTATGAGGAAACGTTTCCGAAATTGTGCCCCCATGATCAAAAAAAGTGTGCACAAACTGTTTTAGACATTGGGAAAGTAAATACTCCTCTAAAAGAGCCGGCTATTTCAAAGCACACCGGAGGTCGTCCAGTCGGAGCTCCTAACAAACAACCTAGGTCAACGCAAAGAAGACCGTCTGCATGGGAGCACACTAATGTTGAGATGGATGCTAGAGATTTGGAAGAAACACCCCCAAAGAAGCAAAAAAATGCTTCTAATTCTGAAACATTCAAGAAACCAAAGATTAAGGTGATTGGCAAGTACAAGTCTCACATACCCGCGTCAATGCGCACCCATGTGAATGGTTGGTTTGAGGTAAATGGAGATGGAAATTGTGGATTTAGAGCAATAGCTCATGAATTGCATGACAACCAACACTTATGGAGGGAAGTAAGAGATTTGATGATAGCTAAGGTCAAAGAGATTTGGCACCTAGTTCAAGGAACTTGGATTGGACCTCCACAACAACCAACTTTGGAGAGCGCTTTACACCAACTTACATGGGAAGGAATAGGAAGGGCTCCAGAAGATCACTGGCTAGCTACCCCGGAAATGGGATGCCTTGTGGCATCCACATTCAACATAGTGTTCGTAACGGTGGGAAAAAGTGCTAACTACACTTACCTTCCTCTACAACGTCCTACTTGGTTAGAAGATGGTGACACACTTCCGACGTTCTGCTTATTCTATATTCAGAGTGAGAGACATTTTGTTCCGGTAAGTTTTTGGATCTACTTATGAATTACTATCTAATATGCAACTTCCTAACGTTGTTGTTTTCTTGTAGTTGCGTCTTGAAGAAAACTGCCCATTACCTCATGTGTTTACTCCTTGGTGGCGAAACGCTGAAAGAGATGCTTTTTCTTTGCACGATCTTGTGTCACATCGATGTGCCGCCTTTGAAATGTAATGTTGAAGTTATGTTTTATTCGCTGAATTTGTAATGTAATGTTGAACTGGAGATGGTTTTTTAAATTCTTAAACTGTAACTCATGTCATGGACATTTTCCAGAAAATGTCATTCCTCGCGTTCTGCGAGGCTGGTGTCACTCGCAGAACGCGAGTAACACCAACCGTGCCACAGACCGTGCATATCAACTGAGAGCACCCTGTTTCCTATAGGGCAGACTCGCGTTCTGCGAGTGGTGTACACCTCGCGTTCTGCGAGGTTATGCAAAAAACGAACAGAATTGAAGCAACACCAACATATCCCTAAACATAATCCAACAAAATTATCCAATCAACAAAACACCTAAGAAAGCAATCCAAAACACAATCCAAAACACAATCCAAAACACAAAACGAAAGGCTACTCGTCTTCTCGTGGTCGGAAGGGAGCGAGATTTGACATACTTAGTAGCATTTGGGCGTGATATGAATCAAAATCCTCTGGAGTGGCAAACCGATACCGGTCCATGTCATTGTACACCCGGCCAATCACCTATACGCAAGTAAACATTCATTTTATGTTAATATTCGAGACAAACAAAGACTAGAAACGCAAGATAAACCAAAACAATTAATATTACCTGTCTCTCAGTCATCATCCCAGGGATTGCAGGACGGATATACCTATGGGTCCTCTTGATGTACCAATCCATGTAATCATGGGAGCATTCATGTGGTGCATAGGCAACTGGCCCCATATCATCGAGAGACAAAGAGTGAACATCTCTTGACTCCCAAAGCCATTGGTTGGCGTCATAAAAAACACTATAACACCTAATGTTTTTCAACCTATGAGCTTTGAGCGGTTCGATGACTGGCCTAGGAATACGCTGCACTCTCCCAAATTGTCTGGGACACCTATCAGGCATGTGTGGTTCGGTGATGTCACAGCAAGACAGCACCCCGTGAAATAGAGCGGGAGCAAGCTCAGGATCGGTGAAGTCTTGTGCTCCATACGGGTTCCAACATACCTAACAAAATGACAGAAAAACGCATGGTGAAGTCTGTAAAACACCAGAAACTGCAGAAACTAGGACAAAATGCAGAAACTTGCATTTTCTCGCGTTCTGCGAGTGTGTGCAGCCTCGCGTTCTGCGAGGAGCCACAAACTCGCGTTCTGCGAGAAAATGCAAGTTACACCTAATGACTGTTGCGTACTCAAAAAATGCAGAAATCCCAGAAAATGCAGAAACTTACCATCTCCGGCATAAGAATATCGAGCGCTCCCCTATAGTCCCTTCCGACTTGCCCCTTCTTCAGCTTTACATTCTTAGGCATCCACCGGTATGCCCATGGTTGCTCCGCTCTCCACCGAGGACGTTCAGTAGGTCGGAAGTGTGGGAAGTAGTTGTAGATCCATGCCTAAGAAATACAAAGTACGTTAAATATGAAAATATATATAAGTATGTAAATTAAACGCTTAGAAAGTATAATACCTGCAACAAGGTGTAACAGAAAGACATCTGGGCACAACCCTGTCGTGTGCATACCCCCAGCTGCCTATACAGATGGGCCAAAGCAGCTGAACCCCACGATATGCCCGTAGCATGGGCATAGGTTTCCAAATAAGGCCCATATCTAAGCCGAATCAAGTTCTGTGACTTGTCCGGAAATAAGAGTGAGGAAGCAGTATACAACACCCATCCTAAACCCTTTCGCTTTGGACCTAGGTTTTCACAATGCCTTCTAAACCAATCAGCTTTCACCCTCCCAGAATCTAAAGTGTGCGGATCTACTCCAAAAATTTCCACCCCCTTCCTACCATAGTATTTTATAATCTCATCATGACTAAACTTGGCACCCAGTTTCTTACAAGTAGTCATTGCTTTCCCTTCTATAGGTAGGCCTAAAATCATATGTACATCCAGAAGGCCAATAGTGATCTCACCACAAGGGAGGTGGAATGAGTTAGTCTCCGGTTGCCATCGTTCGATGAACGCTTCAATCAACGGATAGTCGATTGCTTCGTACATCATGTCAGGTAGATCTGACAATCCAACAGCACCGGGAATCTCTGACCAGTCATCGTTGTCCAATGGCCAATCACTGCTTTGCTTTGTCCGTTGTTGTGGCTTCATCGGACCTTTCAACTGCAGAAAAATACAAAATTACACACTGCAGGCCAAATTTACAAAAAATACAGTTTCTGCAGAATTATCAGCTTCTGCAGAAACCAAGCATTTTCTCGCGTTCTGCGAGTAGCATGACACTCGCGTTCTGCGAGTATGCCACTCCTCGCGTTCTGCGAGAAAATGCACAGAAATTGCATTTTCTGTGCATTCTGCAGAATTTCTGTTAATGTATTAAAAATGCAGAAAATCAATAAATTAGTAAATTACCTCCCCTTTCTGGATGTGGAACGCCACATGTGCTTCAAATCCCTTAAGCAACTCGGGATCTTCTGGACCGCCAGGTGTGGAATGAGTGAGCTCAGGATCATACTTTGGCTCATTCTTCTTGGACTTCCTCTTTCTTTTTGGTTTCTGGACCAATTCTTCTTCTTCTTCTTCTTCTTCTTCATCATCATCATCATCATCATCATCACCTTCTTCTTCGTGTTCTTCCCCAACACCTTCATCGTGGTACTCTTGCTCCATCGGTTCTGGTTGAGGATTGTAAGAAGAAGAACAAGCTTGTCCACTTCCTTGACCCATGTCTTCAGGAACACTTCCCTCACCAAATCCACCTCCCCAACATTGTCCACCGACCCAACTTTGTCCACCCCACCCTTGTCCAACTTCCACTACAGCATACTGAGGAATGAAATTGTCCCAGCTACCCGATTGTTCATATGGAGTTGATTGTGGTGCCCATTGAGTTGACGGTTGTGCACATGAAACTGACTCTTGAGAATAAAGGTCCCAATCATCATTTCGATACCCTTGATATGTATCTGCTCGTTCTATCCCACTAGGCACAGAACAGTCTTCCCCGGCATAACTATGGACACCACTGTACCGCTCTATGGCGCGATAATCAACGTCGGGGAGCCCCTCGGGGAAGAGCTCTACCGGTGTTGTATTCTTTGCTCGTTCTCTCACAGCGTTCCTATTTCTTCGACGGGTTGAACGTCCAGGACGATCCATTACCTAAAAAAATGTAAAGTAGAATCAATATATAAATATAACAATATATAAAGTAAAATCAGTATATAAATATGTATCTGCAGAAGAGGAAAGAATTTCCTCTTATGTCAATTCCTCGCGTTCTGCGAGTAGCATGACACTCGCGTTCTGCGAGTACCATGACACTCGCGTTCTGCGAGTACCATGACACTCGCGTTCTGCGAGTACCATGACCCTCGCGTTCTGCGAGTATACTACACCCCTCGCGTTCTGCGTCAATTTGCACAATCATGAGTTTCCGGCAACAGTTTCCGGCGAGATTTTCCGACGAAAATTCAATATTTTAGCTAAAATACCTATCAATTTAAGTAAATTACCAAATAAACATCAAAACCCTAAATAAAATCAACAACCCTAATCAAAAACCCTAACCCTAATGAATTTCAACATAAAACAACATCCATTCATCCACCATAATTCAAAATCATCATCTTTCATCCATTATACAACCATTTCTAAATCAACATTCAATATCAAAACATCATATAATATGCAATTTTCTATACTAACAACATATATTCATCTAAAAACAACATTAAAAAGCATAAGAGTATTAGAAACATACCTTATATGGAGATTTGAATTGAAAAGAGGAAGAAGAAGTAGGTTGAAATTGAGAGAGATGGTAAAATGAGAAGAGAGCGGCGGAATTTTTTTATGATGGCTGTAAAAATGGGCCGAGTAGGGTTTTTCCCCTTTTATAGGGAAAAAACACCCTCGCGTTCTGCGAGGTGACGCACCCTCGCGTTCTGCGAGGGGACGCACTCTCGCGTTCTGCGAGGATGCGCTTCCTCACAGAACGCGAGGGCCCGACGTTATTTAGAAAACGCCCGGGCTGTATTTAGCAAGGGCCTAATTTTATTCTCATCTTCTCCTCTTCTAATCCATTTCTTCACTCTCTAATTAATTTTCTTCACCGAAATCCTTGTAATCTCTCTTCTATTTATTTATTCTCATTTTCTCCTCTTATTATCCTCTTTTTCTCTCTCTCTAATTAATTTACTTCACCGACCGAGTTCCCCGTAATCTCTGGGTCGTTCTTCCTCATAGCATTCTGCACATTAAATTCCTAAAATACTTTCGAATAATCGTATGTATATAGAAGTATAATTGAGCAGGCCTAGACTTGGTTTCTGTGTTTTGCAATCGGTCGATCGGTTTGACATTTATACTGACAACGATGGGAGGTGAGTATCAAAGAAACGACCATCGTTGACGGTGGAGACACGACGGCGACGGAGATGGCTACCATCAACGGTGGAGACACGACATCACTATTTGTCTTCAATATGTTAATTAGTTTTTTTAAAGTTTCAATTTAATAAGATATTAAGTAATGCACTTTTTATGTATGACAGATGCACCAAAATTCAGTGACTTATACACCTTTTATTTAACCATTGATGTCTTTACTTAACCACTGATGCGTCTTTACTTTACCAGTGATCCACCTTTACTTTACCAGTGACGCACATATACTTTATCAATGGTGCACCTTTACTTTACCAATGATGCACCTTTACTTTACCCCCACCTTTACTTAACCACTGATATGATGCATCTATCATTTACCACTAATGCACATTTACTTTACCAGGGATGAACATACCATTTTCCACTGATGCAACTATACTTTACCACTAATGCACATTTACTTACCACTGATGCACCTTTACTTTACCACTAATGTACTTTTACTATTATCAATGATGCACTTTTACTTTACCACTGATGCACCTATCATTTATTCAATTAATCAAGTTTGTACATAAAAAATAATGAAGATTTAATAATGACTTCCAAGAAACATAAAGCGAGAAGAAAACCAGTAATCAATTGTCACATACACTTGTTGTATTTCAAATCCAATGAGATATACAACGATCATACTCCATCTGTCCCTATTTGTTTGTCCACTTTTCTTTTCAGGTGTTTCCTTTTGTTTGTCCACTATTTCATTTATGTCACTTTATTCTACCTATTTTATCCCTACTATCAACTTATAATTACCACATTTTCATTTTTTCTCTCTTCCAAATTCCAATCTTATCTACTATTTCTATATCTCTCTCCTCTAACTATTCAGTTTATACTTTTCTCTCCTGTAATTATTATATTCCTACAATTCCTTAATTCCCGTAAAAATCGTACTTGTGGACAAACAAAAAGGGACGGAGGGAGTACTCTATTATACAATTGCAAGTTATATCTAATTTTTGATACAATAACGAGTCTAGAGTATATAGCAGAAAATTTCTTGGTGAACCCGGATCTCTTCTTCTCCGACGGTGAGTAGTTTCCAGTCGATGTTCTCCGGCGTAGACCAAGCGACGGCGAGGCGTGGTGGTTGATTCGGACGGAGGAGCTTTTGTAGAGGGACGACGACGGAGGAGGACTGTTTGGAGCGTTTCTGTGAGGAGTTGCAGAGGAAGGAAGGGGTTTTGGAGGAGAAAGAACATTCAGAGTTGTGATTGATGGATGAAGATGAGATTTGATTTTGAATTGAAATTGGAATCTTCACGGAATCAGAGGAGGAGTAATTAAGAGTGAAATTGGGCTCAACGGAGCCTACTGATGGATGAAGATGAGATTCGATTTTATTGTTTTCTTTAAATACACGAAAAATTTAATTAAGTGAGGGGCCCACACTCTACACTCCTAGCTATCCGTTAGAGGATGAGCATCCTCACCCGAATTTCACCTTATAGTAAGGTCGTTCTTTTTTCTAAATTCTCTAGATTGTGTAGTACTCATTGATTTAGTTTTATGCAATTCATGATGTACAAAAAATTCATACGGAAAATCATTAAATTCATGTATTGACACTTCACTGAATTCTGAATTATTTGTGTATATTAATTAAAATTTATTCATAAATTGAAAAAATAATGTGTTACAACTTACAACATATGAGTTGTTTTATTGTTAATTTCAAAATTATTTTAAAACTTCATATATAATATTTATATTTTTTTATTATTACTCAGGGCCCGTTTGTTTCTAGTATTCGGAAAAGGAAAGGAAACGTAAATGAATCTAGACTATTATTAAGTGATGATACATTGACAACTTGATTTTGGATTCTAAAATTGTATGCCAAGAGAGGAGAAAAGAATGGGGAAAGGAGGGGGGTGAGTTGACAAGGAAGCGGAGGTGAGTTGGCGAGAGGATTTTGAAACCTCTCCCAAGGGGAGGTTAACAAATACCCCAACATTATTACTAGGAGAAGGGGAAAGGAAATAAAATCACTATTTTGATCAATGAACAATTCCACTAAAATAGATTAGGTTCGTTTTCTTTCTGTTTCCGTTTCCGACAATATAAACAAACGTCACCTTATATAATATATTAAAATTTTAAAATATAGTCCCAAATCAATCTAATAGTTGTAATTTATTATGGCCACTTTTTATAGTTTCTCCCATGATTGTCAAGTTAAATTATGATCATTAAACATGTTTAGACGGCGAAGATCACGGCAAATCGCAATTTTGTTGGGTTTTGTCAGTGCCATGCAATTTGATTAGTTTTGTGCGCCGTCCATCTTGTGGATCTAGCTTCCTTATAATCCAAATTTGTTAAACCCAAAGACTGATCAGATTTTAATTGCATTAAGACATCACGTTTCAGGTTAGCCAAGTTGCAACTTATAGCTAGGCATACACACAAAATATTGCTAGATGTACAAAAAGGCCTACAAAAATTGTTGTCATTTTAAGTTCGCCGATTGAGAAATTACCACATGTTTTTACTGAATAATAAAATGTCAAATATTATTATTTACCAATTTTAACTAATTTTACGATCTTCTTATTGATTTTTTTTGTTAAAATGCTAATAAAATATCGGGGGGCTAGTTTATTTATTTTGTTGGCATCTTAAAAGATGTGCACGAACAAAGCAAACATGCATGGACAAAATAGTAATGTAGAGAAATATACTCTATTACTCCGTATGAATATGATCCAAGAGTTTAGCAAACATGCATGGACAAAATAGTAATGTAGAGAAATATACTCTATTACTCCTTATGAATATGATCCAAGAGTTTTATCCAAATTCAAATTGGAACCTCAAAAACTTCAGTTCCCTCAATGTTTTCTTTCTCGATTTCTCTAGTTTTTAAGATGAAAGCTACATTATATATATTGGTAAGTATTATCATGAAGTTTCGGTGAAACGATAAAAGAAATCCAAATGTTGAAACTCAAGGGAAATGGAAAGAAACCGCATCACGGAAGAAAGGAGATCTGATGAAGCGTGGACGACAAACATAAGAAAATCTCTTGAAGATTTGTTCCTTAATTAGAATATCCTATTGTTTGTAATTGATTGTGATCGAGTTTATCAAAGATCTCGAGTTTATTTTAATAAACTTGAAAATGTGTGAATTATGATATTTGATGAATATGAAGGTCAATTATGTAATATCTCTTCACTGAGATCTTTGCATATGGTATTACCTTCTTAAATACTCTTATTCACATGACTTAGAATTTACGCATTTTGAATAGTCTGAAGAGTGCGTCTTGCTAAGAAGAAGAAAGAGTTTTTCTTGCTTAAGAACATCAAGTAAGTCCTTTTTTGTTTTGATTTGAGAGTTTCTGATAAAAACTAGATTAGAACTTAGGTAGAAGTTTGGAATCTAACGTTTGTCTCTAAACTCACAACTTTCAATATACAAGTAGACATTTAATCCTCGAAGAGGGACGATTTTCATTCAAGATAACTAGTTAGTTTTCTAGGGTTTCCACCTTAAGTGATTGTGTTGATAACTTGTTTATTACTTCCGTTGTGCCTAGGATTTGTACAATTTTTTGTCTCAGTTCCCTTGATACTAACATACAGATCCTTGAATTCATTTGCCCCATAAATGATAAATCATGCATATAGCACAATACAAAATGAGGTAGTAATACGTGACCCAATGAATTGGCCAAATTCAAAAAAACATATCAAGTACTAGCTTGATGAGGATATGTAGTATTTTATTTTGGCTGAAATACCGAAAACCACTCGTTAAAAGGGTCGATTTGCTCAAAACCACTCCTTAAATATCAAGTACTAGCTTGATAAGTGATTGTGTTGATAACTTATTTATTACTTCCGTTGTGCCTAGGAAGTGGATTACTTTATGTCTCAATTCCCTTGATACTAACATACATATCCTAGAATTGGTATCAAAGCTAGAGCTCTAGATTGTATGTTACTCGCAGGTTATCAAGATGTCTTGTCCAAATGAACCAGACCTCGGTATCTCCACAAACAAGCCCTACTTGTTGAAACATGGTCATTTCCAATGGTTGAAAGAACAAATGATGGGGTTCTTTCAAACCAATGATATGATTTGCTGGAAGATTGTTGAGCATGGAAACTTTGCAATCCCCAAGGACCAAACAAAAGAACTCCACTTTGAACATTGGACCACTGCTCAAATCTTCCCAACAAGAAAAGAATGCTAAAGCTAGGCAATATATTTAGAATGCCCTGAATAAATCTGATCAAGACAAAATCATGAGCATCGAAAATGCTAAGGATATGTGGAAGGCTTTGGAGAATTTTAATATGGGAAGTGAAACATACTCTCCAGAATAGCAGAACGTTTGATCTTCAAGGAGAGTTCCATCGTTTCAAGATCCTTGAGACATAGAACGTGTCTGCTTATCATGGTCGTCTTGAAGTTTTGTGCAACCAACTCAAAGCATGTGGTGTAAAATTGGAAGAGGTGTCAAATTCTATGGTCTTCATCAACGGCTTAAATACTAAGTTTGATGTAAATTAGGATATCATGCTTCAAACCTCCTCTATAAGGGAACTTCCCCTAGATGAACTGGTAGGTCAATCTCAACGTCATGAAGACAAAATGAAGGGAATTGAGGGAAATACCAATGAAGCTGGAATATCTCTCACCTTGACTAAGCTCTTGAAAAGGCTGAAAACAGATGTTGACTTAGATGAAGATGATGATGAGATGACTGCACTTATAACTAGCATTGTCAGAAAATTCCACAAATGCAAGTTCCCTAGGAATAACTTCAGGAAAGATCATAAGGAATTCTGATGCTATCACTGTGATCAAGTTGAACATCGTGCTAAGGATTGTCCCAATAATGAGGAAAAGGAAAAGGAAGAAGTTTCTATGAATGGGGAGAAAGTGATTCTGATAAGGAACTGGATCTGAATTCCTCACAACTCTGCCTTATGTCTACCACACAAAACAATGATATCAGGGGAGACAGTGACTCAGATGGGGAACTAGAAGAATTATGCCTCATGACTCAACCAAAGACTGACTCTTCCACTCGTGGGTAACTTCCTTCTCGATCAGATTTCTCTACTCTCATTAAATATGACAAGAAGTAATTGATTAGAATCATTAAGCCTTTGAGCAAAGAGAATAATAATCTTCCAGAGAAATTATCTAAGAATGAGGAAGAAATCTTTGTTTTAACTGATGAAATTGTTGCTTGGTGTAAGAAGTATGAGGATGCTTCAAAATATGAAATTGTGTCTCGTGTTGTCTGTCCTAATTGTGATTTGCATGAAAAATTGAACCTTTGCAACAGTTCCTCACATATTTCCTCTGATGAAATGCTTAAATCCATCATTGAAAAACTTGATACTTTGACTGATTGCATTCATGAAAAGATTGTTACTCAATTTATTTTATTTTTTTGCAAAACCTAGTAGAGGTCTTTGTTATAAACCTCATGATCTCACGAATCCTCATTGTGATGCTCATAGTGACTTTAATCAAGTTTCTAATCAACTTCGGGCTAAAAATGAAAGACTTGGCTTAGCTTTGCATACTTCAAATAGTAAAAATGAATATTTAGAGCAAAAAATCAAAGTGCTTTAAAGTACCTCTAAGGTCGATCCCTCCTGTGCTCCTTACTATAGTCCTCACATTCATGATATGTATACGAACATAAGACAAAGTGTTCCGCGCAAAACTCCTAAACAGAAGATCGACTTAGGTCAAGGTAAGAAAAACAAATCTCACTCTAGAACCAAAAATAAGTATCAATGGATTCCCGCAAACCGTGCCTGCTGGCATTGTGGGAAACAATGTCACCATATCTATGATTGTGAGAAGAAGAGGAGACAAGAAGAGGAAGCCTATAACTGGAAAAAGACTCATAGAAAGGAAAATACTCAAATTGATGACTTAAATGACCTCACTTTTATGAACCTTATTCTCAGGGATCTGCTAGCCCCTCCTCTCAGGGAACTAAGGGATCTACTCAGTATAGGAGCTCAATGACTAACTTACCCAGAAAAGCTTCGTTGGACTAGGTTTGTAAACATTAATTTTCTCTCTTGTAGGCTGAAGTGAATAGAGATGCTAAGTGGTATGTAGACAGTAGTGCTTCGTGCCACATGACTGGTAATATGAAGCAACTTGACTCACTTCAGAGATACAACGGAGGAAATATTTCCTTTGGGGACAAGAAGAAAGGAGCCATACTTAGAGTATGATGTGTTGATTTGTCAAAAAGTATAAAGGTAAGTGACGTTGAACTTGTAAATAATCTTGGTTTTGATCTAATGAGTGTGTCCTTTTTTACCCCCTCGGAGTGTTTTGTGCTTAATCCTGAAACTCAGAAGACTCTTCTGAAGGAAAGAGATACAATAATGTGTATGTGGTGGATAACAGTTTTGTTCCAGAAGAAAAACTTTGCCTATTGTCTATGGCCAATAAGTCCACTCTTTGACGTTAAAGAATAGGTCATGCTAGCTTGAATTTTATTCACAAGCTGCAAAGAAAGGAACTTGTTGAAGGACTTCCCTCTATCAAGGTAGATGAGACTGATTTTTGTTATGAATGTATTCGAGGGAAACATGCATGTAATTCTTATAAACCTAAAACTGTCATTAGCACCTCCAAAACTACTTGATCACTCATCCACATGGATCTTTGTGGACTAATGTGAACTCAAAGTGTTGGAGGTGACAAATATATTCTAGTAATTTTTGATGACTTCTCTCGCTACACGTAGACAATTTTTATAAAATCAAAAGATAAAGTGTTTGACAGATTCTCTAACATAGCTCTCACCCTTGAAACTTCTCTGGATCGTAAGATTAAGGCTATTCGTTCCGATCATGGAACTAAATTTCAAAATGCAAAGTTTCTAACCTTTTGCAAGTAAAGAGGACTCTCTCACATTTTTTTTGCACAATGAACTTCTCAACAAAAAGGTGTAGTTGAAAGAAAGAAAAAGACCTTGGAAGATATGGCTCGCACTATGCTCATGTCTGCCAAACTTCCTCACAAATTTTGGGTTGAGACGGTGAACACAACTTGCTACATTCTCAATCGAGTCATGCTTCGTCTTAAGATTGAAAAGACAGCTTACGAGCTCCTAAATGGGCAAATTCCCAACATTTCTCATCTCAAGGTGTTTGGGTGCAAGCATGGTTGTCAGGATCGGGATCCTACTTTGGATCGGAGAGGGGGTAGGATCGGATTGTAGGATCGTAAGATCCTACGATTTCAGAAAATGAGCGATGAAAATGATAAAATATGACTATGACATGACTTTCTAGTAAAAGTACTACGAAAAAAACACTTTTGCTCACATACGATCGGTATTAGTGCCATACATTGTTAAAAATGGTTGTACGAGGGTTAATTAAAGTTTACAGTTTTTCAAAATCAAGAAATATATTGTTTCTAAGTATTACAACCTCCAGTCATCAATCTAAATAATGAATAAACTAACAAAATTAATCTTCGTCAAAGTTCACGTCATCAACATCACATCATCATATTCGTGACTTGAATGATCAATGTCAAGTCAATCCATTGTCATTACCTTCTACAAGCTATGTTTCTTTGTTTCGAGAATCATTAAGCTCACTAGAAGCAACACACACACACACACACACACACTGTAATACCATTCTTGTCGTCGCCATTGATTACAAATTGCTCGGTATTCTCGACAAACTGAGAGAGAGTGTCATGGAAAAATAAATTTGTTGTATTTGCTTTAGTTTAAGGTTGTACATTACGAATACTATTGAAAACTAACATTAGTGTGTGTAAATGATTTCTCTTTTATTTATTTTTTGCTTCAGTTTAAGGTTTACATCGCAAATCATAAATCTTTTGTGCTTTTAAAATATTTCTCTTCTTTGTATGCACCTAAATAGCAGTGAAAATAAATTTAGTTCAAGAAAAATTCAGTTACAAAAGTAGTTCAGTCAAAAAAATCAGTAAAAAGGAGGTAAATCTTGCATTTGCGATCCTGATCATAGGATTGTACGATCCTACGATCCTACTTTCGATCCTGACATGGGTCCGATCCTACATAGGATCAGGATCGTTTTGTAAATTTAGAATCGTAGGATCGTAAGATCCTACGATCCGGATCGTGATCCTAACAACCATGGGTGCAAGTACTATGTACACAACAACGAAAGAACTCCAATAGGGAAGTTTGATCCCGTAAGTGATGGAGGAATCTTTTTTGGCTACATTCCATATAGCAAGGCCTTCAAAGTGTTTGTTGAGATATGACGAGGTTTTGATTAAAAGACAAACATCCACTAATGGTTTACTTGAGTGCGTAGGTATTGTTACTAGTGTGTGTGCAGGAACGAAGGAAGTCTACTCGTGTGTAGACAGGAACGATGGAAGGCTACTTGTGCGTAGACAGGAACAAAGGAAGTACAAGCAGGTACGAAGGAAGTCTTGCTGGAATCCATGAGGCGTAAGGTTACGACGAATGGAAGACAGATGTGAAGAATAAGTTCATCCGAAGAAGATTATTGGTCGAAGATATCTTGGAGAATGGACTTGAAGAATTATGGAAGAGTTGCATTTCAAAGAAGGAAAGAAGATCTTTTCAAAGAAGGAAAGAAGATCTTGTCAAAGAAGGAAAAGAAGATCTTGCCAAATAAGGAAAGTGGCAACTCGGCAAGGATGGGCATTGGACGCGCGTGTGAAGAAGCGCCAAAGGAATAAGGAAATATTATGCGCAAGGAATATTTCCTTATGCGCTTTGTTTCCTTATTTGATCTAGGCGGTGCGCCGAAGTGTAAGGCCCAAGGTGACTACTTGGAGAACAAGTTGGAATGTCACACGGAAGGAAAGATTTCTTATGAAGAGATTTCCTTGTGAAAGATTTCTTAGGAAGAGAATTCCTTGTGAATGAAATTTTAGGAAGCGATTTCATTTTAGAAAGATATTGTGAGATTTATGGTAATATTAGAACGGCTAGATTGGTAGTTAGGTTTGAGCTATTTAGTGTGCTATATATTGCATGGGAATTGCATAGCTTAGTAAGACTTTCAAAAGCGAAAACCTAATACTCGGTTTAGAGTTGTTCTACGTGTGTGAGATTGAGATTCAAGTGAGAAGAGTGATCCGAGATCTAGCTAGGAAGTCTAGGTGAGTGATCCAAGTTCTATTGTAATCAAGATATCAATACAACAAGTAGACTCATTCAAACTCTCTCTAGTGAAAGCTAGAGAGGAGTGGTTTTTCGCCTCGAGGACTTTTTGGTACTTGGGGTGTTTCCACTATATATCATCGTGTCCAGGTTTGATTTACATTATTGTTTGTCTTTCTGCATTATCTACTTATCAAGGAACAATAGCTTTTGTTCCTTGAGTTTTTATACGCTAATCGATCCAACAATTGGTATCAGAGTCAGGTCTCTAGATTGTTTCAATTAGCTTTGCAGGAAAAGATGTCATCCAACAATGCAATCAACGATTCATTCTGGAAACCCCCAATGCTGAAGCCAGGAGAGTATGATTGGTGGTCTATTCAGTTTGAGTCACATACTCAGTCACTTGAAGCCCAGATCTGGAGAGTTATTGCATCCTTGACTTGAATGATGATGACAAAACCAAAGAGAAAAAGAGATCTGAATATAGTGACGCAGGCTAGAAAATCCTTGAGAAGAACGCCAGGGCTAAAAAGATCCTTCACATGGCTCTGAGTCCGGGTGATCTTCGAAAGATTCTGAAGTACAAGACCGCCAAGAAAATCTGGGATGCACTAAAGAGGACATACTCTGGAAGTAATGATGTCAAGAGGAACAAACTTCTTGTTGCTCAAAAGGACTATGAGCAAACTGTGCAGGAGAAAGGTGAATCATTGGAAGACTTCCATGCAAGGTTTGAAGGCTATGTGAGTCAAATTGAATTTCTAGGTGAAGATCTCCCTCGGTGGAAAGTCACCTATCAATTCATGCAAGCACTGAACGCCCAGTGGGACGAGTTCATCAATGCTCTTCAAGCTCAAAGTGATATCAAAGAAGTTTCCTTGGAAGACCTTGTGTGCCGTCTCAAGAGTCACTCTAGAATTCTTGAGAGGAAGCTCTTGACAAGGAAAGATACGGACAAAGGAAAATCAATTGCTTTAAAGGTGGAAAAGGCTTTTGATCTGTCCCAGATTGAAGACCATGAAATTGAAGAGGACGACATAGTTGCCCTCATCACAAGGGCCTTCGGGAAAGCATGGAGAGAAGGAGAGACACGTCACACCGAAGGTAACCAAATTCCAAAAGAAATTATTTGCTATAATTGCCAAAAAGCAAGTCACTTCGCCAGGAATTGCTTCAAGAAAAGAGTAGAGGAACCACCAGAGAAATCCGCAATGATGGAAACCCGGGAAGGAACAAAAGACAACCTATGTCTCATGGCAACCGGGAGTAATCAAGATGACGCCAACCATGTACCTATTCATTCTTGGTATATAGATAGTGCCTGCTCATGTCACATGACAGGGAACAAAGAATGGTTTCAATCACTAAATTTCCAAGGCGGAGGCTCCATCACTTTCAGGAACAAAAGAAAAGGAGAAGTTCAAGGTACAGGCAAGGTAAGTATCTCCGACAAACTCTCTGTCATTAATGTGAATCTAGTAGACAATCTTGGTTTTGACTTGTTAAGCGTGGCTCAACTGTGTCAAAAAGGGAAGAATAGGGTTGTCTTTACTACTAATGATTGTCAAGTTGAGAGTTTAAATTCAGGGAAGATTCTCCTAAAAGGAATATGTATTAACAACATCTACAAAGTAGACTCAACCTTTATTCCTGAGGAGGATCTGTGCTTTACCTCTGTTAAAGAGGACTCTCTCCTTTGGCACAAAAGATTTTGTCATGCAGGTTTGTCACACCTTCAAAAGCTCTACCAAAAGGATCTGGTAACCCGTCTCCCCAAAGTAGAAGCCATCCAAGACATGGTGTGCTCGTCATGCATAAGAGTCAAGCAAGTAAGGTCCTCCTTCAAATCCAAAAGGGAGGTAAGCACTTCTCGTCCTTTAGAGATGATCCACATGGATCTATGTGGACCTATGCGTACAAAGAGCCGTGGAGGAAATAGATATGTTTTTGTAATTGTGGATGACTATTCTAGGTACACCTGGACCATATTCTTGTATTCAAAAGATGAAGTCTTTGAGGAGTTTGAAGCATGGCTAAAAACCGTGGAGAACAAGTTGGGAGTCTCCTTAGTCTCTATACGCTCCGACCACGAAACTAAGTTTAAAAACTCTCAGTTCTATGATCTGTGTAGGAACAAAGGGATAAACCACAACTTCGCAGCCCCAAGAACTCCTCAGCAAAACGGAGTCGTGGAAAGGAAGAATAGGATTTTAGAGGACATGACAAGAACTCTCTTAATCTCCAGCAATCTTCCAAAGAACTTATGGGCTGAGGCACTCAACGCCTCATGCTACGTGTTAAACAGAGGCACTCTCAGACCTATCATCAACAAAACCGCCTATGAGCTCCTAAATGGAAGAAAGCCAAGTGTATCTCATCTTAAAGTATTTGGATGTAGATGCTTTGTTCACAACAATGGGAAGGAAAACTCCGGAAAATTTGATCCAAGAAGCGATGAAGGTACATTCGTGGGATACTCTCTTTAAAGCAAGCTTACAAGGTCTTCAATAGGTGAACAGGAAAAATTGAAGAAAGTATTCACGTTATCTTCGATGAGTCCACTATGGTTGGCGAAGCCATACAAGAAGGAGATAGCACACCCTATACTCAGGAAGATAACTTTGATCTAGTCGAAGTTGCCAATCTTGGGGAACAAAGCCCGAATAGTGGTGACCCAAATCAAGCCTCTGAGTCTGACAAATCAGGAGAAAGCAACTCAGAGGAAACAGAGGAAGAAAGTGATGAGGAAATCAACAACAATCCTGACAGTTCGGATGCAAGTCCCTCCCCAGGGAACACAGCAGAAGAGTGCATCAACGAAGAACCTGCTACAGAAATCAGACGCACCTCTCGAAGTTCTGGACCACCAGGATGGTTGGATGACTACATATGTAATGCAGTCATACAAGACCCATTACCTTCAAACACAATCACGAACAATCCTAGCGAAGGTACGTCATCCCTCTTACCCTCTAATGAATTTTGTGCTTTCACTTCTTTTGTCTCCCTAGCAGAACCAAAAACAATAGATGAAGCCCTAAAGGATCCAGAATGGGTCAAGGCTATCCAAGACGAGCTTCATCAGTTTGAAAGAAACAAGGTATGGAGACTTGTTCCTAACCCAGGGAACAGAACCATAATAGGAACAAAATGGGTCTTCAGAAACAAGCTAGATGACAAAGGACAGGTAACAAAAAACAAAGAAAGACTGGTGGTAAAAGGATACAACTGTAACAGCCCGAAACACAAGGTGTTACAGTGCCAGAGATTCTCCAAAAATCTCCACAGGCAAAAGAAGGAATGAACTAACATAACTTAAATATACATAAGGGATATATAAGCAAAACATAACTTACAACACCATACCAAGCGCATAAAACTAACCATCATACAAGTTTGGCGACAAGCCAACATTTAGAAGGTTCTAAACCCAATTTGGAGTAGCTAGATATAATACATGTAAGGACTCTAACATAAGAAGGCTAAGAGTTTACAAAATGATTCCTAAGAGACCGAACTCAAGGAAACCCATCCTAGTAACCGTCACGTTGCTTGACCACTTCCATGCTCCACTACTGCACCAGAACCTGATCATGCAGAAACACAATCAGCCCCCACCGAAATGGGGGTTAGTCTCCAACCAGACTAGCAAGTGTATAGATAATGTAATATGTGCAAGAATCAAGATAAGAAAAGTAGAAACATGCAAAAAGTGATGCATTCCTCAACATATATATATATATATAATATTCAAATACACATACGAGTAAACGAATAAACAAGCATCTCAATCTCCTCATGTAAATACAACCTTTACACGAAAATCATTAATAATAACACACATCATAAGTAAGAATTCCCGGCGTCCCGGTATCGAGCGGACTACCCACCTATATGGGAGTCTCCCATAACATGGGCAAACATGATAATATGGAAATCACCCCAAACATGGCCATAAAAGTAACATACGGACTATCCACCTCAAATGGAAGTCAAGGCCCACAATAGCTATTGACTCCCAACGGACTATCCACCACGTGTGGAAGTTAGGGCCCACAATAAAATGGACACCCAAACACATATGGCTAGCCATAGCACAACCAAACATGATTCTATATCTTTAGCTCATAACTAATCATAGCCTTAGCTATCAACTAGTAAACAAGCCCTAAACTTCAAAGTACATATATATGCTTAAACCTCTTCACATCTAGATAGGTATATGATTCATGCAATATTCCTAAATTCCTTAACCTTTCATCAAAACACATAAGCATCCACAAACACTTGCCTTAGAGTCGACGATCGAGTCCGAGCCTTTCAATGAGTCGATTCCAAGTGACTTACTTTCAATAAGCCCTCTCTAGATCCAGTCAAGGTTTCCTAAATAATTATTTAACCAACCAATTACTAATTAAGCTTCACATAAAAACAAAACCCCCAAATTGAAAATCTAGGGTTTCAAGACTTAAAGAAAAATCAAAGGAAGCATCATGGGTAGAAACAAGGCTCACAAATTGAGTAGTAAGGTTGCAAAGGAGTCTTGTCGGTGTCGTTCCGAGGTGGTGGTGGTCAACCACCTGCGTTTCCAGCCCAAAACGCAGCAGCCAACACAGTTTGCGGGGTGGCTGAACGGTGGAGATGGTTCGTCTTGGTGATGGCTGGGCTGATTCGGATGACAAAGGGTGTATATATGGCAAGTGGGCTGGCTGTTCTACAAGTATTGCAGCTTCTGGCTGAGCACAAGGAAACCTACGAAGTAGGCTAGAGAAATGAACGGGAAAAAAAAGGAAGGAGGAGGAAAGGGAATAAGGAAAGGAAGAGAAGTAGAAAAATGGGTTGTCTAAATAATACCCAAAATAATATATATATATAAATATATATGGTGATAGTCAATTACTTAACTAGGTAGAAATCATCACTCGTAATGCCAACGGAAATTATATAATGTCGACATGAACCAAACTAATCTTCCCGAAACTTCTACCCGAATTTCCAACACCCGGTCAATCAAAGGAAATTTACGATTCAAAATTATATTTACCACATATTAGAATTATAAAGTATTTTATATTAACGGGATATCACATACCTCCCCCGTTAAAAGAAGTTTCGTCCCCGAAACTAGACGCCAAAGAGAAATGGGTAAAGTTGTCTCATTTTCTCCTCGGTTTCCCATGTTGCTGCATTGGTCCCATGCTTGGACCATAACACTTTCACAAGAGGAATCTTCTTATTCCTAAGTTGCTTCACTTCATATTCTAGGATTTTGATTGGTTGCTCCTCATATGTGCAATCCTCTTCGAATTCGATATCATCATAGCGAATCACATGAGAAGGATCAGCTAGATATTTCCTTAACTGGGAGATATGGAACACACTATGACCTCTGCTCAAGGATGGTGGCAAGGCAAGGCGATATGCTAAAGATCCAACCTTTTCTAGAATTTCAAATGGACCGACATAACGTGGGCTCAGCTTCCCCCTTCGCCCAAATCTAAAAACACCCTTAGTAGGCGAGACTCGTACAAAAACATGATCACCAATTCCAAATTCAAGGGGTCGACGACGATTGTCTGCATAAGATTTTTGTCGGCTTTGGGCTGTCAATATTCTTTGCCTAACAACAGCAACTTCATCACGTGTACGTTGTAATATGTCTGGGCTCACTAGATTTCTCTCTGATAAATCATCCCAACACAGTGGGGAACGACATCTACGACCATACAAAGCCTCATATGGGGCCATCTGAATGGATGCATGCCAACTATTGTTATACGTGAATTCCACTAGAGGCAATTTAGTTCCCCAGTTTCCTGGCCAGTCTAATACACACGCCCTCATAATATCCTCCAGAGTCTGTATTGTTCTCTCTGTTTGACCGTCTGTCTGAGGGTGAAAGGAAGTACTAAATCTTAACTCAGTGCCCAAGGCTCTATGCAATGATCTCCAGAAATGTGATACAAACCGACCATCACGATCAGATACTATGGTCTTGGGGATGCCATGTAGGCGCACAATCTCTTGTAAGTATAGCTCAGCTAGTCGATCAGGACCCCAAACCTTCCGCACAGGAAGAAAATGGGCAGACTTGGTTAACCGATCGACTATAACCCAAATGCAGTCCATCCCCTTTTGGGTCGTTGGCAAACCTGAGACAAAATCCATAGCAATATCTTCCCACTTCCATTCTGGTATTGGGAGGGGTTGTAACTCACCAGCTGGCCTTTGATGTTCAATCTTCACTTGTTGACATGTGAGGCACCTAGATACAAACTCAGCTACCTCCTTCTTCATGTTACTCCACCAAAAGTTCTGCTTAAGATCCTTATACATCTTATTGGCTCCGGGGTGTATCGAGTAGGGAGAAGCATGAGCTTCCCGTAAAATGATGCTCTTAATTTCATCATTAGAAGGCACGCATATACGATTCTTAAATATTAAGATACCATCATCATGAACCACAAATCCTGGTGTCCTCCCAGGAGAAATTTCACCGATAACCTTGTTTAATCTTGCGTCCTGTAATTTCTTCTCCCGAATGGAATCTAACAAGGATGACTGAATCTCTAATAAACAAAGTTGACCTTGATTCTTTTGGAACCAGACTTCAATCTCGTATCGCATAATATCCTTCTGTAATTCAGGTTGACAAGTTAGGCATGCTATCATTCGTTCTTGACTCGACTTCCGACTCAAGGCATCTGCTACTACATTAGCTTTCCCTGGATGGTAGAGCATTTCAATGTCATAGTCTTTTATCAATTCCAGCCACCTTCTTTGCCTCATATTCAATTCCTTCTGGGTGAATATATACTTCAAGCTCTTGTGATCAGTGTAAATTTGACAACTCACACCATAGAGATAATGTCGCCAGATCTTAAGTGCAAATACTACCGCTGCAAGTTCCAACTCATGCGTGGGGTAATTCATTTCATATGATTTTAACTGTCGGGAAGCATATGCAATCACCCTCCCTCGTTGCTTCAAAACACAACCCAGACCATGCCTTGAAGCATCACTGTAAACAACAAAGTCTTCATTTCCTTGAGGAAGAGCTAGCACTGGAGCACTTGTTAATCTATGCTTAAGTTCTTGAAAACTCTGCTGACATTGTTGATTCCACTCGAATTTCTTCGTTTTCCGAAGCAGATTGGTTAATGGTTGAGAAATTTTGGAGAATCCTTCCACAAATCTTCTATAATAACCTGCCAAGCCAAGAAAACTTCTCACTTCCTTGACATTCTTTGGAGGTTGCCATCCTGATATAGCCTCAATCTTTTGAGGATCTACTTTTACACATTCAGCAGAAATGATGTGTCCTAGAAATGTTACTTCAGTCATCCAAAAATCACACTTGGATAGTTTAGCATACAACTGATGTTGCCTTAGCGCCTGAAGGACAAGTTTAAGGTGCTCTTCGTGCTCTTCTTTGCTTTTGGAATATATCAAAATATCATCAATGAAAACGACAACAAATTGATCAAGATATTCGATGAACACCTGATTCATTAACTGCATAAACAAGGCTGGAGCGTTTGTAAGACCGAAGGGCATCACTATAAATTCATAATGACCATATCTTGTTCTGAAAGCTGTTTTAGCAATATCTTCCTCTCTAATCCTCAACTGATGATAGCCCGACCTTAAATCAATCTTGGAGAAGACTACTGAACCCTGTAACTGATCCAACAAATCATCAATGCGAGGTAAAGGGTATTTATTTTTCACTGTAACCTTATTCAATTCCCTGTAGTCAATGCAAAGACGGAGACTTCCATCCTTTTTTTTTACGAACAATACAGGTGCTCCCCATGGAGATGCACTCGGTCTGATATACCCCTTATCAGCTAACTCCTCCAATTGCTTCTTTAATTCATGCATTTCACAAGGCGCCATTCGATATGGTGCTTTAGAAACTGGTCTTGTTCCTGGTTCAAGCTCTATAATGAAGTCCACATCCCGACGAGGAGGTAAACTAGGTAATTCCTCAGGAAACACATCTGAAAACTCGCAGACAATGGGTATGTCAGATATGTTAGGGATCTCCTTAATATCTTCAAGAGCATAGCACATAAAGCCTTGGCACCCTCGCCTCAAAAGTTTCACTGGAGCCATAGCACTAATAACCATCCCTGACTTCTCAGGATCACGACCTTTAAACACATGACACAATCCATCCTCAGCGGTAATACTAACTGTTTTCTTGCGAAGATCCATCACTGCTCCATGACTCTCTAGCCAATCCATACCCAGAATTACATCATAATGATGCATATCTATTGCGATTAGGTTAGCTACCCAATCCCGATCACCAATACGGATCAGACAATTCCTAAACTCACGAGAGCCAATCAACTTACTACCATTGGGCAAGCTAATCACAAAGGATTCACAATCATAAAAGCAAGTAAGATCCAGCCTAGCCGCACATGCCTCCGAAATAAAGGAATGGGTTGCCCCAGTATCGAATAAAACACATACAGGATGAGAGTAAATACTAAGTGTACCTGTAGCAACAGGAGAATTGGAATCCTCAGTTCTCATCTCATACACACGTCCCTTTCCTCTAGTTCCCGTTGTGGTTTGTTGGGACGCTGATGGTGTTGAACGAGCTTGTTGATGAGGGTACATAGACGATGTACGAGGTGGTTGAGCTGACCCCTTGGAAGTATACTGAGAGACAGAGGAAGGGGAAGGTCTTTCCTTACGTTGTCTACAGAAAGTTGCAATATGACCCTTCTCTCCACATTGAAAACATGTCTGAGGAGCCTTAGGACAATCTCTTTTTAAATGTTGAGTACTCTTACAGTTATGGCACTGATATCCTTCAGGTAATGTCCCACGAGAATTACTTGATCCAGGAGGTCCAGAATTCTGGATGGGTCTCGAAAAAGGAGGAGGTGGTCTTCTAATTCCACCCTCCTTTGTATTAGGTGGGGCCGAATGGGTCTTCTGTCTCTTGTAACTATGAGTAACCGCCCTTTCAGCATCTAATCTTTTCTCCACTGCTAGAGCCATATCACAGTACTCTGCTAGGGTAAAACACTTATGTCCTGCCATATAAGTCCTAATCTCAGGTGCCACCCAAGGTTCAAAGTAATCAATCTTATCCTCTTCGCTACGGACTATCTTCGAAGCATAACGTAGGAGCTGATGATATTTTGCACTAGCCACAGTTACTGGCATCCCTTCGGGTGGAGGGTTCATAAAATCCTTCAACTTTTGCTTCTGTAAGGTCACTGGATAAAACCTTGAACGTATCTTAGTCTTAAAATCTTCCTAACTCATCTGACCTTCCGTGGGCTTTTCTGCATCCCACCAATCATCTGCATCCTTTATGAGATAATAAGAAACATTTGAAACCTTCTGATCATCAGGACATTTTACTCTTTCAAGACACTTCTCCATTTGTTTCAGCCAAAATTCTACTTCTGTTGGGTCACCACCACCGTCGTAAGTAGGTGGTTTCAGTTTCTCAAAGGCAGATGTAATACTAATAGCATCCACTCTATCAATCTCAGGTACTACTTGAGTAGGATTTGGAGGTGTAGTAGACACAGGAGGAGGCATAGGATGAGGTTGTGCCTGAGAATAGAAATTCTGGACAGCTTGTCCAATCATCTGTTGGAGAGTGGCCATAAATGCAGGGTCCATTCCTGCAGGAACATTTGGAGCTGTCGGATTTAAAGGCTCTCTAGGAGGAATAACTTCTTCCGCACCTCTAGGCTCACCACCCATACGACTTTCTGCATCACCCGAAGCCTGCATATTGTCGGAGTTCCCTCTTCCGACTCCCCCTCTATCACCACGAGTGCCTCGTGGTCTACCTCGGTTACGATAACCTCTTCTCATCATCTGCATATGTACTTACAAGTTTATAGAAAACTATATATATATATATATATATATATATATATATATATATATATATATAATTGAAGTATCAACAAATACTATTGACTGCAATGGAAGCGGTTAAGCAGCGCGTGACGGTAATTCTACCCTCCCAAGGAAAACTCAAAACCTAGGCTCTGATACCAACTTCTGTAACAACCCGAAACACAAGGTGTTACAGTGCCAGAGATTCTCCAAAAATCTCCACAGGCAAAAGAAGGAATGAACTAACATAACTTAAATATACATAAGGGATATATAAGCAAAACATAACTTACAACACCATACCAAGCGCATAAAACTAACCATCATACAAGTTTGGCGACAAGCCAACATTTAGAAGGTTCTAAACCCAATTTGGAGTAGCTAGATATAATACATGTAAGGACTCTAACATAAGAAGGCTAAGAGTTTACAAAATGATTCCTAAGAGACCGAACTCAAGGAAACCCATCCTAGTAACTGTCACGTTGCTTGACCACTTCCATGCTCCACTACTGCACCAGAACCTGATCATGCAGAAACACAATCAGCCCCCACCGAAATGGGGGTTAGTCTCCAACCAGACTAGCAAGTGTATAGATAATGTAATATGTGCAAGAATCAAGATAAGAAAAGTAGAAACATGCAAAAAGTGATGCATTCCTCAACATATATATATATATATATATATAATATTCAAATACACATACGAGTAAACGAATAAACAAGCATCTCAATCTCCTCATGTAAATACAACCTTTACACGAAAATCATTAATAATAACACACATCATAAGTAAGAATTCCCGGCGTCCCGGTATCGAGCGGACTACCCACCTATATGGGAGTCTCCCATAACATGGGCAAACATGATAATATGGAAATCACCCCAAACATGGCCATAAAAGTAACATACGGACTATCCACCTCAAATGGAAGTCAAGGCCCACAATAGCTATTGACTCCCAACGGACTATCCACCACGTGTGGAAGTTAGGGCCCACAATAAAATGGACACCCAAACACATATGGCTAGCCATAGCACAACCAAACATGATTCTATATCTTTAGCTCATAACTAATCATAGCCTTAGCTATCAACTAGTAAACAAGCCCTAAACTTCAAAGTACATATATATGCTTAAACCTCTTCACATCTAGATAGGTATATGATTCATGCAATATTCCTAAATTCCTTAACCTTTCATCAAAACACATAAGCATCCACAAACACTTGCCTTAGAGTCGACGATCGAGTCCGAGCCTTTCAATGAGTCGATTCCAAGTGACTTACTTTCAATAAGCCCTCTCTAGATCCAGTCAAGGTTTCCTAAATAATTATTTAACCAACCAATTACTAATTAAGCTTCACATAAAAACAAAACCCCCAAATTGAAAATCTAGGGTTTCAAGACTTAAAGAAAAATCAAAGGAAGCATCATGGGTAGAAACAAGGCTCACAAATTGAGTAGTAAGGTTGCAAAGGAGTCTTGTCGGTGTCGTTCCGAGGTGGTGGTGGTCAACCACCTGCGTTTCCAGCCCAAAACGCAGCAGCCAACACAGTTTGCGGGGTGGCTGAACGGTGGAGATGGTTCGTCTTGGTGATGGCTGGGCTGATTCGGATGACAAAGGGTGTATATATGGCAAGTGGGCTGGCTGTTCTACAAGTATTGTAGCTGCTGGCTGAGTACAAGGAAACCTACGAAGTAGGCTAGAGAAATGAACGGGAAAAAAAAAGGAAGGAGGAGGAAAGGGAATAAGGAAAGGAAGAGAAGTAGAAAAATGGGTTGTCTAAATAATACCCAAAATAATATATATATAAATATATATGGTGATAGTCAATTACTTAACTAGGTAGAAATCACCACTCGTAATGCCAACGAAAATTATATAATGTCGACATGAACCAAACTAATCTTCCCGAAACTTCTACCCGAATTTCCAACACCCGGTCAATCAAAGGAAATTTACGATTCAAAATTATATTTACCACATATTAGAATTATAAAGTATTTTATATTAACGGGATTTGTCAATGGGTATGTTCAATGGGTATGTTCGTGGGTATGTTCGTGGAGAGGTAGACAGAACTTTGTTTCTCTTGAGACAGAACTTTGTTTCTCTTGAGGGAAGGAAAGGACACCCTGGTTGTGCAAGTCTATGTGGACGACATCATCTTTGGATCCACAAACAACAAGCTGGTGGAGAGATTTGTCAAACTCATGGAAAGTGAATTCGAGATGAGCATGGTAGGTGAACTCAAATTCTTTCTCGGACTACAAGTAGTACAAGGAGATGATGGAACTAGAGTCCATCAACAGAAGTACCTCAGAGAAGTAGTCAAGAAGTTTGGAATAGCAAATTCCAAGCCATATGCAACCCCAATTTCTCCGAATGACTCTCTGGGCAAGGACGGGAATGGCAGCAAAGAAGATCAGTCTCTCTATAGAGGAATGATTGGATCCTTACTCTACTTGACTGCCATCCAACCTGACATAATGTACAGTGTGTGTCTATGTGCAAGATTTCAAGCTGATCCAAGAGAATCACACACCGTTGCAGTCAAGAGGATTCTGAGGTACCTAAGGGGAACAGATGATTTGTGCCTATGGTATCCCAGGGGAGGAAGCATGAGCCTCATAGGATTTACAGATGTGGACTTCGCAGGGAACAAAGTAGATCGCAAGTCTGCATCTGGCATGGCTCAGTTCTTAGGACCATGTCTTGTCTCATGGGGATCAAAGAAGCAGACCACGGTGGCCCTCTCCACAGTTGAAGCTAAATACATAGCAGCCGCAACCTGTTGCTCACAACTTCTATGACTCAAACAACAGCTAAGTGATTTCGGTATCAATCTCAATCAGTACCTATTCTTTGTGATAATAATAGTGCTATAAATATTGCTAAGAATCCTGTGCAACATTCTAGAACCAAACATATTGAGATTAGACACCACTTTCTAAGAGACTGTGTTGAAAAGGGGCTAGTAACAATGGAATTCGTTCGCACTGAGGAACAAATCGCAGACATCTTCACCAAGGCACTAAACAAGGAACCTTTTGAAAGGCTTCGTCTAGAACTTGGTATGATTTCTCTCGAATAATTCTGTCTATTCCTAAAACCTCCCATGACTGGTTGAAGTCTGAGTGATAATTGGTCGTTATCTATAGGATTATATGAACATGTGATAGTATTTCGTTGGTGTGAGTTATTTGTTTCTTCTTGTCTTGATTAATCTCTATAGTCTTGAAATCTATTTGAATTCGAAATGCTAGCACCATAATTTCTTTACATGAGAAGGTCTTATTTGTTGCCCAAAAGAGTCCTCTTGATGATTTGAACCCTCATTATAAACCCAAAGGATAGAGGATCTCTATAGTCGTCCCTGAAGCCTTGTCATGATTGCACATTACTATGAGCCCCTTGTATTCATCTACATCTAGAATCTCTCATCGTGACTTAATAAATTCACATTTTCATCTATGATTTTTGTATAATGTTCTATTGTACCATCTTTGGTAACTCACCCCCGCATTATACTATTCTATTCTTTTTGGAAAAATTGTGAAAGTGGAATGAATGTTCTGGTCCTCAAGAAGGAAAGGAGGCGAGGTCTCAGGATGGCATGAAAAGAAGTTTCCGTGTGTTTTTGGTAAGTTACTCAAGTAAGCAGTGTTGTCTTGGAAAAGGTGAAGTGGTACCCAAAATCCTAAGATCTTATCAATTTGGAAAAAAGATCTTTTTTCTTTCCAAATTGAAATGATTTTCATCCATTATACATACCCCTCCCTCAAACTACCAAACCACCTCCTCAAAATTATTGACCCTCTCCCACGCATCTCAACTCCGTAAGTGTCATTCACTCATCACCACCCTCCTCCATCTTCAACCCTACAACCGCCCTCATCACCCTCTCTTCAACAACATCCATCAATCTATTTCGCTGCAGACACTAACCCAACAAGTAAGGTTGCTAAAGGATCACTCAATGATGTTTCCGAGATTGTGATGACTAAGGATGAAGATTGCAAAAATTGGAAGAATGGTTACTACAGAAGGAAGTCTTCATAGTACAAAAATCGGGTAGGTTTGATACCCTCAAACAAGCAACAGAGACACTCAAGAAGGCCGTGTACAGTGAAAGGCTGGGTCGGTTCAATGGCTTCAGTTATAGTAGCTTCTAAAGGAGCAACATGAAAAAGAAGGTGAAAAAGTGAACAAGACAGCTGGGATTCGATCTCTTGGTTCGGAAAATTTGAAAAGTCGCCACTTCAGAGTAATCTGGTCTCATTCTTCAAAAGGAACAGAACATCTCTGACTACTTTCCAATTACTCCAACCCCACTCTTCTTTCCCAGCCGCATTATCCCTCTTCTCTTTGATCTTATTGTACACTTTCTCATGACTTATTATTCTTGGTTGCTAGCATGCCGATTCTCATATTTTTTTCTTGATATTGTGATTTCTTGAGCTTTGAAGTTCTTATAAGTTATTACCTCGGTTGCCTTCTTGTGTTGTGTATACTTCCTATCTATGACTTCTGGTTTCATTCATTTTGATTATGCCAAAAGGGGGAAATTAGAGGATAGCAGGACTTGAGGGGGAATTCATGACTTAGTTGTAGTTCGTTGTTTTTCTGAGGGGGAATTTTTAGTGCTTTGTTAGGCTTTGTTCCTTAGCTAGTGTATATGTCTCAGGTTTATACTCTTATTGTTAAGGATGTTTGTCATCATCAAAAAGGGGGAAATTTTTGAGATATGATGAGGTTTTGATTAAATGACAAACATCCACTAATGGTTTACTTGAGTGCGTAGGTATTGTTACTAGTGTGTGTGCAGGAACGAAGGAAGTCTACTCGTGTGTAGACAGGAACGATGGAAGTCTACTTGTATGTAGACAGGAACAAAGGAAGTACAAGCAGTTACGAAGGAAGTCTTGCTGGAATCCATGAGGCGTAAGGTTACGACGAATGGAAGACAGTTGTGAAGAATAAGTTCATCCGAAGAAGATTATTGGTCGAAGATATCTTGGAGAATGGACTTGAAGAATTATGGAAGAGTTGCATTTCAAAGAAGGAAAGAAGATCTTGTCAAAGAAGGAAAAGAAGATCTCGCCAAATAAGGAAAGTGGCAACTCGGCAAGGATGGGCATTGGACGCGCGTGTGAAGAAGTGCAAAGGAATAAGGAAATATTATGCGCAAGGAATATTTCGTTATGCGCTTTGTTTCCTTATTTGATCTAGGCGGCGCGCCGAAGTGTAAGGCCCAATGTGACTACTTGGAGAACAAATTGGAATGTCACACGGAAGGAAATATTTCTTAGGAAGAGATTTCCTTGTGAAAGATTTCTTAGGAAGAGAATTCCTTGTGAATGAAATATTAGGAAGCGATTTCCTTTTAGAAAGATATTGTGAGATTTATGGTAATATTAGAACGGCTAGATTGGTAGTTAGGTTTGAGCTATTTAGTGTGCTATATATTGCATGAGAATTGCATAGCTTAGTAAGACTTTGAAGAGTGAAGACCTAATACTCGGTTTAGAGTTGTTCTACGTCTGTGAGATTGAGATTCAAGTGAGAAGAGTGATCCGAGATCTAGCTAGGAAGTCTAGGTGAGTGATCCAAGTTCTATTGTAATCAAGATATCAATACAACAAGTAGACTCATTCAAACTCTCTCTAGTGAAAGCTAGAGAGGAGTGGTTTTTCGCCTCGAGGACTTTTTGGTACTTGGGGTGTTTCCACTATATATCATCGTGTCAAGGTTTGGTTTACATTATTGTTTGTCTTTCTGCATTATCTACTTATCAACGAACAATAGCTTTTGTTCCTTGAGTTTTTATACGCTAATCGATCCAACAGTGTTCGATATCAGGACTAAAAAATTTGAGGAATCTTTACATGTTGTTTTCAATGAATCTGCTTTTCATGTATCTTCATAGGTTCCCTCATCAACTGCAACAAATATTGGTGAAGATGATTATTTTTCTCCAACGAGTTCCCCTGCTACATCACCTCCTGAGTTCTCTCTTGAACGAACAAAAAATATGAATGGGAACTCCCAGAGGGAACCAAAACCTGATGTTCCAAATAATGTTTCTTTAGTTCCATAAACAAGTGATGGGTCTCTCTCGTCGCATGATGATTCCCTCAATGCTTAGGATGTGCCTTCCTCGTCTAGTTCCCAACACCCAGTGAACTAGGATGCGCCTCCTAGTTCCTCATATGATGTCACTCCTGTGACCTGTGATCCTAAGAATGCCTCTCCTGCCATTCCAGTTGTGAACGACAAATACAAAGGATCTTATCTTGTGGACCAAATCATAACTTCTTTTAACAAAACAGGCTCGTCCACTAGATCCTCCTTGAATATTTTTTATGCTTTCAACGCTTTTATGTCTTTCATAGAACCCAAGAACTACAAAGAAGCGTTGAATAATCCCGACTGGGTTCATGCAATGCATGCAGAACTTCACCAATTTGAAAGAAATAAGGTTTGGCGTCTAGTTCCATGTCCTGTTGATAGGACGATCACTAGCACAAAGTGGATCTTTCTAAATAAACTTAATGATTCTGGAGTTGTTACAAGAAACAAGGCTCGTCTCGTAGCCCATGGGTATTGTCAACAAGAGGGAATTGATTATGATGAGACTTTTTCCCCAATAGCTCGAATTGAGGCAATTTGCCTCATGATTGCCTTCGGTGCTCATAAAAGGTTCAAATTATTCCAAATGGATGTCGAAATAACATTTCTCAATGGCGTTCTACAAGAAGAAGTGTATGTCAAACAGTCCCCTGGCTTTGAAGACATTAATCTCCCAGATCATATCTAGTTCCTAGACAAAGCCCTCTATAGCTTGAAGCAAGATCCTCGAGCATGGTATGATTGCTTGGCTCAGTTCCTACTATCAAATGGATACATTTCTTCTTGAGGTTAAAGAAGACATCCAGGTTGTTCAGATTTATGTCGATGATATATTAATATTCGTTTTAAATCAATATTATATAAATAAAAGGTATTTTATTTGATTTATAATCTTTATATTAATATTCGTTTTAATAAAGAAATGATATAACTAGATTTAGGATAGTGATCTTTGTATATATATTTTAATTAATTTGTTTTCAAATAAGAAAATAATATCATTAGAATTAGGTTAATTATCTTAAATATATATTTTATTTTTTATTTTTTTTAAAATAAAATATGTCAAATAATGACGTTGTATAGCTTATTGATGAATAAATGATGTTTCAAATCTTATTGCTAAATATAGTGTTAGTACTTCACTAATTATATAGAGATTGAGTGAAATAAAAAAAAGCTAATTTATTGTTACAATAAGTTTGAAATTCTAATTTATTAAAAAATAAGCTTATTTTCTTTGTAAAAAAAAAGACAAAATTGAACTTTGCCTAAGAGACAGATAGTCAAACTTAAAATCAGTAACTCACACAAATTTCATCATTGTATTTGCGTGGATCAACTTCAAAACTCTCATAACCGTTTATTATTTAATTAAAAAACATAATATTTTCTCCGTTCTTTTTTAATTGTCATATTTGGGTAATTTTGAGAAGAATTTGAATTCTTAATTTGTCTTAAAAATTTTAGAATGACAATTATAAAATAATGGAGAGAATTAGGTTGGCGAATATAGTGCATTTAAGTGGATGGGTGACCTAATACAATTTGGTAAGGTGATTTAGGATGGGCGAATATATGGGAAATATAGTGCATTTAAGTGGTATGTATAAGAGAGGAATAAAAGGAGGAAGAAAGTGGAGGCCAGAACACATGGGGGTGGGGGTGGGGGTGGGGGTGGGGTCAGGAAATTATAGAGTATTTATAAAGGCGGTCTCCCCCAGTCCGAGAATCGACATCCCCAAAATCAGAGAGATGGGTTTACAAGGGCAGCTAAACGACGTCGGTTGGGAGTCCATCCCTCTGTACCTGGTGGCCCTCCTGGCCTCCTTGTTCGGGTTCATCCGCTCCCTCCTCCGATTCGGATCCTCCAAGTCGGAGTCCGACCCGATTCCGTTCCTCTCGGAGCAGCTCTCCCTCAACAGGTGTCTCTCCTACTCCTACTCCTACTCCGAATCGGGTCGGACCCAGTGCGTCTTCTGCCTTAACCGACTCCGTAGCGGTGACCGGGTCAGGAAGCTCTCCTGCTCCCACGTCTTCCACAAACACTGCCTCGACGGATGGCTTCACCAGATCAACTTCACTTGCCCTCTCTGCCGCTCCCAGATTCCCATCAATGCTCAAATTCGCCCCTTCCTTTTTCCAACTTCCTCTCCTGCTCTATAAACACTACACTTTTCACTTCTTTTCTAAATTTTATTCTCCTCCTTGTTTAAACCTCATCAACCTCTTCACTCTTGTTACTTTGGTTCGAGGCTTCATTTGTAGATATTGTGGATTGATAAATTGTGTCAAGGAAAGTTCCGGTGATAAAAAAGTTTAGCCTAGGAAAAACGATATTTTCGCTTTCACAAATAACAAATTAACGTTCATAGTTTGAGCGGTGATGTTCATAATTTGGCGATAAAAAATTTTGAGTCCATTTTCAGAAATAAAAAAACAAAAAAAAAAAAAAATCAAATTTCACAATAATTACAAATATGCCACCGCGTCCTCACTGAAAACGTTCAAAAAATAATATGGCTCAGATTATGAACATTATCACCCTGAATATGAACATTAACATGTAATTTGTGAACGCGATCGATTCGTTTTTCCTACGTTAATAGTTATTTGCACCAAAACTTTCCTCTCAATAATATATGGAAAAAGATCCGTTGAGGATAAGTTATTAAGTTAAGATTTAAGACACTTTTGTGTTCACGGGTTATAATGTGTGTGTTCACAAGACATAACATTTGTGTTCATACGTCAGAGAATGTGCGTGTCATAGTATGTGTTCATATGTCATATTGTGTATTAATTGGTGAAAATGTGTTCATACATTGTAACGTGTGTGTTCATGCGTAACAATGTTTGTGTTCATCGTCCTTATTCCTCACCTTAAGATTCATCATCACCGGAACTTAACCCATAATATATCAAATATTAAGAAAAAAAATGTGAGAAAAAGTATTGTTATACGAATGAAGAGAAAAGTTCATGTGCAAATAACTCTTAACGCAGGAAAAACGAACAGATCATGTTCATAGATTACACATCAATGTTTATATTCTAGATGATAATATTCATAATCTAGGACCTAAAAAGTTTGAACGTTTTCAGTGGGGGTTGGGGTGACATACTTGTAATTATTGTGGACTTTGGGGTTTTTTTTGTTTTTTTTCTCAAAATGACCTTAAAAAATTTTATCACTCAAATTATGAACATTACCGCTCAAATTATGAACATTATTAGCTTGTTATCTGTGCACGCGAAAAAACTTCGTTTGTCTACGTTAAGCCTTATTTTCACCGAAGCTTTTCTCACGGATGAATTATTGAAATACACATTTTTTTCACATTGACATGTCACATAATACATGCATATTTGCATGTGTGAATATATTCACACCATGAAAATACTTCGTTTGTCTACGTTAAACCATAAGTGATATACTGCAGAGCAAAGAAGCAGTAAGCACTAGCAACCAAATCTTCAAGAACCAATCATAAATCCATATCATACTTCAACAAACTAATCCACAAATTCAGGATTTGGATTACAAATTCAAATTCCCTAAATGAGTAAAACCTAATCCACAAATTGAATAAAACCTAAATCCCCAAATTCCAATCAAATTCACTGAAATAAAACCTTACCTTCCCCAAACGAGTCAAACCTACTCCACCGCAGCTTTTTTGCTCTCATCGTCGACACCAAACCGTGAGTACGTTCGCCCAGCCTCTGCTCTCTCGTCTCTGTAGCGACGCCTTCAGATTCTCATCCTAATTGCAAGACGTTTGTTTTGGAAAAATGTGCAAAAGGAAAGCCCCGTTAATGATTTTAGTTTTTAATTTTTATCAATTCTTTAATTTTTTTTGATAAAGTGCTTACGTGGAGGGTGATACATAATTTGGTCTCATAAATTAGTGTCAGACGATTTGGATTCTTATCCAATAGCTAGCTAAGTAGCTAGCCAACGTTCAGAAAGGGATTGTTACTTTGTTAGTGTTACTCTTTTATTTTCTTTGGCTTCCCATATCATACTTTCAAGTTATCTACGTACCTTTCCTACAATGTATATGGAGATCGTTCTAGTTTTTTTTTTTCCTACTATATACATGATAATGAAATGATTATTCAAGCTTGAAACTAGGTTGCTATGAGTTTTGAGTCTGAATCTTATTCATATTTAGCTTATTGGAACGAAAATGTTGAATTTCAACGTTATGAAAAACATAAGCTAGCTTAATTTTTCCAAATCAAAGGCAAAATCAATAGTTGCCGAACAGGCTCTTATAGTTCTTTGAGTAACTTTAACGACGTTACTAATCTAAAAAAAACAAAAATATTGTAGAGTTGCGTATATTTTATATTATTACTCCGTATTATCTATAAAATTTAACTGTAAAAATACCATTAAAAAATTCTCTTATAACCAAATCATAGGATATTCGATCTATATGTATATCAATCAAATCGAGGAAGCCAGGCATATGCAAAGTATGAGGTTAAAAAAGAAGAAAAGTAGGAATTCCCATTTTCTTGGCGTTGGAACGCAGAAAGTGCAAAACTTTGATTAGAAGGGGAACACAAATGTTTTGTGTGGACAATTAAGCAAGCATCACCGGCACCACGCAGATTCGAAGCCCACTTGCATTTGCATATATGCCCACTTGTTGCATTCCTAAATGAAAATAGTTGTAGCCTCCCCAAGTTACAACCGTAGAAATATTCTTCGGAATTTTATTTAATTTGTATCTGATCTGGTCTTTCTTGTCTTCTGACCCCCACATCAGCCGCCTAGACTTCCTCGCCGGCGTGGTGGTGTGTGTAAACTGGCCGGACTATCATCATTTGGTTGAGGAGGGAGGGGCTCACACAACTTGTGTTGTTGTAAGTTAATAAGCGCGCTTAGAATGGGTGGGGTATCTGTATTTGTACAAGTAGCATCAGTCACTAAGCGCGCTTAGAGGCCGAGGAATCCAACCTCACTTGTTCCCGAACCGATGAAGGCTGCTTCTCTAGGAATGTAGCGGTTCAGCTCTTTCTGTAAATAAATCCTTCAGATCCACCCATCTCCTCGCCTCCCTTCTCAGACTTCTTGTCAATCTATTACCTCCCTGTACGACCTCTTCATGCAATATTCAACCAAATAAAAATAAATGGGTGGTTTGTTCTAAAGAGTGTAATAAATGGTGGTTTTGCGCAAATTCGACCAAATAAATGGTTGTTTGGCGCAAAAACCTCGGTCCAAAATGTCTTCGTTTTCTCTAACAAATTACTTATTTCATGATTAAGAATCATGCAAGTTGGCAAATGTCCGATCCTAGATCCTAGATCCTATGATGTTGTCTTTGATTTTAGTTTTCTTTTTGAATCTTCTATGAAACTTTACAATTGTGTAAGCCTTTGCAAATGCGTTTAAAATTTGATTCTAGAGGATACTTTTGGTTTGTAACCGAGACTCTTTAAGCTATTATTTGTAATGTGGGAACCTAAAGGGATGATGGGAATCATTGATTTTCCAAAATGATACTACCTGGTGAAGTTTATGGAGAGGGTCCTTGGCAGGGATGCAGCAAAATCCGGGTCGATCCGGTTTTTTGGACCGGACCGGTCCGAATTTTTCGGTACAAATATTTATGGAAATTTGGGTCCGGTCCGGCTCGACCCGGTTTTTTTATTTTTTAATATAAAAACTAATATATTCTATATAAATTATAAATTATAAATTATAAATATTTTTTAATAAAACTATATATTTCTATACTAATATTTTTCAATATTTTTTATTTTTATTTTTTATAATTTTATAATTAATTTTGCAAAAAGTATAAATTTCGGTTCAAACCCGGACCCGACCCGAATCGGTCCATTCCGGATCGGATTTCGGGTCACATATTTTCGGAATTTCAGGTCCGGTCCGGGTTTGGACCGATGCTCATCCCTAGTCCTTGGAGGATTTTGGCCACTATGTGTAGTTATCAAACCTTGGTCTCCAAGCTTAGATCCCCTCACTGACGTTATTCTATCCAAGCCACTGAAGGGCTCCATAGCAATAAATACAATAAATACTGAAAAGAAGGTCAGCTAGCTATATGGGATTACCTAGGATTTATGGGGAATGTCAGTCGAATGCTTAAAAAAGCATGGTGAATATTAGAGGAAAGGAAGGGAAACAATTGATGTCTGAAAAAGAAAGGCACAAAGACTGAAAAGAAAGGCGTAGAAGCTAGGGCCATAGCCATTGAAAAGAAATATCCCAGTTTTTGGGTAAGTGTCTCAAAACTCTATAGATTTTTAGGTTTCTACATTACAAAACTAAACCTTAGTAAAGTATCCTATTTGATTAAAATATAATTAATTTAATTAAAAGTTAGGGTCCTCCTCCGTCCTCCTTCGGAGCCTTGCCGTCGCGCCTCGTACTTCTCCGGCTTCGATCGTCCTCTACCCCGGCATTGCTCTACCCCGGTGTTTCTCCTCCCCCGACGTTGCTCCCCCTCTGACCTCTCTCCTCGTTGTTGGAATCGGCCGCATAAAAAGGCCTTTCACCGCTGTTGCAGTTCGGCGTGTTCAGACAGTTCGGTCGTTCACGTTCCAACCAAACTTGCAACGAGGTCTTGCCAGTAAAGAAATTCCTGTATTTGCAAAAACATAAAATTGTAGTCGTAAACAAAGCTACTGTTAAATTTCATTTGTCAGTGTAAAGCATCTTTTCCCGTTTTCTTGAATGAGAGACTTGTAAAGCTTCCTCCTGTTATTAATTCGTTAGTTTTTAATTTCATTTTTATTAGTATAAAGTTCTTCGTGTTTTAAACTTTGTGGTGGAGAAGCATGAGCTGGATTGGCATAGAGGAGGGTAAAAAATAAAGTTGCAGCTAGAAACGCTACGAAGGCCTAAAAAAATTGAAATTGATAGCTCATACCATCATCTAGGATAGGCTATAAATAAATAAAAAAGTTGTATGAAAAGCTACGAAGGCCTAAAAAAGAAAAAGTGAAACTGATAGCTCATAGCATCAACTAGGATAGGCTATAAATAAATAAAAAAGTTGAAGGAAGTGGTCGGAACTAAAGAGTAAGGTCCCATACTTCTTGACAGGAAAGCATAAATAATATTATTAATATGATCATTGTTAACCTGCTTGTCAATACACTAAACAAAACTGTCAACAACAGTATAATTGTCAATAACACCAATACCTCTGTCAACAACACTAATAACTTTGTCAACAACACTATTTAAGTTGTCAACAACACTAATAACTTTGTCAACAACACCAATACAAGTTTCGACAATACTATTTATATTGTCAACAACAATACTTAATAAATTTATCAACAATATTAATAAATTTGTCAACAATACTTAATAAATTTGTCAATAGTATTAATAAATTTGTCAACAAGAATAATAAATTTGTCAATAATACTTAATAAATTTGTCAACAATATTTGTAAATTTGTCAACAACCCAATAAGAGTGTCAACAACACAAAGAAATTTGTCAATACATAAAATAAACCTGTCAAGAACACCAATAACATGTCCACTAACATACAAATGAAGTGTCAACACAATTAATAAATGTCAACAACACACGAGGGTCAACCCAACTAATATTGTATCATCAACAATATTAATAATTTGCCAACAAAACTAATAATTTGTCAATAATAATAAAACAAATGAAATGTTAACACTACATGTCAACTACATTTGACAACAACAATAAATTCTACGTTTATCAACCACTAAAATTTTAAAATTATACTAGACTCGGAACCCCGCGCGGGGCAATTGCGAATTTTGTATGTTATTTAATGTTGTTAGATATGTGTCCGAAAATTGGATTGAGGCTAATCATATTCACAATCTTCTAAAATATTGCAATGTAATCTCAACAAAGTTAGATTTATAAACGTAATCAATTTAGAAAATGCTAGAACACTTGGTGACTTCTTTTGGCGGAAAAAGAGAAGTCATTAATAATCCACTATCAATCTACGATAGAAGGATTAGTCATTTTAGAAATCAGCTAAATCTGCAAAAAAAAAAAGGCTAAGAAAATCACATAGGAGAAATAATTGTTTTTGAAGAGTTATGCTGCATCATCCAAAACCTTCCTTTGTGTATCTTGAAATGTCTCCCCAACAGGAACAACTCCAGCAACATAAGTAAAAAATATACTGACAATCAGAAGTGTCAGAACAATTACAACTACCAAACCAGATGCAGTTTCATATTCCGAATTAATCAGAGAGCCAAAGCAATTCGACTGCAATGTTGGGAGACATCTAAATCTCTGAGCTCCTCCAGGAACATTCTGCGAGTGAATACTCAAAAATGGCGGTGGCGGGGCTATACAATTACTGCAAACGACAATTGAAACCTTATATGATAAGAAAATCAGAGGATTGCGTAAATTGAAACCTTGTATTCTCCCACCGAGCGTTTGGAATTAGAATTGTGACAGCAAAACTGGCACACTTAGACTTCACATTGGCCTCTAAGACCTGCAAATTGTTAATTTGATGTCAAAATTTAGTTTGAAAATACAAATTTAAAGATGCATTTATGCAGATGAAGATCTAGTACCATCTTTGCCTACCTTGCATCGGCTTTTGAGAGTTCGTATAATTATTAGAAGCCACTCCTTGTACCATTGAATTCCCCATGGAATTCTCTGAAATCCCAGACTCATTAGCAGTGGAGTCAGGTCTCCTTTCAATATTGTTCTGACATTCACAATATTAGAGAATTCAGAGGTATGTTATGCACTTAAGCCATTTTCTCATGTTCATTTATAAATATGACAATTCATAATTGGCCAAGTATGATATTCATGTTTTTTTGCAAGTCTAGAAGGATAACTTCAAAAAAGGAGTATACAAATACGAAGATTTACACAGTGATGGAGTACGGACCTCGATGACATCTCTCTGATAAACTGGTGAGCAGACTCATTACGATAGTTCTTGATCTTGAACTTATTTGTGTCCCTGTTCATGGTTTTCCTTTGTTTGGCATCCTTAAGCAAAAAAATAGGGTGATCAATAGATATTTAAATATTCTCATATATCATATGGATCTAAAGGTAATTAAAAAAAAACCTTTCTCATCATAATAGAAAAAACAAAGACTTATATAACGTATTTTATCAAACGATTAAAAGCTTTTTATTTGTATCCTCATTATCCACTCCGGGCCAACAAAGGAGTTTTGAACAATTTAGACTTTGGACTAAGTGCATTACAAAAGGTGACAACTTGAGTCAAAGATGTCTTTCATTTCTCTCTTTTCCTTTTCTTTTATGCATGTTACTATTTACTCTATGTTATTAAATTTTTTATCCGTAACAGCCTGAACCTTTCTATCAAGAAGTGGTTCTCCCTCTAATCACTTGAGGTAAGATACAGATCAAAACAGGTTGTAATTGTGAAAAAGGAGTGCAGATACATTCAATATATAAATATATTAGAAAAAATACTTTTGCTTCTACTACACTAACAAAAATTGTAATGTTCACGTGAATCTAAATATAATCACAAAACACCTTTCTCATACCAAAGATCAAAGACTTTTATGAAATTAACCAAACAAAACCTTTTCAGTTGTATTCTCACAATCTGTCAATCTTCTCATGGAGGACAACGAAATCATGGAAATCATGGAGTGGTTCTAACTTTGGTGCATTATAAAATGTAATCCATGAATCAGTGATGTCTTTGTTTTTTATTTCATCTTTTAATTTGCAAATATAATGACGCCTTTGAATTCAGAAGTTTAAAAAACAAATCTAGCCTTACCAGAACATTTAACCAAAAGCTTGCAGATTGAAATTTGCTGAATACCTCTCCCATTAAAATTGGTTGAATGCAGCTCCCACTGTCGAAGTTAATCAATGAATCAGAGATGTATTTGATTTTCCACTTTACCTATAAGTGACAGAATACTGTTGTGCCTCCGAATTAATTTCTTTAGAAAAGAAGGCTAGACTTACCTGATCATCCAGCCAAAAGTCCTTAGGTTGAGATTTGTTGAATACTTCTCAACACTGTCCGGATAAGTAAGCTTTCATCAAAAGTAGGAGAACAAAAACATATTCCTTACTGCATGTCTTCATATAATCAGGCGTTCAAGTATAAAATCAACATTATTAGAAAATCCAATACATGACATGAAATCAGAATAATAGTAAATATGGATATATTGAAATGAATATGGAACTGGTAGATATAACTCGAATATGGATGCCAATAGTGGTAAAAAAGACATGTCATTGCACTTAATAATGACAATGCAGAGAGTTGTATAAAAAGACTGTTTGCATCGGAGACTCTGTTGAAGATCACTATTCATTTTCATGCAAATTTTCTCCTATATTACAGGTCATTATTTTTCTCTCTCTATCTGTGCGTATCATAAAAGAAAGAAAGTAGAGTGAAAAAACATTGTGATCCCTTTCTAAGATTCACGAAAAAAAACAAAGAAAGATGTTTCGCTTAAAGCTTCATAGAAATGGATTATTGTATTACAATTAAAATTATCAATGTGGTATTATATAACTTCAAACAAGTAATATGCTTATTGTCTACTACATTCCTAGCAACACTGTGTTCCTTATTAGTGTTACATCAACTCAGATATAATTGCAAAATTCGAATTCATATTATTGATTGCCAACAATTTTCATTATAGTAGAGTGTTCCACATTTACAAAATCCTTTAATACATCCACAATACAAAACTGAAAAGCACTAACATTAAGCTCTCCAAAATCTACCCCATACTTTTATATTAGAACAAAATGCACCTCTGAACATTCAGCTTTGAAGGCATTACCACTGAATCTTGGTAAAGGAATAGAAAATGTTGTAAATTTTCTTCTCAAATATTTCTATATCAAAATAAAACTAAAGCAAACATAAGGGTGTTTTCAAATCTCAAGTTTTTCATATATGCAATCGAGTTTATAAGAAAACCCACAACATAAAAGTCACTTTCAAACATAACATCCGAACACAAATATAAACATCTAGCAAAAAAACCGTATAGCACAACAACCACTTATTATGTCTTGCAGTTTGTTTTGATGAATCGTCAGAGTAAAAAAAACATACCTTCAATGTCAATTCGGTGAAGCTAGCTGGTTGTGAACTTTGTTCGAAGGTATGCATGTGTTGGAACTCGGATTTGTTGGAACCTCGTTCCAACGGAAGGGAAACCGACAACACTCCGGATTCCCGAACCTTTATCTTTTCTTCTACTCGCGAGCTATCTAGACTTCTTGCTTCTAAGCAGAATGCTTATCTTCGAATCTCATGTTTCTCTCTCAGAGGCGGACCTGGTGACTAGTTTTGAAATGTTCTCTCTTGCTTCTAAGTGAAATCTCATTCTCCAAGTTTCCTGCAAAAGCCAAACCCGGAGGTGGGGCTCTCCGGGAAGGGCACTCCGACGCTCAGGTTAGTAATCATATAAATATTGTATTAGACAAACGAGCAAGTATATAGAGTCACAGTCTAAGCGTTCGTACTCGAACGACCTACCTTAAGAGGGATTTCACATTCTTGATCATCAAACATGCACATCAAACAGCTAGTAATGCAACGAGTGGTGTATTAATCAAACATGAATAATGTCATAAGAGGCAACATAATTAATCATTGATGATAATTAATCATTGATGATAATTAATCATTGCTGATAATTAATCACTGATCACATCTATAACCAAGCTTGCAAAACAGTTTAGGCATCAAAGGAAGACAGTGGAGATCACAAGTGGCACAAATTGGTAAAGAGTATTACTAGCTAACCATTAAACAAACAAGGGGCTAAAGGTATTCACACCCCGCTAATGTTTCACCATCAATCCAGCAAGGGCATCATTAATGGCCAAATTCATCAAATGATAGGAAGATCTTAAGCATAACACCAACATCAATCAACAATCAAATCCCATGGTGAAGAGATAACAAACATGACAGTAATAGATATTGATCTAAAGTCAAGAGAAGAAGTAAATGTTTAACAATATTAACCGAGTGAGGCTTTAGTGGCAGTCATGCTTCATCGAAGATTAGGGATCGAGGGTTAAGCTCGGGCAGGGGATTGCGGAGATCGTGCTGGGCTGACGAACTGGACCATGGCTCGGTCGGAAACCGGCGGTGATTGAACATCCTCGACCCGCCTTCCGCTCGAGTGAGGCGATAATCACGACGAGCTAGCTCCATTTCTGCCATTAATGGTAGATGAAGAAGGATGGGGAGATGAAGGTTGAGGTTGAAGTTGTCCCTCTCCTATTCTTCTCCCCTCTCAGATGAATATCCTTTTCAAGCTCCATTTCCTAGCTTTCACTGCTCACTTCACCCCATTCCTGCCCTCTTTTCATCCATCCACTGTCTATCTTTTTTCTCATGCTTATATACACTTTCCTTTTATGATCTAAGAGAATGATAATGGGCCCTTTCATAATGGGTTTTGGGCCTGTATTTACCCGGGTCCAACAGCAGGGTAACCGCTTTCAGGCTCACCATCTTTGTCTTCAATGGATAAAGGAATAAAGCTTTGCAAACCCTAGATTATGGGGATAGATACGCAGGAAGCTGAAGGCAATGGAACAAAGCAAAAGCAACCGTATCATAAAATTCACAAATAGGCGTACTGGATCATGCAGGTCACAGCATAGTTCAGCGTATGGTCATAGACAGAGTAAGCAGATTGTTCCATTTTTACAGCATAGTGATAGCCAGAGCATGCAGGTTGTCCCATATTCACCTTCTAGAGGATCTTTAAAGGTTTTGCTTCTGCACGGGATTTTGGATATATGGATCTATATATGATGCCAAATGCCTTCCTAACATGGACATGTTTCACAGAACTTTAGGAGACATGTTTGGTAACTTCTCAGGAAATGGAGTTAACAAACTTGAAGGTATTGCTCGAAAAGTTACCAGTGACACATATGTGTCAATATCAATAGCCGGGGCTGTGACTGGGAGGACTTTTGTAATTAGCAATGAGGAGAACCCTATCTGGATGCAACATTTTACTGTTCCTGTGGCACACTCTGCTGCTGAAGTTCAATTCATGGTAAAGGATAGTGATGTTGTTGACTCACAGCTAATGGGCACAGTAAAAATTCCAGTGGAACAAATATATTCTGGGATGTTTGTCAAGGACACTTATCCCGTCCTTAATAGCCATAAAAAACCTTGCTTAACAAATTACTCCAAGGGGATCCTTGCTCTGTTTTGTGCAATTGCAGCACCAGCGGCCTCCTTGCCACAATTCCTGCAAATTGTTTTCATAAATTATCACCTCGAGACGGTAGAAACAAAACTGATTACAAACCCTAACCAAAGGTAGCCAAATTAATGAACAAAAATCGAAATGAATAAAGCCTTAAGCACTAACTTAATCCTCAGAGAAGAAAGTCCCTTCCGACGATACTCTCAAGAACCGAAGACTTGCCAGAACTCTGAAAACAAACCAATCGATCATGAAGAGGTTCTGAGAGATGAGATGAGATGGGAGATGAGATGTTGTTCAGTTTCTCTACTGTATGGAGGCTGGGTGGAAGATGAGATGAAACCCTAATTAGAAAATAGGGCGGTGAAAAGGAAAACGGAAGGATGAACATAAAGAGGTTCTGAGAATTGAAGAGAGAAGAAGAAGTGGGGAGCAATATGAAGCCAGTGGGTCCCAAGTCCCAATTGTCATTAGTTCTTTAGACTCATGAATATAAGTACTGATGTGGCCATTAATCAATTAGTACTGCAACCATATCAACTCAGTACACTCACTAACAAAAACTCCAGGATAAATATAAGAACAAAGCTCGGAAAACCATTACAACAACTCCAAGATATTGCTAGAAATATAGCAGAGGTACACCATTTCTTTCCTTCGACACATACAATCTAAGAACCGCGTGTTTCCGGCAAGAAAGATGGCGACGACGGAAGGGGAGGAAGATTCAGCAGGTAGCGGCAGCGGCCTAGAAGAGCTCTGAATCCGACTGAGGCCGATGACGAAGAGAAGCTGCAAATCCGACCAACGGGAAAGGTAGCAGAAGGCGGAGACGCTGGTGGCGACGGAAGGCGGGAGTTGTTGGCTGCAACAGGGCACCGATGAAGAGACAAGAGGCCAACGTTGTCATAGGGTAAAAGACAGGTTGACCCGCCCTAACCCGTTTTTACCCGTAATGTTGGGCCAAAAGAAGAAAAAATGAAAAAATAAACCCGTATAACCTCGTCTTTTGGTAGTTTTTGACCCAAAGCGACCCGACATTAAACTTTTAACAACCCGTTCTGCTTTGATCCGGTAATTTTAGACCCGAACCCGACCCGGATATAAATCTGTTATAACCTGACCGTTTTGACCAGATAATATTAGTCCAGAAATTATCCGACCTGTAATATACTTGGACTCAAGACACTCTAACCCAAACCCGACCCACCCGACCCAATTACCAGGTCCAAACACCCTGATACAACTTCACCTCACACACTTGATCGAGCTAGCTCACATCCCTCTATTTGGAGCTCTCTTGATCGATACTTAAAATGATCTACTTAAATTTTAGGTAAATACACCCCTCTTTGGAGCTCTCTTGCTCGATACTTAAAAATAAACTACTCAAATTTTAGGTAAATACCCCAGATGAAGAATGTCTACGAATGTTGGACTAATCTCTACCACCAAGCTCTTCGCCGTCCACTCCGCCCTCGGATCAGACTCAGCCGTCAATCTCCTCCACCAAGATCATCGTCGTACCCTTCTCCCTCGAATCTGATTCACCGGTCGTCGTCCTTGGTTGATCGGAATCCTTCATCGATCTCTGTCACTAAGTTCACCTTCGTCGTCTCCGCAGAAGGATCCCTCAAAATCCAACTATAATGCGTTTGAGCCTCCCAAGGACAGTTATTGTATGTTTTGTTGTTAAGCTTTGCTTGACACTTTTACACTGTTTCCTTACTTTTGTTACACATACACTTATCTTAAGTTTCTGACCATTTCAAAAGTTCAAATATTACCATATCTGATCTTTGTCATGGATTCCTAGTGATGTACTGATGCTTTTTCTTACCATTCCACAGGATAACTGATTTATGCTATTGATCATTGACGAGTAGTGCAAATTAGGTTGGATTTTGATATATTTTAAACTGTAAACAATTCTTATTCCATCAAGTTTTTAATAATTTGTCATATCAAAGCTGATTAATTAAATTGTAACATGAATAATAAAATTTTCAACGACATTCAACTAATAGTTTTATTCAACACAATAAACAATACTGTCAACACACTAAATAAAATTCCCAAACCACTAAACACAATTGTCAACACATAGAAATAAAATTGTCAACACACAAAATAAAATTTGCTCCACACTAAACAAAATTTTCAACACAAAAAAAAAAACTGTCACCATACTAAATAAATTTGTCAACACATCTTATAAACTTGTCACACACTAAAAAAATTGTCAACACACTAACCAAACTTATCAACACTAAACAAAATTGTTACCGCAAAAAAATATAAAATTGTCAACACAAAAATAAAACTTTCAACACACTAACCAAACATATCAACACACTAAACAGAATTGTAAACAAACAAAATGTAAACCTGTCAACACATAAAAATAAAATTGGCAGCACACTAAATAAAACTGTCAACAGATTAAATAAAACAGTCGACACCTAGAAGGACTTGTTTGACTCACAATATCCCTTGGAGTTTACCTAGGGCTCTTGCAAGGTTTGTATCCTTGAATATATGGAATCCATCAAAGCTTCTTGAACTCGATTCGAGCAATTGAATAAATGAATCCACCAAAACTCAAATACTCTCTATTGAACTAAAACAAGAATCCACCGGATTCAACCCAATCGAACTACAACTATGAATGTAAACGAAAATGTGCTAGAAAACTAGAAAACTGGGAAATATTCTCAATTTGTGAAATCCGAGCAACATGCTCTACAAACCAACTTAAATATCAAATTGTCTAAGGATAAAACTGTAAAGACTAAAAATCAAAATGGGCTACTCTTCATGGACCTTCTTCCTGCTCGGCCCAACTAATCAAGTCTTTCTCTTCTCCTTGGTCGATCGGTTGTGCCTCCTATAATGCTTGACTCGTACTTTCCTCCTCTGTGATGTTTCTGATATGAACCGTTGGAACCTTGCGTACATCAAACTTTTAGTTGAAAGTACATACAGGAACATTGAGCACTCCTTCCTCCCCGACATTCTCAGCTCCCTCCTAGTCTGAGGCCACGTGGACGACGAACGCAGGGTTCTAAAGCGCATTCGTGGCTTTGAATCAGACACGAAGATCGAGATGAAATTATCAGAGTCGCTATGACCAATGCCGTTGGAGGGGCAAGGTAGGAGACACATGGGAATTGTGAGTGAACAGTAACTTTTAAAGTGGCAGATCTCTTTTTTCGCTATCCCACGTCGGATAGAAGGTTGAAAACGAGAGAGTTTTTAAAGGGGTATTTTATTAAAGGGTTATTTGAGTTAGAGTCGAGTCCCCCTCGCATGCACCGTCATCGTCCGTTCCGGATCTGGTCTGTGGGTGAGTCTTACCTTTTACGAGTCATATTAATTTTTAGGCGTTTGAAGTCTTCTTTTGGCTCTATCAAAATTAGTTTGTAATCACCCCTAATTTACTACCATAATCCCACATTTTATGAGGTGGAGTTATTGCTCTAGATTTGCAGATTGTTTCTTTAAATTGAGGTTTTCATCTTCTTTAGAAACACACAGAAAAACAAGTCTTCTTTCCTCCTCTAAAACCGCTTTTGTATAAAGCATACCAGTTGATTCGTGTCCTTCGTTGGCGAGAGCCCGTTATGGGAGGATGTGACGCCAACCTTATTGAGCTCCGGTGGTTAGGGAAAAATCACATCTAAGGCAACGACCTTAATACCACAACACAACAAGTTTTCGGTTCCCGTTTTCAATGTTTTCAAGACGTCCCTACATATATTGTATTATGATTTTGCACCAACAATTTAGAAGCGATTTTCTAGAAATCAAAATAGCGATGTACTTCAAGCCGATGTTGGATCTGTCAAAGCTCGAACCTCTTGAAAGGACGAACTAGAAGATTTGGTCTCAGAAGATGTTGATTTTAATCGAGCAACTGGAGGTCGATTATGTTCTTCTTTAGGGGCCTCTCCTTGTCGCAGGTTCTATAGTATCGAACACTCTTGGAATGGATGGAACTCTGTCTCCTTGCGCAACACTAGTCATTGTAGATGATGCAACCATGAAGGAGTACGAATCTAACAACAAGACGACTCTTGGTCATATGCTCAGCCACGTTACCAACCCGATCTTCGATTTTCTTTCTACCCTTAAATCTGCTAAGGTGATGTGGGATTTTACTGGAGACTAAGTATTCCACTGATGATATTGGGAAGAAGAAATATGATTGCAGGAAATTTATGTAGTTCAAGATGATGGACAACAAGGCAATCATGGATCAAGTCCATGAGTACGAGAATCCGGTGGCAAACATCTTGGATGGAGGGATGAAGATGTGTGAAGTCATGCATGCTAATTTTCTGGTCGAGAAGCTTCATGATTCCTTGTCCAACTACCGCAAACAACTAAAGCACAAGAAGAAGGATTTAACCCTTCTCGAACTAGTCAACCACGGGAAGATTGAAGAGGTGAGCCACTTCAGAGATAAGCCTGTTTCTAAAGATTCTGATCATTCGGTTCAGGATAATCTTGTGGAGTCTTCTGAAAATGCTGATGGGTTTAAGAAGAAGGACAAAAAGGTAAATTTCCATAAGGACAAGGTGCGGAACAAATGGGCTCCCAACTTCAAAAAGAAACGAAAGTCCCAAAACAACAAGAAAGGATGTTCCGTATGTGGCAAGATGGCACATCGACCCTATCAATGCTACGATCGAGCTGACAACCAGAAAGATGCACCTAAGCCTAAGGGAGTTCAAAACAAACCTCAAGCCAACATTGTTGAAGGATATGGCGATCTAGTTGCCATGATCACTACCGCATAAGTTAACCATGTAGCTAAGAAGGTTGAATGGTTGATTGACACATGAAACTAAGCATTTTTGTGCTGACAATGAGCTATTTGTTGAATTTCAAGGAGTTGATGATATCGATCAAGTGTATATGGAAAATTCAAGTGTCTCTTAAGTGCTAGGAAAAGGGAAGGTGTCTCTGAGGCTCACTTCAGGGAAGTCTCTTACACTGCAAAATGTTTTATACGTACCTTCTCTGCGTAGAAATTTAATTTCTTCTCCTTTACTTAAAACAAGTGATTGAATCTGGTAAAATAGTCTTAACAAAGAATGGTGAATTAGTAGGAAAAGGCTATAGGTCTGGAGATCAGTATGTGGTTGAGACTTTGATTGATAACGTGAATGTTACTTATTCTACTTATATCGTTGAGACTTTGGATTTGTGGCAATCTAGACTTGGACATTTAAATTTAATTCGTTAATCGTTTTCATTCAAGGGGTTTAATTATGAATTTGGAAAAAGGTGGCGATGAAAAATGAAGTGTATGCGTTGAGACTAAATTCAAGAGAAAGCCATTTAATTTTGTAAATGAAAGGACAATCGAGTTGGTAGAATTAGTCCATTCAAACTTAGCAGAATTTCGCAATACTGAAAGTAGAGGTGGTAAAAATTATTATATCTCTTTTGTTGATGAACATTCTAGATACACCAAATTGTATTTATTCATATCCAAAGACCGAAGATGAAAAAATGTTTTACTCTTTTAAGGAAAAAGTAGAAAACCAATTGTACCGGAAAATCAAAAGGAATAGATATGATAGAGGTAGTTAGTATACCACCAACTCTCGGAAGGAATTATGTGAGAAAAATGACATAATTCATCAATTTACAGCTCCATACAACTCAGAACAAAATGGTATAGTAGAATGGAAAAGCATAACTCTGAAAGAAATGATGAATGCTTTTCTTTCGAGTTCTGGTTTACCTGGCAACATGTGGGGTAGCTGTATTAACTGCCAATTATATTTTACACAGAGTTCCACATAAAAAGCTAGACAAAGACACCTTATGGATTATGGAGATGGCGTGCGCCTAATATGAAATTTCTTAAAGTGTGGGGGTGTCAAGCTAAGGTAGGAGTGCTTGATTTTAAAGTTGATAATCGGATCTAAGACTTTTGATGTCGTGTTCACTGGTTATGCTAAAAATAATGTAACTTATCGATTTATGGTTTTGAGTGATCGTTCATTGTGTGAATATCAAGATGCAAAATTCTTTGAGCATATTTTTCCTTTGAAGAAAAATGACGTGCAAGATGATTCTATGATTAGTAATGTTGTATTTTTTCTAAGACTTTACCTTCCATGCCTATTCATGAAATTGAACCTAGGAAGAGTGAGAGATGGAAAATAAAAACTAGCTTTGGTCCTGATTTTGTGACTACATTCTTGATTGAACTCAATGATCTTAATGAGTTGAATGATACATTCATTAGTGTGCATATGCTCGAGGATGACCCTAAGACAAATGAATAAGGTGTGAGATCATTGGATGCTAGTTTTTGGAAAGATGCAATTATAAGTGAAATAGAATCTATCATGTCTAATCACACATGGGAACTAGTTGATTTGCTTAAAGGAAACAAGGTCTTAGGATGGAAGTGCATCCTTAAAGTAAACTTAAAATGGATAACTCTATTGAAAAGTATAAGGCGAGACTAGTAATTAAAGGTTTCACTCAAAAATATGGATTGACTTCTTTGAAACTTATTTTCCTGTTACTAAGATTTCAACCATACGTGCATTGTATAAGTTATTAGTACATCAGATTGATGTCAAAATTGCATTTTTAATTGGTTCTCTTAATGAAGATATTTATAGGGAACAACTCCAGGGTGCGTGGTTCTTGCACAAGAGAAAATGGTGTGCAAACTCAAGAAGTCAATTTATGGTTTGAAGCAAATCCCAAAGCAATGGTATGATATGTTTCATAAAACTAATAATAAGCTTTGGGTTTAAGGTCAATGGATCTTATGCATGTGCTTGTTGAAAAATGTTTGGTGCTGATTGTGTGATTATATATCTTTATATTGATGACATGCTAATATTTGGAACACATGTAAATGCTATAAATTCGACCAAACTATATTTATCCCATTGTTTTGATATGAAAGACTTAGGTGAAGCTGATGGGATTCTAGGTGTCAAAGTAACTACTAGAAGTGAAAATGCCTTCATTTTGTCTCAACCTCATTATGTAGAGAAAGTATTACAGAAATTTAATCAATTTGATGTGGTGCCACTTAGAAATCCTTTTGACTCTAGCATGCAATTAAAGAAAAACCAAGGTGATAGGGTTTCACAAAAAGAGTATGCTAAAGTAATTGGAAGTTTGATGTTTTTGATGAACTGTACTCAACCTGATATTTCTTATGTTGTTAGTAGACTTAGTCGGTATACTCATAACAGATGCCCGCTTGGTCTCCGGGGATGCCAAAAGCGCTCGAGGATCTTCGACTGAAACCTTGTAGGTGTGTTTGTGGATGTCTTTTGTGGGGATGAGGGTCGATATGGAGTATGCAACGGAAGGATTTGATATAGACGTCAAGTTTCCTTGACGGATTGGGGTATGAATGATGAGTAAACTCAACAAGCTAGTTTGGTGAAGGATTCGGCTATGGTGATTGAGGGATACTCAAACGGTGAAGGAGATGAGATGTAGAAGAAAGGGGTTAGAAGCTATGGGAAATTATGAGGCTAGGGATGTAGACGAAAGAGGCTAGAAGATATGGTGAAGGAGATGAGAAGACAGAGCCCGAAGGATTGGTGACGCCTAGATCAAGAAGAAGAGGAATGCTTTGTCTCAACAAGGTTCTTGATTCAATTATTCTAAACATGAGTATTACAAATGGAGGCTGCAACCTTATAAAGAGAAAACAAAAAGAAGAAGACGACTAAACCTAGGGTTTGCAAGGGAGGCGGGGGCTAGGGTTGGGCTAGTGCTTGGGCGAGCTTGGGCTTGAGTGCCAAGTGCCCAATAGGATGACCCAAACCATGCAAGGCGGGACCACTCCATATTTAGAAACTTTCTAAAAATAGAAAGTTCTAAAACACTAGCAAAACCCGAGCTTAACAACATCCTAAAAATGGAAAGTCTCCGAACATGGGACCGAGACAACAAATCCCAAATAGAGACAACAAATGCAAATAGGGACAACAAATCCCAAATAAAGACAACCATTGTTTGAGACAACAAAACCAAATAAAGACAACAAAATGAGATAGGCACGCCTTGTAAGGAAAACTTCACCTACGAGCGATCTCGGCGCGGAGAAGGCTCACCAGGGCGTTGAGTCCAGATTCTCCAGAAACCATGGGGTTGCGCTCAAGATGGGCCCTAGTGCCCCCGAGCTGGAACTGCATGTGAGCCTTCATCAAGGCTAGGTGGTGTGGGTGCCGACGCGGTCTTGAGCTTCTCGGCGTTGGAGGATTGGCAGGGGGCTTCCATGGGCGCTCCGTGGGGCGTTCGAACCCTGGAGGTGGTCCATGGTCAAGTCTAGGAGATGGCTCGACAGAGAGTGGAAAACGCTCAGAGAAGTCCTCTTGCTTCACTTGGATGGGCACCGTTGGTCGGGCGCTTGGGCTGTTGTCTGGGCGCTGGGGGTCTTGGCTCTAGGGAGGCTGGACACTTGACCCGGGGAGCCTAGACGGGGCCTGAGCATCATGGCATGACACGGGGTGTTCTTGTGCTTGGCTCGCTTTTGGGCGCCTAACCTCAACATAGGTTGAGTCTTGGCGCTTTGACTCCACACCTTGTCCATTTCAGCTAGGATTCGCCGGATGTGTTGAGTGAGCCTCAGAGGAGCCACTGGACTAGTATAGGAGCTAGGCAGGGGCGCATCACCCTTCCCCACTTGGTTGTGAAACGTCCCCGTTTCACGCAAATTGAGACTTGTTCCAAAGAATTTCCTGTCCGTCCCAAGCTGCAAGAATGCACCGTTTCCCAAAGCAATATGAAGTGTAAAAGTAGGGAAAGAATGCTTACCAAAACCAAAGAATTGGAGTTGAGGTTCAGGCGGCGCACTCGGCGAGGAAAATGGTGGCCAGAATTGCCGGGTGACTTGAACAATTTCTCGGGCAATATTTGGCACGCACCATGTGTCATGGATTTCTGGAGGAGCGCTCGAATCACTTTGGAAAACGTCCGAGTGGATTGGGAGAACACCTGGCGTCTCTGTTATCTCTAGGTTAGGCGTCGACATGGGTGTTGTCTTGCCAAATTCTGCGGCTTCCAACCTTCTTTGTTCAGCGTACTCAGGCCACACATCATCAACCTTCTTCAAAGGGTCGAAAGACCAATTGTATTGCTTAGCCATGCACTTGAAATCCTCGGCATATTCATGCATGCGCACCATGGCTTGAACTTTCACTTTAGGGCGAGGCTCCGTCTCTGTTCTCCTAGTCTTAATGTCCTGTAAAATCTGGTTAGGAGACATAGGCAAAGTCCTCACACGCATATTATTATGAGTAAAGGAATACTTATTCTCAAAGCCACTATGAAATACTTTCCTATCAAATTGCCACGGCCTACCTAACAAGATATGCGTAGCATCCATAGTCACCACATCACAAAGTACTTCATAATGATAGTTTTCAATAGAAAAAACAATCAAACACTGTCTATTAACAACATCACCCCCATTGGAAGAAATCCATTGTAAACCGTAAGGAGTTGGGTGAGGAGTAGTAGGAAGAGCAAAGTGATCGAATACCTTGTCACTCAAGAGGTTTGAGCAACTACCACCATCAATTATCAAACTCAAATTGGCTTCCTTACCATTGACTTTCACCACGCAAGTAGATTGTAACAGATTGGATCTTTGCTCGCGGTGTGGGGCTTCCTTGACATGCAGGGTGCGTCTTGTCACTAGGGCAAGAGCCATGCCATCATTTGTTGCTTGTGGATGACAAGCATAAGCATCATAGTCCTCGGATTCAGCCACCAAAATCAAGGCCGTAGCCACTTCTTCTTTCTCTCGGTCTCCTTCTTCTTCACATGACTCATATTCTCCATTTTGAGTCATGAGGACTGTTTGTTGCGAAATTACCTACGAGAAGATAACTAAGCAATTGTAGGGCAAAAATCAAAGAATACGGTATAATCTCAACACTCAAGAACAATATAGAACGACAGAGGAATTTAGGTTTTGAAGCTTGAACTTGGTATTACTCGTAATGGTGGCTGAATGCTTACAAAGTAGGCGTTAGCCTTTATTTATAGGCTAACCCTAATAATATCTTTAAGGAAACGACATCTTATCTCTTCCTTTTATCTAAATAACGATATAACAAACAAGGTAAAAGATATTCTTTTCCGTATCTTTTACCAATTACAATAATATAATAAGGAATAAGATAAAATATACTCGGCCGACCTAATCTTCAAGATAAACGAGACCTTTTCCACGTCTCGTCACGTCGATGACATCTTCCTTTTCTCTCGTCGCGTCGACACAGTCTTCCTACGCGTAGCTCTTCACGCGTTCCACACTCGTCGTATTTTTAGGCACAAACAATACCCCTAAGGCATCTCACAGGACTTAAGGTCTAGTAGAGCTGGGAGGCGCCTTCTCTCTTCATAAAATACACCTTCATCAAATTCAGAACGCGTTGAATACTCGCCTAACCCGAAATCCTAACTTCGTGATAATGTCTTCTCTTCGATTCTCATTTAATGCGGCTGACCGACTTATATCCGCTCCAACGGCTACTTCCCCAACGTTCGGATTTGCCCCAACGGTAACAAACTGATTCTTTGGAAAATCTCGAACGAGATCTTCTTTCCTTATTTAAACACGCTCTAGCTTTCTTCTTCTCATCCGTAATCTTCTTGCAAACCCTAACCTTTACCCTCACTCTTCTCAATGGCTCCAATTATCTACGATCCCAAGATGATCCTTAATGATGCTAACCGCCGTTCTTCTTCATCTCGCAACATCGAGTTCTTTCGTTCCATAGCAGGGCTCTCTGCTCATGTGGAAATTGCTATCCCTTCCTCTGGCGTGTTCGACGACGCCTTACGCCCGGGATGGGTTTGCGTCTACGAGTATCTCTTCTTGGTTGGACACCTCTTTCCCTTTTCCCCTTTGGTTCGTTCTTTCTTGACTACTTTGGGTATCGCGGTCGGACAAGTCCTTCCGAGTGCTTGGAGAGGCTTGGCGGTGTTGGATCATATTTTAGCCAATTTTGACATCGCGTTCACGATCGCCGACGTTATGCACTCTTGCATACTCTCCACTCCTTCGGCGGGTAGAGTCAACATCAAATCCCGCATCGGGGTTCCTCCTTTGATGAACGAAGGAACTTCGTCCGACCGTGGTTGGGCAGATAAGTTCTACTTTATCAAGAAATCTTCCTTGGGGAAAGATTGCGCTTTCTTGCTTGAAGAATGGACTCCTTCCAGTATGTTTCTTTATCCTTTATGATTTTCTTTAGACTCATGCACCTTGACGCTTATTCTTGCGTGTGACTTTGTGCGTAGTTGATATCCACGCTATTGTGGCGCGAGAGGAATCAGAGGAGATTACCAAGAAAATCATGGCGATTCCATTGGTAGAACGCACCTTTACCGACCGTGACGGGAAGGGATATCGTCTTGCGACTTGTGCTATTTGGTATGGACCTTCACAGGATGGGGCGAGCTTTCCGACGCTCTTATCCTCGGTATTTGGAAATACTTTTCTTAAGACCCAGTCTCCTACTTGGAAAGTTCTTGCTTTTACTCGTCGGTTATAGCTTCGGGCAGTGATTTGTTTCTGTGCTTCCATCCTCAACAATGCGTTGTCTCTTATCTCGTCGACTGTGTCTATCATGAACGTCATCATTGGAGTATTTCTTTCCTCAGGGAGAGACCGATATCTTTCTGTTGGTACTTCCACCTCAATTGGCAGGACGGCTTCGCAACCGTACACGAGAGAGAATGGTGTTCTACCCGTCGCTCTCTTAGGCGTCGTTCTGTCGGCCCACAATATAGCCTGGAGTTGGTCCGCCCAATTTCCCTTGCATTCTTCTATCCTCTATTTGAGATTGCTTACGATGACCTTGTTACTTGATTCTGCTTGCCCGTTCGCTTGAGGGTATCTTGGCGTCGAGTAGACTAGACGTATCCCTTTGTCCTCGCAGAACGATACGATGTTCTTGCTAATGAATTGCGATCCGTTGTCGCATACAATGGTGTGAGGGATTCCGAATCTCATGATGATGTTTCTTTCGATGAAGGAGATGACATGAAGACGGGGTGACCAAAAGAAGACGTCCAAGCAAGTAACATGATTTTCGACATCACGAAGTTAAGAACGACGTACTCTTTTTACTCTTCTCATGGTTTTTCCCACGAGGTTTTCCTAAGATGAGGTTTTAACGAGGCTCCCAAGGTCATTTATCACCGTGACACCATCAACGTGGTCCATGACATCATCTACGAGATAGATGAACTCCTCTACGAGATCATCTACGAGATCACCTACGAGATCACCTACGAGATCAACTACGAGTTCCCTTGATTATCTATGAGTTCCCAAGGTCACCTACGTGAAGATTAAGTACGTCGACATGAAGAGCTACGCGTAGACGACGACGAGTACGAGAAAGAACGAGTATGAAGGCGTCGTCGAGATTAAGATAAAGTCGGCTAAGTATATTTATGTCTTTTATTTAATATTCATTATGTAAATAGTAAAAGATATTAGAAAGAATATATTTTACCATGTTTTATATTAGGTTAAAGATATAAGGAAAAAGATAAGATTCTTTTTCCTTAAAGATAGAACTAGGGTTTGCCTATAAATAAATGGCTCCCTTATCATTGTAAAGGAGGCTTTTCCCCAAGTAATACACAAGTATCTCGAGTTCTCCCTCTCTTTTATCAATGGTGTTTTCTAGATGAAGTGTTTGCACCGTAAAGTTTGATCTTCGCCCTACAATTGCTTAGTTATCATCTTGTTGGTAATTTCGCTACAAACACTCCTCTCCTTCTTCTCTTACGAGAACGACGCTGATAGCAATTTCGGATTCGTCAGATAGGAGTAAAGGATTCGTCAGATAGTTCTTAAGCCCCGCGAGGGCTTCCTCATGGCGTTCCGTCCAAGAAAAAGACTCGTTCTTCTCGAGAGTGTCATAGAAGAGTCGATTTTTGTCGGAGGCTTTGGAGATGAATTTGTTTAACGCAGCGACTCTTCCTGTTAGCTTTTGGATGTCCTTCACGCATCGTGGAGACTCGAGGTCGAGTATGGCTTTAATCTGTTCGGGACTAGCTTCTATTCCTCTTTGGGTCACTACATACCCGAGGAACTTCCCGAAAGAGACCCCGAAGGAACACTTGGTCGGGTTGAGCTTCATGCTATATTCTTCCAGGATCTCAAACGCCTCCTTTTGATGTGTTACGTGATCTTTTGCTTGCTTAAACTTCACGAGCATGTCGTCTATGTAAACTTCCATGGTGCCCCTATTTGCTCCTCGAACATCTTATTCACCAGCCATTCATATGTAGCTCTGGCGTTCTTGAGGCCAAAAGGCATGACTTTGTAGCAATATATCCCTTGGTTTGTTATGAACGCGGTCTTTTCTTGATCGGCGGGGTTCATCTGTATCTGATGATATCCACTGAATGTGTCCATGAACGTTAGCATCTCGTGTCCTGCCGTCGCGTCTACCATGGCGTCGATGTGAGGGAGCGGGAAGGAATCTTTAGGACACGCTTTGTTAAGATCTGTGAAGTTGAAGCATACCCTCCGTTTCCCATTCTTCTTTTGGACGACTACAACGTTGGTGAGCCAGTCGGGGTACTTTGCTTCTCGTATCTTACCTGTTTCGAGGAGATTTTTGACTTCTTCGTCTACGACTTTGTTGCGTTCGGGAGCGAACTTCCTTCTCTTCTGCTTGACTGGAGTGAACTTCAGATCAACGTTTAGCTTGTGGAGCATCACATCGGGAGATATGCCTATCATATCTTTGTGGCTCCACGCGAAGCATTTAACTTTTGATCTCAAAAACGTTATCAGTTCTTCTCTAATTTCTTCAGGGACGTCGGTTCCTATCTTTACGATTCTTTCTGGTTTGGAATTGTCAATGACGACGTCTTCTAGTTCAGGACACTTTGGCTTGACGTACTTAGTGGGCGCTTTGACTTGAAACTCTTTCACTTCGTCTTTCTTGATTCCCGACGTCGTGGTTCCTTTCATTCCGATCCTGTAACATTCTTTAGCCGTATAGGGCTCGCCTTTGACTTCGCGTACTTCCCAAGGCATTGGGAACTTCAGGGATTGGTGATACGTAGATGGAACCGCTCGCATATCATGGATCCATGGTCTTCCTAAGATGGCGTTATAAGGAGACTCTGCCTCCATTACTGCGAATCGAGTTGGGAGATTGACGCCTTGGACCATCGTTTCGAGGGTGATTTCCCCTAACATCTCGGAGATTTCTCCACTGAAGCCTTTCAAATGGATACGCTTCCCGACGACATTGTCGACGGAAAGTCGTAGTTCGAGAACAGCGGAGAGAGCGATGATGTTGGTTGAACTTCCGTTATCTACCAGGATTCTTTTTACTTTGCAATTCTGAATCACCACGGAGATTACCAGGCTATCGTGGTGTTTGATTCTTTCGTCTGGACCTTCAAACGTGATAGGCAAATCGCCAATGACCGCTCTGGAGAGGCTAGTTGGAATGGAGTTGTTTTGTCCTTCGACAGTTCTTGCGAGCCTCTTAGCGTCGGGAGTTGTGTAGGACGACGGACCTCCTAACACGGTGAAGGCTTCATTTTGGAGACTCTCGATCGATCCAAAATCTTTCATGGATTCTGCGGGTGAGGTTGTTCCCTTCGTATGGAAAGATGATACCTTTTTTATCATGCCCCACGGTGGGCGCCAATTGTTTGTAGCGAAATTACCTACGAGAAGATAACTAAGCAATTCTAGGGCAAAGATCAAAGAAAACGGTATAATCTCAACACTCAAGAACAAGACAGGAAATTATGGTTGAAACTTTAGCTTAGTATTACTCGAATGAAGACTCAGATGATTACAAAGCAGGTGTTAGCCTTTATTTATAGGCTAACCCTAATAATATCTTTAAGGAAACGAGATCTTATCTTTTCCTTTTATCTAAATAATGATATAACAAACTAGGTAAAAGATATTCTTTACCATATCTTTTACTAATTACAATAATATAATACAAAATGGGATAGAATATACTCGGCCGACCTAATCTTTAAGAAGAACGAGATCTTTGCCACGTCTCGTCACGTCGACGATATCTTCCTTTCACCTCGTCGCGTTGATGATGTCCTTCTACGCGTAGCTTCCACGCGTTCCACACTCGTCGTATTTTTAGGCACAAACATCCACTATGAAGGTGGTCGCTTTTTGCTTCAATAGCCTTGCTTCATACGCGTTACTCGGGAGGCGTCCGTGCTGCAACCACTCATAATAAGGTGTCACCCAGGAATCTTGACTCCTTACTGTGAGTGTTTGCTTGGGAATTGCCTCTTTATTGATAGACGCGCTGCTGAGGTGGAGGAACGAGATCTTTTGATATTCTCTCGGGTCAATCGATGAACCTAGCTTTGCCAATGCGTCAGCTTGTGCGTTAGCGTCTCTGGGGATATGTCTGATTTGGCAACTTTCGATCTTCTTGAACAGTCCCTTTACTACTTCGAGGTACAAGGTCATCTTGGAATCTTTAGTGGCGTATTCACCTCGAACTTGGTTGACTACCAGCAGCGAATCGCAATAGATATCAAGTTTCTGAACCTAGAGGTCGATGGCGACGCGTAGTGATACGCTGCACTTTGTATAGCGTAACTAGGGATTATTACATTAGTTTAGGAGTATTATCATATGTGTTTCGAGTCATTATTATGTTCTGAGATATTTATTAAGAAGTGAAGAAATGGAGACCAGAACCGAAGAAGATTGAAGACTTGAAGAATGAAGAAGCTTCTGCGACGCCAACCGCGATCGCCACTACCATCCAGGCGATCGCCATCATTCAACAGAAGCCATTCGAGAAGAAATCAGCGACTGCGATCGCCATGACTCTACGGCGATCGCCATGGGGCGACAGAGACCACGACAGAGCTTTACATGAAGACCGCAATCGCCAGGCATCTATGGCGATCGCCACAACAAGGCCGAAGACATTCCGGGCTTTCCTTATTTTCCTTTGTTTGTTTTATTTCTTTTTCCTTATTTTATTATTTCGTTTAGGATATATCTTTTACCATATATTTTTAGGGTTAGTCTCTATTTAAGAACCCTAGTTCTTTCTATCTTTTCATCATCTTTTCCATCACACAATTTAGTTTTGCAACCATGAGCAGGAACTAATCTCCATTGTTTTACTTAGTAGTTCAAACCTTCAGTTATTAAGTTGTGAGAATTCTAACTCTTGTTCTTTTCCTATGGGTTTGTATTGATTCTCTTGTTCTTCATCTATTGATTTCTATTAGTTTTGCTAGCTTGATCACCTAGTTTGATTGATAGTTTTCTATTGTTAGACTAGGAATATACGGTGGAATTCCTTGTCATTGTAGGACTCATATCTGCATGATCTGGTAGTTGATTGCTTTTATGAAAGAGAATTGATTGCATGTTAATACTTGACGGTTGTAAGTTATTGCATGCATCCTTATAATTCATGTGCCCTTTGCTGCTATTTCATCTAATCTTGAGAGGTTTCCCTGATTGCTGAATAGTAAGTATTATCAGGACCGGTTGGCCTGCTGATATATTAAAGATTGGAATAGGAACATTCTCTAGGATTGAATAGAACTTGAGATAAATCTATGATCAACTTGATTGACTGTTGTGTGGATACTTGCTAGGTGAAACCCCTTCGCATAATATTCTCACCCAAACTTTCTCTGCTTGTTACTGGTTACTTGTGTGTTCTTGCAATCAAACCCCCCCTTTGGTTACTTGTTACTAGTTGATATTTCACTTGACTGCATTGATTTGGTGTTTTGATTCCCTTGGGTTCGACCTCTACTTACTTGCTATACTCTAGTTAGTGTTTAGGGTTTTCTTTGATTTGGCACTACGACTTTAGCCTCATCAAATTTGGCACCGTTGTCGGGGAATTGAAATTTTTCTGATTCTGTGTTGATTGTGAAATTATCAACTGTTTGGTGTGAACCTTTATGGTTCAGACCCGTGCTACTGATTCATCTCTGGTTTCCTTTGACCCAGAGATTGAAAGGACGTTCCTTCAGAACCAAAGAGCAGCTCTGAACCAAGAGAACGAGATGGGTGATCGACATGGACCGCCATTGCCTACTATGAGGCAACTCACTGCCCCAGACTTAAACCAACAACCTTTGGCAGTGAGGTTTCCTGAGATTGAAGAAGGTGTGAATTTTGAATTAAAAGCTGGTTTAATTCATGAGCTACCACACTTCCATGGCTTAGCAGGAGAAGATCCCAACAAACACTTGGCTCAATTCCATGTCATATGTTCTAGTATGAAGCCAATAGGTGCTACTGAGGAGCAGGTCATGCTGAGAGCTTTCAGATTTACTCTGAAAGACGCTGCGAATGATTGGCTCTATTATCAAGCGCCAGGGAATATTGATACATGGGCTAAGATGAAAAAGGTCTTTTTAGAGAAATATTTTCCAGCTACAAAACTGAGCAGCTTGAAGAAGGAGATCACGAATCTTCACCAACACTCAACTGAGAGTCTTTATGAATATTATGAGAGATTCAAGAAGCTTTGCTCAAGCTGCTCATTCCATAGTTATACTGACCAAGATCTCCTTATGTACTTATTTAGTGGCCTGATTGATGAGGATCGTCGAATGGTAAATGCATCCTGTGGAGGTAACTTTTTAAGATTGACTATACCTCAGGCTACTGAAATGTTTGAGGAATTAGCTGAGAGCTCAAGGCAGTTTGGTAGCAGACAAAGAACACAGTCAGTAAGTTCACTTGATCCCGCTAAAATTCAAAGTGATATGAATGAACTGAAAGATATGATGAAGGCTTTTATGCTGAAAAGTGATTCCCTTCATGATCCCAATGCTGAGCTAAACGCTGTTGGTGAATGGCAACCAAGGCCAAGGTATGATTCTCATAATATTAATTATCAGCTACCTAAACCTCAGAATTCTATGAATGTTGAAGATATGATCAAGTCCTTAGCTCGGACTATTATGCAACAAAACGCTAAGACGGAATCAAGCATCCAAAATCTTGAAAATCAGTTGGGACAGATTGCTCAAGCTGTGAGTAAATTAGAGGCCAGGGAACCGGTAAGAAACCCGAGAGAGAACGTCAGTGCAGTGTTCTTGAGGAGAGGAAAAACTTATGACGACTGTTCTGTGCCAAAACCGCAATCGCCAGATCTGAGTGGCGATCACCATGAGATTACAGAGAGCAAAACAAGGTCTGCTTCCCGACCGCGATCGCCATATGGAGATGGCGATCGCCATGCCACTCCAGAAGCTGCATCAGATTTCGACAATACTCCGCGATCGCGGATTGATACCCGCGATCGCGGGTCTTCTGCAGAAACATACTTCTCTCGACCGCGATCGCCAAGAGCTGATGGTGATCGCCGGGAGACCCCTGAGTACATTGATGATTATGTTCGGCCGAATTTCCCGCCTCTGTTCTCTCAGAAGCCTGTAGCCCCCTTTCCTGAGGCATTGAAGGATACTCGAAGGCTAGATGATGACAAAGAAATCTTCGAAACCTTTAGTAGGTGTGAGGTAAACATTCCTTTGCTCAAACTTGTTAAGAGTATTCCTAGATTTTCTAAGTTTTTGAAAGAAGTTTGCACTATCAAGAGAAATCAAAAACTGAAAGGAAAGAAGAAAGTTGAAATAAGTGAACAAGTTTCTGCTGTGTTTCAAAAACGCATGCCTAAGAAATGTGGTGATCCAGGCATATTTAGCATTCCTTGTGTGATTGGTGAAACTAAATTTGACAAAGCCATGCTACATTTAGGTGCATCAATCAATGTTTTGCCTTACTCTTTGTATGAATCACTAGGCTTAGGACCCTTGCATAAAACAGGAACTGTTATTCAACTTGCCGATAGGTCTACTGTATACCCGAAAGGGGTTGTTGAGGATGTTCTTGTTATGGTTGGTGATCTAATTTTTCCTGCTGATTTCTTTGTGTTAGATATGGAGCATGCTAATAATTTCACACCTATACTGTTGGGTAGACCTTTCATGAAAACCGCACAAATGAAAATTGATGTTAATAGTGGGACTCTCTCTATGGAGTTTGATGGGGATAAGGTAGAATATAATATATATGATATGGATCCCATTGATAAGAATTCTCTATGTGCTATTGATGTGATTAAGCCTACTTGTAAGGATGAATTGCAACCTGTTTTAGAGAATCTCTTAGAGCCCCCCAAAGTAGATATTGTTTTGTCTACTAACATGCAGGAGTGTCAGGCTAAGCCAGAGCCTAAAGGTAAGCTCTATTCACATCCTTTGGGCAATCACCCTTCATTACTGACCTCGCCAGGCGAGATACCATTGATGTCTAGTGTGCAGGCACTTGACATTGAGCTTAAACAACCGCCTGATACGGTCAAGGAGGATAAAGTGAATGAAACCACCTTCATTACTAAAGACAAGGTGGTCAAGGTAAGAGGGACGAGATTCAAGGCGTTCCATGAGTGGTTCAAGAGAGAATTCAGACAAGAGACGGTTTTCACAAAGCCAAATGGCGTTAGTTAAATCTATTGAGTTTCATGTCAAGCCACGACATAAAATAAGGCGCTACTCGGGAGGCAACCCGAGGTTTGAGTTTGTTTTTATTTGTTTTTGTTCGGTTTAATTTTCTTTTTTGTTTTTCTATGGACAGGAGGAAATCACCGAAGCTTAGGGTCCGCTACAGTCAGTATCCAATCTCGTTGTAAGTCTTCTCTCCCGTTAAAAAAAAAAAAATTCCGAAAATCATTCCAAGAAAATAATATATCGGATTAAAAAAATAGAGTGCAGAAAAAAAAATATGAGAGAAAAGAAAGTAAGGAGTTGTATTACATCAAGTTTGATTTCATTAGTACTATCATTCTAGATCTACATTCGTTGGAGCTTAGCTTGTTGGTGACCATGTTCTTTGCAAGGAGTTGATTTGTTTGGGTCACCTTCTACATTAAAGGTATTCTTTCTTTTGCTTTAGATGAGCTATGCATTATTGGATTACATTTAGTGCTCATCTAGTTTCTCATTCTACCACACTTTGAGTTTTATTAGAGGAAGGTCATCTGACCTTGTATGTGAGTCTTCTATCTCCTTCCCTGGGTTCGTTTTTCTGTCTTCCATTTCATTGAGGACAATGCAATGTTTAAGTATGGGGGAGGAGAATGTATTCACATGTCTTTATTTGGGTGTTGGTTGTATCTGCATGGACTTATTGAATATATATTGTATGAAAAAGCCACAAAAATTGAAAAAAGGCATACAAAATCCTTGGATAGCAAGTTCTATGCAATAAGAAGGTGGCTTGACCGGCATTAGGCTAGGGAAAAAAATAAGTCTTGAGTGATGTGAGTTTTGTGAGCCTGGAACAATTATTGAGTGGTTGGGATGAAAACCAGAAAGGGCGCCCAAGCAAGATGAGTGTTATAAAAAAAATTGAGTGTTTTCAATTCGAAGTAGGGTTTCAATTTCACCGATGCCATAACTAATGCCAACGTCAGCACTTCCATGGCAGAGTACCTCGTTTCTGCTGACGATAGCGTTTTACTTACGTAGTAGACGGGCTGTTGCTCCTCCCCTTCTTCTCTTACGAGAACGGCGCTGATAGCAATTTCGGAGACTGCTAGGTATACGAACAAAGGCTCTCCTTCTTTAGGATTTGATAGGAGTAAGGGACTTGTCAGATAACTCTTAGGCTCCGTGAAGGCTTCTTCGTGGCGTTCCGTCCAAGAGAAGGACTCATTCTTTCGGAGAGTGTCATAGAAGAGTCGATTTCTGTCGGAGGCTTTGGAGATGAACCTGTTTAACGCGGCGACCCTTCTTGTTAGCTTCTGGATGTTTTTTACGCAACGCGGAGATTCGAGATCAAGTATGGCTTTAATCTGTTCGGGACTAGCTTCTATTCCTCTCTGGGTTACTACATACCCGAGGAACTTCCCGGAAGAGATCCCGAATGAACACTTGGTAGGATTGAGCTTCATGTTGTATTCTTCTAGGATCTCGAACGCCTCTTTCAGATGTGTTACGTGATCTTTTGCTTGTTTAGACTTCACGAGCATGTCGTCGATGTAAACTTCCATTGTGTCCCCTATTTGCTCCTCGAACATTTTATTCACCGGTCGTTGATACGTAGCTCCAGCATTCTTGAGGCCAAAAGGCATGACCTTGTAGCAATATATCCCTTGGTTTGTCACGAACACGGTCTTTTCTTGATCGGCGGGGTTCATCTGTATTTTGTGATATCCGCTGAACGCGTCCATGAACGTTAGCATCTCATGCCCTGCCGTCGCGTCTACCATGGCGTCGATGTGAGGGAGTGGGAAGGAATCTTTAGGACAGGCTTTGTTAAGATCTGTGAAATCGACGCATACTCTCCACTTCCCATTCTTCTTTTGGACGACTACGACGTTGGCGAGCCAGTCGGGGTACTTCGCTTCTCGTATCTTACCTGTCTCGAGGAGATTCTTAACTTCTTCGTCTACGACTTTATTGCGTTCGAGAGCGAATTTTCTTCTCTTCTGCTTGACTGGAGTGAACTTCGGATCAACGTTTAGCTTGTGGAGCATCACGTCTGGAGATATCCCTGTCATGTCTTCGTGTCTCCATGCGAAGCATTTGGCTTTTGACTTCAAGAACGCTATTAGTTCTTCTCTAACTTCTGCTGGGACGTCGGTCCCTATCTTTACGACTCTTTCTGGTTTGGAATCGTCGATGATCACGTCTTCTAATTCACGACACTTTGGCTTGACGTACTTAGTAGGCGTCTTGACTTGAAATTCTTTTACTTCGTCTTTTTTGATTTCCGGCGTCGTGGTCCCCTTCATCCCGATTCTGTAACACTCTTTGGCCGTATAGGGTTCGCCTTTCACTTCGCGTATTCCCCAAGGCATTGGGAACTTCAGGGATTGGTGATACGTAGATGGAACTACTCGCATATCATGGATCCAGGGTCTTTCGAGGATGGCATTGTAAGGCGACTCCGCCCCCATCACGACGAATCTGGTCGGGAGATTGACGCCTTGGACCACCGTCTCGAGGGTGATTTCCCCTAACATCTCGGAGACTTCTCCGCTGAAGCCTTTCAAACGGATACGCTCCCCGACGACATCGTCGACTGAGAGTTCGAGTTCAAGAACAGCGGAGAGAGTGATGATGTTGGTCGAACTTCCGTTATCTACTAGGATTCTTTTCACGTTGCAATTCCGAATCACCACAGAGATTACCAGGCTATCATGATGCTTGATTCTTTCGTCTGGGTCTTCAAACGTGATAGGCAGATCGCCATTGGCTGCTCTGGAGTGGCGAGTTGGAACATAATCGTTCTGTCCTTCGATAGTTCTTGCGAGTCTTTTGGCGTCGGAAGTTGTATGGGATGGCGGACCTCCTAACACGGTAAAGGCTTCGTTTCAGAGATTTTTGATTGATCTAGAACCTTTCATGGCTTCTGTGGGCGAGATTGTTCCCTTCGTATGCAGAGACGACACCTTTTTGATCTTACCCCACGATGGGCGCCAATTGTTTGTAGCGAAATTACCTACGAGAAGATAACTAAGAAATTGTAGGGCAAAGATCAAAGAATACGGTATAATCTCAACACTCAAGAACAATATAGAACGAGAGAGGAATTTAGGGTTTGAAGCTTGAACTTGGTATTACTCGTAATGGTGGCTGAATGCTTACAAAGCAGGCGTTAGCCTTTATTTATAGGCTAACCCTAATAATATCTTTAAGGAAACGAGATCTTATCTCTTCCTTTTATCTAAATAACGATATAACAAACAAGGTAAAAGATATTCTTTTCCGTATCTTTTAACAATTACAATAATATAATAAGGAATAAGATAAAATATGCTCGGCCGACCTAATCTTCAAGATAAACGAGACCTTTTCCACGTCTCGTCACGTCGACGACATCTTCCTTTTCTCTCGTCGCGTCGACACAGTCTTCCTACGCGCAGCTCTTCACGCGTTCCACACTCGTCGTATTTTTAGGCACAAACAAGGACCTTCTTGGGATTAGGGCAATTGTGTCCAAAATGACCTCGTCCACCCCACTTGTAACATTCAATGTCACTGATCTTTGGTGGAGGCATTGTCGCCTTGTCCTTCTCTTTAGAGCTCGATCCTGGTTTCAAAACACTAGAAGAAGAGGGATTAGTAGTAACCGAATTCACAGGAGTAGAATCATACCTTTTAGATTGTGACGCCGGCTGTTTGTACCTAAAAATACGACGAGTGTGGAACGCGTGAAGAGCTACGCATAGGAAGACTGTGTCGACGCGACGAGAGGAATGAAGGATGTCGTTGACGTGACGAGACGTAGCAAAGGTCTCGTTTATCTTGAAGATTAGGTCGATCGAGCATATTTTATCCTATTCCTTATTATATTATTGTAATTGGTAAAAGATACGGTAAAGAATATCTTTTACCTTGTTTGTTATATCGTTATTTAGATAAAAGGAAGAGATAAGATCTCGTGTCCTTAAAGATATTATTAGGGTTAGCCTATAAATAAAGGCTAACGCCTACTTTGTAATTATTCAGCCACCATTACGAGTAATACTAAGTTCAAGCTTCAACCCTAAATTCTTCTCTCGTTCAATATTATTCTTGAGTGTTGAGATTATACCGTACTCTTTGATCTTTGCCCTACAATTGCTTAGTTATCTTCTCGTAGGTATTTCGCTACAAACAATTGGTGCCCACCGTGGGGCAAGATCAAAAAGGTTCCTCTCGTTCCGACGGAAGAAAATGCAAGAAAAGATTTCGAGAACACTCCCGACGCTCCAAAGAACAACGCTCCCACAGAGGGGCAGGAGACGAGCAGCGATATGACCAACGTGACCTCTGACAGAGTCCACTTCGACACCCTCCAAAAGGCGTGGACGGAAGCTAAAAACGCCAGCGAAGAAAACACATCGGGACTCACCAAAGAGAATGAACGACTATGTTCCATCATAAAAGAGCTTAGGGCAGAGTCAGCGAAGCCACTCACCTATGTTCGTAGTCAAAGCGTCGTTCGCCGCCTAGATATGGATGTTGTCGCCGAAGAAGGAGAGGATTACGTATCCCAGGAGCACCGAAACACCATCCCGTCGAGAGAAACGAGTCAGAAAGAAAAGTCTAAAGAGAACTTGACTTCGGACGCCGTCGCTGTGCTCGTAGCACAACAAGTCGGAGCCTTAAGGAAAGAGATGATGTTAATGCCCGGGGCTCCTAAATTCATAATCCCTGAGCACGAGTTCGGATTTTAAGAAAGCCCTTTTGTTGCCGCTCTCGCGGTCCAGAAGATCGCAAAGAAGTTCACCGTCGCCGACCTCCCCGTCTACGACGGATCAGATGACCCGGAAGAACACGTCTTACTCTACAAGGCCAAGCTCTCCACAAGTCCAATCGAGCCAGAGTTAAAAGAAGCAATGATGTGCAAATTCTTTAGCTCGACGCTGAAAGGTCCAGCCTTGACGTGGTTTATCCACTTACCCAAGGGAAGTATCTCCTCCTACGCCGAACTCTCTAACCTGTTCCGACTACAATTCACCATCAGTAAGTTGTTTGCAAAACAACCCTCAGATCTTCATAACATGCGTATGAACAAGGGTGAAACTATAAGGGCCTTCTTGAAACATTTCAACGACCAAAAAATTACGATCCCAGACTGCAGCGAGGCTACCGCTGCCGACACGTTCAGACGCGCACTCCCCCGAGACAGCGATTTGTACAAGGAGTTAGCGAAGACTCGTCCTACTTCATTTATGTCGACGAGAGAAAGAGCTATGGAATCCATACGCCTTGAAGAAGACCTCCTAAGTCACGCTGAAGAAAAGTCTCGATCTCCACGTAGACGTACCCCTCCGCGCAGAGACTCTCCCCAAGGGAAGGATGGCGAACGTTACGATAGAAGAAACAAGCCGGTTCATAGAGAACCTCCCATGGTGCATAACGTGAGCGAAATTAATAACGTTGAGGGTAATGAACGTGATGGAAAAGCTCCATGGCGTGAAGTGGCCTAAAAAACCAAATCCTGAAAAGAAATCAAGATCAGGAAGGGGATACTGCGAGTTCCACAATGACTCAGGACATCCGACGAATGATTGCTGTACTCTGAGGAAAGAAGTTCTACGTCTCCTAAAAAGAGGCGACCTGTTGGATTTACTTTCCAAAGAAGGAAGGGACGCGTTCAAAGGAGCAAGAAAAGGAAACAGATCCGCAACGCCACCACCTCCTTCATCGAATCGTTCAAGGACAATCAACACAATCTTCAGAGGCTCCCCCATAAGTGGCTATACCGCCTCCGCCGCCAAAAGAAGCGTCAAGGCATTACGCGGCAAAGGAAGTGTTCTGCCAATCTACCACGTCGTTAGGAAAGATTGCCCAATCACGTTCAAAGAACCCAACGGGAGTGTAGATCACCACGACGGGTTAGTCATCTCCTTAACCATTAGTAATTGCAAGGTTAAAAGAATCCTCGTCGATAATGGAAGCTCGGCCAACATCATCACCTTATCCGCGATCAAGGAGCTCGGATTGTCTAGCGACGATGTGGCGAAAAAGTACATCCCTTTAGTAGGTTTCAGTGGCGAAGTCGCCGATATGCTAGGAGATATCACCCTAACCACTCTGGCGGAAGGGGTCAATATGCAAACCAAGTTTGTAGTAATGGAAGCCGAGTCGCCCTATAACATAATCCTAGGAAGGCCGTGGTTACACGATATGAGAGCTATACCTTCAACGTACCATCAATCCCTGAAGTTTCCATCTCCGTGGGGGATCCAAGAGATCAAGGGTGAGCCACAAATAGCAAGGGAGTGCTACAACATAGGAATTAAGAGTACGACCAACGCGTCCCTGGAAAAAAAGAGTAAGGCGTAGCAATTAAAAGACCATGGAGAACAAATAAGATATGCTCAACGGAGGCTCTACGAGATAAAAGAGGAAATAGGCCGGGTAGGTGATGAGATATACGTCCTAGAAGTAAAATCCTACGCCATCCGAAGAATAGAGAAAAGGAAAGCGTCTTCATGGTTTGGATCATCAAATGATAAAGAATCAAAACGCCTGAAAACATGGAAAAGCCATAGAAAGTCTAAGAAAGAGGCTAGGGGTAGAAGAATAACCCCCGACGCGTCAAAGAAAAAGCCGTCCAAGAGGCAAGATAAGGGCGTCGATAAGCACGATGCGTCTCTACGGAAACGTAAGCAAAATCTCCGTGTTCAAAAGTGGAAAAAATTTATGGCAGAGAACCCTGACTTAAGCTACATGTTCTTGAAGCATCACCCACCGTAAAGACACCATCAGGAAAGAGTTTGAGATACTTCTATGCGCCTTTTGATTCCCATTTATTTCCCTTTGCATGAGTAGGATTAAGTTTTTAATAAGAACGCGTCGTTATCATCAAGTCAAAGCGACAAGGGGTCACGACGACTAGGGGTAGGCGTCAGAGTCAATGTTTGTTATCGCATGATGCATCTTTTATTAATATACAAGTAAACCTTTCTTTCCAACGTGTTAAGCATGCTGAGTTGTTTCAATTCCATGACCTGCTTTGTGTCTATTAAGAGAACGTGCCTCTTGAGTACGGCGTACCAAACAAGAAGCAAGAAGGCCGCGGTGAAAATCCGTGCCGACGCGAATTTCGTTAGTCTACTTGTTCGAGGCTTCATCTACGCGTAGGAAACGTTAGCCGAACCGCCAACTCTGAGTCGACGCTTCCCATGATTGTTAGCGACGTGTGGCAATGGTCATGGGTAATGAAGCCCGGTACCTCACGAAGCCGGCCAGATCCTCTGAGCAAACAAGGTCGAACCTATTTGACACGATCATTCTCCAGGAATGCGTCTTCACGCCTTCCAGCCCCTCTGAGAGTCATGAATTCACGGGCAAAACGCCAAACCGGCAGGGATGCGTCCGCCGGCATCATAAGTCCTAAAAATCTAGAAATCGGACGCTATACGATGAATAGGCCCGTCGATTAAAAGAGTTCGACGTCAACCTAACGCTAGCGTGAGGCAACGAACCCACCATAAAAGTAAGGGGTAACGTCACAAGCTGATAAAAATCACACGTTGACCTATGTCCGCCACTCGCTTCAGGGTTCGGACGAAATGCTGGACCCAACCTTCATGTAAGCCGGCAACGTAACTAAAGCAGCCGCAATGACCATACTATCTTATTAAGAAAATAAAGCCCTCTAAACGTGTTCACAACAAGCAAAGTATCATACTAGGGGTAGAAAATCACAGCCTACAAAGAAAAAGTAGCAAAAGCGAAAACCAAGAACCAAACCTACGTACTCGTAAACAAGCTACGCGTAAGGGGTTAAGAAAATTAGAATCAATAAGAAAAAAGTTCTACACGTACGCAGAACAAGATACGCGTACCGAAGCACAACCCATAAAAATGGATATAAGAACCAAAGAAAGAGTAAGCTCCCAAGACGTCTCCGACGTGAAGAACAACGCACATAACGTGAAGAACAAATGAAGCAAGCATAAGAATCTTTGGTAGTTCTAACCTAGTCTACGAGGAGCCTAAGTCAAACCTACCAAAAGGGGTAGGATTACACCAAAAAAGAATGAGAAGTGCCTAAAAGATAGCAACAACGTGAGAACAAGAAAGAAGCGATCCAACTACAAGCAACGCGTACAAATACCCTACGCAAAGAAAAAGATAAAAATTACAAGGACTTGGACTCGCCCTCAGACAACCCGAAGCCGGACGCGCGACCATCGCTTTCCTCTTCATCAGCCGCAACCTCCTCCTCGTCGACGCGTTCTCCACCTTCAGCATCTACGACGTTGGGATGAACACCTGCGGGAGGTTCCAGAAAATCTTCCCTAAACTCAGCACGCTCACCCACCGGATCCCAATCTTTGTGCTTACCAGCAGCATACTCCTCATAAACTTCCACCTTGGGCAACCAAGACCAATAGACCTTCGCCTCCTCCAAATCCTTGTCATGTTGCGCCTCGTTCCTTTCCACATCCGCCCGCAAAGCACTGAGTTTCCCCTCCAAATCCTCGATCCGCTTGGTGATTGTCTCGTTAAGAGTAAGAACCTCAGTAACCTTGTCCTTTGCCTCCTTCTCCGCGTCGCGAGACTTCTCCAATAAACCACTTAGACGCGTAACCTACGATGAAGCATCAGACGCCTTTTTCTCCAAAGCCTCCATCCGTTCCGGATACTTAGACAAGAGCGTCCAAGCGCATAGCGACGCCTGAATCCCCTGAAAGAAGGAACGAGAAAAATAAAAAAGAAAGCTCATGAGAAAATCGTCAAAGAAAGTAAGAGTTGCGATCTGACCTGCCATTGAGCAGCGAAAGCCTCTCCCATAACGTCGACAGGATCCATCGACGCGTAATGGTCAAGGGACGACGAAGAACGAAGCCCCATCAAAGCTTTCAGAAGCTCCCTTCCCAGAGCGAAAACATTCGAAATCACACCAGGAAATTCATCCACAGACGAGTATTTCTCCTCGGGAACCTCGACCACTTTCTCCTTTCCCTTCCGTGAGTGCGTCGCCCTAGCGGGAGAAGGAGATGGCGTAGATTCCAAAGTAGCCATGAGATCAACGTCCAAGGGAGCAGCGGATGAACATCCTTTTATGGCAAGCTGTTTCTTCCTCGACGTCACGAGATCAGTGGCAGACTCTTCACGAGCACGAACGCGAGAAATCGAAGTTGCACCACCAACAAAGAACAAATAGTTAGAACGCAAAGTATGAAGGAAAAATTCGAAGAAAACTGACGAGGAAAACAACCGACTTACCAGATGGCGTCGCCGGGCCACTACGATGAGCCTCTCCGTCATGACCATAAAAGGTCCGATCAACTTCGGGAACCGCCAAGAGCGCAGCGACCACCTTTTTTGATCTCGCTCTTGTCTTAAGAGCCTCCGCGTTGACTGGAAAGCACATAAAATTACACGTAAATAAAGCACCAACAAGCAAAACGTACGACCTTACAAAAAGAAAAGATCGGTAAAACAAAGTAAAGAAGCTCACTCTCAGGGTTCCATTCTTCGATGAGCCAAGAACATGCATCTCCGAGGGAAGATTTCTCCACGAAGTAAAAAACCTCGGCCTAACCCCGATCGGCCGTACTCTTCTCAAAAGCTATCCTAGCCTTCTTCTGCTTAATCTTGAAGTAAACCCTGCCCGACGAATTAAGCGAGACAGTCAGGGAATTAGCAAGGTCCGCCGCGACGAAGTCCAAGCCATGTTTTTCAATAGCGTCGTCGAGAGCGCCCAAGATGCGCCATGCCCCGGGAAGGAGTTGACCCATCGCCAAACCCATAATGAGCATACAGGATTTAACCAGGGGCGAGAACGGGAACCGATGCCCCGCTAGAAAAGGATACTCGTAGACGGCTACCCATCCCGGCCGATGAGCATCCGCACAGACCCCCTCTGGAGGGATCTCGATCTTCACGTCTGGACCAAGTTTAGCAATGGTCCTCAGACGGCTGACATCATGTTCTTGAGAGTAGTAGCGATCCGACTCGCGGAGTACCTTTCTTGGCTCGTAGAGTACTGGAGTTGCCATCAGAAGAGAAAGTAGATAGAAAAGCAGAGCAATAAGACGATCAAACGAGAGAGAAATGAGGAGAGCAGAAAGATGTTCGGGAGAAATGAAGATTAGAAGAAGTGTATGGAGAAAGAAGAGATCTCCGCTCATTTATAGGAAGAAAATCGCGAGATTCTCGGAAGGATATTCTCTAATGGCAACATTCTCCACTAGAGAAACTAGCCGTTAAAGACGAACGTTGCCGGCACAGATAACAAAGTCCCTCATCTGCCACATGGAAATAATCGAAGAAGAATGATGATTGAAGTTCTGCGACGATATTAAAAATTCAAGTGACGTAATCATCAACGCGTTCCTAGTGTAATAAAGACGTATTCCTTGAAGAAAGAAGGCGCCTCCGAGCTCTGCTAGACGTTAAGCCCTGTAAGACGCCTTAGGGGTATTGTTTGTACCTAAAAATACGATGAGTGTGGAACGTGTGAAGAGCTACGCGTAGGAAGACTGTGTCGACGCGACGAGAGGAATGAAGGATGTCGTCGACGTGACGAGACGTGGCAAAGGTCTCGTTTATCTTGAAGATTAGGCCGGCCAAGCATATTTTATCCTATTCCTTATTATATTATTGTAATTGGTAAAAGATGCGGTGAAGAATATCTTTTACCTAGCTTGTTTGTTATATCATTATTTAGCCTATAAATAAAGGCTAACGCCTGCGTTGTAATCATTTAGCCACCATTACGAGTAATACTAAGTTCAAGCTTCAACCATAAATTCTTCTCTCGTTCCCTATTGTTCTTGAGTGTTGAGATTATACCGTACTCTTTGATCTTTGCCCTACAATTGCTTAGTTATCTTCTCGTAGGTAATTTCGCTACAAACACCGGCCATGCTCTCTTTCGAACCAATTGATTATGCAATTGCATGGCTACGTGCGTCAAGCTATTGATGTCCTTGATAGGTAAGACTTCTAGTTGATCTCTCAAAGTAGTGTTGAGACCGCTCAAAAACTTTGTCCTCAAAGTCGAAGGAGACGCACTTACTCCAGCTTTGAAGTGCATATCCTCTAACTTTGCAAAGAACTCCAATTATGTCATTGTTCCTTGTCTACACATAGCAATCTCCGATTTCATTTTGTTCTTGTAGTCGTCCGGGACATACTTCCTTGTCATAGCAAAGACAAGTTTGATGCCATTAGCGAATGGGGCGGAGATTGAGTCGTTGTCTATCTTGGACAAGCCTATGATACCAAGTCCTCGCAGCCCCGGTGAAATGAAGTGTTGCCACTTCGACCTTCTCAAACTCATCGTAATGACAATGATCTAGGACGTACTCTGTTGCATGCGCCCATTCAAGAAAGAAAGAGGGGTCGTAATCACCAGGAAAGGTTTCGATCTATACCTTAATATCTCGACGTCCTTGGACATTAGGGCGTCGCTCATCATTTCTGTCACGTCGGCCTCCTCGGAGTCTAGGAGTGCATCGTCACTCGCAGCATGGTGACGGTCATGTCTAGGCCTTTCTCCTTGGCAACGGTGGTCTCTTGGGTCTCCATCCTCGGAACTTGTTGGAGGTGAACTATCTCCAGCTGGCTGGCGTCTTAAATCATGAGGCATATGCATCATCCGGTCAAGTTGTCAAGGCCCAAAGCCTCGTCTCACGCCTCAGCGCTCTTTCGGGCGCTTATAGCCAATGCCCGGGTGTCGATCAGCTTGCCCCGGGCGTCTAGCATCCATTTCGGCGCGCGCTAAGTTGTTGTGCTCAGGGGGAATGTAGTCACTAGTCACCTGCAAATTCTCAATAGGTTCTCGTAATGGAGGATGAAATTGACGAGGGTTATACTTACATGCGTCTTCAAAGCCGTCGGAGTTGAACTCTTTGAAGCCATCCCGGGTATGATCACCTTGGGAGTCTTCGTCACTTGGTGGTTCCCATGGACTCCTTGGACTCTGAAAATGAGCGTATTGCTCAACATCAAAGGCAGAATCACGCCTTGACCTATGGCTACGGGAAGGCCCGGAGCCGTCTCGCTTGCGCTCGGGTGAGCGCTCGGTGACTCGGCGCTGAGCACTTGTGTAGGGCGCTCCTGCTCCCTTCATTGAGCATTTTCATGCTCTCTTTGATGTGCTTGGTGGCGCTCTGCAGACTTCTCCTCTTGGTCATGATGGTTGCCTTCACTTGTATGACCCTCACTCTCGGTTTCAAGCGGTGAGCGCAAGGGTCTGAAGCGATCATCATGTTCTCCTTCTTGGCGACTTTCAATGATGGAGTTAAGTCGCATAAGGGGTTGTTGGTGAGAGCTGGAAGGCACTGCTGACTTACCTTTATCTTGGGAATGCCGAGGTGCATGCACTTCATGGGAGCTTTGAGTGGCAATCCCTGGGAGTTGTTGTGTTGCATGGACACCTTGGTTGTTTCCTTGAAGTGGTGCAAGGGTGACTGAAAGAGCTCGATGTTCTTGCTCTAAATAGGCCATCCTTTGCCTCAAGGTTCTAATTTCATCAAGAGCCTCAGCCAAGTCTTGCGCAACTCTTGTGTTTGCGTCTTCTACTTGGGTTGTCTCTTGTGGTGGGTTGGGGAGAAGAGGCTGTGGGTTGTTGCCTGAGTTGGTTGGATCCTCGGGATCAGTGAAGGTACCTATAGAGATAACCATGGCGAGAGATCAAGTGCACACAAGCAAGAACAAAGCAAAGAAACCGAGCAAGAGTAACCATCTAAACAAGTTAACCAATCAAAGCACTCAAAGGTGTCTAGTTTGGCTGGTCGTTTGGTGGTGTTGGCTGGCTATGGTCTCTAGAAACAACCGAAAAAGATGCTAGAAATTCAAGCAAGTCACTTATGCAAACTAATCAATCACAGATGCAAGAAAGTAGCATGCAAAGACAAGATGCACAATCAAGCGACTCTAGACGATGGAGAGATATGAAGATGGACGAACCAAACACAGTGTAGACTCAAGGGTTACCTTATTTGGGTTGTGCCTTGGCCGAACTAAAAGTCTTCTGACTTATCTTTTTTTTTATATATATAGATCTCGATTTGATTTGATCTTTATAGATTTGAATGGTTCGAGATATATGCAGCAAGAAAGCAAAAGATATGCTCAAGATAGGAGAGAGAAATCGGCCAAACAAGAAGGTAAATCAAATCTTAACAATATAGTAATCTTAACAAAAGGATATGAAAAGATATGCAAAGATTCTAACAAGAAAATCAAGCAAATATTTTGGGCAATCTCTTAGGTCAAGGGCTAGCAATATTCGGCCAAATCTTTCAATAACTTCTAAGTATTTCACAAGGAAAGTCTCCTAAGGCAAGTGAATAATATTTTTTTTTTATTTTTGACAATTTAATGGCTAAAAGTCGTGAGCAACAATGATGGTGAGAAAAAAAATTCTGCAATGGACGAAAGGAAAGATAGCTAAAAACTCGATTGAAAAGAAAGATAACTTGTAAAAGACAATTAATACTTACAAGATGACCTTGCTCTGATGCCAGTTGATGCGCGCTTGGTCTCCGGGGATGCCAAAAGCGCTCGAGGATCTTCGACTGAAACCTTGTAGGTGTGTTTGTGGATGTCTTTTGTGGGGATGAGGGTCGATATGGAGTATGCAACGGAAGGATTTGATATACACGTCAAGTTTCCTTGACGAATGGGGATATGAATGATGAGTAAACTCAACAAGCTAGTTTGGTGAAGGATTCGGCTATGGTGATTGAGGGATACTCAAACGGTGAATGAGATGAGACGTAGAAGAAAGGGGTTAGAAGCTATGGGAAATTATGAGGCTAGGGATGTAGACGGAAGAGGCTAGAAGATATGGTGAAGGAGATGAGAAGACAGAGCCCGAAGGATTGGCGCTTGGCTCGCTTCCGGACGCCTAACCTCAACATAGGTTGAGTCTTGGCGGTTTGACTCCACACCTTGTCCATTTCAGGTAGGATTCGCCGGGTGTGTTGATTGAGCCTCAGAGAAGCCACTGGACTAGTACAGGAGCTAGGCAGGGGCGCATCAATAACCCTAGTAAAGATCATTGGAGTGCACTTAACAGGTTGTTGAGATATCTTAAGGGCATCATGGATTGGGGTTTACATTATGTTGGTTATCCTAAAGTGTTAGAGAGATATTGTGATGCAAATCGGGTTACCGCTGATAAAGAAGTTATTGCTCCACTAGTGGTTATGTGTTTACATTACGTGGTGGTGCTATTTTTTGGAAGTCTTCTAAATAGACTTGTATAGCTAGATCTACTATGGAGTATGAGTTTATAGCTCTAGATTAGCTAGTCAAAAGGCTGAGTGGTTAAGAAGTTTATTTGGTGATTTACCACTGTGGGGGCAGCCATCTCCCCCTATCTCTTTACATTGTTACTCATAAGCTAAAACCCGTGAGAAGAGGAAATCTAGGTGGATCCACACTATGGTCAAATGAAGCCTTGAAAAAACTCATATGATGTAACACTACATCCCATTCTATGACGAATGTGTTCTAGAGGATGAGCATTCACTCTTAATGAACTCATAGCCCAAGATATGGGTGGTCCTTTGAGACAGACTTGATGAGCTCACCGCTGATTTGAGAGGTTGAATTATTTAACTCTTAATGACTTCATAACCCATGTAGGATGGTCCTTTTAAGACTGGACTTGATGAAGTCACCTATAAGACTGTGAAGAGCTAGCCTTCTTCTATGAAAGTATTCAGGTAATATTTCTAGAGCACTCTTTAGCATCCCAAGGAAGAATAGGCTATCTTTTAGAAATTAGTGTACGTGGAATCAAATGGATTTTAGGTAAGAGGTGTGTTATTGAGAACGATCCTCAAATGAGAGAGTTCCAGATTTGTTCACTCTTCACGTGAAGGCATTACTTTTTTTTTTTGGTTTAAAGAGGGACGGTACCCTCGGTTAAATTTTATAAATATGCCCTACAAAGAGGGTAATAAACAGTACACAAATCAGTTCAAAGCAATAAACAAAGCCACATTTGGAAAAGCACGTAGGCCTTCCAAACTGTTAGCAAGGTGAATATGGGTAGGCAAACAAGCCATCCAAGCTTCACAAACCAAGATAAAGTGTATATGGAGAGGCAAACAAGCCATCCAAGCTACACAAAAATCAAACCAGGTGTAGATGTAAGGTACACAGACCCTCCAAGATACACAAAACAAAGAACAAAACATAACAAAGAAAACAAAGTCCAAACACACACACACAAACAAATAATAAACAAAACCAACAAACAAACAAACAGGCAAAACAAAACAAACACTACAAACCCATAACCATGCAAGGCGGGAAACGTTCATGAAGAAGTCTAAAAACACTAACAAAAATCAACCGTACAACGTCCTGTCGAGGAATCTGGTTGCCCTGAAAAATAAGAGAGTTCCGAGCATGCCATAAGTAATAAACAGTAGAGGAAAGAGAACATACCTGGGCCTGGGCCAGACAGTCACGAGTAGAAGCGCGTCTCCGAAGCCAGCGAAGAGAAGACTTGATCGACGAAGCCGTGGCCGGGATCCCAAATCTGACTCTGATCTCTCTCCAAATGGTAGCTGAGTAGGGGCAATCAAAGAACAGATGCTTGTGGTCCTCCAGAGCAGCCCCACACATCCGACAACCCGGGTGAACATCCAAGAACGACAGGTGATAAGCGGTGTTTTACATACCGCAACTATGGATTATTAGCTAGTTTTGTATAGGATTATGTTACTTGTTCCTATGTAATCTGTATCATGGAGCTGTTCGAGAGAAGATTTACATATGAGATTCCAAGAGATGATACAAGCATTGGAAGCATTGAAGCATAAGGAAGAAGCTGCTGGAGACGAAGACGAAGACGAAGACTTGAAGAAACCAGCAATTCTGCCTCAGACAACAAGCCGCACCCGCGGGTCTCAAGCCGCGCCCGCGGGTCTCATCCTCAGGCAAGAATTCGGAAAAGCTAAAACCGCACCCGCGGGTCTCAAGCCGCACCCGCGGTTCTCACCTTCAGCCAATCCATTCGAGAAAGATCAAGCCGCGCCCGCGGGTCTCAAGCCGCACCCGCGGCCCTCTGCCATCCAGAAGAAGCTGAAGAAATCCAAAACCGCGCCCGCGGCTCTCAACCCGCGGGTGCGGTTCCTCGACAGAAGAATCAAATTGAAGTCTTTGCCATTTGAAGTAATTTGTGTTTAATTTTGTAACTTTCCATACGTTTTTTAGACCTTAATTAGGCTGTTACATCTGCTAATACTATATAGGTAGTGGATGATCATTCTTGATCATAAAAACCTTTGTTTTTGCTTAAGTTTTTGGAAGAGTTTTCACAAACTTATGAGTTGCTAAAGTTCCTTTGTTTCACTTGGCGTTTGACGCTTTTGGATTCAACAAGTTGTGAGTTTATCCTTTCCCTTTGTCTAACTCTTTGATTGTCTCAACTCTCTTGTTTGTATTGTCGATGAACTAGATTTACTACTTTAGATTGATCACCTAAGTTAGTTGTGTCTTGTTCATATTGCTAGAGTTTGATACTTCTAGTTGAATTATCATACTTGTTGTGTAGCACAATCTATTTGCATGAACTAGTTGTGATTGTTAATAGAGAAGAGAGTTGAGTACATGTCGAGTATCCGACTAGTTGTCCATGATATTGCATGTATCTATCTATTCCTGAATGCATTGCTACTTTGTTATTGAACTTTGATAGTTTCGAGGTTATAATCGAGTAAGGGTTATTAGGACTAGTTGGACTAATAACTATTCAAGAACAGGAATTAGAACGATCACTTGAGAACTTGACATAGGGGTAAAAAGGATTCTAAGATCAACTTGTTAATCTAATTGTGGATAATCGCTAAGTGAAACACTTCGCTTAATCTTATTATAATCGAGTTGACTTTCGATACTTCGTATCAAAACCACAAAAAAACCCCCCCTTTGGTTACGTTTATTGATTAGTCATTGTGATAACTTAAAAATTTGATAAACTGATTCTCTTGGGATTCGACCCTTACTTGCGTACTATATTACTTAGTTTGCATGTTAGGATTACTTGACTTGGCACACGACAAATTCGCCTCGTCAAATTTGGCGCCGTTGCAGGGGAATCAAATTTTCTTATTTTTAAGTTCTTATTTTGACTAACTTTAGTGTTGACTAGTGAATGGTCAACACCCGTCCTACTAATCAGCCTCTTTCTAGTCTTGATTCAGAGATCGAGAGAACTTTTCATCGGAATCGAAGAGAGAACAGAGTCGGGACTGAGACAGTAGAAATGGCCGATCGAGAAGCTCTTGCTGAAGTGCAACGTCAATTGGCTGACATGCAGTTGGTCGTTAATGCTCAACGAGAGCTAATTGAGACAAGGCTGCCAGGAGGTGGTGTTACTCGCACTTTGAGAGAGCGGCAAACACCGAACCTGACACAGCAACCTCAAGCTGTGGTTATTCCACCCCTTGCTCATGGGGTGACTTTCGAGCTCAAGTCGGGGGTGATCAATTTGCTCCCAAGTTTCCATGGATTGGCTGGTGAGGATCCAATCATGCATCTGAACCAATTTCATGACATTTGCATGACAACCAAACCGCCAAACGTCACGGAAGAGCAGATTAAGATGAGAGCCTTCGGGTTCACTTTGAAGGATGGTGCTCGTTCTTGGTATTACCATTTGCCAACCGGTTCGGTTGATAATTGGGAAAAGTTGCACAAGGTGTTCTTGAGCAAGTATTTTCCAGTGAAGAAGGCAAATGCTTTCAAGAAGGAGATAGCCCATGTCGAGCAAAGTGAAGACGAAACGCTCTATGACTACCTTGAACGCTTCAAGGGGTTGTGTGCTTCGTGCCCTTTTCATGGGTATGATACCGAGGATCTTGTGCTCTACATTTGCAATGGTCTCCTTAACCAAGAAAGGAGGATGGTTGATGCTGCGTGTGGTGGGAATATTCTCAACATGACGCCGGAGGATGCCATGGAGAAATTGCAAGATATGGCTGAGAGCACAAGAAGTTTTGGTAGGATATACACCAAAAAGGGAGTGCATGCAGCAAGTTCAGGGGATCCCGCTCTTGTAGCTGAGCTTGTAGAGTTGAAGAAGATGGTCTCTCAGCTGCAAAAAGGACAACAACAACAAGTAAAGGTATGTGGTATTTGTTCTGACCCTGCTCATTTTACAGATAAATGCCCTGAGCTTGAAAGTGAAGATGTTGCTGAAGTCAATGCTGCTGCTGGTGGGTATGGACCCCCACGACCTCGTGATGATCAACAAAATAACTACAACCCGAGGTATAGAGATCATCCCAATTTTCGGTGGCGTGATCCAAATGAGCCCCAACAACAAGCTCAAGGCCCTCGACCCAATGCTGGACCATCTACTGCGGAGCTGCTGAGATCTTTGACTCAACACTTCACAACTCATGTTCAAACGACCGAGTCGAGCATCAAGAACATGGAGAAGCAAATTGGGCAGTTGGCTGAAGCTGTTACCACCATTGCACAACAAAAGTCCAATTCTCTACCGTCCCAAACGGTGGTGAATCCAACCAGAAATGTGAGTGCAGTGACAACAAGAAGTGGTAAGATTTTGGGGGAAACCAAAAAGCTTGTCGAGGCTTCGGCAGAAAAACTAGCTTCTGAGGACAGCCAAGAACCGCGCCCGCGGGTTGAAAACCGCGCCCGCGGTTCCTCCACTACGCCAGAAGTCAGTCTTCCTGAAGAGCCGCACCCGCGGGTAGAGAGCCGCGCCCGCGGTTTTGCCACTGCGCCAGAAGACAATTGCTCTGACGAGCCGCGCCCGCGGGTTGAAAACCGCACCCGCGGCTCATCCACCGAGGTAAATATTCCAGATTTTCCTTTACAAAATGCTGAACTCGAAGTGGAGGATCGGGGGGATTTCCAGTTGAGACAGGACAACTACGTTCGTCCCAACTTTCCACCTCTCGACTCTACCAAGCCTCCCGCCCCGTTTCCCGAAGCCCTTAGGAACACCAAAAGGCCGGAAAACGACAAGGAGTTGTTTGAGACGTTCAGCAAATGTGAGGTAAACATCCCCTTGCTCAAGTTAATTAAAAGCATTCCTCGATATGCAAAGTTTTTAAAAGAACTTTGCACAATCAAGAGGAATCAAAAGTTGAAAGGGCGACAAAAGGTGACGGTAAGCGAGCGTGTCTCCGCTGTATTTCAAAGGCGAATGCCTAAGAAGTGCAGCGATCCGGGCATGGTCAGCATACCTTGCCGTATAGGCGACACACATTTTGAACGAGCCATGCTCGATTTGGGTGCATCGATAAATGTGTTGCCTTACTCTCTCTATAAGATTCTCGGGTTAGGTCCACTTCATGAAACCAGAATTGTTATTCAACTAGCCGATAGATCCACCGTGTGTCCTAAAGGCGTAGTTGAAAACGTTTTGGTTATGGTGGATAATTTGTTCTTTCCCGTTGATTTCTTTGTGTTAGACATGGAACATGATGGGCAAGCTGCTCCTATTTTGCTTGGGAGACCCTTCATGCGAACCGCTAACACAAAGATTGATTTGGCTAGTGGATCTCTTACTTTAGAGTTCGATGGGGAAATAGTTCAATTTAACATTTTTGATGCTATGAAACACCCCGTCGAAGATGCTGCGTCTATTTGTTCAATTGATGTAATTGATCCTATAGTATTAAAACACAGCATCGTTCACTCACCAACAATTGATTTGTCTCTTCCACCTGAGATTCAAAGTGTTCTAGCTCGTCTAGACACTTCGGATAAAATTTTGGCCGGTCGGCCCATGCTACTAACTTTGGAGAGCGAAAAGCTTCTTCCTTCTATTGTGCAGGCACCGGTTGAAGAGCTTGAAGAGATACGCCGGGATGCGTATGAAAAGACGAAGGCTTGGCATGACAAGAACATCTTGAGGAAAGATTTCAAGGTGGGAGACAAGGTCTTGCTCTACCAATCTCGTCTTCAACTTTTTCCAGGTAAGATGCGATCCCGGTGGAATGGCCCGTATGTTGTTGCTCGCGTCTTTCCTCATGGCGCCGTGGAGTTGTTTAACAAAGACAACCACAACGTCTTCAAGGTGAATGGTCAAAGGTTAAAACCTTACCATGAGGGATTCACCGAAGTGTCTTTCGATGAAATGGCTCTAGAAGAGCCAACTTTGGAAAATTGAAGACGGGAAACCAAGTCGAGCCACGACTCTAACCAAGGCGCTGCTTGGGAGGCAACCCAGGGTATTCTTCTTTTTCCCTTGAATTTCATTTTCTTTTTAATTGTTTTGTTTTCTATTTTCTAGGAAGTCAAGACGAGAAGACGATGGTCGTTTGCTACTAAAGGAATTGACGGTTCTTCTTTTCGTTTATAAAAAAAAAAAAAAAAAAAAAAAAAAAGGAATTGACGGTTCATCTTCTACCCTTCTCCATATCAAAATTCATCTTCTAACCTTCTCCACATCAAATTTCATTTTCTACCCCCTACCACATCAAACTCCCACCACATAAAAGCCTCTCTTCCCACTTCCCACCACATACCCTACCTCTCAAAAATCAAAAACCTCCCACCAAACCCCTCTCTCCCAACACCAACACACCCCCACCAAATCCTCCTCACCAACCGCACCCGCACCCGCGCCGGCATCCAACCGCAACCGCGGCTCCAAAGTTTCCACCCGCACCCGCACCCGCACCCTGCGCAGAAATCCTGTCACGACGAAACCGCACCCGCGGCTACAAACCCGCACCCGCGGCCTTGCCCTGTCAAGAATTCTCCAGCTCGCACAAACCGCACCCGCGGCCCCAAAACCGCACCCGCGGTTCCCTCCTTGCCAGAAATGAGACAAACGCAAAAACCGCACCCGCGGCTCCCAACCCGCGCCCGCGGTTTCGCCTCTGTCGCCTCTGTCGGTTCAGACGGTGAACCAGAATGTTGAGAGGCTGCAGCAGACGGTGAACCACAATTTTGAGAGGCTGCAGCAGTCGGTGGATGACTTACGGCTCGACATGCATGCTCGTTGGCCCGAATATCCAAACCGGGATGACCCGGATCAGTGAGCTTCTTTCTCTCTTCCTCATTATTTTTCTATGTCTTACACACTGAGGGCATTGTGCACTACAAGTATGGGGGAGGGAAATTAGTTCATTGCTTATCCTAGAGTAGTTCATTTTCTTGTTATTTCCCTTCGGTTTTTATTTTGTTGTACTTTGCATGGAATTAAAAACAGAAAAAGCCACAAAAATACGAAAAAAGGCAAATGAAAATCCTGGGATGGAAAAATCCATGCAATAAGCGGGTAGTTCGGCTTGCGTTAGGCTTGGCAAAAAAGGACTTGAGGGCGGTAAGGAATGGTGAGATTGAAAATGAAATGAGTGGCTAGGTGAAAACCTTTTCGAGGCGCCTAGGCAAAATGAGTGACATGAGTGTCTTAGGACAAAATTTTTTGCATGATAACCACTATGGAAGACCAAAATTGATAGATTTCTTTCTCATCATATTGTTTGTATACTAAATGTGTTAGTAATTTGTAGTTTCTTTCTTTTTCATACTTCCTGAGATCTTTGAGTGATTATTGTAAAAGAGTAAGTTTCTTTTAGCTTACTCGGGGACGAGCAAGGTCTAAGTATGGGGGAGTTTGATAAGCGGTGTTTTACATACCGCAACTATGGATTATTAGCTAGTTTTGTATAGGATTATGTTACTTGTTCCTATGTAATCTGTATCATGGAGCTGTTCGAGAGAAGATTTACATATGAGATTCCAAGAGATGATACAAGCATTGGAAGCATTGAAGCATAAGGAAGAAGCTGCTGGAGACGAAGACGAAGACGAAGACTTGAAGAAACCAGCAATTCTGCCTCAGACAACAAGCCGCACCCGCGGGTCTCAAGCCGCGCCCGCGGGTCTCATCCTCAGGCAAGAATTCGGAAAAGCTAAAACCGCACCCGCGGGTCTCAAGCCGCACCCGCGGTTCTCACCTTCAGCCAATCCATTCGAGAAAGATCAAGCCGCGCCCGCGGGTCTCAAGCCGCACCCGCGGCCCTCTGCCATCCAGAAGAAGCTGAAGAAATCCAAAACCGCGCCCGCGGCTCTCAACCCGCGGGTGCGGTTCCTCGACAGAAGAATCAAATTGAAGTCTTTGCCATTTGAAGTAATTTGTGTTTAATTTTGTAACTTTCCATACGTTTTTTAGACCTTAATTAGGCTGTTACATCTGCTAATACTATATAGGTAGTGGATGATCATTCTTGATCATAAAAACCTTTGTTTTTGCTTAAGTTTTTGGAAGAGTTTTCACAAACTTATGAGTTGCTAAAGTTCCTTTGTTTCACTTGGCGTTTGAAGCTTTTGGATTCAACAAGTTGTGAGTTTATCCTTTCCCTTTGTCTAACTCTTTGATTGTCTCAACTCTCTTGTTTGTATTGTCGATGAACTAGATTTACTACTTTAGATTGATCACCTAAGTTAGTTGTGTCTTGTTCATATTGCTAGAGTTTGATACTTCTAGTTGAATTATCATACTTGTTGTGTAGCACAATCTATTTGCATGAACTAGTTGTGATTGTTAATAGAGAAGAGAGTTGAGTACATGTCGAGTATCCGACTAGTTGTCCATGATATTGCATGTATCTATCTATTCCTGAATGCATTGCTACTTTGTTATTGAACTTTGATAGTTTCGAGGTTATAATCGAGTAAGGGTTATTAGGACTAGTTGGACTAATAACTATTCAAGAACAGGAATTAGAACGATCACTTGAGAACTTGACATAGGGGTAAAAAGGATTCTAAGATCAACTTGTTAATCTAATTGTGGATAATCGCTAAGTGAAACACTTCGCTTAATCTTATTATAATCGAGTTGACTTTCGATACTTCGTATCAAAACCACAAAAAAAACCCCCCTTTGGTTACGTTTATTGATTAGTCATTGTGATAACTTAAAAATTTGATAAACTGATTCTCTTGGGATTCGACCCTTACTTGCGTACTATATTACTTAGTTTGCATGTTAGGATTACTTGACTTGGCACACGACAAATTCGCCTCGTCAACAGGCGATCATACGTTGAGAGCTTCCCGAGGTTAGCAAGCCAAAGAAGGAACATATGCTTGGGCGTGTTGTGTCTAGCCCAAACCTCCCTATACCATCTGACAGTAGGCCGCTTAGAGCGTAGCGCCTCATATGCCAAGGAAACCTTGAAGTGGCCGAACTTGCACCACTCCAAGAGAGACTCCTCGACAGTGAGAACCCTACTCTCAAGCTGAACTACCGTGTCCCGCGCATGCAGAATACCCTTAATCAACGGAGAGTCACGCTTATGCATAGTCCAATCCAGCGCCCCAACAACCCCTAGGTACCTGTGATGAATCCAGCGAGTCCACATACTATCCCTCTGGCTAAAGATGTGCCAAAAGTGCTTGATCATAAAACACTGGTTCCAAACCCCAATATCAAGGAGACCAAGACCCCCTTCCTTCTTAGGTTTGCACATCTCATCCCATCTCACCTTAGGCCTTCTCCACAGGAAGCCCCGACAGATGCTAATCAAACTCTTTCGAACACCCACAGGAATGGGCAAGATAGACAACCAGAATCCCTCAACCCCCTGAAGTACCGACTTAATCAGCTCCCGCCTCCCAGCAAAAATATCACTATGTGTTGGTTCAAGTCGTAAGACACCTGCACTTATGCTTTAAACCTTACATACGGTTAGAACTTGTTTTAAAACTATATTGTTTTGAAAAACAATTACTCTTTTGTGGGGGATTGTGAGTGAACAGTAACTTTCAAAGTGGAAAATCTGTTTTTTTGGCTATCCGACAACGGATAAAAGGTTGAAAATGGGAGAGTTTACAAAGGGGATATTTTATTAAAGGGTTAGTTGAGTTAGAAATGAGTCTCCCTAGCGCACACCGCCGCCGCCATCCGTTCTAGATCCGGTCCATGTTCGTAACACGTGGGCGGTGAGGTTGGTTGGGTCTTACTTTTTACGAGTCATATTAATTTTTGGGCGTTTGAAGTCTCTGAACGTAAATTAATTGGGCATCAGATTCTTCTGATGCATTTAAATTCGATTTTTAAAATTGATTTGACTCTATCAAAATTACTTTTTAATTGCCCCTGATTTACTGTCATAATCCCACGTTGTATGAGGTGGAGTTAGTGCTCTAGATTTGCATATTGTTTCTTTAAAATGAGGTTTTCATCTGCTTTAAAAACACACAGAAAAACAAGTCTTCTTCCTCCTTTAAAACCGCTTTCGTTCTGAGCATACCAGTTTATTCCAGCCCTTCGTTGGCGAGAGCCCGCGATCGAAGGAAGTTGTGGTAACCTTGGGGGGCGATGCCAACCTGACTGAGCTCCGTTGGTCAGGGAGAAATCACTTCTAAGGCAGAAGTCATTATACCGAGACGCATCAAGTTTTCGGTTCCCGTTTTCAAAAGTGTTTGAGACAGTCCTACATTGTATTTTGATTTCGCACAAGGTGGGAATAATGAATGTGGTACTTTAATCATGTTTAAGGATTAAGGGTAAAAATCCATAGGTTTAATCCCATTAGGATATTGGGCCAAGATAGTCATCAGCCAAACAATGTGAATCCGCCAGATGCTCTATCGGGTTGGAACCGAAATTTCCGGGCACCATTCCGGTAGGATCAGGCCACCATCGGTGCCAGATTATGGGAGCGTAGGCTTCGTCTCTGCGAGCACTATCTCGTAGTATGCTCATACATCAAAGATGGTTGTATATAATGTAACTAAGTTGAGTTTTGAGAATAAAATTATATCCCACATTGGAAAATGGGAGATAAAACTACTAGTATATAAACTAGGAGTTGATTGCAATGGATGTGATTGGCTACAGGAGGCTATCTTGGTGGGCTTGGGCCTTCAAAGACCACACACGCACGGTTCGGATCGGCTTGGGCTTGATGCCTTCTTTATGGAGCTGGCTCAGTCCAAACACATTTAATGCTTCAAATTCTTTTTGACCAGACACTTATGACTCCTGATTTTCCTCCTTCTCTGCATTGAAGCCACGCGGTTTGACCACCATTAATCGAAGCACTAATGGTCGGATTCTCCATTGATGTCCACATTTCATCTGAGCTTAAATGCTCTGGATTTTGTGAAATCCGAATATTCAGTGCTCCAGAATTTTCTCCTTCCAAAGGCTCCTCTCTCAGCCTATATAAAGGGTTGTTGAGCTCTCATTTTTACACACTGAAATCGTCCTCCGCTGTCTTTTCTTCTCACCTCTTCCTCTTTTGTTTTGGTGTTTGAGAGTACACACAGTAACAACGTTCGTAAGCTTCTAATTTTCTAGTTGTGCAAAATAGAAGGCGTAGCAGTTGTATCCTATGGACATGTCTGATGTGCAATTACCCCCGGTGAGGGTACCAAACATGCCTTATAAGGCGCATTTGCCAAGTGCATATCCTGTTGGGGTTATACCTGACAAGTTTGACGGAAAGGGATTCAAGATATGGTCTCAGAAGATGCATTTCTTCCTAAGCACGATGAATGTGGACAAATATCTGAGGGAGGAGAAACCTAATGTCTCCCCTGAGGACACTAATGTCTTTGTTTGGCCCAGTCTTTGAAGATTGGGTCAAAGGAGACTACGTGTGTAGAGGCTATGTGTCGACATGAATGGTTGACTCGTTGTACAAAGTGTATTGCAATCACAAAACCGCCAAGGAATTGTGGGAAGCTTTGACCAAGAAGTACAAGACTCAAGATGCCGACACAAAGAAAGCGGCAGTAGCAAAGTTTCTGAACAACAAGATGGTAGATTCAAGGCTCGTCATGGATCAAGTTGAAGAGCTACAACTGATCGTTCATGAGGTCATATCTGAAGGCATGAATATTTGCGAGACATTTCAAGTGGATGCCTTCATTGAGAAGCTTCCTTCTTCATGGGAACAATTCGTTTGGTCATTTTGTTTCTTTCATTTATTTGAAGTTGACGTTTAATTTATTTATTATTCGATTAATTGTTCCATGTCTAAGGCAATTTTAATATTGACATATTTGAGCTCAAAACAACCACCCACTTTCACTAGGAAGATATTAACCTAGATTACACCAAATTAATCTTGCTCTAATTTCCTAAGCACCTTCGGATTGTGTTCTCTAATCTAACAAAATTTACGGTATGTTAACTGACTCTTTAGCACATGATGACACTTCTATAAAGTATTTGACAATGGTTTCACCGATGAGTTATTGTCATTGAATAATGATAGAATGTTGTAATGATAACTAAAATCTATCATCACTAAGTGTTAAAAAATTAAAAAACACAAACTTTGTAAATTAGGATTTAGGATTAGAAAATATAAAAGTTGTCATATATTTTCCAATTCCAATTTCTAGCACCTTCCAAACACAACCCAAAACTCTTTATAAACTTAAGCACATTATCTTAAAAATATTATTTAACCCATACTGCAACCAAAATTTTCAAAATTACTCTCCAAGGAAATCTTGAAAATATTAACAGAACTGTAGAAGTAGGATCCAATTTCACATAGTAGGAATATAACGCTTTAGTTCACCACTAAAACCTGCGTCACACGAGCACAAACCTCTAAATGTATACTAAAATTTGAATTTGCTGAAAACAGGAAGTGGAAACACTCAAATGCAAGGAAATCAAAGCTATGTCTCTTGAAACAGTACTACAAAAAAAACAATGATTTCTCTGTCTCAAATATTTGCAAATGCAAGCTATATAAAGGTCTTCTCACACTTTGCCAGAATGCAAATATGCTGAATTGACAGTAGTGTAAAATCCATCAAAACGAATGAGAAATGGTATAAACAGCTATTTATTCTCCTCACCAGTAGTAGCTACTAGCTAAGGACGAGATGGAAGCAAGACATTGTAGCAAACCTTTCTGATTGCATACTTCAAAAAGGTGTTGTCAGTCGAGCCTGAGTGGAACCATAATCCTTTCCTGTTCAGTGAGGGCATGTCGGAAATGACAGCGGTGTCCATAAGGGCAGTGATCACCAGCAAGTACCATACGACAAACCTCAGTCTTGTAACGAGGGTGACGGAGTACAGGGCGTAACTCCTCTAATCCATGAGCATACTGACAATGCTCCCCATATGGACATGCACCAGTCTCCTGCCATTTGTTGCAAAGCTCTGTCTTGAACATTCCCTGGTTGTGTACCTCCAGCTCTATTGGCCCATCCTTCTTGTTTCCTCCACGAACGTACACCTTTTGCTGCAGTTTTGGGTTATTTCTTGTCAGTTGCATCCATTTCAATTAGTAATGAACCAATACTAGTAATTGTCACAAAGTGCAGAAGCCTCTTATTCATTTTCAACAGATTCTGGTCCTATTTTTTGCATCACTTTCCATTCTCAGTGTTTATTTCTAGGATATAGGAGCACAAATGTAGAATTAGAGGTATCATCTAAGATATAAGCAAGGAAAGAGCACAAATTCATAGTTTCAGTAACTTTCGATTAGGTCACATGACATTTTTGTTCATGCTATAAACTTTTCCATCGATTTTGCTAACATCCACATAAATTTTACTTGTCTTTTCAGTGTACTAGCAATTTCTCGAACAAACAGCTACTAATTGTGTGATGTCCAGATAAATCAATCTCACAATCCAATATTTCAGATGCTAAAAATTAGAGGTATCATCTAACTGGTGCATGTCCAGATAAATTAATCTCAAAGGTAAGCCTCGAGAAATATCAAAAGAAAACGAAGCGAAATAACCTAGAAGGTTCGAGAAATCATACCGGAGCATCTGTGGGAGGTCGGCTCCCATTAACTCCACGATTGGGAGCCGCAGTTGCAGTAGGAGGGATTAGACTTGGTGGCTTGAGAAATCCAGTAGAGCGAACAGATATGCTCTTGGGCATAGAAACACGATCGACATCCCTTTCAGCTCGATCGCTTTCAATTACGCTCGTCGGACTCTCACAGCCTTCCCAAGGCGCTGAAGCCTCCCTAATCTTCTCACGAAGGTGTAGACTGCCAAATTTCTCAGTCATTGAAGAAATTGGAGCAGTGACGTACTCAGGAGACAAAGACGAGGAGGCAGTAGACATCGTCATCATAGAAGCGTATCGACTCTGGAGATAAATATCCGCGAGGCGACTCAGGCGATCGTTTAGATCGCAGTTGGCGACTCTCAGATTAGTGTTTTCCTGTCGAAGCGTTTCAGCCTCCTTGAAGGTTTTCTGCAGTTGTAAGAGACAGCTCCTGTGACGGTTGATGAGATCCTGTTGCTCCTTCATCAGCATAGACAAATCATAGGCGGTGACACCGGCAGGGACTTTCGTTGACGCAGCGGCGTTTGTGGTGCTTCCGGTTGTAAAATTTGAGTGATCCGAAGCGGAAGGCGTGAAGAAAATTGACGAGTAAGAAGATAGTGGAGCGATGAAATCTGTGACTCCAGAACTGGCAGAGCTTTCGCTCGTTGCTGCGCAACTATGATACATTTTTGCTGATGATCGAATAGCCTCTGTAAACAAGTTCAATAACGAAACAGGCGTGAGTTCTACGAACTCTTGCACAAGAAACTCGCATAAAAGTATGCAAAGTCGAATTCAACCACATCTGCTGAATCCGATCGAGATTTAACCTTATCGAAACTACGCACAAGCAATTTGAAGCACATTTTCACAGTTGGATCTGATATCTATACTCAGATCGGCAACATACAACTAAAAAATTTACACAATCACCGGAGAGCTTCAATTGCAGAAAATCGGTAGGGAAATCAACTTTAGCTTGAAAATTAGAGCGGCAATTGATTAATAGATGGAATAAAACAAGTACAATATCAGTTGAATCACCAGCAGCAACAGAAACCTTACCTGTAACAGAGCTTATTGTGGTGCGACCTAGAGAGAGAAAGAGAAGAGGTTATGGCGGTGGAGAGGGCGGGAAGGAGAGAATCTGAAATGGTTGCGAGTTTGTTACGAGAAAGTGAGAAAGAAGCAGGGAGAGTGAAGATTATTATAGCAGAGAGAGACTGCCAATAACAGCTACTGTACTTAATTCATTCCGCCTTTTCTTTATTTATTTAATAATTACCCTCAAGGCCAAAGGAAAATAATATTTGCTTTATTTATTTTACGTTCTACTGAGTACTGTATTTATTTTCTTGGTGAGGGATTTACCCTCTTTTAAGAAAACTTTTTTTGTTATACTTTTTGGACTAGATGACCATTTTTTATTTTTTTTTGCTCAAGGTATCCATAGTATCATATAGTTGGATTAGTTCTTTTAGTTTATATTTTGTCTGTTTTCATATAATTTCAGATCAGTTGATTGTGATTATTATAGAAAATCATATACGTTGATGACAAATTAATGTACTATTTTGTTGAACGTAACAACTACATGACTTCAAATGGCATCATTAGACGTTACACCAAGACAACTAACCAAACAATGAGATAAGATTGGAGAGGATCATGTTTTGGGTCTAATCAATGTCTTTCAACACCTTTTTAATGATGCATTTTGATGTTACTCTCTCGTAATTTTATTGGAGGGACAAAAAGCATTAGAGAAAGAGTGCAATTAAGGCTAAGTTGTAGTTAGAGATACATAGAATGAATGAAATGTGCTTCCATCTTAGCTTGCTTTTCAATTTCACATTTTTTGCTGTATTGTTTGGCAAGGATGATCTATCTCTCCCAGACATTTTTTTGTTGCTTCCTTATTACAACTTTAACTAACACTGATGTGTTTCTTAACTGGGGAAATAAACGCATGTTGAAATATTAATAAAGCAGCACACAAAACACGTTATTTCACTCTTTAATTTGTTGGATGTTGTTAGATGCGTCCATATTTTTTACACACTATTTTATCACCAACTTAGGATTTTTTTTTTTGGGGGGCCTTCTATGCTGTTGAGGACAAATTTGATAATTTATTTTGGCGTTTTTTTCGGATTTTGAATAACTACATAATATCCGACATGCTAGGATAAAGTTTCGGACTTTTACATATATTTTTTTCGGGTGGGATTGACGCGGGTCTTTTATGAGTTGTGATTAATCTTGTGTTTGTTTGAGTAATGATTCATAAATCATTACATAGTAATTATGGACCATCTAATATCGTTTATGGAGTTAATATCACGGTTGTTAAGGTAGCTAGAGAGCAGCAATTAGCACTACCCACTGGCAGTCGCTATGTTAGCTTCTTCTTTTCCATGTGTTCGTTCAAATGACACATTCTCCTCCAATTTTTTGGTGTCTATAGGAAAATCAAGCTATATTTACGAGTGATATAATAATATTATTTTGATATCTTTAATGATACTGGAGTTTATTCATACCTTGATGCTTCATTTGATACTGATACCTTAACTTGCCCAAAGTTTATATATAAATAAAAATGCGTTACTTAGCCAACGTGTTTCGAGTCAAATTTCACGAACCTTGTACACCAACAAAACGAATATACTCAAACTATATAATAAGATTGCAATAAAATAAACATCTCGTACCGCCCGCATTACAAACTACACGTTACCACATATATACGTTAGTCAACTGATAAGAATAATACAAGACTCAACTGAATGGACTGGATAACATGTTTAATTATAAAAATAAAAGCATAATAAGTCAATATTAATTACATATGCTGCCAAATAATTCCCTACTTAATTAAAATAGAAAATAGAACAGCAAGTTTACAAGAATAGGACAACATCAATATATACGTGCTCGGATGCACAGCATAAAAAAACGATGTTTGACTTGGATTAATGTAGAGATGTTTTTCATACATGAGAATCACCATTTGTATTCAACACATGATCATCGTCGACTTGTCGAGTAATCATCTCGTGTCCGGTTCGAGCTCGTTCCTCCGTCTGATGCATCTCATCCATGGCCTCAAAATAAGCATAAGATCCCCATCCTGAAACCACCGAATGAAACACAGTCAAAATCAAGATGCAACAACGCTTAATGCACGTCATTATGTGACAGCTTGATTTTTTGTTTAGAGGATGATTTGTGATTGAAAAATGTCGCCTTCAAATCAGATGCAACGTGTACGTACCTTTTTGAGTGTTTGGTGGAGGGAAGAACTGGTTATAGCATAAGAAGGCCACGACCATTCCTGCACCACAATCAACATTGATTTAATTTTCAAGTCAATTAAACAAACAAATTGGCACTTAATTTCATATATTTACCTAATATTCCTCCAGTGAAGACGTCTTGCCAATGATGCCAATAGTCATCGACTCTGGAGACAGCAACGAGAGATGCAGCCAAGAGCGGTAGGATAACAATGCACAGCTTTGCAATATGCCCTTTTCCATCGAATGCTTTGATTTTACCACATAAGTAGAGTGAAAGAAATCCTAGACCTGTAAATGACCCTGCAAATTCAAACACATGTACCATGTTTTAGATTACTTCTTTTTTATTAACTACAGATTTTGGTATACTTACAAGAAGAGTGACCACTAGGAAAGCTCTTGTGTCCTTCCCTGATAACGCTATCTTCACCATGGCATAACACGTTGCCTATAGCGTCATATTTCTGATAAATGAAAGCCAATACCAGATTATATTAACTACAAATCAATCAAGATTGAATTAAAAACTTATTTGTAAATGGTAATTAAATACTTCTTTGCCATCAGGGAAGCATCTCCAGAAGAAATCAGGCCTGGGGCGACCAACAGCGTCCTTGATAGCATCAGTAAGCACGGCTGTAATGAGCACCGCGTAGAACAAACCTGTTGTTAACATAACACTTAATTAATTAACCACAAACCAATGTAATCTAACGTGGACTCAGACAATTGCTGTAGTATTAAGAAAGTAAAAGTGGTTGTCACCAAGTATGGCATGGTGCAAGTCATACACATTTCTCTTGCGCAAGTAAAAGCAGACAAATACGATAATTGGCAACAACACCGCGTACAACTGCAACTCAATCACAAACTTAATTGATTAAAATGATGAAATCTTTGTTTTCTGTTACAGTTTTCATAAGTTCAAGCCAAACGGTTCATAAATGATCTTACAGGGACAGCCCAAACGGGGACGGTGTTGGATTTCATAGGGTATTTGAGATCAATCATCATATCCTTGCCAACATAACGATAGAAAGGATGGATTACTAGAAGAACAATCTCCAATCCAATGAGGAGGATAAGTATGAGCCAATCATGGAGGTGAATCCATGCGAGTTTGGCTCCATGAGATTGAATTGTCCATGCTGCTTCATTGTCTGCCGGTCTCATCCTGCACCAACAATTGATTCCTGAATCTCACAAAACCAGGCCTAATTCAACAGCCTGAGCGATGTTTTTTCAAGACTAGTGAAACGTTTGAGCATATGTAGTTATCGATTTACTACTTTTATAAAGCAGCATTTTCAATCTTGTTTAGAAATGACCACCAAAACAGGTTCTGCATAACAAGATTTTTACAAAGAAAGATTAAAATTTACCAACCTGATGAGGAATTCCCGCAAGCAAAAGGCAAGGAAGCAGAAATTCAGGCAACAACTCCAAAGCTATACAGGCAAGAAGTTGAAGATTGATTAGTTCAAACTCATGCTTTATAAGAAGTTCCAAGTCATCAAGATAAAAAAAATACTAAAATAAAAATCAAAGCAAGAAGTTACAGGTGGGGGTTGTGTATTCGATGAGTTCACAATCAGGGTAAGAAAGAAAGAAATAAGTGGTAAATTTTTATGCTTATAATGGAGAACATGATCACTTGTAAGTTGTAAACCACTTTTTCACAGATTCAACAAAGACCTATTAAGCGCAAGCCCTTTCCATTTCCAAAATGGGGCTGATAATTTCGTGAATATTTGCAGAAGAAATGCACTACAAGTTGCAGAATAATAAAGAAAAAAGATCTAATTTTGGCAAAAGAAGAAACCTTGTTAGACGATTCAGCGCCGGCGGAGAAGAAGAGAAAGTTTTTCCGCAGTCGGCGTGGGCGAAAGAGAGAAGAAGCCGCTTGCCTGGGTGGTTTTATTGTTCCCTAAAATGGCGCCCAGGGCTTACAAGGAATGTCAGTCATGATCTTTTAACTTCGTCTTTTTTAAATGTTTCAAGTTTTTAAAACAAAAAATATCCGGGTCAAACGAAGAATCGTAACGCCACACCTATGCATTCACAAGACTTCAATTAACAACCAAGTTTGCTTGAGATATGACTTCACACAACCTTAAAAAATGTACATTATGTAATCTGTAATCTGTATAATGTTTTTATTAATAAATTGGCATCATCATTCTAAACAACATTATTAATATATTCCTATCTATTGTCAATTTGTCATTCCATCTAGCACATGAACTAGTATGTTTCTCTTTTCACAAAATCTGGTTGATCTTGATACCCCTTCGTTTGTCATTGTATTTCTACAAAAAACTTCTTCATTTAATGAATCACGCGTTTTTCAAAGTCGTAAGAAAGATGAGCAGAGCATTCTTTCCGCCGGAGGCTTGCTCCTTCGCTAGGACCTTGTTTGCACCGGATAATCTTATCTAAGATTTCCAAGATAAGACAGGAGAAAGTCGGGAACCGTTGATTACCTTTTGAATCAAAGTAGCAACGATCCATTTTTGCCGGTAACGTTGGTGAATTAGATTAAGCTACCTTAGATCTGTCAGACACTAGACAGGGGTTAGCTCTGTAAATGTGAACTCATTATGCTTGTCAACTAGGTCAAGAAGGTGAACCCCGACCAAATTTCACATTGAGCCTCTCTTAGGTTTGGGAAGTGCTGAGGAGTTTGGCATCTAAGTTCATTGAAAGATGGTTCAGAGCATGTTTGGAAAGGAATCTTGGACTCGGGCCTATAAGCCATGAAAGAAATGCTTTCTTGGAGAGTCTCGCTCTGAAGAAAAAAGAAGGTTCCTTACTCCATAGGCAACTCGATAACTATCGATTTTTAAAGGCCCTCCTATTTAACACACCCTATTTTTCTATTTAACACAAAAATAGGTTCGTCACTTATTAGAATAAGGTAAGGTTCGTCATAGACCTCCCTTTGTCTCCGTTTGTTACGTACCTTATTATGTGACACGTCAAATTTGTTTTATTTCATAAAATCACACTCGTCCATCACGGAGCGGAAACTATTGTCCGTGACGTACCATATATATTTCTGTGTGACGACTGACGAAGGACATGAAACAGTGCGTGACGAAGCATTAAATGCAATGTAAAAAAGCAATTTTTTACCCGAATCTAATTCACCTTCTTCTCCTCTTTGCTACGTTGTGACGAACACCAAAACCACAAAATTTCATCTTCTACAACTCCTTCACCATAAAACACGATCAAATTCATTGAAAAAAAGGCAATCTTCTTCATTGGTTTGAGACTAGTGTTTGAAGTTGGTAGGTTGAAATTAGGTTTTGTACATACACATGATTGATATAGTATTAATCATCTTTTCCTAGTTAAATTGTGATTGATTTTGTTGGATTTAGTGTTTTGTTTCATTTTTAACATAGATTTATGGTTCTTATATATGATGTGATTTAGAGTTTAAGTTTTTGTTAAAATTTCATAGTATATGATTTGATTTGGGTTATTGTAGTAGGATTATGTTTGAAATCTGTTTTTGAGTTAGAAATTGTAGTTATTATGTGCGTTTTGGTACCTCTCGGGTGAATTGGAAACATGTTCCTGCATATTAATCCCTCACGGACAGGGAGTGATCGTCATTGACAAACCCTGTTTGTTGATGCTCTATGATGAACCGAAAGATGCGGTCTGTGACGGACCGCCTTTGTTGGCCCGTCATGGACGAATATGCATATTTTTAACAAATTGGAATTTTTTTTTATTTGTTTTGGGTATTGGAGAAAATTTTGACTTTAAATGTGTGTTGCTTTAGATGAATCCGTCTGATAGAAGTGTCCGGAAGAATATGAGGAATCAGACACAAGAAGAAGTTGCTGCTAGAGTAAGGCCGACTTACCAGCCAAAAGAGGCGGGCAAGAGCAGGCGAGGGTACAAGCCAAACCCAAGATGTGACACCATGTTGGCATGCGCAACAAGGCTATGGGTCTCCGGACCCTAATGTGTACCCGGATACTGCTTCGGCTATGGTTAGCAATTGATCATCTACTTACATAAGTTTGTCTGTGTATTATGCTTTGGTGATTCTATTTGATAAGATTTGCTTAACAGGATCCATCATGGAATCCCATGGGTTACCATTCCCATGATCCTACTTGGGCTCCTAATATTTCATCCAATTTGCGCCGCATCAACAACAAAATGGTTTTTCCATGGTTCTAGCTTGTTTCTTACAAAAAAAAATTTATCAACTTTGTAACTTGTTTTCTTACTTTTATTTTCAGATCAACAACTATCATGGCATCATCAGTACCATCAGATGGTACGTACATAACGTGTTCGCCCAGGAGGTGTAGCGAACAAGTCAAGGTGCACACTAATACGAACCAAAACAAACCTTCCGAGTATGGACAAAGGTGTTTTACACGCAGATGTAACATGCTCATCACGTGGATTGAGCCAGAATATGACAAGCATCATCTTCGTATCATGGAAAATTTGTTGGATGCCAACTAGAGGCTGCAACACAAAGTGGACATCCTGATGAGTGACGAGCACTCCCACAAAATGGCCAAATATCTTGTTCGTTCATATTATCCGACGGGTTCTGCTTTTGATTCCAATTAGTGTTCTTTGGTTTACTTTTATGTAATGTTCTGTGTCTTTGCAATTTATGTTGAGTATGTTTAAGTTTATGTTAAATCTGTTTTAGTTTATGTCATTTATGTGTCTTGTAATTTTTTTTTAAGTCTCAATGTATCACGGTTTAAGATTTATTAAAGATATGTATTGGTTGAATTTAAAGTTGAGTTACATTCCGAAACTCGGTCACAAACTCAATCGAGTTAGATCTCATGGAGACATACGTGATGAACTAAAAGGACCTATCCGTCACGAACCACTAGGAAACCTTCGTCACGCAACAACGTTGAGTCTCTATCTGTCACGAACAAAACAAAAACATACGTGACAAGCCCATTTTGCACGGTCTGGGACAAAAACTAAGGTTGTGCACTTGACCGTGCAAATAAACTGAAACTTATTTGAGGGATTTCACAGTGAATCGCAAAGTCTGTAACCATGCGAAAAGTTTCGTCACGTACCTTTGTAGAAGGTGAGTCACGTATCGTAGTACATGGTTCGTCACGTACGTTTTAGAGCGGACGCGCACCCGGGCTCGAGTTACGGGCTCACTCGGTACGTGACATTGTACTTCCATTAGATCGTGACGAAGATTATTTAGTTTTTGGTTCGTGACATAGGGCTGTATGTAGTTCTTGATGAATGGGTGTACGAAAGCGGTCCGTGACGGATTGTGTTATCTAGTCCGTGACAAACTCCCGATTTTAAGAAAAAACTGAGATAAAAGTTGAGGCCAGGTTGTGTAACACTAAATAACAAACAATGTCTTCAACAACATGGAGTCTAAAACAACAATATTTCTCTCATAACATCATAACATCTACTTAATTTTACTTAATTTTAACAAAGTTGTTGTTTTTCTTGTTTTTTGGTGGTGCTCTAGGCTTTTTGTACGTCGCTAGCTGCTAAAAAAATGGTCTATTAAGAAGCGAGCAGATGGTAAGCAATGATGATGCCTCATAGGATAGACTCCTGGCAATGGAGAGTCTTGGGCAATTGACATCTACAAAACAATGGATAATGCAGCTTAAAATAATGCTACATATTGACAATTTCTCTCCTTATGTGTTGTTTTCATAATAAAATGAGTTCGAAGTTACTCAAATGAAGTTTCGTTCTTCTTCAAATAGTTAATCTCTGAAGGATATTTTGTCCATTCTCTTTCAATAAACCCCAACTTTACATTGTATGCCTGCTTGAATTAGTCAAGGCAGTTGCTTGCAAAATTAGCCCTCCTTGCTTTTGAGCGCATTGCTTTCTTAGAATGGGCGCCTACAGAGGAGGAAAGTAGAATATGGAAATATCCTATCCAAAGCATTCATCAAAACTATTTTCCGATCAGTCACTAAGCAAGTTGGTGCCAACTTAACCACCCTAAAGAACTCAGTCGATGAATGCACCACACATAGTTTTCTTCTTTCTCTTCTGACAGAAATGCCCCATCAATAGCATAGTTCTTCCATGTTGGCGCTATTCCAACAATGTCTATGAAGGGAATCCCATAGCTTAGCAAAATAATACAAATAGAGTAATAATGAGAATATATGTAGGGAAATGAAGATTTTAGGGCATGACTTATACTTGTTGATTTGTGTTGTAGGTTGCATCGATCAACATTGTATAAGGAAACGCCTTGCAGTTTCATCGACTCTGGGCTTGACAAGAATACATCTGTGATCTTATTCGTGACTTCGTCTCTCTTGTGTCTTAGGAAGTAGTTTAGCTCCTTAGATCGATAGAATAATTATTGGGCCATTGTACTTCCCTCCATCCCCATCCTCCTCAACATTTTACACTCATTGTAGATTTGTTTCTTCTTAGTCATGTTTAGAAGAGATTCATTGAGCCTTGTGAAAATATGTATTGGTCGAGCATTCTCCTTCCTCATGTCTACTAATATTCATGCTCATCTGGTGTTAATGTTCTAGAAAATGGATTACCGTATGAGGATTGGTCGATGATGTGGTTTTGAGTTCCATGATCAACCCTTAAGGTCCATTCCCCTTTATCATCTTCTCTTCATGTAATTTGGATATGGCAACCACATTTCTTTTCCTTTGTGCTTTCTTACTTCTCCCTACAGATTCAGGAACATACTGACCAGTGCGCTGACATTTAAGCCAAGACCTTTCCAACTTTCCTCCCTTGTTGGTCCTAGCAACCTTCAATATGAAGTTATGAGCTTTTGCAATAGCTTTAACCCAGTCTTTGACTTCTATTCTAGAGCTGAATACTTGATCAATGTTGAAAACTTAATCCAATGATATATGTGGCTCTGCATAATGCACAACTGATAGCATGCATTTAGACTAGTTTAGGCCACGTCTATTTCTGCCATTTTGATTTGTTTCGTTGATTTTTCCTTTAGTTTTATTTGGTTTTAGTAGTCTAGGAGTGTTCGGAGTCTACTCTTGCGCTCTTCTCATTTCAGGATCTTTTGGAGGCGTTTTTTGGAGAATGGTGGCCTTGATATGAAGATGTTCGAGTAGAGGACACGTTGGAATGGCGCCAACGACAAGTGTGCGGATGATAAGAAGAAGGCAGGACCAAGGCCGAGTAAGGAGAGAGTCCGGAACTGGAGCCAAAGGAGGAAACCGTGCCAAACCCGGCCAAGTCTCACCCCGTGTCGTGGAAGGCCAGGCAGACTTCAACTGGGAGTAACCCGGTCATGACCCGACCGGGTTTGTGACCGGGTCAGCAAGCGAGTTGTCACCTGAGTGTAACCCGGCCATGACCCGGCCGAGTTTCTGGCCGGGTCGGGCCGCTGTTTCATTTCCGACTCATTTAATCCCCGGGCGTTTTGTCTTCTATTCGGAGGGGGGTATAAAAGCCTTGTTAGAACTGCTATTCCATCATCTTGTAACTGTTTTAGATGTTTCAAAAACTCTCAAGAACCCTAGGGAAAACTTGGAGATTTTACTAGATTTGATTGTTGGAATTTCGTATCTCTTTGGAGAAGACAATTGGTATGTTGTTTCTTTCAATGAAATTGATTTCTCTTTCTCTCATGTCTACCTAAATCCTCCTTTTTTTTTTTGACTGGGTTTATCCCAGTTAAGCATGGTCGATCCCTTTTTTTTTTTTTTTTTTTTTTTGAATGAAGAAGAAGGAAGTAAATTATTATAAACTGAATGGTATAGACCCTTACAAATGATTTCCAATGATCACCCAACATTTATACAACTCCCCCAAGCTTGTCTCACATCCACACAAAGCAAATAGAAGTTCAAACCCCTGGATAGGTAGGATATATAATAGGCTAGGATTGCTTTTGTGGAGCTTACAAATAAAATAGGCTATAGGCTCATAGTGGCTTCAAAAAGAGGGAAATAATAATAGGGTGGCCAAGGATTAAAAAGGGCTAACAAAAACAATGTCTCGATCAAGATGTAATGCATTTTTAGTCCTATATGCAGTCTCAAATAGGTACAGAAGCAAGTTCTAGAGATAGCAAGCAAAGAGAGATCACACAAGAAAATAAGAGGACTTATGAATGTAGTCCTAGAAAGGCCAACAACCTCACCGGGACATTTTGTCTAGAGTTTCAGTCCTAACACATCTTAGTCAAAGTCCACATGCTCAAGTCATTGTCATAAGTTTGATCAATCATATCATGCTCATAATGCAATTGCAATATTAACAACCAAAACATATTAAGAGGAGTCATGGTGCGTGTATTGTTATGAGAACTCACAAAGGACCGAGCAGGGAAAAATTGCAACTAAAAATTCAAATGCAACTAATCAAGCGAACTATATGCAATGCAAAATTGAAAATACACCCCACCCCCAAGCTGGAACCCTACATTGTCCCCAATGTAGAAAATGAAGCGTAAGGAAAAGGGAGTACTCACAATTATTCTACTATGATGCAAGGGGTGAAGAGCAGTCTACTCTTGTGGAGGTGGAGAACCTGGGAAACGCCAATTCTGGAAATCAGCACGCAGTTGATCAAAGCGCGTGTTGATGTCTGCGTGCATATGGTCCATCCGTGCGTGCACTGCGGAAAACCCAGCCGCCATGTCGTGCTGCATACTCTCTAGCATAGAATAGAGGCGCGAATCATGCCCCTGTGAACTACCAGCTGCGGGACCGCTCTCATCGGCATCATCATCATCATCCTCGTCTTCTTCGTCATCCATGGGGGCGCCTCTAGCTTGCTTGCCGCTGGAAAGGTAGGGATCCGAGGGCAGAGGACGCACATTCCAATTGGCCTGCTGCTGGAGCGAAGTGCGCTCGGGATTGGGGAGATGGAGGAGCCGGCAGCCTCTGGGAGCCTCAGCAGTAGGAAGCACCCAACACCAGGAAGTACCGCGCTGGAACACCACCCCCATTTTGATGAGCGTAGGAAAATCAATGGCGCATGAGGACTGGTAATCGCGGCGACCCGCCAAAGGAATGCCAAAATGCTCCGCAAAAGCAGTCACCAAGCCGCCGATGGTAATAGTCCCGCTGACCTTATGGCTCACCAATTGTAAATGACCCATCAGGAAGGCAGCGGAGTTGATCTCCTCGTTGTGCAGTGCGGCGCAAAGGACAAGGACCTCTTTCTTGGAGGCGCTGTTCTCAGCTCCACCACCGCGGCCAAAGATTGTATGGGCCATGAAGCGGTGAAAGAGGCGGATGGCCGGGTTAGTGATCCAGGAGGCCTTGGTCTTCGCAGGGTCATAATGATGATTTGCCGCAATCTCCCTCCAAAAGTCTGGGTAGGAACAGAAATGAGCCCTGGTATCCACTCGAGGAGCATCCACTCTAGCTATTGGGAAGCCGAAGATGGCGCTCACGTCAGCCAAGGTGAGCTCGCGGTTGACGTTCCCTAGACGGAAGGTGCACAGTCCCACACTATGGTGCTCGCCTTGTATGAGCTGACATTCCAAAGTGCTCAGGAACTCCAGCGTGAGGTGCCGGTAGGTGGGCTGCTCGAAGTGAATGAAGGTCTGCCATCCCAGACGTGCAGCCAGCCACTCAATGTCCGCATCAATCCCCAAGGTGGCGAGCATCCCAAAGTCCAAGTGCCGCGTTGGCATAATCGAGCGATCCTTAATTTTTCGGAACCGCGGGCGATGAGCATTAGAAGAGAAGGTAATCCCCAACGCATTGGCATTATCCGCATCCCTCGGGGGGTTAGCGCGGGGCCTAGAAGAGCTACCGGTCTGCCTTGGTCGCTTGGATGCTGACATTTTCCTGTTTTCCGGTATCCCTAGACACACAACAAAACAAGCCAAACCAAGGTAATGCATACCCACATAATCGTCATTCCGGCAAGAATGACCAATAATATCAGCACAACGGGGCAAGCAATTTGAATCCCAAATAACATATATGTCGTTCTAGCAAGAACGAACAACAATTATAGCATAAGATTCACACGAGTCATCAACGAACAAAATTTACACGAGTAAGAACAAACCACTAGCACATCACAAAAATTCAAGCAAACCACCAAGCATCATCAATTTTACCCAAATCCACTCCCAAATTAAGAAATCTGGAAATGAGCCTAATATTTCAAAGTAATCATCAAGATCCAAAATTTACTCCCAAAAATCCACCCAATTCAAACAATCAATCATCCAAATCAAGAATTCGAACTTACAAACACCCAAAATCCAATAATCCAAACTAGATCTAGGGCTTAGAAATTATACCTTGATTTCTTAGGAATGGGAGAAAGGGGGAAAACGAAGGAAGGTGGTGCCGATGGTGGTGGTGCTCGGATGTTCCGGTGGTCGAGATGCTCCGTCCGGTCGGGAGAGGAGAAGGTGAGAAGGCGGGGCTGGTGCGGCGAGAGAGAGAGAAGAGAAAGAGGAAGGAGAGAGAAGGGTATTTGGAAAGACTCGGTCGGGTTAGGGGTTAAACAAAAATAGCTGCTCGAAACCCGGTCGGGTGATGACCGGGTTTCGCTCAGTTAAGATGGCTTCTCCTTCGACCAACTGAGAGAAACTCGGTCAGAAACCCGGTCGGGTGATGACCGGGTTTCGCTCAGTTAAGATGGCTTCTCCTTCGACCAACTGAGAGAAACTCGGTCAGAAACCCGGTCGGGTGATGACTGGGTTTATCCCAGTTAAGCATGGTCGATCCCCTTTTTTTTTTTTTTTTTTTTTATATTTTTTTTTATATTTTTTTTTTTTAGAGAGAAGATAGAAAACGTACCTGATGGGTTGCCTCCCACCCAGCGCTTGTTTACGGTCATTAGCTTGACCTTCCATCGTCTTTCAAGGAACCGGATCGAGATAGAGGACGGAAACGGTCATCTTGATTGGGGCACCCGCGATGTACTTCTTGAGCCGCTGCCCGTTCACCTTGAATTGTCCCGTTTCTTCACTCCATATCTCAATTGCACCGTGAGGGTACACCTTCCGTACTTGGAACGGACCATACCATCGGGATTTCAGCTTTCCCGGAAAAAGTCTCAACCTAGAATTGTATAACAAGACGAGATCGCCTTCATGAAATTCTCTAGGGAGAATGTGCTTGTCATGCCACCTCTTAGTTCTCTCCTTATAAATCCGGGCATTCTCATAAGCATCTAACCTCAACTCCTCAAGCTCTTGTAATTGCAGCATCCTTTTCTCACCGGCTTCCTTCATGTCGTAATTGAACAATTTGATTGCCCAATACGCTTTGTGTTCAAGTTCCACCGGTAGATGACAAGACTTCCCATAAATCAGTCGGTAAGGAGTTGTGCCAATGGGAGTCTTGAATGCTGTCCCCGGCAACGGCGCCAAAAACTTGATAGTTCCAAATCCTACCCCGCAAGTGTACGGGTTCGGGTGTAGTACCAAGGTGTCGAACTCTGGGACTATGTAGTACCAATTGTCAATTCAACTAATAGATTAAGTCGTAAACAAGAAAAGGTTGTAATTCGGTTTGGTTTCAATGGTAACAAATATCAAGCAAACAAGATTATTAATCAAGGGAAAAAAAAGGCTTCCAAGGTTAGGCTCCCCACAATGGTGATACAATAGGTTTTAAGCAATATTGGATTGTATTTCAATGCAAATGTAAATTGAAGGACTCGCTATCTAATGTCAACACTACTTCATGGTCAGACAATAGTGTGTGTACCTAAATGAGATTAGCAATCACTTTCGCGCAAGCCAATCTAATTTAGATCCATTAAGCTCTACATAGATCAATGGACAAGTGGAAACAACATCCACTTGTGGTGCTCAGCGGAATCTACTCATCCAAGGATCTAATCGATAGTCAAGTGCCACAAGGGGTTAAATCGATGGTCACGCAATTAACCCACGAGTTCTATCCTAGGGATCCATTTAAATCAACCTCCAATTATCATTATCTCCGGTAGGTCTCAAATTCTAATTAGAAATCCCAATTACAAAGCAATCAGGTTATTAAGCAAACTGTTGTATTGTCTTTAAAGTCAAGGAATTCTGTATTTCTTGAAGTTGCGACACAGATTGATATGGTTGTCACACAGAATGATATGGTTGTCACACAGGCTAATATGGAGGTACATTGGACCAATCAATTTCATGAGAAAGACCTGGAGGAGAATCAAGTTGGGAGACGTTTGGCTGATTACCAAAAATGAAACCAAGATCAAACGAAGGCACTCCTTCCAGTTCCACTAGATCATAGAAATTGAGATCGGTAGGTTGTTTGTATCATTGTATATATGATTATTATCTTGGAAAAAAAATCTGAAAAAACACATTTTAAAGGTTTCGTCATGTACCAGACATAAAATTATGGCATGCATCATACATGCTCGTTCGTGATGAATGGAAAGGATATGTTCGTGACAGTATTTTACCGTAATTTGTACACAAAACAACTAAAATACCCCTAAAAATCCAATCAAACAACTACTCAAACTCCGTTTTCATTGTAGGCATACAAATTTAGGACATATAAAAAAGTTATTTCATTCTCATTCCTATTCTAAGACATAAAATCATATCTTTTCTATAGGAAAGCTTTTAAAACATGATTTTTATTTGGTGATTCGAGCCCCCTTAGAATTATCTTTCTTATTTTGCTCGGACGAGTCCAACAAGAACAAATCCCTTCCTTTGGAGTCCTTGAAAACCCTTTAAGAACTCGTTTATCCAAAACCTTCCACTTCACTACCTTGAGTCCTTCTTCGTCTTTCTTCCATTGAGACTTGAGTTGTCATTGAAACCCATTTTCCGCTGCAACCAAACCTCGCCCGACGTTATATCCTTCCTTCGCTTCACCTCCGAAGCCACGCTAAGCCTCATCCAAGGCTCCATTCACCATCAACTTCAAGAAGACTTCCCACCTTGATCTAGATCTGTAGAAAGAAGGTTCTCCCGTAGACAATAACACATCAATTGGTATTAGAGTTAACCAGGGATCAAGTAAGTCATTCTTGAATTCTTTCGTTTTCAAGCACAAAATCACCATTTTTGGATAATGGGCAACTACCTTTTGGCCACCGACGAGCTTCATCCAACGTGAAACAGGGACGTTTCACAACCAAGAGGGGGACAATGATGTGATCCTGCCACCCCATTCGACCATGACTTGAATGATCAATAAATATGCTAGATAGCATTGATTAATGATTATGCTATCTAGCATAACCCCGGTGCCCCTTTTCCCTCCTTTTTAAATGATTCTAATAATCATTTTCATTTATTAGAACCAATTACATTTAAGGCTTGATTATGCATTTAATGTAATATTTCCATTTTAGTGGAGTGTTCCTTCCTTTGCAAGGAGGACGTCCCCTATAAAAGACATGCTTGACTACCATTTGTAAACACGTTGAGATTTATAAAGCAAAAGCCTTAATTTAAGAAAACTCCTTTGCTTTTTCCTCGGTGTCAAACACTTCTTCAGAAGAATATCCCTTCTTCTTGGTGTGATAAAGATATATCAAGGAAACAACCTCCAAATACCTTACAAAACACTCGGTGAACTCCTTGTGTTTTGCTTATCCGGCAAACTCTCTCAAACACCTTATTCAAAGCCACACCAAAAGCTTTGTATTAAACTCTTCCATCCACTTCGACTAAGGCCTTTTCCGCAACCTTAAATCACCATCTTTGCGCATTTGACAAGGCCCATTCACTCAAAATTTCATCAAGAGACAAGAACAACTAGATATCTCAATCTAGATCCGTGCAAAGATGCGTTCTCGGAGACGAGAACACATTAACTTGATGTGATCCTTCCGCCCCATTTGACTATGCATTGAATCATCAATAAATGCTAGATATATAGCATTGATAGATTAATCCTCTTTTCCCCTCCTTTTTACATTATTCTAGCAATCCTTTTCATTTATTAGAATCAATTACATTTAAGGCTTGATTATGGATTTAATGTAACATTTTAGTGGAGTGTTCCTTCCTTTTCAAGGAGGACGTCCCATATAAAAGTCATGTTTGTCTACCATTTTTAATCACATTGAATTGAAATACAAAGCTTAAGTTGAGAGTTTCCCCTTCCTTTGTAATTTGACGTCAAAAACCACTATCTTCTTTTTCTCTTGGTGTGATAAAGATCTATCAAGAACAAAACCTCAAAACCCTTCTTAAAACACTCGTAGAATAAAGATCTACTTGTGTTTTACTTATCCAAAATCTTATGCTTGCACATCCATCCACAAATCCACCAATACTTAGCCTCATCTGAGGCATCGATCTATCAACAACAAGACGACTTAGCCATCTTGAGTCTAGATCCGAGCACTTTCTTGGAATCCATAGGAGCTTTATCCAAGGTAAAATGGGAACGTTTCACAACCAAGAGGGGACAATGATGTGATCCTGCCACCCCATTCGACCATGACTTGAATCATCAATAAATGATATATAGCATTGTTCTAGCAATCCCCCCTTTCCCTCCTTTTTACATTATTCTAGCAATACTTTTCATTTATTAGAATCAATTACATTTAAGGCTTGATTATAGGGTGTAATGCAATATTTCCATTTTAGTGGAGTGTTCCTTCCTTTGTAAGGAGGACGTCGATATAAAAGCTATTCTTGTCTACCATTTGTAATCACGTTGAATTGAAATGCAAAGCTTAAGTTGAGAGTCTCTCCTTCCTTTGTAATTTGACGTCAAAAACAACTATATTCTTCTCCGCTTGGTGTGATAAAGATCTACCAAGAACAAAACCCCAAAACCCTTCTTAAAACACTCGTGTGATAAAGATCCACTTGTGTTTTACTTATTAAAATTCTCCTGCTTGCACATTCATCCACAAATCCACCAATACTTAGTCTCATCCGAGGCATCGATCCATCAACCGCAAGACGACTTAGCGATCTTGAGTCTAGATTCGAGCACTTTTTTGGCGTCCATAGGAGGTCGAGTCACCAATCAAGTTGGGAGACATGTGGCTCATTACCAAAATCGAAACCAAGATCAAACGAAGGCACTCCTTCTGGTCCCACGGGATCATAGAAATTGTGTTCATTGATCGATAAGTTGTTTATACCATTTTATTTATTATTATTATCCTGAAAATCACAAAATATTTCCGAAAAAAACACTCAAAACACATTTTAAAAGGTTCCTTCACATACCATACATAGAATTCCGTCACGCATCGTACATGCTCGTTCGTCACAAACAAATTTGTTGACGGATGGAAAGGATATGTTCGTGACGGATGGAATTGATTCGTTAGTGAAGGAGCGTATTTTACCTTAATATGTACACAAAACAACTTAAATAGCCCTAAAAATCCAATGAAACAACTACTCAACTCCGTTTTCATCATAGGCATACAAATTTAGGACAGATAAAAAAGTTATTTCATGCTCATTCCTATACATAAAAATCATATCTTTTCTATACACTAACTTTTAAAACATGATTTTGACCAAATAAACACAAACCCTAACCCATCAATTTTATCAGTCTCCTTCTTTTTCTACTTTGAAACATAATTCAAACTTTACAAAACATTAATTTACAAAAATAAATTTACCTGAAGTTGCCCCATGGGGACCACTTTTGGTTGATATAATCATCCAAATTTGACATCTTGGTTGAGATTGTGGTTGAATAAAAATGGGAAATGGGTGAAAGAAGGTAAAAAAATGGTGTTATGGGGTTGAAGATGAAGTTAGTTCGGTGTATTAATGTTGTATTGGTAGTAACTGAATGTAATGGTTGTGGATTAGACATAATAGCTTTTCAGGCATAAGTTATCTTCTTCACGTACCACACATCTTGCTTCGTGACTGATGCGGGGATAAGCAGTTGATGACGATATAGACACCAAACCTCGAACATAAACTTGAAACAAAGAAGATTGGTGGAATTAGAATGAGATGAAAGAAAGATAATCGAAGGGTACGCTAAATGGAACCAAATCAAACAACGATAAAGCCCTTGAACTTAGGAACAAGAACTTTACCGAATGATGATGAAACCCCAAAGGATTACAAACAAACACAATGGTTATGGAAGGCCAAAGAACCCGGAGGATGCTCATTGAAGACTCGATAACACCAACCTTATGGTGGAGATTGACAAACACAAGAACAACTAGGCGAGTTCAACAACAATGCACACAATTGCACTCATCTCACAAAAGCTCTCTTTTGGGAGGCAAAACGATAAACGTATTGATTCAATAAAAAATTTCTAGGAACCTAAAACAATAGCTAGGGAAAACCTTAAATAAGGTTCATAAGGATGTCATAAATGAAAGGAAATAAAATAATTAAATGAATTCCTAAAAATGAAAAAAACATAATAAAGAAATAATCCAAAATAAACAAAACTCGGAAACCTGTCAGGCCCTTAACCGTGGTCGCGGGGCTTTTTTGGAATAAAAGAACGCGAACAGAATAGGCCGAGGACGCGAGTGGCCGTGGTTTCTGTTTCGTCTCTGCGCGAATCCTCGTCTTTGTCTTCTCCCGGGTCTGCCTCGTCTCGAACTCCAACAACGAACATAGTCTTCAAAGATGGTTCCAAGAGATCCTTTGTATTAATAAGCTCCTTAGACAAGAACAATGCAACTGACTTGTCTAACTCTTGTTAGACTTCCTCAGCTCTCGAGCGAGTCAAAGCATCGTCGAACTTGGGAACTACCGATGTTGGTTGATGCTCAGATGATCCTTCGTCATCCTCCCCTTCTTGAAAAGGATTCGACCACGAATCATCCAGATCGTCTTCATCTCCTTCAAAGAGTGTAAGATCTTGAAGAATGAATGTTGCACTCACTTGATAATCACCGGGTAGCTCCAAAACATAAGAATTGTCTCCAATCTTCTTTAGCACCTTGAATGGTCCATTTCCTCTTAGGGACAACTTTGATTGACACTTGTTAGGAAAGTGCTCTCTCCTAAAATGAACTCGCACAAGGTCTCCTTCCTTGAAAACAAACTTCTTCCTTCCTTTGTTTGCCTTGCTAGCATTCTTCGCAACCTTCTCTAGCAACTTAGCTCTTGCCCTCTCATGCAACTCCTTAATGTGTTCAACCTATTTTCCTACATCGGAATTCACTCGCTCCTTTAGGCAACGGTATAGGATCAAAAGGGTTAGTGGATTCAAACCATACACACATTCAAAAGGGCTCAGCGACGTTGAGGAATGAATGACTCTATTCTAGGCAAACTACACATGGTCGGGGTAGGACTTCTTCCCAAGCTTTCAAATTCTTCCTAAGAATGGCTCTCAAGAGTGTTCCAAGGGTCCTATTGGTTACTTCAGTTTGGTGATGTGGCTAAAACCTACCCACAAGTGAAGGGGATCGGTTATAGTAGTCAAGTGTCGATCCCACATACACCAATGCAATTTTAATTGAAACACTACCAGTGAATTAGGCCGAAAAGATACCAAATTGAGAGGAATCTATAACTAAACTAACTAGGAATAACAAAGAAAATAGATGATAATATATGGATAAATGTTTCTAAGGTTAAGGATCATCACACCAATGTTTCAGTAAATAAAATCACACTCTGCCTGAATCTAGTCCAATTATTTGAAGGTAAGACATCTAGGGTAATCTACTAACTCCTTTCAGATGATTTTAAACGTGTTTGAACTAACTAACAATCGTTGTCGCGCAAAGCTAATCTCATTCAAACCCATTAACGCTCTTAGAGTCTAAGAATAAACAAAATTAACATTTGTTGTCGCACTCCGCTAAATCAACCTAAACTTACAACATCTATGATGACTTAGTATCCTCAAGAGTAATTAAGTCGCTTTCGCACAAATAACACTCAGGTTCAATTCATAGGATTCCGGTAAAAGTTATCATCTTTCAGTCTTATAGGATCCAATCAGCCTAAGCTACAATGGGAATAAAGCATCTAGGAATGAATCAAATACTATTTCAATTCAGGAAAACATCAATCTATACATTTACTAAAACAGAGCGGTATTTTGACACATGTCGTCCTTACGTTCAATTCGCCTATGTGTCGGTCTCTGGACTATGTCACCTCATTTTCCACGTCACCTGACATGTCATCGTGACTTAAAAAAACCTCAATAGAAAACCAAAGAAAATGCCACCTATTTATCAAACTTGAAAAAAAAAATCATAACTTTATAAATTGATTATCTTTTACCTAAATTTTTATCTTTTTTTTATCTATAGGCATTAATTTAATTAATTGATTCTTTTTATATAAATTGTTTATTTTCTTCTCATCTATACATATTAATTTAATTAATTAATTATCTTTTACCTAATTTATTTATCTATTTTGTACACACTATCCATATATAATTTAATTCTTAAAAATTTATCAACTTTGTACATATTATATTCTCATATGGTTGATAATTAATTTTATGATAAAATATCTATCCTTATTCTTTTAATATCTATCCTTAGCTTTTCATAATCTTTTACAATATTAATTCTAATATCAATTTATTCTTTTATGGTAAGTTTATTCTACGTTGTTGTATTTAGGTATCCATGATCATCTTTTAATCTTTTATACATCAACTTTCGATCTAATTTTATGTAAGCAGTCATCAACTTTAAGGAAAAATATAGCATGAGGAAGTTTCTATATGTTAAGAATGAGGGTAAATCTCAGCCACATGATTAAAACATTAAAAAAACGTAAAAAAACGGCACGGACGAATAATTCGGCAAAAATTCGGCCGAAATTCGGTCACACATGCACATTTTTTTTGGCCCGTTTGAACACATACATTTTCACTGATGAACACAAACGTTATCTGTTGGATCGATTAGCGTATAAAAACTCAAGGAACAAAAGCTATTGTTCCTTGATAAGTAGATAATGTAGAAAGACAAACAATAATGTAAACCAAACCTGGACACGATGATATATAGTGGAAACACCCCAAGTACCAAAAAGTCCTCGAGGCGAAAAACCACTCCTCTCTAGCTAGATCTCGGATCGATTAACTAGAGAGAGTTTGAACGAGTCTACATGTTGTATTGATGTCTTGATTACAATAGAACTTGGATCACTCACCTAGACGTCCTAGCTAGATCTCGGACCACTCTTCTCACTTGAATCTCAATCTCACACACGTAGAACAACTCTAAACCGAGTATTAGGTTTTCGCTCTTCAAAGTCTTACTAAGCTATGCAATTCCCATGCAATATATAGCACACTAAATAGCTCAAACCTAACTACCAATCTAGCCGTTCTAATATTACCATAAATCTCACAATATCTTTCTAAAAGGAAATCGCTTCCTAATATTTCATTCACAAGGAAATCTCTTCCTAAGAAATTTTTCCTTCCGTGTGACATTCCAACTTGTTCTCCAAGTAGTCACCTTGGGCCTTACACTTCGGGGGCGCCGCCTTGAACAAATAAGGAAACAATAGCGTATAAGGAAATATTCCTTGCGCGTAATATTTCCTTATTCCTTTGGCACTTCTTCACACGCGCGTCCAATGTCCATCCTTGCCGAGTTGCCACTTTCCTTATTTGCCGAGATCTTCTTTTCCTTCTTTGACAAGATCTTCTTTCCTTCTTTGAAATGTAACTCTTCCATAATTCTTCAAGTCCATTCTCCAAGATATCTTCGACCAATAATCTTCTTCGGATGAACTTATTCTTCACAGCTGTCTTCTATTCGTCGTAACCTTACGCCTCATGGATTCCAGCAAGACTTCCTTCGTACCTGCTTGTACTTCCTTTGTTCCTATCCACACACAAGTAGACTTCCTTCGTTCCAGTCTACACACAAGTAGACTTCCTTCGTTCCTGCACACACTAGTAACAATACCGCACTCAAGTAAACCATTAGTGGATGTTTGTCATTTAATCAAAACCTCATCATATCTCAACATTATTACTGATGAACACAAAGTGCATCCACGTATGAACACCCATGTAATTTAGGTATAAACACATAAAAATGGTTCTCTTTCCACACATACATTTGTAAGACTATTACACATGCACACCTACGTTGTTTCACATGAAACTACATATGTTTTACAAGAACACACTTTGTTTTCCCTGTTTGAACACATGCATTAACCCCGATGAACACTTATAAAATTAGCTATGAACTAACACATGTAATTCAGCTATAGACACATAAAAATGATTCTCGTTTTCAAACATAAATTTATAAGACTAATAAATGTGCATACTTGCGTGTTTCACATGAACATATGCATTGTTTTACATGAACACATGCGTTGTTTTACATGAACACGTGTGTTCATAAAGACACAAAACTTAGCCATTTTTTATATGAACATTTTGTTTAACCGTTGGAACTCATACTTTGACATCGATGAACCACTACCGAAGTCGAACGGTAGAACTTGAACGGAGTCGAGATATTATCTCTTTCCTTAATTATGAAAATGCCATGTAGTGTGACGGTTACCGGCGTTCCGAATCCCAGGATAAAACCGAAACCACTTCTGCTTTGCACAACCCAAAAGAAGGAGCCAACGAACTCTAGACTGTGTGTACTCTCATACTCGAGCAAGGGAAGAGGAAGAGATGAATAGAGACTGAAAACTGTGGGAGAAGGAGAATGAGATTGTTGTAGAAGCTTTTCGATTTGTGTGTCTTTTTGAGTTCTGCAGAGCCTCCTTTTATAGGCAGCAGAGGAGAATATGTGACTTGAATGGCCCAATCTGCGTGGATTAAATGGCCCAATCCGTGTGTAATGAATAGGTTGATTTGGTCCAAGTCAACTATGTGTGGCGTTAATGCCCGAGATCTGCAGCATGAAAGTTGTCTCTGACTTTGAACGAGGCCCATTTAAACGAAGCCCAAAAGTCATATCAGACTTGAGCTAGTCCCAAAAATACAACCTCCTCCTCGGGCCTACGGCCCATCCAAGGAGACCAAGGAGCCCACGAGCCCACGAGCTCACGAGCCACGAGCCGAGCCAATCCAAACCGAACCGAACCGCGCGCGTGTGGTCTTCCAAGGCCCAAGCCCACCAGGATAGCCTCCTCTAGCCCAATCACATCCATTACAATCCACTCCTATTTTATATACTAGTGAGTTTTTCTCCTCCTAATCAATGTGGGATACACATTAATCCTCGAAATTCAACTTAGTTACATTAAATGTAACTCCCTTATTTTTCATTCAAACGGAACCCGAATTATACAAATGAGCATACTACGAAATAGTGCTCGCGGAGACGAAGCCAACGCTCCCATTATCTGACACCAATGGTGCCCGGAACATTCGGTTCCAACAATCCCCCACATGAATAGAAATGACTCTAAAACACGTGAAAAACGACTCGACAGAAAGACTTTTGAGAGTACAGTCGAAGAATCACTGCATTTGGGCTGGTAACTTTTTTCAGCCTTGAACCACCCATAGTGAGTAACCATCGGATTTACTCGACCAGGTAGTGAACGTGATGTCTTGAACCACCCGGACTTTGATGTAAACCTAGACAACGACTATCACACAGTTTCATCTTCTCACAGAACTAGGTTCTCTGATTGTGTTCATTTGGCCTTGAACATCCCTGGTTATTCATGAGTGAGCTTAGAGAATTCAGCCTCGGTTAATTCTCCTAGAAACGGCCCCATTTCACACTCATAAGGTGATTTTACCATAAGTAGTATACCATTATACTTCACTTTGATTTTCAAAGATTATGGAATCATTAAAAGCCAACACTTTATGACTTAACCTATAGTTTACCAACGCACTTTTATCAGCCTCGTTGTCCCTTTGAACTTATATCTTGGGATCTCCAATCACGTAAGTAGGGTTACCATCAAACGTCATCTTATGTCATAGGCTTTAAACCCATTCCTCTTGATGATTTCACAACTTGCTCTCTAGACAAACCTTTAGTAAACGGATCCGCTAGGTTGTCAGCCGATCGGATGTAATCAACATTGATCACTCCGTTTGAGAGCAATTGTCTTATGGTTTTATGTCGTCTTCTAATATGACGAGACTTACCATTATACATTGAACTTAGTGCCCGAGCTATTGCCGATTTACTATCGCAATGGAGACTCATAGCCGGCACCGGTTTTTCCCACATTGGTATATCCTCCAGAAAGTTTCGAAGCCATTATGCTTCTTCTGCTGCTTTGTCCAAGGCAATGAATTCAGATTCCATTGTGGATCTAGCCAGTAGAGTTTGTTTGGAGGATTAGCAGGATATCACGGCACCACCTAGAGTAAAAACATACCCGCTTGTGGATTTTGAGTTTTTGGAGTCTGATATCCAATTAGCATCACTATATCCTTCCATCACTGCTGGATATCGCCCATAGTGTAATCCATAATTTCGAGTATATCGCAAGTAGTTCAATACCATTGTTATTCCTTTCCAGTGACCATGTCCTGGATTACTAGTGTAACGACTTAAAACGTTCACCGCATGTGCTAAATCTGGTCTTGTACAATTTGTTAAGTACATTAAACTTCCAATCACTCGTTCATACTCTACTTGAGATATGCCATCACCCGAGTTTTTCTTTAAGTAGAGGTGAGGGTCCACGGGACTCTTTGCATTACCGCTTGAGTATTTCTTGAAACGTTCAAGTACCTTATCAGCGTAATGATCTTGAGTTAAAATGATTCCTTCAGAATGTCTTATGACTTTTATTCCTAGAATCACATCCGCTAGTCCCAAGTCTTTCATGTCAAACTTTCCACTAAGCATGTTCTTAGTTTGTTGGATCATATCTTTGTTACTACCAATAATGAGAATGTCATCAACGTATAGGCATAACAAGATATATCCTTTTGGAGTTGTTTTGACATAAATACATTTGTCACATTCATTTATATTGAAACCATTTGACATCATAACACTGTCAAATTTCTCATGCCATTGTTTAGGTGCTTGTTTTAATCCATATAAAGATTTCACAAGTCTACACACTTTGTGTTCCTGTCCAGACACAACATACCCCTCGGGTTGTTTCATATAAATTTCCTCTTCTAACTCTCTGTTTAGAAAGGCCGTTTTTACATCCATTTGATGTATTTCTAGATTACGTAGAACCGCAATCGCTATTACTACTCGAATAGAAGTAATTCTAGTTACCGGAGAATAAGTATCAAAGATATCTAGACCTTCTCTTTGTCTAAATCCTTGTACTACAAGCCTTGCCTTGTACTTCTCTATTGAGCCATCGGTTTTCAACATTCTTTTGAAAATCCATTTACATCCCAACGCTTTTATTCCTGGGGTAAATCAGCTAACTCCCATGTATGATTTTGCATAATGGAGTCTATTTCATTTTTGGCCGCTTCCTTCCATGAAAGTGCGTCCAACATTGACATGGCTTCTCTAAATGTTCGAGGTTCGTTTTCTAGAAGAAACGCCATTGTGAAATCTGAGCCAAATGATTTTTCCTTTCGAGCTCTCTTGCTCCGTCTAGGTTCATCATTCTCTTCTTCTGTTTCTTGGACATAAGTACTCACTATTTGCATAGAAGTGCTCGCTTCTTGCATAGATATGCTTTCTTCCTGAGCAAATTCATTTGCATCTCGTTGTTCACGAGTCCTTTTAGGATATTCTTTATCCTTGCAAGGGAACACATTTTCAAAGAAAGATGCGTTTCTTGACTCCATTATTGTATTAGCATGTATATCCGGTATATCTGACTTGTATACCAAGAAACGATATGCACTACTATTATGTGCATACCCGATGAAAATACAATCAACAGTTTTTGGTCCAATTGAGACCTTTTTAGGAGGTGGTACTGCTACTTTTGCTAGGCACCCCCACACTTTGAGGTATTTGTACGAAGGTACATTACCTTTTCACGACTCATAAGGCGTCTTTCCAGTCACCTTATGTGGTATTTTGTTGAGAATATAATTTGAGGTAAGCAAAGCTTCCCCCCCACATGTTCTGGGCTAACCCAGATTCTTGCAACATTGCATTCATCATTTCCTTAAGAGTTCGGTTCTTTCGTTCCGCTACTCCGTTGGATTCTGGCGAATAAGGAGCGGTAGTTTGGTGAACAATGCCATGTTCTCTACAGAACGCATTAAAAGGTTCACTATACTCACCTCCTCTATCACTTCTTAAGATTTTAATCGTTTTACTAAGTTGGTTCTCAACTTCCAACTTGTACTCTTTGAACTTTTCTAAAGCTTCATCTTTGCTACGTAACAAGTATACATAACAATATCTTGTGCAATCATCTATGAAGGTCACAAAATACTTTTTACCTCCTCTAGTTTGTGCAAACTTTAAATCACATAAATCGGTGTGAATTAATCCTAGAGGTTCGGTTGTCCTTTCTACATGGGGTGATGGTGTTTTTGTGAGTTTCGCTTGAACGCATACTTCACATTTGTCTTTACTTGTTTTTCATTTTGGAATCATATTCAAACTTATCAATCTACTTATAGACTTATAGTTAACATGTCTCAATCTTTCATGCCAAATATTAAAAGACTCAACAAGATAAGCAATAGGGGTAATCTTATTCATTGAAACATCGGTTACAATATCTTTTGGGAGGACTGTCATTACATTCATTTTGATCAGTCCATCATGTACATAACCCCTACCCACATAGACCCCCTTCTTAGAGAGAACCAACCTGTCAGACACGAACTTGATCATGAACCCGTTCTTGGAGAGTAGAGTTCCCGATATCAGGTTCTTGCGGATGTCCGGCACATGAAGGACGTTGTTCAGCGTCAGCTCCTTCTCGGAAGTCATCTTCAGCACGATCTTCCCATATTCCTCCACCTTAGAAGTGGCGGAGTTTCCCATGAAGAGTTGCTCTTCGGTGTGGTTCTTCTTATAGGTCGTGAAGAGACCCCTATCCGAGCATATGTGCCTAGTTGCACCGGTGTCATACCACCACTCCTTTGGGTTGTTGCCCACCATGTTGACTTCAGTCAAAACCGCACACAAGTCGTCCTCTGTGAGCGACCCTTCAGCTAGGTTGGCTTGGGACTTGCCTTTGTCCCTCTTTGTGTCGACCTTGCTTTGACACTCATCCGCCTTGTATCCAACTTTGTTGCACTTGTGGCACTTTCCATTGAACTTCTTAGCCCCTTGCTTCTTGAAGTTGTTGGAGTTGTTGGGTTGAAACTTCCTTTTCTTCCCCTTGTCCTGATGCTCATCCAGGTTCGCCTTGTTCGAAAGTCCATAGCCATTGGCCCTCATGTTGTTCTCCTCAACCCGGAGCCTCAGAATCAAGTATTCCACCCTTTTTGCCTTTTGCTTCAGCAACAAGTAGACTTTGAACTGCTCCCATGATGGAGGAAGCTTCTCGATGAAGGCACCTACCTGGAACGTCTCACAGATGTTCATGCCTTCAGAGAGGACTTCGTGGACAATAAGTTGCAGCTCTTCAACTTATTCCACTACCGATCTTGAATCTACCATTTTGTGGTTCAGGAACTTAGCCACTGCTGCCTTCTTCGACCCAACATCTTGAGTCTTGTACTTCTTTTCCAGAGCGTCCCACAATTCCTTGGCGGTATCATGGTTGCAATAGACCTTGTACAACGAGTCTATCATGCGGCACTTGACATAGCCTCTGCATGAATAGTCTCCCCTGACCCAATCAGCAAGGGCATCAGTGTTGTTCGGGGAGAACTTTGGTTTCTCCTCCGTCAGAAATCTGTCCAGACCCATTGTACTCAGGAAGAATTGCATCTTCTGAGACCAAATCCTGAATCCCTTCCCGTCAAACTTATCGGGAAAGACTCCAACATGAAATGCACTCGGCATGCTAGTCGTGTACGACCTTTCCGGTACCCTCACATGGGGCATTTGAACATCCGACAAGTCCATCTGATGGCTTGTTTGAGACTGTCCACCCGGTTTTGGTATGACCCGAGCCTGGTTCTCGACCACAGGTGGGTCATTGACCTTAGTCACTTCAGGGTTCTGAACAGTATTCTGTTCCAGAGTCACTGATGGTAGACCATCTCCAAACTGAATTTGGAGTGTCGACTCACCACTCTTAGTTGTAGCGGTAGCATCCACAACATTGTCGTTTCCGTTAGTCATTTTTCAAATCTGAGACCAAATAAAATTGAAACAGATTAGAACAAATGCAAAAACGAAACAATAGGAAATAAAATAAAAATTATTTCCGTTTTTATTTAATTAATTAATTAATTAACCGAGTTTAATTTAATTAATTAAATAATTACGAATTTAATTTAATTCAATAAATTAAAAACCGATTTAACATATATTTAACTCGTATAAATATATAATTAATTTAACCAATTCAGATTAAATTCGAAATAATAAATTAATATTTTTTCCGGATTTTCTCGTACAAAAACGAGAACAATTTTCCAAATCGCCTTAACCTGTTTACTCAAAAAATAAATTTGTTAGTCGTAGAAACGTAGGAAAAAATCTTCAAAATTAAGATTGTAGGAATCCTATTTTCTACAACTTATAAATTTGTATAAAATACAAGAATAAACTAGAATTAAGGTAAGAAAACGAATGAACCGCTACAGAAGTCGAACGGTAGAACTTGAACGGAGTCGAGATATTATCTCTTTCCTTAATTCTGAAAACGCCTCGTAGTGTGACGGTTACCGGCGTTCTGAATCCCAAGATAAAACCGAAACCACTTCAGCTTTGCACAACCCAAAAGAAGAAGCCAATGAACTCTAGACTGTGTGTACTCTCAGACTCGAGCAAGAGAAGAGAAAGAGATGAATAGAGACTGAAAACTGTGGGAGAAGGAGAATGAGATTGTTGTAGAAGTTGTTCGATTTGTGTGTTTGTTTGAGTTCTGCAGAGCCTCCTTTTATAGGCTGCAGAGGAGAATATGTGACTTGAATGGCCCAATCCGCGTGGATTAAATGGCCCAATCCGTGTGTAATGAATAGGTTGATCTGGTCCAAGTCAACTACGCGTGGCATTAATGCCCGAGATCTGCACCGTGAAAGTTGTCTCTGACTTTGAACGAAGATCAAAAGTCATATCAGACTTGAGCTAGGCCCAAAAAGACAACCTCCTCCTCGGGCCTACGGCCCATTCAATGTGACCAAGGAGCTCACGAGCCACGAGCCGAGCCGATCCGAACCGAACCGAACCGCGCGTGTGTGGTCTTCCAAGGCCCAAGCCCACCAGGATAGCCACCTCTGGCCCAATCACATCCATTACAATCCACTTCTATTTTATATACTAGTGAGTTTTTCTCCTCCTAATCAATGTGGGATACACATTAATCCTCAAAATTCAACTTAGTTACCTTAAATGTAACTCCCTTATTTCTCATTCAAATGGAACCCCAATTATACAAATGAGCATACTACGAAATAGTGCTCGTGGAGACGAAGCCAACGCTCCCATTATCCGACACCAACGGTGCCCAGAAAATTCGGTTCCAACACACATGTGTAATCAAATATGAACACATGGTTCATACACACATGAACACAAATGTAATTCAGCTAAAGACACATAAAAAGGATTCTCGTTTCCACACATAAATTTGTAAGACTAATACCCATGAACACATGCGTTATTTTATGTGAACACATGTGTGGTTTCATATGAACACGTGTGTTTTCACAAAGACACATAGCTTAGCCATTTTTTCATATGAACACTTTACTTTGCTCGTATGAACACATATGTTATCGCTGATGAACACATATGTTATCACCTATGAACACACAATTCATCCATGTATAAACACACATGAAATTCAACTTCAAACACATTAAAATGGTTCTCGTTTTCACACATAAATTATAACACTAATACGCGTCTACACATGCGTGTTTACATGAACACATGCATTGTTTCACATGAACACATAGGTTAGCATTGTTTTTTTGTATGTACACCTTATCTGGCCTACATGAACACATACAATATTACCAATGAACACAGACGTGATCACTTATGAACACAATGATTTAAACTCATGCGCACACATGTTGTCTTGGATAAACACTTGCGTATTAAGGTATTATACATTATAATGGTTAAACTAATACATGTGTACATCACAAAAGTACTTCCACAAACCAATATAAACATCAACTAAGTATTTACATATTTCAAACCAGCAAAACTAGTCAAAATACTATCAATATTTTGACATATGTTCTCAACTAAATATAACAAGCATCCTTTACTATTTCTTCCTCCTACTACTCTCTTCGTTGTGTGGTTCACTTATTTGCAAAAGATTTGTTGATGCTTCAACTTCAACTAGATTGTGTACAATAATCATAGCAAGAGGATTTTCTTCTTCAACCTTGGGTGAATCCCATAATGAATCTGTATATTAAACACATAGAAGCATTAGCATTTGCGCACATACAGATTTATTGATGAACACAAGTATATCAGGAAAATGAACACGAGCAAAATCTGAAATGAACACAACAGTATATAACCAATAAACACAAGTATTCATTATTCTTACCACCTTTTCATCTTGGAGATTGAGATGTGTTATGCATTTATCTCTTGCTTTTTGTGATGACTCTACACCTGTTAGAGACAAAATATTCACTTCATTATGAACACATAAGTAGTTTTTAATGCACACACCGATATTCTTATATGAACACAGGAAACTTTTATAAATAAATAAGATATTCATTCATGTTGAGCTTTGGTTTATATATGTATCATTGAACATAAATGCATTAGTCTATAAATAAAAACACATGTTGAAAACACATACCATTTCTAATGAACACAAGTCTCCTAATGAACTCAAGATCACATGAAAATGTTATTTTGCTGAACACAAAAGCAATTGTATATACACTCAAACACGTATAATGATGAACACACTCATATATATAATAAACACGAGAGAAGAAAAAATCAATCAAATTCATTGTATGCACGTTGAAGCATTATTATATGAACACATACGTATTTTGTGATGAACACATACGTATTTTGTGATGAACACTCATGGTCTTTTTAATGAACACGAGATTCAGATAGTCAATGATGCACTAAAATATATCAAATCGAGAAAAGAAAAACGAGAGTAGATATGAACATCTCAAACAAATTGAGCATCAACAAGGAAATTCTAGAGTAAGGAGGACCAATCCGACGACCATAGTAATGGAGAGAAGCACCGACCGAATCAATAACGCCGAAATTGAAATCCATCTTTAAAACTTTCAAATCCCTAATTTTTGGAATCTCGGATTATCAGATCTGGAGGTTTTCTTCTATCTACTCCAACGGTGGGAACGAGACCTTCAATTAGAGCAGGCTAGAAAACTCGCGAGCTCAGATTCGTTTGATCCATGACCATGGATTTGGAATTTGATGTCAGGTAGGGAGGTTTGGAAGAGGAGCGATTTTGGCTTGAGCGTGAATAGCGTGAGGAAGAAAGTGAAAGGAGAGAGATATATAAGAGTGTATTTTGTAGTGTTGATTGTGGACTCTTGGATCAAACCCCATCCTACGAATGAAGTTTATCCTTATTCTTAACACTAGAGGGTGTCCTCATCCGAATCTAACCCCAACTTTAATGTCTAGAACCACACCAGATTAAATCATATCCAAATTTCAAACCCTAAAATAATAACAATCAATTAAATATTGTTAATTTCGAAAGAGTCATAAGCTACTGGATTGTACAAAATCGAATATCGAATGGGGCACTTGACTGCTAAAAATTTAGGTGAAGACGATGGATTTTGGATACCTAGATCAATGGTCTGGTGATCGAGGTGCTAATTGGAAATCTGATATTCCAAACTGAGCTTCCAATTCTCATAGATAAAGAAACAATTAGAGTATTTAACTTTGAATCGACGAAGTCAAAATATAAGATATACATCTAAAAATATTAATTTATATCATTAAGAGTATACAAGTTACTTTACCTAATTAACTTAAGTAAAAGAAATAAAGATATTTTGAAATGTACTTTTTAGGCTTCATGTTTTATTTGTTTGTATCTTCAAATCTGGCCAGTTTATTTAAACGGATCTAACGAATGAAATTCATTCATATTTTACATTAGAATATTTATTCGATAATCATAGTAATATTTAAGTAAAAAATAGTTTATATTATTATGTGTTCGTTTAATTTGCATGTGTCATATTTTTAATATTTATTTTTAAAAACACATTAAACAAGAAAAAAGAAATGTGAAACAATCAATGTGTCATCATTTAAGCTATGTCACATCATACGCCACATCATCATGCCTCTTTTCCGAAAAAAAAAAGTCTTAATATTATTAATTATTTTTTCCAAAATTTTTATCTATTTCATGTGCTATCCATATATATCTTAACGAACTATAAGAAAAAAATAGGATAATTATATGAAAGATTTCATTCCAGTTTTTTCAAAACAACGATGATCTCTAATAAGAAACATATTTCATTCAAAAGATAACATACACATCTAAAAATATTAATTTTATATCATTAAGTATTTGTGTTGTATTTCTTTTAACATCTAATCTGAATTGCTTTTTTAAGTGGATTTAACGAATGTAATTAATTCGTATTTTATACTAGAAGATCTATTCGTATCCTAATATGAAGGAAGAAGAATGGATCAGGCAGTTGTTTAAGAAAAAATTATTTATATAATTATAACACTAAAGTAAAAAAATGTTATGTTATTATGTGTTGGTTTAATTTACATGTGTTCTTTTTTTTAATAATTATCCTTAAAAATAGTTTAAATAAGAAAAGAGAAATATAAAAATCACCTGAAAATATTAGAGTAATTATATTTTATATTTATGATTTCAATTTGATTCGAAAAAAAAAATCTTAATATGGTTTGGTATGTCAATGGGGAGAGAAGGGATACATCAGAAACCATTAAGATTTTCATAATTGGATGATGACGTTAAATGGAGATTGATATGGGATGAGGGCGATTTTAACTCTCCAAGTGAGAATGGAATGGAAATGTGGAGTGATAATTTAAATCGCGACGGTCTCATCCCATATACACTCTATTTCATGTCTAGTTATGACTGAACAATATCATTTATATTTTTTATCCCAAAATATTTAATATATAAATTTGTTAAAAACTTATCATGATTCTTCCATCTTATATATAGTTTCATGCTATGATTTTTTGTTTCAAAAACAATTTTATATGGAAAATTGTTATAATATTTTATGATTATTATGGTATGTTTGATGATTCTATAGTATCAAATTTTTTATAATCAATAATAAAGAAGATATACTATTTTAAATTGGAATAGTGTCAAATACAAAGTTTTAGTAATTTGGAGAACATTTTTTAAGAAATTGGAGACCATTTAGGCGTAGAACATGTATGTTCATAAATTTTCGGGAGGCTTGAAGATGATACCTAAAAGCGCTCTATGATAGCGTTCATCTTTTTATACTATATTTTTTAAACGATGAATAATTGCGTTCAAAATTTCAGTTCAAATATTAAAAATACCAGCTTAAAAATTAAACCCCTAACATTTTCAAGGAATTACTTCAAAAATTAAAGAAATGATTTGTATGAACATTTAATCATATTTTAATGAACATTGAAGAAATTTTGATGAACATCAAACAATCATACATTAACACCATAATAGCATTCTTACTTGAATCAATCATATTATACTATGATTAAAAACTGAAATTAAAACCAACCCTGTGCACGGCACGGGCACATCAACTAGTATAATTCTAATTACATACACATTGTCTGGATCACCATAACCTTAGAACTAGGAATTTAACTAAGCATGATCGAAGACATATTTGAATGATTTAAACTAGCAATCAACATATATGAAGTATTCAATAAACATAAGAGATAAGAAAATTTAGTCTCAATGATAAAATAATCCAAATTAATCCAGGCTAGAATAATAAACACCATTTTCAAATCAAACGGAGGCAAAGAATTCCCCAAAAGCTTGTCTGCGGTCACTCCAAACAAAAAAGAACAAAAGTAAGGGCATCCACAATGGAGGTTTTATGGATTTCTTAAACTTGAAAAATAAAAGGAAATAAAAAAAAATGACAGAAAATAACAGAAAATTGTAGTAGAAACTCACTTTGATTCTAGAGTAGTTTCTCTACTAAGAAACTCATTTCTTAATAAGAAACCCATGAAAAAAAAAAGCTAAAAATTAAGTTAAAAAACCCAAATTCATTCTCTATCCTCAATGCTCTAAAACCTAAAACTCCCACAACCTAAAACTCCCACAAAAAAACCAAGTCTAAATCTCACTTTTCGTAATCTCCCCCTAATTACGTCCACTGCCACAAAACTTTCTAGCGGGCCGGCCCATATCATTTGTTGTTGTTTCTTCAATGATCATGTGGGCCATTTCCTCAATTGGGTTGGGCACCTTCTTCTTTAATTTCAGTCCTGGACATACGCATGCACAACAACACTTTTAATTGTAAGTAGTATAGTCTCCGCGCCATGCGCGGTTTATTAATTAGTTTTATATATAATATAGTTTGTATGCAACAATCTATGATATTATAAAAGAAATAATCTCACGATCAATTTTCTTCAACTACAGTTCATAAGTGATTTTTTTATAATGAAATATTTGTACATAATTATTTTTGTAAAAAAAGAAACATCCAAAGTAAACATGTCTCAATAATTTAGTATAAAAATCATGAAATAAAAGAGTAAAATATATTAGACTTATAATTTAAACATTTTGAATTAAATTTGAAGCCTACAAAAAAGTTAACAAACTACTATTTTTTGAGAATTATTTAAAAAATCTAAAATTAAAAATGATTTATTTTTAGAGGATTAACAATAAAATGACACATAAGCTAAATGAAGTTATAATTAAGGGGAGAGCTTCAAATAACTTTCCTTTAATATATATATATATATATAGATTCCAATCGCTCAACGAGTCTCTCCAAATTTCAGTAGCTTGCACTCCATAATTGATAAGCGGTATTTTACATAGCGCTACTATAGGTTATTAGCTCATTTTGTATAGGATTATGCTAGATGTTATGATGTATTTTGTAATCATGGAGTTTTGGAGAGTTGAGTTACACATGAGATTACAGAAGATGATGCGGAGCATTGAAGCATAAGAAGAAGATTTGAAGCTGAAGAAGACCACAGGTAGCATTGGAAGCAGCTCAAGACGAAGCCAAGGAAGCCACAGAAGCCAAATCCGCGACCGTGGGTCACAAACCGCGATCGCAGAAAACCTACTAGACCAGCCAAGATCACAAAAGACATTCCGCGACCGCGGGTCCCAAACCGCGATCGCGGAAATTCCATCTGAAGAAGCCAGATTACAGAACAAAATCCGCGATCGCGGGTCCAAAACCGCGATCGCGGAAATCCGCCAGAGAAGACTTTCTTCATTTGCCCGATTTAGTATGTTGTGTTAAGTTTTGTAACGTTTTTATAACATTTTTACCTTCAATTTGTCAGTTGAATTCTGCAGAGATTTATAGGTTTTAGGTGTTAATGATCTTCCATCATCTTACACATTCTATTTTTCCAAGTTTTGAGAGTTTTGCTCAAGAACTTCATGAGTTGCTAAGTCCATTGGTTTTGCTTGACATTTGAAGCTTTCGGATTGATTAAGTTGTAAGATTTCTTTCCTTTTTTCTACTCTTATGATTGTCTCCATTCTCTTGTGTGTATTGTTATTGAATTAGATTTGCTCATTTAGATTGGCCATCTAAGTAGTTTCATCTCATTCATATTGCTATTGTTTGGTTATTTCTAGTTGAAATACCATACTTGTGTGTAGCACACACAATTTGCATGAACTAGTTGTGAATGTCAATTGTGAAGAGAATTGAGTACATGTCGAGTATTTGACTAGTTGTCTATGGTATTGCATGTATCTATCCATTCCTGAACTTAAAGCTGCTTTATTATTGAATCTTGATAGTTTCAAGGTTATAGTTGAGTAAGGGTTATTAGGACTAGTTGGACTAATAACTACATTAGAACAGGGATTAGAACGATCATATGAGTAATTCGACATAGGATTAAAAGGAGTTTATGATCAACTTGTTAATCTGTTAGTGGATAATTGTCAAGTGAAACACCTTCCATTGATATATTTACAATCCAAATCAACCTTCGTTACTTTGTTCTTCAAACATACCAACCCCCCCCCCCCCCCCTTGGTTACTTACACTCGTTAATCATTATTATAACTTTAAGAACCGATAACCTGATTCCCTTGGGATTCGACCCTTGCTTGCCTACTATACTTGTTAGTGAGCTTGTTGGGATTACTTGACTTGACATACGACAATCCGCCTCGTCAATAATCTTCAAATCAAATTTAGTATAAAAATATCTGAAACAAATAAAAATACGTGATATAAAAGATATAACATATCAATAAGAATGACCTAATTTAATACTCCCTCCGTCTAGCAATATAAGTCACTGAAGCATTTTGCATTTGTAACATAATATAGGTCTTTGAAGCTTTTTTACCCAAATATTTCCAACTACACCCTTATTCTAATTATTTCTTTTAATTAGGTAGTGTAAAGAAAAATATGTATAAGGAAAATTATGTGAGTATCCCTAAATAAAAGATTTACTAATATCAGTATAAGTTTAATTAGGTAAATAGTAGCCTAATTAATTTAAAAGGTGAATTATTGAAAAGGGAGGAAAGTAAGGGGAGTTTTGACATATAAATTAATTCAAAATGCTTCAGGGACTTATTTTCCTAAACGGAGGGAGTACGTAACTAGACTCCTAAAATATGTATATATTAGGTGTTATCAAAATCTTCAAGCTTAATCCGTGTTTGTCCTCAAGTAAGTACACAATCAATAAATCCACAAAATATGACAGGTTGAAAACACTCATGAAGGACTAAACATGAGACAAAACCATTATAACATGACTCACAACCAATACAATAAATCAAGCTAGTTCTTCCACTCTAGTTCTCACAAGGATAAGAAATGAGATCACTTCATTCATGGGTTTAGGTATGTGTTTCACTCAATAACAATCCTCAACTTTGAATGCTAAACTACCGTAAGCTTGCAACAATGTTCTTAATCTACACTATTATAGACTATGTACATGACAAAAATCTTGAAGTCTTTTCCAGCTTGTAATGGAGCCATGGTAAAACATAAGGCATAGGAATATTTTGGCCATGAGGAGCTAAATCCGGGAAGAAAATCTTACCAAGACAACGCCAAGCGAAAATACCCTTCAATTGAATTTAAACCTTGAGAACCCATACAACTCATTAATTTGATTGCTTTTTTGGGTGGGAAGAGAGGCGACACTCTCTAGCATTTTATTGAAATAGAAATAGCTAATTCATAACCAAACGAGGCATAGCTAAGCCCCTTACATCATCTGACAAAATAACTCTAACAATGTTCAGAGCATGCTGAAAGAAATGAAAACCTAAATTAAGCGAATAGGCATAGTTTGCTAATCCATTTGCAAGACGATTAGCCTCCCTATACACATGAAATGAGTAAACCGAACAATCCAATCCCTAGTTAACAAGTCATGGCACATGCGTACCAGGAAGGAGAGGGGATACGAATCAACAATCCCAGTCCTAAGAAAACCCACCACCAATTGAGAATCCACCTCGACAATAATCCGACGAAAGCCTAACTCCCAAGATATGTTCATCCCGTAGTACACACCCCAAAGTTCAGCCACTGGGGCCGTGCATATGCCAATGTTCAGTACAAAACCACTTTTCTAGCTCCCATCTTCCCCTCTAATCGCCCCTCCAGCGGAAGCAAGCCCCGGGTTGCCCCTAGATGCCCCATCTGTATTAAGCGTAACCAAGTTAGTAGTAGGCCTACTCCACCCAACATCCCGAACGGACATGATGCTGATAATACCTCCCCGATTAGCAATACTATGGCCATTCCAGTACTCCTCTGAAGTCTTCGTAATGAAAACAATCTTATCTCTAGTATTGTTGGTATCACCAAAAATCTTCTCATTTCTCCATTTCGAAGCCCACCACAAAGTAGTAGCAAAAACAGTTGGCCATTTCCTTTCCGAACCGAACTCCCGATCACCATTCAAGTTTACAAAAATTCACTCCATAAAAGGCATATCCATGAATTCATCAATCTTCTCAGGCGTGACAAATTCCCGCCAAACCCAAGCAATTTCCCGTCAATCCCGAAGCACATGAATAATAGTCTCTCCCTCAAGGTTACATATGCTGCAAACTTCATCACTGCACAACTTCCTGCGGTTTCTCTCAGAATTAATAAGAATCCGTCCATGAACGGCAAGCCAGATAAATACCTGGACTCACTCCGGCACCCAAAGTCTCCATATTTTGCTGAATATTTTCTCCCATTGTTGGCCAATCGTCACGTCACTGCAGATCATGCCATATGCAGACTTAACCGAATATTCTCCATTAGGCGTGGGCGACCAGGAAAAGCGATCGTGAGAACCAGGGATCCCATCGAGAGCCATGGCAGCCAGACGCAGTAAATGATCCTCATCAAAACTGTTTTGCACCAAACTGACGTTCCATCCCACTCCCTGGAGCCAAAAATCCCCCACTTTCAGGTGTTGTTCATTACAGTCACTGGAATCCATCTTCACTTCCAGCAAAGGGTAATTTGTAAGCCATTCATCAGACCAAAAGTTGATCTCCCTACCATTACCAAGGGCCCAAGCAATACCCTTTGAGATTACCTCTCGATAGCCCACATTCATAGACTTCCACACCGCAGAAACCCTCGGCTTGGCCTTAGCATTTTCCAGCTCATGTATATTACTCAGACCATACTTGTTGTGTAGGATACGGGCCCATAAGTTGTTCTCATCACGTAATAATCTCCATCCCAACTTCCCAATCATCGCCAGATTCATAGACTTATGTCTTCTAATACCTGCTCCACCATCCTTTTTGTTCTTACACATTGTCTTCCGGGAGATCAAATGCATTTTTCTCCTTCCCTCGGTGTTTCCCCAAACAAACTGCCTACTGATTTTATCGAGGGTCTTGAGTGTGCTGGCCGGTAACAAAATGGAACCCATCGTATGGATAGGAATAGCGATGATAACGGCCTTAGTTAACGTAATACGTCCAGCTAAACTGAGGCATCTACTATTCCACCCGGCCAATCTAGCAGTCACCCTTTCGATTGTTTCCATGAAAGTATCTTTGTTAATCCTCTTTTGAAGGATCGTCATACCAAGATAACGACCAAGTTCCCGAGTACACGAGATGCCACTCTCTGCACTTATATTGGCACTAAGATTACGGTCCACATTCTCAGAAAAGAAGATCTTGGATTTCTCTAAGCTAACTTTATGTCCAGAGGCGTTGCAGAATTCAACAAGCACCCTTCTCAACACTCTAATCTGCGACAAAGAAGCTTCGGCGAAAAGGATTAAGTCGTCAGCAAAGCAAATATGAGAAAGTGAGGCGAGAAAGTTTAATCGGTTTCCACTCCTTATTCTCAACAGCACGGTCAATCAGGTGACAGAGTCTCTCCATGCACAAAACGAAGAGATAAGGGGAGAGGGGGTCTCCTTGTCTTAGTCCTTTTTGAGGGACAAACTCCTCCGTACACTCACCATTCCACATGACACGCATACCTGGCGAACGAACACAGCTCATAATCCATGTAATCCACGAATGGGAGAAGCCGACAACACTTAAGGTATCTTCCAGGAAATCCCATCTGATTCTGTCATACGCTTTCTCAAGGTCAAGCTTAAGAAGCATCCACCCTCTCTTCCCCTTCTTCTTCCTCATTAAATGAATTGCTTCTTGTACAATCACAATATTATCGGTACTTAATCTCCCAGGTATGAAACTACTTTGAACAGGGCCAACATGCTTTAAGATGACTTTCTTCATACGGTTCACGGTCTTCGTAATAGCATTAAACAAGACGTTGCAAAGACTTATAGGGCGAAACTGTTCAATCCTCTTAGGTTTATTAACCTTAGCAATAAGCACTAAAAGAACATCATTAGTGTTCTGTGGGAGAACACTGGTAGCAAAAAACTCCATCACAGAGTTAACAGCAGACTCACCCAAAAGGTCCCAACAACGTTGGAAAAACACAAGTTGATAGCCGTCCGGGCCCGGTGCCTTATAGGCCCCCATCTCCATAATAGCAAGCTTAATCTCCGCACCATAGAAAGGTTTATCCAGCTCACGTAGATCAGACTCAGAGAGTCTCTGAAAGCCGTCCATGGACAGAACAATATGTGGCCCATCATTACTATCTAGCGCAAACAGAGACTTATAGTAGGACACAGTCAGACGTTGAAGACTATCAACATCGGTTACGCAGTTCCCATCACTCCCGCGTAACGACTCGATCCTATTACGACGTCTCCTGATCACAGTCGAAGTGTGGAAGAAAGAGGTGTTGCGATCTTTAGTTTGATTGCTTCTTCTTCTTTATTTCAATCTGTTTTCTTCTTTCTTTTTTTCTTTTTTTGATTTTCCTTTCATTTTGATTCTTTTTTCTTTTTTTCTTAGAAGAATGATGCGCCCCTGCCCTCTCTTACAGCCACAGAAGAAGAGGAGGCTCTCACTCTACCTCCTAGCGCTCCCATGACTAGGCAACGCGCAAAAGCTATCGCCGAGGCAGTGCAATCCTTTGTGACCAAAGCTATGGCAAGCAACTATACAAGCCAAGAGGCGCCTAGGTCCCTCCTACTTTCAACTCTCGAAGATCATCCTGGGACCATGGCCATCGGCACCTGCAACCTTCTATGTCTACGCTACCCTGTCACATACAAGCGCAAGCAGAGGTTCTCCCCCCAAGCTTTCAAGATCAAGGCGCCTCCTTCCAAGCGCAAGCGCCAGAGACCACCTATCGGCGCCCAACCCCACCGGCGCACTTTCCACCGGCGCCGGCACAAACCTCCACCAAAGGCCCGGACGCCGCAGACCCCCCAGAATAGGCGCGGAGCTTCCCTTTTGAGACAAGACCAATCTATTTGGTTTTGTTATCTTATCTTGTTGTCTCAAACTAGGTTGTCTTTATTTGGACTTGTTGTCGCTATTTGCATTTGTTGTCTCGATCCCATGTTCGGAGACTTTCCGTTTTTAGAAAGTTGTTCGTCTCGGGTTTTGCTAGCGTTTTAGAACTTTCTATTTTTATAAAGTTTCTAAATATGGAGTGGTCCAGCCTTGCATGGTTTGGGCCGTCCTATTGGGCTCTTGGCGCTCAAGCCCAAGCTCGCCCAACCCTAGCTGTCGGCCCCTCTCCCTTTCTAGGTCTACCCGTCATTTTCCCGTATGTTTTCCTTTATAAGGCTTTCCGCCTCCTTCGTAACGGGTATGCTTATATTAATGAACCTAGAACCATTGTTGAGACGAATGAATTCCTCCATCTTCTAGGTCTGGGCGTCACCTTCCTTCGGGCTCTGACTTCTAGTCTCCTTCACCATAGGCTTCTAATCCCTTCGTCTACATCCTGAACCCAAATTTCTCATAGCTTCTAGCCTCTTTCTTCTACATCTCCAACCCGAAGTTCCTTTGTTTGAGTATCCCTCAATCGACACCCTAGAAACCCTCACCAAACCAGTTTGTTGGAGCCCAATCAACACTCATATCCCAATTCGGCGAACCTCTCGTCGTCTATATCCAAATCTTCCGCTGCATACTCCCATATCGACCCTCCTTCCCCAAAAAGACATCCACCAAGACACTTTCAAGGTTTCAGTTGAAGATCCTCGAGCGCTATTGGCTTTCCAGACACCAGGCGCGCATCAACTGACATCAGAGCAAGGTTATCTTGTAAGTGTTAATTGTCTTTTACACTATCTTTTCATTTCACTCACCTTCGATCCATTTGTGCAGAATTTTTTTTCTCACACCCATTTGCTCACGGCTTTTTGCCAAATTAAATCTGGAAAAAAAAAAATTCACAACAAAAAAATTACTCAAACCCTAGGTTGATTCTACGCTTTCCTTACAAGGAATCATACCAAAAATAGCCTTCAAATCGTACTAGCCTTTGACCATAGGATTGCCGAAATATTTGCATGATTTTCTAGTTAGGATCTTGCATATCTTATCTTGCATATCTTATCAGTCATATCTTGCATATCTTGACTTTCACAAATATCTCGAACCAAATCAAATCAAATCATATCTTCGAGATATTGTAAATCAAAAAAAAAAAAAAAAGAGCCAAAAGGCTTATAGTTCGGCCAAGGCATAGCCCAAATAAGGTAACCCTTGAGCCTACACAGATTTGGTTCGATCCATCTTCGTTTCTCATCACCGTCTAGAGTCGCTTGATTGTTTGCCTTTGCCTTGCATGCTACTTATCTTGCAATTGTGTTTGATTTGAAAGCTTGTTGAGTTGTGACGAGGCGAATTTGTCGTGTGCCAAGTCAAGTAATCCTAACATGCAAACTAAGTAATATAGTGCGCAAGTAAGGGTCGAATCCCAAGAGAATCAGTTTATCAAATTCTTAAGTTATCACAATGACTAACCAATAAACGTAACCAAAAGGGGGGTTTTGTGGTTTTGATACGAAGTATCGAATGTCAACTTGGTTATAACAAGATTAAGCGAAGTGTTCCACTTAGCGATTATCCACAATTAGATTAACAAGTTGATCTTAGAATCCTTTTTATCCCTATGTCAAGTTCTCAAATGATCGTTCTAATTCCTGTTCTTGAATAGTTATTAGTCCAACTAGTCCTAATAACCCTTACTCGATTATAACCTCGAAACTATCAAAGTTCAATAACAAAGTAGCAATGCATTCAGGAATAGATAGATACATGCAATATCATGGACAACTAGTCGGATACTCGACATGTACTCAACTCTCTTCTCTAATAACAATCACAACTAGTTCATGCAAATAGATTGTGCTACACAACAAGTATGATAATTCAACTAGAAGTATCAAACTCTAGCAATATGAACAAGACACAACTAACTTAGGTGATCAATCTAAAGTAGTGAATCTAGTTCATCGACAATACAAACAAGAGAGTTGAGACAATCTAAGAGTAGACAAAAGGAAAGGATAAACTCACAACTTGTTGAATCCAAAAGCTTCAAACGCCAAGTGAAACAAAGAACATTAGCAACTCATAAGTTTGTGAAATACTCTCCAAAAACTTAAGCAAAACAAAGACTAGATGATCAAGGATGATCATCCACTACCTATGTAGTATCAACTAATGTAACAGCCGAATTAAGGTACTAAAAAACGTATGGAAAGTTACAAAATTAAACACAAATTACTTCAAATGGCAAAGACATCAATTTGATTCTTCTGTCGAGGAACCGCACCCGCGGGTTGAGAGCCGCGGGCGCGGTTTTGAGTTTCTTCAGATTCTCAGAATGGCAGAGGGCCGCGGGCGCGGCTTGAGCTTTCTCGAAAGCGTTGGCTGAAGGTGAAACCCGCGGGTGCGGTTTGAGACCCGCGGGTGTGGCTTGAGCTTTCTCGAATCCTTGTCTGAGGATGAAACCCGCGGGTGCGGCTTGAGACCCGCGGGTGCGGCTTTGTTGTCTGAGGCAGAACCTGCTGATTTCTTCAAGTCTTCGTCTTCGTCTTCAGCAGCTTCTTCCTTATGCTTCAATGCTTCCAATGCTTGTATCATCTCTTGGAATCTCGTATGTAAATCTTCTCTCGAACAGCTCCATGATACAGATTATATAGAAACAAATAACATAATCCTATACAAAACTAGCTAATAATCCATAGTTGCGGTATGTAAAACACCGCTTATCAAACTCCCCCATACTTAGACCTTGCTCGTCCCCGAGTAAGCTAAAAGAACTTACTTTTTTACAATAATCACTCAAAGATCTCAGGAAGTATGAAAAAGAAAGAAACTACAAATTACTAACACATTTAGTATACAAACAATATGATGAGAAAGAAATCTATCAATTTTGGTCTTCTATAGTGGTTAACATGCAAAAACTTTTGTCCTAAGACACTCATTTCACTCATTTTGCCTAGGCGCCTCGAAAGGTTTTCACCTAGCCACTCATTTCATTTTCAATCTCACCATTCCTTACCGCCCTCAAGTCCTTTTTTTGCCAAGCCTAATGCAAGCCGAACTACCCGCTTATTGCATGGATTTTTCCATCCCAGGATTTTCATTTGCCTTTTTTCGTATTTATGTGGCTTTTTCTGTTTTTAATTCCATGCAAAGTACAACAAAATAAAAACCGAAGGGAAATAACAAGGAAATGAAACTACTCTAGGATAAGCAATGAACTAATTTCCCTCCCCCATACTTGTAGTGCACAATGCCCTCAGTGTGTAAGACATAGAAAAATAATGAGGAAGAGAGAAAGAAGCTCACTGATCCGGGTCATCCCGGTTTGGATATTCGGGCCAACGAGCATGCATGTCGAGCCGTAAGTCATCCACCGACTGTTGCAGCCTCTCAACATTTTGGTTCACCGTCTGAACCGACTGGTAGACAAACTCAATCCGCTCGAAAAGACGTTGCTCCCAAGGTATGTCAGCAGGAGCTGCAGATGATGAGCCTTCACCCCATTGCCTCTGAGGCTGAAAACGAGGGGCAGGCTCCTGGAAGTCATCATCAACCTCATCCTCAAGGTCAGCTGGCTGCTGATCCAGCTGCGGAACCGGCTCCTGGATGCTGATCCCACCGCGAGCTCGTCGTCGAGCAGCTGCACGAGGGGGAGCGGGTGTGGGGTTGATCCTAAAAGTATGGGCTGGCCCATAAGCAAAATCCTCGGTGAGAGAAATCTCGGGAGGACCGAGCCAAACCCACATCCGCTCGTCTTCATTTACTGTAACCGACTTGAGCCACCTAAGTCGGGTTTGCAGAAATGTGGTATCGAGCAAATAGGGACCCATTGAGGGGTCCGGACTACCTACGCAGTCAAGCGTCTCCCAGTCGGGGACGACAACCTCTAAGATGAGGGTGATCATGCCACCCAAAGCAATCTGTCCCCTTGGTTTTGAGCGGGTTGTCTTACAGGAGTGAACAAAAAGTGAGAGCCAATCCGGAATTACCTGACATTCCGGCATAAGAGCATATAGATACTTCAGCTGGTAGGCAGGCACCTTGTTCACCTCAGAAAGCCCAAAGAAGGCCATAGATAGGGCCCGCTGTGTCAGGCGGAGACATGGATGGGACATCTTAGCATTGTAGTCATTACCATGGGTGTCCCGAACTTGTCCCGTCCATGTGTACCAGACCTGTGTCGGGCTGTCGCCAACTGTAGTGTCATAATCTGCAGAGGGAACCTGAGAGATTCCCAAGATGTGGCGCAGCTGTTCGGCCTGAACTGTAAAGGACCGTCCATTGTAAATGAACTGGATGGCCGAGATGAAGGTGGTCTCCGAGACGGTCTTGGACTTGAGGCTTGCCAGAAACTGATAGGTAGCCTCGGCATGAGTGGGGGCTGACCTGTACAAGAAACCCTGCAGCCCTGCGTGCTCAAGCATGGCCTCAGTGCATGCAGTCATACCCAAATCATCGAGGGTACGTGGATGAAAAAAATCTCGTGGCTACACACTGCTTAGCCCTTAAATAAGCTAAGTTGGTCTGAACCTGTTGTTGCCACAAATCATTTTTGTGGCCTCGGGATGTTCCTGCTGCAGCCATCAAAGTGTATACGCAAAACAAATGCTACCACAAATCCGCACACAACAAATATACCAAGCAGCAGCAGCAGCAACACAATAGCAAAAAGCCCTCCCCGAGGCGTAAGAAAATCAACAACGACGAGGGCGGTTGTCAAAAAAAAACTTACTGAAATCAGCAATGGACGACAGAGGTGAAAGCCGCGGGTGCGGGTTGGGAGCCGCGGGCGCGGTTGTGTAGCCGCGGGTGCGGTTTGTGTGAGCTGGAGAATTCTTGACAGGGCGAGGCCGCGGGTGCGGGTTTGTAGCCGCGGGTGCGGGTTCGTCTAGACAGAATTTCTGGGCAGGGTGAGGGTGCGGGTGCGGGTGGGAGCTTTTGAGCCGCGGTTGCGGTTGGATTCCGGCGCGGGTGCGGGTGTGGGTGCGTGTGCGGGTGCGGAGGAGGATTTGGTGGGAGGTTTTTGATGTTTGAGAGGTAGGGTACGAGGGAAGTGGGAAGTGAGAGAGTTTTATGTGGGGGCGGGGGTAGAGAATGAAATTTGATATGGAGAAGGGTAGAAAATGAAATTCGAGATGGAGAAGGGTAGAAGATGAACCGTCAATTCCTTTTTCTGTTCTTTTTTTTTCTTTTTTTTCTTTTTTTTTCTTTTTTTTTCATAAACGAAAAGAAGACCCGTCAATTCCTTTAGTAGCAAACGACCATCGTCTTCTCGTCTTGACTTCCTAGAAAATAGAAAACAAAACAATTAAAAAGAAAATGAAATTCAAGGGAAAAAGAAGAATACCCTGGGTTGCCTTCCAAGCAGCGCCTTGGTTAGAGTCGTGGCTCGACTTGGTTTCCCGTCTTCAATTTTCCAAAGTTGGCTCTTCTAGAGCCATTTCATCGAAAGACACTTTGGTGAATCCCTCATGGTAAGGCTTTAACCTTTGACCATTCACCTTGAAGACGGTGTGGTTGTCTTTGTCAAACAACTCCACGGCGCCATGAGGAAAGACGCGAGCAACAACATACGGGCCATTCCACCGGGATCGCAACTTACCTGGAAAAAGTTGAAGACGAGATTGGTAGAGCAAGACCTTGTCTCCCGCCTTGAAATCTTTCCTCAAGATGTTCTTGTCATGCCAAGCCTTCGTCTTTTCCTTGTAGATCACCGCATTCTCATACGCATCCCGGCGTATCTCTTCAAGCTCTTCAACCGGTGCCTGCGCAATAGAAGGAAGAAGCTTTTCGCTCTCCAAAGTTAGTAGCATGGGCCGACTGGCCAAAATTTTACCCGAAGCGTCTAGACGAGCTATAACACTTTGAATCTCAGGTGGAAGAGACAAATCAAGTGTTGGTGAGTGAACGATGCTGTGTTCTAATACTATAGGATCAAATACATCAATTGAACAAGTAGACGCAGCATCTTCGACGGGGTGTTTCATAGCATCAAAAATGTTAAATTGAACTATTTCTCCATCGAACTCTAAAGTGAGAGATCCACTAGCCAAATCAATCTTTGTGTTAGCGGTTCGCATGAAGGGTCTCCCAAGCAAAACAGGAGCAGCTTGCCCATCATGTTCCATGTCTAACACAAAGAAATCAACGGGAAAGAACAAATTATCCACCATAACCAAAATGTTTTCAACTACACCTTTAGGATACACGGTGGACCTATCGGCTAGTTGAATAACAATTCTGGTTTCATGAAGTGGACCTAACCCGAGAATCTTATAGAGAGAGTAAGGCAACACATTTATCGATGCACCCAAATCGAGCATGGCTCGTTCAAAATGTGTGTCGCCTATACGGCAAGGTATGCTGACCATGCCCGGATCGCTGCACTTCTTAGGCATTCGCCTTTGAAATACAGCGGAGACACGCTCGCTTACCGTCACCTTTTGTTGCCCTTTCAACTTTTGATTCCTCTTTATTGTGCAAAGTTCTTTTAAAAACTTTGCATATCGAGGAATGCTTTTAATTAACTTGAGCAAGGGGATGTTTACCTCACATTTGCTAAACGTCTCAAACAACTCCTTGTCGTTTTCCGGCCTTTTGGTGTTCCTAAGGGCATCGGGAAACGGGGCGGGAGGCTTGGTGGAGTTGAGAGGTGGAAAGTTGGGGCGAACGTAGTTGTCCTGTCTCAACTGGAAATCCCCCCTATCCTCCACTTCGAGTTTAGCATTTTGTGAAGGAAAGTCTGAAATTTTTACCTCGGTGGAGGAGCGGCGGGTGCGGTTTTCAACCTGCGGGCGCGGCTCGTCAGTGCAATTGTCTTCTGGCGCAGTGGAGGAGCCGCGGGCGCGGCTCGTCAGTGCAATTGTCTTCTGGCGCAGTGGAGGAGCCGCGGGCGCGGTTCTCGGCTGTCCTCAGAATCCAATTTTTCTGCCGAAGCCTCGACAACGTTTTTGGTTTCCCCCAAAATCTTACCACTTCTTGTTGTCACTGCACTTACATTTCTGGTTGGATTCACCACCGTTTGGGACGGTAGAGAATTGGAATTTTGTTGTGCAATGGTGGTAACAGCTTCAGCCAACTGCCCAATTTTCTTCTCCATGTTCTTGATGCTCGACTCAGTCGTTTGAACATGAGTTGTGAAGTGTTGAGTCAAGGATCTCAGCAGCTCCGCAGTTGATGGTCCAGCATTGGGTCGAGGGCCTTGAGCTTGTTGTTGGGGCTCATTTGGATCACGCCACCGAAAATTGGGATGATCTCTATACCTCGGGTTGTAGTTATTTTGTTGATCACCACGAGGTCGTGGGGGTCCATACCCGCCAGCAGCAGCATTGACTTCAGCAACATCTTCACCTTCAAGCTCAGGGCATTTATCTGTAAAATGAGAAGGGTCAGAACAAATACCACATACCTTTACTTGTTGTTGTTGTCCTTTTTGCAACTGAGAGACCATCTTCTTCAACTCTACAAGCTCAGCTACAAGAGCGGGATCCCCTGAACTTGCTGCGTGCACTCCCTTTTTGGTGTATATCCTACCAAAACTCCTTGTGCTCTCCGCCATATCTTGCAATTTCTCCATGGCATCCTCCGGCGTCATGTTGAGAATATTCCCACCACACGCAGCATCAACCATCCTCCTTTCTTGGCTAAGGAGACCATTGCAAATGTAAAGCACAAGATCCTCGGTATCATACCCATGAAAAGGGCACGAAGCACAAAACCCCTTGAAGCGTTCAAGGTAGTCATAGAGCGTTTCGTCTTCACTTTGCTCGACATGGGCTATCTCCTTCTTGAGAGCATTTGCCTTCTTCACTGGAAAATACTTGCTCAAGAACACCTTATGCAACTTTTCCCAATTATCAACCGAACCGGTTGGCAGATGGTAATACCAAGAACGAGCACCATCCTTCAAAGTGAACCCGAAGGCTCTCATCTTGATCTCCTCTTCCGTAACATTTGGCGGTTTGGTTGTCATGCAAATGTCATGAAATTGGTTCAAATGCATGATTGGATCCTCTCCAGCCAAACCATGGAAACTTGGGAGCAAATTGATCACCCCCGACTTGAGCTCGAAAGTCACCCCATGAGCAAGGGGTGGGATAACCACAGCTTGAGGTTGTTGTGTCAGGTTCGGTGTTTGCCGCTCTCTCAAAGTGCGAGTAACACCACCTCCTGGTAGCCTTGTCTCAATTAGCTCTCGTTGAGCGTTAACGACCAACTGAATGTCAGCCAATTGACGCTGCACTTCAGCAAGAGCTTCTCGATCGGCCATTTCTACTATCTCAGTCCCGACTCTGTTCTCTCTTCGATTCCGATGAAAAGTTCTCTCGATCTCTGAATCAAGACTAGAAAGAGGCTGATTAGTAGGACGGGTGTTGACCATTCACTAGTCAACACTAAAGTTAGTCAAAATAAGAACTGAAAAATATGAAAATTTGATTCCCCGGCAACGGCGCCAAATTTGACGAGGCGAATTTGTCGTGTGCCTAGTCAAGTAATCCTAACATGCAAACTAAGTAATATAGTGCGCAAGTAAGGGTCGAATCCCAAGAGAATCAGTTTATCAAATTCTTAAGTTATCACAATGACTAACCAATAAACGTAACCAAAAGGGGGGTTTTGTGGTTTTGATACGAAGTATCGAATGTCAACTTGGTTATAACAAGATTAAGCGAAGTGTTCCACTTAGCGATTATCCACAATTAGATTAACAAGTTGATCTTAGAATCCTTTTTATCCCTATGTCAAGTTCTCAAATGATCGTTCTAATTCCTGTTCTTGAATAGTTATTAGTCCAACTAGTCCTAATAACCCTTACTCGATTATAACCTCGAAACTATCAAAGTTCAATAACAAAGTAGCAATGCATTCAGGAATAGATAGATACATGCAATATCATGGACAACTAGTCGGATACTCGACATGTACTCAACTCTCTTCTCTAATAACAATCACAACTAGTTCATGCAAATAGATTGTGCTACACAACAAGTATGATAATTCAACTAGAAGTATCAAACTCTAGCAATATGAACAAGACACAACTAACTTAGGTGATCAATCTAAAGTAGTGAATCTAGTTCATCGACAATACAAACAAGAGAGTTGAGACAATCAAAGAGTAGACAAAAGGAAAGGATAAACTCACAACTTGTTGAATCCAAAAGCTTCAAACGCCAAGTGAAACAAAGAACCTTAGCAACTCATAAGTTTGTGAAATACTCTCCAAAAACTTAAGCAAAACAAAGACTAGATGATCAAGGATGATCATCCACTACCTATATAGTATCAACTAATATAACAGCCGAATTAAGGTACTAAAAAACGTATGGAAAGTTACAAAATTAAACACAAATTACTTCAAATGGCAAAGACATCAATTTGATTCTTCTGTCGAGGGACCGCACCCGCGGGTTGAGAGCCGCGGGCGCGGTTTTGAGTTTCTTCAGATTCTCAGAATGGCAGAGGGCCGCGGGCGCGGTTTGGGACCCGCGGGCGCGGCTTGAGCTTTCTCGAAAGCGTTGGCTGAAGGTGAAACCCGCGGGCGCGGTTTGAGACCCGCGGGTGCGGCTTGAGCTTTCTCGAATCCTTGGGGTTCGTTTTTGTACACTATTACTCGTCGGAATGTCTACATTTGCAGGAGAGGATCTCGGCTTACCTACCTTCCAAATTCAGCCACCCTCTCAAATCTTAGTAGCCCGGCGCATTTTATCAATACAAGAAGCACCAACCCAGGATCAGCGTGACAATCTCTTTCACACAAGATGTTTATTCAAGCAATCAACATTGAGTGTGATAATCGATGGAGGAAGCTGCTGCAATCTCATTAATGAGAAAGTAGTGAAACATTATATCTTGCCTACAACTCCACACCCAGAACCATATGGGCTGCAATGGCTCAAATCAAGTAGAGGTGAACAAGTAACCAAGCAATGTTTAATTTCTTTCTCTATTGGTTTATATTCTGATTCAGTGCTATGTGACATAGTACCCATGGACGCCACTCATCTTCTACTTGGACGTCCATGCCAACTTGATAGACGTGTTATCCATGATGGGTATTTAAATACATATTTATTTACCTATAATGGAAAACGCGTCACCCTCTTACCTATGTCGCCACATGAGATCTTACAGGACATGGCAGAACGAGAAAGAAACAAAGTTGTTCAAAGGGAACAAAAAAAGTCAAAGCCAAGTCTAGGAGTCATAGAAAGTGGTCACGACACAATCCTAGGAGCAAACAATCCACAAGAATCCGCAGAACCTAGTGTGATACACCTATCCCTTGGTGACCCTCAATTGGAAGCCCATCAAGGCATCAAGCCACAGGCCACCGAGCGCAAACCACCAGACCCACATTCTGTCTCGAGCGCTGCATCTAGTGGCCAGAAATATGAGGATTTAGCCAAAGAGCGCCGAGAGAAGTCAGAGAGCGCTCGGATAACCAAGCATCCAGGCGCAATCCAAGGCACTTGCGAACAACGAGTGTTTATGACTCGTCCAACTGACTTGGACGACATTATTCAGGGAAGGCTTCCGTGCTTCCTTTTATGCCCTAAACTTTGCATTTCAACTGGAAAGGAACAAATTGATCTCCCTCGTTGCATACAATCTGTTTTGCATGATTACAAAGATGTGTTCCCATACGAACTACCAGACGGACTTCCCTCGGTTAGAGGCATTGAGCACCAAATAGACTTTGTGCCCGAAGCCTCTTTACCAAACCGGGCCGCCTACAGAGCAAGCCCGGAAGAAACTCATGAGCTTCAACGACAAGTGCAAGAACTCATTGAAAGAGGCTATGTTCGAGAAAGTTTGAGCCCTTGTGCAGTACCAGTGATTCTGGTTCCAAAGAAGGATGGAACTTGGAGAATGTGTGTGGACTGCAGAGCAATCAACCAGATCACAGTCAAGTACATACATCCCATTCCACGTCTGGATGATATGCTCGATGAACTGCATGGTGCTACAATATTTTCCAAGATTGACTTGAAGAGTGGATACCATCAGATTAGAATGAAGGCTGGCGATGAGTGGAAGACGGCCTTCAAGACAAAATACGGCCTGAACGAGTGGTTGGTCATGCCCTTTGGACTCGCCAACGCACCGTCCACTTTCATGCGCCTCATGAACCATGTGATGCGCCAATACCTTGGTAAGTTTGTCGTCGTTTATTTTGATGACATTTTGGTATATAGCCGCAGCCTGGAAGAGCACACAGAGCACCTAAAACAAGTGCTAGACTGTCTCCGAAAACAGCAACTATTTGCCAATTTGAAGAAGTGCAGTTTTGTGGCCGAGAGCACAATTTTCTTGGGATTTGTGGTCTCTAAAGACGGCCTAACGGTTGGCGAAGAGAAAATTAGAGCAATCAAAGAATGGCCACAGCCTACTACGAGCACAATGGTACGATCCTTCTTAGGTTTATCCGGATTCTACAGAAGATTTGTTCGAGACATCAGCACCATAGCTGATGCGGGAGCATCTGAGTTATCATCAAGGACGCCTCGTCCTAAATCTAAAGATGTGCTAACCACTGGAGCTAGGGCTAAATATCGCTATGAGCCATCATTCAAGTCATTGATAGTAGCCCGAGCTCGTATTGTAGCCATTCAAGCTCGTAGAGATCGGGTTCGAGTCAAGATGAGAAGTCAAGTACTGAAGATGAAATAAACTAGACTTCAAGACGAAACTCTAGGCTTTGGAATCGCTTAATTCTGATCTCGGACGAGAGAGAACGAGCCGTTTCAAGAAGAGCTGTCGGCGACATGTCTACAAATCCGCGACCGCGGATCTTGGGCTGATTCCATTGATTCGCAGAACTAAATCCGCGACCGCGGCTCCAATTCCACGCCCGCGGATTCCCTGCTGAAGATATCCGAGATATCTTTGATTTAATTCGTTTTCGGGATTTATTTCTTTCCATTGGTTTTGTTATTTTAGGAGATGCTTTTATTTACTTATTTCTTTTAATTGGCCACCTTATTGACCCTATATAAGGTTTGCCCTAGTTATTGTTTAGCCCCCCCCCCCCCACCCCACCCCCCTCCCACCCCCCACCCCCCACCCCCCACCCAGACTTTGATATTGAATACAGCATTTATCGTTTTTCCTCCCAAAAGAGAGCTTTTGTGAGAAGAGTGCCCCGTGTGCATTGTTGTTGAACTCGCCCTAGTTGTACTTGTGTGTGTCAATCTCCTCCATAAGGTTGGTGCTATCGGGACTCCCTAGAGCATCCTCCAGGTGCCTTGACCCACCATAGTCATTGTGTTTGGTTGTAATCATCCGTTGGAGTTTCTTCATCATTCGGTAAGGTTCTTGTTCTTAAGTTCAGGGGTTTTATCGTTGTTTGATTTGGTTCCAATTGGCCTATCATTCGACTTATCCTTCTTTCATCTCATTCTAATTCCGCTTTTCTTCTCTGTTCGAGGTTTGGTGTCTAGATCGGACAACAACGGCTTATCCCCGCATCAATAGCTATCCCACTGCACGAGCTGACAAAGAAGGGTTGCACTTTTAAGTGGCTTGAGACACATGAATCTGCGTTTCAGAAACTCAAGACTTGTTTGTGCGAGGCTCCCTTGTTACAATTGCCAGACTTCGAGAAAACCTTTGATGTCGAATGTGATGCGTCAAACTTTGGAATTGGTGGTGTTTTGCTACAAGAAAAGTGCCCCATTGCATACTTCAGTGAGAAATTAAGTGGGGCAACGCTGCACTACCCCACTTATGACAAAGAACTTTATGCACTCATTCTAGTGTTGAAGACTTGGCAACATTACTTGTGGCCAAAACAGTTTGTCATTCATTCTGACCATGTTGCATTGCAATATCTCAAGAGTCAGGCCACTTTGGGACGACGACATGCTCGGTGGGTAGAATTCATGGAGACATTTCCCTATGTTGTTGTCCATAAGAAAGGTAAGGAGAATGTGGTAGCCGACGCCCTTTCTCGAAGGTATATTCTCCTAACTCAACTTCAAGCTAAGATCTTAGGGTTTTCATTGCTAAAAGAATTGTATGCTGAAGATCCATACTTCAAACCAATTCTTGATTCTTGCTTAGCTAACCAAGTTGTGGAAAATTTTTGCCTCATTGACGGTTTCCTTTATAAAATGGGACGCTTGTGTATTCCTTTGTCCTCTATTAGGATACTTCTTATGCAGGAAGCACATGAAGGGCGTGGACATTTTGGGTCTACTAAAACCTTGGCCGCACTTAAAGAACACTTCTTTTGGCCACATATGAGGAAGCAAGTTGAGAAATTTTGCAACAGCTGCGTGGCTTGTCACGAGGCAAAGTCGAGAGCAAACCCCCATGGTCTTTACACACCATTGCCCATTCCGACCATTCCTTGGGAAGATATCTCCATGGACTTCATTACAGGTTTGCCTCATTCACAAAAAGGTAATGATTCCATATTTGTGGTAGTTGACAGGTTTTCTAAGATGTCCCACTTCATACCATGTAAGACGACTAATGATGCAACATATATTGCAAATCTATTCTTTGATAATATTGTTAGACTGCATGGTATTCCTAGGACAATTGTAAGTGATCGGGACACAAAATTTGTGAGTCATTTTTGGCGCGTCTTATGGGGAAAACTAGGAACTAAATTGTTGTTTTCTACTAGTTATCACCCCCAAACAGACGGCCAAACTGAGGTGACTAATCGTACACTAGGGTCATTACTAAGGACTATGTTTAGAATTTTCTTACAACAGGTCCAGGCACTTAGCAACAAAAATGACACCATTTGAGGTGGTTTATGGGGTGAATCCCTTAACTCCCTTGGACATGGTGCCACGACCACTCGGAGACCGAGAGAGTGTCCCAGCTACAAAGAGAGCCAAATTCGTGCAAGAGCTACACCGGCGCACAAAACTCCAGCTAGAGCGTCGAGCATAGCAATATTCAAACCAGCACAATAAAGGCAGAAGAGCAATGATCTTCACTCCAGGAGATCTAGTATGGCTGCATCTGCAAAAGGAACGGTTTCCATCCCTGAGGAAAACAAAGCTACATGCAAGGGGAGCCGGTCCTTTTAAGATACTTGAAGCCTTCGGTGATAATGCTTATAAGGCCGACCTACCTTTGGAATTCGGTGGGCCTTCTAATTTCAATGTCGCAGATTTATCACCTTATGTGGAGCCAGGATTCGATTTTGGTGAGATGGGGACGTCTCACTACCAAGTAGGGGAGGGTGATGCGCCCCTGCCCTCTCTTACAGCCACAGAAGAAGAGGAGGATCTCACTCTACCTCCTAGCGCTCCCATGACTAGGCAACGCGCCAAAGCTATCGCCGAGGCGGTGCAATCCTTTGTGACCAAAGCTATGGCAAGTAACTATACAAGCCAAAAGGCGCCTAGGTCCCTCCTACTTTCAACTCTCGAAGATCATCCCGGGACCATGGCCATCGGCACCTCCAACATTCTATGCCTACGCTACCCTGTCACATACAAGCGCAAGCAGAGGTTCTCCCCCCAAGCTTTCAAGATCAAGGCGCCTCCTTCCAAGCGCAAGCGCCAGAGACCACCTATCGGCGCCCAACCCCACCGGCGCACTTTCCATCGGCGCTCTTGGCCCCAGATTGAGCGCCACCCTTGGTTTGTCGGAGAAGGTCCCACCAGCGCCGGAACAAACCTCCATCAAAGGCTCGGACGCCGCAGACCCCCCAGAATAGGCACGGAGCTTCCCTTTTGAGACAAGACCAATCTATTTGGTTTTGTTGTCTCTATCTTATCTTGTTGTCTCAAACTAGGTTGTCTTTATTTGGACTTGTTGTCCCTATTTGCATTTGTTGTCTCTATTTGGGATTTGTTGTCTCGATCCCGTGTTCGGAGACTTTCCGGTTTTAGAAAGTTGTTCGTCTCGGGTTTTGCTAGCGTTTTAGAACTTTCTATTTTTAGAAAGTTTCTAAATATGGAGTGGTCCAGCCTTGCATGGTTTGGGCCATCCTATTGGGCTCTTGGTGCTCAAGCCCAAGCTCGCCCAAGCCTAGCCCAACCCTAGCCGCCGGCCCCTCTCCCTTTCTAGGTCTAGCCGTCATTTTCTTCCGTATGTTTTCCTTTATAAGGCTTTCCGCCTCCTTTGTAACAGGTACGCTTAGATTAATGAACCTAGAACCATTGTTGAGACGAATGAATTCCTCCATCTTCTAGGTCTGGGCGTCACCTTCCTTCGGGCTCTGACTTCTAGTCTCCTTCACCATAGGCTTCTAATCCCTTCGTCCACATCTCGAACCCAAATTTCCCATAGCTTCTAGCCTCTTTCTTCTACATCTCCAACCCAAAGTTCCTTTGTTTGAGTATCCCTCAATCGACACCCTCGAAACCCTCACCAAATCAGTTTGTTGGAGCCCAATCAACACTCATATCCCAATTCAGCGAACCTCTCGCCGTCTATATCCAAATCTTCCGCTGCATACTCCCATATCGACCCTCCTTCCCCACAAAAGACATCCACCAAGACACTTTCAAGGTTTCAGTTGAAGATCCTCGAGCGCTATTGGCTTTCCAGAGACCAGGCGCGCATCAAAGAAGCATAAGAGGAAACAAGGAAATGAGACACTTTACAAATTTACACACATTTCAACCACCACAAATGTAACCTCCCTGGATGGGTAGGATGATCATATAGGCTCGGTATGCTTTTGTGGAGCTTCCAAAGAAAAGGCAATTAAAGCTCAACGGGTAACAAGAAGAGAATACATTTACAGGGTAGCCAAGGATAAAGGGCTAACAAAAATAATGTCTCAATCATATTAATGTCATGCACATAAATCGTGAATATAGTCTCAAAGAAGATAGCTCACGCCAACATCGAATAACACACACATACTTAAATCCATGTAAATCATCATTTATCGGAAGTCAAAACGAGCCCATGACCGAACCATTTAATCAGCAATCACATCCATAGAAATTTAGTGCAAGAAAGAGTACTTGCTCAATTAGATCAAAATATCTGCAGTACCAACACCAATCAATGGGTTCAACAAAATTGACAAAACAAACCCCCACAACATGGGAAGGATAGCTCCAGCGGCTAGGATTAGACGGTAATGGTGGTGGCAAGAGTGGGCTCGGAATTAGGGAAGAGGGTCGCCGGAGTGTGGGTGCAACGGGGCTCGCCAGAACAAGTAATTCGGATTGGACTCGTGCGTCCGTGAAGACGAGCAGGTTATGGGTGGCGTTACACTGAGCTAGGTGATTCGTCGGAGTGGAGGAAACGTGGACGAGAGGCGGTGAGTAAAGAAAAATGGGGTTGGGAGATTTAGAGTATACACAATGGTTCCCTATTTTTTTTTGGACATCAAACATTTTAATAATATCTCTCTTTCTTTTATCAATATTGTTAGAAATCAAAGACACTTTAATTAGAAGAAGAGAGTAGAGAGTAAGAGAGAAAGAGAGAAAAAGTATGTATTGTTCTCCTCCTTTCTAAGTAAACTCAAGCCTATTTATAGGCCAATACATGGGAAGACCATAAGTCATGTAGTTACATGTACATCCATAAACATAAGGTAATATAACACTCCCCCTTGGATGTACATAACTGACTGCCTCGTTAAAAACCTTATCTTGGAAAAACCCATTAGGATAAAAAACCAAGACTAAGGGAAAAAGAGTGCAGTCGTACTCCCCCTGAATTATCATACATCCTTTAAACGACACATCTTGATGCCACAAACGAGTTCCTTGAAAACTTTTGTCGGTAATGCCTTTGTAAACAAATCTGCTAAGTTTTTGCTAGATTGAATTTGACGAAGATCAACCTTTCCTTCGACTTGAAGCTTGTAGTGGAGAAAAACTTTGGAGCTATGTGTTTCGTCCTATCCCCTTTGATGTAGCCTTCTTTGATTTGAGCGATACAAGCTGCATTGTCTTCATATATCACATCTGGAATTTGTTTGCTTGATTCGAGCTCACAAGATGTCTCAACGTGGTGGATAAATGATCTCAACCACACACATTCTCTTCTGGCTTCGTATAGAGCAATCAACTCTGCATGATTTGATGATGTAGCTACCAAGGTCTGTTTTGTTGATCGCCATGAAATTGTTGCTCCTAAATACATGAATAAGTAATCCGTTTGTGAAATGGCTTTGTGTCGGTCATACAAATAACCCGCATCAACATAAAACCGACCAATTCTCGAACTATCGGTCGAGTTGATATATTAAGTCGTGTATTACATACACATTATCAAATTGATTGTATAATGGATCTCTTCTGGAGGTATGAATCAAAGGTTACACAAACTGCCTCATTAAAAACCTTGCTCGGAAAAACCCCATGGGATGAAAAAACCGAAGCTAAGGGAAAAAGAGTGCAGTGAGAGCAACAAACTCCCCCTCAAAAGAACATTTACTCTTCATATGTTCAAAACATAAGATTTTGTTCCTGCATAGGATATGGTACTTTTGGACCATTCATAACATTATCTCACTTCAAAAGACATTTTACCTTAATCTTTCGGATTGTCAAATCCTTTTAATGAACTAACAAGTCGATTTATTAGTTTTCTAATGGTCTCTGCTGGAGCACCAATTTTTACCACTTGACTTGTTTCTCTTTTCATAAATTTGTGACAATCACAATATTCACAGCTTTATGAGTAATAACTTTCACTACAAGTGAATATGTAGTCTTTAGCTAAAGATATATTAACAAAATTCACTACAGGTGAATAGAGTTTTATATCTAGTCTAGACTCTTAAACCCTTAAGATATCGTTATATCTTCAGATCACAATATCATTACACTCATAAAAACAATGCATGTGTGTCTAATTTCATATTTTCTGGTGTTCACCCAAAACACACCCTGTCATTTACGAAAAATTGACTTCCTTACTTTTCCTCATATTAATAAGGAGTCTACAAAGAATTTTCTTATTGATGTTATTTGTAATTGGCTCTCAGCACAATATGTGACTTGTCACACAATAACAATAATAGATTTGTTAACATGTAAGTTATACACATTGAACACGTTGTTCATTCCCTTGAACTTCTAGTTCATTTCATCACTTGAACTTCAGGTTCTTTCACTTGAACTTCTGGTTCGTTCACTTGAACTTCTGGTTCGTTTAACATGAACTTCTCGTTCATTTAACTTGAATTCTTGACATATTAAGATTGTATACCATACAAGTTCTTAGATACTAGTCTTGTTTCCTTCTCCCCTTAAAGTTGGAATTTTCACCTTGTCAAATTGGTAATCTTAATACCGAGCAGTACATTGATCACCCATTTATGGTATTAATAAACGATAAGGAACAAAACCTCTCGTATATTTCCAACTTTTCATGTGGCATTACTTTAATATATCGAGGGAGGTAAGAGGGTGTATACCGCATATTTGAATAATATTTTGCTCTCTTCTGGAGACAAGTTTAAAGTAGAAGAATTGTAAACAGTCGATCTTAGTCGAATTTATTTTTCGACATCCAAAGTTTATGATTTGATATGATCAACGACTCTACCAGGTCGTGTACGTCATATATTGGCATTCGTCAATGCAACCATATACCTAATGACATTACCTAGCCATTTGTTTCCATTTTGACTGTATAATAAGCGACATTACTAGGTCGTTTTCTAAATGTATAGGAGCTTCAAGATGCTCAACTAATACACTAATTAAATAATCACATCTTCCCCTTAATTTGTGTAGCCAATGTGTTGAGGCATCTATCAACATCATACAATATATTTGAAAAATACTCGACCCAACCCGACCCAAAAAGTACGTGAACCTGTTGGGTCAAACCCAGATTGACCCGAACTTCTCGAAACTCGTGAAGGGACCCACTTTTCACATATTTTATTTCATTTAAATTAAAAAATAACAATATATTTTATTAAATATCAATATTATTTTATTATAAAAATATTTATAAAATTTTATTTTCTTTATTAAATAAAAAAAGCAAATATTTGAAACCCGCTGGGTCGATCAGACCCAAACCCGTTCAACCCGAAACTTTTGTCAACCCGATTGACCCGAACCCGTTTTTGACCCAAACCCAACCCGACCCGTTTTCCATGTCTAATTATAACCACCTATTTCCACTATATTTCCAATGGTTGCCCATTTATTTATGGTTATTCTTTTTTTTTTTTCTACTTTTTCTACCTACCCCATCCAATATCATTACAATTTTTCAATTATTTGACAAAGTTATCAACAAAAATGTTCATTAATAAGTAAAATTATATATTATGATTACTTATAATAATATAATATGTGATTTGTTTGGATATTAAGAATTTCTTTTTATTCATCTTATCTATATAAAAGTTGGCTGTCCATTGCCAAAATTGAATGAAATTGGTACCAATTTAATGCATTACTCATTTCTTAATCACCTCCTATTGGACTTTTGGGCATGTATTTAAATATCTTTCTTATATCCCTATGTTATATTTATTTATAGTCTACTTGATTAAGTCACAAATTAAATTAATGTGTGAGTTTCTCTTATGACAATGCAAACTTATTCTAATATTATGTTTTAAAACTACTTCAAACATAAATATAAGGAAATAAAAAATACTTATATTTACAAATATTAATAAATTTGATAACAACAACAACATATTAACAAATAATGTATAACTATATTAAATCACATACGAAAATCCGTAATTTTCTCGCGCGGAGCGCGAGACCCGTATCTAGTATATGATAATAGAACACCTCTTAAAATTCCATAGTACATGTGATAATTAATCGTAAGATTTTAATTAAAATAAAATAAGCATAACTAACAAAGAAGATAATCTTAAAATTGCAATAATACATTAACGCCTAGTACTATCCCCGAACTTGAGCCATAAATGTTCCACTAAATCCGACTTTAGGGCTCTATGCATCTCTTCATCACGAACACGAGCTGTATCAGACATGTAATTTTCCAAATTTCCAATACGATTGTTACTATTTTGGAGATGGAAAGCTTCTTCATTGTTTCTTCTACTTGAGGACGGAGGTGGGGATTGATCATATCCGGCTTGATCATTTGCTGTTGTTTCTTCAATGATCATGTCGGCCATTTTCTCAAGGCACCGCATGACAATACCAGTTTTTCGGTAAATACCCTCAATGTGTACTGTTTTGTTAGCTTTTCCACTAGTTATTTAAGTTATATAGAAATACCCCTTTCCTAATGTGACAATAATAATTTGTCAACAAAATTGTCAACAAAATTAAACTAAACTGTCAACACGAATAATAATTTGTCAACATCAATAGTAACTTGGCAACAACATAACAAAACTGTCAACACGATTAAACTGTCAACGAGAGTAATGAAACAAACAAGAGTTATCAAAATTGTCAACAATATTAAACTAAATTGTCAACACGAATAATAATTTGTCAACACGAATAATAATTTGTCAATACAAATAATAATTTGTCAACACCACCAATAACTTGTCAACAATATAACAAAACTATCAGCACGAGTAATTAAACTGTCAGCACGAGTAATTAAACTGTCAACACGATATAACTAAATTGTCAGCACCAATAATAATAATTTTTCAACACGAGTAATTAAACTGTCAACATGAATAATAATTTGTCAAAAAAAAAAAAAATTGTCAAACACCACTAATAGCTAGTCATCAACATAACAAAAAATTTAACACACTTAATGAAACTGTCAACACACTACAAAAGCTGTCAACACACTAAATTAAGAACTATTTGTTCCCAATACACCATAAAGGAAGGATAGTGTATTGAGCTCATGGGTGTCAACCATTTCCTTTGTCTTTATAACTGAGTATTCTTTGAAACTCAGAAGCCAGCTAGTCACCTTGAAGAATATGAAGAAACAGATGCACAGAAGGTAAAATACAAATGCAATAGATAAAAATAGATATTAGTCTAATGTACCAAATTGTATATCAAGGTTAAGAAAACAAGAAAATCAAACAATGGATGTTACCTTCATTTCCAAAGGCAGATTCTTGATGTTTCTTCTCAACAGCATAGTCTATAATGAGCTGCTGGATTATTCTCCAATAATAAGGGTCTCCACCAGATAGCCATGTATCCATGTGCATACCATTGGGAAATTCAACAAACATAGCATGTTTGTTACGTGCCACAACTTTTGCATACAACAATTTCATGTGATATGGTGGAACCATCTCATCTTGGAGTCGTGAAAGGAACAGTACTGGTTGTCTGATCTGTAACATGTAAAGAGGTAATATGAGCGATATTATATTAACTTGAATATGACCTATATTTATGCATTAAAAAGTGTTTGATAGAACACGAGGATACCTGGCCAACAATATCAATGGTGCTCCAGGGGGAACGTACAACACAATTAAGAACCTTGAGGCCTCTCGAGCCACTTCCACCAATAAACCACTTAAGAAAGGGTAAGAGAACTCCAGCCATGGCTAAGATAGAAGTGAAAGTATTCTCCAAGATCAAGGCAACAACCTAAGGTTCAACATAGAGATGGACTTGGATGAATCATGGACAATTAATTTCAGTAGGTCAAAATAGTTTGTCAGTTTCATCGACAAGTGTTGTTATTGTGATCAAGCAGTCAACAAATAAAATAGCAAGTCTGCACAGTATTAGAAAGATTCCAGAGGATGTAGAGTTCAGTTAAATGCTTCAATAACAATAGTAAAGAAAATGCTTCTTCAATAACAATAGTAAAGAAAGTGCTCCAAACTTTTTCTGGAACCAAACCATATGTTATTGTAGATTCCCTAACACTAGTACAAAATATATATTTCTCGGGGGATGTTTCTCAAGGGTTATTTATAACGCTTGTAAAAAATAATGCACGCGGGGGTTATTTGAAAACCCCCGAGAGATACAATATTGTAAATCAACTAATAAAAATTGTATTATATCTCGGGAGTTATAAATAAAACACCTTACATTGTTTCAGTTCTCGGGGTATATATTTACTAAATCACGAGAGATATGTTTTCGAACAGGTGTTTATCAAAAACCCTTGTATAATATGGAATTTAAACCCTAATTAATTAGGTACTTTAATTTGACCGCATCCTCTACCTTGATCAATCCCTATCCTCGCCATAATTTCTACTCTCCCACTATCTAGTTAACATCCTCGTAGAATACCCTCGCGTAACGCGAGAAAATGGCATACTCGTGGCAATCTCAACCGTGAGAACCACTAATTCCCACGGGAAAAAATATCTCGCGTAACGCGAGGGAGTGGGATGTCGCGTTATGCGAGAAAAGTCATAGCCATATGGGAGCTCTCTGTAAACTCGCACGGTTAGTGGCACAGTTAGTGCATCTCGCGTAACGCGAGAACCACTATCCTCGTGTAACGCCTGATTTTGCATATTTTTCAAATCAACCATTACATCAGTTCAACATTATATTACAAAGTGAGTAAATAAAACATAAATTCAACTACGTTAAACTAAAGGCGACACATCGATCTGCCACAAGATCGTGCAAACAATGAGCAGTATCATCTGCGTTTCGCCACCAATGAGTAAACACAGGAGGTAATGAGCTGTTATCTTGAAGGCGCAACTACAATAAAACAACAACATTAGGAAGTTGCATATTAGAGGCTAGGCATAATAGTAAGTAATTCAAAAGAAGATTAGAAACTTACCGAACAAAATGTTTCTCCCTCTCAATATATAATAAGCAGATCGTGCTAAGTGTGCACCCCGGTTGATACCAAGTAGGAAGTTGTAGAGGAAGGAAAGTGTAGTTAGCATTTTTTTCCCACCGTTACGAACACTACGTTGAATGTGGATGCCACAAGACATCCTATTTCCGAGGTTGCTAGCCAATGATCTTCTGGAGCCATTCTTATTCCTTGCCATGTAAGTTGGTGTACGACGCTCTCCAAAGTTGGGGATTCTTGAGGTCCAATCCAAGTTCCTTTTACTAGATGCCAAATATCTCTGACCTTATCTATCATCAAATCTCTTACTTCCCTCCATAAGTGTTGGTTCTCCTCCGTCTCATACGCTATTGATCAATATCCATAATTTCCATCTTCATTTACTTCAAACCAACCATTCACATAGGTGCGCATTGAGATAGGTACCTAAACCTTGTACTTGCCAAGCGCCTTCATTTTTGGTTTCTTGAATGTTGTAGAATTAGAAGCATTTCTTTGCTTCTTTGGAGGTGTTTCTTCCAAAGCTCTAGCATCCATCTCGGCATTGGTGTGCTCTCATGCAGACGGTCTTCTTTGGGTTGACCTTGGCTCTTTGTTAGGAGCTCCGACTGGACGACCCCCGATGTGATTTGAAATAGCTGACTCTTTTAGAGGAGTATTTACTCTTCCAATGTCTAAAAATGTTTATGCACACTTCTCTTGATCATGGGTGGACAAGTTCGGAAGCGTTTCCTCATAGAAACTCTGAAAAAGACGTCTTGCCACCTTACTCTTAACTTCGAGCATTCCGGAAACATCAACCTCTCCCAAACTCAATGTACTCCCGAAAGGGTGCAACTCTGATGGTAAAAGAGGTCTTCGCTCCTTCCAATGTTTGCCAATCTGACGGAGACACATCAACCCGTCTCTAATCTTGATCTCACAACTACAAAACATAGGAGTGTACAGACCATATCTCTCGCCTTTCGTGTATTCCTTAAGCAATTCCTCTATGCATTTGTAAGACACTTTGAACTTCAAGACTTTAAACAAGTCGGCCCCTTCAACAACAGTGAAGCTCTTACTCAAACTCTCGGTGAAAGACACATTAATCTCCTTAAGTTGGTTCGTTGCCATTGTTTTGTATTCACCGAACATTGTGTCTAGCCTACCCTTTCCACTAGTCAAGTACGACTTAAGACACGAATGTGCTCCTTCAACTATAAAATGTTCGAAAAAACAATGTAAACTGACAAATATCAGAAACAGTGAATTTGCAATTGTTCTTCTTTAATGTGCAAATTCACGCGTAACGCAAGGTGCACTTTCTCGCATGACGCGACATAAGGTGTACCCGCGTTACACGTGAATGTGCATTACAAAAGCTGTAATGCAGCTTTACATTTTAATAAAATGTAGATATAAAAATTAGTGAACATACCTGTTTTTCGTGTTATTCCAGAGCGTAAAGACGTTATCCGTCCATGCTGAAACAAGTCTTTTCTTGAAAGGGTTTAGCCAATCCTCTCTCACGTATTTCAATACGGTTGGATAAGCGACCCATTCTCTCTCAAGTGTCTTCAACTTTTTGATGTAGTCTTCTTCAGTGGTTTGTTTGAACACCTCATAATATTCAATGTAAATCTTAGTCTCCAATGCGTGTGTGCCCATATATTTCTTGCCTTTGGCCTCTATGTTCTTCCTTACATGTCGTCTACATAAGAGAAGCTTTGCATTTGGCCATAACATGTCTGTGGCATTCATAAGTGTCATCTCACGGTCTGTGACGAAGCAAGTAGGCGAGGCTCCTATTATCAAATACATCGTCTGCAGCTGCTGCAGCGCCCACAAATAACTATCCTCACTCTCCGCCTCTAACCATACCCCGCAAACAACAAAATTCTTCCATTTAGAAGTCAAACCGACTATCTCCAGAAAGGGAACATTGTACCTGTGACCAAAATACAGAAACATTCAATCCAGTACATCTGTAATGTATTTTGCATCTTTAATGCATTTTCTCGCATTACGCGAGGGCATCATACCCCGCGGAACGCGAGAAAGTACTCTATTCCACATTCTGTGTTTTCCAAAATGCAAGAAACATTCAATCCAGTACATTTCTCGCGTAACGCAAGGGGGGGTGAGCTCACGTCAAGCGTGAGTATTTTTTACCATATATATTAAATTTTACATGAATTAAAAAACAGATTGATAAAAAACAGAATGATAAATACTTACTTGTTCGTGCTATAAGTTGAATCCAACAAAAGGACATATGAAAACACCTTTAAGAGCTTCATTGATTCGGGGCTAGCAAAGAATAAGTCGCCTATCATCAAAGGATTTTTTGCACTTGGCCTATACTCCATGAAGTAGTTATTCTCTTTGCATTTGTGACAAAATTCTCGAGCCACAGTTTTACCTTCCATTTCTTCTTCCCTTATATCTTTTACCAAATTGTACACTTGTCTCTTCTTGGTGCAGCTTCCGGGATCCTTGTTTAGCTCAGTGTAAATCTGATTAGGAGAACAGTGAGAAAGTACCATCTCACGAACTGTTTTCTTCTGATCAGGGGTGGGCCTCCCAGCAAATGAATTCCCAACCAAAGTATCTCCAATAGGATAGTTGTGCAAACCAAAAACAATAGTTACTCTCCAATTGTCTTCAATACGGTTCTCTATAAGCTTCAACTGAAATGGACACCCCGTTTTCTTTCTCTTTGTGTTTTTCCTTACAAAGAGACCTTTAAGCTTATAATTTTCCCCTTTCTCACAAAGGAGTTGAACCCTTCCACTTAGCCCCGATAAAGATGGTTTAGACCTTTCAATAGAGATCATAAACTTATGTTGATTTGCAACGTTCAACGCCCACAAATGAACAATCTCCTTAGAGGCAAACACTTGCTCCGTGATAAAATATTCTGAATAATCCCTAGAAACAACATCTTCCTCACACATGGGATCATCAAACTTTGGTGCAATGCATAAAGTAGGAAGAAACCACATCTCCTCTCCTACGTTTGTAACCGGTCTCAACGTAGGTGGGTTAGCAAACTGTGAATGAAACGCATCATAGCTTGATGACACTTCATATGTACATGACAATTCATAAGTAGATGGCACGTGCACTTCATACGTAGATGGTTGATGATAATTACCAAACTCAATCCCTAAATCAAATGACGGTGGAGAACATGGCACCGTGGACGTTGGCTAGGTGTAGTCATTCTACTGGATTGAATGCAGTCCAGTGAACAAAGAAAAATGTACCTACACACAACAAAACACAACAAAAAATACACAAACAAAGTTAAACTCTGTAATGTGCAAGTTCCCGCGAAACGTGAGGGGGAGAATCTCGTGTAATGCGAGGAAGCCCTTTCTCGCATAACGTGGGAAATTGCATAACTGTGTGCAAACACAGTTCTACTACGTCATTTAAACCTAAACCCAATATTTCAGAAAAATAACGTGAAAATCCTCAAAGATCTCATTCAACACATCATTTCTCATCATACACTTTAACATTTCACTAATATAATCTATAATCACTAACATTATACCCAAAATAGCATAAACATGAACAAAACTAAATTTTGTACATTTAAAACCCTCAAAGCCTAAACCCTAAACAAAATAAGGTTCAAGAACAAATCTTTTGGACATTATATGCAAAAGTCATCTCTCCAACTCTTACTACTACTACATTTAATATGAAATACAACATAATAACTTCATTGTAGCTCTTAATGGTGCAAAACAAATTTAAATCCAAAATTGAAGTAACAACTTTACCTCATTGGCATGGTAACATGATGAACCATCATTCCTTTGTTGAATTCCTCTTCATCTTCCATTGTTTTTTGGTGTGTTTAGAGTGTTTTGAGGTTTTGAAAATGAGTTTTAATTGAGGGTAAAAGTGGTGAAAGACGATAGAAATAGGTATTAGGAGGGTTAATAGGTGTTACGGTTTACTTAAAATAAGGGGTAGTTATTATAGTTAGGTGAAGACAATACATCTATTAATGGTGCACAACAACGTCTATCAGTTAAAATTTCTCGCGTAACGCGAGATATGCATGTCCCGCGTAACGCGAGATGCACGTTCCTCGCATTACGCGAGATTAGCATTTTAAAATTATGCTATTTTTTTGCTAATCTCGCCTTACGCGAGGAACGTGCATCAGACCAGACGGTGTTTGTTATTTTAGGGCGGCGGTATATATAGAGATGCTCACGGTTCCCGAACCGCCGACTTCGGTTCTAAAACCGCCGGTTCCGGTTCGTTAAAATCATGAACAGTAACCAAAACCATCTAATGAAGGTTCCTCCGGTTTCGGTTTCGATTCCGGTTTTGGACGGTTCCAACCCGGTTCTAATACGGTTTTGTAACGGTTCCGGATTCGAATCCGGTTCCGGTTCTTTATAATTTTAAAAATTTAAAATACTTGTATTGTAATATTGGCATCTTTAATTAATATAATAAATCCATCCACAAGCATATTAAATAAATGATTTGTCTTAATAAAAATATAAAAAACAAAAACATAAAAGAGCTTGAACTTAACAAAAGTTGCTTACGTATCCTCTTGGGACTAGAAGAATCAAATATCATGTACTAGTTCTTTTACATTTATTAAGGATTTGCACTAATCTAACACTCTCTTTTGATTCCAAACCGTCGGTTCCGGTTTGACGGTTGGGTTTGTAACTTTCGGTTTCACGGTTCTACGAAATCATAAACCGTAACCAGAACCGATCACTTACGGTTCTGGTTCCGGTTCGGTTTCGGTTTTGATTTCTGACGGTTTTAGACGGTTCTGAAACCGACGGTTTCCGGTTCAAACCGAACCGATAAACAATTCTAGGTATATAGAATAGTGTACGTAAATCAAAAAAGCAAATAGGCAAAAGCCAAGGTGACAAGTTGGAGACGTGTAAAAGTAGGGAGCGTTCTTCTTGAAATCACAATTTGTCGATCGCCTTCACCGCAATTGAGGAATCGTTACAGTGTAGAGTTTTGTTGTATATCAATCTCCCAAATCCCTAACAGCCGGGTTCGTATCGAATGTTGTGATTTGGAGGATGGTGACAGCATTTCAATCTGATGTCCGGTCTGCTCTTCACATCGCCACCACCTTCCTTGGCCTCTATCACAATCCACTCTTCCCTCGCACCCGCACCCTCACCTTCGCCCATCACCGCCAACCTCCATTGCTTCGGTGGAAGCCGCCGCCCTCCTTCCGAGCCTTCTCCGTCGCTGCATCCGAAGAGGCGGTGGTGCAGAATGTCTCCAATAAGCCCTCCGTCTGTACAGCCGACGAACTCCATTACGTTACCGTCCCCAATTCTCAGTGGCGCCTTGCTCTTTGGCGTTATCATCCTAATCCCCAGGTACACTTTCTAGAACCCTAATTTCATATTCCAACTGCGAATTCTTAAAATTACAGAATTCGATAATGTAACAGGCACCACCCAGGAATCACCCGTTGTTGCTCTTGTCTGGTGTCGGCACTAATGCTATTGGATATGATCTTGCTCCGGAGGTATTCATTCAAAACTTAGGTTTACAACAGGTTTTTTAAGTAAGATGTAACCTAAACTTGTGTACTGTGCTGAAGATATACTGTATCATCCGACTCGCTGTTTACTTCATTTGTCCATTGTTTACGCAAGTTTTAGTAGTACAACTGGAAAAAAGTATCTCTGTGCAATTATAGAGAGGTATGTAAGGTGTAGGATAATAGATTCATATCTTGTAACCTTGTTTTGGCAGTATTAATCCATGTGAGAATTTTGTTGTGGGATATAGCTTCCTGCTAAGCAATTTTCATTTTTGAAGCTGTCAGCTGGTTGCGGGTCTTTCTTCTCTTCTCTTTTACATTTAATGGAAGTATGTGATGTCCTTGCAGTCTTCATTTGCTCGTTCAATGTCCGCCCAAGGATTTGATACTTGGATTCTTGAAGTTCGAGGGGCAGGATTGAGCATGCATGCAAAGGATAGTAAAGAAGCTGAGCAGACTGCCCAAGCAATAGTTGAGCAGACAGAGGATTCTGCTGAGACTGTGGAAGAACGTGTGGGCCCTCCACAGCAGCTGAACAATGTTGATCTTGTTGATACATCGAAACAGGAAGCCATAGTTTCTAGGGAAGAAGGGGTGGGCCCTTCACAGCAGCTGAACAATGTTGATCTTGTTGTTGATAAGTCTAAACCGGAAGGCGTGGGTCCTTCACAGCAGATGAACAATGTGAATCTTGTTGCTAAGTCGGAAGCCATTGTTTCTAAGGAAGATGCAACGATTGTTTCAACTATATGGGATGAATCTGAACTAGTTACAGAGCTGACTGAGACCTTTATGCGGTTGTCAGAAAGGCTTTCTGGCTTTTTGAGTGAAGGTCAGTCAAGAATTGTCTCTGCAAAACTGTTTGATCAAATATCAAAACTCTTGGAGGATTCACGGTTGATCGAGCGTGTTAATGAGATAAGGGAAAAACTTTCAAGCTTGTTGGAAGAAAGACAGAGTTCATCGATTGCAGGACAAATTAGAGATCTGAGTGAAAGGCTTGTGAATGTCATTGATGAAGGCCAGCGATCTGTTTCACCTCAGTTGTTTAATTTGCAAGAGCGTTTCTCTGCAACTATAGAAGATTTCCAGAACCAACTTGACTTGATTGTGAAGTATGATTGGGACTTTGACACTATGTTGGACGAAGACATTCCTGCTGTGGTGAGGTGACATTCTGTGATGAATTTTTTAGATTTTTGTTGTTGGTGACTATTACTTTCCTCGTATACACTGCCACGATTGAGGAGTTTAGAAACAGTTGAATTTATTACTGTAATTTTCCCATTTTTAGATAGACTACATAAGAGCTCAATGCAAACCAAAAGATGATCGAATTTTTGCTGTTGGTCACTCTATGGGAGGCATATTGCTGTATGCATTACTCTCAAGACATGGTATGATCTATTTGAGCTATGTTCTTATTTAGCTGTTTTGTTTTTCATTCCTTGATATATTCCATGCACTCTACTGCCAAGAAGAATTTCTAGAAAGTTATGCAAATATATAGATTTCAATTCTAATTGGTAAAGTTACGTGAATTTACTTTCTTTTTGTTAAGCTATGGATACACCTCTTAGCGAAGAAACATACGAAGAAAAAGAAGAAGATATTTGAATATTTCTGTTAGAGTTTCATGATGTTCTTAGCAATAGAAAATAGAGATCTTTGATATTCTTATATTTATGTTTACACTGTAGGATCTCAATTAATATTTCTCTGTGGTATATAAATTATTCACCCTTTTTTTATCAGGCAATGAAGGAACAGATCCTATGCTGGCTGGTGTTGTAACTCTAGCATCATCGGTCGACTACACGACATCTAAATCATCACTCAAATTGCTTATACCACTTGTATGTAGATGATGGATCCATTTATACAGGCTCTAATTCTATTATTTGTTAGAATAATAATAGACATTTATACATGCACTTGTTTCTTAGGCTGATCCTGCACAAGCTCTTCAAGTTCCCGTTGTTCCCTTGGGAGCATTGTTGACAGCAGCTTATCCATTTTCATCACGTTCTCCCTACCTTTTCTCTTGGTTGAATGATATGATTTCAGCTCAGGATATGATGCATCCTGAATTGTTGGAAAAGCTGATTCTCAATAATTTTTGTAAGTTGACTAACTTCTCTCTTGATTTGTTTTTCAATTTCGCTAATCAACATGGATTGCTCAAACGTCATAGTAGACATCATATGTAGACTTCTTATCAGACTGAATCTTCAGGCATTCATATTCCAGAAGACATCTATTGAGGCCATAAGTGCGATATTTTGTAAGGTGTTGTGGAAATTCGTATATATCATATAGCTTAAGGATTAATTGTTTGAGGTAGATTTTAAAGGTATATGAAATATACCTTTAATTGTAAGGTCGTTTTCATTCATAAAACCTGTAAGCTCTTTATGGTTGAAGAATTTCCTCACTTGCCCGGTACGAAATCAAGCATGAATACATTTCATATAGCCTAAGGATTAATTGTTTGAGGTAGATTTTAAGTACTAAATCTTCTTTTGTAAACCTGTATTAACATCTGGTCATATTTATACTCTATGAAACCTACTATGTGTACATATTTATAATGTGTTGCACGTTTACAGGTACAATACCAGCCAAACTCCTTTTACAGTTAACAACAGCCTTTCGGGAGGGTGGATTGTGTGATAGAAATGGTACATTCTTCTTCAAAGATCATCTGCACAAAACCAATGTCCCGGTCTTGGCTCTTGCTGGTGATCGTGATTTGATCTGCCCACCAGAAGCTGTTTTGGGTGCGTACAATTATAATTTGAATTTTAAGAAGCTAAACTGCCATTAAATATCCTCTAACCCACTTTATTATTGGTTGAATCAGAAACTGTTAAGCTCATCCCTGAGAAGTTGGTTACCTACAAGGTGCTTGGAGAATCTGAAGGCCCACATTATGGGCATTATGATTTGGTGGGAGGAAGACAGGTAACTTTGCTTCAATCTTTTGATTGCAGTGTCAATTCTACTCAATTCTCATAACTAACTTTAAACTGTCGGCAATTGGTTAAAAATGCAGGCAGTAGAACAAGTATATCCTTGTATAGTTGAGTTTTTGACTGCTTACGACTAGAGGCCTAAGCTTCTTTCTCACGAGAGGATGCAAAGGTGCACATTGTAGACTAAATTACTATACTTTGGGAGATCCTTCAACACGGTTTTTTGATAATTTGCTATACAACACTTGTGGGTTATCTCACAACACAATCACAACTTGTTTATTTTGTGTTTTGATTTATCAAAGGATCTTAAGAAATATTTATGGATGTCAGGAGGCGAAAAATTGGAAGCTCTTACCCCAAATTCGCATTCAAGCTATGAAAAAGTTCTCTTTCAGTTGATTGTAAATCTGTAATATTATTATGTGTTCTCTTTTCAAGCTTGTGAATCCTTAAGTCATGACAGAAATTTGCTTTGCTCAAAGATTATCTGTATTTTAGATCAGGTAATGAAGTTGTTCGCATGCTTTTCTCTCTTCATTTTTGTGCTTGCATTATATGTTCTTTTATCATGTTGCGCTGTGCATCATTGTGATAATGTCGCTCAGAAAGGTCTGCATTTTGTAAGCTGTGATCACAACTGAAAGATTAACGGAGTCATCTGGAGACTAAATATTTAAAGACATGATTGTACCTGCATATATGTCTGCTTAATCCATATTAGTAGAGTGATTGTTTATTCTTTTAAGGGGCTTTGAAAGAAACTGATCTAACTACTGGCAAATTTGTTTAAGCTGTCATGTTAGATTTCTATTGTAAAATGCATAACAAATGCTACTGCTGCTAAGGCTAGAAAAGATGAGACCTTGTTGTATTTGACTTTGTCCAGAAAAGATGAAGAGACAACTGCATCATGTGATCAATTGTTGCACCCTACTGAGGCATGAAAAGTGCTCCTAGACACTGATGTTAACTTTGGTGTTGCTAATCTTTGTAGAAAACTGCTTTACTTTCGAAGCTGAAGTCAACATCATGAAGCTGAAGAAACTTATGAGGGGTGAGTCGAAATTATTGTATGCCCATTTCAACATCATATGGTTCAAAAAAAAGCATCATTTCGTTTTCCTCTTTTTCACATGTGCTAACAATGCGTGAATGAGCACATACAAACAACAAGTCATAGATATGCCGACAAAGCTGTGCACATTCTAAAAGTCCATTAGTTTATGTAAGCATATTCATGAGTTTCTACTTGCACAAAATTAAGAACATGCAGTAAATATGTTATGCATATACATGCTCAATCTGAAGTGTATAGGTTTTTGTTTGTGCGTGTGAGCTCCACATAACAAAGTCACAAACATTCAGTAAAAAACCTTTGCAGATATATGCACAAGCTTGTAGCATGCCAACTAGCACGTTTTAGCTAAATGCTCACTTGCAATTTCATGGTATTTGAAAAGCCCGAGTATTCCAGTTAAGTAAGCTTAATACACCCCACAAGGCCACACCTATCTCTTTGACTTTATAGGAGAGTGGAAAAACTGCCACCTTTCTAAGTCTCAAATGTTTGGCAGCCCACGAAAAAAACACATGACAAAAGAGTTTTCTCTGTTTATTTTCTTACTAAAGCTTTCATCTTTCTCTCTAATTGTCGAAGTTGGTTACCCCTTGATTGACGGCCTCTTCAATTTTGTTTTTTTTGGGTGTTAATATGATAATTTTAATGTTGATTATATTTAGTTTTGGGTCTTCGTCCGGCGGAAAGGACCCTTAGAGGATAATGAGAATAATATTCAATGTGCATGAAGTAGAATATTTTTTTGGCCAAATTTCTTTTCAAGGTTGGTTTTTTTTTTCAATGTGCATAAAGTAGGAATATTTACATTTTAACAAGTTTAAGTGCTTTTTCAATCGGTAATTTTTTGAAGGTAAAAAATTTCCTGTATAGAAATTTGTTTCTACTCCAAAAATTGAATTTGCATTTTTATTACTAAGGGTGCAGAATTATCAACTTAAAAAGTGTACTGGTGTATTTTTGAACAAATTTCTATCCACTTTTATGTTATAATACTATTCACATGTATACATGTAATGTGTCTATTTTGTGTAGAAACATATAACTTTGGCTCGAGAAATAAAAGTTTGTCATGAAAAAAAGGCTCGAAAAATAAAAATTTGAAATTTGTGTTTTGAAAAAATGTACGCATCTTATAAAATTATTGTGTCTATTTTGTGCAGAAAATGTGCACATTTAATTTTGGCCCCAAAATGGAAGTTTTTCATGAAAAAAGAGCTCGGAAAAAACAAGTTTAAAATTGTTGCAAATCTTATAAAACCAATGTGCTTATTTTGTGAAGAAAACGTGCAAATGTAATTCGCCCAAAAACAAATGTTTTGCACTAAAAAGGAGCTCGTAAAAACAAGTTCAAAAGTGTGCTTGGAAAAAATGTGCAAACCTTATATAGCTAAATGTGCACATGTAATTTTGGCCAAAACAAATGTTTTGCACTAAAAAAGAGCTCGTAAAAACAAGTTCAAAAATTGTGCAAACCTTATCTAGCTAAATTTGCACATGAAATTTTGGCCCCAAAACTAAAGTTGATTGTTGAAAAAGGCTCGGAAAAATAAGTTCATATTGTGTTTGGAAAAATGTGCACAACTTATACAATTAATGTGCACGTATAATTTTGACTCAGAAATTAAAATTTGCTATGGAAAAAAATAGCTCGTAAAAAACAACTTTAAAATTTGTGCTTGGAAAAAAAATACAAAGCCTTTATTTGGCACACCCATTTTCTTTATTTAGCACACCCGGAGATTCGTCACGAAGGTATTATAACTGATCTTCTTCACGAAGGTATTACATAATAGATTCGTCACGAAGGTAAACGGGAGTTCCGTCACGAAGGTAAACAAGAGATTCGTCACGAAGGTAAACAAGAGATTCGTGACGAAGGTAAAATATTTTTTTAATTTTTTTTTCAGATTCTTGTAGAGAAATTCAATACGAGTCCGTGCATATAAAATACGTTCAAAACGTACATCGTTTGCCCTTCCAAAAGCCCTAAAAACAAAACAGTTGTTTCCGTTAAGTTCGTAATATTTAAACATAATGCATAATTATACTTTGTAAGTAATAAATTAGTGATATTAAATGATAATATATAATTATAGTATATAATTTTAATTGCATGATTTTTAACTATAATAAATAATTATATTATATAATTAATAAATTTATATAAGTTTTTGTTTTACGAACTTAACGCATGCGACTATTTTGTTTTGGAGGCTTTTGGAAGGGCAAACGATGTCCATTTTGGACGTATTTTATATGCACGGACTCGTATTGAAATTCTCTACAAGAATCTGAAAAAAAATTTAAAAAATATTTTACCTTCGTCACGAAGGTCTTGTTTACCTTCGTGACGAATCTCTTGTTTACCTTCGTCACGAATTTCTTGTTTACCTTTGTGACGGAACTCCCGTTTACCTTCGTGACGAATCTATTATGTAATACCTTCGTGACGAAGATCAGCTGTAATACCTTCGTAACGAATCTCCGGGTGTGCTAAATAAAAAAAATGGGTGTGCCAAATAGCACGGCCCAAAAAATATGCACATCATATACCATTTATGTGCATATTTTGTGTAGAAAATGTGCACATACGGTTTTTGGCCCAGAAACGAACTTTTGGGGAGAAAAAAAATTGGTGCGAAAAAAATGACCGATCAACCTTTGACCTTTTAGTGTTGATTATTTGGGAGAGGTAATCTACACAGTTAATTTGATTTTTATTTAAAGCCTAATAATCATTCTCACTTACTACCTTAGACTACCCACAATGGAGGTGCATAGAATAATTTTGCTATGCAATTCATACTTGGTCATTTTTTTTGTTTGGTAGCTAGTTTTAAGTGTTTTCTTAATTTTATCTAGTATAAAAATATAAATAAAAGCAAAAAAATAAGTTACGCAATTCAAATCATGCAAGCTCCATTGTTAATAGCCTCAGAAATCGTTCTCCCTATATATTTTGGTGGGTCTCCTGTTTGATTTTTTTTGCACATTTGTTTTAGTGCTATTGTAGATGAAACTTGTCAATAATTGTTTTTGTTACTCTTGTAGGATGACAATGAGTAGGCTATCTAGGTTTGGCCTTAATAGGCTAAAAAGTTTGTAAGTCAACCTAAGTTGACTTTTTTCACCAAAAAAATTGTTGTCTAGGTTCATCACGGATCAAATTAATATTACGACCGTTTTAGTGATTTGTCTGTCACGTACCAAAACAAACAGTCCGGCACAAGCCGTTTCCCACTTGGTCCGCCACGGTCTAGAAGACTTGGTCCGCGACAGACTAGAAAGTTTGGTCCGTCGAATCAAATTTAACGGAGGTACGTAGAAAAAAATTCGACGGAGGTACGTCGAATCTTTTTATGTATAGGTCATGTTTTAAACAACTTCAAAATAAACGAGTTTCAGGTTTTTAATATGACCAATTTAACATATTATAAAAAAAAAGAAAATAATTATAATTTTGTACTAGATTAAATTTTATTTTTAAAAGATAAAATTAGAAATTAAGAAAAAGTATGTTTGGTTTTTGGTGTATAAGCTTGCAAACCACCTATACAACTGAAACAAGGAGCTGGACCTGGCTCTATGGTCTACTACACAACCAAACAAATCCTCGTCACAATGCTACTCCATTATTGACTTATTGTCAAAACAAAAAACCACTAGGTTCAGACTAGTGTACTACTAGCAGAATATTAGGTTCCATGTACAAACAACAACTACAGTCTGCATTTCACATAATAAGAAAATCAAAATTACCCAGATGAAATTATTACACACAATCTGAAACCATACAAACAAATAAACAATTCCTTCCATTGAGATAGTGAAAACCCAAACAGAGCTGACAGACTTTCAATCACTGGCCTTAGAAACTCTATCCAGAGCCTCAATCACATGTCGTATTGTCGGTCTCTTGTCAGCGCTTCCATGAACACAAGCCATTGCAATCTTCAGAACGGCAACTACCTCATCCTCTTTATCTGCCTCCTCAGCTAAATACGGGTCCAAAACTTCAGCAAGCGGCGTCTGCTCATCAATGCAGTACTGAATCCATTGCACAAGATCCATTTCTGAAGCTCCAACTTGAACTAATGGAGAACGTCCCGTGATCATTTCTATAAGAATCACTCCATACGAGTAGACGTCCCACTTTTGTGACGGCTTAACCGCTTTTAGTGATTCGGGTGCTTGGTAATATGTCATCAAGTTGTTTCCTCCCATTGAAATGCTACCGCTTTCTGAGGGTGCGTTCTTTTGTTGAGACTTCTCTGAGGTTGCTGTCATTCGGTTGGATTGTACGGTAGGAGAGGCTCCAGCAATGTTGGCTAGGCGCCCGAGTCCGAAATCTGATATTTTTGGTTCCATGCTTTTTCCGAGAAGGATATTGCTCGGTTTCAGCTCGCCATGGACATATTTCTTCGGGCTGAACTCGTGGAGATAAACAAGACCCTTTGCAACACCTCTCATGATTGATAATCTAGTTGACCATGGTAGAGGTGTGAATGATTGCAATCCCGGCTTACCTATCAACACAATCAATCCCAATTGTGAATAAGGAATAATTTATACTCCCTCTCTATAAAAGACATACAATGATCACCCTACATTCTCGTAAAATTTGCCTAACATCTATAACTATTTAATAACTCATCTCAATTGTAGGCAATGAACATAAAGAGTTTGCATAAAAAGAGCAATAAAACAGAATTTCGATGTAAGACCTCATAACTCACAGATAAATTACTACTTAAACAAATATTAGTTGTTTATAAAAGGTTTAAGATGACAATCTTTCGGAGGCAATACATTTTAACACATGAGTAGGTAAGTGAAATGAGTATATGAATCTTTACCATGCAATGCAGTCTCAAGGCTTCCATTAGAGATGTATTCATATATAAGAAGCTTCTCATCAACAGACCAATAATAGGCTCTCAATGTGACGATATTCAGATGCCTTAGCTTCCCGATAGCTTCGACCTCGGTCTGGAATTCCTTGAACCGTTGTGAGCCACCTTCTCCTAGCCTCCTAACTGCCAAAGTTACACCGTCTTCAAGCACTACCTTGTACACAATGCCAATTCCACTCTTTCCTAGTACAAAAGCTGAGGCCTTTAGTAGTTCATCAAGATCAAATGCTACTTGTGCATCCAATGCTATGAGGTCATGTTGCTCGACATTCTCAGATGGGGTCTCGGATTCATCCTTTGTAAAACATAAACAATCCTTTCTCCCTCTCCTACTCGGCTTTTCAGCACCATACTCGCCCTCAGACTTAGTTTCACGACCGGGGCAGATCCTAGTGTAACAATATGAGAACAACAATCCTACAAGGCAAATTCCCACAATGTCGCTTGCTATGATTGCTATAACCGCATTTTTGCTCAACCCTTTTCCCTTATTTTTCCCGGCAACGTCGACATCAGATGGATTGCTGCTAGGCAAATAAGGGTATGAGGATGGACCCAAATCTGAAGAACAAGTTGTTTTCAGAGGAGAGCCACATAGCCCAGGATTACCTATAAAAGCCGTTGGACCTCGGTTTATCAAAGCTCCGTTTTGTGGGATTGGTCCACTCAAATTATTGTAAGTGAGATCAATGTAGACCTTTTCAGGAAGATCACCTAAGCTAGCAGGGATGAACCCACTAAACAGATTATGGGACAAATCAACAGTTCCTTGCAAACTAGAAAGATTTCCGAAGTCATTAGGAATGACACCACTGAATGTATTGTTAGAAAGGTCAAGTGTTTGAAGTGAAACCAAAGCAGTACCAAATCCATCAGGAAGTGGCCCAGTGAAATAATTTCCACTCAAATCAAGAACCCTAAGCCTCTTACACTGAAGAATTGAGCTCGGTAGAGACCCATTGAAGAAATTTTCAGACAAATCTAGGTTTTGAAGGTAACTAAGGTTCCCAACCACAGAACTGAACGACCCAGATAACGAATTTCCCCTAAGAACCAAGCTTTGAATCCCTAGTACCTGAAAAAGCTCAATTGGTAAGCCGCCATTAAATTTGTTATTCCTGAGGTTGAGATGGCGAAGGTTAGAGAGAGAGCCGAGGAAAGAGGGGAGTAACCCGGAAAGCTTCTTCTTTGGAATACTAACAGAGACGACTTTCTGCTGTTTGCAGGTGATTCCATTCCATGAACAAGGGTTTTCATCAGATAGGTTCCAGTTGCTTAAAGACCCTTCTGGGTCTTCTAAAATTGACTGCTTGAATGAAAAGAGTGCTAGCCCTTCTTCATTAAGACAACTCACTAGGGTTTGAGTGTCAAACAGCAAGAGAAGAACCAAAACCAGGTGAAACATACCCAGAATAATTTAGAGAAAATGGAGAAAGATTTCAGCTTTCGGAAGAAGGAAGAGTGGAATTGTGCAGTGGTATGTATAGTGGATGGCCGAGTAAAAAAGGAAGAAACCCAAATATCAAGAGGGGATTTATAGTTCACATGGGAACCAGTTCGACAACATTCCCAAAAATGAAAAAATGTTAGTGAATAATATTATGTGATGTCTATGTCTCCATTAAAGTTAATTGTCTTGCTTTGGACACCCACTGTCATCAATTCTTACATACTGGTCCTAAAAACTATTGCATCAAATTTAAGTATGTTAAGGTGGATATGTTTCACCAAATAATGCAAATTTAAGAGAGCTACGTAACTTTTACCTTGCTACCTTCGTTCACTAAAGAATGTCATTTTAGAATGACGTTCATTAAAGAATGTCATTTTAGAATGACGTTCACTAAAGAATGTCATTTTAGAATTAACCAATCAAAAATCATAATTTACATCAAAAGAGTAAAAGATTAGAAGTTCCAATAACAAACCTCGTAACTCACTACCTAAATACCTAAAATGACAATCTTTTATAAACAAGAAAGAGAGGATAGAATGACATTCTTTACTAAACTGGGAGAGTATTATGCAGTTTTTGTGTTAGGTCAATATCGACTTTTTACAATTTGTCAAAATATTATATATGCCCGTTCACCCACGGTCCAATTCCGGTGAAAATAATAAGTTCAATGAGAAGTGCACAATGTATACCTATGCGTGAATTGTGTCCATATATTACTAAATGTGTGCATCATCAAAATTGTGTGGGTGAGTCACAACGTTTGTTCATCATTCACAATTCATAACCATCTAAATTTTCATTCCCACAAGATCTTTTAGCATGTGAGATTGAGGTTAAATCATATAATACAAGAAAAAGTATCATGTACGAATGAACATTATGGTATAAACTACGAATAAGCCAAGTGCAAAACGGAGGCTCAAAAGTGCAAATCAAATACAAGTGCAAGCCATAAATAAATACAAGTGCAAGAAGGAACGAGAGAAAATGCAAGCCAGAATGTTAAAAAGTGCAAATACAAACAAAAAATGCTTTCTTATAGCTGCTCAAAAGTGCAAGTCAAATTTAAGCCGTAACGAGAAAAAATGCAAGACGAAGTGATAAAAAAGTGTAAGTGCAAGCCAAAAATGTCTTGGTTTTAATTGCCAATTTTTTGCTTGCACTTTTTAGCTTCTAATTTAAACAACTTTTAAAGCAGATCCAACGAATTGAATTCATTCGTATTTTATACTCTAAGACATTTTCGTATTATTATTCTACATTTATATAGAAAAAATGATAAATCTCATATGTTTTTATCTAGTGTGGACATTACCTATTTTTTTTTATATTAGTATTAACTTGTTAAAATTATATCATCATTAATATGGACAATAACATTTTTATTTATAATATTTAGGGAAAAAGATCCGGTGAGGATGAGTTCTTAGATGAGGATTCAAGCTATGCACTGAAACTAAGCCTAAAATCACCCTGAGAGCTCTAAAAGGCTCAACTTTAATATATAAGATAGATTGGTTTTGCAAGCTATGCACTGAAACTGTTTGATTAAATGCATGACCGAGCAATTTCTTGTGTTAGTACTTGATTTGGATTTGGCTGATTTCTTGTGGGATGTGTGATTCCATCTCGTTGATCTTTCAAGCTAGTACTATCAATGTTGATCTTTGTGCTTCTGAGATTATTGGTGCTTGTAAGCTTAAAATTTTACATAAGCTTACCATTTCTGATAGGAGAGGTAATGCCATGAGAAGGAGATTACATGTATAGTTGCTCCTTAGTCTTGTTAGTTTGCATTACTGCTTTGATACTCCTTGCAAGTTTAGGATTTTGATCCTATCTTAATACAAAATTTACCATTTGGCGGGAGATCATGGTATTGGTTCATGATTCATCCACAAATGTCTTGCTTTTGCTAGTTTCTGTTTGTTAATTAGACCATGGTATTGTTTTAATTATTTTCTTAGTATTCAACAAGTATACTTGGTGCACAGAGAATGATCAACATTCACATCTTAGATATATACATTTGATGTCTTAACACAAAGTCTTTTAGCTTAATTGAGAGAGCAATGTGGTATACACATCGATGTGGGTTCGAATCCCACATAGACTTATGTATATATGGTTAAGACTTATTCATATTGAATTATAATGTTTTACAGTTATATATATAAGCATATGAAAAGTGTTATATTTATATTGTTTTTCTTTTATGTATATGGTTATTTTTAGTATTCAATTATCTAGAATAAAATATTTATTGAATTTAATAAATTAAGTATTATATTTATAATCTAAAATATACTCTGTAGTTTATATAAATTGTTAAATTTTAATAAACCGTTTTAAATGTTAACTTTAAATTATTAAATTAAATAACTAAATTTCATACCAACAAAGCATATATATAACACATAAACACTTTAATCTAAAATTTATTTACAATAATTATATCCATACCACTTTTGATAATTTCACTCCACAATCATCCAACTTAAACTACCATTTTATAAATCTTACTGAACACATATACCAATTTTAATTCATAAATCAGCTTCAGCTACTAACTTCAACTTCATCTTTCTTCTACTACTCTCTTCAACTTTAACTTTCACTTTCTTTATCTCCAACCCAAAACACATAAATCTTACCAAATGGGGTATATATTAGGGGTGTTCATAATTATCCGATCCGGACGATCCGATCCATCGATCCGCCGATCCGATTCGTAAATATCCGTATCCAATGGATTATGTATCCGTATCCGATCCGATCTGGATAAATTTCCGGATCAATAGATCGGATACGGATCGGGGTTAGATATCCGGGGGTATGTCACTTATATTAATATAATAATAAATTATATATATAAATAATATAAATACATTATATCTAATAAAAAATGCCAAAAAAAATATGTAAGTGGTCGTCAATACTCAAGTATTGTTTGGACTTAACCCTCTGCATTTATTTGGACAAAGCCCATTAGTGATATAATGGTATTGAGCTAATTACTAATGAACTCACCAACATTTAATGACCACTAGTGGACCCACCAATGACTTGTATTGATATTTCGGATATCCGCCTCGGATATCCAATCCGATCCGAGGATTTCGGATCAGATATCCGGACGTTTCGGATACGGATACGGATCGCAATATTAAGAATTTTTTTTGCGGATATCCGATCTAAAACGCCGGATCCGATCGGATATCCTATAACGAACAACCCTAGTATATATCCTTTGCACCCCACTATTGTAAATGCGCATGAATCATTCGTCGTACTTGAATCGCATGTCCTTATTAAAACTTCCATAACACTTTTAAAGCAGTTAGAAGATGAATATTTACCTTTTAAAAGTTTATTAAGGATTTTTTTTCTCACTAAATTAAAAGTAATTTTTTTTATGCAGTAAGCTTAGTCACACGCTCCAGTGCCGTTAAAGGAGACATGTAATAGACATGATTATGCTTCCTTTTCCGATTGCTCTTAATTAACTTATTTTATTTAGGGTCCGTTTGTTTGTAGTGTTGGAAAACGAAGATGAATCTAGGCAGTTATTGATTGATGATACATTGACAATTTAATTTTGGATTTTAAAATTTATATGCCAATAGAAGAGAAAAGGGGGAGGGAGGGGGAAGTGAGTCAGCGAGGAAGAACCCCTCAAAATTAGATTAATACCCCAACGTTACTAGTACGATAATAGAGAAAAAAAATGAAATCACTATTTTGATCGATAAATAATTTAACTAAGATGAATTAGGTTCCTTTTATTTTCGATAATCAAAACAAACGTCACCTTATATTGGTAGTTACTTTAGTTTATGATTAGCAATAAAACATCTCATTACTACTAATTAGTGTTCCATATATGTAGAAAGGCCTATATGTATTATACAGTTGTTCAAGCCAGGATGAAGTAGGCCGGCAGGCATCATCATACCACCAGCATGCAGCTGCTGCTTTATGGGTTTTAGCCTTTTAGGTAAAGCTTAAGGTGACTGTACGTATGGCTTTCTATTCATACCCCATGATTGTGATCATCACCGCTTCAAGGCGCACTATACCCACACTCGGTTTTGAGTTTTGACATATATTTTATATTACTACAATTTCAATAAATATCTATAATAAATAAAATATATTTATGTATTTTTTCATTGATTATCTATCAAATTTTTAGTGGATAATAAAAAATATAATTGATATTGAGTTTTATTAATTTCTTGTTATTTTTTAACATGGTTAGATATTTATAATTTTATATCTGCTTCAAATTTCATTTTATATCTGCTTCAAATTTTATTTTATATCAAAAGTAAAATAGATGAATAATAATTTGATAGATTAAGTTTAATTAACCTAGAAAATAATTTGCTCCAAATTAATGTTTTTATTTTTCTTAAAGTAATTTGTTAATATGTTAATAATGATTTTAAAAATAAATAAATAACCTAACAACTTTTCTAAATTCACTCTAAGAGCTCAAAAGGGCTCAACTTTAATATATAAGATAAATATAAGCAAGAGCATCAGTATTGGTAGAGTTTTTTAGCTATTTTTAGCAGTTTTTTAGTGTTTTTTATTCATTCATTTCATTTTAAAATTCTAATCTACTTTTTCTCCACATTCATAGTTTTGTAACTCGATTTTTTAACTCGGTTTTTAACTACTTCTTTATTTACCAAACAACTATTTAATATTTTGAGTAGTAAATCTACACTTCCTATTTAATATAATACTAGTGTAGGTCCCGTGAATATCACGAGATTATTAATCTATATCAATATTTATAGAATTTTTATAATTTTTATACAAATATTGTTAAAATAAAAAATAAGTTATAGTTATATTTAGTTTATGTTCCTCCTAAACATTGTTTATAAATGACTAAAGTTTTTGAATTTGTGATTTGATTTACATATTTGTAGGATATCATAGAGAAGGTGGAAGATTGTGAAAAAATGGTTTTTTATTTAAAAGTTTGATTTAATTATTTATTTATTTATTTTGTTAAAAATGGTGATGTGGCGCTGAGGTGACACAATATTTTGTGAAGACTTGGCTTCTCCCTTATATTGTAGTTAGATATATTTCATACAATATATAAATTAAATTACTTATATTAAATACTAAAAACAATTATAAAATATTTACATTTCTTATATTTTTTTTTAAAATTAAAACGTTTTTATAATAAACATATACAAAGTGGATGTCTATAGATAGATAAAAATAAAATAAACTAAAATAAAAATATAAAAATATTATTTTTCATCAATTCATTTAATTATGGGGAGAGAAAGTGAGTAAATTAATCAATTATGATGTGTTTTTTTCTCACTTTTTTGTGAGAGAAATGAGTTTCATGTAAGAGAAACTACTCTAGAATCAAGAGAAGTTCTCCTACCATTTACTACCATTTCTTTTATATTTATTTTATTTTCAAGTTTAAGAAAATCATGAGATCTCTATTGGATGCCCTAATAATTAAAACATTACGCATAAAGTGTGTTTGCCTTAAATTTTCCATTGAGTGTGGCTATGCTTACTCTCAAATTTTAGCCATAAATTAGCCTCCATTCGACCGAGCTTTTATTCACACTAGGTACGGATTTCCCTGCTACGCATGACTCAATTATTTATTTTAAATATCGTTATTTCCCTGCTACGCATGGCTCAATTATTTATTTTAAATATGGTTATTTCCCCGCGCTTCGCGCGGGCCAAAGACGTTTTATTTTTGTCAATATTTGTATACTTAAGATATTATTTTCATATATGTATTTTTGGAGTAATTTTTTATAGAAAATAATATCTCTTATATATGTACCAAATCACACAATACTAATTATATATATAGATATATAGATATATTTACTTTCGGCCAAGACCAACCAACTTTTATATATGTATATATATAGATATATTTTTAATATGATATACAATACTAATTATATATGAATGCAATAATTTATATAGATTTATTGATTTATCAAGCTTCATGTCCGCGCGAAAAAATTATAGACTTTTGTATGTGGTTTAATGTAATTAGTAATTACGCATTATTTGTTAAAAATTTTGTTGTTGTTATCAAAATTTTAAATATTTATAATTATAATTATTTTTGATTTCCTCATATTTATTTTGAAATAATTTTGGAACATAATATTGGTTCATATATAATTTTATAGAAATGACTCAAAAGTCTCAACCTTCAACGATTTGCGTGCAAACTATGAAATTTGACAACATAAACTATATAATACGAAAGAGATAAAAGTTCAAAATAACATTGGTGAAGCTTTATTTGTAATTTAATATTCATTCTTTTTTATCATTAAAACCCCAACATAAAAAAGCGGAAAACATGTCAAAAGAAATTGTTATGAGAAACATTTAGGGTTTAAGAGTGGGAGATTAAGAGTATTGATTTTCGTGGAGATATGTATCAATTACATTAATTTTTGACAAAAGACAACCAATCTTTTAATATATAAGAAGATATGTTTTTAGATATTAAATTAAATAAGATTAGAATTAGAATAAGATAGGTAATAATGAAAACAAAAAGACTTAAATGAATTTAGAATTAATCAAAAAGACTTAAATGAATTTAGAATTAATAAAAGAGACTTAATAAAAATGAAAAAAAACTTAAATGAATTTAGTATTAATTAGGTATCGATTATATTTATTTCGTTCAGCCATTACATAGCTTTTATATACTAGTGGTATGTAGGCCGTGCTACGCACGACCGAATAATTGGGTGAATTGTTATTTGTTGTTAGAATCGTGAATTGTGTTATAGGGTTATGATATTCTCTAGCATGTAATTTCATTGTTATAATATTATACTACTGCTTTTGTCGGTGTTTTTCTTTCTTTGTATTTTTGCTTTTGAAGGTTTATTTTTCGTTGTATGTGACATCGTTTCTTTTTAGGTGTTTAATTTGACTGTGCTCATTGAATATTTACAATTTTATCACCGTGAATCCATGATACCATATTATTTATGAGTTTTTTGGTTTCATGAGAGGAATAAGTTGTCACATTAACGTTTCTATGGCTTTTTGATGTTTGGCCGGCCTTTAATTTAAGGTTGTTAACAATGATGTTGTTACATATGTTTGTTGACATACAAATTAATTTGCGTTTAATGTTGTTTGTGTATTTTGTTTTGATGTTCATTTTTGTTTTTGAAATGTATGCAGATATTCACTATTTTATTGTCGTGTTTAGTAGTACTCTAACCATGTTGTAGAAGTGTATTGCCTTTAGGTTTTTTTATGTTAGTAGGGTTCACCTGTTAGATGGTTTTGTTAAGTTTTTCTTTACGTTGTTTTTTTTATAAAATTTTGTGTTGTGTGTTTTTGTGTTTTCTCGGTCTTGTGATTATTAGTTTAGATAATGTGGGACAATTCAATGTATTTAATCTCAACGATCTAATCAACTCATCTATTAATGACTAAATATTGAATGTGTTTTTCTTAGCAATTTATTTCAGGGATAGACTTTTGAGCCAGATTTTTTTAGTTTTGCACCGATTTAAAACGCCACGGCGTGGAGTTTAAAAAATGACTTTATATCACGGTTCTGTGAAATCTGGGTTATAAGATATACTTTTTACCCCGGTTCTGAAAAATCCGGGTTATAAAGTACCTGAATTGTTTAAAATCCGGGTTATAAAGTTGATTTTAAAACGCCAGGACATGGCGTTTTAAAACTTTATACCCCGGAATTTTCAGAACCGTTGTATAAAATCAATTTTTTCAAAATCAAAAGTTAAACGCCACGTGATATCGTTTTTATTTTTGTGTAAAAACAAAAAAAACTTGGTTCAAACAAGATCCCCGTTTATTTTCCATAATATTATGTTCTTCGACTCTGCAACATCGAAATTGTTCAAGGAATTGGAATGATTTAAATGTTAGGAACAACTACATATACAATAACCCAAGATCTTATATTTTTCTTTTAATAAATATACGATAAATATTTTGTTTATATTTCATTGTGATATGTAATGCGAATGGAAATGTTTAGTTCTCGCTTATTGTATGACAATCGCATTAAATATTATATTTTTTGCAAGATAATAATAATTATTTTTGAACGCAGGTTTTTCTAAACGACTAAAAAATGTTGAGTCCAATAAGGCTATAGTCCAATGTTTTGTCGTTCATGTTATGACGTCGCACATTAACCAAACCTGCTATCCTGCACACAACGCACCTGTACCTCCTACTTTCCTCGTTCTTCCTCCCTCATGATCTTTGCCGCCTCAACAAATCCACCTGCCTCTTTCGGCGATGCATCAGCCTGATTCCATTGCGAGTTGGTCTCCGTTTTAAAGTAGAAGAACGTCGTCCGATGTTAGGTTACAAAGGTTGTTAGAGTAATTGTTTTAACTTTTCAAACTCTTGAAGGTACGTACAACTTCAGTTGTTGTTCTTGAACTGGATTTTGCTGTGAAGAGTACACAATTTTGTTGTAACAGTGAAGCTGGTAGTTGGGTGCGGAGCAAAGTAACACCACATAGTGATAGTAGTATAATTATATTATGAAAAATATTTAATATATGTGACCTCGTGCATAGAACTTGAACATATCTTAATCTTAATAATCTAATATATATTAGATGTTTTGGTCATTAAATTCCACTCACCGCCATAAATACTTCTCTTTTAATATATGTAATTTGTCTCATTTTAATCTTCTAATCTATCATAAAAAATCACAACCTTATAATATTCTAATCTAATAAGATCTTTAGAGCTTCATATTTACTCTGGATGTAGACATCTCTTTAGAACCAAAGTCCCTAACAATCAGACCAACAATCTCTCCTGTTGTTGAGAGGCTGTGTTGTGTTTTTTTTTTTTTTCCTTTCTCCTATAAACCGAACGGTGAATTATGTTGTTTCATTACTGTGAGCCCAATTTCTGGCCACACAGAAGACTTTTGCAACAACATTGGTTCACTTATCAGGATCTGGACAATATAAGGGTCGATGTCTGATCTAGTAAGATTCATACACACTATTTTGTGTGATAGTTCGGCTTGAGACTCACTGAAGTACAATTGAGCATATCTTGGTGGTGCTCCTTCCTCGGGTATCAGTGAACCAATGAGGTGGTAATTTTGTCCAGATATCTTGAAGGAGTAAGGTCCTTCAAACTTGTTTTTTTATCAATACGCGCCCCGAACGACGTGAATGAAAACAGGTTGTTGTATATTTGTATCTTCTCCCTAAATGTAGCCGATGATGGGTTTGTTCCACTAAGTAGTTCATTCAACGGCTTGGGGTCTCTTGTATCCCTTCCTGGCAACATATATGGATGTTGTAAATTGAGATTTATTGCTTTACCTAAGCCATTGTAGTGTAGCTAAACATTAGTAGGTTTATTACTCACACACTCTTCGTACACACCTAAAGAATTACGGCTTGCTCCTAGTTTCTTTGGTTGGGGGTTTACCCGGGCTGCTCTGTTAATCATGGGGAAAAACTAGTATTAAAATCTTTTAACATTACCAATAATATGACGTATGTAACGCCCCAAAAATTACTCTTAATGGGGGGTCACAGCGCCAGGAATTTCCGACAGAAATTCCCTTAGGCATTCTTAATAAATGAAATTCAACCTGTAGCACATAAACTAACAACATTCAATCACAAGATAAAACCTGGTTCAAACAACCACCTCCAAAGAGAAGGACATATTTACATGGGTCGGCGTTCACAGATGCTACAACGACCCGTCAAAACCAGCTTGGTACAACCAAGCACAACCATCCAACAAGAGTCTCACCAAAGACATCTCAAGAACCAAAATAGCAAAACACACATAAAAATAAACATGCAAAAATTAAACCCATCCTAACTTTCGCATCACGTCGCACGTTCACCTCCACGCTCCTATACTACCTGCGTACCTGGTCATGTCAAAAACACAACCAGTTCCCCCACCGAAATGGGGGTTAGTCTCCAACCAGACTAGCAAGTATATATGCAAATTAATTACGTAGAATAGCATAAATAAAAGGGATTAGAATAAGCAGATACCACAAAGTACATTACAAAGCAAACAAGTATGTAAGAGACTATACATACAACATCACATAGTAAACCAAAAGAAGGAACTTTTACGAAAACGCTTTTGAAAACATGACCAAGCCTGTCTTGGCCACGAAGGTACCTTCTAACCCAAAACTATGGGTAAAAACCTTTACCTGCCGGAGGGACGCGGTATCGTTAGCTAGACGAACCCCCCCTACCACGACACAAGTAAAGCACCTTCCATGATCCACCCGAACACCGGGAAGCGATCAAGGAATGATTTTAAAAACCATTTACATGCTAAGCGGGGGTAGGAACAATCCTTACCCGCACAAATCATATCCACAAGTGTTGTCACTTCTCAAAGAAATCAATAAAACGAGTATTTCATAAACAAACATATCCACGATGTCTACACACAAATAATACTAATTATATCATGGAAGAATACCAAATTACCAATATCACTTCATATACAAATGCATATCAAGATACAAAGTCAAGGAACAAACATTATTCATATGTAATGCATTTACGGTTTCATGCATAGTCCAATAGCCTATATTTATACCAATCACGTAAGTAATCGCAAATAACTTGCCTCGACAAGTCCCGTACGTAAAGAAGCTTATGAGCTATCACCTCAGACGTGACCTTAACTTAACTCAACTTGGGGAGATTCCCGAATCTGCATACAAAACGATTTTGGCCATAACTTTCATTATACAACTCGGAATTGAATTCCGCAAAATTCCAGACGCTCGTATGAAAGTCCTCTATTTACTGACTCTGTCCCTTAATTTTTCATAAATACAGAACGAGGACGATATTTCCAGAAGTGAACAATTCAACCCTAACTTCACTAGTTTTACTTCCAAACCTCAAATTCAATCCATCCATGCTTCTATAATCATCAAACCACCTCTAATAACTCATGATTGACATACAAATTCAGACTTGACATACACATGAACAATTCTTGAAATTTTGGGGAAAACTTAAACCAAGCTTTCCTTGAGCTTCCTTATACAAATATGTCTTCCTTGCCTTACCAATAGCATGCTTTTGACATAAGGAACTCAAATCCAACATCAACATAACATGGCAGCCACATGAATTAGCTAGGAAGATTGGCCATGACAAGGGAGAAGCCAAAAGAGAGAAGCTCTTACCTTGAATCCAATTATTCTATTGTTCTTTGATGCCACTTGATGGAAAACTTGTGATTTAGGAAGTTAGGAGAGCAAGAGTACGGAGGGGAAAGGCTTAGAGATAACCATCCTTAAGCTTGAAGAAAGGTGAAAGTCAACACAATGGATATGTATGAAATTGTCTAGTAAACTTGATATTTAAAGTAGAAAAACATTTTATATTTAAACATTATTTATTTGCTTTGTCTTCTTGTAAGAAATAATAACAATGCTTAAATCATAGTGTATAAATATATTAATCCATGTGGATATTAACTTTATAAAAATATAAAAATTGGACTAATCCTTGCGAAAATAATTTCGATGTCGTACATAAATCATGTACGTTTTGCGAGACGATAAGATTTCAAGAATCGCGAAAATAAAACATACTTGCGTCTTTTATCAAAATAATCTATAAATACATATTATGTTTATCAAAATAAAATTTCTGAAACAGAAACTAAGGTGGTATTACAACGTAGGCCTGTGTTCTTACTATTTTGGTTCATTTTTTTTGCCTTGCTCGGGACTATAATAGTGTTATTTGTTGATTACTTTGCATTTTGGCTCGTGGACACAAAAAATGTGAAACTGTAAATGAACGTAATGGATGTATTCTTCATATTGGAAAAACAGTTGATTGGTTTGCATTTCCAATAATGGTATGTTTATCAATTATATGTATTTGTTTAATTTTGTACATGAATCATTCTCGTGTATATCTCTCACTAACTCCAACGCTCAGTAGCACTCAATCCGCCCATATTGACGTGTCACCTTTACGTGGAGAAATTGGAGGGATGTTTTCTGCCAGGCTATTGTGTCAACGATGCTTGTGGGTTTTGTACACATTGGTTGGTACTTAGGGTATAGTGAATGCATTTGTTTGTTTTTAAATTAGCGTCATTTTTGTTGTGTATGTGTTTTATACGTTGTGTACCTGGCGCACTGGTTTCCGTGCAAACTGGAGGCCAAAGGCCTATGTTTTTCCATTTGTATGTGTCATGATTTTGTGACGGAGTTGGATGAAATGGAGTAAACAGGGAAGTATCATTTTTTGTTTTTTTTGTGCAAACTGGAGGCCAAAGGCCTATGGTTTTATGCGTTCCATTTTTTGTTTGTTTGCGGAATGAATTTTTCTAGCCGTATCCTGTTGATCTGTTCATTGAGGGCATGAAATGGAGTAAATAGGGAAGTATCCAATCTTACACAACTTCATGCTAGTTTTCGTAGTTACTGATAAGTATGTAGATAATAACCTGATGCTATGTGTTTTTAGACCATCATCGGGGCACAACAACTCTCTATCATGTCGTCTTTACTTGTCACAATTTTCTCAATGTGCATACCTTTTTCGTTTTCTGTTTGATCCACCATTGATGCGGCGTTGAAGCACCAGTTGACTAAAAATATTTCTTCATTGATGCAGGTTTTTGGTAGCCGATGTTTTGGAGATGGGTGTTTGTTTTTTGTTTGTTAAAGAATCGAAATGTTTAATGTATATAACTATAATGATATGCTTTTAATCATGTATGATATCACTTATTTTAATGATTCACTATATTGTATCCTTATTATTTGTTTCTATAACATAATAGTTATTCTTCACAACGTTACATATATCATTCAAAGATTGGTAATTTTGACTGGTGTATTGGTACTCCATTACTAATACACGTTTGTAGTAGTTAGGCCCCGTTTGGTACTATTTCAGAAGGAATCAGGAATATGAATGAGAATGGTTGATTCTAGAATCATGTTTGGTGACACTCGTATTGAAAAGAGAAATCATTCCATGGAAGAGATGATTCCAAATTTTATGAAGCACTTGATTGCTCTCAAAACTTGAGAAATCATTCGTTCTCACTTTTCACAATTATAATTATAATGAAAATTATTATTATTAGTAAAAAATAATAATAACTTTTATAATAAATATAACTAATAATAATAATTATATTATTAATTTTACAAAATAAAAATAATAATTATTATTATCAAATATAATAATATTTATACAGTAATGATAGTTATAAGTATTTTAATTATTTAATAATAATAAATCTTTTTGTTATTAAATAATAATTATTTTAATAATGAATAATTATTATCATATTTCATTATTTTAAATTTTTAAAGCTAAAAGTAATAATATACTAATAGTTATTAGACTAACTAATAATATATAATAATTATTTATTAATAATAATTCCAAGAATCGTTTATTCCGACAAAATACCAAACACTAAGCTTCAAAAATGATTTAATCTGATTTATGATTTCATTCTCATTCCGATTCCAGACAACATTTCTATCGGGTCTTATACATATATTTTACGGGTTTCGTAGTTTGTAAGTGTTGTATTTATTTTTCTTGGATCTTTTGGGGAATCAATTTAGAAATGCACTCTTTGTATTGGTGTCTCTGCGTATTTGCGTATGGAGGTTTGTATACAATATATTATGTATGTTTCCAAGTTTGTTTGTCTTTTAGTTTTGGGTTTCCTTAGACTTATTGTTTACATCTATATTATGGTGGTTTTATTTAAGTTTAAAATGTTTTTTCTAATGTTTATGTGAAGCTTTTTTTTATGCAATTGGGTATGACGCTCAATTTTCCATTAACTACAACGTTCAATTGGTTATTTGCATATGACAATGTTAATGTGTAATAATGCATTAGATTAGGGGTCTTCATTCGCTACGGACCGGATGGACCGTTTTCTTAAACCTTGGACTGAAGACCGAACCAGACCGATGTCATTTGGTCCGGTCTTGGACTGGTTTGGACCGAAATTTTTATTTCTTTTAATCTTTTATTTTTTTAATAGTTAAAAATATAATACTTTTTATATTACAAATAATAAAAAATAACAAAACCGGCCCAATCCGTTTTTTTTCCGGGTTTTGGCCGGACGGAACCGGAACCAGAATAAGGAAAAATCTTAGACTGGAGACGAGGTCCGAAAATGTACTACTCTACATTATATGTTATGCATTTTAGACCTGAGTAACATTTATTGAAACCACAATATATTGAACATTTAATGATCCATTAGAATTTCCAATGAGTAGTCTTTATATATATATATATATATATATATATATTAATTAAGACAAGATTAACGAAGCTTAATTTTCTTTCATCTATTAGTTGAGTGTTCGATAAAAATTCATCTAGATTAAGAAACTTAAGTAGATTAAAATAACCTAATTTTTTCCTCTATTGTGTTTAACAAACATAATTCAAATCTTAACCCCTTGTTACCCTTTATAATAAAAAAATGAAAATAATCTATTATACTCTTATTCGTAATTTTACCATTATTATTATAAATTTATCTGAAAGTACGGAGTAATCAAGTAACTTTTTCAACAACAATTTCATCTTCAGTTCTAGTTAATCGTTTCACTCAACTACAACTTCAACTACTTATTTATCTCCAACTTCATTTTCATTTTTCTATACCGAACAAAGCCTTAGTCATAAAATATATCCATAAACTTACTCAATGGAAAATTCGTTCCTAGTAGCAACAAATTAATTTGTGACTACATTTATGGCTTTTAGCTATATTAGAGTTTTTGACAAATTTCTTACAAATATAGCCTTAAAATTCTTTGTGTCAAACATCTAGGTTATATATAAAGCATATTGCGTTTCTGTAGGCTAGCTCCAAGGCGTAATGAATGACTGAGATTCAGGTGGATATTGCATATTGCGTTTTCGACCTCTCGAGGTTTTTTTGTGTCAGGTTGAAAGGTTTGCGATTTCTACCTTCGCCCACTTGCTTTTGTTGTGTCAGGTTGGAAGGGTCATGAACCTGTGCCGGTACATTTCCTCTCCTTTTTATTCTTAGTTGGACGCCCACTTGTGTCATATATGCCTTTTCTAGAAATGTTTTTTCTTTCTAATTCCTCAACGACTGGGTTGCCCTCCACGTGTAAATGGTAGGGGTTGCTTGTATGTTTACCTTATTATATTGGACGGTTGCGGATTCTGATATAACGACGTGGTCGCTCGCAATTATGTTTCTGTAGACTCCAAGGCATAATGAACAAATGAGATCCAGGTGACTATCGCATATTGCCTTTTTGACCTCTCGGGGTTTTTTTGTGTCAGGTTGGAAGGTTTGCAATTTCTAGCTTCGCCCACATGCGTTAATTGTGTCAGGTTGGAAGGGTCGTGAACCTGTCCCGATGCATTTCCTCTTTCTTCCTTTATCCCACTAGGCCAGAATGAACGGTACGTGGATATTGCATATTGCCTTTCCGACGTTCAGGGTGTACTTATTGTGTTGGGATGCCACTGCTCTACGCAAAGGGTGCAATAAATGCTTATAGTTTCACGGGTATGTATTTTGCCAACTTTGTGTAGCTTGATTGTGGATGTTGTTTCTAGAGAAATTACCTACGAGAAGATAACTAAGCAATTGTAGGGAAAAGATCAAAGAATACGGTATTATCTCAACACTCAAGAACAATTTAGAACGAGAGAAGAATTTAGGGTTTGAAGCTTGAACTTGGTATTACTCGTAATGGTTGCTGAATCTTTACAAAGCAGGCGTTAACCTTTATTTATAGGCTAACCCTAATAATATATTTTAGGAAACGAGATCTTATCTCTTCCTTTTATTTATAGGCTAACCCTAATAATATCTTTTTCGTTTGACCATTCCGTTGCCCTTTTTCTCTACCCACTTATTTTCTAATGGCAACTCCAGTGCTTTACGAGCCAGGAAAGGTGCTTCGCGAGTCGGATCGCCATTACTCTGAAGCCTACGACGTCGGCCGTTTGAGGACCATTGCTGAACTTGGTCCGGACGTGAAGATCGAGATCCCTCCAAAGGGGGTTTGTGCGGATGATCATCGACCGGGATGGGTAGCGGTTTATGAGTATCTGTTTCTGGCGGGGCATCGATTCCCATTCTCGCCTTTGGTGAAGACCTTTATGGTCACTTTAGGCTTGGCGATGGGTCAACTTCTCCCCGGGGCTTGGCGCATTTTGGGCGCTCTTGACGATGCCATTGAAAAACATGGCATGGACTTCGTTGCGGCGGATCTCGCCAACTCTCTGACCGTCTCGCTCTCTTCTCCAGGTAGGGTTTATTTCAAGATTAAGAAGAAAAAGGCTAGGATAGCCTTCGAGAAGAGTACGGCCGATCGGGGTTGGGCCGAGGTCTTTTACTTCGTGGAAAAATCTTCCCTCGGAGACGCGTGTTCTTGGCTTATCGAGGAATGGAACCCCGAGAGTGAGTTTCTTTACTTCATTCTACCAATCTTTTCTTTTCATAGACACGTATGTTTTGCTTGTAGACGTTTTACTTACGTGTGACTTTGTGTGCTTCTTAGTTAACACGGAGGTTCTTAAGCCAAGGACGAAGTCGAAAAAGGCGGTAGCTGCGCTCTTGGCGATTCCTGAAGCTGATCGGACCTTCTATGGTCATGACGGAGAGGGTCACCATAGCGGTCCTGCGACACCATCTGGTAAGTTGACTTCTTCCCGTTAGTTCCCGTCAGTTTATTTTTTCATACTCGTGTTCTAACTGGTTATTCCTTGTTGACGGCGCAGCTTCAATCTCTCGCGTCCGTGCTAGTGACGAATCTGCCACTGATCTTGTGACGTCGAGGAAGAGGCAGCTTGCCATAAAAGGATGTTCGTCTGCTGCTCCCTTGGACGTTGATCTTATGGCTACTTTGGAATCTACGCCATCTCCTTCTCCGGCTAAGGCGACGCGTTCAAGGAAGGGAAAGGAGAAAGTGGTCGAGGTTCCCGAGGAGAATTACTCGTCTGTGGACGATTTCCCTGGCGTGATTTTGGGTCCTGCCGACGTTATGGGGGAAGCTTTCGCTGCTCAATGGCAGGTAAGATTGTAACTTTTATTTTCTCTGATGATTTTTGTTTGTAGCGAAATTAACTACGAGAAGATAACTAAGCAATTGTAGGGCAAAGATCAAAGAGTACGGTATAATCTCAACACTCAAGAACAAGGTAGGAAATTAGGGTTGAAACTTTAGCTTGGTATTACTCGAATGACGGCTTAGATACTTACACAGCAGGCGTTAACCTTTATTTATAGGCTAACCCTAATAATATCTTTTAGGAAACGAGATCTTATCTCTTCCTTTTATCTAAATAACGATATAACAAATAAGGTAAAATATATTCTTTACCGTATCTTTTACCAATTTACAATAATATAATACAGAATAGGATAAAATATATTCGGCCGACCTAATCTTCAAGATAAACGAGACCTTTGCCACGTCTCGTCACGTCGACGACATCTTTTACTCCTCTCGTCGCGTCGAGACAATTCTTCTACGCGTGGCTCTTCACGCGTTCCATACTCGTCGTATTTTTAGGCACAAACAATACCCCTAAGGCGTCTTACAGGGCTTAACGTCTAGCAGAGTTGGGAGACGCCTTCTTTCTTCAAAGAATACGTCTTCATTACACTAGGAACGCGTTGATGATTACGTCACTTAAATTCTTAATATCGTCGCAGAGCTTCAACCATCATTCCTCTTCAATCGCAACGCCTAGTTTTTCAACGGCTATAATGCCGTTAAACTTTCTCCCGTACTCTTCGCGATCTCTTGGGCTATATAAAGAGGAGATCTTCATTCTCTTCCCACTCGTTCTACAACTCATCTACTCTGATTATTTCTTGCCTTCTCGCTTACTGTTTGTGCCTAAAAATACGACGAGTGTGGAACACGTGGAAGCTACGCGTAGAAGGATGTCATCGACGCGACGAGGTGAAGAAAAGATGTCGTCTACGTGACGAGACGTGGAAAATATCTTGTTCTCCTTAAGGATTAGGTCGGCCGAGTATATTTTATCCTATTTTGTATTATATTATTATAATTGGTAAAATATATGGTAAAGAATATCTTTTACCTAGTTTGTTATATCGTTATTTAGATAGAAGGAAAAGATAAGATCTCGTTTCCTTAAAGAGATTATTAGGGTTAGCCTATAAATAAAGGCTAACGCCTGCTTTGTAATAATCTAAGATGTCATTCGAGTAATACCAAGCTAAAGTTTCAACCTTAACTTCCTGTATTGTTCTTGAGTGTTGAGATTATACCGTATTCTTTGATCTTTGCTCTACAATTGCTTAGTTATCTTCTCGTAGGTAATTTCGCTACAAACAATTGGCGCCCACCGTGGGGCAAGATAAAAAAGGTGTCGTCTTTCCATACGAAAAGAGCTTCTTTTTTTACAGGAAATCATGACAAGTCCGACCAACAGCCCGCGCAATGGCGGAGAAAGATCCGAAGAAGAACACACAAAAGATCCTATCATTCCGGTGAATGAAGACGCGGAAAAAGGTCTCAAGAATACTCCTGACACCACAAAGAACGGCGCCCCTGCAGGACAAAAGGGGACGAGTGACGATATAGTCAACGTGACCTCTGTCAGAGCCCACTTCGACACCCTCCAGAAAGCGTGGACAGAAGCTAAGAACGCCAGCGAGGAGAACACGTCGGGACTCACCAAAGAGAACGAACGGCTACGCTCCATCATAACAGAGCTTAGGACAAAATCGATGTAACCGCGAACCTATGTTCGTAGTCAAAGCGTCGTTCGCCGCCTAGATATGGATGTTGTCGCCGAAGAAGGAGAGGATTACGGACCCCAGGAGCGCCCAAACGCCATACCATTTTGAGAAACGAGCCAGAAAGAACAATCGTCTACACAAAACTTGACCTCGGACATCGTCGCTGCGCTCGTAGCACCACAAGTCGGAGCCTTGAGGAAAGAGATGATGTTAATGCCCGGGGCTCCCAAATCCATAGTCCCCGAAGACGAGTTCGGATTCGAAGAAAGCCCGTTTGTAGCCACCATCGCCACCCAAAAGATCGCTAAGAAGTTCACCGTTGCGGACCTCCCTGTCTACGACGGATCGGACGACCCGGAGGAACACGTCTTGCTCTACAAAGCTAAGCTCTCCACAAGTCCGATCGAGCCAAGATTGAAAAAAGAGATGATGTGCAAGTTCTTCAGCTCGACGCTAAAAGGTCCAGCCTTGACGTGGTTCATCCACTTGCCCAAGGGAAGTATCTCCTCCTACGCCGAGCTCTCCAACCAATTCTGATTGCAATTCGCCAACAGTAAGTTGTTTGCAAAACAACCCTCAGATCTCCATAACATGCGTATGAACAAAGGCGAGACCATAAGGGCCTTCTTGAAACGCTTCAATGATGAGAATATTACAATCCCGGACTGCACTAAAGCCACCGCCGCCGACGCATTCAGACGTGAACTTCCCCGAGATAGTGAACTGTACAAGGGATTGACGAAGACTCGCCCTGAATCATTCGTCTCAACTAGGGAAAGAGCCATGGAAGCCATACGCCTTGAAGAAGACCTCCTAAGTCACGCTGAGGAAAAGTCTCGATCTCCACGTAGACGTACCCCTCCGCGCAGAGATTCTCCCCAGCGAAAGGACGGAGAACGTTACGAAAGAAGAAATAAGCCATTTCATAGAGAACCCCCATGGTGCACAACGTAAGCGAGATCAATAGCGTTTATGCGGTCGAAAGAGGTGTATGCATGAACGCCGACGCGTTGAGAGTCATGAACGCGATGGAGAAGCTCCATGACGTAACGTGGCCTAAAAAGCCAAATCCCGAGAAGAAGTCGGGATCAAGAAGAGGATACTGCAAATTCCACAATGACTCAGGACATTCAACAGATGACTGCTACACTCTGAGGAAAGAAATCCTACGTCTCCTAAAGAGAGGCGACCTATTAGATTTACTTTCCAAAGAGGGAAGGGACGCGTTTGAAGGAGCAAGGAAAGGAAAAAGGTCTACAACACCGCCACCTCCTTCATCAAGTCGTTCAAGAACTGTCAACACGATCTTCAGAGGTTCCCCCATAAGCGGCTACACCGCCTCCTCCGCCAAAAGAAACATTAAAGCATTGCGCGGCGAAGGGAGCGCCTTGCCGATCTACCACGTCAGGATCATTAAGAAAGATTGTCCGATCACGTTCGAGGAACCCAACGGGAGTGTGGATCATCACGACGGGTTAGTTATCTCCTTGACCATTAGTAATTGCAAAGTTAAAAGAATCCTCGTTGATAATGGAAGCTCGGCCAACATCATCACCCTATCCGCGATCAAAGAGCTCGGATTATCTAGCGACGACGTGGTGAGAAAGTACATCCCTCTAGTGGGCTTCAGTGGCGAAGTCGCCGATATGCTAGGAGAAATCACCCTAACCACTCTGGCGGAAGGGGTCAATATGCAAACCAAATTCGTGGTAATGGAGGCCGAGTCGCCCTATAACATAATCCTGGGGAGGCCTTGGTTACACGACATGAGAGCTATACCCTCAACATACCATCAATCCCTGAAGTTTCCATCTCCGTGGGGGATTCAAGAGATCAAGGGCGAACAACAGGTAGCAAGGGAGTACTACAGCATAGGGATGAAAAATACAACTAACACGTCTCTAGAGAGGAAGAACAAGGCAAAGCAATTAAAAGACCATGAAGAACATGTGAGATATGCTCAACGAAGGCTCTACCAGATAAAAGAAGAAATAGGTCGGGTAGGCGACGAGACATACGTCCTAGAAGTAAAATCATACGCCATCCGAAAGGTAGGGAAGAGGAAAGCATCTACATGGTCTGAATCATCAAGTAACAAAAACCCCGACGCATCAAAGAAGAAGCCATCCATGAAGCAAGATAAGAGCGTCGATAAACACGACACATTTCTACAGAAACGTAAGCAAAATATCCGAGTTCAAAGGTGGAGGAAATTTATGGCAGAAAATCCCGACTTCAGCTACATGTTCTTGAAACATCATCCACCATAAAGGCATCATCAGGAAAGAATTTGAGATACATCTTATGAGTCTTTTGATTCCCTTTCATTTCCCTTTGCATGAGTAGGTTTAAGTTTTCAATAAAAGCATGTCATTATCTTTAGGTCAAAACGATAAGGGGTCGTGGCGACTAGGGGTAGTTGATGCGTTCCTGGCCTCGAAAAGGTCAAGAATGACTTGCTGGAGCGATCTAGATCTCGTAGGGAGTCGGCTTTCTCAAGAACTGGCCGAGTTTGGGAACTCGGACGGCGGTGGAAGACTTGACAGTAACTGGGGAACTGAATGATAGTAATGTTGTTACTTGTGGAGACAAGCAACAACGATGGAGCGGATGAATTGTAGGAATGAAGTGGATGTAAAGTGTAGGTTTACGTAGGTTTTGGTAGATAAATCCATCGGGGAAGAGGATTAGAAGTAAGAAGAAAGGATAAAGAAGTTAGACTTTGTTTAGTGACGCCTAGGGGATTAACAAGGAGATGCACTCGACTTTATCAATTAATCCAAAAACTAAACGTGATATTAATGAAGAAGGCAAGCCATATATATAGGCCAGCCTTTACAAAAGAGTATCTTGCAAAATAAGTAAAGAAAGTAATAAGGAAGATAATAAAAGGGAAACTAGGGCCGGCCTCTCAAGCATTAGAGTAGACACGCCCTAAACCTAATAACATATACTAAAATATGAAATAATAATAAATATAACTAATAAGATAAACAGCTTTACAACTCGTAGGAACTAGTGCCAAATGAATTGTCTTCAGGATCTGAAGTCGGGAATTGGCACTGAGAACGGGAGTTGGAACTGGAGGTGTCAATACTAGAGAGCGTGTGCATTATGGAACTGGAGGTTAGGAACCTCAAGGTATGCTCTGCTGGTAAGGAACTGACGATGGCCACATTGATGGGAACTGACCTGTACTTATCAGAGAGGGAACTGGATATCATGGTCTTATAGAGAGGATACCATTTCATGTTGAACCAAGGAGGTCTCCATGGGGGCGGACTAGCAGGACTCAGAATAGACCATTTGTTGGCTAGGCAGGATCCCATCATTCTCCTTCCCTTGGATTCGAAGCGTCCTCGCTTCGAGCGTGTGAGTGCAAGGAGAACTATCCGATCAACAACAAATGTGGTGCAACTATCATGATGCTGAGTCAAAAACAAGAATATGGACTCACAAGGTGTTGGTACCATCAACGTGTTGGGTAGGGCTGAGGGAACTAGCGTCCATGCTGGAGAAATCATTGATGGAGGAGTTATGGGAATAGTGGGTTCCTCTGTGGGTTCCAGAGCTTGTTCTACAATCGAAGCAATCACCACTGAAGAGAGAGTAGATGTTGTTGGAGAAGGAACAACCACTATGGGGGGAACTGGATTTGGTGTTGGTGCTGGTTCTACAATCGAAACAATAGAGGGTTTCACTACTGGGGAAAGAGTAGATGTTGCTGGAGAAGGAACAAGCACTTTGGAGGGAACTGATTCGAAGGTGACACGTTGAGTAGGGTAGCACAGTCCTGGATATCCAATAGGGCTTGGTTCCTCAACCACTCGACATGATCTTCCTGCCATTTCCCAAGTCGTCTCATCCACATTGGTGTCGGTGTTGGAGTCGGGGACTGGGTTCGACGGTACGAACGAGCTGCATGAGCCTCTGGATCAATCCTTGGGGCAAAGTAGCGTGTCATTTCATACACGAGTTTTCCCCAAGTTTTAACGGGAAGGCGACCACGGTACCATCGATCATTCTCCACATAAGACCACCAGTCAAGGGCGTAGTCGGTGAAGCAATTAACGACGATGTTGCATTGCTCGTACTCATCATAGTCTCGCTGTCTAAAGTAATAGGCCATATGTCAGGTCCACTCCAAGAACTCCTCGGGATCGTCATAACCGGGAAAACGTCGTCGACGAAGCCTTTGTAGACGATCCATGGTTGATTGTACCTATTAAAATACCACTAACCAATGCGAGTATTAAGTAGCACAAGTGATATCAAAGACAACAATCAAGAAGGCACAATCAACTCAAGCAAGTGACTTCACTCTCGGGTTACTAAGTTTGGCAAGGCCGTGAGTGCGGTCAAGGGAACTGAGGCAATCAAGCAATACCAAGAAAATTAAGATCAACAATTTAACCAATAGCCAAGAGATAATTTGAATGGTATGCACAAATATTGAGCAAGAAGCAAAAGAAACAATCTTTTCTAGCATGTAAAACCTAGTCGGTGGAAAGGCATGAAAAGATGGGAATTGCAGTGTAAATGAGATCTCAAAGTTACCTTATTTTGGCTTTGGATGAGATTTTTGAGATTTTTTTTTATTTTCATCCTTTTTTCTTGTACTTCTTTTTCATCGGGTGACAACCGGGCAACACTTTTTTTACACCCGGCAACACCATCTCGTTCGGAACACCATTCCGAACGAGATTGCCCGATTTTTTTCCATTTAATAAATGCCGAACCGGTTCGCATATTGCGAACCGGTTCGACACTCGTTCGGAATGGGGTTCCGAACGAGGTTTTTTTTTATATATATTTATGACGTCATAAATATTCGGGTAAACTCGTTCGGAACCCCATTCCGAACGAGATTACCCGGTTTTGTTTTACGTGTCGTTGCCCGTTCGGAACCCCATTCCGAACAGGAAAACGACTATATTTTCTGAAAATGCGAACGACTATATTTTGACGGAGTCTATAAAATCGGAGTTTTATGGCCAAATTATCAAACCCAATCGGAAGAAGAACAAAAAATGACGTCTGAAAGCGATTCAACTAATTCTTCAAGGGCAGGTAGTTGGAAAGAAAGACGGGAGTGTTCTTCTAGTGAGACGTCGGTGGAGGAGGAGATTGATTTGTCTGTGCCGGTAGATGATACATATTTCCATGTAAGTACCTATAAACCTTTTTTTATAGCGTTTCATTAGAATTTATTTTATTGATATAGTAGTATTGAAATTTGAGTAATTTTAAATAGGGATACTGTAGTGATGAGGAATATTTAAAAATCGACTATAGTGCCCATTTTACGACTAGTGAGAGATTTCCTACTATGGATCTTCTGAGAGAGTGAGTTAGGAAGGTCGGTTATGACTTGTGTATGGTTATCACCACGAAATCATCAATGGCCAACAAGAGTATATTTCTGCACTGTGAGCAATCCGGTAGTTATAGAAAACATCGAAAGAAGATTAATCTGGAAGGCGATGTAGCAGAACCATCGTCGCAGCGTAACAACCTTAGTAGGTTAAGGAAGTATAATTGTCCTTTTATGTTGAGAGGATATTATCGACGAGCAACTCTTGTTGAGCCGACTGGGTGGATACTAAAAGTTGAGAAGGCATGTCACAACCACTGTCTTTCCAGCAGCTTGATTGGCCATGCATTTGCTTCGAGGATGACGGGAGAGCAGAGACGAAAAATAATGATTGCATCAGCGGCCGGGGCAATGCTGAAGGTTATTTATACACATTTGCTTCAGGAAAATCCGACTTCCACAATATCAAGGAGGCAAGTGTACACTGTGAGGGAAAAGGAGAGGAATAAAGCATTGGCAAATCTAACCGTGACCCAGTGGTCATTAGATTTCCTCCATCAAAGAGCTTATCGTAAAGACATTCACTACGAGACGAATCCGGAGATCGGGGAGAAAAAGTTGTCAGCGTTATTCATATCTCATCCGGATTGTGAACATTTGTTGAGAATGTTCCCTCGGGTGGTGATCATGGACGCGACGTACAAGACTAATAGGTACACAAAATTTCATTATTATGACTTCAAATACCGTTTTTGAATTATAATTATTAAATTTTAAATTGATAGGTATGGTTGGCCGTTACTTCAGTTTGTTGGATTCAATTGCACCAACTATACATATTGTATTGCGCTAGCGTTCATTTGTTGTGAGACAGCCCCATACTATATGCATGGGCATTGAAACGGCTCAAGTATTTGTTTGGTGCACTCGGAGGACCGGATTGCATCATGTCTGATCGAGAGCTGACAACAATTAAGGCGGTTGACTATGTATTTCCTAGTGTGCGTCATATGCTTTGCCATGTCCACGTTGATCGGAATGTTAAGGCATTTGCTAAATTGAACAACCTGGACGAAAAAAGTGCATCTGCTAGCGTTCGACGGGTGATGCGGTCTCACACAGAGAAGCAGTATGAGGAGAGACTTTATCACTTCCGAAAAACATGGAGGAATGGTCATCTTGTACGATATGCTGAGATAAAATGGTTTACTCCCCATAAGGAAAAACTTATAGCTGCGTATTGCGATGATATACGCCATTTTAGCACAAGAACGTCTAACAGGTAAGATATTTGAATTTGTTTTTAACGAGAATGATCATGACATTCGGTTGGCTAAATGTTTAACATGTACAATGTTGTTGTCAGGGTTGAAGGTCAGCACTCGATGTTGAAGCATATGTTTGATTCAGCTGTTGGAGGGTTCGACACTTTAGTGCAACACATTGACAATAGGTTTGTCGATCAGCACCGTCGAATACGGGCCGAGATGGAAATGTCCAACCATACTAGCCCGAAGGAGATACAAGATGAGCCTCGGTGGATGAAGACTATTTTCATGCGCATATTGAGGAAGTGCTCCGACAAGTGTTTGAGAATGCTACTGAAAGAAGTCCTTAAGGCAAATGAGGGAAAGATATGTGGCCCATGTGAGGATCCTTGGTGGGAATCAACACTCGGATTGCCTTGCCCACACAGGATTAAGGTGTTTGTAGAAGAAGGAACGCCATTGTTGCCGAGCGACATTGATATCTTCTGGAAGCAGATCAAGTGGGAAGGAGTGGAATTGAAAGACTTTGACTCTGACGACGACGTGCAATTGACTGCAGATAAGGTTCTTATGGATGATTTCTTTGAAGGGGTGTTTACCGGTAACGTTGATGATTTCGATATGAAGAGGATGGCTAATAAGTGGCGTGAGTGCAAGGATCCTTCTTCAGTTGATGTCCAGGACCCCCCTCGGGGAGAGACGAAGAGAGGAAGGCCTAAGATTCATGCGAAGAAGACGGGTACAAAGCGAGATCCGGGTTGGGATGAGAGGGCTCAAGCTAAGAAGGATAAGGAGAAGGCAGAAACAAGGAAAAAAGGGATGAAAGAGGAAGAGGGTGCAACTATGCCACCGAAAGCCGATTCACAAAAGAAATCGTCGGTTGCATCCAACAGAGCTTCAAGCGGGGCCACGACCGTAAAAGGGAGTGCAACTAAACCACCGAGGGCAAGAGGAAATGCTAGATAAAAATGTAGCGGTGGCAATTCAATCATTTATCTCGACTTCGACTGGGGGATAGATAATATAGACCTTTTCATGCTCGCATACATAGCTGCTGTGGAGAAAGTAGGTGATGACGGTCATTGTGGTTATCGATCCCTTGCTCGCTTACTAGGTAAACCAGAGAAACAGTACGTTGAAATCCGATTAGATCTTTCGAAGCACCTCCAACAAAACGGGCATATGTATCATGAGATGCTAGAGGGTTTCAAGACTATCCCGCAACTCATTCGAGAAGTGAATCACATTCGATCGCCATGCTCTCCTGAATTCTGGATGTGCACACCTACAATGGGATTGGTATTTGACACGAGGTATCAAGTTGCGCTAGTGGTGTTATCATGGTTTGGTCCTTGTACATGTCTTCCGAAGTTTGCTGACGAGGCGAATTTGTCGTGTGCCAAGTCAAGTAATCCTAACATGCAAACTAAGTAATATAGTACTCAAGCAAGGGTCGAATCCCAAGAGAATCAGTTTATCAAATTCTTAAGTTATTACAATGACTAACCAATAATCGTAACCAAAGGGGGTTTTTTGTGGTTTTGATACGAAGTATCGAATGTCAACTTGGTTATAACAATATTAAGCGAAGTGTTCCACTTAGCGATTATCCACAATTAGATTAACATGTTGATCTTAGAATCCTTTTCATCCCTATGTCAAGTTCTCAAGTGATCGTTCTAATTCCTGTTCTTGAATAGTTATTAGTCCAACTAGTCCTAACAACCCTTACTCGATTATAACTTTGAAACTATCAAAGTTCAATAACAAAGTAGCAATGCATTCAGGAATAGATAGATACATGCAATATCATGGACAACTAGTCGGATACTCGACATGTACTCAACTCTCTTCTCTTATAACAATCACAACTAGTTCATGCAAATAGATTGTGCTACACAACAAGTATGATAATTCAACTAGAAGTATCAAACTCTAACAATATGAATAAGATAAACTAACTTAGGTGATCAATCTAAAGTAGTAAATCTAGTTCATCGACAATACAAACAAGAGAGTTGAGACAATCAAAGAGTAGACAAAGGGAAAGGATAAACTCACAACTTATTGAATCCGAAAGCTTCAAACGCCAAGTGAAACAAAGAACTTTAGCAACTCATAAGTATGTGAAAAACTCCCAAAAACTTATGCAAAACCAAGGTTCAGATCATCAAGGATGATCATCCACAACTTAAATAGTATTCAGCTATAGTAACAGCCGAATTAAGGTTAACAAAACGTGTAGAAAGTTACAGAATTGAACACAAATTACTTCAAATGGCAAAGACATCAATTTGATTCTTCTGTCGAGGAACCGCACCCGCGGGTTGAGAGCCGCGGGTGCGGTTTTGGATTCTCCAGATATTTTCAGGATGGCAGAGGGCCGCGGGCGCGGTTTGGAACCCGCGGGCGCGACTTGAGCTTTCTCGGATCCTTGGCTGAGGATGAAACCCGCGGGTGCGGCTATGTTGTCTGAGGTAGCAGCTACTGATTTCTTCAAGTCTTCGTCTTCGTCTTCGTCTTCAGCAGCTTCTTCCTTATGCTTCAATGCTTCCAATGCTTGTATCATCTCTTGGAATCTCGTATGTAAATCTTCTCTCGAACAGCTCCATGATACAGATTACATAGAAACAAATAACATAATCCTATACAAAACTAGCTAATAATCCATAGTTGCGGTATGTAAAACACCGCTTATCAAACTCCCCCATACTTAGACCTTGCTCGTCCCCGAGTAAGCTAAAAGAAACTTACTCTTTTACAATAATCACTCAAAGATCTCAGGAAGTATGAAAAAGAAAGAAACTACAAATCACTAACACATTTAGTATAGAAACAATATGATGAGAAAGAAATCTATCAATTTGGTCTTCCATAGTGGTTAACATGCAATTTTTTTTTTCCTAAGACACTCATTTCACTCATTTTGCCTAGGCGCCTCGAAAGGTTTTCACCTAGCCACTCATTTCATTTTCAATCTCACCATTCCTTACCGCTCTCAAGTCCTTTTTTGCCAAGCCTAATGCAAGCCGAACTACCCGCTTATTGCATGGATTTTTCCATCCCAGGATTTTCATTTGCCTTTTTTCGTATTTTTGTGGCTTTTTCTGTTTTTAATTCCATGCAAATTACAAACCAAATAAAAACCGAAGGGAAATAACAAGGAAATGAAACTACTCTAGGATAAGCAATGAACTAATTTCCCTCCCCCATACTTGAAGTGCACAATGTCCTCAGTGTGTAAGACATAGAAAAATAATGAGGAAGAGAGAAAGAAGCTCACTGATCCGGGTCATCCCGGTTTGGATAGTCGGGCCAACGCGCCTGCATGTCAAGCCGTAAGTCATCCACCGACTGCTGCAGCCTCTCAACATTTTGGTTTACCGTCTGAACCGACTGGTAGACAAACTCAATCCGCTCAAAAAGACGCTGCTCCCAAGGTATGTCAGCAGGAGCTGCAGATGATGAGCCTTCGCCCCATTGCCTCTGAGGATTAAAACGAGGGGCAAGATCCTGGAAGTCATCATCATCCTCATCCTCATGCTGATCCGGCTGCTGAACCGGCTCCTGGATGCTGATCCCACCGCGAGCTCGTCGTCGAGCAGCTGCACGAGGGGGAGCGGGTGTAGGGTTGATCCTAAAAGTATGTGCTGGCCCATAAGCAAAATCCTCTGTGAGAGCAATCTCGGGAGGACCGAGCCAAACCCACATCCACTCGTCCTCATTTACTGTAACCGACTTGAGCCACCTAAGTCGAGTCTGCAGAAATGTGGTATCCAGCAAATAGGGACCCATTGAGGGGTCCGGACTACCTACGCAGTCAAGCGTCTCCCAGTCGGGGACGACAGCCTCTAAGATGAGGGTGCTCATGCCACCCAAAGCAATCTGTCCCCTTGGTTTTGAGCGGGCTGTCTTACAGGAGTGAACAAATAGTGAGAGCCAATCCGGAATTACCTGATATTCCGGCATAAGAGCATATAGATACTTCAGCTGGTAGGCAAGCACCTTGTTCACCTCAGAAAGCCCAAAGAAGGCCATAGATAGGGCTCGCTGTGTCAGGCGGAGACATTGATGGGACATCTTAGCATTATAATCATTACCATGGGTGTCCCGAACTTGTCCCGTCCATGTGTACCAGACCTGTGTAGGGATGTCACCAACTGTAGTGTCATAATCTGCAGAGGGAACCTGAGAGATTCCCAAGATGTGGCGCAGCTGTTCAGCCTGAACTGTAAAGGATCGTCCATTGTAAATGAACTGGATGGCCGAGATGAAGGTGGTCTCCGAGACGGTCTTGGACTTGAGGCTCGCCAGAAACTGATAGGTAGCCTCGGCATGAGTGGGAGCTGACCTGAACAAGAAACCATGCAACCCTGCGTGCTCAAGCATGACCTCAGTGCATGCAGTCATACCCAAATCATCGAGCGTACGTCGATGAAAAAATCTCGTGGCTACACACTGCTTAGCCCTTAAAAAAGCTAAGTTGGCATGAACCTGTTGTTGCCACAAATCATTTTTGTGGCCTCGAGATGTTCCTGCCACAAATCCGCACACAACAAAGATACCAAGCAGCAGCAGCAGCACAATAGCAAAAAGCCCTCCCCGAGGTGTAAGAAAATCAACAACGATGAGGGCGGTTGTCGGAAAAACTTACCGAAATCAGGAAAAATGGATGATAGAGGCAAAAGCCGCGGGCGCGGGTTGTAAGCCGCGGGTGCGGTTTTGGCTTTTTCTGATTTCTGGCGAGGAGGGAGCCGCGGGTGCGGTTTCTGCGAGGCGGAGAACTGCTTGGCAAGACGAAGACGCGGGCGCGGGTATTGAGCCGCAGGTGCGGGTTCGGCGAGGCAGAAAGCTTTTTGGCAGGGCGAGGCCGCGGGTGCGGGTTTGTGAGCCGCGGTTGCGGTTGGATTTCAGCGGTGGTCGCGGTGGACGGAGGTGCGGCTGTGGAGGAGGGCTTGGTGGGAGGATGTTGGTGTTGGTAAAGAGAAGGGTTTGGTGGGAGGATTTTGGTGTTTTGAGAAAGAGAAGTGGGAGGTAGGGTATGATTGGAGGGATGGGAGGATTTCTATGTGGTGGGAGGTAGAGAGTGAAATCTGAGATGAAGAAGGGTAGAAGATGAAATCTGAGATGGAAAAAGGGTAGAAGATGAACCGTCAATTCCTTTTTCTTTTTTCTTTTTTTCTTTTTTTCATAAACGAAAAGAAGAACCGTCAATTCCTTTAGTAGCAAACGACCATCGTCTTCTCGTCTTGAATTCCTAGAAAATAGAAAACAAAAAAATTAAAAAGAAAATGAAATTCAAGGGAAAAGAAGAATACCCTGGGTTGCCTCCCAAGCAGCGCCTTGGTTAGAGTCATGGCTCGACTAGGTTTCCCGTCTTCAATTTTCAAAAGTTGGCTCTTCTAGAGCCATTTCATCGAAAGACACTTTGATGAATCCCTCATGGTAAGGTTTTAACATTTGACCATTCACCTTGAAGACGTTGTGGTTGTCTTTGTCAAACAACTCCACGGCGCCATGAGGAAAGACGCGAGCAACAACATACGGGCCATTCCACCGGGATCGCAACTTACCCGAAAAAAGTTGAAGACGAGATTGGTAGAGCAAGACCTTGTCTCCCACCTTGAAATCTTTCCTCAAGATGTTCTTGTCATGCCAAGCCTTCGTCTTTTCCTTGTAGATCACCGCATTCTCATACGCATCCCGGCGTATCTCTTCAAGCTCTTGGATTTGCAACTTCCTAAAGTCGCCTACCTCATCCAACTCCATGTTGCATTTTTGCACCGCCCACCACGCCTTGTGCTCTAACTCCACCGGAAGGTGACAAGCCTTCCCAAACACAAGTCGATATGGGGACATTCCTATTGGAGTTTTGTAGGCGGTCCTATACGCCCAAAGTGCATCATCCAACCTTAGACTCCAATCCTTTCGATTAGGAGCCACCGTCTTTTCCAGAATCCCCTTGATTTGCCTATTGGACACCTCAGCTTGTCCATTGGATTGAGGGTGATAAGCAGTTGAGACTCGTTGAGTGACATGGTACTTCTTTAAAAGTGCACTCACCGTCTTGTTGCAAAAGTGAGTACCTTGGTCACTTATAAGAGCCTTTGGAATCCCAAAACGAGAAAAGATATTCTCCTTCAAGAAACCTGCTACCACTCGGGAATCATCAGTTCTGGTGGCCTTCGCTTCCACCCATTTGGAAACGTAGTCCACCGCAAGTAAAATGTATAAATTCCCAAATGAACTAGGAAAGGGTCCCATGAAATCAATACCCCAAACATCAAAAATCTCACAAAAGACTAATGGTGTTTGTGGCATCTCATTTCGTTTAGAAATTTTCCCGACCCTTTGGCATCGGTCGCAAGCTTAGCAAAAGGCAAACGCATCCCGAAAGATGTGTGGCCAATAGAAGCCGGCGTCCAATACCTTCCTAGCCGTTTTATTATCCCCAAAATGCCCCCCCACATGCATGAGAATGACAAAAAGTAAGGACAGACTGTACCTCGTTATCCGGGAGGCATCGCCAGATTACCTTGTCAACACAATGTCTCCAAAGGTAGGGGTCATCCCAAACGTAGAAACGTGATTCCCGCTTGATCCTATTTTTTTGAGCTTTAGTGTAGTTCGGCGGGAATTCTTCGCGAACCAGGTAGTTCACGATATCGGCAAACCATGGTTTGAAAGACCGGAGGGCGAAAAGCTTGTATTCGGGGTCAATTTCTGCATACTCGGCTGTCAGAAAACCGCAGGCGCGGGTTTCGAGCCGCGGGCACGGTTCTCCCTTTTCCGAAAATACTTGAGAGCACAAACCGCGGGTGCGGTTTCCTGGCCGCAGGTGCGGCTTGTTCTCAGCAGAAGCAGAAATTACAGAATGAATTTGATACAAGTTTTCGTCCGGGAATGTACCTTGAATTTGAACCTGTAATTTACCGTCCTCTTGCACAATCCGGCTCAAATGATCAGCTAGGGAGTTTTCGACTCCCTTCTTGTCCCGGATTTCCACATTGAACTCGCTTAAGAGCAAAACCCATCGAATGAGTCTTGGCTTTGATTCCTTCTTCGTCATGAGATAACAAAGAGCAGCGTGGTCCGTGTGGATAATCACCTTCGTGCCCAAAAGATATTGCCGAAATTTTTCAAGGGCAAACACCACGGCTAGCAACTCCTTTTCCGTGGTGGAGTAATTCCTCTGAGCTCCGTTCAAAGTCGTGGAAGCATAGTAGATGACGTGCATTGCTCTTCCGAATGTTTGACCAAGAACGGCTCCCCCCGCATGATCACTAGCATCACACATGATCTCAAAGGGTAGAGACCAATCGGGTACTTGGATGATTGGTGCTTCGGTGAGGTGGGCTTTCAGAGTGTCGAATGCCTTCTTGCACACATTCGACATGTCAAAAGTAGCTTCCTTTTTCAAAAGCTCACATAGGGGCGTGGAGATCTTAGAGAAATCCTTGATAAACCTGCGATAAAAACCTGCATGGCCTAGGAAAGAACGCACTTCATGCACATTAGTAGGATAAGGCAACGATTTAATGACATCAATCTTTGCCTTATCGACCTCAATACCCCTAGCTGAAATTATGTGCCCCAATACTATCCCTTGTTCAACCATAAAATGACACTTTTCAGAATTCAATACTAGATTAGTATCTACACATCTTTTAAGTACGAGTGACAAATGATTTAAACATGCATCAAAGCTATCCCCATGTACCGTAAAATCATCCATAAAAACTTCTATGAAATGTTCAATGTATTCCCAGAAGATACTTACCATACATCGTTGAAAGGTCCCGGGCGCGTTACATAATCCAAAAGGCATCCTACGATATGCAAAAGTGCCAAAGGGACATGTAAACGTCGTCTTCTCTTGATCTTCGGGTGCAATAGCCACCTGAAAATACCCTGAATACCCATCTAGAAAGCAATAATACGGAGGAACGGCAAGTCGTTCAAGCATTTGATCAATAAAAGGGAGGGGGAAATGATCTTTTCGGGTTACCGCGTTCAGCTTGCGGTAGTCAATGCATACTCTCCAACCCGTTTGAGTTCGGGTAGGAACCATCTCACCTTGTTGATTCTCTACCAATGTTATGCCCCCCTTCTTAGGGACACATTGAGTTGGACTCACCCATTGACTATCCGAAATGGGGTAGATCATGTCAGCTTGAAGAAGTTTCAGCACCTCCTTCTTGACCACCTCCATCATAGGTGGCTTTAACCTTCTTTGGGGTTGCCTAGAGGGTTTAGCACCTTCCTCAAGAAGGATCCTGTGCATACAGGTGGAAGGGCTAATTCCCTTGATGTCAGCAATGGTCCACCCAAGAGCGGTAATGTGTTCTTTCAGCACCATCACCAACCTTCTCTCTTTTTCACCTGTCAACTTGCTCAAAATGATTACCGGGAGGGTATCATTTTCCCCAAGAAAAACATACTTCAAGTGCTCGGGTAATTGCTTGAGCTCTACAACCGGTGCCTGCACAATAGAAGGAAGAAGCTTTTCGCTCTCCAAAGTTAGTAGCATGGGCCGACCGGCCAAAATTCTACCTGAAGCGTCTAGACGAGCTAGAACACTTTGAATCTCAGGTGGAAGAGACAAATCAAGTGTTGGTGAGTGAACGATGTTGTGTTCTAATATACTTTGTAATTCATCTAAGCCAAAGATATTGAAAACATCTTGGACTATAGGATCAATTACATCAATTGAACAAATAGACGCAGCATCTTCGACGGGGTGTTTCATAGCATCAAAAATGTTAAATTGAACTATTTCCCCATCGAACTCTAAAGTAAGAGATCCACTAGCCAAATCAATCTTTGTGTTAGCGGTTCGCATGAAGGGCCTCCCAAGCAAAATAGGAGCAGCTTGCCCATCATGTTCCATGTCTAACACAAAGAAATCAGCGGGAAAGAACAAATTATCCACCATAACCAGAACGTTTTCAACTACACCTTTAGGATACACGGTGGACCTATCGGCTAGTTGAATAACAATTCCGGTTTCATGAAGTGGACCTAACCCGAGAATCTTATAGAGAGAGTAAGGCAACACATTTATCGATGCACCCAAATCGAGCATGGCTCGTTCAAAATGTGTGTCACCTATACGGCAAGGTATGCTGACCATGCCCGGATCGCTGCACTTCTTAGGCATTCGCCTTTGAAATATAGCGGAGACACGCTCGCTTACCGTCACCTTTTGTTGCCCTTTCAACTTTTGATTCCTCTTGATTGTGCAGAGTTCTTTTAAAAACTTTGCATATCGAGGAATGCTTTTAATTAACTTGAGCAAGGGGATGTTTACCTCACATTTGCTAAACGTCTCAAACAACTCCTTGTCGTTTTCCGGCCTTTTTGTGTTCCTAAGGGCATCGGGAAACGGGGCAGGAGGCTTGGTGGAGTCGAGAGGTGGAAAGTTGGGGCGAACGTAGTTGTCCTGTCTCAACTGGAAATCCCCCCGATCCTCCACTTCGAGTTCAGCATTTTGTGAAGGAAAGTTCGAAAGATTTACCTCGGTAGAGGAGCCGCGGGCGCGGCTCTTTAGTCAAATTGCTTTCTGGCTCAGTAGAGGAGCCGCGGGCGCGGTTTTCGACCCGCGGGCGCGGCTCTCGGCTGTCCTCAAAATTCAATTTTTTTGCAGAAGCCTCGACAAGGTTTTTGGTTTCCCCTAAAATCTTACCACTTCTTGTTGTCACTGCACTTACATTTCTGGTTGGATTCACCACCGTTTGGGACGGTAGAGAATTGGAATTTTGTTGTGCAATGGTGGTAACAGCTTCCGCCAACTGCCCAATTTGCTTCTCCATGTTCTTGATGCTCGACTCGGTCGTTTGAACATGAGTTGTGAAGTGTTGAGTCAAGGATCTCAGCAGCTCCGCAGTAGATGGTTCAGCATTGGGTCGAGGGCCTTGAGCTTGTTGTTGGGGCTCATTTGGATCACGCCATCGAAAATTGGGATGATCTCTATACCTCGGGTTGTAGTTGTTTTGTTGATCACCACGAGGTAGTGGGGGTCCATACCCACCAGCAGCAGCATTGACTTCAGCAACGTCTTCACCTTCAAGCTCAGGGCATTTATCTGTAAAATGAGAAGGGTCAGCACAAATACCACATACCTTTACTTGTTGTTGTTGTCCTTTTTGCAACTGAGAGACCATCTTTTTCAACTCTATAAGCTCAGCTACAAGAGCGGGATCCCCTGAACTTGCTGCGTGCACTCCCTTTTTGGTGTATATCCTACCAAAACTCCTTGTGCTCTCAGCCATATCTTGCAATTTCTCCATGGCATCCTCCGGCGTCATATTGAGAATATTCCCACCACACGCAGCATCAACCATCTTCCTTTCTTGGTTAAGGAGACCATTGCAAATGTAAAGCACTAGATCCTCGGTATCATACCCATGAAAAGGGCACGAAGCACACAACCCCTTGAAGCGTTCAAGGTAGTCATAGAGAGTTTCGTCTTCACTTTGCTCGACATGGGCTATCTCCTTCTTGAGAGCATTTGCCTTTTTCACCGGAAAATACTTGCTCAAGAACACCTTGTGCAACTTTTCCCAATTATCAACCGAACCGGTTGGCAAATGGTAATACCAAGAACGAGCACCATCCTTCAAAGTGAACCCGAAGGCTCTCATCTTGATCTGCTCTTCCGTGACATTTGGCGGTTTGGTCGTCATGCAAATGTCATGAAATTGGTTCAAATGCATGATTGGATCCTCACCAGCCAAACCATGGAAACTTGGGAGCAAATTGATCACCCCCGACTTGAGCTCGAAAGTCACCCCATGAGAAAGGGGTGGAATAACCACAGCTTGAGGTTGCTGTGTCAGGTTCGGTGTTTGCCGCTCTCTCAAAGTGCGCTTAACACCTCCTCCTGGTAGCCTTGTCTCAATTAGCTCCCGTTGAGCATTAACGACCAACTGCATGTCAGCCAATTGACGCTGCACTTCAGCAAGAGCTTCTCGATCGGCCATTTCTGCTATCTCAGTCCCGACTCTGTTCTCTCTTCGATTCCGATGAAAAGTTCTCTCGATCTCTGAATCAAGAATAGAATGAGGCTGATTAGTAGAACGGGTGTTGACCATTCACTAGTCAACACTAAAGTTAGTCAAAATAAGAACTTAAAAATAAGAAAATTTGATTCCCCGGTAACGGCGCCAAATTTGACGAGGCGAATTTGTCGTGTGCCAAGTCAAGTAATCCTAACATGCAAACTAAGTAATATAGTACGCAAGCAAGGGTCGAATCCCAAGAGAATCAGTTTATCAAATTCTTAAGTTATTACAATGACTAACCAATAATCGTAACCAAAGGGGTTTTTTCGTGGTTTTGATACGAAGTATCGAATGTCAACTTGGTTATAACAATATTAAGCGAAGTGTTCCACTTAGCGATTATCCACAATTAGATTAACAAGTTGATCTTAGAATCCTTTTCATCCCTATGTCAAGTTCTCAAGTGATCGTTCTAATTCCTGTACTTGAATAGTTATTAGTCCAACTAGTCCTTAACAACCCTTACTCGATTATAACTTTGAAACGATCAAAGTTCAATAACAAAGTAGCAATGCATTCAGGAATAGATAGATACATGCAATATCATGGACAACTAGTCGGATACTCGACATGTACTCAACTCTCTTCTCTAATAACAATCACAACTAGTTCATGCAAATAGATTGTGCTACACAACAAGTATGATAATTCAACTAGAAGTATCAAACTCTAACAATATGAATAAGATAAACTAACTTAGGTGATCAATCTAAAGTAGTAAATCTAGTTCATCGACAATACAAACAAGAGAGTTGAGACAATCAAAGAGTAGACAAAGGGAAAGGATAAACTCACAACTTATTGAATCTGAAAGCTTCAAACGCCAAGTGAAACAAAGAAATTTAGCAACTCATAAGTATGTGAAAAACTCCCAAAAACTTATGCAAAACCAAGGTTCAGATCATCAAGGATGATCATCCACAACTTAAATAGTATTCAGCTATAGTAACAGCCGAATTAAGGTTAACAAAACGTGTAGAAAGTTACAGAATTGAACACAAATTACTTCAAATGGCAAAGACATCAATTTGATTCTTCTGTCGAGGAACCGCACCCGCGGGTTGAGAGCCGCGGGTGCGGTTTTGGATTCTCCAGATATTTTCAGGATGGCAGAGGGCCGCGGGCGCGGTTTGGAACCCGCGGGCGCGGCTTGAGCTTTCTCGGATCCTTGGTTGAGGATGAAACCCGCGGGTGCGGCTTGAGACCCGCGGGTGCGGCTATGTTGTCTGAGGTAGCAGCTACTGATTTCTTCAAGTCTTCGTCTTCGTCTTCGTCTTCAGCAGCTTCTTCCTTATGCTTCAATGCTTCCAATGCTTGTATCATCTCTTGGAATCTCGTATGTAAATCTTCTCTCGAACAACTCCATGATACAGATTCCATAGAAACAAATAACATAATCCTATACAAAACTAGCTAATAATCCATAGTTGCGGTATGTAAAACACCGCTTATCATTTGCTCCTCCCAGTTCAGAGCCTCCTACCACGGTGTTCGCCATTGCACATGTAGGCAGACGCAACCATTACGTACCGGTACACATCGATATTTTCCGCTCTTGTACCTTATTTCACATATGTTTTTTAGTATACAATAACAATTTTGTGTTGACACATTTGCTTGGTTGAGGACAATTGTCCAATTCCACCCCCTCCAAGGCAGTGGAGTATCTACAAACAACCATCGGTGGACGGATGGGAACAGCGCTTTTAGAGTAGATTCGACAACTACGTATCTGAGAGAGAGTTTCATGGTGGCAGTCCCATAATGACCTAAATCTTGTATTAGTTTGATTAATGTTCGTATTAAGTATGTTGTGGTTGACTTGATTAATGTTTGTTGAATTATATATGTTTGATCAATGTTTTGGTGGACAATTTATAAATGTTTGAGTAATGTTTTTTCAGAATGATGTCAACATAATCATAGAAGCATTAATATTGAAACAACAACATAATTGAAAAACAACAGCACGAGTACAACGCAGACGGTGAACAACTAACGATACAAGAAATTAAAAATACTTAATTCTCTATTTGTTAAGTGTTGCTGCCAATTCTGCAGCAAGTGCAGCGTTTTCCTCCATGAGCTCGGCGTTTTTGGCTTTCAGTTCATCTATTTCATTGGCCCATTCTTTTGTTCCAATCCTCAGCAGCTCCATCCCTTCCTCAATTCCTTCAGCCTTTGACCAGTTACATAAGTTGTCTGCATTTAGTTCTTCAATAACGACCCTTGCACGACCCGTGTAGGGTGGATCGATCCAATGTTTGTATTTTCACCCTTTCTCTTCCTCTTCTTCAGTAAGGGCATCCCAACATGCATCCGGGCATCTCCAAAATCTTCTCCCATAGTTGACCTTGTCCCACTCTATTTGTTCGGTACACATATGCACCGTGGGCTTTTTCTGACACCAACACAATTTCGGACCAGGATCCATTGTCGAGGAAGAGGCGGGAAATAGAGTTGGACGATTTGGATACATATCGAAATTTGAGGAAGGAAATTTGAGAGAAAATAAATATAATGGAATGATAGTGAATGTGTGTTTGAAATGGTTTGTGTTGGAGGTATTTATAGAGGAAAAGAGAAGAGTGTTTGGGAAATATCCGACCTGGTCCTAGATTTTCCAAACACCTCTTCTCTTTTCGTGGGACCGGGTCGGATATTTCCCAAACACCTCTTCTCTTTTCATCGGACAAATGGCAGCCATGCGGGTGAAGGTGAGTCCCAGATTTTCATTACGCATAATTAAAGTGTTGAATTTCGTTACGCATAATTAAAGTGTTGAATTTCACCTTCATATGTCTTTATAACATTAAATCAAAACGTAAGGAAACCAAATACATAAAACATAATATCCAATCAACGAAAACGAAACATAATATCCATAACACAGGGGACATAATATTCATTAAAACTTAAACAACAAATACAACGTATCAAACCCTCCAATAAGGGTCCGACTCGTGACCCAAGTTAGCTTCCCATTCATTACGCCCTGCTTGTTGTTCCGGAGGGGCTTGTCCCGCACCCATCCTTGCCTGCTCACATATAGAATGTGTGGCTCTCTCTTCTGCACTCCTGGACGACTCTGCTTGTGACATCCATTGAGTTTGAGTGACCTCCTCATCTGTAGGCGGATCGTCGATACTGAGCATCCGAATGTAGGAATCTAAATTCTCCATGGATAATATCCCCAGTTGTCGATGTGTCCGCATCATAGCGAGTGTCGTCGATACACGCTGCAATACCAACAAATAATTAGGAGATGAGTCATATAGAAAACACAATACCAACAAATAAAATAATATAAGAATTACCCGATTGAAATCGAGGGTAAGGATCGGGTTCGGGTTACGTGGCGGTCGAGCTCTTTCAGGGGCGTTTGGGATCACATATGGATGTGAGACTTGAGCAAACCAATCGAGGTAAGCATCCTCAGCATCCCAAGGGATAAGAGCTGGTGGGCTGGACATGATGTACGGACACAGGTTGTCATAACGCTGGTCCCATCTATCCCATTCCGGGCCATACCGTACAGTGTATTCCCGGCCACCTCGCATTGATTTTGGCGGACAATAATACTCGACTGGCTCGGGGACATCCAAAGGCCGGGACTGACGGCGTCCGAACTGTCTGCAAAACCGATCAGGGTTCTACATCTCCATAATGTCAAAGCACCGGATCCCACCACGATAAGTGGCCACTCTATGACGCCCTTGCGGTCCCACGTCCAAATCCGGATACGGAATCCAACACACCTGCACAAGTAGCTTATAACAATTAATAACAATATTGAAAACAAAAAACTTGGAATGACATTTACACGATTCACTTACATCTTCCGGTGCATACTCATCCAATATGCGCCTGTACTGTTGTAGAGTCCTTTTTTGCCTCAGCGGGGCCCGTCCAGTGGAATAGCGGGACACACGAACAGTAACTTCTTGGGAGCTCACATCCAGGTTTGGGTTCCCAGGAAAATACGGGAAATGTAACCAAATCCAAATCTCAAGAAGCCTTACGCAACCAGAAAAGTGCACGCATTTCGCCCTGGATGCTATACCCAACTGCTTGTACAGCAATGCCAAACAACCTGTACCCCATGCGTACTCATGTATCCTGCTTGGATCCTCTAGTAGCGACAGGAAGCATGTGTCTAACAGGTTTGAGGTCTTGTTCACGAACAGAGACTGCTGAACGAGGTGCCATAAAAAGCCTGTTGCAATAGAGCCCATATCCGAGTTTCCAGAGTTGATCCTCGAAACAACGTGGCAAAAGAATTCCCGCTCGCCGACTTTCCCCCTACTTATGAACTTCACCATCTCTTGCTCCTCAGAGTCAAACGGGTTGTCCAGGTCAACGCCAAACAAATAAGAGAACAATCGGCCACACTGCGCTGAATCTGCATCTAGACCCAAATGCTTCCATGGGGTGGTGACAGCACGCCCGTCAATAGGCAGCTCCAGAATCTCCAAAACGTCATGGAGACCGATTCCAAGCTCCCCACAATTCAGATGAAATGTGTTCGTCTCAGGGTGTCACCTTTCCACGAATGCAGAAAGGAGGTTGTGGTCCACATTCCAAAATTGCCCCTTCAAGATGTGAGGCATCCCCGACTCCTGGGCAATAGCAAACCATGAATCTGGCTCCGGGTCGGTAGGAATTATAGGAAACCATAGCTCGAAGCACTTCTGCCTTGTCTGCGCCTTTAGTTGACGGGGGGCACTTTCATCGGGATTCGGATGTATCCAAATCTCATGAGCAATGTGTTGCCCATAACGAGTCAATATAGTACTCTCGTTGAGTTCTGGAAGAGGAGGAGCCGCAGCAGCTTCTGACTGCATCGGAACAGGACCTGACTGCCGAGTCTGTCGGGATCTACCCCGCGAAGAACCTGACCGACTCAGAACAGGAGATGGGTTCCTAACCCCCGCAACACTTGAACCCTGAGAACCTGACTGTTGCGGTCTATCACCCCGAGATCTTCTATCCCCCCTCCTCTCAAAAGCAGTAATTCGCCTATCACCCAGGTTTCTGTCTTCTCCTACTCTAGATCGGATGTTTCTAACTACCTCCTAGTTTTAACGAAATACATACAAATTTAGCATCGATTATTATAACTAAAGTCCATATATGCGATTTTAAGTAATTTTCAACCTTTTTTGTATTTTCTAAAAAGTGTTGATACGCTTTCCACATGCATTAAACTAATTATTTTTACCATGCATTGCAGTTAATATTGAAATTAAGCGTTTTCCACTATTAACTAATTTTAGCATGCATTTGAAATACTATTGAGCATTTTCCACTATTTCTACAAAATTAAGCGTATTTCAGGTTTTTAGAAATACTAACCGACTCAGTGTTCCGTCTCCGACGTGGTGCTCGGACGTCCTCCTCCTCTTGCTCCGGCTCTTCTTGAGGTGTTGCTTCGCCTATAACAGTTGGATCCCAGAACATGTGTTGTTGATGCCTTTGGAGATCACTCAAAGTGGGGGTGGGGAGGTTGTAACTACTACTACTTGCTCCGTCTATGTTGAAAAAACCACAACCAAAACAACCAGCGTAACTTGCATTTGGAACACCATAACCCGACCACCAATCGTTTCCTACATAAACTTCTTCATCTGTAGCCGTCGGATCAGAAAACAAAGGATTAGGAGGAGTTCCAGCCATAATCGAGATGAGAGAGAGCGTTTTTTGAAAGACTTAGAAGGGAGCGTTTTTTTGTAAGATTGATCCGACGGAAAAAAGTGTTGCCTGGTTGAATCGCCTTTTTCATTGGTATCTGAGATCTTATATTTAAATTCAAAAAAAATATGATTTTTTTTCAATTAAGGAAAGTCAAAGATTTACTTAAGGGAAGAAATCTTTTGAGTGATAAGCAAGAAAGAGATAGAATTTTCGGCCCTACAAACAAGGAAAGATCACAACTTTGATATGCTATCTTATTCCCTAAATATGCAAATCAAATAATCTCAAAACTTATCAATTAAATTGCAAGCAATCGAAATTAACAAGATATTGCAAGATAAGGAAACGGCTAGCAAGTTAAGGGAAAAAATATTTTCTCCTAGGGTTTCGAACAAGATCTGATTTTCCTGGGTTCTTAGGTGAATGAAGGTCAAATATGGAGTATTTCTAAGGCTCTCAAAGTGATGGAGGAAGGGGATTACGTAGTGGAAGAGTGACAATCACAAACAAGAGAAGAACGTGACTTACAAGATCCATGACGCTCTGATACCATTTGATGCGTTCCTGGCCTCGAAAAGGTCAAGAATGACTTGCTGGAGCGATCTAGATCTCGTAGGGAGTCGGCCTTCTCAAGAACTGGCCGAGTTTGGGAACTCGGAGGGCGGCAGAAGACTTGACAGTAACTGGGGAACTGAATGATAGTGATGTTGTTACTTGTGGAGACAAGCAACAACGATGGAGCGGATGAATTGTAGGGATGAAGTGGATGTAAAGTGTAGGTTTACGTAGGGTTTGGTGGATAAATCCACCGGGGAAGAGGATTAGAAGTAAGAAGAAAGGATAAAGAAGTTAGACTTTGTTTGGTGACGCCTAGGGGATTAACAAGGAGATGCACTCGACTTTATCAATTAATCCAAAAACTAAACGTGATATTAATGAAGAAGGCAAGCCATATATATAGGCGAGCCTTTACAAAAGAGTATCTTGCAAAATAAGTAAAGAAAGTAATAAGGAAGATAATAAAAGGGAAACTAGGGCCGACTTCTCAAGCATGAGAGTAGACACGCCCTAAACCTAATAACATATACTAAAATAGGAAATAATAATAAATATAACTAATAAGATAAGCATCTTTACAACTCGTAGGAACTGGTAACAAAGGAACTGTCTTCAGGATCTGAAGTCGGGAATTGGCACTGAGAACGAGAGTTGGAACTGGAGGTGTCAATACTAGAGAGCGTGTGCATTATGGAACTGGAGGTTAGGAACCTCAAGGTATGCTCTGCTGGTAAGGAACTGAAGATGGCCACATTGATGGGAACTAACCTGTACTTATCAGAGAGGGAATTGGATATCATGGTCTTATAACGATATAACAAATAAGGTAAAAGATATTTTTTACCGTATCTTTTATCAATTACAATAATATAATAAAGAATAAGATAAAATATACCCGGTCGACCTAATCTTCAGGATAAACGAGACCTATTCCACGTTTCGTCACCTCGACGGCATCCTTTACTCCTCTCGTCGCGTCGAGATGATTCTTCTACGCGTAGCTCACCACGCGTTCCATACTCGTCGTATTTATTAGGCACAAACAATATCTTTTAGGAAACGAGATCTTATCTCTTCTTTTTATCTAAATAATGATATAACAAATAAGGTATAAGATATTCTTTACCGTATCTTTTACCAATTTACAATAGTATAATACAGAATAGGATAAAATATATTCGGCCGACCTAATCTTCAAGATAAACGAGACCTTTGCCACGTCTCATCACGTCGACGACATCTTTTACTCCTCTTGTCGCGTCGAGACAATTCTTCTACGCGTAGCTCTTCACGCGTTCCATACTCATCGTATTTTTAGACACAAACAATTTTCTCGTGAGCTTTCTTTCTTATTTTTCTCGTTTCTTCTTTCAGGGGATTCAGGCGTCGCTGTGCGCTTGGACGCTCTTATCTTCGTATCCAAAATAGATGGAGGCATTGGAGAAAAAGGCGTCTGATGCTTCCTCGGAGGTTACGCGTTTGAATGGTTTGTTGGAGAAGTCTCGTGACGCGGAGAAGGTGGCAAGGGACAAGGTTACTGAAGTTCTTACTCTTAACGAGACGATCACCAAGCGGGTCGAGGATTTGCAGGAGAAACTCATTATTTTGTTGGCGGATGTGGAGAGGAACGAGGCGCAGCATGGCAAGTATTTGGAGGAGGCGAAGGTCTATTGGTCTTGGTTGTCCAGGGTGGAAGTTTATGAGGAGTATGCTGCTGGTAAGCACAAAGATTGGGATCCGGTAGGCGAGCGTGCTGAGTTTAGGGAGGCTTTACCGGAACCTCCTGCAGGTGTTCATCCTGACGTTGCGGACGTTGAAGGTGGGGAACACGTCGACGAGGAGGAGGTTGCGACTGATGAAGAGGAAGGCGATGGTCGCGCATCCGACTCTGGGTCGTCTGAGGGCGAGTCCAAGTCCTTGTAATTTTCATCTTTTTCTTTGCGTAGGGTATTTGTACGCGTTGCTTGTAGTTGGGACGCTTATTTTCTTTTTTATACGTTATTATCCTTGTTCTTTGTCGTTGGATTTTTTTCTTCAATATACTTGTTCTCCTGTTTTCTTGAATCTTTTGCGTTGCTTTCTTTTAAGCACTTCTCATTCTTTTTCTTGGCGTAATCCTACCCCTTTTGGTAGGTTTGATTTAGACGCCTCGTAGACTAGGTTAGAGCTACCAAAGATTCTTATGCTCGCTTCATTCGTTCTTCGCGTCATGTGCGTTGTTCTTCACGTCGGAGACGTCTTGGTAGCTTACTCTTTCTTTGGTTCTGGTATCCTTTTTTAAGCGTTGTGCTTCGGTACGCGTATCTTGTTCTGCGTACGTCTAGAACTTTTTTCTTATTGATTCTAATTTACTTAACCTCTTACGCGTAGCTCGTTTACGAGTACGTAGGTTTGGTTCTTGGTTTTCGCTTTTGCTACTTTTGCTTTATGGGGTATGATTTTCTACCCCTAGTATGATACTTTTCTTATAGTGAACGCGTTAGAGGGTTTCACTTACTTAATGAGATGGTATGGTCAACGCGCCTGCTTTCGTTACGTTGTCGGCTTACATGAAGGTTGGGTCCAGCATTTCCTCCGAACCCTGAAGCGAGTGGCGGACATAGGTCAGCGTGTGATTTTATCAGCTTGTGATGTTACCCCTTACTTTTAAGGTGGCTCTGTTGCCTCATGCTAGCGTTAGGTCGACGTCGAACTCTTTTAATCGACGGGCCTATTCATCGTGTGGCGTCCGATTTCTATATTGTTAGGACTTACGATATTGGTGGACGCATCCCTGCCGGTTTGGCGTTTTGCCCGTGGATTCATGACTCTCAGAGGGGCTGGAAGGCGTGAAGATGCGTTCCTAGAGAATGATTGTGTCAAATAGGCTCGACCTTGTTTGCTCAGAGGATCCGGCCGGCTTCGTGAGGTACAAGGCTTCGTTCCCCATGACCATTGCCACACGTCGCTAACAATCATGGGAAGCGACGACTCGGAGTCGGCGGTTCGGCTAACGTTGCCTACGCGTAGATGAAGCCTCGAACGCGTAGACTAACGAAATCCGCCCCCGGCGTGGATTTTCACCGCGGCCTTCTTGCTTCTTATTTGGTACGTCGTACTTAAGAGGCACGTTCTCTTAATAGACATAGAGCAAGTCGTGGAAATGAAACAATACAGCATGCTTAACACGTTGGAAAGAAAGGTCTACTTATATATTAATAAAAGATGCATCATGCGATAACAAACATTGACTCTAACGCCTACCCCAAGTCGCCGCGACCCCTTGTCGTTTTGACGATAACAATCCTACTCATGCAAAGGGAAATAAATGGGAATCAAAAGATGCATAGAAGTATCTTAAACTCTTTCCTGATGGTGTCTTTACGGTGGTTGATGTTTCAAGAACATGTAGCTTAAGTCAGGGTTCTCCGCCATAAGTCTCCTCCACTTTTGAACTCGGAGATTTTGCTTTTGTTTCCGTAGAGATGCGTCGTGCTTATCAACACCTTCATCTCGCTTCTCAGACGACTTTTTCTTTGACGCGTCGGGGGTTACTCTTCTACCCATAGCTTTTTTCTTGGACTTTCCATGATCCTTCCGTATTCTTGAGCGTTTTGACCCCTTACTATTCGGTGATTCAGACCATGAAGATGCTTTCCTTTTTCCACTGTCCGGATGGCGTAGGACTTTACTTCTAGGATATATGTCTCGTTGCCTAACCGGCCAATTTCTTCCTTTGCCTCGTAGAGCCTTCGTTGAGCGTATCTCACTTGTTCTTCATGGTCTTTTAATTTCTACGCCTTTCTCTTTTTCTCTAGGGATGTGTTAGTTGTACTCTTCATTCCTATGTTGTAGCACTCCCTTGCTACATGTGGTTCGCCCTTGATCTTTTGAATTCCCCATGGAGATGGAAACTTCAGGGATTGATGGTACGTTGAAGGTATAGCTCTCATATCGTGTAACCACGGCCTTCCCAGGATTATGTTATAGGGCGACTCGGCCTCCATTACTATGAATTTGGTTTGCATATTGACTCCTTCCGCCAGAGTGGTTAGGGTGATTTCTCCTAGCTTATCGGCGACTTCGCCACTGAAACCTACTAGAGGGATGTACTCTTTCACTACGTCATCTCTAGATAATCCGAGCTCCTTGATCACGGATAAGGTGATGATGTTGGCCGAGCTTCCGTTATCGACGAGGATTCTTTTAACCTTGCAATTACTAATGGTTAAGGAGATAACTAACCCGTCGTGAAGATCTAAACTCCCGTTGGGTTCCTCGAACGTGATTGGGCAATCTTTCCTAACGGTCCTGACGTGGTAGATTGGCAGAGCACTTCCTTCGCCGCGTAACGCCTTGACGCTTCTTTTGGCGGCGGAGGCGGTATAGCCACTTATGGGGGAACCTCAGAAGATCGTGTTGATTGTCCTTGAGCGATTCAATGAAGGAGGTGGTGGCGTTGTAAATCTTTTTCCTTTTCTTGCTCCTTCGAACACGTCCCTTCCCTCTTTGGAAAGTAAATCTAACAGGCCGCCTCTTTTCAGGAGACGTAGAACTTCTTTGCTCAGAGTATAGCAATCATCTGTCGAATGTCCTGAGTCATTATGGAACTCGCAGTATCCTCTTCCTGATCCTGATTTCTTTTCAGGATTTGGTTTTTTAGGCCACTTCACGTCATGGAGCTTTTCCATCGCGTTCATAACTCTCAACGCGTCGGTCTTCATGTACACACCTCTTTCGACCGCTTAGACGCTATTGATTTCGCTTACGTTATGCACCATGGGAGGTTCTCTATGGAACAGCTTGTTTCTTCTATCGTAACGTTCTCCGTCTTTCCGTTGGGGGGAATCTCTGCGTGGAGGAGTACGTCTACGTGGAGATCGAGACTTTTCTTCAGCGTGGCATAGGAGGTCTTCTTCGAGGTGTATGGCTTCCATAGCTCTTTCTCTCGTCGAGATGAATGAAGTAGGACGAGTCTTCGTTAATTCCTTGTACAGGTCACTATCTCGGGGGAGTGCTCGTCTGAACGCATCGGCAGCGGTGGCCTCGCTACAATCTGGGATTGTAACATTTCCGTCGTTGAAACGCTTCAAGAAGGCCCTTATGGTTTCGCCTTTGTTCATACGCATGTTATGGAGATCTGAGGGCTGCTTCGCGAACAACTTACTGCTGGCGAACTGTAATCGGAACAGGTTGGAGAGCTCGGCGTAGGAGGAGATACTTCCCTTGGGTAAATGGATGAACCACGTCAAGGCTGGACCTTTTAGCGTCGAGATGAAGAATTTGCACATCATTGCTTCCTTTAACTCTGGCTCGATCGGGCTCGTTGATAGTTTGGCCTTATCGAGTAAGACATGTTCTTTTGGGTCATCCGATCCGTCGTAGACGGGAAGATCGGCGACGGTGAACTTCTTGGCGATCTTTTGGACGGCGATGGCAGTAACAAATGGACTCTCTTGAAATCCGAACTCGTGCTCAGGGATTATGGATTTGGGGGCCCCGGGCATCAACATCATCTATTTCCTTAAGGCTCCGACTTGTTGTGCTACGAGCGCAGTGACGGCGTCCGAAGTCAAGTTTTCCTTAGATTTGTCTTTCTGGATTGTTTCTCTCGATGGGATGGCGTTTTGATGCTCCTGGGATCCGTAATCCTCTCCTTCTCCAGCAACGGCATCCATATCTAGGCGGCGAACGACGCTTTGACTGCGAACATAGGTGAGTGGCTTCGCTGACCCTGCCCTAAGCTCTTTTATGATGGAGCGTAGTCGTTCGTTCTCTTTGGTAAGTCCCGACGTGTTCTCTTCGCTGGCGTTTTTAGCTTCTGTACATGCCTTCTAGAGGGTGTCGAAGTGGACTCTAACACGTTAGTCATATCGTCGCTCGTCTCCTGCTCTTTTGTGGGAGCGTTGTTCTTTGGAGCGTCGGGAGTGTTTTTGAGATCTTTTCCCGCGTTTTCTTCCACCGGAACGAGAGGAATCGTTACGTGATCTTCTTCTTCGGACCTTCTTTCACCGTCATGCGGACTGTTTGTCGGATTCGTCATGATTTCCTGCAAAAAAGAAGCTCTTTTCGTATGGAAAGACGATACCTTTTTTATCTTGTCCCACGGTGGGCGCCAATTGTTTGTAGCGAAATTACCTACGAGAAGATAACTAAGCAATTGTAGGGCAAAGATCAAAGAATACGGTATAATCTCAACACTCAAGAACAATTTAGAACGAGAGAAGAATTTAGGGTTTGAAGCTTGAACTGGATATTACTCGTAATGGTGGCTGAATCTTTACAAAGCAGGCATTACCCTTTATTTATAGTCTAACCCTAATAATATCTTTTAGGAAACGAGATCTTATCTCTTCCTTTTATCTAAATAACGATATAACAAACAAGGTAAAAGATATTATTTACCGTATCTTTTACCAATTACAATAATATAATGAGGAATAAGATAAAACATGCTCGGCCGACCTTTTCTCAAGATAGACGAGACCTTTGTCACGTCTCGTCACGTCGACGACATCCTTCACTCCTCTCGTCGCGTCGAGACAATTCTTCTACGCGTTCCATACACATCGTATTTTTAGGCAAAAACAGATGTCGTTGTTTTCGTTTTCGTTTATCATTAGGGATGCACAAAAAAGACTCGGACCGGAATTTTCCGGGTCGGTCCGGTCCCCGGTCCACATATTTTAGAAATTCCGGGTTCTGGTCCGGTCCGGTCCATGAATTTTCCGGTCCGGTCCAGTACCGGAAACCCGGATATTTAAAAAAAAAAAAAATTATTACAGAAAAATAAAGTTTTATAATTTTTAAATAGGGGTTTTTGCAGGAAACCACCCGTTATTTGTCGGAATTTGGAGGTAACCACCCGCTATTAACGTATTTATTCCAAACCACCCAAATTGTATCATTTTCTTACAATCAACCACCCTTTACCAGTTTTCGTTAGATATTCCGTTAAAACATGAGAAATGACATTTTTACCCCTCTATTTTTACAGAAAAATACAACTTCGAAAGTTAAGGGGCAGTTTTTGTAATTTCTTAAAAATTGATTGAAATGATTTCCCTATCATCTCCCTAAATCAGATGTTCTTCCCTAATTTCAAACTTGTTACTGCTGACCTAGCACGTTTAAGCGTTTGAAGGTTCTTCAACCTCCCTATCCCCTTCGGAATAACACATACAATCGAATTCTCGTATAGATAGATATTCTGCAAGCTCTCGCAATCGCCAATCACCTCCGGAATCTTGCCCGATTTGCGCAGTATAGACAGCAATCGTCTGAAGCTTCTTAAGGAATCCGATTGAAGATGGAAGCGAGCCGGAAACACTAGTCTCCGGTAATCCGAGCGTCTCCAAGCTTACGCAACTCCCAATCTCCCATGGAATCTTGCATTCTATGTTCTTGTTCCCTCCTTCCCTAATCGCCGTCAAATTCCTCAGCGAACCGATACTCGAAGGCACAATCTCGCTCAGTTGATTGTCGTACACTATCAACAGCCTCAGTCTGGCTAGGTTTCGGATTGCGGACGGAATCGAACCTACGAGTTTGTTAATTGTTATTGTTGAGATGCAGCTCCTCAAGGAAGGCGAGACTGCAAATTTTGGCCGGAATCTCGCTTGTGAGGGAATTATCGCTGAGAAGAGGAAGATGAAGCGCTATCTCCTTTGGAATCTCGCCTGTGAGATTTACGCCTGTGGGATGTTCCGAGAGCTGAGAGAGAAGGGAGAGTTCCATGGAGGTCGATGGAGATTAACGGGATCTTGATAAGGTCGATGCAAGCAAGAGATTTCAACAGGAAGGAAAAAGGGGAAACAAGGTGGTTTAGGAGTAAATTTAAGGCTTTTTAATTGATTTGATTGAAGATTGGGATATGAATGAGATTGAAATTGGAGAAGAATAAAACAAAATCTGATTTAGGGAGTGAAATCATTTCAATCAATTTTTAAGAAATTACATAAACTGCCCCATAATTTTCAAAATTGTTATTTTCTGTAAAAATAGAGGGGTAAAAGTGTAATTTCTCATGTTTTAACGGAATATCTAACGGAAACTGGTAAAGGGTGGTTGATTGTAAGAAAATGATACAATTTGGGTGGTTTGGAATAAATACGTTAATAGCGGGTGGTTACCTGCAAATTTCGACAAATAACGGGTGGTTTCCTGCAAAAACCCCGGTCCGGTCCGGTCCAAAAATGCCCGGAAATTTCCGGTCCGGTCCCCGGTCCATGGATTTGAAAACTTCTGGTCCACCAGTGTGGGCCGACCCGGGAGATTCCGGTCCGGTCCCCGGTCCAAGTGTTTCAAAAATTCCAGTCCCTCGGTCCGGACCGACCCGGGAAATTACGGTCCTGTCCGGTCTGGACCGGTTGTGCAACCCTATTTATGATGGTGTATATAAGAGTTTGTTCTGCAGGGTGTCCACGTCTTCTATTTGGACGACTGTTATATTGTCACCTTTCTTTCTCGTTTGTTTTGTGCTTAGGCAAGATGGATATGTCTAGGTGCATTTCTGTGATCCGCCTTTCGCTCCACTTTCCTCTATAAACAACGCTCTTCATAACTTTTTTATTGGTGGGTTTCTAGTTTTGTTTTACGCTTCTTATTGTTGTTCCGGTTATAGCTTTTTCTTATCGGCTTGGCATCAGTGTATTTCTTAGTTCCTTCTTCGTTGCTTTTTTGTGGTTGTGCTTTTTTCCTCTCCTTTTTATTCTTAGTTGGACACCCACTTCTGTCATGCCTTTTCTAGAATTGTTTTTTCTTTCTAATTCCTCAACGACTGGGTTGTCCTCCACGTGTAAATGGTAGGGGTTGCCCCCCACTTGTGTCGCGAGCTTTTCGCATAAAAATCTTACGTGACGACCCTTTGGAAATACACAATTTAGACCCCCGAAACAAATTACCATCATGCAAACAAAATTTCCCCCCTCCCCCCTTGACCTGACATGATAGCAATTTATCCTTAAAATCATCATCCAAGACTTACAGTTCACGCATGAAAGAAAATTCTAGCATTCTAGCATCAAAAGAAGACAAAAGGGAATACATGCGTGATAAGTCCTTCCCTTTCTTTGTGTCCGATCACATAAGGAAATGTTTCAAAAAATTCCACCCACTTGGCATGTCTCTTGTTCAACTTACTCTGCCCCGTTACTTTAAGGCTTCGTGGTCTGAATGTATGATGAGCTCCTTGGGTCGAAGGTAGTGACACTAGGTATAAAGACACCCTACAAGGACGTAAAACCTTTTGTCGTAGGTGGAGTAATTGAGTTGTGAACCTCTCAATTTGTCACAAGAGTAGGATGATGTATGTAAGCTGGAGCGTCTTCTCGAACAACCCGTGATGCGATCTCGAAGACGAGTTGAAGGTCGGGAAGATGACAACAGGCGATGCTGTCAAAGATGGGCTAAAGCTAGTGTTGTAAATGGTGGGTGTCGTTGATCAATCTTCGTGCTTGGATACGCAAACGAATCGTGCTAAACATAATTTCCAAAACCAATATTTCGACCCTATACAATGTCTTTAGGTTACACGAAATTTGGAGTGGGATAAGACAATGCAAACTCTAGAAGATCAAGGGAATATAGTAGAAACACTTGAAGTTTTTCGGTTGTTGGAAGATGTAGAGAAATCCCCTTTTGTTCTTGATGAACTAGTGCCAAAACTTGATGAAACATCACCCTTATATAGGCCTAGGGTGGTTATACAATTACTATAACGTTATCCAATGGATAAGGACGTTAAAATCGGTTGAAAACACACAAACCGTCCAAAACTGTCATTCGGCATGGTTTGTGACAATTTGGCACGGTTTGTCACAAACCGTCCCGTTCTACTGAACCAAATTTTTGAGCCTCTGGGCATCTGCACGGTTTGTGACAAACCGAGCCAAATTGTCAAACCATGCCACTCCTCAGAATGTCCCATTTATCGCCTTTTGGCTCCCGGATTTGAACCATACGAACCTGAAATGTACTTATGTACATCCCGACATATCCTTGTAACACCGAGTTTCACGTACCCGAGCCATGCACTCCGCACTCCCAAGACTCATCGAATGTAAACCGAGCTCCTCAAGCTTTGAGCGAATCCCGATCACACTAAAACGACCGATGACACTAAAATCACCACCAGCTAGGACAGAGTGGCGTTCACAATTTACTAACCGATTTGGGCTCATTTCAGGATATGTTTGGGACACATGACCAAATGACTTGCTCTCCAAAGTAGAAGCCCAACAGACAAATGATGATCAACTTAAGGCTTCTAGAAGGCCAGAAATTGCAATAGCTTGTCCGGACGATCCATTTATCCGTTTGGGCTCATTGTTTGATACGTATCCGTTTTTTTACTTATCTTTCATATGTCAAAAAATGAGGTCCATTAAATGTCGGGATCTACTGGAACAATCAGATCAATTTTGTGAGGAATACGGGCCAATGGGCCATGAAGAGGATTTCAACCCAATGGGCTTGTGTGTTGGACAATTCCATTTTCAGCATCTCTTTTAGTAGTATAAATACGTATGGTTTTCTAGTGTTTCGGATAGATTGAATTTTCCAAAGAATTGATACGTTTAGTTGTTTTAGCTTCAGCTTGTAGAACCCTAGTTGTAGTTTGATTGAATTGATTTTGTGTGTCGTTTTCAATTTAATCTTGAGAAGGAGTGTTTGGTGTGTCCATAACTTTGCCTCATCAATCGAACAAGTGGTTGGTGTGTCCATAGCTCATTAGATCAAACCTTGAAGGCGTTCTTCGTGGATTCGAATAACTAATTCAAGTCAAGCGAGATCGAGGGGTGGATTCCTCAACGTCGTCATTTTCCTACCGGTTCGAGTATCTTGTCAACTTAACCCTAGCTTATGCCGCCGCCGCTTCATGCTCAACATCTTCTCGCCACCGTTGCCATTCCGCAGCCAACCGACCGTCGCCGAAGACATCCCTTACCGCCATCGCCGCCGTCGACGTCTTCCGTTGCCGCCGCCGACGAGTTCTTGTCTCTTCGTTCATCAAAATCCTAGCAATATTCGATCTTCCTCCGACCTTGTGTCATCATTTAGTATCAGAGCCATCACTAGGTAAAAACGCTCTTATGTTTAATTTTTACGCTTACGTTGTTGAAGTTGTTAAGAAAATTAACCGGGTTTTTGCGGGATCTATCAAAAACCGAGTGCGAGAGCCATTAGATTTTTTTTCTAGGACCGATCGTCTATCCGTGAGAATTGTGAGAACCCGCACGTAGTTGGGCGCGTGTCGCCGGCGTGGCTCGGGAAGGGTGAGAGAAAACCCTAACCGCCATGTCTTGACCCGCAAGAACAAAATCTTTGTTATTTTTGCAATTAATTATTTGTTTAGATTCTGATTTTATTTTGGTAAAGATTTGATTCTCTAAAAAGATCTTGAGTGGTTGAGAAGATCTTCTTTGATATCCAACTAGGATAGAATCTAGAAGATTTTGTTAGCTTATCTTGTAAAAAAAATTAATTTTAATTAATTCCGAATATCAGATTTAATTAATTTAATTTTCGGAATTATTTAAAAAAAAAAGAAAAAAAAGGAATTTAGAACGTCTAGGTGAAGAGAACCCCGCTCAGCAATTTCTCTGGGGGAAGCCTGGTTGTTTGTCTTGATTGTTCTGTTCACCATTTGTGTTCTTTGTGAATTTTCTTTTCTTTCCAATTTAATTTCAGTATCTATTCAGAGATTGATTGCCCTCTTTCGTGCCTAGCTTTACCAATTTGCTTGTCCCTAGCTATTCTTGCAATTCAACTACGTAGCGTAGGGTTAAACAGAAAACGTTTGCGCTTTCCGTGTGCTGTTGTTTCCTTGTGAATTGCACAGGTCTAGGAGACCAAGGGAAAACCTAAGGAGTCACTCATGGCTCGCCAAGTGTTTGACGTTGGTTGAACTATTGATCAAACTGCCAACTGGGAGGGCATGTGCTACCCATATGACCAAACGCTCCTCTACCACTACGACGATCTTTCATATTGTGAGGATGTGCAACATCTAGAGGATCAAAGACTTGATTTTCGTGATTTGAACCCACATATGAGGTACGAACGTGAACCTTATTATTATGACTCAGATAGGACTTATTCTTAGGATTCATATGGTTTGTCATCTAACTCTTTGGTGAAGCCTGAGGGAGTTTATGACTCGGATAGGACTTATTATTATGATTCCTATGGTTTTTCATCTAACTCTTTTGTGCAGCATGGGGGAGTATATGACTCAAGTAGGACATACTATTATGATCCCTATGGTTGTTCTTCTAACTCTTTTGTGCAGCCCGGATGAGTTTATGACTCACCTGACATTTGCTAGCAATCCTTATGACCAGAATGGTTAGGCTCTCCAACCTCATATTCGAACACGTGATATTATATGTGTTATGTGTGAAGGAAGAGGTCACTTGGCCGATATATGTGCAAATCGCAACTACACTTACGAGGATGAAGTTGATGAAATACCACCCTCTGATGTCGTCAATTCTGGTGCAAAAGAGGACGTCCGAGAAGTGTCACACGTTGATGTCAAAATGGAGTTGCAACTAAACGACAAGGATGTGATTGAAGAAGTCCCCACAAAAGTAGGGGAAAAAGCCCTGGATGTAGAAGAGACTCAAGACGAAGGAGCTCAGAACTAGAACATTGCTGTAAAGCAGGCTGCATAGGAGGACAACCAGAAGCCAAGAAAAGAAGTAGAAGAGGCCAACAAGGACAACATTACCTCGGAAGATTTTGTTGAGCTTAACATACACTAGTACAGAAATAGCCTTTTACCCCGGTTATTTGGCAAAGAATACCACGGTTCTGAACCGGGGTTAAAGTGTCTGGCGTAAACGTGTTTACCCCGGTTACAGAACTGTAGTAAACCAAACAACCGTGGTAAAAAAAATTAATTTGTAGTCAAGATAAACTAAACAACCGGGTAAATGTGAACGATGTAAAATAACACAATCGGGGTAAATATGGACGTGGTAATATTACAACCGGGGTAAATGTAGCCGTGGAAAAATGGTACAACTGGGGTAAATAGTACGTGGTATGTAATTTTTCAGAACCGTGGTAAAATGTATCCGAATGAATTATTAAAAACTCTTTTAAAACCGCACCACCTGCTTTATAATATTTATAATACACCTTATTTATAATACAAATGACATATAATATATCAAAACGATGTATTTTTCATAAATTAAAAAGTTTTCAATAGTCTTTACGAACATAATTTCATCGAAGTCGTACCATTTGCCTTTCTTTTGTTTGTTTTTGTAAAGAAAAACAAGTAAAAGCTGTCGTCCTCTGAAAGAGTTGCACATTCATCAATCAACCTTTGAAACCGAGGCTTCTTGCTCTGAGTGTGAATTCATTTGTTTAAGAGTGAAAGAATTACCGTTTACTTTGATGGTTCCCACCAACACAGTAAAATCCTTTTGTTTAGCAACAGGAAAAGTCTCTTCTGTTAATGCCTTCTCATCAACTTCGCAACTTCCTTCCACCACCAAACCGTCAATTAGTATAACTTCACCTGTCTTCACAACAAGGATAGTGCCTGGTTTCACAACTTCAACATTGACCAATTCACCAGTTTCTTCAATGGTGGCTTGATGTGGTGCTATGCTCATCGGCTTGATAATTGCAGCAAAGACCAACTGGAACTGGCCACATTCAATAGATAATTTCAGAAAAATTCCAAATGAAAAATCAGACCGCAGCTGGTCTAAGTTAAAGCCACGGAAAGAGTTTACTCGCAAAGATGAAGTAAATCATCCCTCTAGCTAAAAAAAAACAAACTGAAGAATTTAAAAAGCTTTATTCAAAGTTTTCTTCAGCAGCATGGTCAGGTCAGACTCATCGGCTTGATAATTGCAGCAAAGATACCAAAACAGATTGCATTCATAAAATACATAAATTCAAAGATACCAAAACAGATCTGCTTATACAAACCATTTCCGTTTTGTGATTGTTGTTCTCTGCGATTTTGGCGATACGAAATATTTGGATTTTGGGTGAATGTTGCATGGGATTCTTGTTCTGAATCAGCTACTTCCTCAGTTTGTTGTTGAAGTGATTGAGATCGAAGTTGTAACGAACTCATTGTCCTGCAAAAGTATTATCAAACCATATAGTAGTGAAGTATGACAGGGCAAATAATTATATGCAACAAAACTGAGAGCTAAGAGCAGATGCTCTCTGCAAAAGTATTACCTTGGATTTCAGATAACAATATGCAAAATACCAGCAATGCCACACTAGGTAATGAGTTTGTTCATTCTTAATCCTTCAACAACAAAAATCAGTTTGTACCAAAAAAGAATCACTCCTTTCTTTGAGCAAAAGAATAACATAATCTTAAAAATGGCCAGGGGAAGAGTGTTGAATTATAATGTTGTACAATTGATAAGTTCAGATATGAACAAGTAAAACCAATATTTATTTGGTCTAGTAAATTGATATCGACTGATCCCTTAGGAGTAGTAGAGTTTAATGTCAACAACACGTCAGTTTAAACGTAGAACAACTCTCGTCGATCAGCCTAGACGATCTAAGACCCCAAAAGAATATACATGAGAGTAAAACTTTGAATAACAAGAACAAATATTGGATTGGGTCAATGTACAAAATGGTAGATATACAAGCCTATAACAAGAATTACTGAATGCTCTGCTCTGTTATACCAGAATCAATAATTTAATCATTCAACTGAACACATAATATAACTGGTTACAATTCTTTCTCTGTGGTATATAACATGCCGTATAGCATCAACTTCAGATGTTAAAATCTCTATGAATTTTGTTTTAAAATCCTATGGCTATTAAAATCTTGATTCATTAAACACAAGTCTAGAATTAGTGAAAAAATGAGAACTGCACCAAAGTTTGCAGGACCACAGAATTTTCACAGTGCAAATATTGGACCAAGCAAATGAGTACAAAACAAGAAAGATTACAAAAAGTAGAATTTATTTAATTATTCATAACATGAAGAAGAATATACACCACACATGCTAACAAAAGTCTACAAAGACTAAGCTTTCACAGAGACAAGCAACTCAGCAAGTGTGCTTGTAGAAAGCTCATGCTCTGTTCTTATTGTCATCAACTCAAACTATGTACATTCGTCTCAGGAAAAACCAGTTCCAACTTTTCTACTGCACAAACCGAAAGATCTCAAGTAAAAAACAAGAACCCTTGCGAAAAAACACTCCCAACATCAGAATGTCTCATACAAAGACAAACCACCTAGTTTTTGGGGGGTAACAGCTTCATAAAAAAAATGATATTCCTATGATTAACAATCTATAACAAATAGAATATGTTCATGTTACCTACTGAATATAGAATCATATAAGAGAATACTCGTTTGTAATCCGACGGTCAAAGACTTAAGGCTGGTTTAAGTTGTTTTCTCATTGATGTTACTTTTGTGGATCTAGCTACTGCCATGGTTGTACCAAGGACATGGATTAGCGGATTTATCGCTCTTGTTGGCCTTAAATGTACTGTAGTTGACAAGATTATGCCGTATAACATCAATTCTTTCTCTGTGGTATATAACAATCAATAATTTAATCATTCAAAATGGTAGATATACATGCCGTATCATATGGTTATCAATTCCAGATCAAGAAATCCAACTTCAGATCAAAACAAGCAACAAACCGGAGGACAAACAGATACATAACTGGTTAAATTCATTCAGTTAAAAAAAAGAAGGCCACATGCACCAACTTCAGATCAAGAAATCCAAGCATAACATGTGCAAGACTGTTAGAAAAAAGCATGAAACAAGAACTGAGATTCAGAAAACTCTACTGAGAAAGAGAAAGATAACACACAGGCAGGACAAACAGATACATAACTGGTTAGATAGCTCAGACACAAACTGAAAATAGGTAAACACGAGCTTCTTAGCAACTCCACTTTGACCCACAAACTTAAGATGATCTCTTAAGATCACTATTAATTAAGCACAGTTGGGCCCCCTGAAAATGATCTCTTAGCAACTCCACTTTGACCCACAAACAACCTTTCACACTAGTTTTCATCATCCTCATCCCCCTCACTCTCATTCCCAGAATCCAAATCATTATCCTCATCCTCCTCACTCTCATAATTGTCATCAACCTCTTCTTCCTCAGTATACTGATCATCAATCTCTTCTTCTTCTTCTTCTTCTTCTTCTTCTTCCCCATCCTCCTCATATATAACATCAACTTACCTATGACTTACATGTGCCCAACAATTCATGCTCAACTGTTTCAAACTTCGATCAAACAAGTACGAATTGAACACAAATTAGTTATCACTCACTCACATATGCAATGTAAAACGAAAAAGAAAAACACTTGATTTCACAAGACAAATGAAACAGAGAATACATGGAGTCATACCTGTGACGAGGCACGCAGCAACGACAGACGCACAACAACAACAACAACAGTTGATGAGGCACGAAACAAGGAGAGGCAGCACGACCTACTCCCAACCTAATTCGAGACGGTGTTTAATTTCATCGAGAGGTAGGTAGTAATATTAAATTTAATAAACATCCAAGACAAGGAGATTAGTAATATTAAATTTAATAAACATCCAAGACAAGGAAACAACGAAACACAGCTATTAGGTAGCACAAAGCATGAGTAAGAAAGGGACAGGATAGCAGAATAATTCAATTACAATTTACAACGGGTAAGAGGGACTTTAAGAACAAAATACTTACCTCCTGATTGCGTAAAGGCTGAAATCTATTTTTCTCATTCAAAGAAAACATGTTTTTTGTCCAGAAAAGTCCTATATATGTAGCTGCAAAATTTGATTCTATCAGAGTGCATTCACCTCATACAGGAATTACAATAGGTTTGAGACATGTCAAAACCAATACACATTGAACGAGAAAGATCACTCACAGGAACAGATTCAACTTTGAAGATTTTGCAAGCCCTTTTGAACACCTTAACTGCATTATCCTGGCAGCAGAGCACATAAAGTTAAGTACATCAGTAAGTTAACTAGAAAAAGATGCAATAATATAATTTAAAAGAGAAAAATAAAGATGGAATACTACGAGGGTTAGGTCATCTTTAGTCCATGTCTAAGGTCACAAACATATAAATTTCTACATGTATAACAAGCTCCTACACAAACTGACCTCCACGTTACAGTTCAATATAGCCAACAAATAGGGAATAATCCACTAGAGAAATAGAAAGTAATAGGTTTCTCTGACATAAAGTATTCAATTTAGAAATGAAAGCACGATTAACTCTTATGCTAAAGTGGCAAGATGCATAGCCTGATTGGTATCCTATAAAATATAAACAATATAAAGAAGTTCAAAACTATATGATTAAAACATACTTTGAAAATGTGCAATGCTCAGTGCAACCCCTGGCATGAAGCCAACCAAACATTACTCCGTAGCACAATAAAACCAAAACAAAGAAATTGAACAACATAGTTCAGCAATCAGCACAAGTGTTCCAGCACACAGTTCAGCAATCAAACAACACATCAATCAGCACACAGTTCAACAATCAACAGTTCAGCAATTCAGCTGCTTCAGTACAGTTCAACAATCAGCACAATAGGGATTCAGACTCAGTTATTCACATTAAAAAAAAACAAATTGATGCATTCAAAATCGAGCAGCAGCAGCAGCAGTGCAGCACAATAGGGATTTGATGCATTCAAAACAAACAAATCAGCACAATAACACATCGAACAACAATTCCAAATCCTGATGTATGAAACCGAACAAACCTGTAGAGGAGTCGATTTCGGGATTTAGGGCAAATCGAAGGAATAGTCGATTTCAGCTGCGGAGTCGAGCAGCGGCGTAGTCGTCGAGCAGTGGCGGTGGCGCAGTCGTCGGGCAGTGGAGCAGAGGCGCAAACCGGGAACGAATCGATTGATCCAATTTCGGGAACTCCTTAGGTCGAGCCGTCGACGAGAAGGAGAAGCCCTCTGCTATTGACGTATTTAGATTTCGGGAATTTCAGATTTTCAGGGGGCCAGGTAAAAAAAATCCCGATTGAAGTATTTACCCCGATTGACATATTTACCCCGATTCTTTTACAACTGAGGTAAAGTTAATGGTAATTTCGGTTGACAAGTGGACACGATTACCTCGGTTTCTAAAGTAACTGGGGTACTTTAAAACACCGTGGTATATTATCATAAAAAACTACCAGGTTGTGAATTACCTGGATAATAACACCAAAATATATAAAATCGGGGTAAAATGATAAACAAATTAAATAACCGGGGTAATTTGTCAATATTTTCACCACGGTTGATAAATTAACTGGTGTAAAAACTCCACGGTTGCTGAAACCCCCCGGTTGTTTTGTAACCGTGGTAAAAGCCCATTTTTGTACTAGTGATAGCTACGAAGAGCCTTTCGGTCAACGGGAACTTGAGGAATCGTTATTTCTCGGAAGGATCCTTTACCCTCTACTCTTCTCATTTGTCTTTTACGTGGGCATAGTGTTCGATATTCATATCTCATATATGCATCATGTGTTCTCCCTGTTTCGTATGCTTGTTGGTTTGCCTAGGAATGCCTATTATGTTTGTAGTAGCATTATTAAGCACATACATAGGCATAAGAAGAAGAGCTTAACATGTGCATGTTTGTTTTCATCTAATGTACGTGCATACTGATTACAAGACAAACTCTCTTGTGTTTCTTGATTCTTTTGTATATGCTCCGTCTTCTGCCAAGTACTACCATGCTCCATTTAACGACACATCATAGAGGTTGCTTTCAGATCTCAGTGATGCTTTCTTATTCCCACATATTGACTATGTTATTCCTAGCATGTTTAGGAATCCAATTGGGAATAGAAAGCAAGGTGGCATAGTAACAACTTGCATCTTGGTATATCCTTTGCACTAAGGCTTAGGATTGTCGTTCATTGGTATCCATGACTGTGCATCTTGCTGCCTTAGAGTCATAGCTAATCATTCATGTGCTATTTATGTTCTTATGACTCTAGAAGATAGGTTGCGTAATATGAAGAGAAGTTTTCTCACTTTTGCAAGCATGACTTCTAGTACTACACTTCAAGCTTTGCTCGGTTCAAGTAAATATTTATGTCTTGTTGTGTGTCCAGATATTTGTTACATGGCGCTCCTTTTTGCGGGTCAAGAAGATTCGAGGTCTAATCTTTTCAAAGGAGGGGAGGATGATGTACGTACGTCGGAGCTTCATCAAGAGTTGGAGCATTATTCATCTTTGACACCCATGGTTGTATGGGTGAGCTCTCAAGGGGAGGAGGATGATGTATGTACGCTGGAGTGTCTCCTGGAACAACCCGTGATGCGATCCCGTAGCCGAGCTGAAGTCCGGGAAGATGACAAGAGGCGATGCTGTCAAAGATGGGCTAAAGCTAGGACAGAGTAGCGTTCACAATTGACTAACCCAATTGGGCTCATTTCCGGATATGTTTGGGACCCAGGACCAAATGACTTACTCTCCAAAGTAGAAGCCCAACGGACAAGCGATGATCAACAGCTCGTCCGGACAAACCATTTATCCTTTTGGGCTCATTTTTGGATGTGTCAGTTTTGGACTTATCTTTCATGTGTCCAAAAATGAGGTTCATTGAATGTCGGGAGCTACTGGAACAATCAGATCAATTTCGTGAGAAATACGGGTCAATGGGCCATGAAGAGGATTTCAGCCCAATGGGCTTCTGTGTTGGACAATTCCATTTTCAACATCTCTTTTAGCAGTATAAATACCTAAGGTTTTCTAGGGTTTCGGTTAGATTAAATTTGCCAAAGAATTGATACGTTTAGTTGTTTTAGCTTTAGCTTGTAGAACCCTAGTTGTAGTTTGATTGAATTGATTTCGTGTGTCGTTTTAAATTTAATCTTGAGAAGGAGTGTTCGGTGTGCCCATAGATCTGCCTCATCGATCGAACGAGTGGTTGTTGTGTCCACACCTCATTAGATCAAACCTTGAAGGCGTTTGCCTACCGGTTCGAGTATCTTGTCAACATAACCCTAGCTTCCACCGCCGCCGTTTCACACTCAACATCTTCCCGCCGCCGTCGTCGTTCTGTAGTCACCAGCCAGTCGAGCGCCGCCTCCCTCGCTGAAGACATCCCCTACCGCCATCGCCGCCGTCGAGTGTCGACGTCTTCCGTTGCTGCCGTCGATGAGTTCTTGTCTCTTCGTTCATCAAAATCCTAGCAATCTTCGATCTTCCTCCGACCTTATGTCATCATAGGCAAATGGTTTGCTCCCAACCCAATTCCAGAAGCATCACATTCAATTTCAAAATTTTTACTAAATTCATGAAGTACCACTAACATAGATTTTGTCGGTTTGTCCTTAAGCTTTATAAAGGCTTCCTCCTATGTTTGTCCCCAATGATAGACAACCTTTTTTTTTGTGAACTCGGTAAGGGGCATAACAATGAAGCTGAAATCCTTCATAAATCGCGGTAAAAGCCGACAAGCCCTAGGAAGCTCCAAACCTGAGTATCGGTCGTCGACGTTTAACCTTTTATTGATCGACCTTCAAACCTGCACTACATACTACAAAGACGAGAAACACAACATGATCCGAGTAGAATTCACATTTCTTTAGGTTAGCAAATAGTTTCTCCTTTCGGAGAACCTCTAGTACCTGCCTAAGAAATTCCTCATGTTTGCTAATGGATTGACTATAAACAAGAATGTCATCAAAATAAACCACAACAAATTTTCCTAAAGTTGATCTTAAAGCATGATTTCTTAGACACATAAAAGTAATATGAGCGTTAAAGAGTCCAAAAGGCATTACTAACCATTCGTAGAGACCGTAGTTCGTCTGAAAAGTCGTCTTCCACTCACCCCCTTCTTTCATACGGGTCTGATGATACCCTCTCTTCAGATCGATCTTTGAGAAGAATTTTGCTCCATGCAGTTCAATCTTTGAGAAGATTTTTGAGCCACGTCAACTGAAAGCACCTCGCCTCTCTGGAGCTTTCAGTTGACGTGGCTCAAGACAGAGCTTTGTGGAGGGAAGGGATTCGAGTTACAGAAGCTTGATCTGGGGTTTTTGGAGTGGTGTATCCTTTTCTTGGGCTTGAAGTCGTATAATCTTTTTCTCTGTTTTTGACCTTTCGGTTTTCGGTTTTCGGTTTTTTAGCTCTTGTGGTAGTCCCATGTATTGTTAGGTCATATCGGTTACTTCCTCCCAACTTGTTGGGGTAAGGAAATACCAATCCCGACCACCCCATACCCCATTTTTCGGGATATAATGGGGATTGATGTTGTTGTTGTGTGCAGTTCATCCAGCATATCGTCCAACCGTGGAATTCGATGTCAATATTTAACTGTGATGTTATTTATGGCATGGCAGTCCATGGCATACGCCAGCTCCCATCCTTATTAGGTACCAAAATGACTCGCACCGCACAAGGGCTCAGGCTTTCTCGCACATGTCCCTTCTCAATGAGCTCTTGTACTTGTCTTTGCAACTCATTGTTATCCTTAGGACTAAATCTGTAGGCATCTCATATTGGAAAAGTTGCGCCTAGGATGAAATCAATCTGATGATCAATCCCTCTAATAGAAGGGAGTCCATGTGACTCATCTTGAAACAAATCCCTGTATTCTTGCACCAAAGAAGAAATAGCATAAGGCAGATCAAGCGCATCACTAGTGGAATGCAAAGAATGTGTAGGCAAAAGTTGAAAGCACGAAAGACTTCCCTGAATTGTTGAGTCTATTTCTTTAGCAGTGACTAGTAGTATATGAATCCCAAAACCAAAATTATTGTCTTTAGGCATCTTCTTTTTCTTCTTGGCCACACTCTTTTCTTTCTCCTTGGCAAGTCGACGATGCTCTTCCTCCATGTGGGCAGTCATGATCTCGTTAGGTGTCATAGGAAGAAGCGTGTAACGCTTGCCTTCCATGACAAATGAGTATTCCTTTGTGACACCATTGTGCATCACTTCTCTATTTTGACGATAAATTGGCGTTGAGCCAATTCAGACTGTGTGGTTGACAATGTGGTGTTGTTGTAAACCCTAGTCGTTCAACCACCAGTCAATCGATGATGTTAAACACGATCTGTCGTCGATGATAACGTTGCAGACACCTCCCTCTACCACGTATCGAAAATGGAAGATCGTCTCCCATTGGGATGGTAAAGCTAACTGCTCGTCGGAGGTCAACAATATCTTGAAGATACATGAGCAAGGCGATGCCATGGTCCCTAACCCTAAACAAATCACATTCATCAACAACAGATGGAAAGAGAAAACGTTCTCTATTTAATCATGCGCTATGCAATTGAATGCACGAAATGGATAAGGTACATCAGATAAGGTAGGAAGAGACACGAAATAGGGAAACTAATTAATGAATAAATTACTGAAATTACAATTGAGCAGAACTGATGAAAATAAAAACACAAATGGTGAATAGAAAAACAAAACAAACAACAGAACATCCCCTAGAGAAGTTGTCGGACATGGTCCTAGTGGGATACTATCCCGGGACCACTTGACGTGTGCCCTAGGACTTCTTGCGGCTACTAACAAAGGTCCGCTTGAATCTTGATTTTCAAAGGCTACTAGTATAGAACAGGGTTTTCCCTAGTTAGGATTCTCTTCAGTGAACCGTTCTTTTCCCAATTTCAACAACATAAAACATAAAAATTAAATGAAAGAGCTTTTTACTACCAATGGATCTGATACCAAATGATGACTCAGACGTCGGAGTAGGATCAAAAAGTTAGGATTTGGATGCCATACTGTTACCGATGGCTGCACAACTGTTGAGGGAAGGCTCATCGATAACTCATGTGGTGGCAACGAGGCTGCTCGTGGCACACACTTTCTGGACTGGTGCGGTTGGAAGAGTTTGGTGGCGGCCGATAAAGCGGTGAAGGCGGCGGCGACAATGACTCTTTGGTGGCGGAAGGACGATTTTGATAAGCGATCAATGACAACGAAGGGTCGACATTCCGTAGCCTTGAATGACTTGAATTAGCCCTAAGAGTCGACACATTGGGCTCCTTCAAGGTTCGAATCTTCGAATGGTTGGAGTTGGCACCATTGCTTCTTCTATAATTCAGATTGGTTCGAGAATAGATGGAATCGACACCAAACAATCTCCACACGATCAATTAGAAGTTTGAATCGATACAAACTTCAATCAATCAAACTAAAACTAGAGTTCTAAAAACTAATGCAACAACAAACGTATAAAATATTACTATTTATACTCTAGAGATAAGAAATACTACAAAGGGAAATATCCAACTCAATGAGGCCCTTGGGCCGCTACTCCTCCTTCTCCTTATGGGCCATTCGGTTGGACGGTTCCGCTTGGGCCAAAGACGTGCCCATTTGGTCTTCCTTGATCATCATGATGTATTCTCCTCTTCCTTATCCCGTATCCTCCACAATGTGTAGCCGGTCATGTATGGCCAACAATAATTGCTCGGCCTGACTCCTTGTGATGACTCTCGGTGTGTCTATATATTTCTCTTCCTCAGCTCGACGTCTAGCATATATCCTTTGTGGTTTGGGTGAGTCCGAGATGGATCATTGATCAAGTATCGACGTACTTACATCATGAGTGTGTCTGCGATGAGACGGAGCCATCAAAATTGATTTTAGACCATCCATCAACAAGTCCAGGACAAATCAGATTAGTCATTGATTTTCTATTAAGTTTACGAGTACCAGGTTTCTTATTGTGTTGACTTTCAGTCTAGAAATTGAACCAGTCGAAGGCAAATCAGCTTCTCTTTCATGGGCCCAGTCCTTATCGCAGCCCCACTTATGCACGAACCAGTCGAAGGCAACCCACTCTCCAGCTTGTGCTTGCGTCAATCCACATGCGGAGCCCTACGCCATCATGACGATTGGATGACGTCAGCGCCAACCTCTTACCTCTCCATTAAAAGCAAATTGCAAAATAATACGGTAATTCGGAAGATATCAAATGGTCAACTCCACATAAATGTTGTACATGAGACAAAAATTGAAAGGAATGACCGGCTAATCCAAATTAATACATATATTCAGCGCTGCATTGATCTAAACAGCAAGCTGGGTATGACCGGTGCTGTTCCCATATGGGTGGAGTTGGGCAAGTATTAGCCATTCATTAATTTTAACGGTGAGATGGAGCATCTAATTTTTTATTATTGTAATTTAAAGATAAAATATTAATTTTAATATCAAAATTGCTCAATTAATTTCAGAACGTGGAGTATCTACAGCAAGAGATCTAATTTTGTTATATAATTTAGGGAAGAATCTTATTTTAAAAGATAATTAAAGATATTTTAGCCTTTTGTTTCTCTTCCTATACTAGAGAGAGTTTACAGCAAGAGATCGTTCTTTTGAATTGATTGAAACACCATTTTAGCATTACCACGATGCAAGTTTTGAGTTTTCTTAGACCTCGTACTTATGGAGGCATCATCAACAACATGGATTCCCCAAGTCGGTATGGAATTTGATTCCATTGATGATGTATGGAACTTTTAGGTAAAATATGGAGGGAAGATGGGCATTAATGTTCGCAAAGCCTATGAAAATAAGAGCAAGAAAACTGAAGAGGTTACTTCCAAAAGATTTGTATGTGCTAAAGAGTGAAATTGCTAAGGCTGATAACTCGGGCAAACGGTTTCGAGCTGAAACGAGGACGGGATGCAAGTACGGATTGGTTGTGTATTGATCAAGGAAACGAACAAATATAAAATACATGATTTCATTCTTTGGAAGGGGAAAATGTTGTAGCTCAGGTATGATAGTTTAAGAAGTTTATTATTTTGAATAGGAGAAATATAGCATCAGAAAAATGTTGCTTTTTTCAGGAGGCTGATGTGGGGCTTACACAATTTGACTTTTTCACATGATACATCATATATTACCATTGGTATGCACACTGTTTATCCTCATTTCGGTATTTATGTAAATTTTATGATCATTGTTTAGTAATCCAATTAACTTGTGACTCTTATTTGCTTAATGTAGGTCAATGATTAATGACATGGATTATGGATTACAATGGGAGGTTCAACTACATCATGTCTCACATAGTTCGAAGATTGATTGTGCATCAACCATCCTATACATTATTCAGTTTAGTGTCTTTGAGATTTTCCAGTTTTGTGCAAACCTGAATTATGAGAAGGATGTGTGCAGCAACTTAATCTGCACCTGTTTGCATCAACTTAGTTCTACACCTGTTTGCAGCAACTTATTTCTGCACCTGTTTGCAGCAACTTAATCTGCAAAAAGAAATGCTTGCAACAACTTAAAGAGAAGTATCATTTTAGGAAAGCCAAACTAACAAATAGTAGCTCTATAACTTCATTATGTACTTGGTAATCTCATTGCAATAAAGAACGAGGAGAATAAATTAAATAGAAATTTATTGATTATGTCAATATTTACAATGATGGGAATGCCTCTTTGTATAATAAGAGAGGTAATTAAAGCTCAAGGAAATTACAAATTTCTTACATAATAACTACAAAACTATGCCAGTCTTTGCTAACCATATCTAAATAAGACTATTTGGCTTTTATAATATCAAGTAGTAACACATATCAGTCTAAGTCTACACCAAACACCCTTTGCTTCCACTGTATCTCATCAATAATGTCTTTCTTTGTAAGCCTTTGAATCCAGCCGACAGCAGACAGCAGACAGCAGGCAGCTTGATTTTCATTTATCCAACAGAATGTGTACTTGCACTATGAATTCTGACAGTTTCAATACTTAAGCATTGGAGCACCAAGGTTTCATGATCATTTTCATCCAGAGCCAGCCACTTATCTTAATCATTTCTGCAAAAGCATATAAAAACAATCACAGATTATGCTGACACTTGACAAAGGAAGATAACAGTGGTAAGGAACCAATACTACATCTCAAAAAAGGGTGACAACTTTGGTTCATCTAACCATAGCTAAATAGTCTTTTAGATGACAATTTATATGTGTACTCTTATTTAGCTATGGTTAGATGAACCAAAGTTGTCACCCTTTGGTTCATCTCAAAAAAGGGTGACAATTTATATGTGTACTCTTATTTAGATGAACCAATGCTACATTGTCAATTACAAGAGTACACATATAGATTATATAGATGACAACTTTGGTTCATCTAACCATAGCTACTCCATTTTTTGTCTGCAGCTACTCCATTGTTTTGTCTGCATAGCTTTCCCCAAATCAATTAAAACCTAGCCCCAACTTCAAATATACTATGTTGATTAGTACCTTCAAATGATTCTAAACTAAATATGAATTGCTTAAAAAACACCGAATTTTATAGAAAGCTATAAAAGTGACCTGCAAATTCACCTTCTTCTCCTTGTTCAATTCGACATTGTTGGCCTTTCTTCCCGTGGTTCACTTCGGGGCTAAACAGGAAACGAGAGAAATCAAAAGGAAACGGGGCCAAAGGAAATAAGAGCAAGCGAGGCTGAAAAATTGAAAAACAACATAGAGGAACTGAGGGTTCGATACTAAAAATCAAGACCAAAAGGTATTGAATCATCCATGGGAGGAGGAAAGAGAAGATGCCACAAGGGAGAAGTGCAGAACCACGTTCTGAAATTAATTGAGCAATTTTGATATTAAAATTAATGAATAGCTAATACTTGCCAACTCCACCCATAGAGTTAGAGTTTTTTGGGAACTCTATGGGAACAGCACCGGGGTACGACTATTGTCATCAATGACATCAATAACCGTTTCTCTGTCATCAATGGTCCGAGGATTCAACAACAGAACAACAAGCTGGGTATGACTATTGTCGATTACTACGGCAAACTCAAGTGTCTCTGGGAGAATTTAGGCCATTACGATCCTATTCTGTTGTGTACTTGCACTAAGTATGATTGCAACATCAACAATAGACTTCAAAAACAGAAAGAGGCATCTCAGGTTCATCAATTTTTTATGGGTTTGGATGACTCGGTTTACGGCACGGTACGATATACCTTGTTGGCAACCGAGCCTCTTCCATCTCTTAACAAGGCCTATTCTTCTCTCATTCAAGAGGAACGTGTCCGAAATACTGAAGACAGATCTGATCAAATGGCGCTCATGTCAAATATCGGAAACAAACCTCGATCTAACTCCCAAGGGCGACAGGAAAATCCAGATCGCAACACTACTTGTTCCCATTGCCATCATCGTGGTCATGCTGCGTCGGGCTGTTTCAAACTCATTGGTTATCCCAATTGGTGGAGATCCAAAGATGAGTCTCGGGAAGGCAACCAAGGTCGGACCAACACCAACCGATCTCGACCCAGTACTGGGCGTAGACGTGGTCCTCATGGTCGTGCAAATGCTGCACAAACATCACACAACTCAAGTATTGATGATAATACTCTTGCAACAGAGGCACGTAGCATTCCAGGTTTACAAAATCAACAAATTCAGACCCTTATTGATCTCCTGAGCAGCCAAAAATCTACAAGTAATGAACACATGAGCGGTAAGACTTCTTCAAATCTATGGATTATAGATATCGGTGCCACTAATCATATGACAGGTACTAAAGAGCGTTTTAGCGGTTTTTGAAAAATTCCTGAAGTTACTATCAGCATGCCTGATGCAGATAATCTCTCGGCAGCATTGGAGGGAGTTGCTCAACTTGACTCTAAACTTATTTTATATCATGTTTTATTTGTACCTAAATTGCAATGTGAACTCCTTTCTCTTCCACAGTTAATGGATGATAATAATTGCCCTGTCCAATAGGGCTTGGCACTTATTTTATATCATGTTTTGTTTGTGTCGCCACCGGAATCGAAGGTGGCACGTTGAGTGGGGTGGCACATTCCTGGATCTCCAATAGGGCTTGGTTCCTCAACCACTCGGCATGATCTTCCTTCCATTTCGCAAGTCGTCTCACCCACATTGGTGTCGGTGTTGGAGTTGGAGTCGGGAACTGGGTTCGGCAGTACGAACGAGCTGCATGGGCCTCTGGATCAATCCTTGGGGCAAAGTAGCGTGTCATTTCATACACGAGTTTTCCCCAAGTTTTAACGGGAAGTCGACCACGGTACCATCGATCATTCTCCACATAAGACCACCAGTCGAGGGCGTAGTCGGTGAAGCAATTAATGGCGATGTTGCATTGCTCGTACTCATCATAGTCTCGTTGTCTAAAGTAATAGGCCATATGTCGGGTCCACTCCAAGAACTCCTTGGGATCATCATAACCGGCAAAACGTCGTCGACGAAGCCTTTGTAGACGATCCATGGTTGATTGTACCTATTAAAATACCACTAACCAATGCAAGTATCAAGTAGCACAAGTGATATCAAAGACAACAATCAAGAAGGCACAATCAACTCAAGCAAGTGACTGCACTCTCGGGTTACTAAGTTTAGCAAGGCCGTGAGGGCGGTCAAGGGAACTGAGGCAATCAAGCAATACCAAGAAAATTAGGATCAACAATTTAACCAATAGCCAAGAGAGAATTCGAATGGAATGCACAAATATTGAGCAAGAAGCAAAATAAACAATCTTTTCTAGCATGTAAAACCTAGTCGGTGGAAAAGCATGAAAAGATGGGAATTGCACTGCGAATGAGATCTCAAACTTACCTTATTTTGGCTTTGGATTAGATTTTCGAGATTTTTTTTTTCTTCCTTTTTCTTGTACTCCTTTTTCATTGGTATCCGAAAACGTATCTTGAAATTCGAAAAATTCAAACAAGGGAAGTCAAAGATTTACTTAAGGAAAGAAATCTTTTGAGTGATAAGCAAGAGAGAGATAGAATTTTCGGCCCTACAAACAAGGAAAGATCACAACTTTGATATGTTATCTTATTCCCTAAATATGCAAATCAAATAATCTCAAAACTTATCAATTAAATTGCAAGCAATCAAAATTAACAAGATATTGCAAGATAAGGAAACGGCTAGCAAGATAAGGAAAAAAATATATTTTCTCCTAGGGTTTCGAATAAGATCTGATCTTTCTGGGTTCTTAGGTGAATGAAGGTCGAATATGGAGTATTTCTAAGGCTCTCAAAGTGATGGAGGAAGGGGATTACGTAGTGGAAGAGTGACAATCACAAACAAGAGAAGAACGTGACTTACAAGATCCTTGACGCTCTGATACCAGTTGATGCGTTCCTGGCCTCGAAAAGGTCAAGAATGACTTGCTGGAGTGATCTAGATCTCATAGAGAGTCGGCCTTCTCAAGAACTGGTCGAGTTTGGGAACTCGGAGGATGGCGGAAGACTTGACAGTAACTGGGGAACTAAATGATAGTGATGTTCACTAGTAGAAAAAACACCTGTTGAGGCGGGCAAAAACCCCCCTGTTGAGGCGGGCAAAGGGCGCTGCAACAGAGGGGGCTGCAACAAATCAATACTTGTTGAGGCGGGCAACTGTCCGCTGCAACAAGTCACTTGTTGAGGCGGGCAACTGTCCGCTGCAACAAGTCACTTGTTGAGGCGGTCAAAAATATGCCCGCCTCAACAAGTAGGTAAAAGTTTCAAAAAAAAAACCACCTTTTTGAGGCGGGCAACTGTTTGCCCGCCTCAACAAAGCTCATGAAAAACAAAAAAAAATTATTTGTGCAAATTTATAACAGTTCACCGACTCTATTAAATTTCAATCAACTTACAACCTGAAATAAACTTACAATCTAAAGAACTAATTCAATATTACAACAAATCTTATAACATAGACGAGAATATCAACAACCTCAAGAAATTCAATCAATTGTGCAAACTTCAACAGAACCTAATCCGAAGGAGATGAAGATGGCGAAATCGATCGGCTTAATCTGCTCTTCGTACTCCTTCCTGGAAATTTACATCTTTCCACTTGAGAAATCCAAGATGAAATTAAGCTACTAAGAAAGAGAAGTTTCTTCAATCGAATTTGTAAGTGTCACCTGGGATCAACTCGGGAGTCTGTGCAGCGACGTAATCAAGGAATCCAGCACCAGTCTTCTCTCGTCCATCGGTGGGGGAGGCGAGATGCGGCCGAAAACGACAAGAGCGAGGAAGAGCGCCGTTGAGACGAGAAGAGGCCAGAAGTAAGCGAGGACGTCGAGGAACCGCGACGCAACCTTGATTAGAGCGATGATGGAGGCGAGAATAGCGTCGGCGGCTGCTATGTGGTATAACCATTGGATTGCTAGATCTTATCAAATGAGTGGTAGAACATTATCACAAGTATCATTCAACGTAATTTACAATCATGCAACTACATGCCCTAAATAAAAACAAGTCAGTTAAAATACTGAAATGGTTCTGCCCTTAAGTTCAGGATTTTCCATACCGTAATTCCAATATTTTCTGGAATGTACTTGTAGCACCAGCATTATCACCTGCCTGAGCTAACAGCCTACCCTGCCAGCTTAAGGTCAATGAGTAAAAGTCCATAAGAAATTGAACCATATCTTCAATGGAAAATTTTTTTATCCCTTAAAGTATCTCAAAATAATCTCAGATTGTCTCGATACAATGCAACAGAAACTACCTGCAGTCGTAGCTGATCAACTTCTATAGACAGCAGTGATCCTAAATTTCCTGAAAGTATCTCTAAGGCATCCCTATATTTCCCTTGTTGTTCCAATATGGAAATATATATAATAAGAGCTGCAAAACATGTTTAATATTCAGATGGTCAGACCAATATGAAGCTTTGATACAACAAAAAAACATCAATATCAAAAATATACCTTCCGGCTCATGTAAGCTATGGGAGTTAATATGCTTCTTAATTAGCCCTTCAGCCAGTAATAACAACTTTTCTCCACCATGTCGATGATACACCTGAAATATTAAGCCAAGAGGTATCCATATTCACAGGCATAAGCATAATTCCAAAACAATATAGGGAAAAAATATGACAGTAAAAATGACAAAACTGTACTCCTCGAATAACTTGCTATAACATGTTGACAAAGAATTGAACACCAGTTGAGGCACAACAGTTACATTTTTTACTGAGACCAACATCACAGGTTAAGTAAGAAATGGTTGATAAAAGGGTAGAGCAGGTTAAGTACATATTTGATGTTGTTATATGAGCTAAATTTCACCTTACCACTACAGGTAAAGTACACACTGCATCAATGAAATAGGAGCTAAATTTCACCTGACCAGAATCACTACTTTGTAACTGTGCTGAGATTAGCACAATGATCTCTAGAGCTGTTCCTGAGCTATCATAAAGGCTTCTATATTGCATCTGAAGGAATTCGAGTAGACAAAGCGATTCCCCTGATAAATTCTCAGGTGGGCAGTACTCTAAAAAAAGATCAGTGAGCTTGAAAGTTCTTCCATGCCTCTCTTCATGAGAGCCACTCCTGATGTGCTTACACAAAATACCTTTATAACTCCATGGCTTGGAGCATTTCTCCATGAAAGTCTGACTCACTGAAGATCCACACATGGCAGCTAATGACGATCTACAAAGCTATGTTCAACATCATCTCATGAACCTGAGTGTACACATCCATGAAATTAAACTGATAAAGTATGAACTGTCAAAACAATTATTAAGAAGCCAAGCACTTTAGTTTACCTATGCATGAACCTCATACTACTTACTGGGATCAGCTGTTGTTGTGATTGCAGTACCATCAAAGTCACAAGTGCCACCAGCCTGTTAACAAAAATGATCAAAGTGATATTTAATAAGTCAGATCATTTTTTGTAGAAAAGAAAACTAAATTAGAAAAAACAATACAAGGTCCACAACTTTCTTAGCCTGAAAAACAAAACCAATCAGAATCAGACGGTTAAAGAGTCCAATACAAAAATATTAGCAGTAGAACAATAGACTAGTAGTACCTCTTATTCCTAGTTGGTATGGATGGTGATTGTTAAAAGACATGCCACTTGCACTGTTAGTGCACATATGATCCCAAACCACAACCCTTGTTTACACAACAATTTAAATGAACCCAATAACCTCATAAGACCGTAAAAACCAGACAAGTCACACCTACAAAAGTTGATGAACCTACAAGAAAATTTGATGAACTTACAAGATTAATTGATGAACCTAAAAGAATTTACCAAGGGAATCTTGCAGCAGTTGTGTGTAAGTTTACTGTTTCTATAAAAAAAAAAATATGTGCACCCTTTTGAGCTAAAGAAGCAATAACATCACCTAAAGCTGAAAGAGACTTGTTTATATGCACTGCTTCTTATAATCTATGACCAATAACCTCAAATTTTTCAACTCTTTCACTTTCAGCAAGACCTACCAAATGCATAGAGCCTCTAATTCTGGCTCCTGATGTCAAGTCTCTTCCTTGAACATGAAGAGTCAAGCAGCTGCAAAAATCTGAGGTACATCTATCTACTTATCAAAGACACGCAGTCAGTCCATTCCAAATCTGTGTACCTAAACAATGAAGCAAATGCTTACCTATATAGCTTTCTCTAATGATAGTCATCAAAACTCATACCAGAGTTCGGAAGCTCTTGCTAGTTATTAGAAGCTGTATATATCTGAGTTGAAGGTAAGCTTACCAGTCATAGCACATGAGTAAAGAGCTTCTCCTTGTTCGGTCTTCTCCTTGGGATTCTGAAAACAATGGCGATGGTGACTGCAGAAACGAGGGAGGCGACGAAGGAGGCGAGATCTGAGGCGATGGCGACGAAGGAGGCGAGATCTGAGGCGACGGCGTTGAAGGTGACGAGATCTGAGGCGACGACGACGGCGACGAGATCTGAGGCGACGACAACGAAAGAGGCGAGATCTGAGGCGACGGCGAAGAATGAGGCGACGAAGAACCAACACCGGTTGTGCAGCGGGAACCCGACGAAGAACCCGAGATCTGAGGCGATGAAGAACCAACACCGGAGACGAAAGCTTCAAAGTGGAAATCGAAGTTTAATCGAGAGAGAGGGTAGAAGTTTAAGGGAGAGAACGGACGGCGAGACCATGGACGGCGATGAAGGTTATGAAAGGGAGCAGTAGCAGTGGGAAGAGAGAGGTGGGTTTGGGAAGAGGTGGGAAGAAATGGGTTTGGGAAGAAATGAAAGGGAGCAGCAGTGAGATAGAACGTGGGAGGAGGTGGGAAGAAATGGGTTTGGGAAGAAATGAAAGGGAGCAGCAGTGGGAAGAAATGGGTTTGAGAACCAGTAAAAAGGACAAGTTTTGAGGCGGGCAAAACTCTGCCCGCCTCTAATTTTTGTGTTATTTTGAGGCGGGCGCCTTACTGCCCGCCTCTAATATCTTCGTCGCATCATTTGAGGCGGGCGCCTTACTGCCCGCCTCTAAATTTTGGGCTCTGTTGAGGCGGGCGCCTTACTGACCGCCTCAACAAGTCAAAAACACAAATATTATTTGAGGCGAACGGATATTTGCCCGCCTCTAAAGTACCTGTTGCAGCAAACTAAACGACTGACCGCCTCAACAGATAGTAGAATAAGACTTTTTGCGTCGGTTTTTAAGGTGACCGCCTCAACAGGGGGCTGCAACAAGTGTTTTTTCTACTAGTGGTTGTTACTTGTGGTAACAAGCAGCAATGATGGAGCGGATGATTTGTAGAGATGAAGTGGATGTAAAGTGTAGGTTTACATAGGGTTTGGTAGATAAATCCACCGGGGAAGAGATTAGAAGTAAGAAGAAAGGATAAAGATGTTAGACTTTGTTTGGTGACGCCTAGGGGATTAACAAGGAGATGCACTCGACTTTATCAATTAATCAAAAAGCTAAACGTGATATTAATGAAGAAGGCAAGCCATATATATAGGCGAGCCTTTACAAAAGAGCATCTTGCAAAATAAGTAAAGAAAGTAATAAGGATGATAATAAAAGGGAAACGAGGGCCGACCTCTCAAGCATGAGAGTAGACACGCCTTTAACCTAATAACATATACTAAAATAAGAAATAATAATAAATATAACTAATAAGATAAGCATTTTTACAACTCGTAGGAACTGGTGCCAAAGGAACTGTCTTCAGGAACTGAAGTCGGGAATTGGCACTGAGAACGGGAGTTGGAACTGGAGGTGTCAATACTAGAGAGAGTGTGTGCATTATGGAACTGGAGGTTAGGAACCTCAAGGTATGCTCTGCTGGTAAGGAGCTGACGATGGCCACATTGATGGGAAATGACCTGTACTTATCATAGAGGGAATTGGATATCATGGTCTTATAGAGAGGATACCATTTCCTGTTGAACCAAGGAGATCTCCATGGGCGCGGACTAGCAGGACTGAGCGTAGACCCTTTGTTGGCTAGGCAGGAACCCATCACTACTCTGGTTTGAATAAAGTGGGTCAATTATTATTGTATAAAAATGTTAAGAAAATCTCTTGAACATCGGAAAGATAGTTGGTTATAGCATATATAAATATCCAACAAGTAATTTTCCGGTGTCCTTAATTAAGTTTTTTAGATCTTTTTATCTTAGACACAAGATATGTGAATGACATAAAACACAAAATTTAGTTAACCGTTGATCATGTATCTCGTTTCATCCCTTTTGACTTGTCAAATAATTTTTTTAAAGTTGTAGTTGTGCCTGAAACTGTTTTCAGTTTACGTTTTGTACAAATGAAGGGATATCCAACCTGGGCCCTGCAACCGTCCTATAAACATAGAGATCCTCCACAATACACTCATCTGACAAAGAATGTAAGGATCCTCTTTCTATTATCACCTCCACGTTTAGCCTTGGATGCTTTTTTCCGAGCACCTTACATGCTTCATAGGTCAACGGGCAGGACAACATGGAAAGAAACCGCATCTTGTGTAGCCTATCAGAATTTGCCAAAATTGCTTGACCATCAAATGGGCATCCAACGATGATTAACTTCTTAAGGTTTCTACATCCTGAGAAAACATGATCAAGCCCTCGATTACTACCCCTACAGAAAGTAAGGGCAAGCACCTCGAGTTTGTTGCCAAAGATTCCGATGTGCTCCAACAAACGGTCTGTGACAAGGCCAGTTGGCCATAAGCGCTTTAGTCTCTTACAACCTTGAAGAATGGAAATAAATCCATTGTCGAGTGGTTCATGGGTAAGATAGTCTGGAACTTGGGGCTCAAGAATACATAACCGCAAAAATGTAAGGTTTGGTAGGTGTTTGGCGATTTTAAGCAAAGCTACGTTTGTCATTCGGCTACACACATATAAAATGCGATGAAGCCTAGGACAACCGACAACAACAGATACAAGGCCTTGTTCAGTTATATTGATGCTTGGGTCTACATCAAATGGGTTAGAAGGAAGTACCCTCAACTCTTGTAGCTTCTTGCATGATGCAGCAACCTCCTCAAGTCCGCAATCTTCAATGTAATCTAGTACCTGTCATGTTTAGTTTCTCCAGAATTTTAGATTAATTATTAAGATTCATTAATGACATGTTGAACACACTTAATGGAGTTGAAGAGTTCAAAATGCATGCATACCAAGAGGCACGTCAAATCCGGGCAATGATGGATTAGTTTAACCAGATGATGAGAGCGCAGGGTGGAACGACTCAAATCCAAAGAAGTAAGAGCAGAGCATACATGATAGAGAGTAGGTAAGTAATACGGGGATACATTCACTAACCCAGATAGGTTCTTGAGTCGTCCCCTGAGTCCTTTAAAAGCGCTAGTGAGTTTTGTAAAGGTTTCATGACAAGGCCCCATTGTAAATGAGGCAATGCCAAGATCAACTAATTGAGGAGTCTTAAGTAGCAGGTTTTGAAGATTTTCTAGGGGGTATGACGAATTGCTTAAGCGGAGTCCTTTGAGGTTACAACATCTCCCTATCAACTGCTCTAACTCCAAATAGGATAGCTCAAATTTCTGGAGCGCCTCGATATTGAGGAATTCCAGAGATGTGTATGAATTTGGAAAATGGGAGATCCATTTTCCACTTAGATCTTCGATTTCACACTTGGATAGATCCAATGTTTTTAAGTTCCTGCATATACGCAACACTAATTAAGGTAGCAAAAAGTGAGCTTCGTCTCTAAATGCACAATTAAACCCATACTTTATCCCATGAATTGAATATCGACATGAAATGGAGAGAAGAATATCCGTGTTTGGTTGAAAGCAATTTCTGTTAAAACATGGGAATTCAGTTACATGAGATTTTCATTTTCTTATATGTGGGAATAAATCTTACCTAAGGGTAATTTCAATTTTCCATTTCTACACATCAAATCTTAAATTACCTCATTTTAATATATCTATTGAAAATTTTAACCAAATATATTTTTATCCAAATCTCTCATTTTACAAATCACATTAATTCAATACCAATGAATTAACTTCTCATAAATTACAATTTCACATTTAACCAAACTAGCACTCAGTCATTTGAATTATTTTTTTACATATTATTCCTAGTTTATCGTAAATCATCGATTGAGTAACTTGGTCTCTGTATCAATAACTTTAATAATAGTTAACATGACTTATAATTCTAGATGGAAAGATTAGAACACAAAACCTCAATATTATACTTTATACTAGTTTTTTTGGGTTCGTGCTACGCGCGACTCTATATTGTTTGGTACGAACATATTCTAATTCAATCGTGACCTCAAATGGAACTCGGACAAAATTATAAAAGAAAACAAATATATATATATATATATATATATATATATATAATGGTTTGTCTAAGTACCTGTTCAATGTTAATCAAAAATTATTATCTATATATATATAAAAATTGACGTGTTTGAGAAAGTAATGTCAATTGAGACTCATTAATGTTTAAATCTAATTTTTCCTTTTACGTTATGTCTCTTATTATTCAATGATAATTTAGACTTATTAAATGTCTAATAAAATCATAATTATGTGCTTAATTGGTTAGTATTTCCACCATTTTCATCTCTTTTTTTCTTCGCTCTTCACCTCCAATCCGTATGACGATGAAGAGCAATCCGAGCAACGTAAACGACTATGTGATTTTGGTACATATATAAGAGATATTCAATTCATTTTATTATAATTTACTAAAAAATACATATATGAAAATATATATTAAGTATACGAATATAGACAAAAATTAAATGTGTTTGGCTCGCGCAAAGCGCGGGTAATGACCTAGAAAGTTGTCATTAAGTAGTCATTACTATGTGGCCTTTTGAATTCCTCTTTCGATTTCAACTTTTGATCTCCCGACTTCTCCGACTGTGATTTCGTATTGAATAGTCTCATCAAGTCGTTGTTACTCTTCCGATATTGTATTTCGCTGTTACTCATGGTTATTGTCAATTTGTAATTGAACCAATCAATTTGCTATTTTTATCACTTCTATTGTTCGTTTATTTTTGTGTTAATGTCTTGATCTACAGGTTAGATTTACTTTGGCCTGAATTAAATAAAATTACGCCCTGAAAAATGTTGTAAATATTAATTAGCCCAATCCAATTTTGAAACGAAAAATCGTAATTATCCCGCGTGTAGCGCGGGAGTCCGATTCTAGTTATATATAAAAAAAAATGGTTGGCTTTGAACAAAATAAATGTAACAAGTGCCATTCAATACTAATTCAAAATAACTTCTTATCCCATCCATAAATATCTAATCTAAAACTCTAATTTTCTCTTTGTTTCAAGCTATATAATTAATGTTTACAACTCTTCATATTCTTCAACTCTATAATATCAAATTAAGCTAATGAATGTACTAGATTAATAATTTTTTAACCCTAAATTTTGGAGAAAAGATCTCATGAGGATGGATCATTAGGTGAAGACTGAGGATGATGCCTACAAACCCTATAATTAATGCACATACACATTATAACTCATGCGAACATTATTTGGTGATGCACACTATCTAGAACACATGCACGCAAGGCTGGGGTCCAAGGAAAAGTCAGTACATCTCCCAACGCGAGGATCGAGCGGAGAATTAGCTAGGCAAGACCGGAGGAAGGATGGATAAAATTTAACACCAATGGAGCGTCTAAGGGCCAGTCGGGTTTGGCAGCGGCCGAAGATGTTTCTCAAAACTCTGAGGGGGAATGGCTTGAAGGTTTTGCAGCAAAGCTTGGGGCTTGTACAACACCAGCTGCTGGACTCTGGGGCATTGCTATTGGTCTAGACAGATCCTGATCGCTTGGCTTCAGGAGAGTCATCGTGGAATCGGATTCGCAACTCTCCCTCCTTCTCATCAACAATGGGGTCCCCAACATCCACATCCTCGCCCCCCTAGTACTACGATGCTATGGCTTCACTCAAAAGGAAAAGGATAGTCCGGTTTGTCCACGCCTTTAGGGAATTCAATCGGGTTGTTATTGGGCTCGCACACTCTGTTACGCCTTCTTGATGTTGTTATTAGGTTGTTAGCAGAGGATTTTATAGGCGTTAGTACCTCTCATTTTGTTCACGTGTAACTTTTTTTTATCTATATATGCACCCCCGAGAGGCTCGCCTCTCTTTTTGACAAAAAAAAAAATGCACACAGTGTGTGCATGAGTTGTGCATGTGTTATAACTCGTGTGTGCATGAACTATAACGTTTGTGTGCATCATCTTGAGTCCTCATCTAATGACCCATCCTCAATGGAACCAAACTCAAAAGTTTGTTAGTATTCAACAATAAGTAAAAATAATTAATAATTTTTAAGTGAAAATATATCTAAATCGAATTGATGAAAACGTGAGGGGAGAAGTTGTAATTTAGCCATATAAATAATTGTAGTTACGAGTTTAAAAATATATAATTTGTAAAACTTGATAAATTTATAAATCTATATTAATTATTATATTTTATATATAATTAATATATAAAAACAAATATACATTTAAATAAATAATTTAACCATGCGTAGCAGGACAATCCGTAACTAGTAACTCATTTAACCAATCAACATATAGGAAGATGGCACAATAAAAAACATTGAATTTCTACCCAATCAAAACATGACATATTTATATTCTTAGTTTTTTCTTTATTGGGTGGTTGATGCCTTGATGGTCAATTACAAAATACGAGTAATGAATGCGTATCTAATCAAAACTTGGCAAGATTGAACGTGTCTTTCATTTGAGCAAAATCCTAGCATTTTGGGGCCCTCGGACGGTTCTATATTATTTTATATAAGCGTTACTGATTTGTAGGAAAAAACCATCAGCGCTGCACATATTTTATTTTATTTATTTTGTAAAATTTATTTTCTATGCAAATATTCTACATATATGTGATATAAAAGGTTTTAAGCCCTTGATTGATCGTCTTCTTAATTTCTTTTTGTTGAGTTTCTCTACAAAAATAATTTGGATATCAAATTCATGCTGATATTATATATCAAAGATTTGTAATTTTTACCAACTTCTGTGTTAATCTTCAAGGCAAAAAATTATTTAGCTAGAGATGATGATCTTATTTGATTATAAAAATTTCACTTTATTCTTTTTGTGAACTCTAAGACTCCTTAAATGTAAAGCATTGAAAATACTTCAATATTGATTTTTTTTTTGTGAAGTTTTGATTCTACAAATCTTCACACATTAAGTTTTAATTATATAAATCTTCACACATTGAATTTTTTTTATGCAAAATTGGATTTAACCACCGTTATATACACAATATTACCCATAACCACCCGTTCAATTCGAAATTATTTTAACCACCCGTAAACCCATCACCCTCTAAAACGTTAAATGTGATGAAAATACTGAAATACCCTTAAAACTGTTATTTAATAATTATATAGAAAAATTTATCTATAATGTATAAATTTGTAATACTTTAAACTAAAATATAGTTAAATGTTTAAAAAGTTCTTGATAAATACTCTCTTTATTAAATTTTTTTATCATATTAAATCAAAATTTTTATATTAAATAATTAATATTTTTTTACTTTAGCTATTTAGATAACAATTTAAATATTACTTTTTAAAATTATACTAAATTTATATAAGATAAATGAAATTCATAAAATATTTTAATATAAGTTATTTCTATATCCAAATTAATCTTATATCGTAGGGGAAAATGAATTAATTACAGAAAAGGTAGTAAAAGACCTGCAATTGGCAGCAATAGAGGCGAGACCGTCAGTAGAAAAGCCTTCACATTTGTACAAAACCAATACTCTTAAATTGTTGTGATGGGTGGCAATCAATTCCAAACCCTGATCGGTAACCACCATCCTCTTCATCCTGATCTCCTCCATAGCCGGATAAGTGACAGCCAGCGCCTGAATCCAGGGAAGAGCGTGGGCCCCCCACCCATCCGGTACCAGGTCATAATCGGCGGCGGACTGCTTCCCCTTTATGGTGATCGATCGGACATCGCTGAAGCGTCGGATCAAGATCGGAGGGCTGACGGCGTAGCAGTTTCCGATGAACACGTGGCGCCTGCAACACCGCTCGATGTCGTACCACGATTTGCAGACCAACGAAACCGAGCTGCGGTCGGCACGTGACTCCATCAACGAGAGCACGTGCTGCAGGGCTTCCTCTGGAAACGAAGGCGGGGTTTGTGTTTCCATTTCAGCTCTAACATGAAGAACGACTCAAAACTCCAAAGGACTAATATATACACATAGCAAACTTAACTCGAGTGTGAATCAACACCTAATGTTTGAGGAACGTGAGTGGAATTAAGACTTTTAATAAATTCAGTCCCCACCACTTTGTTCTCAAACTTATCAAGACTTTGAATTATCTGGCCGGATTATTTGAAAGAGGGGCACAAAATACATCAAGTAGGTCGACTTCCGATAGACTTATATATATAGCGGATCTACTGAGAACCAGTCTAAAAGTGAGAACCGTGATAACGGATCTCAGCCGTTCAGTGCGGAGCAAATCGGATGGGTTGGAACCCAGATGTACGCGACCTCTCGATCAACACCTCGCGAGGTCTAACCAATTAAATATCTTCAATTGCTGGAGAACTCTCTTACGCTTGCTGGAACAACAACTTGAAATTCATCTTCTTTTGGATCAAAATTCGCCTTCTTGCACTGTTGTTCGTGTTCTTGAGCTCCAAAGTATCTGCACAACCAACCCGGAGGGTTGAACCCCCAGATTTGGCTCTCCGACGCCCAAGCCAATACTGATCACGACCAAATAAGGGTAACGAGCTCAATAACACCAAATAATGACCAAAGAGAAGGGAATAACAATCAAAATACACTTTCAAGCCATGAAACCTCACGAACCAGACAAATGAAACACTAAACAACGAATCTTAGCCAAACGGGATGATTCTCACTTCAATAGCACCAATTCGATACCGAGAGTCATAATCCAAGTATCGATCATTCAATCCTCTATGAACGAAGATGTATTGGGGAAGAAGAAGACGAATTCGTGAGGGAAGTTCCGTCTTCTGTGTTCTCTCTCTTGCTCAAGAGGTAAAAGCTTCAGATGCCAAAAAGATGTCTTTCTCTCTCCTTTCGGTTACCTTTTATACCTAGGTCGCGGGCCCCACTTTATCCGATCTGGCTCTCCTCGCTTATTGGGCCTGCTTCTTGGGCCTCATTCTCCCGAGTCTTTCATGATCTTTTGGGCCTTCGTTACTCTTTGGGCCGTCGCGAGCCTTATGGGCTCACGACCTGAGAACCGTGTCCAACATCCATCCCCCCAAGTCCTTGTTCTTCGCGAGGACAAGGCTTGGGTAGTCTTTCTTGAAGCCGGGATATCAGGTTATATTCTGGGGATTCTTTATTTGATTTTGCTCGCGACGCTTACTTTTCATCGCGCTTGTTTTGAATTTTAAATAAGTGACGCTTCTCGAAAAACCTTTGATCGCATTTTTCCTATATAAGCCAGTTGAATCGCATTTTTCCTTCTTCCTTACTTCATCTTACCGAAAAACCTCTGTAAAAACTTCCGAAATAATCTTGCCAAGGCTTCTTTTTCTCTCATCTGATCAAGCAAATAAACCGCAAATGGCAGGTATGTATTGCTTCTAATCCCTCTTTCGTCATATTTTAAGCTATTACTGTATTCGTTCTCGATTTTTACATATTTCCGCCATTTTTGCTCGTATTTGGAACCTTTGATTGAGTTTTTACGGTGGTTCGACGGGCCTCCCCGCCTCCTTTTCGACCTTTCTATGGGTGGTGCCGCCCCCTTTTCTTTCCAAACCCTAATTTCCTTTGCCCTTTTCCTATTTGGGATCGTTCGAGCTTTCGACTTTTGGTTCTATTAGTTCTTCATATTCTGGTGTTTGTTCTCAGTGTTCATCCTCGTGCCTCTTCAACTTCTCCTCAGTTCTTTCTTTTCTCCGTTTTCCAGGTATTTCTTTGTTTTTCACTTTATGGCTCGCGACGTTTATTTTTCACCCTTACGTTTCGTCTTCCTACCCTGGAGAACTAACTTCCCTCCTTTTTCATCATTACACATGCCGTTCTTCAAGAAATAAGGACATCGCGGGTCCCTCCACATCGCGACCCGACGCGGGGAGCAACAATAATTCTCCTCCTATTCAAAATCCCGAAGACGAAGACCTCGGATTTGGAGATGAGAGGGGCTATTATACATGGCAGGGCGATCTCCCCCGTATAGAGATTGATGAATGGCTCACCAAACCCGCGGGTCGTGTACAAATCCTAACTCGTCGCGTTCGTTTTTCTAAAGCCAAGAATCTCGGGAATAAGTTCACTGCCCTTCCTACCAAACTACAATTGCATGATCTTAGGGATATAGCCGGTGCCTATCCATTTCCGGAAGGTACCGTTCTCGCGTTACCATCTTCCGGAGGGACTTCTCTTGATCAGTATGGATCCTTCTTCGCGATCAGCCGCTCCTCTTTTGAGGTTGGATTCCGACTTCCTCTTACTAGTTTTCCTCGAAAGCTCATGAAACAATTGGGTTACAGCCCTGCCCAGATGCATCCAAACTTCTGGCGTATAGTTGTAATCTATACGATCAGATGTCGAGACATCGGGGTGACTCCCAATCCTTGTCACTTCTTCCTTATGTTCAAATCGCGTAAGGCTCCCGACGAAGAAGGGATGTTCACAGCATTTAAACTTGGAGCAACTGAATGGGATGCTCCTCCTCGAATCACCAAATGGAAGTCCGATTGGTTTCTTATCCGGCCTCCCCCAAACTCAGGGTTCTCCATCAAGATCGCCGAGACCGCCACTCAGCCTAAGCCCGGGAATTGGTCTCAAGCTAAGGCTGACGGGCTCGTCGCGAAGTATCATGACTTTCCGAACCCCTCATTAAAACGTATCTTCGCGAAATGAATCACTCCCGAAGTGTTGGCCCAACGAGGCTTAAGTCTTGAACATCATTATGGTATTTTTATAGTCGCGAACGTTTCTTCTTTTTACATTTCTTATATTCTTCTTATACTAATGGTTTAATGCTTATTCTTTTCAGACAAGAATTTCTTCTCAAACCTTCCCGATCTCGATAGCTCTGAGGACTCTTTCGGCACCGAGCCTGATACCGAGCTCTCGGCTCCTGCTGCAAAGGGTAAGGGTCGAGTCAAGAAGGTCGCGACCAAACCCAAGGCTTCTGCTCCTAGTGGAGCTCAGGCCTCCAAGACCAAGCGCAAGCAGAAGGGTTTTAATGGCGGAATCCACATTCAAGAGCCATCTCTTGGGGAGAACGAACCTCTGGCTGATAACACTCCCCTTGGTCACACTACCCCTCTCGCGAGAGCTTCCCCTCAAGCGAAAACCATCCTCTTCTCAAGGTCCAAGGGAACACCTGCTCCGAGCCCCGGAGTCGCGATGGAACGGGTGTCGGCGGCCGCGAAAGGCAAGCAACCGATGGGTCGCGGGGAAGTAGAGAATGTTCTTCCCCGGGGCTCGTCCTTGGGGGATTCAGTCTTCTTTGATGAAGAGTCGGTGAGGAAGTTCTTCGGCAGGGATCGTCTTTGCCTTCTTGAGACTCCCGAGTGTATTGAGGGCGTCATTCGCGACGGTGCGGGAATTTCTACAATCTCCCTCGCGGTGAGTCTTATTCTTTTTACTTTCTTTATCTCCTTCACTTTGTGTTTCTAATTCTTCTATAATATATTGGCTGTAGGGGATGCTCTTTTTTGAATCCATAGGGCAATATGCTCTTGCCATCAAAGATGACAAAAAGGATTTGGAGAAGGACTATGAGGCTATTGTAGCGCAGAGTCGGGAGCACAAGTCTGCCTGTGGGAAGGCAAACCAAGCTTTGGAGGCACAGAAGGAAAAGAATGTGGAGCTGGCCAAGAAGGTGGGTGAGCTAGAGATTGCAGCCAAGGTGGCGAAGCGCAACCATGAGGTGGAGATGGGCAATCTGAGGAAAGAAATTGTTGATGCCACAGCTCGCGCCCGTCGCGAAGGTGTAGCCCAGTATGCCTCAAGCTATCGCGAGCAAGACCGCATTGATTTCATCAGCACGACTCGTAGTGTCTTCCTAATTCACTCACTCAAAGCTCAACTTAAGAAACATGGAGTGCCCAAGTTTCCTTATGACCCCTCTGACTTTTGTGGCTATTCGGGGGTTCTTCCCGAGTACGTTCCTCTTCCAGTGGGCACCTATATGGACGACGACGCGTCCCTCCTTGAAGGTTGGACGGTGGGCCCAATGAAGAAGGATAAGGGGATTGCCAAGGGGAAGCAGGCTCAAGCTCTGATAGTTCCTGCTCCCAAGAAATCTAAGAGGAAGAGGGATGTGATTTACTCGGAGGAGAGGCTTCTATCAACTAGTTCTCCGCTTAAGCGTCCTCACACCGATACTTTGGAGGAGGGAGCTCGCGACCAAACTGTGTTAATTGACAGTGATGAGACTGCTGGAGCCGGGAACATCGCGCCAACTGAGGACGATGGGGAGGAAGATGGTGTTCGCGAGGAGGCAGCTGACAATGTTGACGACTACCTCAACGTTCCTTCGGAGCACGCAAATGACCAACCTTAGTTCTCTTTGTTAATTTTATGAACTTTTTAAGTTAGTCCGTGGATTTGCAATGCGTACAATGGTTACTATTTTTGGAGGGTCGCGAGCCGCATGTGGTGGCGATCCCTTAAATTACATTTTTGCCTCGTGGAAGGCAAGAATTTTTCTTATGCTTGAATTTTTATCTCTGCATTTACTTTTGTACTTACTTTCGCATTTACTTCTTCGCCTACTTTTTACTTTCTGACCTACCTCTCTTCCACCTCCTTTTCTCATTAATGGTGGATTAGTTGATCCGACCTTCTATATAATGGCCTTTCTCCCTTCTATTTCTCTGCTGCTTCTCTTTGCGAAAGAACTGTCATGGCGCCTATCAATGAAGCTTTTACTATTAAGATGGATTCGTCCACCATTTCAGCGGGTGCTTGCCTGGTGGGTGCTCTTTATTTAAGTGTCTTATACCTTGTCAATGCCTTTTGTGCCTTAGTTCTTTTCTTCTCCATGTTGTGTGTAGCGTTTTCCTAAGGATCATTGTGATAGGCACCTTAGTCACTTTGGTGGTCGTGCCCTCATACTTTGCGTTAACTTTGAGCCTTGGGACGTGACGTTGGATAAGGTCGGGAGTTCTTATTTCTTGGGTGAAGGCTGGTGCGATTTCGTCGAGGATCACGACTTCGTGATCAAAGCGAGGAGGATTCAATTCGTTACTCGTCTTTGATTTTCATGGCTTCGCGAACTATGGGGATTCGTTTGATCTCCGGCATAGTGTCACGACTTCACGACCTGGGTGGGTGCCCTTGGCCCCAACCCAACGTCATGGCTTCATGACCTGGGAGGGTGCCCTTGGCCCCAGCCCAGCGTCATGGCTTCACGATCTGGGTGGGGGCTCTTGGCCCCCAGCCCAGCGTCATGGCTTCACGATTCAGTGAGTGCGCACTCATTTGACATCATGGCTTCGCGACCTGGGTGGGTGCTTCTTGGCCCCAGCCCAGCGTCACGGCTTCGCGACCTGGGTGGATGCTTCTTGGCCCCAGCCCAGCGTCACGGCTTCGCGACCTGGGTGGGTGCTTCTTGGCCCCCATCCCAGCGTCACGACTTCGCGACCTGGGTGGGTGCTTCTTGGCCCCCAGCCCAGCGTCACGGCTATGCGACCTGGGTGGGTGATTCTTGGCCCCATCCCAACGTCACGGCTTCGCGACCTGGGTGGGTGCTTCTTGGCCCCCGCCCTACGTCACGGGATTTTATCTATACCTTGCGATTCGAAGTGTGCAACCCTACCTTTTATTCAGGACTGTCGTTCCCCCTTTTGGCGAAAGTATTTATTCTCTTTGTAACCCGGCTATAGTTTTGGTCGCTTTAACTCATTCGGTTCTTTCGCCTGCACATACTTTGTTAGCCAGTCTGCTCGCGAGTGTTTTATGCGCGACAGATACTATATGTTTTATTAACAAAATTTTTAGAGGAAATTCATACCTGTGGGGGGAATGGGCTAGGCGTAATAGCGGTGCAGTCGCATCACGTTCCAGGAGTTGGCAACGTGATTGTCGGTACTATCCTTCAATCGATAGGCACCCGGTGCGACTTCGCGATCCACTATGTAAGGCCCTTCCCAGCCGGGATCTAACTTTCCTCCTTCTGTTTTTCTTAGGACAAGGTCTCCCTTCACAAAACCTCTTATCTTGACATTCTTGTTGTAATACTTCGCGACACTAGCTTTGTGCGCGCCTGCTGATCACTGCCATTTCTTGTGCCTCTTCGCGAAGCTGAAGCTCCATTCACATTTTCTCATCATTGGTGTCCTTGTCATAATGAAGAATTCTTTCGTTCGGGAACAAGAATTCCACAGGAACCACAACTTCAACACCATACGTGAGGGCAAAGGGGCTTTCCCCCGTTGCTTTCTTGACAGTTGTGCGGTTGGCCCAAAGGGTAAGAGGGAGAACCTCAGCCCACCTCCCCTTGGCGCCTTCCAGTCTCTTCTTGAGATCCATCACGATGCTCTTGTTCATAGCCTCAACTTGGCCATTACAATGTGGGTGCACGACAGAGGCAATCTTTAGCTGAACGCCCATGTCGTCACACCATTTCAGCAGCTGGGGAGAGTTGAATTGAGGGCCTCTGTCTGTGACTATCTCATGAGGAAGGCCGTAACGACAAATGATGTTTTTCCACAGAAACTTCTTCACTATCGGCACTGTTGTGGACGTGAGGGCCTCGGCCTCGACCCATTTAGTGAAATAGTCCACAAACACGATGAAATACTCAAGCTGTCCCGGAGCCTTTGGTTTAAAAGGGCCGAGGAGATCCAAGCCCCACATCGCGAATGGAATAGGACTGCTCATGATCTGAAGCTCAACCCCCAATTGATGAGAGGCAGGGGCAAAATATTGGCAAGCTTGGCAGGCTCGCGATATCTCTTGTGCATCTTGCTTCATGGTGGGCCAAAAATGGCCTTGGTGTAGAGCTTTATAAACTAAAGGCCTCCATCCTGCATGAGTTCCACACAACCCTGCATGCAATTCTTCTAAGAATGATTTCACCTCGTAGTGAGCCATGCACTTCAGTTCACTCGGGCCTCCCCCTCTCTTGTATAACTCTCCCCTTTAATGTAGAATCGAGCAACCTTTCTCTTTAATTGCTGAAGTTCTTTGGGATCAAACGGTCCGCGACCGTTTTTCAAATAATTAATGATTGGACGATGCCAATCCTCACTGGTGTTATTAATTTCCATCATTTCAATCTCGCGATTGATTGCACTTTCTTCTTTGACAAGGAAAAAATATTTCGGTGGTGCAGATTTGGTTACAATGAAGCCCGATCTTTTCTCGCGTTCATCTTTAGGACCCTGCCAACTGGCACCCACTCTCGCGAGCTCATCAGCTTTTTTGTTCTCTTCTCTTGAAATGGCTCGAATTTCAAAATGCATGAACAAGGAAATCAGCGTCGCGAATCTTGCATGATACTTTGGTAAATTTCCGGTTCTTGCCTCGTAGATTCCCTGGACTAGATTTAACACAATCTCTTAGTCACTCAGACATGCCAGCACAGAGATAGAAGTACCAATGGCCAACTCTAGACCAGCTATTAAAGCTTCATACTCGGCCTCGTTGTTGGTGGGCTTAAACTTGAGGGCGATGGCATGACTTATCTCATCACTTGTAGGCGAGGTGAGTACTACTCTTGCCCCGCATCCCTCATCATTCACGGCACCATCGACATGCATGATCCACATCAGCTCCTCACTGTACAGATTTTTGTTTTCGAACTCTCTGAAACTTGTCTCAACGATGAAATCGGCTAGCGCCTGAGCTCTGATCGCGGGTCTAGGCCGATAAACAACATCGAATTCTGACATTTCTATGACCCATCTCGCGAGCCTTCCTGCTACTGTTGGCTTTGTCATAAATCCATGTAGCGGCAAATCTGTCAAAGTCTCAATTGGATGCGCGTGAAAATAAGGTATGAGTTTTCGTTCGGCGGTTACCAAGGCAAGCACAGATTTCTCTACTGGGGAGTACCTGGTCTCAGCTGGTAATAACGCGCGGCTGACAAAATAGACAGGTATCTCCTGCTCGCGAACTAGCACTGCACTTACAGCTCTGGAACTCGCCGCGAGGTACAACTGAAGGGTCTTACCCGGAACCGGTGAAGCCAGGATAGGGAGTCTTGACAAATGCTCTTTGAGGCTCGCGAATGTCTGGTCGCACTCCGGAGTCCACTCAGAGTTTTTCGGCTTCCTCAGAATTTCAAAGAACGGAAGGCTGCGTTCAACTAGTTTAGCACAAAATCTCCCCAAATAATTCACCTTACCGACAAATCTCTGGACCTCATGTGTCGACTTAGGTGGTTGTAGATCCAGTACTGCTTTAACTTTATCTGGATTGACTTCCACACCTTGCGCGCTGATCATGAAGCCCAGAAACTTTCCCTCAGTCACTCCAAAGACACACTTGTCTGGATTCAAACTCAATCCGTATTTCCTTAGAGTCGCGAATACTTCAGCAAGATCGCGAGCATGGTCACATTGCCTCCTACTCTTAACAACGATGTCGTCGACATACGCCTCAATAGTGTCCCCGATCTGACCGCTAAAAATTCGATCAACGAGCCTTTGGAACGTGGCACCCGCGTTCTTGAGACCAGACGACATAACCTTATAGCAGAAAGTCCCCTTATCTGTTATGAATGATGTGTGTTCTGAGTCTAAAGGGTTCATCATTACCTGATTGTAGCCTGAGTAAGCATCAAGGAAACTCAACGCTTCATTCCCCGCGGTTGAGTCCACTTATTGATCGATGGAAGGCATAGGATAACTGTCTTTCGGACACGCTTTGTTGAGATCAGTGAAGTCCACACACATTCTCCATTTCCCAGTTCCTTTCTTCGCGACCATGGCGACATTGGAAAGCCAAGCCGGATATTGTACTGGTCTTACGAATCCTGCTTTTAAGAGCTTCGCGAGTTCGACGGTTGCGGCCGCATTCTTTGGTCCTGCTTGCTTCCTTTTTCTCTGTCTTTTTGGGATCATTTCATTACTGATGTTCAGAGAGTGGGTGATGACGGAAGGTGGAATTCCTTTCAAGTCTTTCGGTGACCATGCAAACACATCTCGCGATTCAGATAACAATTTCTCAATCTCTCCCATTACCATAGGGTCCAAACTTCCTCCTACAAATAACTTTTCTTCTTTATTGCCAAAAGGGGTGATTTCTTGTGTTTCAAAACCGGTGAACTTTGCCTTGTTTACTTCTTCCCCGGGCCCTTGAGACCTTGGGGGCTCGCGAACGCCTAAATCTGCTTCTTCTTCAATGTTTGGCAATCCCAGGACAAAGAGTTGATTCGCGAGCAAAGGCGTATCACCCCCTTTTTCAGATTTAATATAGCATGAGATGCTCTCATTCTCTACCCCGGTCGCGACTCCTGTGCCTGATTGTGTAGGAAACTTTAGACAGAAATGGCCCATCGACACCACCGCGTCGAATTTGCACAACATGTCTCTCCCAATGAGAGCGTTGTACGATGAGCTTGTTGGAATGATTACGAAGTCAATCTTTTCAGACCTTCTCGGCCCTGTTTCATCACCCATCACAACATCAAGCGTTACTACGCCCAAAGCCGTTACTCTTTCCCCCGCGAATCCCACCAGAGTGGTCCGGGTAGGTCTCTTCAGCTTAGGATCGACTCCCAATTTTTCAAAGGCATCCAGGTACAGAATATCGGCGGAGCTTCCGGTATCAACTAATATGCGACTCACCAATTTCGTTCCTATGTGGAGGTGTATGACTAGTGGATCCCCCGAGGAGACTGCCCACTCATTAACTTCTTCATTGGAGAATATAAGTTGATAAGGTTTTCTAGGTGGTGGGGTCGCGACGCTCATGACCGGGAGGCCGCGAGGCAAAGGAGCATTATTCATCTTTCTCTGCTCGCGTCTGTTAGGAGGAATTGGAACGTGCTTTTCCGCTATCGTTCCGACATGGCCGTCAGGCCTTGGAAAATTATGTTGTTGATTTCCTTGGGGGAGGTTAGGGTCTGTCGCGGCTTGCTGATTACGTCCCCTTCCTCTCCCCCCATTGTTATATCCTCCCCTGTATTGACCTCGTCCAGCATTTCTCCCACCTCTGCCTTGTTGATTTCCTCCACCTCTCTGATTCATTAAAACTGCTCTTTGCTCGGGCTCATTATTTATTATGGGACCATTTAGACATTCCCCAGTATTGTGGGTCGTGGAATTATGGTGTGCACACCACATACCATCGCGACCGCGACCTCTTCCACCATTGCCACGGCCTCGACCCCTGTTATTGTCGTTGTCATCTCTCTGATTCATTAGATTTTGAGCCTGAAACTGATTCTGATCATGGTTCTGACCATAGTCCTGATATTGTCCCTGATTCTGATGCTGAGTAGTCAGACTTGGTGCTCGTGAGCTGTTCTGACCCTGATTCTGATCGTACTGATGTCTCTTATTTCCCCAGCCTTGATTGCCTTTCTTAGAACTCTGATTTTGATTCTGTTTGACCTGACCCCCTCCCGAAGGGGGAGCGCTTGAGTGAGTTTCAACCTGAATTTCAACATATGCCCTCTCAAGCATGGCCCGGTAGGACTCCTCTTGCTTTCTGTACAAGTGCTTCATGAATTCACTCCCATCTAGCAAACCATCAAGGAACGCGACCCTTGCAGTTTTGTCATCGAAGTCATAAGCTTCTAACACCATTCCCGAGAATCATTTCACATATTCTTCCAGAGTCTCCCTGACCTTCTGTTTTACTCCTACCACCTCTTGCATCGTGATCTTTCTTTTCTTTGACGAGCCAAAGTGTAATAAAAATCCCCTTTCCAGGTCCGCGAAGCATGTGATACTTCTGGAAGGTTGATTCAGCATCCAGGCCATTGTCGTATCTGCCAATGTCCCAGGGAAGCCCTTACACATTGTGGCCTCATCGGGCCCTCTCGCGATCATCGCATACTTGTAGCGGGAGAGGTGCTCTTTGGGATCTCCCTTTCATGTATACTCTTTAATGGTCGGGAACCTAAAATCTGGCAGTGGGGGTGCACAAATTATATTCTCCGCGAACGCGGTTGGTCCGAACATAGATGAGAAATTGAGAGGAGGGTTGGTAGGATACACCTAATTTTGATAGTCATCGCGAGGATAGTAAGGCACTCCGTGATGGTTGCGCGGAGTACGTGGCTCGTTTAGGGGGTAGTACGCCTGACCGCTTTCATCATGGCGTCCACCATGTTGAGAATAATAGTGGTCTTGATGACTCGCGGGAGCCTGATTAAGGTCGAAGCCTCCTGGCCTTGTTTGTCTCGCGACGTTTCTACCCCTTGGCACTCTTGAGACTGAAGCTCTGTCATCCGGGGCAACTTCAGCACCCTGCTCCTCTAAATGAGCTTCTTGGTTCTCGCGATTACCTCGCGTCTCGTGAGGTTTCACCCTTTGATTATTAGCATTCTGGTTTCCCGATGCTTCTTGAAGGCTCAGCCAAGTATTGAAGGTTGCAGCATGCTCTCGCGGGATAGTGATACGATCGCGAGTCTCCTCCTCATCAACGCGAGGAAGTGGTGGATTAGGAGCATTCTGAGTGAGAGGGCCTGTTTGCAATAGAGTGTTGTTCACTGTGCCGCTTCTGTCTGTCTCATCCATTGTGTCGAACTTCACAATCTGATTCTCAAGGTTTCAAAAAGAACTAGCTGCGCGAGGAGGTCCTCACGGTCGACGCCAGTGTTGGAGCCCAGATGTACGCGACCTCTCGATCAACACCTCGCGAGGTCTGGACAACTAAATATCTTCAATTGCTGGAGACCTCTCTTACGCCAGCTGGAACAACAACTTGAATTCCATCTTCTTTTGGATCAAAACTCGCCTTCTTGCACTGTTCTTCGTGTTCTTGAGCTCCAAAGTACCTGCGCAACAAAACCGGAAGGTTGAACCCCCAGATTTGGCTCTCCGACGCCCAAGTCAGTACTGATCACGACCAAATAAGGGTAACGAGCTCTATAACACCAAATAATGACCAAAGAGAAGGGAATAACAATCAAAACACACTTTCAAGCCATGAAACCTCACGAACTAGACCAATGAAATAGTAAACAACGAATCTTAGCCAAACGCGATGATTCTCACTTCAATAGCACGAATTCGATACCGAGAGTCATAATCCAAGTATCGATCATCCAATCCTCTATGAACGAAGATGAATTCGGGAAGAAGAAGACGAATCCGTGAGGGAAGTTTCGTCTTCTGTGTTCTCTCTCTTGCTCAAGGGGTAAAAGCTTCAGATGCCAAAAAAATGGTTTTCTCTCTCCTTTCGGTTACCTTTTATACCTAGGTCGTGGGCCCCACTTTATCCGATCTCGCTCTCCTCGCTTATTGAGCCTGCTTCTTGGGCCTCATTCTCCCGAGTCTTTCATGATCTTTTGGGCCTTCGTTACTCTTTGGGCCATCGCGAGCCTTATGGGCTCACGACCTGAGAACCGGGTCCAACAGGATGGCTACGATTAAAACAATTACGATCATGCGCGACTCAGTTTGTCACGGGCGCGTTGACACACACATGACTCTGAAACAAGGAAAGGCGATCTCGAAGGCGATCGCAATTTACTTCTTTCAACAAATCGCGATCGAAATTGGAAGAAAAAGGCAAAAATCAGAGACCAAACCACAAATCGAAGAAAAGCGATTCCAGAAATTCAACACGTATTACAACAACATGGCGTCCAAATCAATAGTAACTAATTGAAACCTAGAGCACAATTCAGCTTCAACAGAAGCTTTCCAGGAACAAAGCGTAGGAATCAATTCAACATCGACAGAAGGTTTAATCCATAATTCGACAAATCAGGAAGAAGAACAGGTAATAACTATGAATTATGCCTTATTTTGGATTTTGAATTGCGATTATGGAACTATTAGACAGAGTAGAACATTAGATATTTCAAATTTCATCTAACTTGATTTTAGATGGAAATCTGAACACACAACATCATAATCTAACAATTTGAAGTGATACAATAAATTTTTGCGGTTTGCATCATATATTAATCTCGAAATGCATATTGGGGACTTTGATTTTGAAGTAGACATGTAAATTGAGATTCTGAATTGCATATAGGGAACTTGGCATTTGAATACAATGAGATTTGGAATTGAATATAAACAAATTTTCTTTGAAGGAGACATGAAAATTGAAATTATGTATTTGCATATATGAAACTTGGCCTTTGCATATAATGAGACTCTGAATTGCATATAGGGAACTCTTCACTTGAAGGAGTCATGTGAATTGATATTTCTGAGTTTCATAGAGAGGGCTTGGCTACTGAATGTATTAAGATTCTAAATTGCATATAGCGGAACTTTATTTTTCAAACAAACATGTGCATTGTGATTTTGGAATTTACAATATATCTAAATCTTGTTGCACAAACAAATGACATTCAGATTTCTCAAGGGGGCACAACATATACTACATACCTGTTTGCATAAATGAAATCAAACTAGTAGTTGAGAATGTGTTTGAAAACATAGACACAACAATGAAGTTCTATGATAATTATGCCAAGAAATGTGACTTTGAAGTCGAGAAAAGCACAAACAAAAAGAAAGGAGGGTTAACTGTATGGAAATACTTTTTATGCAATAGGGAGGGCCACAAAAAGGTTTCACCCATCCTAGCAAGAACACCAAACAGAAGAAAAACACAAAGACGTAGAGTAACAAAGCTTACCGGATGCAAGGCAAGGGTAACATTAAAAGGGAATGAGGAGGGACAATACAAGGTTCATGGATTTGTAGAATGCTACACACACCCGATGATGACAAAAAGAGAAAAACAATTTGCAAAAACAAACAGAAATATAGGTGCTTTGGATTAATTCCGCTCTCTTTTGGCTGGGTGATTTCTTCTCCTAAAAGGCTCTAACCAAAAACGAGAAAATTAAGGTCTTCAATGGCTACTCCGGCTCGTACGGGGGGGGGGGGGGGCGAGAACTAGGCAAGCTAAGAAGTAAGGTAAAGCTCCGCATAATCAAAATGTGGTGATTCAATAGCCTATTCCGAAGAATTCTACGATCGGTGAGAAAGGTTCTGACAATTCGGTTACCAAATGTCAGAACATTGAAGAGGAGTTCCCAGAGCTGGTTGAAGATTATAAGTCTAGAATCTCGTCGGATAAGCAGAAAGGTACCCCGATTGAGGAAGTTATGGCCATAGGATTGAAACCTCAACCTGCAGTGGCATTTCCCCTATTGATCGAGAACCAGAAGTTAGGTATGGATTCGATTCCTAAATTCACCAATCTTGGGAATAGATTTACATTTATTGACATTCTGAATCGTGATTCTTATAAATTCCAACTGAGTGATTTCAGATTTGAACTTAACAAGTGGGAATTCACGTTGATTGGGGAGAGGGTCATGGGACCTAACAAGTGGAATAAAATCAAACTTGTATACCTTTACTTACGAGGTACCATTGACCTTGAATTATATTATCATAAAAATTCAAATGTCACTCTTGTTGGAAATTCTTATGGAGGATATTTATCGAATCCCCACAAAGCAAAGTCTCAAAATGTACATGTATTCACATGTGGAGATATTGCGATATCTTGAAAGTTAACAAAGTAAACACTTATGGCCACATTATCAAATCATGCAGAGTTAATTGTCCTCCACGAAGCAGGAAGGGAATGTATCTGGTAATAGGGATGCACAGATTTGGCCCGGACCGGAAAATTCTGGTCCGGTCCAGCCCGGTCCACATTTTTCAGAAATTTCGGATTCCGGTCCGGTCCGGAAACCCGGATAATTTTTTTTTTTTAAAAAATTGTTAAAGAATTTGGAATTTTTTTTAATTTTATATAGAAAAAACCCGGTCCGGTCCGGACCAACCCGAGAAATTCCGGTCCGGTCCGGTCCCCGGTCCAAGAGTTTGAAAAATTCCGGTCCGGACCGGTTGTGCATCCCTATCTGGTAAGGTCAATGATTGAATATATACAAAAAGAATGCAAAATTAGAGCAATCGTCGACTATTCAACTAAGGTTTATGAAGATAATTCTACATGCATCACACAAGTGAAAGATAGTTATATCAAGGGTGGTCGAACAAAGCACATCTCTTCTAAATTGTTCTCAACCCATGCTCAAAAGGAAGGCAAAATTGATATTCAACCGATGTGATCATGTGACAATCATTCTAGGATTGTGTTATATTCTATCCTTTCTTTTATAATTGTTTAGGATTTTAAAAATTAAGAATTCAAATTTTTTCTCCAAATTACCCTTACTTAATTTCCTTGATTAATATCGAAAATGATAATCAATTAAGATTTCAAATCTAGTAATAACATAAGGCAAAATCAGACCAAGTGCCTGTTCGGCAATACATTTTTTATCCTTAATTTCAAAGAAAAATAAGCTAGCTTATGAAAACAATAAGCTAGGATTTCAAGTTTTTTGGAAAAATAAGCTAGCTTATTATACTTATTCCCGAACAGAGCCTTGATCGAACAAAATTTTGGCAAAATAACTAAATGTACTTTCTTGAGTCTAGAAATGAGAATTAGAAAGGAGCGGAATGGAGGGAGTAAGACTTTATAAAGTTTATTACATAAATAGATAATTTGTGGACACATAAAATTAAAATCTACTCCAATGAGGAAAGTAAATAATAGAGCAATAATTTGGGAGGAGGGAGGTTGCTTCTGGACCTGGAGAATCCAGATTCGAGCAGTATGGAGAATTGAGGAAGAGGGAAGGAGGGGGGCCCACCTCCGCTTCTAACCGTTTCCGTGTATAAAAAGCCAGCTCTCGCTCTCCCTCTCGCTCCACCGGATATTCTTTCCCGGCACCGGAATTTACCACCTCCTCGTCGCCTTTCAAGCGACTCGATTTTGTTTTCTTTCCTTTTCTCCTTCCAGGTTCGCTACACAAATTGCTTTTTCTTCCAATTTATCTGTTTCCTTTGCTTTTTGTTTCTTAATGCCTTCTTGCGGGGGTCTAGTCAAGTGTTGCCAGATTCGGTTGCTTTCGTCTTTGTTTTCAATTGCTCTAAAATGCGCAAGTGTGCATCAATGAAACGACTCCTCTGATTAACCTGTCTCTGTTCATTTCATATGAATTCGGATTTAGGTTGACCAAGAAAAATCATTTCGGATAGGGGATACAAAAATTGGGCGGGGGAGCATAAATGTAATGTATTCTCTTAAAATTTTTACGTGTTTTCATGAGTTTTCTTGTGTAATAGTTTCGAAAACCTTGTTTGAGAAGAAGAATGTAATGTTTCCTTCATAATTTAGCACTCTTGCATACTTCTAGTGCTAACTGAAATGATTTTGGCTGTGAGTTTGCTTTTGTTTCCATAAACCACTGGCTTCTTATTTTCATAAAATATTAACGCAGTAGATTTTTCTAATTAGACAGCACGTTGTAAGCTTTGAAGATTCAAAAGCTGGAAATGCATTTTTAGTGGAAAGGCTAACAGGAATAGCACAAGCATACCCAATTTAGTATTAGAATATACACTTCCGGAAAGCCTGACTCTGAACCTCCCATTTGTAGTCATTTCATAACTTTGATTATTAAAGAACTATAGTACTATGATATCATATCAAAAGATTTATAATATGTGGATGGACAAATAGGTAATTTAAGCATACAAAGCACTTGGCATATCCTGATGTTCATAATTTTCTAGGTTCCTTATTCTTCTAGGGAATCATGTACATGATTAATTCAAGTCTAGTTGTTTAGTCGATTTTATAAGCTATTACCCTGTTCCATTTGAGCATTTATCATTGAACATTTGATATATATATATATATAACTAATATAAGTTCTTTCATTTTCTAATAGACATCCAAGGTGCCATTTAAGTTGCTGCAATGTTGGCTTATCAAAGCCAGGCGACCCTCTTGTTCAAAGAATATTTTCTAACAGAGCCACTGATACCATGTACATCAATTGCATGTGGGATATCCTTTTGTAAAATGGTATTCTCTTACTGCATTTCACTGCACTGATTGTGGATTCCCCTGTCCCCCCCTGTCCACTTTCTTAGTCTGATGTTTGTTCTTTTTTCAAAATTTTGTGATCAACCTTTAGGTATACGATCTCTCTCAGTGTATTAGTTCTTACTGCAAGGGGTATTCAGGACTTTCCAGAAAAAAACAGATTGAGTGGAACAACCGGTAATTCATTAATCTCTCATATCTCAACTTCTGTTGGACTAATATCACAATGAATATCCTCATCTGTATTTGATTGTTGTGCAGGGCAATATCAACAGTGCATGCATTATTCATAACAACAATGTCATTGTACTTAGCATTCTGGTCAGACTTGTATTCTGATGGTCAACAAGGGGAGCTCATCTTACAAAGGTCATCTTTGTCAACTTTTGTGCTTGGGGTAATAAAATTGATCTCTACATTAAATTCTTATTTCCATTTAATAAATTATGGCTTACTGACCAGAAACTGTGTCTGCAACAAATGTGAAGTCATTGTGGAAGATATAAGATATAATGATAAGATGACAAACTAGTAATTAGTTTAGGAAGAAGATATTTCCATGATGGTATAATGTTATAATTTTACTGTTTTTCCATTAGGAGGGTTATGCTCATAATAACAGAGGTGTCAAAACTCAAAAATGATGAACTTTACATTATTGATGGTTGCCTATTGTGGCTCTGCCTTCATTCACTTCTTTAGTTGTTTCATATATATATAGTTGCACATATGTTCATTATCCAAAATATAGCTATTTATGGTTCTGCGTTAACAGGTGTCTGTTGGATACTTCCTGTCTGACGTTGGGATGATATTCTGGTTTTATCCAGATTTGGGCGGAATAGAATATGTGAGTGATATCTTTCTTTCTTTTTTTGGGTAGAAAGTGATATCCTTCTATCAAATGAACTGGATTGATTTCAGAGACAAGTGCACCATCAACCATTACCAAATGTGTTGGTTCATGATTGTAATAGGTTCTACACCATCTTGTATCTGTGGGTGCATTGGCTTATGCTATGTTTACTGGAGAAGGACAGTTTTATAGCTTTTTAGTTCTAATCTCGGAGACAACCACACCATCGATCAACGTGAGATGGTGATTCTGCTCATTCATGTGCTGAATCTTCCTCCTCCATAATGTAACTTAGTTTCCTAATTAGAAAGCTTTCTTATCACCAAGGTACCTCGATGCAGCTGGATTGAAGAGGTCAAAAGCATATGTTACTAACGGCATGGTCATTTTCTTTACTTGGCTGGTGAGTGAAATCCCTGCTTTGTAATCTTAATGTCCATCTGAGCATGCACATCTCGTATTCCTCTATAGTTTTAATATTATATGAATGTTGAAACTTTAGCAAAAATAATGCTCAAGGCATAGGGGAAATGTAGTGAAACGTAAGGAAAGCACATGGGGAGTGCAAAAGTAACAATGCATAATTTTGTATGTCATGCACTTCTGTTTTTTTCAATTTTGTAGTGAAATGTGAGGAAAGCATATGGTAATGAAGTGTTACGCAATATTGAACCTTGCAGATTGCAAGGATACTCCTGTTCATATACGTGTTCTACGACTTATTTTTACACTATGATCAGGTAAGATACCATTTTTTCCCCCTTGATTGTTGCTACTACTGATCTGTTACATAATGAATCAAACAACCAAGTATTTCATGCCATATTCATCTTCTGTGGATCTTATAGATTATAATCCTCATATGTCCTGTACCTGGTCTTTTTTCAAATATGCAAAGAGTCATACAGGATCAATGCTATCGTTGATGACATTTTTTCTTTTTTAACGACACAGATTGAGCAGCTCACGAGCTTTGGATTTGCATTGATTTGCCTCGTCCCGGTTGTACTATCAGTAATGAATGTAATATGGTTTGGAAAGATCATTAGAGGATTAGTGAAGACACTGCAGAAGAGCCATACAGGATAAGTCAACAACCTTAACTTTAGGCAAGTTACTCCCCCACGCAGTTTTGTCATTAATATTGAAAGTTGGAGTTACCAGTGAAGCATCATGAAAAGCTAGTGGATAACTTTGTGAAAAAGAAACATCTGTGAGTTACAGCAGTCGATTCTTTGAAAAGTTAAGATGCAGAATTAGCCTCTTTAATGGATTGAAGAAGTTAGTTGGGATTTCGAAAGGGCTATGTATAGTGTATATATTACCATACGTTTGTTGCTATAGAAAGGAGGTAGTGTGGTAAACTGATGCACTACAAAGATGACAGGGTTATCCAAATCAAACCCCAGGTCAGGTCACAGCAATACATATCCTTTTATCTTCAATCTTTGCATTCTTTAGGTTGTGGTACAACTGAACATACTTGAACAATTCTACAGTTACTCTGTACAGTACAAATAGATGTTGTGATAATGATCTTGGCTTTTAAGTCTGTATCATTTACTTGAAATTGTGTCCCTGACTACTTAGTTTTGTATTACTGAAATTGAACGAACCAACAAGGCTGGTTTTGATAAACTTGAATCTAGCCCAATTTGGCCGGTCTAAAGCTTCAAGTCTAGGCTTGGAAAATAAGGGGCCCAATGACCTGAATTGGGCCATAGAAGGGGTTTCTAATCCCTCCTTAGCCTAAGTAACCATTTAAGTAACCATTTATGCAGTTTCGGTTATATTTTCTAATCCTAAAAATTTATAGTGTGTTACCCATTTGTGTTGATGACACTAATGTATGTTGATGAGAGTAATTTATGTTGCTGACGATAATTTGATGACAGTAATTTGATGACGATTTTAGTTGATAACAGTTTGACATATTTGCTTGATACAATTTGGCATGATGACATTTTGTGTGTACGACATTGTGTGTGTATGACATTTTTCATCGTATTTGATTACATTTTTTGTCATCGAGACGTCGTCCTCCAATGTAAATTGTCATCATCATCATTATTAAGTCAATGAACAAAATTAACATTTTTCGTGAAATGTCAAATTAAAATGTCATCAACACTATTGAAGTGACATCCATACTATTGAAATGTCAATCGCACCACTCTATTTTTTATCAATTGACGATTTATGGCAATCTCGACATTTATGAAATTCAAATGACATTAATATTTTTTGTGTAAATAATGCGCAAGTAAGCTAATGGTCTTTTACTTAATATTTTGATTAAATTAATAGTTTTTAAAAAGACAGATTTCTTAAGTTGGCATCCAAGTTCGCCTTTTTCACCTGATTACCAACATGAAAATCAAAATCATTTTCTCTATGTTTATGGATGTGATCACGTACAAAACAAATCTTAATCCATGTTTATGAGGGTCATGTAAGGTCTCACAACGCTCCTTCAAATTTGCAGCAGTCACATAAAGGCTTGTTTGGCATATCTCATTTGGAACCTTCAAAAACCGCTTTCCTCTTTTCTCCAACCAAAGCTTCAAATTGTTTGTACCTAAGAGAGTTGTTTCAGGGGCGGGAATAGACAAGCCATTGATAGGAATCTGGAATACCTTCAACATACCAGCAATGTCACTGTCATCTCACCAAAAGACATGTGGAAGAAGTTGGTTTTCAACTGCCATCTCTCAATGAGCACTGAAACTAACAGATAGTCAATTTCACCGTACATCAAAAACTAGAGATGTGTGAGATTGGTTTCATCTGCAACCATCATCCAATCCGCACCTTCCTCTCGAGCCCGGTTACTAATCTGACTCTTTCTCATCTGATCCTCAAAAAACCCCGTCCTTATAAATTGACTTAGTTATAATCTGACTATTAAGGATCAATTTATGCATTCTGCATAAAATGTGCATATCCTTACGTCGTGTAAGGAACTAATCCTTGTGTCGTGCAAGGAACCATTCCTTACGCCACGTAAGGAAATGCACATTGTATGCAGAATAACACATTAATGCAGATTAACACATTTCATGACTAAGACAAATAAAATTAATCAAACAATTCAGAATAGCACATTTCATGCTAAAACTAAACCCATATAATTCACCAAATAACACAAACAATTCACACAACTCAGCTTATAATTCAACAAAACAATACTAATATTTAAGAATTAATAATTCATCTATTTTTAACCCATATTAATTGAAAATTAATAAGTCAAGTTTTTATTACTTACCTTGCCATGTTGCATGAAAAAGGCAGTGTGAGCTTCAAATCCTCTCAGCAGCTCCGGATTTTGCGGACCTCCAGGAGTAGGCTCGTTCAAGTAAGCGTCATACCGAATTGCAACTTCTTTCTTCCGGCGGCCTTTAGGTTGTTCCTCTTCAACTGGGTCTTCCTCTTCATCTTCAGAATCCTCTTCCTCATGCTCCCTCGTCGTCTTCATCACCACCCTGTTAATGTTGGTCAAATTTGTCTTCAGCTTCTTCCTCTTCACTCTCAGCACCAGAGGGTTCTATACGACAAGGGTTATGATGACCATGATGTCCCACCAGGTCCAGAAGGTGGATCTGCCTGATAATACTCGTCCCATTGAGATCCCGAGACTATGCCAACAATAGCAGGAGGAGGAGGTTGACTAACCCCTTAACTACTGTCAAAGGGTTGGTTTGCCAACATCATCATCTGTTGGAATGAACCTTTTGGAAGTTGTTGTTCAGGAGCAAATGGGTAGCCATGCATCTCAGGGCAGTTGTACAATGAGGGCTCAAGGGAGGCCAATAATTATCGGTGGTTGTCTGAGGAGCATGTTGTGGTTCCGACATCGTTTCATCCGGGAACTCTAGACGACATGGGGATGATCTCTTAGTATTCTTATTCCCCTTTCCCTTATCAACTTGTGGATCTTTTTTCTTCTCGTCTCTGCTCCTGATATGAGAAAAGTGCACTGGACGATCCATTCCTGCATCATTTTAATAACAAAATAAACATTTTACTTAAAGAAAATAAATTTTCATAATAATATGTTGCAGACTAGACATTTTGTACGGATTTGCATTTTGTTTCAGAATACAAATCCTTACGCCGCGTAAGGATCAGATCCTTGCGTCTTGTAAGGATTTGCATTCTGAAACTTACAAAATACACCTTCATATGCAGTTCAATAAAAAAACGTATATGTTGTTGGCAAAGAAGAGATAATAACAATACATGCATGAAGGAAACAAGACTATGTTGAAGACAGAGAGAATCGTCTGAGAACTGCCAATGTTCTTCTACTTGATTGGATTAGGGAAATGCTCCAGATAAGAGCTTACATAGCAAAACAAACAAATAACTAACTCTCCCACTAATCACGTCCTATCTACTGGCTTAATTAATGGAAGACTAAATCAACTAACAAACTCCTTAAATATAGCATGAACTTGTTTAATTAAAAAGCTTAAACTACTTAGATAATGAGTACAAGTTATGAATCATATTTTAACACCTTCCCTTGATTCAAACTTGCACATTTCAATTTTCTCCATAAAGACCTTGTGTTTCACTTGATTGAGAGCCTTTGTAAACAAATTTGCATCTTGCTCATTTGTGCCACAGAATATGAGCACAACTTTCTCTTCAGACACAACCTTCCTTATGTAATGATGTTGTACCTCTATATGTTTTGTTCTAGCATGGAAAGCTGGATTCTTTGTCATAGCAATCGTGGACTGATTATCACACCATATCTCTGTTGCTACCTCTTGTTCACAGCACAAATCTGTCAGCATCTTTCTCACCCATATAGCTTGTCTAGATGCTGAGCCTGCAGCTACATACTCTGCTTCTGATGATGACAAGGCCACTGTCTCTTGCTTCTTTGAGCTCCAGGTTATAGCTCCTGAGCCTAAACTGAATACAGACCCTGAAGTGCTTTTCCTGTCATCCAAACTTCCATCCCAATCACTGTCTGTGTGGCCTATCAATCTGAAATCTTCCTTTTCCTTATACCAGATTCCATAGTCAACTGTTCCAGCTACATATCTGAGAATTCTCTTTGCAACTCCCATGTGTTGTCTAGTTGGAGAGTGCATATATCTCGACACAACACTCACACAATAAGCTATATCTGGCCTGGTGTGTGTGAGATAATTTAAGCCTCTTACTAGACTTCTGAATAACTTCTCATCACATCTTTCAGTTCCATCCTCTCTTTGTAGCTTCTCATTTGTATTCATGAGTGTGATTATTGCCTCACACTTCTCCATGCTGAATTTCTTAAGCATGTCTTTGGCATATTTTTCTTGACAGATAAAAATGCCTTTCTTCCTTTGCTTCACTTCTAGACCAAGGAAATATTATAGCATTCCCAAGTCTGTCATCTCAAACTCCTTTTTCATCACTTCTTTGAAATTTGACAGCAACTTCTCAAAATTACTAAAGTAAATGATATCATCTACATAGAGACATACCACCATGAACCTGTTGTCATCCTCCTTTCTCACATACAATGTAGGTTCATTGTCACTTCTGTCAAATCCATCTTTTTTATGAAGAAGTCATCAATTCTGTTGTACCATGCCCTTGGGGCCTGCTTCAAACCATACAAGGCTTTATGAAGCCTTAGAACTCTACTCTCTTCTCCTTCTTTGATGAAACCTTCAGGTTGTTCAACATATACCTCCTCTTGAAGTTCACCATTTAAAAAGGCTGAATTAACATCAAACTGATGGAAAGGGAGTTCTTTCTGACCTGCAATTGCTAATACCAGTCTGACAGCTTCAAACCTTGCTAATGGAGAAAAAGTTTCTTCAAAGTCTATGCCTTCTTTCTGAGCATACCCCTTGGCTACGAGCCTTTCTTTGTACTTCTGAATACTCCCATTTCTGCCTTCGGGGAGTTCAACAAGACTCCATGTTTCATTCTTCTGGATAGTATTCATCTTTTCTTTCATTGCCTCTTTCCATTCACCACTTCTTCCAGCTTCTTCATAGCTACTTGGTTCAATGGCACTTAGTGCAAGATCACAACTTTCATAAATCTCAGATAGAGATCTAAATCTCCTTGGGGAAGAATCATTTGATGATCCTGAGCTTGAGCTACTGGAAGATGGAGCAGGTGAGCTTGATGAGCTGCTACTTGATGAATTGCTCGAGCCATTTCTTTCTAAGCTTGGTCCATCACTTAATTGTTGATTACCATCTTGACCAAACATTTGATCACCATCTGTCAAGACTGGTGAAGGATCTGAATTATCATTGCTGACACTTCTCTACCTTTGTTCAGATTCTCCTTGCTTCAAATTCCAGTTCCACTTTGACCCTTCATCAAAAATTACACATCTTCGTATGATCACTCTCTTTGACTCAGGGTTGAACAATTTGTAGGCTTTGGATTATGTCCCATACTCGATGAACACACACTTCTCACTTTTATCATCAAGCTTTGTTCTGAGATTTATCATGGTGTTGGCAATACAACCAAAAACCTTAAGATGGCTTACATCTGGTTTCTTCCCACTTCAAGCTTCATATGGAGTACTATTCATGACAACTTTTGTAGGAGATACATTGAGAATGTACACAGTTGTTGCAACTGCCTCACTCCATAGTTCATTTGGTACACTCATGGATTTTAGCATACTCCTAGCCATTTCTACCACGACTCTATTTTTTCTCTCGGCCACACCATTCTGCTCAGGTGTGTATGGTGCAGTGAGTTATCTTTTGATCCCATGCTCTTCAAAATACTCCATGAACTGTGTTTGTGCCTAAAAATACGACGAGTAAGGAACGCGTAATAAGCTACGCGTAGGAAGGCTATGTCGATGCGACGAGAGAAAAGGAAGATGTCATCGACGTGACAAGATGTGGCAAAGGTCTTGTTTATCTTAAAGATTAGGTCGGCCGAGCATATTTTATCTTATTCCCTTAAATATTATTGTAATTGGTAAAAGATACGAGAAAGAATATCTTTTACCTTATTTATTATATCGTTATTAGATAGAAGGAAAAGATAAGATCTGATTTTCCTTAAAGATATCGTTAGGGTTAGCCTATAAAAGAAGACTAACGCCTGCTTTGTAAACATTCAGCCACCATTCGAGTAATTCCAAGTTCAAGCTTCAACCCTAAATTCTTCTCTCGTCTTATACTGTTCTTGAGTGTTGAGATTATACCGTATTCTTTGATCTTTGCCCTACAATTGCTTAGTTATCATCTCGTTGATAATTTCGCTACAAACAATTGGCGCCCACCGTGGGGCAAGATCAAAAAGGTATCGTCTCTCCATACGAAAAGAGCTTCTTTTTTGCAGGAAACCATGACAAGTCCGACCAACAACCCGCGTGACGGCGAAAAGAGGTCTGAAGAAGAAGACCACACGACGATTCCTCTCGTTCCAGTAGATGAAGACGCAGGGAAAGATCTCGAGAATACTCCAAAAGACAACACCCCCATAGAAGAACAGGGAACAAACGATGAGGTAACTAGTGTGGCCGCAGTCAGAGCACATTTCAACACCCTTCAGAAAACGTGGGTAGAAACCAAAAACGCCAGTGAGGAAAACACGTTAGGACTTGCCAAAGAGAACGAGCGACTTCGTTCCGTGATAAAAGAGCTTAAAGCAGAAGCGGCGAAACCACACACCTATGTTCGTAGCCAAAGCGTTGTGCGACGCCTAGACATGGACTCCGTCGCTGAGGAGGAAGGGATCTACGAGTTCCAAGAACACCCAAGTATCATCCCATCGAGAGAGATGATCCCAAGAAAGAAAACCGAAGAAGCCATGACGTCGAGTGCTGTTACAACGCTCGTAGCGCAGCAAGTCGGCGCCTTGAGGAAGGAGATGATGCTAATGCCCGGAGCCCCTCCGCGTTCAGACGTGCACTCCCCCGAGATAGTGATTTGTACAAGGAATTGACAAAGACTCGCCCTGAATCATTCGTCTCAACAAGGGAAAGAGCCATGGAAGCCATACGCCTCGAAGAATATCTCCTAAGGCATGCTGAAGAAAAGTCTCGATCTCCACGTAGACGAACCCCTCCGCGTAGAGATTCTCCTCAGCAGAAAGGTGGCGAGCGTTATGATAGAAGAAACAAGCCGTTCCAGAGAGAACCTCCCATGGTGCATAACGTGAGTGAGATCAACAACGTCTACGCGGTCGAAAGACGTGTGTACATGAAGACCGACGCGTTGCGAGTCATGAACGCGATGGAAAAGCTCCACGACGTGAAGTGGCCTAAAAATCCAAATCCGGAAAAGAAGTCAGGATCGGGAAGAGGGTATTGCGAGTTCCACAATGACTCGGGACATCCAATAGATGATTGTTATACTCTAAGGAAAGAAGTGCTACGCCTCCTGAAAAGAGGCGACCTGTTAGATCTTCTTTCCAAAGAAGGAAGGGACGTGTTCGAAGAAGCAAGGAAAGGGAAAAGATCTCCAACGCCACAACCTCCCTCGTCGAGTCGTTCAAGGACAATCAACACAATCTTTGGAGGCTCTCCCATAAGTGTCTATACCGCCTCCGCCGCCAAAAGGAGCGTCAAGGCATTATGCGGCAAAGGAAGTACTTTGCCTATCTACCACGTCAGGACTGTGAGGAAAGATTATCCAATCACATTCGAAGAACCCAATGGAAGCGTAGATCATCACGACGAGTTAGTTATCTCCTTAACCATTAGTATTGGCAAGGTTAAAAGGGTCCTCATCAATAATGGAAGCTCGGCAAACATCATCACCTTATCTGCAATCAACGAACTCGGATTATCTAGAGACGACGTGATGAGAAAGTACATCCCCCTAGTAGGTTTCAGCGGCGAAGTCGCCGATACGCTGGGAGAGATCACCCTAACCACTCTGGCGGAAGGGGTCAATATGCAAACTAAATTCGTGGTGATGGAAGCAGAGTCGCCCTATAACATAATCTTGGGAAGGCCGTGGTTACACGATATGAGAGCTATACCCTCAACATACCATCAATCCCTGAAGTTTCCATCTCCATGGGGAATCCAAGAGATCAAGGGTGAACCGCAGATAGCAAGGGAGTGCTACAACATAGGAATGAAGAGTACAACCAACGCGTCCCTCAAGAAAAAGAGTAAGGTGTAGCAATTAAAAGACCATGGAGAACAAGTAAGATATGCTCAACGAAGGCTCTACGAGGTAAAAGAAGAAATTGGCCGAGTAGGCGACGAGACATATATCCTAGAAATCGAGTCCTACGCCGTCCGAAAAGTTGAGAAGAGGAAAGCATCTTCATGGTCTGAATCACCGAGTAACAAGAGATCAAAACGCCCAAAAATGCAGAAGAGTGATGGAAAGCCTAAGAAAAAAGCTAGGGGTAAAAGAGTAACCCCCGACGCGTCGAAGAAAGAATCATCTAAGAAGCGAGATAAGAGTGTCAATAAGCACGACGCGTCTCTACGGAAACAGAAGAAAAATCTCTGAGTTCAAAAATGGAGGAAATTTATGACGGAGAACCCTAACCTAAGTTACATGTTCTTGAAACACCACCCACCATAAAGACACCATCAGGAAAGAGTTCGAGAAATTTCTATGCGTCTTTTGATTCCCTTTTATTTCCCTTTTATTTCCCTTTGCATAAGTAGGATTAAGTTTTCAATAAGAACATGTCGTTATCTTTTTTTTTGGTTAATGGTAAAATTTATAGATATGACTCTACTAAGAGAGTTAAGTAGCAATTACAAGGGAACAATGCAAGCTTGGAAGACACGCAGGAATTCCAATACTATGCTACAAACCAATGGATCATAAGGTTACAACCATAGAAGAAGGGTACCTAGCATGAAGTAAGCGAAAGACATGGGTCAAGATCAATCGGACTAACACCGGTTTGGGAATCAAGTTGTCATCAAAAACTCGAGCGTTCCTGGCATGCCATATGTAGTAGACCGTGGCTGAGAGGCCGTAAGCTTGTGCACGGGCTAGACATCCACTCTTGGAGGCTCGCCTGCGGAGCCACTATAAGGTACTCGTGATCGTCAAGGCGGTACTGGGGATCATAAACCGAACACGAACCTCTCTCCAAACCTCCTTTGCATAGGTGCACTCAAAGAAGAGATGGTTGTGGCATTCCACCTCAGCCCCACACAATTTACAACTAGGTTCAATATCAAGGAAGAGGAGCCTATCATAGGTAGAGAGTTTACCGAGGTTGGCAAGCCAGAGGATGAACATGTGTTTGGGAGTGTTGTGGGTCGACCAAATCTCCTTGCTCCAGCTCACTTTAGGCCTTTTATCCCTAAAGGCCTCATATGCCATGGACACTTTGAAGCGCCCCAACTTGCACCACTCCACTAGGGTCTCTTCCACACTCAACTCTCGGTCCTCAAGTTGCACAATCATGTCCTTTGCAAGGAGGATGGCCTTGATCAATGGAGAGTCTCGTTTGTGGGCCTCCCAATCAAGAGGATCAAACACTCCAAGGTATCTATGATGAATCCATCGAATCCACAAACTCTCTCTACGGCTCAAAATGTGCCAAAAGTGTTTTAGCATGAAACACTTGTTCCAAGTGTTGAGGTTCAACAACCCCAAACCTCCTTCATCTCTTGGCACACACACTTCCTTCCACTTCACATGAGGCCTCTTCCAAAGGAAGCCCCTACATAACCCGATCAAGTCCTTTAGTACTCCCAAGGGAATCGGCAAGATGGAGAGCCAAAACCCTTCACTACCTTGGAGTACCGAGGCAATGAGCTCCTTTCTTCCGGCGAAGGAGATGCTTTTCTTGGCCCATGCATTGAGTTGGCCACTTATCTTGTCAAGGAGAGGCTTGTATTGGATGACATGGAGCCCATGGGGACTAATGGGGATACCCAAGTACCGGAATGGAAACTCCCCAACCTTGAACCCCGTTGAGGCAGTGATAGGCTGATTTTCATGTTCATTCACCGAAGCAAGGAAGATGGAGGACTTACCAATGTTTACACTCAGCCCGGATATCCTCTCGAATTTCTTAAGGCACTCCAAGAGCACCTTCACCGAATCACCATCACCATGGCAAAACATCACCACATCATCCGCAAAGATCAAGTGAGTGAGCCTCAAACTCTCACAATGTTGGTGAAATTGGAACAAGCCGTGTGAAGTCTCCTTTTTGATGAGGCGAGAAAGTAGCTCCATACACATAACAAAGAGAAGGGGAGAAAGAGGGTCACCTTGTCTAAGTCCTCTCTTGCCGGGGAAGAAGCCATGGATTCCTTTGTTGATCTTGATGGAGTAGGTAGCCGAGCACACACATTCCATGATCCATTCAATGAACCTAGGAGGGCAGCCAAGGTGTTGAAGGGCGAACTTGAGGAAGTCCCAAGAGACCGAGTCAAAAGCCTTGGCAAGATCAATATTCAAGAAGCATTTAGGGGTGTCCCTTTTCACATTATATCTTCTAAGGAGTTCTTGGACAAGAAAGATATTGTCCGACATCAATCTCCCTTCCACAAATGCACTTTGAGCCGGATCAATGATCCTGCCAAGGAACTTGCTAAGGCGCTTGGTCATTACCTTTGATATGATCTTGTAGATCACATTGCAACAAGAGATAGGTCTATAATGCTCCACACGGTCCGGGGAGTCTACCTTTGGAATGAGGGAGACAATGGTGTGGTTGAGTTGCTTGAGAAGTTTACCTTTCACAAAGAACTCCTTCACGGCTTCACAAACCTCTTCCCCGGTAATGCCCCAAGTGGCCTTGTAGAATCTAGCATTGAATCCATCCGGCCCTGGCGATTTGTCATCTCCCATTGACCAAAGAGCCTCTTTGATCTCAATGTTGGTCACCTCCTTGACAAGCTCAGCCCCGTCTTCCAAACTCAACTTCGGACCACATGAGAAAGCACTAGGATCCGGCAAATGGGTAGCAACTTCCGACCCAAAAAGACCTTGGAAGAAGCTCAAGAATTCACCTTCAATCTCCTTCATAGAGCTAGTCCTACTCCCATTTGGCTTGGAAAGTGAGGCAATGTGGTTACGCCTCCCATTAGCTCTCATCAAGGAGTGGAAGTACTTAGAGCCCCGGTCGCTATTGAGCACATATTTGGCCTTGGCAAGTTGGCCAAGGAAACTAGCCTCAGCTTCATTCAACCTCTTGGCTTTTAGCTTAGCATCATCCGCATCTCTTCTAGCTTCTAAGGACTCCGGCTGTAATCTGAGACACTCAAGGGCACGAGAGAGAGCAAGGTTGGCCTCGGCGGTTCTTGAAGAGATGTGACTAAACTCCTTGTTGTTGAGCTCTCTTAGGGGCCTTTTCAAGCCTTGTAGATGCTTGGCTAGTCTAAACTGTTGTGTGCCTCTAATAGGGGTCTCCCATCCCTTCTTGATCACCTCATTGAACTTTGGGTGCTCAGCCCACATGTTCAAAAACTTGAAATAACCTTTACCGCTCCTTGATTCTCTAAGCAAAGCCACCACCCCGGGCTTGTGATCCGAAAGATGCCACTTATCCGGGAAGGTAGCATGGCATTGGCGGGCTGAATTAAGCCAAGAGGGGCTTAAGAGAACTCGGTCAATTCTGCTCCACACCACCCCATTAGTCCAAGTGAAGGGACTAGAACTTGAACTAGGCGCATCAACAAGCCCATGTCTTCTACAAGCTTCAACCATGTCCTTGCACTCATACATGGTTACGTTTCTTCCATTGAACCTCTCCTCCTCGGCCATAACACAATTGAAATCTCCCATCACCATCCAAGGGAGATCATGCAAAGCAAAGAGTTCATCTACATGGACCCAAATCTCTCGGCGTGCCACAACACTATGAAGGCCATACACAAAGCACACCCCAAACTTCTCCCCGGTTGTCTTACACTTGATAATGCACCCAATGTGTTGAGTAGACATTCCCACCATGTCTAGCTCCACAAATTCCGAATCCCAAAGAACCAACATGCGCGCCCGAGGGTCGAGATGGAAATTTGACAAGGATTCCCACCCCGGGGAAACTCGGCGCACCAAATCCTCAACAAGCGAACCACTCCATTTAATTTCAAAGAGACCACATACCTTAGCCTCATAATCACGAATTACACCACCTACACCATTTTGTTTCCGGGCTTGGCAAAGCCCTTGCACATTCCAAGAGAGAACCTTCATCGGGACACCTTGGAGTTGTGTCCCCGGACCCTATTGGAGCTTCGGAGAGGGGGCTGGTTTTTGGACCATTTTGAGTGAGCTTGGAGAGCCGCCACCACTGGCCTATCTTCACCCTTGAAGGCCTTCTTTCTTCCCTTTTTGGACAGCACTTGCACAAATGGAGGTTCATCTTCTTCGTCACTATCATCACTACTATCTCCTCCGGATTGTGTGGAGGACTCAACCTCCCCTTCTTCCAACTCATCACAACTTCCATCCGAGCCCTTCTCCTTGCTTGAAGCCTCGGTTTTGTCCTCCAAAACAGCCTCTTGATCACACTCTTTCTCCACTAAATTGGGGTTGTCCTTCTCACCAAAGGCGACCAAGACTTCCCCATCCCCGGCAACCTTGACACCCTTCTTAGTGGAGTCCATGGGAACCTTGTGAGTTTTCTTGGCATTGACCCCTACGGCTTCCTTCTTTTCTCTAAATGAACACTCCTCATCCGTGTGGCCAAAGGTGAAGCACCCTTTGCAATACTTGGGTTCGTTCTCAATAAGAAAGGAACACATAAAAGAATCACCATCATCGAATTCTAGGCATACCTCTTTTTTGATAGGATTAGCAAAGTTGATCTCCACAAGCACCCGAGCATATGATCCTCTCTTCCTAGAGTCGGTGACCGGGTCCATGAAGAGTGGTTTTCCAATGTGCGAGGCAATTCTCCCAAGAATTTCCGGAGTCCAAAACGTCTTGGCAAGGCCTTGGATACGGACCCAAAGAGGGATAGTAGCAATGTCACGCCTATTGAAAGAGAATTTATCCGGGATGTGCTTGAGTATCATTGGTCGTCCATGGATGAAATAAGGTCCATTCTTTAATACTTGATCTTGATCCTCCTCGGACTCAAATTGAAAGATGAGCCATCCTTCCTCCTCTCGGTATCTAGCCTTCACACCCCATGCCTTCATCATTGTATTGATCATGAAATGTCCCGGATGGAACCCCACGTATTGGCCAAGTAGAGACCATCCCCATACCGATTGCTTGGTAAACCCTTCGGAAACTTGAATTTGGACCTTCTCGGAAGTAGGAGTGACATAGTCAAGCTTACCTCCAATACCATTGTTCATGAAGATTTTTTTTGAGCCACTACTCCATGCATTAACTCCAGCCTTCTTACCTTGTTCCACATGAGTTCCATTGCCATTCTTCATATTATTTTGGGCCTTCATAGTATTCTCATTTCGTTCGCCAAGATCAGCCCCAAAAGTGCTCATACCATCACCTACAAGGGCGGTGTCCAAGGCATGTGTTCCCCTCCTTTGTTCACCAGCCATTGCCACATGAGAAACACCATGTTCATTGTCACCTTCCATGCCTAAACCATGTCCTTGTCCAGCAGCACTTGCGCCTGGAGCCTTGCCAAAAACGCCCGGACACACTTTGTCCGAGACAAAAGGCTTGCTTTGCCTTTGCCCAATTTGGCTAGAAGTCAAGGTTGTACCATGTACCTTCCCTCCCTTCTTTTCCACCTTCTTTCCCTTGCCTTCCATGTCATTTTCCAGGCTTGTGCACCGAGCCAAAGTGGAAGGACCCGCTGCAGCTCCGAGCTTACCCGAAGTGTTCGGACACACTTTGTCCGAGGAGAAAGTGTTGCGCTCGGATGCCTTCTTTGGGAGTAGTTGCTTTCCAGCCTGCCTTGGGCAATGGATCTGATCACCAACCTCTTGTCCTTGTTCCAACCTGCCAATTTTGTTTGTTTCCTTGCCAAAAAGGTGCCTTGCCAATTGCTCATCCGAAGTGCCAAAAGCCTTGGTGACCGATGCAAAAGTGGTGTGGTCAACTTTCCTCTTTGGGTGACTTTGTCCTTGAGTGTTTGTCTCTTTTGTTGCAGCTTCCTTTCCAGCCAAAATAGCCATTGAAGCACCTTTCTCACGAGCTTGAACCACCATGGAAGATCGAGCAAGATTTGAGGTCCTCGGAGGGTTCGCCTCACCATCGGAAACCTCCTCGGAGCCCAAATCTTTGCCTTGGCTACTCATCTCTTCACCATCAATGAAGTGACCAAGGTTTTTCTCAATCTCCATGGCCTTGTTACTTTCGGCCCTCACCATCAAAGGAGAGTGAAGTAAACTTGCATCCTCTAGCAACTCCACTTCAACCTCGGAGTCACCATCGGACAACAAGTTTTTGCCATGAGGAACCACCTCTTCACCATCAATGGACTCATGACCTACCTCACCTTCCCTTGACAAGCTTGAGCTTCTTCTTGAATCAACCATGAGAGTCTTCTTCATTCTTCTTGTAGAGACACAATCTTTGTTGCTTGGACCATTTGCCTTAGGATCTTGTTCCAGATTCACCTTATACTTGCTAGGATTCATGTTGGATGGGGATGACGAACTTGCCTTCTTCTTCTTAGCCATGAAACTGACCATGAAAGAGCATAGAGGTTCGCGAGGATACCTCTAAGTCATGGAACAAGGAAGAAGGAGGGGGAAAAGAGGGAGAGAAAGGAGGGAGTAAGGTGGCCGGAGCTAGCACCACCAATGATGCCGGATGGGTTTTAGGAGTCTCCTTGGGAGTGTTTCTTGGGAGCGTTTTTCCTACTGAGAGCTCTTTCTTGATCATGTCGTTATCTTTAGGTCAAAGCGACAAGGGGTCACGACGACTAGGGGTAGGCGTCAAAGTCAGTGTTTGTTATTGCATGATGCATCTTTTATTAATATACAAGTAGACCTTTTCTCTCCAACGTGTTAAGCATGCCAAGTTGTTTCATTTTCATGACTTGCTCTATGTCTATTAAGAGAACGTGCCTCTTGAGTACGGTGTACCAAATAAGAAGCAAGAAGGCCGCGGTGAAAATCCGCGCCGGGGGCGAATTTCGTTAGTCTACGCGTTCGAGGCTCCATCTACGCGTAGGCAGCGTTAGCCGAACCGCTGACTCCGAGTCGACGCTTCCCATGATTGTTAGCGACGTGTGGCAATGGTAATGGGGAATGAAGCCCGGTACCTCACGAAGTCGGCCGGATCCTCTGAGCAAACAAGGTCGAACCTATTTGACACAATCATTCTCCAGGAACGCGTTTTCACACCTTCCAGCCCCTCTGAGAGTCATGAATCCACGGGCAAAATGCCAAACCGGCAGGGATGCGTCCACCGGCATCGTAAGTCCTAACAATCGAGAAATCGGACGCTACACGATGAATAGGCCCATCGGTTAAATGAGTTCGACGTCGACCTAACGCTAGCATGAGGCAACAGACCCACCTTAAAAGTAAGGGGTAACGTCACAAGCTGATAAAATCACACGCTGACCTATGTCCGTCACTCGCTTCAGGGTTCGGAGGAAATGCTGGACCCAACCTTCATATAAGCCGACAACGTAACGAACGCAGCCGCGTTGACCACGCCACCCTATCAAGTAAGAAAAACTTTCTAACACGTTCACTACGAACAAAGTGTCATACCAGGGGTAGAAAACCACACCCTAAAGATAAAGTAGCAAAAGCAAAAGCCAAGGACCAAACCTACGCGTTCAAAAAACAAGTTACGCGTAAGGGGTCACAAAAGAAAAGGCTCTACGCGTACCAAAGCGTAAAGTACATGGAACATCAAAACCAAAAGAGCAAGGTCCAAAGATGTCTCCGACATATAGAATACGCGCACATGACGCGAAAAATAAAGTACAAGATATAACGAGAAAAGCAAGAACAAAGATCTTTGGTAGCTCTAACCTAGTCTACGAGGAGTCTAAGTCAAACCTACCAAAAGGGGTAGGATTACGCCAAAAGAATGAAAAGTACTTAAAAGATCGCAACGACGTAAGAACAAGAAAGTTGACAGCAATGAAACGCTATCACCAAAGCAACGCAAAGGATTAAAGAAAACAGGAGAACAAGTATATTGAAGAGAAAGCCCAACGACAGAGAACAAGGATAACAACGTTTGAAAAGGAAAGAAGCGCCCCAACTACAGGCAACGCGTACAAATGCCCTACGCAAAGAAAAATCCAAAAATTACAAGGATTTGGACTCGCCCTCACACGACCCAGAGTCGGATGCGCGACCATCGCCTTCCTCTTCATCAGTCGCAAGCTCCTCCTCGTCGACGCGTTCCCCGCCTTCAACGTCTGCTACATCGAGATGAGCGTCAAGACGCGAGGAAGAAGGACCTTCATCAACACCTTCAGGAGGTTCCGGAAAAGCCTTCCTAAACTCAGCACGCTCGCCCACCGGATCCCAATCTTTGTACTTGCCAGCAGCATACTTCTCATAAACCTCCACTCTGGACAACCAAGACCAATAGATCTTCGCCTCGTGCAAATCTTTGTCATGTTGCGCTTTGTTCTTCACCACGTCCACCTTCAAAGTACTGAGATTCTGCTCCAAATCCTCGACTCGCTTGGTGATCGTCTCATTAAGAGTAAGAACTTCAGTAACCTTGTCCTTCTCCGCCTTCTCCGCGTCACGAGACTTCTCCAACAAACCATTTAGACGCGTAACCTCCGATGAAGCATCAAACGCCTTTTTCTCCAACGTCTCCATCTGTTCTGGATACGTAGACAAGAGCGTCCAAGCGCATAGCGACGCCTGAATCCCCTGAAAGAAAGAACGAGAGAAATAAGAAAGAAAGCTCACGAGAAAATCAAAGAGAAAGTAGAGGTTACAATCTTACCTTCCACTGAGCAGCGAAAGCCTCTCCCATAACGTCGGCATGATCCATCGATGCGTAATGGTAAAGGGACGACGAAGAACGAAGCCCCATCAAAGCCTTCAGAAGTTCCCTTCCCGGAGCGAAAGCATTGGAGATCACGCCAGGTAAGTCACCTACAAACGAGTATTTCTCCTCGGGAACCTCGAGCACTTTCTCCTTTCCCTTCCTTGAACGCGTCGCCTTAGCCGGAGAAGGAGACGGCGTAGATTCCAAGGTAGCCATAAGATCAACGTCCATGGGAGCAGTGGACGAACATCCTTTTATGGCAAGCTTCCTGTTCCTCGACGTCACGAGATCAGTGGCAGATTCGTCACGAGCGTGAACGCGAGAAATTGAAGCTGCACCACCAACAAAGAACAAACAGTTAGAACACGAGTATGAAGAGAGAAGTCAATGTAAGCTAGCTAGAAGAAGCCGACATACCAGATGGCGTCGCAGGACCACTACGATGACCCTCTCCGTCATGACCATGAAAGGTCCGATCAACTTCAGGAATCGCCAAAAGCGCGGCTACCGCGTTCTTTGACTTGGTCCTCGTCTTGAGAGCCTCCGCGTTGATTGAAAAGTACATAAAGCCACGCGTTAGTCAAGCGTCAATATTAATAGATGTACTTCAGTGAAAAAGAAAGAGTTGATAAACAAAGTAAAGAAGCTCACTCTTGGGATTCCACTCCTCGATAAGCCACGAACACGCTTCTCCAAGAGAAGATTTTTCCATGAAGTAAAAGACCTCAGCCCAACCCCGATCAGCCGTGCTCTTCTCGAAGGCTATCCTAGCCTTCTTCTGCTTGATTTTGAAGTAGACCCTGCCCGGCGAAGTGAGCGAGACGGTCAGAGAACTGGCGAGGTCTACAACGATGAAATCCAAGCCATGTTTTTCAATGGCATCGTCGAGAGCACCCAAGATGCGCCAAGCCCCGGGAAGATGTTGACCCATCGCTAAACCCAGAGCGAGCATAAAGGCCTTGACCAGAGGTGAGAATGGGAACCGATGCCCCACCAGAAAGGGATACTCGTAGACCGCTATCCATCCCGGCCGATGAGCATCCGCACAAACCCCCCTTGGAGGGATTTCAATCTTCACATCCGGACCAAGTTCAGCTATGGTCCTCAGACGACTGGTGTTGTACGCCTCGGAATAGTAACGATCTGAATAACGAAGCACCTTCCTTGGCTCATAGAGTACTGGAGTTGCCATTAGAAAATAAGTAGATAGAGAAGTAGAGCAATAGAATGGTCAAGAGAGAAAGAGATGAGGGGAGCGGAGAAATGTTCGGGAGAAATGAAGATTAGAAGAAGTGTATGAAGAAAGGAAAGATCCCTGCTTATTTATAGGAAAGAAATCGCGAGGATCTCGGGAAAGATACTCTCCCAATGGCAACATCCCCCATTAGAGAAACTAGCCGTTGTAAACGAACGTTGCCGGCACGGATAACGAAGCTTCTCACTTGTCACGTGGAAATGATTGAAGAAGAATAATGATCGAATCTCTACGACGATATTAAAAATTCGAGTGACGTAATCATCAACGCGTTCCTAGTGTAATGAAGACATGTTCCTCGAAGAAAGAAGGCGTCTCCCAGCTCTACTAGACGTTAAGCCCCGTAAGACGCCTTAGGGGTATTGTTTGTGCCTAAAAATACGATGAGTAAGGAACGCGTAATAAGCTACGCGTAGGAAGGTTACGTCGACACGACGAGAGAAAAGGAAGATGTCATCGACGTGACGAGACGTGGCAAAGGTCTCGTTTATCTTAAAGATTAGGTCGGCCGAGCATATTTTATCTTATTCCCTTAAATATTATTGTAATTGGTAAAAGATGCGAGAAAGAATATCGTTTACCTTATTTATTATATCGTTATTAGATAGAAGAAAAAGATAAGATCTGATTTTCCTTAAAGATATCGTTAGGGTTAGCCAATAAAAGAAGACTAACTCTTGCTTTGTAAACATTCAGCCACCATTCGAGTAATACCAAGTTCATGCTTCAACCCTAAATTCTTCTGTCGTCTTAAACTGTTCTTGAGTGTTGAGATTATACCGTATTCTTTGATCTTTGCCCTACAATTGCTTAGTTATCATCTCGTTGATAATTTCGCTACAAACAAACTGTTTAGAGGTGAATTCACCTCCTCTATCTGTTCTCAATGCTATCACCTTCTTCCCAGTCTGATTTTCTACTAAGGCTTTGAACTTTCTGAAATTTTCAAAGGCCTCTGACTTGGCTTTCAAAAAGAACACCCAACTCATTCTGCTGAAGTCATCTGTGATCAACATAAAGTACTTGCTACCTCCCAAGGACTCAGTTTGCATAGGCCCACACAAATCTGCATGAAGAAGCTCTAAGTTCATACTTGCTCTCCATGCTTTTCCACTAGGAAAAGATCCTTTTGCATGCTTTCCATAAACACAACCCTCACACAGACTCAGCTCACCTATCTTTGGCAAACCTTCGACCATTTCCTTGGCTCTTAACAGCCTCAAGCCTTGCATATTCAGGTGTCCATACGTATTATGCCAAATCTTAGCTTCATCATCTTCTTTCACAGTCAAAGCCTTCCTTGCATTGAAGCTCAACTCAAGTAGAAAAACTCTATTTCTGGCCATAGCAACTCTAACAACAGCTTCACTTGATTTCTTGTCTTTAATCAAACAAGCGTCATCATCAAATAGAACTGAATACCCAATACTTATCAATTGACCAACACTTAGCAAGTTATGAGCTAACTGAGGAACATACTGTACATCATGAATCAGCTTAGACTTTCCTTCACTAGTCATACGAGAAACAATACCTTTTCCTTCAACTTCTAATTGCTTGTTGTCACCAATTTTGACTCTGCTCTTCTTTGTGCTATCAAGATCTCTAAATTAACAAAGACCTTGATCCTGACATATGATGGGAACAACCACTGTCAACATACCATGGCTTTTCAATGCTGCAAGCTGATGTTTCCTGCACAGAATACAACTTCTCTTCTTCTTCTACAAGTTGTGCAAGAAACAACTTATCCTCTTGCTCAACAAAGTTTGATTTCTGGTCAGTTCTTTGCTCTCCCTGACCTTGCTCCTTCTCCTTTTTCCAGCATTGAGCCTCCTTGTGTCCCACTTTCTTACAGTAGTAACACTTGAAGGATTTCTTCTGAGTTTCATACTCATTTCCTCCACTGTTTTGATTGAACCTTCCACTTCCTCTACCTCTTCCTCGGTTAGAATATTGGCTTCTATTGTCATCTCTTCCCATAAAGGCTTTCTCTTCCTTTTGATCTCCATCTCTATTCAGTCTCTCTTCATGAGCTTGTAGAGATCCCGTCAGCTCATCAAAGGAGTAGTTCTCCATATCCTTTGACTCCTCAATAGTTGTGACAATATGATCATATTTGCTTGTAAGACTTCTTAATATCTTACCAACAACATGCTCATCTGATATATCCTCTCCATAAGACCTCATTTGTTGCACAACACTTGAAATTCTGCACAAGTAATCCTACACATATTCCTTGTCTTTCATGAGAGATGTCTCAAACTCTCTCCTTAGTGATTGCAACCTTATAGTGATCACCTTCTTGTCACCTAGATACTCTTGTTTCAAAGTATCTCTTGCTTCCTTTGCAGTAGAAGCTGGAGCAATCCTTGGAAAGATCTCATCATCAAGTGCTTGTTGAATCATGAACAAGGCTTTGGCATCCTTCTTCCTCTTGTCTCTGAGAGCTTTATCTGGCTCGGCTGTACCATCATCAGTGAACCCTTCATCAACCAGGTTCCACAACTCACGAGAACTGAATAAGGTCTTCATCTTCAAGCTCCAGAATTGGTACTTAGTACCTTTGAAGATAGGTACATTCGAGGTCCCATTGTTGTTCCCTCCAGGATTCATTGTTTCTCTTTCAACCCGTGTTTTCCTTGTGTTTTAACTCTCTTAAACTCACACACAATCCTAGAATTGAAGCCTAGATTGCTCTGATACCAATTTGTTGGCAAAGAAGAGATAATAACAACACAGAAATGAAGGAAATAAGATTATGTTGAAGACAGAGATATTTGAGAAGTGCGAATGTTCTTCTACTTGATTGAATTAGGGAAATGCTCCCGATAAGAGCTTACATAGCAAAACAAACAAATAACTAACTTTTCCACTAATCATGTCCTATCTACTGGCTTAATTAATGGAAGACTAAATCAACTAACAAACTCCTTAAAAATAGCATGAACTTGTTTAATTAAAAAGCTTAAACTACTTAGATAATGAGTACAAGTTATGAATCATATTTTAACATATGTTGTGTTTGGAATTGGCGATTTCAAACCGATTTGAATCCTCAGAAATCGCTCAAGACTTGTAGATCTACCCATCAACTTCTTAAAATCCAACAATGATTGAAACTCTTGAAACATTATAAAACTTGAAACGGGATACATTGCAATGTCCAACGTACACGTAGACTGTAACTAAGTTTGTCCATGGTCCAACAAGTACTCTGTTTGTCATCAACGAGCTCTACAATTAGCTGCCTGCCCCCATAACTTTTTCTGTAGTTTCACGTTACTATGTCACTAGGGTTAAATTTAATCTGTACAAGATGTGATCTGTCCAAATTTCTGAAATTGACTGAGTCCAATTTGGTTACGCACGTCATCAGTGACTAGACATGAAAAAGAAGAAGAAAGCAAGTACAAACATTAATAAGAATCATGCATATACTCTCCGTAACCATAATACCATATGCATGGTCAAACAATCCTTGTCAATCTTCAACAACAACAAAAAAACAATCCTTGTCAATGGACTCATCCTTCTTTCAAATCTTCATACTAATCGCCACAGTCTTCATCCTCTTGTTGATCTCAAACCATGTTCTCAAAAAGCACCAAATCAACATTATGCCAATAAACTGGCCTATTCTTGGCATGCTCCCCCATCTCATACTCAACGTGCATCAACTCCATGATTGGTTAAGCCAAATCCTACAACTCTCGAATGGCACATTTCACTTCAAAGGACCTTGGTTCAGCTCCATGGAGGCAATCATCTTCACCTCCGACCCTTCAAACGTTCACTACGTCATGAGCAAGAACTTCTCCAACTTCCCAAAGGGGGAGGAGTTCTATCGGATCTTCGACATCCTTGGAGGCGGAATTTTCAACACTGACTTTGATGAATGGAGGTACCAAAGAAAAACCCTACACTCTTTCCTTACACACTCCTCTTTTTTACGATTGCTATCGGAGACTGTAACCGACAAGGTGGAGAAAAGGCTGATCCCTATCTTGGAGAGCACACATAAGATGAATCGGGTGATGGACCTCGAGGACTTGTTTAAAAGATTAGGATTTGACATAATATGCAATCTGGTTATGGGTATTGACCCCATTTCTCTGTCTGTTGACCTCCCTGATGCTCTGTTTTGTAAGGCGATGGATGAAACAGAGGAGGCTTTGCTTCTTAGGCACATCGTGCCTGAGTGCATTTGGAAGCTTCAAAGATGGGTTGGGATAGGGAGCGAGAGGAGGCTAAGACGAGCGTGGAAAATACTGGATGGTTTCATCTATAATGCAATTGCTATGAAGCGGCAAGAGATGAGGGATAACAAATCATCCCGCCTAGATTTGTTGACTCTTTACATGATGCAGAATGAAGATGAGGTGAAAGTTAGTGATAAGTTGTTGAGAGACATGTCCTTAAACTTGCTTGTTGCAGGTCGTGACTCGACTAGCACCGCTTTAACTTGGTTCTTTTTTCTCATCCACAAGAATCCCCGTGTGGAGACCAAGATCCAGCAAGAACTCAAGAACATTACTAATGCACAAGAGATAGGTAAGCTGGTATATCTGCATGGGGCATTATGTGAAACCTTAAGACTATACCCATCGGTTCCATTCCAGCATAAATCTCCCATTGAATCCGACACTTTGCCTAGCGGCCAAAGACTACTGAGAAAAAGGACGAAGATCATCTTCAGCATGTATGCAATGGGGAGGAGTGAATCCATATGGGGAGAAGATTGCTTTGAGTTCAAGCCAGAGAGGTGGATAACCGATCAAGGAAGGATTAAACACCACTCGTCTTTCAAGTTTCTAGCCTTCAACGCTGGCCCAAGGACTTGTTTAGGGAAGGACATAGCATTCATACAGATGAAGCTCATCGTTGCTAGTGTGATTTTACATGGATACCAACTACAAGTGATTGATGAACATACGGTTGAGCCTGTTATCTCCGTAATCCTTCATACTAAACATGGATTGAAGGTCAAGGTTCTTAAAACCAATCAATAGTTATGTTTCAAATTTCTACGTCTTCAACGTTTATGTTTTATTTTATCATTATCTTTTGTATGACAAATTTTGACTAGTTTGTTGGTGTTGTTGAGTTTTGCATGTGTGTGACGTACGTAGTATAGAGACATCACTCTATTTCATAAAAATAAATATGTTTTACTCCCTCCGTCCTTAATGTTCTTCCCATTTCATTTTGGCACATTTGCCGAGACACGTTTTGCGTCGTTAATATCTCTTATTATATCTTTCTAAAAATTATAAAATTTTGATATTGTTAAAGTACTCAATGAGACGAACAAAACAAGATCCCGCATGACTATGTTTGTTCTTATAGATTGAGAATAATCTAGCGAATTGTATTAAATTGGGAATAGTGTAAAAATTGGAGATGAGAAGAACATTAGGGGACGGACGGAGGGAGTAGATTATATATATTGATTCTTTCTGATTCAAGAGGTCCAACCTTGTGCATTCTTACACATGAGAATACAAAGTTCTAAATCATTATTCAATTCGGACATAGAGGGTGAAAGAATAATTATATTTTAGTAATTCTATCGCTCGTACCTCTAGAGATATGTCTGAGTTAGAAAGATTGATATTGATAGAGGTTGGCTAGAATATCGACAACCATCATCTCATTACTCCTTGAGGGGAATTGTGATATTCTTTAGATAACATTAATCACCCGCACTAATCAGTTTGTTCAAGTTGAATTAGTTTGCTCATTTAATTCCTTGTTTGAGAGCAATTATTCCAGCCAGGCCATGAGGAGATACTTAATTTATCACATGGATGACCTTCTATGGCGGAGGCAGAGGGAGCTTCTGTCGCCGGAAGACGCCGTGATTGTTGTTGAGTGTTGAGAAAACGCCACTGAAGCCCTTCCTGCTAGGTTTGTTGTTGAGATTGTTGTTAATTGTAGAGGTGTTGCCGGTTCGAAAACCGCCGGTTCCGGTTCATGAACCGGCGGTTGAAGGTTCAACGTATGCTTGAACCTAAACCTTTAAGGAGACGGTTCAGCCGGGCCGGTTCCAGTTCCGGGCCGGTTCCGGTTTTGATCGGATTTGACCAAAAAACCGCCGGTTTTTTAGCCGGTTCCGGTTCGACCCTGAACCGCAATAATTTCAAAAAGATAAAAAAATATATATGAAATTTATATTTTAAAATTTTACTATATTTTTTTAATGAGCTCAAATATCTAAGTGTAATCAAGAAATTGAGTCATTAGAGACCTTCAACTTGTAAGTAATTTGTTGTTTTTATATACACAATCATGAGGGTGTTTTTTTTTTTCTTCTAAATTCGAATGTCGAAAACTATTTTATTACCAACGTAAAACATTTAGAAACTTCCCACATTGAAAACTACTTGAGAGATTGAAATATATATACTAAAAAATGAAATTCTTCATCCTACACTCAATTTTTATGTATATATTTTGATATTTTTGTGTGCGAACTGACGGTTAACCGGATGGTTTGGGTTTCGGGCCGGTTTACCCGATTAACCTTCATTAAAACCGCCGGTTCAAGGTTCCGTAATATCATGAACCTGAACCTAAACCGTTAGTAAGGCGGTTTGGCCGGTCCGGTTCCGGTTCCGGGCCGATTCCGGTTAACCTTTTAACACCTCTACTTAATTGACTCGAACCGGAATTAACCCGAAACAGAAATAACCCAACCGATTGCCACGCCTATATGCTAAGTCCTCGTGCCTTCAGTTTGGTTTTTTCTACTTCCACTAGCTCTGACTTTTACATCAAATGTGACATTTGTACCTAAAAGAGGACAAAGATTTTCATGACTAAAACCCTTAATTAATTGCAACAAAGGAAGATGAACAACCTTTACAGCTCTATTCTCTATAGCTCTAATATATCACTTTTGGGCGCATCCCGAGTCCGCCCAACTTAAACCGAATTTTTTTAAATTTTGACGGTAAAAAAAAAAAAAAAAAAAATTTCTTGGGCGCATCCGGGGTGCGCCCAAGATTGACCCGGTTTTTTTTAAAATATTTTGGACGCACCCGGGATGCGCCCAAAGCTGATGCCAGTTATAAAAAACCGGGTGCGGGGTTAAACGACCAATATATATTGTAGCCAAGTTTCCCGACTAAGCAAGAGAAAGAAGATTTTTTCCCCGTAGATCTGAGATATTTTTAGATCCATCAACAGTCTTACCACACCATCATGCATTTTGATCGGGCGTGGAAGTTCATTTAATCGAGATTACTGCTAGTGTGCTACTCCCTCTGTCCCTAAATATAAGGCTCATTTGTTTTTCTAACACTATTTACGGTCGAAGAGAATCTCTCGATTTATGACTATTGTATAAGGTAAAATATAGTCATGAGTGGTCTTGTTTGATTCATATCAATAAGTACTTTAACAATATCAAAATTTCACAATTTTAACTAACTTGTAACGAGAGATATTGACGAAACAAAATGTGTCTCGACAAATGTGCTCATTTGAAATTGGAAGATCAAAAGGGGACGGAGAGAGTAGTAATTTTCTATAATCGTGAACTAACAATTTCAGTTAACCTACATGATTAACCAGATGTGAATCTCATGATAAAGCCCGTTATAAAGATAAAAAATAATGAATCTAAGTCATTAGATGTATTGACATCCAATGGCTAAGAATAAACTAATTATCCCCGCTACGTAGAAGTGGGGGTAGGGGTGGTGGTCTGACGGCCTTTCGGCGACCACCCGACGACTTCCCGACGACCACCCGGTGGCTGTCCGGTAGAGGTCCGGCGCCGATCCAGTGGAGGTCCAGCGGAGGTCTGGCGGTGGTCCAACAATAAATGAAAAAGTTAAAGTATAAAAATAAATGAAAATTTAAGTCTAATTCAAATTGGTGAACATTTAAGTATAATGTGATGAACATTCAGTTGATGAACATTTAGGTATAAATTATAATGTAATGAACATTCATTGGTGAACATATAAGTAAAATGTGTTCATCAGTAGAGTATGTTAAGATGAACATTTATCAACATTTTGATGAACATTTATGAACAACATGATGGATATTTAAGCCGACTGTAATGAAATTTTGAGTAATGAACATTTTATAAGATCCTTGTGAACATTTAAGGATGCTTGATGAACATTTAAGTATGAGATGATGAACATTTAAGTAATTTTTGATGAAAATCAAGTATTTTTTTACTCGAAATTATATTAAAGTGGTGTTCCACCTAAGTGGTGGTCTGGTGGTCCGAGGGTGGCTTGATGGTGGGTCAGTGGTGGTGCGGTCGATGTGGTCCGATGGTGGTCTGTCGTTTGTCCAAATAATATAACCATTTAAGTGTAATAAACTTGGTGAACATTGAAATATAATTTGATGCACAATAGATGAACATTTAAGTATAATATGATGAACATTCAGTTGGTGAACATTTAAGTATAATGTGATTAACATTCAGTTGATGAACATGTAAAAATGAACATTTTATTAAACCTTTGTGAACATTTAAGTATGAGATGATGAACATTTAGGTGATTTTTGATGAAAATCAACTATTTTTTTACTCGAAATTATATTAAAGTGGTGTTATATATAAGTGGTGGTCCGGTGGTCCGACGGTTGGTTGATGGTGGGTCAGTGGTGGTGCAGTCGTGGTGCGGTGGTGGTCCGTCGTGTGTCCAAATAACATAAACATGTAAGTGTAATAAACTTGGTGAACATTTAAATATAATTTGTTGAACATTCAGTTTATGAACATTTAATTATAATGTGATGAACATTCAGTTGGTGAACAGTTAAGTATAATGTGATAAACATTCAGTTGGTGAACATTTAAGTAGAATGTGATGAACATTCAGTTGATGAACATTTAAGTATAATGTAATGAACATTCACTAGAGTATGTCCAAATGAACATTTATGAACATTGTGATGAACATTTATGAACAACGTGATGAATATTTATGAACAACGTGATGAATATTTAAGCCAATTGTAATGAACTTTTGAGTAATAAAAAAATTTGTAATATTTATGAACATTTTTATATATCTTTGTGACAATTTTGTTCCGGCGAGGCTCGGAGGTGGTCTGGCGAGTTCCGACGGTGGTCTGGCGTGGTCGGCGGTGGTCGGAGGTGGCCTAGTGGTGGTAAATGGTAGGGGCGTTCATAATTATCCGATCCGGATGATCCGATCCATCGATCCGCCGATCCGATCCGTAAATATCTGTATCCAATGGATTATGTATCCGTATCCGATCCGATCCGGATAAATTTCCGGATCAATGGATCGGATACGGATCGGGGTTAGATATCCTGCGGATATCCGGGGGTATGTCACTTATATTAATATAATAATAAATTATATATATAAATAATATAAATACATTATATCTAATAAAAAATGTCAAAAAAAATACGTAAGTGGTCGTCAATACTCAAGTATTGTTTGGACTTAGCCCTCTGCATTTATTGGGACAAAGCCCATTAGTGATATATTGGTATTGGGCTAATTACTAATGGACTCACCAACATCTAATGGCCACTAGTGGACCCACCAATGGTTTGTATTGATATTTCGGATATCCGCCTCGGATATCCAATCCGATCCAAGGATTTCGGATCGGATATCCGGACGTTTCGGATACGGATACGAATCGCAATATTGGGATATTTTTTTTGCGGATACCCGATCCAAAATGCCGGATCGGATCGGATATCCGATAATGAACAACCCTAGTAAATGGTGGTCCGGCCGTGGTCCGGTGGTGGTACGACGGTAGTCCGGTGGTCGTGACAAGTGATGATAAGTGGCGCCACGTGTCATCATCTAAGCTCTTGGATCTTCCTTGATCCAATGCTCCACATTCATTCTTACTTATCATTTTAAGAAATTTTATTACATGATATTTTTCCATTAACTAATAAGTAAAAAAATACAAAACCTTATTTGTCATATTTTTATTTATTATATTGATAATTTTACATATAAAATGAAAATAATAAAAATAAATTATTAGGTATACAAAGTTACGTTTTAATTCATCAACATACCTCATATATCCTAGTTATCATATAACATTTATAAAACACCATCATTATTAGAAGAAGTGGAAAGTTATTGACTAATCACATTTGGCGAAAATCACTTGAAGGTTGGTTTAAAATCAATTTTGATGGTTCTGTTTAATATCAAATTATTCATATATAGGTTTTATTTGTAGAAAAAGTGTTGATAAACTTAGGAAAGCTAAGCTCTCGTTTGGGTTAACGTGAGAATTTCTTAGGAACTAACCTACTTTCTAGGTGTAACTTACCATAATATGAGAAATCATGTTTGGTTTAAATTGATGCAAATTGTACTAATATAAAATTTAAGAATTTTATTAGTTAAAAATATAGGAAGTTGAACATACCTATTAGAACAAGATAAGAACAATTCTCATGATTGGAGGAATTACAACTTCCTAGGAAGTAAGTTCCTGTTTGTTTTATTAAACCAAACACAAAAAGAAAATCTAATTCCTCGGTTAGCTCTACTTCCTAGAGTATGAACCAAACGAGGGCTAATGGAGCTCTTCATTCTGATTTATCTAATACTGATAAGCAGTTGGTTGTCACTGGTGCTAATGACAAGATGTTGCTTAGAATGAGCCAACTTCAGAGTTTTATTGCTCAAAAAGCTAAAGGTGATTGGATAAGCTTGTGAGTCTCATTCCTTAAGTTGATATGCCATTCCAGATCAAGGAATTCATACCTATTTCCTACTGTAACACTTTGCTTAAAGTCATCTCTAAGATCCTGGTTATGAAAATTAGGCCTTTTCTTGATGACATTGTGCCTATTAATCAGGGTGCTTTTGTTCCAGCTGGTAGATCCATTGCCCATTGTTGTGACTCAAGAGCTTGTTAGAGGTTATGTTGGAAGAATATCTCATCAAGGTGCCTTCTTCAGATTGATTTGCAGAAAGCATATGATTGTGTAAGTTGGATTTATTTGGAAGAGTCCCTTCTCTACCTGAATTTTCAAACCCAACTTGTTGGTTGGATCATGAAATGTGTCATCACTCCTTCTTTCTCCATCATTATTAATGGTGAGGCAAGAGGGTTCTTTAAGGGAGGCAAGGGGCTAAGGCAAGGGGACCCTCTTTCTCCCTTCCTCTTTGTCATTGTGATGGAAATGTTTGCTAGGAAACTCACCAAAGCCATTCAGAGAAGAGGTTTTGGATTCCACCCCAAGTGTACACAGCTGAAGCTCACTAGTATTGCCTTTGCAGATGATCTTATGATTTTTTAAAAGCCTAATCCCTATACTCTCAGGATTATTCGTGATTGCCTTGCTTAATTTGTTAGTGGGTCAGGGTTGATAGCTAATAATATGAAGTTTGAGGTGTTTTTTGGAGGCTTCAGTAATGATAAGAAGGATGAATATGCTGATATTCTTGGCTTCTCTCAAGGGGTGTTCCATGTAAAGTATATGGGCGAGATCTTGCAAAAAAAAAACACGCAACGCCCGGTGTGCCTTTGCATTCTAGGAGACTTGAGATTGTTGAGAATGGGCCATTGTTTGATAGAATCAAACAAGTCATCTCTAGCAGAAGTGCAAGGTCCATTTCTTATGCAGGACAAGCACAAGAAGTTAAGGCAGTCTTGGAGCAGGGTCGGCCAAGAAGCAAGGGCAGCATGCGCGACAACCCAGGGACCACGAATTGTTTTGGCCCAATATAGTGAAAAAGGCCCAATTTTTTTCTAAAACCAAATTTGATAGTGGACTTGGACCCCTTAATTTCAGTTTTTCCATGGACCTTTGATAGGTTTAGGCCGTTATTTTCTAGGAGGGAGTTATTTCTTTCTGGATGGAGATTATGCCTATTCCTAAGAAAGTTGTCAGGAAGATTGAGAGCCTCTGTAGATCCTATCTCTGGACTGGTAAGACTGATGGCCATAGAAATTTGGTTGCTTGGAAGCTAGTTTGCCAGAATTGTAACTGTGGAGGCTTGAGTTTTAAGGAACTGTTATCCTGGAATAAAACCCTCCTGTTTAGATTTATATTTCACCTGCATTGGGGTAAGCATAACTTGTGGACTCTTTGGGCTACTAAACATCTTCTTAAGGGGAGTATTGTTTGGTCTGCATAGGAACCTAGTTCTTGCTCTTGGATTTGGAAGAGTGTCTTAAGAGTTAGGGACAAGTTTGTGCAGTCTACTTATGATATTACTGGTGCTTTGGTTACTAAGAGCAATGAAAAGCTTCATACAACAGGACTATTCTTTCCTTTGACCAAGAGAACACAAAATCCCCTGGTGTAAAGTTATCTGGTCTGGATGTCATGCCAAGAAATGGAGGTTTATCTGTTGGTTGGCCACCCTGCATTGATTTCCTACTCTTCTAAACTTTATTGGTAGAGATTGGTAAGTAGCCCCAACTGTGTACGTTGTGATGCTAGTGAGGAGGATGAGGATCACCTCTGGTTTGGCTACTCGGTTGTTAAGGCTATCATGGATGAGGCTACAAGATTGGTGGGAGTTGTTTGCTGCTTGTTCTAAGAGAGATAATAACATCTTCTTGACTAAACTTCTTGCACTGACTGGTGTGGTTTACTACACATGGAAACTTAGAAAGGATGTTATATGCCACTATGAATATTGGTGACATTGCTAAGAGAACCATTGATACTTTGTTTCTTTACATGGTAGGAGGGGTAAAGCTATGAGGAGTTGATTACATGGATAGGATTTGTTCCTTACAGTTGTACTAGTGTGCTGGGACTTTCTGTTCTTTGTTTCTCAATATAGTTTCTTACCATTTGGCTAAAAGAACGGTTTTATTTCTTGATAAAAAAATATTAACTACACATCCATTCTTAAAACATAAGCTTTAGCAACCTTGTATGTTATTAAATCTGCCCTTGCGCATAAAGTTACTCATTTATTTTTGAAGATGATAATCTCACGGTTATTAATGCTATTATCAGAATTTGACAAATTCAATGAGAAATTCGTACTATTATTGAGGATATTCAGTCTCTTCTACAAAATTTTCAGGAGGTACGTGTTTATCACTGTTTAAGGGAGATAAATTAAGCTATCGATTTCTTAAGGAATGCGTAGACATTAACTTCTTAAGCCCTATCATTCAATTGGTACAAGATACCTCTTTACTTGATGTGTATATCACGAGCTTTAAACAAGATCAATTCTTGTCTCGTTTTAGCAACTTGCTATCGTGTTTTTACGGATCATCCGTTCGGATGATTTGAGAATGTCTCTGCTATAGATAATCCGGTTCTAACCCAAAGCAAAAATCAAATGAAAAATTGACGTTTATTTCAACTCATCTGCTATAGATAATCATTTCAATTAAATTAGATTTTTTTTATTATACATATATTATTGATATGACAAATTACACTAACTAGCACAGTGATTCGTGCCCATGTACGGGGATATGTTTATACAATTAATTAATTCTCCTTCTGTCCCATTACGATAGTCTCATTTGATTTCCTGACACTATTCACAAACCGAGAGAATTTTGTAGATATCTTCCAATATATAAGAAAAAAACATAGCGTGTAAGTGTTAGATTTAGTTGAATTAGGCAATCAATAACCAATCTAGAACGCGGAAGAAATGCACAAACTCCATTGAAGAGAGCTTGAGCTCTGCAAAACTTACAAGAGAAGCGATAGAATAATGAGTTTGTTAGTTTGTTACAAGCCTGTCAGAGGCAGTTATAGAAAACGTCATGTGATAGGCACGTGTTGGACAAATGAAAGAGCTGGTGTCGATGTGGGAATGCCTTGCTCCCCAACAACCCCCTGCAAGGTCGAGGATGTGGGAATGCCTTGCTCCCCAACAACCCCCCGCAAGCTCGAGGATGTGGGAATCATTCCGAGCTTGGATGTCAATTGCTTGTGCTGCAGGCCTGATAAGGGCTTGGTGAAAACATCAGTTAGCTTAGTTGCTGATGGAGTGAAGTGGAGAGAAATGAGGCCATCATTCAATTTCTCTCGGACGAAATGACAGTCCAATTCAACATGCTTTGTGTGCTCATGATATACTGGATCCTTGGCAATAAAAATGGCAGCTTGGTTGTCACAAAGTAAGGGAATAGGAACCACTGAAGGAACTGTAAGCCATGTCAATTCAGAGACCACTCTCCTCATTGATCTATATTCAGCCTCAGCTGAAGAAAGTGACACACTAGGTTGTTTCTTGGACTTCCAGCAAAGAGGACTAGAGCCAAGCACCACATAAAAACCACTCACAGAACATCTAGTTGAAGGGCAAGCACCCCAGCCAATGTCACAATATGCTTGAAATTCAAAATCTGCAGTCTTGGAGAAGACAAGACCCAGAGAAGGAGAACCTTTGAGGTACCTTAAGGCATGAAGGAGAGCATGATAATGAGGTATACGAGGAGTTTTCATGAATTGACTGAACATCTGCACTGTGAAAGCCAAGTCTAGTATGGTGTTGGTGAGAAAGTTGAGCTTACCAATAAGCTTTCTATATAGAAGAGGATCATGAAACAACTCACCCTCTGCAGGAAGAAGCTTTAGATTGAGCTTTAAAGGGTTGACAGTGGGTTGAAGATCAGCAACACCAGCCTCCTGTAAGAGCTCATGAGCAAACTTTCTCTGAGTCAAAATGATAAAGTTGTTTTCAAACAGAACCTCCATTCCCAATAAATAGCCTAAGGAGCCAAGATCTTTGATCTTAAAGTCATCATGGAGAAAACTTTAATAGCATCAATTTCTGTTTGATCAGTGCCAGTAAGTAAAATGTCATCCACATAAACAGTTGCAATAGTAATAGAATGTCCACTGTGTTTAATGAACAAGGAGTAATCATTTTTGGAATAGTGGAAACCTTGTTGATGCAAAGCAGAAGACAATTTGGAATACCACTGTCGAGATGCTTGTTTGAGACCATATAGGGATTTCCTGAGCTTGCAAACTGGTGTCCCCTCAGTAGGAGAAGAGCTAGGCACAGTGTAACCTAAAGGAAGCTTCATATACTCATCTTCATGAAGATCACCATGTAGGAAAACATTGTTTATGTCCAATTGGAACAATGCCCAACCTTTCTTAGCTGCAGCCACAAGAATACATTTAATGGTTGTCATTTTGACAACAAGTGAGAATGTTTCATTGTAGTCCAGCCCAACTTTCTGAGTATTACCTCGAACCACCTGTTTGGCTTTAAATCTTTCCACAACACCATCTGCTTTATATTTGATCTTATATACCCATTTGATAGAGATAGGCTTCTTCCCAGCAGGAATTGAAACAATATCCCAAGTTTCATTTGCCTCAAGAGCTGCAAATTCAAGGTCCATAGCCTCTCTCCATTTAGTGTCCTGAATTGCCTGGGAGTAAGAGAAAGGTTCCTGAAGTTGTGCAACTGTCATGACAAAAGCTTGATTTGTAGAAGAAAGATCTTGTATGTATAAGTGAGTAGAAGGTGTTATTTGGGCTAAGAAACAACAATGATCATGATTAGAAAGAGTTGCACAACTGTAATCCTGCAAATATAAAGGAGGATTTGAATGTCTACTAGATCTTCTTAAGGGTGGATTAATTTGAGGAGGTGCGGGCTCAGTATTTTGTGGAGTTGGTGGTGGAGAAAAGGGAGTAGGATCAATATCCTTGTCCATGGGCACATGGAATGGGAGAGAAGTGGTGGATAAGGGAGGAGTGTTTCCAGAATGGAAAGGGATAATTTGCTCATGGAAAATAACATCTCGAGTCACAGAAAATTTATTGGACTCAAGTTCAAAAACTTTGTAAGCTTTCTTACCATTGGGATATCCTACAAAAACACAAGGAATAGCTCTGGGTTTCAATTTGTCTTTCTCTGAACCAACAACAGTTTTGTACCACAGGCAGCCAAAGACTCTCAAGTGGTCAAAAGTAGGAGCTTTTCCATACAGAACCTCATAGGAAGACTTACCTCCCCGCAGTAAGGTAGGAAATCTAGTTATTAGATATGTAGCAGTCATCAAGCAATCACCCCAGAAACTGATTGGAAGCTTAGAATGAAAAAGGAGAGCCCTACAAGTCTCGAGCAAATGTCTGTGCTTTCTCTCAACTACTCCATTTTGTTGAGGAGTGTGTGGACAAGAGGTCTGATGAGCAATGCCTTGAGATGCTAAAAACTGCTTTCCTGAAATGCTTGAACCAAGCTCATAAGCATTATCAGTCCTAATGGACTTAATAGTAGTATTAAAATGAGTCTTTACCAAGGCAATAAAAGCTTTAATGAGGTCAAAAGCACAGGCTTTGGAACTCATCAAATGTGTCCAAGTAGCTCGGTTGTAGTCATCAACTATAGTCAAGAAATATCTGTGATTCCCATGAGTTGAAGCATGGTATAGTCCCCAGACATCTATATGTACCAGCTCAAAAATAGAAGTGGTTTGTCTATTGGAAGTAGGAAAGGGCAATCTTTGTTGTCTTGCTTTGTGACAGACTTCACAAGCATCTTTATTGTGCAACTTGTGAGAGAAAGAAGGAAAAATCTTACTCAGTTTAGAACTAGGTATATGTCCTAGTCTATGATGCCATAAGACTGAATCAAAAACAGAAGTAGAGTTGCACCTCTCTCTTGCAATAATGCAATTATTCTCTGTAACTTGAGAGAGGATATACAGACCACCAGAAGCCTTACCAAGTTCCACTGGGCTCTTCAGAGAAGGGCCCTGCATCAAACACTTATCAGCTGAGAAAATAATCTGACAAGAGAGTTGAACACATAGCTTCTGTATTGATAAGATATTGTAATGAAAGCTCCCAATAAAAAGAACATTATGCAAATAGAAGTCATCAGTGATTCTAACATCACCACACTATTGAACAATCATCCTAGAGCCATTAGGAAGAGAGCCCACACAAGGAGAAACAAGTTTCCTAATGTTACTCAAAAGATGTCTTTCAAATGTCATGTGTTCACTAGCTCCTGAATCAATGATCCACTTGCTATTTCCTAAATTCACACTTTGCTTAATATTGCTAGATAAGCAATAAGACAAGGCAAATGTTATACCAACAAAATTGGCAGAAGTAGGAGCATTTTGGTGTTGATTCTTAAGACCTTCAATAAGAGAAAGAAGCTGATTATACTGATCTTGTGAAATGGGTGAATTTCCTGAGATCTGAGATGTAGTTGGTTCCTCCTGTACCTCAGCATTGGAAGGCATTCTTCTTCCTCTAAAATTCTTGAAATTAGGAGGAAAGCCAATCAATCTGTAACACTTTTCCTTAGTGTGTCCTTGTTTCCTGCAATGCTCACAATTCACCACATTCTGAGTAGGAGTATACCTTCTCTGTTGATCTCTTTGAGGTTCTTTGACTTTATCTTGAGAAGATACATTGAGAGATATGGAATTATTCAGGAACTGAGAACTTGCTTGCATTTGCCTTTGCTTCTCGTCTTGAATGAGCAAAGAATAAGCCTGTGTCACAATAGGTAATGGAATCATCATGAGAATAGTGCCTCTTACCGAGGTGTACAACTCCTTAAGTCCCATCAAGAATTGCATCAGTTTCTGCGTCTGATCAATCTTGGTCAAGTGATGAGGCTAAAGTCGTAGTGCCAAATCAAAGAAATAAACTCTAAACACTAACTAGAGTATAGCAAGTAAGTAGAGGTCGAACCCAAGGGAATCAAAACACCAAATCAATGCAGTCAAGTGAAATATCAACTAGTGAACAAGTAACAAGTAACCAGGGGGGGTTTGATTGTATGAAACACAAAAGTAACAAGTATCAAACAAGGGAGTTTGGGTGAGAATATGATGAGAAGGGGTTTCACCTAGCAAGTATCCACACAACAGTCAATCAAGTTGATCATAGATTTATCTCAAGGTCTATTAAATCCTAGGGAATGTTCCTATTCCAATCTTTAATATATCAGCAGGCCAACCGGTCCTGATAATACTTACTATTCAACAATCAGGGAAACCTCTCAAGATTAGATGAAATAGCAGCAAAGGGCATATGAATCATAAGGATGCATGCAATAACTTACAACCGTCAAGTATTAACATGCAATCAATTCTCTTTCATAAAAGCAATCAACTACCAGATCATGCAGATATGAGCGCTACAATGACAAGGAATTCCACCGTATATTCCTAGTCTAGCAATAGAAAACTATCAATCAAACTAGGTGATCAAGCTAGCAAAACTAATAGAAATCAATAGATGAAGAACAAGAGAATTAATACAAACCCATAGGAAAAGAACAAGAGTTTAGAAATCTCACAACTTAATAACTGAAGGTTTCAACCGCTAAGTAAACCAATGGAGATTAGTTCCTGCTCATGGTTGCAGAACTAAATTGTCTGATGGAAAAGATTATAGAAAAGATGATGAAAGCTATGGTATAAATAGAGACTAACCCTAAAAATATATGGTAAAAGATATATCCTAAAACTAAAATAAGGAAAATAAGAAAAAAGAAATAAAGAAATAAGGAAATAGAACAAAAGCCAAAACGAGCAGGCTTTGCTCTCGGTGAGACCACGTGAATTAATTCACGTCCAGCTACCTGCTTCTTCCACGTGGGCTGCTTGCTTCTTCATTTAGACCAACAACTAGCTTCCATAAATTCAGCCCAATTCACGTGGCCCAAGTACTCCAACCCAGCTGCTTGCTTGCGTCAGCAGCATCTTCTCCTTCTACGTGGGTTGGCTTCATGTCATAAATATTATACTCCACCTTATCCCCATCAAACTCCATAGAGAGAGTCCCACTATTAACATCAATTTTCGTTTGTGCAGTTTTCATAAAAGGTCTACCTAACAGTATAGGTGTGACATTATTAGCGTGCTCCATTTCCAACACAAAGAAATCAGCAGGAAAAATCAGATCACCAACCATAACAAGAACATCTTCAACAACCCCTTTCGGGTACACAGTAGACCTATCAGCAAGTTGAATAACAGTTCCTGTTTTATGCAAGGGTCCTAAGCCTAGTGATTCATACAAAGAGTAAGGCAAAACATTGATTGATGCACCTAAATCTAGCATGGCTTTGTCAAATTTAGTTTCACCAATCACACATGGAATGCTAAATATGCCTGGATCACCACATTTCTTAGGCATACGTTTTTGAAACACTGCAGAAACTTGTTCACTTATTTCAACTTTCTTCTTTCCTTTCAGTTTTTGATTTCTTTTGATAGTGCAAACTTCTTTCAAAAACTTAGCAAATCTAGGAATACTCTTAACAAGTTTGAGCAAAGGAATGTTTACCTCACACCTACTAAAGGTTTCGAAGATTTCTTTGTCGTCCTCCAGCCTTCGAGTATCCTTCAATGCCTCAGGAAAGGGAGCAACAGGCTTCTGAGAGAATAGAGGTGGAAAATTCGGACGAACATAATTATTAATATACTCAGGGGTCTCCTGGCGATCGCCATCAACAACTGGCGATCGCGGTCGCGGATGATTTTGCACCTCAACTTCTGGAATGTCATGGCGATCGCCATCACCATATGGCGATCGCGGTCGGGATGCAGATCCTGTTTTGCTCTCTGTAATCTCATGGCGATCGCCACTCAGATCTGGCGATCGCGATTTTGGCACAGAACAGTCATTTAAAGTTTTTCCGCTCCTCAAGAACAATGCACTGACGTTCTCTCTCGGGTTTCTTACCGGTTCCCTGGCCTCTAATTTACTCACAACTTGAGCAATCTGTCCTAACTGATTTTCAAGATTTTGGATACTCGATTCCGTTCTAGCATTTTGTTGCATCACAGTTTGAGCTAAGGACTTGATCATATCTTCAACAGTCATAGAATTCTGAGGTCTAGGTTGCTGATAATTAATATTATGAGAATCATACTTTGGCCTTGGTTGCCATCCACCAATAGCGTTTACCTCAGCATTCGGCTCTTGGAGTTGTTGACCACCACTTTGCAGCATAAAAGACTTCATCATATCTTTCAGTTCATTCATATCACTTTGAATTTTAGCGGGATCAAGCGAACTTACTGACTGTGTTCTTTGCCTGGTACCAAACTGCCTTGAGCTCTCAGCTAATTCCTCAACCATTTCAGTAGCCTGAGGTATATTCAATCTTAAAAAGTTGCCTCCACAGGATGCATTCACCATTCGACGATCCTCATCAATCAGGCCACTAAATAAGTACATAAGGAGATCTTGGTCAGTATAACTATGGAATGGGCAGCTTGAGCAGAGCTTCTTGAATCTCTCATAATATTCATAGAGACTCTCAGTTGAGTGTTGTTGAAGATTCGTGATCTCCTTCTTCAAGATGCTCAGTTTTGTAGCTGGAAAATATTTCTATAAAAAGACCTTTTTCATCTTAGCCCATGTATCAATACTCCCTGGAGCTTGATAATAGAGCCAATCATTCACAGCGTCTTTCAGAGAAAATCCGAAAGCTCTCAGCATGACCTGCTCCTCCGTAACACCTCTTGGCTTCATACTAGAGCATATGGCATGGAATTGAGCCAAGTGTTTGTTGGGATCTTCTCCTGCTAAGCCATGGAAGTGTGGAAGCTCGTGAATTAAACCAGCTTTTAATTCAAAATTCACACCTTCTTCAATCTCAGGAAACCTCACTGCTAAAGGTTGTTGGTTTAAGTCTGGGGCAGTGAGTTGCCTCATAGTAGGCAATGGCGGTCCATGTCGATCACCCATCTCGTTCTCTTGGTTCAGAGCTGCTCTTTGGTTCCGAAGGAACGTCCTTTCAATCTCTGGGTCAAAGGAAACAAGAGATGAATCAGTAGCACGGGTCTGAACCATAAAGGTTCACACCAAACAGTTGATAATTTCACAATTAGCACAAAATTGGAATAATTCAATTCCCCGGCAACGGCGCCAAATTTGATGAGGCTAAAGTCGTAGTGCCAAATCAAAGAAATAAACTCTAAACACTAACTAGAGTATAGCAAGTAAGTAGAGGTCGAACCCAAGGGAATCCAAACACCAAATCAATGCAGTCAAGTGAAATATCAACTAGTGAACAAGTAACAAGTAACCAGGGGGGGTTTTGATTGTATGAAACACAAAAGTAACAAGTATCAAACAAGGGAGTTTGGGTGAGAATATGATGAGAAGGGGTTTCACCTAGCAAGTATCCACACAACAGTCAATCAAGTTGATCATAGATTTATCTCAAGTTCTATTCAATCCTAGGGAATGTTCCTATTCCAATCTTTAATATATCAGCAGGCCAACCGGTCTTGATAATACTTACTATTCAACAATTAGGGAAACCTCTCAAGATTAGATGAAATAGCAGCAAAGGGCACATGAATCATAAGGATGCATGCAATAACTTACAACCGTCAAGTATTAACATGCAATCAATTCTCTTTCATAAAAGCAATCAACTACGAGATCATGCAGATATGAGCGCTACAATGACAAGGAATTCCACCGTATATTCCTAGTCTCGCAATAGAAAACTATCAATCAAACTAGGTGATCAAGCTAGCAAAACTAATAGAAATCAATAGATGAAGAACAAGAGAATTAATACAAACCCATAGGAAAAGAACAAGAGTTTAGAAATCTCACAACTTAATAACTGAAGGTTTCAACCGCTAGGTAAAACAATGGAGATTAGTTCCTGCTCATGGTTGCAGAACTAAATTGTCTGATGGAAAAGATGATAGAAAAGATGATAAGAACTGGGGTCCTTAAATAGAGAACTAGCCCCAAAATATATGGTAAACGAAAGATCCTAAACGAAATAATAAGGAAAATAGGAAAATAATAAAAAGAAATAAAAGCAAAATAAAATAAGGAAAGTCCGGAATATCTTCGGCCTTGTTGTGGCGATCGCCATAGATGCCTGGCGATCGCGGTCTTCATTCAAATCTCTGTCGTGTTTCTGTCGCCCCATGGCGATCGCCATAGAGTCATGGCGATCGCCATGCTCTCTTGAACTTATGACATACTTCTGTTGTAGAATGGCGATCGCCTGGATGGTAGTGGCGATCGCCGCTGCTCCGCAGAATATCTTCAAATCTTCATGTCTTTAATCTTTGATCTCTCCTTCTTCGGTTCTGGTCTTCATTTCTTCACTTCTTCGTAAATATCTCAGAACATAATAATGACTCGAAACACATATGATAATACTCCTAAACTAATGTAATAATCCCTAGTTACGCTATACAAAGTGCAGCGTATCAAATACCCCCATACTTAGACTTTTACTCGTCCCGAGTAACTTACAGGAAAGCTACCCATACGATAAAATACTCAAAGCCTCAGGAAGTACAAAAATATCTCCTAGTGATTACATAACCAATAAGCTCCTCCAAAACACACAAAACCCAACATCAACAATCAAGAACAATGTGATAAAATAAGCACATACCCAGAACTACACCTTATTCCTCCAAGTGGCCTACCCGAATCCTCCTATACGCCTCCTTCTTATGTCTTCATACGCCAAGATGATAATGGTCCTAAAACACTCAATTTTTTATATAACACTCATCTTGCTTGGGCGCCCTTTCGGGTTTTCATCCCAACCACTCAATAATTGTTCCAAGCTCACAAAACTCACATCACTCAAGACTTATTTTTGCCCCAGCCTAATGCCGGTCAAGCCACCTTCTTATTGCATAGATCTTGCTATCCAAGGATTTTGTATGCCTTTTTTCAATTTTTGTGGCTTTTTCATACAATATATTCAATAAGCTCATGCAGATACAACCAACACCCAAATAATTACATGTGAATACATTCTCCTCCCCCATACTTAAACATTGCATTGTCCTCAATGAAATGGAAGACATAAAAACGAACCCAGGGAAGGAGACAGAAGACTCACATACAAGGTCGGATGACCTTCCTCCAATAAAACTCAAAGTGTGGTAGAATGAGAAACTAGATGAGCACTAAATGTAATCCAATAATGAATAGCTCATCTAAAGCAAAAGAAAGAATACCTCCGATGTAGAAGGTGACCCAAACAAATTAACTCCTTGCAAAGAACATGGTCACCAACAAGCTAAGCTCCAACGAATGTAGATCTAGAATGATAGTACTAATGAAACCAAACTTGGTGTAATACAACTCCTTACTTTCTTTTCTCTCATATTTTTTTCTGCACTCTATTTTTTTTAAATCCGATATATTATTTTTTTCTCGGAATGATTTTCGGATTTTTTTTTTTTTTTTACGGGAGAGAAAACTTACAGCGAGATTGGCTACTGACTGTAGCTGACCCTAAGCTTCGGTGATTTCCTCCTGTCCATAGAGAAACTAAAAAGAAAATTAAACCGAACAAAAACAAATAAAAACAAACTCAAACCTCGGGTTGCCTCCCGAGTAGCGCCTTATTTTATGTCGTGGCTCGACATAAAACTCAAGAGATTTAACTAACGCCATTTGGCTTTGTGAAAACCGTCTCTTGTCTGAATTCTCTCTTGAACCACTCATGGAACGCCTTGAATCTCGTCCCTCTTACCTTGACCACCTTGTCTTTAGCAATGAAGGTGGTTTCATTCACATTCTCCTCCTTGACCGTATCAGGCGGCTGTTTAAGCTCAATGTCAAGTGCCAGCACACTAGACATCAATGGTATCTCGCCTGGCGAGGTCAGTAATGGAGGGCGATTGCCCAAAGGATGTGGAGAGAGTTTACCTTTAGGCTCTGGCTTAGCCTGACACTCCTGCATGTTAGTAGACAAAACAATATCTACTTTGGGGGGTTCTAAGAGATTCTCTAAAACAGGTTGCAATTCATCCTTACAAGTAGGCTTAATCACATCAATAGCACATAGAGAATTCTTATCAATGGGATCCATATCATATATATTATATTCTACCTTATCCTCATCAAACTCCATAGAGAGAGTACCACTATTAACATCAATTTTCGTTTGTGCTGTTTTCATGAAAGGTCTACCTAACAGTATAGGTGTGACATTATTACCATGCTCCATATCTAACACAAAGAAATCAGCAGGAAAAATTAGATCACCAACCATAACAAGGACATCCTCAACAACCCCTTTCGGGTATGCAGTAGACCTATCAACAAGTTGAATAACAGTTCCTGTTTTATGCAAAGGTCCTAAGCCTAGTGATTCATACAAAGAGTAAGGCAAAACATTGATTGATGCACCTAAATCTAGCATGGCTTTGTCAAATTTAGTTTCACCAATCACACATGGAATGCTAAATATGCCTGGATCACCACATTTCTTAGGCATGCGTTTTTGAAACACAGCAGAAACTTGTTCACTTATTTCAACTTTCTTCTTTCCTTTCAGTTTTTGATTTCTTTTGATAGTGCAAACTTCTTTCAAAAACTTAGCAAATCTAGGAATACTCTTCAACAAGTTTGAGCAAAGGAATGTTTACCTCACACCTACTAAAGGTTTCGAAGATTTTGTTGTCGTTCTCCAGCCTTCGAGTATCCTTCAATGCCTCAGGAAAGGGGGCTACAGGCTTCTGAGAGAACAGAGGGGGAAAATTCGGGCGAACATAATCGTCAATGTACTCTGGGGACTCTTGGCGATCGCCATCAACTCTCAGCGATCGCGGTCGCGAATAATCTTCCACCTCAGCTTCTGGAATGGAATGGCGATCGCCATTGCCATATGGCGATCGCGGTCGCGATGCAGATCCTGTTTTGCTCTCTGTAATCTCATGGCGATCGCCACTCAGATCTGGCGATCGCGGTTTTGGCACAGAGCAGTCATTTAAAGTTTTTCCACTCCTCAGGAACACTGCACTGACGTTTTCTCTCGGTTTTCTTACCGGTTCCCTGACCTCTAATTTACTCACAGCTTGAGCAATCTGTCCTAACTGATTTTCAAGATTTTGGATACTCGATTCCGTTCTAGCATTTTGTTGCATCACAGTTTGAGCTAAGGACTTGATCATATCTTCAACAGTCATAGAATTCTGAGGTCTAGGTTGTTGATAATTAATATTATGAGAATCATACTTTGGCCTTGGTTGCCATCCACCAACAGCGTTTACCTCAACATTCGGCTCTTGGAGTTGTTGACCACCACTTTGCAACATAAAAACCTTCATCATATCTTTCAGTTCATTCATATCACTTTGAATTTTAGCGGGATCAAGTGAACTTACTGACTGTGTTCTTTGCCTGCTACCAAACTGCCTTGAGCTCTCAGCTAATTCCTCAAACATTTCAGTAGCCTGAGGTATATTCAATCTTAAAAAGTTACCTCCACAGGATGCATTCACCATTCGACGATCCTCATCAATCAGGCCACTAAATAAGTACATAAGGAGATCTTGGTCAGTATAACTATGGAATGGGCAGCTTGAGCAAAGCTTCTTGAATCTCTCATAATATTCATAGAGACTCTCAATTGCGTGTTGTTGAAGATTCGTGATTTCCTTCTTTAAGCTGCTCAGTTTTGTAGCTGGAAAATATTTCTCTAAAAAGACCTTTTTCATCTTAGCCCATGTATCAATACTCCCTGGAGCTTGATAATAGAGCCAATCATTCACATCGTCTTTCAGAGAAAATCCGAAAGCTCTCAGCATGACCTGCTCCTCCGTAACACCTCTTGGCTTCATACTAGAGCATATGGCATGGAATTGAGCCAAGTGTTTGTTGGGATCTTCTCCTGCTAAGCCATGGAAGTGTGGAAGCTCGTGAATTAAACCAGCTTTTAATTCAAAATTCACACCTTCTTCAATCTCAGGAAACCTCACTGCTAAAGGTTGTTTGTTTAAGTCTGGGGCAGTGAGTTGCCTCATAGTAGGCAATGGCGGTCCATGTCGATCACCCATCTCGTTCTCTTGGTTCAGAGCTGCTCTTTGGTTCCGAAGGAACGTCCTTTCAATCTCTGGGTCAAAGGAAACAAGAGATGAATCAGTAGCACGGGTCTGAACCATAAAGGTTCACACCAAACAGTTGATAATTTCACAATTAGCACAAAATTGGAATAATTCAATTCCCCGGCAACGGCGCCAAATTTGATGAGGCTAAAGTCGTAGTGCCAAATCAAAGAAATAAACTCTAAACACTAACTAGAGTATAGCAAGTAAGTAGAGGTCGAAACCAAGGGAATCAAAACACCAAATCAATGCAGTCAAGTGAAATATCAACTAGTGAACAAGTAACAAGTAACCAGGGGGGGTTTGATTGTATGAAACACAAAAGTAACAAGTATCAAACAAGGGAGTTTGGGTGAGAATATGATGAGAAGGGGTTTCACCTAGCAAGTATCCACACAACAGTCAATCAAGTTGATCATAGATTTATCTCAAGGTCTATTCAATCCTAGGGAATGTTCCTATTCCAATCTTTAATATATCAGCAGGCCAACCGGTCCTGATAATACTTACTATTCAACAATTAGGGAAACCTCTCAAGATTAGATGAAATAGCAGCAAAGGGCACATGAATCATAAGGATGCATGCAATAACTTACAACCGTCAAGTATTAACATGCAATCAATTCTCTTTCATAAAAGCAATCAACTACGAGATCATGCAGATATGAGCGCTACAATGACAAGGAATTCCACCGTATATTCCTAGTCTCGCAATAGAAAACTATCAATCAAACTAGGTGATCAAGCTAGCAAAACTAATAGAAATCAATAGATGAAGAACAAGAGAATTAATACAAACCCATAGGAAAAGAACAAGAGTTTAGAAATCTCACAACTTAATAACTGAAGGTTTCAACTGCTAGGTAAAACAATGGAGATTAGTTCCTGCTCATGGTTGCAGAACTAAATTGTCTGATGGAAAAGATGATAGAAAAGATGATAAGAATTGGGGTCCTTAAATAGAGAACTAACCCCAAAATATATGGTAAACGAAAGATCCTAAACGAAATAATAAGGAAAATAGGAAAATAATAAAAAGAAATAAAAGCAAAATAAAATAAGGAAAGTCCGGAATATCTTCGGCCTTGTTGTGGCGATCGCGGTCTTCATTCAAATCTCTGCCGTGTTTCTGTCGCCCCATGGCGATCGCCATAGAGTCATGGCGATCGCCATGCTCTCTTGAACTTATGAAATACTTCTGTTGTAGAATGGCGATCGCCTGGATGGTAGTGGCGATCGCCGCTGCTCCGCAGAATATCTTCATGTCTTCAATCTTTGATCTCTTCTTCTTCGGTTCTGGTCTTCATTTCTTCACTTCTTCGTAAATATCTCAGAACATAATAATGACTCGAAACACATATGATAATACTCCTAAACTAATGTAATAATCCCTAGTTACGCTATACAAAGTGCAGCGTATCAATGTAAGATCGATTAATTTTCAATTTCTGAAAAAACTTCAGTTCCCGCCTGTCACGCGGGTGACCCGGGTTCGATCCCTGGCAACGGCGCCAAATTTGATGAGGCTAAAGTCGTAGTGCCAAATCAAAGAAAACCCTAAACACTAACTAGAGTATAGCAAGTAAGTAGAGGTCGAACCCAAGGGAATCAAAACACCAAATCAATGTAGTCAAGTGAAATATCAACTAGTAACAAGTAACCAAAGGGGGGGGGGGGGGGTTGATTGCAAGAACACACAAGTAACAAGTATCAAGCAAAGGGAGGTTGGGTGAGAATATGATGAGAAGGGGTTTCACCTAGCAAGTATCCACACAACAGTCAATCAAGTTGATCATAGATTTATCTCAAGTTCTATTCAATCCTAGGGAATGTTCCTATTCCAATCTTTAATATATCAGCAGGCCAACCGGTCCTGATAATACTTACTATTCAACAATCAGGGAAACCTCTCAAGATTAGATGAAATAACAGCAAAGGGCACAGGAATCATAAGGATGCATGCAATAACTTACAACCGTCAAGTATTAACATGCAATCAATTCTCTTTCATAAAAGCAATCAACTACCAGATCATGCAGATATGAGCGCAACAATGACAAGGAATTCCACCGTATATTCCTAGTCTAGCAATATAAAACTATCAATCAAACTAGGTGATCAAGCTAGCAAAACTAATAGAAATCAATAGATGAAGAACAAGAGAATTAATACAAACCCATAGGAAAAGAACAAGAGTTTAGAAATCTCACAACTTAATAACTGAAGGTTTCAACCGCTAAGTAAAACAATGGAGATTAGTTCCTGCTCATGGTTGCAGAACTAAATTGTCTGATGGAAAAGATTATAGAAAAGATGATGAAAGCTATGGTATAAATAGAGACTAACCCTAAAAATATATGGTAAAAGATATATCCTAAAACTAAATTAAGGAAAATAAGAAAAAAGAAATAAAGAAATAAGGAAATAGAACAAAAGCCAAAACGAGCAGGCTTTGCTCTCGGTGAGACCACGTGAATTAATTCACGTCCAGCTACCTGCTTCTTCCACGTGGGCTGCTTGCTTCTTCATTTAGACCAGCAGCTAGCTTCCATAAATTCAGCCCAATTCACGTGGCCCAAATACTCCACCCCAGCTGCTTGCTTGCGTCAGCAGCATCTTCTCCTTCTACGTGGGTTGGCTTCTACTCTTCATGGGCTTCCTCTTCGTTGCAGAAACGGGCCTCCATCTTCTTTGTAATAGCGACCCACGCCATACATTAAAATAATGGGTTGCTTGCTCAAATTAAGAGCTCACTCACGCGACCAACACGGAAGACTCCACGACTGCGGTTCACATGCAGAACCTTGTCCTTCGTTTATATCCGTCTTCACTTCTTATCTTCTAAGTCTTCACAATAACTCCAAGAATCCATAACATAGAATTGTCTCTAAACTTATATGGAATCACTCTTAATACAATGTAATAATCTCTAGTTACGCTATACAATGTGCAGCGTATCATCAAGGCTTCTCTATTTCCACAATTACAGGGGGGAAAACAAGCATGCTCCCGATCTCATCCCATAGTCTCTTGAGCTTGGTGTAGTACACATTAATACTGTCAGATCCTTGGAAAATAGAGACAACTTCTTTCTGAGCTTGATAAAGCCTTGCTCCATTTACTTAACCAAAACGCACCTCGAGTTCTTTCTAGATCTCATGAGCAGTGTTGCGATAGCGCACACTATGTGCTATATCTTTCTGCAACGCATTCAGCAACCAAGAGATCACCATACCGTTGTTCCTATCCCATGCCTTGCTCTGCAGAGGATCATCAAGAGGCCGATCATACGATCCATCGAGATATCCTTCTTTGTTCTTCGCTGAGACGGCGATGAACACAGATCTTTTCCATGAATTGAAACCAGAAGTTCCATCAAACACCTGCGAGACTATGATCGCTCCTGGATTATCCGAATTCGAGAGGTACAACGAATTAGAACACAGATCTTTTCCATGAATTGAAACCAGAAGTTTCATCAAACACCTGCGAGACTATGATCGCTCCTGGATTATCCGAATTCGAGAGGTACAACGAATTAGAATTGTCCATTTGACCTGATCGAGGGATTCCGTTCTCCATAGCTCAAAAAAAAAGAGAAGAATCGAAGAAAGAAAACAACAAGGAATTAGAATTTCTGCTCTGATACCATGTTAGATTTGGTTGAATTAGGCACTCAACAACCAATCTAGAACGAGGAAGAAATGCACAAACTTCATTGAAGAGAGCTTGAGCTCTGTAAAACTTACAAGAGAAGCTACATAATAATGAGTTTGTTAGTTTGTTACAAGCCTGTCAGAAGCAGTTATAGAAAACGTCACGTGTTGGACAAATGAAAGAGCTGGTGTCGATGTGGGAATGCCTTGCTCCCCAACAGCTCTTGTTCGATTCGCGTAAACGAGTAATGAGTACTTTAACCATGGAAAAAACTAACTAATTGTTGCCTAATTGTAGCGTATCTTTGATAATTTTCAGCAAGTTAACCTAAACACGGTGGATTTTTTCTATTTTTTGGGTTCGGTTTTGTTTTTGTGTGTCCAACCAGCTGCTTACTGAACGGTACGTATACCCACTGTTGTAGGAGCACTGTCATTACCCAGTAAGCACATGTATACGTGGGGACCTATTCACTTCAATTCTACACATGCATCGATCTCGTCACTTTTGATCAATATCGATATAAGTACAATCTCTGTTCCTCTCATTAATACAACCCGTACCCTTTACAGTAAGCCGAGGTACAAAACCATTGGAAATGCCATTGTAATGTACTCCCTCCGTCCCATTTTGTTAGTCTCATTTTCTATTTCGGGCGTCCTGAAATGTTAGTCCAATTTCCATTTTTGGACATAAACTTCTTCCTATTATACCCTTACTCATATTATTTTATTTATATCCTAACACTACTTTATCAATTAAATCAACCATTTACATCATCTTCTCCAACTACATTTTCACCATTACTATCATCAACTACCTTCAAACCCATTAAATTTCTTCAAGTTTTCACCTAATCTACATCTAAACTTAACATAAAAAATTCTTAAACAACCCAGATATTTTTTTAAAACCCAGATTAACGCTCTTAATTATATTCTCCTAATTAAACCCGATTAACCCTTACCTACCCAGCCCAAAACCAAAGCCCAGCCCAAAATCTACCTTATATATCCCTAAACCCTAAAAAATTCTCACTCTCCCCATCTGATCTCGCCGCTCTCCTCCTCTTTCTCTCAAACCCTAAACCTAATCTCGCCGACTCCCTCTCCTCCTCTTTCTCTCCTCCGGTGATGTCGAGTGATTCACTGACTCGTCCCTCCCAGTCCTTCACTCAAAGCATTTCTCCTCCTTCGTATGAGAGAAATTTCAAACTCCCATCGGAAGAGGAGCCATCGTCTACTCCCAGTTTCTTCAAGGACGATCTGAACCCGACGGAGGAGGAGACCGAGGAGGAGGTTGAGTCGGCGGCGAAGACGGTGACTGGCGACGCTAGCTTATCTACACCTGTCCTCGGGTGCTCACTTTCTGTCCCTTGCGAAAGGGGTGGTTTTTGCGACGGGAGGCACACTTTCAGTCCCATACGCCGGCAAAGAACTCGCACCGTTGACAAATGGTGGGAGCCGGAGAAAGTTTCAGTGGATTTGCAAAGGTCGCCGGCGCAGTCGGAGTTGCTGTCGGATAATGAGGCTATCTCTCGTCCCCGGGAGATCATTGTGATCCCTGACACGCCTTCACCTGAGCCCGTGCCAGTCCCTGTGCTCCCTGATGATGATGCTGTTGATGCTGAGATGGTAGAGTCCTCAGGAACGTCGGAGATGGAAGCCCCGAAGCTTGTGATCATCCCTGACAGCCCTTCTCACTCCACCACTATCTAGCTAAGTTTCTCTATCCTTTCGTGGAATTAAGACTCTGATTATGTAAATTTGGAAATATTTTGGACTGTTTTGGACATATTTTGGACTGTTGGTATTGTGGACATTATGTTTTAAGTACTGGTATTTAAGTATTGGTATTTGGATATTTGGATATTTGGATATTGGTACTTGGATATTGCTATTTAATTCTGTGTTCAGTTGTTGAGAATTCTGCTGAGTTGTTGAGAACTCTGTTGAGTTCATGAGAACTCTGTTGAGTTCATGAGAACTCTGTTGAGTTCATGAGAACTCTGTTGAGTTCATGAGAACTCTGTTGAGTTCATGAGAAATCTGTTGAGTTGAGTTGAGTAACTCTCTGTTGAGTTGATCTGTTGAGTTGTGTATCTGTTGAGTTGAGTTGAGTAACTCTCTGTTGAGTTGTGTATCTGTTGAGTTGAGTTGAGTAACTCTCTGTTGAGTTGCTCAGTTGCTTTGTGGAGTTGAGTATCTGTTGAGTTGAGTTGAGTAACTCTCTGTTGAGTTGCTCATGTGATCTGTAGAGTTGTTTGGGTTATGTCATGGTATTTGTCTGTCAAGGATGAAGTCTTTTTTTACATTCTTGAGATGTGAGTGCATTTGATTGACTTAAAATTGCCATAGGAACACAACTAATTAAGTTTGATTGATGCCTATCTGGAACGTTTAGGTTAGTGTTTAGGGGCTTGTGTCAATGAGGGAATGGGGACATCTGTGATATCTATGATGATTATTTTAAGGCACAAGCTGAGATGCAAGCCCTTATTTATCACTGACTTAAGATTGCCATAGGAACACAGATTTTAATATATGTTGTTTGATCCTATCTGGAATGTTTAAGTTATGAACTTGCATGTCTATCAGTGATGGGATGGGGACACCTGAGACAATTTGTAGACAAAATATGATAACCAAAACACAAAATATTCAGTGTGCTCTTAATAGGCTTACAAAATATGTTTAGTTTACAATCTTATATCATTACTTAAGATTGTAACTTAAACAAGTGTGTCCTAATTAGTTGTCTCCTGTGTTGCTGTCTCTTGAGTTGCATTTTCCTGATCTTCTGTCCCTTGAGTTGCATTTCCTTGAGTTGTTGTCCCTTCATTTGTTGGAGTTGCATGAGTTAATGTCCAAGCTTGTAAAACTGCATGCCTTGGTGCTCTGATTTCTCTTGGTAGAACTCCTGCCTGAGATAACTTCTTTTTGTTGACATGTGGAATGTAATAATCATTACCTCCCTTACACTGTAAAATCTCATTCATCACATACTGTAAAGTCATCCACACACTACCTAGAGTGTGTGGATCCAACTCATAAAATGCTTCATTGACTGCATTCAACATTTCATCTGTATTTTTGGGCATCTTCTTGTGCATAAGTGACTGAATGCTCCTAAAGAAGCCTAGGTCCAAAATGTTAAGGTCTGGACTGTTGGCTGGTTGTTGTATTAAAATAAATGTGAACCCCTCTTGTTGGTATACCTGCTGCCATTCTGTGTCTTGTTGAGTGATGTGAGGTCTGGCATTATCTTGTTGTATGAATATGGTTTTGTGACCTTCATCATCTGGCCATTTTGACATTATTGCTGGAACAATGTCATTAATCAACATGTTTCTTGTCACTGTCTTGTTGACTGACTGTATGAGCTTTGTGATAAGTGTCCCCTTGCCTCTGTTTTTTGAATGCCTCTTTGTTGGCTCCTTGTAAGTAAATGGAAAGATGCCAATCTTTCCATCAAATGTGCATTCCCCTTGATCATTGAATCTTGGTCTTGCTACTGCTGCTGTGAACATAACCTTAGGGATGAATTTGCTTGAGCTTGCACTTCTGTATTTTCCTATTTCATTCTTGCCCAAGTAATACCTTTGTGCCTTCCTTGACTGATAAAACCACTTCTCATCTATGTGAACAAAGTCAAACATAGGATAGTATGTTGTCTTTTGATGTGTTGTGTCCCCTATTAGGAGCTTTAATACCCACTGCATTCTGGTCACCTTATGGTATTCACTTAGACCTGGCTTTAGTGCATTTGAATGTGGCCTCATGATCCCCTTCTTAACCAATCTGTGACATGTGGACTTAGAAATTTCAAGCTTGCTTGCCAAATCTCTAATGCATGTTTTGTCACCCATATTCAGTGCTTCAATATCTTCTTGCTCTACTTGAATTCTTTTCCTACCACAGTTATGGTATTTTGTACTCACATTGTATTTGCCATGGTTGAGTAGTTCCCTTCGTGCTTCTTTCCATATCCTTCCAATTGTTCTCCTTGACAGATTAAATTGTTGTGCAGTTTCATTGATGGTGCCATATGGAAGCTTTCCCGCTGCTGATTTCTGAAGCATAGCATTCAAGATCTCCATTTTTCTCTCTGTGCTGAGCTTGGTGGGCAATGCCTGGGGATGCAAATTGTTCTCTGTTGGAGGCTCATTTTCTGGCTGATGATGATGGCTTGACTCGAAGTTCAGATCAAAAGGTATGTTACCTTCTATGTCCCCAAATGGCTCCTCTGACTGGGTGTCGTTTTCTCCCATTTCTGCATCACTGAAGCCCTCATCATCCAGGAATGGCACCTCATTTAAGTCGAAAGCTGAAGGCATGTCCACTGAGCAGTGATGCTCTGTTATTCTCTCTGTATTTCTCTCTTTTTTCTCTCTCTTTGTAATGCTCTGTTTTGAGCTGTAATGGTGGTTTTAAGTGGCAGTGAACAAGTGCTTTCTTTGTAAATTACAACATTCTTATTGGTTTAGACTTCAGGGGTAGTTTAGGAAATTATTGGGGTAAAAAGATGGTGATCTGTGTACTCTTAATACTGCATTTTGATTGGCTGATGTAAATAGTAAATCCTTCTCTTATTGGCTAATGGATTAATTTATTATTTCATTTTCATCATTTCCAATGCTCACCTCTTGCCTTAATCCAAGATATTTTTTAACAATGAGACTAACATAGTGGGACAGAGGGAGTAATCCCTCTGTCCCATAATGTTTGTCCTGATTGACTTCGGCACATTTGTCGATGCACGTTTTTTATCGTCAATATATCAAATTACATGTTATTAAAAATTATGATTTTTTAATATTCTTAAAGTACTAATCAAAACGAATCAAACAAGATCACTCATGACTATGTTTTATGTTATATATTGAAAGATATTTAGAAGATTCTCTCGATTTGTGAATAGTGTCAAAATTTGAAACAGGACAAACATTATGGGACGGAGGGAGTAACTTAATAAGTGGTTGCAAGATGGACAATGACGTATGGATCTACATTCCTTTCATTAGTAGTAGGATTTGTCCGGATTTATAGTTAAAGTCCGTTTGGCGGGTAAACGAAAATCTTGCACACTATGTTTCGTAGAAATCATAACACAAAATAGGGCTACTTTGAAAACCTTTGCGAAAACAAGAATCGAAAACTTGTTGTTGTGTCGCGATATGTAAGTCGCTGCCTTAGAAGCGATTTCGCCCTGACAATCGAAGCTCAGTCAGAGAGGCGTCGCCACCCAAGGTTATCACAACGTTCTCCGATCGCGGGTTCTCGCCAACGAAGGACTGGAATCCGAAGGTATGCCCAGAACGAAACAATGTTTCAGAGGAGGAAGATGAAGTTATTTTTCTGTGTTCTCTCAAAGCAGAATGTAAACTGAATTTAAAGATAGTAAAATCAGCAAATCTAGAGCACTAACTCCACCTCATAAAACGTGGGATTATGGGACGTTACAAAACAGATTTGGAGGGAGTCAAATAAGGTTTAAATTACGAATTAAAACAGAACTAATATGACTCGATAAAAGTAAAACCCGCGCCCAGACGACAGTTGAAGAACTTCTTTCTAACTCATCTAACCCTTTAACGAAATACGCACTATATTGTACCATCTCACCCTTTCTAATCGATGTGGGAAGGCTTTTAAAGCCAAACCCACTTTCTCCTTGAAACTTATACATGTGCTTCTCACACAGTACATGTGTAGTAAGTAAGCCCATTAATGATTCTACCAAAAAAAAGTAGGGCTATTATTGAGTAGGAAATTTGTGAAATGCATAGGGAACCAGCTAGAAGAAATGAGAAATACTCCGTATAAACAGTCATCGGAATAGCTAGCTAGGGATAGTTAAAATATTTTGGTTTAAGCTAGGCAAAAAAAAGTAAAGATGGAGGTAAAAGTTGAGATGAGTAGGTCATCCGAAGAGATGATGTGGGAGGAGCCTTTAAGCCCTAACGCCATCGTTTACGTCCGCACACTCTCCGCACACATACTCGTTATTATCGGCTTCAATTCTCCAATCAATCTCGACGCTTTCAGAGCTCAACTTCCCCTCGCTCTCAACCATCCCCGATTTTCATGCATAGTTGTGGGCGATGTCAACAAAAACGAAAAGTTGAAATGGGTCCAATCCCCACATGTTTGCATCGACGATCATATGATTGTTGCAAGCATCAACCCATGTTTGAGAAACAACAGCCTTGCAGGGGATAAGTTTGTGGAGGAATACCTTCATAATCTCACCAAAACATCCATTGAAACATCCCTTAAGCCCCCATGGGAAGTTCATCTCCTTGATTTGAAGACTTCTGAGGCTGAGTCCCTTTGCATATTCCGGATCCACCATGCTCTTGGTGATGGCATCTCCATCACTTCCCATTTGCTCAGTTGGGCACGTCAAGTGTCCAACCCTAATTCTCTTCCAACAATCGCAGCAATCAAAAAGAAGAATCAGAAGAAGATCGATATCCATAATAAAATTGGGGTTTGGAAGTTATCTCAAAGATTCATCTTCGCCGCATGGTGGTGGTTACAGGTGCTTTGGAACACAATAATTGATGTTTCAATGTTCATTGCAACCATATTTTTCTTGAAGGATTCCAGTATGCTGATCATGGAAAGCTCGGAGATCGACACCAAGCGAAGAAGGATCGTCTATAAGACATTAAGTTTGGACGATATGAAGTTCATCAAAAATGCAATGGGTGTTGTAAGTTATCCTTCACTAATTAATTACATTGCCTTCAACATATTGTCTAACATATTATTGCATGCAGACCATCAACGATGTTGCCATTGGAATTATAACAGCTGGCTTCGCTCGACATCTCAATAGAAGATTTTCAAGTAAGTCGAACGTCGCTCTTATCTCAAGTATATATGCATCTTGGACTACTATTGACTAACTTTTCCTTATGCATGTTTGATAAGATGACAACAAGAAAGAGGACATCAATGAAAGTATGATACTAGATAAAATAAGGATGAAGATTGCTCTGCCTGTCAATCTAAGGTCATTTAAAGGAATTGAAGTGAGTAGTGTGCTTTTATTACGTACGTTTTATGTAATGAAATTTTTGTTAATTAGAATATACATAATCTCTTTCTCTATGTATATATAGGGTATAGATGATATAAAGAAGAAGAATAGCAATCTTGGAATGGGGAATCAAGTTGGGGTTGTACTAATACCTCTCTCAATCCGGTTGAGAGATGACCCTCTAGATTATGTTCGCCAAGCTAAGACTAATATTGATCGGAGAAAGCGTTCCCTTGGAGCTAAAGCCAACCTTAATTTCTGTAAATTTGCCGCCAAGCTATTTGGATTCCAGGTACCTTTTTATTTACTCTTAATTACTTTCGGCTCATCCCAACACCTTTACTTTCCGGGAGTCCATGAACAAGAGTCCAACATGAACAAGTTAGATAGATCGGGGTTGTGATTGATAATAAAAAGAATAATCCATAGATTTATAAATTAGATTTTTTACTCACAACTTCCGATGTAGTATTATCAACAAGGACAATCAGATGCAACATCATCGACATATTTGCATCGAATAATCAAGATACATATTCCTATCCTACAAATGTATAAGAATGCTAATAACAAGCAATACAACTTACAATGTTACAAAATGTTTTTCTTTCTAATTTACTAAAAATAAATATTCAAAAGTACTACTTTATTATCGTATACTTGTCTATATATCTTTTATGTTCTCGACTTCATTATTGTCCAATTTTTAATTATTTAAATTTTTTTTGTATCACTCGACGAAACATCCTTTTGGTGATTTTAGTGAAATTATGGTCATTTAGTGTAATCGGGGTTCATGTGACATCATGAGAACTCACTTCATTAGAACACAAGTCCGGGTGTGTGGAGTACACGCTTCTGCAAGTTAATTTAGTTCCAGAGGAACCAAGGATATATGTTACATGTAAAAGTCAAGCTCCTTTAAAACATCTTTTGAGTTTCTGCAAAGGGAAATGACGGTATTCGGCCATGGGAACTGGATCTCAGTTTCCTTGGGGCTGGAGCGGTTATTTGACGGTTATTTTAATTTAACAAGTGTATTTAAGTAAATGACCGTCATTTCCGGCGTAATTAATTTGTAACAGTCGATAAAAGCGGACAACCATGTGTACATGGTGGCATGGTAACCGCCATAGCCGTCGGGAACTGCCCAACTGCAGCAGTTATTTTTTTGTAACTGTTTGGTTTTCTCTCTCTAAAGCCTATATAAAGGATTGCTGAGAGTTGGTGTCGAAAATGGATGAAAGAACTAAACTTCTTATTCATCTTTAACACAAGCAATAATCCAAAACACTCAATTTCTTTAGTTTATCTCTTGTCGGAAGCCTCGATAAGAACTAGAAGATTTGTCTTATCTCACTTCAGATTTTGTGGAATACCTTAGGCTTAATAGGGGAAAAATACCGATTTTGGAAAGTGTTCATCATGATTCAAATCTTTTCCGAATCAAGTAACCGTTAATCAAGCCCTTGAAGAGGAGTCGTTCTACTGTAGTCCCTGTTCAGACGACCCAGCTCCTAACAATCGAAATCAGTATTTTCTTTTGATCAATGGCTACTGAACGTGAGATGACTTCCATGTTTCAAAAGCTTGATAAGTTTGAAGGCATGGACTTTCGTCGTTGGCAGAAGAAGATGCACTTCCTCTTGACCACTCTAAAGGTGGTGTATGTCCTATCCACTCCAATGCCCGAAGTTAGAGATGACGAACCGTTGGATGTTGTGAGGAAGAGGAGCAAGTGGGAGAATGATGACTACATATGTCGTGGTCACATCTTAAATGGTATGTCTGATTCTTTATTTGATGTGTACCAAAACACTGAATCCGCAAAGGAATTGTGGGACTCTCTAGGGTCCAAATACATGGATGAGGATGCTTCAAGTGTGAAATTCCTTGTGAGAAACTTTAATACCTATATAATGGTTGATGCTAGGCCAATGATGGAGCAATTTAATGAGATACTACGTATCTTGAGGCAATTCACTCAACACAAGTTGAAGATGGATGAATCCATCTCGGTGTCAAGTGTAATTGACAAGTAACATCCATCTTGGAAAGAATTCAAGCACATGCTGAAGCACAAGAAAGAAGACATTTCCCTTGTGGAGTTGGGTAGCCATTTGCGCATCGAAGAAGGTCTTCGTTTGAAAGAAAAAGGAAAGGAGATAGAGACTCCAAGTTCTTCCGTTGTTAATATGATGGAAGAAGTTTCTCACAAAGGGAACAAGAACAAAGGCAAGAAAAAGCCGTTTAAAAACACAAACAATGGTTCTAACAAGAAACCCAAGGGAACTTGGTGTTGGAATTGTGGTAAGGCTGGACATTTCAAGAAGGATTGTCGTGCAACGAAGGGGAAGAAGGGAAACACTCCCAACCAACCTGCTCAAGGGTCTAAGGACCATGAGCATATGTTAGGAACTGAGGGTTCAATTCCCTTTGCAGAAACATTTCCTAGTTTTGATTTTGTTCCGAATATTGACAAAGCTTGCTTTGTGCAGGATGATGAGATTGCACGGTGGGTAGACTCAGGTGCAACTGCACACGTGAGCATGGACAAGTCGATGTTAAAATCTTTTGTTGCTTTGGATTATGGACGAGTCCTTTACATGGGAAACGAGTCTACCGCCCCTATCCTAGAAAAAGGAGAAGTGGAATTAGAGTTTTCTTCTTGGAAGACTTTGATTATGAAAAATGTGTTGTATGTACCCAGAATAAGGAAAAATCTAGTCTCTAGTACTATCCTAAATAAGTTAGGTTATCGACAAGTGTTTGAATCCGATAAATACGTTTTATCTAAAGGCGGTGTGTTTGTAGGTCGTGGTTATTTATGTATTGGAATGTTTAAACTTAGTATTAATAAAGTTAGGAATTCCGTTTACATGACTCTTGCTACAAAAACTGGTTCCTCGAACAGAACCGAGGCTTCAGGTTCCTCGAAGGGAACTGATTGTTCAAATTCTTCTCTTTGGCATGCTAGATTAGGACATGTTCATTATAAACGCATGCAGTGTATGTCTAAAGATGGTTTGATTCCTTTTATTTGATATGAATACTGAAAGATGTAGAACTTGCATGCTAACTAAGATCACTAGACAACTGTTTCCTGATGTTCATAGGAACTGTGAAGTGCTTGACTTAATTCATAGTGATTTATGTGATTTTTATGCTTCTCCATCCGTAGGAAATATGAAATATGTTGTTACATACATTGATGACTTTTCTAGATATTGTTATGTATTCTTATTTCATTCAAAGGATGAAGCCCTTGGTAAATTCAAAATTACAAAACTGAAGTGGAACTTCAGAAGGGAACTTTGATAAAAAGGTTGCGCACTGATAGGGGTGGCGAGTATTTTGACCCGGCGTATTTCCAATCTCTGGGAAATATTTATGAAACCACAACTCCCTATACACTACAACAAAATGGTGTGTCGGGGAGAAAGAATCGAGTTCTTAAGGAAATGGTCAATTCCATGTTATCCTACTCAGTTTTGAATGATGGATTTTGCGGGGAAGCCATGCTTACGGCTTGCTATCTATTGAATAGAGTTCCTAACAAAAGGAACAAGACTACCCCATATGAACTTTGGTTCCAAAGGAAACCCAACTTGAATTACCTTCGAGTTTGGGGATGTAGGGCTGTTGTAAGACTACCCGAACCCAAGATTGGGTGAAAGAGGTGTTGAATGTATCTTTATTGGATATGCGGAGCATTCCAAGGCATATAGGTTCTATGTTATTGAACCTAACAAGTATATTTCGGTTCATTCCTGTAATTGAATCAAGAGATGCAATTTTGATGAAAAACGATTTTCATTGACACCTATACCAAAGGGAGCTGAAACTAGTTTTATTGGGAACCAAGAGTTGGACATTCCAACATCATCACACGAGAACTTAGATGGTTCGAGAACCCTTCAAAGGGACTATGAATACGAGATCCGAAGAAGCAAACGAGTAAGGAAAGAAAAGTCCTTTGGTCCTGATTTCCTTATCTATGTGGTTGAGGGAACTAGGGACGAGGTTGGTTCCCAATACTTGTATTGCTATAGCATTGAGAATGATCCAAGGACTTTTTCCGAGGCAATGAAGTCACAAGACGTGTCTTTTTGGAAAGAGGCCATTAATGATGAAATGGATTCCATCATGGGAAATAATACATGGGTTTTGGCTGATCTCCCCCTGGTTGTAAACCATTGGGATCTAAGTGGATCTTCAAGAAGAAGATGAAAGTGGATGGAACCATTGATAAGTTTAAGGCTCGATTGGTTGTTCAAGGCTTTAGACAAAAGTATGGAACTGACTACTTTGATACTTATGCCCCGGTTGCTCGAATAACGACCATTAGGTTATTGATTGCTCTAGCGGCTATTCACCAAATGGATGTGAAAACAACGTTCCTTAGTGGGGAACTAGAGGAGGAGGTTTATATTAAACAACTTGAAGGGTTCATAATAGTCGGGCAAGAGCATAAGGTGTGCAAGTTGATCAAGTCCTTGTATTGGCTGAAGCAAGCACCAAAACAATGGCATCAAAAGTTTGATGAGGTTGTGTTGTCCAATGGATTTTATATAAATCAAGCGGACAAGTGTGTTTATAGCAAATTTGATAATTTTGGAAATGGAGTTATAATTTGCCTATATGTTGATGACATGTTGATCTTTGGAACTGATCAAAATCAAGTTGACCTTACAAATAAATTTTTGTCATAAAAATTCTCCAAGAAGGACATGGGGGAGGTCGATGTTATCCTTGGGATTAGGATAAGAAGGGAAGCAGATGGTTTATTGTTGTCACAGTCTCATTACATTCAAAAAATGTTGGAGAAGTTCAAATGTGACAAGATTTCCCCTTTGAAAACTCCTTATGATCCGAGTACGAAATTGCCTCCTAACAAGGGAACTGCAATGTCACAGCTTGAGTATTCAAGGATAATTGGATGCTTGATGTATGCTATGACAAGTACTCGACTGGATATTGCTTTTGTAGTAGGGAAACTCAGCAGATTCACTAGTTCCCCTAGTGCTTCTCATTGGCAAGCTATTTATAGGGTACTACGATACCTGAAGGGAACTCAAAACTTTTGTCTTAAATATGTTGGATCACCTTCGGTTTTTGAAGGTTATTTTGATGCAAGTTGGATCACTATTGAGGAAGATCACTCTTCTACTAGTGGATGGGTGTTCCTTCTTCAGGGAGGAGCTATCTCATGGGCTTTGCAGAAACAAACTTGCATCACGAGTTCCACTATGGATTATGAGTTTGTTGCATTAGCCGCAACTAGTAAAGAGGCGGAATGGCTAAGGAACTTGGTTTATGAGATTCCATTATGGGAGAAACCGGTTTCACCTATTTCAATCCATTGTGATAGCGTTGCAACTTTGGCTAAGGCATATAGTCATGTATACAATGGGAAATCACGTCACATAGGCGTGAGGCATAGTGCGATAAGAGAGCTCATTTCGCATGGGGTGATTTCCGTGGATTTTGTTAGGTCACAACAAAATTTGGCTGATCACTTGACGAAGGGATTGCCAAGGGACTTGGTCTCCAAGTCCGCTAAGGGGATGAGATTAAGACCCGTATAATGTTTCTAGTGGTGAGACACCCAATTCCTACCTAACTAACGTTGGGACATAATTCAATGTGCAAAGCTCACACCTAGAAACTTGAGAGCACATAGGAACTATCCCCAGGTTGTACTCAGTTCCTACAAGTATGAGGTTAAAAGTATTTCTTAATAGTTCCTTTGAAAAGTGCATATTGTAGGTGCACGATTGAGGACGTATGTTTCTAAAGGATCTACCTATATGATCGTGGAGTTTGAATTGGCCGCTTCATGAAGCTTGGGTTGGCTTCACATACGCTTATGAATGGATAAGGACTCAAGGTCCTTAAGAGAGTCAAGTGGACTATAGAGTTGAAAGTAAATTTTGTGTGTGCTATCTTCATGTACCCAAAGAGGTTGATTGGTTCAATCCTTAGGACACCATGATTCCTGGGTGCTTGAAATGTGTAGTTACACTAAGTGGAAATTCAATCTTCATGATATTTTCATTTATGCATGAGTTTGAGGAAAAAAGGCTTACTTATTTTGTGAATCAAGGATTGCACTAAAATGGGGGAGGATTGTTGGTGATTTTAGTGAAATCATTGCCATTTAGTGTAATCGGGGTTCATGCGACATCATGAGAACTCACTTCATTAGAACACAAGTCCGGGTGTGTGGAGTTCACGCTTGCGTAAGTGAATTTAGTTCCAGAGGAGCCAAGGATATATGTTACATATAAAAGTCAAGCTCCTATGAAACATCTTTTGAGTTTCTGCAAAGGGAACTGACGGTATTCGGCCATGGGAACTGGATCTCAGTTGCCTTGGGACTGGAGCGGTTATTTGACGGTTATTTTATTTTAACACGTGTTAATTAAGTATCTGCCCTCCATTTCCGGCGTAATTAATTTGTAACAGTCGATAAAAGCGGACATCCATGTGTACATGGTGGTAACCGCCATAACCGTCGGGAACTGCCCAACTGCAACAGTTATTTTTTTGTAACCGTTTTGTTTTCTCTCTCTAAAGCCTATAAAGGATTGATGAGAGTTAGTGTCGAAAAAGGATGAAAGATCTGGACTTCTTACTCATCTTTAACACAAGCAATAATCCAAAACACTCAATTTCTTTAGTTTAGTTCTTGTCGGAAGCCTCGATAAGAACTAGAAGATTTGTCATATCTCACTTCAAATTTTGTAGAATCCCTTAGGCTTAATAGGGGCGAAATACTGATTTTGAAAAGTGTTCTTCACGATTCAAATCTTATTCGAATCAAGTAACCGTTGATCAAACCCATGAAAAGGAGTCGTTGTACTGTAGTTCCTTTTCAGACGACCCAGCTCCTAACCCATCCTCCCTGAGAGAATCAACAATTTAACTCACTCAAGAACACTCTGATTAAAAGGGCGAAAAAGGAAGTCAGACATTTGATTACTTTGCAAAAATATAGCTCAATGGCTTGATCGCATCACTTATAGTAAGGACATAGTTAGATGATGACATCACTCGACTTCATCTAAATTTAATATAAAGTTAGCTTTGTATAAAAAAGTTGAATGTCTTTCATTAATCACATTTATTGTATGTTTTTTCTTCTCCCTTCATTCATCTTTCTCCTCTCCTCATTTAAATGCAACTCTCTCTTTCTCATTTTTATTGACCAATAACCAATTAGACAATAATATAATTATTAATTTTATAAGGTAATAGAAATTAATCCACCTCTTATATCCAAATATTCATATATTAAACTAAACATAAAAAGACATTTTAAAAATTGAAAATATAATATCGTATCCTATAGTGTTAAAGTGTCGCGCGTAGTGCGGCGTTTAAATTCTAGTGTTAACAATAACAGGCCTCGTCTTAAGCTATTCAATACATGATCAAACCTCTTCTCATTTCATTCATGAATGCACTAAATTAATAAATTTTTAACACTAATTTTTTTTTAGTATTCAATATTAAGTAAATATATTTAATAATTTTTAAGTAAAATTAGTGTAATAAATATATCTAAGTCAAATTCGTAAGAAGGTGAGGTAAGAAGTTTCAATTGAGCCATTTATGTAATTGTAGTTTCGAGATTGAAAATATATAATTCATGAAACTTGATAAATTCATAAATTTAAATGAATTCATAAATTTATATGAATTATTGTACTTCATATATAATTATTATATTATAACAAAAGTATATTTAAATAACTATTGAGCTCTGGATATCAAGGCAATCCGTACCTAATCTAATTAGAAGGGTGTAAAAAAGTAAATGACTCGTTTAATATTTCTCTCTCTTTATTATTTTTTCTCTTTCTTTTTTAATGTTGATGAACCAATTAGAAAATAACTAGTGCAGGCTCCGTGAATATAACGAGATTATAAATCTACATTTATATTTATAGAATGCTTATAATTTTTATACAAACATTGTTAAAATAATAAATAAGTTATAGTTATATTTGTGAAAGATAAATAATAATAAAAATGTTAATACATGTTTTCATTGTAAGATACATGTATGTTAAAACAGAGTGAAAAACACTGAATGATTCACCTCAAATATAAAATATACACCAATATATCGTATAGTCAATCAAAATTCAATTAGATAGTCTTATCTAAACATAAAATAATGATCAAGCTACCAACAAATAATATTGTAAAGATAATCGTTCAACATCATACTCTCTGAAGTATCATATTCTCTGAAGTTTGAACTTTTGAGTTCAATGATCGGTTTTTCTAACCTAGGGCATAGGATAAACATACTTAAATAAGAAACTACCTCTACAGGTAAATGAATAAACTCTTTACAAAAAAAAATCACTAAAATGACAACATCTAATTACTAGAATGGTAATTGGTAACATTTAATCATAAATTTCTAAAATTAACCTCGTATTTAAAGAGTTTAATATTAGAAATGACCAAAGCTTATTGTATGTTGCTTATTGTATGCTCCTCCTAAACATGGTTTATAAATGACCAAAGCTTTTTTATTGACATATTTGTAGGAGATCAAGGAAGAGATGAAAAATTAAAAAGTGATTTTTTATCTAAAAATTTATTTATTATTTTTTTGTTTTTTAGAAATGGTGACGTTGCGTTGAAATGACACAATCTTTTATGAAGATTTAACTTCTCTCTTATTGTATTCCCTCTTATATTGTATTCCGTACTCCGTAATTAGATAGGTGTTATACAAGTTAGGTAGATTGACTATTTTGCAGTTTGCACCATAGTAAAAATTAGAGTATTTCTTATGTCCAATATATATGATAATTCCAAGACATTTTGGTTTATTATAGTGTCAAAAGCCCTGCGTGGTTCAAATTCTGCTAAAACGATGAAAAGAAAACGAGATCTTGAAATAAACCTCTTTAATGAGCCTACCAAAATGATGATTACAATAATAAAACAGAGAAGGGAATCAGATCATGTATGTAAAACCAAAAATAATATCTTCAACCTATTCTTTTTCTAGAATTAGGATTTCGCATATTTGTATGAGATTTGTTTGCAACAGTTTACATTCCTGTTTAAGGAAACATTAATTTGGGTTGTTTTTGCAGATTGTAGGTTCAATGACTGTGAAAGTTATTAATCACGTGTCAATATGCATTTCAAATGTGCCGGGACCTGTAGAAGAAATCAGTTTATTTGGCCACCCAGTGAAATTCATCGCCCCAACTGTATATGGCCCTCCAATTGTAAGTTAATTTCAATAATCTCTCTGCACTCTTATTCACATTTTCGAGTTATTTTAATAACAAATATATACAATAATTGATTAATATAACAATAATATAACGTGAACTAGTGAAGGACCCGTGCCTCGCACGGGGCTATAAATAGCTTTTTAAAATTATATTATTTAATTTATTTTGCAAAGCATATACTTATAACATTTAAAATTATTACTAATTTAAATAATAATAAAGATCAACATTTGATAGCAATATTTATTATTATTTTGGTTAGTAGCATCGAACAATGATAAATGATAGTGTAATACAATGAACACTATTTTATTTTTATTTTTTACACGAACCGAATGAGTGAATTTTGTATGCAAAACTAATTTATCTTCGTTGGTTTTCTCCTTGATTCAAACAAATCATTATAATAATTATGTACTAATAAGATCAATTACAATGTAAATGTAATATTTTTTGTTATGATGGGTTTATACCATTTCGATTTTCAAAATTATTTTGTTTTAACAAATAATTAAGATTTTTCAAAATTAACAAATCCTAACGCATCAGAAAAATCAATTAGTAATAATAATTAAATTATTAAATAATTGAATAATCATTGTATAAATTAATTATTACTTTAATACAAATGTGATGTGACAGTAATACTATGGAGTACGTCAAATGTGATTTCTAATAACTAATCAAATGTTTAAAAAGTTGATCACCAAAATAGATATTGCTATATCTATTCTACTTAAATCTAAATTTGTTAGATATCCCCCATATAAGCACTTTGCAACGAATGATCGATTCAAATTTATTTGTTTTTAACATATTTTTAGGATGATTAATTAATTGATAACTCAACATATGTGAGGTGGCTTTAATGGTTGATTAAAATATGGCGTTCGATGTTACTTGTTAATTGATAAATAAATTGAGAGAAGATTGAGGTGAGAATGCGAGTATTAAAGAGTATATTATAACAATCAAGATTGGTGATCCTTTAAATGAAATACGGAGTAGATTCCTACACCTTATAAACAAAGTTTATCCTTTTAACGGTTTAAGTGAGGATAAAGACAAAAAAAGGTAAGCGTGCTGGGAGGGAGTGGTACTGAGATTAGCGCTTTTAAGGCCTAACCTTGCAAATGTTATCACAACTGACTCAGAAATTACAGTGTGTTTTGCCTGAATGGTCATAACTCCATCTCGATCATGGTTTTTCACTCATTAAGTTTTTATTAGGTTTCCAACTTCAAAATCAAGTTTAATACTCTATATATTTAACTTCATATTATTTTCACATTATTTTTTAACAAATTTGCTAATGATATATAATACAGAAAATTGCAGCAGATCACATACTATATTACGCAAATCGTCCTCTCTGTTTTAAATAATTTCAAACCATCCTTAAATGACGTTCTTCTTAAAAGCAAATAACATTACTGATTTACCGGAAGAATAAATAATAGACGAAAAGATATTGGTTAATTATAAATAAGTCAAAATTGAATGGGTGGTGTGCCTAAAAATCGTATATATAATGGGAGATTCATCGCAGTTTTCTTTATATAATATCAATGTTTTAAAATTTTAAGGGTTGAATATGCGATCCAAATACACTTAATATTACAAAGAGTTCCACTCTAATTTTACACTTAATTTGACTACTCAACCTCTTTATATGCATGAACATAGCACAAATGAATACTACACAGTTCCATAGTCTAATTTTACACATGAATCCTTATCCAATTTTTAGCGTATTTGATGTCAACCTAAACTTAGTGAAGCGGTCAAATTTCACGTCAATATAAATAGATCCTCTTAAAGAACATGTCCTCGATCGAGGACCTATATATAATATGCAGGAATAGAGACTGTTCTTTTGTGCTCTCCACTTTTTACATGCAGGATTTCCACATCGAATTTATTTCGAAAATTATATGAACAAATAGGGTATCCCTCAACTATCTATTTATGTGGATTTTCCGAAATTCTCATCCAATCATCCCCATACCCAACTTTGCAAAACAAGTTCGTTCAAAACCTCTTCTTTAAATTTTCATCCGATTAAATTTTGTTGTGACCTAAGTACTTGACATAATCCACTAAAACAACTACATGTGTAATGACTGTTATCTCCTGTGTCTCACACCCAAATGACATGATAAGAAGTTTCCCCTCTCCAAAGTATTGTGCTTATCAAAAATGATTAATACCGCCTTAATTTCTCTCCTTATCCTAATCTAGGATAATATTGGCCTCCACATTGTCCTTCATGGTGTATTGTGATGACGAAGTTACCTTTGCATAGTCTTCTTCCCTTTGATATGTTGCAATGATCAACACGTCATCCACATATCGCAAATTATAACACCATTCCTAGAATTTTCAAATTTACTATACATTCACTTGGATGATAAATTTAGTTTAAATCCATTGAAAAAGACAATATCATCAAACTTTTGAATTTTTGTGTCGTTGTTTTGTACTTGCTTTAACCCATATAGGGATTTGACCAATGTGCACACCTATTTCCCGAACAGAATAAACCCTTCTGGTATTTCACATAAACTTCTCCCCAAGATCTCTGTTAAAAATTGGTGTATTCATATCCATTTGGTGGATAACAAACATCTGAATTGCAAGCATGACAATCAATAGCCTAATGGTAGTGAACTAGTGATCCTAGCAACCGATGCATATGTATTAAAGGAGTCGGTTCCATACTTTTTCCTAAAGCCTTGGAGAATCATTCATGCCTTAAAATTTTCTATAGTTTCATCCTATTTTGTACTTCTTTCATAATTTAGGTGGTAATATTCATAATTGGAGCAATCAGATTCTTTTAAGGTCATTTTGAGGGGAGAAAATCAAAGTTCGCAGTAAGTATAAGTATGCCACCGCGCCCCTCACTGAAAATGTTCAATTTTTTTTTAGCTCAAATCATAAATATTACTATCCAAAATACAAAAATACAAACATCGACGTGTAATCTGTGAAAGCAAATCGTTCGGTTTTTCTACGTTAAGAGTTGTTCGTACCAGAACTTTCCTCCTTTTATTTAGTCCGATTAATTGATTTAACAGTTTGTGTTAATATAGATTTTTTTTTTATGACAGCCAATATTGATACATCTTCAAAGTTGCGTGAACAGCATGTCCATCGCTTTATCAGTTCGTGAAGATGTGATCATTGATCCTCATGAACTTCTTGATGAATTTATTGAATCTCTACTACTTATTAAAGCTGCAGTTACATGAATGAGATCAACCATCAACAAGTATTACACGCGCCTATTTTTTTAACTCATTATGAATTTATGTTCATATATGGAATCCGTTTTATTCGGCTTGTATGAATGCTTGTTATTCCAAATCTTGCTTAAATTTTATTTTGTTCTCTTTTTAAATTTACGTTGCGTCTAGCATTGCGGTATGACTCAACGAGCTATACTGCAAGGATTAAACAAGTTATACACAAAATTGTCCACCCATTGCAAGGTGTCTTTGTTAAAATGAGAAACATCCACGACAATATACTCATTGCACATGAAATATTCCACTCATTCAAACAAAAAACTGGAAAACATGGATGACTGACACTAAAACTAGATATGGAAAAAACATATGACAGGGTCGACTGGTCATTCCTTACCGAGACTATGGATAAATTTGGTTTCAACCGGAAATTCATTAATTGGATTGATGAATGCGTCCAAACCGTCTCATTCTCTGTCCTTGTTAACCAAGGCCCCACTGAACAATTCTTCCCCTCGAGAGGTCTGAGGCAGGGTGACCCCCTATCACCATTCCTCTTCTTAATAGCAGCCGAAGTTCTTTCCCTAAACTTTAAAAAAGCTGCTCGAGACAATCAAAAACCCCTTGGAATAAAAATCACCAGGGTGGTACCAGAATCTCATTCCTGGCCTTTGCAGATGATATTATCATCTTCTCAGAAACTAAGGCTACAAATTGAAAGAAAATCAAAGATATAATTGATGAATATTGTGAGGTCTCTGGTCAACTAGTTAATTTCCACAAGTCATCATTTCAAGTCGCAAAAAACACAAGCAACTCAGATAAACAACATATACTACAAACCCTTCAGGTAAGTCAAGCTGCGGCTTTGGACAAATACCTTGGTTGCCCTATCATCATCGAGAAAGTTGACTTCGACACTTTCTCCCCCTCATTGAAAAAACAAAATCACAATTAGCCAAATGGAAGGCAAATTCACTGTCCCTCGAAGGCATAAAAGTACTCATACAAGTGAATCTGGCAGCACAATCCAGCTATATGATGCAAAGTTTCATGCTCCCACAGAAAACACACAAACAACTCGACAAGATGAATAGACTATTCCTATGGAACAAGGGAGATAACCATAAACCGCCAATCCACTGGAATGAAATATGTAAACCCTAGATACAGGTGGGCTAGGGCTTAGGAAATGCAAAGATACTAATATCGCGCTACAACTAAAACTACTTTGGAAAATTCTGGCTGAACCAGATAATATCTGGGTAAACACAATCACAGAAAAATACCTGAAAAATTACCATATCCAGAAATATTCCAAATCTAGACACAAAAAAGCTTCATGGCAATGGTCACAGATGATAAAGCTACTGCCACTTTTTAAATAAGGTCTTGTGTGGAGACCAGGGGATGGGAAAACAATTAACTTTTTGGACGATAATTGGTTCTCAGAACCACTAATAGACATTACCTATACCAATGAACCAATCAATACGTCACAAACTATTTCAGACTTCCTCAAGGATGATAAATCGTGGGATGTTGACAAACTTAGGAAATACTTCAATAATCACACCATTAAACAAATAGCATCAGTTCCATTCATCTTAATAACATTAGGAATAGACTCTACTGGAAATCCAACAAGAACGGTTGGTTTTCCTCAAAAAGTGCAATTGATATAATTTACAAAAAAAGTAATCTCATACTTTCCATATCTTAAGGATCTCATCCTCCGGGATGCCCTAGGGCGATCTGTTGCTAGACATTAAGATCTCCCTAATTGCTTTCCTCATCAAAAAAAAACTCAACGAGCTAAAGTTATTTGCACATGCTTTTTCAAGGGTAAAGATGGAAAATTTCTAGAAATGTACACAAAACATATGCGGTAAATTTTACCGTGCAAATGTAAGCCTCATTAATTAGATGTTTTCAAAACCTTAAACTGGTGATTAGATTTGGTCCAATAAACTTTACCGCACAAATTCTGTATTCAAATCCCAAATTTGACCATTCGAATTTGCTAAACTTTTGGCCTATATATAACCGGGGCATAATTAAGCTTTGCAATCCACACTATTATGTCTTAAATTTATGATAGTAGTGAAGATGGTAACGACAATGGGATCTCGGAGGTCGTGGAAGAAGGCGAAGATGACTAAGCATACGAAGTCTACGAAGCAAACGTACTAGACGATTGTGATCTGTTAGCGATTTTGGTTAGTATTTAAATTATTTAAGAATAATATTTATTGTTTTTAATTCAAATTTAGTTTTGTATAAAAATATTAGGTTAAGTAGTTAAAATGTAGTAGCTAAGTAATATAGTTTAAACATTATATGAGGAAGACTTTGGAGAACATTTTGGTATTGGGCAAATGTAGGATAGTAAGGACGAGATGATTGAATGGATGAAACAGAGAGAAAAAGATCTAATCATAGTTCCGGTACATCACGTATCTAGTAAATACTGCATTGATTTGTATTCGATAGGTTCGGGAAACCTAGATCGGGTACGCCCAAAGTTCACTTACAAAATATTGAACTATCGGTTCCGGGCTTTGTAAGCGAAGATCGAAGAAATGTGGTTGTTCATTCAAGTTATATGGGGTTCGTATGAAAGAAGGACCATGTAATTATAAATGAATCGTGGATTTTATTCAAGGTCGTCACAACCACATTGCAGGATTTGTATGTTATTGCAAAGGAAACTAAGACACTAAGGTCTTCATTCCTAGGCACAATGGAAACATATAAACAACTTATCAACATAATTATTTAGGTGTAAACCCCAGATAATTAACTAGATATCTTGGGATGAAAACCACCTCTCTTTCGAGGATGAAAAGTCTACTAGTATATTGAAGTTGGAGTTTAGAGACGAACGCTAGATTACAAACTTTCTAATGAGTTCTAATATAGTTCCTATAATAAAAACATACAAATCAATAACAATACGACTTACTTGATGTTCTTAAGCAAGAACGCTGATTTCTCTTCTAGACCTGATGCATCTTTTAAAGATCTCAAAATGCATGGTGGTTAAGGCGTGTAGCCTTGGAGATTTAACCAAGTAAGATTACAAGGAAAGATCTAGGCTAGGAGATATTGCTTGAATAATCTTTATTCCTAAAATACACAAATCACACGTTTACAAGTTTAATAAATCAAATCGTGATCTTTTTAGTTTACTCAATTACAATCGATTACATCAATCAGATATTCTAAATTAGGATAAAATATTCATGATATCTTCTACTCCTTGCTATCCACACATCATATCTTCTTCAAAGATCTTGGTTGTTGCGTCGATGCGGTTCCCTCCCATTTCTTATTACTTTGTGCAAGTCTTGATAAATTTTTTATAGCTTTATATATGATAATACTTGCTTATATATCCTATGTAGTTGTCAAGTTCAAAAGCAGAGAAATGAAGGAAGGGAAAATCATGGGAACTCACGTTCCATGGGTTTTTATTCCAAAATTTCCCCCTTTTTGACGATGACAAACTAATAATAGTAAAAGCATGTGAACAATAGGCAAGGAGAATTATTAAATCATAAAACAAAGATACATAGGAAAATAACTGCAAACTTCCCCCCCTTAACTTATGAGCACAATATCTAATTCTCCCTAAGAGTGATGTCGGTCCTATTGGTTCCAAAATTACTGAGTATATCCCCCCTTTTGACATCATCAAAAAGATAAAAGAGAATCAATGTAAAAAGCATGGAAGAGAGGAGCAAAGAATTTTAAATTTTAATATTATAGCATGGTGGGCCAAAGACAAGGCAAGCACAAACACCAAAACAGAAAGGAAAGATATGAAAATAAAAACAATAACCAACAAGGAACATAAGGCTTGATGTGCTAAGGAACCCCAGGGAATCTAAGCTAGAAACATCAACAAGGAACACTAAGAGGAAGTGGGAGACTGCTTGGCAAGGAAAGGATCAATGAAGTGGTTAAAAGCATAACTCAGGTTCCTTATAGAAGTTGTGACCTCTTGCAGTTCAGCGCAACTGAAGGAACTCGCAGAATCAACAACAATGTCCTCACCAGAAACTGAAGACTCAGGCAAAGTTCGTGTATGTCATGGATTTAGCTCCTTCTACTCATTCACCTTGAGGAGGCTGATGTAACTTACATCCATCATGTGCTAGTACATCGTCTTTTTGTCAGACACTAGATAAACTCCAAGACTCACCTGAAGATCCTTGATCATAGTAGGAAACGACAGCGAGTGCGACATATGGGTGTGACAAGCATGCATATGATGCATGATGATGTGAGGCAGATCCAGAGGTTCCCCGTATATGATCTTATCCATAAAGACCACATCACCAATCAAAGTCATGTTCCTCATCTCCTTACGAGGAATGATGTTGTAGATGATGAATGAGTGCAACAATTTGTAGGGGAGAGAGAGATACTGGGTGTTGAGATTCTTGGGAGGATAGGAGCCATACATGAACTTGATGAACTTCTCTTTCTTTGTAGGCTAGTTATTCTTCATTATGGTGAAGAACCCAAAACTAGCAGGAACTCCCAGCACAGTTTCGATCATCTCCGTGGAAATACGAAGAAGGCGACCAGTGATTGTAACAATGATGTCCTGAGGAGGCACATCATCATCATCCGTTGCAGTGGATACCGAGAACAACTTTTACCAACCTTGAGTGACCAGCAAAGCTTGGAAGGCCTCAACATCATCCATACCCAGATGCCAGAAAGAGTCACAAGTAAAGAGAGGACCAAGGATATTTCTTTTTGCAAACTTGGGTTTGATGGCTTCAGAGGAGCCGTAGGGGAACTCGAGGAGAAGGAGACATGGACCTTGGCTGACCTTGTGTGTTCAACAACCCTAAAGAGCTTGGATTTTTTGGATGGCCTCTTTGGAGGACTTCCCTCATCCTCAGACATGTCTTTGAGGTGTTGCATACATGTGGACACTGGTTTCTTTGGTTCCACAAACTCAATCGTAGCAAACTCCTCTTGATTGACAACAACATGGGGAGTGGGGTGTTGGTGAGAGTGTGCATGGTTGTTGACTTAATGGGATTTTCGAGAGGAGGGTAATTTTTGGGATTTTTTAGATTCTTCATATTTTTGGGGAAAACAAGGTTCTTTGGGGTGGAGGCGGGTATGAGAGCGGTGGTGGTGGTTAGTTGCTTTGGAGGGAATTGGTGAGGTTTGAGGGCGGAGGAGGAGGGGAGCACCTGAGCCGATGTATTTTCAAGAACTACCGGAGAGGAGATGGCCATCTAAGGAACTTCCTCGGTTGGTGGAGCAGACGAGGAGGGAGTCTCTTCCTCGCAACCAAACTTGATTGCACAACTTGTCCAGAAGCTTCCATCTGTTTCTAGAATGCCTCTCACATCTTGGGTTGGGATTTCGATAGAGTGGCGGAGAACTTCTTGTCTGAGGTCATTGTAGGTAAAGATTGAAGCTTTGATAGAGTTGAGATGCAAATTATGTTTGGAGAGCAAAGGCAGAGAAGGCCGTGAAGTGCACTAGGGTAAAATTTCCCTTAAATACCCAAAGATTTCCTTCTCACAACGGTCATAGAGCATCCCTTAAATCTCAACCACAAAATTTGTTCCTTTCTTAAGATTGAAAATTTCCAAAATCAAATTTATCTCCAACGTTCAAAAATTTTAAACCTACCTTAATTATCTGATGAGGAAAGCTGAATGAAGGCGCAACGAAAAAAAAAGTAATCATGATTCTGAAAAACAAATTCCAAGAAAACGGCGAAGAGCACATCAACTTTCAGCAAACAAGATTCTTCTTAACTTCCCAAAATGAATGTGGTTGTGGTTGGATTTGGATGCATTTAATTTAAGGGTTTGTGTTGAGCTGTTTGTTTCAGATTGTTAGGATTTATGGTTTTTCGTACGGATTTTTTGTTTATGTTGTTGTTGGGTTGTTTTGTTGGATTGTTTGTTTAGATTGGTTTCTGTTTGAATTTTGCAATTCTGATTAGCGTATGGCTTGTTATATTTTAAGTTTAGAGTGCAGATGATATATAATGCATTATGTATGTCATGAGTTATTCCATACACGACGTATGGAACATAGGCATACACGACGTATTGAACATATGCGTACACGACTTATGGAACATAGGCATACACAACGTATGAATTTACACATTCCATACAGAATGCAGTTCATGAATGGATACATATAGTACATGAACTTTTAAGTGGAACAGATTGAACCTTACACACACCATTAAATTGAACCATAAAATACAAAATAAAACTCTAGTACATCAAAAGATACAACCTTACAAACAACACAAAACTCTAACACATAATAATGTTGGTTACAACAGAATTACCAAGGCTTTGAACCTCATCCATATTTCTCATTAGTCAAGGCTTTGTTTTCTGCAACAAGTGCAACATTTTATTCCATTAGTTCAATATTTTTGGCCTCAATTGCAGCTACTCTGTTCTGATCTCTTAACACGTACTCTCTCATCAATTCGAGCCCATTCTCCACTCCACCAACCTTCGAAAAGTGATACAAATTCTCCTCATTTAATCGGAGTATAACATGTCTTGCACGACCTGTGTATGGAGGATCGATCCAATTCATATATTTCCACCCATCATCCTCATCAGAAGATTCCCATGACCTATCAGGGCATCCTCAATGCCTTCTCCCGTAGTTCACCTTATGATGACCGAATTCTTCAGTACACGCCTGCACAGTTGGTTGTTTGCTGCACCAACAGATCCTCTGTCCCGGATTCATTCGTTTGTTGTCAAATAAATTAAATTTACACAACTATGTAAACAATGTGTTACAACTAAAATAAAACAATCAAAACCCAAGATACATAATCAAAATTAGTGATTTTTACTCTATAGGAGAAATAAGCACAACTTCATACATGATTTAGGATTTTCGTGTGGATGTATATATAGACGAGGAAAATAAAGTTGATGGGCCAAATTAGGGTTTTAAAGCCCAAACTCGTGATGAAGCCCAAGTAAGAAAACAAGTTCTTGCAAAGTACAGTTGTATCAAACTGTATCCAAGCATACTAAAACTATTCCAACTCTGAATACATTCCATACTTAACGTGTGGATGTATTCCATACATGACGTGTGGATGTATGGCATACGTGACGTGTGGATGTTTCTCATACGTGACGTATGAATATACACATTTCACACAGAAATTGGTTGGGTTATGTTTTGACTTGTGAATGCATGTCCTAATCTGTATTCTGTATTAAGCCACTTAAACTCAGCTAACACATCTTCTAAATGACATGGATTTCAAAATGGGCCTGCTTTGGTTAGGTTTTTGGGCCTTTTTTCTGCATCGGCCCAAAACTAAAAAACCCTAGTAAAACCTCGTCTACAAATTCACTACCTCAACAAACCCTATTATCACCTTCAACTCTCATTTTCATTGCGCCGTAAAAAGTAGGTTTGAAGTTCTTACTTTCACTGATCTGGTTTGCTATTTTTCTTGTTTCTAACTTGTTTTACTTACTTTGTATTACCGATTCAAAACCAACATGGCATCATCTTCATCATCCTCAGTACCACCAGCACGCAGCTGGATCCAGTGTTCAATGAATAGGTGTTCCCAACAAGTGAAGGTGTTCATTGCTAATGACAAGAACTAACCCGCAATGTATGGCCGAAGGTTTGTTACATGCAGATGTAACTTCAGGTACATGTTTCTTGACCCAGAATATGACAACCATCATCTCCATGTCAAGACAAAATTGCTGAAGGAAAACAATGACATGAAAGGGAAACTGGGAATCCTTAACATAGAGAGAGATTTGGGAACGGCCAAATATTTTATTTTAGAGCTTTATTAGGAGGAATATGCTTCTGACTTTGATTAGTGTTCTTAGGTTTTTTTTGTTAAGATTTAATGATATGTGTCTTGTAAGGTTTTTAGTCTCTGCTAAGTCTATTTTAGTTTTCTATTTCAAGAATGTTTAAGTTTATGCTGAGTCTATTGTAGTTTTTGGATTGTCTGTTTTAGTTTATGTTGAGTCTGTTGTAGTTTCTGGATTGTCTGTTTTAATTTTTGTTGAGTCTGTTGTAGCTTCTGGATTGTATATTTTAATTTATCTATCTCTTGTAGTTTATCGGAATCTGTTTCACTTAACCCATCTAAAAATAAAAAAAAAGAGCAGACAGGACAATACCTCTGTCAAAAGCAGCCAAGCTATACAATTAAACAAAGTAGACAAGACAATACCTCTGACAAAAATCAGACAAGACAATACCTCTGTCAAAAGCATACAAGACAAAGCAGACAATATCTCTGAAATCTCTTGAGTGAAAAATACATGCATTCAATTCTTTAGAGGTGTATGACATTACAATTAAACATTGTTAGGAATGACAATAACTCTTGAACTATCATCGTCTTCATCTCCGTCTTGGATTATGATGGTATTTTGGGTTAATGGCCTTCCTCGTCTTCGTTTCGGGGGTATGTAAGAAAAACATCGAGCAAACACTTCATCATACAAATTTGCGGCATATTCTTAACAATTACGCTCCCAAAGATCATAAACAGGTGGTAATGGACATTCACTGTGAAGACGGATCTGAGATAATAAACAACATTGTGCATAATTAAATTTACATGTAATGCAAAGTACAAATACACTAAGTGATTAAAGTTTTAAAAAAAACATACCGGGATGAAATGTTGTTCCTTTGAGAGTAGTAATAGGCAAACAGTTTTCATCTTAAATCCAGGTTGACCATACCAAGTTGGAAGTCTAAGAGGCAAGAATGTCTGGAGTATTTTCTCGCCTATACATACAAAGACACAATTACATGCTGAAGCCACCAGACATCCCATTTCCGGTACGGTAAGCCAATGATCCCTTGGGGCTGATATGGTGTCGCTTTCCCACGTAAGTTGATGTATGGCGGACTCCAATGTCGATTTTTTTGTCATTGCAATCCTCATTCCTTCAAGGAAATGTCAAATCTCTTTAGCTTTGCGTAACATCTCTTTGCGTATGAACTTCCATTGGTTTTGGTTCCCAACTGTTTCCATAGCAAAAGACCTAAATCCTAAGTTTCCATCGACCACGATCTCAAAATAACCCTTCATATAATCGCGGTTGCATGGACGTAGGTTAGTCTTGTAGTTCGAAGGCGCCCTCATTTTTTGTCTAACTGGGCAAATAATCTCAATGGACTAAATCGCCTTAGGATGAGGTCAATCAATCAAGACAAGACCAAAAACTAGGACGTCCTCGACAATTTAACCAGATGATTTGAATGAGACGAGAGTAGGATGAGTTTAGCTAGACTAATAAGGATTACAAATAGATGATGGGTCGTAGGATGAACACTTCCGTCGGTCGGATATCCTCTGGGACCTCGATATGACTTAAGTGATTACAGTGTTTGTGAAGATTACAAAGAGATTAGTAGTTTCGTGGAGAGTTGTTGGGTGTGGTTCTCTGTCTCCTGAGGCTCTCCAAAAGTCCTATTTATACTTGGATCAACCTTCCTAGAATGGCCTTGATTTGCTCATAAATGCTCTGGATTCCGTCTTTAATGCTCTTGATTGTGCTTGATTCTCTCTTAAATGTCTTTGACTTTCCCTTTGATTGTTGATATAATGCTGATAGCAATGAATGAAGAGATATCAGGCGAGATTTCCGGCGATCTTGGTGGAATTTGATCATTTAAGTTTTCTGGGCGTCCGTCTTGACTTAGGACCAAATGGACTATGGTCGTCTTGACTTAGGACCAAATGGACTATGGTCGTCTACGTCTTCAATTCAAGTCTGATTCCTGGACCGGCAAAATCCGGGCCCAACAATTGCCCCAAATTCATCTTAGTCATTGTTGCGAGGCGATGGATGAGATGAATTTTCAAATCTTCGTGGACGACGCCTCCTGGTGATTGAAATTGTATGTGTTGTCTAGTTGTGAGACGTTTGGTGAGTTGTGTGTAAGTTATAGCCATGTAAGGCATTTAACTTGTAAGTGTGTGCTGCGCAAGGTTGTTTATTTGTAGTTAGGTACCATATTTAGGGTTTGTCACCCATGTCGTGTGTTTGTCATGACGTGTATGTTAGCGCTTTGATGTAGACCGAGGAGAAAAGCAGTTTGTTTGCTGTGTATTTGTAAGGTTGTTTCCCTTGTGTAAGATGTTAAAATCGTATGTCATCTCCTCGTGTACCGATCGATCGTGTAATGTAATGTAAAGGGTCGTCACCCGTGTGTATGTAAATGTAACGTGACATGTCAAGTCAATTTGTTTGAAGCTGATTTTGATAGCTTGTTTGCGTCAAACTGTGAAGAATCTTCATGTACCTCGTAAGACAAAAACCTATGACAAGACTAGTGCTCGTCTTTTTCGTTAGTCCTCCAATTGTAACATTAGTAATACTTTGCAAGACCATATATTATATTTAGAAATGACACTCATGTGATTGTAGGTTGACATGTAAAGGTCAATTATTTTGTAATTCAGAAAGCATAATTCATGTAACGAGTGCAAGTAGTAAATACAAACTGTAAGATGTAATGAATTACTTAGAAATGATATGGATGAAGCCTATTATCCCTTCGATGACGGGTTGTCCTTTCATGGTCATCTTCATCGTGCTCCGAAAATTCTGTTTCAGCTTGCATGTCTTCTTCGAGTTGGACTTGAGCCATTGCCTTAGCTTGAGCGTCTTCAAAGGTCTTGCATGGATACATTATCAAGTCTTTGTAGAGATCGCTTCTTTCGTAGAGCCCCCGACCCAACACTTCTATAGAAGTTAGTACGTCACAATCAAGGATCCCAACTTTCTCCCGATTGAATCGGTTCAAGTAGTCCCTTAATGTTTCATCTTGCCCCTGTATGATCCGATATAGGTCACTGGACTGTCTCTTTAGTTTGCGACTACTGGCGAATTGGTTTTTAAATGAATCAACTAATTCGGCAAAAGAGGCGATAAATCCTCGTGGCAGATGCATGAGCCATGTCAGGGCGGGCCCAGACAATGATGACCCAAAACTCTTCCACATAACCGCCTCTTGGCTCTCTGGGTCGCTGGTACCGTCGTAACTAGCCATGTTTGGCAAGTGGAATTTTTTCGGGATCTCTGCCCGAGTGATTTCCTCGACGAACGGTGAATCCTCGAATCCGTCTGGGGCTTCTTTCTCGATAGGACGAGGTACGTCTGGGATCCGAGCAATTCTCCCATCCAAAGCCTTGAGACGCTCGTTGAGAGCTTGGTCTATGAGCATCTGAATTTTTTTGCTTGGTGGGACCTGCATTTCAGCGATAGATGTCCTACGGTCGTTCGCGGGAGTCATGTCCACGTCCCCCATATTGAGCCTGGTTTAGACGTCAGAGATGTTTGCGGTCCTTCTAGTCCTGACCACATTGGACCTTGACGACTGTACCCGCGCTCTAAGAGATAAATTTTCACTCATTAGTTTACCATTAGATGCGGATAATGCTTCATAGCGTTGGCGCTGATCGAGCATCTCCTGACGGAGTGTTTCCAAGGACTGGTACATCTGTCGCATCACCTTCCGGGTTGACTGGGAGATTTCCTCAGGGACGAGGTTGTCGTTGGACTTTGTCACCAGATCGTCCTCAGTTTGGCCAGGTGTCTCCACAATCGGAGTGCCATCAGGATTGGGAACCACAGGGGCCAAACTTAGGACTAGAGTCTCAGAGATCTCATTCACCATCTTGATTGATTGTTGGATGACTTAGTTAAGACCTGAAATCGATTGATTGCCCCACGGTGGGCGCCAAATTGTTTTGGGCAAATAATCTCAATGGACTAAATCGCCTTAGGATGAGGTCAATCAATCGAGACAAGACTAAAAACTAGGACGTCCTAGAAAATTTAACCAGATGATTTGAATGAGACGAGAGTACGATGAGTTTAACTAGACTAATAAGGATTACAAATAGATGATGGGTCGTAGGATGAACACTTCCGTCGGTCGGATATCCTCAGGGACCTCGATATGACATAAGCGATTACAGTGTTTGTGAAGATTACAAAGAGATTAGTAGTTTCGTGGAGGGTTGTTGGGTGTGGTTCTCTGTCTCCTGAGGCTCTCCAAAAGTCCTATTTATACTTGGATCAACCTTCCTAGAATGGCCTTGATTTGCTCATAAATGCTCTGGATTCCGTCTTTAATGCTCTTGATTGTGCTTGATTCTCTCTTAAATGTTTTTGACTTTCCCTTTGATTGTTGATATAATGCTGATAGCAATGAACGAAGAGATATCAGGCGAGATTTTCGGCGATCTTGGTGGGATTTGATCATTTAAGTTTTCTAGGCGTCCGTCTTGACTTAGGACCAAATGGACTATGGTCGTCGACTTAGGACCAAATGACTATGGTCATCTACGTCTTCAATTCAAGTCTGATTCCTGGACCGGCGAAATCCGGGCCCAACAAGGTGCACCAAACGGTTTAGCAATCCTATGCTTCTTGGGAGGTGTTTCTTCCAAATCTCTAGACTTCATCTCTTGATCAGTGATTTCCAATTCATATATGTTTCTTTGTGTAGATCTTGGCGCTTTGTTAGGATCTCCTTAGGGACGACCACCGATGTGTTTTGAAATAGGCGGCTCTTTGACAGGAGTATCCACTTTACCTATCTCTCTGACAGATAGCACACACTTCTCATGATCATGTGGTGACAAGGTGGGGAATGTTTCTTCATAAAATTCGTCAAATAAACGTCTGTTTACGTTTCTCTTAGATGGCATGGTGTATCCACTTCTGCCAAAGACAGTGTACTCCAAAAAGAAATCAAAGACGAAGACTTAATTGGCCTTTGTTGCTTCAAACAACTCTCAATGTCATGGACACACAACATCCCATCTCTCACCTTGATTCCACAATTGCAATATTGTGGATTGTACATGCCTTCTACACCTTTCTCGTATTTTTTAATTAAGAGCTTGAATTGAATGCCTTGTACGAAACTTTCCACTTCACATGTACAAACGAACATGAATGGTGGGCAAGTGTAAAGCTCTTTGTTAGAGTCTCGTTAAAAGAACCCAATATCTCTTTTAGCTAGTTTCCTGCCATAGTTTTGTATTCCGCGAACACTATATCGAGCCTACATTGTCCTCCACTCAAATATGACTTCAAACAGGAATGTGCTCCTTCCACTCTAGAATTTTCTGAAAGTGTTCAAAATCTAGCACGGTCGGGAACTGAGATTCTTCTTGTTCTATAAAATTCACATTTATACGTCGCGTATGGATTATTTTCGTGCGTGGCGTATTGATGTGTTTTTCAAGAGAACATGCATATGAACGTGTAAAAATGAAAATAACATGTACAAGTTTTAATACATCACGTATGGATGTGTTCCATACGTGACGTATGCATTTGCATTTTAACATAACTAGTTGTTAAACGTGGTAAATTGAATAAAACTGTATAACTATAAGTACGGATAAAGTACATGTTTGTTGTGTTGCTTCCAAGAGTGAACACGTTATCCGTCCATGCCGACACACATCTTTCTTTGAAAGGACCAATCCTATTGTCTCTAACATATTGTAGTACGGAATAATGCGCCCTCCAATTTGTCTTAATAATATGCAACTTTCTTTCAAATCCTTCTTCGGTTGTTTCCTTGAACAAGCCGTAATAGAGGTTGAATAAGTTTTTTCCCTTGACTTTCAACCCCATATCGTTTGAAGCTTTGGCCTCTATGCTTTTCCTAATATTTCGTCTACATAGAAGAAACTTTTCATTTGGCCATAGAGTCCGTTGCATTTATCAAAGCTTGTTTAGGGTCCGTAACAATGCAAGTCGGTGTTGCTCCAATTCTTCTATACATCTCTTGAAGTTGTTGCATAGCCCACAAATAATGCTCTTTAGTCTCGCCCTCAATAAATGCCCCACGAACAACAAAGTTCCTCCATGTAGAAGTGATTCCAACAATCTCGAAAAATGGAATTTTGTACCATAAAGGGTTAATTTGAAATAATATTATTGCAATGTTATGGAAAATCATACTTGATGGTCAATAATCACACAAAACTTACTTGATTGTGCTATATGTGGAGTCCATTAGAAGTACATACGGAAATGCCTGTAGGAGCTTCATTGATTCCGGACTAGCAAAAAACATATCACCGATCTTAGACGGGTCTTCCTTGCTTGGCATATACTCCATGAAATAGTTGTTCTCTTGACAGTTTTTGACAAACTCTTGAACAACAGTTCTTCCTTCCCTGTTTTCGCTCCTTATCTTGGCCATCTGATGAGGCTAAAGACGTAGTGCCAAATCAAAGAAAACCCTAAACACTAACTAGAGTATAGCAAGTAAGTAGAGGTCGAACCCAAGGGAATAAAAAAACCAAATCAATGCAGTCAAGTGAAATATCAACTAGTAATAAGTAACCAAAGGGGGGGGGGTTGATTGCAAGAACACACAAGTAACCAGTAACAAGCAGAGGGAGTTTGGGTGAGAATATTATGCGAAGGGGTTTCACCTAGCAAGTATCCACACAACAGTCAATCAAGTTGATCATAGATTTATCTCAAGTTCTATTCACTCCTAGGGAATGTTCCTATTCCAATCTTTAATATATCAGCAGGCCAACCGGTCCTGATAATACTTACTATTCAGCAATCAGGGAAACCTCTCAAGATTAGATGAAATAGCAGCAAATGGCACATGAATCATAAGGATGCATGCAATAACTTACAACCGTCAAGTATTAACATGCAATCAATTCTCTTTCATAAAAACAATCAACTACCAGATCATGCAGATATGAGTGCTACACTGACAAGGAATTCCACCGTATATTCCTAGTCTAGCAATAGAAAACTATCAATCAAACTAGGTGATCAAGCTAGCAAAACTAATAGAAATCAATAGATGAAGAACAAGAGAATTAATACAAACCCATAGGAAAAGAACAAGAGTTTAGAAATCTCACAACTTAATAACTGAAGGTTTCAACCGCTAAGTAAAACAATGGAGATTAGTTCCTGCTCATGGTTGCAGAACTAAATTGTCTGATGGAAAAGATGATGAAAAGATATAAAGAACTAGGGTTCTTAAATAGAGACTAACCCTAAAAATATATGGTAAAAGAAATATCCTAAACAAATAAAGAAATAAAAGAAAAGGAAAATAAAACATAACTCGGTGAAAACTTGTGAGTTGAATTCTCAATTTGCAGGCCCTGCTTCCTTAATTCGGCCGACATCACCATCTTGCAAAGCTCACGAGCAGCCCAAATCCTCCAGGCCCAGCTTGCACGGCCCATCTTCAATTTGATTGTAGCAGCTACATTTACGGCCCAAACTTCAGCTGCTTCCTTCACTTCTTCCGCGTGGGCCTGCTTCAATCCGAGTGGACTCCTCCTCCTTAATACATGGGCCGGATTCAAATAATGGCCCAACTCTTCAATATATATTAACGTGGCTTCTGCTGCTGTAAGGTAGCGATCGCCATCAAACCATGGCGATCGCGGTCGCTCCTGATTCTAAACTCGTCTTTTCTTCTTCAACTCTTCTTAACTCCAATTCTTCATTTTATATCTTCTAAGTCTTCATAATAACTCCAATGATCCATAACATAGAAATGTCTCGAAAATCATATGAATATACTCCTAATACAATGTAATAATCCCTAGTTACGCTATATAAAGTGTAGCGTATCAAATACCCCCATACTTAGACTTTTACTCGTCCCGAGTAACTTACAGAAAAGCTACCCATACAATAAAATACTCAAAGCCTCAGGAAGTGCAAGAATATCTCCTAGTGATTACATACTCAATAAACTCCTCCAAACATACAAAACACAATCAAGAACAATGTGATAAAATAAACACATACCCAGAACTACACCTTATTTCTCCAAGTGGCCTACCCGAATCGTCCTATACGCCTCCTTCTTATGTCTCCATACACCAAGATGATAAAGATCCTAAAACACTCAATTTTTTAATAACACTCATCTTGCTTGGGCGCCCTTTCGAGTTTTCATCCCAACCACTCAATAATTGTTTCAGGCTCACAAACTCACATCTCTCAAGACTTATTTTTGCCCCAGCCTAATGCCGGTCAAGCCACCTTCTTATTGCATAGATCTTGCTATCCAAGGATTTTGTATGCCTTTTTTCAATTTTTGTGGCTTTTTCATACAATATATATATTCAATAAGCTCATGCAGATACAACCAACACCCAAATAATTACATGTGAATACATTCTCCCCCCCCCCCCATACTTAAACATTGCATTGTCCTCAATGAAATGGAAGACATAAAAACGAACCCAGGGAAGGAGACAGAAGACTCACATACAAGGTCGGATGACCTTCCTCCAATAAAACTCAAACTGTGGTAGAATGAGAAACTAGATGAGCACTAAATGTAATCCAATAATGCATAGTTCATCTAAAGCAAAAGAAAGAATACCTCCAAAGTAGAAGGTGACCCAAACAAATCAACTCCTTGCAAAGAACATGGTCACCAACAAGCTAAGCTTCAGCGAATGTAGATCTAGAATGATAATACCAATGAAACCAAACTTGATGTAATACAGCTCCTTACTTTCTTTTCTCTCATATTTTTTTTCTGCACTCTATTTTTTTTTTTAATCCGATATATTATTTTTTTCTCGGAATGATTTTTGGATTTTTTTTTTTTTTTTTTTAGACAGGAGAGAAGACTTACAGCGAAATTGGCTACTGACTGTAGCTGACCCTAAGCTTCGGTGATTTCCTCCTGTCCATATAAAAACTAAAAAGAAAATTAAACCGAACAAAAACAAATAAAAAAACTCAAACCTCGGGTTGCCTCCCGAGTAGCGCCTTATTTTATGTCGTGGCTCGACATGAAACTCAAGAGATTTAACTAACGCCATTTGGCTTTGTGAAAACCGTCTCTTGTCTGAATTCTCTCTTGAACCACTCATGGAACGCCTTGAATCTCGTCCCTCTTACCTTGACCACCTTGTCTTTAGCAATGAAGGTGGTTTCATTCACTTTCTCCTCATTGACCGTATCAGGCGGCTGTTTAAGCTCAATGTCAAGTGCCTGCACACTAGACATCAATGGTATCTCGCCTGGCGAGGTCAGTAATGGAGGGCGATTGCCCAAAGGATGTGGAGAGAGTTTACCTTTAGGCTCTGGCTTAGCCTGGCACTCCTGCATGTTAGTAGATAAAACAACGTCTACTTTTGGGGGCTCTAAGATATTCTCTAAAATTGGTTGTAATTTATCCTTACAAGTAGGCTTAATCACATCAATAGCACATAGAGAATTCTTATCAATGGGATCCATATCATATATATTATATTCTACCTTATCCCCATCAAACTCCATAGATAGAGTCCCACTATTAACATCAATTTTCGTTTGTGCAGTTTTCATGAAAGGTCTACCTAATAGTATAGGTGTGACATTATTAGCATGCTCCATATCCAACACAAAGAAATCAGCAGGAAAAATCAGATCACCAACCATAACAAGAACATCCTCAACAACCCCTTTCGGATACACAGTAGACCTATCAGCAAGTTGAATAACAGTTCCTGTTTTATGCAAGGGTCCTAAGCCTAGTGATTCATACAAAGAGTAAGGCAAAACATTGATTGATGCACCTAAATCTAGCATGGCTTAGTCAAATTTAGTTTCACCAATCACACATGGAATGCTAAATATGCCTGGATCACCACATTTCTTAGGCATGCGTTTTTGAAACACAACAGAAACTTGTTCACTTACTTCAACTTTCTTCTTTCCTTTCAGTTTTTGATTTCTTTTAATAGTGCAAACTTCTTTCAAAAACTTAGCAAATCTAGGAATACACTTAACAAGTTTGAGCAAAGGAATGTTTACCTCACACCTACTAAAAGTTTCGAAGATTTCTTTGTCGTCATCCAGCCTCCGAGTATCCTTCAACGCCTCAGGAAAGGGAGCAACAGGCTTCTGGGAAAATAGAGGTGAAAAATTCAGGCGAACATAATCGTCAATGTACTCAGGGGACTCCCGACGATCGCCATCAACTCTTGGCGATCGTGGCCGAGAGATGTATGTTTCTGCAGAAGACCCGCGATCGCGGGTATCAATCCGCGGTCGCGGATTGTTGTCGAAATCTGATGTAGCCTCTGGAGTGGAATGGCGATCGCCATCGCGGTCAGGATGCAGATACTGTTTTGCTCTTTGTAATCTCATGGCGATCGCCACTCAGATCTGGCGATCGCGGTTTCAAGATTTTGGATGCTTGATTCCGTCTTAGCGTTTTGTTGCATCACAATCTGAGCTAAGGACTTGATCATATCTTCAGCAGTCATAGAATTCTGAGGTCTAGGTTGCTGATAATTAATATTAGAAGAGTCATACCTTGGCCTTGGTTGCCATCCACCAACAGCGTTTACCTCAGCATTGGGATCATGAAGGGAAGCATTTTTCAGCATCAAAGCCTTTACCATCTCTTTCAACTCATTCATGTCAGTCTGTAATTGATCTGAATTAATTGCTTTGACTGAGTGGGATCCCTGTCTACTGCTAAACTTCCTTGAACTTTCAGCCAGCTCTTCAAACATTTCAGTGGCCTGAGGTATAGTTAGTTTCAGAAAATTACCTCCACAAGATGTGTTTACCATTCGACGATCCTCATCAATCAGCCCACTGAATAAGTACATAAGAAGATCATGGTCAGTATAACTATGGAATGGGCAGCTTGAGCAAAGCTTCTTGAATCTCTCATAATACTCATAGAGACTCTTAGTTGAATGTTGTTGAAGATTCGTGATCTCCTTCTTCAAGCTGCTCAGTTTTGTGGCTGGAAAATATTTATCCAAGAAGACTTTCTTCATCTTAGCCCAGGTATCAATACTCCCCGGAGCTTGATAATAAAACCAATCATTCGCAGCGTCTTTTAGAGTAAATCTGAAAGCTCTCAGCATGACCTGCTCCTCAGTAACACCTCTTGGCTTCATACTAGAACATATGGCATGGAATTGAGCCAAGTGTTTGTTGGGATCTTCTCCTGCTAAGCCATGGAAATGTGGTAGCTCATGAATTAAACCAGCTTTTAATTCAAAATTCACACCTTCTTCAATCTCAGGAAACCTCACTGCCAAAGGTTGTTGGTTTAAGTCTGGGGAAGTGAGTTGCCTCATAGTAGGCAATGGCGGTCCATGTCGATCACCCATCTCGTTATCTTGGTTCAGAGCTGCTCTTTGGTTCCGAAGGAACGTCCTTTCAATCTCTGGGTCAAAGGCAACAAAAGATGAATCAGTAGCACGGGTCTGAACCATAAAGGTTCACACCAAACAGTTGATAATTTCACAATTAACACAGAATCAGAAAAAATTCAATTCCCCCGCAACGGCGCCAAATTTGATGAGGCTAAAGTCGTAGTGTCAAATCAAAGAAAACCCTAAACACTAACTAGAGTATAGCAAGTAAGTAGAGGTCGAACCCAAGGGAATCAAAACACCAAATCAATGCAGTCAAGTGAAATATCAACTAGTAATAAGTAACCAAAGGGGGGGGGGGGGGTTGATTGCAAGAACACACAAGTAACCAGTAACAAGCAGAGGGAGTTTGGGTGAGAATATTATGCGAAGGGGTTTCACCTAGCAAGTATCCACACAACAGTCAATCAAGTTGATCATAGATTTATCTCAAGTTCTATTCAATCCTAGGGAATGTTCCTATTCCAATCTTTAATATATCAGCAGACCAACCGGTCCTGATAATACTTACTATTCAGCAATCAGGGAAACCTCTCAAGATTAGATGAAATAGCAGCAAAGGGCACAAGAATCATAAGGATGCATGCAATAACTTACAACCGTCAAGTATTAACATGCAATCAATTCTCTTTCATAAAAGCAATCAACTACCAGATCATGCAGATATGAGTGCTACACTTACAAGGAATTCCACCGTATATTCCTAGTCTAGCAATAGAAAACTATCAATCAAACTAGGTGATCAAGCTAGCAAAACTAATAGAAATCAATAGATGAGGAACAAGAGAATTAATACAAACCCATAGCAAAAGAACAAGAGTTTAGAAATCTCACAACTTAATAATTGAAGGTTTCAACCGCTAAGTAAAACAATGGAGATTAGTTCCTGCTCATGGTTGCAGAACTAAATTGTCTTATGGAAAAGATGATGAAAAGATAGAAAAAACTAGGGTTCTTAAATAGAGACTAACCCTAAAAATATATGGTAAAAGAAATATCCTAAACAAATAAAGAAATAAAAGAAAAGGAAAATAAAGCAAAAAAGGAAAATAAAACATAACTCAGTGAAAACTTGTGAGTTGAATTCTCAATTTGCAGGCCCTGCTTCCTTAATTCGGCCGACATCACCATCTTGCAAAGCTCACGAGCGGCCCAAATCCTCCAGGCCCAGCTTGCACGGCCCATCTTCAATTTGATTGTAGCAGCAACATTTACGGCCCAAACTTCAGCTGCTTCCTTCAGTTCTTCCGCGTGGGCCTGCTTCAATCCGAGTGGACTCCTCCTCCTTAATACATGGGCCGGATTCAAATAATGGCCCAACTCTTCAATATATATTAACGTGGCTTCTGCTGCTGTAAGGTAGCGATCGCCATCAAACCATGGCGATCGCGGTCGCTCCTGATTCTAAACTCGTCTTTTCGTCTTCAACTCTTCTTAACTCCAATTCTTCATTTTATATCTTCTAAGTCTTCATAATAACTCCAATGATCCATAACATAGAAATGTCTCTAAACTCATATGAATATACTCCTAATACAATGTAATAATCCCTAGTTACGCTATATAAAGTGCAGCGTATCACCATCACATTGTACACTTGTTTTTTTTTTGTACGGTTCTTGGGAGACTTGTTGAGCATAGTGAATATCTCATCTTGTTTACAATGGGAAGTTGTCATTTCAACTACAATATTTAATTCATCGGTCTTCATTCTCCCAGCAAACGCATTCCCGAACAAGCTACTGCCAATAGGATGGTTGTGGCTACCACTAACTACAGTAAGTCTCCAAGCCCCTCTAAGCTTCTTTAGAAGCTTTAACTGGAACCAATATATACATTTCTTGGTCTTGGTGTTTTTCCTTATACCCTTTGCTTTTGAGAAATACTCTCGTCCTCTATCACAGATAAGCCGAAGTTTTCCAGAATGTGCTGAATTAGATGATCTACTCCTTCCATGGACTATGCAGAAGTTATTGGCATCTGCAATCTTTGATGCCCAATTCACTCCCTGTGCTCTAGAGGCGAACACCAAATCAGTTGTAATCACAATCAAGTAATCCATAGAGACATATAGTTCGTCTTTTACTGGAAGATCGAATTGTGGTGCAGTATGCAAAGGACAAACAAATTTCCATTCATTGTGTTAAAAACTGGCCTCACCAAATGTGAAGGCCATTGCTTGTACTCGTAACCGGTTCCAAAAGATCATGTGTTGATATCACCAAAATGTGATTGTGGTTACGTTGTTGCAATTTCGGTCCCATGTTGAGGTTGACCTATTTCTTCAATTCCCAAATCAAAAGAAGGTACGTCATTTTTCATACATTGTTGAGGAAATTGTGTGTAGTCATTAAGAGATATGTTGTCTAATCGAGTAAACACAGAGAAGTTTACCTATGCAAAAACACACGGAAAACAAACCAATTCAGTTCTGTAAGGAAGATCTATATGTCACGCATGGATACATTCCACACGTCACGTATGAGCCACATTCATGCATGAGGTATGGATATACATATTTTGCTTCGCACATAAATACTGGATTATGTATGTTGTTGAGACTAAATATGTCTAAAATTAACATTTTCAATCATTATAATCACTAAAGTTAACAAATTAACATAACCCAACATTCACTAACACTATAAAACATGCAATTTTAACCATAGGAAACTATAAATCAATCCAACACCTCAAAAGTCACCAACTGCATCATCACATTCACTAAAGTTAACAAAAATCCACAAATCAACATATTTTATCATACTACTAATACATTTAACATGTGAATCCAGAAAAACCTAACTAAATCAAACCCTAAAACAAAATAACACTTTAAAAGTCAATATTCTAGAAAAAAAATATTACCTCATTAAGATCATAACTTGAAAATGCTTCTTCTCCACCTCTTTCATTGGTGCGATCCTCTTCATTCTTCATATGGAATGAGCTTCTTTGTGAGAAAATGGTGTATTTGGAGCTCAAGATTGTTTAACAATGGGGTTTAATGGGTTTTGGAGTTTGAATTTGGAAAGAAAGATAGATAACAGGGTGTGTTAATAGGTATTAGTAGGTGTTACAGAAGTGGTTAAAAAATTGAGAGAGTTATTTCAGTTTGGTGAGACAAGACGTTCCTGCAAGCCTTAGATTCTGAAAAGTAAATCCATTACATCACGCACGAACAATATCCATACGCAACATGTGAAATGTGGTTGTGCGTGAGGTGTGGATTACATTCATACGTGATGCGTTGAAGATTATTGGTACTTTTATATGTCTAATAACACTAATTTGTATAATTTTTTTAAACATAATCAACATCAACGTTGTAGACCATACATATTGCGACAAGTTAGAGAATTACGACTAGTAAGGTTTTTACAAAGGAGGTGTTACTTGAAAAGTAAGAAGTTTTGATTTGAAGTTACCCACATTGCTAAATATACCTAATAGGCATTGAAAACAAGTTTCATTTCATTCTGTCGTCGTTTAGGCGTCGTTTCGCCAAATTGGGCCTTGAGGCCTTTTAACGTTTACGCATTGTTTCGAATCTTATTTTGTACGAGCTAGACCTTATTGGTACTTCACATGCATAATAAGACTAAGTTGTATATTTTTTTCAAACATAATCAACATCGATGTTGTAGACCATACATATTGCGACATCGTTTGGTTTTCAAAATAAGTGTTACTTCAAAAGGAAGAAGTCTTGATTTGAAGTTACCTACATGGTCAAATATCTCTAATATGGATTGAATCCAAGTTTGAATATATTCCGACAATGTTTGCACGACGTTTTGCCAAATTGGGCTTTAAGGCCTTAACACGCCACTGAAATTGACCTTTTTTGCACACATAACTACAAATACATTGAAGTTAATTACATATATGTCACTTAACATATGTAATTTCATACGTCACGTGTAGACATAATCTGAAGACTATTGCATACGCGATGTATGAATTCTTTTTTGAAATGTTGCAATCCATACGCGACGTATGGATATAGTCCATACACGACGTGCAAAAATGGGCGGTAAAAAGCAAAATGGGTGGGCAGTAAATAGAAACCTTGTATTTACGTGTTGTAGAAAATAGGATTCCTACGCTTTATTCACCAATGACTCACTGCAACCAATGACAATCTGACAGCTTAGCTCAATTACCCCACGTCACTTTGTAGCTCCGGCTTAAGTCTTGTTGACTGGACCATGGCTTGCTCTAGCTCACAACAAACACAATAGCAGGCATAGACTTAGTGCCTGTTCGGCAACGTGGGTTTTAACCTTCATTCTACAGAAAAATAAGCTAGCTTATTGAAACAATAAGCTACGATTTCAAGCTTTTTGATAAAATAAGCTAGCTTATGTTTCTTACTCCCGAACAGAGCCTTAATATCTCAACACTTACTTTTACATTATAACTTTCAAATTAAGGAAAAAGTTTTATTTTTTAGAGTTTATATTATAAAAATTAGGATTTTTATATTAGATTTTGATCTTACTTTATATTAACAATGCTCTGCAAAGTATTCCCATGGGGGGAGAAACTCCTGTCTAATTTTGGGTTGAGTTAGCGACAATGATAGTAATATGTATACCACAAATAACACCCGCAATATCTTTTAGTTGTCCTGAATTACATTAAAAGAGACAATAGCAGGGCACATGCACTACAAAGTAAATATATATATACAATGAACCATGCATGCTAGCAATTGAGTTTAAGATCTAAGTTAGGGGATCCTATTTGCACTCAGATGGGACGGAAAATCTGGTCGAATGACCGTTCTGATTTTCCGGCGAATCTGAGCTCCGCGCGGAGCTAAGTTTCGCTCCGACCGACCCGGCGGATTTACAATCCGCCAGCTTTATCCACTCGCTTTTCAAAGCTAAAAAGCGGGCGTATTTAGGATTCGCCAGATTTTTCAAAGTGAAAAAGCGGGCGGATTTAGGATTTTCCAGCTTTTTAGCCTAATTTTTTACAAAATTTTCAAGTATTCTGGCGGATTATAAATCCTCCCATTCCGTAACTCCGCGCGGATTTAAGTCTGCACCAAAAAGCAGTGCAAATAGCCTCCTTCCTAAGTTAACAATATTGACAAATCAGTTAAATTTGTCCGCTCGCCGGTGATGAATGAGCTGATTAATTATTGACTCTATTTAATTGTCCGCTAACCAGTTAAATCTGACCGCTCACACGTGATAAAATTATGACTTTGGTTGTTGGGATGCTTGATGTAAAGGAGAGTCGGGTGGATTATTGATATACCAATGGAGGTATTCATTTGGATTATGTCAAGCTGAGGTTGGAGACCATGATGGAGATGGAGGCTGAGCAAGGAATGAGGGCGTCATTGCCTTAGGGTATGAGTGTTGATCGCTTGGTATGTATACGTGGCATGCTTGACCGAGTCCTCTATGAGGAGGTAATTCTTTTAGAATGCGTGGTTTCGTTATATTATGTGTATGTAATTAAAACTAACCTAGATTTAATTTCTTGTTGCAGATTAACTAGTTTCCATTTGCATCTGTGGATTTTACTCGTCCAGAGTACACCGCGTCTATGTTTAACGTCATTTTGCAGTGTATGGATATTGAGAAGGTCTATTGTCCTGTCCGCATGCTTCGACAGTTTCGACAACTTTGACAGTTTGTCATTTTCCAAGGAGTTGTTAGATGTGTAGGATCAGGTGCCTAGACCGTTGTTACATATTCGGGAGCCACGACCGACCTAATATTGGGCAGTCACAGACGACTATGTGGATTGGTATGATTAGTTTCTCATCATCTAGTGGATCCTAGATCCATTAGACAGGATCGTCCTGCTGGCCCTCTGCGTATCCCACCATTCGTCGGGAGTTTTGCGGTACGTTTATTTTATTAATTGTGATTCTTATTTGAAAATATTATATTTTACTAACATTTTGATTTGGTATGAAGATAGCGCACTCAACTCGTCACTTGCGAGATCCGATCTTTCTTGGCGACACCCCTCGATAGGAGACCTACATATATGGATGAGTTCATGAGGCGTCTCCTTGGATTTATGACTGATGGGGCTACACTGATGGCTCCACCTCCAATTCGTCTGCCTCAGCTAATTCGGGATTCTTTTCACGAGGATGGGCAGGGAAGTGGGAGTCAGAGCCATGACGATCAGTGATGTATCATTTTTAGACACATTTTGTATAGTGTTTTTGTGTTTCTAGATACATGTTGATGATATTATGTAGTTATTTTTGTAATGTGTGGGCGAAACGACTAATAGCGCAAAAACCGACTCAAAATAACTAAAAACCAGTCAAAAAAATTAATATTGTGGAAAATGACTCCATGCGACATAAAACGGCTAATAGCAAAAAAAATGACTTGATAAAAAATGAAGTCAAATGAATAAATTTGAAAAAAGAGGCAAGAGGTCAAAATGACCAATTTATGACATGAAGGGGTTATAAAACTTCATATTGCAACAAGTGAGACAAATGGGCTAATAAAATGATATTTGAGGACATAAGTGGGTTATATGGACTCAATTCGTTTAAACACCAACAAACTCGGAGAACGTATTTTCAAAGTCGTGAAATTATAGTAAATAAGGTATGTGTTCATGAACATTAGGCTTAAAACGACATAAAACTCGTTAAAACAACCTTAAATCGCAACAAAATTCAAAAGTAAAAGTAGTATTTGACCAACACTAGTGGAAAAAACACTTGTTGCAGCGCCCTTGTTGAGGCGGGCAAAACTTTATCCGCCTCAATAGATGTTTGTTGAGGCGGGCAAAACTTTACCCGCCTCAACAACCTCAAAAAAACGGACTTGTTGAGGCGAACACATTTTTGTTTGCCTCAACAGACCCCTGTTGAGGCGGGCAGAGTTTTGCCCGCCTCAACAAGTCTTGACTTTTTGAGGCGTACATATAAAATACGCCTCAACAAGGGTCCGATTTGATATCTGTTTAGGCGGACATGTGTTGCCCGCCTCAAAAGGGTACGACCATTGGATCTCAAAAACCCTAAAATTCTCCTAGGCGCGCCTCCGCTTCTCAGTTCATACCCATTCCTCCTCACACAACTCCATAACATCTCCTCCCCACACAACATCTAGTCCCCTCTCGCCCCTCACCTCCCGTCAATTCGAAACCAAACCCTAATCCTTTGCCAGATCCGCCATTAGTGAAATCTGTAGAAGAAAAGAAGGTTTCTACTTCTTCGGATCGTGCGCCCTCAGATGGATTTGATCCGTTTGATTCGATGATTACGTCCAGGAAGAGGAATAAGCATGGATTTTCGCTTACTGTGTTTGAATGCCCGGTTTGTAGTCGGGAGTTCGGGTCCGAGGTGGAAGTGTCGGAACACATTGAGTTTTGTGTGAATGATGATTCAAAAGCTAGTGTTGATAATGGTGTTGTATCTGGATCAGAAAATGGGGTCGAAGATGAACCTGATTGTGCAAGTGAAGTAGAAGCTTGTGTTGGTGCTTATGTTTCAGGGAAGCCAAGCACTGGATCTGTTGATGTGGTGATTCGGTTATTGGGGAATAACGTTAAGGAGCCGGAAAATGCGAAGTTTCGTAGGGTTAGAATGAGCAATCAGAAGATCAGGGAAGCTGTAGGTGAAGTAGCTGGGTGTGTTGAATTGATTGAGTGTGTTGGATTTAAGCTTGTTGAGGAGGAAGGTGAGATGTGGGCGGTAATGGATGTTCCGTCCGAAGAGAATATTAGATTCTGAGAAACCAGAAACTACAAACCATGGATCAGATTCTGAGAAGAAACCTGTTGATCGACAGGTATGACACTTTTGAGCTATAAATGTGTATAGATGCCTCTGTTTAACAAGCTGTGTAGGTTTTTAGTTCACTTCTGTAAATGAATAGACATATTTGCAAATTGGTGTCTGATGGTGCATGTGAAGATGTATTGATGAGTGTATACTGTTTGATTGTTGCCGTGGATTTGGCTACAAGCTGCTATGAATATGCTTGTGGGAAGCTTCCTAGTAATATGGAGTTAATGATGGGATTGTTTAATTTCTATGTGCGAGAGTACTAGTATGTGAAACAACAGCAGGTTGCTGAGGATGCTTCTTTGAGTAGTTTGAGGTTCTTAAACAAATATGTTAATTCTTTTCTTTTCCGTCTACCTTTTCTGGCAGACAACTCTGAAATTGTACAAACTTGTTGGTGAAGAGAGATTCTTGCTTTGGGCAATTCGTAGCATTCTGTTACAGGTATTATACATCTACATACACATTGATATTGCGTACAAATTTTATTAGCTATATCATTCATACATTGTGATGATCTTAGGCATTATGGATAGTTTTTTTTTATAATCCGAAATGCTAGAAATTAGTGTGTTATTGGACTGCTGTCTAGATACTAAAAGACCTAATGTGGAGGTTTTCTTAGGCACATATGAAAAGTACTGTTGTTTAACTATGGAAAGTGTATCGAATGGAGCTAAGCTCTCTATAGCAAGTTATACGAGGAGTACAGTTTTGTCATTTTTACTGTCATATTTTTTCCCTATATTGTTTTGGAATTATGCTTATGCCTGTGAATATGGATACCTCTTGGCTTAATATTTCAGGTGTATCATCGACATGGTGGAGAAAAGTTGTTATTACTGGCTGAAGGGCTAATTAAGAAGCATATTAACTCCCATAGCTTACATGAGCCGGAAGGTATATTTTTGATATTGATGTTTTTTTGTTGTATCAAAGCTTCATATTGGTCTGACCATCTGAATATTAAACATGTTTTGCAGCTCTTATTATATATATTTCCATATTGGAACAACAAGGGAAATATAGGGATGCCTTAGAGATAATTTCAGGAAATTTAGGATCACTGCTGTCTATAGAAGTTGATCAGCTACGACTGCAGGTAGTTTCTCTTGCATTGTATCGAGACAATCTGAGATTATTTTGAGATACTTTAAGGGATAAGAAAATTTTCCATTGAAGATATGGTTCAATTTCTTATGGACTTTTACTCATTGACCTTAAGCTGGCAGGGTAGGCTGTTAGCTCAAGCAGGTGATAATGCTGGTGCTACAAGTACATTCCAGAAAATATTGGAATTACGGTATGGAAAATCCTGAACTTAAGGGCAGAACCATTTCAGTATTTTAACTGACTTGTTTTTATTTAGGGCATGTAGTTGCATGATTGTAAATTACGTTGAATGATACTTGTGATAATGTTCTACCACTCATTTGATAAGATCTAGCAATCCAATGGTTATACCACATAGCAGCCGCCGGCGCTATTCTCGCCTCCATCATCGCTCTAATCAAGGTTGCGTCGCGGTTCCTCGACGTCCTCGCTTACTTCTGGCCTCTTCTCGTCTCAACGGCGCTCTTCCTCGCTCTTGTCGTCGTTTTCGGCCGCATCTCGCCTCCCCCGCCGATGGACGAGAGAAGACTGGTGCTGGATTCCTTGATTACGTCGCTGCACAGACTCCCGAGTTGATCCCAGGAGACACTTACAAATTCGATTGAAGAAACTTCTCTTTCTTAGTAGCTTAATTTCATCTTGGATTTCTCAAGTGGAATGATGTAAATTTCCAGGAAGGAGTACGAAGAGCAGATTAAGCCGATCGATTTCGCCATCTTCATCTCCTTCGGATTAGGTTCTGTTGAAGTTTGCACAATTGATTGAATTTCTTGAGGTTGTTGATATTCTCGTCTATGTTATAAGATTTGTTGTAATATTGAATTAGTTCTTAGATTGTAAGTTTATTTTAGGTTGTAAGTTGATTGAAATTTAATAGATTCGGTGAACTGTTATAAATTTGCACAAATAATTTTTTTTTGTTTTTCATGAGCTTTGTTGAGGCGGGCAACTGTTTGCCTGCCTCAAAAAGCTGGGTTTTTTTTTGAAAATTTTACCTACTTGTTGAGGCGGGCATATTTTTGACCGCCTCAACAAGTGACTTGTTGCAGCGGACAGTTGCCCGCCTCAACAAGTATTGACTTGTTGCAGCGTCCTTTGCCCGCCTCAACAGGGGGTTTTTTGCCCGCCTCAACAGGTGTTTTTTCTACTAGTGCAATTTGTACATGTATAATTTGGATTAGTACAACTTGAATTAGTATAATTTGGATTTTGAGTATAACTTTGATTAAAACAACAAACTCTTTACTCTTCAAACATCAACTTACATTAGTATAACTTGGATTTTGAGTTATTCAATAATGATTTCATCATATTACATTAGTGTACACATGGTTTTTAGTTATTCAATAGTGATTTCATCATATTACATTAGTATAACATGGTTTTTTATCGTATAACTCTAACTAACCTCATATTACATTAGTATACCATGATCTTTATCAAATAACTCTTATATAATTCTCATTTTACATTAGTAAAACATGGTTTTATATTAATAAACTTTTAATAACCTCGTATTACACTAGTATAACATTGTTTCGGATCATATAACTCTTAATAACATCATATTACATTAGAAAATAACATTAGAAACTCAATTTAATTCATATAGGGGTTGTACTATAAGAATTAATAAATTGTAAACCCTAAACCCTTCAAACCCCAAACTCTTTTGAAATGTCTTAATGCACATACGTGATTTCTCGGTTTCAGAAGGGCCCAGTAGAAGCTTTAAGGGTATAGTTTTTTGGCCTGCTTCTGCATTGGCCCAAAACTTGAAAAAAAACCTAGTAAACCTTCGTCTATAAATACACTTTCGCAAAAACCATATTATCTCATTCAACCAACGCCATAAATCAAATAAGGTCTTTCAAGTACTCAACACAATTCAAGTTCAGAATTCTTGTCGTTCAACATTATTTGATAAGTTTTTACGCTCATGATATCTTATTCACCTTCACAGATGTGTGCTAGTTGTAACATACTCATTAAACATATTTATTTTCTTTAACGATAAACCAATGATGTCGTCATGGAGGGGTGTATCTGTAAGAAACAAGCAATTGTGCGTGTGTGTACTGAACAATTCTATTAAGATAGGGTGAACTACGGGGGAAGGTATTGGGGATGTCTAGATTTAGATGGAGGGTGCATCGATCTATAGGGTTTGGAAGGATCCTCCATACACAGATCGTGCAAAAGAGGTTATAGTCCACTTAAATGAGGATAATTTGTATCACTCTTCGACGGTTGGTGGACTGGAGGAGACGATCAAACTGATGAGGGAAATGACAACACTCCAAAACGACAATGTAATGGAACTTGAGGCCAAATATACTGAACTGATGGAAGAAAATGTTGTACTTGTTGTAGAAAACAAAGTCTTGATTGTTTAGAAATATGGAGGATGTTCAAGTAGCACTACTTAGTTTAGTGATTTTATGTGTCTTGTATTGTAAGTTGTTTAGTTTCTGGATTGAATCTTTGCAGTTTCTATTGAGTCTGTTTTAGTTTATGTTGAGTCTGTTGTAATCTGTTTTAATATATCAATGCCTTTAGTTCACCTAAACTTAGCTAAAACATTCTGTCAAAAACAGACAAGACATTACACCGACAGAGATTCAACCACTTTAAAAACCCTAGCTAAGACAAGACATTACACATTTTTGAAATTCAGTTCGTTGTCGACTGCTGAAATACTACAAATCTACTAAAATATTATAGATCAAGTCTACTGAAATATTAGAAATCAAGTCTATTGAAATATTACAAATCAAGTCATATAGTCCATAGGCTTCCCAGCTGTAAAGCGGTAATGTCGAAACAAGTCCAATTGGTAAGCATCTAGCCCTTCCCACCATTTGATGTTATTATGTAAAAATATTCTCCACGAACTGGGACAACGTGACAATGGAGAACTGCCGCGGAGCCAAACCTATATATACAAAGACAACTAATCAATAAGCATAAAGGATTTCGATGTTACATAACAATAATGTTAAGGATCACAAAAAACTTACTAGTATTCAATGATTGCGGTTTCCCACAAGTGTTATCGCAAAAATCTTTTGTGGAGGACAGGGCTCATTGTAGACTTCCTTATTGGTAACCATAAACATAGTCGGTCCCAGTTTAGTTGCACTAAACCAACATTATACATTGTGGCAAACACAAAACCCATAAATGGCATGTCAAGCCAAAAGGACCTCTCACAAGGGCTTCTCATAGTTAACTTGAGCAATAAGATCATCCCATGTTCCTTCCCGTAGACCACGTCGTATTGGCTCCCATGTTTCTCGGTTGCCAAGCAGCTCCGCTGCCAACGAAGCACGGACCATGCGATATCGACTTTGTTGCATACCAATAAGTAGAGTCATATACCGATAGCCACAATGTTCGTCTGAACGAACATCTTTCACAGAGCTCATGTATGAAAGCCAGAAATAGTCAATATTATGCACCCCCCATGTTAACCCCCATATAAATAATGGCTTCTTCTAGTTCTTCCATCTCTTCTTCATCTTCTTCTTCCTTTGTTTCATTTGCATCTAGATAGAAAGCTCTCCGGCGTACGATATACATCTCTTCATCTTCTAAATCTATGGTCTATGAAAATAATGGTTGAGATTGTGATCCAAAGTCGAACGACACTTGACTTGCTTGCTTTTAGGACAAGTTCGTCATTTACTTTGGCTATTTGCCTTCTCCTTTTAGACTTTTTGGGCATTCTCAGTATTTCTTAAGTCTCCTCTTACGTACTTGTGATATATATTTTCCCTCTTTTCTCTCGGAGGCGATTTCCACTTTGGTTACTTCTCCTTGTTCTTCGTTCCCGACGGCCTTCACTTTCTCTTCCTAAACAAGTTTGTTGGCTCTGCCAAAGAACTTTCTTCCGGATGCTCCAAGTGCATGTACAACTCACTTAATCGGAATAGGGTACCATCCCTCAAATCCTTACTTAACATTTTCGACAGCATTTCACGCATTTTGATCTCTGAAATGGACATTGGACGATTGTCGTCAGGTAAGGACATATTTATTGCACCATCTTCCCATTTCAGTTACTTCCAAGTCATGACAACCATCCGGCATAAGAGGTGTCTTCTTAATGATTTCCCTACCAAAATCGTGTACGCATGGCATCCCAAGACAATATCGAACCCAATGATCATCACATTCATTTGAATACTCCTCCTTGAATATCTGCTGATATATTTCGAACAACAACAGAAAACATCGATCTGAAACTCTGTAAAACAGCCTTGAAAACAACTTTCAAATCATAGGAGGAAAGGTTGGGTCATCAAAGAACATTTGTCGAGTGGTAAGTGTTTTGTTCATTGTCTCCTTGAATATCTGCAATGTTGAACGTCTTGTGTGTGCAAGTGAAATCAACCATCTCCACCAAAGTCATATCATACCTATTTGTCTTGTATGTGGCGTCCATGATGATCACGTAAGGAAAATTCCTGAACAACCGCATCGACTCCGAGTTTCCAAAAAACAGGACTTCAACCTCATTCGTCTTCGTATTCCTCAAAGGTTAAAGAAAATACTTATTCTCGGCCAAAAAATTTAGAGACCACTGAGTAAATGTCAATTCCCCACGATCTTCAAAATTGATCTTCTCTAAAAAAAAATGGCAATCTGCTTCATGGATGTGACATTTTGCGGGTCTCTTTTCCTCAACTCAATAAGTATGTTTTTTGCCGTCTTGCGATCATCGCTCGCTTCCCTTGCTATTTTCTCCTCCTCTTTGTTCATTCTACCCATGAAAGCTATTAGGAAGGGTGTGGTTGTGACGACCTTCTATAACATCCACGACCTAGTTATAACTACATTGCTCTTCTTTAATACGAAGCCCATATAAATCGAATGTACAACCACATTTCTTCGATTTTCGGTTACAAAGCATCGGAACCGGCCATTCAGGATTTTTTAAGTTCACTTACGACCTACCCGATCTAGGTTTTCCAAACCTGTCGCATACAAAATCATTGCAATATTTACTAGATGTACGATGTACTAGACCTATCAACAAATCCTTTAGTCTCTGTTTCGTCCATTCAATCATCTCATCCTCACTGTCCCACACTTGCCCAGTACTAAAATGTGCTCCAAAGTCTTCCTCCTCTACTGTTTAAACTACATTACTTAGCTACTACATTTTAACTAGTTAACCTAAATTTAAATATTTTATGGAATACAAAACTAGATTTTTATTCCAAACAATAAATACTAACTACTAACCAAAATCGGTAATGGATTCCAATCGTCTACTGCATTTGCTACGTTTGGTTCGTCACTTTTGTCACCTTTGTCTTCTTCGTCGCCTTCGTCTTCTTCGTCTTCCTTGTCTTCTTCGCATGCTTCTTCCACGACCCCCAATGTCCAATTGGCATTACCATCCTCCTCACCAGTGTCATAATCTTAAGCCATTATGGTTTTGATTGCAAAGCTTGAATAAAAACCCCATTTATAAACAAGCCAAAATATGCCCGTTGGAATTTTATTACCATTGATGCGTTAAAGTTTACCGCACCAACGGTAATAAAATTTCAATGGGCATATTTTGTTCTGAATTCCAAGGGGCATATTTTGTTTTGAATTCCAACGGGCTTCTTTCACATGTTTTTTAAAATTAAAAGAAAAAACATGTGCGTTAATATTTAACGCACCATTCTCTTCTTTGAGTTAAGATTTAACGCACAACATCTTAATCAAATTTTAAGCATTTTTTATTTTTGTTTAATTTGGCTTAAACTATATACTTTTCCACACAAAAATCTGCATTTACCCCTGAAAATGCATGTAATTAAGTTAGTGTTGTCTTTCTTTGTAATTGGGAAAAATTGCTTATAATTAAGCTCACGTATAAGTATTAGTCGGTATTATTTATGTAAAGATCTCTAATAAACTAAGATCAAACACTCTAATCTCACTGAATGTTTAGAACGAGAGAAAAGTGAGAAAGGGAATATGTCATAACAGAATGAATTAGTTGTTACAGAGTGTGGAGTTGGTTTATATACAGCCTAGAACCCGGTTCATATAAGTAGACCGCTTCACTAATTGTTACAATAATCGAGTAATCTCTATATCCCCCCCCCCCCCCCCCCCCCCCTCAAGCTAGATCGGGTGGAGAATCTACCAATCCAAGCTTGAACGAGAGAGTGTTATGATTGTCTTCACTGAGAGGTTTGGTAAGGATATCTGCCAGTTGATCTTTGGAGCTAACATGTGTTGTGGATATGAATCCAGCATCAACCATCTCTCTAACATAATGGCAGACAATGGTAAGGTTCTTAGTCCTTTCATGAAAGACTGGATTAGCTGCTATATGCTCGGCAACTTTATTGTCACAGTACATTGTAATAGGAAGTTCAACTGAGAGGGAAAGGTCTTGAAGCAAAGCAGGTAGCTAAACTACTTCACTGGCACAAGCAGACATGCATTTGTACTCAGATTTTGCACTAGATTTAGATACAGTAGTTCGTTTCTTAGTTTTCCAAGAAACTAAATTGGTGCTTAAAGTAAGTGATCTAGCAGAAAACTTGCAATTTCCCCAATCTGCATCATTGTAACACGTCAGAATATTGTGGTTGTCAACAGAATAGGATAAACCCCAGTTTACCAGAACTCTTCAAATATTTGATGACATGATAAGCAGCATGTAAGTGTGGTGGTCTAGGTGTGCTTACTATTGGCTTAGATGATGTACTGCATAGGAGACATCAGGTCTAGTAATGTTCATTTATAATAGCCTTCCAACCAGTCATCTATAGACTTCAGGATCTTTCAACAATGTTCCATCTTGAGTAGATAGATTCAAACCTTTCTATAATGGAAAAATAGCAGGCTTGCAATCCAACATATTTGTATCTTTCAAAATATCAAGGATATATTTTCTCTGACTTAACATTGTACCTTTACTTGATCTAGCTACCTCAATACCCAAGAAGAATCTCACTGGACCAAGGTCCTTGATGGTGAACCTTGTGCATTCCTTGTTTAGTCTCCACTATCACTAAACCATCATTCCCTATTAGTAATAGATCATCTACATATACTAATGCAATAGCCATTAGTCCATTCTTTCTCCTCACAAACAGTGAATAATCATGCATGATCTCACATACCCCATACTGAGCAGAAAACTACTCAATTCTTTATTACATTGTCTTGATGCTTGCTTGAGGCCATATAGGGATCTTTGCAATCTGCATACATGACCTTGTTGAGCCTTACGATATCCTTGTGGAGATAACATATATGCTTCTTCATCCAGTGATCCATGCAAAAATGCATTGTTCACATCCAATTGATGAACTTGCCATTTTTGCACTTTTGACAAAGCTAGTAGGACTCTTATTGTTGCCAGCTTTGCTACTGGTGAGAAGGTATAGGTGTAATCTTTGCCTTCAATTTGGTTATACCCTTTTGCTACTAATCTTGCCTTATGTCTCTGTATTGAGCCATCTTGCTTATACTTGACTTTGAAAACCCACTTTGAGCCACTTGCTACTTTTCCTGGAGAATATTTTGTCAAAGTTTAAGTCGGATTGGTCTCTAAATTTGCTATCTCTGCTTCCATAGCCTTTTCCCAACAAGCAATTCTTTGAGCTTGTTTGTAAGTGGAAGGTTTCCTGCATTTTACATACATTGAAGAAGGATGCAACATATTCAGCAGAATGATCTGTTAAATCAATCAACTATTCTACTGAGCAACTGTAATCTTTCAATCCGGTAGAAGGTATCCTTGTCCTAGTAGACCTTCTAGGACTAGGATTAACAATAGCAATTTGTTCAGTCTACATAGCTGGCTCTGTACTCTGATTAAGGACCATTAACTCAGAATGATTATGCACTGGTACTAAGGGCAAGCTCGGATTACTGTTAATAAAGGACTCTGGATTAACTAGTGGTAGAGCCTAGGGATGCACAAAAAAGACCCGGACCGGACCATGCGATAAGGACCATTTGTATACATCTCTGTATACAAATGTTTTATGATTTTCCAAATCATACAATTTGTAACCTTTCTAAGTCATAGAATAACCTATGAAGACACATTTCCTTGATTGTGCTCCAAACTTATCTTTCTGAGGAGTGTATGCTTTTCCATAGCATAAACATCCTAAGACTCTTAGCTCATCATAGTCAGCAGCCTTTGCAAAGAGAATCTGAAATGGAATTCTCCATTTCAGCACTGCACTAAGAAGCATGTTAATGACTCTTACAACCCCCAATACACATTCTCTCCAAAATCTGATTGGAAAATTAGCATGAAGCCTTATAGCTCTGGTTGTCTCAATAATATGTATGTGCTTTCTCTCAACCCTTCCATTTTGTTGAGGGGTCCTGTCATGGTTGTGTGCTCACTGGCTTCCCACTCCATGATAGGCTTGCAGGCCATACACCCCCAACCCCTCTATTACCTAGGCACTCCTTGCCTAGGCCCATGTGGGATGTTGGTAGTGGGAGTCAAACCATCGACCTTTCCCACATACCCTTTAACAAGTGTCCTACATCCCACTACCAGCATCCCACATGGGTCTAGGCAAGGAGTGCTTAGGTAATGAAGGGGTTGAGGTGTATGGCCTGCAGGCCTGTCATGGAGTGGGAAGCCGGTGAGCACACGGCCACGACATAAAAGTGCAGCGTAATTGGTTAACAAGTGGGTTGCAGGGCACTTGTTAAAAGGGTAAGTGGGAAAGGTCGATGGTTCGACTCCCACTACCAACATCTCACATGGGTCTAGGTAAGGAGTGCCTAGGTAATGCAGGGGTTGGGGTGTATGGCCTGCAAGCCTGTCATGGAGTGGGAAACCAGTGCTCACACGGCCATGACAGTTTTCTGGTACACTTGTCTGATGTACAATCCCCAAAGAAGCAAATAAACTCTGACACTTATGTTGCATAAATTCAGGATCATTATCACTCCTTATTCTCTTTACACTCTTCCCAAACTGTGTCCTCACATAATCTAGGAATCATGGAATGAAAGTAATCACTTCACTTTTATGTTTAAGAAAATAAAGCCAAGTGAATCTAGTGTTGTCATCCAAAATGGTCAGAAAATAAGAAGCACCATTCATAGTTGGTACCTTATAAGGTCCCCAAATGTCTAAATGTATAAGATCAAACGGAGCTTCTGCCAAAGAAACACTTTTTTGAAAAGGACCTTTACATTGTTTAGACAAAACACAACTCTCACAATTCAAGTCAACTTGTGCATAAATTTGACCAAGGTAGATCTCTCATTTTCCCAATGGAACAATGACCTAACCTAGCATGAATAGTAGCACCAAATTCAGCTAAGTTTTCTTTATTACAAACATTGGATGCATTCCTATCACTGTCAAAAAGAAATTCTTTAACTGTCCGTGGAGACTTCATGACACATAGCCCTCCAGCTCTCAATCCAACAGCCACTGTCCTTTCAGTGATAGGGTCCTGAAAGAAGCATCTATCATGTTTTATAAATCCTTGTAATCCATTCTCATATAATAGTTTTGTAACACATAATATATTCTTCTTGAATCTAGGAATTAGCAAATCATTATCCACTCTCAAATCCCTATTAACCTGTACTGACCCAATTATCTCAATATTCAACACACTGTCATCAGGCAAAGCAACTCTGATTGGTTTGAGTGGTTTCCTCTTATTACTCAGTATGCTTTCATCATAAACCATATGATCTGTAGCCCCTGTATCTACTATCCAAATCATACATTCTGTACTAGAGGCTGATAATGCATGAGAATTGACATTCATACCTGAGAAATCAATACCAAAACCAGATGTAGAAGCCACATTGGATGCCTCCTTGCCTTGAGCACCATTATTTTGTGAAACAGCATTGGATGCACTAGAAATATCCATACCTCTGAAAGCTCTCATCACCTCTTTGCACACTGCATCCACCATGGGAGCATCTGGCTTTTCTACACCACCAAGAGGACTCTCTTCCTCCATGTCCATCTCTGCAGTTGCTGCAGATCTGCCTCTCCAGTTGGAATTCCTATTCCTCTTAGGATATCCAATTAATTATCTGGTAGCAAGCTTCTCTAGTATGACCCTTTTTTCCACATATATCACACCTCTTATCAAATATGCCCTTTCTTTGATCATTTTGTCTGTCTTCACCTTGCTTATAATCACGTCTTCTTTGATCATATGAAGGCTTGTTCACATACATTGAATTGGCATTGCTTTCAGTGGTCATGTGCAGGGAACCAAAGATCATCTTCTATCTTTCTACTTGATGAACCAAGTAGAAAGCTCTATTTACAGTAGGCAGCTTCTCCTGAGATAACAGATTATTGCAAACACCATCAAATTCTGAGTTGAGCCCCATCAAGAATTGTAGCAACTTATTTCTTGAATCTTTTTAAAGAATTTTCCCCATCAACTCACAAGTGCAAGCAATTTGCAAACCACCACATTCACACACAGGTAATACATCAAGATTCTGAATCTCATCCCATAGTTCCTTGATTTTACCATAATACTCTCCAACAGTGGAACTACCTTGCTCAATTGAACATAAACGTCTTTGCAATTGATAAAGCAAAGGACCATTGGTTTGCCCAAACCTTCCGCTCAGTTCATCCCACAGATGCTTAGCAGACTCAACGTACATAAACGTACCGTATAATTTGTGCGAATCCATTTCTCACAATCTTGAGTCCCAATAGCGGGTTTCTTGCAGGTTCCATCACTGAAACCTAATTTGAACTTAGCACCAAGAGCTAACCTGACACCTTGACTCCAGGTGAAGAAATTGAGGTCGTCGAGGCGAAATTGGGTCAATTGTGCTCCAGGATGGTTTGAATTGGACAACATCAAGGGATCGCAACCATTCAAGCTCTTCGATCTTGCAGGTGATGCGCCATTTCTTCCCGATCTAGTCTCCATTGCAACAGAAATCAAATGCGGAATAATTCACCTAATCGACACGAAGAAGAACACGATCGAAATCCGTGCGCCCTGATACCATGTAAAGATCTCTAATAAACTGAGATCAAACACTGTAATCTCACTGAATATGTAGAACGGGAGAAGAGAGAGAAAGGAAATTTGTCATAACAGAATGAATTAGTTGTTATAAAGTGTGGAGTTGGTTTGTATACAGCCTAGAACCCGGTTCATATAACTTGACTGGTTCACTAATTGTTACAATAATTAAGTACTCTCTATAATTTACATACGAATGCACAAAAGAGTTGTACAATATGGACAAGTTTTAAAGTGAAAATGGGAAATCAGTAGGGAAAATCAGATTTATTGGCTACAAAAATATACAACTCCTGGAAAACCTCATCTCTTTCCCAAGTTGCTCGTACCCTCCTTATCCAATCCAACCTTAATTCTAAAGTTAACTATCTTATGCAAAGTTTCCTTCTCCCTAAAGGAGTTTGTGAAGAAATTGACGACATTTACAAAAACTTCTTTTGGAATAACACTAAACCTAACCATCATCCGCTACTCAAATGGGAAAACATTTGTACACCTAAATCAGAAGGGGGACTTGGCCTGCGATTAACTAGAGATAATAATATAGCTCTTCAAATGAAACTTCTTTGGCGTATCCTTTCGAACTCTCCTAGTATTTGGGTTCAGATTGTGAAGGAGAAATACATCCGCAATCAAAATTTTCTTGATCTCGACCCTAGCACAAATTTCTCCTGGCATTTTAACCGGCTTCTCTCTATCAAGGATCAATTCCGCTCTGGTCTTTTTTGGCAACTTGGTACTGGAACTAACATTAATTTCTGGAAAGATACATGGATCATGGGTCTTGGAAATCTTCAAGTTTTTAACCACGCTGCTCATAACCACAGGGTTTCGGATTTCATCAACCAAGACAAAACTTGGAATTGGGACCTCCTCTTCCAATTCCTCCCTCCCTCGGTCATCAATCACATCTGTAACATTCGTATCCCCCACTCGGCCATTCCCGACACTATCATCTGGACCCCTCTATTGATGGCACCTTCACTACCAACTCCGCCTACAGACACATCGCTCCATCCTCTCCCAACAGATCCCCCCCCTCGACTTCCTCTTTCTGGAGCAAACCTATCTACCCCAAAGTCAAGAATTTTCTCTGGAAAGCTACTGCTAATTGCTTATCTACCACAAAAAGACTTAATCATTATTTCCGTAGAGTATATGCAACCTGTACTCTCTGTAATGAATGCAATGAAGATACCAACCATCTTTTCTTCTTTTGTCCTTATACTATTAAAACCCTTACAGCTCTTGATATCAATATTTCTGACAACTCTAATATTGATCACCATAACCCTTTTCTTGATAACTTCACTAACTTCTCTTGTAGTTTATCTAATAAAGCCGACCTTGCCATCTTAGCTTGGTGGAAGATTTGGCGCATCCGCAACAACTCAATTTTTAATTCTGTTAAACCTTTGGACCCTTGGGACCTCGCTAATAATATTCTGTATCAATTCTCTCAATGGACCGCTTCTCTTGACCTCAATAATGTGCCTAGAAAGAAAGTTACTAAGATTAAAAACCGACCTAGTAAAAACTCTTGGACTAAACCTCCTCCCAATTTTGTCAAGATTAACACGGATGCCTCCTGTAAAAATAATTCTTCTACTATTAGCATTATTCTTCGCAACTCTAGTAGTAGTATTCTTCATTTGGACAAAAAGTCCATCCCTTCTACCTCTATATTAACTGCTGAAGCTTACGCTGTCCTGGAGGCCATCTGGGCAGCCGGTGAGCTCAACTGTAAAAATGTTATAATTGAATGTGATAATCTCACGGTCGTCAACGCTATCAAATACATCTGGAAAACTCCTTCGGAGATTAGAACCCTTGTTCAGGATATTCGTAACCACCTCCAGTGGTTTGACTCCTTCACTATCACACACTGTTTTAGGGAATGTAATGTTGCTGCAGATTTTCTTGCCTCCAAAGATCTCGATATTCAAGATCTCCGCCTTTTCATCTCCAAGATTGAAGATGCCACTGACCAAGCCACTCTAAGTGAGCTCCGTAGTTCATACTGGTACAAAATAATCAGTGTATTGTGAAAAATATTAAGCAGAAAGTTGGAGTTAAAACTGATTCCGTGATAACACGTAAAGGGAAGGGGGAGATGTTTGATTTTACGTGTCGAATTTAAGCAGATGATCCACCTCCTCGTTTCGTGTTTGTATTGGTTCACTCCATTCCAACCAAAACGCACTCAATTTCAGTAACCATGACACCTGGCTGCTCGGGGGATCAATGCCTCGTGACTCGTGATTACTGACCACCTTTATATTATACATGCTGACGTAACCATCTATTCCCCTTCAAGCTTCACCTCACTGCTTTCACGTCATCAATGACGTATACTTAGCTTACACCACTAGGATTTCACGATATCATTAGTATTGCTTTTCAGATTATAATGTGTTTAACACAGTTTCAAAACATATCAGATAAATACCTACTACTTTAACAACATTATCATCAAGAATATGAACATTGATGTCTAATCTGTGAATGCGATCTCTTCGTTTTTCCAACGTTAAGAGTTATTCGAACTAGAATTTTCGTCTGTCCCCTTGAGGTTGGTATCCATTGTCGGCGTTGATATCTTATGCTCTCTATACATATATATACAGTATATATAACTCTCATAACGTTACATAAAAACGTTAGGTAGGAGAAATACTTGTGATGATGAACAAGGACGTGGGATTTAGTTGGAACTCAGGCCTGGAAGAAGATGATGAGAACAAGATCGTGGTGGTGACTTGTGCTTCTTCTTCATCGTCATCCGCTTTGATTAATCTACACCATCATTCCACTCAATCTTTATCCCCCACTTTGACTTCTCCAACCTTGTACTTTCAGCAATTAGAGGATCAAAATCCTACTTCCACCACTCCTTCTGACGATTTCAGCTTTTGGTCTGACATCATCCAACCGCAACCACAACTGCCCTCTCAACAACAACTTCTGCTACAGCAACTACTTTTGTTACAACAACAACAACAGCAGCAACAACAACAACAAGATTATGAGCCTAATGTTGCGTGTTTGTTGCCTCAAGTACTAAACAAGGGCGGAGAATCGTCGAGTCATCAAGTGGTGGAATCTGCTCCTCCTCAAACAGATCAGGTAACTAACTAATTACTTGTCAATTCTGTTAATTAAATATGATTCAGATGCATGCATTGATGTTGTTGAGTTTGTTACAACCATTACAGTACTTTTGGTAAGGGAGAAACAAGTGATTTTGCTTTATGCAACAAATTAATAGGTGGGTACAACAGCAACAGCAAAAGGTAGGACGAGTGATACTCCTCCGGGGAGTAGCCGCCAACAAAATAAGCGTCTCAAATCTGCTCAAACTTCAGCACATAATATAGCTGAGAAGGTATACTGGCCTTCAGATTTAAGTTTTCATGTGTGTTTGTTCTTCTTATAATATGTATGTGTTTAAACAGAGAAGAAGAGACAGGTTCAAGGAAAGGATAAAAACGTTGCAACAGCTACTTCCTGAATGTGATAAGGTTGTGCCAATTAACCATTATATTCTTTATTTTAACACTAATTAATTAACTATGATGTTGTGTATCATGAATGAATTAATTTGTGCAGGGAGACACAGCATCTGTATTGGATGAGGCCGTGAAACAAATCCAGTTGCTCAAATTTCAAACTGAAGTAAGTAACTTGGAAACATAGTCTTATTTTATAAATGTGATGAAGGCAGGCTAATAGGTAAGAGCAGTGGTTGCAGGAGCAATATATAAGGGCACAGACAAATGTACTAGGAATGGTGCAGCCTTATCCATCCATGCTACATTATCCAGCAGCAGCAGCAGCATCTGGTGTTGGAGTATATCCTCGAATGCAAATGCTTCCGTATTTTACTCCACCCCGTCCGCTTTTTCCTTTCATCGCGCCCGCCCCAAATCCAAGACCGACATCAACTCAACTCATACCACCTACTGCTTCTCAACCTCAATCACAACCACAAGCTACTGCTTCTGCTTTTGCTTCTGCTGCTAAATCTGCACCTTCTTCACCAGATGGTGCCAGGAAAGATGCACCATGATATATTTGATAACTCATTTTGTGGAATCATTTTTGTAATTTTCACGCCACTGTACATACTTATGGATGAGTGTATGTGTATCAAAACAAGAAACGCCTTTCCGAACTACTGTAGGAGAGAAGCTGCCTGTATATTCGGACAATAAATTAATTCAAATACACGTTTATTAAACTCCTACATGTTCAGCAAAGCAGGCTCTGGCTAGGATTCGAATCAAACTGTGCAGAAAATGTCTTTTGATGGTTGGGTCGTTGGAATATATGTCTAATTCGACGTTGGTGTAATAAGCTTCTTATTTATTGCATCTTGAGAAATTGGGCGTCGAAGATGAACCGTAGGAGGCTTGCTTCCAAGCTAAGCAAACCCTCCACACTAAGTTTTTTTCACGAGCTTGCATCAACTACCTGTATAATCCATCTTCCATTATCTACAAGGTTGAGCCATCCAGCTTGATAACAAGATTAGCGTGTTCTATCAAAGTTTCATCAGTTGTCTTAATAACAAAGAATAAACACATCTAGTTATTCAAATGGACTTCGTGCTTTCATTCAGAAAACCAAAGAAGCATCCACTTTTATTCCCTGACAATGCCATTAATCCTGATCATTGTGCAAGTTACACATAAACTTTGATAATGAGAAAGGCGACTTCCTTGGTACAATAATCATTAACGACGCAAATCCAACATCAGTATTATATAAGCATAATAAACTTATGGAATGTAACTAGCACAATTCCATGTTGTCTGCAAGCATGGTTCAAGTACAGGATTTATAGACACACATTTTGTATAACCCTGTCATGATCTCAAGCTCCTTAAACAGAAGCTACATTGCTTCTTTTCATCAGATCAAGGGCTCAACACAACCTAGAAACATGTTAAAAACTGATCTACATATTCATATATAAAACCCAAAACCATACAGCTTAAATATATTATAAAGATCCTATGATACCGATCCTTATAACCGAACCTTGCAGAAAGGCAGGAGGACATAAACGGAGGAATCATGCCTTGCCATAGTTGTCTGTCTGATCTTGATTCTTGCTTGAATAATCTGAAGCAGCCATCCCAACCCCTTCATTTCTGTGTTTTACCCATCCGCCTGTATCGGCCTTGGAGTGGGTCCAGTAATAAGACGTGGACCCTATCATGGACAGCAACGTCAATGCCCCGCCAGCAGCAAAAACACCCTTGCGGAGGGTGGCACATGATATGTCGTCAACATTAAATACCCCTCGGTATTTGGTATGATATGCATTTCTTGCTGAACCCGCCAGTAAACATGACTCAGCTCCCAAAAAGGTTACCCTGTATATTATCAATGGATATGTGGAAGGAGCAGTCAGCTTCTGTGCCTGTGCACTTGTTTCTCATTCTAGAGTTTGAACAAATGGCTTCTAAATACTCAAAAAACACAGGTCACCATCATGAAAGACTCAATGTTACTACCAAGGAAAGAACTTTCCAATTTCAATTACTAAAGCTAAGGCCATCTCAAATAAAACTTGAATGTCTGAATTTTGTGCATTTACTTTGCAAGTTCTACTCATACTCCATTCATAACCTTAAGCTAGCATAAGAATACCGATAACAATAATGCCTACTTCCAAGTAGCATTACAAAAATGCTTATTTCCAATTGCCATATAAAGTAGACTGAATTTCCAATTTTCCATTTAAAATGTTTATGCTCAATTAAGTAGCTGAAAGAGTGAAAATCATGAGCAATTCACCATCAATCATAAAAAACAAGAAGGGTTTGACAGAGTTGAGGCAGTCAAGGGTTGGTGAAAAAGGCACCGACAACCTAAATAAGAATAGATCTAGTAATCTGCTTAGGTTGTGGTTATTAGACGTAGAGAAAGAAAGCAGCAACTAACTAACCAGGAGAAGATGAAGAAGAAGAGGACACAAGAGGTGGATCCGGCAACGAGGCCTCTACCGAAGCAAAAGCACTTGGTGACGCCATTAAGAAGAGTGTGGCTGATGAGAAGGAGGCCAAAGGCGGCTAATCCGTAGAGCGTGGAGGCGTCGGAGCCGTACACACAGTAGGTTTGCTCGTCGTACTCGTCTGGAACTACGTGTCCCTTTAAGAAGGAGAATCAGACAGAGCACATAAAAAGGGAGAAGATATAGAGGAAGATGAAGAGATACCAACCGTGCTGCGACGTCGTTCGGCGCCGACGGCAAAGACGAAGGCGATGAGGTGAAGAGAGATGACAGCGGCGAGGACGGAGACAGAGACCGCCATTGGTGGAGCTAGGGCGAGAGAGAGAGAGAAGAGGGCAGTGTTGAGTTGAGGGTAGTGACCACCTCTTCCTTCTTTTTCTTGTGACAAATTTTTCAACATATTTGGGGGGCCACAATTTGTTGTTGCTTTCCTTGAATTATAAAATCTAATACTCCGTTCGTCCCTTAATGTTTGCAACATTTTTTTTTCGGGCGTTTTAAAATATTTGCAACATTTTTTTTCTATCCATTAAATTTTCCCCATAATACCCTTACTTTATTTATTTTATTCATATCCTAACAACACTTTATCAATCAAATCAACTATCTATATCATCTTTTCTATCTAATTTCCACCATTAATACCTTTATTCAATATTTTATTCTTTTTTTAACATTTTATCAATCAAATCAACCATCTACTCAACTTTTTTTTTTTTCTTCAATCCACTCATCTCACATTTCTTAAATATTGTTCTAATCCCTTAATGTTGCAGGGACCGAGGGAGTAGCTACCTCTACTTTATGTTTTTTCAGCTTAAAACAATCTACATATTTGGGAGTAAATAATTTGCTTTTCTCATCATTTCATATAGTCCTACTCCTATTCCTAAACCTTTCTTGTTTCAACTTTGTGTGACTTAGATGCAATTTGAAAAACTTATTAAACATTTTTTCCATAAATTATACTCCCTCCGTTTTTTTATAAGTCATTTAGAAGGAAAGCTCAAATATTAAGAGTAGTTTTAATAACTACGAATATCTCTGATTTGATTGGTCTTGAGAACACAAACTATATGTCCTGAAATTAATTCTTAAAGTCTGTGTCTTATTCTTGTTTTTATTTCACTTTGATTGGCTAGAATGAAAATGGAAAGAGAAATACAATAAGTCAATATCTTAATCCTAATTTAATATATTTTTAGATGTTGAGCCTATTGAATGCAAACTAAAGTCATTAAACACCACTTAAGCAATGGGTTATGGATTCGGATGGGCCTAAAACTTCTGATATCTGATGGGCTTTTTGTTGTTAATTGTTAATGGGTTTCTCTGAGTATGAAGCTGAATTAGGTTTTTGTCGTCGTTTGTCGTCTGACGTTGTTCCGTCTCCCCCTTCCCGTTGTCATTCCGTAATCAATACGCCTCCCCGTTTTTCATCGTTCTCAAGCGTTACGGTCGTTGACAATAATGGGTCTTCAACCCCTTCTCCTTCCCATTCTTTCAGATGTCCTAATGGATGCGGTTAAATACTGTAGTGGTGCTGCGTTCCGCCGCTGTTTTACACGTTTTCCCTCAAATCACGGCGGGCGTCAACATGCAATCCTCCAATCTCAAGCAAACTGGAAAGTCCACAGCCGCTCCAACCGGAGGCGGACGCCAGGCGACTGTCCATATGACGTCTGCGCCCCCTGGGACATCACCCGACACATCGCGTGTTGTCGGCGCCCTGAAAATCGGTCGTACTCCCCGCAATCAGCCCATTCAGAGACCTAACTCTGGAGAAGACTCCCATATTGTGTCGTTCGCCGATCTGGCTGTAGGGGTGCCATCAAAGGTCAAGGTTTATGTGACCCACAAATGGGAGGTTATCACGCCGAGGAACAAGTACTTAAGCGTCGACTACCTTCTCGCCGTTCACACTGTAAGTCCGATAATGTTATGTAATTCTAATCATATGATTCGAATTGCACTGTACCTTATATGCCAATACATGTTTGTCATTTGTTACCCTTTTACGACAGGGCGCTGGTATTCATTGCACTGCGCATGTTTCGATTGCGCACTGCTTTGTGTCTAAAATGGATGTCGGAAATTGCGTGACAATTAGCGGGTTCACTGTCTGCCCTAACCGGGATGAGTACCGTCTACGACGGACCGACCCTTACATGCTTCATTTGGAGGGGAACTCGGTGGTGAGGAAGGTTGAGTGCGACATACCTGCATCTCTACGCTATCCTTTTAACTTGGTGCGGCTTGAAGACATCCCCCTAACAGGAGATAAGTTCCAAATAGGTAACACATCCCCTCCATAGTCTAATTAGATTTCATATCAATTCCCGATTTAGGTTTCATAAACATCGTTGGCATCCGTATAATGTTGACAGATGTTATCGGTTGTGCTGTTGAAGTCGGCAAGGTGCGGCCTACGGCAAATTCGTCTCAGCTTTTGGAATTCCAACTAACCAACGAACGATATCCCTTCACGTGTGATATGTCACTTGGATCTTATGGTAATTCTGTATTAAAATGCCTGTTTGTGGTCCATTTACAGAGGGCATCAGATTCGTGTGTCTATGTGGGGAGCCCTATGTGACGAGTTCCTGAAGCGTAACGCCACCCACTCCACCCACACTGGAATCCACGTCGTTATCCTCCCTTTTATGAATGTCAAGGAGTTCCGAGGTACATACAAATTCTATATTGCAGTCACGTGTGGGCACGACAGCTTCATACCTATCTATTCATAACAATATTGCTTTGTGTTTGTTGTAGGTGAGTTGTATTTGTCGTCCTCATCTTGAACAACAGTGTTTGACACTGTGGATATCCCTGAGGTGAAGGCTATGAAGGATGTTCTAAGGTACATTGTATAACACATCTACCTATGCTCGCACCCGTCAATGCGATCCTTGTGCTCCCTTATTGACAATCATTACTGCAAACTCATTCTTTACACCGCAGGAACGAGTCTCTGCCACCAAGTTTCCTGCTTCTGGAGACGATGACTGACCAAGAGTCCAATCTTCTGCACGTGCTGCAAGTGGGGCGTGAACAATATCTCTCTGGGAACAAGGTACCTTAGATACATTTTCGATACGCCGACCGTTTGTGCTATAACACATTTTAATTCATGTGCAGAAATCATCCACTTTTACTTGCATCGTGACCATCGATGAGATCCTCACTAAGAATAGCTGGAAGTATGTTGCTTGCGGGATGTCTGTATGTAAAAAAGCTGTCAATCCTGTCGGAGATACATTCTATTGCGAGTCTTGCGATAAAACGTGCGAGTATCCCCAGACGATGTATCCATTCATGTTTCCTCCCTCCCAATCCGTTGCATTAGTTACTTCATATTAGCTGGTTGGTTAAAGCTTATGTTCGTGTGATATTGTAGGTACCAACTAAACGTTCGTGTCTCCGGCGATACGAGCTCGCTGCACGTGACCATGTTTGACGACCTGGTCGAAGGTCTGGTTAAGAAAAAGGCTTCCATTTTGCTCGAGGAGCTTGAGGTTTTAGTTGCCATTGTCCTGTAATGTTACCAAACATACTTTCGCCCATTCTGATGTTTGTCATCTCACATTATGATATCAGGCTGCTGATGACGACAGCCTCATGCCCGTAGAGTTGGAGCAACTTATTGGGTTGACCTACAAACTGGAACTGAGGTCCCACACGTATTTTGATTATCGGACCCATGAGGGATTCACTGCATCAAAAATCACTGAAGTACTCGAGCATCTTGGTACTCCGCCTCCTACCGAGACAGACGACCTCCTTCTCTCTGACCCAAAGGAAAAGACCGTGGAGGCAGACGATCCCCAGGTGACCCCCTCTCCACCACACACGAATGGTAACCTGCCTGTGGACGGTCGTCATGTGTAAGTGTATTTACCCTATGTCCGCATACTCCCACGTGTGAATTGTTGTATGCTTATGGGGTGTTGTATGTGTTGTGTAGAAGTGAGCTGAATAAATCTGGTGTGCTATCTTTCACCGAGGTTAATGCACTACAGGCAACGAATCCTGAGACCAACAACCTTATGTTGGATGCTCTCGAAATTGTTGAGGGTGATGTGCCACGGATTGCAATGGAACAAAAGTAAGATCGTGTTTTTGTCCGAGCTTTTATAACCATTTTCCGTGTCGTATTCACGAATTTTACGCAAACCTTTTGTAGACTCCAAAATGCGGGTGCAACGGCGCGAAAACTGCCAACCAAGACTGTTATAAATTACAAGGTTGATGCAGAATCCAGCCTCCTGCTTCATACTTCTTTACCAAGTGTTGAGGATACATCACCGTTGAAGCGCAAACAAAGGTAGGTTGGATGTTTGTTTCGTTGACGTGTTTACACATATTTCACTCCCTCATACTTACTGGTATTTGTGGACCTTCATGCCGACCCGATTCCAAGGCTTCCAGGTCTCCGTTTCCCACCACCGGCACTCCTGAAAAGAATGAGGCCAGAAAGAGGGGTGCAGCGGCGCGAAACCTGTCAACCAAGACCGGTGCAAATGACAAGGCTGGTGCAGAAACCGGCCTCCTGCTTCATACTTCTTTACCAAGTGTTGAGGATACATCACCGTTGAAGCGCAAACAGAGGTAGGTTGGATGTTTGTTTCATTGACGTGTTTACACATATTTCGCTCCCTCATACTTGCTGGTATTTGTGGACCTTCGTGCGGATACGATTCCAAGGCTTCCAGGTCTCCGTCTCCCACCACCGGCCCTCCTGAAAAGAACGAGGCAAGAAAGAGGGTCATCAAACGGGTTTCGGGAAGTGGGTGAAGTGTTGGCTGAAGATGTATTCCCCGCTGTCATGTGTTACTATTATGCTGTTTTGTTTTTTCTCCTGGACTTTTCTGGTATGGAAATGTTGTGGCATTTCATGCATTGCAGTGTGTTTTTGTTGATTTTGGTGGCTGTGTGACCTTATTGCGAACGAAGTAGAAAAAGATCTTTGTTTTATAGTGCTCTTTTACTAATCGCATTCGCTTATGAGCGCATGATACACTCGATCTTATGTCGGCCACGCTGACTAACTGTGGATATGGGTTGTTATAATACTACAACAATACGATACGAAAACAATGTTTCAGATGTTGCATTCACGTTTGTGACACAGTTCAGAACACCACACTATATTGTTTCGTACATTCCTAACAACCTACCATGGGGCCTACTGTCTACTCACCCTCCCTTACTAACGCATCCCCCCTTCCCGATAACGATAATTCATTACGTTATAATTCCCTACATCTCCGCAACCGCGGTTTCCGTTATCCTCATCCCTGCTTTGACTAGCATCCACTACGTTGCCGCGTGACACATATCCACATGTTGTACCACATTATGGGGTGATTATGACGGATAATGCTCATCACACTGGTCCTTAGCCTCAGGAATTCAAACTTAATATCAACGTTACAACCGTGGTCGTGAATGAAGTGTGTTCCGTTCGAACTTGCAACGATGCAGACAACTTCATTAGTAATCACTATCGCACCTGTCCCGACCCTTACACGTGATATTTTGTATATGTATATACTAAATATTGTTGCTTTGTTAAATCGTCATACATTATCTGTTCAATTAATGCTTATAACAACATGCTTTGCCTTCTCAAATGTGTAAATAGCCAAATTAAATTTGTACTCACCATTCACATTTATGGGTGAAAATATTCAATACACATACACGTCCGCTGATCTTACAGCTTCGACACTGTGGTATACCGGCCTTGACTATTGATTTCTGCATATAACGTTGTTGCACCATGTTCTGTTTGCTAACCTAAAGACTGTGACAACAAGACAATGGTTTCCGCTGCTCACATGTCCTTCAGGATCCTTTCGCCAACCTCCATGAACAATATCATAGTGTACGTTTGTCGCCGATGGGATTCCGTAGATTCTGTAGGCCGAGTTGATGGTGTTGAGTACCTTCTGTCTGACCAAAACGTATTGTATCCCTAATTTGTCTTTCGTTGTTCCTTTTGTTTGGTGTGTGTTGCCGTCGTTATGCTGCTAATCTTATTGCCATCAAATGTTTTGAATGGGTCTGTGTAAGGGAATGTCATGCACTGTGTCGCCCCAAAAATAAATACCCATTGTTTCGATAGCGATCTTATTGTGGGAGGTGTATATATCTTTGATAAGTTCACCTTGATACCTAACAAAGTGTCTCATTGCGCCCTGAAAGGATGTGATCACATCATTCAATTGGATGACACCTCGGTTGTCAGGAGTATTGTTTATCCTAAAGATCGGTTTATGCATCTTCCGTTTACCCTTACCCCTATTGAACAGATTGAACTCAATGGAAGGAAGTATCTTATAGGTAAGATCAGTGAATACTTTACCTCCATGCCTTCTTTTTCCTATGTACTAATGTTAATACGCATCGCCAGAAACCATTGGACGTGTCGACCACCTTAATGACATCGAGCAAAAGAACTCGACAAGTATGGTCAATTTTTCCCTTCTGGACCACCGGTATTATATACTTCCTTTAACTTCCCTTTGTGTGATATTTCATATTATGCTGACGACGTCACCTATATCCATACACAACGTAACAAGGTGGCCTACATCAGAGTCGTCCTGTGGGGGCGTTTATGCAAAGAGCTGGAACAAAAGCTCATGGCTTCCAAACCTCCTTACGTTATTATTATAACTAGGATGGTAGTCCGACAGCGAAAGGGTATGTAACAACGTCCATGTATTTGTCGTCGAATATAAGTCTCCTACGTAGAGCATTGATCTTATTTAACTCATACAACAATACCATAACAGACGAGCTTTATGTATCTAGCACTCCCGCCACCTCTATATACTCTTCGACTACAATCCCGGAAGTTAGAAGGATGCGGAAGTTCATAAAGTAATTCTCTGACTTATACATCTTAATGTTTCAGTATTTGGTCAATGTTCTTATGTCCTTCTTACGAATGCAGAGCCAGAAAGCTTTGGTTGGCTTCGCGCCGTACATCAAATACTAAAGAACCATGCTTCGATACTATGTACGTGCACGACGGGAACACGCTAATAGACAATTCATCCAAACTTAAGATTCTGATCTATAGGCAGTGGACTGAGGTCAATGACAACAACGATCTTATAGCCTGCTACTACGTGGCATCTGATGCAAAGGTACGCGAAATTTGAATCAATTGTGTGCGATATCAATAATAGCTTGGTACAACCTCCCGAGTTATTAAACACGTGGTGTTATTCACCTGAAGGGGAAGACAGTCCTATGTAGGGCCCCCGCAAACAGCGCCCACCATTTCTTCGGGACTTTAGATGATGGCATTTTGTATGTTATATCAGGCTTCATGAGAGTTTCTGCACCAAACTATTACCATATACCTAATGTTGTGGAATTCATTATTGAATTGGTCACGAGCACACATACAGATAAAGTTGATAATTCAGACCCGTTCTATCTGCCATACCCGTCTGAGACCGGATATTTGCGGTTCCCGTTCAACACATGTGAATTCGAGTTGTTAACTTCCAAAGGGTTTTATAATATAGTCGGTAACTGTACTTCCACCATCACATCACAATGTTTGTGTACAATGGTAATCTTAATATACTATGTTAATACATTAAATAACCTTACTAACTTCGTTGTTCGTAGATATTGTGGGTGTAGTTGCGAATTACACCGGTATAATCAGTTCCATAACTGGAAGGCAACACATGGAATGCTATCTAAACAACATGTTTGATTTCGCAATCGCATATACAATTTAAAATAATTTGATTCGCTAATTTTGGATGTGTTATTTGTTATTGTCAACAGAGGGCAGCGAGTAAGGGTTGTCTTGGAAGGTTTTATCTGTGATAATTTTGTGAAGCGGAGTATGTATAGGAAGGGAATAGATATTATTCTACTGCCATCTGTGAGAATATCAGTAATTCCGGGTAAGTATCACGAGCATGCCATACATCCTGTTGTATATTACGAACCGTGCATCGCAGTAATGCATATACGAAGGAATTGAAAACCCACAAATATGATATGGTCTTGACGACATCAGGTACGTATCCTACTGCAAACGAACGGTATAATATCCCAAATGATTTGTATCACCCCATGTGTTTTGTGATTATGCCTTTCATATGTCAGGAGGGGACTGAATGTAGATGTGTACAATGGAAACAACCCAACTGAACGGAGGGCTGGCAGTCTGTGGCAACTCATAGAACTTGGGCGGTTCCAACACACCCACGATCGAACGTACAAGGTATTATGTGCTAACATATGTTACATACTATTCTTTAACAAATCATAGTTGTTGACGTCATCAAACTTTAATGTTCTATGTATAGTATTCCACTACACTTACGTGCATCGTACGAATATTATGAGTTTACGAGGAATCAGATTGGCTGTATTTGTGTTGTCCGCATGAAACATGCATCAAAGGTCTAATAAAGGACGAAATGCATTATTGGTGTGAATCTTGCGACACAGCCTGTACCAAACCAACCACTAGGTATTATTCGATACAAAATGGATGTACAAAATGTTATGTCGACTCCCATACACAAATGTTTTAATTTTGTGGGACGACAATAGGTTGAGGCTTCGACTAGAGGTTGGTGATAGGACAAGCACGACTACTGTGACCATGAGAGACGACGTCGTTGTTAAGTTGTTGCAACAAAACTCATGCACCCCGCGTGTTGAAATGACAGTATGTATAATTATTGTTACATGTATACACGTTCAAATGATACAACAACTGTGCAATTTACAATTTTTGATACGCATGTTTTACAGTACCGTGACCAACTCGGTGTGAACGCAACCGCAATGGACGTCCATAGTTTGATAGATACCTATCATATGTTATAGATTAAGACTCACACGTACAACTTTGATGGTACGACATCACGATTTGTGTGTAGCGATGTCATAAGCTATCGTCCCCTGGCTGAGGTAAGTGTATGCATTCCTCCTGTAACGTTGTCATCGTTTCGCGTCACCACACAATTAGCTCTTTTACTAACTTCATGTCATTTCATTACAGTATAACAAGACGAAATCGCCTTCATCGTCATGGGCTATAGGTTACAACGAAGATGATTGTCCATCCGAGGATTTCCCAATCATAGGGTGCATGATTACAACACGCAACCAACCTCAACGGACATTACCTCTTCACAAAACCATATTCCGACTACGTTTGAACTGTTGGCTTGTTCCTTATTTTCAATGCTTTCAGCATCTACGTGAGATATGGTTGATGCATTTTTACCTGTGCGGAAATGTTGCAGTAGTATGTATGTATTTGTGTGCGTACATCGTCCCACGTATTTTTGTCATACCTCCATATATCACCCTTTAAACCATTTCCATCGTTCAAATGCACGTATGTATGATGTTGAAAAAGGGTAGTTCAAACTGATATCTACGCGGACGTCATCGATTGCTTATCCCGCATTCTTAATTGTGCACGGAAATCACCTCTGATACAGCTGGTCATGTCCATGCCCGGAGCACCGCAATCTAAAATACCCGACAGTGTTCTATTGCAAATGATTATGTACGCGTCGTATACTTAATATATTAGGTTACGTCATGACCATTACATATGCGTACTTGGAATTGCAATCAGAAAAAAAATTAAACCACTAATTTTCCTTCAATCGCGCATTCCATTTATATATATAAAAAAACGAAACAATAAAGTAACATTAGCGACTAATGTTCAGACGTTCCATTTGCATCCCAACAGTTTTTTGACTTCACCCTGTCTTTTCACATTCTTACCTGATGGTTGTATTTAGATTACAAAATTGTTCAGCTGTTCGATTGCTGTACTAAGATATTACTTACTTTTTGCAGCCCTCCTTCTTGATAAATCCCCTAACCCTTATCCCATGCTTCTTCCATCTACAAGTGTGGGCAAACGGAAGCGACATTGCGAAACAGGAATCCAATGACACAATTATTATATTCCAGGGGTTTTGTTGATTGATTGTTTGTTATTATGCTTATCCATTGTGATTCTTGAAAACCTTATTGATCAAAGTTGGCATTGGTTAAAATCCGGGTACGTACGATAGGTTGTTCGTCCAGCGGTCCTCCGTTCCAGATAATCGGCCATTCACAACGAAAACCCGCCAGTCAGATGGAAAAACAGTGTCGTTTGGTGGCTTATGCTTTTTGCAAAGGATACCTCCATCTCCTATAGGTGTATTCCCCATCTCTCACATATGATCATCATAAATTATATATGTTCATTACACAATCTCACATCTACAAATGTTGTTTGCCCCTGTGCAGAAGTGTCCACCGGCCAAGACAGAGTCCATATACTCCCAAACACAACTCCACTTCCGTTCGGATCGTGCGATGGTATTGATATAGCTACAAGATCGCGTGTTTTTCCAAACGGGACATTTCAATCTTAACATGTGCTCTGCCTCATTCCAACAGGTGCTGTCAATGGTCCTTAATTTCGTATTTCACCAGCAAATCATACATCTTATGCTTTAGATCAGTATCTTGCACTTTATTCATAACCGGCAAGGTCACACAATTACGTTGGCTGACAGTTATCCCGTCAAATGACCTTCCAGAAGGTCAATCATTCGCACCGTTTCCCGGGACAAGTAGTGTTCACATATCATCCACTGCTCGACTACTGCCTGATGGAAGAATCCAACGTTTTTGTGGCCTGCATCTAGCACCGTCAGGTTTGAATGTATTGTATTTGTTGTCGTTCATGTTATACAGTATGTTTATGTAAGGTATACCTTACTGATAATCACAATGCATGCTAACGTACTGGTTATTCCCGGTACCCCGACAGCAGATTTAAGTCCTCCTCCTGCCACAACCTCTATTTTGTCATTGTCCACAGGTATGTAAACATACAACCATGTTGCTAATAAACGTTATAATGTGGCAAACCTTGCAAAAGGTGTGCGGTTGTTCAAACCAGGATTATGGTCCCATGTTACATAATGAAAAATGTTGATTGTGTTACGCAGATGATATCCCAAAAGATGCAACTAGTGCTCCGAAAAAAATATACCCAGTGTACAAAACGAGTGGTACACTGACTTACATCAACGGATCATTACTTAACTCTGTTCCTGTTGGTTTATTTTGAATCCCCATATTGCAGGCGTGCATGCAGAGTGTGTGCGTCTAGAAACCCCTGGCCAAATATGCAAATTTTGTGGTGCAACTATGTGGATGCAGGGGATAGCTGCATCCTCAACCGAGACTAATATCACCTTCTCGATGTGTTGCCAGGAGGGTAAAGTTGGGCTGCCGCCGTGTATGGAAACACCTGAACCACTTAACCGTCTCTTGCAAAGCACGGATTCCATTGGTTGTGACTTCAGGGACAAAATCAGAATTTATAACTGTCTGTTTAACTTTACCTCATTTGGAGCACGAATTGATGAAACCATCCGACAAACTAGAGGGCCATATGCATTCAGGATTTGTGGACAAAACTACCACATAATAGGATCTTTACTGCCCCATCCCGAAAATACTCCTAAGTTTGCTCAACTGTATCTTTACGATACTGCAAACGAGGTGCACAACCGTATGGGCTGCATGAATCTGACAAGCTCTGATGTAAACGAACCGTTGGTGCAGGAATTGATAACCATGTTGAATGGAACCAATGAGCTCGCCAAAGCGTTCAGAATGGCTAGGGACCGATCCCATGTTGACCCTCCTACCCAGGTGAGAATCAGACTACTTGGCGATCGATCGGCTAACAACGGACAATACACCGTGGCTTCGGGCAATGAGTTGGCAGGTCTTATACAAGATGATTTCGGCCAGAGTAACGGCAAGAGGGATGTTTGTGTGGAAAACAGGACCGGAGGAATGCAACGCATATCCGAATTACATCCACTATACATGGCGTTACAATACCCGCTCATGTTCCCCTATGGTGAAGATGGTTATCACGATCGCATTAAATATGTGCGTAATATTGGAAAACGTAAAACGAACAGAGAGTTCGTAACCATGAGGGAGTACTACTGCTACATGATGCATAATCGTTCTGGCGCAGGGGACACGCGTTTTTGAGGTGGCCGTCTGTACCATCAGTATTTAGTAGATTCTTGTGCGGCTGTAGAGAACAACGTTTGGGTTGGGTGAGGAATAACCAGACCAATTTGCGTGCAGAATTGTACAACAATGTATGCGATGCAGTTTTAATGGGTGATACTGATGCGCGGTCGGTTGGCAGACGTATTGTTTTGCCCTCTTCTTTTACAGGGGGTCCGAGATACATGGTGCAAAATTATCAGGATGTTATGGCTTTGTGCCGCAGGTTCGGAAACCCATCTTTGTTCATCACATTCACTACTAATCCTAAATGGCCTGACATTAACGAAAAAATGAAAGAATTAGGAGCGCATCCAAATGATCGTCCCGACATCGTCACCAGAGTTTTCAAATTAAAGCTTGGCCAACTAATGGAGGATCTACGTAAAGACAACATATTCGGTCGTACATCCGCAAGTATGTCACGGTACAAAGACCCTTTAATTGTATTGTGCAGAAATGTATGAATTCATATACATATGTAAACATTTTTCTTACTAATATGGTAACATTTTTAAAGTTCTAATTATTCTACATACTTACATCTATGTAATCGTCATATGCAGCACACAATCAAGTTCCAAAAACGGGGCTTGCCTCATGCACATATTCTTCTTTGGCTACAAGACAACGCCAAAATTAAGGATGAACGTGATATTGATCAAATTATTGAAGTTGAGATACCGTGTCCGGAAACAAATCCGGAAGGTCACAAGGCAGTGGTGACGCATATGTTACACGGGTCGTGCGGTGAAAAAGTCAAGGGGGCACCATGTATGAATGATGGTAAATGTAGCAAACATTTCCCTAAACCCTTTTATGGAGAGACGACACTTGACGAAGACGGTTTTCCAGTGTATAGGCGTAGAGAGAATGGATTAGGGGTGTCCAAGGGCAAGAGTGAACTCGACAACAGACACGTGGTCCCATATAACCGATATTTGTTGTTGAAGTACAATGCACACATTAATGTCGAATGGTGCAACAGGTCCCGTGCTATAAAATATTTGTTCAAATACATAAGCAAGGGACCAGATAAGGCTACTGCATTATTCATTCATAGTTCGTCTCCCGGGACAGGTGGTATTCATAATCCAGATGCAGTGGAAGTGGATGAAGTCAAGCAATATTTGGATTGCCGGTATCTATCAACATCTGAAGTTGTGTGGAGGCTTTATGCTTTTGACATCCACTATTGCCACCCTGCTGTAATACGCCTAAAATTCCATTTACCTGAACAACAATCAGTTACAATGCAGGACAATCAACAACTAGAAAGGGTTGCCAACAGAGATGGGGTCGAGCAAACCATGTTTATGGAATGGTTCACTTTAAACAGAGATACCCCCCACGCTCAACAGTACACATATGTTGAGATCCCTGCGCATTATGTCTGGAAGTCGGGCTTGAAGCGATGGAAAAGGCGTTAGAAACAGAAGCCTGTAGGCAGGATTGTTTACTCTAACCCATCTGCAGGCGAACGATATTATTTACGTATGCTACTTAACATCGTGAAGGGCCCCCAATCATCCGATGATCTACGAAGAGTTGGTGATCGTACATACGGAAGCTTCCGTGAGACATGTTACGTGCTTGGCTTGCTGAAAGAAGACAACGAGTGGATAGAAGCAATAAAAGAAGCTAAACTTTGGGCGTCCGGACACCAATTGAGGGAGCTGTTCGTGACAATACTGTTTAGCGATGTCATCAGCCGTGTTAAATTATGGGAAAGAAATTGGGAAATCCTTTCTGATGATATCCTTTACCATAAACGCAGGCAATACAATTTTGAACGCCTGCAGCTGAGTGACGTCCAACTGAAGAACTAATGTCTTTTGAAAATAGATGATATTCTTGGGAGATTCGGTAAAACACTTGAAGACTTTCCTGATATGCCTACCCCTGATGAACAACTTCTCAGTTCCGTAGACAACAGGCAAATACACGAAGAGATGGCGTACAGTGTTGTAGACTTACGGTATGAGCATGAGGTGTTGCATAAACAGATGAACGCGGAGCAGATCGATATCTACAACAACGAAGTTTGCTCTGTTGAACATAAAACCGGTGAATTCTTCTTCGTTCAAGGTGCTGGAGGTACTGGTAAGACGTTTCTGTACAAGGCCATTATGGTACGCTTACGTTCCCAGAGGAGAATAGTTCTTGCCGTTGCGTCGTCAGGTATGTTTTGCTTCAGACGTGTATGCACACCATTGTGTATACTTCATCGGTCCTGTGTTTTGAGGCACAACGATTTTTCCTATGTATTTGTTCTGCCATCTAATTTTTTTTTACCACTTATCAACCTTCTTCTAGGCATCGCATCTCTTCTTCTGCCGGGCAGGAGAACAGCGTACATCCGCTTCCTCATACCAATTGACTTGCTGGAAAACAGTACATGTAGCATAAGCCAAAAGTCAAACTTGGCAGGTCTTCTCATAGAAGTGGAATTAATAATATGGGATGAGGCACCAATGAGTCACCGTCTTGCCTTTGAGGCGTTGAACAGAATGCTGCAGGACATCCGGGGTTTTAAGAATGAAGACGACCAGACCAAACTGTTCGGGGGTGTTACCGTCCTCCTCGGAGGTGATTTCCGTCAAATATTGCATGTCATCACAAAAGGTAAGAGGCAAGATATTGTACAAGCCTGCATCAACAATTCAGAGTTATGGGACCACTGCGTTGTACACCACATGCATCGCAGCATGCGGGTGAATGAGCAACTAAATGATGGGACTGTTGATCTTAATAGACGAGGATTCAACAATTGGGTTCTACGCATCGGAGAAGGAAGTGTTGATGCAAAATCTCTGGAAGGTGAAGATGATGCGTCGTGGATTCAGATACCCGAGGCCTTTGTGGTTGATCCACAACACAATCCGATCGATCAGATCATCAATGAAATATATGATGATTATGAACAAAAACAAACGAACCAAGTGTACTTGCACGAACGGGCTGTTTTGACGCCTTTGAACATTGATGCGGACAAGATAAACGAAAGCATGTTCAAACGTTTAAAAGGCACCGTGAAGCAGTATAAAAGTTCAGATGAAGTGTGTCTGGCTTCGACCGACGCTCCTGATGAGGAAGGTTTGTATCCAACAGAATTCTTGAACACCCTTGATTTTCCAGGTACTCAAATATGGTTGTAAGGCATTTACGTTTAGTACACATCTTATTTTTGACATCCCAATAATTCATATGTGCACCTGTTGGTACAGGAATGCCACCTCATATACTCCAACTGAAGAAAGGTTTGTCGGTCATGCTATTGCGAAATGTCAACCCGACACAGGGTCTCTGCAATGGGACAAGAATGATAATCACGAATCTAGGTGAATGGGTTATTGAGGCCAAAATTATAACTGGATCATGCGTGGGCGACCGGGTGATGATTCCTAGGATAACATTAAGTTCTACGAAGACGAAGTGGCCATTCGTTGTGAAGCGTCGACAATTTCCCATCAAACCATGTTTTGCTATGACTTGCCCAGATCCGTGTTTTGCCATGGTCAGTTGTATGTTGCGTTGTCCAGGGTAACAGATCCATTTGGTTTACGAATATGCATAGTTCGCGGAGATAAAGAACCGATAAATCACACCCGGAACATTGTGTTCAAAGAGGTGTTCAAAGCAATACTTGCCTGAACAGGTACGTGTAATGCGAATTCCATCTTATACATCTATTACTAACCGTCCACAAAGTATCTACTGTGATCCTATCGGTACGTAAATATCAATGACATAGTTCATGTACATTTGCAGGTGATCGGAATATGTAACTATGAACTCATGAGTGCTTACACTGAGCTGTATTGACATGGTTGAATTATCGTCCGGTGTTTCCTTTACAAATGCAATTTTTTTCAATACATTCTAACAGAACAAATGTCTCATATGTTGTTGGTTTAGCAATGAGATCATGAGTTCTATTAGTGTGGTGTATCGTTCGTAAATACACTACCACGGTCACGAACGTCGATACAACAACAAATGTTTCAAAGCACCAAGCAACTCTAGCAAATAAGCACATGAACGAATTACCCAACGGACATCGCTAATACATTACGTAGTACATCACAAAACATATGTAAGGGCAGCCACACTCTATTCCTGTCGATTTACTCCCTACACATGATCCATGACAAACAATACTTATAACCCTCATACACCGACACTGCAAAACGTAAGTCCATAGCATACGTGTAAAATCACTTATAAACATACGTACTTTGTACGCATCATGTATTTTGTGTTGTGCTAATCGTAATCTGCATTCATTCACATGTCCTGCTTCATATGCACAAATAATACACTGGACGCTATCGTAATAACAACATAACAACCCTGCATAGAATGCGACTTATGACTAAAACAAATCTAAATTCAAAGTAAAGATGAACTGATAACTGCTTATTATACTATTATCCTACTTAATAAGACTGACAATTTAAAACAGACCAACCGAAAACATTATGACAGCATAAACACAAAACATGGTTGTTATATCGTAACACCAACAAGTCTGACAATAAATATCTTATTACACACAACACAAACACACACTACATTGCCTGATGCGAAACAAACATCCGAAAATACAAACTACCAAACACACACAACATTGCCAAGCCCCAACATGAATGCGCAACTTACTAATGTCTGACCACCGCCATTTGGAACCGTAAACCTCAAGGCTCTCCATGGTAAAGCTGCATACATCGCCAATCTTGAGGGCATTATCAGCCACGAGTTGCTTCCATCCCGTGTACAGGTACACTCCCGATGCTTTCTTTGACAGTATAACAGTCCAGGTTTCCTCTCCGAGATTAATGGTAACGCTATTTATCGACGTTGCCCTTAGATGTGCCTGCAATTCTGCATTCCGAATCAACTACAAGACAACATTAAAAATTTATGTGAGTTCCCAATAAGAATCACAAGACACACGACGAAATAATCCTTAGGAATAGTTTTGGAGAGGTTACCACGCGAGGATATGAGTGTTTGATGTACGTCTTCGACAAGTTTACTTCAAACTCGAAACTTGGGATCATGTCATGGTCACTGGCATTGTCGCTCTCAGCAGGGGTGGCTGAGTAAACAGTGTTAAAGACAAAGGACATACACATTACAACTTCAATCAACCACGATTGAGAAAAAAAAATGCAATGTAGGAAGTAATACCATGGCGCAGAATTGCGTGCATCTCACGACGTCTATAATTTACCTCTACAAAGTTGTGATCGTAAATCCGTACTCTGTAGTGGTTCGACTCTTCTCGATCAAACAATATCATAGAACCCACCACCACAACATAGTGCGATAAGAACTCTGACCACCCAACCTTCATCACCAAATTTCCATCCTCCTGTTGGATTTGCACATGGAAATCTTTACCATAACCTACCCGGACATACACATTACAACTTCAATCAACCACGATTGAGAAAAAAAAAATGCAGTGTAGGAAGTAATACCGTGGCGCAGAATTGCGTGCATCTCACGACGTCTATAATTTACCTCTACAAAGTTGTGATCGTAAATCCGTACTCTGTAGTGGTTCGACTCTTCTCGATCAAACAATATCATAGAACCCACCACCACAGCATAGTGCGATAAGAACTCTGACCACCCAGCCTTCATCACCAAATTTCCATCCTCCTGTTGGATTTGCACATGGAAATCTTTACCATAACCTACCCGGATGTGTATGTGCCAGTCCAACAGCCGACCCATCGCGACAGTGAATGCAATCGGCAAAGGCTGAAAACATAGGAAACCAAAAAAAAACACAATTACATATGAACAATAAATAACAAAGAAAAACATGGATTAGAAGTTGTTGTATATACCATTTTGTCGAGAAACGCAGCATCATACAACAGTCGAAAGAAGGAACAGACAGTGTTCGGGCTGCCATAACTGCTTACAATATGACCAAAACAAACTATTGAAATTATCATAAAACTACTTGCATTACATACAACCGAAACCCTACTAAGTTTAATTCATTGCAATTTGTCCAGGTTACCTATGTTTCATCACCCAACATATGAACAACAACCAAAGAGACATGTCCAAAACAAATAGAAAAGATATTTTGCCTATATATCAGCCTGCCATTATGAAGACACATATCCCTATTCAAACCAATAACAAAAAAACAGCCACTCTTAAACACTTTGGGCAGTACCTAATTTCATTCTCAACCAAATAACCACATGCAATACTCTACAACAAAATGCAATAACCAATGCTCAAAGAACATGCATTCACCACATTAACGCAACCGCCGAAAAACATCAACAATTACAAAAATAAAACCACCGAATACAGAAATTGAAAGGGGAGGCATGATGAAGAAATAATATAACCCTAATAAATGTCATCTATACACATACTCCATTTTCACATCACCTTACCCACCGTTTACATCCAGATGACCACAGATGATAAGCTAAAAGAAGAATTAGTTCTTACCGAGGAAACTGGAGGATTAGATGTTCTGGGAAACTTGGACCACCGGTTTGCTCTGTCTGCAACTTAGACACGGAGGGGACTAAGTGAAGAAGAATATGTACGGACACCACACTTATATAGAGATGGGGAATGGCAACCGTCAACTTATTTTTGTGGGGCATTTTTTTTATAAAAAAAAAACAAAATAGATTTGACCCTAACGCGGCGTTTAATACTTAAGTTTGATCAAACTAAATTAGGGTGGATTCGTACGACTTAGCATTGTTTCTATCACCATTCCTGTATAATAAACATGTGAGAAAAGGATTAGGCATCACGCAAACCTAACGTTACGTAAGTTATGATAACTAGGTTAATTATCCGAAACCGGTAGTTTGTTTTTATCGGTATGGCGCACAAAGAAATTAATCAAAATATCAATAATTACGTATCTTTTTAAGGTTGCAAACCTATTTCTCCACCCTATATAAGTTTACTAACACAAAGATTGTCAACGCATATGCCCTAAATCTTCAATACTTGATCGAATGGTTTCATGTCGATAAAAAAAAACAATCAAGTATTTACGAGGTAAATCGTAAATAGATTCACATTCGCACACGCAGAACAGACGACATCCACAATAGGGAAAAACGCGGATTACACTCTGTTTTTCTATTTCCATTTTATTACTGATTCCTTTATAGACTATAATAAATTACCCTACTATGATTGATTATAAGTGAGAACAAACTCACACATAAACCTGGGAATTCTAGACTACAGAATACAGAATGGACAAAACACACGAACTTGAATTGGTTGCCTAAAGACGAATGTAAACATATATTAATTCATTAGTAGGGGTGTGTCTAACTTGCAAAACAGATAAAGACAATCATAATACCAACCCCACAAATGATCCAGATTACACCCTTCAAATACCATAACCCCAGTTTCACATGACATCCTGTGATGCACCAAAATGGACCTTCCCCTTACAAGGCCTCTACCTTTACCGGAAACCATCGCCCAGAAATATTCAGAAATATTCAGATACATCAATGACGCGTGATCTTAACATTGTAAACTCCATTCACCGGATCGATCAACTCAAACCTACACACATCATGAATCTTCAAACCGTGACGTGCGACAACATCCGCCCATCCTTGCCCGAAGCAAATGCCTTTGCTGGACCTCGAAAAGCCAACCATCCTTTCAATCCCTTCGATCTTAAGCACGCCTGAACGGAGCCTCGATCTCCCTAAAAATTCTTTCACGTGATTCTTGGGGATCCACTACGAGAACAGGTCAAAGCTAAGAAACAGATCCAGTGGCTAAAACAAAAAACAACTGAAATATAAACATACGCAAACATACACACCATGCGAAAAGGGGCAGTGACATACGACATCTTCAAAACCTTCATGAATACCATATGACCGATGGGTTTGCTATTCTCGGAAGGCCCAACACTCGCACGGGAGGAGCCTGCAATGAGTGCAGAGTCAGCTTTGGCGACAGTGATAAAAAGTAATACAATTCAAACGAAGAAGTTAAGCAGAAACAATCAAACAGAAACCTGTCCCATGTCGGCCAACCTTCTTACGTAACGTGACAAGAGTCCCATCACGGGGTGAACCTATTCATCAAGAGAAAATGCAACCCCTCAGAATGAACACCAATGTAACGACGCATAAACTGACTACAACGACATGTTACAACATCCACATACCTACATTCGTCGGCTTTTTCGTACCTGCTAAATGACGTCTCACCCGATCAGCGTAATCAATCTCAACAGACTCTGGGGAAAACACCCTGACCTGATACAGCGAACCACCTTTGGGCACAAAAACGACAATGTCACCAACCTCTATTCCGTAACCTGTGACAAACTCATCCCACCCCAACTCTAGCCAGCAATACCCATCAACTCCTCTTACAACTCTCACAGCGTATTCGTTGTATCCGGGGACAAACAAGCGCATTCTCCAATTCATATTCTTCCCCATCTCAGCGGTGAAAGCACTAGGTAAACGCTGCAACCGTCACAAGGAAAACATATAACATGGGTTTACAAAAATAGGAACAACAACAACAAACCACCGCACACATACCGTCTCTAACAACTTAAGGTCATTCGCAATCAAGCGTGTGAATGCCACTGCAAGATGACCGCTGTAATCGTCTGCAACAGAGGAGTCTGAACCAGAATCCATGATGTCATCACCGCAAGAAGTCTGGCTTGAATAAAGTGAAATCAGATCCATATTGCACACACAATATAAAATCCATATCAATACAACTAAAACCCAACCAACATGTATATATGGCAACACCCATGACACGCATACACCCGGAGGAGAATATGCTTTTGCAATCAACGACAATAACAGTAATAAATGACCAAATACAAACGCGTCGAGCAAAAAAAAACACGAAACAACAAACGCTTAACAGAAAAGCTTTACCAAATCATTATACTCCACCTGAGCAATTCAAACACCCCCCCACACACACGAAAAGCAACCACATCAACGCCAATGCAATAACACAGACGCCAAAAAAAAACGAAATTTGAAGAGCAATTCCATTAAGTGTAGCACACATACACCACATACATAAATGTGTGTAACTCATCTGCATATAAACATCTGGGATGCATTATAGGGTGAATCGACCGACCAATTGCCACAATGGACTGGAACGGAAACCAATTACCAATATACTGAACAAAACAAAAACCCATACAGATAAATTAATCAAGCAACATAGAAAAGAAATGAAATATAAATAAACATTGGATGTTACGTATATAGTCTACACTAACACCATTCTAGATATGATAAAATGCCATCACACATTCGAAGTAGTAACGCATTTTCAGAGGTCAGCGTGACAGAAAGAACCGAAGTTATAACAAACATCTTAAATGGAGGACAAAACCAATATTAATGAGCTTTCACATCCAATGTTCAACTGCATCCCCAAACATATAGTTATTGTCACTGTGTATGGTGAAACCAACCAAAGTAGGACAAACATAAAAAAAAGCTCCCAACACCAGTCATGCTAGGTGGTAAACCGTCCTTAATTGAATCCATTCATGGCCTCTCAGCAAATAATACAACAAGGTATAACCTAAACGAACCCATAACTAAGTTGACACGAGTACTGCTGAACTGATTGCAGTAATAAAGACTTATGTAGACTTATGTGGAAATGTCACCAACGCTGATAATACAATTCTACCGAAAACAAAACAGAAACATCAAAAAACACAACGATCCGTCAAAAATCAACTTGATTACGCATACTAATAACTGAAGATCAAACCTTCAACTGGAAATCGGATTCGTCTCGTAGTGAATGTCTTTACGATAAGCTCTATGATGGAGGAAATCTAATGACCACTGGGTCACAGTTAGATTTGTCAATGCTTTCTTCCTCTCCTTTTCCCTCATAGTGTACACTTGCCTTCTTGATATTGTGGAAGTCGGATTTTCCTGAAGCAACTGTGTATAAATAACCTTCGGCATTGCCCCAACCGCTGATGCAATCATTATTTTTCGTCTCTGCTCTCCCGTCATCCTCGAAGCAAATGCATGGCCAATCAAGCTGCTGGAAAGACAGTGGTTGTGACATGCCTTCTCAACTTTTAGTATCCACCCAGGCGGCTCAACAAGAGTTGCTCGTCGATAATATCCTCTTAACATAAAAGGACAATTGTACTTCCTTAACCTATTAAGGTTGCTACGCTGCGACGATGGTTCTGCTACATCTCCTTCAAGATTAATATTCTTTCGATGTTTTCTATAACTACCGGATTGCTCACAGTGCAGAAATATCCTCTTGTTGGCCATTGATGATTTCGTGGTGATAACCATACACAAGGCATAACCGACCTTCCTAACCCACTCTCTCAGAAGATCCATAGTAGGAAATCTCTCACTAGTCGTAAAATGGGCACTATAGTCGATTTTTAAATATTCCTCATCACTACAGTATCCCTATTTAAAATTAATCAAATTTCAATACTACTATACCAATAAAATAAATTCTAATGAAACGCTATAAAAAAAGGTTTACAGGTACTTACATGGAAATATGTATCATCTACCGGCGCAGACAAATCAACCTCCTCCTCCACCGACGTCTCACTAGAAGAACACTCCCGTCTTTCTTTCCAACTACCTGCCCTTGAAGAATTAGTTGAATCGCTTTCAGACGTCATTTTTTGTGCTTCTTCCGATTGGGTTTGATATTTTGGTCATACAACTCCGATTTTATAGACTCCGTCAAAATATAGCCGTTCGCATTTTCAAAAAATATAGCTGAATCTCGTTCGGAATGGGGTTCCGAACGGGTAACGACACGTCATAAATATCCGGGTAATCTCGTTCGGAGCCCCATTCCGAACGAGATATGACGTCATATTAAAAAAAAAAAATTATTCCTCGTTCGGAATGGGGTTCCGAACGAGATATGACGTCATATTAAAAAAAAAAATTATTCCTCGTTCGGAAAGGGGTTCCGAACGAGTGTCGAACCAGTTCGCAATATGCGAACCGGTTTGGCATTTATTTAATGGAAATTTTTTAAATGGACCGTTCTCGTTCGGAACCCCGTTCCGAACGAGAAACAAAATTAAAAAAAAAAATAATCTGCCAATCTCGTTCGGAATGGGGTTCCGAACGAGAGGGTGCTGCCGGGCGCAAAAAAGGTGCTGCCCGGTTGCAACCCGTTTTTTTTGGGTATCAATTTTTTATGAAAACTTTTTATCATCATTTAGTTACACCCAACACATCTTATTTTCACCCAATACACTTTATTTTCTTTCTCTCTCCCAAAACCCAAAATAAATTTATCTTCTTCTTAATCTCTCCTCTAATTATTGAGAGTACACAATAATTAAGAAAATGTGAGAAAAGTAAAGAAAAGAAGAAAAGTGAAGTTGGGTAGAAGATTGATTTGATTTATAAAGTATTTTTAGATAGAAAAGATGAATAAAATTTTGAGTAGGAGTGTTAATGGTGAAAAAGTAGATAAAGAAGATGATATAGACGATTAATTTGATTGATAAAGTGTTGTTAGAATATGGATAAAATAAATAAAATAGGGATATTATGAAGAGAAAATTAATGGATAGTAAAGAAATGTTGCAAACATTTTAAAACGCCGGAAAATAAAATGTTGCAAATAATAAGGGACGAAGGGAGTATTTTTTCACTTTTCTCTCTTCTTTAAATTTCATTTAAATCCTTTATTTTGATGAGTTTATATTTTCCTTCTTGGGAGTTATAATTCCCTTTTCGAGTGCACTTAACCTGTGCCTTTAGGACGTAGGGAGTAGGTTAGAAAGACCTTAAATAAATAAACAGAGCAACCACAATATACATCTAAAGATGATCTCTTTTTCCCCTTTTTCCTGATATATATAAATTACGGTTTTGATACACGCTTGCCAAATGAAAGGAGCAGCACATGCCACATGGACTCTCAAAAAAAACTTGCTGTCCAAATCCACATAAACAGAACAAGTCTTGACTAATCAAGTTGTTAATGCATACTAATAAGCATACAGTGAGGACTTTGAATCTGCTCTGCTATGCTCCTCCCCATTTTTGCAAAGCCTATAACTAACACCCTTCTGCCTTCTTTTAAACCCCTATTTGCTTTCCCTCTATCCACCACCTTCAACTCAGCCTCCATTTCTTTAACGTAATCACTTCTCTCGTTGGAGAATGAAACACAAAAAAGACAAACGTAAGAACTATCAACGACGGGTAAAAAATGAGTGATCAGGATGATTGACCTGGAGGATTCTCAGCCAGTTAGTAGCTTCTTGGGAGAGGGAGTTAACCAGCTGACGGTCAGGTCCGTTACTTGATGTCCACAAAGATCCCCTATACTTGTATGAAGTGAGTCCAAAAGCAGGTAAAGAGATTTTCGGTATTCCGTCCCTTTCATTTGGAAATGCCAACACAGGATCACGCAGACCAGAAACATCTAAAGTGAACAGAAACTGGAGCAATGAGCTGATTTTGTCAACGAATTTAAGTATACTAAATTCCAAAGAGCTTATCTGACCTCCAATATGTGTGTGAAGAGAATGATATGTCAAAAAACAGGCATCCAAATCCTTCAAAGTTGGCCCCGTTGGTATTCTGTATATTGGATACCTGAACAAAAGCAACGGGCGCAGACTTCATATCTAACCGAATACATCAACAACCAAAAATGACATCAAAGTACATACCATGCTACAGAAACCCAACTTGAAGGCATCACATCGCAGCTACAGAGACTCTTTAGATCAGGGAAATGCAAAGCAAGGTCAGAAATCTGCAAAAGGCAAGACAAACAGTGTAATGGTACCTTTTAATTAAATTTTCTTCTGATTTTCTGATGGGAGGGGTGTCTTACCTTGTCAAACAAGGGTTCACGGCAATAAGGATGATCATGTTCTAGATACTGAAATACCAAGTGCCCCTGAGAATTCCCTGATTCACCATCATCGCTTGAGAAACCTTGATGCAGAGAAGTTTGCTCATACATCAAAGATAAGTTGTCCATTTTAAAAGAAGTATTAGTTGTCTTATTGTGATTTCGTTGCCCCCTTGAGTAAACTGATATCCTTTCTCGTTCAGAGTCACTGCTACAGTCGCTACTTGAATCCCTACTGAAATAGTCCCCGTCACTGTCCTCACTTGCCCGTCTGTTACACAAAAAACATAGTTAAGTCAAATTGATGATGTACCAAATCCAGTCAGAATTACTGTCTTCTAATTAGTAAAAAAAATCTCACAGGAAATGTGACCATCACACATGGAGAAATGGAGGAGTAAATGAAGAACAGGTTTCCTCATTATCTAAAATGTACACAAAAGAAGAAAAACACATGAGTTACTAGCACATACAGTAGCATACTTTTTAACTTCTTGGATGGCCATTTATCTGTTTGCAATTGCATCCATCGATGCAGTTAGATCTTTGGTCTAATTTATGATAAAACTAAATGAAATTCCTACACTGCCAATGGCAGCAATGTTTTAGAAGTACAATATAATGTCTTATTTGTCTTGTATAGACCTCCTAGAGTCCTACGAGACCTAGCCTTCTCGAAACATCATTTATGATAAGGAAACAATTAATCTAAGAACTAAACTGTTCAACAAATATACTTCATAACTTGTGAATTCTCCCACCCAAATGTTTTACCTTTACTTAGTGAAAAGTCAGTTTTCATAAACAGATGTAGATTTATTAGCCAAGATTTTAGAAGGTGGCCCATAATGAAAAATCCAACTACTTTCCACTTAGTGCTTGCAAATAATTTTTTAAAGATTTCATATCTTATTTAGCCTTCTGGCATGGAATAGTTTGAATTAGTAGTAATTTGTGATTGAAACTAGGTAGAATGGGAAAGAATGACAACTTTCCTTCTTAACCTGCCACTCAGTTTGGCTTTCACTGAATAACTATATGCGATGTAACTAATTAAGCTTTGAGTGACATTTCTTTGTATTTTGTTCTAAGCACTAAAGACATGTCATATTAATGTATAAATGCCCCTGTTCTAATTTCAAACAGATGTAAAGTATTTCAACCAGTGAATGAAAAGGCGACGCCTAGGCGCGCCCAGGCGCGACTAGGCGCGCCTCAGCCAGGCCAACGCCCAGGTAGCCCTAGGCGAGCTCCTTAAGGTTGGGCGAGCCCTAGGCGGCCTGGGCGGGACTAGGCGAGCCTAGGCAGTATGGTTGGGCGAGCCGCCTAGGGTTTCTGTCCTAATTTTAATGTGTTTTAAATTAAAATATCTATAATAAATGATTATGGAGTTACCAATACAGCTACACTGATATCTAATTAGGGTGATTATGGTTGCTACAACTTCCTAAATTGGATAATTAAAGATTTTATTTATGTTTTGTATCTTTTCAATGATCTTCTATTATATTTTGTATTTTTTCAATTATTTCTTTGATTCCTTCCTTATGTAAACGTATGATGTCTTCCTCCTTCCCCTCTACAGACTGCACCACACCCTCATCTCATCACTTCCTCCTCTGCAATCTAGATACTAGCTTACTAAGTATTGACACTTTTATGTTCTGGGCGACCCTAGGCGACCCTAGGCGCGCCTAGGCGCGACTAGGGGGGGTCACCGCCTAGGGTCGCCCAACGCCTTTTTATTCACTGATTTCAACAACAGGTCACCAGAAGCAAATTGTTTCTAAGCTGACATAGTCTATGCTGCAGCACAATGATCATAGACTAAACAAAAGTTTAACAGCATAAGTTAAACAAAATTCAACACAAATATACAAGCATTACCAAAGTGACATATACATTCACAGTAAAACTCAACTCGCAGTATTTATTTAATATTGACATAAGCTATTTTCCAACTTGGCGAAAACAACAAACACCACCCAAGAAATATACTTAGAATTGGCACAACTGATAAGTCAACTCAAAAAACTATTAGAAAAGAAGTAACATCAAAACCTACCTTGATCTCGTTTGTGATTTAGATGGGTCAATGTAAATCTGGATAGCGGACAAGTATGGTACATAATATTGAACAACAGAATCACTGCCATTCAACACCAAAGGGACTCCAGCTCCATAGGCACTCCACTCCTTGAACGACTCCCACAAGTCCGCCAGCACGAAGTAGGGATGGTATCCTACATCACAGCTCCTCAAACCCATCGTCCTTGTCTGCATTTTCCATTGAAAATCAAATTGAACAAATATTATAGCACACTAAACAAAGTTCAAACGACTATGAATAAATTAAACACCAATGTGAGTTCAACTGACTCGTAATAATTGATTGTATGAGGTTGGTTATTATTGATGTTAGGCTTACAAGATTATTTAAAGCAAAAAGCAAAAAGTCGGTTATGGAAAGTTGACCTTGGAGAGATACTGAGCTGGAACAGAAGGTGTGACGGCCTGAAGGAACCTTTCAACATTACTCAAAGCAAAGGTGAGGCGTTCAACAGCCGGCAAAGAGACCGATTCAGACGCTTCTTCGACACGGTTATCCAACTCCAGATTCACAGAAATCGCCGATTCCGGTTTACAATGTCCCATGGTGATATCACTCTGAGCTCTCTGAAGCTGCTGATTTTTCTGTTGATTCCTCCGAGTCTTGGGGTTGTGGAATCGATCCTCCTTCCTGCTTCGATTGAACTGCAAACCAGCACCAGCACCCAGCATCTCTTTTCCCCGCAAAAAGTTCAAAAGAAGACGATAAAAATAAAGAGAACAAAATAATCTATATAATCAGATCCCACAAACCCTAGTTTTTATGCAGAAGATCCTTTAAAAAAAAAAAAAAAAAAAAAACTCTCCTCATATAAGAAAAGAAAGAACTTATGAAATCCGATTCGGAGACCGAGTTCAGTGGAATCGGCACGAAACCGGAAACCAAAAAATCGTAACAATTTAAAAGCTTCGAAAATCCAACAAGCCTATCCGAATCGAACTTCTATCACCAGAAGGAGGTCGGAATTCAAAATGGTCGGCGACTGAAGGTGTTGGATATCATCAATTGAATCCAAACCGCGGCGAGAAATGGATCCAATTGAAGAGAAGCCAGAGAGAGTTGGAGGATGTGGGGAGAGGAAGGAATAAAAGGAATATGAGAGAAAACGCTAAGTGGAGAAGAGAGAGAAAACGCAAACAGATTTTTACCACAAGAAACGGAAGGAGAGAGAAATTCAAGAGATGGGCAAATACATCTGTTGGAGGAAGACGAAGAACATGTTGTTTAAGATGCTGATTTGGAATTTCCGTGGCTATATTGAAAATAATATTTTTTAAACCAAGTTTTGAAACTTTAGGCTACTTTTGGAATATTGTCTTCGGCAGATTTGTTTCAAATAATATTAGTATAATCCCTGCGTCATGCGCGGCGCGGTTCATATAATACAATTTATAATCAAATAAAATTATCTTTTGTATAGTTTTATCTAAAAATAATTACTTCTGCACTAACAACAATTAATCCAGAAAGCTTAAAATGAATAAAAGATTCGTATACATATTATATACTAGATACGGGCCTCGCGCTCCGCGCGAGAAAATTACGGATTTTCGTATGTGATTTAATATAGTTATACATTATTTGTTAATATGTTGTTGTTGTTATCAAATTTATTAATATTTGTAAATATAAGTATTTTTTATTTTCTTATATTTATGTTTGAAGTAGTTTTAAAACATAATATTAGAATAAGTTTGCATTGTCATAAGAGAAACTCACACATTAATTTAATTTGTGACTTAATCAAGTAGACTATAATTAAATATAACATAGGGATATAAGAAAGATATTTAAATACATGCCCAAAAGTCCAATAGAAGGTGATTAAGAAATGAGTAATGCATTAAATTGGTACCAATTTCATTCAATTTTGGCAATGGATAGCCAACTTTTATATAGATAAGATATTGTATTTCTTTTAGAACAATATTTGTTTATCAGCTCTTTCAGAACAATATATCATCTTTTGTTAATTGTTATACATATTAAGTATACCATATTAACACTAGAAAAAAGCTCTCTTATTTCTTGGTGAGGGAATGTCAACGGCAAGCTCAACTTTCGTATCGGAAACCCAATGCACCGACGATGCTATGGAAAAGGGAGACAGTGAGAGGGCCCCACCTGGGGATCCTCCGGATAGAAAAGCGTCTTGGGTGGATAAGGTCGCACAAGGTGGTAGGGGCGGAGTTCCGATTCCAGCAAAGGTTCTTGATGACGAGTTCATTGCGTCAAGAATGTCTGTAACTTTTCCTAATGGTGAAGCAGGGGAATCAGAAGTGTTGATTGATCAGAAAGTCCTAACGACCATGGCAGGGCTCTGGGAAAATTGTATTATCGTTAAAATCCTCGGGAAAGTGGTGGAACTCTCGGTGTTAGAAAGGAAACTTAAGGAGTTGTGGAGGCCACAAGGCACGATGAACGTCGTTGATCTGCCCAAAAGGTTCTTCATCGTTCGATTCGGTTCTGGAAGTGATTATGGAAGGGTTCTTACCGGGGGACCATGGATGATCTTTGGAAGCTATATTCTAATGAAGGACTGGTCTCCATACTTTGATTCCTTAATGGATGATATAGTTATGACCCCTGTTTGGATTAGAATTGCAAATGTCCCTATGATATATTATCATCGCCAAATTCTTCTAGGGATTGCAGCGAGCATTGGTAAGCCCATAAAAGTTGACATGGTCACGCTGAATTCTGAGAGAGGGAGATTTGCCAGGGTTTGTGTTGAAGTGAACCTGAAGAACCGCCTGAAGGGGACGGTGATTGTCAACGGGACTCGATATTTTGTCACTTGTGAAGGTCTGGCCATGTGGTATATATGGACACATTACTGCTAAGTGTCTGAGTTGCCCTACGGAGGAAGCTAAGCATAGTACTCAGTCTGACACCAATGGTGAGAGTTTGAATGCGCAGCAAGACAAGAACGATGGGGTTGCTGAATCCAGTAAGGCTGAAAAGGCTCCGGCGACCGGTAAAGATGACACCATCGGACCTTGGATAGGGCATAAATGGCAAGTAAAAAAAGGAAAGGGGTTAACTCACAATCAGAATCTTTCGGGGAAGAATCAACCCAAGATCTTAGTCAAAAACCGTTTTGGGGAGTTGGATAATATCCCGGAAGAAAAAGGAGAGGATCATGCGCATCGATCGAATCCGGGGAAAGAGCGAGACACGGGCAAGACTCCAATGATCGCTAAGGCTAGTGGAGCGATCGCTTCCCCTAGTGGGAATATTTTGGGCCCTAGCAATAAACCGAATATGGAAACTAAACAGACTGCTCCTAGGGTGTTTTCTTCTATGGGTCAGAAAGAGGGAGGGAGGCCCAATCCGGTGAAAGGGGATAAAAAACAGATGTGCATCGACTCTGAGACTGATAAGGAGAATAATGGGTTGACCCATCTCGGCAAAAGAGTTTGGGTCGAGAAAGAGCCCTTTGGTGAGGATAGTAGGGCTCTAGTTGTTTTCTGTGAGAAGGAGCCTGTTATTAGAGATAAACAATCGTTAAATGGTTTATCTGCTATGCAACTTGATGATATAGAGGAATCATACAGGAGAAGCTTATGGTTGCCTATGCTCAGGGCAGAATGGACTCCGAGCTTGATGAAGGTTACGCCTAAAGGTGTTCCCCGGGCATTCCCAGTTCTATCATCTTTGTTATCATGAAGTGCATCCTTTGGAATTGCCGAGGGCTAATAAACCCAATTTCAGACGATCCATTCGATACTTGGTTAAGAAGCATCATACGGATATTCTCGCTTTGTTTGTGACCCATGCTGGTGGTAGCAATGCAGACAGGATTTGCCAGGGTATTGGGTTTCCTAACAGTTTTTTTAGAGTTGACGCCTAGGGTCAGAGTGGCGGAATTTGGGTCCTGTGGAAAGATAACGGACTCAAGTTGTCTATTCTGAGTTCGTCGCCGCAACATGTCCATGCTAATGTTGAAGCAGGATGCGACAAATTTCACCTCATTGTGGTCTACGCAGCTCCTTCCCCGCAAAGACGGTGGGATTTGTGGGATCAACCTAAAGACATCACTCTCCCGTTGAATGAGTCAGTTTTTATCGGTGGCGACTTTAACTCGGTTATTCGTGTTAATGAGAGGACTGGTGGGAATGGACGCCTCTCTCCTGACTCGGTCACGTTTGGTAACTGGGTCAACAAACTCTCTCTCGTGGATCTTGGCTTTAAAGGAAATAGGTTCACGTGGTTTCGGGGTCGTGATCCTAGTACAAGGCTTGCTAAAAGAGTCGACCGAGTTTTTGTTTGTGCTCAGGGCAAGCTTCGGTGGATTGATGCAGGGGTTACTCACCTCCCTGTTATGTCATCAGATCATGTTCCCCTTTACTTGCAGCTTTATCAGGAAAGTCGTGCCAATCCTCAGCGCCGTTCTTTTCGCTTTGAGGCGGCTTGGCTCCAGCACCCTACTTTTAAAGATATGCTCAGAGCCTCTTGGAACCCGGTTGTTTCTACTGCTGAAGCCCTAGATACTCTGCGTATGAAACTCAGAAAATGGAATCGGGATGTTTTTGGTAGTATTAACACGCGTAAGAATGATATTATTGTTGATATTCAAGCAGTCCAGAATCTCATCAATCTTAACGCCACTGCTGAACTGTTGAACAGTGAGGAAAACTTAAGAAAGATCTTGACTCAGTGCTTGAACAAGAAGAGATTCTTTGGTATCAAAAATCTAGAGAGAAGTGGGTTACTCTAGGTGATCGTAATACGTCGTATTTCCACACCTCTACCATTATTAGACGTATCCATAACAAAATTGAATCTTTGAAGGATGATACTGATATGTGGGTGACCGACCCTAAAGACTTGGAATCGTTAACCATCAACTTTTTCAAACAGTGGTACGCTACTCATGATATTTATCGTACTGCTGCTTGCCTTCCCCGTTCAGGTTTTGTGCAGTTGCTGCCTAGTGATATTACTGAGCTGAATGCACCGTTCTCTGATATTGAATTTGTTGCTACGATCAAGGCGATGGGAAGCTTTAAAGCTCCTGGTCCGGACGGGTATTAGACAGTCTTTTATCAGCGTTGTTGGGATACTATTGGCCACTCAGTGATTCGATCTATCCAGGATTTTTTTGTGTTTCGAAGATTCAGTGAAGGTATTAACGAAACCTTCTTGGTGCTTAGTCCAAAAATCGCCAAGCCTGACAAGATTAATCAATTCAGACCCATTAGTCTCTGTAACGTTCTTTTCAAGATCGTAACCAAGACTCTTGGTACCCGCCTTAAGAGTGTGATCTCTAAACTTATTGGGCCTGCTCAATCGAGCTTCATTCTGAGTCGTTTAAGCACTGATAACGTTGTGATAGTTCAGGAAGCAGTGCACTCCATGCGCCGAAAGAAAGGTTGTAAAGGTTGGATATTACTTAAACTCGATTTCGAGAAAGCCTACGATCGACTAAGATGGGATTTTTTGAGGATACACTTATTGTTGTTGGCTTTTCGCAAGATTGGGTTGAGTTGATTATGGCTTGTGTTTCAACTCCATCTATGCGCATTCTTTGGAATGGCGAGACTACGAATTCGTTTAATCCACAACAGGGAATGTATTGCCTCATACTAGACATCGATAATATATGTGGCACATCATGGAGAAGGTGTCAAAGAAGGTTGGTGCAAAGAAAATTAATTCAAAGGATTTCAGAAAGAGGTTGGGGAAGTTGGTTTGGGATGACACTGAATCAATTTTAGAGTTTGAGAAAGGATAGAAAGAATTTGTGGTTGAATATGAGTTGGGAAAGTAAACCATGGTTCGGGGATATGTATGCACTACGTCGCTACTGGATTCTGGTTTACTTTAAGAATATTGTGCTTGGTGGTCTTGTTCGCACAACATCGATTTCAGAATCTCAAAATAGTTTTTTTTGGAAACTATTCGAACAGGAACTTCAACCTCGTTGAGTTGTTGATGCACTTTGGTAGTGCAATGGAAACCCATCGTTATAACCAATTGAGGAATGATGTTGCCTCGGATACACGAGCACATGATTTCTTAACTCCATTGTTGATTGAGGAGGATGCATCTAAGGTGCACACCTTGAATATTTTCACTCTGGTGCAAACCGAGCTTGCCGCATCGTTTTTGAATGTTCAATCACTAATGAGCAGGAAGGTATGTTATTTTTAATGCAATCTCGTTTAAATTGTTGTCATAGCATACCTTAACTGGATATATGCATATCTATACTACCGTTTATGCATATCTATACTACCGTTTATGCATATCAGTAAATTGGCCCTTCAAAATGCAAAATCGTTAATATTGTATACGCAACATACCTTAACAGGACCTATGCATATCTATATTACTGTAATGCATATCAGTACGTTGGTCATTTTGATGCAACTCATTAATATTGTTTATAAAGCATAACGTAGCAGTACCTAATGCATATCTATATTTTAGTAATGCATATTAGTCCATTATCCATATTCAACTTATGTACGTTAACTTTTCTTTGTGTTGTTTATACGTGATATACATATGGAGATGGCGATTGTGTTTCGTACACCGTAAAAGAGCCTTCTGCAGAATTATACCAAGTAGAACGTGCATCAATTAACAACTTCACTACATGTAGCTGCATGATGTTCAACAAAAATGGTCTACCGTGTCGTCATATTTTCACAACTCTGAAATCTGCGGGTGTTGATAAGATCCATGAATGTTTAATAGTAGATAGATGGAGAAAGGGTGCTGCAAAAAAGATGAATAGCAATATTCCTAATGGTGTATGGGATGAAAGTATCCAGATAGAAGACAAACAAGCTATGATGAATGACCTATGGTCCCTAATATATTCATGTGTTGGTATTGTTGAGGAAGACGAAGAAAAGATTCATGATTTATTGTCGACATTGAGGAATAAGAAGGTTGAATACACTATAGGTGTTGCTGATGTGAACAACCAATCCGAAATAACGGAATCAATGGTTGAGACCTTTGCGGGAACTAGTGCACCAACTGAGATTTTTGTCCATCCTCCTAAAAATAGGCGAAAAACAAGGGCACGAGCCTTAGGTTTAAAGATGGGAAGGAGAGGTCTGTGGCAAAACAAGCCCTAGTCACATAAGGTCTCCCTTTGTTGATCATATGATTTGAGAGGGGGGAAAATTGAAATTCGTTCAGCAGATATAGTGCATATCTAGTAAATCAGATTGCATAACGTCGAAAAAGAAACGCCTACGACAACTTAATTGATGCATAACGTCTCAAAATTCGTAACCCTAAATAGCTACTACATAACGAGCCTGCCGAATTGCATATCGATTTTACGAATTCGCATATCAGAATGAAACATCTTGAATCTAACCTTCTCCCATGAAGATTTGTGTGTTGTTGTATCAATCAAACAATGTCAAGGCAGGGTCGTTCCGAGGATTTTGGAGGCCCTGTGCAAAAACAATTATTTTTTGATCAATGCGCTTTTACAAAATTTTCATATAAATAAAGATGGTTGCATAATAAAATTCTATTTTTCTCTTATTAAATATAATGATAAAACTCTTATGATATCGATTTTTTGATCAATTCGCTTTTAAATTTTTTTCATATAAACATAAATATTTTTAAAGATGGTTGTATAACAAATTCTATTTTTCTCTTATTAAATATAATGATAAAACTCTTTTTCAATTATAATATTTATTTTTTACAAACGTTTTATAATTTGTATTTTTAAACTTGTAAATCTCAATATAAATTGCCTTGTAAAAGTTTGGGAAATAAAAATGGAGCTGTTAGGATTGCAACACAAGACACCCTCCACATCTAGTGAGTATTTTACCACTAGAGCAACAAAAACTTTTTCTTTACTAGTATCCGAGACCCGTGCTTCGCACGGGCTATACACATATTTTTATACAAATGAATTTCAATTATAAAGAAAACGTGGCTATATTAAGATTACGATAGTTACACACTTACACGTCACCCACATCAATTACATTTCACATTATACAAACATGGAAAGAAACGCACGATAAACCTAAAAAAAGAGTGCAAAGACAAACATTACAAACATTTTCATTTTTCTCTTTCTTTATATCCATTTGAATGCCTAACAATCCTGACTATAAATAAAATTTCACTAATCTTAACCAATCCACCCACAAAGCAGGAGCCCGTCCTCTCTTCATTCAGGGTTTGAAGCTAGCAATATCAAATCTCTAAAAATTGCATTCAATGTCTTTAAATCGTTCTCTATGATCCATCTGTCATATAAGAGAGAATGTGTAATTTCAAAATACTGGTACCTCTTTCAAGAAGATTCGAATCAAACTCGATAAAAACATTCGTACATGTAACAAAACGATACTTTTGTTAGTACTTTTGAACAAATTTACAAATCACAAACAAATAATGCTCGAACACATTATTCATCTCGTTGCGGCCTCCCTCCAGAAGCTTCCTGCACAAAACCGTCATTTTATACATGTTAGAAATACATCAGTTTCGCATGCAATGACTTGTCAAATTCAGTTAGTGAAAGGCAACTTCACAGATATTTTTTTTTCATGTTTCTTTTACAATAATGAAGATCCGAATCTCGTGATGCATATCAGCATATGTAATATGAACTGCCTGGCATTTACTCTTCGTTTTTTATGCAAAGCATTCTTTAGTAAAAATAAGAAATCATGTCAACCTAACCAAACCTAATATTACAACAATCAGAAGAGTGTGTTTACATAATTATAGCTTTCTGCTAATGTATGAAAACATAGCAGCACATTGCAAACTGTTTTTTTACCATAAAATGAAAGTGACATACTCTGGAATCAACAATGATCCTTTAGGTAGAAAGTTACTCCCCAGTCCAAAAGGAGAGTAACATATGTCCCATAAAGCCAATTAACAATAACAATGAAGGAAAAACGTCTTTCTTGCAAATGGGTTACGCAAGCCTTTATATTGCACATTAGACTCAAGAATAGTTTGTTTTGACGAGGAGTCCTACAGGTAAGTTATTAATTTATTATGCATGGAACTGAAACTGAAGTGCAATGAAAATGATATGCAAATGCGTAAGATTTGATTGGAAAGTAGGTGAAGCAAGAGATATTCAGATTCAAAAGGTAGGCGTGGAAGAAGAAATAATCATAGATAAATAATTTCTTGCAAAAGACAAAAGCAAAGTACAGAGGTTCACACAAGAAAAATACAATGATAAGTTCATCTCGCACATTGCAGAATCCGACTGTTACCTATTTAATGATTTTGTGATGTTTTATTTTCTAATATACAGAAGATTTACAACCTTACTATCAGATTCACTATAGTTCTGCAAAATGGAAAATCTAAAGAATCCCGCATAATATGATTCTAGAATTCCAGACATCAATACACTGATTTGGTGAGTCCAACTTAAATCTAACACTAAAGTGTGGAATACACCTAAATAATTCAAGATGAGTCATGCTTTACTCACATACAAATGGCACAAGCTCAAAAACTTAAATGCTTAAGCGATATGATTCTAGAATCTCACTCATCAATACATTGATCTTCACATTGACAAGCTAAACATTCTGAGTATTAAGAGTCTGGATTACAAGCTTAGAAATTGGATCTAAACAATTCAAATCACAGCTAGAACCACATATAAATGACAGAATGTGTAAGCTATAAATTAAGCACAAATCAATAAAAAAAACATGCTGGAGGAGATATAGAAACTGAAAAAAGAAAACAATTACCGAGCAAGAACACTAATTTTGGGAAGGGATGTGAAATACTCAGCTATCTTCTTGTCCCTCCTTTCCATGGAGACATCCCACATGTCGTTTCCAATGTGCTTAGGCTGCAAAAGAAGTGAAATTTGCCTTCTCCTGAATCCAAACAATTTAGTCTTGGCTAACTTGGCTGATTTAGCATGCATTTCTTTCTAATAGAAAGGCTGAGATTCAATTTCAAGGAAGGTTCAAGATACTGTGTGATTTGGATTCTCAATTTTGGAGATAGTGCGTTTTGGATCTTGCTGCAATGGCTAACTCTTTAGAGCAGGATTCTTGATAAAGTGTGAATCTGTGAGAAAATTTCAGATATCTTATGAAGTAAAGATGGAATTAGCAGGTTTCATATGATTTATTTCTCACCTTAAGCTTTATCTGGATTCATCAGCTAGTCTTTTGGCTCTTAGAGTAGCCGATGCTAAGATGTCAACAAATAGTGGTCTTTCATGTCCGCTTTCTTCTCCTGAGCAACCATAAAGTTGGTCACATCACATGCATCTATCTTTTTCCTCCTTCACATCACATAAAGATATTAACAAAATAAATCTTAGAATGTCATAGGAAGTACTTGTTTGGAACTAAAAGCACCACATAATCTGGCAAAGGAGGAAAAGAAAGGTGATGCAATCCAAAGATGAACATATAAGAATAAAATACAATCCAAGTAGTTTACGAAGTCAGACAAAAGATTCCCGGAATCAAATTAAGCTGAAAGACAACTACTCATTAATCATTGCTTATTTCAACTACTACTTCCATTCAGAATTCTTGAATGAATTCAAATTCATAAAAACAATCATCCACGACAAACCTAGCATGCATAAGAAACAAAGACAGTCATAAAAAACTCATAAGTTTGGCAAACTAATAAATGAAGAACAACAACACTTACTACTACTCCTACAAGAACGAAATGGAAATCCAGAGACTGAGTTGTTAGTTATCATCCATCTAGTTGACTAAGAATACAACCCCAGTACCCCACTGATCTATTTCACTTGTCCTCCCTTGTCAATAACTTGTTTACTGAATATAAATGTGCCCCGAGTGTTTTGGCCTCGTTTCTCGTGACTTGTATATGATTCTTAACAATTTGATTTCAGTTTCACATTCATTAAATAATTCTCACCTGTATGTGAATGAAAATCAGTATCCGGATCAATCTTCTTGAATGAAACTCTAATCTTCGCCAAATTGTTGCACTTCATCGCCACTTCTCGTACTCCACAACCTGTTACATACCGACAGTTACTCACATCAAGAATCATCATATCAGGGCATTTCAGTCCAATCATTTTCAAATCCTCATCATCTAAGCTTGATCCTCTTGCTTCCAAACTCTCCAGCTTGTAACTGTAAACATTTATATCAAATCCAAGCGTGCAAACGCCATCACAACCGTTCATCACAACCGTTCATCTCAATAGTCCTCAAACGAGGCAATTTCTAGTAACTTGGATGAATCCCTTGTCAGTAATCTCCTTGCATCCATTCACAAAAATATGTGACAAATAAGGACAGGCTCGAGAAATTGCTGCTAGACATTGATCAGTAAGAAGCTGATTGTTCGACAAATTCAGTGATCTCAGCTGAGATTTCCTGTCACTGTAAAAATTAAATAACTCTTCATCTTGACTGAAAACAACGCCTTTCATCTCAAGACTGTTCAAACTTCGACAACTATTAATAAACCCGAGCAGCTGTTGAGAAGCCCGAGTGCCCGACCTCTGGAAGATGGAACTTCTTGATCCATGCCCACCAAGGAATGATTGATGTGTCAAAAAATTATAGGCTCGACGCTCGACTGTTTTCACACACTTCCTCGTTCTAGCCTCTGTAAAACAGTGAATAACTACAACATACGAGGTTTTCAATAAAAAGTTGACAACTTACATGATTTTCTAAAAATATTTCCCCATAAATATTTCCTTTGTAATTATGTACTTCCACTACTTTGCTAGAGTGTGTGAGTTTCTACTTCTCGAAAAAGTTTCAACCAAGTTATACCCTATGTGTCTAATCTAATCAAACTCACCACCCAAATAAACTAAAAAAACAGAATTTTTGTTTCAATATGTTTTAAATATTATTCCAAAATTCAAACAAACGCAACCTTGGTTGAGTAATCTCAAAGGTTAATATATGTCATCCATTAAGCAAGCATATAATGTGTTGATAAAAAAAATGCTCATCCTCTATGTCAAATGCTATTACAAGAAGATATGCACTCTTCTTTATGGAAAACATTTCACATCTAAACTCAATGCAAAAGAAAGACATTTAGAATGTTCAACGTCATTATTAGGAAGACATCTAACTTCATAAAAAAATATCAAATGCCAGACAGAAAGATGAAGCAGATACTATGCTTCGACAATGATTTCAGAAAAGAAAAAAAATGAAGCTTTACAACCTCGTCTGATATGATTTTAAAGGGATTGAATATAATCAATCATCTTATCAAGCCTAAACGCATTTTCATTTCCTGCAAATATTGAAAAAAGAACTTACGAAAATTGAAAATTTGAACTTTCAATGTGAGAAAATAAATACATAGAAAACAATCATTACAGTAGCCAGGAATGTAGGAACCATGTTGTTGTAAGCACTTGTTTATGTCTGCTAAAGTCATACAAGCTCTCTCCTACCTTGTCATGTCCTTCCCATTTTTCTTACCTAATCTATAGTTCTACAGTGCAACATAAACAAGTCTTCTGTAAGTTGACTTCAGTTGTGTCACTCATAAAATAAACAAAATAACATATAGAAACTAATAATGGGCATGCTAAGTAGTTTTCATTTTCATAATTTGGCATGTTCCTAAGCAAGCACATGATACTTTAAGTGCCATTTTCATAATCTGAGTGACTGTCATAGAAAACCAGCTGAGGAACAAGGGAGGGATAATGATCCTCTTATCACTTTTTTCAGAATAATTGTTCACTAAACACTATTTTTCCTCAACTCCTGCATTCTAGATTGACGAACAACTAAAGCCTCGAGAATTAGGAACAATGATTTTAGCAGGTCAAAATACTAATGACAAAGCAAACATGTGTTGAAATAGAACTTTGGATTAATAGTTTAGAATGAAAATTGCAAGGCAACTTTCTAAAAAATCTGCATAAGGGGGCAAAACAAGTGCGACAAAGAAACACTCAATTAGGCAGAGAACAGATTTTAAAACTCAATATTCAGGCGAGCTGAGTTCTTGCTCCTTCTTCACTGGTTCCATTGACAAAAAAATTAGGGTAACACAAACAATTATAAAACTCAGATTAGGGTTCTTAATAATAACAATTATAAAACCAAATCTCATGTGTAATAATAACATATGACTTAGCTATGCACCTAACTTTGCTATGCACCTAACTTTTCCGTTTTATAATAAATGAAGCCATGAACAAATGTCCTAAAGAATAAAACACTAACATAACACTTAATTTAAAACAATATCAAGCAAAGGGTAGGGAATTTCACCTTTTTCAAGCATTAATTTACTTACAACACATTATGTGAAGGAGGGCATTTAAGTATGGCTGAAGCACTTTTCTTGGAAATGCAGGGAAGTGGCATCTTTGCCTGACGCTATTACATATAGCACGATAGTGGACACAAACATAACAGCATCATCATGCTCACTTCATTCAAGAAACTCAAAGCCTTTTCCATCTTTCAGATTCTTCTATTGCTATCCACTATCGAGTTTTATGTAACAGTGTCAGGAATGTTGCCTCTCAAAAACTTCATTTCCAGCACCTTTTTGTGTCTTGCTCAACCATTCTTGCAAAGTAGATTTATAAGAACACTCCTCCTAGAAACGACATTACATCAAACAAGACATAACATCAAACAACAACAAAGATTGTAAGGAAGAAGAAAGGGGAACCAAAACCCTACCTTGTAAACAAGACTAAATCCTCCATGACCGAGTTTATTGAGATTAGGGAAGAAATTGGTGGCGAATTCAAGCGGATTAATGCCTTAGTGGCATCGTCGACCTCAATTGCGACAGTGCGGGTGAAAGAGAAAAAAATGGAACACATAAAAGCCAATTTAGATATTCTAAACTAATACAAATTAAAACCTACTTTGTCCTTCCAGTAGTCAAACAGATTTCAGAAGTGATGGCATATGCATGCGATACAAAAATAGTTAGATGGTGGATGTCATATTCATGCATCCTTGCACAAATACATATTACCATTTTTCAAATGTCAAATAGAGTATAATAACATTCTGGGGAATGAAAACTTCTAGTCAGTGACTCTAATAATCCCTAGTACTCCATGATTCTAAAATGTCAAATATAATGACTGCACGAAAAAACATATACAAGGCCCAGAATCCAGTAGCACCATCTAGGTTCTTCATCCTCCTCATTGGAGAAATAGTAAGCTATCTGCTAATTGCTAACATATATCGAGTCTATTGCAGCTAGAACAAGTAGAGGAAAATGATCATTGTCTATTGGTTTGATCAATTGAATTAAATTTTGACACTTATTATTATAATCCTTAAGGTCAATAGCAGAACTTGCATTTTTTATCATCAATCAGATTCAAAAGTGATGGCATATGCATGCGATACAAAAATAGTTAGATGGTGGATGTCATATTCATGCATCCTTGCACAAATACATATTACCATGTAATTCATACATTTATTGTCTTCAATCATAATATTAATTTCTTAATGAATACATCTACGTCAATTAAAAAATATTCTTTGAGGTAAGAAGCCAAATCAGAAATTCAATTATCACCTACTCTAATGATAAACTACTAAAACAGCACAAGATATCCCTAACCAATGCACGGAACTACTCAATTTCTTAAACAACTCATACAATGCCTCCACCTCGTTCACTGTAACTGCAACAAGACCAAACAAACACTTACAAATTCATAAATCTACCTAAAAGGGAAAAAAATCAAATCTGCTCTGGTCTTTAGAAGAATTACATGAAGACTCGTTAGCAAGATATTCAAGCTCTTTGAACCCACAGACATTTCATCGAACACCTTCCTTGCACTCTCCAAATCACCACATTTCAAATAGAAGTAAACAAGCGAAGAAAAAACTGGGAAGAACATAATCAATAAACATCACAAACGCAAACGGAAAAACAGAATTCAGAAACGATATATCAAATCTCGAAACTCAACAAGGCAAATTGTAAAGAGGAGAATAAACTTACAACGATAACTGAAAGGATGTGAACGATCGAAAGGTCAGGCGGCAGTGATAGGAGCATGTTATATGGTGATAACTAGCGACTATTAGCATAGGATTAGAGGAGTTTAGGTGCTTGTCGAGTGTTATTTCCGGAATCAGCATTGAAATTGATGGCATTGGATGCTAGACCTTCCTCTCTCCATTTGATTTGTAACTCCGAAATTAGTTATGTCTATCTTTAATTTGCTGCATTAAGACTTGGTTTTTATTTATTTTTCTTGGTCTTTCTAGGGAGAAATTATATAAACTCTTCTCCTTCTCCCTAGAGTTTTTTTATCTTGGTTTTTAGTAAGAAAACTCCATTGTTGAGAGCTTCCATGACTATGTGTAACTAAATCTCTATTGTTCACTTTGAGGTTTGAAGCCTTCTTTCATTGGAGGATTGTGAGTTTCCTACATCTTATATTCTATTTCAATTGTGGTTTTATTTTATAATCTCTTGTGCCTCAATTTGCTATTGAGAGATATTGATTTTATCTAGGTGCGCAACTAGGTTTGATTTCTATCTTTCATATTGCTAGACTTGATAATTCTTGTTGAAGAGTCTTGTCTTTTGATAGCAATCCTTATTTACATGAACTTGTTGTGAGTGTTTATAGGGTAGAGATTATAAACTTGTGTCAAGTATCGGCTTGTCGCCAATGGTATTGCACAAGCCTACATATCTTTGCGCTCAATGCTATTTGGTTATTGAATCTTAGTTGTTCTAGGGTTATAATCAAATAAGGGTTTCTAGGACTTGTTGGACTAGTTACTTTATATGAACAAAGAGTAGGATAAACCAATTGAATGTGTATGAATATATGGTGTTAGGTTTCCATGATCAATTCTCCTTGCATGATTGATGTGCTAATAACCGAGAAGTGAACTTCTTTCCATCTAACTACTTAATCTCAACAATTGCGTGTTTGTTTACTTCCTTGATCTCAATTACTACAAACCCCCCCCAATTTGGTTACTTGTTAGGAACAAAATTGTGATTTAAACTGTATTTCGACTCTCTTGGGATTCGACCCTTGCTTCCCACTATACTAGTGGATTTGAGTTAGGTATTCTTTGATAGGCATCACGACAAGCGCCTCATCAAATTTGGCGCCGTTGCCGGGGAGTCAAACTTACAGTTTTTGTCTCATTTTTGTTTCTAACCTTGGTGTGGATCATTCGTATGGTCCACACCCGTTCTACTAATCAAGTCTTATTTGCGTGTGATCCAGAGATCGAGAGAACTTTTCGGCGGAATCTCCGAGAAGCTATTCACGAGATTGTGATCGAAAACATGGCTGAAAATCAAACCTTGCGGCAGCTGACCGATCCGGATTTGAATGTCCAACATCTTGGGATCACTTATCCTGCCCTTAATGAAGGAGTTCACTTCGAGCTCAAAACAGGATTCATCAACTTGCTCCCGAAGTTCCATGGCTTGAGTGGTGAGGACCCAATCATGCATTTGAGCGAGTTCCACGACATTTGCAACTGTAGCAAGCCAAGTAATGTTACGGAGGAGCAGTTGAAGATGAGAGCCTTCGGATTGACTTTGAAAGATGGGGCTCGAAGGTGGTACTACTTGCTTCCGGTGGGGACTATTGACACTTGGGCCAAGCTGCATAAGGCTTTTCTTGAGAAGTACTTCCCATCGAAGAAGGCGGTTGCTTTGAAAAGAGCGATGGCAAATGTTGAGCAGGCTGATGATGAAACGCTCTATGACTATTGTGAGCGTTTCGCCCGGTTGTGTGCTAGCTGCCCATTCCACGGGTTTGAGGAGAAGGATTTGGTGACCCACCTCTATAATGGGTTACTAGATCATGAGAGGAGGCTCATAGACGCCGCTTGCAATGGAAGCGTCTTGAATTTGACTCCTGCTGCTGCCCGAAACCGGATCCATGAGATTGCGGAGGGAACAAGAAGTTTCGGGCGAACTTATACAAAGAAAGGAGCAAGTGCAGTGAGCTCCGAGAATACCGAGCTGAAAGAGGAAATTGCTGAGTTGAAGAGCATGATCAAAGGTTTCACTCTTGGCAATCAAAAGCCGGGGGTCGTTTGTGGGATATGTACTCAAGAAGGGCATCATACTGATCAATGCCCCCAGCTAGAAGATCCCGCTGTTGCTGAAGTTCATGCTTTGGGAGGTTACGGACCTCCTAGACCTCGTTATGATCAGAACAATGCCAACTACAATCAACGAGGGAATGATCATCCAGGCTTCCGATGGAGTGATCCGGCAGGTGCTCAGAACTTCAACCAAAACCGAGCTCCTTATGCACCCAAGCCTCAAGGCCCTTCCACCGAGGATATGCTGAAGTCCTTGGCCCAACATTTCACCACTCATGTCCAAACCTCTGAATCTGGCATGAGGGATCTTAGGAACCAAGTCGGGCAATTGGCGGAATCGGTAACTAGGCTTGAACAGCGTATCTCGTCATCCTTGCCTTCTCAAACGGTGGTGAATCCAAGAGCGAATGTAAGTGCTATTCATTTGCGTAGTGGAAAGGTTCTTGAGGGCAATTTGGAAGATGAGGAGAGGGTGGAAGGCCGAGCGAGTCCCGAAGTCCAAGCTGAGTTGGACAGGAATGCCGCAGAACAGAAATCGCGGTCGAGAATTGAGAATCGCGGGCGCGATTTGCGTTCTGGAGGAGATGCTGAAAATCTCGGTCGAGATGTTGAAAATCGCGGTCGAGATTTCTGTTCTGAAAATCTCGGTCGAGATGTTGAAAATCGCGGTCGAGATTTCTGTTCTGGAAGTCAATCTCGACCTGTTGGTGACATTCTCGACCGAGATCTGCATGGAGGGGGTCCTAAGCCTAAAACCACACATCCAAGGCCCGAGAAGGAGTACGAGGATAGAGGGGACTTTGCTTTGAGGCAAGAGAACTATGTGCGCCCCAATTTCCCTCCCTTATACTCCGAGAAGCCTCCCGCTCCCTTCCCGGAAGCTCTCAAGGACACAAGAAGGCCCGCCAACGATCAAGAGATCTTTGAGACGTTTAGCAAGTGCGAGGTAAACATCCCTTTACTAAAACTTGTTCAAAGTATTCCTAGGTACGCCAAGTTCTTGAAGGAGCTTTGCACCATGAAGAGGAACCAAAAGTTGAAGGGCAAGAAGAAGGTGCAAGTGAGCGAGAGAGTCTCCTCGATCCTTCAACACCGGATACCGGTGAAGTGTGAGGATCCAGGTATATTTACTATCCCTATAGTGATTGGAGACACTAGATATGATAAGGCTATGCTTGATTTGGGTGCTTCCATCAATGTTTTGCCTACATCAATTTATGAATCACTAGGACTAGGACCTTTGCTTAAAACTGACATTGATATAAGACTTGCCGATGGTTCTTGTGTGTATCCTAGGGGAGTAGTAGAGGATGTCTTGGTGAAAGTGGATAAGTTGATATTCCCCGCTGATTTCTTTGTCTTAGATATAAGTGATAATGTTGCGGCCTCTATTATGTTAGGTAGGCCATTCATGAAAACTTCTAGGACTAAGATTGATGTTTTTGGTGGAACATTAACTATGGAGTTTGACGGTGATCTAATAGAACATAATATCCATGACGTCGACTCTTTTCACTTGCCTTCTGTTTGTTTGATTGATATTGCTTCACCTCCTATGAAGGAGACTCTTGATGTCAACGTTGTTGATAAGGTGGTTGAACCTCCCGATTTGTGCTCGGATTCCACGACCACTCTCTCCACTACTGTTTTGGGCAATCGCCCCACTCTTCTTACGTCTCAGGTCGAGATACCTGCTAGTTCTTTTGTGCAGGTTGTACCGAAAGAACCCAAACGCTCCCCACCTGACTCTAAGTATGGGGGAGGTAAAAAGAAGAAGAAGACGTGCAAGAAGGTGTGGAGAGTGACGAAGGCAAATGGTCTAAGGTTCAAACCTTTCCATGAGTGGTTCAAGAATGAGATCATGAAGGCCGAGGTTCCGAGGGGACCTATAGAGTACGGGTGAGATGATAGACGTCGTGCCACGACGGTAACTAAGGCGCTGACCGGGAGGCAACCCGAGGTAGTTTTCTAGTCTTTTGTTTTTTCTTTCAAAAAAAAAAAAAAAAAAAAAAAAAAAAAGAAATTGTGCTTTTGATATTCTATCACCTCCATTTCACTATCACTCCACCATTCCGCTTCTTCCATCCATACCTAAACGTCGTCGCCTCCCCGAGTAACATCGATCTAGCGCCGACGACGTCACCTCATCATCTACCTCCATGTCACTCGGATCGTTGCTCATTGCAATCCCGAGTGTCACACATTCGATTCCCCATTCCGTTTCATGGTTACTTTTCCCGGTCTACCACATTGTCGGTTCACTACCATTCCACCTATCACTAGATGACCCGGTTCGTCCCCACCATTAGAGGTCCTCCGCTACACATTGAGGACAATGTTTCGTTCAAGTATGGGGGAGGTTGTCGGTTCTTCTAGAGGTTGTGAGTCTTTTCTTCCTTGCCTCTATCATGTTTATCTCATTTCAAAAAAAAAAAAAAAAAAAAAAAAAAAAGAAAAAAAAAAAGAAAAAAAAAAAAAGTTTAATATGTCTTGAGAAGGGAGGTGAAAACCCGAAAGGGCGCCGAACTTAATGTGTTGTGATTTGTTTGACTTCATTGTTGAATGATTTGCACTTTTATGGCGTTGGAGACATAAGAAGGGAGTAGAAGGATTGTCTCGGGTTTTAGGATTCACCATGGAGGGATAAGGAGTTAGATATCTTGCTTCTTTTGGCCTCATTGATCTTTATTGCATACCCATGATCATTTTACTATCTCTTTTTTTTGATTTGAGATTTGTTTTGGTACATCTTTGGCGGTTGTGATAGCTCTAGGGTTAGGTTCTTTTCTTGGAGTTTGATGCATATTGTTGGGGTTGTACTATGCAGATTTCTTGTTTTAGGATTGGTGGTTGATGTGTTGATTGGATATTATGTAGTGGTTTAGGACATCAAAAGAAGAGGAGGAATAAGAAGTGTGTTAAGCGAGTGGGTGACTCGGTTTTATTTTTCTATTATTGCCCATTATTTGTTCCCTTAGCCTTAGAGGAGATTAGGAGTCCACTTGTGCTTATTGCACGTCACTTGGTTCGATATTGGTTACTATTTTGGAGTGGCGTCATATGAAGTGGTGATATAAGGAGGGAATTGGGTAGGTCACCTCGGAGTGATAAGAAGCTAGTCAGGAGCTAGGATTAGAGTTACTTGCTTACACACGGAGTTTGGAGTATAGTCGCTAGCAAGCTTCCCATGCTTTTGTGACCTTTGTGCTCATTGGAGGAGTTAGCATCACTTTGCTTTCTCGGGGACGAGCAAGGTTTAAGTATGGGGGAGTTTGATAGGAGCATGTTATATGGTGATAACTAGCGACTATTAGCATAGGATTAGAGGAGTTTAGGTGCTTGTCGAGTGTTATTTCCGGAATCAGCATTGAAATTGATGGCATTGGATGCTAGACCTTCCTCTCTCCATTTGATTTGTAACTCCGAAATTAGTTATGTCTATCTTTAATTTGCTGCATTAAGACTTGGTTTTTATTTATTTTTCTTGGTTTTTCTAGGGAGAAATTATATAAACTCTTCTCCTTCTCCCTAGAGTTTTTTTATCTTGGTTTTTAGTAAGAAAACTCCATTGTTGAGAGCTTCCATGACTATGTGTAACTAAATCTCTATTGTTCACTTTGAGGTTTGAAGCCTTCTTTCATTGGAGGATTGTGAGTTTCCTACATCTTATATTCTATTTCAATTGTGGTTTTATTTTATAATCTCTTGTGCCTCAATTTGCTATTGAGAGATATTGATTTTATCTAGGTGCGCAACTAGGTTTGATTTCTATCTTTCATATTGCTAGACTTGATAATTCTTGTTGAAGAGTCTTGTCTTTTGGTAGCAATCCTTATTTACATGAACTTGTTGTGAGTGTTTATAGGGTAGAGATTATAAACTTGTGTCAAGTATCGGCTTGTCGCCAATGGTATTGCACAAGCCTACATATCTTTGCGCTCAATGCTATTTGGTTATTGAATCTTAGTTGTTCTAGGGTTATAATCAAATAAGGGTTTCTAGGACTTGTTGGACTAGTTACTTTATATGAACAAAGAGTAGGATAAACCAATTGAATGTGTATGAATATATGGTGTTAGGTTTCCATGATCAATTCTCCTTGCATGATTGATGTGCTAATAACCGAGAAGTGAACTTCTTTCCATCTAACTACTTAATCTCAACAATTGCGTGTTTGTTTACTTCCTTGATCTCAATTACTACAAACCCCCCCCAATTTGGTTACTTGTTAGGAACAAAATTGTGATTTAAACTGTATTTCGACTCTCTTGGGATTCGACCCTTGCTTCCCACTATACTAGTGGATTTGAGTTAGGTATTCTTTGATAGGCATCACGACAAGCGCCTCATCAGGCAGCGATTGAATACCACGGAAGAAAGCCTATAAATTGGAAGATTGATGAAAGGATTGTGGTTTTTTAGGGTTCACAAAAATTTGCAGCTCCGGAAGAACAATTGAAGAAAACGATTACAATTTTCCTGAGGGAGACGACGCCTTCCTTCTTCTCATGTACCTGCGGCGCCCTTCTCAGCTTCGTAAGCGCTGGAGAAAAATCGAATTCGCCATTGATTGCACCGAGCTCAGGTTTCTGGAGAGAAGAGAGAAAGAGAAAACGCGTGGGTGAATAATGTGAAATTTCCTGTGTACCCCTGTAGTATTTTGGAGGGCAAAAGAATTCCGGTGGCATTTTTTGTAATTCCTACGAAAATCGAAGGTATGTTACAAAGCCAAAAACTTGAAACAAGATCTCAGCCATCCATTGTTATTTTTAGCTTATGTGGCATGTTTTAGAGCCCTTGATAAAAGTATCTATTGTACAATTGCATTCATACATTTATTGTAGTTTGGATTTTCATACTTTAATTTATATATATAGAACCTTTCGAAATTTGAGGCCTTTAAAATTTGGAGGTCCTGTTCCGTAAGGCCTAATGAAACACCCTTCGGGCCGGCCCTGCACGCGGATGTGCATATGCATGTATTTTTCATATATTGTCAAAGAGATACACATGGATGTGCATATATATGTAAAAGAATGTTCATATAAATACAGAAGATTGTGCACGTAAATTTTTAATTCGTATATTCATACAATAATAATTTATTATGACGTGAATATTTTCCATATGTGAAATGGAAAGAAAAACAGAAGAAAGGGGTGAAAATTGAAAAAGGAAAAGTCGACCAAACCCAAGTACAACCGGAAGACGACGACGAGAGAGTTTGACGCCATTTTCTCTTTTCAGATTATCGAAATACCTAGTTCAACCTCATTCCTTCATATACTTCTTTCCCTTCTCGATTTTGACTTCCCCTACTCAAATTGTCTTAATTAATCCTCGACCAAAGGCCAAGGGAAAGGTGAGCGATCTCGCAAATTTGAATTTCAGGTTGTGAATTCTTGCCCCCAGTTGATTGCTTTTCCCTGCAATTTGAATTGTTTGTCTAATGTTTTTAATGATTTCGCTGTATATTTGTTCGGAATTTGTTTCTTGGCTGTAGAATTTCTGAGACCTTTTCTTGTTGTGATTGGCGGCGTCAGGGAGCCGATTGGTCTTAAAGGACAAAGGTACAGAGAAAGTGTGTGTGAGAGAGGAAACATTGAAAGGATTAGTATGAGTACGTTGACAGGTGAAGCTTCGACAACTCCTCTGCGGAAGGATCCGTATGAGGTTTTGTCTGTCTCTAGGGATGCAACAGATCAAGAAATTAAGACTGCTTATAGAAAACTTGCACTCAAGTAAGTTATATATTTCTTGTTAATTTCAGTCCATTGGTTTGTTTTTCTCAATGATTTTTGCTTGCAACTAAATTTTCTGTATCACATAATCTATATGGTGACAATTATGTCAGGAGCTAGTTTTGGTATATATGATTGTGAAATGATCCGCTAATGAGCCAACAAATCTTGTAGTTGCTCATATGGCATATATCTAGCCTCCCTAAAATGCTACAGTGTGCTATTGTCATCTCCCAACAGAATTTTGGTCTAGTCCACACATTCCATGCTCTTGTTGTCGTATTATTCCTGCAGTTTCAGTCATTATTTGGACTCTATTCATGTATTGAGATGAAAGAAAGAGAGGGATGCATTTGAACTGGGTCGAGTTGTGGTAATGTATATAATGGAATGAAACAGAAGGGGAATTGCTTCATTAATATACAGGTTGCCTGATTGATTTGTTTGCAACAGACAATCAATCTTGATGAAATTTAATTGGTTTTTATATAGGTATCATCCTGATAAGAATGCAAGTAATCCAGAAGCTACAGACCGTTTTAAAGAGGTTGCTTATTCTTATAGCATCTTGTCCGACCCAGAGAAGAGAAGGCAATATGACTTAGCAGGTTTTGAGGTGAGATTCTTTTCTTTCTTCTTCGTATTCTTGTTTTACCCCTTTCAGTTTAGTCACTCTTTGCTAACTGTTCTGTTCTAACTGATTGTACCTTAGTGCTGGTTAAAACTGCCATACACTATACATGATGCATTTTTTTACTAAATTGCACAGTTTAATGTAGGAGTAAGTATGACTCATAATTTACCATGATAGAATACACAAAATTGGTACTTTCTGTTTTCTTCTAAATAATTATGTTTTTGCTTGAGGAGGTATATTGAGCTTTGGTCAAGTGTAATGAGTCTTGAATAAAGTTTGGTTCCTTTTCATATATGTTAGTCGGTACTCTACTGAGTCCAATCTCCTCAAACTATAATGGTTTGCTTTGCACCTTTTTCCTTTTGAAATGTTAAAGAATTAATTGTTCTCCACTTCGCGACGTGTTTAAAATTCCAATCTTCAATGATTTGCAAAATTCAAACTGAGAAAGGAACTGACCTCTTTGGCTATCACTCTTCTCTGGGGTCCAAACCTGTTAGAAATTCCAATTTTCTAATGAGTTGCGAAATTCGTTTAGCTAGTATGCTGTAAGATACTTGAATTAGGCAGGTATAGAAAAGCTGTGCTGATTCATGATCAAACACCTGTATATTTTTGATGTGTAAAATCTCATTGTAGTTAAAATGACGAGTTATGATAAGTTGATAACAGAAAGGCTGTACTAATTGCTTGGATGTCTCTAGCACTTTTTACTTGAAGCCTTGAACATAATAAGAGATGTTTCAACAACAGATTTATGGAACTAGAAGCTTCGGGATCGGAAATTTTTGGTATTCGTATGGACTAAATTATTAAATAAACACATTCAAAATAGGCATTTCATACTAGAAGCTTTATTGGGGAGGATTTTGTTCTTGGGGATATTTTAATTATTTAAATAAAACTTCCCTTTTGCTTGGTCGAATGGGTGTGTCAGAGAATATATGGATATAAATACATCTAACATTAATGATTATGATAGCTCCCAGTCTAGCTATTTCTTTCTTTCCATATGTAGAGTTTTCCCAGATCTTTTTTATTTTAGGTTAAATGGTTTTAGTCATTGCACACTGCCTTAAGTTTTCATCGTGTGTTTGCTTATCATCATTCGAAATCATGAATTGTCTAACTTGTTGGGAACAAATCAGGCTATTGATGCAGAGGGTATGGATATGGAAATTGATTTATCAAATCTTGGAACTGTGAATACAGTATTTGCAGCATTGTTCAGGTATATATCAACTTGTAGGACAGTTTTTTCCAACTATTCCCTGTTCATTGACTTAATTTGCATTATATTTTTGTTTCTAGCAAGCTAGGGGTTCCGATCAAGACAACCATCTCAGCAAATGTCCTTGAAGAAGCTCTAAATGGAACTGTGACTATTAGACCACTGCCAATTGGAACATCAGTTAGTGGAAAGGTGCTTGTTGATAAGTATTTGTTTGATTTTTTATTTATAGATATGACGTATTTATGGTTGAAATATTTTTAATTCATGATGCTTAGGTTGAAAAACAATGTGCCCACTTCTTTGGGGTTACAATAGACGAGGAGCAAGCACAATCAGGGATTGTAGTGAGAGTGAATTCAGCTTCCCAAAGCAAATTTAAGGTATTTCATATTTCATAAATGAGATAGTTCACTGCAATATTCTCTGCAAACTCTTCTTGTGAATTGATCTAATTGGGGAGCCTACTTGATTTGTCCAGCTACTGTATTTTGAACAAGACGCAAATGGGGGATATGGTTTAGGATTGCAGGTATCTTTTCTTTTTCTATAAGCGTTATCTTCATATATCACAAGTCATTACTATAAGTAACTTTTCTTAGAATACACAATAACTTTGGTAAAAAAATGATTCAATTAAATATTTGTGTTTGCAGTTTCTGTAATGATCTGGACTCTCTCAAGTTTCCCTGTTCAAAGGCTAGGATGTTGAGTTTTTTCAACTCAATTTGTTAGAAGTGTTTCAAAATTGAAACTTAAAAAGTGGCCTTCCTTAGTGTTTTTGACATTCTACTTGAACTTAAATTTCTAGTAATTAAGGCCTGATTCGCCTATTTAGGAACTGTCTTTAGAAAATCTTGAATTCCATATGTACTTGAGATATGTCAAGTGAGGTTAATTCATCCTGAGAGGAAGAACCAACATCTCTTGGATGTCTTGTAAAAATTTGAATAGAACATCCATGCATTTTTTATATTTCGGTGCTTGAGAGGGCAGTAAAGGGAATTGAGGCGTGGCCCATTTTCCATACATGTTCCTTTTTGTTTTGCTTCCTCCTATCATCACCATTGCTCTCTCTGTAGGTTTCCATTGTCACCAAATCAGTCATTCTGGGTGATCTCTAATATTGAGACTGGCCTAACCTGCCACCTTTCCATCAACCAGTCACCACTTCAGGACCCTCTCTTTGATGCTGTTATCTCTGGTTTTGAATTAGTTTTCTACAAATCTAATAGAGTAAACTAATCTGCATACTCATTTTGGGCACCTTTGCTTGTGATTCTTCAATGATGAAGCAATTCTTATCCAATTAGGTTAAAATGATCTTGAATTGATGAGGAAAATAGAAAGAAGAATGACTGCTAGATCCAAATGGATTCCATGAACCAATTTTTCGGTCTAAATAATTCTCTGAATCTGGACTCATTTCAAAGTATCTCAGATTATGCTAATGCAACTCATGCAACAAGCCTGGATTTTTTGTGTCATACACCCTTTCGCTGACCATGGATTGCCAAGTTTCTCTGTTTGGATTGCCAAATTGACTTCTGTCCATGGATTCAAGCTGAGACTTTAAAATACTTAGTTGTAACTTAATGGTCTCATCTATATTCTGTGGTTGAATCACAGAGCCCTTTAATAAGAATAGTTATATGATTGTCTCATGAACTTTGAAATTATAGTCAAGCTAAATTGTCGTGATGAATAAAAAAAGTAATTGTCTTCTCAATTTGATAATTTGTTGCTGCTTTTTTTGTTCTGGTCCTCTGGACATGAAATAATCTTAGGTGAAGCTTAATAGTTTTTTTTATTAACAAATCTAGAGACTACTTCATTTGTGCTGCCTTGCGGCATGTTTGAGCTATCAGAACAAAAACTTTATGCTATAATTTTGACGTTCTTTATAATTCATCTCAATTTTTAATTTTTACTACTTCCTGCATCTATTGGTTTTCCATCTGATTCAATATATGCTTTCGTAAATTTTAATCCTATTTTTCATAGTTTGTTCATATTCTCTGTATTCTAATCAGTGTAATGCTGGTCTAACACTTAAAATTGTAATATTGCTTCCGTATTTCCAAGCATATTTTCTCTCTCCCCTCTTGCTATGAAGTAAGTTTACCTTGACAATACTACTCCTCAGCCTTATGAGAATACTTTACGAGACACACCAAAGGACTAGACATACTGAAGGAGACACCAGACATGTTTTGTTTTCAGTCATCAAATGTACCAGTTCTGTTGCTATTTAGGGGGTTAGACACCATAATGTGCAGTCTAAATTATAATTCAGACTAGTTCTTATGCTAAAAGGAACTTGATCAAGGCTAGGATAATTAGGTGTAAATGTGTAACTCCTACGAGCACATCTATATGATGTAAAGCAAATGGTATCCATGTCAGAACACGTTAAACAAAATTCATTTATCTACTATCGAAAGGCATTTTACCTGGATATGTGTTGTTTCCATGTCTAATTTAGGAGGACAGTGAAAAGACCGGAAAGGTCACATCAGCTGGAATGTACTTCTTGCATTTTCAAGTTTACAGATTGGACACTACTGTCAATGCGGTATGTAGACTGTATAGCTCATCTCCCTGGTGTTTTTCTTTCACAGTTGTTTTGATGTTGCAATATCAAATCTTTCTTGCCCACTTTTGATAGAAAACTGAGTTGAAACTTTATTATGGTTACAAAGTTGGCAATGGCGAAGGATCCTGAAGCCGCTTTCTTCAAAAGATTGGAGGGCCTACAGCCTTGTGAAGTTTCAGAATTGAAAGCAGGGACTCATATATTTGCCATCTATGGTAAGTATCCTGGTTTCTTATTCTGTTGTGTGGAGTGCTTCACGTTAATGTATGTGTATTTAAAAACTTACCATGTTACTCTAAAATCTTTGCAGGTGACAATTTTTTCAAGCCTGCAACATACACAATCGAGGCACTTTCAGCAAAGTCATATGATGAAACAACAAAAAAGTTGAAGGACATAGAAACAGATATTTTAAGAAAGAGAAGTGAGCTGCGCCAGTTTGAAACTGAATACAGAAAGGTATCCCGCCATTACCTTGAAATTATTAGACACAAATTTGAGTTTAAATTGAAGACGCTCAAGAGTTTTTATTGTTTATTATCTGAAAATACAGGCCCTAGCGCGTTTCCAGGAAGTTACCAACAGATACAATGTCGAAAAACAGGCTGTATGTTATCTTTGCTCACTTCATGTCGAAAGACATGAATCTCTCTCTCTCTCTCTCTCTCTCTCTCCCATCTTTGCTTGGACTATGAAATTATATATTTATTTTTGTTGTTTCTGCAATATAAAACAGGTAGATGAACTGCTCAAAACACGGGACAATATCCATTCAACATTCACTGTTGTGAAGCCAGCAGCTGGTGGCACAGCTAATGGGAGCACCAGCAAGGTTCCTGGTGAAGATGCAAAGGCGGAAAGTCCAGGGGACGAAGGCGGATCTGATGGAAAAGATAAAGCCAGCAAAAAGAAGTGGTTCAATCTGAATCTCAATAGATCTGATAAAAAGCTCGGTTGATTCATCATATTCAGTTTTGCTGCCCTTCACTCAACAATTTTCATCTCCCGTTGTTATCAAGTCAGGCTTATGGGGCTCTGTTTGGAAAGGCGACGTCTGTTCATTTGATCATTTACTCACATCCATTCATTTTGAATTGTATTTTAAATGTAATACATAAAATTAAGAAAAGGTAGAATGCTGAATTCATATTTTTTCCCTTTTTTTTCCTTTTTTTTTTCTTTCCTTTTCGTCTCTAGTATAGGTTTAGTCGTTTTTATATTTTATTAATTCATTTTCGTTTTGGATACTTCATGACTTATACAAACCAAGATTTGTGTATTGTAAAGGGATTTGAGATGTGTGCTAGACAACTCAATTCTCACCCCTCCTTTGCAGCTACTTGTTATCCAATTAAGATATCCAATTTAAACTACAAACAATTTGTTTTATAGCCCACGTTCTCCTTAACTAGTTTCAGACCGTACCATGTACGGATAATTAAATAATAGATATGACATAGAAATTTAAGGATATATAGCAATATATATACTCTCCGTCCCTATTATAGTTCTTGTTTGTCATTATCGATGTATATTAAGGAAAAAAGAATGAAAAGTGGAGGAGAGAAATATTCTGAGTGAGTGTGAATTTTTATGTAGGAGAGAGAAAATAAAAAATAATTTGGTGTAAGTTTTGATGTAAAGAAAGAGGAAAGTGAGTGTAGTTTGATATCTAGTTTCAGACCCGTACCATGTACGGATAATTAAATAATAGATATGACATAGAAATTTAAGGATATATAGCAAAATATATACTCCCTCCGTCCCTATTATAGTTCTTGTTTGTCATTATCGAGGTATATTAAGGAAAGAAGAATGAAAAGTGGAGTGAAGAGAGATTGTGAGTGAGTGTGAATTTTTATGTAGGAGAGAGAAGATAAAAAATAATTTGGTGTGAGTTTTGAAGTAAAAAAAGATGAAAGAGAGTGTAGTTTGATGTGATGTTGATAATAAGACAAAAGATATAAAAAGAAAACATGAACTATATTTCGAAACGCTCAAAATGGAAAACGATAACTATAATAAGGGACAGATGGAGTATTGTTTAGAATTGTGCTTGACCATAATGAGTTAATGACCCATACATTAAGTAAACTATCATGTTGCAACTATTAACTTGATAATTTGTATGGCAAGATGGATTTACAACATTTTTTTTTTGATCAGGAAAGCAATTAGGGGGATCTTATTGTCTATCAACAGATCGCCCTAGGGCATCACGGAGGATGAGATCCTTAAGATCTGGAAAGGCTGCAAAATCGGGTGTTTGTGAGACGAAGTGAAGTTTTGCAATATAGTCCGCCGCACTGTTAACCTCCCGAAATACATGGGAAAAGCGATAAGAAGTAAATAATCGTAGGTCAGTACGAATATCTGTCATAATAAGATCAATTTCCCAAGGGCAAGCCCAGATGCCGTTTATGACATTAATAAGGCAAAGATTATCACCTTCAATCTCGATGTGAGAATGCTCATTTTGGATTGCAGCTCTTATACCCAAGTGCATAGAGAGGACCTCCGCCATGAGGGGTGAGACAAAGCCCAGGTTACCGTTTTCAATATGAAGAGGTTGACCTGTGTTGTCTCTGATGATGATTCCGAATGATGTTGGTCCATTCTGTGGGACGACAGCGTCTACATTAAGCTTAACGAAGTTTCCTGGTGGTTTGGTCCATTTGATCTTCTTCCTTTTCCTTCTCGAAAGTGAAGTCTTAGTTTTGCTTTCAACGACTTCAGTTTCATTGAAGTGTATTGCTTTTTGCCATTCCAAATTGTGTAGTTTGATAAAGTGCTTTATTTCTGGTAGTTTGTGAAGGTTTACTTCATCAATTTTTTTTTTATTTCTATAAAACCATAGAGCCCACCATATAGTTGCAATTTGTCCCATTGATTTTGAGTCTATTAGGTTTTTGATTTCATTAATTAATTCGAATGGGTGTGAGTTTTCATCAAAAATTTCATCCATGATGCTGAGTAGGTTGTCGTTATTTTGCATAATTATTTGTCTTGTGTTTGGGCATTTGAAGAGGAAATGGCAGAGATCTTCATAACAGTTGGTGCAGTTTATACATTCAATTGTGATAGGAATGTGGTTAGCGTTGAGCCGTGCTCTAGTAGGAATGGCATTTTTTGATAATTTCCAAAGAAAGCTTTTAATTTTTGGCGCAACATCTAGTGACCAAATCCATTCATTATGGGAAGGGATGAGATTATTTTTTTATTTTTTTTGTACACTAGATCAATTGCACTTTTTGAGGAAAACCAGCCGTTCTTGCTCGATTTCCAGTAGAGTCTATCCCTGATGTTATTGAGAGGAATTGGAACTAATGCTATTTGTTTAATGGTGTGATTGCTGAAGTGTTTCCTAAGTTTGTCAATATCCCATGACTTATCCTCCTTGAGGATATCCGAAATAGTGTGTGCCTTATTGATCGGTTCATTAGTACATGTTAAGTCTATAAGTGGTACCGAGAACCAGTTATCCTCCCAGAAGTTTATTGTTTTCCCATCTCCCGGGCGCCATACAAGACCTTCTTTAAAAAGTGGCAGTAGTTTAATCATCTGTGACCATTGCCAAAAAGCTTTTTTGTGTCTAGATTTGGAATATTTCAGGATGTGACAATTTTTCAGATATTTTTCTGTGATTATGTTAACCCAGATATTATCTGGTTCCGCTAGGATTTTCCAAAGCAGTTTAAGTTGTAGCGCGATATTGGTATCTTTACTTTTCCTAAGCCCTAGCCCGCCCTTATCAATGGGTTTGCATATCTCATTCCATTGGACCAATGGTTTATGATTATCTCCCTTGTTCCATAAGAATAGTCTATTCATCTTGTCGAGTTGTTTGTGTGTTTTTTTTGGAAGCATGAAACTCTGCATCATATAGTTGGGTTGGGCTGCTAGCTTCGCTTGAATGAGTACTTTCCTTCCTTCAAGGGAGAGTGAATTTGCCTCCCATTTAGCTAGTTGTGATTTTGTTTTTTCAATGAGTGGGAAGAAGGTTTCGAAGTCAACTTTTTCATTGATGATAGGGCAACCAAGGTATTTGTCCAAAGCTGCAGCTTGACTTACTTGAAGTGTTTGTTGTATATGTTGTTTATCTGTGTTGCTTGTGTTTTTTGTAACTTGAAAGGAGGACTTGTGGAAGTTAACCTGTTGACCAGAGGCCTCACAATATTCATCGATTATATCCTTTACTTTTATGCAATTTGTAGCCCTAGTTTCTGAAAAGATGATAATATCATCTGCAAAGGCCAGGAAGGGGATTCTGGTGCCGCCCCTAGTGATTTTTATTCCAATGGGGTTTTGATTGTCTTGAGCAGCTTTTTGGAGGTTTCGGGAAAGAACTTCTGCTGCTATTAAGAAGAGGAAAGGTGATAGGGGGTCACCCTGCCTCAGACCTCTCGAGGGAAAAAATTGTTCAGCGGGGCCTTGGTTAACAAGAACAGAGAATGAGACGGATTGGACGCATTCATCAATCCAGTTAATGAATTTTTGGTCGAACCCAAACTTGTGCAAAGTTTGGGTAAGGAATGACCAGTCAACCCGGTCGTATACTTTTTCCATATCTAGTTTGAGTGCCATCCATCCATGTTTTCCAGTTTTTTGTTTGAATGAGTGGAATATTTCATGTGCAATGAGTATGTTATCCTGGATATTCCTCTTTTTAACAAACGCACCTTGTAGTGGGTGGACAATTTTGTGTATCACATGTTTAATTTTTTCTATTAGGATTTTTGATATGATTTTGTATATTGTATTACACAGGCTGATAGGTCGGTAATGATTGGTGGATTGTGGATTGTCATTTTTGGGTATTAGAGTAATGAAAGTGTGATTTACTTGTTTGAGTAACTTTCCAGAATGGAAAAAACTTTTAACTGCTTTGATTATCTCAGCGCCGACAATGCTCCAGTATTTCTTATAGAAACCAGCAGGCATGCCATCTGGTCCTGGAGTTTTGTTGTCTCTAATATCTTTTAGAGCATGGAATATTTCTTTATTGGTTACATTTTTTGTTAGGAGGTGATTGTCATCCGTATTTATAACCGGCTCAATTTCGCTGAGAGAGTTTTGTATTTTTGTATGATTGATATGTTGCCTTGTGAATCTTTTGGCAAAGTCTTTTTTTATTTCTTCCCTAATATTTTCATATCCCATAATAATCGTACCTTCACTTGTTGAAATCTCTTTTATGTTCTTTCTTAATCTTTTTCCTGACGCTATTTGGTGAAAGTATCTTGTGTTAGAGTCAGAGAGTTTGATATGTTTGGATTTAGCTCGTTGACCCCAATAGGTTTTTTGGAAAGCCAATGGGCTCAACTTTTTCCATATAAGATCATTTTGTTTATTGCACATGTTGTCAGTACAATTATTATGGGGAGTATTTTGTATAAGAACAAGTTCCTCTTCTACCTTTTTCAGTTGTTCAAATATGTTCCCAAATATTTTCTTATTCCATTCTTTGATTTTTTTTTTAAGATTTTGAGTTTTCTTTGTCAATTTATACATGGGGGTGCCATTGATGTGAGTTCTCCACGTTTGACGGATTAGATTGGCGAAATCCTTTCTTTGAGTCCACATCATTTCAAATTTGAACGGTTGGACTCGATGTTTTGTAGAGTTAGTGATATCAACGGAGATCGGACAGTGGTCCGAAGTTGTAAAAGCATGGTTTACTGTTTTCAGATTAGGGTATCAGTTAATGATTTGATTATGAGCTAGAGCCCGGTCTAGTTTTTCCTTGATATTATTGTTTAGTGTTCTAGATTTTCGCCAGGTGAATCTATTACCTGTTGTAGGCAGGTCAATAAGGTTGTTGGTGTCCACAAAATCAGTTAATCTTTTCAGTTTGGTCATAGTTGGGCGAACGCCCCCCTCTTTGTCTTCACTTGTTAGGATTTCGTTAAAGTCACCAAGAATGAGGCATGGCATATTTATTGTACCAATGAATCTGTTAATATTATCCCAAAATTGGTCTTTTTCCTTTTCTTGAGGAGGTCCATATGCCATAATGATGCATAGCTCCGTTTTATTCTCTAAATCTTTGTAAATGAATGCGATGAATCTGTTGTCAATAGTGTGGAGCAAGATCAATTCGTTCCGTAGTTGGATGTCCTTCCATTACGCCAAATTCTCTCTTTAGGGTTAGTTTGTGCTTTTGTTTCAACAAGGACAATCATTTGTATGTAATTTATTTTACAGAAGGTTTCAATATCTTTCCAGAAGTTCTTCCTTCCAATACCTATAGCATTCCATAGATTGATTTTCATTTTATAACCAGTATATAGTAACTGTGGTATCTATAGCTTAAGGTTCTATATTTGTGGATTGATTCCCAGTAGTTTATGGTATTTTGTTGTGTATGGTTTAGTTGTATGCGATATAGAATGTTTATGGACCAGTATATATTGCTATAGTTGGTGATTAAGGGGTAATTGGTATGATCATTATTGTTGGGAATTAAGAGATCATAGCCGGTCCTACCCAGAACCATGCAATTATATCTCCAGTGCTTACTTCCCCATGTTCCTTGTTTTATTTTGGATTTTTCAGCATGATGTTCCTGCAATTTAGTTATTTCTTGTTCACCCCCAAACTTATTGAGCAAAAATACAAACAACATACACCACTGGAGGTGCTCATTCATCAAAGCAGGCCAAGAATTACATAAATGTAGATAGTGAAGAGTTAGTTCATGTGTTAAATTTGATTCCTTCAATGTTATGTTGATTGTTGATTCTCCTGTGTTGCCTCCTTAAGAAGCTATTTTGTACTCTGCTGATGCCTGTAGAGGTTAAAATATATATGTTAGATATGATTCCGGTAGTTAAGAGCATAGTAAATAGAGCTAAATCGTGTAAAATTTGGTGGGGAGTTTTCATCCTGGGAAGTTGCTGAATTGGTAATCTAGTCTTCGCTTGGGATTGGTCCCAATGGGAACTGAGTGGAATTTGAGACCTACGAAGTTGGTCCCCCTGTCTCGCCCACCATATCACTTGCACTGCGTATAACTTGCCTGCATATTGGTCATTTCCTGCACAGATTCAATTTCTAAAAACAAAGAAACATAAACCATGTGTCACTTACCTGACTTTTTCATCTTCACAAGCCAACAGCTGAGTGAATGTATTCCTTTATAGTAAGGGTGCTTTGTGTTGTGTTGTGCGCTATTTTTGTTGTGCATTTTCTTTGATCTCATGTGTTGCCACCTTGGTAGGAGGAATGATAGTCGGTTTGTAGCTGTATAGTAAACTGCAAAAGAGATAGGTATAAATTCATCACCCAAGCTCACATTGTATAGATAGTAGTTCATTTCATACAAAATTTGGTAGGGATTATCGATCCAGTAATTTTCCTGAGTTGGTATTTTGGTCACAATAAGAGTTTGTTCTGGGGATGGAGATATTGGTATTATTTGGTGATTTACAAGTAATTCAGGAACGAGTAAGGTACTAAAAACTGAATTGATAGATAGGTTCCAAGCCACAAGGGCATTACAACTGCTAAGTTCCCTTACAAGTGAGCAAAGCTCAATGGGAAGAAGCCATAAACAGGTAAAAAAGATAGAACTAGAAAGACTAAACTTCCAGAAGTGTAGCCTGCTTAAACATGGTCTGCTAAACTTCTTTATTGGGCTAGGAAAGCATGAGAAGTCAGCAACATTGGTTAAAGGTAGGGTGCTGTTAAGCAGTGAGTTTGGTAACCTCTTCTGGAAGCCTGTGAGATCCATTAAATCTTAGCTTTCTTGTGGCCAACTTGGTGTGAGGTAGCAGTGTCATCTTCTCCTCCCGCAACCTTCCTCTTGCTTGAACCGGAGGTAGACATGTCTTGGTTAACTTCAAGACCTTCTAGCTTATTAGCCATTGATCCCGTAGTATGTATGGAGTGGAAAGAGGTGTTGGAGCTTGCTGGAATTAAGGCAACAATCTCGTTCTCATTCCCAAGTAATTCTTTCATCTGCTCTTCAGTGAGTTCTTCCTCCAGCAGATCATCATCTCCATAGTAATAATCATCTTCATCCTCTATGATATTGTTGATGGAGTCATGGTTCTGTGTTGCAGCTAAAATGATGTCTCCAAGTAGCCCAGTTGGGTTGGTGAGGGGAGCTGACTGGTTCTCTGGATCTAGGAAACTGGTTGGGATCATATTGAAAACACCTTGTTGAGAAGTGGGGTTAGTGTGTTCAGGTAGAGCACCCAAATCGTCTCCCATGTTGATCTGCTGAGTTGGGGCCCCACAAGTTGGCTGGATGTTGTTGGGAGAAGTCTCCATCACATTATCCTGGATCTCCTCAACTGAGTAATTTGAGTAGCTGGTGTGGCGAGAACTTGATTTAGAGCTCGGGGATCCAGAGTAATAGGTTTTGTAAACTAAGTTGATTCCACCATCCCCATTGAGGTAGGGCTTCACACCTAGGTTGAGGAGGTCATGAGGGTCATTCCTTCTGCTTTGCTGATGTCTCGGTAGCTCCCACTCATCCTCTTGCAGCTCAGACTTCTTTGGTTTCATAAACTGCAGCTGGATTTTCCTAGGGGTAAGGTTTCTTAGAGGGCATTTAGTGAATACATGGTCTTTTTCACCACAGTTGCCACAACCTTCCGGGAAGTCCTCAAACCAAACCGGGTACTCCTTGATACCAAGTTCCTCATCAGGGATCAAGACAGTGGTGACAAGACAGTTTGCTATTGGTATATTGATAGAAAGCCTGTTGAACCTAGCCCAAATAGGTCTTTTGGCAATTGAGTCCATTCTGATGAGTGTACCCAACCCATGGGACTCAAGGATGATGCTAACAACCTCTGGATTGATGTACTCCACTGGCAGCTGAGGGATTCGGATCCAAATATCTATTGTGGCAAGTGGATCGAGGATGGGGTTGAAATCAGCCTTCCAAGGTTTGATAACCACAAGCTGACCAAAGATGTGGTAAGGCCTATTTTCCCAAATGGTTTTTTGATCTAATGGGTTTGAGAATTTGATTTCAAACCATTGATTTTTCTTGTCAATAATATCAAAGGCACCTTTGATATTACCCCATTCATTTTTGAGCTTTGATCGGATCCTAGAAAACTCAATGCTATTCCCTAGGATGAATCTTAGGAGGGAGGTTGAATTTCTATTATCCACTGGTTTTTTGGTGATTTTTGCAAGCTTCGCAAGGTAATCATTTTGGTCAAAGTGGATCTTACCTTTACCTTTTTCTTTGGCCGAGGCTTTCTTGTTCCTAGGTTGGTCTGGCTTGCTGATTTGAGGCTGGTCAGCTAGAGAATCCCTAGCAGCAGCAACTGATTGGCCACCTTTGTTAGCCAAATCATCCTTGATTGGCTCCTTGTTGTGTCCATTGATTTTTAGCTTGTCCCCTGGTGCATTCCCTTTTTTGTTGGTAGGAGGATTTTTATGGGTTAGGTCCTCACTTAGTTTGGTTTTGCCTTGGATTTCAGCTCCTCCATTAGGAGCCCTATGCTCCACTGGTTTCTTCTTGCTGATCCTGGTGGAAACCCTAACAGTGTTTGATGCTGATGCATCGTGTCTAGCCTTTGCTAAGATGATGCCTGGGTTAGTTGGTGGATAGGTTGTTTCAGAGGAGGCCTTAGTTGGTATGGCCTCCTTAGATTTTGGTTGTTCCTCACTGTTGGTCCTAATATTGTTCGATTTGTTGTTTGGGGAGGAACAAAGGGCTTCAACAAAGGTTTTTTTGTGTGGAATCCATAGTTAAAAACTTAAGGGAATCGAAGTGGTCACAAAACAGAGTTCCTATTTTAGACTGGGAGAGGAGAGGATGGAGATATGCAAGTATGGGAGGCTCTAGGTAGCAGTATATATAGTGATAAAAGTATAAGCTAGATACATTACCAGATATCAAGTTAGAGATGAAGAGTTTTGAAGGATGATCTGACCTGGTTAGCACGCAGTGATTCAGAGGCTTCGAGCAATTTTGGTATCTCCCTTCCTTCTTCGCCGGAGACCACAACCTCAGTTGAAGCTTGAAGGGGAAATCTTTGAGTTTTCTACAGCGAGAAAACCAGAGGAACCCAGATCTGAGTCTGGAGACTCCTGGCTTTCTTTGTCGTCTTAGGCTTTGTCCTGATTTAATTTTGCTCCACATTGTATCCGTTGAAGCTCCAGGCTTCCTATTCAAGGCCTTCGTTCCCAAAGAAGGGTGAGGCATCTTCCAATTGAAAGTCAAGCTTTTGCTTGTTTCGTCCATGGCTTCACGCGAGGATCGAGCATCGACAATGACCCCTCCATACCTCTTCTCGCTAGCAAGGGATTCGACTATTTCGAATAATGAAAGACTAGTGAAAGTTTACAAAGGAGGTGTTACTCGAAGAGTTCGAGTTTTCGACTCGAAGTTACCGACAAGGTTAAATAGCTACAATATGCATTGAAAACAAGTTTCATTGCATTCCGACGTCGTTTGGGCATCGAACCGCCTATTCTCGACCTTAACAGGCCATTAGGACCGATAAGGCGTTTTTGAGTATTTTCGATCAACTTTTTGTGAAGGGGAGACCTTATACACTCTTTATATGCCTAATAACACATAATTGTATAAGTTTTTGAAACATAATCAACATCGATGTACTAGACCCTTCATATCTCAACTACTTCGACTATTTCGAAGAATGAAAGACTAGTGAAGGTTTACAAAGGAGGTGTTACTCGAAGAGTTCGAGTTTTCGACTCGAAGTTACCGACAAGGTTAAATAGCTATAATATGCATTGAAAACAAGTTTCATTGCATTCCGACGTCGTTTGGGCATCGAACCGTCTATTCTCGACCTTTACATTATTATTTAAAAAAAAAACGTTGCTCTTTCGGATTCCGAACGAGATGCGGATATCCAAAAAAAAAAAAAAATTTATAAATAATATTGACGTCATTAAATTTTTTTTAAAAAAAATCTCGTTCGGAACGGCGTTTAGAACGAGAATTCCGGATAATTTTTTCGAATTTTTTTAACCCGGTTATTCCGAACGAGAATTTAAAAAAAAATAAAATTACAATCTCATTCGGAACGGTGTTCCGAACGAGGGGGTGCCCGGTGTAAAAAAAGTGCTATCTGGTTGAATCGCCTTTTTTTCCGAGTACTACTGCACTACTTTTTACTTAATTAAAAATATGGATTTACAGCATTTTGTATATATAGGAGACGTCGGATTCGGTATGGCTCATAATACACATTTGGCATAAGAAAATCAAGAATCATAGTGTCGGTCATCAAAACGAATCCTTAATTATTCTAATCACACACCTATCTTTTTTGCTACCTTCTTCTTATCCTAAAGTTCTCTGCAACAGCTACAAAGCTAGAGTGATATGCTCCGTTTTGAACATGAAAAACCAATACAATCTAAAATGCATAGCAAGTTAGGCACACAAAAAATAGAATTTCTTGCTTTAATCCCACTAATTGCAGTAACAAAATAATAAACAAAAGCTTCAAGTATTGAGCCACAGATTTACCTGATAGAAGTCAATGCCTCTACGCTGTCATCCGATCTATAGGCTGATCAAACCATGTTTTGTCACTTGAGAGAATGAGTATTCTATAAACTTGTACAAAATACAGGTCTCTTGTAATCCATGTATTAGACGAACACTGTTTTGCCTTCACCTATCATATACTAAATACAGCCCGTCTCTTTTCTCAAATACCGTCTGGTCTCTCGCGTTACACGAGGCGCGAGAATTAAAAAAAGGCCTTTACGAGAGATGTACATCCCTCGCGTAACGCGAGAAGCACGTCTCTCGCGTAACGCGAGATTAACATTTTAAAATTATGCTATTTTTTGCTAATCTCGCGTTACGCGAGGGCCGTGCTTCGCGCGTAACGCGAGAGACCGGACGGTGTTTGATAATTTTGGTGGGCTGTATATAGAAACTGTGTGAAAATAATCGACAGTTGAATTCATTACATAATCTATTCAAGAGTGATGTTTGGAAATAAATTGTCGTGCTTATTAATAAAAAAATTAAACTTCTATGGCCAAAAGTAACATATTTTTTTTTTTTTTCTCTATTAATTGAATGTATTATGTATATCATAATCTTAAGTCAATTTCACATTAAAAATCAGAGATGCAAAAACCGTCATTTAAAACAACCTCTCTTTTAAAATTTTGAAGCAAACACCTAAACTATAAAAGAAAAGAAATATTACGGTTTATTTTGTAGTAGCTAAACAACACCTTTACAATGAGTATGATCATAACCTGGTCTAACGGTCTGTTTGGATTTCTGCGATAATGTCATTATAATGCCAAACGGACCCTAACACTACTGCTTTTAAGATCAACTTGCATTTACGTTTTCAGCCAAACTTGCAGCTAGCTCCTCTAGCCCCTCCAATAGTTAAGAGCCCGTATGTCCCATATAATATCTTGATTGACAAAATTTTGCAAACTTCACATATGAAACTAATAGGATCATATGTATATGAAATCAACAAAGGTTAGGCTGAGGCCAAAATGAATGGTATCATGAACCATAACTATTAATTGATCAAATCTTAATCTAATATAAAGTTAAATAATTGGTAATAAATTCCAAACAATAAATACTAAACTCAAAATTCAATGTCTCAAATCAACCCAACTTACATGGGCCTCATTATTAATCTTATCTCATGGGCCACTTATTACTAGCCCAATAACAAAAAATAAAAAATCAATGACTTCATTCAACCTACCTTTCCATTCACAGCAAAAAAAACCTTTCAAGCTCTTCCTAATTCAATACTTTCAATTAAATGACACCAAAAAAACATTTCAATTCTATTCTCCCCTTTCGTCCCCCATCGGTATCCCATAGCAAAATCCTCTGCTCAACCTCATTCATGCCCAAATTCCCCAATTGGTGGTCGTCTGCTCGACCTCATTCACGCTCAAATTCCCCAATTTCCTCATCCGAAATCGACTCAATTCAAAATCTCCAAACCCGGCTCTGGCATGGCTTCTCGGCCCAAGAATTTCTACTGGTAACGGAGGCCTTAGACAACAAGGGGAGGAGAAGCTCCTCTTCATCGAGGCAGGTGGGATTACGAAACTTGAAGGCAGAGGAGAAGATCTTTGGGTTAACGGTCGAGAGAAGAGCAGCGCTTCACTGTATGTTTCTTTGGGCGTTTGCGGGGATGTTTGGCGTCCAATGATGTTCAGATTCAGAAGATTAACTCTTCCATTCGAGTTATCCCCGACTTTCCCAATCCAGGTTCGCCTCTTATTTTTTGTTGTCTCATTTTTCCTCTCCAGTTTCCCAATTTCGTGTTTTCAGTTTTAGGGTTTCTGTTTGTAGGGATTTTGTTTTCGGATATCACAACCCCGCTTCTGGATCACAAGGCTTTTAGGGATTGTTGTCGTTGCTGGTAACATGATTTCCCTACTCTTATGTCCATGCTACACTTCAAATTCCCTACTCTTTTGATGCCCACCAACTGTTCGTTAAATTGCCTAGCTCACTCACATGAACTGTTGCGAGTATTTTCAACTAATTTTCTTTTGAATAGTGCGCGTGTCGGATTATTTACTATGTGGTTGTGTTTGTGCTGCTCAGACTTGCATGTATGAGTTCAACTGGTCTTCGTTATGAGTTAGTATCCAGTTTTGCAGGGATGCGATTGTGAAGTTGACAACCGAAGCTACAAAACTGAATGAGGTTTTGCTAGAATATATTATTATTTACCTGCTACATCCGTCAGAAAGTGGTGTTGAGAGACTCTTTCCATAAATGACAATTACTTTCATTTCATTTTATTCCCCATAGAATTCTTTCGATCTAGCTATTCATGGTTTGTAAACATGATTCTGACAGTTATCAAGAGCAACATCTAGCTACTCCTAGTTTATTGGCAGTAAGGTGAGAAAGTTGAAGCATCAATGAAGGTACATTTCAATGGCATAATTTCACATCATCATGAACATATAATTTCCATTTTCAAAACCTTTGGGAAGCAACATGACCTCAACTGGTAATCTGATTGGTTTCAACAACGGCAAAATCAAGGTTGCGCATTCTAAAACAGGTGTCAAAGCACCATTTACTAAGGCTACCCTACATGTATGATTATCTTCTTAACCTCTTTTTGTATAGTACTTACTCATGAAGAACATAATATTCAATCTGAAGTGGATCCAATCGTGAAATTAGTTATAAGAGTAATGTAACATATCAGGAGCAATGTGAGGAATCCGACTTGGGCATCTTTGCCTTATCGGATCTTCATGTGAATGATGCTCGACCACTCATCAGAGTTGTCGGTGTCAATATCAGCTTCGCGATGTATTGGAAGACAAATACTAATGAGAATCCTAATGATGTTTTGCTTCACTATTTTTAGTCAGGCGCGTAGCAAGAGAAAACACCAAAGATGTAAACAATTGGTAAAATCCTACGAATTGTTATTCTTTGTATCAATGTTTAATTTCTATCTTTTTCCGTTCGTTTTTTGGTGTGTTGTGTGTGTATAACAGGAATTAAAGGTTCATGAGCTGAGGCAGAAGACCAAGTGGATATTCCTGCTCAGTTGCAACTGGTGGTTACTACTGCGGTCTATGTTGAATTGATTATTTTATTCTGCATGCATGTGGAAAGCAACTTCGGGTTTGCTATGTTACACTTTTCAATGTGAATGTGAATTGTCTTTAAAGAAGCATTAACGTGCTTAACTAAGGGTTTATTGATTTGACTAAGTCTATGTATAATATATAGTTTATTTTAGCCACTATGGTAACTTTTCACCTTTGATTTTATGTCAGTGTGAGTTACTGCTTGCAGCTGAATTATAAATTTTTGATGCAGTTTTGGTATATATGCAGGCACACATGGTCAGCAGAGGGCTAGAATGACTAAGTTGTCCAACTTTGGTAGGTCGGTTAATTAGTAGCTAACTGTTTTCACTTCTCTTTACGTGTTACCCAACTATAATAAGGAATTTGTGTGACGAAAAGACGATGCAAGACAGGAAAGTTGGATCGAATTTAAAATTGTGAATCTGATCATTGAACTGACAGATGGATCCGATTGATCAGCGAAATTCCGCGTTGGGAGATGAGGTGAAGTATCGGTATAACAACGTTATAATGCATTACGGAAAATCTTTTATTCAATATAACGCGCGGAGGTATTTCTTCTTCTCTTCTTCTTTTTTCCCTGATCGGCTATGAAACTGATTCTGGCTGTAATGTTGAAGTTCATGTATGGATGAAAAGAATGTTGTAGGAGCTATTTAGAGATTTATCATTATCAAGTAATGGAAATAATAAAACTTAAGCATAAGTTCTCAAACTTAGATCCACTTTAGTGATTTGAGAGAATTCCTTTAAGCATAAGAACTCATTCTTAATTCTGAGTCAGACATGGGTTAATGCTATAATTGCTATTAGCTCTCTGCTATTGGGTGTTCTTTAAGCTAATATTTTTTTTGTAACTTTTTTTGTAGGGTTTCACCACTACGCTTTGAACTTGAGGCTACACTGAAATTGGCTCGGTTTCTATGCAGGTACTGGTTCCTTCCTGTTGATACATTTTATCTCACCTTAAATTCTTGCAAAGCTATTGTCACATTAATCTAGGCTCATTTGTTCCATGTTTTCGAGATCACATAAACAAAGTATGCCAGATATCATTCATAGGGTTAAAGAAACAAATGTAGCATTACATAATTATTTTCTGTCAAAAGGTTCATTCACTAATTGTGTAGGAGAAGCATCTTCAGGTCGTGAAATATATATCATGCACATAAGATATCTTTTTTCATTGTTAATTTAAGTGCATATACACCAAAAACAAAAACATGAGAAGTATCGATTCATTTTAAGAATTCTGGTAATAGTTGATATATTCCTCTTCTAAGCTAGAACACACTTTGTTTGGTAACTCATATTTCCATGTAACAAGGAATGACTGATTGGAAAACCTAAATATCTCAACAATTATATTAGTTGATTAGAACACACTTTGTTTGGTAACTTAGATTTCCATGTAACAAGGAATGACTGATCGGAAAACCTAAATATCTCAACAATTATATTAGTTGATGCAATGGAATAAAATATAGTATCTTGCCTGAAAAAAGAATTGTGTACATATAAAACTGCTCTATGATGATTCAATCTTTATTTGGTTAATGAGTTCTCGATTTGAGGATGAAAATGCTTAATTGTGGTTCAGCTTTGGGTTTTAAGGATCCAATTTACTGGTTTTGATTATAAAAATTGATTTTGTGAAGGATTGGAGAATTTGAAGACCATCATAATTTCAGGAGAGGACAACTCAGTTGTGCTTGCAACAACAAAGACCTGGAAGCAATAGAAGACTGAGATGATTAAGGAGTTGCCCCGTATGGCCTAAGTTGTTAATGTCGTTTTATTTGGGTTCGGGTTGTTTCTTTCTTTATTGCGGGCTGGTTCTCTTTCTTCATCTTCTTCCGTACTTCTTCCTTGAGCAAAGTCGAGCTCTCGAGCAAGTCTCCATCGTCGCCAATTCCGATCTACACAGCAATACATCTGCGACTCCACGGAAGCAACCCTCTAGATCTGCCACTGGTAACAATTGAACAGTAATTTCTATGTAATTGTATTTGAATCTATGCATTGCTATTGGTCTTTTTGTGAAACTAATACTCATAATTCAGTTTCTGGAATAGCTTATTTGTAGTTGTGAAGAAATGTTAAATTTGATTAGATTAGGAGGAAAGGTTTACAAAATTCTTTGCTTGAGGCCTGATGAGGTGGTGCAGAGTTAAGTTTCAGGTTCTGAGTTTTGGTTGTTGCATATATGGAATGAGGTAAGTTGTGATATCGGAATTTCACTCATGTGCCTTAGATTTCTGTTGAAGTAGGATTGCGGCTTAACATTCGTTATGATTGTTTGTCTACCATCAGCATTGTGCAACTCTTATAAATTATGAAACGTTGAGAACATGAGTTTGAATGCACATTTTCTGTTGTTAATGCTAATGCTTGGATGAATTCTATTTAGATAATATCATGGACCAGTTGTATCGCTACAATGAGATATACTCTTTTGCAGGATGGTGTTCTGTCTTATTACAAGATTCACGGTCTTGATAAGATCTTTGTTGGCGACTGGAAAGGCATCGCTAAGAAGTTTGTAATGACGAGAACAACTGCACAAGTAGCCAGCCATGCCCAAAAACACTTTATCAGATTGACAATAGTTGATCACAGGAAGAAGTGTCCCAGCGTCTTTGAAGACAACTTGAGTTGAAGAACTGGTAATATGTATTTCATTATGTTATGTGATTATCTGATGGGAAATTTTGTGGCTGACACCAATGATTCCCCAAAACAATGTGGTATGTAAGAATTAGAATCTGTAACTTGAATAGTCCAGTATCTTATCTAAGCAGGTCAATTGTTTTTTGGACCCCCATTTTGATTTTTAGCCTTTATTTGTGAAGGTTTGGATTTGTGAGGAAGAAAAGAAGAAGAGCAGGCAAATTACAAATTTGGAGATCTTGCGCGGAAGAACTGATTTTGGCTTTTAATTTTTCTTTTGGATTTGTTTATTTCGAATAAATAAATGCTAATCATAGTGTGTTAACGTTGATGAAACATCTGACTTAAACTAGAGGTAAGTGAAGTTTGGCTAACATAGCTCTCGCTAGGTTTGCGCCTTGCTATCTTCAGTTTACTTATTCATGATTTTCGGGTTTGAAACCTCCTTGCAGATTCCAAAAAATTTGTGATTTTCGAATTTTCTATAATTTGATCTAAATTATTTCGTATTAATTTCCCCCGAAGCATCATGTTACATTTGTGTACCAAATAATTGATCCATTAATTGCATGAGAGGAGTATAACCAAGGCGCAATTGTGAATTTTTCAAATTAAAGCATGAATCATTGTGCTCAATTGTGAATTTTTTTCACGAAATAAGCATTTTACTCTACAAACTTGGAATGTTGATTGTAAATTGGTTAGCTGAATATCATCACCCCACCAACAAGTTTCCAGCCCCAATCAAATTTGTTGTTCAGAAGGGTCATGAGAAAAAGGTGAATTTGAATTAATTAGTATGGTAATTTTCAAATAGAAGCTCCAAATTTGTACTTCTCTTCTTTAGAGTATGTATGTTTTCATACTCCTTTGTTACTTCATCATGTTCATCCTTTCATTATATGTATAATATGTATGTTTTCATACTCTTTTGTTGCTTCATCATGTTCATCCTTTCATTATCGTAATTACAAGTTGACACAAAAGCGTCCCAGCGTCTTTTTTTTTATGCAAGTTTAAAAATCAGCGCGTAGCGCGGACGGCAAAATCCTAGTGCTTCTAATATTTAAAATATTTATATCATAATTGAATGCAAAAGACTGCGATGATATGAAAAGTATACTCACCGATCCCTGATTATTGTTCTCCTAAGGAATAACAAAAAATATCCAATAGCATAACTGCAAAATATTAAATAGCCTATTAAAACTTGACAGAGAAAGTATAGTTCTGGCGAATTGTTGCTGATTTTTCAACCCATTTGTTGTTTGTGTTTATTCTTCCTTTCTTGCTCCATTTTTTTCTTTCTGTCTTTTCTAATCTCATTGTATCTATTTTTGGTGTAATGCACTGTAATGCAGCTTTTCCATGATTTAACTGAAACAAGCGAGGCATGAGAGGAGTCAGGAAGAAATACACGTCTGGAAATAAGACAAAAGGCACTTGTTGGACCCGGGTAAATAAAGGCCCAAAGCCCATTAAGAAGAAGCCCAATATTCTTGTCTTAGGTCATAAAATGGATGTTGTATATATAGGAAGCAACAGTGTTTGTAAGAGGGGGAATCAATCGTTGGCCGGGACTTCATCTTCTACATAGAAAGTGGGAAGATAAGAGGCAACGAAGAGGGAGAAGGAGGATGGTTTGAAGCTCATCTATGGGGAAGCTGCATCGTATTCAACCTTAGAGCTCCACCTTTAACCTTGTCACCCGTCAATGGCGTTCTAGGTGAGCTGCATCATTACAATCTCGATCCGTTTGTTTGAGCTCACCAACTCGATCTCGATCTCCATGGACCTTCGCTTGAGCTCACAATCTAGATATGTTCGTTTAAGCTCACAATCTCGATCTGTTCGCTTGAGCTCACGACCTCGACCCGATCTCCATGCTCGCTCGGGCGGAATTCGTCACTACTCTTAGAGGCTCACGAGCTTATATGCTCACGTGCTCATGACCCTTAGTCACATTCTTCGTTTGGCAATCTCCCCCGCCACTAACACGTTGATTCATGCTCACGAGCTTACATGTTCGGCCCTCCACTCGGACCAGCTTCGCTTTCTCTATGCTGACCAGAGGCATCCCTTAAACCAACATCCGCTCGCAACTGTCGCCTACACCAAGTGACCTCTACCGTCTCGCGAGCTTCCGATCGACTACCCACGTCTCAATTAGTGAGCTACTTACGTGAGATTCCGGCTGCGCTTCATCTCCGCTCTTGAATCCATCTTGAGCGTACATGTTTGCTCGCGACCTTAGCATATCCCTCACGATCAAAATCGACTTCCGACTACATACTTGCCCTCGAGGTGGTTCATGTATATGGCTGCAGTAATAGGGGAATGAAGTTACGTGTATGCAGGTATATGTTGTTAGCATATTGATTGCTCGTGAGGTGCAGGTATATGGCATATACTTGCTCGCGAGGAGAAAGCATAGCGTTGAACATATTGTTACGTGTATATTGTTGTTCGCGAGGGTCAATGCGGAACAAGGTGTTAAAGTATGATTTTTATGGCTCGCAAGATCACCGACTAGTGTTGTGTATAACTAAATAAATATATATTGATGGACTCTCAGAGCTAATTAAGTATCTCTCACGACTCTTTATACTTGCTCATTCACCTAAAATATCATTTATATGATTACTGACTTGAGCGTCGGAGTGCTCTTTCCGAAGAGCCTCATCTTCGGGTTTGGCCTTTTACAGGAACTAAGAATGCCTCGGAGTCTTGCGAAACTGATAGCAAGAGAGCCTTGAGAGCTCGTGAAAAGAAGAAAAGAGAATGAGACTCGAGAATCCGGAGTGTTGCCGGTTACCCTTCCGTTGGAACAGGGTTCCAACAAATCCGATTTCCAACAACAGTGACTTAAGGGTGCAAGGGAAAAAAAGAGCTGCACACTCAATTTTTGTTTTGACTGAGAGAAGTGCTTCGTTTTAAGTTTGATGGAGTTTGCACGAAGAGAAGTAGATCTCCTTATACAGTAAGCAATTACCGTGTTCTTTCCTTTACTAGCATTTCTTTTGAATATCCTACATGAATCTATATTTTATTCTTGTGTAAATTGTAATTAAGTGTGTTGTTTTTCTCTAATAAAGACTAGGATCAGAAAAAAGAAATGATAGCAACTTATATCTTCCATGGTTTATACTTTGTTCTTTGCAGCTGCCACTGTCAACCAGGGATCTTCTTGATATGGACATTTTGTCAAAGGTAAAAGGTTTTGAACATGAATATTTAAGTTGATGTTGCTTTTGGTCTCCTACTGATGAGGAATTTTGGGTTTTTTTGTTATAGATTGATCCAATAGTTGTGTTGTATCAGAAAAATAAGATTGAAAATCTAAACAAAATCAGCCGTACAAGTGATATTGAACAACTTGAATCCTGATTGGATTAATAAAGTACACATTTCTTACCTGTTTAACATTGGTGTAAGCCTCTATTAGAATTTTCTTACTAGTTAGTTGCATGTCTCAATGTTTGTTTTTTCACTTCTAGGTTCCTCATGAAGTTCCTACAAATCAGATTGTTTCAATCCAATGGATGCACTTGACTTTTTGGTTGCATCGACCTTTATGTAAAGTATAACCAAATATAAATTTTAGTTTTCTAACGAATCTGTCCCATCTAAAACGTACTCAATATGCAATTGGAGGATACTGCTTGATATAAATTATCATGTTCTAAAATGTGAAATTTGTATGCAGTATGCATCTCCTAGAATTAGCTAGGATCATTCAAGATGGTCGTCGATACCCATTTCTCTTCTCTGTTCACCATTGGATTATTTCTCTTTCAAGGTACAAATCGAACTTTCGACCTCCAAATTCCTACTTCCAATAATTGACAACAAATTTTTAGGGTATAATTTGATTTTCAAATTGTTTTGTCAACTATTATTACTTACTATCTCTTCTATAGGAGGCCAAAATTATCTTTTAGGGCTTGATATTGCTGATTCAGTAGTCCCAAGAAGGCTTTCCTCATACGGTGCTTCAGTTGCACTTCACGGGAGTATGAGGATTTCTCTCGCCAAAGACGTGGTTGGCGGCGATGAAGGGGGGAAGACGGCGACGAATGTTGTTATGCAATTTCATTTTCCTTGGTGGTTTGAATATGGCTCCGGTAAAGGCGCTAATGGTGCTCAACGTTTTCGCAATCGTGTCGGCAACTAGACTTGGCCAAACGCGGGCCCGGGCCGGGGTAGACTCATTTTTTTAGCCCATTTGGGCTGGCCGGGCTAGCTTGTGGCCTGCATATAGGGTCTATCACATTGTCCATATCCGACCCTCAATCTGGGCGGGTAGCCCTCAGGGTAGCCCGTTTATAGGATTTTAAGTAAGGAAAAACACAGACAAAAAGATAGGAGGGTTAACTGTATGGAAATACCTTCTATGCACTAGGGAGGGCCACAAAAAGGTGTCACTCATTCTAGCAAGAACACAAAAGAGAAGCAAATAAAAAAGACGTAGAGTAACAAATCGTATCGGATGCAAGGCAAGGATAACTTTGAAAGGAAAGGATGAGGAACAATACAAGATTCATGGATTTGTAAAACACCTGATGGTGAAAGACAAAGAGAAGAAGTTTGCAAAATCAAACACAAGTATAGGTGCTTTTGAGGCTTATTTTATTATGAAGTGTGTAAATACAAATGTAAGAATAACTAAGGATTTTGGACCGGACCGAACCCGGATTTCCATAAATATGTGATCCGATGCCCGGATCGGAATGGACCGGTCCGGTCCGGTCCAAAAAACTGGGTCGATCCAAATTTTGCTCATCCCTATTCTTATATGGAAGGCTATGATGAACAAATGATCATAGACAAACTAAAGAAGAAAAAAGAGATATGTGAAACATTATATTTTGATTATTTTGTTGACAAAGAAGATCAATTGGAAAGGCTGTTTTGGGCAGATCCTATAAGTAGAAAGAGTTTCTCATTCTTTGGAGACATAGTTTCAGTAGGCGCAACCTATACTAAAAAACAGGTAAATTTCTTAAATCAAAATTCATTCAGTTGTTATTATAGAGATTTTGGTTGTTCTGGATAATTTATTCTTTGAAAATATAAATACAGGTATGACATGGTATTTAAGCCATTTATTGGGGTGGATAATCACAAAAAACTGTGACATTGGCAACAACTTTGATGTTGAAAGAGAACATAAAATCTTACGTGTGGTTATTTGAAAACTTCAAAAAAGCAATGGAACATGAGCCTTATGAGATACTTACTGATCAAGATCCAGTAGTGAATCATGCAATAGAACAAGTTTTTGACAAAACAACATATATGTTATGTATGTGGCATATGATGCTCAAGTTGTTAGACAAAGTGGAAAGCAGAATATTCAACACATTGGAATTCAAACAAGTGATCAAAGCTTTAGTCTAGAAGAAAGATATCACAAAATGGAGTTATTGGTTTTTTTGAAAAATATGAACTAGAGTCGAATGACTGGATGAAAAGAATGTATGACTTGAGAAGCTAATGGATCCCTGCATTCTTCAATGATATAAGGATGAGAGGAATGCTTAGAACAACATCAAGGTCAGAGAGCCAAAATAGTTTCTTTGGAAAATTCCTAGGTCAATCTTCTTCCTTAATTCAGTACCATACTCAGTTTAATTCATAGTGCAATAGAGAAACAAAGACATGAACAACACAAACTGAATGCATCATCATCAACTAGCTTTGCTAACAGGAAGACAAATTGGATTGTTGAAAATGGATGCTCAAAGGTATACACAATCTCAATTTTCTATGGAATACAACAGTCCATATACAACTCAATATACGGATGCATGGTAACAAGTATGTTGAAGGAAGTTACTGTGACAAAGTATGAGATTCACCAAGAAGATGGAAAAAATATGAATTAACTGATTTTGATAATTTGGATATATGTTGCACATGCAACAAATTTATGCGTGTTGCCTTGCCAACAGATGTTTTTGATTATGAAGAACAAAGGACTTAGAGAAATGTCAGAGAAGTATATTGATAGACGTTGGACAAAGGAAGAAACATTACAACCAATGTCAAAATTGATGGTTTTCTCCACAAGGAAAGTGCTGAGAGAGAACAAAACAAAGTGATAATGATACACCTCTTGGAAGAAATGCGCAGTTGCTTCAACATGATTGAAAGAAAGCTAGAGTACACGGAGGAGTTGTTAGAAACAATTATTTGTTTCTTTTGTTCTTGAGCCTTCGTCCTGAACCAACACTCTGCACCATACAACAACGCTGGCCTAACTACAGCTCTATAGCACAACATCCCTGAAGCACCTCCACATCTCGGCCATCCCATCTGAATGTGATGTTGAGTGTCCGCATCTATCGCACCATCGCTCTGCATGACTAACCCAAAGTAACGAAACTTTTCCTTGTTTGCTACAACCACCCCCATCAAGCTGAACATCACTCCCGAACTCCTCAATATCCCCAAATTTGAGTTCTACATACTCTGTCTTTGTCATACTGAGTCTCAGTCCCTTAGTCTCCAACGTCTTCCTCCATCGCTCTAGCTTAGCATTTATACTAACCCTAGTTTCATCCACTATCACAATGCCATCTACAAACAACATACACCACGGAAGACCATCATGGATATCCCTTGACAGAAAGTCTAGCACCATTGTAAACAGAAACGGGCTTAAGACCGAGCCTTGGTGCAAACCAACGTCGACACGAAAGTTCTTTGTGTCTCCTCCAGGCGTACTCACACTAGTCAGAGCTCCCTCATTCATGTCATTTAGCAAACAAATGTATAATCCTGAAACCTACTTAGACCCTAATCAGCTCCACAAAACGTGTACATGTGGCGTTCGGAGAATAAAAGTATTAAATATTGCGCAAGTGGGAAGGAAGGAAAAAAGAATAAGCAATAAAGTCGGGTGAAAAGCGATCGTACAATCCTGCCATCTCAACGTGGATTAAAATCGAGTCGTCCAGATTCGGGAAAAATAAAGATCAATTCAAAAAAATGCCTAAACACGCAAGAGACGTATGATACCTACAAAATCCGACGTGACATGACTCGGCGTCAGGTGGCGCGCTCCTGGACAGTACAAAAATCTCATATTGCGCACAAGATAAGTGTAATAATCCTTCACATTTATAATAGTAAAGATTTTCGATAATTAAATGCTTTGTAATCTGTAATGAATATTGCTGATGTTGTATAATATGTATGTTTTTCAAGTCATATAATCCAATAAAAAATTGAATGTTTAGCCAAAATCTAAATACAATCTTTATAGGTTTTTATTGTTAAATCTTTTTATTATTTTTATTTCCTCACTCTTTCCATCGTCATCCCCAACCCTCTTATCTCCTGCTTCACATCTGTCTTGACGCCGTTTGCATCTAAATAATTGAAATTCTACATTATTTTAGATTCATAATATTATTATAGTAGTGTTAAAGACGATCTTTCTCCCACTATATAAATAAAAACTTAAAAATATATATATATATATATATAATTGTCTATATAAATGAAGTGAATTGTTTGAATTAAAGATATAGTTTTTATTAATTATATAACATTTTTTAAACTTTATCATTAAAGATATAGTTTTGTATATGGTATCGTCTCATATATATGGATGGGTAGATAAATTAATTATAATCAATATAAAGTCTAGACAAGCTTTATATTTTCTTCTACATAATGTTTTTTGATATACTAGATACAGGAGCCCGTGCGAAGCACGGGCCAAATACCGATATTAATTACAATAATTTGGATAAATATATGTAATTGTATTAAAAAAATTAGCTCAAAATATTCTCCCACAATCTCTTCTTCCTATAGGAAAAACGTTACCGGTCCATCCCGCATTAAATTCAGCTCTCCACCTCACCATCCTTTTTTTGTCGATTTTTTCATTGACTCCCTCTTCTTGGCAGCGTGTTTCTCTTCTTCTTGTTGCGGTGACGTTTCTGTTCACCGAATGGATCTATTTAATTGAAGTTGTGTTATTATTTTAATAATTTTTTAGTAGATATGTATGTATATATATATATGCAACATAAAGTATTTATATGATGTTCATGTTTTACTAAGGCAAATGTTGTTTGTCGTGTTACATGTTTTAAGTGAGGCCATGGATATGAATCAATCTGAGGTGTTGTCAATATGTAGATTAAAATATCTAATTAATCTAGATTAATTTTTAAACGGGGAAGAAGGGGCGTCGGGATGAAACGAAGAGATTGATGAATGAGATAGAGATGAGAATGAGTTTGGAGATTGTGATAGAAGATGGAGACAAAGATAATGTTTTCTTAGATAGTAATGAAATTAACATTTAAGAAAATATGTAATTAGGATAAAGATTTAAAATATATTAGCATTTATTAGGTATATTTTGCTTTTACTTTATCAAAGCTAACAACTTTTATATATATATAGATGTACATATTTTTTTGTTGTATGTTTATGTTTATACTTGATTATTTGCATTAACGAGTTGCAACCGTGTAGCAAAATATTTTACAACGGTCAGCACCCGACTTTTAGGCACAAGGTGTCGAAACGATTGTTTTTTTAACCGAGTGTGACGAAAGGTCCAGACTGGTTCATCAAGAAAACCCGATTTTGTAACCCGGTTTAAGGATTTCGATTAAATTATATTGTTGAACCCGGTCTAACCCTTTCGTCGCGCCGTGTCGAAAGAGTTCAAATATCAAAAAATTCACATAACGTCACAAAGATGACATCATGTGACGTCACACATTATACTTGAATACTTGCATTCTTTAATGGGTTGCAACCGCGTAACACCAAATTTTACTACGGACGACACTTGACCTTTGGACACGAGGTGTCGAAAGGATGGTTTTTTTGAACCCAGTGTGTCAAAAGTTCCGGACCGGTTCATTAAGAAAACTCGGTTTTATAACCCGGATTAAGAATTCTGGTTTAAATTATATTGTTGAACCCGGTCTAACACTTTCGACAAGCCGTGTAGAAAGCCATTTCTATGTAATAACGCTTTTGACAATTATGTTATCCTTATTGTCAAAAGGTTTCGAAACGCTCTCATTTCTCAGATCCGATTATCGTTGACGATGTCTTCTCCTCCAGATTCTTCTTCTGATCAACCGTCTAGAGATACTGAGATCTACATAGACGACGCTTGGCTTGCGAACTTTGTGGAAAAAACAACCCCATCGAAATAGGTCCTCGTTTTGAAGACATACTCGTAGGCGAATTCATGGACGATTTGTTGACTGATGATCGCGGTGGTGCTGCAACCGGAGAGATGACCGGAGCCTGAGAATGTGTTGTTGCGGTGGCCAGAGAAGCTTCGACTAGGGTGGTCGGATATGGAGCCGCACGAGACGCGCGCAGAGAAGAGGAGGAGGTGGGCCCTATACCGCCCCTCAGAGACAGCTCGAAACACGACGAAAGAGGTTAGTTTCTTAAAATGCTAAATTTTAATTTATTAATATTTCATTTATTTGAATTTAGGAAATATTACAAACGCTAAATTTGAATTTTTTTAATGTTTTTTTAGGAATTACAAATTATAAAATATTATTGAAAATATATGATTATTAGAATAGATTTGATTTACTTAAATTTAGAAAATATTGCAATACGCTAAATTTAATTTTTTTAATATTTATTAGTGATTTCAAATTATAAAAGATTATTGCAAATATATGATTATCATAATAGATTTGATTTATTTCAATTAAGGAAATATTGGAAAATGCTATACTTTATTTTAAAAATATGATTATTTAATATATATTTTTGATAACGCTAATATGACTATTAAAGTATATGATTTATTTGAATTCATTTTAATTATATATGATTATTTAGATCAAAATAGGAAAACGCTAAATTTCAGTATAATGCATGCTGAATCTTCATATACATTGTGTAAAATAGGAAGTGGTTAGAAACGTCAGTCAGAGAGTTGGTCCAGATAGAAACACATCTGGTCCGGGAGTAACTGCATCGATTAGGAGGGGGATAGACCTCCTCGGTCAGATCTCGAGGGGGATAGATTAGGCGACCATGTTCCTGGTCTGTTAAGGTCTTCTATGCTCAATCCAGCACCCATCACCGTACTCACTCCCTTAGGAGCTACCGCCCCCTCTCCTTGGGCCCCTCCTCCTCCTCCTCAGTACGAGTCAAAATTGACTCGTAATGATACATACATTGCCAAGAAGAATTGGGAGGCTAGAGATCGCGATGCTCTTTCCCGGATGTTAAGGGCCAGACACGGATGACCTCTTTTATGTGATGGACTCCTATCATACCTAGAAACCCGCCGCCAAGCTCTTGGTATTCTATGGATGCGGAGACTAGGTTGACAAGATTGATGGATTTTCAGTTTCACAATGTCGATCACAACCTCATTTATGCATTTGTGGGGGCGGTGGCACATAGAGACAAACACATTTCATTTGCCGGTTAGAGGGATTGACATCACTCTACATGACATTTTGGAGATTATGGGTCTGTCTATTGACGGGGATACAGTCGTCGGCCCTTATATGTCGTTGGGTGTTACTGCAGAGAGGAGAGAGTGTGCGCAATTGTTCTCGTACATGTTCAGTATTGACATAGATTACACCTTCCACCATGACGACGTACATATGCTTAAGTTTCTGAAGATTATGGGTCTGTCTATTGACGGGGATGCAGTCGTCGGCCCTTATATGTCGTTGGGTTTTACTGTAGAGAGGAGAGAGTGTGCGCAAATGTTCTCGTACATGTTCGGTATTGACATAGATTACAACTTCGACCATGACGACGTACATATGCTGAAGTTTCTGAAGAATGGAAGGGTGGCAGAGTTTAAGATGTGGAGACATGTGGTCCGAATGATAGAGGAGTACAACCGCCAAGTGACGATCCCACCGACAGAGGATGATGAGGATGCCCCTGCACCTATTGATCCTGCGTGCATTGCAGCTGGGTTCTTGTGGCACGCCATGTCCCATTCTCTGTTCGTGAACAAGACCACGAACCAGCTTCTAACGAGCTGGTTGCCGCTTTTGGAGGATCCGAGCCGCTTGAGGGACATTGCTTGGGGGCCAGTGTTTTGGCCCTGCTTTACATGCAACTCAGTATAGCATCTAGGGAAATGTGCTCTGGTCTATCTGGGTGCGCCAAGCTTCTGGAGGTTGGATTTGGACATATCTTCCATATTTTCCACGAAACCCAGATCTGAAGGAAGGCACAATGATGATGTTTATCTATGTGTACGGTATTATACCGGATGGACCCCATTGAGGAGTGGTAGGTCTATTCTGGATTACAGGCGCATCCTGGACGAGTACCGGCCAAAGGATGTAAGTCATTTATTCATTTTTATTTCCATTAATTTTAAATTTATATACTTATTAATGTTTATAAATGTTTTAGGTACGTTGGATGCCGTATGAGCGTCTTGACTTTGGAGGGACCCATAGATGTACACTTATCGAGCTGGTATCCGGTGTCTCGATATTTTTGAGATGTAAAATTTGGACCGGTTATGCAAACAGTTTGGGCTCCGTCAAAGAAGACCATTGGATGTAGTAGATCAAGTAGATATCCATATCTCGGCTTCCCTGCGTGGTGTGAAGAAGCCATACATTGTTTAATATGCCCAGGAGTGGGATAGATGGTCCCAACACTAGTGGAAAAAACACCTGTTGAGGCGGGCAAAACCCCCCCTATTAAGGCGGGCAGGGGTCGCTGCAACTGAGGGGGCTGCAACAAGTGTGCCCGCCTCAACAAGTAGGCACATATTTTACCTCAAAAGTATTTGCCCGCCTCTAATAACATAGCTTTGTCGCCTCAACAAAGCTCACTAAAATAATAAAAAAAACGTCAATTAGCAATTCTGAAATAAGACGTCAATTATTTGAGCTTCAATGGTGCTTTAATGGCGAAATCTTGAACTCAGTTTGATTTCGTATGACAGCAATTCTGAAATAGGGTTCATATTGAACAATATAACTACATTAATCAATTTCGAAAATGATGAGTTACAAGAGAAAACAAAATCACTAATAATCGAGTAAGCTAGGGTTCTGACTGAAACAATTCTTTGAGCTTCGATGGTGCTTTAATGGAGAAATCTCGGACCCAGTTTAATGGAAGATACTCGAAGAGACTTTAATCTCGAACCAACTTTGAGATCTGTTGAGGCGAGATGGATGGAGAAGAGACTTCAATCTCAAATTGGAGGGCTTCCATTGTAGATCTGGTTTCAGAAGAATTGGAGGGCTTCCATTGTAGACCTGGTTAGAAAAATCTTGATCTCGACTTCTTCGCCTCTGACTTTTCTTCGTCTCTGACTCTTCTTCATCTTCGGCTTCTTCATCTCCAACATTTTCGTCTCATCTTCCTTCGTCTCCAGGCCGCCTGATGTGGGGATAAGCCGCTGTTGTCCAATCTAGACACCAAACCTCGAACAGAAACTCGAACAGAGAAGAAAGGCGGAATTAGAATGAGATGAAAGAAGGATAAGTCGAATGATAGGCCAATTGGAACCAAATCAAACAACGATAAAACCCCTGAACTTAAGAACAAGAACCTTACCGAATGATGAAGAAACCCCAACGGATGATTACAACAAAACACAATGACTATGGTGGGTCAAGGCACCTGGAGGATGCTCTATGGAGTCCTAATAGCAACAACCTTATGGAGGAGATTGACACACACAAGTACAACTAGGGCAAGTTCAACAACAATGCACACGGGGCACTCTTCTCACAAAAGCTCTCTTTTGGGAGGAAAAACGAGAAACGATGTATTCAATATCAAAGTCTGGGGGGGGGCAAAACAACAACTAAGGCAGCCTTATATAGGGTTCATAAGGGTGCCAACTAAAGAAATAAACAATAAAAAGTATCTCCTAAAATAATAATCTCGAAAAACAATTAAACATCCGAAAATAATGTTTCAAAAGGAAGCCTCGGCGAAGTTAATGAACTCGCCGAGTTTCCCGGCCGCGGGCGCGGTTATGGAGCCGCGGGCGCGGTTATGGAGCCGCGGGCGCGGTTATGGAGCCGCGGGCGCGGTTGGGCGAGTGAGACACGGGCGCAGTTTCCAGCCGCGGTTGTGGTTCTTCTCTGCAGTCTTCTGCTCGTTCTCGATCCTCGATCATTAGAACAGTCTTCAATGGTGGTTCTTCGTCTGTATTCAATTCTTTGGACCTGAAGAACGCTACTAACTTGTCTAGCTCTTGTTGGACTTCCTTAGCTCTCGAACGAGTCAATGCACCTTCAAACTCGGGGACCGGAGGTGTCGGTTGCTGTCCAGATGATCCTTCATCATCCTCCCCTTCTTGAAAAGGATTCGACCTCGAATCATCCAGCTCCTCTTCTTCTTCACCCTCAAATAAAGTCAAATCTTGCACATTGAAGGTAGCACTCACTTGATAGTCACCGGGAAGCTCCAAGACATAAGCATTATCTCCAATCTTCTTGAGCACCTTGAATGGTCCATCGCCTCTTGGGGACAGCTTGAAATGACGCTTGCTTGGAAAGCGTTCTCTTCTAAAGTGGACCCACACAAGATCTCCCTCTTTGAAAATAACCTTATTCCTCTTCTTGTTCGCCTTGCTAGCGTTTGTAGCAGCCACTTCTAACAACTTAGCTCTTGTTCTCTCATGAATCTCCTTGATGTGCTCAACCTGTTTTCCTGCAATGAAATCCACTCGCTCCTTCGTAGGCAACGGCGTAAGATCAAAAGGGGTTAGTGGATTCAAACCATACACACATTCAAAGGGACTCAGCGAGGTTGAGGAATGGATGGCTCTATTGTAGGCAAACTCAACATGGGGTAAGGCTTCTTCCCAAGCCTTCAAATTCTTCTTAAGGATGTCTCTCAAAAGGGTTCCTAAGGTCCTATTGGTTACTTCAGTTTGACCATCGGTTTGAGGATGACTAGATGTAGAGAATAGAAGTTTAGTCCCTAGTTTTCCCCAAAGAGTTTTCCAAAAGTGACTTAGAAATTTCACATCCCTATCACTCACAATAGTCTTAGGTACTCCATGTAATCTAACAATTCCGGTAAAGAATAAATCAGCCACATGATGAGCATCATCAGTCTTGTTGCAAGCAATAAAATGAGCCATCTTAGAGAATCTATCAACAACCACAAAAATAGAATCTCTCCCCTTCTTAGTCCTAGGCAACCCTACAATAAAATCCATACTAATGTCTACCCATGGGGTCGTAGGAATAGGCAAAGGAGTATACAATCCATGTGGTTTAACTCTAGACTTAGCCTTAAGACACTCCAAACATCTTTTCAAACAATGCTCAACATCCCTAAGCATATGGGGCCAATAAAAGTGAGTATGCAACATATGATATGTCTTATCTCTACCAAAGTGTCCCATTAATCCACCCTTATGGGCTTCTTGAACAAGCAATAGTCTCAAAGAACACTTAGGTATGCATACTTTACTAGCCTTAAACAAGAAACCATCAAACAAGTAAAACTTATCCAAAGTTCCTTTATCTAAACATTGTTTATAAATAGCACCAAAATCAGCATCATTACGATATAACTCTTTGATGTAAACAAAGCCTAACACCTTAGAGTCAAGTTGAACAATTAAAGCATGCCTCCTAGATAGTGCATCAGCAACAACATTGTCCTTTCCCTTATTGTATTTGATAATATAAGGGAAAGTCTCAATAAATTCCATCCATCTACCATGCCTCCTATCAAGTTTGTCTTGGCTCCTAAAATGTTTCAAAGATTCATGATCGGTATGCAAAACAAACTCTCTAGGCCATAGGTAGTGTTGCCAAGTCTTAAGTACTCTATATAGTGCATACAATTCCTTATCGTAAGTAGAGTAGTTTAGACTTGCACCTTTCAACTTTTCAGAAAAGAAGGCAATAGGCTTACCTTCTTGCATGAGTACTCCTCCTATGCCAACTCCTGAGGCATCACATTCCACTTCAAAGGGCCTAGTGAAGTCGGGAAGCACAAGCAATGGCGCTTCGGTCAATCTGCGTTTTAGCTCTTCAAACGCCCTTTCTTGAGCCTCCTTCCAAACAAAGGCCGAATGCTTCTTTGTTACCTCAGTTAGGGGTGCAACAATGGTGCTGAAATCCTTCACAAAACGCCGATAGAAGCTAGCCAATCCATGGAAACTTCTGACTTGGCTGCTAGTCGTGGGGGTTGGCCAATCCTGAATGGCCTTAATCTTCTCCTCATCAACCTGTAATCCCTGGGAGCTCACTACAAAGCCAAGAAATATAAATTTATCAGTGCAAAAATCACACTTCTTCAAATTAGCATATAGTCGTTGTATACTAAGAGTAACGAGTACTTCCCTGAAATGTTGCTCATGCTCCCCTAGGGACCTGTTGTAAATCAAGATATCATCGAAATAAACTACAACAAACTTCCCTATAAACTTCCTCAAGACATGATTCATAAGCCTCATAAAAGTAGAGGGAGCATTAGTAAGTCCAAATGGCATAACAAGCCACTCATATAGACCAAATTTGGTCTTGAAGGCGGTCTTCCACTCATCGCCTTCCCTCATTCGGATTTGATGGTATCCACTCCTAAGATCAATCTTGGTGAAGTTTGTGGCACCATGAAGCTCATCCAACATGTCATCCAGCCTTGGTATAGGATGACGATACTTGATAGTTATGTTGTTGATAGCTCGGCAATCAACACACATCCGCCAAGAATTGTCTTTCTTAGGCACAAGTAAGACCGAAACTGCACAAGGACTAAGACTTTCTCGAACATACCCCTTATCTACAAGCTCCTGCACCTGCTTCTGAATCTCTTGACACTCCTAAGGGTTCATTCTGTAAGCTGGCCTGTTAGGTAAAGAAGCTCCTGGAATAAGATCAATTTGATGCTCAATGCCCCTAAAGGGCGGTAAGCCCGGTGGAATCTCATCCGGAAACACCTCAGCAAACTCATCAAGAATAGCTTGAATGCTAGGGGGTAGATCAACTCGAGAATCGGTACCTGTCAACACAAATCTCTTGCAAAGCATCATTAAGGTAGTGTCCAATGGCAAGTACTCACCTTGCAATTCGGATTTGGAGGACAAAAGAGCGCGAGGCGGGGTAGTCGAAACAACAAGGGCTCCTGCACCAACTTCCGCGGTCGCGGGTTTCGAGCCGCGGTCGCGGTTTTGACTCTGTCGAGTTCCGTCGCGATCCGCGATCCGCGATCGCAGATTTGGCTCCGTCGAGACCCGCCAACTTCCGCGGTCGCGGATTTGGAGCCGCGGTCGCGGTTTTGGCTCTGTTGCGCCAGGACCTCAGTTTCCTCGGTGGCTCCTTCTTTGCCTTTTCTCTTCTCATATGCATCTGCTATCTGTGCTGGAGTCATAGGTTTAAGAGTAATAGGCTTATTATTGAAAATAAATGAGTGACGGTTAGTGTGACCATCATGAACAACTTTTCTATCATATTGCCATGGTCTACCTAACAATATATGACAAGCCTGCATAGGAACGACATCACACAAGACTGTATCCTCATATTTCCCTAAGGAGAAAGTTATCCTAGCTTGTTTTTGAACTCTTAATTCACCACATTCATTCATCTAATCCAATTTATAGGGCTTAGAGTGGAAAATAGTAGCAATGTGCAATTTAGAGATTAATTCAGTGCTAGCAATATTGCAACAACTTCCTCCATCAATAATCATATTACAAACCTTCCCTTGAACCAAACATCTAGTATGAAACAAATTTTCTCTTTGGTTATCCTCACAAGGGGCGGGTTGTACATGCAAATTTCTCTTACAAATCAAAGAATCACCATGCTCATAACCAATTTCATCACTAAGATCATCCTCATCATGCATATCACCTAGGTTCTCTTCTTTTTCACTTTCACTTTCAAGTTCTCCTAGTTGATTAACAATTAATACTCTAGAATTAGGACAATCTTTCATCATATGACCCTTTCCTCTACATTTAAAGCATTCAATATCCCTAGCTCTAGAAGTAGGGTTAGAAGTACTCCCTCGGGGTGGATTAGAAGGGCCAAGTGTTGTCTTGGAGGGCACTTGAGTAGTAGGTGGCGGATTCCTTCGAGAACCATTGTCTTCCTTGTTAGGGACCTCTCGGGTTGAAGGATAGGAGTTCCTTCCTTGCTGATTTTTCCAGCCACCTGCGTTTTTGCTCCCTTGGCTCCTAATTTTGGTCTTTCTTTCCACCTTGATAGCCAAATGTAGAAACTCAGTCATTGAGTTGTAAGGGAACATCTCAATCTCACTAGACACATATGGGTGAAGGATACCAAGATATCTAGCCATGGTTGTCTCCTCATCCTCCACCAAATTAGCTCGAACCATTGCTATTTGCATAGCATTGTAAGTCTCTTCAACTCCCATTGATCCTTGCTTCAAATTCTCGAGCCGCTGAATAAGTTCCCTAGTGTAATGTGGGGGAACAAATTGAGCTCTCATCATCCTCTTCATGAGCTCCCAAGTAGTGACAGGATAATCTCCATTGGCAGCTCTCCCTCTGATCAAGCTATCCCACCAAACTAAAGCGTAACCACTAAACTCCAAAGATGCCAGCTGCACCTTTTTGGCTTCAGGAAAGTTGTGACAATTCCAGATTTGTTCAATCTTGGTCTCCCACTCCATATATATGTCTGGATCACACTTTCCCTCAAAACTCAGGATCTTAACCTTTATCTTTCCCACTCCATCTTGCTCAGGCTCTCTTCGCCTTCCTTGGGAACGATAGGGTCGCCATCCCGCCTCATCTTCTTCTTCAGGCTCTTCTTCGTCATCATTATCACCTAGGTCCTGAAATGCATCATCAAAACGGTTAGCAACATTGTATCTATTAAAGTGAGGTATAGGAGAGTTACGAAAGCGTCCTCTCCGAGCTTGTGGGAGATCGTCTCGGGGTGTAGGCTTGCGTCTGGGTTCCCGACCCGTGCGGGCAACCTCATAGGCTTCTTGCTGAGGAGGAAGGGGCCTCCGATTGTCGACTGGAGCATCATAGGAGGTCCCGATGTGCTCTAGAACCCTTGGGGAAGGGGTGGATCGCTGATGCCGCTCTATGGCGGTTGTAATGGCCGACGTCATCTCCCGAAACATGTTGGTCATAAATTCCGGGGTAATGGTGCGGGTCTCCGGGGCTTCATGCCTCCCGTGGGGAGAACCTGACCTGCTCATCACTAAAGAAAAGACTAACACAGAACAATATTAAGGTAAATGTAAATGAAAACAACTCGCTAGTGTTTACTCTCGTATGTTTTCCTCTGCACTCTCTCTCAATTGTCGTTGCAACCAGCTTTTCTTTGATGAATTGACTTGTATGGATCAATAACCCACTAAGTTGAAACTACCTAACTCCTAGCAATATATGAATGATGGTAGAGATGGAGATGGCTAGCGTAGTGCGGGGTTTCGACTGTAAGGTTCTGACTCAAACAAGAGACTGACTCAATGAAAGAAAGAAAATAAGACTCGAAGGCGTTTTGCAAGAATGAGAATGCAAAACAGAGATATGAGTTAAGCTTCGAATTTCAAGAAGAGCCAAAAGGAAGCGTACCTTAACTTGTTCCGACTGGTGTCGATTGAAGGATCGAAGACGGAGTCGGGAGGGTTAGGTAATAATTGAGGCTCGTATCTGAAAGGAATGGAAAGGCAAACAGTGACGGTTCCACGGGCGCGGTCTGAAGTCCGCGGGCGCGGATTTCGAACAGTAGCTTCTGAGGCGAAGCCGCGGTCGCGGCCTGAATTCCGCGGGCGCGGGTGCGGTTTCTGTCGCGGCCTGGTGGTTTCTCGCTTCAGTTCGGGCTCGTTCAACCCGATTTCCTTTGAGTTCTTGAGATCCGACTTAAACAATATCAAACTAGACTTTGATTCAACAAAACGTAAAATAAACTACTGACTTTGAGACTTTTAGATTTTTTTTTTGAATTTTTTTTGAATTTTTTTTTGTCTCAACTAAACAAAACGAAATTACAGACTTGATCTGAGATACTATCTCAGAAAATTCGAATTTTAAAATAAAAGAAACTACTAACCACCTTGATTTCCTTGTAGAGAAGATAAGATTTCCTTCCTTGAAGATCTTGGCTTGGGGTGCAAGGACTGAAATTTTCAGCAACTCTTCTAGGGTTTTGACGGTTGCGTTTTGGTAGGGATGGATAGATTTTGTGATGGATGAAGAGCTGAATGGATTTTGGGAACAAGGGTGCTCCAAACTCCAATCTTTCGATCTCCACCAACACTAATCGATCCAAGCTTCTTGCACACAACCTGTAATGACTCAACAAGAAATATCAAAGCAATGGAAGACTCAAAAACAATTTCTGAAAGAAACTGACAAACAAGAAAATAAAAGCTGACTCTTTTTGTGATTTTCTGGATAGGGGGTCTCTTGATGTTCTTGTGAAGACGAATGGTGTCAACCTGGCTCTGATACCAATTTGATGCGGGGATAAGCCGCTGTTGTCCGATCTAGACACCAAACCTCGAACAGAAACTCGAACAGAGAAGAAAGGCGGAATTAGAATGAGATGAAAGAAGGATAAGTCGAATGATAGGCCAATTGGAACCAAATCAAACAACGATAAAACCCTTGAACTTAAGAACAAGAACCTTACCGAATGATGAAGAAACCCCAACGGATGATTACAACCAAACACAATGACTATGGTGGGTCAAGGCACCTGGAGGATGCTCTATGGAGTCCCGATAGCACCAACCTTATGGAGGAGATTGACACACACAAGTACAACTAGGGCGAGTTCAACAACGATGCACACGGGGCACTCTTCTCACAAAAGCTCTCTTTTGGGAGGAAAAACGATAAACGCTGTATTCAATATCAAAGTCTGGGGGGGGCAAAACAACAACTAAGGCAGCCTTATATAGGGTTCATAAGGGTGCCAACTAAAGAAATCAACAATAAAAAGTATCTCCTAAAATAATAATCCCGAAAAACAATTAAACATCCGAAAATAATGTTTCAAAAGGAAGCCTCGGCGAAGTTAATGAACTCGCCGAGTTTCCCGGCCGCGGGCGCGGTTGGGCGAGTGAGACGCGGGCACGGTTTCCAGCCGCGGTCGCGGTTCTTCTCTGCAGTCTTCTACTCGTTCTCGAACCTCGATCATTAGAACAGTCTTCAATGGTGGTTCTTCGTCTGTATTCAATTCCTTGGACCTGAAGAACGCTACTAACTTGTCTTGCTCTTGTTGGACTTCCTTAGCTCTCGAACGAGTCAATGCACCTTCAAACTCGGGGACCGGAGGTGTCGGTTGCTGTCCAGATGATCCTTCATCACCGCCTCTTCTGGGACATTTTCTACGACTGCCTCGCACCGGGAAAACACAGAAGTCGATAGAGGAGGGAGAAGAAGAAAGCGGAGAAGGCGAGGTTGAAGGAGGGAGAAGCGAGGTTGAAGGAGAGAGAAGTCGACAGAGGAGGGAGAAGAAGAAAACACAGAAGACGCTGATGTTGAAGCGAGGTTGAAGAAGGCGAGGTTGAAGAAGGCGAGGTTGAAGGAGAGGCACTTGTGTAAATAATTTTGTGCGCCTCTGTCGACTTCATTTGAGGGTAGTGGGGAATTTTTAGGGTTTTTTTATTTGGGATTTAAGGGTTGGATTTGAAGGTGGATTGATCTAATGGTGTTAAATGTCAATCCGTGTAAATTGGTTAGATATTTATTGATCGTTGATTAAGTTTATCCAACGGTAGAAAACAAGTTAGGACTTTTTTGGTATTTTTAACATTACTTTGTTGAGGCATACATTATTTTGTGCGCCTCAACATGCCTTGACTTGTTGAGGCGGGCAATATTATGTACGCCTCAAAAGACCCTTTTGAGGCGTACATAATATTGCCCGCCTCAACAAACCCTTTTGAGGCTATACTTTTTGAGGCGGGCAAAATAATGTTCGCCTCAACAAGTGTCTGTTGAGGCGTACACTATTATGTGCGCCTCAACAGACCCTGTTGCAGCTCCCTTGTTGAGGCGTACAATATAATGTACGCCTCAACAGACCTCTGTTGAGGCGCACATTATTTTGCCCGCCTCAACAAGGGAGCTGCAACAAGGGTTTTTTCCACTAGTGCAGCGGTATGACAACCTATGTCCTTACATCATGTCAAGCCCACCAGCTCTGCCCGTTTGGAATGTTAACGACGCTTATCTAGACTGGTATCTACAGATCTAACATCCATATGTGAACCCCAACGCGCCACAACAACCAAGACATGGACGTGGCCCGCTTACATCCCCCGACTTGAACACAGTAATTCTTCTTTTTTGTTTTTTTGGCATTGTGTTCTGTATAACAACTTATTTACAAAACTTACATTTCACAGCGTGTAGCTATGACACCTGCTCTTATGAGGAGGTTTCTCAAAGGATTTCACAACCTTTCGGTTTACTGTCCCAAGAGCCAGAGTCGTCCAGGATGGCGGAAGAGAGAGTAGTCATGGAGTCTATATGTAATAGCAAGGCAAAGGCACGAACCATGGCACGTGCAGCGTGGGATCGGGCAGCAGAGGCACATGCAGCTTGTGTCGTGGGGATTTCGAGGGGGGATTGAATGATGATTCTGGGGGTGAGAACGAGCTAGATGATAGATGTTTTTTTTTCGTTTTTTTATTGATGGATTTGTTTTGTATTTTGTTCGAATGTTGGATTCGGTTTGGTATATGTATGTTGGTTTGTTTTCATTGTTTGGATTGTTTCTTTGAATGTCGACTACATAAACGTCGAACGATTACATAAACGATACTAAACCATTACAAATCATTACATAAACGATACTAAACCATTACTAACCATTACCAACTAAATAAAAAGCGATTACAAAAACTACTTCTCTAACGATTACAAAAAATGTTTGACTAATGATTGTGTGCAAGAGTACTGCTTTTGTTCTTCATTTATCTTGCATTAAGGATGAAATGCCTCCTTCTCTCCCAAATCTTCCTCAAGGTACTTCCTAAAGTCATTGCACATAAATTCTAATCCTTAATTGTATTTAATTTTGATGTTTGTAATGTTACTTTCAGATGACGTGTTATCAAGCAACATAGAACTCAGAATTGAGGGAATGAATGGTCAAGAACAATAATAGGGAAACTAAGCATATTTCATAAAACTTAAATCGTTGTTTCACAGTATGTTACACATATATCATCCAACTAACCATAGTCAAACATACTGAACACAATCAAATTACAACCACATTAGTTTTGTATCGGACTGTCACTATTTAATGCCCTCTTTTCTAAGTAGTTGTTGAATCTTGTATGGGTGCGCTAATCCCATTCGTTCACTGATGAATCTTTGTAGATTGTCCACTGCCTTGGAGGGGGTGGAACGGCACAGTTTCCATCAACTAGCAAAATCTGATTAAACAAAATTGTTATATAGTGTTGAGAAACATATGTTAAATAAGAAACAACCAAGAAAAGTTTCAATGTGTACCGGTACGTAATGGTTGCGATTGCCTACATGTGCTTTAGCTGACACCGTTGTCGGAGGATCTGAACCAGAAGGGGAAAACAATGAAGGACATGTCGCCGGATCATACCATGATAACACAACTAGTGCAACTTGATACCTCGTGGCAAACACCAAACCCATTGTAGGTGTACACATCCAGAATTCTATCGTACAGGGTGATCAAATGCAATTCACTTCTCAAATGAGTTACATCACAGTCTTGGAACCCTCTAACATCAATTCATACATATGCCCGCTTGTCTGAAGATGGCTCGAAATCTCTACTCGGACATGAACATATTATCTTGCCCCCAATCGAAGTCTAGATAAATTATCGATTTGTCGGTGCTACATTTTGATTTCACATTTCCTTTGGCTCTTGGTGAATTAGTTGCACTCTCTTTTCCAGTCGTGACTCCGTTTCGTGATCTATTGGATGCAACCGAGGATGCCTTCTTCTTTGAATTGTCTTTGGGGTGCTCCTCCTCCTCGACCTCTTCCTCTTCTATCTCCTTTTTCTTTGCCTCTGCCTTCCTTATTAGCATCAACCCGCCCGTCCCAACCCGGGTTTTGCTTTGTACTTGTCTTCTTCGCATGGATCTTACACCTTCCTTTCCTCGTATATCCCCCGGGGGGTCTTGAATATCAACTGAAGAAGGATCATTGCACTCACGCCACTTATCAGCCATCCTCTTCATATCGAAATCATCAACCACTAGTAGAAAAAACACCTGTTGCAGCCCCCCTGTTGAGGCGGTCACCTTAAAAACCGACGCAAAAAGTCTTATTCTACTATCTGTTGAGGCGGTCAGTCGTTTAGTTCGCTGCAACAGGTGCTTTAGAGGCGGGCAAATATCCGTTTGCCTCAAATAATATTTGTGTTTTTGACTTGTTGAGGCGGTCAGTAAGGAGCCCGCCTCAACAGAACCCAAAAATAGAGGCGGGCAGTAAGGCGCCCGCCTCAACTGATGCGACGAAGAGATTAGAGGCGGGCAGTAAGGCGCCCATCTCAAAAAAACACAAACATTAGAGGCGGGCAGTCATGCGCCCGCCTCAACAAATGCTTCAAAAAACTTAGAGGCGGGCAATATGCGCCCGCCTCAACTGCTTCGTCAAAAACTCTAGGTCGTCGGGTTTGCAGTCTTGACTTTTTCATATGATCCTCAAAACTCTCAACGGAGCCTCCTCCTTGCCGCCTCCTCCTCGCCACTTCCTCCACGCCTCACCGCCTCCTCCTCGTCTCGCCGCCTCCTCCAACTCACCGCCTCCCCCTCGCCTCGCCGCCTCCTCCAATTCTACTTCTACCGCCTCCTCCAACTCACCGCCTCCTCCAACTCACCGTCTCCTCCATGCCGCTTCCTCCATGCCTCACCGCCTCCTCCTTGTCTCGCCGCCTCCTCCAACTCACCGCCTCCTCCTCGCCTCACCGCCTCTTCCTTTCCTGTCGATTCATTCTCTTGCCGGAGGCCACATACCATCACCTCCGACTGGAAGGTCGCTCGCTGTCGTGCTCCACTACGATCTGGACTCCTTCTACAACGCCGTTTCTTCGGAGCTCAATCGCCTCCACAACAACTACTGCCCCATTCTGCACCCAAATTGACAAGGTCAGTCCGCTTAGGTTTCTTTAGTTTTTGTTTTCAGGTCAAATTATTATGAATGGTTGATTTCAGTTTGAATGTTAGAATGCTGACTTCGAGCTCTTTCTTAGCGGATTTTCAGTTCGTTCCATGTCTGACTTTGTCAAAACATATCACTTGTATGCAGTTTTTGAAGACTTAGGCTATAAATATTTATAGCAAAGTGAGCATGTCATTTGTTGTGTCATTCTTAGCGGATTTTCAGTTTGTTCCATGTCTGACTTTCAGTTTGGTTTTTTGAATCATTGAAAGGGTGGATTGCTAGTTTTACTAATTGGTTTATTTCAGGCCTTTCCTGTCGAACTCGTCGACTGCTCCTCCTCGTCTCCTCCTCCTCCTCCAGCTTTCGTCCTTGGAGTCATCGAGGTAGGTGAAACTTCCTCCTTCGCAAATTGTTTTCGGATTTTGATGTGCAGGAGTTGATTCCTTTTGTGGTATGAATGGTTGATTTTTGTTGTTGTGGGTGATTAGTCCCTTATTTGGTGGAATTTTGATTGATTATGTTGTTTTGGTTCTTTATGAAATTTTGATGCACTCCAAGTGTTTGGTAAAATGCCTAGTAGAAAATTTACATGCACTCCAATAGATTATGACTATTGGAACATATAGTACTTGGTAGTTTTACTAGTTCTTGTTAATACCTTTCATGTATGTTTAGGACTATACTCTACCTCTTGTCTATATAGTCAATTCATATAACTAAACTTAATCTTGTGACTTTTCAGCATGACTTGATAAAAATTGTAGGAAAACAAATAAAATATGTCGATGAGTGATTTTAATGAGTTTTGCATGAGATATTGTTTTGTTAGCTAGATATCCAAATAATTTTATTTTATTTCAATGAGTGTTTTCAATGTTATGTATGTATTGGTCTTTCTAAAGTTTTCTTCTACTATTAGAAATGATTCGTCGTTGGATGTACGGTGATCATACTACAACTGAATATTTGAGTGGGGTTGGGGAGTTTATTAGATGTGCTTTAGCCCACCAACAGAGTACAAAAGCCGAAAAAATCTATTGTCCCTGCCGTGATTGTAACAATGTAAGGAGGTTAGCAGAAATTGATGAGATTGAGGATCATTTATTTCGTCGTGGGTTTAAGCAAGATTATCATGTTTGGTTTTGGCATGGAGAGATAATACCTGATCGTCCAAGTTCTAGTGTAAACGAATTTGATCTTCAGGTAGACAGTGATGAGAGTGATGATAACATTTCTGAGAATTATGAGATGGATGATGATGATGATGATGAGCAAGAGGATGAAATGAATGAGATGATGGATGGGGTGAGAGATCGCTTGGATGAACGACCTAAGGTGTTAGAACAACTAACAAAGGCTGCTGAGACGCCTTTGTATCCTGGGTGTACAAAATTTACCAAGTTAGAAGCTTTGTCAGTGCTATACAACTTGAAATCGAAGAGTGGCTGGACTGATTCGAGTTTCACGACCTTATTGGAGTAAGTGTGATATAGCAATCCTTGTTTCTTGTTTTGACTACATCTTTTGACTTGTTTTCTGATGTTATACAATATCTTTTATAAATGACGCAGAAATCATTGGATTCTATATGTACTAGACCTACGTAAAGCCATTGTGTATATTTTCGATCTTCTCAAAGAAGCACGCAAAGAGTATGATGTATGGGGCATCTTGAGTTTGTAAGTTTTTTACTTAAAAATTGTCTTTTCAAATATTTACAAAATCAGAATTTTTGACTTGTATGTTGTTTATTTTACAGGACATACCAAGTGTATAAGTTTAATGGAGGGGTGCGTCCGAGTAAAACGACTAATTTCAAGTCTTGGAGACCCATTCATATAGAGGTATACCATCATAAATTACCTTTTTCTTTATTTTTTATATCTATTGATCTTAAAACTAAGACGATGTATTATATTGTTATTTTAGTGCGCTCAACAAAGTGGCGGAACCGAGTGTGGATATTACGTTATGAAGTTCATGTTGGAGATTGTCACGACATATCAAGAGTCTAATGAGCGACTAGATAAGGTAGTTACTTTACCTAGTCCTTTCATTTCATATATGTAAAATCTATTTTTTTCATGTTACTTCACTAAGACGATGTACTATATGTTTTTGAAGGTATACCATCATAAATTACCTTTTTCTTTATTTTTTATATCTATTGATCTTAAAACTAAGACGATGTATTATATTGTTATTTTAGTGCGCTCAACAAAGTGGCGGAACCGAGTGTGGATATTACGTTATGAAGTTCATGTTGGAGATTGTCACGACATATCAAGAGTCTAATGAGCGACTAGATAAGGTAGTTACTTTACCTAGTCCTTTCATTTCATATATGTAAAATCTAATTTTTTCATGTTACTTCACTAAGACGATGTACTATATGTTTTTGAAGGTCTATGTTCAGAGGAGTGCGCCCTATACAAGTGAGGAACTCGATGTTGTTCGTGAGCAATGGGCTAAGTTCTTTACAACCAAATATCTATTAGTGTAAGCTTATGTTTTGGATATTTGAATAATAGGTTTTGTACTTGCATATATTCTGTTGAAACTGAACACATATTGTATGTGAAATGTATGTGCAAGTGGAACTAGACGTTCAGAATGATTGAAACAGGTTGCTTATTCTGTTTCGTACAGGCTGGTTACTGTAAATTCAAACCTAATATTTTTTTTAAAAAAAACACTTGTTGAGGCGGGCGGAAGAATGACCGCCTCAACAGATTCATCATTTGTCCCATCTGTTGAGGTGGGCAGAAGATTGGGCACTTCAACAGAACACGCTGTTGAGGCGGGCAGAAGGGCGACCGCCTCAACAGACCCCCTCTGTTGAGGCGGTCACCCTTCTGCCCGCCTCAACATAGGTAGAAAAAGTTGTACCTGTTGAGGCGGTCACCCTCCCGACCGCCTCAACAGCTCATGACCTGTTGCAGCCCCCCTGTTGCAGCGACCCCTGACCGCCTCAACAGGGTTTTTTTTGACCGCCTCAACATGTGTTTTTTCCACTAGTGAACTTTGTCGCAAAATACCCCTTCAAAAAAATCATCCATAAGGACCTTATCCGTTGTCAGTTGAACATAGTTATCAGAGTCGAGGTCTTCTAATTGCACTCCTTCTCACTTGATCTGCTTCCAAAAGATATCAACGTCGTCCGACGACAACGACATTCCTTCCTCTACAAACACTTTGATTCTGTATGGGCAAGGCAATCCGAGTGTTGAATCCCAACAAGGATCCTCACATGGGCCGCATGTCTTCCCCTTCTTTGCCTTAATAACTTGTTTCAATAGCATTCTCAATCATTTGTCAAGCTCTTTCTCAGTAGGCACAGGAAAATAGTCTTGATCCACTGAGACCCTTCTTGTATCTCCTCCGGGTTGGTGTGGTTAGACTTTTCCATCTCAATATGTAATCGACGATGCGATCAAAAAACATATTGTCAATGTGTTGCACTATAGTGTCGAACCCTCCAATAGTTGAATCAAACATACTCTTTAACATCGAGTGTTGACCTTCAACTCTAACAGCAACATTCACTAGTAGAAAAAACATCTGTTGCAGCCCCTCTGTTGAGACAGACATATTAAAAACCACCGCAAAAAACCTTTTTCCACTATCTATTGCGGCGAACAGTCGTTTTGTTCGCTTCAACATATGATTTAGAGGCGGGCAGAATTTCGCTCGCCTCAAAAAGTTATGTGATTTTGACCTGTTGAGGCGGTCACTGACCACTCGCCTCAAAAGCAGGCGGGCCGTCGTTGTTCGCCTCAAACATTTCTGAAGCTTCAAATATTAGAGGCGGGCTGTTAGTGGCCCCCTCAAAAAATTAGGTCTCGAGTCTCGACATTTTCATTTCCTCAAAATTCTCTAAGTATCCTCCTCCTCGCAAAACCAGCAGCGACTCCTTGCCGGCCACCACCATCTCGCCTCGTCGTCTCCTCCTCCTCGCCTCGTCGCCTCCTCCTCGTCGCCACCTCCTCCAACTCGCCTCGTCGCGTCGTTGCCTCGTAGGGCGTCAGGAGGCTTCTGGAAAAGGATCTAGGGTTAGATACTTACGCCTTAGATGTTCACAACAGATTTGTTAAGAATTGCTTGCAAGAGGTAATTGCTTCCTCTTTTTCTCTGGTTCCAATGAGTGCTCGGTTCGTAATTGATGTCGTGCTTTATTTCTCAGATATTCAGTGGTAGAGAGGTTGCTTTAGGGATTAAGAATTCACTTGATTGAAAGGTGTTTCTGTGGTCCTATATTGTTGGATTTAGCTTGATATTGGTCAGAGATATGTTCTATTTGTGTATGTGGAGGCTAGGGTTTACGTTTACATATAGGATGAAGTTGAGTGTGCTGTTATCAGTCATCACAATGCATTGCAACAAAACTAGTTGTATTCTGCCATTTAGAATGCTTATTTTCCTATATGTGGGAGATTGTTTTTCTCTTGGTCAAGTGTGTGCTAATGATATATGGTAGAAAGGTTCCAGCTTCCAAATAATTGTTGTCTTTGATGCTTTGATCGGTTCTTGGCAACATATTTTCGTTTGAACTATAACTAAAAATGTTTGTTATATTTTTCTATGTTGGTGCTATAGATATATTCGTAATCCTCCCCGACTCCTCTCAGAGGCTAAACGCTCGTTCAACTGTTGAATCCACCATCGAAGACGCACAAAAGAAGAGAGAGAAGCCATGGAAGGAGAAGAAGGAAGTCAGAATGCTCATCTTATCCTCTCGCTCAAGCTCTTTTTCCTCAAACATCTCGATGTTCAAGACATGGAGAAGGTAAGTTAAAGCCATTATGTCTGACGGTAAGCAGAATTCGACAATCAAACCTTGATTTTATGTATTCTGATATCAATGTGATGTTTCTGTATTCTTAACCCTATTTCTGTTTTTAATGTTGTAGACATGGCTCCCTTGTTCGAAACCCTAGCTGTCGATGGGCTGTTGGAGCTGGATCAGTCCGCTTTGAGTCCGATGCGTGCCAAGATCGATGAGGAGCTGAAAAAGTTGGATGAGTGAGCTTTTTTTTTACTTGTGATCTAGTTTACAATATGGATCTAGTTTATATGCTAGTAGCTCAAGAATTTTAAATGTAGCTGCATTTTAAATGTTTCTGCCGAGATAGTGCTTGAAAAAGAAGAAATATTTTTGGATGTCTCAGTCTGAGAGTAATAGGAGTGTCTCAGAGTATTGTTAGGAAGAACTTAAAATCTGAATGCAAAAACATGTACCTTGGGCTACTGGCTTCCTGTTACTGTAAAGAGCAGTGCTTCTTTTTCTTAAGCCGAGTCATGATAGTGCAAGGTCTATTTTGGTATCTTCTTTGTGTGTGTTTTGTGGAAACTACTTTCAAGTGCTCTTATAATCCATTGTCATGGTTTAGTCTTACTTAGTTTCATGTTTCTAACTTTGATTTGTTTTTTGGGTTTCTTTCTTTCTTCTTCAGGGTATGTGAAGGGATTATGGTCTAATTTAGGAAAACAGTGAATTGCATGGGTGGGCGATGCCTGAGCTGCGAAGTGGAGCAAGAAGATCGAGAAGACTCAATGACCTTCAACATCCTGCTGCTCAAGTGAATGATCAAGCAGATAATTTGTTACCACCTGTGCAGAACAAGACAAGGAGGAGGGGAGGAGGTGGTGGTGGTGGAAGAGGGAGAGGTGCTAATTCCACAGTTGTAGCTAAAGGCACGGCTGCAGGAACTCGTCAAATAGGTGCTGGTAGAGGCAGGGGCAAATTGATAGATTTAGATCCTGAAATTCCTACCGCAGGTGCTCTTCAAATTGCGGCAATAGGAGCTGCAGGTGGTCATAATCGAGTAGACGGAGCAGCAGATAAGAACCTCGGTATGGAAGGGGGAAATGGTGATAAACTGATGGGTGTTGAAGAAGATGCAAACCAAACTCCCATTCCTGACAAAGTGAGTTTTTTGCTCTCCATTCATTTTCTATTGATTGTTTTTGTAACAGGTTGATCTTTTTGAGATGGATAATTTGATTATGGATTTTATCTCCATTCTTTGTATTTTTCTTCTTCTAATTACAAAAATTTGAATTTCAGCTTGCTCTGTTGTTGATGCTTTTTATATAAAATATCTGAAAGATATTGTGAGTTTTGGATTCTGTCTTTTAATTTGTCGGGTAGAGATTTAATGTTTGTGTGTCATAAGGGTGTAATTTGTCTGCTGATAATTTAACTTCTGTGGACAAAGCAATCTGAATGGATGCTATGGAGTTCCATGGGTTCACTATAAAGGCCGACAAGGGGACTATTTACATCCTCATAAGTCTTACATTTAATATGCTAACTATGTTAGTTATATCTTTTTTCCCTGTCACATGTCTAAATTTTGGTCTTTTATTTGCAGATTTGTACATGGAGATGTGAAGCAAGTAAGTGTACCTCAAGAATTTCAATAAATTGTATCTTGAATCCTCCCAAAATTGAATATATGGTATTGGTACTTACGTTTTGCTCTTTTCTCCTGCTTTCAATAAATTCAGAATCTTGCAGTCAAGTGCCAAGAAAAATGAGATATCAAGGATTCACAAGGCGAGCCCATATGCGTTTACAACTGATTTTCCGGTGGTAAGCATTCATTCTTACATCGGATTTGTTTGTATCACTTTTCTGGAACGTAACACAACCGGGATTTGCAGAGAGGGATCCACCAAAGCCAGAACCTAAGCAATGCACAGGGCTAGAGCCATTCCAGTTAAGAGAGTGATGAGACACGAGGTGGAAATGCAGAGAGGGATGGAAGAAAGGACGAGAAAAGAGAAAGAAGAAGCTCAAATAAGGATCTTCAAAGCACAACCTGTTGTGCATAACGCTCATTTGTTTATGCAGGGATCTGATTCCATTCCCAGAGAAAGAGTGCAAGCCTCTAACACAAGTTCAAGGATTCAACCCTTCACATTGAGCATCGAGTTGTCGGAAGAGCAGAGTTCCACAACAAGGTGAAGGAGAAAGAGAGAGGGAGAAGGGAGCCTAGTTTTCATGATTTACGTTGTTCACTTTGCTGGATTGAAAGCAGTTGATGAGTGTACAGACATGTTCCACTTTGTTGAGGCTAATATTTTTATGTATTTGTGGATGATTTACGTTGTTCACTTTCCTATCATTAACTATTAGCGGGAAGTTTTTTATGATTACATTAATCAGCTTTGTTGAGGTGGGCGCTTGAAAGCCCGCCTAACAGATTTTAAAAAAAAATAAAAAACAGGCACTTGAGGCGGACAATCAGATTGTCCGGTGCAACAAATGGGGTCTGTTCGCCCGCCTCAACATACCTTATTTTCTTATATTTTCCTCAACAGACCTTATTTTCTTATATTTTCCTGCCCGCCTCAACAGAGGGGCAGGCGAACACTGCCCGTCTCAATAGCTAATGACTTGTTGCAGCCCTATCAGTTGCAGCGATCCATGTCCGTCTCAACAGGGGGTTTTGTCCGCCTCAACAGGTGTTTTTTCTACTAGTGATTTTTCATGTTTAAATTTTAATTGCAAACGTAATAATTATTCTTACTAAAAACAATAGATTAAAACTTACATGTTGGATGTTCTTGTGCCAAAATGGCGTATAATACACAGCTATAAGTTTCTCCTTGTAGGGAGTAAACCATATACTGTCAGCATATTGTACAAGATGACCATTAGTCCATGTTTCCCGGAAATGACCAAGCCTCTCCTCATACTGCTTCTCTGTGTGCGACCGCATCACCCGTCAAACGCTAGAAGATGCACGCCCTTCGTCCATGTCGTTCAATTTAGCAAATCCCTTTACATTTCGATCAATGTGGACTTGACAAAGCATATGACGCACACAAGGAAATACATAGTCAACCACCTTAATTGTTCTCATCTCTCGATCAGACATGATGCAATCCGGTCCATACAAATACTTCACCTGTTTCAATAGGCATGCATGGTATCGGGTTGTCTCACGATAAATCAACGCTATTGCAATACAACATGTATAGTTGGTGCAGTTGAATCTAACGAATTGAAGTAACGACCAACCATACCTATCAATTCCAAATTTTATAATTATATTCTAAAAACGGTCAAACGCATTTTAATAATTATATTTGAGACAATTCATATTTAATTGCCAAAGGGACCATTTCAAGATTGAAGTCACACCTTCATCCCCACCACATCCACATCCACATCCGCATCCTCGGGGACACAACCAATGGGTGTATAATGCATACATATCGAGTGACTTTCGCGTCATTACTATGATTTTTTAGAGTAAAAACATATGTATGTATATCCTCTAAGTAAAATCGCAGGAGTGACTTCTTTGTTTCCTTCGAAAGAAGTCATCATGTATATTTTCTGTGAATTTCTTGAACAATTATGCTTATAAATTTAGTTTTTTTAAGGCTAAATTATTGTATTGGAATGTTGTGAGTTATATTAGCAACAATCAAATTTAGGACGTCTACTTAACAATATTAACGTCTATTAAATAATATTAAACAACATACGAAAATTCGTATTTGCCCCGCGCGAAGCGCGGGGTTCCGAGTCTAGTTATCTTATTCTAATTCTTAGCTTATTTAATTTAATATCTAAAATTTTATCTTCTTATATATTAAAAGGTTGATTGTCTTTTGTTAAAAATTAATGTAATTGATATTTATCTCCACCACATTCAATACTCCTAATCTTCCATTCTTAAACCTTAATGGTTCTCATAAAATTTTCTTTTTGCATGTTGGGTTTTTAATGATTAAAAAAATGACTATTAAATTAGAAATACAGCTTCACCAGTGTAATTTTTAACTTTTATCATATTCGTATTATAAAATTTATGCAGTCAAATTTCATTGATTGCACACAAATCGTTGAAGGTTGAGACTTTTGACTCATTTCCATAAAATTATATATATGAACCAATATAATGTTCTCAAATTACTACAAACATAAATATGAGGAAATCAAAAATACTTATAACTACAAATATTGACAAATTCGATAACAACAAAAAAAATATAAAAAATAATGCGTAATTACATTAAATCACATACGAAAATGTATAATTTCCACGCGCAAATATGAAGTTTGATAAATCCATAAATCTATATAATTAAATTATTGCATTTCATATATAATTAGTATATTATAGTAAAATTATATTTAAATAAATAATTGAGCTCTGAGTAGCAGGGCAACCCTGCCTAGTTTGAAGTTAATAAGCGTGTATATCACTCTCCCTTCAATGAGGTCAGCTTCGCCCTCACAATCAAATCTACCTAGAGAGTATCATCCAAAGTCAAAAAAATGCACCTACATGCACCGAAAAACGATTAGGAATTTCATTTCTCATAACGATCGAGATAATAAAAAAAATCAATATGTACTCTCAAGACTAGTAATATGCTAATTTATTAAGATTCAGACTGGCTAGGTAAGTTTCCGGCCACAACAAGTTGATACAAGGAGCATGAAGCAATCAAGTATGAGCACCCCAAATCAAATATCAATCAATGAAACAATACAAATTCATAATGAACAAGTATGCAAACTCGTTTGGACGTGTATATAGTACACTAAAATAGTTATCACCTGAGTCTGATCATCCCTACATAGATAACAAAGAATCTAGCTAGTAGAACAAATTTAGGTGACGAGATCTATATAACGAAAAAACATACTATAATTAAGCAATTTTTGATGGATCAATTATGAGTCTTGGACGGCCCAGATGAGACGTGGGCACTTCCCTTGGGCAAGAAGTTGAAAGCAAGACCTTCACCTCTATGGCGGCGTTTCATTAGTTCAGATACCGGCATCACTGTTGTTGAAGAAAGTTTGTGTCTGGACACGAGAATCGATCTTCCTAATCGGGTCGCGTGAGTCGGGTGGATTAGGACAAGTGAGAGCATGACAAGGAAAGAGATGATGGTAATGAGTTTGAAAAAAGAAGAGTTAGCAGAAGCCATTTTTTAGGGTTTGATTTTGGGTGAATGAGTAGAGATAGGAGAGTTGGTGGTATATATATAGTACCAATTTGAGATGGAAACGTGGATAGCAAGTCAATTTTTAGAATTCATAATAATGTGAACTCAAATCAGAAACCCTGGCTCCAGAAGTTTCTTATGAGTCGCGACTAAGTGGAATAGACAATCAAAATTCGACAAAGTCAAACAATTTATAATATACAGTATGTTCGAACGGATAAAATTTAAGCTAAAACAGTATAATTTCTAGCTTATGAAAAATATAAGCTAAATTTTGATAAAACTAAGGCAAATCAAGCCATATATAGGCTGATAATGTTATCACACATTCTCATTCTAAAAGTTTATCCAAGATTGGTAATACATTTTTAATGAAAGGTATATGTATATCTATATATATATATATACAAAGTCTTTATTTAGTACACCCTAAAATTTTATTTAACAATATTCGTATACATTCAGCATAAGAAGGATCTTCGTCACGAATGTATAACACTGGATCTTCGTCATGAAGGTAAATGGAGAGAGATCTATCACGAAGGTAAATAGAGAGAGATCTGTCACGAAGGTATGTAGGACTTCCGTGACGAGGGTATATAGCACTTCCGTGACGAAGATAATGAAGACTTTCGTGACAAATGTAGGCTATAACTGCAAAAGTGAAGCTATTATGTCTAATCCACACCAACTACATTTAATTACCATCAAATACCCGAACCAACTTTATCTTCAACCTTTTTCACTTCATTTTACCCACATTTCACCCTAAACACTCTCATTCAAACACAAACTTAAATTGAAAATGTCAAATTTGGATGACTACATACACCAAAATGTTGATGAAGGTGGTCCAGCATAGGGGAACTACAATGAGGTATGTTATAGTTGTTTTAAATAATGTACAAGTTAGCGTTTGTAGTAAAATTTATGCTTTTGTATGAAATTGAATAGTTTGAAGCTAGGTTTTGTGTTTATTGTGTGAAAATCATGTTGTAATATAGAAAAGATGTGATTTTTAGATGTTGCATACAATGAGCATGATACCAAGATGTTAAAATAATTTTGAAGTTAGGGGTTGTGAGAAATTGAGTGTTTGTGTTGTAATTTAGGGTTTGATTCGACTTTAGAGTTAAAAAAGTGGTTTGTGCATTATGAAATGGGGTAAATAAGGGATTCGTGACGGAAGAAATGGCGACCTTCGTGACAAAGATAAGTAGAACATTCTTGACGAATGTATTTGCACATAAAATGTGCAAATTTGTTCGTCACTTATATTCATCAGAATTCTACTCGGCCGTCCCCGTTTGTGTGCTCTCGCTTTGTTATTTCTGTGTTTTTCTTGTCGTCGGCCAATATCTAGTGTTTTTCGTCGACATGGTTAATGCTTCTCCTAATTTAGGTATAGATCAGTATCTTGTGTTTTATTTAGTTGTTGTTTCTGCAGAAATTGACTTCTTAGGTTTCAAATTTCGCATTTCATTATATTATCAATAGAATATTTCAGTTTAGGGATTTTTGGTATGTGCTTTGTTGAATTTAGTTATGTGCTTGTTTGAATTAGGTTTGTGCTTCCTTTTCATTTAAAAAAAGAAGGTTCTATTAGATTAGTTTCAAAGTTCGCCTAAAACCAGTTGGTCATGAAGCTAGGTCACTGGTTGATGCACCTTTAACCATTGAGTGATGCACCTTGTAATAGGCTATGATGCACCTTATAATAGGATATGATGCATCTAATTAGAAACATTAATGTTTTGTGTGCATAATGAATTAATGTTCACTGGTTGGTGCACCTTTACCTTTGACTGATGCACCTTATAATGCCTATCATGCACCTAATGATAAACATTGATGATTTGTGTGCATAATGCATTAGTGTTAATTTGTTGATACACCTTTTACTTTGACTGATGTATCTTATTTCAGGATATGATGCACCTAATTATAACTTTGATGATTGTGTGCCTAATGATAAAAATTGGCGTTTCATGCACTTTTCCTCAGTCAACAATGCACTTATTTTGGTGATGCTTATTATTTATTGCACTTTTTCATGTTGGTGAGAAAATAGAAGTCAAAGGATGCCTAGTATTATATCGGTTTATCCAAGTATTAATGTTGACTATATCATTCCTGAGTGTTATGATTCATTAAAGCCCAATCTTGGTTAGCTCTTCCCAACTTTTCATGATGCGATCAACTTTTATGAAGCTTATGCACTGACATGTGGTTTTATTTTTCGTTGTTGTTCGACCATGAAAGATAATAGTGTACCACCAGTTCTTATCTGGAAGTACCTTTGTTGTAGCAGACAAGGATATAAAGTTGTATCCCCATATTCTGAGTTCAACCATGTTGTCCCGACAGATAGAGATGTTATGAAGAGGAGGAGAATATCTAATAGATGTGGATGTGAAGCTAAGCTTTGGCTCAAGTATGAAGGTATGGATGGTTACCGCATTACGAAACTGGAGTGTGGTCATATGCATGTTGGGGTTGTCCTATATGGTATTTTCAAAAGAGAAGAGGCGAGTTACTCCATTCATCAAGAACTCATGATGAAATGTAGTAAATCCAATATTGGTGTCTATAAGAGTTTCAAAGTGTATATGAATTCAGTTGGTTCGTATGCTAACGTAGGTGCCACTGTTGTTGACTTTACGAACTTTACGATGGGTTTGAACTCATACATGGAAGGAAGTGATGCTCAAATGGTCATCAATGACTTTATTAAGAAGAAAGAATGTTGCAACACATATTACTTTGATTATCATCTCAACAAGGAGGGTCAGTTCTGTCGGTTGTTTTGGCGTGATCCTATAAATCGCAAGAGTTTGTCTTATTTTGGCGATGTAGTGTCGGCTAATGCTACATACCAGTTGATTAGGTAAATCATGTTCTTTTATTTATTATTGCACTTAATTTTAGTAATCCATGCACGTATCCTTTACAACTCATGCACAATTTCTTTACCACTGATGCACCTTTTCCTTTTACTACTCATGCACACGCGTATCCTATACAACTAATGCACCTATCATATATCATTGATGCACCTATCATCTACCAATGATGCACCTATCTTATACCACTGATGCACCAAATGCTTAACTCTTGCACTTCTTTATTGCAGTATGGTCTTTGTACCATTTACTAGAGTGGATAATCATAAAAGGTTTATTACATGCATTCGCTGCTGCTTTGCTTTTGCATGAAGATATTGAGTCTTATGTGTGGTTATTTGAGAATTTCAAGAAGGCGATGGGGCATGAACCGCATGTCATTATCACCGATCAAGCTACGTCTATCAAGGCTGCTATTGAACGAGTGTTTTCTCATTTTGTCCATCGGATGTGCATGTGGCATATAATGATGAAGGTTTCTATCAAGGTTAAATTTCCTGGAAATACAAATCCTTCTTTCTTTGATGCGTTTCAAAAGAAATTCAAGAATATTGTTTGGGATGATGAACTTACTCCAATTGAATTTGAAAATGAGTGGTTTTCATTTCTTGAAGAATATGGTTTGCAAGGGTACGAGTGGATAGGAGTAATGTTTGAACTACGTCATTTTTGGATCATAGCTTTTTCCAAGATGTGAGAATGTCATCCTTATTGAGGACGACATCAAGGTATGAGAGTCAAAACAATTTTTATGGAAATTTTTTAGGGTGTTGACGAGGCGAATTTGTCGTGTGCCAAGTCAAGTAATCCTAACGTGCAAACTAAGTAATATAGTGCGCAAGCAAGGGTCGAATCCCAAGAGAATAAGTTTATCAAATTCTTAAGTTATCACAATGACTAACCAATAAACGTAACTAGGGGGGGTTTAATGGTTTTGATACGAAGTATCGAATGTCAACTTGGTTATAACAATATTAAGCGAAGTTTTCCACTTAGCGATTATCCACAATTAGATTAACAAGTTGATCTTAGAATCTTTTTCATCCCTATGTCAAGTTCTCAAGTGATCGTTCTAATTCCTGTTCTTGAATAGTTATTAGTCCAACTAGTCCTAATAACCCTTACTCGATTCTAACCTTGAAACTATCAAAGTTCAATAACAAAGTACCAATGCATTCAGGAATAGATAGATACATGAAATATCATGGACAACTAGTCGGATACTCGACATGTACTCAATTCTCTTCTCTAATAACAATCACAACTAGTTCATGCAAATAGATTCTGCTACACAACAAGTATGATAATTCAACTAGAAGTATCAAACTCTAGCAATATGAATAAGATAAAACTAACTTAGGTGATCAATCTAAAGTAGTAAATCTAGTTCATGGACAATACAAACAAGAGAGTTGAGACAATCAAAGAGTAGACAAAGGGAAAGGATAAACTCACAACTTGTTGAATTCAAAAGCTTCAAACGCCAAGTGAAACAAAGGAACTTTAGCAACTCATAAGTTTTTGAAAAACTCTCCAAAAACTTAACTAAAACAAAAGGTAAGATGATCAAGGATGATCATCCACAACTTAAATAGTCATCAGCTATTGTAACAGCTGAATTAAGGTAATAAAAACGTGTAGAAAGTTACAGAATTGAACACAAATTACTTCAAATGGCAAAGACATCAATTTGATTCTTCTGTCGAGGAACCGCACCCGCGGGTTGAGAGCCGCGGGCGCGGTTTTGGATTCTCCAGAATTTCAGGATGGCAGAGGGCAGCGGGCGCGGTTTGGGACCCGCGGGCGCGGCTTGTGCTTTCTCGGATCCTTGGCTGAGGGTGAAACCCGCGGGTGCAGCTTGAGACCCGCGGGTGCGCTGATTTCTTCAAGTCTTCGTCTTCGTCTTCGTCTTCGTCTTCGTCTTCGTCTTCGTCTTCGTCTTCGTCTTCGTCTTCGTCTTCGTCTTCGTCTTCGTCTTCGTCTTCGTCTTCGTCTTCGTCTTCGTCTTCGTCTTCGTCTTCGTCTTCGTCTTCGTCTTCGTCTTCGTCTTCGTCTTCGTCTTCGTCTTCGTCTTCGTCTTCGTCTTCGTCTTCGTCTTCGTCTTCGTCTTCGTCTTCGTCTTCGTCTTCGTCTTCGTCTTCGTCTTCGTCTTCGTCTTTGTCTTCGTCTTCGTCTTCGTCTTCGTCTTCGTCTTCGTCTTCGTCTTCGTCTTTTGCAACTTCTTCCTTATGCTTCAATGCTTCCAATGCTTCGTATCATCTCTTGGAATCTCGTATGTAAATCTTCTCTCGAACAGCTCCATGATACATATTACATAGAAACAAATAACATAATCCTATACAAAACTAGCTAATAATCCATAGTTGCGGTATGTAAAACACCACTTATCAGGTCTCAATCAAGCCTTGTGCTTTTCATGATGCAGTATAGGAACACCATTGATTCGCGGCGACATAGTCAGGAGAAGTGTGATATGGATTCTTGTACTTCCACTCCACGTATGAAGACGCCTTATCAGTTTGAAAAGAACCTCGCATCTATTTTCACTATCAATGCATTTTATGATGTCCAGGAAGCGTTTGTAAGTGGTACGTATCACTACACCCTTGATGAACTGCGAAAAGATGTTGATATCCATCACTTTTGGGTTCAAGATGAATTTGGTAGAATTTGTGATGTACAACATGTTGTTGCAAGGAATGAGTATGTTTGTTCTTGCAACAATTTCCTTAAATTGGGGTTTCCTTGCGGACACATTTTCTTTTCCATAAAGAATTCCCATGCTACTAATTTGCCTCCTACCCTCATTAACATTCGTTGGACCAAGAAAACTATTCTACAACCAATTTTTGAAGTAGATGGTGTAGTGTATGATGCTAGTCCTGAAATTGATAAAAGGAAGCGGCTACTGGCTGAAGTGATGACAAAAATGTATTCTTGTGTTGACATTGTTGGTGATGACATGGATAGATTTAAAGAGTTTTTAGCTATTTTAAAGGATCAAAATGTTGCATTGACAAGATCTGAAGTAGTTGATCATTTTCCTTAACACTAGCTAGACACTATAAGTTTGAGAAATTTGTAGGCCCGTTACTTGATCAAGTAAATTTTCATCGTCCTGAAATGGAAAAGAACAAGTTCAAGAAGAGGCATATTAAAGGTGGTCAAGAAGTTGGAATTGAAAATTCAAAAAAGAAGAAAAGAGTTTGTACTATTTGTAAGAGGTCGGGACACAACATCACTACTGGTCCTCAATATGTCAATTAGTTTTTCCAAACTTTCAATGTAATGAGTTATTAACCAGATTTTTTTTAATGCACTTATTAGTTATGATTGATGCAGCAATTATAATTCACCGATGCAGCAATTATAATTCACCGATGCACCAATTTTTATTAAGAATGCATAGCAAGCTTTTTGCTTGATAAAATTAGTCTTGATTTTATTTTTCAATTTTTTAGTCATGCATTTTCTGTAGCTTATTCATGCACCGATTATCATTTAATGGCGCACCAATTATCATTAAGTGATGCACCAATTTTTCATAAAGTGATCCACCATATTTTATTAAGTGATGCACCAATTATATTCCGGTGATGCATCAATTATGATTCTGCGATCCACCAATTATTATCCTGTGATGCACCAACAAACAACTACTCATGCATTTCTGCCATTGTGAGTCGTCAGCAACCACAAACCATTTTCATGTGCAACCACAAATACCTTAACCAATGTCATTCATAAGAAAAGTTGTCTTACAACCATAAAACCAAACTTGTTTTTAAAAAGAAAACTACAAACTTCTCACAAATCATCCAAACTGTTCACAAACTTCCTACTTCTTCCCTACTGCTTTCTACTTGTTACTCCTTCCACGTCCACGACCAGATCGATGGTGTTGCTCTTTGACTTTCCTCATGATCATGTACAACTTTCAAGACTTGTAATATCTCATCAATTCTTCCCTTCTTTAAATTGAAGCTGATTCTTAGGAGGGCATAGCTCTATCTTATTCTTATCTTGACCAACTGTTTGTCTTTCTTTTTCAAATTTCGATTCCGATTTGACATCCCATTGCCCTTGTAAGTCTCCTTGTGCCTTAGTAGAAAGACTCCACAGTCATTTTTGTTCTCTTTGTCCCTTCAATTCATTTCTAGTCTTTCAAACGACACGTTTTGAATTAAGGCAGCTTTGGGTGCCATTGCATTATCCTTAAAGAAGTTGGCCATTATTGTCCTCTTTATGAATAAACAAGTATATTTAACCAGAGTAAACTTAAGTGATGCAATGCATCAATAATATTCCAGTGATGCACCAATTATATTTCAAGAGTGTACTTACCATAGTAGATGGTACATCAACATACTTTTTCATATCCCCGTTTGATGAGTTATCTAGGATGTGAATACTTCGCTTGTTGATATTTATGGTTATCAAATAATAATGGCCCTCCTTGAGAATCGGGCAAAAAAACAGTTCAAGAGAGAAAAATCAGATTATAAGATAGCTAAAATCATATTAACAGTTCATGCACCTATTCTCACTATCTGATGCACCCAACAACATCATCTCATGCATCAACAAGTAATCACTCATTCACAAATGTTTAACAACCTATGCACCTATTATCATTAACTCATGCACCAACTATTGTTAACCCATGCACCAATTACCAAGCATTCATGCACCTAAATAAAAAATGCATAGGATTATTACCATATCAACATCATCAAGCATGTATCCTCTCCTTTGAAAAGCCTTCTCATTATTAAATGCATAGGATTAGTTGCGAAAAGAGATTAAATCTCTCTTCCATTGTGTATACGGAAACTTCATTATCAACAACAAAACCTCGTCAAAATAAATTATTTGAGTTAAAGATTTGCAAAAATATAATCTGAATTTGGTGTTCTAATTTATTGACTTACCGTAGCCATGCATGGTAAAAAGAACCTTAATGGCGATGTTGGGGCTCTAAATTCTTCATTTTCATTAAAGAATTTAGTAAAGGCATCTATCATGTCATTGTCTATCTCTATATCTTTCCTCATGCACATGAAGTTGCTTTTCTTTAGACGTGTACTGTGTATAATGAAAATAATGTCTTTGTGTAATATTACAATAAATATATTGTTAACTATCATTTCCTTCCTCACTTGTCAACCATTCATAAAGGATTTTTTTCATCAACTGTCAATGTTGTTGTAATGCTACACTGTCTCTCTTTAAAAGATGATACCGTGCTTGTAGAAGGAAAATTTTCTCTTTTAGTGTCAAGCTCTTCTTTGATTTTGACCGCACGTAAATCTCACATGAAAAATATTCATTACATATTCATGCACCAATTAGTTAATTCATATGTCAACTATGGGAACTATACAAGTACTAGATAATGTACCAACACGAACTAGATGATGCACCAACACCTATTACCTAATGCACCAACATAATCTAGATGATGCACCAAAACAATTTAGACGATGCACCAAAATTTACTAGAGGATGCATCAAAACATACTAGATGATGCACCAATACCTACTATCTGATGCACCAATATAAACTAGCAGTTATGAACTCTATATATTATTATTTGATTTTTTATACCTTTTTTGGTTGAGCAACTTTCTTTTTCTGAGCTACATCCTCCTCCATTTGATCTTGAACCTCCATATGTTGAGCTACCCCCTTTCTACTTCCATTTGTTCTCCAACCTCCTTTCCAGTCCCAATAAAAACTTCCTCTTGAACTACACTCTTTCTCTTTTCAGTTTCAACCTCCTTCTCTTTGTCTATTGTGTTTTCCCTTTCATCTATGCTCTCGGAAAGAACTTGCCTTTGTTCAATTTCTTCTTCTGTCTTATCTTTCCCTTTGTTTGTCTCGTCTTCCTTCTCAACTAATTCTTTCTCCCCAACTTCCTATTCATTATCCTCTTTCTCACCTTCTTCTTCAACCTCCTACTCTTGTTGTTGATCTACTTCTTGCTCTTTATCGGTAGCCACAGTTTCAACAATATCCATTTTTTCACTCTCCTTCTCGGTTGTTTCCTCTTGCAATTGCTCTTGAACCTCTTCTACAACACTTTCCTCTAGCACATCCTCAACATCCTTTTCATTATCCACCTCCTCAGAGCCATCTTCAGCCGCCACTTCTTGCTCTTGTTCATTAACACTTTCTTTCTTGGGTATTTCCTCCTCCTGCACCTCCTGTTGAACCTTTTTGGAAATGCTTTCTTCTTCTTGCAGCTTCTCAGCGACACTTTTCTCTTGCATCTCTTCAGGTACTTGGGTGCTAGAAGCATCTTGCACCTCCTCGGTAGTTCCCTCAACAATTTTTGTAGGTTCCAACCTCACAGGAAAGAACTCTAGGTCAAAACTAGGTAATTCTGGACCAATCTGCAATAATAAAGAAAAACTAGGTATTAATTGATGCACCAATTAGTAATGACCCATGCACCAAAGCTCAACAACTCATGCACCAATGTTCAACAACCAATGCACCAACTAGTATTTATTAATGCATAAAATTCCTACATCATGCACCTATTTTCATTAACACATGCACCAAAGACAATTCACTCATGCATTTAAAATTTACCATGTAAAGTCACTTACTTGTCTTTTCCTTTTGGAATAAGTAGTTGTCCCTTTTTTGATTTTTGACCTTAAAACTCCTTTTGCAAGAAGGCTCGAAGTAGCTCCCACATTCTCAATGTCTTTTGAGATTTTGTCCAGCAAATCTGTAAATCCTGGCATGTACATGTTGCCATTGTGTTCTTCTTGCTCTGCAATTGTCTTCTCCACCTCCTCCATGAACTTGACTGGTAAATCCCAGAACTCCGTGTTTTGGGATGCTTGTTCCTCCTCCTCCTCATGCATCACTTCTTCAACTTTTGTTGTAAGTTTCACATTTATTATTTTCTGAACCTCATGGTTCGCTGTTTGCAATACATCACTTTTCTTCTACGTTTGAGGGAATTGTTTCTTCTTCAATAAAAGTTCTTGTACATTAAGAGCAATGTTTTCTATCTTCGTCATGTAGTCTACCATGAAAGCCCTCAATTCTTCATCTTTTTCTCCTACAATTTTTGGTTGAGATTGGATGTCATCTTCTTCTTCTTCTTCTTCTTCTTCTTCTTGATGTTCCTCCTCCCTCGCGTTTACATGCGCACTGAAGCTAGGCCGACCTAGAAGTATTCCATTTCCAAAACCACCATGCATGATTTCCTATGCCTCCCTATTTTTCAGCATGTTTGTGGTCCAATTGTTGATTATTGGAAATCTTTTAGGTACTGTTCGACCTTTCCATCTCAGTCTATCAACGTAAATAAACTGTGTATAATAAAAAAATGAATTAGTCCATAACTAGATGATGTAGCAACACACACTATCTGATGCACCAACATCAACTGGTTGATGCACCAACATGCACATACTGGTTGATGCACCAACACATATTGGTTAATGCACCAGCACTTACTGGTTGATGCACCAATATTTACTAGTTAATGCACCAATTAATGCACCAACTCCTAATAGTTGATGCACCAAAACCTACTAGTTGATACACCAACACATATTGGTTGATGCACCAACCTTTTTCAATCATGGAAATAATCTCGGTAACCTATAAATAATTCAATCAAAATTCCAAAACAAAGAATATATTTTTACCTCGACTAAGAGCATACACCCATTGAAACCTGAAGTTTGTTTATTCCACCATGCAACTGCATAATGAATAAGAGACTTGTAGAGGAATGAGCTTCAGTTGAATTTGCTTATTGGATCAACATCCTCCAGCAATTCCATAATGTTAATCTTTACTGACCCACTTCCAATACGATGCAACAATTGTGTTGACAAAAAGAAGAATGAAGTATATCTTGTACCATGGCCCTCCATTATATGCTTTCATCTTGTTGAAGACTTCAGTCATTGACAGTTTCTTGATATCCATCCCTGCAAAATCTTCCTTCAGTTTCTCTAGCATCATTGGATTTCTGAGTTTTTTAGGCACCATAACTTCAATGTCTCCTTTGGTAATACCAAGGTACTCATATATGCCCATCATTTTCTGTTACTAAAATCTTCCTTCTACCTTGGATTTTGATTTTAGAATTGAGTGGGTGGAATTTGTTGCAAACATAGTGCCCTATCCGGATAGGCATTTCTTTGATATCCTAGGTAATGATATTACCATAGCCCATGTCATGTACAACATTCCTATGGATGAAAGTGAATTATGTGGCTGAAAGCACATAGTTTCTGAAAAGACTAGGAGATGTTATGCACTTGAGTTTATCATAATCATTTCTCATTTTTGTAATGCCCCTTTTATTCCCGTGATTTTGCAGTTTGGATTTCATAACAAAGACCTTCCCCCCTTCTTTGTCTTCTTGGGATTAGGCATGTCCATCTTCCCTATCCCTTTTTTGTCTTCAACAGTGCTTCCCTTTTCCTTTTCCAATGTCTCTCTTTCCAGCTTGACAAGCATTTCAGCTTCCAAATCACCTTCTTCTTCACTGTCATCTTTATGTATGAGCTTATGCTTTTTTTACTTTTGTTTGCCGGTTGCGATACACTTTTTCATTTTCCCTTGTTGTTGGGATGTCTCGAATTCTTCTCCACTTTCTGTTACCATCAAAAAGAACACTTAGATCATTAATAAAATGACAGACAATACATATAATAGTGATGCACCAACACATTCAAGGTGATGCACCAATACATTCTAGGTGATGCACCAATACATTCAATGAGATGCACAAACCCATACTAGGTGATGCACCAACCCATACTAGGTGATGCACCAACCCATTCCAGGTGATGCACCAACACATACTAATTTATGCACCATCAACACAAGTTATTAATAAAATGACAGAATGTACAAATGTTTACCATCAAGTGGAGTTGATTCTTCCTGGTACTCGGATCATGTGGATGGTCGCTCTTCTTCTTCCCTCTCTGTTAAAAAATACACATATAGCATTAATAAAATAGCATCCAATACATATGCATCAATGCACTAATAAACATCAACCCATGCACCAATAAATAACCAGCCATGCATCAAAAATCATCCCCCCCATGCACCAATATTTATGTATTCATCCATGCATCCTCATAAGACAAAAATCACTAATAAAATATCAGAATATACACATGCACCAATATACATCCACTTATGCATCAATAGACCTTCAGACATGCACCATTATACATCCACAGATGCATCTTCATAAAAAAGAGGACTTATACTCCAATAACTAGTTACACATGTAATTTTTTATAATAAGTGACTAATGCACCAACACATTTTAACTGATGCACCAAACTTCTTTCAGTTATGCATTTTATTCACTAACACATACAACTTTATGCATTTTCCCAAACACACTCAATTACAATGAAAATTAACTCATGGTATGCACCAACAACATATCAAATCATGCATTTACAATAATTGTACAAGCATTTATACAAACTTACTAGTGTCTATATGTGGTGGATCACTAATGATTAGTGTGCCATATCTTAGCTCCTTTGACTATAGCATTATCATTTTATTTTTTCCTACATTTGATACATTAAAAACAGTCCTAAGCAATAATATATATCTTTTCACATGGAAACAAATTTACTCATGCATCAATCCATCTGTAGGCATGCAACTATATATAGGAGACATTGCACCTAGAGAGAAATTTATAAATATTACATATATTTCTACTCCAAGAATCTTCAGTTATGCTAATAACAATTGATGCACCAAAACATACTTGTTGATGCACCAACACATACTAGTTGATGCACTACAACACATACGATGCACCAACACATACGATGCACCAAAACACACTAGTTGATGCACCAAAACATTTTATATGATGCACCAACATATTCGGTGCACCAACACACACTAGTTGATGCACTAAAACATATTATATCATGCACCAACACATTCAATTCACCAACACCTCTTATCACCTCTTATCTGTTATAGAAAATCCATAAACATTTTATCATGTGAACAACACATGCAATTTTAATGATATATAAATATTTAACACTAGATCTATTCATGCATATTGTATAAAATCCATAGACATTTCATCAAGTGAATAACATATGCACTTTACAACCAAAATTCTATAGCGGAGTTTATACGTGTTGTTCCTGAGGCGATTTTTTAGAGAATACAAACTGTTTTTTGGAGAAGAGAGAAGAAGGCGCTAGTTTTCTTTTTGATTTTTTGGGGTTTTATTTCTTATATATAACGTGTGTATTCTAAAATGGATGGGGCCCACAAGCATATCAAATAATAATGTTTCTCCCTAAGAATTGGGCAAAAAAAATGTACAAGAGAGAAAAATCAAATTGTAAGTTAACAAAAAATATATTAATAGTTCATGCACCTATTCTCACTGCCTGATGCACCAAATAGCATTATCTCATGCATCAACAAGTAATCACTAATTCACAAATTTTGGACAACTTATGCACCTATCTCATTAACTCATGCACCAACTATGGTTAACTCATGTACCAATTAGCATTCATTCATGCACCTAATTATAAAAAATGTATAGGAATATTACCAGATCAACATCATCAAGCGTGTATCCTCTCCTTTGAAAAGCCTTCACATTATTCAATGATTCATGCAGTAGTTGTGAGAATAGATTAAATCTCTCTTCCACAGTGTATACCGAAAGTTCATTATCAATAACAAAACCTTGTCAAAAGAAATTATTTGATTTAACGATTTGCAAAAATATAATCTTAATTTGGTGTTCTAATTTATTGACTTACCGCACATAACTATTCATGGTAAAAAGAATCTTAATGGCGATGTTGGGGCTCTATATTTTTTATTTAAACAATACAGTAAAGGCATCAATCATGTCATTGTCTATATCTACATGTTTCCTCATGCACATGAAGTTCATTTTCTGTAGAGTTGTATTGTGTATAGTGAAAAAAAGTATTTGTTGCAACACAAGAAAATCCATTTGTTAACTTCCCCCATGTTATTAAATTTTTGTAATATTACAGTAAATATCTAGTTACCGCTCATTTCCTTCCTCATTTGTCAACCATTCGTAAAGGATCTTTTCATCAACTGGCACTACTACTGTAACGTTACATTGTCTCTCCTTAAACGGTGATATTGTGCTTGCAGAAGGAAATTTTTCTCTTTTAGTGTCAAGCTCTTCTTTAGAACCACACGTAAATTTCACCTGACAAAGATTCATTACACATATTCATTCATCAAAGTTATTTCATCTGTCAACTATGGAACTATACAAGTACTATCTGAAGCACCAACACAATCTATATGATGCACCAACATATACTATGTGATGCACCAACACCTTCTATCTGATGCACCAACACAAACTAGATATGCACCAACACAAAATGGATGATGCACCAACGCCTACTATCTGATGCACCAACATAAACTAGCAGTCATGAACTAATATCAATAACTTGATAGACAATTATTTGAATTTTTATACCTTTTTTTGGTTGAGCAGCTTTCTTTTTCTGAGCTACATCCGCCTCCATCTGTTGTTCAACCTCCATTTGTTGAGCTACACCTTTTCCTTTTTGTTGAGATACATCTACCTCCATTTGTTGTCCAACCTCCTTTTCAGTTTCAGGAACAACTTCTTCTTGAGCTACACCCTTTCCCTTTTGAGTTTCAACCTCCATCTCTTTGTTTGTCATGTCTTCCCTTTCATCTATGTCCTCACAAACAACTTGCCTTTGTGTAATTTCTTCACTTGTCCCCACCTTGTATGCTAATGTATCATCTACTATGGTAAGTACACGTTTGAAATATAATCGGTGCATTACTGAAATATAATTGGTGCATCATTGAAATAAAATTGGTGCATCACTTATGTTGCTATGGTTAAATGTACTTGTTTATTCATGCAGAGTGGCCAACTTCTTTAAGGATAATGAAATGGAAGACAAAGCTGCCTTTACTGAAAAATTTCATTTGAAGGGGTGAAAATAAATTGGAGGGACAAAGGCAAAAAAAAAAAAGAATGTGGAGTCTTTCTACTAAGGCACATGGAGACTTACAAAGGCAATGGGTTGTCAATTTGCAATCCAAATTTGACGAAGCTAAGAATTAAATATAGTTATCCCCTTATAACAAGCAACTTCAATTTAAGGAAGGAAATAATTGATGAGATAATACAAGTCTTGAATGTTATAAATGATGAAGAGGAAAGTCAAAGAGCAGTTGCATCTGGTCGTGGACATGGGTGTGGACGTGGAAGGGGTAACGAGTAGAAAGCAGTAGGGAAGAAGTAGGAAGTTTTGTTAAATTGGATGTTTTGTGAACAATTTGTAGTTTTCTTTCAAAACAAGTTTGGTTTGTGGTTCTAAGACATGTTTGATTATGAATTACATTTAATTAGGTATTTGTAGTTGCACATGAAAATGGATTGTGGTTGCTGATGACTCACAGTGGTAGAAGTTCATGAGTAGTGATAGAGAAAATGTTGTGGTTTCTAAATCAAAGAAACCCTAAAATACTAACTAGAGTATAGCAAGTAAGTAGAGGTCGAACCCAAAGGAATCAAAACATTAATTCTATGCAACAAGTGAAATCCGAACTCGAGAAAAAGTAACAAGGGAGGGTTTTGATTGTATCGAACTAACAAAGTAATAAGAAACAAGCAAAGCAACATTGGTTGAGATTAGGATAGTGAAGGGGTTCCACCTAGCAAGTATCCACACAACAGTCAATTAAGTTGATCATAGATTATCTCAAGTTCTTATCAATCCTAGGGAATGTTCCTATTCCGGTCTTTAGTATATCAACAGGCCAACCGGTCCTGATAATACTTACTACTCAACAACCTAAGATACCTCCTAGGTTAGATCAAATTGCAGCAAAGAGCATAGGAATCACAAAGGTGCATGCAATAACTTACAACCGTCAAGTATTCAACACGCAATCAATTCTCTTTCATAAAAGCAATCAAGTACCAGATCATGCAAGTATGGATGCTACAATGACAAGGAATTTCACCGTTTATTCCTAATCTAGCAATAGAAGACTATCAATCAAACTAGGTGGCTAGTCTAGCAAAACCAATAGCAATTGTACGCATAGAAACAAGAGAATCAAGACAAATCCAAAGGAAAAGAACATGAGTGATAAATCTTACAACAAAATCAACTGATGGTTTCAACCGCTAAGCAAAACAATGGAATTAGTTCATGCTCATGGTTTTTAAGACTAAAGTTCAAGATGAAAAGTGGTCAAGCGTAAGATGAGAATTAAGGTTCTTAAAAGATAAGTCTAACCCTATATAATACCAAAATTAACAAAAGGAAAGTCTTCCAAATGAAATAATAAAACAAAACGTAAAAGGAAAGTCTGAAACTTGAACTGAGAACTTTGGACACGATCGCCATTTACTATGACACGATCGCCATGTGTCTTTGATTCTTCTCTGGCTTTTGTATTTAGAACGCGATTGCCATGGGTGGCGGCGATCGCGGTTTCATCTTCAAATCTGTCTTGCTCTTTGTTGAGGTGACGTGATCGCCATGTAGTGGGACGCGATCACGTCGTCTTCACTTGTGGTCGCCCGAAGCTGGACGCGGGCGCCTTGGCTTCAACATATCATCAATCTTCACTTCGAGTGTCTTCTCCTAAGTGTCTTCAAATCTACTCTTCAATCTTATAATTCTTCATTTCGGATCATATAATCCAAGTAGTAGAAATGACTCCGAAACATACAAATCAACTTAAAGATAGTGTAATAATCCCTAGTTACGCTATACAAAGTGCAGCGTATCAAATACCCCCATGCTTAGACCTTTACTCATCCCGAGGAACTTAAAGAAAAACTTCCCTTACAACAATATGCTCAAGGTCTCAAAATAGCATCAAAGCAAGGTGATCAAATAAACACAAACCCAAGTCTACACCTTATCCCTCCAAGTGGCCTACCCGAATCCTCCTAGACACTTTCTTCTTATGTCTCCATACGCCAAAATGAGATTAAATCCTAAAACTCTCTATTTTTTTATGTCACTCATTTTGCTTAGGTGCCCTCTCGGGTTTTCATCCTAACCACTCATTACTTGTTCCAAGGGCTCACAAACTCACATCGCTCAAGACATATTGTTGCCTCAGCCTAGTGTTGACCAAGACACCTTCTTATTGCATACAACTTGCTATCCAAGGATTTTGTATGCCTTTTTCAATATTTTTGGCTTTTTCAAACGAATTTTTCTTTAAATTCATGCAAATACAACGAACACCAAATAAAGACATGTGAATACATTCTCCTCCCGCATACTTAAACATTGCATTGTCCTCAATGAAATGAAAGACGTAATAGCGAACCCAGGGAAGGACACAGAAGACTCACAGATAAGGTCGGATGGCCTTCCTCCAATGGAATACAAGGTGTGGTAGAGGGAGAAACTAGATGAGAACCAAATATAATCTAACAATGCACAACTCATCCAAGACAAAAGAATGAAAGAATACATCCAATATAGATGGTGACCCAAAAATCTACTCCATGCAAAGAACATGGTCACCAAGATAGCAATGATGAACGATGAAAGCAACACTTTATTTCATACATATATACAACTTCCTTACTTTCTTTTCTCTTTTTTTTTTCTATTCTATTTTTTTAATCCGATTTATTGTTTTTTTCTCGGATGAATTGATGAATTTTCCTCTTTTTTTTTTCCAAAAGGAGAGGTCTTACAGCGGAGATCACGGTGTAGCTACAGAACGTAGCTGAACTTGTGCTTCGGTGTTTTCCTCCTATCCATGAACACACTAAAAAGAAAATCAAACTGAACGAACACACAAAAACAAATAAAAACAACACACACCTCGGGTTGCCTCTCGAGAAGCGCCTTATTTTATGTTGTTGCTCGATATGAAACTCAATCAAATTGCATCGGGTTCCTTAGGAACCCTCTCATTCAGTACTTCTGTTCTGAACCAATTGTGAATATGTCTGAACTTAGGACCAAGTCCTTTGGACATGTCCTTCTTAACATCATGACCATCTTCTTTTCCCCCACACTTAGATTGATCTGGGGGTTGAGTACCGCCCGAAATTACATTGTGCATAATAAAAGGGAAATGTACCTTGCCCTTCTCATCTAATAAAGCCTTGACTTCCCGGACCTTCTTCTTGCGTCTCCTCTTAATGATATTAATCTCCTTCAAGAAACAAGCATATATAGGAATGTCATTCTCTAGCCTTTGAGTTTCCTTCAGTTCTTCATGGAATGGAGCTACAAGCTTTTGTGAGAAAAGCGGTGGAAAGTCGGGGTAAACATAATCGTTTTGAACATCAACGACCAAACCGCGATCGAATGCGGGTGGTTGCGGTCGCGGTTTTTCAAATATATCTTCTGTTGTCTCTGGAGAATAATCGCGGTCGCGTTTTTTAGAACGCGGTCGCGTTAGTTCTCGTTGACGGTCTTCCCAAAATTCGGATTCGTATTTGAGAGTGAACCGCGATCGCTGTTTTTAGGAGGCGATCACGGGTTTTGCACCTGATCCCTTACTACAGTATCTCTTTTCACCTCCTCCTCATTGTTGTCCTTTTCAGTAATTGGAGCGACTTGTAGCTGCTCTTTCCGCAATTCCTTGGTGGGCGCATCCAGTGGCGTAGCCAGGATTTTGGATTAGAGGGGGCAAAATTATATTATACGGAATCGGATAATAATTTTAATATAAAATGTAAAATATAAAATGTATTATAAATTTTATAACTCTTCATTAATATTCAACCAATCAACATTAATTTTAGCTTTAAATTTAAATCTACATGAGATTATGATTATACTCCGTATATGTTAATGATATACATTAAAAATTATTTTGTTGTAAAAAACTAATAACAATCTCATTTTAAATAATAGATTTAGACTTATGAAGATTTTTTAAAAAAAATGGTTAGAAAGGAAAAGATAAAAGGAAAAATTTGATAATATAATGAAGAAAAGGAAAAAATACTTAGTTTTTTATAAAAATATCGAAAAAAGAAAGAGAAAGAAAAAAGAAAAAAATTGGGTAAAATAATATAAAACGAATGAGGGGTTGTGATGAAATATGATACAAATTATGGGAAATACCTGTACAAAACTACGTATGGGCATGATTGTACAAAACTAAAGATGGGCATGATGGGCTTATGCCGGTAAAGAAAGGAAGGAGCAAAAACAAAATGCGGCAGTAGTAAGATTCGGATTGTGGCAATTTAAGTTTAAATTGTAGTTCCCAACCGATAAGCCAGAATGTTCATACGAAATTTTACTATATATTTTACTATTTATTATATTTGAGAGGGTGCATGAGCGCCCCCTCGGCACTACGTGGCTCTGCCCCTCGGCACTACATCCGATTGTTGTTCTCTCAGAGTAACAAGTTGAGGACAGCGAGCAGTTGGGTGGGAGTAATCTAGGCACATGGCACAAGTTGTCCTTCCGTGTCTATATATTCGAGGATCTCCATGCACGAGCATGTACTCCTAAGCCACAATGTTCACCACCAAAAAAATAAAAGGGAAAATATCAGTAGCACGCATTTACACCGTAAGATAAGTCTACACAAAAGTCGGTAAATCACAAATTAGCACCGAAAAAGAATAGACTAATTCCCCGCCAACGACGCCAAATTTGATAGAGAAAATGTCGTGGTTTCTAAATCAAAGAAATCCTAAAATACTTACTAGAGTATAGCAAGTAAGTAGAGGTCGAACCCAAAGGAATCAAAACACTAATTCTATGCAACAAGTGAAATACCAACTCGAGAACAAGTAACAAGGGGGGCTTTTGATTTTATCGAACTAACAAAGGAATGGAAAATGAGATAAACCAAGACAACAAAAAATGCACCTCGCTTAAACCAAGACAACAAAAAATGGCCAAAAGAATGAAGTGCAACACAATGGGTTCGAATCATTTATTGTCGCTTCCAAACTATCTAATCGTTGAAGTTCTTTCTAAAGTTGGTTCTTCTTCTCTTACCGATTTGTTTAGTTGCAAAATGAGATAAATTCTTTTCTTTTCTGTTATATTTCTTTTTTTAAAATATGCGTTGACAACGATAAACCTGGCGCCTTGTTTCTACAAGGAAGTGTATGTTTTTATCATAAGTTTTGATTTGCAAATATTATGAACCCTAATAGTTTAATGCCACCCACTTTGTGTTCCACTTTGTGTTATGTATACATGACAAGTTCTTTAGTATTATGAAGTTTGACCAAGGAATGGAAACCCTATAGAGTGCTGCAAATTTAGGTCATAAGCCAGCAGTGGTATCAGGTGTCATTTTAATGTGCAATGGTTCTGGAAAGGAAGACAAGGGAATGGATCTCATAAAAGGAGTGAAGGCTTCAACTGGAAAAAAGATTGTTGATTGTCGCATTAGATTAAGAGACTCTATCCGCTATATTTGGGCTACCGGTGAACTCAGTCCTCTATTGAAACCTATTACCCTTGAGAAGGATCATGTTCCATGTCAAAGGAAGAAAGCATGGGTGAGACAAGCGTATCTCTTGGAGGATTTTGTGAGGCTTGCACTTGTGAATTTGAATCCCAACTTCTTTTGTTGGTTGATTACAAGATCACACATGTAATACATCTTTATTTATAATAATGTTGTTGATGGTATATGTATTTATTTGAAGAATAGACTTGCAACAAAACTTGGTTTGTATATGTGGTTTATCTGAATTGCATATTGATTTTGGTTTACCTTGTTTGCTTATGGTGTTTATCTGGATTGAATATGAGTACTATCTGATTTCAAACATACTGATTTGTGGTTTGCATATAAGGTTTACTTTGTCTGCATATTAGGTTTACCTTGTTTGCATATGGGGTTTATCTAGATTGCATGTGAGGCCTATTTGAATTGTAAACTAATTGATTTGTGGATTGCATATGAGGCCTTTTTGGATTGTAAACTAATTGATTTGTGGTTTGCATATGAGGTGTATTTGGTTTTCATATTAGGTTTACCTTGTTTGCATATGGGGTTTATCTGGATTGCATATAAGGCCTATCTGGATCGTGAACTTTGATTTCTGGTTTGCGTATGAGGTGTATTTGGTTTGCATATGAGGTTTACCTTGTTTGCATATTGGGTTTATCTGAATTGCATATGAGGCTTATCTAGATCGCTAACTTATTGATTTGTGGTTTGCATATGAGGTTTACCTTGTTTGCATATGGGGTTTATCTGGATTGCATATGAGGCCTATCTGGATTGTAAACTTATTGATTTGTGGTTTGCATATGAGGTCTATCTGGTTTGCATATGAGGTTTACCTTGTTTGCATATGGGGTTTATCTGGATATCATATGAGGCCTATCTGGATTGTAAACTTATTGATTTCTTATTTGCATATGAGGTGTATCTGGTTTGCATATGAGGTTTAGCTTGTTTGCATATGGGGTTTATGTGGATTGCATATGAGGCCTATCTAGATCAAACTTATTGATTTGTGGTTTTCATTTGAGGTTTACCTTGTTTGCATATGGGGTTTATCTAGATTGCATATGGGGTTTGTCTGGATTGCATATGAGGCGTATCTTGATCGCAAACTTATTGATATGTGGTTTGCATATGAGGTGTATCTGATTTGGATATGAGGTTTACCTTGTTTGAATATGTGGTTTATCTGGATTGCATATGAGGACTATCTAATTTCAAACATATTGATTTGTGGTTTGAATATAAGGTTTACCTTGTCTGCATATGAGGTTTACCTGGGTTGCATATGGGGTTTATCTGGATTGCATATGAGGCCTATCTGGATTGTAAACTTATTGATTTGTGGTTTGCATATGAGGTGTATCTGATTTGCATATGAGGTTTACCTTGTTTGCATATGGGGTTTATCTAGATTGCATATGAGGACTATCTGATTTCAAACATATTGATTTGTGGTTTGCATATAAGGTTTTTCTTTTCTGCAATGAGGTTTACCTAGGTTGCATATGTGGTTTATTTGGATTGCATATGAGGCCTATCTGGATTGTAAACTTATTGATTTGTGGTTTGCATACGAGGTCTACCTCGTTTTCATATAAGGTTTACTTGGTTGCATATTGAGGCCTATCTGGATTGCGAACTTATTGATTTGTTGTTTGCATAATAGGTTTACCTTGTTTGCATTTGAAGTTTACATTGCCTGCATATGAGGTCTATGTGAATTCGACCTTGTTTGTATATGATGTTTATGTGAATTGCATACATATTGATTTTGGTCTTTGCATATGAGGTGTATCTGGTTTGCATACGAGGTTTACCTGTAATGCATATGAGTTATATTTTGGATTGCATATGAGGTTTACCTGGATTGTAGACATATTAAAATATGAAAACAAGCATTTCAACTAGTTTGACTCCCTTATTAAGCAATAAGTTTCTAAAAAGTATGATTACATTAGATGTAAATAATAACAAGTATCTAAAATTTGTCATAGAATTCTATATATCTTGACTATTTCATATCTTGGGTGTCTTTGTTTTGCTCCAGTTCTTTCTTTCATTATTTCATTTAATATGCATAGAAAGATCAAGTATAACTATTTAGTCTTACATGAATATGTATATGGTAAGGGATTGAATGTTTTAAAGATACTGAATTAATTTGTTACGTTGTCTTTCTCCACATGTATCCCTGTTATGACCATACTGACCACATATTCCACATCCTCTCTTTTTCTTTGCAACTGCCAGAATGCCTAACTCTTTTGCATTGATGATTCGCCCTCTTCTTATCCCCTTGTTTTTTTCTTGTTTTGGTGGTAGCACTTGAACCTCAACTGGAGTTGGTCCTACATATTTCTCAAAATTCACTCTATAGGTTGATCCACTTGAGCTTCCACCCATCTGTTCTGCAAAATATCCCTTCTTTTGATTTATTGTGTCTAACAACTCCTTCATGTATTCTGGCTTGCTTTCAATCAAATTGATGCAATTGTGCATTTCTCCCAAGAGATGTATCATCAGTACTTTGTTCTCTTCTGTTTCAGCACTTTCTTTGTACAACAAACCATCAATTTTGAACATTGGTTGTAATGATGCTTCTTTTGTGCAGCGCTTGTCAATATACTTCTCTGGCACTTCCTTAAGTCCCTTGTTCCTCATAACCACAAACATGTGTTGGCAAGGCAAGCCAACTCGCATAAATTTGTTGAATGGAACACTATCAAAATCTGTGACTGTGTACTTTATCCCATTCTCTTGTTCAATCTCATATTTTGCCACTATACCTTCCTTAATCATGGTTGTTACCATGCACTTGCAGATCGAGTTGTAGATAGACTGTTGTATCTAATAAAAAATTGAGATTATGTACACTATAGAACATACTTTTTCAACAACCCAATCTGTTTTCATGTTGGCTTTTCTTGTTGATGATGATGCAGTAAGCTAGTGTTGTTCATGTCTCTGTTGATCTAATGCACTTTCAAACTGACTATGAAACTGGATTAACGAAGAGGATTGGCCAAGAAATTTGCCAAAGAAGCTATTTTGGCTCTCTGACCTTGAGGTTGTTCTGAGCATGCCTCTGATGAGGCTAAAGTTGTAGTGCCAAATCAAAGAAATAAACTCTAAACACTAACTAGAGTATAGCAAGTAAGTAGAGGTCGAACCCAAGGGAATCAAAACACCAAATCAATGCAGTCAAGTGAAATATCAATTAGTAACAAGTAACCAAAGGGGGGGGGGTTTGATTGCAAGAACACACAAGTAACCAGTAACAAGCAGAGGAAGTTTGGGTGAGAATATGATGAGAAGGGGTTTCACCTAGCAAGTATCCACACAACAGTCAATCAAGTTGATCATAGATTTATCTCAAGTTCTATTCAATCCTAGGGAATGTTCCTATTCCAATCTTTAATATATCAACAGGCCAACCGGTCCTGATAATACTTACTATTCAACAATCAGGGAAACCTCTCAAGATTAGATGAAATAGCAGCAAAGGGCACAAGAATTATAAGGATGCATGCAATAACTTACAACCGTCAAGTATTAACATGCAATCAATTCTCTTTCATAAAAGCAATCAACTACCAGATCATGCAGATATGAGCGCTACAATGACAAGGAATTCCACCGTATATTCCTAGTCTAGCAATAGAAAACTATCAATCAAACTAGGTGATCAAGCTAGCAAAACTAATAGAAATCAATAGATGAAGAACAAGAGAATTAATACAAACCCATAGGAAAAGAACAAGAGTTTAGAAATCTCACAACTTAATAATTGAAGGTTTCAACCGCTAGGTAAAACAATGGAGATTAGCTCTTGCTTATGGTTGCAGAACTAAATTGTCTGATGGAAAAGATGATGATAAAAGAAGATGGAACTAGGGTTCTTAAATAGAGACTAACCCTAAAAATATATGGTAAAAGATATATCCTAAAAGGAAATAATAAATAAGGAAATAAAATAAAACAAAACAAAAGGAAGCAAATCCGTAACAAAGGAGAGCTCGGCTAAATTGATTTGAGCTGCTTGCTTCCATAAATGACCAACAGCTAGCTTGATTTAATTAAGCCCAATCCATCGGCCCATCACTTCAGTCCAACAAGTGCAATACCCGCGATCGCCACCATATCACCCGCGATCGTGGTCGCTGATTTCTTCTCGAATGGCTTCTGTTGAATGATGGCGATCGCCTGGATGGTAGTGGCGATCGCGGTTGGCGTCGCAGAAGCATCTTCATTCTTCAAGTCTTTAATCTTCTTCGGTTCTGATCTTCATTTCTTCACTTCTTAATAAATATCTCAGAACATAACAATGACTCGAAACACATATAATAATACTCCTAAACTAATGTAATAATCTCTAGTTACGCCATACAAAGTGCAGCGTATCAAATACCCCCATACTTAGACTTTTACTCGTCCCGAGTAACTTACAGAAAAGCTACCCATACAATAAAATACTCAAAGCCTCAGGAAGTACAAGAATATCTCCTAGTGATTACATAACCAATAAGCTCCTCCAAACATAACAACAACAATCAAGAACGATGTGATAAAATAAGCACATACCCAGAACTACACCTTATTCCTCCAAGTGGCCTACCCGAATCCTCCTATACGCCTCCTTCTTATGTCTCCATACGCCAAGATGATAAAAATCCTAAAACACTCAATTTTTTTTTTATAACACTCATCTTGCTTGGGCGCCCTTTCGGGTTTTCATCCCAACCACTCAATAAATGTTCCAGGCTCACAAAACTCACATCACTCAAGACTTATTTTTGCCCCAGCCTAACGCCGGTCAAGCCACCTTCTTATTGCATAGATCTTGCTATCCAAGGATTTTGTATGCCTTTTTTCAATTTTTGTGGCTTTTTCAAACAATATATATTCAATAAGCTCATGCAGATACAACCAACACCTAAATAAATACATGTGAATACATTCTCCTCCCCCATACTTAAACATTGCATTGTCCTCAATGAAATGGAAGACATAAAAATGAACCCAGGGAAGGAGACAGAAGACTCACATACAAAGTCGGATGACCTTCCTCCAATAAAACTCAAAGTGTGGTAGAATGAGAAACTAGATGAGCACTAAATGTAATCCAATAATGCATAGCTCATCTAAAGCAAAAGAAAGAATACCTCCAATGTAGAAGATGACCCAAACAAATCAACTCCTTGCAAAGAACATGGTCACCAACAAGCTAAGCTCCAGCGAATGTAGATCTAGAATGATAGTACTAATGAAACCAAACTTGATGAAATACAACTCCTTACTTTCTTTTCTCTCATATTTTTTTCTGCACTCTATTTTTTATTTTTTTTTAATCCGATATATTATTTTTTTCTCGGAATGATTTTCGGATTTTTTTTTTTTTTTTACGAACGGGAGAGAAGACTTACAGCGAGATTGGCTACTGACTGTAGCTGACCCTAAGCTTCGGTGATTTCCTCCTGTCCATAGAAAAACTAAAAAAGAAAATTAAACCGAACAAAAACAAATTCAAACCTCGGGTTGCCTCCCGAGTAGCGCCTTATTTTATGTCGTGGCTCGACATGAAATTCAAGAGATTTAACTAACGCCATTTGGCTTTGTATAAACAGTCTCTTGTCTGAATTCCCTCTTGAACCACTCATGGAACGCCTTAAATCTCGTTCCTCTTACCTCACTAGTAGAAAAAACACCTGTTGCAGCCCCCCTGTTGAGGCGGTCACCTTAAAAACCGACGCAAAAAGTCTTATTCTACTATCTGTTGAGGCGGTCAGTCGTTTAGTTCGCTGCAACAGGTACTTTAGAGGCGGGCAAATATCCGTTCGCCTCAAATAATATTTGTGTTTTTGACTTGTTGAGGCGGTCAGTCAGGCGCCCGCCTCAACAGAGCCCAAACATTAGAGGCGGGCAGTAAGACGCCCGCCTCAACAGATGCGTAAAAACAATTAGAGGCGGGCAGTCATGCGCCCGCCTCAAAATATAACAACAATTAGAGGCGGGCAGTCATGCGCCCGCCTCAACAGAGGCTGCGTAAAACACATTAGAGGCGGGCAGTCATGCGCCCGCCTCAACAGAGTGTTAAAAAAAATTAGAGACGGGCGCATGACTGCCCGCCTCAACTGCTTTCATTTCCTTCTGAAATTAATTAGCGCGAACTGCCTTCATTTCCTTCGTTTTCAGTCGACTGCGCAGCAGCTTCCTCCTCCTCTTCGCAGCCTCCTCCTCGCCGCTTCCTCCACGTCTCGCCACCTCCTCCAACTCACCGCCTCCTCCTCGCCTCGCCGCCTCCTCCTCCTCCTCCAGCTTTCGTCCTTCGAGTCATCGAGGTAGGTGAAACTTCCTCCTTTGCAAATTGTTTTCGGATTTTGATGTGCATGAGTTGATTCCTTTTGTGGTATGAATGGTTGATTTTTGTTGTTGTGGGTGATTAGTCCCTTATTTGGTGGAATTTTGATTGATTATGTTGTTTTGGTTCTTTAGGAAATTTTGATGCACTCCAAGTGTTCGGTAAAATGCCTAAACGAAAATTTAATCTTAATCTTGTCAATTTTACTAGTTCTTGTTAATACCTTTCATGTTAGCAATGCTTTTACTGTTGTTTTGAGTTGAGACTTTGGTTTAATTCAGTACAATGTGAAATTGATCCTGATGCTATGTTGGTGAAAAAAGGACCTTGATTTTAATCATTGAATTAGATGTCTTGTATGGTGAAAAAAGTTCTTCTTATAGAATTAATTCTCTCTCTGGATTTAGGTGGATAGTGTGAAATTCATTCCCTTGTCTTTATACAAAATTGTAGGAAAGCAAATGAAATATGTCGATGAGTGATTTTAATGAGTTTTGCATGAGATATTGTTTTGTTAGCTAGATATCCAAATAATTTTATTTTATTTCAATGAGTGTTTTCAATGTTATGTATGTATTGGTCTTTCTACAGTTTTCTCTAGTTATTAGAAATGAGTCGTCGTTGGATGTACGGTGATCATACTACAGCTGAATATTTGAGTGGGGTTGGGGAGTTTATTAGATGTGCTTTAGCCAACCAACAGAGTACAAAAGCCGAAAAAATCTATTGCCCCTGCCGTGATTGTAACAATGTAAGGAGGTTAGCAGACATTGATGAGATTGAGGATCATTTATTTCGTCGTGGGTTTAAGCAAGATTATCATGTTTGGTTTTGGCATGGAGAAAAAATACCTGATCGTCCAAGTTCTAGTGTAAACGAATTTGATCTTCAGGTAGACAGTGATGATAACATTTCTGAGAATTATGAGATGGATGATGATGATGATGATGAGCAAGAGGATGAAATGAATGAGATGATGGATGGGGTGAGAGATCGCTTGGATGAACGACCTAAGGTGTTAGAACAACTAACAAAGGCTGCTGAGACGCCTTTGTATCCTGGGTGTACAAAATTTACCAAGTTAGAAGCTTTGTCAATGCTATACAACTTGAAATCGAAGAGTGGCTGGACTGATTCGAGTTTCACGACCTTATTGGAGTGGTTAAGTGAAGTTTTGCCGGAAGGCAATGAGTTGCCCACCTCTACCTATTATGCCAGGAAAGTGATGTGTCCCTTTGGCTTAGAGGTTGTCAAAATAGATGCTTGTCCAAACGATTGTGTTCTTTACAGAAAAGACCATGAAAATTTGGATGAGTGTCCAAAGTGCGGTGTATCTCGTTACAAGCGTAAAGGGGTAAATTCCGCTAAGAAGGGGCCGCCGGCTAAAGTTATGTGGTATCTTCCAATCATAGATAGATTTAAGCGTTTGTTTTCATTAAAGAAACAAGCAAAAAATCTGAGATGGCATGCAGAAGGGAGGAAGAAAGATGGACTCCTTAGACATCCTGCTGATTCTCCTCAATGGAGAAATATCCTGAATTTGGCAAGGAGGTTAGAAATCTGAGACTTGCTCTGTGTACAGATGGTGTGAATCCTTATGGCACTCTAAGCACTCAGCACAGCACATGGCCGGTTCTTCTTGCGATTTATAATCTTCCTCCATGGTTGTGTATGAAGCGCAAGAATATCATGTTATCACTCCTCATCTCGGGGCCTAAGCAACCTGGAAATGACATAGATGTGTATCTAGCGCCACTCATAGAGGATTTGAAATTATTGTGGAATGAAGGTGTTTCAATGTACGATGCACACACCAACTCAGACTTCACACTGCGAGCTATGGTTTTTTGTACCATAAATGATTTTCCAGCATATGGAAACTTGTCTGGGTACAAAACCAAAGGAGAACAAGCATGCCCAATATGTGAAGAAGACATGGAACCCACATACTTGAAACATTACAAGAAAAATGTGTTTGTAAAGTACAGGAAGTTCCTTAGTCGGTATCACCCTTATCGTAAGAAGAAGAAAGAGTTCAATGGTCACACCGAGGAAGGAGTGGCTCGTGCACCTTTAACGGGATCGCAGGTTTATGAACGTATTAAAAATGTTGAAACCAAATATGGCAAGTTCATGAAGCCCAAGTCTAAAAAGGGTGTTTTATGGAAGAAATTATCTTCACTATGGGATCTTCCTTATTGGAAAGATTTGTCGGTTCGTCATTGTCTCGATGTGATGCACATTGAAAAAAATGTGTGTGATGCTATTATTGGGACATTGCTACACATTCCCGGAAGGACTAAGGACAATAAGAAAGTTCGGAAAGATATGAAAGAGAGGAATATGCGTCCAGATTTGTGGCCCGTGAAAAAAAAGGATGGTAAAAGGACTTTTCTTCCTCCGGCGTGTTACACAATGTCAAGAAAGGAGAAAAAGACGTTTTGCGAGTGCTTACATGGCATTAAGGTGCCATCGGGATATTCATCTAATGTAAAACGTCTAGTTTCTCTCTCAGACCTGAGGTTGATCGGTATGAAGTCTCATGATTGTCATGTACGTCTAGTTTCTCTTTCACCATGGTGTGGCAAAACGATTTCGAGATTTCAAGAGTAAGTTGGTGCGTCGATGGATCACTAAAAAAGAAAGGATGCCGAAGACACAGTCATCCAAGATGCCTTGGGAAGTCTATGACCACATCACAGAGGAAGATTGGAACACATTTGTTCAACAATACTTCATGCCGGAGTCATTGGTAAGTTATTGTTTTTTATACAAATGGTTTCTTATGCATCATGTACAAATGGTTTCTTATGCATCATTGGTAATAACGTAAGGATATATCTAGAAAATGACATGCATAGGGTTAATTAAGTGCATGAAAAGGGTAGTTCATAAACTATACGTGTGCTAAGAAGTAAACATTCATGCATGTTTGAACAAGTGTACAAGGTAGAAAGAAGGACCCAAAACCATAAATTAGTGGGAATATGGGGGTTAAAATGTATTTATCAGAAAATGAGATGCATGGTTGTAATTCAATCTGTGCTGGCAATGATTCTGACGTTGAGGTGTTGTCCCTTTCATACTTTCACTTGCCTTCGATCACCTCATTTGTGTTTTGCATAATTTTGTCGTATTTTTTAAAGCTTGTTTTAATGCCCCTAATCTCTTGTATGGTAATATAGCTTGGTTACTTGTTAATAGTTATGTGATCCATGACAGATGAGCATAATAGATCACAAGTTTGATTCATACATATAATTTTAGTGATATGCATATTGAGTAACTCTTTGTAAATGAATTATAATTTTTATGTGCATCTGTGTGTATTGTTCATAATTTTTATGTGCATCTTTAACATCCTTTTTGACAGGCTCGTAGTGAAAAGGCAAGGAACAGTGCGTCATTCAACAAAAGCCATCATCGCACTGGCCAGAAGGGTTATATCAGAAAACGACCTGAATGGATAGATGATGGACGACTTCCACCAGAAGCAGCATTAACTTTCTCAAGTAGTTCCTCGGTGAACTCTTCTGTCACCTCAACGCTAGCTAGAGTTAAGAAATTTAGATCAAAGGAGTGGATATTGGCTCATCAAGTTCTAAATAAAGATGGAGAGTGGGAAATTGACCCAAATGATAAGGAAATTGCAGAAATTGCCAAAAAAACTGTAAGAAGTGATATCTAAGTAATGTTTATTTTCTTTGATTATAAATTATGAACTAATTCTTACTTTTCTAATTGACATAGATGGAGTACATTGAAGAAGAAGAAAAAGGTAATCTTGTTTTTGAAGATCAAGAGGATGCCCTCACCAAAGCTATGGGGAAAAAAGATCATCGTGGGCGTGTCAAGGCAATGGGTGGAAATGTTTGTCATACAGTTGCTTTTGGTCCGAGAAAGAGACAAAATAAATTTGCTCATAGTGAAGCTTCTTCAGATGTAATTGAATCAATTAGAGCTTCAATGAGAAAGGAGTTTGAAGACGACCTAGATAGAATAGTGGAGAAAAGAGTGCAAGAGGCCCTCCAAAAGCAACTAGCCGCCATGGGACATATGGGCCAGTATGCCTCCACTTCCAACCCTGTACATGATTTCTATGGACATGCTGAACATGATTCTGCCCCTCAACCACGCGAGCTAAAGGTACAATTTATGTCATTCATGTATATTTGAATGATGATGATTTATATTGGGCAAATAAAAAATTGAAATTGCATACATAAGGCAATATGCTGTCGTAGATTATGCACGAAGATATGGGAGAAGGCAATTGATTTCATATATACTCATGAGTGAAAATCAGAACCATATATATATTACCTTAATATACAATATATATGGCCATAGGAAAGGAAAGGAATTTTGATTACACAATCTCGTTCACATGCATGGGATTGTGCAAAATCCAAGCACTAATGTCATCTCCTGTATAAGGCATATATAAGAACTACATACCAATTTCTCTTCCTTGACAAGGATAAAGACAATAGAATTTGGTACAGACGTTGTATGTGGACCTCAGTTTCAAGATTAATTGAGTTTTACCAACTCATCAACATAATTTACACTCTTATTACTTCTACAGTTCTACCTAATTGGCAATACCTGTCATATTTTTTTATTTGGTGTTATGTAAAAAAACTTGTCATTGATTTATTTTTTCTACTCTTGGTTTACAGTCTTGAGATAACATGAGCATGTTTATAAACATAAAAAATAGCATCTGAAACAACGTTTAGCTTTTCAAAAAATAATGTGTTTAAAATGTAATGACTCATATATTTGCATCAATTTCATTATTTATGCAGGAAAGGGTTCCATGTCATCTTGCCCTTGAGGATGAAGTTTCCGGTAACAAAGTCATTGTGGCGGATGGTATGGTACAACCCTCAGATGGTGCATTGACCCAACATTTTAGATTAATGAAGCCTGGTCACTATAAAGTCCAAATTGATTTTGTTTACGAAGGGCATGTTGATGATATTCTTCCGGTACCTACTGGAGATGGTTTAACTAACTTAGGCGGTGCTCAGGGTAGTTTTGTACAATGGCCAATCCACTTAGTGATTTTCGAAGACGACGAGGTATGAATGTTTTGAACGAATATGATAATGCAAGCATTTGCTACATCTAATTGTCTACTCAATCTTGCTCATGTAATATTTTTGTAGGAGTTCACTCCACGCCTGATAAAGAAGTCTAAGTCTAAGTCACTCCAGGTATATGATTAGCTAGAACTTGTATTTTTAATTCATGACATATGTTCTATTTGCAGCTTCTGGCGTGTTTATTAGTTATGGTAATGCACTGCTGAATGTTGTTCTTATTTTTCTGCATTGTTGTTACAGTTATTCATGACATATGTTCTATTTGCAATTTTTCTTGTTTATTAGTTATGATAAAGAAGTCTAAGTCTAAGTCACTCCAGGTATATTTTTGTTCTTACATTTTGTTATTATTTTCATATGCAATGAAGTCTAAGTCAAACAAAGAGGTGGTGGGTAGTTGTGATCGTAAAACTCAAGAGTCAGCCGCCAAAAGCAAGAAAGCGAATTTTGCAAACGATGCAATTCAAGGTCTTGGCCCGCAATGCAAATATTTGCATTTTTTCATCTCTTCAGCTCCCGGCGAAATATACGATAGTACTCCCATCAAGTTGGATGCTTCGATTTGGCATTATTCGCAAGATCAAGATACATACGTAACTGAGTCTGATGTTGAAGAGTTCCTTAGAGGGGCGTGCTTAAACATTTCAGTGATCCAAGTCTACATACTGTAAACATTTTCATCAATCTTTATGTTTTAGTTGTTAATTATTCTATCTGTGAGATTTTTACTTTACAGATACTAATAGTGTAATCTTGCATATTTTGTAGGTATTTATTGCATGATCACAGCTGGGCATTTGAAATGTCGTCTAAGATTGGATTCTTATGTCCTGAGACGATGTCAAGCACAAGAATCAAGGCTGATCCTAATGTCCCAACAGAGTATTTAAAAAAGATTTTCGTTGCTGAAATTCAAATGGAGAAGATGAATGATCCTAGCATAACCAAATGGTTTTTGCTTCCATATAATCAAGAGTAAGTGTGATATAGCAATCCTTCTTTCTTGTTCTGACTACATTTTTTGACTTGTTTTCTGATGTTATACAATATCTTTTATAAATGACGCAGAAATCATTGGATTCTATATGTACTAGACCTACGTAAAGGCCTTGTGTATATTTTCGATCCTCTCAAAGCAGCACGCAAAGAGTATGATGTATGGGGCATCTTGAGTTTGTAAGTTTTTTACTTAAAAATTGTCTTTTCAAATATTTACAAAATCAGAATTTTTGACTTGTATGTTGTTTATTTTATAGGACATACCAAGTGTATAAGTTTAATGGTGGGGTGCGTCCGAGTAAAACGACTAATTTCAAGTCTTGGAGACCCATTCATATAGAGGTATACCAACATAAATTACCTTTTTCTTTATTTTTTATATTTATTGATCTTAAAACTAAGACGATGTATTATATTGTTATTTTAGTGCGCTCAACAAAGTGGCGGAACCGAGTGTGGATATTACGTTATGAAGTTCATGTTGGAGATTGTCACGACATATCAAGAGTCTAATGAGCGACTAGATAAGGTAGTTACTTTACACAATATGCATGTATTGCAAGTTATACATATCACAGATTATATACATCTTTCACAACGTCTGAGTTTATAAATCGTGATATATTCTTATAACGTTTTCAATTTTTATCTAAGTTATCCTAGATAAGGTAGTTATCCTAGATAAGGTAGTTATCCTTTCAAGTTATACATATAACAGATTATATACGTTTTCACTAGATAAGGTAGTTATCCTTTCATTTCATATATGTAAAATCTAATTTTTTTCATGTTAATTACTTGACTAAGACGATGTACTATATGTTTTTGAAGGTCTATGTTCAGAGTAGTGCGCCTTATACAAGTGAGGAACTCGATGTTGTTCGTGAGCAATGGGCTAAGTTCTTTACAACCAAATATCTATTATAGTTTAAGTTGTATGTTTTGGATATTTGAACAATAGGTTTTGTACTTGAATTGCATATATTCTGTTGAAACTGAACACATATTGTTTGTGAAATGTATCTGCAAGTGGAACTAGACGTTCAGAATGATTGAAACAGGTTTTCTACGTACCTCTGTACAGGCTGGTTACTGTAAATTCAAACCGAATATTTTTAAAAAAAAAACACTTGTTGAGGCGGTCGGGAGGGTGACCGCCTCAACAGATGGCACGTTTTCTACCTCTGTTGAGGCGGGCAGAAGGGCGACCGCCTCAACAGAGGGGGTCTGTTGAGGCGGGCAGAAGGGCGACCGCCTCAACAGAGGTAGAAAACGTGCCATCTGTTGAGGCGGTCACCCTCCCGACCGCCTCAACAGACCCCTCTGTTGAGGCGGGCGCTGCCCGCCTCAACAGATCATGACCTGTTGCAGCCCCCCCTGTTGCAGCGACCCCTGACCGCCTCAACAGGGGGGTTTTTGACCGCCTCAACAGGTGTTTTTTCCACTAGTGCCTTAACCACCTTGTCTTTAGCAATGAAGGTGGTTTCATTCACTTTCTCCTCCTTGACCGTATCAGGCGGCTGTTTAAGCTCAATGTCAAGTGCCTGCACACTAGACATCAATGGTATCTCGCCTGGCGAGGTCAGTAATGGAGGGCGATTGCCCAAAGGATATGGAGAGAGCTTACCTTTAGGCTCTGGCTTAGCCTGACACTCCTGCATGTTAGTAGATAAAACAACATCTACTTTTGGGGGCTCTAAGATATTCTCTAAAACAGGTTGTAATTTATCCTTACAAGTAGGATTAATCACATCAATAGCACATAGAGAATTCTTATCAATGGAATCCATATCATATATATTATATTCTACCTTATCCCCATCAAACTCCATAGAGAGAGTCCCACTATTAACATCAATTTTCGTTTGTGCTGTTTTCATGAAAGGTCTACCTAACAGTATAGGTGTGACATTATTACCATGCTCCATATCCAACACAAAGAAATCAGCAGGAAAAATCAGATCACCAACCATAACAAGAACATCTTCAACAACCCCTTTCGGGTATACAGTAGACCTATCAGCAAGTTGAATAACAGTTCCTGTTTTATGCAAAGGTCCTAAGCCTAGTGATTCATACAAAGAGTAAGGAAAAACATTGATTGATGCACCTAAATTTAGCATGGCTTTGTCAATTTTAGTTTCACCAATCACACATGGAATGCTAAATATGCCTGGATCACCACATTTCTTAGGCATGCGTTTTTGAAACACTGCAGAAACTTGTTCACTTATTTCAACTTTCTTCTTTCCTTTCAGTTTTTGATTTCTTTTAATAGTGCAAACTTCTTTCAAAAACTTAGCAAATCTAGGAATACTCTTAACAAGTTTGAGCAAAGGAATGTTTACCTCACACCTACTAAAGGTTTCGAAGATTTCGTTGTCGTTCTCCAGCCTTCGAGTATCCTTCAATGCCTCAGGAAAGGGGGCTACAGGCTTCTGAGAGAACAGAGGGGAAAAATTCGGGTGAACATAATCGTCAATGTATTCTGGGGACTCTTGGCGATCGCCATCAACAACTGGCGATCGCGGTCGCGAATGATTTTTCACCTCAGCTTCTGGAATTTCATGGCGATCGCGGTCCCGATGCAAATCCTGTTTTGCTCTCTGTAATCTCATGGCGATCGCCACTCAGATCTTGCGATCGCGGTTTTGGCACAGAACAGTCATTTAAAGTTTTTCCGCTCCTCAGGAACACTGCACTGACGTTTTCTCTCGGGTTTCTTACCGGTTCCCTGGCCTCTAATTTACTGACAGCTTGAGCAATCTGTCCTAACTGATTTTCAAGATTTTGGATGCTTGATTCCGTTCTAGCATTTTTTTGCATCACAGTCTGAGCTAAGGACTTGATCATATCTTCAACAGTCATAGAATTATGAGGTCTAGGTTGCTGATAATTAATATTATGAGAATCATACCTTGGCCTTGGTTGCCATCCACCAACAGCGTTTACCTCAGCATTCGGCTCTTGGAGTTGTTGACCACCACTTTGCAGCATAAAAGCCTTCATCATATCTTTCAGTTCATTCATATCACTTTGAATTTTAGCGGGATCAAGTGAACTTACTGACTGTGTTCTTTGCCTGCTACCAAACTGCCTTGAGCTCTCAGCTAATTCCTCAAACATTTCAGTAGCCTGAGGTATAGTCAATCTTAAAAAGTTACCTCCACAGGATGCATTCACCATTCGACGATCCTCATCAATCAAGCCACTAAATAAGTACATAAGGAGATCTAGGTCAGTATAACTATGGAATGGGCAGCTTGAGCAGAGCTTCTTGAATCTCTCATAATATTCATAGAGACTCTCAGTTGAGTGTTGTTGAAGATTCGTGATTTCCTTCTTCAAGCTGCTCAGTTTTGTAGCTGGAAAATATTTCTCTAAAAAGACCTTTTTCATCTTAGCCCATGTATCAATACTCCCTGGAGCTTGATAATAGAGCCAATCATTCGCAGCGTCTTTCAGAGTAAATCCGAAAGCTCTCAGCATTACCTGCTCCTCAGTAACACCTCTTGGCTTCATACTAGAACATATGACATGGAATTGAGCCAAGTGTTTGTTGGGATCTTCTCCTGCTAAGCCATGGAAATGTGGTAGCTCGTGAATTAAACCAACTTTTAATTCAAATTCACACCTTCTTCAATCTCAGGAAACCTCACTGCTAAAGGTTGTTGGTTTAAGTCTGGGGCAGTGAGTTGCCTCATAGTAGGCAATGGCGGTCCATGTCGATCACCCATCTCGTTATCTTGGTTCAGAGCTGCTCTTTGGTTCCAAAGGAACGTCCTTTCAATCTCTGGGTCAAAGGCAACAAGAGATGAATCAGTAGCACGGGTCTGAACCATAAAGGTTCACACCAAACAGTTGATAATTTCACAATTAACACAGAATCAGAAAAATTTCAATTCCCCGACAACGGCGCCAAATTTGATGAGGCTATAGTCGTAGTGCCAAATCAAAGAAATAAACTCTAAACACTAACTAGAGTATAGCAAGTAAGTAGAGGTCGAACCCAAGGGAATCAAAACACCAAATCAATGCAGTCAAGTGAAATATCAATTAGTAACAAGTAACCAAAGGGGGGGGTTTGATTGCAAGAACACACAAGTAACCAGTAACAAGCAGAGGAAGTTTGGGTGAGAATATGATGAGAAGGGGTTTCACCTAGCAAGTATCCACACAACAGTCAATCAAGTTGATCATAGATTCATCTCAAGTTCTATTCAATCCTAGGGAATGTTCCTATTCCAATCTTTAATATATCAACAGGCCAACCGGTCCTGATAATACTTACTATTCAACAATCAGGGAAACCTCTCAAGATTAGATGAAATAGCAGCAAAGGGCACAGGAATTATAAGGATGCATGCAATAACTTCAACCGTCAAGTATTAACATGCAATCAATTCTCTTTCATAAAAGCAATCAACTACCAGATCATGCAGATATGAGCGCTACAATGACAAGGAATTCCACCGTATATTCCTAGTCTAGCAATAGAAAACTATCAATCAAACTAGGTGATCAAGCTAGCAAAACTAATAGAAATCAATAGATGAAGAACAAGAGAATTAATACAAACCCATAGGAAAAGAACAAGAGTTTAGAAATCTCACAACTTAATAATTGAAGGTTTCAACCGCTAGGTAAAACAATGGAGATTAGCTCTTGCTCATGGTTGTAGAACTAAATTGTCTGATGGAAAAGTTGATGATAAAAGAAGATGGAACTAGGGTTCTTAAATAGAGACTAACCCTAAAAATATATGGTAAAAGATATATCCTAAAAGGAAATAATAAATAAGGAAATAAAATAAAACAAAACAAAAGGAAGCAAATCCGTAACAAAGGAGAGCTCGGCTAAATTGATTTGAGCTGCTTGCTTCCATAAATGGCCAGCAGCTAGCTTGATTTAATTAAGCCCAATCCATCGGCCCATCACTTCAGCCCAACAAGTGCAATACCCGCGATCGCCACCATATCACCCGCGATCGCGGTCGCTGATTTCTTCTCGAATGGCTTCTGTTGAATGATGGCGATCGCCTGGATGGTAGTGGCGATCGCGGTTGGCGTCGCAGAAGCATCTTCATTCTTCAAGTCTTTAATCTTCTTCGGTTCTGATCTTCATTTCTTCACTTCTTAATAAATATCTCAAAACATAACAATGACTCAAAACACATATAATAATACTCCTAAACTAATGTAATAATCCCTAGTTACGCCATACAAAGTGCAGCGTATCAGCCTCCCATCCTTGTATCATTGAAGATGCAGGGATCCAGTATCTCCTAAACTCAAACATTCTCTTCAGCCAGTCATTGTTCTCTAATTCATACTTCTCTATAAAATCACTCCACCCTTCCTCAAACTGTAATCTTGTGATGTCTTTATTCCAAACTAAAGCATTGATTGTTTATTCGAATTCTAATGTGTTGAAAATTCTGCTTTCTATCTTGTCTGACAACTTGAACATGATATGCCACATATAGACCCGATGTGTTGCATTCTCAAAAACTTGTTCTACAACTTGAATAACTGCTGGATCTTGATCAGTCGGTATGACGTATGGCTCGTGTTCCATTGCCTTTTTGAAGTTGTCAAACAACCACACGTAGGATTTTGTGTTCTCTTTTAACATCAAAGTGACAACAAATGTCACAGATCTCTTGTGATTATCCACTCTAGTAAATGGTATAAATACCAGCAGAATCTCATTACATTCGAAAGACAAGTTCCCTGTATGCAATTCTGAATCTGAAGCATATTTAATCCACTAATATAATCACGATTCCCATGTCTTCTTATGATGATGTCCCTATATGTAATTCAGATTCTCATTCCATATAAAAGGAAAGTTCTCTAAATACAACTCAGAATCTCAATTTCCATGTCTCCTTCATAAGTAAATATGGCTATATGCAGTTCCAAATGCATGTTAATCAAATGCAAAGCTCCCTATATGCAATCCATAATAGCATTTGACATGTATTCTTCAAAATCAAATTCTTTCAATATGCCAATTCCATATATGCAATTCAGATTCCCATTCCATCCAAAACCTAAGTTATCTATATGCAAATCAGAATATCAATCTCCATGTCTCCTTCATAAGTAAATTTGCATATATGCAATTCAAATGTCATTTTATTCAAATGCTAAGGTCCCTATATGCAATCCAGAATATCATTTGACATGTATTCTTCAAAATCAAATTCCTTCAAATTACAAGTTCCCTATATGCATTTCAGATTTTCATTATATTGAAAAGCCAAGTTCCCTATATGCAATTCAAAATATTATATACGAAGTCACAACAACTATATTCCCATTATTAACAACTCAATTAATTTTGCTTTCCAAATTTTACCTGTTTTTGTTGTACGTTGCGTCTGTTGAAACAACATCTCCAAAGAACGAGAAACTTTTTCTACTTATAGGATCCGCCCAAAATAGCCTCTCTAGTTGATCTTCTTTGTCAACAAAATAATCGAAGTAGAATTCCTCACATATGTCTTTCTTCTTCTTTAGTTTATCTATGATCATTTGTCTATCATAGCCTTCCATATAAGAATTGAGATCTCTCAAAATCTGTTACGCTAGCTCCTATAGCGCCTTATGTCCCAACTAGTTCTTTATAGATTCGGTATCCTTTCGTTGTCCCAACATTTGCATTTCCACAGTTGAGAATGAAATCAGCTTCAAAAGGTCCTATATTTCTGTTGGATTTTGCAAACTGCTTTTCTCTTTCTATAATCATCGGGTGCGTGTGGCGTTCTACAAATCCATGAACTGCCCTTCCTCAGTTCCTTTCAATGTTATCCTTGCCTTGCATCTTGTACAAATAGATTTGTTACTCTTCATCTTTTTGTTTTGCTTCTTTTTGGAGTTCTTGCTAGGATGGGTAAAACTTTTTTGTGGCTCTCTCTATTGCATAAAAGGTACTTCCATATAGTTAATCCACCTTTCTTTTTGTTTGTGCTTTTCCTCGCTTCAAAGCCACACTCCTTGTCATATATATCATAGAACTCTTCTGCTTGGTCTTTGGTGTCAAATACTTTCCCAACTACAGGTTTGATTCCAATTCTGCATACAAGAATGTAATATGTTGTGCCCCCTTGAGAAATTTGAATGTCATTTGTTTCTAAAGCAAGATTTATATAGATTGTTAATTCCAAAATCACAATGCACATGTTTCTGTGAAAATCAAACTTCCTGTATATGCAATTTAGAATATCAATTCATTCAATAGCGAAGCAAACTATATGCAACTCAGGAATATCAATTATCAGGACTCCTTCAAATGAATATTTCTCTATATGCAAATAGTATGCAAAAGCCAAGTTCCTAATATGCATATTTAGAATCTCAATTCATCCAATAGCGAAGCAAATTGTATGCAACTCGGGAATATCAATTATCATGACCCCTTCAAATGAATATTTCCCTATATGCAATCCAGATTCTCATAGTATTCAAATGCTGAATTCCATATATGTAATTTAGAATCTCAATTTTCATGTGTTCTTCATAATCAAAGGCCCCAATATGTTTTTCGAGCCCATAAATTTGTTCTATCACTTCAAGTTGTTAGATTATCATGACTGTCTGTTCATATTTCCATCTAAAATCTACTTCGATTCAATTTAAAGTATCTAATGTTCTAGTCTGTCTAATAATCTCATATCACAATTCAAAATCCAAAATAAGTTATAATTCATCAATATTACCTGTTTCTTCAAATCAGAGATTAAACCTTTTGTCGATGCTGAATTGATTCCCAGGGTTTGTTCGAGGAAATCTTCTGTTGAAATTGAATTCTGCTCTAGGTTTAGATTTGTTACTGTTGATGTGGACGCCATTTCTGGAATCGGTGTTCTTCGATTGGTGTTTTTCCTGTGATTTTTGCCTTGTGCTTCCAATTTCGATCGTGATTTGAAGAAAGAAGGAAATTTCTATTGCCGTCGAGACCACCTTTCCTAATTTCTATCGCCTACGAGAAAGAAGAAAGAAGGAAATTTCTGAGACGCGTGTGTTTGAACGCGCCCGTTACGAAGCAATGAGTCACACGTGATCGTAATTGTTTTAATCGTAGCCATCTGATTCTGCTCCGCACTGAACGGTTGAGATCCATTCTCACGGTTCTCACTTTAAAGTTGGTTATCCCTACGTATATATTATTATTTAAGTAAAATAAACGCCACTTAAGTCTATTCTTCGAAACTGGATTCGCTGTTTCAAGACTTTCGAAGATGCCGACAGTCACAATTAAGTGCAAAGCTGAAATGATTCATTTTAGCTGTAAGTAACTAATTCAGGGGGTCAGCTTCTTTAATTTCGAATCATACACATGTACACATGTACACATGAATAATACTGGAATATTTTCCAAGTTAGGTACCACCACATTTTGTCAAAGGCCACATGTTACATTTCTTTACGATATCATCTCATTATCATACACGTTTAAAAACGAACCCCCACCCTTTTCAATCTTAGTAAGCAATTCACATCTGTCCTTGAATCATGTCAAAATTTGGTGCGCTAGTTTCTGAATACTTATACGTCCTATCAAGTGGTATATATGCTAGGCTTTTAGCATAACAGTCTTAAGGTGTTCATTTTTTATGGGTGCTACTTTATACGCCCCCACATTCTCTTTGGACACTTATTATAGAAAAACTTACCATTTTACATACATTAAATTACATTTCAACCATCATCCCGTCCATTTTGTTATTCCATTACAGGTTTCACCGGTTTCTCCGACCACCACAACTACCTTCAGTTCGTGACCGCCTTTGAAGACACCAGACAACATATCGAAGCCCAAATTGTAATTTACTATTTAGTCTAAGTTCCTGATCCCTCCAAACCCTAGCTAGTCCCCCTTCACAACAAACAACAAGAGTTCATCGCCTCCCTCCAAATCCTAGTTCTCGACTTTGTATCTACTCTTAGATCTGTCGCTCGAGTTCATCTCCGCCTTCAATCGGCATCCTTTTACCCATATCGCCCCTTCCCAAACCCTAATACAAGCACATGTCGTTGTCGGTTTGCCGACGCGAAATTGCAAGCAGAAGCGGATGAAAATCACCGGATATCTGATGATCACGGTGTAGTGGAGGAAGACATCGGTCTGTTGTCGGGAATTTCATAGGAAATTAGAGAAGCAGTTTTCAATTTTCAAAGGGGAAACAAGAAAAAAATGCTCGAGTCGAGGAAGATAAGGAATTAAAGTGGAATATTATTTTCAAATTAGATTAAAGGTTAAAATCATCATTAATGGAAAATTGGAAGGTGTGCTAAGTATTATACAAAGTGCGTCGAGATCGTCCTTTTTTATTGAGCAGTTACACTGTTCTTTTGATGTTAGTTTATAGGTAACGATAAAATTGGGTTGTTTAGAGAGGGCCAGAATTCAATGAGGACCGAAAGTGGAATTCAACGGTCGTGCGGGAACTCAATGCCGACTGGAAGTGGATTTCGAACAACATTTTGATCGAAAGCCGGTTCAGTCGAAAGCACGGAACCAGACGAAGCGTAGTGGCGTGTTGTGAATATCGTGATCTATATGTTTTTTTTTAACAAGCAAACAAAAGCCCCTTTGCTACAAACAAATAAGGCCTAAATCATCTTCGTGGATGATCTTGAAGAAGGACATCATCACGGAAGCCCTGGCATCCCGGGAGAGGAGAAAACTCTAAAGTGCCACAAAGTCAGGTCTTGATGAAATGTTGTTCCATCTTGAAATGGTAGACCGGAGGTGGTCGATAGGGAGGTCCTTGGAAGCCAAGTAATCAGCAGCCCTATTACAAATTCTAGGAATATGAAAAAAACTACAAGACTCAAAGGATGAGCAAATAGAAAGAATGTCTAAAATAAAAGATCTAATCTCCCAAGGGGGAACATATTTAAGTAAAAGGCAGTTAATGACAGTGAGATTATCGCTTTCAATAATCACTTTGGTAATGAAGAGACGAACAGCTGCACGCACTGCTTCAAGCACTGTCGCAGCTTCAGTAATAAGCGCCGAGGAGGAAGGAATCTGTAACTTCTCAATGAAGGAGACAAGGCCAACCTCATTACGAATAATAAAACCAATACAAGACGAACCACTAGCTCTGAACGAGCCATCACAATTAATTTTATAGGTATTCATGGGAGGTTTCTTCCAAGATCTCAAAGTTTCCGAGCTTTTCTGTTTATAGTTTTAACTGCCTCGGTTGGCATGGTATTTTTCCATTCAAGGAAGTTGAATATAGATGATTTGGCTACATCCAGAGGAGCACTGGACTGGTTAGCTTGAGTCTGTCTAAAGATAGTTGAATTAAGGAAATTCCAAAGAGTCCACCAGGTAAAAAAGGCAAGTTCCACATTAGAGTTATTGTTGCAAAAGGTACTAAACGAGGCTTCAAAATCTTGGGACGGAAGAATAAAGAACTGATTTGAACTAATATTGTTAATAGAATGGAATACCAACTGGTGAAAGGGCAATTGAAAAAGAAATGGTTCTTATCTTCATCGGTATTATTGCAGAGGGCACACGTAGAGAAAACCTTATGATAATGACGATTCAGTCTTTCAGTAGTTGGAAGACAATCAGAGAAAGCTTTCCAAAGGAAGTTTTGAATTTTAGGGGGAATTTTAGATTTCCAGAACAAGTTAAGATCAATAATAGGATTAGATAAGGGTCTAATAAGCTTGTAGGCTGACTTGACAGTGAACTCTACCTCCTTAGCTGGAGACCAGCAAAGGCGAAGATTTTAGGAAGAGTTTGTTGAAGATTCAGGGTGTCCCATTGACGAGATGGGGTAATAAAGTCAGCAACAGTTTGGGATACAGGAGCATCATTGCGAAAGGGGTTGAGACTCGTGTTATGTAGCCAACAATCAGACCATAAATTGATATTGTTACCATAACCAACTTCCCATTTGAGACCTTTTTTAAATTCAGGGAGCAAAAGCAAGAGCCGACTGAATTGCCAAGACTGAGATGGCTTTCTCTCTATATGGAGAAAGTTGCCATTGGGAAAGTATTTTTCTCTAAGGATATTAACCCAGATATTATCAGGCTTACTAATAATTTTCCAAATAAGTTTCATCTGAAGAGCACTATTGTTGTCCCGAGCTTTACGAAGGCCCAAGCCATCCAAGGACTTGGGTTTACATATATTGTTCCAGTGGAGAAGGGAGTGGCTAGAAGGATTCTGTTTATTCCAGAAGAATTTTTTATTGATGTCATCTATCTCCTCACAGACACCTTTTGGGAGGAGGAAGCTTTGCATGAGAAAATTTACCTGAGAAGTAAGGTTAGTTTGAATAAGAAGGGCTCTCCCTGCTTGAGAGAGAGAGTCAACTTTCCATTTTGTTCTCTGCTTTTTTAGGGTAGCAATTGCATCGTCAAACACTTCATTACACACACGGCCCTGGATAATAGGGATCCCTAGGTATTTCTCCATTTTACTGGTGAGCGGAATATTAAGATGAGAGGCTAATTCTCGAGCAAACGGTCGAGACACATTATTGGAAACTTGAAGAGAACTTTTATGAAAATTAATAGAGAGACCACTTTGCTTAGAAAATTGGGTTAGGAAATTTTGGATGAAAATAATATTACGGGTGGACGCATTAGCTAATAAAATTGTATCATCAACAAATGTAAGAAAAGGAATAGGGGTACCTTGTCTAGTGAGCCTTATCCCAATATGAGGATCGTCCTTAGCAGCTTCCAAGTTGAGAGAACGGACCATGAACTCCATAGCAATAACAAACAGTACCGGAGCTAGAGGATCACCCTGTCGAATTCCACAAGAGGGTTTAAACTCGGGACCCGGTTGATTATTGACAAGCACTGAATACGAGGCAGATTCAAGACAAGCTTTAATAATATTAATCCACTTTTGAGAGAAACCAAACCTGAGAAGGACTTTACAGAGAAAGTCCCCGTCCAGCTTGTCATCAGCTTTCTCCATGTCAAGCTTTAGCGCCATCCATCTGGAATTACCTTTTTTGTTTTTGTGGAATGAGTGAAAGATCTCGTGAGCTGCTAGTATATTGTCTTGAATGAGCCTTCCTTCGACGAAGGCTCCTTGATGAGGGGAGATAATCTTACCTAGGAGAGGTTTAATACGGTTGGCCAGGATTTTGGTAATAATTTTGTAAGAGCAGTTGCAAAGACTAATAGGCCTATAATGGTTGATAGTGGATGGGTCATCCGTCTTTGGAATAAGAGCGATGAACGAGTGATTAATGGCAGAAAGAAGTTGTTCGGAATGGAAAAAGGCTTTGATCGCAGAAAGGAGCGAATTTTTAATAAGGTTCCAATATTTCTGGTAAAATTCAATGCTAAAACCATCAGGACCGGGAGTTTTATCAGGAGGTTGATCAAAAATTGCCTTCCGAAGCTCAACCTCAAAAGGTGGTTTGCATAAAAGCTCGTTGTCTTGGGGGTGATAATATTTGGGATAATATCAAGCTCCTCCTCAGAAATTCCAGTAGCACAATTACTCTGGAATCTCATAGCTAATTCCTTAGATATTTCCGAAGTGATTTCATTATGGCCTTCAATCAAAAGCCCATCTTTGTTACAGAACCGAGTCATAACTTGCTTAAAACTACATTGTTTGGCCATCGCATCAAAGTATTTGGAATTTCTATCTCCTTCTTTGATGTGCTTGGCTTTAGCTCGTCTCCTCCAGAAATCAGTTTGAAACTGAATAAGAGACGAGTATTTTCTAGAAAGATTTTCAATGCGTTGGATAATTCTTGGATTAACCGGGTCATTGAGAAACTTAGAATGAATATGCTGGAGCTTATTTTCAGTATCCGAGAGTTGGGAAAAATTATTGTCATTGTTCAATCGGGCCCAAGATTTAGAGTAGATTTTGAGAAGGCGAAGTTTTTGATTGAACTTGAACATAAAGGAACCATGGATTTTATAATTCCAAACTTTCTGAACAAGTTTAGAGTAAGCCGGGCTACATGCCCAATTTGGTTCATATCGAAAAGGTATTCTCCGAGGAGAGGAAGATTCTCCTAATGAGAAAGTGATTAGGGCGTGGTCAGCTAAATACATAGATAATCTACTATGAACTCAATTCATGCACACATGTAATTCAGCTAAAGACACATAAAAACTATTCTCATTTTCAAACATAAATTTTTTAGACTAATAAACATGCATACTTATGTGTTTCACATTAACACATGCGTTGTTTCATATTAACACATGCGTTGTTTTACAATTTACATGAACACATGTGTTTTCATAAAGACACATAGCTTAGCCATTTTTTCATATGAACACTTTGTTTTGCCCATTGAAACTCATACGTTATCACCAATGAACACATGGATATATAATCAAATACGAACACATAGTTCATCCACACATGACCACAAATTTAATTCAACTAAAGACACATAAAAATGATTCTCTTTTCCACACATAAATTTGTAAGACTAATACACATGAGACATGCATTATTTCATTTGAACCCCCGTGTTGTTTCATATGAACACGTGTGCTTTCAAAAAGACACATAACATAGCCATTTTTTCATATGAACACTTTATTAAGTTTGTTTTACCTGTGTGAACACATATGTTGTCATCGATGAACACATATGTCATCACCAATGAACACACATTTCATCCATGTATAAGCACTCAAGTAATTCAACTTTAAACACATTAAAATGGTTCACGGTTTCACATGAACACACAACTTAATTAGCGTGTGTTTTTTGCATGCACGCCTTATTTTGCGTACATGAACACATACAAGGTTACCAATGAACACACACATGATCACTAATGAGCACAATGGTTTAAACTCATGCACACAAACATTATCTTGAATAAAAACTTAAGTACAAAGGTATTATACATAATGATGGTTAAACTAATACATGTGTTCATCACAAAAGTACTTCTACAAACCAATATAAGCAAGCGACTGAGTATTTACATCTTTCAAACCAACAAAACTATCAATATTTTTACATATGTTCTCAGTTTAACATAACAAGCATCCTTTACAATTTCTTCTTTCTATCACCTCTTTCACAAATGGTCTCTTCATTGTGTGGTTCACTTCTTTGAAAAAGAGTTGTTGATGATTTAGATGGGTTTGGCACAATAACCATAGCAACCAGGTTTTCTTCCTAAACCTCATGTGGACTCACTGATGAATCTGTATATTAAACAAACAAAAATATTAACCAATTCACAAACAAATTCACTAATGAACACAAGTATATCCCAGAAATGAAGACAAATTAAATATGAAATGAACACAATAGTATATAACACACATGTCATACCAATTGATGAACACGAATAATTTTACCGATAAACACATAAGCAATTGTTTATGCACTCAGACACATTCGTTGATGAACACACTCATATATATTCCTAATCAACACAAGAGATTAAAAATGTATCAAACTCACTTATGCACATTGGAATAGTATCATATGAACACATACATACTCAGAGATGGACAAACATGTTCTTATTAATGAGCACGAGATTCACTCATGAATTTCATATATTTCCTACGAACGTAAATTTATCTTACATTCAGTAAATAAGTAGGAGTACATTTCAAATGGTTTGCAGATCTAGAAACTATCTTTTGTCACAAAATGAAATGTATAAGCAAACTAAATTCATAATTTTGTTCCTAGAATTGGTTTATGACATAAAGACTAGTTTGACAAATTATATTTCACTTGGTAGATGTCAGCGAGAGTGCTCATGAAGTAATTAGAGGCCCGACAAAAAATAAGATTACAATGATACTCTTTGAAAACACAATTATACAATGACGAACAAGCAGTAGTTCAATCTCATTGCCTTTATAATAAAAGGCATGAAGTTAGAGGCGTCATTGGGCATTTCGAAGGAATTCCATCAGCTTCACTGGAATCTCTCAAAATTTCTAGGAACCGCACCAATTGACTTGAATCACGTTTGGTTTTGACTTGAAATCGACTGAAACCGCTGTATATTGGCCCGATTCTGAATAGCGTTAGGAATTAGAAGATGGTGAAAGGTAGAAATTTGTGAATGTAAAGAGTTATAATTGATTGTGAATGATGTGCTGCTGTTTATTCATTGAAGAGCTTAAATAGAATTACAGGATTTACAAAAAGGAAAAGATATGATTTTGCAGTATCATAATCTTTCCTTGTGAAAAGGATATGATTGGCAAAATATCGCCTACAAAGATAGTAGCTGTAATATCTACAAGATAACATCCCCTTGCAATCTCAAGATCGAGGCCGAACAAGGAGTCGATGACGCAGAGATTGGAAACGTGCTGTCCCAACAGCTTTGGTAAATATGTCGGCGACTTGGTCAAGAGATCGAACATGACGAACAATTAGTTGGCCTTCCTGAACCTGTTCTCGTACGAAATGGTAGTCCATCTTGATATGTTTCGACCTTTGATGAAAAACGGGATTGGCCGAAAGAAAAGTGGCACTTAAATTATCACACAAAAGAATTGGCGGTCCAGTGATTGAAGCACCAAGTTCCTTGATTAGTTCTTGGATCCAGATAAGTTGAGTAGAGGCAAATGCAATGGCCCTATATTCAGCATCAGTATTGGAGCGTGCTACAACTTTTTGTTTTCGGGAAGACCAACTTACGAGATTTCCACCGTAATATACTGCAAAACCATGCTGGGCTCGTGAATCATCTCCGTCAGACATCCAGCCTGCATCCGTGAATGTGACCAGGCGGGAGTCAGTAGCTCGTTTGAAGAAGAGACCATCATTAGGTGAACCTTTGAGGTATCGCAATATGCGTTTGACAGCAGCCCAGTGAGAAGTGGTGGGGTTGTGCATGTATTGGCATACACTGTTAACTGCATAAGACACTTCGGGCGAGTAATGGTGACATATTGAAGCGAGCCTACGACACTACGGTACAGATGTGGATCAGGGAAGGGATCACCTTGAGACGAGAGACGTGAGCCTGGTTCAGCAGGAGAAGATATGGGCTTAGCACCGTCCAACTTACTGCGGGTGAGGATGTCGCAAATGTATTTGCGCTGGCAGAGGTGAATTCCAGCAGCAGTGCGAGTGACTTCTATGCCCAGGAAAAAATTCAGCGGTCCAAGGTCTTTGAGAGAGAAGGATTGGTTTAAGTGCCGGACAAAATCTTCTATGAAAGCATGATTGGACCCTGTGATAATCAAGTCGTCTACATATACGAGCACATAGACGACATCATTCCCCTGCCTTTTTATAAATAGTGAAGAATCAGTGAGACAAGGCTTGAAACCGTGAGACAATAGAGATGATTGAAGCTTGTGAAACCAAGCTCGGGGAGCTTGCTTGAGTCCGTAAAGAGCCTTTCGGAGATGACATACGTGGTCAGGACGGTCAGAGGCAATGAATCCTTGTGGCTGATCCATGTATATTGTCTCAGTTAAGTCGCCGTTTAAGAAGGCGTTGTTGATGTCGACTTGACGAAGCGGCCAGTTGTGAGTGATGGCAATGCTAAGAACAATGCGAATAGTTGTTGGCTTGATTACTGGACTGAAAGTGTCGAAGTAGTCGACCCCTTCTTCTTGCAGAAAACCCTTTGCAACAAGTCTCGCCTTGTATCGTTCGATCGAACCATCCGCCTTTTTCTTGATCCTGTAAATCCACTTACAGCCGGCAATGTTAGAACCATAGGGTCGGGGCACTAAGTCCCAAGTCCCATTACGTATAAGAGCATCATATTCATTCTGCATTGCATTTTGCCAAATAGGATTTTTTTGTGGCTTGATGATAGAATTTTGGTTCAATTTGTATAGAAGGATCTACAGGAGATGGATATTTAGTGACATTGAAATTTTTTGGTTTAAGAGAATGAGTAGAAGCACGAGTTACCATGTTGTGATCTGAGTTTGAGGCAGGACGAAAGTAAGAGGGAGCCCCTTGATACGTATCTGCGGGTTGTGGTTGAGGTGAGTGTGTAGCGGGTTGTGGTTGAGGTGTGTGTGCAGCGGGTTGTGGTTGAGGTGAGTGTGCAGCGGGTTGGGATTGAGGTGAGTGTGCAGCGGGTTGGGATTGAGGAGTTGGAATGTCTTCGTTTGTGGACTGTAGTGACAAGGACAAAGGTGTTGGTGAGGTTGATGGTGTTGTTGGAATCACAGGTGGGTTTTGTGGTGATGGTAAGGCTTCAGCTGTAATGCGGCTAGCTTCCTGCAGTATATTCAAAGGCAATGTACTAGTAGTTTGTGAATCACAAGAGGTGTTGTTGTTAGTGACATGAGTGGTGTATGGAAATTTCGTTTCATCGAAAACAACATGACGAGCAATGTATAATCGTTTTGTATGAACATGAAAACAAACATACCCTTTGTGTTTAGGACTATACCCCAGAAATATGCATGGAAGGGACCGGTATTCGAGTTTGAACTGATTGTAGGGTCGAAGAAAGGGATAGCAGAGACACCCGAATGATTTCAGGAACCCGTAATCAGGTTCTTTGTTGTAGAGGCTTTCAAAAGGAGATTTAAAGTTGAGATTGGCAGAGATGGTACGATTGTTGACATATACCGCCGTATGAAATGCTTGTTCCCAAAACTGTAAAGGAGAGATGAGTGGGCAAGGAGAGCTAGACCTTTTTCAATGATAGTTCGATTGAGACGTTCAGCAGAACCGTTTTGTTCAGGTGTGTGTGGGAAGGAGACACGATGAAGAATGCCATGTTCGGAAAGAAATGTAGACACAGGTTGGTATTCCCCTCCCCAATCTGTTTGAACCGCTTTGATTTTTGTTGAGAATTGTGTTTCAATCATCTGTTTGAATGATGCAAAGACAGAAGCAACTTGAGATTTGTTAGTGAGGAAGTAAATCCAAATGAACTTAGTGCAATCATCAATGAAAGAAACAAAGTAGCGATTCTGATTAATAGATAAAACCGAGGCAGGACCCCAAACGTCTGAATGAACTAACTCAAAAGGTGTCATGGATGACTCAGTTCGACTAGGTAAGTGTAAGCGATGACTCTTTCCTAGTTGACAAGAGTTACATATAGATGACAACTTATTATTTGAAATAGGTAAAGCAAAGCGGGAAATAAGACGACGAAGAATGGCTTCATTAGGATGGCCGAGGCGATGATGCCAACATTGAAGGTTGGTACGCTCAGTGAGGAAGGCTTGAGGAGGCTGCGGGAGAGTGTTTGTGAACAAGGGAGATGGAAGGCGATACAGACCATGCTCAAGGGTTCCTTTTAGTAGCGTCTGCCCCTGTAAATTCTTCACAAAACAACAAGTAGGGTGAAACTCAACATAAATATCATTGTCACGAGATAACTTTGATACACTGACAAGACTTTTCTTAATTTCAGGGACAAACAATATGTTTTTAAGGTGGATTGGCTTGTGCAAAGAAGAAAGATATGAGTGCCCAATATGCGAAATAGGAAGGGACTCACAGTTGCCGACCATAAGGCCATCATTATCGTCGTATGGGGCGTTCAGATTGAGCTTGCCAAGATCACCCGTGACATGGTGTGTAGCGCTAGAGTCAATATACCAGGGATCAACTAATGCAGAGGGTGGAGGCTGCTGCTGAGAAGTGCTGGCAGTGTATGCTGCAGGATGACGATTATGATGATTGTTGCGTCCTCGGCCACGGTCTCGGGTACGTCGAGGAGGTGCAGCAGGGTATTCTTGGAGGTTGGTGCGTTGATAGCAATTTGCAGCCTCGTGTCCAAGACGATGACAAATTTGGCATTGATGGCGAGGGCGGTCATTGTTGGCGAGAGCGAGAGCTTGGGTTATGAGCATCTCGAGAGGGGCCGCGTGATGCCATGTTTGTCGCATGTTTGAGAACAAGTGTTTCTTTTGCTTCGTATTCGAGACGTTGCTCTTCTTGCAAGAGAAGATTAAGTATTTCATCAGAGGATATCTCTTTGTCTTGCATCGACAAGGTAGCGCGGAAGGAGCCGTACGCGAATCCGAGACCATAGATGATGTAGGCAACGAGGTCGGCGTCGGGAATAACGACTGAGCATTCAAGGAGACTGTCGGCTATGGCACGTTTCTTCTCATAATATTCCAAGATGGACATAGAACCCTTCGTGAGGGTTTGAAGTTGATTGCGAAGGTGCATCTGACGAGATCTGGTTTGAGCATGGAACATACGCTCGAGGATTTGCCATGCTTCGAGAGTGGTGGTGGCACGAGCCACAAGACCAAGGAGAGGGGTCGTCAGCGTTGATCTGATCCAGAGAAGAACCAATTGGTCACGCTGAGTCCACACTGCAAAATCTGGATTCGGAGCGGTAGTTGCGGGCTCCGTTGTTGTGGCAGCAACATGAATGGTTTTGGGTGGGATAGAGGAGGAATCAAGGCATGAGCTGAGGCCATATGCAGAGAGGGCTGAAGAGATTGTGCCTCTCCAGAGGGAGTAATTTGTGCGATCAAGGCGAAGTGCAAAGTTTGGAAAATGGAAAGAGGTGCTGGAGTTACCAGCAGCCATGGCGAGGATTTGAGGCGTGAGGTCGGCATTCTGGGTGTTGTTTAGGTGAGCCATGAGATCGTGAGGATCTTGGTTAGGCTGATACCATGTAAAGAGTTATAATTGATTGTGAATGATGTGCTGCTGTTTATTCATTGAAGAGCTTAAATAGAATTACAGGATTTACAAAAGGGAAAAGATATGATTTTGCAGTATCATAATCTTTCCTTGTGAAAAAAATATGATTGGCAAAATATCCTCAACAAAGATAGTAGCTGTAATATCTACAAGATAACACTGAATAGCGTGAGGAAGAAGATGGTGAGAGGTGAGAAATTAGATTTATTAATTTCACGTTGGATCCCTAGAAACTAGATGAGATATATATGTTTTGAGGTGCCTGATCAATTTATTCTTATTGTTAACACTAGAGAGTGTCCTCACCGGAACTTAACCCATAAGTTGAAGATATATTGTTTTTGAAACGATGTGTACTTTTTCAAAGAATGTGAATCGAAATTTTACAAAAACTTTTATGAATATTTAAATTTATTTTAATAAACATTTATATAAGCATGGAGTGTTCGTAATTCGCACCATAATATCTCTTCATACCCAAATCAAAACATTTTTACCAAACTGTATAAGAAATATATTATCTAGATTTAGGCTCATGTGCAACCACCTCTAAGAGTGAAATCATGTTAATAATCTAGAGACGTTGGATCAAATATAAATTAATAAACCAGATTCACTTATAATTATAATAATAATAATCATAGAAAATCCCAAAATACCTCCCTAAATGGTAGAGATTTGCTTTCCACTCTCTATCCTCCCTTATTTCCTTTCTCTCGATCCCTATGGTATAGCGCCCTAAGCAATTCCCCTTATGTCTACAGATTTCGCCATCGCAGCCGCCACACAAGAAGATTTTTCTATCGTCGCCGCCGTAAGCTCGTCTATCTGGTAAGCATAGTTTTGACGCTCGTATATCCTCTATTTTGATCTTTTTATACCCAAGCTTTGCCGTTTACTTTCGCTTTGTCGTTTTCGCTGCAGTTGTGCCGCCTTAGGTATCACCGTTGTGCTCGTAATCGTTGCAACTCTTAATCGTCGTCAGTGAGCCTCCATTTTGGTGTGAGTTTGTTTAGTAGATTTTGATTTACAAATTAGGTTTTCCTAAAATCCTCAATTTTGTGATTTTGATCCTTTTGGTCCTGCTTGTGATTGATAAAAACTCTTAATTATTGCATAACAAAAATCATGTGAAACCCTAAATAGCTACTGCATAACGACGATTACGAACTGCATATTGATTTATTGATTTCACATATGAGAATGAAACCCTAGTGACCCCTACTGAAGTTCAATAGGTCGTTCAATTAAATCAAATCCAAATCAAATTATATTCCTATGTATTTAATATATCAAAGTCGAAAAATATCATGATACTAACCTTCTTTCATTGATATTTTTGTTGTTGTATCAATTAAATAAGATATGCAACTATAATGATGTCGAGGAGAACATGAAAGTCGTTTATGTATGGATGAAAGAGAAAAATGTAAGAGGAGAGCAATGGGATGGAAGAGAAGACCGTAATTAGAGAGAGGCGTTTTTCTCTCTCTAATTTTTCTAATAAGACTAGGTTTAAGGAAGACAATTATTAGGATTTTTTCCATTTGGTTTATTCTAATACTCTTAATCTAGCTATTCATATAATACCATCCTACGATTAGTAATTGTTAACACCGTTTCACCATAAAAATCGTTTTGTCGGAGCCTTGCTGGATTACGAGTTCAAATATTAGTAATTAAGTATTTGCTTAGGAGTGAATGTGTTTCCCTAACCCCTGAGCAGTAGAGAAGTTTGACGGCGTCGGGGTTGTGCGATTGTCAAAGGGTTGTCGTAACGCTTCTTCACTAAATTATACCTAACAATTTGGCGATATGGCACGTGTCGTTTGCATCTCCAGGTTTGCAGTTACGTCGGACGACCGCTCTGTCGGTTCGAGTTCCTCCTCCATCTTCACACCCCTTTAAATAGAGCCGATGTTGTTGTATCTCCACTCCGACCATGAAGGCTAATTCCGGGAGAAGAATCGGAAGAAGTAGCTTCTTTCTCCTCAAGTAGTTCCAGTCAGTTTCACAATGACAATAAGGCATGTAAGTTGCGGGTTTAAATTTAGTACCGATGGATATGACAAGTAAGTTAAATCTCCGAGTCTGGTAGTACAAAAGTCTTGATATTTAAGTTGTTCGTGTAATATTAAGCATTGTGCGAGCATCTGATTTCATGTTTATTATAATATGTGCAGAAAGGACAAAGTAAACATATGTGACCTGGACCTGAAGGCCATCACCAAGGCAAGTAAATGCCTAATAGAATCCTTTTACTTATAAATCCAATAGCTAATTGAGAGCCTTGGTCTCCTTATGCATTTTATATATTGTGAGATCCACTGCATTTTATATATTGTGAGATCCTTTTGCAATGTAGTCACTGGCTTAGTATGGATCGAAGTCAAATACTTTGGTTTTGTTTGTGTTTTTTACTTTTTCACTTCGAAAGCAACAAAAGTGATTTCTAAGAGGTTGACGGAGGAAATGTCATGAAAGTTTTTGTTTAGAAGCATAGAGTAAGGGATGATAATAATCTCCCATAATATATACAAAAAAGAAGATAATGAAGGGTTGGTGGACATGTGGTTGTGGCAGTGGCTGCAAATCATTGATATTTTAACTAAATAACCGAAAACTCATAATCATATATCTAACAAGTCTTAATCTTCAATAACCGAACATTGCCATTTCCATTTCCATAAGAGCTTTACTTTGTATGCAAAAATTAATCTAAATTATCAAGAAAGAAATAGATTCAACAAAGAAACAATTTGGGAAACTTTGGAATGTTTATAAGTGTAATCGCATGCCCATAACTCAATTCACAACTGAGAAATATAGGTCCAGTACATTACGTATAATCGCATGCCCATAGCTCAATTCATTATTAGACAAACTCAATGTCGCCAACAAAATATTAAGAAAGTTCATCGCGACTCCTTATATATACTTTGAACACAATCAAATACTAATATTTATACCAAATAGAAAAGTCGCTACGCGCAACTGACCCCTAGTATAGCTAGGATTTACGGAGAAGAAGTTTTAACACTTAAAAGTGTACTAAGTTGAGAGAATGATTGCTTGCTTACAATGCTTGAAATTAATACGGAGTATAATATAAGTAGATGCTCAACTCCTAAAAGTATAATATTTTCTCAAGTGAACTAGCTCGTTGATTGCTTGGTAAAATCTCTAACGAGTATTGTCTGTTACTTTTTTTGTCGAAATACTTATTTCCAGTGCCTTACACGTATATGATCTTACCTAGATGACCTACATTTATACTTTTCTTAATTTACGAAGTGGTTTTTTTACTACATTTTTAAACTCTCGTACATCCAAAATCGAGCTTTTTGGGTTTTTTTTTTCAAACCATTTACGAGTACGTATTTTTCAGTATTTTGACTAGTATTGCTAGCGTGCGACAATCATGGTCGTATGAAAATATATACGGAGTACTCAACTACTTCGTAGTGGGAACTGGGAACGGCTTCAGCCAATAATTGTGCTGCAAACTTTCACAAAGTAAAGATGGATGTCTAACTTTTCGATTTCACATGAATTCATTTAGGAGTTTCGAATTTGTATATACAAGTCTCTGGCTATTTCCATTTTCATTTGATTTTCAACACACGTATGTTAGTATGCCTTTAATCTGAATCACACACTGCGACAGATAGCACGGGGGTCTCGCTGCCCGGTCAGCGAGTCGGGGGTCCAGGGGGCGATGCGCCAAACGGTACACGATATCTGTTGTATGGGCTTTATTGGGGTCATCAGTTTTGTTGTTGGGCTTAGGGTTGTTTAGCGTTATATATAGCGGCTTATGTGTAAACTCTAATTGTACCGAAAACTGTAATACCGCCTCCGTATAATCTGATTTCCCTCTCCTGTGGACGTAGCCAAATTTGGTGAACCACATATATCTGTGTGTCTTTCTTGCGTTTACTTTGTTCTCGTTTCGATTTTGTTACAACAAACTGGTATCAGAGCACGTTCGAATTTCCGCCGAGAACGATGTCGGTATCCATGACGAAGATCGACAAGTTTATAGGGAGAAACAGTTTCAGTCTGTGGCGAATCAAGATGCAGGCTTTGCTGAAGCAAAACGGTCTGTGGGCGCCGTTAGCGAAAGACAGGAATGGAATGGATGCAACCTCCGTGGAGTTCAAAACTATGGAGGAAAAGGCTCATTCGATGATTATGCTGTGCCTCGCTGACAATGTCATTACAGAGATTGCAGATCAGGAAACCGCTGCAAAGTTGTGGTCGAAGTTGGAGAGCCTCTACATGACGAAGTCATTGACCAACAAGTTGATGCTGAAGCAACGTCTTCAGCAAAGCCTATAGATACTCCAATGACATCTAACAGCAAGTTGGAAATGTACACTGTTCAGACTGATGAGGATCAGGAGTACATGTCTCGAGTCCCATATGCCAGTGCAGTTGGGAGTTTGATGTATGCTATGGTCTGCACTCGACCAGATCTAGCATTCGCTGTTAGTGTGGTAAGTCGATATATGGTCAACCCTGAGAAGGAACATTGGCAAGTTGTGAAGAGAATTTTCAGGTATCTTAGAGGTACCTCAGATGTTGGTCTTTGCTATGGGAATGACACTCAGTGTTTGGTTGCTGGCTATTCAGATTCTGATTATACTGGAGATGTGGACAGTAGGAGATCTATGACTGGTAATGTGTTCACTCTAGGAGGTTCTGTGGTAAGCTGGAAGGCAACTCTACAGCCTACAGTTACTTTGTCTACTACAGAGGCAGAGTATATGGCTTTGACAGAAGCTGCTAAGGAGGGAATATGGCTAAAGGGGCTGGTTAATGATCTAGGCCTACATCAGGATCAGGCTTTAGTGTATTGTGACAGCTTGAGTGCAATATGCTTAACCAAGGATCAGGTCCATCATGAGAAGACGAAGCACATTGATGTCAGGTACCATTTTCTGAGGAATGAGAAGAGAATCCAGGTGAAGAAAGTAGGGACAGCTGATAACCCTGCTGATATGTTCACCAAGCTAGTTCATGAGAGCAAGTTCAAACACTGTTTGGACTTGCTCAACATTAGAGATCATTAGTTGCCGTGAGGGGCAATTCTGAGGAGAGGGAGATGTCTGTTATCTGGCACTTTCATGGTGCGTCTGAGAGTCTACCTGGAGGATTCAAGTCAAGGTGGAGATTTGTTAGTATGCCTTGAATCTGAATCACACACTGCGACAGGAATCACACACTTGCCAAACGGTACATGATATCTGTTGTATGGGCTTTATTGGGCCCATCAGTTTTGTTGTTGGACTTAGGGTTGTTTAGTGCTATATATAGCGGCTTATGTGTAAACCCTAATTATACCGAAAACTGTAATACCGCCTCCGTATAATCTGATCTCCCTCTCCTGTAGACGTAGCCAAATTTGGTGAACCACGTATATCTGTGTGTCTTTCTTGCGTTTACTTTGTTCTCGTTTTGATTCTGTTACAACAACGTACGTACTAGCTTTGCACATGAAAACTATGAACTGTCGTGGTTGGTTTTGATCCTTAGCATCATATTATGCTATTCCTCCAATATATATATATATATATATACACATCACACCAATTAACAACCAGCTAGCTTTGCTTTCCATTTCCCGTGCCTTCATTTGGGACTCCCTTTCTCCATTAACAATTAACTCTCCACCTCTCCCTTCATTATTTCTCTCATTCACACCAACACTTCTATCTATAGCTTCTAATCTCTTCTACCTATACCTAACTTCCTTCTTAACTTGTTCATCTATTAACTTCTCGATCTCAAACCCTACTAGCTCATTGATCCATCCGGAATGATGGCCATCGATCAAGACGACGTTAGCGCCACTTCAAGCACACCTCCTGTTTCCAGAAGCCCTTCTCATTCCAACCATCCCGCAAATCGATCATCCATATCTTCGGACTCTACTAGGGCAGTTAGCCCATGTCTAGATGAATTGGAGGCACCATCAAACCCAGTACGATTCTCAACCTTACATGGCTCTCTCCGTCCCGTCACCCTCAAGGTGATCAATCACGTCTTTTTATTGTCAGAAATGCTTTAGCTTAGTATCGACGAGTATGAATGTCTGGTTTATACATTTATTGTATTACTTCTTCTGTTGTCAATTGATTATAACAAAATCATTTTAAACTTGATTGTGTATTGGGCTCTTTAGAGTTTTAGCAATGAAATGTTTGTGTGGACTAAGGCCCCGTTCGGACAAGCTGAAGTTGAGCAAAAATCTGTATGAAGTTGAAGAAATAGGGGGGTTGAAGCTGATTTCACCCGTTCGGCAAAGTTGAAGGCAAAAAGCATATTTGGTTGAAGCTGATTGAAGCTGATTGAAGCAAATGGCTAACTTCAACCAAATAGTGCCAATTTGCTTCATCTAGCCCCCCAGATGAAGGAAATTCCTTCAACTTCAACCAGGTTGAAGCACCTCAAATTCCAACAAGTACCCCTGAGCAATTGGTCGATGGATTCATACTGTTCTTCATCCTGGTATTGCTCTCTTTTTATTGAACCCTAAACTCGATAATCAAATTTCGATCGAATTCTTCCTTGCTGAAATCTTTTCTTTTTTTGCAGCGCCAAATCGAAAGGAAGATCATCCAAGCTTTATCAAGGTTCGTGTTACTTCAATTTTGATTTTTGCTTCAGGCCTTACAATTTGCGTCAACTTGTGATGAACCCTAAAAATCACAAATGTGTAATTTCTTCAATTCTGCAGTAACTGCATAGCTTAGGATAGTATAATGGTTCGATTGAACCCTTTTACGAATTCAGTATTGTGAATTATAGACCAAAATAGTTGTGCACTCCAAGTGTTTGATGAAATGCCAAACATATGGATGATTGCTTGATGACTGTTTTCTCGGTATGTTGTGACTGAGATAAGTTAGATCAATGTTCAGGTAGCAAAGATTATTCATATTTGTCTTAAGTTTAGCAAGGTGTAGTGAAAGAATTGAGTGAAGTCAGTGATCCTGTGAAATTAGTTAGTGCAAGACCATGTCAAATAAGAGCTCAGTTTAGCAAGGTGTAGTTTAGAAAGTTTAGCAAAGATTATTCATATAAACAGAAAGTGGATCTATAAACAGAAACACCATGAGAGAAGGCAGTGATCATGTAAAATAATTAAGTGGTTATGAAAGAAGTTATAGATGCATATTAAGATACAATATAATGATTGTTGTCTTGTGGATATTATGGGAAGATATATTATGTATCCTAGTTTATTTAGATGAGCATCCTAGTTTATGAAAGAAGGCAGTGATCATGTCAATGTCAAAGAAGTAGTTGGTTTTGGTTTGTAAATTAAAGTTATAGATGCATATTATGATGTTTGTATAAGATCTCTTTCAATTCATTACTATGTGAATTTGTTTGTGTATTCACATCTGTTTCAATTCATTACTATGTGAATTTGTTTGTGTATATGTTTGTATAAGATCTCTATAATAAACAATATTGTTTTAACAAAGCCTTTTTTAGATGTCGGATGAAAACTATGCACATGATATGGAAGCTCATTTGCTTGCTGAAGAGGCTGAACGTATGTACTATGCATCCCCTTGGGAAGCCGTGGAAGCCCTTACAGATTGCAGCCCAACCTCAGCTAGTTCCTCATCTGCAACTATATCACAAGATGAACTGTGGAGGGTAATGAACAATACTATCCCTTTTTGCATTTTTCAATTCAATCATAGTTTCCCGTTATGAAAGTAATGCTCCGTTAAGTCATTGATAAGAATGCCTTCTGCCCTTTGTCTTGCAATGTTTTTAGGATAATAATGTGGATCGATTCAACTACATTATCACTTACTCGGTTGAACAATCTAATAGTCGTGTTCTCTTGGTTCAAGAGGCTGCTCGAGCACTTCGTGACCAAGCTGGGAGGTTATTGGGACAAAATGCATTTGCGAACCGTCAACTACAAAGCATGAATTCTGCATTACAACAAATGGCTTCAAGGCTTAGTGATGAATTGACTATAAAGAAAATGCTAAATGATGAGAACCAAGAGCTCCATGAGCATGTAGCCGAAATTGCCACTTCCAATGTTCAGCTGAGACTTCAGCGTGACGACCTTATTTTTGAAAACAAACATCTTCGAGACGTTGCGACACGAAGCTCAACCTTAGTGTGGTTTCATTATGTTGTTACTGGTCTTGTGATGATGTTAGTTTCCATCTATATGGCTATGTAGTAGGGCAGGTTTTATGTACTAAAACATTGTGTGATTTTGGAACGTTGAAATTGTATGCAGGGGGTCATTTTGGACTAGTATTCCCCTCTCCTTTGCAACTTATCTTTGTAATGGTTGTTTTTATTTAAGTTATAATTTGGAGTACTATTTCACCACTTGTTTGAGTCACCCACCAAAGATGGACTAATCCATGTAGGTGCTACTATAATTTATAACATCTTTATATGTAAGTTGTAATGTCAATTTTATACTATTTTTTTTGAACACATGTGGCCTCTAATAAATGGATTAATCCATGTACCAACCTCTATATAAGAGCACATTGGGGTTTATCTCCTCTCCTCACACTTGTGTACTAACACACTCACCCTCTAGTAGAAGAAGCAAGCATCCTCATTTCAACATTCCCCACCGATGGCTAGTATGTGCTCAATTTCTTCTTTACTCATATTGTCCAATCTTGCTAATATTATGACGTTGTAATATGAACGTTTCATTAATGTAGGACAACACATTGTTTGGTTTATGAGTGATGAAGATAGGCTATGTTTCATGGAGGTGCTACACGAATTCCGTGAGGACCTTGAGAGACATTTGGTTCTCGATCTTGCAAGGGTTGAACTATCGTTTTTCCTCAAAACCGGAAAACATGTTGACCCGATATTGTTGAACGACACTTTCAACAAGATGGTCAAGATGTGGCGTTTATGGAAGAAATTTGTGACCTCCGGAAATGTTGCATGCGATCCGGTCTCGGGCAAAGTAATTGGTGATGATCAGTGGTGGGCGGAAAAAATAAGGGTAATATGACTCACTATAGACTTTTGTTTTGCAATACACTATTAATCTAAGATATTAGTCTTAAATTCATTTGTGTATATGTTTGTGAAGGAGAACCGACATTTCGCGGACTTCCGTTGGTTCCCGATGACCCCGGCAATGAAGGACGCTTGTGCTTATCTTTTCCGTAACGTTTAGGACGTTCAAGAGTTGAAACCTTCAAGTTGCGGATCATCGACATTCACTAAGTGTCTTAGTATTTCCTTCCTTTTGCACTATGTCGTTTTCACTATGTCCGTTTAGTATGTCCACTAAGAATGTTGTCGTTTTACTATGCCTTTTCAATATGTGTTGCGTGCTCTCGTTTAATAATATGGTGTTTGTGTTCCTATCTATTGTTTGAGCTATAGTAAGAAATGATGATAACAAAAATGTCGAACTCTTAAAATATAGTAACACATTATATTATACTAAGACATGATGATAAATAAAAGGACAAACTATAGTAACACAACACATTGCATAATAGTAAGACCATGATGATAAAATAAAAGGACATACTCTTAAAACATAGTAACACAAAACATTACATTATAGTAAGACATGGGTGATTATAACCACTCAAGGTTGTTTGCATGGACTCTACTGAGGGTAGAATAGTCGAGATAACAACGTCTTCATGGTTGGATTGAACGGGAATACACGGAAGCACACATACTTGTTATCGTCCTGTATGCAAAAATAAAACTGTAAGTCGTTATACAAAATATGAACTTATGAAGGCATGAAATTTAGTATTGCGTAATCATACTCACCTCCAACAACGTTCCCCACCAATCGTCGTCTTTCAAAATGGCTCCCGTTACAAGGTCGCACTCAACGTTGCATGCTGTTTGGAACGACTTCCATAAGTTCCATCTTTTCTTCAATACTTGATAGTGGTTCTTCAGCAACGGGACACTACAGTTCAACCCCGTAGCTCGACCAAACTCCTCTCGTACTACGCCCCACATGAAGTGATCATACGCACCATACTTCACTTGATAGTCAACCAAAACCTCGACAAACTTCTGCTTCTGAACGTCCGTTAAAGGTATAGGGGCTTCCATCTCTTATTCTTCTAGCAAAACGTCAAATATAGTATGCAAATTTGTAGTTTTATTGAGTTGATAGAAACTACCATTTGCATTGGTTATATATGATTTCGAAATTGTATAAACATCACTATCATTTGTTATGGAAACATTTGTTACATGCTTTCCACTTTCACTATCATAATGTAATATGCATGCATGCAAATGACATGCAGTATTTGGTCTTCACTTGTCACTTTCAATATTGAAAAAACAATGTCATTATAAGCCACCTACGCATGCATTCCATCTTTGTAAACCCATGTCATTGTGCATTCAATTTTGTGTCTTCACTTGTCCCTATCACAACTAGCATCGATTTGAAGCTACATAAGGGGTCAAAGACAATGACATATGCATGCATGCTGTTGGATCGTTAGTTCAATTACTTCTGAGGGAACAAAGTGTATTGTTCCTTCAGAGGTGTAGCAGCGGAATATTAACGCAGGAAGTATAGAAGAACACAAGTATTTAGAGTGGAAACCTCAACCACTAAGAGTTGAGTAAAACCACTACCTTCAAGCTTCTCACTTGAAGGATTTGAATGAGTATACTTATCTTATTAATTTCTTGTTTGTTACAAAAGAAAGCAAGGATTACGATCACGAATCTCTTCTTTCACTCGAGCCCAAACTCAACGCCTAAGATAAAGTATTGCTCACTCTTTCTCTCTTTTCTTCTTGTTCTTCTTTTGGACGATCACACTTGATTCACACAAGTAAAACTCTCTCAATCGTCGTACTATTCCTAAGCCTAAAGACTAGTTTATATAGCAAAGATAAAACTAGGTTTAAACTAGGGAATAAACAAGATTATGGAAAAAATATCTTTCGCATAAGAAGATATTATTTCCATCTTTTAATCATATCTCTTTCCTTAAGATCTTCATGAAATCTTTGCTGCTCAACCGTATTTTCCATAAATAAAACATTGATATCTTCGTTGTGCTCCTTCAGCCATTTCTTTCCTTATTCAGCTCGCCTCTGTTGAGTAACGTTCCTGCTCAGAGTAGACATCCTGAAACACTCAAGTATACATTAGTAGGAATGTTTGTTACCATCAAAACCAGAAGGAACTTTACTTCAGCTGTAGCTTCAACAAATTCCCCCTTTTTGATGGTGACAAACATACTCATTGAATACTTCTAAAACACATCTAAACAGTTCTCCTAAGGGAACGTTACTTATAAGGTTTAAGTACAGATGTTCCCCCTCAAACCTTGACCGTTCCTTTCTTCCCCCTTTTGGCATCATCAAAAAGTAAGTCTAAACATGTACTTGAAATAAAAGAACTCCAGAACTCGTCAAAACAAGCTAATCATAGATTAAAACAAGCGTCATAAGAACGGACGCTGATACATATACTGGACTGGGAAAAGAAAAACACAAGCATAGAGAAATTTAAAAGAAGACACATAAAACCCTAAGCAAAGGGTACAATAAGCGCAAAAGAAGAAGGATAGATGTGCTAGGAACAGAGAGTGGGGGTCAGATAGAGGAGGAAAGGTGTGGAGAAGAGACTGTTAAACTGCCAAGGGAACCTCTAGTTGGATGACGTCCAACGACGTATCTCAGCCTTCAAGGCAGCAACTTCATTCACCAGGTTTCCAACCAGTGAGCACAACTCTTCCATCCTCTGATGTTGATAGACCATAGTTGGTTCTTCACTCTGTTCCTGTGGAGGGTCCTCAGTTACATGCTCTGTTTCACAAAATTCAGCAGAGCGGACCCAATCACCATCTTCATTCTTCTCAAACTTCATCTTCCTTAAATTCGCTTCAGCCAACTCCCTAGCAAACACAACCTCAGAGGGACCAGCTTCATACACCCTCAGGTACTCTAGGATCTTCTTTACTACTCCTGGGAAGGGAAGACCATGCCTATCGTTCCTCCGGGCATGGGCCATGTGTAGCATAATGATCTTTGGTAGGTTAATGGCTTGCCTGAGGAGGAGCTTGTCCATGAGAAGGCAGTCCTGAATGAGAATGGTTGTGCGCTTCTGCTCTCTGGGGGTAATGTTACTGATAAGGTAGCTGTGCAGGATCCGGTTTGCTACCCCCATGGACGAAGTGGTCATCTCCCCAACAACTTCAGTTGAGTAATCCTGAGAAACCCTTTGAATAGCAGCCAGCCCTATGTCTTTTGGCCACTGCCCTTTGACGTATTCTTCAAATCCTTCGTGAGGCACCCCGAGTATGACTCCCAGTTCGGTGCTTGAGACCACGTGGGTGTCCTTCCCAAGGACGAAGGAGGCTTGTATGGCGTGAGGCCTCTCAGTAATGGTGAAGGAGCTGTAGAACTGCTTTATCATTCCCTCATTTACCTTTGGAGCAGTGCAGAATAGGTTTTCCCAGCCTTGGTGGCGGATGATGTCCACCAGGATGTCCATCCTGTTGGCGACAAGAAACTCCTCATCAAACAGAAGGTCTCTGATGATGGTTCGTTTCCCCAAGGCCTTTCCTGCAGCCACTTGTTTGGGAACTTTCCTTCCTTTGGGTGGCTTGGCTGCAGCGCTCCTTGTACGTGGACGAGAAGGGGAAGGCTCCACTTTTGCTCTTTTGAGCACTGGTTCCTGAGGCTCGTCTTCTTCCTCACTGAGATCAAGAATCTCAGGGAACTTTCCCTTAAATAAAGGGGAGTTCTCCTCTTCGATTTCGGCGAGGATTAGGTCAGTTTGAGGGAGAGAGGAGTTTGGAGGGCTAGGCGAGGTTTCTTGTTGGGTTTTTTCTTGAGAGATGGGGCTTGGGATTTTTTCAGTGGTAGGGGAGGCTAATTTTTCAGTAGAGGTACTAGACTGGGATAAGGTGGGTGTGGCTGGCGGTGTTGTTTCTTTTGCCGGCAAGGGTTCTTGATGGGTTTCTTTGGGAGACAATGAAGGTTCTTTGAGGGTTTCTGTTGGAGAGGACGAGGGTTCTTTGGCTGGGGATTGTGGCTTGGGAGATTCTGTGGGGATGCCCAGGGAAGCAAGGATTCTTCTAAGTGTTTCTGGGCTTTCGTTTCCTGTGAGAGAAACAGAAGTAGTGTTCACCATTGTTGCAGGGAGTATTACTGAGAAAGCTTTGTGTTTAGGAGAGGGTAAAGAGAGGGTTGTGGCGATGGAGATTTTGGGAAAAAGCCTTTAAGTAGATGCCGAATTTTCCATATCTGAACACCAGATCATACGTTTCAAATTCAAAAATCCTTTTTCCAAATCTGAACGGTTTTCCATAATTGTGCCGCTTTTTCCTCCAATCAAATATACTCAAGAGCCATCATTACTTTCTCGGTTCCAGAACCTACTCTAGTCCTTTAGACTCCTGCCGAATGCATGTATCTGTCACCTCAAAGCTATTAATCCCCTCAGCAGCTTTTCAAATCTCAACCCTTATCCTTTCCTTTCTCAATCTGATATCGAAGGTATTGTGATGCTTGGGGTATGTTTACCAGGGATGGTACAAAAGAACATCACATAGAAAAAATTTCGCATAATATGAATTTAAAATATTTTACATCATGTTGAGGGAGTCCAGTTGTGGATGGAAAAACATGGCTCATAGGACTATCGATCATGAAGGTTCATAGGGTGGCCGTAGATTCCCTCTATCCTTTGGGCTTGTATTGAGGGATCAGTACATCAAGAGGGATCTTTTGGGTTAGAAAATAAGACCTTTGCCTATGGAATCATGCATTTATCAATTTCAATCTCTAGCAAGGTATCTTTCCTAATCACGTATAGATCATGCAAACAGTTCAAAGGACTCAAGTTTATTTCATAGAAAAGCAGGTATTAATATGCTTAAAGGACTAATACTCAAGATGAATAAACTCACTAGTTTCACCAATCATTGGGGGTTTCAAGGAAGATCAAGATTAGTTGAGAGAAATCATACCTAGACCCATACGTAATTTCTCAAAGGGAGCCTTGTTTAGTGGCTTTGTGAAGATATCCGCGATTTGATCCTCAGAGCGGACATGTTCCATAGAGACAATTCCTTTCTCCACACAATCACGAAGGAAGTGATGTCTTATGTCAATATGCTTAGTCCTAGAGTGCTGCACAGGATTTTTAGAAATATCAATAGCACTAGTGTTATCACAGAGTATAGGAACGTTACCTGAAATGATGCCAAAGTCACTTAGCTGTTGTTTGAGCCATATGAGTTGAGAACAACAAGCTGCGGCGGCGACATACTCAGCTTCGGCAGTGGAAAGGGCGACAGTGGTTTGTTTCTTTGATCCCCAAGACACAAGGCAAGGGCCAAGGAATTGAGCCATCCCAGATGTTGATTTCCTATCCGGTTTGTGTCCATCAAAGTCAGCATCTGTGTACCCCAGTAATTCAATACTTCCCCCTCTTGGGTACCACAGACATAGATCATCAGTCCCCTTAAGGTAACGCAGGATTCTTTTCACAGCAGTGACATGAGTTTCTCTAGGACTGGCTTGAAATCTGGCACAAAAACATACACTCTGCATGATATCAGGCCTACTGGCGGTTAGATAAAGCAATGAGCCTATCATTCCACGATAGACCTTTTGATCAGCTTCTTTCTTGTCGACATCCAGTCCTATTGAGTCATTTGGGGACATGGGGGTTGAATAGTTCTTTGCATCCATCATACCAAACTTCTTGATGCACTCTCGTAGGTACTTTTGTTGGTGTACCTTTGTTCCTTCCTCTGTTTGAACAACATGTAGGCCTAGAAAGAACTTAAGCTCGCCCACCATACTCATCTCAAATTCACTCTCCATCAGCTTTGTGAACTTGGTAACTAAGTGCTCGTTGGTGGAGCCAAAGATTATGTCATCCACATATACTTGTACTACTAAGGTATGCTTTCCCTCTCTTAATAGAAATAAAGTCCTGTCTACTTCCCCTCTTACGTAACCATGAGATAAGAGGAATTGAGAAAGTCTTTCATACCAGGCGCGAGGAGCTTGCTTCAGACCATAGAGAGCCTTATCAAGTATGTAAACGTGGTCAGGATAGGAAGAATCTTCGAATCCAGGCGTTTGTTCCACATAGACTTCTTCCTTTAGTACCCCGTTCAGGAACGCTGTCTTGACGTCCATTTGTTGCAACTTGAATCCATAGTGGGCAGAGTAGGCGATCAAGAGACGTATTGCTTCTAATCTTGCAACTGGTGCAAAAGTTTCATCATAGTCAATTCCCTCTTGTTGATTGTAGCCTTTTACTACCAGTCTTGCTTTGTTCCTTATCACTTGCCCTCCTTCATCCATCTTGTTCCTGAACACCCATTTGGTACCTATGATGGAGCGATCCTTAGGTCTGGGAACTAGTCTCCATACTTTATTCCTCTCAAATTGATGAAGTTCTTCTTGCATAGCATTGACCCATTCTGGGTCTTCTAGGGCGTCTTTCACGGTTCTTGGTTCAGCTGTGGAGACAAAAGCACAGAAGGCATGAAATATAGGATCTAATGTGAGTACGGAACAAACCTTGTCGCTGGGTTCAAGAGATAGATCGGAGGAGGAAAGCGAAGCACAGTTGCATACGTAGTCCATGAGTCTTGATGGGGGTCCATGGATACGAGTGCTGCGTCGCGTTCCTTCCTCTTCATGGTGAGTATCTTCTTCAGATTGTTCCAGAGAAGGGGATTGTTCCCCCTGAGTTCCAGAATCATCATTAGGTACACTTGCATTTTGATCAGGGACTGCTTCTTCTTCTGCGTTCATGTCCGTAGTGGGGATGCATTCCTCAGCATCAGCGAGAATGAATTGTTCCCTATCGGCTTCAGTCAGTGGAGGAACGTTTGGATCATGGACAACGTTACCTGCCATGATCTTTTCATCAAAGACCACATGGATGCTTTCCTCCACCTTCCTTGTCCTCTTGTTGTAAACTTTGTAGGCCCTACTATGTGTGGAATAACCTACAAACGTTCCTTCATCACTTCTTGGATCGAACTTGCCCAGATTGTCCTTTCCATTGTTGTGGACGAAGCACTTGCACCCAAAGACCCTTAGATGAGAAATGTTCGGCTTCCTTCCTCTGAACAACTCATATGGTGTCTTCTCAATCATAGGTCTCAACATGGCACGGTTCAGTACATAGCAAGCAGAGTTGAGTGCTTCAGCCCAGAAGTTTCTTGGCAATCCACTTGCAATTAGCATTGTCCTTGTCATATCCTCCAGAGTCCTATTCTTTCTTTCAACAACTCCATTCTGTTGAGGCGTTCTTGGCGCAGAAAAATTATGATTTATGCCTTTGTTCCTACACAAGGAAAGAAACTGGGAGTTCTCGAACTCTGTACCATGGTCAGTGCGTATAGCCCTTAGATGAAATCCAGATTGATTTTCAATAGCATGTAACCAAAATTCAAACTCATCAAACACATCTTCCTTTGAAGCAATGAAAATAGTCCATGTAAACCTAGAGAAATCATCTACAATGACAAACACGTACTTGTTTCCCCCACGGCTAAGTGTGCGCATAGGCCCACACAAGTCCATGTGAATAAGCTCTAAGGGTTCAGAGGTACTTACCTGGTTTTTGGACTTAAAGGATGATCTTACTTGTTTTCCTCTTGTGCAAGCAATGCACACCTCTTCAGATTGACTCTCTATCTTTGGTAAACCAATAACTAGGTCTTTATTGTGAAGTTTGTGTAGAAGTCTGAGGCTTGCATGAGAGAACCTTTGATGCCATAGATTTGATTCCTCAGATTGTGCAGAAAGGCACAGTTCCTCTTCAGGGATAAAAGATGGATCTACTTTGTATAGGTTGTTCTCTATGATTCCCCTGAGGAGAACTTTCCCTGTCTCAACATTCTCAACCAAACACTCATTAGTAGTAAAGATAACCCTATTTTGACCATCCTGGCACATTTGACGTACGCTCAATAGATCAAAGGTTAGGTTATCCACTAAAGTAACGTTATTCACAACAAGATTGTCAGAGATCCTTACCTTTCCCATGCCAATTACTTCACCTTTACTGTTGTTCCCAAAGGTTATAGAACCTTTGTTTTCAGGATGGAGAGATATGAACCATGCTTTGTTCCCAGTCATGTGTATTGAGCAAGCGCTATCTATATACCAGGAACTCTTCTCCTTTCCATCCTCATCTTCGGATTTTTCTCCTGTAGCCATTAGACAAGTGTAGAGAGATTCTTCTTTGGAGTCTGAAGTCCCTCCTGTAGCCATTAGACATGTTTCCTTGGGAGTGTAGAGAAATTCGTCTTCAGAGTCAGATGTCCCCCATGTTGCAATCATTGCTTCCTTCTTTTCCCTTTGAGGGACATTTGCATCTCCTCCCTTCTTTTTGAAGCAATTTCTTGCGAAGTGTCCCTTCTTCTGGCAGTGATAGCAGATGATAGTACTCATGTCTTTGTTCCCATCAGGGAGACGTTGTTTTTCTCTGCTATCCTTCCAAACTCTTCGAAAGGCTCTTGTGAAGAGAGCAACTTCTTCATCCTTATCAATAATTTCGTCCTCTTCCTGAGCAAGATCGAAGGCTTTTTCGATTTTTAGAGCAATGTTCTGGGACTTCTCTGCCTTCTCTCCTTCCCTTCTTAGCATCTTGCTCTGTTGAATCCCCGCATTGCTCTGGAGACGAGCAACTAGTTCCTCCAAGGTGATGTTTTTGATATCATTCTGAGCTTGGAGTGCAAGAGAGAACGCGTCCCATTTAGAGGACAGTCCCTGAAGAAATTGATGTGTCAGTTTCCACTCAGGGATCGTTTCCCCTAAGAACTCGAGTTGGCCTACGTATCCCTGGAAACGTGAATGGTAGTCATCCAGAGACTCATTCTTTCCTTGAACAGCACTATCATACTCCTTGATGAGAGTCAAGATCCTATTTTTCTTGATGTCTTCATTCCCCTCATACATCCTTTTGAGGGATTTGAATATGTCGTGAGCAGTCTTGTACTTTAGAACCTTCCTTTGATCGGATGGACCAAGGGCAGCGAGTATGACCTTCTTTGCTCTCATGTTGAGCTCCAAGACTTTGTAATCAGCATCTTGATAGTCTTCTCTTTTCTTGAGTGTTCCTCCAGTCTCATCTGAGGGATCGAGAATCTTCACATCTCCAAATTCCACAATTTTCTACATCTGTCCATGCAGGGAACAGATATGTGATTCGATTTGTTCCACCCAGTATGAGAATTCTCCTGATTTGAGCATTGGTGGCTTCCAAAAGGAATCGTTGATGGCTGTTCCTGACATTCTTCCTGCAAGGGTAACAATCTAGAGACCAGGCTCTGATACCAAATGTTGGATCGTTAGTTCAATTACTTCTGAGGGAACAAAGTGTATTGTTCCTTCAGAGGTGTAGCAGCGGAATATTAACGCAGGAAGTATAGAAGAACACAAGTATTTAGAGTGGAAACCTCAACCACTAAGAGTTGAGTAAAACCACTACCTTCAAGCTTCTCACTTGAAGGATTTGAATGAGTATACTTATCTTATTAATTTCTTGTTTGTTACAAAAGAAAGCAAGGATTACGATCACGAATCTCTTCTTTCACTCGAGCCCAAACTCAACGCCTAAGATAAAGTATTGCTCACTCTTTCTCTCTTTTCTTCTTGTTCTTCTTTTGGACGATCACACTTGATTCACACAAGTAAAACTCTCTCAATCGTCGTACTATTCCTAAGCCTAAAGACTAGTTTATATAGCAAAGATAAAACTAGGTTTAAACTAGGGAATAAACAAGATTATGGAAAAAATATCTTTCGCATAAGAAGATATTATTTCCATCTTTTAATCATATCTCTTTCCTTAAGATCTTCATGAAATCTTTGCTGCTCAACCGTATTTTCCATAAATAAAACATTGATATCTTCGTTGTGCTCCTTCAGCCATTTCTTTCCTTATTCAGCTCGCCTCTGTTGAGTAACGTTCCTGCTCAGAGTAGACATCCTGAAACACTCAAGTATACATTAGTAGGAATGTTTGTTACCATCAAAACCAGAAGGAACTTTACTTCAGCTGTAGCTTCAACACATGCCACACTTGTCTTCTTCATTTGGTGAGAATTGTTCCATCAATGGTAAAAAAAAACTTTTTGGTAACTTATCAACTTATGTACTTAATTTAGTACATTACTATAACTTCTCACAAGTTTTGGTAACTTATCAACGTGGCTACATTATTACATTAGTCAAACTTCTTAAAACATTGCTAACTTAAATACTTGTGTAACAACTTATAACATGCAATGTTCACTAGGGGACGTTTTCTTAGGAATAATGACATAGAATGCTTGGGACAACTCTTCAAAAGCATGCTCATCAAAAACGAGATGTATAGCAACTTTGACCATATCTTTGACAACATTCATGACCTTAATTTTGCTATTTAAGGACCAACATATGTTACTCTTAAGCTCATCCTCTACAAAAACCTCTAGAAATCGACCCATACATTTGAGGATATTGCACATTTTGATTTGAGGTAAATTCATCCCATTCGTTGTTGCCAATCTTTTAGTTTATTTCCCATTGTCATTGTTTTAATGTCATCTTATATGTTTTGCAAGACCATGGACCGTAGGCCTCAATTCACCGGTGGAGACGAAGTTGAAGTCATGGGAGTGGAAAAGGGATTGAAAGGTTCCTATCATGAGGCTCAGATAATATGCGAAAGCCAAGCGATCGGTTACTATACGGTAGAGTACGCAAACTTGTACGAGGATGACACTCATACAAAACGCATAAGGGAAGTTGTTACCGAGATGATAATTAGGACTCGTCCACCCATCCACACAAAGAAAAGGTATGAAGTTGGGGACCATGTCGAGTTGTACAAGCGTGAATGTTGGTGGTACGGTAAAATCAGTCGTGTTTACACTTCCGATGACACGTATCAGATCACGTTTTTCAATTTCGGATACAAAACCATAAGGGCCCCCCACCGTGCTATTAGGCTTGCATACGTGTGGAATGGCCGTCGTAATGTACCCGCCAATACCCCGACCGTCAATCTCGATTAAGTGGTCAATTATGTTGCTTCTCGTTTCGTCGTCACTTGTTTGTTTTAACTTCGCTGACAGTTTGCCTTAAGTGCGTTGACAATTTGTTTTAAGTGCGTTGACAGTTGTTTAAGTGCGTTGACAATTGTTTTAAGTTCGTTCACAGTTGTTTTAAGTTCGTTCACAGTTGTTTTAAGTTCGTTCACAGTTGTTGTAAGGACGTTTCCAGTTTTATTAAGTACGTTGCCAGTTTTATGAAGTGCGTTGCCAGTTTTAATAATTACATTGACAGTTTTATTAATTACGTTGACAGTTTTATTAAGTACGTTGACAGTTTTATTAAGTGCAACTACAAAACCATTTAAATAGAGTACTAATATAAGAAGTTCAATACGTATAAGAGAGTGTTTGATAAAACTGTCATACATGTCACAAAGCATTAGGGCCTACCCAAAAAAGATTGCCACACATTCATGTTACCATGAGCTCAAAACACAAAAAATATCTACCGGTTAGTACATATATATGTACTAACCCATGGCATGTGCTTAAAGTTTACCGAAGTTCAAAGACCAGCTAGAAACATACTTTTGTACTTCCAAATGTGTGTTGCTATCTTATCTCGGATACCGCCCATTGCCGAGTTTTGATCGTTATCCTCTTCGTCATCTTCATCGGTGAACTTCTTATTGGCGTTATCCTCGTCTTCATCATCTTCGTCTGGGACAGAGTCGTAATGCTTGTGTTCTAGTATGAAGTTGCTTAAAGCAAAACATGCACATATAATGTCAACTTGAGTGGATAGTGGATATGAAGGCATACCCTTCAAAATCTTCCACCGTTTCTTCAAAATTCCAAAGCATCTTTCAATGGTTGTCCTCAATGACGAATGAATACGATTAAATGCTTCCTTATGGTTCTCTGGAATGTGTTTGATGAACTGGGATTGGTGATATTTAGTTTTCATATATGGCACCAAGTAACCTTTCCTATCCGGGTAGCCCTTGTCACACAAGTAGTAACGACCTATAATATATACCGTTACATGAGTAAAGATATTGAAATACATTACATATGTATATATAAAAAATAGTTACCAGTTGGAGGATGTGGGAAATTCATATGAGCTTCATGTAAGGCGTGGTCGAACACTCGAGCATCATGAGCACTTCCTTCCCACCCAACAGATATGAATGTAAAGTACATGTCAAAGTCGCACACCGCCATTACATTGATCGATGTGAATCCTTTCCTACATCTAAAAGTCATTTGTTCGTCCTTTGGGACCACACATTCCACATGAACCCCATCAATTGCCCCAATAGCCCCCTGTAAAACAGTTAGTCAGATACTATACGGACTATATACATAAACCATGTTTAAAAATGTTTTATGACTTGCATAAAGGGTTTACCTTAAATACCCTATAGCGAGGTTCATTTACGACTCTGGAAGGAAGGTTTGCAAAAGTTGGATCACGGGGTCTCAAAAGTTGTTTGACTAGCCCTCCAGAACCAAGGTTTCTCCCAACCAAAGCATCCAACACTTGGTGAAACACCCTGCTAATTGTGTCTCCCGATCGCTGGAAACGCTCACACGCATCTCTATTTGAGTTCCCCACCGCAATTGTGTAAAGGAATATTCCAACTTTTTCCAACATTGACATTTGCCGAGAAGGTGAGAGTCCGTACGTATTTTGGAGTGCATCACATAGATTGTGTAGGACATGTCTTTCCATTCGGAATGCATTAACGCATCTCACTTCTGATTCAGAATCCATACACTGCCTCATCCACATGTAGCCGGTCAACTTGGAATTATAACAAAGAACTTTTAGCATATACCTAACAAAGTAAGCAGTACAAAGACGAGCATGGGTTGCCAGTAGTAGATGCAACATAACTCCATATCTCCTTAGACGCTGAGCTCTTGTCAATCGTCCTCGAACCCGTAATCCTCGAGCCATTCCAATATGCAGTCACGTTTGTTCAAGCGAAAGCCATAACTGAACATTTAAACGAAATAGGAGATGAATCTGTTAAAAACAGAATCCAACAACTTGAAAACAAGGACATGGGAAAATCTGTGATACAAATCACAATACATCATTACCCAAAGTACAAACATAAATTCATTACAAACAACAACATCAATTTAAAAAACAACAACAATTTAAAACACATGCAAATAACAGTTTGTCAGTCACAGAAAGACAATGCTCATCAAGGCAAACTCAACACATAACATCATTTCGATCTTGCTTCGAACTCATACTTCAGCCAAGCTAGTCGCAAAGAATTGTTGGGAATACAGATGAACACCTCTCTTGATGCTTCGTTCGAAAGCTTACTACAAGCAAAACAAAACATCACATTGTCGACTGCAAAATCCAGAGTCACATCCTTACTCATTTGAACTAACAAATCCATGCACCGCTGAAAGGAATATAGATTTGCCGACCTTGAACTACTTTCAAACTCACCCTCCATAAGAGTATATAACCTCTGAGTTTGCTCTCCCACACTAGCCAATGTGTTAGTATAAGCAGATGTGTTGGCTGAAGGTTTTTTTCTTTTCTTTGTCATAGAATCGGGTAAAAGAGTTGGTTCAGATCGGGTTTGGTTTGCAGTAGCTACTCTTGAACCTTGTTTAGCACCGGTTTGAGGATTTCCCTGGCTAGGTTTATTTATCGCATCACAAACACGATCTAGAAATGGATGAAGAGGCATGTCATCATCTAAACCATTTACAGCATTCCTTAAGCTTGGACAATCTAACCCACTGTCTTTCGTAATACATCGATCAATGCTATCATCACTCAAACAGTGCACATCATTTCCACACTCATTCACATCATCAACAACACCACCATTAACTTGGGAATCATCGCCGAGACCGAGATTTGTAAGAAGAAGCATAGGGTTGTCCATAGACGGTGACATGACAAACTTTCCATTAGCACAGATAACTGAAAATACGTCATCCCATAGCTCACTCAACTCTGGATTAACCCCCTTCTTTTTGAACTGGTGAAACTTGTCATTCTTAGCCTGCAAAGTATCAATTTAATTGTCAAAAAAATGAATACGAAAGTTGACAATGGAAGAGGCATTACAATGATTGAGAACTCACCGTTCTATGTTTTTCCCACCATTCCTCAGAAGCAGTAACTTGGCCAGTAACTGGATCCCATCCCGCTCCGGTCACACTATTACGTAACAATGACCAAACACGCCAAAGTCCTTTCATGTGTTCAAACTTGTTCTTTAAACTTTGCTTACTAATCTTCTTCCCAGTCTTCTCCTCGAATGTCACAACTAACTCCTCCCACGCAAAACTGTTATTATACCCGTGAGACACGTGATAGTCCTTACAAATATGCATTAACATCAATTGATCTTCTTCAGAGAATTTAAAAATTCTCTTCTCTTCTAGTTCAGAGGTGGACTTGGCCTTAGCCTTATCCTGACCTCTACCCTTTCGTTTGCCTTTTGTCTTTCCACTTGCATTTCCATCAAGTTTTTCAACATCCATTTTTCCAATCTAACTTCACAAAAAGATTGTTGTTTAGACAATGGAATTCAATAATCAAAGGCAGCATAACATGTCTTAAATCAATTCATGCTCTCACAAACAATTCAGTAACATGGATGCACATGGATGCACATAAATACACATAACAATTCAACCAAAATTACAACTACAAAGTATAAGATAAACAAAGTCGAGTACCAAAAACTCGAGTATGAATTTCAACCCTACAACAAAATCCAGTAACAACAATTGAATAACATCTCAATGTTCTCCATTCAACAAAATCCAGTAACAACAATTGAATAACAAGATTACCAACAGATTCCGAATAACAGAAATTGAAAAACAGAAATTCAATAACAACCATTCTCAATGTTCTCCATTTCTAATAACTCCACTATCAATTTCTGTTATTCCGAATCAGATTATTAATAACAACCATTATGTTCTTCAGATTACTAATAAGATGAGAAATTCAATAACAACCATTCTAGTTCTTCAATTCCGATAGTGGAGATGAGAATGATTGAGAATGGTTGTTATCTCCTCTGTTGAATAACAAGATTACTAAGATGAGAATACAGAACTTACCTCTACCAACAGATTCGGAATGTAAAGATTGTAAAGAAACCGACCTAGTTCTTCAATTCTTGTTATCGAGCACTTCGTGAAGGGAAACAAAAAACTGAAGTAAGTTTGAGGAAGCTTCAACGAAAGAGATGAAGGTTGATGAAGCAAAGAAATCGAGTACAAACCTGGAATGGGAAGATAGGTGAAGATGTTGTTCATCGGCTTCAAGAACTGAGAGCTCGGAATTTTGGGGAAGCTGGGGAATAGAAATTGGGGGAAATTCATGGGAACGAATAAGCTAGCATAGTCACGTGAGGCAGCAAATTTCGCACGTGATTTGTAATATCTACAAATACCCATGCCGTTTTATGTAATTTAACATACCAAAATACCCAACTTCAACTACCATTTTTTCATCTTTACCGAACACCCCTTTTTCCAACTTCAACCTGAAAAGCAACTTCAGCTACTAACTTCAGCTTCAGCTTCCTTCAACTACCTACTTCAGCTTCAGCTACCTTCAGCTTCAGCTACCTTCAACTCTCATTTTCATCATCTAATCCGAACGGGGCCTAAAACAAATTTTCGTGACATATGTTACATGGGTAATTATTATGGCTTATAATTTTTTGTTGCAGTATGAAGATGTAACATATTGCATAAAGTCAAAGCAAAGGCGAATGGTTTTGAATGGGGTAACGGGCATGGTTCGTCCAGGTGAGGTTCCAGCCATGTTAGGTCCGTCGGGTAGCGGGAAGACAACCCTTTTAACCGCCCTAGCTGGACGGTTACCAGATGACTCAATCACGGGATCCATAAGCTACAACGGGCAGCCCTTTTGTAGCTCCATGAAGCGTAGAGTTGGGTTCGTGACACAAGACGACGTCTTGTATCCTCACTTGACAGTTTTCGAGACGCTAGCCTACACTGCTGTCTTGCGCCTTCCTAGGAAGCTCACCAAACAAGAGAAGCTCCAACAGACCGACATGGTCGTTCTTGAGCTCGGCCTCACCAAATGCCGCAACACTATCATTGGTATCATCATGTCACATATCTAACTTTATACATATGTCATCCTACGTTCCTTGAACTCATGCAAACACGAACACTTGATTAATAATCACTAGTGAAATATAATATACATATCTTTAACATATTATACATGTCACATAAACGTATATCATGTTTGTCCGAGACATTTATTATTATCGATCATTTTTAGGAGGACCGTTGTTGAGGGGAATATCAGGAGGAGAGAGAAAGAGGGTAAGCATAGGACAAGAGATGTTGGTTAACCCGAGCCTTTTGCTACTTCAGGACTAGACTCTACCACTGCATTGCGCATTGTGTCCACCTTAAGAGGTCTAGCTAAGGGTGGCCGCACCATCATCACCACCATCCACCAACCATCGGGCCGACTTTACCAAATGTTCGATAAGTTGGTGGTGTTGTTCGACGGTTTCCCCATTTATAGCGGTACCACTGCTCGTGTAATGGACTACTTCTCTTCCGTTGGATTCACTCCTAGCCCCGATTTCGTTAATCCCGCGGATTTCCTACTTGATCTTGCTAACGGTATCATTCTTGGACTATCCCTTTTTATGGAATTTTTTTCGGAAATAAGCATTTTACCCGAAAAAATTCCCGACGTAGGCTCTTTTTTTACGTGTGAACCAGCGTCTCTCCTCCGAAGCTGAAGCTATTTTTTTTTGAATTTTTTATGTATAAGAGACGCTGGCCGAACCAGCGTCTCTTATACATATTTTTTTTTTAATTCCCCGTGTAAGAGACGCTGGTCGAACCAGCGTCTCTTACACGTAAAAAGTTTGAAAAAAAAAAATTTATTTGTATAAGGCGCTGGTTGTTAATTTTTTTTTTTTCAAATGTTTATATATATATATTATTATACATGACTTACTCGTGTTTGGATGGCTCGTATGGGCTCGTTTGAAATCGGAATCGATCACGACCGATTTCGTTGGGTCCGTATTGATCCCAGCTTTCACCAGATATGTCTCTCGCTCGATTCTGATTTCGAACGACCCCATACGAGCCACCCGAACAAGCGTAAGTCTCGTGCGTACCTTTTACTGTAAATGGATATTTACAAATCTGTTCCTCCATATCACGCGATGAGAGACATATCTGGTGAAAGTTGGGATCAATACGGACCCAACAAAACTGGTAGTGATCAATTCCGATTCCGAACTGGTGAAAGAAGGTATGCACGAGATTTACGCTTGTTCGGATGGCTCGTATGGGCTTGTTCGGAATCGGAATTGACCACGACCAATTTCGTTTGGTCCGTATTGATCCAAGCTTTCACCAGATATGTCTCTCATCGCGTGATATGGAGGAACAGATTTGTAAATATCCATTTACAGTAGAAGGTACGCACGAGACTTACGCTTGTTCGGGTGGCTCGTATGGTGTCGTTCGAAATCAGAATCGAGCGAGAGACATATCTGGTGAAAGCTGGGATCAATACGGACCCAACGAAATCGGTCGTGATCGATTCCGATTTCAAACGACCCCATACGAGTCATCCAAACACGAGTAAGTCATGTATAATAATATATATATATATAAACATTTGAAAAAAAAAAAATTAACAAAGCTTTGTATAAGGCGCTGGTTCTCCCAGCGCCTCATACAAATAAATTTTTTTTTAAAAACTTTTTACGTGTAAGAGACGCTGGTTCGACCAGCGTCTCTTACACGGGGAATTAAAAAAAAATATGTATAAGAGACGCTGGTTCGGCCAGCGTCTCTTATACATAAAAAATTCAAAAAAAAATAGCTTCAGCTTCGGAGGAGGGACGCTGGTTCAACCAGCGTCTCTCACACGTAAAAAAATTCCGAAGCTGAAATAAGTGCCTATTTTGGGAAATTGTTTTGAAAAGAGCCTACGTCGGGAATTTTTTCGGGTAAAATGCTTATTTCAGAAAAAAATTCCTTTTTATGTACTGGTGTTATTTGTAGTTCAGTTTTTCTAATGTAACAATCATTGAATTAAGTGTTGATAAACAATTTATTTTTGGTGGGTTGGGAGTCCCAACTTGGGACCGAATATTATGACTTTAATAAGGGAAGGGCTTTAAATCATTTCAACGGAAAGAAAAGATTGATTGAGGGTTGGAGAATAGATGTGATCCACATCATTACAACTCTACTCCCTTAACTTAGCTTTTGATCTCTCTTTGGGCAGATTGGATGACTCACACACCAACTAATTTATATGACATTGTTCTTGGTTCAATGTGTCTTATTCCCCTGTGATTCTTACATCTGGCATATTATCAAGTATCACACTATCACCCTTTTCATAGAGATGCCATCTTTCTTGTTAAAGTTTACCAAAACTAGAGAGCTACCTTTCTCATGTTTCAACTTTGTAGCTTTAAAGTTTCCTCCTCCATTTTACTTAACTTTCATTGTAGGTGTATCGGTTGACATAGAAGTAGCGGTTGAAACTAGCATAAATTAATTACACTTTAGTGAGAGTGGCGTTGAAAAAATTAACGTTTTCAAAGACTATTAAATATTATATGGCTACTTTTTTACCTCGTCAAAGATGCTCTTAGATATCACTTTCTAGCTAGTTAGTATAAATAAGATTTTAAAAAGTATTTCTGTACCAAAATGTACAGCTTTCATGCTAAGTTATATGTGAAATGCCATAACATTTTACACTGAAAAATTAAAGTATTCATTAGGTGTAATTAGAGGTTAACTTCATCTTTGCAAGATCTTATAAACCATATATGATGTTGCTCGTTCGTGTTCAGGAATCATACCGGGTGGCAAGAAACAAGACGATCAAAATGAATTGCAAGGAAGATTGTTAGATCAGAACGATGACTCGTATTCAACCAAACAGTTTCTTATATCCTCTTATAGAAAGAGTCTTTATCCAGTCTTAAAGGCACAGATGCATACAAGTTCCGACATCCAAGATCATTGGATGTCAAAACCATCATCATCAAGATGTAAGACATTATTCAAACTATGAGGCATTTGTAAGAAGAAACATTTGAGATTGAGTTGAAGTCTTAGTTTTTGTGTTTTTATAGCTCAAGAGAGTCGATGGACAACCACTTGGTGGGAGCATGTTGAAGCTACAGCTGAAGTAAAGTTCCTTCTGGTTTTGATGGTAACAAACATTCCTACTAATGTATACTTGAGTGTTTCAGGATGTCTACTCTGAGCAGGAACGTTACTCAACAGAGGCGAACTAAATAAGGAAAGAAATGGCTGAGAAGAGAATGACGAAGAAATCTCGTTTCCTTTATGGAAAATATGATTGAGCTGCAAAGATTTCATGAAGATCTTAAGGAATAAGATATATTTAAAAGATGGAAATAATATCTTCTTATGCGAAAGATATATTTTCCATAATCTTGTTTATTTCCTAGTTTAAACCTAGTTTTATCTTTGCTATATAAACTAGTCTTAGGCTTGGGAATTAATAGACGATTGAGTGTGATTAACTTGTGCGAATCAAGTGTGATCGTCCATAAGAAGAACAAGAAGAAAAGAGAGAAAGGGTGAGCAATACTTTGTCTTAGGCGTTGAGTTTGGGCTCGAGTGAAAGAAGAGATTCGTGATCGTAATCCTTGCTTTCTTTTGTAACAAACAAGAAATCAATAAGATAAGTATACTCATTCAAATCCTTCAAGTGAGAAGCTTGAAGGTAGTGGTTTTGCTCAACTATTAGTGGTTGAGGTTTCCACTCTAAATACTTGTGTTCTTCTATACTTCCTGCGTTAATATTCCGCTGCTACACCTCTGAAGGAACAATACACTTTGTTCCCTCAGAAGTAATTGAACTAACGATCCAACAATTGGTATCAGAGCCTGGTCTCTAGATTGTTACCCTTGCAGGAAGAATGTCAGGAACAGCCATCAACGACTCCTTTTGGAAGCCACCAATGCTCAAATCAGGAGAGTTCTCATACTGGGTGGAACAGATCGAATCACATATCTGTTCCCTGCATGGACAGATGTGGAAGATTGTAGAATTTGGAGATGTGAAGATTCTCGATCCCTCAGATGAGACTGGAGGAACACTCAAGAAAAGAGAAGATTATCAAGATGCTGACTACAAAGTCTTGGAGCTCAACATGAGAGCAAAGAAGGTCATACTCGCTGCCCTTGGTCCATCCGATCAAAGGAAGGTTCTAAAGTACAAGACTGCTCACGACATATTCAAATCCCTCAAAAGGATGTATGAGGGGAATGAAGACATCAAGAAAAATAGGATCTTGACTCTCATCAAGGAGTATGATAGTGCTGTTCAAGGAAAGAATGAGTCTTTGGATGACTACCATTCACGTTTCCAGGGATACGTAGGCCAACTCGAGTTCTTAGGGGAAACGATCCCTGAGTGGAAACTGACACATCAATTTCTTCAAGGATTGTCCTCTAAATGGGACGCGTTCTCTCTTGCACTCCAAGCTCAGAATGATATCAAAAACATCACCTTGGAGGAACTAGTTGCTCGTCTCCAGAGCAACGCAGGGATTCAACAGAGCAAGATGCTACGAAGGGAAGGAGAGAAGGCAGAGAAGTCCCAGAACATTGCTCTAAAAATCGAAAAAGCCTTCGATCTTGCTCAGGAAGAGGACGAAATTGTTGATAAGGATGAAGAAGTTGCTCTCTTCACAAGAGCCTTTCGAAGAGTTTGGAAGGATAGCAGAGAAAAACAACGTCTCCCTGACGGGAACAAAGACATGAGTACTATCATCTGCTATCACTGCCAGAAGAAGGGACACTTCGCGAGAAATTGCTTCAAAAAGAAGGGAGGAGATGCAAATGTCCCTCAAAGGGAAAAGAAGGAAGCAATGATTGCAACATGGGGGACATCTGACTCTGAAGACGAATTTCTCTACACTCCCAAGGAAACGTGTCTAGTGGCTACAGGAGGGACTTCAGACTCCAAAGAAGAATCTCCCTACACATGTCTTATGGCTACAGGAGAAAAATCCGAAGATGAGGTAAACACTTCTGAATTTGATTCTTTCTTAGAAAACAAATCAAAAGCTCAGATTATTAGGTTCATTCATTCTCTAGGAAAGGAACAAAGTAATCTGAATTCTTTGATCGATGAGAAGGACGAAACCATTTCATGTCTGATTGAGGAAAACCAGCTTTGGGCTTCTAAGGTTGCTAGACTTGAAAAGGCTTCGTTCCCTTCGTCGGACTCATGCAAATCCTGTCCTAAGTATGTGTCTGATATAGCTTCCCTGGAAAGGAAAATTGTCATTCTTGAATCTGAAATTAAAACTTTGACTGAGGAAAATTCAAAATTTGCTAAGAAAGCTGATGAATTTCTAATAGAGGAAGAAAACAAAAGGAAAATTTGGTTAGATGAATATATCACCTCTAAAATTGATAAGGAGAAGGATGATTTCTCTAAACGCTTTGTACCACGTGCTGGATTAGGCTATGATAGCACCTCTTGTTCACCAACTGCCATCTCGTCTCCTGGTATACAAAATTCCCTCTGTCATAAGGGACCCTGTGGAGGATCAATTACACATTGTTCCCACAATGGTTCTGAAGATAAAGGGAAGAAAATTGCTCAGGAAGAGAAGATGTGGTTTGATGGACAGAAGGCCTATAAGATATGGCAAAAACATGCAAATAGCACCAAGCCAGTAGAGGTGGATTTTAGGTCTAGAATTGAAAACAAAACCATCTGGCCTAGACAAAGTAGGTATGTCAATCTGAAACACCACAGGGTTTGCTGGTACTGTGGTGAGTCAGGACATCATCAACAAGAGTGTTGGAAAAAATCAAGAGATGAGGAGATAGCCTACAATTATTGCAATAATTCTTCCGTTAGGAACACTCCCAGGATCAAGGTTGTTTTAAAAGATAATGAGGATAGAAAATTGTTCTTCATCCCAGGTAAGCCTAGGCTTGCCTGGGTGCGCAAAAACTAATCCCTTACTTGCAGGATGGAAAGAAGAAGAGTTCCTGGTATATAGATAGCGCTTGCTCAATACACATGACTGGGAACAAAGCATGGTTTATATCTCTCCATCCTGAAAACAAAGGTTCTATAACCTTTGGGAACAACAGTAAAGGGGAAGTAATTGGCATGGGAAAGGTAAGGATCTCTGACAATCTTGTTGTGAATAACGTTACCTTAGTGGATAACCTGACCTTTGATCTATTGAGCGTACGTCAAATGTGCCAGGATGGTCAAAATAGGGTTATCTTTACTACTAATGAGTGTTTGGTGGAGAATGTTGAGACAGGGAAAGTTCTCCTCAGGGGAATCATAGAGAACAACCTTTACAAAGTAGATCCATCTTTTATCCCTGAAGAGGAACTGTGCCTTTCTGCACAATCTGAGGAATCCAATCTATGGCATCAAAGGTTCTCTCATGCAAGCCTTAGACTTCTACACAAACTTCACAACAAAGACCTAGTTATTGGTTTACCAAAGATAGAAAGTCAATCTGAAGAGGTGTGCATTGCTTGCACAAGAGGAAAACAAGTAAGATCATCCTTTAAATCCAAAAACCTGGTAAGTACCTCTGAACCCTTAGAGCTTATTCACATGGACTTGTGTGGGCCTATGCGCACACCCAGCCGTGGGGGAAACAAGTACGTGTTCGTCATTGTAGATGATTTCTCTAGGTTTACTTGGACTATTTTCATTGCTTCAAAGGAGGATGTGTTTGATGAGTTTGAATTTTGGTTATATGCTATTGAAAATCAATCTGGATTTCATCTAAGGGCTATACGCACTGACCATGGTACAGAGTTCGAGAACTCCCGGTTTCTTTCCCTGTGCAGGAACAAAGGCATAAATCATAATTTTTCTGCACCAAGAACGCCTCAACAGAATGGAGTTGTTGAAAGGAAGAATAGGACTCTGGAGGATATGACAAGGACAATGCTAATTGCGAGTGGCTTGCCAAGAAACTTCTGGGCTGAAGCACTCAACTCTGCTTGCTATGTACTGAACCGTGCCATGTTGAGACCTATGATTGAGAAGACACCATATGAGCTGTTCAGAGGAAGGAAGCCGAACATTTCCCATCTAAGAGTCTTTGGGTGCAAGTGCTTCGTCCACAACAATGGAAAGGACAATCTGGGCAAGTTCGATCCGAGAAGTGATGAAGGAACGTTTGTGGGTTATTCCACACATAGTAGAGCCTACAAAGTTTACAACAAGAGGACAAGGAAGGTGGAGGAAAGCATCCATGTGGTCTTTGATGAAAAGATCATGGCAGGTAACGTTGTCCATGATCCAAATGCTCCTCCACTGACTGAAGCAGACAGGGAACAGTTCAATCTCGCTGATGCTGAGGAATTCATCCCCACTACGGACATGAACATTGAAGAAGAAGCATCCCCAGATCAAGATGCAAGTGTACCAAATGGAGATTCTGAAACTCAGGGGGAACAACTATCCCCATCTCAGGACCAATCCCCATCTCAGGAACAATCTGAAGAAGCTACACACCATGAAGAGGAAGAAACGCGACGCAGCACTCGTATCCATGGGCCCCCATCAAGACTCATGGACTACGTATGCAACTGTGCTTCGCTTCCCTCCTCTGATATATCTCCAGAACCCAATGAGAAGGTTTGTTCCATACTTACACTAGATCCTACATATCATGCCTTCTGTGCTTTTGTCTCCACAGCTGAACCAAGAACAGTGAAAGATGCCCTAGAAGACCCTGAATGGGTCAATGCTATGCAAGAGGAACTTCATCAATTTGAGAGGAATAAAGTATGGAGACTAGTTCCCAGACCTAAGGATCGCTCCGTCATAGGTACCAAATGGGTGTTCAGGAACAAGATGGATGAGAGAGGACAAGTGATAAGGAACAAAGCAAGACTGGTTGTAAAAGGCTACAATCAACAAGAGGGAATTGACTATGATGAAACCTTTGCGCCAGTTGCAAGATTAGAAGCAATACGCCTCTTGATCGCCTACTCTGCCCACTATGGATTCAAGCTGCAACAAATGGACGTCAAGACAGCGTTCCTGAACGGGGTACTAAAGGAAGAAGTTTATGTGGAACAAACACCTGGATTCGAAGATTCTTCCTATCCTGACCACGTTTACATACTTGATAAGGCACTCTATGGTCTGAAGCAAGCTCCTCGTGCCTGGTATGAAAGACTTTCTCAATTCCTCTTATCTCATGGTTACGTAAGAGGGGAAGTAGACAGAACTTTATTTCTATTAAGAGAGGGAAAGCATACCTTGGTAGTACAGGTATATGTGGATGACATAATCTTTGGTTCCACCAACGAGCACTTAGTTACCAAGTTCACAAAGCTGATGGAGAGTGAATTTGAGATGAGTATGGTGGGCGAACTTAAGTTCTTTCTAGGCCTACATGTTGTCCAAACAGAGGAAGGAACAAAGGTGCATCAACAAAAGTACCTACGAGAGTGCATCAAGAAGTTTGGTATGATGGATGCAAAGAATTATTCAACTCCTATGTCCCCAAATGACTCAATAGGAATGGATGTTGACAAGAAAGAAGCTGATCAAAAGGTCTATCGTGGAATGATAGGCTCATTGCTTTATCTAACCGCAAGTAGGCCTGATATCATGCAAAGTGTATGTTTTTGTGCTAGATTTCAAGCAAGTCCTAGAGAAACTCATGTCATTGCTGTGAAAAGGATCCTGCGTTACCTTAAGGGGACTGATGATCTATGTCTGTGGTACCCAAGAGGGGGAAGTCTTGAATTACTAGGGTACACAGATGCTGACTTTGACGGACACAAGCCAGATAGGAAATCAACATCTGGGATGGCTCAATTCCTTGGCCCTTGTCTTGTGTCTTGGGGATCAAAGAAACAAACCACTGTCGCCCTTTCCACTGCCGAAGCTGAGTATGTCGCCGCCGCAGCTTGTTGTTCTCAACTCATATGGCTCAAACAACAGCTAAGTGACTTTGGCATCATTTTAGGTAACGTTCCTATACTTTGTGATAACACCAGTGCTATTGATATTTCTAAGAATCCTGTGCAGCACTCTAGGACTAAGCATATTGACATAAGACATCACTTCCTTCGTGATTGCGTGGAGAAAGGGATTGTCTCTATGGAACATGTCCGCTCTGAGGATCAAATCGCGGATATCTTCACAAAGCCACTAAACAAGGCTCCCTTTGAGAAATTACGTATGGGTCTAGGTATGATTTCTCTCAACTAATCTTGATCTTCCTTGAAACCCCCAATGATTGGAGAAATTAGTGAGTTTATTCATCTTGAGTATTAGTCCTTCAAGCATATTAATACCTGCTCTTCTATGAAATAAACCTGAGTCCTTTGAACTGCTTGCATGATCTATACGTGATTAGGAAAGATACCTTGCTAGAGATTGAAATTGATAAATGCATGATTCCTTAGGCAAAGGTCTTATTTTCAACCCAAAAGATCCCTCTTGATGTACTGATCCCTCAATACAAGCCCAAAGGATAGAGGGAATCTACGGCCACCCTATAAACCTTCATGATCGATAGTCCTATGAGCCATGTTTTCCATCCACAACTGGACTCCCTCATCATGATATAAAATGTTTTAATTCATATTATGTGATATTTTTCTATGTGATGTTCTTTTGTACCATCTCTGGTAAACATACCCCAAGCATCACAATACCTTCGATATCAGATTGAGAAAGGAAAGGATAAGGGTTGAGATTTGAAATTGCTGAGGGGATTAATTGCTCTGAGGTGACAGATACATGCACACGGCAGAAGCCTAAAGGGCTAGAATAGGTTCTGGAACCGAGAAAGTAATGATGGCTTTTGAGTTTATTTGATTGGAGGAAAAAGCGGCACAATTATGGAAAAACCGTTCAGATTTGGAAAAAGGATTTTTGAATTTGAAAAGTGTGATCTGGTGTTCAGATATGGAAAATTCGGCAAGTATTTAAATGTTTCTCCCAGATCTCCATCGTCCACAACTTTTCTCTACCCTCTCCCAAACACAAACTCTCTCAGAAACCCTCCCTGCAACAATGGTGAACACCACATCTGTTTCTCTCACAGGGAATGAAAGCCCAGAGACTCTACGTCGCATCCTGGCTTCCCTGGGCATCCCCACAGAATCCCCAAAGCCACAATCCCCAGCCAAAGAACCCACATCCCCACCAAAAGAAACCCCCAAAGAACCTTCATCGTCTCCTAAAGAAACCCTTCAAGAACCCTCGCCGGCAAAAGAAACAACACCGCCGGCCACACCCACCTTATCCCAGTCTAGTACCTCTACTGAAAAGTTAGCCTCCCCTACCACTGAAAAAATCCCAAGCCCCATCTCTCAAGAAAAAACCCAACAAGAAACCACGCCTAGCCCTCCAAACTCCTCTCTCCCACAAACTGACCTAATCCTTGCCGAAATCCAGGAGGAGAACTCGCCCTTATTTAAGGGAAAGTTCCCTGAAATTCTAGAGCTCAGTGAGGAAGATGACGAGCCTCAGGAACCAGTGCTCAAAAGAGCAAAAGTGGAGCCTTCTCGTCCACGTACAAGGAGCGCTGCAGCCAAGCCACCCAAAGGAAGGAAAGTTCCCAAACAAGTGGCTGCAGGAAAGGCCTTGGGGAAACGAACCATCATCAGAGACCTTCTGTTTGATGAGGAGTTTCTGGTCGCCAACAGGATGGACATCCTGGTGGACATCATACGCCACCAAGGTTGGGAAAATCTATTCTGCACTGCTCCAAAGGTGAATGAGGGGATGATAAAGCAGTTCTACAGCTCCTTCACCATTACTGAGAGGCCTCACGCCATACAAGCCTCCTTCGTCCTTGGGAAGGACACCCACGTGGTCTCAAGCACCGAACTGGGAGTCATACTCGGGGTTCCTCACGAAGGATTTGAAGAGTACGTCAAAGGGCAGTGGCCAAAAGATATAGGGCTGGCTGCTATCCAAAGGGTTTCACAGGATTACTCAACTGAAGTTGTTGGGGAGATGACCACTTCGTCCATGGGGGTAGCAAACCGGATCTTGCACAGCTACCTTATAAGTAACATTACCCCCAGAGAGCAGAAGCGCACAACCATTCTCATTCAGGACTGCCTTCTCATGGACAAGCTCCTCCTCAGGCAAGCCATTAATCTACCAAAGATTATTATGCTACACATGGCCCATGCCAGGAGGAACGATAGGCATGGTCTTCCCTTCCCAGGAGTAGTAAAGAAGATCCTAGAGTACCTGAGGGTGTATGAAGCTGGTCCCTCTGAGGTTGTGTTTGCTAGGGAGTTGGCTGAAGCAAATTTAAGGAAGATGAAGTTTGAGAAGAATGAAGATGGTGATTGGGTCCGCTCTGCTGAATTTTGTGAAACAGAGCATGTAACTGAGGACCCTCCACAGGAACAGAGTGAAGAACCAACTATGGTCTATCAACATCAGAGGATGGAAGAGTTGTGCTCACTGGTTGCCACCTTGACTGAACAACAAAGGCTTCTGGTGAATGAAGTTGCTGCCTTGAAGGCTGAGATACGTCGTTGGACGTCATCCAACTAGAGGTTCCCTTGGCAGTATAACAGTCTCTTCTCCACACCTTTCCTCCTCTATCTGACCCCCACTCTCTGTTCCTAGCACATCTATCCTTCTTCTTTTGCGCTTATTGTACCCTTTGCTTAGGGTTTTATGTGTCTTCTTTTAAAAATTCTCTATGCTTGTGTTTTCTTTTCCTTGTCCAGTATCTGTATCAGCGTCCGTTCTTATGACGCTTGTTTAAATCTATGATTAGTTTGTTTTGATGAGTTCTGGAGTTCTTTTATTTCAAGTACATGTTTAGACTTACTTTTTGATGATGCCAAAAGGGGGAAGAAAGGAACGGTCAAGGTTTGAGGGGGAACATCTGTACTTAATCCTTATAAGTAACGTTCCCTTAGGAGAATTGTTTAGATGTGTTTTGGAAGTATTCAATGAGTATGTTTGTCACCATCAAAAAGGGGGAATTTGTTGAAGCTACAGCTGAAGTAAAGTTCCTTCTGGTTTTGATGGTAACAAACATTCCTACTAATGTATACTTGAGTGTTTCAGGATGTCTACTCTGAGCAGGAACGTTACTCAACAGAGGCGAACTAAATAAGGAAAGAAATGGCTGAGAAGAGAATGACGAAGAAATCTCGTTTCCTTTATGGAAAATATGATTGAGCTGCAAAGATTTCATGAAGATCTTAAGGAATAAGATATATTTAAAAGATGGAAATAATATCTTCTTATGCGAAAGATATATTTTCCATAATCTTGTTTATTTCCTAGTTTAAACCTAGTTTTATCTTTGCTATATAAACTAGTCTTAGGCTTGGGAATTAATAGACGATTGAGTGTGATTAACTTGTGCGAATCAAGTGTGATCGTCCATAAGAAGAACAAGAAGAAAAGAGAGAAAGGGTGAGCAATACTTTGTCTTAGGCGTTGAGTTTGGGCTCGAGTGAAAGAAGAGATTCGTGATCGTAATCCTTGCTTTCTTTTGTAACAAACAAGAAATCAATAAGATAAGTATACTCATTCAAATCCTTCAAGTGAGAAGCTTGAAGGTAGTGGTTTTGCTCAACTATTAGTGGTTGAGGTTTCCACTCTAAATACTTGTGTTCTTCTATACTTCCTGCGTTAATATTCCGCTGCTACACCTCTGAAGGAACAATACACTTTGTTCCCTCAGAAGTAATTGAACTAACGATCCAACAGAGCAGTTTAAGGTGTTGCTTACAAGGGGTTTGAAGGAGAGGCGACATGAATCCTACTCAGGTTTAAGGATCTTCCAACTGATGTCGGTTTCCGTCCTTTCGGGTCTTCTATGGTGGCACTCTAATACTTCACACTTACAAGATCAGGTAATTTAATTTTTTGGACTTTGAAACTTCAAATAAGATCAAAGTTTATATATAATGTAAATGACCTATCCTTAAACGTTCTATCTAACGGTTTCTATTAACCTATTATGATTTATTGAACAAGATAATCAAGACCAAAAAAAATAACGTAAAGTTTTAATAAGTCACCACAAACTTATTTCATAAATACGAATTATATTAATCATAGCCACAACCACAAAGTTGCATAATGCGTAACATCACTAAAGGCTAATCATTTATGCTATTGTGAAACTAAACTAGGTGGGATTGCTCTTCTTCTTCTCCATATTCTGGAGCTTCTTCCCTCTATTCAACGCAGTATTCACATTCCCACAAGAACGTGCGATGCTAACAAAGGAGCGTTCCTCTGGAATGTACCGACTCTCATCCTACTACTTTGCGCGAATGGCAGGCGACTTACCAATGGAACTCATCCTTCCATCAGCCTTCATCACCATAACATATTGGATGAGCGGCCTAAAGTCATCTCTCCTCACATTCCTTCTAACCCTCTCAATAATCCTATACAACGTGTTGGTCTCCCAAGGCCTCGGTTTAGCATTAGGCGCAATATTAATGGATCTAAAGCAGGCTACAACTCTAGCTTCTGTCACATTGCTAGTCTTCTTGCTTGTTGGAGGATACTACATTCAACACATCCCAGGTTTCATAGCTTGGCTCAAGTATTTGTCGTTTAGCCACTATTGTTATAAGCTTCTTGTTGGTGTTCAGTACTCGGAAAATGAGTTGTATCAGTGTGGAATGGGGATGCATTGTAAGGTGGAGGATTTTCCGGCTATTAAAGCTCTTCTTGGTATACAAAATTTGGGGTATGATGTGGCTGCTCTCGCTATGATGCTTGTGGGTTATCGACTTTTGGCTTACGTCGCTCTTAGATTTCGACAACAAAGGTGATTCATTAGATGTGACTAAGGTTCAACAAGATTTGAGTTTGATTGATATTTGATTAGGTATGATTATGTTATGATATGAATAACTAATGAAAGGTATTAACAAACATTGTTGTATGCAATTTAGTGTAAATTTTATTACCATATACAATTTGAAGTTCATATTGGAATAAGAGTTGTTGCTTGATCATTATGAAATATAAAGTCCAACTTTTAAGGTTTATGTTTGGTTTTTATCTTTGTTGATGCAGATGTTCTATTACTGATTCTAATGGAATAAAAAAATGGTTACGAAACATATACAACATGGACATCCTCAGTGAGAAATATCCCTGCTACTCAAGCTTCCCATTTCCAAAACACAAGCACCTTTTTGACGTACCTTGTAGGTAACGAAGGATCCATTTGACTCCTTTCCAATGCTTCTTCCTTAGATTTGATAGGAAGCGTCTCACAACGCCAATTGTGTATGCGATATCAGGCCTTGTACACACCATAACATACATAAGACTGCCTACTACTAATGCATAAGTGGTAGTCTTCATTTCCGGCTTCTCCTTCTTACTTGTTGGACTCTGCTCCGATACGAGATTGAAATTTCTAGCCAGTGGAGTGCTCACTGGCTTTGCCTTTTGCATGTTGAATCTTTCAAACACCTTTTCAATGTATTTGTCTTGGGATAGACATAGAAACTTCTTTGATCTATCCTCGATAATCTTCATCCCAAGAATCTGTCTTGTAGGTCCCAAATCTTTCATGGAAAATCTCTTGCTCAAGTCTTTCTATAGAGCGGCTATCTTCTTTCAATCATGACCTACGATCAACATGTCATCAATGTAAAGGAGAAGTACGAGGAAGTCTGATAAGCGGTATTTTACATAGCGCAACTATAGGTTATTAGCTCATTTTGTATAGGATTATGCTAGATGTTATGACGTATTTTGTAATCATGGAGTTTTGGAGAGTTGAGTTACACATGAGATTACAGAAGATGATGCGGAGCATTGAAGCATAAGAAGAGGAGTCGAAGCTGAAGAAGACCACAGGTAGCATTGGAAGCAGCTGAAGACGAAGCCAAGGAAGCCACAGAAGCCAAATCCGCGACCGCGGGTAACAAACCGCGATCGCGGAAAACCTACTGGACCAACCAAGATCACAGAAGACATTCCGCGACCGCGGGTCCCAAACCGCGATCGAAGAAATTCCATCTGAAGAAGCCAGATTACATAACAAAATCCGCGATCGCGGGTCCAAAACCGCGATCGCGGAAATCCGTCAGAGAAGACTTTCTTCATTTGCCCGATTTAGTATGTTGTGCTAAGTTTTGTAACGTTTTTATAACGTTTTTACCTTCAATTTGTCAGTTGAATTCTGCAGAGATTTATAGGTTTTAGGTGTTGATGATCTTCCATGATCTTACACATTCTATTTCCAAGTTTTGAGAGTTTTGCTCAAGAACTTCATGAGTTGCTAAGTCCGTTTGTTTTGCTTGACATTTGAAGCTTTCGGATTGATTAAGTTGTAAGATTTCTTTCCTTTGTTCTACTCTTATGATTGTCTCTATTCTCTTGTGTGTATTGTTATTGAATTAGATTTTCTCATTTAGATTGGCCATCTAAGTAGTTTCATCTCATTCATACTGCTATTGTTTGGTTATTTCTAGTTGAAATGCCATACTTGTTTGTAGCACACACAATTTGCATGAACTAGTTGTGAATGTCAATTGTGAAGAGAATTGAGTACATGTCGAGTATCTGACTAGTTGTCTATGGTATTGCATGTATCTATCCATTCCTGAACTTAAAGCTGGTTTATTATTGAATCTTGATAGTTTCAAGGTTATAGTTGAGTAAGGGTTATTAGGACTAGTTGGACTAATAACTACATTAGAACAGGGATTAGAACGATCATATGAGTAATTCGACATAGGATTAAAAGGAGTTTATGATCAACTTGTTAATCTTTTAGTGGATAATTGTCAAGTGAAACACCTTCCATTGATATATTTACAATCCAAATCAACCTTCGTTACTTTGTTCTTCAAACATACAAAAATCCCCCCCCCCCCCCCCCCCCCCTTGGTTACTTACACTCGTTGATCATTATTATAACTTTAAGAACCGATAACCTGATTCCCTTGGGATTCGACCCTTGCTTGCCTACTATACTTGTTAGTGAGCTTGTTAGGATTACTTGACTTGGCATACCACAATTCGCCTCGTCAAAGTCACCGCTTGCATACCTCTTCATGAAGACATAGTGGTCATTCATGGTTTTCTTGAAGTCATGATCTGCCATGAGTGAGTCGAACTTCTTGTACCACTGCTCTGGGGCCTGTTTGAGGCCATATAGACTCTTCTTTGGTCGGCATACCAAGTTTTTCTCTCTTGGGACCTTGAACCCTTCAAGTTGTTCCATGTATATATCCTCCTCGAGATCACCGTGAAGATCGTCTGTCTTGACGTCGAGTTGTTCAATCTCCCAAATCCAGTCTAGATCCTAGACCAAGTACAAATCAGATCTTCACTACCGGAGAAAATATCTCTGCAAAATAGACGCCTTTCTTCTGGCTGAAATCTTTCACGCCCAATCGTGCCTTGTATTGGGGCTTTATGCTGCTCTCCTCGTGCTTTATCCGATACCCCCATTTGTTCTTCAAGGCTCTCCTTCCTTTTGACAGCTCCACCAACTCATAAGTGTGGTTCTCATGGCTCATCTTCCATGGATTTTACCCCCTTATCCTTGTGAGTTCCATTTACAGCCTCTTCAAAACTTTGTAGGGGGCCCTCGTTCGTTAAGGTCATATACTCATCTAGATTGTATCGAGTAGATGGTCTCTTGTCTCTGGAGGACCTCCTAAGCTTAGGCTCTGGCTCCGGCTCGGGGCTTCACTCTTCTGGTTCTGATATTCCTATTAAATTCACTATAAGGTAATCAATAATATTCCTATAAGGTAATCAATAATATTTATAGCACATTATAATCCATAAAATTCACTTTAACTATATACTTGAAAAATATATACATTTTAATTGGTGCTTAGTCTGAAAAGTCCATGGATATTTGGATTATGATATTCCTATGCTCCATGGATATTTGCCTTCTCGGTTATCTTCATAAAAAATGTTCACTCAATTGTGCCAAAATGTTTATTTTGATTTTTTTCATTAATTTCATTTTTTTGTTTATTGAGTTTTCGATGTGAGTATGCCATGAATATTATATGTTCATAGACATGAGCATTGAAGTTTAAAGTAATGAACATTTATGATCGGTGCCACGAACATGAGTGTATATCGTTTAAAGGCACGAAGACTTAAATTGTATGTTTTCTGAAAAACATCTGTCTAAAAAGTTCAAAAAAAAATTAAAATATAATTTGTTTGAAAATTTAGCAAAAATACATAATTTCAAAGGCACGTGAAAAATATGAGTATCTGTAGTTTTGCAAGCAAGATTCTTGAAAAAATCTGGGACAACTAAAAGTAGTTTCGTATGAGCCAACGATAGATCACGAGACAATGGAATCAGATTCAACAAAACCCTTGCGGAAACATGAAGACCAAAACAACTGTTTAGTGTAAATTATTATACGCATGTGTATATGTGAAGTTCAGAACAATGATGTTATTTTGTAGTTATACCCCTGGATGCATTGTTGTTCAATATAATAAAAAAATTCATAACTTAAATGTAATTAATTATACATCTGTATACATTGCTGCAACAAAATATAATCACATTAAAACGTTACATTTAAACAACACTTTGTACACTAAACTCAAATCTAGATAATCTTAAACGCCACCTGCGTATTCTATTCGGCACGTGGGACATGTAGTGTCATAATATAACTAGGTCTGAATACAATCGGAATGAAATACATGTCTACAAGGCAATATCGAAAGTTCCATGCCTAAACCTAACCCAAATGGAATTAAAAAAATACACAGTGACCCCCCCTACTTTGTTGGAGGGTTGCAACCTCCAACAAAGCGTGTAAAGGATTCGTTGAAGAATTAGATGACTCTGATATGTTGTCGGGTGATGGAACAGGAGCTCCAACCAGTTCATCTTGCTCCAAGTCAATGATTTGTTGAAGTGATCGAACATTGACAATAATATTTGGGCATCTGTGGGGATACAAGGTTGGGGTTTGTGAAGCCAGATAATTATTGTCGAAGTCATGTACAAGGCCAACAACGCACATGTTCTGTATAAAAAAGGTTATATCTGCTCCATCCAAAACAAATCTTGTGTGCGTCTCACTTATGGGAATACCACCCCATTTAGAAGAGAAAGTGAAAGTATTAATTGTTGTACCGACTTGTTGACGATAGCGTATTACAAAACATCCCTCCATATCTCTCACGGTTTCATAGTGGGCCGATATAGTGATCATATAACTCCCAAAAAGGAGATGGTACATCCCCTCGGTTATTTGTGGAGGCAACACGCTTACATCAACTGAGTCGTTTAGAGACATAGTTAACCTAATTGTACATATACAATTAGAGATTTTTTGAAAAAAATATGATATAAAAAAGTATTAAAGGAATAGAATGTAATTTCAACCATAAAACAAATAAATAATTCACATCAAAATGCAAAAAACACGCATTACAAATCTACCCATCACAGCCAAGTCACGATTCATCTAAGATCATGTAATCGAATTATAATATATAGAGTATTGCAAGGTTGATGGTAATTGCAAAGTTGCTAAGATAAACTGATGCTTAGAATATAATACTAAGGTTCATAATATTCAGGACAACTATAGTTTCATGTACTCACTTTTTAATGTACAACAACATTGTTGTTTTGATGATGTTAGGCAACGATGCTAAAACAAAAGACACCCTAAGCCAAAGTTAAGAAAGATAGGTATGCGACATTTATCCAATTTATAAGTTAAACAATTTCAGTTATCTAATGCATGAATCTGGATAATACCTTAAACCAAGGTTATAGAATGATGTATTTACAAAATAGAGATCAATCATGTAAGGAAGAAAAGAGTTTTGAGAATAAAGTTTACCTAACAAATCGAAGCAGGAGGTTGGTCTCGAAATTGGATTTGCAATAATTTATATAGTGTTCGTAGAGAATATCGAACTCCATGATGCACAATTTAATAGCAACAGGGCATGATCGATTATGGAGGGAGGAGGTGGAGAAGATGGAGGAGGTGGTAGAGAAGATGGAGGAGGAGGTGGTAGAGAAGATGGAGGAGGAGGTGGAGATCGAGTTTTACAGAAATAAAAAAAAATCGGTGTTTAGGGTTTAGAATAATGGACTTAATTGGTATTAAGTATCATATTATTATTTAAAATTTTATCTAAAAATAAAAAAATAAAACCTTCTGAGTTGGATTTTCCAGAATATTGTTGCCAAAGAAAAAAAACGTATAAAATAAAATAAAATAATAAGACACAGAACAAACTTATAAAGCGGAATACGAAAATGACTGTAGAATATCATATGACCGTATACATTACTGTTTCAAATTGTTGAATACGAACATGACCGTAACATTTTTAACGGTCGTAATTATATATGTTTTGACGAAAACGAAGCAAGCTGTAAAATACTTTACACCTGTATTAAATGTGAAACCTGCATATTTTTTCTGGAAAAAACTTCTTACTATTTGATTGCAACTATTTACAAAATGGTAAGAAGCATTAGTGCATCAAACATCAAAGAATAAATTGTTTTATTTACATTTTAAAGCAATACATCACAATCTCCGCGACACTTCTTTGTACACAACATTAACCGTATGATTTACAGCTTCATTGTTCTTGTCAAGAATCAAGAATTTTAAGCTTTTTTGATCTGTGACTCGGGAGATTCCCACATAAAACTAACCATGAGTGAAGACATGCCTTCGAAAAAATATCCCTACATTAGACAAAGACTGTTCTTGGCTCTTGTTTATGGTCATGACAAAACAAACCATAATCGAGAACTGTCTTCTTTGGAACTTGAAAGGCAATGTGGAATCTGAAGGACTTAGAAACATTCTCGGAATAGCAACTTTATTACCAATGTTGCTACCCAAAATTACAACCGCCTCAATGACTCTCGTCTCAAGTTCAGTGATTAACAACCTGGTGTCGTTGCACAGACCGGACGATTGATCGATATTCCTCAACATCGTGATAGGAGCACCAACCTTTAGCTTGAGTATATAATTTGGAAGACCTGAGCATTTTATGTTGTTTAAGAAGTCGTTATTTATACAACAAATACACACAACGGTTTTACTGTTTTTTGGTGGTGCAAATCGAAACTGTGGGTCGACCCAGCTCGATGGAAGAGCGCGGTAGACTCTGTGATGAATTCTCAAAAAGCTGAAAAATCTGAAATTGGCACATTCAGTTTAAGAGCTAAGCAAGAGATTCCCCTAATGAAAGCAGCAATATTATGGGATGTTGGGCATCATAGCTTCTTAATAGTTGAAAAACTTGAAACCCCTTACAACACATAGTTTTCCATGCAAGAAATATGAATGAAAATTTACTGTTGCATCTTTGAATACATTGAAAGGCTAGACAATTCATTCAGAAAAATAGAAAAAAAATATATATATATATATATATATATATATATATATATATATGACAACAAAACTCTACAGTATGAGCTGAATATGAAATATAAAATTCATTCAGATTATTAACATCAAGAGTCATAGAAATGCATGAGCACTACACTTTTCATGAGATCATTTTTAATAAAGAAAAAAAATACTAAACCGCATCATGTAAAAATAATGAAACTAAGCTAAATATGGCTAAAACCTCATCAGCGAAAAGGATATACATAGAATTTGTCGGCTGAGGTGTAGAATAGAAGATTCATATTTCCTATTTCCCGATTAAACAATCTATGTAGTATATTCACTAAAGCTATTATGTTGCCTGAAATGAACTACATTTTCTCCCAAAGTGATGACTCTGATTATATTTTTTTTTTAACAGAGATTGTTTCAAAAAAATTCACAACAAAAGATATAATTATCTGTCAACAATCGACTCATCTCCAATAATTATCTTCCAACATTAAATTGACAAATTTGGCTACATGTTGGCATTAGCCTAACAAAGAGACTGTGCCTTGGTCTCCATCACAAACCTTAAATTATCACCTAAAACTCATCATTAATCACATAAAAAGTTTATCTTACCTTAAGTTATACAATAGCTATCGAGCACATTCTCTTGCAAGAAAAGAAGAGGCCGTCAAATTCTCAACCCTTATATATCAATTTTGTTGTCATCTTAATAATAATTTCATTCTCTTTTGGAATGCCTGTTTTATTTCAATATTATGATAAAAAGTTCATTCTTCAAAGAAATAAAAATAAAAATATGATACATAGTGTTATGTAGTGGCCAAAACTACGAAAAATACGAATTGAGGAACATAAAAAGATGCTTTAGATTGACTGCAAGGACTAACCTGATGAGTCTGGCCTGATTCATGGAGAATGTCTCGTCAAATTGGTGTTTCTTGGGGGTCTGGCAGAGGACTCTATCCCTTCCCTTCTAAACTATCATAATGCAAGACTCCAATTCTCGTAAACCTTGTGCAAGTCGATTCATTCACAACCCAACAATGGTCACAATGTAGTAATCTCCGATGGCTTTCTTATCCATAGTTACCACGATACCTATATAGAATTATTCATCACTAAAGCAGTTAAAATCAGTAATTCTCATTATAAAGTTTGTCGAATGCTAAACACTATTATAAGAGAGCCACAAAATCAGTAAATAAAATTACAGAATTGAAGAGTGGAATGCTGGTTTATGACCCCGAACACAATCACACGAATCGCATCCCAAAGAACAAAATATATAAAGCATTGACCATGAAAATAAGAAATTGAAACAAAAGAATACTATGTAACGAATCCACAAGAGCTAGCAACTCCAATATTTCAAGTCACATGCTTCTGCAAACACTATACACCAATTATAATTAGATAATATCATATATGATGGTATGTCACTAAGCAAAGTCGGGAATTTGAACGAAATGAAAAAAACTTGAATGTCAATGGATTTATGATTCTTCAAAAATCAACATATCATTGAGGATGTTTAGGATCTAAAAGTGGAAGATCAACTTGCAGATTTTAAAGACACAATGTGACAAAAGTAATTTCCGTATATTTGGATTAAATCCATATCTCCAACATCCAAACAAATCCAAGGACCCCTTTACATTTTCTTTTAAAGCAATTCTTAATCTCAATCTGCATAATGATCACCATCTATAAATCTTCAATTACAAAAACATATTAAAAAAAGTCTAGCAGATATAAATTTTCATAACTTGTGGAGTTTACCTTCACGGGTAACTTGAGGAATTGTGTGTCAACATCATAGATATGAAATCTGGAAAGTAGGATAATCATTAGCAATATACAAGTAAAAAAAAACATTGAGAAAGGCAACTAACTGGAAGTAAAATGCTAAGAGAAGGCTTACACCAATGTCTGCACAGTTTCAAACTGGCATGAAATTTGTACTTTCTTAATCTACTCAGGATTCAAATGGTTCAATATCACTTCTGTACGGGCGATTTCTAGACTGTCATTCTTATTTCCTGATACAACACAAGTATTGGATCACTCTATAAAAAAACCCAAAATCCATCATCAGTAGGAGACCAAAAACAACATCCAACTTAAATACTCATGTACAAAAAAGTCTTACCTTTGTTAAAATGTCCATAGCAAGAAGATCTTTAGCTGACAGTGAAAGCTCCAAAGAACACTATATAAACCATGGAAGATATAAGGTGCTAGCAGTTCTTTTTCGTTATTAGGTAAAACAACACACTTAAATACGATTTAACAACACACTTAATATGATGCATGCTAAATGACAATACTGCAGTATCTCATACCCTTTTAGCATTCTTTAGCTACCAGTATGCTACAGTCTTGACTCTTGACCAATGTAAGAACTTGAAAAATAAGGTGAATCAAAGCTATGAGCTCTTAATATAATTCAATAAACAGTAAAAATAAGGTGAAATGGATTCTTCGGTGTAAATTCACAAAGCCTCTAACGCAATGAAAAAAATCATAATTTAACAATCCAATGACCACAATATGAATTTCCAAGTTAAAAACAGTGATCACAGTACTCTCACTCTGCTGAAGCAAAACACACCTCATGTTAAATAACTTACCAATTTGGCAGGCTGCGTGGACGACCTTGGCATTAACAATGCCATCATCTCATGCATGGTGATAACAACCATCATATCAGCTTCCGAACAGAGCCTTAGATTGTAAAATGAAGAACAAAAATTGAAAACCCTATAATCTTACAAGTTGTAAGAATATACCAAAAGTTGCAATATGTTAGTGAAACCCACTTTTGAGAAAACATTTCATGAGTAGTGAATTGAACTTTTAAGAAAAAATCGATTAAGAATTCTTGTATTAAACTTTGCACAACATTAAAACTTGTTAACCAATGAACTTTCCTGTTATCCTTCTACAGTCAAGTTTAATTCAAGACTCTTTTACACCTAATTAAGCCCTTTATACTCAACAAACATAGATTTCATACCGAAGTTATATCTCATGCATGCGTAGATTCAAAGAGAAGAATCATATTTTCAATACAAAAAGTAAATCAACCTTACAATTCAAACGCATCAATTCACTACAAAAAGAAGGTCATGCTATGGATGTATGGAAGAAAGCAGCAAAGTACAAATTCTATACTCCAACAATGACCTCACAACTGTTGAAGCCAAATCATTCATAGAGGGTGTAGAAATTCTTGTTCTTTATCAAAAAAGTGAGTCAAATTTACTTTAAACATGTAGAGTAGAACAAAACAGTAAAAAACTGAAGTATTTTTTTAAAATCTACTATATAACTACTAAAGCAGAATGCCTTACTCTCACCTTAGCTATGCCACGTGGCAAGAAGGCTTTTCAGCCTGTTCATCTGTCTGCCACGTGGCACAATATAATTGGTTGCTTTTTTGTCCTTTTTTTTTTGCCAATTTTTTTTGTGACATTGCTGTCTAATCTTGACCGAATTTATTTAGAAGAATTTTAGGAAATCTTTTGTAATTTCAGTATCAAAAATATATTTCTTTTTTTTGCCAATTCACTAATAATATAAAGTAATTCCCTAATTTACCTAAACATAATCTTTATGTTATTAACCTAAAATCAATATAAAACTAACATGTAAAACAAGCCACTTTTCAGTTCAATGATATAAACCTGTGCAACAAAGAAAATTAAACCTGTAATGCCAAAAAAATGAAACCCAAACGCAAACAACTGAAAAACCATTATTAAATTTCACCCTAGACCAAAACTGATATGAACCTGCATAAAAACTGATATGAAACCCTAAAGAAAAAATATAACATTATTACAACTCTTTCTGCATAAAAAACTGAAACCCTAAATGAATATGCAACAATATAATGAAAAGGATACTATTGCCCAAAATTCTGGACTGAAATTTGGACAAACCTGTAAAGCAAGAAAAAGAAAATTAATAATACATAACATAAAATCTGTAATTACTGCATTCCAACAACCCAGAAAATCTGTAAAGCAAGAAAAAGGAAAGACAAATCAAAAAAATGTACACAATATGCAAGTTGTATTACTGCATTTACCTAAAAGAGTTTGAAAACCTTTAAAATCGTACACAATCTGCAAAGCAAGAAAAGGAAAGACAACTCAAAAGGCAATAAACACAATCTGCAAGCTGCATTACTGCATTACTGCATTTACCTAAAAGATTTTGAACACCTTTAAAACAGTACACAATCTGCAAAGAAAGAAAAGGAAAGACAAAAATAATCTACCTTTCTAAGATCTTCCAAATAAAACATATCGAAAACTAGCACAAAAATAATTATTACAATTAACTTGCTGCTGCAAATGATAAACGTACAAGCACTAATAATTAAACAAGATGAGAAATTATAACACATCAACCTCTTGCTGCAAAGAAGGTTTTTGCACTGATCAGATATTCAGATATTCAGATATTCAGATATACAGATATAGAGGATGAAGGTTTGCATGAAAACTATAATGTTTTACCTTTTAACATAAATGTTTGATGTTTTACCTTTTTATTTCTAATCTGCTTAAGAGCATTGTCAAGATGATGCTCAACACTCTGAAGCTCCTTAAGACTCAAGTTATCAAGATAGATCTTACTTCTGATTCTTCTACATGAGTTCCATCCTGGCTTGGAGCTTTGAGTGCTCCATTGTGTAGCTTCCCTTGATACAAATGTATTCATTAAAAATCTTGGGTTATACTTATACTATTGATTATTTTTTTAAATTGACATGTTATGAAAAGATATGCATTACATATGATGAAATATCTGTAGGCAGAATGAGCTGCTTCTCTGAGCAAGAGTATCTCTCATATCTTTCCAGATCCTCTCCACGCTGCTCATGAAAAACAGTCATTAGCAAAAAAAAAATCAATATAATTGATACATAGAACACTCATACGAATATCGATATATATGATCGATATTCGATATCTTATATATTTGTATCAATACCTTTACATAATCCATTTCCTATGAACAAAACAAGCATAAACCAAATTCACCACCATTAACATATATTTCAAACTAAACAATAATTTACCACCAACCCATATCTTTTTAGAAAATAGTTATCAAGAAAGTCATAAAACAGGGAAACACAATAATATGAATCAGAAACATGTTAGAGTCTCAAATCAAATAGAAATAGAACATTGGAAGATTATGGTTTCTAATTTAAGTTGTTTGTCTATATCAGTGAGAAAGAGAACATGTGTGTCAACTGTGGATCTTGCGGGATGACTTTGTTGAATCGCAAGCTACTCCACGGCTCATCCCAAATTGAAGATTAAATCGTTCAACCAAACCATCTGTTGTTCCCAATATAGCAAAAATTCGAACATTGATGGTGTAATATTGTAAAGACAGAGAGAGAGAGAGAGAGAGAGAGAGAGAGAGAGAGAGAGAGAGAGAGAGAGAGAGAGAGAGAATGAGGAACAAATGGAAGAGAGAATGAGGAACAAATGGAAGAGAGTTTTCCTCAGTTTTTCTCATTCACAGATCTGAAAGATAAACAAGTTGAAAAAAATCAAAAGAAGAGAATCGCACCTCAAGAAAGGGATCTTCAATCGACATGTGAATCGTAGGAAAAGCTCAATCTTAGATCTTCTCCTCTATGTTTCTTCAAGAGATTTCTCAGAATATTATTAAGAGAAGTGGAGGTGAGGGCTGGGGTTAGAGAAACGATTGCTCATATCTGAAAATGGAGGTGGGGGCGAGGGTTTTCTCAGATTTGGAATGTAGAACTAGAGGAGGGAGGGCTAGGGTTTGTGGAGTGTGGCTGTGTGAGTGTGGAGGTGCAGATAGATAGCAGATAGGGTTTCACTGTGTATAAAATTAAAATAAATGTTTTTTATTTTTATTTTTAATTTATAAAATGAAAAGCTCTTTTTTTTATTAAAGGAGTCCTTTAGGAAAAATCTCATTTCGGATAACTCGGTTATTAGTAATATTTTTCAATCAAATGAAATATATAAATATTACTTAAAGTTTGAGTTGTACATGTGTAATCTAATTATAATTGATTTTTAATTTATTTTAATTTTATATGTTATTCAGTGATTAGAATATAGTGTATAGTATGAGGATAAATTGTGAGAAAATGGACAACGAATGAAATAAAATCGATTAGGTAATCAATCAAGTAATCAATTAAAGGATTTTAACATTTTTATTCCAAATTGATATAACGGTCTTTCTAAGGGCATAGGTTAAGTTTACTCGAAAAGGAAATTGTAATCCCAAGAAGGAAAATATAAACCCATCACAATAAAGGATTTAATAAAATCTAGCATAAATCTACCAAGTCTTTCTACATTATAGACTCTTATCATATCTTATCCTATGTTTGATCTTTGTTTAAAAAAAAATCAGTATTTCCTTATGTTTTTATTGTAAAATGTTATACTTCAAATACGTTTATTGAATAATGTAGTGTATCGGCATGTTACACCGATATGTTTACAAATTTCTGTACAAGATCCAATCTCTCATACTTCAATTTTACCTGGTGGCGTCAAAAAATAAACCCAATGATACAACTTTCTATTTTTATATTTTGTAATTGTTGTCTCCTATGTAAATTATATTGAATATCATACATCAATTTTTATTTTTTTAATTTGAAAATATTAATCCTTTTTACTTGAATATTCTTTTTTTTTTGGCGTTTTTTAGGATTAGGACATTGTTTATTATTTTTTAATTTTATAAGTTTTTTAATAAATATAAAATATAAAAACATCCCGTGCAGGACACGGGTACTAATCTAGTAAATCTCTAATTCTCGATGTCGAGGTTCATGTGCACATCAACGCTAATGAAGTGAAGCAGCTAAATATTCTTACATAACGGTTATCACTTATTATCTGCAGCTAGTTTTTTTAAAGCAGTCACTGTTACTAACCCAACATATTATGAAGTAGATTTAATAACGAAAGATAGATGTAAAAGTTAACTCCTGGCATTTTTAATTGTCGATTAGAGAAGTATATCCTGCACATACTTATGCGTTATATAAACAATTCTTCAGAGGAATACAAACATGAAACATGGCGAATGTGCAGCCATGAATGCAGGAGCAATGTCATCACCCAACAGATGCCTCATAAATAAGCAATTTAGCTAGAATTCTTATAACATGCATTGTACCTTGTTTCAGATCCTCATAAAACCATTAAGCATCTACTTCCTTCGTCCCACAATATAAGCAACATATTCCGTTTTTGGCGTCCCAAAAAATACATAACATTTCAAATCTTTCCATTTTTATCTATATATTTTTTCCACATATACCCTCATCCAACTTCAACAATTTCATATCTATCCCTATTCTATTTTGTTTTTTCTCCTATCCTTCTCCTTTCTTTTCCATTATCAAAACCCAATATCAACTACCCACATTCAATTTTTTACCTATCTTCTCAGCTTTCTCTCAATCCAACTTCCCCCATTAAATTTATGCACTCTCTCTCTCCATAATAAAATTTCTCAGCACACATTCTCTCTCCACAATCAAATTTTTCAGCACTCTCTCTCTCCATACTCTCTCTTAACCCTAAAATCTCAATTTCCTCTATCTTTTCTATCCTTCCATCGCCACTCTCAAATTCTCAAGAACCCTAACAAATTTCTTCACTCTTCCTCCCTTCAATCTTGCAGATTTCATCATTCTCTTCAAGAACCCTAAGAAATTTCTTCACTTTTCCTCCCTTTAATCTCGCAATTTTTTTCACCCTTCTTCAAGAACCCTAAAAAACGACGCTATGAGTAACGACGGCTTGAGTTGGACTTCTGTAGATCTCGGGTTCGCCGGCGATAGTCCCCTCGCTTCCTCTGGATCTGGGTCTGAAGGAGTTGTTGAGCAGCCTGAAGGAGTTGTTGAGGCCACTCTTTGTCCTTCCCATGAATCTGCTGAAGGAGTTGTTGAGGCCACTCTTTGTCCTTCCCATGAATCTGCTGAAGGAGTTGTTGAGCAGCCTCCCTTAAAGTCCTCCGAGGGTGATGATGAGCCCGATACCGATGTGCTCGATTACAGTGATGAGGCCTATGGTGGCGATGAGCCTGATACTGATGTGCTCTATGACAGTGATGAGCCCGATACTGATGTGCTCGATGTTGGTGAAGAGATCGATCCTGATGTGCTCGATGGTGGTGAAGAGACGGGTGATGTTGATGAAGCTCTTGACCAACCCTCTTCTCAAGCTGATGCTCACAATGCTTGCTAAGTCCCTAACTCTATGTTTTATTTACTGTTATCATTGTGACTTTGTAATATTATGATTTCGGTTGGTGCCGATTAGATGTTGATTGTGGATGTTAAAGCTTATTGTGGATGATTTCAGTTGTTGATGATTAATGGATTACTGCATTTTGATGATTGTGATATACTGTGGCCTGAGTGGTTTGTTGATGATTTGTGTTGCTGTTTTGTGGATGATTTAGTGTTGAATCATGTTCACTTGCTGAATCTGTTGAGCCTTGGATGCTTTAAAATAAATGAAAAAGTCTGTCAAATCTGAGATGCAAATACTGCAAATTTCACGGGAACATCTGAGATAAAATAGGTTTTCATATTCTTGCTTACTTACAAAATTTGCTAAGGTCTAGCATAGCTTACAAAAATTGCTAAGGTTAGCATACTTACAAAATATCATAAGGCTTACAAAAGGTCCTTCTTGTGAATGTGATACATCCACATGAAGAAACTTTTGTAACTACTGCAAATTCACAAAATAACATAATCTTCAGTTTCTGCTTGTGTGTTTGTTGCATTTGATGGTCCTTCCTGAGCTTGTGTCTCGAGAAGTAGTGCACCACTTTGAACAATATCAGATGCTTGAATGACAGCCCACATTGGTGCCTCTACTTGTGTTGGTAGATTTCCTTGAGCTTGTAATCTTTTCTTGTTGACATGTGGCACATCATATTCATTGCCTCCTTTGTATTTCAATATCTCATTCATGACATATTGTAATGTCATCCACACATGACTAAGAGTTGTAGGATCTAGCTCGTAAAACGCTCCATGAACTACATCTAACATGTGATCTACATCCTTGGGCATTTTTGTGTGCATAAGTGATTGAATGCTTCTAAAGAATCCTAGGTCTAGAATGTTTAAGTCAGGACTATTAGGTGGTTGTTGAGTTAAAATGAAAGTAAAACCATCTTGTTTATATACCTGCTGCCAATCTTGATCATGTTGACATATATGAGGCTTTGCATTATCTTGCTGAATAAAGATGATCTTTTCTTGTCCATCTTCTGGCCATTTTGCTTTGATTGCTGGCACTATCTGGTTGATAAGCATGCTCCTTGTAACCTCCTTGTTTACTGATTCAATAAGCTTAGTCACCAATGTCCCTTTTGGTCTGTTTATGGATGATCTCTTGGCTGGCTCTTTGTATGTAAATGGAAAAATGTCGATCTTTCCATCGAAAGTGCAATGTCTCTCTGAATTGAACCTTGGTCTTGCTACTGCAGCAGTGAACATAACCTTTGGTATGAATTTGCTTGAACTAGCTGCTCTGTACTTGCCCTTCTCATTATGTGCTAGATAGACCTTTTGTGTCTTCTTGGTTAAAAAAAAACATTTCTCATCAATGTGCACAAAGTCAAACATTGGCTTAAACTGTCTCTTTGTTTCTGCTGTATCACCTTGTAATAGACTTAGTATCCATTGCAATTTTGTGTGTTTGTTGACATCCTTTAGTGTTGGATGAAGAGGATTGGTATGTGGCCTTATGACTCCCCTCTTGATCATTCTATGAGCTGTGCTTTTTGATATGTCAAGATTACTTGCTAAATCCCTTAAGCAAGACCTTTGTCCCATATTCAGATTAGCAATAATATCAAATGCTATTTGAATTCTCTTTCTACCTGAGTTGTGATATTTTGTGGTGACATCATATCTCTGATTTGCACTTCTTTGACTCTTTGCTATGCCCCATAATTTTCCTATGCAGAATCTTGATACATTGAATTCGGTTGCAGCTGCATTCACTGCCCCATGTTGTAGCTTTCCATTTGTTGATCTACTTAGAAGCCACAAAAGAATGTCCATTCTCTGGTCACTGCTGAGCCTGCTCCGTTGTGTCTGGTGATGATTTGTTGCCTCTGTTGTTTGCTCTACTTCTGGATTTGATGATGCCTCTGTTTCTTCATTAAATGATGCCTCTGTTTCTTCATTGAGTGATGCCTCTCCATCTGGTTCTGCATTGAGATCAAAGTCAAGTTGATGATGTTCCATGTCCCCAGCTTCTTGGTTAAGATCAAGTTGGAACTCACCATCTTTCATTTCTTCATCATCACTAATTAGAAAATGTTATTGGTCTGCATCATCATCTGGAAATAGAGCTGCTGGTTGATTAAGATCAAAATCTGAAGACATTTGGAGCAGGCAATGATGCCTCGGGTTTTTAAAGATTCTGATTTTTTTTATGGGTTGTTGATTAACTTGCAGGGTTTATATGTTCTCTTAAGAGAGGTGCAAAGTTGTAATTTCTGGTTTAGGAATTATACCCAATCCGTGTGACGGGTAATACTCACTTCCTATTGGTTCAAAATTGTAACAACTGAATTACTCTTCTTTTTATCTTTTATTTTATCATTATTTACCTGTCAAATCTGCACATGTCCATCAGTAATTAATGTTTCTCTTCTCTTTCTTTCTTTTCTTAATATCTGTGTTTTTTCTCAAATGTGGCTTATATATAGGGACAAAGGAGTATATACAATTGGAAACCATTAATTTATGGCTTAAAGTAGATTACATTGTTTACGGTTGGGAGTTCATCTTCAATAAATTACTCACACATTGATATGATACGTATTTTGGACTTTTAGGCATTTTAGGCATGAAACATGAATGCCAAATTGAAATGAAAATATGACTAAGAAAGGAAGCTTATTAGCACTGCATCAACTGAAAATTAGTACTGCTTTAACAATTTCAATTTTTAAGATCTCAGGAGACAAACCTTCCAGTTACGTTTAATAGTATATTCACGTCTGCAAACATGAGACAATGTAGAATCAACACCACTCAGCATTTCAAAGCAGCTTCCCAGCCAATCGTGTCCTACACTGTCAACATCAGTGTTCCCTTGAAAGGAAATTTCTCCCTCCAACAAATGGCCCACAGATAGCAACATCAATTGGCACTAGTCAATACTCCTGATCATCATGCCAAAGTTACTGTAAGTATTGTTATTTTAACAGAAAATATGGAGATATACGAAAAGAGAGTATGATTGGAAACCAAAAAAGTACCACCTAAATAGTGTTAAGTTTTTGAGGATATGCAACCAGTGTTATGTCCATCCCTGCAAAGTAGAAAAGTCTAACTTCGATTGTACTTCTTCCTTGATAAAGAACATAATTTTATCATACCTATTACAACAGTAAAGATGTAATATGGTACAATATAATGTAACCACATGGTTCATCCTCCTTCATCGAACATGACGTGTATTTTCTTTGGTCAATGATCTACTAACTAATTCCCTATAAATATATCAAGATGTAGAGGAAGCATCATAGAACAAATTGTAACCATTGTACAATTAACATTAAATAGAAGAAATCAGCAGCCAACCCAACTTTAAAACACAATTTCATTGCTAACCAAGTTGGAGAATCGGTAGGAAACCATGTTCAAATATGTCGAGCTCCTCGTTTACCTATCTGTCTCTACTACGAGGTAATAAAAGCAATCAAAATAACTAATGAATCGATAGTTGTGAACATACACACTTAGACATTAAGTCGAACAGGTTGTGTGCAATTACAACACAAATCTGAAACATGATTCACAAACCATCTTGCAATTGGTATCTAGCATAATCTAACTGGACATGAAGAGTAGTATATATCAGCAAGAAAAACCAACTAAAGAACTTACTAATTCTGCAAAGAAGAAGTCGACATCTGAAATCAACAGGCAGTTAATATAAAAACATCCAACGGTAAATTTCCAGATGGAGCTCTTGATTCGTGACTCCCACCGTCGACCCTACCACGAAATTGTCGGTCGCGGTGGTGGCGCTAGAAGACATTTGTCCGGATTATACAGGGAAACTTGAGGAGATTGAAAATGGAAACGACGACCTCAAAAGAATGAAGAGGGAAACTGGGAAGCGGTTGTTTAAGAGGAGCAGACATTGACGATTTGAACAAAAATTCAAAACGGAAGCGGTTTGTAGAGAGATCGTGGTGAGACGAGACCGTGAAGAAGGAGAAGTTGGGGCTGAAAATTAAAAGCCTGAAATTAAATATTTTTAATTAGAGATTTGGGCCTGTAATATTGTGACACGTGGCTGCAAGATAGAAAAGGGGCCGACTTTAATCTTTTAGTAGATTCTAGCGATAATATGAAAAGTACAATTTCATTCCCAGAATGCACCAACAAGAGCTATAAATACACAAGTACACAACTCTCCCTCATTCAGTTCTTTCCCTCTCTCGTTGACGACGATAACGTCTTGGATCACCCACCTCCGATATACGCACTCCTCTGTAGGGTTTCAATCTCTGACAATCCAAATTACAAACGCCTTTTCTTCATTCAGTTTCCTACAGTCTTTCTGAACTACGACTTTATCCGATTCATCGAGTTTCTGTCTAGGGATTTAGGGTTTCGCTTCCGATTAATTGAATTAGGGTTTTACTCGATTCAGATCATAAATCAAAGACTTTGAAAAAAAGTTCTCCTAATCTTGAACTAAGAAATTATCCAAGATAACATAAGAAAACGTGTTACTTATTATTGTACACTATATGGATATGGATCTTACTCTGCATCTACAACTTACAGATATAATTAGTCAAGATTCAAGATCAATAACAATGGGAGATGCATAGATGATGACCGACGTGGTGTGGGACCACGCAACCGGAGACATCATCTGCACCGAGTGTGCCCTCGTTCTCGAGTCTCATTACATTGACAGAGACTCCAGAATGGAGGATCTTCAATGACAACTCCAACAACAACGACCCAAACCGCGTAGGCCAACCCACCGCTCTCTCCACTTTACTTGGTGGTGATGCAGTTCTCTCCACCGTCATCTCCGACCACTTGTCTCTCCCTAAGAACCGACTCAACAACCGCCCCGATAACTCCAAACACTCGTCTCTCAATTCCGCATTGAATGCCATCTCCAATATGGTTGATAGGCTTGGTCTTGCTTCAACTATAAAGGTATCTAAATTATATCACTTGCTTTATATTATGCCTAACTACTTCAAAACACTCCATCTCCTTGCTAACTAATTTTCATGTAAAGTACGGAGCAGGTGAAATCTATAAGAAAGTGGAGGATCCGAAGAGCACCAGAGGAAGAAATGTTGATGCAATCTTGGCTGCGTGCCTCTACGTAGCTTGTGGCCAAGAGAACAATCAGCGAACTATGAAGGGTATGTATGCTTAGAGATGTAGCATATACTTTCTTCCTTGGTTGCTGATCCCATCTGATTTTGTTTGTTATTCAGAAATTTGCTCTGTTGCAAATGGTGTATCGATGAAAGAGTTACACCGGGCCAAGAAACATTTAGTGAAACAGCTGGAAGTTGAGATGGATCGTGTGGAAATGGGAACCAATCAAGCTGGAGAGATGCTGGTAAGTTTTGTGTCCTCAATCTTCCATATAGCTCCATCATCTGCGCACTCTTTACATATATAACACTATTGGTTTAAACTTCAGAGGCGTTTCGGTTCTGGGCTAGGCATGAACAAGCAATCAGTTAAAGTTGCTCAAGAAGTAGTAGAAAAGATTCAGACATCAAATGATATAGATATCAGGTAACAATCTAGAAAACAGACTATTATTTTTTGATAATACCCTTTTGCATGTTGTAAATATGTTTCTTATATGATGGTCGCAGGAGAAATCCGACATCTGTTGCTGCTGCAGTTATATACATCATAACGCAACTCTCTAATGAGAAGAAGCCAACGCCATTACAAGGTTTGTCTCCCCATTCCTTCTGTAAAATTGATCTGTGATCTCATTCTTATCAGCTAAATAGATAGATAAAGAGATGGACGAATTGAATGTTGTTGTGCATATGGGCAGATATTTCAAAAGCAACAGGAGCTGCAGAAGGGACAATAAGAAATGCATACAATGATATTTACCCTCACCTTCCTACAATCATTCCCACCTGATTTGCTACAAAGGAAGATCTCCATAATCGTTTGCAGGCCCCAAAAGGCATCACCCGACATCTCCAGTAAGAACGTACAAGAAGGCCAGGGCATGCTTATGAACCGAGATTAGCAAAAATGTTGATCCTAGGAGAGTTTGTCCTAAGGGATGTTTATCATTAGTAGATGAAGTGTTTTTTTCTGGTAGATAGTAGATGAAATGTTATTTGAACAAACTATGACCATGGTCAAATGTAATTCTGCTAGACAGTTTTTATTGTATAATGAAGTATTACCTTTCATCTAAAAGGATCTCAGGCATCAATCAGGATTTAAAAGCAAACAAGGAAACATTTTACTTGTTAGAGATCAAACTCAATCTTGTGCTCGCCTTACTAAACTTACAATATTTATCTATTAGATATACTTCCACAAACAATGTTAACATGGGGATGAATGGATACAAATGTCAGGCCAGGAAACACAGCCATGAAATAATACAACTAGACGGAAATGGATGGTCACTTCAGCTTATGCCGATGCTAAAACTTTTTACATTCAACCAAAGTTTTGGGATGGAGTTAAGAACAGTCATCTTATTCCTGAAGGGAATAACATGTTAATCATCATTTCAAACTAAATCACGAAGATCACAATAATTATGAAAATATACTTCTACACTTCATTAAAGCATATCAGGAAACTGTTTGGTGAGAGCGGCATTTCAATCAATAAACTGAATACTCCACAATAGATTAGACAGCATTATTATTAGGACCAAAGCCTAATTCCCAAGAGGCTAAGTTGCATTGAAAAGCCAGCCTTGACGAACATCTAAATTTCAAACTTCCTATAATGAAAGGTTAAACTGACACATCAACATCCTAAATTCAGCAATTAATGATGCTTGCATATATGAGCACATATTTCTATATTTCCCATCACATTTCTCATAAATAAAACTTTATTTTTATTTTTTTCATCAGGATGATCAAAGCTTTATATGCAACTGGGAAGGAAGATAACATTCGACTTGTCCTGCAACAATATCAGTAACACAAAGACCGAAACAAAAGCATCAGAATCTAATACCTTGATTTTTCTTCACCAAAGCAGAAACTTGAAAGATGGAATCCTGTTCCACTAAGCAACTCTCAGCTGGCTGCAGGAAAGAATAAATGCAAAAAACACAGCTATAATTATGATCATATGTTCGACATTGATAGCAATCAATTTTCAAAGCAAACCTAGATTTCATTTGCTAACCCTTCATAGTCCTCCGAGAACCAATGGCATCATTGAAAGCTCAAAAGCCCCTAATGACCCAGCCCTCCACGCAGACAAAGAAGGAGCCTGCCATTGTCAGTGCTTCCACTAAAGCTCCAGCCTCTAAGGCTGCCCCAAAGAAAGCTGCCCAGAAGCCTCAAGAGTCAAAGAAGAAGGTACATTTACATACCATAATTTATAATCACAAAAAAAGGTAGACAAAAACTTGACATTTGACAGACATACTGTAACTTGTTCTCACAGGCCGGAGGCGGAAAACCGGCACCAAAGTAGCAGTAATTTCTAAGAGAAGCTGCAATGACACAAGGGTGACACAAGGAACTTGGGATGAGTTAATCCCACTAGTGTTTCGTTTCTACAAAATTTGTTTCTCTCTTTCTTGTTCTTACATTTTGCTGTTTATAAGTGCTATTGTGAACCATTATGGATTTGCTATAACCGAGTAATAATAACATACTAGTAAAAAAAGTGCTTCCAGTCCTCAAAGCTGTAAGCATATCATCTTGTTACCGCAGAGAAGGTAACTCCGATTTAAGACAAGACTCTCAACTAAAGAGTCAAAACAAAGGCTACTAAAGATAAACAACATGGGCATTGTCAATGAGAACCTGAGATACTAACCCTCTTACATAGATGAACTGATCACACAAAGTAACGAGATCCCAAGTATATTACCATTAACATTCTTCACTACTTGAAAGTACGATTAAGCATCCACAAAAGAGTGGGAATTATAATTTTCTAAAAGTGGTATATACAGATAATAGCACTGCTGGAAAATAGCATCAAACTGCAAGTTAGCATTTCAATGAATACAAGGTTTGATAACCTAAGAATCAAAATGGACTAACAGCACGAGCCCACTTAAGCATAAATTCAGGTACAAGACGTCTGAATGGAGGAGCCACAACATCCTTTGCAATGGCTTGCTCATCACTACCATGAATTATTGCAACAACATCTTCAAACATTTCATCTCTACCACCTCTCATTGGATCCTAAGCAAATTTTTGTGAACATTAGCATACATATATAAATCAGAACATGTAAAACTGAAGTAAGAGAAAACAACATAAACCCTGTTGGACAAGTTAATACTTAGCTGCTTCCATATATACAACCACTAATGAAGAAGTCAGTTGTGCAACAGTGAACAGGGTAACAAACACAGTGGTGTGCAAACGGCAAACCCAATGGGAAAGAGCATTGTAGCAGAAATTGATATGGTATAAAGGATTGCAGCAATGGGAAAGAAGAATACAGTATTCGAAAAAATTGAGATGCTACAGCTTTAGCATTAGCTTCAATCAGTCAATGAATAGAACATAAATTACCTGGAGAAAAAGATCAGTGTGAGTCTTCTCTTCATATAACACTGATTCAGCTGTTGCTCCAAGTGACTTCAGAGTATCTGCAAAACTTTGGCTGCATATGAAAAATATAAAGCTTTTTTATACAGGCCAAGTAAGGCAGGTAAAACATTCTTAAGAAATCACGCTTATTAATTAATTACAACAGGAGCGGTGCAAAGAAAATTACATGCCAAACCAAGTAAAACAAGATTTTGATAACATTATTAAGGTTTCACGTGACATTTGCTCAACAGTGTGTGCTCATTTCCAAATATAGACAAAAGCGTTGTTTCCTGCTCATAGCACCTCTTTTTTTGCATATTACTTAATAATCTTCTTCTTTTCTGCAACACTAGATGGTTCCAAACAGTCCATCTGCAGTAAGCTTTACACTTGTTTTCACCATTTCCATGTTTACATCATATTAGCATAAATTATTGACGATAGATTGCCATGAAAATTTACCTAAAGGAACCAACAAAACACAACACTTGAAAGAGTGCAAAAAATGGTGAGATAATCTTTCTTCATCTTCTCATTTTTAAACAGCTGACATAAATCTTGCACGACAATACACTATTGTATACTCCCTCCGTTTCTTTTATTGTCATCCTAGGGTGTTCTCCTTGTTAAGATTTAATTGTCCTTTTACCTATTTGGCAAGATTTTGTCATATTTGCCCCTATGTTTATTATTAGATCTGGAATCTTAAATTATTATAATTTTAGACATTAATAATTAAGGAAATTAAGAAAGGGTAATTTACAGAAAAAATTGAATTCTTAATTTGTCTGAAAAATCGATGACAATTAAAAAGAACCGGAGGAAGTTTATAGCATCCCTCAGCCAACTGTCACATACTAATCAGGGTAATTATGGAAATATAAATATAAAATTCAGCATACAGCAATTTAGTCAGGACTAGAGAGAAGAACCTGGCCTCTGATGGAATGGAATAGTCTGCAGTGCCATGGAAAAGGGTTATGGGAGGCAGTAGAGAAACTGCATTTCTGACACTTGGATCCTGTACAACAATTTCTGGAGAATATTTGTGTAAAGACTCCTCCCCTTCCATTATGCTGTGAGAAATTCTATAATTATTAGTTCATTCCATGTACTATGATCACATAATCATGCAAAGATTTTGAACAGACAGATGTTTATTACCTAACAAAAATAGAGCGATATAAACCTCGATTATGGAAGTGATCTACAAGGTTCAACAAGTTATACCTGCAATAAGGGTTGGAATCAAAATCAAGTATATGAAGTGGCATGCTTTAATAACTCATAACGGAAAGCTTAGAAGAACTAGAACAAAAATATAAATGGAAATGGGGAAGCGACAATATCTCAAGAAGTACAGAATGAGGAGATATTGTAAGTATTAAACATTACATTCTTTTCTAAGAAAACTTAATGCTACTCCTTGCATCTTTACCAATAATAATTACTTAAGGAAAAGGTGCCAAAAATCATGGAAGAAACCACAAGTGTCTCTTCTTGTTTATAAACATTAAACACCAACAAGAAAAAATTGTATAAAGAACTGCACGATATTGGGATATAAAATAAAGCTCAATGGCTATGAAGAGGGGTGCAAAAAAAAGCCACAACGGAAATCATAAGAAATTTTCAAATATGACAACATTCTCAACATATGACCAAAAAAAGTGAAAAAGGAAATGGAGGGTTAGCCGTATTTACCCTCCAGATAAGCCAAAGTAAGCTTTTATTTGGGAGACACTCCACGTAAGACCTTGATGCCCTCTTTCTTCTTTGATAGCTTGCTCAATGAGAGCACATGCAGCAATATGTGCACCAGCGGATTGTCCCATCAAATAGATTCTACAGATAAAATAGTAAGCAATTGATCATTACCAAACTTGAAACTGTGCAGGTAAGAGGAAGAGAAGGGATAAATTCTAACTTAAATAACATTTAAGCATCCGTAAGTGAGAAGCACAACAAAATTCGGACTCTCAATAGACTAAGATTCTACGAATCATATTGTTCAAACAAGAAAAACTATTTTTTCATTCTGTAAACCTAGCCCTATTATGAATTTATCACAAAGCTTAGTTTTGCTAGGTGATGACTAAGGAGATGAGAGTACAGCATTAATTTTCTCTTTTGGGAGTGCTGAAGAAGCATCGAAAGCAACATATACAAGAATAAAAAGGGCTGTATAACCCCGCACCCGGTTTTTTATAACTGGCACCCGCTTTGGGCGCATCCCGGGTGCGTCCAAATATTTTTTTTTAAACCGGGTCAATCTTGGGCGCACCCTGGATGCGCCCAAGAATTTTTTTTTTTTTTTTTTGCCGTCAAAATTTTAAAAAATCCGGGTTTTTTTTAAAATATTTTGGATGCGCCCAAAGCGGGTGCCAGTTATAAAAAACCGGGTGCGGGGTTTTTCTCCGATAAAAAGCCCAGCAAGAAGCTACTACAATTGAACTTTTTAATCCTATTGTTCTCCAGAAACATTATAATTATTAATAATCATTAATGTAAAGATGTGAAAGGGAAAATAGAGTTCTTTTACCTGTTAGGATCACCTCCATACTCAGCAATATGATTACACACAAATGAAATGCCTTCTGAAGCATCTTTAACCATATCACCTATTGTTCCCTGAGGAAAATTTCTAGAAGAAAACATTGACAACGAGAGTGTATAAGAGCACAGTACGTACAGAGCAAAACTGAGAAATATGTTCCTAGACTACTTGTCCATCTCCACCCACACCCCAGGTCAGGTTTCTTAAGCAAAATTCTCCAACAAAAAACACTCAGGTTGAGACACACCACCTGTAGTCTATACATGCGACAATAATGTCTCTTTCACAAAGGTGTCGCCCTAAGAGAGAACCCCATGCCTTGTACCTGCACAAGAAATGAAATATAACTGTATAATATCTAAGGATATTGATCATTACACCTCTCCACATACATCATAGAATATTCTACCAGTGACGTACCAACAAAAGATTTGGAACATGCAAGGGCAAAATATTAGGCTTTTCAATTAATCCAAGCTATTGTTTCTGCCACCTCTTTAGCAAGTTGAACATGGTTTTATAACTTACCCAATAATCCAGGCTCCACCAGTTACAAATGCAACAACTGGCTTTGGCCCATTAATGTTCTTGGGAAGGTAAAGATCAAGCCTGCATATGCTTTCAAATTAACAATTAGTGCCGATTGTACATATCATAATGATTCATAAGTTCAAACTTGAAAATATATACAGAAGAACTTCTAAGAAGCCCATAGAAGGTACCTATTTCTAGGTTTGCCACCATAAACTATGCTCCTTAGAACCTGAGTTGAGAAGAAATAATAATATCCCACTGCAAGAAGTTGATGGTTGCACAAACACAAGCAGCAAGCATTTCGATCAGTGAAGAGTGAAATCAAAATAGGACCATTACAAATGGAACATAAGAATGTTGTGAGGATGCCAAACCTTGAACAAAACCAGGCATAAGTAACATGGCATAGCAACCTAGCGCCAGAAATTTCGTCATCCAACGATAACCTACCCTGAACAAATAGCATTGATTTGAAATGCATCCAAGAAACGTTATGAAGAGCTTAAAAGAAAGAGAAATCACCCGAGAAATCTCAAGAGCTTGAAGCTAAGCCCAGTAACCAAGTAAGTCTCAGAAGCGGCATGGCCAACATTCTCCCTAAATGTCGAGGCAGCCGATGAAGGCCGACGGCGATCGGGAGTGGAGAGGGGAAGCAGCGCGTCTTGGCTGGCGGTGCGCCTGCGCCGCTGCTTCTGCTGACGGTCGATCGGAGTAGTGGTGACTCCGTCGTAGCTGTAAGCCCTAGATAGAAAAGGCCGATCCACTTCGTAGGAAGGATGAGGAGTGAGAAAACGGGGAGAGATGAAATCGTCACTGGCTTTGGCTTCCTTTTGAAGCAGCAATCCGTCCATTGAAGGTGCGTCTGATTTGATCGCCACCATTGAAGGATGAGGAGGAGAAGAAGGGGTTTCTGTAATGGGGAGAACAGCTTGAGATGGCATCGTCAATTTGTTGATTTGTACAGAGAAAGGAAAGTTTGAAAGTTTAAGAGAAAACGGGGATTGGGAAGATGATTGGGTGCAATGCCTGCAAGGATTAAACTGTCGGATTTGGCATTTGCGTAAAATCAATACAGACATGTCAGTATGTCACATTCACGTGATGAAGAGCAAAGGAAGAAGAAGAGTCGGGTTAGACAGGGTGCTCAACAAGGCTCTCTCTAGATAATTCACTACCACCAATCTCTAGCTATTCCATCCATTAACACTCATCCTCCCCCCATCTATCATGTAAATATCCATGTTAATATCCACCATAATTTTATCTTGTTCTATCCTTCGATCATCCAGCCATATGTTGATCTTTCAACAGGTACAAAAGTATCTCATCTATATCTTACCACTTTGTTGTTTCCTTTCACCGCTATCCAATTTCTCAACTCTATTGTGATAAATCTTATAAACAATTTTAAGATATGTTGTAATCAATTTTAAGATATGTTGTAACTCTATCTATACTAATTACTACAAACTCTATTCGAGCATTTTTTATCTTTCTCTCTCCGCCACATCAGCTTAAGAAACTTAATTTGCCACAAAAATGAGTGTCTTAGTAGAGAAACCACTCTAGAACCAACGATAGTTTCTCCTGCCATTTTCCTGCGACTTAATTTAATTCTCTTTTATTTTTTAACTTTAAGAAAGGATCTTCATTGTGGATGCCCTTAACTATAAACCACTTACCTCTATTGACATCTGGCTCAGTATACCATTCTTGCCCTTCTACTTTGCTAATGAGGTTGGTACTGCAATTCAATGATCTGGGTAGTCTCCTGAGGATTGATGAGGCTTCAAATGCTCGTACTCGCAACAGGTTTGTTCGTCTTCTCATTACTATGCCTATTGGTGAGCGTGTTGAATTCAGGGAATGTATCCAGCTACAACATTTTGATAGATCCACTCTGACCCTCCGTGTCTGGTACGAGGGTTTTTCTTTTGGATGTGGTTGTTCTACATCCCCACATCATGCTTTTGAGCAATGCCCCACCATGAACTTTCGCCCAGGATCCATCGTGGCGAATTTTGTTGGGACTAACAACCAGGTTGTGGCTTTTGAGGAAACTGCGAGAAGGCTTTATGGTAACCACTTCTCCTTGAACCCTAATCCAGCTTCTATTCCACCCATAATACAACCTCGTCAGACTACTGGATCTATGTTTGTTCCCACCCCATCCACATACTCTCGCCCTAGGGTTAGCATTGTTCCCATCTCTTCTCGACCTACTACTGTCACTCAAAACATTCAATCCATTGAAGGCTATCTTGGACTGCGGTATGTTTCCCAAGCTTCTCAACCTTTTCAACCTATGTCAGAAGAGTTCAACAAGCAAGCCTTACGCTCTCATGTCTCACTTTTCCCCCAAGAATGATGATGGTGCTAGTACCTCTGTTCTGAATGCTAAAGCCCACCTTAACACTTCAGTGGACTCATCCTACCAATTTGTTAATGGCAATTCCAACAAGACACCATCAACAACAAGCTCGGTGACATCACTATCCGCTCAAGCAATGACCAAGGCTCTCAAGTTCAGGCAAGCAATTCCGGATCTTCCTCTGCTGACCAAGCTTCTGCATCCAAAAAGCGCAAGAACCGTGACAAGGGTAAGCAGATTATGGAGTGATTATGTTAGTACAACTTACGAGTCTTGGTTCTGTTATACATTGCTATCTTTTAATCCAGTTGTTATGGGGTTCTCTCTACTTCAGCATCTCTTGGTATGATCCATGGTTTCTTTTTCACTCTACTAATAGTATGTCTACTTTTGTTTGGCTTGATGATGATGGGAAGTACAATATGTTGTATTATAACTTTGTCCCAACTCTTTTGTATGCATTTATTTTGGGGTTTGTCCATTATGTTTACATTAGATCAATAAGTGTCTCACCACATGTAAGCAATGTAATCCCAGGAACTTACGAGTCTTGGTTTATACATTGCTATCTTTTAATCCAGTTGTTATGGGGTTCTCTCTACTTCAGCATCTCTTGGTATGATCCATGGTTTATTTTTTCACTATATTAATAGTATGTCTACTTTTGTTTGGCTTGATGATGATGGGAAGTACAATATGTTGTATTATAACTTTGTCCCAACTCTTTTGTATTCATTTATTTTGGGGTTTCTCTCACCACATTTAAGCAATGTAATCCCAGGAACTCCTACTAGTATGACTTATTATTACTTACTTGGTTTTTGGGTCTTTAGACCCTCTTTTCTTATTCAGCAGCATAAAACCATCTACACCAACATCTATACCCTATTTACAGACTATATTATACACTATCATACTACTTATTCTATATTCTATTATACTCCTCCTTACAATACATGGATTCATTTTAGAGGTTTTTACCGAAAACCACCCCTATAAGTGCCTACATTGCTCTAAACCACCCCTTTATTTGGATATTACCGAAAACCACCCATATAACCACTTTCGTTAGCGATTAACCACCCGTCGTCAACTTCTGTCATGTTTGTACTCCACGCGTCTATAATGCGAGTGGGCATTGTTTAATTCTTCGATTTGAACTCAATTTCTATCTTTGAACTCAATTTCAACCCAAACCCCATCAACCTTCTGTCATGTTTGTATTTACACGAATTTTTTTCCTTCTCAGAAGTTGCAACCACCAAGAACCCTAATTTGCGAATTCTTCGATTTGGCGAAATCGAACTCAAATTGGGGAAATTGGAGGGTCATTCCATTGTTATTTGAAGGCTGAAGTCTCGATTCTTGAAGGAAGAAAGGTATTTTGCGATTTTGCTTGAAACCGTGAAGAACCCTAATTTTCCAGATTCATTTAATCTCCCTTTTTCTTCTTCATTTGTAATTTTTTAGTTTGATATTGTTCAAGAACGATGTCGAGTATGTCAAATTCAAGCTCTTCAAGCAAAAATTCGAAGATGCAACAGATACTTTGCAAGTGTGGTCTTTTGGCTAAGGAATCGACTGCACACACCCATGTTAACTATGGAAGGAGATTCTGGGGTTGTCCTATGTACCAATCAAATGCAAAATGCAACTTTTTTATGTGGAGGGATGATGAATACAGTCACAATGTCATCCAAGTGATTACGAAATTGGTGAAAGAGAAAAAAAATCTGGAAGTGGAAAATGTGAAGCTTCTTGAGTCCTTTAAAGCTGCTCAGATGGAGAAGGAAGGGTGCATAACTGCTTCAGAAGCAATGATTAGGAAAGCTAAGGATCGTGATTATGGTTTGGTTATTGCACTTATAGTTTTTATGGTGTTTTTCATGTTTATCAATGTTGGAGTTGTTGTTATGTTATCAAAGTAGACAGTGGTTAATGTAAGCTTGTTGAGTTGATGAATGAAATCAGTTCTATCATTTGAGATCAAGAGTTGTGATTTGAGATCATATGTGGCAAAATGGGAACATCAGTAAACTTGAAAGTGCAAAGATAAGGAAAGTGCATCATTAAAACACACCAGGAAACTGCAAAGATAAGGAAAGTGCAAAGATACAGCAGTAAACTTGAAAAAAAACATCATCAAAACACACCAGGAAACTGATTGCAGCAAAGGACTTGAACAAAACACCAGCATACTTGAATCAAGCCTTGAATAGCATAACCCTATAGGAAGCTTCAGCAAATCCAAGATGATACACCTCAAATAGGCATGCATCATTAACATTGATTCCATGAGCATCTACAAAAGCTCTCCACCCTTTTCCAAACTTGTATGAGTTCCCACTGTATTTCAGAAGTACTGGCCATTCTTGGTTTCTGAAAACAAGTGTGATTTGGTCATTGATGAAACGCCTCAAATACTTGTTGCAATGTGGGGATGGTAGAAGCTGCAAGTAAGGAAGATATAAGTGACAATATTGAAGATTAACATATGTTGTTAAGAGTTAACTTACAATGCGACAATCTCCCTCGACAAATGATTTGTGCATTTCTACAATAAAGCTTCTGGGCTTGTCACATGGACACTTAGTAGCTCTTTCAAATGCAGAGAGTCTTGGTGTTTCAACTGTGGCAACACTGTTAGAGCTAACTTCAACAGATGCACTTGTGTTAGTGGTGGTGTAAGTGGAGGCGTAAGTGCTTGTGTTGTTACTGGTATCGGAGGTGGTGTAAATGGTAGAGCTAATCTCAATCACTTCATTATCCATTGTAAATTTTTTCTAGGCCGAGATGAGGGTTGTGAGAGGATGAATGTGGGAATGCAGGGAAGGAGAGGAGGTATATATATATAGGCTGAGATTATGGTGCAGAATTGTAAATGTTTTCTAGCATTTAAGCAGAGTAGGTGAGTTTGGAGTTACGAGATGGTCAAACTGCAACATGCACTGTGATTCATTGTATTTTGGGAAACAATAAATGGATGAAAACAGTTGAATTTGACCAATAAAACCTGCATACACATTACAAAACCAAACATACACATAATCCAAACTTGTCCAACCTCCATAACAACCAAACTTGTCCAAACCTGTCTTAACAAACCCGTCTTAACACCCAAACTTGTTCACACACAATATTTTACAGACCATTACATTTGGACACATAATAAACTAAGCATAATCCAAACTGAAGACATATTGCTTAGTTTTTGGTTTTCTTCCTTGGTGATCTTCTCAGAACTTGCTCCAATACCTTTCTTGTTGCAGTGATCTTCCTCTTTGATTGCCTTTCTGGGATCATTGCACTTGGATTAGATTGGCTGCAAGCCCCTGGAGTCATATTCATGGTGGGCTATGAAAAAAGTGCACAAAAAACTAGTATTAGAGTGTGGAATCATTAGACTTGGATTAAACTGAAGGAATATGATGAGGCATACCTGAGATGATGCTTGAGAAGGTCTGAAATTACTTCCACCTGCAGAATGGTCTTGAGACACATTGGGAACACTTTGATGAACTTGAGACACCCCACTAGCATTTGGAACGGTTGGAACCTGAAGACATAAAAAAAAGACAAGTTTAAGTGAATGGAAAAAATGAGGCATAACATGAGAAATAATGATGACATTATACCTTCCTAGTGTACTTCCTTTTTTGAGACCCAATAGGAACAGTTCTATCACTCTTAGGTCTTCCACCACTGTTATGCTCCTTGGGTGGTTGTGGACCTCTTCTAGCATTTTTACAACTTGTCTTGTAGTGTCCATTAAGTCCACAGTTTGAGCAGGTAACCTTTGGTACAACACTTATTCTCTTGGGGTTGCCATTCCTAGATGGTACTTCTCCAGGTTCCTTTCTTCTCAATTTCCTAGGCCTTCCAGACTGAACCACATACTTGGGAGGGCCTGGTGGAGTATGTACAGTCTTCTCCCACTGAGATTCTCCTGGCATTGGGTTGATGATCTCACTGTAAGCCAACAGGTATGCCTCTTTGGTGTAGTAGTGATGCACATAATCTTCTACCTTAAGTCTTTCCTTGACTATGCAACACATGGCATGTGGGCATGGTATTCCTGTTAGGTCCCACTTGTTGCATCCACAGCTCTTGCTCTTCATGTCAACCACAAAAGTCATGCCAAAGTGATCAACCTCAAATGTATCTCCTCCACCCCACCATGCCACACGGTTTCTTGTGCCTTCTTCCTTGGACAGCTCTATTAGTTTATTTGCCTTTGGTGTGAACCTTCCTTCATACTTCACCATTCCTTGGCGCTTAGCAACAAACCTCTTCATTAATATTCTTCTAATCCACTCACACATTGAGAGTACTGGCTTCTCTCTAGCAGGCAGTAGCATTGAGTTGAAGCTCTCACAGACATTGTTCAGTAACATGTCTGATTTAGTGTAGAAACTGAACCAATGTCTGGACCAAGTCTTTGGATTTGCCTTGATGAGGTAGTCATAAGCATCCATGTTGGCTTTCTTGACCTCTTCTATTGCAACCAAGAAATCTGCCTCAGTGAAAGCCCTTGCAGCTGCCCAGATGGCATCCTTGTATGTCTTTCCAACCCACATCTTCTTGAAGTTGCTGTACATATGCCTCACACATACCCTTTTATCAGCCATAGGAGCCATCTCAGCCAAAGCCTCAATTAATCCCTACAAATACAATAACTTCACATTAGTATGTTAATAAAAACAGAGTAAAGAATTACAAGACTCTAGTGTAAGCCTAACCTTTTGTCTGTCAGACATGAAAGTAGGATTACATGCTCCTACTCTGTAGAGAATATCAATGAACCAAGCCCATGTCTCTTTCCTCTCTTGTTCTACAACTGCAAATGCTATGGGATAAAGGTTGTCATTCCCATCTTTTCCTACTGCAACAAATAACTGTCCAGTGTATGCACCTTTCAGATGGCAACCATCAAGTCCTACTATTGGCCTACATCCTTTCATAAACCCCTTTTTACAAGCATCAAAGCAGACATACAACCTTTGAAATAGAGGCTTCTCAGGATCCCCTAAATCAACCTTCACAAAGCTAGAAGATCCTGGATTCCACTTTTTCAGAGTTGCTGCATAATCCCAGACTCTTGCATATTGCTCCTTAGCATCACCTTGAGTCATTAGCATTGCCCTAAGCCTTCCTTTCCATGCTTGGTTGTATGATATTTGCACATTGTGGTCTCTCTTCACTGCAGACATAAATGCAGTCAACTTCCAAGTTGGATCATCCCTATAGTGCTCCAGATATCTCTCTGCTAACCATGTTGATGTCAACTTTGAATTCTCATGCTGCCATCCACACTCATGATTACCCCTAAAAGACTTCAACTGAAATGTACCATCACTCCCCATCTTCCTTGCACAAGCTCTAAACTGACAATACAACTTCTTGCAAACACACTGTTTCCTAGAGTGACTCATACTACAATCACATTTCTTCTTACAATATGCAGATACCTTAGTCTTATCATTGTGCAAGTAGTAATAATCCCCACCATTTTCAATAGAGTACTGCCTTAATGCTTTCCTAAAAATATCATTGGAAGTAAAGATCATACCAGGTTTCAAGACTATCTTTTTCTTGAAATCAACCAATTGATTGAACTCTGGATATCTCTTCTTGGTGCCCCCTTTCCCATCAGATTCACTAAGACTCTTCAATTCATCAGAATCATCAACTAGCACCTCATCCTCATCCACAAACACAGATTCCTTGTCTCCTCCCAGATTCAAACAACCATCTCTTAACCCAGATCCAAACCTCACATCCACAACTTCTGGATCCACATTCTCCTTAAACAAATCATCATCTTCATCTTCACTTTCAGAGAACCATTCCTCACACTCTGAACTCTCACTCCCTACAACATCACCTTCAGATCCAGAATCCTCAAACACTATTGGTTGATCATCATCTTCTGGATCCACCTCATTTTCACTATTTTCCGGAGATGAGTTTATGGGATATGATGGTGGTGGGCAGATTGATAGGGTTCGACAACTATTTGAGGAAGGGTTAATAGTTATCCCAGATTCAGAGATGGGCTGAGATGTTGGGCTTTGGTTTTTAAGTGAAGTTGGACTCACCTCCCCATATCTTACAGCATACACATGCATCATGTTATCCTTACCAACCGAGTTCACACACTCCATAATGACCCTGTCATTTTCTATTAGCCTAAGCCCCTTATCAATATTCAACCCAGCTTTTAAAAACCACATCTCCCTTATGTCATCTAACCCAACATCTTCTGCCAACATAGACTCAAGTACTACTTTGGACAACATATCTGGATCATAGTCCCTATAGTATTGCACTTTCCCTTTTTTGTACAATACTTTACCACTATCTCCACAATAAAACAGCCCATCATACATCACCCTGATATGAATGTTCATATCTGCCAACAAGGAAGCAATAAAGCTTCAAAAAAATATAAACTATTACCAACATAAATTTTGTCCCCACCCACTTGCATTAAATTTTGTCCAAAAATTTATCCTTTACCAACTAAAGCATATTCGATCCACATATAGACAAGAATCATGTCAGTTTTGAACATGCAGAATCTCGAGAGCATCTAGTCCTTTTTCCCCCAAATCAAGAAAAAACCCTAATTTTTCAATTCAATCGAAATTGTTAACAGCCTTTTCAATTCAAAGCCTTATCAATCTTCATGGACCATCTCGAAAGAGAGTTTCAAACCTTTTCCCCCAAATCTAGAAAACCCTAATTTCTTAATTGAAACCCTAATTTTTCAAATCAGAACCTTATCAATTCAAACCCTAGTTTTCCAGTTCAGACATACCTGAAATCGGGGGGATTAGCCCAGAAAGCCCTCTTTTTCCTTCGACCTTCGAATCGCCCTTCCAATCGCCTTTCGAATCGCCCTTCGAATTGCCTTCGTCACCGCCTTCTTCGTCACTTTCTTCGTCTCCTTCTTCGGAATCGCCTTCGCAATCGCCTTCAAATCTCCAACCCTAAAACTTCGCCGCCGCCTACAAATCTCGCAGTCGCCTTCAAATCTCCAACCAAGATGTGTTTCAATCCCTTCCCAGATGTGTTTCAATACCTTCAATCTCTCTCAATATCTCTTCGCAACCCTTCAATCGCGAGCTCCCCCAAATCTGTCGAACAAAATCGCGTAAGGCACGAGCTCCCCCAACCCTTCAATTCGATTTCATCTGATTTCGAATTTCACCCAATAGTAAAAGTTAAAAACATAAGGGTAATTTTGTTAAAAAAGGTTAATTAAATAAAAACATTATTTTATATTATCCTGGCGCGTGTCATCAAACTTAACGGACAAACATGACTGAAGTTGACGACGGGTGGTTAATCGCTAACGGAAGTGGTTATATGGGTGGTTTTCGGTAATATCCAAATAAAAGGGTGGTTTAGAGCAATGTAGGCACTTATAGGGGTGGTTTTCGGTAAAAACCTCTTCATTTTATGGCAAGTTATAATATACTTCTACACACACTGTAAAATTATCCACTTCCACTTCATTTATCTCACTATCTATCAACAACATATTACCATATTCATTTACTTCATTATCAATAATTACAATAACAGTATTGCAAAATCCTTTTATATTCACTACCACGCCAATTATATCAATTTATTTCTGAACTGTAGCTTTGTATCCAACTTTAACTACGTTTATGTCATAATTCATCTCAAAAGCTATAGATTTCTACTTCATAATAATACTTTGGTACAACATAACATTCACAACATTTGGTATTACATTACTATTCATAAAACAATTGGCTTTTTAAAATTATCTCTGAATAGGATATCCAAGAATCAGACTGTATTAAATAATCATAATAGTCGAAAAAAAGCAACCAAAATTACCTACAGATTGCTAAACCTACTATAAACCCATATATCAAAGTAGATATTAATTACTTTGTACAGGGTTACAAATTAAACTCAACAACAATAATAATATTTACTGTGTCATAAACATGCTAAACATCTTTTGGGTACTAAAAGAAGAGACAAAAGGAAAAAATACTAATTACATTATACCTAACATAATTTCTTTTATACAGATTCCACAACAACTCCCGCTTCACTCTTCCATTAATTTCATTTGTAATCATATGAATAAATCTATATATTTTATAGTCAAACAAAATTCAAAGCACTTTCCTATCACCTTAGATATAAGCATTTACAAAAATTTCTCCTTCAGTACTCATCATTACATATGACGAATCCGTGTAGGATAGCGCGTTAAAAAAGATTGAGAAAGGAAAGATTAAAAGAACGCGTTGAGACAAGAAATTTAATTGGCGAAAACGTGGCGATTTATACTTCTCTCACTTTGAAAACACTCTACACAATGATCGTCAACAGATCGAATAATTTCTCTCTCTAAATTTCCGACCCTCTTGAAGGAGGTTGAGGTCTCTATTTATAGTAGTTGAGCTGCCTCCAATACGTGTTCACTAAGTAATTTTGATTAGTGTCATCAAGCATTAGGTGGAGATGCTCATGCAGGCAACTGAGCCGTTGGATGGGAATGCGTTGTCCAGTCGTACGGACGTAGGTTGTTTGAGATGTCAACGCGTTTCCTTACGGTGTCAGCGAGATGTTTTGGATGTGTGATCATTTGGTTCCATCACAACCCTCTGTCTTCTCATAGGCATTGTCTAGGAGGAGACGGTAGGAAGCAAGAATTGAACGCGATCCAAAATATCTCGCATGTCTGAAGCGTGTTTGTGACACTTGGTCGTTTTCCTTGAGTCGAATTTTGAGTTTTAGTTTGTGGGCCTTCCCAAATGGGCCGTTTTGGGCCGGTCCAAGATGATATCTCTGTGAGTATAAAAAGCTTCGACTGGGCGGGATTTCTCATTTTCCTTCTTCTAATAAACTCTCTGTCTTCCTCAGTTGTTCCAACGTTGCGATTACAGCAGTTCTCAAAGGGTTTTTGAATCTTTTTGCTTCAATTCGTTCGTGCTCATCCCGAATCTCGTTGTAGATCTTCGTCTTCTCGCTTCAAATCTTCAAGTAAGTCTCGCTCTCCTCTCTATTCTTCGCTTTTTCTGCATGTGTTTTCGGGATTTTTGATTTTGGGATGAATGGGTAAGAAATGGATGGATCTGTGGATGTGACTGGGTTCGAATAAGGTTTTCTGGGTCGGATTCTTGGCGAATTTGAACGGAATGGTCTTTGGCATGAAACGTTTGATTTTTTGACGGTTCGTCTTCTGGGGTTTGAAGTTTTTGGATGAGATTTCTTTTTCTCTGAGCCGCCCTTTCTTCCTTTCCTTGTGTTGTGGGTTAGCATGTTTGAGATTTGAGACAGTGTTTGTGACGAATCTCAAAATCTCGCTGGCTCTCTTCTTTCTTTTTGTTGCGCAGAGTCTTGTTAGGTGTGATGACTTCTGATGGGGAGGGAAGTAATGGGAGAAAAGTCGCTCGCGAGATGGAGAACGCTTCTTTGAGAGAAGGGTTGCTTGAAGAGGACCCAGAACGTACCATCTCTGAGAATTTGGACGAGAACGCGATGAGTGTGGGGAGTGGAGGAGGGGTTTCGAGTGGTGAGGAAGAGAGGTCTGGGGACGAGGGTGGAGTTTCTGACCGCGACGCGGAGACTTCCTCTTCTTCTGATTCTTCAAGTAAAGTTGAGATTTTAGATCATTGGGTTAGCGTGTATTTCCCTAGGATTGTAGAAGAGCGCGTTGTTCCTTTTGAGGAGAATGCCAATGAAGATGGTTTTCTGACCATCGAGTCTGAGGAAACCATCAGTAAATATGTGCGTCCAATAGCTTGGCCTCCAAGTGTTGAATTTTGCTTTCTCGTGGAGGAAGAGGGCTCCTTAGATAGTTATGAAAACTGTCTGGTTGTGTATACTCAAAGTATAGATGTCGGGTTTAGGCTCCCATTGCCCAACTTTGTCAGAGATTTTCTCGCCTTCTTCAACCTTAGCCCTGCTCAGATCTTTCCAAATGTATGGAGGTATATAGTTGGGTACGCGCTTTGATGTGAGGAGTTAGGAATATCTCCAAGCGTAAAGCATTTGTTAGCGGTATCTCTCCTAAAGCCTAAGGATCAGCTATTCTACCATCTCAGCTTTCCCTCTCAGAACGTGATGACAAAACCTTCCAATCTGGGGAGGTGGAAGGATAAGTGGTTTCTGGTTAGATCTTCGGATCCTTCTGCCTTCAACTGTCAATTGCATCCAGGGGTGCTCGGGCGCCCTAAAACAAATGCATCAGAGATGGCTGAGCTCAAGAAGGGGTTCAAGCGCGTTGAGGGTTATCCCTTTGATCATAAGATTGTGATCAATCAGTTGAATCTGGAACGCGTTCGCTTATCTTTGCCTTTGATTCTTGCAGTTGGTGAAAGGAGATGGGTTTCAGTCTCGAATTGTGTTTGAAGTTGAATTTGTAATTCTTTTTGCTATTGTTTTGAACGTCTTCTTTTTTTGTAGGGATGATGAACCCTGCCGCTGTACGCGCTGCGGTAAAGAGGAAGAGGGACGGGGCTGCCTAGTCTACTGCCCAGGCCACAGAGAAAGCTGAAGAAGTAAAGGACACGGCGCAACAACCAGGGAAGGGAGGGGCATCAAAATTGGATGCAGGGAAGAAAGACGTTAAGGATCCCACCGCGAAGCCGAGGAAGGACAATGCTTCCAAACACGAGTCAAGATCAAAGCGCGCTCAAGACAAAGAGGGTGAGACATCTCCAAAGCGCGCTAAAACATCAGAGGGCTTTGTTCATGATCATACACAAAGTATTACGTAAATCTAATATTTATGTTATATAGTCATCCGTACATGTTGTTGTTGCAATTGTTGAGAGCTGGCAATCCAAGTTTGGTTGGCGTTACACTGCATGCAAACAATGCATGAAAAAGCTTGATTGGAATGGAGAGCAATTTTCGTTTGACACTTGTAATTCAATAGTCAAATATCGCTACCAAAGGCATATTTATCTAATTTTATATGTAGAATTTGATACATATATCGATGTCTTATTTTAGATTATTAGTATATATTATTTGCATGCTTAGACTCAAAGCACGAGTGAATGATGATAGCGGAAACACACTTTTGACCATATTTCATAAGGAAGCCTTTAATCTTCTTAAAAAAACAGTGACAACCTTAATTGAAGAACAAAATGATGCAAGTGTTATCCATTAGACAACTAATTGGATTGGTGTGCTTATATGATGTTTGAATTTTTCGGTTGTATAACTATTTTTTTCTTAATTACATCAAGTTTAAATCCTGAAATATTCCCTGATGCGGTCAATGAGATAATTAGTAAAAAATGCTCTTTGCAGTCCAGATATCAGAAGAGGATATAGCTAATAGAGAGACCTCTACTATATCTTATTTGGTTAAGAAAATTAGCACTGAGGAGAGATTGATTAATTTGTTCCAAGGAGAAAACTCGGTGGAGGTAATATTGTGCTTATTGTATAATGCCAAGTTATATTGAACTTTTAGTATTGATTATATATAAACACATACTATTAATATGATTTATAATGTTTTTATTAGGTGAGCCTGAGTCATACACTCTATGATGCGCGCCTGGTCTCCGGGAAGCCAATTGTGCTCGAAGATCTTTGACAAAATACCTTGGAAGGGTTGGATGGATGTCTTTTGAGGGGATTCGTAGGTAGAGATGGGAGTTTGCAGCGGAATTGATTGGATATAGACGTCAAGTTTCCTTGACGAATTGGGATATGAATGAAGAGTAGCACTCGACAAGCTGATTGGTGAGGATTTCGGCAATGGTGATTGAGGGACACTCAAACGAAAGGAAGTTTAGGCTAGGGATGTAGAGGAAAGAGGCTAGAAGATATGAGAACTTTTGGCTAGGGATGTAGACGAAAGAGGTTAGAAGTTATGGTGAAGGAGATGAGAAGACAGAGCCCGAAGGAAGGTGACGCCCATACCTAGAAGATGGAGGAATTCATTCGTCTCAACAATGGTTCTAGGTTCATTAATCTAAGCGTGAATGTTACAAAGGGAGGCTGCAACCTTATAAAGAGAAAACGAGAAGAAACTAAAGACCTAGGGTTTGCAAAGGAGGCGGCGACGGCTAGGGTTTGGCTAGGGCTTGGGCGAGCTTGGGCTTGAGTGCCAAGAGCCCAATAGGACGGCCCAAACCATGCAAGACTGGACCACTCCATATTTAGAAACTTTCTAAAAATAGAAAGTTCTAAAACGCTAGCAAAACCCGAGACGAACAACTTCCTAAAAATGGAAAGTCTCTGAACATGGGCCGAGACAACAAATCCCAAATAGAGACAACAAATGCAAATAGAGACAACAAATCCCAAATAAAAGACAACCAATGTTTGAGACAACAAAACAAGATAGAGACAACAAAACCAAATAGGCGGCTTGTAGTGAAAACTTCACCTACGAGCAATCTCGGCACGGAGAAGGGATACCAAGGCGCTCAGTCCAGACTCGTCGACAACTAGGGGGTTGCGCTCAATGTGGGCCCTTGTGCGCCCGAGCTGGAATTGCATATGTGCCTTCAACATGGCTAGGTGATGTGGGCGCCGACGCGGTCTTGAGCTTCTCGGCGTTGGGGCCTTGGAAGGGGGTTTCCACGGGCGCTCAGTGGTGCGCTCGAAGCCTCGAACCCTGGAGGTGGTCCATGAACAAGGCTAGAAGATGGCTCGGCAAAAGTGGACAAACGCTCGGAGAAGTCTCCGAGCTCCACTTTGACGGGCACCGCTGGCCGGGCGTTTGGGGCCGTTGTCCGGGTGTTGGGCGTCTTAGCTCTAGCATGGCTGGAGGCTTGGCCTTGAGAACATTGGTGTGGCCTGATTGTCATGGCATGACATGGCGCCTTCTTACGCTTGACTCTCTTCCGGGCACCTAACCTCAACATGGGTTGAGTCTTGGTGCTTTGGAGATACACCTTGTTCATTTCAGCTAGGATTCTCCGGGTGTGTCGAGTGAGCCTCGGAGGAGCCACTAGGCTAGTCATGGAGCTAGGCAGGGGCGCATCACTCTATATGTCGGTGTTCATTCCCAAATGTCATATGGTGTGGGAAGTAGCACAATGAAGTCTGGACATGATGGAATCAACTTTGGAAGTGATGATGATACTTCTGTGGTGGCTTCTAGCAGGACTACCCCGTTAAAGAGAATGTGTGATACAATTGAAGTTCTAAGTGATGGAGATAGCGATGAAGTTGAACCAGATTTCAAAAAGAAACCATTGACACTTCAAGTTGAAAGTGATGAAGAGAATGATGAAGTCAAACCGGATCACAAGATAAAACCAGTGACAGTGAAAATAGAAAAAGACCCTTGCTCTCACAACATAATAATGTTATAATTTTCAATTTATTTATTTCCGTTTGTAGGATTATAAGTATGATGACATTTTCTATTATTATTATTTTTATTATGATTTATAATAAAGTTATTTGCATCACTATTTCAATATGGATCTTGCAGATTGGGGATGGTGATATTGGGAAATCTGATGACGGTGATTATACGATACAAATTCCTCCCGAGTTCTTGATAAATGAGGTAAATAAGGATGATCCCATTGCTTCTATTGTCCATGCCACATATCCTAAGTTTCTTCAAAATCTAAATTTTCATGAGTATTTTCAAGAGAGGGCCATTATAGCTCTGACTCATGAGATTGTTGATGAGGTAAATGATTATACGATGTCAAAAATGAATGGGATTTCATCAGAGTATTATAGTTTAGATAGTATATGTAAGACAAATGGGGGTTCTGCTATCAATGAGTTGTTATATTCGTCCGACTTCTTGCACAACATCAAATGTTCAGGCCTTCCTAATCATGTTTTAACGTTGAAGGTTGGTGTTCCTATCATGTTGTTGAGAAATATCGATCAATCATCTGGTCTTTGCAGTGGTACCAGATTAATAATTACTCAACTTTGTACGAGAATCATTGAGGCAGTAGTAATTTCTGGTAGCAACATTGGAGATAAAGTTGCTATTTCGAGAATGCTTCCAAGTCCTTTAGATCCTCATTGCTTTTCAAATTCCAAAGACGACAGTTCCCGATTATGGTTTGTTTTGCCATGACCATAAACAAGAGCCAAGGACAGTCTTTGTTTATTGTAGGCATATTTTTCAACGGCCTGTCTTCACTCATGGTCAGTTGTATGTGGGAGTCTCCCGAGTTACGAATCGAAAAGGCTTGAAATTATTGATTCTTGACAAGAACAATGAAGCGGTAAATCATACGGTTAATGTTGTGTACAAAGAAGTGTTGCAAAGAGTATGATGTATTTAAATATAACAGTTTGGTCTTTGTTATTATGTTTTTTTGGTAATGTTTTGACTATTTTGTAAATAATTGCAAGAGTTTGTTCATATGAAGTAAGAAGTTTCTTCCAACATACTCTCTTCGTCCCTAAATGTTAGTCTCATTTGACCCGGACACGCATGTCGATGCATGTTTTGTATCCTCAATATCGCTTATTACATATTCGTAAAAATTTATAAAATTTTGATATTATTAAAGTACTCATTGAAACGAATCAAACAGGACCGCTTATGACTATATTTTTTCGTGCATATTGCAAGACATTTAAGAAGATTCTCTCAGATTGTGAATATTGTCAAAAAATTTCATGGGACAAACATTATATGACCGAGGGAGTATATTGGACCATATTCTACAGCAATTATTACGGGGGTATAATATATTATGATGTCTTCAAATCTGAATTTCAAATTTTCGCTGATATTAATATAGGTGTATATAATGTACACTATTAATTAATCACTGAGGGTTTAAAATTTTATATTCCTTTGTTATTCTGTTATTTTAATTTTCTGTTTCTTATTATTTACTTTTATACCCTTTTTGTTGTGAACAATAATTAAAATAATCCATAATTTATTCTGTTTTAAAAATATATGTTTTTAGATATACGCTTGGTTAATATTATATTACTAAATTATTTATCACATTCCATAAGGTGAAACCCTAAATCCAAATAAACTCTAAATCCAAATAATCTCATCGATTTTCTGCTCCCCTTAAACCATTATCCCCACCTCCTCCATTTTCTGAAGGGATGCTCGATTTTCTGCTCCCCACTACCTCCATCCATCCTCAACCTCATCTTCCTCCTCCATCCATATCCCCCATTATAATCCTCAACTAAATGCCTTTGTTGTGTAACATTTCTACCCATTCACTTCGATCAAACTTTCAACTCATACACAAATTCTGCAAAAGCACCATCGAGCATCCATTCTCTTGATTTGTTCGAAAAGGTAAGCTTCAATCTCCAATCATACGGTTAATGTTGGGATATATATATTTTGTGCATTGCTTATTTGTTCCATACTTTCATTGCGATCTCAACTGGTTCTTCATTCTAGATCTGAATAGATAATATAATATTTTGATTCAAAAAAATTGGTAGGGTAAGGGTTTAGGGTTTCTATCAAAATTTTGAAGCAAAACAATAAGGCTTCTTTGTATTCTTCATTCTAGATCGGAAAATATAATCTAATCTTTTTAGCTTATGTGTAGTATTGTATTTCTTTTCCCTTAGATAATGCCTAAAAATTGATAAAAATTAACACCATGTTTTGATTAGGTAGATTTGTAAGAGCACCCACAGTGGGCGTTTTTTAACATTTAAATATATTAAGTTTCTTAGCAACAGTGGTAAAGTGTTAAAAAACCCTTCTCCCGGTTGCTTACTAAGAAACTCACAAGAAACCCATTTTCATTGAGCCTTGTTTGGTTTATACTATATTAAACTCAATCTTCTTTTATTTTTTACCCAAAATTGGACAACCAACTAAACAAAGCCCAATTACCTTTTGCTTTTTTAAAAGAGAATTACTTACCATTGGATCAAAAAGAGATCAAGGGTGGAGAAAATTTTAATATCAATTGTTTTTACACAATATATAAAAATGAATTTTCAGTCCAACAAAAAATAAATTTATGGAAACAAATATTTTTGACATTTATAATGTCTCCTCCTCTATTTATAGACATCCATTTTATATATGTTTGTAATTAAAATAATATTCGGGAATAAGAAAGATAATTATATAGTTATTAAAATTGTATCCTAGAATCAAAGTTATGAAAGCAATTTAACACAAATAAATTAAAATTAATATATTACAAGACATTACTTAGTATTAAAAATACACATAAATATAACTAAGGAAGAAATATTAACTGATATTTATGGTTAAGTTCTAACTAATTAAATTCAAGATTTACTATTTATGATATCATTACATATATTTAAATAGTTGATAAATAAATAAAGATACACTTAAAGATTAAAGCTAAAAACTAGATGTTGAAAAAGGTAGAGTGGTTTTTTTAGAGAAAATACAATACAACATAAATGTGAAGATAAATTAATATATTACAAGACATTACATTTATATATTACACAATACAACACAAATACAACTAGAAGAAACAACATAAGTAAATTAAAATAAAACTAACACAAATGTGAAGCTATTCTTCACTTAGGGAATGAAAAACATAGACGTGAAGCTATAAACTTCACTCACATAATTTAAAAACATAGACTACAATTTATGTTTCAGGAAACAACTCACTCATCAAGGTAACCTTTATCATCTCTTGTTCAGGACTTAACTCGTTGAATGCTAGAAGTTGAGTTAGCATTTGAAGCTTTTGAGTACGAACATAGTCATCAACAATCTTTTTTTGCTCTTTTATTGCCTCTCTCTTTGCCTCTTGTTTTTGCATATCTCTGTTAGCTTGGAGTATAGTCAACCTATCGACTTTTTCTAAATGTGCCTCCATGTGTTCACTTGACATCTGAGCAACTCTTTTCCCCTTCTTTTTTGCGTTCTTTATACCGGTAGGACGAACTGGAGCACTTTCATCTGGAGGAAAGGTGACGCTTTCAGGTCCAGATACACTAGTGGGGGTATCAGGATTGGAGCTTGAAGTGTAGAATCCAGATTCATTCAACTTTGATCGTTTGGAACTTCCTCCACCTTCTCTAGCCAACCATGTGCACCACTTTGGTTCATGTTCGAGCTCACGCCATACATGCTCCCATATAAAATCAGCACCGTAACTGGAACGATAGAAAGCATGGGCATTTCTTATCACATCAACCTCATTTTCCCCACTACCTCTTCGGTTGGAAGCTCGATTGTAGCAACCGACAAATTTTTGAGTGTCACTGGACATGTTGTGCCACCTTGATTTTAATGAAGTCGAAGCCCTATGAACCCAAGCCTTATCCTCTTGGACTCTTTTTTCGTTGTAGGACTCTGCCACTCGATCCCAAAATGACTCACACTTTTGATTAGTGCCTACAATAATATTTGTGCTGGTGTTAACCCATGCACTAGCCAGTAACAACTCCTCACCGTGACTCCACTTGTTTCTTTTCTCACCACCTTGACGAGAAGCTTTTTTAGGAGGAGCTTCTTGAGAAGGGGCTTTCTGGCGAGTGGTTTTTTTAGGGGCTCTTTCAAGAGAGGGGTTTGGTTCAGGAATAGCTTGAATATCATCAAGACTTGGCACATGTTGTTGTGAGTTCCATTGATGAAATGCAGAAGCATTTCCATATAACCCAAAGGTGTTAGGAGAAGAGGATGCATGTGGATAATCTTCAGGGGTGTTTGGCCAATAATTCCTTGGATGGTTTGTTTGTTCTTCAGACATATCCAAGAAATTTTGAGAAAACTGGAAGGAATTTTGATAGTTGTAAGGTTGATTAGGATCCATATTGAAGGAATAGAAAGATCACTTTGAGTATAGATTCGGAAAGTGCAATATCTTATTCCAAACAACACACATTTATATAAGAAGAAAATTGGTTCCATCGACTTTGAAATTTTGATCTGCCCGATGCCATGACTTTTTCTCTGCCTGATGCCATAACTTACCTCTATACATTGTCCATGACTTTTCCTCTGCCTGATGCCCTGACTTTACCTCTGCCATGACTTTTCCTCTGCTCGATGCCCTGACTTTACCTCTGCCATGACTTTTCCTCTGCCCGATGCCCTGACTTTACCTCTGCCATGACTTTTCCTCTGCCCGATGCCCTGACTTTACCTCTGCCATGACTATTCCTCTGCCCGATGCCATGACTTTACCTCTGCCATGACTTTTCCTCTGCCCGATGCCCTGACTTTACCTCTGCCATGACTTTTCCTCTGCCCGATGCCCTGACTTTACCTCTGCCATGACTTTTCCTCTGCCCGATGCCATGACTTTACCTCTGCCATGACTTTTCCTCTGCCCGATGCCCTGACTTTACCTCTGCCATGACTTTTTCTCTGCCCGATGCCTTGAATTTTCCTTTGCCCGATGCCATGGCTTTTCCTCTGCCCGATGTCATGACTTTACCTCTATACATTGTCCATAACTTTACCTCTGCCCGATATCATGACTTTACCTCTGCCCGATGTCATGACTTGACCTTAATGATGCTTTAACCTCCATTATCTTCATAAATATATACATATGGTTTAGGAGAACATCTTCACAACATGCTCTCCAAAAAAACTCTCTCATAATTCATTGTCATACACAAATCACTCTATCTTTTCACATATCCTTGCAAATGGATCCCCATGAGATTATATGGGATCTTTTGAATCCAAATGATAGTTCATCATCTGATGAGCTTAATGATGAAATTAATGAAGCTTTGTCTCTAGCAACACAACATCTATCCAAGGGTGAAAGCTCTCAAACAAGAAGAAGGCGAAGATTCATCGATCGAGAGCGTGAAAGAGGCCATCAACAACTAGTCAAAGATTATTTCTCTGAAGTCCCACCGCCTTTGTTTACTGATGAGCAATTTCGTAGACGGTTTAGAATGCGTAGACCTTTGTTCTTACGTATAGTTAACCAACTGTCATCGACATTTGAGTATTTTCGCCAAACAAGGGATGCAACTGGCAGACAAGGCCTATCTCCATTACAAAAATGCACTGCAGTTATGCGCATGTTGGCATATGGTATGTGTGCAGATCAAGTAGATGAGTATCTTCGAATGGGTGCGACGACTGCTCGACAATGCCTATCCAACTTTGTCGATGGAATCATTTCTTTGTATGGTACAACATACCTCCGAAGACCAACAGCAGAAGACATACAACGACTCCTTTATGTAGGAGAGATGCGTGGATTCCCTGGAATGATAGGTAGCATCGACTGTATGCACTGGGAATGGAAGAATTGTCCAACTGCATGGCATGGCCAGTTCACACGTGGTCATGGAAAGCCAACAATCATCTTAGAAGCAGTTGCTTCATATGATTTATGGATTTGGCATGCATTCTTTGGCTCACCAGGTACGTTGAATGATATTAATGTTCTTGATCGTTCTCCTGTATTTGATGATGTTTTGGAAGGGAGAGCACCACCAGTGAATTTTACCGTCAATGGTCATGAGTATAACATGGGTTACTATCTCACTGATGGTATTTACCCACAATGGGCATCATTTGTACCATCAATTCGACTTCCACGAGGAGATGAGGCGAAATGTTTTGCTCGTTATCAAGAGGCTTATCGGAAGGATGTGGAACGAGCTTTTGGTGTTCTACAAGCTAGATTTGCTATCGTGAAGAACCCAGTACTTGCTTGGGACATTGATGTCATCGGAAAGATTATGAGAGCATGCATAATACTGCACAATATGATAGTGGAGGATGAGCGAGATACGTACAACTTATATTACGATGTATCTCAGTTTGAGCAATCTAGCATTGGTGACCATACATATTCCACAAATCGACATGCTTCCATGACGGACTACATAAAAAATCAACTGCAACTCCAGAGTAGGAATACACACCAACAACTAAAAGAAGACTTGGTTAAGCACATATGGCAGAAGTTCGGCCATGTCTATCTTAGGAATTAGTAATTTTATGTATAATGTCATTTCTAATATGTTTTTATGTATTTGAGAGTTTTGTTAGAATTTCATGTTCTTGTTTTTATGTATTTTCATGTAATTTATTGTTAGAATTTCATGTTCTTGTTTGTGTGATTTTCCAAGGTTTAATATATTAAAGTAAGTGTTGTTAATGTTTTATCTTTTTTAACTTAAGTGTCAATTTATATAGTCAGTCAACAAATTTATGGATATTAAATATTTATAAACGTAAAAAGGTAAAAATAATCACAAAAGATATTAACTACTATTTAAATTTGAGTAATAAATATTATTCTTTATTGATATGATTATCTTTCAATTAATTTAAATTGTTAAATTAGAATCTACTAAAACATTGTATATGTTTAAATATGTGATAAGTAAATAAAGATGTAGTTAAAAAACCAAGAATAAAAAACCATGAATGTAGAGAAAAAGTAGATTGGGTTTTTTAGGTGGGGTAGATGTATAAAATATATTAAAAAAAGCCTAAAAAACTTGCTAAAAAACCCACCAATGTGGGTGGCCTAATAGCTTTTGTGCAATCAATAAGGTGGAAATATCAAGTGCGTGGAAATTGAGGCAATTAACTTATATGTGTATCTATGTTTTGATTAGGTAAACTTGGTTGTGATACAACATCAGATTTATATTGCATTTTGTTCATTTTTATATTTATTTTTGAAATTACATTTTGTTTGTTTTAATGCTTTTATATCATTATTTGATTTCTTCCTATATGTATAAAATATTAGGTTAGCTATGTTTGTGGATGACTCAATCGATTTAAATGTGTTGCCTTTGCTTATTATCGAAGCAATGTATCATCCCCTGTTCGGAGATTATAGGATCACTATATCAGCACACTATAAAAGTCTGATAGATTTGGATGGATGTTTTCTCATAAGCTACCGACAACAAGTCGGTACAATAGTGAAGACATTCACCTTCTCTTATGAATGGGGTGGTGTTCCCATCACTGAAGCGCACACAAGAATAATTTTGGATGGAGCCGACATACCTTCTTTTATACAAAACATGTCCGATGTTGTCCTTGTACAGGACTTCGTCGGTAATTATCTCGATTCACACACCCCAACCTTGTATCCCCACAGATGCCCAAATATTTTTGTCAATGTTCAATCTCTTCAACAAATCATTGACTTGGAACAAGATGAACCGGTTGAAGCTCATGTTCCATCACTCGATGTTTCATAGTCATTTGATACTTCAATTAATCCTTTAATAGCTTTGTTGGAGGTTGCAACCCTTGATGAGAGTGAGGGAGGTCATTGTGTAATTTGTTTAATTCCATTTGGTGTATGTTTAGGCATGGAACTTTCGAGATTTCCATGTAGACATGTATTCCATTTTGATTGTATTCAGACTTGGTTAGATTATGGTTCTACATGTCTCATTTGTCGAAGAGAATATTTGGATGATATTTAAGTTTATTCGTATTTAATGTAAGTGTACATATTTTTTGTTTAATTGTAACGTTCATTAAATTATGATCTATTCTGTATTCTGCATTTCGAACTTCTTTTGCATATGCGTAACATAATTTACACTATGAATTTTTGTTGCATATTTCACTAATAGTAATACAGGCGTAATATAATTTACAAATGTTATACCATATTTTAGGCATTGAACTTTCGAGATTTCCATGAGACATGTATTCCATTCCGAGTGTATTCGGACTTGGTTAGATTATGGTTCTACATGTCTATTTGTCGAAGAGATTATTCGGACGATGTTTAAGGTTATCCGTGTTTGATTTAAATGTACATAGATTTGTTTGAATTGTAACGTTCATTATAATGAAATTCCTTGTGTTATCGACTAAACAATTGGTTACAAACCCCTTTCATTTTCTGAGACAATGAAAGACGAAATCCTGGTAAAATAATTACGATGGGTTGGTATGAGGTGCAAAATTATTCCCGGACAGTCATCAATGTCTCCCTATTACTTTGGTTGTTGTGCTGCATGTTGCAACACACAAATTTTACAAATCTTACAAGAGGTTTGTGTAATTTAAGTCCTCTCATTATTATTAGGATTATTACAAGCGTTTAGATAACGAGTTGAAGCAGTAGTAAATTTGCCACTAGAATTAGGAGTCAAAAATCTGATCTTTTGATGTGGGATCAGAAATATAAATTCTGAGAATGTGTGGAAGAATATGAGAGGGAAGATCTATACTGAGCTCAGATATATCCCATTGATTCTGAGAGTAGATAATCTTTAACCTTGAACTGACCAACAAAAATAAAATTCATCTGAATCTATATTGATACTCTTTAATTTAACAAGAGTCACAAAATGTATCTACTTATTACAAGAAGACAAAAAATGAATATATTTTATTAAAAAAAAAACTCTACTACTGAGGAGATATAAAAAGCATAAATAAAATACACGGATGTTATATACAGCCCGGTCAAAATACCAAACACCGCCTCGCGTAACGCGAGATTAGCAAAAAGTAGCATAAATTTAAAATGTTAATCTCGCGTTACACGAGGGACGTGCTTCTCGCGTAACGCGAGAGATGTACATCTCTCGTAAGAGCCTTTTTTTAATTCTCGCGTTACGCGAGGTGTCTCTCCCTCGCGTAACGCGAGAAACCGGGCGGTATTTGGTAAAAAAGGCGGGCTGTATTTAGTAAGGGCCAAAAAATATAAAAATTCTCCTATTCATTACAAATCAAAAGCCCTCTCATACTGCGTCCATATTAAAGGACTGGCAAAGGACTTGGATGTATAGAATGAAACAGATCAATATAGTTTCTTCATATTTCTCGTACTAGTGGAGATAAACTTGTCAAATATAGTTTGATCATATTTCTTGTACTAGTGGAGATAAACCTGGCAAACACTAAAGCCCCAGGAAAAAAGGACTACAATAAAAGAGTAGATAATCTTTAACCTTGAACTGACCAACAGAAATAAACTCCATCTAAATCTTTATTGATACTCCTCTGTATTTTAACAAGGGTCACAAAATATATCTACTTACAAGAAGACAAAGAATGAATATTTTTTATTCAAAAATGTTCTTTTTTGGGGGTCTGATATTCAAAAACTTTCTAGTACTGTGGAGATATCAGAAGCATAAATACAATATAAGAACTCTCCTATTCATAATAAATCAAAAGTCCTCTCATAGTGCATCCATATTAGAGGACTACTTGGATGTATAAATAATACAGATAAAAATGAAGTTACCTTGGAGTTTCTTCATATTTCCTTAGTTGTAATGTGTGTTACGTTGAGGTAATGTTCAACCCTCTTGATATTTACATGTCCAATTTCCATCCATCAACTACTCCAGCAGCTGGCTTTGGCTGCTGTATGAATCCACATTTCCATTACTCAGACCAGAAAAAGTAGGATTTTGGCTACTCTGCCTCAATGCAGTACAGTTTTGGCTCCACTGCCCGGAAAAAGTAGGTCCCTGGGTTCTATGGCTAGAAAAGTAGATATTTTGGCTTTGTTGCTGCGGCGAATCATTTTGACTGGGTTGAGTTGAAAAAAATGGCCCCTGATTATTTGGGTTAGGGTTTAAATGGCCTGTGTTGCGAGCAGCCTCACTGAAGTAATCTGTGCTATATTCCTGACTTCCAAATGCCATCCTCCTAAACCATCTGATTTCAGCGGATTCTTGCGCAGAATCATATATTTCACTTTGTCCAACTCTCATCCCATTGCTCAAATCAGAGGGCGAGAGGCCGTCAAAAGCTCTAACTACCTGTAGTTCATCGGGCAATAAAAAATTATCCATTTCATTGCATATTCTTGTCTTATTAAGAAAAATAAAACTTGCCTGTCCCATTCTTGGTCTTTTTGTTGCTGAGTGTCTCACACAAGCAGCAGCAGCCTCAATCATCAGGAATAGTTCACTCTCGACATAGTTCTTTTCAAGCCTGGGGTCTACTAGACCTTCAACTTGACCAGTTTCAAGCGCATGACTAAGCAAGGGTCTCGCCTGAAAAAGACCATATAGTTCAACCAAACATTATTTCATGGTTAGAAGAAACCATTACTTCTAGAGTAACTTAGGAAACACTCTTTGGGGGAATTAAGGCCTTATTTGGCCACAATATTTATTATTTATAAACACCTTATTCCAAAAGAAACTTTTATTAGTTTCGATAAATGTTAAGTGATACTCTTTCACTCTCTCTTTTTCTATTGCCCACACTTTTATACTAAAATAAACACAAAACTATACAAACTAATTTTGCCTCAAACACATTTGTTTTACGCAACCATTTTCTTTTTAACTACTTAACAAAAAAAAACTCTTCATAAACACTATACCAAACAAACCCTAAAAGCTTGTTTAAATGGGCTTTATATAAGACAGTCTACTGTGGTTCTGAAACTTACCCATTCAACTAGACTTTCATCTCCAAGGGGTTGGGATCCATCCACGGGCTTGCGACCAGTAAGAAGCTCCAACAGAACAACTCCAAATGAGAAGACATCGGATTTGTCAGTCAATTTACCACTTGTCGCATATTCAGGTGCCATATATCTGAAATATAATGAAGTTGAATGCATATTAGAAGGATGGTTTCTCCAGGTTTGATAGCTACTAGTCCTCGTTAAAAGTCACGTCACTCGATTCAATATCAAAGGCCACTTCTTGGTTTGCAGCCATACGAAATATATGAGACACGTACCCAAAAGTTCCCATGACACGTGTGCTAACATGTGTATCTACATCCATTGCTAGCTTTGCAAGGCCAAAATCTGCAACCTAGGAAATGGATAACGGGTTCAACTGATTGAACTCAAATGGGATCCAAATAGAAAGTAATATATCATACCCGCGCCTCAAATTTGTCGTCAAGAAGAATATTTGATGATTTAATATCCCTGTGAATTATCCTTGGATGACCTGATATTAACATAGAAAGAAAATATAAACAAGTCACTCGGAAAGATCTCTCTCTGTTGGAACTCACGAAAGTTATGACCTAGGACAAAGGTTTATGGAGGGAGAAGATTGGGGTTGCAGAATTCTAGGCTTGACGGTTTGAATAGTCCGGGTGTTTTGGTGTTACTTGTCTTTGTTATGTTTTGTCTTGTTTTATGTGTATCTGCTAAATTCTATGCGGGTTTCTGTAGATTTGTAGGCATATGGGTCACTTCGGTTACTTTCTCCCAACTTGTTTGGGGTAAGGAGTTAACTATTACGACCCCCCAGACCCCTTTACCGTGATATAATGGGGTTTGTTGTTGTTGTTGTTGTTGAGAAGCCAAGTCACTACTACTACTCAGTAGATTCAAGAGAAACATTAAATATAACTTACAATCTTCATGAAGATATGTTATGCCCCTAGCTGCTCCGACAACAATCTTAATCCGTGTAGCCCAGTCCATCACTGGCCTATTTTGTCCTACAAATAACATAAGTTTAACATATTACACCCATGCATGATCTTAAAACCAGGATACGCTGAATGAAGATCATATCTTACCATGTAAATGATAATACAGTGTTTGGTTAGATACATATTCATATACCAGCAGTCTCTTGCTTTCTGAAATGCAGTAGCCAACTAAAGAAACCAGATGCCTATGGTGTATGCGGCTGATGATTTCGACTTCAGCTTGGAATTCTCTTTCTCCCTGGCTTCCGCCAATTTTAAGCTGTTTAACAGCAATTTCTCTTCCATTTGCTAAAACTCCTTTATATACACAACCAAAACCCCCTTCCCCAAGAAGATCTTCCAGGGCAAATCCATTTGTGGCCTCGTATAGTTCTTGATACGTGAACCAAGACCGTGACTGTCCTAATCCACCATGACTATGTGGTGAGAGTGTACCACTTCCAGAGGTGCTTCTAACAAACGGAGTAGAACTAGATACCACTGTCTTCACTATCAAATTTGAATCTGCAAATAACACATGGCAATCTTAGACTAAAACATATTTCCTTCAGAAATTCTGTGTAAGATACTTCAGTTCAATATCACAAATGGTTCATAGATTAGTAGTTCTTGATTTCCTTTACTCACCATGTGGAGCTAAAAACATATTAAAAAACAAAAATACTATATTTATCAATCAACATTTGAATGGTTGTAGCATGGTAAGACATAATACTAAGGGATGAGAAAATGGGAAGTTACCTGATCGTGGCGAGGAGCCATAAGCCGATGGTACTATGTAGCCACCACTGTGTTTGAAATCCCTTCTCTTTCTCTTAGACATAAAGAAAGCGACTAAACCAATAATACCAAGCATTATAAATCCCACCAAAAACCCAATGGCAACAACTCCACCGAGGGGCAATCCACCTTTACTTGGAGTCAGGGAAGTGGCTGTTGAGTTGGGCGAAGATGAACTAACTGGAGAAGGGAACAACGAAGACGGGGTAGAAGAAAATGCAGGAGGCGGAGATGTAAGAGGGAGAGGTGATGAAGAATTAGTTGTAGGAGGTGGAGAATTAGTTGTAGGAGGTTTAGCAGGTGGAGAAGGTGAAGTTTTAGGAGGAGGTGAGGGACGGGCAGGGTTAGTTGACGGTGGAGGAGGAGAATGAGTTGACTTAGGAACAGGCGGAGGGGACAGTTGACTAACAGGAGATGGAGATTTGGAGGTAGGTGGTGGTGGAGAACTCGGTGTGGAAGGTGGAGGTGACATGGGATGGGATGGAGGCGGATTAGACGGTGGTGATGGAGCGGGTGGCGTGATGGTAACAGGAGGCAGTGGAGGCGGTGAAGTAGAAGTTGTTGGTGTGTGTGTAGAAGATGGAGAAGACGGAGGTGGAGCATCAACAGGAGATGGTGGTGGGCTTGGGGTAGGAGGAGGTGGTGATGATGAGGCGGCAATGGGCGGTGGTGATGATGAATTTGGTTGTACAGCCGGTGGAGAGGCGGGAGGAGGTGAAGGGTTTGATGGAGAAAGGGAGGTGTCTGGTGAGCTAGCATTGCGCTCGGACGGTGGATTAGGAGACGGAGTTGAAGGCTTCCCTACTGCAGTGACAATACTAGAGGCTGGTGAGCTAGCAGGTGAGGTTGCCATTTTAGCTGGTCTATAACAAGATGTATTACTACCATACCCTGCAGAACTTGTTTTGTGGACAAAGATATTCAACCAGGTTTGGATTCAATACTCAATCAAAACCAGAGCCAGATGATCAGTTGTAATCACGCTCAACCCCCACTGATATCACCAACTGCAGGAACAAGAAGAAGCAAGAAAAACCCTTTTCAAAATCTCATTAAACCACACAATTAATAGAAATAACCCAGATCAACCGACGTGAAACAAGGGTTTGAAAACCCAGATCTCCGATTCCAATTCAAAGCAGCAATCTAGGTAAAAAAGCTCAAGTCCAAATCATCTAGAAAAATCATTGACTTGACCTGCCAAAATCACTCCCGTGAACAGAATTATACCCCAGACAAAGTACTATAATAACTTCCACTTTCTGTATAACCCAACCGAGAGTAAATAAACAGTGCCTAATTCGAAACAAATTACCTCTTCTCTTGAATGTGTAGAGATGTAAGTGATGAGATAACTGATTACACAAACTCTGCAGCAACTGAAGTTGAAGAAGCTCAAGACCAAATGAATCTGGGATTGAGAAGCTAAGATGTGTGCACAAACAAATCTATCACCTCCCGCTCTCGTTTCAGCATTGAACGCAAGTGGAAGTGTGGACCCACCAAGGATTTGAGCTTAAGGAGATGGAGAAATGGAAAAAGGGACCTGTCCTCTACCCGAACAGAATAATGATCAAACACCTCTCTCTAGAGTATACTCCAGTCTTTCTACCAAAAAAAAGGAGAGTAATACAGTTTCTATGTTGCTTTGCTTAGATTAGTTCCACAACCTTGCTTTCTTCGGACGTTGAAATCAACCATACTCCATAAACAAATCTTTCTTTTGCTACAACTACTTTCTATGTTACTAAAATAATCAACATTCTTTTTTATTCCTGAAGTTCGTTACAAGACGATGAAGTTGTATATTTCTTGGCTAAGTATTAAACTTGTCAAAAAGATCTAATTTAATGGATAAATTCGATCTAATCGAGAAAATCTAATCTGACTCGAAAGATGTATGAAATCGGATAACCCTATATACTACTCCCTTCGTCCCTTAATGTTTACAACATTTTCATTTTAGGCGTTTTAAATTATTTTCACCATTTCTATTTTTATTCATAAATTTATTTTTATTATACCATTATTCAATATACTTACAACACTTTATTAATCAAATCTCTCTAACTCAACTTTATCTTTTTTTTCTTCTCCCCCACTTTTTCTTAATAGAGGAAGTAAAATGGAGTTATTAGAATTTTCTTTTTTGACAGTACGAAAGAGTTTATGTCAAACAAAATCTCGATTGATACAGCACAATAATTATTCCCGAAATTGAATGGATAAAATCGTCCTTAAAAAATTTCACCCAAGGCCAAAATCGATTTACAAGTCACTATCTCAGTTTTCAAACCACACTATTTTGATCACGGTTCTTATATACAGCCCGATACTTTATTCAAACCGATATTTTATTCAAACGCAGCCTGGTTTCTCGCGTTACGCGAGGGACGTGTTTCTCGCGTAACGCGAGAATAGCAAAAATATTAAAAATTTAAAATTTTATTCTCGCGTTCGCGTTACGCGAGGGACGTGCTTCTCGCATAACGCGAGAATAAAATTTTAAATTTTTAATATTTTTGCTATTCTCGCGTTACGCGAGAAACACGTTCCTCGTGTAACGCGAGAAACCAGGCTGCGTTTAGTAATAGCCTATTTTGATGTATTCAGTAGTCAGTACGCATTAAACCCATTTTCGGGTTCAAAATCAAATCATTGCCGTTGTCACGTGCTTCCAAGTCAATTGAAAAACACAATCTTTAGTTGAAGAAAGGCAAGAACTACTATGAAACTTACATAAGATATTGCAACCTTGTGAATAACACTTGAACAGTGTCATATCAAAGTTATGAAGCTCCTGAGCTGTGTGACACATGAAAAATCGTCTTCCAACATGTAAAATTGACCTGGAATCTCAGTCAACAATCAGCAGCTACAATAAGAATTAATCAAAATAAATGCATGTGTGAGAAATAAAAAAGGAGAAAGAATCAAAGTCAACACGTTCCATGTCTACAACATGAATCATAAATGATTATCAACTTGCAACTTTTATTATCAGTGACAGTTCAAGTACTTCAGAAAGAGCCAACCAAACACACTGCAGAATTCAATGCCCGGATCTACAGCATACAGCACGGCACTAAGATTCAAAAGTGCTTCATCTTCTTACTCTGTTCAAATCAGATTTCACCACAATTTGTTCAAAAAAGGAAGATGACAACATGAAATTAGTAAAACTGATAACTGAAGCAGTGAAGCCCAAAAGGTACTGTTGTCTGAATTAAGCACCTGGCAACGTTAGCTACTAGGCTGAGGCGCTGAGCAGGAAGTTATTTTCATCCTAAAGTTTAAGAAAAATACAGATAGGCAGGCAATGGTTCAAAGTCTGGAACTGCGTTTATATAATGTGTTTGCTGCCGTGCAGATTAGAAGAAGTTGGAAATCTGATGCTCAATTTGCCAAACTTGAGCGTCGTCTTGATATGATCTCCGCCGCCCAACTCTTTCCCATTTCAGTCTGAAACTTCCCTGCAACTCGAACAAAAAAAAACCTGTTTAAATATGAGGATAGTAGAATTTTGGAATATGGAAACCAGAGGGTGTGTGATTTACCTGCTGTGGATAGGAAAAACTCGTCAAGAACCTTGCCATGTTCTGTAATAATAGAAATGCATAATAATAAAAGTCAGATAGCTCACTTGCAAGTAGCACGTGAAAAGTGGAGTCAATATGATTAGAATGAAAAAACTGAAGGTCTACTTCAACCTAAACGTGAAACATACTGAAGAAATTGATTAAGCATATCAATTAGCAAAACATGCATAATGGGCATGTCTCGTGGAGAATCTTTGCATGGATCAATATATTATACTTCAACTACAACAACAACAACAATCCGCCCGGTGTGATCCCACCGAAGTAGGGTCTGGAGGTCTAGATGTATACATGTCATACCTCGATCAAGTCGAGAGGATGTGTAATGGGAGACCTAAGAGAGATTTAGGACGTAAAAGGTAGGAAAGAAACATTAGAGGGAGGTTTAGAAAAACTAAAACTACTCAAATCACGTTCGCCAGGAAGTTTACTCCATACTCCGCTATAGTTCTTCAACTCTAATCTTATCCTTCCAGAGCTTCTTGTCTTGAGTCATAGCCTCTGTCAAACTAAGGTATGCGGGGGCATTCTTAATCACCTCCTTCCAGGGTTTTCCCTCGGACGACCTCTACCTATCTTTAACAAGCCGAAATCTAACTCTTCGCATTTGCGAACCGGTACGCTATGCTGCATTCGTAGCACATGTCCTAACCAACGTAATCTTGTTCTCCGCATTTTGTCTCTAATGTTCGCGACTCCAACTTTCTCTCTAATGATTTCATTTCTGATCATGTCTGCTCTGGTGTGACCGCAAATCCAACACATCATCCTCATCTCTGTTACAACCACTTTGCTCCGTATAACAATTTTGGCCTAATTACCACTCTATAGAACTTGCCTTTCAGTTTAGCTGGCACCTTCCGATCGCATAAAAGGCCTGAAGCCCCTCGCCATTTATACCAACCTGTCTGTATACAATGTTGGATATCTGCATCTATCTTTCCGTCGCTTTGCATACAAGATCCTAGATATCTGAAGACCTCCTTCTGCACAACATCCCCACCAAGCCACATACCTGACTCAAGCTCTTCGTCTGCACCCAATCTGAACTCCACATATTCTGTCTTAGTCCTGCTCAATTTAAGACCTTTGTTTCCAGATTCTCCCTCTACCTCTCTAGCTTAGCGTTTAAACCGGCTCTGGTCTCGTTTACTAAAACAAAGTAATCGGCAAACAAAAGGGATAACAGTCAATATTCTGTTGTAAGGCCAGCAAAAGGGATAACCTTGCAATCTTTGCACCTCCTCCTATCTTCCCTTCTGATGACGAAGTAATCAATCTGCGACTTGCTCGTGGAGCTCTGAAAGGTCACTTAGTGATCATCCTTTTTACGAGACCTAGAATTAGCAATACCGCATCCAAATGCTACAGAGAACTCTAACAATTCTCGTCCACTGTCATTTCTATCTCCAACTAGCAGCGGAAATACAAGCACTAGGAAAAGAACAAACAAGCAACGACAAACATAATACTTCATATGTCCTTTTGTAGATCATATAGAAGCAAAGAGTTTGGCACTGAATTATAGGTTATAGTTGTTGATTCTTATCACCATTCCCCAAATTACACCCCATATTAGATAATGTGATCCAATGATACGATAAATTCGTACATCTACATTCGAGTAGAAAATCACAGTTGAAATAGAAAAATAATAAAGTAATTCAATAACAACTGCATAAATGGAGTGAATTGTGATTACTAATCATCTCCCGTCCATATGATCTATGTTGTATACACATAGCATCTGCGGATTTTCGATAATAGTTAAAGATATCTGTAGCCACAAAACAGCGATATACCAATGAGTTTATAGAAGCAGATAAATTGACACAAGACCCAAGACTTACCCGTTTCATATTCAAGTGCTTGAAGAATCATTTCAACCTGGTTAAACAGAAAAATAATCAATTCCAAAATGCAGCATCTAATGATATAGAAACTGAACTAAGAGAGTGCAAAACTTCGAGTCTACTGAATATCCAATTATCCACACACAAGTAGTGTTCTCTTTTAAACCAAGCAATGCCAGACACTGGACGACACCAGGTATCTATAACTTTGCGGCATATAAGGGTGAAAATTCAGTAATAGATATTTTTAATAAAAATCCGGTGATGCTGATGCCTGACAAGTGACAACACATACAGAACCCATGGTCATGGCATGACAACTCCATGGATCGAGAGCTCAGTTGATTTTAAGAGACATATTGTTCCATTTGAGGAGTAGATAAGAGTATGTATCTATCCAAAAGAGAAAAAGTAGAGTTGAATATCATGGCCACTAACAAATGAGGCAATATCAACATGGTTCAAAGATAAAATTATGATACGAGGCATGTAGCTACCAAATGAGGCAAAATGAGGCATTTACATCTCATACTACCCTTAGAAGAAAAAAAAAAAGGGGGGGGGGGGGGGGGCAAAATTCGAACAGCTCAACACATTAATTTAAAATTGAAACATAACCATAACCTAGTAAATTCCAATGCTTAGGTAATGATGACATAGTACTACGAAACTTCACTACACATCAAGGTAAACTATACAAATAAAGAGACTCACTTAAATATTACGAATTAAGATTTGAGATTTGAGATACATACTTTGTCAAAATCTTTGACCAAATTAGCTTCTAATGAAGAGTTGTTCTCATATTCATCCCAGAGTTCTTTAATTTCTTCAGCTGCAAAATAAAATATGAGTAAATCAATACTTTATTTGAACTCAAAGCTGTTTACCCAAAAGGTCCATGTTCCCAAGAATCCACACACAAAAAAGACCGAACAAAGCATAGCTTACACATACCCCTCATTCCTCCTCCAAGTACTTCACACATTTCATTCAATGCTGCTTGTTCTCTTCTGCTCTTTTCTGCTTTTGGAATGCCATCTGATGGTGTTATATCTCCAACAATAGCTGAATATGCATCCGAAAAATTAGTTCAAATGCCAATATTGAAACTCCAATAAAAGGATGAAGAAAAAGCAATAAGGAATCATCTTTTTATCAAAGTTAAATGATGAAAAGAAAGACATTTGTCATTTGATATAGACTTATCAAAAAGCTTGCTAAGAGGGTTTTTGTATAAGAAATATTAGTAATCCACTATACGGTAGAGAGAGTTGCAATTAATCTAGCTAAAGAAAGGATGTAAACGACATAAAAGAGCTACTGACATGAATAGATCAAGCAAGATCGACCAAAACAAGAAACAATTGGCATTTTAAACACAATACAGTTATTCCATCAAATTCTTATCCATTATCTTTTACCACACAAGTCAAATATACAGCAATCATCAACTCTCTGTAAAAATAGCACCACTCATTCAAATAACAAAAACTATCCTTGAAATGACTGCATATGTTAAAACAACCATCATGCAGGATAAATCATATATGGATCACGAAAGAAACAGTCTGCGTCCCCCAGTGGCCACAAAATATGCAACAGAAAAAGGAAGCCTACAAAATCTTTATATCTTGGACGGAAAATCTATGTGACATTCACACCAGGAAACAAAAAATTGAAGAAAAAGGATAGAGCATACCTTCAGCAATATCATGCACAATGGCTATCTTGATGCACCTGTAAAAATTTATTGTTTAACAACGATAAGCATACAGACAGGAGAGGACCAAAAATCCTACATGAGATGAGCATGAAAAACTTAATTATTATACCCATAAAAAAACACATGCAGCAGAAAGTAAGGTGCTTGAACCTAACCTGTCTCTATTTAGACCAGGAAGATCGCCAGCAATCAAAGCCATCAATGACATGCGATACATGTGATCAGCAATAGACTCGGGACCCTTAATGCCATGATTTATCCAACCCTTCCTTTTTGTTGTCTAGGTGGAGAAAGATTCAGAAAAGAAGATTACAAAATTTACAGCATCATTTCTTCGTAATAGGTAAATTAATTAACATGGATCAATAGAGTTTCTATCAGAGACATGACTAGGTTCACAACCAGTTAACCACATATAGTATCTTATAAACGTCAAGAAAACAGAACGAATATGCATAGAAACACTGAAATGTTAGCTAAGTATCAACTGTTGTCATATATTCGGGCATTTTCAAAGGACTAGTAAGTAATGAAAGCATATTCCAGTTCTTCTTAGCATTCTGGGAGTAGTAGCGAGGTAGTATGCTGCCACACGACGAACAGATTCAAAATATCACCAAGCAGACAAGCAACAACACCAAAGTGACCAAACTTATTTTATATTTGTCATTTCCCTTTACCAACCTTACCAAATCAGAAGCGCGATCATAATCCACCAACAAAGTAGACACGAAAATGGAAATGGTAGAGAGGTGAATTTGTTGAGTCTGTTAGTTGCTGATGTCCGAATATTAAGCTTGTTACCAGTAGTTTCAATAAGCACAATTGTAGTGCTAATTAGTTAGTATTTTCATATTACTTTTAGCAGTAGTGGGCTGCAGAATAGCCAGTTTGTTTAGGAGATTAGTCTTCTCATTTTATCAAGTAGTTCAGTTTTCAGCATTTTAGCCTCTGTTCCAACATATGGTATCAGAGCGTAATCTGGGAAAGGGAGAAAAACCGCAGCTTTCTTGAGAGTTAAACACAAGAGAATGAGTGAAGACAAAACCCTCACCAAAATTCCTCATTTCGATGGTCACTACGATCATTGGAGCGAGATGATGGAGAATTTACTAAGGGCTAAGGGGCGATGGAGTCTTGTGGAGAGTGGGTACGCAGAACCCTTGGATAAATCCCTCCTGACAGATGTGCAGAGAACACAATTGGAGGAAGTAAAGATGCAGAACCATCAAGTTAAGCACTATCTCTTCCAAGCCTTGGATAGAGAAGTGTTCGAGCAAATCTTAGATCGGAGCACATCTAAGATAGTCTGGGACTCCTTAAAAAGGAAGTATGGAGGCAGCGAGAAAGTGAAAAAGTCCCTGCGAAATACCTTGAGAAGAGACTTCGAGGTTCTGGAGATGAAGAAAACTGAGACCATCACCGACTACTTTGCAAGAGTTATGGTGGTCTCCAATAAACTTCGAAGCAATGGAGAGGACATGCCCGACTCCCAAGATCTTGGAGAAGATACTAAGAACTTTAACTGAAAAGTTCACTTATGTAGTCGTATCCATCGAAGAGTCCAGAGACACTGATGATATCTCCATTGATGAACTGCAAAGCACCTTAGTAATGCATGAGCAGAAGTTTACTCGAATCACCAAGGGAGAAGACGATCAAGTCTTGAAAGTGGAAGATAGGTCGGGGTCATCAAGGGGTCGTGGAAGAGGATCACCTCGAGGACGGGGTCGAGGTAGAGGGAGACACTCTTTCAACAAAGATTATGTTGAATGTTATAAGTGTCACAAACTGGGGCATTTTCAATATGAATGTCCTCAAGGGAACAATGAAACCAACTATGCTGAGCTCGATGATGAAGATGAGTATGTGTTAATGGCTTATGTTGACTCTCATAAGATGAAGAGAAGCGATGTTTGGTTCATCGACTCCGGCTGCTCAAACCATATGTGCAACAACAAAGAGATGTTCTCCAGTTTGGACGAAACCTTCTCACACTCAGTCAAACTTGGAAACAATGATAAGCTCGAAGTCGCTGGGAAAGGAGTCGTGAAGATGAGTCTAAGAGGCAGCAAGTATGCTATAAGAGAAGTATACTATGTGCCAAGGCTAAAGAATAATCTTTTGAGTGTTGGGCAATTCCAAGAGAAGGGAGTTGATATCCTGTTTCAAGGAGGAGTGTGTAAGGTGTACCATCCAGAAAGAGGAATCATGACCGAGTCAGTCATGAGGGCTAATCGATTATATGTGATCTTATCTGACTCCGCACAACCTTCCAAAAACTATGAGGAGGAGAACTGCCTTCATACCACCACAGATCTGTCAAAGTTATGGCATGAGCGTTATGGCCACTTAAGTTACAAAGGGCTGCGTACTCTGATGAACAAGGACATGGTTCGTGATCTTCCAAAGTTCCAAGCCTCCACCGAAAATTGTGTGGACTGTTTGAAAGGGAAACAAACAAGACTGCAAATTCCAAAACAAAGTACATGGCGTGCAAGCAAACCCCTGGAGCTTATTCACTCGGATATTTGCGGCCCTATCACACCAACTTCGAATGGTGGTAAGCGTTACTTTCTCAGCTTCATTGATGATTTTAGTCGCAAAGCATGGGTTTACTTGTTAGCTGCAAAATCTGATGCACTAGACTGTTTTAAAGCCTTCAAAAGATTGGTTGAAAAGGAAGCAGGGGCAGAGATCAAATGCCTAAGGACTGACAGGGGAGGAGAGTATACATCTGCAGAGTTTAACCAATTTTGCAGTGACAACGGCATTCGAAGACAGCTAACAAACGCCTACACCCCCCAACAAAACGGCGTTGCCGAGAGAAAGAACCGAACCGTGATGAACATGGTACGGTCTCTGCTGTCTGCGAAGAAAATTCCAAAGGCGTTCTGGGCAGAGGCGGTAAATTGGACATTTCATGTCTTAAATCGAAGCCCAACCTTAGCAGTCAAGGATGTTACTCCACAAGAATCTTGGAGCGGTGTAAAGCCCTCAGTGGACCATTTCAGAATTTGGGGTTGCCTCGCTCATGCTCATATTCCTGCAGTAAAGAGAGGTAAATTGGATGACAAAAGCTCACTTTGTGTTTTCTTAGGAGTTAGTGAAAATACGAAAGGGTATAGACTGTATCATATAGAGTCTAATAAGATCACAGTGAGCCGAGATGTAGTGTTTGAAGAGAGCAAACAGTGGGAATGGGATGCTGAATATGGAAAACAATTGAGTGAAACTTTAGAATGGGGAGAAGAAAACAGTGGAGAAGCAAGAAGTGAAGGAGAAGTAGCTCAATTAGGAATTAATCAGCACACTGAGGATAGAAGGGAAACACGGGAAACACCGGGTATAGAAAACACACGGGAAACACGGGAAAATGAAGTGAGATCAGAAATTGAGGATAGAGGGGAAGAACTGGTGCCAATTCAAGGGAGAAATCGTCGACCTCCTAACTGGATGAATGATTATACGAGTGGGGATAATTTATCTGATGATGAGGTTCATATGGTGCAAGATATACAAACTGAAGATCCATTTTGTTTTGCAGACGCCATAAGGGAGGAAAAGTGGAAGCAAGCAATGGACAGTGAAATAGAATCCATTGAGAAAAATGATACCTGGACTCTCACTGAATTGCCCAAGGGAGCTAAAAAGATTGGAGTCAAATGGGTTTATAAAACAAAGAGGGATGAAACTGGACAGATTACCAAGCACAAAGCCCGGTTGGTCGCAAAGGGATACTCGCAGAAAGAAGGGATAGATTACTCTGAAGTCTTTGCTCCAGTTGCACGCCTTGATACAGTGAGAATGGTCATTGCCATGGCTGCTCAGAATGGATGGAAGATATTGCAGCTTGATGTTAAGTCGGCTTTTCTCCATGGAAAGCTAAATGAGCAGGTCTATGTGGCTCAGCCTCAAGGTTATGAGCTCAAGGGGAAGGAACACATGGTGTATCATCTGCACAAAGCTCTCTACGGATTAAAGCAAGCTCCACGTGCTTGGTTTAGTCGAATTAAGTCTCACTTCATCAGAGAAGGTTTTAAGGGGTGCGATAGTGAACAAACCTTGTTCATCAAGAGGAGCAAAGAAAATAAGATTATCATCGTAAGTGTCTATGTCGATGATCTTATATATACTGGCAATGATGAAGGAATTTAAGGCCTCCGTGATGAGGGAATTCGATATGTCAGACCTAGGACATATGAACTACTTCCTAGGTATCGAAGTGGTGCAGAAGAGAGGCAGAATTTTCATCTGTCAAAAGAGATATGCAGAGGAGGTATTAAAGAGGTTCAACATGTTCGATTGCAACCCTGTAAACAATCCTGTTGTCCCTGGGGTAAAGATGGATAGTGATGCAGAAGGCATACTCGTTGATGAGACCCTTTACAAATAGTGACTACGCCGGTGACATTGAAGATAGGAAGAGCACAAGTGGATATGCTTTCCTTCTCTGCTCAACAGCTGTAGCTTGGAGCTCCAAGAAGCAGCCTATTGTCACTTTATCCACCACTGAAGCCGAGTTCATAGCAGCTGCAGTTTGTGCTTGTCAGGCTATCTGGATGAAGAGGATTTTCAAAGAAATTGGACATGAAGGAAGTGCAAGAACAAAAATCAAGTGTGATAATAGTTCAACTATCAAGTTATCTAAGAACCCGGTCATGCACGGTCGCAGCAAACACATAGATGTCCGTTATCATTTCCTTAGAAATCTCTCAGAAGAAGGTACGGTCTCTTTGGTGTATTGTGCAAGCTCAGATCAGATTGCTGATATTATGACAAAGCCACTAAAAGCAGATGCATTCAAGAAGCTTCGAGCTGCACTGGGGATGAAGGACATCACAGAGATAAGCTAACTTCTAGACATGAATTAGCTTAAGGGAGAATTTGTTGAGTCTGTTAGTTGCTGATGTCCGAATATTAAGCTTGTTACCAGTAGTTTCAATAAGCACAATTGTAGTGCTAATTAGTTAGTATTTTCATATTACTTTTAGCCGTAGTGGGCTGCAGAATAGCCAGTTTGTTTAGGAGATTAGTTTAGATTCTCTGTAACTGGTTAAGGCTATATAATGCCTTAGTCTTCAAGCAGTTCAGTTTTCAGCATTTTAGCCTCTGTTCCAACAGAATTGAGGTAGAAAGGTGATACCTTAAGACGATGGCACAATGTGAGAAAATCAATAGCGGAAGCGGGAGAAGAGAAGGCAGAAGCGGGAATCTGGGATCCCGTAATCGGCCCTGTAGTCGGGCCCATACAGCAGACGGAGACGAGCCGCAGTGTGTCGTTGTTGGCGGAGGTCATCCTGGAGAAGGGAGAAGAGTGGAAACGGCGGTGGAGAGATTGCAGATGAGGAAGAAGAGAAGAAGTGGAAGGAGGGGAGAGAGAAGGATGATTCGCAATAGACATGCTTCTGAAGCTCGATTTAGGAATTGTGGGTTGGTGGTTTAATGGCGGTGATCGATAACTGCTTGGTTGGTGAGTGGTAGACCTTGGAAATACATCGGGTTTAGGATATTTCGGATCGGGTCATTTCAGGTTTAAAATTTATCGGTCAAAACAGGTCGGGTTACGACGGGTTTATCTCCGGTTCGGATTAACCCATCGGGTCTGCTTGCGCAACTTTTTTATTCCTTTTTATACTTATTTATAAATAAGTTTGCAATGGATAAACAAATCGTTGAACATTTATCTCTTCTTTATACTTTTTCAAGGAATATTTTGCCAAATTGGGCTTTTAAGCCTATTTAAGGTCCTTTAGCGTTTACGCATAGTTTTGAGTCTCGTTTTGTGTGAGCGAGACCTTATTGTGACTTTATATGCCTAATAAGACTAAGTTGTATAATGTTTTCAACAATAATCAACATCAATGTTTTAGACCATACATATTGTGACAAGTTAAAGAGTTATCACTGGTTTGGTTTTTACAAAGGAGATGCAATTTGAAAAGTTAGAAGTTGTGATTAAAAGTTACCCACATGGTCTTTTAGCGTTTACGCATAGTTTCAGTATAAAATAAAATGACTTATTTTCTTATATTTGAACTTTGTGTCATGTTGTTCAAACTAATAGACATATAACAAAGTATAATGTTCAATCAATAACCATATAATTTCTTATGTAAGTATATAAAAGTATATTATATTTTATTAAATAATCATCCATAAATTATAGTCTCTAACATAAACTCTAGTTTATATATGTTCTTAATTATTAAAGAGTATTCCGTATAATAAAATTTATGTAAACACTAAACAATTATTAAACAATCCATACAAGCTAGAATTATAGCTCACAATATCATTTAATATTGGGCTAGAATATTGTAAACTAGTGAATAGTGATGATGATTATACAAAATTTAAACATTTAAAAAATAACTAGAAGAAGTAATAAATCTCATTGTAATAAATCTCATTAAAAATTAAGTGGTTGGTGGCTCTATTTAGATTTGTATGTATAAAACTTGTCTACTCTCATTTCCCACACATCGAGGACTTGCAAATGGATCATTGTCACAATCTTCTATATAATCTTGCATTTTTTGCTACATAAATCGAATCCCTTCCACATCGACCAAATGAAAAAACATGAAGCTCTAAATGTGTATATAAGGTTGGTACAAGTTGTTGACTCCTTACAATTCAATTTGGTATGTTTTCCTGATTGGACTTTTAAAATTAAAGCCCGTAATAAGTAAAACAATATATTATTTAAGCCTAATCAACGTAATTTTTATTTTTAAGCTTGTTGGTTTTGGTAAGAGTGTAAGACCCAACGGGTTGACCCGACCCAACCCGTTTTTGACCCAGCAAAATGTCGGGTCATCAGGTCGGGTCAAAATCGGGTTTCGGGTTTAATTTAACGGGTTAAGAGCACAAAAAATCGGGCAGGTTCAGGTCGGGTTTGCGGGTCGGGTCATATTTTCCCAGGTCTAGTGAGTGGTGAGTGGTGACTACTGGTGGGGGCGTTCCGGGGATCTAACACTCTCAAATTCTTAATCTTAATCTTAATATAATATAAAGTTAAATGTTTGGTAATAAATTTCAAACAATAAATTTTACAACAAAAGTTAATGTCACAAATCAATCTAATTTATATGGGTCTCATTACTAATCTGAAACCATATCCCTCCAGATGGACCACCCATTACTAATCGGATGGGCCTTACTTTATATGTTGTTTGGTCCAGTAAGACCCTCATCCGTAAATGGGCCATGTCGATATTGTAGCCCGATATTACCTTCCACTTCAAAACTCTCAGGACTGGTGCTAGGGTTTTCATCTGTTTCCCTTCCACTTCCTCAACGTTGGGCGACGACTGGTGTGGGCATCCCGACCTGCTGTCTTCCTCCGTTACAATCTCAGATGTTGTGGATGCAGCAAACTCTTCGTCTTTCCCGGTGTATCATATAAATTCACCATTGCTATCAGCCCATTTCAGAGATCTCCCTTTCAATCACTTATGGAGCAAACAGGAACCACCCGTTCCGACACCTCTGAGTCCGTCCCTAGCCCCAACGCTTTCCATGCCGAACACTATGCTGACCTCCTCAAGTCCGCCACTACTGAGTAACAAATATAGTTTTGGTTTTCAATTACAAAAAAAAAACGATTGTCGTAGATGAAGCTTCCACCCATATGCCATCAATTATACTTTGAAGTTCGAATTTGTCTCTTTCATTATTATTTCAAGCACTGCTCTTCAATTTTCAAAAAAAAAATCCAAGTTGCTTTGTACCTTCTAAGATCTACTATTTCATTCATAGCTTTTAGAATAGTTTTTATAACGAATTCAATCTGCTTCCACAGTTGCCAATACAATTGAGTCCATTGTAAAATATGAAAGGTATGATTTAGGGAGACAACAAATTAACAAGTTTGGAGGGTTTAGAGTCAGATGAGGTGTGAAGTGTCGTGCATCTGAATTAGAGGTTTTATTTTAACGTTGAATTGAGCAATTTAGCTTAATACAGACTGACGTATAGTTGAAGCTTCCACCCACATGCCATCTAATTAAGAGTCCACAATGGTTTTCCACATGTTTATACTAACTCCGTACTTGCGTCATTATCCCTACAGATGTGATTGGGTGTGTTGTTGAGGTCAGCAAACCAAGGTGGTAATATATGATTAGGAGAGGAGTCAGACCAGGACGGAGAAGACGGGATCAACATATGTTGAAAGTTTGATTAATATGGGAATCTAAGATCAGGATGACATGTTCTCTTTGTTGTGTTAGTAGTGTATATAGCTTAATCTCTTAATTTTTGTCACTACTTACTACTTTAATACAAACACTCAGTTTAGCTACTAAATTCACCAAAGCATGTAAGTTAGCTTATTGAAGGGTTATTGATTTGTCGATTATACTACTACATGTCTTCTATTGTTTATATGTTCTTGGAACTATATATTTTTGGATTTGTGTTGCTTATCTTTATTGAAATCAATGCTTATAATATGCTTGAATATTTGGATAGAGTTGTTAATTTCAATTTCAACCGAAGACGGATAATTGCGGTTAATGGAACTTCATGAATTTTATGGTATACTGATTAATTATAGTTGATATCAGTTTGCTAGATATTTCGTGTATTATGGGGTAGTAGGCGAAAAAATTCATGATATTTTATATAGTAAACAGGAACACGGCCTTTGGAATGATCTGACCAATTTTTTGTTAATTTTGTGCAGGAAGTATCCCTCCTGGTTACTTCGGCATATGAAGATACACACCAAAAGATTATTATGAAAAGGAAATCATCAGCTCTGTTTGTTTTGGAAGGCCTATTGTCCAATCTTTTTCTCGATGCTCCTGAAGGCATGGAGGTTGGTGAATCAACAAGATTCTTAGTGTGGTGAACTCGCTCTGCAAGTAATTCAAGGTACCAAAAGAAAGACGATGTTGAACAAAAATGAAGTAAGAAGATTATGCAATAAACTATGTAGTTGCTATGCTGTCATCAAATCCGCTTTATTTGTAGTCCCGATTCAATTGAAACTTGCAAGTATTTTCTGTCATGTGTGTTTCCGTGTGATCATTTAATGAATAAACCACATGGATATCAACTGCAACAAGGATTTTGATGCTTGATGAGCATTGCTCAATCAAGAAGAGAAAAACAGATTAGATGAGATAAAATTGTTTGTTTACATATCTAAGTTGAAAACTGAAAGGCTATATATGATCAAGTGATCTTTGTCTCACAAAAAACTGGATGTTTGTAGACAAGTTCACTGATCGCGGTCGCCAATGCAGTGAGTATCTTGAGCACCCAGAATTGTAGATGTACAAAATCACAGGTACATTTATGTTTTTAATAATTTATTATTCATTTTTGTTGATCCTCTTTTTTTTCATTCCATTTGGACAACTAAATGTGATATACCATTCAATTTGATGCAGCATCTTTGTTGCTACATGGAATGTGGGTGGACAATCGCCTCCAAGTAACATGAATCTTGATGAATGGCTTCACGGTGCTCCTGCAACAGATATATATGTTCTTGGGTATATAAACTACTTATACTTGCTTCACATACTTAAACAACAAGCTACTGACCAAAATCTATGTTCTTCTTTGTTTGTGCCTTCAGATTTCAAGAAATAGTTCCTTTGAATGTAAGCAATATTTTGGGGGCAAAGGATCACGGTCCTGCTGGAAAATGAGGTATTAGTGATATTTTAGGAGGTCATTTCAGGCAACCAGTAGCTGAAAAATGGAAAATGAGTCGTTTGTCCCTCAACCTCGCCTTGATAGACGTTACAGTTTTTGTGACCGTTTTATGTTTGGTCAAAGGCCAAGTGATTGTAGACTTAGTAATCATCTTGATCTTTTAATATCTGACCTCATCTCGGTCATTTTTGAAAGCTTTGATGTTTAAATAACGTTTGATAAGAGTGTAAAAAAATTAAGGTCTGTGAGGTATTAATGACACAAATTTCAAACCTTTAAAAAACTTTATTTAAAATAAAGCCCTTTATAACTAAAACTACCATTATAGTACTTATAGGCTCTTAATATCTACCGGTGCTTCATCGCGAAATCAATTACTGACAGTATTCAAATCCAAAATGTAGAATATGAAAAGAATATACAGATTATATGACATTCATCAAAGACAAGATCAAATAAATGGAATAAGATATGGATGAACGTGAACACACGCTATAGTCTCACGGATTCTATATCTCACGTCATGCATGAAAGGTTATAGTGCGTAACGCATCGACCTGTACGATATTTGAAAATTTGCCCGAATGATATATAGTAAGGGCCTATATTCTCGATAGCTAAACATTTCAACGATTAAATATATAGAATTTGGTTGGCAGTCTTTATAAAGGTTCATTTATATTTACATCTTATCTCCTTAGTATTTATTATACTCTAAAAATTGCGGATTGCCCAAAGTAAATACACCGCAATAAATTTTCACGCATTCTGATTGATCTATCACTAATACCTCATTAATCCAAATTTTATTATATTCAAATTAAGTAATTTAAATTTAAGTATTCTATTGAGTTTACAAATAAAAGACCCTAATTTTGTATGCTTATACAAAATTTATAATGGTTTTTTTAACTTATACCCTAAGGGTATAATCAATAAGCACAACATGTAAATTATTTACACACGTATTACTAAAATTCATAAACAAAAATAAGGACCCGCGCGTAGCGCGGGCAAAAACCTTCCTAGTATAATAAAAGATTAGATGTTTTTGGTAATAAATACCACTCACCACCATTTAAAACCATCTTATTTATAACCTCCCTTAACCCAGCACACTTACCTATTCCTAACCCCAGCCCATTCCGATGAGCCCGTTTTCCCCCGCCCATTCTGATGAGTCCGTTTTTTCCCCCAAACTTCTGCCAAAATCCGGTACGGTGTAAGCCCCAGCCCAAGTGGATGATGCCGGCTATTGCCCAAATCCAGCCCATCACATGGTTGTCGTCTACAATCGTTTCGTTAGGGTTGCCTCTGACTGCTCATTTCATATCACTCAACGTTCGCCCATTCATTTCCCCGCATTCAATACTGTATTCAAGCCATTCAAGCCGTAACCGTCTGGCGTAATCATGTATCGTCATCCCCGTTTGTTTCCCTCAATATTTTTCATTCGGGAACTGAATGTATATAAGCCTCACCCCGGCATCGTGATGGTTTCGCGACTTTTTGCTTTCTGTGTTTCGCAAATCAATGATGATGGGTAAATCAAACGCTCTCTCAGCAGCCGTCGACAACGTTGTGATATCCTTGGACGCCGATTCGATTGTTGATGCTGGGGTTCCTTCTAAAAAAACGGCATTCGGTACCGTATCCAAGCCCAAGAGGACCCTCAGGAAGCAATACCCGAAGGCCGTGAGTGTGGATGGTGACACCACTGATGTCGATGATGCTGACGTTCCGCTCGCTGAACTTTGTTTGGGATCAGCTAGCCAGATCAAGGTGTTTGTGTGTCATAAGTGGGAGGTCATCAAGCCCGATTCGCGGAACCTGAGCACGGATTATTTGTTGGCGGATCGCACGGTAAATCATTCGACAACCGCTCATTTGTATTCTTATATAATGACATAATGGTTGACGTTTGTTATGTGTCGTAACCGTTTGAACGTTGCAGGGTGGTGGTATTCATTGCACCGCTCGGGCGGCCATATCACATTGTTTCCTATCCAAGTTGGTTGTCGGTAATTGTGTGAAAATCAGTGGTTACACTGTCCGTCCCAACAAAGATGTGTACCGTCTTCGAAGTGGTGACCCCTACATTATACAACTCGAAGGTAACACAATGGTGACTAAAGTTGAGTATGACATCCCCCTCGGCGTCCCGTTATCCATTCAACCTGGTGAGACTGGAGGACACCCAATTCAACAACAACAAATTTCAAATAGGTATGTGGTCTCCTGAACATATACTATATCGGATCCAGATTCATATATTGTAACCAAAACAAATCCTGTTTACGCTCTCGCATATGTAATTGGATGCGTGGTTGAAGTCGGTAAGCCCAGACCTACAACAAATTCGTCCCACCTGGTTGAGTTCTACCTCATGAACGAACGGTATTTTACGGTTGCACAAACACGCGCCATTTTACCCGATTTGACATGTTCTAATTACAATTTTTACCTGCTTTGTCCCAGGGGCGTTAGGGTTCGGGTCTCCATGTGGGGGAGGGTTAGGGCTCGAGTTGATAAAGCATAATGCCACTCGCGCTAAGCAGAACGACAATCATGTTGTTATTCTTCCCGCTATGAACATCAGGGAGTTTCGAGGTGCGGTATTCATATTAATATAGATACAACCAATACCATTCTTTCCTAATATACAATTTCATATTTGACCACTATCAGGTGATATGTATCTGTCCTCCTCTTCGGGTACTGCTATTTTTGATGCTGATGAGATCCAATCAATTCGGGAACTGAAGGATTTGCTTAGGTCTGTGTCATAATTGCTTTGTTTACACATATGTATTTGCCATTACACATTACCCATTTTAACTCGCCATCATAAGTTTTAATAACAGGAATGAATCATTGCCCTTAAGTTTCCAACTGCTCGATGCCACAACCGACCGTTCTGCGAGTCTACTCCATATTCTTCAGACGGGGCGTGAGCAATATCTGACATGCCATAAGGTAATTGAATTGAACCATTTCATTCGGCCCTTATTCCGACTGAACTAACGTTTTGTTTTCGCATGCAAAAATCTTTCACTTTCACCTGCACGGTGCGGATTGATGAAATACTCACCAAAAATAGCTGGCATTACTATGCATGCGGCATGGCTGGCTGCAGAAAAGGGGTCACCCCTGTGGGGGAAGGAGGCGAAGGGTTTGTTTGTGATTCGTGCGTGAAGCCTTGCCCATATCCTCAACCAAGGTAAGCAAGTGTTTGTTACCTATGATGTATACGTTTGTGCGACATCACACAATGGGACTTATGTGTTACTATCCCAGGTACCGTCTCAATATGAATGTGTCTGACGATACCACAACCTTCCAAGTGACACTGTTTGACGAATTGGTCGAGACGTTGGTCAAGAGGAAAGTCGGGACACTCATCGATGAACTAGAGGTACGATCATACTTTGCAACCTATTTTATGGTTGTTATTATGTTTGTGCAATGTTTGTTGATACTCTTAACATTCCTTTCAAGGCCGGTGGTGGTGGGCGGTCTCTTCCTCTCGAGCTGGAACAGTTGATAGGGACTCAAGTCAAGCTTGAACTGAAGTCGCACACGTACTTCGACTATCGTACTCATGAGGGGTTTACCGCAAGCAAGGTCTTCGAGGTCGTTCTTGAAACTAAGGTAACATGACGGCAGCTTTCACCTTTACACGTATTGCAATGTACTACATCGATTCAAAACACCGTACTTTACTTCTTTCATTTTTGTTTTCAACAGGTCATCCCCGATGATAACGAAGGTTTGCAATTGGACGGTTGCGATAATGGTCAGCAGCATACCACGTCAGAGAGCAACAGTGATGCTACTGAGACCACCCCGCGCAAAAGAACGCATGAGTAATTTCGTCAATTTGCGATATACAAGTCCCTGCAGTCTCACCTTTGAGCCTGACCTCTCTCCTTTTGTTGTTGGTTTTTCTTACGCAGTGATATGGACGACATTTATGGAGCGCCGGTACCTGAAATAGAGACGCCTGTGAAAGAGTCCAACAAGAGGCGAGCACTAGATGACCTATCTAATTCAGAATCAGGCCATACGCCATGAAGCGTGCCACGCGCATCACTTCCAATCTACCCTTGCGTTTCTGGTGTTTTCCGCAGAACAAAAAAACACATGTTATTGCTTTTTTTTTTAATTCCCGATTATTTTTGTGGCATCAACTTTGAGGATTGTTTTTTTTCTGCGTAAACCTTTTTGGTGTGCACGCTTTACATTTTGTGCATCAGAGTTGAGCATCGCTCTATAAGCATCCTGGACAATTTGTGTTTGTGTTTTCATCTTTTGTGTACTCTTTCCCTTTCTGTATTTGTGTGCCTTGATTGCAGGTGTATCCCATATCAACGTTCTCGGTGGCTGTTATTCTGCATAAAGTTTCCGCATACTCTACGCGCAGTCTTAGTTGATACGGACTTTTGCAACGATGAAGAGCGTTAGCCGAGTTCCCAATGTCATTACGTCGCCTGTCAGCCTGAGTCTGGTATGAAGTTGCAAATTGGTATGACAACGTATTGTTCGTGTATATCATACTGTTTGAATCATTGGTATGTTCATTAATGAATGCTAACAGAATGTGTTGTTTAATTTACAGGACACGTGACAGCCACAACGTACGTATGCAACATCGGTTTCCTTTGTAGATTGCACAAACGGTACGTACACGCATTACGGCAATGTACCGTGTGGCTTCCACCAGGCGTCCCTGAAAATTGATATACAACCATTGCTCCTTTGTGTATAATTTTGGTGGTGCGATACTATAAGAAAGTTGATTACGTAATCCAATCGTTGTAAATGTGTGTGAAAGCTATATCCTCGTATATATATATATATATATACAATACAATTTAAATTGAATGTAATTTATTAAGTTGCTATTGATTTATTTCGTATTCGTAACAACCTGTGCTTACAAACAAATCATACACAGGTTGCTTAGTGTGACTGAATACAATATTATTGCTACGGACATCAATCGAATGTCCAACCTCTCTTCAACTCTACTGAAATTGAAGACGCTGAGTACTGACCTCAACTCGATAGTTGTTCAGTTCAGCTTGACACCGTGACCTATTTTAGCCACGTATGAGTTCGTGGCGAGTTCAATTATTCCCGTGAATGTTGAGTCAACCATTCAGCAGTAGACAATGACACACAAAGTTTTATAAACGCATACGTCTTTTCTGTCCTCTGCGTTGTCTTACTCACTAAACATGTCCACAATTGCTTTGTTCCGTTGTGCTTAGGTATGCCGCCACATCTATTGGAACTCAAAGTGGGTTTGCCGGTAATGATGTTGCGGAATGTAAACCCAACTCAGGGCCTTTGCAACGGTACACGTCTGATAATTATGCGTCTTGGAGGTTGGGTGATTGAAGCGGAAATAATCATTGGCGCATGTGTAGGGACCAAAGTGTTAATTCCAAGGATAACGCTCAGCTCTACTCAGACCAAATGGCCCTTTGTCATGAAACGGCGCCAATTCCCTATTAAGCCATGTTTCGCTATGACAATAAAAAAAAGTCAGGGGCAGTCGTTGAACTGTGTTGGATTGTATTTGCCGAAACCAGTATTCTGTCATGGACAGCTGTACGTCGCGGTTTCAAGGGTGACTGATCTGAGTGGGCTCAGGGTCTGTATGGTTCCGGGAGGGAAAGAACCTGCAAACCACACCCGTAATATTGTTTGCAAAGAATCTTTCAAAAATCTCGACTCGCAAATAGGTGATGAGTAAGTGGTGTTGTTTTTGTAATCACTGTGGTGTGTAACCTTGCATATTGTGATATCTCTATACTAAGTTGTTATCGAATCATGCCTTCACAACAGACTATCCTTGAGTCGGGACCTTATCGTCATGTGCGTCTAAGCCGTATTTTGTTACATAATCTATTCGTATCCCCTGTTTTGAACACACTACGTTCGTTCCCATCATGCACAACTGTATCGTTTCAATAAGGCTTGTTGAAGCTACAGCTGAAGTAAAGTTCCTTCTGGTTTTGATGGTAACAAACATTCCTACTAATGTATACTTGAGTGTTTCAGGATGTCTACTCTGAGCAGGAACGTTACTCAACAGAGGCGAACTAAATAAGGAAAGAAATGGCTGAGAAGAGAATGACGAAGAAATCTCGTTTCCTTTATGGAAAATATGATTGAGCTGCAAAGATTTCATGAAGATCTTAAGGAATAAGATATATTTAAAAGATGGAAATAATATCTTCTTATGCGAAAGATATATTTTCCATAATCTTGTTTATTTCCTAGTTTAAACCTAGTTTTATCTTTGCTATATAAACTAGTCTTAGGCTTGGGAATTAATTGACGATTGAGTGTGATTAACTTGTGCGAATCAAGTGTGATCGTCCATAAGAAGAACAAGAAGAAAAGAGAGAAAGGGTGAGCAATACTTTGTCTTAGGCGTTGAGTTTGGGCTCGAGTGAAAGAAGAGATTCGTGATCGTAATCCTTGCTTTCTTTTGTAACAAACAAGAAATCAATAAGATAAGTTTACTCATTCAAATCCTTCAAGTGAGAAGCTTGAAGGTAGTGGTTTTGCTCAACTATTAGTGGTTGAGGTTTCCACTCTAAATACTTGTGTTCTTCTATACTTCCTGCGTTAATATTCCGCTGCTACACCTCTGAAGGAACAATACACTTTGTTCCCTCAGAAGTAATTGAACTAACGATCCAACAATTGGTATCAGAGCCTGGTCTCTAGATTGTTACCCTTGCAGGAAGAATGTCAGGAACAGCCATCAACGACTCCTTTTGGAAGCCACCAATGCTCAAATCAGGAGAGTTCTCATACTGGGTGGAACAGATCGAATCACATATCTGTTCCCTGCATGGACAGATGTGGAAGATTGTAGAATTTGGAGATGTGAAGATTCTCGATCCCTCAGATGAGACTGGAGGAACACTCAAGAAAAGAGAAGATTATCAAGATGCTGACTACAAAGTCTTGGAGCTCAACATGAGAGCAAAGAAGGTCATACTCGCTGCCCTTGGTCCATCCGATCAAAGGAAGGTTCTAAAGTACAAGACTGCTCACGACATATTCAAATCCCTCAAAAGGATGTATGAGGGGAATGAAGACATCAAGAAAAATAGGATCTTGACTCTCATCAAGGAGTATGATAGTGCTGTTCAAGGAAAGAATGAGTCTTTGGATGACTACCATTCACGTTTCCAGGGATACGTAGGCCAACTCGAGTTCTTAGGGGAAACGATCCCTGAGTGGAAACTGACACATCAATTTCTTCAAGGATTGTCCTCTAAATGGGACGCGTTCTCTCTTGCACTCCAAGCTCAGAATGATATCAAAAACATCACCTTGGAGGAACTAGTTGCTCGTCTCCAGAGCAACGCAGGGATTCATCAGAGCAAGATGCTACGAAGGGAAGGAGAGAAGGCAGAGAAGTCCCAGAACATTGCTCTAAAAATCGAAAAAGCCTTCGATCTTGCTCAGGAAGAGGACGAAATTGTTGATAAGGATGAAGAAGTTGCTCTCTTCACAAGAGCCTTTCGAAGAGTTTGGAAGGATAGCAGAGAAAAACAACGTCTCCCTGACGGGAACAAAGACATGAGTACTATCATCTGCTATCACTGCCAGAAGAAGGGACACTTCGCGAGAAATTGCTTCAAAAAGAAGGGAGGAGATGCAAATGTCCCTCAAAGGGAAAAGAAGGAAGCAATGATTGCAACATGGGGGACATCTGACTCTGAAGACGAATTTCTCTACACTCCCAAGGAAACGTGTCTAGTGGCTACAGGAGGGACTTCAGACTCCAAAGAAGAATCTCCCTACACATGTCTTATGGCTACAGGAGAAAAATCCGAAGATGAGGTAAACACTTCTGAATTTGATTCTTTCTTAGAAAACAAATCAAAAGCTCAGATTATTAGGTTCATTCATTCTCTAGGAAAGGAACAAAGTAATCTGAATTCTTTGATCGATGAGAAGGACGAAACCATTTCATGTCTGATTGAGGAAAACCAGCTTTGGGCTTCTAAGGTTGCTAGACTTGAAAAGGCTTCGTTCCCTTCGTCGGACTCATGCAAATCCTGTCCTAAGTATGTGTCTGATATAGCTTCCCTGGAAAGGAAAATTGTCATTCTTGAATCTGAAATTAAAACTTTGACTGAGGAAAATTCAAAATTTGCTAAGAAAGCTGATGAATTTCTAATAGAGGAAGAAAACAAAAGGAAAATTTGGTTAGATGAATATATCACCTCTAAAATTGATAAGGAGAAGGATGATTTCTCTAAACGCTTTGTACCACGTGCTGGATTAGGCTATGATAGCACCTCTTGTTCACCAACTGCCATCTCGTCTCCTGGTATACAAAATTCCCTCTGTCATAAGGGACCCTGTGGAGGATCAATTACACATTGTTCCCACAATGGTTCTGAAGATAAAGGGAAGAAAATTGCTCAGGAAGAGAAGATGTGGTTTGATGGACAGAAGGCCTATAAGATATGGCAAAAACATGCAAATAGCACCAAGCCAGTAGAGGTGGATTTTAGGTCTAGAATTGAAAACAAAACCATCTGGCCTAGACAAAGTAGGTATGTCAATCTGAAACACCACAGGGTTTGCTGGTACTGTGGTGAGTCAGGACATCATCAACAAGAGTGTTGGAAAAAATCAAGAGATGAGGAGATAGCCTACAATTATTGCAATAATTCTTCCGTTAGGAACACTCCCAGGATCAAGGTTGTTTTAAAAGATAATGAGGATAGAAAATTGTTCTTCATCCCAGGTAAGCCTAGGCTTGCCTGGGTGCGCAAAAACTAATCCCTTACTTGCAGGATGGAAAGAAGAAGAGTTCCTGGTATATAGATAGCGCTTGCTCAATACACATGACTGGGAACAAAGCATGGTTTATATCTCTCCATCCTGAAAACAAAGGTTCTATAACCTTTGGGAACAACAGTAAAGGGGAAGTAATTGGCATGGGAAAGGTAAGGATCTCTGACAATCTTGTTGTGAATAACGTTACCTTAGTGGATAACCTGACCTTTGATCTATTGAGCGTACGTCAAATGTGCCAGGATGGTCAAAATAGGGTTATCTTTACTACTAATGAGTGTTTGGTGGAGAATGTTGAGACAGGGAAAGTTCTCCTCAGGGGAATCATAGAGAACAACCTTTACAAAGTAGATCCATCTTTTATCCCTGAAGAGGAACTGTGCCTTTCTGCACAATCTGAGGAATCCAATCTATGGCATCAAAGGTTCTCTCATGCAAGCCTTAGACTTCTACACAAACTTCACAACAAAGACCTAGTTATTGGTTTACCAAAGATAGAAAGTCAATCTGAAGAGGTGTGCATTGCTTGCACAAGAGGAAAACAAGTAAGATCATCCTTTAAATCCAAAAACCTGGTAAGTACCTCTGAACCCTTAGAGCTTATTCACATGGACTTGTGTGGGCCTATGCGCACACCCAGCCGTGGGGGAAACAAGTACGTGTTCGTCATTGTAGATGATTTCTCTAGGTTTACTTGGACTATTTTCATTGCTTCAAAGGAGGATGTGTTTGATGAGTTTGAATTTTGGTTATATGCTATTGAAAATCAATCTGGATTTCATCTAAGGGCTATACGCACTGACCATGGTACAGAGTTCGAGAACTCCCGGTTTCTTTCCCTGTGCAGGAACAAAGGCATAAATCATAATTTTTCTGCACCAAGAACGCCTCAACAGAATGGAGTTGTTGAAAGGAAGAATAGGACTCTGGAGGATATGACAAGGACAATGCTAATTGCGAGTGGCTTGCCAAGAAACTTCTGGGCTGAAGCACTCAACTCTGCTTGCTATGTACTGAACCGTGCCATGTTGAGACCTATGATTGAGAAGACACCATATGAGCTGTTCAGAGGAAGGAAGCCGAACATTTCCCATCTAAGAGTCTTTGGGTGCAAGTGCTTCGTCCACAACAATGGAAAGGACAATCTGGGCAAGTTCGATCCGAGAAGTGATGAAGGAACGTTTGTGGGTTATTCCACACATAGTAGAGCCTACAAAGTTTACAACAAGAGGACAAGGAAGGTGGAGGAAAGCATCCATGTGGTCTTTGATGAAAAGATCATGGCAGGTAACGTTGTCCATGATCCAAATGCTCCTCCACTGACTGAAGCAGACAGGGAACAGTTCAATCTCGCTGATGCTGAGGAATTCATCCCCACTACGGACATGAACATTGAAGAAGAAGCATCCCCAGATCAAGATGCAAGTGTACCAAATGGAGATTCTGAAACTCAGGGGGAACAACTATCCCCATCTCAGGACCAATCCCCATCTCAGGAACAATCTGAAGAAGCTACACACCATGAAGAGGAAGAAACGCGACGCAGCACTCGTATCCATGGGCCCCCATCAAGACTCATGGACTACGTATGCAACTGTGCTTCGCTTCCCTCCTCTGATATATCTCCAGAACCCAATGAGAAGGTTTGTTCCATACTTACACTAGATCCTACATATCATGCCTTCTGTGCTTTTGTCTCCACAGCTGAACCAAGAACAGTGAAAGATGCCCTAGAAGACCCTGAATGGGTCAATGCTATGCAAGAGGAACTTCATCAATTTGAGAGGAATAAAGTATGGAGACTAGTTCCCAGACCTAAGGATCGCTCCGTCATAGGTACCAAATGGGTGTTCAGGAACAAGATGGATGAGAGAGGACAAGTGATAAGGAACAAAGCAAGACTGGTTGTAAAAGGCTACAATCAACAAGAGGGAATTGACTATGATGAAACCTTTGCGCCAGTTGCAAGATTAGAAGCAATACGCCTCTTGATCGCCTACTCTGCCCACTATGGATTCAAGCTGCAACAAATGGACGTCAAGACAGCGTTCCTGAACGGGGTACTAAAGGAAGAAGTTTATGTGGAACAAACACCTGGATTCGAAGATTCTTCCTATCCTGACCACGTTTACATACTTGATAAGGCACTCTATGGTCTGAAGCAAGCTCCTCGTGCCTGGTATGAAAGACTTTCTCAATTCCTCTTATCTCATGGTTACGTAAGAGGGGAAGTAGACAGAACTTTATTTCTATTAAGAGAGGGAAAGCATACCTTGGTAGTACAGGTATATGTGGATGACATAATCTTTGGTTCCACCAACGAGCACTTAGTTACCAAGTTCACAAAGCTGATGGAGAGTGAATTTGAGATGAGTATGGTGGGCGAACTTAAGTTCTTTCTAGGCCTACATGTTGTCCAAACAGAGGAAGGAACAAAGGTGCATCAACAAAAGTACCTACGAGAGTGCATCAAGAAGTTTGGTATGATGGATGCAAAGAATTATTCAACTCCTATGTCCCCAAATGACTCAATAGGAATGGATGTTGACAAGAAAGAAGCTGATCAAAAGGTCTATCGTGGAATGATAGGCTCATTGCTTTATCTAACCGCAAGTAGGCCTGATATCATGCAAAGTGTATGTTTTTGTGCTAGATTTCAAGCAAGTCCTAGAGAAACTCATGTCATTGCTGTGAAAAGGATCCTGCGTTACCTTAAGGGGACTGATGATCTATGTCTGTGGTACCCAAGAGGGGGAAGTCTTGAATTACTAGGGTACACAGATGCTGACTTTGACGGACACAAGCCAGATAGGAAATCAACATCTGGGATGGCTCAATTCCTTGGCCCTTGTCTTGTGTCTTGGGGATCAAAGAAACAAACCACTGTCGCCCTTTCCACTGCCGAAGCTGAGTATGTCGCCGCCGCAGCTTGTTGTTCTCAACTCATATGGCTCAAACAACAGCTAAGTGACTTTGGCATCATTTTAGGTAACGTTCCTATACTTTGTGATAACACCAGTGCTATTGATATTTCTAAGAATCCTGTGCAGCACTCTAGGACTAAGCATATTGACATAAGACATCACTTCCTTCGTGATTGCGTGGAGAAAGGGATTGTCTCTATGGAACATGTCCGCTCTGAGGATCAAATCGCGGATATCTTCACAAAGCCACTAAACAAGGCTCCCTTTGAGAAATTACGTATGGGTCTAGGTATGATTTCTCTCAACTAATCTTGATCTTCCTTGAAACCCCCAATGATTGGAGAAATTAGTGAGTTTATTCATCTTGAGTATTAGTCCTTCAAGCATATTAATACCTGCTCTTCTATGAAATAAACCTGAGTCCTTTGAACTGCTTGCATGATCTATACGTGATTAGGAAAGATACCTTGCTAGAGATTGAAATTGATAAATGCATGATTCCTTAGGCAAAGGTCTTATTTTCAACCCAAAAGATCCCTCTTGATGTACTGATCCCTCAATACAAGCCCAAAGGATAGAGGGAATCTACGGCCACCCTATAAACCTTCATGATCGATAGTCCTATGAGCCATGTTTTCCATCCACAACTGGACTCCCTCATCATGATATAAAATGTTTTAATTCATATTATGTGATATTTTTCTATGTGATGTTCTTTTGTACCATCTCTGGTAAACATACCCCAAGCATCACAATACCTTCGATATCAGATTGAGAAAGGAAAGGATAAGGGTTGAGATTTGAAATTGCTGAGGGGATTAATTGCTCTGAGGTGACAGATACATGCACACGGCAGAAGCCTAAAGGGCTAGAATAGGTTCTGGAACCGAGAAAGTAATGATGGCTTTTGAGTTTATTTGATTGGAGGAAAAAGCGGCACAATTATGGAAAAACCGTTCAGATTTGGAAAAAGGATTTTTGAATTTGAAAAGTGTGATCTGGTGTTCAGATATGGAAAATTCGGCAAGTATTTAAATGTTTCTCCCAGATCTCCATCGTCCACAACTTTTCTCTACCCTCTCCCAAACACAAACTCTCTCAGAAACCCTCCCTGCAACAATGGTGAACACCACATCTGTTTCTCTCACAGGGAATGAAAGCCCAGAGACTCTACGTCGCATCCTGGCTTCCCTGGGCATCCCCACAGAATCCCCAAAGCCACAATCCCCAGCCAAAGAACCCTCGCCGGCAAAAGAAACAACACCGCCGGCCACACCCACCTTATCCCAGTCTAGTACCTCTACTGAAAAGTTAGCCTCCCCTACCACTGAAAAAATCCCAAGCCCCATCTCTCAAGAAAAAACCCAACAAGAAACCACGCCTAGCCCTCCAAACTCCTCTCTCCCACAAACTGACCTAATCCTTGCCGAAATCCAGGAGGAGAACTCGCCCTTATTTAAGGGAAAGTTCCCTGAAATTCTAGAGCTCAGTGAGGAAGATGACGAGCCTCAGGAACCAGTGCTCAAAAGAGCAAAAGTGGAGCCTTCTCGTCCACGTACAAGGAGCGCTGCAGCCAAGCCACCCAAAGGAAGGAAAGTTCCCAAACAAGTGGCTGCAGGAAAGGCCTTGGGGAAACGAACCATCATCAGAGACCTTCTGTTTGATGAGGAGTTTCTGGTCGCCAACAGGATGGACATCCTGGTGGACATCATACGCCACCAAGGTTGGGAAAATCTATTCTGCACTGCTCCAAAGGTGAATGAGGGGATGATAAAGCAGTTCTACAGCTCCTTCACCATTACTGAGAGGCCTCACGCCATACAAGCCTCCTTCGTCCTTGGGAAGGACACCCACGTGGTCTCAAGCACCGAACTGGGAGTCATACTCGGGGTTCCTCACGAAGGATTTGAAGAGTACGTCAAAGGGCAGTGGCCAAAAGATATAGGGCTGGCTGCTATCCAAAGGGTTTCACAGGATTACTCAACTGAAGTTGTTGGGGAGATGACCACTTCGTCCATGGGGGTAGCAAACCGGATCTTGCACAGCTACCTTATAAGTAACATTACCCCCAGAGAGCAGAAGCGCACAACCATTCTCATTCAGGACTGCCTTCTCATGGACAAGCTCCTCCTCAGGCAAGCCATTAATCTACCAAAGATTATTATGCTACACATGGCCCATGCCAGGAGGAACGATAGGCATGGTCTTCCCTTCCCAGGAGTAGTAAAGAAGATCCTAGAGTACCTGAGGGTGTATGAAGCTGGTCCCTCTGAGGTTGTGTTTGCTAGGGAGTTGGCTGAAGCAAATTTAAGGAAGATGAAGTTTGAGAAGAATGAAGATGGTGATTGGGTCCGCTCTGCTGAATTTTGTGAAACAGAGCATGTAACTGAGGACCCTCCACAGGAACAGAGTGAAGAACCAACTATGGTCTATCAACATCAGAGGATGGAAGAGTTGTGCTCACTGGTTGCCACCTTGACTGAACAACAAAGGCTTCTGGTGAATGAAGTTGCTGCCTTGAAGGCTGAGATACGTCGTTGGACGTCATCCAACTAGAGGTTCCCTTGGCAGTATAACAGTCTCTTCTCCACACCTTTCCTCCTCTATCTGACCCCCACTCTCTGTTCCTAGCACATCTATCCTTCTTCTTTTGCGCTTATTGTACCCTTTGCTTAGGGTTTTATGTGTCTTCTTTTAAAAATTCTCTATGCTTGTGTTTTCTTTTCCTTGTCCAGTATCTGTATCAGCGTCCGTTCTTATGACGCTTGTTTAAATCTATGATTAGTTTGTTTTGATGAGTTCTGGAGTTCTTTTATTTCAAGTACATGTTTAGACTTACTTTTTGATGATGCCAAAAGGGGGAAGAAAGGAACGGTCAAGGTTTGAGGGGGAACATCTGTACTTAATCCTTATAAGTAACGTTCCCTTAGGAGAATTGTTTAGATGTGTTTTGGAAGTATTCAATGAGTATGTTTGTCACCATCAAAAAGGGGGAATTTGTTGAAGCTACAGCTGAAGTAAAGTTCCTTCTGGTTTTGATGGTAACAAACATTCCTACTAATGTATACTTGAGTGTTTCAGGATGTCTACTCTGAGCAGGAACGTTACTCAACAGAGGCGAACTAAATAAGGAAAGAAATGGCTGAGAAGAGAATGACGAAGAAATCTCGTTTCCTTTATGGAAAATATGATTGAGCTGCAAAGATTTCATGAAGATCTTAAGGAATAAGATATATTTAAAAGATGGAAATAATATCTTCTTATGCGAAAGATATATTTTCCATAATCTTGTTTATTTCCTAGTTTAAACCTAGTTTTATCTTTGCTATATAAACTAGTCTTAGGCTTGGGAATTAATTGACGATTGAGTGTGATTAACTTGTGCGAATCAAGTGTGATCGTCCATAAGAAGAACAAGAAGAAAAGAGAGAAAGGGTGAGCAATACTTTGTCTTAGGCGTTGAGTTTGGGCTCGAGTGAAAGAAGAGATTCGTGATCGTAATCCTTGCTTTCTTTTGTAACAAACAAGAAATCAATAAGATAAGTTTACTCATTCAAATCCTTCAAGTGAGAAGCTTGAAGGTAGTGGTTTTGCTCAACTATTAGTGGTTGAGGTTTCCACTCTAAATACTTGTGTTCTTCTATACTTCCTGCGTTAATATTCCGCTGCTACACCTCTGAAGGAACAATACACTTTGTTCCCTCAGAAGTAATTGAACTAACGATCCAACAAGGCTCCACGTTATAGACCATCATTGACATGCGTTTTGATTGCTGACACATGCTCAATGCATGTTGTCTTCCCATACCGCTAGGTTTCATATTGTTATGACAACTGTTTGTTTCGTTAATAATCCTCCGTGATATTAAACGACGACATTGCTATGCTATTTATCCAAATATCAAACACAAATGCCGAAATACATATTATAAGGTATAGATGTTGTGTGAACGTCCTATGTTATTAATCGTGTCAATACACGACATCATTAGAACTACACTTTATTCGCTATATAACATACGATATCCAACATGTATCGATCTGAGTCGAACACAATATGATAACGGACCATATTCGCACCCTGATTATGTTGGCGGACTCCCCTTCAATACGTTAAGGAAAACACTACCGTCGTTGTACATTTGATCGATATCCTCCGTCGTTTTGAAGAACGAATTTTGTAACAGCATTAAAAGGTAGACACGCATGTAAGTATAAGAGAGCAAATCACTAAAGTTATATGTGTCACGACAATTCACCCTATGTAATGTTTCGTCTGACATCTGTGGATCAGCAAGCATTCCGTTGTTTAACCTCTCGCCAATCTCATCCTTCCTAATCATCAGGCAGTTTAACCTTGCGTCGCCACACTTTATGAATTTTTTCCAGTGTGATATCGCTTTTCTTGTCGCGTCGTCATCTGAACCCACGATTCACATTGAGATGTTACAAGAAATATTACACAGTACAAAGAAACGACAACAAAATGCATTATATACAACATCTGAACCTGCATCTAATGGACCTGATACTATTGCAGTTTGTAATGCGTTCCATATCGTCTGGTACAGTAATGTGACGGGGGAAAACCCCGAACTGCCTGATGAGCTCATTGACGTTTGTTTGTGTGATATTGCAATGATCCTATCAAATTTGAACCTAACCACTATGAACCATATGTGCATATCCACGACACAAACCATGTATTTATACTATGTATCACCACGAAAATAGAACGTTGTGATAACATATACAATCACATTCATTAAATTGAAGATTCGTTCAAAACAATATATTTCATTCAATACAGTAGATACATATATGGATATTGAGATTGAAATCGAATATTTGCACCGCTGCATTTGGGCTGTGTCGATGTATGATGGTGACACGATCAAGAAAAGGATGTGTTATGTACACGCACATAAATCCACCAATAAGGAAATAATTACATACATGATTACATCATTATACCATATATATGTAGGATCATAATGCAAGCCCAATATAACTATGTACATATATGACTCATATCTCTTTTTATAAATGTAACGGGTTAATAAAACAATATATATTATTCCAACTATATTAACGACACCCCTACATATTGGTACCGAAATCGACTGTTATACTATTTGCACAAACAAGTACGAAAAGATGTTGATGCGTGTCAACCATCCCGGATGCACCCGTTCGTTACTTAGCTATACTTATAGTTTGTGAATACGAACGTGTTTTATTAATTTAGTGAACAATATCCACATCGCACCATTATTCGATACTAATTTGAACGAAAGCCCCGTGCCTTATATATGACCCCCTACGTAAGTTCTAAAATTGCATCATTCCCTTTGATATCCCATGTCAATTTATTATTACTTATTTGTTCCCACCAATTATGATAGAACTCTTGAGCTTACAAATCTATAACATACAATATGTGATTAATATAGCTATAATCATGCATTTTAAAAAAAATACAACGGTTACACCATTCATCTTCGTAACCATCTGATCGTCAGTATATCTGACACCATTTGTACACACAGGCCCATACCATCTACTTCAGACGATGTCAACATCAGTCCTGTTTCAAGACACAATGGAGTCCCATGTCGAAACTACCGAGATGAACATTGCAGAAATGCCCGACGAGGAAGGGTACATCCAATGTTCGTACATCAATGAATTGGGATTAAGCACTGAAACAAATATTGTGATCATGGTTTGCGACCAATGGATAACTACTGACGAGGAAGGCAGAATGACGGGATGTGCTTTGCTGGTGTTCGATGTTAAGGTACATGAATATGTAGTGTAAAGGCTTGCACGCCTTATGTTTTCCCCGTTTCGTATGCATATCTACATCTATCACATTCGACACCTAAGATTTTGCTTGGTCGAAAACATTGTAGGGAGATTCGATTTTTTGTACGGCGACTGAAAAAGTGGCTTACAAATTATTTGCAAAGATTGAAGACGGGAAGGTTTACAACTTGCGTAGCTTTGAAGTTGTCTCAAACCATACTCAGTTCCGAGTACGTTCCGATGACCCCTACATAATCCAATTGCATGATGCCACTGTCGCTCGGCCCATTGAAAGTACCAAGACTGATTTCGTGCGCTACCCCTATGACCCAGTTCCGTACGACCAAATCATCTGCAGTGGATCACAACACTTAATTAATAGGTGATAACGAAATATATCTTTGTAATTATACATGATGTATACAATTGCACGTACAAATTATTGACATATGTGTCGTGGGCAGATGTTGTAGGGGTTTTGGGACAACATACTCACCTTCTAACAATGCCATCCGGTGGTCACTGCTTGAACTTCAATCTCATCAACGATAGGTACCTATCGCCATTTGATGTATAGAAACCAAAGTTTCATGCATGGCAATTTACGAGCGCGATAATCAATAATATATGTATATACATGCTAGGTGCGAGCTAATCCAAATAACCCTTTATGGTTTCATATGTGATGATTTCATCGCAAAGAAAAAACGTCATCACGGCATGCACACCCTCATGTTAACTGCGATGCATACCAGAATGCGTAATGGTATGTGTACCTATTGATAAAACATTTTGTAGTGTTGTGATACCACTGTGATTCGACATCAACTGATAACAATATCTTATGCAGGTACGATATATTTGATGAACACAGCGTGCACGTCTGTAATCGACACCAGTGCTGCTCCACAAATCAGAAAAATTGAAGGTATACCATAAAGCATATCGTTTACAATTGTGAAAATGCATCGCAACAACTATTAATATATGCATATTACCGCATGTGTTATAGGGTGTCGGATATTGCGAAAGAGATCGAGCGTCCAATTACCGTCCAAGAAGTACAATGGTCTGCAGTCGTGATAACAGACAAAAGCCTTATTTCGGGATGCACCGGGACGGTTGAAACCCGGAACAGCTGTTGCGCATCTAACGACAACAGGTTGAAACACATAAAAAAAACATTTTTTTTACGAGTTTTTTATTACCTCATATTAGTATCCAAATAATTATAACTGAAATACTATGCAGATCCGTCGGCGACGATGACGATGATGCTTTCCCAGACGGTACCACCGTGTGGAAACGGCGTAGGGCCCTCTAAACCATATGCGACCGCATCTCCCCGTCCGAATGCTACTCAATTTGTCGCATTTTCTTTTGCTACTACACCGGTTGAACTATTTGTTTTCCATAATATGTTTGCGCAGAATTGTAGTAACATGTATTGGTTTTCTTATCAGTTTTTAATCACGCATTCGCTTAACAATATGTTTTGTTTCGAAAAAAATAATGCATACTACAATTATGTATACCCCATACGAAGTACCGTACGGAGTCGCTTCGTAAAGTATCACAATCTGAAACAATAAGTGCTTCGCATGTCAAACTGTTACGCATGTTCAAAATCACGTTTGCACTGATCGCACAGGCACACGTTATATTGTTGACATATCCGACAGGATAATAAATTAATGACACTCTGCATCGATAAACATACCAACAACAACGGTACCCATCCAAAACAAAAACGTCAACCATTGTGTGCTATATAAGTGGCGACAATACTGAAGTGGATTATCAATTTACCACCAGCAATTTGTGATATGCGTATATTGGTTTACACGTAAGTATCAATTCCCGTGGTATCCATCCTTACTCTTAAATGTTTGACTTATGTATGTATGTGTCATCGTATATTAACCGTACATGTTTTATATGTGGAATATTCCAATATATCGTACAAACGATGTATCGCCGTGTAGCACTCATAATACGAATGCGTCGCAATATCCGTTGGATCGGGTCCAGTATTAGTTGTTATTCCTGTTACATACATAATAATATCACTTCGTATACCATTGTGCCAATAACCATATATATGACAAATCCCACGAATTGCACCTATGCTAATTAAATGGTGGACTAATTATATCACTAATTTAAATTTTAAAAACGCCTATGTCATATATTAATAGACACCCATCATAATTATCGCATAATGCAATTCAAACGGTCACCACGTATGATACAAACGAGCACCCAACAAAACAAAACATCTAAATCTTCAATTATCCTCATCCTCATACCAACCATGCTAGCAGGTGTTAACACAAGAATGGTGTTCACTCCACCCATGTTCTGCACAAACCCTTGCCAGACGTCCCTCAGAAGCAGATTGCTTATGGTATGCCGTTGTTGGAAATCTGTGAATCTAAATGGAAAGCATGACGGGATGGAATATATCCTATCCGATCAGGAGGTATTGAAAACGTATTACGCTATCGAATTACAATGCGTTGTTGGTTAGTTGTGTGTTTCACTATATGCTAACATAATAAGAATTCAGGGCAACATCATACATTGCGTCGCCCCAAGGTTAGTTGCCAATGGTTTCATGGATAACCTTAATGTTGGAGATGTATACACTTTTGACAAATTCGACTTGATCCCGAACAAATCAACGTATCGCATCATGAAAGAAGACGGCCACATCATACAACTTAGAGGCGACTCCATTGTAAGACGTATCATTTACCCAACGGAACGTTTCACACGCCATCCATTCATTCTAACACCCATTGAAGAAATTGAGTTGAATGGTAGAAAATATCTTATAGGTATAACTCGATATGCATCATTTATATATTAAGCTCATTTTTTCGTGATTGTACCCTAATAATCTTGGCTTTGAACATAGACGATTGGATGTGTGCACCACTTAAGCGACATTACATCAAAGAACTCCATAAAAACGATCAGTTTCACCCTTATTGATCACAGGTATGAAATACTCATTGCAACCAACAAGGCCCTTAATCGTATACGTAAATATGGTCCGTATGTAACTACGTATGCCATTCACAATGAGCAGGCGTGGCTGTATTAGGGTTGTTTTATGGGGCAAACTTTGCAAAATATTGGTACGGAAACTGATAACGTTCGAATATCCAGATGTCGTTGTATTAACCGGCATGGCTGTTCGTCAACGGAAGGGTACGTCAGCCATCCTGTACTTAAGCTTTGATAAAAAACAAACACCATGTAGTACATATCATATATTATAATTGTCTGTTTTAACGGTGTAGGTGAGTTATATGTGTCAAGTACGCCGGCTACCTGTATATACAATTCAGATGATATTCCAGAAATAATGATGATGCGTAGTCTAATCAGGTATTCATATAGTTGTCATGTTTGAATATATTAACGATACAATTAGATATTGTTTCCATATATCTTTGTATTGTTATCTTTTCCATATTTTCCATATCTTATCTTTAGATAAGATTGTCTATGTTGTATATATTCTGCCCTAAGAGGCCTAATCAGATCATCACATTATTCTCCCAAATCTACTCTAACATGGTATCGGAGCAGGTTTTCTAAAAACACGTTTTTTTTCCTATCTTCTTTCTCCCTTCTTCTGACGTTTCTTCACAACCTACATCATGGTTGATCCCAAAACAAAACGTTTAATCAATAACGTTGATTCTCCTTATTATCTTCACCCTTCCTCGAACCCTCCTCTCACTGAATCAGATAAATCAGCACTCGGCCCTGCAGTATCAAACAGTGACTGGCAAACTGTCCTCAAAGTCATCAGTTCTCTGAAATCTCAGCCTGACGCCACAGACAACTCCTCTGGTACGTCTACTTCATGGATTCTCGACACAGGAGCATCCCTGCACATGACTGGAAACAAATATCTTCTTCAAAATTTTGTCTCTATTCCTCCTGTGTCCATTAAACTTCCAGATAATCGTTTCGCTTCCGCTACTCAAGAAGGATCTCTTGTGTTCTCACCAAACACTAAACTTGATCACGTTCTTTACATTCCTGAATTAGATTGCAATCTTATTTCTCTATGGCAACTTGTCAACGATGGTTCTTGTGTGATTACACTAACTAATAGACTTATTATTATTCAGGAACACAATTCGAGGATGTTGATTGGTGTGGGTGAACCAAGGGGAGGGGTCTACTGGCTGCGCAGCTTCGGACATCAGCTTCAACAACATTGTCTCTCTGCATCAACCGCTTCTCCATCTTTGTGGCATCTTCGTATGGGACATCCCTCTTCATCGGTCTTAGCTAGTTTAAAATTATCTAGTTCTCCCGTAGAAAATAGCCCTTGTGATGTATGCTTCAAAGCAAAACAAACCAGAAATTCTTTTCCTTTAAGTTCAAATAAAGCTGAAGATTTGTTTCACTTGATTCATTGTGATATTTGGGGTCCTTATAGCACCCTTTCTAGTACCGGTGCTTCATATTTTTTAACCATTATAGATGATTTTTCTAGATCTACATGGGTGTTTCTTATGAAATATAAGTCAGAGGTCTCCAAAATCATTCGTGACTTCATCGCCATGACGAAGACTCAGTTCTCCAAACCAGTTCAGCGTCTTCATTCAGACAATGGAGCCGAATTTATCTCCCTACAACCATATCTTGCAAGTCAAGGCATCCTTTTTGAAAGCTCATGTGTGTACACACCTCAACAGAATGGTCGGGTAGAGCGCAAACATCGACATATTTTAAATGTTGCCCGAGCCCTACGATTTCAAGCTACGCTCCCGGTCACTTTTTGGGGTAAATGCATTCTGACGGCCTGCTATCTCATCAATCGGACGCCAACCCCGTTGCTCGCCAATCGTACTCCATACGAGTTGCTGTTCGGCAAACCTCCTTTATACTCTCAGCTTCGAGTTTTTGGCTGCCTCTGTTACGCTGCTCGTCAACCAAAACCAACTGACAAGTTCGCAGCCCGCACCATCAAAGGCGTCTTTCTAGGATATCCACCAGGCAAGCGTGGATGGCGTATCTACGACATCTCCACTGGACGCATCTTCGTCTCTCGTGACGTGGTGTTTTACGAAGACTCTTTTCCCTTCCTGTCCAATCCAAGTTCAACAACAGGGGGAGTTGTCCCGCCAATGGCGTCTACTCCAGCTATATACGACACACCGATTCCCTCAGAATCTCTAGCTGAACCATCACAACCACCTCTGTCGGGTATGCCTCCACCCTCTCAGTCCACTTCTCCTTTGCCATCTTCATCGGATTCTTGTCCCCTGCTTCCCTCTGATTCGCCGGCTCCGGAAATTCGGCGAAGTGAACGCCCTCGCCACACATCTGTGCTTCTCAAAGATTATGTATGTCATACGCTGCAAAGTCAAGACCCCCCTCTCACGTCACCCCCACAGTCAGTTTCCTCGGGTAAGCAATATCCTATCGCTGCATATATTTCCTGCAATAATTTTTCGTCTAACCATGCCAGATTTCTCGCCGCCATTATTGTTGGTCATGAACCAAACTCCTTCAAAGAAGCATCTCAACATGCTCCTTGGCGCGTTGCAATGCTCTCGGAATTAGCTGCTTTAGAGCGTAACTCGACTTGGGAGATATCTGATTTACCTGTCGGAACGAGACCAATTGGGTGCAAGTGGGTCTATCACATCAAATACAAATCTGACGGCACCATCGAGCGATACAAAGCTCGCCTTGTGGCTCTTGGAAATAGGCAGATTGAGGGCATCGACTTTAACGAGACTTTCGCCCCCGTTGCCAAAATGGTTACTGTACGAGTATTCCTCTCCGTCGCTGCTATTCGTGGTTGGGAGCTTCATCAAATGGACGTTCACAACGCATTTCTCCACGGCGATCTTGATGAGGTGGTATATATGACTCCACCTCCTGGCTACTCTCGTATTCCTCCGGGTCAGGTCTGCAAGCTTCGAAAGTCACTCTATGGCCTTCGTCAAGCTCCTAGAAATTGGTTTTCTAAGTTGGCCACCGCCTTCGAGCTTTTGGTTTTCAACAAAGTTACGCTGATTACTCGCTTTTTTCCATGCATCAGAATGGCAACGTTATTCACATTCTCATCTATGTGGACGACTTGATCATCTCAGGTAACAACTCGGCAGCCATCTCGTCTTTTAAAGCTTACCTGAGTCGTTGCTTCCACATGAAAGACCTTGGCATACTTAAGTATTTTCTTGGCCTTTAAATTGCTCGTAATCCATCCGGTCTATTTGTTTCGCAACGCAAATATGCTCTTCAGATTATTTCTGATACAGGCCTTCTTGGATCCAAACCATGTGACTCGCCTATGGACTCCAATCATAAGCTCGCCAACGCTACAGGCCCTGATCATCATGACCCGGAAGCTTATCGGCGTCTCATTGGGAGACTAATTTACTTGACCATTACCCGCCCGGATCTATGTTTCTCCGTTCATATCTTGTCCCAGTTCATGCGCCAACCAAAGGAAGCACATTGGCTAGCTGCTCTTCGTGTCGTTCGGTTTCTCAAGACTCATCCCGGGCAAGGCCTTCACCTATCTCGGTACAGCTCGCTCCGTCTCTCTGCGTTCTGTGACTCGGACTGGGCGACTTGTCCTAAAACTCGTCGCTCTGTCACCGGTTATTTTGTAATGCTTGGTCGATCTCCCGTCTCATGGCGCACCAAGAAACAACCAACGGTATCTCGTTCGTCTGCTGAGGCTGAATATAGGGCCATGGCGGTCACTTGTTGTGAGATTGTGTGGTTACGATCTCTTCTTCTTTCACTTGGCTTTGATCACTCACCTCCGGTTCGACTTTACTGTGACAGTCAGGCAGCACTTCACATATCTTCTAATCCTGTATTTCACGAGCGAACCAAGCATATAGAAATAGACTGTCATTACGTTCGAGATTTGATTGTCGCAGGCAAGGTCGTCACCTCTCACATTTCTACGACACATCAGCCTGCAGACATTCTTACAAAGGCATTACCATCACCTCAGTTTGTCTACCTGTCTTCCAAGTTGGGCATTCTAGATCCTCATGCTCCAACTTGAGGGGGAGTATTAACGATAGGATTAGATATTGTTTTCATATATCTTTGTATTGTTATCTTTTCCATATTTTCCATATCTTATCTTTAGATAAGATTGTCTATGTTGTATATATTCTGCCCTAAGAGGCCTAATCAGATCATCACATTATTCTCTCAAATCTACTCTAACAGAATATGCATCTGCTCGAACCAAACTCACCCTGTATCTTATACACATTGCCATAAAACCGGGAATATTCACACATCACGAACCATCATTGTCAGCCATACCCTCCACATTTGCACCGCCACTAGGTACAAGTGACTGTGAGGCGGACACACACACCTTAACTAATTATTCTACCAAAGTTAAGGTTTTGGTTTGCAGACAGTGGAATGAGGTGAACGATTATAACGACCTCATATCTTGCTATTACGTTGTCTTCGATGCGGAGGTAAGTAATACTAACAAAATTGCGTTATTCCCCCATTTTGTGATATGACAAATATAATGTTAGCCTTTTAAATGATAGGATGGAATGAAATACCATCATTGGGATTTTAAATAACGTGTATATACTCACATAATGATAATTGACACTTATGTGCGGTTGTATTATTATTCTGTAGGGTAGGGGTGTAATATGCAAGACCGCAACTAACGTTGCCCATCGTTTTTTCGGAACTTTGGAGGACGGAATTCTGTAGGAGCAGTCAGAATTCAAAAAAGCCCCTTCGCTGCCTCATTACCATATTCCTAACGCAGTGGATTTTAGTATCGAACTCGGCCTAACCACACGAACAGAGAAAGTCGCCCCATCGGACCCTTTCTATTTGCCGTATCCGTATGAAACAACTTACATGCGGTTTCCGTTCGTCACATGTGATTTTGAAGAGCTACCCTCAAAAGGGTCGGGTGTATAATTGGTAATTTAACGATACCATCCGACCCCATTTTTCATGTTGCGTATGTCTTTAGATCGTGAATCCCACTGCACCCCTGACTATTTACTCGATGTATAGATATTGCGGGTTTACTCGCAAATTACACTGGAATAACAAAGGCGATCTCTGGTGAACTGATAGCATGCATTTAGACTAGTTTAGGCCACGTCTATTTCTGCCATTTTGATTTGTTTCGTTGATTTTTCCTTTAGTTTTATTTGGTTTTAGTAGTTTAGGAGTGTTCGGAGTCTACTCTTGCGCTTTTCTCATTTTAGGATCTTTTGGAGGCGTTTTTTTGGAGAATGGTGGCCTTGATATGAAGATGTTCGAGTAGAGGACACGTTGGAATGGCGCCAACGACAAGTGTGCGGATGATAAGAAGAAGGCAGGACCAAGGCCGAGTAAGGAGAGAGTCCGGGACTGGAGCTAAAGGAGGAAACCGTGCCAAACCCGACCAAGACCCGGCCAAGTCTCACCCCGTGTCGTGGAAGGCAAGGCAGACTTCAACTGGGAGTAACCCGGTCATGACCCGACCGGGTTTGTGACCGGGTCAGCAAGCGAGTTGTCACCTGAGTGTAACCCGGCCATGACCCGACCGGGTTTGTGACCGGGTCAGCAAGCGAGTTGTCACCTGAGTGTAACCCGGCCATGACCCGGCCGAGTTTCTGGCCGGGTCGGGCCGCTGTTTCATTTCCGACTCATTTAATCCCCGGGCGTTTTGTCTTCTATTCGTATGGGGGTATAAAAGCCTTGTGAGAACTGCTATTCCATCATCTTGTAACTGCTTTAGACGTTTCAAAACTCTCAAGAACCCTAGGGAAAACTTGGAGATTTTACTAGATTTGATCGCTGGAATTTCGTATCTCTTTGGAGAAGACAATTGGTATGTTGTTTCTTTCAATGAAATTGATTTCTCTTTCTCTCATGTCTAGCTAAATCCTCCTTTCTAAGGTTGGGTGAACCCAATGGTGATTTGATAGATTTGATTGGTAGTGTTTGGTTGTATGTATATGTAAATGTGAATTGATTCTATCCTAGGTTGCTTAATACCCTGATTGCTTTGTAATTGAGATTTCTAATTAGAATTTGAGACCGACCGGAGATAATGATAATTGGAGGTTGATTTAAATGGATCCCTAGGATAGAACTTGTGGGTTAATTGCGTGACCATCGATTTAACCCCTTGTGGCACTTGACTATCGATTAGATCCTTGGATGAGCAGATTCCGCTGAGCACCACAAGTGGATGTTGTTTCCACTTGTCCATTGATCTATGTAGAGCTTAATGGATCTAAATTAGATTGGCTTGCGCGAAAGTGACTGCTAATCTCATTTAGGTACACACACTATTGTCTGACCATGAAGCAGTGTTGACATTAGATAGCGAGTCCTTCAATTTACATTTGCATTGAAATACAATCCAATATTGCTTAAAACCTATTGTATCACCATTGTGGGAAGCCTAACCTTGGAAGCCTTTTTCTTCCCTTGATTAATAACCTTGTTTGCTTGATATTTGTTACCATTGAAACCAAACCGAATTACAACCTTTTCTTGTTTACGACTTAATCTATTAGTTGAATTGACAATTGGTACTACATAGTCCCAGAGTTCGACACCTTGGTACTACACCCGAACCGGTACACTTGCGGGTAGGATTTGGACCTATCAAGTTTTTGGCGCCGTTGCCGGGGACTGTTGTTAGTATTGGTTGTTACACGCAACCGATAGATTAGGTCTCATTTTTGTTTTTGACTTTGCTTCCTTTGTCTTTGGTTTCAGATTTGTTCTCATTCATATGCGAAGAGCCTTGAGCGACGGTGAACTACAACACGATCCCGAACCCGAGCGTGCTTTTCACAGACGAAGAAGAGAGCAAAGAGAAGCAAGGACCCGAGCAATGGATGAGGCTGCACGATTGCAACAGCAACAACGAGAGTTGCTGCAACAACAGCAACTACTGAATCAGCAGCAGGAGATGCAACAGTTGTTGAATGCGCCTCCGCCTATGACATTGGGTGACTATGTGCTGCCACGTCACCAAGGACCCACATCTGGTGTGGTCCGACCTCCAGTTGCTGCAAGGAACTTTGAGCTGAAGCCGTCTTTGATAAATATGGTTCAGCAGAATCAGTTTGGAGGTCTACCATCTGAGAATCCTCACCTACATCTTAACACCTTTCTGGAGCTTATGGACACGGTGAAGATTCATGATGTCTCTGATGACGCGCTTTATTTGCGCGCCTTCTCATTCTCTTTGAAAGACATGGCTAAGGCTTGGTTCAAGGCTCTTCCTCAGGGCACTATCACGACATGGGATGAGTTGGCTAAGGCTTTCCTAACCAAGTACTTCCCCCCGAAGAAGACGGCTGAGATGAGGAATCAGATTAGTTCATTCCAGATGAAGGATGGAGAGTCTCTCTATGAAGGTTGGGAGAGATTCATGGAGCTATTGTTGCTATGTCCTCACCATGGGCAAGATAAGTGGGTGTTGCTGCACACCTTCTACAACGCTATGGACAGCACTAATAGGATGCTCATTGATGCCTCATCTGGAGGTACTATCATGGATATGCATGTTGATGCGGCTTGGGATAAGATTGAGAGCATTGCCCAACACAATCACTACTATGATGCTCGATCGACTCCAAGCACTAAGAGGACAGCTGGTCTTTATGAGGTTGATAATGAGGTCTCTCAACAAGCTAGGATGGAGGCTATGGCTCATGAGATAAAGCAACTAAAGTTGAGTATGAATAGAGCTAAGCTGAAGAAAGAGGAGAGTCCTGCTCAGGTTGCTTCACAGGTGGTTTGCCAATTCTGTGGGGATGGTGATCACACCATAACAACTTGTCAATTATTTGCTGCACAGGATGAGGCACAAGAGGGAGATGTGAACTATATGAACAACTTCAATCGGGGTCCTAGGAACGATCCATACTCCAACACCTATAACCCCGGTTGGAGGAATCACCCTAACTTCTCCTATGCCAACAACCAAGCTGCTCAGAGACCGCCTCCTGGTTTTCAACAAAGAGCTCCTCAACCCCAAGGCCAAGAGCGTGCCCAAACGTCTGAAGAGTCCAAGTTTGACTTGATCATGAAAGAGCTTCAGAACATCAACAAAGTATTGAAGAACCATGATAGCTTGCATGCTCAGTACGCTTTGAATGCTCCTAGGCCCCAAGGTCAACTTCCCGGTCAGACTGAGGCCAATCCAAAAGGGCAAATCAATGTTGTGTCCTTGAGGAGTGGTAAACAACTCGAAGACCCAAAGGTTGTGGATCTCAAGCAAAAGGGCAAAGCTGCTGAAGAGCCCGAAGAAGTTGTGGTCCAAGAGAAGGAGGCACCTTACGTCCCACCTCCACCATACAAGCCTCCTCTTCCCTTCCCCCAAAGGAAGGCTCAAGCTCAGTTGGATCAACAATATGGCAAGTTTGTAGAGGTGCTGAAAAAACTCTACATCAACATCCCCTTCACCGATGCTCTCAAGCAAATGCCATCTTATGTGAAGTTCTTGAAGGAGATCTTGTCCAACAAAAGGAAACTGGATGATTGCCAATCAGTTTCTTTGAGTCAGGAGTGCAGTGCTCTAATTCAAAACAAGTTGCCTCCCAAGCTTGGAGATCCTGGTAGCTTCAACGTCCCCATGGTGATTGGTGATTGCACCTATGATGCATTGTGTGATTTGGGGGCTAGTGTGAGCATCATCCCGCTCTCCATTTGTAAGGACTTGGACTTGGGAGAGCCGAGACCAGTGAGGATGACTTTGTATATGGCTGACAGGTCCGCGACTCACCCCATAGGGATTTTGGAGGACATACCCATCCAGATAGGTAAGTTCTTCATTCCTGTGGACTTCATTGTTTTGGATATTGATGCTGACTCTCCTGTCCCTATTATCTTGGGAAGACCCTTCTTAGCTACTGCAGGTACACTAATTGATGTGAAACAGGGTATTCTTTCCTTTACTATTGGGGATGAGAGAATTGAGTTTAATTTGTCCAAGGCTATTAAGCGACCTTCTTTTGAGGATGATGTATCCAGGATTGATGTGTGTGCTCACGAAGGTCAAAAGTCCGTGATGTCTCTCATGATTGAGGACCCTTCGGAGCGTTACTTGATGGAGAGTGCGACCCAAGCTGAGAATCTGGGGCTACTGGCTGATGTGCTCTTTGATTTGGAGTCCACCGAGGAGATGCCCGAGGCCATTGTTGAAGCCCTTACAAGAGAAGATGTTCCTCCTAAGGAGGAGACCAAAGAGGCACCAAAGGTGGAGTTGAAATCACTTCCATCTAATTTGAGGTATGAGTTCCTTGGACCCGATTCTACTTATCCGGTGATTGTCAATGCTAGCTTGAGTGATTGTGAAATTGAAAAATTGTTGCATGAACTTAGGCTGCATAGAAAAGCCATTGGATATTCTATTGATGACTTGAAAGGAATTAGTCCCTCAATGTGCATGCATAGGATTTTGATGGAAGATGACCATAAACCATCCATTGAGCATCAAAGAAGACTTAATCCTAACATGAAAGAAGTAGTGAAAAAAGAAGTGATGAAATTGTTAGACGCAGGCATTATTTATCCTATTTCTGATAGTGCATGGGTTAGTCCTGTCCATGTTGTGCCTAAGAAGGGTGGAATGACTGTGGTGAAAAATGACAAGAATGAATTGATTCCTACTAGGACAGTCACTGGGTGGAGAATGTGCATTGACTATAGAAAATTGAACAAGGCCACTAGAAAAGACCATTTTCCACTACCCTTCATAGATCAAATGCTAGAGAGGTTGGCCAAGCATTCACATTTTTGTTATTTGGATGGTTATAGTGGATTCTTTCAAATCCCTATTCATCCGGATGACCAAGAAAAAACCACTTTCACATGCCCCTATGGCACATTTGCCTATAGGAGAATGCCATTTGGTTTGTGTAATGCTCCGGGCACCTTTCAAAGATGCATGATGGCTATTTTTTCTGATTTGATTGAGGATATTATGGAGGTTTTTATGGATGATTTCTCCGTATATGGTACTTCTTTTGATGCTTGCTTGTCTAACTTGTCTCGAGTTTTACAGCGGTGTGAGGAAGTAAACCTTGTATTGAATTGGGAAAAGTGTCATTTCATGGTAAGTGAAGGTATTGTGCTAGGGCATTTGGTTTCTAACCGTGGGATTGAGGTTGACAGGGCCAAGATTGAGATCATAGAGAAGATGCCGCCTCCAACCTCGGTCAAGGGCATTAGAAGTTTTCTAGGACATGCCGGGTTCTATAGGAGGTTCATTCAGGATTTTTCAAAAATCTCCAAACCTCTTACTAACTTGCTCTTGAAGGATGCCCCCTTTGAATTTTCGAAGGAGTGTCTGGATGCTTTTTGCAGGTTAAAGGAGGCCTTGATTTCAGCACCAATTATACAGCCTCCTGATTGGGACCTCCCATTTGAGCTTATGTGTGATGCCAGCGACTACGCTGTAGGGGCTGTTCTGGGGCAAAGGAAGGACAAGAAGCTACATGCAATCTATTATGCTAGTAAAACTCTTGATGATGCCCAAGTGAATTATGCCACGACTGAGAAAGAGTTGCTTGCTATTGTCTTTGCCTTTGAGAAGTTCAGGTCTTATTTGGTGGGAGCCAAAGTCATTGTCTATACTGATCATGCTGCAATCAGGTATCTCTTGAGTAAGAAGGAGGCCAAGCCTAGACTGATCCGATGGATCCTTCTTCTTCAAGAGTTTGACATGGAGATTAGAGACAAAAAGGGCACCGAGAATTTGGTTGCTGATCATTTATCTAGGTTGACTCAAGAGCAGTTGGAGTGCACAAAAGATGAGCCACCTATTGATGATTCGTTCCCGAATGATCACCTTTTTAGGATTGCTAATGAAGTCTTGACTCTTGCAAATTCAAGAATGCCATGGTATGCCGATTTTGTCAACTACTTGGTTTGCAACGAGTTACCTCCCAATCTCTCATTCCAACAGAAGAAGAAATTCTTGTCTGATGTTCGGCATTATTTTTGGGATGAACCATTGCTTTTCAAGAGGTGTGCTGATGGGGTAATTAGAAGATGTGTTCCTGAGGAGGAGGTAGAGAGTGTCATCACTCATTGTCATTCTCTACCATGTGGAGGACATGCTGGGTCCTCAAAGACCACCACCAAGATATTGAGTTCCACCCTCTATTGGCCTTCTATGTTCAAGGATGTGCACCGTTTCATTGCTTCATGTGATGCATGTCAACGTACGGGGAACATCTCAAGGAGGAACGAAATGCCTCTTAACAACATTCAGGAGGTTGAGATCTTTGATGTATGGGGAATAGATTTCATGGGACCTTTTCCGCCGTCATGCTCTAACAAGTATATTCTTGTGGCGGTGGATTATGTGTCCAAGTGGGTGGAAGCCATTGCCTCACCGACTAATGATTCAAGAGTGGTGTCTAAGTTCTTTAACAAGGTGATCTTTCCAAGGTTTGGGACTCCAAGAGTTCTGATAAGTGATGGAGGATCCCACTTTATTGAGAAGAAGTTTGAGGCTTTGCTGAAGAAGTATGGGGTTACGCACCGGGTTGCAACTCCATATCATCCTCAAACTAGTGGTCAAGTTGAGGTCTCTAACCGGGAGATCAAGGCTATCTTAGAGAAGACCGTGTCCCGATCCCGGAAAGATTGGGCGATGAAGCTTGATGACGCTCTTTGGGCTTATAGGACAGCATTCAAGACTCCCATTGGCACAACTCCTTACCGACTGATTTATGGGAAGTCTTGTCATCTACCGGTGGAACTTGAACACAAAGCGTATTGGGAAATCAAATTGTTCAATTACGACATGAAGGAAGCCGGTGAGAAAAGGATGCTGCAATTACAAGAGCTTGAGGAGTTGAGGTTAGATGCTTATGAGAATGCCCGGATTTATAAGGAGAGAACTAAGAGGTGGCATGACAAGCACATTCTTCCTAGAGAATTTCATGAAGGCGATCTCGTCTTGTTATACAATTCTAGGTTGAGACTTTTTCCGGGAAAGCTGAAATCCCGATGGTATGGTCCGTTCCAAGTACGGAAGGTGTACCCTCACGGTGCAATTGAGATATGGAGTGAAGAAACGGGACAATTCAAGGTGAACGGGCAGCGGCTCAAGAAGTACATCGCGGGTGCCCCAATCAAGATGACCGTTTCCGTCCTCTATCTCGATCCGGTTCCTTGAAAGACGATGGAAGGTCAAGCTAATGACCGTAAACAAGCGCTGGGTGGGAGGCAACCCATCAGGTACGTTTTCTATCTTTCTCTCAAAAAAAATAAAAAAATAAAAAAATAAAAAAAAAATAAAAATAAAAGGGGATCGACCATGCTTAACTGAGCGTAACTCGGTCATCACCCGACCGGGTTTCTGACCGAGTTTTTCTCAGTTGGTCGAAGGAGAAGTGCGCCATCTTAACTGAGCGAAACCCGGTCATCACCCGACCGGGTTTCTGACCGGGTTTCACTCAGTTGGTCGAAGGAGAAGCGCGAAACCCGGTCATCACCCGACCGGGTTTCTGACCGAGTTTCTCTCAGAAGGAGGAAGGAGAAACATGCGCCATCTTAACTGCGCGAAACCCGGTCATCACCCGACCGGGTTTCTGGCCGGGTTTCGAGCAGCTTTTGTTTAACCCCTAACCCGACCGGGTCTTTCCAAATACCCTTTTCTCTCCTTCCTCTTTCTCTTCTCCCTCTCTCGCCGCACCAGCCCCCCCCCCTTCTCGCCTTCTCCTCTCCCGACCGGACCGAGGTGCACAGTCCCACCGGAACATCCGAGCACCACCACGCAAGTGTTCACCTTCCTTCGTTTTCCCCCTTTCTCCCATTCCTAAGAAATCAAGGTATAATTTCTAAGCCCTAGATTTAGTTTGGATTATTGGATTTTGGGTGTTTGTAAGTTCGAATTCTTGATTTGGATGATTGATTGTTTGAATTGGGTGGATTTTTGGGAGGAAATTTTGGATCTTGATGATTACTTTGAAATATCAGGCTCATTTCCAGATTTCTTAATTTGGGGGTGGATTTGGGTAAAATTGATGATGCTTGGTGGTTTGCTTGAATTTTTGTGATGTGCTAGTGGTTTGTTCTTACTCGTGTAAATTTTGTTCGTTGATGACTCGTGTGAATCTTATGCTATAATTGTTGTTCGTTCTTGCTAGAACGACATATATGTTATTTGGGATTCAAATTGCTTGCCCCCTTGTGCTGATATTATTGGTCATTCTTGCCGGAATGACGATTATGTGGGTATGCATTACCTTGGTTTGGCTTGTTTTGTTGTGTGTCTAGGAATACCGGAAAACAGGAAAATGTCAGCATCCAAGCGACCAAGGCAGACCGGTAGCTCTTCTAGGCCCCGCGCTGACCCTCCGAGGGATGCGGATAATGCCAACGCGTTGGGGATTACCTTCTCTTCTAATGCTCATCGCCTGCGGTTCCGAAAAATTAAGGATCGCTCGATTATGCCAACGCGGCACTTGGACTTTGGGATGCTCGCCACCTTGGGGATTGATGCGGACATTGAGTGGCTGGCTGCACGTCTGGGATGGCAGACCTTCATTCACTTCGAGCAGCCCACCTACCGGCACCTCACGCTGGAGTTCCTGAGCACTTTGGAATGTCAGCTCATACAAGGCGAGCACCGCAGTGTGGGACTGTGCACCTTCCGTCTAGGGAACGCCAACCGCGAGCTCACCTTGGCTGACGTGAGCGCCATCTTCGGCTTCCCAATAGCTAGAGTGGATGCTCCTCGAGTGGATACCAGGGCTCATTTCTGTTCCTACCCAGACTTTTGGAGGGAGATTGCGGCAAATCATCATTATGACCCTGCGAAGACCAAGGCCTCCTGGATCACTAACCCGGCCATCCGCCTCTTTCACCGCTTCATGGCCCATACAATCTTTGGCCGCGGTGGTGGAGCTGAGAACAGCGCCTTCAAGAAAGAGGTCCTTGTCCTTTGCGCCGCACTGCACAACGAGGAGATCAACTCCGCTGCCTTCCTGATGGGTCATTTACAATTGGTGAGCCATAAGGTCAGCGGGACTATTACCATCGGCGGCTTGGTGACTGCTTTTGCGAAGCATTTTGGCATTCCTTTGGCGGGTCGCCGCGATTATCAGTCATCATGCGCCATTGATTTTCCTACGCTCATCAAAATGGGGGTGGTGTTCCAGCGCGGTACTTCCTGGTGTTGGGTGCTTCCTACTGCTGAGGCTCCTAGAGGCTGCCGGCTCCTCCGTCTCCCCAATCCCGAGCGCACTTCGCTCCAGCAGCAGGCCAATTGGAATGTGCGTCCTCTACCTTCGGATCCCTACCCTTCCAGCGGCAAGCAAGCTAGAGGCGCTCCCATGGATGACGAAGAAGACGAGGATGATGATGATGATGCCAATGAGAGCGGTCCCGCAGCTGGTAGTTCACAGGGGCATGATTCGCGCCTCTATTCTATGCTAGAGAGTATGCAGCAAGACATGGCGGTTGGGTTTTCCGCAGTGCACGCACGGATGGACCATATGCACGCGGACATCAACACGCGCTTTGATCAATTGCGTGCTGATTTTCAGAATTGGCGTTTCCCAGGTTCTCCACCTCCACAAGAGTAGACTCCTCTTCACCCCTTGCATCATAGTAGAATAATTGTGAGTACTCCCTTTTCCTTACGCTTCCTTTTCTACATTGGGGACAATGTAGGGTTCCAGCTTGGGGGTGGGGTGTATTTTCAATTTTGCATTGCATATAGTTCGCTTGATTAGTTGCATTTGAATTTTTAGTTGCAATTTTTTCCCTGCTCGGTCCTTTGTGAGTTCTCATAACAGTATACGCACCATGACTCCTCTTAATATGCTTTGGTTGTTAATATTGCAATTGCATTATGAGCATGATATGATTGATCAAACTTATGACAATGACTTGAGCATGTGGACTTTGATTAAGATGTGTTAGGACTGAAACTCTAGACAAAATGTCCCGGTGAGGTTGTTGGCCTTTCTAGGACTACATTCATAAGTCCTCTTATTTTCTTGTGTGATCTCTCTTTGCTTGCTATCTCTAGAACTTGCTTCTGTACCTATTTGAGACTACATATAGGACTAAAAATGCACTACATCTTGATCGAGACATTGTTTTTGTTAGCCCTTTTTAATCCTTGGCCACCCTATTATTATTTCCCTCTTTTTGAAGCCACTATGAGCCTATAGCCTATTTTATTTGTAAGCTCCACAAAAGAAATCCTAGCCTATTATATATCCTACCTATCCAGGGGTTTGAACTTCTATTTGCTTTGTGTGGATGTGAGACAAGCTTGGGGGAGTTGTATAAATGTTGGGTGATCATTGGAAATCATTTGTAAGGGTCTATACCATTCAGTTTATAATAGTTTACTTCCTTCTTCTTCATTCAAAAAAAAAAAGAAACAAAACAAAAAAAAAGAAAAAAAAGAAAAAAAAGAAGAGAACCAGAAAAAAATCTGGATAAAAAAAAGAAAAGAAAAAGAGAGTGGAGGAGAAAAGAAGTGCATAAGAAAAAAGAATGGTAAATCATTTATTTGGGGTGTAATTTCTGAGCTTATTGTAATATCATATTATGGTTGGTGTTGGTTTGAGAAGTCTATTCCCCTGGATTTAGCACCACATGGCCAAATATATATCCATGCCTATTTAAAATCCCTTGGCCCCATTACAACCCTATTATATGTCTCGTGATTGTGTTTTGCATTGTCCTAGTAGTGGAGATTAGATATTGTTGCAAGCTTATGGTAGATAGCATTCAAAGTAGAGTGTTGAGCGACATATATAAACCTAAACACATGAGTGTGAGTGACATTAAAATTAACTTGTGAGGTCTAGAGTTGAGGAACTAATTTCATCTTGTCATTGATTGAGAAGCATGCTAGGACGGAAGTTGTCATTTGTTTGGCCTTTCATGGTCATTGTTCATATGTCTTTTGGATAGAAACAGCTATTGCATATTTTGTGTACTCATTGTCGTGCACTTGCTTGGGGACAATCAAGGTTCAAGCTTGGGGGAATTTGATAGCATGCATTTAGACTAGTTTAGGCCACGTCTATTTCTGCCATTTTGATTTGTTTCGTTGATTTTTCCTTTAGTTTTATTTGGTTTTAGTAGTTTAGGAGTGTTCGGAGTCTACTCTTGCGCTTTTCTCATTTCAGGATCTTTTGGAGGCGTTTTTTGGAGAATGGTGGCCTTGATATGAAGATGTTCGAGTAGAGGACACGTTGGAATGGCGCCAACGACAAGTGTGCGGATGATAAGAAGAAGGCAGGACCAAGGCCGAGTAAGGAGAGAGTCCGGGACTGGAGCTAAAGGAGGAAACCGTGCCAAACCCGGCCAAGACCCGGCCAAGTCTCACCCCGTGTCGTGGAAGGCAAGGCAGACTTCAACTGGGAGTAACCCGGTCATGACCCGACCGGGTTTGTGACCGGGTCAGCAAGCGAGTTGTCACCTGAGTGTAACCCGGCCATGACCCGACCGGGTTTGTGACCGGGTCAGCAAGCGAGTTGTCACCTGAGTGTAACCCGGCCATGACCCGGCCGAGTTTCTGGCCGGGTCGGGCCGCTGTTTCATTTCCGACTCATTTAATCCCCGGGCGTTTTGTCTTCTATTCGTATGGGGGTATAAAAGCCTTGTGAGAACTGCTATTCCATCATCTTGTAACTGCTTTAGACGTTTCAAAACTCTCAAGAACCCTAGGGAAAACTTGGAGATTTTACTAGATTTGATCGCTGGAATTTCGTATCTCTTTGGAGAAGACAATTGGTATGTTGTTTCTTTCAATGAAATTGATTTCTCTTTCTCTCATGTCTAGCTAAATCCTCCTTTCTAAGGTTGGGTGAACCCAATGGTGATTTGATAGATTTGATTGGTAGTGTTTGGTTGTATGTATATGTAAATGTGAATTGATTCTATCCTAGGTTGCTTAATACCCTGATTGCTTTGTAATTGGGATTTCTAATTAGAATTTGAGACCGACCGGAGATAATGATAATTGGAGGTTGATTTAAATGGATCCCTAGGATAGAACTCGTGGGTTAATTGCGTGACCATCGATTTAACCCCTTGTGGCACTTGACTATCGATTAGATCCTTGGATGAGCAGATTCCGCTGAGCACCACAAGTGGATGTTGTTTCCACTTGTCCATTGATCTATGTAGAGCTTAATGGATCTAAATTAGATTGGCTTGCGCGAAAGTGACTGCTAATCTCATTTAGGTACACACACTATTGTCTGACCATGAAGCAGTGTTGACATTAGATAGCGAGTCCTTCAATTTACATTTGCATTGAAATACAATCCAATATTGCTTAAAACCTATTGTATCACCATTGTGGGAAGCCTAACCTTGGAAGCCTTTTTCTTCCCTTGATTAATAACCTTGTTTGCTTGATATTTGTTACCATTGAAACCAAACCGAATTACAACCTTTTCTTGTTTACGACTTAATCTATTAGTTGAATTGACAATTGGTACTACATAGTCCCAGAGTTCGACACCTTGGTACTACACCCGAACCCGTACACTTGCGGGTAGGATTTGGACCTATCATGAACAGCGTATGGACTGCTACCTTAACAACTCAAAGTGATTTCTCACCCACCCAACCTACATTGTGGTAAGGAAATATACACAATTCATGATTTAATTCTTTGTTGTTTCAACGTAGTGGCTTGCGAGTCCGGATTTCGTTAAGAGGATTCATATGTGACAACCTTATGAAACGGATCAAACACAAAAAGGGAATAGATGTTGTTCTTTTCGCTTCACTGAAAATCGGTGTTTTATTCGGTAAGGAACACAATCATGTCATATGCCGTGTACATAACAAGCACCCATTAACATCACTGAGTCGTTTATGATACGCCAAATATGAAACATGTGCATTCCTCAGGTGAGGTGTTTTTGGAGAGCACACAGGCAACAGGAATATATGAAGGAATGCATAACCCACACATACAAATTAGGCATGAAGAAATAAGGTATGTAACTTATTATGTTTAGGAATCAAATTATCGATTAGGTTTTCTGTTTTTTTTTTTAAATCCGTGTGACCAATGCTCATATGTGAAGGGGAGGAATGAACGTAGATTCGCACTGTGGACACAATATTCACGAGCGTAGGTCTGGTAGTTTATGGAAACTCATAGAGTTAGGGCGGTACCAGCACGCTCATGATCAAACGTTCAAGGTATACACACATAACTGACTCTTGATTAAATCAAAATATCAAGTTCGTCGTTCTAACCAGTATACACCTGTCTGTTACGCACAGTACTCTACGACGCTCACGTGTATCGTGAGGATCCTCAAAATATACGACAAAAAGGAATGGCTTTATTTGTGTTGTCCAAAGGAAAATTGTATGAAAGGACTCATAAAGTACGGACATCATTATTGGTGCGTGTCTTGCGATACATATTGTATAAATCCAATCACGAGGTACCATTTAACTAATTTCCAATCATTACGAATGTCTATGGTGGCCGCAGCATGATATGGGTTGCGTTATTAATGAGTGATTACGATTGTGGTGCAGAATACGTTTACAACTACAAGTTGGTGATAGGACAAGTAGAGTCATAGTAACATTAAGAGGCGAAGTTGTAAGCAAGTTGATACAACAAAATTCTTGCACTCCCCATGAGGTTATGCAGGTACGGATTACGTTGATGAACGAAATCAGTGACGACACATATGCTTTTACATTAACGTGCATACTTTCAACGTGGCATACAGGATTGTGATCAACATGGAATAAACACATTTAATACAGACCTTCGCAATCTGCAATACACGTATCACATGTTCGAACTGAAGACACACACATACAGTCCTGATGCATCATCAGCAAGATTCATTTGTAGCGATGTAATCCAATATCGCCCTCTGGCCGATGTAAGTTGTCTATATGTTTGCGTTAATTGTTTGGCCTGTTCCACTGTGGTGGCATTACCATTCTGAAACATTGACTCACAATTGTTCGCAGTACAATAGATCAATGCGCAACTCACCAACGTGTTGTATTGTACGGGACGAAGAAGACTGCCTGTTTGAGGAGTCTCCAATTATAGGGTGATTACAGAAACGTTCAACATTATTGAACAGCTTACGCTAACCGACAGTAATTTGATTTTTCCCAATGTAGATTGGCTATTATCAATGTTTCAATCGTATACACATGAGTTCTCGCGTGTACTTTCATGTCGATTTGGCAATGTTCCATCAATTAGGAAATTGTGAAACAACTTTCTTCTCTTTTACAATATCGAAATAACCAACCGTTAGCTGATCCTTCTAGGGTTCAGCTTATACAACATTGAAACAAACAACCATGTGATACACCTTTTAGGAATCCACTCATTTATACCTATATATTGCAACTAATGCGTTTCCATACAGACTACGTTATCCGACTAATTCTCAATGTCACATTTGTAAACACAAGTATGCCCGCGTATACTTCCACGTCGTTTAGGCGATGTTCCATCACTTATGAAAGTGTGCGACAGTTTTCTTTTCTTTGCATTTATTCACAGAAAACGAAATACATAATCGAAACAACCAACCATTGGTTGAACCTTTACGGATCCACTTATTTGTATCTGTAAATTGCAGCCATCGCTCATACTTCTTACAAATTAAACGCACATGCAAGTCCCGAAATATAACCACCCGAAAAAGAATATCCAAAATAATAATACAATCAACCCAATTATTATAATATTAACACAACAAATTATTAGAACTATTTTTTGAATTTTTTTCTGAAATAAGCATTTTACCCGAAAAAATTCCCGACGTCGGCTCTTTTCAAAACAATTTCCCAAAATAGGCACTTATTTCAGCTTCGGAATTTTTTTACGTGTGAGAGACGCTGGTTGAACCAGCGTCTCTCCTCCGAAGCTGAAGCTAATTTTTTTTGATTTTTTTATGTATAAGAGACGCTGGCCGAACCAGCGTCTCTTATACATATTTTTTTTTTAATTCCCCGTGTAAGAGACGCTGGTTGAACCAGCGCCTTATACGTGAATTAGATTGGATGGGAAATCCGATGGGGAATTGTTAAATTTTTTTTTTTCAAAGTTTATATATATATATATATATATATATATATTATTATACATGACTTACTCGTGTTTGGATGGCTCGTATGGGCTCGTTTGAAATCGGAATCGATCACGACCGATTTCGTTGGGTCCGTATTGATCCCAACTTTCACCAGATATGTCTCTCGCTCGATTCTGATTTCGAACGACCCCATACGAGCCACCCGAACAAGCGTAAGTTTCGTGCGTACCTTCTACTGTAAATGGATATTTACAAATTCGTTCCTCCATATCACGCGATGAGAGACATATCTGGTGAAAGCTTGGATCAATACGGACCCAACGAAACTGGTCGTGGTCAATTCCGATTCCGAACAAGCCCATACGAGCCATCCGAACAAGCGTAAATCTCGTGCATACCTTCTTTCACCAGTTCGGAATCGGAATTGACCACGACCAGTTTCGTTGGGTCCTTATTGATCCAAGCTTTCACCAGATATGTCTCTCATCGCGTGATATGGAGGAACGAATTGTAAATATCCATTTACAGTAGAAGGTACGCACGAGACTTACGCTTGTTCGGGTGGCTCGTATGGGCTCGTTCGAAATCAGAATCGAGCGAGAGACATATCTGGTGAAAGCTGGGATCAATGCGGACCCAACGAAATCGGTCGTGATCGATTCCGATTTCAAACGAGCCCATACGAGCCACCCGAACAAGCGTAAGTCTCGTGCGTACCTTCTACTGTAAATGGATATTTACAATTCGTTCCTCCATATCACGCGATGAGAGACATATCTGGTGAAAGCTGGGATCAATACGGACCCAACGAAATCGGTCGTGATCGATTCCGATTTCGAACGACCCCATACGAGCCACCCGAACAAGCGTAAGTCTCGTGCGTACCTTCTACTGTAAATGGATATTTACAATTCGTTCCTCCATATCACGCGATGAGAGACATATCTGGTGAAAGCTTGGATCAATACGGACCCAACGAAACTGGTCGTGGTCAATTCCGATTCCGAACTGGTGAAAGAAGGTATGCACGAGATTTACGCTTGTTCGGATGGCTCGTATGGGCTTGTTCGGAATCGGAATTGACCACGACCAGTTTCGTTGGGTCCGTATTGATCCAAGCTTTCACCAGATATGTCTCTCATCGCGTGATATGGAGGAACGAATTTGTAAATATCCATTTACAGTAGAAGGTACGCACGAGACTTACGCTTGTTCGGGTGGCTCGTATGGGGTCGTTCGAAATCAGAATCGAGCGAGAGACATATCTGGTGAAAGCTGGGATCAATACGGACCCAACGAAATCGGTCGTGATCGATTCCGATTTCAAACGAGCCCATACGAGCCATCCAAACACGAGTAAGTCATGTATAATAATATATATATATATATATATATATATATATAAACTTTGAAAAAAAAAAAATTAACAATTCCCCATCGGATTCCCCATCCAATCTAATTAACGTATAAGGCGTTGGTTCAACCAGCGTCTTATACAAATAAGCCTTTTTTTTTTACTTTTTACGTCTTACACGGGGAATTAAAAAAAAATATGTATAAGAGACGCTGGTTCGGCCAGCGTCTCTTATACATAAAAAAATCAAAAAAAATTAGCTTCAGCTTCGGAGGAGAGACGCTGGTTCAACCAGCGTCTCTCACACGTAAAAAAATTCCGAAGCTGAAATAAGTGCCTATTTTGGGAAATTGTTTTGAAAAGAGCCTACGTCGAGAATTTTTTCGGGTAAAATGCCTATTTCAGAAAAAAATTCCTATTTTTTCGTGTCAACCCATAATGGTTATATCCGTTGTTGATTAAATATACATAACGTCTGTGAAACATAACATGCTTTATTAATTCCTTCACTGAAAGTTTCCCATATCGCCAGATTATTAAATATTAACGTAAACGAAAATCCGCTGTTTTACAAAAAAACACATTCGTAAATTATAATATTGTTACATACCCTTTGATACAATTGCGTACAACATCCGCACTTACCAATCTCAACCTGGCAAGCAGCTCGGAACATCCTTTTGGTGTTGACGGCTCCTCAGTACGAAGGGCGGCTCTCCTCTCAAGCGCAATTCCGCCGCCGAAAATGATTACCGGTGTCCAAAACCGTAAACACCCCGCAACCCTTACTATGCGGGATGCATAATATCATAGAGATGTCTTCATAATGTAACGGCCCACGACTTCCCGGGCACCACAACCACAAACTAACAAAATACAAATGTAACTTACAAACAACTGTACTTAACATAACTGGACGATCCCAACGAAACACACACGTCATCGACACAGCAGACCACGACTACACGGCTCGGGTAATTTCGAGTTTGTACACCCCTGCATCTGGATTGGCAACCGTGAATTTGCATCCATCGCCCGCCTTCAAACCGTGTTTAATCACGACCTCTCGCCATCCAGTACCAAAGCAAACACCCGTGCCGCACGTTGAAACCGTCACAATCTTGCTATCCCAACCGATTTAAAGCTCAATTGTTCTGAGCCAGGAGCGATCCAGAAATTCCTTGACATGATTCTTGGGAATCCACTACTGTAACGAACAAAGCATGAACATTATCAACTAACATACTATACAAAGTCAACGTATAAATGGAGACCGAACCAGAATACATACCAGACGAAATGGGGTCGCGACGTACGACTTCTTTAACACCCGTCCGTACCCGGAATGATCAGCAAATTCGACAAACGGTAAGTCAGCACTTATAGGGCGAGAACAGCCTGTGATACATAAACGATAACACTCACACGCAACCCACAAATACGGAAAGCATGACAGTGGACTACACGAACTCATGAAAACAGGATGATAACATACCTGCAGCATATCGATCCCCCTTAACAATTTTCACAAGAACTTTCGCACCACCAGACGAACCTGCAACGCCAAAAAAGACTGGGTAATTACAACAAACACCCCGGTACGTCAGGCCCAAATCATAATCGCAAACCGTATTATGCAGGACAAACGAATGTCGTACCTTTAGTCGGACGAACCGATCTCTTGCCAAGATTGCGTTTCACCCGTTAGACATAATTCACCTCTGCAAACTGCTTAGAGAAGACCCTAACTTGGTACTGGTACTTCCCATTTGGCAAAAAGGCGAGTATATCTCCCAACTCCAGACCGTTGTTCCTCACAAACTTAGCCCATCCACCTTTCAACCAACGCCGCCCATTTCCTTAGTTTATAATTTTTACTTCATAAAGGTCCCCACCAGGTATAGCCAAACGCATACTCCATTGGATACTTTCCTCCATTGCAACCGTGACACACTCCGAAAGTAGCTGCAATCTCAGTAGCATCACCATATGTAACAAAAGTATAATGTGGAACATATAGAACATAGTGCACCATTACAATACCAGCCGAGAAATCATGGTGTCGTCTGCAATCAAACGGATGAATGCGACCAGACGGACCCTTCAGGAACCACCCCCTCCATGCAAAATCGGTTCGGGCTCATCATCATTGCCACACGTACTGTTTCCTGATGAAGAAATCGTTATCACCTCCATTCTGTGGACAACGAGTGAGAGCACGCCAAAAAAAAACAATATTATGACATGCACGATTTGAATAACAGCGCTAATTACTGCCAACATAACCCTTTACACCGATTACAAGGCTCACACCATATCCTAAATATTAAATGTCCTATCAAAGCCAATTTTCACGAGATCTAATTGAAGGACCGAAATCCAACATGTGTGGTCACACATGCGATTGCATCTCGCTTCATAAAAAAGTACACCGCATGAGAAAAGAGTACAAAGACCTAAGTATTACCCGACGTAAACACCCACATAGAATCCAACATACATACACGTAGTATTCACCATAGGCTATCACTCGAACGAAATTTAGTTTGATTATAATATTATATATGAGTGTTCAATGCAATTGTAAAGTGGTTTGTTCCGTTTTTTTTGGAATCACCGATTATTCATATGATAACTCGGACATATTACAACAAAACGGAAAAAAACAAACATACGTCAACATAGTATTCACCATAGCCAATGTCCCGAACAAAATTTAATATGTTTATAATGTTGGATATGAATGATCAATACAACTGTAAGGTGTATGTTTGTCATATAGCAATTCTGTCCTAATAAGGAACAAAACAAAAACAAACAAATAACATATGTTGATGCGGAATGGATTAACTCCACTGTGAAAACAAATAATTAACTTATGTTATCTATAAATCAATATCATTCAGTGTGTGGGGTGAACCAAGCCATACTTCCCACATACTCTGTGCCTATTAGTGGTAACACCAGAATTTTGCTATCAAATCTAGCATACCATCAAGTTAAAAGCAAAACATGTTACATCTACTACATAACCATAACTCACTGCACAAAAAAACAAACACATCAGCCTGTGTTCGATCGAACGAAACGAACCCCATGAGTGATGAGGCAAACCACTGAAGTAGCATGCAAGTATGTCCGGCCTCATCAATGTGTCAAAAACAAAGGACCAAACCATCTACAGTCGTAATATCGTCAACCACAGTCCATTCGCAGTCCCTATAAAACGAAAACCTAATCGATCCCAAATCTAAACCTTAAACAACGTGATTCACGCCGGAAAACCCCCAATACTCTTCTAGATCGTCCCCGGAAATGTTCTATATAGTACACGAAACAAATAAAGGATGTTGAGATGGACAAACCTGTCAGCCATCTTCACAAAAGTTTTCTGTTTGCGGGAGGTCGACAACACTACAGAAGCCAGTTGGAGTCGCCGGTATAACCGATTCAAGTCTGAACCCACCTCAATTTCAAAGAACACTATAGGTTTGAAAAGACGAAGACGATGACTCTGTGGGGGAGGGGGGAGCATACCGAGAAACGTTCGTCAGAGTTTAATTGTACAATAAACTCCGTATTCACCGCATAACAACAATGACGGCCCAACAAACACGAAGACGGACCGGCCCAACTAATACAATGTTAACCATCCTGTTCAAGCCCACGCACAAAACTTAACTCATGAAATACACAAATTAATATGCTAGCTGATATAGTGACTTATACAAATAGACTGAATACAATACAGTGATGCATTCACATAACCCCAAAAAAAACAATAGGCATTTCAAACACGCATACGTAAATCAAAGCCACGCGGCTTTACTCCTAGTTATAATTTATAAATAAATAAAAGAAAAAATATAATTATTAATCTGCGAATATGCGAATGAATGCACATTTAAATCATTGACATGCACTTTCTTCAATAATGACATGCATATTTAAGCCGGCGACATGCATTATTGACATATTTGCATGTCAGTGATAATATGTGAAAGTACACGCACACGCGCATTGATAATATGTGAAAGTACATGCACACACCCCGCGTGTGCATGTCATTGCTGAAAACGTGCATGTCGCTGACATATTCGTACAATAAATATTCTCACGTGATCCGGATTCATAAATAAATAAAAATACCATTGATATAAATAGAAGTAATATTGATATAAATAAAAGTATATATATTATATAATTATATTTACTTTAATTAATTTTTATATCAATATTATATAAATAAAAGGATTTTGAGTTTATTTATAATCTTTTATATTTATATTGATATACATTTAAATAAGGAAATAATTTCAATAGATTTAATGCTCGTTTGGTTGAACGTGAGAATTAAAATTCATGGAAATTGAATTAAGGTGATTTGTAATATAGGAGATTTTGAAAAATGTCTTTGGTTAAAATTTGGAAAAAATAGATCAAATGAGAGAATTTAAGATTGCATGTGTAAAAATGAGGGAAAGTGAATTACCTAGGGGGGGCTAGGTAAGATTAATTCTCACATAATGTATGAACTTAAAATCCCAGAAAATCGAAATCTCGTGATTTTCACACAATATTTTTCCAACCAAACACATATATTCATTTTTATTTGCTGCAGATTTCAATTCCTGTGATTTTAGCTTTCAATCAAACAAGCACTTAGGATAGTGATCTTTGTCTATATATTTTAATTAATTTGTGTTCAAAAAAAAATTATATCATTAGGATTAAGTTAATTATGTTTAAACATAGATATAGTTGTTCATTTTTTTAAAAATGACATGTGTCAAATGATGATCTGGGATAGCTTAGTGATGCGTAAATGACGTGGCATAACTTATTGATGAGTATAGTGTTTAGCTTCAGTAATTATATAGAGATTTAATATCAAGTCTGTACATATATAATTCATCTAAAACGAAAATTGTTTAACCCTCTAAAAGGCCTAAAAATAAGAAATTTATTCTCATATGTTATAGTTATTCATTACGTATAAATATGATGGAATAGTACTTGCATACTATAGTAATGCATTATGTTTGAGTATTTTATGTACTTTATTACTTACATAGTATAGTAACACATTATTACGTCTAAGTAATTCTTCTTACTTCTATAGTATATGTACTCATTTCAGTTAAGCAATACGAACTTAACGAAAGGTAATGCATTATGGTTAGCTATTCTGTATAAATATCAATTTCGTCACACTTAATAAAAATACAAAATTATTTCATTTTAATGATAATTTTGATGCTTAAATATAACCATAACTGTAATCAAATGGACCAAGGACAAAAATGTTTGGCTCACATGACATTATAAAGTTTAAATATGTACAGAGATTCGGAGGGGGGGTTTCAAGTGCTTTCTTCTGCCTACTCAGTACTGACTTATCACCCTCTTTGCACAGTGGTACTATCAAACGCCAAGTTTACCAAACCAGAAAACCGCATCAGTTCAACCAAATCTCACGGAGAATGTAACCATATTTACAGGCACATGTTACAAGGATGCAAATACAAGGAGAAAATAGAAGAGCTGTTCTTCAAATTCTTTCCTTGCTTATTTAAAGCTGGCTGCTACAAGATTTCGATACCAAGATTTCCTTCATCTCTCTGAAGCTTTTGAGCTCTTCGAGTGCATCAGATGCCTTTCGGGATGTTAAGAATCCAGATGCTGATCCAAAGTTGTCAGCTCGTGATTGGTTCGGGTTGCTGTGGTACTGGGAAGAAGAGTATACGCTCGAATCCTGTTGAAGAGGTGGAGCTGATCTCAGCATTTGGATTAGAGCTCCAACTGCAGCTTCCTGTGATTTTCTGCCCGTTGAGAATGTTGGGCTTGTGAATTCTAGGCATCTCTTTGTGTCTAGGCTATGGCTATTCAGATAAGAGCACAACAGAAACATGAGTAATCTTTAAAATTGTAAACAATATTAGGTGTAACTGATCTTCACAGCTGTAAACATGTGGGCTTAGGGGTTGTTAGATCAAAATTGAAATAATGAAATTAGAAGAGTAGTTTAGATTCAAAACTGGAGTGCAAAACCAATTGTTGAGTGCCAATGTTCGTCCTTTCAGTATCAGAAAATCTCCAAATTCTGGAATGTCAGCACAATATCTTACATACCAGAGACAGAGAGTCATGAAAAACGATTTTAATTGATAATGCTGCATATAACATCCTGATAGACACTATAACATCTAGATACTCGTTACTAAAAGGTACAAGTTTAAGCAATCATTATTTTGCAAAGCCTTAAGGCACTAGAATCCACAAAGGCAGATAAATAATCTTGGATGTCAAGGGTCTTCCGTTGACAATATAATCTGGGATTCTAAGATACTATAAGTCATTATCCGAAGCCATTGTTGTCAGGGTTCAGGGAAGAGAAACACAAGCAATGGAACAAAGTGATGCAACATCTAGTTAGCATTATATATATGTAAAAAAAATTGTGACGACACATGAGAAATAATTCGCAAGAGCATCTCAGACATTAAAAAGGCGTATCACCGTATTCTATCCATCACCAGTTAGCATGTATGAGTCACTTCTAGTTCTGATGCATTTCATATGGGACAAAGAAACTCCCATCGTGGAGTTGACAACTATATTTCTTTAAACCATATCAAATCTATAAGTCTGCTACAGATACACTAGAACTAGGCAGCCTGCATAAGGGAGGGAATGAACAACTCAAATAAGTAAACCTTCCAGGCCTGATATGTTACTACAAAAGACCAGCTCATCTCAGATCCGAGCTGTCCATGATGATTTTTGAATCTAAATTCTAATAGACATGCATACCTTGCAATGAGTGTCCATGCAAAGCCTTTTGATCTCTCTTATTTGTGACTCATTATATGTTCTCTTAAACTAACGTTACCAAATTTTGAAAACATGACTTCTAATTTTAACAACATTATTTAGTGCTTCCTTTCAGTAATTTGCATTGTAGAAGTTGTTTGTGGTATTATGTTAATATATAGTATGTTATTACCTCTATTGTTATATATAACATGTATGTAAGGGTTAGCTGTACTCCAATTTCAACATATTATTTCTTTAAAAAATAGCCATTTTTAAGTCCAATCATATCCAAATTCCATATCCCTTTTACACTGCCACACATTCAACTTCATGCACTGCAAAAATATGGGTATAGACCTAACAACACATCTAGAGAATTGACTTTTGAGAATAATTTCAAATGACAATGAAAAAGGAAAGATAAGTCAAATTTATGGGCATCGAAAGGAAATGATATCAACTAGTTCAAATTTTTTGTCTAGACTCTACTTATGAAGCAACAATTCTGTAGCAACTCCACAATGAGCAGTAGCACATTTCATAGCATTTTATGTTCTTGTTAACGCATAAGAAGCATGGTTCAGGTTACTTCCACTATATGATGATATAGAATAAAAAGCAATCTTAAATGGTGGTCAATGCTTGACAATATATTACAATAATGGATTTTCTAATCTATGCCCTAAGGAAACATGTTAAGCATGCTTAATAAAGAAACTACTCCCCTAACAACAAAATAGATAACTCCAAAATTAAAAAATATCATCAATGTTTCCAATTTATAAGCGCCTTAACCTATGCCTTAATAGCAGAGATGAGAAAAACTAAAACAATAAAAGAAGATACCATACCTAGATTGAGAATCTGATGTATCAACATCATCAACATCAAATGGTAACGAGAAGTCACACACATCCAAGTCCTCTTGGAAAGATAACCTGCTAGAGGTTCTTGAAAATCCCACACGTGGTGAGCTACCGGAAGAAAGCAACCCTGAGAATCGTCCAGAATCCTCTCTGCTCTCCTTGCTAACCTGTACAGTTATAACAACAGGAACATGTACAACAACAGCAACATGCCCCATTAGAACAACAGGAACATACATACATTTGAATTAGCCACTGAAAACTCTTAAATACAAACACAAAAGAATAAACAAGAAAATATATGATACCTTTGGACTGGATGCTAGCTGGTTTACTCCAGAGTGCAGTTCGCCAGACCGCATAGATTCTATTCTCCTCGAAGATCTGAATCCAGATGGAGATGGTGACTCTGAAAAAGAACGCTCGAGTTTTGTACTTCTCGGAGATATTGGTGGAAGAAGGTTTCTACTTGGATCAGACAGATTGGGAGAGGGGTACTTAGAACTTCGGTTCAACATTGGGTGTGGAATAGTAACAGGAGCAGATTCTGCCCTTAATCGAGATTTGCTGGGACTATAACCAAGGAGGTAAGCAGGATTCGATGGGGATGAAGACGGAGAAAATGGGGGTGAAAGCTGGTGCTCGTCATACGAGCTGCTTTTTCCGTGACCTGAAGAGAACCGAGGATTTTGAACTCTCTGTCCCTGAATACTCTTTGGTGAGGATGCAAAATCATTGGGCACATAAGACCCATGATAGGCAGGTGGTTCTGTTTGATTTTGCATGTAAGTAGAACCAATGTGGATGCCACTAGACCAGCTATGTGGCCGTTGGGTTGGTGAAGGAGGTATCCTTCTACTCCTTGCTGAGAATGAGTTTTCATTGGCACTCTTGTCAACGGGCGTAGATGGGAAGAATCTCATAGGATCAGTAGCAGGGCTACCAACGTAATCAGCAATTATCATAGGTGGAAATGAAGGGGAGCTTTCAAGATTAAACTCCAATAGCTTTGATCTATAGGTTACAGATATGCTCAAACGGCCATTCAAAGCCTCAACAGGAACAAAACTATGCTGCTTCATCATCTTCTCTTCCTCCCTAGAAAACAGATCACTGAAGGAAGAAACTTTGTATATAACATCATAGTTACAACTCTGATTTGCCAAGCAAAGGTGCTTAAAAATCTTAAAAGCTGGCAACAGCCTCATCATTGTATGCACAGAGCGGAGAAGTATGATCAATTTCTTGTACATTTTCTTATACAATGAAGAGAAATCACCCTTCTGTGTAGTGGGTAACTTGGGACCTTCATACTGGACTACCCATCTCTCGATCACTGTTTCAACTGGCATTCCCTCCATTAATCCAGCCCCACATAAATTATCATTAAACTGTGATCCCTCCCTCTGATGAACCCCGATTATATCAATCACCATTGGATCCATCAAACTCCTTTGCCAAAAACGCAGGCTTTCTAAGGCTGTAGGACGGTCCCCTAATGTGAAACTGAACCATTTATCACTCTTCCTTGCTGTAGAGCCTGATGAGGAGATGGAGCTGCCACAATCTTGGGGCTTCAGGGATGGAATCCTTGAAGCCAAAATTATGTGCAGAGTCTTCAAGAGGAATTGTGAAACAATCTGTTCAAGCTTTCCAGATTCCGATGGAGGACTGTGATGAAAATCCATGGCCTTCCCACCCAAATTAAGATAAGGATGCAACTCTATAACCCAGTTTCCCACCGTACAAATTCAGCAATAAACGAAAGCGCCAAAGTATTCCTCCTTAGATGCAAATAGTAGCACGCGCTAAACTAGGCTAAACACCTAAACAAAAGTTGGCTTAACCAGAGCAGGGAGCCCTAAATAAGGAATTCGAAAATCAAGCAACAAAAACAAAGCAAAATTCGATAACCTTTACGATGAACAAAAGAATCAGCAAATGAAGCACTATTCAGACATTAAAAAGTCAAAGAAACTTATCAAGATTCTCATGGAGGAGAGCAAACACGGGGAGAGAAACTGATCAAATTTGCGGTGCTGAACAACTGAAACAGCCTGGGAAATTGAAACAGCAATTCTAGAGACGTAGAACAGTTGATGATAAAATTGAAGATTGAATCGTGAAATTGAAGAGACTTACAGGCGATGGATTGAGGGTGCAAACTGCAAAGACGTGAGGTCGATGAGTTCCTACGAGATTGCGTAGAAGAAGAGAGAGAGAGAAAGAATGAGATTTCAAGTAGCTGCTGCGGCTTGGGAGTATAGTATATTATAAATCAGGCAGCGTAATCGTATCCATTTGAGAATTTGATCGCACAACAAAAGGAGAAGGATCGGCCAATTGGCCAAAAATCTCACCTGTTAAACTAAATCAATTCTTCGGCAATGATGTTTTTGGACTATTTGGGTTCAACGATATGATGTTTACGGGTATAAATAACGTAATTTGAGATTATTACATTATTTTTATTTTTAGAGTTGATTTTGTATGGTTTTAGAGTCTTTTCTAGTACTTGGATTATATGAGCTGAAGTGAAGAATTAGAAGATTAAAGAGTAGATTTGAAGACATTTAGGAGAAGACGCTCGAGGTGAAGAATTATGACACCATTGAAGACGACGCGTCGCGTCCAATAGCATGGCAATCACGTCCATTCAACAGAGAGCAGCTGAAGAATAGAAGCCAAAACGCAATCGCCTCCGCACCATGGAGATCGCGTCCTGAAGACAGAAGTCAGAGAAGATATGAAGATATATGGCGATCGTGTCACAACAAGAAGCGATCGTGTTATTTGTTCCGGGTTGAAGATTCAGACTTTCCTTTTACGTTTTGTTTTATTATTTCGTTTGAAAGACTTTCCTTTTGTTAATTTCAGTATTTTCTAGGGTTAGACTCTTCTGTAAGAACCCTAATTCTCATCTTATGCTTTACCATTTTTCATCTAGAACTTTAGTCTTGCAAACTATGAGCAAAAACTAATTCCGTTGTTTTGCCTAGCAGTTGAAACCATCACTTCATTCAGTTGTAAGATTTATCACTCTTGTGTTTTTTTTGTGGGTTTGTATTGATTCTCTTGTTTCTATTCACTAGTTTCCGGGCCCCGTGCTTCGCACGGGGTTTTATACAATTAAATTTTTATTAGAACGAAAAAGGATATTGTAGTAAAATTACGATAGTTACCCGTCAAACACATCAATTACATTTCACATTATACACACATGGAAAAAAACGCACGGTCTACAAAAAAAAGTACAAAAATAAACATTACAGACATAAACCCTTCCAGATGAGGTGTCTATTAAAAATGATGGTGCATTTTAGAACGCTTGGTTGCAACTGTCTTCTTTCCAAAAGGAAGATACACCTCATATTTTGCTTCTGAAGCTCAAACCAGGGTAACGTGACCTATCCACCATCCTTTGTCATGCCAAACATCAACCGTATCATTCAGACTATATTCCTTTCTAAAATAGAATTGTAGGAGACACACAAATCTTGCAATAGGGTAAAATCTCATGTTTTCTCTGTAAAGTTTCGGTATCGTAGAGTGGTAAATACTCAACTTCGTAGTGATTAACATAAAAATGACCAACGATGGTTGCCTTATACATGGAGCTTAAGATTTTAGTAGTTACACGACATAACAATTACATTTCACATTATACACACATGAAAAAGAACACACAAACGAGATAACAAATACAAACACATACATTACAAACATCACCCTGCTACAACAAAAGCCTGTTTAAAATGAGGGTGCATTTTAGAGCGCCTGGTTGCAACAAGATGGAAATATTGTAATTTGATGGATTTGAGAAAAGAGTTGTAATTTGATGGATTTGAGAAAAGAGAGGTATATAAAAATCTTAGTTGAACTATATGTTGTATGATTAAATTAATATATGCAAATTAGTAGAGGTACAATTAGTATATAAAAGTATAATCGGGTCTATTCAAAATTACAAATAATCGATTATAAAAATATAAAAAACACTTTGTTCTTTAAAATTCTTCAATTACAAAGATTTGATAAAATAAAACACAACTTTGCACGGGGTTTACACATTTTTTTTAATATGCTAAAGGTTGTAGTTAGAAATTAAGGTTGTAGTTATGCTTCGGTAGTTACACGATAAACACAAGAATTATATTTCACATTATACACATAAAAACAAAACGCATAAACAAGACAAAAAATTTACAAACAAATACATTTCAAACATAACCCTCGTTGGGAACGTTTGATTGAAACCATTTTCTTTCCAAGAGAAAGATACACCTCGTATTTTTCTTTCAGAGCTCGAACCAGGCTAACATGACCTATCCACCAGGCTATGCCATACAAAACTTCAACTATATCATTCAGATTATATCTTTCTTGAAACGGAGTTGTACACAAATTTTGCAATAGGGTAAAATCTCAGGTTTTCTGTGAATGGTTAGACAATATTTAAATTGCATAACACCAAAGAACTGAGGTATGAACAACAGATTTACCCGGATTTGGTAGCCCGGTTGATGACATGCCCAATTTCAAGTACTATATTTAAATACGTGAAATTTTATTGGTATTGGCGCGCGATTGTTGGATGTTTTTTACGACTTTAAAAGTAGGAACAAGCTGAAAATCAAATTAACATGACAAATTAAGTACAAAATACACAAAGAAACGATGTAGATTTGGAAAATTTTGTGTTTTGATTTACTGTGTTGAGTGTTGACTCATGTAACTATTGACTTTCAAAACTCTATCAAGAAATTTCGAATTTAGACTTTTTTTAAGGAGCATATATGTTGTTTTGGAAACCATAAGAAGCATTGTTGTTGCTTTATGCTACATAAACAATTTAGATGACCTGTTTTCTAAGCCTATAATCTTGATCTTGGTGCATTTAGTATATTATAGATTTGGAAATCATAGGATACCGCTACAAGTGATGTACCGAGTCTCTTTGTATCTGCTGCTTTCTATATGTATTCAGTTGACACAAATTAATTAACACCAATAACTGAAAAATTGGTTCAGATGGAGCTGTCTATATGCATTCTGTTGACACAAATTAACACCAATAGCTTCACAATGCAACAAATTAACACCAAAGAAACCGCTATTGGATTCGAAAACCACTTCAACAAAATATGCGCTCTGCATAACCATGAGAAACAAAAAGGGATTCAAATTACTGCTCCATTGTAATGTTGTTTTTACATAATCATAACCAATGAGAGTTAATGTAGTTTTAGACAAGAGCTTAGAAAGAAGAACATAATACTATGACGCATTTGGTTATTTACATTTATTATCAACAACAGCACAATTCAGCAAATTAACACCAACATCTGCACAAGTTAACAGGGAGAGTGTGTCTCAATGGTTGTCTTAATGTAGAGGTTAACACCAAGAGGATGTCTATAAGCACAAATTAACACCAAGAGTTGTCTTTTAACACCAAGAGTTGCACAGTTAACACCAACAACTCATAAATGTTATAAAACCAATCAACTTATAATACAAGGATCTCAAAAAAAAAAACTTAACAATACAAGAAGAGTCTGAACTGCATTGTTTTACATAAATGCTAAACGTCTCCAAAATAATCGTCACCAATAATGAAGTTCCCTCAATATCCTTTTGTTAAAAAAATCATAATTTTTGAACAACCTGGAGCGGAAACGTGGTTGTCGACTATTGAGAAGTCGACCGATTGATTCTTCTCCCGCAGCCGATTTCCTGTGTCGCAGCAGTTGTAGTACTTTCTTTTGGGTGGAAATTTTTAAGGAAAATTTGAGAAGGAAATTATTGGCTTATTATGGAATTCAAGCATCGGGTTTTATATACAAGACTTTAGACAGATACTACTACTGGAAAATGATTTCAGATGCCATGAAGTGGTGTCTATGAGGTCTCATACGATGAATGGTTTTTAATATAGGTTACAAATTTTTTTCGGATTTCCCCAAATTCACCACAGCTACAAAAATCAACGAAAAGTCAGGAGTGATTTTATTTGGGGGGAGCAATTAAGAAAAATGGGGAATAGCTATAAGTGGATTGATTGTGTAGTTACCAGAGAAAGAGAGCTTGGACATTGAAGAACAGGGAAGCATGGCAACACATGAAAATTAAAAAGGAAATAAAGGGTAGTTTTGGAAATTTTGTAATAGTGATGTATTTTTACGGTGATGTTTAGCACCACTCTTGTTTTAATGCAACTCAATAACTCATACAGCCACACATACAATGTGCCTCAATAATACAAGAAGAGGCCGATCTTAATACACCCACCTACCAATATATAGATAATCATTACATAATCATCAAATATATCTTGATTTATTTTCCCAAATTTCAGTTGCAATTGCAGCACGAACAAAATTCATGCCAATCTAATTCTAGTCTTCAGGATTTTTGAATTAAAATTAAGCAAGAGTACTACAAGGAGGAACATAATTCATGACCCATAAAGCATTCAATTCATGAACCCATGAAACTATACTTTATTGAGGAAGGAGGACTAAGTAGAGACTACACAAGAATACCTAGAGCTAGAGCTTGCAAATCTGCAATTTAGGTACTTTCAAACTGATATTGGGCAAAGCCGAAATTTGCCTTGTCTTTACTATTGCAAGTTTACTATCAGTCTAAACTGTTCCTACCCACATGCTTTGTTCAGGAAATAGTGTAATTGTTCAGCTTGCAGAAGAGACTGGGATCGCAAACACAAAAGCGGTAATCTGCCTCATCTGATAGGGTAGATCCTCTTCATGCAGCTGCACTTATTTCAGTATCAGATAAGACCTAATTAAACAAAAAAGAGAAAGGGAAGGGCATAAGAAATCACATTGTGCGACAAAGCATTGTTACTGTATCCACAAATAGCTCAGTTTCATGGTTCATTTGCAAAATTATAGACCACTATACAATTTCATCTTTCGTTTGATGTTTTCAAAAAAAAAATTGTATGGTAAAAAAGGAAGGAAGAACAGGTGATGGTTTTTTAAAGAAGTATCTGTGTTAAACTTGGATGTCCATGAAGCTAACGTTCATCCAAATTGAACTTACTTTTTCTTTAAGGCGACGTATGAGTTCAACTCTTTAATCTGCAGGTAAACATAGGACAGAGCAAGATCAGCAACAAATAATAAATTAACACAGATCACTAAATGGCAATATAGAGTAAGAGAAGCACCATTGACTGTTTTTTCTCATTTAACATTTTCAGCGTGTTAGGATCATTCCTATTCTTAACATCCTTCACTTCTCTGTCAAATTCTTTGATAAGCCTGGACAAAATAAATTTCCATCAGTTTCACAACTTATATATTACATGCTTATCAAACAGATCTAAGCACCTAATGTCGTCGCCATTCTAATCATAAGCATCACATAATTTACAAATCTATATAAAAGAAGCAACCAAAATTAATCCTGATAGCCTGAGGTGCTTAATTTGGAAAGTAAATTATGCATAGAAACACTCTCATGCCCCACACTTAAATGTTGGCATTTGAAATTTATTTCATAATTCAGTGTGTCTAATTTACCCTAAAGCTACTCCAGGTTCCTGCAAGATCTGTTTCACATTGCAAAAGGAACTTTCATAACTTTAGATCTGATTGGCCTCCTTGAGAATGTTGTTAGTTCATTTTAATTAAGTTGTAGATCTTTAACAAGTTGATTAAGTCCCTGATAAAGGGTGCAAATATGGAATTTTTTAATAAAAAAACTCAAGGTTTCTGCTTAGAAAGAGAAAAAAAAGAACAATAGGGTGGATACCTCTTACAATCCCGCATCTTTTCAGTGAGCTCTTCTAATTGTCTGCTTTGCCTATTGGCATCTTTGATCTTCTCCAACTTCTGGAACCCATTTCTACAGCATTTGATAGCATCCATATAAACATCATTGCAATTTGCATCAAAGAACCTTAGTTAAGTGAAAGATACTACAAAGATAACTGATGCATTTTGAATTGTTGGGCTTAAGTATAAGAGATACCTATGCTGGGAATAAGAAGTTGATGGAGAAGCATTATTACCTTCTCCGGTAGACAATAGCCATGATCAATTGGAATGAGTTTGACTTGGCCATCATTGTTCGCTTTCTGCACCAGAATATTCCCAGCATGCCCATCTGCATTAGCAAGCCGTATGTCCAGAACAGTGATCTTACGTACTTCTTCCATAGGAAAATTATGAGGACCCATTTCCTCACAACTTCCATCATTCTCCACAAACATTTGCAAAGATCCAAACTTGACATTTTCCTGCACATTCTCAAACCCATGTGGATGATGGAATCCCTTATGCAAGCACTTGAGGCACACCAGAAAATCCCAATACTTCACCAGATAACGAGCGAGACCTCCCTTTGAAAATCTCATGCAAACAATAATCTAAAGACCCTCACTACCTCATATGTCAAAGATTTGACACAATAGCCAGACCCCGTCGCATTCCACAAAACCAAGGCTTAGTGAGGCCTCAGTGTGTAAATTCATGAGCCTATTTTCATGCAAAATCCAGCACCGTTTAGATAAGATCACAATGCAAACACCATAATTAAACTTTGACCTTGCAGATAAGATGTATACATGCGTCAAACTTGATGAAAATGAAATATAAGGTGATTAATTAAAATAGATAACATGTACACCATATTCTTTGCAAGTATTAAATTTTAACCTTGCAGATAAGATGTAAACATGCATCATACTTGCTCAAAGTGAAATTCAGAGTACTAAATTAAAATAAATAGCTTGTTTAGGTAGCATGAGTTTTGGTCAGAAACTTATCTAAGTTTTCAGAATGTGAATTCAGTGCTAGCTAGTTAGTGAGGCTTTAAAGACCAAATTTTTAATCTTTGATTTAAAAGATGCACATTAGTGAAAATATAAAGCAAATTTTTTGATGTTTAAATGGACGGGAGGATTACCCAACTCTTCTTGACCTTTAATGGGCACTAAATGAGTTGTTGATATCTTCTTGCAGCAGAACCCTGAAATGATTAGCACCAGAATTTGCAATATTAGTCCACATAACCTGCAAGAAATGTCATCTACTTACCAAAGTGCAGATTCGTTTCACAAAAGATACCCAAAAAATAGAAAATTCAACGAAAAATTTATGAACACAAGTTCCAATCCTCCTCACCGAAATCGAGCTGAATTGCCCTTATAGCAGCTCCTTTATCTTCTTCAAGCCTTCGATAAAAGCCATGTTAGTCCATATCCTATTAAATGTGACTAATGTATGTAAATGGCAATCTCTGAGAGTCTAAGACACTGCCAATATGTAAAAGACTTTTCTATTCACAAATAGCAAATCTAATCTATGATAAAATCATAACGAACAAAATAACAATAAAATTCTAAAACATATTAAATAGAAAAAACAAAAGATGACTAAGTTACTGCCATAATTTTGGTGATTTCATTTTAATGTCAATAATCAAATTATGATATTATTGAATCCTACCTCATTTGAAAGTAGGTAGTTGAACGACTCATCGGCAATCTCTCCACATCTTATTGCAGCCACCATTACCTAACAATTAAAGTACAATATAATCACGCGAAACTAAAGTGATAACTCACACGAACTTATGAAGATGCTAAGTATATAAAATAGATTAAACCTTGTGTGTAGGAAGACAAGATATGTGTTCTCCTTAATGACTTTCCATATTTGATGTGCACTATAAGGAGATACTGACGCAGGAACAACACCTCTTTTATCACCAGCAAGACCACCAGGATAGAATTGAAAAACTGTGTCATAAGTTTTGCAACCTGGATTGTTAATTAGAATAAAAAAATTTGCATTAGATTAAAGATAAATTATTGAATAAATTGAAAATTTCAACCAAACAGAGAGTATATTCCATTTAACAAAGCATCAGTTGCTCTGGCTATAAAATAATAGTCTAAATTAATATACAGAAAAGTTCAATGGTAAAGAGCATTCATTACGTCAGTATGCCTATAATCTTACTTGTAGACATCAAAATTACCCAATTACTACACCAAATTATCTGATTGATATATGATATTCTATAGGTAGAACCACAGCAAAAAAAGCAATGAACCAGCAAGCTCTATAGTTACTATTTGAGCAGACTCCAAAACCATAGCAACATTAGTCCCAGAAACTGGATAGCTTATCATGGATTATCCTATTTTATAATCTCATCTAATATACAATGACCATCCCTTACAGAGTTACAGTTCATATAACTTGGCTGATTTAGCATGCTTTTCTTTCTAATAGAAAGGTTGAGACTCAATTTCAAGGAAGGTGAAAAGGAAAGGCGAGGGAAACCATTATTATTTAACTAATTGTCGAAAATCTATACAAACCCTAGTTTGACCCTAACTCGATCGGAATAAATCACAAAATATGAAGGAACCCTAAGCCACAACTTCAGTACATACGCAACTGTGAGAACAATATCCATATGATGCTAAATCATCATATTCAGATGACAATATAATTTACCTGCATTTGGCTCAATCCTTGTACAGTTAGAAGTAAGAACACTTGTAACTTTTAGGGGTTGGAAGAAGGCATGCCTGACAGTCATTAACATAGACAAGAGTACGTATATTAATTGAAGATTTGATCACTTGTAACTTTGGGCGATGAATGATTTGATCCTTAACAGAAAGTCAGCACAATCTAGATAAACAAATCAATTTTGTGTAGCCTCTAATTCTCTTTCAACCAGAATTAGATATCACAATCTAGATAAAAATTGATACATCTTGGTGGATAAAAGTGAAAGGAATTGAAAAGAGGGACATGGAATAATAGAGAATCGATAAATCAGAAAATGAATTTAGGGGAAACCGAGAAGGGTTCGATCATCCTCTAGCTGCTTTCCGGCAAAGACGACCCCCAACCAAATTGATTTTAAAACCTAGATTTTCATTCACTTAGCCGCTCGATCCAGATTTATCGTTCTAAATATAACCGCTGCTCAAGTTTATCATTTTGTAATACAAAAATTACCAAGTGTTAACTTTGCAAACTGACCTCAAGAGAAAATGTTAAGACGCTCACTCCTGCTGCAAATAGTGATATGCAAAGGCATGGTAGGAAGTATGTGACCTGCAGAGGAATTACAAGCTTAGGTTTAGTTTCATAGAATTATTTGCACAGTAAGAACTAAGAAATTGTCGAATGATACCTTAATAAAATCAGTGTTGTCCTTGCTTTGTGATCATATCTCACACCATAGGTGTTTACATGGTTTTTCTTCAAAAATTTAGCTAGCGTATAACCAAACTCATCTGCTCCTACCTGTAATACAAATATGACACATTAAAAAAAGCAATGTTATAGAGAAACCAATATATTTGTCCCATAAAATGTAATAATGTCATCATATCATGTGATAATCAGTTTAGACACATGAAAGGTGATGACCCATGCCCCAACATCTTCATTTTAAAAAAATACATGAAAGCACCCACCCTAATTACAAAACTGAAAAGAAATTGAAAACCTGAAGATTTCAAACCTTTCCAATAAATGCATATGAGCCCCCTAGTCTTGAAATCTTGCGAACCAACCTCAGGTAAGTAGAGACAAGTTGGATTAATGCACGACTGAAATGAAAAGGACTTGGATTACTGTAGCAAATCAACAATGTATCACCTACTACCAAGCAACAATGTTATCACCTGCAACCAAGCAACAATGTATCAACACCAACTTCGGCTGCCCAAATAGAAATTAAAATTGCAAAATGACTACACTTTCACACCAAAAGCAACAAGCATATTTGATATTCCATAATAAAAGAAGAAATGAACTGAAGATCCATCATTAACATATACACTAAACTACAGAGGCAAGCACCATTTGCAAATTTTGATTGATTTAAGAGTACGTGAAAATGATAATGAGTTGCTATCATACCATACAAATATACAATTCAACAATTTCATGATAACAAGAAAAAGTAAGAAGGAAGAAACCCCAACACATCATTAAAAAGCCCCAAAACATCAAAACCATAAGATCAAAACAAAACAGAGGCAGTCAAGGAAAAGGAAGAACCGTGGAGACAAAATCGAGCGGCCTGACTCGATGCTTGAATTGCAGGCAGACAAAGTAGCGCCTATGAGAAATTGAGAATTGCAGGCATGGCGAAAGTTAGTTGCGCGAGCTCGATCGAATGCTCCACCGCATTGTTACCAAAAATTAGACCCTAAAATAAGCAAAGGAGGCGGGAGGCCACGCATGGTGTAAAATGTTAAGGAGTACATCAAATTGGATAAGCGCACACGAGAGTACATCAAATTACCAACAACAATGGTGGATCATTATAAATAAGCAAGTCTTACATTGAATATCAAATGCTAGAGAAGATTTATTATATTGAGCTTATGAAAGCAAAATTGAAGCTAGCCAATGACCAATGACCTTCTCAGAAAAGATTTGATCTGTCGTCGAACAAATCTAACCGATGAGCTTCTTGGCGAACGTTGACAAGCAAAACGCAGCAGAATGTAACTGCAAGGAAAGAAACACGGGCAAAAAAATCTAAGCTCAAAGCAAAGACAAGAATATAGAGTAAACTAAATCAAACTTGTACAATATATACCTCTTTGTTATAGAATTTCAAGGGCCGTTTCGCATTGCCATGGCCCTCTACTGCATCAATCGGGTTGACTGGATTCTTGAAGTCAACTTCAGGACCCTCCGTTGAACAAAGCATGAAACCCATCACACCACTGGAAAAACACGATAACAATTGTTATATAATCATAGTACTGAATTACTGATTAAACAGGATTGAAACCAAGCAGAAACCTAGGATATGTAGGAATTGTGGTCCAAGCATATTTGACACAGCCACTGAAGATCTGACGACAGTTCTTGACAATGTCCTCAATGATGTTCATGTGAAGCCAAATGCTTTCGGCTTGAGTAGACATGACTCCACCTAGTTTCAACGCCTTTGCTACTGACTCAAAGAACGGTTTCTCAAATAGCTCTTGAGCAGGACCTGATCAGTTTGATAAAAGATAATAAACTTGATATTATTTTAATGATATTTACGTCTTATGATCTGACTTTTAGAGTTTACCAATGGGGTCAGATGAATCGACTATAACTGCATCATAAGTTCCTGCAGGAGCATCCTTCAAGAAAGCAACTCCTGGAGATTGTAAAATGCATGAAGTCATTAGCCACATGAGAGATGATATATAGTGAAAAAGTACACTTTTTTTTATTTATTTTGTTTCTCAAACCATCACCAATATGCAACCGGACACGGGGGTCTTCAAATCCAATAACCATGATACGCTACACTTTGTATGGCGTAACTAGGGGTTATTACATTAGTTTAGGAGTGTTATCACAAGTATTTGGAGCTATTGTTATGTTCTGAGGTGTTTATGTAGAAGTGAAGAAATGAAGACCAGAACCGAAAAAAAAGAGGATCAAAGATTGAAGACATGAAGACTTGAAGACATGAAGACTTGAAGACATTCTGCGGAGCAGCGGCGATCGCCACCATCACTATGGCGATCGCCATTCTACAACAGAAGCATTACATGAGTTCGAGAGATCATGGCGATCGCCGTGACTCTACGGCGATCGCCATGGGGTGACAGAGCTTTACATGAAGACCGCGATCGCCAGACATCTATGGCGATCGCCACAACAAGGCCGAAGACATTCCGAACTTTCCTTATTTTCCTTTGTTTGATTTATTTCTTTTTCCTTATTTTATTATTTCGTTTAGGATATATTTTTTACCATATATTTTTAGGGTTAGTCTCTATTTAAGGACCCTAGTTCTTTCTATCTTTTATCATCTTTTCCATCAGACAATTTAGTTTTGCAACCATGAGCAGGAACTAAACTCCATTGTTTTGCTTAGCGGTTGAAACCTTCAGATATTAAGTTGTGAGATTTCTAAACTCTTGTTCTTTTCCTATGGGTTTGTATTAATTCTCTTGTTCTTCATCTATTGATTTCTATTAGTTTTGCTAGCTTGATCGCCTAGTTTGATTGATAGTTTTCTATTGCTAGACTAAGAATATACGGTGGAATTCCTTGTCATTGTAGCACTCATATCTGCATGATCTGGTAGTTGATTGCTTGTATGAAAGAGAATTGATTGCATGTTAATACTTGATGGTTGTAAGTTATTGCATGCATCCTTATAATTCTTGTGCCCTTTGCTTCTATTTCATCTAATCTTGAGTCTCCCTGATTGCTGAATAGTAAGTATTATCAGGACCGGTTGGCCTGCTGATATATTAAAGATTGGAATAGGAACATTCCCTAGGATTGAATAGAACTTGAGATAAATCTATGATCAACTTGATTGACTGTTGTGTGGATACTTGCTAAATGAAACCCTTTCTCATCATATTCTCACCCAAACTTCCTCTGCTTGTTACTGGTTACTTGTGTGTTCTTGCAATCAACCCCCCCCCCCCCTTGGTTACTTATTACTAGTTAATATTTCACTTGACTGCATTGATTTGGTGTTTTGATTCCCTTGGGTTCGACCTCTACTTACTTCCTATACTCTAGTTAGTGTTTAGGGTTTTCTTTGATTTGACACTACGACTTTAGCCTCATCAAATTTGGCGTCGTTGTCGGGGAATTGAAATTTTTCTGATTCTGTGTTAATTGGGAAATTATCAACTGTTTGGTGTGAACCTTTATGGTTCAGACCCGTGCTACTGATTCATCTTTTGTTGCCTTTGACCCAGAGATTGAAAGGACGTTCCTTCGGAACCAAAGAGCAGCTCTGAACCAAGAGAACGAGATGGGTGATCGACATGGACCGTCATTGCCTACTATGAGGCAACTCACTACCCCAGACTTAAACCAACAACCTTTGGCAGTGAGGTTTCCTGAGATTGAAGAAGGTGTGAACTTTGAACTAAAAGCTGGTTTAATTCATGAGCTACCACACTTCCATGGCTTAGCAGGAGAAGATCCCAACAAACACTTGGCTCAATTCCATGCCATATGTTCTAGTATGAAGCCAAGAGGTGTTACTAAGGAGCAGGTCATGCTGAGAGCTTTCGGATTTACTCTGAAAGACGCTGCGAATGATTGGCTCTATTATCAAGCTCCAGGGAGTATTGATACATGGGCTAAGATGAAAAAGGTCTTTTTAGAGAAATATTTTTCAGCTACAAAACTGAGCAGCTTGAAGAAGGAGATCACGAATCTTCAACAACACTCAACTGAGAGTCTCTATGAATATTATGAGAGATTCAAGAAGCTTTGCTCAAGCTGCCTATTCCATAGTTATACTGACCAAGATCTCCTTATGTACTTATTTAGTGGCCTGATTGATGAGGATCGTCGTATGGTGAATGCATCCTGTGGAGGTAACTTTTTAAGATTGACTATACCTCAGGCTACTGAAATGTTTGAGGAATTAGCTGAGAGCTCAAGGCAGTTTGGCAGTAGACAGGGATCCCACTCAGTCAAAGCAATTAATTCAGATCAATTACAGACTGACATGAATGAGTTGAAAGAGATGGTAAAGGCTTTTATGCTGAAAAGTGATTCCCTTCATGATCCCAATGCTAAGGTAAACGCTGTTGGTGGATGGCAACCAAGGCCAAGGTATGACTCTCATAATATTAATTATCAGCAACCTAGACCTCAGAATTCTATGACTGTTGAAGATATGATCAAGTCCTTAGCTCAGACTGTGATGCAACAAAATGCTAAAACGGAATCGAGTATCCAAAATCTTGAAAATCAGTTAGGACAGATTGCTCAAGCTGTGAGTAAATTAGAGGCCAGGGAACCGGTAAGAAAACCGAGAGAGAACGTCAGTGCAATGTTCTTGAGGAGCGAAAAACTTATGACGACTGTTCTGTGCCAAAACCGCGATCGCCAGATCTGAGTGGCGATCGCCATGAGATTACAGAGAGCAAAACAAGGTCTGCATCTCGACCGCGATCGCCATATGGCGATGGCGATCGCCATGTCACTCCAGAGGCTGATGGTGAATTCGTCACAAATCCGCGACCGCGGATGATGATCCGCGATCGCGGGTCTCCTGCAGAACCCCAATTTGTGCGACCGCGATCGCCAGTTGTTGATGGCAATCGCCGGGAGACCCCTAAGTACATTGATGATTATGTTCGCCCGAATTTCCCGCCTCTGTTCTCTCAAAAGCTTGTTGCTCCCTTTCCTGAGGCGTTGACGGATACTCGAAGACTGGATGACGACAAAGAAATCTTCGAAACCTTTAGTAGGTGTGAGGTAAACATTCCTTTGCTCAAAATTGTTAAGAGTATTCCTAGATTTGCTAAGTTTTTGAAAGAAGTTTGCACTATTAAAAGAAACCAAAAACTGAAAGGAAAGAAGAAAGTTGAAATAAGTGAACAAGTTTCTGTTGTGTTTCAAAAACGCATGCCTAAGAAATGTGGTGATCCAGGCATATTTAGCATTCCATGTGTGATTGGTGAAACTAAATTTGACAAAGTCATGCTAGATTTAGGTGCATCGATCAATATTTTGCCTTACTCTTTGTATGAATCACTAGGCTTAGGACCTTTGCATAAAACAGTAATTGTTATTCAACTTGCTGATAGGTCTACTGTATACCCACAAGGGGTTGTTGAGGATGTTCTTGTTATGGTTGGTGATCTGATTTTTCCTGCTGATTTCTTTGTGTTGGATATGAAGCATGCTAATAATGTCACACCTATATTGTTAGGTAGACCTTTTATGAAAACAGCACAAACAAAAATTGATGTTAATAGTGGGACTCTCTCTATGGAGTTTGATGGGGATAAGGTAGAATATAATATATATGATATGGATCCCATTGATAAGAATTCTCTATGTGCTATTGATGTGATTAATCCTACTTGTAAGGATGAATTACAACCAATTTTAGAGAATATCTTAGAGCCCCCAAAAGTATATGTTGTTTTATCTACTAACATGCAGGAGTGTCAGGCTAAGCCAGAGCCTAAAGGTAAGCTTTCTTCACATCCTTTGGGCAATCGCCCTCCATTACTGACCTCGCCAGGCGAGATACCATTGATGTCTAGTGTGCAGTCACTTGACATTGAGCTTAAACAGCCGCCTGATACGGTCAAGGAGGAGAAAGTGAATGAAACCACCTTCATTGCTAAAGACAAGGTGGTCAAGGTAAGAGGGACGAGATTCAAGGCGTTCCATGAGTGGTTCAAAGAGAGAATTCAGACAAGAGATGGTTTTCACAAAGCCAAATGGCGTTAGTTAAATCTCTTGAGTTTCATGTCGAGCCACGACATAAAATAAGGCGCTACTCGGGAGGCAACCCGAGGTTTGAGTTTGTTTTTGTTCGGTTAATTTTCTTTTTAGTTTTTCTATGGACAAGAGGAAATCACCGAAGCTTAGGGTTAGCTACAGTCAGTAGCCAATCTCGCTGTAAGTCTTCTCTCCCGTCTAAAAAAAAAAATCCGAAAATCTGAAAATCATTCCGAGAAAAAAATAATATATCGGATTAAAAAAAATAGAGTGCAGAAAAAAATATATGAGAGAAAAGAAAGTAAGGAGTTGTATTACATCAAGTTTGATTTCATTAGTACTATCATTCTAGATCTACATTCGCTGGAGCTTAGCTTGTTGGTGACCATGTTCTTTGCAAGAAGTTGATTTGTTTGGGTCACCTTCTACATTGGAGGTATTCTTTCTTTTTCTTTAGATGAGCTATGTATTATTGGATTACATTTAGTGCTCATCTAGTTTCTCATTCTACCACACTTTGAGTTTTATTGGAGGAAGGTCATCTGACCTTGTATGTGAGTCTTCTGTCTCCTTCCCTGGGTTCATTTTTATGTCTTCCATTTCATTGAGGACAATGCAATGTTTAAGTATGGGAGAGGAGAATGTATTCACATGTAATTATTTGGGTGTTGGTTGTATTTGCGTGAGCTTATTGAATATATATATATATATATATTGTATGAAAAAGCCACAAAAATTGAAAAAAGGCATACAAAATCCTTGGATAGCAAGATCTATGCAATAAGAAGGTGGCTTGACCGGCATTAGGTTGGGGCAAAAATACGTCTTGAGTGATGTGAGTATAGTGAGCCTGGAACAATTATTGAGTGGTTGGGATGAAAACCCGAAAGGGCGCCCAAGCAAGATGAGTGTTATAAAAAAAATTGAGTGTTTTAGGATCTTTATCATCTTGGCGTATGGAGACATAAGAAGGAGGTGTATAGGAGGATTCGGGTAGGCCACTTGGAGGAATAAGGTGTAGTTCTGGGTATGTGCTTATTTTATCACATTGTTCTTGATTGTTGTTGTTATGTTTGGAGGAACTTATTGGTTATGTAATCACTAGAAAATATTCTTGTACTTCCTGAGGCTTTGAGCATTTCATTGTATGGGTAGCTTTTCTGTAAGTTACTCGGGACGAGTAAAAGTCTAAGTATGGGGGTATTTGATACGCTACACTTTGTATGGCGTAACTAGGGGTTATTACATTAGTTTAGGAGTGTTATCACAAGTATTTGGAGCTATTGTTATGTTCTGAGTTGTTTCTGAAGAAGTGAAGAAATGAAGACCAAAACCGAAGAAGAAGAGGATCAAAGATTGAAGACATTCTGCGGAGCAGCGACGATCGCCACCATCACTATGGCGATCGCCATTCTACAACAGAAGCATTACATGAGTTCGAGAGATCATGGCGATCGCCGTGACTCTACGGTGATCGCCATGGGGCGACAGAGACCACGACAGAGCTTTACATGAAGACCGCGATCGCCAGGCATCTATTGCGATCGCCACAACAAGGCCGAAGACATTCCGGACTTTCCTTATTTTCCTTTGTTTGTTTTATTTCTTTTTCCTTATTTTATTATTTCGTTTAGGATATATCTTTTACCATATATTTTTAGGGTTAGTCTCTATTTAAGAACCCTAGTTGATGCGGGGATAAAGCCGCAGTTGCCGACCTAGACACCAAACTCGAATAGGAACTCGAACAGAGAAGAAAGGCGGAATTAGAATGAGATGAAAGAAGGATAAGTCGAATGATAGGCCAATTGGAACCAAATCAAACAACGATAAAACCCTTGAACTTAAGAACAAGAACCTTACCGAATGATGAAGAAACCCCAACGGATGATTACAACCAAACACAATGACTTTGGTGGGTCAAGGCACCTGGAGGTTGCTCTATGGAGTCCCGATAGCACCAACCTTATGGAGGAGATTGACACACACAAGCACAACTAGGGCCAACTGAACGACAATGCACACGGGGCACTCTTCTCACAAAAGCTCTCTCTTTTGGGAGGAAAAACGATAAACGCTGTATTCAATATCAAAGTCTGCGGGCCGGGGGTAAAACAACAACTAAGGCAGCCTTATATAGGGTTCATAAGGATGCCAACTAAAGAAATAAACAATAAAAGTAAATCCTAAAATAATAATCCGAAAAACAAATAAATATCCGAAAATAATGTTTCAGAAGAGGCCTCGGCGAATGAGCCGCGGGCGCGGTTATGGAGCCGCGGGCGCGGTTGACTTGAATGAGCCGCGGGTGCGGTTATGGAGCCGCGGGTGCGGTTATGGAGTCGCGGGCGCGGTTGTAGACATGTCGCCGACAGCTCTTTTTGAAACGGCTCGTTCTCTCTCGTCTGATATCGGAATTGAGCGATTCCAAAGCCTACAGTTTCGTCTTGAAGTCTAGTTTATTTCATCTTCAGTACTTGACTTCTCATCTTGACTCGAACCGGATCTCTACGAGCTTGAATGGATACAATACGAGCTCGGGCTACTATCAATGACTTGAATGATGGCTCATAGCGATCTTTAGCCCTAGCTCCATTGGTTAGCACATCTTTAGATTTAGGACGAGGTGTCCTTGATGATAGCTCAGATGCTCCCGCATCACTAGTTCTTTCTATCTTTTATCATCTTTTCCATCAGACAATTTAGTTTTGCAACCATGAGCAAGAACTAAACTCCATTGTTTTGCTTAGCGGTTGAAACCTTCAGTTATTAGTTGTGAGATTTCTAAACTCTTGTTCTTTTCCTATGGGTTTGTATTAATTCTCTTGTTCTTCATCTATTGATTTCTATTAGTTTTGCTAGCTTGATCACCTAGTTTGATTGATAGTTTTCTATTGCTAGACTAGGAATATAGGGTGGAATTCCTTGTCATTGTAGCAGTCATATCTGCATGATCTGGTAGTTGATTGCTTGTATGAAAGAGAATTGATTGCATGTTAATACTTGACGGTTGTAAGTTATTGCATGCATCCTTATAATTCTTGTGCCATTTGCTGCTATTTCATCTAATCTTGAGAGGTCTCCCTGATTGCTGAATAGTAAGTATTATCAGGACCGGTTGGCCTGCTGATATATTAAAGATTGGAATAGGAACATTCTCTAGGATTGAATAGAACTTGAGATAAATCTATGATCAACTTGATTGACTGTTGTGTGGATACTTGTTAGGTGAAACCCTTTCTCATCATATTCTCACCCAAACTTCCTCTGCTTGTTACTGGTTACTTGTGTGTTCTTGCAATCAACCCCCCCCTTTGGTTACTTATTACTAGTTGATATTTCACTTGACTGCATTGATTTGGTGTTTTGATTCCCTTGGGTTCGACCTCTACTTACTTGCTATACTCTAGTTAGTGTTTAGGGTTTTCTTTGATTTGGCACTACGACTTTAGCCTCATCAAGCCACGTCTGGGAAAAATTGCTTATATACCTGCAAGGAGGGTGTTTTTAAAATTATCAGTCAATACAAATATTTCTGATTATCTAACACTATTATTAACAAATAGAATTGTCAAATTTTACTTACATTTACAACCATCTCATCAATTTCACACATATCAATCTGCTCGACAGATGGATGACGGGCAACTTCACGCAAGACGCCACCATCTCCACCTCCAATTACCAAAACCTAAACATGATTTAAGTGTTACTGCCATAACATCTATTAACAATCGATGTTATAAATCTATCAACCGACTAAAAGCAACCTTCTTGGGGTTTGGAATTGAACAAAGGGGAAGATGAGTGATCATCTCCTGATAGGCAAACTCATCTCTCTCTGTCAGTTGAATGACACCGTCCAAAACGAGAACCTTTCCATATGTTGCTGACTACAAAAACAAACAGAAACCACTTAATCTTAAGCCTACAACTTTATAAAACCTCATAATAAACAATAATTCAGTAAGGAGACTAAAATCTAATACTTGAAAGACCAACACATCTTGAAACAATGATTTCTCTTTGAACAAAATCTTCTCTACCTTTAGTGAATGAGATTCACCTGCATTCAATGAGTTTATTTGAGATTGTCAGCATTATGTATCTCATCAGTTATCACTAATGCTGCAAACAAAAAAAATCAAATTTCCAGTAGTTCTTATAAATTCAACAAATTATAGTTCTTGAGGCCAGGAATAATTGAACACAATAACTACACTCAAAGCGAAAAATTGACATAAGCCAGTAGATTTACAAATCACATTCAACACCAATGTAAAGGGGGTCTGGTCTTGGAAAGAGCTTGAGTATTAGGTCTGTTTTTTTTGGGTGCAAAGTATTAGGTCTGTTGTTGATTACCAAGTTCGACTTAACAAGTTAAAGATCACTTACAAGTTAAAAAATCACAGTGGTTCAATTTTTTGAACCAATTTATCAACCAGAAGAGTCTTTTTGGCATTTTCACAAACAGTAAGCGTGCAAAGAAACCGGAAGTATGTAATTAAACAAACCAATCATGTTTATGTCAAATAACAATCGAAAACATCATAATCTTTATCCCGGATGCAAAAAAGAAGAAAACAGCAGGATCAGTTCAGTACAAACCTTAGTAGGAGAGGCTTGGGGGTATTATTTGCTCGTGAAAATGTCATCCTCCTCACTTTCAAGCACTTGTTCTGGAGTAGGAGGAGGCGTATGTTGTTGTTGATCCACAAATTGCTGAGTTGTCTCTAAGTATGGCTTGAACCCTAATTGAAGAGTCAAGTACCCAAATGCCAATGCTCTCACCACTATCACTCCTGATCTCATCGTGTTCATCTTCTCCCTCCCCCTCACCTTTCTCGTTGCAATTCGTCTCTCACTCGTACAGTCGTTCCTCTCAAATTCGCAGAGCAGGGAAATATTGACAGTGTGAACACCTCCTCAACAACACTAAGAAAGAAAGCTGACATTTGGAGCTCGGGGAGGGTGTTTTGCCTTCGGATGCGGCTTCGACGACAGCGAAGAAGGGTGACAAGATAAGGCGAAGCGAGAAGCGGTGAAGGCATCGGGGATAGCGAGAATGGGAGAAGGGAGAAGCGCCTGAACTGTGAACGAAGGGAAAAGTCACACTTGCCCTTTTCTTATTTTTTGAAGCTTAAGAGGAGCAGTGGCATTTTTTGTAATTGCTACGGAAATCCAAGTTATATTACAAAGGCAAAAACTTGATATTAGATCTCAGCCCTTCAATACCTTTTAAATCCTACGTGGCATATCTTACAACCATTGATAACTTATATTTCTTATACAAGGTCATTCTCACATTTATTGTAGTTAGGATATGATTTCTACTGGTTTTGCTAGATTGATAACCTAGTTTGATTAATAGTCTTCTACTGCTAAACTAGGAATAGACGGTGAAATTCCTTATCATAGTAGCATCCATATTTGCATGATCTGGTAGTTGATTGCTTTTATGAAAGAGAATTGATTGCATGTTCAATACTTGACGGTTGTAAGTTATCGCATGCTTCCTTGTGATTCTTATGCTCTTTGCTGCTATTTGATTCAACCTAGGAGGTCTCTTAGGTTATTGAGTAGTAAGTATTATCAGGACCAGTTGGTCTGCTGATATACTAAAGATCGGAATAGGAACATTCCCTAGGCTTGATAAGAAATTGAGATAATCTATGATCAACTTGATTGATTGTTGTGTGGATACTTGCTAGGTGGAACCTCTTCACTATTATATTCTCAACCATCGTTGCTTTGCTTGTTTCTTATTACTTTGTTAGTCCATACAAACAAACCCCTTGTTACTTGTTCTTGAGTTGGTATTTCACTTGTTGCATAGAATTGGTGTTTTGATTCCTTTGAGTTCGACCTCTACTTACTTGTTATACTCTAGTTAGTATTTTAGGGTTTCTTTGATTTAGCAACCACGACATTTGCTCTATCAAATTTGACGTCGTTGCCGGGGAATTGAATTATTCCATTTATGTGCTGATTGTGAACTATCAACTGTTTGGTGTGAACCTTTATGGTTCAGATCCGTGCTACTGATTCATCTCTTGTTGAATTTGATTCAGAGACTGAGAGGACGTTCCGTCGTAACCGAAGAGCAACTTTGAACCAAGACAACGAGATGGGTGATAGAGGACAACCGTTGCCTACTTTGAGGCAACTCACTGCCCCGAACTTAGACCAACAACCTTTGGCAGTTACTTTTCCTGAGATAGCTGAGGGTGTGAACTTTGAGTTGAAGGCTGGTTTGATCCATGAGCTACCACATTTCCATGGCTTAGCTGGATAAGATCCGAACACACACTTGGCTCAATTCCATGCCATCTGCTCTAGTATGAAACTGAGGGGCATCACTGAGGAGCAAATCATGTTAAGGGCCTTTGGATTCACGTTGAAAGATGATGCGAATGATTGACTTTACTATTAATCCTGGAGAGTATTGATACATGGGCTAAGATGAAAAAGACTCTCTTGGACAAGTACTTCCCATCTACGAAATTGAATAGTCTGAAGAAATATTGCCACCATTGAACAACATGCAACTGAGACCTTGTATGAGTACTTCGAGAGATTTAAGAAGTTATGCTCAAGTTGTCCATTCCATATGTACACAGACCAGGATATACTTCTATACTTGTTTAATGGTCTAGTTGATGAGGATCGTAGAATGGTAAACGCAACTTGTGGGTGTAATATTCTGAAGATAACTACAGTACAAGCTACTGAGATGTTTGAGGAGTTGGTTGAAGGTTCAAGGCAATTCAGTAACAGGCATAGTTATCACTCAGTTAAGGCAGTTGCCTCATCTAGAATGCAAACTGACATGAATGAGTTAAAGGAGATGGTGAAGTTTTTAATGCTGAAAAGTGGTGCTCATCATGAAGTGAAAGCTTGCGGGGTGTGCACAAATGTGGGACTTCCTACGGATGCGTGTCCACAACTTTAAGAGCCGAATGTTGAAGTAAACGCTGAAGGAGGATGGCAACCAAGGCCTAGGTATAACCCTTATGCTAATACTAACAATCATGGTATAAGGGATCATCCAAACTTGAGATGAGATAATAAAAACAACATTCAAAACCCTCAAGTTTTGGAGCAACAACAACCTAGACCACCACAAAATTCTATGTTGCTGAAGAGATGATTAAGTCGCTAACTTAAAATGTGACACAACAAAACTCAGAGTGTGATGCAACAACTATATAGTGCTCATTTCATTTTTCGACACAGTTCACGATCTAAGAAAATCTTCTTGTTTTTGTCCAATATAAAAAAAAGGGTTATTTACCGAAAACCACCCGTATGATGGTCTACTTTGCGATTAACCACCCCTATGTTGCAATATTACCGGAAACCACCCTTATCATACCCTCCGTCACTCAACAACCACCCCTCACTAAGTTCCGTTAAATACTTATGCCACGTGGCATATTATATTATTTTTTATTTTTTTAAATTACAAATCACACCCTTAAACTTTTGTAATGACATTTTTTTCCATTCCTTCAAATGTTGGACAGTTTTTGTAATTTATAAAAAAGTAATCAAATCCCCTAAACCATCATTTTCCCCAAACCCCATTCTTCAATACTTTTTTCTTCTTCTTCTTCTCCAAAATCCCAAACCCAGTCATCTCAATGGATCTCCAAAATCCACATACCATCCACATACCAACTCAAATTCGAATCCAGATCTGAAAAACTCGTCGACTTCCGCGAGGAAGGGATGATCCAGGGTGTAGTGTGAGGGTGTAGTGTGAGGCGTTGTAGATCGTCGGGAGGAAGGGATGATCCAGATCCGCGAGGATTTTAGCTTCTGTGTCGGACTGCGAGAGTTTTTTGGAGGAGAGCGAGTCGTGATCGACGACTTTGAGGGCGAAATTGGAGGAAGGGAGGTCGCGGATTTGGCAGAGGAAGACATGGCCGAGATCGCCGGATCCGAGGCGGCGGAGGAGCTTCAAAACCCTAACCCTAACCTAACCCTAACCTACTTCGACGTCTTCGCCACCCTCCCGCCTCTCCTCCCTCCAGGCCCCATCGTCATCCTCGGCTTCGGCGCCGGATCCGCCGCCAACCTCCTCCTCAACCTCTACCCTCACTCCGTCGTCCACGGATGGGAGATCGACCCCTCCGTCGTCGACGTCGCCAGGGAATATTTCGGAGTCGCGGATCTCGAGAAACGCTTCCCGCAGAGACTGTTTATCCACGTTGGGGACGCACTTGACGCCGCTCTCGAATCCGGATTCGCTGGGATCTTGGTCGATCTGTTCAGTAAGGGGAGCTTGGTCCCGGAGTTGCAGGATCCGGCGACTTGGCGTGCGATGAAGGGGAGGCTGAAGGAGGGATGGAGAATCATGGTGAATGTTGGAGGGAGCTGTGTTGAAGCTGAGGATTCAGGGAGAGATGGGAGGGCTGTTATGGAGGAGACTTTGATGGCGATACCAACTGAGGATTCAGGGAGAATCATGGTGAAATTACCCAGATATCAGAAGGGAAGGATGAAGGGTATGATCCGGGAATTGTCTTCAAGGGAGGAAGAGGATGAAGTGTTATTTTGGGGAAGATGATGGTTTAGGGGGTTTGATTACTTTTTTTAAAATTACATAAACTGTCCAACATTTGAAGGAATGAAAAAAAATGTCATTACAAAAGTTTAAGGGTATGATTTGTAATTTCAAAAAATAAAAAATAATATAATATGCCACGTGGCATAAGTATTTAACGGAAGTTAGTAAGGGGTGGTTGTTGAGTGACGGAGGGTATGATAAAGGTGATTTCCGGTAATATTGCAACATAAGGGTGGTTAATAGCAAAATAGGCCATCATACGGGTGGTTTTCGATAAATAACCCTAAAAAAAACAGTCATATGAGATCTTGTTTGATTTGTCTAATTAAATACTTTAACAATATCGAAATTTTATAATTTTTAATAATTTATGACGAGATATTAATGACACAAATCGGCATATACGCCCGGTCAAAATAGACAATATATATCATGGGACAAGGGAGTACTTGTTATCATCATCAGATGATGGTTGATACAGAAGAAAGTGTTCTATAATTGACAACAATGCTGGGAAGAAAAACACTCGATAATAAGCACGAATTCACCATATCCATCCCGCCGAGTAGTTTATAAAATACTGACATTCACAAACAGAGCAGGAATACTAGCCAAGGTAAATCTTCAACCTTCAATGACACTTCACATACCAACGCCTTGAGTTCTCTACATTACATGTGAAGAACGCCATAATCTCCTGCAAAAAATAAAAGATTTCAGCACCAAAGAACACAAGATTTGCAGGTCAGAGAAATTTATCACTCTTATCAATTACCGTAGTATGCTCAATTAAAATATTTTCAGAATTTACTTCATCAATGTTTATCTAATAGACCATAATCCTTCCCAATTGATGGAATTTGGTCCAACGTGAATGTGTCTTTTTATAGAGAAAAAAAATACAACGAAAAAAACGCATGGTAAAAGTTTATCTAATAAATCTTCAAAATTGTCTTTCTATTCATGAACTTACTTCCAATGTTTCGGATGAATAAGTTTTTGCACAAAGAATATCAAGCTCATGAATGTACTTTGATTCGGGGACATACGACCAAAATTTTGATGGTGATATGCTTCAGTGACCCAGTACATTTTGTATGGCTTTCTGCTGAGGTACTGTCAAGTTCTACAGCATAATAGAGAGGAATGAGATGTACATTAAAATCACAATAAAATGTAAAGTTTTCTCGAGCCTACAGCATACCTGATACAGATATTCAAAGTAAGCTCTGTCACTCCCGACCAAATTTGAAACGAAATCTATGAGATATTTCGCTAAATTAATCTGCAGACATGAAAATCAAAAGATAACAGAATGAAGAAAATCAGCCCGAACAAAGAGAAAAAAGATGCATGAGGTACAAAAGATTACCTCATTGAGAGGATCAGAGCCACCAAGTAGATCAACTCCATCATCATCCTTTTGGTTCTTGATTTCAAAAGAGGGAGAGATTAAAACATGAGAAACAGAAAGGAAGATTTTAGGTTAGGTTAGATGGAAAGGAAAGACAAACACCTCGTCAAACACTCGAGCCATTTCAGTAAGCTGCTCATAAGTTGGTTTGTTAGATGATTTTGTAGCATCATAAACAACCCTGGAATCAGTTTCCAACTCCCCACTGCCAATTTCCTCCCAGTCAGAATCCTGAAGCAGGGCCATTTTTTTATTACTAAACATTATATGTATTTGATTGTTTACTCTGATAGAACAGGTAAATAAAAAGATGTAGAACCTCGTCGTCTGCACCGGATACTTGCTGCTCCTGAATCTCAATCAGAGTTTCAGCTAGTAGGGAGAACATCTGTAACATTAGATATGTTGGTTGTCAGCCTTTGTGATTTTCAGTTGACCCTTGTTTGGTCAAGTCTTTTTTTCTATCTTTTCTAATAGTGATCGCATTCAAACCATAGTTATGCAACGTGATTTCTATTTCATTTGCATCTATTGACCTAAAACAAGTAGACATCAGTCTAATCATTCTAAGACTATTTATCCCACCATCAGGAGGATTAAAAGGTGTCCCGATGAAAAACCTATATATTGTAAATTTTTGGACCTCTTTTTCTTATAAGTGACCTTTGAGAAATTTATCTTATCACATGCATTCAGAATTCTGGAAATATTATAGAAAGTACATCGATTAGAAACATTGTGCGCAAAGTATGACTTATCTAGTGTGATAATAATGCAAGGGCTTATATCCAGTAATTGATACCTTCACATTCAGAGACATGCTTGTCCACAGATCTGGGGCTGCTTTAGCCTTTGAACGAGTCATTATCCCTGCATTTGACTTTAGAAGGAGCTGATTTAAATACAAATACACCAGCAGCAACAGAAAAAAAGGAAATGGTGAAGTATTCACAATTTCTTACCTCAATTAGGTGACCAGGAACATTAATTTTTCCCAACAAAACATGTTTTGTTGATAGCAGAAGAGCCAAAGCAGTAGTTGTCACCTTAATCTGGTATGACCCTTGAATTTCCCCTGCATTCACAAATCGAGATACACAGTTAAATAGCCAACAACATGGTAGAAACATGCCTTATCACTATCAATATTCTATGCTATCAGAAAAGACTGATAAGCAGATATATAATGGCATAGTTAGATAGCTTTGATCTGCACAATCCATACGACTCTGTAAACTTGATATTTCAAGGAACGAATTTCACATCAAATAGAAAGAGAATATAAGTCATAGTTAGGCATAGAGAAGGCCTATTACATCAACAGCATTTCTTAACTGACTAACAATGGCATGAAGTTCTTATCTTCTTCTTGTACTAGATCTGAGAGAAAAGAGTTCAGCCTAAACTTTAGAACAATGTTCATTGCAAATTCGGGAATAAAGGGCTGCCTAGTGTTTAAGTTTGGTAAATTACTCCTACTACCTATTGGATTTGAGATGGAAGCGTGTTGGGCTTATATGTTGGAACCAATGCGTGTGTTGCACATGGACAAACACAACCCTTAGTCTATTGGACCCTCGGACTTGAAATAATCACGCAGAAAGAAGATTGATTTATTTCTTAGATCAGTGAACTTGTTGACATCCTCCGCACATATATATTGATCCGTCATTTCTTATAGTGAGTATTGAAGTCCAAACAAAAAAATCAGCATACAAGTTCCTGAACTAATCAGGGAAATTCAATAGCATCTGAATAAAATTCTTCTTATTGTATTCAAAATAGACAAGAAAATGAAATCTTTACCTTGTTGCTTAACCCATTCAGTCATCACATATTCAAATGCATTATCATAACCTTCAGCAGGTATTGTAACCAATAAGCCAATAAATTGACAAATATTTGGGGAACTTGCATGTACCTAGAGGCAGGAAAATTTGTTATAAAGATATAAAAGCAACATAAACGTGAGTGAAGGCATTATTGGAAGAAAAAAAAGAAGGGAAAGCTAAATGGACCGCAAAATAAACTATTATATAAGTGTCATTTTTCTGCTGGAAGTCTATTCATATTCACTACAAACTAGACAAGTGGATGCAAATAAAAAAAATGTGTCTCTCATTGTCTTGGCTCGAATATATACTGTCCCTGACGGAAATATAAGATTAAAATGACAGGGTATGGCCAGGCGGGTGAACTAGCTTCATTTGCACTCAATACAGACAGGAAATTCTTTAGAATAATCTAGTGAAGCAAAAAGATTCTGTTTCTAGGTAAAAATAAGGAAGTAAATACCAGTCTAGCAAAAACATGCAGCAACGAATTTTTCAATCCTGCTATTGCACATGATTGCATTCGTCTAACAAGAGCAGCAACCAGCTCGTTAATGTGCTGCATCATTTGTGTGGGAAGGTGCAAGATAAGCTGTAGAACATACTTCCCAACAAAAAAGGATCCCGAGCTTTCCATATCAGGGTCCAAAAGCCTACACATATTATGAGCACATATGTCGTATGAGAAACCTTTTCAAAGATAATGTCTTGATAAACCTAATTCCTAATTTCCTCATACTCAAGAATGATGGGACACTTTCTAATTTTTCCAGAACCTTTATTCGCAAACTCATGATGTTCGAGATGTTGACTATCTAGCAAACTGCTAAGAAAGACAAGGATATAGATACCTTGAAAGGGCATCCAGTAAACTTCTCATAGTAAATCCAGGATCTGCACCCCAAGCAAAAAGCTCTTGTCTTCCACCAGAAACAAAAGCAGCCAAGCATTCTGTAGCATTCTGTTGAATTGCTTCAGAATGGCATATAAAATAAGGATCAGGCTTGCTAACAAAAAAGAAATTGTTGTAGTACCTGCATCTCACTATGATCATCACTTTGAAGTACAATCCTGACAAGAGGTTCGAAACAAAAATCATAGAGTGCTTTCGTGACATCACTAGGAGAATCCTGTACATTTCTTCCCCCAAATTAGAAGGAAAAAAAAAAAAGAAAAGAAAAGAAAAGGAGGGAGTTAGTACAAGAAATGAAAGTTATGCATTATGCATTAAAGCCTAGAAAAGGTACAAAGATACAGGCAACCCTTCTTCGCACCAAGTAACTTACCTTCAACAACATGGTCAACAGATCAAGTGATCCTGCTACTAATCCTTCTGGCTGGTGTTTCGGCTGAGAATCTCAACTAAGTTAATAAAAAAAAACTACAGCTTATGAGAAAAGTTTACAAGGCTCTTCCACGACATACATTACTGAGGACCGGACTAATGTAAGGCAAAATTCGAGACACCAGTGGCCCTATGCAACCAGGAGCGTTTTTTATTGCCTGCAATGAAGAATTTGCCAAATATTCAAGTCAGACAGCTGAAGCTGGGGAAAGCTCTGAATAATAAATCATCACAAACAGGCAAGAATATTTAGTTTACTGAAAGTATCTTTTCATAATGGTTGCAGTGCTCTAAACTTATAAAATATTCTGTAATCAAGACTGGCTTTATTACCTAGGCATATTTAATTATTGAAATCCTAATACCTGATTAGTTGCTAAATACTAAACTAACCACTAATGCTGAAGGGACTAACACAACTAATATGACATAGATCTATGCCAGGTTTTCCTTTATATTCTCCAGAGCATTTCATTTCCATCAGTAACTAGGCACCAACATCTCAATGATTATGGAAATGAGAAATAGCAGATAAGATGGCAGAAAGAAAACAAAATAATTACGATAGTATTGAATCAGGTGGAAAATGCAAATGACATATGTAGCTATTGAGATAAAACAGCCCTCTTTACCTCCAAGACATCTAAGGCATCTACACTAATGAAAGGATCTGAAACATGAGATGCCCATTCATTAAGGATGATAGGTGAGACAATTGGTTCTATTGCTGCTGTTGCTTCACCACCTACCAGAACAACCATATAAACTACACCAGTGAGCATCATATAGCACACTCATGTCATGAGGCAAATCTAAGCCTTCAGATTCACAATTCTATCTAGTGGATAATACCCAGACGTACCTGCCTTTATAGCAGCCTGCAATGACTCAAGTACTAGGTGCAATGTTTCATCAGATGCCTGGTACAAGACTTGTATTAATTTAACAATAACTAGTGTAGTGACCCGTGCCATGCACGGGTATTCTAAAACTGTTCGTCGCAAAAACTCACACGGTTTAAGCCAAATTTTCTAAAAATTAAGATTAACTCTCACCAAATATGCGAAATAAATTTAAATTTTTGTTTGTGAATACTAATTGATACATATTCATTTCATGAATGATATATAATTTAATTATATATATAAACATCTCATTATATATATCATAAATAAATTTTAAAATTTATTCTTAATAGGATAGGATAATTTGTATTGTTTTTATGTTGAATGGAGTGATTGTTTTATAAGATTTATTTGTTGAGTTAATTATTTGATATATTTTTAATTAAAGTTAAAAATAAAAAATGAAAATACCTTAACAACCTAGCCTAGAATCACTCTAGAGGCTTTAAAAGTCTCAGCTTTAATATATAAGATAGATGGTAGAATAATGGTAGACACATGAGTTCAGACAGACAGTACTTGCTTCAGAAGTTCTACTAGTGATGAAAATAAATTCATCATATGAGGCTGAACAATTTCCTGTTTTCCTCCAGGTAAGAGTTGCGCAAGAGCTCTACAGGCACCAACTTTAACAGGCGGAGGACTGCAGTGCAGACACAATATAAGATACTTATTTACATTCTGTTAGTGCAATATTTAAATGTCATCTGTGAATCATATTGTTGAACACTACTTACACATCCAAGCCAATAGCTTTAATGGCGTCAGAAAGAAAATTCTGTGAAACTCCGTGCTTGATCTGCTGATGTTATCATGATGTGTGTGATATAGCTTAAAATGCTTAGTAAGTAATAGATCAAAAGAAACTTTTGTTTACCATGAAAGAAATCTTGGGCATTGACGAAAACAAACGGGCATAAAGAAATGGATAGTCATGCAACCCTACAGAGTGTCAATAGGAATTAATATTAGTCAGCACATTGAAAATATAACTTGTGCTGTTAAAGGCTTCCAATTCACCTGTATGTATATCTTCAGTCACAATGTGCTCAATAAGAGTCTTATACCTGAGTTTGCTTGACCCAGAAACCTGCTATCATAGGACAAAAGATGCATGATACACAACCTTGGTTATAAAAAGCACAAAATAAAGTGCGGGCTTTTCGAATGCAAAGCGCAATATTATACAAATTAATTTAAAATAAATATTATACTTAAATAATGTAAAATTGTATATTGTAAATGCATAAATGATATGAAAAAGCATAGTTAGAAGAAACCAAGTAACTAAAATCCATTTCACAGTAAATTATGAGGAATAAACAGAAGAAGAAAAGAAAAAGAAAAAGAAAACTGCAGAAAAGAAAGAGAGATATCTGTGGTAAGAAGATCGATCTAATAAGAGAAAGAGAGATATCTATGAGAGAGAAACAAAGATCTGTGATAGAGAAACAAGGATATCTTTGAGGAGATCGATCGATCTCTGAGAAACAGAGGAAAAAGGAGAAGAGGCGACCTTGCCCTCAAAAACGTAGATCTAGGTTTTGTTTCAGAGCCTTGAACCCTAGATCTGAGGTGTGAAGCCTCTCTAATTTTTTTTGCCTCACCCCCGAAAGCGCAAAAAGCATCGCTCTGCGCCTCACCAAAAAGCGCCAGAAAGCGCTCGCCTTTGGGACTGCGCACCGCTCAGCCCACCTGAGGCGCGGAGAGGTCCAGTGCTCGGCCCCCTGCGCTTAGGCGCGCTTTTTAAAACCAAGTACACAATAGATTCAACTCTATTTTTAATTAAGCATAAGCTACCCTTAGGCTAAGTCTCAAGAGAGACAAATAGCTTCAAACATGACAACATAAAAGGACTAAAATTACAATGCACATACCTCTGTTTCAAAAACCTCCTCCGAAAGTGACGCCAAAGCATACAACAAAGCCTCTCTTATCTGTTAGATTGAGCAGAAAAGGTCAGAAAAATCTTTTTAAATGCACACTTTTTATAACTCGATCTGAATTGTCTGATATAACAAATGTATTTTTTAATTTCAATGTAAGTTCTGCAAATGAGCATAGGATTTCTTTTACCCTAATTTTTCTGTTTCTGATGAATTCCATGGAAAAAAAAATAGATTTGGTTAGTAGGAAAATCAGCAACACCAAAGATCTCTAGCACAATACTAATTAAGTGTAACTCTTTATCCATTACCATTAAAATCACTTGTGCACATACAGAAAAGACCTCCTTTCCACTTATCTCAACAACATTAAGCCCTCTATCCTTAATTCCTGAATCAAGCTTCACGATCTTCGACAATTCAACAGCTCCAGACGCCATTGATTTGTTCATCCATCAATATCAGATGTGCCTACTTGCGACTACCTAGGAACTAGCACTCTATAGTTTCTTCGCCTAACTCAACAAACATTAAACACTAATATCAGAAGATTCCTAAACTAATAATTTTATCCAATGTCCTTCCTTTTCCAAAGAGTATTAATCCTAAATCGCCATTTAGCATTCTGTAGCCAATGTTTTCTATTGTACTCAGACATCAGAGATGTATCACAATTTTTCATGTCATTAGCTACTCAGTCCAAATTGCTAATTGACTACCATTTCATCGGCATCTCTAATTGCTTACGAGCTAGGATCTGTTCATCAGTTTTTCTCTCCTTCCTCAATCTGCTTCCTGTCACTAAGCAACTCAGATTAGCAAGGGATTTTAATCATGCTCCAGCACCTCAACAATTTTTTTTTGCAAATCAGCTTGTTAAAATTTAAAACAAAAAAAAAAGTTGAGCTAAAAATTATGTGGATAACTTGTCTTTTGGAGAGTGATGCACGTTCTTAAAACTCAAATTAAGTAGGTATTTAGAAAGATAAATAATGCATATTTAATTTTAATTCTTTTTAGACGTACCCTCCACCAACATTTAGAACCTTCAGCTTTCTCTTGTTGTGACTCACTGAATCGTCTACTACCAGCACTTGTTATGGCTTCAACTCCTGCCTCACCACAAGAACTAACAATTTCTTCTAACAAAAGTTTACCTACACGAACACAAGTAATAAGCTTAAAGCCATGATACTTAGCAAAACTAATCATAAACAAGCACTAACTACATTTATGAAACCTTTGATTTTTGATGAACAAAATAGTAAAATATACTTGCATCCTAAGTTTGGCAAAGACCAACGCATACAGATTAGTCAAAAAGAAAAGAAACCAATTATATACGTCAATCCTATCAATCCTAGTTTTTCAGACATACAACAATCCCTAGTATTGAGATAGCATGTCAAAACAAAATAATAGGATGTAGTTGCATAATTAATGCAATCACTGCCATTGTACAAACTATCGTCACTCACTCCTAACCTATGAGAGTATAAACCAGGAATTCAATAACAGATAGCTGAAAAGAGTAATTGACACCAAGAAACACACTAAAACACCAAAAACAGTGCTATAGAACTGAATAAACTGAACAAAGAACAAGGATATTTAATCTCAATAGAGGATAAACCTCTAAAGAGCCTAATCTCCATGGAACTCTTCAAGGAGCCCAAGGCATAAAGCCTGAATACATACTGAAATCTCGATAGCTAAAAATGCGGCCGAATGTCCCCTTTATACTACTAACAAGTTGTGACCCTTATACCCCTCTAACTGCCTCTAGGCTTAGTTTGGCTCCATCCCATTCATATGGTAACAACCTATATATCTCAGCTCTTTATGAAAACAAAAATGTCACAACAACCACATGAAGCCTAATAAAACAAGATCCAGTCTACAAACAGTTACATTAATTTCCAAATTCAGCTCTCAAACAAGCTAAACAGCGGTATCAACCACATCAAATACTCTTTTACATATATGTTGGTTCCATAAATCCAAGTAGCTAAGTTGTGCTTATTTTGAATCACAATTTTACTATGTTCATGTTTCAGCTTGAATGCAATTAATCTTCTACCATGACAACAATTAATCCAAGCTTTTTTCTCCAACAATCCTCTATTTAAAATTTCAGTTGTTCATATTCATCCATTGACATGAATATCATCAGTTTTCCAGAACAGAAAGTATGGTCTCTTCAATCCGGCAGTCAATGTACTTCTCTGTTATTCTTGCAACAGGTTTCTTTCATACAAAAGGGAAGTTGAACAGAGTACACGAGTAATAAAAACGTAGACTCAATCCAACAATATGCTTGCAACCAAATTAGAAGCTGTAACCACGAGATTATCTGTTTTGCAAATACAAGATTCTTTACCGCAAATTCGACAGCTATAATTGTCATCATCCTCATCAGCAACATATTGGTTGGCATCTAGCGACCATGAATGAACCTGAACAATGCTTTTGTGTATGAGTTGAAACAGGAGTGGCAGCAAACAAAAGAAAACCCTTCTTACGTTGTCAACCTTGGTTTTAGAAGATATCTATTTTAAAGCATTGCCCCTCTCCCCATAAGTTTAAATCACCTAAAGCTAAAACCGTATAAACTAACGTGTTAGGCAATTTTAAGAGGAACGTGTTAAAACAGGCTTCAGTTTCAGAGTGAATACATGCATGTAACTGAAGAATATTTCTAAAAGTTGAAAACAAGAGCCCAGAAAAAGAAAAGTACCTGTTGCTCCGTCATCTGCAGAAAACCAAAAATATAATAAGCCAGCTCTTGCAGATTATTCTGAACAACCTGAGGAAATTTAGAGGTATGATGTATGTTATAATACATATCATGATCATCAGAGAATGTGCAGATGTTACATGATATATTATAACAACAAAAACTGCAAGTTAAAAAAATCTCATTTGGTAAGTCTAACGGAAAATGGAAATTCATAACAAAATGAATTTAGCTAGCTCGATGAAAGAAAGAACTCGAGAACACACTTGTGAAGCCAAATTTCTCTGTGCATTGAAATTACCTTCACTAATTCCTTGGAAAGAGAATTTTTTACAATGAAACCATCTATTTTTGCTGTGATTATTTATGGAAGAATATTATAGTTCTAAGAGATGGGAGATGGGAGAGATGGGAGGGGCAGACAGGTATGAACTGGTGGAAATGGATGGTAAGTGAAAGCTATGGGCTATTGGGCATAGTTCAGAAAAAACATAGATACTCACTTAGTGTTAATACAAAACCACAGACAGGCATGTACATGCATGCTTAAACAACGACCCTCTAATTACCAGAGTGCTCCACTATCAAAAGCCAACAAAAAACATTATCATTTACATAGTGTATGGTAGGCAAGCGGTGACAGAAAGTATCAGAAGATCGAAGAGTAATAAAAAAAGGCAAGTAACAAGAAAATATGCCACTCTCAAATCTATGGAACCGAATGAATCTTTGCAAGCTAGCAGCAGACTCAAAATATTACTTGACATACCTTGAGAAATCTTCTGCTTCCCAAAAGTGTCAAAAAGAATTCAAGGAGCTGCAAATACGTTTACTAATTTCAGTAAAACAAAACACAGAGTTCATAACATTAAAATTATACAAGATCGTAAGCACCAGCAAATATTTTTGAAGGAAAATTGATTATAATTGGATTTAACTGTCATCCTAATGTAATTAGAATCTAATTACATCCGAACCGAAGTGTATGAGCAAGTAACTTCCACAGTGCATTGATGTAGTCTTGGCTAATAAAGTTTTTTACGAGAAATTGGTTTACATAAATGTGCAGCCACCACCATATCATCCCACCTGTTTACATCAAAGCACCCGCTCCCCCCCCCCCCAAAAGATTTAAAACTCCACTTTCTAAAAAACCAGCTTATATCCCATCCGGAAAGAATTTTCATTAGATGGTCGTAGCACCACTACTGATGGGTGAGCAGCAATGTGTTAGCATTGGTGGCATGCGATGATAGCACGGTAAAGCATTGTCATTTCAATGCCTCAATCAATAGCTACAGCAATGAAATGAGCAAATGCCTCCTGTTCTATAGTATAACCTTTCTATTGCAATAGAATAGAAGTCCAACAAGGCCCCCTTTAAAAAAAATAGATAGATAGGCAAACATGTAATTACCTGAATGACATAGGATTCAAGACTCCTATCTGCCCCGTCAGAGTCATATCTTCCCTCAAACGAATCCTCATCACCTTTTATTGCGGATAGCTCATACACTTTCAAAGATGAGACAAATGTCTGCCACAAAGGCCCTACAATGACTGGGAAAAAATTATAACATAAATATACAAGGCAATAATGTCAAGGTGCACTTGAATAGTAGAGGAAGACATGAGCATATAGTCAGCTGCTGAGAGACACTGCAGTAATTACCCATAAATTCTTTCTCAGTAACAGCAGGAAAGTTCTGAACGAACTGATTCAAGCACTTCAACACCTGAACAGTTAAGCATGAACATAATCAGGCAGCTAATGAAAATCAAATGAACAACCTACCTGTCCAATAAGTATTAAAGGAATGAAACTAACTAGAATTAGAACAAATTTTTCGTGGTGCACCAAAAACAATCCAACCTATAAAATGTATACATTACAAGCCAGCCTGTAATCAAATTGTTTCATGCATATTAAATATTATATGTACTCCAGCTGATACTCGGCTACCGAAACTGTTAAAGATGGGTTGAACTATACATGCGGGGGTGTGGGGATACCAATGTTGGATTGAAGCTCTTAATGTATTTGAGTCGGTATCACTTGTTCCACCTGCCACATGACTTGGTGGCCGTCTTACAAACATAGACTTTAGCATTATCATTCTTGGTTTATATATGAAATATGTAGGCTACTGGTTCATAATGTCTAAATATTGAATATTTTTCAACTGCAATTAATAGATTGTGTTATTATTAGACAGTTTTTCTTAGAGAAAAGAGATCAAATCAGCAAGTTATCATCAAGTCACAAACTCCACCTCCATTCTCAAGCTCCAATCATCAGGTTCTTCAGATTGCAGAGGATGTTGCATAATTATAGCAAATTGTGTCATCCATGGCTTAATCATGGTAGATATCATAGCTGTAGTTTCTCCCTGAAAAAGAGATTACAAGCTACGATAATATAGAATAGAAATATAAAAGAGAAGAGTACAAAGCTAAAAAGAACATTCCATATTCTGTGAGCTCAAAACATAAAAAGACAGGCTCAACCACGGACAAAGAGCCACCAATATTGCACCTTACAATCTCACATCGATATTATCAAGATGAATTTTTAGATGACCGCTTTCAATAGTAAAACATGCTTGACATAATTATCCCCAATGAAGTTCAACACTACAAAAATGAATAATTATCTTGACAAGACCCACATAGCTTAAGGTCTATAACAGAAGTAGTATAGAAATGGAAAGGAGATAAATTCATAACTACTTGAAGAAGCAAAGAAAAAGATTAGAGTCTGTACATTTTTCATTTGCATTTTTTTACCAAAATCATGCCGTCTTTTTGCACTTGTTAGAAAGTCCAAAGATTTGTTCCTTATCTAACTGGAAAATGTTGTGTGATATTTCACAATGAACGAGTCAAAACAGCATAGATATCATCTATACTAAATATTTTCTAGTTAATATTCACTTAACTGTATATATTTATATTCAAATATCACCTTCATGAAACACTAAATATATCTTACAAATATACATCTCCAACTGCTATCTCATATTCCCACTGATTTACAGTACTATAGCACTATCCTATAGTAAAAAAAAGGAATGATCCCAGCACTACAAAGAAGAGGCATGATCCATAACCAATATCTCGTGCTAAATTCAAACTTCAAAGTCATCATTTGAGCCACAAACAAGGAGTATTGTAGTCTGCATGAGATTTTAATACTCTGGTTTATTCAAAAATATGAGCATATTTGGAGTTGTTCAATGATAGCTCTAGCAACTACAAAATTTCCTCACTATCAATGCACAGGATGAAAGGGCAGAATCAAAATTATCCCATTAACTCTTTGACCCTGGTGGTGTAACTCTAACGTATAATACAAAAATTGCAAGTGATTTAATCGCACAAATTTAAAGACTGATAGCAAAAACGCAATTATCCTGAGAAAGGGGGAATTTATCCAAAGAAAGAGTACATGAATTGCTTTGTTGGAATAAAAAATCATAGCACCTAGGAGCCAGATCATGAGTTCAACAAGAATGAACCATTAGCATCTACGCCTTAAAGGAATAACTGTAAGAACTACAGTCTAAAATCAATATTGCAAAGCACACGTCAATTCCACGGTAAAAGAAAGATACGTAAGGTGTCAAACTGTCAATGTGAAGCCGTCAGGCCACCCAACCGCGTCTAAACAAATCATATTTTTAATGCAATATGTCCAGTGTTAACACTAGCTTTTAAGAGAAGGGAAGAAAGAACATACCCTGTAGACACCCTTCATCGTACACAACATAGATGTGCAGATATAGACGATTGTAAGAGCTTTTCCACGCAAGGATTTGTCGTAGATCTAATAAAAAGCTAAATATATTAGAATACTAGAAAGCTATAAAAATTTGAAAACTATCATCACACTAGAAATTTCAACTACTTCGGATGTGTTTGGTAATCACTTGTTTCCTTAAAAATGTATTTTGGTTTACTAGCACCTCTTATCCGATCATACTAGCATCTCTCCACCTACCTTATCAAGCCTTATCAACTACATCTAATGAGAGCATTGTATATAATATCAACACTTGTAACCCAAACCCAACTTGTAATTACAGATAAAATGCTAGTGTAGTTATTTTTGCACACTGTACACAAAATTCCACCTTCGAAAATAAACTCCTCATAATAGATGTTAAGTTGAATATGTAGACTCCTCATAACAACATGATTAGCAGAATTTAAGTTGAATGATATCTGCACCAGAAAAAGTAGGATAGCAGTACTAAATATCCTATATTATCCTGTCAAAACTAGGTTAATGGATGTACTTGTTCACAATTATATGCTACATGATCACAACAGTATAAGGAATTCATATTTACATTGAGGTCAGGCACAAAAAAGACAAAGAACATGATGAAAAAGTGTGAATTAAGCATAAAAGCTCAAATTAGACATTACCCAGTAATTCATATCAAAATAAGCTTTAGAAGCTCTAACCTGGCTGGCTGATACAATTGAAAGCAAGCAAGGGAACAAAACTGGTACCAAAGTTGGCACCACTTTGTCATCTAAATCCTCGGATAGCAGGGCTAGACATCTCAAAGCCCCATGAACTACATAAAATAGTGCATAATTTATAAATAAAACAATTGAAAAAATATCGACAACAATATTTTAACCGTTTATAACAAGTTTCATAACAGTGACTCTACAAGAAAAAATGGGAAAAAAAATATATGCACTTTATCGATAGTATGTAATTTGGATGACCAAATGGATAATTTTTTAAGCTTATCAAATTGACCTTCAAATAACCTTCTTAACGTGAATTTTGAGCAATTTTATACCGAGAAGGAAAGGCAACGGAAGAAGAGCGCAACACTTAAGTCACTTACCCCCATGAATTTTTGTAGGGTCGTTAAGCATCTGTATCATGAAAGGCATGAAATCAGGCCAGTCCTCTGGCCAGTCATACTGTGCAATGGATGCCACAGCCATGCTAATTGCTGTGGAAATTTTTCTATGTGAATCATTCAAAGATGACAAGAGAAATCTGCGTATGACTTCCTGACGATGCAAAATATAATACTTTTTTGTGAGATGGAAACATAACATAACATGACATAATATAGAAGTAAAGATAGAAACCAATTCCATATCCCAAGTGCACTAATAAATTGGTATCCAACTTTCTTCCAGGGATATCAAGCAAGGGAAGAATATTGTTTCCAATGTTTCAGCTATGGGTTACCCGCAAGTATAAAGAGAAGAAAAGAAACATAGTACAAAAATATAAGCCAAATTAAAACTATATAGGCAACTAGATCAATAGTTGAAACACAACTCAGCGATCCAACAAGTAAGAAACATGAAGACAGAGCTACATGGTCATAATCCAATCACATCAAACATGAACCATTTCCATAAGCAGGATAAGGAGATACAGCTATACAGACAAATAGAGAAACCTTTTCCTCATTTGAGATAACAGGAGGCTCAAAGCAATCATCATCCTTATGCCAGTGCTTTTTGATGAACTGCTTTAGAAGTACCGAAGCTAGGTAAGAGTATGTTAAAGCTTCCACAAGCATTAATAACAAGTTCAGGGGGATTGTAACTTTTCCTCTCCTTGCCCAATCGACTAGAGTAATTCAGCTTAAATTTTAAAATGAGGAATTATCCCCTGGTTGTTGATTGAAATCATCTTCAGTAAGAGAAATGGAAAAACTTGAACTGACAACAGAAATAATCTTTTTTGGTCACTATTTGATTCCTCTTATTAATAACTTCTGCTGTCTCTGGGCAGAATAAATCTAAATTGTCCCCTCTACTAAATGCCCTAATATTGAATGAAAAGAAGAAAAGTGCATGAAAAGGAACAACTAATCATTCCAAAAGGATATCTGGCGCAATCCAACCGGAATTTCCCCGTTAGCAGCAACCTTAGATAATGCACTTCCAAAACCTGAGGGAAATTTAACTTATCAACATTTGGCCTAGAAGTAAGAGCAATAAATACATTACGGAAAAACAGAAATGGTTAGAAAAACATGAAGGTGATCTCATTTACATAGATAATGCAGCTCAAAACTTAATGAAAGATATGCTATCACTGCAAGGATAAGCAAGTTTTGCATTAGCACATATTGCAGAAGCTGCTTTGACACCAATTTTCATTTTCCTTGAAAATGTTTTTACTTAACAGAGATTCTAGTAGCAAGCATAACTTTGCCCACAAAGAACTCAGAGCTAACTTCAGCAAGTAGAATCGAGAAGATTTAGTTTCTTGCTAATTTAACTAGCTCTAGCCTTACGAGTACGTAAGAGAAAGCGCACTACGACCTACTAGATTATCCCTCATCATGGCGCACAGAGCTAAGGTGATAGAGCGACAATTAAATTAAAGCAGACACAATGCAATTGAGAATGAATTCCTGGAAGAAGTGAATTTACCAGGCTGAAGCGAGGCTTGGTTGAGAGAAGCTTCGGCGAACGTACGAATCTGTTGATTGGTGTCTAGAGTGGCGTTCAAACAGTCGACAAGCCACTGTTGGTCTTGATCCGCCATATCTTAGCGTCGGGCACGCAGGCGAAGAGGAAGAGCGAAACCCTGAAATTGTGAAGCTGGGGAAGACTGAAGAGAGAGGGGAGAAATGAAGAAAGGGTGGGAAAAAGCAGCACTAGGTGGCTCTTTTCAAGTTTTATTTTATAAAGTTTTGTATTTGATTCATGATTTTAGGGTTGGAATGGAAATCAGAAGAACATTGTCGGGCGTGGCAATTCACATTGAACCAATTTGCGTCGCATGAAATAACTTTTTATATTAATAGTATTAATTAATTTAAAATTATTTACTATTTTATTTTTCTTACAAAATTTCATCCGACCAACTTCTTTTAACAATTCCGTTAAAATATTAAAATTACCTTCTTACCCTTGTTTTTCAAACTAATTAAAAAAATCTTTCGATCACATGTTACAAGTCAATGTCAATTTCTGATTTAGGAAATGTCCATAGAGGTGTGAGTGAATCCAGACAGTGGTGAGTTAGGGTATTTGGAGAGAGGAAAAAGGGGCAGATTCAAAGCTTTATTGAATTCTCAAACAATTCGAATTTGAAACTGAATGCAAGAAGGGCGAATTCTAAATCTTTTTTTCATCTTCAAACAATTCAAATCTGAAAAATTAAACTCAACTAGGCCAAAAGACCATCTTCATCTCTATTCCCTCTCCACCTCGATCTTATCGAACTCACAAATTCGTGCTCTCTCCAAATTGATCTCCTTCAAGAGACTCATCGTCGTCAAGGTACAAGGGACAACAACGCCGACGGGGTACGAGAGACAGTGGCCACAAAGTATTTATTCAGTGTTCAAGAAAGGCGGCAACACCGACGGAGGTACGTCGGGGGACGTACAAGAGACGGCGACTCGAGCGAAGTTTTTCTTCTTCTCACGGAAGTTTGTTTGTTCGAGGCCTTCTTCATCTTTCATATCCAACTTTGTTATTTAATGAACTAGATACGGGTTTCGCGCTCCGCGCGAAAAAATTACGAATTTTCGTATGTGATTTAACATAGTTACACATTATTTGTTACTATGTTTTTGTTGTTCTCAAATTTATTATTGTTTTTAATTATAAATGTTTTTTATTTCCTTATATTTATATTTGAAGTAGTTTTAAAACATAATATTAGAATAGGGTTGCATTATCATAAGAGAAGCTCACACATTAATTTAATTTGTGACTTAATTAAGTTTCTAACATAACAGAGAAGCCTTATAAAATAGCTAATATGTCATGTTTCTATTATTAGAATATGTATGTATTTAAATTTGTGACTTAATTAAGTTTCTAAATAACACGAAGACTTTATAAAGGAGCTAATACTATAATTTATATATTTTTACTATATTTCTAAGATATATTAGATTAGGTTAGAATTAGAATAAGTTAACTAATTAAGAAAACAGAAAGACTTAATTGGATTTAGAATTAATTAGGTATAAGGGATAATTAACTAATAGAAACAAAGAGGACTTGAATTTAGAATTAATGATAATTAAATAATAAAAAAATTAAATGGATTAGAATTAAATAGGTACCGATTTCATTTAATTCGTTCAACCATCAGCCAACCTTTATATAGATAGATAAGATAAGATGATACTGAATTTCCTCCAGCGACAAACAAACAAACAAAATCTAGCCTCAAAACTTACCTATCTTGTGAAATCTCGTTATGGAGACACATTTTTCTTTTTTGAGCTTTGATACACGTTTTTCTATATTCAAACAAAAGAGACAATCGCATGGGGTAGAAGTGTGAAAAGATTCAGATTTATTTGTTATTTTGAAAATAATTAAGGGGTAATAGAGTATTTTCACACAAATTCACGGAAAAGTAAAAGGTAAAAGCTTGGTTTTAGATCAATACTAATATAAGAGGTGGTTTTATGAAAAACGTAAATGTAAGGGTTATTTTATGCAAAAAAAAAAACTCTTTCTTTTTTGGTGAAGAGTTTTTTTCATTGTTTATTGGTGTTGATATATTAGTGCAAACATGTCTATACTTCAATATATTTTGTATTTCTACTAATGTATATACAAATGTCAGAAAATTTTCATCAACATTCTAGCTTTAAAATATATGTATAATTTTTTGTTCATATATCTGATCTTTTACATCATGATTATTAACCTTGTTACTTAATAGATATTGCTACAAACATAAATTAAAATGGAATAATATTTAGGGTCATTTAATGAAAATCACTAAGAAAAGTGTTTATATATGCTCTAAACCACCCCTTTAACCAAATATTACCGAAATTATCCATTTTTAATGCATTCCCTTACTCATTCACCACCCATCCCAAAATTTTGTCAATTTTGCAACTTCTTTATTTGTAGGGATAAGAAATATACTCACAGAGGGTCAATTTGCAGATTTCATGAATTAGGGTTTCATTGCGTTGATGCTGAATGCAGGTTTATTGTGTGTTGATTGATGTTGTTGGTCAAATATGTCAAATTCAAGCTCCTCAAGCAGAACTTCAAAGATGCAACATATGGTGTGAAGACGTTGTCTTTTTGCTAGGAAATCCACTGCACATACTGATGTTAACTATGGAAGGAGGTTTTAGGGATGTCCCATGTATCAATCAAAGACAACTTGCAACTTCTTTATTTGGAGGGATAAGAAATATAATCACAGAGTCTTACAAGTAATTAACAAACTGGTTAAAGAGCAAAAGGAACTGCAAATCAATAATTTGAAGCTCAATGAATCTTGTAAACTAATTCAGCTCGAGAAGAAAGAATACAAGCTTGCTTCAGATACATTGATTAGGAAAGTGAAGGAGCGTGTTTGGTTTAGAATGATATATTTTTATCTTCATAATAATAGGCCCCTCTAAAGTTTCAATTTAGATCACTCACTTTTTATTTGAAGATCTGCTTATATGGTGAAGCTGCATGTTTATTTCATAATTAACCAAGCTTACTCTATAAGGTGTACGCTTGGCTTAGCATCTTCACTTTTTAACACATCATTTTGCACATTTGAAGGATTGCTGATGCAGAAGAAAATTTGGGGGAGAGTGAAGTTCGAGAAGCTCATCTGGAGAAATCTTTGTTCTTTATTCGAATTGGTGATAAGGTAACCACGGATATGCTGCATATATGTCCTGTTATGTCATAAATTGATGCTTTGTCATTTGGAGTTGCTTATTTTCTTTCATACAAATTCAGGAGAAAGCATTGGAACAACTCAAAGTGACATAGAGCAAAACTGTGGTGGTTGGGCAAAAAATGGATTTGGTGCTCTATACACTTCAAATTGGTTTTTTCCATATGGATTTTGATCTTATTTCAAAAAGCATCGAGAAAGCGAAAAACTAAGTGGTCACATAGAAGTCCTTTTTCAAGATTACATGCCTTTGAGTTGGTGTCATCTTGAAGGACTAATCTGAAACATGTTGCTGCTTTATATCTAGATTGTTTGAAGAGGGAGGTGAAAGAACCGTTTGAAGCAGCTCTTGAAAGGACTAGAGGAGCTCGGTAGAGGCGACTGGATAGGCATCGCTAAGAAGTTTGTAATGACAAGAACAACTGCACAAGTAGCCAGCCATGTCCAAAAACACAGTTGTGATACAATTCTCTACTACAACTTGATATGGTTCTATTTGCTAATATGCCATATAACCTTTTCTGCTTTGTCTTTCAGATATCGGGCTGAGTATGATCCCAGTGTCATGTTTTCTTGAAGTTGTCATGGACAAGATGTGATACGCTAGAGACACCAAAAGTAGTATATTGTTAGTCCTCTTAGGTGTTAAGAGTTTTTACACTAACTGAAGCCATCGTCAACATCAAAGGATTCATTGTTGCGTCTATCGTTGTTTGGAGCATTGAAGTACATATGTATGTAAGTCGTATACATCAGCAAGGATATTTGTTCATTATCCAAAGGTTGATGAGCAAGATTTTGTTGCATCGCTCCTCTCCAACTCTGGAAGTTCCCTTTGCTTACTAATTTCAATCTTTCAAGAACTGATTCTCGGAGGACCAAAGCTTGGTAAATTCTCCATCGATTCGAATTTATAATATTTACAGTGTATTACCATGTACTTCACCTTTTCCTTACTGATTCTGGGAGGATCAAACCTTGTAAGATCTCCATCGATTTCAACTGTGTTAGAGGTTTTTGTTTTGTTTGATGTTGTAGCTATGTACTGGAAGATGAGCACTGAATCTCCATCGATTTCATATTTCATTTGTTTTTCGCCCTTTTTATTTTGGTGTTAATTGCAATTGAGGTTTCAATTAATTTTGTGCGCTTGAAATTGTATTCTGGTTAGCTAGGTTTTGTTGACTTTAGTTTTACCAGATTTCTGCCAATTGTATGTGTATTCGGAATAATCTCATAGTCATTTCACCTATAACATGCAGATATCACACAAATCAGAAAAAATCTGCTAAAAAAGTACGTTTACGACTTCGATTTATTTCTCCTATGATTTTTCGTTCACTTATCAAAAGGTTTCTGTTGTCACTGCTCACTTTACTTCTTCTTCGACTGTAAGTTGGGCGACGTATGTGTTGGAACTGATTTTTGACTGGACTTCCGGGCACTTTTCTGGTGGGCTGCGGTCACCGGTTGTGCCGGATTATGGGAGCGTTGGCTTCGTCTCCGCGAGCACTACGCCGTAGTGTACTCACACGTCAAAATCGGGTTCCGTTTGAATGAGAAATGAAGGCTCAAAGTTGGTTGCTTGACTAAGTTCAAAGAACAATTTTGGAGCTGATTTTTGACTAAGGGTTTTGTCCCACATCGAAAATTGGGGTGGGAATATGAAGGGTTTATATACCCCAAACCCCATACCCTTGGTAAGCCCTTGGGAGAGGTATGGAGAGAGGACACGGGGGGCCCTCGCGTGGTCCGTCCGTCCGGTCCTGGTCCGTGGCTCGTGGCTCGTGGCTCGTGGCTCGTGGTCTGGTGGTCTTGTGGTCTTGTGGAATGGGCCGTAGGCCCAAGCAGCAGCAGCTTAGCTTCTTTTTGAAGTGGGCTGGATCTGGAAGTTGGGCAGCAACAACCTCCACGATCTGCTCCACTCCTCCACAACTGACTCCACCTCGTTGGTGTCGTCGGTTCCGAGATCTCCTCCTCCACTAACAGATCAGAAACTCAAGTTCTGCCTCTCATTCTGAACATCCGAAATTACACAGTCTCCCATCTCTTCTCTTCTTCTCCTTCTCTGAGAGTACGACACAGAAACTGGTTCGTTTGGCTTCTGCTTTTGATTGTGCAAACCAGAAGAATTCGTAGTTGTATCCTGGGATTCTCAACGCCGGTAACCGTCACATATACGGGGCGTTACAGAATTAAGGAAAGAGATTCTTTCTCGACTCTACGCACCAGATTCGTCAAGAACACTTCGGTATAATTTTTTCCTTAATTCTGTTCTTCAATAATTTCTTTACAGATTGTTATAAACGCGGATTACAGGTCCTACAATCTTAATTCTGTACAATTTTATCCTGTCGCTAACAATCTGTTTGAGTTTTAAAGGAACAGAAAGTTACATCCCGAAGAAAATTGTCTGTACTTTTACAGTTTCGGATCTGTGTTCAGATTCGAGTAAAAACGCAAATTCATCCTTTTAAATTGTGAGGTTGCTGTTGTATTTACAGAACCAGGTTGCTGTTGTATTACAGAACCGAAAAACTGTTTTTACAGTTCACAGATTTCTGATTCTGTATTTACACATTGCAGAATCTGTGTTTTACAGTTCGCAGGAATTCAGATCTGTTTTACAGATTCGTGATTTCTGGAATTTTTTACAGTTCGCAGGAATTCAGATCTGTTTTACAGATTCGTGATTTCTGGAACTTTTTACAGTTCACAGTTTTCAGTTCTGTTTACAGATTCCTGAATTACTGGTTCTGAGTTTAACAGATTCGCAGAATCTGGTTCTGTAATTTTTACAGTTCGCAGATTGCTGGTTTCTGCATTTACAGATTCGCAGATTCTGGTTCTGTAATTTTTACAGTTCGCAGATTGCTGGTTTCTGCATTTACAGTTCTGCAGAAAACTGTGTTTTTTCAGAATTTTGAAATCTGTTTTGCAGAGTTACTTCTAAGTCATACTAATATTTGTTTGTCTCATTGAACAGATACAATGACTAACGGAGATGAGAAAACTGCTGCTGACGCTGGAAAGGTCACTGGGTCGCCCCGAATTCAGTTTGGGACTGTGCCTCTCGATCAGGCTCAGATACTTGATAGGGATCAAGTTCAGAACAGTCCGGGTCATGAGAGTCCGATCAAGGAACCCCCCCCCCCCCCCCCGGTTGTCCAACTGGATCTGCCACCAGTGCTTATTCATTCGGCTGAACCGAGTCATCCGGCTGAAACGAGTCATCTGGCTCAACCTCTTCATCCGGGTCAAATGAGCCATCCGGTTCAAATGAGTCATCCGGGTCAAATGAGCCATCCGGTTCAAATGAGTCATCCGGGTCAATTGAGCTATCTGGGTCAAACAAGTCACCCAGGTCAAACGAGTCATCCAATGGATCTGCCTGATGTTCAGTTGCCTCATCTGTATGTTCCCCACAGACCGTATGTGACAACTATGCCGAACACAATCCATGCTGGGATCCTACCCGAAAAATTTGACGGGAAAGGGTTCAAAATATGGTCTCAGAAGATGGAGTTCTTTCTGAGTATGCTGGGTTTGGACAGGTTCTTGAAGGAGGGGAAACCTAGGTTCTCCCCACATGACACTGATGCCCTATCTGATTGGGCGAAAGGGGACTATGCATGCAGAGGGTATCTTACTCATCGCATGATTGACTCGCTGTACAAGGTCTACTGTAACCATAACACCGCTAAGGAATTGTGGGATACTTTGACAAAGAAGTACAGGACACAGGATGCTGGCTCAAAGAAAGCGGCAGTAGCAAAGTTTCTGAACTACAAGATGGTAGATTCAAGGTCAGTCGTGGAACAGGTTGAAGAACTACAACTGATCGTCCATGAAGTAATCTCGGAAGGAATGACCATCTGTGAGGCTTTCCAGGTAGGTGCCATCATTGAGAAGCTTCCTCCATCCTGGGAGCAATTCAAGGTTTACTTGTTGCTAAAACAAAAGGCAATGAGGATTGAAGACCTGATCGTGAGGCTTCGGGTCGAGGAAAACAATAAGAGGGCAAATCAAGTTGGGCTCTCTAACAAGGCAAACCTGGCTGAGCATCGAGACAAGGGGAAGAACAAGAAGTTTCAACCTCAAAACACCACAAACTTCAAGAAGCAAGGAGCAAAGAAGTTCAGTGGAAAATGCCACAAGTGTGATAAGGTTGGTCACAAGGCAGACGAGTGTCGCAGCAAGCCCGACAACAGAAGAGACAAAGGGAAGAAGTCTCAAGCAAATTTAGCTGAAAACTCGCTGACAGCAGACGATCTGTGTGCGGTGACTGAAGTGAATTTGGTTGGGAGCAACCCAAAGGAGTGGTGGTACGATACAGGTGCCACTAGACACATCTGCTCGGATAAGGGATTGTTTACCACTTATCAGAAAAGCCGAACAGATGAGAAGCTCTTCATGGGAAACTCTGCGACATCCAAGGTTGAAGGTATTGGGAAGATCGTGCTCAAGATGACTTCTGAAAAGGAGCTGACTCTCAACAATGTGCTTCATGTGCCAGACATTCGAAAGAATCTGATCTCGGGGACTCTTCTCAACAAGAATGGGTTCTGTATCAAGTTTGTGTCTGATAAGTTAGTTCTTTCTAAGAATGGGATTTATGTGGGGAAGGGTTATGTGAAGGATGGGCTGGTCAAAATGAATGTAATGACAGTCCTTCCCAAAAAGGTTGTAACTGATGTTTCAGTGAATGAGAATAATCCTATTGCTTATGTCGTTGAGTCTTTTAATATTTGGCATGAAAGATTGGGACATGTTAATTATAAATCTATAAGTAGACTAATAAGCATGAACATGATTCCAAAATGCAAAACAAGTAAAGACAAATGTGAAGTATGCGTACAAGCGAAACTCACAAAAACGCCATCACCCCATGTAGAGAGAACAACCGAACCTCTAGGACTAATTCACACTGATTTATGTGATTTAAAGTTCGTGCAAACTAGAGGCGGTAAGAAGTACTTTGTAACCTTCATAGACGATTGCACACGATATTGTTATGTATATCTGTTACATAGCAAAGATGAAACTTTGGAAAAGTTTAAAGAATACAAGTTGGAAGTTGAGAACCAACTTAGTAAAAAGATTAAAATGATCCGAAGTGATAGAGGAGGCGAGTATAGTGAACCATTTAATGCATTCTGTAGAGAACATGGAATCGTTCATCAAACTACTGCGCCTTACTCACCTGAATCTAACGGGGTTGCGGAACGAAAGAACCGAACTCTCAAAGAAATGATGAATGCAATGCTGCAAGAATCTGGGTTATCCCAGAACATGTGGGGGGAAGCGCTGCTCACCTCCAACTACATTCTCAACAAAATACCGCATAAGGTGACTGGAAAGACGCCTTATGAGTTGTGGAAAGGTAATGTACCTTCATACAAATACCTCAAAGTGTGGGGGTGCCTAGCAAAAGTGGCGATACCACCCCCTAAGAAGGTCTCAATAGGACCAAAAACCATTGATTGTATCTTCATCGGGTATGCACACAATAGTAGTGCGTATCGTTTCTTGGTATACAAGTCTGATATACCAGACATACATGCAAATACAATAATGGAATCAAGAAATGCATCCTTCTTCGAAAACACGTTCCCGTGTAAGGATAAAGAGTATCCGAAACGGACTCGTGAAGAAGGCGAAGCAAGCACTTCTGTTCAACCAACAGAAGAGGACAATGATGAACCTAGACGTAGCAAAAGAGCTAGAAAGGAAAAATCATTTGGTCCTGATTTCGAAATGGCTTATCTTTTGGAAAATGAACCTAGAACATTCAAAGAAGCCATGTCAACACCAGATGCACCTGCTTGGAAGGAAGCGGTAAAAAGTGAAATCGACTCCATTATGCAAAATCATACATGGGAGTTAGCTGAGTTGCCATCCGGTTCGAAAGCTCTTGGGAGCAAATGGATTTTCAAAAGAAAATTAAAAACCGATGGCTCAATCGATAAGTACAAGGCTAGGCTTGTGGTGCAAGGATTTAGGCAAAAAGAAGGCTTGGATTTCTTTGACACCTACTCTCCAGTAACGAGAATAACTTCAATAAGAATGCTAATAGCCATTGCAGCTATACGCAATCTAGAAATACATCAAATGGATGTAAAAACAGCTTTTCTAAATGGAGAACTAGAAGAGGAAATTTATATGAAACAACCTGAGGGTTATGTTGTCCCTGGACAGGAACACAAAGTGTGTAGACTTGTGAAATCCTTATATGGACTTAAGCAAGCTCCTAAGCAGTGGCACGAAAAATTTGACCAAGTAATGATGTCAAATGGTTTCAAAATAAATGAATGTGACAAGTGTATCTATGTCAAGGAAACTGCAAAAGGATACATTCTGTTGTGCCTATATGTGGATGACATACTCATCATAGGCAGCAACAATGACATGATTAAACAAACCAAGAACATGCTTAATGGAAAGTTTGACATGAAAGACTTGGGACTAGCGGATGTGATCTTAGGGATCAAAATATTTAGACATTCAGAAGGAATAGTCTTGTCTCAACAACATTACGCCGAGGCGGTACTTGAACGATTCAAGAACCATTCAAATGGGATTGCGAAAATTCCGGTGGACCCGCATCTCAAACTGAAGAAAAACTCGGGTAATGGCATATCACAGTTAGAGTATGCTCGTGTGATAGGAAGTCTTATGTACTTGACAAATTGTACAAGACCAGACTTAGCACATGCTGTCAACGTACTGAGTAGATATACCAGTAATCCAGGACACAATCACTGGAAAGCAATAACTCGAGTATTAAACTACTTGCGACATACTCGGAGTTACGGGCTGCACTATGGAAGATACCCAGCCACTCTGGAAGGCTATAGCGATGCTAACTGGATATCGGATTCAAAAAACTCAAAATCCACCAGTGGGTATGTATTCACGCTGGGTGGTGCAGCTGTATCATGGAAATCCTCAAAACAAACGTTATTGGCCAGATCCACAATGGAATCTGAGTTCATTGCTTTAGACAAAGCAGCTGAAGAAGCAGAATGGCTTCGAAACTTTATGGAGGATATTCCTTTGTGGGAAAAACCAGTGCCAGCTTTAGGTGTACACTGTGATAGTCAATCGGCTATCTCTCGGACACTGAACACAATATATAATGGTAAGTCTCGCCACATAAGACGACGACATAAAACCATAAGACAATTGCTCTCAACTGGTGTAATCTCAATCGATTATATCAAGTCAGCTGACAACCTAGCAGATCCGTTCACTAAGGGATTGTCAAGAGAGCAAGTTGTAAAGTCATCTAGAGGAATGGGTTTAAAGCCTATGACTAAAGAGGATGCTTGATGACAACCCTACCTAAGTGATTGGAGATCCCAAGAAATAGGTTCAAGGGGAAAACAAATTCAAGACGAATCTAGAAGCGCACTTGGAGATATTATATCTTCTTCCCCAGTTCCTAGGATGATAAAAGTGCGATGGCAAAGTAGAGGTTAAGCATTTGCTTTTAATGATTCCATAGACGTTAGGGTATTGGTAATACCATCTACGGTCAATCACCTTATGAGTGTGAAATGGGGCCGTTTCTAGGAGAAAGAAGAGAGGCTACTTTCTCCAAGTTCACTCATGAATAACCAGGGATGTTCACGGCCAAAATGAACACAATCAAGAACCTAGTTCTGTGAGAAGATGAAACTGTGTGTTTGTTATTGTCTAGGTTTACGTCAAAGTCCGGGTGGTTCAAGACATCATGTTCACTACCTGGTCGAGTAAATCCGATAGCTACTCACAATGGGTGGTTCAAGGCTGAAAAACGCCACCAGCTCAGATGCAGTGATTCTTCGCCCGTACTCTCAAAATTTCTGTCTGTCTTGTCTAAGCACGTGTAATAGAATCATTTCTATTCATGTGGGGGATTGTTGGAACTGATTTTTGATTGGACTTCCGGGCACTTTTCTGGTGGGCTGCGGTCACCGGTTGTGCCGGATTATGGGAGCGTTGGCTTCGTCTCCGCGAGCACTACGCCGTAGTGTACTCACACGTCAAAATCGGGTTCCGTTTGAATGAGAAATGAAGGCTCAAAGTTGGTTGCTTGACTAAGTTCAAAGAACAATTTTGGAGCTGATTTTTGACTAAGGGTTTTGTTCCACATCGAAAATTGGGGTGGGAATATGAAGGGTTTATATACCCCAAACCCCATACCCTTGGTAAGCCCTTGGGAGAGGTATGGAGAGAGGACACGGGGGGCCCTCGCGCGGTCCGTCCGTCCGTCCGGTCCTGGTCCGTGGTCCGTGGTTCGTGGTCCGTGGTCCGTGGCTCGTGGCTCGTGGCTCGTGGCCCGTGGCTCGTGGTCCGTGGTCCGTGGCTCGTGGCTCGTGGCCCGTGGTCTTGTGGTCTTGTGGTCTTGTGGTCTTGTGGAATGGGCCGTAGGCCCAAGCAGCAGCAGCTTAGCTTCTTTTTGAAGTGGGCTGGATCTGGAAGTTGGGCTTCCAGATTGGGCTGTGAACTGCCTCGTTGGGGACGCCCAACTGAGTCAGCAACAACCTCCACGATCTGCTCCACTCCTCCACAACTGACTCCACCTCGTTGGTGTCGTCGGTTCCGAGATCTCCTCCTCCACTAACAGATCAGAAACTCTTTTTAAGGAGAGTTCTGCCTCTGATTCTGAACATCCGAAATTACACAGTCTCCCATCTCTTCTCTTCTTCTCCTTCTCTGAGAGTACGACACAGAAACTGGTTCGTTTGGCTTCTGCTTTTGATTGTGCAAACCAGAAGAATTCGTAGTTGTATCCTGGGATTCTCAACGCCGGTAACCGTCACATATACGGGGCGTTACAGAATTAAGGAAAGATATTCTTTCTCGACTCTACGCACCAGATTCGTCAAGAACACTTCGGTATAATTTTTTCCTTAATTTTGTTCTTCAATAATTTCTTTACAGATTGTTATAAACGCGGATTACAGGTCCTACAATCTTAATTCTGTACAATTTTATCCTGTCGCTAACAATCTGTTTGAGTTTTAAAGGAACAGAAAGTTACATCCCGAAGAAAATTGTCTGTACTTTTACAGTTTCGGATCTGTGTTCAGATTCGAGTAAAAACGCAAATTCATCCTTTTAAATTGTGAGGTTGCTGTTGTATTTACAGAACCAGGTTGCTGTTGTATTACAGAACCGAAAAACTGTTTTTACAGTTCACAGATTTCTGATTCTGTATTTACAGATTGCAGAATCTGTGTTTTACAGTTCGCAGGAATTCAGATCTGTTTTACAGATTCGTGATTTCTGGAATTTTTTACAGTTCGCAGGAATTCAGATATGTTTTACAGATTCGTGATTTCTGGAACTTTTTACAGTTCGCAGTTTTCAGTTCTGTTTACAGATTCCTGAATTACTGGTTCTGAGTTTAACAGATTCGCAGAATCTGGTTCTGTAATTTTTACAGTTCGCAGATTGCTGGTTTCTGCATTTACAGATTCGCAGAATCTGGTTCTGTAATTTTTACAGTTCGCAGATTGCTGGTTTCTGCATTTACAGATTCGCAGATTCTGGTTCTGTAATTTTTACAGTTCGCAGATTGCTGGTTTCTGCATTTACAGATTCGCAGATTCTGGTTCTGTAATTTTTACAGTTCGCAGATTGCTGGTTTCTGTATTTACAGATTCGCAGATTCTGGTTCTGTAATTTTTACAGTTGCAGATTTCTGGTTTCTGCATTTACAGTTCTGCAGAAAACTGTGTTTTTTCAGAATTTTGAAATCTGTTTTGCAGAGTTACTTCTAAGTCATACTAATATTTGTTTGTCTCATTGAACAGATATAATGACTAACGGAGATGAGAAAACTGTTGCTGACGCTGGAAAGGTCACTGGGTCGCCCCGAATTCAGTTTGGGACTGTGCCTCTCGATCAGGCTCAGATACTTGATAGGGATCAAGTTCAGAACAGTCCGGGTCATGAGAGTCCGATCAAGGAACCCCCCCCGGTTGTCCAACTGGATCTGCCACCAGTGCCTATTCATTCGGCTGAACCGAGTCATCCGGCTGAAACGAGTCATCTGGCTCAACCTCTTCATCCGGGTCAAATGAGCCATCCGGTTCAAATGAGTCATCCGGGTCAAATGAGCCATCCGGTTCAAATGAGTCATCCGGGTCAATTGAGCTATCTGGGTCAAACAAGTCACCCAGGTCAAACGAGTCATCCAATGGATCTGCCTGATGTTCAGTTGCCTCATCTGTATGTTCCCCACAGACCGTATGTGACAACTATGCCGAACACAATCCATGCTGGGATCCTACCCGAAAAATTTGACGGGAAAGGGTTCAAAATATGGTCTCAGAAGATGGAGTTCTTTCTGAGTATGCTGGGTTTGGACAGGTTCTTGAAGGAGGGGAAACCTAGGTTCTCCCCACATGACACTGATGCCCTATCTGATTGGGCGAAAGGGGACTATGCATGCAGAGGGTATCTTACTCATCGCATGATTGACTCGCTGTACAAGGTCTACTGTAACCATAACACCGCTAAGGAATTGTGGGATACTTTGACAAAGAAGTACAGGACACAGGATGCTGGCTCAAAGAAAGCGGCAGTAGCAAAGTTTCTGAACTACAAGATGGTAGATTCAAGGTCAGTCGTGGAACAGGTTGAAGAACTACAACTGATCGTCCATGAAGTAATCTCGGAAGGAATGACCATCTGTGAGGCTTTCCAGGTAGGTGCCATCATTGAGAAGCTTCCTCCATCCTGGGAGCAATTCAAGGTTTACTTGTTGCTAAAACAAAAGGCAATGAGGATTGAAGACCTGATCGTGAGGCTTCGGGTCGAGGAAAACAATAAGAGGGCAAATCAAGTTGGGCTCTCTAACAAGGCAAACCTGGCTGAGCATCGAGACAAGGGGAAGAACAAGAAGTTTCAACCTCAAAACACCACAAACTTCAAGAAGCAAGGAGCAAAGAAGTTCAGTGGAAAATGCCACAAGTGTGATAAGGTTGGTCACAAGGCAGACGAGTGTCGCAGCAAGCCCGACAACAGAAGAGACAAAGGGAAGAAGTCTCAAGCAAATTTAGCTGAAAACTCGCTGACAGCAGACGATCTGTGTGCGGTGACTGAAGTGAATTTGGTTGGGAGCAACCCAAAGGAGTGGTGGTACGATACAGGTACCACTAGACACATCTGCTCGGATAAGGGATTGTTTACCACTTATCAGAAAAGCCGAACAGATGAGAAGCTCTTCATGGGAAACTCTGCGACATCCAAGGTTGAAGGTATTGGGAAGATCGTGCTCAAGATGACTTCTGAAAAGGAGCTGACTCTCAACAATGTGCTTCATGTGCCAGACATTCGAAAGAATCTGATCTCGGGGACTCTTCTCAACAAGAATGGGTTCTGTATCAAGTTTGTGTCTGATAAGTTAGTTCTTTCTAAGAATGGGATTTATGTGGGGAAGGGTTATGTGAAGGATGGGCTGGTCAAAATGAATGTAATGACAGTCCTTCCCAAAAAGGTTGTAACTGATGTTTCAGTGAATGAGAATAATCCTATTGCTTATGTCGTTGAGTCTTTTAATATTTGGCATGAAAGATTGGGACATGTTAATTATAAATCTATAAGTAGACTAATAAGCATGAACATGATTCCAAAATGCAAAACAAGTAAAGACAAATGTGAAGTATGCGTACAAGCGAAACTCACAAAAACGCCATCACCCCATGTAGAGAGAACAACCGAACCTCTAGGACTAATTCACACTGATTTATGTGATTTAAAGTTCGTGCAAACTAGAGGCGGTAAGAAGTACTTTGTAACCTTCATAGACGATTGCACACGATATTGTTATGTATATCTGTTACATAGCAAAGATGAAACTTTGGAAAAGTTTAAAGAATACAAGTTGGAAGTTGAGAACCAACTTAGTAAAAAGATTAAAATGATCCGAAGTGATAGAGGAGGCGAGTATAGTGAACCATTTAATGCATTCTGTAGAGAACATGGAATCGTTCATCAAACTACTGCGCCTTACTCACCTGAATCTAACGGGGTTGCGGAACGAAAGAACCGAACTCTCAAAGAAATGATGAATGCAATGCTGCAAGAATCTGGGTTATCCCAGAACATGTGGGGGGAAGCGCTGCTCACCTCCAACTACATTCTCAACAAAATACCGCATAAGGTGACTGGAAAGACGCCTTATGAGTTGTGGAAAGGTAATGTACCTTCATACAAATACCTCAAAGTGTGGGGGTGCCTAGCAAAAGTGGCGATACCACCCCCTAAGAAGGTCTCAATAGGACCAAAAACCATTGATTGTATCTTCATCGGGTATGCACACAATAGTAGTGCGTATCGTTTCTTGGTATACAAGTCTGATATACCAGACATACATGCAAATACAATAATGGAATCAAGAAATGCATCCTTCTTCGAAAACACGTTCCCGTGTAAGGATAAAGAGTATCCGAAACGGACTCGTGAAGAAGGCGAAGCAAGCACTTCTGTTCAACCAACAGAAGAGGACAATGATGAACCTAGACGTAGCAAAAGAGCTAGAAAGGAAAAATCATTTGGTCCTGATTTCGAAATGGCTTATCTTTTGGAAAATGAACCTAGAACATTCAAAGAAGCCATGTCAACACCAGATGCACCTGCTTGGAAGGAAGCGGTAAAAAGTGAAATCGACTCCATTATGCAAAATCATACATGGGAGTTAGCTGAGTTGCCATCCGGTTCGAAAGCTCTTGGGAGCAAATGGATTTTCAAAAGAAAATTAAAAACCGATGGCTCAATCGATAAGTACAAGGCTAGGCTTGTGGTGCAAGGATTTAGGCAAAAAGAAGGCTTGGATTTCTTTGACACCTACTCTCCAGTAACGAGAATAACTTCAATAAGAATGCTAATAGCCATTGCAGCTATACGCAATCTAGAAATACATCAAATGGATGTAAAAACAGCTTTTCTAAATGGAGAACTAGAAGAGGAAATTTATATGAAACAACCTGAGGGTTATGTTGTCCCTGGACAGGAACACAAAGTGTGTAGACTTGTGAAATCCTTATATGGACTTAAGCAAGCTCCTAAGCAGTGGCACGAAAAATTTGACCAAGTAATGATGTCAAATGGTTTCAAAATAAATGAATGTGACAAGTGTATCTATGTCAAAGAAACTGCAAAAGGAAACTGCAAAGAAACTGCAACAATGACATGATCAAACAAACCAAGAACATGCTTAATGGAAAGTTTGACATGAAAGACTTGGGACTAGCGGATGTGATCTTAGGGATCAAAATATTTAGACATTCAGAAGGAATAGTCTTGTCTCAACAACATTACGCCGAGGCGGTACTTGAACGATTCAAGAACCATTCAAATGGGATTGCAAAAAGTCCGGTGGACCCGCATCTCAAACTGAAGAAAAACTCGGGTAATGGCATATCACAGTTAGAGTATGCTCGTGTGATAGGAAGTCTTATGTACTTGACAAATTGTACAAGACCAGACTTAGCACATGCTGTCAACGTACTGAGTAGATATACCAGTAATCCAGGACACAATCACTGGAAAGCAATAACTCGAGTATTAAACTACTTGCGACATACTCGGAGTTACGGGCTGCACTATGGAAGATACCCAGCCACTCTGGAAGGCTATAGCGATGCTAACTGGATATCGGATTCAAAAAACTCAAAATCCACCAGTGGGTATGTATTCACGCTGGGTGGTGCAGCTGTATCATGGAAATCCTCAAAACAAACGTTATTGGCCAGATCCACAATGGAATCTGAGTTCATTGCTTTAGACAAAGCAGCTGAAGAAGCAGAATGGCTTCGAAACTTTATGGAGGATATTCCTTTGTGGGAAAAACCAGTGCCAGCTTTAGGTGTACACTGTGATAGTCAATCGGCTATCTCTCGGGCACTGAACACAATATATAATGGTAAGTCTCGCCACATAAGACGACGACATAAAACCATAAGACAATTGCTCTCAACTGGTGTAATCTCAATCGATTATATCAAGTCAGCTGACAACCTAGCAGATCCGTTCACTAAGGGATTGTCAAGAGAGCAAGTTGTAAAGTCATCTAGAGGAATGGGTTTAAAGCCTATGACTAAAGAGGATGCTTGATGGCAACCCTACCTAAGTGATTGGAGATCCCAAGAAATAGGTTCAAGGGGAAAACAAATTCAAGACGAATCTAGAAGCGCACTTGGAGATATTATATCTTCTTCCCCAGTTCCTAGGATGATAAAAGTGCGATGGCAAAGTAGAGGTTAAGCATTTGCTTTTAATGATTCCATAGACGTTAGGGTATTGGTAATACCATCTACGGTCAATCACCTTATGAGTGTGAAATGGGGCCGTTTCTAGGAGAAAGAAGAGAGGCTACTTTCTCCAAGTTCACTCATGAATAACCAGGGATGTTCACGGCCAAAATGAACACAATCAAGAACCTAGTTCTGTGAGAAGATGAAACTGTGTGTTTGTTATTGTCTAGGTTTACGTCAAAGTCCGGGTGGTTCAAGACATCATGTTCACTACCTGGTCGAGTAAATCCGATAGCTACTCACAATGGGTGGTTCAAGGCTGAAAAACGCCACCAGCTCAGATGCAGTGATTCTTCGCCCGTACTCTCAAAATTTCTGTCTGTCTTGTCTAAGCACGTGTAATAGAATCATTTCTATTCATGTGGGGGATTGTTGGAACTGATTTTTGACTGGACTTCCGGGCACTTTTCTGGTGGGCTGCGGTCACTGGTTGTGCCGGATTATGGGAGCGTTGGCTTCGTCTCCGCGAGCACTACGCCGTAGTGTACTCACACGTCAAAATCGGGTTCCGTTTGAATGAGAAATGAAGGCTCAAAGTTGGTTGCTTGACTAAGTTCAAAGAACAATTTTGGAGCTGATTTTTGACTAAGGGTTTTGTCCCACATCGAAAATTGGGGTGGGAATATGAAGGGTTTATATACCCCAAACCCCATACCCTTGGTAAGCCCTTGGGAGAGGTATGGAGAGAGGACACGGGGGGCCCTCGCGCGGTCCGTCCGTCCGTCCGGTCCTGACCCGTGGTCTTGTGGTCTTGTGGTCTTGTGGTCTTGTGGTCTTGTGGAATGGGCCGTAGGCCCAAGCAGCAGCAACTTAGCTTCTTTTTGAAGTGGGCTGGATCTGTGGCACATGCTGTCCACCTAAAAATGTTTAACATGAAAAAATAGATGTTTTAGGTCTACGGTATCCCTGAGACTGGAAATCCTTTCATTTAATCATCAAAGACACCAAATGGTATTTGTTCAGTCTATACTCATAATACAAATGCATGTTCAGTATATCATGCAACATTCAAACGTTCAATCAATGGTTGATTTTCTTTTGATGATTTGTTTCCTCAGTTGACTATGGAATCCCCAACCTCCTACCACTTCAGGTAATCTCCTTCTATATAAATTAGCTTATGTTCTGTTTACTTAATTTTTACTGAGTTTCCAATTGGTGTCCTTAAATTGTGATTCAGATTGTTCATTAATTGATTTATGAGTTTCATCAATTTGTTAGATCCACGATCTGAATGGAATTCCTTATTATAGTTCTCAATATATGCAAGAATCCAAGAAAGACAGAGACTAAATTTGCAGAGTTAAATTCGCCCTCAAGAGAGTGAAAAATATGAAATTCATAAAAATCATGCAATTGATATGGGCATACATGAATCTTCTCCTTCAGTATATTTCAATAAATTTGTGAGTGGAATATTTTCTTAATGTTTCTAATCAAAGAGTGACAAGGCTTGAATAAATTCATGACCTTCAAGTTTTTTCCGCTAATCATGCTTATGTGTTATAGTTTGTGCATATTTTGGAGTAAACACCCTATTCTCTTGAAACTATTTTGATAAGTGTATTGTTTTATTGGTTCCTGAATGGAGATACAGGACTAACCTGAACGTAACTGGACCTACACTGAGCAACTCACAACCACTTTTGATGACACAAGGTCGGATTAAGATCGTGGATCTGCTAGGATTTTGATGGACGATGGGGATTGAAGTCGACGGTGGCGGCGATTGTGGTCAACGACGACGGACGTTTGGGTGAAGCTGATGTCGAGGAGGCTTCAAGAGATCGTTGTGACAACGATCGAACGAATCTTGGTCTTCGACAAGTGTTATCTTCCTTGACTCAGTCGTCGATCTAGGAAGACTAGCTTGACTCGGACACGATAAGCAAGTGACGTCTTTCTTGACTCAGTCGTCGATCTAGAAAGACTCACTTGACTCGAACTAACCCAAGGAATCCACCTAGGGTTCTTTCAAGGTTTGGAGGTCGAACTATGTGTAAACAACAGATCGATCTCACAAGCCAATATCAGACCAAGCGTTGACTTCTTGCAATTCAATATCAAAACTCAGGCCAATATCAAACCAAGCGTTGACTTCTTGCAATTCAATATCAAACCAAAAACTGCAGCTAAACAACGTCAAAACCTAAAAGGAAGAGTAATTCTCAATTTTTCAAAGTCTGTCTAAAACCCTAGAAAAACACACATTAATTAGCTTTCCCGAAATGTTTGATTCTCAAGGAAGGAAACTCTAGAAAAGCCCTAAAATCTCAAATCTTGTTCTGGTCATGGCGGCCTCGTCCAATCTCGAATGGGCCTCAAATTTGGACACAATGAATATAAGCCCATGTACTAAAACATATCCAAAGGAGAGCATATTCCGATCTTTCGTTTGCCCAAACGAACAGAAACAAGTTCGGATCTTGCAACAATCATATATTCCTCATTGGGCCTCTGTTGGGCTTCAACTTTGGACATGATCAAGATAGACCCAAGAAGTATACTCTCGCCAAATATCTTCTCAATTGAACCCCCGAGCCGTCCAGTCCACTCTGCCCTAGTTCCAGTCCATTTTTGATAGCATCCCCTCTTATCATCTTCACGACCTTCAGCTCGGCTGCGGGTTCGCCTCACGGATTGTTCCGAGTGATGCTCCAGCGTACGTACATCAACTTTTGACCTCCTTATTGCAGAGACTAAGGCATTGATGAGAGGGCTTCAACTAGGGGTGGTTGTGGGGATTAGAAAGTTGGGGGTGGAGTCTTGATTGTGCAAACCCGACTCCTTGAATAAAGATCGCAAGAAGTGGCCTACCTCCATTTGTTTTCTTTTTTAATATATCTTTGATTTATCTAGACATTTTAGTCATATCCTTTGGACTCATGCTTACAGTGAAGCCAATAGTGTGGCTCATGAGTTGGTTAGGATAGATCCTCGGGAAGTAGGTCCGAGAGTTTAGGATAATAGTCAACTTCTGAACATTTGAAAATTTGTAATCTGATTGTTGAGCAAAGTATGAATGAGACAATAAGTTCATTTGACACTTTTTCCATCAACAAATTATATCAAAATTATTTGCATTAGTACTTTCATTCTAAAAAAAATCACTATTTCAAATTCAACACATATACGAAATGCCTAATAGTATTGAAATTCTTAGAGAACATATGGGAGATTGTAAACATCCTAATCTTCGGCTCAAACATACATCATCTCTCTACTCACTATAGATGACCGATCAATGAGTTTCAGTTGTCGTCGGTGTATTTGAGCGACGCGGCCCCTGTCAGCAAATTGATTTAAGCCTCCGTTAATAATAGGGAAAGTGTCGGGTGAGAATAATCTTATCTATATAAAAGTTGGCTGTCCATTGCCAAAATTGAATGAAATTGGTACCAATTTAATGCATTACTCATTTCTTAATCACCTCCTATTGGACTTTTGGGCATGTATTTAAATATCTTTTTTATATCCCTATGTTATATTTATTTATAGTCTACTTGATTAAGTCATAAATTAAATTAATGTGTGAGCTTCTCTTATGACAATGCAAACTTATTCTAATATTATGTTTTAAAACTACTTCAAACATAAATATAAGGAAATAAAAAATACTTATATTTAAAAATATTAATAAATTTGATAACAACAACAACATATTAACAAATAATGTATAACTATATTAAATCACATACGAAAATCCGTAATTTTCTCGCGCGGAGCGCGAGGCCCGTATCTAGTTTTTAAAATACGAACATGAGAATGATGCACATTAGTAGTAAATTGGTGCACAATTAGTACTAATTTGGTGCACATTCGTGACAAACTTGAAAACATCCAAAATTTGAAGAACATTTATTTTTTAAAGAACATTTACTGAGAAATTGAAGAACATTCAGGTAAAAATTGTATATGTGCATCACTTTTTCAAAAGGTATGCTTCAAAATTTTGATGCACATTTAAGTGCATTTTGATGCACATTAGTTATTCACATGTTCTCATTTTAAAAACTATTCTCACCGGAACCGCATCCTTAATAATATATATATGTCATGATTATATTAGCGTAATAATATATAAGTTTTATACAAGACTAAAAACCCGCGCGTAGCGCGGAAAACCATTTTCTAGTATATTATAAATTTGGATGTTTTAGGCAATAAATTCCAAACTTTATAGTGAAGTTTTAATGAGTCTCTCCGTCCGGATTAGCCTTTTCATTAATGGGCCGTGTGTTCATCAGGTCATGCTCTTTCTAAGTGGGCCTGTTAATCCCCTAACAAGACCCCAACTCAATACCTCTTCATATGGCGCAAAACGAGGCCCTTTGCCCTTTATTACACTCTTTGAGTGTAATATAACATCCCTTCTAATCTAAAGTGGTAACTAACTCTTCCCCTTTTTTAATTAATTTTTTTATAGAAAATTATATATACCCCTCCTAATTAAACTCCCACCCCTTTCCATTCATTTTTTTCGAGCCCGTTACTTTCCTCTTTCTCTCCTTTCACTCCACCTTCCTCTTCCAAGCATTCCGGAGGATTTCGCCGCGATTTCTCCTCGTTTCTCGTCGATTTCGAGCTTCCTTACTCTCGCGCGATCTCCAGGTACGTTTTTTCTTCTTTTTTGGTTGATTTCTGTAGAAATTAGGGTTGTCATCGCTGATTTGTTGTTTTTCTGTAATACAGTTGTTCAAATCTTGTTTCTGTGTGAATTTCGACCAAATTTCATCTATAATCACTCACAGGTATGTATCTAGTTCAGTTTTTGCTTCTGTTTTGTGTTTTTAGGTTTTACGGTTTGATTTGGAGTTCGATTTTGCTTTTTTCTACTTGATTACAGTGTTGTTTTTGTGTGTTTTCCTTGCTAATTGCACTTTTTTTACTGTATCTCTTTGATTTTTACTTGTCTGTCCCTTTGCATGTGTTGATTACAGATTTGTTTGTTTAATTTTCGTATTTGTCATCATATGTATGATATTTAGTTTTATTTTTTGTTTCTCATTGTTGTTTTCGTGTAATTTATGTTAGTTTTGTAGTTTCGATGACAGTTAGTTTGGTTATAAATCTGGTTTTTGTTTTGATGACAATGTGTTGTGTGTGTGTTTTATGTTGAGGACAGTTTGTTTAGTGAAATCTTAGTAATATACTATTTGCGATGATAATGTTTTTGTTTTGATGACAATGTGTGTTTTATGTTGAGGACAACTTGTTTAGTGAGATCTCAACATTATACTATTTGTTGATGACAATGTGTTTGTCATCGGTATCCAGATTTCCCCTTGATTACAGTGTTCTTTGCTCTATTTTATTTTTTGTGCATTACAATATTTGATGACAAATACATTTTGTTCAAATGCGGATGACAACGTGGATGACAATTTGTTTTGATCAAATACAGTTTTTAGTACTCTTGATGACAGTATTTTGCTCTATTTGATGACAGTAATTATTTAAAAGTTTTTAGATTTGATTTCAAAATCTTCTATATTAGGATTTGATTGTCTATTTCTTCTTGTTGATGACAGTAATTTTTGTTTTTGTTCTAATAATTTATATTAGTTCTCTTTGATGACAATTTAGTGCTTTATATTTTGTTTTATTGTTGAATTTTATGACAGTAGTTATTTATGGTTTTTGAGATTATGATTACAGTTTCTTGTATGCTGTATTAAAGTTTTTTTCTTTTGTTTTCCTTTCTTAGTCTAAGATGGATATCTCGAAAGTGGAATATGTTTGCCGGCTTCTGAAAAGAGAAACAAATGTTGTCATCAATTTTTGGTGTTTGCTGTATTTTGTTTTGTCTTTCTATGACATTGTCCACTCTGAATTCAAGGATGGATTTCATATGTCAAACTAATTAAATTTTCGCACTTGATGATCCTTTCGTTATCAAATTTGGTTTGCTTTAGTTTTTATTACGGTATGATTTTCTGATTTTATTTAGCAATTTGCTATGTTTCCTTTTTGATAGATTTTGCAACTACTGAAAAATATGCTCTTAATGCTCTCATTAGACTCTTTGACACCAAAGTATGCCTTAAGAGTTTAACATGGACGTTGTACTTTGTCGAATTGGTGGCATTCAAAAGCCTTCAGCTGAAGTGATTACCTATCTCAAGCAAGTTTTATCTATTTCCTAAATGCATTACAACGTATAGGTCAAAACAATATTTCATATGTCAGCCATCGGAGTTAAAAGTCAGTTCTTTGTAGTTAAATCTTAATATATCATTTAGAAATTACTCCCTCTGTCCCACTATATAAGCCCCATTTCATCCCCGCACGTATGTCGATGCGCGTTTTGTTTTGTCAATATTTCTAGTTATGTATTAGTAAAAAATATAAAAAATTGAAATTGTTATAGTACTTGTTAAGACGAATCAAACAAGACCCCACATGACTATGTTTCCGCTTGTACATTGGAAGAAATCGAGAAGATTATCTCAGATTGTAAATAGTGTCGGAAAATGAAATGAGGCTTATAAAATGGGACGGAGGGAGTAGTTTTTTTGCTGAACAACTTCGTACATATATTTGCTTACTTTACTTTCCTATCGTGTAAGAAACATTCCACAGTTCGGTCAAGGTCTTATGACAACCATGAATTAAAATTCGGTGGAAATGATAACCAGGTAAGTATATATCTCTAATGAGGCCAGAAGTCATTAAAACATGGTGCTTATAAAGCTCTGAGTGAACTTTCATCTTGCAAATTTTTGTGTGGATTTTACATTCAAGATTATTATAATAAAAAATTATTATAATAAAAATTATTATCTTCTACAACCCCTTTTCTCCTCCTATTAGCTCAAACACCCATCATCTATCTACTCACTATGGATGACCAATCAAATAATTCAAACATTGATGATACATTTTGAGCCACGCAGCCCATGCAAACTATTGAATTTATACAAACATATTATAAAAACCACAATAAGATATCAGTCAGATCAAAAGAATAAGATATCAGATCCTTTCTCTACGAGTAACAATCCTAAGGGGAATTATTTATGTGTATATTGTGAATACACTTTTCGTGTCTTATATCTTAAGTGTCTTTATGCCTTAAAGAAGAGAATGTTTGTCACCATCAAAAAGGGGGAATTTGTTGAGGCTCCTTCATGTTTTGAATGGAAACAAACATTCTGCTAATAAATTGTCTGAGTATTTCAGGATCGTTACTGAGAAAGGAACGTTACACAGCAGTGTTCTATTTTAGGAAAGCTCGATCGGAGAGAGAGCGAGATAAGGAAAGATCTGATTGAAGATATATTCGAAGAAGATTACAATCTTGGCAGTTGGGCGAATGAGTTTTTAAGAAAGGAAATATTATCTTTTCCTAAAAGATATTATTTCCTTATAGAATTTATTCCATTGTTTTTAACCTAGACTATCTTAGTATAAAAGCTAGGTTTTAGGCATAAGAATTTTTTGACGCATTGATTGAACTTTCACGGCTGAGAAATTCAGAGAAGAAGAAGAAGAGCAATTCTTAGGCTTAGAGGTTGAGTTCGGGCTCGAGTGAGAGGAGTGATTCGTGATCGTAATCCGAGCTCTCTTTTGTAACGAACAAGAAATCAATAAGATAAGTATACCCTTCTAAATCCTTCAAGTGAGAAGCTTGAAGGTGGTGGTTTTACTCAACACTTAGTGGTTGAGGTTTCCACTCTAAATCTTGTGTCAAAGTTTACTTCTTGCATATTATTATTCCGCTGCTATACCTCATGAGGAACAATACCTATTGTTCCCTAGGAAGTAACTGTGCTAATCGATCCAACACTCTGCTTCTCCTCCTTCTTCATAAATATCCACAATGTGGGAGTTGGAGTATCACTTTTTTAATCTTTGTAGCAATAGGTTGAATAAGTAAAATATTATTATCTTCTGCAGAGATTAATTTAGGGATTAGTTTTAAATCATCTGGAGTTACAAATTGAGTATGAAGAGGTTAGAAACGAGTTTGGAGATCAATGATGATTGCCTTTTTAATGTCTTATGGGTATAATGGTTAATTTTTTAATGTCTTCTGGGTTATAATAGATGATGTTTGTTTGCGGATCAACTTTTCATTATTTCATTATTGGATACAAATTCTCCACTGCAATTGAAAAGTTAAACTAGAGTATGGCTTGAGTTTTGGATCGTGGTCATGGTCGTGTATGTGGCTCAATGAAGATTATTTTGTTACGAGGGAAACGTCATGGTGAGGCTCCTGAAAAATCACTTCTAGACGAGAGTGCAATGTCATGGTAGTCTATTCAACACTTCCGTATGATTACTCCTATCTGGCTCGGTTTTGGTGGCACTTTATGTTTGATCGTGCTTTTCTCACTTTTGTTCTAGGTAGGCGGCGGACGACAGTGTAGATAGGCCGGACATTTAGGGTGTAGATAGGCGGCGGACGACGGTGTAGATGAAGAGAAGACGGAGAATGAGTAGGTTTAGAATTTAGAGATAAGAAATAAAAAGAATGGGACCTACATCATTAATTAGTACAAATTATCATTACTTTCTGTTAAAACCAACCAACTTTTTTTATATATATATATATATATATATATATATATATATAGACAACAATGACCTTGGGAAATAACGGTATAAAGGATAGGGTTATTTTAAGTAACTTACCCTATAATTAACTTGAATGTGCTCGGTCAGACATATAGCAAGTGGTGAGCTTCATTGCTTGTGCAATTTTATAGGGTAAGTTACTCGTAACCACCCTTAAATAAGTTATTGTATATAACCATTTTTTTTAAAAATAAATTATGTTATCAATCAATTATCTCTCTTTACTCTAATCGGGTTTTGACTGGTTTATGCTAATTAAATTGGGTTTTGGATTTATTAAATTCTAAACCGGGTTTGAGAGGATACTCTACGTCCGCCATCGACCCAAAACACACGCGTTACAGGGTAGTTACGATCGAATCCTATAAGAAAAAACGCCCCCAAAATAAAGTTGAAGTCATCGGTTCAACGACAGCTTCAAATTCTCCCCATTCAGATCTCCGACTCCATCCTCTCCTCCAACCAAAGATTGACTGGATCGAGACAAGTCTCAAAATCCGGATCCTCGTGAAACAGAAGAGGGATAGGTGATTGATAAAAAAAAAAATCAATAGTTATATATAATTACTAATTTAAGGGGTGATTGTAGCCTTATGGATAAAGTGCTCTATTAAATGGTGGGCTTCTAAAATTTTCTCACACATTTATCTATTATAAGCTGTTTAATTAAGTGATTATTCATTTTCCCTAACAATTCACCATAAATCGCTAATTCAACCAATTATTGAGGTTGTACATGTCCTTATCTCCAAAGTACAATTTCTTTTTCTATCGGATTAGACAGGCTAATAGCTACTCCGTATTTCCATACGTAATAAACTCTTAATTATAAGGATAAAATTTACTCTTACAAAATATGAGTCACTTAAGCTACTACTTGTCTATGTGAATCACACATAAATATTCACAAATTAAAGCCACATCTTAGTAAAAGTCCATACCATAACGGTCTCAAGATTGAACCCATACTTTGACAAAATGCCAATTTGCTTCGCTTCTTTTGGTTCTTCATAAAGATCTCACAGGATTCTTGCAGAGAAACATAGCATCAAGTTTAGCATAAAAGCATGGACATCACACAATTTGAACAGGCCGAAAGCTACCTGTTCCTGGTCCATAACTCTATCTCTACAGTCCAAATGCCCCTCTCTGCACATGATCCGGACGCCTTTTACTGGGCATACGAAACAGCCCCGTAATTTGGAGTTCCATAACTGCCCTGCAGAATCTTGCTCTGTTGCAAAATGGTTAAGAATCTCACAAGTTTCCATAGGCTTATTTTTTAGGATTAAAAAAATGATCTGACAACTGACTGGCAATATAAAGAGGTGACTTAGAGCATCTTCAACCATGAAATTATGGGTTACATGATTTGAGTTTCTAAACAATAAAAATAAATCAAAAACCAGAATTTTTGTGTGTCCCCATAAAATGAGTTTCAAGCAGTTGAAACTCTAGAGTGAAACTCACCTTGAGACAATAAAAAATTCTGACATTTTATTTTGATTTCTTTTTTAAAAAAAAGCCTATGAAACTCATGATTTCATGGATGAAGATGGCCTTATGAAGGATACTGAGTTACTGCTTCAGATTGATTATGAGAGACAGGCGTTTGCTTTCTTTTCTTAGGTGATGGTGAGATCTTGGTCTTCTTTCTCTTTGTGGTAACAGGACGAGAAGTTACTTCTTTGAAAGATTGATACCAGTCGTGGAGATTGATCACATCGCCATGCTCTTGTGCAAGCAGATACCTGATATGGTTGTGAAATTACAGAGTACAAAAATATTAAGATATAAGAAAAAATTACAGGCCTTTATCGAAAGATAACTATTGGTTTTTCAAAAGCCAGATTCATAAAAATAGAGTTCATTTAGGAAAATTAAGCTAATCAGGTTTTCTTTTATATTTGCGTTGTAAACTGTTATCCTCCGGTTGAATTAATTTTGTGTGCTATTACGGAAACAAATAACTTACATTATACAAGTATCATGAACAGATGGCATGAGCATGCTTTTCCCACTGCAGCAGCTACATGGTAGAAGTTTGGAGGACTCAATAAGATCAGATTGAACTCTTCTTCTAGGATCTCCAAGTAAAGCCTACAATAATGATGAGTTTGAGAAATTTGTTAGGTCAAGAATGCAATATTCTTGTTTCTACAAGAATTTCTTTGTTCACACTCGCTGTAAAATTTTAAGGGGTCATCATATTTGATTTAATTTGTTCTTCAAAGCTAATCATATATAACTCCAGGCAATTTTGATGTGGAATGGCAACCTGAATACTTACAAATCCAATGTCTCAAAAGTATCTTATTACTGTTTTAAACAGAAGCATTTGAACTACATTGTCATGAACATTCTCTTAATTCAGGAAAGCTTCCATGAATATTACTAAGACAAAGTAGTGAGATAAAATTATAGAAAACGATTTAATTATACACAGCCCCACCCACTCACGCACACACACAAAAGAACCTCTCTAACTTCTAAATGGACAGAATAAAAAGAGGGGAAAAATATACTTCAGTGGAGGATGCCTACAACTTTGCAATGTGTTGTTTAGGAAAATGGAAACTGATGCCAGTGTACTTACTAATTGAAGTTTGTCAACATCCTTGAAACAACAAATTTCATGAAAAGGTAGACACTCCATGGGCGTTATAAATCTGCATACACAAAGGTTCGGTGAAGCCATTGTTAATAACGAAGTTCATCACATTAAAACAACAAAAACAATGATGAAAAATAAGTGAGACTTCAAAACTTTTCACCTTAGCATCCATTCTATTAGTCTAGAAGCTTTGTCACTGAATGCTTTTGTTTCTTTTACATCCATTCTATCAGGAGGATTTTGGAATCTGTGTCTCCTACGAAATAGAAGGCAGCATTAACTGTCAGACCTGTAAATTCAAAAGCAAATTTATAACTGACTTACAAAAATCTAATCCTGTAGTTTTTTTCAGTAACTATGAGGACGTCCATACTGCAGAGGAGCAGGCATAGTGAATGATAGATATAGGACATAAAAACAAGAGAGAGATTTACATGGAGATGTCTTTTATGTTATGTCTGAGGTTACTTCCTTCTCCAGGTTTTAGTATAGAGCAGAGGTCCTTGACTTTCTCATAGATCTGTAGATAATATGTATGATTATTAGAAAATACAGAGCTTATTTTATTTGAAGGAAAAATCAACATAAACTGTAGCATTCTATTTAAGCGTAACAACACCAGAAATCTTGAAACTACATGGCCATACAGAGATAACCATAATCAACCATAATAGAGTAACTAAACCACCCCAAAAATCTTGATATTTCTTTGACCTCAATAACAAATACTTGTATATAATAAGAATATTTGGACCAATATGTAATCATAGTTGGTACTCTTACTTAAGCACACCTTTTAAGAGAAAGAGAGTACTACTCAAAAACCATTTCCTTGAACTTTACCAGACCAAATTTGGATTTTATAGCTACCAACAAGTCAAGTGCATAAAGAACATTTTGCACTTAGATCACATGAGCATATACCTGAATTCAGCGCAGTTATATACTTAAATGTTCCCTCTGAAATTATTGCACACTTCAACAAGGATTAAAAGCATATACATACCATTTGAACAAAAGAGCATATCCTCTTCATAAGCCAACCAAAAGAAAATCTAGCTTGAGTGAATTGAGGAAATGGTTGGAAGCAAATGTTTTGTGATATTGTTGCTTTATGTAAGTGATAGGATCCATGATGTGGGATAAAATAGAGAGTTAATGCTGGAAAGAGTTATCTCAGATATCTTTAATGTTATCTTGTTATATTAGGATAGAGAATATCTTTCTTCTTATTTATCTGTCCTTGTTATAAGGATTTAGGTTTATTATCCTTTGTTATCAGCAGCCTGTAAAAGGGCCTTTTATCATTCAATAAAGTTAAGCAGAATATTAATTAGGACGGTTCAGAGTAAACATAGAAGAGTTTAATAGCACGAACTGAAAACTATAGGGTAAATTAGCAAATTAGCATACAATATTTCTTTTTTCTACATAACTTCTTTGCTTCTCCTCTCTAGCCTAGAAAGTCAATTCGATTTACTAGATATTGGTTCTTCTCTCTGTAAATATGATATACAAAAACAATGGTTCATCTCCACTCTGAAAACCCCCACCCCTACTTATATAGATATGCATAAACTTGTTCAGGTTCTCATAAAAGTATATATTTTGCAAATTCAACTTTTTTTGTCCCTCACTATCACCATACCTCAGGAACATCTTCAACATGTTTTTCCCAGTCCTTGAGCAATTCATGCATCACTGCTGGTTGAAGACCCCTGATCAAAACTCAATCATATAAAAAACAGCACAAAGTGAAGCAGTATAACAATGCAAAACAAAAAGGAAAACAAATAAATAAGAAGCATATGTTACTACCTAATCATGTTAATGCATACAGATTAATGTTTAACAGAAAATGACAAACCGCCACCACTAAACCAGTAATCTGGCAAAGCAAAATATACTATTGTATGGACTAGGAGAAAGTAAATTAAGATAATCCAGTTGATCTAATAAATAAACATTTTAATTTTAGTTACATGAGATCAAATATTAATAAGGCTCCACAAAGTGACGTAGCAATAACATGAAGGAAGTTTATGAATCAGAAAATAATGAAACACTATAGCACCACGTAAATCATCTAGCACAGAGGATCTGTCACCTACCTCATCCTGCACACAACTTGGTTGAAAGGGCTGTTGGCATTATTATCACATCGTCCAAGCATACGTCCTTCACTGAAAAGAGATGATGCAGGCTCTTTTTGGGAGTTAAAATTGATATTTAAAGACCTTGATTTGGGTAATGTAGGATCAAGGGCCTCACAAAATAAATCTAGCAACTGCATTTTTTGAGATTTCCCAGCTTCGTGTAAGCACTGCAAAATTCAATTTTTTCAGTCAAATAACTACTTTTAACAACTGCTTTATAAAGAGATAAATAAATACTCAAGCCAATTTTAGAAGGTAGTATGAAATTTTCAGTATTAAACAGAGGGTATGGCCTAAATATGAGCACACTAGTGCAACCTTGCGATATTTTTTGAATAAAACTTCATAACTGCACAATCATCATGTAGGTTACATAGAACTGGATCTTTACTCCCTTACCAGAAGAACAGTGCTCCAACTTGTTTGTGATCTCTTTACTTCTGTCAATCCATGTGCTAAACTTTCTACTGTTTGTTCCATCTTTCTGTCTCTAACAGCAAGATTTGGTAACAGTCAGTAAAGTTATATCCTCAAACTAGCAGTAACATCAATTGCAAAAAAATGTATACCTCCTGCAAGAAGGAAGCTCAAATGCATTGTTTAACAAGTCCTCCTGGGCACCAACATGATTTTCAATACAAGCCTGTAGATCCTGCAGAAACCAGTTGGTAAATGTAGGGACAAACAGGCTACTAGGACTGACACAATTACCAAAAATTAAAAATGGAAAAAGAGAAAAGAAGCATTGTCAAAAACACAAATCAGAACCAAAATAAAAATCACATTAAAAATGAGTTGAGAAAAGAAAAAGCAAGAAGCGAGTAATCTAATAACTTGAACCCAGCATTATAGCATCAGTGAGTGTGAGTGAGATGGTGATGGCAAAATAGCGTCAGGAAAGACAGTACGGTTTGATAATACTTACTCCATTCGAGGAAAAGACAACAAGTGCTTCCATTCACCAACATGCAAAATTATTTAACAAAGAAATTTCATTTCTGAAAGCGATATTGTGTCTTAACTAGCTAATTTCTACATTGATGATAAAAGTATAAAAAACATTATTGCAAATGAGATTGATGAACAGAAAAGGAAAAAGGGACAGAAGATTTCAGACCTCGGTAACATCTTCTGTTGCTAATTCTTTAAGTAGGAAGCTCAGAGGCTCTACGGAGAAATGAAGCACACACGCAATCTGGAAAACAATTTTTCAAGACACATGCTTAAGGCAATACCATCAACGGGGGTGGTGTTTCAGCAACAAAATGTTACCTTTAAAGCTCTAATGAAAGCGGTCAGGGTTCCATCCTGATTTAGAAAATTATTCTTCAAGAAAAGAGCCACTTTGTGACCAATAGTAAACCAAGAACATGGCCTAACAAGAATAGCTTCCACGACGGCATCCATGCGATCCGCAGGAGATCCCAAGAAGAACTTAAAAGGACGCAGCTTGTGTAAAGCGTCTGAAGGGAGTACCACTTGTGCAGCATCAAGTGTTGTTGCAACCCCCATAATCAGGATTACAGGGACCTTAATCACCCATTCACTGATCATTTAAATGCAATACATAATTAGAAAAGACATTTGGTATACATAGCTGCAACTAACATCATGAATGAAATGAAACTTGTATGTTGCCCTACAATGATCAATTTTGACATGAAGAAGAGTTAATCAATGTAACAAATCTCTATGCTACATACAGAATTTTGCGTTGCTAAACTATCATGTCTTTTTCTTTTGAATTATTCTAAATCTAGGCTTGCAATAATCAGGACCTTGTAAGTGGACCATGGTCATCAAAATGGGATTATATTGGGGGGTATCCAAACAACCAAATCTTACCTTAGCATCAAGATGAAATCTGACAAGATTTTCCCAGAGCATCTCTCCATGTCCTCAATGATTATGACAACTGGCTGATCATCTCTTTGATCATTGTACCATAATGACAAAATGGACAAGTCGGCAACCTGCTTGGAAACACAATAAGATATCAGTCAGATCAAAAGAATAAATAGACATATCATATTAACATAGAAAAAAGCATACATCTGGTGCAACTGACAGAAATTGCCGCAGCAAGCTTCTTAAACAGCCACCAACCCCGTTGCTGGCTGAGAAGTCTGATGAAGAAAGGTTAGCAACATGAGAACCATAAGACCTGAGATGGTGGCCAAGCCCCTCAAAAGTCAAGAGATCATCAACAAATTCCATGTTTTCTGTACAATTCATTTCACAAAACGTATTAGCAAGAGAACTTCTATGAGATGCTAAAGTACTGAGCATAAGTTAAAGCAGGTGGCATGAAAAATGGAGCTAGAAAACCTACTAGTACAGACAAGAGCAGTGTAGAGTTGTTTGAGTGAGGCATCAGTCACAATTGGATAAGGACGAGTTGCTTGAACGTAACCAGGCCGTCCACTGGACCTAATGGTTTTAAAAGATTTACAAACCCAATGATGCAACTCATCAAACACAGTTTTGTTTAACTTCCTCAGAACATCCTGCAATGCATAAATGTTCACATCTAAAAGTCTACTGAAATGCAGTTGATCAATGTTTTTTTTTATTTCCAACTCGACCAGTGCACTATTTGCAACTACTTTACATAATTCCCTAAAATTAGAATGATACAGATGGCGGAGCAAGATGGAAAACCTTTATAGAAGACTCGATTTTGGACCAGATAAAATCAAAAGCTTCAGATTTTAAGCGCTTCAAGGTATCATCATCTTCGTCACCGGAATCTCCAGCGTCATCACGGGTAAGAGAGAACCCAATTTTCCTCCTGGTTTTAGATGTGGACGACCTCCTCTGAGGTCCCTTGTGCATTACAAAGAATGGCTACAAAATGTGCCCAAAATTACACAATCAGATATCGGAAAACAGAATTATTCTCTACCTAGTAATAAATTTAGTGTGAGGCAGAAACCTGTAGATTGTTTTCTGAACTTCCATGAAGAGAGGAAGGAGGTTGGGTATCGGCGGTTGCTGGTGGTGCCATTTTTACTTCTCTTTTCCCTCGCTTCCAAATTCAGTTGTAAATAGACGTAAACGCCCTCGGCCTTGTTCCTATCTTTCAACCTAACGCCATCTCTGTAAAATTGCTACCCACTGGGTTTTCTTGCTTCCAAGCTGCTTTTCCAATCCTTCTCCTTCTCCTTCTCTGACTTAATTGGCGGAGGCCGGAGGATGATTGAGGATGGCGGTGGAGTATACAAATTATAGGAAAGTAGGATTTAGGGTTAAGCTCCCACACAAATCAAATCAAACTAAATTGAAAACCCGATGACTTAGAATTACTTTTTTGCCCAACCACCACAGTTTTGCTCTATGTCACTTTGAGTTGTTCCAATGCTTTCTCCTGAATTTGTATGAAAGAAAATAAGCAACTCCAAATGACAAAGCATCAATTTATGACATAACAGGGCATATATGCAGCATATCCGTGGTTACCTTATCACTAATTCGAATAAAGAACAAAGATTTCTCCAGATGAGCTTCTCGAACTTCACTCTCCCCCAAATTTTCTTCTGCATCAGCAATCCTTCAAATGTGCAAAATGATGTGTTAAAAAGTGAAGATGCTAAGCCAAGCGTACACCTTATAGAGTAAGCTTGATTAATTATGAAATAAACATGCAGCTTCACCATATAAGCTGATCTTCAAATAAAAAGTGAGTGATCTAAATTGAAATTTTAGAGGGGCCTATTATTATGAAGATAAAAATATATCATTCTAAACCAAGCAGCCAAGCAAAGCAAGCCCCTCTCAAAAGTAAGGCTAGTAGTAGGGCTGTGATATGGTCCAATATGGACCGATCCGGTCCGGACCACAATGGATTCGTCATGGACTTAATATTCATCTGACGGATCCGGATCGGATCTGGACCGGACCGGACCCGATCCGTGGACCAAATCCGTGGACCGATCCTGGACCGATCCGGACCGATCAGTGGACCAAATCCGTTTGAGACTCCAACTTTCACCACACTCAAACATTGCGTGTTCCTATGAAGCTTGCTGTTGCTTTTTTTTTTTGAAAGGAAATGAAGCTTGTTGTTGATTAATTTTATTCATCTTTCTTATTATTGATAAATAAATAATTTTATTTAATTTCTGAATTTTACCATTTTAAAATTGAGATAGTTTATACCTAATCAAAGAGTCAAAGGATCTGTTTGAAGCCATAAGCCAGCAAAATTTCAATGAAGCAACTCATTCAGCAAAATTCCACCAAAAAATGAGTCAAAGAGTCAAAGGATCTGTTTGATAATAATAGTAACCTAATCATGGAATACGCATATAAGTAAATAACTAAAGTAGAACAACTGATTTCAAAAAAATGAGTCAAAGAGTACAAAGAAGTCTTTCACTAAGGATCTGTTTGAAGCCATAAGCCAGCAAAATTTCAATGAAGCAACTCATTCAGCAACTCATTCAGATACATATCAACTCATTCAGCAAAGCAACTCATTCAGCAACAAAAAAATAGTCATTACCAGCAAAATTTCAATGAAGGCATAAGCCAGATACATACTAGCAGAATTTCTAAGCCCACTCTTCATAACATCGATGTTATTATTACACTATCAAGATGAAGAGAATTACACCAAAAAACAGTCAATTAAAGCGGCAAATTAATCAATCTGATGTTAAGCATGTAAGACCTGTATTTCGCAGAATAACAATCTGTAAAGAATTAAAACGAGGAACAGAATTAAGAAAGAGTTTTACCGAATCGTTCTTGACGAATCTGCTGCGTAGAGTCGAGATTAGATCTCTTTCCTTAATTCTGTAACGCCCCGTATATGTGACGGTTACCGGCGTTGAGAATCCCAAGATACAACTACGAATTCTTCTGGTTTGCACAATAAAAAACAGAAGCCAACGAACCACTGTTTTGCGCTGTACTCTCAGAGAAGAAGAAGAAGGGAGGATTGCTGTGATTTTTCGGATGCCAGAGAATGAGCACCAGAACTCTCTTAAATAGAGATTCTGGGTTTGTTAGAGGAGGTATTCTCGGAACTGACGACACCACCGAGGTCGGAGTCAGTTGTGGAGTAAGTGGAGCAAAACGTGGAGGAGGTTGCTGACTCAGTTGGGCGTCCCCAACGAGGCAGTCCAAAACCTAATCTGGAAGCCCAACTTCCAGATCCAGCCCACTTCAAAAAAGAAGCTAAGTTGCTGCTGCTGGGGCCTACGGCCCATTCCACAAGCCCACGAGCCACGAGCCACGGACCACGAACCAGGACCGGACGGACGGACGGACGGACCGCGCGAGGGCCCCCCGTGTCCTCTCTCCATACCTCTCCCAAGGGCTTACCAAGGGTATGAGGTTTGGGGTATATAAACCCTTCATATTCCCACCCCAATTTTCGATGTGGGACAAAACCCATATCAAAATTCAGCTCCAAAATTGTTCTTTGAACTTAGTCAAGCAACCAACTTTGAGCCTTCATTTCTCATTCAAACGGAACCCGATTTTGACGTGTGAGTACACTACGGCGTAGTGCTCGCGGAGACGAAGCCAACGCTCCCATAATCCGGCACAACCGGTGACCGCAGCCCACCAGAAAAGTGCCCGGAAGTCCAGTCAAAATCAGTTCCAACAATCCCCCACATGAATAGAAATGATTCTATTACACGTGCTTAGACAAGACAGACAGAAATTTTGAGAGTACGGGCGAAGAATCACTGCATCTGAGCTGGTGGCGTTTTTCAGCCTTGAACCACCCATTGTGAGTAGCTATCGGATTTACTCGACCAGGTAGTGAACATGATGTCTTGAACCACCCGGACTTTGACGTAAACCTAGACAATAACTATCACACAGTTTCATCTTCTCACAGAACTAGGTTCTTGATTGTGTTCATTTTGGCCGTGAACATCCCTGGTTATTCATGAGTGAACTTGGAGAAAGCAGCCTCTCTTCTTTCTCCTAGAAACGGCCCCATTTCACACTCATAAGGTGATTGACCATAAATGGTATTACCAATACCCTACTTTGTTCTTTCAAAGTTTAATGGAATCATTAAAAGCAAATGCTTAACCTCTACTTTGCCATCGCACTTTTATCATCCTAGGAACTGGGGAAGAAGATATAATATCTCCAAGTGCGCTTCTAGATTCGTCTTGAATTTGTTTTCCCCTTGAACCTATTTCTTGGGATCTCCAATCACTTAGGTAGGGTTGCCATCAAGCATCCTCTTTAGTCATAGGCTTTAAACCCATTCCTCTAGATGACTTTACAACTTGTTCTCTTGACAATCCCTTAGTGAACGGATCTGCTAAGTTGTCAGCTGACTTGATATAATCGATTGAGATTACACCAGTTGAGAGCAGTTGTCTTATGGTTTTATGTCGTCGTCTTATGTGGCGAGACTTACCATTATATATTGTGTTCAGTGCCCGAGAGATAGCCGATTGACTATCACAGTGTACACCTAAAGCTGGCACTGGTTTTTCCCACAAAGGAATATCCTCCATAAAGTTTCGAAGCCATTTTGCTTCTTCAGCTGCTTTGTCTAAAGCAATGAACTCAGATTCCATTGTGGATCTGGCCAATAACGTTTGTTTTGAGGATTTCCATGATACAGCTGCACCACCCAGCGTGAATACATACCCACTGGTGGATTTTGAGTTCTTTGAATCTGATATCCAGTTAGCATCGCTATAGCCTTCCAGAGTGGCTGGATATCTTCCATAGTGCAGCCCGTAACTCCGAGTATGTCGCAAGTAGTTCAATACTCGAGTTATTGCTTTCCAGTGATTGTCCTGGATTACTGGTATATCTACTCAGTACGTTGACAGCATGTGCTAAGTCTGGTCTTGTACAATTTGTCAAGTACATAAGACTTCCTATCACACGAGCATACTCTAACTGTGATATGCCATTACCCGAGTTTTTCTTCAGTTTGAGATGCGGGTCCACCGGACTTTTTGCAATCCCATTTGAATAGTTCTTGAATCGTTCAAGTACCGCCTCGGCGTAATGTTGTTGAGACAAGACTATTCCTTCTGAATGTCTAAATATTTTGATCCCTAAGATCACATCCGCTAGTCCCAAGTCTTTCATGTCAAACTTTCCATTAAGCATGTTCTTGGTTTGTTTGATCATGTCATTGTTGCAGTTTCTTTGCAGTTTCCTTTTGCAGTTTCTTTGACATAGATACACTTGTCACATTCATTTATTTTGAAACCATTTGACATCATTACTTGGTCAAATTTTTCGTGCCACTGCTTAGGAGCTTGCTTAAGTCCATATAAGGATTTCACAAGTCTACACACTTTGTGTTCCTGTCCAGGGACAACATAACCCTCAGGTTGTTTCATATAAATTTCCTCTTCTAGTTCTCCATTTAGAAAAGCTGTTTTTACATCCATTTGATGTATTTCTAGATTGCGTATAGCTGCAATGGCTATTAGCATTCTTATTGAAGTTATTCTCGTTACTGGAGAGTAGGTGTCAAAGAAATCCAAGCCTTCTTTTTGCCTAAATCCTTGCACCACAAGCCTAGCCTTGTACTTATCGATTGAGCCATCGGTTTTTAATTTTCTTTTGAAAATCCATTTGCTCCCAAGAGCTTCGAACCGGATGGCAACTCAGCTAACTCCCATGTATGATTTTGCATAATGGAGTCGATTTCACTTTTCACCGCTTCCTTCCAAGCAGGTGCATCTGGTGTTGACATGGCTTCTTTGAATGTTCTAGGTTCATTTTCCAAAAGATAAGCCATTTCGAAATCAGGACCAAATGATTTTTCCTTTCTAGCTCTTTTGCTACGTCTAGGTTCATCATTGTCCTCTTCTGTTGGTTGAACAGAAGTGCTTGCTTCGCCTTCTTCACGAGTCTGTTTCGGATTTTCTTTATCCTTACACGGGAACGTGTTTTCGAAGAAGGATGCATTTCTTGATTCCATTATTGTATTTGCATGTATATCTGGTATATCAGACTTGTATACCAAGAAACGATACGCACTACTATTGTGTGCATACCCGATGAAGATACAATCAATGGTTTTTGGTCCTATTGAGACCTTCTTAGGGGGTGGTACCGCCACTTTTGCTAGGCACCCCCACACTTTGAGGTATTTGTATGAAGGTACATTACCTTTCCACAACTCATAAGGCGTCTTTCCAGTCACCTTATGCGGTATTTTGTTGAGAATGTAGTTGGAGGTTAGCAGCGCTTCCCCCCCACATGTTATGGGATAACCCAGATTCTTGCAGCATTGCATTCATCATTTCTTTGAGAGTTCGGTTCTTTCGTTCCGCAACCCCGTTAGATTCAGGTGAGTAAGGCGCAGTAGTTTGATGAACGATTCCATGTTCTCTACAGAATGCATTAAATGGTTCACTATACTCGCCTCCTCTATCACTTCGGATCATTTTAATCTTTTTACTAAGTTGGTTCTCAACTTCAAACTTGTATTCTTTAAACTTTTCCAAAGTTTCATCTTTGCTATGTAACAGATATACATAACAATATCGTGTGCAATCATCTATGAAGGTTACAAAGTACTTCTTACCGCCTCTAGTTTGCACGAACTTTAAATCACATAAATCAGTGTGAATTAGTCCTAGAGGTTCGGTTGTTCTCTCTACATGGGGTGATGGCGTTTTTGTGAGTTTCGCTTGTACGCATACTTCACATTTGTCTTTACTTGTTTTGCATTTTGGAATCATGTTCATGCTTATTAGTCTACTTATAGATTTATAATTAACATGTCCCAATTTTTCATGCCAAATATTAAAAGACTCAACGACATAAGCAATAGGATTATTCTCATTCACTGAAACATCAGTTACAACCTTTTTGGGAAGGACTGTCATTACATTCATTTTGACCCGCCCATCCTTCACATAACCCTTCCCCACATAAATCCCATTCTTAGAAAGAACTAACTTATCAGACACAAACTTGACACAGAACCCATTCTTGTTGAGAAGAGTCCCCGAGATCAGGTTCTTTCGAATGTCTGGCACATGAAGCACATTGTTGAGAGTCAGCTCCTTCTCAGAAGTCATCTTGAGCATGATCTTCCCAATACCTTCAACCTTGGATGTCGCAGAGTTTCCCATGAAGAGCTTCTCTTCTGTTCGGCTTTTCTGATAAGTGGTAAACAATCCCTTATCCGAGCAGATGTGTCTAGTGGCACCTGTATCGTACCACCACTCCTTTGGGTTGCTCCCAACCAAATTCACTTCAGTCACCACACACAGGTCGTCTGCTGTCAGCGAGTTTTCAGCTAAATTGGCTTGAGACTTCTTCCCATTGTCTCTTCTGTTGTCGGGCTTGCTGCGACACTCGTCTGCCTTGTGACCAACCTTATCACACTTGTGGCATTTTCCACTGAACTTCTTTGCTCCTTGCTTCTTGAAGTTTGTGGTGTTTTGAGGTTGAAACTTCTTGTTCTTCCCCTTATCTCGATGCTCAGCCAGGTTTGCCTTGTTAGAGAGCCCAACTTGATTTGCCCTCTTATTGTTTTCCTCGACCCGAAGCCTCACGATCAAGTCTTCAATCCTCATTGCCTTTTGTTTCAGCAACAAGTAAACCTTGAATTGCTCCCAGGATGGAGGAAGCTTCTCAATAATGGCACCTACCTGAAAAGCCTCACAGATGGTCATTCCTTCCGAGATCACTTCATGGACGATCAGTTGTAGTTCTTCAACCTGTTCCACGACTGACTTTGAATCTACCATATTGTAGTTCAGAAACTTTGCTACTGCCGCTTTCTTTGAGCCAGCATCCTGTGTCTTGTACTTCTTTGTCAAAGTATCCCACAATTCCTTAGCGGTGTTATGGTTACAGTAGACCTTGTACAGCGAGTCAATCATGTGATGAGTAAGATACCCTCTGCATGCATAGTCCCCTTTCGCCCAATCAGATAGGGCATCAGTGTCATGTGGGGAGAACCTAGGTTTCCCCTCCTTCAAGAACCTGTCCAAACCCAGCATACTCAGGAAGAACTCCATCTTCTGAGACCATATTTTGAACCCTTTCCCGTCAAATTTTTCGGGTAGGATCCCAGCATGGATTGTGGTCGGCATAGTTGTCACATAAGGTTTGTGGGGAACATACAGATGAGGCAACTGAACATCAGACAGATCCACTGGATGACTTGTTTGACCCGGATAGCTGAATTGACCCGGATGGCTCATTTGACCCGGATGGCTCATTTGACCCGGATGAAGAGGTTGAGCCAGATGACTCGTTTCAGCCGGATGAAGAGGCACTGGTGGCACATCCACTTGGACGACCGGGGGGGGGGGGGGGGGGGTTCCTTAATCGGACTCTTCTTAGTCGGACTCTCATGACCCGGACTGTTCTGAACTTGAACCCTATCAAGTATCTGAGCCTGATCGAGAGGCATGGTCCCAAACTGAATTCAGGGCGACCCAGTGACCTTTCCAGCGTCAGCAGCAGTTTTCTCATCTCCGTTAGTCATTGTATCTGTTCAAAATGACAAACAAATATTAGTATGACTTAGAAGTAACTCTGCAAAAACAGATTTCAAAATCTGAAAAAACACAGTTTTCTGCAGAACTGTAAACGCAGAAACCAGCAATCTGCAAACTGTAAAAATTACAGAACCAGAATCTGCGAATCTGTTAAACTCAGAACCAGTAATTCACGAATCATTAACACAGAATCTGTAAACCAGTAAAAATTCCAGAAAATCACGAATCTGTAAATTCCTGCGAACTGTAAAAATTCCAGAAATCACGAATCTGTAAAACAGAACCGAATTCCTGCGAACTATAAAACACAGATTCTGCAATCTGTAAATACAGAATCAGAAATCTGTGAACTGTAAACACAATTTTTCGGTTCTGTAATACAACAGCAACCTGGTTCTGTAATACAACAACAACCTCAGAATTATGGAGAGTAATTTGCGTTTTTTACTCGAATCTGAAAACAGATCCGAAACTGTACGCAATACAGACAATTTTCTTCGGGATGTAACTTTCTGTTCCTTTAAAACTCAAACAGATTGTTAGCGACAGGATAAAATTGTACAGAATTAAGATTGTAAGACTAGTATTTCGCAGAATAACAATCTGTAAAGAATTAAAACAAGGAACAAAATTAAGAAAGAATTTTACCGAATCGTTCTTGACGAATCTGCTGCGTAGAGTCGAGATTAGATCTCTTTCCTTAATTCTGTAACGCCCCGTATATGTGACGGTTACCGGCGTTGAGAATCCCAAGATACAACTACGAATTCTTCTGGTTTGCACAATAAAAAACAGCAGCCAACGAACCACTGTTCTGCGCTGTACTCTCAGAGAAGAAGAAGAAGAAGGGAGGATTGCTGTGATTTTTCGGATGCCAGAGAATGAGCACCAGAACTCTCTTAAATAGAGATTCTGGGTTTGTTAAAGGAGGTATTCTCAGAACTGACGACACCACCGAGGTGGGAGTCAGTTGTGGAGTAAGTGGAGCAAAACGTGGAGGAGGTTGCTGACTCAGTTGGGCGTCCCCAACGAGGCAGTCCAAAACCTAATCTGGAAGCCCAACTTCCAGATCCAGCCCACTTCAAAAAGGAAGCTAAGCTGCTGCTTGGGCCTACGGCCCATTCCACAAGACACGAGCCACGAGCCACGGACCACGGACCACGGACCACGGACCACGGACCAGGACCGGACGGACGGACGGACCGCGCGAGGGCCCCCCGTGTCCTCTCTCCATACCTCTCCCAAGGGCTTACCAAGGGTATGGGGTTTGGGGTATATAAACCCATCATATTTCCACCCCAATTTTCGATGTGGGACAAAACCCATATCAAAATTCAGCTCCAAAATTGTTCTTTGAACTTAGTCAAGCAACCAACTTTGAGCCTTCATTTCTCATTCAAACGGAACCCGATTTTGACGTGTGAGTACACTACGGCGTAGTGCTCGCGGAGACGAAGCCAACGCTCCCATAATCCGGCACAACCGGTGACCGCAGCCCACCAGAAAAGTGCCCGGAAGTCCAGTCAAAATCAGTTCCAACAAAGCACACCAATTCCTAGATGGTTAGGGCAACGAAATTCTCAAACTACCAATTTGATGCTCAAACTACCCAAATTCTCAAATGCCCAAATTGGCAGAAGAGAAGGAGCGAGATTGAATTGAGCATCTGGGAAATATTAAATCAGAAACCTGGGAGAGACGAAACGACGACGTGAAGACGGAGCAGGGAAGAAGCTCTGCGAGGCGAGTGAAGACGAGGCTCTGCGAGATTTATCGAGCTCTGCGAGAATTTTTGAAAAAGAAGAAGCTCTCTGCCTCTGCGAGACTGCTAGTGTAGGTTTTCAAGTGGACTGATCCATGGATCGATCCGGATCGGTCCGGTCCGATCCGGACCCGATGGATTCAAATCCATTGGATTAAAATGCTTTTTTCACAGGTCCAGATCGGACTAAAGTCCATGGACTGGACCAAAAGTGACATGCCTAGCTAGTACTCCGTAGTAAGTTTGGCGTTAAACGTGAGTAAACGTAAGCTTCATTATAATAGTAGATTTCTTAGTATAAATTGTTATCACTCCTCCAAACTCGAGTTCCTATCATTTCTGAAGTAGGAGAGTTTAGATTACAGAATTATAAGAACATCAAAACTCTTCAGAAATTGAACCAAAGACGAAATGTGAAGGGCGAGCGCGAGTTAGGGTTTCCATATTTCCTAGCGAGAATCGGGTGGAGGAAGAGAGGAAATTATGAAGCAGGGTTGAACGACCATCGTCAGAGGTGGAGAAAAGAAAACGGCGTGAGAGCGAGATGGCAGAAAGCGACTGAGCGAGGAGAAGATGGGAGGCGTGAACTGACCTAAACATTGATCATGTCACGATGGATCTGTCGAGAACCAAATGGGCCTCACTGAAGCAGGATTAATAATTTTGGAGTTAGACCCAAATGAAACTAAAACGGCCCAATATCAGCCAACCCCACTAATTACAATATTTCAGATTTCAGATTCAATCAATAGAGTTGTTATTAATGGAGGTTTGTGGAATTTATTACCACAAACATCCAAATTTATAATATATTAGGATTAGGATTAGGATTGTTTAAACGGCCCAATATCAGCCAACTTTTTCCTTATTGCTAAACTTGGGTATTTATGATATTTTATAAGTTATTTGTACAATACTCTTAATATAATTGTAATCATTAAATATTTCAAATTTCTATTTAGCACATTTACTAGGGTAAGAAATTATTGATTTTTATTTCTAACTAGTCCCTCCTGCCCGTGCCACGCACGGGCCAAATGAATTTTAATAAATAAAAATTTAGTACCACTATAAATATGAATTAGAATGTGTAATATTGTCCCGAATGTTTCACTTATATTCTACTTTGAATCCGGATAATAAATTTTTAAATCTATTATTGTGTTCAACTATTTTGTCATATCGTTAAAAAAATTAATATAATTTGAAAAATAAATAATAAAGTACATAAACATACTAAATGCATACACGACACGGGAAAACTACAGGCTTAAACTTTAATTGTTTAGGAAAAACTAATTAAAATATTTTCAACTTTTACCAGAAGACCAAAATGTAGATCAAACGACTTTTTATTTACCAGGTTGAAGCGAGGCTAGGTTGAGAGAAGCTTCGACGAACGTACGAATCTGTTGATTGGTGTCTAGAGTGGCGTTCAAACAGTCGACAAGCCACTGTTGGTCTTGATCCGCCATATCTCAGCGTCGGGCACGCAGGCGAAGAGGAAGAGCGAAACCCTGAAATTGTGAAGCTGGGGAAGGCTGAAGAGAGAGGGGAGAAATGAAGAAAGGGTGGGAAAAAGCAGCACTAGGTGGCTCTTTTCAAGTTTTATTTTATAAAGAGCAGAGTTGCGTTTTGTATTTGATTCATCATTTTAGGGTTGGAATGGAAATCAGAAGAACATTGTCGGGCGTGGGTCACTTTGTCAATTCACATTGAACCAATTTGGGTCGCATGAAATAATTTTTTATATTAATAGTATTAATTAATTTAAAATTATTTACTATTTTATTTTTCTTACAAAATTTCATCCGACCAACTTCTTTTAACAATTCCGTTAAAATATTAAAATTACCTTTTTACCCTTGTTTTTCAAACTAATTAAAAAAATCTTCAGGTCACATGTTACAAGCCAATGTCAATTTCTGATTTAGGGAATGTCCATAGAGGTGTTAGTGTATCCAGAAGTGGTGAGTTAGGGTATTTGGAGAGAGGAAAAAGGGGCAGATTCAAAGCTTTATTGCATTCTCAAACAATTCGAATTTGAAACTGAATGCAAGAAGGGCGAATTCTAAATCTTTTTTTCATCTTCAAACAATTCAAATCTGAAAAATTAAACTTAACTAGGCCAAAAGACCATCTTCATCTCTATTCCCTCTCCACCTCGATCTTATCGAACCCACAAATTCGCGTGCTCTCTCCAAATTGATCTCCTTCAAGAGACTCATCGTCGTCAAGGTACAAGGGACAACAACGCCGACGGGGTACGAGAGACAGTGACCACAAAGTATTTATTCAGTGAAAGGCGGCAACACCGACGGAGGTACGTCGGGGGACGTACAAGAGACGGCGACTCGAGCGAAGTTTTTCTTCTTCTCACGGAAGTTTGTTGTTCGAGGCCTTCTTCATCTCTCATATCCAACTTTGTTATTTAATGAATGATACTGAATTTCCTCCAGCGACAAACAAACAAACAAAATCTAGCCTCAAAACTTACCTATCTTGTGAAATCTCGTTATGGAGACACATTTTTCTTTTTTGAGCTCTGATACACGTTTTTCTATATTCAAACAAAAGAGACAATCGCATGGGGTAGAAGCGTCAAAAGATTCAGATTTATTTGTTATTTTGAAAATAATTAAGGGGTAATAGAGTATTTTCACACAAATTCACGGAAAAGTAAAAGGTAAAAGCTTGGTTTTAGATCAATACTAATATAAGAGGTGGTTTTATGAAAAACGTAAATGTAAGGGTTATTTTATGCAAAAAAAAAACTCTTTCTTTTTTGGTCAAGAGTTTTTTTCATTGTTTATTGGTGTTGATATATTAGTGCAAACATGTCTATACTTCAATATATTTTGTATTTCTACTAATGTATATACAAATGTCAGAAAATTTTCATCAACATTCTAGCTTTAAAATATATGTATAATTTTTTGTTCATATATCTGATCTTTTACATCATGATTATTAACCTTGTTACTTAATAGATATTGCTACAAACATAAATTAAAATAGAATAATATTTAGGGTCATTTAATGAAAATCACTAAGAAAAGTGTTTATGTATGCTCTAAACCACCCCTTTAACCAAATATTACCGAAATTATCCATTTTTAATGCATTCCGTTACTCATTCACCACCCATCCCAAAATTTTGTCAATTTTGCGTTTCACGCATTATACGCGCGAGTGGGGCTTTTTTTAATTGATTTAGTGAAACTATACACGAGTTATAAGACATATTTCAATCCTGATTGAACCCTAGTTGGAGATTAGGGGAGGCTTTCGAGGGTGATTTTGAGGCTAATCGAGACAAGAAATGGTTGATTATATTGATAATCGATTGGGGATTTTTGAAGAACCCTAGCTGAAGTCGCGAGACTGATTCCGATTCTCCAAAGGAGAAGGTAAGGTCGCGATTCTAAATTAGGGTTGATTGATAATAGATTAGATTAATTTTGTAAGTTGATAGGGTCAATTTGCAGATTTCGTGAATTCGGGTTTCGTTGCGTTGATGGTGAATGCAGGTTTATTGTGTGTTGATTGATGTTGTTGGTCACATATGTCAAATTCAAGCTCCACAAGCAGAACTTCAAAGATGCAACATATGGTGTGCAGACGTTGTCTTTTTGCTAGGAAATCCACTACACATACTGATGTTAACTATGGAAGGAGGTTTTAGGGATGTCCCATGTATCAATCAAAGACAACTTGGAACTTCTTTATTTGGAGGGATAAGAAATATAATCACAGAGTCTTACAAGTAATTTACAAACTGGTTAAAGAGCAAAAGGAACTACAACTCAATAATTTGAAGCTCAATGAATCTTGTAAACTAATTCAGCTCGAGAAGAAAGAATACAAGCTTGCTTCAGATACATTGATTAGGAAAGTGAAGGAGCGTGTTTACAGTTTAGCTATTGCACTTGTAGTGTTTGTGGGTTTTTTTTTCATGTGTATCAATGTTGGAGTAGTTGTGATGTGGTTAAAGTTGTACAATTCAGGTAATGTAATGGTTACTTAGTAATGTTTTCCTTTGGTGATAATAATGTTTGCCTTTAATTTGGTGCTAACAATAATCCTATTATTTTGGTTGGTAAATGAAATGATGCTCACTCAGAAAGTTGCAAGATATTAGTACTAGTGTTCACAAATTCATAATTAAAACAAAACAAAACATTACAACCTTTCAACAACACCAGTAGACACAAGAAAATAGCTCCCACAAAAGGAGACACAAGTAACTGAAACTAAAACACAAGGAAAATAGTTCACGCACCAGTAGACAACTTAAACTACGACAACCTAGACCCTTTAGTTCAACACCAGGAGCAACCATTCAACCCTTCAAGATCAAAACTCTATAGGAAGCAACCATTCAACCTAGACATGTTGAGGTAAGGAAATACCAATCACTGAATAACATAAAAAAAATTAAACATAAATATAAAATAACAAAAATACATGTGAAGATAACAGTGTACTGAAACATGATAAGAAGGCTTTTCACGCTAGATCTTCTTAAATAAAACGATATACTTAGATTATTTATTATTTATTTAATATAAGGAATAAATATATATAGAGAATTCCTATTTTATTTTGATGGACTACTTGTTTGTTTAAGAAACCCTAAAAAGCATAAGATCTCATTTCTACACCGCCTCCACTCTCCATTTCTCTCCTTTCACCAAATTTCAGATCTCCTCCTTCTTGTGAGGCCACCATAGCTCCCTCCTCACATACTCCTCCCGACCTCAGCCTTCCCGTTTTGTGAGGCCACCATAGCTCCATACGGGGTAAGCAAACCATTTAAAGAATCTCTACTAACTGGGTCAATAGATCCTGCACATATTTAATTAATATATGATTTTAATATGTTTTTTTATATATATCAATTTCACTAAAATTGAAAATATACTGATCTAGCATTTAACAATAAAAACAACAAAAAACTAAAATTTGTTCAAACATATATGAAACATATATTTCAATTGAATAAAAACAAAAAGAATGAATACAATAATTTACTTACCATTGAAAATATCAGAAATCGAGAAACGCAAGCCACTTAAAGAAGATCTAGTAACTCGGTTAGTAGATCCTGCACATATTTACTTAATAAATGATTTTAAAAATAAAAAATAAATTCATATATAAATTTCACTAAAAAACAACGATTCAATTCATTAATTGATTGAATACCTGATCGATTTGATTCTGTTCCTTGTTCGTTTTCTGGAAATTTACGCTTTCTCACCATTTTCTCTAATCACTGAATAATATTGGAAAAAAAATAAACATAAATAAATACATGTGAAGATACAAATAAGCTAACACCAACTATTTACTTAGATTATTTATTATTTATTTTATCTTCAACAATAAATATATATAGACAAATTTGGTTTTGATGCACTCTCTCCTTAAGGAAATCCTAGTTTCGTTTTCACTCCTGCGCCTCCACTCATTTCCTTCTTCTCCTTTCTCCTACATTTCAGATCGTCACTCTCAAACCCTGCTTTCAGATCTCGACATCCTCCTCCACTCTCAAACCCTGCTTTCAGATCGTCTTCTCCTTTCTCCTACATTTCAGATCGTCTTTCATTACTTTGTTTCTATCACTCTCTTTCACTCTCTCTTCACTCTCAATTCGTTTCTGTCACTTCTCAGATCTAGGTTTTTTCCACTTCGCAGATCTAAGCAATTCATGAAATCACTCTCTCTTCCTCCCGACCTCAGCAATTCCTCAATCTTTGTCACTTCTCAGATCTAGGTTTTTGGGATATTTTTAGAGATTGATTTGCCACGCTGAGAGATTTGGTGTGCCTCTTCAGTTGTTTGAGGACGAAAAGTGAAGTTCTAGAGCTCAGAGGTAATCACCCAATTTCATTTTTTGTTTAGTTTACTATTCTTCCAGATCTAGGGTTTCTTATTGTTTAAGTACCAACTTGCTGAATTTTTCTCTAATTTTATTTGTTTACAGGAAGACATGAAAGCATATTATATGGAGTGCGTTGCTTTGAGACACAAAGGGCGTTACTTTTTAGCTCTTGAGGTGTCAGGACTTGCTGAAAGAAGGCCCTCACTTGTTCATGGAGATGTTGTATTTGCCAGACTTGTCAATGATGTTTCTGCTAAAACTTATGAGGTATGTGTGCTCAGTTGGATGAAGGTTATATTTGGCTCAAGCATCAAGCATTTTATATCTCTTAATATTTAAAAGCCTATGAAGTCATATGAAAGATGAGAAGACTTAAATCATATGTTTGAAATTTGCAAATGAGGCGTTATCTGAAATTAATTTTAAAAGCCTATGAAGTTAATAAACTTCTTTTTTGTGTCATGTGTGTGTTATTAAAGGAGTTTTATGTGGAACAACATTGGAGGGAGTATACCAAGAGAGATTGGGAATCTCACAAATCTTGAACTCTTGTAAGTTTCTAAAATTAATTTCAGTGGCTTGTTGAACTTTTGAAATTCAAATATGTATTAAGTCTTTTGCTAACAAAGTCTCCTTGTACTTGATTTTGCTTCATACTGCACAACATTTTGACTAAAATTCACCCTCTCAATTTTTGCTAAGACATATGTTTAAACAATGATTTTCTGATATATATATATATATATATGTGCCATTTTGTTTGCCTCAATTTCAGGCTCTTGAATGGGAACCAACTGACAAGCTCATTTTCTTTATAATTTGATTAATTTCCATTCTCTGTAATCCATTATCTGTAATCTAAGTTTAGTATGTTTCTAATGTAGATGCTTTCTTGGCCATATTTAACCAAACTCCTTAAAGATTAAGCAAACTCCTTAGATATTTTCTGCAAGTGTTTATTTTTACTTTTAAAATTTGTGTAAGTTTTAGATTTATTACATAATATTAAATTAATCAATTATGTTGTTTAAAGTTGTCAAACACAGTTGTTGATTTTTGCTTTGAATTTGGTAGGGATTTCCGATCCCACTTCTGTCTGGCTTTTTTGTTTTTTCAAAGCTTAGTTCCAATCTGCTGTTCTTAAGTTCATAATTGAAGTTTGTTCTCTTGTTTCTGTTTTTTTTTTTTTTGAATTCAAATGAGCTTAATTATAGTCACAGTCAATTGCTTATTTGTAGGTGGACATGCTTCCTTAGTTTAAACATTAATCTCAGTTTGCTATCAAGTTTTGACTTTTCTAGTTGGAAGTGGGATCTTGTAATTTATCTTTTACTCTTGTAATTAATTTAATTGAAAAGTAATTTGATATCCATGGGTGGATGATGTGTGTAATGTTTTTCAACTTGTTTATATGTGCTCTATTATGAATTTTTGAGGTGTTAACAATTACTTTCTCACATTTGTTTGTGCAGGTTGTATTTAGGAATTGGAAATTTTCATCCAAACATCAACAGTGGAGCAAAAGATGAAGCATAAACTCAAAAGCAAATAAATTTTGTCCACCTTTTTCTAGTCTCTGGGAACTTATCTCATAGCCTGGTATGGTTTTCTCCTTGTAAGTTATCTTAATTTTTGTCATTATACATGTTAGTAGTTTTGCTAAAGTTTGATTTATTTTACATGCTAGTAGTAGTGATCTCATTATGGGTCAGTTTTTGGTGGGTATTGATGATTTGGGTCAATCTAGTGTTCTAAAGGAATACTAAATACAATATGAGAACCAAAAGAATATTGCTGTTGCATTCATGCCTTTATCCTGTTTCTTGCATAATGCTATTATTTAACCTTACTTTCATGTCTTCATCCTGTTTCTTGCATAATTCTATTGTTTATAAGTATAGTGCCTAATCTTCTAACTCTCATGACAAACAACATAGGACAATCATATGAAATATAGTATGCTGGTATAAGTTACCTTATAGTCTATTTCCTGGTGAGTCTACTGTATAACAAAATGGGGTTTTATGTTGTTGTTTCAATAGTTTGTTCAGTTTTTTTCTCTAGGGTTTTCATTGTTTGAACATATTACTGAACAAACTGAAAAACTATATTATTTGCAGAATCTAAGAATTTTTTTTATTATTTGCAGAATCTAAGAAAAACTATATTTTTGCAGAATTTTAAATGGTTCTAGAGAAAAATGGGTTTTTTCGCACACCTTGTATCCCTTAACTTCATGGTTTTTTCGCTGACCAATTCACAACATCACCAATTCCAATCAACATCTCGATAAGATCTGCAAGAGTAATTAAAATTAACAAAACAGATGGTTATGATAAAACGTAACAAAAATATGTGCTGATTTAATTTATATTACTAAATATAATGACTATTCTCCTGTAGTGAATTTTGTCTCTTTCTTTCAGTTGTCCAAAATGTCATCAAAGACTCTTTTATAATTGTATGGATCTGATCTTCCTGAAAATAAGAATAGTTATAGTTAGATAGAGAAATATAGAAAGAGAAAATTGTAAAAATAATAATATATCTACCTTTTCATCCATGAATAATGTGGGTGCTGGCGAAAGTAGAGAGATCTGCCTTCGTAGGATCTTAGATCATTCTTATGCATCTAACCTTCATTGTTTGAGTGTCTTTTGAAGAAAAGAGTGTTGTAGAGAGAAGACTATATAATCTGTAGAACTGAGAAGAAGAGAGTATGTTCTGCATAACCAATACACGTCCTTTTTAAAACGAAATCAAAGTTATAATTTAGGTTAATAATAATTAAGAGAATCATATCTTTTGTGTTTGTAGAACTAAATATTTATCAGCCATGATTTGATTGCAAATTTTTTCTCTTGCTTTACAGGTTTATGCAGATTTTTGTGCAGAATACTGCTGCGTCTTATTTCTGGAACTAAATTGTTATAATTTAGGTAAAAGATATCAGCCATGATTCGATTCATGTATGATATATTCTCCTTGTTTAAACAGCTTGCAGATTGCGTATAAAATATCAATAATTTCCTTTTTCTTGCTTTACAGGTTTATGCAAAATTGGTTGCAGATTTTTGGCAAGAGTATCCTTTATTATATAGTTTGAGTTATTTTATATCTTTCTAGAAAATATGGCATGTTAATTGCAGTAATTAGGGTTTTTTAAGATATATTTTCCGTCAATATGTTTTTTATTTTGCAGATTAGTTTTTTATTTTGGTTTACATGTTCATATCATTTATGCAGAAATATTTGTAATAGTAATTAGGGTTTTTTCTGATTTTGCTTTGGGTTTCATTTATTGCTTTATAGGTTCATATATATAGTTCAACTTAAAAATTAGGGTTTCAATTTTTTCTTGAAAGTTTGCTCTACATGTTCAATAGTTTAGGTTATTAACACGTTAAAAATGACATTCACAGAAAATTAGGAAATGGGTACAAATGAATTGCCAAAAATGTTTAAAAAATACCGACCATACAGCTGTGCAAATTAAAATTTTAAAATATTGATCTCGTGCAGTAATTATGGCATATTAATCTAACATAATAAACTGGCAAAAAAAGGAAAAAAATGCAACCAATTGTATTGAACCACGTGGCAGACAGGTGGATAGGCTCAAAAGCCTTCTTGACAAGTGGCATAACTGGGGTGGGAGTAAGGGAATTTGCTTTAGTAATTATATAGTAGATTGTTATCACTCCTCCAAACTCGAGTTCCTATCATTTCTGAAGTAGGAGAGTTCAGATTATAGAATTATAAGAACATCATCAAATACTACTCCAGATAACGTACCAAGGTAAAATTGATCACTAGCCCGCCGTCCCAGGAGCGTAGAACCGACGACTCAACTCAAGCGCGAGCTTCGGCTTCATCCTGACCGTATCGACAACAAAACTCTTCAGAAATTGAACCAAAGACGAAATGTGAAGGGCGAGCGCGGGTTGGGGTTTCCATATTTCCTAGCGAGAATCGGGTGGAGGAAGAGAGGAAATTATGAAGCAGGGTTGAACAACCATCGTCAGAGGTGGAGAAAAGAAAACGACGTGAGAGCGAGATGGCAGAAAGCGACTGAGCGAGGAGAAGATGGGAGGCGTGAACTGACCTAAACATTGATCATGTCACGATGGATCTGTCGAAAACCAAATGGGCCTCACTGAAGCAGGATTAATAATTTTGGAGTTAGACCCAAATGAAACTAAAACGGCCCAATATCAGCCAACCCCACTGATTACAATATTTCAGATTTCAAATTCAATCAATAGAGTTGTTATTAATGGAGGTCTGTGGAATTTATTACCACAAACATTAGGATTTATAATATATTAGGATAGGATTAGGATTAGGATTAGGATTGTTTAAAACTTTTTCCTTATTGCTAAACTTGGGTATTTATGATATTTTATAAGTTATTTGTACAATACTCTTAATATAATTGTAATCATAAAATATTTCATATTTCTATTTAGCACATTTACTGGGGTAAGTAATTATTGATTTTTATTTCTAACTAGTCCCTCCTGCCCGTGCCACGCACGGGCCAAATGAATTTTAATAAATAAAAATTTAGTACCCCTATAAATATGAATTAGAATGTGTAATATTGTCCCATATGTTTCACTTATATTCTACTTTGAATCCGGATAATAAATTTTTAAATCTATTATTGTGTTCAACTATTTTGTCATATCTTTAAAAAAATTAATATAATTTGAAAAATAAATAATAAAGTACATAAACATACTAAATGCATACACGACACGGGAAAACTATAGGCTTAAACTTTAATTGTTTAGGAAAAACTAATTAAAATATTTTCAAATTTTACCAGAAGACCAAAATGTAGATCAAACGACTTTTTTCATTAAAAATTACGAAAATTCAATAACAGCATGGCACATAATAATAGTTTTATGTACGTTACAAAACATTCATCTTCGAATTTAAAAAATATTTAATTAAAATTGTAATTTGGTTGTTTTTGGTTTATAAATTTTAAGTTGGGGTTCTTAAATTTTTATTGATTTAAACGTTGAGATAAATTTTATCTAAAGTAAAAATTGAGATTTTTTTATTTTTCGTATTGTATTATGTAAATCTACGTTACCACTACAAAATACCTTTGTAGGATATTTTGTTATTTATTGTCTAATGATATAATAATCATATAATTTTATTTTACCAAGGGAGAAATATTGAAATTTATAAAAATTAATCTTTTTTAGCGTTAAATATTTACTGATGAAGTTCTTTGTCATTATAGATATTTCTAGCACGGGGAAACGGATCAAATAGTTATATTAAAATATTGAATTTATATGTTATTATATCCTAAGTAGACTTGTCAAAAGCTTATCATACAATGAAGTCGTTTGGGTTAAACCTGAACCGATCCATACTTCTCGAAACTCTTCGAGGGACCCACTTTTCACATATTTTATTTGTGAATAAATAAAAATATTATTTAAATTTTATTTTCTTTATTACAATAAAACTATCGAACATTTGAAACTCACTGGGTTGACCCGACCCAAACTCGACCAATGGTCGACCCGCTTAACCCAAACCCGTTTTTCATCCGAACCCAAACCGGACCCGTTTGCCAGATCTAATTTCCTTTTATCAAATAAGAGGTGAAAAAATGTGACCGAAAAATGAATAGGTTAAGATTTAAATTTTTTTTGCTAAATATATCTTCTTCTTTTTTATTTATTCAGAAAACATGTAGCTTATACATTTTATAAATCATTTTTTTATCTTAACCCGTAATTTTAATAAGTTGATATGATTTATGTTTGCTTATTTTTTGTATAATACATTTTATCTAAAGAAAATTTTATTTATGCATATATTTGATATTATTTCCAATTATATGACCCTTAAAAAATTAAAATTCTTTTATTTAGTAAAATAATTTATTTCAATTATATGAACCTTACAAAAATTATTTCTATTAAAATATGATTTATCATGTTCATAGAATATCATTTTTCTTAATTTGGTTTATCGTTATTCTTGTACTATATCCTTTAGTTTTAATATTTTCAATTATAAAAGGCAACATTTAATTTTTGATTGAACCCTTTTTTTATGGGTCAAGCAAAACTCCAATACAAGATGAATATATTCATGAATATCTTTATGATTATCTTGTGTGAATATTTTTCAACCAACCCCAAAACTATTTTTTTTTAATTATATATCCTTATAAAATATAATTTCGTTCTTAACTTAGTAAAAGGTAAAATCTTTATTAGGAAATGGATTGATGTAGTTTCTTAAAAGATAATCTTTCATTTAATAGTAATAGATTTGTTTGAAAAATATATGTGCAAATTTCTTTTTAAAATATCTTGTGTGAGTATTTTTCAACCACTCCCGAAAATATTTTTTCAATTATGTATTCCTTATAAAATATAATTTCGTTTTTAACTTAGTAAAAAATAAAATCTTTATTAGGAAATAGATTGATGTAGTTTCTTAAAAGATAATCTTTAATTTAATATATAGTAATAGATTTGTTTGAAAAATATATGTGGAAATTTCTTTTTAAAATATCTTGTGTGAATATTTTTCAACCACCCCCAAAAATATTTTTTAAATTATATAATCCTTATAATTTATAATTTCGTTTTTAACTTAGTAAAAGATAAAATCTTTATTCGGAAATAGATTGATGTAGTTTCTTACAAGATAATCTTTAATTTAATAGTTATAGAGTTGTTTGAAAAATATTTGTGGAAATTTATTTTTAATATATCTTGTGTGAATATTTTTCAACCACCTCGAAAAATATTTTTTCGATTATATAATCCTTATAAAATATAATTTTATTTTTAACTTAGTAAAAGATAAAATCTTTATTAGGAAATAGATTGATGTAGTTTCTTAAAAATAATCTTTAATTTAATAGTAATAGATTTGTTTGAAAATTATATGTGGAAATTTCTTTTTTTAAAAAGTAAACTTTAATATTAGACTTTTATTCCGGTGGCCCAAGGAAAAGCCCAACCCAAGATGAATATATTCATGAATATCTTTGTGATTATCTTGTGTGAATATTTTTCAACCACCCAAAAATTATATATACTAGTCCTTTTCTTCCCGTGCTACGCACGGGCCAAATGAATTTTAATAAAAAACATAGTACTCTATAAATATGAATTAGTAGTTGTAATATTGTCCCATAGGTTTAATATATATTTTTATTTTGAATCTATATTATTATTTTTTAATTTATTATTGTGTTCAATTACTGTTATATTTATAAAAGAATTAAATACAATATGAAATATATTATGTAAATATTAATGTTATATTCATACATGATGATTATAATATGCTGATTATCTTTGTGGAAAAGAATTTATTACCTTTTTACCATCTGAATATTCTATCAAGTTATCTTTCATGAAGCCACACCTGAGTGTCTAGTAATGTTGAAATATTATCTTTTTTGTAGTTAATTTAACCTCAAAATCATGATATCTACGTAATCCTAATAATAAATCTTATTATTAGGATATTAAAATCCTTACAATATCCTTTAATAAGTGAACATATTTTATCCTTAAGAGCAAATAGAATGTAAATTTTATTCAAAGGATACTAAAATAATAAAATTTATATCGTAAATAACACTTTTTTAAAATTATTATTTATATAACTTTAGATATATCTTGGTGTCAATATCCTTTAATATAAGATTTATATTTTATCATATATCTTGAAGTGTAACTTTTAACATTTTTTCAGTAATGTTTTTTCTTCCGGTGGCGCAAGCAAAACATATTGAGAAATTTTTCCGGTGGCCCAAGCAAAAGCCAAACAAAAAATGAATATATTCATGAATATCTTTCAACTACCCTCAAAAATTATATATATTAGGATTGGGATTATGATATATTTCATTCAACTTTAAAAATATCAAAACGTATGTTGTATATTGTATATTGATGTATGGTAATATGATATATTAGCATATTCTTTTTTAATCCAAAAACGAATTTTGTATATTTTCTACAATTTTTCAGAAAACTGATATAAAAATATGGAGCTTTTTTTCAATAGGCTAAGCAAATGCTTAAAAATTATGATAAATATATTGATGAAGGTCGTTGTGAATATATTGGAGAAAGGCCTAGTAACCATAATGATATAGTGTCTCTAATATCTTTATTGGGTGAATATTTTTCTCCTATCCAAAAATTATATTATTATATGATGATCATGATAATATGTTTTTTATATGCATGTAGAAGATTATTTGATTGTCATTTGAGTGTATCATGAGATATGAATTCATAACATATTTATAAATGATGAAATTATTTTTTTCCTTTTTAAAATATATTATTTTATAGGATAAGATTGTTTATTTAACTTTAAATATGTCTAACTAAAAAACTTGTATGTATTTGATATTGAATTTTTTTAGTAGGCTAATAAAGAATAAACTTTTTTCCTTTTTGATAAGATTTTTATTTGATAATATCTCTAGAGAATATAAAATTCATGAACAAAGGATAGAGTAACATACTGTACAATATAACTGTATAAAAAAAATTATTTTAGCAAATTTAATATAACATATGTACTAACAACAAAGATGTAGTGTAATCTCCAACTACAAACTCACACTCTATGTATTGTAAAACATATTATACCTAATATATTTTATTATCCTTTTTCAACTAAAATATTTTTCAGTATATCTTATAGGTTTGATATTTTTCCAATTATAAAAAGAAATATTTGTTTTTTAATATTAGACTTTTTTCTCGTTGGGCCAAACGAAAGCTCAACCCAAGATGATAGAATTAGATTGTTTATTTAACATTTAATCTATCTAACTAAAAAATGTGTATGTATTTAATATTGGATTTTTTAGTAGGCTAATAAAGAATAAACTTTTTTCCTTTTTGATAAGATTTTTATTTGATAATATCTCTAGAGAATATAAAATTCATGAACAAAGGATATAGTAAAATACTGTACAATATAACGGTATAAAAAATATTATGTTATCAAATTTATTATAACTTAAGTATGTTATTGCAAAGATGTAGTATAATCTCCAACTACAAACTGACAATCTATGTAGTGTAAAAAATATTATACCTAATATATTTTATAATCTTTTTCAACTAAAATATTTTTCAGTATATCTTATAAGTTTGATATTTTTCCAATTATAAAAAGAAATATTTACTTTTTAATATTGGGCTATTTTCTCGTTGGGCCAAGCAAAAGCTCAACCCAAGATGAATATATTAATAAACAACTTTGTGAATATATTGATGATTATCTTTGTGAATATATAATATACAAATATCTTTAATAGCATATTTTTCCCATTTTATGATGAATATTTCGTTTATAAAATACTAAATACAAAAATATTTTTTCAATTATAGAATCCTTATAAAAAATAATTTCGTTTTTAAATTAATAAAAGATAAAAAAATCTTTATTAGGAAATAGATTGATGTAGTTTATAAAAAGATAATATTTTATTTAATAATAATAGATTTGTTTGAAAAATATATGTGGAATAGTTTCTTAAAAGATAATTTTTTATTTAATAATAATAGATTTGTTTGAAAAATATAGGTGTAATTGTTTTTTAAAAATATGAACTTCAATAATGGACTTTTTTCCAGTGGGTCAAGCAAACGCCCAACTCAAGATGAATATATTCATGAATATCTTGTGTAAATATTTTTTAACCACCCCCAAAAATTATATCTTTGTGAATATATAATATACAAATATCTTTAATAACATATTTTTCCCATTTTATGATGAATATTTCGTTTATAAAATTAATACATATTTAAAATACTAAGCACACAAATATTTTTCAATTATATAATCCTTTTAAAAATAATTTCGTTTTTAATTTAATATAAGATAAAATGTTTATTATGACATAAATTGATGTAGTTTCTTAAAAGATAATCTTTTATTTAATAATAATAGATTTATTTGAAAAATATAGGTGGACTTTTTTTTAAAAATATGAGGTTTAATAATGGGTAAATATTTTTCAACTACCCCCAAAAACTATATCTTTGTGAATATAATATACAAATATCTTTAATAACATATTTTCCCATTTTATGATGAATATTTCGTTTATAAAATTAATACATTTATAAAATACTAAGAACACAAATATTTTTTCAATTATATAATCCTTATAAAAATAGTTTCTTTTTTAAATTAATAAAAGATAAAATCTTTATTAGGAAATAGATTGATGTAGTTTCTTAAAAGATAATCTTTTATTTAATAATAATCGATTTGTTTGAAAAATATAGGTGTATTTTTTTTTTAAAATATGAACTTTAATAATGGGTAAATATTTTTCATCCACCCCCAAAAATTATATCTTTGTGAATATATAATATACAAATATCTTTAATAACATATTTTTCCCATTTTATGATGAATATTTCGTTTATACAATTAATACATTTATAAAATACTTAGCACACAAATATTTTTTCAATTATATAATCCTTATATAATAGTTTCAATTTTAAATTAATAAAAGGTAAAATCTTTATTAGGAAATAGATTGATGTAGTTTCTTAAAAGATAATCTTTTATTTAATAATAATAGATTTGTTTTAAAATATATGTGGAATAGGTCCTTAAAAGATAATATTTTATTTAATAATAATTGATTTGTTTGAAAAAAATAGGTGGATTTTTATTTTAAAAAATATGAACTTTAATAATGGATTTTTTTCCGGTGGGCCAAGCAAAAGCCCAATCCAAGATGAATATATTTATGAATATCTTGTGTGAATATTTTTCAACCACCCCCAAAAATTATATATACTAGTCCCTCCTGCCCGTGCTACGCACGTGCCAAATGAATTTTAAAAATAAAAATTTAGTACTGTATAAATATGAATTAGAATGTGTAATATTGTCTCGTATGTTTCACTTATATTTTACTTTGAATGTGGATAATAATTTTAAATCTATTATTGTGTCCAACTATTTTGTTATATCTTTTAAAGAATTAAATATAATTTGAAAAATTAAATAATAAAGTACATAAACATACTAAATGCACACACGACACGGGAAATATAGGCTTAAACTTTAATTGTTTAGGAAAAAACTAATTTAAATATTTTCAACTTTTATCAAAAGACAAAAATGTAGATCAAACGACTTTTTTCATTAAAAATTAAGAAAATTGAATAACAGCATGACAGATAATAATAGTTTTATGTACGTTGCAAAATTTTCATCTTCGAATTTAGAAAATATTTAATTGAAATTGTAATTTGGTTGTTTTTGGTTTATAAATTTTAAGTTGGGGTTCTTCACTTTTTATTGATTTAAAAGTTGAGATTAATTTTATCTAAAGTAAAATTGAGATTTTTTTTCATTTTCGTATTGTATTATGTAACTTTAGGTTACTAGTAAAGAATACCTTTATAGGATATTTTTGTTATTTATTGTCTAATGATATAATAATCATATAATTTTATTTTACAAAAGGAGAAATATTAAAATTTATAAAAATTAATCTTTTTAACGTCAAATATTTACTGATGAAGTTCTTTGTAATTATAGATATTTCTAGCACGGGGAAACAAATCAAATAGTTATATTAAAATATTGAATTTATATGTTATTATATCCTAAGTAAACTTGTCAAAAGCTTACCAAACAATGAAGCCGTTTGGGTCAAACCTGAACCGATCCATACTTCTTGAAACTCTTCGAGGGACCCACTTTTCACATATTTTATTTCTGAATAAATAAAAATATTGTTTAAATTTTATTTTCTTTATTACAATAAAACTATCGAACATTTGAAATCCACTGGGTTGACCCGACCCGAACTCGACCAATGGTCGACCCGCTTAACCCAAACCCGTTTTCCATCCGAACCCAATACCGACTCGTTTGACCCATTTTTCAGATCAAATTTCCATTTATCAAATAAGAGGTGAAAAAATGTGACGGAAAAATGAATAGGTTAAGAATTAATTATTTTTTGCTAAATATATCTTCTTCTTTTTTATTTATTCAGAAAACATGCTACTGATACATTTTATAAATCATTTTTTCTATCTTAACGCGTAATATTAATAAGTTGATATGATTTATGTTGGCTTATTCTGTTTAAAATACATTTTATCTAAAGAAAATTTTATTTATGCATATATCTATACATATACTATAACAAAACGTTGGTTTGCCACATGTCGTCCTTATATTCAATTCGCCTATGTGTCGACCTCTAAGTTATGCTACATCATCCACCATGTCATCCACCACATCATCTTATTTTATATTTTGATATATATCTTTGAATTAAATAAGTAAAAAAAATCAAAAAAATATGGTAGGTTATATTACAAAAAGAAATATGGATTTTTATCTTTTATCATATTATATCCTTATATATATATATATATATATCTTTATCTATTATTATGTTATCAATCTAATTAAATTGACTTATTAATGAACTTAAACTATAAAACATAAATTGTAAACTATAAACTATAATCTATAAATTATAAACCATAAAGTATAAACTAAAATATATAAACAAATTAATAGTAGAAAATATAAATATATTATTAAAATATTTCTATACATGTGACCCCGTACATGGTACGGGAACACATGCTAGTTTGATACTATTTCCAATTATATGACCCTTAAAAAATAAAATTCTTTTATTTAGTAAAATAATTTGTGAAAAATAATTTATTTCAATTATATGAGCCTTAAAAAAAATTATTTTTATTAAAATATGATTTATCATGTTCATAAAATATCATTTTTCTTAATTTGATTTATTGTTTTTTTTTTATTATATCCTTTAGTTTTAATATTTTCCATTATAAAAGGCAATATTTTATTTTTAATTGAACCTTTTTTTTATGGGTCAAGCAAAACCTCAATCCAAGATGAATATATTCATGAATATCTTTGTGATTATCTTGTGTAAATATTTTTCAACCACCCCCTAAAAATATTTTTTCAATTATATAATCCTTATAAAATATAATTTCGTTTTTAACTTAGTTAAAGATAAAATCTTTATTAGGAAATAGATTGATATAGTTTCTTAAAAGATAATCTTTAATTTAATAGTAATATATTTGTTTGACAAATATATGTGGAAATTTCTTTTTAAAATATCTTGTGTGAATATTTTTCAACCACCCCAAAAATATTTTTTCAATTATATAATCCTTATAAAATATAATTTCGTTTTTTAACTTAGTAAAATATAATATCTTTATTCGGAAATAGATTGATGTAGTTTCTTAAAAGATAATCTTTAATTTAATAGTAATAGATTTGTTTGAAAAATATGTGTGGAAATTTCTTTTTAAAATATCTTTTGTGAATATTTTTCAACCACCCCCAAAAATAATATTTCTTCAATTATATAATCTTTATAAAATATAATTTCCTTTTTAACTTAGTTAAAGATAAAATCTTTATTTGGAAATAAATTGATGTAGTTTCTTAAAAGATAATCTTTAATTTAATAGTAATAGATTTGTTTGACAAATATGTGTGAAAATTTCTTTTTAAAATATCTTGTGTGAATATTTTTCAACCACCCCAAAAATATTTTTTCAATTATATAAGCCTTATAAAATATAATTTCGTTTTTAACTTAGTAAAAGAATATATCTTTATTCGGAAATAGATTGATGTAGTTTCTTAAAAGATAATCTTTAATTTAATAGTAATTTTTTCGTATTATGAATCTTAAAAAATATAATTTATTATAGTTAAAAGATCTATGTGTGCTATAATGGGAAAATATCTTGTGAGGATGGATCCTTAGATAAGGACTAATGATGATGCACACAAACGTTATATTTAATGCACACACACGTTATAACTCATGCACACAGTATTTAGTGATACACACCATCTGTGACACATGCACACAGTGTGTGCATTAGCTATAACTCGTGTATGCATGAGTTATAACGTTTTTGTGCATCATCTATTGTCCTCATCTAAGGATCCATCCTCACCGAAATCAAACCCATAATATTGAGCTTTTTTCGATTGGTTAAGAAAAAACCCAAAATTATGATGAATATATTGATGATTATTTTGTAAATATCTTTAGTGAATAATTTTCTCATACCCCAAAATTTATATACTTTAAATCATTATTATAATTTTTAATCTATTGTTGCGTTCAACTATTTTGTTATATCTTTAACAGAATTAAGAATTTCATGTTAAAATTATCTTATTTGCGGACCGTTTGCAATTAACATAATTTTGTTTCCAATTCAAAGTATGCTCAATTCAATGTGTGCTCAATAAACTTATTGCTATAAAATTAAATATATTTTCTTAAGTAATTAAACTTAAGCAACGTTTCCTTTAAAAATATAATAGAAGAGTTCTAATATATAAAAGAATGAAAGAATATATAAAGTTAATTTCTTTAAAATATAAAAAAGGTATATATGTAAAGGAAAAGATATGAATATCTCTAATAGTATTTTTTTCCTATTGTGAATCTTAAAAAATATAATTTATTTATTTATTATAGTAAAAAGATCTATGTGGGCTTAAATAATGGGATTTTTTTTCGGTGGGCTAAGCAAAAGCCCAAAATTATGATGAATATATTGATGATTATCTTTGTGAATATCTTTAGTGAATATTTTTCTCATACCCTTGAAAATTATATTATGATAGTTTCTTCTACCCGTGCTACGCACAGGCCAAATTAATCTAAATAAATAATTTAGTAGTCCATAAATATGAATTTGTAGGTATAATATAATCACGTATATCTAACTTATATTTTACTTTGAATCCATATTATAATTTTTTAATCTATTATTGCGTTCAACTATTATATTTTAACAAAAATTAAAGATAATTTGTTAAATTAAATAATAATGTACATAAACATATTAAATGAATACACGACATTGGGAAAGTATAAGCTTCAACTTTAAATAATTAGGAAAAACCACTAAAAATATTTTGATTTTTTACATGGAAAAACCACTAAAAAAGTATAAGCTTCAACTATGTTGGATATATTGATCATTTTTGAACGAAGATTATTTAGTATTTATGAAAATGTTATGAATTAATAATATATTATACAGTAAGTTACTATTATTCGTATCCACGTAAGTCTATTAGTAAAAAAAGAATAACAAATGAGAGTGATTTACATAGATACTTATTCTTAATATCTCGATTGTATAAATATTTATTCGGTTTTTCTCTTATTTTTAGTAGAAATTATTTTCCTACATGAAAAAAGTATAACTCAAAATTAAATATTTTACAATTCTTTTCGTTATAAGTTTCTTATTCCCTAATGGCATAAATTGAATCAATATTTTTTTATATTGCATTTGTATAGATTATTCAAATTGGGTTGTATTACTTCCTAAATTAATCCCATAATCATATCATTTTAATCATAGTTTGTTATTGTCTTCGTAATATATTTTATCCTTTGTTTATCTTCTTACGTTATTATATCTTATATTTTTTTATCTATATTTTATTTTATTTTATTTTTTCTAATCATAAAATGCAATATTTTTTTTTTCCGATTATAAAAATAATATCTTGTTTCTACAATATTAAACTTTTTCTTCGTTGGATCAAGTAAAAATTCAACTCAAGATGAATACACTGATGAATAGCAATGTTTATTCTTTGCATGTTATTGTCACATATATTTATAGGGTCAGGATCCGGTGAGAACAGATTCGTAGGTGAGAACAAATTTGAGCCGTCCATCGCGGAGCGCGCGTCATCGCTGAGGAGGAGAGAAAAAGTGTTCACGCGCGTCTCGGCCTTCTAAACGGGCGCGTCCAAACACGCGCGTGTCTGAAAAATTTCCTTCTTCTCAAACCCGATAGAAATTGGGCAAGGCGATTTCGACGGCGAAATTTTATTCCTTCTTCGATCAAATCACAATCAAAACTGGGTAACCCTAAAGAAAAAGCACGACGAAGAACTCCAATTCCAGCAATGGCATCGACATCAACTGTAACAAATCTACAACAAGAGCATAATACAAATTCAACTGTAGCTAATCAGGAAGAAACCCTAGGTCCCAATTCGTCTACGTCTGAGAGTTTAAACCCTAATTCGACACATCAAGAAGAAGAAAGAGATATTAACAATGAATTTTAACTTATTTTCGATATCAAAATTGAAATTCTGAATAGAATTTATGGAATTCCAGATTTTAACCCTATGAAAATCTGAATTGAAAATCCTAAGTTGCTTTGCTGTTGTTGAAAATCTGAATTGAAAATCCTAAGTTGCTTTGCTGTTGTTGAAAATCTGAATTGAAAATCCTAAGTTGCATTCAGATTGCTTTGCTGTTGATAGGATTACGATTAAATTATGCATATTAGGAAATTGGCTTCTGCATACTATGAGAATATGAATTGTATATAGAGAAATATTCATAAGAAGGAGTACTGATACTTGATATTACTGAGTTGGGTGCACTTTGTTTTGCTAATGAATGATCTGAGATTTTGAATTGCATATAGAGGAAGTTTCATTTTGAGAGAAACATGTGCTTTAGGATTTGGAGATTTACAATATATATAAATCTTGCTGCAAAAAACAATGAAATTCAGATTTCTCAAGGGGGCACAACATATTACATCCCAGTATGCAGAACTGAAATGAAACCAGTGGTTGGACAAGTATTTGACAACACAGAGCAAGCAGACGAATTCTATGATAATTATGCAAAAGAGTGTGGTTTTGAAGTGAGGAAAAGCACAAACAAAAAGATAGATGGGAAAACAGTATGGAAGTACCTCTTATGTAATAGAGAAGGACAAAAAAGAGTTTCACCAGTCATGGCAGTAACACCTATTATAACCAAAGTAAAGAGACGAAGAGTGACAAATCGGGCTGGATGGAGGGCAAGGATAACTTTGAAAGGGACTGAGGAAGGGAAGTTCAAGATAAAAGGATTCGTAGAACGACACACGCACCCGATGATGACTGAAAGAGAACAACAGTTTGCCAAATCCAACCGAAATATAGGAGCTTTTGAAGCTGATTTCATTCTAAATTGTGGAAATGCAAATATTGGGGCAACAAAGGGATACCGAATCTACAAAGAGCTAGTAGGATCATATGGCGCTATAGGAGCTAGCGTAACAGATTTTAAAAATCTGAAGAGAGATCTAAATTCATATTTGGAAGGCTTTGATGGGCAAATGATAATAGATAAACTGAAGAAGAAGAAAGAAGTATGTGAGGCATTCTACTTCGACTATTTTGTGGACAAGGAAGGACAACTAGAGAGACTGTTTTGGGCAGATCCTATAAGTAGAAAAGGTTTCTCATTCTTTGGAGATGTTGTTACAGCAGACACAACTTACAACAAAAACAAGTAATATTATTCATGTCTAAATTCAGATCTTATTAATGAGAATATGTTTGATGTGACTTTGAAAATAATAATTTGAATTGCATACAGAGAAGTTGGCTTTTGAATATAATGAAATCAGATGTGAATATAGGAAACTAGGTATTTGATAAATTTGATTTAGAAGAATACATTTCAAATGAAATTCTGGATTGCATACAGGGACATTTACATTTGAATAAAAAAAACTTTTGAATTGCAGCTGACCATATGAATGAGCATCTGATTTGCATATGAATAGCTTAGGATATGAATAGAATGAGAATTACATTTGCATATAGTGGATTTGAAGAATGAGATAACATTCTGAGTTGCATGCAGGTATAATATGGTATTTATACCATTTACAGGAGTAGATAATCACAGGAAATCAGTGACATTTGCAGTTGCTTTGATGTTGAAAGAGAACACAGAATCCTACGTGTGGTTATTTGACAACTTCGAAAAGGCGATGGGCCACGAGCCATACATCATACTGACTGACCAAGATCATGCAGTAATTCAAGCTGTTGAACAAGTATTTGAGAATGCAATGCATCAATTCTGTATGTGGCATATCATGTTCAAGCTGTCAGACAAGATAGAAAGCAGAATTTACAACACCTTAGAATTCAAACAAGCAATCAATGCTTTGGTTTGGAATAAAGACATCACAAAATTAGAGTTTGAGGATGGCTGGAGGGATTTTATAGAAAAATATGAATTACAAGACAACGACTGGCTGAGGAGAATGTTTGACTTAAGGAGATACTGGATACCTGCATTCTTCAATGATATAAGGATGGGAGGCATGCTCAGAACAACATCAAGGTCAGAGAGCCAAAATAGCTTCTTTGGAAGACTCCTTGGGCAATCCTCTTCATTAATCCAGTTCAATAGCCAGTTTGAAAGTGCATTGGATCAACAGAGACATGAACAACACAAGCTTGTTGCATCATCATCAACAAGCAAAGCCAACATGAAAACATATTGGGTTGTTGAAAAGGCATGTTCGAAAGTCTACACAATCTCGATATTTTATGAAGTACAACAGTCTATCTACAACTCAATCTACAAGTGCATGGTAACAAGCATGATTAAGGAAGGGACAGTAGCAAAATATGAGATTGAACAAGAGAACAACAAAAGGTACATGTTTGTGCCTAAAAATACGACGACTATGGAACGCGTGAAAGCTACGCGTAGAAGGATAGAGGTGACGCGACGTATGAAACGGAAGATGGCGTCGACGTGACGTTATAAAGAAGAACGTGTCGTTAAGCTATGGGAACTAAGTCAGCCGCCACTTAGTTACCTTGTTCTATATTATATTCGTGTAAATGGTAAAGGATAAGATGAAAGAATATCTTTTACCATTTTTATTATATCTTTAGAAGATAGAAGGAAAAGAAAAAGATCTTATTTCCTTAGTAGGATCCTAGGGTTAACCTATATAAAGGTCAACGCCAACCTTTTGTAATCATCGTACTACGCCGTAATATCAATACCACAAGAAAGTTCAAGTTTCAACCTTATTCTCTCGTCTTGTTCTCTTAGTGTTAAGATTATACCGTTCTCTTTGATCTTTGCCCTACAATTGCTTAGTTATCATCTCGTTGATAATTTCGCTACAAACAATTGGCGCCCACCGTGTGGCTAGATCAAAAAAGGTGTCGTCTTTCCACATAAAGGGAACCTCTTTTTCGCAGGAAGCCAGGACGTCTTCAATGCCGCCCCAAGGAGAATCTCTCACCGTCTTAGGAGGACCGCCGTCTCACGCAAGCTCCAGTACGAAGAGACTCGCAAGGACCATCGAAGACCAAGGCAACTCAGTCCCAGTCCATCTCTCCAGAGCCTCCGACAAGAACTCACCCATCACGTTCGAAGAGACAGACGAAGAAGTCAAGCACCATTACAGCCTGGTGATCTCCGTGATAATCAAAGATTGTAAAGTCAAGAGAATCCTGGTAGACAACGGAAGTTCGACCAATATCATCGCCCTCTCCGTTATACTTGAACTCGGACTCTCCATTAAAGATATCTATGGAGAGCGTATCCGTCTAAAAGGATTTAGCGGAGAGATTTCAGAGATGTTAGGAGAGATCACCCTCGAAACGTCCGTCCAAGGAGTCAGCCTCCTAACCCAATTCGCAGTAATGGAAGCAAGATCCCCATACAACGCCATCCTAGGAAGACCATGGATTCACGGAATGAAAGCGGTCCCGTCCACATATCACCAATCCCTCAAGTTTCCAACGCCTTGGGGAATACGCGAAATCAAAGGCGACCCCTTTACGGCCAAAGAGTGCTACAGAATCGGTATGGAGGGAATCACGACGCCAAAGATCCAAAAAGACGAAGTAAAAGAGTTCCAAGTAAAAGCGTCCAACAAATACGTAAAACCAAAGTGTCCAGAATTGGAAGACGTTGCCGTAGACGGTAAAAAGCCAGAAAGGATCGTAAAAATAGGTACTGACATTCCCGAGAAAATCAGAGGGGAACTAACGGCGTTCCTAAAGTCAAAGAGTCAGTGTTTCGCCTGGAGCCATGAAGACATGATAGGAATATCCCCTGACGTAATACTCCATAGGTTAAACGTCGACCCTAAGTTCGTTCCGGTAAAGCAAAAAAGAAGAAAGTTCGCCCCTGAACGCAACAAAGTGGTGGATGAAGAAGTTAAGAATCTCCTCGAAACAGGTAAAATACGAGAAGCAAAGTACCCCGATTGGCTAGCCAACGTCGTAGTAGTTCAGAAGAAAAACGGGAAATGAAGGGTATGCGTCGACTTCACGGATCTCAACAAAGCATGCCCCAAAGATTCTTCCCCCCTCCCCCATATAGACGCCATGGTAGACGCCACAGCAGGTCACGAGATGTTGACGCTCATGGACGCGTTCAACGGATATCATCAGATTCAATTGGACTCCAAAGATCAAGAGAAGACGGCGTTCATCACCAATCAAGGCATTTACTGCTACAAAGTCATGCCTTTCGGCCTCAAGAACGCTGGAGCAACATACCAACGCTTGGTTAATAAAATGTTCAAGGAGCAAATAGGAGATACCATGGAGGTCTATATCGACGACATGTTGGTAAAGTCCAGAAAAGCCGAAGATCACGTAACACACTTGAAAGAGGCGTTCACAATCTTGGAAGAGTACAACATGAAGCTCAACCCTACCAAATGTTCTTTCGGAGTCTCCTCGGGGAAGTTCCTCGGATACGTCGTGACCCAAAGAGGGATAGAAGCCAGTCCCGAGCAAATAAAAGCCATACTCGATCTCGAGTCTCCACGATGCGTAAAAGACATACAAAAGTTAACCGGAAGGGTCGCCGCCTTGAATAGGTTCATCTCCAAAGCCTCCTATAGGAATCGCCTCTTCTACGACACCTTGAGGAAGAACGAATCCTTCTCTTGGACGGAACGCCATGAAGAAGCGTTCATAGAACTCAAGCGTTACCTGACAAGTCCATTACTCCTAGCAAAGCCAAGAGACGGAGAACCATTATTCGTATACCTAGCAGTATCCGAAATAGCTATTAGCGTCGTCCTCGTCAGAGAAGAAGGAGACGAACAACAGCCCGTTTATTACGTGAGCAAAACGCTGTCCTCAGCGGAAACGAGATACTCGGCGATGGAAAAGCTAACGTTGGCATTGGTCATGGCGTCGATAAAGTTGAAACCCTATTTTGAGTCGCATACCATCGTAGTACGAACGACATCTCCATTGAAAAACATAGTGAAAAAGCCAGAGCTTTCTGGAAGAATGACGAAGTGGAAGATCCATCTACGCGGCTATGACATCATTTATGAAGGAAGAAGAGCGATAAAATCCCAAGCACTTGCAGATTTTATAGCAGACTTCAGTCCGACGCTAGAACAAGAAGCCGCCTATCAAGTCAACAAAGTGGAAATCAGAAGATCCCGTTCCTCCATTTAAGTAACGCGTCGATCAACAAAGAAGTCGTCTCGGAGCAAACTCTCGCCGTAAGAAGCCACGAATCATGGGTGACGCCTTACTATGAATGGTTACAACATGGACGACTACCAATCAACGCGTACGACGCAAGGTTGTTGCGGCGGAAAGCAACTACTTTTGTTGTAGATAAAGGGCAATTGCTGAAATGGTCGTCGAACGGCGTATTCCTAACGTGTCCTTCGAAAGAAAAGATCCAAGATATCCTACGCGAACTACACAACGGAGAGTATGGAAATCACTCCGGAGGAAGAAGTCTAGCAGCCAAAGCACACTCAGCCGGATATTACTGGCCCACAATGAAGCAGGACGCGTCAAATTACGTCAAGAAGTGCGACGCTTGCCAAAGACACGCTCCAATCCCACATCAACCAGCAGAAAAGGTCCACTCTATAACCTCTCCATGGCCCTTCATGCAATGGGGGATGGATATAGTAGGCCCCATGCCCTTAACGTTAGGGCCGAAGACGTTGATGCTCGCCGTCACAGACTATTTCTCTAAATGGGTAGAAGCTGAAGCATTCAAAAGTATCAAAGATTCCCACGTCATATCCTTCCTCGAGAGAAACGTCCTTACAAGATTCAGAATCCCACATACTATCGTGTGCGACAACGGATCGCAATTCATCAGCAAGAACATCGTGTCGTTCTGCGAGAATAAGGGGATACGTCTAGTATACTCGACGCCCAGATACCCTCAAGCAAACGGCCAAGCAGAATCAAGCAACAAGGTAATCGTAAGTAACCTTAAGAAAAGAATAGAAGAATGTCGGGGTAATTGGGCAGACCAACTCCAAGCTATAGTATGGGCCGACAGAACGACGCCCAAAAGAGCAACAGGAAGAACACCTTTCTCACTCGTATATGGATGTGAAGCCGTACTACCGATCGAAGTGGCAGTACCAACCGAAAGATATCGATCTCTCCCCGAAGAAAGAAACTCCCCCATGATGACGTTCATTATAGACACGATCGATGAGCAAAGAAGCAACGCGACACTAAGGATCGCATCACAAAAGCAAATCGCCGCCCGAAGCTACAATCGACGAGTAAAAGCGAGAACTTTTCAAGTAGAAGATTGGGTCTTAAGAAAAGTATTCCCAAACACCGAGGATAAGAGCGTCGGGAAACTTGCCGCGTCCTGGGAAGGTCCATATCAAATAGCACAAGTCGTAGGGAGAGGAGCCTATGAACTCACAACACCGGAAGGAACACCATTGATGCGCTCTTGGAACGCTACTCACCTTAAAAAGTACTATCATTAAAAGATAGTCGATATGATAATTCTTTGCCATTTCGCATGATAAATTCTTAAGATGCTCTCTCCCCCTCTTTACTATTTTCTTATCAAGTACGTCTTAGCATCGAAACGACCAGGGGGTCGCGTAGATTAGGGGTAGTTTTATAACGTCTTCGTGTCAAGTCATCATGATTATTTAAAAGCATAAGCATATTTTCTCTCCAAACGTGTCAAGCATGCTGAGTTGTTTCTTTTTAAAATACTTGCTCTCTGTCTCTGGTACAACACCCAAGCTTAATAAGGCCGCGGCGAAAATCCACGTCGGGGGCGAATTTTGTCAGTCTACGCGTTCAAGGATACATCTACGCGTAGGCGACGTTAGCCGAACCGCCGACCCCGAGTCGAAGCTTCCTATGATCATTAGCGACGTGTGGCAATGGTCATAGGGATTGAAGCCCGACACCTCACGAAACCGGCATGGTGCTCTAGGGAAGAAGGGAAACCTATCGCCACCACCCATCTCCAGGAACGCGTATTCACGCCTTCCACGGCCCCTCTGAGACTCATGAATCCACGGGAAATTCGCCAAACCGGCAGGGACGCGTCCACCGGCATCGTAAGTCCTAATACTCAAGAAAACGGACGACACACACGATGAATAGGCCCGTCGATTAAAAGAGTTCGACGTCGACCTAAACGCTAGCGTGAGGCAACGAATCCACCTTTAAAGTAAGGGGTAACGTCACAAGCTGATAAAAATCACACGCTGACCTACGTCCGCCACTCGCTTCTGGGTTCGGAGGAAATGCTGGACCCAACATTCATATAAGACGACAAATAACCTAAAGTAAGTCGCATTGACCGAAACACACAAAAGGTAAGCAACGACATCAAGTCTACAAAAAGATTCATGTTTGACGAACCCAATTCTCCCAAAGTTAGATTCGTCAAAAGGGGATAATAGTCCTACTAAACAAAAACAAAGTTGCAAACAAAGAAGTATCTAAAGAGAAGGAGGCAAAACACCACCCTCAGAAGCATCACCATCTAAAGCAAATGCTAAAGCAGAAGAATTCGAAGAAGCATGCAAAGAAGAAGCTCCCTCAGGTGGAACAGGGTAAAGTACAAGAAATTCGCCACGTTCACATTCCACATCCCAATCTACGTGACGACCTTCCCGGAACTCCTCCATCACCTCAATACGAGATGACCATGAGTAATAAGTGCCGACTTCCCGTAAGTTCTTCTCATATAACTTCGCCTTCTCCTCGGCGTCAACAGTAAGAGACGCAACCTTCCCATCTAGCACCACTATACATCGTGCCAATATGCCTCTCTGCTTCGCCGTCTCCAAAGTTTCCATACGAGCAGCCTTCTCCGACGAACGCAGTTTAGCAACTTCCGTAGTAAGATCTTGAACCTTTTCTTCAAAAACCTCCATCTGATCCTTTAAAGAAGCATCCGAGCTAGATTCTTTCTGAAGACGCTCCCAGGAACACAACGACGCTTGAAAAGCCTAAAGAAAAGAAAATCAAGAGAAACCAGAAGCAACGCGAAATAAAGAAAGAAACCACGGAGAAAGAAAGATACATACCTGCCACTGCGATATGAGAGATTCTCCTAAAACGTCTACGGTCTGCATAGACAAATAATGATTCCAGGACGACGTAGAACTTAAAGATTGCATAGCTGGGATGAACCTACGCGTAGGCGCTACGGGGCGAGAAATGATTGCAGGAAAGTCACTTGCCTCGACGTACGTAACAGAATCTACGTTAGGTTCCGCTACCCTCTCCTCCTTGACATTCTCCGACGGATCTACAGGTGCGTCCGACTCCTCTACAATTAAGGGCGTTTGCAACGTCGTTCCTAAAAGTATCACTTCCCCCATAAAAGACGAAGCAACGGCTGCCTCGTCCCTCTCCGCTTTCAATTTCTCCTCGGCAACGCGTCTCTTCTTCGCGAAAATCAAGTCCTGAGTAGACTCTTGACGAGTACGAGACGCAACGCCTAAAAGCAAAAAGCACACTTAGAAAGGACATAGTAAAGAGTAGTACGCAGAATCCCATGAAAGAACCTACCCTTAGAGAAAACAGGGGTCGCCAGACGATACCCCTTCCCGTCTCGACTAGTAAAGGTACGCTCCACCAAAGGAATCGCCAAAATCTTCTTAACTATCGCCTCCGATTCTTCACGCGCCTCGATCGCATGAATACTAACTGAAGAAAATTACACGCCTAAAGTAAGCATCGAAATCTCAAGAAATCAAAGAAAGAAGTAAGCACCAGAAGAAGAAGACGTACTCGAAGGAGTCCATTCTTCAAGCAAGAAAGCACAATCCTTCCCCAAAGTCGATTTCCTGATGAAATAGAACTTGTCCGCCCAGCCTCGATCGGACGAAGCTCCCTCATTCATCAAAGGCAAGGCTCCAACACGAGATTTGATGTTAACCCTACCCGGTGAAGGGGTAAAGAGAATGCAAGAATGCATGACGTCGGCGATAGTGAACGCAATATTAAAGTTAGCCAGGACGTGATCCAGCACGGCCAGACTTCTCCAGGTACTAGGAAGAATCTGCCCAATCGCAATACCCAAGGTAGACAAGAGGGAACGAACCAAGGGAGAAAAAGGAAAATGATGACCGATCGTGAAGGGGTACTCGTAGACACAAATCCACCCCGGACGAAGAGCATCCGCGAACACGCCGGAAGGAGGAATAGCAATTTCAACGAGGGAAGAAAGCCCCGCCACGGATCGAAGGAATTCAGGATCGTGAGCTTGAGAAGAACGGCGGTTAGCGTCGCTAAGGATCATCTTGGGGTCGTAAGTATTTGAAGTCATGGCGGAAAAATGAAAGTTAGGGTTTTTCTTTCAAAGAAAAATTGTGAAGGCAAGAAGGCGGGACCAGAGCGTGTTTAAATAAATGAAGACCGCATCCGGGATTTTCAAGAATCACTTTGTTACCGTTGGAAGAAAATCCAGACGTTGGGAATATAGCCATTACGGTAAAATACCAATCAAGCAGTCACAATAAATGAAGATCCTCGAAGAAAGACATTAACGTAATTACTTGAGTCTCTTCTTTTGAAACAAACGCGTTCCAGTTATTTTGAAGACGTATTCTACAAAGAAAGAAGGTGTCTCCCAGCTCTACTTGACATTAAGCCCTCTTAGACGCCTTAGGGGTATTGTTTGTGCCTAAAAATACGACGACTATGGAACGCGTGAAAGCTACGCGTAGAAGGATAGAGGCGACGCGACGTATGAAACGGAAGATGGCGTCGACGTGACGTTATAAAGAAGAACGTGTCGTTAAGCTATGGGAACTAGGTCAGCCGCCACTTAGTTAACTTGTTGTATATTATATTCGTGTAAATGGTAAAGGATAAGATGAAATAATATCTTTTACCATATTTATTATATCGTTAGAAGATAGAAGGAAAAGAAAAAGATCTTATTTCCTTAGTAGGATCCTAAGGTTAACCTATATAAAGGTCAACGCCAACCTTTTGTAATCATCGTACTACGCCGTAATATCAATACTACAAGAAAGTTCAAGTTTCAACCTTATTCTCTCGTCTTGTTCTCTTAGTGTTAAGATTATACCGTTCTCTTTGATCTTTTCCCTACAATTGCTTAGTTATCATCTCGTTGATAATTTCGCTACAAACAATACACAGTCACAGATTTAGATAATGTTGATTTATGTTGCACATGCAACAAATTTATGCGAGTTGGCTTGCCTTGCCAACACATGTTTGTGGTTATACGGAACAAGGGGATTAAGGAAGTGCCAGAGAAGTATATTCAGAAGCGCTGGACAAAAGAAGCTTCATTACAGCCAGTATTCAACATTGATGGTTTGCTGTATAAAGAAAGTGCTGAAACAGAGGAGAACAAAGCAACAATGATACAACTCTTGGGAGAAATGCACAGTTGCATAAATTTGATTGAAAGCAAGCCATAATACATGAAGGAGCTACTGGACACAATAAAACAAAAGAAGGAATATTTTGCAGAACAGATGGGTGCAAGCTCAAGTGGATCAACCTTCACTGTGGATTTTGAAAAATATGTAGGACCAACTCCAGCTGAGGTTCAAGTGTTACCACCAAAACAAGCAAAAAACAAGGGGACAAGAAGAGGACGAATGATAAGCCAAAAAATGTTGGGCATTCAAACAGCTGCAAAGAAAAAGAGAGGTTGTGGAATATGTGGTCAGTATGGACATAACTGGGCAACATGTGGAGACAGAGAAGGTAACAAATTAATTCAATAATTTTTAATACATTAACTCACTTTCCATATACACATTTTAATGTAAGACTAAATAGTTTTACTTGATCTTTATATGCAGATTAAATGAAATCATAGAAGAAACAACTGGATGAAGGCGTGCAAGATATATAGATTCCTATGGCATATTATAGATATTGGTTCTTATTACATGGAGTGTAATCATACTGTTTGGAAACTTATTGCTTAAAAAAAGAATTCAAACTAGCTAAAATGGTTGTTTTCAAATATTAATATGCCTACAATCCAGGAAAACATCATATGCAAAACGGACAAAATTAATATGCATTACTAAACCTCGTATACAAACCATATATAGTTGGTATACAAACTATATATGCTTTATATGTAACTCAAAATAAACATTATATGCAAACAGGAATTTTAAAGTTTTCAATCTAAATAGGCCTTATATGCAATCTACATAAACTTCATATGCAAATCACAATTTAAAGTAGACTATGTAAGTATAGGCCTCATATGTAAACCACAAATCATAAAGTTTAATCTAGATATGCTTCATATGCAATCAAGATAAACTCCATATGCAAATCAAATAAAACTCATATGCAAACCACAAAATTAATGTTTTCATTAAAGATATGCCTTATATGCAATCAAGATGAAACCACATATGCAATCTACATAAACTCCATATCCAACTCAAAATGAAACTCATATGCAAATCACAATTTAAAGTAGACTATGTAAGTATAGGCCTCATATGTAAACCACAAATCATAAAGTTTAATCTAGATATGCTTCATATGCAATAAAGATAAACTACATATGCAACTCAAATAAAACTCATATGCAAACCACAAAATTAATGTTTTCATTAAAGATATGCCTCATATGCAATCAAGATGAAACCACATATGCAATCTACATAAACTTCATATGCAAATCACAAAATCATTTAAAGTAGACTATGTAAGTATAGGCCTCATATGTAAAACAACAAATCATAAAGTTTAATCTAGATATGCTTCATATGCAATCAAGATAAACTACATATGCAACTCACAATGTAACTCATATGGAAACCACAAATCATTTAAAGTAGACTATGTAAGTATAGGCCACCTATGTAAATCACAAATCATAAAGTTTAATCTACATATGCCTCATATGCAATCAAGATGAAACCACATATGCAATCTACATAATCTTCATATGCAACTCAAAATGAAACTCATATGCAAATCACAATTTAAAGTAGACTATGTAAGTATAGGCCTCATAAACCACAAATCATAAAATTTAATCTAGATATGCCTCATATGCAATCAAGATGAAACCACATATGCAATCTACATAAACTTCATATGCAAATCACAATTTAAAGTAGACTATGTAAGTATAGGCCTCATATGTAAAACCACAAATCATAAAGTTTAATCTAGATATGCCTTATATGCAATCAAGATGAAACCACATATGCAATCTACATAAACTTTATATGCAAATCACAAAATCATTTAAAGTAGACTATGTAAGTATAGGCCTCATATGTAAAACCACAAATCATAAAGTTTAATCTAGATATGCTTCATCTGCAATCAAGATAAACTACATATGCAACTCACAATGAAACTCATATGCAAACCACAAATCATTTAAAGTAGACTATCTAAGTATAGGCCACATATGTAAACCACAAATCATAAAGTTTAATCTACATATGCCTCATATGCAATCAAGATGAAACCACATATGCCATCTACATAAACTTCAAATGCAAATCACAAAATTAATGTTTTCATTAAATATATGTCTCATATGCAATCAAGATGAAACCGCATATGCCATCTACATAAACTTCATATGCAAATCACAAATCATTTAAAGTATACTATGTAAGTATAGGCCTCATATGTAAACCACAAATCATAAAGTTTAATCTAGATAAACCTTGTATACAACTTAATATATCTCATATGCCAAACACAAAACATAAGTTTTCAATCTAGATAGGCTTTATATGCAATCTAAATAAACCTCAAATGAAGACAAGGAATAAATGATATGCTCAAATACAATCTACAAAAAGTTTACAATACAAATATAAAGACAAAACACATATGCAAAACTAAATACACTTCAAATGCAAACTACAAATGCAAATTCTGTGAGGACAACATCCTCTTCCAAGGTCATGTTGATGCAGGATTGTACAAGTTGTCTTCTGATGTGCCCATTGGTTCGTTTCCACTACCTCAAGCCCACCTGTCATCTTCCTTTGTCGTTGCTCTGTGGCAACCCAACATCTGCACGACCCAACTTGTCTTTTCTGCACTCCCTAAAAATACCTGGTGGCTTTTCTGATTTTAAATGCTTAGCTTGTTCTTAGACCTATATAAGGTATTATTCAGACATATGACCAGAGATTAAGTAGGAATAGTGGAGCTTTATTTTCGATTTCTCATTAAAGCTTTAAAGACAACAAATCAATAGGATGTTATCCAGATTTCCCTTATATGCAATGCAGATAAAGCGCCATATTTAAACCAAGTAATAATCAAATTGAAATTACAAACCAAAATAAACTTCAATCCAGATCTCTAAATTGCAAACCAAAATAAAACAAAATAAACAACACATACAAACCAAGTTTTGTTGCAAACCTACTATTCAAAGGGAAACATAAAGGATCTATAAACATTAATAAAGATGAAAAAGAAGCCAGAAAAAGAAGCTGGATTCATATTCACAAGTGCAAGCATCACAGAAGTCTATATCATCATCACTCTCCATGCAATAGTCATATCTCAGCCATGGGTTCTTCCTTTGACATGGAACATGATCATTCTCAAGGATAAGTTCTTTGAATAGAGGACGTTGATGAAACACCCAAAGATAACGAACAGATTCACGAAATTTTATTCGACATTCAACAATCTTACTTCCGAGTGAAGCCTTGACAAATTTGATGTGATCCATTCCCTTCTCTACATTTCCAGAAACACTGGACAATAAGATAACACCCAAGAGATATCTTGCTTGCATATGACCTAAATTAGTAGCCCTTTCAAGCATTTCCAATCCTTGGTCATAGTTGAAATCACGGAAGAAATGATCCTGCATACAAAAGACAACACAAGTAACAAAAAAAAAATTGTGCCATTAAATTATCAGGGTTTCCAAAGATATTTACAAAAACTTATGTAATAATAAAAAAACTTACAAATCCCTTTCAATATATGGCACCAGCATTATCGTTGTCAATGCATATATGGAAGAAAACACCAGCAACAACCTTCTGGGCTTGAGAAAGATTATCAGTATCGAAATCTTCAACATTAACTTGGGAAATAACATGTTTCTCCTGCACAATTTTTTCAAGCGACTTGCAACTAAAAATTAATAACCACCACAAAAAAAAAGAATATGATCAGTGTGATAGCAACAAAACTAAGAAATGAAGGCTTAATTTCAAATCCAACCAAGAATTCAAAAAGGTATGAAATCGAAAAATCACTTCGCATGCAATCTAGAAAACACTTCAAATGCAAAACACAAAATCACTAAGTGTTTACCTCATTATGCAATTAAAGTAGTTGGGAAGAGAATCAGAACCAACTCTCGAAACAATTTCAGTAATCAGATTGTTTGGAAGAGACAAAAAAAGACTCTGACAAGAAAGATCGTTAGATGAAGAACACTTCTGTCTTTTTGCCATTTTTCAGAGGATGAAGATGAAGAAAACCGAAACCCTATCGGTATAAGATGAAGAAGAAGAAGATGAGAAAACTGAAGAGTCACACGGGGAAGTGAAATGAATTGACAAGAGACATCCGGTCATTTATAAGGGATTCAAATTGTCTGATTGGTAACTTCTATAATGACGGTTGGAAAACGTGCCTGTAACACAAAAAAAAACAAAGAAAAAAACGAAAAGTAACACTTAAGTTAAGTTGCATACGGAGTACTTGTATCAGATATTATTTGACAAGACTTGACAATTAATTATATTTTAATTAAATATAAGGGATAACTATCAACCACATAAAAACCATAAATCCCAAAAAGGAAGAAAGCAAATTTAACACATAAAAAGTAGAAATAAAACCCGACCTCAACATTGGATATAAATACAAAGAAAGTAGGGCAAACTAGCTTGGAGAACTGCATTCAAATACATCTCATAAAGAGAGTTCGAGAGAAACCAACAAAAATATTCAAGGATTCAGCTCTCAAGCAAGGAAAGGCAGTGCAACAAGAAACACTTTGAGTTGTTATTTTGTTATGAAAACTTTATATTGGTGTGACTATGTAGTAGTTGTGTTGCAACTAAGAAACACTTTGGTGACTAGGAGATCCACATTTTGGAATCAAAATTATGGAAACTCATTATGTGTTTAAGAATTGCATAACCAAATATTTGCATTTGTTATATTTTGTACATAAGAAATTAAAACAGGGATGACTCTGGAAGCAACTAGGTTGCTTCAAATAGATGCACACAAGTGTTCATGGGAAATGCATATCAGGTGCATCCAGATATACATGAAATTTTTACAAGACATTCACATATGCAAGTTTGTTAAAATTGCTTTCTTTTATGATGAACAAGTTGTTTGAATGATCAACAAATAGTAAACAAACAAGAAAATAGGAAAAACGAACAGAAAAGAAGCAGTACTAAAAACAGTATGTATGCAAGAAACAACTGATTCATAAGCAATCATGAAAACACATATCCAGTTCAAAATATGACTTCATATGCAATCCTGAAACAACATAAAATGAAATTCAAAAGTGAAGACAAGTGTCTGCAGATCTACTTAGACGGTTCAGACAGCAATAGCTAGAGAGTTACAGAAAGTTGATGCATAGTTTCACAGTTACAGTTTTCATTCCAAATCTAACTTCACAGAGGTGATACACTTTCCTTGTACAATGTTCGCTATCTTTTGGTCATTTGGAGGACATGTGTTGACAATCTTGTTCAGGTACCTGATCTTCAAGGTGGTAATATGGCTTGCATTGTTGTTAATCAACCTGTACTTCCAATCCTTTAAGCCAGATCCCATGTATGTGTCCATGTTGTACATGGCAAAGAAGGCCAAATCTCTGTTTTCTATCCCTCCATAAATGGGAAGACGAGGCTTTGAAATTTCCATCTTCAAAATCATTTCAGATTTGGTAGGCAAACTTAAATGTTTGAAGTATAGTGCAAAAACAGTTTTCTGAAAAAGAATAACAAATAGCAGTTAGAAAAAACTCTTGAAAAAATAAAAAATACAATCAAAATATCTTACCAGTTGTTCAGCAAAGCAGGTGTGATTGAAATTTGGATTGGTACAGGGATCCAACAATTCACACTTCTTGGTCTTCATGTTAAATGTAACAACAAAGATATGCTCCCATGTGCTAATGGGAAATACAAACTATGTTGGGAGGAAAAACAGAAAGTTAACATTAAGAAGGTTAACATTGAAATAAGGCAAAATAAAAGGAAACAACAGAAATAACATACATACCAAGCCAAAGTCCAGAGGGTAAACACCAAGTTTCAAATTCACAAACTCAATGCGCATTTGCTTTTCAAAAAGAACAGTCATAGCATCAGGATCAGTGACTGTAACTTGCTGGATACTTGCATCCTAAAAAATTATGCAAATATAAAAATACATTATAAAACAAATGTTCAGACATGCAAACAACATATATAGAGGCACTTACACAAACTTTTGTGCTTGCAAAGAATCTATAGATACTGGTTTCACATCTCTTTAACTCTTCAAAGTTTAATACTCGGGCCCACACATCAACAATCTTAGTGTCAACACTGTAGAAGCGAGCTTGACAGAATGTATGAAAATCACAACAAGTAAGCTTTAATTCAGCATGGCTGAATATGACTTCCCTGCAAGAACAAAACATTGCATCACAATTCAACTAGTATGCAGTTCACAATTAAACTAGTATGCAGTCCCAAGTAAACATCAAATCCAATCCAGATAATTCCCCAAAATAATACAAAACCAACTAGTATGCATGACTAGATATGACTTCCCTGCAAGAACAAAACATTGCATCACAACTCAAACTAGTATGCACTTCACAAATCAAACTAGTATGCACTTCACAATTCAAACTAGTATGTAGTTCACAATTGAACTAGTATGTAGTTCACAATTCAACTAGTATGCAGTCCCAAGTAAACATCAAATCCAATCCAGATAACTCCCAAAAATGATACAAAACCAATATAACAAATATTTTTACTTACTTTTCATTCCTATCCTGAGAAACCCATTGAAACATACGACGTTCTTTGGCATTAGGTTTCACATCTGGATAAATATGTCTTTACAACCATGGAGATTTTCTTGTCTCGCTAATTCTAGGAGCTCTCATTGCTGCCATGTTATCACAAAACCTATCATTTAAGCTTTGAGGAGGACGCATAGTGCGTTGAGAAGGAAAATTTCCTCCAGTTGACTGAAAAATAAAATAAAATAAAATGTTAGACAACATAAAAAAATGAATCAAAAATATGACAAGTGTAACTTGAATCAAATACCCTAGTAGCTCGATGATATGGTTTTGGGGCAACAGGATTTACAGAATTTGATGCAGGTTGAGACACTGTATGAAAAGGAACCTGAGGCATACACTATAAAAACATTAATAAATAGAATATATAAAACCAAACAGAAAACTACACAGGGTCTAATAATTAAAAGCAACTATTACCTGAACAGTAAAAGCTGGTGGGATTGCGCAAAACTGGAAAGAAGAAGGGCTTAATCCCATATTAATCGGTGCAAGATCTGATTTTTCAAAATCATACACTGATTTTGCATAAACAAATGATGAAGAAACAGTGGAAGACGGTGCACAAATTTCTAAAGGAGGGTTGTCCAGCAATACCGTAATAGGATCATTAATGGAATTACCTTCACCATTAAGAGTAAAACGGGGACTGCGGCGAGGAAACAAACCACTGAACCTAGGCATTTTCTTCTTCTTCTCCTTATCTTTAGCATCTGCAAATACAACAAAGAAAAATCATTAAGGTAAGAAATTCATAAATAAAGTAGGCTAAAATTAATTAACTAAACTTTTCATACCAACAAGTAAGGAAACATTAGATGCTGCTTCTGTAGAAGGTAGAGATGCCATTGAACATTTATCAATTGTTAAATCAATAACATTTGTTTCAAGTCCACTGTTACTTGGATCAGATTGTTCACAGTCTGCCACTGTACCCACATCTACTACAGATTGTTCAAGAGACGATGCTACTGCAGATTGTCCAAGAGTGGATGCTACTGCAGATTGTTCCACTGGAACTTCTGAATCTCCACCTTCTGAAGGAATAACTGGTACATCTGAAACTTCAGATTCTCCAAGTTTGATAGAGGTTGGGGATGATAGAGCTTGATCCATTGAAACATCAAAAACATTAGTTGGTTGCTCAAGTGGAACTTCAAAAGAATCATTGACACCATCGTGAAAAACTGTGTCATTAAAAGAATTACTGGGACCGGCATCTGTAATGGAAAGAAACAGAATAAAAATCAGGAATAAATACATATGAAACAATATAATAGAAGAAAAAGTAATGAAGAAGAAAGATGAAACACCAGTAAGCATGGGTACATGCTCTGTAACTTTCTTCTCAGCAGCAATAGCTTTCTCTACTTCTTCAATCATATCAAAGACAATCGGATCAGACCAAAAGCGCTCATCACTGTCATCTAAATTTCCAGAAGCATCAACATCATCTCCAGCGACAGTTGTTGGAAGTTTTATCTTCAAAAGCCGAGTGCATTCTTCATTGACTTTCTTGAAGAAAGTATTCTGAGCATGTTCTACTGGAGCAATTTCAATGTTGTTGTAGAATTCACGAATATTGTTAGCAATTTGATGAACAACATTATATTGTTGAAGAACAAAATCCTGAAAACAAGAACAAAGATACTTAGATTATAAAATCACGGCAAAAAAGGGATAACAACTAAAAAAATATAAAACAAAAACATACAGGAATGGTTCCATCACCAAGACACTCTTTAGGAATGGGGCAAGAAGTTTCTGGCTACAATGGAGGCTGAGAAGTTTCTGGTTGCAAAGCAGGCTCAGAAATAGGTAGAATTTTGCCCTTCCCAAACGCACCAACAAGCATCTCATCAGACTCTCTGGATTTCAACATTGAAGTTGTCCACACTTTGATCAGAGGAAGATCCCTTGGAACAGGTTTGTTGAGAACCATAACTCTATCAACATAACACAGCTACAAAAATGAAAATAAATTATGAAATTAATATAGGAATCATTTATAGGCAATAAGTAAGTATTCAAATCAGAAATCACTAAGTACTAGTGTAGTGACCCGTGCCATGCACGGGTATTCAATATTGTTTGTCGTAAAAATTCATACGATTTAAGCCAAGTTTTTCTATAAATTAAGTTTAACTCTCACCAAATAAACGAAATAAATTTAACTTTTTGTTTGTATATACTAATTAATACATATTCATTTCATAAATAATATATAATTTTATTATATATATAAATATCTCATTATATATATATATATATATATATATATATCATAATGAAACTTTAATTTTATTCTTAATAGGATAGGTTAATTTGTATTGTTTTTATGTTGAATGAAGTGATTGTTTTATAAGATTTATTTGTTGAGTTAATTATTCAATAAATTCTTAATTAAAGTTAAAAATAAAAAATAAAAATAACTTAACAATTTAGGCTAAAATCACTCTAAAGGCTTTAAAAGTCTCAGCTTTAATATATAAGATAGATGCAATTCGGGAAACCATACCAAAAGAAATAGCACTGGACCTCTAAACTCGGACTTAGAGCAAAGCGACCACTGCACCTTATGTTTAATGGCCAAATCGAAGATTAATTGGCACCAGTTATAGTCTTTGATCTTCGAAACATCATCCAACAAATCCAATGGTCTCATGCTCATGACTCCACAACCTTGGCTTTCAATCACTAAAGTGTAAAACAGCATAACGAAGTTCCTTTTTAACATATCATCACCAACATCAGAATCCACAATTTTCTTGCATATTTCTGAGGGCTTGAAAGTTGTACTGTTGGAAGGCTCCCGATACTGTGCCTTAAACTCAGCTAATAAGTTAAAATTGTGAACTCTACTTGGAAGAACTATTGGAACACCACAGTCAGGAAGCCCAAAAACCCTTTTGACATCTGCAACTACTAGAGGTATTTCTTTACCTAAAGAACTCAATTTCATAGAACAGTCCCCAGCTTCAAAACTCTGAACAATAAAGTGAGATAGATTTCTAGGCAAAGTTTGAATGTTCCAGTCAAGGATGCTACCAAATCCAATATCAATAACAGCCTTCTTCTGATCTTCAGACAACTTTTTAAGAGCGATAAACAAAGTCTTGGGGGAGTTCCTAGAAGAGAGGGTATCAAAATGAGACTTCATGGCGCCCATAACTTTTTTCCTAACAACAGTGCGACCATCGTGAGATATGAGAGATGGCTGCTGGTTATGAGCCAGATATCTGCTTATATCCAATGCTCTCTTCAACTCAGGATCTTCATCTGAATCAGAACTGTTATCAGGTGAATCTGCATATGTCACTTTAGCTTTTCCTTTACCCATAATTGCATCCTTAGCAGCTGTTTTTCTGGGAACTTTAAGCCTAGGACTATTACTAATAACAATGTCAACCTTCTTATCCTTACATGGCTTCTGCAACTTAGGAGAAGAAACAACAAGAACCTGAGGAGGAGAAGGTATTGACTCCTGAGAAACTGATGCTTTGAGAAGGTTAAGCCTAGGACTACTCCTAATAACTATGGCACTCTGCAAGTTGGGAGAAGAGAGACCAGTAACAGGAGGAGGAGGAGAAGGTACAACATTGATGTTGTTGTGTTCATCTTGAAATGCAGACTTGGCAAGTTTAGAATTCAATATACTTGCAGGAGTGCGGCTACTCTTCTGTTTCCCTAAAATGTAACTTCTTCCTGCAAAGATAAAGACATAACATTATGAAAAGAATATACATTCCAGATAAGCATCAAATGAATACAGATAAACAACAAATGATAGAAAGAAACACTGAAATGCAAACCACAAAGACTTCATATGGAAAAATCAACAAAAAACTTCAAACATCAGTTAGGATGTTAATAGCATCTAATAATTAACTACCAATTAAGGAAGCACTTCATATACAAAACACAAGTCACTTCATGAAAACATAGGAATATAAATAAACCACAAAATCAAAGAAACAAATGAAATGCAAACCCAAATGACTTCATATGAAAACACCAAAAAAAAACTTCAAACATCACTTAGACTGAAGTAAAGCATCATAGTCATTAACTACCAATAGAGGGAAAACAGAAAATGTTGTAATAGCATAAACAGAACAAAACTCACTTCATATGCACACAACAAGTCACATTATATGAGATCACAAAACACTTACAAAAAAACCCACAGAAATAGTGAATAATGTAATGACATGCATACAACAGATAGAGTAAAAAACAAATTTAGGAAGCTGCAGTAAATAGAACACAAATTAGCGTTTATAAAAAGTAAGTTCAAATTTAAAATACAAGTATTCGACAAAAATAATACCAATTACAGAAGTTTTAAGAGCAAAACAAACAAATAAACTAAACTTAATAAACAAACCCGAAGGAGATTTTATCTCATCGGAAGCTTTGGAATCAGAAGACATGGTAAAGAGACTGGTATGGAGATAGAACAAAAAAAACTATCGGAATGAAGAGAAAACGAAGAGAGAATGAGATATGAAGGAGGAGAGCTGGGAAAAAGGAAAAAATGAGCTTGAGAAGGATATCAACAATGGCGATTATGGAGCGAAATTTGGTTGGAAGAAGAGTGAAAGGGGAGAGCTGATGAAAAAAGAAAGGGAAGCGGGATTTATAAAAGGCGCGTGAGCGCGTGTTAATGAAATCCACGTTATAACGTGGACCGTTGGATGAGAAGGATCAAACGGCTGAGAATCGTTCTCACGATAAGGCCGGTTCTCTCCTAACAAACCGTTCTCACCTGAACCGGTTTCTATATTTATATATTGTTATTATATTTAGCTCATTTGTATTCAAATAAATTAGATATATCGCTTTATCCGCTACATTATACTTCACACATTTAATATCATATTTGGCTGAATACTTGATATACCTATACATTTCATTAAAGGGAATCTTACTAACCAATTATGTAATATCATATTTAGCTTTATACTTGATATCACTATATTATATCTAAAATTTAGGATTTTACGTTAAAACCAATCACGTAGACGATGATACAACAATTTGAATATATAAAAATATGAGGATATAGTGGATCTAATATTTGACCTAGTTTAATTGAGATATTTATTTTATTTATGGAAAATATATAGAAGCAATATCTATTCTTCTTTTTAATTATAATATTTTTCATATATCTTTTTAGTTTTGATATTTTTCAATTATAAAAAATAATATATCTATAAGAATTTGTTTTTTCAATATTGTTTTTTTTCGGTGGCCCAAGCAAAAAAGTATTTGTCTTTTTTTTCCGGTGGCCCAAGCAAAATCCCAACACAAGATGATTATATTCATGAATATCTTGTTGAATATTTTTCAACCACCCCCAAAAATTATATATATTATAATATGATTATGATTAACCATACGAGGTACGGGACAAACACTAGTATATATATTAAAAGAGAGATATTTAGAGCTCTCTCCTTAAGTTTAGCTCTATATTGTTTAGGTGTCAATTTGTAGTTTTTTTGATTTATTATAATTTATGAATTTTAGTTACTAAAATTATTGTAAATGATATTTAAGGATTTAATTGCACTAATCTCTAACAAATTATGATTAAGCTCTTTACATTTAACTTATTAAGATCGTAACAAATTTAATCATGGGCTCAGCATACACAAATTCAAACTTTTCAATTAATATATGATATAATTATCATTTTTTTTGTCAAGTGATGATTAACATATTAATTGTTTGATTTAATTCTCATAAATGTTACATGTTTCCGTTTTATGGAATTTATGTCCAACTTTATCAATAAAAAATCCATTTTTTAATTTAAGAAATTTGATACAATTTTTTTTTATAAATTTTAGATTATATCGTGTATAATATATAAACGATAAACGATAACCTGCGCATGGCGCGTGAACTACGCTAGTTTAAGTAATTGGGTTTTGATTTGAATGGGAAGAAATCGGGAAAGTCTGAAATTTATAGGGATCAAGTTTGATACGCGGGAGATGATAAATTTATAAAGTTTTGATTATTTTCAAGTAATTATTACATGAGGGTTTATATCACTATTTTTGTCTTTTGCTTGTGCTCTGCTTGTTGATGCCTTTATAGGGTTATACTGGTTGGATGACTTTGTTCGGCGGTATTGTTGGCGCTTACGACGATGTTCTTCGTGAGGGTGTTGTTCTTGATATGTCGTGTGCCCGTATTTGTAGAAGTCTTTATAACGCAATTTCAAACAAGATTATTCATGTTGACGACCTGCCTTCGTTCGTTCCGGTGGACTATTCGGAGACGCTTTTGTCCTTTGCTCTACGATACTTGACCATTTCAGCCGCAACGTCCATCGCGTCGACCACGAAAAGCTTCAATTGTTTTTATTTTCTCTTTCTTTCTTTTTTGAAACCATTTTTGTTTTTCTCTTAATATAGTGTTTGTATTTTCTGCCTAACATCTATTTTTTCTCCTTGTTTGCATTTTCGTTGAGGATTTGATGGCAATCGTTATGAATGTTTTCTGATACGCACACTACCAGTCTTGTATTCACATCCTTGTTCATATGTGCAAGTTGTATGTCATCAACAACAAGTGTGTTCCTTTTTGGCGCGTTTGCTTTGGTTTAGTCTTCTTCTTGTTTTTATTTGTTTTTGTTGTTTTAGTTGTGAAAATGTTGCGCCAATTGTTTTGTGGGGTTGTGTTGGACGACAAGCAATGGAATTTGCGTTTGGAATTGTGGTTGTTTTTCATGGCCTCAAAAGGAACTTCTATCGTGGTCTATCGGCATTTTCGTGTTGCATTTGTTCTAGCCCTTCTGTATGTTGTCTTAGGTTTTCTTCTTATCGCAGGAAAGCTGAGTTTTGGTTCATGAGGTTACTTTCGCGTTATCCTTGGTCTTGATAATTATCGCGCTTCAGAACTTTACAAATGATATCTTATGCGACTCTGTTGTACAATTTGTGTGACTTCGCTAACACATGTGTATTAGATTTGGTTAAATTTCTCATTGTTGGTTCAACGAGAGTTCAAATTCTATTGTTTCTCACCTACATACATTGTCAATTGATCCCTATGTAGTGCTAGATGTGACAATGCGGCCAATCTCCCCCCTTGTCTCTATAGAGTCTCTCTCCGACTTTTCGCTACTTATCTACTCCCTTTGATTTGTGTGGGAGCTTAACCCTAAATCCTACTTTCCTATAATTTGTATACTCCACCGCCCTCCTCAATCATCCTCCGGCCTCCGCCAATTAAATCAGAGAAGGAGAAGGAGAAGGATTGGAAAAGCAGCTTGGAAGCAAGAAAACCCAGTGGGTAGCAATTTTACAGAGATGGCGTTAGGTTGAAAGATAGGAACAAGGCCGAGGGCGTTTACGTCTATTTACAACTGAATTTGGAAGCGAGGGAAAAGAGAAGTAAAAATGGCACCACCAGCAACCGCCGATACCCAACCTCCTTCCTCTCTTCATGGAAGTTCAGAAAACAATCTACAGGTTTCTGCCTCACACTAAATTTATTACTAGGTAGAGAATAATTCTGTTTTCCGATATCTGATTGTGTAATTTTGGGCACATTTTGTAGCCATTCTTTGTAATGCACAAGGGACCTCAGAGGAGGTCGTCCACATCTAAAACCAGGAGGAAAATTGGGTTCTCTCTTACCCGTGATGACGCTGGAGATTCCGGTGACGAAGATGATGATACCTTGAAGCGCTTAAAATCTGAAGCTTTTGATTTTATCTGGTCCAAAATCGAGTCTTCTATAAAGGTTTTCCATCTTGCTCCGCCATCTGTATCATTCTAATTTTAGGGAATTATGTAAAGTAGTTGCAAATAGTGCACTGGTCGAGTTGGAAATAAAAAAAAACATTGATCAACTGCATTTCAATAGACTTTTAGATGTGAACATTTATGCATTGCAGGATGTTCTGAGGAAGTTAAACAAAACTGTGTTTGATGAGTTGCATCATTGGGTTTGTAAATCTTTTAAAACCATTAGGTCCAGTGGACGGCCTGGTTACGTTCAAGCAACTCGTCCTTATCCAATTGTGACTGATGCCTCACTCAAACAACTCTACACTGCTCTTGTCTGTACTAGTAGGTTTTCTAGCTCCATTTTTCATGCCACCTGCTTTAACTTATGCTCAGTACTTTAGCATCTCATAGAAGTTCTCTTGCTAATACGTTTTGTGAAATGAATTGTACAGAAAACATGGAATTTGTTGATGATCTCTTGACTTTTGAGGAGCTTGGCCACCATCTCAGGTCTTATGGTTCTCATGTTGCTAACCTTTCTTCATCAGACTTCTCAGCCAGCAACGGGATTGGTGGCTGTTTAAGAAGCTTGCTGCGGCAATTTCTGTCAGTTGCACCAGATGTATGCTTTTTTCTATGTTAATATGATATGTCTATTTATTCTTTTGATCTGACTGATATCTTATTGTGTTTCCAAGCAGGTTGCCGACTTGTCCATTTTGTCATTATGGTACAATGATCAAAGAGATGATCAGCCAGTTGTCATAATCATTGAGGACATGGAGAGATGCTCTGGGAAAATCTTGTCAGATTTCATCTTGATGCTAAGGTAAGATTTGGTTGTTTGGATACCCCCCAATATAATCCCATTTTGATGACCATGGTCCACTTACAAGGTCCTGATTATTGCAAGCCTAGATTTAGAATAATTCAAAAGAAAAAGACATGATAGTTTAGCAACGCAAAATTCTGTATGTAGCATAGAGATTTGTTACATTGATTAACTCTTCTTCATGTCAAAATTGATCATTGTAGGGCAACATACAAGTTTCATTTCATTCATGATGTTAGTTGCAGCTATGTATACCAAATGTCTTTTCTAATTATGTATTGCATTTAAATGATCAGTGAATGGGTGATTAAGGTCCCTGTAATCCTGATTATGGGGGTTGCAACAACACTTGATGCTGCACAAGTGGTACTCCCTTCAGACGCTTTACACAAGCTGCGTCCTTTTAAGTTCTTCTTGGGATCTCCTGCGGATCGCATGGATGCCGTCGTGGAAGCTATTCTTGTTAGGCCATGTTCTTGGTTTACTATTGGTCACAAAGTGGCTCTTTTCTTGAAGAATAATTTTCTAAATCAGGATGGAACCCTGACCGCTTTCATTAGAGCTTTAAAGGTAACATTTTGTTGCTGAAACACCACCCCCGTTGATGGTATTGCCTTAAGCATGTGTCTTGAAAAATTGTTTTCCAGATTGCGTGTGTGCTTCATTTCTCCGTAGAGCCTCTGAGCTTCCTACTTAAAGAATTAGCAACAGAAGATGTTACCGAGGTCTGAAATCTTCTGTCCCTTTTTCCTTTTCTTTTCATCAATCTCATTTGCAATAATGTTTTTTATACTTTTATCATCAATGTAGAAATTAGCTAGTTAAGACACAATATCGCTTTCAGAAATGAAATTTCTTTGTTAAATAATTTTGCATGTTGGTGAATGGAAGCACTTGTCTTTTCCTCAAATGGAGTAAGTATTATCAAACCGTACTGTCTTTCCTGACGCTATTTTGCCATCACCATCTCACTCACACTCACTGATGCTATAATGCTGGGTTCAAGTTATTAGATTACTCGCTTCTTGCTTTTTCTTTTCTCAACTCATTTTTAATGTGATTTTTATTTTGGTTCTGATTTGTGTTTTTGACAATGCTTCTTTTCTCTTTTTCCATTTTTAATTTTTGGTAATTGTGTCAGTCCTAGTAGCCTGTTTGTCCCTACATTTACCAACTGGTTTCTGCAGGATCTACAGGCTTGTATTGAAAATCATGTTGGTGCCCAGGAGGACTTGTTAAACAATGCATTTGAGCTTCCTTCTTGCAGGAGGTATACATTTTTTTGCAATTGATGTTACTGCTAGTTTGAGGATATAACTTTACTGACTGTTACCAAATCTTGCTGTTAGAGACAGAAAGATGGAACAAACAGTAGAAAGTTTAGCACATGGATTGACAGAAGTAAAGAGATCACAAACAAGTTGGAGCACTGTTCTTCTGGTAAGGGAGTAAAGATCCAGTTCTATGTAACCTACATGATGATTGTGCAGTTATGAAGTTTTATTCAAAAAATATCGCAAGGTTGCACTAGTGTGCTCATATTTAGGCCATACCCTCTGTTTAATACTGAAAATTTCATACTACCTTCTAAAATTGGCTTGAGTATTTATTTATCTCTTTATAAAGCAGTTGTTAAAAGTAGTTATTTGACTGAAAAAATTGAATTTTGCAGTGCTTACACGAAGCTGGGAAATCTCAAAAAATGCAGTTGCTAGATTTATTTTGTGAGGCCCTTGATCCTACATTACCCAAATCAAGGTCTTTAAATATCAATTTTAACTCCCAAAAAGAGCCTGCATCATCTCTTTTCAGTGAAGGACGTATGCTTGGACGATGTGATAATAATGCCAACAGCCCTTTCAACCAAGTTGTGTGCAGGATGAGGTAGGTGACAGATCCTCTGTGCTAGATGATTTACGTGGTGCTATAGTGTTTCATTATTTTCTGATTCATAAACTTCCTTCATGTTATTGCTACGTCACTTTGTGGAGCCTTATTAATATTTGATTAGATCAACTGGATTATCTTAATTTACTTTCTCCTAGTCCATACAATAGTATATTTTGCTTTGCCAGATTACTGGTTTAGTGGTGGCGGTTTGTCATTTTCTGTTAAACATTAATCTGTATGCATTAACATGATTAGGTAGTAACATATGCTTCTTATTTATTTGTTTTCCTTTTTGTTTTGCATTGTTATACTGCTTCACTTTGTGCTGTTTTTTATATGATTGAGTTTTGATCAGGGGTCTTCAACCAGCAGTGATGCATGAATTGCTCAAGGACTGGGAAAAACATGTTGAAGATGTTCCTGAGGTATGGTGATAGTGAGGGACAAAAAAAGTTGAATTTGCAAAATATATACTTTTATGAGAACCTGAACAAGTTTATGCATATCTATATAAGTAGGGGTGGGGGTTTTCAGAGTGGAGATGAACCATTGTTTTTGTATATCATATTTACAGAGAGAAGAACCAATATCTAGTAAATCGAATTGACTTTCTAGGCTAGAGAGGAGAAGCAAAGAAGTTATGTAGAAAAAAGAAATATTGTATGCTAATTTGCTAATTTACCCTATAGTTTTCAGTTCGTGCTATTAAACTCTTCTATGTTTACTCTGAACCGTCCTAATTAATATTCTGCTTAACTTTATTGAATGATAAAAGGCCCTTTTACAGGCTGCTGATAACAAAGGATAATAAACCTAAATCCTTATAACAAGGACAGATAAATAAGAAGAAAGATATTCTCTATCCTAATATAACAAGATAACATTAAAGATATCTGAGATAACTCTTTCCAGCATTAACTCTCTATTTTATCCCACATCATGGATCCTATCACTTACATAAAGCAACAATATCACAAAACATTTGCTTCCAACCATTTCCTCAATTCACTCAAGCTAGATTTTCTTTTGGTTGGCTTATGAAGAGGATATGCTCTTTTGTTCAAATGGTATGTATATGCTTTTAATCCTTGTTGAAGTGTGCAATAATTTCAGAGGGAACATTTAAGTATATAACTGCGCTGAATTCAGGTATATGCTCATGTGATCTAAGTGCAAAATGTTCTTTATGCACTTGACTTGTTGGTAGCTATAAAATCCAAATTTGGTCTGGTAAAGTTCAAGGAAATGGTTTTTGAGTAGTACTCTCTTTCTCTTAAAAGGTGTGCTTAAGTAAGAGTACCAACTATGATTACATATTGGTCCAAATATTCTTATTATATACAAGTATTTGTTATTGAGGTCAAAGAAATATCAAGATTTTTGGGGTGGTTTAGTTACTCTATTATGTTTGATTATGGTTATCTCTGTATGGCCATGTAGTTTCAAGATTTCTGGTGTTGTTACGCTTAAATAGAATGCTACAGTTTATGTTGATTTTTCCTTCAAATAAAATAAGCTCTGTATTTTCTAATAATCATACATATTATCTACAGATCTATGAGAAAGTCAAGGACCTCTGCTCTATACTAAAACCTGGAGAAGGAAGTAACCTCAGACATAACATAAAAGACATCTCCATGTAAATCTCTCTCTTGTTTTTATGTCCTATATCTATCATTCACTATGCCTGCTCCTCTGCAGTATGGACGTCCTCATAGTTACTGAAAAAAACTACAGGATTAGATTTTTGTAAGTCAGTTATAAATTTGCTTTTGAATTTACAGGTCTGACAGTTAATGCTGCCTTCTATTTCGTAGGAGACACAGATTCCAAAATCCTCCTGATAGAATGGATGTAAAAGAAACAAAAGCATTCAGTGACAAAGCTTCTAGACTAATAGAATGGATGCTAAGGTGAAAAGTTTTGAAGTCTCACTTATTTTTTATCATTGTTTTTGTTGTTTTAATGTGATGAACTTCGTTATTAACAATGGCTTCACCGAACCTTTGTGTATGCAGATTTATAACGCCCATGGAGTGTCTACCTTTTCATGAAATTTGTTGTTTCAAGGATGTTGACAAACTTCAATTAGTAAGTACACTGGCATCAGTTTCCATTTTCTTAAAAAACACATTGCAAAGTTGTAGGCATCCTCCACTGAAGTATATTTTTCCCCTCTTTTTATTCTGTCCATTTAGAAGTTAGAGAGGTTCTTTTGTGTGTGTGCGTGAGTGGGTGGGGCTGTGTATAATTAAATCGTTTTCTATAATTTTATCTCACTACTTTGTCTTAGTAATATTCATGGAAGCTTTCCTGAATTAAGAGAATGTTCATGACAATGTAGTTCAAATGCTTCTGTTTAAAACAGTAATAAGATACTTTTGAGGCATTGGATTTGTAAGTATTCAGGTTGCCATTCCACATCAAAATTGCCTGGAGTTATATATGATTAGCTTTGAAGAACAAATTAAATCAAATATGATGACCCCTTAAAATTTTACAGCGAGTGTGAACAAAGAAATTCTTGTAGAAACAAGAATATTGCATTCTTGACCTAACAAATTTCTCAAACTCATCATTATTGTAGGCTTTACTTGGAGATCCTAGAAGAAGAGTTCAATCTGATCTTATTGAGTCCTCCAAACTTCTACCATGTAGCTGCTGCAGTGGGAAAAGCATGCTCATGCCATCTGTTCATGATACTTGTATAATGTAAGTTATTTGTTTCCGTAATAGCACACAAAATTAATTCAACCGGAGGATAACAGTTTACAACGCAAATATAAAAGAAAACCTGATTAGCTTAATTTTCCTAAATGAACTCTATTTTTATGAATCTGGCTTTTGAAAAACCAATAGTTATCTTTCGATAAAGGCCTGTAATTTTTTCTTATATCTTAATATTTTTGTACTCTGTAATTTCACAACCATATCAGGTATCTGCTTGCACAAGAGCATGGCGATGTGATCAATCTCCACGACTGGTATCAATCTTTCAAAGAAGTAACTTCTCGTCCTGTTACCACAAAGAGAAAGAAGACCAAGATCTCACCATCACCTAAGAAAAGAAAGCAAACGCCTGTCTCTCATAATCAATCTGAAGCAGTAACTCAGTATCCTTCATAAGGCCATCTTCATCCATGAAATCATGAGTTTCATAGGCTTTTTTTAAAAAAAGAAATCAAAATAAAATGTCAGAATTTTTTATTGTCTCAAGGTGAGTTTCACTCTAGAGTTTCAACTGCTTGAAACTCATTTTATGGGGACACACAAAAATTCTGGTTTTTGATTTATTTTTATTGTTTAGAAACTCAAATCATGTAACCCATAATTTCATGGTTGAAGATGCTCTAAGTCACCTCTTTATATTGCCAGTCAGTTGTCAGATCATTTTTTTAATCCTAAAAAATAAGCCTATGGAAACTTGTGAGATTCTTAACCATTTTGCAACAGAGCAAGATTCTGCAGGGCAGTTATGGAACTCCAAATTACGGGGCTGTTTCGTATGCCCAGTAAAAGGCGTCCGGATCATGTGCAGAGAGGGGCATTTGGACTGTAGAGATAGAGTTATGGACCAGGAACAGGTAGCTTTCGGCCTGTTCAAATTGTGTGATGTCCATGCTTTTATGCTAAACTTGATGCTATGTTTCTCTGCAAGAATCCTGTGAGATCTTTATGAAGAACCAAAAGAAGCGAAGCAAATTGGCATTTTGTCAAAGTATGGGTTCAATCTTGAGACCGTTATGGTATGGACTTGTACTAAGATGTGGCTTTAATTTGTGAATATTTATGTGTGATTCACATAGACAAGTAGTAGCTTAAGTGACTCATATTTTGTAAGAGTAAATTTTATCCTTATAATTAAGAGTTTATTACGTATGGAAATACGGAGTAGCTATTAGCCTGTCTAATCCGATAGAAAAAGAAATTGTACTTTGGAGATAAGGACATGTACAACCTCAATAATTGGTTGAATTAGCGATTTATGGTGAATTGTGTTGAAGCTACAGTTGAAGTAAAGTTCCTTCTGGTTTTGATGGTAACAAACATTCCTACTAATGTATACTTGAGTGTTTCAGGATGTCTACTCTGAGCAGGAACGTTACTCAACAGAGGCGAGCTAAATAAGGAAAGAAATGGCTGAAGGAGCACAACGAAGATATCAATGTTTTATTTATGGAAAATACGGTTGAGCAGCAAAGATTTCATGAAGATCTTAAGGAAAGAGATATATTTAAAAGATGGAAATAATATCTTCTTATGCGAAAGATATTTTTTCCATAATCTTGTTTATTCCCTAGTTTAAACCTAGTTTTATCCTTGCTATATAAACTAGTCTTAGGCTTAGGAATTAAGTGACGATTGAGAGAGTTTTACTTGTGCGAATCAAGTGTGATCGTCTAAAAGAAGAACAAGAAGAAAAGAGAGAAAGAGTGAGCAATACTTTATCTTAGGCGTTGAGTTTGGGCTCGAGTGAAAGAAGAGATTCGTGATCGTAATCCTTGCTTTCTTTTGTAACAAACAAGAAATTAATAAGATAAGTATACTCATTCAAATCCTTCAAGTGAGAAGCTTGAAGGTAGTGGTTTTACTCAACTCTTAGTGGTTGAGGTTTCCACTCTAAATACTTGTGTTCTTCTATACTTCCTGCGTTAATATTCCGCTGCTACACCTCTGAAGGAACAATACACTTTGTTCCCTCAGAAGTAATTGAACTAACGATCCAACAATTGGTATCAGAGCCTGGTCTCTAGATTGTTACCCTTGCAGGAAGAATGTCAGGAACAACCATCAACGACTCCTTTTGGAAGCCACCAATGCTCAAATCAGGAGAGTTCTCATACTGGGTGGAACAGATCGAATCACATATTTGTTCCCTGCATGGACAGATGTGGAAGATTGTGGAATTTGGAGATGTGAAGATTCTCGATCCCTCAGATGAGACTGGAGGAACACTCAAGAAAAGAGAAGATTATCAAGATGCTGATTACAAAGTCTTGGAGCTCAACATGAGAGCAAAGAAGGTCATACTCGCTGCCCTTGGTCCATCCGATCAAAGGAAGGTTCTAAAGTACAAGACTGCTCACGACATATTCAAATCCCTCAAAAGGATGTATGAGGGGAATGAAGACATTAAGAAAAATAGGATCTTGACTCTCATCAAGGAGTATGATAGTGCTGTTCAAGGAAAGAATGAGTCTTTGGATGACTACCATTCACGTTTCCAGGGATACGTAGGCCAACTCGAGTTCTTAGGGGAAACGATCCCTGAGTGGAAACTAACACATCAATTTCTTCAGGGATTGTCCTCTAAATGGGACGAGTTCTCTCTTGCACTCCAAGCTCAGAATGATATCAAAAACATCACCTTGGAAGAACTAGTTGCTCGTCTCCAGAGCAATGCGGGGATTCAACAGAGCAAGATGCTAAGAAGGGAAGGAGAGAAGGCAGAGAAGTCCCAGAACATTGCTCTAAAAATCGAAAAAGCCTTCGATCTTGCTCAGGAAGAGGATGAAATTATTGATAAGGATGAAGAAGTTGCTCTTTTCACAAGAGCCTTTCGAAGAGTTTGGAAGGATAGCAGAGAAAAACAACGTCTCCCTGATGGGAACAAAGACATGAGTACTATCATCTGCTATCACTGCCAGAAGAAGGGACACTTCGCAAGAAATTGCTTCAAAAAAAAGGGAGGAGATGCAAATGTCCCTCAAAGGGAAAAGAAGGAAGCAATGATTGCAACATGGGGGACATCTGACTCTGAAGACGAATTTCTCTACACTCCCAAGGAAACATGTCTAATGGCTACAGGAGGGACTTCAGACTCCAAAGAAGAATCTCCCTACACATGTCTAATGGCTACAGGAGAAAAATCCGAAGATGAGGTAAACACTTCTGAATTTGACTCTTTCTTAGAAAACAAATCAAAAGCTCAGATTATTAGGTTCATTCATTCTCTAGGAAAGGAACAAAGTAATCTGAATTCCTTGATCGATGAGAAGGACGAAACCATTTCATGTCTGATTGAGGAAAACCAGCTTTGGGCTTCTAAGGTTGCTAGACTTGAAAAGGCTTCGTTCCCTTCGTCGGACTCATGCAAGTCCTGTCCTAAGTATGTGTCTGATATAGCTTCCCTGGAAAGGAAAATTGTCATTCTTGAATCTGAAATTAAAACTTTGACTGAGGAAAATTCAAAATTTGCTAAGAAAGTTGATGAATTTCTAATAGAGGAAGAAAACAAAAGGAAAATTTGGTTAGATGAATATATCACCTCTAAAATTGATAAGGAGAAGGCTGATTTCTCTAAACGCTTTGTACCACGTGCTGGATTAGGCTATGATAGCGCCTCTTGTTCACAAACTGCCACCTCGTCTCCTGGTATACAAAATTCCCTCTGTCATAAAGGACCCTGTGGAGGATCAATCACACATTGTTCCCACAATGGTTCTGAAAACAAAGGGAAGAAAATTGCTCAGGAAGAGAAGGTGTGGTTTGATGGACAGAAGGCCTATAAGATATGGCAAAAACATGCCAACAACACTAAGCCAGTAGAGGTGGATTTTAGATCTAGAATTGAAAACAAAACCATCTGGCCTGGACAAAGTAGGTATGTCAATCTGAAACACCACAGGGTTTGCTGGTACTGTGGTGAGTCAGGACATCATCAACAAGAGTGTTTGAAAAAATCAAGAGATGAGGAGATAGCCTACAATTATTGCAATAATTTTTCTGTTAGGAACACTCCCAGGATCAAAGTTGTTTTAAAAGATAATGAGGATAGAAGATTGTTCTTCATCCCAGGTAAGCCTAGGCTTGCCTGGGTGCGCAAAAACTAATCCCTTACTTGCAGGATGGAAAGAAGAAGAGTTCCTGGTATATAGATAGCGCTTGCTCAATACACATGACTGGGAACAAAGCATGGTTTATATCTCTCCATCCTGAAAACAAAGGTTCTATAACCTTTGGGAACAACAGTAAAGGGGAAGTAATTGGCATGGGAAGGGTAAGGATCTCTGACAATCTTGTTGTGAATAACGTTACTTTAGTGGATAACCTAACCTTTGATCTATTGAGCGTACGTCAAATGTGCCAGGATGGTCAAAATAGGGTTATCTTTACTACTAATGAGTGTTTGGTTGAGAATGTTGAGACAGGAAAAGTTCTCCTCAGGGGAATCATAGAGAACAACCTATACAAAGTAGATCCATCTTTTATCCCCGAAGAGGAACTGTGCCTTTCTGCACAATCTGAGGAATCAAATCTATGGCATCAAAGGTTCTCTCATGCAAGCCTTAGACTTCTACACAAACTTCACAATAAAGGCCTAGTTATTGGTTTACCAAAGATAGAGAGTCAATCTGAAGAGGTGTGCATTGCTTGCACAAGAGGAAAACAAGTAAGATCATCCTTTAAGTCCAAAAACCAGGTAAGTACCTCTGAACCCTTAGAACTTATTCACATGGACTTGTGTGGGCCTATGCGCACACTTAGCCGTGGGGGAAACAAGTACGTGTTCGTCATTGTAGATGATTTCTCTAGGTTTACTTGGACTATTTTCATTGCTTCAAAGGAGGATGTGTTTGATGAGTTTGAATTTTGGTTACATGCAATTGAAAATCAATCTGGATTTCATCTAAGGGCTATACGCACTGACCATGGTACAGAGTTCGAGAACTCCCAGTTTCTTTCCTTGTGCAGGAACAAAGGCATAAATCATAATTTTTCTGCGCCAAGAACGCCTCAACAAAATGGAGTTGTTGAAAGAAAGAATAGGACTCTGGAGGATATGACAAGGACAATGCTAATTGCAAGTGGATTGCCAAGAAACTTCTGGGCTGAAGCACTCAACTCTGCTTGCTATGTACTGAACCGTGCCATGTTGAGACCTATGATTGAGAAGACACCATATGAGTTGTTCAGAGGAAGGAAGCCGAACATTTCTCATCTAAGGGTCTTTGGGTGCAAGTGCTTCGTCCACAACAATGGAAAGGACAATCTGGGCAAGTTTGATCCAAGAAGTGATGAAGGAACGTTTGTAGGTTATTCCACACATAGTAGGGCCTACAAAGTTTACAACAAGAGAACAAGGAAGGTGGAGGAAAGCATCCATGTGGTCTTTGATGAAAAGATCATGGCAGGTAACGTTGTCCACGATCCAAACGTTCCTCCACTGACTGAAGCCGATAGGGAACAATTCATTCTCGCTGATGCTGAGGAATGCATCCCCACTACGGACATGAACGCAGAAGAAGAAGCAGTCCCTGATCAAGATGCAAGTGTACCTAATGAAGATTCTGGAACTCAGGGGGAACAATCCCCATCTCAGGAACAATCTGAAGAAGATACTCACCATGAAGAGGAAGGAACGCGACGCAGCACTCGTATCCATGGGCCCCCATCAAGACTCATGGACTACGTATGCAACTGTGCTTCGCTTCCCTCCTCCGATCTATCTCTTGAACCCAGCGACAAGGTTTGTTCCGTACTCACATTAGATCCTACATTTCATGCCTTCTGTGCTTTTGTCTCCACAGCTGAACCAAGAACGGTGAAATACGCCCTAGAAGACCCAGAATGGGTCAATGCTATGCAAGAGGAACTTCATCAATTTGAGAGGAATAAAGTATGGAGACTAGTTCCCAGACCTAAGGATCGCTCCGTCATAGGTACCAAATGGGTGTTCAGGAACAAGATGGATGAGAGAGGTCAAGTGATAAGGAACAAAGCAAGACTGGTTGTAAAAGGCTACAATCAACAAGAGGGAATTGACTATGATGAAACCTTTGCGCCAGTTGCAAGATTAGAAGCAATACGCCTCTTGATCGCCTACTCTGCCCACTATGGATTCAAGTTGCAACAAATGGACGTCAAGACAGCGTTCCTGAACGGGGTACTAAAGGAAGAAGTTTATGTGGAGCAAACGCCTGGATTCGAAGATTCTTCCTATCCTGACCACGTTTACATACTTGATAAGGCACTCTATGGTCTGAAGCAAGCTCCTCACGCCTGGTATGAAAGACTTTCTCAATTCCTCTTATCTCATGGTTACGTAAGAGGGGAAGTAGACAGAACCTTATTTCTATTAAGAGAGGGAAAGCATACCTTGGTAGTACAAGTATATGTGGATGACATAATATTTGGCTCCACCAACGAGCACTTAGTTACCAAGTTCACAAAGCTGATGGAGAGTGAATTTGAGATGAGTATGGTGGGTGAGCTTAAGTTCTTTCTAGGCCTACATGTTGTTCAAACAGAGGAAGGAACAAAGGTGCATCAACAAAAGTACCTACGAGAGTGCATCAAGAAGTTTGGTATGATGGATGCAAAGAATTATTCAACTCCTATGTCCCCAAATGATTCAATAGGATTGGATGTTGACAAGAAAGAAGCTGATCAAAAGGTCTATCGTGGAATGATAGGCTCATTGCTTTATCTAACCGCCAGTAGGCCTGATATCATGCAGAGTGTATGTTTTTGTGCCAGATTTCAAGCCAGTCCTAGAGAAACTCATGTCATTGCTGTGAAAAGGATCCTGCGTTACCTTAAGGGGACTGATGATCTATGTCTGTGGTACCCAAGAGGGGGAAGTCTTGAATTACTGGGGTACACAGATGCTGACTTTGATGGACACAAGCCAGATAGGAAATCAACATCTGGGATGGCTCAATTCCTTGGCCCTTGCCTTGTGTCTTGGGGATCAAAGAAACAAACCACTGTCGCCCTCTCCACTGCCGAAGCTGAGTATGTCGCCGCCGCAGCTTGTTGTTCTCAACTCATATGGCTCAAACAACAGCTAAGTGACTTTGGCATCATTTCAGGTAACGTTCCTATACTCTGTGATAACACTAGTGCTATTGATATTTCTAAGAATCCTGTGCAGCACTCTAGGACTAAGCATATTGACATAAGACATCACTTCCTTCGTGATTGTGTGGAGAAAGGAATTGTCTCTATGGAACATGTCCGCTCTGAGGATCAAATCGCGGATATCTTCACAAAGCCACTAAACAAGGCTCCCTTTGAGAAATTACGTATGGGTCTAGGTATGATTTCTCTCAACTAATCTTGATCTTCCTTGAAACCCCCAATGATTGGTGAAATTAGTGAGTTTATTCATCTTGAGTATTAGTCCTTTGAGCATATCAATACCTGCTTTTCTATGAAATAAACTTGAGTCCTTTGAACTGCTTGCATGATCTATACGTGATTAGGAAAGATACCTTGCTTGAGATTGAAATTGATAAATGCATGATTCCTTAGGCAAAGGTCTTATTTTCTAACCCAAAAGATCCCTCTTGATGTACTGATCCCTCAATACAAGCCCAAAGGATAGAGGGAATCTACGGCCACCCTATAAACCTTCATGATCGATAGTCCTATGAGCCATGTTTTTCCATCCACAACTGGACTCCCTCGTCATGATATAAAATATTTTAAACTCATAATTATGTGAAATTTTTTTATGTGATGTTCTTTTGTACCATTCCTGGTAAACATACCCCAAGCATCACAATACCTTCGATATCAGATTGAGAAAGGAAAGGATAAGGGTTGAGATTTGAAAAATTGCTGAGGGGATTAATAGCTCTGAGGTGACAGATACATGCACTCGGCAGGAGTCTAAAGGGCTAGAGTAGGTTCTGGAACCAAGAATGGTAATGATGGCGTTTGAGTATATTTGATTGGAGGAAAAAGCGGCATATTTATGGAAAGCCGTTCAGATTTGGAAAAAGAGATTTTGAATTTGAAACGAGTGATCTGATGTTCAGATATGGAAAATTCGGCAACTACTTAAAGGTTTTCTCCCAGATCTCCATCGTCCACAACCTTTTCTTTACCCTCTCCTAAACACAAGCTTTCTCAGAAACCCTCCCTGCAACAATGGTGAACACCACATCTGTATCCCTCACAGGGAACGAAAGCCCAGAGACACTAAGAAGCATCCTTGCTTCCCTGGGCATCCCCACAGAATCTCCAAAGCCACAATCCCCAGCCAAAGAACCCTCATCCCCTCCAAAAGAAACCCCTAAAGAACCCTCATCGTCTCCTAAAGAAACACTTCAAGAACCCTCGCCGGCAAAAGAAACAACACCGCCGGTCACACCCACTATATCCCAGTCAAGTACCTCTATCGAGAAACTAGCCTCCCCTACCACTGAAAAAATTCCAAGCCCCATCTCTCAAGAAAAAGCCCAAACAGAAACCACCCCTAGCCCTCCACACTCCTCTCCCCCACAAACAGACCTGATCCTTGCCGAAATCGAGGAGGAGAACTCGCCCTTATTTAAGGGAAAGTTCCCTGAGATCCTAGATCTTAGTGAGGAAGACGACGAGCCTCAGGAACCAGAGCTCAAAAGAGCAAAAGTGGAGCCTTCCCCCTTCTCGTCCACGAACGAGGAGCGCTGCAGCAAAGCCACCCAAAGGAAGGAAAGTTCCCAAACAAGTGGCTGCAGGAAAAGCCTTGGGGAAACGAACCATCATCAGAGACCTTCTGTTTGATGAGGAGTTTCTTGTCGCCAACAGGATGGATATCCTGGTGGACATCATCCGCCACCAAGGTTGGGAAAACCTTTTCTGCACAGCGCCAAAGGTAAATGAGGGCATGATAAAGCAGTTCTACAGCTCATTCACCATCACTGAGAGGCCTCACGCCATACAAGCCTCCTTCGTCCTTGGGAAGGACACCCACGTGGTCTCAAGCACCGAACTGGGAGTCATACTCGGGGTACCTCACGAAGGATTTGAAGAATACGTCAAAGGGCAGTGGCCAAAAGACATAGGGCTGGCTGCAATCCAAAGGGTTTCACAGGATTACTCAACTGAAGTTGTTGGGGAGATGACCACCTCGTCCATGGGGGTAGCAAACCGGATCTTGCACAGCTACCTCATCAGTAACATTACCCCCAGAGAGCAGAAGCGCACTACCATTCTCATTCAGGACTGCCTTCTCATGGACAAGCTCCTCCTCAGGCAAGCCATAAACCTACCAAAGATCATTATGCTACACATGGCCCATGCCCGGAGGAACGATAGGCATGGTCTTCCCTTCCCAGGCGTTGTAAAGAAGATTCTAGAGTACCTGAGGGTGTATGAAGCTGGTCCTTCTGAGGTTGTCTTTGCTAGGGAGTTGGCTGAAGCGAATTTAAGGAAGATGAAATTTGAGAAGAATGAAGATGGTGATTGGGTCCGCTCTGCTGAGTTTTGTGAAACAGAGCATGTAACTGAGGACCCTCCACAGGAACAGAGTGAAGAACCAACTATGGTCTATCAACATCAGAGGATGGAAGAGTTGTGCTCACTGGTTGGAAACCTGGTGAATGAAGTTGCTGCCTTGAAGGCTGAGATACGTCGTTGGACGTCATCCAACTAGAGGTTCCCTTGGCAGTTTAACAGTCTCTTCTCCACACCTTTCCTCCTCTATCTGACCCCCACTCTCTGTTCCTAGCACATCTATCCTTCTTCTTTTGCGCTTATTGTACCCTTTGCTTAGGGTTTTATGTGTCTTCTTTTAAAATTCTCTATGCTTGTGTTTTCTTTTCCCAGTCCAGTATTTGTATCAGCGTCCGTTCTTATGACGCTTGTTTTAATCTATGATTAGCTTGTTTTGATGAGTTCTGGAGTTCTTTTATTTCAAGTACATGTTTAGACTTACTTTTTGATGATGCCAAAAGGGGGAAGAAAGGAACGGTCAAGGTTTGAGGGGGAACATCTGTACTTAAAACTTATAAGTAATGTTCCCTTAGGAGAACTGTTTAGATGTGTTTTAGAAGTATTCAATGAGTATGTTTGTCACCATCAAAAAGGGGGAATTTGTTGAAGCTACAGCTGAAGTAAAGTTCCTTCTGGTTTTGATGGTAACAAACATTCCTACTAATGTATACTTGAGTGTTTCAGGATGTCTACTCTGAGCAGGAACGTTACTCAACAGAGGCGAGCTAAATAAGGAAAGAAATGGCTGAAGGAGCACAACGAAGATATCAATGTTTTATTTATGGAAAATACGGTTGAGCAGCAAAGATTTCATGAAGATCTTAAGGAAAGAGATATATTTAAAAGATGGAAATAATATCTTCTTATGCGAAAGATATTTTTTCCATAATCTTGTTTATTCCCTAGTTTAAACCTAGTTTTATCCTTGCTATATAAACTAGTCTTAGGCTTAGGAATTAAGTGACGATTGAGAGAGTTTTACTTGTGCGAATCAAGTGTGATCGTCTAAAAGAAGAACAAGAAGAAAAGAGAGAAAGAGTGAGCAATACTTTATCTTAGGCGTTGAGTTTGGGCTCGAGTGAAAGAAGAGATTCGTGATCGTAATCCTTGCTTTCTTTTGTAACAAACAAGAAATTAATAAGATAAGTATACTCATTCAAATCCTTCAAGTGAGAAGCTTGAAGGTAGTGGTTTTACTCAACTCTTAGTGGTTGAGGTTTCCACTCTAAATACTTGTGTTCTTCTATACGTCCTGCGTTAATATTCCGCTGCTACACCTCTGAAGGAACAATACACTTTGTTCCCTCAGAAGTAATTGAACTAACGATCCAACAAATTGTTAGGGAAAATGAATAATCACTTAATTATACAGCTTATAATAGATAAATGTGTGAGAAAATTTTAGAAGCCCACCATTTAATAGAGCACTTTATCCATAAGGCTACAATCACCCCTTAAATTAGTTATATAATTAGTAATTATATATAACTATTGATTTTTTTTTTATCAATCACCTATCCCTCTTCTGTTTCACGAGGATCCGGATTTTGAGACTTGTCTCGATCCAGTCAATCTTTGGTTGGAGGAGAGGATGGAGTCGGAGATCTGAATGGGGAGAATTTGAAGCTGTCGTTGAACCGATGACTTCAACTTTATTTTGGGGGCGTTTTTTCTTATAGGATTCGATCGTAACTACCCTGTAACGCGTGTGTTTTGGGTCGATGGCGGACGTAGAGTATCCTCTCAAACCCGGTTTAGAATTTAATAAATCCAAAACCCAATTTAATTAGCATAAACCAGTCAAAACCCGATTAGAGTAAAGAGAGATAATTGATTGATAACATAATTTATTTTAAAAAAAAATGGTTATATACAATAACTTATTTAAGGGTGGTTACGAGTAACTTACCCTATAAAATTGCACAAGCAATGAAGCTCACCACTTGCTATATGTCTGACCGAGCACATTCAAGTTAATTATAGGGTAAGTTACTTAAAATAACCCTATCCTTTATACCGTTATTTCCCAAGGTCATTGTTGTCTATATATATATATATATATATATATATATAAAAGTTGGTTGGTTTTAACAGAAAGTAATGATAATTTGTACTAATTAATGATGTAGGTCCCATTCTTTTTATTTCTTATCTCTAAATTCTAAACCTACTCATTCTCCGTCTTCTCTTCATCTACACCGTCGTCCGCCGCCTATCTACACCCTAAATGTCCGGCCTATCTACACTGTCGTCCGCCGCCTACCTAGAACAAAAGTGAGAAAAGCACGATCAAACATAAAGTGCCACCAAAACCGAGCCAGATAGGAGTAATCATACGGAAGTGTTGAATAGACTACCATGACATTGCAAGTATATGTGGATGACATAATATTTGGCTCCACCAACGAGCACTTAGTTACCAAGTTCACAAAGCTGATGGAGAGTGAATTTGAGATGAGTATGGTGGGCGAGCTTAAGTTCTTTCTAGGCCTACATGTTGTTCAAACAGAGGAAGGAACAAAGGTGCATCAACAAAAGTACCTACGAGAGTGCATCAAGAAGTTTGGTATGATGGATGCAAAGAATTATTCAACTCCTATGTCCCCAAATGATTCAATAGGATTGGATGTTGACAAGAAAGAAGCTGATCAAAAGGTCTATCGTGGAATGATAGGCTCATTGCTTTATCTAACCGCCAGTAGGCCTGATATCATGCAGAGTGTATGTTTTTGTGCCAGATTTCAAGCCAGTCCTAGAGAAACTCATGTCATTGCTGTGAAAAGGATCTTGCGTTACCTTAAGGGGACTGATGATCTATGTCTGTGGTACCCAAGAGGGGGAAGTCTTGAATTACTGGGGTACACAGATGCTGACTTTGATGGACACAAGCCAGATAGGAAATCAACATCTGGGATGGCTCAATTCCTTGGCCCTTGCCTTGTGTCTTGGGGATCAAAGAAACAAACCACTGTCGCCCTCTCCACTGCCGAAGTTGAGTATGTCGCCGCCGCAGCTTGTTGTTCTCAACTCATATGGCTCAAACAACAGCTAAGTGACTTTGGCATCATTTCAGGTAACGTTCCTATACTCTGTGATAACACTAGTGCTATTGATATTTCTAAGAATCCTGTGCAGCACTCTAGGACTAAGCATATTGACATAAGACATCACTTCCTTCGTGATTGTGTGGAGAAAGGAATTGTCTCTATGGAACATGTCCGCTCTGAGGATCAAATCGCGGATATCTTCACAAAGCCACTAAACAAGGCTCCCTTTGAGAAATTACGTATGGGTCTAGGTATGATTTCTCTCAACTAATCTTGATCTTCCTTGAAACCCCCAATGATTGGTGAAATTAGTGAGTTTATTCATCTTAAGTATTAGTCCTTTGAGCATATCAATACCTGCTTTTCTATGAAATAAACTTGAGTCCTTTGAACTGCTTGCATGATCTATACGTGATTAGGAAAGATACCTTGCTTGAGATTGAAATTGATAAATGCATGATTCCTTAGGCAAAGGTCTTATTTTCTAACCCAAAAGATCCCTCTTGATGTACTGATCCCTCAATACAAGCCCAAAGGATAGAGGGAATCTACGGCCACCCTATAAACCTTCATGATCGATAGTCCTATGAGCCATGTTTTTCCATCCACAACTGGACTCCCTCGTCATGATATAAAATATTTTAAACTCATAATTATGTGAAATTTTTTTATGTGATGTTCTTTTGTACCATTCCTGGTAAACATACCCCAAGCATCACAATACCTTCGATATCAGATTGAGAAAGGAAAGGATAAGGGTTGAGATTTGAAAAATTGCTGAGGGGATTAATAGCTCTGAGGTGACAGATACATGCACTCGGCAGGAGTCTAAAGGGCTAGAGTAGGTTCTGGAACCAAGAATGGTAATGATGGCGTTTGAGTATATTTGATTGGAGGAAAAAGCGGCATATTTATGGAAAGCCGTTCAGATTTGGAAAAAGAGATTTTGAATTTGAAACGAGTGATCTGATGTTCAGATATGGAAAATTCGGCAACTACTTAAAGGTTTTCTCCCAGATCTCCATCGTCCACAACCTTTTCTTTACCCTCTCCTAAACACAAGCTTTCTCAGAAACCCTCCCTACAACAATGGTGAACACCACATCTGTATCCCTCACAGGGAACGAAAGCCCAGAGACACTAAGAAGCATCCTTGCTTCCCTGGGCATCCCCACAGAATCTCCAAAGCCACAATCCCCAGCCAAAGAACCCTCATCCCCTCCAAAAGAAACCCCTAAAGAACCCTCATCGTCTCCTAAAGAAACACTTCAAGAACCCTCGCCGGCAAAAGAAACAACACCGCCGGTCACACCCACTATATCCCAGTCAAGTACCTCTACCGAGAAACTAGCCTCCCCTACCACTGAAAAAATTCCAAGCCCCATCTCTCAAGAAAAAGCCCAAACAGAAACCACCCCTAGCCCTCCACACTCCTCTCCCCCACAAACAGACCTGATCCTTGCCGAAATCGAGGAGGAGAACTCGCCCTTATTTAAGGGAAAGTTCCCTGAGATCCTAGATCTTAGTGAGGAAGACGACGAGCCTCAGGAACCAGAGCTCAAAAGAGCAAAAGTGGAGCCTTCCCCTTCTCGTCCACGAACGAGGAGCGCTGCAGCAAAGCCACCCAAAGGAAGGAAAGTTCCCAAACAAGTGGCTGCAGGAAAAGCCTTGGGGAAACGAACCATCATCAGAGACCTTCTGTTTGATGAGGAGTTTCTTGTCGCCAACAGGATGGATATCCTGGTGGACATCATCCGCCACCAAGGTTGGGAAAACCTTTTCTGCACAGCGCCAAAGGTAAATGAGGGCATGATAAAGCAGTTCTACAGCTCATTCACCATCACTGAGAGGCCTCACGCCATACAAGCCTCCTTCGTCCTTGGGAAGGACACCCACGTGGTCTCAAGCACCGAACTGGGAGTCATACTCGGGGTACCTCACGAAGGATTTGAAGAATACGTCAAAGGGCAGTGGCCAAAAGACATAGGGCTGGCTGCAATCCAAAGGGTTTCACAGGATTACTCAACTGAAGTTGTTGGGGAGATGACCACCTCGTCCATGGGGGTAGCAAACCGGATCTTGCACAGCTACCTCATCAGTAACATTACCCCCAGAGAGCAGAAGCGCACTACCATTCTCATTCAGGACTGCCTTCTCATGGACAAGCTCCTCCTCAGGCAAGCCATAAACCTACCAAAGATCATTATGCTACACATGGCCCATGCCCGGAGGAACGATAGGCATGGTCTTCCCTTCCCAGGCGTTGTAAAGAAGATTCTAGAGTACCTGAGGGTGTATGAAGCTGGTCCTTCTGAGGTTGTCTTTGCTAGGGAGTTGGCTGAAGCGAATTTAAGGAAGATGAAATTTGAGAAGAATGAAGATGGTGATTGGGTCCGCTCTGCTGAGTTTTGTGAAACAGAGCATGTAACTGAGGACCCTCCACAGGAACAGAGTGAAGAACCAACTATGGTCTATCAACATCAGAGGATGGAAGAGTTGTGCTCACTGGTTGGAAACCTGGTGAATGAAGTTGCTGCCTTGAAGGCTGAGATACGTCGTTGGACGTCATCCAACTAGAGGTTCCCTTGGCAGTTTAACAGTCTCTTCTCCACACCTTTCCTCCTCTATCTGACCCCCACTCTCTGTTCCTAGCACATCTATCCTTCTTCTTTTGCGCTTATTGTACCCTTTGCTTAGGGTTTTATGTGTCTTCTTTTAAAATTCTCTATGCTTGTGTTTTCTTTTCCCAGTCCAGTATTTGTATCAGCGTCCGTTCTTATGACGCTTGTTTTAATCTATGATTAGCTTGTTTTGATGAGTTCTGGAGTTCTTTTATTTCAAGTACATGTTTAGACTTACTTTTTGATGATGCCAAAAGGGGGAAGAAAGGAACGGTCAAGGTTTGAGGGGGAACATCTGTACTTAAAACTTATAAGTAATGTTCCCTTAGGAGAACTGTTTAGATGTGTTTTAGAAGTATTCAATGAGTATGTTTGTCACCATCAAAAAGGGGGAATTTGTTGAAGCTACAGCTGAAGTAAAGTTCCTTCTGGTTTTGATGGTAACAAACATTCCTACTAATGTATACTTGAGTGTTTCAGGATGTCTACTCTGAGCAGGAACGTTACTCAACAGAGGCGAGCTAAATAAGGAAAGAAATGGCTGAAGGAGCACAACGAAGATATCAATGTTTTATTTATGGAAAATACGGTTGAGCAGCAAAGATTTCATGAAGATCTTAAGGAAAGAGATATATTTAAAAGATGGAAATAATATCTTCTTATGCGAAAGATATTTTTTCCATAATCTTGTTTATTCCCTAGTTTAAACCTAGTTTTATCCTTGCTATATAAACTAGTCTTAGGCTTAGGAATTAAGTGACGATTGAGAGAGTTTTACTTGTGCAAATCAAGTGTGATCGTCTAAAAGAAGAACAAGAAGAAAAGAGAGAAAGAGTGAGCAATACTTTATCTTAGGCGTTGAGTTTGGGCTCGAGTGAAAGAAGAGATTTGTGATCGTAATCCTTGCTTTCTTTTGTAACAAACAAGAAATTAATAAGATAAGTATACTCATTCAAATCCTTCAAGTGAGAAGCTTGAAGGTAGTGGTTTTACTCAACTCTTAGTGGTTGAGGTTTCCACTCTAAATACTTGTGTTCTTCTATACTTCCTGCGTTAATATTCCGCTGCTACACCTCTGAAGGAACAATACACTTTGTTCCCTCAGAAGTAATTGAACTAACGATCCAACAAATTGTTAGGGAAAATGAATAATCACTTAATTAAACAGCTTATAATAGATAAATGTGTGAGAAAATTTTAGAAGCCCACCATTTAATAGAGCACTTTATCCATAAGGCTACAATCACCCCTTAAATTAGTTATATAATTAGTAATTATATATAACTATTGATTTTTTTTTTATCAATCACCTATCCCTCTTCTGTTTCACGAGGATCCGGATTTTGAGACTTGTCTCGATCCAGTCAATCTTTGGTTGGAGGAGAGGATGGAGTCGGAGATCTGAATGGGGAGAATTTGAAGCTGTCGTTGAACCGATGACTTCAACTTTATTTTGGGGGCGTTTTTTCTTATAGGATTCGATCGTAACTACCCTGTAACGCGTGTGTTTTGGGTCGATGGCGGACGTAGAGTATCCTCTCAAACCCGGTTTAGAATTTAATAAATCCAAAACCCAATTTAATTAGCATAAACCAGTCAAAACCCGATTAGAGTAAAGAGAGATAATTGATTGATAACATAATTTATTTTAAAAAAAAATGGTTATATACAATAACTTATTTAAGGGTGGTTACGAGTAACTTACCCTATAAAATTGCACAAGCAATGAAGCTCACCACTTGCTATATGTCTGACCGAGCACATTCAAGTTAATTATAGGGTAAGTTACTTAAAATAACCCTATCCTTTATACCGTTATTTCCCAAGGTCATTGTTGTCTATATATATATATATATATATATATATATATATATATATAAAAGTTGGTTGGTTTTAACAGAAAGTAATGATAATTTGTACTAATTAATGATGTAGGTCCCATTCTTTTTATTTCTTATCTCTAAATTCTAAACCTACTCATTCTCCGTCTTCTCTTCATCTACACCGTCGTCCGCCGCCTATCTACACCCTAAATGTCCGGCCTATCTACACTGTCGTCCGCCGCCTACCTAGAACAAAAGTGAGAAAAGCACGATCAAACATAAAGTGCCACCAAAACCGAGCCAGATAGGAGTAATCATACGGAAGTGTTGAATAGACTACCATGACATTGCAAGTATATGTGGATGACATAATATTTGGCTCCACCAACGAGCACTTAGTTACCAAGTTCACAAAGCTGATGGAGAGTGAATTTGAGATGAGTATGGTGGGCGAGCTTAAGTTCTTTCTAGGCCTACATGTTGTTCAAACAGAGGAAGGAACAAAGGTGCATCAACAAAAGTACCTACGAGAGTGCATCAAGAAGTTTGGTATGATGGATGCAAAGAATTATTCAACTCCTATGTCCCCAAATGATTCAATAGGATTGGATGTTGACAAGAAAGAAGCTGATCAAAAGGTCTATCGTGGAATGATAGGCTCATTGCTTTATCTAACCGCCAGTAGGCCTGATATCATGCAGAGTGTATGTTTTTGTGCCAGATTTCAAGCCAGTCCTAGAGAAACTCATGTCATTGCTGTGAAAAGGATCTTGCGTTACCTTAAGGGGACTGATGATCTATGTCTGTGGTACCCAAGAGGGGGAAGTCTTGAATTACTGGGGTACACAGATGCTGACTTTGATGGACACAAGCCAGATAGGAAATCAACATCTGGGATGGCTCAATTCCTTGGCCCTTGCCTTGTGTCTTGGGGATCAAAGAAACAAACCACTGTCGCCCTCTCCACTGCCGAAGTTGAGTATGTCGCCGCCGCAGCTTGTTGTTCTCAACTCATATGGCTCAAACAACAGCTAAGTGACTTTGGCATCATTTCAGGTAACGTTCCTATACTCTGTGATAACACTAGTGCTATTGATATTTCTAAGAATCCTGTGCAGCACTCTAGGACTAAGCATATTGACATAAGACATCACTTCCTTCGTGATTGTGTGGAGAAAGGAATTGTCTCTATGGAACATGTCCGCTCTGAGGATCAAATCGCGGATATCTTCACAAAGCCACTAAACAAGGCTCCCTTTGAGAAATTACGTATGGGTCTAGGTATGATTTCTCTCAACTAATCTTGATCTTCCTTGAAACCCCCAATGATTGGTGAAATTAGTGAGTTTATTCATCTTAAGTATTAGTCCTTTGAGCATATCAATACCTGCTTTTCTATGAAATAAACTTGAGTCCTTTGAACTGCTTGCATGATCTATACGTGATTAGGAAAGATACCTTGCTTGAGATTGAAATTGATAAATGCATGATTCCTTAGGCAAAGGTCTTATTTTCTAACCCAAAAGATCCCTCTTGATGTACTGATCCCTCAATACAAGCCCAAAGGATAGAGGGAATCTACGGCCACCCTATAAACCTTCATGATCGATAGTCCTATGAGCCATGTTTTTCCATCCACAACTGGACTCCCTCGTCATGATATAAAATATTTTAAACTCATAATTATGTGAAATTTTTTTATGTGATGTTCTTTTGTACCATTCCTGGTAAACATACCCCAAGCATCACAATACCTTCGATATCAGATTGAGAAAGGAAAGGATAAGGGTTGAGATTTGAAAAATTGCTGAGGGGATTAATAGCTCTGAGGTGACAGATACATGCACTCGGCAGGAGTCTAAAGGGCTAGAGTAGGTTCTGGAACCAAGAATGGTAATGATGGCGTTTGAGTATATTTGATTGGAGGAAAAAGCGGCATATTTATGGAAAGCCGTTCAGATTTGGAAAAAGAGATTTTGAATTTGAAACGAGTGATCTGATGTTCAGATATGGAAAATTCGGCAACTACTTAAAGGTTTTCTCCCAGATCTCCATCGTCCACAACCTTTTCTTTACCCTCTCCTAAACACAAGCTTTCTCAGAAACCCTCCCTACAACAATGGTGAACACCACATCTGTATCCCTCACAGGGAACGAAAGCCCAGAGACACTAAGAAGCATCCTTGCTTCCCTGGGCATCCCCACAGAATCTCCAAAGCCACAATCCCCAGCCAAAGAACCCTCATCCCCTCCAAAAGAAACCCCTAAAGAACCCTCATCGTCTCCTAAAGAAACACTTCAAGAACCCTCGCCCGCAAAAGAAGAGAAATGAATAAGATGTGGCTTTATGAAGAACCAAAAGAAGCGAAGCAAATTGGCATTTTGTCAAAGTATGGGTTCAATCTTGAGACCGTTATGGTATGGACTTTTACTAAGATGTGGCTTTAATTTGTGAATATTTATGTGTGATTCACATAGACAAGTAGTAGCTTAAGTGACTCATATTTTGTAAGAGTAAATTTTATCCTTATAATTAAGAGTTTATTACGTATGGAAATACGGAGTAGCTATTAGCCTGTCTAATCCGATAGAAAAAGAAATTGTACTTTGGAGATAAGGACATGTACAACCTCAATAATTGGTTGAATTAGCGATTTATGGTGAATTGTTAGGGAAAATGAATAATCACTTAATTAAACAGCTTATAATAGATAAATGTGTGAGAAAATTTTAGAAGCCCACCATTTAATAGAGCACTTTATCCATAAGGCTACAATCACCCCTTAAATTAGTAATTATATATAACTATTGATTTTTTTTTTTATCAATCACCTATCCCTCTTCTGTTTCACGAGGATCCGGATTTTGAGACTTGTCTCGATCCAGTCAATCTTTGGTTGGAGGAGAGGATGGAGTCGGAGATCTGAATGGGGAGAATTTGAAGCTGTCGTTGAACCGATGACTTCAACTTTATTTTGGGGGCGTTTTTTCTTATAGGATTCGATCGTAACTACCCTGTAACGCGTGTGTTTTGGGTCGATGGCGGACGTAGAGTATCCTCTCAAACCCGGTTTAGAATTTAATAAATCCAAAACCCAATTTAATTAGCATAAACCAGTCAAAACCCGATTAGAGTAAAGAGAGATAATTGATTGATAACATAATTTATTTTTAAAAAAAATGGTTATATACAATAACTTATTTAAGGGTGGTTACGAGTAACTTACCCTATAAAATTGCACAAGCAATGAAGCTCACCACTTGCTATATGTCTGACCGAGCACATTCAAGTTAATTATAGGGTAAGTTACTTAAAATAACCCTATCCTTTATACCGTTATTTCCCAAGGTCATTGTTGTCTATATATATATATATATATATATATATATAAAAGTTGGTTGGTTTTAACAGAAAGTAATGATAATTTGTACTAATTAATGATGTAGGTCCCATTCTTTTTATTTCTTATCTCTAAATTCTAAACCTACTCATTCTCCGTCTTCTCTTCATCTACACCGTCGTCCGCCGCCTATCTACACCCTAAATGTCCGGCCTATCTACACTGTCGTCCGCCGCCTACCTAGAACAAAAGTGAGAAAAGCACGATCAAACATAAAGTGCCACCAAAACCGAGCCAGATAGGAGTAATCATACGGAAGTGTTGAATAGACTACCATGACATTGCACTCTCGTCTAGAAGTGATTTTTCAGGAGCCTCACCATGACGTTTCCCTCGTAACAAAATAATCTTCATTGAGGCACATACACGACCATGACCACGATCCAAAACTCAAGCCATACTCTAGTTTAACTTTTCAATTGCAGTGGAGAATTTGTATCCAATAATGAAAAGTTGATCCGCAAACAAACATCATCTATTATAACCCAGAAGACATTAAAAAATTAACCATTATACCCATAAGACATTAAAAAGGCAATCATCATTGATCTCCAAACTTGTTTCTAACCTCTTCATACTCAATTTGTAACTCCAGATGATTTAAAACTAATCCCTAAATTAATCTCTGCAGAAGATAATAATATTTTACTTATTCAACCTATTGCTACAAAGATTAAAAAAGTGATACTCCAACTCCCACATTGTGGATATTTATGAGGAAGGAGGAGAAGCAGAGTGTTGGATCGATTAGCACAGTTACTTCCTAGGGAACAATAGGTATTGTTCCTCATGAGGTATAGCCGCGGAATAATAATATGCAAGAAGTAAACTTTGACACAAGATTTAGAGTGGAAACCTCAACCACTAAGTGTTGAGTAAAACCACCACCTTCAAGCTTCTCACTTATTGATTTCTTGTTCGTTACAAAAGAGAGCTCGGATTACGATCACGAATCACTCCTCTCACTCGAGCCCGAACTCAACCTCTAAGCCTAAGAATTGCTCTTCTTCTTCTTCTCTGAATTTCTCAGCCATGAAAGTTCAATCAATGCGTCAAAAAATTCGTATGCCTAAAACCTAGCTTTTATACTAAGATAGTCTAGGTTAAAAACAATGGAATAAATTCTATAAGGAAATAATATCTTTTTGGAAAAGATAATATTTCCTTCCTTAAAAACTCATTCGCCCAACTGCCAAGATTGTAATCTTCTTCGAATATATCTTCAATCAGATCTTTCCTTATCTCGCTCTCTCTCCGATCGAGCTTTCCTAAAATAGAACACTGATGTGTAACGTTCCTTTCTCAGTAACGATCCTGAAATACTCAGACAATTTATTAGCAGAATGTTTGTTTCCATTCAAAACATGAAGGAGCCTCAACAAATTCCCCCTTTTTGATGGTGACAAACATTCTCTTCTTTAAGGCATAAAGACACTTAAGATATAAGACACGAAAAGTGTATTCACAATATACACATAAATAATTCCCCTTAGGATTGTTACTCGTAGAGAAAGGATCTGATATTCCCCCTAAAACCTTGAACTTCCTTTATTTTCCCCCTTTTGGCATCATCAAAAAGCTAACTTAATCATATAAGAACTTAAAGCGAGTCAAGTCAGGTCACAAAACAAGAGTTCCATTGATTAATAAGCGTCTAAGGAACTGACGTTGGTACACATTCAAACAGGGAAAAGAAAACACAAACAAAGCAAACAAAAGAAAGTCAAGCAAATTAGGCAAATGGTACAATAAAGCATAGAAGAGAAGAGGTTGATGTGCTAGGGAATAAAATGTGGGGGTCAGATGTAAGGAAGGAAGGGTGCATGGCAGCGTCTTGATACTGTGAAGGGAACCTTACTGGTTTGATTTCGTCCAACGACGGATCTCATCCTTCAAGGCAGTAATCTCCTTAGCTAGCCTTTGTTGTTGTTCAGAGAGAAGTCCAACAAGCGTGCACAATTCTTCCAACTTATCATTGTGATAGACCATAGTAGGCGCTTCATTCTGTTCCTCTTGAGGGTCTTCAGACATGGCATCAATCTCAATATTGTCCAAGGCCCTTACCCAAGCACCATCAGCATTCTTGTCAAACCTCATTTTCTTCAAGTTAGCCTCAGCAAGCTCTCGTGCATACACAACATCAGCAGTCCCAGATTCATACACCTTCAGATACTCCAAGACCTTTTTCACAACTCCAGGGAAAGGAAGACCGTGCCTGTCATGAGCCATGTGCAGCATGATGATCTTAGGCAGGTTGATGTCTTTCCTGAGGAGCATCTTATCCATGATTAGAAAGTCTTGGATCAAGATTGTGGTGTGCTTTTGTTCTCTGGGGGTAATGTTACAGATGATGTAACTGTGAAGCACTCCATTCACGATTCCCATGGAGGCTGTAGACATCTCGCCTACAATTTCAGTGTTGAAGTCTTGAGAGACCCTCTGAATAGCAGCCAGACTAACATCCTTAGGCCACTGACCTTTAACATACTCCTCAAACCCACAGTGAGGAACTCCAAGAATCAATCCTAATTCAGTGCTTGAGAAAACATGGGTTTCCTTACCTAGTTTGAAGGAAGCTTGCACAACATGAGGTTTCTCAGTGATGGTGAGGGATGTGTAGAACTGACGGAGCAGATGATCATTTACCTCTTCAGTGGAGCAGAACAACTTTTTCCAGCCTTGGAAGCGAACCATATCAACCAATACTTCCATCCCGTTGTTGATCAAGAACTGAGCGTTGAAGATCAGGTCCCTGATGATCACCCTCTTTCCCAGAGCTTTGCCTTCAACAATTGATTTTGGAGCTTTCTTGGCTCTGGGTGGTTTTGCTGCAAGACTCCGAGTGCGAGGGCGAGAGAGAGAGGCTTCAATTTTGGTCTTTTTGAGGGAGGGCTCATCGGATTCCTTAGAGACGACGGTTGACGATCGTCGAGGAGTAGATCTAGCCTTCCGTTTGATGATGAGTTCATCCTCATTCTCCATTGTCAAGTCTGTTACCTCCAGACCTTTTCCCTTCTCCTTCCTTCGACTCTCTTCCTCTATTTCCTCTAGGACAGTAGCAATACCCAGATCCGTTGCGTGATGAGACGAGTCTGGAAGTGGCGTCGTGGCAGAGGCGGTGCCTTCCGACTTGGTTTCTTGTGGGACTGCCTCAGGCACTGCCAATTTTGGAGCAGTGCTGGAGTCAGGGACAGAGCTAGGGTTAGGTTTTTTGTGGAGAGGGCTCTGTAGAGGGAGGCGGACTGAGGAGTTTTACTGTGGAGGCAGTTGAGATTTTTTATGTGGAAGCATTGGAGGAGGTGTGAACAGGAGTGACCGGAGGGGTTTTAGATTTGGCCGGAGAAGGTGTGGGGGTCTTTGTTTTAGCTGGCGTTGGTGAGAGAGTTTTTGATTTGGCCGGCGATGGAGAGGGTGATTTTTCTTTTGGCTCAGGGTTTGAGGATTCTGAAGGGAATTCGATGGCAACACCTATGGCGTCCAGTATTCTTCTTATGGTTTCAGGGCTCTCCTTGCCGGTGAGGGAAATTGAGTTGGTGTTCACCATTTTTGAGAGCTTTGGAGTTTTGAGATTTTTGAGGGTTTTGATCTTGGGAGTAGTTTGAGAGCGTGGAGGAGAAGAACCGAGAAAACCCTCCTTATAATCAGAAGTCTACAGAAGCCATCTTTTCAAATCTTTTCAAATCTTTTCAAATCTTTTCAAGTCTGTAATTTTCCTTGTGTGAATTTATTTCCATAAATCCACCAGTTGGTTGCCGCAATTTTCTCCAATCAAAAACCTTCCATTTTCATCATGAACCTTGGGAGAAAAACTACCATTATTGATCTGTAACTCCTGTCATTTCATACGGCGCTAATAATCATAATGTTCCCACTTGCAGATTTCAAAAACACAGCCTTTTCACCTTCCCTTCCTTATCTGATGTCGATGGTGTGTGATGGTTGGGGTAATGTTACCAGAAAGGGTACAAAGAGAACATCACACGAAAATAACACAGATAACATGAATTTCAATTATTTTATATCATGGCGAGTGAGTCCAGTTGTGAATGGATAAACAAGGCTCATAGGACTATCATCCATGAAGGCTAAGGGTGGCTGTAGATTTCCTCTATCCTATGGGCTTATATTGTGGGTTCAGTTCATCAAGAGGAATCTTTTCGGCTAGAAATAAGACCTTTGCTTAAAATATCATGACATCAAATGAATACAGTTGATTGCTAACTTTCCTAAGCATGAATAGTACTAGCATGCGGCACAAAAGACACGAATTCATATCATAGGAAATCAAGTGTGACCATGCTTCAAAATATCAAGTGCAGAATGAATAAATTAGCTAATTTCTTCAATCATTGTGGGTTTTTATAGAAGAGCAAGATCATTCGAGAGAAATCATACCTAACCCCAGTCGTAACTTCTCGAAAGGGGCCTTATTTAGTGGCTTTGTGAATATGTCCGCGATTTGATCCTCAGACCGAACGTGCTCCATAGAGACGATTCCCTTTTCCACACAATCACGTAGAAAGTGATGTCTAATATCAATGTGTTTGGTCCTTGAGTGCTGCACAAGATTTTTAGAAATATCAATAACACTTGTGTTATCACACAAAATAGGAACGTTACCTAGAGTAATACCAAAATCACTTAGCTGTTGTTTGAGCCATATGAGTTGAGAGCAACAAGCAGCTGCGACTACATACTCAGCTTCAGCAGTGGAGAGAGCAATTGTGGTTTGTTTCTTGGAAGCCCATGACACAAGACATGGACCAAGAAATTGAGCCATCCCAGAGGTGGATTTCCTGTCTGGCTTGTAACCATCGAAGTCTGCATCTGTATAACCTAGCAGTTCAAGACTTCCACCTCTTGGGTACCACAAGCAAAGATCATCTGTTCCTCTTAAGTACCTCAAAATCCTCTTCACTGCAGCGACATGTGTTTCTCTGGGGCTTGCTTGAAACCTAGCACAAAAACACACACTTTGCATAATATCAGGCCTACTGGCAGTTAGATAAAGCAATGAGCCTATCATTCCACGGTAGACTTTTTGATCACCTTCCTTCTTGTCTGCATCAATTCCTATTGTGTCATTTGGGGACATAGGAGTGGAACAATCCTTGGCATCTGCCATCCCAAACTTTCTGATGCATTCCCTGAGGTAGGTTGGCTCCCGGTCCGGTTCCGGTCCTCCGGAATCTGGAACCGGAACCGGAACCGGACGGTTTTTTATTTAAAAAAAAAAACAAAATTTATAAATTTATAAAACTGAAAAAAAACCTAAAAAAATGTAACATAATTTTTAAACTTAAAAGTGATTATAAAAAAACGCTATTAAAAAAGAATGTTTTGTCATTTTTTTTAAGTTTAAAAAACTTAAAAAAAATGATTATAAAAAACGCTATTAAAAAAGAATGTTTTGTCATTTTTTTTAAGTTTAAAAATTATGTTTAAAAAACTTAAAAAAAATGATTATAAAAAAACGCTATTAAAAAGAATGTTTTCATTTTTTTTAAGTTTTTTAAATTAAATATGAAGGAACAAAAAAATTAAAAAAATTGGGCTTGCACTTAACAGTGACTTACTTGTTAAGTTGCCTACGTATCCTCTCGGGTTAGAGGAATCAAAGCCCACGTAGTTCTTTACCTTTTTTCAAAACCCGTTACCTAAGTCGAATCTTCGGCGGATGAATCGGTGCGTATCGTAGTAGAATCTCCAATCCACTCGTCTTCCGATGACTCGATAATGTTACGCTGTTGCCTAATTGCGGCTCTCTTCCAATCGCAAACACAACATTGCGCCTCCAATGACTCCGGTGCCAAATTTGATCTCTTCCTCGTTAAAGTGTTGCCTCCTGCACTAAAAGTTTGTTCCACCGCCACGGTTGAAGCGGGGACGGCAAGAACTTGAGCCGCAATCTTCGCAAGTGTTGGAAACATGCTTCTATGATCCTCCCACCACTTCAAAACATCTAAAGTTTCACAACTAACAAACTCAAAGTTGGTGTTAAGATAGTTATCAATTTCCGCATTCGTGTTTGTAACTCTTGGTCTTTTACTAAAATACTTAGCTCCAAAGGCCCCCAAGCTAGTAGAGCCCGAAGAAGCCGAAGGTAATTGTGAAGTAGTCGGAGAATCAGAAAAATGAGTAAATAAAGTTTCAATGTTTGTTCTAGTTCTAGAAACCATACCTAAAATATCCTCTAGTTCACCGTCGGCTAAAATATATCCATAATAGTCATTTAAAAGAGCGTGTAAAACGGATAATTTAAGTGTAGGATCTAAAACACAAGCAACAAGAAAACAATCGGGAATATATCTATAGTAGAGCAACCACTTACTCCTCATGCTTGCAACGGATTCCTCAATGCCGGGAATTTTAGCTCCCTCACTTAAACCACACATAACATTACAAGCTTCCAAGACAAAAACATTACTACTTGGTGTATAAACATGACTAAATCTCTTTGTTGCATCACTAAAACATTTTAAAAACGTTGCAATACTTTGACATATATCCCAACCTGATTCGCTAAAATAGAAAGTAGAGCCAGAAAGGTTTTGAGAAACAAAAGACATTAAAACTTGTTTATATTCTATACATTCACATAGTAATATGTAAGTAGAGTTCCATCGGGTACCCACATCTTTTGAAAAACGTTTTGGGTGCACCCCGTTAGTTTTACAAAAGGTCATCCAATCTCTTGTAACTTTAGGATGCCCCGAAATATACTTAATAACGTTCTTAATTGGCTCAAAATGAAAACTCATAGCACGTAAACCATCTTTAACACATAAGTTTAAAATATGACAAGCACATCGAATATGAAAAAATTTCCCACCAAATAAAGGTTGACACATTTCTTGTAAATCTCTAATAGATGCGGTGTTAGCAGATGCATTGTCGAATCCAATTGAAAAAACTCTATTAAGTAGTCTATATTCTTCTAAAATTGCACGAATCATCATAGCAATATTTTGTGCGGTATGTGAATCATCAAAGACTCTAAATGCCAATAAACGTTTTTGCATTGTAAAATGATGATCTACAAAATGACATGTAACACCCATGTAAGAATGGGTTTGAGTATTATCACTCCATATATCACTACAAATAGAAACATGCATATCATTTTGCGAAAAATAAGAAACTAATTCGGCCTTGCGTCTTTTATAAGCCTTAATTACGTTTTTATTAATCACTTTCCTAGATACGGATTTAAAAGCGGGTTGTGTATGATCTTTAATATACTCATTAAATCCTACATTTTCACTAAATCGAAATGCTAAATGATCAACACAAATAGCTTCGGCTAATGCTACACTATTAGCTTCATGATCAAAACGAAATAAAGGGTTACCGTTAGTAGAAGATGCAAATCCGCCGGAAATTTGTGTTTGTCCCCCTAGCATTCCCATCTCGGCGACGTGTTTGTGCTCCATGTGTCGTTGAAGGGTTCCATATCCTCCACTTTTCTTCCATTGGAATGTCGCCTCGCAAAAGTTACAAGAAACAATAATTAGATCGGGATCATAATCCTCGGCCTCGAGACCGTGTTCTAATTTAGTAAACCACTTTACAAAAATAGGAGATGTTAGTTTCCGGGATTGGTTCCCGGAGGACCCGGACCTCCCCCCCTAGGGGCCCTAGCCGACCTCGAACCGCTAGCTTGCCCTTGAGGCCTAGCGGTCCTACCCCTACCGGACCTAACTTGGGAGGTGGGAGTGGGAGTGGGAGAAGTGACATTATCACTCTCTTGGGTGTCAAAATGTTCCGCCATATGATTAAGAACAATTAAATAATATGATTAAAAGCAATTAAAACAATTAAAACAATAAAACAATAAAACAATAAAACTTAGAACAATATAATAATGTGATTAAAAATGTAAAAGCAATAAAATATTGAAAGACAAAAGCTAATTAAAAGGAAGAGATTAAGAGAGATTGTTGATGGAATTTGAGAGATTATAAGATTGAGATTTGAGAAAGAGAAGAGAGATTGTTGTTGTTGGATGTGTGATTTGAAGATTGTATGGTATGGTATTTATCGCTCCTGTTTGAGACCATAGAGTGCCTTATCAAGGATGAATACATGATCGGGATTGGAAGGGTCTACAAAACCAGGTGTCTGCTCAACATACACCTCCTCTTTGAGAACACCATTCAAGAAGGCAGTCTTTACATCCATTTGTTGCAACTTAAATCCATGATGAGCAGAGTAAGCAATCAAAAGACGTATAGCTTCCAACCTTGCAACTGGAGCGAAAGTCTCATCATAGTCAATTCCTTCTTGCTGGTTATAACCCTTAACAACCAGTCTAGCTTTGTTCCTTGTAACTTGTCCGTTGTCATCCATCTTGTTCCTAAAAACCCATTTTGTACCAATGACGGATCTATCCTTAGGCCTGAGAACCAATCTCCACACTTTGTTTCTCTCAAATTGATGAAGCTCTTCTTGCATAGCATTTACCCACTCTGGATCTTTGAGAGCTTCTTCAATTGTCTTTGGTTCAACTACAGAAACAAAAGCACAAAAAGCATGAAATATAGGATCTAGGGTTAGAACAGAACAATCCTTCGAATTTGGATCAGGAGATGTATCGGAAGTTGAAGCAGAAGCACAGTTGCACACGTAGTCCATGAGTCTTGATGGAGGACCATGGATACGGGTGTTATGACGAGTTCCTCCTACTTGTAGCTCTTCAACACCTGTTTGTTCCTCGTTAGGGATTTGTTCCCCCTGAGATCCAGATACTTCCTCCAGTACGCTTTCTGTCTGAGTTTGATCATTGTTTACTTCTGTAGAGAGAATTCCTTCTACTTGGTTATCTTCTTCACTGGGATCTTGTACATCATCTGCCAAGAGTTTAAAGTGTTCCTTGTCTACTTCAGTCAGGGGAAGAACATTTGAATCCTGCATGAGGGTACCAGCCATAATATTTTCATCAAAGACTACATGTATGCTTTCCTCAACCTTTTTGGTTCTCCTGTTGTACACTTTATAAGCTTTACTTTGTGTTGAGTATCCGACGAAGGTTCCTTCGTCACTCCTTGGATCAAACTTTCCCAAGCTTTCTTTCCCGTTGTTGTGTACAAAACATTTGCAACCAAAAACTCTAAGATGTGAAACATTAGGCTTTCTTCCCCTAAACAATTCATATGGGGTTTTCTCTATCATTGGCCTTAGCATTGCACGGTTGAGTACATAGCAAGCAGCATTCAGTGCCTCAGCCCAAAAGTTCCTAGGAAGACCACTTGCAATCAGCATTGTTCTCGTCATGTCTTCCAGTGTCCTGTTTTTCCTCTCAACCACTCCATTTTGCTGTGGAGTTCTTGGAGCAGAGAAGTTATGATTAATTCCTTTGGTCCTGCACAGGGAAAGGAACTGAGAGTTTTCGAACTCTGTTCCATGGTCAGTACGAATAGACTTTAAGTGTAAACCTAACTGATTTTCAACAGCATGCAACCAATACTTAAACTCATCAAACACATCTTCCTTAGATGCAAGAAAAATTGTCCATGTGTACCTGGAGTAATCGTCCACAATGACAAACACATATTTATTTCCTCCACGACTCTGAGTACGCATAGGCCCACACAGATCCATGTGGATGAGTTCCAGAGGTTTAGAAGTACTTACCTGTTTCTTCGATTTGAAGGATGATCTTACCTGTTTTCCTCTTGTACATGCGATGCATACCTCTTCAGCTTGACAGTCTATCTTTGGTAGACCTACCACTAGGTCCTTGTTGTGAAGTTTGGATAGAAGTCTGAGGCTAGCATGTGCAAACCGTTTGTGCCATAGGTTTGATTCCTCAGTTTGGACAGTTAGGCATAGTTCCTCTTCTGGGATGAAAGAAGGATCCACTTTGTATAGGTTGTTTTCAGTAATGCCTCTTAGAAGAACCTTCCCTGTCTTAACATTCTCAACCAAACACTCATCAGTAGTAAAGACAACCCTATTTTGACCATCCTGACACATTTGACGTACACTCAACAGATCAAAAGTAAGGTTGTCTACCACAGTAACGTTATTCACAAAGAGTTTGTCAGAAATTCTTACCTTTCCCACTCCTACTACTTCACCCTTACTGTTGTTCCCAAAGGTTATAGAACCCTTGGTTTGTGGATGGAGAGATATGAATCAGTCTTTGTTCCCTGTCATGTGAATCGAGCAAGCGCTATCTATATACCAGGAACATTTCTTCCCTCCATCCTGCAAGTAAAAGATTAGTTTTTATGAACCCAGACAAGCTTAGGCTTACCTGGATTAGAAAAGACCCTTCTATTTCTTGGTTCATTAAGGACAATTTTTATCCTAGGAGTGTTCCTAACATTGGATTGTTGCCTAGAATGGTAAGCTCTTTCATCATCTTTCCTTTTCAGATTACAGTTTTGTTTGTAGTGGCCTGCTTTACCACAATACCAGCAAACTTTGTGATTCCATAGATTTACATACTTGCTTTGACTTGGCCAGATGGGTTTATTGTTAATCCTTGATTGAAAGTCGATCTGTACAGGTTTGATGTTCTGAACTTGTTTAAGCCACATGTGGTAAGCCTTTTTTCCATCAAACCAGACTTTCTCCTCACTATTCTTGAACCTTTCTTCCCCTTTGGATCCACTGTGGGAGCAGCCAGAGCTGGATCCACCACAATTTTCCTTGTAAAAAGAAGGAGTTCGAGTATATGAGGGAATGTTACTAGTTTGGGAACTAAGAGTCTTTCTGTAGCCTAGTCCAGTACGAGGTACAAATCGCTTGGAGAAGTCATCCTTCTCTTTTTCAATCTTGGAAGCAACATACTCATCCAGCCAAATCTTCTTTCTTTCTTCCTCACTTCCCTTTAGATCTACTGCTTCTTTAGTTAACTTAGAGTTACTCAGTTTTAACATAAGAATTTATGATTCAAGCTCAGTAACTTTACTGTCAAGGGAAGTGATGGTAGATTGATAGGTAGGGCAGGACTTGCAGACATCTGGGGAAGGGAATGAAACTTTCTCAAGTTTGGTGACTTTTGAAACCCAAAGCTTGTTTTCCTCAACCAAGTTAGAGATAGTTTCATTCTTTTCTTCCAGAAGTAAATTTAGATTTTCATTTTCTTCCCCTAAGGACTTTATAGCTTTTATGATATGAGATTTGGTTCTGGTATGTAAAATAGAGTCGAGTTCAGAATCAGTTACCTCATCTTCCGATTTTCCTCCAGCAGCCATAAGACAAGTTTCCTTTGAGATATAGGTAGAGTCATCATCTGAGTCAGACGCACCCCATGCAGCTACCATGGCTTCCTTTCTTTCCCGAGCAGGGACAAGTGCTTCTCATGTCTTCTTCTTGAAACAGTTCCTTGCAAAATGTCCTTTCCTATGGCAGTGATAGCAGACAATGTCTTTGACATCTTTGTTCCCATCAGTGGAACGTTGCATGTTGCGACTTCCTCTCCAGACTTTGTGAAATGCCCGAGTGATAAGGGCAATTTCTTCATCACCATCTTCATCCTCATCATCTTCCTGAGCAAGATCGAAAGCCCTTTCAACCTTTAGAACAATGCTTTGTGATTTTTCAGATTTTTCACTTTCTCTTCTAGAGGCCTTGCTTTGTTGAATGCCTGCATTGCTCTGAAGTCGAGCAACCAACTCCTCCAGAGTAATGTTCTTGATGTCGTTTTGTGCCTGAAGAGCCAGAGAGAAGGCATCCCACTTTGCTGATAATCCCTGAAGAAATTGATGAGTAATCTTCCATTCAGGAATTGTTTCTCCTAGAAACTCCAATTGACCTACATATCCCTGAAAGCGAGAATGAAATTCATCAAGAGATTCATTCTTTCCTTGAACTGCGCTGTCATACTCCTTAGTGAGTGCGAGAATCCTATTCTTCTTGATATCTTCGTTTCCCTCATACATTCTTTTGAGTGCATTGAAGATATCATGGGCAGTTTTGTAGCAGAGGACCTTTCTTTGATCAGAAGGGCCTAGAGCTGCGAGCATGACTTTCTTGGCTCGCATGTTGAGTTTCAGCACCTTGTAATCAACATCTTGATAATTGTTCCTTGTTTTTAATCTGACTCCAGTAGCATCAGTAGGATCAAGAATCTTAATATCTCCAAACTCTACCACTTTCCACATTTGTCCATGAAGGGAACAGATATGTGATACGCTGCACTTTGTATAGCGTAACTAGGGATTATTACATTAGTTTAGGAGTATTATCATATGTGTTTCAAGTCATTATTATGTTCTGAGATATTTATTAAGAAGTGAAGAAATGAAGACCAAAACCGAAGAAGAAGAGGATCAAAGATTGAAGACTTGAAGACATTCTGCGGAGCAGCGGCGATCGCCACCATCACTATGGCGATCGCCATTCTACAACAGAAGCTCTTCATAAGTTCGAGAGATCATGGCGATCGCCATGAATCTACGGCGATCGCCATGGGGCGACAGAGACCACGACAAACGCTACATGAAGACCGCGATCACCAGACATCTATGGCGATCGCCACAACAAGGCCGAAGACATTCCGGACTTTCCTTATTTTCCTTTGTTTATTTTATTTCCTTTTCCTTATTTTATTATTTCGTTTAGGATATTTCTTTTACCATATTTTTTAGGGTTAGTCTCTATTTAAGAACCCTAGCCATCATCATCTTTCCCATCATCATCTTTTTATCATCTTTTCCATCGGACAATTTAGTTCTGCAACCATGAGCAGAAACTAATCTCCATTGTTTTACTTAGCGGTTGAAACCTTCAGTTATTAAGTAGTGAGATTTCTAAACTCTTGTTCTTTTCCTATGGGTTTGTATTAATTCTCTTGTTCTTCATCTATTGATTTCTATTAGTTTTGCTAGCTTGATCACCTAGTTTGATTGATAATTTTCTATTGCTAGAATAGGAATATACGGTGGAATTCCTTGTCATTGTAGCACTCATATCTGCATGATCTGGTAGTTGATTGCTTTTATGAAAGAGAATTGATTGCATGTTAATACTTGACGGTTGTAAGTTATTGCATGCATCCTTATAATTCTTGTGCCCTTTGCTGCTATTTCATCTAAACTTGAGAGGTTTCCCTTATTGTTGAATAGTAAGTATTATCAGGACCGGTTGGCCTGCTGATATATTAAAGATTGGAATAGGAACATTCCCTAAGATTGAATAGAACTTGAGATAAATCTATGATCAACTTGATTGACTGTTGTGTGGATACTTGCTAGGTGAAACCCCTTCTCATCATATTCTCACCCAAACTTCCTCTGCTTGTTACTGGTTACTTGCGTGTTCTTGCAATCAAACCCCCCCTTGGTTACTTGTTACTAGTTGATATTTCACTTGACTGCATTGATTTGGTGTTTTGATTCCCTTGGGTTCGACCTCTACTTACTTGCTATACTCTAGTTAGTGTTTAGAGTTTATTTTCATTTAGCCTCATCAAATTTGGCGCCGTTGCCGGGGAACTGAAATTTTTTCTCATTCTGTGTTAATTGTGAAATTATCAACTGTTTGGTGTGAACCTTTATGGTTCAGACCCGTGCTACTGATTCATCTCTTGTTGCCTTTGACCCAGAAATTGAAAGGACGTCCTTCGGAACCAAAGAGCAGCTCTGAACCAAGATAACGAGATGGGTGATCGACATGGACCGCCATTGCCAGTAATTAGGCAACTCACTGCCCCAGACTTAAACCAACAACCTTTGGCAGTGAGGTTTCCTGAGATTGAAGAAGGTGTGAACTTTGAATTAAAAGCTGGTTTAATTCACGAGCTACCACACTTCCATGGCTTAGCAGGAGAAGATCCCAACAAACACTTGGCTCAATTCCATGCCATATGTTCTAGTATGAAGCCAAGAGGTGTTACTGAGGAGCAGGTCATGCTGAGAGCTTTCAGATTTACTCTGAAAGACGTTGCGAATGATTGGCTCTATTATCAAGCTCCAGGGAGTATTGATACATGGGCTAAGATGAAGAAAGTCTTCTTGGAGAAATATTTTCCAGCCACAAAACTGAGCAGTTTGAAGAAGGAAATCACAACCATTCAACAACACTCAACTGAGAGTCTCTATGAGTATTATGAGAGATTCAAGAAGCTTTGCTCAAGCTGCCCATTCCATAGTTATATTGACCATGATCTTCTTATGTACTTATTCAGTGGGCTGATTGATGAGGATCGTCGAATGGTAAACGCATCTTGTGGAGGTAATTTTCTGAAACTAACTATACCTCAGGCCACTGAAATGTTTGAAGAGCTGGCTGAAAGTTCAAGGCAGTTTGACAGTAGACAGGGATCCCACTCAGTAAAAGCAATTAATTCAGATCAATTACAGACTGACATGAATGAGTTGAAAGAGATGGTAAAGGCTTTGATGCTGACACTAGTGGAAAAAACACCTGTTGAGGCGGTCAAAAACCCCCCTGTTGAGGCGGGCAGAGGTCGCTGCAATAGGGGGGGCTGCAACAGGTCACGAGCTGTTGAGGCGGGCATATGTACGCCTCAACAAGGGGGTCTGTTGAGGCGGGCAGAGAGATGCCCGCCTCAACAAGTCCGAATGCGCTTAAGAAATAAGGGTCTGTTGAGGCGGACACAATTGCGCCCGCCTCAACAGACCCCCTCTTTTGAGGCGGGCACACATTAGCCCGCCTCAACAAGTGAAATTTAATATTAAAAAAAAAAATCTTTTGAGGCGGGCACAAATTAGCCCGCCTCAACAAGTGAACTTTTAATATTAAAAAAAAATCTGTTGAGGCGTACAATCATCATGTACGCCTCAAAAAGATCATTTTGGTTACTAAAAAAAACTTTTGTTCAGGCGTACACCTACGCCTCAACAAGTTGTCCCTAAATATAGAACTCAGTACATGACAAAAAAATCTACGATCAATACGTATGTACAATAGGTAATGTCATCCACATATACAACTCATTTATACACTATTCATCTCTATATATATATCAACTAATCAAGTATAAGAAATACATCACCGATCTTGAGAATAGGAATAAGAGGAAACTTTTACGAAAGGTCTCGATCGCTGAGACGACACAACGAGCGACATTGACGACCTTCTCATCCTTCCTGGAGTCGGCTGTTGAAGCCTTCTTGTGGATGACGACGACGTTGACGACCTTCTTTTGTAAGAAAATAACCTATAAAAACAATGTCAAAAAAGAATGTCCAAGGTAATCTAAACCAATGTCCAAGGTAATCTGTGAAGAAGTACAAATTTATAGTCTGTGAAGAATGATTCAGAAGAAAGTTTAATTACAGTTTCACTAAGATTGTCCAAGGTAATCTGAACCAATGTCGAATTCATCTTAGCATGTTCTCTATCTCATGTAATCACAATATAAAAGCTTTCCACAAACATAGTCTTGTTATTAATTAGTACTGCTAACATGAGAAAATTCATGTTTCCCCAATGGGATATATAACATGTACCTGACTGATGAGTTTGATGACTTCAAGATTCTCGAGGTTTGGAAAGTACCATGATGATTGTGCAAACATGAAATCACCGGCTAGGACAGCCACCTGTGTGCCAAATGTTTGATGCAATGTTACCTTCCCTGCAGATTCCAAGGGAGTTCATTTTAGAGAAGATGACTAAATAATGAGCTTATATGCATAGCTAAGATCAGATGAGTTCTTCAAATATTTGCAGATAGATGGTGAATTGAAATATTTTCATATTTTAGAGAAGGTGACTAAATGATGAGCTTGTATGCATAGCTAAAGATCAGATAAATTCTTCAAATATTTGCACAGAAAAGCTCAAAACAGATAATTTAAGAAACTAAGCTACCTCTGCGCATATCACTTTCATCCAACACATCATCGTGCATTAAGCTAGCAGTGTGTATCACCTCTATGATTTCTGCCAAACGCCGATGTTTAGTTGTAAGCTCCCTGTTTCACAAGAACCATTCAAGTTAATCTTCATTCCTCAGACTACTATAAGATACAGTAGTTAATAGTTCTCTTCAAGAAGCTAGTAGTTGGCTCAAAGGCATCAAAAATATTTATTTGTTGGTTGCTTGTAAATAAGTTTTGATAAAAAAACGCAGAGAAGCTTTGAACTTACTCAAGGCTATGATACAACCACATATTTCATTATTAAAAAATATGAAGATATTTGCCAATCCTCAAGACATGAAATCAATAGTATGAATGAAATATTATAACTCAGGACTATGAATGAAAAAACAAATTAAGAGAAATCAATAGTAAAACCTCTATCCTCTGCATAGCACAGAGTACTAGGAAATATTGGTGCACAAGAAGATAGAGTTTGTAACAATAGATAACTATTTCCTACAACTCAAAATACAAAAGTTTACCGTCGATTCCTCATCAAATAGCCTAGTAAGACAAACTTCTAACCTTTTGTGATATTTGTAGAGTAGGGAGGATGATGTATGGGATCACGATGGAAGAAACAAATTCTGCAACCATAATTGCATGTCTCTGAATCATAAGATTTGAAAGAAAAACAAGTAACAAAAAAACTGTTACAAATTTTGTGACTTGAAACAACACAAGGAGTAAAGAACTCAGCTATGACCATACCTGTATCAGTGGGACCTAAGATGCAACAAAAATGGCAGCCAAGAGCAGGATCTTCTCCTTCCTTAGCAAAATGCTTTGAATACTTGAGTTCCGCAAAGAAGGAAGAATAAGACCTCCCGGTTTCAGCCATCTATCTCTGGCAGTAAGGACACTTCCAAGCATGCTCTGCAAGGGAGAAAATATCAAGAAACTCAAGGTAAATAAAGAGAAAAAAAACTATAATAAGGAGCAAAGGGGTCAACAGGTAATGTGACACTAAACATCCTGCAATCAGAAGATCATTTTTTTTCAAGGGACGGAAGGGAAAAACTGGAATAGAAGTTAATCTAGAAAGGAAACAAGTTACTTAAAACAGAAAGCATTAACATGCAAATTGCAATGGAAAAAAGATTTCCATACATAGTGAAACACATCAATTCCAGTCTTCTAGGACATTTATTACCCATTAGACACTTCAGTTCGGGATATCGAATAAAATTCCTCCCTCCTAATCTCTTCTCCACTGACAAGGTTATTTGCCTGAAAGGTTATTTGCCTTAATTACTTCGTTTGCCTGATAAAAAATATACGATGTATAAGATATACATAGAATTAACTAATCGAAACAGTTAACGTGAAGGATAATAAGCATGACTAACAATACAAAGACAAAACCATTCATAGAGTAAAAGAAAAGTAAAACAAAGAGAGACATGGTAATCAGTAGAGTTTCCAACAACTGCACTCACAGAAGAAACAAACATACACATTCAACAACTCCACTTAGACAGCACAAGAAACGAAGATTTGCACAGTTAAAATTGGGCATGCAATACAATTTCTACAAAAATATTACCCGATTTCGTCCTAATAGAAGTGATAAACTAAATTCAAGACCATAGCAACAAAGTTTTAAAGAGGATAAAAAATTGAGCAGGAGGAGATCTGATTCAGACAGATTCAGAAAGAAGATACCATGAAAGAAGACAACACCACGATCGGAGAGAAGGCGGGACGAAGGAGAAGAAGTCCAACAATCAAGCAATCGAACCTGAGAAGCTCCTCTACGCAAGAGCTCGAGGCAAAGTGCTGATCCTACATGCCCTAATCCGCCTGTTACTACGAACGTCTTCCCTTCTATGCCCTCGTTCTCACTCAAATGCATCCTTCTCCTTCTTCTGCAGTTCGATTCTAATTTCTGAAGCAAACAACAAGTCAGCACCATTACCCCCAATTTTCAGTATGATTTAGCACATGAACATGCAAGTTCGAATCAAAGCAAGCACAATGAATCAGTAAAAATGCACTCACAAGGCCGGTGGGAACGATATAGGTCTCGAATCTGAAAAACAAATAACTCTATGAGGCTTCCGGGTCTAGATCCAGGCATAGAGCACAACAATCATCCATATGGCCCGATTTAGGGATGCAGAAAGAGGAAAATCGATCGATTAAGCATCGGACTTTGATCTAGGGTTCCTGAAGAGAGAGAAATTGTGAGGCGTACACATTTGCGAGGAGAATGGCGGAGGCAAGTAACAGGAGAATGAAAGGTGAGTTAGGGTTTTTTGCTGCGTGAAGAGAAGAATGGAGTTGTGCAGCAGTTGGAGGAGGCGAGTTATGCAGCAGTTGGAGGAGGCGAGCTGTGCAGCAGTTGGAGGAGGCGAGCTGTGCAGCAGTTGGAGCAGCGGCTCGCCAAAACAAGTAGGAGTCGACGAGGCACCGAGTTGGAGGCCGTGAGGCGAGTTGGAGGAGGTGGCAGCGAGGCGAGGAGGGGGAGACGAGGAGGAGGAGGAGTCGCGCCGTCGAATACTGTTGTTGAGGCGAGTTTTTTTTGGAAATAAAATGTCGAGACAACCCTAGCAGCTGGTTTTTGAGACGAATATTGTTGAGGCGGGCGGGTTAGTGACCACCTCTAATTGTTTGCGCTTCGGTGTATTTTGAGGCGAACAAATACTGACCGCCTCAACAGATGTAGAGTTTTTGAGGCGAACGCCGGGTGACCGCCTCAACAGGTCAAAAACACACATTTTTTTGAGGCGAACGAAAATTTGCCCGCCTCTAAAGCATCTGTTGCAGCGAACAAAACGACTGACCGCCTCAACAGATACTGGAAAAAGATTTTTTGCGGCGGTTTTTAAGATGTCCGCCTCAACAGGGGGGCTGCAACAGGTGTTTTTTCTACTAGTGTGAAAAATGCTTCCCTTCATGATCCCAACGCTGAGGTAAACGCTGTTGGTGGATGGCAACCAAGGCCAAGGTATGACTCTTCTAATATTAATTATCAGCAACCTAGACCTCAAAATTCTATGACTGCTGAAGATATGATCAAGTCCTTAGCTCAGACTGTGATGCAACAAAACACTAAGACGGAATCAAGCATCCAAAATCTTGAAAATCAGTTAGGACAGATTGCTCAAGCTGTGAGTAAATTAGAGGCCAGGGAACCGGTAAGAAACCCGAGAGAGAACGTCAGTGCAGTGTTCTTGAGGAGCGGAAAAACTTTAAATGACTGTTCTGTGCCAAAACCACGATCGCCACATGGCAGTGGTGATCGCCATGTGATTACAGAGAGCACAACAGGGTCTGCATCGTGACCGCGATCGCCATATGGCAATGGCGATCGCCATGCCATTCCAGAAGCTGAGATGCAAAATTATCCGCGACCGCGATCGCCAGTTGTTGATGGCGATCGCCGGGAGACCCCTGAGTACATTGACGATTATGTTCATCCAAATTTCCCCCCTCTGTTCTCTTAGAAGCCTGTAGCCCCGCTTCCTGAGGCATTGAAGGATACTCGAAGACTGGATGACGACAAAGAAATCTTCGAAACCTTTAGTAGGTGTGAGGTAAACATTCCTTTCCTCAAACTTGTTAAGAGTATTCCTAGATTTGCTAAGTTTTTGAAAGAAGTTTGCACTATTAAAAGAAATCAAAAACTGAAAGGAAAGAAGAAAGTTGAAATAAGTGAACAAGTTTCCGCTGTGTTTCAAAAACGCATGCCTAAGAAATATGGTGATCCAGTCATATTTAGCATTCCATGTGTGATTGGTGAAACTAAATTTGACAAAGCCATGCTAGATTTAGGTGCATCAATCAATGTTTTGCCTTACTCTTTGTATGAATCACTAGGCTTAGGACCTTTGCATAAAACAGGAACTGTTATTCAACTTGCTGATAGGTCTACTGTATACCCAAAAGGGGTTGTTGAGGATGTTCTTGTTATGGTTGGTGATCTGATTTTTCCTGCTGATTTCTTTGTGTTGGATATGGAGCATGCTAATAATGTTACACCTATATTGTTAGGTAGACCTTTCATGAAAACTGCACAAACGAAAATTGATGTTAATAGTGGGACTCTCTCTATGGAGTTTGATGGGGATAAGGTAGAGTATAATATTTATGACATGGATCCCATTGATAAGAATTCTCTATGTGCTATTGATGTGATTACTCCTACTTGTAAGGGTGAATTACAACCTATTTTAGAGAATATCTTAGAGCCCCCAAAAGTAGATATTGCTTTGTTTACTAATATGCCGGAGTGTCAGGCTAAGCCAGAGCCTAAAGGTAAGCTCTCTTCACATCCTTTGGGCAATCGCCCTCCATTACTGACCTCGCCAGGCGAGATACCATTGATGTCTAGTGTGCAGGCACTTGACATTGAGCTTAAACAGCCGCCTGATACGGTCAAGAAGGAGAAAGTGAATGAAACCACCTTCATTGCTAAAGACAAGGTGGTCAAGGTAAGAGGGACGAGATTCAAGACGTTCCATGAGTGGTTTCAAGAGAGAATTCAGACAAGAGACGGTTTTCACAAAGCCAAATGGCGTTAGTTAAATCTCTTGAGTTTCATGTCGAGCCACAACATAAAATAAGGCGCTACTCGGGAGGCAACCCGAGGTTTGAGTTTGTTTTTATTTGTTTTGTTCGGTTTAATTTTCTTTTTAGTTTTTCTATGGATAGGAGGAAATCACCGAAGCTTAGGGTCAGCTACAGTCAGTAGCCAATCTCGTTGTAAGTCTTCTCTCCCGTCTCAAAAAAAAAAAAACCCGAAAATATGAAAATCATTCCGAGAAAAAAAATAATATATCGGATTAAAAAAAATAGAGTGCATAAAAAAAAATATGAGAGAAAAGAAAGTAAGGAGTTGTATTACATCAAGTTTGGTTTCATTAGTACTATCATTCTAGATCTACATTCGCTAGAGCTTAACTTGTTGGTGACCATGTTCTTTGCAAGGAGTTGATTTGTTTGGGTCACCTTCTACATTGGAGGTATTCTTTCTTTTGCTTTAGATGAGCTGTGCATTATTGGATTACATTTAGTTTTCATCTAGTTTCTCATTCGACCACACTTTGAGTTTTATTGGAGGAAGGTCATCCGACCTTGTATGTGAGTCTTCTGTCTCCTTCCCTGGGTTCGTTTTTATGTCTTCCATTTCATTGAGGACAATGCAATGTTTAAGTATGGGGGAGGAGAATGTATTCACATATAATTATTTGGGTGTTGGTTGTATCTGCATGAGCTTATTGAATATAAATTGTATGAAAAAGCCACAAAAATTGAAAAAAGGCATACAAAATCCTTGGATAGCAAGTTCTATGCAATAAGAAGGTGGCTTGACCGACATTAGGCTGGGGCAAAAATAAGTCTTGAGTGATGTGAGTATAGTGAGCCTGGAACAATTATTGAGTGGTTGGGATGAAAACCCGAAAGGGCGCCCAAGCAAGATAAGTGTTATAAAAAAAATTGAGTGTTTTAGGATCTTTATCATCTTGGTGTGTGGAGACATAAGAAGGAGGCGTATAAGAGGATTCAGGTAGGCCACTTGGAGGAATAAGGAGTAGTTCTCGGTATGTGCTTATTTTATCACATTGTTCTTGATTATTGATTGCTGTTGTTATGTTTGGAGGAGCTTATTGGTTATGTAATCACTAGGAGATATTCTTGTACTTCCTGAGGCTTTGAGTATTTCATTGTAAGGGTAGCTTTTCTGTAAGTTACTCGGGACGAGTAAAAGTCTAAGTATGGGGGTATTTGATACGCTGCACTTTGTATAGCGTAACTAGGGATTATTACATTAGTTTAGGAGTATTATCATATGTGTTTGGAGTCATTATTATGTTCTGAGATATTTATTAAGAAGTGAAGAAATGAAGACCAAAACCGAAGAAGAAGACGATCAAAGATTGAAGACTTGAAGACATTCTGCGGAGCAGCGGCGATCGCCACCATCACTATGGCGATCGCCATTCTACAACAGAAGTTGTTCATAAGTTCGAGAGATCATGGCGATCGCCATGAATCTACGGCGATCGCCATGGGGCGACAGAGACCACGGCAGACGCTACATGAAGACCGCGATCGCCAGACATTTATGGCGATCGCCACAACAAGGCCGAAGACATTCCAGACTTTCCTTATTTTCCTTTGTTTATTTTATTTCCTTTTCCTTATTTTATTATATCGTTTAGGATATTTCTTTTACCATATTTTTTAGGGTTAGTCTCTATTTAAGAACCCTAGCCATCATCATCTTTTTATCATCTTTTCCATCAGACAATTTAGTTCTGCAACCATGAGCAGGAACTAATCTCCATTGTTTTACTTAGCGGTTGAAACCTTCAGTTATTAAGTTGTGAGATTTCTAAACTCTTGTTCTTTTCCTATGGGTTTGTATTAATTCTTTTGTTCTTCATCTATTGATTTCTATTAGTTTTGCTAGCTTGATCACCTAGTTTGATTGATAGTTTTCTATTGCTAGACTAGGAATATACGGTGGAATTCCTTGTCATTGTAGCACTCATATCTGCATGATCTGGTAGTTGATTGCTTTTATGAAAGAGAATTGATTGCATGTTAATACTTGACGGTTGTAAGTTATTGCACGCATCCTTATAATTCCTGTGCCCTTTGCTGCTATTTCATCTAATCTTGAGAGGTTTCCCTGATTGTTGAATAGTAAGTATTATCAAGACCGGTTGGCCTGCTGATATATTAAAGATTGGAATAGGAACATTCCCTAGAATTGAACAGAACTTGAGATAAATCTATGATAAACTTAATTGACTGTTGTGTGGATACTTGCTAGGTGAAACCCCTTCTCATCATATTCTCACCCAAACTTCCTCTGCTTGTTACTGGTTACTTGCGTGTTCTTGCAATCAAACCCCCCCCCCCCCCCCTTTGGTTACTTGTTACTAGTTGATATTTCACTTGACTACATTGATTTGGTGTTTTGATTCCCTTGGGTTCGACCTCTACTTACTTGCTATACTCTAGTTAGTGTTTAGAGTTTATTTTGATTTGACACTACGACTTTAGCCTCATCAATATGTGACTCGATCTGTTCCACCCAATAAGAGTATTCTCCGAATTTGAGCACCGAGGGTTTCGAGAACGAATCATTGATGGCTGTTTGTGAACCCATACTTCCTGCAAAGCTAACACAAATCTAGAGACCAGACTCTGATACCAATTGTTGGATCGGTTAGCACAGTTACTTCCTAGGGAACAATAGGTATTGTTCCTCAGGAGGTATAGCAGCAGAATAATAATATGCAAGAAGTAAACTTTGACGCAAGATTTAGAGTGGAAACCTCAACCACTAAGTGTTGAGTAAAACCATTATCTTCAAGCTTCTCACTTGAAGGATTTAGAAGAGTATACTTATCTTATTGATTTCTTATTCGTTACAAAAGAGAGCTCGGATTACGATCACGAATCACTCCTCTCACTCGAGCCCGAACTCAACCTCTAAGCCTAAGAATTGCTCTTCTTCTTCTTCTCTGAATTTCTCAGCCGTGTAAGTTCAATCAATGCGTCGACTTATTCCTATGCCTAAAACCTAGCTTTTATACTAAGATAGTCTAGGTTAAAAACAAGGGAATTAATATATAAGGAAATAATATCTTTTAGGAAAAGATAATATTTCCTTCCTTAAATAAAAACTCATTCGCCCAACTGCCAAGATTGTAATCTTCTTCGAATATATCTTCAATCAGATCTTCCCTTATCTCACTCTCTTTCCGATCGAGCTTTCCTAAAATAGAACACTGCTGTGTAACGTTCCTTTCTCAGTAACGATCCTGAAACACTCAGACAATTCATTAGCAGAATGTTTGTTTCCATTCAAAACATGAAGGAGCCTCAACACAATCCATAACCACCACGGCCTGGAATAATTCTACCACTACTCCTGTTTGATTTTTTCTTCTTCGTACTCCAACTCGGCCGGCCGGACTGCTCCCGTTTATACTCTCGTTCAATCCATAACCACCACGTATGAGAATAGGAGGAAGAAGAGAAAATTGGAAGTTGAAGAAGGAGTAAACAGATGCTGCTATATCTGCTCTGATCGATATAAATGTGAGAAGAAGTACTCCCTCCATCCCTTTTTGTTTGTCCACAACTACGATTTTCACGGCAATTAAGGAAGTTTAAGAATATAATGATTATAGGAGAGAGAAAAATATAAAGTGAAGGGTTAGAGGAGAGAGATATGGAGAAAAAGTAGATAAGATTGAAATTTAGGAAAGAGAAAAAAAGAAAAGGTGGTAATTATAGGTTGATAGTAGGGATAAAATGTGAAGAATAAAGTGACATAAATAGAATAGTGGACAAACAAAAGAGGACACCCGAAAAGGAAAGTGGACAAACAAATAGGGACAGAGTGTATTAAATTTCTTCAACAACCAACCACCATCCACAATTTTGCAGCAAAAAGCGGTCAAACGAGGTTTCTGATTTCGCAGAACTGAAGGAGGCAGGTGGTGGATATGGTTTTGAAAAAAATAAAAGAAGGTGAGGCGCTATCACCACTTTTTTATATTGTTAAAAAAAACTTTTAAGGTGAGGCGATGTTCTTTAAAATAAGTTTAAATAAGGCGCTGTAGAACAACGCCTCACACATTTTTTTTTAAAAACGTGATGGTGAAGCGCAACACCTATATTTATGTTTTTTTTTAAAAAACTAGGCTCGGGGAGATGCGTTGTCCAGAACAACCCCCCTTCTTATAAAATTTTCAAACCGGTAGAAAATGTCTATTTCGGGAATATGTTTCTTACATAGCCTAAACCGGGAATTATTTCATAAATATTGCTTATTTCAGAAAAAAAAAACTATAAGATCTATATATATCTACCTAATTACAATAACTACAATATAAGGGAGAATTCATCCCTTTACAAAAATTTGCGCCACCTCATAACGCCTTCCTTTTCTCAATACTTTTTGCATAAAAAAGTGGTAATATATGGAATTCTTTATAAAAAATTTACCACATACGTTCGTGGTTTGTGGTTTACCACAATATAAGGGAGAACGACGTTCGTGGTTTGTCCCACTAAACTGATCCAAATTTTTGGTAACTGAGTGCACATAGTGGATAAACTGTTACAAAATCATTATCCATGTTAATCAACCCCCTTCACTGATTTGGGTTTGTATTAACTATTAAAAATACAATCAACATGCTCGATATTCTACCAACAAAGTGTTCATCGCTTTCAATTGTTGCTCCTCTCCCATGAATTCATGATGGTAGATTAGTTTGGATCGCTCAATGCTTCAGTAATATTCTCAAACTGACTTTCGATTGTTTATTGTCGTTTTCGGGAGAGTCGTACGCTTACAAGTTACAACCAATTCCATCCCATCCACAACGTCTTCGCACGCTCACTAGAGGCAGGAATAGGGCTCAAGCCGTGTACTGTTCCTCCTTCACAAACCGGTAAATTCTCAATCGTTCATATTCATCGTTTTTAGCTATTCCTTCTCAAGTTGCTTGTACCTTTTTTGTGTAGCATGTGCACTAAAATGGTAACTTAATATTCTCTCTTGAATCAATTTCACATGTTTTTACGGGTTCTAAACTTCTAATTTTTTTATAAGGGACACCACCTGGTCGTAAGAAAGGTTGAACAAGAAGGCTAGGCTCAAGTGCTGGTGGGTTCGGCAACAATGGAGAAGAAATGGTTCTTTTCTTGATGTTTCTAATAGCGATGCATCCTCCTAACAAAGTACGGAGTACATAGTATAATTAAAAGACAATAGTTGGCCGAAATGTTTGATCATGATCCTTTTGTTACTTCTTCTTAGTGCTTTCTCTCTCACTCAATTGACAGAAGTTAATTTTGTCCTGTTGATTTTGTTCTAGTGTTACTTTTGATGCTAAAATTTTCTCACTAGAGGAGAAGAAATAAATTACACCTTGGTTTAGGTATCATTTTGTAGATATACAATATGAGGAATCAATTCTAAACTTATACTACTACGGCTTGTGTATGAATGTGAGAATTACAATACAATTATAAGATTCTTCTGAATTATGATTTTGCTTTCCTAATGTGTTTTCCGTTTCTTATGTTTATGTTTCTCTTTGTCTTATTACTGGTGTACAAGGGCCAAGGTCATTTCAAAGAAGGCCTTGTGATTATGTAACTATGTAAGTATGGTGGATTGACAGTTTGCAGTATCATTATTGTGTTCAATTCTATCTACTCCGTACTGGAATCTTCATATGATATATAACTCTCCTTGCCTATATGTAGGTTTAGTATATTCATTAAGATTTCTTTAAACATTTTACCTCTTTACAATTAGGAGGAAGAAACATGGTGTTTCAAGGGAGGTTATGTATTGGTCGATACTAGCTCTTTGTTAATATTACGAACTCTTAAGCTTACGTGGATTAATATTGTAAATTTTGGTGCTGATCATTTCAGGGTTCTGCTACAAATGATACCACCAACTCATTCAGTGCTAGCTAAAGGTCAAGAAAAGAGAGTGTAATCCTCCTGTTAACCTTTTTTTGTGTGTAGATAGTTAGACCTTTGTGACTCGTGAATTTTCCAATATCCTGCCCTTCACATGGTTGATAGAAATTCATGTGTTCTAATATTTTTAATGCAGCTTGCTTGTCGGGTGTCATTTATTTTTTTGTTTACCATGCGTGAAATGTAAATTAATCTCAGCAAGCTTCTTTTTTTTACAAGCAAGCAATAGGGCCTTGAACAGGATCAAGGATAGCCTAAATCATCAAAACTGATGATCTTATAGAACTCCGCATACATATGATTGCTAGAGTTATTGTGAAAAAGCATGGAGCGAGCTTCTTGGAGACGCCCAAAATCTTGAAGACTTTGAATGGTGTTGAGAAAGGTATGTAAACCCTCAGGAGTCACGTCTTTAGAGGCGATGAAGTCGGCCGCTGTGTTACATTCCCTGAAACAATATGAAATAGTAAAAGAATTGAACCACGAAATATGATTTCAGATGTCTAGGACAATAGTCCTTATAGATTTTGTAGAATAATATGACTATTGCAGCCACGAATAATAGTACTAATTGAAGCCATTCTATCATTGGCGCAAGAGGCATAAGTATTGATTTTGTAGAATGATGGAGCGGGTTTTTTCCAGGTATTCTTACGAGGACGATTTTTATGGATTGGTTAGTTGATGCGTTTACTACTAGAATTTTGGGAGCAGTTACATTGGTCAAATTGGTATAGGATATTGTTGGCTAAAAACAACATTATTTCTGATTCTCCAAATATTATGCCAGGCTAAGAAGGCAAGGTCCGTAGAAGGACAATTGGAGCAGAAGGCGCCAAAATTATCAAGGAAGGAGTTAAAGGATTCAATACCAGAAATGTCCGTAATGCTAATGTTAAGAGCGTGAAAGACACAAATAGTGTAGGAGCAAGGGAAGAATAAGTGATTGGAGTCCTCATTATGTTCGCTACATAGAGAGCAGGTATCATAGACACGGTGGTAAAATCTATTAAGGCGTTCAGTAGTAGAGAGGCAATCCGAAGTAGTTTTCCATAAGAATTTTTAACCTTGGGATAATAAATAGGTCTGGTCCAAAACCAGGAGGTAGGAATGGGATTAGTGGTCGAAGAAGATTTGACTAGTTTAAAAGCCGAGCAGGTAGAAAAAGTACCATTACTGGAGGGAGTCCAGACGATAGTGTCCTCAATATTGGATTGAGGGATACAGATTTGGGATATCTTAGTCACAATATTATGAGGTAGATAATGATTAAGGAGATCGAAGTTCCACGTCTTATTGCTATTGATGAAATCATAAACCTTGTTGTTGGAGTTGTGAAAGTTAAGGGGTTGGAGGATATGGAGGTTGAGAATCCAATTGTCATTCCAGAAGTTAATACTCACACCATTTCCTAATTGCCAAAAAAGACCAGATCTGAAGTTGTCCTTGATAGAAAAAAGCCTATTAAAGTGCCAAGAGTAACTGGCATTAGGTTCCATGTCTAAGAAATTGTTGTTCTTGATGTATTTTTCATTAACGATTTGGACCCAAATACTCCTAGTGTTGGAGAGGATTCTCCAGAGAAGCTTCATTTGAAGGGCAATATTATTTTCTCGAGAAAGACGAAGACCCATGCCCCCTTCATTTTTGGGTTTACAAATGTTATCCCATCTTTGGAGGGGATGGTGATTAGGTTTGGTGTTATTCCAGAAGAAAATCTTGTAGATATCATCAATTTCATCACAAACTCCTTTGGTGAGGAGGAAACTTTGCATAAGATAGTTGACTTTGGAAGCCAGATTGGATTGGATGAGTAGAGTTCTAGCAGCTTGAGAAAGAGATGAGGTTTTCCAGGTAGAGAGTTGTTTTTTGAGTTCATCTAAAGCTTCTTTGAAGGCATGTTTAGTAATGCTCCCTTTAAGGATAGGAATACCTAAGTATTTTTCCATTTTGGTAGTTAAGGGAATGTTCATAATACTAGCAAGGCTGAGAGCTTTACTATTGGATATATTTTTAGAGACTTGAAGAGAGCTTTTATGAAAATTGATAGCAAGACCACTGATTTGCAATAAAGTATTGGGGAAGTTGTTGATATAATGCATATTAGTAGGAGTAGCGTCAGCATGAAGAATGGTATAGTCAGCAAATGAGAGGAATGGAATAGGGGATCCATGAGTGGTTAGCCTAATACCAATGCGATTATTGGGACTAATGGATTCAATAGTAAGCTTACGGGCCAAGTATTCCATAGCTAAGATAAAAAGAAAGGGGGCAATAGGGTCTCCTTGACGGATACCACATATTGGTTTAAATTCCTGACCAGGTTGGTTATTGACTAGAACAAATATTTGGAAGGTGGTGAGGCATTCTAGGATTAGATTGACCCATTTAGGATCAAAGCCAAATTTTAAGAGGATCTGCTTAGTAAATTGTCACTTGATCTTATCGAAAGCCTTTTCCATATCTATTTTTAGGGCCATCCAACCCAAATTTCCTTTAGATTTTTTGTGAAAATATTGGAAGATCTCATGGACTGCAAGAATGTTGTCCTGCACAAGTTTTCCTTCTACGAAGGCCCCTTGTAAAGGGGAGATGAGTTTGGGAAGGATACTCTTAAGTCTATTAGACACAATTTTAAAGCTTCGGGAGGCTTGGGTTTTGTAGCTGGAACCATGTGAGGAGGGAGGGCAATAAAGCTGTCCATTTCTTAGCTAATATTAGACCCTATTTTGAATTATGCACTGCTTTCCATTCTGTTTTTTCTGACGTGAAGTCTTTTTGCACTGTGATTTGATGGAATGACCGGTCGAATGACCAAGTCAATTTTCTGGCGTACCCAAAATCCGCGCGGAGCGGAAATTCGCGTGACGTTTAGCTCCAACCGACCCGGCGGATTATAAATCTGATAGCTTAATTTAGCTGTTGAATCTATAATTAGTCAGCTATTCAACTTATTGCACTCGTTTGTCACACTCGTTAGCTGATGATTTAAGTTAGAGGTTTTTGCGAGAAACCACCCGTTATATGTCCGAATTTGCACAAAATCACCCGTTAAATAAAAATTTGCAAGAAACCACCCAAAAGTCTGATTCCATTAACAAAAAGCCACCCATCGATATTTTCTGTTAGCTTCTCCGTTAATGAGTGCGAAATTACCATAATACCCTCACTTATTTTTAAAATTTGAGGGCAAAATTGTACATTATGAATGTGGTGACTAATAAAAATATTAGAATTTGGCTTAGAAGAATGAGAAGTTGAAGATGAGCAGAGCAGAGTGTTCCGGCGATCCTTGGGTAAGGTGAGCGTGTTGTATCAAAATCGGAGGTGGGAGATACGACGAAAATGGTGAAAATAGTGGAAGAAGGTGAAGACGATCGATCAGAATCGACGTCGAGGCGGATGAGCTTGGACACTTGTCCATCCCCACGCCCTTCCTCCTACCCCCAAAACCATCTCCAGCCTGGTTCTGGTTCCCCCGACTCCTCTTCCTCCATATCCTCCGCCCACACCTTCCATGGCTTCTCCGCCAAGCCCTCCCCCACTCATCCTCATCAATCGCCCTTCTCCACCACTCTTTCCTCCAATCCCTCGCCGATCAAACCTTCCGGTGCTGTTACTGGCGAAGAGAGAACGCCGCCCCTCTCTTCCTTGATGGCCAATCGATTCATTTCTGTCACCAAAGCGGCGCTCCTCTTGAGATTTCTTGAATTTGCGGTTTGTTTGGTTTCTTTCTCTGTCATGACAGCTGATCGCAACCGTGGCTGGCCTCTCGATTCCTTTGATCGCTACAAGGAGTTCAGGTCATCACCTTATTCACTCTTTACTCTCTTTCCCTTCCAATTCCTATCTTTCACTTTGTTATTATCACTTTATACTCATTTGCAATTTGCTATCATTTTCTGCTATGTTTCCTCTCCTGCATTTTCTTATCCTTTTCTAGTGATGTTTGGATCATTTATTCTGTTGGTATGACTTGAGAAATCATGATTCCAGGATTTCGATAAACTTTCATGGATTTCATCTGAAAGTTATTGGAACATGCTACTTTTTGTCTCTTCAACTAAAGTTCATAATCATATACATCTAAACAAGTATGATAGTCACTAGTTTAACTGCAAACCTTTACCACTTTGGCAAATATTTGTGAAGTATACTTTTTTACTCAAGAAGTATAGCTTGGGATCATTGACTAAAATCTGTTGGAAATTGAAGCTGGAGTTCGTGATTTTGGTGTGAACTCAGGTACTCTATGTCAGTCAATGTGATAGGGTTTGCATATTCAGGCCTACAAGGATGTTGTTTGGCTCATCGATCCAGAAAAGGAAAGCATATTACCCAGAGCCATTTCTGGTGTTATATTGATTTCATAGTGGATCAGGCAAGCATTGTTTCTTTAACTCTTTCTTTGTGGCTGCTTAGCATTCTCATATTTGGTGCTTGGACTATAATCTATATGGCCCCTGGTTGTCTTCTGTTTTTCATTTTTGTTTAATACCTGGCCTAAACTTTAAGGGTCAATATTTTAATAGATGTTTTAATATGTGTGAACGTTTCCTCTTTCGGAAAACTATTCCGAAAATTTCCGTACGTTCTTACCGAGATAAATTAATCAAGGGGATAGGCTAGAAATATGTCCTTTCTAATTTATCCTGGTGCCTTCTTCAGTCTTCAAGTAGTGCAGATGATGGTTGGAATTGAACGAGGGAACGATTTATGTGTCATTCAGATTGGTTTTATTACTAGGATTTTACTTGTTATTATTAGGAGTTTATACTCTGAAGTAGTTTCTGATTTCACAATTCAGTGAAGTGACTTTGCCAATATAAAATGTGAATTCTACTAGGATGATCAGGGTGGATAAAAATGTTGTGAAAGGCAATTCAGCTACCAAATGGAATGATGATGTGCTGTTAAAAGATCTATCTAAGCTCTTAGAGTGATTTTAGCATAGTTTGTTAAGTTATTTATTTTAGTTTTTTAAAATTATTATTATTAAAAATTAAATAGTAAATAAAGATGTTACAATTATTTGTAAAGTTTTATAGAGTACTACCATAAGTTTAATATCTTGAATTGTCTAAATTTTTAATTATGAACAGAAAAGCTAATAGTTAACCATTGAACAAACACATAAATTTTGCAAAAAACTTTACTTAACATAAAAAACTTGTTGAGGTCATAGTAATACAAAATATTATAAATTAAAATATAAAATATGTCAAAATTGATTATAAAATGGTTACTACGCTAGTACTGCGTTAAAAGTGGAATATAAAGTTTTGGAATTTCTGTAGTTCTATTTCCTTATTGCATGAATATGAGCTTTTTCATGATTTTTCTTCCGAGATGTGCCATTTAGACTATAATCAAACTTCCTCCTAAGGTGTCAGTTACTGCTGGATTCCCATCCTTTCTTCATCATGCAATTTTAAAATAGTAGAATTTTTCTCAAGTAAAGAAATTTTTTCATACCATAAAAAAATCTATGTATGAACCAAGTAGAGTGATTATTCAACTTGGTTTTATGGCAATTAACCCTTATTTTCTTTAGTTATATAATATATTTCAATGACTACGAAGTTTTTTTCGATTAATTTATGATCAGTCTTCACCTACTAATGTAAAAATAATTGAGCTCCCACTTGTATAAAATATTTCATGTTGTGTGGAATATGAATACTTAGTTTGGCTCAGTTTGGATATAAAAATGTTCTACATCAAGGAGGCTGCTGTAGGTCAACATCATGACATAGCAATCAGCCTCTTTCTATCTTAAGACGTGGAGAATCCAACAAGTTGCTTGGTATAGAAGGCTTTGTCCTACTTTGCTCTCATCTCATGCAAAATTATGATCAATATACAACTACTGATGCCAAAAAAGTAAGGACATAAAAGTTACTGCTTTTGGGAATAAAGAATGTCATTTTACCATTACATTGTGGTGGTAAGATGACTGGGAGTACACCTTTGAAATTGACTTAAAATGACAGATGTTGGCGTATCTTTTGGGAATATGTTTCAGAGGGGTGTTGATATATACTTGACTTAAAATGACAAAATTCTATCTTTGAAATTGCAGATGTTGGCGTATCTTTTGATGTCAGCATCGTCTTCAGCTGCAACCCGAGTAGACGACTGGATAACGAATTGGGGAAACGATAAGTTCCCTACAATGGCAGGTGCATCGGTAGCAATGTCGTTTATTGCATTCGGTGCCTTTGCTCTAAGCTCTATGATATCTGGCTATCTGCTCTGTACCAGGAGATCCACGTGATCTCAATCTAACTTCTGTATGTATTTATATAATTGTATGTTAATCACAATCAAGTTCTTGTTTATACGTACCTCAGGCTGTGAAAAACTGATTGGAACAACATCAAGTTATTGTGCTTGCTGAGAGCTAATGGTCCATGTGCAACATGTTTATTGTTTTATCTGACTTGTTTCGTTTTTATATTTTTAAAATTTAATCTAATTCTTGATTTAGTATAAATAATGTAATGGTCAAAATACCCCGTTAACTACAAAATTGCAAGGCGTGTATTTTTGCCTTTTTGGGTATTTTTTCCTAACATTTAGTTATTATATTTTCTTTTCTTTGAAAATAAAATAATATTATTTTAATAAAAGAAAAATATAAAATATTAATTTCTTTGATTTATCACTTATAAAAAAGATTTTGTGAAATAGTTGTGAAGATTTATTAAAAGATAAAAAAGATTACATAATTTTTTAATAAATAATTTACAGACATAAATTAAAAAATCTTTTGATGATATGTATATAACTTTATTTTATCATTCTTATTAATTTCATCGCTATTCTTGTTTAACCTAACATAAAACTCGTTTATCCTATCATAAAACTCGTTTATCATTCTCGTTCATTATTCATGTTTCTCTCTCTCCGATCTCTTGTCAGCCTTTATATTTTGTCCTGTCATAAACAAAGGATCATTGACACCAGTCAACCCATCAACTTGGTCAAAAATCTAGATCAATAATTGCATGCGAGATTCTTCTTTTCCTACGAAATTCATTTATGATCCACTCCTTATGAAGTAATCAGTTTTTGTCCAGTCATCCTTGCATTGTTTAGTTGTCTTAATAATATTGCTTTTAGTGATGAGTTAATTTACTGTACACTTCGTCAATTCTTTTCGTTGTTGCCCTTCCCTTGAGAATGGTTATATACAATATTTCATCCTTTATATCTGCCTTAACACCCTTAAGATTGTATCTTTAAGATAAGATTGTCATCCTACATAATATCATGGTTATATTCAAGATAAAATTAGAAAAAAGATAATATGAAATGATTAAAAAAGATTACATAAAGATAATTAAAAGATAAAAAGTAAAGATCTTGTGAAGATAGGTATACAATTATTTTTATCATTCTTTATTAATTTCATCATTACTCTCGTTTAATCTAATCTAAAACCCGTCATCATTCATGTTTTGTTCTCGTCTGATCTCCATTAAAGGATAAATGAATAAGAATTTGGGTTCTTGTCACCACTCATATTGTGTCTTGTCAGAAACAATGGATCATTGACACTAACCAACCCATGAACTTGGTAAAGATAAAGAATTGCTTGCGAGACAGTTTGTAATTCTAACAGACCACATTAAATCTACATCGATATTCAACCAACACATGCCAAATTGACTAAGGGGAAGCACAACTTCTTTCCTTACTGAATCCATTAATTATCCAGTTGTAAAGAAGTAATCATTTTTTTTCAGTTTTCCTTATATTGTTTACCTGTCACCATAATGTATTGTTTTCGTGTGATGAGATAGTCTACTGCACACTAACTTCAATTCCCTTTGTTGTTGCGTTGCCCTTGAGAATGGTTATATACAAGATTCCATCTTTTACATCTGCCTTAACATTCTCAAGATTATATCTCTAAGATAATCATCATATAATTAAAAGTATAAAATAATATAAAAAAAGAATAAAAAAACAACTAACATCCCTTCCCACTAACCACGTTCTTTTCCTCCCATATCAAATCTTGCGGGTTTTCCCCTCCTTTTTCTATACAAGATTATTAGATTATTAAAGATGAACATTTAAGATTTTGTGAGATATTAAGAAACGATTTTCAATCTTCCTTCAATCATTATCTTATTGATGAGTAGTATTTCGTATGTGTTATCTAGTGGTTGTTAGCTTAGTTTAGAATCATTTGGGAGTTAGTTTATATGTAATTTCATGATCGGGATTTGAAGAGAAAAAGTTGAGAACTATAAAGATTTGTGAAGATTGAAGACGTCTCTCGAAGAACTGAAGAAACCGAGCTTAGATGACTTGAAGATTCGAAGACGAGAAGACGACGAAGCTGCAGTGGAAGATCTGCGGGTGACCCGCGGGTGTGTTGCTTCCGCAGATGTGCAAAGAGGAAGATTTCTGAACCTACGGATGGCCTGCAGACGAAGCTTCAGATTTTTCATCGTGTGGATATTTGTTAGGTGGAACACTTTCCCAATCTTATCTACCATAACTCTTGTTACATGTTACTTTTATTTTGCTTAGTTTTAGAACACCCCCCCCCCCCCCCCCCCCTCTTTGGTTCGTTCGTTGGTAGTGATTACTTGCTTAGGAATAGACTACTTGGTTCTCTTGGGATTCGACCCTTACTTTCCTGCTATACTAAGTTAGTTAGTTAGGTATTCTATGATAGGCATCAACGATCTTAGCTTTGTCAAATTTGGCGCCTTTGCCAGGGAATCAAATTTTCTGTTTGTGTGTGTTTAATTGCTAGCAATTTTTGTGTGGACCTATTGTATGGTCCACACCCGTGCTACTGATTCAATTCTTATTGCTCTTGACTCAGAGATTGAAAGAACTTTCTGTCCTAATCGAAGAGTAACTCATGAGATTGAGATGGATAAACCACAGACTTTGAGGCAGTTAACTGCTTCAAACTTGTCGCAAAAACCGTTGGCAATGACCATTCCTGAACTAGGAGATGGTGTGAAATTCGAGCTGAAGGATGGACTGATCCACAAATGTCACATTTCCATGGCTTGTCTGGAGAAGATCCAAATAAGTATTTAGCCCAATTTCATGCTATTTACTCTAGTATGAAGCCAAGGGATATCACTGACGATTAAATCATGCTGAGAGCCTTTGGTTTTTATTTGAAAGATGCAACGAGTGATTCGCTTTACTATCTCTCCCCGAGAAGTATTAACACATGGGCTCTGATGAAGAAAGCGTTTTTTGGAAAATTACTTCCCTACTATAAGGAAGAAGAGTATTGCCACTATTGAACAACAAGCTGTAGAGACTTTATATGAGTATTATGAGAGGTTCAAGAGGCTATGTTCGAGTTTCCTATTCCATGGGTACACATATCAGGATATCATCCTTTATATATTCAATGGTTTACTTGATGATGAGCGCCGAATGGTGAATTCAACCTGTGGGGGTAACATCCGGAATAAGACCCCAACACAAGCTTTTGAGATGTTCTCTGAGTTATCTGAAGGCTCTAGATAGTTCAAAAAAAGGGAAAGTCTCAAGACAGTAGACTCTCTATCCTCCTCCAAGATGGAAATTGAGATGAAAGAATTGAAGGAGATGATGAAATGTTTGATGGTGAATAGTGGTGCTCAACAACAAGTGAAAGCATGTGGAGTTTGTACTGAGGTGGGACATCCTACAGATGCTTGTCTCCAACTTCAGGAGACAAACACTGTAGGAGGATGGCAGCCAAGGCCAAGATATGATCCATTCGCCAACACCTACAATCCAGGTACGAGGGATCATCCAAATATCATGTGGGGCAATCAACAAAATGTGCAAAACCCCCAACTCTTGCAACAACCTCAACTACCACCACAACAAGCTCAAGGTTCATCTTCGTTTCTTCAACAAATGGTTGAGAAGCTTGTTGCACGCCAAGTGGAGTTACAACAGAACTGTATGCAGTTCAAAAGGATACTAAATCAACTAATCAAAATCTTGAAGTACAGTTTGGACAAATGGTTGAGGCATTCAATGAGTTTAAAGCGAGAGATTCGGAAAAACTACCATCTCAAACGGTGGCTAACCAGAGAGCGAATGCCAGTGCCTTGACTCTTACCAAAAACACAGGTCTCCACAAAGTCGTAAGACCATGTATGGGGGCTGACGCCTGACCAGTGCCAGAAGGTCAAGGAAGTCGGTGACCTGGAGATAGGGGAGTCGGCGACCGAAGTCCCGGTGAACGGCGGCCCGTTTTGTGTCATGCTCAAGTGCGTTCACAGAGGAGGAAATCACAATGCATCTTGCTCAGTAGGCGTGGCTTGGAGTGAGAGTGCAGCGAGGGTAAGGTAAGGAAAGTGGCCACCAGAGAGGTGTGGCGAAACCGGCTTATTAAGCGCAACTAAGCTAATATGCGCCGGAGAAAGCCAGGTGCCGTAGGTAAGCTCTATTCGGTCCGGAGAATTGATTCCTCATAACAAATAGGCTAGCTTTATCTCTTACTCTTTATTTCTTTACATGTGCTCGACAAAGTCCCTCAGTTCCTCGGCAGCACCTCAAAGTTCATTTAGTTTTCTTACATGAGGGGATATTTCCAACTCCATTGCATGGCACTTTTCTCTCATCCATTCTGCCCGCTCGTCCAGACGCGACGCCCTTTCTCACTATCATCTACCGAGGTGGTAAACAGTTGGAGACTATGCCCACAACTGAAAAGGGCAAGATTTCCGAGGAAACGAGAGTTGATAACGAGAGAGAGCGGGAAAACCAACAAGATCCGCGACCCCAAATTGGGACCGCGCCCGCAGATTGGGACCCGCGCCCGCGGATTGGTACCCGTGTCCGCGAGTCTAATGCTGATGTACTTGAAGAGGAACCTACGGAAGATTTTCCCCGCCCGCATATGAATGTCTGCACCCGCGGGTCAAGCCCAGAACTTGACGGTGATTTACTCGAAAACCCGCGCCCGCGAATGGAAACCCGCACCCGCAGGTTGGATGCTGAAATCCCTGATTCTTATGTTCGTCCAAATCTACCCTCTCTCATCTCGTTGAAACCACCAACACCCTTCCCTGAGGTGTTGAAGGACATTAGAAGGCCGGAGAATGACAAGGATCTCTTTGAGACCTTCAACAAATGCGAGATAAATATTCCATTACTCAAACTTGTTAAGAGCATTCCTCGTTATGCTAAATTTCTGAAAGAACTATGCACGATCAAAAGAAATAAAATATTTAAAAGGAAACAAAAGATTAAGTTGAGTGAATATGTGTCTGCTGTGTTTCAGAGGCGTATGTCTAAGAAGTATGGTGACCCTGACATGTTTAGTATTCCTCGTGTTATAGGTGAAACTAAGTTTGACAAAGCTATGCTAGACTTAGGTGCATCTATTAATTACTTACCTTATTCTTTGTATGAGTTGCTAGGACTAGGACCATTGCATGAAACAAGAACAATCGTTCAATTGGTTGATAGTTTCGTCCTCTGACGACTTCTCTTTCTGGATTTCTAGGTCGTTGCTAGGACTAGTCATGACTTTTTGGTGGAAAAGGTGCTCTCTTTATGTGGAAAGATGGAACTTTATTGATCAAGCCCCACGGGGGGCGCCAATTGTTTGTAGCGAGAATATCAACGTGTTAATACTCAAGCAATTGTAGGGTTATGATCAAACTTGAGGGTAACAATCTCTTCACTCAAGAACACGATGAAAAATATGGTTTAAGGCTTGAACTTCTGTATTACTCTAGTGGAGGCTAACTTTTTTACAATGAAGGAGAAAGCCCTTTAAATAGGCTAAACCTAGTTCTAGCTATAAGGAAATAATATTTTCCTTCTATCTAAAACTCGATATAAAACATGGTAAAAGATATTCTTTTAATATCTTTTAGTACTTCTTTTACTATTTACATAATGAATATTACATAAAAGACTTAAATATACTCGGTTGATTTGTCTTGATCTCAACGACGCCTTCATACTCGTTTTCTCTCGTAGCCGTCGTCGTCTATGCGTAGCTCTTTGACATGTTCTCTTCTAGTCGTATTTTTAGGCACAAACAGTAACCTTCACACTACAGGGCGTTTTCAGAAATAAGGAAAGAGATTCTTATCTCGACTCTGCTCCAGTTTGATCGGTCTAGTTTTGGTATTGGTGCGACCAGTTTCTCCTCTCCTTAATTCTGTTTCATTACTTGTATTTTATACAATTTATATGTTGTAGAAATTAGGTTCCTACAATCTTCATTCTGAATTTTTTTACCTACGTTTCTACGACTAATAATTTTCTTTTTTAAGTAAACTGGTTAAGGCGGAATTGGTAAATATTGTTCTCGTTTTTGTACGAGAAACTTCTGAACAAATGCTTTATAAATTAGTGAATTAATCTTTTGTGATTAATTAAAAAACGGAATTTAATCTTGATTTGATTAAATAGAATCGCAATTTAATCTCAAGTTGATTAATTTCATTTATAAATTTAATATAAAAAAAATTAATTCGGAAATAATTGTTTTATTTCCTATTTATTCGTTTTTGCATTTGTTCTTATGTGTTTCAAATTTGTTTTGTCTTAGATTTTGAAAAATGACTAACGAAAACGCAACGTCGTGGATGCTTCCGCTGGAAGTAAGACTAGTGAGTCAACACTCCAAATTCAGTTTGGAGACGATCTACCACAAGTGACCCTGCCTCAGAATCTGGCTCAGATTTTTGAAACGTCTTCGGTTGTTGATGAGCCTCTAGTCATACTGAAACTGGTTGTATAGTCTCAAACAAGTCATCCTATGAACTTGTCGGATATGCAAATGCCCCATGTGAGGGTACCTGATAGGTCGTACATGGAGAATATGCCAGTACATTTCATGCTGGAGTTATTCCCGACAAGTTTGACGGAAAGAGATTCAAGATATGGTCTCAGAAGATGCATTTATTCCTGAGCACAATGAATCTGGACAGATTTTTGACGGAGGAGAAATCGAGGTTCTCCCCGAACAACACTAATGCCCTTGCCGACTGGGTCAAAGGGGACAATGTGTGTAGATGCTATGTGAAGGCTCGCATGATTGACTCGCTTTACAAAGTGTATAGCAACCACACTACCGCCAAGGAATTTTGGGACGCTCTGATCAAGAAGTACAAGACTCAAGATGTTGGCACAAAGAAAGCGGCAATAACAAAGTTCTTGAACTACAAGATGGTAGATTCAAGACCGGTCATGGATCAAGTTGAAGAGCTTCAACTGATCGTGCATGAGATCATCTCCGAAGGCATGAACATATGCGAGACGTTTCAAGTAGGTGCTTTCATTGAGAAGCTTCGTTCATCGTGGAAAAAATTCAAGGTCTACTTGTTGCTCAAGCAAAAGGCAATAAGAGTTGAGGACTTGGTTGTGAGGCTTCGAGTTGAGGAAAACAATAAGAAGGCGAATGGAGATGGACCTTCTAACAAGACAAACCTGGTCGAGCATCAGGACAGGGGGAAGAAAAGAAAATTTCAACCTCAAAATTCCAACAAATTCAAGAAGCAAGGAGCTAAGAAGTTCAATTGAAAATGCCACAAGTGCAACAAGATTAGGCACAAGGCGGATGATTGTCGAAACAAGGTCGACACAAGGAATGACATAGGAAATTTCTTAGTCAACCTAGTTGAAGGCTCGCTCACAACGGATGATTAGTGTGTGGCAATAACTGAAGTGAACATGGTTGGTAGCAATCTAAGGGAGTGGTGGTACGACTTTGGTGCCACTAGACACATTTGCTCGGATAAGGGTCTTTTTACGACATATCAGAAGAGCAACACGAAGGAACAACTCTGCATGAGAAACTCCGCCACTTCTAAGGTTGAAGGACATGGGAAGATCGTGCTTAAGATGACTTTAGAGAAGGAGTTGACACTGAACAACGTCCTTAATGTGTCAGACTTTTGCAAGAACCTGATTTCGGGAACTCTTCTCTCCAAGAACTGGTTGATGATCAAGTTTGTGTCCAACAAGCTTGTTCTCTCCAAACACGGGGTTTATGTGGGAAAGGGTTATGTGAAGGATGGGATGATCAAAATGAATGTAATGGCAATCCTCCCAAAACTATTGGAACCGATGCTTTAATGAATAAGAATAATCCTATTGCTTATGTTGTTGAGTCTTTTAATATTTGACATGAAAGATTGGGACATGTTAACTATAATTCTATAAGTAGATTAATAAGTTTGAATATTATTCCAAAATAAAAAACGAATAAAGACAAAGTGAAGTATGCGTACAAGCGAAACTCAAAAAAATACTTTGTGACCCCATGTAGAGAGGACAACTGAACCTCTAGGATTAATTCACAATGATTTATGTGACTTAAAGTTTGTGAAAACTAGAGACGGTAAAAAGTACTTTGTGACCTTCATAGGTGATTGCACAAGATATTGGTACGTGTACTTGTTACGTAGAAAATATGAAGCTTTAGAAAAGTTCAAAGAATACAAGCGGGAATTTGAGAACCAACTTATGTAGAGAGCATGGAATTTTTTTATCAAACTACCGCTCCATATTCACTTGAATCTAACTGAGTTGTGGAACGTAAGAACCGAACTCTTAAAGAGATGATGAATGCAATGTTGCAACAATCTGGGTTACCCAGAACATGTGGGGGGAAACTTTGCTTACCTCAAATTACATTCTCAATAAAATACCACATAAGGTGATTGGAAAGACGCCTTATGAGTTATGGAAAGGTAATGTACTTTCATACAAATACCTCAAAGTGTGGGGGTGCCTAGAAAAAGTGGTGGTGCCACCTCCTAAAAAGGTCTCAATTGAACCAAAAACCATTGATTGTATTTTCATCGGGTATGCACATAATAGTAGTGCATATCGTTTCTTGGTATACAAGTAAGATATATCGGATATACCTGCAAATACAATAATGGAATCAAGAAACACATTTTTCTTTGAAAATGTGTTTCCATGCAAGGATAAAGAATATCCCAAAAGGACTCATGATCAAGGAGAAGTGATCGGTCCTGCTCAAGAAGCGAGCACTTCTATGCAAGAAGTGAGTACTTCTGTCCAAGAAACGGAAGAAGAAAATGATGAACCTAGACGTAGCAAGAGAGCTAGAAAGGAAAAATCATCTGGCTCAAACTTTACAATGGAACTTCTTCTAGATAACGATCCTCAAACGTTTAAGGAAGCCATGTCTATGCTATACGCACCTTCATGGAAGGAAGTGGTTAAGAGTGAAATAGACTCCATTATGAAAAATCATACTTGGGAGTTAGCTGATTTACCACCAGGGTCAAAGGCGTTGGGTTGTAAATGGATTTTCAAAAGAAAACTCAAAACTGATGGCTTAATAGAGAAGCACATGGCAAGGCTTGTAGTACAAGGATTTAAAAAAAAAGAAGGTCTAGAATTATTTGATACGTACTCGTCGGTAACAAGGAATACTTCTATTCGAGTACTAATAGTGATTGCGGCTCTAGGTAATCTAGAAATACATCAAATAGATGTAAAACGACCTTTCTAAACAGAGAGTTCGAAGAGGAAATTTATATGAAACAACCCGAGGGGTATGTTGTGCCTGGACACGAACACAAAGTGTGTAGACTTGTGAAATCTTTATATGGGTTGAAACAAGCACCTAAACAATGGCATGAAAAATTTGACAGTGTCATGATGTCAAATAGGTTCAATATATATGAGTGTGACAAATGTATTTATGTCAAAACAACTCCAAAAGGATATATTTTGTTGTGCCTATTTGCTGATGATATGCTCATTATTGGTAGCAACAAAGATATGACCCAACAAATTAAGAACATGCTTAGTGGAAAGTTTGACATGAAAGACTTGGGATTAGAGGATGTGATTTTAGGAATAAATTAGACATTCCGAAGTAATCATCCTAACTCAAGATCATTACGCCGGTAAAGTACTTGAACGGTTCAAGAAGTACTCAAGAGGTAATGCTAAGAGTCATGTGGACCCTCATCTCGACCTAAAGAAAAACTCGGGTAATGGCATATCTCAAGTAGAGTATGCACGCGTGATTGAAAGTCTCATGTACTTAACAAATTGTACATGACTAGATTTAGCACACACGGTGAACGTATTAAGTCGTTACACTAGCAATCCGGGACATAGTCACTGGAAAGGAATAACTAGAGTATTGAACTATTTGCGATATACTCAAAATTATGGGTTGCACTATGGAAGATATCAAGCAGTTATGGAAGACTATAGTGATGCTAACTGGATATCAGATTCCAAAAACTCAAAATCCACAAGCAAGTATGTTTTTAGTCCAGGAGGTGCGGCTATATCTTGGAAATCCTCTAAACAAACGCTACTGGCTAGATCCACAACGGAATATGAATTCATTTCCTTGGACAAAGCAAAAGAAGAAGCAGAATGGCTTCGAAACTTTCTGAAGGATATACCAATGTGGGAAAAACCAGTGCCAGTTATGGGCGTCTACAATGATAGTCCAGCGGCAATAGCTCGGGCACTGAGTTCAATGTATAATGTTGAGTCTCTTCATTTAGAAGAAGAAATAAAACCATAAGACAATTTCTCTCAAACAGATTAATCACAGATCGACTGACAATCTAGCGGATCCGTTTACTAAAGGTTTTTCTCGAGAGCAAGTTGTGAAATCATCTAGATGAATGGGTTTAAAGCCTATGACAAAAGACAACGCTTGATGATAACCCTACTTACGTGATTGGAGATCCCAAGATGTAGGTTCAAAGGGACATCAAAATCAAACTGAATCTAAGGAGCACTTGGAGATTTACATCTTCTCCCAATTTCTACGATGATAAAAGTGCGTAGGTAAACTATAGGTTAAGCATTGGATTTTAATGATTCCACAAGCTTTGAAACTAATAGTATACTACTTATGGTAAAATCACCTTATGTGTGTGAAATGGAGCCGTTTCTAGGAGAATATATAGAGGTTGAATTCTCTAAGCTCACTCATGAATAACCCTGGATTCTCAAAGACAAAATGAACACAATCAGAGAACCTAGTTCTGTGAGAAGATGAAACTGTGTGATAGTTGTTGTCTAGGTTTACAGCAAAGTCCGGGTGGTTCAAGACATCACGTTCACTACTTGGTCGAGTAAATCCCATGACTATTCACTATGGGTGGTTCAAGGCTGAATAAACGCTAGCCCAAATGCAGTGATTCTTCGACCGTACTCTTGAAAGTCTATACGTCGAGTCTTTTCCCGTATTATAAAGTCATTTCTATTCATGTGGAGGGTTGTTGGAACCGAATTTCCCGGGCACCGTTGGTGTCAGATTAAGGGATCGTTGGCTTCGCCTACGCGATCACTATTTCGTAGTATGCTCATACGTCTAATTCGGGTTCCGTTTGAATGAGAAATGAGAGAGTTAAATTTAATGTAACTAAGTTGAACTTTGAGGATTAATGTGTATCCCACATTGATTAGGAGGAGATAAACTCACTAGTATATAAACTAGGAGTGAATTGTTATGAATGTGATTGGGCCAGAGGAGGCTGGCCTTCGAAGACCACATGCGCGCGGTTCGGTTCGGTTCAGATCATCTCGGCTCGTTGGCTCTTGGGGAATGGGTCGTAGGACCGAGGAGGAGGATGTTTATTTGGGCTTAGTCCAATCATAATGGACTATCTCATCAGATCCTTTTGCAGACCATGTCAGTTGACTATATTAATGACACTCGGAGAATCCGAGCATTTATTCCACGCGGAGGATACATGCATTGATTTAATCCACGCGGATTGGACCATTCAATTCTGGATCGGCCCATTCATTACACATGATTTTCTCTTGCAACCTATAGAAGGAGGCTCTACAACACTCATATTCACACGCTAAACTCACTCGATATGAGCATCTCTCCTTCACTCTCCCCCACGTTTTTACAGTCTCTATTAGTTCTTTATCTTCTCTTCCTCGAGTATGAGAGTACACAAAGTAACTAAGTTCGTTAGCTTCTAAATTTGAGTTGTGCAGACCATAAGCGATAGCAGTTGTATCCTAGGATTCAGAACACTGGTAACCGTACGTCACACTATGGGGCGTTTACAGAATTAAGGAAAGAGATTCTTATCTCGACTCTGTTCCAGTTCGATCGGTCCAGTTTCTGTATTGGTTCGACCAGTTTCGGTATTGGTTTGACCAGTTTCGGTATTGGTTCGACCAGTTTCTCCTCTCCTTAATTATGTTTTATTACTTGTATTTTATACAATTTATATGTTGTAGTAAACCGGTTCCTACAATTTGCATGCTACACCGCTATTAAGGAACACCAAATATTTTATCACGTTCATTGATGATTATTCTTGTTTTTGTTATGCATATTTATTGCATGCTAAAGACGAGGCCCTAGATAAATTTATGGTTTATAAAACCGAGGTTGAATTGCAACAAAATGACTTGATTAAGAAATTACGCACCGATAGAGGTGGAGAGTATTATGATCCTGAATATTTCCAATCCGTAGGAATTATACATGAGACTACGATTATGTATACACAACAACAAAATTGTGTGTCAGAGAGGAAAAAAAGAGTCCTGAAGAAAATGGTTAATTCCATGTTATCCTACTCGGAATGGAGTGACAAATTTTGGGGTGAAGCCATGTTGACGACTTTCTATTTGTTAAATAGGGTTCTTAACAAAAGGAACAAAGTCGCCCCCTTATGAACTTTCGGTACAAAAAGAAACCAAGCTTGAACTATTTTTGAGTTTGAGGATGTAGGGCGGTCGTAAGACTACCCCAACCCAAGATTAAAACCTTGGGGGAAAGAGGTATTGATTGTATCTTTATTGGATTTGTCAAGCATTCAAAGGCTTATTGGTTTTATGTTATTGAACCTAATGATTCTATATCAGTTCACACCGTGGTTGAATCAAGAGATGCAATATTTGATGAGAATCGTTTTTCATCAATACCAAGACAAAAAGATCTGGTTCCTAGCTCAAGTGGAGCTAAGGAAGGAGATGATTTAGATGTGCCTCCCATTGAGTCACCTAAGCTCCGTAAGAGCAAACGAGGGAGGATCGAAAAATCATTCGGTCCTGATTTTCAACTTTACAGTTGAAGGGTCAAGAAATGAGGTTGATTTTCAATACTCAAATTGCTATAATATTAATGATGACCCAAAGACTTTTGGTGAAACTATGAAGTCTCAAGACGTTGCTTTTTGGAAAGAACCAATAAATGATGATATGGACTCCAACATGGTAAATAATACGTGGGTCTTCACGGATCTTCCACCGGGTTGCAAGCCTTTGGGATGCAAGTGGATCATTAGAAGGAAGATTAAAATTGATGGATAAATTGACTTGTTTAAGGCTCGATTGGTTATCCAAAGCTTTACACAAAGGGAAGGTATTATTATTTCGATACCTATGCTTCGGTTGCTAGGATCTCTTTTATAAGGTTTTTGATTGCCATAGCGGCTATTAATGATCTTTTGATTCACCAAATGGATGTCAAGACATCGTTCTTGAATGGTGATTTGGAGGAGGAGGTATGTATGAATCAAACTGAAGGGTTTGTAATGCCCGATAATGAGCATAAGGTGTGTAAGTTCGTAAAGTCATTGTATGGGCTAAAGCAAGAACCTAAGAAATGGCATCAAAAGTTTGATAAGGTTGTCTTGTCGAGAGGGTTCAAGTTAATCTGAAAAGTGTTTATATAACAAATTTGATGAGTCCGGTAATGGTGTAATCATTTTCTTGTATGTTGATGACATGTTGATCTTTGACACTGGCCTTAGACAAGTAGAGCTTACTAAAGCATTTTTTCCATCTAAATTTGCCATGAAAGACATGGGGGAGGCGGATTTGATTCATGGAATTAAAATCAAGTGTGAAAGAAATGTCTATACTTGACACAATCTCATTACATTGAGAAAGTGCTCAAGAAGTTTAATTGTGAGAATTATTTTCCAATGACCACTATCATGGATCCGAGGGTGAAGCTTTAGCCTAATAAGGGACAAGCGGTATCACAACTCGAGTACTGACAAGTGATTGATTGCTTAATGTATGTTGTGACAAACACAAGGCCGTATATGGCTTTTGCGGTAGGGAAGTTGAGTAGATATACTAGTAATCCTAGTACTCACCACTGGCAAGCTATAAAGCGGGTGCTCAAGTACTTGAAAGCGAACGTGAAATTTGGTGTATTATATGTCGGGTTTCCTTCGGTTCTAGAAGGATATTCAGATGCGAGTTGGATCACAAACAAGAAGAATCATACCTCTACAAGTGGTTGTATGTTCTTGCTCGGAGAGGTTTCATTTCACGGGCTTCTAAGAACCAAACATGCATTACAAGTTCGACTATGGAGTTGGAATTCATAGAATTAGCGGCTTCCGGTAGAGAGGCGGAATGGATAAGGAACTTAGTCTACGAAATTCCGTTGTGGCCAAAACCGGTGTCACCCATTTCTATCCATTGTGATAGTCAAGCTACTTTGGCTAAGGCTTATAGCCAAGTGTATAATTGTAAGTTGCGTCACCTAGGCGTTAGACATAGCGTGGTACGTGAGTTGATCACTCATGGGTGATAACCATTGAGTATGTTCGGTCTCAACATACTCTCAACAAAATCTAGCGGATCATTTGAAAACAGGATTAACTAGGAACTTGGTGACCAAGTCGTCTATAGGAATGAGTTTGAAACCCCTTTGAAATCTCTAATGGTGGGATACCTTATTCCCCTCTAATACGACGTTAGAGGATGAATTTAATGTGGAAAACCTACACTTGGAGATTGGAGTACATAAGCGTTTTTCATCCCAAGGTATGTACTCGGACCTAGAAGAAAAGTTAGGTTGAATATTCTCTTCTTAATGGATGTTTTTTAAAAAGTGCATTTGCGGGAGCATGATTAAAAGAATCCACCTATATGAGTGTTAAGTTGTGCCGCTTCAATAAGCACGGGCTTGCTTTGTATGCTCTCAAGAATGGATTACGACACATAGCCTAAAATAGTGTCAAATATACGTTTGAAGTAGTGTAGAAACTTGTGTGTGTTGTATTTTCAAGTATTCAAAATGGGTTGAAGGGTTCAATCCGAAGGAGACCCCGATTCTGGAGTATTTGGAATGTGTATGAAACAAATGTGGAAATTCAATCCTAAGGACATTTTCATTTATGCATGAGTTTGTGGTTGATGTATATTGTTTAAGTGAATAAGGGATTACACTAAAATAGGAAAGGAATGTTGGTAATTTTTGTGTCATCGGTCGTTTGAGTGTGATCGAGATTCGCTCAAAGTTGAGCAACTGGGTTTGCGTTTGATGAGTCTTGTGAGTGCGGGGTGAACGACTCAGGTACGTAAAACCAAGCTCGATGTTACATGGATATGTTAGAATGTATATAAGTATATGTCAGGTTCGTATGGTTCGAATTTGAGAACCAAAAGACAGAAAATGGGACATTATGAGGAGTGGCACGATTTGTGACATTTCGGCACAGTTTCTCAGAAACCGTGCGGATGTTCCGGTGCCTTAATTTTTGGTTATGTAAAACGGCACGGTATGTCACAAATCGTGCCATATGACAGTTTTGGACGGTAAGTGTGTTTTCAACCAATTCCAACTGCCTTATCAATTAGATAATGTCCTAGTAACTGAATAACCACTATTAGCCCTTTATAAGGGTGAGGTTTGATCATGTTTTGGATCTAGTTCATGAAGAACAAGAAGGAATTCTCTACATCTTCCAATAACCAAAAACTTCAAGTGTTTCTATAGTTGATTGCCTTGATGTTCTACACTTTGCAATGTCTTATCCCACTCCAATTTTCGTGTAACCCAAAGACAAGTGAATACGGTCGAAATATAAATTTAAGAAAGTGCGTTTAGCACGATTCGTTTGCGTATCCAAGCATCAAGATTGATCAACCCTACCCCTATCTACAACACAACAATCATTGTATTTAAGCCAATTCAATTTTACAAAGGTGTATACAAGTTATTTTGAGTTCAAGTGAGCTCTGATTTATGCTTCGAAGAACCATGTTTTCGACCTCAAACACTTAAAAACTGTCGAAAAGCATCGCCTGTAATCTGTTTGAACAACTTGCAGCTCATCACAACTAGCCTGATATGTCAATTGGAGCTCCTCCATAGACTTGCTTTCAAACCTTTTAACGCTTTTCTTTTATAAGGCAAAATTGTTGTGTATCATTTTGTAACCCTAATTAAAATATAGCTTATATATACATATTGTTTGAAATGGTAAAAACATGTTTCATGCATCCATCATTTTCGTAGCATAACATCGTTGGCGACAAAACAACATTTTTGTGGCACAAGATAAATGGGCGATAAAACAACATTTTTGTGATACAAGACAATGAGAGACAAAACAACATTTTTTTGTGGCACAAGAAAATGGGCGACGATTTTGGTGACACAAGACAATAGGCGACAAAACATCATTTTTGTGGCACAAAACATGGGCGACAAAACCTTGTTTTCGTAGCCCAAGATCATTGGCGATAAAACAACATTTTTCTGGCACATGATAATGGGTGACAAAACATCATTTTGTCACAGCAAGTTTTATAGACGACAAACTGAATTGCGCAGCAGAAGAATAACGACGACTCGTATATGGCGACGGCTTCGTGACAAAACCTATTTTGTAGCCTTTGGTTTTGGGCAACGGAATATTGGTATTGGGTGACGAAAACTTTTGTCGCCCAACCCAATTTTTCTTGTAGTGTATTAATGAAAATGCATTTTTATCTATACACCTTATTGTTTTGTGAGGAAAGTTCGGGTGCAAATAACCCTTAACGTAGGAAAAACGAACAGATCGCGTTCACAAATTATATGTCAATGTTCATATTCTGGATGATTATGTTCATAATTAGGGTCATAAAAAGTTTGAACGTTTTCACGGAGGGACGCGGTGAGGTGACATAATTCTAATTACTGCAAACTTTGGTTTTTTTTTTGTTTTTTCTCAAATTAACCTCAAAATTTTTTATGGTCATGATTATGAAAATTATCGCTTAAATTATAAATATTAGTTTGTTATCTGTGAACGCGAAAAATTTCGTTTTTTCTACGTCAAGCCTTGTTCTCACCAGAACTTTTCTCATTGTTTTGTACATGAAAATAGAAAAAAGAAAAAAGAAAAAACAGTGGCTAGGTAGCTTAATTTGCGCCCAGAAACTAGTCAAGTGTGTGGAACCCCAAAACTTCAGTGGTCCATTTTCAAGCTGACAATTTTGATTAAAAATTGACAATATTTATTTATTGTATACTCCATATGAATTAGGAAAATGACTCTTCGATCTATCTGTGATGACTGCCATGCATATGGCGGAGATGAAGATGTGGACCCCGCATCCATTGCATATACCAGTTTCCATTGCAGAGCCTCACTCCCAGTCTTTCTATCAGTCCGTGATTTTATTACATGCCCAACTTTCCCTACAATCCCTCCATTTTTACCTATTTTGCTTACTCTTCCATGGTTTTTACATATGTCCACTTTTTACCCTTCAGCTTTTCTGTCTATTAGTACAATTTTTTCACAATTTGTAATGCAGCTTTATATGAGAAATGCATTACTCCTCTGCTATGATACCTGGAAACTCCTAGGACCGAACGTATCCCGCGTCGGACACTTCGGAACACTAGGAAACGCCCGGAAACACGTCGGAAACGTCTCCTGAGGGCTCTGAAACAGTCAACGTTTCCGTTGACATTTTAATCGGACACGACACTCGGAAAATGGACGGAAACGCATTTCCGGTGGAGTTTCCTAATTTTTTTTAAAGAAAATAAAGATATAGAAAAAGACGAATGTAGAATTTGAAACCTAATTCCCGATTTTAGTTGTTTCCGCTTCTCTTCAATTTCTCTTCGCCTCTTCGGTCTCGCACTCTTCCACAACACCTCCGAGCAATATAGGCTTGGTTATGTTGTTTGATACTTTATTTCCCTTAATTTTCAGATGTTGAATTTGATTATGTTACTTAGAATTACGTATGTTGTTAAGTTACTGTATTTGGCTTTATAAGAGATTTAATATCATGTGTTTAATTCTTTTTATGAATCTTTTAGAGATATATCTATTCTACTATTTGTTCTCTTTAAATTGATATATAATTTATGTTGTCGTTTCCCCGCCGTTTCCTTTTTCGTTTAATTTGATGTTGTCGTTCACAGATCTGTCGGGTCTTTCGATAAATTACCATAAAAGTTCTTTTTAGACCTCCGCTAATATTGAGCAAGCTTAGAAACAAGCTTTAGCAACAATCCTAAATTTATAAATCAACAACTCCATGGAGAAATATTTAGGGATCCCGATAGTTAAAGGAAGAGTTAAAAACGAGTGCATTCAATATGCGATTCAAAGCATGCAAAAACAGTTATCAAAATGGAAGGCAAACACAATTTCTCAAGCGGGTCGCGCTATTCTCATTCAATCAAATATACAATCTAAAATTAACCATCTTATGCAATGTTTCTACCTACCTAAAGGTGTGTGTAAACAGGTTGACAAAATAAACAAAGACTTCTTCTGGAATAATACTAATTCTAGATTGTTACAAAGCGATAACCAATTGGGACTCAATTTGTAAGCCAAAACAATATGGAGGCCTCGGGCTACATAGAACGGAAAATCTTAATAAAGCATTGCAGCAGAAATTGCTTTGAAAATTGGCCACTTAAAAAGACAATATTTGGTACAACTTATTTATCAGAAATATTTGCGTTCTAATAATATCTTTAATTATAAAAGGAAAACACACAAGAAACAATACTGACAATTTTCAAAAAGGATTTTCAAAAAGGTATTAATTTCTGGACGGATAATTGGGTACCGTCTATTGATTTATTTCAATTTTTCAACCCAACCAATGCTAATATGAATGAAAAAGTGGCTAATTACATAACACAATCAAAGGAATGAGATTTACAAAAATTACAGAATATTCTTCCACCCCACATAATTTCTCATATTCTTAGGGTTTACATCCCACAAGCACCGGTTCAGGATCGGATTGGCTGGATACTCAATACTAATGGTAAATTCAGTACAACATCAGCTAGGAATCTAATGAACAATCATAACGTTTCTAGCATTTCACACCTTTACAAATGGCTATGGAACTTAAAAATTCCTCCTAAGCTGCTCAATTTCCTTTGGAAGATTATCTCAGACAATCTCCCCACTACAGAAAGGCTCAATAGATACTATAATCGTGTGCCACACTATTGCTCGCTATGCAATAATCCAACAGAAACACTGGAACACCTATTTCTGGAATACTCGTATACATTAAACCAGATATATAGGTTCTCTCATATCTCTGGGAAGCAATATCAAATACCCAATAACCAACCTTTTCAAGATGCCCTTATGGAACTAATACAAGCTAACAAGAATGAATATAATAAAATCGAAGCCTTGATTTTTCTTTGGTATCAAATCTGGCTACATAGAAATTCGGTCATATTTAGAAATAACCCCACTCGGAAAAATGATGCAGCACAATATGCCTTTTCATATTTCAAACAATGGGAATCAACACTGAAAGTAAACCCAGGACCAAAAATTGCACGTAAGAGAAACAAAAATAATAAAAAACAACAATGTTGGAAAAGTCCACCAAACAATTGGATTAAAATAAACTTTGATGGATCGTTCTTAGCCAACTCAACTTCTAATATTGCTTGTCTTGTTAGAGATCATAGTGGCAAAGTGTTAGATGTATACAATAAAGGAGTCAATGCAAACACTCCTCTCATGGTGGAAGCTCTAGCTTTCTTACATGCCATCAAAATGGCACTAAAATTCAAAAATAGGAATATAATCATCAAAGGAGATTGTCTCACTGTCATCAATTCTGCGAATAACATTTGGAAAATACCATGAGAAATTGATCATATTATTGCGGACGCTAGAACTCTATTTCCAAACTTTGCAAATATTAAAATATCTCATTGTTTTAGGGAAGCTAATAATGCCCATTATGTTAAGGTCATTCTTAACTGTAACGAGGATCATTTGCTATCTGATGACTATATCAGAATCACGCGTCCTATTTTTCTGGAATCTAGCTTGTTTACTCCATACAGACCCCTTTTACGGATCATCGCGTCTGATGGTCAGGGGTTCTCATTCCCCGTGGGATGAAACCCCGTTTCTTGCCTGCTTCAAAAAAAAAGAAAAAAAAAAGAAGATATAAGATCCTAAACCTAGTATTTTAAACCCTAAACATTAAAATATATACCCTATTCTATAAATATTAACCCTAAACCTTAAAATACAAACCCTAAACCTTAAAATACAAACCCTAAACCTTCAATTTCTAAAGGGGGATACAAATGGTATAGTACGTAAAGAAGAGGATAGTATAAAAACACACCCAGTAACCAAAACACAAAAGAAAAGAATTATATACGAATGAATATCAACTTCGATCTGAATTACGACTGCTCAATTCGTTTGTACGGAAGCATAATTTCATGCACATCAGCACATGCATCCAAAAAATCACTAGCACACCTAAGTATAAGCACATGGACATCTGATTTTAGCTTATAAGTGCATGTATATATGTTTATGTGGGCTAGCAAATTGAGCATTCGTAATTCACATCAAATATATAACTTATTCGTACAAGATTTAACCCCAGTAAAAAGTTGCCCTCAATAGATTAGGTTTTGGGTCATATCTTCTTCTGTTAGAGCAAGTTGAACTAAATTATATATACTCCCTTCGTCCCAAATATAAGGCTCATTTGATTTTACGACACTATTCACAAATCGAGAGAATCTTTTCGTTTTCTTCCAATATATATAAATAAATATAGGCATTGAGATCACGTTTGATTCGTCTCAATAAGTACTTTGACAATATAAAAAAATTATAATTTTTATCATCGTATATTGAGAAATATTAACATTAAACAACGTGTCTCGACAAATGTGTCAAAAACAAATGAAAAGATCAATATGAGACGGACGGAGAGTATCATATTTTACGGAAAATGTCTATCTCATCACAACTAGCCATTCACAGCTCGCAAACCCTTTTCTCTCTCTGAGAAAAATAAGTAAACCATAAAATAATTAAAAGACTTGTGTTATGCATTTACATTTTGTAAGAGTAGGGCTATTTCCTGCTATTTCCGCACAGAAAAGCAGGTAAATTTTGTAGGGATATTGGAACTGCGCCGTGCTTCTGCTAGCAGCTGCTGATGCTTCCTGATCATGATGAATGATGATGCTAGTGCTACTCCAGGAGTACTTTCCCCAATTTATATGTCTTGTTCATATGTATGTATGCATGTATGCATGTATGTGTGGGTGGTATTAATGGAGTAGTTAAAACTACAGTACCGAGTGTTGAATAACAGTTACTGTACGTCCTTTTTTTTTTACCCTGCTAGCTATCTACGTTGAATTGCCCATGCTAGCTAGGCTAATCTAAGCTATGACTGATGATCAACTTTCTGTACTCACTGATTTCACTTATCACCATTTTCGCTCTTCTAAACCACCAGCGAAACACATGCAAACTTGAATTTTTTTTTTTTGAAATAGGCATTTTACCCGAAAAAATTCCCGACGTAGGCTCTTTTCAAAACAATTTCCCAAAATAGGCACTTATTTCAGCTTCGGAATTTTTTTACGTGCGTCTCTCCTCCGAAGCTGAAACTATTTTTTTTTGAATTTTTTATGTATAAGAGACGCTGGCCGAACCAGCGTCTCTTATACATATTTTTTTTTTAATTCCCCGTGTAAGAGATGCTGGCCGAACCAGCGTCTCTTACACGTAAAAACTTTAAAAAAAAAAACTTATTTGTATAAGGCGCTGGCCGAACCAGCGCCTTATACCCTATTTTGTTATTTTTTTTTTTCAAAGTTTATATATATATATATTATTATACATGACTTACTCGTGTTTGGATGGCTCGTATGGGCTCGTTTGAAATCGGAATCGATCACGACCGATTTCGTTGGGTCCGTATTGATCCCAACTTTCACCAGATATGTCTCTCGCTCGATTCTGATTTCGAACGACCCCATACGAGCCACCCGAACAAGCGTAAGTCTCGTGCGTACCTTCTACTGTAAATGGATATTTACAAATCTGTCCTCCATATCACGCGATGAGAGACATATCTGGTGAAAGCTGGGATCAATACGGACCCAACGAAACTGGTCGTGATCAATTCCGATTACGAACTGGTGAAAGAAGGTATGCACGAGATTTACGCTTGTTCGGATGGCTCGTATGGGCTTGTTCGGAATTGGAATTGACCACGACCAGTTTCGTTGGGTCCGTATTGATCCAAGCTTTCACCAGATATGTCTCTCATCGCGTGATATGGAGGAGCGGATTTGTAAATATCCATTTACAGTAGAAGGTACGCACGAGACTTACGCTTGTTCGGGTGGCTCGTATGGGCTCGTTTGGAATCGGAATCGATCACGACCGATTTCGTTGGGTCCGTATTGATCCCAGCTTTCACCAGATATGTCTCTCGCTCAATTCTAATTTCGAACGACCCCATACGAGCCACCCGAACAAGCGTAAGTCTCGTGCGTACCTTCTACTGTAAATGGATATTTACAAATCCGTTCCTCCATATCACGCGATGAGAGACATATCTGGTGAAAGCTTGGATCAATACGGACCCAACGAAACTGGTCGTGGTCAATTCCGATTCCGAACAAGCCCATACGAGCCATCCGAACAAGCGTAAATCTCGTGCATACCTTCTTTCACCAGTTCGGAATCGGAATTGATCACGACCAGTTTCGTTGGGTCCGTATTGATCCCAGCTTTCACCAGATATGTCTCTCATCGCGTGATATGGAGGACAGATTTGTAAATATCCATTTACAGTAGAAGGTACGCACGAGACTTACGCTTGTTCGGGTGGCTCGTATGGGCTCGTTTGAAATCGGAATCGATCACGACCGATTTCGTTGGGTCCGTATTGATCCCAGCTTTCACCAGATATGTCTCTCGCTCGATTCTGATTTCGAACGACCCCATACGAGTCACCCGAACAAGCGTAAGTCTCGTGCGTACCTTCTACTGTAAATGGATATTTACAAATCCGTTCCTCCATATCACGCGATGAGAGACATATCTGGTGAAAGCTGGGATCAATACGGACCCAACGAAACTGGTCGTGATCAATTCCGATTCCGAACTGGTGAAAGAAGGTATGCACGAGATTTACGCTTGTTCGGATGGCTCGTATGGGCTTGTTCGGATGGCTCGTATGGGCTTGTTCGGAATCGGAATTGACCACGACCAGTTTCGTTGGGTCCGTATTGATCCCAGCTTTCACCAGATATGTCTCTCATCGCGTGATATGGAGGAACGGATTTGTAAATATCCATTTACAATAGAAGGTACGCACGAGACTTACGCTTGTTCGGGTGGCTCGTATGGGCTCGTTCGAAATCAGAATCGAGCGAGAGACATATCTGGTGAAAGCTGGGATCAATACGGACCCAACGAAATCGGTCGTGATTGATTCCGATTTCAAACGAGCCCATACGAGTCATCCAAACACGAGTAAGTCATGTATAATAATATATATATATATATAAACTTTGAAAAAAAAAAAAAAAAAAATAGGGTATAAGGCGCTGGCTCGGCCAGCGCCTTATACAAATAAGTTTTTTTTTTTTAAATTTTTACGTGTAAGAGACGCTGGTTCGGCCAGCGTCTCTTACACGGGGAATTAAAAAAAAAATATGTATAAGAGACGCTGGTTCGGCCAGCGTCTCTTATACATAAAAAATTCAAAAAAAAATAGCTTCAGCTTCGGAGGAGAGACGCTGGTTCAACCAGCGTCTCTCACACGTAAAAAAATTCCGAAGCTGAAATAAGTGCCTATTTTGAGAAATTGTTTTGAAAAGAGCCTACGTCGGGAATTTTTTCGGGTAAAATGCTTATTTCAGAAAAAAAAATCTGCAAACTTTACACTTTTTGACCAAATAACTTTACTGTATTAATTAATACTCCATATACTCCCTCCGTCCCTTTAAGTTCTTCCTATTGTGTACTTTGCACACGAATTAAGGCAAGTCTAATCAAAACAAGAGTGTAAGTAATGGCGCGTAAATCATAAAATTCACCCAATAGGAAGTTTATTAGATGGAAAAAGGTTGATTTGATTGATAAAGTGTTGTTAAGATATGAATAAAATAAATAAAGTAAGGGTATAATGGGGAGAAATTAATGGATATAAATGAAAATAGAAAGAACTTAAGGGGACGCCCAAAACGGAAACAGGAAGAACTTAAAGGGACGGAGGGAATATGTTGAATCTTGATGCTAAAAATATGTAAGTAGTATAGGTAGCGACATATACGGAGTCCGTAGTATTGAACAACTACTCCCTCCGTCCCATATTGTTCTTCCCATTTCTTCAGCGGTACATTTGTCGTGGTATGTTTTGTATCTTTAATATCTCTAGTTATATGTTAATTCAAATAATTAAAATTTGATATTATTAAAGTACACATTAATACGAATCAAACAAGACCCCACATGACTATATATTTTCTTATATATCAATATAAAACGAGAAAATTTTCTTATATATACTATTTAAAATGAGATGAATAATATGGGAGGGAGTATTAATTACTTGGTTTTGTTTTATTGTTGGACATAAATAATAAAGGTCGTTGGTGCTGCTGCAAAGTGCAAACACATACTGTAGTAGAACTGGCACTTAATATCTGACACTTGATTCATTGCTCTCCATCACCCTATCTAGCTAGCTAGCTTGCTCTTTCATGGCTTTCATTATACTGTTTGTCTTCTTCTTCTAGCTTGTTTCATCATCATCTTTATCAAACAAAAGCCGACAAAACCACGTACTTGCACTTATGAATCATTCCATCACTTGTTTGTGAATTATGATGTTCGATCAACTTGCAACACCGGCCTAGTGAATTACGTCCCATAATGTAAGAGACATTTTACTTTTTAAGACTATTTATAAGTCGAGAGAATCTTCTCGTTTTTATTCAATACATAGAAACAAATATAGGCATGTGAGATCTTGTTTGATTCGTCTTAACGAATACTTTGACAATATTAAAAAATTATAATTTTTACCATCGTATATTTAGAGATATTAACATTATAAAACGTGTCTCAGAAAATGTGTCAATTTTCTAGGTACTATTTTCATTTAGTTAATGAACCATGTCAAAATAAATATAAAAATGCCAACAAGGGAAGACTTTCTGTCCGCAGATCTTCTTGTTTACTCTTGGAACAAAGGAAAGATGTTTATTAATACGATGTTACAAGTGTTTCTCCTTTCGCGGGTGGTGAAGTTGATGTCTTTGTTCATGGGGCTCCTTTTTCTAACGTAGTTACCAGAAGAAGAAAAAGTATGAATCCAATAAATGGGTATAATTTTATCGTTTTTGTTTTTTCTACCTTTGGAGAGATGAGAGTGATGCTCTTGATTTTTTGTTCAGGGTCATACGACGAGTTGCTCAAAGCCACGCAAACAATAGTAATATCCAGTCTTTTATTTTCAGAGGTTGTATTTTACTTTGAACAAAGGTGTTGAGACACAATTAGTTGTTAAGCTCTCGTCCAATTTTTTGTAAATATCAAATTTCTTCTCAATTATATATATAACGAGTTATAGTCAAAAAAAAAAAAAAAAAAAGGAAAAAAAAAAGTTATAGTCAACAAAAAAAAACAAGGAAAAAATTATAGTAATAAAGTTCTGGTTTGGGGACAGATCAAGGCCAAACAAGCTTTTAAGACCCATATGAAGAGTAAAGCAAAATTATGTAAGGCATCCAAGATGCAACCAAAGACATGCAAAAGCCAATAGGAGCACACATTCTTTTGTCGATATGTCCTTTGTCATAATCTTTTCCCCTATAAACTTGTATTCTTAGTCATATTTCGTTGTGAGTGTTAAGGTGCACTACTAGAAAAGGAGTCTTTTTGGATGTTTTTTAATTTGATGTCAAAAGTGTCGCTAATAATCATTCCTACTCTTTGGAAAAGAGTCGAGATTTTCAACGTCAATAATTGCAACCTCGACGCTTTTCAGTCGACATTTTGTTCTGATGACAGGGTCGACGCTTTTTAGTGTCACTAAATTGTTTTCTAACACTTTTTATTATGTTTTAATTGACTAACTACGACATTCCAAAGCGTCGGGAGTTACAAAATGACGACGCTTTACATTGTCAATGATCTCTTCTCGACACTTTTAGTGGAATAGTTTTTTCCTACGGTTACGTGATCGATATGTTAAAGCGCCACAATTTGTCTATGCTCTCGACGTTTTTCTCTGATGCAGATGATATTCCCTCGACTTTCACTTCGGCAGCGCAAAAACGTGTCGGGACGTTTAACAATGTCGATGCTTTTACAATTAAGCTTCGATTGTTGATCCTGTAATATGTTATTGGTATATGACAGTTGAAACGCTAGTATAATAGCTAGGTATACGACATAATCACCTGTATTTCACCATAAATCTAGATATATATACAATACATCAAACTCTTGAACCAAAAATAGCCACATATTAACCAATATCATCACGAAACACAAAATTTCCAAAACAACAGCCTATTCAAAGGCTAAATAATTGTAACAAGTAACTAATTAATGTTCTAAACCCATTGATCAAACCATAGCCTATTCAAAGGCGAACTAGTCTAAGAAGTACTAATATTCTAACTTGCATTTAGTTAATGTTCTAAACCCATAGAACTGAAACATTCAAATTCATGATTTACTTTAAGAGATCTTCTAATCCATGCGGGCTAGGACTATTACCACTTCCTGCTTAAGCGACTTGCACATCCATGTAAATGAAAATAAATACAAAGCGTAATAAACATAATTGCTAAGAAACATAATCAAGCAATAGAGTCTTAGTTCAATGATTCTTTAAGAAACTAATTCACATAATATAAACATACCTGAGAATTAGGCCTAGATAATGCTGCTTGAAGAGTATTAAAACCTCATCAGAGATCTTTCCACTACGGAATGCTTGAAGTGTTTGAAGCAATACTTGATATATTACTTTGATTAACTCTGTCATTACTTTGATCAATCTTACTTCGGAGCTCCAGATTCTCTTTTTCCATACCTGACAACTTTGCTTTCATGATTTCTTGACTAGAGTTGTTGGGTATAGTAGAAGATCTATATCCTCCTTCCTTAAAGATGCATTGTACTTCAAAGATTTGGCTTTGTTTGACAACATTCTCATAACCAATTGGTCTCTTCGGATCATCGTTCTCATACATTAGACTATCAAACATCTCATTTTGAATTTCAGCAACATGCTCTGACGGTGAAGATTGTTTAATTATTTCTTGAACTTTAATGTTTGATTCTTCCTGTTTTGATATAAACAAAATATACAATATATAGTCACATGCATATAGTACAAATCAATAAAAAAAAGTAAGATAGATGTGTAAATTTATACCAAAAATTCTTAAGATAATGTATTATCAACAAAGCCTCATGTACTTTTCGTGTGAGACATCTTAAAAAATGTTAGATGGTTGGCTCTTCTCCATTGTTAGAATCAGCCTGATTAATACAAAAAAATTGTCAACAATAACAATACATATAGATAACTAGGTGCCCAAAGCGTGCGCGGCGCGCAAGCGGTCTTAAATAACAATTTAGTTTGTTAAGAGAAAACAAATCTTCCTTAAATCATTTGAAAGTAAAAATTCATTACCCTTGCTACAACAATATCAATCTTCTAAAATAAGCTTGAAAGTAAAAATTGATTAAAATTGTAAGACAAACACACCCTTTTTTTTGATAAAGGCTAGAACCGGAGTCTCACCTACGAACATGTGACAACTCCTGACCATCCTCACGGATGATCCTGAAAAAGTTGGAATAAGATTAGAACAAATCCGACTGAGTAAAGATTGGAGTCATTGTTCTGATATATGTCTTAAAGCTTAATCCATTAGAAAGACATTCTTTCTCGATAAAATATGTCATCTAATTTCATAGAAGCTTACAAATGCTAGACATATGAGCATACAAATTTTCTTCTTTGCAACCTCTGATGCTATGACTGGCTACACATTAAAGCTTTGACTTGTTTCATTTCAAGCAAGTTATATAAACAGTGAGTTCATCTCTGAAAAACATTAAATCCATCTCATGAATAAGAAACAAAATTGCTCTAAAAATTGCTCTAAAAATTGCTCTAAGAATCTGAGCATAGCAAAAGAAAACTGAAGAATCTTTTAGTTAATAACTTAATATTAAGTACATTGGGTTTTCATAAAACCTACTACTTGAAGCTAAGAAGATTCATTGTCATTGCTGCAAGCTCCACCTCTTATTTTAACCATCTTCACAGTGAAAGATTTTTGAATTTGTGTACACTCTTCAACATCAATGATCAGCTAAACATACAAAAGTTGAATCAAGACGAAGCTGAGCAGCAAAGACTAAGATTTTTTTTTTGGTTAAGGAGAGGCGGCACTTCTTCCCCACCAACACGGAACTCTTCGACGACACTGTCGACACCCAATTGTAGCTTTACGACACCGTTGAATGTTGAAGAATTTGTGCCGCCAATTATGAGAGCAGCTGACCACGTTAAAAAACAGATCAAACAACGCAACCTACCAACTTTTTCATCACAAAAAATCCCCCAAAATCACGAACACTCCATCGATTAGTGCGGAGTGTCCCAAAATCACAACACCAATCAGTCTTGTTCAAATTGAGTTTCCAACTTCCACCAACAAAAAACATTAACCATATTCGAAAGCTTGTACACAAAGTTAATCAAATTAAAAACAAAGTTCACTACTTAAAGAATACCCAATGGCAAGGAGGAGGCAAAAGGAATAAAAATAATGTTGTTGAATGATATATGAGAAAAACTCTTGGTTTTCCTTGCTTCCTCTGTGTGTTAAATATATTGTACAGTGATGCTAGATAAATAATGAAGTTGGTAATGAGATTAGGGCCAATAGATTTGTTAAACTCTTTATACGACATTAAGTGCATCAAAAATAAAACACCAGGACTATTTGATGATTAATAAGAAACTTATACTTTGATGCTTAGTGTTAGTAGGATTCTTGTTGTGAAAATATGTTTTTCAGGATTTTGATTTACTACCATGAAAGGAGAGGATGAACGACTAAATGCTACTGATCAATAATTTTATCTTGTTCTTGAATGCAGTCATTTAATTACCAATACACTTTAACTTGTTTCTTAAAAATTTAGATTTTGCACTACAACAACAAACCTAACATCAACAACACAAGCATTTGGAAGAGTTCAACTCTCTCTATATCACAAACTCCCTCTATATCACAAACATTAACTTATTACTTAATCTTTGGATAATAAAATCAGGAAATTTAGTTCAAAACTCAGCGCTATCACTTATCTGAGAGACGGGTGAGGGAAAGAGAGAATAGTTGGTAGTTAGACGAGGAGAAAGAAGAGGTGTGTGAACAACCACATCTCGCCGCCCAAAGCAACAATGATGTCGGCCTATAAACCGCCTTCTAAATTGCATGGATCATGAAAAGCAATGTTCATCAAGAATCTGATGCGTGTGAACATCCATTTCTTTTGTGGAGAATCAAGGGTTTGGTAGCGGCGACAGAAGCGAGATTGGGGGCAGAGGCGAGACTCGAGAGTAACCAGAGACTAATATCTTGAAAGAGGGCTTTTCGGGCTACAAAGCGAAAGCAAAATGCTTGTAAGGAGGGTAAAACAGTAAATGCATATGAATTACTGTTCATTAACGGGTGCCTGCCTTTTAAGTAGTACTCCCTCTATCCCGGAATGATAGTCCCATTTGGGACTTTGCACAATATTTAAGGCAATGCAAAAGTACAACATAGGAAAGAGAAAATGAGAGAGAACAAATTATTTTTTTATTTCCAACCAATCAGATGCTAGTATACAATTTTTATTAACCAATCAGAATCAAGGATTACACTCACACGGATCACCATATTTACATACCCAAAATACCCCTAACAGCTATACCCACTTTTCCTTTACTTCCCTATTCAATTCCTGTACATTCTTCTTCTTATTCCTTTGACAACAAAAAATACACAGTTAAAAACAGAGCATTTACTCCTTCTTCACTTTCACTTCTCTTCCACTTCACTTCATTCTCTTATTTTCACCAAACTCTGTGGAGCATCATTGCCGGGGTGGATGTCTTCAGCATTTGATTTAAATTCTGTCCCACTTCTGGATGATGACGACAGCTATGAAGATGACATGGATGAAGAATGGTCCCAAGAAGGAGGGCCAGTTGGGGACATGGAAAACTATGAATTTGATCTTAACTTCTCACCTGAAGCCAATCATCCAGAAGCAGAAGCAGGGCATGAAGAGGCAGCAGAGCATCATGAGACACCCATTACCCGGCTCAACAGTTTGGATAAGATGCAGATCCTAACCTTTCTTCTCCAACGGACTACAACAGGCAAGCTAGGACATGGTGCCATAAATGAAGCTGCAACACATTTTAACAGAGCACATAAGACTATAAGTAGGATATGGAATACAGCAAAGCAGCAGGCAGAGCAACTGGAAAATTACAATTTGACTACCAACCATCACCTCAGTGGAAGGAAGAGAATTCAGATAGACCAAGCAGCAATAGAAGCAATAAGCATGGGGGACAGAACATGTGTTAGAGACTTGGCAGCTTCACTAGACATATCAAAATCAAAATCAACATGAAGCCACATACTAATGCCATTCATCCAAGTTTGTCAAATGTACATAAAATGAATAGGCTCAAATGGTGTTTGAGGTTGCTTAAAGGGGACACAGCAGAAACAAAAACAGAGTATTACCCTATGTATGATTTTGTCCACATAGATGAGAAATGGTTCTTTCAAACAAGGAAATCACAGAAAGTGTACCTAGGTAGGCATGAAAAAGGACAATACAGATCATGCAGTTCAACAAAATTCATTCCAAAGGTTATGTTCACAGCTGCAGTTGCCAGACCAAGATACAATTCAGAGGAAATATGCACTTTTGATGGAAAAATAGGTATATTTCCATTCTCATTTGAAGAACCAGCAAAGAGGAATTCTAAAAATAGAGACAAGGGGGCAATGGTCACCAAATTAGTGGAAAGGGTCAACAAAGATGCAACAAGGAACATGTTGATAAATCAAATTGTTCCAGCAATCAAAGTGAAGTGGCCAACTGAGGGAAGACATGCAACAATATTCATTCAACAAGATAATGCAAGGCCACACATAACTCAGCAAGATCCACAGTGGCAAGAAGTGTACCAACAAGAAGGATTTACATTCATATTGATACAACAACCAGCAAATAGTCCAGATCTTAATATTCTAGACCTTGTTTTTTCAGGAGCATCCAATCATTGATGCACAAAAAAATGCGAAAGAGCATTATAGAAATGCTAGGTGCAGTGCATCAGGCTTTTTATGAGTTAGCACCTCTAACACTGTCAGATGTTTGGCATACATTACAATTTGTCATGAATGAAATTCTAAAATCAGAGGGTGGTAATGGGTATGACATGCCACATTTCAGTAAGCAAAAGATGAGAGCACTAGGCTGTCTACCAAGGGAAATTGGTGCCCCATCCTGGGCTGTCAAACAGGCTTGGGAGATAGTTAATGGTACAAGGCCTCAACAAGCAACAAAGGGGACATCAAATGCTCAGTAATATTAAGGCTTTTTATCAGTTTCTACATGTCACAGTAATGTGACATTAAGAAACTCTTTTGTATGCTAATCCTTTTTGGAAAATGGATGTAAAAATGAATGCTATGAATGAAGTTATGATTTCAAGGTCTCAGTTGTCCCCAAACATCATAGAATCAAACCCAATTTTTACAACTCATAATACCAGATAAGCCTAGCAATTCAGTTACAAGTAACTGGTGGCTTATAGCACATTTAAGTTGCAAAAATACTAGGATCATCATCTCAGTTATAAGGATTCATCATAGACCAGTTACCACAAAAAACTAATCTACACATACCAGATAGGCATCTACTTCATTACAAATGAGAGTTCTTATGGCAAGTTAAGCTAGTGATCTTAGGCGAGCATATAAAAGCATCACAAAAATTCATCACTGATATTACTGTAATATCTCAGATAATACACACGGCTACACACTAACTTAAAATATCACACAAGAAGAAATCAAATGCAAAAGAGTTCCTATGGCACATATAGACAGTATTTTGTGATATGTTCAAACAAAGCACCCAAAAATCCATCATCCACATCCAGACAACAGAGAATCAGATAAAAAACCATCATCCACAGTCAGACAGCAGAGAATCAAACCCAAGTATGCACAACCATGCTCAGTGGATCACATTTGTTACTCTGTATTTTGTGGATTACCAACCATGCTAAATGCTCAATGGATCACTAGATAATACACAAAACTGAATAGATTAACTATTCAATTCAGAGTACCTGTCAACAAACCAACCAAAATCCACAAGACAAAGCAACAGAATAATCCACAAAATACAGTAAACATAAGTATTCCACAAAACAACCACAAAACAGAGCAACATAGTCCAGTACTGTTCAACAGAAGTCCAAAACCACAAAGGCAACAAAAAACTGAGTCCAAGAGTGCATAAAATAACAGGAGCGACTTAGCTAGATTGTATCTGATCGGGAAGGGCTTTCAGAGATGACAATGATCTCAGGGGACATCGGCTCAGGGGACACCTCACCAAACCCCTCAACAACATCACCGGGAAGCATTTCCTCCAAATCTCCATCGGGAATCACCATCTCCGGCGTAGGGGCATCGGGGATCTGCAGCTCCAGCGTCGGCGTATCAGGGATGACGATCACCTCGCGAGGACGAGAAATCGCCTCGTTCTCTGAAAGCTCCGGAGACCAGTGCATCTCGACTGAGTGTTTGGGCTCCAGTTCTGTCCACTCAGGAGTGGTGGGGGTGCTTTGTCGCCGTTCGGGAGTATAGAGGTGGTTCCCATCGCATAAAGCCCCCTTTTCGCAAGGGAACGACAGAGAACACCCACCACTCGAGGTGTTTGAGCTCTCCGACGTCGGATCTTCCTCCCTCATCCAGATTGGGGAGCTCTCTGGTTCCATGTCCGAGAAGGAGTGGTGATTCCTCTCGAAAGAGGGAGGGGTTTCACTTTTCGTGAAGCTTTGGGAGGGACGAGTGTGAGTGGAGGAGATGGACATGGCGAATTTGAGGGAGGAAGATCCAACAGAGAGAGAAGAGGCGGTGAGGAAGAGAAGAGAAGAGAGTGTTTTAGGGTTTGTGAGTGGAGGCGGTGAGGAATAGAACGAGAGAGAGAGAGTAGAGATGAGTTTTAACAGAGGGAGTTTTAGGGTTTGGTTTTGGGCTGGGTAGTTTTTGGGCTGGATTAGATTAGGCTAAGTGGATTGGGTTAGTTTAGGTTAATGGGTTTAAGTGAATTTTTTGGCCATCAATTTAAGAATAAAATTTTGATTAGATTAGGTTAAGTGTTTAATTAATGAAATCTGATGTTTAGTTAAGAAATGAGTTAGGTAAAAATGGAAGAAATTTAATGGAGATGAAGGTAGTTGAGTGATAAATGAAGAAGATTAATTTGGAGAAGATGATGTAGATGGTTGATTTGATTGATAAAGTGTTATTAGGGTTATTAATTGATATGATTAAATTGGAGTAAAATATTAAAATTAAGGGTATTTTGGTAAGAAATATATGGATATAAATGGAAACGAGACTATCAAAGGGGGACGCTCAAAATAGAAACGAGACTATCAATATGGGACGGAGGGAGTAGAAGATTTAGCAGAGAGAGATGAATGTACAAAATTAGGATTTGTGTATAGAGAGATTATAATTTACTGCAAACTGATCTGATCCCAACTATTAGTACTCAAATGCAAACATGCATATGTAGCATTATAGCTAGCCAGCTAGGATACGTACATGTATAAAATTATAGAAGGGGGTGTCATGTGTAATATTATATGGTGTAGAACATATATTGGCTGCTACTTATCTATCATCATTGAGAATATTAATTGTTGTTGTATTACTATGTCAAGCTCCAAGATGAACCAAAAACAATATATGATAAAAGAGCTCACATAATCAGTCCGAAAATTAGCATATATAGCTTCTCGAACCGGTGTATGAACATGAGATTGGAATTTATGTGCTTGTTTATCAATTTTGGACAACGATTGCATTCAAAAGAAAGTACTTTATATTAATTAAGAATTACATAGATATATATATATATATATATGTGAATAATTTATTTTATTTGTTTGACCTCACTTTTCTCAAAATACCAATACTCAACCAAGAATCCTATTGTCTTTCGTATGTCCATCAGGTCCATTATTTATGGTTTGTTCTTTTATCATCTTGTCTCGATGAAAATACTCCTTCAACTCACATTTATAGTTCCTCTAATCCTTGTCAGCCCGCATCAAGATTGCTTTATCATATACAAATCCACCTGAATGACAAATTTAGCATGTCCATAAAAAATGCATAGCAAAATAGTTTATCATTGGTACTATGAATTCCGAAAAAGAAAAGATGTTACATAATACTTAGTCGAACTCTTTTAACTATGTCAGCTTTGAATTAGTTGTTAACCTCATGCCAACTTTTCACTCCAATTGGACAATATTTCTCATATTTCACTATCCAACCAAGGCATCTTGCTAAAACATTTCCAACTCGCCGAATTGATTGGCTGAGATCATTGAAATGGATTATGCATTTGACATTATCTTTAAGATTATCAGCATCTATACATATAAAAGTATATTAACGTTAATGAAACAACATTAAATGAGAGCATTAATAAAAAAACTTAAGAAATATTACCATTGGTCAGAACATCTTTCTTTGGATTATAGTTTGATGGACTAACCCAATCAAGTACCACCGTCCTTTTCGTCAACGATCTTTTGAGGGCTAGTTGACTTTACTTGTTTCGCACTTGATGGCTCATTCCTTTGTTGCAATGTATCAGCATCAAAGTTATCTTCCTCAATGGCTTGCTCAGTCACTTGCTCATTAGGCTTCTCATTTACCTGATAATCAAACAGCTCATCAAACTGCTGATCCCCTTCTTGCGTATGATCATCCAAGTCATGTGTTTCTGCTCTTACTTGAGATCTCTCAAGAAATGGTGGTTCATTTGATGTTCGTGGCACTTTTTTCGGATGACATCTCTCCCTTACATTGGTGATATCAGCTGAAATGAGAGATGTAGTTATATGCAACTTCCTAATGTAGTTCGGATCAAGATGTGGTGTTACTCCTTCATCAAGTCTTATGTTTGCATCTAAATTTGATGTCAGATCTCTAGGTCTTTTCGCTACATGCTTGGGTATTGTTGGAGAAGCTACATGAGGCTTTGTTAGCCCAAGCTGTTTTTTCCTCAAAAGATGCCTTTCTTCTAGCTGTAGAGTGGGATGATGGGTTGATATGAGAGATGGTCTGACATGGGAAGATGCAGTACACCACATATAGCTTGATCATCATTTGTTCTTGTGCATTTACTTCTGTAACTCATCTCTTTGAGTTTCCTATAAAAATACAATAATACTGCAATGCAATAGTTATAACTAATTTAACTTCATATGTAGTAGATGAAAACTTACTTGTCAGAACAAATTCCACTAGGTAAAGAAGTTGATCGACTTGGTCTAGATTATTGGAAGCAACCTCTGCATGCAATGCAATAGTAAGTTGACTGGATTAGCCACAATTATATAAATCCATAAACATTGTATACAAATCATCATAAACATTGTATAAAAATCAATAAACAAAATGTATCATAAATATTGTATAAAAATTAATAAACAAAATGCTATACAAAAAATCTTATACAACTTCAAATAAAAAAACAAGTAAATCAATCAATCAATCCAAAATGAAAATAAAAATAAGTGGTAACATAAGCAAAGAAGTATAAGTTTATATGGAACCCCTATAACATAATATTTCAACAGTAGAACACGCATAACAAAGATTAAAACCTGAATATCGTCTTCTTTATGTAGGAACAAAAGCCTTTCGTAATGGAACCCCTATAACAGAATATATCAACAGTAGAACACGAATAACAAAGATGAACATCAAAATATCGTCTTCTTTATGTCTTTCATTAAATCCTTTCTTTATGGAACCCCTATAACAAAATATTTCAACAATGTAACACGAATAACAAAGATTAACATCTAAATACATACACGAGACAAAACATGATTATCAACCTTCTAATTGAATGTGAGACATAATATATCTGTTGATCGATATCTCTCTTAACGAATACAACTACGGAAAAGATGAATATCTCACATTAAAATACGAATACACACACTGTATTGTAAACATGAATATCGATTAAACAAAATCGAATATATACCCCGCCACATAAGAAGGGATTTTTCCAGATTTCAGTCAAACAGCATAGTATTAGTAACCAAAACTGAATATGAAGAAACCCTAATTATCAAGAACTAACCTTTACTATCAACTTCATCCGTAGACATTGAAAATTTATGCGACAATGGAAAAAGAATGAAGAACTTGAAGAAGAATGAAGAACTTGAAGAAGACCTTGAAGAAGAGCGTGAAGGTTGTGATGTAGGCTGCAACGGAGAAGACCTTCTGAAGAAGAACGTGAAGCGATAAATAAGGATTCTCTCTCCTATCAATTATAGATTAACGTTTAAAATAAAAAATAAAAAAACTCCTGAAGAACCGTTGATGCCACAAAATTCAGCTGGGTATTTAAATGTTTTTTTTTCCCATGATTAATTCAAGACATTGATTTAATCCAATCCAACGCTCCTAATCAATCCACTTGTTACACCACAAAATCCGTTACACCGGAACCGGCCTCTCTCTACAAATATATATAAAGAATCAAAAATAAGAAAAAGAGAGATTGAAGATCGATGTTCAACAACCCTTTAACCTCACACTCACTTTCAACCCTTCTCTTCACCCTCACTTTCCCTTTCTCCCCAAACACAAACTATCAAACCCTCTCCAAAACACAAACCGTACCCCTCCTTCACCCTCCCACGAACCATTGGCGACCACTTCTGTCAAACCCTTACAACAATAGCAAAGCGACGACCGCCGCTCACCCTACGGCGACCGTCGCCATCACGTTCCCGTATTTTTCAGTGGCTGAGTGTGGCCTTCTTCTCGGTTCCGATCACTTCTCGACATCGCCGGAGTCCTTTTATGCCCTCCACCATCTTCAAATTCGGTTTGGTAAGCCCCCTTTTGACCTAGAACTTGGATTTCAAATTCTAGGGTTTTGGTTCTTTTTTGATGATTTGTGGAAGACATTGAACATTATGGTTGTTTTTTGGAGTTGATTGGTGTTTATTCTTGTTAATATTGGTGATTGTTTATGCTTTTGCTTGATTTGGAGGAACGTTTTTGGATTTGTGATATTTGAGATTGTGGTGTGGCTTGTGGTTGTTGTTGTTGTTGATTGATTGAAGATGAAGCGTACTACTAGTTCCCGTCCAAAGTTGAATCCCGAACAGACGGAGAGGAAGAAGAGGCTAAAAAATCAGGAATTCGTTTCTACCTTGTTCCTAGATCAAGTATGTTTATGTAGACTTGGACTCTACGAATGCACCGAGAAACTATTTCAGCATGGTGGTCTAAGAAGGTTCTTCCATCTCCAAGCACCTTCATTTTGTGCTTGAGGGTAACAACTATTCCTTGAGTTACGAGGAGCTCAGTTTTGCGCTAGGAATCACCAAGCCACCTTCAAGAGACGCTGCATTGAAAGGGGCGTCTGGATACTTAGATTTTTGGTATGATTCCATTAGGACTTCGAACTATTACCCAAAGCATGGAGAGTACAATTACTAGTGGTCTCATCCTTATTTACGTTTTGCTCACAAGGTGATTAGGATGACATTCTTAGGCCAATCAGAGTTGAACAAGTTTCCTTACTTATATTTGGAGCCAGTGTGGAGAATGACACCTAAATGCTCGTTAGTGAAGGACTGGTTGTCATTATTTCTGGGGTGCTGTAAGAAATTTCAGGAAGCTAAGAAAGGCAAGAATGTAATTGGTGGGATGATTTCTTTGATTGCCATGTCCCTTGATATTCCATTTTCGGATGCGGCTTCACATGTTTCTTCGGGATTTGTTTATGACTGGGTTAAGATGATGCATGTGGGTGTCCAATGAAGAATCACAAGATCAAGCTTCCTCTTAGAGTGGAGATGCCATTTGGTCCAGAATATGTGGATTTTGATTTGTGCAGGTATCAGGAGGGTGCTACTGGTAGCTCTGTTGTTGGACTTCACATGCACCAGTAGAGCATAGCGAGGACGACACAAAGATACGTGACCCCCTTCCACCTACTTTCAGTCCAAATGATATGCAGATGAGGATGTATGAGATGATGCAAAGGATGGAGTCGAGACAACACGACATGGAAGTTGATTTTTAGGAATTTCAGCAACGACAACAGTTTTTCAGTGATGAGCAGAGGTTCATGAGAGGTTAGCTTACTCAATTAGGTTACCATACCCTTGATTTTCGGACTATTCAGCAGCACCAGAACGAGAACATTCAGAGCTTGGAAGATCAGATGCAGTCCTTGGACATCTTCATGGGACAACATCACCCACCACTTCAGTAGCGGTACTTTCCTAAATATTTCTTATCGTTATGTCTTTAGTTTAATTGAGGACAATGTTTGTTTCAAGTTTGGGGGAGTAGATATTCAAGTTTGGGGAAGTGGATATTGTATTTGTTATCGTATTTTGTTATTGTTATAAAAAGAAAAATATAGAAAAAGCCACAATAATTGGAAAAAGGCAGATAAATCCTGGGATAGCAAAGACTATGCAATAAGTAGGTGGCTTGAACAAGCACTAGGCTAGGGTAATATGAACTCTTGAGAGATGTGAGTTTTGGTTCGCATCTTTGGAAAACTTAATGAGTGTTTACGATGAAAACCCGAAAGGGCGCTTAAGAAAAATGAGTGAAAAGGGGTGGTATGGCGCAAAACTCTTAAGTTTTGCGCCATAACACCCCTTATTTGGCCGAATTGGCGCAAAACCACCCCTTATATAACTTTTTGCAACAAACCACCCAATTTTCCTATTTTTGTTACATCCAACCACCCTTCCATCACCTCCGTTAGTGTTTGTGCAAATACCATTTTACCCCCACTTTATTATAATTTTGAAGGGTAAATATGTAATTTTGAAGATTTTAATATTTTTTTACTTAAAAATTAAAATCTTCAAAATTACATATTTACCCTTAAATTTTTTAATAAAGTGGGGGTAAAATGGTATTTGCACAAACACTAACGGAAACACTAACGGAGGTGATGGAAGGGTGGTTCGATGTAACAAAAATAGGAAAATTGGGTGGTTTGTTGCAAAAAATTATATAAGGGGTGGTTTTGCGCCAATTCGGCCAAATAAGGGGTGGTTTGACGCAAAAAGCTCTAAAAGGAGAATTCATTTTTGCTTGGCGTGGTGACATAAGAGGAGGTGATATAAGGTGATTTTTGGTAGGTCATTTGGGAATTATAAGGTGTTAGATTCGGTTATGATTTAATTGATCACATTTGTGTAGTGTTATTGGAGGATGAGACTAATTTGTGTTTATTGAGTTGGGAATTATAAGGTGCTATATTCTTAGTATTGAGTTTGCTTGTGTATTTGGATGTTCTATGAGCCATATTGATGATGAATAGTAGTTTTCTATCTACTCAGGACGAGTAGAGATTCAAGTTTGGGGGAGTTTGATACACACGATTCTATAGTGTGTAAGTATGGAATTTTAGTATGGGATTAGTGAGTTTTAGGACCGTCTTGGAGCTTATTTGTGCATTTGGAGTGAAGACGACATGTGAAGCTTTCGTGTTAATTTTAGAGAGTTATTGCCGCAGAAGATCGATCGTGTGAAGGGTGGTGACTGCCACCTTCCTTACAGCAATTGTCCTTTAGAAGAAAATAGAAAAGACGAAGTAAACAACGATAATAAACACTAATAATTGTGTGTTCTTATTTATGCGGATATTAATCGTCCCAAAGGAAGGGTAATGTTTGGCCGTATATGAATGCACATGCGATAATAAACACTAATAATTGTATAGATATTGTTCATGTGAATAATAGTCGGTCCAAAGAAAGGCTATTATTTGACAGGACATATTATTGTTGTTTGATTACTGCGTTGAGAGTACCCCTTGCAATTGATATTTCGGTGCAAACACTGGATTGTCAAGTTGTGCTCGGTATCTTGCTTAAGATTATATAATTCTAATGAAGGACTTCATCCATGTGAATGATAGTCGGTGGAAAGAAAGACTATTGTTTGACAGGGTAAAGTCTTACAAGATTTACTACAGAGTTGGTTATTTGTAATGTTTCCATTATGAAATTTCAGGGAAACATAATAAGGTATAATGTCATTGTGAACCGTAATTTCGTATTTATTTTATATTTGTCAATTCGGGTCATAACCTCATTTGAGTTTTGACTTTTAGAAGTATGACAGTGATGTGTTTCGCAAAGGTTAGTTCAACATTCTTTTATACTTTTCATTTGATGGGCGACATGCTCATATTTGGTATTTGAATTGTATTAGGGATATTGAAAGTTGAATTTTCTAAGGTTTTGAAAAAGTTTCGTATTATATCCTTGTACGTTAGGATTCTGATATACTTTTTGTATACAAGTATATAATTACTTTGGAACAAATAAACATTGCATTGTACAAGTTTAACATTTAAGTGAGAGAACTAGCACTTGACGTCGCCAAAGTGACCTCTCTTGTTACAGTTGTCCATAAGGTATGTTAAATGTAACGTGTGTATATCCATGCAAATATTAATCAACCCAAAGGTAGTTTAGTACCTGGCCGGGTTTCACATGTAAGTGTAAAGGTGAACATGTGACAATTAATTATAAGGATATGCATATGAATAGTAAATTGATTCAAACATCGATTTGTTATTTAATATGAATTATTGTCAATGTTTGATCATTACATCAAGAGTATCACTAGCAATGGATGTTACTATCCAAAGACTGAATATTAATGTTGCACTTGATATCTGGAGATGAGATTTTGTACAATTGCTTTAAATTTTCACTTTATTGGGTATGCCAACTATAAGAGATTGAAAGATAAGTTCAATTGTTTTTGGGTGTGTAGATCGTGACATTGCATTAAGAATAGAGCTAACTCTTCTCCTTGAGATTCCGATATTTCGAAAGAAAGAAGGATAATGAGATGTGGAAACGTTCTAATTGTGTAGGTTATATGATCAAATTTAACACCATTCAGATACATTTTAGAGGTAAAGAAGAGATTGAAGTCTCATAAAGGTTTTGATCGAGATTAAAGAATGTTTTGCCATAAGATGAAGGCAGAGATACGTAAAGTTTTATAAGGTTACCTCTAAAGAAAAGGGCAATTAAAGAAGACTAAGGTTACCAAAATAAAGTCTATTGAAGGTTCAAAATATAGGAAGCAAAATAAGGTTAAAAAGGTTTGCTTCATTTATAGAAGGTTTTGGACATGAGGAAATGATTGTGCTAAATATCTATCATGATCTATAAAGATATGCATACTTCCTCATTTTAATATGCTCTCAATGAAATCATTACCTAGAGTAGAAACACTTAGTGTGGTACGATTGATACCACATATATTGGGGTGTCTTTGTAAAACTAAAGATTTGTGATTCTAGTATTCCGATCATTTGTTTGGGTCGGGAACAACTTACTTTCTTGAGGATGTAGAGTTTGGTGGGGAAGGATTGAAGAACGTCATGCTTGAACTCATTAAGTGAGTTCTTGCTTGACAATTTTGTCTAAGTTGTCTTTATTATTGCTATTGAATGCAGCAACATTAAAGTTCCTCCCATACTAGGATTTCACGGCCCGCGCTACGCGCGGGTTTTAAAACAGCTTTAACATTTCGCTAATTCCATCTTTTTAAATGAAAAGAGCAAACATATATATTAGTTTTTTCAATCATAAAATTTGATACTCCATAATTTTATTTGAGTATTGTATTATATAAATGTGTTGTACTTCATTTAAAGGTGAAGGTGCAATTGTCAATATTTCTGTATTCTAGTCGACGATTTTTTAAAAAATGCAAGCGGTCTTTACCAAGTGCGCCATCAAAAGATGAAAACTATCATTCTTTTGAGTACAAACATGTTTATACGTGGTGCTAAAAAACATGTTTGTACGCGGTTATTTTTGGAAGTATATTTTGTATTTACACTAAGTTGTTAATTGAGACTCTGGAGCCAAGTGTAAAATTTTGCACACTCAAATTGATCTTACTTTCTATTCACAATTTTGTTGGAGGAAGTATACACACTACTGATTTTTTTTTCTTTAACAAAATCAAATTTATCTTTCTTCCATGGATTCCCCTAGCCTTATGGAATTCTGTGAACCCTTAACAATAAACTATTCTTATTTTTAGACAGAAAAAATAACGGAACATTTTATTATCTATACACGGTAAAAATCTCAAAGGTAAGGTAAAATGAAGCATGTGGATAAGCCGGCCCACTGCAAAAAGTACCCCTGTATACATTACGCATTATGAATTTGGCACAATTTCAATGGAATGGTTCATTGAAGTTTTTAAAAAAGAGCATTTATGGAGTTGGGGATTGAAATTTATTAGCTAGAACATCCAAATTTATATTATATTAGGATTAGGATAACAAACTCAACAACCTCAAGAAGCCTAATCATAGAGATCCAATACAGAAAAAAAGATATACAGATCCAGATTTTCACTGTTTATATTTTCTAAAACTTGAAGATCTTGTGTGTGTGATTCTAGATTATTTATTCACATACCATAAGGAAGAACAAGATCATGGAGGAATAATAGAGAATAAATCTTCATGAGGTTGTTCAAAATTCTAGTTTTGGAGAATTGGATCAATGCTATTAAGATAAGATGAAATCCAAATAAGTCGATAACATTTGGAATCTATTCGAGTTGTCATCAAGTTAATTAATTAAATATTTAAGGTAACATCGATAGATATTAAGGTTGCCTACATGATTTATTCAGAAAGAGGCATTGACTTTAAGGAGGTCAGTTACTGTAGTTTCATAATGAAACTTTAAGAATATGAATAACACTTGTAGCTCATGTTGATTTAGAGCTACATGATATAGATCTAAATACAATGGTCCTTATTAGAAGTATATGTTTATATGGTTTATAGATTAAAAATCTATGAATCTCATAAACTACAGAAATCCATATATGGTTTCAAGCTGAGTTCAAGATATTGGACTCGTGAAATTCATCGAAGTGCTTATCTCTTTTGGTTTGAGGTAAATATGCTTGAAGATTGTGTGTGTGTCACAATTCAGTGGGAGCAAGGTTATTTTCAGTATTATATGTTGATGATATGTCGTTGTCTTGTAATGATATTGACTTATAATATAAAACCAAGATATCTCTCATTAGAAATTTTGAGATGAAAAACTTGGTAAGGTGTCCTTTGTTTTATGCATAAAGATACTATGAGTTTATTCTCATGGTATCATCAAGTTGTCATGAAATGGTCATATCAATAAAGCATATTCGACAATAAAGAATGTTGGTAATCTCATTTCTCTTTGACTTAGTATCTTAAAGAAAATCAATAAATTAATTAAATATAAGACTTCTTCCATATTGTCTTGGAAGAGTCTAATGTTTCTTTCATTATATGCACATCCAGTTATAGTATACTTCATTAGAGGTTTATGCAGGTATCTAAGGGACCTCTTTGGATAGTAATCAAAGGGACATGCAACTTTTGTAGGGATTGAAAGATTTCATTCCAACCTACAGGAAATCAGACATTTTAGAGATCATTAATTAAATGTTTATTTCATTGGTAAGCATTATCATAGATGATTCATTTAATAATATAGTTTCATGTTGGCTTGAATAGCTATATTATTAAAACGTGTCATTCAAACACTTATAGCTACTTCTACTATGGTTTGTACTAATTTTGTCATTGGGTTGCATATATTGCATCAAGAGCCCGCTAAAGTTATTTTGTGAAAATAAAGCATTAGTGTTGTTCTATGATAGCTATAAGATATTGGTTATGGAGATATACATTAACATCAACATTTTGTTTGAAAGAAAGGTTCAGTATAGTCAAGTTTTTATATAGAACAAATAAAGACATACTCAATGATAACAATGTATCAACTATGGTATTACCTTCTAAAGTTATTTATGAGCGTTGTGCTTATTATTGTGTGTTGGCATTCTTATGATACATTGGTTTAGTGGGAGCTTATGTAGATGTTCTGTGTTTGGTTATGGATAATAAAGTTTAGTGACTTGTGTCATGAATAAGATCTTTGAACTTTATTTTGGATTGATCTCCAAATCAATGTTCTAAAAATCGGGCTGGGCGCCCGCCTAGGCGGCGCCTAGGCGCTGGGCGGACCTGGGCCGAACTGATTTGGACCAAGTCGGGCTTGGTTAGGCGGACCTGTAGTTGGGTGGGTTTTGGGCGGGGCCTAGGCGGATCTGGGCTGGTTGGGCGGGCTGGGCCGACTAGACGGGATCTGGGCGGGATCTGGGCGGGCTGAGATAAGTCATAAGATACAGATCTCGAACTTGTTTTCTCTTTCCCATTCTCACTGTTGTTGATCGTCCTCACCATAAACTCACTGCTTCTCCTTCAGTCTTTCTGCTGCTGATCGTCCTCACCACCAACTGATTTCAGGTAATCTTCTATCTCTTTATCTTCTCTCTATCTTCTCTCTATCTTCTCTGCTGATGTTTCTCTCTATCTCTCATTCTCTCTCTTCAAATCCCTAAAACAATCCGACAATTTTCACCCAATCTCTCTTCAAATCTGTTTCTCTCTTCAAAACTATTTCTTCAAAGTTCTTTTTTTTTTGTTTTTAACTGCAAAGTTGTTGTTTTTTTTGCTTTTAACTTCAAGGTTTTTTTTTTTTTCTCTTTCAATTGTTCAAACCTACTGCTGTATATATTTTGTAGGGGATTCACCATGTCTCAACAACCATCTCAAAATCCACCACAAAATTCATCATCCATGGCTTCTAATTCGGATTCGATAAACTCTATTGCTTCGAAATTGAAACGAAATAGTGATGATATTGGTTGGGAGTTTGGAATGCTATGTGATCCAATGAATCAAGACAAATTGAAATGCATCAAATGTGGGAAAGTATCTAGTGGGGGAGTTTACCGAATCAAGCAACACATTGCCGGCATTAGGGGGAATGTTGCACCTTGTTTGAGAGCGTCATCCGAAGACAAGAAACGATGCAAAGAAGCAATTGATGGAGCTAAAAAGAAAAAAGTAGTGACAAAAGAAAATAATGAAAGCATTAGAAATGAAGTTGAAGTTCATGACCTAGAAGAAATTGAAGATATGGAAGGTGGAGGAACCAAAAAGCCGCCTCGTTCTCTTGGATCCATGGATAGATACGTTTCAAAAATCAATCCCGATGACAACTCTTTAAATGAAAGCAAAAGAAAAAGACAACAAAGCATTCATGATGCTCTCTTCAAACAACGAAGTCTTCAAGTGCACCAATACTTGGCTAGGTGGGTGTATGAGTCCGGCATTCCTTTTCATGCGGTGGACAATGATAGTTTCAAAAGATTTGTTGAGGCGGTTGGACAATTTGGTCCGGGTTACTATCCACCAAGCCAATATCAACTTAGAGAGCCGCTCTTGAAGGGGGGAGTGGAAAGAATAAAGATGTTACTCAAGACTCAAGAGGAAGAATGTGAGAAAAATGGGTGTTCTATCATGACCGATGCTTGGAGTGATAGAAATAGGAGAAGCATTATGAACTTGTGCGTGAATACTCGAAGTGGGACTAGTTTTCTTAGTTCCAAAGAGGCTTCATTAGATGCACATACTGGTGACTACATATTTGATTATGTGAATAAGTGCATTGAAACTGTTGGTGAACAAAATGTGATGCAAGTGGTGACTGACAATGCATCAAACAATATGGCGGTTGCGAACATGTTGTTTATAGCAAAACCTCAAATCTTTTGGACTTCATGTGCTACTCACACTTTCAATCTTATGCTTGAAGCTATTGGTAAGCTCCCTCTTTTCAATAATTCAATAACAAAAGCAAAGAATTTTACTGTCTTTGTCTACTCTCATCACAAGACTTTGGCATTGATGAGGAAGCGTACACGAAAAAATATCATCCAGCCCGGAGTGACTAGATTTGCCACAACTTTCTTAACATTGCAAAGTTTACTTGAGAAGAAAGAGGAGTTGAGGCAAATGGTAAACTCCAAGGAGTGGGAAGACACCAAATGGTCCAAGAGTAAGAAGGGAAAAGCCGCTTATGCTACCATAGTGCAACCGGCCTTTTGGAATGGTGTGGTTATGTGCTTGAAGGTATTTACACCATTGGTAAAAGTGCTTAGACTTGTTGATGGAGATGTGAAGCCGGCCATGGGCTTTGTGTATGGTGAGTTGCAAAAGGCAAAAGAAGAAATCATAGAGGCTTTGAAGCATAAGGAAGATAGGTATAAGCCTATACTTGACATAGTGGATGCAAAAGGAAAGGGGCGTATTGATACTCCACTTCACTTGACGGCTTACTTGTTGAATCCATATTACTATTACAATTTTGGTTCTACATGGTCTACCGATGAGAGTGAGAATGTTATGGATGGGGTCTTTGCATGTATAGAGCGGTTATATTCAGACTTGGATATGCAAGATAAAGTGATAAATGTGGAGTTAGTGAAGTACAAGAACCGGGAAGGTACATTTGGAAAAGCTTTGGCGGCAAGAGGATGTGAGAAAAATGATGAAGCTTATGATCCAGGTAATGATTATCTCTCTCTTTTAGTCTTTTTTAGTTTTTTACAATTTTATATGTTTAATGCCTCCTTAATTTTTAATGTTCTTTTTTTTTGAATTTATAGTTGGATGGTGGTCTAACTACGACAACCATACACCTAATCTCCAAAAGGTTGCAAAGAGGATTCTTTCTTTGACAACAAGTTCATCCGATTGTGAAAGAAATTGGAGTGTCTTTGAAGGGGTAATTGAATTCTATTTCTAAATGATTATTCTATATATGTGTTGAAGAGTTTTATTCTATATTTCTAAATGATTATTTTTTGTTTGTAGATTCACACAAAGAAGAGGAATAGACTAGAGACCGACCGGATGAACAAGCTAGTGTATGTTCAATTCAACGCAAGATTGATGAACAAGAAGAAGAAGAGTGAGAAAGTTGATGTGCTTCTAGCAAATGAGTCTTCTCAGGCATAATCATGGATGGTAGATGGAGTAGATGATGATGGGGAAGATGAGGAGGTCGCACCCGGTTCAGGGCTTACATGGGGTATGGTGGGTGAAGCATCGGGAGCAAATGAAGAATTGCAACCAAGAAGGAGTTCTCGCCATGTGGAAGAAGTGAGAGAGCCCGAAGAAGATGATTTTTCATCCGATGGCACTGAGGATGATGGGGACGATGGTGAAGAGTTTGATTTTGAGTCGGATAAGGAACATGATGTTGGAGATTATGGAAATGAAGAGATGGAAGATTAGATTGATTTATGAATTTCTTATTAAAGGATTTATTGCATTTTGATATATTTTGCATTTTGATATATTTTATATATTTGTGAGACAAGTTATCAAGTTTACAAATTATCATGCTAACATTTTTATTGAACATTTGACATGGTGATGGACTGTTGCTGACTTATTGGACGCCTGGACTGTTGGTGTTGGAACTGCAGGTATGTGTTTTTCTTCCTAATTGTCTAATCCGCCTAGGCTCCCGCCTAGGCGCCTAGGCGCTAGGCTCCCCCTCACCGCCCGACTAGCGCCTAGCGCCTTTTAGAACATTGTCAATATTTTGAGTACTCTAGTCGACGATTCTAGTCGACGATTTAAAGGTGAAGGTGAAGGAGCATGTGTTGTACTTCATTTAAAGGTGAAGGTGCAATTGTCAATATTTCTGTATTCTAGTCGACGATTTTTTTAAAAATGCAAGCGGTCTTTACCAAGTGCGCCATCAAAAGATGAAAACTATCATTCTTTTGAGTACAAACATGTTTATACGTGGTGCTAAAAAAGATGTTTGTACGCGGTTATTTTTGGAAGTATATTTTGTATTTACACTAAGTTGTTAATTGAGACTCTGGAGCCAAGTGTAAAATTGCACACTCAAATTGATCTTACTTTCTATTCACAATTTTGTTGGAGGAAGTATACACACTACTGATTTTTTTTTCTTTAACAAAATCAAATTTATCTTTCTTCGATGGATTCCCCTAGCCTTATGGAATTCTGTGAACCCTTAACAATAAACTATTCTTATTTTTAGACAGAAAAAATAACGGAACATTTTATTATCTATACACGGTAAAAATCTCAAAGGTAAGGTAAAATGAAGCATGTGGATAAGCCGGCCCACTGCAAAAAGTACCCCTGTATACATTACGCATTATGAATTTGGCACAATTTCAATGGAATGGTTCATTGAAGTTTTTAAAAAAGAGCATTTATGGAGTTGGGGATTGAAATTTATTAGCTAGAACATCCAAATTTATATTATATTAGGATTAGGATAACAAACTCAACAACCTCAAGAAGCCTATTCATAGAGATCCAATAAAGAAAAAAAGATATACAGATCCAGATTTTCACTGTTTATATTTTCTAAAACTTGAAGATCTTGTGTGTGTGATTCTAGATTATTTATTCACATACCATAAGGAAGAACAAGATCATGGAGGAATAATAGAGAATAAATCTTCATGAGGTTGTTCAAAATTCTAGTTTTGGAGAATTGGATCAATGCCATTAAGATAAGATGAAATCCAAATAAGTCGATAACATTTGGAATCTATTCGAGTTGTCATCAAGTTAATTAATTAAATATTTAAGGTAACATCGATAGATATTAAGGTTGTCTACATGATTTATTCAGAAAGAGGCATTGACTTTAAGGAGGTCAGTTACTGTAGTTTCATAATGAAACTTTAAGAATATGAATAACACTTGTAGCTCATGTTGATTTAGAGCTACATGATATAGATCTAAATACAATGGTCCTTATTAGAAGTATATGTTTATATGGTTTATAGATTAAAAATCTATGAATCTCATAAACTACAGAAATCCATATATGGTTTCAAGCTGAGTTCAAGATATTGGACTCGTGAAATTCATCGAAGTGCTTATCTCTTTTGGTTTGAGGTAAATAAGCTTGAAGATTGTGTGTGTGTCACAATTCAGTGGGAGCAAGGTTATTTTCAGTATTATATGTTGATGATATGTCGTTGTCTTGTAATGATATTGACTTATAATATAAAACCAAGATATCTCTCATTAGAAATTTTGAGATGAAAAACTTGGTAAGGTGTCCTTTGTTTTATGCATAAAGATACTATGAGTTTATTCTCATGGTATCATCAAGTTGTCATGAAATGGTCATATCAATAAAGCATATTCGACAATAAAGAATGTTGGTAATCTCATTTCTCTTTGACTTAGTATCTTAAAGAAAATCAATAAATTAATTAAATATAAGACTTCTTCCATATTGTCTTGGAAGAGTCTAATGTTTCTTTCATTATATGCACATCCAGTTATAGTATACTTCATTAGAGGTTTATGCAGGTATCTAAGGGACCTCTTTGGATAGTAATCAAAGGGACATGCAACTTTTGTAGGGATTGAAAGATTTCATTCCAACCTACAGGAAATCAGACATTTTAGAGATCATTAATTAAATGTTGATTTCATTGGTAAGCATTATCATAGATGATTCATTTAATAATATAGTTTCATGTTGGCTTGAATAGCTATATTATTAAAACGTGTCATTCAAACACTTATAGCTACTTCTACTATGGTTTGTACTAATTTTGTCATTGGGTTGCATATATTGCATCAAGAGCCCGCTAAAGTTATTTTGTGAAAATAAAGCATTAGTGTTGTTCTATGATAGCTATAAGATATTGGTTATGGAGATATACATTAACATCAACATTTTGTTTGAACGAAAGGTTCAGTATAGTCAAGTTTTTATATAGAACAAATAAGGACATACTCAATGATAACAATGTATCAACTATGGTATTACCTTCTAAAGTTAGTTATGAGCGTTGTGCTTATTATTGTGTGTTGGCACTCTTATGATACATTGGTTTAGTGGGAGCTTATGTAGATGTTCTGTGTTTGGTTATGGATAATAAAGTTTAGTGACTTGTGTCATGAATAAGATCTTTGAACTTTATTTTGGATTGATCTCCAAATAAAGTAGGACCAATTGGAAATAGACTTGTTTTGGGATCACATTGCATGTAATTTCCATTCCCCTCATCCATACTTGATCTATGGCATTTGATATATTGGTGGTGGTGATCACGAAAGGTTTGGTTACTATGTATTGTTTCTAATACCTCTGTGATCTCATATTGATATATAAGATGGACCAGATTGAAATAAAGAGGAAGTCTATAAAGTTAGCCAAGATGTGTACACATAAAGACTTTGGATAATATAATGTCTTTTTATATGTATCCCAAGTGGGAGATTGTTAGATTATTTAATCTAATAATATTATGTTGGTTACATATTATAAGACAATCATATTATAAGGTTAATTATTAGATGGCTTAATTAAGTGATTCAATTAAGAAAAGCCTTAGACTTCTTATAAGCGGTATAGGTCCAATGGGTGGATACCAGATTTGGCCCAATAGGCTTAATGAGATTCTATTAGGTCAGATATATAAAGAAAATTAGGTTATGGTCCCCGAGACATCAAATCGTTCAGCAGCCTCCATCATCTCTTCCCATCAGAGAGAGGCAGAACCCTAAAGCCCTAAAGTGATTTGATTGAGGAAAACGATATACCTACGGTTCTCGTTCGTAGTTCCGCATAAAGGTTCGATTGCCGCTTTGGATCCAGGTATGTCCTAAAGATGTTCTTAATAATTCTAGCATGATTGATCTTGGCGTTTTAAGTTCTTAGAGGATTAATTTCCAACAGTTTGATCTTGATTCATGAGTGGTGCATATTATTGCACACTTCATGAGTTGAAAAAAGAAGATGGGATTCATTATTATCAAATTCTCGATGAATTTGGTAGGATCTGCAAAGTTGAACATGTGCAGTCAAGTAATGTATTTGAGTGCTCTTGCAATAAGTTCCTCAAGCTAAGTTTTCCTTGTTGCCACATCTTCACTGATTTGAAAAATTGCCATGCAGTTGATCTCCCTCCTAGCCTCCTCAAAACTCGTTGGACTAGGAAATCAATATGACAACCTATTTTTGAAATTGATGGTACAGTTTATGATGGTAGTGTTTTGATTGATGAAAGGAAGCGATTTTTGGCTGATGTCATGACAGAAATGTATCCATGTGTTGATGTTGTGGGAGAAGACGTTGATAAATTGAAACAGTTTTTGGCTTTGCTAAAGGATCAAAAGGTTGCATTCAACAGTTCTGCAATGGTTGATCCCTCTACCTCAACCTCAACCAAGAAGTTTGCCTTTGAGAAATTGGTTGGTGCTTTACCAGACCAAGTTAGCGTCCATCTTCCTGAACAAGCCAACAACAAGTTTAAGAAAACACGCCTTAGAAGTGGTCAAGAGATTGGGATTGAAAAGTCGAAGAAGCAGAAGAGGGCTTGTAAGATCTGCACTAAGTCTGGACACAACATTAAGACATGGCCCCAATATGTAGATTAAATTTAAACTCATTGTTTTTTAGACTTATGTGTGTTTTAGACTCAAGGTTTTGTAATATTCAGTTTTTAGACTTAAATATTATTGCAAGACATCTTTTGTTCAAAGTGATGCACACAGTAGAATAATCTCACGCACACAGGTGAAATATGTGATGCACACAGTTGTTGTTTTGTGTTGCACACACACATTAAAACCTTTGCACACACAAACCAAAACTCATGCACACACACGTTAAAACCTTTGCACACACATCCATTCTAGAGTAATAATATAATTCTCCTCTAATAGTAGTCATGCACACACATATTTAAACTGATGCACACATACATTAAAACCTTTGCACACACATCCATTCTATAGTATTAATATTATTCTCCTTTAACTTTCATGCACGAAGTTAAGTCATGCACACATTAGATATTTCCTACGCAGACAAGTGAAATATGTGATGCACATAGATGTAGTTTTGTGTTGCACACTACTTTTGTACTAGTCAAACACATATAACTAAGTCATGCACATGTTAGATATAAACCATTCCCAATATATATACAAGATGATGTGGATTTACATTGTTTTGCCAACATAAGCGTAATACCCAACCACAAAAGAGTTACTGTCAATATTCAACCACAACATTCATCCAAAGACTGACTAGAATATGTTTAAAACCTAACATTCAACTACCAATTACACATAATATTTCCTGTTTCTCCCTACTACATTGTTTAACCAACTTTCTTAGAAGGTTTTGTAGTCTTCGGTTTTTGCTCCCTTTGAATAATCTGCGTCACCTTATCTCGATGTGCATTGAATTCGCTGGTCAGTAGCTTGTGAAGGTACTTGACCATTAGAGTGTCCAACAACTTCTTGGTTCCTTTTTTTAGGCCACTGTTCCAATCGGATAGTCTCGTCCCCATATACGTCTCCATGTGTCTGATGGTATATACCCCACAATCTTTTTTGTTTCTTTTATCCCTCCAAGTCATTTCCAACCTCTCTGTTGGAACTTTTACTTCATCTTCAAACAGCAGAGCTTTGGCTACCATGTTGTTGTTCTTTAAGAATTTGACAAAACAATGTCTCTGCACCAAAATAAGATATTTAATGCTTTTAGTTATTTATCATTGTAATAATCAAATCATAATTATATTGTTTGTGTACTTACCTATGATTGCGAGATTGTGCCATATTTATTCTCTTCACCACTTGCTGAGTTATCCAGAATATGCACTTGTGGAGACTTGACATTTATAGCAATCACAAAGTAGTGTCCTTGGTTGTGTACAGTGAACAGGAACTGAGCAATTTAGAAAGAGTAGGGTGTTATGCACACAGAAGAAATATTTGATGCACACAGAAGAAATATTTGATGCACAAAGAGGAAATATTTGATGAACACAAAAGAAATGATGCACACAGAAAAAAGATATGATGCACACAGAAGAAATATTTGATGCACACAAAAGAAAGATATGATGCACACAGAATAAATATTTGATGCACACAAAAGAAATATTTGATGCACACAAAAGAGAGAGTTCATGCAAAGAGATGCAATTTACCAAATCAATATTTTCCAGTGTTTTCTGCTTAAGGTTAAAAGAGTTGACATAGTTGAAGGTTTCTTCATTGCTTGGGAGAAGTCTTTCCCTTTCACTTCCATTGTAGAATGTTTGTTCTGCACGGTAAATTTCTTGCAAAAGAAAATAAAATATATTCAGTGCAAATATTTTATATAAATTTTTTTTGTGCATCAATTTTGTGAAACTGCTTACCGGCATATATGATGGGATGAAGAACCTCAACGGTGATAACGGGTCCTTGAATGTTTCATTTTCATTCAAATAGGTTGTATAGGCATCAAGTACCACACTGTCTAGTTCTCCATTTTTCTTGAGTGTGACAAAGTTTTGTCTAGTTAATCTGTTTGTGCCCAAATGGAAGAGATAACCACTACAACACAGATAAACATAAAATATTCATTTTAGATAGGCATCAAGTACTACAATGTCTAGTTCTCCATTTTAGATATTCATAATAATAAACTACTTACTCTTCATCATTTCCCTTTTCTGTCGTAGCCTAGTTGTACAAGGCTTTTTCGTATGATGTGATGTTTTCAGAAAGATTCACTTCTCTTTGTCTCCATGGTGAGATTAGAACCGCTGAAGGATTGATATTCCTTTTCTCTTGTGCTTGTGTTTCACTGGTTCCGCATACAAATTTGACCTGCCACGTCACATAGCCAATTATTAATGAATAACAAAAACATATTCATTTTAAAAACATGATATTTATATTGTTACCTTTTTCGGTAGATTTTCCTTCTTATCTACCTTTGTAATCGCCCCAGTTTCTTGTTCTGAATCCTAATATAAATTTATGAACACAAAACAAAACAGGCATGCACATAGAAGCTAAACATGTTGCACACAGAAGCTAAACATGTTGCACACAAAGACTATTGCACCCAAGACAAAAATAATATTTTATAAACCTCTGTGTTCTTGTTTTCTTTCACTTGATCCACCTCAGTTTCCTTCTGAGCCACATCTTGTGTCTCACTTTTCTTCTCTTGAGCCACATCTTGTGTCTCGATTTCCTCCCGCCCCTTGTCCATTGTATGAACCTCATCTTGACCCATATCTTGAGCCACCTCAGGTTCCTTTTCCGTTGGTTGATCCTCTGTCCCTTTTTCCAATTCCCCCTATAACAAAAAAACAAAATAAATCCATAAACATTATATTTGTGGTGCACATAGAAGAGTAAATATAATGCACACTAAGACTAATATTTGCAACTCAATATTTTTGAATTGTACCTCCTTTAGTTGTTGTTGTTCAACTACCTGTTGCGCTTCATCTTCCTTTTTGTTGTTTCCCGTCTCAATCACGGTTCCCTCCATCACACTTTCCTATAAAAGAAAAAAGACAGGAATCAATCCAAAAATCATTGCACACAGAAGATCAAAGTGTTGCACACACTACCTGTTCTTGTTCAACTACCTCTTGCCCTTCACCTTCCTTTGTGTTCTTTCCCGTCTCCATCTCAGTTTCCGCCATCACACTTTCCTATATAAAAAAAAGACAGGAATAAATCAAAAAATCATTGCACACAGAAGATCAAAGTGTTGCACACACTACCTGTTCTTGTTCAACTACCTCTTGCGCTTCACCTTCCTTTTCGTTCTTTCCCGTCTCAATCTTAGTTTCCGCCATCACACTTTCATATTAAAAAAAGACAGGAATCAATCCAAAAATCATTGCACACAGAAGATCAAAGTGTTGCACACACTACCTGTTCTTTTGGTTCTTCCTCATTTGCCTCATTTGCCTCATTTTCTTGCATTATTACATCTTGATCATGAAAAGTAGCATCTCTTTCATTGGCGCCACGTTCCTCATTCCCTTCTCCTTGCTCATTAATTTTGGGATCAACATCTTCCTACAAATAATAAAACAAAGTGTTGAAATTGTATTGCACACAGAAGCACAAACAAATGCACACAAAAGAGGATTCTGATGCACACAAAAGAGGATTCTGATGCACACAAAAGAGTATACTCATGCAGAAAAAAGTAAATGAGCAAATGTATTGTAATTATGTTTACCTGTGATAAACCCAAGGAAAATGAAGGAATTCCATGACTATCCAACTGAAATTAAAGTAACATAGTTAATATGATTTTAATGTATATGTATTTCAAAGTACTTTGATAATATCTTGGTTCTTACTTTCAGAGAAGGATTAGGCATCCAGCTGGATTTGAAGCTTGTCTTACGAGTGTATGAAAAAATAGGATCTTGATTAACTTACTTCGACATGCTCTTGTCTAGCTTGATGCACCTCTTCTTCATTTATCTGATGCACAAAAAAGAGCATTAGTTATGCACACAAAAGAGCATTAGTTATGAACACAAAAGAGCATTAGTAATGCACACAATAGAACACAAAAAGAACACATCAAATCAAATTATACCTCTTATTCTTGAACTGTTTGGCCATATTCTCTCTCGATTTCATTTGCTATAATTGATAGATGAGGAATAGAATGAGATTCTTCATGCCCTTTCGCTGCCTGGATTGTTTTCTCTAGCTTCTCCATGCATGTGACAGCTGTATCCCAAAAATCTGCATCCTGGCTTCCTTGAATTTATTCCTCATTCTGTGGTACTTACGAATTAAGCTTCACCTTTATTATCTTTTCACATTCAGTATTCAAAGAGTTTATGACATTGCTCTTTGTCAACTCTAAGGGAAGTTGGTTCTTGGACTCAATGAGTGATCTCACACTCTTGGCCATGTCCTCCACCTTTTTCATGTGGTTCACAACATACTCTGTGAGGCCTTGGTTTGTACTGATGTTTGGTGCGGCAACATCTTCAACATTATTCTGTTGCTCTCTTTCTATTACATCTTATTCGTTTTCTTCAAAAAGTGGTCTTTCAATGAGATATCCTTGTCCAAAACCTCCATATATGATCTCTTCATCCTCCTTTTGTCGCAGCTTTTCAGTGGTCCAGTTCGTTATGATTGGGAAACTTCTATTTTGTGTCTCACCTTTCCACTTCATTCTATCAACAAACACTAGCTGGAGAATATAAAAAAAAATAGAGATAGGTAAGCATTATTGATGGTGTAAATGTGATACACACATAAGAATTAACTGATGCACACACAAGAATTATCTGATGCACACACAACAACAATCATATGCACACACAACAAAAACCATATGCACACACACAGAAACAAGTAATGCACACAAAAATATAAAACAATGCCCACGAAAGGCAGAACTAATGCACACTAAAAAAAATCATATACATAGAATGGGAACTACTTATACACATGTAGAGTAACAAGGTGATGCACACACAATATAAAACCTATGCACACACAATATAAAACTGATGCACACACAATAAAAAAACCTATGCACACCAGAAACCATCCATGCCCATTTCCAAAATCAAGATGGTGGCCATCAGTAATGCACACGAAAGGCTGAACCAATGCACACAAAAGGCTGAAACTAATGCACACGGAAGGGAAATCTAATGCACAATATATAGATCAACTGATTCACATTAAAAGGCAAAAATGTTAAGTAAATATTTAACACTTTGCTTACCATGAGGAGAAGTAAGTTCCCTTTGAAGATGCTATTTGCAGTGCCACCCCATACACTTCTGCAGTTGTTGAACCTTTGGAACTAAAAACTACTCCAGTTGTAGTTCATGATGTCGTCTACATTTTCTAGGAGCTCCCAGATCTTGAATATAATGTTCCCATTTGGATGGTTCTCTACGATTGTGTTTGCATATAGTAGGATGATATAGCATTTAAACCACACATCTCCAGGGTACTCCTTCATCTTGTGGTATATATATCCGTGTGAGAGATCTTCGTGAGGTCTTTGCCATCAAAATCTTCATCTATTTTTGCCAGAAACTCAGTGTTTGTCAGCTTCTCTGGCAACTCTATTTGTCTTCTACCTTTTGGAACACCCCAAGTAGTCGTGTGCATCATCTTCTGTGACAAGAATTTCCTTCCCATCCTTAAGCTTTATTGTGCATTTTATTGGATCATACCTTGCACAAACATACATACCGAGCTTCAATAGCAGTTCATGTATTCTCCAGGCAATTCTCCAAAGCCGAGATCTATAACAGCTTGCCTCTGCTCAGTAGTGATAAGATCTTCCACATCAGTGAACCTCACAAGTTTGTTTGGAGATGTTCGACACCTTAGGGATTCATATTGACTCCTTTGTTGTTTGGAATCTTTCTTCGTTCTTTCCTTTGGTGCTTTTTTATTTAAGACAAACACATTGTCCTTTTTCTTTTTTGTTTTCTCTCTTTTAGGAGTATTTTTCTCCTTCTCTACTTTCTCTTTTCCTTTCTCTGACTTCAAAGATTTTGATTTGGATGTTGTTGATGTTGCTGCTGCTTTGTCCATCTTTTTTTTCATTCTAATCTCTCTAAATTCAACTCCCATTGTCCTGTCATAGCCTCCATCATCTTCCTCCTCTGCACTTGTTTCGTCTTCATCATCTTATTCTTGTTCTCTTTTTTGTTCCTTCATTCTAGATGTTTGTGAGCGGGTTATCCTGGACTTTTTAATTGTTCTTGGTTTTGAAGCAGAATGCTTCCTTCTTTTCCCTTTGAAAGATCCCGACCCTGGAGATCCTTGATCAGTAGTTGTAGGAACTGTGATCTTTCCAAATTCACCCTCTATTACTATGGTTGGAAAATCCTCGAAGAGAAAGGAAAAGATGGGCATACATAACATGCACACACAAACCAAATCTGATGCACACACATACAAAAAATAGAGTTTTTTTGATGCACACACAGAATAAAACCTTTGCACGCACAAACCAAAACTGATGCACACACACATTACAACCTTTGCACACACATCAATTCTATAGTTTTTTTAATGCACACACACAATAAAACCTTTGCCCACACAAACAAAAACTGATGCACACACACATTACAACCTTTGCACACACAACTCATGCCCAAAATATTGAAGTTTATTAGATGCACACACATACTAAAACCTTTGCACACAGAAACCAAATCTGATGCACACACACATTAAAAGCTTTGCACACTCATCCATTCTATAGTTTTTTTAATGCACACACACAATAAAACCTTTCCACAAACAAACCAAAACTGTTGCACACACACATTACAACCTTTGCACACACAACTCATGCCCAAAATATTGAAGTTTATTTGATGCACACACATACTAAAACCTTTGCACACAGAAACCAAATCTGATCCACACACACATTAAAACCTTTGCACACTCATCCATTCTAGAGTATTAATATTATTCTCCTATAAAAGTCACGCACACAATATTTGTAGTTTATTTGATGCACACACATTAAAACCTTTGCACACAGAAATAAAATCTAATGCACACACACATTAAAACCTTTGCACACACATCAATCCTATTGTATTAATATTATTCACCTCTAACTGTCATGCATACACATCGTATTGATGCACACACACATAAAAACCTTTTCACACAGAATTAAAAACTAATGCACACACAAAAACTCATATTCCATGCACTGTATCTTTCGAAATCCCTGTAATGTCAGTTAATAACTCATTCTCAAAAGGATTTGGCTTCTCAAGCAGAGAAATGTTGAGACTCTGCTGCGCCTCCTTGCTCGCTCACTGTGCTCCTTCCACACTGTGCTCACCTCCTTGCTCTCGCTCGCTACTTCTCTGCCTTCGCTCGCTCCTTCTCTGCCTTTTCTCGCTCGCAATATAACGAAAATGCAGTGGAATTATGCTTCGGTGTGGACGAGAGGGAGGAAATCGTGGAAATCGTGGAGATCATGGAAGCTAGGTCGAGAGAGAGATTTTGGGGGAAGTTGGAATCGCAAATTTTGGGAGAGGGAGGGAGACGAAGAGTTGTCTGGGAAATTTTTGAGTGAAGTTAGTAACTGATTTGATTTGTGGGGACCCTCTTCTATATTTTGGGCCTTTAGATCAACTTCATCCTTGATCCTTAGTCCTTATCTAGAGGGTCATCCTCACCGAAATCGGACCCATAGTCATGTGTGATCTTGTTTCAAGTGCTTTAATAATATCAAAATTATAAATAATTTACTACTCTATAATTAGACATATTAACGATACAAAACGCGTATCTACATGCGTGCCCAAGAAAAACAGGAAGATAATTAAGGGATGGAGGGAGTTTATATAAATGATCCTTGATCATAAGTAAACTTAATAGAGATTAATTAAAAGTTTGACTAAGGACTTAGTCAAAAATAAATATAATATAGACTAATTAAATGTTTGACTATATACTCTTGGCCAAAAGTAAATGTAATAGAGCCTAATTAAATGTTTGACTACACTTTTGGCCAAAAGTAAATGTAACAGAGACTAATTAAATATTTGACTAAACTTTATCCATATATTTGTTTATCTATATATATATATATATATTACAAAAGTTATATTTTGAGAAAGTAATATGCATATGGACTAATTAATGTTTAAACTTAATCTTACTCTCTCTTTTCATCTCTCATTTACCAATGACAATTGAGACTTATTAAATTTCTAATAAAATTAACCATAACTATGTGCTAAATTTGTTAGTATTCCAACCCTTTTCAACTTTTTTCTCTTTTTGTTCTTCGCCTCCAATCCATATCGTGATGATAAGCAATCCGAGCACCATCAACGACTATGTGATTCTGGTACATATATGAGAGATATTCTATTTTTATTATTAAAAAATACATATAGAACAAATATCTTAAGTATAAAAATAAAACGTATTTGGTCCGCGAGAAGCGCGGGTAATTGACATAGTCACCGTAGAAAACTGATTTGTCGATTACGAATACATACATTACCATTGCTTCAGAGAAGCCAATAAGGCAGCCGACTTCTGAGCTAAGTCAGATGTTAGTACACATTTCCTTAAGACTATACTAACATGTAATCAAGATCAATTATTATCTGATGAGTATATCAGAATAATGAAACCAGTTTTCTTAAGTCCAGTGTGTTTTCTAATTACTCGGAGTTTTTCAAGATCCTACGTTGTGATGGTCATGAGATCTCACTTGGAGACAGGTGAAACTCCGATTCTTGTCATTTCGAAAAAACAATTTACCCATACATAAATGTGCGGTCATTTTACGTTTTTCTTCTGGAGTTAATTAAGTACACACTCCATATATAGACATACTAGGATGGGCAGCCCGTGCGACGCACAAGTGTAAGCGAGAACTTTATAAATGAGTACGCGCGTCTTTTGACATATCCCACTTTCATATATGTTTTGAGATGATTAGTTCGTATTGTAGTTTCTTTAACTAAAAATTACACATTAATTTTTTTTAATAGAATTACTAGGATGATATATGTAATTTTAAGTAATAGACTAGTGACCCATATAATAGTCACATAACCTCCAAATTATTAGGAAAATGTAATAGGCCCCGGTTCGGGTGGGAATAAGGTCCCTTAGAGAGAATTATAAACGCTCCGCGTTCGTTAGATCGAAGCTGGAAGCTTTCATTGGACGGATGGGAGAAGAAGATGGAAAAAGCGCCCACGTAATAGCTACGTGCTTTTTGAAACTCCCACGCGCCCACGTAGTCGATTCGTGTGCAGCACGCGTAGCGTGCGTAGACGCATATAAATACCCCCAAAAAGTGCTCCCAAAACAACGCTTAATTTTCCATCCTCTTCCCGATACTCTCTCAGTAACCATCAGTAAAAACCCTAGGAAATCAGTATGAGGAGAATTCCATTCGTCGCTACACTCAAAATCTACGAATATGGAAGTATCAATCGAAGAGAGAACTCAAACTACAGGTATGAACTCGTAATCGCTCGTTTCCTCGCACAGATAATGCTCAATTATGAGATTGTGCAAGAATTTACAATTTTGCTCGTTGTTATGGTGAACTCGTAACCTCTCGTTTACTCGCACAGATAATCTCTTCAATTATGCAGATTGTGCAAATAAACTACAGATTTGCTCCTTTTCTCGAACCGTCAATGGACATCTTTTGATTTTTGTTGTTTAGATTCTGTTGTTTACATGGTGATATACAGTAACCTTGCTCAATAACATAGCATAATGATTTTACTGAGTCAAAGAGATTGCATGCACAAAAGTTTGATGGAATATGCATCAATATTTGAAGAATGTGCATCAATATCACTGTAAGATGTGCATCTATTTCTCTATGTATGTGCATCAATATTATTCTGAATGTGCATCAATATTATTCTGAATGTGCATCAATTTTATTCTAAATGTGCATCAGTTTTATTCTGAAAGTACATCAGTTTTGTCCTGAATGTGCATCATTTTATGTCTATATGTGCATCAATTTTATTCTAAATGTGCATCAGTTTTGTCCTGAATGTGCATCAGTTTATCTCTTTATGTGCATCAATTTTATACTATATGTGCACCAGTTTTATTATGAAAGTGCATCAGTTTTGTCCTGAATGTGCATCACTTTATCTCTTTATGTGCATCAATTTTATACTATGGGCCTGTTCGGCTAAATGTTAATTTGCTTTAATTTCAAAGAAAAATAAGCTAGCTTATGAAAACAATAAGCTAGGATTTCAAGCTTTTTGGAAAAATAAGCTAGCTTATTATAACATTCCCGAACAGAGCCTATATGTGCACCAGTTTTGTTCTGAATGTGCATCACTTTAATTCTTTATGTGCATCAGTATTTGCATTAAATAAGTTTTCTTTTTCAATGGATTACAACAACTGAAGTAATCCAAAGCAACAAGGACAATACATCAACAGTAGACGTAGTTAACCAAGAAGTTCTACCTGAGGCATCTCCTGTACCTGAGGCATCTCCTTTACAAGAGGAATCTCCTGAACAAGAGGAATCTCTTGTACCTGAGGCATATCCTGACCAAGAAACACGAACAAAGAAGCTGAATGACAAAGCTACAGATCAAGGTGCATCAAAATGCTTTGAAATATTCAACAACTTGTGCATTAATTTCATTATGCATCAATTTACATTAATAAATGTTCATCAATTTCGTTATGCATGTGCATCAACTTACTGACTAATGTGCATCATTATCATTCTGTTCCAACACCTCCAAAGAGAAGGAAAACCACAGCAAACAAACAAATTATACCTATTAGAAGTTCGCCAAGATTCAGTTCAAGTCAGGAAACAGATAGCGATAACGTACCAATTCATCAACGAGTAGAGAAAATGAATTTGCGTCAGAAGCCAGACAAGAAAGTTGTATAGAAACCACAACCTCCAAAGAAACAAGAGCTTGCAAAGATCCCTCAGCCTGCCAAGAAACTGGAGCAAACTACAGGTTCCAAAAGAAAAAAATGATATTGTTGTCGTGGAACCAAAGAAGAAAGCTAAGATAGGGATGCGAGAGATAAAGAAGAACTTTCAAACCTTGAAGTGCAGAAGTTCACATATGTGTCTAGTGGATACATTAAAGTAGATGAATGATGATCAAAAAATGGTTGTAAGAGAGTGTGGATTTGGTCTATTGCTTGATTGGAAAATGGATAAGCTTCAAGGGAAGCTTAGCCATTGGCTTCTTCAAAACTTTGATCCTGTACCCCGTAATTTGTTGTGGAGTACAAACGGGGAAAAGCACCACATCACCAAATATGATGTGCATGGCTACTTGGGATTAACAGTTGGGGGAAAGCATATTGATCTAAGCCAGAGTACAACTGAAGAAGAAGATATTTTTACTCAAGAACTTCTGGAGGAATTCCGCGGACGGTTTGGAGAGGTTTCTTGATACAAAGACTGGACACATGAATCTTTTGGATCTGGATAAAATTCATACATCAACGCTTTCTGAGAAGCTTCTGAGTTGCAACGTACCCGATGAATGGTTCAAGAGGAACCTTGTGATTTTTATCATAAACACAATCATGGAGAACCATCAAAGTGGACGGCTAAATTTGAAAGTCATGGGACACCTTGAGAACACTGCTATTATTCATCAACATGATTGGTCAGCTCTTATGATTGATCTGCTAGTCAAAGCAAAAGAGGCATGGGATAAAACTGATGGTGGGAATTTCAAAGGGTCAATATTGCTTCTACTAGTATGTGCATCAATATTATTTAATATGTGCATCAACTTCTCAAATAATGTGCATCAAGTTCAATATAGATGTGCTTCAATATTATCATGTGCATAAATTTCTTTAATAAATGTGCATCAATTTCTTTATGTATGTGCATCAATTTTATTATGAATGTGCATCAGTTTTACACTATATGTGCATCAATTTCATTATGAATGTGCATCAATATTAATAATGTTATTTTTTTCTTTTACAGATGATATATGTTGATCGGGTTGCACTGCGAACTCAAGAAATTGATAGGCACGTTCCAGTCATTACCAACTGGAATTCTGAAATGCTGAGAAAGAGGGAGATTGAGGAGATTAAGATTGGATGCTTTGGGAAAGGTTACATCAGGATAGCTCTGGACTTCAAGGAACAAACACTGGTGAGAGAAACACATGAGAAGCCAGAAGTATCTGAGAAAAAAGAAGAAAGTAAGAGAGAAGAAGAGAATGTCAGTAAAGATGATGATGATGCTACCTGTTTGGTAAGCCTTTTTTAACGTGTTTCTCTTTATAGATAAATGTGCATCAGTTTTAGTCTGAATCTGCATCAGTTTTATTCTAAATGTGCATCAATTATTTTCTGAATGTTCAATAATTTCATGTAACAGTCTGAGTTGGAAGACCACATAAAGAGCAGCCAAAAACTTGCTCTAGAAATCAGGAGATATGTAGAGAGAGTGTCTAAGGCTCCCGAACGTTTGGCCAAGAACAATATGTTCAAGAAGGTCAACGAAGTAATAGACAAAATGTCGAGAGTCATGATCTCTCTATCACAAGAGGAGTCACAAGAGGAAGTGGATGTTAATCCAACTATGAATGAAGAGATGTTTTAGGATGAAGCTTCAAAGTCCCTAGAAGAAATCGAGAAGACGATAAAGGCAACAAAGTTTTCTGAAGTTGCTTCATTTAGTTTGGGGATTAATGGTACCCCACCAAGAGATTTCCCTCATATTCCTGTGCATGATATAGGCTCAAAGTTTTATCAACGCACTACGTTCAAGGTAATCGCCTTCAAACTTATGATGTGCATCAATATTACTCTTAATGTGCATCACTTTTGTTATTAATGTGCATTACTGTTTACTAATTAACATTTAAAAAATATTTGGCCTTGTATTACAGATTCCTAGAGAAGTAGTAATGAGGGAAAACAGGGAAAAAGAATCTGAACCTTTTACCACTATTGATGTTGAGTTGGGAAAGCAGCCATCAACAGATATAGATGTGCAGGTATTCTAAAATGTTCTCTATTTTTCTTCTAAATGTGCATCAGATTTCTTATAAATGATCATCATATTTGTTTTGTATTCAACAAGAAATTGCTACATCTATTGTAGAACAAGTGCAAGAAATGGCAAAGGAATAAGATGAGAACAAAACAGAGAGGGAGGAGAAGACAAAAAGGGAGGACAAGACGGAGAAGGAAATTTCAAAGGAACCTGAGATGGATATTGGAAAGGTAAGAAATGTGCATTAGTTTATTGAAGATGTACACAAGTTTGATTGTAAATGTGCATCAGTTTATTGATAAATGTGCACAAGTATGATTATAAATGTGCATCAGTATATTGAAAATGTGCACCAGTTTGATGTTAAATGTGCATCAGTTTGTTGATAAAAATATGTTTTTTGTTGAATAGGAACCACTGCTTGAGAATATGTCGGAAACGATGTCGATGCCAATTCATACTGAGGAACCACTGCATGTGGATGCTGGAAAGGAAGTTGCAAAGGAAGTTGCAAAGGATGTCATAAAAAATATTGGAAAGGAAGTTGCAAAGCATGTCGGAAAGGATGTCATAAAGGATGTTGATGCAGCCAAATCAAAAAGAAATCAAACTCTCACATATGCCCTTAAATCACTGTACAAGGAGAGGAAGATAAATATAATGGAGAGACCATCAACAATTGAGAACAAACTGTACAAATGGATTGTTGAAGATGAAACAGATCAAGTGTGTATTGTGGTAAAAACAGAAGAAATGCAACTTGCAAAGAGTCAGTTCAAATGCATGAAATTTGATACATATATGGAAGAAGAAGTGATGGACTGGTGGGTAAAGTTGCTAAACCACAAAGAAATGATAAAGAGTGATGATAAACCACTACGATTTTCCCCCACGCTGTCTACTTTGGTATGAATATTATCTGAATGTTCTTTACAATGGTACTAAATATTCTAGAAAATGCATTTCTGAAAAATCGTGTACTCCTCTGTGTCGCTAGGTTTATCCTCTCATGGAAAGTGTTTCAATTGATGATGGTCAACCATGGTTCAATGCGCAAATGGATGGAGGCATAGAGAAGCTGCACAACAAGAAGGTTAATGATATACAACTGGTAAGATTTTAGGTGCACAACAAACTAGTTTCATTAATAAATCAATTTTATTCTGTTTTTTTGTTCTTTTATGCAGTTTTTGTTCCCCGTTTATCATTCAAAACACTTCTATGTCATCGCTATCAATCTGAAAAACCCCAGATATGACATCCTTGACAAATTGTCCAAGAATATGTCCCTTAAGAACAAGTATGGCAGAATTCCCAACAAATTGGTAAGTATTTACATTGATGTGCATCAGCTTACCAATGAATGTGCATTAATTTACTCATGAATGTGCATCAATTTTTTAATGAATGTGCATCAGTTTAGTAATGATTGTGCATCATTTGTTTAGAGGGGATTGTTTGGCAACTACCTAGAAAGCCATAATTTGGAGGGCAAAGCGTCAATAGTTCGAGACGAGAAGAAGATGCCAGTTCAGAGAATAGCGATGCCATGTCGAGACACCAAAAACAAAAAAGACTGTGGCGTTTTTTCTATGCGGCACATGGAAACTTATTTTGGAGCTGGAATGTCAAACTGCGAAAGTGATCTGAATAAGGGGGATGTCTCAAATGTGCATCAGTTTTATTCTAAATGTGCTATTCCAGAGTTGCTCTCTAGAATAGGACCAAGGAATGTCTCAAATCTACTCATCTTCTTCTTGCTATGTGAATCAGAATTAGCACATGCTTCTCTAGAATACAATTGTTTCTTCTCCTTGATCAAACTCAAAAGATCTTTCAACTTTTAAGGATTATCATCAATCATATTAATGCAACAATGAATTTCAGAGAGCAACTCAAAGACCAGAACTTTCTTATCATCCAAAGACCAGAACTTTCTTATCATCCAAATGAATTTCAAAGATAATTTTTTTGTCCACCTAGGGTTGATATATTTCTCAGGCAACTTAATCCCGAGATTATTAAACAGCATGAACATATGACGACATGGTATACCCATGTTCATACACAAATTGCAAGAGCAACTAATATATTGAGTTGTTATAGTATGGCGCACAACACATGGAGGGCCAATGCTACGACAATCATATATTGAAGCAATTATTTCATCCTGCACATCCTTGAAGACATTAAGGGTATAAACTGATGCACATTCAACTTCTATTGGCATCTTTGTCTCTTATGTTGGAACTAAAATGCATGATTCCATATCAAGCTTCCTTTTATTGTGACGTTGTGCATCAATTGCATTATCAAATTGCAACAAAAACAGAATCAAAGACGATGATCGTCCAATGAAGTTGGAGAAAATAGAATTCTGACTTTCTGACCTAGAAGTTGTCCTTAGCAATCCACCCATATGATAACCTTGGAAGAATGCAGGAATCCAGTATTGACGCAAATCAAAGATTGTTTGCAACCAAACATTTCCCTCAAGCCTAAAGTCAGTTATAATAGAACGCCAACCTTCCTCAAACTCAAGTGCCCTCAATTCATTACTCCACACAATAGAGTTAAATCTCCTCCTAAAGTCTTCCGTTAGAGATGCATCAAGCTTAACCTTAACAGGGATCTTAAACATAATGTGCCACATGCAGAATCGATGAACTACATTGCTAAATACCTGCTCAATAGCAGCTTTGACTGCGACATCTTGATCAGTTAGTAAAATATATGGCTCATGCCCCCATAGCCTCTTTTGAAGTTCTCAAACAACCACGCATAAGAAGTAATGTCCTCTTTCAACAATAAGCCAAATCCAAATGTAATAGAGCTCTTGCTATTATGAACTCCAGTAAAAGGAACAAAAACCATATCATACCTATAACAAATTAAACAAAAAAGTGTGATGTGCATCAAAATTGCACCAATATGCTCTATATGTGCATAAGTTTCGTTATGAATGTGCATCAAATATTTAAAAATGTGCATCAATATTAATCTACGTGTGCATCAATAATAATATATATGTGCATCAATAATAATAGAAGTCAATAGTATGAAATAGTACCTGTTTGACTTATAAGTCGCATCCGCAAAAACAACACCGAAGAAAGAAAAACTCTTGCGTGAAATAGGATCTGAATAAAAAAGTCTTAAAAGTTGATTCTGATCATTTACTTCATAATCAAAGTAGAATGCCTCAGATCTCTCCTTTCTTCGAAACAAATTGTCAATAAGCATTTGGCCATCACATCCAATCATGTAAGTATTCAAGTCCCTCTGAAAATTCTTGAAGTCCACAAGTGTAGCACCCACATTTGAATAAAAACCAACATAATTCTTGAACAACTAGTACTCTCTTTGCTAGTGCCAATATTTGTTTTTAAGCAATTGATGATGAAATCTTGATGAAAAGGCGTGAGTATTCTATTGTCGGGTGCAAAATGTCTCTGCGAAGGAGGTAACAACGGATGGTTTTGACGTTCTTCAAACATTTTCAAACAAAATCCATCCCTTCCTGCTTGCCGAAATATAAAATGTGCAGGACAGCCACAACGATTAGACATCCTCCTTCTCTTAGACTCACTGTTTTCATCATTAGAAGGTTTGTATGGACCCAAATGTCCTTGCCTATTAAAAACAAGATACTGCCACAGGTTAGTACCATCTTTCGCCTTTGTTCCGATACCTCTTCTCATAGTAAAACCTACTTCAAGAGAGTAAAACTTGTAAAATGATTCAGCCTCATCATATGTTGCAAACAACTGCCCCTCATATGGCTTGATATCATCACTACAAATTGGGGCGTAATAAGTTGTATTATTCGGCGAAACAGAAACAACAACTCTAGCTTCATCTCCTATAGTTAAGGAAAAAACATAATAGTTAAAATGAGTCAAACAATGTGCATCATTATAAAACACAATGTGCATCAATTTATAACAATTGTGCACCAATATGCTAGTGATGTGCATAATATTATAGATAGAGTTGCACATTATACAAACAGTGTGCATCAATATAGAACACAATGTGCATCAATATAATGCAAATGTGCACCAATATGGTAGTAATGTGCATCATATATTAGAGAGAGTTACACATAATACAAACAATGTGCATCAATATAGAACAAAATGTGCATCAATATAATCAAAATGTGCACCAGCATGGTAGTCATGTGAATTAGCACACAAAGTACAAAAATATTTACATACAATGTGCATCATTATTCACACAAACATGCGTCATTATCATTGAAAATGTTCATAATGATCAACATATTGCGTTGTGCATCAAGTTCATCAAAAAGTTCGCCAGTTTACTTAGATTTGAGTATGTTTCATCATATAAAACTTCAAAATAAACAGAGGAGAGCGATACATTACAAAATTGAAAAGGATAAGAACGAGAAACCTGAATTCATGACAAATTGAAGGAGATTTGTTGACTGAAATTGCGAAATCTTGTAAACAGAAAGGAGAAAGGAAACAATATCATAAATCGAAAAGATAATAAAAACAGAGCAAAAGAGAGATCGCGAGCTTCGTGGGCAGGAAGAACGATTACGAACAAAAAACGTACAAAAACCGGGAAGAACTAGAGGGAGCTAGGTTTGGAAAGACGGCAGGAAGCTTGGGGGAAAAGAGATTGCGAGCTTCCTATAACAGAAAGGAGAGAGAGGAAAATAATAATTATAATAAATGCTTTTACACGCGTGAGCACACGCGCCCATTCCAGTCGTCCGATGGATTTCAGAACAATGGCGCACAACCATTCTTAGTTCTCACCGGACATTAGTTTCTCACGTGACCCTTTCCCAATGTAATAATCCAATAAAAATAAAGAAAATTAAATGCAAAGAGCATTTAATATAAAAAAAAAACAACCGAGTAAAATAAAGAATTTGAGAGGATTTATGGAATTTTAGTCAACCCCAAACTTTATAATACTCCGTATACTAGTCCCTTTTCTCACTGCTACTCACGAGCCAAATGAATTTTAATCTTAAATAAATTATTAGATGTCATGTAAATAATTTAGAGAAAGACCTATTCTATATAGTCTAATTGTATCGTATTATTATTATAGTTATATTATTCTTTGGACGAAAATCTGGTACGATGCTCAATTTATGAATATATTGGTGAATATTTTTCGACCATCCTTAAGTATATTATGATGATTATGATTATGATATTCATGGGTGATGTATATTATTTTGTTCGACTATATAAAAAAAGGTGATACTTAGACAAATTAAATATAATAATAATATGTAAACATATTAAATGCATAGACAATACATAAGATACATGTTTCAACTTTTTCACTTAGTATTATGACGATTATATTAAATCGATTTTTCCAAAAAAACATACCCGCTTCAATCTCCTTCTTTATCTTTCTTGAAATCAAATTTTTCCTGAAAAAATATAATAGAAGAGATATAATATATATATATATAAGAATGAAAGAATATATAAAGTTTATTTTTTGAATATAAAAAAAGTTATATATATAAAGGAAAATATATGAATATCTTTAATAGTAATTTTTTCTAATATGAATCTTAAAGAATATAATTTATTTATTTATTATAGAAAAATGATCTATGCGGACTTTAATATTGAACTTTTTTCGGTGGGCTACGCAAAAGCCCAAAATTATGATGAATATATTGATGAATATCTTTAGTGAATATTTTTCTCATACCCCCTAAAATTGTCATTTGTTGATAGAAAAATGATATTAGTTAACCTAATTAAGTGATAAAATAATATGATAAAAGCAAATTTAAAATATATTTATTTTCTCTTTTAAAAAGACGCGCTAAAAATCAAATCATCCAAAATAAAACGGGAGAAAGGCGAGAGGCGAAGGCCTAGGCAAGAAAGGCGACCCGCCTTGACCTCTGAAACACATTTTGGTCATCACGTGAACGCCTAGGTGAGAGGCGAGTGCCTAGGCGTCGCCTTTTTACTCCTTGGTTGCACCTTGTTTGAGCCGTTGGCACCACCTTATTCTGCATTGTTAACATTTGAAATAATGTATTGAAGGTTTAATTACTTTCTTATACGAACATAGGTTTATGAGTTATGTTATGTTTTTTTCATGTGGAAATGATTTGAACTTATTTGTGTTGACCTAACGATGTAACTTATTATAAGTTGTGCACCCCTCTTCCATGGTGTGTTGTCAGTTTCGTTTCCTGTTCGTTTGTGCAAACCAATTCTTTCTTCTATCTCAAACAATGGCACCCATTTCTGCAAGATGATGTCCAATAGTTATTTTCCTGTTCCTTACAACTTTGTATCCTGACATTAAGTCATATGTTCAGTAGTCGGACCTTTGACAACGTTCAACAATAATGTTCTTGGTGTTTTTATCGTACTCATTTGGCCGTTTGGTTAGTACTATCTTCAATCCTTTCGGATCTGCGACTCTGGAGAAAGGGATGCACGACCCCTGTGTGAGAGCGTTCTTTTGGATTCCGAATGTTCAAGTTTTTTTAATTAAGAAGTCATGTGCGACCATGGGCGAGGTTAATATTTTTTATTATTAAATGTTTTTATTAGGAGCCATGTATTATTAAATGTTGGTATGTTAATTGATATTTTGGTATGTTTAATAAAAATAATTCTAAAGTAAATTACATAATCAAAAACATCATTGTTTGAATTTTATAATATAAGAAAGAGAAATAGACCTAAACATTAACACATGAAGTATTAAAAAATATCATTATGAGGGTCGGTTTAGATTAATTAATGCCTCAACGTCATAATGTAATTATGTTTACCATTTTTGGCTCAATTGCGGGATTTTCCCTAAAGAAATGTGAAGTTGCGTTTTTTCCGTTGCATATTACATTTGACTTGTCCACCATTGACTTTCGATTTTTCGTCTCGCTTCAGACCTCCGAACATGTTACTCACTCTTTTTCCTCACTATTTTGTCTTGCTTTCAATCTCTGAACAGGTTACTCGCTCTTCTTCCTCTCTATCAGCTGCTATTCTAGTTTGATTTTAATCTAATAACCTATAAACTTAACTCATAATATTTCATTTCTTCGCGCTTCTTGTTCATTTCTTTCTTCTCGTTTCTTGTTCATTTCTTTCTTCTCGTTTCTTGTTCAAGTTAGTAACAAGACATGTGAGTGTTAAAATACGAGTTTCAATTAGTTCCAGCTAGAGTTGGGGTTCCACACACATATTCTTTATTTTACCTAACATCAGAAAATTTTGTTCCAACTCTTGAGGATTATAAATAAATGAATAACTTATTTCCTTGAGACTGAGCTCCTCTGCTTGATTTATGCTTTGCTCCTCAGCACCTCGGTTGGTACATGTAGACTCCAGCTCACTCACATTACAAAGTTGAATTGCGTGTTCTCGGATATCTCAAGGGTAATATGAGTCATGGATTGTTGCATTCTTCTTCCTCTAATTTAAAATTGCAAGCTTAATGTAACTCAGATTAGGCTTCTTGCATATGCACTAGACAATCCGTAAGTAGATCCATTGTCTTCCTTGGTTCATCACCCATCTCTTGGAAGTCTAAGAAACAGACTACTATCTCCTTGTCCTCTTCTGAAGCTGTGTATAGATCCATTAGAATACTAACTACAGAGCTCTCTTGGTTGACAGGGCTTCTCCATGAATCAGAAGTTCCTTACTTGGTGCCAGTTGCAATTCATTGTGACACCCAGGCTACACGTTTCCATGAGAGGACCAGACACATTGAAATAGATTGTCACTTTGTTCGGGCAAAGCTCAATGAAGAACTCGTTACTCTATCTCATGTCCCACACAATTCCAATTAGCAGATGTTCTTACAAAGTCATTATTTTGCCTTGCACGCTCTTCTACATTAGATAAGTTATCAATACACCTTCAATTTGTGGGGGCATATTAGAATTAGAAGCATAAATCTACCCAAAACTGTCATTATCTAAACCTATTTTTTCAAGTTAAACGTCTTGCCATGTTAATTAACTAGGTACTTAAATACAGTACGTACTAATATATAGTATAATTTACAGTACGTACTAATACAGTACGTACTAATATATAATAATGCGTCACAATCCGATAGAAACTCATAAAAAGAGGTCGTTGTCCACAAATAGAAAATCTCCCTAAAAGCTTAGAGTGGCTAACATTAAGTGGGATCGGAAAACAACCACTAATATATAATATAATTTATTTAAGCGGGTAGCACAACACCTAACTAAACTAAACCTCATCCTCATCCTCTTCTCCATGAAAATCCATATGATGATACCCAGAAAGAGCAGGTTGGTCAAGAGGTGTAGGGGCGTGGCCATAACCGAAGGACCTGACATGGTCCTTGAGGGATCGCTTGTGCTTGAAATCAGAGCCACACATACAAAACCAAAGTTTGCCACAGTTCTTCTCGTGGGTACGCCAATCTCCCTTGACTGCGAACGACTTCGCACACTTCCTGCACGAGAAAGGGCGGGTTCCGTGCTTACGCTTGTAGTGAGTCTGGAGAGTCCGAAAGTCCTTCAATGGCCTCGACTTTGGGTGCTCGATGTGGTGCTTGCATCCTTCAGTGCAGCAGTAGCATGCTACCCTTAACATGTTTGATGCATCCTTCGACGACGAGGATGATGATGATGATGATGAAGAAGAAGTGTTGTTGCCTCCCCTGCTTGTTGCTCTTAGTGACTCTAGGCCCTTTCGGAACTGAGATCCATGACCCCACATATGCATCTACAAATACCATTCAAGTAGCTAGCTGGTAACGAACCCTCCGGACCACAACATATAATATAATGCTTCTCAATGTAAACTTACTTAGAACACTTCAAAGTCTACCACACTATCCTCAACAATATGTAAAAGGACAATTATTATTTATATAACGAAAATTCATTTTGTATCCCTTTTTAATATAAAACGAAAACCGTAAACAATATGTAAAAGGACAATTATTATTTATAAAAAGGATAACTTCTAAAATGACAGTTATATTAGAGAATTTTGGTCCCATTGATCCCTTAAATGTTTTTAATTTAGAAGACTAGTCTCATGTACTCCGTTTTATTAGTTTATGTTAGAAAAAACCAACTCTTGTGTTTCTCTTTTTTGCTCGTGGATAGGAGGTTAGTTTCTAAAAGGGTTACTTTTCTAATAAAAACGTACACATTAGTCACCGGTTTAGTTTACACTGCCGTGTTTAATTAGTGCAGTAGACACCAAATTTTGGGCAGAAGATGTGTTGGTTTTTTTTGCTAGTAAAATGGAATCAGTGTGGTTGGAAGCTTAGAAGATTAAGATTGGTGTTGTGAACAAATTGCAGAAGCAAATCCTACGGAGTATGTTTTTATTGCCCTAATTAGCTTCAATTTTATGAAGCAAAAGTGGCCTGAAAATAGGAAAAGCAGAAAATTAGGTTCCATTTATTGTTGACATGGTTGAATTAATGATAGATACCGCAAGCTATATATAGGAAATGTTGATGCGCGGTTATGATAAACGTAATGATATTTAATTGGTTGAAAAAACAGTAAAGGGAGAGTGACCTGCATGTTGTTGAATCTGTTGAAGGTTTTGTTACAAACAGAGCAAGAGAACTGGGTGGGACCCACAAGGATTTGGGCCGGAGTAGGGATCCAGTACTGTCCTTCCGGTAGCCGGTTGGTGTTGCCGGAGGAAGAAGAAGGCGGCCCAATGTGAAGGGCAACTGTCACACCTGCTGGTAATTTGGTGTTGGCTTCTGCAGCAGCTGGTGTTATGGAGGAAACATTCCGTCCAGGTGGCCCGAGAGAAAGCTCGAACAGATCGCCGTCATCTTCCTCTCCTTCCAAACACGCGCTTTGATCACTTGAAGACATGTTTAATTTAATTAACTAGATTGATTGATTCATTGATACTGCAGAGATGTTTTAGCTTGAGGGTTATTTATTACGAGGAGGAGGAGGAGGAGGAGGAGAGGAGTTTGATTTAGGGTTTTTTGTTTGGATGAAGGCTCGTCTGGAGAAAATATAGAGTGGGGACAAGAGATATTTATTACGGAGTAGTATTCACAGAATAAAGAATGAGCATCACATATTGACAGGTAGCTAGGTGGTTGCAACCAAGCTACACATCTGAGTTTTCTGTATCACTACACAACAATAACAACTATTAATCATCATACCTTTTGCTTTCTAGCATACTATACCCAAGTGTTTTTACATACTCACTAATATATACATGTACTTCCAATTTGCATGCAAGAAATCAATCTAATCACCAACATTTTAAAAGTCCATATACTTTTAATTAAGGATAAGGCTTTGCTTCTTTCTTTCTTTTTTGGTCTAGAGGATAAGGCTTTGTTAGAAGTTAAGAATTTTGAAGTGTTTGTTAGCAAACACTTTTTTTTCTTTTTTGTTTAAGGCAGTTGCGTACGAATAAATCGAACTTAGGATGAGCTAAATTATATATTAATTAAAATTTATAAAAACATTACATTTCAGGAAGGGATATATCAGGAAAAACGCTTTTTTATACTGATTTTTTTTTTCGGGGATTTTTTTTCTTCGAGGGGGCTATAGCTTTCCTCGGCCTATATTGTATTCGCCCCTGTTTTAAGATGACTCTCGACCGTAATATATAGATATGCCTATAAAACAACAAAATAGGGATATCGCCAGTCCTTTTTTCCCCCTTCAAGGTGTGCACAAATATACATCCTTTTCCAGTGAAATGTACATTACTTTTGAACTCCTTGTGTATACATACATTTTTTCTTAGATGTGCCTACAAATTATACTATATGTGCACAGACCTGGATACGTTTTTTGCTGAGATGTTTCTACAAGTTGTTAGACTACATGTGTACCAAGATTGAATGAGATGTATATATATCGTTTTTGTTTAAAATTGGATCTGCAAGCTTGACTTTTCAATCTTGGGCATGAGATCTCCCACTAGACATATTTTCTCCGTATCTATCTTAGACTGAGAAAGAACTGCTCCTGATTAGTAATAGTGATGCCTTAATTACGTGGTAATCAAAAGGGGTGGAGCCGATGCATAAGAGAGTTAGAAGAGCACATACATAGCTAGAAAGAGAAAGCATGTGGAGGTGAAGGAAAGATGCAGGGTTTTGTTTTATAAATACGGATGTTTAGGGTGTGTATGGGAATTGGGGAATGAAGGAGACAAGAAACCCTGCAAAGTTTTAGCGATGATAGAATGGAAAGATGCGTTGGGACAAGAACCCCTATTACTATCCAAGCCTACTTTTGATGAGATCATTTCTCTCTCTCTCTCTCTCTCAAATTTAACTCGAAGTTGTGACTGAGATTTCTGCAGTGCAGCTGAGTGCAGTAGGAGGGACTGGGAGTATTCAATTGCACTTGCATCTGCATTCACTTTCACATTCACATAAACAAATTAGGCATGCTAGCTACCTATACCTGCACACTCTACGTACCTATACCTCCACTTCCTCTATCTATTACTCCGTACCCACTAAGTCAAAAATGTTGTATTCAATGTTTACCAAAATGTCCAATGTTCTGTCAATCCATCCATTCCGGATTAATTCACATTTACTTCCTCCCTCCTTAAATGTTGATATTGTTTATAATGCTCTCATTCCGGGTTGGAATTCTTTACCTAGTAGCAAACACAGGTTTACATGAGCGTGTTACGGTGTTTATTTGTGAATGAGAACTTATTGCATGCTTATCTGACGCCTCGTCTGAGTTGCATGTATCTTGTTAAATTCCTTTGCTTAATACTTCTATTGAATTGAATCTTGAAAGTCTTCGGGTATTTTTTAATAGGAAGTTTTATCACAACGGGTTGCGCTAATAACTATATCTGATCGGAATAGGAACAACAATAGGACTGTCTGAACTTGTTATATCTATGATCAATCTTGCATGACATTATATGGATATTTGTTAGGTGGAACGTTTTTCCAATCATATATTCCACAACTCTTGCTACTTGTTACTTTTATTTGTCTTAAGTTTAGAACAAGCAACCCCCCCCCCCCCCCCCCGGTTTGTTTGTGGATTGTTGATTACGAGATTAGGAATAGACTACTTGATTCTCTTGAATTCGAACATTACTTTCCTGTTATACTAGCTGGTTAGTTAGATATTCGTTGACAAACATCAACGATTTTAGCTCTGTCAAATTTGGCGTCGTTGTCGGGGAATGAAATTTTCTGTTTTTGTGTATTTAGTTGCTACAAACATTTGTATGGACCTGATGTATGGTTCACACCCGTTCTATTGACTCACTTCTTGTTGCCTTTGTCAGAGATTGAAAGAACTTTTCGTCGTAACCGAAGAGCAACTTGTGAGACCGAAATGGTTGACCAAGTAGCACCACAAACCTTGAGACAACTGGCTGCTCCGGACTTGGAGCAACAACCTCTGACAGTGACCATTCCTGAACTGGAGGCTAGCGTGAATTTCGAGTTGAAGGCTGGATTGATCCACGAATTTTCCACATTTCTATGGCCTGGCTGGAGAAGATCCGAATAAGAATTTAGGCCAATTTCACGCTATTTGCTCTAGTATGAAGCCAAAGGGCATTAGAAAGTGTGCCCTGACTTGTCCTAAGTTGACTAGGGAGTTTTTGGCTAGTCTTAAGGTTGAAATTAACAATAATGGAACCATGAGTCGTATCAAGTTCATTTGGCAAGAGTGGGAATACATTGTGTCTGATAAAGAGTTGAGAGCTATTTTGGGGTTATTGTTGGCCGTACTGAGAACTGGGAAAACACTTTTCGTGACTAGCATCAATCTGTCTGGACTGCAGCAACACGGTCAACTTTCAAGGCGAAGGGTGAATACAAAGCTTACACACCCTTGTTTGGGCCTTGCACATAAGGTTCTTTCTTTTACATTTCTTGGAACGGGAGAGCTCAATAAAATTTATTCTCGTGATTTTAAGTATTTGTGGTGTTTGACTTCAGATAGTGATGAGATCCTGGATTGGGCGAGTCTTTGGGTTGATGTATGCATAAAGACCAGGGATAAGTCTTCGGGCATGATTGGTATGGGAGATATGGTTTTCCTTGTTGCTGAAACTGTTGTTGAGATTCTTGAGAACTTGTTCAACCGTCTTTCCTTTGTTTTGATAAGCCTAACTTGATCCGAGCAAAATGTATGCACAAAAATGTTGTTCATGGTGATAATATTTACACTTAGATTTAGTTTCCACACGATTCTCACATCTTGAACCTTCCAAAGGACCACATGCCTTTTGGTCCCACTACTGAGGATTGGTACTTAGAGCCCGATGTGGTTGTTCCACCACCTGGTGGGAATGAAAAGATGAATGTTGATGAGGAGGAGCCGGAACCCATGATTCATGTTGTGCCCAGATTTGAGGCTAGATCGTCTAGTGGGGCACTTGGGTGTCATAAGGAGTAGATTGAGTTGTATTTTATTTATCATATTACTCTTGATGTTGTTATTGTTTGGATGTTTCTATAGTCGTTTTTGTTGAGGATTTTGAAGTTGAATGTTGTTATCACTAGCCAATTGTTTCTTTGTACAACCTGAGGCCTTTGTGTATTAGATTGAGAGTAGGTGTTTCTTGGCTTACTCGGGACATGCGAGGTCTAGGTATGGAGAAATTTGATGTGTAGTTTAGGAATCATTTGGAGTCATTTTATTTAGTGGCTATTAGCATAGTTTAGAATCATTTGGAGTTATTTTATATGTAATTGCATGATCTGAAGTTGAAGACGTCTTTTGGAAGACTTGAAGATTTGAAGAAACGAAGACAAGAAGACGTTGCAGAGAGGATTTCCACGAGTAAACCGAGTTGTCCCCGCCCGCGGATTAATGCAAATTCAAGATGTCCACGTCAGCGAGGAAGAAATATTCTAAGTGTTGAAGAGCCACGGATAAGCAGCGGGTAAACCCAGAAGGACGCGGATTTCTCGTTGAAGGCCGGATCCGAGTCTGAGTTTTTATGTTATTTGTGAACGCCAGATTTCTCGTTGAAGGCCGGATTTCTCTTTGATTATTTCTATTTTTTCTCAAAATCACCTCAAAAATTTTTACTGCCCGAATTATGAACTTATATTATCGCAACAATTATGAATATTAGCTTGTTATCCGTGAACGCGAAAAACCTCCGTTAAGCCTTGTTTTCAGCAGAACTTTACAGGGGTACGGTGACATATTTGTAATTACTGCGAACTTTAATTTTTTTTTGTTTTTCTCCAAAAGACCTCAAAAATTCCATCACCCACATTATGAATATTATCCCCAAAATTGTAAACATTAGTTTGTTATATGTGAACGCGAAAAACTGCGATTTTTCCTACATTGAATTTTGTTCTCACCCAAACTTCTCTCTACATATAAAAACAAATCAACGTCCAAAACGTTTACCGACTGAATAAATCCACCTAATAAGCATGAAAAAACCATCTTAATAATCATACTCAAAAGTTCAACATAATATAACAGGTAAAACCTAATTCAAACTGATCAGAAGACGAACCAAATCAACATTCACAAATACATTAAGAAGATTCCTCCTCCCCTGCTTCCCCGTCTTTTGAACAAATTATTTTGCTTTGTAAGGGCCAGTTTAATTTAAGGCAATTTACATCATCAAAAAAATACATGAATATAGCAATTTGATGAATTTTGTTCTCACCCAAACTTCTCTCTACGTATAAAAACAAATCAACGTCCAAAACGTTTACCGACTGAATAAATCCACCTAATAAGCATGAACAAACCATCTTAATAATCATACTCAAAAGATCAACATAATATAACAGGTAAACCCTAATTCAAACTGATCAGAAGACGAACCAAATCAACATTCACAATTACATTAAGAAGATTCCTCCTCCCCTGCTTCCCCGTCTTTTGAACAAATTATTTTGCTTTGTAAGGGCCTGTTTAATTTAAGGCAATTTACATCATCAAAAAAATACATGAATATAGCAAGGATCCTGAAAATATTGCTTTTCGTTATCAACAGGATGCCATAAAAATGTTCTTTGCAGTTATAAGCCAGGTTTTCAAAATCGAGATTCTAGGATCGGATTATAAGAGGCCATTTAAATCAGATCGTAGATTCGAATCGAAGAATTGTAAGATTCTACACTATACGAAAAATGTGTATATATTCACAACTTAATATATTTTCATTATATTGTGTTTTAGAATATTCTGAATATGGTATAATTTTCAATATTCAAGATAAAGCATGATGGTAATTAACTATTTATGCTATATACTTAGGATATAATTCCTAATAGTTATTTGTGTGTAATCGCAAAATCGTTTATAAATTGTAGAATTGTATTTAAAATCAAAGTTGTATATAATTCTACTGATTTTATTTCTATAAATTAAGATTCTACAAATAAGACTTATCTAATATATTAAAGCTGAAACTTTTTAAGCTCTTAGAGTGATTTTAGTAGAGTTTCTTAAGTTATTTATATTAGTTTTTAAACAATTATTATTATTAAAAATTAAATAGTCTATAAAAATGTTACAATTATTTGTAAAGTTTTATAGACTATTGTCATAAGTTTAATATCTTGAATTGTCTAAATTTTACTTATCCACAAAAAAACTAATAGTTAACAATCAAACAAACACAAAGAATTTGAAAAAATACTTTACTTAACATAAACAACTTATTGATGTCATAGAAATACAAAATATTATAAATTAAATATAAAATGGGTCAAACTCAATTAAATTTACGAAACATATTCCCGTGGGTTGCTACGCTAGTTCTATATTAAATCACGAATCGTTCCTGCTAAAGTTAATCGTAAAATCGTCAAAATCGTGAATCTACGATTTCAATAACCACATAAAATCGTAGATTTTAATAATCATGGTTATAAAACTTGTACCCTTAATCTAAATAATCTCATTGTCGATCATAACCTAGAGTTCACAATGAACAACATGTAATTCTAAGACAATGACAAATTTTTTTCTCGAAAATATTTTACTTCCTAGAGGTGTGTAAAGCGAAAATTTTGCGAACCTGATTTTCCACACCTAATGTCTTGTTGGAGGGAAGAAGAAATGTTTTTTTCAATCACAATGCTCATCAATTTTTGTTGTTGTCTTGATGGAGCTAATTATTCCATGCATGTAAGAATTCCCTAATTTATCCACGGTTATTACCACTGTATTGTTGTTTTTGTGTTGTTTTTTGTGTTAAAATCTGTTTAGAATAAATATAAAACTATAAATATCTTTTAGATATCATAAATGTAAATTTTGAATTTTATAGAGTAAAACTAGCATGTGTTCCACTGTTATACACGAGATCGCATGTATTAAATATTTTAATAATATAATTATATTTATACTATTAAGTGATATTTTATAGTAAGATTTATTGTTTGTGGTTTATAGTTCATAGCTTAAGTTCTAATTAGATTGATAGTAAAATAAAAAAATAAAAAAATAATGATATATATGAGAAAAAATATAATATAATAGAAAATATAAAAAGGATAATAAATTTTATTAGATATCTTTTTTATTTCATAATTTGGTAAATATTTTTAAGAAAAAAGAGTAGTGTAGTCTATTTTTTTCAAAGTTATAATAATAGTGTAATCTATTGAATTTTTTTCCTTATTTAATCATTTTGTTCAAAGATATATAAGTTAACACAATATAAAATCGGATGATGTGATAAAGGACTTAGCGGATGAGGTGGGATAGCTCAGAGGTTGACACATAGGCGGATGGTCTTGTTTCGGGGGAGTTGATATAAAACTTCGGGTGAAGTTTATATTTCCTAAAGGTAAAAGGGTAAACTCATCACAAAAGTATATAAACAATAAAAAAACTGAAGGATATGGAGAGAGATAAAACAAAATATGATCATTTATTCTATTTTTAAGGGTTGAGATCTCTTAAACTCTACGTGGAGTTGATTTTCCGAACTCCACTAGAACTCAATCCGTGAAAAACTGCTTGTAAAGACGACATGTGTCAAAACAACGTCGTATTCTAGTATATATATAGTTATATAATTTGACTTGACAAACTAAATAAGAGTTCCCTATACAAAATAAAAATTAGAACACATTACACGCTTCACCCTAAAACTCATTTACAATATCATATCCATATTCCTTTTAGTAATTCTACATCTCAAATTTATAATTTCAAAAGCTATTTACAAATTTAACGCTTATTTCAACTTAAATTCGTATATGAGCTTTCATCTTCTCCTCCCCTTTCCTTACCCTATAGTGACACATCAATCTAATATCTCCTCATATTTGGATATCTCAATTCTTTAAACTTGTATCAAACACAGATATCAAATATGAGTCTCATACTCATATATATACTAGTATATAGATATGAAACGGGACCTAATTAACTTTAGCACACCGACCCTCAATATTACTACTTGAATAGATTATTGTTGTATTATGTTGGTCAATGAATATATGAAATCTCTTGGGTTTTGTGAGAAAGAATTAGTACTATCTAACGGGATTTGTTATGAGTTTGCCCTAGTAAAAGCTAGCGACGAACGTTACTCCGTATAAGAAAGTAAAGATGAAGATGGAGATAGGCTTTTAGCGAAGAAAGCGAGGGTGAAAGCGAGAAGAAGTGGAAGCTAGCTAGGTGACAAGGAGTACGTTTCAGCCTTGGTTGCTTGAGGGACCCAACCGAGCCGACAATCTAACTTGATGCATCGCTTTCTTCCTTACTATTTCTTTCTTTCTTTTATCTTCACTCTCACTTGCCTTTGCATTTCATTATCGATCGAGACCTTTCACTCCTCTCAATCCACGCCCATCCCTAACCTTTTTCATCTACCTCCATAATTAATACACACACATAAGTACATAGTTAGCAACAAGTTGATCCATATACCAAACTGTGATCGAGGTTCATCGACCATGCATGTCGTCGTAGCTCATTCATGTACACAAACAAGCACTTTTCAGCATTTCCGTTGCCTTTAACTTTCCTTGTGTCAAATTCATGCACAGGTCAAATTAATTTTAAAAACAATTATCTAGTATTTCTTAAAAAAAGTGTTATTACAAAAATTAATATCATAATAATTTGAAATAAATTTCTAGAGGGGACAACATTCAGACGCTTCCAACCTTTAGATAAAAAAATCAACGCTCCAAATTAAAAAGGAGGAATAAATCGGCGCCTAAATGGGTGTATCTAAAAGACCAAAAATAACTCAAGCTATAATTATTTAATGAGCATGTATTTAATTAATAGAAAATTAGTGTATTGACCCGTGTCATACGTACACGAGAAGTAATTATTATGTAAAGGTTGGAAGCTTGTATAATTGTTGTTGAAAAGAATGATAATTTTTTAAGATTAATTTGTTAATATGATTATCCAATCTATTAATAATTGAAATTGAAGATAAAAAATAATAATTATGTAGCAATTTCAGCCTAAAATCACTCTAAGAGCTCTAAAAGAATTACTTTTAATATATAAAATAGAATGTAATTATTATGCTATTGAGCCTATTAAGGGATAAGCCCATTGAGTGGAAAACTCTTCAATCAAGTATGAAGGGTGATAAAACCCTAGCCCCTACTCTCTCTCTCATTCATTCAATTCTCTTCACTCTTTTTGCATCTCTTCTAGTCTAGAGAGCTTATTGATTGCTTGATTACTGACTTGAACATCGGAGGTGAATCAGGGGATTCCACCACCGCCCCTTTACTTTTCCTTGTGTTTGCAGATTAGGCAAGCAGTTCAACGGTCTTTTCGCAGGAATCGAAGGTCTCTCCCAGAATCTTTCTTTAAGACATTTTTGTGCTCTCACATTTGGTGTCGTATGTGGGAACATGCATCCCTGACTCCCGAGTAGGAAAGAGAAGCTGATCATTGAAGCAAGAATCACATCGATCCATGGATGATCAAGGAAAACTTTGAGGTTCAATCCGTCGATATGGCCCTAGAAAAGAACCATCTCGATGTAGATGGCTCGATGGTGGATCTGAAATTGGGCATCAACTCTCTAGCCCGATGATTTGGCCTCTATGCGGAAGAATCATGGCGAATTCCCCTCTAGAGAACGTCAGAGGGAGTTCTCGCAATTTAGGGTTTCGCAGATCCGGGCTCAAGAAAAACGATCCATGCTCGCGGAAAACACCCTGCTGGGGAGCAAGTCGCCAGGGAAGCTGCGCCCATAGATGAAAGTCCGCGTACGCGGGAAAGGGTTCTGCTGAGAGCATAAATTTGAGCGGTTCTTTGGAGGGTCAAACAATGTCCAAATAACGCAAGGTCGGAGGCTGCAGACTCGTGACGAAGCGAGGTTTCACGAAAGATAAATCATATCAACTGGAGGCCGCCCCCAATATCAGAAAACTCTGCAAAGTAGTATGGTTCCTCCGTATATCGTGTACGTGACAAACTCGGAATTGGTGAGCATGTCGTTGATTAAAGCGAGGTGCAAGAGCACTCTTCTGCAGGGAATATGGACACAAATTTGTCGTCTTACTATGCCTCGAAAAGCAAGTAGAGAACTCTCAGGGGTTCGGATCCGTGTCAATCGAGACATAGACACGATGCACACATATGAAGATTAGGCGTTATCCTCTTGGGTTGATTGTCAATCAAAGAGAGTTCTCTTTTGATGTAGTCCCTCCATTTGAAGATAAACTTGGTCTATCCTTCGAAATCGACAAAGTTAAGTCTATCTAAAATAGTTATTGAATCTTCATGTTTTATGATTGATATACTACAATGAACCTTCTCCGTTGTTTAAATCAAAACCAATATTGCCTTTAGATAGCTAATTCGCTCATGCATTATTTACAATATCTATTTGAGTTTCAGTTGACTTGACTCTTTGAATTTTATGTGAATGCATGAGCAAAATCTCAAGGAGATTACACAAAGGAGAAAGACGTTATTGGCATCATCCCGAGTTACAACTCTCCTCTTCTTGAGATGTGATGAAGTTTTGATTGAATGACAAACATCCACTAATAGTTTACTTGAGTGCGTAGGTATTGTTACTAGTGTGTGTGCAGGAACGAAAGAAGTCTATTTGTGTGTAGACAGGAACGAAGGAAGTCTACTTGTGCATAGACAGGAACAAAGGAAGTACAAGCAGGTACGAAGGAAGTCTTGCTGGACTCCATGAGGCGTAAGGTTACGACGAATGGAAGACAACTGTGAAGAATAAGTTCATCCGGAAGAAGATTATTGGTCGAAGATATCTTGAATAATGGACTTGAAGAATTGTGGAAGAGTTGCATTTCAAAGAAGGAAAGAAGATCTTGTCAAAGAAGGAAAAGAAGATCTCGCCAAATAAGGAAAGTGGCAACTCGACAAGGATGAGCATTGGATGCGCGTGTGAAGAAGTGCCAAAGGAATAAGGAAATATTACGCGGAAGGAATATTTCCTTATACGCTATTGTTTCCTTATTTGTTCAAGGTGGCGCGCCGAAGTGTAAGGCCTAAGGTGACTACTTAGAGAACAAGTTGGAATGTCACACAAAAGGAAATATTCTTAGGAAGAGATTTCCTTGTGAATGAAGAATTAGGAAGCGATTTCCTTTTAGAAAGATATTGTGAGATTTATGGTAATATTAGAACGGCTAGATTGTTAGTTAGGTTTGAGCTATTTAGTGTGCTATATATTGCATGGGAACTGCATAGCTTAGTAAGACTTTGAAGAGCGAAAACCTAATACTCGGTTTAGAGTTGTTCTACGTGTGTGCGATTGAGATTCAAGTGAGAAGAGTGATCCAAGATCTAGCTTGGACGTCTAGGTGAGTGATCCAAGTTCTATTGTAATCAAGATATCAATACAACAAGTAGACTCGTTCAAACTCTCTCTAGTGAAAGCTAGAGAAAAGTGGTTTTTTGCCTCGAGGACTTATTGGTACATGGGGTGTTTCCACTATATATCATCGTGTTCAGGTTTGGTTTACATTATTGTTTGTCTTTCTGCACTATCTACTTGTCAAGGAACAATAGCTTTTGTTCCTTGAGTTTTTATACGCTAATCGATCCAATAATTGGTATCAGAGTCTGGTCTCTAGATTGTTTCAATTAGCTTTGCAGGAAAATATGTCATCCAACAATGCAATCAATGATTCATTCTAGAAACCCCCAATGCTTAAGTCAGGAGAGTATGATTGGTGGTGCATTCAGTTTGAGTCACATACTCAGTCTCTTGACGCCCAGATCTGGAGAGTTATTGAATTTGGTGATGTCATCATCCTTGGCTTGAATGATGATGACAAAACCAAAGAGAAGAAGAGATCTGACTATAGTGACGCAGACTACAAGATCCTTGAGAAGAACGCCAGGGCTAAAAAGATCCTTCACATGGCTCTAAGTCCAGGCGATCTTCGAAAGATTCTTAAGTACAAGACCGCCAAGGAAATCTGGGATGCACTAAAGAGGACATACTAGGGAAGTAACGATGTCAAGAGGAATAGACTCCTTGCTGCTCAAAAGGACTATGAGCAAGCTGTGCAGGAGAAAGGTGAATCCTTGGAAGACTTCCATGCAAGGTTTGAAGGCTATGTGAGTCAAATTGAATTTCTGGGTGAAGAGCTCCCTCAGTGGAAAGTCACATATTAATTCATGCAAGCACTGAACGCCCAATGGGACGAGTTCATCAACGCCCTTCAAGCTCAAAGCGATATCAAAGATTGTTGTGTGCCGTCTCAAGAGTCACTCTGGAATTCTTGAGAGGAAACCCTTGACAAGGAAAGATACGGACAAAGGAAAATCAATTGCCTTAAAGGTAGAAAAAGGCCTTTGATCTGTCCCAGATGGAAGACCATGAAATTGAAGAGGACGACACAGTTGTCCTCATCATAAGAGCCTTCAGGAAAGCATGGAGAGGAGGAGAGACACGTCGCACCGAAGGTAACCAAAGTCCAAAAGAAATTATTTGCTATAATTGCCAAAAAGCAGGTCACTTCGCCAGGAATTGCTTCAAGAAAAGAGTAGAGGAACCACCTGAGAAATGCGCAATGATGGCAACCTGGGAAGGAACAAAAGACAACCTATGTCTCATGGCAACCGGGAGTAATCAAGATGACGCCAACCAGGTACCTATTCATTCTTGGTATATAGATAGTGTTTGCTCATGTCACATCACAGGGAACAAAGAATGGTTTCAATCACTAAATTTCCAAGGCGGAGGCTCCATCACCTTCAGGAACAAAAGCAAAGGAGAAGTTCAAGGAATAGGCAAGGTAAGTATCTCCGACAAACTCTTTGTCAATAATGTGAATCTAGTAGACAATCTTGGTTTTGTCTTGTTAAGCGTGGCTCAACTATGTCAAAAAGGGAAGAATAGGGTTGTTTTTACTACTAATGACTGTCAAGTTGAGAGTTTAAGTTCAGGGAAGATTCTCCTAAAAGGAATATGTATCAACAACATCTACAAAGTAGACTCAACCTTTATTCCGGAGGAGGATCTTTGCTTTACCTCTATTAAAGAGGACTCTCTCCTTTGGCACAAAAGATTTTGTCATGCAGGTTTGTCACACCTTTAAAAGCTCTACTAAAAGGACCTGGTAACCGGTCTCCCCAAAGTAGAAGCCATCCAAGACATGGTGTGCTCATCATGCATAAGAGGCAAGCAAGTAAGGTCCTCCTTCAAATCCAAAAGGGAGGTAAGCACTTCTCGTCCTTTAGAGATGATCCACATGGATCTATGTGGACCTATGCGTACACAAAGCCGTGGAGGAAATAGATATGTTTTTGTTATTGTGGATGACTATTCTAGGTACACCTGGACCATATTTTTGTATTCAAAAGATGAAGTCTTTGAGGAGTTTAAAGCATGGCTAAAAATCGTGGAGAGCAAACTGGGAGTCTCCTTAGTCTCTATACACTCCGACCACGGAACTGAGTTCAAAAACTCTCAGTTCTATGATCTGTGTAGGAACAAAGGGATAAACCACAACTTCTCAGCCCCAAGAACTCCTCAGCAAAACGGAGTCATGGAAAGGAACAATAGGACTTTGGAAGACATGACAAGAACTCTCCTAATCTCCAGCAATCTTCCAAAGAACTTCTGGGCTGAAGCACTCAACGCCTCATGCTACGTACTAAACAGAGCCACTCTCAGACCTATCATCAACAAAACCGCCTATGAACTCCTAAATGGAAGAAAGTCAAGTGTATCTCATCTTAAAGTATTTGGATGTAGATGCTTTATTCACAACAATGGGAAGGAAAACTCCGGAAAATTTGATCCAAGAAGCGATGAAGGTACATTCGTGGGATACTCTCTCCAAAGCAAAGCTTACAAGGTCTTCAATAGGCGAACAGGAAAAATTGAAGAAAGCATTCATGTCATCTTCGATGAGTCCACTATGGCTGGTGAAGCCATACAAGAAGGAGATAGCACACCCTACACGCAGGAAGATAACTTCGATCTAGTCGAAGTTGCCAATCTCGGGGAACAAAGCCCGAATAGTGGTGACCCGAATCAAGTCTCAAAGTCCGACAAATCAGGTGAAAGCAACTCTGAGGAAACAGAGGAAGAAAGTGATGAAGAGATCAACAACAATCCCGACAGTCCGGATGGAAGTCCCTCCCCAGGGAACACAGCAGAAGAATGCGTTAACGAGGAACCTGCCACAGAAATCAGATGCACCTCTCGAAGCAATGGACCACCAGGATGGATGGATGACTACATATGTAATGCAGTCATATAAGACTCATTACCTTCAAACACAATCACGAACAATCCTAGCGAAGGTACGTCATCTCTCTTACCCTCTAATGAATTTTGTGCTTTCACCTCCTTTGTCTCTCTAGCAGAACCAAAAACAGTAGATGAAGCCCTAAAGGATCCAGAATGGGTCAAAGCTATGCAAGACGAGCTTCATCAGTTTGAAAGAAACAAGGTATGGAGACTTGTTCCTAATCTAGGGAACAGAACCATAACAGGAACAAAATGGGTCTTCAGAAATAAGCTAGATGACAAAGGACATGTAACAAGAAACAAAGCAAGACTGGTGGTAAAAGGATACAACCAAAAGGAGGGGATAGACTACAACGAAAGCTTTGCTCCAGTGGCCAGATTGGAAGCTATAAGATTACTAATCGCTTACTCAGCACATCATGGTTTCAAGCTTCAACAGATGGACGTAAAGACTGCCTTCCTCAACGGGGAACTCAAGGAAGAGGTCTTTGTGGAACAAACTCCTGGGTTTGTTGATTCAGCTCATCCAGACCACGTCTATGTACTGGACAAAGCTCTTTACGGTCTCAAACAAGCCCCTCGAGCATGGTATGAAAGACTATCTCTCCATCTATTGTCCAATGGGTATGTTCGTGGAGAGGTAGACAGAACCTTGTTTCTCTTGAGGGAAGGAAAGGACACCCTGGTTGTGCAAGTCTATGTGGACGACATCATCTTTGGATCTACAAACAACAAGCTGGTGGAAAGATTTGTCAAACTCATGGAAAGTGAATTCGAGATGAGCATGGTAGGTGAACTCAAATTCTTTCTCGGGCTACAAGTAATACAAGGAGATGATGGAACTAGAGTCCATCAACAAAAGTACCTCAAAGAAGTAGTCAAGAAGTTTGGAATAGCAAACTCCAAGCCATATGCAACCCCAATCTCTCCTAATGACTCTCTGGGCAAAGATGAGAGCGGTAGCAATGAAGATCAATCTCTCTAAAAAGCAATGATTGGATCCCTACTCTACTTAACTGCCAGCCTACCTGACATAATGTACAGTGTGTGTCTATGTGCAAGATTTCAAGCTGGTCTAAGAGAATCACACACCATTGCAGTCAAGAGGATTCTAAGGTACCTAAGGGGAACAGATGATTTGTGCCTTTGGTATCCCAGGGGAGGAAGCATGAGCCTCATAGGATATACAGACGCAGATTTCGCAGGGAACATAGTAGATCGCAAGTCTACATCTGGCATGGCTCAGTTTTTAGGACCATGTCTTGTATCATGGGGATCAAAGAAGCAGACCACGGTGGCCCTCTCCACAGCTGAAGCCGAATACATAGCAGCCGCAGCCTGTTGCTCACAACTCCTATGGCTCAAACAACATCTAAGTGATTTCGGTATCAATCTCAATTCAGTACCTATTCTTTGTGATAATACTAGTGCTATAAATATTGCTAAGAATCATGTGCAACATTCTAGAACAAAACATATTGAGATTAGACACCACTTTCTAAGAGACTGTGTTGAAAAGGGGCTTGTAACAATGGAATTCGTTCACACTGAGGAACAAATCGCAGACATCTTCACCAAGGCACCAAACAAGGAACCTTTTGAAAGGCTGCGTCTAGAACTTGGTATGATTTCTGTCGAATAATTTTGTCTATTCCTAAGAACCTCCCATGACTGGTTGAAGTCTGAGTGATAATTTGTCGTTATCTATAGGATTATATGAACATGTGATAGTAATTCGTTGGTGTGAGTTATCTGTTTCTTCTTGTCTTGATTAATCTCTCTAGTCTTGAAATCTATTTGAATTCGAAATGCTAGCACCATATATTCTTTACATGATAAGGTCTTATTTGTTGCCCAAAAGAGTCCTCTTGATGATTTGAACCCTCATTATAAGCCCAAAGGATAGAGGATCTCTACAGCCGTCCCTGAAGCCTTGTCATGATTGCACATTCCTATGAGCCTCTTGTATTCATCTACATCCGGAATCTCTCATCATGACTTAGTAAACTCACTTTTTCATCTATGATTTTTGTATAATGTTCTATTGTACCACCTTTGGTAACTCACCCCCACATTATACTATTCTATTCTTTTTGGAAAAATTGTGAAAGTGGAATGAATGTTCTGGTCCTCAAAGAAGGAAAGGAGACGAGGTCTCAGGATGACATGAAAAGAAGTTTCCGGTATGTTACTCAAGTAAGCGGTGTTGTCTTTGAAAAGGTGAAGCGGTACCCAAAACCCTAAGATCTTATCAATTTGGAAAAGGATCTTTTTCTTTCCAAATTGAAACGATTTTCATCCATTATACATACCCCTCCCTCAAAATACCAAAACCACCTCCTCAAAATCATTGACCCTCTCCCACGCATCTCAACTCCGTAAGTGTCATTCACTCATCACCGCCCTCCTCCATCTTCAACCCTACAACCGCCCTCATCACCCTCTCCTCAATAACATCCATCAATCTATTCTGATATACACACTAACCCAACAAGTAAGGTTGCTAAAGGATCACCCAATGATGTTTCCAAGATTGTGATGACTAAGGATGAAGATTACAAAAATTGGAAGAATGGTTACTGATAAGCGGTGTTTTACATACCGCAACTATGGATTATTAGCTAGTTTTGTATAGGATTATGTTATTTGTTTCTATGTAATCTGTATCATGGAGCTGTTCGAGAGAAGATTTACATACGAGATTCCAAGAGATGATACAAGCATTGGAAGCATTGAAGCATAAGGAAAGAAGCTGCTGAAGACGAAGACGAAGACGAAGACTTGAAGAAATCAGCAGCTGCTGCCTCAGACAACATAGCCACACTCGCGGGTCTCAAGCCGCACCCGCGGGTTTCATCCTCAGCCAAGGATCCGAGAGAGTTAAAGTCGCGCCCGCGGGTCCCAAACTACGCCCGCGGCCCTCTGCCAACCTGAAAATATGGAGAATCCAAAACCGCGCCCGCGGCTATCAACCCGCGGGTGAGGTTCCTCGACAGAAGAATCAAATTGATGTCTTTGCCATTTCAAGTAATTTGTGTTCAATTCTGTAACTTTCTACACGTTTTGTTAACCTTAATTCGGCTGTTACAATAGCTGAATACTATTTAAGTTGTGGATGATCATCCTTGATCATCTAACCTTTGTTTTGCATAAGTTTTTGGAGAGTTTTTCACAAACTTATGAGTTGCTAAAGTTCTTTGTTTCACTTGCCGTTTGAAGCTTTTGGATTCAACAAGTTGTGAGTTTATCCTTTCCCTTTGTCTACTCTTTGATTGTCTCAACTCTCTTGTTTGTATTGTCGATGAACTAGATTTACTACTTTAGATTGATCACCTAAGTTAGTTTTATCTTATTCATATTGCTAGAGTTTGATACTTCTTGTTGAATTATCATACTTGTTGTGTAGCACAATCTATTTGCATGAACTAGTTGTGATTGTTATTAGAGAAGAGAGTTGAGTACATGTCGAGTATCCGACTAGTTGTCCATGATATTGCATGTATCTATCTATTCCTGAATGCATTGCTACTTTGTTATTGAACTTTGATAGTTTCAAAGTTATAATCGAGTAAGGGTTGTTAGGACTAGTTGGACTAATAACTATTCAAGAACAGGAATTAGAACGATCACTTGAGAACTTGACATAGGGATGAAAAGGATTCTAAGATCAACTTGTTAATCTAATTGTGGATAATCGCTAAGTGGAACACTTCGCTTAATATTGTTATAACCAAGTTGACATTCGATACTTCGTATCAAAACCACAAAACCCCCCCTTTGGTTACGATTATTGGTTAGTCATTGTAATAACTTAAGAATTTGATAAACTGATTCTCTTGGGATTCGACCCTTGCTTGCGCACTATATTACTTAGTTTGCATGTTAGGATTACTTGACTTGGCACACGACAAATTCGCCTCGTCAAATTTGGCGCCGTTGCCGGGGAATCAAATTTTCTTATTTTTAAGTTCTTATTTTGATTAACATAAGTGTTGACTAGTGAATGGTCAACACCTGGTCTACTAATCAGCCTCTTTCTATTCTTGATTCAGAGATCGAGAGACCTTTTCATCGGAATCGAAGAGAGAACAGAGTCAGGACTGAGACAGTAGAAATGGCCGATCGAGAAGCTCTTGCTGAAGTGCAGCGTCAATTGGCTGACATGCAGTTGGTCGTTAACGCTCAACGGGAGCTAATTGAGACAAGGCTACCAGGAGGAGGTGTTACTCGCACTTTGAGAGAGCGGCAAACACCGAACCTGACACAGCAACCTCAAGCTGTGGTTATTCCACCCCTTGCTCATGGGGTGACTTTCGAGCTCAAGTCGGGGGTGATCAATTTGCTCCCAAGTTTCCATGGTTTGGCTGGTGAGGATCCAATCATGCATTTGAACCAATTTCATGACATTTGCATGACGACCAAACCGCCAAATGTCACGGAAGAGCAGATCAAGATGAGAGCCTTTGGGTTCACTTTGAAGGATGGTGCTCGTTCTTGGTATTACCATTTGCCAACCGGTTCGGTTGATAATTGGGAAAAGTTGCACAAGGTGTTCTTGAGCAAGTATTTTCCGGTGAAGAAGGCGAATGCTCTCAAGAAGGAGATAGCCCATGTCGAGCAAAGTGAAGACGAAACTCTCTATGACTACCTTGAACTCTTCAAGGGGTTGTGTGCTTCGTGCCCTTTTCATGGGTATGATACCGAGGATCTAGTGCTTTACATTAGCAATGGTCTCCTTAACCAAGAAAGGAGGATGGTTGATGCTGCGTGTGGTGGGAATATTCTCAACATGACGCCGGAGGATGCCATGGAGAAATTGCAAGATATGGCTGAGAGCACAAGGAGTTTTGGTAGGATATACACCAAAAAGGGAGTGCACGCAGCAAGTTCAGGGGATCCCACTCTTGTAGCTGAGCTTGTAGAGTTGAAGAAGATGGTCTCTCAGTTGCAAAAAGGACAACAACAACAAGTAAAGGTATGTGGTATTTGTGCTGACCCTTCTCATTTTACAGATAAATGCCCTGAGCTTGAAGGTGAAGACGTTGTTGAAGTCAATGCTGCTGCTGGTGGGTATGGACCCCCACGACCTCGTGGTGATCAACAAAACAACTACAACCCGAGGTATAGAGACCATCCCAATTTTCGGTGGCGTGATCCAAATGAGCCCCAACAACAAGCTCAAGGCCCTCAACCCAATGCTGGACCATCTACTGCGGAACTGCTGAGATCCTTGACTCAACACTTCACAACTCATGTTCAAACGACCGAGTCGAGCATCAAGAACATGGAGAAGCAAATTGGGCAGTTGGCTGAAGCTGTAACCACCAATGCACAACAAAATTCCAATTCTCTACCGTCCCAAACAGTGTTGAATCCAACTAGAAATGTAAGTGCAGTGACAACAAGAAGTGGTAAGATTTTAGGGGAAACCAAAAACCTTGTCGAGGCTTCTGCAGAAAAGTTGAATTCTGAGGACAACCGAGAGCCGCGCCCGCGGGTCGAAAACCGCGCCCGCGGGTCGAAAACCGCGCCCCGCGGGTCGAAAACCGCGCCCGCGGGTCGAAAACCGCGCCCGCGGGTCGAAAACCGCGCCCGCGGGTCGAAAACCGCGCCCGCGGGTCGAAAACCGCGCCCGCGGGTCGAAAACCGCGCCCGCGGCTCCTCTACTAAGCCAGAAATCAATTTGACTGAAGAGCCGCGCCCGCGGGTTGAAAACCGCGCCTGCGGCTCCTCTACTGAGGTAAATCTTTCGGACTTTCCTTCACAAAATGCTGAACTCGAAGTGGAGGATCGGGGGGATTTCCAGTTGAGACAGGACAACTACGTTCGCCCCAACTTTCCACCTCTCGACTCCACCAAGCCTCCCGCCCCGTTTCCCGATGCCCTTAGGAACACCAAAAGGCCGGAAAACGACAAGGAGTTGTTTGAGACGTTTAGCAAATGTGAGGTAAACATCCCCTTGCTCAAGTTAATTAAAAGCATTCCTCGATATGCAAAGTTTTTAAAAGAACTCTGCACAATCAAGAGGAATCAAAAGTTGAAAGGGCAACAAAAGGTGACGGTAAGCGAGCGTGTCTCCGCTGTATTTGAAAGGCGAATGCCTAAGAAGTGCAACGATCTGGGCATGGTCATCATACCTTTCCGTATAGGTGACACACATTTTGAACGAGCCATGCTCGATTTGGGTGCATCGATAAATGTGTTGCCTTACTCTCTTTATAAGATTCTCGGGTGAGGTCCACTTCATGAAACTGGAATTGTTATTCAACTAGCCGATAGGTCCACCGTGTATCCTAAAGGTGTAGTTGAAAACGTTTTGGTTATGGTGGATAATTTGTTCTTTCCCGCTGATTTCTTTGTGTTAGACATGGAACATGATGGGCAAGCTGCTCCTATTTTGCTTGGGAGGCCCTTCATGCGAACCGTTAACACAAAGATTGATTTGGCTAGTGGATCTCTTACTTTAGAGTTCGATGGGGAAATAGTTCAATTTAACATTTTTGATGCTATGAAACACCCCGTCGAAGATGCTGCGTCTATTTGTTCAATTGATGTAATTGATCCTATAGTCCAAGATGTTTTCAATATCTTTGGCTTAGATGAATTACAAAGTGTATTAGAACACATCATCGTTCACTCACCAACACTTGATTTGTCTCTTCCACCTGAGATTCAAAGTGTTCTAGCTCGTCTAGACGCTTCGGGTAGAATTTTGGCCGGTCGGCCCATGCTACTAACTTTGGAGAGCGAAAAGCTTCTTCCTTCTATTGTGCAGGCACCGGTTGTAGAGCTCAAGCAATTACCCGAGCACTTGAAGTATGCTTTTCTTGGGGAAAATGATACCCTCCCGGTAATCATTTCAAGCAAGTTGACATGTGAACAAGAGAGAAGGTTGGTGATGGTGCTGAAAGAACACATTACCGCTCTTGGGTGGACCATTGCTGACATCAAGGGAATTAGCCCTTCCACCTGTATGCACAGGATCCTTCTTGAGGAAGGTGCTAAACCCTCTAGGCAACCCCAAAGAAGGTTAAACCCACCTATGATGGAGGTGGTCAAGAAGGAGGTGCTGAAACTTCTTCAAGCTGACATGATCTACCCCATTTCGGATAGTCAATGGGTGAGTCCAACTCAATGTGTCCCTAAGAAGGGGGGCATAACATTGGTAGAGAATCAACAAGGTGAGATGGTTCCTACCCGAACTCAAACGGGTTGGAGAGTATGCATTGACTACCGCAAGCTGAACGCGGTAACCCGAAAAGATCATTTCCCCCTCCCTTTTATTGATCAAATGCTTGAACGACTTGCCGGTCGTCCGTATTATTGCTTTCTAGATGGGTATTCAGGGTATCTTCAGGTGGCTATTGCACCCGAAGATCAAGAGAAGACGACGTTTACATGTCCCTTTGGCACTTTTGCATATCGTAGGATGCCTTTTGGATTATGTAACGCGCCCGGGACCTTTCAACGATGTATGGTAAGTATCTTCTCGGAATACATTGAACATTTCATAGAAGTTTTTATGGATGATTTTACGGTACATGGGGATAGCTTTGATGCATGTTTAAATCATTTGTCACTTGTGCTTAAAAGATGTGTAGATACTAATCTAGTATTGAATTCTGAAAAGTGTCATTTTATGGTTGAACAAGGGATAGTATTGGGGCACATAATTTCAGCTAGGGGTATTGAGGTCGATAAGGCAAAGATTGACGTCATTCAATCGTTGCCTTATCCTACTAATGTGCGTGAAGTGCTTTCTTTCCTAGGCCATGCAGGTTTTTATCGCAGGTTTATCAAAGACTTCTCTAAGATCTCCACGCCCCTATGTGAGCTTTTGAAAAAGGAAGCTACTTTTGACATGTCGAATGTGTGCAAGAAGGCATTCGACACTCTGAAAGCCCACCTCACCGAAGCACCAATCATCCAAGTACCCGATTGGTCTCTACCCTTTGAGATCATGTGTGATGCTAGTGATCACGCGGTGGGAGCCGTTCTTGGTCAAAAAGTCGGAAGAGCAATGCACGTCATCTACTATGCTTCCACGACTTTGAACGGAGCTCAGAGGAATTACTCCACCACGGAAAAGGAGTTGCTAGCCGTGGTGTTTGCCCTTGAAAAATTTCGGCAATATCTTTTGGGCACGAAGGTGATTATCCCCACGAACCACGCTGCTCTTCGTTATCTCATGACGAAGAAGGAATCAAAGCCAAGACTCATTCGATGGGTTTTGCTCTTAAGCGAGTTCAATGTGGAAATCCGGGACAAGAAGGGAGTCGAAAACTCCGTAGCTGATCATTTGAGCCGGATTGTGCACGAGGACGGTAAATTACAGGTTCAAATTCAAGGTACGTTCCCGGATGAAAACTTGTATCAAATTTATTTTGTAAATTCTGCTTCTGCTGAGAACAAACCGCACCCGCGGCGCGAAACCCGCACCCGCGGTTTGAGCTCTCAAAAATTTCGGAAAAAGGTGAACCGCGCCCGCGGCTCGGAAACCGCACCCGCGGTTTGTGTTTGCCAGAAGTCTCAGTGCAAGGAGAACCGCGACCGCGTCTCGATAACCGCGATCGCGGTTTTCTGACAGCAGAGTATGCAGAAATTGACCCCGAATACAAGCTTTTCGCCCTCCGGTCTTTCAAACCATGGTTTGCCGACATCGTGAACTACCTGGTTCGCGAAGAATTCCCGCCGAACTACACCAAAGCTCAAAAAGATCGGATCAAGCGGGAATCACGTTTCTACGTTTGGGATGACCCCTACCTTTGGAGACATTGTGTTGACAAGGTAATCCGACGATGCCTCCCGGATAACGAGGTACAGTCTGTCCTTACTTTTTGTCATTCTCATGCATGTGGGGGGCATTTTGGGGCTAATAAAACGGCTAGGAAGGTATTGGACGCCGGCTTCTATTGGCTACACATCTTTCGGGATGCGTTTGCCTTTTGCAAAGCTTGAGACCGATGCCAAAGGGTCGGGAAAATTTCTAAACGAAATGAGATGCCACAAACACCATTAGTCTTTTGTGAGATTTTTGATGTTTGGGGTATTGATTTCATGAGACCCTTTCCTAGTTCGTTTGGGAATTTATACATTTTACTTGCGGTGGACTACGTTTCCAAATGGGTGGAAGCGAAGGCCACCAGAACTGATGATTCCCGAGTGGTAGCAGGTTTCTTGAAGGAGAATATTTTTTCTCGTTTTGGGATTCCAAAGGCTCTTATAAGTGACCAAGGTACTCACTTTTGCAACAAGACGGTGAGTGCACTTTTAAAGAAGTACCATGTCACTCAACGAGTCTCAACTGCTTATCACCCCCAATCCAATGGACAAGCTGAGGTGTCCAATAGGCAAATCAAGGGGATTCTGGAAAAGACGGTGGCTCCTAATCGGAAGGATTGGAGTATAAGGTTGGATGATGCGCTTTGGGCGTATAGGACCGCCTACAAAACTCCAATAGGAATGTCCCCATATCGACTTGTGTTTGGGAAGGCTTGTCACCTTCCGGTGGAGTTAGAGCACAAGGCGTGGTGGGCGGTGCAAAAATGCAACATGGAGTTGGATGAGGTAGGCGACTTTAGGAAGTTGCAAATCCAAGAGCTTGAAGAGATACGCCGGGATGCGTATGAGAATGCGGTGATCTACAAGGAAAAGACGAAGGCTTGGCACGACAAGAACATCTTGAGGAAAGATTTCAAGGTGGGAGACAAGGTCTTGCTCTACAAATATCGTCTTCAACTTTTTCCGGGTAAGTTGCGATCCCGGTGAAATGGCCCGTATGTTGTTGCTCGCGTCTTTCCTCATGGCGCCGTGGAGTTGTTTGACAAAGACAACCACAACGTTTTCAAGGTGAATGGTCAAAGGTTAAAACCTTACCATGAGGGATTCACCAAAGTGTCTTTCGATGAAATGGCTCTAGAAGAGCCAACTTTTGAAAATTGAAGACGGGAAACCAAGTCGAGCCACGACTCTAACCAAGGCGCTGCTTGGGAGGCAACCCAGGGTATTCTTCTTTTCCCTTGAATTTCATTTTCTTTTTAATTGTTTTGTTTTCTATTTTCTAGGAAGTCAAGACGAGAAGACGATGGTCGTTTGCTACTAAAGGAATTGACGGTTCTTCTTTTCGTTTATAAAAAAACAAAAAAAAAAACAAAAGAAAAAACAAAGAAAAGGAATTGACGGTTCATCTTCTACCCTTTTCCATCTCAGATTTCATCTTCTATCCTTTTCCATCTCAGATTTCATCTTCTACCCTTTTCCATCTCAGATTTCATCTTCTACCCTTCTTCATCTCGGATTTCATTCTCTACCTCCCACCACATAAAAATCCTCCCATCCCTCCAATCATACCCTACCTCCCACTTCTCTTTCTCTCAACACCAAAATCCTCCCACCAAACCCTTCTCTTTCCCAACACCAACATCCTCCCACCAAGCCCTCTTCCACAGCCGCACCTCCGTCCACCGCGACCACCGCCGGAATCCAACCGCAACCACGGCTCAAAAACCCGCACCCGCGGCCTCGCCCTGTCAAAAAGCTTTCCGCCTCGCCGAACCCGCACCCGCACCTGCGGCTCAACACCCGCGCCCGCGGCTTCGTCTTGCCAAGCAGTTCTCCGCCTCGCAGAAACCGCACCCGCGGCTTACAACCCGCGCCAACGGCTTTCGCCTCTGTCGTCCATTTTTCCTGATTTCGGTAAGTTTTTCCGACAACCGCACTCATCGTTGTTGATTTTCTTACGCCTCGGGGAGGGCTTTTTGCTATTGTGCTGCTGCTGCTGCTTGGTATCTTTGTTGTGTGCGGATTTGTGGTAGCATTTGGTTTGTGTATACACTTTGATGGCTGCAGCAGGAACGTCTCGAGCCCACAAAAATGATTTGTGGCAACAACAGGTTCAGGCTAACTTAGTTTTTTTAAGGGCTAAGCAGTGTGTAGCCACCAGATTTTTCCATCGACGTACGCTCGATGATTTGGGTATGACTGCGTGCACTGAGGCCATGCTTGAGCACGCAGGGTTGCATGGTTTCTTGTTCAGGTCAGCTCCCACTCATGCCGAGGCTACCTATCAGTTTCTGGCGAGCCTCAAGTCCAAGACCGTCTCGGAGACCACCTTCATCTCGGCCATCCAGTTCATTTACAATGGACGATCCTTTACGGTTCAGGCTGAACAGCTGCGCCACATCTTGGGAATCTCTCAGGTTCCCTCTGCAGATTATGACACTATAGTTGGTGACAGCCCTACACAGGTCTGGTACACATGGACGGGACAAGTTCGGGACACCCATGGTAATGATTATAATGCTAAGATGTCTCATCCATGTCTCCGCCTGACACAGCGGGCCCTATCTATGGCCTTCTTTGGGCTTTCTGAGGTGAACAAGGTGCCTGCCTACCAGCTGAAGTATCTATATGCTCTTATGCCGGAATGTCAGGTAATTCCGGATTGACTCTCACTTTTTGTTCACTCATGTAAGACAACCCGCTCGAAACCAAGGGGTCAGATTGCTTTGGGTGGCATGATCACCCTCATCTTAGAGGCTGTCGTCCCCGACTGGGAGACTCTTGACTGCGTAGGTAGTCCGGACCCCTCAATGGGTCCCTATTTGCTGGATGTCACATTTCTGCAGACTCGACTTAGGTGGCTCAAGTCGGTTACAGTAAATGCGGACGAGCGTATGTGGGTTTGGCTCGATCCTCCCGAGATTGCTCTCACAGAGGACTTTGCTTATGGGCCAGCACATACTTTTAGGATCAACCCAGCACCCGCTCCCCCTCGTGCAGCTGCTCGACGACGAGCTCACGGTGGGATCAACATCCAGGAGCAGGTTCAGCAGCTGGATCAGCAGCCAGTTGACCTTGAGGATGAGGATGATGATGACTTCCAGGAGCCTGCCCCTCGTTTTCAGCCTCAGAGGCAATGGGGCGAAGGCTCATCATCTGCAACTCCTGCTGACATACCTTGGGAGCAACGTCTTTTCGAGCGGATTGAGTTTGTCTACCAGTCGGTTCAGTGAACTTCTTTCTCTCTTCCTCATTATTTTTCTATGTCTTACACACTGAGGGCATTGTGCACTTCAAGTATGGGGGAGGGAAATTAGTTCATTGCTTATCCTAGAGTAGTTTCATTTCCTTGTTATTTCCCTTCGGTTTTTATTTGGTTTGTACTTTGCATGGAATTAAAAACAGAAAAAGCCACCAAAATACGAAAAAAGGCAAATGAAAATCCTGGGATGGAAAAATCCATGCAATAAGCGGGTAGTTCGGGTTGCATTAGGCTTGGCAAAAAAAAAAAGGACTTGAGGGCGGTAAGGAATGGTGAGATTGAAAATGAAATGAGTGGCTAGGTGAAAACCTTTCGAGGCGCCTAGGCAAAATGAGTGAAATGAGTGTCTTAGGACAAAATTTTTTGCATGTTAACCACTATGGAAGACCAAATTGATAGATTTCTTTCTCATCATATTGTTTGTATACTAAATGTGTTAGTGATTTGTAGTTTCTTTCTTTTTCATACTTCCTGAGATCTTCGAGTGATTATTGTAAAAGAGTAAGTTTCTTTTAGCTTACTCGGGGACGAGCAAGGTCTAAGTATGGGGGAGTTTGATAAGCGGTGTTTTACATACCGCAACTATGGATTATTAGCTAGTTTTGTATAGGATTATGTTATTTGTTTCTATGTAATCTGTATCATGGAGCTGTTCGAGAGAAGATTTACATACGAGATTCCAAGAGATGATACAAGCATTGGAAGCATTGAAGCATAAGGAAGAAGCTGCTGAAGACGAAGACGAAGACTTGAAGAAATCAGCAGCTGCTGCCTCAGACAACATAGCCGCACCCGCGGGTTTCATCCTCAGCCAAGGATCCGAGAGAGCTAAAGCCGCGCCCGCGGGTCCCAAACCGCGCCCGCGGCCCTCTGCCAACCTGAAAATATGGAGAATCCAAAACCGCGCCCGCGGCTATCAACCCGCGGGTGCGGTTCCTCGACAGAAGAATCAAATTGATGTCTTTGCCATTTGAAGTAATTTGTGTTCAATTCTGTAACTTTCTACACGTTTTGTTAACCTTAATTCGGCTGTTACAATAGCTGAATACTATTTAAGTTGTGGATGATCATCCTTGATCATCTAACCTTTGTTTTGCATAAGTTTTTGGAGAGTTTTTCACAAACTTATGAGTTGCTAAAGTTCTTTGTTTCACTTGGCGTTTGAAGCTTTTGGATTCAACAAGTTGTGAGTTTATCCTTTCCCTTTGTCTACTCTTTGATTGTCTCAACTCTCTTGTTTGTATTGTCGATGAACTAGATTTACTACTTTAGATTGATCACCTAAGTTAGTTTTATCTTATTCATATTGCTAGAGTTTGATACTTCTAGTTGAATTATCATACTTGTTGTGTAGCACAATCTATTTGCATGAACTAGTTGTGATTGTTATTAGAGAAGAGAGTTGAGTACATGTCGAGTATCCGACTAGTTGTCCATGATATTGCATGTATCTATCTATTCCTGAATGCATTGCTACTTTGTTATTGAACTTTGATAGTTTCAAAGTTATAATCGAGTAAGGGTTGTTAGGACTAGTTGGACTAATAACTATTCAAGAACAGGAATTAGAACGATCACTTGAGAACTTGACATAGGGATGAAAAGGATTCTAAGATCAACTTGTTAATCTAATTGTGGATAATCGCTAAGTGGAACACTTCGCTTAATATTGTTATAACCAAGTTGACATTCGATACTTCGTATCAAAACCACAAAACCCCCCCTTTGGTTACGATTATTGGTTAGTCATTGTAATAACTTAAGAATTTGATAAACTGATTCTCTTGGGATTCGACCCTTGCTTGCGCACTATATTACTTAGTTTGCATGTTAGGATTACTTGACTTGGCACACGACAAATTTGCCTCGTCGGTTATTAAAGAAGGAAGTCTTCTGAGTACAGATATCGGGTAGGTTTGATACCCTCATACAAGTAACAGAGACATTCAAGAAGGTCGTGTACAGTGAAAAGCTGGGTCGGTTTAATGGCTTCAGTTACAGTAGTTTCCAAAGGAACAACATGAAGAAGCAGGTGAAAAAGTTAACAAGACAAGCTGGGTTCCGAACTCTAGGTTCGGAAAATTTGAAAAGTCGCCACTTCAGAGTAATCTGGCCTCATTCTTCAAAAGGAACAGACAATCTCTGACTACATTCTAATTACTCCAACCCCACTCTTCTTTCCTACCCACATTATCCCTCTTCTCTTTGATCTTATTGTACACTTTCTCATGACTTATTATTCTTGGTTGCTAGCATGCCGATTCTCATCTCTTTTCTTGATACTATGATTTCTTGAGCACTGAAGTTCTTATAAGTTATTACCTCGGTTACCTTCTTGTGGTTTGTATATTTCCTATTTATGACTTCTGGTTTCATTCTTTTTTATGATGCCAAAAGGGGGAAATTAGAGGATAGCGGGACTTGAGGGAGAATTCATGACTTAGTTGTAGTTCATTGTTTTTCTAAGGGGGAATTTTTTAGTGCTTTGTTAGTCTTTGTTCCTTAGCTAGTATATATGTCTCTTGTTTATACTCTTATTGTTAAGGATGTTTGTCATCATCAAAAAGGGGGAAATTGTTGAGATGTGATGAAGTTTTGATTGAATGACAAACATCCACTAATAGTTTACTTGAGTGCGTAGGTATTGTTACTAGTGTGTGTGCAGGAACGAAAGAAGTCTACTTGTGTGTAGACAAGAACGAAGGAAGTCCACTTGTGCGTAGACAGGAACAAAGGTAGTACAAGCAGGTACGAAGGAAGTCTTGCTGGAATCCATGAGGCGTAAGGTTACGACGAATGGAAGACAACTGTGAAGAATAAGTTCATCCAGAAGAAGATTATTGGTCGAAGATATCTTGAAGAATGGACTTGAAGAATTATGGAAGAGTTTCATTTCAAAGAAGGAAAGAAGATCTTGTCAAAGAAGGAAAAGAAGATCTCGCCAAATAAGGAAAGTGGCAACTCGACAAGGATGAGCATTGGACGCGCGTGTGAAGAAGTGCCAAAGGAATAAGGAAATATTACGCGGAAGGAATATTTCCCTATACACTATTGTTTCCTTATTTGTTCAAGGCGGCGGGCCGAAGTGTAAGGCCCAAGGTGACTACTTGGAGAACAAGTTGGAATGTCACACGGAAGGAAATATTCTTAGGAAGAGATTTCCTTGTGAATGAAGAATTAGGAAGCGATTTCCTTTTAGAAAGATATTGTGAGATTTATGGTAATATTAGAACGGCTAGATTGGTAGTTAGGTTTGAGCTATTTAGTGTGCTATATATTGCATGGGAATTGCATGGCTTAGTAAGACTTTGAAGAGCGAAAACCTAATACTCAATTTAGAGTTGTTCTACGTGTGTACGATTGAGATTCAAGTGAGAAGAGTGATCCAAGATCTAGCTTGGACGTCTAGGTGAGTGATCCAAGTTCTATTGTAATCAAGATATCAATACAACAAGTAGACTCGTTCAAACTCTCTCTAGTGAAAGCTAGAGAGGAGTGTTTTTTCGCCTCAAGGACTTATTGGTACTTGGGGTGTTTCCACTATATATCATCGTGTTCAGGTTTGGTTTACATTATTGTTTGTCTTTCTGCACTATCTACTTGTCAAGGAACAATAGTTTTTGTTCCTTTAGTTTTTATACGGTAATCGATTCAACACCTCTCAAGCAAGAGGCTAGAATGGATCCAAGAACAACGAGAAAGATGAATGGAAACTCTTTTGCATGACGCCCACTCCTTTCACCAATGAGTATCGCGTCACGGAAGTGAGGCCGAGACGCTCATCAATTGATATTGAAGCTCTTCAGCTAGGGGCATTATTTTGCTCAAAACACCCAACCATGAAGGTGGAAATTAGCAGCGTGGAGGACAACGAAAAAGTCTCCTTCACAAAGATTCTTACGTCTTCAAACGACACCTGAATGGGTTAGTCGCTTTGTTCGGTCACAAACGATCATTGTTGATGACACTATGCAACACCATGGGAATAGCGAGCCGAGCCATGACCTCTACAAGCTTAAAAGTAGACCTCGAAGATGTCAAGGAAAGCTTATACAAGAACGAGAGAGTGAGATGCAATTTTCTATCCCGATGAATCATAGCTGTTAAGTAGAAGCATCAAGAGTGGACGGTGTTGAGGAGAAATGTATCTCTAAGAGTTTGTCGACATGCATCAAGCAATTGGCTTGGAGAACAAGAAGAATTCAATAAGAAGATTATAGAAAAGGCACGACCATGATCGCATCTAGACAAGACAAACCGCGGTTCGATCATGAAGCTAGAGTGTTGTTGTAAGTTCACAAAAGAAGAAGTCGCGGCCGCGGCATCAGATCCTTACCTGCGGCAAGTCATCTGCAGAAATTCGAGAGCAAGAGAGGAAAATCCGTACCCGCGGATAGGAGTTCATGCAGCAAACTTGGAGCAATTCGTTGGAGGCTCAAACGACGTCCAAATGACGTGAGGTCGGATACTATGGACTCGTGACATAAAGAGGTTTCATCGAATATGAGTCGGAATGGATTTACTCTTCTGCTGGAAAAGAGGGATGTCTGGAACATGGATAAGAAGAACACCTCCATACATTTTTCCAGCATTTGTGTTTGCAAGTAGTCAAGTTCAAGCAGCCCATTGGAGTCTCAAACAAGGTCCAAACGATGCAAGGTTGAAGGCTATGGACTCGTAAGAAAGCGAGGTTTCATCGAAATGAGATCAAAAAACCTACATCTATTCAGAAGAATGAGAGAAGTGGCACAAAGAACGCTAAACAACGCGTGACTACATGCTTTTCAACATTCATCTATGCAAGAGTCAATGTCCGTGCAACTCGTTGGAAGCTCAAACGTCATCCAAATGACGCAATTCAGCAATGCTCGTGTTATGATGCTGCAGAGTTTCATCAAATGTGAAATGCAAAGTCTGCCCTTCTTTGCCGAAATCAGAGAAGGATCATGAACATAGCTCAACAGCACGTTGTTGAATTGGCTATCATCGAAGCTACTTTGCATGGTCCGTTGAACGCTCAAAAGAAGTCTGAATGTGCCAAGATCAGTGAAGTTGGATGCATAACTCAACAAGGTTTCATCGAGTATGGGTCGCAGAGGATGCATTTGTTCATCATAATCAGAAAATTGGCGCGAACAAGGTCAATAAATGCTTCTATATATAATTGTCTTTAATGTATATCTCTGCAAGGATCGACGTTTGTGCGACTTGAAGGAGGTTCAGATGATATCCCGACAATACGAGGTTGGAATACATGAGCTCACAATAGCATAATGAAATTTATGAAGACAACACATTGAAGGATGATGCAGATCTCGAATCTGAAAGTTACGAAATCACGTCGGTCTTCATAAAGTCAAGAATGTACATGGACAAACATGGAATTATGCACTAGAAGGCTTTGAAGGACATCTAGGAAGGTCAAGTTCTTTGGAAGGGGAAAATTCCAAATAAGTCTCAATGGTTTAATTTGATCTTATCATTTCGGTTCTCCTGATATTGGTCGAAATATTTTGACTATAAATTGCAATGCAACTCAGTTTTTATGCCATGACTTGTGTGAATAGTTATGCGTATGAATTTGAGTTTTGTCAGTACAGGTATTAGCAAAACAATGAGCATTGCTCTCCTAATTGATGCGCGCTTGGTCTCCGGGGATGCCAATAGCGCTCGAGGATCTTCCACTGAAACCTTGAAAGTGTGTTTGTTGATGTCTTTTGAGGGGATGAGGGTCGATATGGAGTATGCATCAGAAGGATTTGATATAGACAACAAGTTTCCTTGTCGAATTGGGATATGAGTGTTGAAAGCTTCAACAAACTGGTTTTGTGAGGAGTCGATTATGGTGATTGAGGGCTGATCAAACAGTGAAGTTTTGGCTAGGGATGTAGAAGAAAGGGATTAGAAGATATGAGAACTTATGAGGCTAGGGATGTAGACGAAAGAGGCTAGAAAATATGGTGAAGGAGATGAGAAGACAGAGCCCGAAAGATTGGTGACGCCTAGATCAAGAAGAGGAGGAATGCTTCGTCTCAACAAGGTTCTTGATTCAATATTCTAAACGTAAGTTTACAATGGAGGCGGAAAGCCAATATAAAGGGAAAAATTGAGGGAAGAGACGACTAGGGTTGCTAGGGGGTGACGGCTAGGGTTTGGTATGTGCTAGGGTTTGGACGATCTTGGGATTGATAGCCAAGAGTCCAATAGGACGGCCCAAACCATGCAAGGTTGGACCACTCCATATTTAGAAACCTTCTAAAATTAGAAAGTTCTAAAACTCTAGCAAAAACCGAACCTAGACTTCCCTAAAAAGAAACCTGCTAATAAAGGAAAGTTACTAAAAATAGTACTTACTATAAATAGCAACCTGTTAAAAATAGTAACTGCTAAAAATAGCAAGTTTCCCGAGTTTGCCTAAAAAGAGTCTCAAAGATGAAATAAAGATAGGCATGGAAAAACAGTGATGTCGGCGACTCTGTTCCACATCTAGTGGCTTTGGTGCCAGGCACTCGTGAGGGAAATGTAACCTCAGCTTTGAATAGTAGCATGGGACACGAGACAAAGCACTAGAAAAGAGGCGCCAACGGTGCTTAACCTCAAAATGATCTTCATGAAGAGTGGAGACAGGAGACGCTCGTTGAGGCGTGCCATGGGTTGGCTCTAGGCAAGGCAGGGGCGCATCACCCTCCCCCTTGGTTGTGAAACGTCCTCGTTTCACCTTGAATAACGCCATGAAGCCAATGGAGCTCCACCTTGGGTGTCAAAATGTGTGACAAGTCCCAAGGCGGCCCGAGATTGGTGTCGACCACTTCTTGATGCACAAAACGAGGATGACATGAAGTTGAACTTAGAAATTCTCCTGGAAAACAAGCGAATCCCACAGAAAATTCCCTAGAGCATGAGTTGGATGCCAAGTGACCATGATGGTTGTTCCGATGCTCCTGCGTGAAAGTCACAAAATATGGGAAATCAACTTGTCCTGTAGCAATAGTTATGTGAAATAAGAGATAAGTTAAACTTCCCTGAAATGTAGGCACATTTTCTTCTGTGTGCTCCAAAGCGTGCCCTAAGTTGATGTAGTTTGTCATTTGAGGGCATTGCACACTTGTCCGGACACTCTTCAACTTTTCCCAAGAACCAAAGGTTTTATCTCCGTTATTTGTGCTATTAGGAAGATTGCTCGAAGAGGAACTGAATTTGGAGCATTGGTGCCTGGTGACCATCGTTGAGAAATTTTTGTCCCTAGCGCTGGTGTCGGGCATCTTAAGCACATTCTCAGTTGGTCGAGCGCTTGACCACTTGTCTCGAGACACATTTTCCTGAGACCTTAAACATGGCAAAATAATACTATGCTCTGAAGTAGAATGCAGAAAATACGTACCTAATTCCAAATGGCTAGGAAGATAGGGATTTGGCTTGTCATGAACACTACCCCTTGGAACTTTCTGAGAAATACCTGGAATTTTGACTTCATTCCAACTGCATTCATCTTATACGGGTTCCTTGGATGTTGCGTCAAAAATTCAGTCCATTTAGGCAAGGTCGAATTTTTCACCTTTTTGCATTTGCCCGTTGTCGTCGGTTGGACTTTTCACTCCAGAACTATGACCTTCAATCAAGATGTCCCGATCACCCTTTTGAAAATTTGTACTTCCTTCAGTTTGTGGATGAAGGTTCAAGACAGAACCAATTTTGCACAAGCCATTTTCAGGTCGGCTCAATTTTGCTCTAGTGACACCATATGTGTCCTTGGTGGGGAAAATGGAACAAGTTGTCCAAGCACTTGACAAATTTTCTTGTGCTCCACTTTGATTACAGATTAGTATCCTATTTTGAGGAAGAGGGCCCAAGACGGAAGCAGATTTGGTTAACCATTTGAGATTTGGCTCGGTTTTGCTTGAACAACGTCGTCTTGACTCCTCTTCTCGGGAACTTGAGTTCCAAATGATATTTCTTGAGCATCCTCTTTCACATGTGTTAGTTTCTGCATTTTTAGAGGATTGCTCATGTGAGAATGTCCACCTCCCCCATGAAAAGGCTGGGATACCGCAGAACCACTTGAGGTCCCGGTGCCGTGAGTCTTTTCAAGGGAGCTAGCTCTAATTGGTGGGGCACACCAAGAGAAGTTTTGAGCACCCTGTGTAGACTGAGAGAAGGAGTGTAAATGAAGAGTAGGGCTCGAAGACTTACTTGAATAACACGAGCCATGTGCAAGTTCCCTTGATTTGTCCTTCGTGACTCCGTTGTTGGTTGTGAAAAGCCTTCGATTGTCATCAATTTCTCTCCTTGAATCAACCTTCAATTGGGCAGTTTTTGGTGATCTCTCCTCAAGAGTAGAATGTCATCCTTGTGTGGTTGAGGCATGTTTTGCACCTTGGGGTCGCTTAGGGCTAACATCACACCTAGATTGGAGTGCAAGGCGTTCTGCCTCACGTGGTGAACTTCCTGTGCACTCTCGTCTCTCCTCGTCTCTAATGGTCCTTTCATGGAGTTTAGAACCACTAGCGCTCGCAGATTTGGAAGAACGCCCGGAATAGTATTCACGGCCTCGGTGTGATGTCTTGCACCTCTCGTTTTTGACCCTTGCCTTTGCTCGGTAGCTTTGACCATAATAATCTTTTTTGATGGCCGTCTCAGAGGGAATCCAATCATGCCCCCTATGATAGTCGTTTGTGTAGTCACTCCAAGCTTCATCTTCTTCGTCTTCGGAGTCCCAGAGAGGGTGCCAATGTGATCCACGTCTCACTATAGTTGATACCTAGTCAATGAAAACAAGACGAGATATCAAGTGCACAAAAACAAGTAACAAGAACAAAGAAACCAAGCAAGTGTAACTACTTTAACAAGATCCAAACAAAGCACTCGCAGGGTGACTACTTTGGCTGGCTGTGTGGCGGTTTAGGCTGGCTAAGGTCTCTAGGAATGAGCCGAAAAATATGCAAGATAGTCAAGCAAGTCACAAGCAAACTATTCAATCACAATTGCAAAAAAAGTAGCATGCAAAGACAACATAAACAATCAAGCGACTCTAGACGGTGGAGGGGTACGAAGATGGTCGAACCAATACAAGTGTAGACTCAAGGGTTACCTTATTTTGGCTATGCCTTGGTCGAACTATTGTCTTTAGGGTTACTTTGTTTGGGCTATACCTAAGACGATTGCAGCTTTCTTTTGCAATTTTTTTTTGAACTAATAGATCTCGATATGATATGATATGGTTCGAGATATGCAAGCAAGAAAGCAAAGATATGCTCAAGATAGAGAGAGAGAGATAATATCGGCCAAACAAGAAAGAAATCAAGATCCTAACAAGATACTATCTTCAACAAAAGGATATGAAAGATATGCAAGATATTCTAACAAGAAAATCCTACAACAATTTCGGCAATTCCTAAGGTTAAAGGCTAGCAAATTTTCGGATTTAGGGTTCAATACCGGCGGCTAGGGTTTTTCAGAATGCACAGTTTTCGTAAAATGGCTTTTGAGGGGTCAAACGAAGTCCGTTTTTGATGTTCTTTATATGGATGGACTCATATTGAAAAGATCTATCTGATTCTGGAAAAACTTGTGCAAGAAAAAAAAAATTGTCGTCGGAATCTGGACAGAAGTCGACTTGGTTTTTAGGGTTTATGATGGAATGGATGGAGAAAATAAATTCTGCAATGGACGAATGGAAAGATGGATGAATAACGAGTGAATTGAAAACATAACTTGTAAAATACAATTAACACTTACGAGATGACCTTGCTCCGATGCCAGTTGATGCGTGCTTGGTCTTCGGGGATGCCAATAGCGCTCGAGGATCTTCGACTGAAACCTTGAAAGTGTGTTTGTGGATGTCTTTTGAGGGGATGAGGGTCAATATAGAGTATGCAGCAGAAGGATTTGATATAGACGACATGTTTCCTTGTCGAATTGGAATATGAGTGTTGAAAGCTTCAACAAACTGGTTTTGTGAGGAGTCGATTATGGTGATTGAGGGCTGCTCAAACATTTATGTTTTGGCTAGGGATGAAGAAGAAAGGGATTAGAAGATATGAGAACTTATGAGGCTAGGGATGTAGAGGAAAAAGACTAGAAGATATGGTGAAGGAGATGAGAAGACAGATCCCGAAGGATTGGTTACGCCTAGATCAAGAAGAGGAGGAATGCTTCGTCTCAACAAGGTTCTTGATTCAATATTCTAAACGTAAGTTTACAATGGAGGCGGAAAGCCAATATAAAGGGAAAAACAAAGGGAAGAGACGACTAGGGTTGCTAGGGGGTGACGGCTAGGGTTTGGTTTGGGCTAGGGTTTGGACGATCTTGGGCTTGATGGGAAAGAGTCCAATAGGACGGCCCAAATTATGCAAGGCTGGACCACTCCATATTTAGAAACCTTCTACAATTAGAAAGTTTTAAAACTCTACCAAAAACTGAACCTAGGCTTCCCAAAATAGAAACATGCTAATAAAGGAAAGATACTAAAAATAGACAGTTCAGCAATGCAATTTTATCTCGGAAAACGAGGACTAAAAATAGTACTTACTATAAATAACAACCTGCTAAAAATAGTAACTGCTAAAAATAGCAAGTTTCCCGAGTGTGCCTAAAAAGAGTCTCAAAGATGAAATAAAGATAGGCATGGAAAAACCATTGCTTGATCATACCAAGTTGACCAAGTCTTTTGTGGAGGCGCCATAGTGCCAAGCCAAGGAGGTCGGCAAGGAAGAGGGACGAGGCATGGGCACGAGTGTTGGAACGTCAAGATCCTAGACAAGGTGCTAGAGCGGCGTTCTGTGTCTTGGAGGGGGCTTCTGTCGGCCCCGACTGGACCATCTCCGGCAACCAGGTTGTTGCGCTCCCAATGAGCCAATGAGCGCCCATGCAACTGATGTCGGCGACGCTGTTCCACATCTGGTGGCTTTGGTGTCGGGCGCTCGTGAGGGAAATGTAACCTCAGCTTTGATTAGTAGCATGGGACACGAGACAAAGCGCTAGAAAAGAGGCGCCAACGGTGCTTAACCTCAAAATGATCTTCATGAAGAGTGGAGGCAGGAGACGCTCGTTGAGGCGAGCGCTTGGCTCTAGGCAAGGCAGGGGCGCATCATTAATGGAAAAATTGTGAGTACCTTGTTGAGTACAAGGTACTCACAATTTTTATGCACCTGGAGTTTTTCTAAATAATGATCAAGGATTCACCTGAGTTATAAAACCTTTCTTTATTCCTAAACCATGAACCTCGTTGTATTTACCTACGAACCTATTTATTATTTCATTTCTTGTGTATTTTATCCCTTTCTTTTTTAATTATATGAACCAGCATTGAAAATGACATGAACCTTCTTTAGAAATTATAGGAACCTTCACTTCTTTTATATAATTGTCAAGAAGTAAAGGAGTTTTTAAACTCTTATGATATGCCTTAGAAATCATATGAACTTAGTCCTATACAAGTAAGGGTATGTGAAGGGTTAGGGGAGGGCCAAAATGAAAATATTTCCCGTATGACTGGTGTTAAGCTCGTCCGATTCAAACGGGCAAGAATTCTTGTCCGAGTCCGCCCGGATGACTGGGCTTGGAAGCCCGCATGGCGGCCCGGGAAAAAATTATATTTTTAATAAACTGGTGTTATATTACCAAGAAATTCAAACATCATTATTCAATAACTTATAAATTAATCATGGAGCAAGGAAATCTCAGTCAAAATATAGAACAAACATACAGGACATTGAAATTAAGGGTTGTCGTGAGAATTTCCAGCAACACCAATGTTGGAGAGATTGAATATGGAGGCGTAAAATTAGGAAGTGATTTAGGATGTGTGTTTTAGGGTTGAGTTCAAATTAAATTATTATATAACTAATATTAATAAAATTTATATAATAATTAGTTATTTATAGGGTATTAGGCATAGTATAGAGTCTCTTCTTGGCTTTTATGAGTGTCCGTACCCTTACCATATTTTACCAGTAGGGCCGGCCCGACCCGGAAGGGCCGATGTTAACGTCCAAACCCGATTATTTGAACGGTCGATCGAACGGGCCGAACGGGTTAATGCAGCCATCAATTCACGAATTCAATTCATCCAACAACAAAATTTGTTAACTTTTCTCAACAATAAATAGTTGGTTTGTAACATCATATTTGCACACCATTCTTCATCTTATTTCTATTTCCCTTACACATCACCATAAGCATGGCCAACCAAGTGATCGAAGTCACCTCAACATCAAACGACAACTGCTTCTCCATCCATTCAAATGGATGCAGCTATGAACACCACACTACCATTAGGTTTATGGATGATCCAGTTGTCCCTTCAAAGGACAATCCAATTCCCAAGGCAAATTAGAGGCAAAATTTTGCTCGAAGACCAAACCGTGTTGATGCAAAACGGAGAGTAGAAAACTAGCCTGCCAACAAGGCTTACAACTTTGTGATATCAAGGAAAAGAAGCTTTGTGGAGGATGAATGTCGCCTAATAAACTCTAGTGGTGACAGATTCAAGTTTGGTCGAGGTTGGAGAGATTTTGTTGAAGCCAATGGAGTGTGCAAGAATGATGCTTGCTTAAGGCCATTACTAAATACAGCCCGGTTACTTTATTCAAACGCAGCCTGGTTTCTCGCGTTACGCGAGGGATGTGTTTCTCGCGTAATGCGAGAATAGCAAAAATATTAAAAATTTAAAATTTTATTCTCGCGTTATGCGAGAAGCACGTCCCTCGCGTAACGCGAGAATAAAATTTTAAATTTTTAATATTTTTGCTATTCTCGCGTTACGCGAGAAGCACATCTCTCGCGTAACGCGAGAAACCAGGCTGCGTTTGAATAAAGTACCGGGCTGTATATAAGAACCGTGTTGCTTAATTGTTTGAATTACTCCCTCACACTTTTGCACCTTTAACCTATGTTGTCCACATCTTCAAGGCTTGATTTAACCACTCATCTGGTTGTTTTTTAAGTTCTTATTTAATCACTCTTCATGTTGGTTGTTGTTATTCTGTATCTGTTATTGCTAGTTTGTTGTTGTTGTTGCTAGTTTGTTGTTGCTTGTATGTTGTCTTCATATCACTTCCATTCAATAAAAAGTCAGCCATTGTCAAGCTTTTGTTCTTGTCGAAATACCTAGAAATTGTGCCTTGATTCTTCATTATTCAAGCTTGTAATTCTCATATTTGAGCTTTAGTCAAAGTTCCTTATATTTTATAAACCTGTCTTAGAAATTATATGAACTTGCCTTACAAATCACATGAACTTGCTTTAGAAATCATATGATCTTTATTTCTTCTTTTATAATGTTCAAGAAATCAAAGGAGTCGTTAAACACATATGAACCCGCCTTTTTAATCATATGAACCTGCACCATAAATCATATGAACATGCTTATAATAAATCTATGAACCTGCATTAAATTTTTTATGAATCTGCAAGTACGAAATTAAACCAACAAATGAAATTCTAACCATGCATGTGTCATTCAAACTAGAAAATCAACCACAATTTATGTCCAGGTACGAGATCAAACATAAATCTGAAGTCAAACTACCATTTCAAAGTACCAAGTCAAGTGAACGATGTAGAGAACAACCTAGAGAACTTTATTGAGAAATACCAACTCTACGAGCCTTGCAGATTCTGTGATTATCTTCAGCGCTTCATCCTTTATTTTGAGTCTCAGCAATGCCAAGCACTTTTTCCTATTCTTCTTTGTTATCTCTGGTTTCCATGTGTCAGTGTTTGACCCCATGAACATTTCCATGTTTCGCATGGTGTGCACTGCTAAGTTGATCATATCATCTTCTTCAGTCCAAGTCATCTTCACCAAAATGGTTTTTTTCCTTGCAGATATGATTGCCTTTGCTATCTTACTGAAGTGTTCCCCTTTCCAAGGCCTTTACTAGTAAATATGTGTACATGAACAAAACAATATCATATACTAGTTTGTCATAATTTGTAGTATTCAAAGAATTCTTAATAAGAAGTTCTTGTCGACTTATCGTTCTATTAATAACATTCTTGTAACGCATCAGATTAGGGTAATTGTGGGCAGGGTCAAGCACCTGTATTTTTGAATTCTTTATGTCATAAGATATGCAATACATGTGCACATTGTTCTCAAATACTGGGACTATAATCTAGAAAAAAATAAAGATAAATTACTTTTCATATGAACCTGCACTATAATGATATGAACCTGTTTGAATACTTACCATGTCAATATCATTCAGTTTTCTATAAGACACTTCTAAGATACTGGCTTGCATGCTCAATTTGAAATCTCTTTCAGGGAACTTCATCCAAAACATATGTTATTTAATACAAACAATTAGATACTCTTAAAACATTCACTATAAATGTTATGAACCTGCCTTAGAAATTACATGAACATGTAAGATAAATGATATGAACCTACACTATAATGTTATGAATCTTGCTCTAGAAAACTTATGAACTTTCATAAGAAATCTTATGAACCTGCCTTAGAAATCTTATGAACATGCACTATAATGTTATGAACGTACACTATAATGTTATCAACTTCCTCTAGAAAACCAATGAACCTCCCTATAGAAATATTATGAACATGCATAAATAAAACTTATGAACCTGTCTTAGAAATTACATGAACATGCAATATAATTCATATGAACCTACACTATAATGTTATGAACCTTGCTCTAGAAAACATATGATATCTCTAAGAAATCTTATGAACTTTCCTTATAAATTACATGAACCTACACTATAAATCATATGAACCTACACTATAATGTTATGAACCTTGCTCTAGAAAACATAAGACATCCCTAAGAAATCTTATGAACCTGCCTTATAAATTACATGAACCTGCACTATAAATCATATGAACCTACACCATAATGTTATGAACATTTCTCTAGAAAACTAATGAACCTCCTTAAAATCATACTAATCTTAAAACATTTGTTTTGAAATTGAATTAACATAGTTTACCATGTGAACTTTATGTAAAAAGAGCTGGTGAGGTTTGTCGTCGCTTCTGGCTTTTTCCTTGTAGTTTAAAACAATAGTCCAAGCATCGATAACTTTGTAGTTGACATCCATTTCTACTTGTATTGAGTTGGAATCAAAGAATGTTGTGTTCATTTGTCTGTCTTGAAACAGTGGAGTCATGTGACTCAATTCATTTATAGATTTTCCAGTAATTAAATTAGACTTTGAAAAATTTATATAGTTGCAAACAACTTACTCATCAACTTCATCTATATCTATGAAGTTCCAAATCATTTTCTGCTCTTCAGTTGGTGGTTTACCAAGTATATGTATTGCTCTTTGTTTGTACAGACTCTTTAATGATCCCGTCTTCTTTCTGTTTTTTGGACAATCAAATTATTTAGCTTCTTCATCTAAACATACACCTTTAATTTTCTCTTATCATTCCTAGCTTTGGTTCTTCCTTTTCAGCCTCTTAATCTGAACATACAACTTTTCCCTTGTCCTTCAACCCCTCTTGTTCTTCTTTTTTCGCTTCTTCATTTGAGCATACAACTTTTCTCTATATTTTAGGAGCATTTCTCTAGATGAAGCTCTCAAACCCAATCTCTTTTGTCTTCACTTCTTTCTTTACTTCCAACATTGTTTTTGTCTACCTTGCAGGTACTACTCTATGCTTCTTGGTATCTTCTTTTGGCTTGCATTCTGCTTTTCCTTTTTTGGTTCTTGTTACTATCTTCCTCTCTTCATTCAGGTTGTTGGCCAAATTCTTTTTTATTTATTTGTGTTCTCTATTTCCCTTTCCTCCAGTAAATCTTGTACTTCTTTTCCTTTTTGTGATCTTCCTTTTCTCTTTACATTGTCTTCTTGCACTACTGACTTCATTATTTTGTAGGTTTTCCTCTTTTCATAAGAAGTATCAACTTCTTTTCCTTTTAGTTCTACGACTCTTCTTTTTGCACCACCTTCTGCCTTTCTGTTGGAGGACTTTTGTACCTCACTACTAATGCTTTCTTCTTCCCCACTTTGATTGGTAGAATGTACTCACTAATGTGACACTTGGACTCATTTTCATTGTCCTCATCAGTGGTAAGTTCATCTTCATCCATCTGATTTTTCTCTTCCTCTTCCACACGCTTGTCAAATAAATCTTGTTAAGTTTATGTTTCAGCTAAACTCCCCTCTCCCTCTGTTTGTGTGTTTCTATTATCAGTTTCCCCACCATCTGCAAGCATTTAAATCAGAAGTTGTTACATTATGTAGTTGGGGCCAATGAATATATCACTAAACAAAATAGTTATAAAAGCACATAATTTATATGAACCTCCAGTGTATTTTCTATGAACTTACATCAGTATCTTTTTGTACCTATATGTTTATATCATGAACCAACATTTAAACATGTATTAAAAACTTGTATCATGTCAACTCTCTCTTTCTTACCTGTCTCATGACATGCTTTTTCATTTTTGTCTGCGTGAACCTATTTCTTTATCTGTATGAACCAACATTTGAAAACTTTTTCAACATTTAGGAAATCTTTTTCTTACCTGTCTCATTGTCTGTTTTATTGGATTCGCCAATCATTTCTATATGTTCATCTTTTTCACTCTTCTCTTTCCCTTCTTTTGTAACATACTTTTCTTGTGTTTGTTCCTCTTCTTCACTTTGTGTTGCTTGTGAAAACTTCTCTTCATCAGTTTGTGTGTTTGCAAGTTTAATTCTCACATTGTACCTTCTCTTTTGCACAAGTTCATCTTATTTCTGCATTTGGTTGTTATCTGCTAACAAATGAAATTTAAACTTAGAAATAACAATTCCATTGATATGTTTCTTTTCAAGTATGAATATGAACCAACATATGTACTTTAATGAACCTCTAAGTCTATTTGCATGAATTTCTAAGTCTATTTGCATGAATCTATTGCTTTGTGTCTATAAACAACATTAGAACATTTTTTCAACATTCATAAATTCTTTTCTTACCTGTCTCATTGTCTGTTTTTTCATATTTACGAATGTTATCTTCATCTTCATCTTTATCACTCCCTTCCGCTGTAACATACTTTTCTTGTGTTTCTTCTTCTTCTTGACTTTGTTTTTCTTGTGAAGAATTTTCTTCATCAGTTTGCGTGTTGGCCATTTCAATTTCATACCTATGTACCCTTCTCTTTTGTGTTTGTACTTGATTGTTATCTGCTAACAAGTGAAACTTAAACTCAGAAAAAGAAAGCTCATTGATATTAACCAACATTGGAATATTTGTCAACATTTAGTAAATTTGTTTTCTTACTTGTCTCATTGTCTGTTTTTCACCTTTATGTCCATGTTTTCATTGTGTTAATCCCCTTGTTGTGTAACATTTTCATCTTGTGTTTGTTCTTATTCTTCACTTTGTGTTGCTTGTGAATACTTCTCTTCATCAGTTTGTGTATTTGCAAGTTTAATTCTCATACAGACTCTTTTGTTGTAAACTTTTTTAGGAGCAGGTTCAACTTCTGTTTGTGCAGTTTCTACAAACAAAATCAAACTTTTGAGCATAATCTTCAACACAGTAGCACAAAGAACCACAAACAAAATGCTCTAGACACAACATATTCTTCAAGAGTAGCAAATAACCAAATTGTTGAATTAGGTCAAACACTAGATACTACCTCAGGATTCCAAATGAACTTGAAAAACACATCCTGGACACTAGTAATTTCAAGAATGTTAAACTGTAAAATTAAATTCATGCAAATCAACAATCAACACAAAAATATATCTTGATAATCACATCTAGACATCAATCATTCCCTGTTTGAATATTACATGTAGTAATTACAGTAATTCATCACATTTTGTCATGAAAACCCTAATTGTGTACTTGATCTTCACTTACCTTCAATTGTGGCATTGGTTTGCTTGCTATCATCTTGTTCTCCTTTGCTCTTCTCCATTTCTTCCCTATTGTCAATTGTCATTCCTTGTCGTCTCTTTTTCTCCATTTTTGTTTTGGTAACTGTTATCAGCTTCCTTCGACTTCAGAAATTCAACGATTTTCAACTTCCAGATGCTTATTTTGTTGTCTTTGTTCGATTTTTGATCGGAAGTTAGTATCGATCGATGATTTTTGGTTTATTTTCTTCTTCGTCGATCGAAATCGCCTTGTTTGTGTTTTAGGGTTTGTCGCCTCGCCTTCTCCCGCATTCCTTCTAGTTTCTCGCTTTTTTATCTGTTGTAATTTTTTGTTGCAAATGACTTCCACCTTTAAATAATGTTGATTATTGTAAAATTACCACCGTACCGGTCTATAGCTTAAAGCGCGTGCGAAGCACGGAATCATCTTTGTCTTTTAATCTCAACCGTAGGTTTCTAGACCTAAGGGCTCAAATATGTCCTTATGTCCACGGTGAATGTTATGTCCTCATCCGAACAACCTCGTGAATATAATGGGTGAATATTTTTCAATCACCCAAAATTATATATATTATGATATGATGATAGGTCGCCATTGTGATCTAGGGTTGCTCATTCGGTAAAATCGAACCAAACAGATCCGAAACCGAACTAGGGAATTTTAGGAACCGAGAACCGAACCGAAAAAAACGAATTATGAATATTTTTTTAAAATATTACAAAAATATAAATAAATAAAACAAAATTAGAAAATATAAAAAATCGAATAAAACCATATATATTTGGTTTTTTATTTTTAAAAAAGTAATAAATTTAAAATTTAAAATTTAATTAATTAATTTTTATAAAAAGTTTGGTTTTTAATCGAACTGAACTGAAAATCGAACTACTGAAAAACAAGAATCGAAAACCGGACCGAACTAACTTCGTTTCGATTCGGTTTTTTCAGTTAGGTTCGATTCGGTTCAAAATTGAATTAAAACCAAAATTTGCATAGCCCTAATGTGATCGATCTGTTTTAAATTTTGTCAACTAGCTTAGCTCAAATCAATCCTTATGTACATCACACTGTTGTTCCTACTTTTTCTTAGTTTTTGAAAATGAATCATTGTTTTCTTTTTTTCTCTCCCAAAAATCAATTCTCAAATAACTTAAAATATCTTTAAATTATCGAGAACACCCTTTGGACATATTTACATCATAGTGATAATCAAAAAAATTATGGACTACGAACGTTACGTAGGAATATTGTCTTACTCAAACAAATCTCTTGAGTTTGACGTTTTGCCTTTTCTTTTATGGGTACAACACAATCTAAGCTACTAATTTATTTGATGTATTAAAGACCGTAGCCTAAGCGTCTTTATATAACGTCCTAATAAAATTAATCAAACCTATTTGGCCAAAACCTAGTATCCACGCTCATACCGTTTATAAGAAGTCTAAAAATTTTCTTAATTGAATCACTAAATTAAGACAACAAATAACTAACCATATAGTAGAATTCTCTCAGGATAGGTAGACTTTAACTTTCTCTTTATTTTGATCTGTCTCATTCATATCCTATATAATTATGAGATCACCGCGGCATTCGAAATAAAACATTATAACTAAACCTTTTGTGCTCACTACACAAATATATTCAATGACATAGATCAAATATATATGAATGACTGGCAAGAATACTACATGTATTTTATCTCTAAACATGTGGTCATGCCATGCTTTATTTGGAGATTATTCCAAAATTCAAAACTAACTTCATAAACAAATTTATGAATAAAATCATTACATCTTTATTATGCATAAACGTAACCTGGAACATTCGTATTGATTCTCAATGGACCAAGACATCACAAAAACGCCAACACCTATATAAGAAGTGTTCTCATGAAAAACTTTAAGTAGCAATCCCTTGGTTAACAAATATGATAGCACTGGGTTTGTCCCGATGTGTTCTATAGAAATTTAAGCATTCAAACTTTTTCCTTCAGTGACAAAAATTTAATGTCAATGTGTTTTGCCTTAACAAAACTCTTATTTTTATTGGAGAACAAGACTACAAACTTGTTGTCACAAAATAACTGAAATGACCTTTGAATGTCTTTGACCACTTGTAGCCCGAAGACAAAATTACACATCCATACATCTCGAATGGATGCTTCAAAACATGCCATGAACTCTACCGCAACCATAGTTGATGTAGCTAGAAGTGTATGCTTGAAACTTTTGCAAGATTCCACGCATCATAAAACAATAGCAAGAATGATCTTTTTCTATCTAGATATTCAACAAAACCGAAATCAGAATACCCCATGAGAAAACAAAACACATACTCCCTCAGTCCCTTTTTTATGTTTCCATTTTCCATTTTGAGTGTCCTAATTTGATGTTTCCATTTCTATTTTTAACTACAAATCTTTACCAATATACCCTCATAAAAACCCATTAATTTTCCCCAAAATCACAACAATCCAAAATACACTTTAATTTTTTTTCTCTCCTATTATTTTCTCACTCAATCTTAACCCTTTAATTTCTAATTTCTCACCATTCTCTCATCCCAATACACTCTCTCTCCTATTTTCATCTCTCTCTCATCTCTTCTCTCCTCTCCTTAATTCTCATGCAAAGAAGGGAAATAAGAACATAATTAAGGGACGGATGGAGTATAAATTACTCTATTTCCTTCCATATTTGAAATCTCGTGATTTGAGCTTATAACCAAACGAGCACGGAACATACGAGGACATGTCTCATTGGATTTGAAATCATAAGATTTCAAATACTGCGGGAAATAGAGTAAGTTAAATGTGTTTGTTTGGTTATAAGCTCAAATCATCGAATTAAAAGAGTAAGTTCTATGTGTTTGATTGTCTTTTTTATCAGCGAAAATCTCATCTTATCTATATAAAAGTTGGTTGTCCAAAACCCGAATTGAATGAAATCGGTACCGGGTTAATTTTTGGGTTGTTAATTAATGGATTTGATTTAATTGTCTTCTGCCCATTTTGTCTGTATAATGGGCCTGGTGGACTCATTTTTCAGTTGTGGACCTCTGTGTTATTCACTTCTCCCACCTCCAACTCCTGTCAATTTCCTAACTCCTGACAATTTCATGTAATCCACTCCGACGAAGAGGCTCCCTGCCATTTCCAGGATTGCTGAAGCTTTTGGCGTTGAGGTTATCCTCTATTTCTCCATTCATTCATCCTTTTTGTCTCAATTTTCTCTTTCCTGCGCATCGCTGGGAGTTGTTGCAGGTTCTTCTACTCTCTTCTTATTTCCTTACAATTCAGATTCTGTGATTGGAAACGGTTAATTTGATATTAGAATTGGGGAATTAGTGTTTAAGCAGAATCTGTTAACTGGTGAGATGTGATGGTTTGATTGAATCACTCGGTTCGTTAGCGATGATAAAAGCTGTTGCAGTGCCGGAATGGCTCTAGGGGATGCCAATGGCGTCTGAATTTTACCCCACCGAGACCGAATTCGCCGACCCCATCGCTTACATTTCCAAAATCGAGAAAGAAGCGAGTGCTTTCGGCATTTGCAAGATAATTCCCCCGATTCCCAAGCCCTCCAAGAAGTTTGTGTTTGCAAACCTCAATAATTCGTTGTTGAAACGCCCTGAGCTCGGTTCCGATGTGAATCTCCGGGGGAAATCTGAGGTGGTTTTTACGATAAAGCAGCAGGAAGTTGGATACTGTACGAAGAAGAATAATAAGTCTGTGAGGAATGTTACACAACTGTCTTCCAAATTTGATGTAACGTTTGTACATTGAATGGCTGTGGAGATTGTTGGAAGGTAGGGTCTTTACTGATTCTTTTTTTATTGTCAAAAATGGCCATTTATCTCCAATTAGGGGTTACATATTGGATGTAACGGTTCTGAATTGAATTGCTAAATCAACATCCTCAGTGTTTAGCACCCTACGTCTTGCTTGATTTTCCTACTCCTTGCTTGATTTTATTTTTGTCGTTGTTGTGTTGCTAGGTTTACTTTTGAGGCTAAGAAGAAGTTTTTCCTTGTTTCTTCCACGACTTATATTGGTTTTGTTATGCTCATTTTGTGTCCTCATTTCCTTATCCTCATATGTTTTTATTATTTGTAATGCAATTCAAAAGTTCCTCCCTTGTATTTATTATCAGCATTTCAAATTTTTTCTCCAATTTTGTGTGTTTCCATTGTCTTAATAATAGCGGTTTCATCTGACTTTAATGTCATTTATCAACGGTATTCAACCACATTAAGTATGGCTGGCCGTTTCATCTTCCTGTACTTCTAGGTCGGTTATTGTTCTGCATTATATTATATATATATATACACAACTTCCTTGCCATTTGTTCCATGTAGTTGTCTTCACCAAGTAATGAAAAAAGGAACTGATTTAGTTCAGCTTCATGTCTTGTGCAGGTTTTTGAAGAAGTTCCTCTTGCTTGTGATATATGGTTAGCGACATGTGTTCTCCTGCATTTCGGTTTCTTGGAGTTGTACCCAGGAATAGCTGGAAACATCTTTGGATTATTTACAGTGACTTCCCTTTATTTATTTGGCGGTTTTACAGTGTCGAGTGGTATTATTATGAGTGACTGATAGAGCAATTAGCAAAACATGACCCTTTTTTTGTTGATTATCTTTTTTTTCTTCGTGTTGATTGCTAACAACGAATATGAAGAAGTGGTTTAGATGGATCTAGTGGGTTTCACCTACCATGTATGCTCAAAACGGCATGGTTGTAAACGAGTTGCTTGGAGATAGTTGGAGTCAAGTATGATGACTACTTAATCTATGTTATATATGTGGTTAAATTTCTTAACTATAGAAATCATAAATGATTTAATGAGGAAAGTTCCGGTAAGAACAAAACTTAACGTAGGAAAAACGAAGTTTTTGCGTTCACATATAACAAGTTAATTGATACGCTACACTTTGTATGGCGTAACTAGGGGTTATTACATTAGTTTAGGAGTATTATTATATGTGTTTCGAGTCATTGTTATGTTCTGAGATATTTATTAAGAAGTGAAGAATTGAAGATCAGAACCAAAGAATATTGAAGATTTGAAGAAATCACCGACGGAGATCGCCATGGATCAGCGGCGATCGCGGTGGAGCAACAGAGAGGAGCCGAGAATATTTAATAAATCCGCGACCGCGGATTAATATCCGCGATAGCGGGTATTATGCTGAATTCCCCTTCGTGCGCGAGACGGGCCGTGGATTTGAAGCAAGCAGCCCGGCCCAACTGTTGGAAGGAGTCCACGTGAAGGAAGCAAGGTGGACCCAAGTGGAGGAGCAGTACGTGATTAGGAAACAAGAAGTCACCGAATTGTGTTTGTTTTATTTTCCTTATTTCTTTATTTCTTTTTCCTTAATTAGTTTTAGGATATCTTTTTTTTACTATATATTGTTAGGGTTAGTCTATATTTAAGAACCCTAGTTTCTTTCTTTCTATTATCATCTTTTCTATCATCTTTTCCATCAGACAATTTAGTTCTGCAACCATGAGCAGGAACTAATCTCCATTGTTTTACTTAGCGGTTGAAACCTTCAGTTATTAAGTTGTGAGATTTCTAAACTCTTGTTCTTTTCCTATGGGTTTGTATTAATTCTCTTGTTCTTCATCTATTGATTTCTATTAGTTTTGCTAGCTTGATCACCTAGTTTGATTGATAGTTTTCTATTGCTAGACTAGGAATATACGGTGGAATTCCTTGTCAGTGTAGCATTCATATCTGCATGATCTGGTAGTTGATTGCTTTTATGAAAGAGAATTGATTGCATGTTAATACTTGACGGTTGTAAGTTATTGCATGCATCCTTATGATTCTTGTGCCCTTTGCTGCTATTTCATCTAATCTTGAGAGGTTTCCTTGATTGCTGAATAGTAAGTATTATCAGGACCGGTTGGCCTGCTGATATATTAAAGATTGGAATAGGAACATTCCCTAGGATTGAATAGAACTTGAGATAAATCTATGATCAACTTGATTGACTGTTGTGTGGATACTTGCTAGGTGAAACCCCTTCGCATAATATTCTCACCCAAACTTCCTTTGCTTGTTACTGGTTACTTGTGTGTTCTTGCAATCAAAACCCCCCCTTTGGTTACTTGTTCCTAGTTGATATTTCACTTGACTGTATTGATTTGGTGTTTTGATTCCCTTGGGTTCGACCTCTACTTACTTGCTATACTCTAGTTAGTGTTTAGGGTTTTCTTTGATTTGGCACTACGACTTTAGCCTCATCATTAATGTTCATAATTTGAGCGGTAACGTTCATAATCTAGGGGATAAATTTTTTTGAGGTCATTTTGAGAAAATAATTTAAAAAAATCAAAGTTCGTTGTAATTACAAGTATGCCACCGCGTCCCTCACTTAAAACGTTCAAAAATATTTGTGGCCTATATTATGAACACTACCATTCAGAATATGAACATTGACGGGTAATCTGTGAACACGATCTGTTCGTTTTTCCTACGTTAAGAGTTATTTGCACCTGAACTTTCCTCATGATTTAATATGGCAGTTTCTTCCCAATTCGGCGGAGCCATTCCATATTCTCCAATCTTATCCACAATATATTCAGCGGTGGTATTGAGCTCTAAATGGTTGAAGGCTATCACATATTATAATTCCTAAATGCAGTGTTTCTTCTCTTTTAAATCTCAGAAATTGAATGTTATTGCATCTATAATTTGATATTATTGTATTGAACTAAACCCTGAGATTAAAATTTTATGTGGGTGGTTAATTTACTTAAAATGTTCAAGGTGGAAATGAACGGTACAAAAGCACTTGTGTTTTCGTTGTGCTTCATTCCATCCTTATGTTGGCATTATACTAGCAAATTTGTTATCGAATATTAATTTAGTTTGGTAACTTTTTTACATAGATCATTTCAGAATTTTGTTCCAGATATTTCAGAATATGGAGGTTCTAGATATTTAATATTGCTAGATTGGGCAATCTGATGTGAGAAAAATGTACTAGACCAACAAATGGGAGCTAACTTTTGTTTGTTAGAACCACTTGTGTTTTCGTTGTGCTTCATTCCATCCTTATGTTTGCATTATACTAGCAAATTTGTTATCGAATATTAATTTAGTTTGGTAACTTTTTTACATAGATCATTTCAGAATTTTGTTTTCGGCGCTAATCCTGATACTCTAGCAAAAATGGGTGTTGGGAACGTTTGGACGATTCCTCCAGATATGCTAAAGACAACATCAAGTATGATCGGCAGGATGTCACCTAACGAACTCCAAAATATGATCAAGATGGCATCTTCGTTTCAGGGTGAAAATCCTTTCAATAATCCTTCTTCCTCTGTTGCTGGTTCTAGACCTGGCTAAGTTCCCCGAAACCTGACCCCTCAAATAATGAAATCAGCAAGTGAGATTATGAGTAAGATGTCACCTGAAGAGTACCAGAAAATGTTTGAAATGACAACTTCAATGAAACAGAGAGAACCAGTTTCAAATGCCACTCCATCAACCAGTAGTCAGGTGACCTCAGATGTTGGGTCAAGATTTTCTAAAGCCCAAGAAAATATAGCCACTGACAGAAACAATTTTATCAATGGGAGCAGTGGTTTTGGTGCTCTAGTTCTTAATGCAAGAAATATCTCCCCATCCAGCTTACATACAAGAACAGATGAGGAATCAGATGAAAGACCCTGCTACAAGACAAGTATGTATATTTATACTGTTCCTTCATTATATATGTATCATTTTGTTTATTGGTTGGACAAGAGTTCTTTAATCATGATTGTTATGAATTTAAATAATCCTAATTTCAAAATGTTCCAGTAAAGACACAGTTTCAATATGTTTTATGTTTCAATATGTTTTCTTTAAATTTTCAATTTATTCAATAATTTATCTTTAATCTAATGTAATTTCTTATTCTAATTAACTATCCAGGTTGCAAAACTTAGGACACAGTTTTTCAATTCTATCCTGGTGGTCTTGTTGGTGATAGAAGAGGTGTTGTTCTTGCGTCAGGATCTCCTTATAGTGCACATCAAATATGGAAAGTCATTAAAGAGAACAAAGATCTTGATCTTCATACACACAAGGTTTAATCTATTTTATATACTTAGCAAGCGCAAAAAAGTAATATTAGAATATCTCTTCCTAGAGTGAGCTAAACATTCTTAAACATATTAATATTTCTAGGTGGATAAGAGTTTCACAATAGTTTTGTGGAATGTTTGAGCTCCTCCCTCAGATCTCTTGATGTTCCACAAAAACCTATAGAAACCCAACACTTATCCTCAATATTCACATTAGTAGTATATGGAATTTTACTTCTGATTATTGCACAATTTTATGATTGTATTTTGACATCATTTTATAATGTAGAATTTTACGGTGCGATAAAGAAAATATATTTATGCTACTATCATATATATTGTTTCTATATTTTGATTGATCCAGAATTCATTCAAGTGGCAAACTCCACACGGTGAAAATCATGTTATTATGTACTAAAATTGTGTTTCATTCTATTTTTATAATTATGATGACGACAACGCCTACACAAGTTGCTTAGTTGGGCTACAAGTTTATTATTGATTACTACAAAGTTTAAAGGTGGATGTTATTATCCCGCGCTACGTGCGGGATCCCGATTCTAGATGTGATGATTTTGTGGACAACGAAGGTGGAGATGGATTAATGAGATGATGAAATCTACACAAAAGTTCATTCAAATTCCATAAGGTGCTTTTGAACTTGATGACTTTTATTTCTCAATTGCTTGATATAGCTTTTTATGTAATTCATTTCTATGAAGTTGTAAAACCACTTCTTATGTTGGTTAAAAAGAATTTGGTGCTAAATTCAAATTGTTTCAGACTTTCAGTGCAATTATGGTCATCAATTTGTTGAGTTTATGGATCTGTTACCTTGAATCAAAAAGAAAAATTGTTGAGTTTATGGGTTTTCCCGAGGGAAAACAAACTTAAAACAAACTTGAAGTTGATTTATGTACTATTCACATGTATTATGGTCTGATCGAGCTTACCAAAAAAATCAGTTGAAAATGATAGTTGAGCAAATTGAATGTATTCGGTACCGAAATCTAATGAGATTTATTTTGGGATTGTTATTTTGGGCTTTAATTCTAAATCTATTTTTTTTGAATAATCAATTATCATTAATTTTAAATCCTTTTAAGTCTCTTTATTTTTTATTAATTATACTTATCTCTGATAGCTAATTAATTTTAAATCCATTTAAATATCTTTATTTTATTATTTAATTATCTCATCTAATTCTAATCGAATCTAATATATAATATCAAATATCTTATCCTATATATATATATATTAAAAAATTAGTTGTTTTTTGTCAAAAATTAATGTAATTGATACTTATTTTCACCATAATCAATACTCCTAATACTTCTCATAACAATTTATCTTGGCATATTTTTTTGTTGTTTTATGTTGAGTTTTTATGATTAAAAAGAATTCGTATTAAGTTAAAAATAAAACTTCACGAATGTAATTTTGAACTTTGTATCTCATTTTTAATGTTATCAAATTTCATTGTTTGCACGCCAAATTATTGAAGGTTGAGACTTGTAAGTCATTTCAATAAAATTATATATATGAACCAATGTTATGTTTCAAAACAACTTCAAACATTAATGTGAGGCAATCGAAGATACTTATAATTACAAATATTAACAAATTTGATAACAATAACAAAAATATTATCAAATAATGTGAAACTATATTAAACCATATACGAAAGTCAATAATTTCCTCGCGCGAAGCGCGGAGGCCCGTATCTAGTGTATTTAAAATCCTAGGATATTAAATCTCATGTATTTAAAATCATCAAATTATGGAGGAATTGCGCTTACCATGAGGAGGGTGGTAGGATTCAAGTTTCACCATTTATATTTGAAAGATTTAGTATATTTTTCCTTTTTATATATAACTAAAAAACATTAATTTTTAAGATGACGGCTATAAGAAGCATTTCATTTAACATCCTATGATTTCCAATTCCAAAAAATAAAATTAAGCAAATTATACCGATTGTTTTCCCCTTTCAACCAAAGGAGCACTAAAATAGCTCGGCGCGATCTTCATGAATTCATGCTCGCATCCTTTCAGGACAAATTTTATAGTTTCTAACCCTAATTTCTAGAGTTTCTATTTTTATCTTGAGGTTTGTGCATAAAAACCCCTCTAATTTGGGCCAATTTGCATGGAACCACCTCTTATATCTATTGATTTAAACCACCCACTGTTTTATTTTTTATTACAAAATCTCACTCTTGATAAACTCCTCTTACCATATGGACGGAAATGTTGAAATTACGATTTTACCCTTGCCTTTTTAATTTAATTACACAAATTACCTACTCATTTTTGGAATTATGGTTCTTGGTACAAATCGATTTAGGGAACAATTTATATTGCACTCTCCGCTTTCAGTAAAGTTTTATCGTGATATCCTTTTAAAATCTTGAGCAATTAGGACTCAATCTTCTAGTTTTAGATTGAATTCAATATTTTTTCGTTAATTATAGAATTTGTCAAAAGTCAATTTATAAAATCTTAAGCAACTAGGACTCAATATTTGTAGTCAATATCAGTCAAGTGTTGACTGATATTGACTACGGAGTATTAATTTTTGAGAAGTAATATACACACCCCCTTAATTTGATTTTTATTTAAAACCTATTATAACATGGCCGCAACTTTCTTGTCCAGGTCCATCTGCGATTTGGGCCCAGCATCACCTTCATTCGAAGGATTTGTGCCCAATGCCCTATTGGGCACTATACTTATAACAACTACACTCCCAAATTAAGTAGTTAGTTTCTACCCCTACCCCACCTCATCCAACACACGCGCTAGTCGTTTGCAGACTAAATTATAAATCAGGCGCAATTTATTCTTCTCCTCCCTCTTCCCTCATTCCCTCCCAAAACCAAAAAAGCAACCGTTCATCTTCTCCCTCTCGATTTCGCCATTATTCTTCCTTCCAACCTCCTTCCTCGTTCCTTCTCTCTGCTTCACTTTCTTCGCTCAAGTTCTCTCTCCGATTCCGCTTCGATTTCGCCGGCTCGCGTTTCTCAGCAATTTCATCCCGATTTTTTACTTCTCAAACGGTTTTTCAGAGCAAATCAGGTATCCAGCTCCCTCGTTCTTCTACTTTTTGTTACTTTTGCTTAGTTTGTATGATTTATGGGATTTTGTGTTCGTTTTCGTGTTTGAAGTTAAAATTGAGTTCGTTTTGGTTCAAAACCTAGAATTTTAGGTCTTTGTTTTGTTGCATGCTTCTTAATATGTGTTTTTTTTTTCTGTTTTTCATGTTTATTAGTGTTGATCTCTATATATTTTGTTGTTAGGAACTGTTCTTATGTTTGCTGACAGATTCAGAGCATTGCACTGTGCATATTCTACTTTATTTGTTGATTGTTTATAGTTTTTTTTGTTTTCTGTGTGTTGAATATGTCATGTTGTGTTTGATTTTGAACATTCTTCTTTATTTGTTGATTGTTTACTGTTTTTTAGTTTTATGTTGTTGAATATGTCATGGTGACAGCTTGTTGTGTCTATAGATCTTATTGTTGACCACTTGTTCATGGTTATGTTGTTGAATATGGCATGGTGACAGCTTGTTATGTCTAGAGATCTTACTGTTGATAAATTTGGTCATGTTATGTTGTGAATATGGCATGCTGACAGCTTGTTATGTCTCGAGATCTTATTATTGACAACTTGTCCATGTTGACATCTTCAATATTGCTTGCTGACAGCTTGTTTTGTCTGAATATCTCATTGTTGACCACTTGTTATGATTATGTTGTTGAATATGGCATGCTGACAGGTTGTTGTGTTTGTAGATCTCATTGTTAACAGCTTGTTCATTTTTATGGTGTTGAATATGGCATGATGACAGCTTGTTGTGTCTCGAGATCTTATTGTTGACAGCTTGTTCATGTTGACATCTTGAATATTGCATGCTGACAGCTTGTTGTGTCTGTAGATATTATTGTTGACAGCTTGTTCATGTTTTATTTTGAATATGACATGCTGACAGCTTTGTGTGTTTGAAGAATAAGGTCATGGATGTTTCTAAGTTACAGTTCCCGGCCTCCGATGATTTGTTTGTGGCGCCCAAGGTTACAACATACCACAAATTTGTTGTTGTTGATCAGATTGAGGGGCAGCTTGACGATGTCAGTAACCTGTTGTTTTCTACTGGTGCCTTCAAAACCATCTTAAACATGACATCCTAGCTCACCTATTCCCACGTCTTAGTTCATTACGCTTTAATGCGTGCGGTGAAGACAGAGAAGAAGTATGAAATGTGGTTCAATATGAAAGGCAATGTTCTTTCGTTTTCCCTTCAAGATTTTGTTGCAATCACAACGCTGAAGTGCACTAAATTTGAAGACCACCTCATCCCATATGTTGTTTTTCAATGTTCTCTTGGAACCCGAGGCAAGCCCACCCTCGATGACATTAGTGCAGAGTTTTCCATTTCGTCTGGTGAGCGGAAAATGGTTCTTGCCCACCTTATTATTGTTGAAGGTGTCCTGATGCCTCAGAGGAAAGGCTTTGTTGTCAGATTGAAGTTTCTAAAGCTTGCAAGCATACTCTGAAACATTTGTGAACTACCCTTGGGGTAGGTAAGTATACCTTGAGACGATCCGGACTTTACAAGATGCTCCAGTCAATGCAAAACGTACATGAGGTGGTTCTTCAAACGATAGAGCTTGGTATACTTTGCATGGTTATCCTCTTGCTTTTCAGGTATTTATTTTATCATCCCTCTATCTCAATTCAATTGTTTGTTTTCATTCTTATTCATTTTCCTTTTTAATCCTTAATGTTTATTTTTTGTAGGTTTGGGTGCTTGAACATTTCCATCAGTTTCGCGAATTTGTTGGAGCTGCTACTGCAACACTCAAGACTATCCCATATAGTGATCGTTGGTTCACGAGTAATTCCAAGCTTGCTTGGTATCATTTTGTCTCAGATCATTTCGATCATCATGCTTTGGTATTATTCTATAACTTATTATACATTTTTTTGCCCTGTCTGTGTATTTTAGTTTTTTTTGTGGTCAGTGTTTCTGTTTTTATATAACATGTGTTGTGGTGACATTGTTTTTGGTTTTTATATATCTGTGTTGACAATCTTTTTTTGTGCTATTTTTCATATCTTTTTTTATGTAGACAAGTTTAAACTAGTGTCAGTGTTGTTGTTAACAACATATTTATATAAATCTTTTTTTGTGTTATTTTGTATTTAAGTTTGTTTGTTAACAACATATTTATATAAATCTTGTGTTTTATTTTCAATATTTTAGTTGTGCAGACCATCTCCATACTCTGAACATTCTACATTTCGGCACCTGAAGTGTGTCGATGAGGTTGAAGATCCTTTGTTCGATGCATATGCTGAAAAAATTCTTGTCACTGCTCGGGAGAAGGCAATGATGTTGCTTGGGCTGGAAGGTTTGAAGTGTTGTGCGAGAAAATTGAACTTTTCTGTGGTGTGATGCGCGCTTGGTCTCCAGGGAAGCCAATGGCGCTCGAGGATCTTCGATTGACAATCAAGTAAGTGGCTTCGGGATGTCTTTTGTGGATTGTAGGTCGAGATGGCAGCGAAATTTTTTGGATATAGACAACGAGAGGTTCGCCGAATTGGGATATGGATGTTGACTTGGGCTTTCAACAAACTGGTTTGTGATGGATTCGAAGATTACAATTGAGGAACACTCAAACAAGTGAAGTTTTGGCTAGGGATGTAGAAGAATGAGGCTAGAAGATATGGGAACTTATGAGGTTAGGGATGTAGAAGATAAGATTAGAAGCCTATGGTGAAGGAGATGAGAAACTAGAGCCCGAAGGAGATGGTGACGCCCAGATCAAGAAAAGGAGGAATTCTTTCGTCTCAACAAAGTTCTTGATTTAATATTCTAAGCGTGCCTTTTGATGAGCGGTATTTTACATAGCGCTACTATAGGTTATTAGCTCATTTTGTATAGGATTATGCTAGATGTTATGATGTATTCTGTAATCATGGAGTTTTGGAGAGTTGAGTTACACATGACATTACAGAAGATGATGCGGAGCATTGAAGCATAAGAAGAGGAGTCAAAGCTGAAGAAGACCACAGGTAGCTTTGGAAGCAGCTGAAGACGAAGCCAAGGAAGCCACAGAGGCCAAATCCGCGATCGCGGGTCCCAAACCGCGATCGCGGAAACCCGCCAGAGAAGACTTTCTTCATTTGCCCGATTTAGTATGTTGTGTTAAGTTTTGTAACGTTTTTATAACGTTTTTACCTTCAATTTGTCAGTTTAATTCTGCAGAGATTTATAGGTTTTAGGTGTGGATGATCTTCCATGATCTTCCACATTCCATTTCCAAGTTTTGAGAGTTTTTCCTCAAGAACATCATGAGTTGCTAAGTTTCCATTGTTTTGCTTGACATTTGAAGCTTTCGGATTGATTAAGTTGTAAGATTTCTTTCCTTTGTTCTACTCTAATGATTGTCTCTATTCTCTTGTGTGTATTGTTATTGAATTAGATTTTCTCATTTAGATTGGCCATCTAAGTATTTTCATCTCATTCATATTGCTATTGTTTGGTTATTTCTAGTTGAAATACCATACTTGTTTGTAGCACACACAATTTGCATGAACTAGTTGTGAATGTCAATTGTGAAGAGAATTGAGTACATGTCGAGTATCTGACTAGTTGTCTATGGTATTGCATGTATCTATCCATTCCTGAACTTAAAGCTGCTTTATTATTGAATCTTGATAGTTTCAAGGTTATAGTTGAGTAAGGGTTATTAGGACTAGTTGGACTAATAACTACATTAGAACAGGGATTAGAACGATCATATGAGTAATTCGACATAGGATTAAAAGGAGTTTATGATCAACTTGTTAATCTGTTAGTGGATAATTGTCAAGTGAAACACCTTCCATTGATATATTTACAATCCAAATCAACCTTCGTTACTTTGTTCTAAAAACATACAAAAAAAAACCTTTGGTTACTTACAAAAAAAAACATACAAAAATAACTTTAAGAATCGATAACCTGATTCCCTTGGGATTCGACCCTTGCTTGCCTACTATACTTGTTAGTGAGCTTGTTAGGATTACTTGACTTGGCATACGACAAATTCGCCTCGTCAAATTTGGCGCCGTTGCCGGGGAATCAAATTTTCTTTTCTTTAAAGTTCTTGTTTTGATTAACCTTATTGTTGACTAGTGAATGGTCAACACCCGTTCTACTAATCAGTCTCTTTTTATTCTTGATCCAGAAATCGAGAGGACTTTCCATCGAAATCAGAGAGAGAACAGAGTTGAGACTGATACAGGTGCAATGGAAGACGACCAGTTGTTGACTCCCGAGCAAAGAGCTCTTGCTGACACCCAACGTCAATTGGCTGAAATTCAGTTAGTTGTTAATGCCCAACGGGAATTGCTTGAGGCAAGGCAAGATGCAAATGCTCTAAGAGACGACGGTGTCGTCCGAACATTGAGGGAGCGTACTACTCCCAATCTGACAAAGCAACCTCAAGCTGTGGTTCTTCCACCCCTTGCTCATGGGGTGACTTTTGAGCTCAAGTCAGGGGTGATCAATCTGCTTCCCACATTCCATGGTTTGCCTAGTGAGGATCCGATCATGCATTTGAACCAATTCCATGACACTTGCATGACAATCAAACCACCAAATGTCACTGAGGAGCAGATCAAGATGAGAGCCTTCGGGTTCACTTTGAAAGATGGTGCTAGGTCCTGGTACTATCATTTGCCTACCGGTTCGGTAGATAGCTGGGAGAAGTTGCACAAGGTGTTCTTGGGTAAGTATTTTCCAGTTAAAAAGGAAAATGCTCTGAAGAAGGAAATTGCCCATGTAGAGCAAGGTGAAGATGAGACTCTCTATGATTACCTTGATCGTTTCAAGGGGTTGTGTGCTAGTAGCCCTTTTCATGGGTATGATACCGAGGACCTGGTCCTATATGTTTGCAATGGTCTCCTTAATCATGAAAGAAGAATGGTAGACGCTACTTGTGGTGGGAGTATTCTCAACATGACACCAGAAGATGTCATGGAAAAGTTACAAGACATGGCTGAGAGCACTAGGAGTTTTGGTAGGACATACACTAGGAAAGGAGTGAATGCCACAAGCTCAGGAGACCCCGCTCTTATGACCGAGCTCGTTGAGCTAAAGAAGATGATCTCTCAGCTGCACAAAGGACAACAACAGGTAAAAGCATGTGGTATTTGTTCTGACCCTTCTCATTTTACAGACAAATGCCCTGAGCTTCAAGATGATGATGTTGCTGAAGTCAATGTTGCTGGTGGATATGGACCTCCACGACCTCGAAATGATCAGCAGAACAACTATAATCCGAGGTATAGAGATCATCCAAATTTCAGATGGCGTGATCCGAATGAACCCCAACCACAAGCTCCGGCCCCACGACCCAATTCTGGACCTTCAACTGCAGATATGTTGAGATCATTGACTCAGCATTTCACAACCCATGTCCAAACTACTGAGTCTAGTATCAAGAACATGGAGAAACAGATAGGGCAGTTGGCTGATGTTGTGACCACTCTTGCACAGCAAAAATCCAATTCTCTACCATCTCAAACGGTAGTGAATCCGACCAGAAATGTTAGTGCTGTGACAACAAGGAGTGGAAAAGTGTTGGAAAATGCTGCTGCTGAAAAGGCAGAATCTGAAACAGGTGAGAATCCGCGACCGCGGGACGAGAACCGCGATCGCGGAAGTTGTTTTGGAGAAACAGTGGGAATTCCGCGACCGCGGGATGAAATCCGCGATCGCGGAATATCTTCTGAGGAAACAGGTGCAAATCCGCGACCGCGGACTGACAGCCGCGATCGCGGAAATGTTCCTGGTGAGTCCGAAGTTGAGGAGTTTTCAAAAGATGTTGGAGCTGAGGTCGAGGACCGGGGCGACTTCCGATTGAGACAAGACAACTATGTCCGCCCCGACTTCCCACCACTTAGCTCAACCAAACCTCCCGCTCCTTTTCCCGATGCTCTAAAGGATACAAGAGGGTCGGAGAATGACAAGGAGTTGTTTTAAACCTTCAGCAAATGCGAGGTAAATATCCCTTTACTCAAACTCATTAAAAGTATTCCTAGATATGCTAAGTTCTTGAAGCAACTCTGCACCATCAAGAGGAATCAAAAATTGAAGGGACGGCAGAAGGTGACGGTAAGCGAGCGTGTCTCCGTTGTATTCCAAAGGCGAATGCCTAAGAAGTGCAGCGATCCGGGCATGGTAAGCATTCCTTGTCGTATAGGTGATACTCATTTTGAGGGAGCTATGCTTGATCTTGGTGCATCTATAAATGTTTTGCCTTACTCGTTGTATTAGATGCTTGGTTTAGGTCCTCTTCATGAAACCGGAATAATTATTCAACTAGCTGATAGGTCTACTGTTTATCCTAAAGGTGTAGTTGAGAATGTTTTGGTAATGGTTGATAATTTGTTCTTTCCTGCTGACTTCTTTGTGTTAGACATGGAACATGATGGTCAGGCTGCACCTATTTTGTTAGGAAGGCCTTTTATGAGAACCGCTAACACAAAGTGAGTCTCTTACTTTAGAGTTCGATGGGGAAGTTGTACGATTCAATATTTTTGATGCTATGAAGCACCCCATTGAAGATGTTGCTTCTATTTGTTCTATTGATGTGATTGATCCTATAGTTCAAGATACTGTTAATATCTTTGGCTTGGATGAATTGCAACCTGTTTTAGAGAATGTCTTAGGAGACCCACAAGTAGATATCGTTTTGTCTACTAACATGCAGGAGTTCCTGGCTAAGCCAGAGCCTGAAGGTAAGCTTTCTCCACATCCTTTAGGCAGTCGCCCCACATTACTGACCTCGCCAGGCGAGATACCATTGATGTCTAGTGTGCAGGCACTTGACATTGAGCTGAAACAGCCACTTGATACGATCAAGGATGAGAAAGTGAATGAAACCACCTTCATTGAAAAAGACAAGGTGGTCAAGGTAAAAGGGACAAGGTTTAAGGCGTTCCATGAGTGGTTCAGAAGAGAATTCAGAAAAGAGACGGTTTTCACAAAGCCGAATGGCGTTGGTTAAAATCTCTTGAGTTCCATGTCGAGCCACGACATAAAATAAGGCGCTGCTCGGGAGGCAACCCGAGGTTTGAGATTGTTTTTATTTGTTTTTGTGTGTTTTGTTCGGTTTAATTTTCTTTTTAGCTTTTCTATGGACAGGAGGAAAGCACCGAAGCTTAGGGTCAACTACAGTCCGTAGCCAATTCCGCTGTAAGTCTTCTCTACCATCTAAAAAAAAAAAAAAAAAAGTGTAGAGAAAAATATATGAGAGAAAAGAAAGTAAGGAGTTGTATTTCATCAAGTTGGGTTTCATCGTTTCATCATTCCTACCATCTATGGATCTATATTTGTTGGAGCTTAGCTTGTTGGTGACCATGTTCTTTACAAGGAGTTGATTTTGGATCACCATCTATATTGGAGGTATTCTTTCTTTTGTTTTAGATGAGCTATGCTTTGTTGGATTACATTTGGTGCTCATCTAGTTTCTCATTCTACCACACCTTGTGTTTCGTTGGAGGAAGGTCATCCGACCTTGTATGTGAGTCTTCTGTCTCTTTCCCTGGGTTCGTTATTATGTCTTCCATTTCATTGAGGACAATGCAATGTTTAAGTATGGGGGAGGAGAATGTATTCACATGTCTTTATTTGGTGTTGGTTGTATCTGCATGAATTTTTTGAATATATTGTTTGAAAAAGCCACAAAAATTGAAAAAAAAGGCATACAAAATCCTTGGATAGCAAGTTCTATGCAATAAGAAGGTGGCTTGGCCGGCACTAGGCTGAGGCAACAATAAGTCTTGAGAGATGTGAGCCAATTGTGAGTTATCTAGCAAAATGAAATGATTGGCTAGGTGAAAACCTTTCGGTGCGCCTAGGTAGAATGAGTGAAATGAGTGTCTTAGGACCATTTGTTTCTGCTGGCGAGGTGTCATAAGAAGTGGTGATATAAGGAGGAAAGGGTAGGCCACTTTGGAGGAATAAGGTGCTAGATAGGAGGTAGGATTAGATTTATCTTTTGAACTCACTATGGTGTTTGGAGGCGAATTGTGCTTGTAACTTGTAGTTCATTCTTTTTCTATACTTCCTGAGATCTTTGTGCGTTGATGGTAAGGGTAAGTTTCATTTAGATTACTCGGGGACGAGCAAGGTCTAAGTATGGGGGAGTTTGATGAGCGGTATTTTACATAGCGCTACTATATGTTATTAGCTCATTTTGTATAGGATTATGCTAGATGTTATGATGTATTCTGTAATCATGGAGTTTTGGAGAGTTGAGTTACACATGAGATTACAGAAGATGATGCGGCGTATTGAAGCATAAGAAGAGGAGTCAAAGCTGAAGAAGACCACATGTAGCATTGGAAGCAGCTGAAAACGAAGCCAAGGAAGCCACAGAGGCCAAATCCGCGATCGCGGGTCCCAAACCGCGATCGCGGAAAACCTATTGGACCAGCCAAGATCACATAAGAAAATCCGCGATCGCGGGTCCCAAACCGCGATCGCGGAAACCCGCCAGAGAAGACTTTCTTCATTTGCCCGATTTAGTATGTTGTGTTAAGTTTTGTAACATTTTTATAACGTTTTTACCTTCAATTTGTCAGTTTAATTCTGCAGAGATTTATAGGTTTTAGGTGTGGATGATCTTCCATGATCTTCCACATTCCATTTCCAAGTTTTGAGAGTTTTTCCTCAAGAACTTCATGAGTTGCTAAGTTTCCATTGTTTTTCTTGACATTTGAAGCTTTTAGATTGATTAAGTTGTAAGATTTCTTTCCTTTGTTCTACTCTAATGATTGTCTCTATTCTCTTGTGTGTATTGTTATTGAATTAGATTTGCTCATTTAGATTGGCCATCTAAGTATTTTCATCTCATTCATATTGCTATTGTTTGGTTATTTCTAGTTGAAATACCATACTTGTTTGTAGCACACACAATTTGCATGAACTAGTTGTGAATGTCAATTGTGAAGAGAATTGAGTACATGTCGAGTATCTGACTAGTTGTCTATGGTATTGCATGTATCTATCCATTCCTGAACTTAAAGCTGCTTTATTATTGAATCTTGATAGTTTCAAGGTTATAGTTGAGTAAGGGTTATTAGGACTAGTTGGACTAATAACTACATTAGAACAGGGATTAGAACGATCATATGAGTAATTCGACATAGGATTAAAAGGAGTTTATGATCAACTTGTTAATCTGTTAGTGGATAATTGTCAAGTGAAACACCTTCCATTGATATATTTACAATCCAAATCAACCTTTGTTACTTTGTTCTTAAAACATACAAAAACGCCCCCTTTGGTTACTTACACTCGTTAATCATTATTATAACTTTAAGAATCGATAACCTGATTCCCTTGGGATTCGACCCTTGCTTGCCTACTATACTTGTTAGTGAGCTTGTTAGGATTACTTGACTTGGCATACGACAAATTCGCCTCGTCGCCTTTACAATGGAGGCGGAAAGCCAATATAAAGGAAAACAAAGGAAGAAGATGACATTTGAGGGTTTGCTAAGCTGACGACTAGGGTTTGGACGATCTTGGGCTTGATGGCCAAGAGTCCCATAGGACGGCCCAAACCATGCAAGGTTGGACCACTCCATATTTAGAAACCTTCTAAAAATAAATAGTTCTAAAACTCTAGCAAAAACCGAACCTAGACTTCCCAAAATAGAAACCTGCTAATAATGGAAAGATACTAAAAATAGAAGGTTCAAGAATGCAATTCTATCTCGGGAACAAGAATTTTCCTGGAACACTTTTCCTTCTCATCTCTTTTGTGTTGGATCCTTGGAGTGTGGGAGTATGCAGCATACCTTGACTGTTTGATTGGACGTGCAAGAGAATGCCTTTCTTGGCCACGTCTGGAGGACGCTTTGGCGGGCTGCATCGGCGGCGGTATCCAATCGAGTCCAAATCGAGACATGTCGTAGTATGCATACCACTCCTCATCTTCCTCATCATCGTAGTCCCATAATTTACGCCAAACTGAATGCCGTGCCAATTATAGTACCTATGTCAATAAAAACAAGGCTAGGATCAAAGGGAACAACTACTGTTTGTAGCGAAATTATCAACGAGATGATAACTAAGCAATTGTAGGGCAAAGATCAAAGAATACGGTATAATCTCAACACTCAGGAACGATATGGAAAACTAGGGTTGAAACTTGAACTTATGTATTACTCTGGCTCGTCCGAGGGCGAGTCTAAATCTTTGTAATTTTTCTTTTTCTCCGCGTAGGATTTTTGTACGCGCTGTCCATATTTGGGGCGCTTCTCTTTTGAACACTATTACCTTTGTTCTCCTTGGTGAGAGTTTCTTTTAATGCATTTTTTTTCTATTCCTTGAGTTTTCTACGCTTCTTTGGCGATAGCGTTTCACTGTGTTCGAATTTCTTGTTCTTGATCTTTCTTATGTTGTCACTATTTTTTAGCGTCTGTCTTCGAGTTATTGTAACGATACTTCGTATTTCTCTGGTTTCTTGGGTGTAGTCCTACCCCTTTTGGTAGGTTTAGCTCAGGTTTCTTGTCGGATGGGTTGAAGCTACCAAATACTTTATACTTTTCTTTGATGCTTTGTGATGCTTATATCTTTGACTATGTATGTTTTCCGCGGGCTTTTCATGATTTCTTACGCGTGTCTTGCTTATGCGATTGTAGTTTTGCTCTTAGTTGCTTTATCTTTGAGGTGTGATTTTTCTACCCCTGGTTTATTGCTTTGTTCGCTTCTCGAACGTATATGAAGAACTCTTTTCTTACTTAGTGTTGTATGGTCATTACGTTGCATACGCGTAGATGGAGCCTTGAATGCGTAGGGTAACGAAATTCACCCCCGGCGCGGATTTTCGCCGCGGCCTTCTTGCTTCTTATTTGGTGCACCGTACTCAAGAGGCACGTTCTCTTAATAGACATAGAGCAAGTCATTAAAAATGAAACAACTCGGCATGCTTAACACGTTGGAGACAAAAGGTCTACTTGTATATTAATAAAAGATGCATCATGGAACGACAAATAATGACATCGACGCCTACCCCTAGTCGCCACGACCCCTCGTCGCTTTGACCCTAAGATAACGACATGTTCTTATTGAATAACTTAATCTTACTCATGCAAAGGGAAATATAAGGGAATCAAAAACGCATAAAAACTTTCGAACTTTTTCTAGCGGTATTTTTACGGCGGATGGTGTTTTAAGAACATGTAGCTTATGTTAGAGTTCTTCACCATGAATTCTTGCCATCTTTGAACTCGGATATTTTGTTTATGCTTGCGCAGAGACGCGTCATTCTGGTCAACGCCCTTATCCCGTTCCTTAGATGATTCTTTCTTCGACGCGTCGAAAGTCACATTTTCACCCCTAGCTCTTTTCTTAGACTTTCTATGATTCTTTCGCATTTCGAGGCGCTTTGACCCATTGTTACTTGGCGACTCAGACCATGAAGATGCTTTTCTTTTCTGGATTTTCCGAACAGCGTAAGACTGGACCTCTAGAATATATATCTCGTCACCTATCCGACCAATCCCTTCCTTTGCCTCATAGAGCTCTCGCTTAGCATATCTTACTGGCTCTTCATGGTCTTTTAACTGCTATGCCTTACCCTTTTTCTCTTGAGACGCAATGGTTGTGCTCCTCATTCCTATGCTTTAACATTTCCTCGCTATTTGTGGTTCACCCTTGATTTCTTGAATCCCCCATGGAGATGAAAACTTCAGGGATTGGTGGTATGTCGAGGGTATGGCCCTCATATCATTCAACCACGGTCTTCCCAAGATCATGTTATAGGGCGACTCTGCTTCCATTACCACGAATTTAGTTTGCATATTGACTCTTTCTGCTAGAGTGGTTAGGGTAATCTCCCCCAACATGTCTGCGACTTCACCACTGAAACCTACTAGGGGGTGTATTTCTTCACCACGTCGTCTCTAGATAACCCAAGCGCTTTGATTGCGGACAAGGTGATTATGTTGGCCGAGCTTCCGTTATCAATGAGGATCCTCTTAACCTTGCAATTACTGATGGTGAGGGAAATAACTAACCCGTCATAATGATCTACGCTTCCGTTGGGTTCATCGAACGTGATCGGACAGTCTTTCCTAACAGTTCTGACGTGATAGATGGGTAGAATGCTTCCTTCACCACGTAACGCCCTGACGTTCCTTTTGGTGGCGGACGCGGTGTAGACGCTTATGGGAGAGCCTCCAAAGATTGTATTGACCGTTCTTGAACGATTTCATGGGGGAGGCGGCGGCGTTGGAGACCTTTTTCCTTTCCTTGCTCCTTCAAACACGTCTCTTCCCTCCTTGGAGAGTAGATCTAGTAGGTCGCCTCTTTTCAAGAGGTGTAACACTTCTCTTCTTAAGGTATAACAATCATCTGTGGAATGGCCTGAGTCATTGTGGAACTCGCAATATCCTCTCCCCGACCCTGACCTCTTCTCTGGATTTCATCTCGTTATTACGCGGGCTGTTCGTCGGGCTCGTCATATCCTTTCCTGCAAAAAAGAAGTTCTTTTCGTATGGAGAGACGATACCTTTTTGATCAGGCCCCACGGTGGGCGCCAATTGGTTGTAGCAAAATTATCAACGAGATGATAACTAAGCAATTTTAGGGCAAAGATCAAAGAATACGGTATAATCTCAACACAAGAACGATATGGAAAATTAGGGTTGAAACTTGAACTTATGTATTACTCGTGTGGTGGCTGAATGATTACAAAGCAGACGTTAGCCTTTATTTATAGGCTACCCTAGTTTAATCTTTAAGGAAACGAGATCTTATTTTTTCCTTCTATCTTATGACGACATAAAATTAAGGTAAAAGATATTCTTTCTAATATCTTTCACCAATTACAACATATAATAGAGAAATAAGATTATATTTACTCGACCGACTCTATCATTAATACAAACGAGATCTTTGCCATGTCTCGTTGCGTCGACGTGATCAGCCTACGCGTAGCTCAAGACGCGTTCCTTACTCGTCGTATTTTTAGGCACAAACAATAACCAAAACCAAAGACAAGAAACCAAGTAAGCACTAACAAGTCCCTAAGAGACAAAGCAAACACTCAAGGTCACAATCTGTCTAGGCCGTTTGGTGGAGAGGCTGGTTACGTCCACAATCCGTCAATGCAAGGCAAACAAATTACTTAAGCAAGCAAGTCAAAGATGTGTCTATAAATGTAAGAACGAATGCACACTAAGCAATAAGAAACCAGATTTGTAACGCTAGACGATGCAGAGACAAGAAGATGAGCGAACCAAACAAGGTGTAGACACAAGGGTTACCTTATTTTGGCTTTCCTCTTGGTCGAACTAATGTCAATAGGAATTGCCTTATTTTGGCTTTTCCCTAGACGATATCTCTTTTGATATCTTTTTGATATCTCTTTTGATTATTTTTATTTAGATGCAAATCTCAATTTGATATGATATGCAAATGATATGGTTCGAGATATTGTGAAAGAAAGCAAAAGATATGCTCAAGATATGGAAATAAATTTGGTTAACAAATAAGGAAACAAATTGCGGACATATGAAATCAAATCTTTACAAATATACACACAATCTTTTCCTAACAAGACAAGTATATGCAAGCCAAGCAAATCCGGATTAAAATGGAAAAGGAAGATTCTCGGATTTTTAGGGTTTAAGTTCACGGCGGCTAGGGTTTTTCAGCATACACAAGGTTCGTAAAAATGGCTTTTCGGGGGTCAAACGAAGTCCGTTTTTGATGTTATTATATGGATGGACTCGTATTAGAAAGCTCTATCAGATTATGTAACAACTTGGGCAAGAAAACGTTGTTTGGGTCGTCGAAATCTGGACTGAAGTCGACTCAGTTTTTGTGTGTATGGCGGAAGGGATGGAAACAATTAGTGAATGCAATGAAACTTTAAAAGACAAGTTAACACTTCCAAGATAACCTTGCTCTGATGTCAGTTGATGAGCGCTTGGTCTTCGGGGAAGCCAATGGCGCTCGAGGATCTTCGATTGACAATCAAGTAAGTGGCTTGGGGATGTTTTTTGTGGATTGTAGGTCGAGATGGCAGTGGAATTGTTTGGATATAGACAACGAGAGGTTCTCCAAATTGGGATATGGATGTTGACTTGGGCTTTCAACAAACTGGTTTGTGAAGGATTCGAAGATGACGATTGAGGGACACTCAAACAAGTGAAGTTTTGGCTAGGGGTGTAGAAGAATGAGGCTAGAAGATATGGAAACTTATGAGGTTAGGGATGTAGAAGATAAGATTAGAAGCCTATGGTGAAGGAGATGAGAAACTAGAGCCCGAAGGAGTGGGTGACGCCCAGATCAAGAAGAGGAAGAATTCTTTCGTCTCAACAATGTTCTTGATTCAATATTCTAAGTGTGCCTTTACAATGGAGCAGAAAGCCAATATAAAGGAAAACAAAGGAAGAAGACGACGATCTAGGGTTCGCTAAGCTGACGGCTAGGGTTTGGTTTGCGCTAGGGTTTGGACGATCTTCGGCTTAATGGCCAAGAGTCCAATAGGACGGCCCAAACCATGCAAGGCTGGACCACTCCATATTTAGAAACCTTCTAAAAAAAGAAGGTTCTAAAACTCTAGCAAAAACCGAACCTAGGCTTCCCAAAATAGAAATCTGCTAATAATGGAAAGTTACTAAAATAGAAGTTTCACCAATGCAATTCTATCTCGGGAAACGAGGACTGAAAATAGTACTTACTATAAATAGCAACCTACTAAAAATAGTAACTGCTAAAAATGGCAAGTTTCCCGAGTGTGCCTAATAAGAGCCTCAAAGATGAAATAAAGATAGGCATGGAAAAACCATGGCTTGATCATACCAAGTTGACCAAGTCTTTTGTTGAGGCGCCATAGTGCCAAGCCAAGGAGGTCGTCAAGGACGAGGCATAGGCACAATGCGCTGGATGGCCATGATGTTGAACAAGGCGCTTGAGCAGGCATTGACAAGGTTGTTGCCGACGCGGATGAGGTGGCTAGACAACCATGAAGGAGGCGCTCATAGAACCGAGTAGAGTGTCGGAGGGCGTGTGGTGGCGCCGGTGGTTCTGGTGTTGGCGCCAAGCTTGAGAAATGGATGGGTGAGGCTAGAAATGATACGCCAACGGTGCTTAACCTCAAAATGTCATTCATGAAGAGTGGAGGTAGGAGACGCTCGTTGAGGCGAGCCATGGCTTGGCTCTAGGCAAGATAGGGGCGCATCATGGTGCCATGTCGGAAGTTCAATCTTCCACTAAAGAACATGGCTTGACGTTGATTCAAGTGGCCAAGAAGTTGCACGACCTATCTAGTCTGATGCAGAGCAACATCAAGGCCTCGTTTCAGATAAGAGCACTCAATATGAAACTAAAGATTTTGTAGATGTCAGCACACATGAGAATGTTGACAGCTTGATGAACTCTTCACTATTTGATGGAAATGACGGTTGTGAGAAGAATGATAGCGTTGCAGAGAAGCAAGGGGACCTGGGTGAAGCTGCATGTGTTGAAAGTGTTGAAAGTGTTTCAATGTCTGATGCTGTAGTTGGTGGATGTGGTGAGGCAAAAGATGGGGATTTCAAAGTTGACAGTGCTGAAGGTCTGCCAATAAAAGCTAAATTTCTAGAACCCAATGAAGACATTGCTGACACTCCTACAATTGCCAAAGATGTTGGCAAAGATGTTGACAAAGTTGACAACATTAAAGTTGACAGCATGACAATGGGGTAAGATGTTGACAGCATGAAAGTGGGGCAAGATGTTGACAACATGAAAGTGGGGCAGGATGTTGACAGCATGACAGTGGAGCAAGATGTGGACAACTTACTTGATGCACAAGGTGTTGACACTTCTGATGTTGGGTGTGCTTCTACTCAGTATCTTGATGACAGTGGGTGTATTGATCAGTATCTTGACAGCATCCCTTAATATTTAGAGAAGGATCCCATACTCATCTCTTCTGGAAACAGTATTTCTCATAACACTTTGGATACAACCCTTCCTGCTTCCCAGAACATTGATGAGTCAGAAGAACAATTGAGAAAGTCTTCAAAAAATATTGATGATGTTGAAGAACAACCGAGGAAGTCTTCCAGGGTCCCAACCCCAAGTGTTCTTGTTCAAAGCCCTTTCACTGCTGAGATGAAGAAGAAAATTTCAATGCCTAGTCGTCCACCTTATTCATTCTATGAAGTTGAGGATCGCAAAAAGTTCTATGAATGGTTTACTTTGACGTATGTTTATATTTCTGATTTATTTTATTATCTATATTTTTCGTATTTGTGTTTACTAATTTTCTTCTTTTTGTTGCAGTAATAAGAAGGCGGTCATTAAGCGTAAGGATCATGATTTTGACTTCACCAGGGACCTGTTTAACAAATTGTTCTTGAAAAGCACAAGTTCTGTCGGAAAAGCCAAGTGGCTAAATGATTGTGTAAGTTCATTATTTTTTTATATGTCATGTGTCAACATTTTAATGTTTTGAATATTTGTTGTCCATACTAATCTGTCAGTACACTTTTGTATAATTGTGTTGACAGTCTTGTATTATTTCTACTATTTTCAGTTGGCAGATTTGTATTATTGGTGTTGATATTATATAGTTTTATTTTATTTTTTTATTTCTCTTTTAACAGTATTCTTTTTCTTTTGTTTTTTGTTATGTATCACATCTCTGAAGCACTATATTTTTTCCGGAAGCACATAAACGAAAACAGTGACAAATTCAAGGATGTTGTGATCATGGATTGGATCTGGTATGGGCATTTCAATGAGTTGAAGCAAGGTCTTATTCAGCGGGATGATCCAACAGAGCTTCTCCTTTTCCAAAAGTACTTCATAGGTCTCTATCCAAAACATGAGGGGGGGTGCTGGTCTGAATCTGTGACAACGGTGTATACCCCCTTCAACTTTGAGAATGAGCATTGGGTTGCCTTGGAGATAGACCTAGCTAAGTGGCATGTGACTCTATTTGGCTGATCAGTAATATTATTTATGTTGGAGCTAGGATTAAAAGCTTATGCCATATGCTCCCTCTTGTTATGAAAAAGTCCAACTTGTTTGGCCATCTCAATTCTTTGGACAAGGATTTTTCATGGTCAAGGCGCACTGATGTCCCTCAGGATGGGATGAGGTAATTATAGGATATATTATGTCCCATGCCTTGTTTTTATATGATAATACTGTGTTGACAGCTTATATGATTTTTTTAGATTTTATATCTTTATTGTTGTTGTTATTCATTTCCTGATTTCTCTCTTTTTTTTGGGTGATTGTCAGTGGGAATTGTGGTGTATATTGTATCAAGTTCATTGAGGCTTTGGCCATTAACACCAGTTGGGATGATCTGGACGACCAACACATTAGGGCTCATCGGGAGAAGATGATGATCGACTTCTTTAATGAGAAATGGGAGTTCAAACCATTGCCAGCTGAACGGAACACACCTCAAGCTTGTCCTTGAATGTTAAATTTTCATGTAATAGGGGTTTGTTGTTAGTGTGCTTTTGCTATGTGTGTTTGACAGTGGTTGTGTACAACCTTTATGGTTTTTAAGACAACTTATGGTTTTTAGTCAGTTATCTTTGTGTAAGATAGTTTCCATTCCACTTTTTGTAAGACAGATTCTATTTACCACAACAGTTTGTGGTCAATCCAGTTTGTTGTCAAGAGAATTTGTGTGTAAGACAGTTTGTCCAGTAGTGAATTGGTTGTCAGCTTTTTGTGATATTATTGTCTATGGTTATATTACATTTCAGTTTGTTAATATAGTTCAGTTTTGTCTTTTTTATTACAGCACCTAATTACAAACGAAGCGCATCGCGCTTTGTTTGTTTATTATTCTTACGAGGCGCGCGTAGTGCGCTTCGTTAACATACCAAATTGTTAAATAACTTGTTTCAACGTGTCAGCATAACTTGTCGACATTCCAAAATCTTTGCATCAGCTTGCATCCTGTCATCACAATCTGTCAACATTCCACATCTGTAATAAACTTTTTCAATGTGTCAACAAAATCTGTTAATTTTCCAAACCTGTTACCATTTGGTGTGCGTGTCAACACAATATGCTAGTTTTCCGCAACTGTTACCATTTTGTGTGCATGTCAACACATTTTGATAAACTCTTCACACAATTTGTCAACACAATGTGACAATCTGTTTACACAATCTGTCATCATAATCTATCAACACAATATGACAATCTGTCAACAAAATCTATAATCACAATTTGTCAACATTTTTATCACAAAGTCAACTTCTCAAGATTAACCTGTATACATCATTCTTAGAATAAGAACTTTTGACAGTATCTCAAAACACAAAATTTTTGTTTGTGTAAAACCTGTTTACAGTATGAAATATCAAGGTTGACAGGAAATACAACTATTATTCCTTTCAATTAAAGTAAAAAAAATAAAATTAAAATCCTAAAATGTTGTTCGCGCTGATAACTCTGTCCCAATCTTGTCAGCGAAGTTCTTTTGGCAAGAAGTCTTGTTGTGTCCCATATTACCACAGAGACTGCATTTTCATGGCTTTCGTGCTCCTTTTCTCTTCTTGCTTCTGTTTGGGAACTCACCTTCAAATGGGGTATCTTTTCTTTTTTCTTCTTCCCTTTTTTGTCTGCACAATCGGTGGCATGCAGATTGTATTGGTTACTTCAATGGGTACACTGATTTCAGTCTCTCTTGGCACAGGGTAGTAATCGCTCACAAAATTTGTCACTGTTGCTTTTGCTTTCTGGATTGCAGCTATAGAGTGGACACACGGGATGTGGTCCACATCAAAGACTTTGCAAGTGCATTTCCTTTCTACTAGATCGACCACCCCAAAGAAATCTCCACCAATTATATGATATTGAGCTTGATTGAGCTTTCTCACCTCATACCTCTTTGACATTTGGTACCTAGACTCCAATATTTTCCCGATATTTGGTGTCACCTTGCTATTGCTTTTTTCAGCCCCAGTGCGCCTCTCATTAAACCACCTTGACATCACATCTCGCATAAACTCTAGTAAAGTGACAACTTCAAATGACCTGTCAACATCAATATTAAACAATGGCAACAACTTTTTAAATATCTTGATGCTTCATAGTTGGTAAAGTGTCAACATATCTATAATTTTGTCATACCTTGCTTCCAGTATTAGTGAATTTATTATCTCTGAGTTGTTCATTGTCATTATGTTGTATCTATTCCCTTTGCAATGAGCTCTTGCCCATTTTTTAAATCCTACTGCTTCCAAGTATCCCCCCCATCTCCTTATTTATCTCACAAATTTTCCCATAATTCTCTTGAAAATCCTTTAGCGTGTATGCATCAGCAGCCAGAGAGAATAGCTTCTGCACACCCTTATCCTTGAATCGTGTCTTCAGATTTTTCTTTAAATGTCTTCTGCACACAACATGAGTTGATGTTGTGTACACTCTCTGAATGGCGTTGGCAATGATGAGATGTATATCTGACACTATTACCAAATCTTCTGTACATGGTATGAGTTTCAGAAGCTGTGTAAAGAAGAATGTCCACGATATGTCATTTTCACTATCCACTACAGCATATGCAAGGGGATAGATCTGCTGGTTTGCATCTTGAGTTGTAGCAATAAGCATATGTCCTTTGTGTTTTATATGCAAGTAAGTTCCATCTACGATGATTACCTATCAATCGAATCGAATGTATCATTTCATAATTCAAATATATATTTATGTCAACACTGTAATATGTTCTTCCATTTTTTATCTTAGATTTCTAATTTATTAATGAAAGTTGTCAACAACAATTAAAATTTTAAAAAGCAGACCTAATGTTTACACTTTCTATTCTGTCATCAGATGTTTAAATGAATCTGGCAACAATAAATCATTGTATTAATCAATATGTCATTTAATTTATGTCCTGTCAGCAGTAAAAAAACTGGCATACCTTTCTCATTATTTGGAATCCTCTAATGCATGCTCCAATAGATACAAACACGAATATGAAGTCGTCATGCTCACCAACTTCAAGGCATGTGTATGATCCTATATTCACTTCTTTGAGCATGTGGCAATACATGGGCAATAGTGCATAATTCTCTTCTGGTGTTCCTCGTATTAGATCTTGTGCATGTTCTCTTGCTTTCCATGCTTTCCAATAGCTGACATCCATGTAATGTTCCTTCCTCATATCATTGCAAATGCTCTTTGGTATTGGTCCAATTTTAACACCTTCAAACCTGCATGTTTATCATATTAAGATTAGTTCTCGGTTTTGGTTCAACCAATTAATATTTCATATTATGATACAGAAACTTTTATACACATTATCTGGTCTTTATTTGCTCCCCAATCATTTTTTATGTTGGTTTGCACTCAGGTTGACATCTAAAGTCAAAGGAACATGTATGTTCTCTGAAATTTTCTAACCTCAAAGAATGGAGTGTCTTGTAATGCAATTTCCCTCAGTCTCCATTTGCAGCTTGTATCTGTGCACATCATTGTTAGAAGCTTTGGATCTGATTTTATAACTTTGTAAGCAAAGTTCTCAGTCATTGCCAACTTTTTCAAAGCTTCAATCAGCTTCCTTTTGTGTCAAATAGCTTTCCCACATGGACAAAGTCTGCATTTGTTCCACTGTGACTCATTTCATCCTCCCCTGTTTTTTTACTGTTATTATCTTACTTGCAGATTCACAATCCATAATTTTGCTATTCCCTTGTGTTGGCAGTTCATATTCCAAAGGTAGAAATATGTCTTCATCCATGTTAACCGCCACTATACTACTGCATCCATATTCTCTTGCTTTTTTTTGTTCATAGATCCATGGTTGTTAGGATCGCGAATATGATGATGCGTTGTTGATGACGTGACCTTTGACGAAGATTAATTTTGTTAGTTTATTCATTATTTAGATTGATGACTGGAAGTTGTAATACTTAGAAACAATATATTTCTTGATTTTGAAAAATTGTAAACTTTAATTAACCCTCGTACAACCATTTTTAACTATGTATGGCACTAATACCGACCGTATGTGAGAAAAAGTGTTTTTTTTTGTAGTACTTTTACTAGAAAGTCATGTCATAGTCATATTTTATCATTTTCATCGCTCATTTTATGAGATCGTAGGATCTTACGATCCTACCCCCCCCCCCCCCCCCCCCTCTCCGATCCAAAGTAGGATCCTGATCCTGACAACCATGCATAGATCTTGTATTATCTTGATACATATAGTGGACAACTCCATTCCACTTGTGTTGTGTCATTAATTTCCATGAATGACGCGAGATCATCATCTGTCTCAACAATATATTTGACTTTGATCTTCTGGAAAGGATTAAGATGGCAGAGCTGGAGATTCATTTCCTCTGTTTCTATTTTGAACCGTTGGATAATCAAGGATTGCATTGCTTGTAGAGTAATGTTCTTATCAACTAAAAAGGCTTTCGATATGATTCCCCCATCAGAAACCATAATCCCATCTCTGATTTGTATCTCTTTGCCATAGGAAACTGTCAGAATGTGCATTTTTATTTGCATAAATATTTAATAAAGTTTTATTAGACCATTATAACTAATCTATCTGCCAACATTTTGCATATGGAATATAAACATTTCTCTTTATTTGTCAACAATGGTCAATCACGTGCAAATGTATATTCCTAATTACTAACGAAGCGTGCTCACAAATGTATATTCCTAATTAAAAACGAAGCGCGCTTCGTTGTATTACGTGTTAATAAAAAGAAATCAATCAGCATATATCTGTCAACATAAATCTATTATCTTCCAAAATAATATTTAACATTAATCAACAACCTAAATATGTCAACAACCTAAATATGTCAACAACCTAAATATGTCAACAACCTAAATAATCAAGTTCTGTAACATCTGTCAACAACCAATATAATCATTATTAGTAATATCTGACAACAATACATTATCTAAACTTGTCAACAAAAGTTGTTTTCTTAATCCTTGATGGAATCTCGCAACAATTCATAAAACTCCTAATGTATTTCATTCTCTGTCATCAAACTATACATTTATATCATAATATGTCATCAAAATAGGTGTTGTATCATTATTAACATGATTTACCTCTTGTTCGATAGATTTGCTGGTGTCTTTACAGATTCGGCACTTAGCATTGTGTTTGCAAGTTCTATTTGTTGTAGATATGCCTCTTTTTGTATATTTTTCCAGGGAATCTATCTCGTTTTTTTGTCAACCTCTGTTTTGATCTCTCTGTAATCTCTTTTTCGGTTTCCTGAATTGAATCTCCTCGCTGGCTTTTTGTTCTAGAATTCAGGTTTTAATGTATGTTGGACAGTAAGAGGAAGATGAAGATGGAGAAGGTTGGAGGCGCCATCGGTATCGGGAAGTTTCTTGCGATCGAGGCGCCGACAGCGAGTGGGAGAATGTAAGAGAACAATTATCAAGAATCAATGGAGAATTTCGTTGTTTCTGGGCGGAGGATGAAGATGGTGAGGGTGGGAGTGTTTTTTCGGCGGCGGAAGCGTTTTGTTTTGGGGAAGAAGGTGAGTAAAGAAGGTAGATAGGATTTAAATTTTTTTATTTTTTATATAGTAGGATATTTTCTTATAACATAAAAAAATTTGGAAATTTGGTTACTTACCCAATTTTTTAAGCCTTCATTCTCCTCGACCCGTAGGCACGACCCAATTAAGCAGTAGCTCACTTGATCACCTCAGCGTGTCATGCCAGTTTTTGGGAAAATACCTCAAAACTGTAATGTTTTTAAAGTTTTTGCATCACTTTTTTAAGTTATATGGAAATACCCCTTTGCTGACGTGGCAATTATAACAGAGCTGTCAACAAAATTTTTAACAGAGCTGTCAACAAAAATTTTAACAGAACTGTCAACAAAAATTTTAACAGGGTTGTCAACACCAATAATAACCCTTTGCTGACGTGGTAATTATAACAGAGTTGTCAAAAAAAATTGTCAACCAAATTTTTAACAGAGCTGTCAACAAAAATTTTAACAGAGTTGTCAACAAGAATAATAAGTTGTCAACACGACTAAATAAGTTGTCAACCCAGCTAAATAAATTGTTTACATGACTAATTAATAAACGGTCAACAACATACAACACGAGTAATATTACAAAATTGTCAACATTGTCAACACTTTACAAAACTTGTCAACATTGTCAACACCACTAAATTACATTGTCAAAAAAATAATTGTCAACACATTAATTTTTTTAGGTAAATCCTCGACGAAAACCAACTCTATACATTAGGATATATTTTCTTGTCGATCCGGAAAATGTTGCCACGAGAAACTGCAACAAAGGCCTTAAGTATTTCTGCAATGTTAATCTCAGTAGATTGATCTTTCCATGTTCAGCTGATGTTGAACTTATGTTCAGTAGTGCTTGTTGAAGCCTGCAAATAAGTTTTTTAACTTTAAAATTATTTTAGTATAGAACTAGTCCCATAAACATTTATTAATTTGTATATGATGTTGATTATGTTTGGAGTTTACTGGATCTGGACAAATATCACAGTTGGCCAGAAAACTAAGCATTAAAATTACATGAAAAATACTAACCCCATCATCCTGCAATTCCCACAGTTCACATGTGCTACTTGATTTGTTGCACGCATCATAACACAATCCAAAACCAACATCTATAACAAGTGTTTAATCAGTCAAACATTTTAAATTCATCAGAACCTTCTAATGCAAGATTTACAGTGTGACAACAAGAACATTGAAAGCTTGTGGCTCCTCTGATATACATAAGAGTTGTGTGGCATCTTGCACAAACTAGCTGCGCCGTTTCTGTGCCTATATTGATCATATAATGATTAAGGCACAAATCAAAGTACAATAACTAGCAATAATCTTAAGTTGTTGTATTCAAGACATAACCAGGAGGAGGAACAGGTGTGACAGCATTAGAACTCTCAGCTATGGTTGGCTTGCGCAGGAGGCATCGCCTCCTTGCCATGTGTACACTCCACCTCCACCGTCTTCTACTTTCCGCAGGGACACATTGAGCACTCTCTCCACTCATTATCCGGCGTCGGAGCCGGAGCTCCGTCGGTAGTTCCATGTCGCGTCGCTGCCATCAGGCTTCTAGCTCGCCGCTGACGAACGAGGTTTTCGCTAGGCTTCGAGTCTTTCCGATTGGAGCCGATTTCTACGGCGAGGTTGAGAACTGCGGCGAACAAGAAGCGGAGACAGATTTGGCTTAGCCTAAGCCTGCTGCTGCAATGAAGCGATTTCGATTTTGATGCCAGGTCTGGCTTAGATCTAGGAGCGACTTCGATTTTGATTTGGTCTGCGGGAGACAGCTCTGGCTTCGGATTTCAATTAGGTTTGTGGTAAGACAGATCTGAGAACTATGTGGCCGGATCTGGAGAGTTTGGATCTAGGACTAGAGGGAGAGGAGGTTGCGATTCAAGGCGCAGCGATGAGAATGGAAGTGAGAGTCTGAGATGTTCTGTGTAGCGCGTGTTCTTGACAGAGGGAGAGGGAAGGGTATTTCCATAGTGTTTAAAAAACGAGTGCAAAAATCGCAGATTTAGTGCCCAATAGGGCATTGGGCACAAATCCTTCGCGTGTCATGCCCTGCGCAGCAGCTCCAAATCTGTGAGCAACAAGTGTGGCCTTTTTCTTCTTTTATTTCCATGCGGGTCTGTGATTGGGCTTTTTCTAATTGTACACTGATGGGCCTTTGCTTCCTTTAATGATCGTGTCTTCTTCAATATTATTATGGACCCTCGTATGTATAAAACGGAACCAGCTGCACCGTTGTTCCTTTGTTTACTTGTTGCAACCGCACAACACTTTTTATTACACTAGGCATTCTATACTGCGACACGGTGTCAAAAAGTATGGATTTTTTCCAAACCGAGTTTCGGCGCCTTTTGACACGGTGTGTCAAAAGGTATGAAGTGGTTCAGTTTTAAAATCCGGTTTTTCAAACCAGTTTACAGATTCCGGTTTAAAATTATTTATTGAACCCGATTCAAACGCTTTCAACACGGCGTGTCGGAATGTTTAGACTACCGCTGAAATTTGAATTTTAAAATTTGACATGGCGTCATCGTGGGTGACGTCACCCCTATCGACACACCCTGTCGAAAGGGTGTTTGTTTCAAATTTGAGGGCTTTCGACACACTTTGTCGAAAGGGAGTGTCAAAAAATCCATTTAAGGCTTTTGACACGTGTCGAAAGTTCTATAAATATACATGGATTTTGTCAATTTTTGAGCCATTGTTGTCGAAAGATTTCAAAACGCTGTCAAATCTCATATCTGATTATTGTTGACGATGTCTTTTTCTCCTCCCGGTCTTCTGATCCAACGATTAGAGATACGAAGATCTACATAGACGAGACATGGATTGCAAACTTTGTGGAGACCAACAATCCCATCGAATTAGGTCATCGTTTTGAAGACATCCCCGTAGGCAAATTCATGGACGGGTTGACTGAGGAGGAGCGATGTGGTGTTGCTGCCGGAGAGATGGTTAGGGTTAGAGATAGGAAAGACGAGACATGGATTGCAAACTTTGTGGAAAAAACACCTGTTGAGGCGGGCAAAAACCCCTCTGTTGAGGCGAGCAGGGGTCGCTGCAACAAGTGAACACTTGTTGAGGCGGGCATATGTTCGCCTCAACAAGTGACTTGTTGAGGCGGTCAAAATATCGCCCGCCTCAACAAGTAGGAAAAAAATGTCCCTCAAATTGTGAATGCCCGCTGCAAGAAGTGGTGCTTGTTGAGGTGGACATGCATTGCCCGCCTCTAATATGTTTTTAATTTTTCTGATGCCCGCCTCTAAATGATGATTGGGTTTCAGCCGTAATTGTTTGAGTTAATGGATAAATCAACATACCCTTACATGCGTGAACAAACATATGACTACAATCAACATACGTGAAGAATAAATCAAAAACAATTAGATTAACCAATTGAAAAAATACATGAAGAATCTAAATGATGATTATAATCTAATAATGAAATAAATTAAAAAATCGAAATAAAATATTAAAATATTACAAGAAGCTTCAATAGAAGCTTAATGGAGCTTCAATGGAGGATTAGGGTTTCAGCCACCGCCGCATACCAGCACCGCCGCCTCTGGATCCACCGACAGAATGTCCGAAAGAATTTGTTTGGTTAAAAGAGTAATAGGCTCAATATCTTGGAGAATCTCTTTCTCTGTAGCTTTCCAATCTGCAGCTTCGGATTATCTTCCAATCTGCAGATCGCCTCCATCCTCCATCCTCTAACCTCCTCGTCTTCGGCCTCACATCCGAAAGCGACGCAGATCTGGGTTGAAGATGACGGCGCAGATCTCAGATCTAGCTTTAAGGTGCGGCGGCGACGCAGATCTAGCGAGGAGGAAGCATGCGTAGAGGCGGCGGAGTTGAGCAGTTGAGCACATCTGAGGACGCAGATCTAGCTTCAAGGTTGAAGACGACGGCGCAGATCGACAGCTAGGGTTCATCGAAGGCTAGAGTTTCAAGAAATTTGAAATCGACGCAGATCTAGCGACGCAAATCGACAGCTAGGTTTAATCGGTGGCAAGGGTTTCAAGAAATTTGAAATCGGGAGAGGAAAGGAAGATGAGAAGAGTGACGAAGGAATGAGCACATCTGAGGAGAAATGTTGAGATGTTGAGCAGGTAAGAGTTAACGAAGGATTGAGGGAAATGTTGAGATCTCAAACTCTGATTGTGGTTTGAAATAAAACAATTGTGTTCGAGTCGTTGGATCTGATTGGTTTTTTTAGTAATCAACGGTGGATATTAGTGATCCGTGGGACATCCTTATTTAATTTAAAAAAAAATTATAGGTAAAAAGACTTGTTGAGGGGGGCACAATTCCGCCCGCCTCAACAGACCCTGTTGAGGCGGGCGCCTTACTGACCGCCTCAACAAGTAAAAAACACAAATATTATTTGAGGCGAACGGATATCTGCCCGCCTCTAAAGCACCTGTTGCAGCGAACTAAACGACTGACTGCCTCAACAGATAGTAGAATAAGACTTTTTGCGTCGGTTTTTAAGGTGACCGCCTCAACAGGGGGGCTGCAACAAGTGTTTTTTCTACTAGTGAATTGATGATGTGGAATTTCATTTTTTTTATTTCTTTTTTCTGCGGAATTTGTTTTTCTTTTTTCTTCTTTTTTTTTAGGCTTTTTCTTTTTTTTCTTTTCCTTTTTTATTAATTTTTCCGAGAGGGAGGAAACTTACAAGGAGAAATCTGCAGGCAAGGATGCTCCATCCGCGGGCTCGGATTTTGTATGGGCCTCCTCTTTTTCTTTTCTGCAGATTAGCTTGCAACAAAAACAAAATCAAAAATAAACTAAACTAAATGAAAATCAAGGAAGAGAATCTACTTATCTCGGGTTGCCTCCCGAGCAGTGCCTTGTTTAATGTCGTTGGCTCGACTCAATGCCCAATCAATCGACTCTCGCATCGGGTTCCTTAGGAACTCTCTCTTTTAGTACCTCTTTGCTTAACCAATCGTGGAAATGTTTGAACTTAGACTACGTCCTTTGGTCACTTCCTTCTTAGCACCAAAGTTCTCTTGTTTTCCCCCACACATAGTTCGGCCAGGCGGTTGTTCAAGCTCTATCTCTGCGCTTTGCACAGTAGTAGACAAAGGCTTCTTGCCCTGCAAAATTAGTCCGGTGGGGCTATTTCCCAAAGGTGAAGGGGGTGACTTACTATTCTCATCTATGACCCTCTTGACGTCCTACAAGTTAGTAGCTGGAACACAACCTATATGGAGATCTAGCATGACATTCTCCACAACAAGTTGTGATTTCTCCAAACAAGTGCGATTAATTATATTAATGCAAGACAAAGGTTTCCACTACTAACATTAATTTTTGTGTGCGCAGTTTTCAAAAAGGACCCGCCTAAAAAAAATAGGGATTGTTACTTGTCATGATCCATGTAGCTAGCAAAGAAATCAGCAGGAAAAATCATATAATCAACTTTGACAAGAACATCTTCGCCTACCCCATTGAGGTATATATTAGAACTATCAACCAATTGAACGATTGCTCCTGTTTCATGCAATTGTCCTAATCCTAGTGAATACAAAGAATAAGGCTAGACATTGATAGATGCACCTAAGTCTAGCATAGCTTTTTCAAATTTAGTGTCACCTATAACACAAGGAATACTAAACATGACATGGTCACCACACTTCTTATGCATACGCCTTTGAAACACAACAGGTACATGTTCACTCACCTAAATCTTTTGTTTTCCTTTTAATTTCTGATTTCTTGTGAGAGTGCATAGCTCTTTCAGAAATTTAGCATAGCAAGAAATTCTCTTAACAAGTTTGAGTAAGGGATGTTTACCTCACATTTGCTGAAGGTCTCGAATAGTTCCTTGTCTTTCTCCAACCTTCTAGTATCTTTCAATGCCTCAGTGAAGGGTGCAAGTGGTTTCAACGAGATGAGAGGAGGTAGATTTGGACGAACGTAAGACTCAGTGGCTTCAGTGTGCCAATCTGTGGGCGTGGGTTTCAATCCGCAAGCGCGGGTTTTCGGAAAAATCACCGTCCATTTTTGGGCATGACCCGCGAGCGCGGATTTTCTTCTGTTGAATTGTCCTCTATCTCGACAAGGGTACATCCGTGGGCGCGGGTCTTAGTCCGCGGCCACGGATGCTCTGAATTTTCTAACTCTGTCTCATTTTCAGTACTTGTTTTCTCTAACTGCTTGCCACCCCTCAATGTCAAAGCACTAACATTCTCTCTCGGGTTAGCCACAACTTGAGATGGTAGTTTTCTTGAATCCTTTGAACTCATTGAATGTTTGAGCCATTTGTCCAACTTGCACTTCAAGATTTTGAATGTTTGAGCCATTTGTCCAACTTGCACTTCAAGATTTTGAATATTTGATTTAGTATCCTTTTGAAACTGCATGCAGTTTTGTTGTAACTTTGCTTGTCCAGCAGCAAGTTTCTCAACCATTTGTTGAAGAAACGAATATGAGCCTTGAGCTTGTTGTGGTTGTTGCAAGAGGTGGGGGGTTTTGCACATTTTGATTGCCCCACCTGAGATTTGGACGATCGCTTGTCCCTGGATTGTAGGTATTGGCAAAAGGATCATATCTTGATCTTGGCTGCCATCCTCCTACAACATTTCCCTCGACATTTGACTCTTGGAGTTGTGGGAAAGCGTCTGTAGGGTGTCCCCCATCAGTGCAAACTCCACATGCTATCAGTTGTTGCTGAGCACCACTATTGATCATCAAACACTTCATCATTTATTTCAGCTCATTTACATCAGATTACAACTTGGATGAAGAAGAATCTACTTCTTTAGCTGTTTGAAGGCTTTCTCTTCTTCTTAATTGTTTGGATTCTTCAGACAAGTCAGAGAACAACTCGAATGCCTGTGCTGGGGTCTTATTTAGGATGTTACCCCCATAAGATGCATTAACCATTTGGCGTTCATCATCTAGGAAACCATTGAAGAAGTAAAGAATGAGATCCCGATCTGTGTATGCATGGAAAGGACCACTTGAACATAGCTTCTTGGGCCTCTCATAGTATTCATATAAAGTCTCAGCAGCCTGTTGTTCAATGGGGGCAATACTATTCTTCAGGGTATTGAGCTTTGTAGCTGGGAAATACTTATCTATAACGCTTTCTTCATCTTATCCCATGTACCAATAGTTCCCGAGGCGAGGTAGTAAAGTCAATCATTTGTTGCATCTTTCAAAGTAAAACCTAAAGCCCTCAGCATGATTTGATCGTCACCCCTTGGCTTCATACTAGAGAAGATAGCAAGAAATTGGGCTAAATGCTTATTCGAATCTTCTCCAAACAAGCCATGGAAATGTGGCAGTTCATGGATCAACCCAGCCTTCAGCTCAAAATTCACGCCATCCCCCAATTTAGGAATGGTCACTGTCAGAGGTTGTTGCTCCAAGTTTGGAGCAGTCAGGTGCCTCAAGGTCTGTGGTGGTACTACTCAGTCAACCATCTCGTTGTCCTAGTTCAGGAATGCTCTTCGATTTTGATGGAACGTCCTTTCAATCTCTGAGTCAAAAGCAACAAGAATTGGATCAGTATTACGGGCGTGGACCATAAAACAAGTCCACAAGAAAGTTGGTAGCAATTAAACACACAAAAACAGAAAATTTGATTCCCCTATACAACGGTGCCAATCGTTGATGTCTAACAAAGAATACCTAACTAACCGACTAGCATAGCAGGAAAGTAAGAGTCAAACCCAAGAGAATCAAATAGTCTATTCATGAGCAAGTAATCAACTACCAACGAACGAACCAAAGGGGGAGGGGGAGGAGTTATTTTTTCTAAACCTAAAGACGAATAAAAGTAACAAGTAACATGAGTTGTAGAAAATATGGTTGAGAAAGCGTTCCACCTAACAAATATCTACTCAACGACATGCAAGGTTGATCATAGATATCTCAAGTTCAGACAATCCTATTGTTGTTTCTATTCCGATAAGATATAGTTATTAGCGCAACCCGGCCTAATAAAACTTGTTATTAAACAAACTCGAAGACCTTCAAGAATCAATTCAATAGAAGCATTAAGAAAATAAATTAAACAGAATGCATGCAACTCAGACGACCCGTCAGATAAGCATGCAATCAATTCTCATTCACAAATAAACAATGGAACCCGCTCATGTAAACTTGTGTTTGCTACTAGATATAGAATTCCAGCCCGGAATTACCAAATCCTAGCACTATAAACAATATCAATAAACCTAGATGATCATGCTAGATAAATCAATATGATTCAATAAGATTAAGAGCATGAGAATCAATACAATCAATAGAAAATGAAGTAGACTTTACAATCTCACAACCAAACAACAATCGTTAGGGGGAACAAAGAAAATTAGTTCTTCAAAGACATGGAGGCGAAACCTAGGGGTTTTAAGAATAATCTTCAAAAACTACTTGCCTAAAAACTAAATTGTTCAAACCTTAAATACCTACTAGGAATAATAAATTCGAAATCTAACATAAGAGGAAATAAAACGAAATAAAGAAAATATAAAAATAACATAAAACTCGGACTCGATTCCGGCCTTCAGCACGTCACTCGCGGACTACCCGCGGGTGTTCAACACTTAGACAAATTCTTCAATTTCATTCGTTGGTGCTCCGTAGGCGCGGGTTCACTTTCTGGCACACATTTGCGGGAGTGGATCTGATAGTCACTCGCGGGTCTACCTGCGAATCCTTCTGTGCAATGTCTTCTTGTCTTCGAATCTTCAAATCCTGGTTTCTTCATATCTTTGAAAGACGTCTTCAACTTCATAAATCTTCATAGTTCTCTATTTATTCTATTCAACTCAAGATCACGCAATTGGATACAAAATGACTCCGAAATAATCCTAAATTAAGCTAACAACCATTAGAAACACATACTCCATTCGTCCCTAATATAAGACCTGCTTGCTTTTTTTACACTATTTACGGTCGAAGAGAATCTTCCGTTTTCAGACCATTGTATAAGGTAAAATATAGACACGGGTGATCTTGTTTAATTCATGTCAACAAGTACTTTAAGAATATCAAAATTTTACAATATTTACTAACTTGTAACGAGAGATATTAACGATATACAACATGCATCGATAAATGTGCTAATTTAAAAAAGATAGATAAAAAAGGAACATAGAAGTATTAAATATTGCACATCATTAACACGTACCAAAAACTATGTGTACATACTGACATATGACATGTGGTGCACATGTATCAGTCGTACAAGTATACCTGTGCACACATTATGCTTTTTAAAATGGAATATATTTATACACATTATATGTGCTTGAACTATATGAGGATAAATTGTGTATGCATTAGTGACAACCGTTATTTTCATCTAAAATTTGTGTACCAAAAAACTATGAAGTTATATGCACTTATAAACACATATTTAACCGGGTAATAAAATACTGTAGGTGTGGACACGAGCATTACCTTTTGTAGAAAAATGATGGGTCGTTGGACTAATGACACTTAAGTATACATTTCAGTATTTCACAGTACATGTTGGGTTCATCAAGGAAGTTTTAAATTGATGTACAAATATTTTTGGGTTCATCAAGGAAGTTTTAAATTGATGTACAGTATATTTGTAGGAAAATGGATGTAGTACTATCATCTCAGAGTAAACAAAACATTTCTGTAAGTAGTTAAAAAAGGTTTGGTGATTTGTTTTTTCCTCTTTCTTGTGTCGGAATACAGCATATTTTTTCTAGATTCTGACCTGTAAAAATGACGTCAACCTCATTCTTGTGGCCCACTTGTTGGAATTTTACTCCGCGTCCATTGTGGACTGTTGTAGTTTCGTGCAGTTTGCACTTAAAAAGCATTACCAGTTCTTACTAACCACTAATTATGAATACAAAACAGTATTTTAGTGTCTTCAATTTAGCAGGAATTGGAGTGTTTGTGGGAAAAAAGAGTGCCGTGTTTGAAATTTGTTTTTGTTTTTTTGGTCAAGACGTGTTTCAAATTTGTTGAAAGACTGTCTGTAAACGACAATCTCTTAATTTTGCTTCCACGTTTGTGTAGCGTCTACTGCATACGGCTCTCAGATTCACTCTATAATTCCATTTCTCCCCATCGCTATTTTTGGTGAATCAAATCTCTCTATTCTTCAAACTCCTCCAATGGCGGCCACCGGAGCTACTCTCCTCGCGGGAGCTGCCTCGTTCTCCATCCGACACCGGAGACCTCGGAATCTGACAGCTTGTCCGAGGGTAGCTCTGTCTCCTGCAGATCGAGCTACCGCGTCTTCATCTCCGGCAGTCGTGATGAATGGTTCCTTAAATGGAAGTTCAGTCCTCAGACGGGAATCGAAGCTACTGGAAGCTGACGAACTGAAAGGCAGCGCCGAGGATTATTTCGAGCAGGCGAAGGATCTGATTAGGGCAGATGGTGGGCCTCCGAGGTGGTTTACTCCATTGGAGTGCAGCGGAGCTGGAATCAGATTGAAGAATGCACCCCTGCTTCTTTATTTGCCTGGTTCGTCGTCTTTTATTAACACACTTTTACTTGTTCTTATGTTTACAACCCCATCTGGAAATTCTGGGTTTTCTTTTTCTCGCAGGAATTGATGGACTGGGTGTTGGCCTCACAAGGCATCACAAAAGACTTGCCAAGTAAGTTTGTTAGCTCAACTTTGATGCTGATGTTCATTTAATGGATAGGGCCTAACTTCCTTCCTCATTTTTATTGTATGCAAATCAAGGATGTTTGATGTGTGGTGCCTGCATATCCCCGTTATGGATCGAACTTCATTTACAGGTTCACTTCTTTTCCTCTACTATCTATATAGCATCTTAATTTTCTAAAGCATTATTATTGAAAACTTCTGGACTGCAAAACATACTATGGCAATGGCTAATTATAGTGGGTTCTTGATTCTGCATATGTGCTTCAGCTCTGTTGATTGTTGAATTGCAGACCTGGTTAATCTGGTTGAAAACACAATTAGAGTGGAGCATAGTCAATCACCAAGTAGGCCTATATACTTAGTAGGGGAATCTCTTGGAGCATGCCTGGCTATGGTTGTTGCAGCTCGTAATCCCAACATTGATTTGGTTCTGATTTTGGCTAACCCTGGTATGGTTTCTAATACTCAAGTGTATTGCCAAATTCTTCTGGAAAATGTTTTATCTTTAGCTTCATGTATATGCATGCCTCTCAAGAAGTAGCATTTGCCATCATAAGGATAAATGATCATATAGATACACTAGCTCTTTAGTCGGGAAATTCTAATCTTTAGCTGATTCATTTTTATTGGGCAGCTACCTCTTTCAACAATTCACAATTGCAGGGATTGATCCCTCTACTGGGATTCATGCCGAGTGATCCTTTCCTCAGTGCTCCTTATCTGCTGAGTTTAACAAGAGGTCAGTCATCATTGTTCATACAATGTATATAGCTTTGAAATTCTGAGCTTATAAATTATGGTAGTTTATCCTCTTAGAGGTTTACAAGCAACTAGTATCAATGAACTATTAGCACTCTGTTATTATTATTCAGTATGGTGTAATAAATCCCTCATTCTTACTTTAAGTGATGCTTGATATGAATTTTATTGTTTAATCTAGGGAAAAAACCCTGGGAGTTGGAACCACAAGCTTTTGAAGATTTATCAAGTAATCTAATGTCATTGTCTGCAAAGTTTTCTGTAAGATTATCTTTCTATCCTAAAGAATTTAAATATGGAAAGTGGTTATGCACATTTGTGTTGACCCAACGTAGATTTGATGGAAAGGGACCAACAAAACGACTTCATATGTATTTTAAATTTGGGATTTTGATCGTCTTGTTAATAATGCTACCTAAAATGATTTTCAAATAAAAAAATTACTATGCTTTTGAGCAATTCAATCATAATTGTAATTTAGTAAGCCTGACTCATACAGGCAGAAGTGTATACAAATGTTTCTTTTCTCTAATTTAAGTAGCTTAGGTAATAACAGGTAATTGCTGATATTCTACCTAGAGAGACCTTGCTATGGAAGATGGAGCTGATGAAATTAGCTGCTTCTCAAGCAAACTCACGCCTTCACGCCATTAAAGCACAGACGCTCGTACTTGCGAGGTACACAATCTCCATCATCTGGAGCATCTTTTACTGTATATGTAGAAATTGCTTAGCTAAAAATTTCAGTGTCATCGATCATGATTTGTTTTTTGTAACATAATACGTGTATATACATGTTTAGTTAGCATGGCATTTCATATGCATCACCTGTTGCTTTCTATAATAAGTAAAGCTTGAGAGTTTATGTGATATTTAAATATTTTAGCGGAATGGATCCGTTATTCCCGAGTCAAGAAGAAGGTCAAAGGCTTCGCAATCTGCTACCTAATTGCGAGGTTCGCAAGTTTAGTGACAATGGTCATTTCCTATTCCTGGTAGGATAAGATTTCTCCCTACCTTTCTTTATTTTCTCTATCCTATATATATGTATACCAATGTTTGATGTGTTTGCATATGCTTTATATGTCCAATATACATGTGCATGAGTTGAAGTCAAGTGCTCCATTTGTAGTTGTGCTAATCCTTAAAAAAAAATTGTATACTTCTATATCCAATATTAAAACTGAGCCACTGAGGATGAATAAAACTCTCTCTAAAATGACTCAAATTGTTGGAGTCAAGCTTTGCAATCTGAATGATGTGAAGAGCAAGAAATTGCAATGATACGCACCAATCATAGTCCTTGAAGGATACGCAAATCTCCAAAGGAGCTTCACATTAATCAAATAAAATCAAATTACTTCACATGTTATAAACAATGAACTTATGTGATTAAAAGCTATAGTTTTGCAAATTTAGTTTCCTTTGATTTTCCTAATATATACTATATCCTCATATCTTGATGCACCTGGTTATAGGAGGATGGTGTTGATATTGTAACCATAATCAAGGCTTCTACCTTTTATCGGCGCGGGAGGAACCGTGATCTCGTTACTGATTATGTCCAACCAAACCCCTCCGAGTTCAGTAAAACATGCGAGCAATATAGGTAATTAATAAAGAGCAAATGCAGAACACTTGAGCTGGATTATTTTGGTGGAACATTCTGTTAGAGTTGGGGGTTACATAGTCTATGGGAGAAAGAAGAAGGGGAGCAAGCCCCACGTGTCACCCTAGGACAGGTTAATGATGTAAGGGTATAATTTGTTAGACTTGGAGGGTATTGGGGTAATATGCTCAGGGAATGTCAGATTCAGTTATGCATAGGGGTGAGGGTAATGATGTTTTAGACAGATATATAAATAAGGATGTCCTCTCTACGGAGAGGCATCCAGACTCTGTCGTTGCTAATTTCGGGCTCATAGCCTTGGGCTTCTTGGAGGTTTTCTCCATTGAAGTGGTTCTTGTCTGGTTTCCAGAATTAATCAAAGACAATCTGTTTTTGGTTCTTGCTTCCAACAATTTGGTGCTTTCATTGAGAGGCTTTTCCGATGACTAGATCGGAGGCGTTGGATGCGAGAATGTCTGGGTTAGAAACAGAAATGAGAGAGGTTAGGAATGAGATTAACCTGAAGTTTGAGTCCATGCTCAAACACATGTCCGAGCAGTTTGAGGCTGTGAGTCTGAAGCTGGACAAGCCACCGCCGGCGGGAGCACCTTCCCCATCCACCGGAAGTGGCGACAAAGGGAAGGGACCGTTGATGGAATCGGGCCGTCAAGGTTTCCGGCGAAGCTTGTCGGAGGAACTCCACGAGGAGGAAGAGAGAGGCCCCTTGGGAGTCAAGAGGGTGGAATTCCCAGAGTTCGATGGAGACGACGTCCTAACCTGGGTGACCAAGGCAGAATAGTACTTCCAGATACAAGCCACTCGTCCCGGAGATCGAGTCACAGTGGCCATGGTGAGCATGACAGGCTCAGCCCTCAACTGGGTTCGATGGGTAAGGCAGAATCAACCCTATTTTTCCTGGAATGATCTGAAATCTGAGTTGATTAAGAGGTTTATGGGAATAGACGCTGCTAATCGGTTTGAGCATCTGAGCTCTCTGAAACAGACTGGTTCTGTGGAGGAGTTTGTGAATGACTTGGTGGCCTGCGCCTCCCACACCGAAGGGCTAGGCAATGACCAATTGCTGGGCTATTTTCTGGCCGGATTGAAGCCGGAGGTCAGAGTCGAGCTCCAAACCTTTGAGGCCGCTGAGTTGATGTCCGCCATGGACGGCGCTCGAAGAGTTGAGAGGAAGCTTGAGTTTGGAAAGGGAAACGTGAAGAGCTACTGGAAAAGGCCCAGTACTCCATATGGGGCTGGAAAGAAAGATTGGGCCCAAAAGAGTTGGACCAGCCCACCAACTGAATCTCAAATAGGAAGGGCGCCCAAAGAAAAAGAAGATAGGGCCCGAATTAATTCTCCACAGGTTCAGCAACGAAACTGGACACAAAATCGGCCCCGAGTGGCTCGTGCACTTTCTAATGAAGAATATCGCGACCTAACCAGCCGTGGGCTCTGTTACAAGTGCAGGCAACCTTACTCGCCACTGCACCGGTGCGCTGAGAAGGTTTTCAAGCTGGTGGAAGTGGACACAGCAGAAATTGACGCCGACGGGAGCCTCGAGTTGATTCAGTTTGGCGACTACGATCCCGGGGACAGCCCGATTGAGAAGGAACGTGAGTTACAATGGCTCGAGCTCCCGCTGAAAGCTCTTGGGGGAGAGGTTAACAAAAGGGCTCTCAAAGTCAGAGCCAAGTTAGGGGACCGGAAAATCGTTGCATTAGTTGACAGCGGAGCGAGTCACTGTTTTATCAACACCCGAATTGTGGAGGTTGAAGAGCTGGGAATTGAGCAGACAGCTGTGTTTGGGGTCAGACTTGGAAATGGCAGCAGAGTCCAAACCAGGGGAATATGCCGAGCACTTCCCATCCACTTTGGCACTTGCAAGATGGAGGTAGATTGCTATCCATTTGATTTAGGCGGAATAGATGTCATTCTTGGGTTTTCATGGCTGCTAGCAATGCGAAAAACTTTAGTCGATTGGGAAGAGATGACAATCGAATTCGAGGATAAACAGGGGCAGAAAGTCACGATTCAAGGGGACCCAACTCTTGCCGTGACTGAAATTTCAATGAATTCGCTGCACAAACTGGGTGACATTGAGTATCAGGCTATGGTTTGGCAGGTCAGTGACGACTCAGGGCTGAAATCCGTAAATCTGCTCAGTGAGGAAAAGCTGCAGGAACTGAATGGGCTGATTGAGCGACACCCCAGCGTGTTTGCAGAGAAACCAGGACTACCTCCGGCAAGGAGTGTAGACCACCGGATTCCGCTTAAAGAGGGAGTAGGGGCCGTAAACGTTAAACCTTACCGATATGGCTACCATCAGAAAGACGAGATAGAGAAGTTGGTCTCGGAGATGCTGCAAGCCGGTACCATTCAGCCAAGTATGAGCCCGTTCTCCAGCCCGGTTCTTTTAGTTAAGAAAAAAGACGGTAGTTGGAGGTTTTGTGTCGACTACCGAGAGCTCAACAAGTCCACCATCCCCGATAAGTACCCCATTCCAGTTGTGCAAGAAATGCTTGATGAACTTGGGAATGCGACTATTTTTTCCAAGCTCGATTTAAAAGCCGGTTATCACCAAATCCGAGTGGCCACCTCGGACATCCCTAAAACGGCTTTCCGAACCCATACAGGCCACTACGAATTTGTGGTGATGCCTTTCGGATTGACCAATGCGCCGGCTACGTTCCAAGCTACTATGAACGACATTTTCAGGCCTTTTCTGCGACGCTTTGTCTTGGTATTTTTTGATGACATACTCGTGTATAGCACGGACTGGGCTGAGCATTTGAGACATTTGGGGATCGTGCTGAATTCACTCCAGGAACACTCATTCGTCGTTAACAAGGGTAAGTGCTCTTTTGGGCAGGAATCCGTGGAGTACTTAGGCCATATACTGGCTGCTGGAACCGTGTCCATGGACCCGAGCAAGATTGAGAGCGTGCTGTCTTGGCCCACTCCGAAGTCAGTTAAGGGAGTACGCGGGTTCCTGGGCCTTACTGGATACTACCGGAAATTTATCCGGGACTATGGGAAAATTGCACGCCCATTGACAGAGCTGCTCAAAAAAGACAGGAAGAAGTTTGAGTGGACTGAAGATGCTCAGCTGGCTTTTGAAAGGCTACAGGCTGCTATGGTCGCTGCACCGGTCCTCACGTTACCCGATTTCTCTAAACGGTTTGTGATTGAGTGCGACGCCTCAGGCGCGGGAGTCGGTGCTGTGTTGATGCAAGACGGCAGGCCAATCGCCTATTTCAGTAAAGGGTTCGCCGGGCAGGTCCTTTCCCGATCTGCTTATGAGAAAGAGCTCATGGCTCTTGTTATGGCTGTCCAGCACTGGCGCCCATACCTCCTGAGTAGCCGGTTTGTGGTGCGAACAGATCATCGCAGCCTTAAGCACCTTTTGAATCAACCGATTACATCCCCGGCACAACAAAATTGGGTTGCGAAATTGATAGGGTATGACCTCGAAATCGAGTACAAATCTGGGTTGAGTAACCGCGCAGCTGACGCTTTGTCTCGGCGTGACGAGGACAGCCAGCTTCAGGCCATCTCGGTCCCCTACTTGGCCTGCTGGGACGAGATTCAGCATGCTATTGATCAGGACCCGAGGTTGAAGGGGGTCAAAGACAAGCTAATTGCGGGGGAGAAAGTCACGCAGCCCTATCGTTTGGTGGGTGATAAGCTTTTCTTCAAAGGCCGGCTATGCATTCCTGAACAGAGCCCGTGGATTCAGAAATTGCTCGACGAATTCCACTCCTCTCCCTCTGGGGGCCACTCCGGTGCGCTCCGGACCTACAAGCGCCTAGCCGCCAATGTCTATTGGCCCGGAATGATCAAATCAGTCCAGACTTGCGTCGCCGAGTGTTTGATCTGTCAGAAACACAAATATGAGGCGCTATCTCCGGCGGGTCTGCTGCAGCCGCTCCCCATTCCCCAACAAGTGTGAGAAGACATCTCGATGGACTTCATCGGTGGGCTGCCTAAATCAATGGGAATGGACTGCATTATGGTGGTTGTGGATCGCTTGACTAAGTATGGGCATTTTATTCTTCTCAAGCACCCATACTCAGCTAAAACAGTGGCAGAAGTGTTTGGTAGAGAGATTATTCGCTTACATGGAGTACCCCGCTCCATCGTTAGCGACCGCGATCCCATTTTCCTTAGCAGTTTTTGGAAGGAATTGTTTGAGAAAAATGACACGAAACTGAGAATGAGTAGCGCATATCATCCTGAATCCGACGGGCAGACAGAAGTGCTTAATCGCTGCCTCGAAACTTATTTGCGCTGCTACGCCTCTGAGCAACCCAAACAGTGGGCCAAATGGGTCAGCTGGGCAGAGTATTGGTACAACACGAACTTCCAAGGTGCTGCCGGAAAAACTCCCTTCGAAGGGGTGTATGGGCGACCTCCGCCGCTGCTGAAATCCTATCTTCCAGGGGAATTTATTGTCGCTGCAGTGGCCGAAGATTTCTGGAATAGGGATGAAGTGTTGCGCCAGCTGAAGTTTAATCTTGAAAGAGCTCAGAAACGAATGGTTGCGGCTGCCAACAAGAAGAGGAGAGACCTTGAATTTCAGGTTGGTGAAAAAGTGTTCCTGAAATTGCGTCCCCATCGTCAGTCTTCTGTGATTGCTCGTGTTAATCAGAAGCTGTCTGCTCGATACTTCGGCCCTTTCGAGATTGTGAAGAAAATAGGGGCAGTGGCTTACGAGCTTAAGCTGCCGGCCTCCTCCCGGATCCATCCCGTCTTCCACGTCTCCTTGCTCAAAAAGGTGAAGGGAAATCACCCTGCTGTGGGAACCTTGCCCGAAGGAATGATCACGGAAGAGGTTGAGTTCGTGCCCTTCGAGATACTGGAAGTGCGCAAGAACAAATCCAGGTCTGATGCTTGTCACCAAGTACTTGTTGAATGGGACAAGAAGCCTAAGGATGAGGCCACATGGCTGGAATGCACTCAGTTCAAGCGCCAATTCCCTAACTCTAACCTTGTCCACAAGGTTTGTCTTGAGAAGGATGGAGTTGTTAGAGTTGGGGGTTACATAGTCTATGGGAGAAAGAAGAAGGGGAGCAAGCCCCACGTGTCACCCTAGGACAGGTTAATGATGTAAGGGTATAATTTGTTAGACTTGGAGGGTATTGGGGTAATATGCTCAGGGAATGTCAGATTCAGTTATGCATAGGGGTGAGGGTAATGATGTTTTAGACAGATATATAAATAAGGATGTCCTCTCTACGGAGAGGCATCCAGACTCTGTCGTTGCTAATTTCGGGCTCATAGCCTTGGGCTTCTTGGAGGTTTTCTCCATTGAAGTGGTTCTTGTCTGGTTTCCAGAATTAATCAAAGACAATCTGTTTTTGGTTCTTGCTTCCAACACATTCCTGCTAACATTTCTAATTATTCGATTCACCTGTGTAGATGGTTCGATGTCGCCACTAGTCCCGTAATATACTCAACTTTGGAGAATGGCCAGATTGTAAAAGGACTCGCTGGAATTCCAACTGAAGGACCAGTGATATATGTTGGCTATCACATGCTAATGGGATTTGAATTGTATCCACTAGTAAGCCGTATATATGATGAGAAGAACATTCTTGTGCGAGGATTGGCTCATCCAATGATGTTCATGAAACCGGGAGAGCAGAAAGATCTTGATTCATCAATGTTTGACACATTTAGGCTTATGGGTGCAGTTCCTGTTTCAGGAACAAATATGTTCAAACTACTTTCTTCAAAATCTCATGTGCTACTTTATCCAGGTGGCGTTAGAGAGGCTCTTCATCGGAAGGTAAGTTTCATCACAAATCTGTAAAGTTGACATATCTGGTCACTAGGAAATGCTCTACTGTAGTTATTCAGATTTAAAAATCCCAAAAAGCTGAAAGCATTTCAAAGTAGGTTGGTCTTCGTTTCTCCTATATTATAATGTTAGATTGCAATGGAATTGATCACTTTCATTGTGAAAAAGGAGAAAAGATGGAATTTTTGTGAAACGTGTGGACAACTAAAGCACATATACTGAGCTAGTCATTTACTTCCATATTTTCTTATTAAAGTGTGTTCTGTTCAAACATTTGTAACTCTAGGGTGAGGCATACAAGTTATTCTGGCCAGAACAGTCGGAGTTTGTGAGGATGGCAGCTAGATTTGGAGCTAAAATCGTTCCTTTCGGGGCTGTGGGCGAAGATGATATCAGTGAAGTAAGTGCGGAGACTTGGATTATTCTTGAATTATTGCTTAAAGTTTTTTGGCGGTTTCATTTATCTGTACATCACCTTAAACTTCATTTCTTTCGTTGGCTTCTAGTATGATATTTTGGACTAGTACTGCTGCACAACCATGACAATATTTTTTTCAGTTGGTTGTTGATTACAATGATTACATGAAAATTCCTTACTTCAAGAAGCAATGGGAAGACACAACAAACAAGTTGGTGAAGTTAAGGTTTGCTCATCTTTACCTTTGTGCTCATTTAATGAAACTGAATCTCGTTATTTCAAGTTTGTGTATACTCTGCTTGAGTCTATTCTAATGAAGATAACACGGTCCACAGAACTGATATGACGGGAGAGATTGCAAATCAAGCTGTGTACCTTCCTGGAATTCTACCAAAACCACCTGGTCGTATATACTACTTGATGGGAAAGCCGATAGATACACAAGGTATATTTCTTTCTGTAATACTTGGGGCCTGAATCCAGATTAGAGAAATGCTTTCAACTTATCATGTTATGATATGACAGTGAGGAAAGAGGAGCTAAAGGACAGAGAGAAAGCACAAGAGTTGTATTTGCATGTTAAGTCAGAAGTACAAACATGTCTTGAATATCTGAAGAACAAGCGGCAACAAGATCCATACAGAAGTATAGTGTCTAGGACGTTATACCAAGCTGCTAATGGCTTCACAACAGAAGTTCCAGCGTTCGATCCTTAGCTACAAACGGAGGAGTGTTTCTTCTGGATTTTTCTTATTGTCCTCAATTGGTACAGCTTCAGTGATTTTCCTTAAAAAGTGATATACTTGCAGAGAAGGGGAATGTGGATATGGGGTCTCATTGCTTACAACACTGTATAGATTATTGGACGCAAGATGTATGATGAAATTTCCCCATTTCAATTTTTATAGAATATGGTGGATGATGAAATTTCCCCATTCTAGGCTACATGTAACTTTGTCAATTAAAATTTTGTGAAATCATGTTGGTTAAGCTTCATTCGTGGATTATTATACTGCAGGAAACTTGGTTTCTGCATACTTGAGTACAAGAATCTTTAACAAGTCAGTCAACAGCTTCATTGTTTTTCTTACCCGTTTTATACTTCAAAACAAAGACTCTCTCGTTGGCTCTAACCACCTTGTTAGTATGGCATGAATGAAGAAATTGTCTCAAAGGTACAAATTTAATTAAAGGTGCAATTACTAATTATGAATACTAACAAACTTTCCTACTTATTCCATTCACCGTGTAGATGGTTAGATGTTGTTACTAGTCCTGTGGAGTAAGAGGATTCTCTGGAGTTCCTTTTGCAAGACCGGTCATATTTGTTGGCTATCATATGCTCTTGGGATTTGATATGTTTCCGCTCGCAATCCGTATGTATATCGGGAATAACATAATTTTGCGAGGAATGGGTCATCCAGTAATGTTCATGAAGCCTGGACTAATAAAAGAGCTTGATTCTTCAATATTTGACTCACTTAGACTTATGGGGACAATTCCTGTTTATGAGAAAAATTTGTTCAAGCTACTTTTTCAAATTCTCATGTGCTACTTTACTTAGGTGGTGCTAGAGAGCTTTTTCATCGAAAGGTAATGATGGTGAAGTTATATTGCAATAACGAATGTGAGATTTTTCCACGTATAATTAGCTCACTTTTTCTCTACCTATAAAGGTGTTATTGTTCAAATTTTAACAGCTCAAGTAACCTGAAAACACTTTGAGCTTTACTCTAGGTTGCTCGATCTTTATTTTTTGTATTTAGTAACACGTCATCCACTACCATAATTCATGCTCTCCATTGTAGTGGATCAAGTGGTCCTAGTTCCAGATTAGAGTTGTCCTATTAGGAATTCCAGAATGTTCATTATGCATAGTTGTCCATTGTATTCACTATATAATATAATGCCTTGAGCACTATCAAATCAATGAGAATGATTTTCCTTTCCTTTGAATTCCTTTATAGTATCAGAGCAGCATAGGACAAGTGTCCACTCACAAAATATGTGAAAACCCCCTTTTTACCTAACATTTCTCGTCTTCTCCAAAAATTCCGCCGCCATGGCACCGGCATCCACATATCTTCTTCCTTTATCAAATACAAACCCAAGAGCCTCTCCTACACTTCCATCATTTTCCCACTTCATAATTGTGAAGCTAAACCAAGAGAACTCCCCCTTTGGCGAGTCCAAGTCACTCCCTACTTGAGAGCCCATAATCTCTTTCGATTTGTCGATGACTCGCAGCCCTGCCCGTTGATGCGCCCCTGCCTTGCCTAGAGACAAGGCATGGCTTGCCTCAACGAGCGTCTCTTGCATCTACTTGCCACTATGGCCACTTCAAGGTAAAACACCGTTAGCGCCTCATTTCTAGCGCCTTGTCTCGTGTCCCGCTCTACATTTCAGAATGGGGGTTACCTTGTCCTCACCTGCGCCCTCCACCATGGCCGCCTCCCACCGTCCATCTTGGTTCCAGCGGCGTACATTGGCTCATCCTAAGCGCAACCCACATGTTTCTAGCCTTGATCCCTATAACGCCAAGCAGAGCCCCTCATCCCAAGACAAGTCCCCCTGAGCGCCCGGAGCCGAAACCACCCGATCATGAACAGCGTCGCCGGCGACACTTCCACCGGCGTTCCTTGGCCCACCATGAGCGCAACCACCTGGTTTCCGGAGTTGGTCCAGCTGGCGCCGGACAAAGGCCCCTCCAAGTTGTCCGACGTCGATGCCCTAATTCCGGCCGAGCGCCATCTATTTGAAGGTTGTTGTCTTCTATTTGGTTTTTGTTGTCTCAAACAATATTTGATTCTATTTGGGAATTGTTCTCCCTATTTGCATTTGTTGTCTCTATTTGGGATTTGTTGTCTCGATCCCATGTTCGGAGACTTTCCATTTTTAGGAAGTTGTTAAGCTCGGGTCTTGCTAGCGTTTTAGAACTTTCTAATTTAGAAAGTTTCTAAATATGGAGTGGTCCAGCCTTGCATGGTTTGGGCTGTCCTATTGGGATCTTGGCACTCAAGCCCAAGCTCGCCCAAACCCTAGCAAGCCCTAGCCGTTACCTCTTTAGAAACCCTAGCCGTCTCCCTCTTTGTTTTTCCTTTATAATGGCTTTGCCATCATCATTTGTACTCGCGTTTAGTTTGAATCAAGAACCTTTGTTGAGACGAGTTTTCCTCCATCTTCTTGATCTATGCGTCACCAATCCTATGGGCTCTGTCTTCTCATCTCCTTCACCATATCTTCTAACCTCTTCCGTCTACATCCCTAGCCAAAAGTTCTCATATCTTCTAGCCTCTTTCCTCTACATCCCTAGCCATAACTTCCTTTCGTTTGAGTATCCCTCAATCACCATAGCCAAATCCTTCACCAACCGGCTTGTCAAGTTTACTCTTCATTCATATCCTAATTCGTCAAGGAAACTTGACGTCTATATCCAAATCTTCCGCTGCATACTCCCATCTCGACCCTCACCATCCCCAAAAGACATCCACAAACACACTTTCAAGGTTTCAGTCTAAGATCCTCGAGCGCTATTGGCTTTTCGGAGACCAGGCGCACATCACCCGTCCGCCTTCCTCGCTGATGGAAAAAACCCAAATCCAGGCTATGCAGAATGGGTTGCTAAGGACCAACTCATCCTTGCAATCCTCAACGGCTCTCTATCGAAGCCCGTCCTTGCTCAGGTTGTTGACTGCACCACCTTAGCCCAGGTGTGGAGTGTTCTCCAAGAGCTTTTTGCGGCGAAGTCCACAACACAGGTTGTCCAAAATTGCCTCAAATCGGCGTCACTCAAAAAGGGGTCTGAGAGCATCTCCGACTTCTTCACTGTTATGTATTCTAATCCTAAGTTGTTGTATTAAACTATGAACCACTTTTTCAGTTTACTATTGCAAGCACACTAGGCTAGGTAGAGACTTAGGGACATAAGGCTTGGCAGGTGGCTTGATCCATTGAGCCGTAGTGCCGCTTGAGCCATTGAGCCATGTTTGGCTAAATGGTCTGTCGCCTGGTATTTGGCTCTGGCTCTTGTTATGTTGGACATGTTTTGCTGAGTTTGTGTTTTGGGCCTTTGATGTTGGTGTTGATATTGGGCTTCTGTTGTTTGGCCCAATGTCTGCTGATATTGGCTCCCAGATCTGAAGCGTTGCGTTTTATGGCTTCCTTGAGGGTACTTATACTCTCCTTCTAGCCCTAATCGCCGTATTCTTTCCTTCTCCCTCAGATGTCCATGGCTAACCCTAGAGAGCTCTTCTGTGAGCTTATCTCTGGTGCATCCATGGTGTGTTGAGCTGTTGGTCTGAATCTTTGAGAGAACATCAAAGTTAGCTTGTAAGCTCTTGAGACGTTGGTTCGAAGCTATACTGAAAGCTTCGAGGTTGTCCATCTAGGGGACTTCTCTCTGATCGACCTTGCTTTCTTTCTGGCTTGTGTGCCTTGTTGCTCTCTGAGCTTTTGCCTTTAGTTTTTGCCGCCTGTGTGTGCTTGCTTGTAACTGAACTTGTTCATAGCCTTTGTTGCTTAGTGGATTGGGTGAGTCTCCCTCTCTTGAGGCTCCGCAGATGTAGGATATTTTTATCCGAACTGCGTCAACAACTCACTACAAGAAAAACCGTTTATGGCAACGACATTTCGCAACGACAATTTTTTGTCGTTGCAAAATCAACGTTTTAGCAACGACAATCTTGTATCGTTGTTAATACTGTAGCGATACATAAAAAATTCATTTCCCTCCAACTATATCTAGCGCGCGCCCACTATAAAATTTTGCGTTTAGTTTTTGCAACGGGTTTGTCGTTGCGAAAAATAATGAATAAGAATGACAACGAAAGTTGTCGTTGCAAAAGCTTTTTTAAAACAATTGCAACGAGCAGGTCGTTGCTAAAGAATAGGTAAATAGAAAACAAATTGCTGAAACCTTTATCGTCTCCCTCGATTTTTCCTGAAACCCAACCCTACCTCCAGCTCGCTCGATTTCGCCTCTTCTCGCTCGCGCTTCTCCCTCCAGCTCGCTGCAGCGCTTCCTCTTCTCCCACCTTCATCTCCGACGACCTTCTACTTCGGTCCGGTGCTCCGACGACTTCGCCTCTGCAACCGGTACTCTCTCAATTCCCCATCAGGTGCGTTCCCGATTTTTAGGGTTCTTATTCACCCCGATGACTTCTGCAATCTCCTTCCGTCCAACCTGCCTTCTTAGGGTTCTTATTCACCCCAATTTTAGGGTTTTTATTTCACCAGGTTTCTCCTCTTTTGCAGTCACCGTCTTGCTGCTCCTCCCCTTAGCCGTTTCGCTGGGTTTCTCCTCTTTTGCAGCACCAACCTGCCTTCTTCCTAGCAGGTGCGTACATGACTCTGTGTGTTCGTTTTCGTTTTCCTAGTGTTTAAACTCATTTACAGAAACTTAGCTGAACTGAACTCATTTACAGACAACTGAACTGAACTGAACTTTTTTTTGAACTTCTGTTTCTGGATTGATAAGCTAAACTGGTTCTGTTTTTGGATGTTTCTGAAATGATAATCTGATAAGTTCAGCTGATAGTTGAACTGAACTTTTGTTGAACGGAACATTTTGTATGCTCAATTTGTGATTCTTTCCTCACAATTATTAGCAAGCTGATAAGTTCAGCTGAATGCATATACTGTTTAATGGCTTAGATCATAATTGAGTTTTAGATTAAGTATAAGACTTGCAAACCTCCAGTTAAGAATTATACTTATGTTGTCTTTCATATTTTATTCAGTTATCAAAACAAATGCTTTTAGTTTTTAGGTTCTTGGAATTTTTCTTACTAGTTCATTAAATATGTCTTGCACTTGTGGATTCCTGAGGATTGAGCTAAATCCTAATCTATTTAAATCTCAGATGCATAACAGTTCTTGGGATTTTTCCATTCATGCGGCCAATTTGCTCTCTTTCTTGATAATTTTGTTTCCTTTGAGTCCTATTTCTCTTTGTTTTTTGAAGAGTGAATTAAATCCTAATCTTTTTAAAATGTCAGGAATGGTCAAACAGTTTATTCCTGCAACTTCCACTCATCATGGAAAGCAAAAATATGAACTGTTATACATCTGTTTTAACCAAGTTACTATCAAGTTACTATGCTGAAAAATGACAGCTTTCCTGTTTCCTTTGATTTCTTTTTCTAATTCTTAATTTGATTTGGTCTAACACTTTAATCTAGAAATGTCACAAATGCAGTAAGAGCATTTAGTAACTTAATTTTGTATATTAATATTGCAGTTTGTATTGTGCAGATATCTTTGTTGGTTAAAAGAACTACTCTTTTCTGGTTAAAACAAGGACCCCTCTAGCATTTTTTAACCTAACATGGAATAAGTGGTTTAGATGAATGATGATAATAATAACTTCTAATAAAATACAAGCCTTGTTTGAGGATAAAACCATCACTTCATACTTACTGTGTACAATTTGGTGCTTTCTATATAAGCTTAAACATGAGTACGCTGACTTGTTCCTAGTATTTCTAATTCTTTCCACTGGGGTAGGAATATTAAACTTTGGGTTATGAAAATATTAATGGGTGCACAGGTTGACAGTGAAACAAGAAGGTAAGTGAGTAGAAATTATTATAGTAGAGTAATATAGGTTTATAAATGGAGTGGGTTTTGACTGTTAGCTAGGTAAAGTCTAATTATTGTCATTTTATTCTTTTTGAAGCTGTTTCACTAAGTGCACTTAGTAACACTTAGTGAATCAGTGTATATAGTCACAGTCATTTTATTCTGCACTTAGTAACACTTAGTAACACTTTAATGGTATTGGTGCTCAGGGTTCTTTACGTTTTTTGTGGTTACATTTATTCATAATACATCAAGAACTGCAGTAGCTTAGAAATTATAGATCTTCTAAAGTACATGGTTATATTTCCAGAGTTCCAATAACCTGCTAATACTAATTAATGCCTTAGCTTTTTCCAATAACCTACTAAGTGATCAATTATTTTGGACCTCATTAGTATTGCTAATTGAACATAATAGTTGAGTGGTTTATATTTCTCTTATTCCAGTAGTCTTCCTAGTACATTTCTATGCAGCTCAATATTCTTAGCATATTGATGCAGCCTAAGTCATGTGCTTGTCAGCTTTAGTAACACATAGCACTAAAACAGAACATTTGTTGCATATAATGCATTATTTTGCATTAACTGTGAAAATTAGTATGAAATAATGCATTTTTTTTGGCATCCAAACAGATTGTCTGAGATTGTAAGCGAAAGGAACTCCCGAAACAGATTGTCTGAGAACAGATGTTCTCATACTACTGGAAATTTAGCATTTGCTGAAGTTGAGGAAATGATGGTAAGACTTAATATTAGTAGTTAATTAAGTATTATTTGCACATGTTATTCATTGTAATTAAGGTAAATTTACTAATAAATATTTAATGATGTGCTAGATAAAAGAGAATGGCGGGGTGAAGCCTTCTGCTGATGTGATATGGCTTATGGAGCACACTTGTACAAATAAAGAAGACAAACTTGAATGGGCTGATGGAACTCGTTCTAAAATAATTCATGTATGTATCATAGATTCTAATAGAGCAACTTTTACATTATTTTCTCTGATTCTAATCTTCTTTTGAATTTTGTTGAAGGAAAAACTGAAAAATGTAGTTGCTACAGCTGGTGAATCAATGACACAAGAAGAAATATTGACACAAGTTCCGAAGCCAAGGTCTGGATATGTTCATGGTAAAGGGACAGCTTTACATGGTTATATCAAAGGAAAAAACCAGTTGGAACAACAAAGACTTATGGAACAACAACAAGGGAAAATACAAGAACAAGACGAAAGGATAAAGGAACAAGACCAAAGGATAAAGGAATTAGAAGAGAACCAGAAGAAAAAAAAACAAGCAATGGAAGATTTCAAGCGTGAAATGTTGCAGCAGCTTGCAAACACGGGTGTTCGGTAATTATGTCAAAAGGTATGTTTTTAAACAAACTTTCTAATCAATCCTTTTCCACTAGAGATGCATGACCCTAAACCAACCTTCTAATCAACAAAAGAGTTATTATCTGGAATCACTAGTTGCTGGGAATTTAACGATCTGTGGTTTGGAAGTGTGCAAATTTTGTCTTTGAGTTTTGAGGGCGAGAAAAAGTGTGCTAATGACTGTAGTACAAATTGAGTAGAATCCCGATGGAAGAATATGCTGAACTGTTTAAAGATATATAATGCTTTCCTGCTATCATACTGTTAAGGAACTAAAACTCGAACATGTAGATCTGAACCGTGGATCTTGATTCTCTGCCTTTGGTCACACTGCAGAAAGTACCAGTGAAGACATTGCTCATAGATGGGAACTGTAGGGTGGAGGACCGAGGCTTGAAGACGCACCATGGACATGTGAGCATTTGAACCTTAGTTGCATATACATCTGCTTTTGATTTTATTGGGATTGAAATGTCTGAACTTATTTTCTGTAACACGATCATAATCTGTCAGTTCAGCTGCTGTAGTTGATTTTAAAGATGGATGTACTGGAAAAAATAGTTCACGGTTTAATTAGTATAACTACATCACTGAATTCGCATGTAGCACCTAGAAACCTAAAAAATCCATCCACTATCTTTCCAGTTTTCGTCGTTAAATCAACATGGTTGATTCTTTTGTGTGATGAATTGAATTATAGCCTATTCTAACTTCAGGAATTTCAATGCTCTAAACTTGATGCTCCTGTCCTATCGTGGATTATTGTTATGGCAATTAATTTTTTCATATAATTTATTTATATTTGATTATTCAGATGGTTTACGTTCTGTCAGTTTACAACAAGAAGGAAAAGTACCAACGAATTACGATATGTGTCATCTACATTCACCCTTAAACCATACCTGTTGTTAATGGCCTTGGTTTCCCCTCTATGATCATTCTGCTATTCTTTAGTTTCATCCAGGCAATGCGGAATATCCCACTTCTAAGATTGTGTTGAGCTCTTTTGTCTTTTGCTTAATTCCACCATACTTTGCTCTGGCCTTGCTCAGCAGAAAAAGAGTGGAATTCGATGAAAAGTATTGTAGTTCTGTTGGATGCTTGAGATCATCATATTATAACCACATGAACTTGTGCAGTTTTAGCATGGAATTACGAACGAAATATTGTTTTGTGGTATTAAGTTTTTGTTGTCACAAGGTTGGGTCAAGTAGGATTGATTTAGACATCTAGTGTGTTTGGCTAAGCTGTTGTTGTTCTTCCAAAAAACTAAGTAGAACTGCAGAACAAAATATTATTTTCAACCATAAACATACCATTAAAGTTTTTCTATGAGGTATGAAAATTGGCTTATGATAGTATAGTTAAAAATTCTAACCAAATAAAAAATCTTGCAGATCTGTTTCTCTAGCTTCCACAGGGTGTTTTGTATTTTGATCAGAAACTATACTTGAATGTAGTCTCCTCCTATGGTTTTGAGAACTTTTTCCTTCTGTAAAACTTACTCTTGGCTCTACCTTTAGATGGCTGCATTTAATATTCAAGAGGCTTTAGTTTGGAAAGAGAAGATTGAACAAGTGATTGACCAGGTTTGCTATCTACTATTACTTCTGCTACCATAAGAATTATTAGTTAATAACTTCAGTTGCCTCTGCATAATATTTTTGATCCTTTAATTGTATTACATGTCTCCAGCATCAGGATTCACCAGTTGCAAATGGTAACAAATATCTCTCCTTTGAATATAAATCTGGAGCTGACAGCTTGAGAAATGCTTCATCATCAGATCACGAGAGTCCGTAAGTAAATTCTGTGTGCTTTGCTGGCTGCTGAACTTTGTTCTATTTATTCAAACTTGTTACTTACTGCTAAATTACTATACCTGGTTGGCAATTTTAGACGATCAAAGTTTACATATGACAAGACTTCACTTCTGCTTTGTGTTAATCTGTAGAAAAGAATATACATATAGGAAATAAGTCCTTGTTATATGCCAGGCAGTAACGTTTTATTCAGATTTATTTTTCTTTCCGGTATTGCAACCTAATACCAACTTTCAACACTGTGATTCTTTAATCACTTCTCTTCCCATCGTTCCATCTGTCAATTAAAACAGACATATCTTGGTCAGTATTCGATGAAATAGAATTTTTGTCTTCTAATGATCTCTGATTTTGATGTGTCAAAAGAAGATTTTACACTTTGATACCATTTGTGGTGCCTGTACAAGCAAGTCTTTTTTAGCAAGATAAAAAACGACATGTCCTCAGATTAGTATACTCCTTTCAGCAATATGCTATCTGAAAGTTATAATCTATATACCCAGGCCTAGTGCACAAGAAGATGAAGAGGATGCACCAAACTTGTCAAGAAGAAAAACTATTGGAAATGGTTAGTGGATCTGACTATTTTAAAACAGGAGGCATTTTTCATGAACTGCATTGGTCATTCGTCTTTTGTAATTTGCAGGACCTCCAGAAGCAGTGTTTGACTGGACACGTGAAATTAATTCCGATTTCTCATATAATAACGCCAATAACCAAGCTTTCTCTAGAAAACATTGGCGTCTTCTACAATGTCAAAATGGTAAACCAAAATTCATATGTGATTCTGCATGCAATTTTATGATATATCGTCATGTCCCAGTGGTAAATGATGCAAACTTATGTTTTAAAATGCAGGGCTTCGGATATTTGAAGAGCTTTCTGATGTGGATTACCTTGTATGCCATTTTACTCAGAATGTGTTTTTCTAACAGCTAGAGCCGTTTTGTTCTGTGCTTTGCTGCTCACTATAAAATTCTTATATGCAGCCAAGGAGTTGTAGTAGAGCCATGAAGGCTGTAGGCATCGTTGACGCCACATGTGAAGAAATATTTGAGCTTGTAATGAGTATGGATGGCACTCCTTTTGAGTGAGTGGAAACATTTCCCCCTTTAGAGTTGTTGCATCTCCTCTTCTATGCTATATACTGAGTTTAAACGCCCTTAGTTTGGAGTATATAAGTACAGCCAAATGTGGCTGAAGACCATCATTGAAGTCGAAGGATGATTTTGGGATATTGTCGATGACACAAATATAATGAAATGATTTTGGTTTTATGATTCGGGATGTAGCTAAGTTGGCAAATTAAATACTTGAATGTTAGACATGTTTTTGGTACAGGTTGTAATTTGAACAAGTTTTTGAAGGTTATATAGTCAAAGTTATTGTATTTATGATTTTGGATACAGGTTGGTTGAATGTGAATTATAAGGGTAGAAACAGGTATTGACAAGAGGATATTGTAATGTCGTTGCAAAGCAATGATCTATCGCAACGACGACAATAACTGTTGTCAAAACATCAGATATGTATTGCAACGACAAATGTCATTGCAATACTTTAATAGGTATTAATACATTAATATGTATTGCAACGACATTTGCCGTTACAATACGTTGACATGTATTGCAACGACATTTGCCGTTACAATACGTTGACATGTATTGCAACGACATTAGCGTTGCAAAAGATGTGACGAGTTCGGACTGTTATTAGCAACGACAACTAATTAGCAACGAACAAAGTCGTTGCGAAAAATGTTTGTTTTGGCAACGAAAAAAGTCGTTGCAATAGCCTTTCACTACGGCGTTACCAGCAATGACCTAGCAACGACAATTATCGTTGCCAAAACCTGTTTTTGCAACGACTTGATATGTATCGCAACGACTTTTGTCGTTGCTAAAAACGGTTTTTCTTGTAGTGACTCTTGTGTCCAAAACTGCTTTAAAACTTTGTTTCATTACTTCACTTGCACTAAATCTAGAACGATTGAGGTAGATTCGAGCGAATTCGAGTTCACTTCAATTGGTATCAGAGCCAGGTTGACTGTTACTTGGCTCTACACCCTTATTTTCGCTGTTGCTTGACTACTTGTGTTGAGGATCATCTTTGTTTGCTCCTAATCTGGAAAAGTCATCACTTTTGTCACTCTGAGCCTCTGTTTGCTCTTAGCGAAAGTGTATTCTTTCAGATTGTGAAAAACTCTGAGATTGACTTAACACTGTCTCTTTTTGTTCATCTGCTCTCGTCTGTAAGATTCTTGGTGCTTGTTGGCTGTTCTGAAACCTGTGTTTAAACAGTGAACAAGTGGTGTTGATCTCTGAGAGTGAAGTTCTGTCTTCATTCTCAGATCTGAGGACTTGCTTGTGTGCTTGTCTGTTTTGCTGGTGTTTGTCTGTGTTTGTGTTGTCAAAAATTTCCTTTTACTGTCTACTTGACTTGTGTGTTGGTAATGGCAGAGAACAACTCAAGGATAAAGCCTTTTGATGGCACTATGGATTTCCCCATGTGGCAAATCAAAATGAAGGCTGTTCTGGTGAAGGAAAAATGCTGGAAAGCTGTGATTGAAGATTATTCAGATCAGACAACTGAAACAGCCAAAGCTGACATGGATGAAGTGGCATACTCTGAGATCATTATAAGGTTGGTTGACGACGTGGCTCGTCAGGTTGTAAGTTTTTCTACTGCTAAAACTATATGGAGGGGTTTGGAAGACTTATATTTGACTAAGTCTTTGCCCAGTAGGATCTATTTGCTATGTCGTCTGTTTACTTTTAAGATGGATGTCAACTTGTCATTAAATGATAATCTGGACAAGTTCTTGATCATGACTCAAGAACTTGAAAGATGTGATGACAAGATAAAAGACACTCATCAAGTTGTCCTTCTTCTGAGCTCTTTGCCTTCTCAGTTTGATAACTTCAAAGATGTCATTCAATATAGTTCTGAAAAATTGACCAAAACTAGGATTGTTGAAGCTATACTTGAGAAAAATGAGTTAATGAAATTGTTTAAGTCAAAAACTGACACCAAAAGGACTGAAGCTAAGGCTGAAGTTCTGATGGCTAGGGGAAAGACTAAGAATTATCAGAAGAAAGACAAGGTTAAAAGTGACAGAACTGAAAATGAGAAGAAGGATGTCAAGAAATGTTTTTACTGTAATAAGCTAGGTCACTTCATTAAAGACTGTCATAAGAAACAAAGAGATGATAAATCTAAATCTAATGAAGCAACTGTAGCTTTACTTGAAACTTCCTCTCATTATAATCATGAAGTGCTTATGTGTTCACATTCCAATCCCAGTTTGAACTGGATCCTAGAATCTGGTTGTACTATGCATGCTACTTTTGATAAGTCTTGTTCTGTGAACTTGCACGAGTGTAATGGTGGTCTGGTCCTCCTTGGGGACTTCATTACCTATTAGGGGTATTGGGTGTGTTCCACTTAGGATGCATGATGGAGTTGTTAGGGTGATTCAAAAGGTCAGGTGGGTCCCTGATCTTAGGAGGAATCTCCTTTCTGAGTCTGTTTTTGATGATTTAGGTTGATGTATAACCACTTACAATGGTGTAAGAGAGGTCATAAGAAATGATATCTCTCTTATCAAGTGTGTTAAGAAGGAAGGGTTATATTCTGTTATAACTACTCCTGAACTTAATATTACAGTGAGTGATTGTATGACACCTGAACTGTCAAAAACTTGGCACGAAAGACTTGGTCACATTGGAATGAAAGGTCTCAATTATCTGTTTAAGTCTGGCATTTTAGACAAGAAGCCTAGTGAGTTTGGTTTTTGTGAAAACTGTGTATTTGGTAAAAAGACTCATCATAGTTTTAACAAATCTTCATATGTTGCTGGAAAACCTTTAGAGTATATCCACTCTGACTTGTGGGGACCTGCTCAGGTCGACACAATACGAGGGAGGAGATACTTCATGTCTTTTATAGATCATTTTTCTAGGAAAGTGTGGATTTATTTGCTAAAGACTAAGGATGAAGCTTTTCAAACTTTCAAAGTATGGAAAGCCTCAGCTAAGAATGAGTCTAATGAGAAACTAAAATGCTTTAGGACTGATAATGGACTTGAATTTTGTAACCATTCATTCAATGATTTCTGCACTGAATTAGGCATTAAGAGACACCTCACTGTACCTGGCACACCTCAGCAGAATGGAACTGCTGAAAGGATGAACAAAACCTTGCTTGAAAAAGCAAGGTGCATGCTCATCAGTGCTGGGTTAAAACCTTCCTTATGGGGAGAAGCTGTCACTACTGCTTGCTATCTCATAAACAGGTCCCCATCTTCTGTGGTGAATTTCAAAACACCACAAGAGATGTGGACTGGAAAGGCTCCTAACTTGTCTCATCTTAAGCCTTTTGGTTGCATTGCATATGCCCAAGTCTCACAAGGTAAGTTGCAACCAAGAGCCTTAAAAGGTGTCTTGTTAGGATATCCAGAAGGTGTTAAGGGTTACAAGCTTCTACTTGTTCAGCCAAATGGCTACAAAGTGATAACAAGTAGAAGTGTGACCTTTAATGAGGGTGTTTTTCATTTCAAATCTTTGTCTAACATTTCAGCTGAAAATGCAGGTACCAATGAAGTGGAAGAAACCAGATTTTTCTTACCTCATGAAACTGGGAATGATGAAGAAGAAGAGTTTGACAGTGGTCAAAGCTCCTCCCCCTCCTCATCTGAAACAAGTGAGCCAAACTTGAGTGTCATAGCTCCTCCCAGTGAGAATGTTAATGTTAGTGGAGATCAGAACCCTCACCAATCAGGTGGGGAGGTAAGTGATTCTTCTAGTCATGAGTTGTCTAAACATGTTAATCTGGATAATAATCTGAGAAATTATCAATTGACTAGAGATAGACAACCTAGGACCTCTATTCCTAATAGAAGATTTCTAAACTTGCTTGCTGAAAATTCTGATCTGAGTCATGTGGGTTATGCTTTTGTGGTTGTTGAGCATGTTAAGAATTCATTTACCCCTGAAACCTATGAGATTGCTGTCAAGTGCTCACATGCTAAGCATTGGTTGAATGCTATGCATGAAGAATATGAGTCCATGCTTGTTAACAACACATGGACTCTTATTCCCAAACCTGACAATTCAAGGCTCATAGATTGTAAGTGGATTTACAAACTGAAAGAAGGCAATCACAAAAATGATCCACCTAGATATAAAGTCAGACTTGTAGCTAAAGGATTCTCTCAGAAAGAAGGTGTTGACTACACTGACATCTTTGCTCCAGTAGTGAAGTATAAAACTTTGAGGTTGCTTTTAGCTATGACTGTTGTCTTTGATTTTGAGTTAGAACAAATGGATGTCAAAACTGCCTTCTTACATGGTGAATTGCACGAGACTATATATATGAGACAACCAAAGGGTTTTGCTATTGAGTCTAAACTTGATCATGTCTGTAAACTTGAAAAATCTATTTATGGCCTCAAACAATCTCCTAGGCAGTGGAACATTAAATTTGACTCTTGCATGAAGGATTTAGGTTTTTTTAGAAGCAGTTATGACACTTGTCTCTATTTCAAAGGCATGAAAACTATTGCTCCTGTGTTTGTGCTTTTATATGTTGATGATATTCTGATCATGTCTAGTTCTAAGGTGCTTGTTGCGGGTGTGAAACGTGACCTTAAACTGAATTTTAACATGAAAGACTTAGGACCTGCACAGAAAATACTGGGTATTAATATCACTAGAGATAGGAAGAACAAGAAAATGTGGCTCTCTCAAAGTGATTATGTGCATAAGGTTCTAGAGAAATTCAACATGCTTAATTCCAAACCCACCTCCATCCCCTTAGGAGGGCACCTTGAGTTGACCAAAGAGTTTTGTCCTAAAACTGAATCTGAGAAATCTGATATGTCTAGCATTCCTTATGATGTTGCTATTGGATCTGTCATGTATGCAATGTTGTGCACTAGACCTGATCTTGCTTTTGCTATTAGTGTACTTAGTAGATTTATGTCTAACCCTGGTCCTTCCCATTGGACTGCTATGAAGTACTTGTTGAGATACATGTCAGGAACAGAAAATCATTGTCTTGTCTATGGTGAGCACAACTCCAGAGAAGAACTGCATGGGTATGTTGACTCGGATTATGCTAGTAACAAGGATACTAGAAAATCCACAACTGCCTATTACTATACATGGGCTGGCAACTGCATCTCTTGTAAGTCACAACAACAATCAGTTGTGGCTCTCTCATCCACAGAAGCAGAGTATATTGCAGCTACTGAGGCTGCTAAGGAGGCTATCTGGTTGAAGGGAATTCTGAGTGAAATCCAAACTGTGCCATTCATTCATGTTCTTCACATGGACAATCAGAGTGCTCTCTATCTTTGCAAAGACCCCATGTATCATGAAAGATCCAAGCATATTGATGTCATACATCACTTCATTCGGGATAAAGTTGAAGATAAAACTCTTGTTGTTAAGAAAGTCAAGGGAGAAGAAAACCCTGCTGATTTTGGAACTAAGATTGTTGGTGCTGATAAATTCTCATTTTGCAGGAACTTCCTGCATATATGGGAAGCCACCTAGTTGAACTAGGATTGAGTGGCCAACGATGGACAGTGAGATGACGACCCCATTCTGCTACTGGCGACATTGGATTTGCACCAACGTTTGGATTAGGAGGGCATTTGTTATGTATTCTAATCCTAAGTTGTTGTATTAAACTATGAACCACTTTTCAGTTTACTATTGCAAGCACACTAGGCTAGGTAGAGACTTAGGGACATAAGGCTTGGCAGGTGGCTTGATCCATTGAGCCGTAGTGTCGCTTGAGCCACTGAGCCATGTTTGGCTAAATGGTCTCTCGCCTGGTATTTGGCTCTAGCTCTTGTTATGTTGGACATGTTTTGCTGAGTTTGTGTTTTGGGCCTCTGATGTTGGTGTTGATATTGGGCTTCTGTTGTTTGACCCAATGTCTGCTGATATTGGCTCCCAGATCTGAAGCATTGCGTTTTATGGCTTCCTTGAGGGTACTTATACTCTCCTTCTAGCCCTAATCGCCGTATTCTTTCCTTCTCCCTCAGATGTCCATGGCTAACCCTAGAGAGCTCTTCTGTGAGTTTATCTCTGGTGCATCCATGGTGTGTTGAGCTGTTGGCCTGAATCTTTGAGAGAACATCAAAGTTAGCTTGTGAGCTCTTGAGACGTTGGTTCGAAGCTTTACTGAAAGCTTCGAGGTTGTCCATCCAGGGGACTTCTCTCTGATCGACCTTGCTTTCTTTCTGGCTTGTGTGCCTTGTTGCTCTCTGAGCTTTTGTCTTTAGTTTTTGCCGCTTGTGTGTGCTTGCTTGTAACTGAACTTGTTCATAGCCTTTGTTGCTTAGTGGATTGGGTGAGTCTCCCTCTCTTGAGGCTCCGCAGATGTAGGATATTTTTATCCGAACTGCGTCAACAACTCTTGTGTTCAAAACTGCTTTAAAACTTTGTTTCATTACTTCACTTGCACTAGATCTAGGACGATTGAGGTAGATTCGAGCGAATTCGAGTTCACTTCATTCACAAAAGCAAAAGGCCCCAGCTCCTCTCTCGCCGTTGCGGGTCAATCTATCTCTGACTCGGAACTTTCAACCTTCATTCTCGTCGGGCTAGGTAACAACTATGACTCTGTTGTGACTTCATTGTCTACTCAACTGGCTCTTCCTAGCTCCACACAGATTCACTCACATTTACTGCTCCAAGAGTTCCGAATTGCCAGACAAACTCAAAACCTTCAACACTCCATCTCTTTGAATCAAACCTCTGTTGATTCAAAGTCGGAGGCGAATTTCACACACTCCAAAAGAGGTCGAGACAGACAATCTCACAGAGGAAACATAGGAGGCGGGCCGAACAGAGGTAGAGGAGGCAGCACAACCTTCATCGGAGCTTCCGACACCCGTCCCGTCTGTCAAATTTTCTCCAAGGCTGGCCATACTGCAATCAAATGCTGACATAGGTTCGACCATGCTCACCAATTAGGGCCACCGCAGTGTTTTCAGGCCAACCACACTGTCAGAGTTCCTTGGTTCTCAGACACAGCCGCCTCTCACCACTTCACCCCCCGACACCTCCCTTTTTACCTATCGCGAAGGCACTTATTCTGTTTTCATACTGGTTTACGTTGATGACTTATTAGTTATTTTGACCACTACATTGTTGGATAATCAATTTGTGACTACATTAATTATCTAGTCTTTGTCCAGTGAAGGATCTTGGACCGCTCAGCTACTTCTTGGGCATTGAAGTGCACTGTGATAACTCTGGCTTTTACCTCTCCCAAACTAAGTATATCAAAGACTTAGTCAAGCGGGCCAACATGGAGCAATCAAAACCAGTGTTAACACCAATGTCCACCTTCTTTCTCGCCAGCAAAGATCACTCATCTTTGCACAAATATCCGACCTTTAACCGCAGCATAGTAGGAGGTCTTCAATACCTCTCTTTCAAAAGGCTAGACATCTCTTACGTTGTAAATCTAATCTGCCAGCATATGCACCGTCCTCTTTACCGACATTGGCAAGCCACAAAGCGAGTTCTTCGGTACATTAATGCCACCTCTGATCTCAAGTTCAAGCTCTCCTCTGAAGCTCACATTGGATTATCCGCCTTTTCCAATGCAGACTTGGTCGTGAAAAGAGTGAAGGGCGATCCACTAATGCCTATTGCATATACATGGGAAACAACTTGATCTTTTGGTCCTCGAAGAAACAAACCACCGTCTCAAGATCAATAACGGAGGCCGAATATAGATTCATTGCAACAGCCACTTGTGAATTTTTGTGGCTACAATCACTACTTGATGAACTTCAAATTCCTCTTGCTTGCGCTCCTACGCTATGGTGCGACAATCTCGGAGCCACTTATCTTGCTATCAATCCGGTTCTTCACCATCGAATCAAGCACTTGAACCTACACTATCATTTGTACGTGAAAGGGTTCAAAATCGACCGCTCAATGTGGTTTTTATCCCTTCTCAAGATCAAAGAGTTGACCCTCTAACGAAGGCTCTGCCAACTACTAGGTTCCTGTTTATGCGATCCTATCTGGGCCTTTGCCCTGCTCGGATCGAGAGGGTGGATAGTAACACGTCATCCACTACCATAATTCTTCATGCTCTCCATTGTAGTGGATCAAGTGGTCCTAGTTCCAGATTAGAGTTGTCCTATTAGGAATTCCAGAATGTTCATTATGCATAGTTGTCCATTGTATTCACTATATCAGTTCCTTGAGCACTATCAAATCAATGAATTTTCCATTCCTCTGAATTCCTTTAGTATTGCATATTTATTAAATTAACATGGAGAGGAGTATCAGTTATTCTAGCCAGAATAATCAGAGTTTGTGATGATGTCTGCTAGATTTGGAGCTAAGATTGTTCCTTTCGGGGTCGTATGTGTAGATGTTATCAATGAAGTAAGTGAAAAAACTGCAGATTTGTTGTTAAAGATTGGTCTCAATTATGTATTATTATTCATCACCGTTAACTTAATTTATTTATTTCTTTGGATTCTGATGTGAAATGTTTCCAGCTGGTTGTTGATTATGATGACTATGTGAGAATTCCTTACCTCAAAAAGCAAATTAAAGACATAACAAACAAACTAGCGAGGCTAAGGTATACAATTTATTCATCATAAACTTTATTGTGTGTGACTTTTTATACATGAAACTGAGGAAGATAAGACTATTCATAGAATTGACATGGCGGGTGAGGTTGTAAACCAAGATGTGCATCTTCCAGGAATTCTACCTAAACTGCCTGGTCGTATATACTACTCGATGGGAAAGTCGATAGATACACAAGTGTAATGGATGATTGTCATTGTTCGATTGAGTTAATCTCACAACAAGGTACATATTTCTTGTTGATACTTGGGTGAACTTGAATCCAGATTTGAGCAAATTCTTTGAATTAGTCATGTTTTTGTGTGACAGGGATGAAAGAGGAACTGAAGGACAAAGAGAAAGCTCAGGAGTTATATTTGCATGTTAAGTCAGAAGTAGAAACATGTCTTCATTATCACAAGAACAAGTGACAACAAGATCCATACGAGATTATAGTGTCTAAGATGCTATACCAAGCTGGGAATGGTTTCACATCTGAAATCCCTACATTTAATCCTTAATTTTGATATATTTATAGAAATGAAGAATGTGGGATATAGGGTGTCATTGCTTACATAGTTATAGATTATTTTATTCTAGGCTATTTCTCATTTTACACGTTGAAAATTTAGGCCCTTGCTATTCACCCTCACCCAAAATATTATTTATCGCTCAGTCTCGTGCGTCACGTATGGAATAAATCCGTGTCAAAGCAATCCATACGCAGGGCCGTTCCGAGGATTTTGGAGGCCCTATGCAAAAAAAAAAAATCGATGAATTTGCTTTTACAAAATTTTCATATAAATACAGATGGTTGCATAATAAAATATTTTTTTCCTTTTATTAAATATAATGATAAAACTTTTTTTCAATTATGATATTGATTTTTTGATAAATAAATTCGCTTTAACAAATTTTTCTTATAAATATAATTTTTTTTTTATAGATGGTTGCATAACATTATTCTATTTCTCTCTTATTAAATATAAGGATAGAACTTTTTTTCCAAATATAATATTGATTTTTTACAAAGATTTTATAATTTGTAATTTTAAACTTTTAAATCTCAATATAAATTGCCTTATAAAAGTTTAGGAAAAAATAAAATAGAGTCGATGGGATTCGAACACAAGACACCCTTCACATGTGGTGAGCATCTTACCACTAGAGCAACAGAAGCTTTTTGTTTATTTCCATACTTTAATTTTTATATATAGAAGTTTTTGAAATTTGGGCCCTTTAAAATTTGGGGGCCCTGTTCCGTTGGGCCTAATGGAACACCCTCCGGGCCGACTCTGTCCATACGTGACGCACGAGCACAATCCATACGCGACGTATGGATTGTTTTGCCTATATAAGGCCCAACATCGAAACCCTACCATTTTGTTCTCTTCCTCATTCTCTCCCACAGTGCAGCAGCATCCCAAACACACGGATTTGCTCATATTTCAACCATTTTCAACAAGTCTTTGCATATAAGGTATGTAAACATTAATATTTCATTGTTATGGTATGATATTGATGTATATATGAGGTTTTGATGTTGTTTTGATGATATTTACTTTGAAATTCAATGTGTATGTTAATTAGTTGATTAGAAAGGATTAAACTTGTATTGTATGAATGGATTGTAAACTTTGTTGAGAATTTCTTGTTGAATGTGATATTTTTATGTGTAATTAGGGTTTTGATATTGAATTATAGGGTTTTATGAATTTGGGTTATGAATTACGGTGTTGAAATTTGATATGGTTTTAATGAAATTACTGAGAAACTGTTGAATGCAGGAAAAAAAAATGTTGTTTTTAGGGTTTTGCAATCTTCGGAATGCAGAATTAGTGTTCTGGAATGTGCAATTCCACACGTGACGTTTGGATTGTAAGCATACGTGACGTATGGATGGTATCCACACGACACGTATGGATGGTATCCACACGACACGTATGGATGGTATCCACACGACACGTATGGATGGTATCCACACGACACGTATGGATGGTATCCACACGACACGTATGAAATTGCCTTCTACTGATGCAGTTTTCTGCAGTATCTGATTTATTTGATGATATACAGATTGAAATTTTGATGATATACTGATTAAATACGATGAACTGATTATTTTTGTGGAATTGCACATTTGTTTATAATGATCATGTTCCTCAATAATTAATTTTGTGATGCAGATATGGATCCTCGACCTGGTCGCTCTACTCGTCTTAGATTTTAGAGAAGAGAAGAAAAAAGACCTCGTAGTTCCAAAGAGAAAGGGGAAGAAGAAGAGACAAGAATCCCCTCCTCGCCATTTAAAGTCTTCCGATGAGAGGCAGCAACACCAACAACAAGGTCCACATATGTCTGTTGGAAGCTTCATGCCCCAGGGCTCCCCTCATTATTTTCCTGGCACCCCCATTATGTTCCCACAGTTCCCCGGCTATCCTCTTATGCATCCACAACAAACACAGTTCCCCGGCTATCCTCGTGTGCATCCACAACCAGATCAATCATTTGTAGAGATGATGAGGTTGGCAAGCGAAGCTCATAACCCTCAGTGGGGCGGCGACTACTACTCCGTAATTGCACCTTCTGGCAGTGCATGACCATCAGCAGGGGGTGCAAATGTTGATTCTGATGGAGAGGAAGAGGAAGAGGGTGAGGAAGAGGATGACAGTGAGGAAGAGGAAGAGGTTCAGCAACAAGAGAATGTTCAGGAAGAACACCAGGAAGAGAAAGAGGAAGAAGAACAAGAAGAGGAAGAGGAACAGCCAAAACGACGACGGCGACCACCTCCGGTCAAGGTTATATACGACCCTCACTTACAGTATGGTGTTCCCGTAGGTCCACAAAATCCGGAGTTGCTCATAAGCTTTCCCGCTCATACAGCCTTCTACGTGCAAGAAGGAAAGGTATGTAATTAGTTCTGGTTTTTAGATTGAATACTTATCATAACTAAATTGATATGAATTTAATGTTAGGATATATGGTTAAAATAAATGAAAAAAATACATTTAGTCCATTACTTGATTATATGAAGCATGAGTTCTTATAAGTATGGTTTTTTTATTTATGTATGACCACTTTGTGTTGTGATATTGAATTTGTTAATTTATGGATTGATTTAGTTAAATTGTTGGATTGTTTGTTGAAATATTTGTAGATGTGTTGAAAATTTGGTTAGGGGTGTTTCTGTCCAGAATGTAGAAACTGCCACGTGTGGAATGCATCCATACGTCGTGTATGGATTGCATCCATACGTCACGTGTGGAATTGCATTTCACAGAATGTCCATAAACCAGTTTCTACATTCTGGATAGAAACACCCCTAACCAAATTTTTTGAAACACGTGTGGATAATGTTTTTGAAGTTATGGAAATGATTTGTAGCGAAATTGAAATGATTTATGTTACGTAATCAATTTACATGAGAGAGGCGTATTAGATCACCAGACCAGAAATGCGCAACTGGGACAATGGGATTTTAATGATAGGAAGAGGCCAACATGCATTTGCAACCCAGCTGACTCATCTCAAGGCTTTGATGTTCAAAGAGATTGATTATCCGCTCATCTGCGCCTTTATTGAAAGGTGGCATCCGAAAACAAACTTCTTCCACATGCCCTTTTCTGAGATGACGGTGACGTTGTTGGACATTCAGAAGCTAATGGTGCTTCCTATTCATGGTCGTTCTATGGTGACCGACGACGCAACGGGTTTCGGGACCACTTCCAAAAAGAATTGGTTTGGTGAAAAGGGACAAGCCAATTTACGGGTTCCAGAAGGAAAGCACAATGGCTATTGGATGAGTGCGAAATTTTTTAAGCAACACTGTGAGAGCCTAGACGATGCCCAAGTACATGGGTTGGGCTATGTCTTCCACTTATTAACTTCCACCATCTTCACAGACAAGTCGCAACACTTGGTCCCTCTGAGATTTGGTGCATTTCTGGGGAGTGTTCAAGAGGCACGAAATATGTCATGGGGATCTGCGGCGCTAGCATATTTCTATCATTGCATGGGCATTAGTTCACGCCGGGAAGGTGCCTTGATATCCTTTTGTTTCACTCTCCTACAAGTAAGTATTTAATTATTTAGGTTATATATTTTTCACCTTCCTAGCTTATTTCTATGGTTTTAATGCTAACTATATTTTTTTGAAATTAGGCTTGGATCTACATCTACTTCCCATCCATTGAATATGGTGTTCCGTTACATCCTGATTGGATTCCTGATCATCCTTATGCATTTCGGTTTCGACCAACGAATGTGTTGTCAAACTACAACCCTCAACGGAGAAACTACAGAGTTGAACTAGATGCAATGACGGAGGATCAGGTATTTGTGTTGCATTTTATAATTTCGTTTACATATCATCTTCTAGACTTAGTTTTAAATGTTGTTGTTTTTTGTTTAGATTAATTAGGGTCCTGGATTGTGTATACTGCATAAATAGTGGAATTCAGTATTGTGCAAGTCTATGTGTCACGTATGGAATGCTTCCATACACGACTTATGAAATGCTTCCATACACGACGTATGGAATGCTTCCATACACGACGTATGGAATTGCACAAAACTGAGTTCCATTATTTCCCTGCAGCTATGTTAGTGTTACTGCAATCTCACGTATGATTTGTTTATAATTTATATGATTTTGAGTCTTAAATGTTGTTGTTATTTATTTAGATTAATTGGACCCCGTATGGTGACATCGACTTCACTAACCCTGTCAATGCTCCAGCTCTATTTTTTGGGGTGTTGAATTGTATGGACATAACGGATCCCCACCATCCTGATAGGTCGCCTAGGCAGTTTGGTCAGATGCAAACGATTATGAGGCCTCCAATTTCACCTCAGAAAGCATGGAGGAAGACAAGGCCTAAGTCATATGTGGTGCAATATGATAAAGCAGCGTGGAGTTGGGAGAGGATGGATATCCACACTGTCAGCCTTGATGAGATGGGACCACCTGCGTATCCAGCTTGACAAGTTGTTGCGGACTATCTTTATCGGTACATGCCCCGGACTCACCGATTGCTGGAGTGGATTGACCCGTGGAGAAGTGTGAATCAAAACCAGGGATGATCTTGTTGGAGTGGATTGATTGTTTTTGTTGAATTGTTTGTTTTCAAATTTTCAGGATTTACAGTTTTTCGTACGGATTGTTTGCTTATGTTGTTGTTGCATTGTTGTTGTTGGATTGTTGTTGTTGGATTGTTGTTGTTGGATTGTTTGTTAAGATTAGTTTGTGTCTAAACTATTCAATATGAATTAGCGTATGGTTTGTTATATTTTAATTTTAGGGTGCAGAAGATATAAATTGCATTATGTATGGAATGTGTTATTCCACACGTGACGTATAGAATAGTGCCATGCGTGACGTACGGATACATTCCATACGTGACGTGTGGAATGTATCCATACACGGCGTATGGAATGCCAAACCTAGTAAAACATCGTCTATAAATTCAATGCCACAGCATACCCTTTCCACTCATTCAGCTCTCATTTTCACTGCGCCGTAACCAAATTAGGTTTGAAGTTCTTAATTTGTATTTAAGGCTCCATGATTGCCATTTTGTTTCTTACATTCTCACTTGTTTTCTTACATTGTATTACAGATTGTAAAAAAACATGGCATCATCATCATCCTCAGTACCACCAGGATGCAGCTGGATTCAGTGTCCGATGAAGAGGTGTAGCGAACGTCTCAAGGTTTTCAGTGGTTATGACAAGACGAGACCGGACCAGTATGGCCAGAGGTTTGTTACATGAAAATGTAACTTCAGGTTCGTGTTTCTTGAACCAGAATATGACCCTCATCATCTTCGTGTCATGACGAAATTGTTGAAGGAAAACCAGAATATGAAAGGGAAACTGAGAATCTTTAACACAGAGAGAGATTTGGAAACGACCAATTTTTTTGTCAAGGAGCTCTGAGGATTTTGAGGAGAAAGCAACTACTTCTGATGATGAGTAGTGTTCTTAGTATTCGGTTTCTTTTAAGATGTAATGTTAAGTGTCTTGGTGTTTTGTCTTTGTTAAGTATGTTTTAGTTTACATTTCAAGAATGAGTCTATTTTATTTTCTAATGAATCTGTTTTATGTTGTAATGAATCTGTTTTGACAAGACAATACATCTATCCTGTTTTGACAAGACAGTACATCTGTCTTCTTTTGACAAGACAATACATATGTCTCCTTTTGACAAGACAATTCAGATGTCTCCTTTTGACAAAACAATTCAGATGTCTCCTTTTGACAAGACAATTCAAATGTCTCCTTTTGACAAGACAAAAAATATGTCTGGTAAAACCATACGTGACGTATGGATTGAAAGAATACGTGACGTGTGGTTTCAGTCCATACGTGACGTGTGGATTTACCATTCCCATACAGAATGTAGTTGAACCAATGGTTGATGCAATTTATGAGCTTCACATTAAGTTGAACCACGAAATACCACATAAAACTCCAGTACATCAAAAGATACAACCTTACAACATTAGAAGTTCATTTGAAACTCGAAATAAAACAAACATTACAACATTATAATTAAACATTGTTAGGAATGACAATAACTCTTGAACTACTCATCATTTTCATCCTCGTCTTGGATTGTGACGGTAGTTTTGGTTGATTGTTTTCCTCCTCTTTTTGGGGGTATGTAAGCCCAACATCTTTGAAACACTTCGTCATACAAATCCGCGGCAGATTCTTCACAATTACGCTCCCAAAGATCATAAACAGGTGGTAATGGACATCCATCGTCAAGGCGAATCTTCCGCGGCAGATTTTATTTGTGCATAATGAAATTTACATGTAATGCACTAAGTGATTAAAGTTGAAAAAAAACATACCGGGATGAAATGTTCCTCCTTTGAAAGTAGTAATACGCAAACAGTTGCCATCTAGGATCCGGGTTGACCATATCAAGTTGGAAGTCTAACAGGCAAGAATGCCTGTTTAATTTGGTCGCCTAGACACACAAAGACACAATTACATGCCGAAGTCACCAGACATCCCATTTTCGGTACGGTAAGCCAATGATTCCTTGGGGCTGGGCGGTAATCGCTTTCTCATGTAAGTTGATGTATGGCGGACTCCAATGTCGGTTTTTCTTGGCTACCAATCCACGTGCCTTCAAGTAAATGTCATATCTCTTTAGCTTTGCCTATCATCTCTTCGCGTATGAACTTCCATTGGTTTTGGCTCCCACCTGTTTCATGAGAACCAAAAACAGTTTGAGTGGCAAAATATAAGGCAAACTGTACATTAGCATATTAGTAATTTCGGTCACCTGTTTCCATAGCAGTAGATCTAAATCCGCAGTTTCCATCGGCTTTGATGTCAAAAAAACCCTGCATATATTTGCGCATGCACATTGGTAGCTTAGCCTTGTACTTAGAAGGCGCCCTCATTTTATGTGGAACGGGAGGTGCACCAAACGGTTTAGCAACCCTTTGCTTCTTGGGAGGTGTTTCTTCCAAAGCTCTAAACTTCATCTCTTGGTCGGTGTATTACCATGTAGACATGTTTCTTTGTGTAGATCTAGGCACTTTGTTAGGAGCTCCTAGGGGACGACCACGGGTGTGTTTCGAAATAGGCGGCTCTTTGAGAGGCGTATCCACTTTAGCTATCTTTCTGACAGATAGTGCACACTTCTCTTGATTATGTGGTGACAAGGTGGGAAATGTTTCATCATAAAATTCGTTAAATAAATGTCTTGCCACGTTTCTCTTAGTTTCAAGATGACACTGTGTATCCACTTCTTCCAAAGACAGTGTACTCCAAAAAAGATGCAAAGACACAGACTGAATTGGCATTTTTTTTCTTCATAGAGCAAATGTCGTGGTTGCTAAATCAAAGAAACCCTAAAATACTAATTAGAGTATAGAAAGTAAGTAGAGGTCGAACCCAAGGGAATCAAAACACCAAATCGATGCACAAGTGAAATACCAACTCAAGAACACGTAACAAGGGGGGTGATTGTATAAGGACTAAGTAGTAACAAGTAACAAGAAGAGAAACGATGGTTGAGAATATTACGCGAAGGGGTTTCACCTAGCATGTATCCACACAACAGTCAATCAAGTTGATAATAGATTATCTCAAGTTCTTATCAATCCTATGGAATGTTCTTATTCCAATCTTTAATATATCAGCAGGCCAAACAATCCTAATAATACTTATTAATCAACAACCTAGGAGACCTCTCTAGGTTAAATCAAATAGCAGCAAAGAGCACAAGAATCATAAGGATGCATGCAATAACTTACAACCGTCAAGTATTAACATGCAATCAATTCTCCTTCATATAAGCGATCAACTACCAGATCATGCAAATATGAGTGCTACTATGACAAAGAATTTCACCGTTTATTCCTAGTCTAACAATAGAAAACTATCAATCAAACTAGGTGGCCAGTCTAGCAAAACTAATAGAAAACATACGGATAAAAGCAAGAGAATCAATACAAACCCAAAGGAAAAGAACAAGAGTAATAAATCTCACAACTTAATAACTGAAGGCTTCAACCACTAGGCAAAACAATGGAATTAGTTCCTGCTCATGGTTCGCAAGACTAGAGTTGTAGATGGAAACGATGATAAAACAATAGAGAGAACTAGGGTTCTTAAATAGAGTCTAACCCTAAAATAATACCGAAAATAAACAAGGAAAGTCTTCCAAAACGAAAATAGTAAAATAAGATAAATAAGGAAAATACGGAAATCTTCTTCTGCTACTCCACTCGATCGCCACCTGGTCATGGCGATCGCCGTCTTCTATGAAAACTAAGCAGCAACTTCTGTCAACTCCACGCGATTGCCACCTTGGTTCTGGCGATCGTCGTCGTCATCACATTCTTCCCTTGGCTTCTGTAACAGACACGCGATCGCCACCTTGGGATGGCAATCACCATTGTCTTCGACTCTGACTTCTTCTCTTCTGTTGTGACATGGCGATCGCCTGGTGAAGATGGCGATCGCCATCTTGCTCCAGTAGCTTCACTTCGATCTCCAACTCTTCTAAATCTTCATTTCTTCCCAAATGCTCCATAACATAGCAATACCTCCAAACTCACATGAAAACACTGCTAATACAATGTAATAATCCCTAGTTACGCTATACAAAGTGCATCGTATAAAATGCGCATCCATACGTCGCATATGGATGATGTCCATGCGTCATGTGTGGATGTGCATTCTATAGAACTACAACTTAACGAGTAAGACTGCAATTTCTATGTACTTAATTCCATGCGTCACGTGTGGAATCATTCCATACGTGACGTGTGAATGTGCATTTTACAGAAACGGTAAGTTGAACGTGGTTTACTGAATAAAGCTGTATAAGTGCAAGTATAGATAAATTACTTGTTTGTCGTGTTGCTTCCAAGATTAAACACGTCATCCGTTCATGCCGACACACATTTTTATTTGAAAGGACCAAACCAGTTGTCTCTAACATATTGTAGTACAGGATTATGCGCGTTCCAATCTCTCTCTATAGTACGCAACTCAAACGAAGGTATGTCATTGATGTATGACGGAGTTTGTGAGTAGTCATTAAGAGTTATGTTGTTTAATCCAATAAACACAGAGAAGTTCATCTATGCACAAACACAAAGATAACAAACTAGTTAAGCTTCTGTATGGAAGTTCCATATATACGTCACGCATGTATGAAATCCACACGTGACGTATGCCCACTTTCCACACGTGACGTGTCCGTACTATCCATACGTGACGTGTGGAAATACAACTAAATCACACAAAATATTGGATTGTACGTATGTTTTCGATACTAAATATGTGTTTCATTAACATTTCAAACATCATAATCACTAAATCAACATCTTTTGTCATACAACTAATACATTTAACATGTGAATCCCATAAAACCTAACTAAATCAAACCCTAAAACAAAATAACGCTTTAAAAATTAATATTCTAATACATTTCAAACATCATAATCACTAAAGTTAACATAAATCCACAAATCAACATCTTTTGTCATACAACTAATACATTTAACATGTGAATCTCATAAAACCTAACTAAATCAAACCCTAAAATAAAATAACACTTTAAATTTTAATATTGTAGAAAGAATGTAACCTCATTAAGATTATAACTTGAAAAAGCTTCTTCTCCACATCTTTTATTGGTACAATCCTCTTCATCCTCCATATGGAATGAGCTTCTTTGGGATAAAATGGTGTATTTAGACCTCAACTTTGTTCAACAATGGAGTTAAATGAGTTTTGGATTTTGAATATGGAAAGAAAGATAATAGGGTTATTAGTAGGTGTTACGGAAATGGTTAAAATATTAATAGAGTTATTACAGTTTGGTGAGACAAGACGTTCCTGCAAGCCTAAGTTTTGAAAAGAAATTCCACATGTCACGCATAGTTTGTATCCATACGTGGCGTGTGGATGATTTCCATGCTTGATGTGTGGTTGTATTCCATGTGTGACGTCTAGAATGGCATATGATCCCTTGGATGCTTAGTATCACTTATGTGATTAGTATTTTCAAACAAAATCAAATTACATATTGTCACAGGTTAGAGAGTTACGTCACGTAAGAAGTTCAAACAAAGGATATGCTACTTTATAAGTTAGTAGTTGTTATTGAGAGTTACCCACATGGGTAAATACCCCTAATAGGCATTTAAAACAAGTTTCATTCCATCCGGACATCGTTTGAGTGTCGTTTTGCCAAATTGGGCCTTAAGCCCATTTAAGGTCTTTTAGCGTTTACGTGCCTCATTTTGTTGAGCGAGACCTTGTTGCTACTTAATATCCCTAATAAGAGTAAGTTGTATAATTTTTTTAACAATAATCAATGTCGATGTTGTAGACTATACATATTGCGACAAGTTAGAGAGTTACGACTAGTATGTTTTTTACAAAGGAGACGTGATAGAGAGTATTCCATATATATTATCTAGTGATTATTAGCTAAGGTTAGGATCATTTGGGAGCTATTTTATATGTAATTGCATGATCCGGAGTTGAAGAGAAGATGTAGTGAACTATGAAGATTAGTGAAGATTGAAGACGTCTTTCAAGGAACTGAAGAAACCAAGTAAGAAGACGACAAAACACTTGAAGAGAAGAGAAGACGAAGCTGATGCAGAAATCCGCGGGAAAGCCGTGGGTGAGCCGCGGTCGCGGATTTGCAGCACACATAATTGGCTAAGTATGGAATCCGCGGGTGAGCCACGGGTGGACCTAATTTCCGCGCCCGCGGATTACGCGCTGAACACCGGATTTGTTTCCGAGTTTTATCTTGTTTTGCTATTTATTTATACTTTTTCCTTTTATTTCGTATTTCGGATTTATTATTTCTGAGGAGTATTTAAGCCTAAAAACACTTTAGTTTTAGGTTATCTCAGATTACTTTGAAGAACCCTAGTTTTGCCTCCATGTCGATGTTGAACTAATTTCCCTTTGTTTCGTCTGACGGTTGAAGCCTTTGACTGTATGGTTGTGAGATTCTAAACTCTATTTTGCTTTATATTGATTGTATTGATTCTCATGCTTTTATCTTATTGAATCTTATTGATTTGTCTAGTTTGGCCAGCTAGGTTTATTGGTATTGTTCATAGTGCTAGGATTTGGTAATTCTGGGTTGAAGTTCTTTATCTAGTAGCAAGCACATGTTTACATGAGCGGGTCGCAGTGTTTACTTGTGAATGAGAATTGATTGCATGCTTATCTGACGGGTTGTCTGAATTGCATGTATCCTGCTATATTCTTTTGCTTAATGCTTCTATTGAGTTGAGTCTAGAAGGTCTTCAGATTTTTTTAATAGGAAGTTATATCAGGGCGGGTTGCGCTGATATTTATGTCTGAACACGAATAGGAACAACAATAGGATTGCATGAGTTAGAGATATCTATGATCAACCTTGCATGTCATTGTGTGGATATTTATTAGGTGGAACGCTTTCCCAATCATATTACCACAACTCTTGCTACTTGTTACTTTTATTTATCTTAGGTTATAGAACAACAACCCCCCCCCCCCCCCTTGGTGTGTTCGTTGGTAATAGTTATTTGCTTAAGAATGGACTACTTGATTCTCTTGGGATTCGACTCTTACTTTCCTGCTATACTAGTTGGTTAGTTAGGTTTTCTTTGATAGGCACGATGATTTTAGCCTTGTCAAATTTGGCGTCGTTGCCGTGGAATCAAATTTTCTGTTTTTGTGTGATTAATTGTTACCAACCTTTGTGTGGACCTGTTGTATGGTCCACACCCGTACTACTGATTCGCTTCTTGTTGCTCTTGATCCAGAGATTGAAAGAACCATTAGCCGCAACCGAAGAGGAACTCGTGAGATGGATGTCGTACCACATACTATGAGGCAATTAACTGCCCCAAACCTGACTCAACAACCGCTAGCCATCACCTTTCCCGACTTGAGAGAAGGTGTGAACTTTGAACTGAAGTCTGGCCTGATCCATGAATTGCCACACTTCCATGGTTTGGCAGGAGCAGATCCGAATAAGCACCTGACTTAATTTCATGTTGTATGCTCTAGTATGAAGCCAAAGGGTATAACTGATGATCAGATCATGATGAGAGCATTTGGGTTCTCTTTGAAAGATGCATCGAATGATTGGATGTACTATCTAGCTCCAGGAAGTATCACTACATGGGCTGGAATGAAAAAGGTATTTCTAGAAAAGTATTTCCCTGCTATTAAGCTCAACATTCTGAAGAAGGATATTTCTACCATTGAGCAACATGCTACTGAGACTTTCTATGAGTATTATGAGAGGTTCAAGAGGTTATGTTCGAGTTGTCCATACCATGGCTATGCAGATGAAACGCTCATCCTCTATATTTTCAATGGTTTGCTTGATGATGAGCGTCGTATGGTGAATGCAGCCTGTGGGGGTAACATCCTGAATAAAACCCCAGCCCAAGCTCAAGAGATTTTCCATGAGTTATCTGAGGGCTCTAGACAGTTCAGCAGGAGAGAAAGTGTCAAGGCAATAGAGTCTCAATCAACATCTAGGCTGGAAAACGAGATGAAAGAGTTGAAAGAGATGGTGAAGTGCTTAATGGTGAAGAGTGGTGCTCAGCAACAAGTAAATGCATGTGGATTGTGCACTGATACAGGACATCCTACTGGTGCTTGCCCACAACTTCAAGATCCAAACGTTGAGGTAAATGCTATAGGAGGGTGCCAGCAGAGACCTAGATACGATCCCTACGCTAATACGTACAATCAAGGTACAAGAGATCATCCAAATCTCATATGGGGGAACAATCAAAATGTGCAAAACCCTCATCTCTTGCAACCACCACCTCAGCAACAACCTCAACCACAAGCCCAAGGTTCATCCTCATTCCTTCAACAAATGGTTGAGAAACTCGCTGCAGGCCAAGTAGAGTTACAACAGAAATGCATGCAATTTCAAAAGGATACAAAGTCGAGTATTCAAAATCTTGAAGTGCAGGTTGGACAGATGGCTCAAGCGTTTAAAGAGTTCAGAGCAAGAGATTCGGGAAAACTACCCTCTTAGACGGTAGAAAACCCGAGAGCAAACGTCAGTGCATTGACTCTAAGGAGTGGTAGGCAATTGTAAATTAGGCCCGGAGCTGAAACAGGGGCTGAAATCGAGAGAAATGAGCAAGACACACAGAATCTGCGACCGCGGATTTGGACCCTCGACCGCGGATCGGCTACTGATGAAAGAGTCGGGCATTCTATAGAGAGTAATCCGCGCCCGCGGATTTGACCCTGAAGATTCTACAGAGAGTAATCCGCGCCCGCGGATGGAAAGTCGCGCCCGCGGATCTGATCCTGAAGCTTCTGCAGAGAAAAATCCGCGCCCGCGGATCTGATGTTGAACTCGCTGATTCTTACGTTCGACCCGTCTTACCTCCTCTCGGCTCTTTAAAACCACCAGCACCTTTCCCTGAGGCGTTGAAGGACACTAGAAGGTTGGAGAACGACAAAGATCTCTTCGAGACCTTCAGCAAATGCGAGGTAAATATTCCTTTACTTAAACTTGTTAAGAGCATCTCTCTCTATGCTAAATTTCTGAAAGAACTATGCACAATCAAAAGAAATCAGAAATTAAAAGAAAAACAAAAGATTAAGGTGAGTGAGCATGTGTCTGTTGTGTTTCAAAGGCGTATGCCTAAGAAGTGTGGTGACCCTGGCATGTTTAGTATTCCATGTGTTATAGGTGAAACTAAGTTTGACAAAGCTATGCTAGACTTAGGTGCATCTATTAATGTCTTGCCTTATTCTTTGTATGAGTCGCTAGGACTAGGACCATTGCATGCAACAAGAACAATTGTTCAATTGGCTGACAGTTCTAATGTGTGCCCGAAAGGGGTAGTTGAAGATGTTCTTGTGAAAGTTGATAATATGGTTTTTCCTGCGGATTTCTTTGTTTTGGACATGGATCATGATAAGCATGTTGCCCCTATTCTGTTAGGTAGGCCATTTCTGAAAACTGCTCAAACAAAGATTGATGTTAGTAGTGGAACTTGTAGCTATGAACAAAGATATTGAGGCTTTGCAGGCTAACAAGACATGGAGTTATGTGCCACTGCCTACTGGGAAGAAAGTTGTGTCTTGCAAATGGGTATACAAGATTAAACTCAAGTCAGATGGCACTATAGAAAGGTTTAAATCCCGGTTAGTTGCAAAGGGTTTTACACAAAAGTTTGGCATTGATTATAATGAGACTTTTTCCCCTGTTGTTAAGATGTCAACTGTGAGGTGTCTCATTAGTGTTGCAGCCGCAAATCATTGGCCTCTATATCAACTTGATGTAAACAATGCTTTTCTCCACAAAGATTTGTTTGAAGAAGTTTACATGAAGATCCCTGAAGGTATTTCCGCTACTCCAGGTCAAGTTTGCAGGCTTCACAAATCCTTGTATGGTCTTATGCAAGTTTCAAGGCAATGGTTCTCGAAGTTGAAAGACTCCCTATTGCTTATGGAGTTCAATCCGTCTAAAAGTGACTACTCACTGTTCATTAAGCATAGTGACAATGGTACAGTCATAGCAGCTTTGTATGTGGATGAAATTGTGCTTACAGGTTCAGATCATGCTTCAATCATGCACCTTAAAAGTCAACTCCACTCTCAGTTCAGTATCAAAGACTTAGGTGAATTGCATTACTTCATTGGATTTGAAATCACTAAGGTTGATCAAGGGTATGCCATGACACAGAGAAAGTTCAGTGGTGAACTTGTCCTTGAGAGTGATATTCAGAATCAAAGCACTTCTTCTCGTGTCCCTCTCACTCCACTACCCTTGCATGTAAAGCTACATCCAGATGAAGGTTCACTCTTGCCGAATCCTGAGTACTATAGAAGCATGGTTGGTAAGCTTATATTTCTTACCAACACCAGACCAGACTTGTCATTCTCTGTTCAGACACTAAGTCAATTTATGCAGTCACCTAGATCTTCTCATCTTCATGCTCTACACCATGTGCTCAGATATGTTAGCCACACACTTGGCCATGGTCTATTGCTTCTTGGCAATACTAAGCTCAATTTACAAGCTTTTTCATACTCAGATTGGGCTGCCTGTCCAACCACAAGAAGATCAGTAACTGGCTACCTTGTGACACTAGGTGGATCACCAATTTCCTGGAAGAGCAAAAAGCAATCCACAGTGTCTCGTAGTTCTGCTGAAGCAGAATATAGAGTTATGGCTCAGGCCTCTGCTGAAGTTGTTTGGCTTGTCAGATTACTTGAAGAACTTGGCATCCAAGATCTCAAGCCTATCACCCTCTACTGTGACAACAATTCAACAATGCACATAGCCAAAAACCCGGTCTTTCACGAAAGGACAAAGCATATTGACATTGACTGTCACTTCACACGAGAGAAGGTCATGGAAGGATTACTGCATTTGGCTCATGTTCCTAGTTCAGACCAACTCGCGGATATTCTTACCAAGATTCTTCCTTCTCCTCAGCATGCTTATATTCTGTCCAAGCTTGGCATGGTTCAAACAGATCCCAGCCTCGCTTGCGGGGGGTGTTAGACTATGACACGTGGAAACCACCAGACTAACTAACTACTCAATCTGTTAGAGTTGTTATTTCAGTTTTAGTCTGTCTTAAGAGCTTGTTTTGCTCTCATCTATATATATACTCCCTTCTATAATAGAATTTCCCCAATCAATGCAAGCAACAATTTTTCCATCTCTTCTCTTTGCATTGTAACAGATGTATTCGACATTATAATAAAAAAGGTTAATATTGATGAGACATTATACACAATACCGTGCTATAAAAAAGAGAAAATGATTCATATACCTAGTGGGTAATACTCATATGAGGTGTATGGTAATATATTTTATAGTGGACGGTTTACCTTACTCTAAATGATTATGGTTTATATTAAAAAAAACCTCCAACCAATAAAAATGAAAGGTAATTACCCCTAGATACCTAAATCACTCCCCATAAAAATGAAGTTAAATTTTTTCTTAGAGGTTATTTTTAATGAGAATGGAAAACCAAACCTTAAAACTAAGATCAGAGGCTATAATATAAGCACCAACAACTTCCTTCTCTGGTGCACATAGGAATATATATGGGCCCCCAAATTTTAAGGGCCCTGTGCAGTCGGGCTCTTTGAAGGCCCTTATAGACGGGCATGGATCTGGTCTTTCCCGAATCATTCCCCTCTCTCTCTCCCTTCAATTCACGCTGCTTAAAAAAGAAGACGAAGGCATCAAGGAAGGGAGCTTCTGAATCTCCGGTCACCCATCCACCGCCGGGAAACCGCATTCAATTGGCTCCACCATCACTCTTCGCTCCTCCATTCAATTTGCATTTCCTATTTTTCCGGAGAACATAACAACGGGAAGACAGAGATCTACAGATCTGTTTTCTAGTCATTTTTCCGAATTTTAACGGTATTTCATTCCATTTTGATCTTGCAATTTTATCTCTCTATTTCTTAATGATTTTGGAAGAATTTCCTTTCACGCGTAGCGAATTGTTGTCAGAGGTAGCCAAGGTATTTCATCGTAGCGTCAAAATTTGGCTCCTAGTTGCCACCGCTGCTTCCTGTGTGTCATACTTGTTGGATCTGTCATAGGTGTTAGGAATTTCATGGGTTTGTGTGATGTATAGCTAGTTTTGGGTTTCATTGCCTCATTTTCTCAATCCAATTTGGGCGTTGGACACCAGTGTTAATATTAGGTTTTCGTTTCTTTGGACCTCGTCGCTGGACATTCTAGCTTTGGTTCTAGTACGGATCTTGTGCAATACCCTATCCTTGTATAATTCAAATCTTTTTCTGGGTCCAATATATAATTCAAATCTTAGGAATTATTTTCACTTCCAACTGCCGCATAGTTTTTTATTACATACTATGTTGATTTAGCCGTGTTAATGCTTATGACTTGGCCGCAAGGATTATGATCGTTTAGGACTGATGTCATTTCTGTACTAGATTGAGATTATATGATGCACGTCACTTTTATAAACACTCGTCTTGCTGATGTGGTCGTTTATAATTGTGTTTGGTCTATCATACCACTTGTGACTTGTGAGTCTTTCTTTTGTCTTTAGTAGTGATAGCATATTTGGTCTATGTGTAAGCCTCAGCTTATGTGATTGTTACTTGGTAAACTCAATTTCATTACTTAAGATTTTTGACATTATGACAACAATAGGCTATGTAGGGAGCTAAGCTTTACTTTTTACGTACCAGTATCTATCACAATGCTCTAGAAGACACTAGTATTAAGATTGAGAATAACTGGAAGAATTGGAAGAAACCAAAAACCAAAAAAGAATAAATCTAGCCCCGTCTAGACCCGCTTGAGGAAGGAAAAAACCTAGACCGCCTAGAACTTGCCCAAGAAGGTTGCCCGTCTAGCAGAGGAGTCACCTAGCACTGTGACAAGATGGCAGGTTATATAAATCCAGCATTCAGAAACTTGTGGTAAAAATATCCCTCCAGTAAAATCTGTATGAGTTACATTTTTAATTTATCGCTGAATTAGTTTGGAGTCTAGTATATGATTTTTGATGGTCTTCTGTAGTATTTGGTAGCTCTCTTTTTCAAGCTATCTTTTTTCCCAACAAAAAACAGGATCTTTGAATTATGGTAATCTTTGAAGTATTTTGGTAATAGTTTCTTACTTGTTATGGACCTATTGTTTTTTTTTCAACATTCACTTTTATGTAGAAGATATTGTTGATGGTGATCTCTGATTCTCTGTACTAATGACTATTTTTCAATTTTCGCAGTGTTGTTCAACTTGTGACAGAAAATGGCTATGATTGATGAGCCACTGTATCCAATTGCTGTTCTAATAGATGAGTTGAAAAATGATGACATCCAACTACGTTTGAACTCTATTCATAGGCTCTCCACAATTGCTCGTGCTCTTGGAGAAGAGCGAACCAGAAAAGAACTGATCCCTTTCCTCGGTGAGAACAATGACGATGATGATGAAGTCCTTCTTGCAATGGCTGAAGAGTTGGGAGCTTTTATACCGTATGTCGGAGGTGTGGAGTATGCTCATGTATTACTACCACCAATGGAGACACTTTGTACTGTTGAGGAAACCTGTGTAAGGGACAAAGCAGTAGAGTCACTGTCTAGAATTGGATCTCAGATGAGAGATACTGACTTAGTTGACTATTTTATTCCAATGGTGAAGGTCAGTTCCCCATTATTGTACTTTTTCATACTGTATTCCGACAAGTGCTGTAACTGCAGATCTAGATGCTACTCTATTCTTAATTTTCTTTAACAAGTATATCTCTTGTTTACAGGAAAGTGATCTTTCAACCAGATAGTGGTTTGTGACTACGTGTACTCTTAATATAACATTATGCATTACTATTTGTGAAATAGTAAAATGGTTATTCCTCAATCAGTTATGTATTCTGATATCTGAAATGGTATATTGAAGGCTCTGGTTACAAATATGTTCTCGTTGAGTCGTTGTTACGAAAATTATGAATGGAAAGATAATTACTCATGTTTGGCTAAAAGGAAAACAGTTTAATGTGTTGTAACCAAATACCCGACTTAACAAAATTGTTCCAGTGTATGAAGGTTTATATTTCTCTAGTGACCTAGTTTGTTCTATGACTACCATTCCTGAAAATGTATTTTTTTCTGTGACTTCTAAAAGTGGATTTCTTGTTGTTGTTTTCAGAAGTAACCGTGCTTCAAATTATCTCCATGAGTAGTTTTCTTAAAGTTTGTAACTTTATAGAGCTTCTCTCTGAAACTTATGACTGAAAGCTTTTATAAAGTCTTATATGATTTTGCCTTTTCTCCCTCTAGAGACTGGCAGCTGGTGAGTGGTTTACTGCTCGAGTATCAGCTTGTGGATTGTTTCACATTGCCTACCCAAGTGCCCCAGAAATGCTAAAGACAGAGTTGAGATCAATATACTCTCAGTTGTGTCAAGATGATATGCCTATGGTAAGAAGATCTGCTGCTACAAATCTGGGAAAGTTTGCAGCCACAGTTGAACCTGCTCACCTTAAGAGTGATATAATGACGTTGTTCGAGGAGCTTACACAGGATGGTAATTCACCTTAGTACCTCATCGTTTGTTTTATGCACATCTTAAAAGTGATATACTGACGTCTTCTCCGCCTTAAATGCTCAACACTTGTCTTCAATTCGCCAAAATTATATGTTCTACTTGACTGACGATGGATTAATAGTTGTGAAGTGTTAGAGATACTAAAACCGTGCAGGACCAAAATTACTAGTTTCCTTGTAGAAATTTTCAACACTTGTTTCCTTGTAGAAATTTTCCTGATGTGATTCTATTTTGTTCTCTCCAAAAGCATGAAAAATGTTATTTAATGCCATCTGTCATTCTTGTTTATAGCAAAATATAACTCAGATTAATATAGTATTTACAGGTCACTTAATAATCACGTTGTCCCCTAGAGTATAATATGATAACTTCTCAAATATAGGATTTTTGTTTGATTGAACTATTTGGAAAGCAGGAACTCTTTTTGTCGGAAGTTAAAAAATAAAATAAGGCTGCTTATGAATGATGTATGGAATAGGATCTGAACACTATTTATCATGCAATATCTATTTGTAAAAAATAATAGGCACAGAAATAGGGTGGATATAGTACATGACAAGCATGTATATGCCTCATCTACGTCACAATTAGGATTTTATAAGTTGGGAGTTATAACCACATTTTTTTTTACTTGAATTCAGATCAGGATTCTGTTCGCTTATTAGCTGTTGAGGGCTGTGCTGCTCTTGGAAAGCTGCTAGAGCCCCAGGACTGTGTTGCACATATTTTACCTGTTATTGTCAACTTCTCGCAGGTATTTATTGATGTGCAAGATTTCTTTGTTTGTGCAGTTTATAGATTTAGTATACTGTTACTTATTCATTTGAATTCTGCTCCTCGTATTAACGAGCTTTACAAATTTAGCAATGGTTATCTATAATCTGGACCGTTACTAAATTACTACTGAAATTATTGCAACTCAGGAATACGATAACCAAAAGCTTCTTTTATTACCGATGTAATATAGATGTAATATAGATATATTTTTCCTATCGCAGGATAAGTCTTGGCGTGTTCGTTATATGGTTGCCAATCAGCTTTACGAGCTTTGTGAGGCTGTTGGGCCTGAGCCCACCAGGTAATTTCCAGTTCAGCAATTCTTTTGTGGGTCTTCTGGCTATTATATTGTTTTCCCCTTTTCTTTCATCTTCCTGTTTGTCCAATTGCATCCTCTCTTTTAAGGTGATTTCTTATTTTAGGTATCAAAACCTTCTATATTCTAACATGTCAATCTTATTTAGTTTTTGCATGATGAAGATTTGATCTGCATATCTGCAGAAGTTTCATTTTATCTGCATAGGATGTGTTATTGGATATTCAAATAATTGGAATTCAGCTGTGTTACCTAAAATAAGCTTATTATTGGATATTCATACCTTCTATTTTATTTTGCTGACTGGGTCTGTTTTTGTTTGGGTTATCGGATTAACATATTAAGCTTATTATTGGATCTGACTCCAATAATAAGGAGTGCAAAATGCATTAGTGTAAAATGGGATTATTATCGGATCTGAGTCCAATACTCCAAATTCCTTACTTCCATCTACCCAGGTGTGAAGAGGATAAAAACATACTTATAAATATATAGATTAGAAATTTAATTTGAATGGATTAGTTGTAATTATTAATTTAAATTTTTTGTTATTACCGTGTCCCCGTACCGGTGTCTAAAATCCGGACGATGTCCCGGTGTCCGAAATTTTCGGGAATTACGTGTCGGACACTCGGATCCGTACCCATATCGGATACTCGTATCCGTGTCTGATTAACACAGGGTATATCTGTTTGGTATAACCCAATTTTTAAAGACAACTTTTCTAACTAGTTATTCTTTTGAAAGAACTAACTAGTACATGTTAATAGATTTTAAAGACAAATTTATTAATTAGTAGCTATTCAGTGTAATACTTTGCGATCTTTTAGATGTTTTACTGACCCCAAAGCAAGGAATGCTTGTACTATATAACCCAAGGGATGATAATAAGTGTTAATTTCATTAAAGATCCCTTGATGTAGTCAAGGGATCTTTTATTGCTTGCAAGATTTTTCTTCTAACTAGATACGGGCCTCGCACTCCGCGCGAGAAAATTACGGATTTTCGTATGTGATTTAATATAGTTATACATTATTTGTTAATATGTTGTTGTTGTTATCAAATTTATTAATATTTGTAAATATAAGTATTTTTTATTGTCATAAGAGAAGCTCACACATTAATTTAATTTGTGACTTAATCAAGTAGACTATAAATAAATATAACATAGGGATATAAGAAAGATATTTAAATACATGCCCAAAAGTCCAATAGGAGGTGATTAAGAAATGAGTAATGCATTAAATTGGTACCAATTTCATTCAATTTTGGCAATGGACAACCAACTTTTATATAGATAAGATAATGGAACTTGTGTTGCCTTTCCTTTATTAATTTTTGGCGAAATACCTGAAAGATACTTTCAAGAAAACTCTACCAAAACATATCTATCATCTCCCTTTCTTTTGTGTTTTTAGCTTCTTGTTGCTGCCTTTTCCCTCTGATCAAATGGATTGCCCAGACTAATTTTGACTTAATTTTAGGACTGATTTGGTTCCTGCCTATGTGCGGTTGCTTCGTGATAACGAAGCTGAAGTACGTATTGCAGCTGCTGGTAAAGTAACAAAATTTTGCCGAATTCTGAATGCGGAGTTGGCAATTCAGCACATTCTACCATGCGTGAAGGTTAGCTGAAAGCTTTTTTAGATATTAATATATCATCGGTATTGTTTGATTCCTTGTTATGTCCTAATTTACATGATCTTATCTCAATCTTCAGGATCTGTCGTCTGACTCTTCTCAGCATGTACGTTCTGCATTGGCATCTGTTATCATGGGAATGGCACCTGTTTTGGGAAAGGTAAACGATACGATATTGTGTGGTTGACAATTGAGTCAATTCATTTTTTGACAATTGAGTTCATGTTAGGAAATGGTGTAAAAGAGTCTAGAGAGGAAGTTACTGTCTTAATGAAAGTAACTGTTACAGTTATCTTACCTAGGGTCTAGTATAAATAAAGGGATTTGTCTCCCTTAGGAGTTATCCAGAAGATAGAAAAGAATTGGGCGTTTTGCCTTAGGCTCTTAGGAAGATGGTCTTCTAAGAGATTGGCTCTTTAGGGTTGTTCCCTTTTGAGATTTACTGTTTTATTGTCTTCATCTGAGGGTGATTGTTGTTTTTGAGTGTGTTCCTGATTTCTACTCTATCAGTTCACTAGCTAAGGATTTACATATTACTTGTTAATTTTATTTTCACATAATACAGGCCAGATTATAATGCTGAATCATACCCGTATGATTATCATATTCACGAGCAATAGTATATTGGAGAATATGTGAAAATAAATTGTCTATGCATGATGTTTGACAATTGAGTCAGCCTTGCTATTACTTGTTAATTTTCTTTCTGAATGTTGACACATGATATAGATCAAGGTATTCAAGCGTCACCAGAATATCGTAAGGAAGTGTAAATTTTCTAATATGTTAGCTGCTATGTAAATATTGAGGATTAGCATTTCTAGCCTTTAGTACTCTTGAAAGGAAAGTAGACCTGTCTGGAATTGGATAGCTGTGATTCCCGTAAAAGGGAATATTGAATTATTGACACTGAACTGGTTAAATGTTGCATGCTTCCTCAGTTTGTTTGGGTTATCAACATAGAGGACTCATTGTCTAATATATTTAGATCTGAGAATTTTTTTTAATGAATGCAGGAGGCTACAATCGAGCAGCTTCTCCCGATTTTTCTCTCGCTTTTAAAGGATGAATTTCCAGATGTGCGCTTAAATATAATTAGCAAACTTGATCAAGTGAACCAGGTCTGTATTCGATGTTTACTCTTTAGTGTAAATATTAAATTTGAATCACATTCAAGGTCAAGATTTGATATTGGAGCCGATAATTTTGTTTTTTGTATAAAACGATCCATCTTACAAAGAAATCAAGTTAGGCTGCATGCCTCTCTTTTTGTTCTCATTTGCATTCTTAGCAAAACCGAAGATTTAGATAAAAAAAAAAGGAAAGGCTGTTAGTATCTTATGATATGCAAACATAAAGACGCACGCCCTTTCTACCAAAAACAAAATAATATACAGTAGTATGAAAGTTTTGATCTTGCACTTAGTATGCATTGTGTTCAGAAATATAATGTGAAGAGAACCTTGCCCCTGTGTCTTAACGAATATATATAGGCTACTTGTCTTTGTATTAATCTAAACCAGTTTTGCAGGTTATTGGAATTGATTTGCTCTCACAGTCCCTCTTACCTGCTATTGTTGAGCTTGCTGAGGACCGACATTGGAGAGTGCGTTTAGCAATCATAGAGTACATACCACTATTGGCAAGTCAGCTAGGAGTTGGGTTTTTTGACGATAAGCTTGGTGCTCTTTGCATGCAGTGGTTGCAAGATAAGGTTTGCTTCTTTTTTCCGTGATCTATAAATTGGGAAATACTTTTCTTGTTACAGATATTATCTGAACATCATAATTCATATTTTTCAGATCTTACTCTTTAGTGCACTCACTCATTTTCTCTTAGAGTTGACTCAGATGTACTGGAGTTTTTTTTATTATTATTCTCCAGATAACTCACGTAGTAAGGCACATAAAAATTGACTGCAATCCAGCATTATAATCTGGCCTGTATTATGTAAATCCTTAGCTAGTGAACTCAAGGTTTTATATTGCAGGTTTATTCTATTCGTGATGCTGCTGCAAATAATGTGAAACGCCTTGCAGAGGAATTTGGTCCAGAGTGGGCAATGCAGCACATAGTACCACAGGTTGGCCATGACTTATGTTCGAGGAGTGATGCAGCACTTAAAATTAGATATTCTGTTAAGATGAGTTTGATGTCTATTTCATTTTACAGCGACAGTAACCTCTTTCTTCAGTGAACTTCATTGTTAATTTTCTACTTCTTCCTGCTGCACTTAATTGTGCGATATTTGCAGGTTCTGGAAATGATGAACAATTCACATTATCTATACCGGATGACAATTCTACATGCAGTGTCACTCCTCGCCCCTGTGTTGGGTTCAGAAATTACATGCTCAAATCTGCTGCCAGTTGTTGTCAATGCCTCAAAGGACAGGTATAAATAAAAGCTTCACTCGCGGTTTCAATCCAATCTCAAAATTAACTAGTTTCTGATGATTGCTCCAATTTAATATGCCCTTATCCTCCAGGGTTCCAAACATTAAGTTTAACGTGGCAAAGGTGTTGCAATCTCTTGTTCCAATCGTTGATCATTCTGTAAGTAATTCATAAAACTGGCTTAACTATTTGTAAAACTGGCTTAACTTGTGGATTTTTCTTTTTAATCTTGCAATGTGGTTTGCTACGCTTTCTGCTTCAGGTTGTGGAGAAAACAATCCGCCCAACTCTGTTGGAGTTGAACGAAGATCCAGACGTCGACGTTCGTTTCTTTGCCAACCAAGCAATCGAGTCAATTGACCATGTAATGATGTCAACCTAGACATCTTTTAAATCTTTATGCTTGACATTCCTCATTTCTCGAGCTTAGCTCTTCCAAAATTCTATGTTTGTGATTAATCTGCTCGGCCAATCTTTGATTACTAGAGTTATGTTATGTAATGTCTAACAAACTCAACTGCTTTTATTAATGTTCCACTTTATCATATCCAGCTTTTTCGCATTGAAAAGTTTTTTTCCCCTTGAGCAAGTCAACAAAAACACTTACAATATGTAAGCTACATTTAAGCCCATCTGATAACTGTGAAGAACTCTCTTAAGATAAAATGTCTAGAGTTTTTGTTGGATCTAACAATTTTGAACTTAAATTTCTGTTTGATCAACAAAATGCCTGATTAACGTAGAGTTTAGTCTTGAAAATATGATATGGACCCGCCAAGGCTTTTTGGTGAAGGGCAGTCTTAGGGCCTGCTAAGACTTCACTTAACAAGATAGATGATTAGGTATTTGTTTACTTTCAACCATAACAACAACCATAACAAGTGAATACAAAAAAGTTCTATAATGGGTTGCTCTAACTGTGTCCATGGGCACAATAATACACCAAGTTTAAAATTATTTTTTCCTAAAAATGTGGTTTAAGATTATTTAACATTTTATAACTTGTGTCATACATCTTTTACGTTAATTAATTGTGTCATACATCTTTTGCTTTAATTTATTTAAACATGGTATGAAGAAATTGTGTCATACATCATTTACGTTAATTTATTTAGATAGATAATAATAAAAAATTGAATATGATATGGTTTAGATAGATAAAATATTTTTTTAGAAGATATAGTTTTGAATAGGAAAAACTATCCTCCTTGCTCTTCTTCGTCAACAACTTATTGACCAATTACCCATATCTGGTGGTGCTAGCCCAATCATCTATGAATCCCCGACCAAATCTGATCTGCGACCTCCTCCAAATCCTAAATCAGTTTTAGACAAACCACAATCTAACTTCAAATCTCTCCATCATCTTTGAATCATCGATAAACTATTACTCTAACTACGTACTCCAATAATGATAGAAAGAAAAGTTAACACCCCCAAATCAAAACAAACTATGACATCCCTAGAAAATCGGAATAGGTCAGCAATACAAACTAAACAACATTAAAATATTTTACTATTTAGTTTAATTTGTTATTTGATCGTTTTACACAAGTTGTAAAATTTAGTAATCATTGCCTATTTATTAAAAAAGACTTATATGAATTTATGAAATTACTTCTAAATATGAAACGTTGGACCAAGATTTTTATGAAATCTAATGAATTTGTGAAATTACTTTTAAATATGAAATGTTGAATCAAGATTTTTTATGGAATCCAATCCAAGTATTATTAAATTTGTGTTTTTGTCATTTTTCTTTAAACATTGCAGACTCGGCTTTAACTTAGTTTGTATATACTATTTTACACAAGTAAATTCTGAATTTTCAAACATCTTCCTTATTCGTCTTTAAACTTCCACCTATTCTATAAGTATCCTACTTCATACACATCAATCATGTCGCCCATTAAATTGTTAAGTGGTGAAAATTCACCCTTTTATTTAAAGTCTCAATTAGAGAGTTGTGTAAGACAATAATCATGATATATAATTACTCATGATAAAAAAAATTGGATATCCATTAAAAACATGCGTTCATGTTTCTCATAATTCATTTGATGTCATAGACTATTAAGCAACCACTTATGATAAGTTGTGGTCGAAATCAAAACGTTATAAAATTTGGTACTATCATAGAAAAAGAAGGAAATATGAGGGAGTAAAACCATAATTCACCAAAAATTATCCGCGACCATTAAAAAAAGGCCCTACTATTTGACGCGCCTTATTTTTTACGCACATTTCATTCACACCGCATGAAATTTAGTTCATTGGGAAAAAAGTTCATTCGTTTCGAATCAATATAGGTTCATCCGTTCCGTATGAACTTGTTTTTGAAACTTTCTTCCTTAATCTTGTAGAGATTTTCAATATGGGTTTGTGCATATAAAATTCATCCAAAACGGACATCGTTTGCCCTTTCAAAAGGACAAAACACAAAGCATACGTATTTAAATATTTACGGATTTATTCTTTATGACGTATAGTTTCGAATTAATATCTATGATATATATATGTAATATGTTCATTACTAATGAAACATAATGCTAGCTATATTTTATAATTACAGTTTTTGTAATACTTAATCAAGTATATTGTACACGACATTGTAAAACGTGTGGATTTTTCGAGGGGCAAACGATGTCCGTTTTGGATGCATTTTATATGCACGGACTCGCATTGAAATTTTCTACAAGATTATAGAAGAAATTTTTTTAAAAAAATAATACGGAACGGATGAACATAAATTGGTCCGGAATGGATGAACTTTTTTCCATCCGAAACGTATGAATCCAAATTCATTAGGTGCAGATGAAAAGATGCGCTAAAAGTAAAAAAGGGGTGCGTCAAATAAAAAATATGTTACAAGATTTGATTGACAGAAGGATGAGTGATGTATAAAGTAGGATAGCTTATACCCCAAATTTATGGACGAACATAGAATAGTTTGAAGTTTAGGGACAAATTAGAAAAATATTTAAAATTTCATGGATCAATAATGTAATTTACCGATTTTGCGATTGTAAAGCATTCTGGGTGAAGATTGTGTTGTTCGGTATTATTCGTGGTTGTAATGAATCACATCTTTCATGTTATAGTATTCGAGCCTCCTGAAGATCCCTCTTTTTAGAATGGACAACGTAATGATGATCTTTATCATCAATCAAGTAACCGACTTTCTAGAGTAAATAATCAATTCATGATAAGACTTTTAAATATCGACTAGCTCTACGGAACCCGTGCGATGCACGGCTCCTGGTTGAAATTTCTTAGTATTTAGTTCAATTACATAATCTAATCAATTATGTAATTATTAAATTTGACGCAACTTGTATCATTGTGTTATATCTTGAATTAGAATAGGGTTAGTTATGGGGTTATAATGTGTATTTTGTAAGGAGTTGGTCCAATAACATGATTTCTTCTTCAATAGGGTTAGTTGTGTTCGTTTCTTTTCACCTATACTCTCATCGTTATTCAGGATTCATTGCCTACGTTGTTCCTACACCACTTGAATTTGGTTTTGTAGGCTTCGAGAAGGGTACGATTTTGTCGGCTTGTCACACGACCCCTGTGTGAGAGTGTTTTGTTGCACTTCTGATGTTTAAGTGTTCTTATTACTCCGTACAAAGTGATGTATAATCCATGTGTGAGTTTGAAATGTTTACTAAGTCGAGTTCTTCATTCTCCTTCACAAAACTTACTCTATGTTTCGCGATTAATTTACGTAATTTAGTATTACAATTAGGTTATATAATTAAAATTTATGATCAACCAACAAACACACATAAAAGCTTAAGTAATTAATATGGTGAATTAGCTATTAGGTTAGTTAACAAAGGTTCGTAAATAATTAATAGGTGAAACGAACCTGTTTGTTACACAATAAATTTGTTACACAATTCAGAAAAATTCTAACCAATTTAGTGTAATCGTTGTGTACGGGTGTTAACTTATACTCCTTTATTAATACTGAAAGTTTTGTAACCTAATCAAGAAGAAAGTTGTGTAGCCTAATTAAGAAGAAAGTTGTGTAGCCTAAACGTTGTATATGAGTGCTAACCTATACTCCTCGATTAACATTGAAAGTCGTGTAACTTAATAAAGAATGTACTGACCTCCTCCTTGCCTACGTTGCGTAACCTAGTTAATCAAGAAGGCATGATTAATTAAACAAACCGGTATTTTCGATCCTTGCTTAAAAACCGGCCTCCTCCTTGTTAATCAAGGAGAAACGACCTTGGCTAGAATATTTAATCAACAAATATCATTTATAATGTCTAGATATGGATCAAACATAGGTTTAATTAACAATTATAGGTTTCACAAACAATTAGGCTAAACATGGATCAAATAAATAGTATGTTTAGTTAGGCTACTTACCCAAAATAGTTGGATCGAGGACTAAGAGAAGACTCGACGATGGAGAAATTGACAGTGGAGGAGAAATTGACAAGAAGGAGAAATTAATGAGGAAGAACAATGGTGACTTACAGAAACTAAGTTTGAATGAGTTTATTAGGTTAACAAGGGTAACTTTAGAATAAAAAATTATGAAAACTTAAAAGAAACAAAAAGAAAAGAAGGGGTCTAGTTTTGGAAAAAATTAGTGAAAATAGGCTTATTAGGATATTTTTCTCAATAAACAACACATAACATAAGTAATTATACGGAATTCATATTTACATCCAAACGAGGAATTCATATTTAAAATTATAATTCAATTACTGGTGTTTCAACAAATCCACAGAAAATAGTTGCAGTCAAGCAATGGCCTACACCTAAGATCCTCAAGTAATTAAGAGGGTTCTTAGGACTTGCAGGGTACTATATGCGTTTTGTAAGAAATTTGGGCACTCTAGTAAGACCATTAAGTTTGTTGCAAGACTGTAGGAACCTACTACAACATCTTTCTTGTTATTCATTTAAACACTGTTTCCGTGAAGCAAACCAAGCTGCCGATTTTCTCGCTGATAAGGAAGTTAACATTATGAATATCAAATTAGGCTTATTTGGTCATTCTAGTTCCGCTCTACCTGATGCTAATATCAGGAACATAAGTTTTCTCTTAAATAGACATGGTTGTACCCCAACCTTGTTTAACTTTCTTCGGATCATCCATCGGGATGATCAGGGGCGACCATTGTCTTGAGACACGACGCTCCGGTGTTTGCCTGCTACAAAAAAAAACAAAAAAAAATGTTCACCAATTGAATGTTCATCATATTATACTTAAATGTTCACCAACTGAATGTTTATCACATTATACTTAAATGTTCATCAACTGAATGTTCATCAAATTATATTTAAATGTTCACCAAGTGTATTACACTTAAATGTTTATGTTATTTGGACAAACGGAGAACCACTACCGGAACACCACCGCACCACCATTGACCCACCAACAACCAACCATCGGACCACCACTTATGTGGAACACCACTTTAATATAATTTCTTTTAAAAACACACTTAATTTTCAACAAAAATCACCTAAATGTTCATCATCTCATACTTCAATGTTCACAAGAATTTAATAAAATGTTCATTAGCCAAAGTTCATTACAATATACATAAATGTTCATCACGTTGTTCATAAATGTTCATCAAAATGTTGATAAATGTTCATCAAAATGTTGATAAATGTTCATCAAAATGTTGATAAATGTTCATTTGATATACTCTACTGAATGTTCATCACATTATACTTAAATGTTCACTAACTGAATGTTCATCACATTATACTTAAATGTTCATCAACTGAATGTTCATCAAATTATTTTTAAATGTTCACCAAGTTTATTACACTTAAACGGTTATGTTATTTGGACAAACGGCGGACCACCTCCGAACCACCATCAGACCAACACGACCGCACCACCACTAACCCACCATCAAGCTATCGTCGGACCACTGGACCACCACTTATGTGGAACACCACTTTAATATAATTTCGAGTAGAAAAACACTCGATCTTCATCAAAAATTACCTAAATGTTCATCATCTCATACTTAAATGTTCATCAAACATCCTTAAATGTTCACAAGCATTTAATAAAATGTTCATTACTCAAAAGTTCATTACAATTAGCTTAAATGTTCATCACGTTGTTCATAAATGTTCATCAAAATGTTGATAAACGTTCATTTTGATATACTCTACTGAATGTTCATCACATTTTAATTACATGTTCACCAACAGAATGTTCATCACATTATAATTAAATGTTCATCACATTATATTTAAATGTTCACCAACTTGAATTAGACTTAAATTTTCATTTATTTTTATACTTTAACTTTTTCATTTATTATTGGACCACCGCCGGAACCACGTCGGATCGTCGCCGGACCTCCGTCGGACCGTCGCCAGACCTCTACCGGACAACCTCCGGGTGGTCGCCGGAAGGATGTTGTACCAGCACAACTACCCCCACTACAAGTGGATGTAGCTAGTTTAATCTAAGTCATTGGATGCCAAGACATCCAATGGCTTAGATTCATTCTTATTTATCTCTATAAGAGGGTTTATATTATGGAATTCACATTTCAGTTATTATAATTATATATAGAAAGATTTAATCTCATAATTTATAGATTTTAAATACTTTAAACTTTTATATATTTAAAATTAAACAATGTTTGATAAAACACTCTCTTTATTAAGTATCTGTATCATACTAATTCAAAAATTTTATATTAAAAAATTAATCATCCTTTTACTTTAGCTATTTTAAGTAATAATTAAAATAAAACAATTATATTCAAAATTTAAAAATATACTAAGCTTGTATGAGGTAAATAAACTAAATTTAATTTTCTAAGATATTAAGTGAATTCTTTATTTAAACTAAATTTATTATTTTTTATAAAATGGTACTAAGCACGAAAAACTAAACTATTTGGAAAAAAGAAGAAGATAATTTGGGTTTAAAAAAACAAGTACGACTAATCTGGATAGAGGTCACGTGACCCGTTTTCTTTTCCGGGTCGCGAGCTCGGGTGGCCGCAGAGGACGGAAGGTCACGTGGGTCACGTGTCTGTGTGAACTCAATCAAGTGGCCGAATTCAATGTCCATTACCATAGTTACATCTTTGACTCTTCTAGGGTTACATCTCTACCACCATCACCATCTTCCAGTTTTAACTTCATCTCCACTCCCTCTCCGACGCCGAACAGATCCTTGTTTTATACAGGTATGCTCAATCAAAACTCGGTCTTTTTCCATCTCAATTTTGACTGTTTTTCATGGGTTGACTTCTCAACTGCAAATCATAGATACTCATCACTCTAATTAGACCGCTTCTTGACATGGCTAGCTACGTTTAGATCTGAATCATAGATACTGAAATTTGTTCCGTATGAACAGGATTTTAAGTTGTAGCATTTGTTGAGAAAACATGTCTTCCGAGGGATCAAGGGAAGAGAATGTGTACCTGGCCAAATTGGCTGAGCAGGCCGAAAGGTACGAGGAGATGGTTGAGTTCATGGAGAAAGTAGCCATGACTGTTGACGTTGAGGAGTTGACAGTGGAGGAAAGGAATCTTCTTTCTGTTGCTTACAAGAATGTGATTGGAGCAAGAAGAGCCGCTTGGAGAATCATTTCCTCTATCGAACAAAAGGAAGAGAGCCGCGGTAATGAGGATCATGTCTCTACCATTAGAGACTACAGAGCCAAGATTGAATCTGAGCTCACCAAGATCTGTGAAGGGATTCTGAAGCTGTTGGATTCGCACCTGGTTCCGTGTGCCACGGTTCCAGAGTCCAAAGTTTTTTATCTTAAGATGAAAGGAGATTACCACAGATATTTGGCTGAGTTCAAGACTGGAGCTGAGAGGAAGGAGGCTGCTGAGAGCACTTTGCTGGCTTACAAGTCTGCTCAGGTGAGTGATTCCAACTACTCTTTACTTTTTTTGTTTTTGTATTGTGAATAACATGTGTCATTTTTTGTTAATGTAGGACATTGCTGTTGCTGAGTTGGCTCCTACTCACCCGATTAGGCTGGGACTTGCTCTTAACTTTTCGGTCTTTTACTATGAAATTTTGAACTCGCCTGACCGTGCTTGCACTCTTGCTAAGCAGGTGTGTATTCTCAGATCTCTTGTTCTTAGTGTGTTTTTTATGATTCATATAGTGTCTTGTGCTTTATGACTTTGTTATAGTTGTGCTGCTTTTATTGGGTCTAGCTTCTGTGAAACGCTCAACTGAAAATGTGAATTATGCAAATCAAGACCTTTCCATGGGTTTATGTCATTTTTCTTGAACCTTCTTAGTCGTCGTGTAGATTCTTGTTTGGTTATATAATCCATTTGCGTTCCTTTCCAAGAAACTCAACTATAATTCTGAATCTGTGAATGTTTTTTTGGTTAAAAATCTGTGAATGGTTGTTAGTTGTTACTATAAAATCTCAATTGTGTTAGCGTGATTCATTTGCTACTCATTTACCCACTTGACGTATACTTTTTGTTCACTGTAATTTTCCATCTAAATCTGCTGAAAGATCACAATTCTTGAATCAAATTCAGTTCAACTGTATCCCTAACATATTTGTTTCTTTTTGCTATTTTTGATAAAAACAACTAAAAGGCTTTTGATGAGGCCATATCTGAGCTGGATACATTGGGAGAGGAATCCTACAAGGACAGCACATTGATCATGCAACTTCTGCGGGACAACTTGACACTCTGGACATCTGATACCGCGGTATTTTCCCATTTCCAAGATCCCTTACCATGAATTTAAACAGGATTAGTGAATGCTTACCTAATTCTCACATTTGTTATGTTTGACATTGTCTTTCACAGGATGAAGCCGGAGATGAGATCAAGGAGGCGGCTGTTGGAAAATGATTGGGTTGATGAATCTTCCTGTTTAAATTCCGTTTCTAGTGTTTGGTTTAATGAATTGCCTCGATGGATGGCTTCTTCTTTGCTGCTCTTGTTCTGTGTTATCACTTTACCACTGCTATGCGATTCTTTCTTGTCTCTGAAACTCCTCCTGTCAGTCAGTCAGGATTTGTTTTTACAAAATGCTAAATCAAGAAAGATAAACCGCAGCCTAATTTAAAATTTCAGCTAGAAGCACACAAAAAAGCAAAAATTGGATTTCTAGTTTTGAATCCCCAACCTGGTTATATTTTCTTCCAAATCGTGAATATCAGTGTCTTGTACCATGAAACTTTGCATCACGATGATTAACAATGTTATAGTTTCACAAGCATGTCACACGTAGCCTAGTACGTACACGACTCGTTTGTGTGCCTCTCCTGAGTATAACACACTTTGTGTATTTAGCAAGGCACAAACTTACACTTGTGTAAAGCATTTTTTCACCAAATGCTATCTTACCGATCAAGACTCCCCAACCCCTTGTCTCTTAATGTTAAGTTTTCTATTACTTTTCCTTGTGTTTTCATTGTCGTTGAGTGCTATAAATACAAATTACATGAGCTTGGGTTCCAAGCTTTTACCAACAAACTTCACTACACTACTTCCAGAGCTTGACCAACAAGCTTCACTAATCCTAATACTTAACATCACAAAGCAATGTTACATAATAACAAAAAAAAAAAACAATATAACATGCTAACATTAGATATTGAGAAAGTATCGGGTGAGAATAAACTTTAAAATGCGAATGTGAGGATGATGGACATTTAATAGTAAAGTGGTGAACCTTTAGTACTATAGTACTAATTTGGTGAACATTAGTTGATAAACTTAAAAACATTCAAAAATTGAAAAACATTCATTTTTAAAAGAACATTAATTAAGAAACTGGAAAAACATCGAGACCAAAATAATATATGTGCATCATTTTTTCAAAGGATGTGTAACAATATTTTTTGATAAACATTTGAATACATTTTGATGAAAGTTATGTATATTTTGGTGAACATCAACCATTCTCACTTTTCCATTCTAAACACTATTCTCACCCGAATCACGCCCTAAGAAATTATCTTCACATAATATCTCTATCAACCCAGCAACACTCAATTTTGGGTTAGTTGAATCTCCAGACATAACATAGCAAGATAAAGCTTAAAAAAAGCTCACAAGTACTTGGTCTCCAAGTTTGGAGGCCTAATTAAGGCAAAATCTATACGCACTACATTTTTTTCATCCACACTATATTTCCATACGTCCATAATGGGCGTACGCTCGTTTCGGGCGTACAAGCAAAACAATTTGGTATACGTATAAGTTTTGGTATACGTATACAATTTTGTAAAAAATACAAAATACATCTTTTACGCTAGAAACGGGCATACACCCATTTCGAACGTACCTTAATGATAATTTTTTCCCCAAATAAATGAAAATTTTAAAAAAAAATTTAAAAATTCCGTACGCTGGAAATGGGCGTACTTTTTTCGAAATGTTTTTTTATTACTATTTTTTTTTTAAAATTAATTAATTACGTTAGTATATAATAACAATAATAGGTCATATATTTGTAATATTAATACTACAAGTTACAATCAAATTTGGGCTCACCTCACTATTTTATTAGAATAACAGTTTTTTTAATCTTCGTCTCAAATATCTATATCTATAGACTATTAATTATTTTAATAATTTCTAAAAAAATAATTATTTAAATAATAAGGTGTATCTTATTGACATATTTGTAATATTAATACTACAAGTGATGATTGAACTTGAATCTACCTCATTATTTATTAGAAAAACAATTTTCTTTTATTTTTGTCCCGAATATTTATTGAATTAATTACTTAAATACTTTTGAATAAAATAATAATTATTCAAATAATCACATGTGTAAGCTTTTTTAATATTTATAAAATATTTTGAAAACACTTTTTATCTAAGACGTTCAAGGTTGTACTTTGTGGTCTACCTATTTTGTCAACATATGGCCATGAGCAAAAACTGGTCTTGGTAGAAACAAACCTATCTGAAATTGTCGTTGAAATTGTGAGAGAAAGCAATGCTTTAATTATTGTATTTATAGGTTGATTTCATATCAGTTTAAAAAATATTTTCATATAGCACATCTAATAAATTGATATGGTGGCAAGATAGGATTCTAACGAATTGTCGACAAGATAAGGATAAAACGAGCTAAGACGAGTAATGAGGCAAAAATCGAGGAAAACCGACGTAAAACGAGCTAAGACGAGTAATGACGCAAAAATCGAGGAAAATCGACTTAAAACGACCTAATACGAGTAATGACGCGAAAATCGAGGAAAATCGACTTAAAACGACCTAAGACGAGTAATGATGCGAAAATCGAGTAAAACCGACTTAAAACGACCTAAGACCCTAAAATCGAGTAAAATCGACTTAAAACGACTTAAAACGAGTAATGACGCGAAAATTGAGTAAAACTGACTTAAATAGAGCTAAGACGAGTGATGACGCGAAAATCGAGTAAAACCGACTTAAAACGAGCAAAACCGACTTAGGGTATAGGGTATAGGGTTTAGTATATAGGGTTTAGGGTATAGGATATTGGATGTGGATAGTGGATAGTGAATGTGGATAGTGGATATTGAATGTGGATAGTGGATGTGTTAAATGGATAGTTTGGGCCCAATTCGTTTAAACGCCCTAAAATGATAAAAATCAAAATTTCAAAATTGTAACATGATAGAAAATAAAGCCCATAGTCGTTATCAATTCTCAGAATCGAAAAAAAATCATCGAAAACGTCAACGGGCCTAATAAGGCCGAATTGAGATTTAGTGAGACCCATTATCAAAAAACGACATAAAACGGCTTAATAAGACCTTAAACCACAAAAATTGAAATGTAAAAGTTGTATTTGAGCATTACCAATAAGACGGTTTCGTTTTTATAAGAAAATAACAAAATGAACACTTTGAAATATCTAAACAAACACTTTCACCTAGTAACGAGTTAATCTCAAGTATATAAGTCGTATTGTTTTACTCATATGTGTGTGATATCACTTCGTTACTCAAATAAACTTTATATAAAACTTTCATTAAATGTTATGAAACACTCAAATAATCCAAAATAACGACATTTCACATCTTTGTATTGTCGTTATTGATTGATTACTCGATATTTAATGAAAGTTTTAATGAAATACACATACATATATGATTAAACAAGCAATAACGACAATACGAAGATGTGAAATGTCGTTATTTTAGGTCATTTGAGTGTTTTATAATATTTAATGAAAGTTTTATGTAAAGTTTATTTGAGTAACGAAGTGATATCACACACATGAGTAAAACTATACGACTTATATATACTTGAGATTAACTCGTTACTAGGTGAAAGTGCTTGTTTAGATATTTCGAAGTGTTCATTTTGTTATTTTCTTATAAAAACGAAACCGTCATATTGGTAATGCTCAAATACAACTTTTACATTTCATTTTTTTGCGGTTTAAGGTCTTATTAAGCCATTTTATGTCGTTTTCGATGATAATGGGCCTCACTAAATCCTATATTTTCGCGCCAACTGGTTTTTGTCCGTTTTACTCGATTTTCGCGCCAACTCGTTTTAAGTCTGTTTTACTCGATTTTCGCGTCGTTCCCGTTTTAAGTCCATTTTTCTCTATTTTCGCGCCATTAGTCGTTCTAAGTCGGTTTTTCTCGATTTTCACGATATTACTCGTTTTAAGTCGTTTTTCTCGATTTATACACCGTTTCGAGTCCGATTTCTGGTGAGAGACTTTATTTGGACTTTATCTTAATAAGACTAAGTTTTATATTTTTTCAAACATAATTAACCATCGATGGTGTTGATATCTTTAATCCAAGTTTGTGTTGGAATTTTTCAAACATAATTTATCATTTGTCATATATTGTATAAATTTTGTAGTTTTTGTTGAAATATATTTTGTTTTATATTGAATAAGAATTTATTTATTAATATATATTATTTAAATAATAATATTAGAAATACAAAGAAAATATTTTGGGAATGATATGGATTAACATAGTTTTTTATCTTAAAATATATTATAAATATAAAAAAGCTTACACACCTGCTTATTTGAATAATTTTTTTTCCTCAAAATTATTAAAGTAATTAAATCAATAAATATGTGGGACAAAAATAAAAAATCTATAATTTTTACATGAAGTACAATTGGGGTGATAATTACTTTCTTATTAAAGTAATTATCATAGTTCTTTCCATCTCTAATTTTTACACTATTAACAATTCAATACAATTCGCTAGATTATTCTCAATCTATAAGAATAAACATGGTCATGCGGGTGTTTTGTTCGTCTCATGAAGTACTTTAACAATATCAAAATTTTATAATTTTTAGAAAGATATGATAAGAGATATTAACGACACAAAACGTATCTCGATAAATGTGTCAAAATGAAATGAGAAAAACGTGAAGGAGGGAGTATAATAAACTTAGTTTGACAGGAGTGAGGGTTGTTGAGCAAGTCAAATTGAAATGCAAGTTGTAGAATGATAGGCAATAATAAAAATAATTATAATAAATAAAAAAGAGTTGACAAATGACAAAAAACAAGGGGGTTCTCAGTTCTCACCGAGTAGATTGATGAAGTCTTGATCGATCAGTGTCCTATTATAAAAGCACCATCATCCTCTGCAGAAATTGAAAGATTCAGGTGTGGTGGGGGAGAAAATGATGCTTCCGTTGAAAGGACTGTCGAATCTCAAAACTAAGAGGGTACTTTACTTTCCCTCCATTTTCTATTCCCTTTTCCCTCTGTTGATATTTTTAATTGATTATCATAATGCCAAATAGAAATAGCCGGGGGTTGTTAATTTCTGATGCTTTACTTGTTTGTGAGTTTTCTTCTGTGCAACAAAAATACTACGTATATATGAACAGGTTGCTTTTGTTATATTAATTTGTTCTTTGTTGCTGCTCCATGTTGATTGTTATGGTCTTGCAACGAGAATTGGCTGTGACGTTTTCTGTATCGCTCCATATACTAGTGATTTGAATTTGACAGCTTGTGGGTGACCAACGGATACCTATTTTATTTGATAGATTGCTGCTGTAATTTGATCTTCTTCAGTTTGGATTTGAGCCCTTTCTAAATATTTAAAGAGAAACATAAGACATTATAGTTAGGCACCCCCTATCTGGACGCCATTTTTCTGCTATCTGGACGCGATTTTGCACGGCTAACTTAGCCGCATAATTGTTGCACGCCTAACATAAGCGAGCAAGGGTAAAACCGTCAGAATTGGAAAATATACTACAGAATTGCACGCCTATATGAGCCGACCTAAAAGAAAATGGTTTTTGTAACAAAAAGATAAATATTACGGCGAATATATTAAAAAAATGAAGATCCTTGTGCGGCTAACTTAGCCGATCACAGTACACGGCTAGTTTAGGCGATGTAATGTGCAGCTAGTTTCCGCAAAATCAGATGAATTTTACTGCACGTCTATTATAGGCGTGCTAATGTGCAATTTTGAAAATATGACCGTTTTTTTTAAAAACGGCTATAAACGGCTATATTGTGGTCTATATAAGCAAGAAAAGAAGTTGTATTCACTATACACATTCATAATGTCTTATCCTAATGATGAAAGTGAGGAAATGAGTTTGTTAGGGCTTTCTTTGTTAGAATGCGATGGAGTAACCGACGACCCAAGGATGTCAAGCATTTGTAATCCGAACGACGAAATCTTCACGGTTAGTATTGGGTTTAATATCGTTTGAGTATTCATTAATTTGTAGTAGATTCTTCATTGATCATAGGATTTGAAGTAAGGATTTTGATCAAATTAGAAAGAAGTTAGTATTTTACCTTACTAAAAAAAATTGTGCTGTAGTAAGGATTAGGATTATTGGAAAGAAGTTAGTATTTTACGTTACTAAAAAAAATTGTTCAAAATATATGGAACTTTGTATATATGCATGTTTATGGTCGTCCTTGTAGTAGTATAAATACTTAATGAAATATTACATTATAATAGGAGGGGGAAGACTATGGAGATAGTTTTCGTACATGTCAAGTGTGGGATAGTTTGGCCGAAATGGTTGAATGGGCGAGGAACATAGCAAAAGGATTGATGATTGTTTTGGTGAAAGCTCACACAAGTCCGTACGCCGTCACTTTGACATGTGATAGATTTGGTAAATCAAAATCTAAGTTACTAACTCCAAGGAAACGCGAGCGTAACACAAAGAAGTGTGGTTGTAAATTCGAGTTGCATGGGTGTCGTATGAGAAACGAGTTCAATAAGCTTACGCACAAATGGGTCTTGGATGTTATGTATGGCTCCCACAACCATAGGCTTACTAGCCTTCATGGGAATGCATTCATTGGGCGAATGACGGAGGAGGAGGAGAAATGGGTTAGGAGTGAGGGTGACGAAGGCAAGACACCGAAAACCATCGTTTCTGGGTTGAAGAAGAAGTTTGAAGGAAATATGACTTCAATGAAACAAGTAGAGAATTTTTTGCAAAAAATTAATTACGAGGATCGCGGAGAGTTGACCGTTACCCAATGGTCACTTGTTTTTCTGAAAGAGAACGGGTACATCTATTATCCTCTTCGGGACGTGGACAAAAAGAATGAAGTCGAAGTACTGTTTTTTGCTCACCATGAATCTCTACGACTATTGAAGAAGTTTCCGTACGTTGTGATCATTGACGCCACATACAAGACAAATAGGTACGTAATTCATTTTAATAACAACTCGTTATAGTTATAGTTATATGTTCCACATTTTAGTTAGATAAATCCACTATTATTTATACATGTGTGAATAGGTATGGCATGCCTTTGGTGGAGATCGTGGGTTTCACCTGCACTCATAAGACGTTCAACATAGCATATGCATTCACCCGACACGAGAAGTTTTTCAATTACCAATTCATTATGAGGTGCCTTAGGAATTTGTTTGAGGAGCTAGGAGTGATGCCAACTGCTATAATGACCGATTGTGACACTGCTTTAATCAAGGGTATTAAAGATGTTTTTCAAGACGTCTCTGTAAAACATCTATTGTGTTGGGTGCATATTAAAAACAATATCAAGGCACATACTGACAAGGTTATAAAAGACAGTGCGAAAGCGGATAGGTTTGTGAACCAGTGTTGGACATTATTTTGCTCAACCACCGTTGAAACTTACGAGGAGAGGCTCAATGCATTAAGGAGATGTCGGATGAAGGGTCTTGTTAGATACGTCGAGAGGCAATGGCTGACTCCTTACAAAGAAAACATAGTAAGAGCTTGGACTGATCACACTCTTCACTTCTGCACGAGGACTACAAACAGGTATCTTTTGAACATTGTGTAGTTGATTTTTTTATGTATTAGTAAAAAACTAATACAATTTCTCGTTGTGATAGAGTTGAGGGGATGCATCGTGTGTTGAAAGATATTCTTGCATCCACTAGAGGCGGCTTTAACAGAGTGATTGTTAGGATTCACCGTTCGATCGTCTTTCAAGTGGATCAGATAAGGGCCACAATGAACAACTCACTGAACCAATCACCATTGTGCTTCAATGATCCGAGGTTTCTAGAGGTGGGAAAAATGGTGTTTTCAAGGCTCATTTGTAGAGTTTCAGATAGGTGTTTTGTGTTATTGTTGGCCATGTACGATCGGATAATGAAGGAGCAGTATTTGGAGCATTGCGAGGATTATTGGGTGAGAGAATGTCTTGGGCTGCCTTGTGTCCACGATATTGTTAAGGCCATCCTTACGAAGACCGCTCTCACACCAGATTCCGTTCATGACTTCTGGAAGGAAATTCATTGGGAACTTGAGCCACTAAAATTTGGGTGTCTTGACGACGATGTTGAGATATCATTTCCAGAGTTGAGACTGCGCGAGATGTGGGCTAAAGTGGAAGATCGGAGTTTGAGCATTACCACGTTATGGCAAGTGAGTGAACTTTACGTCGCCTTGGAGCATCCGGAACATAGTACGTTTATGGAGCCGACCGAGGATCCAGACATTCGTGGTAAGGGAAGACCATCGGGTTCGAAGAACAAGGGAAATGAGTCTCCGACTAGAGAAAAGAGTCATCATGAACACGTAAGAGCAGAATTATTGCAAACTGAGGCGAAGGCAAAGGAGAAGGAAAAAGAGAAGGCGAAGAAGCCTAGACATTCTAGAAAGCAAGTATCTTTTGACGAGATTGGCGATGAAGATATGCCTTCCCAACCAGTTGAATCACAATTTGAACAGATGTACGTGAAGACCGACGTTGTGGAAGTAGACGCTTCCTCGAAGTTGCCTGAAGAATCCATGGTTCATTGTGGAGTGGACTTTGGGGTGCAAAATATTGACTACTTCTGGTATGGTTATATTAGACAAGCTCAAGATGTGCGTTCAGACGGACATTGTGGATATCGGTCATTAGCTATACTCAAGGGATTGAGTGAGGGTAGCTACCCGTTGATTCGTAGCGAGATGGCAGCGGAGTTGCGTGTCAACCGATCGTATTGGGAGCCGATACGAGCACAAACCCGAGAAGGGACATGGGATGATCTAATGCTTCAAATTAGCTATGTCAGGTCCCCTTGCGAGCGACGTTATTGGCTTGACATGCCATTTATGGGTTTAGTGTTTGCCACTTTGTACAACGCTGCGGTCGTCGTCTTATCTTCGTATTCTTTGATGTGCTTACCTATAAGGCCGCATGGACAGATAGACCTAGCTCCTCCGTCACAAATTGTTACTGTAGCACTCGTAGGGGCTAAGAACCATTGGATCCCGGTAATGAGGCGTCTTTTACGTTATAGCTTAAATGTACCCGTTTATTTTTTTTATTCTAATTACATATATATGTGTTTGTAATTTTATAGGTGTCGCTCACTGATGTCGCTCCATTACCACCCATTACAGATGCTTGGAGAAGACATTGTGATCCAAGAATCCTATGGTGGGAAACACTCTTTGCACAGAGATTAATGGAGTTTAAAGAATGTCGCAGACAATTTGGGGAGAATCCAGATTACTATATCTAGGTTTTATCATGTATGGATTTTGGTCCTTGATTTCATTCCATGTGCAAACATTATGCGCTTTCAGTGATCTTTATGCATGGCCTCACTATACATTTGTAGATAGAAATTATGCAAACCATAATTCAGAACAAACATTAAGATAGTAGATTACAACACAAACTTAAAGTCTTCAAACCAGTACATTAAACCACAAACCATAATTCAGAAAAACAGGTGAAACTTCAAATTCAGAGAATACCAATAACTTCCAAAGCTAAGGTCTTCAATTTCCTCGACATGTTTTGATAATTTTTATGGAGCCACTTCTCATGTTTTTCCAATTGCCTGTAGTCTTCCTTCAGCTTCTCATGCTGCACGACCAGCTTTTTAATAAGCTTACCAGTTTTCATACAATACTGGGGGTCATACCACAGGATGAAAGTACATGCTCCGGGGTCGAGCCTAAAGCGGCGGCAACCATAGAAGCGCCTCCCATAGTTGGCAGGGTCCCTACCGTCCATTGTAAACGTCTGTACTTGTTCATGACAATGACATTGATGCTCGATCATGGGGATGTCCTCATCGTTGTCGAATGATGAGAGGGAGTCAGGCGACGAGCTATCAAACAACAAAAGAAGCATCATAATCTGCAGAAACTAAAATTTAGTTGCTGCACAAATGCAGCTAAAACATCATAATCTGCAGAAATTTAGTTGCTGCACAAATGCAGCTAAAGGTATACAGTATCAGCAAAAGAAAGGGAGAAAACATGTAGAATGAGTAAATAAATTATACTTTTCAAGATTCATAATGGAAATGATAGCATAGCATAGCACCATGATTTCTCCAAACCCTAATCTATCCAAATTTCTAGTCTGTGTCTCTGTGAACCTCTATTTGAGGTTTATGTAAAACCTAGCAGGAAGGAGAGGAAGATATGAATCGGACAAATCATCATTTCAATATCAAATTAACACATTCCAATTTTGAATAAACCTTGATGCACAATTTGGCAAGAATGCAGGAACGCCAAAAAAAAATGCAATTCCACCAACTAGTACATGAAAATCGAACTCACCACCAACAACAACAACAGAAAATCGAACTCACCAGTACAAGAAAATCTCTACTCATCAATAACAGTATAAAACATTAACACCAACAAATGAGTGGTTTATGAAATTTTTCCCTTGAGAAATAAGCAAAAGAAAGGGACCACATACATTGAAAATAAAGAGAATAGATTACGCATTTAGGGTCTGCTTGTATCCATCCATTCCATACCCAAGCAGAAGGTATACAGTATCAGCAAGGAGTTTTAGGCTTCATATCAGCTAAAACATTCACATTGTGAAGGAGAAAACATTACTCGGAGTGGTGCGTCGTCGTGGGAAGTTGAGCTGCAGTAGCGCTCGGAGTCGATGTAGTAGCGCTCGGAGTGGTGCGTCGTCGTGGGAAGTTGAGCTGCAGAGGACTGCTCCTCCGTCCGTTTTGAATGAAGTAGTTTCGGCTGAACAGACGTCTGGAAGTGAAACCTTCTGTCTTCATGAGCAAACTTGGGAGGAGATGACGAGGAGGAGAGGAGGATATGAGGAGATGAGGAGATGAGGAGGAGAGGAGGAGATGACGAGATGAGGAGGCGCAATGAAATTGAGAGAGAGGCTGGAAGAGAAGGAAATGAAGTTGAAAGCGGCGCAAACCCTAGTTTTGAAGTCTGGAAAACACTATGTGATGCACGGCTAATTTAGACGTAGGGTTTAGGGGTATGAAGCGCCTATTTTAGGCGTGCCACATTGGGATGCAAACGAGTTGAAGGGTTTAGTGATGCACGGCTAATGTAGACGTAGGGTTTAGGGTATGGAGCGCCTATTTTAGGCGTGCCACATCGGGATACAAACGAGTTGAAGGGTTTAGGGTATAGAACGCCTACTATAGACGTGCAAATGGAAAGTTTTAATGTTGAAATGTTGAAATGTTGAAATGTTGAAATCAAAACCAATGTTATATTACTAACTTTGAAATATTACTAAGTTTGAAATATTACTAAGTTTGAAATATTACTAACTTTGAATATTACTAACTTTGAAATCAAAACCAATGTTATCTTGAACATTAGTTTGAATATTACTAACTTTGAAATATTACTAACTTTGAAATATTACTAACTTTGAAATATTACTAACTTTGAAATATTACTCACTTTGAAATATTACTAACTTTGAATATTACTAACTTTGAAATAAAAACCAATGTTATCTTGAATACTAACTTTGAATATTACTAACTTTGAAATCAAAACCAATGTTATCTTGAACATTAGTTTGAATATTACTAAGTTTGAAATATTACTAACTTTGAATATTACTAACTTTGAAATCAAAACCAATGTTATCTTGAACATTAGTTTGAATATTACTAACTTTGAAATATTACTAACTTTGAAATATTACTCACTTTGAAATATTACTAACTTTGAATATTACTAACTTTGAAATAAAAACCAATGTTATCTTGAACATTAGTTTGAATATTACTAACTTTGAAATCAAAACCAATGTTATCTTGAACATTAGTTTGAATATTACTCACTTTGAAATATTACTAACTTTGAAAATTACTAACTTTGAAATAAAAACCAATGTTATCTTGAACATTAGTTTGAATATTACTAACTTTGAAATCAAAACCAATGTTATCTTGAACATTAGTTTGAATAGGCATTTGAATATTACTAACTTTGAAATCAAAACTTATGAAATCAAAACCAATGTTATATTAATCAAAGTTGCGTTTATTACTAACATTCAAAGTTGTGTTTATTTACAATTGAAACGTTTCAATTGAAACTTATGTTTTACAATTGAAAACTAAAACTTAAATTTAACCAAAAAACGTACTTACCTTAATTTAACCAAAAATGTATAACCCTTAATCTCAGCCTTAATCTCAACCGTCCATCCTCTTTTTAATCTACGAATAAGAACGGAGATCCGTGTGTGGTTTTGGCGTGCACTCTTCCAGTCTTCCTCCTATCTCCTTCTTCATGGCTCATTCTCAACCCTAAAAGAGGCAGACGGGTGACAGCAACATTCAACCCTAAAAAATTTCCTCTCTCACAGCTCTTCCTATCTCCTATCTCTCTGCAAGTCGCCTCTTCAAGGACTCTTCAATTCGTCGCCATGGATCCACAGCCTAAGCCTGTTCTTTACATCTGTGAAGGTAAGTTCGCCATGGATCCGTGTATCAGCTCCCTCTGTGGTTTTGATTCCCGTTTTGATTCAAGTTTGGGCTGCATTTTTTTGGTGAACAGATTGTGGTAAAGAGCAAGAAATTAAGCATGGTGATGTATTTAAGTGCTGTCACTGTGGCTACCGCATTCTCTACAAGAAACGAACTCGCAGAAGTAAGCTCTTGGTGGTTCAGTTTCTTCTTTCTTTTTTTGCTCAGTTCTTCAATTAGGTTTTGAATTCTTGTAATTGCTCTAATATGCCTAAGGATCCCAGATTTCATTAACTATGATTATATTATTATGTATGCTCGTTTCCCTGAAGCAGTTATTCAACATATATCTCGTTTCTCTGATCATTCTCCAATTCTCTTAAACCTTGACTTCATTCTCCATGGCATTATCTAAGCTTGCAGTTGAAAGAGAAAGTTCTAGTCTCGTCTTGAGGCCTTTAAATGGTTGATTAATCTGGAGCGCCATCAAAGCTTTTACCTTACTGCTCAATTATGGGCCATTTACCATGTTTTACAGGTTGCTCATAGTAAGGGTTATTGCAATATAATTGTGCAGTCAGACTCAGATTATTTTTTGTTTGAAAGTAGATTAATCTGAAGTTCTTGGATTTTTATGATATGTTGAAAGCAGATTGCTTCTTATTTTGTTTGAAATTTGTTGTTGGTGGAGACTGTTATTACTTTTTGTTTGAAATTTTTATGAGAAGTTTTCTAGAGGATTGCTTTGATTGATTATTGTTGCTGCTGTAATTGGGTTTAATGAGAAGTTCTTGGAGTTTGTGGACAATTCATGTCTGTGCTGGAGGAAATATTAGATTTAATGACTGAACTGTATGTGTTAGAGATTCTGAGAACATAATTGTTTTGAATGCTGCAAGCCCACTGTGTACAATACATGAAATTACATTTCATGTATTGTACACAGTGAAAGCCTCATCTAATTTCATGTACTGTTTTGTTTTTGCCTCATATTGTATTGCCTCACTTATGTTATTTCCTTATTTGCAGTTCTGCGGTACGAAGCTTGTTAAAGATGCCTCAGCATAGTCTCTAACTGAAGCCTGTTATTTCCTTATTTGCAGTAATGTATTTTCCTTTGAATGTGTGATGTAGACCATGTTAAGTGTGTTGTTAGTCAGCATAGTCTCTAACTGAAGTTTCCTAGATCTGACCACTCTACTGATTTCTTCTTCTGCTTGGTTTTATTTTGAAGTTCATGTAGATCTGAAATGTGTCACCTAAGAAGGAACTCTTTGGTTAGAGAACATCTCTTCATTGTTTGTTTTGATGCAGTTGTAAAAGTAACTGAGAGAGCCTTTGATTTGCACATGACTCAAAGATAGATGACATCTTATATTTTATTTCTTTGTTTCTGAATATGTACACAACTTAATTCTTTTTTAGGGATGAACAAGAGAAAAATCAGAAGCTAGATGCAGCTGGTGTTTCATTGTATACACATAAATTAATGATTTTTATGTGTACACATAGCATGTATTCCAACTTCACAGGTGAATCTTACATCCACTACACCATCATTGCAAATGGAATCAGTAAAAAACATTGCAAAAAATAGATCATCAAAAGACCAATCTAAATGCAAACGATAATACAAAATGCAAACGATAATACAAAATGCAAACGCTAATCCAAAATGCAAACGATAATACAAAATGCAAACGATAATACAAAATGCAAACGATAATCCAAAATACCACGTGATAGTACTTCCTAACTTAGTCGTGCATCGCTACCCTCACCGTCCCCACCACCCTGACTACCGGAAGCGTCATTGTCCCCACCACCCCGACTACCGCTACCCTGACCTCGCTCAAATACAGAATCTTGAAACAACCTCTGAGATGCACGTGGAGGAGGAGGAGCCATCGGAATATGCTCGTCTACTAACATATTAAGCAGACGCCTCATCATATCATCAATCTGCTCCTGGGTAACAACCACATCCATCGACCTCTCTAAATAACCTCAAATCTCAGCCGCTACCATCTGGTTCCGCTGCATTCATAATGTTATTATATTAGAGATGATATATATCAACAAAAATAATGATAATCAAGAAATAAACTATTTAAACATACCGCAAGTGTGTCAACAGATGGAGTGGGACGGATAGGGCCAGTTGGTCGATCCTGCCTAATAGATGTTGGATCCACTAACACATGGGAGTAGTCATCCAACCAATCTAAATAGTCCTCGGTAACTGCCCAGAAGTAGGAGGCTCTCGGCTGCTGAATCTGAAACAACGGCCTAGGCACTTCATCCCACGCCCCTAACATCGACTCTGCAAATTCCACGTTGTAGTGGCTGAGGTTGTTCAATCGAGTCACCCTGCTAGGATGTAGTGGTAGATCCTCTGGGATCATTTGTACATGGCCGAATTGTCGAAGACAATGGTCCGGGTGGTACGGCTCCTGAATAGGCATGAGACGTAAGATGCCTCTGAAAAGAGATGATGCATACTCCGGTCTACGGAAGTCGACCCTAGCAAAAGGGAACCACTGAATCTGTGATACAAAAAGAAAGAAGTTATGAGATGGATAATGTAATTACAAATGAAAATGAAATAGTGAACAAAACATTTTACCTCCTCGTATCTAATCTTGTCAAGCAAGCGGCGTATGCAGATCAAACGCTCGGCATTCTTGCCTTGTGGGACCTCTTGTCCATCCCTAATAGCTCTAGCATCAGAAAGCTGGGCAGCAGGGTCCATGATGTAGTGTCCACGGAAATGGGGAAAATAAGCCCATATCCATGACTGTAGAATACGAACAAACAACACAAATTAAAAAAGAAACTAATAGCGTTTCTTTTAAATTAAATAATCAAACTACATTGACTTACCCTCAACAATATTCCACAGCTAGCCATGGTCATCGCATTTCGTCGAGACGCCTGTCCTAAGTTCCGATACAGGTGCGTCAAGACGCCAGCTCCCCAAGCGATATTGTCTGTACACGAGTGATCCAAAACAAGACCTAGTATCCAGTGCTTGAGCTTGTTGGTCGACTTGTCCACCAACACTGTCGTGGCGAGAAGATACCACAAATACAATGACGCGACCAACTCCTCGTCCCTCTGCTCTGCTTTCATCATCGCCTCCATCGCATCTGCAACTAACTTCATAGGAATACCGCCTCCCGTAATCCAGTTGTTCACTCTTTTCCTATCCACCTCAAGCACTGTAGCTATCGTATCTCTCACCCTATTTTCAGTCACACTCGGTGGTAAAGTACAACTCCTCCCGTCTATAGGTAGACTTAGAATCTCGAGAACATCGTGAAGGGTAATGGTCATCTCGCCCCATGGAAAATGGAATGAGTTAGTTTCGGGGTACCATATCTCTGCAAAGGCTGAAATCAATACACAATCAACTGCTCCCGTGCCTAGAATTCGAAGATGCGTAAGAGCACTACGCTGTGCTATCTCGAACCATGAACCAGGCTCGTGTCTAATATACCGCTCGTACGGACTGGTGTAGCCAGCATGTGTGTAGATCTTAAGAACCTTACGCGTCTGCAAAATCACAAAATTTATTTAGTTATGAAAAATAAAAATAAAACTTTATCTTTAGTAAAATCATGGGGCTCATTTACCAAATCTGGACGTGCAGCAGGAGCAGCCTCAACAGGAGAACCAACAACCTCAGCACCAAGCTGAGCAACAACTTCAGCAGTAGCTTCAGCAGCAGCCTCATCAGCTTCCATCTGAGCTCGAGTTCTCCTATATCTGCGAACAGGAAGAGGAGGGAGTAGAGGCTGAATATCAAGAGGAGGGACATCTCGAGGGGTGTCGTCCCATATAGCTCTGGCAATGTGTGTCTGATATGAGGTAAGGATGAGACCATAGCGAGGACCTCCGTCTGGGTACCATGTACTAGGTCCCGAAAAAACTGCATCATTTGCTGGAGGTGGAGGAGGGGGGACACCATCGGTCGGATGTCGAAGAGGTGAATGGGGAGGTGTCGCTACTCGATGAGGTGAATGGGGAGGTGTCGAAACAGGTGAGGGGCGCTCATCACAAATATAAGTGGACGGTGATGGCATACTGTCATCCATCGCCAAATCATGTGTCTCTAAAACCGGATCATCCTGTGTCTGTGCGATCTGATCAACACGTACGATCGGAGTATACTGTACAGCGAATCGTCCCTGTATAGGAGTTGCATCTTCACGTTGCAACTCCGCCTCCACGTCAACGTCAACGTCCATCTCATCACCAGACGAGACGTCCGGCATGTTGTCACCCTGGCCTTGATCTTCCCCAAACAAATCTGCTTGTAAAGTAGCTGCAGGTGTACTACCTACATTAGCTGCAGGTGTACTACGTGCATTAGCTGCAACCCTACTACGTACAGCAGCTGAAACGCCTCTCCGAGGAGGAGCTCTATCCGGCGTATGCCTAGTAGCCGCTGGCTCAGAATTTGACGTTTGTGCAGTGGTCGGCTCAATAACTGGTGTCTGTGCAGCTGCCTCTATTTGTGCTCCTACTGAAGTGGATCTCGTGCGATCGTTATCGCTAATGACCGTTACAGCCGGAGGACGCCTTTCTGCTACAGGAGCTGGAAAAGTAAACCCAGCAGAGTCTCCCACAACGTTTCGTACTGCCTAAATTATTAATTTTATTTCTTGTTATAAAAATATTACTTCTGATTTTTATTATTCGTTTTTTTCGATATTCCTTTTATAACATATCATAATATCATAATATCCAATAATGCAAAACAAAACATATCATAATATCATAATTTAGGGATTTAGAATTTCTAATAAATTATAATATTCTAATTTTATAACATATCATAATATCCAATAATGCAAAACAAAACAAATAGAACTTATTATAATCTAATATTCTATAAAGACATTATATGTAATTAAGACGGTATTTTTATATCATTAAAGCGAATTCAGATTACATACCTGGAAGATGCCTACGGGTGATGGAGTCACGTCGGCATTCACGTCCTGAGCGATAGTCGATCGGGTTGCCCGTTTTCTAGCGCCACCAACAAATTGCAATTGATCTGTAGCCTCTGTTAACACCATTGTCGAAGAAAGCCCTACACCATCGAAATAACCCGAATCTATTCAATTTACATCCAGACCAAACAATTTCCATCATTCTCTATTAAAACTAGTTAGAGAACATGTTGTCAAATTTGGGATGAAAATAAGAGGGGAAGATTTGTCAAGTTTCCATTCCATATATGACTCTTGATCTAAACCAGAAATAGAGTTCTTGCATAAATCATTCTTCATTTTGTAACTATATACAGTACTACATATATTTTGAATGAAAATAGAAAACAAATAGTGGCCAACAAGCAAATTTGCAAACATATATCTTGTTGTCTAATAAAAACAAAACAAATATCTACATATACTAAACATTTACACACAATACGCAATTCCTTTGTATCATTATTATACATATAGGCACCTACATATATGGTACATATTATACATTGAACATCAGCAATTGTAACCCATAATTTCCATTCATTTCTCATATACATACAAGAATATCAAATCAACCATTAACATACCTGCACCTTCACGTTCGCCTGCTGGTTCCGACGATGTCCCGATCGACTCCGAAATCTCATCCGCCTGTCCTGATTCGGCCACCATCCCGACACCAGCAGAATCAGGGGCCACCATCCCGACACCAGCAGAATCAGGGGCCACCTCTACTCTAACTTCCCCCACCCTAAAACCATCCTCTGTAATCTCCACCTGCAAACCCAACTCCTCTCCACCGCCATGAGCTCCACCCGACATAGCAGTCACCAGAATTTCGCCTCCACCGGACTCCATTATTTCATGAATTGTGGACGGAAAACCGGAAGGAAATGAAGCGCCTGAAATGTGGACGGAGATTGGAAGAAAAACGACCGGAAATCGGAAACAACAACTCCAATTTTGCGAAATCGGAAGAACTTCAGTGCACCCGACTGGGAATGAGCGGGGGAGAAGACCTAAAATCAATTGCACGCTTAACATAAGCGCTCTAATTGCACGCTTATATTTTGCGCATAATACGGGTCAGGCCCACATACAGAGGCCTGCAATCAATTGCACGCTTAACATAAATTGCACGCTTAACATAAGCGTTCTAATTGCACGCTTATGTTTTGCGCATTATATGGGTCAAGCCCACATACAGAGGCCTGCAATCAATTGCACGCTTAACATAAGCGTTCTAATTGCACGCTTAATCATTTTCTGTAGTATATTTTCCAATTCTGACGGTTTTACCCTTGCTCGCTTATGTTAGGCGTGCAACAATTATGCGGCTAAGTTAGCCGTGCAAGATCGCGTCCAGATAGCAGAAAAATGGCGTCCAGATAGGGGGACCCTATAGTTATATTCAGAGATCACGATTTTAGAATGTTTAAGTAGTATTAGCTGTAAGTTTCAAGTCTGTATTTGGATACTGGTTTTAGTTTACACTGTAATTTGTACTAGTCATTCTTAAATGAATTTTTGAAAGATGAGGAAAACATGCTGTTCATATTTGTGTCGTCCCTTTTTGGTTTATGCAATTTGTGTCATCTTAGACACTAACTATGTTGGTGTGTGCATTCTCAGATTGTGTTTGAAGACGTATTTAGAGCAGGTGACTGCGCAACTCTTGAGTTTCTAAGAGAACTAAGTGCAAAACGTAGACCGATTGAAGAATCTATTAACCACACTAGCTTTATCACAGAAGCAATTGAAAGAGAAAGGTCTGGAGGGTTAACTTCTACTCATGAGCAGGTAAAAATGAATCATGTTTTTATACCACATCAGATTAGTGACTATTCTTTCTTTATCTGAACAATCATTATAATGTTGGTTTCGGTATCTTCAGGATCTTTATAAGCTGGAACAGTATCTTCCATTGTTGGAAGACTTCATTCATTTTTCTGATTTATCTCACAATAAAACACGCATAAACGAGCGGATCTCCTAATTAAAGATTCAGTGGACCAGCGCCCTTAATTCGTCACCTCTCTTAAAACCAAGAAACACAACTTTCTACCAGATTAACAGTCTGCACTTTGAACGTGGAATGTGCCTTTTCCTGTATGCTGGTGTTCTACATGATCAGGCTTATCAAGTGGTAAAAACCTTTGAAACAATAGTTACAATACAGCATTCTTACTTGTTATGTTGGTTGTATATTCACAATTATATTTTCCTGCAAATTACCGTGCTAGATTTGGTGCTGTCGGCTACCCTTTTAAGAAAAGCAGGAGGAGTTACGATTACTTATCCTTGCTGGTTCTTCCACTTCTTGTGCCTTTGTTATCATCAGAGAGGCCAACGGAAACTACACACGAGATTTGTTCTGTGATGGGTCTTGTGTGTTTGGCTCAGGCTCAAGTGAGTTTCTTATTTTTCTCTTCACATACAATAAAACTTATACTTCAGCAGCATCTTATCTATACAAAAGTTGGCTGTCCATTGCCAAAATTGAATGAAATTGGTACCAATTTAATGCATTACTCATTTCTTAATCACCTCCTATTGGACTTTTGGGCATGTATTTAAATATTTTTCTTATATCCCTATGTTATATTTATTTATAGTCTACTTGATTAAGTCACAAATTAAATTAATGTGTGAGCTTCTCTTATGACAATGCAAACTTATTCTAATATTATGTTTTAAAACTACTTTAAACATAAATATAAGGAAATAAAAAATACTTATATTTACAAATATTAATAAATTTGATAACAACAACAACATATTAACAAATAATGTATAAGTATATTAAATCACATACGAAAATCCGTAATTTTCTTGCGCGGAGCGCGAGGCCCGTATCTAGTGCTATACTAATATGTTAGAGATCATCTTTTTTGAAAGACTGGTTTTTTAAATTTAATTTTGGATTAGGCAGTGATCATAAAAAGGGCGGAAGGAAAAGGAAGCAGCACTGGTGTTTTAGCCAAACTGCATTTTGGAGCTGCACAATTTCTTGAACAAGCAAATATTATTTTACACTCAGGATGTCGGGATTTGAAACAGATTTCATCACGTTTCGCGGTAAGCTGGAGTTTTGGTGACATAACGAACTGTTTTGTGATGATAACATATGTTGGTTTGAGGATCAATCTTAACATCTACTCATTTTACTAAATATTTGTGCTTAATTTGTTGCTGATATATCCTATGCTTTCTTTTTTGTCTTTCATAGGATTTCATATCCTCTTCGAAAGCTCTGCACGAGTTGAGAGGGTACAGATACCTTGCTAACAGCTACAGGCAAGTCAGTCCGCTTGGTATTGCAATTGGCCTTCTCAGTCTCGGGTTAAAAAGAGCTCATAAGATTACGCCTAAAGAACAAGCTTGGAAAGTTATGTTGAGAATGGAAATGAATCAAATCTTTGAGCTGCAAAAAAAGTACGACGAGGAGAACAACTTCCTTTCGCGGGAGAAAGTTCCTTTAGAGCACGAGTTGCTCCCACCCGAGTGTAAGAAGATTGTAAACTATACTCCTTATCAACCTCAAGCATCACCTATGGTCAGACAGCTTCGCTTTAATGTATAAAATGAGTTTAAAAACCGCCTATTGTAAAGTGTACATGCGTATAATTAAAAGAAATTGATTCCTGCAGGTAAAAGGTGTTACTATTGCACTCAAGTATGCAAAATTCAAGTTACTAAGCAACATGATACTAAATGTTCATAGTTTCTATTTACCGCCCACTCAAATTGCTATTTACCGCCCAGTCAAGTACGTCACGCATGGATTAAAACCATACGTCGCGTGTCGATTGCAACATTTCACGTATGGAATATGTCCATACGTGACGTGTTGACTGTGTCCATACGTGACGTATGAATGCGGTACGTACATCACGTATGGACCTACATATGTTAATTGAGATATATGTAATGTATTCAACGTATTTGTAGTTGTGTGTGCAAAATAACTCATTTCTAGTGTCGTTTTTAAGGCGATAAAGCCCAATTCGGCAAAAACGTCGTCGATACTTTACCGGAATGAAATGAAACTTGGTTTCAATCCTTATAATGCCTATTTGATCATGTGTGTAACTTCAAATCAAGATTTCTTTCTTTTTAAGTGAAACCTAGTTTGAAAACCGAATGAAGTCGCAATATGTATGGCACACCATATAATAAAGAAATATAATAAGGCTCAACATTTTTCAACATAACAACAAAATAAACATTCTAAAGAAAACAAGTAGTTCTTGCACAATAATAAGGTTCATCACTTTCCAAGTAGTTCTAAACAAACATTCAAAGGAACAAGCAAACAAAGAAGGTCGATAAATTCTCAAAAGAAAGATCTAACAACGAGGGTTGAACGGCTTGAAGAGCTTCCTGTATTGTTGTGCAGTATACCCTGGGATTCTTTGTTTAGTGGATGATTCCCCTCTCTCCCTTTTACGTTCCTGCTGCTCCCGTTCACAACGCTCCTGAAACTTCCGCTTTCATCCGTGATGCTCCTTCTTGCGCTGCATCTTCATATCTAGAACCTCATCAAGACTTTTCACCATGGCCGCCTGGATTCCCTCAAGCATATCAGTCAAATGTGCAAAGTTGTCTGCCATGCTAGACGCCGTACTATTATCAGATTCTTGATCAGAATAGGACATCTCTATAATCACAAACATAACCAAATCATAGTTACATACTCAATGAAATTCGTAGTCTATCCAAACAACAACAATGCTTCTAATCATAATAGTCTGAAACAAAAAACACAATTCAATCTGTATATCATCAAATAAATCAGAAACTGCATCTGGAATGTGCAATTCCATATGTGGCATGTGGATACCATCCATACGTCACATATGGTTACAATCCACACGTCACGTGTGGAACACATTCCAGAACCCTAATTTTGCATTCCGAAGATTGCAAAACCCTAAAAACAACCTTTTTTTCCTACATTCAACATTTTCTCAATAATTTCATTAAAACCATATCAAATTTCAACACCCTAATTCACAAAACCCTAATTCAATATCAAAACCCTAATTACACTATCTACACATAAAAATATCAAATTCAACAAGAAATACTCAACAAAGTTTACAATCCTTTCATACAATACAAGTTTAATCTTTTCTAATCAGCTAATTAACATACACATTGAATTTCGAGCAAATCGGTGCGTTTGTGGTGCTGGTGCGCCGTGGGAGAGAAGGAGGAAGAGAACAAAATGGTAGTGTTTCGATGTTCGGCCTTATATAGGCAACACAATCCATACGTCGCGTATGGATGGTGTCCGTGCGTCACGCATGGATCTAATCCATGCGTCATGTATGGATTTAAAATGTTTTTTGCTTATGTGATCCATTTCAATGTATTCAATGTACGTATTTGTAATTATGTGTGCAAAATAATTCATTTTCAGTGTTGTTTTTAAAGGCTTTAAAACCACAATTCGACATAACGTCGTCAAAACTTTGTCGGAATTGAATGAAACTTGTTTTCAATGCCTATTAGAGATATTTAACCATGTCGATAACTCCCAATCCAAACCTTCTAATTTTCAAGTAACACTTTTCTTTGTAAACATCAAACTACTCATCACAAGCTTAACTTGTTGCAATATATATGGTCAACAACATTGATGTTTTCTTATGTTTGAAAAATTTATACACAATAGTGTTATTAGGCATACAGAGTCCCAATAAGGTCTCACCCACACAAAACGGGGCTCGAAACTATGCGTAAACGCTAAAAGGCCTTAAATGGGCTTAAGGCCCAATTTAGCCAAACGAACCCCGAACGATGTCTGAATGGAATGATACTTGTTTCCAATGACTATTAAGGATATTTAACCATGTAGGTAACTCTCAATCACAACTTCTAACTTTTAAAGTAGCGCCTTGGCAAGGCTAAAACCGTCGTGCCTATCAAAGAAAACCTAACTAACCAACTAGTATAGCAGGAAAGCAAGGGTCGAATCCCAAGAGAATCAAGTAGTCTATTCTTAAGCAAATAACTATTACCAACGAACACACCAGGGGGGGAGTTGTTGTTCTATAACCTAAGACAAATAAAAGTAACAAGTTGCAAGAGTTGTGGTAATATGATTGGGAAAGCGTTCCACCTAACAAATATCCACACAATGACATGCAAGGTTGATCATAGGTATCTCTAACTCATGCAATCCTATTGTTGTTCCTATTCGTGCTCAGACATAAATATCAGAGCAACCCGCCCTGATTAACTTCCTATTAAACAAATCTGAAGACCTTCAAGACTCAATTCAATAGAAGCATTAAGCAAAAGAATATAGCAGGATACATGCAATTCAGACAACCCGTCAGATAAGCATGCAATCAATTCTCATTCACAAGTAAACACTGCGACCCGCTCATGTAAACATGTGCTTGCTACTAGATAAAGAACTTCAACCCAGAATTAACAAATCCTAGCACTATGAACAATACCAGTAAACCTAGCTGACCAAACTAGACAAATCAATAAGATTCAATAAGATAAAAGCATGAGAATCAATACAATCAATAAAAAGCAAAATAGAGTTTAGAATCTCACAACCATACAGTCAAAGGCTTCAACCGTGAGACGAAACAAAGGGAAATTAGTTCAACATAGACATGGAGGCAAAACTAGGGTTCTTCAAAGTAATCTAAGATAACCTAAAACTAAAGTGTTTTTAGGCTTAAATACTCCTAAGAAATAATAAATCCGAAATAAGAAATAAAAGGAAAAATTATAAATAAATAGCAAAACAAGATAAAACTCGGAATTAAATCCGGTGTTCAACGCGTAATCCGCGAGCGCGGAAATCAGGTCCACCCGCGGCTCACCCGCGGATTCCATACTTAGCCAATTCTGTGTGCTGCAAATCCACGACCGCGGCTCACCCGCGGCTTTCCCGCGGATTTCTGCATCAGCTTCGTCTTCTCTTCTCTTCAAGTCTTTTGTCGTCTTCTTACTTGGTTTCTTCAGATCCTTGAAAGACGTCTTCAATCTTCACTAATCTTCATAGTTCACTACTTCTTCTCTTCAACTCTGGATCATGCAATTACATATAAAATAGCTCCCAAATGATCCTAACCTTAGCTAATAATCACTAGATAATATGTATGAAATACTCTCTATCAAATTCCCCCATACTTAGACCTTGCTCGTCTCTGAGTAAGCTAAAGAAAACATACTCCTCAATCTAATACACAAAGGTCTCAGGAAGTACAAAGAAACTTGCCTAATGATTACAACTCCAACAACAACATCCAAATCCTCAAAACAACAACTATATCAACATCCAACAATACAAGTGATATGACAATAAACACATAGCCTTCTCTACTCCTTATGACTCCCAAGTGGCCCTACCCGAAATCCTCCTTATATCACCTCTTCTTATGTCTTCCAACGCCAAATAAGAACAAGTCCTCAAATCACTCTATTTGTTTTATCAACTCATCTTGCTTAGGCGCCCTCTCGGGTTTTCATCCTAACCACTCATTAATTGTTCCAGGCTCACCAAAACTCACATCACTCGAAACCTCTTTTTACCCCAGCCTAGTGCTGGTCCAGGTTACCTTCTTGTTGCATAGATCTTGCTATCCCAGGATTTTTCTGCCTTTTTCAAACAATTTACTCAATAAATTCATGCAGATACAACCAACACCCAAATAAAGACATGTGAATACATTCTCCTCCCCCATACTTAAACATTACATTGTCCTCAATGAAATGGAAGACATAATAACGAACCCAAGAAAGGAGACAGAAGACTCACATACACGGTCGAATGACCTTCCTCCAATGAAACACAAGGTGTGGTAGAATGAGAAACTAGATGAGCACCTAATGAAATCAACCAATGCACAACTCATCCAAGGCAGAAGAAGGAAAGAATACCTCTGATATAGACGGTGACAAAAAATCAACTCCTTGCAAAGAACATGGTCACCCACAAGCCGGACTCCAACAAATGTAGATCCATAGATGATAGGAATGATGAAACGATGAAAACAACACTTGATAAACAACTTCCTTACTTTCTTTTCTCTCATTTTTTTCTGCACTCTTTTTTTTTTAAATCCGATTTATTATTTTTTTCTCGGAATGAATTTCGGATTATATTTTTTTAATTTTTTTTTGGAAGCGAGAAGGAGAGGACTTACAGCGAGGAAACCACGATCACGTCCCAAGGATGCCGATCACGGTTTGGCTACAGAATGTAGCTGAACCTGTGCTTCGGTGCTTTCCTCCTGTCCATAAACACACTAAAAAGAAAATCAAACTGAACAAACACACAAAAGAAAAGAAAACAATCTCAAACCTCGGGTTGCCTCCCGAGTAGCGTCTTATTTTATGTCATGGCTCGACATGAAACACAATCAAGTACTTGCACCAGGTTCCCTAGGAACTCTCTCTTTCAACACTTCGTTCTTGAACCACTCGTGAAAATGTTTGAACTTAGAACCACGCCCTCTAGATACTTCCTTCTTGGCACAATTTTTTCTCTGTTCTCCCCCACACTTAGTTTGATCAGGTGGTTGTTTAAGCTCTATCTTAGTGTTCTGCACAATAGCAGACATAGGCTTTTCACCCTGCAGAATTAGTCCGGTGTGGCTATTGCTCAAAAGCGGAGGGGGTGACATATCATCCTCATCTAAGGCTTTCTTGACCTCATGCAAGTTAATAGCTTGAACACCCTCTATGTAGGGATCCAATACGACATTCTCAATAACACAATTTGATTCTTCCAAAGAAGTAGGATTAATCACATTTATGCAAGACAAAGACGTATCATGAATGAGACTCATATCATAAATATTGTATTCCACTTTGTCCCCATCAAATTCCATACTAAGGGTTCCACAACCCATCTAGGATCATTAGAGGCTTGTTTGTAAGAGGTGGGTTCATGTAAAGTTAGAACAGAAGCAACAAAGGTTAAAGAAGAAAAATTTGCACATGAAAGAAAAGTGGAGTCAGGTTCATTTTCAAAAGAGCTTTGAACACCATAGCAAACATAGTCTTGCAAATATGTTGGAGTGGAATGACTTCTAGTAGATCTACGAGGTAAAGTAGATAATTGAGGATCAGTAGCAGAATCAGAATTGGGAGCAGTTTGTATGAGAGGTTCTTGTTGTGTATCAGAATGTATGATAGGTAGACCTGGCAATCGGGTCGGGTCGGTCGGGTTCGGGTTAGAGTGCTCCGGGTCTGGTATTTTTTGGGTCGGGTCATTTCGGGTCTAAAATTACTGAGTCAAAACAGGTCGGGTTGTTACGGGTTTATAGGCGGGTCGAGTTCGGGTCTAAAATTACCGGGTCAAAACAGGTCGGGTTGTTACGGGTTTATAGGCGGGTCGGGTCGGGTTCGGGTCTAAAATTACCGGGTCAAAACAGGTCGGGTTATTACGGGTTTATAGGCGGGTCGGGTCGGGTTCGGGTCAGAAATTACCTGGTCAAAACAGGTCAGGTTGTTACGGGTTTATAGGCGAGTCGGGTTTGGGTCGAAAATTATCGAGTCAAACAGGTCGGTTTGTTACGGATTTATTGTCGGATCGAGTCACTTTGAGTAAAAACTTACCGAGACATAACAAGTAGAGTCGTTACGAAATATTCATGTCAAATTTGGGTCAATCTTGATTGCAAATTTTAATGTATGCTTCGATAGCAACACCACTACATTACCTTCTTTTCATTTATTTGAATAAGTTGGGCATAGTAACTTTTAATAGATTAGCTAACATTTGAAAAAAAATTAATGAAAACATTTATAAATTACAATTTACAACCTATGAACAAATCAATAACCATCGACTAAACAAAACACGGTAGGTTCAATGCGACTGCAAATAAAGACCTGAAATGTTGCTCAAAAATCAAAACACATCTTCACAACCATAATCAATCCATCGTTTAATGCAATTCAAGATAGATAGAGTATTAAAATGAAAACAACCTGTCAACTTAGTCACATAATTCAAACTACAACAAAATAACAATCTCATAACATAGAAAATAAAACATGTTCTTCATATATATTCTTGTCAATCTCCCATGTCCATTGGCATTGGACTATCTTCACCGTCATTGTTGATGTCCAATCTTGTAAATTGGATTTCTAATCCTTCTTCTAAATCATCTTCGGGAGCTGTACAATTAAAACCGTGAATTAAACTCATATATATAAGATCTAAAATATCATAATAATGTGAAACAAACTAACTACTTACCTTCTTCAAGGTCTAATCCATAAAGCCAAGAACGAGCCGTCAAAAGAGCTTCGGCGAAATCCTTATTAAGAGAAGATCTCCACCTTGTAATAACTCTACTTCCCATGCTTAATGCATATTCGGATGACACTGTTGTTATAGGAATGGCTAGAATATCTCTTTCCATCCTAGAGACACTAGGATATCTATGAGCATTTTTCTTCCACCAGTCAAGCACATATAGCTCAATTTATGATGAGCTCTCACTTGAGTGTTCAAGACCATCAAGTCACATGCACTCCCAACTATCTCAAGACAAATGGAGGTTCAATACCAAATTCAGGACCCCGGAGCCATTCACTATTCATCCCGGAGCCGAACCTCAATTGGCGCCTACCAAAACACAACATGTCGCGCCACTGGTCAAACCATAACACTTGGACCGAGCACTATCTATCCCAATGGCCTCAAAATGTCCCAAGGAGTCCATCAAGATAAAAAACGCTCGGCCCAAGCCTCCACAACTTCAAAGTGACCAAGTCAAGCCTCGACGCCAAGCGCCGACAAGCCCAAATGAGGTCCTTATGTGCGTCCGAGCCCTTAGAGCCATTTCTACCAGGCGTTCTTCATTCCATTGGTCCTAAATGGCCCAAAAGAGTCTAGGCAAGGGTCGAACGCGCGCCAAACAAGACTTTGACCCGGGAGAGACAAGATCCCCCTAATTTCGCCATCAACATTAATGGGGATCAAGCAAATCACTCCAATCTGATTCAAATCAGATTGCCAAGTCATCAATCCGTGGGATAGGCACATGGATCACCATTTTCAGCCATTAGATTGTTCATCTTAAGTGCTAACACAATCCCACCATTTTCTCCTTTAGATTATGCATTTATTTCCCTAATTTTCGCCTCTTTAATGTTGATTGGAAGAGTGATTCTTTGGTTGCAGCCTAAGGACGTCTTCATTAGTATAAAAAGGCCTCTCAAGGTCCATTGTAAGCACGTTGAATTTGAATACAAAGCTTAAGTTGAGAGCCTCTCCTTCCTTTGTAATTTCAGCGTCAAAAACACTATCTTTCCCTTTGTTTCTTGAGTGGTTCGAGTCCCTCTCTAAACACAAACCTCCAACCCTTCTCAAGCCTTTGAATCACCTTCAAAGTATTGCTTATCCAAAGTCTTCCGCTTACACCAACTATCCGCCAACACTCAACCTTGTCCAAGATCTTGTCCATAGCCAAAACAAGAGAACTTCACACCTTGAATCTAGATCCGAGAGCGTCTTAGCATCCACGAGGAGGCTGAGTTAACAGAAGCAAATCCCTAGACACAAAATAAACATAGGTAAAACATGCTGAAATATGATAAAAGTAACTTATATTATTTATTTAATTTACCTCAAACTCTCCAGGGTCCTTATTGGTACACAAAATAAACATAGTTCCGAGCCTCGTTTTGTATAAGCGAGACCTTATTGGTACTTTATATGCCTAATAAGACTAAGTTGTATAATGTTTTCAACAATAATCAACATCGATGTTGTAGATCATACATATTGCGACAAGTTAGAGAGTTAACAATAGTTTGGTTTTTTACAAAGGAGATGCTATTTGAAATGGTAGAAGTTGTGATTGGAAGTTACCCACATGGTTAGATATATCTAATAGGCATTGAAACCAAGTTTCATTCCATTCTGACATCGTTTTTCCAAATTGGGCCTTAAGCCCATTTAAGGCCTTTTAGCGTTTACGAATAGTTTCAAGCCTCGTTTTCTGTGAGCGAGACCTTATTGTGACTTTATATGTCTAATATGACTAAGTTGTATAATATTTTCAGACATAATAATGCATCGATGTTGTTGACCATACATATTGCAACAAGTGAGAGAGTAATAACTAGTTTGATGTTTAGAAAGGAAGTGTTACTTGAAAATGAAGAAGTTTTGATTGGAGTTCCCACATGGTCAAATATCTCTAATAGACATTGAAATCAAGTTTCATTCAATTCTGACATTGTTTGGACGTTGTTTTGCCAAATTAAGCCTTAAATTTTGGGAGTATACGATTTGGTTAGGTTAGGTGTCTTGCTCACCAAACCCTGAATTTTGATAAATTATTAATTATTGTCATTTTTTTGGTAAAATTTACAATTTTCTGCTTCTTTATTACTTTTTTTCTTTTTGGCCAAATTTTCGGGTCAAAAACGGGTTGGGGCGGGTCAACCCATTTTTTACCTAAAAAAATCGGGTTTGACAGAAAACGGGTCACGGGTTCAATTTGACGGGTTATGACCCAGAAAAATCGGGTCGGGTCGGGTTTGCGGGTAATAGACCTGGCAATCGGGTCGGGTTGGTCGGGTTCGGGTTAGAGTGCTCCGGGTTTGGTATATTTCGGGTCGGGTCATTTCGGGTCTAAAGTTACCGGGTCAAAGCAGGTCGGGTTGTTACGGGTTTATAGGCGGGTCGGGTCGGGTTCGGGTCTAAAATTATCGGGTCAAAACAGGTCGGATTGTTACGGGTTTATAGGCGGGTCGGGTCGGGTTCGAGTATAAAATTATCGGGTCAAAACAGGTCGGGTTGTACGGGTTTATAGGCGGGTCGGATCGGATTCAGATCTAAAATTACCGAGTCAAACAGGTCGGTTTGTTACGGATTTATTGTCAGATCGAGTCGCTTTAAGTAAAAACTTACCGAGGCAAAACAAGTTAGAGAGTTATAACTCTTCTTTATACTTTTTTCAATTAATCTTTTGCCAAATTGGGCTTTAAGCGCATTTAAAGCCTTTTAGCGTTTACGCATAGTTTCGAACCTAATTTTGTGTGAGTGATACCTTATTGCGACTAATAAGACTAAATTGTATAATTTTTTCAAACATAATAATAAATCTATGGTGTAGACCATACATATTGCGACAAGTTAGAGAATGATCACCAATATTCTAAGAAACGCTATACTAACTATACAATGAAGCAGAGTTCGACGTCTAAAAAGTTGTGTCATCACATAATATAATAACAAACTTTTACGATACCATATTAGGAAAGTACATAATATAATAACAAACTTGTGTCATTTAACATATTTTAATAAGATAATATGTGCTCTTATAATAATATTTATGTGAGATAAAAGAAAACTAAAAAAGTAATTGAAAACAAAAGAAAAAAAAATCAAATCAAATTGGCGTTCTTCTCCAATTTGCAATTTGTCAAAACCGCCTTCGGTCCTCCTTATGCAGTTCCCCGTTTAGCTCCAAATACTCCTCCCCGTATCAATCCTCTAGTAAAAGAAAAAGAAATCAATCAATTTTTTCCCTTCCCCATGGCTACAGATCTAAGTTAATTGGAGATATATATATTCGGTCCTTCTTTGTAAGTTCTAGGCGTCGAAAATGCAGACCGGAGGTGGAGGTCGTGGAGTTCGGCATTGTCGGAGGTCTTGTCACCATTTGCATCGCTAAAGCATCAAGATTTGTCATCGATGTTGAAAACCTGGTGGACGAAGACAAAGATGAACTATTTTCACGAAGACACACTATTCCCACTTCCCACATCGACTAATTTGGAGAAAAGTTGAGGCATAGACATGTATATAACACTACAAAAACTGTGTCCTTCATACTCAACCTTCAGTTCAAAAATTAGGCTTGGTTCCTATATTGGGCAAAGGTTTTTATCCCGTCTAGGTATATTCTGATATCGTTTTAAGGCTCAAAATGTTTGGTGCAAAACGGGACGGAGACGGTGCGTCTAGGTATATTCTGATATCGTTTTAAGGCTCAAAATGTTTTTGGTAAGATTTACAATTTCCTTCTTTATTACTCTTTTCATTTTTGTTAATTTTTTCGGGTGAAAAACGGACTGGACGGATCAATTCATTTTTGACTCAAAAAAATCGGGTCAATTGGGTTAGATGGAAAACGGGTCACGGGTTCAATTTGGCGGGTTATGACCCAAAAAAATTGGGTCGGCTCGGGTTAATTTCTGTCGGGTCTAATGATAGGGGATGAAGTAGGACTGACATTGTCAAAATTATAGGATCATTGAAAATTTGGTGTGACAGGTGTGGAGTTAGGATAGAAAATAGTGGAAGGAAACTTTGTAGAAAGAGTAGGTAAATATTGGTCAAAATTATAGGATCATTGAAAATTTGGTGTGACAGGTGTGGAGTTAGGATAGAAAATAGTGGAAGGAAACTTTGTAGAAAGAGTAGGTAAATATTGTTCACTAGGTAGAGAATAGGAATGAAAAGGGAAGCACTGTTCATGAAAGTGCACATCTCTGGATGAAAAAATGGCTTTAGTCACAAGGTTGTAAAGTTTGTAGGTCTTCTTTCCAAAAGGATAGCCTATGAAAACACAAGGTTATGCTCTAGGAGAGAACATATCTCTTCCTGGCTTGGGTGTAGTATGGAAACATAAGCATCCAAAAACTTTCACATGAGAGTAAGTAGGTTTGATATTTAACAAAAGTTCAAAAGGAGATTTGTGTTTAAGGGAGGGTAATGGCATTCTATTGATGAGATAGGTAGAGGTAAGTAAACACTCTCCCCAAAAAGATATTGGGAGTTTGGATTGAAACAATAGAGCCCGAGAAGTCTCTAGGAGATGTTTGTGTTTTTTTTCCACTACACCATTTTGTTGAGGTGTGTGTGGACAGCTGGATTGGTGAAGAATGCCCTGTTCAGCATAGAAAAAAGAAGAGCATTCTTTCCAGAAAACTCAGGTGCATTATCTGAGTGGATTGTTTGTATTTTGGTTTGAAAATGAGTAGAGACATAGGCAATAAAAGACTTCAGGACAGGAAAGGCATTGCTTTTGGTGGACAAGAGATGAGTCCATGTAAGTCTGGAGTAATCATCTACTAGAGTGAGAAAGTAGGAATATTCATTGTATGTAGGATGCTTATAGGGGCCCCATGTGTCAATATGGAGCACTTGGAATGGTTTGGAGCTCTTTACAGAGTTAGTAGGAAAAGAGCTTCTACATTGTTTAACTTGAGGACAGATCTGGCATATGTAGCCAAGGTTTTTGGTCTTGACACTAGCAGCAGGAGTCACATGACTTATTTGGTCAAATGGTAAGTGACCTAATCGACAATGCCATAATAAGGAGTCGGAAACAGAATGAGAAACAGTAGGCATTGTATTAGGAGAATCAATAGGTTTGAGCACAGAATTTTGTATAACAAAATCAGCTGATTGTACATCATTTGAAAATGAAGAATCTACACTAGAAGTCATTACATTTCCTTTAGAGATAGCAAGATTATGTGAGTCCACTATGTAAAGTCCTTTAGAGAATTTACCAAGCTCCAAATGTTCCTTCTATGAAGGGTCCTGAAGAGTGCAAGAATCAAGAGAAAATAAGATGTTAGAAGATAAGTCTTTGGCCAGTTTATGAATGGATAGAAGATTATATTGAAAAGAGGGAATGTGCAGCACATTATTAAGCGTAAGTGTAGATGAAAGTTTGACAAATCCTATGTGAACAATAGGAATGTGAGAGCCATCAGGTATGGTTATGAAAGCTGGTGTAGGCAAAGGCTTAGGATCTTGAAAAAGATTTAGGTAAGGCGAGATGTGATCTGTGGCTCCACTGTCAATGATCCATTGATGAGTAGTAGTATGTGCATTGAAAGAGAAAACTTTACCTGCCATCATGGCATGAGTTGTGTTAGGCAAATCAGAGGTGGAAACAACATTCTGACTTAGAAGATTCAACAACTAGTTGTATTGATCATCAGTTAGACTCTTATACCCAACCTGAGCAGCCATCTTCTTGTTATTTGGGGGATAACCATGAATCTTGAAGCATCTCTCAATAGAATGTCCAGAAATTTTGCAGTGATCACAGAAATAAGAGTTTCTGCCTTTACTAGATTTTCCAGAATTGGACCATGTGTGACCTTTGTCTCGATTTCCAGAGTAACTTCTGCCTCGATCATTAGAATTGGATCGATTGGCAGAGAAAGCAGAAGAATCTTGAGACACAAGAGTGCTAGGAGAACGATGTGAAAGCTCTCGATGTTTCTCATCTTGCAAGACAATCTGGAATAACTCATCAACAGATGGAAAAGGCTTCATCATGAGGACATTTCCTCAACCATTAGAGTATACTCTGCGAAATCAAAGCGAGATCTCATTGAATTTGGAAAATCCTGGTTTGATTTGATTGAGAGAAACGAACCTGAAGTTGACGCCAGATCTCTGCAGTTGTACGACAGTAAATCACGCTATTGGCTATGCTACTCTCCAAAGAATGGAGTAACCAGGAGATCACTATTCCATTACACCTGTCCCATTGCTCAGCTTGGACTGGATCAGTCGGACGAAGACAAGAACCAGTGATGAATCCGATCTTGTTCTTGGCAAGAAGCGAGACCTCAACCGAGCGTTTCCAGTGATTGTAGTTGCTATTGGACAAGAGACGAGTGGACAACGTGTAATTGGGGTGATCGGAGTGATGGAGCGTGAGTTGATTGGAGTAAGCAAACGAATTTTCCATGGCAACCATGGAAGGGGAAAGAAAACCTTGAGGATTTTTCTAGCCTGATACCATGTCACAATGCAAAGAGAAGAGATGGAAAAATTGTTGATTGCATTGATTGGGGAAATTCTGTTACAGAAGGGAGTATATATATACTCCCTCCGTCCCTTAATATAAAACTCATTTGCTTTTCCGACACTATTCACAATCCGAGAGAATCTTCTCGTTTTCTTCTAATATATAGAAATAAATATAGGTATAAGAAATCTCGTTTGATTCGTCTCAATGAGTACTTTGACAATATAAAAAAATTATATTTTTATCATCGTATATTTAGAGATATTAACGTTACAAAACGTGTCTCGATAAATGTGTCAAAAGCAAATGGGAAGATCAATAGGAGACGGAGGGAGTAGATGGGAGCAAAACAAGCTCTTAAGACAAACTAAAACTGAAATAACAACTCTAACATATTGAATAGTTAGTTAGTCCGGTAGTTTCCACGTGTTATAGTCTAACAACATCCTTAGATTCATGTCTTCCTACCTCTGTTTATCTTTGAAGCTGTCAATTTTTGTCCATATAGTACAGTGGCATTCATAAATTAACATGTATGTGATTCATGATGAGAATTGCGTAGCGCCCATGTCTATGTCCGGCCATGAGAGTATGAGACACCTCGTGGACTCTGATCATCAATGCATTCAACTTTGTCTCGTGACCCTGTGACGTTGCTGCTATTGGACAAAGTTGGTAACCCAGTCAAATTAAACTGCAAATAATGGTTGAATGGGAAAAAACTACCATAGTTAACTACAAGGAGCACGGAAAGATGCTGAACGGTAGGTAAAATTAATGTTCTAATGATGTGGCAGGTTGATTATTAGGCCCCGTTTGGTATATTGTCTGGAATCGGAATCGAAATGGGAATGAAAATGAAATCAGGAATCAGATTAAATCATTCATGAAGCTCAGTGTTTGGTATGCTGTCGGAATGAACGATTCCTGCAATAATTAATAATAAATAATTATAATATTTTATTATTTAATTTAATAATTACTATTATATTATTTATTTTAGTGTTAATAATTAATAATAGTTATTATTTAACATAGTAATAACTACTAAAATATAATAATATTTATAACTATCTTTACTATATACTTATATAGTATATACATATTATTATATTTAATACCAATTATTATAATTATTCTAAAAATTAATAATATAACAAATAATAATTAATTATATTTATTATTACTATTATTTATAAATATAAATATTTTTTATTTTAGCTATAATTGTGAAAGATTGAAATGGATGATTACTCAAGTTTTTTAGAGGAATCAAGTGTTTCATAAAACGCTGGAATCTTCATTCCTTGAAATGATTTCTTTTTTCAATCCGAGTCATTAGCACCGAGCCGTTAGGTGGAACATTCAGCAAAACTTGCTTTTAACTAATCTTGGTCCCCCAAAAATATTCACTCCCAGAAGGTTTAGATCGTATCAATGGCTTCCAATACCGAAAAGCCCTCGGGCTCAAGCAGGCTAACAAGGCTGTCTCAACAACTACGACTCTTCGATCCTCCTTTTTCTGCTCACAAATTCACCCTCAGCTTCTTCAACACAGCTGATACTCCAAACGAGGGCAAACTGGTAATTTCAGAGGGAAATCCAACCAACAACCCGAAGAGATCAGCGGTTCTTGTTTGCATCTTCGAAGGCCACAATGGAGATCTGCGCGTCATACTCACCCAACGCTCCTCAAACCTCTCCTCTCATTCCGGTTGCGTTTCTTTCTACTCCTTCCAATTCAATTCCTTACAAAGTGTATTTTAGTCTATTTACGTTACATTTTACAATAACAAGAGGAACAAATTAAGGTTAGTAATCGAATAATGCAGGCGAGGTTTCATTGCCTGGTGGAAAGGCGGATGAATGCGATGAAGACGACGCAGCAACAGCTCTCAGGGAAGCAGAGGAGGAGATTGGACTACCACCTTCTCTTGTTCATGTTGTCACTGTTCTTGACCCTTTCACCATGAAGGTAAACTAATCATTAACTTATTGTAATTACTAGAACAGTTTGTCATTCAAATTATCTACACTATTACTATCTAGAGGAAAGTTCCGGTCACAACAAAGCTTAACGTAGCAAAAACGAAGTTTTCGCGTTCACAGATAACAAGTTAATGTTCATAATTTGAACGGTAATGTTCATAATCTAGGCGATAAATTTTTTTGAGGTCATTTTGAGAAAATAATTAAAAAAAATCAAAGTTCGCAGTAATTACAAGTATTTCACCGTGTCCCTCACTTAAAACGTTCAAAATTTTTTGTGGCATATATTATGAACACTACCATCCAGAATATGAACATTGACGGGTAATCCGTGAACACGATCTATTCGTTTTTCCTACGTTAAGAGTTATTTGCGTCCGAACTTTTCTCTTACTATCTAAGTTTGAAGTGTCCCAAAATGTACGTTCTCTATACTTTTTATAATATATGTACATGGTTCATTATAGTATGGGATGATAGTGGTTCCGGTGGTTGGATTACTAGCTGACAAGAACATGTTCAATCCCACACTAAATGAGGATGAAGTGGAAGAAATATTTGATGCCCCGCTAGAAATGTTCCTCAAGGTTTGATCACTTCAATTAATTTATATTGATATTTTATCTGTAAGAGGATTTTGTGTTTGTGATTGAAAATTTTGAGCATTGGTTTACTAATTCAGGATGAAAATCGAAGAGAAGAGGAGAAGGAATGGATGGGAGAGAAGTATTTGTTGCATTTCTTCGACTACGAAGCTGATAATGGTAAGACGTATGTGATATATGCTCTAACTGCAGGAATCTTGACTAGCGCTGCATCGATAGTGTATCGGAGATCGCCGGATTTCAATCTAGGCAAACCCAAGTTCTGGAGTAGTAATCTGGTGTCTACTTTCAAGACCTAATTTGGTAGCATCGAAAGTTTCACTCGTGATAAACCATTTTGATCTTCTTTAGCTAACATTTTTGTAACGCTGTGATTTCTGGGAGAACGGTTTTTAGGATGAGAATGTGATAATGACTGAAATATAAATAAATGTACTCAAATGTTCGTATATTGATTTTTTTTCTTGAATGTTCTTCAATTTATCAATTCTTCAATTTTTAAATATTTTTAAGTTTATCAATGTTCACCAAATTTATACTAAATGTTCAACATTCTCACGTTTGCATTTTAAAGTTTATTATCATCCGATACTTTTTCATTTTGTAATAATGTACAAGTACTAATATTTTTGCTTAGATAGGTAGAAATATTGTGGATCTCGTTTCTAATTATTTTGCAAGTACGATCTTTGTCAATTCTTGTAGTTTCTGGTGAGGAATTGAAGTTCTTCCTAAGAGACATATCTAAAATTTGTGTGATTCACATACAGCAAAACCGATATCGCGTAGTGTCTCTTATGTTCTTCCTTAGAAATCTTCTATCTAATCTTCTAATCTAATCTAATATAATATACTATAAAAATCGTGGAGAGAGAAAATTAAACGTGTTTTAACATTTAGGTACCTTGTAAAAGGAGAGAATAAATTGTGTAGAAGTGATTATCTTGTATTAAGTGAGATTCCTTCTTACATAAAGTGAATGTATCCGCTTGAGAGAGTTTCTAAAATCTCTCAACTAAGCCACAAACTAGATCCTACTAGCCATGACCTGATGCATTAAGTAATGCTAAGTAACTGCATTTGACTAATTGAACGATAATTAATAAAGGGAAATAAACTTAATCAAATTCTCTAACACGCCCCCCAAGCTTGTTGATGATGGACTCAAACTGAGGACAGTGCAACGGCTTCGTCGAAAGATCGGTGAGTGATGAGGCTAAAGTCGTAGTGCCAAATCAAAGAAAACTCTAAACACTAACTAAAATATAGCAAGCAAGTAGAGGTCGAACCCAAGGGAATCAAAACACCAAATCAATGCAGTCAAGCGAAATACCAACTAACGAACAAGTAACAAGTAACCAAGGGGGGGTTTTGATTGTATGGAACACAAAAGTAACAAGTATCAAGCAAAGAAGGTTTGGTTGTGAATATGATGAGAAGGGGTTTCACCTAGCAAGTATCCACACAACAGTCAATCAAGTTGATCATAGATTTATCTCAAGTTCTATTCAATCCTAGGGAATGTTCCTATTCCAATCTTTAATATATCATCAGGCCAACCGGTCCTGATAATACATACTATTCAACAATCAGGGAAACCTCTCAAGATTAGATGAAATAGCAGCAAAGGGCACAAGAATCATAAGGATGCATGCAATAACTTACAACCGTCAAGTATTAACATGCAATCAATTCTCTTTCATAAAAGCAATCAACTACCAGATCATGCAGATATGAGTGCTACAATGACAAGGAATTCCACCGTATATTCCTAGTCTAGCAATAGAATACTATTAATCAAACTAGGTGATCAAGCTAGTAAAACTAATAGAAATCAATAGATGAAGAACAAGAGAATTAATACAAACCCATAGGAAAAGAACAAGAGTTTAGAAATCTCACAACTTAATAACTGAAGGTTTCAACCGCTAGGTAAAACAATGGAGATTAGTTCCTGCTCATGGTTGCAGAACTAAATTGTCTGATGGAAAAGATGATAGAAAAGATGATGATAAAGATAGAAAGAAACTAGGGTTCTTAAATAGAGACTAACCCTAAAAATATATGCTAAAAGATATATCCTAAAACTAATTAAAAGGAAAAACGGAAATAAAAGAAAATAATAAAAGAAATAAAAACAAAGCAAAATAAGGAAAGTCCGGAATATCTTCGGCCTTGTTGTGGCGATCGCCATAGATGCCTGGCGATCGCGGTCTTCATGTAAAGCTCTGCCGTAGCCTCTGTCACCCCATGGCGATCGCCGTAGAGTCATGGCGATCACCATGATCTCTCGAACTCATGTAACGCCTCTGTTGTAGAATGGCGATCGCCATAGTGATGGTGGCGATCACCGCTGCTCCGCAGAATGTCTTCAATCTTTGATCCTCTTCTTCTTCGGTTCTGGTCTTCATTTCTTCACTTCTTCGTAAACAACTCAGAACATAACAATAGCTCCAAATACTTGTGATAACACTCCTAAACTAATGTAATAACCCCTAGTTACGCAATACAAAGTGTAGCGTATCGGTGAGCTGGTCGTTGGTGGACAAATGGGTTACCCAAAATACACCGTGTTGCACATTCTCTCGAACAAAATGATATGCGATGGGGATATGTTTCATTCTAGAATGAAAGACTAGGTTTGAAGATAAGAAAGTGGCACCCATATTATCACATTATATCGTTGGCTGGTGGTTGCGATGTTGTAGTTCTTTGACCAGAGATAGATGCCAAAGGACCTCAGATTCTGTGTCGGAAAGGGCCCGATACTCGGCTTCCGTGGATGACCGAACAGTTGCTCGCTGCTTTTTCGAGCTCCACGAGACAGGGGTGGAACCAAGATAAACGATGAACCCAGTTGTGGAGACGTAGTCGTCCCGATCACCTGTCCAGTCCGCATCGGAGAAGGCATGTAATGTCGTTGAAGTTCCTGAGAAACAATGATGCCCTTGTCAATGGTTCCAGCTAGGTAGCAAAGCAGGCGTTTGAGTGTAGCCCAATGAGATAATGTTGGATGTTGTAAAAATTGGGATACACGTTTGATTGCATAGGCTACATCTGGACGGGTTAAGCTCAAGTATTATAAGCTACAAATAAGACATAGATAATATGTGGGCAATGGTCATCGTCTATTTTGAGAAGGGTAACAAATGCTAAGCGGGGTTAAGACTGGTTTGGCATCCTCCATGCCAACTTTTATGAGCACATCGCCTAAGTATTTTGTTTGGGACGATAACATGCCTCCAGACTGATGTGGGAGGACTTCGACAACCTAGGAAATATGACATTGGCCTTAGATCTTTGAGGCAGAAGCGATCAGCGAGGCGATGGACAAGTTGGATGACGACGGAGTCTGTGTTTCCCGTGACGATAATGTCAGAACAAGAGGATAAGAAAAATGAACTCCTTGGATTAGATAAATATAGAGGCATCTGCAACAAAGGTGATGAAGCCAATTTGGAGGAGGAATGAGTGAAGTTCACTATACCACTATCTCGTAATCTCGGTATTTGACGAAGGCCATAAAGGGCTTTGTGGAGCTTGCAAACATGGTTGGGATGATATGGATTTGTGAAACCTGGTGGTTGAGAGACATAGACTTCTTCAGTTAGCGAACATTGTAAGAATGCATTGTTGATGTCGAGTTGACGCAAGCGCCACACATTGGAGACAACGAGATTGATGACGACACGAACCATCACCAGTTTATCTACGAGACTGAACGTCCCATGGAAGTCTAATGCGTAGCATTTCATATGTATTATCTAGTGGTTATTATCATAGTTTAGGGTTCATTTGGTGTTATGTTGGATGTAATTACAAGATCTGGAGTTGAAGAGAAGAAGTGAAGAATCACGGAGAATTATGAAGATGAATACCTCTTTTGGAAGACTTGGAGATTTGAAGACTTGACAAGAAGACGCTGCAGAGAAGATTTCCGCGGGTAAGCCGCTTGTAGACCCAGTAATCCACGCACACGGATTTATCGCTGAAGGTCGGATCCGAGTTGGTGTTTTCTGTTATTTTCTTAATTTCTTTTATTTCAGTTTATTTCCTTTTTTGTTATACTTCGAATTTAATATTTCCTAGTAGGTATTTAAGCCTAAAAACACTTTAGTTTTAGGTTAAGTTTGTGTTGAAGATTATTTCCTAAAGAACCCTAGTTTTCGCCTTCATGTCGATGAAGAACTAATTTCCTTTGTTTCGCTTGATGATTGAAGCCTTTGGTTGTTTGATTGTGAGATTTTAACCTCTAATTCGTTTTCTATTGAGTGTATTGATTCTCATGCTCTTAATCTTATTGATTTATCTAGCCTGATCATCTAGGTTTATTGGCGTTGTTCATAGTGATAGGATTTGGTAATTTCGGGTTTGGATTCTTTATCTAGTTGCAGTGTTTATCTTTGAATGAGAATTGATTGCATGCTTATCTGACGGGTTGCATGTATCCTGCTATATTGCTATGCTTAATGCTTCTATTGAATTGAATCTTGAAGGTCTTAGGGTTTGTTTAATATGAAGTTTTATCACGACGGGTTGTGTTGATATCTATATCTAACTAGGAATAGGAACAACAATAGGATTGTCTGTATTGGAGATATTTATGATCAACCTTGCATGTCATTCTGTGGATATTTGTTAAGTGAAACTCTTTCCCAATCAAATTTACCATAACTCTTGCTACTTGTTACTTTCATACGTCTTTAGTTTTAGAACAACACCCCCCTTTGGTTCGTTCGTTGGTAGTGATTACTTGCTTAGGAGTAGACTATTTGATTCTCTTGGGTTCGACCCTTACTTTACGGATATACTAAGTTGGTTAGTTAGGTATTTTTTGATAGACATCAAAGATTTTAGATCTGTCAAATTTGGAACTGTTGTTGGGGGGTCAAATTTTCTGTTTTTATGTGTGTAATTGCTACCAACTTTTGTGTGGACATGTTGTATGGTCCACATCCGTTCTACTGATTCACTTCTTGTTGCCTTTGACACAGAGATTCAAAGAACTTATGGTTGCAACCGAAGAGCAACTCGTGAGATTGAGATGGATGAACCACGGACTTTGAGGCAGTTGATTGCTCCGAACTTGGAGTTGGCGTGCATTTTGAGTTGAAGGCTGGATTGATCCACAAATTTCCACATTTCCATGTCTTAGTCATGGGCAAGGTTCGTGAACCTCCGGTTCAAGTTCACGAACCTCCAGTTCAAGATTACCTTAAACCTTAACCTGAACCTTTATGAGCCGGTTCAGGTTTGAGAAGGTTTTTACAAGGTTTCCCGATGGTTCGAATGTCGGGCTGGTTTAAGGCCGGTTCAGGTTCGAACCTTGATATTAAAATAATAATAATACTGTTTAAATTAACTTTGATTTATTAAATTACAATATTGGACTCTTATAGTTCATACAAAGAGGGAATAAAAATAACTTCAAATTTTGTACAACATGAAAAAGAAAATAATTAAAGGGCTTGAAACTAATATTTACTTACTTATTAAGTTGCCTACATATCCTCTCGGGTACTCGGATAAGAGGAATCAAAGTCCGCGTAGTTCTCTTACCTTTATATGAACCCACTAATCTCGGCCTTCTTCCAATCACTATATTTTTCTATAAACTTTTTAAACCCCCGGTTCATGAACTAGCCGGTTAACCTTTTTTGAACCCCAGGTTCGACGGTTCAATGGAGTATTGAACCTTAACCTAAACCTTCATAGGCCCGGTTCCCCGGACCGGTTCAGGTTCAGGGCCGGTTCACAAGGTTTAGGTTCAATTTTCCCATGACTACCATGGCTTGGTTGATGAAGATCTGAATAAGCATTTGGCCCAACTTCATGCTATTTGCTCTAGTATGAAGCCAAGGGGCATAACTTACGATCAAATCATGTTGAGGGCCTCCGGTTTTTCCTTGAAAGATGCAGCAAATGATTGGTTGTACTACCTCTCCCCTGAAAGTATTGATACATGGGCTAAGATGAAGAAAACGGTTTTAGAGAAGTACTTCCCAGCTACGAAGCTAAATAGTCAGAAGCAGAGTATTGTCACCATTGAACAACAGGGGTCTAAGACCTTATATGAGTATTATGAGAGGTTCAAGAGGCTATGTTCGAGTTTTCCATTCCACGGGTAGGCAAATCAGGATCTCGTCCTTTACTTATTCAATGGTCTACTTGATGATGAGTGTTGAATGGTGAATGCATCTTGTGGGGGAAAAATCCTGAATCAGACCCCAACACAAGCATTTGAAATGTTCTCTGAGTTGTCTGAAGGCTCAAGATAGTCTAGCAGAAGGGAAAGTCCTAGGGCAGTAGACTCTTTGTCTCCTCCAAGATGGAAACCGAGATGAGAGAGTTGAAGGAGATGATGAAATGTTTGATGGTGAATAGTGGTGCTCAGTAACAAGTGAAAACATGTGGAGTTTGCACTGCTGTAGGACATCCTACAGATGCTTGTCCACAACTTTAGGATCCAAACGCTGAGGTGAGCGATGAAGGAGGGTGGCAACAAGGACCGAGATATGATCCTTTCACCAACACTTACAATCTAGGGACGAGAGATAATCCAAATCTCAGGTGGGGGAATCAACAAAATGTGAAAACCCCCCACCTCTTGCAATAACCACAACAAGCTCAAGGTTCATCTTCGTTTCTTCAACAAATGGATGAGAAGCTTGTTGCATGCCAAGTGGAGTTACAACAGAAGTGTATGCAATTTCGAAAGGATATTGTTTGTGCCTAAAAATACGACGAGTAAGGAACGCGTTCTGAGCTACGTGTAGGGCGACCACGTCGACGTGACGAGATGTAGCAGAGATCCGATTTGCGTTGATGACGAAGTCGGCCGAGTAAATATTGTTCTATTTCTTTATGATATTATTGTAATTAGTGAAAGATATTAGAAAGAATATATTTTACCTTAATTTTATATCGTCATAGGATAGAAGGAAAAGATAAGATCTCGTTTCCTTAAAGATAAAACTAGGGTTAGCCAATAAATAAAGGCTAACGCTTGATTTGTATTTATTCAGCCACCACTCGAGTAATTCACAAGTTCAAGCTTCAACCCTAATTTTCTATATCGTTCTTGAGTGTTGAGATTATACCATATTATTTGATATTTGCCCTACAATTGCTTAGTTATCATCTCGTTGGTAATTTCGCTACAAACAATTGGCGCCCACCGTGGGGCCTGATAAAAAAAGTATCGTCTCTCCACACGAAAGGAACTTCTTTTTTTGCAGGAAAGCTATGGAAAGTCCGACGAACAGCCCGCGTAACAATGAGAAGAGATCCGAGGAAGAAAATCTCGCGACGACGTCTTTCGTTCCAGATAGCGAAGGAACCGGAAAGGCTCTCTAAGAAACTCCTGGTGCTCCAAAGACCATAATTCCCAGTGAAGAACGAGGAGCAGATGATAAGCGGTATTTTACATAGTGCTACTATAGGTTATTAGCTCATTTTGTATAGGATTATGCTAGATGTTATGATGTATTCTGTAATTACGGAGTTTTGGAGAGTTGAGCTACATATGAGATTACAGAGGATGATACGGAGCATTGAAGCATAAGAAGAGGAGTCGAAGCTGCATGAAGACCACATGAAGAAGACCACAGGTAGCATTGGAGGCAGCTGAAGACGAAGCCACAGAAGCCATTTCCGCGACCGCGGGTCCCAAACCGCGATCGCGGATTCCGCCAGCGAATACTTTCTTCCATTTGCCGATTTAGAAATTTCTTTATGTTTTTATAACGTTTTTGTTAGTAATTGCATCAATTTTATTGGGCAGAGATTTATAGGTTTAGTTGTTAGGGGTTTTGGGGAGGATCTTCCATCTTCTACATTCCATATTCCAAGTTTCTTAGTTTTTCTCTCAAGAACCCATGAGTTGCTAAACCTCCATTGTTTTGCTTGACATTTGAAGCTTTCAGATTGATTAAGTTGTGAGACTTCTTTCCTTTGTTCTATTCATTTGATTGTCTTTATTCTCTTGTGCGTATTATCATTGAATCAGATTTGCTCATTTAGATTGGCCATCTAAGTAGAATCATCTTATTCATATTGCTAGAGTTTGTTTATTTCTAGTTGAAATATCTTACTTGATTGTAGCACACACAATTTGCATGAACTAGTTGTGAATGTCAATTGTGAAGAAAATTGAGTGCATGTCGAGTATCTAACTAGTTGTCTACGGTATTGCATGTATCTATCCATTCCTGAACTTAAATCTGCTTTATTATTGAATCTTGATAGTTTCAGGGTTATAGTTCAGTAAGGGTTATTAGGACTAGTTGGACTAATAACTACATTAGAACAGGGATTAGGCCGATCATATGAATAATTCGACATAGGACTAAAAGGAGTTAATGATCAACTTGTCAACCTGTTAGTGGATATTTGTCAAGTGAAACGTCTTCCTTTGATAAGTATACAACCCAAATCAACCTTCGGTACTTTGTTCTTGAAACATTATAAAAAAAAAACCTTTGGTTACTTTCACTAGTTAATCATCTTCATTACTTATAGAATTGATAACCTGACTCCCTTGGGATTTCGACCCTTGCTTGCCTACTATACTTGTTAGTGAGCTTGTTAGGATTACTTTGACTTGGCATACGATAATTCGCCTCGTCAAATTTGGCGCCGTTGCCGGGGAATCAATTTTTCTGTTCTTTAAGTTCTTATTTTGATTAACTTTAGTGTTGACTAGTGAATGGTCAACACCCGTTCTACTAATCAGTCTCTTTTCATTCTTGATCCAGAAATAGAGAGGACTTTCCATCGAAATCAGAGAGAGAACAGAGCTGAGACTGATACAGGTGCAATGGAAGGCGATCAATTGACTCCCGAGCAAAGAGCTCTTGCTGATACCCAACATCAATTGGTTGAAATTCAGTTAGTTGTTGATGCTCAACGGGCATTGATTGAGGCGCAACAAGAGGCAAATGCGCTAGGAGACGGCGGTGTTGTCCGCACTTTGAGGGAGCGTACTACTCTCAATCTGACACAACAACCTGAAGCTGTGATTCTTCCACCCCTTGCTCATGGGGTGACTTTTGAGCTCAAGTAAGGGGTAATCAATTTGCTCCCCACATTCCTTGGTCTGCCTGGTGAGGATCAAATCATGCATTTGAATCAGTTCTATGACACCTGCATGACAACCAAACCACCAAATGTCACTGAGGAGCAGATTAAGATGAGAGCATTCGGGTTCACTTTGAAAGATAGTGCTAGGTCCTGGTACTATCATTTGCCTACCGGTTCCGTAGATAGCTGGGAGATGCTGCACAAGGTGTTCTTGGGTAAGTATTTTCCAGTCTAAATCGGCAAATGGAATAAAGTCTTCGCTGGCAGAATCCGCGATCGCGGTTTGGGACCCGCGGTCGCGGAAATGGCTTCTGTGGCTTTGTCTTCAGCTGCCTCCAATGCTACATGTGGTCTTCTTCCTGTGGTCTTCATGCAGCTTCGACTCCTCTTCTTATGCTTCAATGCTCCGTATCATCCTCTGTAATCTCATATGTAGCTCAACTCTCCAAAACTCCGTAATTACAGAATACATCATAACATCTAGCATAATCCTATACAAAATGAGCTAATAACCTATAGTAGCGCTATGTAAAATACCGCTTATCAAACTCCCCCATACTTAGACCTTGCTCATCCCCAAGTAAGCTAAATGAAACTTACCCTTACAATCAGCACACACAGATCTCAGGAAGTATTGACAAGAATGAACTACAAGTTACAAACACAATTCGCCTCCAAACACCATAGTGAGTACAATAGATATATCTAATCCTAGCTCCTATCTAGCATCTTATCCCTCCATAGTGGTCTACCCTTTCCTCCTTATATCACCACTTCTTATGACACCTCGCCAGCAGCAACAGATGATCCTAAGACACTCATTTCACTCATTCTGCCTAGGCGCCCCGAAGGGTTTTCACCTAGCCACTCATTTCATTTTGCTAGATAAACTCACAATTGGCTCACATCTCTCAAGTCCACTTTTGCCTCAGCCTATTGCCGACCAGACTACCTGCTTATTGCATGGAACCGCCCTTTCAGGTTTTCAGCCCATCCCAGGATTTTTCATTTGCCTTTTTAACATTTTTATTTTTATTTTTTTATTTTTAAAATACGAAACTGAATTCCAAAAACTGAATTGAAACTACTTCTAAAGATAAGAAGTAAACTAAATCCCTCTCCCCCATACTTGAAGTACACAGTGTCCTCAGTGTGAAACAAAAGACAGAGAATAAATGAGGAAGAGAAGGGAAAAGCTCACTGATCAGGGTTGCCTGGTGGTGGAAGATCGGGGTTCTGATGGAACCAAGAACTCCTAGCCTCCTCTCGCCAGCCCTGCAACTCCAGCTGCATCCCAGTCATGGACTGCTGCAAACCTTGCATATCAGCAGCGTAGGAGGACCGGAAAGAATCAAACTCAGAATAAAACTGGTTGTAGCTCTGCTGCATCGTCTGATATCCTTGATGCATAGCATGCATCTCGGACTGCATCCCCTGCATCTGATCAAACAACCTCTGCTCCCAGGGAATACTGGAGCTATCAACATCTCCACTAGACGAACCGACGCCAAACTGTGCCTGAGCATCAGGCATCATCTCATCATCATCATCGTCGTCGTCATTAGCAACAACAACCGGCTCTGGGATAGCAATACCACCCCGTGCATGACGACCAACAGGTGCACGAGGCGCAGCAGGAACAGGTGCCAGCCTGAAAGTCTCAGCAGGACCATAAATAAACTGCTGAGGCAGGGCAATCTCATGCTCACTCATCCTACCGCAAACCCATACCCACTGTGCAGGACCTCCACACAACAGATGAACAGTGGATTTCATAAGCCGCAGATCATACTCATAATGCCCAACAGAGGGATCAGCACTACCCTCAAGATCTGCAAAGTTATCAACCACCGCTCGCACAATCAAGGTGATCATGCCTCCTAATGCAATCTTCCCCTTCTCTCTATTCCGGGCGGTCCGACAAGAAGCAACAAAGAGCCAAACCCAATCAGGGGTAAGCTCACACTCCGGGATGAGACTGAAAAGATACTTGAGCACATAGGCAGGGACCTTGTTAACCTCGTTCATGACAAAGAAAGCCATGGCTAACACCTTATGCGTCAGCCTGAGATAAGGGTGAGAAAGCTGATAGTTGTAGTCATTCCCATCAGCACTCCTCGGGACACCTATTCACGTTTGCCACATGTGAAAGTGGCGGTCACCAACACCATCCTCATATTTATCAGAGGGACCACGTGTGATCCCCAAGATATCTCTTAGCTGCGGGGCAGAAACAGTATATTGTCGCTTCTTATAGATAAAAGTGATGGCAGCAATTGTACCATCCCGACTCTTCGTCTTCAGGGTCGATAGGAATTGGCGCGACAAGTCCACATGGGAGGGCGCAGAGAGGGCCATAAACCCGCCCAAACCAGCATGGTCGAGCATATCCTGAGTACAATTCGCCATACCCAACTCCTCAAGGGTAGGTCCATGAATGAACCGAGTGGCAATTGCCCGCTTCTTCTTAAGAGTCGCAGCATACACCTTCACCTGCTTTTGCCCCTCATCATCATTCTTATGTGGCATTGAGCGCGACATTTTCACAAGAACCGAGGGAAAAATCGAGACAGACGGAAATTCGCGGTCGCGGAAATCGCTCTGTTGTTCTGGTTTTCTGAGGCGAGAAACCGCGGTCACGGTTGTTTTCCGCGGTCGCGGATTTCGACTGTGAAGAGAGATCTGAGACGTCGAACAGGAATCTGGTGGCTGGTCGGAAGTCGATCTCGGTGGGGCTTGGGGGTCTCCGACGAGTTGTGTGTGGGTCGTGGGGGTGGTGAAAAGGTGGGGATTTGGTGGTGAGGGTGTGTGAAATTGGGGAGAAGTGGGAGGAGGGTTGTTGGTGGTTATTGGCGGCTACGAGGGTTTGTGGAAAGGGTGTTTCGGTAGGGAAGGAGGGGTGGAGACGTGGTGGCTTAGTGGGGAAGAGGGGTTGTAGGTTCTTTTTTTCTCGTTTTTTTATAGCTTTTTTTTTCTATACACGAAAAGGAAAAATCGTCAATTCTTTTAGTCAGCGCGAGACGATGGGCGTCCAGGGAATACCGTCAATTCCTTCAGTAAAAGCTAAAAGACGGTCATCTTCCCGTACTTTATTCCTACAGGTTATTAAACCAAAGAAAACAAAACAAGCAAAAAGAAATAAAATAAAATAAGATTGAAAAGAAATACCTTGGGTTGCCTCCCAAGCAGCGCCCTGGTTAGAGTCGTGGCTCAACTTGGTACTCAGGTCTCAATCATCAGCACTTGGCTCTTCGAGAGCCATCTCATCAATAGATTCATTGGTGAACCCTTCATGGTAAGGTTTTAACCTTTGACCATTTACCTTAAATTGTCTTTGTCAAACAACTCCACGGTGCCATGAGGAAAGACGCGAGCTACAACATAGGGTCCACTCCAACGGGATCTCAACTTCCCAGGGAAAAGTTGAAGGCGAGACTGATATAGCAAGACTTTATCTCCCACTTTAAAGTCTTTTCGCAATATGTTCTTGTCATGCCAAGCCTTCGTCTTCTCCTTGTAAATCACAACATTCTCATACGCATCCCGGCGTATCTCCTCTAACTCTTGGATTTGCAACTTTCTAAACTCACCTACAACATCCATCTCCATGTTGCACTTCTGCACCGCCCACCACGCCTTGTGTTCCAATTCCACTGGAAGGTGGCAGGCTTTGCCGAATACAAGTCTGAAAGGAGACATCCCAATAGGAGTCTTGTAGGCGGTTCTGTACGCCCAGAGTGCATCATCCAATCTCAAGCTCCAGTCCTTCCTATTTGGAGCTACCGTCTTTCCAAGGATCCCCTTGATCTGCCTATTGGACACTTCAACTTGTCCATTGGATTCGGGGTGGTAAGCGGTAGAGACCCTTTGAGTGACATGATATTTCTTCAAAAGCGCACTCACCGTCTTGTTACAGAAGTGAGTTCCTTGGTCACTAATTAGAGCCTTGGGTATCCCAAAACAAGAAAAGATATTCTCCTTCAAGAAACCTGCTACCACTTTGGAATCATCAGTTCTGGTGGCCTTCGCTTCCACCCATTTGGAAACGTAGTCCATCGCAAGCAATATATATAGATTCCCGAACGAGCTAGGAAAGGGTCCCATCTCCATCTCCATCTCCATGTTGCACTTCTGCACCGGAATTTAACAATGATTTTTCCGATAATCTGCGCCCGAGGTCAGGCGTATGCGTCTGCGAAACAAGGAATTCTTATGTTCGGCCAGATCTATCTTCAAAACCTTCAGTAAATGCGAGGTAAATAATCCTTTACTCAAACCTGTTAAGAGTATTCCTTGTTATGCTAAATTTATGAAAGAATTGTGCACTTTCAAAAGAAATCGAAAATTGAAAAGAAAACATAAGATTAAGGTGAGCGAACATGTGTCTACTGTGTTTCAGAGGTGTATGCCTAAGAAGTATGGTGACCCTGACATGTTTAGTATTCCTTGCATTATAGGTGATACTAAATTTGATAAAGTTATGCTAGACTTAGGTGTATCTATTAATGTCTCACCTTATTCTTTGTATGAGTCACTAGGATTAGGACCACTGCATGAAACATGAATAGTCGTTCAATTAGCTGATAGATCTAATTTGTACCCCCAAAGAATAGTTGAAGATGTTTTTGTGATGGTTGATAATCTTGTTTGCCTAGAACAATTCTGATCCACATGGGTAAAGTCTCTGCTCCCTCAAGAAAGGGAAAATCTCACTCTCTGCCGAACGCGAGGTTATTAAAGAAGTTTTTGATCTGTGAAGGCGTCTACAACAATTCCAGTGAAACAACCGTAATCTGAGAGCTCGCCATTAAATCTTTGAACAAAGAGTTTTTAGACTTATAGCGACGAAAAAGTTCGTCGTTATAAACCCTTTTTCTAGTTAGAAAGACAAAGAATGACCGGCATTAAATCTTGACAATGGCTATATGCACGCGCTTTGGGAAGGTCGATATACGCGACAAAGACGACGCTGCAACAGCTCTAAGGGAAGCAGAGGAGGAGATTGGGCTACCCCCTTCTCTTGTTGACGTTGTCACTGTTCTTGACCCTTTCACTACCAAGGTACTGTAATTAACTAACTCACTTGCTTACTTTCTACTACACTTCTCTTAATAATGTAGTTTCTTACTTTCTTTTAGTATGGGTTGATGGCGGTTCCGGTCGTTGGACTGTTGATGGACAGGAACTCATTCAATCCCGCACTAAATGAAGATGAAGTCGAACAAATATTTGATGCTCCACTCGAAATGTTCCTCAAGGTTCACTTTATATACATTTTCAACTTATGGAACATTTTATATTGTTATGATTCATTTAATTCTGAGTATTGATATATTAGTTCAGAATGAAAATCGAAGACAGGAGGAGAAGGAATGGATGGGAGAGAAGTATTTGTTGCATTTCTTCGACTACAAAACCACCAATGGTATGTCATATGTGATATATGCTCTGACTGCAAGGATCTTGATCAGCGCTGCGTCGGTAGTGTATCAAAGATCACCAGAATTCAATCTAGGCAACCGAAAATCTTGATTAGCAGTGCAACATGATAAGTGAAAAGCCCTAGATTCCATTTCAGTTTTAATTCCCATATGTTAGCTTTATCAATCTATATATTCAAATATTACCAAGTCCATTTCTGCTCAGTTTGCAACTACAATTTGTGTCGATCCCGCATTAGTTTCTTTGAGAAACTGGGGTGTACCCATTTAACTTTATTGAATTAGCTCAATCCTTTTTCAATCATTTACGAAAACTAGCGTAGTATGTGACAAATTTTTTTATATAATTAATCATTATATAATTACATAGAAAACATAAAATAAAAACTGGAATATTATAGAAATAGAATAATTAAAAATCTCTAATTCTTATCAAACACATAAACACTTCAAGACAATTCATATTTGACAACATTTGTTACACATTACTAGTACTTCTTTGTATAATGCATTTGTTGTAGTATTGGATCTTTTCTTGTTTTTGTCGCATATCAGAATCTACAAGCCTTTCTTGGTGGTAACTCTGGACGATGCAACATAAAATTGACCATGAGAGAAAACAGAACGTGTTACAAACCAACATTAGACAGGGATTGACCTTGACTTTTGTTGATTGTCATATATACCAAAACAAACACGCAATGGAAATTGTCTTCGTTGAAACTTGAATGGGAATGAAGTGTCTGATGGTGTCACGAGTAGGGGTGTCAAATCGGACGGTCGGGTCGGGTTTCGGTCGGACACTTTCGGGCTTCGGACAAATTCGGGTCGGAGATTATTCGGAATTTATAACAAGTCGGAACGAGTCGGCTCGGGTCGGGTTCGGACCGGACAATTATTTATCGGCCAAAACCGGGTTTTCGGACTAATATCGATCGGACGGTTTTCGAGTCGGACAATTTTCGGGTCCGGACGTGTTTCCTGTCGGGTCGTTTTCGGGTCTGGACATGTTTCGGGTCGGGTCGATTTCGGGTCTGGGCGGTTTTGGATCGGGTCAATTTTGAAAAAGAGAAGATTAAATTTTAAAAATGATAGTTTAAACTAATTAATATGTGAATGAATTGCTAATTGTCTATAATTAAGTAGGAATTGATCGAATAATCTTGGGTTTCGGAAAATCTTGAGTTTCGGACAATCTCGGGTTTCGGACAATCTCGGGTTTTGGACAATTTCGGGTCAGGCAATTTCGGGTCGGACAATTTCGGGTTTCGGACGAGGTTAGGATCGGACAATATCGGGTTTCGGACGAGGTTCGGATCGGACAATATCGGGTTTCGGACGAGGTTCGGATCAGACAATATCGGGTTTCAGACGAGGTTCGGATCGGACAATATAGGATTTCGGACATTTTTCGGGTCGGACAGTTTTCGGGTTTCGGACATTTTTCGGTCGGGTCGGACTCGTCCCGGACATAAACCTTTTCATTTTTTTCGGGTTTCGGTCGGTCTTTTATTCGGTCGGACCGATCGGGCATTTCGGGTCGAGTCTAATTTTGACAGCCCTAGTCACGAGCATGCGAGGAATCAAAACCGTGTACCCAATATTGTTCCCTGAAATAGTTTTTGTCTGCATTTAATGAGTGCAAAATTAAGTACAAATATAACGAGTACATATAAAAATTGTCAAGTAAAAGAGGGTTCTGAATTAATACTTGCATGTATAACATGAGTTCCAAGTTGAGTAGTGATTAATCACTGAAGGCGGCGACTTGACAGAAAGAGGCGACGGCAGGATGGTGGAGGGCGGATGAATGGATGTGGTGGCAAAGAGACGGAGTGACACGAACCGGATAAGCGTCCAATGACTACGAGGAATCCACCCAGCTGTCAAAAAGGTAAAGCTAAAACAAAACAACGTGATAATTTTTTTTGGCAAATTCAATCCAAACTGAAACCCTAGAAAACCTTAAGTCTTTATCCTCCTAAAAAGATATGTTAAAAATGGAATTGTCCAACACACAAGCCCCTTGGGCCGACATCCTCATCTTGGCCAAAAGGCCCATATTTCTCACGAACTTGATATGATTGTGCCAATAGCTCCCGACATCCAATGGACCTCATTTTGGACACATGAAAGATAAGCCCAAAAACGGACACATATCCAAAAATGAGCCCAAACGGATAATGGTCCGTCCGAACGAGTTGTTGCAATTTCTGACCTTGTATAAGCTATATCTTGATCATCATTTGTCCGTTGGGATTCTACTATGGAGAGCAAGTCATTTGGTTTTGGGTCCCAAACATATCCTGAAATGAGCCCAATTAGGTTAGCCAATTGCGAACGCCACTTTGTCCTAGTTTCAGCCATCTTCGACAACATTGCTTCTTGTCGTATTCTCGTCATGGGTTGTTCCAGGAGACGCTCCAGCGTACGTACATCAGGCAGCCTTCAGTGAAACTCGGCGAGGAGAGGATGATGTTTTTGTTGAAGTCCGAAACTCCGCCAAGAAAAATACTAGTTTTCAATGGGTTGATGTCGAGACCAGAAATTCTGCCTTATTCAAGTAGTGTATCCTTGATTGCAGAGACAGAAGCAAGGTCACCACGGAAAAATATGAGTAAGTCGTCGACAAAACTCAGATGTGTAAGCTTCGGCCTGCTGCATTTAGGATGGAAGCGAAAAGGAGTACTAGAGATCATTTGCTTGAGCATATGAGCCAGGTATTCAATAGCAATCACCAAAATATAGAGTGAGATCGGATCACCTTGTTTGATGCCTCTTTTTCCTGGGAAGAAGCCTTTGAGGTTTCCATTGATGCTCAAAGAGAATGTAGGGATGTGATACAAGCCTTGAGCCAGCCGATGAAGGTGCTAGGAAGGTTGAAACCTTCTAATGGCTCAAAGATAAACTTCCAAGAGAGGGAATCAAAAGCCTTGTGGAAATCGATCTTGATGACGGAGTGCGGAGAGATGCCAGCTCTAGAGTAATGCTTGAGGAGGTCATGACAAATTAGAATATTGTGTCTAATGGAACGTCCGGGGATAAAAGCACCTTGAGTGATGTCAATGATTTCAGGGAGGATGAGCTTCATACGGTCCACCGTGATCTTGGTGATGCATTTGTAGATTGTGTTGCGACACGTAATGGGGCGAAAGTCAGCGGGCAAGTTTGGACATTGGATTTGGGGGATGTGAGAGAGAGAGAGAGAGAGAGAGAGAGAGAGAGAGAGAGAGAGAGAGAGAGAGAGAGAGAGAGGTGGTTGTGGTTCAGGTACCGAGTGTGCAAGTGAAATGTTGTAGGAGGGTGTGAGTGATTCACCAAACAAACCCAAAGTAACTATTTTTTGGCGAATATTAATACCTTCATCAAAATTATTAAGGGTGCGGTTGGAATTAGAAGAATTTTTATGGTGAAAACGTGATAATAACTGGTGTTCATCCAAATGTTCATAGATTGAGATCTGGAGAGGATTTAGTGATTGGGTTGGTAGTGTTAGAAAATGCAAACTCTCATTTTGAATCCGATTATCCAAGTTGAATGATGGTCAATTAGTTCGGGCTCAGTTGTGGAAGGCCCATTGTGTGTGGTTGTCGTTTTGAGGAGCATCATGATCGATCCGCTAATCCCGAACAAAGACTTGTGTCAAGCATGCATTAATTAACGGAACTAATTAAGGAGTAAACTGAAAGACACGCGGCAAGTGCAGCAGTGATGACACGTGTCAGATTCTGCTTGGTACGTGGTTAAGGAAGGCGGTGTTAGTTTGGCGCCAAAAAGCGGCAGCCCGCCAGGCCACGTCAGCGTATATGGCGGGAAAATGAAGCAAAGTTCTTATCTATTCCCAGCCCCACTCTTACTCTCCGCCTCACCCATCACTTGTCGATATCCTCATCACTTCAAAATTTACTACTCCTATCCTACCCTATTTCTTTCTCCACTTTCATCAATCTATGAAAAGAAACATAGATACATAGATTTTGTTTGATTCATTTCAATGAACACTTTAACAACATCAAGATTTTATAATTTTTGATAATATATAATTAGAGATATTAACCATGTAAAACTCGTCTCAACAAACGTAAAAAGTCTAAAGAGGACAAACAAATAGGGACCGAGACTACATGATATGCATGCCTATGGTACAAATGTCATGCCCAAAAGACAGCACGTGGGGTCATGCTCATTAATACATGCAGCACTGTCACGTGACCCAGTTATGGCACTATACTATTTTATACCACCACGTACAATACACTTTGTTACTAAAGTAAACAAGTGGCCGCACAAAACAAATCAAGATCCTTGAGAGTATCATACAAGTTGAAATAATAATTTTTAACAAATGTTATTTTTATAAAGGAAGACAATACCAACAATAAATGTTAAAATTAGTTATTTATTTGCCTAATTCTCAAACTTGTCATTCTATATTAATTTTATCTATTAAATAAACCCAATACCCTCTTGACACATCATCAAGAATGCTATATGAAATGCTATTTGGAATGCTATATTTAGCATTTAAGTTAGAGAAATGGAGAATATCTAAGAGAATATTCTTGATTTCTTCATTTTTAGGTTGCTATTGAGGATTGATTTTGCTATAAGTTTGTTATAGTCATTTTTAGCATATCATTGGAAATGCCCTTATAGAATGAAATTTGAGCCTTTTACTTTAAACTAGTCCTGATGTATTAAAATTTACAAGAAATCACATGTATTTCACATATTGATTTTAAATCATGTAAAAGATCCCAACAAATTAAAAATGACCATCCATGGATGGTTTTCATCAGAGTGATAGTTAAGATGTATGAAATTACTCATTTGCCCCATTAAAATTACTGAAATAACTGGAATTTACCCCTGTTTACATTGATAATTATTTCTAATCTCAGGTCGCCTAATCCGGATACGGGGGTTGTTTGAATCAACATCAAATCGTGAAATTGGTCTCAGATTCGAAGGTAATTTTGAAGCATTTCTCTTTGGAATTACTAAATTTGATGAAGGATTGAGAGAGTAGGGATTCAATTAGATCAAATTGGGGAGTCCATAGCATGTTATTTGACGTCTTCCTCCTCCACCACCGCATGCAACCACCAACGACGAATCTTCGTAGCAGTACCACCTCTGCAAGAAGGGCTCTGACCTGGCGAGGTAGACAACCGGCGAGCTCAATACTTTGGTTTGGCGAAGAAAACAGAGAGCCAACAAGGGGGTAAAACCAGCGAGCTACCCTAGTTCGATCAAAGAAGAAAGCCTTAACATACGCAACCCCATTGTAATTCGGCGGCCTTCTTCTCCTACTCTAATAAATCATTTCCATTAACAAATCAAACCCGACATTCACTAGGAGACTCCAATCGATGGCGATAGTCATGCGAAGCAGCCGGAGATCTGGCCTCCTTGCCGGACGGTACCAACAACATCTCTGGGCCAAATCTGGCTTGATTCACTGTAAATAGGGGCCAATATCAATAATTTCAATCATTTTAAAGGGGCAATCGTAATTTCACACATTTTAACCGTCTGTGAATGATCATTTATAAGTTTTTGGACATTTTAGGTAATTTAAAATCAATACGTAAAATACGAGTGATTTCTTGCAAATTTCTTGTATCGGTGGTTTAATGTAAAAACGTCGTGAAATCTATATATATATAAAAATTGTTGTGTCTGATGAAGTAGTGTCAATTTGTACCTAATAAATGCTAATATTTTAAATTTGTATCCTAATTATCTATTATCTTAAATGTCAATTTCATCACTAACTATTAAACTAAAAACACATCGTCTTCGTCTTCTTCCTCCCGTTCGTCTTCGTCTCTTTCTTTGGTTAAAAACTAATATGGGTTAATTAGATATTTTAATCTATCTATATATTATATATCTATAATGATGCAGCTAAGAGCAATTGCAACTGTTGAGGTGACATCAAGATAACTACGAGAAGGGGTAACGACCACTTAATTTTTTATTGGGATAAACTTTTCTAATAGGACAATTTTGAAATGCTAAAAAAATTGGTACAATGTATTTTGTATTTTAACGCATTAGGTGATAGAGGAACGAGCTAAACATCAAAAAGTTATGTTTGTCTCACTTCAACATTTTTAATATCCTCTATTTACGAAGACCAAAATTACTTCTTTTTATCCGCTGAAAGAAGTCATCATGTCCTCTGTCGTTATGTTGATTGAATTGATTCACGTTGTTTATAAATTTTACTTTGTTGGGGTTACATTTCTTTAATTAAAGAGATTGTGAATATGATTAGTCCGATCAAACTGTGAGACGTCTATTAAACAACGTTAAAGTGTTAACCATATTGAAAAAACCGGGGTCCAATTCTAGTTTTAAGTAATTAGATACATGGAAACACGAATGCATGCGCTCAAAAGTAAACAAAATTAATGCATGATGCCATGATGCAATATTAATATGGTCATTGGTCAGTCAAAAAAACAAATTTATCTACTGAAAAATGTCTGTTTTATTTAACAAACTTGTTTCTTCTTCTCTGTGCACAGATTATCACGTGAATAGAGATTTATTAGTACTCCGTATATGCCTACTTGCATTAAATATGAATTATAATAGGTGGTACGTGCAACCAACAACCTACAGTACGTCTAGATCTACTTATTTCTTTCTCTAGAATAAAAAGGAGCATAAGTTTGCATTTTCTTTCTTTGTTTCTTAATTTATAAACACTCCAAAGCAACTCTTTTCAAACAAATAATTTCCTAAATACTTACTCGTGCAAGAGAATGATAAATTCTACAATAATGTTTAAGAAGAGTTGACTCACATGCGGCGGCGGAATCAGGATTTCAAGTAGTGGGTGCCTGTTCGGTTAAAAAAAAAATTTAATTGCAAAAGAATTTAACATAATTCTAATCAAATGTATACACAATCAAAGCTAATAATCATCTCAATACTATTCGCATCAAGGATCAAGCATACACAAACAAAATATATACATCAGCTCAACATTTTACACAACAAGTGTAAGAGTTAAGAACGTGAAACAGATGAAGGGTTAGAGCTAAGTTTTCTATTTTCTATTTTTCTTTAATTTATTAATAAAATATATATAATTTTCTATGTTTTAGCTCATCAAAACGTTTCCTCAGACATTTTCTCCCGTTTCCTTAGACGTTTCCTGGCGTTTGACGACGTTTACCTCAAACGTTTTCTCCCGTTTCACGACGTTGCACAAGTCCAAGATGAAGTTGCAAAGATAATTCTTCTCCTCAAGTTCATTAGTCTTCTCTTTCAGGTTCAACTGTTTTATCTTGCAACTTCAATATTTATTCTTTTGCATGTGGATGAATTTCATCTTGTAAATTCATGACTTTATCACGTTTATTAATTTCATGGAGTATGTTCATCAGTTTATGATTGCAAGTACATAAGTTTACTCTTGTAGGTTCATTGCTTTCACTGTGAGATTCATGACTGTGTAGGTTCATGAATTTAGACTTGCAGGTACAGAATTTGACTCTTGTAAGTTCATTAGTTTTTTTTAGGTCGTTTAACCCCGCACCCGGTTTTTTATAACTGACACTCGCTTTGGGCGCATCCCGGGTGCGTCCATTTTTTTTTTTTTAAACCGGGTCTTTTTTTTTTCTTTTTTTTTTGCCTTCAAACTACTCAAAAATCCGGTATGATTTTGGACGCATCGTAGGTGCGCCCAAAACTGAACCAGGTTTTTAAAAAAAGGTTTGGACGCATCCCGGGTGCTCCCAAGAGTGGGTGCCAGTTATAAAAAAGTGGGTGCGGGGTTTTTTGCCGTTTTTTTAAGGATTCATTAATTTTATCTTGTATTCATTAGGTTTGTTACATATTCATTAAATTTATTTTGTAGGTTCATGAGTTTTCCCTCGTAGGTTCATTTCTTCTTTTTCTATTTTGTAGTCTATGTGAGATTCGAACTCACATCATGTGTCATAAGACACATTGCTCTTCCATTTGAGCTAATAGACTTTAAAAGTACATTTATAAAGGCCCTTACTATTCACCGCCCACTCAAATTGATATTTATCGCCCAGTTTTTGTGCGTCACGCATGGATTAAAACCGTACGTCACGTATGGATTTTTTTTATTTTTTGCTTTGTTTTTTCCATAATCTTGTAGATAATTTCAATACGATCGCGTGCATATAAAATTTGTCCAAAACGAACATCGTTTGCCCCTTCAAAAGGCCAAAATACAAATTTATCACACATAATTTCTTGTATCAACAAGTCCGTTAAAACTCAATACACCATTTTTCAATTTTTTTATAATATGGTAGATAACTTAGCAAAGATTTTATTTAGTGATGGTAATACTTAATTTCTTTGTCGAGATGTGGTGTTCAGTGTTTAAAGATCGAAAAAAAGTGCTTTCTTCTTTAAGTAAGTTAGTTGATCGAGGAACCTCCGCCCAATAGAGGAACAGACGAGTTCTCCAGTGTGGACCGAAAGGGTCTCGCGAAAATAGGGCTTTCGGAGACCTTCTTCCGTCTACCCTTCGCCTAGCGGCTAAGCTAGGAGACCAAAATTCAACTAAGCGCTTTGAGACGGCCTAAGAGAATGAGTGGCTTAACGCTCTAACGGCCGGGACAAAACCATATCTTTCAATCTCGTATCTGACGGAAGTGCCTGAACTCCTTCTTTGGTTTGGAGAAAATCCACAATTACAATTTATAAGTACGAAGTAGTAGATTTGTTACACTTAATCATAATTACTCCACTGTTGTTTGTTTTTTGACTCTTTGAAGAGGCAAACGATGTCCGTTTTGGACGAATTTTATATGCACGCGATCGTATTGAAATTATCTACAAGATTATGGAAAAAAAGAAGCAAAAAAATAAAAAAATCCATACGTGACGTATGGTTATAATCCATGCGTGACGCATGGAGTTTTTTGGAAAAAAAAATTCGTGCGTGACGTATGGTTTTAATCCATGCGTGACGCACAAAAACTGAGCGGTAAATAGCAATTTGAGTGGGCGGTGAATAGAAACTATGTTTATAAAGCTAGAAAAAACATGATTGGAAATATACTATATGCACTTGTACATACTCAACTCGCAAATTGTCAACACAATTCAAACTAGAACCACGCCTACCTCTTGCACCAGAATTTTCAAGAAAATGAGTTTCCAAAAGCACTTCTTGCATGAAAAAACTTTGAATCTTTTCAGCTAGACCAGAAACATCCCCAATTAGCACATAGGCATCGATGACCTGCTTATATGGCACCAAAACTGAATACATGTAGTGATGCGGGGATAAGCCGCAGTTGCCGACCTAGACACCAAACTCGAATAGGAACTCGAACAGAGAAGAAAGGCGGAATTAGATATGAGATGAAAGAAGGATAAGTCAAATGATAGGCCAATTTGAACCAAATCAAACAACGATAAAACCCTTGAACTTAAGAACAAGAACCTTACCGAATGATGAAGAAACCCCAACGGATGATTACAACCAAACACAATGACTTTGGTGGGTCAAGGCACCTGGAGGTTGCTCTATGGAGTCCCGATAGCACCAACCTTATGGAGGAGATTGACACACACAAGCACAACTAGGGCCAACTGAACGACAATGCACACGGGGCACTCTTCTCACAAAAGCTCTTTTTTGGAAGGAAAAACGATAAACGCTGTATTCAATATCAAAGTCTGGGGGGGGGGGGGCAAAACAACAACTAAGGCAGCCTTATATAGGGTTCATAAGGATGTCAACTATAGGGTTCATAAGGATGTCAACTAAAAGAAATAAGTAAATAAAAGTATATCCTAAAATAATAATCCGTAAAACAAATAAATATCCGAAAATAATGTTTCAGGAGGAGGCCTCGGCGAATGAGCCGCGGGCGCGGTTGACTTGAATGAGCCGCGGGTGCGGTTATGGAGCCGCGGGCGCGGTTGTAGACATGTCGCCGACAGCTCTTTTTGAAACGGCTCGTTCTCCCTCGTCTGAGATCGGAATTGAGCGATTCCAAAGCCTAGAGTTTCGTCTTGAAGTCTAGTTTGTTTCATCTTCAGTACTTGACTTCTCATCTTGACTCGAACCGGATCTCTACGAGCTTGAATGGCTACAATACGAGCTCGGGCTACTATCAATGACTTGAATGATGGCTCATAGCGATCTTTAGCCCTAGCTCCAGTGGTTAGCACATCTTTAGATTTAGGACGAGGCGTCCTTGATGATAGTTCAGATGCTCCCGCATCATGTAGCAAGCAGAAAGGACAATAATTATACAAACTACACAAGGAGATCAAAATTGAAATGACAATGTCAACCAGATAATACTGACAGTTATATATTTATCTGGTTGCCCGAAATCTCTTGAAAAGTTCCTTAATAAAAGGCTTGGTCTTCAGTTCCTGGCAGGCTGGCACTATGTTTGAGCCTGTTGAGTTGGTGCATGCTTGCCCCTTGAATTGTTGTACGATCTGCTCAGCTAGAAACTCAATAATGAAGTTGAAGAGAAAACCGTAACCAACTTCGAGCCTTCAACACACCAACAATACTGCTCAAAGTGAATCTACATTAAGGCTATCTCATGTTTCAATCTTATGACTTAAACAAAGATTAACAAGCCTTCAACACTAGTATTCATGTTGTTCTTTCATTGTATTCTTCCTAATCAACCAAATAATATCAACTTATACATTTTCACATCTTGAAAAAACACCAGAATAATTTGTACCATGAGATCTAAGATTGAGCTAAAATTAAAATCAAAGATAGCCTGACATGGTCTAAAGGTCTAGATCTATGGCGGAGTGGCATGCTGTTATTTTACAAACAACATAGGAGGTGAGTTATACAAGTCATGTTTCTATTTTTTAAGACTATTTACAAAATTGCCACCGTCCCTTTCTTTACTCTTTTCATCTGAACCGTTGATGATAATAGATCAAAGTCAACTTAGATTGATACTCAGTTTTTATCTTAAGATTTTTTCTCCCTAGAAGCCGCCTCTATTAATGAAGTTGGATGAGGTGCGAATTTGCTTATGTACAAATATAAAGATAAATGCATATCATTTTATATTTACGTGCACATTTCTTCACATTGCACACAAAGATATGTGCATTAGTTTTTCATATATTGTTAGAGATATACACATATGCGAATATGTATGTATTTATATGTATATGACTATATGTGCATACCAACGTGAACAAAAGTACATGTGAATTTTCAAACTGTATATTCTGAAAAATTTACACTAAGATATACTACATTTTCATTCGTCGTCATCAACCTTATTCGTAAAAATTTTCATTAGAAATTAAAATTTTAGGTTTTGAGATTTTAACACATATTCTCGCGTTAGTTCGAAGCTCAATAATTTTAGGTTTTGAGCATTTTTATTAGAAATTAGTAATTTTCATTTATGTATACAGTCTTGATAAAATAGGAAGGTAAGTTTATATTTCAAATTCAGAAATTGATTAAATATTATCATTAGAGATATATAAATAACAAATAATAATGTATATTACAACTATAGAAACGAGTTGTTTAATTTTTTACCATTTTAATATATTTTTTTTTACTTATTTAGCTTATTTAGCTTATTTAACCTATAGAAAATATATATGACAATCAATTATTCTTTTTAGTTTTGCCTTATTTATTAAATTAATAGGATTATGACCCAAATTTAGCACATAATAATATATGAAAATATTGAATGCAATATTATTGTGATATTTGTTTACACTTATTTACAAACGATATTTAGGTAATAATTCAAATTAAGCAATTATTTTTAAAAATTAAACTAAACTTATATGAGGTAAATGAACTAAATCTTTAACCTAATTTATTTTTATATTTAAATTAAATTTATTATTTTATAAAACAAATAACAAGATATTGTTTGAAATCTCTATATAACTACTAAAACAAATCACTTTCCTCCAATTCTAGCTATGCCACGTGACATACTCTTCATTTAGGCCATCCACTTGACGTCATTTCATTGGTCACGATTTTTACTATTTATTGTAATTTTCTTAAAAAAATGATTATATTTGGACTTTGATCTCCCAATATCCTATTATGTTATTTTATAATTTTTTTTTTATGATATGACATATCACAAAATGATTGTTTTCTTAATAAATAAGAGAAAAAATTATATTTTTGTGTTATGGTAGTGTTTTAAATTATATAGTTTTATATATGTTGAAATTAATTTATTTAAATTTGTTAAAAATTGACCTATGATAATTTGATCAAATAAGATTTTTGGTATAACAATTCATTAATATTCGTTGTTTGTTATATTTAAAATTTTAAAACTTAATTATATATTATTATTATTTAAGATATGAACTTATTTTGATATAAAATTATATATTACATAATATGTGATAGTAGTTATTAAGTATACGGAGGTATATAAAGTGGATGAGGAGGGTAGTATTGTGGTAAAGTGGAGTGATGATCTTGTGTTGTGTGGTTAAGAATAAAACTAGTCCTCGTGTAACGAATAGTGAATCCTTTTAGAGTATCCAAGCGTATCGTAGAGTAGACGCGGTAGCAGGAGAGCGTGGAGAGAAGAAGATGTATGAGGGATGATATGCATGAGATGGAGGTTGGTGATTTGTCATGCTAATATGCCAGCTCATCCCAGCCCCACCAAACCAAACTCTTTCAATTCAGAACAAAAGAAAAAAGAGAATTTGGGAAATAAAAGAGCACTAAAATTAGGGTTTTAATAATTGTTGGAGCATTTGCGATTTTGGATCCGCCAACCATTCATCCACCCCTCCCTATTAATGCCCCAATTTGCAAAGACCGAAGAAGAGCAAATCACAGCCGACAGCCACGGCCACGTTTGCAGATTCAGTGAACAACACTCACATTCACAAGGTACGAGTAGTAGTATTCAATTGATTACTTTATTTCGCTTTCGCTTTTCGTCTTTTCTTCGGAATTCCTACAAAAATTTGTATATAAAATTCATGGAGATTTGCGTTTCCGTTGAATCTTCTTCCCCTCTCACTGCCATTTTTTCTCTCTGCATCCACTGCTGTGTCTGCACTGCTTTCTCTGTCGCGTTTTCACTGTTTTCTTTATCACTTTTCTTCATCTACGCACAATTTACCATTTCAATCTCTCTCTTTGTTTTTGACTGTGTGAATCAATCGACAAACCCTAGAAAATACGGAGTAATTCGTTTTTATTTATTCATTTTCTCTACAATATATTGTAGAGAGAGAAAGTCACAGCCATAGGTACCTAATCGGCTCATCTTCTTCCTCGCTTTATATCCGTGACAACTGCGGATCTTTAGTTTTTCCGCTTCTCTCTTTACTCTCTTCTCAGAGCGAACAAGAAAGGGAGAGAGTAGAAGAAGAAGAGGAGGATTAAAAAGGGGGCTTTTCTAAGGTTTCTCTCTATTTGTTTGAATAGGGATTGAGTGAGTTTTCGCGGATTTTATGTCGGCAAAGTCTGTGTTGCTGATTGGTGCTGCTTCCTTGAAGCTCTGGCTGAATCTTCTTCACTGTGTGCAAATACTCTTCTGCGTCTTCCAGCAGAAGGACCTTCTGTGTTCTTCTCCCGTTTCGATGCGTTTGAGGCCAAGGAGGTATTATGCTTAATTCATTTCCAAAGATTGGGTTTTTTGTTGTTGTTGTTGTTGTTGTTGTGGATATCTAGGGTTCTGGCTGCTAGTGAAAATGGGTTTTGATTGTTCATTTGCTTGTGTTTGTGCAGGACTTGTTCAGGAGTAGAGTGTTTCGGAGGATTTCACATAGATCGATTATCTCCCTCTTCATTTTCCTGAGAGAAACCCTCATCAGGATAACCCCTTAAAACCCACCAAAAAAATCCCCTTCATTCTTGCATATTTTTCTCCATCTCTTCCAAATCAAAAACATTCTGGGGTTTTGAGGGGCCTTTTCTAATCCTTCCTTCTTCCTCCTCCTCCTTTGTTTTGCGGGTTTAAAACTCGAAGATGTTAGGTTCAAGCATGCAACTACTAAGCCAAGATTCCTACTACACCAAGCCAAAGAACAAGCGAAGTATGATGGATTTGAACTCCATCAGAAAGATTCGAGTGATCTGCAGTGATCCATACGCCACTGATTCTTCTTCTGAAGATGAATCCCATGTCTATCCTAAGGCCCCAAAGAAGCCATCTGGTCACAAGAAGCGCTTTATCCAGGAGATCAGTCTCCCCATCTATTCCCCTTCAAGCAGCCGAACTGAAACTGAGCTCTCCTGCCAGCAGAGCAACAATGGAAGCAAAACCCTCCCAGATAAAAAGAGGGTTTTCGATAAACCCGCAAGAAGATCCCCTAACTCCAAATACAAGGGAGTTAGGCAGAGAAAGTGGGGGAAATGGGCAGCTGAGATCAGACACCCGATTCTCGGCACCAGACTCTGGCTCGGTACTTACCAAACCGAAGAAGAAGCCGCCCGTGCCTATCAGCTTAAGAAGATTGAGTTTGATGCTCTTGTTGCTGCTACAAAGAGCCAGAACGCTTCTGGTTCCAACAACTCGAATGATTCAGAGAGTATGCTGTCACATACCTCTTCTTCATCTGTGCTGGAGATGGACTCCTCTTCCTCCAAGGTCAGCTGCATTCAAGATAAGGGTGATGTTGTTGAGAAGAAAGATGATGTTGCTCAGAATATGACAGATGAGTTTGAAATCCTGAATTCAATTCCGATCGAAGAGGAATTCGAGTGCCCTATTGGTGATGGGCTTGATATGCAGCTGGATCTTGACTCACTGTTCATCAATGACTATGGGCAAGTGTTTGATGACCTCAGCTTGTTTGATGATCTTCCCCTTTGTGGATTTGATGGAGATGAGGCCAGTGAACTTCCGGATTTCGATTTCAACTTGCCCGACTTCGAGCTGGGAAACGAGGAGCTTGCTTGGATTGAAGAACCCCTCAACATTGCATGCTGTCCCTAAGTTTTGTAGCTAGAATCTAGTAATTTATTAGCATAATTATTTATTAGCCTACATATGTTCCTTCCCTCAGCACAACTTTTCATCTCAGTGGTCTGAACTAAGATCTCTGAGTTGATGGTGGTTTTTCGAGTGAGTCTTTCTTTCTACTTGTTTTTCTATGTGAGTCCAGGTATTGTGATAGAAGAGAAGAGGCCTTTGGGTTTTCCTGTGCTGTTAGAGCAGTCCATTGGTTCTCTTCCTTCCTAGTTTTGAGAGTGAAATGAATTATCAGATCTGAAACAATTTTGCTGAATTTGCTCTGTTGATTACTCATTGTGGACTGATGAGCATGTTTGGTGGAATTAAAGTAATTCTGCTGTTGTAGTAAAGGTTGAGGGCGTTTTCATGGTGGATTCTGAAAAGGATTGAAAGCTAATAGTTATTCCCGTACTCGGTTTCATGCCAAAATTCCCCACCATTATCTGCAGGATCTCTCTTAGATGCATAAAGGAAAGGCGGTGGCTGATTTGCTATTCATTGGCATGGCATTTTTTGGGTCCCCATATGATATGATAGGATAAGACTAGAATATAATCTATATATATATAAAAGTTAGTCGTTTTTGGCCGAAAGTAAATGAAAACGGTACCGGGTTCCGTTTCATTTACTTTTATTTTTCCTTTTTTAATCCTCTTTTCATTGTTGTTGATTTTCATTATACATTTCCTTTTTTTTTATTTTCAGCTATTACTAACAATTACAATTTATTACCGTCAATATTGTTGTCTCAGGTTTCTACTTCTTCCTCATCACCTCCTCCACTCCTTCATATCATTAGTTTTGAAAACCCTAACAGCATGCCACCTCCACCGTTGCTTCGTGAAGCAACCTTTCCTCACCGCCTCCTACGTCTCCTTCAACTCCGTTCAAGATTTCAGTGGTCGTCCTGTATACCCAGAAATTAGGGTTCCTTGAATTTGTCGAGATGTTATAAAATCATGGAGAAAAGATTTTAATCGAAGGAGAAGGCAAGATGGGTAGCTTCGTTTTGAAAACCCTAACAATTGGCCACCTCCAGTGCTGCTTCGTGAAGGCACCATTTCCTCACCTCACCGCCTCCTTCGTCTCTACAGTTTTGTAAACCCTTTGATTTACTGAATGACACATTTTGAATTTCTCACACTCACTTTATCAAAATAAAAAGGGAAAGGATTTTCTATCATTTGTAAAGGAGCCAACACAATAAATCAAGGTAGAACCGCCCATTGTTGTCGAACATATCGACCCAGAAAGTAGGCCAAAAGAAGCGCGCAAAGGCACAAAAAGCTAATAACTTGCAGGAACTTTGTCAACATTTTGCTGGGAGCCCAAAAGAAGCAGCTAACAGCATTGGCTGTAAAACAAAACTCAATCCATTAGTCCATCACTCAATTAACATAAAATGCCTAAACTAATTGATTTTGATGTTTTTGCAGTTTGCCCAACTACACTAAAAAGGATATGCAGACAACAGATGGCTCCAACTTCAGTTTTGAATAATCTTCAAAAACCAAGGACAAAGTGAGCAAGGATTCGATCTACAAACAACAAAATGACGCCAAACAAATTGGCATTACACCGTGAATGGAACATTGAATAGTCAAACACAAGCATTTGACTACATAGAATGGAAGGAGAGTAGAAGAGAATAGAAGAGTTGATGGACTTTTCAGTATGAACTTTTCAAGATTTTAGGTCTCAAAACCTAATACTGTTTTATTTTATGTGAGACTGTATATCCTGATATTGTTCCTGGTTTGTGACTAGAGGTTTTATCTAATCAGGAGTAATATGAACAAGACAATCTTTCGAGTGTTGAAGATCGATCACTTTGACACCGCTGAGCTCTAAATCAGTGAGGATTCTGTGGTGTATTCACATCAGGAAGTGAAGATTTTGCTGCAGCGAATTGCTGAAGGCAATCACGCTACTGGCGTTGCTGGTATGACCTCCATTTGATTGAATTTTCTAAACCTCAGTTTGATCTGAATTGTGGAGAAGTCAATTCATGTGAACCGTCCTCCTTTTGTGCTGATTTGTTTTGGTAGGCTGTATAATGTTTCTGGAAAACATTTAGGTATGTTTTCACCAGCTCTGATTGAGGTACGTAACCGTTGTCTTAAATATGTTGTCATTCAACCCTTCTGATTCTTTGGTCAACAGCGTAACCGTTGTTAGTAATTGCAATATTTGCTATTAAAATTTGCATTGAAGTCATCCCATTGATGAGCCCCTTAAATTCGTTAGCATGTTTTCATTGATTTTTTTTTCCTATTTGGTCTATTCCACGTCAATTTTGGCTCTATAAAGTCAGTTGCAATCTTGCATTTTTCAAGATACTCCAGACGTTCGGTATAACTTAGAGGAAATGGGATGACTGAAAAACCCATCTAATTTTAAGGATTAGAACATTGGCGTTTGATGCAGTTGTTGAAAAACTTTGTTTCAAAATTGGTGTCACGATTTTTAGTTCATCTTTGATCGTTCAATTTTAGACATCAACTACTTTTTGTTGATTTCTGATGTTCACCGCCTAAATTTTGTTGATTGTGGTTCTCAATATGTGATTGAATTTGAGGGGTTTGGGATTTAGGTTATGTTGGAGGATTGATTTTTGGTTGTCAGTTTTAGGGATTCACTTCTTTCTGAATAAAAAAATTTGTTGTGATGTTAAATGTGAAAACTTTAATTTGTGTGCTCTTAGAACAACTAAATTCTAAATGCAGTTCTTAGTTTGTTGAGTAGGAATGGAATCACTGTTTCTGGTCAATCGGTTTCGTTTTCTATTGCTTGACGGTTGTAAGTTATTGCATGCATCCTTATAATTCTTGTGCCCTTTGCTGCTATTTCATTTAATCTTGAGAGGTTTCCCTGATTGCTGAATAGTAAGTATTATCAGGACCGGTTGGCCTGCTGATATATTAAAGATTGGAATAGGAACATTCCCTAGGATTGAATAGAACTTGAGATAAATCTATGATCAACTTGATTGACTGTTGTGTGGATACTTGCTAGGTGAAACCCCTTCGCATAATATTCTCACTCAAACTTCCTCTGCTTGTTACTGGTTACTTGCGTGTTCTTGCAATCAAACTCCCCCCCCCCTTTGGTTACTTGTTACTAGTTGATATTTCACTTGACTGCATTGATTTGGTGTTTTGATTCCCTTGGTTTCGACCTCTACTTACTTGCTATACTCTAGTTAGTGTTTAGAGTTTTCTTTGATTTGGCACTACGACTTTAGCCACATCAAATTTGGCGCCGTTGCCGGGGAATTGAAATTTTTCTGATTCTGTGTTAATTGTGAAATTATCAACTGTTTGGTGTGAACCTTTATGGTTCAGACCCGTGCTACTGATTCATCTCTTGTTGCCTTTGACCCAGAGATTGAAAGGACGTTCCTTCGGAACCAAAGACCAGCTCTGAACCAAGAGAACGAGATGGGTGATCGACATGGACCGCCATTGCCTACTATGAGGCAACTCACTGCCCCAGACTTAAACCAACAACCTTTGGCAGTGAGGTTTCCTGAGATTGAAGAAGGTGTGAACTTTGAATTAAAAGCTGGTTTAATTCATGAGCTACCACACTTCCATGGCTTAGCTGGAGAAGATCCCAACAAACACTTGGCTCAATTCCATGCCATATGTTCTAGTATGAAGCCAAGAGGTGTTACTGAGGAGCAGGTCATGCTGAGAGCTTTCAGATTTACTCTGAAAGACACTGCGAATGATTGGCTCTATTATCAAGCTCCAGGGAGTATTGATACATGGGCTAAGATGAAAAAAGTCTTTTTAGAGAAATATTTTCCAGCTACAAAATTGAGCAGCTTGAAGAAGGAGATCACGAATCTTCAACAACACTCAACTGAGAGTCTCTATGAATATTATGAGAGATTCAAGAAGCTTTGTTCAAGCTGCCCATTCCATAGCTATACTGACCAAGATCTCCTTATGTACTTATTTAGTTGTCTGATTGATGAGGATCGTCGAATGGTGAATGCATCCTGTGGAGGTAACTTTTCAAGATTGACTATACCTCAGGCTACTGAAATGTTTGAGGAATTAGCTGAGAGCTCAAGGCAGTTTGGTAGCAGGCAAAGAACACAGTCAGTAAGTTCACTTGAGTCCGCTAAAATTCAAAGTGATATGAATGAACTGATAGATATGATGAAGTCTTTTATGCTGAAAAGTGATTCTCTTCATGATCCCAATGCTGAGGTAAACGCTGTTGGTGGATGGCAACCAAGGCCAAGGTATGATTCTCATAATATTAATTATCAGCTACCTAAACCTCAGAATTCTATGACTGTTGAAGAGATGATTAAGTCCTTAGCTCAGACTGTGATGCAAGAAAACGCTAAGACGGAATCAAGCATCCAAAATCTTGAAAATCAGTTGGGACAGATTGCTCAAGTTGTGAGTAAATTAGAGGCCAGGGAACCGGTAAGAAACCCGAGAGAGAACGTCAGTGCAGTGTTCTTGAGGAGCGGAAAAGCTTATGACGACTGTTCTGTGCCAAAACCGCGATCGCCAGATCTGAGTGGCGATCGCCATGAGATTACAGAGAGAAAAACAGGGTCTGCATCCCGACCACGATCGCCATGCCATTCCAAAAGCTGAGGTGCAAAATTATCCGCGACCGCGATCGCCGCTGGCTAACCGCGATCGCGGGTCTCCTGTAGAACCCCAATTTGTGCGACCGCGATCGCCAGTTGCTGATGGCGATCGCCGGGATCCCCCTGAGTACATTGAAAATTATGTTCGCCCGAATTTGCCCCCTCTGTTCTCTCAGAAGCCTGTAGCCCCCTTTCCTGAGGCATTGAAGGATACTCGAAGGCTGGAGAACGACAACGAAATCTTCGAAACCTTTAGTAGGTGTGAGGTAAACATTCCTTTGCTCAAACTTGTTAAGAGTATTCCTAGATTTGCTAAGTTTTTGAAAGAAGTTTGCACTATTAAAAGAAATCAAAAACTGAAAGGAAAGAAGAAAGTTGAAATAAGTGAACAAGTTTCTGCTGTGTTTCAAAAACGCATGCCCAAGAAATGTGGTGATCCAGGCATATTTAGCATTCCATGTGTGATTGGTGAAACTAAATTTGACAAAGCCATGCTAGATTTAGGTGCATCAATCAATGTTTTGCCTTACTCTTTGTATGAATCACTAGGCTTAGGACCTTTGCATAAAACAGGAACTGTTATTCAACTTGCTGATAGGTCTACTGTGTACCCGAAAGGGGTTGTTGAAGATGTTCTTGTTATGGTTGGTGATCTGATTTTTCCTGCTGATTTCTTTGTGTTAGATATGGAGCATGCTAATAATGTCACACCTATACTGTTAGGTAGACCTTTCATGAAAACTGCACAAACGAAAATTGATGTTAATAGTGGGACTCTCTCTATGGAGTTTGATGGGGGATAAGGTAGAATATAATATATATGATATGGATCCCATTGATAAGAATTTTCTATGTGTTATTGATGTGATTAAGCCTACTTATAAGGATGAATTGCAACATGTTTTAGAGAATCTCTTAGAGCCCCCCCAAAGAAGATATTGTTTTGTCTACTAACATGCAGGAGTGTCAGGCTAAGCCAGAGCCTAAAGGTAAGCTCTATTCACATCCTTTGGGCAATCGACCTTCATTACTGACCTCGCCAGGCGAGATACCATTGATGTCTAGTGTGCAGGCACTTGACATTGAGCTTAAACAGCCGCCTGATACGGTCAAGGAGGAGAAAGTGAATGAAACCACCTTCATTGCTAAAGACAAGGTGGTCAAGGTAAGAGGGACGAGATTCAAGGCGTTCCATGAGTGGTTCAAGAGAGAATTCAGACAAGAGACTGTTTTTACAAAGCCAAATGGCGTTAGTTAAATCTCTTGAGTTTCATGTCGAGCCACGACATAAAATAAGGCGTTGCTCGGGAGGCAACCCGAGGTTTGAGTTTGTTCGGTTTAATTTTCTTTTTAGTTTTTCTATGGACAGGAGGAAATCACCGAAGCTTAGGGTCAACTACAGTCAGTAGTCAATCTCGTTGTAAGTCGTATCTCTCGTCAAAATAAAAATCCGAAAATCTGAAAATCATCGCGAGAAAAAATAATATATCGGATTAAAAAAAAAAAAGAGTGCGGAAAAAAAAATATGAGAGAAAAGAAAGTAAGGAGTTGTATTACATCAAGTTTGGTTTCATTAGTACTATCATTCTAGATCTACATTCGCTGGAGCTTAGCTTGTTGGTGACCATGTTCTTTGCAAGAAGTTGATTTGTTTGGGTCGCCTTCTACATTGGAGGTATTCTTTCTTTTGCTTTAGATGAGCTATGCATTCTTGGATTACATTTAGTGCTCATCTAGTTTCTCATTCTACCACACTTTGAGTTTTATTGGAGGAAGGTCATCTGACCTTGTATGTGAGTCTTTTGTCTCCTTCCCTGTGTTCGTTTTTATGTCTTCCATTTTATTGAGGACAATGCAATGTGTAAGTATGGGGGAGGATAATGTATTCACATGTATTTATTTAGGTTTTGGTTGTATCTGCATGAGCTTATTGAATATATATTGTATGAAAAAGCCACAAAAAAAATTGAAAAAAGGCATACAAAATCCTTGGATAGCAAGATCTATGCAATAAGAAGGTGGCTTGACCGGCATTAGGCTGGGGCAAAAATAAGTCTTGAGTGATGTGAGTTTTGTGAGCCTGGAACAATTATTGAGTGGTTGGGATGAAAACCCGAAAGGGCGCCCAAGCAAGATGAGTGTTATAAAAAAAAAATTGAGTGTTTTTAGGATCTTTATCATCTTGGCGTATGGAGACATAAGAAGGAGGCGTATAGGAGGATTCAGGTAGGCCATTTGGAGGAATAAGGTGTAGTTCTGAGTATGTGCTTATTATATCACATTGTTCTTTATTGTTGTTGTTATGTTTGGAGGAGCTTATTGGTTATGTAATCACTAGGAAATATTCTTGTACTTCCTGAGGCTTTGAGGATTTTTTTTATTGTATGGGTAGCTTTTCTGTAAGTTACTCGGGACAAGTAAAAGTCTAAGTATGGGGGTATTTGATACGCTGCACTTTGTATAGCGTAACTAGGGATTATTACATTAGTTTAGGAGTATTATCATATGTGTTTCGAGTCATTATTATGTTCTGAGATATTTATTAAGAAGTGAAGAAATGGATATCAGAACCGAAGAAGATTGAAGACTTGAAGAATGAAGAAGCTTCTGCGACGCCAACCGCGATCGCCACTACCATCCAGGCGATCGCCATCATTCAACAGAAGCCATTCCAGAAGAAATCAGCGACCGCGATCGCCAGGCATCTATGGCGATCGCCATGGGGCGACAGACACCACGGCAAAGCTTGACATGAAGACCGCGATCGCCAGGCATCTATGGCGATCGCCACAACAAGGCCGAAGACATTCCGGACTTTCCTTATTTTCCTTTGTTTGTTTTATTTCTTTTTCCTTATTTCCTTATTTCGTTTAGGATATATCTTTTACCATATATTTTTACGGTTAGTCTCTATTTAAGAACCCTAGTTCTTTCTATCTTTCCATCATCTTTTCCATCAGACAATTTAGTTTTGCAACCATGAGCAGGAACTAATCTCCATTGTTTTACTTAGCGGTTGAAACCTTCAGTTATTAAGTTGTGAGATTTCTAACTCTTGTTCTTTTCCTATGGGTTTGTATTAATTCTCTTGTTCTTCATCTATTGATTTCTATTAGTTTTGCTAGCTTGATCACCTAGTTTGATTGATCGTTTTCTATTGCTAGACTAGGAATATACGGTGGAATTCCTTGTCATTGTAGCACTCATATCTGCATGATCTGGTAGTTGATTGCTTTTATGAAAGAGAATTGATTGCATGTTAATACTTGACGGTTGTAAGCTATTGCATGCATCCTTATAATTCATGTGCCCTTTGCTGCTATATTATCTAATCTTGAGAGGTTTCCCTGATTGCTGAATAGTAAGTATTATCAGGACCGGTTGGCCTGCTGATATATTAAAGATTGGAATAGGAACATTCCCTAGGATTGAATAGAACTTGAGATAAATCTATGATCAACTTGATTGACTGTTGTGTGGATACTTGCTAGGTGAAACCCCTTCGCATAATATTCTCACTCAAACTTCCTCTGTTTGTTACTGGTTACTTGTGTGTTCTTGCAATCAAACCCCCCCTTTTGGTTACTTGTTACTAGTTGATATTTCACTTGACTGCATTGATTTGGTGTTTTGATTCCCTTGGGTTCGACCTCTACTTACTTGCTATACTCTAGTTAGTGTTTAGAGTTTTCTTTGATTTGGCACTACGACTTTAACCACATCAAGAACCGTCGCCGGGAAAAGCTCCGCCGTGACGCAGCTCGTCGGAGGTGTCGGGATCGGGTCCATTTCGGTATTATCTTGAGCGGAAGAACGAGGTGGTTGCGAATCCATTGCCGGATTTGTGTTTAGAGGAAGGAATCGATCGGAATGAAGAAAAGAATAACTGGCGCCGTCGGGAGTGAAAACGGAGAGGAAGAATAAGATGGAAGAAGAAGTGAGGCGCAGGTTAAGGTTTAAATGACCCCATGCGCAGATGTTCTACGCACATATATGTGCAAGTGTGATCTGCACACAACGTCTTCAGAATACGAAGAGTCGTGCGCAAATGTTCAACGCATTGGTCATTTGTACGTGTGTCATACGCGCAAAAAAATGTCAGACCACGCCATAATTTCAATTTTTATACGCAAAATAACCCTGCGCGCTGAACTTAAGTGCATAGATCTGTACGCGGATGTCCTGCGCACCATATTCACGTGCATTTAGGCAAAAACCTGTGTGCATATAGGCGTTCCGTAAATATATTATCTTTATTAGTTAAAATCTTCCATAGTAACTTAATTTGTAATTCGCAATTCAAATCTTTAACTCTATATAGCCCTAAACCTCCAACTTGTTTTGGTCTATAAATTATATCCCAATTTGTTAAAAACGTGAACCTGAATGGTTTTGTTTCAAAATAAATTATTTATATATTCTATCAAATTTTTGACAAATTATTTTTGGCAATGAGAAACAATTAGGTTATAGTTATTTGTAAAAAATTTAGTGTGTTTTTGACAAATTCTTTTGTCATAAAATTTGTAATTTAAATTGAGTTCAAAAGACAAGGTTATTTTTGGAGTGTTAGTTATATTTGTTGTTGTTTGAAAAGAGGTCTTTTGATAATGTATCGATAAACATGATAAATTTGTAAATATTTGTTGTGTTTTTTTAATGTACATGATGATAGTTAATGTTGCATTTGTTATAATTAATGTTTCATCCACAAAACATAAAGAAAGGAATGCGCATATCGTTTCTTGTTAATTGCATGTTGGCATTTTTTCCTTCATTTTGTAATGTTCCTGCTAGATCTCTCATCACTATTATGAAAATAAAGGATGTAATAAAGCCTTCTTCTTGGAGTCCAAATTGAGGTTTACACGTTGGACCTGGTTCGACAAGAATGGAAAAGGATGATGGTTTGATACATTACATTCCTAATTGAACCCATATGTTGTTTATGAAATCCAAATTTCTCTAGAATTTTTTCTATAAACCAACATTGAAATTTATTATAAGTTTTTTCATTATCTAGTTTGTGTACCATCCATAACCTCTTACACTTTTCACGGTTATGAATAAGTGAAAATTTTATGTGATATTAAAATATAATCAAATATCGATCAATTTCGAACAAATGCTCCGTGCCAAGGGTGAATTCTTTTTGGTAATAGTAATTGTAGGCTATTGAGTTTACTATAATTATATAAATTATGGTACCAAGTCAATAGGCCTGAAGTGGTAATTGATATTGGATTATCACTTTTTAAGAATAAATCAATAAATGACCGCGCGCAACCAAATAGTAGAATTCCATAGTGGGAAAATACCTATACAACTTTAGAGACTGGCTGTCCCACAATGGGCAAATAATGTTGACAAAGTTATGCATTAAAAACATTCGGGTTTGGGCAATAATTGATTATCCTCCTCGGTTATTAACTAAGGAATAATATGTGGATTTGTATGTTTTATATTCTGTGTGTGCGTGCGTGGATTAAAACGAGTATGCAAATCTCTTGTAATTGTTTGTTTTATTGACTCAAAATTAGACGTGGCAAACGGGTTGAGCGGGTCGGCTTCGGGTCAATCGGGTTCGAGTCGAAAACGGGTTCGGGTCAACCTATCGGGTTCAAATGTTCGATCTTTTTTTAAATTTAAATGCAATAAAATATGGAAAAGTGGGCCCCCCGACGAGTTTTGAGAAGTTCAGGTTGATCCGGGTTTGACCCAACGGGTCTCGGGTCGATTTGGGTTTGAACTCAACGGATTTCATGAGTTTTCGAATCGGGTCCGGTCGAGTTTTTTTTTTAGATTGGGTCGGGTCGACCCAACGGGTTGGGTCACCTTTTGACAGGTCTACTCATAATCATTGTATTTTATATTGTCTAATGATTAATAACAATTAATATTAAAATTAATTCAACTTCCATTAAAAAATTTAGTTTTGATTTAAAAAGCTTTGCAAATTGTGAATTGGTAGGAATAAACAAAAAATAGTAGGAAATTTAAAAGGCATAGTATCTTTCAAATCAAGAACAGAACAAAAAGAAAATTAATAAAGTAAATAGGGAAATAAAGATTGTCATATATAAAACTAGAAACGGGCCTCCGCGCTACGCGCGGGGAAATTACAGTTTTTAATATGATTTAACGTTGTTTAATAGGCGTCCCAAAATTAGATTGGGCTAATCATATTCACAACCCTTTATGATATAGAATCTAACCTCGACAAAGCAGTCTCTAATCTTTGTTCTATCAAAAAGAAAAAGAAAAAAAGTTTAATTAGTGATTATGTTTTTCCTGAATGTTTTATTAATCATTTTAGCAATTGACACACAACTACCTATGAATTCGTCTCTCCCTTTAAAATCATCACATTACCTAATTAGCTCGGTGCTTTTTTTTTGCCAAACAATTAGCTCGTGTATTGGTGTTCCTATTTTATTAGGGCTTAGATCAACAGACTGAAACCCGCGTACGGGTCTTGCATAATTATAATTTCTAAAATGTTTCATAATAGATATTGAAATGATATTATATCATATAATCAAATGAGTTTGATGATTTGTACCTCTTCTCTCAATTCACCAAATTGTTATATCATTTGTAATATTATTGTAATATACGGGACATAAGTTTTTAAAAATATGATTTTTAATATTCTTGTAATGTACAGGACATAAGTTTTTAAATATATGTTATTTGCGTATGCAATTTGTTCAATGCTCTATATGCTAAATTTTTGTTCAAGTCTTGTTTGCAGTATTATTACCAACTCCACAGATTTTGGTATATAAAATAAGGTAATCTATTTTGATTTATTAATAGCCAAGTTGGTGAATATATGATCTATTTTTCTTTCTATAACTCATTACAATTGAATAAACTCGAAGACCAGTTATTAAATGTCATTTCCCCATTGTATACATTTTTGACGTGTTTACTAAATTATCATGCTTGTTGGAAACTGAGTGTAAATGTTTGAAAACAACATGCTAGCATATTGCAATATGTAATATTGTTTACAATTACTAAAATTAGATGCAAACGGCCTCCGATAAGGGCTCAAAGTTTGGTACTAATGACGAAAAATGTAGTTTAGGATAAGTAAAAAGTAAACACTTCAAGCACAAAGAAATTGAAAGAGGAAAAAATGCATACCATATAGTTCACAACAGATCTCCCTCTTTGTATAAATGTAGTAATTGCAAAAGTTAAATCCTTTTACAAAGACACATGATACATGAATTGAATATAGGAAATTTAGATTCTTTGGTAAGTCGGTTCTCTAAACTCGTAAACCTGCATATTATTTGTATATATATATATACTCCATCCGTCCCAAAATATGAGTCTCATTGTACAAAAATATGTTGGATTAAGGCAAATGCTTTAACGTACATAAGTGCATTGAAAATGATGAATGTAAAATATTAAAATAATTCATTAACCAATGGGAGAAGAGTTTACAAATGAAAAGTACATAAGTGCATTGGAAATGATGAATGTAAAATATTAAAATAATATGAGTAAGGGTATAATTGGAAGAAGTTTATGGAAAAAAATAGAAATGAGACTAACATTTCGGGACGCCCAAAAAGGAAAATGGGACTCATATTTTGGGACGGATGGAGTATAATTTACTAAAGCCTTCATGTGTACCTTTGAAAAAAGTTATTGATATGACTTTTTACTTTTTACTTTATTAATCTAATGATAAAGTCAATTACTGCAAAATCATACCATCCACTCCAAACCTCTGTCCACATGAGAGGTTTGTAACGTCTGTCTTAGTAAACACATAAAAGTAAAAGTCGTTGCAAGTATATTAATCTGTCACAATAAGATCATTAACTATTAAAAAATTTATTTTGAAAAGAATTAAGATTGTCAACAAGAACACTGGAACTTATAACGGGATCAAGAGAGTCATCTTCCTTGCACATTAACCATGGAACACCAATATCTAATCCAACAACAATGTTAGCAGCCCATCTCATGTGATCACAACCTTCTTGTCCAAACATCTTTCTTTGCATTTTATATTTATATTCGATCTGAAAACACAAACTGATAGCACATAATTCAGTTTTTGAAATCAGAAACTCAAATTAATTTGACTAATCTTAATTACAAGAGGTCATGAAAAAAAGAGTCAATGAAAACATACAACATTGAGTGATGATAAGGCATTGAATTTCATGTGTACAAGAGTGATTGCCATGGAATTTCTTTTTATTATTGCCTTCAAAATGCTCAAAAATTCGATCTAGTTTTGGGCGAATTCTAGTTGCGCCCAAAACTGAATCGGGTTTTAAAAAAAAGGTTTGGGGTGCCAGTTAAAATTTTTCGAGTGCGGGATTTTTCCCCACAATCATACGGTCAAGTATGTGCGCGAGGGGGAGAAAAGACAAGTAGACATCATTCACTGTCATCTATGTAAGAAGAAAATTACCACAATCAAAATTGAGGTTGATCGGTGAATTTGAAAGGGAGAGTGGGGATCGAGGAATTGGGGGTTATCGGCAGTGGCGGATCTAGAAAATTTCTACCGTGGGGGTTCGTATTAGAATTAAGATTATAAATTATGTTCTCTTTTTCTTGAGTATTACCAATTTGATTTAAACATATTCAATATAATATTAACCCACATTTAAATTTTAAATTAATTTAATTTATTTGTGGTAAAATCAATAATAAATATTCTTCTACTTTTTATTCTTGTATCAAATAAATATCTTGTACATAGAAATATCATATAAAAGTTATTCTTTTTCTCTAATATTACCGATATTTAGTGGGTTTGATAGATATTAAAAATATAAAAACTCTGTATGTAAAAATTACATTTAGTTTCCTTACATTTTTAATAATCATGTTTCTCTGTTTAACACACCTCTTACTTTTCTTACCAAAATTCAAGAATAAAATAGAAAAAATCTCTATATAACTACTAAAACAAATTACATTTCTTCAATTCTAGCTATGTCACGTGGCATACTCTACATTCAGGCCATCCACCTGTCGTCATTTCATTGGTCATGATTTTTTATAATTTATTGTAATTTTCTCAAAAAAATTAATTAAATTTGGAAAATCGTGTGCAAAAATATTACAAAAAGATTGCTTAAGATCTTTCAGATTACAAAAAGATTTTTATGTGTTAATTTTCTAGATTTTGACCTCCCAATATCCTATTATTTTATTTTTATGATATGACGTATCACAAACAGATTGATTTCTTAATAAATAAGAGAAATAATTATATTTTTGTGTTATTGTAGTGTTTTCAATTATATATTTTTATATATGTTGAAATCAATTTATTTAAATTTGTTAAAAATTGACCTATGATAATTTGATCAAATAAGATTTTTGGTATTAAAAATTCATGTATATTCGTTGTTTATTATATTTAAAATGTAAAAACTTAATTATATATCAATATCATTTTAAGATATAAACTTATTTTCATATAAAATTTTATATTACATAATACTCCTTACTACTAATTCACTATATCGAGTTATATAAACCCGCGCATGGCGCGAGACCTAGTCTAGTTTGTGTATAAAATTAAAAGGCTAAAATGACTTACGTTATATTACATGAAAAATAAAATCAAACCAACTTCATGTAATTCTATTAATTACTTAGTAATTAATTACCGTTGTGTAAATTGAATTTTAAAAATATATATTAAAAAGCTAACTACTTATATGATACTAAACCAGAGGAGTATAATCAGTATATCACATTTTTACTTAAAATTTAAAACAATTGAATATCTAGTTTGGAAAATTTTAACTGTTGTACAGTTTTACCACAGATCTAATGAAAGAAAAAAAAGGAGGGTGTTTAATTTTTTAGCAAAACGCTTTGTTTTGATCTTTTGGACATCTTTTTAAATTAGAAAAAATGATGTTGAGGGAGCAACATTTATGAGGTACCAATTTCATTCAATTTTGGCATTGAATAGCCAATCTTTATATAGATAAGATATGACAACTTAATTACAAGGAGTTAGTGGGGAGCCTAGACACAATATGGGCCCCCACTCCCTTAACAATCGCAAAATCAATTCTAGTAAATATATGTGCAGCAGACCGTGTCCCAGTATCCTGAGCTTGAGCAAATTTCTGAATCCTAATGAAAATGGTAGATTTATATGTTTGATCTTTGTTCTTTGTTTCTAGTACGTGTCTTTGAATTACATAAGTTTGCTATATTTAAGTAAGAGTTTGCTATTTTTATAATTAATTTTTTTTATCATGGATATTTAGTAAGCATTGATTTTCAAGTTCTAATAATGTGGTTTCTGTTTGTTTTAATTGTTTACTAGCCACGGGTTGCCCTGCTACGCAGAGCTCAATTATTTATTTAAATATATTTTTACTATGATATACTAATTATATATGAAATGCGATAATTTATATAGAATTATGGATTTATCAAGCTTCATGTTCGCGCGTGGAAATTATAGATTTTCGTATGTGATTTAATGTAATTACGCATTATTTTTTATATGTTTGTTGTTGTTATCGAATTTGTCAATATTTGTAGTTATAAGTATTTTTAATTTCCTCATATTTATGTTTGTAGTAATTTTGGAACATTATATTGGTTCATATATATAATTTTATGGAAATGAGTCAAAAGTCTCAACCTTCAACGATTTGCGTGCAATCAATGAAATTTATGAAATTTGACTACATAAATTTTAAAATACGAATATGATAAAAGTTAAAAATTACACTGGTGAAGTTGTATTTTTAATTTAATAGTCATTCTTTTTAATCATTAAAAACCCAACATGCAAAAAGGAATTTTTATTAAAACCATTAAGGTTTAAGAATGGAAGATTAGGGGTATTGATTGTGGTGGAGATAAGTATCAATTACATTATTTTTTAACAAAAGACAATCAACCTTTTAATATATAAGAAGATAAAATTTTAGATATTAAATTAAATAAGATAATTAATAATGAAAACAAAAAGACTTAATTGGATTTAGAATTAATCAATAAGACTTAAATGAATTAGAATTAATGACAATTAATTAATAAAAATGAAAAAGACTAACATAAATATAGTATTAATTAGGTACCGATTTCATTCAATTCGTTCGTTGGACAGCCAACTTTTATATAGATAAGATATACATTATTTATATACATTTTTGTCCAAGATTTGCTTTCGATTTTGGTCTTCTTTGTTTCAAAAAGAGTTTAATCACAACACATCCATTATAGTGAAAATTCCAAATTTTATCTGAATCATGGATTTCAACCCTAATTGAAGGATTATACAACAATGATCCTATGTAATATAGGATAAATGATTAAAAATGATGTTCTCATAATAGTTGGGAATCCTTGTATGTTATAGAACTCTATCTAATATCTCAAAAGCATTATGTTGTTGTACTAGATTTTCGCCATGTATAAGAGAATCCTTGAAAATAGTGATTTATCAGGGAAAAGAGTCATGTAATAATACTTGTTAAAATGATAAATGAGAATGAATGTGGAGCCTTGGATAAAGAGAGATCCAAGAGCCCATATGATGACACGTGACACTCCTTGTCCCCCCTTGTCCCCACCGCCGGAGCGCCGGAAGTCCGGCGGGGGTCCGGCGACGGTCCACGTGGGGTGCCACGTGTCATTATATGGGATGATGAACATTTAAGTATGAGATGATGAACATTCAATTGGTGAACTTTTATGTATAATGTGATGAACATTCAGTAGAGTATGTACAAATGAACATTGTGATGAACATTTATGAACACTTGATGTTCATCAAAAATTGGTGAACATTTAAGTAGAATGTGATGAACATTCGGTTGAAAAACTTTTAAGTATAATGTGATGAATATTTATGAACGCTTGATGTTCATCAAAAATTGGTGAACATTTAAGTAGAATGTGATGAACATTCAGTTGGAAAACTTTTAAGTATAATGTGATGAACATTTATGAACACTTGATGTTCATCAAAAATTGGTGAACATTTAAGTAGAATGTGATAAACATTCAGTTGAAAAACTTTTAAGTATAATGTGATGAACATTTATGAACACTTGATGTGCATCAAAAGTTGGTGAACATTTAAGTAGAATGTGATGAACATTCAGTTGGAAATCTTTTAAGTATAATGTGATGAACATTTATGAACACTTTATGTTCATCAAAAATTGGTGAACATTTAAGTAGAATGTGATAAACATTCAGTTGAAAAACTTTTAAGTATAATGTGATGAACATTTATGAACACTTGATGTGCATCAAAAATTGGTGAACATTTAAGTAGAATGTGATGAACATTCAGTTGGAAATCTTTTAAGTATAATGTGATGAACATTTATGAACACTTGATGTTCATCCAAAATTGGTGAACATTTAAGTAGAATGTGATGAACATTCAGTTGGAAAACTTTTAAGTATAATGTGATGAACATTTATGAACACTTGATGTTCATCAAAATTTGGTGAACTTTTAAGTATAATGTGATGAACATTCAGTAGAGTATATACAAATGAACATTTATGAACATTGTGATGAACATTTATGAACACTTGATGTTTATCAAAGATGGTCCGGCGGCAGTCCGACGGTGGGGACAAGGGGGGGACAATGGGTGTCACGTGTCATCATATGGGATGATGAACATTTAAGTATGAGATGATGAACATTTAGATGAACATTCAATTGGTGAACTTTTATGTATAATGTGATGAACATTCAGTAGAGTATGTACAAATGAACATTGTGATGAACATTTATGAACACTTGATGTTCATCAAAAATTGGTGAACATTTAAGTAGAATGTGATGAACATTCAGTTGAAAAACTTTTAAGTATAATGTGATGAACATTTATGAACACTTGATGTTCATCAAAAATTGGTGAACATTTAAGTAGAATGTGATGAACATTCAGTTGGAAAACTTTTAAGTATAATGTGATGAACATTTATGAACACTTGATGTTCATCAAAAATTGGTGAACATTTAAGTAGAATGTAATGAACATTCAGTTGGAAAACATTTAAGTATAATGTGATGAACATTTATGAACACTTGATGTTCATCAAAAATTGGTGAACATTTAAGTAGAATGTGATGAACATTCAGTTGGAAAACTTTTAAGTATAATGCGATGATTATTTATGAACACTTGATGTTCATCAAAATTTGGTGAACTTTTAAGTATAATGTGATGAACATTCAGTAGAGTATATACAAATGAACATTTATGAACACTTGATGTTCATCAAAGATGGTCCGGCGGCGGTCCGATGGTGGGGACAAGGGGGGACAAGGGGTGCCACGTGTCATCATATGGGATGATGAACATTCAATTGGTGAACTTTTATGTATAATGTGATGAACATTCAGTAGAGTATGTACAAATGAACATTGTGATGAACATTTATGAACACTTGATGTTCATCAAAAATTGGTGAACATTTATGAACACTTGATGTTCATCAAAAATTGGTGAACATTTAAGTAGAATGTGATGAACATTCAGTTGAAAAACTTTTAAGTATAATGTGATGAACATTTATGAACACTTTATGTTCATCAAAAATTGGTGAACATTTAAGTAGAATGTGATGAACATTCAGTTGAAAAACTTTTAAGTATAATGTGATGAACATTTATGAACACTTGATGTTCATCAAAAATTGGTGAACATTTAAGTAGAATGTGATGAACATTCAGTTGAAAAACTTTTAAGTATAATGTGATGAACATTTATGAACACTTTATGTTCATCAAAAATTGGTGAACATTTAAGTAGAATGTGATGAACATTTAGTTGGAAAACTTTTAAGTATAATGTGATGAACATTTATGAACACTTGATGTTCATCAAAAATTAGTGAACATTTAAGTAGAATGTGATGAACATTCACTTGGAAAACTTTTAAGTATAATGTGATGAACATTTATGAACACTTGATGTTCATCAAAAATTGGTGAACTTTTATGTATAATGTGATGAACATTCAGTAGAGTATATACAAATGAACATTTATGAACATTGTGATGAACACTTGATGTTCATCAAAGATGCTCTGACGGCGGTCCGGCGGCGCTCCGGCGGCGGGGACAAGGGGTGCCACGTGTCATCATATGGGATCTTGGATCTTTCTTGATCCAAGGCTCCACATTCATTCTCATTTATCATTTTAACAAGTATTATTACATGACTCTTTTCATTTTTTTATAGCTATACTTTTGTTTGATTTGTATGTTATTTAATATTTTCTTTTATAATATACAATTTGCATATATTTTATATTAATCACCTAATTACTTTTGCCTGGAGCATTTAAAACGTAAGGGCCGAATTTGCCTATATCAAATAAATCATAGTACAAACATAAAGTGGTAATAGTTTTTGTTATCATCAAAAGCAAAAAAACCTTGAAATGATACATTTTATATTTGAATAGTAACTCTTATAAAGATTAAACGATTTCACCACTAAGGCCCGTTCTCAGTTAATGCTTATTTCTGATAGGTTGCTTATACTTAGACAATATTTTTTTCTCCTCAAGTTGATTAAAATATAATATATTTTATAATTGGCTTTTCTCATGTGATAGAGTATCCTACTCTCTCCGTCCCATTTTATAGTGCTCATTGTTGCTTTTGCACGGGAATTAAGGAATTAAGAGAAGTGAAGTGAAAGGGAGAGAGAATGTGAGTGAGTGTGAGTTTTTATGTAGGAGAGAGAAGAAAAAAAGTGGTTTTATGTGAATTTTGAGGTAGAAAAGTGTGTAAGAGAAGAGAAATTGGTGTAGTTTTTGAGGAAAAAGTAGGATAAAAATGGAAAGAAGGGGAATGAGAAGAACTTTTCGGGACGCCTTAAATAGAAACGAGAACTATATAATGGGACGGAGGGAGTAGTTATTTACAAGTTATCTTAGTTATTTAGAAAAAACAATAATTTTGGCAATTTTCTAGATTATTACTCCCTCCGTCCCAATTTGATAGTCTCATTTGATTTTCTGACACTATTCACGAACCGAGAGAATCTTGTAGATTTCTTCCAATATATAAAAAAGAACATAGTCGTGTGGGGTCTTATTTGATTCGTCTTAATGAGTACTTTAACAATCTTAAAAAATTATAATTTTTAGTAACATACAATTAGAGTTATTAACGATACAAAACGTGTTTCGACATATGTGTCGGAATCTAATGGGACTATCAAAATGGAACAGAGGGAGTACATCTTTGACAAATGTTCCGCAAAGGAATCGGTTGAGAGTTATGTAATGGTGAACAAATTCGATTCTGGACAAATAATTGGATTGTTTATTTTAACCTTTAGTCCTATTTTAATTCCAATATCTTTTATATTGATTCTACGGTAGCAGAATTTATCTTGCCTTCTAAACAGTGAGATTATCAAAAACTTGCATATACCCTTCCACAACATCTTGTACAAAAAATATGCTCAATCTATATACCTCAATCTCCTATTAAAGACAAAATAATTTGGACTCCAAATCCAAGTGCCAAATTCAGTACAACTTCAGCGAGAAACTAAAAGAAATTCCCCAATCACTTCAATATAAATTTAATTTTAAATGGATCTGGAATTTGAAATTTCCACCCAAAATACAAAGTTTTATTTGGAAAACGATAGCTGATATTATGCCTACGACCGAATGTCTCCACAAACATTATAATAGAGTTCCTAATTATTGTTCAATGTGTAATGGATTAATAGAGACTAGAAAACATTTCTTTTTCGAATGCCCAACGACGATCCAAACACTTTATAAGTTCCAAGCACCACTAGTGGAAAAAACACCTGTTGAGGCGGTCAAAAACCCCCCTGTTGAGGCGGTCAGGGGTCGCTGCAACAGGGGGGGCTGCAACAGGTCATGAGCTGTTGAGGCGGTCGGGAGAGTGACCGCCTCAACAAGTGTTTTTTTTTTTAAAATATTCGGTTTGAATTTACAGTAACCAGCCTGTACAGAGGTAGCTAGAAAACCTGATTCAATCATTCTGAACGTCTAGTTCCACTTGCAGATACATTTCACATACAATATGTACGTTCAGTTTCAACAGAATATATGCAAGTACAAAACCTATATATTATTCAAATATCCAAAACATACGCTTAAACTATAATAGATATTTGGTTGTAAAGAACTTAGCCCATTGCTCACGAACAACATCGAGTTCCTCACTTGTATAAGGCGCACTCCTCTGAACATAGACCTTCAAAAACATATAGTACATCGTCTTAGTCAAGTAATTAACATGAAAAAAATTAGATTTTACATATATGAAATGAAAGGATAACTACCTTATCTAGTGAAAACGTATATAATCTGTGATATGTATAACTTGAAAGGATAACTACCTTATCTAGGATAACTACCTTATCTAGGATAACTACCTTATCTAGGATAACTTAGATAAAAATTGAAAACGTTATAAGAATATATCACGATTTATAAACTCAGACGTTGTGAAAGATGTATATAATCTGTGATATGTATAACTTGCAATACATGCATATTGTGTAAAGTAACTACCTTATCTAGGAGGCGAGATTACTTTTTTACCAATTACTCCCACCCCTTCAAGCCTCCCTACATGACGAGATTTCGGAAGGCCTATTGGCTCAAGCCTCGACAAAAATTCAGCTACGTATTCACATATCTCTTCATGAAAGATTCCCCGAATTATACTACCCTCTGGATTCGCCGGATTCTTTGCTTTGTCTTTTAAAGACCCAAAATATCTCTCAAAGGGATACATCCATCTTAAGAACACCGGGCCACATAACTTGATTTCTCGCACTAAATGGACAATTAAATGCACCATTATATCAAAGAAAGAGGGCGGAAAGTACATTTCAAATCGACACAAAGTTTCAACGATATCATCTTGCAGACTATCCAGTTTCTCTGGATCAATCACCTTAGCACATATCGAACTGAAAAACACACACAGTTTTGTTATAACATGCCTCACGTGTTTCGGCAATATCCCACGAAGTGCAATTGGCAAGAAAACATTAAGCAGTACATGACAATCATGAGACTTCATACCGATCAACCTCAGGTCTGAGAGAGAAACTAGACGTTTTACATTAGATGAATATCCCGATGGCACCTTAATGCCATGTAAGCACTCGCAAAACGTCTTTTTCTCCTTTCTTGACATTGTGTAACACGCCGGAGGAAGAAAAGTCCTTTTACCATCCTTTTTTTTCACGGGCCACAAATCTGGACGCATATTCCTCTCTTTCATATCTTTCCGAACTTTCTTATTGTCCTTAGTCCTTCCGGGAATGTGTAGCAAAGTCCCAATAATAGCATCACACACATTTTTTTCAATGTGCATCACATCGAGACAATGACGAACCGACAAATCTTTCCAATAAGGAAGATCCCATAGTGAAGATAATTTCTTCCATAAAACACCCTTTTTAGACTTGGGCTTCATGAACTTGCCATATTTGGTTTCAACATTTTTAATACGTTCATAAACCTGCGATCCCGTTAAAGGTGCACGAGCCACTCCTTCCTCGGTGTGACCATTGAACTCTTTCTTCTTCTTACGATAAGGGTGATACCGACTAAGGAACTTCCTGTACTTTACAAACACATTTTTCTTGTAATGTTTCAAGTATGTGGGTTCCATGTCTTCTTCACATATTGGGCATGCTTGTTCTCCTTTGGTTTTGTACCCAGACAAGTTTCCATATGCTGGAAAATCATTTATGGTACAAAAAACCATAGCTCGCAGTGTGAAGTCTGAGTTGGTGTGTGCATCGTACATTGAAACACCTTCATTCCACAATAATTTCAAATCCTCTATGAGTGGCGCTAGATACACATCTATGTCATTTCCAGGTTGCTTAGGCCCCGAGATGAGGAGTGATAACATGATATTCTTGCGCTTCATACACAACCATGGAGGAAGATTATAAATCGCAAGAAGAACCGGCCATGTGCTGTGCTGAGTGCTTAGAGTGCCATAAGGATTCACACCATCTGTACACAGAGCAAGTCTCAGATTTCTAACCTCCTTGCCAAATTCAGGATATTTCTTATCGATATTTCTCCATTGAGGAGAATCAGCAGGATGTCTAAGGAGTCCATCTTTCTTCCTCCCTTCTGCATGCCATCTCAGATTTTTTGCTTGTTTCTTTAATGAAAACAAACGCTTAAATCTATCTATGATTGGAAGATACCACATAACTTTAGCCGGCGGCCCCTTCTTAGCGGAATTTACCCCTTTACGCTTGTAACGAGATACACCGCACTTTGGACACTCATCCAAATTTTCATGGTCTTTTCTGTAAAGAACACAATCGTTTGGACAAGCATCTATTTTGACAACCTCTAAGCCAAAGGGACACATCACTTTCCTGGCATAATAGGTAGAGGTGGGCAACTCATTGCCTTCCGGCAAAACTTCACTTAACCACTCCAATAAGGTCGTGAAACTCGAATCAGTCCAGCCACTCTTCGATTTCAAGTTGTATAGCATTGACAAAGCTTCTAACTTGGTAAATTTTGTACACCCAGGATACAAAGGCGTCTCAGCAGCCTTTGTTAGTTGTTCTAACACCTTAGGTCGTTCATCCAAGCGATCTCTCACCCCATCCATCATCTCATTCATTTCATCCTCTTGCTCATCATCATCATCATCATCCATCTCATAATTCTCAGAAATGTTATCATCACTCTCATCACTGTCTACCTGAAGATCAAATTCGTTTACACTAGAACTTGGACGATCAGGTATTTTCTCTCCATGCCAAAACCAAACATGATAATCTTGCTTAAACCCACGACGAAATAAATGATCCTCAATCTCATCAATGTCTGCTAACCTCCTTACATTGTTACAATCACGGCAGGGGCAATAGATTTTTTCGGCTTTTGTACTCTGTTGGTTGGCTAAAGCACATCTAATAAACTCCCCAACCCCACTCAAATATTCAGCTGTAGTATGATCACCGTACATCCAACGACGACTCATTTCTAATAACTAGAGAAAACTGTAGAAAGACCAATACATACATAACATTGAAAACACTCATTGAAATAAAATAAAATTATTTGGATATCTAGCTAACAAAACAATATCTCATGCAAAACTCATTAAAATCACTCATCGACATATTTCATTTGCTTTCCTACAATTTTTATCAAGTCATGCTAAAAAGTGACAAAATTAAGTTTAGTTAAATGAATTGACTATATAGACAAGAGGTAGAGCATAATCCTAAACATACATGAAAGGTATTAACAAGAACTAGTAAAATTGACAAGATTAAGATTAAATTTTCGTTTAGGCATTTTACCGAACACTTGGAGTGCATCAAAATTTCCTAAAGAACCAAAACAACATAATCAATCAAAATTCCACCAAATAAGGGACTAATCACCCACAACAACAAAAATCAACCATTCATACCACAAAAGGAATCAACTCATGCACATCAAAATCCGAAAACAATTTGCAAAGGAGGAAGTTTCACCTACCTCGATGACTCGAAGGACGAAAGCTGGAGGAGGAGGAGGAGGCGGCGAGGCGAGGAGGAGGCGGTGAGTTGGAGGAGGCGGCGAGACGTGGAGGAAGCGGCGAGGAGGAGGCTGCGAAGAGGAGGAGGAAGCTGCGCAGTCGACTGAAATTAAACGAAGGAAATGAAGCTGCAGTACGTTCGCGCTAATTAATTTCAGAAGCAGTTGAGGCGGGCAGTCATGCGCCCGCCTCTAATTTTTTTTAACCCTCTGTTGAGGCGGGCGCATGACTGCCCGCCTCTAATGTTTTTTACGCGGCATCTGTTGAGGCGGGCGCATGACTGCCCGCCTCTAATTGTTGTTATATTTTGAGGCGGGCGCATGGCTGCCCGCCTCTAATTGTTTTTACGCATCTGTTGAGGCGGGCGTCTTACTGCTCGCCTCTAATGTTTGGGCTCTGTTGAGGCGGGCGCCTGACTGACCGCCTCAACAAGTCAAAAACACAAATATTATTTGAGGCGAACGGATATTTGCCCGCCTCTAAAGTACCTGTTGCAGCGAACTAAACGACTGACCGCCTCAACAGATAGTAGAATAAGACTTTTTGCGTCGGTTTTTAAGGTGACCGCCTCAACAGGGGGGCTGCAACAGGTGTTTTTTCTACTAGTGCACTAAGTAATATGAACTTTATAAATCATGGTAATGATTTCAAAAACACATTAGATAATATAATAAACGATAATAGAAATACAAAATTTAAAATTGAAGTTCTTTTTTTTACTTGGTATTATTTATGGCTTTACAGAAATAAGCGCGTATTTAGAAATTCAAACAATAATAGTAGATCACCGACATAAATAGTTTTTTTTTTCGATTCCAACAATGGATGAGCACACATAACAAAATGAAAGGAACAACACAAACCAAAAACTAAATAGAAAATTAACTAACAACCAGATATGGAAAGCCCCACCAAAGGATTGACAAAATAAACTTTGATGCTTCTTTCAATGAGTCAAATGAATCTTATATTGGATGCATAGTAAGGAACTCTGATGGCAAGATCGTATTTGTTGATAACAGAAAAGTGAGGACTTCGTCGGTACTCAAGGATGAAGCGCTAGCTGATCTTAATGCAATAAAAATCACTTCTTTATTTAATTTTAAAATATCATTGTAGAAGGTGACAATCTTACGGTAATTAATTCTATAATAAGATTATGGAAGATACCGTGGGAAATTAAGAATATCATTCATGATTTACATGAACTTCTCTGGAAGTTTCACAATATTAAGTTTTTCTATTGCTACAGAGAGGTTAATCGAGCTGCTGGCATACTGACAAGCCCAACTGCTAATAATATTGTTTTTAAAAAGGCTTTGATGGATATTCATCAACCACAAACTTACTTGATGATTATATTAGGAATTTACGTAATCAATTACAACAAACTAAACTGCTTTTCATTTTTCTTTCTTTATGAGAATCATCCGTTTGGATGATTTGGAACTTCCATCCGCTTGAGAGGGAGCTCCTGTCCTTACTTGAGAAAAAAGAAAGAAAGTATGTAATAGTATTTAATAGGTTGATACAACAGTACATTAATCAAGTGATTAATTTGTAGAGATGGAGTTTTGGGAGTGATAATTGAAGCATATAGTCATAGATTTTGATAGGACATGCAAGGTGGTTGAGTGGTGGGTACGGCGTGCATGACAAAATAATTGAATTTTTCATGTTGCCTAACCTAACCCCATGTGAATTGGACCCCTCCCTCCCCAGCCTTTGATTTTTGTTGCTGTTTGAAGCAACTATCCATGCATGCTTAGACAAATAATAACTTAATTTCTTTTGATTAAAACCATTGATAACTCATTGACTTTACCTAGAAAACTACGGAGTATGTCATACACATGGCACAGTTACCACCGGATGAAATCCTTTCACATGGTGCCTAAATTATATTTTTATACCAAAAACACCGGATCTTCTTAACAGCTCAACTAAATTGAGGGATCACGTCGCTTTTGGATTTCAATCCCTGCCCGGAACAGGCCAACTAGACGGTCCTTACAAAGGGCGAGACTAATTGCACTCAAATAGATTGATGGACATACGGAATAACCAGCTGTATTTCTCGGCATTTCTCAGCACCGCGTGAAGCCGGAACCGTGAGCTTTGAAAACTTCAAAAAAAATATCTCAGCTCACGATTTCCTCTTGATTTTATAATACGTCTACGAATTTAGAATTCGTGGAGTTTGAAAACTTTTGAAAATCCGCGCGTTGCCCAACTCCCTGCGGAGTTACACTCGTGTCAGACATGACACGAGCGTAAAAAGCCTTTCCGCTTACAAATTATGGAGTACAATACATATTTCTACGTGATATGACATGTTAGCTACTCCCTCCGTCCCCTTTTGATCTTCCCATTTTAAATGGGCATATTTGTCGATGCACATTTTGTTTCGTCAATATCTCTCGTTACAAGTTAGTTAAAATTGTAAAATTTTGATATTGTTTAAGTACTCATTTATATGAATCAAACAAGACCAATTATGACTATATTTTACTTTATACAATAGTCAGAAATTGAAAGATTCTCTTCGACCGTGAATAATGTTAAAAAAATAAATAAGCCTTATATTTAGGGACGAAGGGGAGGAAGTAGGTAACTAGGGAAATGAGTTAAAAAAAACAATATGATTAGGAATCCCTTTTCACCATCTACATCCGAGAAATGAACATTTGAGATTAGAAATTCAGCATAACTATAATATTTAGCTACATCACTTGATGAACATCCGGCGTTTTATAGTTCTCACATAAAATTAGCTTCATGCTTAATTATATAGTTCTCCCTTGTTACATGTTTTCTTAATTAGTTTATATAAATCATTTTTTTAACTATATCCTAATTTAGGATATAAGTTAAAGAGAAAAATTACGATAAGAACAAAGATTAACGTAGAAAAAATAAAAAATTTCGCGTTTATAGATAATAAAATAACGTTCATAATTTGAGTTGTATAGGCGATAAAAAATTTTGAGGTCATTTTCAGAAAAAACAAACAAATAAAAGTTCACAGTAATTACAAGTATGCCACCACATCTCTCACTGAAAACGTTCAAAAAAGTTATGGCCAACATTACTATCCAGAATATGAACATTGACGTGTACTATTTGAACGCGATCTGTTCGTTTTTTTTACTTTAAGAGTTATTTTTAATTAATAATAAAACATAGAATATAAAACCCTTGATATAAAAGAGCTTAATTTTTTTATTTTAGAATAACTTTTTTGGATGAGTATATCTTTCTATTATGGTGTGTTGGTTTTTACATACGATTAATAATAATAATAATAATAATAATAATAATAATAATAATAATAATAATAATAATAATATTACTAATAATATTAATAATATTATATGAAGTAAGCGGAAAAAGATCCGGTGAGGATAAATTATTAGGTTAAGACTCAGGACACTTTCGTGTTCATGTGTTATGTGTGTGTTCATCAGTCATAACGTTTGTTTTCATACGCCAGAGGATGTGCATGTCGTACTGTGTGTTCATTAGCGAAAATGTGTTCATTAGCGAAAAATGTGTTGATACATTATAACATGTGCGTTCATGCGTAACAATGTTTGTGTTCATCGTCCTTATTTCTCAACTTGAGATTCATCCTCACGACCTCACCGGAACTTAACCCATTAAAGAAGAGGCGTTTTAACCCCGCACCCGAAAAATTATAACCCGCATCCGTAATGCGCCCAAAAAACCGAAGGATTTTTTTTTTTTTGCCGTCAAAATACTCAAAATTCCAGTTTAAGTTGGGCGCACTCAGGATGCGCCCAAAACTGAACCGGATTTTAAAAAAAATGTTTTGAACGCACCCGAGATGCGACCAACGTGGGTGCCAGTTATAAAAAATCGGTTTAGGGGTTTTTGTCCGTAAAGAAGTCTAGTGGTTACGCTTAGTTATTAAAATATTTTATACTATTAATTAGTTTATAGTTTGTAGTTTATATTTTATAATTTATTTTAATAATATAGTTATATTTTATACTATTAATTAGTTTATAGATTGTAGTTTATATTTTATGATTTATAATTTATAGATTATAGTTTATAGTTTACGATTTATGTTTTATAGTTTAAGTTCATTAATAACTCAACTTAATTAGATTGATAACATAATAATAGATAAAGATATATATATAAGATAAAGATATGATATGATAAAAGATAAAAATTGATATTTCTTTTTGTTATATAACCTATTAGATATGTTTTTTATTTTTTTATATATTTATTTCAAGATATATATTAAAATATAAAGTCGGACGATGTGGATGATGACATGGTGGATGATGTAGCATAGCTTAGAGGTCGACACATAGGCGAATTGAATATAAGGGTGACATGTGGCAAAACAACGTTCTGTTTTAATATATGTATGTATAGATATTGCCTCATTGCTTCCGTTGTTATATTCAACAATAATCTAAGGCTACTTTCTAGATGATCGCATTGGTAAGGGTTTGGTGACCTGTGACATAGTAATATGATGGTTACTATTCACAAGGACCACCAAATTGGTGATGTAGTTCACATCAGAAATGCAATTAATAAACATCTAAATTAATAACAAATCTTCTAAAAACGACATACAATACTAATTTTAATTGGTAAATGTTACATCTATAACACATATTCTTCAATCCTTATATATAATTACTAAACCAAAATACCTTTCTTTCACCCTACTTATGTCATGTGACATACTCTTTATCCGGTCCATCCATTTGTCGCAATTTCATTGGTCACGATTTGTTATTATTTATTGTAGTTTTCTCAAAAAATTTGATTAAATTTGGAAGATCATGTAAAAAATATTACAAAAAGATTGCTTGATCTTTCAGATTACAAAAAGATTTTTATGTGTATATCTTTCTACTCCCTCCGTCCCAATTTGATAGTCTCATTTGATTTTGTGACACTATTCACGAACCGAGAGAATCTTGTAGATTTCTTCCAATATATAAAAAAGAACATAGTCGTGTGGGGTCTTATTTGATTCGTCTTAATGCGTACCTTAACAATATTAAAAAAGTATAATTTTTAGTAACGTATAATTAGAGATATTAAAGATACAAAACGTGTCACGGCATATGTGTCGGAATCTAATGGGACTATCAAAATGGGACAGAGGGAGTAGATTTTTACCTTCCAATATCCTATTATGTTATTTTATAAATTTATTATTTTATTTTGATGATATTATCACAAAAAGATTGATTATTATTTTTTTTGCTTTTTGAGTTATGGTACTGTTTTTAATTATATAGTTTATACATGTTGAAATAAATTTATTTAATTTTTTTTTTACAATTGACCTATGATCAAATAAGATTGTTTGTATAAAAATTCATTGATATTTGTTGTTTATTATTTGTAAAATTTTAAAACTTAACCATGTATTAATATATTTTGAAGCTATCAATTTATTTTCAAATAAATTTATATATAATACGAAATACTACTTACTAACTAACTACGAATTATAGAAATCCGCGAATGGCACGAAAACTAGGCTAGTTATTATAATAACACATTGTATTTCCCCTTGCTCATAAAACACATTTTCAGTTAAATTTTATTCGATGTTCTGCGGTTTTATTGCATACCCTTATGCAAATGATGATTGTTTATACATTGATGGTAGTGTAATCGTTTATTTAGTATAATGACGATTCATTCAAAAATCACGTGGGAAACTGTTAGCTGAGTACCTGTTGGGATTATTATCATCACACTTCATGAATCGGCACGACGATCCTAATATATAAGGTCATAAGTTCTCCTAGAAGACTTAGTATTGGTATGAAAATGTAATGCAATGAACGAACTTCACTCGGAGAGAAAATAATTTCAACATCCACAAAACACAGTCTATTTTGATGAAGGAAAGATACATCATACAAGTCATGGAAATCAATGCTTCTTCTCTTGTTAATGGAAAATGCAAGCATTGCGTCCCTTATATGATCGAGACACGTTATGTATTCAACTACAGTCCTGCTGCTCGAATGCATGTGTAGATAGTGCATGTCGTAAGTTCGACAATCACACGAAGAATCGCTATGCATGTAGTGATCCCATATGTTCACTGATGTGAATGTGATCCAATGGAAAATATAGGGCCTAGAGTTTAGTTTGATGCCTTGGCCTAAAGTTTAGCGTTATTTACTAGTCTAATTTCCGTGCCATGTGCGAGTTTATAAAATTCGTGGTTAGTTGGTAAGTAGTATTTCGTATTATATATAAATTTATATGAAAATAAGTTGATAGCTTAATCTTATTGATACATGATTAAGTTTTACAATTTTAAATATAATAAACAACAAATATAAATAAATTTTTATACATAAATCATTATCATATGTCAGTTTTTAACAAATCACTAGTACAAATAATGTCATTTATCCCGGTTCCGTTTAGCTATATATCACGGTTGTGATCAATCTTTTTCCTTACTATTAAGGGATCAATTTTTTTGTGATCATCACAAAATAAGATAATAATTTTTTTAAAATAACATAATAGGTTATTAGAAGGTAAAAATCGTAGAATCGTAAGAGTCAATAAAAACCGTAAGATTCTACTGAATTTCACAATTCTTTGCATTTTGTTTAATAAAAAAGGAGGTTACTGGGCTAATTGTCAAAACTCAATAAAACAAATAGCAAATTTACAACATTTGATTAACATATTTTTCAGATTTGACATGCCTTTATAATTTTTCAGATTTACAACATTTAATTTCGTAGAATCTTACAATTCTACGATTTAAATCTATGATCCGATTCAAAAAGACCTCTGCGATCCGATCCTAAAATCTCGATTTTAATAACATACTAAGCACCAAAGAAGTTACATTCACTCATTGTTGTACCACCAATACATACAAGGGTGGTAGCAGCACGCAAAAAACGTGTCTTTAAAACAGCTCATTGATTCACTATCTCAACTTCAACCGTCCATATATAATAGACGAACATCATTCACTACAGCTAGCTAATTACTTTAACCTCTGATGTGATTCTTCGCATGTGTATCAATCCCATTTCAAACTTTCTAAATAAATTACTAACATCCCACAGTTTTTGTTTATGTTTTAGTATTCAAATGGTGCAGCATACCAACATCCCACAATTTTTATTTTAGAACTCAGGGGTACAAACTGAACAAACAGCATTATGAGAAGGAAAATAAATAAATAAGGCAATACAAATTCAAGAGCAAGAAGGGTGCTGCACCCGCTCTTGGGCGTATCCTGGGTGCGTTCAAAACCATTTTTTAAAAACCCAGTTCAGTTTTTCTAAGGACATTTTCCCCCTTCCTATGTTGACCACACTGCCCACATAGGAACGGTTCCATCTTGTGATGCACTAGCAATGCTGGATTTAGGAAGGCCCAAATTTGGAGCCCAATCCGCATGCTTCAAAAGAGAAGGGAAACAACCTATCCGAAGCCAGCTTGTAAACTGGGTCAAGCTCACCCGATCCAACTAAAGCACCCTGCAAAACATTAAGAATTTGGAACCTCAACTCAAAATTCATTTATATCATACAAGCTTCCAATCAAAATAATAATATTACACAAAAACAAAGTAAGTTCAAGTGTCCAAACACCTTAGGTATTGTACTAATGTAGTACATGCAGATGTCAACACCGAAGAATATGCTAAGTAATGTCTTAATCAAAATATGCAAATTACTTTCCTAAAATTCCACGACCTAGACCTGGCCAAATTAGTGCTTGGGTCGGGCCAAATTCAAAATTCCACATCCTCCCAAAAGATTGCTTAAGGGTCCGGTGGCCATTATTACAAAAAAATGTCAAAACTGGGTTAAACTCCGTACTAAAAACATTCAAAATCTATTTAGAGTCAGAGAGACGGAGTGGAGTGTGAAAGCTTTCAATGCTCAAATTAGGTTTTTTCCTTTAGTCTTTAGAGATAGTTTTATTATTTAATATAAATTATTTAAAGTTTATATTAATAATTTTTTTATTATATAAAATACGGGCCGTGTAGGGCCGGACCTAAGGGCCCATACTCTTATACCATATCCTTTCCTATTTAAAAAGGGTATGACAGCGCCGACTCTAATGGGTAAAATTGTTTGCCCGCATCCTCCCAAAATTTAGGGTGAGTTGGGACTGACCCTAGTTTGCCCATACTCTGATACCATATCCTTTCCTATTTAAAAAGGGTATGACATCGCCGACTCTAATGGGTAAATTTTTTTGCCCGCATCCTCCCAAAATTTAGGGTCAGTTGGGACTGACCCTAGTTTGCCTAGGTCTACCACAACAACATCATATCAGAGTTCAACCATATTATACTATTCAGATCTAATATCAATCACAACACATATGAACAACCATAATTCACAGGGATCAAAAGGAAATGCCAAATCAAACAAAAAAACAGGTGTCTTTGCTAAAGTGAAATTCATCCAGACGTGAAATGGAACAAGGAGAGAAAGCCTAAAACTGTTCTCAAAGTGGCATATCAAAATAGATAAAGACAGAGTGTTACCAGATGTTGTGGGCACGCCAGACGTGAAATGGAATAAGGAGAGAAAGCCTAAAACTGCTCTCAAAGTGGCAGATCAAAATAGATAAAGACAGATTGTTACCAGATGTTGTGGGCACGCCAGAAAGCCACCAGAGATCAGAAACGGGAAGGAAATCGCTATAGATGGATTGGAGGGATTGATGAATCGATGGAAAAATCAAAGACTTGAAAGGATACAAAGGGAGAAAGTCACGCGCAATGACGATCAACAAACAACGCCGTACAATGTATGTAGTTTCCTCATAAGTTATAATGCACATTATGTACTGATATACCTGTGGCGATGGACCCCGACACGAATCCAAATCCATCGTGTCTAATACATGTATCCAATGTATGTATCATAGCCAACTAAGGTAAGGATGCTTTACAATAAGAGGTTTTTGCGCCAAATCACCCCTTATTTGGGCCACTTTGCGCCAAACCACCCCTTATTTGACTTTTTGCAAGGAACCACCCAGTTGTGTCATTTTGTTAACACCGAGCCACCCCTCGTTCATTTCCGTTACTTTTTCCGTTAGAGCTTGTGAAATGTCATTTTTACCCTCACTTTTTTTAAATATTTAAGGGCAAAACTGGAATTACATGATATTTTGCCAAAATATCGCGAGATAATGTTTTTACATGAGATATTCAATTAACTTTTCACCACATTCATTTAACCTAATTTTAACTTAACTCCACCTTGTCAGACCAAATCTGCTATTCCATCCCCAACCTCCGACTACTCCTGTTCCTGCTCCTGTTCCAGTCACAGCTCCATTACCGCAACCCCAAGAACCACGCCGCTCCACCACCTCTCGCCTCTCCAACTTCTGTTGGGACTTCCTCCAAACCAAACACACCACCACCTCCCGAAACCCCCAATTCGTCCAAGCCCATTCAATTTCAGGAACCCTAAACCCCCAAATCCCCCAATTCAATTTCAGGAACCCTAATCCCCAATTCAATTTCATGAGATATTCAGTTCCCTAATTGCGATTTCATCGTTTTAATTCGACGCTTTTACAGAAAGAGAGGTCTGGTGGTTGTAAGCTGGGAGCGGTGGTTCGGCAGCGCCAATGGCTCCGGCCGTCACAGGCACTGGATCTGAACTCACACCAAAGAGGAAATTATTACCTCCTCCAAATCAGACAACCACCTTCACTTCATCCGCCATTGACGACCACCTCCAACCTCTCCTCTCTACAGATTCTCACTCCTCTCCCTCCAGAATTCAAATCTGCAATTCGGAAAACCCTAGCAACACCACACACCGAACAAAATGCCTCGCTCCGATTCTGAAAGCGACACCATCCCGCTTCATCCTTCCTCTCAATCCGACATTGACGAGATCGAGAATCTCATCCCTTCCTCCATTCAAAGTAGGGATGAGCAGAATCCGGTCCAGACCGGATTTTTGGACCGACCCGGACCGGTTTGGACCGACCCGGTCCGGACCGATTATTTTCGGTCCGGGTTTCGGTCCAGGAATTTTGAAATTTCGGGTCCGGTCCGGTCCGGTCTAAAATCCGGTCCGGTCCGGTCTGGACCGAATAATTTAAAAAAATAATAAAAATAAAAATTATAAATACACATAATAAGTCACCTCGTTTGTTCACTTTGTTTCTAACCCTAGAAATTCCGCCGTTTCTCACTTTCTCTGTTTCTCATCATCTCTGTTTCTCATCACTTTCATCAGTCATCCCTCTCTCCATCTCTCGATTCTCTCTTGCCCTCTACCGCTCGACGTCGACGACCTTCTCCGGAAATCTCAGGTCGTCTTCTAGTAAGTGAGTCTCTCCCTCCCCCTCGAGCTTCTCTAGTCATCTGACTCATCTCCTTCTCAGTTTTCTGATTTTCCGTCCATTCAGAAACGTGCCCTTGATTAGTCGATTTATATGTCTTCTACGGTTCTACCTTATTTTCTACACTCGATTTATATGCCTTATTATTTTTACCTGTTTATGGCTTACAATATGTTGATTTAGGGATTTAGGGATTTACTTGTGAATTTTGCGTTGATTCAGACTTGCAGTATTGTTATGCCTGCCCTTCGGTTTATGTCTTCTACCTGTTTATGGCTTTATGTAGTTCAAAACTTCAAATTTAATTAGCAAGGAAGCACTTGGTTTGCTATTTTAATATTTTTAGAGTCCTTGATTGGTCATAGGTGTTTTGATATGCACCTTAATAATAATATACATCACGTTTAGAGTCCTTGAATTAGTTGAATTGTTTATGGCTTTATGCAGTTCAAACTTCAAAGTTAATTAGCAAGGAACACACATGCACTTGGTTTACTATTTTAATATTTTTAATGTCCTTGAATCCTTTATAGGTGTTTAGATATGCACCTTAATATAATAATCACGTTAGTTGTCCTGAGATTTTTACTACAGTATTTTTAGTGGCAAATAGGTGTTTATTTCTAAAAACTAGTTTGTTAGTTCTTTCTCTATTTCAGTACAGATTAGATGTTACTTGCTTTGAGTAGTCATTTATGATTTCTTTTCTTTCGTACAGATTAGATGTCGAGCAAGTTGCATAAGAAAGGCAAGAAAAGAACTCGAGAGTCCAACAACTCAAAGTCTACAGACTCTCACTCTCAGTTATCTCGCAATGTACGGTTTAATGTTTCTGAGAATTCAGTGGATATCATGGATGTGGACACCATGGACGAAGAAGCTGCTGATCTTGATGGTGAGGATCCTATTATAGACCTTGATGAGCCGATTGTGACAACGGAAGAGCCGAAGAAAAAGAAAGTTAAAAATTATATTGAAAATGGAGGAAGGAAGCCTTACTGGAAATTTTTCAAGAAATATGAGGATGAAGAAGGCAAGGTCAGAGCGGAATGCATTTTCTGTGAGATGACATATGCAGCTGATTCATCTGCTATTGGTTGCAAGAATGTGAAGGGCCATGCAGACAGGTGTACAAAGAATCCAGACAATGAGACCAAAGGTACCCAAATTACCCAATCTAAACTTATTTTAGAGAAGATTGATGATTCTGGTCAAGGTAAAATGAGAAATTGGGTGTTGAATCAAAAGGATGCTAGGGCTGCACTAGTTAAAATGATCATTATGGATGAGCTGCCATTTAGACAAGTAGAGAGAGCTGGTCTTAAGATTCTGCTTAGTACTATAAGCCCCACATTTAAGGTTCCTTCACGCTCTACAGTTGCAAGAGATTGTTATGCTATGTATTTGAGTGAAAAGGTTCTTCTAAAATCTTTTATTAAGGAGAGTTGTCAAAGGGTTTGCATAACAACTGATTCATGGACTTCACTTCAGAAAATCAATTACATGTGTGTTACAGCGCATTTTATTGATCATGAATGGCTGCTGCAGAAAAGGATTCTGAATTTTTGTCCAGTTGCTGGTCATAAGGGGGAAGATATTGCTAGAGGAATAGATGAATGTCTAAGGCCTTGGGGGTTGTCTGATAAGGTTTTTACCATAACTGTTGACAATGTTAGTTCTAATGATTCAGCTGTGGCTACTTTCAAAGATTTGTTGAGATCAAATGGCAATTGCATTAATAATGCTCATAATTTGCACATGAGATGTGTGGCTCATATTGGTAATCTTATTGTGTCGGATGGCTTAAAGTTGCATGTTAAGTGCATTGATAAGGTGAGAGCTTATGTTAAGTATGTAAGGGGGTCTCCTTCTAGGCTTATTTGGTTCCAAGAACAAGCTGAAAAACTGAGGATTGAGTCAAACTGTGCGCTGTCCCTTGATGTTCCTACTCGATGGAACTCGACTTACACTATGCTGGAGGTTGCATTGAAGTATAAGGCTGTTTTTGCTCGATTGGATCCTCCAAAAAATGCTAAAGGTGAGAGCATAGGAGAAATAACCTCAGTTGAGTGGAAAAAGGTGGAGGTTCTTGTGAGTTTTCTAAAAGAATTCTTTGATTTCACAAAAGATGTGTCATCTTCTTCTTATGTTACTGTAAACAATGTTTTTTTTTACATTGGTAACATTGTGACTGCACTGGATACTTGGATGTTAAGTGCTGATCCAGATTGTCAAGCCATGGCTTTTGAAATGAAGGACAAGTGTAACAAGTATTGGGATGATATCGAGAAGATGAATATGATGATCTTTGTTGCCATCATTTTGGATCCAACCTATAAGTTTGCTATGGTGGAAATGGGTTTACAAGACTTATATGGGAAGAGTAAAGGAGATGAATTAGCAAAAAAGGTGAAGAATTTTGCTATTGGATTATTTGAGGAGTATAGGAACATGTACTATGTTCCTGTTTCTGGTCATGATCTAGATGGTGAAGAGACAAATTTGCCTAGAGGAAGGGAGAAAACTGGTTCTAAGTTTCTTAATAAACTGAACCAGAAAAGGAAACGGCTGAATGACTCTGATATCGGGGTCACTGAATTTGATCAATATTTGACTGAGTTGAGGAGTTCTGAAGATCAAAGTGAGATATTGTGTTGGTGGAAAAAGAATGAGGCTCGGTTTCCTATTCTTGCACGAATGGCTCGTGATATTTTAGCCATTCCCATCTCTACTGTCCCTTCTGAGGCAACCTTTAGTACTGGAGGGCGCACTCTTGATAAGTTTCGAAGTCGGTTAACCCCTAAGGCATGTTAATTCTTTTCCTTGCTTAGTTATATATTTTTTCCAGTTCTTGTTTTAATTATTTTTACAATTTGATGTATGTGATAATAATTAATAAGACTGTTCAAGGACTCATTTGTGCACAAGATTGGCTTCTTGAAAATTCAAGGTCTATTGCCGATGATGAGGATGATTCTACAACAGTGCTTGTAAAGATGGAAGAAGGTATCCTTTATATTCTATTTTACTTGTATATATTATATGTATCGTATATAAATTTCTGATTTCTTTTCTTTTCGATATATACTATTGATTTAGATGTGGAGAAAGACATCCCCTCTAGTGTGTTAACTTCAGCCGACAAGGAACCTATCTACTTTTGAAATTTAGGTAATACACTTATCTTGGTTATTCATATATACTCTTCTTAATTTCAGTTTTCAGGTTTTGTTGTTTAGCTGTTGTATTGTGAATTTATGATGGCCATGGTTCATTCATTCTGAGATAGAAGGTTTTGTTTGAAATTTCAATATATGCTTATAATATTTCTAGGTCATCTGCATTGAATCTTAGGAAATGGTACTGAATTGGTTGTGGAATCAAGGTTTTGAATCAGATTTGATTGAATTCTGGTTGTGTCCTATGTTTTTTAATCATCTACAGTTGAAGTTTCTCAAATGCTTTTCATAATTCCATACACCTATCATGGCTTAGGATTGCTTATAGGAGTATTGTTGCATCATTAGGTCATGCTAGAAGTTATTATCTAGGAGTAACCTACAGTCAAAGAGACCCTTTTCATGCAGGTTGCCAACATTTTGGTAACTTACATAAATCTCAGCAAGTAAATTTATATTGTAAACACTAATTCTTAAATCTCTTTTCATGCAGGGAGTTAGTCAGTTAGGGACTAGCAGATTATATGTGAAGGTGAAAGTGAAAGTAATGGAAGATGGAATTTTTTGGATGAATATAAGTTGAAACTTGCATGTAATTTTTTGGGTATGCAGGTTTATATTTGAAAGTTGAAACTTCAATGTAACTTTTTGTATATGGCAAGTTAGTTATCTGTTGGGAAACTAAACTTGCATGGGGACTTTGGCATGTAATAAACATGTTCAATACTAATACAGGTTTTTGTAACCGGTCTAAATCCGGGCTAATACGGACCGGACCGGACCGAATTTTCCGGTCCGGGTTTCGGTCCGCAATTTTCCTGATTTCCGGGTCCGGGTCGGTCCGGGTTCGGACCGATGCTCATCCCTAATTCAAAGAAGAATAGATTTAGATTTCAGACACAAGGTGGAGTTAAGTTAAAATTAGGTTAAATGAATGTGGTGAAAAGTTAATTGAATATCTCATGTAAAAACATTATCTCGCGATATTTTGGCAAAATATCATCAGATTGTGTAATTCCAGTTTTGCCCTCAAATATTTAAAAAAAGTGAGGGTAAAAATGACATTTCACAAGCTCTAACGGAAAAAGTAACGGAAATGAACGAGGGGTGGCTCGGTGTTAACAAAATGACACAAATGGGTGGTTCCTTGCAAAAAGTCAAATAAGGGGTGGTTTGGCGCAAAGTGATCCAAATAAGGGATGGTTTGGCGCAAAAACCTCTTACAATAATTAATATCTTTTTCAAACATTCTTTAAATCATGTTGAAAAATGTCTACACGTACTATGATATATATATATATATATATATATATATATATATATATATATATATATATATATAGATTTAGGTTCCGATGTAACAGCTTGTTGATTTAGAAAGTAATAGACGGTGTTGATTTAACGATAGTGAGGTACATGTTAAATCCTATTTGACATGCACCTGATTTGGGCTAAATGGCGTAAATCAAGGGATTCTATTGATATGATTTTCTACTTTTTTAATGAGATAATAATTTCCAAAACTACTCAACTTTTTTTGCCTTAGTATTAATCCTCTGATCCCCATTCAATTACCCACAACCTCCATTAAAACCATGCTTTGAAGCTCTCGTCATCTTACTCGGTTTGATGTTCTTGTCATCTCTATTAGAATGATTAAATCAAGTAAGTGTATATCCAATAGCTTAATTTTACAATCAAAATCTTCGTCATATAAATTTTCTTACCCATAATCCTTCTAGGAGTCTTGTTTTTTTTTCATGAGAAGCAAAGTAATATTGCTCGTTTCATCAATGGAATCAACAATCATACATTGTAAGTTCTCATGAACTGAATAAAAGTATTTTTAAAAGCTATAAATCAATATTAATATTCATGTTTAATTAGGTAATATTCAGGATAACACTCTTGGGATGACTTAGAAAGATTCAAACACAAGCTCGGATCCAATATTAGACATGATATTCACGACTTTGCATGACAATGTTCATGTATCTAGAATATGATATTAATGTTTTTAAGTGATGATATTAATATCTATATGAAATTACAAAATAGCATACTAGATTCACACAAAAATGACAATTATCTAGAACCAAATGGTGATATCAGATTCTACTTGATTCATATTAAAAAACATTATTGATTATAATTGCATAAACATGATCTTGTAATCACATAAGACTGAAATGAGACACATATTTGTGAATGCAAAGACTGAATACGTAAGTATATAAAACAGAATATCGGGTTAACAAACTCAAATACAACTGCATGACATGACTAAACAGAATATCCTCTTCATCAACGTCTGTTATTCCAGTTTCGCAAACCTCCATATCATCTCCTGAATTGTCAGTCACCAAATCATCACTTGACCATTCATCGACCACTTTTTTACCTGGGAAAAAAGTAGAACACTTATAACTGAATATTCAACAGTATACCACGAATAACAAGGTTGAATATCGAAATATCGTCTTCTTTCGTAATGTAATAAAAGTCTTACATAATGGAAACCCTAAAACCTAATATATCATAGGAAGAACACGAATAACAAAGTTGAACATCAGAATATCGTCTTCTTTCGTAATGGAAACCCTAAAACCTAATATATCACTATTGGAACAGCCGAAGAAGATGAATATCTCACATTAGAATACGAATACAAAAACTGTACTGAATATTGAATAGTAGAACACGAATAACAAAGATGAACACCCATATAACCTAATATATCAGAGGAAGAACACGAATAACAAAGATAAACACCAGAATATCGTCTTCTTTATGTTTTCATTAATTTCTTTCATAATGGAACTCCTATAACTGAATATTCTACAGTCGAACACGAATAACAAAAGATAAACATCAGAATATCGTCTTCTTTATGTTTTCATTAATTTCTTTCATAATGGAACTCCTATAACTGAATATTCTACAGTCGAACACGAATAACAAAGATAAACATTAGAATATCGTCTTCTTTATGTTTTCATTAATTTCTTTCATAATGGAACTCCTATAACTGAATATTCTACAGTCGAACACGAATAACAAAGATGAACAACGGAATATCGTCTTCTTAATATTGGAATAAAAGTCTTTCGTAATGGAAAACCTAAAACCTAATACTTCAGAGGAAGAACCGAATAACAAAGTTGAATAACAGAATACCGTCTTCTTTCGTAATGGAAACCCTAAAACCTAATATATCACTATTATAACTGAATATTCTACAGTCGAACACGAATAACAAAGATGAACAACGAAATATCGTCTTCTTAATATTGGAATAAAAGTCTTTCGTAATGGAAAACCTAAAACCTAATACTTTAGGGGAAGAACCGAATAACAAAGTTGAATATCATAATACCGTCTTCTTTCGTAATGAAAACCCTAAAACCTAATAGATCACTATTATAACTGAATATTCTACAGTCGAACACGAATAACAAAGATGAACAACAGAATATCGTCTTCTTAATATTGGAATACCGTCTTCTTTCGTAATGGAAAACCTAAAACCTAATACTTCAGATGAAGAACACGAATAACAAAGATGAATATCAGAATACCGTCTTCTTTCGTAATGGAAACCCTAAAACCTAATATATCACTATTAGAACACCCGGAGAAGATGAATATCTCACATTAGAACACGAATACACAAACTGTACTGTAAACATGAATATCGATTAATCAAAATCGAATATTTCTTGCGCAACATAAGCCATTGATTTTTGCATATTTCGTCGAACAGCAAAGTAAACATAACTGAATACTAAGAAACCCTAATTCTCAAGAACTAACCTTTACGATCAACTTCTTCCGTAGACATTGTAAATTCATGCGTCAATGGAAAAAGAATTAAAAACTTCAAGAAGAATGAAGATCTGGAAGAAGAGCAAGAGCGTTAATGTTGTGAACATGGATTCAGGCTGCAATGGAGAAAATTAAATCGTCATTCTATCTCTCTGTTTAACCGTCATTCTATCTTTTTCTCTCTCATGTTTAACGTTTAAAATTTAAATCAAAAAATCAAAAAATCCTACAAATACGTTAACTGCTAACAATTACATACTCTCTCTCCTATTAATTTCTTTTTCTTTTTCTTTTCCACCATTAATCCTAGCCATTGATTTAATCTCATCCAACGCTCCTAATCAATCCACTCGTTACACCATAAAATCCGTTACACCGGAACCGGACCCTATATATATATATTGGTTACATGAATTAGAGATAGAGGATTTGGATTCCCCGTGCACTAGCTTCCTTACACAACGTCAACCTGAAGAGACAAGGTACTGTAGCGGCAAAAGCAACACCATCAAGAGTGACATTGTTCAGATTGTCTTTGGAACCCATGAATGTAGAGTGAGCTCTTGAGGGCCCCATTTTGGAGAATTGCCAAACCGGGAAACCTTACTAAGTTTAGAGGTCATTGTCAAAGAGTTTCTCGAAAGACGAGGACTTCCACGACGATGACGTCGGGGCTGAGTTAGGGCAGAGTGACATGTATGTCTCGAGAATCCAATGGAGATGATCTTTGGTCAGATTATACTTCTTGGGCCTATCTTGGATGTGTCCAAAGTGAAAGCCCAACAAAGGCCCAATGGCAAAGATATGGTTGTTGCAAGATCTGATTTTGTTTCTGTTCGTTTGAGTACACGAATAATCGGATTAAACTCTCCTTTGATATGTTTCTAAATTTGGGCTTATCTTCCTTTTGTCCAAATTTGAGGCCCATTCGACTTCTACAACCTCCGGTTCACATATTACAAGATTAGGGTTTTATTTAGGATTTTCGATTGCTTATGGTGCAAGTTTCTGTGAGACAATCTTAGACTACTTATACGCTCTTATTTCCTTTCATTTGGGCAGATTTGATATATTGAGAATATTTCTAAGATTTTCTTATGTTAGCGTTTTAGCTTTCATGTTCTTTAGTTGTAGTTTGATTGGATTGAATCAGGTGGATTCCTTTTTTAGTTCAATTGAGAGTATTTGAGTTTTGGTTATTCAATTGCTCGAATCGAGTTTAAGAAGCTTTGGTGGATTCCATCGTTTTCAAGGATTCAAACATTGAAAGAACCCTAGGTGGACTCCTTAGGTTAATTCAAGTCGAACAAGTCAATCTAGGTGGACTCCTAGATCGTCGTTGATTGCTTATCTAATTCGTTCGGTCGTCTTCCACAACAACCTCATGAATCCCTCTCTACACTGAATTGCATCTCCATTGTACTCAAATGGACATTTTCAGCCTCCTGTATTCGATCATGTTGATTCATCTACCATCATTTGGCATCAGAGCTAATCGAGGTAAAACGTTCTGATTTTTGCTGTTCTTAGTGTTCGAAATATTCTCATATGCATTGTTCATTTCTACCCTAGACCGAGTGACGTAAGGAAAAGTTTTAGCCGATCCTCCACAATAGATCGACGAAGTGGGGAGAGTGAAGCCGAGTGCGTGAGTGACGACTCAGCCAAAGGTGGCGAGCAGCCAAGAGCCGAACCCTAACCCATTTGCGCCAATTCCCTCCCAAAAATCAAGATCTTGATTTGGAGATCTTCTGTTAAGATTTTTTGCATATTTGTTTTAGAAGGAAATAAGATTTCATTTTTATTTTGATTTTGACAGAGCAAGTGGGAAGTGTTTGGATCCCTCCTACAGTTCAGCCGAACGACCATTTAAAAAAACAGTTTTAATTATCTCGACTAGCTGAGGAGAGAGCGGGCTAGGGAGAGAATGTTTTAAGCTAGTATCCCTTTTTTCGATTAGGTTGAGCAGGACCAGGGATAGTAGCCTTGAGAAGTCCAAAGGGGTCAAGTCAAACGAGTTCGGCTAGTAGCCGAAGAACTCCGATTCGGCGTTATCTAGCCTGAGGGCGATAAATAAGAGTTGCACGTTAATTGATATTTCACGCTTAGCGTGTAACGTTTCTCGAGTTACACGTAACTAAAAAACAATATTATTTTATAAATCATTTTCTTTTATTCGTTATTTCTTGATTAGCGCAAACCGTTAATAGAGAAATAACGAATAATTAAAAAACGATACAAAATTTCTTAATCGTTATTTCTCGATGAACGAGTCACGTCCATCGAGAAATAGCGACTAATTAAAATTACCATAATATTTAATAAATCACTTTCTTTTATTCGTTGTGTCTCGATTAGTGTGAAACGTAAATCAAGAAATAACGAATATTTAAAAAACGATACAACATTTTTAATTCTTATTCTCATTTAAGGTTACACATTTTACGAAAATAAACGACTAATTCAAATAACTATATTATTTATATAAATCATTTTTTAAATATTCGATATTTCTCGATTAGCGTATCGAATATTTAAAAAATGACATTAAAAGTTATTTCTTGTTTAACGTTACACGATTTACGGGAAACAACAACTAATTTAAATAGTTATAAAATTTAATAAATCATTTTCTTTTATTCGATAATCTAGAAATCATAAATAAATAAAAACGATTGAAGATTTCTTAATCGGTATTTCTCGTGACCAATACTTATTTTTAAATCTTTCTGTACAAATTATATATATCATTACTTAGTTAAATGAGAAAGCTACCACAATTATCAAAGAGGTTAACTTTTTCAGAGCAAAAAAAAAACCGACGTTTTGAAAGCTCTCATTCTTATCAAGGTAAAATAAGGTTTGTTTATTGATTTAGCCTTCTTTTTTTAACATCTACCCCGGAGCAGTTTTTGGATTTTGACCGATATAATTTTGAATTATGATTATTATAAAGTGATTAAAGTCTACTAATATTATGAAACTATTTTATCAGTTAGGCATGTCAGGTTGAAGAACAGTCGAAACACTAATGCAAAACAATTTTTTGGTAAGAAAAATATAGGCATAAATCGATATCATAAACACGTGTGCAAACCATTATCCCTCTTAGAAAATATGTCCATTTTCGATATATTTAATACTCTTTTTCTACATTTTTAATGTCGAAATTTATAATACTAACCCTTAATAGTGTTGAAAATATCAGTGTCACAATTGATTTTTTCATATTATAAGGTGTCGAAAATGATTTGTGACCAATACTATTGATTTAAACTTTAATAATTAACCTACATAGATATAAGGACAACCAGAATCCCAATGGCTTACTATATTTCTTGCTTATTTAACAGTAAATGATAACTCAACTTCATACTGGCTTGACCGTAGAATGTCACATTAAGAATGTCTCAGTTTGCATAAGAGCTAGAAATTCTTGTTTCTCCCCGTTGGAGTGTATAAAGGAATGTCTCTAATACTAGCTTTATCAGGTGCCATAAACATTGTAGGTGAAACCAAGTAGCATGAAATACTTTCTTCTTTAACATTGATATTCTCAATATTAATATCAACAATCTTCTTATCCTCCGATCCAGGCGAAGAAGATCCACTGTCATCATAATCATGATGGCCTTGAACCTGATCATCAATCACATGAATGGGCAAACCCTTAGGATCACAACCATGATCCATTTCAGTTGTTGATTCTGTATATTCCAATGAATTCGATCCCGTTAGAATTGTGAAAGGAAGAGTTTTCTCTTCTTACTATCCCTATAGATTTCAACTCCCAGAATCTTGCGAGCATCACCTAGATCTTTCATCTCAATTTTGTACTGAGGGAACCCTTCAACTTCTGAATGTCTGGCTTATTATTAGCAACAATCAGCATATTATCAACATACAAAACCAGATAAATGCGTGAACCACCCTGCAGGTCATTGTAGTACACACAACAATCATACGGACTTCTGCTGTAACCAAGCTGCTTCATATAATTGTCAAACCGCTTATACCACTACCTCGGGGACTGCTTTAGCACGTATAAGGACTTCTTTAACTTGCAAACATGATTCTCTTTTCCTGGAACATGGAATCCATCTGGTTGAGACATGTATATTTCCTCCTCCAACTCTCCATGTAAGAAAGCTGTTTTCACATTTAGTTGCTCAAGTTCCAGATCCTGATGTGCAACTATCGCTAGTAACACCCTGATTGAGGTATGTTTGAATACTGGCGAGAAGATCTCGTTGTAGTCTACTCGCTCTCTCTGACTGAAACCTCTTGCAAACACTCTTAACTTGCTTTGTACTTTATACCCTCTGCATCAGACATTCCTTCCTTCTTCCTGAAAATCCATTTGCAAGTGACTACCTATCAACAGGCAATCTGAACAGCTCCCAAGTCTGATTCTTATGAAGGGACTCCATCTCTTCTCCCATTGCAACAAGCCACTGTGCTGACTCACTCCCAGATATTGCAGCTTTGTAGGTGGACGGTTCATTATCCTCCACCTCCTCGGCCACCTGCAATGCATATCCTACCAAATCATCTTTGAGCTGAATATGGGTTGATTTTTGTCCCACATCGAAAATTGGGGATGAATTTGAAGGGTTTATATAACCCCAACCCCTTACCCTTGGTAAGACCTTGGGAGAGGTATGGAGAAAGGACTTTGACCCCCCTCGCGCGGTTTGTCCGTGGTCGTGGCTCGTGGTATTGTGGTCTTGTGGAATGGGCCGTAGGCCCAAGCAACAACTAAGCTTCTCTTTTTGCTGAAGTGGGCTGGATCTGGAAGTTGGGCTTCCAGATTTAAATTTTGAACTGCCTCGTTGGGGACGCCCAACAGAGTCAACAACTGCTTCCACGATTTGCTCCACAACTGACTCCACCTCGTTGGTGTCGTCAGTTCCGAGATCTCCTCCTCCACTAACAACTCAGAAACTCTTTTTAAGGAGAGTTCTGACTCTCATTCTGGGATATCCGAAGATCTGAAATCCTCCATCTCTTCTCTTCTCTTCTTCTCTGAGAGTACAACATAGAACTGGTTCGTTGGCTTCTGCTTTTGATTGTGCAAACTAGAAGAGCTCGCAGTTGTATCATGGGATTCTCAACGTCGGTAATCGTCACATATACTTGGCGTTACAAAATTAAGGATAGAGATTCTTTCTCGCCTCTGCGCAACAGTTTCGTAACAAAGCTTCGGTAAAATTCTTCCTTAATTATGTTCTTCGATTATTTCTTTACAGATTGTTATTATCGCGGATTACAGGTCCTACAATCTTAATTCTGTACAATTTTATCCTGTCGCTAACAATCTGTTTGAGTTTTTAAGGATAAAAAAGTTGCATTCCGAAGAAAATTGTCTGTACTCTGTACAGTTTCGGATATGTGTTCAGATTCGAGTAAAACCGAAATTTAATTTCGATAAATCCGAGGTTGTTGTTGTATTATAGAACTAGTTACAGCCAATCTGTAACAAACGGAAAAACTGTGTTTACAGCTCATAGAATTCTGATTCTGTATTTACAGTTTGAAGAATTTTGTGTTTTACAGTGCCCAGTTTTAATTTCAGTTCTGTTTTACAGTTCATGAATTTCTGGATATGTGTTTTACAGTTCACAAATTTTAAGCTCTATTTTACAGTTCGTGAATTTCTGGATCTGTGCTTTACAGTTCGCAAATTTTTGGTTCTGATTTACAGTTCGCAAATTTCTGAATCTGTATTTTACAGTTCAAAAATTTATTGTTTTGTTTTACAATTTGCAGAATTCTTGTTCTGTATTAACAGTTCGAAAATTCCTGATTCTGTTTATTTTTACAGTTCGTAGGTTTCTGGTTCTGCGTTTACAGTTCACAGATTTCTGGTTCTGTTTTTTACAGTTTGCAGATTTCTAGTTCTGCATTTTACAGTTTGCAGAAAAACTGTGTTTATTTTTCAGATTTTAAAAATCTGTATTGCAGGGTAAATTTCTTCTAAGGCATACTAATATTTGTTTGCTTCATTGAACATATACAATGACTAACGGAAGTGAGAAAACTGTTGCTGACGCTGGAAAGACCAATGAGTTGTCGCTCCGAATTCAGTTTGGGAGTGTGCCTCTCGATCTTGCTCAGATAAATGAGAGGGGTCTGGCTGAGAAGAGCCCGACCAAGAAGAGTCCGATCAAGGAGACCCCGGTCGTCCATGTGGCTCCACAACAAGTGGCTACGTCTCAAACGAGTCATCCGGGTCAAACAAGTCATCCTATGGACTTGTCTGATGTTCAGTTGTCCCATTTGAGGGTTCCCTACAGGCCTTATATGACAACTATGCCAAACTCACTCCATGCTGGGGTTCTGCCGGACAAATTTGACGGGAAAAGATTCAGAATATGGTCTGAGAAGATGCAATTCTTCCTGAGCATGATGAATCTAGACAGGTTTTTGACGGAGGAGAAACCTAGGTTCTCCCCGAATAACACTGACGCCCTAGCTGATTGGGTCAAAGGGGATTATGCATGCAGAGGTTATGTTACTCACCACATGGTTGACTCGCTGTACAAGGTCTACTGTAACCATGATACCTCTAAGGAATTGTGGGATACTCTGACAAAGAAGTACAAGACGCAGGATGCTGGCTCAAAGAAAGCGACAATAGCAAAGTTTTTGAACGACAAGATGGTAGATTCAAAGTCGGTCGTGGAACAGGTTGAAGAGCTGCAACTGATTGTCCATGAAGTGATCTCCGAAGGAATGACCATCTGTGAGGCGTTCCAAGTAGGTGCCATCATTGAGAAGCTTCCTCCATAATGGGAACAGTTCAAAGTCTACTTGTTGCTGAAGCAAAAGGCAATGAGGGTTGAAGACTTGATCGTGAGGCTTCGGGTCGATGAGAACAACAAGAGGGCCAATGGAGTTGGACCTTCTAACAAGGCAAACCTGGCTGAGAATCGGGACAAGGGGAAGAACAAGAAGTTTCAACCTCAGAACACCACCAACTTCAAGAAGCAAGGAGCTAAGAAGTTCGGTGGAAAATGCCACAAGTGCGACAAGATTGGGCACAAGGCAGATGAGTGTCGAAGCAAGGTCGACACAAGAAGGGACAAAAGCAAGAAGTCTCAAGTCAACCTAGCTGAAGACTCGCTCACAGCGGACGACTTGTGTGCGGCGATGACTGAAGTGAATATGGTTGGAGCAATCCAAAGGAGTGGTGGTACGATACAGGTGCCACTAGACACATCTGCTTAGATAAGGGTCTGTTTACCACTTATCAGAAGAGCCGAACAGAGGAGAAACTCTTCATGGGGAACTCCGCGACATCAAAGGTTGAAGGTCATGGGAAGATCGTGCTGAAGATGACTTCCGAGAAGGAGCTGACATTCAACAATGTGCTTCATGTGCCAGACATTCGAAAGAATATGATTTCGGGGACTCTTCTCAGCAAGAATGGGTTCTGTATCAAGTTTGTGTCTGTCAAGTTGGTTCTCTCTAAGAATTGGATTTATGTGGGGAAGGGTTATGTAAAGGATGGGTTGATCAAGATGAATGTAATGACAGTCCTTCGAAAAACTATTGTAACTACTGTTTCAATGAATGAGAATAATCCTATTGCTTATGTCGTTGAGTTTTTTAATATTTGGCATGAAAGACTGGGACATGTTAATTATAAATCTATAAGTAGACTAATAAGTATGAACATGATTCCAAAATGCAAAACGAGTAAAGACAAATGTGAAGTATGCGTACAAGCGAAACTCACAAAAACACGATCACCCCATGTAGAGAGAACAACCGAACCTCTAGGACTAATTCACACTGATTTATGTAATTTAAAGTTTGTGCAAACTAGAGGCGGTAAAAAGTACTTTGTGACCTTCATAGACGATTGCACACGATATTGTTATGTATATTTGTTACGTAGCAAAGATGAAACTTTGGAAAAGTTTAAAGAATACAAGTTGGAAGTTGAAAACCAACTTAGTAAAAAGATTAAAATAATCTGAAGTGATAGAGGAGCGAGTATAATGAACCGTTTAATGCATTCTGTAGAGAACATGGAATCGTTCATCAAACTACTGCGCCTTACTCACCTGAATCTAACGGGGTTGCGGAACGAAAGAACTGAACTCTTAAAAGAAATGATGAATGCAATGTTGCAAGAATCTGGATTATCCCAGAACCTGTGGGGGGAAGCGTTGCTAACCTCCAACTACATTCTCAACAAAATACCGCATAAGGTAACTGGGAAAACGCCTTATGAGTTGTGGAAAGGTAATGTACCTTCGTACAAATACCTCAAAGTGTGGGGGTGCCTAGCAAAAGTGGCGGTGCCACCCCCCTAAGAAGGTCTCTATACGACAAAAAACCGTTGATTGTATCTTCATCGGGTATGCACACAATAGTAATGCATATGGTTTCTTGGTATACAAGTCTGATATACCAGATATACATGCAAATACAATAATGGAATCAAGAAATGCATCCTTCTTCGAAAAGGTGTTCTCGTGTAAGGATAAAGAAAATCCAAAACAGACTTGTGAAGAAGGTGAAGCAAGCACTTTTGTTCAACCAACAGAAGACGACAATGATGAACCTAGACGTAGCAAAAGAGCTAGAAAGGAAAAATCATTCTGTCCTGAATTTAAAATGGCTTATCTTTTGGAAAATGAACCTAGAACATTCAAAGAAGCCATGTCAACACCAGATGCACCTGCTTGGAAGGAAGCGGTGAAAAGTGAAATCAACTCCATTATGCAAAATCATACATGGGAGTTAGCTGAGTTTCCATCAGGCTCGAAAGCTCTTGGGAGCAAATGGATTTTCAAAAGAAAATTGAAAACCGATGGCTCGATAGAGAAGTACAAGGCTAGGCTTGTGGTACAAGGATTTAGGAAAAAAGAAGGCTTGGATTTCTTTGACACCTATTCTCCAGTAACGAGAATAACTTCAATAAGAATGCTAATAGCCATTGCAGCTATACGCAATCTAGAAATACATCAAATGGATGTAAAAACGGCTTTTCTGAATGGAGAGCTAGAAGAGGAAATTTATATGAAACAACCTGAGGGTTATGTCGTCCCTTGACAGGAACAAAAAGTGTGTAGACTTGTGAAATCCTTATATGAACTAAAGCAAGCTCCTAAGCAGTGGCATGAAAAATTTGACCAAGTAATGATGTCAAATGGTTTCAAAATTAATGAATGTGACAAGTGTATCTATGTCAAGTAAACTCCAAAAGGATACATTCTGTTGTGCCTATATGTGGATGACATACTCATCATAGGTAGCAACAATGACATGATCAAACAAACCAAGAACATGCTTAATGAAAAGTTTGACATGAAAGATTTGGGACTAGCGGATGTGATCTTAGGGATCAAAATCTTTAGACATTCAGATGGAATAGTCATGTCTCAACAACATTATGCCGAGAAGGTACTTGAGCGATTCAAGAACTATTCAAATGGGATTGCAAAAAGTGCGGTGGACCCGCATCTCAAACTGAAGAAAAACTCGGGTAATGGCATATCACAGTTAGAGTATGCTCGTGTGATAGGAAGCCTTATGTACTTGACAAACTGTACAAGACCAGACTTAGCACATGCTGTAAACCTACTGAGTAGATATACCAGTAATCCAGAACATAATCACTGGAAAGCAATAACTCGAGGACTGAACTACTTGCGACATACTTGGAGTTACGGGCTGCACTATGGAAGATATCCAACCACTCTGGAAGGCTATAGCGATGCTAACTGGATATCAGATTCAAAGACCTCGAAATCCACCTGTGGGTATGTATTTACATTGGGTGGTGCAAATATATCATGGAAATCCTCAAAACAAACGCTATTGGCCAGATCCACAATGGAATATGAGTTCATTGCTTTAGACAAAGCAACCGAAGAAGCAGAATGGCTTCGAAACTTTATGGAGGATATTCCTTTGTGGGAAAAACCAGTGCCAGCTTTAGGTGTACACTGTGATAGTCAAGCGGCTATCTCTCGGGCACTGAACACAATATATAATGGCAAGTCCCGTCACATAAGACGACGACATAAAACCATAAGACAATTGCTCTCAACTGGTGTAATCTCAGTAGATTATATCAAGTCGGCCGACAACCGAGCAGATCCGTTCACTAAGGGTTTGTCAAGAGAGCAAGTTGTTAAGTCATCTAGAGGAATGGGTTTAAAGCCTATGACTAAAGAGGATGCTTGATGGCAACCCTACCTAAGTGATTGGAGATCCCAAGAAATAGGTTCAAGGGGAAAACAAATTCAAGTCGAATCTAGAGAGCACTTGGAGATATTATATCTTCTTCTCCAGTTCCTAGGATGATAAAAGTACGATGGAAAAGTAGAGGTTAAGCATTTGCTTTTAATGATTCCATAAACTTTGAAGATACAAAGTAGGGTATAAAGAAATACCATTTATGGTCAATCACCTTATGAGTGTGAAATGGGGCCATTTCTAGGAGAAAGAAGAGAGACTGCTTTCTCCAAGTTCACTCATGAATAACCAGAGATGTTCAAGGCCAAAATGAACACAATAAGAGAACCTAGTTCTGTGAGAAGATGAAACTGTGTGATAGTCATTGTCTAGGTTTACGTCAAAGCCCGGGTGGTTCAAGACATCATGTTCACTACCTGGTTGAGTAAATCCGATAGCTACTCACAATGGGTGGTTCAAGGCTGAAAAACGCCACCAGCTGAGATGTAGTGATTCTTCGCCCGTACTTTCAAAATTCTGTTTGTCTTGTCTAAGCACGTGTAATAGAATAATTTCTATTCATGTGGGCGTTTTTTTAAGTGCCCGCCTAAAAAAGGGAGCTGCAACAGGGTATTTTTCCACTAGTGTTTTTCTTTTTTCTATTTTTTTTTTCGAGAAAGAGAAGACTTACATCAGCTTTGCCGCGAGCGCGGATTTGGGCCGCGGGCACGGATCTGGCTTCGCTCGTTCTCTTCTCTGCAATTTAGTTGGAAAACAGAACAGAAATAAAATTAAAATTAAAAGGAAAGAAAAATAACTATCACCTTGGGTTGCCTCCCAAGCAGCGCCCTGTTTATTGTCATTGGCTCGACTCTAAACCCATTCACTCTTCAGTAGGAGGTGTAAGAGTCACCTCATCTATCGGGTCAATGTTGAACCCCTCATGGTAGAACTTTAGCCTTTGACCATTCACTTTGAATGTCGTATGATGAGATGGCTGATATAACTCCACTGCTCTGTGTGGAAAGACGCGAGCAACAACATATGATCCTGACCATCTAGACCTGAGCTTCCTAGGAAACAACTTCAGACGAGATTGGAAAACTAAGACTTTGTCACCTGCTTTGAATTCCTTTCTCAAGATGTTCTTATCGTTCCAAGCTTTGTTCTTCTCTTTGTAGATCATTGCATTGTCATATGCATCAAGTCTTATTTCCTCTAGCTCTTGCACCTGCAATTTCCTAAATTCTCCAACTTCATCCATTTGCAAGTTGCACTTCTTTACAACCCATAACGCCTTGTGCTCAAGTTCCATCGGGAGATGACAAGCATTTCCAAAAACCAATCTGTAAGGGGACATCCCTATAGGAGTTTTGTAGGCTGTACGGTATGCCCACAAAGCATCATCTAACCTCAAGCTCCAATCCTTCCTATTCGGGGCTACAGTCTTCTCAAGGATGGTTTTGATTTCTCTGTTTGAAACTTCAGCTTGCCCATTAGTTTGTGGGTGGTAGGCAGTGGAGACTCGCTGGGTGACACCATATTTTTCAGCAGTGTAGTCACCGTTTTGTTGTAGAAATGAGTTCCCTTATCACTTATCAAGGCTCTAGGGATCCCAAATCTAGAAAAAATGTTCTCTTTCAAGAAACCTACTACCACTCGCGAATCATCAGTCCTGGTGGCCTTCGCTTCCACCCATTTGGAAACGTAGTCCACCGCAAGCAAAATATATAGGTTCCCAAACGAACTAGGAAAGGGTCCCATGAAATCAATGCCCCTAACATCAAAAATCTCGCAAAAGATTAGTGAGGATTGCGGCATCTCATGTAGCAGGAGTAACAACATAAAAAGAAATAATTCGGAACAAAACAAAATAAGGAAATACATGAAAACTCGAAGACAAATCCGACCTTCAGGAAGAAATCCGCAGGCGCGGAAATTGTGGCAACCCAAGACATCAACACTTAGGCAAATTCTGGTATTCTCGTCCGCTGGCTGGCCGCTGGCGCGGACTCCGTCTTCTGGTCCAATCCGAGGGCGCGGATATGTGAGTGGTCCGCGGCTCACCCACGGAAATCACTTCTGCAGCATCTTCTTATTCTTCCTTCGTCTTCTAACTTGGCTTCTTCGGTTTCTTCGAAAGACGTATTCAATCTTCATATTTCTTCATCATTTACTACTTTTGTCTTCAGCTCCGGATCACATAATTACATATGAATAACTCCTAAACGATCCTGAACTAAACTAATAACCACTAGATAATGTGTATGAAATATTGTCTATCAACCGCATCGGACTAGACCTTAGACCGTAATTTGGAAAATTTTCAGACCGTGAACCAGACCATTACAAACTTACGGTCGGTCCAGGTTTTGGACCATTTGACCATCCCTATATATATAGGCCCTTATTATTTAGCACACCCTAAAATTTTATTTAGCACACCCAAACATTCGTCACGTAACTATGTAATACATCCGTCACGAAGGTTTTATATAGTTCCGTCACGAAGGTATTCAAAACATCCGTGACGAATGTATTGAAAACATCCGTGACGAAGAACGCTCAGACATTCGTGACGAAGGTCTAAATTTTGCAGTTATAAAAGAGATTTTTTACCCAACCCTAATGTAACTTCTTCCTCTACATCCTCAAAGTTTCGGCGCAGCAACAACACCCAACAACACCACATTTCTTCATCTCTTTCACTACAATAATCAACAAATTCAAGTGAAGGTAATTTCTAACTCTCTTTTGCATTAATTTTCCATGTTTGATGAAGATATGTAAAAACCATTGAAATGGTGTGATTAAATAACATTGATATGTGTATTAAGCTTAGATACTTAGTTCAATTGTTGTTTGTTTATGTTTAATTGAGAGTTGTTTCAAATTTTAGATATAATCCCCAAAATTGATGAACTCATGAGAATTAGGGTTTGACATTTTGATTAAGAAACTTATGGAATGAAATGATTTAGGGGCTAATGTATTTGGATAGCTTGAAAAACTGTTTTTTTGCTTGAAATTCTGGAAATTTTGTGCAAATTCATTCGTCACCGGATGTATTGGCACTGCTGTGTTTTTGCAATTGTGCAAAAACCTTCGTCACGAAGGTAATACGTAGTTCCGTCACGAAGGTTAGAGAAACCTTCGTCACAGATGTTTATTGGTTCTTCGTGACGGAGGGTTTAGTTAGATTCGTCACGAAGGTGTAGTAGAGTTCCGTGACGGAAGTATACTGGACCTTCGTGACGGATGTCTTTGCATTTTTTTTGTGTTTTTTTGTTTTGTTGGTTTGGTATGCATGCGTAAATTCACAAAATATTATGTTCGTGTAGATGCATCCGTCTTCTAGAAGTGCCCGGAAGAATGCCCGTAATCAAACTCGAGAAGAAATCGAGGCTGGAGGGAGGCCCGCTTATCAGCCGAAGCCGAGGAAGAGGCGCGGAAGAGCTGACGAGGGCACAAGTGGAAGTCAAGAGGTCCCGCAACCTTCTTGGCATGAACAACAACAGCTAGCTGACCCCAGTGCATATTCGAACCTTTACGAGAACATGGTTAGTTAATCTGAAATTCACATTATATTACTGTTTTTTGTTATTATTCAATTAATAATTTATGAAATTTCTTTGATTACAACAGCAAATCCCGATGACTCCAACATATGAGGCACATTATCCAACTTGGAGTCCCCAGAGTGCTGTAAGTATTAGTTTAAAATTTAATTTATAGACGATTATGAGTGAAAGTTGTACATTTTACTAACATTTTTTTTTTGTAATAGATCCCTACATGGGTTCCCCCCTCTTCTCCACAAATAGCATGGGATGAAGCAGTAGGCCGTCAACAGGCCTTTCAGCCAGAAGCACCAGAATGACAATCTGGTCCAACTGCTTCCTGGGCTGAAGGACAGTTTGAGGGCCATTACGGGGGGATCGATCTTAATGAACATGGCGATGAAAAAGACGACATTTACCCGAAGTTACAGTGGGCTGTTCCTGGAGGTCCTAAGGAGATAGACTTGCTGCATAGCTTCAGCGGGCACACTGCTTATATGGTTTGGCAAGGACATGTAAGTAAATCTATGACCTTTGGTTGAATTGTTAATTGCGTAATTTCCATGCTTCGTTAACTTAGACATGATTTGTTAATTTCTTTAAATGTACTTAAAAAAAATTGAAATATGATAAATAGGAGAGACCGCAATTGAGAAATACGGTCAGAAAAGAAGGTTTGAAAAAATGGAAGTTAGAGGGCGATTATCCTTGGGTTTCGTTGGCTAGGGCTTCTGGTTTGTCACATTTGCAAACCCTCATGTATCCCAACCACGACCAAGCGTTGATCAATGCATTTGTTGAGCGCTGGCAGCCAGAAACAAATTCTTTTCACTTGCCATTTGCTGAAATGACAATCACCCTATTATATGTGCACAAGATTTTGGGTATCCCTATAAACGGAAAGGGCATGGGATTTCGCACATCTGCTGATGGAGTTGGCAAAGCTGACACGAAGGCTGTAATGGTCAACAGAGCAAAGAAGGCTTTTGGTATAGATTTACTTGACGCAAGAGTCAAAGCTGGTAATGAAGTTTCACTGGAGCTTCTGAGGGAACAATGCATGACAGTGGATAATGAGGGGAACTTTGAAATGGATCAAGTCTCAATCGCTAAGGGTTGGTTGACATACTTGTTGGGAATGACATTGTTTCCTGACAAGTTGTCGTACATGATCAAGTTGATTCACCATGAATGGCTTAATGATATGGCAAATATCCATGGTGTGTCTTGGGGTTCAGGTGCGTTGTGTGCTTTGTATGGACAACTGGGTAAATACTCCCGCAGAGATTGTGCAACGATGTCTTTCTGTTACACCTTGTTGATGGTATGTTTGTCTTTAATTATCTGCACTGATTTGAATACTGTTTCTTTTGTTTTCCTTAGTTTTGTTTGATGATGTAGGGTTGGATCTATTTGTACTTTCCTGCTTTTGCCCCTTCACAAAACTATGAGTGGGATGAGACAATGCCATATGCAGCCAAATTTGATTTGTCTGAAAGACCGGACAATCGTCGCAACTACAGAGAGGAGCTAGACAATATGAGCGTAGAAGGGGTATGATTATTTTTTCATTATCTGTTAATTTTTTATTGTACTTTTGAACTTGTTTTAATGATTTATGTACAACAGGTTGAGTGGCAACCATATGGACGCCTAGATTTTCGTAGGGAAGAACTTCGGTCGGCTTTCTTTCATGGGATCCTGCATGTTTTGGACAAGACCGAGCCGCACATGCCACTTCGAGTTTGCAGACAATTTGGTCGAGTTCAAGGTGTGCCAATCCCTCCCATTCAACCAATTAAAGCTAGAAGGTGTGGAAACAATCGTAAGTACGTAGTGGAGTATGATCCCACCAACTGGAGTTGGGAGCAACGGGAGAACAACTCTGTAAGCTTATGGGAAATGGGTGTAGAAGCAGATCCTCCATCTATCTGCACTGATGATTACTTGGAGTGGTACTTGGCTCATACTCATCCAATAATCTCTCCTTATACTAAGGATCAACTCCTGCAGGTATGTAATTAATCTTCAAATTCTATAAATGTATAACATAATCAATGTTTGCCTTAATTAATTTTGCACTTCACTGTAGGCAATTCGGACTTCTGTGTACAATTTGGAGCCGTATCGGGATGCAGATAATGAGGAAAAGTATTCCCGTATGAAAGACGCTGTTTGTCACACTTTGGATGGGTTCTATCCTTTCCTTGAGTAGTTTGGATTGATGTTGGTTTTGGATTTAGTTTGTGCTTGAGTTTTAAGAACATGCTTTGTAGTGTTTGAACGAATTAGTTGTTATTTGGTTTGTTTGCAATTGTCTAATCCAAATCAATGTTCGGCCCAAAAAGCCATTATCTAATCCAAATCAAAATCCGGCCCATCAAACGTAGATCAGAAGATGGTGGGTTACAACTGTAACACACTCAGGACAAGTAAGTGTGTTACAGCTGTTACTTGCTGTTGCACACTGAAGGCAATAAGTGAGTTACAGCTGTTGCTAGTTGTAACTCACTTAAATGGGGTAAGTGATTTAAGTTGTTGCAAGCTGTAACCCATTTACCTTCAACTCTATATAAAGGACGTTTCAGCATGGAATAAGCAACACATTTCAACTTCATACAGAAAAAAAAAATTATGGATCCAGGAGGGAAGCTCTGTTGGTGCAACAAAGTGCCAACTGAACAGACTTGTACTGAGCAATTCAATCATGATAAGGTGAACTACGGGAGAAGATATTGGGGATGCCCTGATAGGACGTGGAACTCGGTTGATGACGATGGTGGGTGCAAATACAGGCATTGGATCGACCGTCCATACTCAGGTCGAGCAAGGGTGGTTATAGAACAACTGAACGAGGATAATTTGTTTCACTCTACAGAGGCTGGTGGACTGCAGCAGCTAACTGAAATGCTGAGGGCAATGTCAAAATGCCTAAACGACGAGGTAACTGAACTTCAGGAGAAAAATGCTGAGCTCATGGATGAAAATGCTGCACTTGCCGCGGAGAAGCAGGCCTTAGTTGATGAGAAGTTTGGAGCAAGTTCCAGTGGGACTAACTAAGTAGTTTAATGTTTGTTTAAGTTCTTGTTCGCTTCAGTTGTTGTCTGTTTAAGTTGTTGTTTGTTTAAGTTCGATCACTTTCCAGTTTCTTGTATCCAACTACTTCTCTAAGTGAGTCCAAATACATGCAGACATTAAAAATCTTAGTCATTACAAATCATAAACAATCCATTTCGACTGAATCTTAAACGCTAAGATTAATTACGTTGTTGCCTTTCTTGTTTCTTGCTGGGGCTCTAGGCCTTTTGTACGCCGCTAGTTGCTCAGTAAAAGGGTCTATCAAGGAGCGAGCTGCCGGTGAACAGTGACGATGCCACATATGATAAACTTCAGGTAATGGAGAGTCATCGGCAATTGGCATCTACAATAAGGCAAATGATTTACAAGACAAATGTACGAGGTATTGATTTAAAAATATAAACACCAAATTGATAGAGTGAGTTAGAAATTACCGAAATGAAGTGTCTTTCATCTTCAACAAGGGCAATGCAACATATGGGCAATTTCTCTCCCGGAGCGATGTTGTCGTCCAATACTATAGGCAAATATGTTTGCCAAATTGATTTCGCAAGAACAACTAATGCACAATTGAAAGTCGTAGCTACTACACACCCCATCGCCGGGACTTGTAACCATGTCTCTTCGGGTGCCATCTCTCCTGGTCCAGTCCAAGCTAGGTTTGTAACTGCTATCTGAACATTAGGTGTTTCAACTGGCAATACCCAACAAGCTTGCAACCCATTATTCCAATGTGCAAATGTCGTTTGAGTCATTTCAGATCTAACTCTCCTCCAATTATCTTGGTCCCACCCTAATTGTTGTGCTATAGCTCTGTATCCACAATTTCCATCAGCGACAATGGGATACCAACCTTGCACGTAGGGACGCATGCATGGAGGTACGAGAGCATTATACTTTGTAAGCTTCTGCAAAGCCCACTGACCACTCTTACCCTTCCCGTATGAAGCCGGTTTTTGCTTCTTTGGAGGCGTTTCTTCAAGTGTTGCATCAGTGTGCTCCCAATGTGAAGGTTGTCTTTTCATTGGATTGTACTCTTTGTTTGGAGCTCCTGGAGGTCGTCCCTTCCCCCTTTTCACACGAGCTGGCTCCTGGAGGTTGGTCATTTGAGGGTTACCTATTGCCAAACACTTCATTGCACACTCGTGTTGGTCATAAGGTGACATTCCCTCCCATTGCTCAGCCATAAACTCATCCATCAAGTTTCTGGCTACCACCCTCCGCACTTTTAATTCGTCTTCAGTCTCTACTTCTTTCAAAGTCAATGTCCTCCAAAAGGCATGAACCGCTTCAACTGGAATTGGTTCTTGACGCCTCACATATTCATAAATGTCATGCACACATAGCAATCCATCTCTCTTCCTTATTACGCATTCACAATGATCAAGATGCATGCCGTATTCCCCTTTCTTGTATTCAGTTAGCAAGCGACTCAAACAAGTATAAGACACTCTGTATTTAAGAAGCTTGAAGAGATCAACGTCTGTAATGTTACTTATAGTCTTCTGCTGACTTTCATTGAAAGTACCCAAGATGTCCTTGAACTGATTGCGCATCTTCGCATTGTATCTTTGAAACACAGTGTCTATCTTCTGGCTTGGTAGTGACAAATAATTTTTGAAGCTGAAATGTTCACTTTCAACCCTGCATAATCAAAACAGTTTTTTTTAACAACAGATATAAAGCTAACATATTTTGTAAAACAATTTCAAACGTAATCACATTACTAACCTGTTTGTGGTGTTGGAACCTAATGTAAAGATTTTATCCACATAGATCGAAAGAAATCTATTGCCGTAGGGGTTTAGCCAATTTTTCTTCAGGTACCTAATCTCAGATGGATATTCAGCCCAATCTTGTTCAATACGCCCCAGCTGAATGTTGTATGCCAAATCTGTCGACTGTTTGAATAAGTTAAGACAGTCACTTGCAAAATGGGTCCCCCTTGCTTGTGACCGCATTGCTAGCTTAGCATGGTCCTCAATGTTCTTTTGGATGTGCCGCCTACAGAGGAGGAAAGTAGAATCTGGAAATATCCTATCCAAAGAGTTCATCAAAGCTTTCTCTCGATCTGTGACTAGGCAAGTTGGCGTCATCTTAACAACCCTAAACAACTCAGCTAATTGATACATGCACCACGCATAGTTTTCTTCTTTCTCTTCTGACACAAAAGCCCCAGCAACGACATAGTTCTTCCACGTTGATGTTATTCCAACAATCTCTATGAGGGGCATGTTGTACCTTTGCAAGATAATACATTACTATAAGAATTTATAGAGTAAAAACAAACATCAGACTTTTTAACTTAATTATACTTACTGAATTGTGCTGTATGTTGCGTCAATCAACATTACGTATGGAAACGCCTTAAGCAGTTTCATCGACTCTGGGCTTGCGAAGAACACATCTGTGATCTTATTTGTCACTTCGTCGCTCTTGTGTCTTACGAAGTAGTTCAACTCCTTCGAACGATAGAAGAATTCTTGGACCACAGTTCTTCCCTCCATCCTCTCTGTTCTGAACTTGTTACAAAAGTTGTACACTTGTGACTTCTTAGTCATGTTGTCAGGAGATTCATTGAGCCTTGTGTACATCTGTATTGGTCTAGCATTTCCCTTCCTCATGTCTAGTAACACCTTTTCCTCCTCAGGTGTAAGTCTTCCAGCAAATGCATTACCGTGTAAGGATTGACCAATAATATGGTTGTGAGTTCCATGATCAGCCCTTATGATCCATTCCCCTTTTTCAGTCTCTCTACATGAAATCTGAAATTTGCAACCACATTTCTTCGTGTGGGTGAATTTCCTAGTTCTCCCAACTGAATCAGGAATGTAATGTCCACTGCGCTCGCATTTAAGCCAAGACCTTCCTAACTTCCCTTTCAAGTCAGTTCTACCAACCTTCAACATGAAGTTATGAGTTTTTCCAATATCTCTTGCCCACTGTTCTGCTTCTGCTCTTGAGCTGAAGATCTTATCAGTGACGAAAACTTCTGAATAATCTGATGATATATGTGGGTCCTCATAAGGCACAACACTGTCAAACTGTGGTACTGTCTTCAATTTCGGGAAATACTCAATGTCTTGATATGGTTGCGATAAAGATTGGTATTCAGGAACATTAGACCAATCAGTTTGATGGGAATGATATGGAGGAGGATCAAGTTGAGAGACTATTGGCGGAATATCAAAATCCAAACCAAGATCAAACGAAGGCACTCCATCAGGTCCCAAATGAATATCGACATTGATCGATAAGTTTCTTAAACGACTGAACATTGGACTATTATTCTGTAAAAACAACAAAATACACAAAACAACACTCAAAAACCTGTTTTTCCTACCTTCGTCACGAATAAAGTACTAACATTCGTCACGGATAAAAGTAGTAGTTGCGTGACGAAACAAATTGCACATTTCTTCTGCAAATACATTCGTCACGAAGGTTTGCCAAACTTCCGTCACGAAGGTTTACTTTAGTTCCGTGACGAATGTCTATTTTACCCCATTTCAAAATGTTTTTTACACTTTTTTACCCCTAAATTCTAATCAAACCCTAAATTCCAACACAAACACAAATTTCCACACAAACCCTAACTTCAACATTATATTACAATTTCCACACAAACACAAATCATGCTCCTTGTATGTAACACCTAACATACACATATTTTCTATCAAACTCTATATTACAACATGATTTTCACACAATCAACACAAACAACTAACTTCAAACTATTCAATTTCATAAAAAAACATATATTTTACCTACAAACCCTAACATTAACATTACTAAAAACAACTATAACATACCTTATTGTAGTTCCCCCATGATGGGCCATCTTCATCAACATTTTGGTGTATGTAATCATCCCAATTTGACATTTTCAATTGAATATTGTGTTTGAATGAGAGTGTTTAGGGTGAAATGTGGGTAAAATGAAGTGAAAAAGGTTGAAGATGAAGTTGGTTCGGATATGTTGATGGTAATTAAATGTAGTTGGTGTGGATTAGACATAATAACTTCACTTTTGCAGATGTAGCTACATTCGTCACGGATGTATTATGTTTCTTCGTCACGAAAGAAATCAAGAGATTCGTCACGAAGGTTTAGTGTTTATACGTGACGAAGGTATTGCAAAATACATACGTGACGAAGGTTTCATATTATACATTCGTGACGAAGAATCTATGTAATACATCCGTGACGAATGTATGAGTGTGCTAAATAAAATTTGAGGGTGTGCTAAATAAAGGCTTTGTATATATATGGATTTGGACGGCCAAAAATTGACAAGAACACCGCCTTAGGACTTTGTTATAAGTTTATCGCACTGAACTTTTTGGAGAAGAAATCTACTTCCTTTGTCAAGAAATTACAGTAGTTCCATAAAAATAAACAATTTTCAATTTCGTAGCAAGAATTGAGAGAAGGATTCAGATTTGAGGGTACACTTGTTAAGGAATTGACTGTCAGTGTAACAATCAATCACTCAACCGAACCTGATGTAATTAAACAACAGAGTTCTTACCAAGTGCGGGATCTCAATGAGAAGAATGAGATCCGGGCGTTCTTGGATACCACACGATTAGAGAGAGAATTGGGGAAGAAGCTAATTGCATTACTCGATATGTTGAAAATGAATTACAATGCAAGCTTATAACCGGGTTCTGTCACTAACAAACTCCCTAACAGAACCACGTGACAAACACGTGCCTATTACAATAGCCATCTATTCAGTTACACAAGAACTGTAACAAATCTTCCCCGCTCAAAGAAAGCTTGACCTCAAGCTTTGAAATCTGGAAACTGGCGCTGCAATTCCCACAGAAACTCCCAAGTCGCCTCCTCCACTGGCTGGGACACCCACTTAACAAGGACCTGTGTGGCAGCACGGTTCTGGCGTTGCACCATACGCCTCTCAATGATGGACTCAGGCTGTCTCTGGAAAATATCAGGAAGAACCGAGGGTAGGGACGTTGAAGAAGAAGACTGACCCACACTGGCCTTGAGCTGGGAGACATGAAAAACTGGATGAATCTTAGAGCTAGCAGGCAGGGCTAACTTGTAAGCCACCTTGCCACAGATATCCACGACTTTATAAGGCCCAAAGTACTTCGGCGACAGCTTGTGATTGCCCCGCATCACTACACTATTCTGCCTATAAGGCTGCAACTTAACATACACCATGTCACCAACGGAGAATTGTCTGTCTGAACGATGCCTGGAAGTGATCTGAATCATTCGATTCTGAGCCCTAAGAAGATGGAACTTGAGGAGTTGCACCATGTTCTCTCTATCCACCAAACTCCTATTAACCATATCTACCTTTGATTCCCCAGGCAAGTAAGGAAGATGGACAGGAGGTGATTGGCCATAGACCACCTCATAAGGTGTCATCAATAAGGTGGTATGATAATTGGTATTATACCAAAATTCAGCCAAGGGAAGGAATTTACTCCAAAGATGAGGTCTATCACTTGTCATACACCGCAAATATGTCTCCAAGCATCTGTTCACCACTTCTGTCTGCCCATCTGTTTGAGGGTGATATGCACTAGAGTAGTTCAGTTCCACCCCTTGCAAAGTGAACAGCTCCTTCCAAAATGCACTGAGAAATACAGCATCACGATCACTTGTGATTGAAGCTGGTAACCCATGCAATTTGTAAACATAATCCAAATAACACTGGGCAACTGAGGCTGCAGAGTAGGGGTGTGCTAAGGCCATGAAGTGAGCTGATTTGCTCAATCTGTCCACTACGACAAAAATAACAGATTTGCCAAAAGAAACTGGGAGGCCATCTATGAAGTCCATTGTCACATCACTCCAAACTTGCTGAGGAATAGGGAGAGGTTGGAGAAGGCCTGGCGAAGCTGCAGTGTCATACTTACTTTGCTGGCAAATAGAGCAACTTCGTATGAAGTTATGAATATCTTTGAGCATACCTTTCCAATAAAAAATGTTCTTAACTCTGTGCAAGGTTACATCCCTTCCTGAATGCCCTCCAATACCAGTAGAATGAAGCCAAAGCAAGATCTTGTTCTTAAGCTGAGGAGAAGAAGGAATTACCAGTCTTAATTTCCTTCTGAGAATGCCATCTTTCCAGCTATAGTGCTTATGAGCACTAGGATCAGCAATCAAGTCCTGAATGAGGGACTTCAGCAACACATCAGCATCATAGGCGGCTTGAATTTCAGACAGCAAATCAGTGTGCAAAGTAGACAAAGCCAAGGACAAAATCTCAGGACCATCAACTCGAGATAGAGCATCAGCCACTAAGTTTTCCTTCCCAATTTTGTACTGGATTTCATAATCAAATTCCAGTAGTTTAGGCATCCATTGTTGTTGTATTGGTGTATGCAGACGTTGCTCAAGCAAGTATTTTAGACTCCTTTGATCAGTCTTGATAATAAAATGCCTGTGCAACAAATAGTGTCTCCATTTCTGGACTGCAAAGACCACTGCCAACAATTCTTTCTCATATATAGACAAGTGTACCTCTCTTCCCTTCAAATGCCTGCTAATGAACGCCAAAGGGTGACCATCCTGCATTAATACAGCCCCAATCCCATAAGTACAAGCATCAGTCTCGACAATGAACACCTTATTAAAATCTGGCATGGCCAACACTGGAGCAGAACACAGAACTTGTTTAAGTTGAGCAAAAGCTGTAGCAGCTTCTTCACACCACTCAAAACTATCTTTTTTAAGCAGCTGGTTCAAAGGGCGAGCAATGACCCCAAAATCCTTTACAAAACGTCTGTAATAACCAGCTAAACCCAAAAACCCTCTTAGTTGCTTGGTGGTTTTAGGTGTAGGCCACTTCTCCACTGCTACTAACTTCTTTGGATCAGTGGAAATGCCATCAGAAGAGATGAAATGTCCTAAATACTCCACCTTAGACATTCCAAAATCACACTTACTTCCTTTGGCAAATAACTGTTGTTCCCTCATGACAAGGAACACTTCTTTCAAATGCAAAACATGCTCAGCCAGAGTCTTACTGTAGATCAGAATATCATCGAAGAAGATCAAAACAAACTTCCTCAAGAAAGGTTGGAAAACTGAGTTCATAAGGTATTGAAAGGTGGCAGGGGCGTTGGTTAAGCCAAAAGGCATAACAACGTATTCATAATGACCACCATGTGTCCTAAAAGCAGTCTTATGGATGTCCTCACTATGCATCCGGACCTGGTGGTATCCAGCTCTCAAATCTATCTTAGAATAGATTGTTGACCCACCAAGCTCATCCATAAGATCTTCAATCAAGGGAATAGGATACTTGTCCTTGACTGTGGCTTCATTCACCTTCCTGTAATCCACACAAAGGCGCCAACTCCCATCTTTCTTCTTAACCAACACGATGGGAGAAGCAAAAGCACTGTCACTATGCTGAATGATGCCTGACTGAAGCATTTCCTTAACCATGTGGTCAATCTCATCTTTCTGAGCAACAGAATATCTGTAAGGTCGCTGACTGATTGGATTGGTGCCCTTTTGTAACACAATTCTGTGATTGTGTCCCTCTCTCCAAGGAGGAAGGCCAGTAGGCTCCTTGAAAATGTCCTCAAAATCCAACAAAAGTTGTTGAATCAAGGGGTGAGAAGGAAGAACTTCCCCTTCAATTACTGAGCTGGAATGTAGGTGACAAGAACCAGCACCTGGTGAAACCACAAGCAAAGCCAATTGAATACCAGAGTCTGCCTCAATGTTGAGAGCCTTAGCCTTAACCTCTCTAGCAGATCCTGACCGGATACCATGAAGCACCAACTTTCGAGCTCCAATTTTGAACTCCATAGTAAGAGTCTTAAAGTTCCATAACACAGGCCCAAGTGTTTCTAACCACTGAACACCCAAGACCATGTCACAGCTTCCCAAGGGTAAGACCATGGCTTCTGTACTGAAAGGAACTCCCTGGAAAGACCACACCAGCTTGTTGACTTTGGAAGTCACAGAAATCACTCCTCCGTCTGCCACAGTAACCTTGGTAGGACTGGAAAGAGGTGTAAAATGACAGCCTAAGCGTTCTGCCATTGCCTTATCAATGAAGTTATGTGTGGAACCTTGGTAATTTTCTGATTGAGCAATTCCTCATATATAGATCTAGATCTGAAGGAATCACCACAAAGTCCGCAGGCGTCAATTATTGAGCGGTAGATGAACATATTATGACCAGTCAACTTCTTCTTCACAGCTTCATATACAGTTAGAGCAGATACAAGGTCACCTTTCTTCCCAAATTCTTTAATAATTGTACAAAAAAGTATTTCTACGTGTGGGAGGAGAGATGCATATCTCACGGCAATACGAGGTTTGCGGAAGTCAACACATTTTCTAATCATGTCATTTGGATTCACCAAGTGCCTAACAGAGAACTGGAAACCTGAGAGAAGCTCCATCAATTCAACAGCTTCCTCCACATCTCCACCCTCCAAAAACCTACAAACCTCCACACTAATCTTCTGCACAACACAAGTGCGGGATCTCAATGAGAAGAATGAGATCCGGGCGTTCTTGGATACCACACGATTAGAGAGAGAATTGGGGAAGAAGCTAATTGCATTACTCGATATGTTGAAAATGAATTACAATGCAAGCTTATAACCGGGTTCTGTCACTAACAAACTCCCTAACAGAACCACGTGACAAACACGTGCCTATTACAATAGCCATCTATTCAGTTACACAAGAACTGTAACAACACTCATCAATCATCGCTCAATTCTCATCTCTACTTTCTCTTTTTACTCCGGTAAAAGAATTCTCTCCTCCTAATATCTCCCTTCCAGATATTTTATTCCTTTAATTTCTCTGTTAGAAATCCTTTTTGGCCCTTCCACTGACCAGTTTAGAGTTTTTGGTACTTGTTTGGTTGTGTTTAGGGTTGCGTTACTCTACTTCGTATCTATAAAACTAAACCAGTCTTCCACACGCCCTTCCTCTTCCTCTTCGCCTTCACTTTCTTTTCTTCTGTCCATTCTATTTTTATCCAGTTTTGTTTCCCCTGTTTAGTTTAGGGTTTCTTCTTCCAGCCATAGTAATTGAGCTTTAATTTCGCTTACAAAGGTCAGCTCCTTCCTCCATTTTCTCTTTCAATCTTGTTCAGATTAGATCTGTCTGCTTCTTGTGTACTAATGTTACCAGTTGACAACACCAAATTGAAATTGAAAAGACTTTACCTTTTTCTTTCTTTCTTTCTCTGTCCAGATCTCTGTGTTCATTGCTTTCACTTACCTCGATAAAGTAAAAGAGAATTGATTCTCATGCGCTTGTTTCATGGGATCTGCCGATAATTAAAGCCCTAATTCTTGTGTTCTTGTACAGGGATCATTTAATTTTGTGTACATAGGCAGATCGACCTGCGGAAACAATATGAATGACTGTGCGATCCAGCAAAACGACGTCGTGAGATCTGGAGCCGTCGTCTGTCCGAAGCCACGTCGAGTGGGCCTCCTTCTTAGGCCCCTTCGTCGGAACTTGAGGTACTAAACCCTTCAATTTCTGTTAATTCTTCAGATTTTTGCCTGCAGAAAGTCTAATTTTAAAGGTTTTAATTTGGTTGTTTAAAAACCAGTTTTGAAGCTGATCTTTCTGATTCAAACGCAAGGTCTGAGCTTTTGGACATCATCCTTGCCAAGGTAAATCTCCTTAATCTTGACCACTTCATTAGCACTTGGATCTGAAAACTTCTTAAATGTTTTACAATTTCACAAAAGATATATTCTTTATGGACAGAAAAGTAATTGTGAACCATATCCTCCTCCATGAGAAAGATAAAGAAAATGAAATGTAGATGGATGTGTTAGGAATGTTATCATGAAATTTGATATGTCAAATACTTGAAGAACACATCATGTGGGTACCCCTAATTTCATGCCAAAAGGCTATGTTAGTTGTGGTTGATAATTTTTAGTAATTATAATCTGTGCCTGTGGATGACTTTTCTCACCCATATCTTGAGTGGTTGTGGGGAAAGAAAGTGACATCTTCATTTTCAAATAATCAATCTCTAGTTGATGTTGATTTGTTCAGATCTGTAGCTATCCTAGTTTAATTGTTCTATGCAACTGTTTGATTGTTACAGGGAGGACAAAGTTCTGAGATAACTGAAACTAATTACAGCAACACGCAATTAGGCTCGTCGTCACCCCCGTTTTTCTGCGGGTCACCACCGAGCAGAGTCTCGAACCCTCTGATTGAAGATGCTCGGTTTCAGAAGGACAAGTTTACTCCTTCAATCACCCTTGGCTTGCCCTCGTCCTCTGCCACTTCGCCAGCTGGCATGTCGGGATCACCGACTTCCGCTGCAGCAAGGAAGGGAGGGTGTGTGAGGGCGAGTTTTGGGAAAAATCCGGCGGTTAGAGTCGAGGGGTTCGATTGCCTTGACAGGGATCGCAGCAGGAATTGCAGGATCCTTGCTTTGGCTTAGCTTAGCTTAGCTTTTTCCTAAGGTCTTGTTTGGATTCAACACAAGAGTTCGAGATGAGTTTTGGAGGTGATATGGCAGAGTGTAGAAAGCCAGAGTGTATATAGGTTGGAGATTATGTAAGTAAAGGAAGGGTCTGTAATGTGCAAGTACAAAAGAGTAGTTTTGCAGTAAATAAGCTGAGAGAGAAGTGAGAGTTTAATTTCAGTAGCTAGGGTTTTCTTCTCCCCATTCTCCATGGTAGTGAAGAATGGTGTAAATTGTCTGATGCCTTGGGGGAATAGGAGATGGTATTTGAAGCTGTATGTTTAAGAATCTGTTGGAATGACGAAGGAATTCAAAGAGTGAAATCTTTGTGATTGTACCCGGTATTGAAACCTTGGTCATCTTCATCTTGTATCTAATTGTAAATCTTGGTGTCCGCAAATCCAAATGTTAAATTAGTACTTGCCTTTTTTCCTCTTGGGTAAGGACCGGGAATAATAAAGTGGAAAAGGCGCTCCCAAACCATCCAAACGAATAATTCACATAAAGCTTGTTAAATGAACAAGCAGTCTGTTGTAATTGAGTTCCTGTAATTGAATGATGAAAATTCACATTTGCATGTTTGAATGCAATGTTATTTGCCATAGTACTTGTGTTCTGATTGATCTTTACCCATTGATATAAGATGTCTTAATATATTTTTATTTTTTTGAGCAAGAAACGAAGATCTTCAATATCAAAAAACTTGGAGGGTAGAAAGTCAACAACTTTATTTGTCTTCATGTAAACAAGAAAAAATCTGTAAAAAAAATTGAACCTTTGAATCAGACTACGAATACCACTAATAATGAAACTAATTTCCCAAGGGATACTAGTCGAATTAGTAATGCACTTAATCACTATAGAAGTATCACTTACTTTCAACAATGATGTTTCTGATATTATAAAGAATGCGGGATACGTAAGTTGTTAATAAAAGCAGTACAACCCATATTGTTACGAATAATTAATCCAATATAAGATTCTGAGTTAGCTCTTTTGGAACTAGTTAATCTTGTAGACGTTTGCAAGAGGCTTCTTCCAGGTTTGTTACAATTATTCCAAAGCGTGCAGCAAGCAAAACAGGTCAACTTAAGATTCTCATTTACATTACAAAAGGAGCAGAAAGCAGCTTGCAAGTCCGTTTCACAAGGAAAAGTAAATTTATATGAGAAACGAGAGATTAGGTAGTTAAAGAGATCAACAATAAATTTACATTTAAAAAGAAGTGGTTACATCCTCATTCATCCCTTCGCAGAGGGAGCGTGTAGGGTAAACTCTATGAAAATTTCTATTGAGTCGTTTGGTGGTAGGTTGACAATCAAAAGTAGCTTCCAAAATGAAATTTTGTATTTTGGGAGGAACTTTGGATTTCAGAATTTTATTCTCTATCAATATTGGTTGGGATGGGCCTGATAAGACGGTAAGAAGATTTAACAAAGAAATTACCATCTTGTGAAGTGGTCCAAATGACACGATCTGGGATCAGAGAAATAGGAATGCGAATTTTAGCAATTTGGTCAATAGTCGGATTGAGCAGAATGAAGGAGAGCTTGTTAAAGTCCCACCCATATTAACGGTTGAAGAAATCATTGACCTTGTGGTCCAAAGGCTCTTGATTTCTTAAATGATGAATTGGTGTATAAGATGTCTTAATATTGTTGAATTACCAAATGATAAGACTTTTTTGGTGAAAGAAGGACGAAACCCTCCAACGACATAAAATAGAATAAAATGAGATACTTTTCGATAACCCGGGGTGTGGCCCGACCCTGCACATAATCCTCTAAGAAAGTAAAAATACAAGGAGAACCAAAGGAAAGAAAAACTAAGAGGGAGATACAAGGCGAGAGTTGTGACAGAGTCAACAACGACATTTTCCTCTCGAAAAATATAACGAATTTGGACGGACCAAGATCTACGGATGAAGCCCTGACATTGAGTGACAAGGCTGGTCAGGGGATGTGATGGGCTAATATGTGGGTTAATGAGGCCAATAGCGAGTTTGGAGTGTGATTCAAGGATGACATTGTGATATCCTTTACTCCAGGCGAGGCGAAGGCCATAGAGGATCCCCTAGATTTCACCTTGAGGGACAATGCAAGACCCTAAATTATGAGTGTATCCCATGATCCATCCACCTTGCCTGTCTCGGCACACACCTCGTGCCGCCACTCTACCGTCCTCTGACACCCCTTCAAAGTTTATCTTCAAGCACCTATTTGATGGTTTAGTCCAAAAGATTAGCACCTCTTCTCTATTAATTCTGGCTTCATTTTCCATGAGAGTAATAGCAACTTTTCTTGATTTCTGTCACCTCATCCAATATAAGGGTTCCTCTATCACCATCGAATCGGATTCCTTCAAAAACTCTCTTGTTTCTGCACTTCCATGTCCACCGCAACGTTGTTGCAAAGATGTCCTTCTAACACAAACCCTCTGTAAAAACACAATCCGAAATTTAGTTAGTCCGAATCCATATAGAGAAGGGGAGGCTAAAAGAGTCAATGGCGAAAAAAGGCCTTGTTTTCCAGAAATTCGAGACATGAATGCAGTCTCGAAAGAGATGTTCATAGGTCCCGCTATCTCCATTACAGGTCACGCATTTAGCAGAGTCTCAGTGTGGTGCCTAAACCGCTCAGCGTTGCGAAGAACCCCCCCCCCCCCCCCCTCCCCCCCTCTTTGAAAAGAAGTCAGATGAAAATCCTATTCCTCTTTGTAAGTTCAAGCTTCCATATCTTCTTATAATGCTTACCAAATGATAATATATAACATGCATTAACAATGTCTCATTACTAATGGATAAACGTAATGTCAAAATATAGGCTGAGGGCGAGAGGATAACGACTTAGAGGTAGGATTCTGTTGAGAGCCACAACCATCAGATTAGATCAAGAACTTACCTGATTCGAGGCAAATGGAACTAGACACAATTCAAAGAAGTTGAAGCGGTTACTAAGGCGATTCTTGGCAATTTCATAAGAAATTTAATGAATTTCCATCCGAATCGACTTTTTCGGTGAGCTAAGTTGAGTCAAGTAAATACAAAATCAAACTCAAGAAAAAGAGTTAGATTGCGCGATTTGAAGGTAAATTCAATGTGGATTTATCTTTAGATTTCATATTTTAGTGTTCTATGAGTTTTTAGACCAAAACTTTGGTTTGTTTAATGGATGATATGAGTGTTGATGTAAATATTTAGTCACAACATTCAAATAGCCTGGTCTCGTTAGATAATGAGTGTTAATAGAAACATTACTAATCCATATGAATTTGATTTGTCAATAAACTCGTGTGCCTGACTCAATACATTTGTGTGCAAAAGTGAATACATGTGTGTGCATGAGTAATACTTTCTATTACTAATACATATGGATTTGATTTGTCAATAAATCTGTGTGCATGACTTAATACATTTGGGTGCAAGAGTGTGTGTGCATGAGTAAATACATATTTGAGTGATTCTATCAGTGTTCATGTGACTATTTGGTTAGTGCTTCAAGTTCATATGTGTGCATGAATGAAGACATGTGTGCATAAATGATAACATATGTGTAAATGAGTCAATATGTTCATGTCTTAAGAACAAGAACTACAAGATCCAAAATGTTGGCATGGTAATTATTTTTACATTCCGGTTTTCTGGTTTGTGTTATATTTCAGTTTCAATTAGAAATTATGTGTGTGCATGAGCTAGTGCTTTTGTGTGCACATGTCATTTCTTTTGTGTGCATAATATGCCAATGCCTCTAAGTTCATGAGTCGATTATTAAGTAGGAATCTATATGTGTCATTAGTTTATTCTTCTGTGTGTATTGGTCCACGTTTCTTTGTACATGAGTCAATGCTTCTAAGTTCACAATTCAATTATTCTTTGTGCATTGGTATGTTATTCTGTGTGCATGAGTAAATATATCTATTTGCATGAGTGAAGACGTATATGTGCAAGCTTATCAGATGATTCCTTGCAACCATTTGGTTAACCTGCTTTTTTGCATCTTCGAAATGACTTGTGTGCATCAGACAATACACTCGGATATGTTTAAAGATATCAAAACTGGGAAATTTAACTCTTCAAAGCCCTGCTTAGTATTATGGCGATAAAGGGAGCTACAAATGTCTAATGGAGAACCATGAGTAGCCATTGAAAAGCTAACAAAATGATTTACAAATATGATGTAAATTTATTCTATGAAATGTGTCTGGAAGAGTCTAGATATTTTAGTTTACAAAAATATTTCAACCATATTTAGGTAAGTAACTCGTCTAAGGTCAATGTCGAAGAAGTCTAAGAGCATCAACTTCAAGCCAACAATTCCAACTGAAAGTATGTGTATTATTTTAGTCTTACTAACATTTTTAAGTACAAGATTTGAAGAGTTTGATGCTAGATAATGAGAGATCAAGAGTTGTTGTTGCTCGATTAAAGGAAAGCTCTCTAGATATCAACTATGTAAGCCTTTATAAGGCATACTCTTCTATCTTGTATGAACCACGAATTTCACGAATCAAAGCCCTAAGGTAATCTCTAAGCTTTAGCTTATCTTCATCAACCAACTCCCCTTGACCGTGTGTTAAATCGATCATCTTTTGATCTTCTTCCTGAATGTGTTATATCTCTTTATCTTGATCCAACTTGTCTCCAACGAGTGGTATGTTTTACTTACTCCAAAGAGTCACTTATCCCTTCAAACCTAATCCAGAATCGTCACCAAATCCATCTCAAACATTTTTTTTTGGAAATTTTTTGGCATTGGATATAATAGGATCATGATATAGAGAGAGTTTCACCCAAATGTGATATATCTTGAGAATCAAAGGCTACCAAAAAAAACAAACTATTCTTCGCAAAAGGGCTATATTGGGAGGAACAAAATTTGTTGAAACCTGCAACCAAAATCCTTCACTAAGAAACTCCCTGGTCTATCGTGGTCTGTGTTCCTGACTCTTTTTCTTACCCATAATGAATTGTCTAATCTTTCCAAAGCATTCCTCTGGGGTGATTCTTTTGCTATGATAGATATTCAAGTTCATGGCTTTTCAAATGTTATAGAGGTGTCATTGTTGTGCATTCAAGTGAATGTCTTAAGTTTTCTTGAAAGTTGTAGCGCTGATCCATTATATCCACTCCATAATTTTCTCAAAACTCCTTCCAAACCCCATTCAACTGTTTAGGGCATACATAGTATCCTTGGAGAATCCAAATTACAAAATATGTTGGATGAGTTGGTGATGACTCCCAAGTGCACAACTTTCTGAGAGTGGTAGGCCATCTTTGATCCCAATCAAGGTTATGAAGTTTTCCCTTGGCGCATGAAGCTTCCCCAAATGAATTGAATTCACTCTTGTACTGCGGCCTACTCAAATAAGGCATTGTAGACCTTCTTAGTTGTGTATTTCCCATTAGGCAACTACATAGTTCTATGATATCCGTTCTGGACTAAATTCCAAAAGTTGATCTCCAATTCTTGTAATTGTCTTCCAATTGCTACTATCATCATCCATACACTACACATCCCAAATGTTTCTTCCTCTCAATTTTTATGCATTTATCCACGCTGCCCATATGCTGAACTTTATTTTGTAACTCAAAGATGCATCTTGCTATACTAGCACTATTGCAAGAGAGAATCTCCTTAATTCCCAGTTTTCCCCGATCCTTTTCTTGGCATACAACTTTCCACGCCAAAAAACACTTGCGCCCTACTTCTTTTCTCGTCCATAAGAAATTCCTCGTAGTCGCTTCAATCTTCCTGACCACTGGTTTTGGGTAAGCAAAGATATTGCACCAATAAGTGCTCATATTAATGACAACAGATTCAATCAGTTGGAATCGGCCAACACATAATAAAGCTCCTTATTTCTAAGATTGTATGACTGAGACAACCGTATGACACTAGTAGGAAAACAGCTTTTAACCACGGTTTTTTTGCAAATAAGACCACGGTTGTATAACCGTGGCAAAAATGGCCGCGGTAAAATTGTTTAATTCGGTTTTCAGATTTACCCCGGTTGCACATTTACCCCAGTTCATAAACCGGGGTAAATCTGTAACCGGGGTAAATATTCAGAATTCTATTTTTAGTTTAACAGTGTACAATGGTTCTTTAACTGTTGTAAAAAGAGAAACCGAGGTAATTATGTTTACAACCGAGATGTACACTTTTTAAATAAAACAATTTTGAACCCTTATTATAACGGTTCTGTCTAAGAACCGGGGCAAACATTATATACAAACATATTGTATTATATTTTGAATGTGCTTCTGTATTCATATACATAAAAAAAATTGTATCACAGGTGAGGTTAGGACATTATAGTCATCCTACTAAAGAATCTGTTAATTTAAAAAATTATAGGAAATTAACATACAGTGAAACATTACAAATTTTCCTCATATCCAAGAGCTTTATGCTTTGGTCTTCTCCATTTGTTCACCCCCTCGACTATCTGTGGATGTAATGCCTTAATATGGCATGCCAAAATTCCAGCAGACTGGGCCGAACATGCAGCCTTGAAAATGCCTCACACGCCCCCAAAGAATGTGGCTATCTGCTAGCACTAAGACAAAAAAGTGAAATAAGTCAGTACCACAGCAGATTCAAGCATTAACACAAGGTCAATGACGCAGAACTTATTGAGGTTTACCACAATTTTTTTAAATGAGTTTCCACAATTATTGAGGTTTGGGGATTCAGATAAATAGAGAATGGTACTGAACTTTTTAGGCCAGTTATGTCCTTTGTTTGGGTTACTGTGCAAGTAAGTGATCTTTGCATTTTAAATGATAGAAAACAACAACGATTCTTAGACATAATTCAGATTGTGCACACTGCACAAGGAAACTTTATATATGTTACATTTAATCAATGCATTGCAGTTGCAAGAGTCAGACAGAATTTATAAGGTATAATTGAAAGTTTAGGTTATTACGAGTAGTTTAAAGTAAAAAGATACAAGTTACCTTTTTTCTGACAAATGAATTCCAAAGCTGCATAATTTGCTTCTCGTCTTTGCCGACATCAATAAAATCATTAAACATCTACAAGGCATTCATTTTTCATTTAGATTGGTCGGGATTTGCACACTCATCGCAATAAAATAAAAATGACGAAGAAAAACTGATAGAAAGAAACCACAAACAACTAAGTGGACAAAGGATTCTAGAATTTAAAAGTTAGACATATGCAAGGGTTTTCATTCCGCTGTATTGGCCTAAGTGCCTTCTCAATGACAAAAAAAAGAAGAAGCAGAAAATACACATATCCTTGTCTTCTAAATCTGCAACATCATCATCAACTTCATTCTCACTATCATGATCTGACAAAACTTGCTCTTGAGTCATTGGCTACAGCAGAAAGGACATCATGATTAACAAAGAACTACCGCTTAAAAGTAGATAAAAATGGACATAATGTACCAAAGAATATAGTGTATTACGTATGAAAATATTATAAAAATGGACATAATGTACCAAAGAATATAGTGTATTACGTATGAAAATATATAATAACTGCTAGATAATGTGAATGCTCCTTAGTATAGAGAATAAGCACATTAGCTGATAAAAAAGTATGTATAGAGAATATCTAGCTAACATTGTAAAACCTCAACACAATTCACCAAAAAGATAACTATTCTCCTTCTCTAAATGACTAATGAGATGCTTAAAATGCAAAGACGAGAGGTGAATAATGTCTAGAGTTGACAAGAAGACATTAGGAAAGAAGGAAGAAAGCTTGCAAGTGCAAGTAACTATCTAATCTAGTTTTCTTCCTCAAATCAGTCTCTAGCACAAAATAATCCGGAAACGTAGTGCCTAAAAATTCAAATTATTCAATTAGGACACTATTAGTGCATCATCACTACAAAATAAACCAACATAAACTTTCTACTTTGATTTGTTGCAACTTGCAAGAACTGGAGCCTGATGTTAACTCAACCAACTGGAAAACCCTCATCTTATACAAAAAAATTCACAAGGCATGTAAGAAATGTCTTCTTTCAACCAACAAAACAAATTCATGATCATTTAGAAGTCTCCCAAAAATATCATTCAGACTTTGACTCAAAATAATATATAAAAAAACTAATAGGTTTTTAAACCAATTTTCAAAATCCAAGCATCATGTTCAAAAGTTTATCACACATTCAAAGAATACGATCTCTTTTCTCTTTCCACTACACACAACTAAATGGAAAATTAACAACATGAGAAAAGAGGTTGTAACCTTGTTTGCTCATGTACCTCAGCGGTATAATCAATGGCTATATTAGTACTGAAAATTAAACACCAAATTCCTCACAAACGACAGGAAAGAGAAAGAAAAACATAAGACACACAAGTGACACAACCATCAAGTTGAACAACAAAAGAAGCTCAAGCCGCTAATTAAATCTAAAAACAAACGAATCACTGAGAAAAGGAAAAATGACGAGGAAAGAGCATAAATTTCAGAAGCGAAATTGATATTCACAGAGTTACCCTGGTAGTTCGATCGAGATGCGAAACCCTAGAAATACAAGAAAGAACAAGATTGGGGGTGGGGCTCGAATTGGTGCAACCCACAAAAACAGTTCAGGTAAAAGACGAACCCAATAGGTCTCACTCTTCTGGCGATTGAACTCAGAGGAGCCACGAAGAAGAACCACAAGATGGAACCAGGGAGGAAGCGGTGAGGTAGATGGGGGCGGCAAGGTGTTGGGGGTTGAGCGGTTGTTCACTGATATTGGAGAGATTGAGGTCACGGTCGACCTAAACAGAGCTTATTCAAGAATCATTGAGGCCGCATAAAGATACAAGAAAACATCTCCTTAATAAAAAATCCAAGTCTTTTTTTTAAAAAAAGAAAAAGTTAACCCGCAAGTGTTAAAAGTTAAATCACATCAACATTGAAACGACCCAACGCGGTCGCCAATTAACCGAGGTTAATCAGGAATAAAAATTAAATTACTAGGCAATTAAATACGGTTCACAAAATAACCGTGGTAGTAAATCCGAACCGACGTAAAATAACTCATAAAACATGTATATATTAACCACAGTTTATAGGAAATCGAGGTAATATGAATATGAACCGAGTTATTTGTGTGACCGGATTATAAACAGGGGTAAATATTCAAGAAAATTACCACGGTTCTTATTCAATCCGACGTAATTATACATACGGTATCAAATTACCACGGTTAACTAAGGAACCGGGGTAAATTTTCCGTTGCCAAATCTCATTTTTGTACTAGTGTGAATAAGAGCTCTAAATTCTGCAACCTTGATCTCGTCCCAAATACTTGAAAGGGAGCTCCCCAATATCCATCTGAAGCATGTTCGCAATCCTTCTCTGCTCAATGTTATTAATACCAGCAAAATAGATGTTCAATTTGTTGTTGTTGCACATTAGTCCTGATATTTCTCGGTCAAGAGCACTCTTCATGATGCTGGCTGATTCAACGTCGCCCCTATAAAAAAAAAGGAGAAAATCATCCATGAAGCTTAAGTGTGTAAGGTTGGCTCTGTTGCACTTCTGGTGGTGCTTGAAAATCTGGACTCAAAGTCTTCTCCTTTAAGATCCGTGACAAATACTCCATAGAAATGGTGAAGAGAAAGAGAACAACCTTGTCTGAGCCTAACATTTGAAATGCATAACCTGATCCAATTGATGAACATAGATGGGAAGCCAAACACTTTTAATGCCTACAAAAACAAGGAGTGATTTATCGATCAAAAGACGCTCTAGGGAAGTGATTAATTCTCCCATAACCCTTAAGAATTTCTTGACACAACAATGAGTTATGTCGGATCAAACGCCCAAATGTTCCTTGATTCTCTCTAATGGTAGAAGTTAGGGTGTTTTTGAGACTAGAGGCAAGAATTTTGGATATTGTTTTGTAGAGGGCATTGCAGAAGGTGGTCGTGAGGAAGTGATTGATGTTTTAGGGGTTATTGTTATTGGGAGCCAAGGTGAGGATAGCGTGATTAAACTGCTGAAGGAACTTATCAGTGTTGAGGAACGAAGATTGTGCTTAGACATTGTCACTGAGAGGAGCATGAGAAGGTAAAAGTGGGTGACCATCCACTTCGTAGGAGCGGCGAGAGCATGGTGGCATCGACTAGTAGATGATAGAAGAAGGAGAAACTTGCCCCTAATTGTTTCATGGAACCAACTAGTCCACATGATGACCACCAAGTATGTGCCTCAAAACTACAAAGACAGAATGAGGTAAGAGAATGCAATGGCAAGACAAGATACGTCCTCACCTCAAGAATTCTTTGCTAAGTTAGAGGATATGTACTACAAGGCCGGCGTTGGAGTAGCCCCAACATCTCTTAGAAACTCGTTTCTTGAGTGGTCTAAATGCAACAATTAGAGACCAATTGAAGATCCTTCCCATCACGGACTTCAACAATCTTGTCCACACGGCGATGCAATTGCACAATCAAATCATTCGCAAGTTCCAATCTCCATGGTCTTCTACAACTCCAAACTCTAGGTATGGTTCTAACCCTTTGAATAAGCCTTTATCTACTAATTCTACTGCTGCCAATGTGCAAGGAAAAGTAGGTATTCAAGGGCACCCACTATTACAAAGAAAACTCCAAAGGAACAACCAAAACAAAGAACTGCCAAATGGGTTGCTACAAGTACGACGCGCATGGACACATGGCTAGAGAATGTGTCAATCCAAAGCGAGTACTCTTCTCGCACAATGAAGGCTATGTCTCGGTTGATGATGAAGAAGAAGTACAAGAACTTCCACAAGATGATAAAGAAGAAAAGGAAGTCGACCCCTATGCTCCCATAAATGAGACTCCAACTCTCACCTTGATGCAAATGCATGTGTTAATGAACAAGGAGGATCCAAAAGAGGAGAAACGAAGCAATTTTTTCACACAAAGTGCCAAGTAAGGACGACTATCTTGAGATTAATCATAGATGGAGGAAGTTGCTCTAACATTGTCAACAAGGAGGTGGTGACTCATTTAACCTTCCAACTCTTCCTCATCCATCTCCTTATGGTCTTCTCGGTCTCTCATCTAATGACGATAACCAAGTCATTCATCAATGTGTAATTTCATTTTCTATTGGTGATTATAATGATGATGTCTTGTTTGATGTCGTGACAATGGACGCCACCCATATTCTTCTTGGGTGTCCATGGATTTTTTATCGACGAGTTATCCATGATGGGTATTTAAATACCTATTTATTCACCAACCATGGAAAACGAGTCAAACTCTTACCTATGTCTCCTAGTGATGTTGCGCAAGATAACAAAGAAATGGAGGCAAGGAAATTGGCTCAAGAAGCCAAAGAAGCTCAACAACTCGGCACAAAGGAGCAAAGACAACCATTGGTACCAAAATCAAGTTTTATGGCCATGAAGAGAGCCTCACATTGCAGCCTTGGACAAGACAAGAGGAAGCATTTGAAATCAAGTACGGACAGCCTTGGTCAATGCCTATTTCTATGGAAACCTATGTGGAGCTCCCTTGATCCATCAAGCCAACAAAGAGCTTTGAAGATTGGCTACAATGACTCCCATTTTGCTCATCAAGTGCCCAAGATCAAGCCATCAAAGAAGCTCAAAGTGCTTGGCCAACAAGGGCGTTCATCCAATAAAAAGCACAAAGGCCCTATCCAAGAAACAACATGTACGAGCCATTTCCTCAAGGCGTAACTCAGCCAAATCATCATCAATTTGGCGTCTTTGGAAGTGCTCGATCTATGGCCCATGCCAATGTCAGATACGCTCGACAATTTCCCATGGCGCTCGGCCAAAATCAAGCGCCAATAGCATATCCGAGCCACTTCAACCATAAGACCATCTTTCACGGGCGCCAACAAGCATATTGATAAGAAAATTGGTGTCTCTGAACTTGATCAACAAATGCGCTCAGAGAAATCACTTAGAGCCCTACTCGTCCTCGACATTCACAACTACATCGGTGTCCCATGTCAAGAGTCATTCAACCTCGACGTCGACCATTTCAATGCCTGAAGGGAACAATTTGAAGCCCACAAGAATCTTAGTGTAAGAGGTAATCTTCAACCAACTCATTTTGACACACGATGTCTTCTGAACCTCGATGCTCTATCTATGGTCTCCAAAAACGTGAGACGGGTACGTGAGGACGTCTCACAACAAGTTGGGGGAAATGATGAGCTCTCACTTGAGGACTCGATCCCATCAAGTCACAACCCAAGCAAATTCAAGTCAAGATGGGGTAATATGTCAAATTCAGGACCTCAGAGCCAAACACTATTCATGGCAGGAGCCAAACCTCAACTTGCTCCGACCAGAAAGCAACATGGTGCTCCATAGCTCAGTCGATCACACTTGGCCCGAGCACAATCATATCCATTGGACTCAAAATTATCCAAGGAGTCCATTGAAGTCCAAAACGCTCGGCCCAAGTGCTTATAAATTCAAAGTGACCAAGACAAGCCTTGACGCCCGGCATCGGCAAGCCCGAAAGAGGTCCTTGTGTGCGTCCGAGCCCTTCCAGCCACAATGGCTCGGCGCACATGTGTTAAATAGGTCTAAATGGTCCAAGAGAGTCCCTCCATGGTCCAAGCGCGCGGCAAAGCTGACAAGTTCTCAGGAGAAACACAATCCCTCTTTTTGCGCCATCAAGCATTGAATGTGATCCCTCAAACTTCGCCTAGAAGTTTCCATCCAATCCATCCACAAAGAAGTCACACGGATCACCATTATCATCTATTGGATCGCCTTAATAAGTGCCTAGCACATCCCTTAAGTTTCTCTCTTTTAATTTGTTCACACTCTACATTTATGTCCTAGAGTTTAGCTTCATTTATGCTTTGATTTGGAGAATGATCTTGTTCTTGCAGCCCAAGACGTCTCCACCCCTATAAAATCCACTCTTGGCTTCCATTTATAATCACGTTGAGTTTAATAGCAAAAGCATAGTTGAGAGCATCTCCTACATTTGCCTTGACGTCACAAACCTTCAAGAAACACTCAGTTGACTCTTTGTGTTCTCTTGTTTTTCATTCTTCCTTGGTGTGATAGAGATCTACCAAGAACAATCCACAAACATTTCCCAAGAACCCTAGGTGGACTCCTCGAGTTCTTGTCTATCCAACTCTATCTAAAACACCTTATTCAAGGTCAAGCCAAAAGTCTTGTCTTACACATATCAATTCACATCATTATAGACCTTTCTGCACCCTAAACTCCATATTCACGCCTTATCCAAGGCTCATTCACTCACTCATCCATCAAGACACAAGAATAACTCACCACCTCGATCTAGATCCGTGCACAATAAGTACGGGTGGTCAAACAATTAAAAACTCTCTATTTAGGTTTTAATCGAGTTAATCCATGACGTTTATGAAGGCTTCCTTTGGTAATCAGTGACGTTTATGAAGGCTTCTTTTGGATACATATCATCTAAACACTAAAACATTAATTTGTATATCTTGTACTTTAGTTTAGAATAAGAGGAACTTTGATTGTCTTATCATAGATTTTGTATAAACTTTAATAAAGATAGAAATACTCTTAAACGAGTATTTGTGTGCGCGATTCAACCATTATTCAAATTAGATCTTTTTACCCGTACTACGCACAAGTCAAATGAATTTTTATAATTGAAAAATAATTATAATATTGTCCGCACTATAATTTTTGTAACTAATTTATTATCTTTTTTTGGTAATATGTAATGTGGTGTTTATAAAACTTGTAAGTATTTTTTCTTAGGGTCACATCATTATTGATAATACTTACTCCTTGATATTAGGAATAATAATTTTTATAGTCATAAACTGATATACCAATATTTTATCTATCCATAAACATATAATCAAATATTTTTATAAGAAATTACTTGTCTCTTAATAAATATTTATGAAAGTTTTGTTTTTGGGTCAAAAATTGAATTAATAGAGATAATATACTTGTATTTTAATTAGTAATTTAACTTGAGCCCATAAACATAGTTTTTTTTTACTTTTAGTTTTCAACTAATTGTTTTATTATTTTCATTGAAAATACATAATGTGATGGACTTTTATATGATTTACATTGAAAATACCGCGAAGTATAATTTATCTATCAAAATTATAATAATTAGATTATATATGTGAAATATTTTGGACTACAAAATAGAAAAGGATAATTAATTCAAACTAAATTAATCATGCATGATTAATTTTCTTTTTTTGTGTACCATCTCTTCTTCTTCTGGTTTTTTATTTGTTTTTTACTATCACGTTGTTTAGATAAGTTTCCGATATGATAGTTTTTATTTTGCCAAAATATATTTTATTTATTTATTATAGTAAAAAGATCTTTACAGACTTTAAAATTGGGCTTCTTTTTTTTGTGGGTTAAGCAAAAGCCTCAATTATGATGAATATGTTGATGAAAATCTTTCGTGAATGTTTTTCTCTTACCCAAAATATTATATATACTAGAATAAAACACTTTGACACTTTGACACTAGAAGATACGATATTATATATTATCCTACCAAATTGTCAATTATATTATTGTTTAATTGGTCATTGATCAACAAAATTAAAAGAGGGAGTTTACATGCATAACAGTTAGACCCGGCAGAAATTAACCCGACTCGCAAATTTTGACGTGATCCGATCAAATTTTTTTTTAGGTCATTACCTGTTAAATTGAACCCATGACACGTTTTCTCTCAAACCCGATTGACCCGAATTTTTTTGGTAAAAAATGGGTTGAGCCCCAACCCGTTTTTTACCCGAAAAATTTGGCCAAAAAGAAAATAATAATAAAGAAGCGAGAAATTGTAAATTTTACCAAAAACATTGGCTCTATTTTGATAATTTCCCAAAATTTAGGGTTTTGTGAGCAAGACACTTGACCTAACCAAATCGTATACCTTCAAAATAAGAGACCTTAAATGGGCTTAAGACCCAATTTGGGAAAACGACGTCCAAGCGATGTCGGAATGGAATGAAACTTGGTTTCAATGCCTCTTAGAGATATTTCACCATGTGGGTACTTCAATCACAACTTCTAACTTTTCAAATAGCACCTCCTTTGTAAAACCAAACTAGTGATAACTCTCTAACTTGTTGCAATATTTATGGTTTACAACATCGATGTTGATTATTGTTGAAAAAATTATACAACTTAGTCATATTAGGCATATAAAGTACCAATAAGGTCTCGCTCACACAAAAGGAGACTCGAAACTATGCGTAAACGCTAAAAGACCTTAAATTGGCTTAAGGCCGAATTTGGCAAAACGACACTCAAACGATGTCGGAATGGAATGAAACTTTAATTTAATGCCTATTAAAAATATTTGACCATGTGGGTAACTCTCAATCAAAACTTCTTCATTTTCAAGTAACACCTCCTTTCTAAACACCAAACTAGTTATCACTCTCTAACTTGTCGCAATATGTATGGTCAACAACATCGATGTATTATTATGTTTGAAAGTGTTATACAACTTAGTCTTACTAGGCTATAAAGTAACAATAAGTTCTCGCTCACGCAAAACGACACTTGAAACTATGCATGCACGCTAAAAGACCTTAAAAGTAGGGCTGAGCAATCGGATTATCCGATCTGATCCGATCCGGTAAGCCGGATATCCGCTAAATTTTTTTCCACAAAACCCCGATCCGTATCCGGTCCGTTTTGGAGCGGATATCCGATAAATATTGTCTGGATCAGATCGGATATCCGAATTATCCGATTTCTAGAAGGTATATGAAAATTAAATTAAACTTTTTATTTTTATTAAAATTAAAATTCACAAAATATAAAATAAATGTTAAATATATAATTATATATATATATATTATATAGAGGAATTAAGATGTGAAAATTTATATATTTGATTCATTTAGCAAATCAACAATTTAAATAAGCAATTAAAAATTAAATTTTGAGAACAACAATAAAAGTTATGTTATATACAAGAGAATTTTTGTGTTGAGAGAATATATCCTATTGTTTAAAAATGTATAAAAATAATTATTGAATCATCTACACTTATAAAAGTATATTCTAGTTCTATAAAAATATATTTATATATTAAAATAATAGTACCGGATATTTTCGGATATCCGTAAGCTAAATATCCTGATCCGTATCCGGTCTTAATATCCGGAAAATTCTCCCGGATCGGACCGGATTCGGATAAAACTTAATCGGATATTTTCGGATGCGGATTTTTAAGGATCGGATCGGCGAATTATCGGATCAGATATTGTTGCTCACCCCTACTTAAAAGGCCTTCAAGCCCAATTTGGCAAAACGGCGCTCGAACGATGTCAGAATGTAATGAAACTTGAGCCTATTAGAGATATTTAACCATGTGGGTAACTTTCAATCACAACTTCTAACTTTTCAAGTAGGACCTCCTTTGTAAAAACCAAACTAGTGATAACTCTCTAATTTGTCGCAATATGTATGGTTTACAACATCGATGTTGATTATTATTGAAAACATTATACATCTTAGTCTTATTAGGCATATAAAGTATCATTAAGGTCTCGCACACACAAAACGAAGTTCGAAACTATGCGTAAACGCTAAAAGGCCTTAAATGGGCTTAAGGACCAATTTGGAAAAACAACGCCCAAACGATGTCGGAATGGAATGAAACTTGGTTTTAATGTCTATAAGAGATATTTTACCATGTGGGTAACTCTCAATCAAAACGTATTCATTTTTAAGTAACACATCTTTTCTAAACATCAAACTAGTCATCACTCTCTAACTTGTCGCAATATGTATGGTCAACAATGTATTAATATGTTTGAAAAAATTATACAACTTAGTCTTATTAGGCATATAAAGTCACTATAAGGTCTCGCTCACACAAAACGAGGCTCAAACTATGCATAAACGCTAAAAGGCCTTATATGGGCTTAAGGCCAAATTTAGCAAAACAACGCCCAAACGATGTCAGACTAGAATGAAACTTGTTTTCAATACCTATTAGAGTTATTTGACCATATGGGTAACTTTCAATCACAACTTCTAAGTTTTCAAATAACACCTCCTTTGTAAAAATCAAACTAGTGATAACTCTCTAACTTGTCGCAATATGTATGGTTTACAACATCGATGTTGATTATTATTGAAAAAATTATACAACTTAGTCTATTAGGCATATAAAGTATCAATAATGTATCGCTCACAAAAAACGAGGTTCGAAACTATGCGTAAACGCTAAAAGATCTTAAATGGGATTAAAGTCCAATTTAGCAAAACAATGCCCAAACGATGTCGGAATGAAATGAAACTTGATTTTAATTTCTATTAGAGATATTTGACCATGTAGATAACTCTCAATCAAAACTTCTTCATTTTCAAGTAACACCTCATTTCTAAACATCAAACTAGTCACTACTCTCTAACTTGTCGCAATATGTATGGTTAAAAACATCGATGTATTATTATTTTGAAAAAACTATAAAACTTAGTCTTATTAGGCATATAAACTCACAATAAGTCCCGCTCACAAAAAATGAGACTCAAAACCATGCGTAAACGCTAAAATGCCTTAAATGGGCTTAAGGCCCAATTTGGCAAAACGACGCTCAAACGATGTCGGAATGAAATGAAACTTGTTTTCAATGCCTATTAGAGATATGTTACCATGAAGGTAACTTACAATCACAACTTCTAAATTTTCAAGTAGCACCTCCCTTGTAAATACCAAACTAGTCATAACTCTCTAACTTGTCGCAACATGTATATTCTACATCATCGATGTTGATTATTGTTGAAAAAATTATACAACTTAGTTTTATTAGGCATATAAAGTACCAATAAGGTATCGTTCACACAAAGTGAGGCTCGAAACTATGCGTAAACGCTAAAAGGCCTTAAATGAGTTTAAGGCCCAATTTGGCAAAATATATTCATTGAAACAGTATAAAGAAAAGTTATAACTCTCTAACTTGTTTTGTCTCAGTAAGTTTTTACTATAAGCGACTTGATCCGACAATAAATCCGTAACAAACCAATTTGTTTGACTTCGTAATTTTAGATCTGAACCCTACCTGACCCGGCTATAAACCTGTAACAACCCGACCTGTTTTGATCCAATAATTTTAAACGTGAAATGACCCGACCAGAAATTTACTAGACCCGGAGAACTCTAACCCGAGCCCGACCAACCCAATCGGATTGCCATGTCTAATAACAGTGTATCATATATATAGGTACACTTCTCAATTAAAAAACTTAAATCGTGTGACATATAAGTGGTAATTAAGAAAAGAGTGCGGTTCCGGTGCGAATGGCTGATGAGCATCAAAATATACTTAGATGTGTTTTTGATGCACATTCTTTGAAAAAGTAATGCAAATTTACAATTTTTACATAAATCTTCTTTAGTTTCTCCATAAATATTCTTTAAAAAATAAATATTCTTCAAATTTTGTATGTTTTTATGTTTGTCAACGAATGTGCACCAAATTAGTACTAAATGTGCACCAATTTACTACTAATGTGCATCATTCTCACGTTCGTATTTTAAAAGTTATTCTCACCCAATACTTCTTGAGAAAAATACTCAGTACAAGGATAAAGAGCGAGTATTCGACTGTGATACCCGGAAACTCCTAGGACCGAGCGTATCCCGCGTCGGACACTTTGGGACACTCGAAGCGCCCGAAAACACATAGGAAAAGTCAACGTTTCCGTTGACTTTTTAATCGGACATGACACTCGGAAAATGGACGGAAACACGTTTCCGGTGGAGTTTCCTAATGTTTTTAAAGAAAATCAAGATATAGAAAAAGAGGATTTAATATCATGTGTTTAACTTGGTTATGTTGTTTGATACTCTATTTATTTTAATTTGTGAGTTTTTCAGATGTTGAACTTTATTATGTTACTCAGAATTACGTATGTTGTTAAAATACTGTATTTGGCTTTATAAGGGAATTAATGTCATGTGTTTAATCCTTTTTATGAATCTCTTAGAGATATATCTATTATACTATTTATTCTCTTTAAATTGATATATAATTTATGTTGTTGTTTCCCGTCGTTTCCCTTTTCGTTAAATTTGATGTTGTCGTTTCCAAGTGTCCGAAACGTTTCCGTGTCGGAAACTTCCGGGTGACATAGTTATTCGATGAGAAACAACAAGGATTATATATAAGAGTTTTTTACCGGAAACCACCCGTATGATACCATATATTGCTCAAAACCACCCGTATGTTTCAATATTACCGGAAACGACCCCTATGAACCACTCCGTCACTCAACGACCACCCCTCTCTAACTTCCGTTAAATATGTATGCCACATGTCATTTTATTTCAATATTTTTTTCAAAATTACTGAAGCTACCCCTTTCAAATCTTAAAATGACATTTTATCCATTCTTTCGAATTTTTAGACTGTTTATGTAATTTCTGAAAAAGTAATCAAAATCCCAAAATTCTTCATCTTTCCCCAAATCTAAATGAACCCTAAATTCAAAAACTCAACCCAAAATTCTTCATTTCATCTTCCTCATGAAACCAGGTTGAACATATGTGCGCAGATGGTTTGCGCACGGGTCTTTACATTTTAGGATCCATCCATTTGGACCACAACGGTCATAAATGTGCCTATATAAAGCCATAATCTCTTCGTTTCCAACAAATTCATTCAAAACCTCTTCGTTTTCCAACAAATTTATTCAAAATGTCTCGTCGTAATCAAAACTCTCGTATGTTAGCGTTGATTAATCAAAGTTGTGAAGATAGTGATGAAGAACACGATTGGGATAGTGGATCACAAGAAGAGGAAGACGACCCGAACGTCGACGAATGGTTGGATGGTTTCTTAGAAGACGAAGAGTTCAGCGACTGGGATCCGAGTGGTGAATTTGTGGTTAGTATAATATGTTATAATTAGTTTTATATGGTAGCGTAATTAGTTTCAAATTAGTTTCATATGGTAGCGTAATTAGTTTCAAATTAGTTTCATATGCTAGCGTAATTAGTTTCATATGCTAGCCTAAATAGTTTCATATGCTAGCGTAATTAGTTTCATATGCTAGCCTAATTAGTTTCATATTATAGCGTAATTAGTTTCATATGCTAGCGTAATTAGTTTCAAGTAATGATTCGTATTTTGCCTTGTTTTTTAGGTAGTAGTGTAATTGTTGCTTTTTTTCGCTCTACAATTACGTATAGGGGAAAGATTATTCGGATTATTTTAAAACCGCACAAACGTGGGATACTCCGGAAGAATTGTACGAGTGGGCGAGAGATAGAGAAAAGGAGTTAGTGATAGCTTTGGTAACGCGTAATTCAAGTTCGTACCAAATAAGTATTGTGTGCGATAGATTTGGAAAACCAAGATCTGGGAGGCCAAAGGTGAACAAAGAGAATCCAGAGTTGCCCGTTCCTAGGCTTAGAAAGTCGAAGTCGAAGAAGTGTGAGTATAGATTTCAGCTACTAGCAGTGCAAAAGAAAAACATTCTCGGGGTTGCAGGAGAAAAATGGATTTTAGGTGTGATAGAAGGTCGGCATAACCATGTGCTACTTGCTAGTTTTCATGGGAATGCATTCATGGGTCGAATGACGGAGGAGCAAGAGCTTTGTGCTAGGCGGTGGGGAGATGGAACTGGACGCAAGACGCCAAAAGAATTTATCTCTAAATTGAGGGAAAAGTACCTTGGGAATGTTACTTCAAGGAAACAAGTTGCAAACTTTTTGCAGAAGGTGAATTACGAAGATCGCAGAGAGCTAAACGTGACACAGTGGTCCCTTAAGTTTTTGCTTGACCACGACTACGTAGTTCATCCACATAGAGACACGACAAACGGCGAAGTTGCAATATTATTCTTTGTTAACCAAGAGTCGTTGCGTTTGTTGAAGAAGTACCCGTATGTGGTAATTATCGATGCGACGTTCAAGACAAACAAGTAAGTCTCTACAAAATAGGTCGATATTTAGTTCGGATAAACTATACTATATTCTGTAGTGATATATGTTAATGTTTCAATAGATATGAAATGCCGCTCGTAGAGATCGTTGGATTCACCAGTACACACAAGACGTTCAACATCGCGTATACATTCACTAAAGCGGAAAGGATTTATCATTACACATGGATAATGATTCAATTGAAGTCATTATTCATAGATTTGGGAGTGATGCCAACTGCTATAATGACAGATTGTGAAGACGCGCTGATAAAAGGGATCAAGACTGTTTTCGGGAGCGAAGTTCAACATCTGTTGTGCTGGGTGCATATCAAACACAACATTGAGGCACATGCTTCGACCATCCTAAAGAGACAAATAAAAGTGGAAGCCTTTGCAGGACAATGTTGGGGACTATTTTGCTCAACTACTGAAGAGACCTATGAACAGAGGCTCGAACAGTTGAGGACATCTTTGGAAGAGCGGCCTTGTGGGATACGTCGAGAAAACATGGCTTAATCCTCACAAGACAAGCATAGTGAGGGCTTGGACAGATCATAAGCTTCATTTCTTTACGAGGACTTCAAACAGGTAAATATTGATATTTTTTAGTTAAGACGATTATATCATAACGGCTTACTTTCTTAACTTACCAACTTAACTGTTTGTTTAGAGTTAAAGGGATGCACAAGGTTTTGAAAGATATTATTGGTTCTAGCAGAGGGGGCTTTAACAGAGTGATCGTACAGATCCATCATTCAGTACTCCTTCAGATTGATTCAATTAGGGCGAGCATGAACATGTCCCTCTCCGAACGACCAACTGATTTTGATGATCCAAACATGCATCCGCTTGGAAGGGATATTTTTTCCCGACCATTCTACAAAGTGTCAGACATGTGTTTTGATCATTTGTTGGCTACTTATGAGATCTTACTTACGGGGAATTATCTTCAAGAATGCACCGACCATTGGGTGAGGAACTGTCTTGGGTTGCCGTGCGTCCATCAAATTGCACACGCGATCATTGCAAACACACCCCTGATTGAGGATGACATTCACCCGTTCTGGAGGGATTTGTATTGGGACGACACTCCTGAAACAGAAGACGACCCAAATCTGAAGTTCCGAATGAACATTATAGAGTTGCGACTCCATGAAATGTTCACCAAGTTGGAACTTGGAACCCTGAAGAAAAGCACGGCATACCAGCTAGGTGAGTTGTACCAGGACTTGGAGCATCCTGAACTAACTACCTTGAAAGAACCGACAAATGTGAAAAGAAAAGGCAGGCCAAAGGGTGCAAAGAACAAGGATAAGGAGGAGGATGACAGTGAAAATGACAAGGAGGATTACATAGAACAAGAAGATATGGAGCAGTATGAGAAGGAGGAGGCAAAGCAGAAATCAAAAGGAAAGAAGAGTACAAGAGCAAGACGGCCAGGTCGTCCTAAAAAGGAGGAGGATGACAGTGAAAATGAGAAGGAGGAATCGAGAGAGAATAGTTATTTTGAGCACAGACAAGAAGAGTTGGAGCAGTATGAGAAGGAGGAGGCAAAGATGAAATCAAAGGGGAAGAAAAAGGCAAACAATGCAGGAGCAAAACGACCAGGTCGTCCTAGAAAGCAAACAACGACATCACTTCCCGTGGTCATTGAGGCCGAGGAGTTGCATTCTCAACCCCTGCTCGACCTATCACACCCTGAAGGATCAAACTACACTGACTTCGATCAGTGCCCTGAAGAACCTGGTTTTCCTCTCATTCATAGGGGGATTGACTTTGGCATTGACAATTTGGATGATTTTTGGCTTCCGTACATCACATATGTTAGACAGGTACGTTCTAACAGTCATTGTGGTTATAGGTCGATGGCCTTACTTCTGGGGAGAAAAGAACAAGAGTACGGAAACATTCGGCGTGAGCTGGTAACCGAGCTGCTTGAGAACCAAGATTTGTACGAGCCTATTCGTCGCCATCTTCGTCCGGGTACTTAGGAGGATCTTATTCTCCAAGTTAACCATTGCAGAAGCCCTTGTTTAGAACTGTACTGGCTGCACTTCCCACTGATGGGCTTAGTGTTTGCCACCCTATACCAAGTTGGCCTCGTGCTATTGTGTTGGGATGCTCCGACCTTTTGCTTACCGCTAAGGTGTAGAACAGAAAACGCTGATCCTCCATGACAGATTTTCGGCATGGCACACGTAGACAACCGTGACCACTTCATACCGGTAAAGTAGACAATTTTACTTGATACTTATGTAATCATAGTTTTTTGTTTATTATCTAAAGTCGATTGTGTTTATATAGGTGGCGTTGATGGTTGGTTCGCCACTACCGCATACTCCCGGTTCGTGGAAGAAACATGTAGATCCCAACATTCAATGGTGGGAAGAAACATTTGCGGACAATTTGAGGATGTGTCGAGAGTACCGCATTTCAAATGGTCGGGCACCAGATCCATTCATGTATAAAGGAGGGACCGGACCCGTTGACATATCTGACTGAGTGAGATTGTCATGTAATAATTAGAAGACGCTTTTTACCTTGTAATGTTCAATCTCATCTATATATAGTTTATTATTTCGTATCTTAAAATCATATGCTAGCCTAAGTCGTTTTTTTTCGTTTCTGAGTCGTTTCGAGACGTTTTGAACCATTTTTTTTTCAATATTTGACGTACTTGGTCGTTTTTAGTCGTTTTCAAAAATCTCAAGTTTTGCTCATTTTGGCCATATTATGGCATCATTTCGACACATTTTGACAACTTTTTCAGAATTGCTTCAAAATTCATTTTGGCTTGTTTTATAATGTTTTGAGTCGGTTTTTTTCGTTTCTGAGTCGTTTCGAGACATTTTGAACCATTTTTTTCAATATTTGACGTACTTGGTTGTTTTTAGTCGTTTTCAAAAATCTCAAGTTTTGCCAAGTTTTGCTCATTTTGGCCATATTATGACATCATTTTGGCCACGTTTTGACACATTTTGCCAACTTTTTCAGAATTGCTTCAAAATTCATTTTGGCTTGTTTTATAATGTTTTGAGTCAGTTTTTTTCGTTTCTGAGTCGTTTCGAGACGTTTTGAACCATTTTTGTCAATATTTGACGTACTTGGTCGTTTTTAGTCATTTTCAAAAATCTCAAGTTTTGCTCATTTTGGCCATATTATGGCATCATTTTGGCCACATTTTTAACAACTTTTTCAGAATTGCTTCAAAATTCATTTTGGCTTGTTTTATAATGTTTTGAGTCAGTTTTTTTCGTTTCGAGACGTTTTGAACCATTTTTTTCAAACAAGCGACAATGAAAATACATAATCAAAGTACATAATGAAAGTACACAATGCGCATAACATTAGATGTCTACGATTTAGGCGTCGTCGGCAGAAGAGGAAGAGGTGTCGGAAGCATAGACGATACTACAAACCATCAGCCGCAATTCTTTTTCTTTAATCTTAAACCTTTCCATCAGGACCTACACTCTTTTGTCACTTCTTTTTCTGGATGATTAATTTCCTGATAGCACGTAAAGCAGTAGGGTTATGCTCTGGATCAATAAACCTCGTTCCGAAGAAACAATTGCATGCATAATGCCTTTGTCCATACTGGTCAGGCATGTCTTCGTCCTTGCTAACGTACACATTACACATTTGGCGACACTTTCTTGTACCAGTACACATTATTTGTGGAGGGTCAGGCTTCACACGTCTTGGTGATGATGATGATGATGCCATATTCGTAGTTATGATCTGCCAAATAAGTAAATAATAAAACTTTAGTTATAAACATGAAAGAATATACACAAAGCATATACAAAAATGAACAAAAGAAAAATTTACCGATTAAGTAGGAAAACTTTGATTTTTGCTCTAGTTGAGATGGATGAACTAGTTGAGATGGATGAAGAAATCACCACCTTCAAACCGTTGGTTTTATAGGAATTTCTGTATATGGTGCACTTTGCTTCTGCGCACAAGGAGTTACCGATTCAAAATAACGGTAACTATCCGTGCGCTATGTACCTACGCACAAAATTGTAACGATAACTTATGGTGCGCGTTACAACAGCGCACCAAAAGTTACAGATTCAAAAAGTTACGGAATAGGTGCGCTGAACCTTAGCGCATGGCTGAAATCCGGTGACTTTCTGTGCGCTCAACCACTGCGCACCATAGTTCGAAATAGTTGAAATAGTTGCGATATGAAGGGTCTAGCACATCGATGCTGATTATGTTTGGAAAACTTATACAATTTAGTGTTATTAGGCATATAAAGTGCGTATAAGGTCTCCCCGTCACAAAAAGTGGCTCGAAAATACGCAAAAACGCTAAAAGGCCTTATGTGCGCATTAGAGTTGCGCACATCTTTCTGTGCGCTGGCCAAATGCGCACATCTCTCTGTGCGCAGGCCAAATGCGCACATCTCTCTGTGCGCGGGCCAAATGCGCACATCGTTCTGTGCGCAGGTTTTAGGCGCACATATTTAGACCGTTTAAATTGTAACGTTGAAATTTGACCGTTGGGTGCGCGAACCGTCTGCGCACGCAACGGTCAAATTCCATCAGCCAAAATCGAAGCTATAAAAGGAGGGCTGCACTCTACCTCAATTCACCAATCTCACCATTTCTCTCTTAACCTCACCAATCTCACCATTTGTCTCTTAACACTCGCTAATGTCGCACAGTTCATCAGCAAGCAATGCTCTGTTTTATTGTCAATGTGATCGACCAGCGGTAATGAGGAGTTCTGAAGGACGAAGAAACCTCGATCGAAGGTTATGGACATGCGCTGGTACTGGTGGTTACATTTGTGACTTCCGCGAGTGGATCGATCCACCACACCCTGATTACTCCTTAGCTGCAATAAGAGACCTACTCTCCAAGATACGTATGTTAGAGGAGGAAAACTTCAATCTTAAGGCTGCCAATTGTTAGTTAAGTCTTTGTTGTAATCGTTAGTTAAGTGGCTGTTGTAATCGTTTAGTTAAGTCGTTGTTGTAATCGTTAGTTAGGTTATTGACTTGAAAATGAGAAGTAAACATGCATAGCACTAGATGAAGAGATGGTGAGGAAGACCAACCGTCAAGATCCCTAAACCGATGTTTGGTTTCAGTGAAATGTACGAACTAATAGGGGTTTGGAAACTGATTATTAGTTGGTACATTCCGCCGACTCCGAACATCGGTTTAGGGATCTTGATTGGTTGGTCTTCCTCACTATCTCTTTATCTAGTGTTATGCCTGTTTACTTTGGATTTATATTTCGTTTTCAAGTCAATATAGTTTTTCAAGTCTTGTTGTTGTAATTTGTATTTCGTTTTCAAATCAATATAGTTTTTCAAGTCTTGTTGTTATAATTTGTAGTTGCATAATTGTTCGTAGTCGTTTTTGTGGTCGATACCTTATTCGTTTTCGACATTCAAACAAGCAAAAAACATCAAAGTTAAGACGATCACACAAGCAAAAGACATACATAAACACCAATCATACATAAAACATGGTGTATCTAACAAGCAATCCATCAAACAAAAACATAAGTGCAACGTCTAATCCTGAGTCTCCTGAGTATAAGGTGGAGCATCTCCCCGAGGCACATCATCCTGAGTCATATCATCCTGAGACGCATCCTCCTTAGTCGTATCATCATGAGTGCCACATCCACTCCCCTGGCCTCTCTCGTGAACAGAATCTCGGAAAACACGAGGTGGTGGTGCCATCTGCGATGCACGTGGGGGAGATGGTGTCAAAGGTGCATGAGGTGCCTCTAAGACTTCAAGCCAGCCACGAATCACCTCTTCAGTGCTCCAAGGTCGATCCGAGATAGGGGTGTCTAGAAAAGAGTGCATCAAGGCTTGAAGGATCTGACAACGCTGTAAACAAAACATAAATTTAATCGTTAGTTAAGGTCTAAAGCTAAGTTTTGTAGAAACTTTATAAAATTATAACATACCGCAAATGCATCGATAGGCACTGGGGTATATCCATAGCGAGGCGGGCGATCATGTCTCCCAGAGGATGGATCGACGACAGGATGTGAGAACTCGTCCAGCCAATCCAGATAGTCATCAGCCATCTTCCATGCTGGCTTTGCAAACGGCCCATCCAGATCGATCAGAGGCCTCGACTCTGCGTCCCATGCTCCTAGAAGCTCAACTGCATAAACGACCTCATAATTAGAGATACCCCTGGACCGAACCCATGAGACCTGCTGAATGGGAGGGTCGGGAACGGGTTGAGCCCGCCCAAACTGCCGCAGGACTCTCCTAGGGTTATAGGCCTCATGAAATTTCCAGATACTTAATACGCCCTCAAATCTCGACGGAGAAACCTCTGGTGAGTTAAAGTCCAAACCTCTCCATGGATGCCAGTTAACCTGAAACAAATAACAAGCCAAATTAGACACGTACTGCGATAATGAAATAAAAAATATAAGAAATTAAATCCAAACCTGCTCATATCTCATGTTGTCGAGCATGCGACGGATGGCAACCAAACGCCCACTATCCGAGCTAAGTGGTGTATAAAATCCTGCAGCAGCTTCTCCATGGGTGAATGCCCAGATCCAGCACTACATATAAACAATTACACATTATTAGTAAAACTACGTGAATAGTTAAAAGTTATTAACCAAGACGTTAAAGTCAAGATCTTACCCTCAGAAGAATCCCACATGAAGCAACTGAACACGCCTCATTCCTGACAGTCGAGCCCAGAAGCAAAAAGAGATAGAGAGTGGCAATGTGACTCTCATTCCTGACTGGTGCAGCAAACAAAACTTCCAACCGATCATTGAGTGCCTTGAAATGAATGCCACCTGTGCTATAACATTTATGCATGTCATCAGCTGTCTGACCCATAGCAACCCCAAGCAGAGCATAAATCTGGCCATCTGTCATATGTGAATTACAGCTACGACCATGTATACGGACTCTGAGGATCTGCATCACGTCATGTAGGCAGATGGTCATCTCAGCAAATGGCATGTGGAAAGTGTTGGTCTCAGGGTGCCACCTCTCCACAAAAGCATAAATCAGTGCAACATCGATCTGAGACGCTATGCCCACTCGGCGAAGCTCTGTCAGCCCAGAACGCTCAGCAAGCCTGAACCATGTACCCTCCTCAGCTGAAATATGAGGCTCATACACATGAACCTGTGCAGATCTGTAGTGTACCCTCAGGAGCTTCCTAGCCTAAATAAGTACAGAAAAACAATAACTCAGATTAGTAAATATGAAACATTAAGTTATATAAGCATTCAGATCAATGTTATTGAACATACCGGGTCTAACGGAGCCGCATCAACCTCGGCCTCATCCTCTGGCTGCTCAACAACAACATCCTGAGGTGGCTGAGCATCTGCTACTCGTCGTCTCTGCCTGAGACGACGACCACCTCTAACTGGAGTGGCAACCTCCTCAACAACAGCCTCCTCAACGCCAGCCTGCTCAACATCTCCCTCGGCAGCAGCACCCTCACCACCCACTCCCTCATCAGCACCCTCCTGGCCTCTCCCTCTGCCTCTCCCTCTACCTCTCCCTCTGCCACCACCTCAGCCTCTGCCTCGGCCTACAGCTTCCCTCGCACGGACACGCCTCCTAACCTGCACTGGAGGCACCAATGGTACATCGGGAGGGGGCCCTAGAAGAGGACCATGCGACCATATATACCTCGCTATATGCGTCTCATAAGAATACAGTAGGTGAGGCGCACGTGGACGACAAATGTCCTACATCGACTCCCCGAGCCAAGGAAAATATGTGGGACGAGCATGGTCATCGTCGTCTAAATCTCCCGACACTGGCTCTGAAGATGCGACTGGCTCTGCAGATGCGACTGTAGGTGGAGAAGATGTCGAGGCTGCTGCATCTGACACTGGAGGTAAATCTTGCTCTGTATGCTCTGAAGTGGGAGGGACAACATCCTGAACAGAGGTGTGTCGTGGATATCATAGTCATTTGTGGTCACCTCCATGTCTGTAGGGATCTACGTCTCTACTGGAGTGGGATCAATAGGGTCGACACTAGTAAGATATCGACCAGGATAATCTACGTCGACATGCAAATCTCTTGTCTGTCCATCTATCTCCATATGCTCACCATCTATCTCCTGCTGCTGCGCCTCGTCGTACTCATCCTCTGGCTCACGACGGTCACGAATCATACCGGCTGTCATGTCTCGTACGAGGCTATCAAACTGTAGTCGCACACCAGATGCCACAACATGACGACGTGGGAGTCGTTCGGGTACTGGTGCGGGCATCGTATTGCCAGTCTGATCCATGACGGCTTGTATAGTCTACATGTTTTTACATTTTTTAGTATGACTAATTCATACTAAAATATTCGGAAATATTTTGCAACTTCATAATCAAATTCGATTCTTTATATCTAACTAATTTTTTTAATAGGAATGCTTAGAAACTTAACAATTAAGTCATAACTAATTATGACTGTTAAGTTTCTAATATTTAATTCATAATTACTAAAAAATATAAATCACTACTAATACGAATTCTTACAAATTATTAACAATTCATACCGAATTGTCATCGTCGTCTTTTATGAATCCTAAAGGCACCGAATATCTATTACATTATTTACGAAATTATATAATAAACAATTACTAACTAATATTAACGAATCATAATTATTACTAAAAAATAAACGATGCCTAACTATTCAATTTCCAAAATTAAATATGATTAAAATTTGAAAAAAGCGGGTTTAGAAATTACATACCGAATGAAGCTCGTGCGGTGTCGAGAAAACCGGATCCGTAGTCGTCGACGCCGGAACCCGAGTCGCCGGAACCCGACCAGTCGCCCGTACCCGCGTCGCTCGAACAGTGGTCGTCGCCGGAACAGTCGCCGTCGCCGGAGAAGCCGCCGTCACCGGAGCCAAATTTGCCGCTGCAACTGCAATCGAGTCGGATACCGCCTCCCGCCGCCATCCACCAAGGTTTCATCATCGGGAAAGGTCGTCGGAGGTGGCTCCGTCGTGACGGAGGTCGCCGGAGGTGTAGGGATCGGGACACAAAGTGTATCGTAGGGAGAGGAAGAATGAGGTGGTTGAGAATCCATTGTCGGAATTGTGTTTAGACGAGGGAAACGATCGGAAATGGAGAAAATGTCGCCGGCGCCGTCGGGAGAGAAATCACAGAAGAAGAAGAGAGAAAGAAGGAAGAAGAAGAAGCTGCGCTAGGGTTTAAAAGACCCTGTGCGCAGTTCTTCTGCGCACCAACGTTGTGTGCAGTTGTTCGGCGCACGACGTTTCGGATTCCCGAAGTTGTGCGCTGAACGTTTGCGCAATACTCTTTATGTGCGCTGGTTTCCTGCGCACGAGTTTGTCAGCCATTGCCAGAATTTTCAAATTTATCCTGAAAATAGCCCTGTGCGCAATACAACAGCGCACCAACCTGTGCGCAAAACTTCTGCGCACCAAATCGTGTGCATATAGTGAAAAAGTCGCGTGCATATAAGTGTTTCGTTAATATACAAGATTTCTACCACATTAATATACAAATGGAACTTGGAATTGTGAAATTGATTCAGGAAGCAGATATAGTTGTACCAACCAAAGCTCCAATTCAAAATGGAGGAAATTTGTTGTTGAGGAATCTGGCTATTCGTCAAAACGATGCTGTATTGGCCAACAATTTGACCTCAGAGGAGCTGTTGTTTCGTTACCCTTGCGGAATCCCATCACTTCGATTTTTCTTGCCTAATGGTGATCTCTGATATCCTTAATGATGTTGTGTTTATATGGAGTGATGTTTATTTATTTGTTGCTGTGTACAGTGACTGGGAATGGTGGGAAGAAATTGGAAGATGAGTGTTTGGAGGAATGGGATGAATCTGGTTTCATGGGGAAGATGAAATGAAGAATTTTGGGTTTACTTTTTGAATTTAGTGCTCTTCATTTAGATTTGGGGAGGAGGAAGAATTTTGGGATTTTGATTAAAAATTTGAAAATATAGATAAAATGTCATTATAAGATTTGTAAGGGGTGCTTCAGTAATTTTGAATAAAATATTAATATAATATGACATGTAGCATAAATATTTAACGAAAGTTAAAGAGGGGTGATCGTTGAGTGACAGAGTGGTACATATGGGTGATTTCCGATAATATTGAAACATACGGTGGTTTTAAGCAATATAAGGTATCATACGGGTGATTTCCGATAAAAAAAAGCCCATATATATCAACATAAAAACCTATTTAGAGTCTTCACAACTCACTTCCATTTCCCTCCAAACCAAAGGTATGCACATATATATCCTTCTGGGTAGAACTATTAGGTATCTTAACGAGTTTGTCTTTGTGGGTTCCCGGCGATGTATGTGCAGCAGATTGACCGGCAGAAAAAGAGAGCCTACCCTTTGATCCTCATCACCTTCTTCCTCCTCTCGCTTCTCTTCCCGGTTTCATCACAAGTCACGAAAGGGGAAAATACAAGGATTTCCGAGGAGTTATTCAACCGCTTTAACTACTACCGCGGTTTCAGGTCATCTCAGCCTTTCAGTCCCGCCTTCCGTGGACCGCGAGGATTCCATGAGAGCCAACGCAAGGTGCCTAGCAGCCCAGATCATCTCCACAATTAGACCCGATGGTATTTTGGTGAATGTGTAGAAACCCGAGGGTATTTTGGTCCATGGTTATAATACTGTACGTTAACGTATATATATAGTAGGATAAAGTAGTTGGCGATTGATATAAGAGATCCAGATCGATCGATGCATGTGGTCAAGGACGACAATGGCTACCCCACACAAGAAACGATATGTATGTGTTTTTGTATAGTATAGCACAAAACAAATTTCCAATTCTTTGTTTTATTTCATTATTTCGTGTTCGATCAATTCATAACGAAGAATATAACGAAGAATTTGTGGAGTAGTACTGTATTATTCATCATTGCTCTTGCATTATTGCTCGCCTTATGTACCTAGCTTGCACAAGCTTATCGTATAGTGTACGTGATTTGTTGCCTGCTCAATTCCCTCCAATCTGTATTACGGACTAACTAGTTCAGTTTTCGGTGCCTGACACGGGTTGACGTACTTACACCTGGATTGGCTAGAAAATTTGAAGCCTGGAAGAATTGAACATTTCAAAGGTTGTGGTAATATTCCGAATCTCTTTGATGATACTTTTAATTTCCCAAGGAATTTTCCAAATATTTTTAATAGAGTTTATTATTATAAGGTTGTCACCATCAAAGACTATGTTTTTATGGTTTAATTTTAAAGTTAGTTTAGCGGCGTAAAAAGTTGCCATTGATTTTGTCACAATTATTGATTGGAAATAATTTTCTTACTGAAAACGTCCAACACTTTGCCAATATTATCTCTAGCTATGCAAGCAACATATGAATCGTCTAAAGAGTAATGAGATCCGTCAAAATTTATTTTTATCCAATTATTTTGAGGTTTAATCCATTTTGGATTTTATTTTTATATCTTTGTCTGTTTACAATTTTATCCTTCTAGTTGTGTTTGTATGGATTCGCACTATTAAAATTGAATGAATGCACTTTTAGCAGGATCAAAATTATTATTTTATTTTTTTCCAAAAATAATAAAATTCCTATATAATCAAATTTGGTATCAGAGGAAAATTAAAACTTCTATTTTATCTGTGATTGTCTTAAACAAATTTATTAAATTGGAAATGGTCTCCATAATGTGTATGATACTACTCGTACTATATTAGTACATTATTATGCATTTTAAAATTTAAAATGGTCGTTAAACCGCGCACTCACTCATTTTACACCGTACACTCACTTGGGGACTATACGACGTGTAGTTGGAAATTTTTTTGGTACATCCCAACTACACGTCATGTAGTTAAAAATCGGTTCAGATTTTAGTTTTTAATATATTTTTAATAAAAAAATTAATTAAACCGGGTCGGTCTGGACCGGTTCGGGTCATGTGGTGAACCGGTTTGGGTCATTTAGTTGGATCGGAGCCAACTACACGTCGTGTAGTTGGACTTATATTGTTAAAATGGTTAAGTGTAGGCCAACTACGTGTCGTGTAGTTGGACCAGAAGCCAACTACACGACGTGTAGTTGGACCATAACGGCTAGTTTTGGACCAAAATAAAATTAATTATTTAAATAATATATTTAACCGGTTTGCAATTAATTACTAAACCGGTTATCAAAACCAGTTTATTAATGAACCGGTTTATTCCATCTACCCGACGTGTAGTTGGCCTATTTTTTCAAAAAAAAACTGGTTCAAGCCAACTACACGACGTGTAGTCCCGAGCTGAGTGTACAGTGTAAAAAGAGTGAGTGCGCGGTATTTCCCGTTTTAAAATTGATAGAAATAAATTACAGTGATTTTTTCTTTTAAAGGTCATGCATCCAATGAACTCTCCATTTTCTTTTGAAGGTCATGCATCCAGTGAACTCTCCAATGAACTCTCCAATGAACTGATGTCTACTTAGGGATAAACTTTCATGTCTATTTCAAAATTTTGCTTATGTGGTTATTTCCTAGAGGTTTTTGGTTTAAATCACCCGTTATTTACTGAAATTTATAAGGACCCACCCGTATTTCGTGTAATGATTTTAAACCACCCAAAAGAGCTCTTCCGTTAACAAAGTCACACCCAAACCATAATTTTGTTCGCATTACCGTCTAAATATGTGAAAAGATCAGACTGCCCCTTGTTTTTTGTTAAAATTACACTAAAAATTGACCAGACTGCCCCTTGATCGTTCAAACCCCATGTTCATCGTCTTCAACCTCCCACGACGCCTCGTCTCAATCAACCCTCCTCCCGCCACCTCGCCTCCATCCTCTCCCTCGGCAACTCCGCTCCACGCGCCACCGCCATAACCGCCCTCATTGACCTTGATTTTGTGAGATTAATGGGTAAAATCCAATGTCACCCATTTCAGCCCTAGGTCGATTCGGATTTTGACTCAAACACTCGATTTTCAACCTCTAAACACTCTCATTATGGTCTTTTTCTTCTCCTCTTTCATTCCCCTCAAGAATCTAGAGTTGTGGTGGCCGGAATCGTGAATTGTCATTCTAAGTTTGCAACGTCACCATTGAAGGTGAGGTTGAAGACTTCAACCTGTTCTCGTTTATCAAAGTGCACAAACTCTGTAATTTCAGAAATTTAAAAGGGGTAATTTCGTAACTTCACAAACTTAGACGGTAAGAGTAACGGAATGAAGGTTTGGGTGTGACTTTAGCTCTTTTTGATGGTTTAAAATCATTACGCGAAATATGGATGATTCCTTGCAAATTTCAATAAATAACAGGTGATTTAAACCAAAAACCTCTATTTCCTAAGCCATCACATACAAGAATATAATGAATGAATGTTCTAAGACCCTGACAATCACACAATTATGAAATACTGTATATAACTTCTACAGTATATATACCTTTCAAATAAACTTCTACAGTATATATACCTTTCAAATAAACTTCTACAGTATATATACAGTATACATGCTAGAGAGATATGGCATATCTGAGATATACACATATTTGGGATATACTCGTTAAATAATTAGTTGACTTATGAATTGCCTTAACCGGTGAATACAAAATCAAGGAGTGATTAACACATTTTACAATCAAATACAACTTTACATAATAAAATGGAGAATTATTTGCTAATTAATAACCTGAATATACCCGCATATACTACAAACAATACACTAGTTTTTCGGTAGAAAGGTAAAGTCAAAATCTCTATATAACAACTAAATCAAATCACCTTCCTCTAATTCTAGCTATGTCATGTGGCATACTCTTTATTCATGTCATCCATTTGGCGTCATTCCATTGGTCACAATTTTTACTATTTATTGTAATTTTCTTAAAAAATGATTATATTTGGAAAATCATGTATAAAAATATCAAAAAAGATTGCTTAAGATCTTTCATATTACAAAAATAATTTTATATGTTAATTTTTTTAGACTTTGACCTCCCAATATTCTATTATGTTATTTTACAAATTTATAATTTTATTTTTAAGATATGACATATCACAAAAAGATTGATTTCTTAATAAATAGGAGAAAAGATTATATTTTTGTGTTATGGTAGTGTTTTAAATTATATAGTTATATATATGTTGAAATTAATTTATTTAAATTTGTTAAAAATTGACCTATGATAATTTGATCAAATAAGATTTTTGTTATAACAATTCATTAATATTCGTTGTTTATAATATTTAAAATTTAAAACTTAATTTTTTATTAATATCATTTAAGATATCAAATTATTTTCATATAAAATTATATATTACAAAATACTTCATACTACTTATTAACTATATCGAGTTATATAAATCCGCAAATGACACGAAAATTAGGCTAGTATATCCTTAAAAACATAAATTGAAAAACCCTGTTATACTGTATCATAGAGTTAAAAGCTACTTCGTACTATGTAATCTTGTCCACCTGTAGAATTTGGAAAAAGAAAAGCACCAAATTCTCCACTTGCAAGAAACAAACAGTTCTAGGGGACCTATGATATACTCATCATACCCAAATATAAGACTCATTTGTTCTTTTAACATTATATATTCACGATCGAAGAGAGACTTTTGATTTCTGACTATTATATAAGGTAAAATATAGTCATGAGTGATCTTGTTTGATTCATATCAATGAGTACTTTAAGAATATTAAAATTTCACAATTTTAACTAATTTATAACAAAAGATATTGCCGAAATAAAATATTCATCGACAAATGTGCCCAATTAAAATGTAAAGATAAAAAAGAGACGTAGAGGAAGTAGATAGAAGCCAACCTATCGATATAGATAGAAGCTAAGAAGATTGCCAACCGAGAAAAATAGGGATCACAACACATGCATAGTTTAAAAACGTGGGCTCTCGTTTTCTGTTTCTAATGACAATAGAGAGATGGTCACTGAAGCGGTCCAAATCAACCTTACAGCATTTACATCCATGTAATTTTGAATAACACATTTCATTTTTAAAAGAAAAATTGAAAATAAATGTTAGAATTTTTTATAGAATTAAGATAAAGGATCTGAATCTGGTAATAAAGCTCCCTTTAGAGATAAATGAAAATGAACGGGAACCGTTCATTCGAATTGATCGGACGACCCAAATCAATCACACTCGCTAGCTTCTATCGCTACTCGCTACTCGCTTGCTTTTTGTGTGCAACACACGCGCTCATGCTTCTATCGTGATTCAAAATTGGAACAAAAACCGTCTCTTCACATTCTTCCTAAAACTTCCATAGAAAACCTCTCTCGCAAAAGGCGATCAACCCTAACCTCCCTACTCGCTAGCTTTTTCTTCGATTTCTCAACGAAATCACTTCGTTTTCGCTCGTCGATCATCACATACCTCCTCGTACAATTTCGCAATGGCTAGATCCCAGAAGAAGAACGAAGGAAGAGGTATGGTGTATAATCCCTAATTTTAGTGTATACGATGATTTTTCCTGTGATTTCTCACTGATTTCTCTTCATTTCACTCCGTCGTTCGCCAAAATCCATCAACTCGCTACTAAAAATGGCAGGATCTCAGAAAAGCCAAGAACCAAAAGGTATGGAGTATAATCTGGTATTTAGAGTTAGGTTTTTCCTTTGACATGTTAGATTTGGCTACATGCATGTTTGATTTGTATGTACTGAGTGTGAAAACTTCATTTGTATGAGTAGATCTACTATATTAGGTGTGAAATGTTCATTTGTATGTACTGAGTGTTCATTATTTACTCGTGACTGTGTTTTTACTCTGTGTTCATCAGATCTTGTATATATGTTCATCACAGTTCCTTAAAAAGTTCATCAAAATACATGTTCATCACAGTTCTTCTAAATGTTCATCATATATGTTGTATTTGTTCATCAGATCTTGTATGCATGTTCATCACATTTTTGAAGCTTGTTCATCAGATTTCTTTTCAATGTTCACCAAAAATCTTGTGATTGTTCATCTCATTGCCTATATAAGTTCATCATATGTCTTAAGATTGTTCATCATATTTCTCTTATCTGTTCATCATAAAACTTGTGATTGTTCATCACATTTCTTACATATTGTCATCACAGTTTCTATAAATGTTCATCACATATTCTATAATTGTTCATCTCAGTGCTTATGTATGTTCACAAAACACTCATTACTAATGTTTCATCAAATAACTTTTAAATATGTCTTATGTTTGCAGTTATTCGAGGTAAGGTCGAAGTGTCTAGTATTAAAGATAAGTTGCGAGAATCTAGACTCCGTTGGTTTGGGCACGTTCAGAGGAGGCCGCTTGGTGCCCCAGTTCGTAGTTGTGAGGTTCTGGCGTTGGGAGACTACCGTCGTATAGGATGGCTATGGAATTGCCAAAATATAGTGAAATCCAATATTCAATTGAACATCAATGGAATTGATGGCAAGACACATTTACATGGAAGCCAAAATATTACTACCCAATAGAATTGGGTACTGATCAACAACAACAACATCATTCTCCATTTTATCCTGAAGAACGGGAGGAAGTAACCGATATGACCTAAAAGTACATGAGCTTCCAACAAGACTAAAAACAGAGAAAACAGAGAAATACAGTGCACAACTCCTAGTTCGAGTATCGAGTAAACACCGTTCCATGGACTCCAATTCAAGCTTCTAAAACTCGAATCTTTTCCCTCCATAAAGCTCTGTCTTGAGCCACGTCTACTGAAAGCTCCAAGGCGGCGAGGTCTTTTCGGATGACCTCCATCCAACTCTTCTTTGATCGCCCTATATATTGTGTCTTTTTCGGCTTCTTTAATTTCAAAATTTTTTACATGAATTCGATCATCAAAATCATTGCTACTCTACGGAGTCAATTTCAACAAATTTATTGTTTTATTTTTGACAGTAAAGAAAATTAATAATTATTCATATACGATATATATTATATAACTTTCAATATTATTTGATGACATGATGATGTAAAAAGATAAATATGAAATTAGAGTAGAGGAATACCATTGTGGAGAGATAGAGTAACATAGATGATGTGGAAAAACGAATTCACAAAAAGCAAGCAGTGTTACTCATTTATGAATGTAGAATTGTAGATGCAGTGGGTTTTGTGATGCATGAATGCATGGGAGATCCGGATCCGCATCTAGCTCGTGGAATTAATATTGGGTCTCCAGATTCACAGGCCAACGCCAGCGTGTTCCTGGCCAAGTTCTATGGCCGTGCTGGTCCTAGCTAGCTATTTATTCTCTAATTTTCGGGAAAAGTGGTGCAGCTTTATTGAACTCGGCATGCGGTCGGATATTGGATCTGGTTTATGGTTCCGCCAGCTTGATGTATTCGATTGGGTAAATGGCACCACTGTTAAACTGCGGTCGACGCTGTCCGACCACTTCATCCCACTCTCGACCTCAGGCTTGCCCCCAAAACCGACCACTGATTTGCGGCCTGCTTCTATTTACCTTGTCGGATTCTCACATCTTTATGTTTCTGTCTTTCCATTCATCTATCGTTCTACCGTTCATTCTATCCACTATTTTTGAACTCTCTATATATAATACACATGTTTTGGTCATGTTTTATGTCAGAAATACTGTATATCAGAACCTACGTAATTTTTTTTTTGATCCATAAGGAGGGGAGACCCTTTATTCATAAAATAAATTACATGATATCACTGAGGAGATTGTCAGCTTCCAAAATCTGAGCAATTCCATCAGGGGGACGAGCGAAAAAAATCAAGTCTCCAATACAATTGAAACTAAGTTTAGCTAACCAATCTGCGGCTTGGTTGCCGAGTCGTGGCGTGTATGCAATAGAAACACTCCAGTTCGGGTCAAGTAGATAGTTTTTGATTTTGAGGATGTGATCCCGGTGGAGCGCTGGGGGTTCATCCGCAGCGGTGACTAGCTCCAAAATCTCGATTGAGTCCACTTCAGCTTCAAGACGTGTGACCCCCTGTTGTTTAGCCAGAGCCATACCGTGAAGGAGTCCAAGTAATTCAGCACTGAAGGTTGAGTTGCCTATTTCTTTAACAGTGAAGCCATGTATGAACTCACCTCTGCTGTTTCTAAGTAATCCTCCCGCACAAATTCTGCTATCACCAGGCCTGAAGGCACCGTCACAGTTCAGCTTAATCCACCCCGGGGCAGGTCTAGACCATTTACTGAGGGTGTCGTTCTTTGCTGAATTACTGCGCTTCCTTGTGTTCAGTTCAAGGTACTCAGCTGCACGGTCAAGAACAAATTGATATCGGGGAATGGACATTACCAGATTCGACTGAAATACTCTGGCATTTCTCCATCGCCACAACCACCATAAGCCAAAACTGAATGTTGTAGGCCATGACCCTGTTCGAGCCAAGTTCTGAAACATCCAAGTCTTCATGTTCCCCTGGAAAAACTCATCTCTCCGAGACATCAGTAGTAGCTCGTTCCAAAAATCCATTGCTTCCGGGCAGTCTCTGATAATGTGTAATGCAGTTTCATTTGTTTCATTACACGCAGAACAGTCTGCACTTGGGGCAATGTGACGTCTGAATCGGTTTGCATTAGACATGATGGCATCATGTGCCGAGAGCCATAAGAAATTTCTGATACGTTCGGGTGCAGGAACTCTCCATATCTTCTTCCAAATACCATCAGCATTACTAGGTGGCTCGTCATTCCGAATAGTTGCGATGGCAGATTTGATTGTGAACTTTCCTGAGCTGGTGTGACGCCAGGAGAAGTTGTCGTCCGTACCTTCTTCAGCGACTGAGATGTTTCCAATTTGGAGAAGGATATCTGGTGGTAGCAGGTGGGAGAACAAATGCCAATTCCAGGTAGAGCCATTCCAATATTCTGCTACTGTTTTGTCTTGTTCCTCAGTTTCAACTTGTCCAATGACAAGATTCTCGAGTGCCTCATCTGTTGCCCATGGAGTACTCCAAAAGAAAGTGCTGGAGCCATCTCCAATAATAGTATGAATTCCTTTGAGCAGATAGTCCTTGGATTTGACCATTCCTGCCCATAAGTTCGAAGCTCCAGTTGTGCGGTGAACATGTCTCGGTCCCGCCTCCCATGGCAATATTTCCCTCGAATGACCCTAGACCATAGGGAATTAGGTTCATCAAGAGTTCTCCAGCCCATTTTCATCATGAATTCCGAATTGGCTTGGCGCATACTTCTCATACCAAGCCCGCCTACTTCCTTGCCGAGGCATAGTTCATTCCATTGGATCAAGTGAATTTTCTTTTTATCTGCAGTACTTCCCCATACAAAGGCACGAGTTCTCTTCTCTACCTCATCGCAAGTCGAAAGATGAAGCTGATTCGTCTGCATAGCATGATATGGGATGGTTGCTACTGCGTCTTTGGCGAGTGTGACCCGTCCAACCATTGAGAGCAGCTGGGATTTCCATCCTGCAAGTTTTGCTTCCACACGATCGACAATATACTTGAAAGTTTGCTTCGTAGGCTTTTTCTTAGACATGGGGATCCCTAGGTATTTACCTAGATCATCGGTTGCTGGTATGCCGCCTACTGCAGTAATGTCATCAATCAAATTCAGCGCTGTCGAATCAGAGAAGCAAATCATTGATTTCCCGAAGTTGATGCGTGCTCCTGATGCTTCACGGAATTTGGAGAGACAGAAGCGAATTGCCTGCATTTGTTCGACAGTAGCCTCAGCGAACAAAATCAAATCGTCAGCGAAGAACAAGTGTGATAGACTCGGCCCGTATTCCGACAAATTTACCGGTCTCCATGCCCCCGAGATTACTGCTTTGTCAATTATATGGCCCAGTCGTTCCATACACAATACAAATAGATACGGCGAGAGTGGATCGCCTTGTCGGATGCCTCGGGTCGGGGTGAATGTGTTGCCGATATCTCCATTCCACACAACTCTCATATTACAAGTTGTAACACAATCCATTATGGTCTTAATGAACTGCGTAGGTAACCTGAGCTCCTGAAGTGTATCCCAAAGAAATGGCCATCTTATTCTGTCGTAAGACTTTTCTAAATCAATTTTGATGGCCATAAACGGAATCCCCTGCTTCACTCTCATTAAATTCATCACCTCTTGTGTGATGACGATGTTGTCTGTAATTTGACGTCAAGGTACAAAACTTGATTGAGTAGGAGCAACTACCTTGCGCATCATAGGTTTGAGTCGCATAACAATCGCCTTCGTGGCAATTTTAAAAGCGACGTTGCATAGGCTAATGGGTCGAAGTTGGCTTGTGGTCTCAGGATTTTCAACTTTGGGGATAAGCACCAGCAGCGTTTCGTTCAGCGATGCCGGGACTCCTTCACCTTTGAGAATTTGCATCAGGCATTTTTCCACTTCTGAATGGATAGTACTGAGTTCAGGAAATCTCCCTCGTGGAAGATCGAATGGCCCCTGCCTGTCTGATTCATCTGAGTAGAGCGTTCGGAGATAATTTGTGATCATGCTTTTCAGTTCTGTTTGATCCTAGACCCAACTGTCATTGTCACCCTTAAGACCTTCAACCCTGTTCTGTTTGCGCCTCACAACTTCACAGGCATGAAAGAATCTTGTGTTGCGATCCCCGTCAAGCAAAGCATCAGACCGAGCTTTTTGCATCCAAAACATGTGGATTTGCTCATGAGTTATGTCAAGTTTCTTGTGGAGTTTTCGTTCTAATTCAGCGAGCCCCCTGTTCGGATTGCTGCAGATCAGTTTCTGTACCCCTTCAATGCGTCGCCAGAGTCTGTCTCTTTGCCGAAACAGATTCCCGAAGACGGATTTGTTCCATTCATCTAGATTCAAGGTAAGGCTTGCAAAAGCTTGAGTCAAAGGCATACCTTGGTTCCAGTGGGTTGCTAAAAAGGACTGAAATTCATGGTGCAAGAGCCAGGCAGCCTGAAACTTAAACGACTTTGTGTTCGGCCTGTAATTCTCGAAACCTTTCAAACTAAGAAGCAGTGGAGTGTGATCTGATTGGTTTGGTGGGAGATGCCGGATTGCCCCGTCCTCAAACAAGTTGCGCCAAGCCAAATCACACAAGCCTCGGTCCAGTCTAGCCTAAGTTCGGCTTGTAGGGTCATTCCCGCGACTCCATGTGAATTGTTGTCCCGAAAACCCGAGATCCAGTAAGCACATATCATCGATCCACCTATTAAATTTAGTGCATCGACGTCTCATGCCTTCCGACGTCCCCGTTCTTTCATCCAGGTTCTTTGTTTCATTAAAGTCTCCCATGAGGAGCCATGGGAGTTGATTTGATTCGCAGAAGTCAAGTAATCTGCGCCAAAGCTCCTCCCGATTTGCCGGCATTGGATTAGCATAAATTGCTGAGAATAACCAGTTGGTTTGGCCAGATCGATGGACTTTAACTGAAACCATCTGCTTATGTATTTTCACTTCCTCAAGCGTTACTCTGTCTTTCCTCCGTAGTACCCAAATTCCTCCTCTAAAACCAACAGCTTCCGATCTCAGAATCCTATCAAAACCAATTTGCCTGCATACTTTGTCTGCTTGAGATCCACTGATTCGAGTCTCCAACAGTACGAGGATAGACGGGTCATGAATGCGAATAAGATCCTTAAGAGTGTGAAGAAATCCCTTACTGCCCGCACCTTGAGCATTCCAGGATATTGTTTTCAGTTGTGTAATAATCATGGATAACAATTGGATAAGGTTGTGATCCTGCTGCATCCAAGAGTCAATCAGATCAATTATATGCTTGGTCCATCCTGATGTCCCCATCCTGTATGCTATCATGGGGCCCTCTATTCTGTGCTGAATTTTCTTGTAAGTCATCCTCCATTCGGTCATCAGAGGATGAACCAGCCCTATCCCCGGTTCCTTCATAGTCCGGATCAAGTTCCATTGCCCCCATCTTTGTGTGCTAACGGTGGATCACAATTGTGTTCTCCCGTTCCTTGTTGAATCGCTGAGTTGTGTAAATTCCCTGTTAATTTTTTACCACTGTTTTGAGAAGTATCCACCGTAGTCTCGCCCTTTTGGTCCTGGAGATTTTCTTTGCCGTGATCTTTTGCTATCTTTTGGGGCTGCTTCTTTTCCTTAATTATTTCCTTGTTGGATGTAACCGTAGCGATATCTTCTGAGGCCTTTTTGGTTATAATATTATTATATCCTTGGACTTCCTTAAGGATCATAACCGAACTTCCTCCTTCAATTTGTTTTCCTATTTTTTCGGCCCTAGATATCTCTTGCGTCATATTTTCCTTATTATTGATCTGGCTCTTTTCTGTCCGCTGATTCGGTTGACTACTAACCAAAATGGTGGGGGATGACTCCTCAGGATCCGGGGAGGAATTCAAATCTTCCCCTAATGTCGTGAAGATTTGAAAGCGAGATCCTGAAGTTGCGTTTTGAATTGTATTCTGATTTTTTGGCGCTCTTTTTCCTTGTTCAGCAGAGGTGGTCTGACTCGGGGTTCCTCCTCTTGAGCCTGGTTTGGTTTTGACCAACTGAAAACCATCTTCTCCGATTTGGTTCTGTTTACTGGGATGGGCGGTGTTTGCACCACTGGTCCCAGTTGGGGCGGCTTGGCTACTGGATGGTTTAGTGTAGACCTTTCTCCTATCATTCTCCTCTGGGATCATCCACTTGCCAAAGTCTTCGTATAATTCTGGCGCATCCGGGGGGTCATCAGGCTCGTTGTCTTCTCTCGTCGAGCCATCGCATTTTTCTTGAACATGTCCAATTTTTCCGGATTTGAAGCAGATCATCTTGAGGCCTTCGTATTGAATTTTTCAAATCCGACCATTCATTCTGAACTTAGAAAGCAGAGGTTTCCGAATGTCTATTTCGACACTGAGACGAGAAAATTTTCCTCTTTCTGCAGCCAGTGTGGTCTTGTCAATACGCATCACCTTTCCAATCTTGTCTCCAATCTTAGTGAGAATCTCATCGTCGAAGTATTCCATCAAGAGATTAGGAATGCGGACCCAAGTCGTGATCATTCTGATTGGTTCCTCCATATCTATGAAGTTTGGCCTCCATTTTCGAACCGTGAGATAGTGTTCCCCAATGAGCCAGGGTCCATCCACAAGGACATGGTTAAGGTCATCCTCGTTTCTGAACTTCACGACATAGTATTCATTTCCAATGTCTACCATTTTGACTTCTCCCTTTGTTTTCCATTTCTGCTGAAGCGTCTTGCTAAGGTACATAAAGCCTACATTCCTTCCAAATACTTTGATGATCAGTGAGGATTTCCCAGGTTGGCGAATTCTTGACTTCTCCACTCCTGACAGTAAAATGGTGGGGCATTTAGAATTTTCCTTTTCCTCATCTTCTTCTTCTCCCAAGTCATCATCGCTGTACATTTCATCCCAGGAAGGATTGTCGTAGGTCATCACCTTCTCTGCTGAAGAATTGCCAGTGAGCGTGTTCTTGTAGGAAACTATGGCTCCGACATTCTTGTCTTCTGTCTCCTTAGTATGATTTGTTCCTCCAAGGCGGGGGAACATTTCTTGGGTAATGTTGAGTGCATCCTTTGCACCTCTCTTCATTTTTTTCGTGGAGCGTTGTAGTTGATCAACCTCTTCTAGAGAGGCATGTCCAGGGTTTACACCCTCGACGGACGTCTGGGAAACATGGCCGGGACTTGTAGCAACAACGAGCATTTGGGGAGTGTTCATTGCTTGTTCAGTTAATTACTAATGTTATCTTATTAAACATAGAACCTACGTAATTAAGTTTCAAACTACTATCAAATTGCTCAGCGACTGATGCAAATTTAAAATCCGGTTTATCAATTTGGGTTCAAAAATACATAAAATGTGTTTAAAATCCGCTTTACCCGTTCCTAATGGGGTTCCTAACGGAAATTTGAATTAGTTTTTGAAATTTGAATTTCAAAAGGTCAGTGACGTGACAGTGCCGTTCGGGATGCCATTCTGAACGAGAATGTGACGTCACTGACCATTTGAGATCTGCATAATAATACCCAATTCGGGACCCCATTCCGAACCACTATCATTCCCTTCTCAATCCTTTAAAATACTCTCTCTTTCAATTAATTCGAATATGTCTGACACTTCTGATCCTTGGTTTTCTGATCCGACGGCTAGAGGCGGTACAATCTACCTAGAGGAGGAGTGGATGCGGACTTATGTACCGGATCCCAACATCGTCGGACCCTTTGGTAGCAGTCTGTATGGTGATTTCCCGGTGACATCGACATGACGAATCAGTACAGGTGGAATCCATCACAACGAACCCCGCCTGTTCTTATAGGTGGAGCAGCACCAGAGCCGGAGCAAGTGCACGAGGAGGTCCTGAGGCCACCACGTAGACGACCTCGACGGAACAACACTGAGTCAATTAGTATTTCTGAAAACAGTAAATATGAGTTGAAAAAGCTAAATTTTTAGAATTAGTGGAAAACGCTCAATATTACTTACAATGCATGCTAAAATTACGAAATAGTGGAAAACCCTTAATTTCAATATTTAATTGAGTACTAGAACAAATGCATGCTAAAATATAGGTTCAAAACGCTAAATTTAGGAAATATATCCCTACGCACAATTTGACTTAAAATCGCATCTATACTTTCAATGCCTGCTAAGAATCGCATCCATTTTAATTTTAATGCAGTTTGATAAAACGCTAAATTTTAGTTATAATGCATGCTAAATTTTTATATATTGCGTTAAAACTAGGATGTCGTTAGATACATTCGATCCAGAGTAGGAGAAGGTAGAAACACATCTACTAGGGGAGTGACTGCATCTACGAGGAGGGGGATAGACCTCGGCAATCAGGTTCTGCGGGGGTTAGAATAGAATCTCCTATTCCTATTCAGTCAGGTGTTGTAGCTCCTCCTCCTCCAGCTGAGGAACACCATACTCTAGCACAATAAAGGCGCATCTTGGATGAGTACACCGGAGAAGATGGGAGCGGGACAAGCGTATCCGGGACAACCAGAAGCGCATCGTACTGAATTCGATGGCTAGTTGAGTGGTGATTTGGAGGGTTTTTGGCAGATTTGATTGATGTATTTGTTCTTTTCTGATTGTAGGATTTGGTTTGTTTATGTTTTATGGATTTGGTTTGTGTATTTAATGGATATTATGTTTTATGGATTTGGTTTGTTTACGTTAGATTCAATGTCTCTCATTTTTTTGAAATTCGACCACATTAATAAAGCATAATGCAAACGTTACACGATTAAGCATTACAAAATAGATACAACAAGAAAAATTAATCATCATCTTCTTCTTCCCCACCATCTTCTTCATCGTCTTTGTCTAAATGATATTCATCATCTCCATCACCATGTTCTTCTTCTTCTTCTTCTGATTCGTCTTCACCTTCATCTTCATCTTCACCTTCACCTTCACCTTCAACATCTTCTTCGTCATATTCTCCACCGTCTTCTTCGTCATATTCTCCACCATCTTCTTCGCCTTCTTCAACTACGTACATGATCGTCATCATCGTCATCTTGGGGTATGGGATTAATATTTAGAAATAGGGTGTTTGGTGATTTTATGTTTCAACGTTGTTTTCTTTCTAGATTGTGTTTTTTCAATGTATTTTTCAATTATGTTGTAAAAGTTGTTGTTTCAATATTGTTTCTATGATTATGTTGACGACATTCAGAAAAAACAATTTTAAACATAGAAAACAAACAAACAAACCGATCCAAGATGTTTCATAAACAAACTGATATATATATATCATCCGACTAACCTTAATCAAGTTAACCAAAACATACTGATGCGACCCTGCCATCGTTGACAGCTGTAGAGGAAGAGGAAGCCATGAGCCTTCGCTCACTTGGACCCGTGACTCGATCCCGAGCCAAGCTAATCAGTCAAGCCACGCAATCTCTGGTCCTTCGCACCGTGGCCAACTTCAGTTCCTATCCAGCAGAGCACTCTTTGAGGTTCCTAACTTCCAGCTCCTTAATGCCTTCGCTCACTAGCATGGATGCCTCTTATTCCAGCTCCAGTTCTCAGTACCAGACTCCAACTTCAGTTCCTGAAGCCAGTTCCCTTGGTACCAGTTCCTCCGAGCTGTGAAGGCCGACTATCTTCTTAGTTATTATTATTATTTCTATTTTACATATGTTATTAGGTTTAGGGCGTGTCTACTCTCATGCTTGAGAGGCCGTCCCTAGTTTCCTTTTTATTATCTTCCTTATTACTTTCTTTACTTATTTTGCAAGATACTCTTTTGTAAAGGCTCGCCTATATATATGGTTTGCCTTCTTTATTAATATCACGTTTAGCTTTTGGGTCAGCCTCAAAGTCGGCCCACACAGATGAAAGCGGCCCATGAACGAGTAAGGCCCAAAGAGGAAAGTCCAATATGATCAGACTTTGGAAGGGCAAAATCGGGAATGACCCGCGTGGGACCCAGATGAAGGTATAGAATCCTAACTGAAAGGAGAGAGAGGGGATAGAGCATCATTACCAGAAAATCCTCTCTTCCTTCTTCCTTTCGAGAGCAAAAAAACACAGAAGTTCTCTATTGCTTCAATTCACCCAATCGACCTTAATTCGGAGGCGTTTGGACGATCGGTACTTGGATTCCGACTCTCGGTGCCATGATCAAGCTTTTGTGATAAGAATGAGTGAATTCTGAGGTAATTTGAGTTAGGTGTAAGAATGAGCTTTTCGAGCTTGTTTAATGGAGTTTGAGTACTAGCATTTCCCTTCTTTCACCCTTTTTCCTCTTCGTTTGTGTCATTTTGCTTCGTTCTTTGTTGCTCTCTTTTGCACATTTGCTGACTTGGGCGTCGGAGAGCCAAATCCGGAGCCTCCCCCCTCCTGGTTTGGTTGTGCAGGTGTTTTGAAGCTCAAGAGCAAGTGGTTTGTTCATGGAAAAGATGGTGAGAAGTGGAGTTTGATCGGGCGAGACGTATTCATCAAGTTGTTTGTCCAGAAGTGCGGAAGAGGTCCTCGGCTTTTGACTGAAGATTCGTTCCCCCATATCTCGCGAGGTGTTGTGTTGCGAGTATCATTTTCTGGGCTCCAGGTGTATGCTTCAAAACTCCTACAACTGACTCATATCGTCACCTAACAAAAATCAATAACAAAATCTCCATTGCTAAAGATCCTAATTGAATAAAAATACAATATTATTGAAATTGTACACTTTGGAGTGCTAAAGTCTAAAATCCTAACTAAATATTTACCGCTTTCCAAGAAAAATATATGTGACTATTGATTTATGATTAAAAGAATACATATCCAAATTGAATCTTGAGTACAAATGAGATAACTATCGATGGTGGGCATGAGAACAAATTTGATGCTCGTTCCATGTACAGGTGAATTCAACCTATAAATTTGAAAATAATATATTATTTATATAATTTATCTTAGCCAAAAACTAACTTTGCCTTTTAATAAATATTGGACTCAACTAATGAGCAACAACATATCAAATGACAATCTACTTTTAACGTACTACAGTACTTCATTTCGATGTCTTTCTTGATTTGATACATTCATTTTGAATTACTAACAACATGATTTCTATATACACCAGAGACATACAGGAAACCTCCTCATTCTTAGCCTCACAATAATGGGTCTTAAATAACATAAAAATGGAAAAGCATCCATATCATGAATAATCTCAAAGAGAAATGCACTATGCCCACACTACACATTTCCACAATTAAAAGTGTTGGATAAATTATCCACACTTTATTTAGTTGGAGTTCATATTTAATACTTTAAAGTGTTGGATAGGTGTTGAAAAAATCTTACTTTTAATTCCTACACTTTAAATAGTTGGTAGTAAATTTACCCATACTACTATCCACATATTAAATTATTGGTAATGATCTCTCTTATTCCTAATTAATTACATTTCATAATTAGATGATTTCATATATTAATTATCTTCTTATATTTTATCAAACAACAATATATACATAAGATTCATCATAGAATTATATATGTACGTATCACAACTATCTTATAATTTTTTTTAGTAGGTTTATAAATTACTGATTCAAAAGAAATTATATATGTTTCTGATCAACTAATAACATATTATACTTACCTATTATAATAATTATATATAACTTATTTCAATATTGTCTTATTTTTAAAATTATGCATATACGTTATTAAAATCTAAACAGTAGTTAGCACTCACCTAGTCACCCCACGTTCTCGATCAAAATCGCACTAAGCCACTCCTCCACTTACATGCAAGAAACCGCTACCTTGCATACATATATATACCCGATCCCGCACTCGTACTCATTATTATATGAAGCAGATTAGAACCAACCTTCTCCACCCTTCTCAATCTCAAGTTATTTAAGCTCCGGTCACGAGAGAGAAACTGTCCATGTCTCAACTCTCAACGTACTACCACCAATTCCGTCAGATCTCAAGTAATGTTCAACCGGCCGGTGCTCTGCAGTGGCGTGCAGTTGAAGTGGGTGGATTCGCCTTGTACAAACACCATGCATTTGAGATGTAATAAGTTGAGGAAGCGAAAGAGAAGAAGAAACAAGTTCAGAACGAGAGAGAGAGGTCGATTGATCGGAGGAGGAAGGAAGCACCGTACCACCACCTCTTTTTATTAGATTGATCCATTCATCCACCATTATATTTAGCACCTTTAATTTTGCCTAATTTTATATTGCATGTTTTTTCGAAGCATAAATGATGTTTGATTGTTATATGTTGTTGCCTTAATTTCATATACAAACTTCACTTAGACATGTAATAAAGAGTGATATTAATATCAAGGTTATTATTATATTTCATTTCTATGAAGTTTGTAACTAAATTTTATTATAATAGAATTATTTAGCTATTATAAGAATTATTAATAAGAAAGAATAATAAAAGTTAATTATATGTAAAAATAAAATCCAATAATAATAATATATATAATAATAAGTGTTGGATTTTGCAACACTTAATTTTATAAATGTTTTCTACATTTGTATATGTGGAAGTTTTCCACAGTTTTAAGTGTTTAATATTTATCGACAGTCCATATAGCCACACTTCATCTTTACAGTGTCATCTTTATCCACACTAAATAGATGAGTGTAAATAGTACTTTTACAATTAAGTGTGGGCAAACACAAGCTCTCTTGTAGTGTCCTAAATATTGAGAATTTCATAAATTTACAAGTAATGGTTGGCTAGTATCTTCCTAATAGCATGAATATATCTCAAAGTTAAGTTCACTTAGCAAATATCTTCCTTCTCCAGTCCTCCAAGATGAAATACCTTCATTCTCTAACAAAGGACTGAAATTGACTCGGATAATCTAATCAAAGTTCAAGTCTAAGACATCCGCAAATAAAAAAAATCAGTTTTGTAGCGAAAAAGGAGAAGGTACTGCAATTGAAAGTGAAAAACGTTGATTTAGGGTTTTCGTGTGGATGCATATATAGACGAAGAAAATAACGATGATGTTCTGAATTAGGGTTTTAAAGCCTAAACTTCTGATGCAGCCCAAGTCAGAAAACATATGCAGTTGTATCCAGCTGTATCCAATCATACAACTCTAGTCACAAAAATTCCAAACATTCAAAGTCTAAAAATATCTCAACATTAAAATACTTAAAACAATCCAAAAATAAAAAACTTAAACAATCCATTTCGTCTCAATCTTAAACAATACAAAACACATCTAATTAAGATTAACTACATTGTTGACTTTCTGGTTTTTTGGCTTTGCTCTAGGACTTTTGTACGCCCCAGTTGCTGAACAAACGGGTCTATCAAGAAGCGAGAAGCCGGTGAGCAGTGATTATGCCACATATGATAAACTTATGACAATGGAGAGTCTTCGACAATTGACATCTACAAAACAATGTATAGTTTTAGTTATTGATTTCGTAATATAAACAACGTGTTGTTTTTATAAGAGAGTGAGTTAGAAATTACCGAAACGAAGTTTCTTTCATCTTCAACAAGGCAAATGCAACATAAAGAAGGGGTGGGATTGGGGTATACACCTATAATTTAAAATGACAGGTGTGGAAACATATAGTTTAGTTGAGAAAGGTGTATTAGGCCTAAATAGTTCATAGCCGTAACCCAGGTTTAAAAGGCCCAAATCAGGCCCTTTAGCATTACAATAGCCCAAGAATCGACCCTCATATAATCCGGTTTGGACTCAAATTCACATTTTCAAATTTTGTTTTCCTCTGAATTCAAGCAGTTCTCCATTTGAATTCCTGATTCCTCAATTTTCATTCAGCGAATTGCTGTATGGGTGCTCTTTGCGTGCATTTTGAATGTGACTTTTCTTTCAACAGCTGGGTCAATTTTTCCTCCTGTCTCTTCGATTGCAAGCGTACCTTCAGCTTAGGGTTTGTAACTGATACTTCTAAAAAGTGCTGATACGAAGTATTACAATTTGCAAATGCAACTATTGAGCAATAAACAAAAACTTATGTTAGCTAAAGCGACCACGTCGACAGTATGGAGTACTTGCAGAATCCTCCAACAAAACATGGACCATGAATGACGAAAGCAACGTTCACTTTTGGAGGAGCTTGTGCCCCAATCAATGCATTGGGTCCCAAACCACAAAAATAAAGTGTCTCATACGAATATGATGTATCATAAACATACATCTCAGTTATGTATTGTAACAATTACTACTTCATTTTCCTCTCTGTGTTATGTTTGAATTCATCTCTACACAGTAATTCATCAGTGTTTGAACCTTTTAGGGACCACGCGCACGTCAACTTTCATCTGCTCAAGGAAAAGTCCAAGCTTCGGGTTTCGTTTTCAGGGCGAATATCACCAAATTCCATCCGGTAACGTCTTTTCTGTAACCAACTGGTTATTTTGATGGATCAAGTTGTTAAATTTTTATCCTTTGGTGGTTTAGTAGAGTTGTAGCCTTTTGTAAGAGGATAAGATTGAGCAAAACTGTCAAGTATGTGAAATTTTTAGTATAGTCAGCAATGAGAATGACTGCTAAAACATATCATAAAGTAATAAAGAAATGATTGAGTCAATCTAAATGCCTTTGTTTTTTTATAAGAGAAGTCAAGGCTTAGTGTTATGCCTAATTGACAGGAGATCTTGCCCTTCTTATCTAATAATGGCCTACTAAGCCACTGAATTAGCTCTGCATTTTAATAGCATGAACCATTTATAATTTATCATTGTCCACTAGGTTCGAATTGTGCTGGAAGAGCGGTAATAACGAAACTGATTGGGCTCTGTAACATACAGAGTAAAGGTTGATTAGATATGTCACAGGGGACCAATTCATAGAATTATCTAGTTGAACAATTAGCTGGTGCTTTTGTTGTCTTCTGCCACCCTGAGCATAACTCTAGTCAGTCTCATCACAACGCTATATGGAGAAGTAACGGTTTCCAAATGTAGTAGGTAAAGTTTAACAGAAAGCTCATGAACTAATTAGTGACTGATTACTTCTTATTGTGTTTAATTCTACTTTGCTCGGCTGATGATGCTCAGTGCACAAGAAAAGCTCAAAACAGCAAGTTAAAAAAAACACACAAAGTGGTCATGTTTTGGTAAGCAAGGGAAAGGGTGTTGGAGTTGGATTGAAGGATGATCTCTTGACAAATCTTCCCTTCATTCTCGGCCTTTTCTCTGCGTTCAACTTCCTCACCTCGTACCTTATTTTCTTGGAGAACAGCCTCGTTCTTCGCTTCTCTCTGTACCTTAACACTCTTGCTTCCCTTCCTCCATCTCCACTCGTTGCTTGTCCTCTAAATGGCCGTGTCGTTGTACAACTTGCCTGTTTTCCCACAGAGTAATAATCAGCACCTTCTTCTAGATTTTAAATTTTGAAAAAGATGTTTGCATAAGGAAACATACCATAGTAGTTCCATGAAACCAGGAATCATTTGGATTAATTTGAGGCCTCTCCCCATTCATCCAGGGTGATCCTTGGCTGGCCCAAGCCGCGCTAATTGCCTCATAATCAAGGCTTAACGACATCCTCCACTCTCTCTTCTCATCATAGTTAGCCCTAGGCTCCATTGCATCCTTCACATCCGCCTCCTCAAAAGACACCGGTGAGCTGTAGTCGAAGCTCAACTCAAACGGCATCGTTTCCTCCTCGGCCTTCACATAGCCTTCTCCTTCTAGCCCTTTTCCTAGGAAACTCTCGACATCAGCTGCAAACTCCTCCATATCCATATCCAAATCCATACCCAAATCCAAAGGGAGAAAGGTGTCTTGAGGACTATCCTCTTGGAACGAAACAACCTCGGTGCAGAGGTCGGCAACTAAAGGATTGAGCACCGGAACCATGTAGAGAAGCTGCAGGTGATCAGTCTGATCATAGTCATGATCAGGAGAAGTGGTAGTGCTTTGGCCAAGCTCAGGGACGTGTGCCATTAGCTTGAGGCGTTGCTTGGCGTGTCTCGGTGTGCGGGCCCTCCTCTGGCCTCGGTGCCAAGACGGGATGCAAGGAGACGAGCACTTGAGGGATGCGGTATTGAGGCGGACACGCTCGTGCCTTCGGGCAAGAGCGTTGGCCGAGTGGACCGAGGCATCACACGCTTGGCAGAGGAAGGCATCGTCTGCACCGCAGTAAAACCGAGCTCTCCTTCGGACGCAGTAGTCGCACGCCCGAGCTGTCTTCGCACCAACTGCTGCGCACCTCATTCTTGTTTTGAGTGATCAAAATTCAAACTTTTCAATGAAATGCAAGGATTTTGTTGTGTTTGGGATTCAAGTAAAGGAGGTGGTGGTCTACACATTGCGCTTTTAGAATCCACGCAGGACGGTCTACTCAGCTTTCAAGGTAGAATTGATTGGCTAAGCTCATGAGGTTGATCTTAGAAGCTGATGCCTGATTGGTTGAGGCTGTAATGCAGCAGATTTCCTGTACAACCCACCAATGTTGGGTTATGAATAAAACTAAGTTACACACAGACCTGTAATTTTTGGCAGCCCTTTTCATCAGAAATCTTGAAAGGGACTCTGGGTTTTGGTTTGAGCTGATTTTGCCCCACGAATACAAACAACGCCCATTTTGATAGAGCATGGGAGTGGCTAATGGTGGCTAATTGGTCCCCTTTTAGCTGAGTACTCAAGAGTTATATGTTGCCAACTCTCTTCACATTCCCTTCATTTAAACAACTTGTCTTTTCATGGATTTATGTATTTGGCGTTACTTTCTACTTCCACTCACCCCTTGCTCATAAAAATCTTATGATCAGATATTTACTGTCAAATTCAGTATGATCCTACATTTCCAGTGCATCCAACATTATTTATAGATATTAAAAGTATTTATGGGATCGTAACTGACTTTAGGTTGGTATGATTTAGTGTTTTTTTTCTCCATTTGAAAAGAAAATCGATATGCGGTTCGTACATACAATCAAATAAAAAAAACTATCATCCTAATGGAATAATGAATACTAGAACCTATTCGTACATGCAATTCAATCGAATTATTACATGTAACTCAATCAAATAAAAAAAATTTAAATAGAAATATGAAAGTCATTGTATAAAAAGGGATAAATATGTACTCCTCGGTCCCAAAAAGATAGTCTCATTTGAGTTTTTGACACTATTCACAAACCGAGAGAATCTTGTAAATTTTATTTAATATATAAGAAAAAACATAGTCATGTGGGATCTTGTTTTATTCGTCTTAATGAACACTTTGACAATGTTAAAAAATTATAATTTTTTTTAACATATAACGAGAGATATTAATGATAGAAAACATATCTCGACATGACATATGTGCCGAGTTGAAATTAGACTATGTTTTTGGGACAAATGGAGTATGCTACAAAGATTTGGACGACGAGTTTGAGTATTTAATACAAAATCCTGATTAGTTATGTGATCCTCTAAACATCTAATCATTGTTGCTGTTGGTGGACTGCGAACAACAAACAGGAAATTATCACAAAGTTTGATTTTTTAGTATTTAACCAAAAACAATTAGTCACTTTTAAAGAATAAAAAATGTAGCTTTCTTCCTTTATGTAGAAAGGGGGTGAGCGTAAGGGACCCCTTTGTTGATGAAGCCTACCACGATATTGGAGTCGACTTCGACGATAATGCGCCTATGGCCAAGCTCCCAGGCGATATGTAACCCATAGTACACTCCCCAAAGCTCTTCCATAGAAGCCGAGCAGGATCCAGTGTTGAGACCGAGCCATTGTCCAGCCTCGGCTACGGGATCGCATCACGGGTTGTTTTGGGAGACGCTCCAGCGTACGTACATCATCCTCCTCCCCTTGAAAAGGATTCGTCCTCGAATCCTCTTGCTCTTCTAAATTCAGCTCGTCTTAAAAATGGGGCCCTTGTGAGCTCACCCATACAGTCATGGGTGCCAAAGATGAATAATGCCCCAGCTCTTGATGAAGCTCCGACGTACGTACATCATCCTCCCTTCCTTTGAAAAGATTCGACCTCGAATCTTCTTGACCTGTAAAAAGGAACGCCACGTAACAAGTATCTGGACACACAACAAGACATAAATATTTACTTGAATCGAGCAAAGCTTGAAGTGTAGTACTAGAAGTCATGCTTGCAAAAGTGAGAAAACTTCCCTTCATATTGCGCAACCTATCTTCTAGAGTCATAAGCACATAAATAGCACATGAATGATTAGCTATGACTCTAAGTAAGCAAGATGCACAATCATGGATACCAATGAACGACAATCCTAAGCCTAAGTGCAAAGGATATACCAAGATGCAAGCAATAACTATACCAACTTTCTTTCTATTCCTAATCGGATTCCTAAACATGTTAGGCATAATATAATAAGTATACGGGAATGAGAAAGCATCATTGAGACATGAATGCAACCTATATGATGTGTCTTTAAATGGAGCATGATAGTACTTGGTAGAAGACTGATCATATACAGCAGACTCATGAGAGACAAGAGAGTTTGTCTTGTAATCAGTATGCACATTAGATGAAAACCAACATGCACAGTTTAAGCTCTTCTTCTTATGCCTATGTATGTGCTTAATAGTGCTACTAAAAACAAAAAAGGCATTCCTAGGCAAACCAACAAGCATACGAAACAGGGGAAACACATGATGCATAAGATGTGAATATCGAACACTATGCATATATGCAACAGATGGCATAGAAGACAAATGAGAAGAGGAGAGGGTAAAGGATCCTTCCCGGAAATGATGATTCCTCAAGTGGATGGCAGAAAGGCTCTTCTTAGCTATGTTAAGCTCATCGACATCTTCTGAGGTGATGACGTCCTTGTTGGCCTCTTCTACTTCTTTTCTTGGCTTTTGGTTGTCCTCCTCTGCAGCCTGCTCTACAACAATATCTGGTTCCGAGCTCCTTCGTCTTGAGCCTTTCCAGGGACTACATTCAGGGCTTTTTCCCCTACTTCTTTGGCGACTTCTTCAATCACATCCTGGACGTTTAGTAGCAACTCCATTTTGACATCAACGTGTGCCACTTCTCGGACGTCCTCCTTTCCATAAGCATTGACAACATCTGAGGTTTGGGTTTCATCAACTTCATCCTCGTAGATGTAGTTGCGATTTTGGAAAATATCAGCCAAGTGACCTCTTCCTCCACACATAACACATATGATGTCACGTGTTCGAATTCGAGGTTGCAGAGTTGAACCATACTGGTCATAAGGATTGCTCATATGTGGGTTCATGTCATGAAAATCAAGTATTTGATCCTCTAGTTGTTGCACATCCTCACAATATGAAAGATCATCATAGTGGTAGACCCTAGTTTGCTCATTGAAGCTCACCTTCTTCTTCCTCCTTTGAACAATCCCATATGTCGCTCCATAAGCTTCGGCTCCATAGTAGTCATATCCTGAGCGGTTCATCGACAAGTATTGACCATGTGAGTAGCTCATGTCCTCCCAGTTGGCAAATCTATGATCAGTCCAACCAACGTCAAACACTTGACGATCCATGAATGGATCCTTAGGTTTGGCTTTGGAACGAAGACGATTTGTGTATGGGGGGTCGGCCGACTTTGTTTGTAGGGTTTCAGAGTCTCTTCAAATGTTGGAGGCTTGCTTTCCAAGAATAAAATCCCTACAAGAAAATAAAGGAAAGGAAATAAAATCTAGAATATCTAAAAAGGAATTAAAAAGGAAAATAAAAGAAAATCTCAATATGGTTAGATAAGATCTCACCAACTTGGTAACAACTTATCTTCTCAGTAAAGAATATCTTTTTTTTTTCCTAAAAAGAAAGGAAAATAAAACAAATAAAAAGATATGGTAACAAGAAGATCTTCCCCTTTTTTTTTGTATTTTTGGAAAAATGAGGTGAGAAGGGGGAAGGGGCACTCGTCCGGCCCAAAGGCCAGCCCGCTAGGCGCGGCTGTGCGCGCCTCGGTGCGTGCTCCCGTTCGAGCGGTGGGTCCCGCCTTGCCAACTTGGCGATTCGTCCTCGTAATCTTCCCCTGCAAGATTGTTAGCCCACTTGAAATAAAAGAGACAAAATTAGGTTAACGTTTAATTTCGCAGTCGTAGGCTCGAAATTCCTCACGCTTTCCCTTTTCAGAAGGTTCTCTCTCGGCTGGGGCTCGGGATGAGGTTCTGGCTAAAACAGGATCTTCCAAAAGTCAATAGAAGATTCGGTTGAGATTATTCCACAAAGAATTTTGAACAATAATTTTCGTAAGAAAACGAAAAAATGCAAGATTCAATTCGAAAATCTCTAGAGCCGCCCCCGGGCGGGAAAGCGTCGGGGCGGAGTTCGAGGCTACTAGCCCGACTCACTTGGCTTGACCCCTGGGACTTCTCAAGGCTACTAGCCCGGGTCCTGCTCAACCTTAAACAAACAAGGCTACTAGCCTAAAACGTTCTCGCCTTAGCCGGATTTCTCTTCGGCTAGTCGGGTTGTACAAAACTCGTTTTATTTTTGTTTGTTTTTTTTAAATGGCCGACTGGCCGTGGAAGGGTAGGGAGCTTGAAAACGCCTCCCGCTCGTATGCCCTTTTCAAAATTCGAATTAAAAAAAGATTTTTCTGATTTCCTTCCGAAAATAGTTGCACAAAATCTTAACAGAAAATCTTCAAACCCGATTCTTCCCTTGATTTATGGGTTGGTTAGGGTAAGAATGGATTAGGGTTTTGGCTCACCCTGGCCGTCCTCCGTCCCTAGGCTAAGACGCCGCTCGCTTCTCTCGGCTATACTCTCATCTCCAGCGCTCGTCACACGTTTTGAGGAGGATTTGGCCGAAAAAATTTCTCACCCTCTCGGCTTTAAAGGTAGATCTGAACAAAATGCACCCGAGTGAGTAAACTTCAAGCAAAGGGAATACGAAACTAGAACGTTTTACCTCGTTTAGCTCTGATACCAAATGATGGCAGACGAATCTACAGGATCGAATATATGAGGCTGAAAACGTTCTCTTGGGGTGGATGTTGAGGAAGTCGATGTGGAGATGGCTTCGAGAGATCGTTGTGGCAGACGATCGATCGAACCTTGGCCTTCGACAAGTGTTATCTACCTTGACTTAGTCGTCGATCTAGGTAGACTAGCTTGACTCGGACACGATAAGCAAGTGACGTCTTTTAGAAAGACTCTTTTGACTCGAACTAACCCAAGGAATCCACCTATGTTTCTTTCAGGGTTTTGAAGTCGAACTATGTATAAAAACAGATCGATCTCACAGGTGGCTAATATCAAACCAAGCGTTGACTTCTTGCAATTCAATATCAAACCAGGACAATATCAAACCAAGCGTTGACTTCTTGCAATTCAATAGAATCCAAAGCTACAGCTAAAGACGTTAAAACTAAAAATGTAAATCTCAATTCTCAATTTGTCTAGTCTGTCTAAAACCCTAGAAAAACAAACATTAAATAGCCTTCACGAATGGCTTGATTCACAAGAAAGGAAATCCTAGAAAAGCCCTAAAATCTTGAAACTTGTTCTGATCATGGCGGCCTCTTCCAATCTCGAATGGGCCTCAAATTTGGACACAATGAAGATAAGTCCAAGTACTGAAACATATCCAAAAGAGAGCTTAATCCAATCTTCCGTTTGCCCAAACGAACAGAAACAAGTTCGGTCCTTGCAGCAGCCATATCTTGGTCATTGGGCCTCTGTTGGGCTTCAACTTTGGACACGGCCAAGATAGGCCCAAGAAGTATATTCTGACCAAAGATCTTCTCAAATGGATGCTCGAGCCGTCCATGCCACTCTGCCCTAGTTCCAGCCCATCTTTGACAGCATCGCCTCTTATCATCTTCCCGCCCTTCAGCTCAGCTACGGGATCGCATCACGGGTTGTTCTGGGAGACGCTCCGGTGTACGTACATCACCTAACTTAATCCACTTTTCTCAAGATTTCTGGTACCACATAACTTCTTCTTGTTCCATAACCGTGTCCAGCTCCTTCTGTAATCTGACTTCACAATCCAGTAGTCCATTCGTGGGGTTTCGGCTTATCACAGATTGAACTGTCTGGATTTCAGCAACAAGCTCATTTTTACGAGACTCAGTATTTCCGAAAACCTCTTTGTTCCACTTCCGGAGCTTAGAACGCAGCGTTGTTAAGGCCTCGTCAGTAGTAACGTGAGGATTCCATGACGCCTGCAAATAAAGGGGGCAATGGTCCGAAGACATCACCGGAAGGTGAGTAACCCCCGCATCAATCCAGCGGAGTCTACCCTAGGCACAGGTAAAGACACGGTCTAGCCTTTTGGCCAAACGATTCACCACTTCCCTCCCTCTAAACCAAGTGAACCGGTTCCCTTTGAAGCCTAGATCAACCAAAGAGAGGTCATTCACCCAGTTACCAAACGTCACCGAGTCAGGAGACAGTCTACCATTACCTCCAGTGCGTTCGTCAACTCTGAGAATCGAATTGAAGTCACCTCCAATAAAGACAGGATCCGTAAGCGGAAGAACGGTGTTTTCAGTTGATCCCAAAGGTCCCTTCTTCTGGCCGGAGTAGGAGCTGCATACACGAGGATCAGATGGAAATTATCGACTCCCGTGTCCACCTGAACATGCACATATTGCGAGGACGATCCTAACACTGTCACACTGAGGTTGTTGTCTCTCCACAAGACCCATATCCCTCCACTTTGGCCTTGAGCATCAACTCGGAAACTATTCGGAAACACAATATTACGGCAAATTCTCTTTGCATTATCACCCGTTGCGTGCGTTTCAAAAAGAGCCAGAATATCAGTTTTATACTTCTTCACTAAGTATCTTATAGATCGTCAAAAATTGGGTTTGTTTGCCCCCCGACAATTCCAAAGAATGAAATTCATGATAAACTGACTAATAAAATCCGAAAGAGCCGGGGCAAACTGTTAGGCGTCTCTTTCAGCATCAAGCCTCCCCTGGGCATATGCCACCGTCAATATTTCCTGCATAGCCTCCTCCATATCTCCTAGAAAGGCTTCAGGATCGAACTGATTATTCACCTTAACACTGCCTTGTCGTTCCCGGTTCGGAACAATCACAAGAGCTCTGATATTATCCACTTGCACTTCCTCTGCTCTTAATCTCTTTCCGGCAGGTTTCACAAAGTCGTTATCCAGCACCGGCCCTGATGTCTGAGTAACCTTGGCCCGATAATGATTAGCATTATTGGGCTGAGTATTTTCCTTCTGGCCCAAACTCTCCTTTTGGCCCACATTCTCACCAGCCTTGAATTTAACAATAGCAGCAGGTCGCTTCTCTGGCTACTTTCAATTTCCGGTCTGAGATTTCTTGCCTCTATTCTTGATTTTATGGAGCGTATTTTGATAGAATTTGCAAGCATGTGTGGTGCAACTGTTTTGAGATCGAAATTGGTCCTTAGTCGTCACTCTTGTCTTTGCTGCAACTGATGAAATTGGTACATGCTCGAGATCACAAAAAGTTTTCATGGCAATTCTAGAATGGAAATGGGTTCTTAGCATTGATTGTAAGCTCCATTCATCTTAATTTCTCCATCCATTTTTTGTTAAACATGTGTGACTTGCATGAAAATGGTGCAAGAAATATGAAAATGCTAACAAAATCACCACTTGTCCTACTTGTGACTTGCATGAAAAACAGAACTTAGGAAACAATTCCCTGTCACAACCCTCTGAGTCCATATTGCAAACCATTATTGAGAAACTTGACTCTCTTACTGAATGTATTCATGAGAAACCTGTCACTCAGACCGTCTTTGTTAAACCCAGTAGAGGACTAGGTTATAAACCTCATGACGTGTCTAATCCTCCTTGTGACTCTCATTCTAACTTTGATGAAATAACCAAAAATCTCGAGGCCAAAAATGAAAGACTTGACTTAGCTCTTAAAACCTCAAATAGCAAAAATGAATATTTGGAACAAAGAATCAAAGTGATTGAGAGTTCCCCTTCCAAGGAACCACCCTGTGCCCCATACTTCAGCCCCCACATTCACGACATCTATAAAAATATGGGAAAGGGTAAACCTAGCAATACCCCCAGGAAAAAGGTTGATCTAGGTAAAAAGAAATCTCACTACAAAACTCAGGATAAATATCAGTGGATTCCCTCAAACCGTGTTTGTTGGCACTGTGGGAACCAAGGACATCTTATATATGATTGTGAGAAAAGAAGAAAGCAGGAGGAAAAGGTGTCTAGAAAGTTCAAACATGGAAGGACTCAAATCAATGATATTAATGACCCTCAATATTATGAGAATGCTAATAACATAAAGTCCAAAACTCAGAAAATTGTCAGGACTCCTCAACAAGGGAACCTTAAGACTAACTTACCCAGAAAAGCTTGGCTGGACTAGGTTCGTAAAAATTAATGTTTTCCTTGCAGGCTGAAGTGAAGAATGTTGCTAAGTGGTACATAGACAATGGCGCTTCATGTCACATGACAGGTAATAAAGAGAAACTTCATTCACTTCAGAGATACAACGGAGGAAAGATTTCCTTCGTTGACAAGAAGAAAGGTGCAATACTGGGAACTGGAACTGTAGATCTCTCTGAAAACATTAAGGTAAGTGACGTTCACCTTGTCGATAATCTTGGTTTTGATCTAATAAGTGTGTCGCAACTGTGTGACCAAGGAGGGAACAATGTCCTATTTACTCCCTCTGAGTGCTTTGTGATTCATCCTGAGTCTCAGAAAACTCTCCTCAAAGGTAAGAGATTCAATAATGTGTACATCGTTGACCATAGCTACTCACCTCAAGAAAAGCTATGTCTTTCCACAATGATGAACAAATCTACTATGTGGCATCAACGACTTGGTCATGCAAGTCTGAACCTCATTCACAAACTTCAAACAAAGGAACTTGTCCACGGCCTACCCTCTATCAAGGTAGACGAATCTGATTTCTATTCCGAATGTGTTCGAGGTAAACAAGTACGTAGTTCCTTTAAACCAAAAATTGTCATAAGTACCTCCAAACCTCTGGAACTGATCCATATGGACCTCTGTGGTCCTATGCGTACTCAAAGTATTGGAGGTAATAGATACATTCTTGTGATTGTAGATGACTTCTCGAGATACACATGGACTATATTCATAAAATCGAAAGACGTGGTGTTTGATAGATTATGTGAAATAGTTTCAACTCTCGAAATGTCACTGGGACACAAAATTAAGGCTATTCGTTCCTAACCTTTTGCAGGGAAAAGGGGGTCACTCACAATTTCTCTGCGCCCAGAACTCCTCAACAAAATGGAGTGGTTGAAAGGAAGAATCCGACTCTTGAAGATATGGCTCACACTATGCTTATCTTAGCTGGTCTCTCTCAAAGATTTTGGGCTGAGGCTGTCAACACTGCATGCTATATTCTAAATAGAGCCATGCTTCGACCCCAAATTGAGAAGACTGCATATGAACTTCTTCATGGACGAGTTCCCAACATATCTCATCTCAAGGATTTTTGGTGCAAGTGCTTCGTCCACAACAATGACAAATCTCCCATTGGGAAGTTCGATCCCAGGAGTGATGAAGGAGTATTTTTGGGATATATTCCAAACAGCAAAGCCTTCAAAGTGTTCAACACGAGGACTTCAAAGTTTGAAGAATCCATTCATGTTGTTTTCAATGAAACTGCTTTTCATGTGTCTTCACAAGTATTTCCCACAGGTGACAATAATGCTGATGAAGAGGAGGATCCATCTGCTCCAGGATCCTCCGCAATACCTGTATTCACCTTAGATCCTACCGGAACTATAAATGAGAATCCCGAGGAAGATCACACTCAAAATTCTGGACCCAGTTCCCTTGTGCAGAATGTTGAATCTTCTCCCAATGTTCCTGGCTCCTCTGACTCTGCTACAGTTCCCTCCTCGGAGAACCCAGACTCAAATGAGACTGAAGACAATACAATTCCTCAGGACGAACCTTCCTCGTCATCAATTCCTGTTGTCAACTACAAATACAAGGGCTCTCACCTAGTTGACCAGATTCTCTCTCCCTTTGACAAGACAGGTCCCTCCACTCGATCCTCATTGAACAACTTATGTGCATTCACGGCGTTCCTCTTTGTTCTTGAGCCTAAGAACTACAAGAAATCCCTCAATGATGGGGACTGGGTGCATGCCATGCATGAAGAACTTCATCAATTTGAAAGGAACAAAGTTTGGCGTCTCGTTCCTCGTCCCTCATACAGAACTATCATTGGAACAAAATGGATCGTTAGAAACAAACTTGATGACTCAGGCATGGTCACCAGAAATAAAGCAAGACTTGTCGCCCAAGGGTATTGTCAACAAGAAGGGATTGACTATGATGAGACCTTTGCTCCTGTTGCTCGAATGGAAGCCATTCGTCTCATGATTGCCTTTGCTACTCATAAAGGATTTAAACTATTCCAAATGGACGTCAAGACTGCATTCTTAAATGGATTTCTTCAAGAAGAAGTGTATGTCAAGCAGCCCCCGGGTTTGGAGGACAAAAGCAGACCAGATCATGTCTATTTCCTCGACAAAGCTTTTTATGGACTCAAGCAAGCACCACGAGCATTGTATGACAGGTTAGCTCAGTTCCTGATATCCAATGGATACGGAAGAGGTTTGATTGATAAAATTCTCTTTCTCCTTGAACAAAATGAAGACATCCTGGTTGTTCAGGTTTATGTCGATGATATTATTTTTGGCTCCTCTAATCTGTCTCTTGTAGAAAAGTTCAAGGATCTCATGAGCAGTGAATTTGAAATGAGTATGATTGGGGAACTCACATTCTTTCTGGGATTGCAAATAAATCAACTTCCTACGGGAACTCAAATTCATCAGCAAAAGTATGTCAAGGAACTCCTTGACAGATTTCAAATGAGTTCCTCTAAGCCATTCGCCACTCCAATCTCTCCTACAACCAAACTGACGTTGTTTCCCACAGACATTAAGGTTGATCAATCTCTCTACAGGCAAATGATTGGTTCCCTTATATACCTGACGGCTAGTCGTCCCGATATCATGTACTCAGTGTGCTTATGTGCGCGATTCCAAGCAGATCCAAGAGTCAAACATCTGGCTGCAGTCAAACGTATCCTTAGATATCTCAAAGGAACTGAAATTTGTGCCTATGGTATCCTAAAAGTGATGATTTTGAAATAATATCCTACACTGATGTTGACTATGCAGGATATCTCAAGAATAGGAAAAGCACCTCTGGAATGGCTCAGTTCCTTGGTCCTTGCCTGGTGTCATGGGCATCTAAAAAGCAATCTTCCATTTTCCTCTCAACCACCGAGTCGGAGTACATCGCAGCTGCAGCTTGTTGTGCAAATCTCCTATGGCTCAAGCAACAACTCGCTGACTTTGGTAAGTCATATGGTCCACTAAAAATTCTTTGTGCTAACACTAGAACCATTAGTATATCTAAGAATCTTGTCTTTCACTCTAAGTCTAAACATATTGACATAAGGCACCACTTTCTTAGAGATAATGTGGAAAATGGTATTATTCCCATGGAACATTGTCGTACTGAGGACCAAATAGCTGACATATTTACTAAAGCCCTAAATAGAGAACCTTTTGAATACTTTAGGTTATTTCTGGGCATGATTGCCATTGATTAGCGGTTCTGAGTTCCTTTGTATATTTCCATGTCCTGACTAGTAAATGATTGCTTGATTTTATGGTTCCCTGCTGACTTTCATGATCCTTGATTCTATAGTCATAGTCATTCAAAATGTGTTATTATCTTTGTGACGTGCATAATATACAGACTTTACTTTCACTCATGATAAATTGACAAAATCGTATTTCTTTGAACACAAAATAATCAATCGGATCTATTTGAACCCGCAATATAAGCCGAAATGAAGATTGATTATAGACCCTCCTTAGCTTGACTTACATAAACTGTTCCTATGATCTTCTTTATATGAGCACCGCTCTGGAACGTGTTTATGTTTGTGTCAAAATTGGCCCTCCCTGATTTATATTGTTTGGATGTGTACTCTTGTTTTTATTTTATTACCTATCACATAAATGCATCCAAACCCTCCCTTGCCAACTACTGAAACGGAACTGTGAAAGGAACTTCTCACTTCTCCTCTGTCGCACGCTTCTTTGCCTCGGAAACACGCGAAGCCGCCTGACAGATTGCTTTTTCCGCTTAGTTCCTTGTGCCGATTATTGCAGGGTAATGATGGTTGATTTTGTGGTAAATTTTGATTGAGAAATATGAATGTTGGGGCTGAAATAATTATGGAAGCTAAGGCCGAGTTTCTAGGGATCTTTGTGACCGTTTGAATCAGCGGTGATTGGGGAAGATAATCTTGTGACCGTTTGAAGAATTTCCTTTTGATCATGGTGTGAGATATATTTAAGGACTGCTCTAAACCCTATTTTCCCTTCCCCTGATCTTATATCTCTCTCGCCTCCTCTCAAAATCTATTTCTCTCAAACCCTAATCTCTCAAGCTCAAATGGCTGCTCAAAACAAACTAGTGATCCTAACTGACGAGCAATTGGCTCTCTTCAAACTGTGGGCCTTACAAGTGGAGAAGGAAACTCCATCGGCCTCCGCCCTGCCATCGGAGGCAGCCACTCAAGCCGACATCGCCTCTTCCTCCTCCCCTCCACTGCCCTCCACAAAATCGCTCTCTCCTCCCACACAAAAATCTCCCTCCCCCGCTCCCTTAGCCATGGCCATCATACCCTACGTCTCTCCCCCCACTTCTCCGGCTAACTTTCCTCCTCCTCCAGAGAGCACCACAAAAGCCGAACCCTCCCCTGCCAAGAGTGACTCCTCCACTCACTCCCCCACCAAATCCCATCAACACTCCTCTCCCCACTCCACAGACAAACCCTTCATCCCTGAACCGGAGAGCGTAGGCAACGCTTTCCTCAAGCGCCTCAGGGAAGAGGCTGATGATGATGAGCCCCTCATCACTAAGACCACCACTCACGGTGGTCGACAGGCTAAGAAGCCCAAGCACAACTCTGTCGCTGCTCGCACCAGATCTGCCAAGCCGAAGGTCTCCTCCTCCAGCTCCCTCGCCACCGCATCTACCTCTCTCAAACCGGAATTTGCAGAGAGGCGAATCATAGGTCCTCTCTTTGTGGACCCCAAGCTCTGGAACTCGGACCTGAGCGAAGTTGACACCTTTCGCTCACTGCTGACTTCAAAAGGCTGTGAATCACTGTTCTCCGTTCCCCAGAGCGTCAATGAGGAGGTAATCAAATCTTTTTACTCCTCCATGTCCTTTGTTTCTGTGTCGGAGGTTGAAAATCCCCAGGATATAGTGGTCACTATCCGAGGAAAGCTGTACAAGATCACCACGGAAATGATCTCCTCGGTCCTAGGCATTTCGAACTGGGTTCTTTGCTATCCACAAAAAGCATTAGCCCACAAAGAAAAGCGACTATGCCAAGACCGTCTTTGGGAACCCAGATCTCAAGGAACTCAACACCAGGTTCCTCTCATTGTCAATGAAGTTGCTTCACGCCTTCCTCATCAACAACGTGGTTCCTCGCCAGGAAAAGAGGAGCACTGTTCTGATTGTTGATGCTGTCTTCATGGATAAGATCATCTCTGGGGAGCTGCTAGACCTGCCGAAAATTGTTATCCATCATATGTAGGCCTGCCACAACCATCCATCCCACTCCCTGCCGTTCCCTACAATCATCAAGGCCCTCTTGGAGAGACTTGAAATCTACCCGGCAGCAGAGGGAGAAACATCCTTCTCCCACAAGATGGATGGATCCTACATCAACAGTCTCAAGGTGGAGGAGACGGTCACCAAGAAGTCAAGGCCCTCCAGAAACTTACCTGCTCGACCCGCTCCTGCAGAAGATCAAGAGGAGGCCTCCTCTGAGATTGTTGAGGAACTGAGAGAGATTTCGGCTGCTGTTCGTGACCTCAACACTGCTTTCATCAAGCTCGCCGCAACTCTCACTCCACAGAGAGGATAGGGTCCCTCTTGTAGTTCCTCCAATGTAGTTGGCATAGTTCTTCCTTAGGGTTCCCCAGCACATCAATCCCTCTGTTTTTTGTTTATCTGCTTCATGATTCTTGTTATTTTTTTGTGTTTACTTGTATGAGTCACAGTTATATTTGGGCTCATGATTAATAGTAATAATATTTTGTTGTTCTATGTCTTGTGAGTCTTGCACGTTCATGTTTTGCATCATTGTTCCTTATATTATCTTCATATCTTTTCGATGATGTCAAAAGGGCGAATATACTCTGAAATCTTGGAACCAATAGGACTGGTATCATGTTTAGGGGGAACTTGTTAGAAAATTCAAAGGTTAAGGGGGAACCATTTGAAGCTTTTGGTCTAAGTATCTTTGTCCTGAGACTCATATTCATATTTGCCTATTGTCTCTGTGATTACACTTGTACGAGTTTGTCATCATCAAAAAGGGGAAAATTGTTGGAATAGGGACTTGAGGAACTCTGGTTCCTCAATAGGTTCATTTCCACTATTACTCTATGTTTTGACGATGACAACCTTAACATATACTATGGTATAGTTTATCTTGATATTTCAGATGAAAAGATTGAAGATTTGAAGCTGATGAAGTATTAAGGGAAGTCAGAAGGAACTGCGTTACATTCGTGTTGCTTCTAACCCTAGCGTGGGCGAGCCGAGAAGATCTTGTAGGAGATCTTTTCCTTGTTAGGATATTGCTAGAGTTGGTTGTAATATTGTCTTTGTAATATTTGGTAAATCTCGAGGTAATTAGGTTAACTTGAAAGTCATAGAGATTGTCATAAATTAGGAAATAAGTATGACGTATAATATATTCTTGGAATATCTTTATACGGCAGACTTGCTTCCTATATATGTGGTCATCTTTATGTTCTTAGGTTTTCATGTATTTGGACGGAGCTTGAAGTGCATCAGACTAAGAGAAGAGAAAATTGTTCTTGCAAAAGAACATCAAGTAAGTTCACTGGTATTATCATCATAGAGTTTCTGATAGGAATTAGGTTAGTACTTAGCAATAAGTTTGTAATCTCGTTCTTCTCTAAACTCATTGATTGAATATACAAGTAGACCTTTCAAATCCTCGAAAGAGAGGTGGTTTTCATCCAAAGATAACTAGTTGGTTATCTAGGGTTTCCACCTTAAGTAATTGCGTTGTTAACTTGTTATATTGCTTCCGATATGCCTAGGAACTGGACAACTCTTTGTCACAGTTCCCTTGATACTAACATACAGATCCTACAGTTGTCGCAATGGACTAAGAACTGGCAGGCCGATGGTCATCAATAAGGTAAGCCATCTTATAAATTTCTTAGCTCGACTTCTATGAGGTAGCTTATTTTTCAAGTTTTTTTTTACGATTTTTCTATCTTATAATGGAAATAAATGTAAGATATTTTAATTATGAGTTATATTTTTTGTTTCCATTATAAGTAAACTTAACATGTGCCCTTAAGGCATAGGTTAGAAAAACTTTTTTTTACGTTTGCAGGCACCAAAGCTGTTTAGTGGAGTGAACTTCTATTTAACAAGACAGTTTGTGAGTCCATACATGGAGGTTATCCTAAAACTGATCATAGCAGCTGGAGGCAACTTGGTTGAGAGCAAACAACAAGATGAAGATGAGTCCACTCGTCTGATCATTTACACATATGACTCAGAGAATGATTCAGAGGTTCTGCAATGACAACTTAAGGCAGAATTGTTGGCTACTGAGACAGGCTCACAAGCCATCCCACAGACTTGGGTTTTGACTTCAGTTGCTTCTTGTAGATTGTTGCCTTTTGTTGCCCAGTGAATTTGAAGACTAGTATAAAGTTCTTTTGTGAACCCCTTGTATATTTTTGATGTACCTCTTTTTATATGAATTATGTGTACATGGTTAATGAACTTACAATATATGATTTTTGGATCTCTTTTAACCTATATGCTTAAATCAATGAATTTGTAATTCTTTGGCTTCTTTTGGATTAAATATGTTAAATTCATGGAATTTCTAATTAATTAGGTTCATTAACCTATAGTATATATTTCCTGTACCTCTAGTATAAGTTTGTGAACCTCTTGTAGATTTTCATATATCTTTTATTTTATGAATTTGGTGTATATGGTTAATGAGCTTTCTAGAATATGACTCTTGAACCTCTATTACATTAGTGAGCCTCTAGCAATTCCAATTACTACACTTGATATTAAATTTCAGGTTACATGGTGGCTTACAAAAAACACTAGCTATATCTAAATACATATAAAAAAATCCCGTGTTAACAAAAATCAAAGTGACAAGGTCTCAAAGAAAACATCTAGAATGCTACTCTCTCCAAATGAGTTAGTGAACTTTGGAGGTGTAATAGGGCTTCTTCTAGTGCTGCACAATAAATTAAGAACAAAGACATGGACACATGGTAATGGAAACAGGCAAACAATAACTAAAATCATCAAATGAAACATTCTTGACTTTAACTTTTGGATTCCTTCGTACAAATGAAACAAAATCACCAGGCATAGATAAGGAAAGTTGAGCAAGTCTATTCCACACTTTTGGATTTAACTTGTACATTTTAAGATTTAGGTGGGTTCATGATTTTTGTGTTACAAGTTTATTGCTTTTTTTTTCATGTTCATGAGTTTTGTCTTGTAGATTCATCGGATTTTTCTAAATCATCAGTTTTACTTTCTGGTTAATAAAAGAGAGGTTCACAAAATATATACAAGAGGTTCACAAACTTTATACTAGAGGTTCATAAAATATATATACTAGAGGTTCAAAAACGATCTACATACTTTAAACCGACAAGTATGTTATAGAGGGTTGGAAACTTAAAACACACGGTAATACACTTCAATCGCCCCTTGATACACATAAATCTCTCGTTGATACATATGAACCTCGTGGTGAAACACATGAACCACCTGTTAATAAAGATGAACCTCATGTTGTTACGTATCAAACTATGTAATTCATTCCCTTCATAGCTTATGTAAGATATGAGTCCTCGACTTCATGAAAATGTTCTATAGATTCATAAGCAAATAACCTAGTGTGAACATGTCCATTAATACTTATGAACCTGCCAACTGATACACATGAATCTCTATTAGAGTTAATGTTTACATAAACTATGTAAGATTCAATTCCCTTATGAAAAATGTACCATAGGTTCATTAAATTAACATGAGCTTTCTTGTTGATTTTCATAAAGATGCTTTTGTATAGACACAAACACGTCGTTCACACACATAGTTTTGTAGATTCATAAATATAATTTTATAGGTTCATAAGTATACTCTTAATAGTTCACGAAGTTTTCTTATTGGAACTCAATTTCTTTAAAGGTGTAGAGGCTAGAAAATTTCAAAAAATAAAAGATTTATACATGTTATTATAAAGGTTCACAAAATAAAAAAATTCTAGAGTATAATTATCAAGTTCACGCTTATAAATGTTACAATTCATTGATGTGAACCTATGAACCCGTGAACATATAGTAAAACATCATTTGACTTTGTATGCGTGTAAACATGTGAACCTGGCTATGAACCTGTGAAAATATAAACCTACCTATGAACTTGTGAACCTATAATCATATATAATAAAAATCATTTGACTTGTTGCGTGTACACCTATGAACATGTGAACCTATGTACGATAGATTCACATCGAAAGTATTGCATGTTCTAAAAAATGTACATAGGTTCATGTCGACTATTATTTAGGTTCACGGAAAATATACGACAATTTTATGTTGAATGTGTTCCAGTTTCATGAAAAATGTACGACAAGTACATGTCAAATGTGTTGCAGGTTCATAAAAAATGTATGACAAGCTAATGTCAAATGTTTTGCTAGTTATCGTGCTCATAAAAATAAAAAATATGTGCACTTATAACAAGTTTCAATTTAATTGGCTTGTAGGTTCATGAAAAATATAAAATAGGTTCATGTCGATTGTATTATTGGTTAATGAAAAATGCATGATACGTTCACGTTGAGTGTATTACCGGTTCATGAAAAATGTTCGATAGGTTCATGTCGACTGTGTTGTAGGTTTATAAAAAATTTATTTCATAAACTGAATAAGGGTTTCAAACAAATAACCAGTTATTCATATAAAGAAATGCTTTAAAAAAATATTATCAAAATACATGTTTTTGGACAAAGGAAAGTTAGAAGTAATATTCACATAAGCATAATAAAGACCGGGAGGAGCCTTTTGAATTTGTATTCACTCCCTTTTTTCTTTGCTTTAGCATTGGAATCAACGTCTATGCATAGTCATTATGATCTTCCTAAAAAGCTAAGCGTGATCTTAGACTATCTGCAATGGTTCCGGCATGGTGCTGACAAGGGGAGACGGCAAGGATGCCGGCAATTTACTTCCCCAACGGATACACGATGCCGGGGCAAGCTGCACGGCAAGAGACGTCACGGCAAGGGACGCCATCCGGCGTGAGAATTCTCTACAGCTTTCACATTTATTTTTTTAAAGGGGCTGCCACGTGGCAGCCCCTGATTGGTAGGTTGTTTTATTTATTTAATTTCATATTATAACTCCTAATCACTAAAACGCTTATAACTTAAAATATAAAAATGATAAAAATAAATAAAAATTACAAGCGGCTTTATTTTTCCGAGATCTACAAATAGAGACCAATATTGATTATATTTGGAGCCTCCTACCTCGATCTCTCAATATTGATTATATATTTTATTGTTAATATATTGTTAAATTGTGAATTGAATTATTATAAATTTATTAGTTAATTTTATTTGAATTAAATTAATCTTAATATGGATGTCATTGTGTTTTTTTTATAGATCCGACGGTTGAGAGAGATTATCCGTGTACGTGCTTTCTCTCGATCGTGTGTCTTTTTTGTTTTAAGTTCGATGCATTAATTTATGTTTGTTGTTCAATTCGATCATTTTCTGCAGTTCACGTTTTGTATCATGTTGTCTTTTACTTTATTAATTATTGTTTTGTTAGTTTGATTGTTTAATATAAGTAATTTGTTATTAATAACTTTACATTAGTATATTAATTAAATTTCCTTATTTAAAATTATTTAAATTCAAAATAGAAATAATTAATGAATTTTATTATAATAATAATATATTAGCCATATATTAACAATAAAAAAAATTTCATTTACCAATATTATTTTTAACCCCAACAACTTATAAAATAAGAATATTAATGTACGATGCCGCGGCATCACAATAACCATTGGGTGAAACGCAAACGATGCCGCGGCATCGTCCCAAAAGTGCACTCCATGCCGCGGCATGGAGCGGCACCATTGCGGTTAGTCTTACATACTTATAAGATAACCTGATATCTTTCATTCCTTTGTCAATAAATTTACTCTCTCGATGCATGCCTTCAACATGATGTTTAAATAATTGAACCTACAAGATTTAATCACTGAAACTATATTAGTAAATCATTAAACTTGTTTTAATGTATCACCGAACCATTTTGATTTATTTTGTGAATTCAAGTGTCTCTATTCAATTTAGAATAGATTATTGCTCTGATTCGTTGTATTCATTTCGTCTTACATGTTCCTATCCTTGTTGATATGATTAATGAATTTTCATTTGTAGGTTCATTAATAGAACTATTTGTGTCCAATACCCTATTAGACACTATAGTTACATGAACTACACTCTCAAATTATGTATTTAGTTTCTACCCCTCTCCTCCCTCATTTACATCCACGCGCTTCTCTTTATAGATCTGGTCATTTTCTTCTTCTTCCTCCTCCCCCTAAAGTCTGGTCAGATTCAGACTGTTCTTCAAGACCGATTACGATTTGCCGAGCTTCACTCAGCCTTGTGAATCAAAACCTAAGCCTTTCAAATTGTGAACTCAACAACTTTCCCTGTAACCTAACAAAAGTCACACCTTTGCTTTTCCGATGTACTAATATATCAATTGAACCGAAGAAAAGCAAACGCAAACTCTTCAAATCAATACCTGGAGATCAATTCGTTCCATATCGCCGGAGAACGATCTCCTTCTCAGCCGCAGAAGAGGAGGGATGTTTTTGCTGTCGGTGAATCGAATGGAATTTGAAAAAGTCCTGTGCAATCTCAGAGAAAGAAGTCGTTGAATTCAGTATCTGATGGTGATGATCAGAGAAGCGTAATTTTGGTATCAAACGACATATTTGACCTCAAATTCAGCAATGTTAAGGAGAAATTGGAGGCCATTAGATCAAATCGTTCTCTTGGAGTTGCAGATCAGATAAATTCAGCTGAAGAGAAAAAGTCTAGTGAGGAAATTGGAGGATGTGATGGTGAGGAAACCGGAAACAGAGAAACCTAGATCTGACGAGGAAAAGGAAGAGGGTGATGAAGGTGAAAATAGCAATATCAATAGCTTTTATAATGCATATCACTTGTTTGATGAAATGCCTAGTAGAGATTTTATTAAATTCACTTGACACTTATCTTAGTCTTGACTGGGTTGTAGTGTACTTGTCAACAAGATTTAATTTGGTTGCAGATTATGGAGGTTGAGCTGAACTTTTTTTTGTTGTTGACTGAGCCTTTTCTGGTGAAAGACTATGAAACATACATTAATCTGCAATCAAAGCTCAGTCAACCAAATTCAATTTTAACATGATTTGCAAATACCACAAGCCTTGCAAGGTATTATATCATTTGGAAGTTTTGATTATCAACGTGTGAATGTGTTCTTATTTTGTCAAATCCTGTTTGATTCAATATAGGAGAGGAAGATTTCGCGCAACCAACTCATAATACATTGTAGGCAGATTCATGGTAATAATCTGTTGATGTCACTCATCAAATAATGGAGAAGAACCAGTTTGTTGATAATTCAATTTTATTTAGTGGTGATTACAAATAGCTGGTGTTTTGCTCTGACTTGTGGATTTGTGTATGAATATCCGGTATTGGTTTGCTCTGACTTGTGGATGACTGAATTTTGGGATTTGTTCTCTAATTTACTTGTTCATCTTCCTAGAGCTTTTAGAATTTTAGCTTACTGTATTGTTTACTGTTGTATTGCTATTGTAGAGCAATGGAGAGGCTGAATTTTGCACGAGATGCAACAGCTTCTTCAACTAAATGCCTTTTTGCATTTAGTATGAACCATTTTTTAGATGTTCTAAATGCCTGTTGTACTGCCATTTTTTAGTATGAACCTTTTGCAACAGCTTTTTGCACGAGAATTAGCATGAACCAGTCAACTAAATGCCTTTTTGCATCTCGTGCAAAGAGGAAGCTGTTCTAGATGTTGTTTTTGGAGATTGTTTTTGTATGAACCATTTTTTTATTAAAATTGTTGATTTGTTGTTGTTACAGGAGCATTGGCAGTGCAACTCCCACTCCCGGTATGAAATCTCGCTGCCACCGTAGTTGACTGGTTAAACAATTGAAAGACTGATGAACTATGCTCGAATCAAGTAACCAAGTGTTAAGGGATTAGCTTCAAGTGATTCGTATTAGTGAATTACAGGAGACAGGGAATATTGATGGTGTGTCTTGATTAATTTGATCTTTGTGCAGATAATTTTAATCTTTATTTATTGTGTTGACAACTTTCGCAGTGTGTTGACAAGTTTTGTAAAGTATTGACAAGTTTTTTAAAGTGTTGATAATGTTGACAATTTTGTAATATTACTCGTGTTGTATGTTACTGACCGTTTATTAGTCTTGTAAAAAATTTATTTAGTTGGGTTGACAACTTGTTTAGTCGTGTTGACAATGTTTTATTCTTGTTGACAGCTCTGTTAAAATTTAGTCGTGTTGTATGTTGTTGACCGTATTTTAGTCGTGTTAACAACTTATTTAGTCGTGTTGACAACTTATTTAGTCGTGTTGACATCTTATTTAGTCGTGTTGACAACTTATTTAGTCGTGTTGACATCTTATTTAGTCGTTTTGACAACTTATTTAGTCGTGCTGACATCTTATTTAGTCGTGTTGACAACTTATTTAGTCGTGTTGACAACTTATTATTATTCTTGTTGACAACTCTATTAAAAATTTTGTTGACAGCTCTGTAAAAAAAATTGTTGACAACTTTGTAAAAAAAATTGTTGACAGCTCTGTAAAAAAATTTGTTGACAGCTCTGTAAAAAAAATTGTTGACATCTCTGTAAAAAAAAATTGTTGACAGCTCTAAAATTTTTGTTGACAGCAAATGGGGTATTTTCTTATAACTTAAAAAAGTGATGCAAAAACTTAAAAAACATAACAGTTTTAGGGTATTTACCCAAAAACCGGTCATTAATACGATTCACCAATTGTCAATTATAGGTTCATTAATTTTAACTTGCATGTTCATGAGTTTTCTATTTCAAGTTAACAGTTTTAACTCGCAAGTTCATGACTATGAAATTTCATTAGTTTCACAAGTGCTTACAAATTCCAAGACCTTGTTCTACTCTGCCTCACCAAATATAGGAGTTATCATCACCACATAAATGGATACAAATAAATGAAACTAGACAGACTTTAAAGAAATAGTTTTCACAAGTTATCGTCACCAAATAAATGCATACAACTAAGTGAAACTAGACATACTTTAAAGAAATAATTTTCGAAATAATTTTCACAAGTTATCGTCACCAAATAAATGGATACAACTAAGTGAAACTAGACATACTTTAAAGAAATAATTTTCATCTTTTCCTTCTGAAGTTCTTGAAGTTGAGCTTGATATTATTCTAATTTCTTCAGGGATAAGTTTGACTCGTCAACCATGGTTCCTGTCCATTCAAGTTTCTAATAATTTCATAACAAATTCTTAGAATTTTCACTTGCATTTTAGAGATATCTTCCAATCTCTCTTCTTTCTATTTGCACAAATGCTCCAATGTTGGTCCAATCTCTACAAGCTGCTTCTTGATGGTTCCTGAAGTCTTCTCGTGCTAAAAAGTGGGATAATGTAATCTCTTTTAATGTTTTTGATACCATAATGAAATATAAGGAAATGATGCATTAGTTTCCCCTAAAAAAGGTCTACCAAATAAAATACAGAATAAACAATTAATCATAGCCAAACATATATAATCTCGTAATGAATAAAAATAATAATTTGAATTATGATTTAGGAAGGGTTATATCTTTCTTCAGTTTTGCTTTTCGATATTTGTGACTACGGAGACTTCTAACTAATTAATTATAGGTTTGTATGAGCACACAATAAAAGACTAAAAAAAAGATTCTAAACTATTCCTTACTAGATAGAATCTATCACAACAATGTCTATATTATGTAAAATCATTTTCTTTTTTTTCTTTTATTGTGTGCCTTGGGTGTAACAACACATCAACTCAAGTTCAAATTTTATTGTTCAATCTAGCTCAAGTCCAAGGGGAGCTGCAATTCAAGTAAAGCTCAAGCACCAGATTAAATGTTTCTAGAGTCTTCACGGAAACTCCACCATCTTCCACAAACTTTCAACTACCATATTATGTGTATCTCTAAGATTTTTCTCCACCCACTTTCTAGCACTATAAATAGGTGCATTTGTATGCTCCTTTCTCATCTCATCTTGTATTCAACATTCTTCGCATCAATAAAAAGAGCTTACCTACATTTCCTTTCCTTACCTGTGTTCTTCGAGTGAGTGAGTTCGAGAGACTAACTTGGTAGCTTAAGCTTTTTGGAGTCTAGCTTAGCTTTAGAGGTGGAACGTTCCTTAGGAGTTTTAAGGACGTTAAACTTGAATCCAAATCCTCTATATCCAATAAATGTATCCAAATTGTGTGCCTTTATAAAAAGGAATGCAAATTATATTTTTTATTTCTTTTCAAATTATGAGTCTCAATTTTATTTCTTTTTACAAAGACACACAATTTAAATACATTAATTGTATATAGAGAACGTAGATTCGTTATACTTGGGTCTTGGTCACACTAAAAAACCCATTAATTATTGAATAAATACTCGGAGCTAGACCTGTCATAAGCTTACCCAACCCGTTTAGTCATGGGCAAGGTTTGTGAACCTCCGGTTCAGGTTCACGAACCTTCGGTTCAAGGTTCAAGATTACCTTGAACCTTAACCTGAACCTTTAAGAGTCGGTTCGTCCGGGCCGATTCAGGTTTATGGTCGTTTCAGGTTCGAGAAGGTTTTTACAAGGTTTCCCGCCTGTTCGAATGACGGGCCGGTTTAGGGTCGGTTCAGGTTCGAACCTTGATATTAAAATAATAATAATAATATTTAAATTAACTTTGATTTATTAAATTACTATATTGGACTCTTTATAGTTCATACAAAGAGGGAATAAAAATAACTTCAAATTTTGTACAACATGAAAAAGAAAAAATTAAGGGCTTGAACCTAATATTTACTTACTTATTAAGTTGCCTACGTATTCTCTCGAGTACTCGGATAAGAGGAATCAAAGCTCTCATAGTTCTCTTACCTTTATATGAACCCACTATTCTATGTTCTAAGACGATTTCATGGCGGAAGAATCGATGTTGATCGTTGAAGCGTCTCCAATCCACTCGTCCTCCAATGATGTAGCTTGATTAGGATATATTTGTTGCCTAATCTAGACCTTCTTCCAATCACTATTTTTTTCTATAAACCTTGAACCTTCGGTTAACTTTTTAAACCCCAGGTTCATGAACTAGCCGGTTAACCATTTTTGAACCCCTGGTTCGACGGTTCAATGGATTGTTGAACCTTAACCTGAACCTTTCATAGGCCCAAATCGCCGGGCCGGTTCAGGTTCAGGGCCGGTTCAGGGTTTGACCGGTTTTGATCGGTCCGGTTTAGGGCCGATTCAAAAGATTTAGTTTAATTTGCCCATGGCTAAACCCGTTGGGTCGACCCTCCCCGACCCAAAATTTTTGACCCAACTCGAAAACTCATGAAATCCGCTGGGTTCAAACCCGAGCCGACCCGAGACCTGTTGGGTCAAACCCGGACCAACCCGAACTTCTCGAAAATCGTCGAGGGACCCACTTTTCAGATATTTTTTTCATTTAAATTGAAAAATAACAATGTATTTTATGAAATAATAGTATAATAATAATATTTTATTATAAAAATATTGTCTAAATTTTATTTTCTTTATTACAATAAAATAATCGAACAACCAGAATTTTTTTTCGACCCGTTTGACTCGAACCTGTTTTCGACCCGAACCCGACTCCGACCCGTTCGACTCGTTTTCCAGGTCTACTCGGAGCCAAATACGGAATCCAAAAATCCCATTTATTTTTTAAAATTCAAAATAATAGCTGGAAAGCGGAGTTGTTGAATGGATAAGGGTTGGACGTGTAGCTAACCTTTAGCCGTTTTGTCGTCATCAAATAAAGATGTGGCTTTTTGTGCTCTTGTTATAATCTTCTACTCAATTTGCTCCTTCATTCGCCCATCTCCATCTTGTTTGGCCTTTGCCAATTTAATCCTACCATATATCCCTGTCACGAGCCTCGTATGCATGACAACCCATTTGCTACTGTTTACATTCATGCTTGGATCTATGCATTTCTAGTCTTTAATAGCGAAAGCTTCTATGGTATGCAGTTTCATGTGTTTTTCACTCATGATCATGAAACATGATGCCTAAATATATTTCCACTACTTCTAACTTCTTTAATTTTTGCAACTGATATGCACATTATGTACTGCATTTTACTTCTCATCAATATCAACATCCAACTAGTCTTATACAAAGCATTAGTGTGTTACTCATGCTCATCATACCTAACTATGCACTATAATTAATGGATCCAAATTTCTAGCCTCTAGTAATCTAGATGCATCCAGTTTATAACCCAGATTTTCAAACACTGAAACAAACAATATGATCATCTGAATTCCAAAAACAGTTTCTTCTCTCTGCATGCCTGCAATTTCTTGGAGAGCTCTTCTCACAACAAATGCAAAATCAAGAAACGCGTCAAGTTACCTTCTATGTACATCAGTATTCGTGATCTTCATCCTCTTTTAAGATGACACCATCCCGCAATCAGCAGTGCTGCCCATAACAATCTCTCATTTCCAAATTAAACTGTCCTGTAATTTCAGTAACAAGTTTTGGAGAGCTTTCACTTCTATCATACATTCCCCAGTTTTATCTTCCTTAATAGCTTCAATCACTGAACTTCCATCAAAAGGTGCATCAGGTACGTCATCGTCGTCTTTGCATCTATCGTTTGACTGTTTGCGCTTCTTACGAGAATGAACCATCCAATCAAAGTCACTCTTTTTGTTGTTATAAGCTTCTTCAGCCTCCTTAGCACTGTCAAAAGCTTGATTCATACTCCAGTTTTTTTCCTGCAACATGAATCTACAGCCTCTTGAGGATTATTGTAAATGCCTAACAGCACCCACACCTTACTGATTGGATCCTGCATTTTAGCTGCCCACTTTCCTCATTTTAGGTATTTTACACCTGGGTGATTTGCAAAATCCGCCTCAATTGTGGGCAAAGCACACATCTTGGGTACAATTCAAGACTGAGCAAAAACAACAAGAAATCAGCACTTTGAAGTTCTCAGCATCCCAAAATGCAAAATTTATCAAATTTTGTGCAAAATAGATCATACATTAATAAGCAAGATTTTTGCAACTGACTGACAGTGTTCGCTTTTACACAATGCGATTAAACAATTCAGCAAGCAAGATTTTAATCCGGAAGAGAAATTGTAGTTGATGAACAATTACAAATTTAGAATCGAAATGGAATTGTTCAGCAAGCAAGATTTTAATGACTAAACTACCTTTGTTGCAACAGAAACCCTTTAACAAACTAACAAACAGCTTTAATGACTAAAATACCTTTGTTGCAACAGAAACCCTATAACAAACTAACAGCTAAAAATGGAATTGTTCGTTATACAGGTGGTCTGTGATGCGTTAGGAGAAAATTGGTCATTTTCATCTTAATTTTCAAATGGAATAATTACTCCTCCATTGATTCAAAAATCAAATTTGTAACCATACCCATCTTGATTTTCAAAAGGGGCAACGATAAGCAAATGAACAAATACCCAGCAAAAAATGGTCAAGATAAATACTTGCTTGCATAGAGGAACATCTTCAGATCATGGCCTTTCAACATCATCACAAAAGCAAAACAAAATCTTCACCAAAACAAGAAAACAGACAGATCACTTTCACGGCAATATCCCCATGCGTTTTCCATCAGTTTCTAGCTATTCGTCGTATGATGTTTGGAACGTCGATGGCAGTTTTCTCTTGCTATCTTAGCTTCCTTGTTCACTACCATTACATTACATTGAAGCCTTCTAAGGATTCAACTAACAAAAAACACATCTTCAAAATTTGTTACCTTGACCGCGCCTGAATGTGGCATCGTCCACAAATCAGCATATCCAGAGCTCATCATCCATACTGCTATACTCCCCAATTAACTGCCCATAACTATCAACAATACCCAAATCAAACTCTATTGCTGCCTCAGTAACAAAAGTCGGAATGCTTTCAACATTCACATTGATCATGCTTGCCCCATTTTCCTTTTCCTTGCTAGCGTTGATCACTGAACTTCCATCAGTTGGTACAAAAGGCTCATCAGAATCGCAATTCAAATTGCTTGCCATCAAATCGAACTCACGCCTCTTCTTGTTGTATGCTTCTTTAGCCTCTTGAGCAGTGTCAAAAGTTCCCAAATGAACTCTAGCCTTTGTTAATGGATCTCTTATCTCAGTTTGCCACCTCCCTGAACTCCTTTGATAAGCATGGACCGCTCTATGTTGAGAAACATCAGATTGTCGAATGCCAGCTTTCAATCCCTCTAAGTTGCGCCTCTTTAGACTAATTATCTGTTCAGCTTCTTCAGCAGTCGCATACTTGCCCAAATAGTGATTAATCTTTCTTTTATTCCTTATTTCTTGCAGAAATCCCTGCTGCAGCTCAAGCTTAGACATATTATAAGCTTTTGCAGCCTCTCTGGGAGTATTATACGTTCCTAGCCACACTAGATTGCTGTTGTTCTTGATTTTAGCATCCAACTTGCCTGATTTTGTGCGCTTGATACCTGGATGATTCCCAAAGTCCATCACATTTGTATCCTGCAGGGGATGAGACTTGAACTCCGCCTTCTTTGTGGCACAAGCATCTGCAGCTTCTTCTGAAGTGGTGTAAGCTCCCAACAACACCCAAACCTTGCTGATCGGATGCCGGATTTTAGCTATCCACTTGCCTGATTTTAGGCACTTAACAAAATCTGTATCATTAGTGGGTGAAGCTACTTTCATTCTTCACTGGTATATGCTTCTGCAGTTTCTTCAAAAGTTCATGGTGCAAATAACAAGAAATAAGCACTTATTAGAACACAAAGTTGATATGTCAAAAATGGAAAGCCACCCTGTTGTTCAGAAAGCCATCCTTAAACATGAAACTGTAGGCTTTGTAGGTTCGACAAATTTAATGGCTAAGTAAAGAAATTTGAGATAGCATTAAATGTACCCTTTCAAAGATGACAAGGAACGAACCAATGAAAATTTTCAACATGTGTTTACTGTTATGTGCGCGATCAAAACATGCTTTTGAAAGCTGAAAGAATGCCGAAAACTTCACTGTAAGGGAATAAGGAGTGAAGATTAGGTTAAGCCACTGTTGGACACTAAACCCTAGACGCTCGATTAACTAAGGTTAAGAATCAGAGTAAAAACTATAAAACTGAATGAACTTGTATTCTGAAGGACCAAGATTACCTGATTCTAATCCAATTGCGGAACAATTTCACGAATATCCTGTAATATGTGCAGATAAACATGTGAGTGCAAAGAACCAAACAGGAAAACAGGTTTAAGGGAAAGAAAAGTTAGGAATCACCATTGCCAGGTTGTTGACTAAGGTTTTTTAAGCATCATCAAAAACTCTCATTGTCATTCCCATCTGGATGTAAGAGAGGAAAAGATGGCGTGACTAAGACGGAGAAGTAGACATTCAGTTTGTCACATATACTTCACTACATATTTCTTTAGAAAGAAAGGCACACATCTCCGGGTATTTACCCCAAAAATGTAATGTTTTTTAAGTTTTTGCATCACATTTTTAAGTTATATGAAAATACCCCTTTGCTGACGTGACAATTATAATAGAGCTGTCAACAAAATTTTGAACAGAGCTGTCAACAAATTTTTTAACAGAGTTGTCAACAAGAATAATCGGTTGTCAATGTCAATAATAACTTGTCAACAACATAACAAAACTGTCAACACGATTAAACTGACAACAAGAGTAATAAAACGAACAAGAGTTATTAATATTGTCAACAAAATTAAACTCAGTTGTCAACACGAATAATAATTTGTCAACACCACTAATAACTTGTCAACAACATAACAAAATTGTCATCACGAGTAATTAATCTGTCAGCACGAATAATAATAATTTGTTAACACGAGTAAATAAACTGTCAAAATGAATAATAATTTGTCAACACAGAAAATAATCTGTCAAACACCACTAATAACTTGTCAACAAAACAATAAATGAGTGTCAACACTACAAATAAGTTGTCAACACGACTAAATAAATTGTCAACCCAACTAAATAAATTGTTTACACGACTAATAAACAGTCAACAACATAGTTATTAGTGGTGTTGACAAATGCTTAGCTAATCATTCACAAGCATTCAAAATGACAGTAACAGTGTAAAAATCAGATTCTCCAGTACAAAGAAGTGCAGTGCAGAAGGATAAAATGTATTCTAATTCCTGACTAGATATTAATGGAGATTTCTTCCGATAGCATCTTCTCATGGAGAAAATGGACAAATCTTTAGTGGAGTACTTCCTTTGCCACCTCTACTCAATCATACAACTTGAGCTAACTTACAAATTACCGATTCTTGACAAGGACCACTAATACTTCAATCCAATAACTCATCTGAATCAGTCTTAGAATCAAAAACATTCTTCACTATACATCAGCATAACAAGAAAATCACAAAAACTGGAGGACAACACAATTAATCCATCCAGGTAATGTTTTCAGTGACCAGAAGCGAAACAGGAATTTTAAAATTAAAGTGAAATTAATTCATCTAAATTTTTCAACCAGATATCAAGCCAAATCCAGTAAAATTGAAGCGAAAACAGACATGTAGATGAACACTAACACATTGAAATCAAAAGAAAATTGAGATGGAACGAAGGAATGAACTAGTCTTCTGATCAGGCAGGGGAAAGAGGCCAGCACCATCGACGCTTCTAGGAGGAGCAAAATGTCGAACTTCTAGGCCAGCACCATCGACTCTTCTAAGAGGCCAACACCACCGACCGGATCTACCTCCTCCTTCCAATAGACGCCAGATCTAACTCCTCCTTCCAGACGCCGGATCTACCTCCTCCTTCATGGAAGGCCCGATCCAGTCCACGCCTCACCTCCTCCAACCCCGGATCTGGAGTAGCAGATCTGGTTCGCAAAGATTTGATCGGTGTTTGTGTTGTGTTGCGGAAGTTTTGATCGGGAAAAACAACCGGATCTAGAAAAGAAGGAAGGAGGTCGAGAAGAAGAGAGAGAGAGAGAGAGGGAAGAGGTTTGGATTGGGAGGAGAAAGGGGAAAGGAGAAAGAAAGAAGCGGTAAATGAAATTGGGGTAGGGTAGAAATTAACTATTTAATTGGAGGAGTGTAGTTATTGGAACTACTGTGCCCTATTGGTCACAAATAGTTCGCACACATCTCTGTTACTTCTTCTGATTGGGCCCGTCACCAAAGAATCCCCTGACCCACTTATTTGTAAAGGCCTGTTATTGAATGAGAGGCCCATTCCTCCTAAATGAGCTATGAGAGTTGTTTGTTATTGGCTGATGCTTACTATTTTTTGTGTTTTTTAGGGCCTTTCTTTTTGTTTATTTAGCACAAGCATGCATTTGTCACGGAAGTATATAGTTTATCCGTCACGAAGGTCTTGAATTTATCCATCACGAAGGTCTGGACAATTCCGTGACGAAGGTATGCATAACATCCGTGACGAATGTCTAGTACAGTTCCGTAACGAAAGTCTGTTTTTTCACAATAAAAGACAATTTTTCACCCAACCCTATTTCACCTTCATCTCCATCCATTCTTCACCTATTTCCGCAGTCAATAACACCAAAAAACAACATTTCTAATCTTTTACAACTCTTTCACAACAAATCATCAAATAAACTCTATAAGGTGATTTCTATACTCTTTTATGCATTAGTTTGAGATTAATGTTCTATGTTGAGATGAAATGTCAAAATCGTTGATATGTTGTGATTACATATGATTGGTATGTGTAATAAGCATGTTTTTAGTTCAATTGTGCTTTGTTTATGTTTGAGTGAGTGTTGTTTAAATTTTTTGATATAATCCTCAAATTTGTTGTATATATTGTGATTTAGGGTTTGAGATTTTGATTAAGAAACATATGAAATGAAGTGATTAGGGCTAATGTAATAGGTAGTTGGAAAAACTGTTTTTTTTTCTTGAAATTCTGCAAAGTTTGTGCAATTTGCTTCTTCACCGAATGTTTGCTAATGTTGAATATGTAAAACTCTTCGTCACGAAGAGTACAGAAGGTTCCATGACGAAGGGTGGCGTTTGTTTCGTCACGGATGTGTGATAAACGTTCGTGAGGAAGTTTTTTTGCAAGATCCATCACAGATCTCTGAGAGACCTTTGTGACGAAGGTTACCGTAAGATCTGTGACGGATCTTTGTGCATATTCAGTTGTTGATTTTGTTTTTGTTTTGTTATGCATTTGGAAATTGACGAAAAATTGTGTTTGTATAGAATGCATCCGTCTTCAAGAAGCACACGGAAGAACAACCGCAATCAGGCTCGAGAACAAATCGAGGCTGGAGAGAGGCCTGCTTATCAGCCAAAGTCGAGGAAGGGCGCGGAAGAGCTGACGAGGGTTCAAGTGCAAGTCAAGAGGTCCCTTCTTGGCATGCAGAACAACAGATAGGCGGGTATGGATTTGCTGACCCTAATGTCTATTCGAACATTTATGAGACCATGGTTAGTAATTTCGTAATTCACTTATATTAGTGTATTTTTTATTATTAAATTTTATATTTATGTATTTTATTTGATTATAACAGAATATTCCCATGACTCCAACCTATGAGGCACAATATCCAACTTGGAGTCCGTATAGTGTTGTAAGTATTAGTTTGAAATTTAATTTATAGATGATTATGATTGAAAATTGTACATATATTTTACTAATGTATTTTTTTTGTAATAGATTCCTACGTGGGTTCCCCCCTCTTCTCCGCAACTAGCATGGGATGAAGCAGTAGGCCATCAACAGACCTTTCATCAAGAAGGACCGGAATGATCCAATCCAAATGCTAGTTGGGTTGAAGGACAGTTTGAGGGCCATTTCATGGGGGTCAATCTTGAGGAACAAGGCGATGAAAACGACGACATTTACCCGAAATTACAGTTTCCTGTACCTGAAGGTCCTAAGGAGATAGACTTGCTGTATAGCTTTAGCGGGCACACTGCTTTTTGGTTTGGCAAGGACATGTAAGTAAAGCTATCACCTTTGTTTGAATTGTTAATTGCGTAATTTGCATGCTTTGTTAATAGAATTATTACATGCATGAATTGGATGAATTGTTATTTCGTAATTTGCGAGGCCATGTACCAATAATTAATTGCTTGAATTAAATCATGATTTGTTAATTGATTGAAATGTACTTAAAACTTGACAGATGATAAATAGGAGAGACCGCAATTGAGAAAAACGGTCAGAAAAGAAGGTTTAAAAAAGTGGTCGTTAGAGGGCGAATATCCTTGGGTCGCGTTGGCTAGAGCTTCTGGTTTGTCACATTTGCAAACCCTCATGTATCCCAACCACGACCAAGGGTTGATCAATGCCTTTGTTGAGCGTTGGCAACCAGAAACAAATTCATTTCACTTGCCATTTGCTGAAATGACAATCACCCTACTAGATGTGCACAAGATTCTAGGTATCCCTATAACAGAAGGGGCATGGGCTTTCGCACATCGGCTGGTGGAATTGGCAAAGCTGACACGAAGAGTGTAATGGTCAACAGTGCAAAGACGACTTTTAGTTTCGATTTATCCGATCCAAGAGTCAAAGTTGATAATGAAATTTCACCGGACAAATCAATGCACGAGACTAGATGATGAGGGGAATTTCGTTACGGATCAGGACTCAATCGCTAACGGTTGGTTGACATACTTGTTGGGAATGACATTGTTTCCTGACAAGTCGTCGTACATGATCAAGTTGATTCATCATGAATGGGTTAATGATATGACAAATGTCCATGGTGTATCTTGGGGTTCAGGTGCTTTGTGTGCTTTGTATGGACAACTGGGTAAATACTCCCGCATAGATTGTGCAACGATGTCTTTCTGTTACACCTTGTTGATGGGTATGTGTGTCTTTAATTATATGTTTTGATATGAATTTTTTTCGTTGTATTTTCCCTAATTGTGTTTGATGATGCAGGGTTGGATCTATTTGTACTTTCCTGCCTTTGCCCCTCCACAAAACTATGAGTGGGATGAGACAATGCCATATGCAGCGAAATTTAATTTGTCTCAAAGACCGGACAATCGTCACAACTACAGAGAGGAGCTAGACATGATGAGCGTAGAAGGGGTATGATTATATTTTCATTATCTGTTCATTTTTTTGTTTTCACTGTAATTTAAACTTGTTTTATTGATTCATGTACAATAGGTTGAGTGGCAACCGTATGGACGCCTTGATCTGCGTAGCGAAGAACTTTGCTCGGCTTTGTTTCACGGGGTCTTGCATGTCCTGGATAAGACCGATCCTCACATGCCACGAAGAGTTTGCAGACAATTTGGTCGAGTTCAAGGTGTGTCAATCCCTCCCATTCTGCCAATTAAAGCTAGAAGGTGTGGAAACAATCGTAAATACTTAGTGGAGTATGATCCCACCAACTGGAGTTGGGACCAAAGGGACAACAACTGCGTAAGCTTATGGAAGATGGGTGTAGAAGCAGATCCTCCATCTCTCTTCCCTGACGATTACTTGGAGTGATACTTGGCTCATACTCATCCAATTATCTCTCCGTATACTAAGGAGCATCTCATGCAGAAATGTCATTGTTTGACTTCATTTTTAGAACTTCTTTAAATCTATAACTTAATCATTGTTCGACTTCATTTTTATCGTACTTGACTCTAGGCAATTCGAGCTTCTGTGTACAATTTGGAGCCGTATCGGGATGCAGATAATGAGGAGCAGTACCAGAGAATGAAAAACGTTGTCTGTCACACTTTGGATGGCTTCTATACTTTACTCGAGTAGTTTGGATTCATGTTGCTTTTAGTTTCAGTTACTGTTTGGATTTGGTTTGTGCTTGTGTTTTAAGAACGTGTTTTGTTGCATTTGGACAACTAAATTGTTATTGTGTTTTGAATGCTCACTTCAATGTTTATAAGTTTGCCAAAATTTCACTCAAACTTACACAGAAAAACATACGCGTCACAAAAACAGTGCAAAAACATAGAGTTAAGAACCTATTGGATGTGTCGCCTACAAAGGAGAAAAGTAGAATTTGGAAAGATCCTATCTAAAGCGTTCATCAAAGCTTTCTCCCGATCGTTGACTAAGCAAGTTGGCGTCATCTTAACAACCCTAAACAGCTCAGCCAATTGATAAATGCACCACACATAGTTTTCTTGTGTCTCTTCTGACACAAAAGCCCCAGCAACAACATAGTTCTTCCACGTTGATGTTATTCCAACAATCTCTATGAAGGCCATGCCGTACCTTTGCAAGATAATACATTATTATAAGAATATATGTAGTAAAAACGAAGAACATAATTTATAACTTAATTATACTTGCTGATTTGTGTTGTAGGTTGCGTCGATCAACATTATATATATATATGGAAACGCATTAAGCAGTTTCATCGACTCTGGGCTTGCGAAGAACACATATGTGATCTTATTTGTGTCTTACGAAGTAGTTTAGCTCCTTCGAACGATAGAAGAATTTTTGGACCACAGTTCTTCCCTCCATTTTCTCTGTTCTCAACTTGTTACAAAAGTTGTAGACTTGTGACTTCTTAGTCATGTTGCCAGGGGATTCACTGAGCCTTGTAAACATCTGTATTGGTCGAGCATTTCCCTTCCTCATGTCTAGTAACACCTTTTCCTCCTCTGGTGTAGGTCTTTCAGCAAATGCATTACCGTGTAAGGATTGTCCAATCATGTGGTTGTGAGTTCCATGATCAACCCTTAAGATCCATCCCCCCTTTTTAGTCTCTCTACATGCAATCTGAAATTTGCAACCACATTTCTTTGTTGCAGTGTTTTTCCTAGTTCTCCCCACATAATCATGAATCAATTGTCCACTACGATCGCATTAAGCCAAGACCTTCCAAACTTCCCTTTGAAGTCGGTTTTACTAACCTTCAACATGTGATAGGACAAAAACCTACCCACAAGCGTATGGGGTTGATTGTAGCTTTTCAAGTATCGTTCCCACGAGGACAATGTAGTATCTTTTGTAACTAAACTGGTAATCTAAGTCGTATAAAGATTTGGTTGATTAAACTAAGAATAAAGTATTGCGGATATGAGGAAATTCAATGGGTGAAAATTATCTAGGATCAAGGATCTTCACAACAATGCCTTGGTAACTCATATGTGTTTATCAGAATATAGCATAAGCTCATATGACGGTAAGTTATCTGAAATATCTACTAACTCCTTTCGGACGATAGTAGAAGTATCTAGGCTTCAACTAGCAATCACTTTCGCGCATCACTAGTCAAAGTCTAGATCCTTTAGGCGCTTAGAAACTAAGATTAGACCGAGATAACATCCACTTCCGTGCTCTGCTAAATCCGGTCTAACCTTGGGTTTCTATGATAACTTATTATTCCGCGAGAACAAACAAATTCATTCAAGTTCAATTCTAGTAATTCCAACAATAGTAATCTCCTTTCGGACTCATACCATGTCTAATCGTTCATTAGATATCTCCTTTCAGACTCAACCAAAATGAACACTAATTGATAAATTACCAATTGCAATAAGAACCCTAGAACTGAATCAATCATGAACACATGCTATCAAATTAGACAAACACAAAGTTCACCAATTCATTGTTGGGATTTCCTCAACCCTAGATAATGGGGGTTTAGCCTAGCATGCTTGAGGAATCAATCATAAACATTGTAAGAATCAGGAAAATCATTCAATTAGATAAGAAGAAGAGAAATACTTGTTCGAATCCAAGAAACAACCTTCAATGTTCAATAGAAATCTCCCAAAAACACAACTAGGGTTCTTTAGAGTACTAAAAATGATTAGGATATCATAGGTCTCTCCAAATCCGGTCTTAAAATGTATAAATACTCCCCCAAATAAAGAAAGGTCGAAAGAAACGAAAAGACACATTAATAGCGTTTCCGCACGGTCCGTAACACATTGGCACGGTTTGCAGCAAACCGTGCCAAACTACTGGACACTTTCCACTTCATCTGCTAAGTTGCACGGTTTGCAACATATCTGCACGGTTTCTTGCAAACCGTGAAGAAGTGTTGTTCTTCTTTTGCTTGCTCTGTTTCACCCATCGTCGAGTCCTTTAGCCCCCCGTTGCAAGATAGCATCCAATACACTCCAATCCGCATCCGAAAGCCAGCAAATCCACCTGTAGCACGCATAAACTTGTGTAGACATCTAGACTCAATAAAACGATGAAACTAACAAGAAAACAATGCAAGAACACCATAAAATGACACATTCTAACACCTAAATGCATGTCCTAAGCTATAGAAATGGATGCTATCAAATTCCACCAAGCTTGACTCTTGCTTGTCCCAAGCAAGTACACGACGACGAGTACTCAAAATATGCAACAACTGTCTCTATCCAAAATTCATACGAACAATAACCATGAAAGGCCAAACAAATGAAAACTTCCGTCCTAATATGCTTCTCAATCAATGACAAGATGAAATTAGTTCCTCCACTCTAGACCTCACAAGATAAATATAAAGTCACTCACACTCATGTGTTTAGGTTATGTAATTTCGCTCAATTCTCTACTATGAATGCTAACTACCATAAGCTTGCAACAATGTTCTTAATCTCCATTACTAAAGACTATGCACATAACAAGAGTCGTGAAGTCTTTTCCTGGGTTGCAATGGGGCCAGGGTAAAACATAAGGCATAGGAATATTTTGGCTATGAGGAGTTGAATCCGGGGAAGAGGAACTTACCAAGACAACACCAAGCGAAAACACCCATCAATTGAATTTTAACCCCTTACATCATATCAAACTCAAACAACACAACCCTTACATAATATCACATATTGTCTCATTCCTTTGTATGATTGCTTCTTCTTTATATCAATGCAACTTTCTTTCTTTTCTTTTTTTTTCGTTTTTTTTTTCAATTATGATTTTTTTTCTTTTTTCTTTTTTTAGAAGAAGAAGCATAAGAAAATGAAGGATAGGATACACATTACAAACCTTTAACACACTTTAACCACCATACAAGTAACTTCCCCCAATCTTGACTAATATCCACTCTAGCACAACAATTCAACTATCCTAATCCCCGGATGGGATGGATGATCATAATAGGCTCGGTATGCTTTTGTGGAGCTTCCAAAGAAAAGGCAATTATGGCTCAGTGGGCTGCAAAAGAGGGTATAAGCATAGGGTGGCCAAGAATAAGAAGGGCTAATAAAAATGATGCCTCAGTCTTCCTAATGTCATGTGCAAAAGTCGCAAGTGTAGCCTCAAAGAATATATTAATGCAAGTTCTAGAGATAGCGAACAAAGAGAGATCACACATGAAAATAAGAGGACTTATGCAATTGTAGTCCAAGAAAGGCAAACAAGCTCACCGAGACATTTTTGTCTAGAGTGTCGGTCTCAATGCATCTTAATCAACGTCCACATGCTCAAGTCATTGTCATAGGTTTGATCAATCATATTAAAGTCACCATGCAGTTGCAATATTAACAGCTAAAGCATATTAAGAGGATTCAAAAGACAAGCACTATTATAAGAACCCACATGGATCAAGCATGGTATCAAATCTAACATCCATAATGCAAACATCAACCAACAAAGTTCACAAAAAGGGAAAATGACTCAAATTCAAAACAAAACAAAAACAAAGACAAAAACAAAAACAAAAAGAACAAATCTAAATCTAAGATGAAATAGAATGCAAATTCCTCCCCCAAGCTAAATCTGACATTGTCCCAATGTAGAAAGAAAGAAAAAGAAAGGAACTCACAAAACAAGTCTATTGCGATGGTGGCGGTGGATGTCCATGCATATGGGTGTACATCTGCACATACATGTCATGCTGACGAGCCATCTGAGCAGCCATCTCGTCCACCTGGTGCTGCAAGGACTCAATCGCAACGTGGCTAGATGTAGAGGAGGGTCCAGCATGTGCTCCAGAAGATGCCCTATACTCAATCTGAAGGCGAGGTGCAACATCAGCTACAAAGTATGCCCCGATCCAGTTGAAGACCCAGTTGGCTTCATCTTCAGTAGAGGTACGATCAGGGCTAGCCAAGAGAACATGGTCGACCTTAACATTGAACCTCAGCTTGTTGACTAGACCCTTCCGGTCAGAACCGAGGATACGACACATCCTTAAATAAGGGATGTCGACCCGGGCAATATCAGATGTCACCTCGTGTCCAACTAAGGATATGTTGAAATGACGAATCAAAGGAGTTAGAACACCACCCATGGAAAGAGCACCTGTAGTCATCTTTTTCAGCTTTTCTAGCTGCAAGGCAAGTAGACGTCCAAAGTCCACATTGTTCCCTTCGATCATTGCATTAAGGATGACAAGCTCATCTCGGCGAACACAACCCTTGCATGACGAAACAAAATTGTGCCCGAAAGACGGGGTGCACAATATAAGAGGACTTGCAATGATTGGTATACTCATTAACACCACTAATCTGTAGCCTAATGTCCTTATCTTTCCCACGGTCAAGATAACACATTCCATGGGCAGGAAACCTGTATATCCCCTTAAAGGTCGAACAATCAAACTCACGCCAAACATTCCCCAAGCGGAAGAAAGTGAGACAAGCCAACCCGACCAGCCAACCGACAGATCTCAGTAAGCAGACCGAGTGTCTCCATAGCTGCGGGATCAAACCAATGGGTGGGCAACCAATCAAGCTCAGACAAGGTATCATATGCAGTTTGATGCTCCAGCTTTTCAAAAGGAAGGATCACGCCATCAGCAATAGGAGGGGGAGGAGGACGAGCCGGTTGAACGCCTCGATGGGGTCGAGAAGTACGCTCAGAACGACGCGACTTGAGAACCCGTAAACCTGTAACCTGGGGATTCGGACAATAAAACACCAAAGAAACAATAATCCCACAAGTTAAACGATCCCACCAAGGGCCTATGCATGCAAATTTCTATCCGCCCAAGGGGCTAGATAACAAAATGCTTAAGCGAGAAACTCAGCCACAATCATATATAGCAAGATAAACAATCATAAGCATGGATCACGTCATTACAACAGGAAAATGACAAAATAGGCAACAAGTGGCTTCAAACAAATTTTCCCGCGTCTTATGGAGAATAAGCACAATAGATGATTCATCATCAAAAAATCAACCATCAAGATAATCAAAAGCACAAAATTCTACAAAAACACCCAAAACAAGCAATTCCAAATTCACCCCACAAACAAGCCAAAATGCAGATTTTTTATCCTCTATTCACCCAAGTCAAGCAAGTAATCCTCCAATTTAAGAGCATATATCAAAATCCAACCATAAAAATCATCCAATCAAAATCTAGGATTTAGACGCCATACCTTGAAGTCGGGAGGTTAAAGTAACGCACATCAACCCTTCTTTTGTTTTAATTATTTTTTTGATTTTTTTTAATTAAATTAAATATGCACGGTTGACAACAACTTCGCACGGTCTGCATTAGACCGTGCGAAACTATTGGGAAGTGTACGAAAAAACGGCACGGTCGAGAACAAATCGCACGGTCTGTAGCAAACCGTGCGAGTTCTCTAAAATGGAGATTGAGCGGGTTGTTTTTCTCGTGCTATTTCTACGAACAGTCCTCGTGCACCAAAAATAAAAAAATAAAACTAAACAAAAAACGTACCTTGGGTTGCCTCCCAATAAGCGCTTATTTGTGGTCGTTAGCTTGACCTTTCATATGGACCTTCGGTGATATAATTCTTCAAGTGTTGTCCATTCACCTTGAATTGTCCCGTCTCTTCGATCCATATGTCAATTGCGCCATTTGGGTACACTTTTCGCACATGGAACGTACCACTCCATATCGACCTTAACTTACCCGGAAAGAGCCTCAAGCGGGAGTTGAATAACAAGACAAGATCACCTTCATGAAACTCTCTAGGCACAATATGTTTGTCATGCCACCTCTTAGTTCTCTCCTTCTAAATCTGAGCATTCTCATAAGCATCTAACCTTAACTTTTCCAACTCTTGCAATTGCAACATTCTCTTTTCACCGGCTTCTTTCATGTCATAGTTGAACAACTTAATTGCTTAATATGCCTTATACTCTAACTCAACCGGAAGATGACAAGACTTCCCATACACAAGCCGGAACGGTGTAGTGCCAATAGGAGTCTTGAATGCCGTTCTATAAGCCCAAAGAGCATCATCAATACGCGGCTCATCTTTAGTGTACTCCAACTGCTCTTGAGTCAACCTAGAAAGATGATCAGCAACCATGTTTTCTGTGCCCTTTTTGTCTCTAATCTCCAAGTCAAACTCTTGAAGAAGAAGAATCCAACAAATCAATCTAGGCTTGGCCTCCTTCTTACTCAAGAGGTATCTAATAGCAGCATGATCAGTGTAGACAATAACTTTGGCACCCACCAAATAAGACGTGAACTTCTCAAAAGCAAATACTATGGCAAGCAACTCTTTCTCAGTGGTTATTCACTTGAGCCTCATCAAGAGTCCTACTAGCATAGTAGATAGCATGTAACTTCTTGTCCTTCCTTTGGCCTAGAACAACCCCTACAACATAGTCGCTGGCATCACACATCAGTTCAAAAGGAAGGTCCCAATCAGGAGGCTGCATTATAGGAGCATAAATCAAAGCCTCTTTCAACCTGCAAAAAGCATCCATACATTCTTTCGAAAATTCAAAGGAAGCATCCTTCAATAGCAAGTTAGTAAGAGGTTTGGAGATTTTTGAAAAATCCTTAATGAACCGCCTGTAAAACACAACATGTCCTAGAAAACTTCTTATGCCCTTTACCGAAGTCGGAGGTGGCATCTTCTCTATAACTTCAATCGTGGCCCTCTCAACTTCAATTCCACAGTTAGAAACCAAATGCCCTAAGACAAGTCCTTCATTTACCATGAAGTGACATTTTTCCCAATTCAATACAAGGTTAACTTCCTCACAACGCTGCAAAACTCGAGACAAGTTAGACAAGCAAGCGTCAAAAGAAGTTCCATACACGGAGAAATCATCCATTAAAACCACCATGATATCCTCAATCAAATCAGAAAAAATAGCCATCATGTATCTTTGAAAGGTACCAGGAGCATTACATAAACCAAATGGCATCCTCCTGTGCCATAGGGGAATGTGAAAGTGGTTTTCTCTTGATCATCGGGATGAATAGGGATTTGAAAGAATCCACTATAACCATCCAAATAACAAAAGTGTGAATGCTAGGCTAACCTTTCTAGCATTTGATCAATGAATGGAAGTGGAAAATGATCTTTTCTAGTGGCCTTGTTCAATTTCCTATAGTCAATCCACATTCTCCATCCTGTGACAGTCCTAGTAGGAATCGATTCTTTCTTTTCATTTTTCACCACAGTCATCCCTCCCTTCTTAGGCACAACATGAACAGGACTAACCCATGCACTATCAGAAATAAGATAAATTATGCCAACATTCAACAATTTCAGCACTTCTTTTTTCACTACTTCTTTCATGATAGGGTTAAGTCTTCTTTGATGCTCAATGGAGGGTTTATGATCATCTTCCATTAAAATCCTATGCATGCACATTGAGGGACTAATTCCTTTTAAATTATCAATAGAATATCCAATGGCCTTTCTATGCAATCTATGTTCATGCGACAATTTTTCAATTTCACAATCACTCAAACTAGCATTTACAATCACGGGATATGTAGAATCAGGTCCAAGGAACTCATACCTCAAATTAGATGGAAGTGACTTCAACTCCACCTTTGGCGCCTCTTTAGTCTCCTCCATTGGGACATGATCTTCTCTTGTAAGGGCCTCAGCAACGGCCTCATGTAACTCTTCAGTGGACTCCAAATCAAAGAGCACATAAGCAAGTAGCTCTAGATTATCAGCTTGAGTCACACTTTCAATCAAGAAAAACTCCAAGTGATCCTTAGTAGTAACAACCAACAAGGATTCTTGAGTTGCACTATCAACAACATCTATCCTGGACACATCATCCTCAAAAGAAGGTTGTTTGATATCTTTGGAAAAATTAAACTCAATTTTCTCATCACCAATAGTAAAAGAAAGAACACCTTGTTTCACATCGATAAGAGTACCTGCTGTAGCTAAAAAGGGTCTTCCCAATATAATTGGAACTGGAAAATCATCCTCAATATCAAGGAAAATGAAATCAACGTACGGGAATATAAAACTTACCAATTTGGATGGGAATGTCCTCCAAAATACCTACCGGACGCGTTGTGGATCTATCAGCCATGAAGAGAGTCATCCTTACCGGTCTTGGCTCTCCCAAATGAAGCTTCTTGCATATGGAGAGCGGAATAATACTCACACTAGCTCCTATATCACACAAAGCATTGTAGGTGGATTTCCCAATCACCATAGGAACACTAAAACTACCCAGATCTTCAAGCTTAGGAGGCAATTTATTCTGAATGAGAGTGCTGCACTCTTGGCTCAAAGAAACGAATTGATACTCATCAAGATTCCTCTTGTTGGAGAGGATCTCCTTCAAGAACTTTACATAAGTTAGCATTTGCTTTAGAGCATCGGTGAAGGGAATGTTGATGTAGAGCTTTTTCAGCACCTCCACAAACCTACCAAATTGTTGATCCAACTGAGCTTGAGCCCTCCTTTGTGGGAAAAGAAGAGGAGGCTTGTAAGGCGGTGGGGGCACATAAGTAGGAACTTTATCTTGCACCTTCTCTTGGATCACTACTTCTTCGGGCTCTTCAACAACCTTACCCTTTTTCTTAAGATCCACTACCTTTGGATCTTCAAGTTGTTTCCCACTCCTCAAGGACACAACATTGATTTTCCCTTTAGGATTCTCCTCAGTTTTACCCAATAGTTGACCTTGAGGCCTAGGAGCATTCAAAGCATATTGAGCATGCAAGTTATCATGATTCTTCAGTATCTTGCTCATAGTCTGAAGCTCCTTCATTATCATGTCAAGCTTAGAGTCCTCGGTTGTTTGAGCACGCTCTTGATTTTGTGGATGAGGAGCTCTTTGTTGGAAACCAGGAGGTGGTCTTTGAGCAACTTGGTTGTTGGCATATGAGAAGTTAGGATGATTCCTCCACCCGGGGTTGTAGGTATTGGAATATGGATCATTCCTCAGACCCCGATTGAAGTTGTTCATGTAGTTTGCCTCACCTTCAGTCTCACTCTGAGCAGCAAAGAGTTGACATGATGAAATAGTATGGTCACCCTCTCCACAAAACTGACAAACAACACCAGACATAACTTGAGTGGATGACCCTTCACCAGACCCTTGAGACTTTTGAACCCACAAATTCAACATCTTGATCTCTTGTGACATAGCATCTAACTGAGCTTGTTGGTGTGTTTCAGAATTCACCTCATACGTCCCCGCTGATTTCTTTGAAGTTGAGCGAACATCACTGTTAAAGTGAGAGTGTTGAGCAGTGTTCTTAATCAACTCCCAAGCTTCATCAACATCCATTGCCATGATTCTACCACCGGCTGAAGCATCAATGATTAACCGAGTTAAACTATCAACAAAATTGTAGAAAACATGCAACAAGGTCCATTTCTCTTGCCCGTGATGAGGGCACAACATCAACAATTCTTTGAACCTTTCCCAACCTTCACACAGGGACTCGTCGTCTCTCATCTTGAAAGCAAGAATTTGATTTCTCATTTCAGTTGTCTTCTTAGGTGGGAAGTATTTGTTGAGAAAAGCCTTGGCTAAGTCATCCCAAGTGGTAATACAACCTAGAGGTAAGGCCTTGAACCAAGCCTTGGCCCTATCTCGTAGAGAGAACGAGAAGGCTCGTAAAAAGAGTGCATCTTGGCTCACGTCATGGATCTCCACAGTGTCCATCAATTCAGTGAAAGTGGCCAAATGCAGGTGTGGGTTCTCAGAAGGCAAACCTCCAAACTGATTTTGTTGAGCCATATTGAGCAAAGAAGGTTTGAGCTCGAAGTTACGAGCTTGCACTGGAGGCCGAACCATACCAAAAACTTGACCCCGGTGATCGGGCATAACATAATCACCAAGAGTCATACGTTGGGGCCCATTAAGAAGACCATTGCCCCCATTCATATGGTCCCCCATCTCGTGCGCTCTGATTTCAAGCGGCTCCCTTCTTCTTAAGCGAAAAGCACGCTCAGGTTCGGGATCAAAGTCGTTCAGATTATTAGCGCTCAGGGATCTTCGCATCGGAAAAAGACAAACCTAAAACCAAAGAAAAAAAGAAAAAGGTCAATACACAAAAATGACTTAGTCGAACCAGTTGTAGGATAACAACTGATACTAGCAATTGTCCCCGACAACGACGCCAAAACTTGATAGGACAAAAACTTACCCGTAAGCGTATGGGGTTGATTGTAGCTTTTCAAGTTTCGTTCCCACAAGGACAATGTAGTCTCTTTTGTAACTAAACTGGTAAGCTAATTCGTATAAAGATTTGGCTGATTAAACTAAGAATAAAGTATTGCGAATATGAGGAAATTCAATGGGGAAAAATATCTAGGATCAAGGATCTGCACAACAATGCCTTGGTAACTCATATGTGTTTATCAAAATATAGCATAAGCTCATATGACGGTAAGTTATCTGAAATATCTACTAACTCTTTTCGGACGATAGTAGAAGTATCTAGGCTTCAACTAGAAATCACTTTCGCGCATCACTAGTGAAAGTCTAGATCCTTTAGGCGCTTAGAAACTAAGATTAGACCGAGATAACATCCACTTTCGTGCTCCGCTAAATCCGGTCTAACCTTGGTTTCTATGATAACTTATTATTCCGCGAGAACAAGCGAATTCATTCAAGTTCAATTCTAGTAATTCCAACAATAGTAATCTCCTTTCGGACTCATACCATGTCTAATCGTTCATTAGATATCTCCTTTCAGACTCAACCTAAATGAACACTAATTGATAAATTACCATTTGGAATAAGAACCCTAGAATTGAATCAATCATGAACACATGCTATCAAATTAGACAAGCACAATCATCAAGTTCACCAATTCATTGTTGGGATTTCCCCAACCCTTGATAATGGGGGTTTAGCCTAGCATGCTTGAGGAATCAATCATAAACATTGTAAAAATCAGGAAAATCATTCAATTAGATAAGAAGAAGAGAAATACTTGTTCGAATCCAAGAAACAACCTTCAATCTTCAACAATCTTCAATACAAATCTCCCAAAAACACAACTAGGATTCTTTAGAGTACTAAAAATGATTAGGAAAGCATGGGTCTCTCCAAATCCGTTCTTAAAATGTATAAATACTCCCCCAAATAAAGAAAGGTCAGAAGAAACGAAAAGACACATTAACAGCGTTTCCGCACGGTCCGTAACACATTGGCACGGTTTGCAACAAATTGTGCCAAACTACTGGACACTTTCCACTTCATCTGCTAAGTTACACGGTTTGCAGCATATCTGCACGGTTTGTTGCAAACCGTGAAGAAGTGTTGTTCTTCTTTTCCTTGCTCTGTTTCGCCCATCATCGAGTCCTTTAGCCCCCCGTTGCAAGATAGCATCCAATACACTCCAATCCGCATCCGAAAGCCAACAAATCCACCTGTAACACGCATAAACTTTTGTAGACATCTAGACTCAACAAAACAATGAAACTAACAAGAAAACAATGCAAAAACACCATAAAACGACACATTCTAACACCTAAATGCATGTCCTAAGCTATATGAAATGGATGCTATCAACATGAAGTTATGAGTTTTTCCAATATCTCTTGCCCACTTTCTGCTTCTGCTCTTGAGCTGAAGATCTTATCAGTGACGAAAACTTCTGAATAATTCGATGATATATCTAGCTCCTCATAATGCACAACACTGCCAAACTGTGGTATTGTCTTCAAAGTCGGGAAATATTCCATGTCTTGATATGGTTGCGATACAAATTGATATTGAGGAACGTACATTGGACCAATCATTTTGATGGGAATGATATGGAGGAGGATTAAGTTGAGAGACTATTGGAAGATTATCAAAATCAAAGCCAAGATCAAACGAAGTACTCCTTCAGGTCCCAAACGAACATCGACATTGATTGATAGGTTGTTTAGACCATTGAACATTGGACTATTATACTGTAAAAAAAAATACACTCAGAAACCGTATTTTACTACCTTCATCACGAATAAAGTACATACCTTCGTCACGAATCAAAGGCCAATTTGCATGACGAACAAATTTGCACATTTATGTGCAAATACATTCCGTCACGAATCCCTTATTTACCCCATTTCAGAATGCACAAACCACTTTTTTACCCCTAAATTCCAACACAAACACAAAATTTCTCACAAACCCTGACTTCAACATTATTTTAACATCTTCTTATCATGCTTATTGTATGCAACACCTAAAAATCACATCTTTTCTATATTACAACATGATTTTCACACAATAAACACAAAACATAACTTCAAAACTATTCAATTTCATACAAAAGCATAAATTTTACTACAAACCCTAACTTGTACATTATTTAAAACAACTATAACATACCTCATTGTAGTCCCCCCATGATGGACCACCTTCATCAACATTTTGGTGTATGTAGTCATCCAAATTAAACATTTTCAATTTAAGCTTGTGTTTGAATGAGAGTGTTTAGGGTGAAATGTGGGTAAAATGAAGTGAAAAAGGTTGAAGATGAAGTTGGTTCAAATATTTTGATGGTAATTAAATGCTATGATACCCAGAAACTCCTAGGACCGAGCGTATCCCACGTCGGACACTTCATGACACTCGAAAACGCCCGGAAACACGTCGGAAACGTCTCCTGAGGGCTTGGAAACGGTCAACGTTTCCGTTGACTTTTTAATTGGACACGACACTCGGAAAATGGACGGAAACGCGTTTCCGGTGGAGTTTCCTAATTTTTTAAGGAAAATAAAGATATAGAAAAAGAGGAATGTAGAATTTGAAACCTAATTCCCGATTTCAGAGTCGTTTCCGCTTCTCTTCAATTTCTTTTCCCCTCTTCGGTCTCTCACTCATCCACAACACCTCTGAGGCTCCGACCGACGACCACCCCTGCCACATAGGCTTCGTTATGTTGTTTGATACTCTATATCCCTTAATTTGTGAGTTTTTCAAATGTTGAACTTGATTATGTTATTCAGAATTACGTATGTTGTTAAGTTACTGTATTTGGCTTTATAAGGGACTTAATATCATGTGTTTAATTCTTTTTATGAATATTTTAGAGATATATCTATTCTACTATTTGTTCTCTTTAAATTGATATATAATTTATGTTGTCGTTTCCCCGCCGTTTCCCTTTTCGTTAAATTTGATGTTGCCGTTTCTAAGTGTCCGAAACGTTTCCGTGTCGGAAACTTCCAGGAGTTTCCGGGTAACATAGATTAAATGTAGTTGGTGTGGATTAGACATAATAGCTTCACTTTTGCCGATATAGCTACATTCGTCACGGAAGTCATGCATCTCTTCGTCACGGAAGTCCTCTAAACCTTCGTCACGAATGTCCTCAATACCTACGTGACGGAAGTCCTTCCATTTACCTTTGTGACGAAGATCTGGTTCTATACATTCGTGACGGAAGTCCTTCCATTTACCTTTGTGACGAAGATCTGGTTCTATACATTCGTGACGAAGATCCTCTTGAATACATTTGTGACGAATGTATGGGTGTGCTAAATAAAATTTTAGGGTGTGCTAAATAAAAACTTTGTTTTTGTATACTCAATTCCTTTTTAATAAAAATTTCAGGTACCCTTTCATTTTTTCATGGCTCTGCAATGCGTGTGCGGGACTGATCGAGTGAAAAAAGTGTAAAATTTGAGTGAAAATAGCGTCTCCGTTTTTAAAACTCTAACTAGCTTTATTCCCATTTCCCGCCCATCGGGCGACATTCGCACAACAATTTTTATAACTATAAATTCATAAAAACATAGAAATAACATTAATATAAATATAAGAATGATATAACATTTATAATCTTTTATATTGATATGCATTTTAAATAAGGAAATGATATCAAAAGATTTAGGATAGTGATCTTTGTATATACATTTTAATCGATTTGTGCGCAAATAAGGAAATTTAATAATTAGAATTATGTGAATTATCTTTAAAAAATATTAAATTTTTTATTTTTGAAAAAAATGACATGTATCAAATGATGTCGTGGCATAGCTTATTGATGAACAGATGATGTGGCATAGCTTATTGATGAGTATAGTGTTTTACTTTAGTAATTATATAGAGATTCAACATGCCTTCTCCTTCCGCCTCCCTTTTAGAAATATCGTCGGATTGAAAATGAGATTTCTTAGGCCATAGAGATGGAGGACTTGAGAGTTTCCTAAACCTCAAAAATAAATGAAAATAAATTAAATTGTCATAAGATAGCAAGAGCTCCCTGGCGGTTACAAAATCTTCCAAGAAGAAAAAAGTGTTCATTTTCCTCTCTTGTTCTTGTATCCTTGATTCATGAATTTGGGGCTATCATCGACTTGGTTATCGATGATACGCCCCAAATTTGTAAATTTGTTTCTAGTTAGTATTAATGTAAGTTGTTTTTGTAGTCTCTCCTTGTATGAGAGGTTTCAGTCCCCTCTAATGGTGTGTGGATTTCAGTCTCCTCTAATGGTGAGTGTTTTTCAGTCCCTATTTATGGGTGGTCGTTTGAAGTCCTATATTGGAAGATGCAAATAGTGGATTACAAGGATGTCAGTTTCTCTTATTCTATCTAGTGAATCATATCATCAAACAAGTCGACAAATAATGGGACTTCTCTCTGTTCTATCTTGCTCTCTTTCTGGCTTGTGTGTCTTGTTCGTCTCTGAGTTGTTGTTTTCTGATGTTTTTCGCGTTTGTTTGCTTGCTTGTAACTGAATTTTTTCATAGCCTTTTATTGCTTAGTGGATTGAGCGAGTCTCCCCTTCTTGAAGCTTTGCAGATGTAGGATTTACATCCGAACTGCGTCAACAACTCTTGTGTTTCAATTTGTTTTACTTCTGTTTCTTTTTGTTGCTTGCACTAGATCTAGGATGATTAAGGTATATTCGAGCGAATACGAGTTCACTTCAATTGGTATTACAACCCATGTTATCTGTTACTTTGCTCTACTATTGTGTTTATGCTGTTGTTAGATCTACTGTGTTGGAAAGCTATGATTGGAGTGTATCCAACTAAGACAATTGTTGCAAACAAGTCTGAACTGGATGAAATAACATACTATGAGATCATTATAAGGTTGGCTGACGGCGTGGCTCCTCACGTTGTGAGTTTTACTACCATTAAAATTGTATGGAAGGGTTTGGGAAATTTATTTTTGTCTAAGTCTTTTCCCAGTAAGATCTCTTTGCTATGTCATATGTTTCCTTTTAGATGCATGTCAAATTGTCATTAAATGATCATTTGGACAAGCTCTTCACGGTGACTCAAGAACTTGAGAGATGTGATGACAAGATAAAAGACACCCATCAAGTTGTCCTTCTTCTGAGCTCTTTACCTTCTCAGTTTGACACCTTTAAAAATATCATCCAATATAGCTCTGAAAAACTAACCAAAGTAAGAATTGTTAAGGCTAACTTGAGAACAATGAGTTAATGAATGTTTCAAAACGGATACGAAGAAAACTGAAGCTAAGGGTGAATTTTTAATGGATAAGACTAAGAATTATCAGAAGAAGGATAGGACTAAAAGTGATAGACGTGATAATGAGAAAAAGGATGTCAATAAATTCTTTTAATGCAATAAGCTAGGTCACTTCATTAAAGACTGTCATAAAAAACAAAAAGATGACAAGTCTAATTCTAATGAAGCAACTATAGCTTTGCTTGAAACTTCCTCTCATTATGATCAGGAATTGCTTATGCGTTCCCATTTCAACCCCAGTTTAAACTGGATTCTAGATTCTGATTGTACTATGCATGTTGCTTTTGATAAGTCTTGGTTTGTGAACTTGCATTAGTGTAATGGTAGTGTGGTCCTTCTTAGGGATCACACTTCATTACCTATCATTGGTGTTGGATGTGTTCCTCTTAGAATGCATGATGCGGTTGTTAGGGTGATTCAAAAGGTCAGATGGGTCCCTCATCTTACGAGGAATCTCCTATCTGAGTATGTTTTTGATGATTTAGGTTGTTGTATAACCACTTACGATGGTGTAAGAGAGGTCATAAGAAATGATACCTCTCTTATCAAGTGTGTTAAGAAGAGAGGGTTATATTTCGTTTATAACTGAGTGATTATATGACACTTGAACTGTAAAAAATGTGGTATTAAAATTATTGCTCATGTGTTTGTGCTTCTCTATATTGATGATATTTTGATCATGTGTAGTTCTAAGGTGCTTGTTACTGCTGTAAAAAGAGACCTGAAATTGAACTTTGACATCTATAGAAAATACTGGGTATTAATATTACTAGAGATAAAAAGAGCAAAAGATGTGGCTTTCTCAAAGTGATTATGTGCACAAGGTTCTTGAAAAGTTCAACAAGCTTAATTCCAAACTAAACTTCATTCCCTTAGGAGAGCATCTTGAGTTGACCACAGAGTTTTGTCCTAAAACTAAATCTAAGAAATCTAATATGTCTTGCATTCCTTATGACGTTGTTGTTGGTCTGTCATGTATGAAATGTTGTGCACTAGACCCGACCTTGCGTTTGCAATTAGTGTACTTAGTAGATTTATGTGTAACCCGAGTGCTTCCCATTGGACTGCTATGACGTACTTTTTGAGAATATGTCAGGAACAAAAAATCATTGTTTTGTCTATCGTGAACACAACTACAGAGAGGAATTGTATGGGTATGTTGACTCGAATTATGCTACTAACAAGGAAACAAGAAAATTCACAATTGCCTATTACTACACATGGGCTGACAACTGCATCTATTGGAAGTCACAAAGACAATCTATTGTGGTTCCTTCATCCACAGAGGCAGAGTACATTACAACAACCGAGGATGCTAAGGAAGCTATCTGGTTGAAGGGAATTCTGAGTGAAATTCAAACTGTCACATTGATTCATGTTCTCCACATGGACAACCAGAGTTCTATCTATTTGTGCAAATACCCCATGTATCATCAAAGATCAAAGCATATTGATGTTAGACATCATTTCATTCGGCATAAAGCTGAAGATAAAACTCTTGTTGTTAAGAAAGTCAAGGGTGAAGAAAACCATGTTGACTTTGCCTGGACATTAGGATAGAATTAACGTTTGGATAAGGAGGCCCTTTGTTATGTATTCTAATCCTAAGTTGATGTATTGAAACTATGAACTATATTTTCATTTTTATAGCAAGCACACTAGCTAGGTAGAAACTAGGGATTTATGGCCCTTGCAGGTATGACCATGTGACTGGAACCATTGAGCCAATATGTCGCTTGAACCATTGGGCCATGTTTGGCTAAATGTGTTCTAGCCTGGTATTGGGGGCATTAGGAAAGAATCAACGTTTTGATTAGGAGGCCCTTTGTTACGATTCTAATACTAAGTTGATGTATTGAAACTATGAACTATATTTTCATTTTTATTGCAAGAACACTAGGCTAGGTAGAAACTAGGGATTTATGGCCCTTGTAGGTCTGACCATGTGACTCGAACCATTGAGCCACTATGTCGCTTGAAACATTGGGTCATGTTTGGCTAAATGTATTCTAGCCTGGTATTGGGCTCTGGTATGTTTATGTGTTGGACTCTTTATTGCCAGCTTTTGCTCTTGGGCTTCTGTTCTCATTGTGATGTTATTGGGCCTTTTTGCTTGACCCAATATATGTTGCTTCATTTGTTGAAGATTGTAACCTAGACATGGAACACAACGTTTTTCTGGGACATTTCATATATGATACTTATAATCTTTCTAGAACCCTAAAGCACCACATTCTCCCTGCACTTTCTGATTGATATGGCAAACCCTAGAGAGATCTTCCAAGGGCGGTTATCTGGTGCATCCAGGGTGGTTTGAGGTTTTGGTTTGAATCATTGAGAGAACACTAGAGGAAGCTTGATAGCTCTTGAGATGTTGGTTCAAAGCTTATTTAAAAGCTTTGAGGTTGTCCATCTAGGGGACTTCTCTCTCCTCTATCTTGCCATCTTTCTGGCTTGTGTGCCTTGTTCGTCTCTGAGTTGTTGTTTTCTGGTTTTTTCCGCTTGTGTGTGCTTCCTTGTAAATGAATTTGTTCACAACCTTTTGTTTCTTAGTGGATTGAGCGAGTTTCCCCTTCTTGAGGCTTTGAAAATGTAGGATTTACATCTGAACTGCGTCAACAACTCTTGTGTTCAAACTGTTTTACTTTTGTTTCTTTTATGTTGCTTGATGAGGCTAAAGTTGTAGTGCCAAATCAAAGAAATAAACTCTAAACACTAACTAGAGTATAGCAAGTAAGTAGAGGTCGAACCCAAGGGAATCAAAACACAAAATCAATGCAGTCAAGTGAAATATCAACTAGTGAACAAGTAACAAGTAACCAGGGGGGTTTTGATTGTATGAAACACAAAAGTAACAAGTATCAAACAAAGGGAGTTTGGGTGAGAATATGATGAGAAGGGGTTTCACCTAGCAAGTATCCACACAACAGTCAATCAAGTTGATCATAGATTTATCTCAAGTTCTATTCAATCCTAGGGAATGTTCCTATTCCAATCTTTATTATATTAACAGGTCAACCGGTCTTGATAATACTTACTATTCAGCAATCAGGGAAACCTCTCAAGATTAGATGAAATAGCAGCAAAGGGGCACAAGAATCATAAGGATGCATGCAATAACTTACAACCGTCAAGTATTAACATGCAATCAATTCTCTTTCATAAAAGCAATCAACTACCAGATCATGCAGATATGAATGCTACAATGACAAGGAATTACACCGTATATTCCTAGTCTAGCAATAGAAAACTATCAATCAAACTAGGTGATCAAGCTAGCAAAACTAATAGAAATCAATAGATGAAGAACAAGAGAATTAATACAAACCCATAGGAAAAGAACAAGAGTTTAGAAATCTCACAACTTAATAACTGAAGGTTTCAACCGCTAGGTAAAACAATGGAGATTAGTTCCTGCTCATAGTTGCAGAACTAAATTGTCTGATGGAAAAGATGATATAAAAGATGATAGAACTAGGGTTCTTAAATAGAGACTAACCCTAAAAATATATGGTAAAAGATATATCCTAAAACTAATTAAGGAAAAAGGAAAAAAGAAAGAAATAAAACAAAAAGGAAAATAAGGTAAAGAAACCCGTAGCAAAGTGTGACTAATGTTGCTTGCTTCAAATAGCCAATTACGGCTGCAAGCTTCATATGTGGGCCCCATCTGCTTCTTCATTAAATGGGCCAGCAGATATCACGGCCCAGCTTCTTGCTTTAAATCCACGGCCCGTCTTGCGCACGAAGGGGAATCCAACATAATACCCGCGATCGCGGATATTAATCCGCGGTCGCGGATTTATTAAATATTCCCGGCTCCTCTCTGTTGCTCCACCGCGATCGCCGCTGATCCATGGCGATCGCCGTCGGTGATTTCTTCAAATCTTCAATATTCTTTGGTTCTGATCTTCAATTCTTCACTTCTTAATAAATATCTCAGAACATAACAATGACTCGAAACACATATAATAATACTCCTAAATCAATGTAATAATCCCTAGTTACGCTATACAAAGTGTAGCGTATCAAATACCCCCATACTTAGACTTTTACTCGTCCCGAGTAACTTACAGAAAAGCTACACATACAATAAAATGCTCAAAGTCTCAGGAAGTACAAAAATATCTCGTAGTGATTACATACTCAATAAGCTCCTCCAAAACACACAAAACACAACAACAATAATCAAGAACAATGTGATAAAATAAGAACATACCTAGAACTACACCTTATTCCTCCAAGTGGCCTACCCGAATCCTCCTATACTCCTCCTTCTTATGTCTCCATACGCCAAGATGATAAAAAATCCTAAAACACTCAAATTTTTTTTTTTTTTTAATAACACTCATCTTGCTTGGGCGCCCTTTCGGGTTTTCATCCCAACCACTCAATAATTGTTCCAGGCTCACAAAACTCACATCACTCAAGACTTATTTTTGCCCCAGCCTAATGCCGGTCAAGCCACCTTCTTATTGCATAGATCTTGCTATCCAAGGATTTTGTATGCCTTTTTTCAATTTTTGTGGCTTTTTCATACAATATATATTCAATAAGCTCATGCAGATACAACCAACACCCAAATAATTACATGTGAATACATTCTCCTCCCCCATACTTAAACATTGCATTGTCCTCAATGAAATGGAAGACATAAAAACGAACCCAGGGAAAGAGACAGAAGACTCACATACAAGGTCGGATGACCTTCCTCCAATAAAACTTAAAGTGTGGTAGAATAAGAAACTAGATGGGCACTAAATGTAATCCAATAATGCATGCTCATCTAAAGCAAAAGAAAGAATACCTCCAATGTAGAAAGTGACCCAAACAAATCAACTCCTTGCAAAGAACATGGTCACCAACAAGCTAAGCTCCAGCGAATGTAGATCTAGAATGATAGTACTAATCGAAACCAAACTTGATGAAATACAACTCCTTACTTTCTTTTCTCTCATATTTTTTTCTGCACTCTATTTTTTTTTAATCCGATATATTATTTTTTTCTCGGAATGATTTTCGGATTTTTTTTTTTTTTTTAGAACGGGAGAGAAGACTTACAGCGAGATTGGCTACTAACTGTAGCTGACCCTAAGCTTCGGTGATTTCCTCCTGTCCATAGAAAAACTAAAAAGAAAATTAAACCGAACAAAAACAAATAAAAACCTCGGGTTGCCTCCCGAGTAGCGCCTTATTTTATGTCGTGGCTCGACATGAAACTCAAGAGATTTAACTAACGCCATTTGGCTTTGTGAAAACCGTCTCTTGTCTGAATTCTCTCTTGAACCACTCATGGAATGCCTTAAATCTCGTCCCACTTACCTTGACCACCTTGTCTTTAGCAATGAAGGTGATTTCATTCACTTTCTCCTCCTTGACCGTATCAGGCGGCTGTTTAAACTCAATGTCAAGTGCCTGCACACTAGACATCAATGGTATCTCGCCTGGCGAGGTGAGTAATGGAGGGCGATTGCCCAAAGGATGTGAAAAGAGCTTACCTTTAGGCTCTGGCTTAGCCTGACACTCCTGCATGTTAGTAGATAAAGCAAAATCTACTTTTGGGGGCTCTAAGATATTCTCTAAAACAGGTTGCAATTTATCCTTACAAGTAGGCTTAATCACATCAATAGCACATAGAGAATTCTTATCAATGGGATCCATGTCATAAATATTATACTCCACCTTATCCCCATCAAACTCCATAGAGAGAGTCCCGTTATTAACATCAATTTTCGTTTGTGCAATTTTCATAAAAGGTCTACCTAACAGTATAGGTGTGACATTATTAGCATGCTCCATATCTAACACAAAGAAATCAGCAGGAAAAATCAGATCACCAACCATAACAAGAACATCCTCAAGAACCCCTTTCGGGTACACAGTAGACCTATCAGCAAGTTGAATAACAGTTCTTGTTTTATGCAAAGGTCCTAAGCCTAGTGATTCATACAAAGAGTAAGGCAAAACATTGATTGATGCACCTAAATCTAGCATGACTTTGTCAAATTTAGTTTCACCAATCACACATGGAATGCTAAATATGCCTGGATCACCACATTTCTTAGGCATGCGTTTTTGAAACACTGCAGAAACTTGTTTACTTATTTCAACTTTCTTCTTTCCTTTCAGTTTTTGATTTCTTTTGATAGTGCAAACTTCTTTCAAAAACTTAGCAAATCTAGGAATACTCTTAACAAGTTTGAGCAAAGGAATGTTTACCTCACACCTACTAAAGGTTTCGAAGATTTCTTTGTCGTCCTCCAGCCTTCGAGTATCCTTCAATGCCTCAGGAAAGGGAGCAACAGGCTTCTGAGAAAACAGAGGTGGAAAATTCGGGCGAACATAATCGTCAATGTACTCAGGGGGCTCCTGGCGATCGCCATCAACAACTGGCCATCGCGGTCGCGGATGATTTTGCACCTCAGCTTCTGGAATGGAATGGCGATCGCCATCGCCATATGGCGATCGCGGTCGGGATGCAGAACCTGTTTTGCTCTCTGTAATCTCATGGCGATCGCCACTCAGATATGGCGATCGTGGTTTTGGCACAGAACAATCATTTAAAGTTTTTCCGCTCCTCAAGAACACTGCACTGACGTTCTCCCTCAGGTTTCTTACCGGTTCCCTGGCCTCTAATTTACTCACAGCTTGAGCAATCTGTCCTAACTGATTTTCAAGATTTTGGATGCTTGATTCCGTCTTAGCGTTTTGTTGCATCACAATCTGAGCTAAGGACTTGATCATATCTTCAGCAGTCATGGAATTTTGAGGTCTAGGCTGTTGATAATTAATATTATAAGAATCATACCTTGGCCTTGGTTGCCATCCACCAACAGCGTTTACCTCAGCATTCGGCTCTTGGAGTTGTTGACCACCACTTTGCAGCATAAAAGACTTCATCATATCTTTCAGTTCATTCATGTCAGTCTGTAATTGATCTGAATTAATTGCTTTGACTGAGTGGGATCCCTGTCTACTGCCAAACTGCCTTGAACTTTCAGCCAACTCTTCAAACATTTCAGTGGCCTGAGGTATAGTTAGTTTCAGAAAATTACCTCAACAAGATGCGTTTACCATTCGACGATCCTCATCAATCAGCCCACTGAATAAGTACATAAGAAGATCATGGTCAGTATAACTATGGAATGGGCAGCTTGAGCAAAGCTTCTTGAATCTCTCATAATATTCGTAGAGACTCTCAGTTGAGTGTTGTTGAAGATTCGTGATCTCCTTCTTCAAGCTGCTCAGTTTTGTGGCTGGAAAATATTTCTCCAAGAAGACCTTTTTCATCTTATCCCATGTATCAATACTCCCTGGAGCTTGATAATAGAGCCAATCATTCGCAGCGTCTTTCAGATTAAATCCGAAAGCTCTCAGCATGACCTGCTCCTCAGTAACACCTCATGGCTTCATACTAGAACATATGGCATGGAATTGAGCCAAGTGTTTGTTGGGATCTTCTCCTGCTAAGCCATGGAAGTGTGGAAGCTCATGAATTAAACCAGCTTTTAATTCAAAATTCACACCTTCTTCAATCTCAGGAAACGTCACTGCTAAAGGTTGTTGGTTTAAGTCTGGGGCAGTGAGTTGCCTCATAGTAGGCAATGGCGGTCCATGTCGATCACCCATCTCGTTATCTTGGTTCAGAGCTGCTCTTTGGTTCCGAAGGAACGTCCTTTCAATCTCTGGGTCAAAGGCAACAAGAGATGAATCAGTAGCACGGGTCTGAACCATAAAGGTTCACACCAAACAGTTGATAATTTCACAATTAGCACAAAATTGGAATAATTCAATTCCCCGGCAACGGCGCCAAATTTTATGAGGCTAAAGTCGTAGTGCCAAATCAAAGAAATAAACTCTAAACACTAACTAGAGTATAGCAAGTAAGTAGAGGTCGAACCCAAGGGAATCAAAACACAAAATCAATGCAGTCAAGTGAAATATCAACTAGTGAACAAGTAACAAGTAACCAGGGGGGTTTTGATTGTATGAAACACAAAAGTAACAAGTATCAAACAAAGGGAGTTTGGGTGAGAATATGATGAGAAGGGGTTTCACCTAGCAAGTATCCACACAACAGTCAATCAAGTTGATCATAGATTTATCTCAAGTTCTATTCAATCCTAGGGAATGTTCCTATTCCAATCTTTATTATATTAACAGGCCAACCGGTTCTGATAATACTTACTATTCAGCAATCAGGGAAACCTCTCAAGATTAGATGAAATAGCAGCAAAGGGGCACAAGAATCATAAGGATGCATGCAATAACTTACAACCGTCAAGTATTAACATGCAATCAATTCTCTTTCATAAAAGCAATCAACTACCAGATCATGCAGATATGAATGCTACAATGACAAGGAATTCCACCGTATATTCCTAGTCTAGCAATAGAAAACTATCAATCAAACTAGGTGATCAAGCTAGCAAAACTAATAGAAATCAATAGATGAAGAACAAGAGAATTAATACAAACCCATAGGAAAAGAACAAGAGTTTAGAAATCTCACAACTTAATAACTGAAGGTTTCAACCGCTAGGTAAAACAATGGAGATTAGTTCCTGCTCATGGTTACAGAACTAAATTGTCTGATGGAAAAGATGATATAAAAGATGATAGAACTAGGGTTCTTAAATAGAGACTAACCCTAAAAATATATTTTTAAAGATATATCCTAAAACTAATTAAGGAAAAAAGAAAAAAGAAAGAAATAAAACAAAAAGGAAAATAAGGTAAAGAAACCCGTAGCAAAGTGTGACTAATGTTGCTTGCTTCAAATAGCCAATTACGGCTGCAAGCTTCATATGTGGGCCCCATCTGCTTCTTCATTAAATGGGCCAGCAAATATCACGGCCCAGCTTCTTGCTTTAAATCCACGGCCCGTCTTGCGCACGAAGGAGAATCCAACATAATACCCGCGATCGCGGATATTAATCCGCGGTCGCGGATTTATTAAATATTCCCGGCTCCTCTCTGTTGCTCCACCGCGATCGCCGCTGATCCATGGCGATCGCCGTCGGTGATTTCTTCAAATCTTCAATATTCTTTGGTTCTGATCTTCAATTCTTCACTTCTTAATAAATATCTCAGAACATAACAATGACTCGAAACACATATAATAATACTCCTAAATCAATGTAATAATCTCTAGTTACGCTATACAAAGTGTAGCGTATCAAATACCCCCATACTTAGACTTTTACTCGTCCCGAGTAACTTACAGAAGAGCTTACCCCAACTGTAATCAGCGGTGAAGAAGAGGGTTTTGGCGCTGGACGTGAGGAGGGTAGTGCTAAAATCGATTGTGAATGTGATGAGTAAGTAGACAATTGACTCACCCTTACATTGCAATCACCATATTATATTGCTAAAGTTTTTAGTGTAAGAATATTATATAGATAAATTTGCAGAAAATCACCCGTTATATCTCAGAATTTGCAATGAATCACCCGCGATATCAATAATTATTTAAAACCACCCGTTTTTGCAAAACTCTGTTAACGAAAAGAGCCCCCTGTCCCCATTTTGTGTTAGTTTCTCCGTTAGTGATTTTTGCCCTCATTTAAAAAAAAAAATCAAGGGCAAAAATGTACTCTCCTCTTTTGATGATAATTTGAGGATAAATTGAAATTCTCATGAGATATTCAACCCCGGTATCAATTAATTAACCTTTGACCTAGTTTTTAGTTTTCACAAGTTAGGTTCTTGAGAACGTTTTGGCAATTTGGCTACTAGGCGATTTGGGGATTTGCAAAGGCGAATTGGTGCTTTGAGGAAGAGGAAGGCGAATTGGTTCTCTTCGATCACAAAACCCGAGTCCATCCAATTCCGGAACCCCAGGTTTCGTTCCCATTCTTTTTCTCCGGTTCGCTGCTTATCCATGGCCACATCCAACACTAATGCCAAACATATCTACGATTTCGTTGTCAAGGTCTGTTCTTGCTATCTGATTTGGTTAGGGCTTTTGTTTTCGGTTATTTGATGGAATTCAATTTGATTGTTCTGTATTATGCTTTTTCATTGGGGAATTTGGAAGAGAGTACAAATTAAATGATTAAAACATATGTAATGTATAAACTAGCCAGAGAATACATACTCAACATCTTAAGATAGGTTGGAAATGCAACATGTCATATATACTATATAAACTAGCCATTTGCAGAAGCGACATTGTAAACGACATTGTTGATTCAGAAGCTATTCAACGTGTTGTTGCAATTGCAGAAGCAGAGGGTCGTAGCAAGATTGAACCTACTCATTTCGAAAGGATTCTTTCTCAACTTCTTCTGGACTTTTAAGATTTCAATTTCAGATTGCAAATGCAAATGACAGTAGCAACAAATAGTTTTCTACTGATTTTACATGAAAATGACAGTAGCAGAGGATTATGTCATGATTGTTGTATACAACAGAGAGAAAAACCAATGTGGAGCTTGACAAACAACAAACAATCCGTCTTCTCTTCAAGAAGTCACATGTTGCTTTTGAGGAACAACTTCCTCTACTCTTTTTTCAGAATCATTTACACAATTAAAAGCCATAACATCAGATCAAATTGAATTTTTAGAAAATGCTTTTCAAGATATAGATGTTTTCCTTAGTTTTCAAGACCAAATGAAAATCAACCTTGATATGAACAAATCTCAGCATAGTTGGATTGAGAATAAGTCTCCATGCATAGTTGAATATATCAACCTTGATATGAAAAAATGTTTGCCTTAGTTCTTGTACTGCTTCTCCTTTGCATCTTGAAGCACTGCTTCAATGGCGTCCAAGGGCTCTTCAGCTTCGGAAACTGCGACCTCACGCTGTAGATCTGCGGCAATTTGTCGAGTGCCTTGGAGCCTAGCTCCGATATCCACCTTCACAACACGAGATACTACGGTCGTTGTTAATGAATCACATGCATCTCTCCCTCTAGTTGCGAATTTGTGACCAACCCCTAATGCCCCAATTTCTTCACAAACCCTAACCCTAAATCGGCAATCTGATAAGACAATCTGATAAGAGATGGTAAGGAAAATTTGAAAATGGCGTGAGCATATCGCGAAAATGGCGTGAGCATATCGCGAGAAATTGATAATCTCATATTTCAATGGCATTTTATATAAATTTTGCTAAAAGACAAGGGGTAAAAGAGCAATTTCACACATTTTAACGGCAAAACTAACGGATAAGTGATGCGAGTGTAAGATTAATTATACTGATGACATTGTAAGATTAATTAACTAAGTCTATACCAAACAAAACCCTTAGTTTATCCTTTAATGCTCAATGGACGTGTCTCTAGTTTACCAAACAATCCTTCTATTCAGATCTACACACATCTACGATTGAATCCAAAGCACAAGGTTAATCTGATAACAAACCGATGCAAACCAAGTTTAAATGAATCATTTTGAACATAACACCAACATTGTTTCTTTAATTATTCAGTCCAATAAGGAATACATGAATGAACTTAACAAATGGAGATATGAATGATATTCATTTTACACACAAATGAACACAAATCTGTTTTTATAGAAAGCAGATGAGAAATGTGAGGGTTGATATTCTCAAGATGTTGGCCTCCTCACAACCAAGACTGGGCACTTGGCATGATTAACACAGTAGTTGCTAACACTCCCTAAGAAAGCCCTGCATCAATCAATTGAGAACAACAGCATTATTAGTGTGCACTTAGCATCATTAATTATCATCCTCAGCATTAATTAATAAAATGATACATACCTCTGTATAGCTCCCTTGCTATGGCTTCCAATAACCAGTAACTGAACATGATACTTGTCTACAGCCTCACAAATGGTCTCTTTTGGATGTCCAAACTCATAAGCAATCTCCACTTCATGTACCTGTACAACTTGTCAACTAAATCAGAGATCAATTCCAGGTTTTAAAAGGAAGTTGAGCAAGTACAACAACATACCCCATTCTTAGCACAGAGTTCCTTAGCCTTTTCAAGCAGAGAAATTGCAACCTTCTTCTGATTCTCCTGCATCGATGTAATAAGGTCCGGAACTACAAACACATAATAAAACAACACATTCGAATCAAAATGAAACCCTAAAATTAGGGAAATTGGGGAAGAGGAAAGGTCCGTAACTTCCGGAAATAATGGCGCCGCCGTAATCGCTGGAGAGGACGGTGAAGAGAAGAACTCCGGCGTCGGAAGTTATGGCGGGTTTGAGATTAGCAATGGCCCACTCGACGGCGTAGAAGCTGCATTCGCACTCGTCGATTGCGATCATCACCCCCATCTTCTTTGGTGTTGCCTCTGGCTCTCCACCTTCCATTGTTGTTCCTTCTTGCTTTCTTGAATAGTAAGTGGAGTATGATTTTATTTTAGGATCCTTTGGTTTGGTGTTATATAAACGCAACAGCTGTTGCTTCTTCATCAATCATCACCATCGTGTTGCATTCGTTTCAGCTAGCTAACTTTCAAACATGCATATTCCTAATTGTCTTCAGAAGCAGACCGTCTCATCTGTTTCTCTCTGGAATATTCAGAGCCCATGTCATGCCGACATGAATATTCAGAGCCCAAGTCTTATTGGTACTCACTACTCACCTGTGCAAATACTAAATTTAGAGTAAGTAATCATTTTTTCTCTCACTTGTATTTTTTTAACCCTATAGACTTGGAGTATGTAAATTAACTTTTTTTTATCCATCTCAGTTTGTGTAGATGACAATAATTTTGGTTGATGGCAGTTTGCGTTTATGATATTTTTTTATTATATTTGATTATAATTTTTGTCATATCCGACGACATGACTTGTCAACTATCATTCCAAACCTAAGCCGAAAACATTATCGATTATATGGAGAATATAAACACGGGTACTATTAGCTGATTTGAGTAAAAAAAAAAAATATCAGCGTATCATTATAAAACACCAATGTATTAGTAAGCCACAAAATATCTACTGTCATCAAAACTCTACAAAAATGGCATACGAATCGAATAGAGCATGTTCAAATCAGAAGACAAAAAAGTTTGTTCGTCATCCAAAATATACAAATGGTGTTCAATCACAAGAGCAAAAAAAAACCTTCATCCGATGACAAATCCGAATTCGATCATCCGAATATCCGAAAACTGTCATCCAAACTATAACCGGAATATTCGATGACAGAAAATTAGGTCCACGACTTTGCCTCTGGCGGATGATGACTTTAGCATAGGGTTTCAATTCCTCTACTTTGCCTCTGGCGTTGGAGAAGATATGGTATTAAATTAGGGTTTGGATAAAAAGGTTAGTTTACCTAATTCGAATAGAACCATGTTAGTTACTCCTTCTATTGTCCATTTAGGGGCAATGGGCCCCTTAAAGTCGTGCAAATATATACAAGATGGGCATTTCGTGAGCAATTGCAACAATAGTTAATCCCATCCAGATTAGGTACACAAGAATTCGGTCATCAGAGTGGTATGTCATGCTCTATGCATATTTATGATTTTTTAAGTTTGTTTTGTCTATTTTAATTGTCAGCAATCCTCACCTACTTGTTCATTCTCACCAGATCCTTAACCCAAAAATTGCTGGGAAGATGAATAAGAATACTAACTAATGATCTCTTGTAGGTTTAACAATCATATTTTTTTAACCTCCCACGTCCGAAAAATGATGTCACCTTCATGAATCAAACTTAAGTCAATAATATCTCTCACACCACTAGAATACATGACTTCGGTTTATATGGACATATTCTTGTGTAATAATGTTTACACTTTTTGTTCTTCTATTTTTGCCTATTTGGGTTTTATCAAAGAGCTTGATGTAGCGATATGATATGCTGATTAGTTCGAATCAAGCAAAATACAAAAGATATCCAAAAGTAGTGTATGAAAAAGACAGAAAGATATATTAATAAAGTTCGGACTCAGGATAGACCTCAAGATCGAAGACCAAATCCACTAAGTAGGTCAAATACACAAAAGAACTATCTTATAGCTCAAATTAATAGTAGTAAAAAAGAGATCATAGACAAGCAAACTAAAAGAAAGAAAGAGGACGCCTCCCTTTTCCAGTAGCTTCAACACCATTACCCTAACAAAATCATTGAGCACCCAAAGGCTTGAACGACGACTACCAGAGAGAGCCATCTCAAAGCAAGACCGTTGTCTTCATCTTGAAATCACTTTATGCAAAGCTTGCTTCACCGACGAGCAAAGAACTCGAACTACCGTTGAAGGATCCACGTGAAAATCTCAAATCGGAATCTTAGAAAACTCTCAAGTGAGCGCCGTAATACATCAGAATGAAGTTGTGAAGGAGAGTATGTTTTCATGCTTATATTACAGGCTCACAACTAACATGTGGAGCCTCAATTTTCTCAAAACGGGTAGGGTCAAGCAACTTAACTAATAATTGCATCTTGGTTCTCTTCCTAACTGGCCACAAGCCCATGTTGAACTTATTTCTACAATTTGTAATAGTTGTACATAAAAATTAACTCTACATACTTAAATCATTCCAACGGATTAGGAAATCATTCATTACAATTTTCCCTCTTGATTTTCTAAGACCTACATTACCTAGCTCTAATTGTAGAGCACAATCGTTGATAAGCTAGGAGTGATTTATGGGGTCTACGAACCATCGCCAACCAATGGTTTACAGCTTCAAGGAGCATCCCATATGTACATGCGGTCCATGCAAAAAGAAAACTTATCATATATATGTTACAATCTTAATACCAAAATTTGTAGGATGTCGTCACCTTTGATTTTACATATCACAATTTTATTTTATCAACAAGATCGTGGATAAAATGGTGCCTCAAAGCAATGTGTTTAGACCTTTCAAGATAGACAAAATAATCACAAAAATACATGTCACTCTGACTATCCATATACTCACTCCGTCCCTTTTTGTTTGTCCACAAGTACGATTTTCACGGGAATTAAGGAATTGTAGGAATATAATGATTATAGGAGAGAAAAAAGTATAAAGTGAATAATTAGAGGAAAAAGATAGAGAGAAAGAGTAGATAAGATTAGAATCTGAGAGAGAGAAAAAGTGAAAAAGTGATAATTATAGGTTGATAGTAGGGATAAAATTGGTAGAATAAAGTGACATAAATGAAATAAAGGACAAATAAAAGGGGACAAACGGAAAAAAAAGTGGACAAACAAATAGGGACAGAGGAGTACAAAGTATGTACATAACACAAACACTATATCTCATTCAACAAACCACTCAAACAAATAGCTCATTTTGGAGCGTTATGTACTATGCTTTATTGAAGAGAGAGCCACAATATATTTTTGTTGAGACTTCTAGAAAATGCATTTACCAACCCAACATTTCCTATTATATTTATTACTATCATGATCAAAATCATCAAATCCGAATAACTCATTTTTGCTACGGTTCCGTACCGTAGTAAAACATGCATTTGAACCGTAGTAAAACTGACATTTTGTACTAGTGCATAACAATGAAAGGATGGGTTTACTAACCTTTTGGTTGATTTTGAGCTTCAAATTAAAGAAAGAAGAGCAAAACAAGAGCAAAGATAAGGTTGTGAAAATGGAGGGGCCGTAAAAATGGAGGAGGTTGTGAAAATAACTAGGGTTTCACCCGATGGCTTTATATAGAAAAAAATTGTTTTATCCCTACGCCGCGCAAGGATAGAATAATCCTTACGTCGCGCAAGAAATATTTTCTTAAGCGACGTAAGGAAACCATGGGCGTTAAATTGGAATTTGGGATGTGCGTTGAATAGCAATGGCCTAATTTTACCTTGTTAGCTAGACTCAATCAATATATCATTCTTGCTTCTCTTTTTCTATTACAGCATAAGACATGGACCAAGACGTTGGAGTACGATCAATGTTGGCTTGAAAATGTGGTAAATTCATAACATAACTCTCCCTCGTCGAGCAACCCGATGGAGACCTCTGATATTCAGGATAATTCAGGTGGAGCTGCTCTATCATCAGAGAGGTTTTGGAAGGTTTTGGAATCTGCAGATGAGCCGTTGTGGGAAGGTTGTGAGGGCCAAACACAATCATCTTTTATTTCAAGCTAATGCTTCTCAACATCAAGTCGAGTTCAATTTCTCATAAGCTTGTTGCAACTCTCCTATTTAGCTATTTAGAGATTGCTTGCCTTGATAAGATGTGAGTATTGAACAATATGAAAGAAGAACAGAGAGAATGAAGAACTATCGTATGTAATTGATTCAGTAATTTGTTACAGTTGTTGTATATAGATAACTAATGATGTGAGTACTTACTAGCTTGACCTATATATTTCCATATATTTACATATATGCCATTACCCCCCTCTCAAGTTGGATCAGGGGGATCAAAGAGCAAACCCAACTTGGCAGATAAAAACATATGTTGCTTCTCTCCGAGTGGTTTTGTCATGAGATCAACTAGATGAAGAGTGGATGGAACATGATGAGTTTGTAGAAAACCTTCATCTTGTTTTTCTCTTACAAAGTGGCAATCAATCCTGAGGTGCTTCGTTCTTTCATGGAACACGGGATTGGCGGCCAAGTGTTGTGCAACTGTGTTATCGCAGTAAAGGGGAATAGGAAGATGAACTTGAACCTTTAAATCTGCTAGAAGTCCTTCTAACCACACAAGTTCACTTGAAGTATAAGACATACTACGATATTCTGATTCGGCTGAAGATTTTGATACTGTGAGCTGCTTCTTTGTCTTCCAAGAGATTAGGGAATCTCCAAGGAACACACAGTATCCAGATAATGATCTTGCTGAGAATTTGCAATCAGCCCAGTCTGCATCACTAAAAGCAGATAGTTGTGTAGAAGATGAAGCAGGATAGAAAAGACCTGTCTTGAGAGTACCTTTAAGGTTTCTTAATACATGAATAGCAGCGTGATAATGTGGTATCTTAGGTGCGCTCATGAACTGAGATAGGTGTTGAACTGCATATGATATATCTGGTCTTGTTAAATTCAGAAATAGCAATCGCCCAACAATCCTCCTATAGAATTTTGGATCAGGATAAAGGTCACCAACTGCCTTCGAAAGTTGTAAGTTCCTCTGCAATGGAAAGGGAACTGGTTTGCTGTTGAGAAGAGAAGTATCTCGAAGTAAATCTAAAATATACTTTCTCTGATGTATAAGCATGCCATCAGATGATCTTGAAATCTCAAGACCAAGAAAATATTGAACCAGTCCTAGGTCTTTAATAGTGAACTTCTCATGTAAGAGGGACTTAAGATGAATAATATATGATTCATCATCACCTGTAAGAAGTAGGTCATCCACATAGACTAATGTTGTAACTAGTCCTTTCTCTACTGATTTGGTAAACATAGAATAATCCTGTTTGGACTGTGTGAAACCTTGAGCAACAAAGAATTTTGTAAGTTCCACATTCCATTGTCTGCTGGCCTGCTTTAAACCATAAAGAGATCTTTTAAGCAAACAAACCTGTCCAGGAGATGCCTTGTCAAAGCCCTCAGGAGGAAGCATATAAATTTCCTCATCCAAATATCCATGTAAGAAAGCGTTGTTGATGTCTAGCTGATGAATTGGCCAGTTTCTGATGGTGGCAAGAGCTAGAAGACATCTGACTGTAGTGAACTTTGCCACAGGAGAGAATGTATGCTTGTAATCTTTACCTTTGATTTGATTAAAGCCTTTGGCCACCAAACGCGCTTTATATCTATCAATAGACCCATCTTGCTTGTGCTTGAGCTTGAATACCCATTTAGATCCAATAGCAACTTTGTCTCTGGGTAAGGAAGTAAGCTCCGAAGTCTTATTTTCCTCCAAAGCTTGAATCTCTTTATTCATGGCAGCAACCCATTTCTCATCTTTAACATCTTGTTTATAGGTATGAGGCTCAGGAATTTGTACTAAATTTGCAAAAGAAGCCATGAATTCAGCAGAAAAGCAGGAACATTCACCCAAAACTTCTGTAAGAAAAGCATGTGGTTGACAAGAAGTTGAGGTAGAAGGACAAATAAAGTCCTTGAGCCTTGCATGAGGTATGTGTTGTCTTGTAGACCTTCGTAAGCCATTTTGGTTCTGAACAGTAACATCTGGCAATGTAGGAGGTACCGAAATTGTAGATTCAACAGCTATTGATGGTGACAACTCATTAGCAGTAGATATTCTACTATTTGAAGGAGTAGGTGAAATAGTAGAAGTATGTACTATAGAGTTGTCAGTATTTTCATCAATATGTGCTGGATTGACTAAAGAAATCGGAAACAAGACAGCTGGCTCAACAATTTTATCTTTGAATGGAAATGAATCTTCCACAAAAATCACATCCCTGCTTATAATATATTTTATGTTGTCTAAATCAAACAACTTGAAGGCTTTCTGAGCAAACGGATAGCCCAACATCACACATTTAACAGCTTTGGACCCAAACTTATCCTTTTTACAATGAGGAAGAAGAGCATATGCCAAACACCCTATTACCCTTAATTCTGCATAACTGGGAGTAGTGCCAAATAAAACCTCAAAAGGAGTCTTCCATTGAAGTACTGATGATGGCAGTTTATTAATGATATGTGTTGCTGCAAGAACACAATCAGCCCAGAATTGAACAGGTAGACCAGAATGCAAATGAATTGCTCTAGCCATTTCAATTAATTGTCTATGTTTTCTCTCAACCTTACCATTTTGTTGAGGAGAATAAGGTGCACTTCGCTGATGAATGATCCCTTTAGAATAAAAAAACTGAGCACAAGCATGTTGAATAAACTCTGCCCCATTATCACTGCGAAAGACTTTAATAACCTTGTCAAACTGATTAAGGACATAAGTTGTAAATGAACGGACCAAAGAGAAAACGTGAGACTTAAACTTCATCAAAAAGGTCCAAGTAATCCTGCTCTTGTCATCTACAACTGTTAAAAAATAGGATGCACCAGAAAAACTCTTTGTTTTATAAGGTCCCCATATGTCAAGGTGAACCAAGTCAAAACAATTCAAGGATTGTGACATACTAGTTGGAAAAGGAAGCTTGTGCATCTTTGCACGAATACAAGCATCACAACTAGGAATATGTTTGGCAGAAAAAAAAATCCAAATGAGTCAAGCAACTAATGGATGAATGACCTAAACGAGCATGAAGGATTTGCAAATCCTGCTCAGTTTTACAAGGTTTAGGGCCTGTTCGGCTAGTGCACAAATAAGCTAGCTTATTGTGTCAAAAAGCTTGAAATCCTAGCTTATTGTTTCAATAAGCTAGCTTATATTTTTGCAAATTAAAGGCAAAACTTCATTATGCCGAACAGGACCTTAGAAACACTAATACTAGTGTCTTTATTTCTAGTAGAAGAAAAAACAGAACATTCTGCAGAGTTATCCTCAATGACAGATTGATGTAGACCACTTGACTTAGTAGCATGCAATCTGTATAATCCTGCTTCCCTCCTTCCAGAACATATGACCCAGTTACTTCCAGGGTCCTGAAAATACCAAGAACCAGCCTTAAAAACTGCAATCAAATCTGAGCTTTCAACCAACTTCCCAACAGATAGCAAATTATGTTTGAAGTTTGGAACTAAAAGCACATCAGTTAACACCACACTAGAAAATAATACCAAACTGCCTACTTCATCAACAATAGACACACTACCATCTGGAAGACCAACACGAATAGGCTTATCTAGCTTCTTTAGACCACTAAGGAAGTGAACAAAAGCAGTCATATGATCCGTAGCACCAGTGTCCACAACCCAATTTGTATCAAGACATCCAGTTATAGCATTAAGAGAAAGAGATGCACCTGCCACATTAGTAGATGTGGAACAATTAGCTTGAGATTGACCTTTCATAGCCTTCAAGACTTCTAAACATATAGCATTAACAAAGGACTGGTCCATTGAAGCAGGAACCTCCCTGTCAGATTGATCAAAAGGAGTATCCATCATGAAATCACTCTCTGTATTACCAGCATTATTAGTCGAAGATGATGGAGCTCTACTTCCAGTGACATTACGAGGCCCCTTGTACCACTCAGGGTAACCATGAATTTTGAAGCAAGCTTCTTTCACATGCCCTTTCACATTGCAATGCGTACAAACTTTGCTCATCTTTTCCTTTTTATAGTCTCTTTTCTCCCCATTCCTGTATTTAGAAACTGCTAAAGCTGTAGAATCTGCATTAACTGGAACATTAGCAATAGATGTAATTTCCTTCTGGCGCTCTACTTGTTGCACAAGGTGAAAAGCTTTATTAACTGTTGGCATTGGATCCATTGCCAAGATATGAGTACGAACACCTTCAAAGGCATCACCAAGTCCCATCAAGAATTGAATCACATGATTCTTGGACTCTGTTTCAATGACTCTCTGCAAGAGCCTGCAAGTACAACGCCCCATAGCGCCACAAGAACAATATGGAAATCCTTCCAAAGATTGTATTTCTTCCCAAAGAATCTTGAGCTTAGAAAAGTAATCAACCACAGATAAACCTTCCTGAATAGTAGAATGAAGCTCACGCCTCAATTGATACATCAAAGGACCATTAGATTGCCCATACCTTTCAGACAACTCAATCCACAACTCCCTAGCCGAATTGACATACATCAAGCTCTCAGAGATCGTTCGCGCCATGGAATTTATGAGCCAACACCTCACCATATAATCAACACGTATCCAAAGAGAAAGATCCTCAGAATCTGCCGCCGGATTAGGAATACTCCCGTCGATGAAGCCATTCTTCTGCTTAGCCCCCAACGCCATGCGAACACTCCGAGACCAATTCAAGAAGTTGTTGCCTGTGAATTGAAGGGAGATAATCTGAGATCCTGGACTATCCGAATTAGATAGACCATAAGGATTGAGAGATAGGCTCCGAAACTCAGAATCGTGATCAGTAACCATGATTCTTGAAACCCTAGAACAAAGGGGAAAACACCGTAATCATAAATCGAACAAAATTCCAGCGGAAACTAGATGAATTCGAGAGAATTCACCCAAACGAACACGGAAAAACAACAAATCAGGCCATCGATCGCTCTGGTACCATGATAAGATGTGAGTATTGAACAATATGAAAGAAGAACAGAGAGAATGAAGAACTGTCGTATGTAATTGATTCAGTAATTTGTTACAACTGTTGTATATACATAACTAATGATGTGAGTAGTTACTAGCTTGACCTCTATATTTACATATATGCCATTATGCCTCGAGGTCATAAGCTACCTAAAGATTACGACAAAACAAAGAAGATTGTCAAAGAGTTAGGTTTGCCTCTTGAAAAGATTGACATCTGCCCTGAAGGTTGCATATTGTACTGGAAGAATGACATTGATAGAGATTCTTGTATGTTCTGTAATCATCCAAGATACAAGAGTAACCAAGGATTTGTGAAGACTCCTTATGCATAACTATGCTATTTACCTCTTATTCCAAGACTGCAAAGGATGTATGCTTCAAAAACTACGGTTGAGCATATGAGATGGCATTCAGAGGATAAGGATGAGGAGGGAATAATGTTTAATCCTTCTGATAGTGAAGCTTGGAAGCTTTTTGATAGAACGCATCTTTAATTTGCATCAGAGCCTCGTAATATTCGTTTGGGGTTATCCGCGGATGGTTTCACACCTTTTGGAGCATTTGGAAAGTCCTACTCTTGTTGGCTCGTTGTAGTTACTCCTTACAGCCTTCCACCATCAATGTGCATGAAAACTCCATATGTTCTCATCAATGATAATACCCGGTCCCCGAAACCCGAAAAGTTAATAGATATTTGCTTGCAACGTCTAATTGATGAGTTGTTGACATTATCGAATGAAGGTGTTGTTGGAGCCCAGAAATTGTAATCTCGCGACACAGCACCTCGCGAGACACAGGGAGTAAAATCTTCGAAGGAATACCGAGGACCTCTTCCGCAATTCTGGACAAACAACTTGTATTATGTACTTCACTCGATCAAACTTAGCCCTTCGTCATCTTCTCCCTAAGAACCAATCTTGTTCTTGAGCCCTGAGGTACCTGCGCAACCAAACCAGGAGGGGGTGGCTCCGGATTTGGCTCTCCGACGCTCAAGTCAGCAAATGTGCAAATAAGAAATCAAAGACAATGCAATTTGACACAAAAGCAAGAGAGAATAGGAAGAAGTAAGCCAATGAAAAGAAGGACTCAAAACACCATTTGAAGCTTAGTAAACTCTTTGCTACAAACACCCAAATAACTTCATAAATCACTCATTTCAACATCAAAAGCTCGATTGCAACACCGAGAGTCATAATCCAAGTGTTGATCGTCCAAACGCCTCAAGGAGAAGGTCGTTTAGGAAGATTGAAGCTCCGGATAGCCTTTGTGTTTTTAGCTCTCGAGAGGAAGAAGAAAGGAGAATATTTCCGGTAAATGATGCTCTGTCCTTCTCTCTCCATTCGGTTACGCTCTTATACTCTCGCCAGGGGCCCACGCGAGTCAATTACCATTTTGCCCCTCCGATATCTGATCTCGTCGGATCCCCTTTTTGGGCTTCGTATGCTTATGGGCCGCTTTCGTTCTTCTGGGCTGACTTTATGGGCCGTCCTTGGTCGCGTCTTCTGGGCCTAACTCGATTCTCTTTGGGTTTCGCGAGCCCATCGAGAACCGGCTCCAATAGGTGTACCTACATATCCTGTCTCTCGGAACGAAACTTTTACAATGCGTACTCCTTTGATGTGGACAATCAACAATTTTCCGGCTTATGGGATGTTATCCGGATGGAGTACTTCTGGTTTAATGAGTTGTCCAGATTGTATGGAAGACACGAAGTCATTTAGGCTGAAGCATAGCAGGAAACCATCATGGTTTGATGATGATAGAAGATTCTTACCCATCGATCATCCTTTTCGGAAAAACAAGAAAGCTTTTTATAAAGGTCGTAGTGAGAATCCAATTGCTCAACAACCTTTATCTGATCAACAAATTTGGGAGCGTGTGAAAAATTTGCCAACAGTTGTTGAGGACCCTCATAGTATTACTAGTCTACTAAACACTCATAAAATTCATAGAGGCATCTAGTATTGAATCAATAGCATAAGCTCAATTTGGTAGAGACCGGCAAAACTTAGTTCAAATGCATCAAGCTGAGCATAACACACCATTGTTTCTTCAATTATTCAAATCCAATAGGAGTCCATATTTGAACTTGACAAATGAAGACATACAGAGTGTTACTTATTTGAATGAGCACACATTTGTTTTTATAGAAAGCAGATGAGAAATGTGAGGGTTGATATTCTCAAGAAGTTGGCCTCCTCACAACCAAGACTGGGCACTTGGCATGATTAACACAGTAGTTGCTAACACTCCCTAAGAAAGCCCTGCATCAATCAATTGAGAACAACACCATTATTAGTGTGCACTTCTTACCATCATTAATTATCATCCTCAGCATTAATTAATAAAATGATACATACCTCTGTATAGCTCCCTTGCTATGGCTTCCAATAACCAGTAATTGAACATGATACTTGTCTACAGCCTCACAAATGGTCTCTTTTGGGTTTCCAAACTCAGAAACAGTCTCTACTTGAGTTACCCCATGCTTAACACACACCTCCTTGGCCTTTTCAAGCAGAACAACTGCAGCCTTCTTCTGATTCCCCTGCACCGATGGAATCAATTCCGGAACTACAACGCAAACACATGATAAAACATCAATGCTTTAATCAAGATAAATTAGGGAAATAATTGAAACAGGAAGAGGAAGGTACGAGCAGCTCCGTAGCTTCCGGCGATGAGGCCGCCGTAATCGTTGGAGAGGACGGTGAAGAGAAGGACTCCTGCGTCGGAAGCTATGGCGGATTTGAGATTAGAAAGGGCCCACTCGATGGCGTAGTAGCTACATTCGCACTCATCGATTGCAATCATCACACCCATCTTCTTTGTTGTTGCCTCTCCACCTTCCATCTTGAATTTTCTTTCTTGAATGAAAACTTATCTGTTGTAGTTATATAAAGGCAGCAGCAACAACAACAACAGTTTATGCTTCTTCACCATTTTATTGCATGTGTTTCAGCTAACATTCAGAGAGATGCAGATTCCTACTTGTCCAATCATGTCGGCATCGCCAATAAAAACGTAAAACCATATCCAATTTGGGCAAAAATGATCGCATATCTGCCCAATCATGTCGGCATCTCGCAATGTCGGCGTAGACGTGGCCTGAATATTCAAGAGTAAATAGTTGACAGTCTGTTTCAGAAGACAAGTAGGAATCTGCATCTCTCTGAATGTTAGCTGAAACACATGCAATAAAAGTAGATTCAACTGGTCAGCACCTTTTTTAAACCCGACACCCCCTTCGTTCGGAATGGGGTTCCGAATGAGTTTTGTAATTTTTTTTTTTTAATATTCGAACGAGCCAAATTTGTGAACCCGGTTTATGGTTAAAATAATACAAAAAAAAGACATTCCGAACGAGAATTTTTTTAAAAAAATATTTTTAATGACCCCAACGGCTAGCTGGTGCAAATTTGTGAACCCGGTTTTTTTTTTTTAATTTTTTTAAAATTTATATTGGATATCTGTTTCTCGTTATCCGCGCCAGCTAGCCGTTGGACCCCAACGGCTAGCTGGTGCAAAATTGCCTATATATATGGGTTCGGAATACCATTCCGAACCACACTCGAATTCGCTCTCTTCTCGATCTTACAAAAAAACGCTCCATTCTAAATCTTTCAAAAAACGCTTTCTTTCATCTCGATTATGGCTGGAACTCCTCCTAATCCTTTGTTTTCTTATCCGACGACTGCAGATGAAGAAGTTTACGTAGGAAACGATTGGTGGTCGGGTTATGGTGTTCTGAATGCAAGTTAAGCTGGTTCTTCTGGTAGTGGTTTTTTCAACATGGACGAAGCAACTAGTAGTAGTTACAACCTCCCCACCCCCACTTTGAGTGATCTCCAAAGGCATCAACAACACACGTTCTGGGATCCAACTGTTATAGGCGGAGCAACACCTCAAGAATAGCCGGAGCAAGAGCAGGAGGATGTCCGAGCACCACGTCGGAGACGGAACATTGAGTCGGTTAGTATTTCTAAAAACCTGAAATACGCTTAATTTTGTAGAAATAGTGGAAAATGCTCAATAGTATTTCAAATGCATGCTAAAATTAGTTAATAGTGGAAAACGCTTAATTTCAATATTAACTGCAATGCATGGTAAACAGAATTAGTTTAATGCATGTTGAAAGCGCATCAACACTTTTTAGAAAATACAAAAAAAGTTGAAAATTACTTAAAATCGCATATATGGACTTTAGTTATAATAATCGATGCTAAATTTGTATGTATTTCGTTAAAACTAGGAGGTAGTTAGAAACATCCGATCTAGAGTAGGAGAAGACAGAAACCTGGGTGATAGGCGAATTACTGATTCTGAGAGGAGGGGGGGATAGAAGATCTCGGGGTGATAGACCACAACAGTCAGGTTCTCGGGGGTCAAGTGTTGCAGGGGTTAGGAACCCATCTCCTGTTCCGAGTCGGTCAGGTTCTTCGCGGGGTAGATCCCGACAGACTCGGCAGTCAGGTCATGTTCCGATGCAGTCAGAAGCTGCTGCGGCTCCTCCTCTTCCAGGACTCAACGAGGGTACTATATTGACTCATTGTTTGGCAGGATACATGAGTACGCATGGGGGTACAGGTTGTTTGGCATTGCTGTACAGGCAACTGGGTATAGCATCCAGGGCGAAATGCGTGTAATTTTCTGGTTGCGTAAGGCTTCTTGAGATTTGGATTTGGTTACATTTCCCGTATTTTCCTGGGAACCCAAACCTGGATGTGAGCTCCCAAGAAGTTACTGCTCGTGTGTCCCGCTATTCCACTGGACGGGCCCCACTGATGCAAAAGAGGACTCTACAACAGTACAGGCGCATCTTGGATGAGTATGCACCGGAAGATGTAAGTGAATCGTCTAAATGTCATTCCAAGTTTTTTGTTTTCAATATTGTTATTAATTGTTATAAGCTACTTGTGTAGGTGTGTTGGATGCCGTATCCGTATTTGGACGTGGGACCGCAAGGGCGTCATAGAGTGGCCACTTATCGTGGTGGGATCCGGTGCTTTGACATTATGGAGATGTACAACCCTGATCGGTTTTGTAGACAGTTCGGACGCCGTCAGTCCCGGCCTTTGGATGTCCCCGAGCCAGTCGAGTATTATTGTCCGCCAAAATCAATGCGAGGTGGCCAGGAATACACTGTACGGTATGGCCCGGAATGGGATAGATGGGGCCAGCGTTATGACAACCTGTGTCCGTACATCATGTCCAGCCCACCAGCTCTTATCCCTTGGGATGCTGAGGATGCTTACCTCGATTGGTTTGCTCAAGTCTCACATCCATATGTGAGCCCAAATCAAGTCAACCACAACATACTTAATACGAACATTAATCAAACTAATACAAGATTTAGGTCATTATGGGACTGCCACCATGAAACTCTCTCTCAGATACGTAGTTGTCGAATATACTCTGAAAGCGCTGTTCCCATCCGTCCACCGATGGTTGTTTGTAGATACTCCACTGCCTTGGAGGGGGTGGAATTGGACAATTGTCATCAACCAACCAAATCTGTCAACACAAAATTGTTATTGTATACTAAAAAACATATGTGAAATAAGGTACAAGAGCGGAAAATATCGATGCGTACCGGTACGTAATGGTTGCGTCTGCCTACATGTGCAATGGCGAACACCGTGGTAGGAGGCTCTGAACCGGGAGGAGCAAACATCGGAAGACATGTACAAGGACCAAACCATGATAACACCACTAGTGCAACTTGATACCTCGTGGCAAATACCAATCCCATTGTAGGTGTGCACATCCAGAATTCAGGAGAGCATGGTGATCGAATGTGATTCACTTCTCGAATGAGTTGCAGGATAGTCTTGAAACCCTCTAGCATCTCATGATACATATGCCCGTTTTGTTGGAGGTGCTTCGAAAGATCTAATCGGATTTCAACGTACTGTTGCTCTGGTTTACCTAGTAAGCGAGCAAGGGATCGATAACCACAATGACCGTCATCACCTACTTTCTCCACAGCAGCAATGTATGCGAGCATGAAAAGGTCTATATTATCTATCCGCCAGTCGAAGTCGAGATAAATTATTGAATTGCCACCGCTACATTTCGATCTAGCATTTCCTCTTGCCCTCGGTGGTTTAGTTGCACTCCCTTTTACAGTCGTGGCCCCGCTTGAAGCTCTGTTGGATGCAACCGACGATTTCTTTTGTGAATCGGCTTTCGGTGGCACAGTTGCACCCTCTTCCTCTTTCATCCCCTTTTTCCTTGCTTTTGCCTTATCCTTATCCTTCTTAGCTTGAGCCCTCTCATCCCAACCCGGATCTCGCTTTGTACCCGTCTTCTTCGCATGAATCTTAGGCCTTCCTCTCTTCGTCTCTCCCCGAGGGGGGTCTTGGACATCAACTGAAGAAGGATCCTTGCACTCACGCCACTTATCAGCCATCCTCTTCATATCGAAATCATCAACGTTACCGGTAAACACCCCTTCAAAGAAATCATCCATAAGAACCTTATCTGCAGTCAATTGCACGTCGTCGTCAGAGTCGAAGTCTTTCAATTCCACTCCTTTCCACTTGATCTGCTTCCAGAAGATATCAATGTCGTTCGGAAACAACGGCGTTCCTTCTTCTACAAACACCTTAATCCTGTGTGGGAAAGGCAATCCGAGTGTTGATTCCCACCAAGGATCCTCACATGGGCCACATATCTTTCCCTCCTTTGCCTTAAGGACTTTTTTCAGTAGCATTCTCAAACACTTGTCGGAGCACTTCCTCAATATGCGCATGAAAATAGTCTTCATCCACCGAGGCCCGTCTTGTATCTCCTTCGGGCTAGTATGGTTTGACATTTCCATCTCGGCCCGTATTCGACGGTGCTGATCGACAAACATATTGTCAATGTGTTGCACTAAAGTGTCGAACCCTCCAACAGCTGAATCAAACATATGCTTCAACATCGAGTGCTGACCTTCAACCCTGACAACAACATTGTACATGTTAAACATTTAGCCAACCGAATGTCATGATCATTCTCGTTAAAAACAAATTCAAATATCTTACCTGTTAGACGTTCTTGTGCTAAAATGGCGTATATCATCGCAATACGCAGCTATAAGTTTTTCTTTATGGGGAGTAAACCATGTGCTCTCAGCATATTGTACAAGATGACCATTCCTCCATGTTTTCCGGAAGTGATCAAGTCTCTCCTCATACTGCTTCTCTGTGTGAGACCGCATCACCCGTCGAACGCTAGCAGATGCACTTTTTTCGTCCAGGTTGTTCAATTTAGCAAATGCCTTAACATTCCGATCAACGTGGACATGGCAAAGCATATGACGCACACTAGGAAATACATGGTCAACCGCCTTAATTGTTTCCAGCTCTCGATCAGACATGATGCAATCCGGTCCTCCGAGTGCACCAAACAAATACTTGAGCCGTTTCAATGCCCATGCATAGTATGGGGTGTCTCACAAAAGATGAACGTTAGCGCAATACAATATGTATAGTTGGTGCAATTGAATCCAACAAACTGAAGTAACGGCCAACCATACCTATCAATTTCAAATTTAATAATTATAATTCAAAAACGGTATTTGAAGTCATAATAATGAAATTTAGTGTACCTATTAGTCTTGTACGTCGCGTCCATGATCACCACCCGAGGGAAGATTCTCAACAAATGTTCACAATCCGGATGAGATATGAAAAACGCTGACAACTTTTTCTCCCCGGTCTCCGGATTCGTCTCGTAGTGAATGTCTTTACGATAAGCTCTTTGATGGAGGAAATCTAATGTCCACTGGGTCACGGTTAGATTTGCCAATGCTTTATTCCTCTCCTTTTCCCTCACAGTGTACACTTGCCTCCTTGATATTGTGGAAGTCGGATTTTCCTGAAGCAACTGTGTATAAATAACCTTCGGCATTGCCCCGGCCGCTGATGCAATCATTATTTTTCGTCTCTGCTCTTTCGTCATCCTCGAAGCAAATGCATGGCCAATCAAGCTGCTGGAAAGACAGTGGTGGTGACATGCCTTCTCAACTTTTAGTATCCACCCAGCCGGCTCAACAAGAGTTGCTCGTCGATAATATCCTCTCAACATAAAAGGACAATTGTACTTCCTTAACCTACTAAGGTTGCTACGCTGCGACGATGGTTCTGCTACATCGCCTTCAAGATTAATCTTCTTTCGATGTTTTCTATAACTACCGGATTGCTCACAGTGCAGAAATATCCTCTTGTTGGTCATTGATGATTTCGTGGTGATAACAATACACAAGTCATAACCGACCTTCCTAACCCACTCTCTCAGAAGATCCATAGTAGGAAATCTCTCACTAGTCGTAAAATGGGCACTATAGTCGATTTTTAAATATTCCTCATCACTACAGTATCCCTATTTAAAATTACTCAAATTTCAATACTACTATATCAATAAAATAAATTCTAATGAAACGCTATAAAAAAAGGTTTATACGTACTTACTTGGAAATATGTATCATCTACCGGCGCAGACAAATCAACCTCCTCCTCCACCGACGTCTCACTAGAAGAACACTCCCGTCTTTCTTTCCAACTACCTGCCCTTGAAGAATTAGTTGAATAGCTTCCAGACGTCATTTTTTGTGCTTCTTCCGATTGGGTTTGATAATTTGGCCATACAACTCCGATTTTATAGACTCCATGAAAATATAGCCGTTCGCATTTTAAAAAAATATAGCCGTTTTCCCGTTCGGAATGGGGTTCCGAACGGGCCACGACACGTAAAAAAACCCGGGTAATCTCGTTCGGAACCCCATTCCGAACGAGATTACCCGAATATTTATGACGTCATAAATATATAAATAAATAAATAAAAACCTCCCGGTTCGGCATTTATTAAATGGAAATTGATTTTTCCGGACCGGTCTCGTTCGGAACCCCATTCCGAACGAGAAACAAAATTAAAAAAAAAATATTCGGGAATCTCGTTCGGAACCCCATTCCGAACGAGAGGGTGTTGTCGGGCGCAAAAAAGGTGTTGCCCAGTTGCAACCCGTTTTTATTGGGTTACATACTCCACTCTGCAAATATAGAGAAATATGGGCTTGAAACATTCGCATTTTTTGGGCAGTTGCAAGTTGCAAAAACGGTTAAGCCCAAAAAAAAAAGGTGTACAAAACATTTTGTGGGCATGGTAGTATGGAGGAAGGTAGTATGGAGGAAGGTTCAGGCAAAACAAGATTTATGGTGAAATGAGTGTATCAATGAGAGTCGTTAGATTAGATTTAATTGACGGTTGGATGATGCACAAGATAGATATTAAAGACAGAAAAAAAAAAGATTTTTTATCAGTTATTAAAAAAAAAGGAGAAAGTTGTTACAAAAAAATCTCACGTCTTCTCTATCTTATTCTTCTCTCTCTCCGTCTTCTCTCTTTGTCTTCTCTCTACGGTTATCGTCTTCTCTTGGCATCTTCATTTCCATCAGGCGATCTTCATCTTCAGTTTTTTATTCAAGGATTGTTCAATGAATATGGAAAAATATTTGATTATTCTTCCATTTATAATCTTAATTTGTGTTGGGTGATCGATTTTTTATTATGAATCAGCATGTTCGAATCATATTTTAGGGTTTCTTTGTTCAAATCAAATTTAGTTTCTTCACCGTAGAAACTTCGGTGATATTCGTAAGATCTGTTTTAGTAATGCGTAGATATTCATTCATAGGCGAGGATATTCGTTAGGGTTTTACTATTGTTTACAAGGTCAGATGAATAACATATATGATATATTGAATAACTTCAGTTTGTGATGATCAACTTATTTTGGCCGGTCAATACGATATTCGTGCATTATTCATGAATATTCATGGTGTTGTTGTTCATTATTTTCTTGAATATATTCGGTCATAGTAGGTATGAGTTATTATAACTGAGAATCAAAACTGTTTTGAGGTTAGATTTTGAATTAGCATGTTCCTGAATATTCATAGTAGAAATAATGAATCAGCATGTTCACAACATATTTTAGGGTTTCTTCGTTAAAATTAAATTTAGTTTGTTCACCGTCGAAACTTCGGTGATATTCGTAAGAACTATTTTAGTAATGGGTAGATATTCATTCATAGGCAAATATATTTGTTAAGGTTTTACTGTTTTTTACAAGGTCGGATGAATAACATATTTGGCCAGTCAATAGGATATTCGTGCATAATTCATGAATATTCATGTTGGAGTTGTTCATTATTTTCTTGTAGATATTCGGTCATAGTGGATGTGAGTTACTTTAATTGTGAATCCAAACTATTTTGAGGTTAGATTATGAATTTGTGTTCTTGAACGAAATCACACTTATATTCATGAACAATCATCTCATATTCAAACAAACTATGCTAACGTGGTAGTAATATTCGTTAAATTTGGTAGATATTCGTCAGCATATAATTGCATTCCTAAAATAAAATGAACAATAATCATGAAATGTTTCGTAACCTATCTTCTTTATCTGCAATTTATATGGTATTCTTCATAATTTTTATTGTATGTATGATGTGTTTAGATGTATCTTATTTTCGTTTGCATATTCATAAAACTATGTGTTGCTCAGATGATATAGCAATGGAGGATTTGAGCGATGATGAACTCTTTGGTAGCTCTGGAGAAGATATTGATGTATCTGATGATGAACATACTAATGAAGAAGAAATCGAATTTCAATTTGGTACAGAGTGTATTGTGGACCCGAAAGAAAGAAACTCAAAGTATTGGGTACCGCGATGTCCTCTGGAGTTTAGAGCAACGATTGGTATGAAATTTGCTTCCTTTAAAGAGGGGGCGAATGTAATATCCCTAATTTAATAAAGGGCATTTTCGTAATTTGACATTTTAGGTCATCTTAATCCAAATAAAGGGTTACTCTTTCTATAATTAATTTGTTAATTATATTTCCAGCCTAAATAATATTTACAAGTCGTTAATATTATTCGGGAATTTTTCGTAATTGCTTAGAAAATGATAAGGGCAGTTTTGCCACAAATCAAAATAGAAGGGTAATTTCCATAATTATCTATAAAGTAATTAAAAGAAAAAGAAGAAAATGGAAGTAATTCAATTCCTCAGCACGATATCACTTCAGTAACAATTGGATTTGATTGTTGAAGTCCGTTTAAACGATCTCCCTCGTAACAAATCCTTGAATCAAGCTATCTTAACTATAAGATAAGATTTGGTTTTTAACCGTATATATATACCTCATACTCCTTCGTTCACTTTATCAAAACAAACCTGACTTCTCTGTTTTCTCTTCCAAACATCGAGAGCCTTCAACCTTCGTTTTCCAATTTCAAAGCTCCAACATCGAGAGGTTCAGCCTTGTTTGTCCCTGAATCCACACGGTTACTAGCGTCGTATAACCAAGCCGAATCGAGAAGTTTTCGGTAAGTTTTCGATACCGTTACGATATCGTTTTCGATATTTTTTCAAGGTCGTTCGATTCTTTGATTCCAGGAGCGTCGTCAGGTCGACCTAGTTAACGGCGTATCACTACCGACCCGAATCGTCTAAGTTTCGGTAGGTTTCGGTTTCGTTTTTTCGATATCGTTTCGGTATTCGTAAAGGACGTTAAACCTTAATTTCTTGTGCGTGTTTCTGTCCAGTGGAACCATCCCGAGTCGTCGTCGATCTTTCCGTCGAGTCGCCGTCCTCCATTGTTGAGCCAAGGTGAGAATTCTCACCATTGTTGCACCTTTTGGTGCTCTGCAACAACGCAGAGAAGGAGAAGAAGACCACGTCGTTGGACTTGTACCCATGTGGGCCAGCTGCTGTCCTCTGTTGGACTGCTGCCCATGTGGGCCGAGTTCTTCAATTGGGCTTAAAAGCCCAATTCCTTTTACCTATTATCAATTTAATTCAAAGCCCATCCGAGATCTTGTAATGCTAAATAATGCATTATAATTTTTAGAAAATTCATTATGTTATAAAATATAATATTTTTATAACATATGTATTTGTCTTTCCGGAAAATAATTTAATTAATTGGATTATTTAATTAAATTTATGAGATTTAATGAGAAAATCACATTTCTAGATATAATTTAGTGAGAAAATTATATCAAATAAATATTGACTATATTTTATTTATGTGTTTATGAAATCGGGATTCTAGTAGATCGAGCAAAGTAGACGAGGTTCTTACGCTCCGTTCCAAATCCAAACTCCGTTCGTCGATAAGGCAACTGGCGGTTCGCTCTTGCTCTTTATTCCATATTTTTCTTACTTAACAATTAATTCGAATTGTTAATAAGTTGGGATAAATATTCTTTTGTTGCATGGGAACTTATCTGTTAATAAGGTGAATAAAATGAATCTTTATAGTAGGTTGTATATTTTGCTAGAATGACCTATATTGTTATATTATTACCGTAGGGTGATAGATGCACTTTGTGTGGTTTTTGTGAATGACGTGTTTGAGTAGTTTAGCACGAGTATATGTGTAGGAGCGCTACATGCCCTGCGGGAGGGTAGTTGCTTCTTGATAACATAAGGGGTAGGATGTAACATGCCCTATCGCCTTCTTTGGTCATGACCGTTCTGCTTATTCGAATATAAGAGAAGGTGCACTTAGCCAGTGCCATTATTCCGGAAATTTGTCCACGATATATCCCGCGGGGATGATATGTGCTTTAAAAGCTTATAACGTGAATGTATACGTTTTGAAAGAAATTAAGATAAGTGCGGGTTTATGCACATAATTAATATACCTCGGGCGAGGAGTACAGTGTGGAAACCGCGCGGTCCCTTGATTTATGAATTTCTTTTCAATCTCGATTCACATGTGTGGTGATTCATACAATATATGTGGTGAGGTTGATTGTTAGCTCATTATTTCGAGTGGGCTGTTTTCAAAGCTTGCGTGTAAATTAACTATAATGTTCCCAAATCATATTCTTCTCATAAGACTCATTTCTTTTGGAGTCTTCTCTTGTTGCATATCCTAAACACATAAACTATTCAGTAGGAGTATCGAAAGCTCTTTCATTTCTCGGCTATCACTCGAGGATGATAGGGACAATTAGATATGACTACAAGAACCTCACATAAATACCACTTGTGTAGTCTTTCATTAGACTAACCAACCCTTAATTTTTCCTTGCATGGTTGGCTGGTGTCATCCGTCCCATTACGGCACATCAGGCGGACCTCAGGCGTGAAGTCAGACGTTGAAGAAAGACGGGATTGTTTTATCGTTTTTATTATTTGAATAAGGTTTGTCTTAGGATTTGAAATAAGACGTTTTATATAATCTTTGATTCAAGTTAAGTCTTCCATTATGATATTTGAGACTATATATTTTCGCTTCTGCATTGTAAACGTTAAGTTATGAGATGAGTATTTCGAATCGTTTTGTAATTATGGTATTGTGATAAGCCTTGGGTGGCTTCGGACGGTTAAGTCTGGGGTCACTGGCGGTAATATTCCCAAGTGATTTTGGGGGTGTTATAGTGAAATTCTACCGTGATTATGCGAAAATGGTTGGTTTTGTAGTCAGAGCAACCACTACTCATATGCATAGGAGATCAACCGTTGCAAAACTTAAGTACTACTTATGCAACAAGCAAGGCTTCAAGAACACTTCTAATAGTAGAGGTGTGTGTAAGACAACCTCTGATAGAGTAGGTTGTCGTGCAAGGCTAACACTTAAAGCCGTGAATGATAAAGGTGAGGAATACAAGGTCCATGCGTTTACAGAGAGGCATAACCATGATATGGTTCCCAAGAATGCAACACAATTTCTCAAGAGTAGTAGGAAGTTGGACATTGGACACAAACGATTCAGGCTTATTTGTGCAAGGGCAAATTTGGGTCCAATAAGGTCTTACAAATTAATGAAGGAGCTTGTTGGTGGGTACAAGAACATGAGAGCCATGCCAAATGATTTCAAGAACTTTAAGAGAGATTTGATGGCTAATATCACAGCTGCCGATGCGCAAATGGTGATCAATAAGTTCTCACTAAAGAAGGAGCAATGTAATTCTTTCTACTTTAAGTATAGTGTAAACAATGAAAACCAATTGACAAGGTTATTCTAGGCTGATCCTATATCTCGTAGGAACTATGCTGCATTTGGGGATGTAATCTCATTTGATTCAACGTTCAGAACCAACAGGTACTCATGCTCCTTTTCATGTTTCCCTCTTTAAAACAATTGATATTCAAGAATGTGTATATGATATTCATGTATTGTAAATTGATATTATCAAATCCTTTAAAATATTAATCGGCCATATATCATCTCAAAACATACTGTGAATGTATAAAGTGTGCTTGCATATTGTTTCGGAAATTATTAAAAAAACCAAATTATGTGTTTGTATTATCATAATCTGTGTTTGGATATTCTCAATTATGTGTTCAAGTATTCGTAATCTGTGTTAAGATATTCGTAATTATGTGTACATATATTCATAATTTCATGTTCTGATATTCATCATATGTGTTTGATATTCGTGATTCTTTGTTGGAAATTTGTAATTATTATTTTGGATATCAATAATATCGTGTTGAGATATTCATAGTTTTATGTTTTGATATACATGATTCTGTGCTCTGTTATTCATATAGGTATTGTTTGGTATTTGCACCATTTACTGGAATTGACAACCATAAAAAAAAGTATTACTTTGGGTGTGGGTTTATTGATGAAAGAAGATGTTCCTTCTTATGTGTGGCTATTCGAAAACTTTTTGAAAGCAATGGGTAGTGCACCGAGGATTATTGTTACAGAAAAAGATGTTGCAATGAAGATTGCAATAGAAAAAGTGTTCCCTCAGACAAGACATAGGTTATGTATGTGGCACATCATGGAAAAGGTGTCGAGAAAAGTGGGTGTGCAGAAAATCAACTCAAAGGATTTTAGAAAGAAGTTAGGCAGATTGGTTTGGGATGACACACAATCTATTGCTGAATTTGAGGAGGGTTGGAAATCTTTCGTGGATCAAGAAGACCTTGCAAAGAAATCTTGGTTTGGTGATATGTATAATATACGAAGCAGTTGGATACCAACATATTTTATGGATATGGTTCTTGGTGGACTCATTCGCACGACATCAATTTCAGAGTCTCAGAATAGTTTTTTTGGGGCGTATTCACACCACAACTTTAGCTTGGTTGAGTTAGTGATGCAATTTGAAAGTGCTATGGAGAAACAACGTCACCATCAACTGAGGAATGATACGGATTCTTGATGCGCCCCTGCCTAGCTCCAAGACTAGCCTAGTGGCTCCACCGAGGTTCACTCGACACACCCGGAGAATCCTAGCTGAAATGAACAAGGTTTATCTCCAAAGCACCAAGATTCAACCCAAGTTGAGGTTAGGTGCCCGAAAGAGAATCAAGTGCAAGAAGGCGCCATGTCATGGCATGACACTTAGGCCACGTCAACGCTATCCAAGCCAAGCTTCCAGCCATGCTAGAGCCAAGACGCCCAGCGCCCGGACAACTGCCCCAAGCGCCCGACCAGCGGTGCCCATCAAAGTGGAGCTCGAAGACTTCTTCGAGCGTCTGTCCTCTTTTGTCGAGCCATCTTCTGGCCTTGTCCATGGACCACCTCCAGGGTTCGAGCGCACCACTGAGCGCCCGTGGAAACCCCCTGCCAAGGCTCCAGCGCCCAGAGCCTCAAGACCGCGCTGACGCCCACACCACCTAGCCATGATGAAGGCCCATCTACAATTCCAGCTCGGGCGCACAAGGGCCCAAATTGAGCGCAACCCCCTAGTTGCCGACGAGTCTGGACTCAGAGCCTTGGTGGCCCTTCTCTGCGCCGAGATTGCTCGTAGGTTTAGTTTTCACTACAAGCCGCCTATTTGGTTTTGTTGTCTCTATCTTGTTTTGTTGTCTCAAACATTGATTGTCTTTTATTTGGGATTTGTTGTACCTATTTGCATTTGTTGTCTCTATTTCGGATTTGTTGTCTCGGTCCCATGTTCAGAGACATTCCATTTTTAGGAAGTTGTTCGTCTCGGGTTTTGCTAGCGTTTTAGAACTTTCTATTTTTAGAAAGTTTCTAAATATGGAGTGGTCCAGCCTTGCATGGTTTGGGCCGTCCTATTGAGCTCTTGGCACTCAAGCCCAAGCTCGCCCAACCCTAGCCCAACCCTAGCCGCCGGCTCCCCCTTGCAAACCCTAGGTTTTAGACGTTTTTCCCTTGTTGTTTTCCCTTTATATTTGGCTGCCTCCATCATTGTAAAGGCACGTTTAGCTTTGAATTCAAGAACCTTTGTTGAGACGAGATTTCCTCCATCTTCTTGAACTAAGCGTGACCAATCCTTCGGGCTCCGTCTTCTCATCTCTTTCACCATATCTTCTAGCCTCTTTCGTCTACATCCCTAGCCTCATAAGTTCTTATAGCTTCTAATCCCTTTCTTCTACATCCCTAGCCAAAACTTCACCGTTTGAGTAGCCCTCAATCACCATAGCCGACCCCCTCACAAAACTAGCTTGTTGAAGCTTTCAACATTTATATCCCAATTCGACAAGGCAACTTGTCGTCTATATCAAAACAATTCCGCTGCATACTGCCATCTCGACCCTCCTTCACCACAAAAGACGTCCACCATAACACTTCCAAGGTTTCAGTCGAAGATCTTAGAGCGCAATTGGCTTTCCGGAGACCAGGCGTGCATCAACTGGCATCAGAGCCAGGTTATATATCTTGTAAGTGTTAATTGTCTTTTACAAGTTATCATTTCAATTCACTCGTTGTTATCCATCTTTCCATTCCTCTATTGCTGAATTTTTTGTTTTCTCACCTCCATTGTTGCTCACAGCTTTTTGCCATAAAATCATCAAAAAAAATTATTCACTTGCCTTAGGAGAATTTCCTTGTGAAATACTTGGAGATAATACAAGATATTGGCCGAAAATACCTAGCCCTTGACCTAAGAGATTGCCGAAAATATTTGCTTGATTTTCTTGTTAGATGCTTTGCATATCTTTTCATATCCTTTTGTTAAGATAAGTTTATTGTTGAGATTTGATTTGTTATCTTGTTTGGCCGATTATCTCTCTCCTATCTTGAGCATATGTTATTGCTTTCTTGCTGCTTATATCTCGAACCATAACAAAACCAAAAGATCATATCGAAAGTCGAGATCTATTATAAAACAAAAAAAAGTCACAAGACTTCTAGTTCGGCCAAGGCACAACCCAAATAAGGTAACCCTTGAGTCTATACTATGTTTGGTTCGTCCATTTCTGATCTCCCCATCGTCTAGAGTCGCTTGATAATTCATCTTGTCTTTGCATGCTACTTTCTTGCATCTGTGATTGATTAGTTCGCATAAGTGCCTTGGTGGATTTTCTTGCATTGTTTTTCGGTTGCTTCTTGAGACTATAGCCAGCCAGAACCGCCAAACAGCTAGCCAAATTAGACACCCTCGAGTGCTTTGCCTTGGTTACTTGTTTAGACGGTTCACTTGCTTGGTTTCTTTGCTTTGTTCTTGCTTTTGTGCACTTGATCTCTCGCCATGGCTATCTCGACATGTACCTTCACTGACCCCGAGGATCAAACCAACTCAGGCAAAAACAACAACCAACCTCTTCTTCCCAACCCACCACAAGAGACAACCCAAGTTGAGGACGCAAACACACGAGCTGCGCAAGACTTGGCTGAGGCTCTTGATGAGATTAGAGGATTGAGGCAAAGGATGGCCTAATTAGAGCAAGAACAACGAGCTCTTTCAGTCACCCTTGCGCCGCCTCAAGTCATAAACCAAAGTGCCAATGCAGGGCAACAACTCACGAGGCTTGCTACTCAAAGCTCCCATGAAGCAAATGCATCTCGGCACACACAAGACAAAGGTAAGTCAGCAATGCCCTCGAGCTCACAACATCAGCCCCTTAGGCGACTACACTCCATCATTGAGAGTCGCTAAGAAGGAGTATTTGATGATCGCTTCCGACCCTTGCACTCACCAACTCTACCCGAGAACGAGGGCCACACAAGTGAAGACGGTCGTCATGACCAAGAAGAGAGGTCTTCCGAGCGCCATCTAGCACAACTAGCTCCAACTAGCTCCGAGGATGGAGACCATAGAGACCACCGTCGCCGAGGAGACCGCCCTAGACATGACCGTCACCATGCTGCGAGTGACGAGGACATTCCTAGACTCCGAGGAGATCGACGTGACAAAAATGATGAGCGATGCCCTAATGTCCAAGGACATCGAGATATTAAGGTAAAGATCGAACCCTTTCCTGGTGATTACGACCCTTCTTTCTTTCTTGAGTGGACGCAGGCTACAGAGTACATCCTAGATCATTGTCACTATGATGAGTATGAGAAGGTCGAAGTGGCAACACTTCATTTCACCGGGGCTGCAAGGACATGGTATCATCGAATTGTCCAAGATAGACAGAGACGCAATCTCCGCCCCATTCGACAATGGCATCAACTTGTCTTTGCTATGACAAGAAAGTATGTCTCGGATGACTACAAGAACAAGATGAAGATGAAGATTGCTATGTGTAGACAAGGAACCATGACACTATTGGAGTTCTTTGCAAAGTTGGAGGACATGCACTTCAAAGCTGGAGTAAGTGCTTCACCTTCGACTTTGAGGACAAAGTTTTTGAGCGGTCTCAACACTACCTTGAGAGACCAACTAGAGGTCCTTCCCATCAAGGACATCAATAGCTTGACGCACGCAGCCATGCAATTGCACAATCAATTAGTAAGTAAGAGAGCATGGCCGGCGTCCCAAACCAAAAGGTATGATTCTACTCCCTTACCTTCGGTTTCTACTAATCCCTCTTCTTCTAGTGTTTTGAAATCAGGATCGAACTCCAAAGAGAAGGACAAGGCGGCAATGCCTCCACCTAAGATTAGTGACATTGAGTGTTACAAGTGTGGTGGACGAGGACACATTGGACGCAATTGCCCTAATCCCAAGAAGGTCCTCATGACTCAAAATGGAGAATATGAGTCATGTGAAGAAGAAGGAGACCAAGAAGAGACGGCTACGGCCTTGACCTTGGTGGCTGAATCCGAGGACTATGATGCTTATGCTTGTCATCCACAAGCAACCAATGATGGCATGGCTCTTTCCCTAGTGACAAGACGCACCCTGCATGTCAAGGAAGCCCCACACCGCGAGCAAAGGTCTAATTTGTCCCAATCTACTTGCCTGGTGAATGTCAAAGGTAAGAAGGTGAACTTGAGCTTGATTATAGACGGCGGAAGTTGCTCAAACCTCTTGAGTGACAAGGTAGTCGATTACTTTGCTCTTCCCACTTCTCCTCACCCAACTCCCTATGGTTTACAATGTATTTCTTCCCAAGGGGGTGATGTTGTTAATAAGCAATGTTTGATTGCTTTTTCTATTGAGAACTATCATGATGAAGTACTTTGTGATGTGGTTAAAATGGATGCTACGCATATCTTGTTAGGTAGGCCGTGGCAATTTGATAGGAAAGTATTTCATAATGGCTTTGAGAATGAGTATACCTTTACACATAATGATATTCGTGTGTGGCTTTTGCCTATGTCTCCTAACCAGATTTTACAGGACTTAAAGACTAGGAAAATAGAGACGGAGCCTCAACCTAAAGTACAAGCCATGGTGCGCATGCACAAAATTGCTGAGAAATTCCAAAGTTTGGCTAGGCAACACAATTGGTCTTTCGACCCACTAAAGATGGTTGATGGAATTTGGAGTGAGCACGCTGCACAGAGAAGGTTGGAAGCCGTTGCGTTTGGAACTACAAGACCAATTCCGGCGCCTAACCTAGAGATAGAAGAGATCACAAGCGTTCTCCCTAACCACTCGGGCGTTTTCCAATCTGTTTTGAGCACTTCTCATGAAATTCAAGGCACATGTTGCGTGCCAAATATTGCTCGGGAAATTGTCAAAAGCGCCCAGCCCATCTGGCCACATGTTGCTCAGCCGCGAGATTCACAAGACCCACTAGGCGTTCTCGCCATCCATTCAGGCAACTCGACTTCTGTTTCGAGCGATTCTCATGATTCAATGGACACATATTGCGTGTCCAATATTGCCCGGGAAATTGTTCAAGGCGCTCGACAATTCTGGCCACATTTTTCCTCCCCGCGTGCGCCGCCCGAAACTCAATTCCAATTCTATGGTTTTGGTAAGCATTCTTTCCCTACTTTTACACTTCATATTGCTTTGGGAAATGGTGTGTTCTTGCAGCTTGGGACGGACAGGAACATCATTGGAGCAAGTCTCAATTTGCGTGAAACAGAGACGTTTCACAACCAAGTGGGGGAGGGTGATGCGCCCCTGCCTAGCTCCAAGACTAGCCTAGTGGCTCCTTCGAGGTTCACTCGACACACCCGGAGAATCCTAGCTGAAATGAACAAGGTGTATCTCCAAAGCACCAAGATTCAACCCAAGTTGAGGTTAGGTGCCCGGAAGAGAATCAAGCGCAAGAAGGCGCCATGTCATGCCATGACACTTGGGCCACATCAACGCTCTCCAAGTCAAGCTTCCAGCCATGCTAGAGCCAAGACGCCCAACGCCCGGACAACGGCCCCAAGCGCTCGGCCAGCGGTGCCCATCAAAGTGGAGCTTGAAGACTTCTCCGAGCGTCTGTCCTCTTTTGTCGAGCCATCTTCTGGCCTTGTCCATGGACCACCTCGAGGGTTCGAGCGCACCACTGAGCGCCCGTGGAAACCCCTCGCCAAGGCTCTAGCGCCGAGAGCCTCAAGACCGCGCCGACGCCCACACCACCTAGCCATGATGAAGGCCCATCTACAATTCCAGCTCGGGCGCACAAGGGCCCACATTGAGCGCAACCCCCTAGTTGCCGATGAGTCTGGAATCAGCGCCTTGGTGGCCCTTCTCCGCGCCTAGATTGCTCGTAGGTGACGTTTTCACTACAAGCCGCCTATTTGGTTTTGTTGTCTCTATCTTGTTTTGTTGTCTCAAACATTGGTTGTCTTTTATTTGGGATTTGTTGTCCCTATTTGCATTTGTTGTCTCTATTTGGGATTTGCTATCTCGGTCCCATGTTCCGAGACTTTCCATTTTTAGGAAGTTGTTCGTCTCGTGGTTTGCTAGCGTTTTAGAACTTTCTATTTTTAGAAAGTTTCTAAATATGGAGTGGTCCAACCTTGCATGGTTTGGGCCGTCCTATTGGGCTCTTGGCACTCAAGCCCAAGCTCGCCCAAGCCTAGCCCAACCCTAGCCGTCGGCTCCCCCTTGCAAACCCTAGGTTTTAGACGTTTTTCCCTTGTTGTTTTCCCTTTATATTTGGCTGCCTCCATCATTGTAAAGGCACGTTTAGCTTTGAATTGAAGAACCTTTGTTGAGACGAGATTTCCTCCATCTTCTTGAACTAGGCGTGACCAATCCTTCGGGCTCTGTCTTCTCATCTTCTTCACCATATCTTCTAGCCTCTTTCGTCTACATCCCTAGCCTCATAAGTTCTCATAGCTTCTAATCGCTTTCTTCTACATCCCTAGCCAAAACTTCACTGTTTGAGTAGCCCTCAATCACCATAGCCAACCCCCTCACAAAACTAGCTTGTTGAAGCTTTCAACATTCATATCCCAATTCGACAAGGCAACTTGTCGTCTATATCCAAACAATTCCGCTGCATATTCCCATCTCGACCCTCCTTCACCACAAAAGACGTCCACCATAACACTTCCAAGGTTCCAGTCGAAGATCATAGAGCGCAATTGGCTTTCCGGAGACCAGGCGCACATCAATTCTGCTACGAGGTCTCACACAATGAAAACTCCACTGGATATTGAGATTGATGCATCAAATGTATACACTCTCAAAATGTTTTCCCTAGTACAAGATGAGATTTGTTCAGCCTGTTTTTTTTGTTCTAATAGTAATGTCAATGAGAACAAAGGTATGACATCTAACATTGATGGACATGAAGTGTACACTGTAAAGGATGTGGATGGTGTAGTCTTTGAGGTTGACCGCACAGTTTGTGAGGACTTATTCACATGTAGTTGTAAGATGTTCAATCGGATTGGGCTGCCTTATAGGCATATTTTCACAGCGCTGAAGTGCATTGGTTCAAAACAAATTCCGGAATCCCTAATACTAGATAGGTGGAGGAAAGATGCAGTCAAGCGTGCAAAAAGTGGAATGGCTAGTGATGTGTGGGAACAAAGTGAGGTTATACATGAGAAGGATTGCATGATGATCAAACTATATGGTCGCTTATATACTCAGTTGTTGGAGTAGTGGAAGGTGATAAAGATAAGATAACTGATTTGATGAGGAACTTGACGATCACAAAGGATAACTATGCCCCTCGAGATGATGATCGTGACATCCATTCTAGAATGGTTGAGGAATTTGCTGGAATCAATGTACCAGATCAGGCCGATATACTCGTAAAACCACCAGCTCAAGCAAAGAATAAGGGTAGTCGGAGGATCAAACCTGGGAAGGAGAAGGCTATTGAAGCAGCGAACAAGGGTAAGCGTAAATGCACAAGGTGCAATAAGTATGTCGGCCATGATAAACGAAATTGCAAAGAACCATTGTAGAGTTGATATTAGCATCTTTTACCTAGGGATGGAAATTGTCCGCGGATGTCCGATCCATCCACGAACCCGATCCGAATATACGGATTGAAATCCTAAGATAAACGGATGTTGATGGATCAGCGGATTGATGGATGGATCATGGAGAGGATATGGATTGGGGTTCATCCAACCCACGATCCGATCCATGACCCGCGACCCGATCCTACCCGCATAATCCATATCAATTTTTAACATATAAAAAATATTTTATATTTGTAATATATAATTTATATGATAAAAAAACAAAAAACTCTTCTAAGTTGTAACTTAATTGTAACATTAATGTTTTATCTCATGTTCTCTTAGTTCTCTTCAACACCATAAACACTAGGTGATTTTAGCTCTAAGTTATCTTCTCTTCTCTCTTGCTCCATTCTTCTTGTTTGCTCCTCGATTCTCCGTTCAATTCACCGTGCCTCTTTCGTATGCTTATATTTTTGTTTTTTATATGCTATGTACATTTTTAAAATATAAAACAAGACAACTCGCATATCTCACCTGATCCACCCGTGAATCCGATGGATTAAGATGGATTGGATGTGGATTGAGGGTTTCGCGGATGACGGATGGGTTGGATGGTAAAAATTTATACGGGTTGGATGGTGGTATGGGTAAATTCACCCACCACCCGATCCATTTCTATCTCTAGTTTTACCTATATGTTTAGGTTTTGCATTACGATATTCAGTTTTTAGGCACTTCAAAATTCTGATTTGGAACAGATATTCAGTTTCTGCACTATGACGTTCAATTTTTTATGCATTCAGGTTTAGTATTAGATATTCACGGTTTCTAGATTGATATTCAATTTATCATTACTTCTGTCTTTCTTGTTTACATCAACAATAAAGTGTATTCTTCTAGACAAATAAAGTTGTCTGTTTCAACCTAAAAGTTTGTGTCCTTCTACAGTGGTAGGGGTTTAGCAACATGAAGTGCATGTTTGTGTTGAATATGGAAATTCAATTTGAATTCATGTTTTAGCAACAATCTTTCAACTTTACACTATGATATTCAAGACTATTCGACATTCAATTTGTACTATGATATTGAGGTTTTCATAAATTTTTCCAACTAACGAATCGTTTCTTTAAGTTTCAGGTCATTGGATCTTTTAATCTTAGCATTGCTTTTTTTATATGTTCACGTTTTGCATTACGATATTCATTTTATAGGTACTTTGAAATTTGTTAGGAACAGATATTCAGGTTCTTCACTATGATATTCCATTTTTGTGCATTCAGGACCGACATTTGATGTTCACGAATTCTACAGTGATATTCAATTTATAATTACTTTTGTCTTTCTCCTTTACATCTTGGCCTTTTCCTAGAAATAAATGTAAGATACCGACAAAATTTGTAGAGTAAATGCAAATGTTTCAATTGAAAAATGTATCTGAAAGAAGATATTCAACTCAACGTATGGGTGTTTGTCTACGAAACATATCCAAAAGTGTAAATCCTAGTTCAATCGAAGTGAAAAGACTGAAATAACCCTAAATGAGAATAAACACCAACACAACTCTGCGTTATTGATTCATTTCTTTCTCCACATAGCAATGCACGATGTAGCTTTTGCCTGCACGACCTTGTTGAACTTGTTCATCTTATGTGTCATAATTGTGTGAAGATATTTTACCCGCAAGGAGATCATGTTGTTTGAGGAATTAGATTTGAATCCAGTGTCCCAATACTTTATGTCTTGACCCATATAAGTCTCCATATGACGCATAGCGTAGACGCCGCAATCTGTCTTGTTTTTACAGTCCCTCCAATCCATTTTGAGAATTTCGGGATCCTTGTTGAAAAAAGCAGTGCGCCTTAAAGGGTCATATTAATTGAACTCATGTAGTGAATGAACATCCTTGTCTGCGGGAATTTTTTTTAGATTAGAAGCATTTACTGATTAACATTAATGCAAAAATAGAAAACTAAAATACCAAGATTAAGATTAATTACCAATGATGTTATAGTTTCGCCATATATTCCATGAAGGTCTGCATAACCCGTCGTTGAATTGTCAATGATCTCTATGATAGAACGTTTGAAGTTGTAACACACAACATAAATATGGCCATGCTTGAATATTGGGAAGAAAACCTACCATCACAAACGCAGAAGTCGAACAGAATATCATTAGTTAAAATGTGAATATATATAGCCTAATTCCTTTTTACACATGAATATCATCTACATAAATATGAATAACGAAAAAACACCTGAACAATAAATAAAATTAATTAAGAAGTGCATACCAGGTCAACGTCCACTAGGGATGCATATTTGACGGTATTTAAGAGTGCATCCATTCCAGATTTAAAAATTGATAACTTTGCATCATAGCTTTTAGAGTTATCAATCACCCCAATCTATGATTTAAAACTAATATGAATAATGATGTTGAATTGTACGTACCAGGGTTGTGGGTGTGATGAACATTCGTTTAGCACTGATGTCTGATCGAAGCTCTTCTAGTTGATTTAGATACAGACACCATACGTCAACCACGAAAATTGTGACAAACATGGATTCTTCCAACGATTTAAACTCGAGTGCTTCAATACATCTACCCTCATAATTGAATAGAGTCTCTCTATAATACAAAACATTTAGGCTCAAATACCGAAAACCACCTTTAAAAATGGTCGATTTGCTCAAAACCACCTCTGAAAATTATTTTTGAGAAAACCACTCGTAAACGTAGTCCGTTAGCCAAAAATCACCCCTTCGTTATAATTTTGTTAGTTTGATTAATATAATATTATTAATTGTATTAATTAATTTTTTAAAATAAAAATCACTTTACAAATTTAGCCCTAACTTTTGTTTTACTTTAAAACTTCAAAAATTGGGTAAAAATCGTAATTAAGCCAAAATTTGGGCTAATCTTCTTCAACCCTAAGTCCAGATCTGGTTGAGAAGAAGCTTCATCATTGCCATGGCTGTTGTTGGTATCTCACACATACATCTTCAACGCCCCATCTCTCCTCAAAGATGGGAAGAAGTCTCGTCATTTGATGATGGACCTCCAGCAAGCTCCAGAAACTCAGCGAAGGAGGGAGGGAAGGCGGTTGTAAAGGAATTGGTGAAAGAGAAGGCGGTGGAGATAGAGAAGCGGCGAATTCCGACCTCGTGGAGGGCGACATGTAGATTGCGGATGGAAGGGAGGAGGAGAGGGCGGTGATGTCACCAAGGACGTCGGAACCGATGGAGATGCGAGCACTGAGGTAGATAAACTTAGTAAACCCGATCTGGACTTAATTTTGAAGAAGATGACCAAATTAGCCCAAATTTTTGCTTAATTACAATATTTGCCCAATTTTTTAAGTTTTGAAGTAAATAAAAAGTTAGGGTTAAATCTGTAAAGTGATTTTTATTTTAAATAATTAATTAAAAATATTATTTTAATCAAACTAATAAAATTATAACGGAGGGGTGGTTCTTGGCTAACGGACTACGTTTACAGGTGGTTTTCTCAAAAATAATTTGTAAGGGGTGGTTTTGAGCAAATCGACCCTTTTTAAGGGTAAATAATTATTTACCCTTTTTAAGGGTAAATAATTATGAAAACTATAAGGTGACCAACACTTACCTTTCACTAGTATGCTTGGTCACAAAACTATATAAATCACATTGCTCCTTTGAGGATCTTGCTTGTGGGTTTATTATCCTATTAAACCATGGACTTCTACCAGATGTTGCAGGCTTTTGGTCCCTTTTTGTTTTTGGGTTGGGAGGGTTCACTGGTGTTTCAAACAAATTTTGTTTACCTTGAATGACATCCAAAGCCTGATAATAGTCCACCCAAACAAATAAAAAAGAAAGAAAATTAGCACGAATAACACAATGGATAACATGAATAGTCTAAACATGAATAACACACTAGAAGACGTGAATAATCTAGAGGGGTTTGACGCTTAATTAGTTAGATGACAACATAGACGGATTACAACGATATTGTTGTTAATATAATCTTAGAAATAACCTAGTTACAAAATTATGACATAGATGTCATTTTTAATTACCCGCATTAGTAACATGTAAGTTTGGTTCACAAACACATTCATCAGAAGTTGTACCAGACTAAAACACAAAAAGTTAATTACTTCAACACCTTCACTTCTCCGCCAACCTACTACTTCTCCTTACCCGTGTGTCCGGCATAGTAGGGGTCTTCTTCCCCACTGATCGCTTGGGAGCAGCTGGATGAACAGGCAAAGGCCTAAGAGGTGTGACAACATCACTGTCATTGATCACATCCTGCTGCAGTACACATGAAATGTAAGAACATGTCGAACATATAGAAAATAAATAAATCAAGTTGCATATGTACTGTATTCATTATTTTATACATGTTATTCATGATAACTAACACGTCCTACTGATGATATTCAATACTTATGAAGATTAAATACATATAGACATAAATATTATACATGTAGCAAAAGATATGAATTAAACAAAATAAATAATCAGTTATATATACTTGAAGTTAAGGAAAACGAATTGTGAATTAAAACAACCTGCATAGTAGCATCATCCACTGCAACACGCTGAATATGTGCACCTCCTACAATGGTCTTCTTCCCTACTGATCTCTTGGGAGAAGGTTCGTGGACAAGCAATGGTTTGCACAGAATATGTTCACCATTAATGTCATTCAAGACAGCATTGACAACATCGCTTGCATTGATCCCGACCTGTTTTAGAACACATGAATATGAGCAAACGTATGTAAATAAATATACTTTATAAAAAGATATAACAACTCACAGATATGCATGATTTAATATATATGATTCATGACAACTAAAATGTCACTTTGATTTATGACTATTTTTTGCTTGTGAAGATGATATTCATGACATTGTTAAACAACCTGCACTGTAGCATCCTCGGTTGTAATCGCAGCATCCTCTGTCATACCAGATTGAATATGTGCAACTCTTGTAGCTTCATTGTTCGTTGTCTGAACAAAGAAAAAAAGACACAATTAGGACATAATTTCATACTACAAATTTATTATTCAGAAAATTATGTTATCACAACAACATTCACCTCGTCATCAAATGCTCCAGTCTTCTCTTTAGAGCAGCCTCCTTCGTTTGGCCCACTTGTGACACCCCCATCATTGAAGGAGTTGACATGGATTAGGGGCGAGTTAGGGTTAAACAGAAAGTCTTCTATTTCATACTTGAAGATGTCATTGCGACTTATTGCGACAGCCTCAATCTCTTCGACCATCTTAATAAACTCCGGATCTGTCCAAAAACTGTTTTGAGATTGTGTCAAAGCTTTCCCAACTTGACTTGAAGGGTCGAGCTGCGCTTCAAGCGAAACCTCTCCACCCAGAAATGCCTTGGCTGTATCAGTAAGTGTCTTTGAGACATTGTCATCCATGCAATCTTCAGGAATTGACTTGGTCTTCCTATCTATCCTGACTATGACTTCAGCCAAATCCCACAAGTCCTCTCCCAATGCTTTGTTAAATGCCTGTATAAATTAATGTAATATAAATATACTTGTTGATTATGATCAAAAGAGTTAGGAACTGAATATACAACTGAAACAATGAATATTCTAACATACAAACCAAAAACAGTAAGAATGCATATCACATAATATTTTCTGAATAATCTAGCAAGCAATCTACAACAACATTTATTTATAAAGGTATTATAACTAAAAAACATATGGTCTCTTAGAACGAAATGACATTTTGAGGTTAAGAACTGAATATACAACTGAACCATGAATTTTGTAAAATAGAAACCAAAAACAGTAAGAATGCATATCACATAATATTTTCCGAATAATCTAGCAAGCAATCTACAACATTTATTTATAAAGGTGTTGCTTCCCATGCGAATATCACATATAAGAAAATGCAGAACGCCTAAATATAAAGCCAAGACTGTTCATAACCTGTTTTGTGGTCGGAAAATGTACACCTTCATCGTTATGCAGGTGTTCTTGCCCGGACATCTGAGTAAACTGAGAGGGGACTTTCTCTGGAACTTTTTGTTTTGGTTCAACATTGCCTTCACCAAAACGTCCATACCTCATCTCAGAAGACTCTCTTTGTTCAATAAGTTCAGATGTCCATCCAATAAATGCAGGAAAACTCTGTGGTACATCTCTATGACAATATATAACAACCTTATCCAAATAGAGAAGCTGCATAATCAAATAAGGAAAATGTCACTTGAGAAGTTGCAAACTTCAACAAATTACTCAACAAAGATTAACATGAATTCCATAACAAAAGGATGATATTGATAAAAAAAAAACTAAATCATAGAATAAGGTGCATTGTTTAGGATCGAAACTTACAGTCAAGAACATCAATGGACCGGTGAAGGTGCCTTTAGGATTAAGATCCCAATTGATTTTGGCGCTTATGAGACGATTAATGACAAAGCGACACCAATTCCATGACCCCAACTCATGGAATCGATCTAAGCTCCGAACAAGTCCCTGTTAATAAGCCCCACTCTGATGCGGTTCTATCAGACATGAGTGGACTAAGACAATAAAATCTTGGATAAATACTTTACCGCCTTCAACTTCGCTTAACATCTTTGGGATGACGTCAATATTTCTGGCTGAATGGCCATCTTTGCCAATATGTTTCCTCCATGCAAGCAACACGCCCATTTTACTCTTTGGATCATGCATCACCACCTCAAAAGGTCCACGGGGCAGTCCAAGGCAGATCTCCACGTCTGTTTCAGTGACATCTAATGAGTCCGCATCTGGTAGCTTAATCTTTCCTGTCCTAGGATAGTAATTGTCAACTAACCACCTGCACAAATAACTTTAACGAAGGCAAACAAAGTTAGTGTTGGTATATAGATCAAATGATACATCTTCCATTGCAGAGAACACATGAATATCTGTTAGATGAACATGCATATCCTGTATTGAAGAACAGTCCAGATAGATTCTAAATCTTATGTGGTATTCATCGATTATGAATTGATATTCATTCAAACTCAATATATATTAAATTCAGATATTTCTCAACCTAAGGTACAAAAAACGAAATTCATAGAAAAAAAACTGAATACCGTGGCATTTTAAGGTCTTTTAGCCTCAAAAGGCTTCCAAATCCAATAGCTATGACATCCTTTTTTTTCACATCATTAAGGTCTCCAATAGCTTCCACAAACTTATCCCATTGACCCCGATGCAATATACTAGGGAATTTCTTAGAACATTTATCTAGTGGACGACCATCATCATCTCCAGAATAAAACTCTCTTACTTCGGGATCGGCCACTTTCACCTTGCCTTTTTCCTTGTACCTTATAGCTTGCAAGTCTGTTCATTAACAAAGAGGTTAAATTATAAATAAATGGGAACTAAATAGTAATAGTAGGCTTACGAAGTTACAAACGTACCTGCATCATCCTTACAAGTTGTCTCCATTACTACATGATTAATGATATTCGCCTTGGCCTTGGCCTTTGAAACTGTTTATTCATAAAATTATTAATGATGAATGAATACAAATAGTTAAAAAGGTTCTATAATTTACAAAGAGATTTACCAATGGGTTTTCTCGTATCATTCTTTGTAGTTTTTTTCTGAACATCCTTTTTTTTGGCTTGGAGTTAGTTGGCACTTCCGTAGAGATAATGGTATATATTCATTAAAATCATCACCAGAATCCTCTTCATTTACCTGATCAATAATTTATGAATACACAAAAAAAATCATTTTAGCCTGAGAATTGTATTACTCAACAAAGAATCTAAACTGAATATTATTAACACTATTCTTACCTTTTGCCTTTCTCTTGAAAGTGTTTTTCTGAGACTTCTCAATCGCATCAACAACTTCACAACCATGGACTTCAGCACTACCAGAGGTAAGATTATTATCATGAGACACTAATGAATCCTTCGTTGCAGCTTGTTCAATTTCTTTTGCACCAAGATCTTGCTCGAGTTCGTGTGCTTCATGGCTGTGTTGAGCAAGTTGATCATCAAATGTTATTGTATTTTGTTGCATGTCCATTTTTTGAGCACGGTCAATTGCTGGATGGGATGAAAAATATATTAGTATTCATGAATATATGTAATAAAATTATGAATACTACATAATCTCACTCCATAAATAAAGCTAGCTACACATGAATAACAATGTCCTTATCATGAATATTGGTCTAGATATTTCCACATAAAACGTTATATTCATATCCAGATATTTCCAATACCAGTAATGATAAATTAATGGAAGAAATCAAACTAAGTAGTCCTAGTGAACATCCATCGTCATCCAATAAAATGTGCAGGAGTGATGAAAATGAGCAAGTTTTTAAAAACTTTGTTTGGGTAGTGGATTGCTATTTACAAAAGCAAGCACAAAAACTAAAATAATTAATACTTGTCAAGGAAACATATGAAGATCGTAACTTGTAGGAACACTATGTTCATATTTGTCACGTCCAGAGTAAATATATAACAATAAAACAGAATGTGAAAAAGCATGATGGAATTCAGAAAAAGCAAGAGATTAGTAGGTTGGCTATTCCTAATTCACTTATTCATGATATAACAAGAGGGAGAAAACTATTAATCTCCATAAAACAATTCCGTCTTCTTTAATATTCCATATTCAAGCTTAATATAACATACAAGAAACAAAGATTATTATATCCTCCAAGCTTTCTTACTCTCCATGAATAACAATGTCATTATCATGAATATGTTTTGGTCTATGCATCAATGAAAAAGTAACTATTGAAGAATAACAATCGCATTATCATGAATATCACACACCAGTCAAATGTATATCCATCAGTTCAGATTCAAAATATTATATTGGAAAAATAAAAACAACCTTTAATAAGTCTTCGACGCTTGGTGCTCTTATTTGGTGGGGAGTTGTTGCTCTTCTTTGGAGGGGAGTTCCTACTTTTCTTCTTGGGTGAGATTTTCTCTTTTGCCAACATACCTCGACCCATTCTTTCATTCCTAAACAATGAAAATAAAAAAAGTCAATTAGCCTAGTAGTTTATCTTTAAAAATCAAGTTTGCTACTATATGCATCCAGACAAAGAAATGAAGAGGCATGCCAAAATCATGTCAGCAGCAAAATAAATATATGAGCACAATGGAGGCTAGATTTACAGCAGCAAAATATGTAATTTGACACCCTAATTTTTCTAGATTTACAACAGCAAATAAATATATGAGCACAAATCATGGAGGCTAAACCCAAAAATATGCTACTGCACAATGGAAACTAAACCAAAAAATATGCTACTGCACAATGGAGGCTAAAGTAATGATAATTTGTTTTGTCTATGTTAAAAAGGTTGTTCTATAAAATCATTGACACCCTAATTAATTCAAGGTTTCTTCTTATTGTGATCTACACATGATTTCAACCTTTTTCCTCGGTCTAATATCCTCCAAATCTACAATCCCTAGCTTCCGTTGTTGTTGCTTTCAAGCAAATCAAAACAAAAATTATGAACAGTGGCCACAGATCTGAATCATGTGTCAAATAAGCCAAAACAAAGAGATCAAATTGTTAAATGTGTAGGGCTTTGCTTGTAGGAATATATAAACAAAGCCAATTTGATACGAAAGGTAGAAAAACGGCCACAATTACACATGATATAATATAAGAGCCCAAATGCAGGAATCTTCTATCCATCAAAGAGATCTCACTCACTCACGTCTTCACATCTATGGTTGGATCAAAAGCTAACTCAAACACCATTTTCATGGCCTACATACAATCAAAAAGCTAAAGTAATAACAATAAAAAAGCTATAGTGAAAACATGCATAGTTTGTGGCAACAATGTCGTGACAGTGGCCTAAAGACAGTGGAGAATTAATGCATATGGAGAGAAAGATGAGGAATTAGGGTTTACGAAGAGATACCTTGATGAAGATGGAGACGCGACGAAGGCGGAGACAGGGACGAAGACGATGAACACGTGAAGACGATGAAGCTTCAATTTTGTCTGGACGCTGATGAAGACGAAGAAGATTCTGATGTGGGGGATACAAAGAAGCTGTTGATGTGGGGAAATTGAAGAAAGAGAAAAGGAAAGAGGAAAAGATACTGGGAATAAAATCTAGAGGGATGGGATTTAGTAAAACAAACCCATCTTAAAATAATATACCTCTTTTCCTTTTAATTCTAACCATTCAATCTAGACAGATCTAAAGGTGGAGAATGATACTTTTTTTTTTTAAGCCAAATGGTAAATTTGTATTAGAAAAGGATCAAAATCCACAACTTACAAAGAGTATCAAAGGGTATCAATCAATGCCAATCCTAACAATCCAAAAGGAGCATCTATACATGTAATCTCCTTCTCATAGCATTTCCTCTCCTACCCCTTATGCTAAGTTTATGTAAAATTCTAGTCTTACAAGCACCTATTATCTCCTTTGCACAAAGATCAACATTAATAGGCCTAGCTTGAAAGATGACTTCATTTCTCATCTTCCAAGTAAAGTAAACAATGCTCTCTACTGTCATGAGTTTGCTAAGATAGATGTTATTGTTCTTCTTAGTGCACTCAAAGAACCAACTCCACCAATCACCCAAAGACAGCTTCCTTTCACCTATTCCTTGCCAGTTCAGTACAATTGCACTTACTTCCTTGATGATTCTGCAATCAAACCAAAGATGTTCCTCAGTTTCCTGTGCATTCCCACACAGAGAACATAATGGGCTGGAGATTATGCCTCAGGAGTAGAGCTTAGCAGCAGTAGGGAGCCTATTCAAAGTAGCAAGCCAGCAAGCAAAGCTCCACTTCTTAGAATGCACTTCTTTCCAAATCACAGCACACCAGGAAATCTTAGGAAACTGTGGCCTAAGAATATGATATAAGGCTGTACAATTCAGTTTGCCATTATCTCTACTTAAACTGTGATCAGATAAAGAGCTAGTCTGAGGTTGCAAAAGTAGATCATCTCTAACTTTAATCAAGCTCTTCCACATCCAAGAACTAGTACCAATAGAAGCTATATGCCAGATTCCCTGTCTTCTCATTAAATTATGTCTAGCCCAAGTGGTCCACAGATTTTCTTTGCCAATATGAATATCAAAAATAAGCCTACTCAGAAGAGACTTATTCCAGGAAAGTAATTCCTTAAAATTCAATCCACCCTCTTCCAAATCTCTACAAGTAGATTTCCAAGCCACCAAAGCTTTTCTGCTATCAATGTGTCCAAACCATAAGTATGCTCTACATATGGCTTCAATCTTCTTAATGATCTTCTTAGGAATGAGCAAGGATTGCATCCAAAATGTGAGAACACCTTCAAGCACAGCTCTCACAATCTGAGCTCTCCCAGCATATGAAGTATGTCTTGCATTCCTTCCATTGAGAATAGATCTAAGCTTATTAAGAAGAGGCTCATAGTCACTCCCTTTAAGCTTCTTAGACCATGTTTATCGGTTGAAGGTTGGGTTGTTTTGGTGGGTGGGACCCATAATAATTTTTTTTCAAAAAAAATAAATAAAATCATGGTCGCCCAAATTGTTCGACCTGAAGCCCACCAGCGACCAATATGGTCGCTCAACCATTTTCAAGGGTGGGGGACACTTGTCCCATTTCTATTGGATGGGGTTATTATTTGATAAATTTTTATTTTTAAATTTGTTTTTATATTATCTTAAAAAAATTAAAAATTATATCAAAATTCATACAAAAAAATTCTCTATAAATACAGATCAATGTTGATATGTTTTAACACATCTAAAAAACCCATTTTTATTTCACACTCTTATTTCCACACTTTTATTCTAGCCAAATGGATCCAAATGATGCATTTTTTCCACACTTTTATTCTTACGAAAATACCCAAAACTCTCAAGATTTCTCAGTCTATGCAACAAATCCAAACACTCTGTTTCCTCCGAATCCCACTCAACATACTCCCGAGCCTCAAACTGTTACAAACTCATCCTCTTCTGCAGTTTCTTGGGAGGCCATTGAAGATGTCGCACTAATGTCAGCTTGGGTGTACATCAGTGGAGATCCAATTGTCGGCACTAATCAGAAAGGTGATAACTTATGGGAAGCAGTTTACAAGATGTATGAGAAATCTCGAGAAGAAAACCCCGGTAACCTCTCAAAGCGTACTGTGGAGTCAATGAGAGCTCGTTGGTCGCGGCTCAACAAAAATGTTACGAAGTGGATTGGTTGTCACAAGGAAGCCTATAGCCAGAAAACGAGTGGAATGAGTATGGAAGATGTTGAAACAATGGCTCACCAGCTTTATAATAAGAAGACAGGATTTCCGCATACTCTTGTGTTCGAAAAAGTTATGCGCCACGTACCTAAGTGGGAGTTGAGTGATGGTGGTGGAACACGAAGGCCTCATCCAGATGCAACTGAGTCCGATGAAAAAGGTCGTGGAAGTTCTAAAAAGTCAAGAACCGATGAGGATGATGGTCCATCAGCTACTCTAGTGAGTGGTGCTTCCACAATAAGCCGTCCTACCGGTAGAAATGCGGCCAAAGCTAAAAGAAAGGGGAAAGGTGTGTCCTCTTCATCATCAAATGTTGTGATTCCGGAAGAATTCACTAATGAACTGCGTGCAATGCGGATTACGCGTGAGAAAGAACTTGAGGTAAGGATCGAACTGGAGCAGAAGAAGCTAAATGCCAACTTGTTGAATGTGTTGTTGGCAAAACCAAATCTAACTACCCAAGAAGAAGCAATCAAGAACCGCTTGTTGGCAGAGTACTTTAATTAATTGTAATTTCCTCGTGTATTTTTATTGTCGTATTTTTATTGTCGTATTTCCTCATTCACACAGATGCATGCATTATTGATTCAAAAACCAGACAAACTTTATTCACATGCACAGACAAACTTTCGTCAGTGTATAGTCATTCACACACATGCATGCATTATTGATTCAAAAACCAGACAAACATTATTCACATGCATAGACAAACTTTCGTCAGTGTATAGTCATTCATACACATGCATGCATTATTGATTTTTTGTCCAGACAAACTTTATTCACATGCATGAATTTGTTGACTCAGATCCATCTTATTGTTGACTCAGATCCATCTCTACCTCTCTTTAAATATGGTTGAGTTTATTAACATACTTACACCTAAATCTTCTCCATCCCTTCTACTTCCCTCTCATTTGCATCCAATAATGTCGGGTGGCGATTCTTCCAGTCTCAATGAAATAGATGAGTGGGAAGAACAAAATCAAACATTTGACCGCATTATCGAGGATGTGGTCATGAGAATTCCTACCATGTTACAACCCACAAACCACAATGCTAGAGCTAGGAGGCGTCATATTGAACGAATTCGTGAGGATGGCCATGAACAGTTGTTGAAAATGTATTTCTCAGTCTGTCCGGAACCAATCTACCACGAAGATATTTTTCGTCGAAGGTTTCGAATGAGAAAGCATGTCTTCGAGCGTATAATGGAGGCACTCAGTTCCGACGAGTATTTCCAACAAAGGCGTGATGCCACAGGTCGCCTAGGCATGTCTTTGATTCAAAAATGTACTGCTGCTATAAGAGTTTTAGCCTATGGAACACCACCAGACTTGCATGATGAGTGCCTGCGAATGAGCGCACAAGTGATAAGAACTTCAGTTATGAAGTTTGTAGAAGGCGTAATTTCCAACTTTGGAAAAGAATACCTCAGACGTCCAACCGAAGAAGACATGGCGCGACTTCTACACATTGGTGAACAACGTGGATTTCCGGGTATGATGGGAAGCATTGACTGCATGCATTGGGAATGGAAGAATTGTCCTACTGCTTGGGCAGGGCAATATCAAGGAAGAAGTGGGACGCCAACAATCATTTTGGAAGCCGTTGCATCCGAAGACTTGTGGATCTGGCATGCATTTTTTGGATCCCCAGGTACAAACAATGATATTAATGTGCTAGACAAATCACCCGTTTTCGATGATATTTTAGCAGGTCGTGCACCGAAAGTCAGTTACACTGTTAACGGTCGTCAAAGGGATATGGGATATTACCTAACTGATGGCATTTATCCAAAATGGGCTGCATTTGTCAAATCTATAAAATCTCCTATTATCCGGAAGCATAAATTATTTGCTCAATATCAGGAGTCTGTCAGGAAAGATGTTGAACGTGCTTTTGGTGTTCTACAAGCTCGATTCGCATTTATTAAACATCCATGCTTTCTGTGGGATCGAAATGCCATGGGGACAATTATGAATGCTTGTATCATCCTACACAATATGATAGTGGAGGATGAAAGAGACACTTATCTAAACTATACCGATCCCATAGAATTTATGAAAGATCGGACTACACATGTGAATGAAGTGGAGCACGAAGAAGACTATGTTGATCCTATTTTCAACTTCTCCACAGAACGAGTTGCAAGCTTAGCCCGGTATATGACTACTAGGGAACAACTTCGCAACAGACAGGGTCACAATGAACTTATGAACGACTTGATTGAACACATATGGGATAATTTCAATGAAGACGACTAATTATGTATTTTTTCTATTTTTCAAATTCTGCATTGCATTGTTGTGTTGGTTGAAATCATTTTTCAAGTATTGTAATCTTTGTTTTAGTTGTTCACAATTGTACTTTATTAATATAATGTTTAATTGCTACTTTGTTTTGTATTTTAATTTTTTAAATGAATTTTGAGATTTTATAATTACATTCATTTATTATATTCAATTATTATATTATAGTTATGTTATAGATATAAGAAAGTGAAAATAAAAATTAATTGAATTGATGGTCACATGAGTGATCATGGATAAATGTGGTTTTTATTGTTGTGATTGAGTGGGTTGGAAGATTGGGTAGATAAATTTATTTTTTATTTGAAAGGTGGGTGGTTGGGTTGGGAGAGTGGTCATGCATAAACATGGTCTTAGAATGAAGAGGAGTACCCAGATACTTAAAAGGGAAAAAACCTTGCTTAAATCCCAGTAAGTCAATGCACTCTTGCTTTCTTTCCACACTAAGGCCCCCAAAGAACACTTTGGTCTTATCTGGATTAGCCACTAAGCCAGACTCCCACCCAATTAACTCAGTCAAGCACTCCTTAATCATTCTCAGAGAAGAGTTATTAGGCTTGCAAAATATAAGCAAATCATCTGCAAAAGCAATATTAATCAATCCTAGCTGCTTACACTTAGGATGGAAACTGAAACCCCTCCTTTTACTCATCAATCTCATTTTCCTTGTCAATATTTCCATGACAATCACAAAGAGAAAGGGTGAAAGAGGGTCACCTTGCCTGAGCCCTCTTTTTCCTTCAAAGAATCCCCTAGGTTCACCATTGATGATAATGGAATAGCAAGGAGTTGTTACACATTCCATTATCCATCCAATCATAGTCTCAGGGAAGTTCAAGAACTGAAGAGCTTTTGCTAAATACTCCCAAGACACACAGTCATAAGCTTTCTGAAGATCAATCTGAATTAGACATCTAGGAGATGTACTATTACCGTCATAGCCCTTCACAAGATCCTGAGCAACAACAATATTATGGATGATGGACCTCCCTGGCACAAATGCACCTTGATTTTCAGAAATAATATCACCAAGAAATGAGCTAATCTTAGCAACCATGATTTTAGAAATGATTTTTAGCATTGTATTGCAACATGAAATAGGCCTGAACTCCCTTATGCTAAAAGGGTTATCCACCTTAGGAATGATGCACACAAAGGTAGCATTAGTCTGTCTGAGCAACCTCCCTCTATTGAAGATATCAATCACTGCATTCTCAATATCAGAATTCAACCAACACCAGCCATTTTTGAAGAACCAACTGCCAAAACCATCAGGCCCAGGGGATTTAATATTGCCAATATCAAACACAGCTTTTCTTACATTTTCTCTACTAGGCAAAGAACACAAGAGCTCCAGATAATCATCTTGCACCATATTACCCTCATATCCATCAAAATCAGCATTCAAGGTATGTTGATGAAACCCAAACAACCTCTTATAAAACTGGATAATCTCATCCTCAATCTCAGCTTGAGACTCCAAGTTTCTACCCTGATCATCTTTCAATGCAAATATAGTGCACCCAGCTTTCCTAGCTTTAATACCATTATAGAAAAGAGAAGAGTTCTCCTCTCCTAGCTTAAGCCAATCAACCTTAGCTTTCTGTGCAATAAAGCTATGCAATTGACTCATTCTCAGTTCAAGATCATCCTTAGCATGATTAACCACTTCTTGCTTCCTAGTATTGAAGAAATCATTCTGTAATTCCTCATTAGCCTTCTTAAGCTTCTCAACACATTCTTCCACCATAATCTCAAGCCTTCTAAACCTGCCCTTCTGTCAGTTTTTCAAAGCAATCTTTACTTTCTTTAGCTTTTCTGCAACAATATATTGAGCATTGCCTTGCACATTCTCATTCCAGATCCCCCTAACCAGATTAGAATAATCTCCTTCCTCAGTCCAATAGTTCCTGAACTTGAATGGAATCTTCTTACTTCCCTGTGTAGGATTTAAGTGAAGAATTCCAGGAGAATGATCTGAGATACTAGGGTCACTAAAAAACACATTAGAAGAAGGGAACTCCACTTCCCAATCCTTGTTGACCATCACTCTATCCAACTTATAAGCAATTCTATCATTCCCCTCTTGCTGGTTACTCCAAGTATACTTAGCCACTGAAAAAGCATGATCAACAACATCCAACCTACTCATAAGGTTAGGAAGTTCATCACTCACACTTATATTCCTCCTTCTATGGGAAACCTTCTCAGATGGATTCAGGATACAATTAAAATCTCCTAGAATAACCCAAGGACCAATAGATCCAGCTAGCACAGTCTCCATATCATTCCATAGCTCTTCTCTACCAGCCAAAAATTTGCACTGGCCATTCTTACTCTCTATAGAACAATGTAACCATTGTCTATGAATATGAATAACAGTCACATTCAGAAGAGAAGGATTCCAGGTAAGCCATATTCTACCTTTCTGGGTAGTAGAACTATTAGTCACATAACTCCAACTTGTCATCAAACAATGAGCCACATCTCTCTCTCTATCCAGGGGAACTTTAGATTCAAGCAAAGCAGCCAAACACAGCTTATTCCTCTTAATGAAATCCCTCACCATCCGAGCTCTAGGGAATGTACTACATCCCCTAGTATTCCAAGCACTAATGATTAGCTCAGTCATTAGAGATATCAATGGAGTTGCTACCCCCCCTTTCCAATCCCTTGAAACCTATTCTTCAAAGGAATTTGTGCTATCTTGTGGCCCATTTTCTTAGCTCCACCCTTCTCAACTATAGTGAAGCCATTGCTAGCAATAACATCTTGTGGCTTGCTCTGGTCTTTCTTAGCAGCTGAACTATTCACAGGAGCTTGATTAGTCTCAGGGTTTTTGGTCACAATGATAGAAGGATTATCATTACTCTTCTTTCCCTGAGACTGTTGTTGTAGAGTGTCCACATTCTCAGCATTCTTTGATTGCACTTGTTTCTTCTTATCCTTTTTACCACACATCTCAGGACCATGGCCAAACACTCTACAATTCATACAATGCCATGAGATCCATTCATACCAAACTTTTTGTTCATACATTCTACCATCTGGCCCCTTAAGAATCACCACACTTCTCTGTGCTTCTTCAACAGAAACACTTACAAGTAATCTGGCATAAGACATCTTCTTCCTACTAGTCGTCATACTATCCATACAAATAGGATTTCCAATTATACTCCCTATAACACTCAACATATGATGAGAATAGAAGATCGGATCCAAATCTTTCAACTGAACCGACACAGGCACTGATTCAAAACTAGACCAAGCCATAGCCATACCTGGTTGCCATTTCTGAAGAGCCAGAGGCTTGGACCCTGATACGCTGCACTTTGTATAGCGTAACTAGGGATTATTACATTGATTTAGGAGTATTATTATATGTGTTTCGAGCCATTGTTATGTTCTGAGATATTTATTAAGAAGTGAAGAATTGAAGATCAGAACCAAAGAATATTGAAGAGTTGAAGAAATCACCGACGGCGATCGCCATGCATCAGCGGCGATCGCGGTGGAGCAACAGAGAGGAGCCGAGAATATTTAATAAATCCGCGACCGCGGATTAATATCCGCGATCGCGGGTATTATGCTGGATTCCCCTTCGTGCGCGAGCTGGGCCGTGATTTCTGCTGGCCCATTTAATGAAGAAGCAGATGGGGCCCACTGGAAGCTGCAGCCGTAATCAACAAATTGGAAGCAAGCAGCTCAAATGCATTAGTTACCGAGCACTTGACGATCGATTTATTTCCTTTTAGTTTGTTTGTTTGGTTTATTTTCCTTTTATTCCTTTTGTTTTATTTCTTTTCTTTTCCTTTTTCCTTATTTAGTTTTAGGATATTTATCTTTTACCATATATTTTTAGGGTTAGTCTCTATTTAAGAACCCTAGTTCTTATCATCTTTTCCATCACACAATTTAGTTCTGCAACCATGAGCAGGAACTAATCTCCATTGTTTTACTTAGCGGTTGAAACCTTCAGTTATTAAGTTGTGAGATTTCTAAACTCTTGTTCTTTTCCTATGAGTTTGTATTAATTCTCTTGTTCTTCATCTATTGATTTCTATTAGTTTTGCTAGCTTGATCACCTAGTTTGATTTATAGTTTCCTATTGCTAGACTAGGAATATACGGTGAAATTCCTTGTCGTTGTAGCATTCATATCTGCATGATCTGGTAGTTGATTGCTTTTATGAAAGAGAATTGATTGCATGTTAATACTTGACGGTTGTAAGTTATTGCATGCATCCTTATGATTCCTGTGCCCTTTGCTGCTATTTCATCTAATCTTGAGAGGTTTCCCTGATTGTTGAATAATAAGTATTATCAAGACCGGTTGACCTGCTGATATATTAAAGATTGGAATAGGAACATTCCCTAGGATTGAATAGAACTTGAGATAAATCTATGATCAACTTGATTGACTATTGTGTGGATACTTGCTAGGTGAAACCCCTTCTCATCATATTCTCACCCAAACTCCCTTTGTTTGATAATTGTTATTTTTGTGTTTCATACAATCAAAACCCCCCCTGGTTACTTGTTACTTGTTCGTTAGTTGGTATTTCGCTTGACTGCATAGCGATTGGTGTTTTGATTCCCTAGGGTTCGACCTCTACTTGCTTGCTATACTTTAGTTAGTGTTTAGAGTTTTCTTTGATTCGGCACTATGACTTTAGCCTCATCAGACCCTCCAATGAGCCAAGGTCTTTGCTCCATGATCCAATCCAAGCACTCTGCCTCTTTAAATTTGAAGATCCAGATCCCATTTTTCCTCATGTGAATCTCAGGTATCTCAGAATCCCAGTTTTCTCTCACAAACTTGTTCATCTCATTCATTGACAGATTCTTGCCAAGAACTCCACCAATCAATACAGCTCGCCAGCTATTAACCTCAGATCTTACTTCCTCCTCCGTGAAACAATAGATTTCTTTGTTAATCTCAGTGAAGTGATCAAGATCAACCACATTCTGAGGTTTAGAGTCAACTTTCCCCTTTCCTTTGGCAAGATCCATCACAGATTCCATTCCTTCCCCTGTAATCTTGCTTCCTGTTAGATCTGGGTCTCGACTAACCTTAGGAAGCCAAGAATTCACCACAGGAGCAACTAGATTGGCCGATCCCTTCGAATTGGTAGAATTGATAGAAATTCCCTTCGAAGAACTAGGGTTTCCAGAATTCAGTGTCGGGAATTCCTCCTCCACCAATTCGACTTCATCATCACCACAACAATCCTTCTGATATTGTGCACACGATCGAGCTTGTTTCCTGGTGAGAATTCTCACCGGAGGAGCTCTGTTCACCACCGGCGTAACCATCACGCACAATTCTGTTAGGCCCAACTGTCATGCTTCGTTCCCCCAATCAGAGAGAGAGAGAAAACGAAATTCAGAATGATACTCTTGTTTCACCATAAAATGTTGTTTCATCAGATCTTAAATCGGTAGTATGATACGCCTCTATACAATTTAGGAGGTGGCCTCGTGTTCTGGCTATCCGAGTTTGGTTACATAATTTTCGATATCGTAATTGTACCGTAAAATTGTATATGCATTAGGCTAGAACCTCCACGGCATCCAAATAAATGGTTTGAAAAAATGCTACAAGGTTAATATAAAGAATAGACACAACTATCTCGTGTCTAAACATTTTGAAAAAAAAAGTAGGTACCTTATCTCCTTGAATTACCGATAACAAGAATTTAATCTAGTTATGATTACAGTCCTTAGATACTAGAGCATCAGTAGCCCAAAAAGGCCATTGGCTTCTCTACGACAATAAAATCTATATATATATATATATATATATATATATATAAGTTGGATACCGGTTTCATTTACCTTTTATTTTTGGCCTGTTATAATTGGGCCTAGCATGGGAATACTACATTGCTGTAATGTTATCTTCCATTTGGGGAAAAAAATAAATTCGGAGGTTGATGAAACATGATTCAAAGCTTCCTCCATCTTCCTGCAACAAAGAAGGAATCGATTAAAATCCAATCATCCATGGCGTCCAAGGACAAGAAGGCTCCGAAATCCTCAAGCAATCGTAATGACAGAATTTGTACCCTTGCCGATCTCAATCGCCCCTCCGGCCCTGATTCCGACAGTGACTTTGATAGCCCTCAGGAGTATTATACCGGCGGCTAGAAGAGGTCGGTCATTTCTCTCCTTCTGCGTTTAGTTCTTTTCCCTGCCTATAACAATCTCTGTTGAATGAATCAAGGTCTATTCAGAAGCTTTGGATTTCTTTCCCCAAGCCCTATAATCGACTTTTAAAAAATGCTTAATTCTTCTATAATGATTGTATTGTAGAATGATTAGGCATAATGCTTATTTGATTTCCATTTCAATTGTGGTTGATTACATTCGCTAATGTGCCTTTTTATGATCATTCTGTGTTATGGAATCAAATTCTCCTCGAAGGACTATTGTGAATTATCTGAGTTTTCATGTTGTCAATGCTCATATTTTGGGAACGTGAACAACAAATTATTTTCAGGAATATGTACAACTTGCATATAAATCCCAGTATTTGTGATCATCCATCGTATCAGGGATTAGATATGGCTAGGTTGAACAACACCAGAAATATTCTTGAGGACTTTGTAAGAGAAGGATCATTCAAATGGTTAGTGGGAAACCGAAGCTCATTCGACGAAGAGGTTGAAGATATAGGGCAACAAACTTCTGGAGATAAATCCTGGTTACTTGAACTCTCCTATGTAGCTAATGTTGTTGTCAGAAGATGTTCAAGGTAACCATTTGAACCTCCATTTAGTGTTATTTCATTGTTTTAATCCTGGTCTTCCTTTGTATTTAGTGTCATTTATAGCTATCATTTATCTGCATTTAGTATTGGTGGCCGTTTCTTTCTTTATTTTTTTTTCCACAAATGGATTCATTCATTTAACAATTCAGTATTGGTTGATTTTTCTCCTTCAATTTCTGTAGGTCGGTTCTTTTGCTGCATTATATATACAGAAATTTTCTGTCATTTGGAGAGTAGTTGTATTCCCCTCCCCAATTCTCTCCCTGATAACGATTTTCTATACCCATGTTGTCACATCTCACAATTCAATAGTTTAATCGTTGAATTACTCAGTTTCAGCAAGCTAAAATTTAGCAAAATTATGCTCCCTTGAGATGCTACAAAGCAGAAGATAAAAAGTTTGATCCATTTGAGCAAATAAAAATGCAGAAGATAAAAAGTTTGATCCATTTGAGCAAATAAAAATGCAGAAGAAGATTAGAGCCCAGTTGCAGCAACCGAAGAAAGGAGGTCCAGATAGCGGAATTTTAATTTGTAAATTAGCTGAAGAGTTGTATGATCTTATTCTTCCCCTCTGTGCTCTCAAACTAGCCTTTGACAATGCTTAAATTCATAATTTAGTCATAATTTATCTTCTAACTGAAGTACAATATCAATGGTATCATTTCTACAACAACATTATAATTTAGTGCTTTCTTAATCTGTATGATCATATTTTGATATCAGATTCTTTTTTTAAAAACCTTATATGTCCTTGTTGATAGCACTGAAGTCAGGATCCATTTTCATGTTCTTACTAGACATACCGATATGCTTACATGCTTTTACAACAGAAAGGTATAACCGGCCAATGCCCAAACTAAGAAACAAGATCTCTGATTCAGATAAATATGAAGACAGAGTTGCTCCGTCTGGAACTTTGAACATAGTGCAGTTGTGCCACATTATGCTTTTTCATCAAGGAAAGGATGATGACTATAATGGACCTATGAATACAGAAAACAATTTACACTGGAAGGTTCACAAGCTGAATATTTCTGGTATGTTGTTGAGTTCAGATTATATGATTTCGCTACCAGCTGAAGACACTGTCAAGAAGCAAACACAAGGATGATGAAATGGTGAAGATGATTCCGGTATGTTGTTGAGTTCAGATTATATGATTGGGTTTAAATTACTCTGTATAGGGAATTCAAGAGTACGTTTGCATACTTTTTTTTATTTGAATACACTTAGTTTTCTTTTTGGTATAGTATTTATGGTTTGTATATTGGTTTGTAATGTTTACTACGTTTTTTCCGGATGACATTTATCTGTCAAGCACCTCTGCGACCCCGGTTTTTTATAGTCCGAATATTTCTGAAATATGCATTTTAAAGGAATCGCTTGGGTAAGTGGTCCTGTCATATGGTTTAAGTAACACTTTCCTTTTATATGTATCTGTTCCATCTAAACCCGTTGTATGGTTTTGTTTTCATGTTCAGGGGGCAATGTTGGTGTTGTTGCTAAACCTGTGAAAGTAAGCAAAATCGAACTTTGCATACTGAGCCAACTGCTCGATCTTGGTCGCTCTAATGAAGCAATGGAAAAAAAGTGAGAACCTCTACGCATGCTAATATATAGTTGTAGTTTTATGATGACTTCAAATCAACTGTTACGTTTACCCTAATATTTTTCCACTTGGTAACCTAATGAAAGCCTATGGTCTTGCGCAGGAGGTTAGGCTAAGGCGCTAAGCACTCAATCTCAAGAATTGAACCTCCAATGTAAATTGGTTCTAAAGCTTTCAATAATATTTTGAGTATTCTCCCCATGTGAACAAGGTTTGCTACTATACTGAAATCTTCAGCTTGCTATTGGGGAATCTACATGATTTTTTTATTTACTTTGGAGGCAAATCCACCTTATAACTTCAAAATGAAAGATTGCGTAGGTTGTTGTTTTCCATTAGCTTGGTGAAATCAGGTATAGTTTCACTTTCTAATATTTCCTTGGGCTTATGGAGCTATATAAAGGGTGATTTGCTAACTGAAAATGTATTGATAATTGATAACCAAGCATAGTGCTTTTGAAATCAGGTATAGTTTTTTCTTACTGATGGGAAATATGCAACACGCTTATTCTGCTGGGAGGCCAACTGGTGTTGCTCAGGCGATTGGGCATAAGCAGCTTGAAAAGAGATGCTAATAGTAAGTTCATTTTTGGCTCATCATGCAATACATTGAAATATGAATTAGTTTTGTGTAACTGTGGGTTCCATTACTGGCATTATTTCAATTGAGACTTTTCACTAATTGGTTAACCCATAGCCAAAACGTTTTAGTTAATTGTAATAGAACTGCATTGAGACTCAGCTTTGATTATTGTGTATTCCTTTACTTGCATTATGTTAATGGGGATTAATATTTGAATGTCATTGAGGATTGATTTTGAATGGGTTGTTCAGTTGAAATGTGGAATTAGATTGAGGAAAGTTGAAAGATTATTGAGGAAAGTCCTAGATCAAGATTCACTAATAAGATTATTGGATAGCTAAAGTGTTGAGAAGCTGAAGCATACTTGAGTAAGATAACATAATGTGCACCAAGCCACTCATCTCCATTAAATTTATATTTATTTACCCCTTCGATGGATTTGCAAACCAAAACTTACTTATAAGCTTGAATAGGCCGACTTGAGTGATGAACCGTTGTGGAACTAAGTTGAAAGATTCTTATGCTCAATCTATAAAAATAATCTCTATTATACATTTTCTATGTTTATAATAAGTTTTACTGAATACAGTTTTTGTGGGGACAACTTCAGGAAGTTGCTGATGCGGATGAAAGTGCCATGGTTAGTGTAATTGGTTTAGATTCAGAAAAGGTTGTGCGTTGCTGCTACCAAAGAAGTGGAAGAATATCACAAACTTCGAATAGCTAATTTTCATTGCCTGATAACGTTTTTCTATACCCATGTTGTCACTTACTCTCATTCATATTAAATTTAGGCAATGGCTATATGCACGCGAATCGAGGCATATATGCACGCGATTCTGTGCGCGCAACTTATGCACACGCATTTGTGCGCAGGTCTTATGCGCATACGTGTTTTACGGGGTATTACGGGTACTTTTCGTAAATTTTCAGAGTCTGTAACAACTTGTGCGCTTAACTACTGCGCACAGGTTGAAAATCTGTGCGCCGTGTTTCTGCGCACTGTTCAAACATAGTAGCCGTTGAAATTTTTGAAAAAAGTAGCTGTTAAATGTAAAACTGTGCGCTTAGGTTCTGCGCACAGATGCTTTAGGGTTTGGGTTTGTGCGCGGATGGTTAGCGCACGGGTCTTTACAGTTTAGGATCCATCCATTTGGACCACAACGGTCATAAATGTGCCTATATAAAGCCATAATCTCTTCGTTTCCAACAAATTCATTCAAAACCTCTTCGTTTTCCAACAAATTCATTCAAAATGTCTCGTCGTAATCAAAACTCTCGTATGTTAGAGTTGATTAATCAAAGTTGTGAAGATAGTGATGAAAAACACGATTGTGATAGCGGATCACAAGAAGAGGAAGACGACCCGAACGACGACGAATGGTTGGATGGTTTCTTAGAAGACGAAGAGTTCGGCGACTGGGATCCGAGTGGTGAATTTGTGGTTAGTATAATATGTTATAATTAGCTTTATATGGTAGCGTAATTAGTTTCAAATTAGTTTCATATGCTAGCCTAATTAGTTTCTTATGCTGGCCTAATTAGTTTCTTATGCTAGCCTAATTAGTTTCATATGATGGCCTAATTAGATTCATATGCTAGCCTAATTAGTTTCATATGATAGCCTAATTAGTTTCATATGATAGCCTAATTAGTTTAAAGTAATGATTCGTATTTTGCCTTGTTATTTTGGTAGTACTGTAATTGACGCTCTACAATTACGTATAGGGGAAAGATTATTCGGATTATTTTAGAACCGCACAATATTGGGATACTCCGCAAGAATTGTACGAGTGGGCGAGAGATAGAGGAAAGGAGTTAGTGATAGCTTTGGTAACGCGTAATTCAAGTCCGTACCAAATAAGTATTGTGTGCGATAGATTTGGAAAACCAAGATCTGGGAGGCCAAAGGTGAACAAAGAGAATCCAGAGTTGCCTGTTCCTAGGCTTAGAAAGTCGAAGTCGAAGAAGTGTGAGTGTAGATTTCAGCTACTGGCAGTGCGAAAGAAAAACATTCCCGGGGTCGCAAGAGAAAAATGGATTTTAGGTGTGATAGAAGATCGGCATAACCATGTGCTACTTGCTAGTTTTCATGGGAATGCATTCATGGGTCAAATCACGGAGGAGCAAGAGCTTTGTGCTAGGCGGTGGGGAGATGGAACTGGACGCAAGACGCCAAAAGAAATTATCTCTAAATTGAGGGAGAAGTACCCTGGTAATGTTACTTCAAGGAGACAAGTTGCAAACTTTTCGCAGAAGGAGAATTACGAAGATCGCGGAGAGCTAAATGTGACACAGTGGTCGCTTAAGTTTTTGCGAGACCACGACTACGTAGTTCACCCACATAGAGACACGACAAACGGCGAGGTTGCAATATTATTCTTTGCTAACCAAGAGTCGTTGCGTTTGTTGAAGAAGTACCCGTACGTGGTAATTATCGATGCGACGTACAAGACAAACAAGTAAGTCTCTACAATACCTTGGTCGATATTTAGTTCGGATAATGATATATGTTATGTAGTGATATATGTTAATGTTTCAATAGATATGAAATGCCGCTCGTAGAGATCGTTGGATTCACCAGTACACACAAGACGTTCAACATCGCGTATGCATTCACTAAAGCGGAAAGGATTTATCATTACACATGGATAATGATTCAATTGAAGTCATTATTCATAGATTTGGGAGTGATGCCAACGGCTATAATGACAGATTGCGAAGACGCGCTGATAAAAGGGATAAAGACTGTTTTCGGGAGCGAAGTTCAACATCTGTTGTGTTGGGTGCATATCAAACACAACATTGAGACACATGCTTCGACCATCCTAAAGAGACAAATTAAAGTGGAAGCCTTTGCAGGACAATGTTGGGGACTATTTTGCTCAGCTACTGAAGAGACCTATGAACTACGGCTCGAACAGTTGAAGAGATCTTGGAAGAGCGGCCTTGTGGGATACGTCGAGAGAACATGGCTTAATCCTCACAAGATAAGCATAGTGAGGGCTTGGACAGATCATAAGCTTCATTTCCTTACGAGGACTTCAAACAGGTAAATATTGATATTTTTTAGTTAAGACGATTATATCATAACGGCGTACTTTCTTAATTTACCAACTTAACTGTTTTTTAGAGTTGAAGGGATGCACAAGGTTTTGAAAGATATTATTGGTTCCAGCAGAGGGGGCTTTAACAGAGTGATCGTACGGATCCATCATTCAGTACTCCTTCAGATTCATTCAATTAGGGCGAGCATGAACATGTCTCTCTCCAAACGACCAACTAATTTTGATGATCCAAACATGCATCCGCTTGGAAGGGCTATTTTTTCCCGACTATTCTACAAAGTGTCACACAAGTCTTTTGATCATTTGTTGGCTACTTATGAGATCATGTTGACGGGGAAATTTCCTGAACAATGCACCGACCATTGGGTGAGGAATTGTCTTGGGTTGCCGTGCGTCCATCAAATTGCACATGCTATCATTTCAAACACACCCCTGATTGAGGATGACATTCACCCGTTCTGGAGGGATTTGCATTGGGACGACACTCCTGAAACAGAAGACGACCCAAATCTGAAGGTCCGAATGAACATTATAGAGTTGTGACTCCATGAAATGTTCACCAAGTTGGAACTAAGAACCTTGAAGAAAAGCACGGCATACCAGCTAGGTGAGTTGTATCAGGACTTGGAGCATCCTGAACTAACTACCTTGAAAGAACCGACAAATGTGAAAAGAAAAGGCAGGCCAAAGGGTGCAAAGAACAAGGATAAGGAGGAGGTTGACAGTGAAAAAAGCGGGTTTAGAAATTATATACCGAATAAAGCTCGTGCGGTGTCACCGGATCCGTAGTCGTCGTCGCCAGAACCCGAGTCGCCGGAACCCTACCAGCCGCCGGAACCCTAGCCCTCGCCGGAATATTCGCCGGAATTGTCGCCGGAGGAGCATTTGCCGCTGCCAACGCCGCTCGAGTCGCATACCGCGGGCCACCTCCATCCACCAAGGCTTCATCGTCGGACAAGGTCGCCGGAGGTGGCTCTGTTGTGACGGAGGTCGTCGGAGGTGTCGGGATCGGGACGAAAGTGGTTTCTTCGGGAGCGAAGGCCGCCGTCGGAAGTGGAAAACGGAGAAGAAGAAGGAGAAAGAAGAAGAAGAAGACGTCGGGTAGGTTAAAAAGAACTCGTGCGCAGATACGTTGCGCACGGATCTTATACGCAATACGTCTGCGCATAAGGTTTTAGAATTCAAAACGTTGTGCGCAGATGTTTTGCGCACAGGTTCTTTTTAAACGCGTGTCATCAGCGCATTAATTTGTCAGACGACGCCAGCAATTTCATTTTATTCCCAAAATACCCCTGTGCACTTAACAACTGCGCATATACTAATGCGCATAAGAACTGCGCACAGATTGGCGTGCATATAGTGAAAAAGTCGCGTGTATATAGGCGTTTCGTAAATTTATCTCAATCTAATTCATCTCTCCTCAATAGGGTAACTCACTAACTATGCAGTATCTGGACTCAGGAGGTGTAAAAAGGAATTAAACTTGTGTTGTTCAAAAATTTTAAAAAACATTTATAATAAAATAATATTATTATATTGTTATTTAATAAAAATATTGTTGTTTTTTAATTTAAATGAAATAAAATATGTTAAAAGTGGGTCCCTCCATGAGTTTTGAGAAGTTCGGGTTGTTTCGGGTTTGACCCAACGGATTTGAGTCGAAAACGGGTTCACACACTTTTTTGGGTCGGGTTGGATCGAGTATTTTTTGGGTCAGGTCGGATCGACTCAGCTGTCTGGGTCAGCTTTTGACAGGTCTAACCGTAGCATATAATATTTGCTTTCAAGACTTACTCTATTGGATTTTGAGTTGGAAATATTTGCTACAATTTTTAGGGTGTATTCTTCTTATTCTTTGTGCTCTTCATATACGTTAATTTTAGTTTTTTTCTTAGATATCTACACATATATATACATGGCTCGAAGGCTTGAGTCGGTTAGGGGCTGAATTTTGTTCAGAAATTCTTCACACTTCCAGGAATCAACATCAATTTTTTAGTTTCTAATTGGTTAACTGTTGTACAGTCAGGTGTGTTCATGATTTTTGGAATTATATAACGACAAAATCTTCTCTGCCTTGCTTGAATTTGTAGATCAAAATATCGACCACTCGACAGACGAAAAGTGTATGTGGTTTTTCATAATCAATTATGCATCTTTGCAGGTTAAAAATGACTCACATGAGAATCTAAAAAAATTCGACTGAATAACCAAGAAAAGATATAGGAGAAATTGACACCGGATCTCCCTTTCAATTTGCACGAGCTGCTACAAGCTTATTCGACAACACCATTTCCTCTCCAGGATCAAAACTTGCTCCGTTCAAGAATGAAAACTCGGTGACATTTTGTGTATAAAGACATCTGAGATTGTTTGATGTTTTACAAGGGTCTAAGCATATACACTACGAGAGTATAAACCTCAAGCATCGTTGACTGGCTTGCAATCCCATAAGAACAAAACCAAGTTCATAAATTTGTTTGTTTTGTCATTTAGATGACGAATACAATTAGGCAAACCATGAGCGACACTTATTTATTAGAACTCAAGATCTATTAATTATATTTTTTCCATTTTATTCAGAACTTTACCATTTTATCTTATAAGGAAAAAGAAAAATCAAGCTATCAATGTTTATGTATATTAATGTATGACCTAATTAGACAAATTATATTATATTATTATACACTTTTTCACTAGCTTGATTATGTTAAAAGACTTCATCGATTTCCGGTATTTAAACTATGTTTTCCCAAATTTGTAAAAAAATATTGTGTTTACAAACAATACAATGACGTTTTTCCTAAACAAAGAGACACACGCGTAGCCCGGACTCTTAATTCCTATCTAAATCTAATATATTCACAATATTTGATTAACTTCAACGTGTTAAGATATATGCTTTAACCTATGATGGTAATTAAATCAGTATAAACGCGTTAGGCTACTGGTACCTATTCAATGCATGAACTAATTCATTATCATAAACATTCATGAATTTTAATAAAAACCCTTCATCTTCTCTTAGTTGCAAACAATATAATTAATATCTACATTTCTTCATATTCTTCAACTCCATAATATCAAATTTAGTTAATCAATGCACTCAATAAATTTTAAACACTAAACAATTGTTAGTATTTATTAATACAAATTAGTCTAACAAAATATATCTATATCGAATTGGTGATAATGTGAGGTGAGAAGTTGTAATTTAGCCATATACATAATTTTTGTTTTATATACGTGCCATGTTTTTATTAAAATAAATGAAAAGAAAAAATTTAAATTAAAGAAAAAAAGGTCGTTCATCATCAACCTCCTTCGTTTGAAGATCTCCGTCTTCTCTTCATCTCCACTGTCGTCCGACGCCTATCTACACCCTAAATCGTCTATTTATAACATTATACTATATACAAAAATCCGTAATTGCCCCGCGCTACGCGCGGTGGTCTGGATCTAGTACTTTAACAAAAGCAAATTTATGAAGAGCATATTATATGTCCTGAATTATTGTACGAATCTTCCACGAAATGTGAATGTTTATTGTGTTTTATTTTTATTTTTTGAAAGGAAATGTTCAATACTAATTTTTTTTTCCCAAAAGCAAACAATTGAATTTAGAATTTAGTAAGAGATTATAATCATGCTTTTAAAATGAATAATTCTTTGAGAGCGTTTTGGATAGGTAGTTCACAACAACCCTTTATCTATGTTTTAAATGTTCTATACTCTCGGAAAAAGATCACATGAGGACAAGGGCTTAAGAAAGGAATAAGGATGTACCACAACCGTTGATCTTGACCTTCTACCTTCTATCTTCTAATCTCAACCGTCCATGATAAAAGAGAGATTTCACGCTATTCTTCTTCTTCCAAGCCCGCATCTTCTCTTCTTGCTCTCTTTTTCAATCATGTTGCTCGCTTCTTTGCTCACCTTCTTCCTCACCTCTCATATGCGTTCTTCTGCTCGTTTTTTGCTCGCGTTATCACTTCTTCTCTCACGTCTCCCTTTCTCGTTTTGAAACAGGTATTTTTAATTTATAGCTTTGATTTTGTGTTCTATTGATTATTCGATCTAACTGGAAGTTCTTATACCTTTGTTTATGTTTTTTGTTCATTGTAGTGTAGTTTCGAGGTTGTATTCCTCACTTTGAATAAAATGGAATTGGTGACAATGAGTTTGGAATTCCTTACATTGAATTTGGATTTGCTTAGCTTGATTTGATTGTGAGTGTTGTGTGTGCGTTGTAACTTGTTCTTGGAGGTTGTTGTATGAATCAGATTCGTCTGGTTGTAGTACTTTTTAAAACCAAATTGTTCTTTAACAAGGGAAATTACAGAAAATTATTTATCTTCTACTTCTTGTCGTCATGTGAACACATGTGTTTTTGTATGAACACATATGCTTTTACAAATGAACACATGAGTTCCTTTGATTGTCTTTTCATGTCTATACCAACAAGTTTGCTATTAATTATATCCATATGAACACCTATGTTTTTGGAGACAGACACATACTTAACATCCCTATTATACTTGTTTAGATATCTACTTATGTGATACATGTGAACACATTGACATCTATATAAGAACACATATTCCTTTTATAATGAAATGCTAACTCAGATCTTTATTTTTGTATTTTATATTCTATTAATTATTTTCAAATTAACAAATACTTTCTTTGACATGAACACAATGATATCCAGGAATGAACATAAGTTCTTTTAGCAATGAACACACTGATACAAAAACTAATCATAGGTTTTTATCTTGTTGTTAGCTAAGTGAACTTGTCTTATATCTCTCCTAGCATAAATGCTCAGTATTATACTCTTGTGTGTTGACATTAATACTAAAGGATTTTTTGTGTGTGATAAAGGAACAAAAGAGATTGTTTGTAAGTTCAAGCGAAGTTGAGCCTCTATTGAAACCCCAACGAAGAAAGTCTACATTTTAGAAATTTGTTGGTGTTACATCGGATCAAGTTAATGTTCATCCTTCTCAACAAGCAAACAATAAGCTCAAAAGGAGACAATTAGGGGCACCCAAGAAGTTGGTCAACAAAGCAACGTCGAACATGTTTCATTTGTAGTCATCTTGGACAGAACTTCATTGCATGCCCTCCATTAGTGGCTACATTTTTATTTTTCATTTTATGTTTTTGTTTTTGATGTAATGAATTAGATACCAAACTTTGTCAAATATTTTTCTTTATGTTAGTCTTTCATAAATTCCTATTGTAACTTTCGCCATTTGAATGAACACACAAAGACTTATCCACGTACACAAAGTTTATGAGTTTCACACTTTCTACTTTTGATGTTCATGAACGGAGATGTTCTCAATATCCAGTATGAACACATATGCCAAGATATATGACCACATTTTGCTTACGAGACGAACACAATTAGATTTAAACATTAACAAAATTATATTTTACTTTTGATATTCATGAACATATTGGTTCTTCTATCTAACAGACGAAATCATATGGCTAGACATATGAACACATATGTCTAGATATATGAACACATATTGGTTTGGATATGAACACAACTAGATTTAATAATGAAGAAATATATATTCCAGTTTTGATATTCATGAACACATATATGCTTCTATCTGAAAGATGAACACATATGGCTTGAGAGATGAACACAAGTAGAATAATGATTAACAAAGTTATAATCCACGCGTGATATTCTCAATCTGTTTGATGAACACAAATGGCTAGACAAATGAACACATATGCCTTAAGCAATGTACACAAAAAGAGTTAATCATATATATATTTAAGTACTAATATATGCAAACAACAAACCTACTTTTTACATAACTTGTCTACTAAACTCAACAATCAAATCTCCTAATTCTACTTCCTACTACCTCCCTTACTAATTTGAATTTCTTCTATAATAACGATCATAATTTTTTTTATAGAGGTTACAAATCACTTTTGCTCGAAGATGGAGTTGGTGTTTTGGTCTTTTCAACTTTGTCTTGTACATATTTGCTTCTGGGTTCCATATGATGTTGAAACTGTTTTATTACCAATGGATATTGTCCCATGAGCTAATTTCTTCACTTTTATCACCTATAATTCATAAACATCAGGGACACAAAAGTGTTAGCATATAAACACATGGGACAGTTACAGAAGAACACATTTCCATTCACTCATGAACACACACAAGAATGTTAATGAACACAAAATGCATGACATCCACACATACATATTATGTTCAATGTGCACACAAAAGCATTATTATCTGAACACATGTGCTTTCACCATTGAACACACGTGGCTTAGATCATGAACACATGTTTCTTAGATGATGAAAACCTATTTTTCATATGAACTGCAGATACATGAATTAGTTGATGAACACATACATATTCTCTGATGAACACATATGGCTTACATGATGAACACATGTCTTACATACTAACAGAACATACATGACCTAGTTGATGAACACATACATATATTTTAATGAACACATACATATTAATGCACATAAAAGAATTAGTATATGAACACATGTGCTTTCACCAATGAACACACGTGTTTTAGATGATGAACACTTGTTTTTCGTATTATTTGAATATACATGAATTTGTTGATGAACACGAACATATTTTTTGATGAACACATATAACTTACATGATGAACACATGCCTTCCATATTAACAGAACAAACATGACCCAGTTCATGAACACATACATATAAATTGATGAACACATACCAATAAATTGATGAACACATACCAATAAATAGATGAACACTGATACGCTGCACTTTGTATAGCGTAACTAGGGATTATTATATTGTTTTAGAAGTGTTATCTTATGTGTTTCGAGTCATTGTTATGTTCTGAGATATTTATTAAGAAGTGAAGAAATGGAGATCAGAACCGAAGAAGATTGAAGACTTAAAGAAATCACCGATGGCGATCGCCATGGATCAGCGGCGATCGCGGTGGAGCAACAGAGACCAAAGTCGAGGATTTATGAAATCCGCGACCGCGGATTAATATCCGCTGAAGGTAGATGGACCGCTCGTTAGTGGGCTTTGCAAGCAGGCTGTTGGGTCAAATATCGGAAGCAAGCACGTGAAATTAATTCACGTGAGAAGCAAGCAGCTCAAAGCTTAAAGCCGAGCGCCGCCTTTTGTTACGTTTCTTTCCTTGTTTTGTTTTGTTTTATTTCTTTTCCTTTTATCTTATTATTTCGTTTAGGATATATCTTTTACCATATATTTTTAGGGTTAGTCTCTATTTAAGAACCCTAGCCTCTATCATCTTTATCATCTTCTTTTCCATCAGACAATTTAGTTCTGCAACCATGAGCAGGAACTAATCTCCATTGTTTTACTTAGCGGTTGAAACCTTCAGTTATTAAGTTGTGAGATTTCTAAACTCTTGTTCTTTTCCTATGGGTTTGTATTAATTCTCTTGTTCTTCATCTATTGATTTCTATTAGTTTTACTGGCTTGATCACCTAGTTTGATTGATAGTTTTCTATTGCTAGACTAGGAATATACGGTGGAATTCCTTGTCATTGTAGCATTCATATCTGCATGATCTGGTAGTTGATTGCTTTTATGAAAGAGAATTGATTGCATGTTAATACTTGACGGTTGTAAGTTATTGCATGCATCCTTATGATTCCTGTGCCCTTTGCTGCTATTTCATCTAATCTTGAGAGGTCTCCCTGATTGTTGAATAGTAAGTATTATCAGGACCGGTTGGCCTGATGATATATTAAAGATTGGAATAGGAACATTCTCTAGGATTGAATAGAACTTGAGATAAATCTATGATCAACTTGATTAACTGTTGTGTGGATACTTGCTAGGTGAAACCCTTTCTCATCATATTCTCACCCAAACTTCCTCTGCTTGTTACTGGTTACTTGCGTGTTCTTGCAATCAAACCCCCCCCCTTTTTGGTTACTTGTTAGTAGTTGATATTTCACTTGACTACATTGATTTGGTGTTTTGATTCCCTTGGGTTCGACCTCTACTTACTTGCTATACTCTAGTTAGTGTTTAGGGTTTTCTTTGATTTGGCACTACGACTTTAGCCTCATCAAATTTGGCGCCGTTGCCGGGGAATTGAATTATTCCAATTCTGTGCTAATTGTGACTTATCAACTATTTGGTGTGAACCTTTATGGTTCAGACTCGTGCTACTGATTCATCTCTTGTTTCCTTTGACCCAGAGATTGAAAGGACGTTCCTTCGGAACCGAAGAGCAGCTCTGAACCAAGAGAACGAGATGGGTGATCGACATGGACCACCATTGCCTACTATGAGGCAACTCAATGCCCCAGACTTAAACCAACAACCTTTAGCAGTGAGGTTTCCTGAGATTGAAGAAGATGTGAATTTTGAATTAAAAGCTGGTTTAATTCATGAGCTTCCACACTTCCATGGCTTAGCAGGAGAAGATCCCAACAAACACTTGGCTCAATTCCATGCCATGTGTTCTAGTATGAAGCCAAGAGGTGTTACTGAGGAGCAGGTCATGATGAGAGCTTTCGGATTTACTCTGAAAGACGTTGCGAATGATTGGCTCTATTATCAAGCTCCAGGGAGTATTGATACATGGGCTAAGATGAAAAAGGTCTTTTTAGAGAAATATTTTCCAGCCACAAAACTGAGCAGCTTGAAGAAGGAGATCACAAATCTTCAACAACATTCAACTGAGAGTCTCTATGAGTATTATGAGAGATTTAAGAAGCTTTGCTCAAGCTGCCCATTCCATAGTTATACTGACCATGATCTTCTTATGTACTTATTTAGTGGCCTGATTGATGAGGACCGTCGAATGGTAAACGCATCTTGTGGAGGTAATTTTCTGAAACTAACTATACCTCAGGCCACTGAAATGTTTGAAGAGCTGGCTGAAAGTTCAAGGTAGTTTAGCAGTAGACAGGGATCCTACTCAGTCAAAGCAATTAATTCAGATCAATTACAGACTGACATGAATGAGTTGAAAGAGGTGGTAAAGGCTTTGATGCTGAAAATGCTTCCCTTCATGATCCCAATGCTGAGGTAAACGTTGTTGGTGGATGGCAACCAAGGCCAAGGTATGACTCTTCTAATATTAATTATCAGCAACCTAGACCTCAGAATTCTATGACTGCTGAAGATATGATCAAGTCCTTAGCTCAGACTGTGATGCAACAAAACGCTAAGACGGAATCAAGCATCCAAAATCTTGAAAATCAGTTAGGACAGATTGCTCAAGCTGTGAGTAAATTAGAGGCCACGGAACCGGTAAGAAACCCGAGAGAGAACGTCAGTGCAGTATTCTTGAGGAGCGGAAAAACTTTAAATGACTGTTCTGTGCCAAAACCACGATTGCCAGATCCGAGTGGCGATCGCCATGAGATTACAGAGAGCAAAACAGGGTCTGCATCGCGACCGCGATCGCCATATGGCGATGGCGATCGCCATTCCATTCCAGTAGCTGAGGTGCAAAATCATCCGCGACCGCGATCGCCAGTTGTTGATGGCGATCGCCGGGAGCCCCCTGAGTACACTGACGATTATATTCGCCCGAATTTTCCCCCTCTGTTTTCTCAAAAGCCTGTCGCCCCCTTTCCTGAGGCATTGAAGGATACTCGAAGGCTGGAGAACGACAACGAAATCTTCGAAACCTTTAGTAGGTGTGAGGTAAACATTCCTTTGCTTAAACTTGTTAAGAGTATTCCTACATTTGCTAAGTTTTTGAAAGAAGTTTTCACTATCAAAAGAAATCAAAAACTGAAAGGAAATAAGAAAGTTGAAATAAGTGAACAAGTTTCTGCAGTGTTTCAAAAACGCATGCCTAAGAAATGTGGTGATCCAGGCATATTTAGCATTCCATGTGTGATTGGTGAAACTAAATTTGACAAAGCCATGCTAGATTTAGGTGCATCAATCAATGTTTTTCCTTACTCTTTGTATGAATCACTAGGCTTAGGACCCTTGCATAAAACAGGAACTATTATTCAACTTGCTGATAGGTCTACTGTGTATCCGAAAGGGGTTGTTGAGGATGTTCTTGTTATGGTTGGTGATCTGATTTTTCCTGCTGATTTCTTTGTATTAGATATGGAGCATGCTAATAATGTCACACCTATACTGTTAGGAAGACCTTTCATGAAAACTGCACAAACTAAATTTGATGTTAATAGTGGGACTCTCTCTATGGAGTTTGATGGGGATAAGGTAGAATATAATATATATGATATGGATCCCATTGATAAGAATTCTCTATGTGCTATTGATGTGATTAAGCCTACTTGTAAGGATGAATTGCAACCTGTTTTAGAGAATCTCTTAGAGCCCCCAAAAGTAGATGTTGTTTTGTCTACTAATATGCAGGAGTGTCAGGCTAAGTCAGAGCCTAAAGGTAAGCTCTCTTCACATCCTTTGGGCAATCGCCCTCCATTACTGACCTCGCCAGGCGAGATACCATTGATGTCTAGTGTACATGCACTTGACATTGAGCTTAAACAGCCACCTGATACGGTCAAGGAGGATAAAGTGAATGAAACCACCTTCATTGCTAAAGACAAGGTGGTCAAGGTAAGAGGGACGGGATTCAAAGCGTTCCATGAGTGGTTCAAGAAAGAATTCAGACGAGACTGTTTTTACAAAGCCAAATGGCGTTAGTTAAATCTCTTGAGTTTCATGTCGAGCCACGACATAAAATAAGGCGCTGCTCGGGAGGCAACCCGAGGTTTGAGTTTGTTTTTATTTGTCTTTGTTCGGTTTAATTTTCTTTTTAGTTTTTCTATGGACAGGAAGAAATCACCGAAGCTTAGGGTCAGCTACAGTCAGTAGCCAATCTCGCTGTAAGTCTTCTCTCCCGTCCGTAAAAAAAAAAAAAAAAAAAATAGAGTGCAGAAAAAAAAAATATGAGAGAAAAGAAAGTAAGGAGTTGTATTACATCAAGTTTGGTTTCATTAGTACTATCATTGTAGATCTACATTCGCTGGAGCTTAGCTTGTTGGTGACCATGTTCTTTGCAAGGAGTTGATTTGTTTGGGTCACCTTCTACATTGGAGGTATTCTTTCTTTTGCTTTAGATGAGCTATGCATTATTGGATTACATTTAGTGCTCATCTAGTTTCTCATTCTACCACACTTTGAGTTTTATTGGAGGAAGGTCATCCGACCTTGTATGTGAGTCTTCTGTCTCCTTCCCTGGGTTCGTTTTTATGTCTTCCATTTCATTGAGGACAATGTATTCACATGTAATTATTTGGGTGTTGATTGTATCTGCATGAGCTTATTGAATATATATATATTGTATGAAAAAGCCACAAAAATTGAAAAAAGGCATACAAAATCCTTGGATAGCAAGATCTATGCAATAAGACGGTGGCTTGACCGGCATTAGGCTGGGGCAAAAATAAGTCTTGAGTGATGTGAGTTTTGTGAGCCTGGAACAATTATTGAGTGGTTGGGATGGAAACCCGAAAGGGCGCCCAAGCAAGATGAGTGTTATAAAAAAAAATTGAGTGTTTTAGGATCTTTATCATCTTGGCGTATGGAGACATAAGAAGAAGGCGTTTAGGAGGATTCGGGTAGGCCAAAAATCATTCCGAGAAAAAAATAATATATCGGATTAAAAAAATAGAGTGCAGAAAAAAATATGAGAGAAAAGAAAGTAAGGAGTTGTATTACATCAAGTTTGGTTTCATTAGTACTATCATTCTAGATCTACATTCGCTGGAGCTTAGCTTGTTGGTGACCATGTTCTTTGCAAGGAGTTGATTTGTTTGGGTCACTTTCTACATTAGAGGTATTCTTTCTTTTGCTTTAGATGAGCTATGCATTATTGGATTACATTTAGTGCTCATCTAGTTTCTCATTCTACCACACTTTGAGTTCTATTGGAGGAAGGTCATCCGACCTTGTATGTGAGTCTTCTGTCTCCTTCCCTGGGTTCGTTTTTATGTCTTCCATTTCATTGAGGACAATGCAATGTTTAAGTATGGGGGAGGAGAATGTATTCACATGTATTTATTTAGGTGTTGGTTGTATCTGCATGAGCTTATTGAATATATATATTGTATGAAAAAGCCACAAAAATTGAAAAAAGGCATACAAAATCCTTGGATAGCAAGATCTATGCAATAAGAAGGTGGCTTGGCCGGCACTAGGCTGAGGCAACAATAAGTCTTGAGAGATGTGAGTTGGTGAGCTCGGAACAATTATTGAGTGGTTGAGATGAAAACCCGAAAGGGCGCCCAAGCAAGATGAGTGTTATAATAAAAAATAAAAAAAATTGAATTGAGTGTTTTAGGATCTTTATCATCTTGGCGTATGAAGACATAAGAAGGAGGCGTATAGGAGGATTCGGGTAGGCCACTTGGAGGAATAAGGTGTAGTTCTGGGTATGTGCTTATTTTATCACATTGTTCTTGATTATTGATTATTGATTATTGATTGTTGTGTTTTGTGTGTTTTGGAGGAGTTTATTGGTTATGTAATCACTAGGAGATATTCTTGTACTTTCTGAGGCTTTGAGTATTTTATTGTATAAGTAGCTTTTTTGTAAGTTACTCGAGACGAGTAAAAGTCTAAGTATGGGGGTATTTGATACGCTGCACTTTGTATAGCGTAACTAGGGATTATTATATTGTTTTAGAAGTGTTATCTTATGTGTTTCGAGTCATTGTTATGTTCTGAGATATTTATTAAGAAGTGAAGAAATGGAGATCAGAACCGAAGAAGATTGAAGACTTAAAGAAATCACCGATGGCGATCGCCATGGATCAGCGGCGATCGCGGTGGAACAACAGAGACCAAAGTCGAGGATTTATGAAATGCGCGATCGCGGATGACTTCCGCTGAAGGCAGATGGACAACTCGTTAGTGGGCTTTGCAAGCAGGTTGCTGGGTCAAATATTGGAAGCAAGCACGTGAAATTAATTCAAGAGAAGCAAGCAGCTCAAAGTTTAAAGCCGAGCGCCGCCTTTTGTTACGTTTCTTTCCTTCTTTTGTTTTGTTTTATTTCTTTTCCTTCTATCTTATTATTTCGTTTAGGATATATCTTTTACCATATATTTTTAGGGTTAGTCTCTATTTAAGAACCCTAGCCTCTATCATCTTTATCATCTTCTTTTCCATCAGACAATTTAGTTCTGCAACCATGAGCAGGAACTAATCTCCATTGTTTTACTTAGCGGTTGAAACCTTCAGTTATTAAGTTGTGAGATTTATAAACTCTTGTTCTTTTCCTATGGGTTTGTATTAATTCTCTTGTTCTTCATCTATTGATTTCTATTAGTTTTGTTGGCTTGATCACCTAGTTTGATTGATAGTTTTCTATTGCTAGACTAGGAATATACGGTGGAATTCCTTGTCATTGTAGCATTCATATCTGCATGATCAGATAGTTGATTGCTTTTATGAAAGAGAATTGATTGCATGTTAATACTTGACGGTTGTAAGTTATTGCATGCATCCTTATGATTCTTGTGCCCTTTGCTGCTATTTCATCTAATCTTGAGAGGTTTCCCTGATTGTTGAATAGTAAGTATTATCAGGACCGGTTGGCCTGATGATATATTAAAGATTGGAATAGGAACATTCCCTAGGATTGAATAGAACTTGAGATAAATATATGATCAACTTGATTGACTATTGTGTGGATACTTGCTAGGTGAAACCCCTTCTCATCATATTCTCACCCAAACTTCATCTGCTTGTTACTGGTTACTTGCGTGTTCTTGCAATCAAAACCCCCCCTTTTGGTTACTTGTTACTAGTTGATATTTCACTTGACTGCATTGATTTGGTGTTTTGATTCCCTTGGGTTCGACCTCTACTTACTTGCTATACTCTAGTTAGTGTTTAGGGTTTTCTTTGATTTGGCACTACGACTTTAGCCTCATCAAACACATACATAAATCGGTGTTAATTATCACAAGATACCTGAGATTTACACACGCATTAACCAAATACACTTGTCAATATTTTCATATGAACACATACAAATTAGTTATCCACACAATCATCATGAACCACTAGTCATCATGAGATTCACATGCTTGTTAGTAAATAAAAGCACGAACACATGAACTTTCACCGAACAAACATGACCTAGTTCATGAACACATACATATAAACTGATGAACACACACATTAATTGATGAACACATACATAAGTCGGTGTTATTTATCACAAGATACACGAGATTCACACACACAATAACAAAATATTCTTATCAATCTTTTCATATGAACACATACGAATTAGTTATCCACACAACAATCATGAATCATCAGTCATCATAAGATTCACATGCTTTATAGGCGCATAGAAGCGTTAGAAGCTATGTAGGGAGCTCTTTTGAGTTGTTGGATCAATTCCACGGATGGAATTGATCCTTAGTCTTAACGCTAAGGGGCATCCTCATGTGAATCAAACCATATACTCTCTCCCTTCTTTTTTAATTGTCATTCTAGCATGCTTTCCTTATTCCTATTTAATTGTCGTTTTAACTATTTTGACAAGATTTTGTCAAATTTACCCTTATGTTTATTACTAGATTTGAAATCTTAAATAATTATCATTTTGAACATTACTGATCAAGGAAATTTACTAAGGGTAATTTTGAGAAAAAATTGAATTCTTAATTTGTCTTAAAAATCATAAAATGACAATTATAAAAGAACGGAGAGAGTATTTATTAGTGCTAAAAAACAGTATTTGAATACCATTATTAGTACTATTTTAGTAGATTATAACATTTTTGAGAGTATTCAAGAAATCACATATATTTAGTGTTTTAATAATATAAATATTTATACTATTAAGTAGTGCCTTATCCTAATCCTAATATATATATTATAAATTTGGATGTTTTAGGCAATAAATTCCTAACCCCACTATTTAATGTTAAACCATTAATCCTAAAATTGAAATGTTGTAATTGGTATTTTGGTTCTATTGAAAACCCATTTCTGTGACGTTTCCTCAAGATTTTATTTGGCCCATTATTAAAATATAGAGCTTTTGTTTCATTTGGGCCAGTCATTACTTCTGATCCAATTTTTGGACCTTACTCACACAACCAGCCTACCCACTTCGCCCCTTACCCGGCTAGGTAAATGCTATACAAGAAGGAGCAAGAGCGAAGATAACGGAGTTGAGCCAGGCAACGATGCTTAAGGGCGATGATGATATTTTTGGTATCACTCGCAATATCATTCATCAATCACAGTATTGGTAATGTCGTAGTTATTTCATTTTTTTGGATTTCGTAGTTATTTCATTTGCTTGGATTTCTAGGGCTTTCTTCTAATGAACCTTTCATACATTTTTAATGACATGAGTCTCCCTAACACTAAGCATATGTGCTTTAACACAGGAGATGATTTTAGTGAGAAACTGTTGGATCGGTTAGCACATTTACTTCCTAGGGAACAATAGGTATTGTTCCTCAGGAGGTATAGCAGCGGAATAATAATATGCAAGAAGTAAACTTTGACACAAGATTTAGAGTGAAAACCTCAACCTTTTTGTGTTGAGTAAAACCACCACCTTCAAGCTTCTCACTTGATGGATTTAGAAAGGTATACTTATCTTATTGATTTCTTATTCGTTACAAAAGAGAGCTCGGATTACGATCACGAATCACTCCTCTCACTCGAGCCCGAACTCAACCTCTAAGCCTAAGTATCACTCTTCTTCTTCTTCTCTGAATATCTCAGCCGTGTACCTTCAATCAATGCGTTAACCGTTTCTATGTCTAAGCCCTTGCTTTTATACTTAGATCGTCTAGGTTAAAAACAGAGAAATAAATCTATAAGGAAATAATATCTTTTAGCAAAAGATAATATTTCCTTCCATAAAATCTTAACCGCCTAACTGCCGAGATCACGATCTTTCTTGAATATCTTTTCTTCGAGTATATCTTCTTCAAATATCTTCTCTCAGATCTTTCCTTTAAAAACTCATTCCTTTGTCTTGCTCCCTTTTCGATCTAGCTTTCCTAAAATAGAACACCGCTGTGTACCATTGTGTAACGTTCCTTTCTGAGTAACGATCCTGAAACACTCAGACATTTCATTAGCAGAATGTTTGTCTCCATTCAAAACACGAAGGAGCCTCAACAAATTCCCCCTTTTTGATGGTGACAAACATTCTCTTCTTTAAGGCATATAGACACTTAGGATATAGGACATGAAAAGTGTATTCACAGTATACCCATAAATAGTTTTCCTTAGGATTGTTACTCGTAGAGAAAGGATCTGATATTCCCCCTAAAACCTTGAACTTCCTTTATTTTCCCCCTTTTGGCATCATCAAAAAGCTTTACTTAATCATATAAGAACTTAAGGCAAGTGAAGTCAGGTCACAAAACAATCATTCCATTGATTTAATAGGCGTCTAAGGAGCCGACGCTGGTACATAGTGAAGCAGGTAAAGAAAACGCAAACAAAGCAAACAAAAGAAGAACAAGCAAATCAAGCAAAGGGTACAATAAAGCATAGAAGAGAAGAGGTTGATGTGCTAGGGAACAGAAAGTGTGGGTCAGATGTAAGGAAGGAAGGGTGCAAGGCAGCGTCTTGATACTGCGAAGGGAACCTTACTGGTTTGATGTCGTCCATCGACGGATCTCATCCTTCAGAGCAGTGATCTCCTTAGCTAGCCTGTGTTGTTGTTCAGACAGGAGTCCAACAAGCGTGCACAATTCCTCCAACTTATCACTGTGATAGACCATAGTGGGCGCTTCATTCTGTTCCTCTTGAGGGTCTTCAGACATGGCATCAGTCTCAACATTATCCAAGGCCCTTACCCAAGCACCATCAGCATTCTTGTCAAATCTCATCTTCTTCAAATTAGCCTCAGCAAGCTCTCGTGCATGCACAGCATCAGCAGGCCCAAACTCATACACCTTCAAATATTCTAAGACCTTTTTCACTATTCCAGGGAAGGGAATACCGTGCCTGTCATTCTTCCTGGCATGAGCCATGTGCAGCATGATGATCTTGGGCAGATTTATAGCTTTCCTGAGGAGCATTTTATCCATGATTAGGAAGTCCTGGATCAGTATTGTGGTGCGCTTCTGCTCTCTGGGGGTAATGTTGTTGATGACGTAACTGTGAAGCACTCGATTCACCACTCCCATAGATGTTGTTGACATCTCGCCTACCACCTCAGTGTTGAAGTCCTGAGAGACACTCTGAATAGCAGCCAAGCTCACCTCCTTAGGCCACTGACCTTTAACATACTCCTCAAACCCACAATGAGGGACGCCAAGAATTAATCCTAATTCAGTACTTGAAAAGACATGAGTTTCCTTACCCAGTTTGAAAGAGGCTTGCACAACATGAGGCTTTTCAGTGATGGTGAGGGATGTGTAGAATTGACGGAGCAGATGATCATTTACCTGTTCAGCGGAGCAGAACAGTTTTTCCCAGCCTTGGAAGCGAACCATATCAACCAGTGTTTCCATTCCATTGTTGATCAAGAATTGGTCGTTGAATATCAAGTCCCTGATGATTACCCTTTTCCCCAGAGTTTTGCCTTCGGCAATCGATTTTGGAGCTTTCTTGGCTCTGGGCGGTTTTGCTGCAAGACTTCGAGTGCGAGGACGAGAGAGAGAGATTTCAACTTTTGCTCTTTTGAGGGAGGGCTCATCAGATTCCTCAGAGACGACGGTTGACGACCGTCGAGGCGTAGATCGTGCTTTTCTTTTGATGATTGGTTCATCCTCGTCTTCCATTGTCAGGTCTGTTACATCCATACCTTTTTCCTTCTCCTCTCTTCTACTCTCTTCCTCTATTTCCTCAAGAATTCCTGTCACACCCAGATCTGTTGGCGTTGTGGCGGAGGCGGTGCCTTCAGATGTGGCTTTTTGTGGGCTTGGCTCAAGCACTGCTAATTTCGGAGCAGTGATGGGGTCAGGGATTGAGCTAGGGTTCGACTTTTGTGGTGAGGGCTCTGTGGAAGGAGGCGGACTAAGGAGCTTTACTGTGGAAGGAGTAGAGATATTTTCTGTGGAGGTGTTGGAGGTGGTGTGAATAGGTGTGACTGGAGGAGTTTTGGATTTTGCCGGAGATGGTGTGGGTGTGGTTGTTTTGGCTGGTTTTGGTGAGGGAGATTTTGATTTGGTTGGAGATGGAGAGGGTGATTTTTCTTTGATCTGTGTTGGGGGAGGTGATTGGGTTTCTGCAGGATATTCGATGGCGACTCCAATGGCGGCCAATATCCGTCTTATTGTTTCTGGGCTCTCTTTGCCTGTGAGAGAGATGGAGTTTGAGTTCACCATTGCTGAGAGCTTTTGGGGATTGAGGGTTTTAGGGTTCTGAAGGTTTGTTCTTGAGAGGATCTGAGGCGTGAAGAGGACGACTAAAGGAGATTCCTTTTATAATGAGACGTGTGCAGAAACAAAAACTCTTCAAATTTCAAATCTGTGATTTTCCTTGTGTGAATTTGTTTCCATAAATTCACCAGTTGATTATTGCCGCAATTTTTTCCAATCAAAATCCTTCCCTTTTCATCATGAACCTTGGGAGAAAAACTGCCATTATTGGTCTGTACCTTCAGTCACTTCATACGTCGCTAATACCCATGAGTTCCCACTTGCAGATTTCAGAACACAGCCTTTTCACCTTTCCTTCCTTATCTGATGTCGATGGTGTGTGATGGTTGGGGTAATGTTACCAGAAGAAGTACAAAGAGAACATCACACAAAAATAGAATATATATAGCATGAATTTTAATAATTTTATATCATGGCGAGTGAGTCCAGTTGTGAATGAATAAACAGGGCTCATAGGACTATCATCCATGAAGGCTAAGGGTGGCTGTAGAATTCCTCTATCCTTTGGGCTTATATTGTGGGTTCAGTACATCAAGAGGAATCTTTTGGGCTAGAAATAAGACCTTTGCTCAAAATAACATGACATCAATTGAATACAATGATTGGTAACTTTCCTAAGCATGTATAGTACTAGCATGCGGCACAAAAGACACGAATTCATATCATGGGAAATCAAGAGTGACCATGCTTCAAAAGATCAAGTACAAAATGAATAAATTAGCTAATTTCTCCAATCATTGGGGGTTTTATAGAAGAGCAAGGTCATTCGAGAGAGATCATACCTAACCCTAGTCTGCGATTTGATCCTCAGACCGAACGTGCTCCATAGAGACGATTCCCTTTTCCACACAATCACGTAGAAAGTGATGTCTAATATCAATGTGTTTGGTCCTTGAGTGCTGCACAGGATTTTTAGAAATATCAATAGCACTTGTATTATCACATAGAATAGGAACGTTACCTAGGGTAATACCAAAATCACTTAGCTGTTGTTTGAGCCATATGAGTTGAGAGCAACAAGCAGCTGCGGCTACACACTCAGCTTCAGCGGTGGAGAGAGCAACTGTGGTTTGTTTCTTGGAGGCCCATGACACAAGACATGGACCGAGAAATTGAGCCATCCCAGAGGTGGATTTCCTGTCTGGTTTGTAACCATCGAAGTCTGCATCTGTATACCCTAGTAGTTCAAGACTTCCTCCTCTTGGGTACCACAAGCAAAGATCATCTGTTCCTCTTAAGTACCTCAAGATTCTCTTCACTGCAGCGACATGTGTTTCTCTGGGGCTTGCTTGAAACCTAGCACAAAAACACACACTTTGCATAATATCAGGCCTACTGGCGGTTAGATAAAGCAATGAGCCTATCATTCCATGGTAGACTTTTTGATCAGCTTCCTTCTTGTCTGCATCAATTCCTATTGTGTCATTAGGGGACATAGGAGTGGAACAATCCTTGGCATCTGCCATTCCAAACTTTCTGATGCATTCCCTGAGGTACTTTTGTTGATGAACCTTTGTTCCTTCTTCAGTTTGGACCACTTGTAAACCCAGAAAAAACTTAAGTTCCCCCACCATGCTCATTTCAAATTCACTTTCCATCAGTTTAGTGAACTTTGTAACTAGTTGCTCGTTGGTGGAACCAAAGATAATGTCATCAACATACACTTGCACAACTAGAGTGTGCTTACCTTCCTTCAGTAGGAATAGAGTCCTGTCGACTTCCCCTCTGACATAACCATGGGATAAGAGAAACTGAGACAACCTTTCATACCATGCTCGAGGAGCCTGTTTGAGACCGTAGAGTGCCTTATCAAGGATGAATACGTGATCTGGATTGGAGGGGTCTGCAAAACCAGGTGTCTGCTCAACATATACCTCTTCTTTGAGAACACCATTCAAGAAGGCAGTCTTTACATCCATTTGTTGCAACTTAAATCCATGATGAGCAGAGTAAGCAATCAAAAGATGTATGGCTTCCAACCTTGCAACAGGAGCAAAAGTCTCATCATAATCAATTCCTTTTTGCTGGTTATACCCCTTTACAACCAGTCTTGCTTTGTTCCTTGTTACTTGTCCCTTGTCATCCATCTTGTTCCTGAAAACCCATTTGGTACCGATGACGGATCTGTCTTTAGGTCTGGGAACCAGTCTCCACACTTCGTTTCGCTCAAATTGATGAAGCTCTTCTTGCATAGCATTTACCCATTCTGGATCTCTTAGAGCTTCTTCAATTGTCTTTGGTTCAACTACAGAAATAAAAGCACAAAAAGCATGAAATATAGGATTTAAGGTTAGGATGGAACAATCCTTCAGATTAGGATCAGGTGATGCATCAGACGTTAAAGCAGAAGCACAGTTGCACACGTAGTCCATGAGTCTTGATGGAGGACCATGAATACGAGTACTTTGACGAGTTCCTCCTACTTGAGGTTCTTCAACATCTGTTTGTTCCTCGTTAGGGATATGTTCCCCCTGAGATCCAGATACTTCCTCCAGTACGTTTTCTGTCTGAACTTGATCATTGTTTGTTTCTGTAGAGAGGGTTCCTTGTACTTGGTTGACTTCTTCACTGGGATTTTGTACATGATCTTCCAAGAGTTGAAAGTGTTCCTTGTCATCTTCAGTTAATGGAAGAACATTTGAATCCTGCACAAGTGTACCAGCCATAATACTTTCATCAAAGACTACATGTATACTTTCTTCAACCTTCTTGGCTCTCCTGTTGTACACTTTATAAGCTCTGCTTTGAGGTGAGTATCCAACGAAGGTTCCTTCATCACTTCTTGGATCAAACTTTCCTAGACTTTCCTTCCCGTTGTTGTGTACAAAACATTTGCAACCAAAAACTCTAAGATGAGAAACATTAGGCTTTCTTCCCCTAAGCAATTCATATGGAGTTTTCTCTATCATGGGCCTTAGCATTGCTCGGTTGAGCACATAGCAAGCAACATTCAGTGCCTCAGCCCAGAAGTTCCTAGGAAGACCACTCGCAATCAGCATTGTTCTTGTCATGTCTTCCAGTGTTCTGTTTTTCCTCTCAACCACTCCATTTTGCTGTGGAGTTCTTGGAGCAGAGAAGTTATGATTAATTCCTTTGGTCCTGCACAGGGACAGGAACTGAGAGTTTTCGAACTCCGTTCCATGGTCAGTACGAATAGCCTTTAGGAGAAGACCTAACTGATTTTCAACAGCATGCAACCAATACTTAAACTCATCAAACACATCTTCCTTTGATGCAAGAAAGATTGTCCATGTGTACCTGGAATAATCGTCCACTATGACAAACACATATTTGTTTCCTCCACGACTCTGAGTACGCATAGGCCCACACAGATCCATGTGGATGAGTTCCAGAGGTTTAGAAGTACTTACCTGCTTCTTCGATTTGAAGGATGATCTTACCTGTTTTCCTCTTGTACATGCTATGCACACCTCTTCAGCTAGACAGTCTATCTTTGGTAGACCTACCACTAGGTCCTTGTTGTGAAGTTTGGATAGTAGTCTGAGGCTAGCATGTGCGAATCGTTTGTGCCACAAGTTTGATTCCTCAGTTTGGACAGTTAGGCATAGTTCCTCTTCTGGGATGAAGGAGGGATCCACCTTATATAAATTGTTTTCAGTAATGCCTCTTAGAAGAACCTTTCCTGTCTTAACATTCTCAACCAAACATTCATCAGTGGTAAAGACAACCCTATTTTGACCATCCTGGCACATTTGACGTACACTCAACAGATCAAAGGTAAGATTGTCTACAAGAGTAACGTTATTCACAAAGAGTTTGTCAGAAATTCTTACCTTTCCCACTCCTACTACTTCACCCTTACTGTTGTTCCCAAAGGTTATAGAACCCTTGGTTTGTGGATGGAGAGATATGAACCAGTCTTTGTTCCCTGTCATGTGAATCGAGCAAGCGCTATCTATATACCAAGAACATTTCTTCCCTCCATCCTGCAAGTAAAAGATTAGTTTTTACGGACCCAGGCAAGCTTAGGCTTACCTGGATTAGAAAAGACCCTTCTATTTCTTGGTTCATTAAGTTCAATTTTTATCCTAGGAGTGTTCCTAACATTGAACTGTTGCCTGGAATGGTAAGCACTTTCATCATCTTTCCTTTTAAGATTACAGTTCTGTTTGTAGTGGCCTGCTTTACCACAGTACCAGCAAACCTTGTGATTCCATAGATTCACATACTTGCTTTGACCTGGCCAGATAGGTTTATTGTTAATCCTTGATTGAAAGTCGATTTGTACCGGCTTGATGTTCTGAACCTGTTTAAGCCACATGTGGTAAGCCTTTTGTCCATCGAACCAGACCTTCTCCTCACGGACTTTGAACCTTTCTTCCCCCTTGGATCCACTGTGGGAGCAACCAGAGTTGGATCCACCACAATGTTCCTTGGAAGGAGGAGGACTTTGAGATCCGGAGGGAATGTTACCAGTTTGTGAATTTAAGGACTTACCGTAGCCGAGTCCAGTACGGGGTACAAACCGCATGGAGAAGTCAACCTTCTCCTTTTCAATCTTGGAAGCAACATACTCATCTAGCCATACCTTCTTTCTTTCTTCCTCACTTCCCTTTAGATCTTCTGTTTCTTTAGTTAACTTAGAGTTACTCAGTTTTAACATAAGTATTTCTGATTCAAGCTTAGTAACTTTACTGTTAAGGGAAGTGATGGTAGATTGATAGGTAGGGCAAGACTTGCATACATCTGGGGAAGGGAATGAGACTTTCTCAAGTTTGGTGACTTTTGAAACCCAAAGCTTGTTTTCTTCAACCAAGTTAGAGATAGTTTCATTCTTTTCTTCCAGAAGTAAATTTAGATTTCCATTTTCTTCCCCTAAGGACTTTATAGCTTTTATGATCTGAGATTTTGTTCTGGTAAGTAAAATGGAGTCGAGTTCAGAATCAGTTACCTCATCTTCCGATTCTCCTCCAGCAGCCATAAGACACGTTTCCTTTGAGATATATGTAGAGTCATCATCTGAGTCAGACGCACCCCAAGCAGCTATCATGGCTTCCTTTCTTTCCCGAGCAGGGACAGGTGTTTCTCCTGCCTTCTTCTTGAAATAGTTCCTTGCAAAATGTCCTTTCCTTTGACAGTGATAGCAGACAATGTCTTTGGCATCTTTGTTCCCATCAGTGGAACGTTGCATGTTTCGACTTCCTCTCCAGACTTTGTGAAATGCCCGTGTAATAAGGGCAATTTCTTCATCACCATCTTCATCCTCATCATCTTCCTGAGCAAGGTCAAAAGCCTTTTCAACCTTTAAAGCAATGCTTTGTGATTTTTCAGACTTCTCACTTTCTCTTCTAGAGACTTTGCTTTGTTGAATTCCTGCATTACTCTGAAGTCGAGCAACCAACTCCTCCAGAGTAATGTTCTTAATGTCATTTTGTGCCTGAAGAGCCAGAGAAAAGGCATCCCACTTTGCTGATAATCCCTGAAGAAATTGATGAGTAATCTTCCATTCAGGAATTGTTTCTCCTAGAAACTCCAGTTGACCTACATATCCCTGAAATCGAGAGTGAAACTCATCAAGAGATTCATTCTTTCCTTGAACAGCGCTATCATATTCTTTAGTGAGTGCAAGAATCCTGTTCTTCTTGATATCTTCGTTTCCCTCATACATCCTTTTGAGTGCATTGAAGATATCATGGGCAGTTTTGTAGCGGAGGACTTTTCTTTGATCAGAAGGACCTAGAGCTGCGAGCATGACTTTCTTGGCTCGCATGTTGAGTTCCAGCACCTTGTAATCAGCGTCTTGATAGTCAGCCCTTGACTTTAATTTGACTCCAGAGGGATCAGTAGGATCAAGAATTTTGATATCGCCAAACTCTACCACTTTCCACATCTGTCCATGGAGCGAACAGATATGCGACTCGATCTGTTCCACCCAATAAGAGAATTCTCCGAACTTGAGCATCGGGGGTTTCCAGAACGAATCATTGATGGCAGTTTGTGAACCCATACTTCCTGCAAAGCTAACAAAAATCTAGAGACCAGGCTCTGATACCAATTGTTGGATCGGTTAGCACATTTACTTCCTAGGGAACAATAGGTATTGTTCCTCAGGAGGTATAGCAGCGGAATAATAATATGCAAGAAGTAAACTTTGACACAAGATTTAGAGTGGAAACCTCAACCTTTTTGTGTTGAGTAAAACCACCACCTTCAAGCTTCTCACTTGAAGGATTTAGAAAGGTATACTTATGTTATTGATTTCTTGTTCGTTACAAAAGAGAGCTCGGATTACGATCACGAATCACTCCTCTCACTCGAGCCCGAACTCAACCTCTAAGCCTAAGTATCACTCTTCTTCTTCTTCTCTGAATATCTCAGCCGTGTACCTTCAATCAATGCGTTAACCGTTTCTATGTCTAAGCCCTTGCTTTTATACTTAGATCGTCTAGGTTAAAAACAGGGAAATAAATCTATAAGGAAATAATATCTTTTAGCAAAAGATAATATTTCCTTCCATAAAATCTTAACCGCCTAACTGCCGAGATCACGATCTTTCTTGAATATCTTTTCTTCGAGTATATCTTTCTTCGAATATCTTCTCTCAGATCTTTCCTTTAAAAACTCATTCCTATATCTTGCTCCCTTTTCGATCTAGCTTTCCTAAAATAGAACACCGCTGTGTACCACTGTGTAACGTTCCTTTCTGAGTAACGATCCTGAAACACTCAGACATTTCATTAGCAGAATGTTTGTCTCCATTCAAAACACGAAGGAGCCTCAACAGAAACAAATACCAACTTCAGATGCAGTCACAGAATAAGCCAAGGGATGCATGATTATTTATCTGGATTATTCTTATTCATCAATATGAATAGGTTTGAGCTTAATTATTTGTGAAATATCAATACTTTAATTTCATGTTTTGTTTTTAGTAGCTCTGTTGCATTGGTTGGATATAATTGCTAACTAGTTGAAGATGTTTTAATTATGAGTTTGAAGAAGAAGAAAGAAAGAGAAATCGTCTTCATGGAGAGTAAAGAGACAGTGGTAAGTGTAAACTGGAACCTTTTTATTTTACTTTCTTGGGAAATTTTAAAATTATTCTCTTTGTTAAATATACTGATTATTTATACTTAAGAATAAGGGTAATTGATAGAGTCATGTGCTTTGTGAACTGTCACTTTTGCATCACTGTTGAAGCAAGAAGCCGGAGAAATGCAGACTTTGATCGTGTCTACAGAATGTGATCAATTTTCTCTTTTCAATTCATCGTCGATGATATTGTTGGTGCTTTCTGTAGGACCTGTATTCCGCAGAATAACAATCTGTTAAAAATTAAAATCGAAGAACATAATTAAGAAAGAATTATACCGAATCGTTCTTGACGAATCTGCTGCGTAGAGTCGAGATTAGATCTCTTTCCTTAATTCTGTAATGCCCCGTATATGTGACGGTTACCGGCGTTGAGAATCCCAGGATACAACTACGAATTCTTCTGGTTTGCACAATAAAAAAACAGAAGCCAACGAACCACTGTTCTGCGCTGTACTCTCAGAGAAGAAGAAGAAGAAGAGAAGATAGGATTGCTGTGATTTTCGGATGCCTAAGAATGAGCACCAGAACTCTCTTAAATAGAGATTCTGGCTTTGTTAGAGGAGGTAATCTCGGAACTGACGACACCACCGAGGTGGGAGTCAGTTGTGGAGTAAGTGGAGCAAAACGTGGAGGAGGTTGCTGACTCAGTTGGGCGTCCCCAACGAGGCAGTCCAAAACCTAATCTGGAAGCCCAACTTCCAGATCCAGCCCACTTCAAAAAAGAAGCTAAGCTGCTGCTTGGGCCTACGGCCCATTCCACAAGACCACGAGCCACGAGCCACGGACCACGGACCACGGACCACGGACCAGGACCGGACGGACGGACGGACTGCGTGAGGGCCCCCCGTGTCCTCTCTCCATACCTCTCCCAAGGGCTTACCAAGGGTATGGGGTTTGGGGTATATAAACCCTTCATATTCCCACCCCAATTTTCGATGTGGGACAAAACCCATATCAAAATTCAGCTCCAAAATTTTTCTTTGAACTTAGTCAAGCAACCAACTTTGAGCCTTCATTTCTCATTCAAACGGAACCCGATTTTGACGTGTGAGTACACTACGGCGTAGTGCTCGCGGAGACGAAGCCAACGCTCCCATAATCCGGCACAACCGGTGACCGCATCCCACCAGAAAAGTGCCCGGAAGTCCAGTCAAAATCAGTTCCAACAATCCCCCACATGAATAGAAATGATTCTATTACACGTGCTTAGACAAGACAGACAGAAATTTTGAGAGTACGGGCGAAGAATCACTGCATCTGAGCTGGTGGCGTTTTTCAGCCTTGAACCACCCATTGTGAGTAGCTATCGGATTTACTCGACCAGGCAGTGAACATGATGTCTTGAACCACCCGGACTTTGACGTAAACCTAGACAATAACTATCACACAGTTTCATCTTCTCACAGAACTAGGTTCTTGATTGTGTTCATTTTGGCCGTGAACATCCCTGGTTATTCATGAGTGAACTTGGAGAAAGCAGCCTCTCTTCTTTCTCCTAGAAACGGCCCCATTTCACACTCATAAGGTGATTGACCATAAATGGTATTACCAATACCCTACTTTGTTCTTTCAAAGTTTATGGAATCATTAAAAGCAAATGCTTAACCTCTACTTTGCCATCGCACTTTTATCATCCTAGGAACTAGGGAAGAAGATATAATATCTCCAAGTGCGCTTCTAGATTCGTCTTGAATTTGTTTTCCCCTTGAACCTATTTCTTGGGATCTCCAATCACTTAGGTAGGGTTGCCATCAAGCATCCTCTTTAGTCATAGGCTTTAAACCCATTCCTCTAGATGACTTTACAACTTGCTCTCTTGACAATCCCTTAGTGAACGGATCTGCTAAGTTGTCAGCTGACTTGATATAATCGATTGAGATTATACCAGTTGAGAGCAATTGTCTTATGGTTTTATGTCGTCGTCTTATGTGGCGAGACTTACCATTATATATTGTGTTCAGTGCCCGAGAGATAGCCGATTGACTATCAGAGTGTACACCTAAAGTTGGCACTGGTTTTTCCCACAAAGGAATATCCTCCATAAAGTTTTGAAGCCATTCTGCTTCTTCAGCTGCTTTGTCTAAAGCAATGAACTCAGATTCCATTGTGGATCTGGCCAATAACGTTTGTTTTGAGGATTTCCATGATACAGCTGCACCACCCAGCGTGAATACATACCCACTGGTGGATTTTGAGTTCTTTGAATCTGATATCCAGTTAGCATCGCTATAGCCTTCCAGAGTGGCTGAATATCTTCCATAGTGCAGCCCGTAACTCCGAGTATGTCGCAAGTAGTTCAATACTCGAGTTATTGCTTTCCAGTGATTGTGTCCTGGATTACTAGTATATCTACTCAGTACGTTGACAGCATGTGCTAAGTCTGGTGTTGTACAATTTGTCAAGTACATAAGACTTCCTATCACACGAGCATACTCTAACTGTGATATGCCATTACCCGAGTTTTTCTTCAGTTTGAGATGCGGGTCCACCGGACTTTTTGCAATCCCATTTGAATAGTTCTTGAATCGTTCAAGTACCGCCTCGGCGTAATGTTTTTGAGACAAGACTATTCCTTCTGAATGTCTAAATATTTTGATCCCTAAGATCACATCCGCTAGTCCCAAGTCTTTCATGTCAAACTTTCCATTAAGCATGTTCTTGGTTTGTTTGATCATGTCATTGTTGCTACCTATGATGAGTATGTCATCCACATATAGGCACAACAGAATGTATCCTTTTGCAGTTTCCTTGACATAGATACACTTGTCACATTCATTTATTTTGAAACCATTTGACATCATTACTTGGTCAAATTTTTCGTGCCACTGCTTAGGAGCTTGCTTAAGTCCATATAAGGATTTCACAAGTCTACACACTTTGTGTTCCTGTCCAGGGACAACATAACCCTCAGGTTGTTTCATATAAATTTCCTCTTCTAGTTCTCCATTTAGAAAAGCTGTTTTTACATCCATTTGATGTATTTCTAGATTGCGTATAGCTGCAATGGCTATTAGCATTCTTATTGAAGTTATTCTCGTTACTGGAGAGTAGGTGTCAAAGAAATCCAAGCCTTCTTTTTGCCTAAATCCTTGCACCACAAGCCTAGCCTTGTACTTATCGATTGAGCCATCGGTTTTTAATTTTCTTTTGAAAATCCATTTGCTCCCAAGAGCTTTTGAACCGGATGGCAACTCAGCTAACTCCCATGTATGATTTTGCATAATGGAGTCGATTTCACTTTTCACCGCTTCCTTCCAAGCAGGTGCATCTGGTGTTGACATGGCTTCTTTGAATGTTCTAGGTTCATTTTCCAAAAGATAAGCCATTTCGAAATCAGGACCAAATGATTTTTCCTTTCTAGCTCTTTTGCTACGTCTAGGTTCATCATTGTCCTCTTCTGTTGGTTGAACAGAAGTGCTTGCTTCGCCTTCTTCACGAGTCCGTTTCGGATTTTCTTTATCCTTACACGGGAACGTGTTTTCGAAGAAGGATGCATTTCTTGATTCCATTATTGTATTTGCATGTATATCTGGTATATCAGACTTGTATACCAAGAAACGATACGCACTACTATTGTGTGCATACCCGATGAAGATACAATCAATGGTTTTTGGTCCTATTGAGACCTTCTTAGGGGGTGGTACCGCCACTTTTGCTAGGCACCCCCACACTTTGAGGTATTTGTATGAAGGTACATTACCTTTCCACAACTCATAAGGCGTCTTTCCAGTCACCTTATGCGGTATTTTGTTGAGAATGTAGTTGGAGGTTAGCAGCGCTTCCCCCCACATGTTCTGGGATAACCCAGATTCTTGCAGCATTGCATTCATCATTTCTTTGAGAGTTCGGTTCTTTCGTTCCGCAACCCCGTTAGATTCAGGTGAGTAAGGCGCAGTAATTTGATGAACGATTCCATGTTCTCTACAGAATGCATTAAATGGTTCACTATACTCGCCTCCTCTATCACTTCGGATCATTTTAATCTTTTTACTAAGTTGGTTCTCAACTTCCAACTTGTATTCTTTAAACTTTTCCAAAGTTTCATCTTTGCTATGTAACAGATATACATAACAATATCGTGTGCAATCATCTATGAAGGTTACAAAGTACTTCTTACCGCCTCTAGTTTGCACGAACTTTAAATCACATAAATCAGTGTGAATTAGTCCTAGAGGTTCGGTTGTTCTCTCTACATGGGGTGATGGCGTTTTTGTGAGTTTCGCTTGTACGCATACTTCACATTTGTCTTTACTTGTTTTGCATTTTGGAATCATGTTCATGCTTATTAGTCTACTTATAGATTTATAATTAACATGTCCCAATCTTTCATGCCAAATATTAAAAGACTCAACGACATAAGCAATAGGATTATTCTCATTCACTGAAACATCAGTTACAACCTTTTTGGGAAGGACTGTCATTACATTCATTTTGACCAGCCCAACCTTCACATAACCCTTCCCCACATAAATCCCATTCTTAGAAAGAACTAACTTATCAGACACAAACTTGACACAGAACCCATTCTTGTTGAGAAGAGTCCCCGAGATCAGATTCTTTCGAATGTCTGGCACATGAAGCACAATGTTGAGAGTCAGCTCCTTCTCAGAAGTCATCTTGAGCACGATCTTCCCAATACCTTCAACTTTGGATGTCGCAGAGTTTCCCATGAAGAGCTTCTCCTCTGTTCGGCTTTTCTGATAAGTGGTAAACAATCCCTTATCCGAGCAGATGTGTCTAGTGGCACCTGTATCGTACCACCACTCCTTTGGGTTGCTCCCAACCAAATTCACTTCAGTCACCGCACACAGGTCGTCTGCTGTCAGCGAGTTTTCAGCTAAATTGGCTTGAGACTTCTTCCCTTTGTCTCTTCTGTTGTCGGGCTTGCTGCGACACTCGTCTGCCTTGTGACCAACCTTATCACACTTGTGGCATTTTCCACTGAACTTCTTTGCTCCTTGCTTCTTGAAGTTTGTGGTGTTTTGAGGTTGAAACTTCTTGTTCTTCCCCTTGTCTCGATGCTCAGCCAGGTTTGCCTTGTTAGAGAGCCCAACTTGATTGGCCCTCTTATTGTTTTCCTCGATCCGAAGCCTCACGATCAAGTCTTCAATCCTCATTGCCTTTTGTTTCAGCAACAAGTAAACCTTGAATTGCTCCCAGGATGGAGGAAGCTTCTCAATAATGGCACCTACCTGGAAAGCCTCACAGATGGTCATTCCTTCCGAGATCACTTCATGGACGATCAGTTGTAGTTCTTCAACCTGTTCCACGACTGACTTTGAATCTACCATCTTGTAGTTCAGAAACTTTGCTACTGCCGCTTTCTTTGAGCCAGCATCCTGTGTCTTGTACTTCTTTGTCAAAGTATCCCACAATTCCTTAGCGGTGTTATGGTTACAGTAGATCTTGTACAACGAGTCAATCATGCGATGAGTAAGATACCCTCTGCATGCATAGTCCCCTTTCGCCCAATCAGATAGGGCATCGGTGTCATGTGGGGAGAACCTAGGTTTCCCCTCCTTCAAGAACCTGTCCAGACCCATCATACTCAGGAAGAACTCCATCTTCTGAGACCATATTTTGAACCCTTTCCCATCAAATTTTTCGGGTAGGATCCCAGCATGGATTGTGTTCGGCATAGTTGTCACATAAGGTCTGTGGGGAACATACAGATGAGGCAACTGAACATCAGACAGATCCACTGGATGACTTGTTTGACCCAGATAGCTGAATTGACCCGGATGACTCATTTGACCTGGATGGCTCATTTGACCCGGATGAAGAGGTTGAGCCAGATGACTCGTTTCAGCCGGATGACTCGGTTCAGCCGGATGAAGAGGCACTGGTGGCACATCCACTTGGACGACCGTGGGGGTTTCCTTGATCGGACTCTCATGACCCGGACTGTTCTGAACTTGAACCCTATCAAGTATCTGAGCCTGATCGAGAGGCATGGTCCCAAACTGAATTCGGGGCGACCCAGTGACCTTTCCAGCGTCGGCAGCAGTTTTCTCATCTCCGTTAGTCATTGTATCTGTTCAAAATGACAAACAAATATTAGTATGACTTAGAAGTAACTCTGCAAAAACAGATTTCAAAAATCTGAAAAAACACAGTTTTCTGCAGAACTGTAAACGCAGAAACCAGCAATCTGCGAACTGTAAAAATTACAGAACCAGAATCTGCGAATCTGTTAAACTCAGAACCAGTAATTCACGAATCTGTAAACACAGAATCTGTAAACCAGTAAAAATTCCAGAAAATCACGAATCTGTAAAACAGAACTGAATTCCTGCGAACTGTAAAAATTCCAGAAATCACGAATCTGTAAAACAGAACTGAATTCCTGCGAACTGTAAAAATTACAGAAATCACGAATCTGTAAAACAGAACTGAATTCCTGCGAACTGTAAAAATTCCAGAAATCACGAATCTGTAAAACAGATCTGAATTCCTGCGAACTGTAAAACACAGATTCTGCAATCTGTAAATACAGAATCAGAAATCTGTGAACTGTAAACACAGTTTTTCGGTTCTGTAATACAACAGCAACCTGGTTCTGTAATACAACAGCAACCTCACAATTATGAAGAGTAATTTTCGTTTTTTACTCGAATCTGAACACAGATCCGAAACTGTACGGCGTAGTGCTCGCGATTTTGACGTGTGAGTACACTACGGCGTAGTGCTCGCGGAGACGAAGCCAACTCTCCCATAATCCGGCACAACCGGTGACCGCAGCCCACCAGAAAAGTGCCCGGAAGTCCAGTCAAAATCAGTTCCAACACTTTCTGTCAAGAAGTCAACTGATTTATTGTGTTTTCTCTTCTAATGGGGTATTGCGATTTCTCCCTTTATTACCTAATTTTCTTGCCTATTGTAATTTGCATGTTATATATCTTCATGTGTGGTTGTCGATGCTTTTTTTGTGACAATGCGAAATAATGACTTGGTATGATCTCTAATGCGAAATAATGACTCGGAGAAATGCAGATTTTGAGAACTGTAAAATGTTACCGATTTTGTTATTTATATTATATAAAAGTACAAGATTTCTAAGTAAAGTTACAAATGTAGCTATTACTACCTAGCCTTTCTTCTCGGATTATCACATTTCCTTCGTTTTGCTCGATTAAGTTGCATGAAGTAACAATTTATTTCCTTTTTCAATGATGACAGGTACAAGATGTATTTTCGGGTTGGGAGCTGCATACAGAGTATATTAAACCTACTGGGTAAGTTTGGCTTATTCCCATGCACAAGTAATTTATAAAATATGTCCTTCTGTTCCAAATTTTCCTCTTATCAAATTCAATCACATGGTATAAGTTTGACATATCTTCATACATAATGTTTCTTAGGTCACACTTCATTACCATACAAATAATATTCATGTAGAAGACCTCTTTCTCTACTTTTATATAAAACCAGAATATGTTGTATATTTCGCAACTTAAGGACATTTCACAACTTATGGACATATATTAGTGTGATTTATGCATGTGTTGGATTATTAAAAAGAATTTTGATTTTTTTTTGTCATGAAATTGAATTAGATGGATTAACTAAAAATTTGATTTGCAGGTATGATCGAGCAAGGGGTGTGGAAATTTGAAACAAAGATGTGAAGCTGGAATACGTTGAAGAAGCGTACACGACAATGAAGGGATCATCATAATCTACAAAGTGAAACCACCAAAGAATAGGATGTAGCAAGAAAATATGATGCTTGGATGTTGTTCTTTCTTTTTGAGTTTTTTTTTACTATAACACGAGGTTATAAAGTTACAAACAAGCCTATGGAACATGATCACTTTTGCAAATATATATCACATATCAGCTTTGCTGGGAAGTTTATGCAATGTTTCCGAATTCTTCTTATGAGTATTTTTTGCATGTATCCATGCTTTGCATTTTTATTCTTTTTTCTTAGAAGATTGGTATCTTGGATTGTGCTGAAATATTAGATTATAACTAAGCTATATTTGCGCAAGTTTGTGATAGTTCTTTAGGATACTTATGATTTTCAGTTTTGTCTATGTTCTTTAGGATACTTGAGTTTAGAATATGTTTTTCCATTGCTCCAAGTAATATAAGTTTAATTTATCATATTTGAGATCGAATCCCACAATTCAGATATACGCAACCACGAACTACACATATATATAAATGTAGACATGCATACATTGATATATCAGAAATGAACCTAACAAACAACAAAAATGTTTGTCGTTCTTTTCCACAAAATATTCCGGTATACCTTAACAACAAAAACAACCACCCCAACAAAACATTACATCGCAATTATGCAATACCTAAAGACCCGCGCGTAGCGCGGGCTTAGAAGTCCTAGTAGTTCATAATTTACTACTTGTGGTTTATAGATTGAAATTATAGTTTAATTAGATCGATAGTAAATAAAGGTTAAGTTGTAATTAGATTTATAGTAAATTATATAAATAAATAAAGATATGATATGATCAAAGATTAAATAACATAATAAAAAATTTCAAGATATCTTATTTATTTTATAATTTGGTAGATAAAAAATCTATTTGATATTTAAAAAACTCTTACTTAATCTATTTTTCAAAGATATATAACAAAAAATAAAAACAAATATTGTGACGAGTGATTTGAAAGATGAGGTAGCATAGGCAAGAGGCCAACACAAAGGCGAATTAAACATAACGACGACATATGACAAAACAAATCATAACTTAGAGACGCGTACTGACGGTAGGTCCGTGACAGTGACGGACTGGGATCGTGCGGACCAGCGCGTTTATGCGCAGTTTGGCCTAGCACACAAGCCCATAAGGTTTCATCCTAAAATCAATTGGTGATAGGACGAGTAGCTTATGTACTTATATACTAGACCATCAAGCTCTCCATTTCTGATGTGGAATGTATATTCTCACATCATTAAAATCAGAGACGCGTACTGACGTACGAAACAATCAACTAATTATTATTATTTCTGTTGATGACAAACGCATTATGATGCGGGGATAAGCCGCTGTTGTCCGATCTAGACACCAAACCTCGAACAAAAACTCGAACAGAGAAGATAGGCTGAATTAGAATGAGATGAAAGAAGGATAAGTCGAATGATAGGCCAATTGGAACCAAATCAAACAACGATAAAACCCTTGAACTTAAGAACAAGAACCTTACCGAAAGATGAAGAAACCCCAATGGATTACAACCAAACACAATGGCTATGGTAGGCCAAGGCACCTGGAGGATGCTCTATGGAGCCCCGATAGCACCAACCTTATGGAAGAGATTGACACACACAAGTACAACTAGGGCGAGTTCAACAACAATGCACACAGGACACTCTACTCACAAAAGCACTCTTTTGGGAGGAAAAACGATAAACGTTGTATTCAATATCAAAGTCTGGGTTCCTAAAACAATAACTAAGGCAAACCTTATATAGGGTTAATAAGGTGGCCAATAATAAAAGAACTAACTAATTAAATGTATTTCCTAAAATGCAAAAAAAATAATTAAAAGAAATAATCCCGAAAACAATCAGAAACAAAGATATCTCGGTAAAGTGACCCGCGCGCACGGCCTGTGCGGAAAACGCACAGAGTTTAGTCTTGAAGTCTAGTATATTTCATCTTCAATACTTGACTTCTCATCTTAACTTGAACCGGAGCTCTACGAGCTTGAATGGCTACCATACGAGCTTGGGCTATTATAAATGACTTTAATGATGGCTCATAGCGATCTTTAGCTCTTGCTTCGGTGGTTAGCACATCTCTAGATTTAGGACGAGGCATCCTTGATGATATCTCGAATGCTCTTGATGGTAGCTCAGATGCTCCCGCATCATTCTCCCCTTCTTGAAAAGGATTCGACCTCGAATCAAATTTGATATGAATGATAGAACGATCTTCATAGGCGTCATCCTCTTTGATGCACATCTTCCTCTTGAATGCCTTGAGTGCATAGCTCCACCTTGATGAAACGATGGATTGTTGCTGCAGTGCCTTGCTTCCCTTCATTCTTATAGCTCCTTTGTCCTTCCTCTTGTCATACTTAACAATGACCTGCGAGAGATCCATAGGGGGGAGAACAACATCTTTTCTAGGAAAGGTAAACGAATAACAACTAGCAAAACCATCATGGGCAACTCCCTTATCATACTGCCATGAATATTCCAATAAAAGTTGACAAGCTTGCATAGGCACAACATCACATAAAATATCATCATAATGTTCTAATGTCATGGCTTCCTTAGCATGCTTGTTCAATTTTCAATCAACACAGTCATCAATCCAATGCAGTTTTAAAGGACTAGGGTAGCATACTGAAGTAATTTGCAATTTAGTATTCAATTTCATGCTAGCAATATTACCACAACTACCTTCATCAATAATCATGTTGCAATCCTCAACTTTATCTAGACAATGAGTTTCTCCTAGAATTTCAGCACAATGAGCAGTTTGTACATGCAAATCTTTCCTATCAATCAATGAATCAACATGCTCATACTCAATTTCAACTTCATTATCTAAATCAGTTTTAAGATCATCAACACAAACAACATCATCAATACTATCACCTTTTTCATATTCAATCTCAATTTGTCCTAGGTGATTAAGCACACCAGGGCAGTCATTAATCATATGGTCTTTCCCTCTACATTTGAAACACTCAATATCTCTAGCTCTAGTAAAAGGGTTAGAAGTACTCCCCTTGGGTCCAAGTTCGGCTCGTGGTGCAGCCGGAGGGGCATCACTTCTTGGTCTATCCCTATCTCCTTGTAGCTCCTTGGAAGAGGCATCTCGTCCATAATTAGAATCCTTACGTCCTTGCTGATTTTTCCAAGTGTTGGAAGAACCATGTGCATTCCTATTCCCTTGATTCCTATACATAGTCTTCCTTTCCACTTTGATGGCTATGTGCAGCAACTCAGCCATAGAACTATATGGAAACATTTCAATTTCATTAGCCAAAAATGAATTGAGAATACGAAGATACCTTGCCATTGTCGCTTCTTCATCCTCAATCACATTGTCCCTGACCATGGCTATTTGCATAGCATTGAAGGTCTCTTCTACTCCCATTGATCCCTGTTTCAAATTCTCAAGTCGCTGTAGAAGCTCTCTAGTGTAGTGTGGGGGAATAAATCGAGCTCTCATCTTCCTCTTCATTAGATCCGAAGTAGCAATGGGATAATCTCCATTTCCAGCTCGTCCTCTCACTAATTTGTCCCACCAAACTAGAGCATAGCCATAAAACTCCAAAGATGCAAGTCGCACCTTCTTATGCTCGGGGAAGTTGTGACAATTCCAGATCTGCTCAATCTTCCTCTCCCACTCCATGTAGACATTTGGATCACACTTGCCCTCAAAACTTGTGATCTTCACCTTGATCTTCCCAACTCCATTTTGCTCAGGCTCTCTTCTCCTTCCTTGGTACCCTCCTTGCAGGCGATAGGGTCGTCATCCTTCATTCTCATCATACTCCTTTTCAAAATATGCATCATCATCTAAAGCCTGAAATCTATCAAAACGGTTAGTAGCATTTTATCTATTAGGATGACGTAAAGGAGCATTAGGAGTATGATATCGCTCCCTTGGAGCTGGAATTTCAGCACCCCTGGGGGTACCATGTTGGCGTCTATGATGAAGCTCTGTCTGATGGTTGTAGTAAGCCCACTAACAAACCTTTCACTAAACTTGTCCAAGAAGTTCATCAACTCCGGGGTGACAGGGTTGGTCGTCGGGTCCCTTGGGGGTCTCCTTTTGGGAGAAACTAACCTGTCCATTATCAAAGAAAAGACTAACACAGAACAATGTTAAGTGAGTGTAAATGAAAACAACTCGCAAGTGTTTACTCTCGTATGTTTACCTCTGCACTCTCTCTCAATTGTTGTTGTAACAAGCTTTTCTTGATGAATTGCCTTGTGTGAATCAAAAACCCAATAGATCGAAACTAGCAGGCTCCTAGCACTATGATGGTGATGGTAGAGATGGAGATGGCTAGTGTAGGGACGGGGTTTCAACTTCAAGGTTCTGACTCAAAGCAAAAATCGACTCAACAAAAGAAAGAAACAAAGACTCAAAACACGTTTGCAAGAATGTAAATGGAAACAACTGTCAGACTCAAATTTCGAACTCAAGAGGGCCAAAAGGAAGCGTACCTTAACTTGTCTCGATTGGTGTCAATGAAAGATCGAAGACGGAGTCGAGAGGGGTAGGGTAGGTTCGGGTATGGCTCAGAAGAAACTTGCAGTAGCTCGAACAGGACGACGGCGGTCGCCAGGCACACGGTGGCGATCGTGGTTTGATGAGTGGCAATCGCGGGGTGTGGAGTGGCGATCGTGGAACCTTATCTGAGGTTCTGCAGAAAGTGGCTATAGATGGTCGCGGTCGCGGGGAATGAATGGCGATCGCGGGATTTTTGCCGACTTGAAATTTCTTCGTCTTCCTAACGGGCTCGTGGCAATCCCGTTTCCTCCATATTCTTGAATTCTGACTCTAACAAGACTCAACTGGAACTTGACTCAACAAAAACAACAAAAAAAGTAACTGCTGACTACGAGACTTTTCTTTCTTCTTTTTTTGTATTTATTTTTAAAAATATTTTTTTTTTGTCTCAGCAAAACGAAATTACAGACTCAATATATGAGATATTAATCTCAACAGAATAAAATAAACAAAAGACTAACACTTTATTTTCTTGTTGAAAAGATAAGATTTCTTCAGCAACTCTAGGGTTTCTTGACGGCTGCATTTTTGGTGGGCATGGATGAATTTGTGATGGGTGATGGGATGAATGGATTTTTGGGACAACGGTGCTCCAAACTCCAATCTATCGATCTCCACCAACACGAACCGATCCAAGCTTCTTGTACACAACCTGAAACAGACTCAACAAGAAAGATCAAAGTATCGAAGACTCAAAATCAATTTCTGAAAGAAACTGACAAACAAGAAAACAAAGCTGGCTCTTTTGTGATTTTCTGATAGTGGGGGTCTCGTTATGTTCTTATGAAGACGGGATGGTGTCAACACTGCTCTGATACCAATTTGATGCGGGGATAAGCCGTTGTTGTCCGATCTAGACACCAAACCTCAAACAGAGAAGATAGGCGGAATGAGAATGTGATGAAAGAAGGATAAGTCGAATGATAGGCCAATTGGAACCAAATCAAACAACGATAAAACCCTTGAACTTAAGAACAAGAACCTTACCGAATGATGAAGAAACCCCAATGGATTACAACCAAACACAATGGGTATGGTAGGCCAAGGCACCTGAAAGATGCTCTATGGAGCCCCGATAGCACCAACCTTATGGAAGAGATTGACACACACAAGTACAACTAGGGCGAGTTCAACAACAATGCACACATGGCACTCTACTCACAAAAGCACTCTTTTGGGAGGAAAAACGATAAACGCTGTATTCAATATCAAAGTCAGGGTTCCTAAAACAATAACTAAGGCAAACCTTATATAGGGTTAATAAAGTGGCCAATAATAAAAGAAATAACTAATTAAATGTATTTTCCTAAAATGCAAAAAAACCAATTAAAAGAAATAATCCCGAAAACAATCAGAAACAAAGAGATCTCGGTAAAGTGACTCGCGCGCACGGCCTGTGCGGAAAACGCAACGCACAGCTTTTCCGCAAATTAAATCCTCGCGAGCAGATGGCGATCGCCATATAAATCCCGCGATCGCGGTCGCGATCGTGTCACCGAAAGCTCTATTTCAAACGGCTCGTTCTCTCTCGTCCGAGGTCGGAATTGAGTGATTCCAAATCCCAGAGTTTCGTCTTGAAGTCTAGTATATTTCGTCTTCCATACTTGACTTCTCATATTAACTCGAACCGGATCTCTACGAGCTTGAATGGCTACCATACGAGCTCGGGCTAATATAAATGACTTCAATGATGGCTCATAACGATCTTTAGCTCTTGCTTCGGTGGTTAGCACATCTTTAGATTTAGGACGAGACATCCTTGATGATATCTCGGATGCTCTTGATGGTACATACATCTAAAAAAATATAAGATATGTACTCATTTATTCTGAACAAAAAATGTACTCATTTGGCGATATAATCTTGATTAGTACTAGTTGTTGATTGCCCGTCACAATTAACTTAGATTGGCTTGTTCCATATTGGATAAAATTCGATCAATAAAGACTGAACAAGAAAACGATGGAGTGACACATGTGATCAGTAAAGACTATGAACAAGAAAACGATGGAGTGACACATATTATACCAAATACTCCCTCTGTCCCTTAATATAAGGCTTATTTTCTTTTTCGACACTATTCACAATCAGAGAGAATCTTCTCGTTTTCTTCTAATATATAGAAATAACTATAGGTATAAGAGATGTCGTTTGATTCGTCTCAACGAGTACTTTGACAATATAAAAAAATTATATTTTTTATCATCGTATATTTAGAGATATTAACGTTACAAAACGTATATCGACAAATGTGTCAAAAACAAATGGGAAGATCAATAGGGGACGGAGGGAGTACTTGGTTTTCAAAAATGGACAAATTAAATCATATACCAACTCAAATAATGAAGATATATGCCATTCACCGCCATCAATGATTAACATCGTAAAGACACTAATAATCATGGAATGCTTTCAGGGTCCATGGGTTCGTCCCACTAATTACTATGTTAAATCATCAAGTACTGTACAAATACATACTTTTCGTACCACAGCCACAACTTTTCGTACCACAGCCACAACAGTCAATATCAAGCATCTTATAAAATAGTACAAGATACTCCCTCTTCCATTTTGGTAGTCCCATTAGATTCCGACACATATGTCGAGACACGTTTTGTATCGTAAATATCTCTAATTATATGTTAATAAAAATTATAATTTTTTAATATTGTTAAAGTACTCATTAAGACGAATCAAATAAGACCCCACATGACTATGTTCTTTTTTATATATTAGAAGAAATCTACAAGATTCTCTCGGTTCGTGAATAGTGTCAAAAAATCAAATGGGACTATCAAATTGGGACGGAGAGAGTATATAATTATGGTTGGGGTCGGAAAATCTATCACCTGTCATCGGATTTGATTGACGAATTTCCCTTCTATTGTAGAACATCGTCTTCGACCGTCCAACGTCGTCTGGTTCCTAACGCGGCCAATGAGCGGGGTTTTCTCCTTTGTTGTAACTAATCGAAAATTTTCAGGATCTCCAACGTTTATATGCACTATTTCAACCATCAAAAGTTTGCTTTTGATTTATTCAGAGCCAAGGCCCACGTTCATCTGGAGTTGTTGGAACAAATTCCGAAGATCATGGCGTCTAATGGTTGATCTCCTCAAAAGTCTCGGATTAGTTTTCTTGTTATTATAAATAGACGATCATTAACACTCTGTACGCCACCATTACTACATTGTTCAACATTAAGCTTTCACTTGTAACCTCATCATCCAAACTATCATTATATATTTTATCTTGTTCGTCGTTGTCCAGTCCGACTGCGCGCCCATCCTTCCTCTGTCTCCTCCCTTGCGTCACAAAAACTACCGTTTGTATAGCGCCCACTTTCATGAATCAGAAGAGATTGATTTATCATTTTAATTATCATTCTCCATAATTTAACGAATTCGAATAGATTGATCTGTCCAAAACAATTATCCAAAACAATTATCAAGATATTTATATGTATAGACTACTATATGTTTGCGCATATGACAATAAGATACATACAATCTTACTTGTGTACTATTACACTTCTTTAAGTATAATGTATAATATATATATATATATATATAGCTTGTCTCCTATGGTTTTGCCAAGCTAGCCAGCTAATTAAGCTTACTAAATTTCAAAACCTACGATTTTTCGCTTAATATATGGCTTTCTATATAGGTATAAGTATTGATCGACTTTGGGTTATAATAATATTATAAAAAACATTGAGTAATTAAGATATGATGATGAACTAAAAGGGCCATGTGGAATGGAGATGATGATGATCAGCAAGAGCGGAAGTAGGAGGAATATCAGAAGAAGCAAAGACTTGATCATAGCCTTCCTGATCTCTCATCATCCTCTCCATCTCCCTTTCTTCATTTGGATTTGTTCTCTGCAATCACCCCCCATATATATGTTAGTTTCACTTTCTAGCATACACAAAGTGAAATATGGTTATATACATACATGAAGTGCTTCCATAGCGTCGGCTTCTGGAGAATTGAAGTCGTAGAACATACTAGCAGCGGAAAGTTTCATGGAAAGAAACTGAAACAATGCACACCAACCAATCCGTCAATTAAGCTCATTTGCTTATATCAAAAGTGTGGCACCATAATTACCTCAATTTGATTTTGCAGGGACCGAACATAGTTGATTATAACATCCAGCATTACTGCCATCCCCATGGTCTGCAATCACATATCATTGTATAATATAATACATATCACTTCTACCAAAATAAATAAATAATAACAACTTTCTACCAAAAAAAAATATATTTTATTGTACCTTGTAGCATCCAGGTACCAGGTCTTGCAGAACTTTGAGCTTTTCATTTATTCTCTCCCGCCTAACCTGAATATGTAGTTCAATCAAAATTCCATACTTTAATTGGTGGATTATTCTATGAAAAAACCATAATTAAATGTAGTGTAATTCCATACAAGTGAGGTCTTGGGATCATGACATATGCACTCATACCTCGAGGTCTTGAGAGAGTATTCATTCTCTATAGTACCAAAAACAATGACAAAGATCCTAACAAGACAAATTGAGAATCTCTTGTGAACATGTCCACACCATCTAATCTCATACATCTTCCTACTAATCCTTCGGGGCATTAGGCTTATACGAACTCTTTTAACACTTTCTACCCCGAAAGTTTCAAATCGAAATATAAAGTCATGATTTAAAAATCAAAAGTTAAACGCTAGACGATAGCGTTTTAAATCGGTATAAAGCAATCGGTTCAAACAAGACGCCAATCAACTAACCGCAAACCTCAAACACGAGGTACCTTTTACAATTGGTGCTAAAACAAAAAAAAACTCCAATTAAACAAGAACCCGTTTAAATTAACCGTAAACCTTAAACACAATGTACAGTTATTAAGTTCACGCTGCGACATATGAACATTTACTATATCAAGTGTTAACCTGTTATGTACTCAACTTCTAACCGTGAACCTCAAACACATTGTTCGTATAGATATAACCATATATGCACCCTTTTTACAATTAGTTTAGGGCTCGTTTGGTATGATAGTAGGAATTGGGTTGGAATCGGAAATGGGGTTAAGAATGAGGAATGAGGTTGAGTGATTTTCAAAACATTTTGCTTGATATGTTATGAAATGAGGTTGGTAATGAGAAATGAGGTGAAAAATAGATATGTCTCATATCATGTTTTTTATTTGGGTATGAGAATTGGTCATAAGGGGTGATATGAGTCATTACTTGGAATCAATTTCATATCCATACCTACTCTACCTAACACAAAAATAGATATAGTTCATTCTTAATCCGATTTCATATCCCCAAGGTATACCAAACGGACCCTTACATGTTATCAAATGTACGTCAACATTTATGATTATTAAGTATGATTTTTAGTGCACTAAATATTAACTTTGACCTATTCACATTATTATTTATAATCACCAGTGTGCTCATGTTTAAAAATTGCATGTCAATATTCATTATTCATATATAATGGTCTAAAATTCATGATCAATTTTCGTATTAATGAACTTTGGCTTGGAAAGAGAAGGTGAAGGGGGTCTGCAAGAGTAGAACCCAATTTCTTTTTCTTCCCTACATGACTTTAGTAATTACCATGGGGACTATCTGCTCCAAGAGTATTAATTTTTTTTTAAGTATTATGTAGAAATATATTTCATTTTACTAATATTAAATGGACAACATTGATTATATACTTTGAAAAGTATTTAGTAGTCATTTTCACCAAAAAAAAAAGTATTTAGTAGTCATTTCTAGAGCATTGATAAAAAACAGAAAAAATTCATTTTCAAGAACATTAATTCAGAAATTAGAGAATACATCAAGGCATATAAACGTATATGCTTGTCACTTTTACAAAGAATATGCATTAAAATGAATATCTTCATATTTTTTAATTAATATTTAAGTATGTATCGAAGAAGAACGAGTAGGTGTTCACCTTAATATATTCACGCCTAAACCGGACACTTAAATTGAATAATGAATACAAATAATACGAAATATCAACTTTAAATAAAATATAATAAGATCTTTTTATATTATAAATTCATACTCTAGCTATTTAAATATTTACTGAAAAAATCTAAAAATCCAAATCCGAGAACATTTCTTTAAAACAGATGATGATGTGGAATAGGGACATACCCATTTGAGGCCCACGAGGGGCTATAGCCCCCCCAATCCCAAAAAATAATAATATATTTAATGTAAAAATTAGTGTTTTTTTATTTAGCCCTGTAAAAAATGAATCTAATATTATATAATTTTAATCAATGTATAGTTTATCCCTCTTGAGGCAAAGTCCTGCGTACGCCACGCCACTGATGTGGATAGACCTGGGAAACGGGTCGGGTGGGTCGGGTTCGGATCAAAGTACATCGGGTTTAGTATATTTCGGGTCGGGTCATTTCAGGTTTAAAATTTACCGGGTAAAAACAGGTCGGGTTATGACGGGTTTATCTGCGGTACGGTTCAACCCATCGGGTCTGATTGCGCACTTTTTTATTCCTTTTTATACTTATGCATAGTTTCGAGTCTCGTTTTATGTGAGCGAGATCTTATTGTGATTTTATATGCCTAATAAGACTAAGTTGTATAAATTTTTCAAACATAATAATACATCAATGTTGTTGATTGGTAGTGTTACTTGAAAATGAAGAAGTTTTGATTGGGAGTTACACACATGGTCAAATATCTCTAAAAGGCATTGAAACCAAGTTTCATTCAATTCCGATATCGTTTTGACGTCGTTTTGCCAAATTGGGCCTTAAGCCCATTTAAGGCCTTTTAGCGTTCGTTTACGCATAGTTTTGAGCCTTGTTTTGTGTGAGCAAAATCTTATTGGTACTTTATATTCCTAATAAAACTAAGTTGTATAATGTTTTTAACAATAATCAACATCGATGTTGTAGACCATACATATTGCGACAAGTTAGAGAGTTATCACTAGTTTGATTTTTACAAAGGATGTTCAATTTGAAAAGTTAGAAGTTGTGATTGGAAGTTACCCCCACATGGCCTTTTAGCGCTTACGCATAGTTTCGGTATAAAATAAAATGACTTATTTTCTTATATTTGAACTTCGTGTCATGTTTTGTTTTTGAGCACATATAACAATGTATAATGTTCAATCAATAACCATATAATTTCTAATGTAAGTATATAAAAGTATATTATACTTTATTAAATAATCATCTATAAATATAGTCTCCAACATAAACTCTAGCGTTTATACGTTGATAGGAGTGCAGACGGATCAAAATAAAATGACTTATTTTCTCATATTTATAGTCATGTGCTATTTTTCATATTATATAAATTAATAGATGTGTATTAATTCATAATCTCTATTTAAAAAACACTCTAATTCGTAATATAAAGATATAAATATATGATATATTAACTCCGTAATAAAAATACATAGAAAATTGAAAACAAAGGGAGTTGTTTTTTCCTATTATTTTTTCGATTTTTTCATATTTCTTTACTATTTTTATTTTCTAGTTGTTTTTTTGGTATGATCCAACGGGTTGACCAAACCCGACCCGTTTTTGACCCAGCAAAATGTCGGGTCAATCAGATCGGGTCAAAATCGGATTTCGGGTTTAATTTAACGGGTTAAGAGCACAAAAAATCGGACGGGTTCGGATTGGGTTTGCGGGTCAGGTCATATTTTCCCAATTCTAGATGTGAACAATGAACTTTTGTTTAAATATTGTTTTGGTTGAAACTTATCAATCTTATTATCCTGTTCTTAATTACTTTTCTTTATGAAATGAAACTGATAGAAAAAAGTGAAAAAAATACAAATAAAATCATTTTGAAAAATCCTCAAACATCCTTTTATCATATTATAATGTAGATATTGGTTTCCCAAAGAATTCTTATTAAAACATCCATTTTATGTTGAAACTTATTCGATATGGTCTTTGATTGATTGATGATGAAGTAGAATTAAGGAAAGGAAAAGGAAAAGGAAGGTACTCTTTCAGCAAGGCTGTGGCTGTCAGTTGCTTGACCCCGCTTAGCTCTAACATGGATGACTTCTCTAGGCTTCTCCATTTCTGCAGATGCAGATTTATTCATCATCATCTTCCTCCTTTTTCCTCCCATCGCCCCTACCTGCACCTTTAATTAACTAATTAATTTCCCAACCCACATACAATTGCATTAAATTTCTTAAGTATTAGGTAGGTACATTAGAGTTGATGAGGAGAGGCTGAGCAGGGTCGATGTGGGTTGAAGAAGAGATCTGTGGAGCAGCCATGAAAGAAACAGAAGAAGAAGAAGAAGAAGAAGAAGAAGATGAAGAAGAAGAAGAAGGGAGGTGATTATAGATAATGGAGTTATTAGTAATAAAAGGAGGGTAATTAGGAAGGTTATGATCATGATTGAAGAAGCTTATGAGGGCATCGGGGTCAGGAGGGATCAACGATGATGAGGAAGGGATCAGGTTTAGCTGGAGAAGACTCAGATCATTATGATGGGTTTTTTCATCTTCCATTTTTGGTGTGAGTGAGGAGAGGAACAAGTACAAATTCCAACAAGTTAAACCTGATCTCTCATTCCTCACTTATATAACTACTTGCTACTTCCCCCTTCCTGTTTTTTCCTCCTTTTCTATTTTCAAGTTTTTATTATGCTTTGTGTTCAAGAATTTGGGCTAATGTTAAATCTTAATGCACAAATATCTGGGTGTAATTGTGAAACTACTCATGTATGGTCAATCTACACCGTGTGGGCCATGGGACAACCACGTATTGTCCGGGGCTAAGATCCTCTTAAGTGGGACCCATAATATTGATCGATAAACGCAACGTAGGCCCAACAGATAACCCAATGAGGTTTCATCCTAAAACTAATTGGTAATAGAAGAATTAATCAATGAGTATATAGTAGACAACTTATTTCCCAACTTTCGACGTGAAACTCTGTTTAACGGCAATACATTCATAAACAAGTGGTCTTTCTTAACTCATTTATTTATTAGACTCCCTCTATGTATCCCCATACATAATGGCTTTTTGTTTGTAGTAGGTGTAGATCACGTTTTGTTACGTTAATATAACGGGTCAGAGGTAGTGATAATGTTATAAATTTTAATATTGATAAAATATAAATCGATAGGAATTATACAAAATTCTACATAACTATATTTTTTTTCTTATATATAATTGAACAAAAAATTGATTCTCTTTAATAAAAAAATAGCGACGAAAAAAAACAAGTGTCTATAAGGGGTCAGAGGTAGTGGTAATGTCATCATTCTGGATTTTCGCCCTACTATAAATAGGCAGTTACTATTCATCCAACTCACCCCCACGGAGATAAATAGTTATCGCCCTGGACATCCTTACGTCGCGTAATGATTCCTTGTGTGACGTAAGGATTGTATATTTCTGAAGGATTTATTATGGCATCATCCTTACGTCTTGTAAGGATGATGCAATCCTTACGTCGCGTAAGGAAATGTCATCCTTACATCGCGCAAGGAAATGTCATCCTTACGTCGTATAAGGATTTCTATTTCAGAAATCCTTCAGAAATTTTAAATCTTTACATCGCGTAAGGAATCCTTACGCGACGTAAAGATGCCCAGAGCGACGTAAGGATGATGCAATCCTTAAAGTATATGTGTATCATTTAGATAAAATACAAATACACAACAAAATAAAATACAAAGACAGTGTATCATAACTAAAAGAGCACAATCTTACTGTGGTAGAAAAAATCCGCATCACAATAATTATTTAGGACGATGATTGATCTCGACTAAAAACGATAAAGACGAAAGTAAAGAGACGAGATTTGTTAATCTAATTCGCCATTAATGATTTAATGACTACATCTGGAGGCTACCAAGCTAGAGTTTCTTTTTTATGAGATGTTGAATGAATTGAAATACAAGTGATTGCTCTCCTCTATTAGGGTTAGAGATGTTCTATTTAAATAGGATAGTTGACCCCTTCTCCCTGCAATATCTCTCTAAAAGATATATTAATTAAAGTACTGATATTATTTGCCTCCACAATTGCTCCTCGGATATTGTAAGTCCGGTACGGGTTGCATGATCTGATCTGAGATGCTACATACTCCTTTTGCTTTCTTTCGTGAAGCAGGTGACTTTCTCTTCATTTTTCAACCTATTGACTTAATTAGCGACTTCGTGGTGTCGTTTTCAGAGTGCGGCAAGAAGATGCCGGCTTCAGAGTGCGACAAGTAGATGTCGGCTTTAGAGTGTGACAAGTAGATGCCGGCTTTAGAGTGCGACAAGTAGATGCCGGCGCGGCTTTACAGTGCGACAAGTAGATGCCGACTTTAGAGTGCGACAGGTAGATGTCGGCTTTAGATATGTTGAAGGCGTAATGACAGATTGACTCAGATACCCTGCAAGTATAAAGTAGCTTCTTTCAATCCATAGAATAATAGAATAAGATAGATACTCATTCTCATGTGTCGATGAGCTAATAGAATGAGACGAACACTCGTGTACATGCGCTTGCGCATTAATAGAAGATGACAGCTCATGCCCATGTGCTTGTGCATAGATATAAAAAAGATGGCAAATTGTGCCTCTGTAATCCGTGGCTGATATAAATAAGATGAAAACTCATGTCTGTGTCTCGTGCACTACTATAAGAAAGACAAAAGCTCGTATTTCTGTGCATAGATATAAGTAAGATGGTAGACTTTGCCCTGTAACCTGTGGGCTGATATAAATAAGATAGGAAAACTCATGTCTCACTCCTCGTGCATGCATCATAAAATAAAATGAATATAATGGGAACTCAACCACACTTACAAATAAATGTATTGTGCTCTCCACTATATGTAAGAGAATACAAGCAAGGTCTAGCAGCTCACTCACACGTACTAATAGACCAAGAATTTCCTCTTGCCTGTTGACAAGAAAATGTATCATTCAATTAAAACCGATTCATATCACTCATATACTTTAAGGAGCCTATCACAAACACCTAAATTTGAAATTAAGTTTTCTTTTTGCTGGAGGCAAGAACCGGAGTTTCACCAAGCGTTTGGTGACAACTCCTGATCATCCTGTAATTCAAGAACGACCTTCAAAGATTTTATCGCAACAAATTCAACGAATCTTGTAATTCAAGAACGACTAAATGTATGTTACACGCGAAGGTAGTGATCGTTTTACGTTCACGAATTAGTATTATAGGTTCACATATAAGGTAGTGATGTTAAAAGTTAAGGTTCATGTATAATGTAGTGATCGTTTTACGTTTAAGAATTAGGACTAGAGGTACATATAAGATGGTATCACACCCCTATTAGATATCTATTAAAACAAGGAAACATATCAAGTACGAATAACTATAGTACAAATAAATTTGAATCATTAGATTAATTTAAACAAACGACTCATATTAAAAGTATAAAAAATTACATGGCTAAAAAGTGTAAGAAAAAAATGTTTTACTTTTTTCTAGTGCAAGCCGAAGTGTTTAAAAAGTCCAAGCCAAAACGAGAAAAAATGCAAGCCGAAGTGATAAAAAGTGCAAGTTAAAAGTTGTTATAGTTTTTTAATTAATGTTTTTATAGAAAAGTGCAAGGCGCAAGTGTAAGACAAAATTTATTAAATGCAAGTCGAACAAAAAACACAAGCTAGAATAGTAAAAACTACAAGCCAAAAACTGCCTTTGGTTCTTTTAATCCAGGGAACAAAAAAATGCAAAATAAAAAGTTTCTTTTTTAAGCGTGCAAGTGCAAGCCTAGGTAATTAAAAGTGTAAGTCGAAACGAGAAAAATTGCAAACTGAAATAATAAAAAGGTGTAGTATCTGTATGTTAGTATGAAGGGAATTGAGACACAGAGTTGTTCAGTTCCAAGGAACAACAGAAGTAATAAGAAAGTTATCAACACGATTACTTAAGGTGGAAACCCTAGATAACCAACTAGTTATCTTTGGATGAAAATCACCCCTCTTTCGAGGATTAAATGTCTACTTGTATATTCAATAAGTGAGTTTAGAGACGAACATGAATTACAGACTTATTTCTAAGTACTAACCTAGTTTCTATCGGAAACTCTCGAACAAAAACACAATAGGACTTACGTGATGTTCTTTTACAAGAACAACTCTTCCAACCTTTCTTTCTCCTTAGCAAGATGCACTCTCTAATCTGTAAAAATTCATAAGTGCTGAAGTCATCCGAATATGTATTTATATATAAGTAAGACCATGTGTAAAGATATCGGTTAAGATATATTACACAAGAGATCTTCATTCCATATCAATATTTATCCTTACGTGGTTGAGTTTACTAAATAAACTCAAGATCTTTAATGTTCAGTTACAACCGATTACAGCTCAAAATATATTCTAGTTAAGGACAAAAACTTAACAACATCTTCAGCTCCTTTCCGCCTACGTTAGGTCACTTCTGTGACAGCTTCAGAGACGTGGTTCCCTTCCATTTCTTTTGGACTTCAGCATCTTGATTTCTTCTATCTTTTCACCGGAAACTCCATGATAATACTAGCCACAATGTATAATGTAGTTGTCATCTTCAAAACTATAGACATCGAGGAAGGGAACACATAGGGAACTAAAGTTCCTAAGGTTCCCATTCCAATAATTACCCCCCCCCCCCCCCCCCTTTTATGATGCCAAATTAATATTGGTATAACCATATGAACAATAGGCAAGAAGAAAATATAAATAAACTACACATAAATACCAAAGGGAATCGCTTAAAAGTTCCTACTTAACTTTTGAACATAGTAACTAGTTCCTCCTAAGCATGATGCCAATCTTATTGGTTCCAAGATTCAAGAGTATATTCTCTCTTTTGACATCATCGAGAATATTGCAAGAAATCATAGGAATCAAAATGAAAGCAAAAACACGAGAGCCACAAGGCATAACATGGAAAAACAGTTGTATTTATCAAGCAAGCCAAAGACATCGCGAACAAGACAACAAAACAAGAACAAAAGAATTCAATCATGAAGCAGATAAAAGAAAAGAACATATAACATGATGTGTTGGGGATCCCTAAGGATAAGCTAAGCCAACTACATCAGACGAACTTCAAAAGGAACTCGATCCTTTCTGAGCAATGAGAACACCAACGACTCGTTCAAATTCAGCACACAAGTCACGAACAGAAGTTGAGATCTCAAGTAGTCCCTCTAGAATCTTTGAGTCCTATATCGCTTCTAGGATCAAACTTTCCTATGGGAGTCCTTCCATTGTTGTGAACATAGCATTTACACCCCAACACCTTGAGATGTGAAATGTTGGGAACTCTACGAATTAGTAGCTCGTAGGTTGTCTTTTCAATTTTAGGATGAAGCATGGATCGATTTAGAATGTAACAAGCCGTATTAACATCCTCAACCCAAAATTTGTGAGGGAGTCTGGAAGAGATAAGCATAGTACGAGCCATATCTTCCAAAGTCTTGTTCTTCCTTTCGACTGCACCGTTTGTTGTTGAGTTCTTGGCGCAGAGAAGTTGTGGTTCCTCTTTTCCTGCAAAAGGTTAGAAGCTTTGCATTTTGAAATTCAGTTCCTTGATCGAAACGTATAGCCATAATTTTGTGATCCAGAGATGTTTCACGGGTGGGAACTATGTCAGAGAATCTTTCAAAAACTACATCTTTTGATTTAATGAAAATAGTCCAAGTGCAGCGAGAGTAGTCATCAACAATGACTAGGATATACCTATTACCTTCAATACTTTGAATTCGCATTGGACCGCAGAGGTCCATGTGAATGAGTTCTAGTGGTTTGGAGGTGCTAATAACAATTTTGGGTTTAAAGGAACTACATACCTGTTTTCTTCGAACACACTTAGAACAAAAAACAGATTCATCTACCTTAATTGAGGGAAGTCCATCAACCAGTTCTTGCTTTGCAATTTGTGAATGAGATTTAAGCTTGCATGGAAAAGTCTTTGATGCCACAAAGTTGATTGGTTTGCCATGGAAGAAAGGCACAATTGTTCTTTTGGAACAAAACTATGGTCTACCACATACCCATTGTTGTACCTTTTTCCTTAGTAAGGTTTTCTGAGTGTCGGGATGAAGCACAAAACACACTGAGGGGGTGAATAGAACATTGTTCCCTCCTTGATCACACAACCGCGACACACTAATTAGATCAAAACCAAGATTATCTACAAGGTGAATGTCACTTACCTTAATGCTCTCTGATAGGTCAACACATCCTACTCCAAGTATGGCTCCTTTCTTTTTGTCACCGAAGAAAATCTTTCCTCCGTTGTATCTCTGAAGTGAGTGATGTTGCTTTTTGTTTCCAGTCATGTGGCAAGAAGCACCACTATTGCATCTTTATTCACATAAGTCTGCAAGAAAGAAAATTATTGTTTACGAACCTAGTCGAGCGGAGCCTTTCTTGGTAAGTTAGTCTTGAAGTTCCCATACCGAGTAAGTCTCTTAGTTTCTTGAGGAGAGGAATTAGCATTTTCCTGAGAGTAGGACTCATAGAATTGAGGGTCATTTAAGTCATTAACCTTGGTTTTCCCTTTTCTATAAGTCTTTCTCCATTTATAAGCATTTTCTTCTTCTTTTCTCTTTTTCTCACACTCATAGATAAGATGCCCATGGTTCTCACGGTACCAGCAGACACGTTTTGTGGGAATCCATTGGTACATGTCTTTGGTTTTATAGTGTGACTTGCTTTTCTTAAATTTTCCTAGGTCAACCTTTTCTCTAGGAGTTTGTCTAGGAGCACCTTGTCTCATGTTTTTGTAACTGTCATAAATATGAGGGCTAAAGTAGGAAGCACAAGGAGGATCTTCATAAGGGGAACTTTTAAGCACTTTGATTATTTCCTTTTAAGTATTCATTCTTGCTATTTGAGGTCTGCAAAGCTAAGTCAAGTCTTTCATTTTAGCTTCTAGTTGATTTGTTATTTGATCAAGTTCACAATGAGAATTGCAAGAAGGATCCAATAAATTGGGAGGTTTATGGCCTAAACCTCTACTAGGTTTCACAAAAATAGTTTGAGTAACAATGTTTTCATGAATGCAGTCAGTCAAAGTGTCAAGTTTTTCAATGATAGATTGAAGGATAACATCAGAGGAACTGTGTGAGGAACTATTGCCTTCATTCAATTTTGCATGCAAATCCCAAGTAGGGAAGACAACACGAGTCACATTTTCAGATTTTGAAGCATTCTCATATTTCTTACACCAAGTTGTACTTTCATCAATCAAACTAAATATTTCTCCCTCATTTTCAGCTAATTTTTCTTGTAGGCCACGATTTTCTTCACTCAAAGACTTAATGATCTTTATCAATTGTTTCTTGTCATATTTGATGAGATTCTCAAAGAAGTCTGAGAAAAAGGATACCTCGGGGTTTGATGATTCGTTCTCAGGTTGAGCCATGAGGCAAACTTCTTCGAGTTCCTCATCCCAATCACTGTCTCTCCATATGGATTTAGTATGATCGAGATGTGGACATGAGGCAGAGTTTTGAGGGATTCAGATCCAGTTCCTTATCAGAATCACTCCCCCCCCCCCCCCCCCCCAAGTAGTAGTGGCGGCAAGAGATTTCTTTTTTCATAGGAACTTCTTCTTCCTTAGTCTTTTCCTCATTTTTAGGACAATCTTTATCATAATGTCCCAATTGATCGCAATGATAGCATCTGAATTCCTTACGATCCCTTCTGCTGTCGTTCCTAGGGAACTTGCCTCTGTGAAATTTGCGGTGAGTTGAGTAAATAACTCTTTTGTACGTTTTATTAGGAAAATGACCCCTTTAGAAACTAACCCCCTACCCTAAGGGGAAAGGAGAAACCCAAGGGGTTAGTTTTCGTTAACAAAAACTAATAAAAACTACTTGGGGCTAGTTTTCCTAATTAAAAACTTTAAAGGGGTCATTGAAACATACTCTCTCGTGAAATTTGCGGACAATGATTGTCAAAAGAGCAGTCATTTTATCATCATCTTCATCTGAGTCGGCTCCCGTAGTTAGTCTTTCCAATACTTTTGGTAAGGTAAGAGCTATTCCAACTTCATTGGAGTTCCTCTCGATTCCCTTCATTTTGTCTTCATGACGTTGATCTTGACAACCCAGTTGGTCCAAAGGTAGTTCCCTTATAGAGGGAGTTTGAATCATGATATCTTGTGTGACAACAAATTTCGAATTCAATCCATTGATGAAGATTATAGACATTGACCATTCTTCTAACTTCACACCACATGCTCTGAGTTTGTTGCACATAATCTCAAGGCGACCATGATAGGTAGACACGTTCTTAGTCTCAAGAATTTTGAACCTATAATATTCTCCTTGAAGATCAAATTTCCTGTTATTCTAAAGATCTTAACTTCCCAAGTTGAAGTTCTCAACCACATATCCTTGGCGTTATCAATACTCATAACCTTGTCTTGGTCTGACTTAGACAAGGCATAAAGAATGTATTTCTTGGATTTAGCATTCTTTTCTTATTGAGAGAATTGTTCAGTTGACCATTTTCGAAAGAGTGTAGTTTTCATGCTCAACAATTTTCCAGCAAATCATGTCGTTTGTTTGAAAGAAACTTATCATATGTTCCTTCAACCATTGGAATTGACCAGATTTCAACAAGTAGGGCTTGTTGGTGGATATACCTAGCTCTGGTTTACTTGGATGAGACATTTTGATACCATGCGAGTAACACACAATCTAGAGCTCTAGCTCTGATACCAGTTATAGGATCTGTATGTAAGTGTCAAGGAAACTAGGACAGAAAGTTGTCCAGTTCCTAGGCACAACAGAAGTAATATGCAAGTTATCAACACTATTACTTAAGGTGAAAACCCTAGATAACAAACTAGTTATCTTTGGATGAAAACCACCCGTCTTTCTAGGATTAAAAGTCTACTTATATATTAAATATGTGAGTTTAGAGACGAACGTAGATTACAGACTTATTCCTAAGTATTAATGCAGTTCCTATCAGAAACTCTCAAATAGAAATATAATAAGATTTACGTGATGTTCTTTTGCAAGAGCAACTCTTTCAACCTATCTTTTTCCTTTGCAAGATGCACTATCTAATCTGTAAAACTGAATGAGTGCTAAGGTCGTTTGAATAGGTATTTATATACAAGTAAAATCATGTGTAAAGACATCGGTTAAGATACAAAAGATCCTCATTCCATATAAATATCTATCCTTACGTGGTTGCGTTTACTAAATATACTCAAGATTTTTTTTGTTCAATTACAGCCGATTACAACTCAAAAGATATTTTAATTAAGGACAAAATCTTCACAAGATCTTCATTTCTTTGCCGCCAACGTTAGACAACTTCTGCGGCAGCTTCAGAGACGTGGTTCCCTTTCCATTTCCCTTGGACTTCAACATCTTGATTTCTTTTATCTTTTCACCTGAAACTCCATGATAATAATAACCACAATGTATAATGTAGGTGTAATCTTCAAAACTACAGAAACTGAGGAAGGGAACACATAGGGAACTAAAGTTCCTAAGGTTCTCATTCCAACAATTTCCCTTTTTTTTGTAAGCATGCTAGTGTAAGATCAAGTGATTAAAATAAATATATACAAGTCGGATCGAGAAAAATTTCAACCCATATTAATAAAAAGTGCAAGTCAAAAATATTTTAGTTTTTTATGTGAGGTTTGCACTTTTGAGCCACTAAGTTGCACCTATTTCCCCGTAACTTTTAATCTCAACCGTTAGTCAACATGTCAGATCTATTTATATTTTTTTGTTATCAAGAGATTTATATGTATTTTACACTATATGGACTTTCATACTTTTTTTTTGAAAGGAGAACTTTTTATACTTCAAAAAAACCAGTATCTCATCTACCAGTTACGTCACGTGATATCTCCGTCATTGTCAAGCTCTTACTGATTGCTCCTTCGTCCCTTTTTATGTTCGCATTTCCCATTTTTGATGTTTCAATTTGTTGTTCCCATTACTATTTTTTACCATAAATTCTTACTAATATACCCTTATCAAAACACCTCAATTTCCCCTAAAACCACAACAATCTCAAATATATACTTTAATTTTTCTGTCTCCCATTATTTTCTCACTCAATCTTAACCATTTAATCTCTCATCTCTCACCATTTCATTCTTTCATCCCAATACAATATCTCTCTTATTTTCATTTCTCACTCCTCTCTTCTCTCCTCTCCTTAATTCTTGTATAAAGAAAAAAAAATAAAAACATAAAAAAGGGACAGAGTGAATACCATTTTTTCAGCTGATAATCTAGTAATTTTGAGTCACAATTATGACAAATGTGTAACAATCTAGATTGCATGCAAATTTGACAATATATGGCCGGAAAAGATAACACAATTCTAAATTCTAAATTTGAAAATAAAAAATCTTTATATAAGAAGATAAAAGCAGTCTCGTCACTATATACCACGTGTCGAATTTTGGAAAATTCACTCAAAATTGTTTATTACAAAGAAACGTTATTAACAAAGAAAAATCTTGAATTATATACTCCACATCCCTCAATACAATGGTAATTGCGATGCGGTGCAGATAATGTTTCCTATCTTTCTTTCTTTTTCTTTTTACTGAAAAGGCAAGAAACGGAGTTTCACCTGTCAATAAGTGACAACTTCTGACCATCCTGACGGATAGTCTTGAAAAGTCGGAGTAGCTAAACAACAAACTCGACTGTAAGAGTACTGGTCTCATTGTTTTGATGTGATCATCAAATATATGGTTTTGATGGGGCTATATTTTTGAGGTTGATGCAAAAAGAGTGATAGAATTGCAAAATTTGTCAATCACTCTTGTGAGGTATTTTCCCCCCCTGCTTCATGGTTTTGATGGGGCTATATCAATTTTTTCCCTTGTTGAGCTTAATATTAGTTCTTTATTTGCAGAAGAAGTTATAATGAAGAAGCCAAGAAAACAGGAAAACAAGTCACAGGAGACACCAAGAAAACAAAGCAAATGTTTTAGTATAGAAATTTTGCTACAACGAAAACTCTTGGAAAATCAAGAAAAGAAACCTTAAATTAGTTAAGGTTATTTTGTTAGATTAGTGTTTTTGATATTTTGTATCTAATCATGTTTAAACTTTGTAATTACTTTATTTTCATACTTAATATAATTACTGGTTCAAAATATAATGTATTTTATATTGATTTACTCCTTCTGTCCCTAAATGATAGTCTCATTTCACTCCGGCACATTTGCCGATGCACGTTTTGTATCGTTAATATCTCTAACTACAAGTTGGTAAAAATTATAAAAAATTTATATTATTGTAGTACTCATTGAAACGAATCAAACAAGATCTCACATGACTATATTTTTTCTTATATATTAAAAGATATTTACAAGATTCTCTTGAATTGTGAATAGTGTCAAAAGCAACAATGAGACTATCATTTAGGGACGGAGGAAGTATATATATATATATATATATATGAAGGTAAAACAGTAAATTGAACAGATTTCTTTATATAGGGTAATAAAAATCCGTTTTATTAGCATGAATACATGTTGCATTTGAATAGTTAAAACCGTTTCAGTAGACAATAAAAGTGTTTCATTAGCTAATGACAAATGAAACGGGTTTTTGTTTTTGACATAATGAAACGGTTTGTTCATGCATACATTTGAATATATATGAGAATGAATGTTCATGTAAACATGAAAGAATTACATTTTGTTACATTTGTAGGTTGATAATATTTGTCTCTAATCTTTATCCATATAAATCTTTATTATCCATATAAACATACGAAATATAACAATTATTTGATTACTTTGAGAGGATGATTGCTTACTTAATTTGAGGCTATATACAACTTTTAATCACCATATCCCTAACGTTAGTTAGTATTAGGGCATGGGACGATTCAAAGTTCGGTTCAAATCAATTTTCTACATGACTTTGGCCATCCCTACGTGTATCTGCTTTTTGTACTCGTATTCTTCTATACTACTTTACTTGTAATTCCTCCATACTTATAGCATGAATATATGCCCGCACTTAACTTGCCGTTTAGTCAAATAAGTTCTAGTAAACTCGTACACACCACACCCCATATGCCATGTCCATAACTTAGGTAAATATTTACACATATTAGCTTTCTGTATAGATTGGAATGTGTTGTGATATATGAGGATTGCTTTAGCTACGGATGGAGCCTCACCTACGAATACTCATTTCAAATGTCCCAATCTACCAAGCTATAATATAAGAATAATATAAGGGTGAAGTCAAGTCTTTACAAAATATTGTGTCATCTCAGCGCGATATCACCATTTTAAAAAAATAATAATAATAATTAATTAGTCAAATTTTTAAAATAAAAAATTCATTTTTTCACAATCTTCCACCTCTTTCATGATCTCCTACAAATATTCAAATCAAGTCACATATACAAAAGCTTTGTTCATTTATTAACATGTTTAGGAGGAACATACAATAAACTTTGATCATTTCTAAAATTAATCTCTTTAAAATAAGAGGTTAGTTTTAGAAATCTATGAATAAGTGTAACCATATTTTAGTGATTAGGTGTTGTCATTTTAGTGATTTTTTTGTAATATGTTTATCCATTTACTTGTAGGGATAGTTTCTTATTTAAGTATGCATATCATATGCCCTAGGTTAGAAAAATTGATCATTGAACTAAAAAATTCAAGCTTTATGATTACTTTTTTGATAGCCTGATCATTATTTTATGCTTAGATAAAACTATCTAATTGAGTTTCGATTGACTATACGATAGGTTGGTGTATATTTTATATCGAAAGTTGATCATTCAGTGTTTTTCACTCTGTTCTTACATACACATATTTTAAAATGAAAACATGTATTAACATTTTATTATTATTTATATTTCATAAATATAACTATACGAATTGCCTATATACACGCGACTTTTTAACTATATGCACATCAATCTGTGCGCAAGTGTTATGCGCATAGATCTGTGCGCATAGATCTGTGCTCCCGACGATATCCTTTCCGACCGATCCCGACACCTCCGGTGACCTTTCCCGATGCTGAAACGTTGGTGGATGGTGGCGGCCGGTGGTACGTGGTGACGGCTCTGGCGACTGCTCCGGCTCTGGCGACTGCTCCGGCTCTGATTCCGGTGACAACGCGGGCAGGGTGACGACTCGGGTTCCGGCGACTCGGGTTTCGGTGACTCGGGTTCCGGCGACGATGACTACGGTTCCGGCGTCGGATCCGGGTTTCGTGACACCCTAATGGGCTTCATACGGTATGTAATTTCTATACCCGCTTTTTTTTAATTTAAATCGTATTTAATTTTGAAAATTGTATAGATATTTGATTAGGCATCGTTCAATTATTAGTAATAATTATGATTCGTTATTGTTAGTTAGTAATTCTTGTGTTTATTAAACAATTTCGTAAATAATGGAATAGAGATTCGGGGCCTTTAAGATTCATAATTAATTGTAATTATAAATATTTATGAATTGTTAATAATGAATTCATAACTATTTATGATTTAATTGTTAATATTTTTTAAAAATTCCTATTACTAGTGATTATGAATTTTTAATAATTATGAATTCAATATTAGAAACTTAACAATTAAGTCATAACTAATTATGATTTAATTATTAAGTTTCTAAGCATTCTTATTATTAGCCTTAATTTATAATTGATCTTTAGTTAGATATTAAGAATTTGATTATGAAGTTGCAAAATATTTCAGAATATTTTTACGAATATTTTAGTATGAATTAGTCATATTAAAAATGTAAAAACATGTAGACTATACAAGCCGTCATGGATCAGACTGGCTTTACGATGCCTGGACCAGTAGCCGAACGGCTCCCAGGTCGTCAGGATATGGCATCCGGTGTGCGACGGTTGCATGATCTGCACATTTTAGACAGGACAACCGATAAGATTATTCCACCTCGTAGTCCGACTCCAGAGGATGAGTACGACGAGGCACAACAGCAGCAGGAGATGTTTGGTGAGCATATGGAGATAGATGGACAGACAGAAGATTTTAATGTCGACGTAGATTTTCCTGGTCGATATCAGACGAGTTTCGACCCCGTTGATCCCACTCCATTAGAGACGCAGATGTCTACAAACATGGAGGTGATCACAGATGACTATGATATCAGCGACGCACCTCTGTTTCAGGATCCTATCCCGCCCACTACAGATCATACAGAGAAGGATTTACCACCAGTGTCAGATGCAGCAATATCTCTTTCTCCACCTACGGTCGCATCTTCACAACCAGTGTCGGGAGATTTAGACGACGATGACCATGCCCCACCGACATATTTTCCTTGACTCGGGGAGTAGATGTATGACATTTTCCGTCCACGTGCGCCTCACCTACTGTATTCTTATAAGACGCATGTAGCGAGGTTTATATTGTCGTGTGTTGCTCTTGCAGGGCCACCTCCTGATGTACCATTGGTGCCTCCAGTTCAGACCAGGAGGCGTGCCCCCGCATGGGAAGCTGTAGGATGAGGCAGAGGGAGAGGCAGAGGCCAGGAGGGTGCTGATCAGGGAGATGCCGGTGAGGGAGTTGCTGCTCAGGGAGCTGCTACTGAGGAGGTTGTCGTTCCTGTTAGAGGTTGAAACGATACCGGACAAGACATTGACAAAGGTTGAAGAAGAGGAACTCATGAGCGTACGCTCACTAGGCCCAGTGACCCGAGCTAGAGCAAGAGTGGTAGCCAAGGCTACTCAATCAATGGTCACCAAAGGCTTAGGCAGAAATATCGACATCAGTGCAAGTGAGAGAACGTAGAGCTTGACAACGCTCGAAGAGGTGGATGACTACCGGACACTTGGCGAAGCAACGCTGGCCTTCAAGCCAGCCTCATTAGTCAAGGGTCGAGACACGGGTCAGTCCTACATCTCAAACGAGCCAAAACAAGTGTTACAGAGCACGGACGACGATCGCCATGTTGATGGTAGCGATCGCGGGCATCCAAAAGAAGCAGCCCTGTCAGCCAACAGTGACTGCGATCGCGGGAACGAATCTGCAACCGTGGGATTCCCATCGAGTCAAAATTAAGAGCCTCTGCAGGATGGAACGGTTTGTGACAAACCGTGCCAAACTGCTCTAAACCATGCCAGTGCCTTTTTAACCCGGTGGCGATCGCCACCCTCATATGGCGATCGCCATCGCCTTATTCTCAACATTCTGAACTTTCCTCTTTGAGACGTTTTATTTAATTAATTGTTTTTATTTCCGGATTAGGGTTGCACATTTAGGGTTAATGTTAGTAGCATCCCTCTTATAAGTTTGAACATTTTCCATTGTTGTTCTTTTACGTTGAATTTGAGTTTAAGCATTAAAGTTGAGTTATCTTCTCCCTTAAACCTTCTTCGTCAAACCCCACTGATTGGATCTGGAGTTGTTCTCGATAGCGAACAGTCATGAAGCCTACCTACCGAATTCGTTCATATCTTGAGTCGACTCTCAAGACATCGAGTTCTTGTTGAATCGAAAGATTCAATACTTATCCAAACCCTAGACGAGTTGAAGAACGACGGCTTCCCTTTCTACCACGATCCCCCCGAGGCATACGAGTCACCCAGATTCGTATCAATTGGTATCAGAGCCCAGCGGTTTAAAGGTGTAGTCATTCTAAAACTCTTTCTTTCACGTATTCCCTTTCGTTTCCACCAAATTCCGCATTGTTAAGAAAACTGAAAAATTCGAGTGAAACCCTAACCCTAGGTGACAAATTCTTGTACTCAAGAAAACGTCATCGCTTTACGCACAAAAAACAGAAAAACCCAGAGAGATTGAAGATAACTAACAACCCGAAGATCGCAGATATCTTAGGCTTCATCAAATTGTTAAATCTTTGACTGTTGCTTCAAGTTTTTTGTGATTTACTTGATTATCTTACATTCTTGACTGCTTTACTATTGTCTCTTCTTTACCTTCAGCATCATACGAAATTGCATGCTATTCTTTCTATAACAAAAAAAAACAACACTTGAGTTCAAAATTCGATCATAAATTCGAGCAAAAAGAAATCCTCAGGAGATCTAGACTAGTAGTCTATTCACTATCTCAAGTGTCCATTGTGCCTATCTCTCCATTGTCTACTCATAAGTTTGGCGTCTTGATTGCATGCTAGTTAAGTTTTGATCAATTACTTGCTTGCATCTTTCTTTGATTTCTGAATTTGTTGTTGACTTGGATATATTGATCTTTGCCCTGAGCTAGCCGATCCTTCCCTCACGGATTGCTGAAATTAGTCACCTTATTACGTGATTGATAGTGTTTTGTTTGCTACTCTGTGAGCTCAAAAATTCTGATTATTGTTGATACCTAATTTGTGTCTATGTCTGACAAAGGTAACACCGGGGGCGGTCCAGCAGACCTCACGGCTGAGGTGGCTCGCTTAAAGGAGGAGTTGACGTTGACACAACAGGCTCTTGCTGAATCCACATCTTACAATCAACGAATCAGAGACAAAGGCAAAGGTCCTGCAGTTGAGCGTCTTTCCAGTGTCATTGAAAAAGACGCCATTAATGATCGCTACAAACCACAACGGTCCGGACAGGAGTCAGACGAGAGTGGTTCTGAGGAGGATGAGACTCCTACCCATGGGGCGTCGATATCTATAGCCTGGACGAAACCCCGGACTAGAAGGTCAAACAGGGCTAATAGACAGCGACATGAGTCCTCTGACAGGAATTCAAGATGCCCACACCGAAGTGGAACGCCAATTGCTTTTGGCAAGTATGATGAAGAGGACCTAGAACTCTATGGGCAAGCTAATCCAAACAACTTCCACCCACCACTTCAGGACCCCATTGAGAACCAAAGGTATCCCGAAGGTTATCTTCCTCCTCTTGAATATACAAATCCTCCTGCTTTTCGTAATTTCGGGAATAATGATCGGGGTTTCAACAATAATGAGTACCATGATGTGAGACATGCTCGAGTACCTCAGAGAGGACGAGGACGTGGCAACGACAATAGAGGCAATGATAGACGTGTTCCACAAGAAGCTTTCTATGAAGACAGACGTCCAGCCCGTCGTGACATCAAGGTACGTATTGAAAATTTTCCAGGTGAATATGATGCTGCTGTATTTCTGGAATGGCAGCAGACCACATAGCATATTTTGAACCATTGTCACTATGAGGATCATGAAAAAGTGGAGGTTGCAACTCTACATTTCACCGGGGCTGCAAAAACATGGTGGAATAGAGATGTAACCATGAGAGAAAGACGAGGGTTCCCACAGGTTGACACTTGGAACCAGCTGATGTTCATCATGACACAAAAATATGTGCCAACTGACTACAAGAATGAGCTTCGTTTGAAGATAGCACTTGCTAAACAAGGTACACAAACTCCCAATGAATTCTATGCTTCTTTGGAAGATATGTACTATAAAGCAGGTATGAGCATATCAACAGCGACAATTCGAACCTAATTCTTGAGTGGTTTGAATGTCACCATTAGAGACCAATTGGAGATTTTGCCCATCAAAGATCTCAACTCCCTTGTGCACACAACGATGCAAATCCACAACCAATTAGTGCGCAAGAAATCATCCCCATGGGCTTCCAATCAAAGGTATAACTCTCGTGAAAGTTTGTCAAAATCTATTAATTCTACTCTAGATGTACAGCAGAAAGGTCAAGGACAAGCTAGACCATCATACAAGAAGGGAGCCATCAATACTCCCCCAGAGCCATCAAGAGGTACAAACCGAAGTAGCACAATAGACAAGGAGTGCTACAAGTGTGGAGGACATGGGCATATTTCTAGAGAATGCTCAAATCCAAGAAAGGTGTTGCTCAATCAACAAGGTGGCTATGAGAGTGTTGAAGAGGAAGTTGAATATGAAGAGGCTGCACAAGATGAAGAAGATAATGATCCTTATGTTTGTGCACCCTCGGATATACAAGGAGGGACATCACTTATCCTTGTCACAATCAAAGCCTTAACTATCAAAGAAGCCGCGCTAATGGACCAAAGGGAGAATTCATTTCAAACTAAATGCTTGGTTCAAACGGCGTCTTTGAGTGTTATTATTGATGGTGGGAGCTGCTGCAATATTCTGAATGCTAAGGTGGTTCACCACCTAAATCTCAAGACAACTCCACACCCTCAACCATATGGCCTTGAATGGATAACCGAAGGTAAGGGTGATGTGGTAAACAGGCAATGCCACATCTCTTTCTCTATTGGTCCTTACAAAGATACGGTTTTATGTGATGTTATTGCAATGGATGCTACGCACCTTCTTCTTGGTCGTCCTTGGCAGTTTGATAGGAAGACGGTGCATGATGGCCTCTTCAACACTTACGCATTCGTCCATGGAGGAAGACGCGTGACCTTGCTGCCCATGACACCACACGAAATCCTCATGGGTCATCACGAAAGGAGCAGAAACAAGGCCTTGGAAGCAGCTAACCAGGAAATTTGAAGCCAAAAACCTCAAGACGCATCTGCACAAAAACCCGCGATCGCGGCCACTAATACGGCGATCGCGTGATCTCAACAGAGAGGCTCCAAATTCAGCAGAAACAAAACCGCGATCGCAGACCAGGACCCCCCGATCGCGGGAACTCAACAGAGAGATTTTGGCGAGCCAAAAACCGCGATCGCGGCACAGATGGACGCGATCGCGGCATCAAAATCCAACAGCAACTCCTCTACTCCGACTACAACACGAATGAAAGATCCATACCAACCAAAGTCGGGAATACAGGGACGTTGTGAGAACATATTACTACTTACACGCTCTCGGGATATCACTCCAATCATTCAGGGACGTACTCCTTGCTTTCTTTTAATTCCTAAAGCGTGTCTTTCTAGTGCCAAACAAGATGACTTACCTCTTGTCATACAATCTCTTTTGCAGGACTTTACAGACGTTTATCCTGACGACTTACCAGGTGGATTGCCTCCAGTCAGAGGCATCAAGCACCAAATTGAGTTGGTTCTGGGCGCTTCCCTACCCAACAGAGCTGCATACAGGGCATGCCCGGAAGAGACAGTTGAGCTGCAACAACAAGTTCAAGATTTGATGGATAAAGGCTTTGTTCGAGAAAGCTTTTCGCCTTGTGCAGTCCCAGTTATCTTGGTGCCAAAGAAGGATGGCACATGGCGTATGTGTGTGGACTGCAGAGCTATCAATCAAATTACAGTGAAATACAGGCATCATATCCCCCGCCTGGACGACATGCTTGACGAATTGCATGGTGCTACTCTATTCTCCAAGATCGATCTCAAGAGTGGCTACCATAAAATCCGAATGAAGGAGGGTGATGAATGGAAGACAACCTTCAAAACAAGGTATGGTCTCTATGAATGGTTAGTAATGCCTTTTGGACTTACAAATGCACCAAGCACTTTTATGAGGTTGATGAACCATGTGCTTAGACATTTCTTAGGAAAATTTGTTGTGGTTTATTTTGATGATATATTGGTGTATATCTGTTCATTGCATGATCATGTTGACCATCTTCGACAAGTCTTAGAATGTCTTAGGAATGAGCAACTGTATGCTAATTTGTCAAAATGTGTATTTTGCTCTACTTCTACTATCTTTCTTGGCTATGTTGTTTCTAAAGATGGATTGCAGGTGGACCAAGAAAAGGTCTAAGCTATTAAAGACTGGCCAACTCCTACTACTCCCACTATGGTAAGATCATTTTTAGGATTGGCAGGTTTTTACAGGAGATTTGTGCGGGACTTCAACACAATTGCATCCCCATTACATGAGCTCACAAAGAAAGGAGCCACTGTAGATTGGAAGGACAAACATGAGGCTGCATTCCTTCGGCTTTAGGAAATTCTTTGCAATGCTTTGTTGTTGCAACTCCCCGACTTTCAAAAGATGTTTGAGGTTCAGTGTGATGCCTCCAATTTCGGCATTGGTGGTGTCTTGCTCCAAGAGAAAGGCCTATTGCCTACTTCAGAGAAAAATTCTCAGGTGCAACACTTAACTACCCTACTTATGATAAAGAACTTTATGCTTTGATTAGGGTATTCAATACTTGGCAACACTACCTATGGCCAAACAATTCGTTGTCCACACGGATCATGAGGCATTGGCGTATTTGAAGCAACAATCCACTCTAGGAAGACGCCATGTCCGTTGGGTAGAGTTTATGGAGACCTTTCCATATGTTGTCATGCATAAGAAAGGTAAGGAGAATGTGGTAGCCGACGCCCTTTCTCGAAGGTATGTTCTCTTAACTCACCTCCAAGCTAAACTACTCGGATTTTCATTGATAATAGACTTGTACATGCAAGATGATTTCTTCAAGTCTATCTATGAGAGTTGTCTAGCTAAAGGTGAAGTAGATGGCTACTTTGTGGATCAAAAGTATCTTTATAGACGGGGCAAGCTTTGTACCCCTTCTGGTTCTATAAGGACACTATTGATTCATGAAGCTCATGAAGGGCGAGGACACTTTGGAATAGCCAAAACCTTAGCCACTCTTCAAGAGCATTTCTATTGGCCACACATGATCAAACATGTCACACGATTTGTCATTGGTTGTGTGACTTGTCATAAGGCGAAGAGTCGCTCATCTTCTTCGTTGTATACACCCCTACCCATTCCCAATCAACCTTGGGAAGATTTATCTATGGATTTTGTTATGGGGGTGCCTACAACTAAGAAGGGGAGTGACTGCATCTTTGTTGTGGTTGATCGATTCTCCAAAATGGCTCATTTCATGGCATGCAAAATGACTAATAATGCTACCGACATTAGTAATATCTTTTTTCAGCATGTTGTTAGGTTGCATGGAATTCCTAAAACTATTGTTAGTGATAGGGATGTGAAATTTGTGAGTCATTTTTGGAGAACATTGTGGGGAAAGCTAGGTACTAAACTCTTATTTTCTACTAGATATCACCCACAAACTGATGGACAGACTGAGGTTACGAATAGGACTCTAGGCTCACTTCTGAGTACCATGCTTCGTGCTAATCCAAAGAGGTGGGAGGACTTACTTCCATATGTTGAGTTTTCGTATAACAGGGCCCTCCATTCGGCAACAGGGCTGAGTCCATTCGAGGTGGTGTATGGTAGAAATCCTTTTACCCCGATGGACATGATTCCACTTCCCTTAAAAGATGGTGAACAGGTTGCAGGAGCTAACCGGGCTGAGGCGCCGTTCATTACAATATGAATCCAAGGCGAACAAAGGGAAGAAGAGGGTCACCTATGCCCCGAGTGATCTTGTGTGGCTGCACATGAGAAAGGAACGCTTTCCATCTAGACGAAAGCACAAATTGGATGATAGAGGTGATGGACCCTTCAAAGTTCTTAGATCATTTGGTCATAATGCATATGAGCTTGAATTGCCTCGAGGTATTGGTGTTCATGGGACATTAAATGTCGTTGATTTGTCCCCATACATTCCCCCTGACTTAGACATTGACGACACGAGGACGTGTTGAGGCCAAGAAGGGGAGAGTGAAACGATACCGGACAAGACATTGACAGAGGCTGAAGAAGAGGAACTCATGAGCGTACGCTCACTAGGCCCAGTGACCCGAGCTAGAGCAAGAGCGGTAGACAAGGCTACTCAATCAATGGTCACCAAAGGCTTAGGCAGAAATAGCGACATCGGTGCAACTGAGAGAACGTGGAGCTTGACAACGCTCGAAGAGGTGGATGACTACCGGACACTTGGCGAAGCAATGCTGGCCTTCAAGCCAGCCTCATTAGTCAAGGGTCGAGACACGGATCAATCCTCCAACTCGAACGAGCCAAAACAAATGTTACAGAGCACCGACGGCGATCGCCATGTTGATGGTGGCGATCGCGGGCATCCAAAAGAAGCAGCCCCGTCAGCCAACAGCGACCGCGATCGCGGGAACAAATCCGCGACCGCGGGATTCCCATCGAGGCAAAATTGATAACCTCTACAGGATGGCACAGTTTGTGACAAACCGTGCCAAACTGCTCTAAACCGTGCCAGTGCCTTTTGAACCCGGTGGCGATCGCCACCCTCATATGGCGATCGCCATCGCCTTATTCTCAGCATTCCGAAATTTCCTCTTTGAGACGTTTTATTTAATTAATTGTTTTTATTTCCGGATTAGGGCTGCACATTTAGGGTTAATGTTAGCAGCAACCCTCTTATAAGTTTGAACATTTTCCATTGTTGTTCTTTTACGTTGAATTTGAGTTTAAGCATTAAAGTTAAGTTATCTCCTCCCTTAAACCTTCTTCGTCAAACCCCACTGATTGGATCCGGAGTTGTTCTCGTTAGCGAGCTGTCATCAAACCTACCTACCGAATTCGTTCATATCTTGAGTCGAATCTCAAGATCGACATCGAGTTCTTGTTGAATCGAAAGATTCAATACTTATCCAAACCCTAGACGAGTTGAAGAATGACGTCTTCCCTTTCTACCACTATCCCCCTGAGGCATACGAGTCACCCAGATTCGTATCATAGGTGGTCGTCGTCCCAGGAAGATACGACGAGTAGGAGATGCTCAGCCACCTCAGGCTATTGTTGATGAGAAACCATAGGATATTGATCATTTTCCCGAGGCTGATGCGGCTCCAATGGATCTGGTATGTTCAATAACATTTATGTATGCTTATATCATATTTACCAATCTAAGTTGTTGTTTTTCTGTACTTATTTAGGCTAAGAAGATTCTTAGGGTACACTACAGAGTGGCACAGTGTCATGAGTATGAGCATCATATTTCAGCGGAGGAGGGTACATGGTTCAAGATTGTTGAGCGTTCGGGGCCCACTCATGGCATAGCGTCTCAGATCGATGCTACTTTGATATTTGCTTTTGTGGAGAGGTGGCACCCAGAGACCAACACTTTCCACATGCCATTTGCTGAGATTACCATCTGCCTACATGACGTGATGCAGATCCTCAGAGTCCGTATACATGGCCGTAGCTGCAATTCAGATATGACAGATGACGAGATCTATGCTCTGCTTGAGGAGGCTATGGGTCAGACGGTTGAGGACATGAGGAAATGTTATAGTGTCAGTGGCATTCATTTTAATGCCCTCAATGCTCGGTTGAAAGTTTTGTTTGGTGCACCAGTCAAAAATGAGTGTCACTCTCTATCTTCTCTTGCTTTTTGGCTCGACTGTCTTGGTGGACAGGTCGACAAAGGGTGCGAAGCTTGTTATCGACCATGAGCATACAGGGGACATTGCATGGGGAGCCGACATACTTGCGTTAGTGTATCGCAATTTAGGGCAGGCATCTACAGCCGAGGCGATGGGGATTACTTCATATGGGATTCTTTTGAGGGTAAGATCTCGTCTTTAACGTTTTGGTGAATAACATTTAGTTATTTTCGTAGTTTTACTAATAATGTGTAATTGTTGATATGTAGTGCTGGATCTGGGCATACTTTCCCCATTTTCGTGATCACTTTGTCATGAACCCTGCATTCGCCCTAGGAGAAGTTGCTACAGGATTTTATATACCACTTAGTTCGGATAGTGGGCGTTTGGTTTCCATTTGTTGCATGCTCGACAACATGAGACATGAGCAAGTTTGGATTTAATTTCTTATATTTTCATTTCATTATTTTAGTACGTGTCTAATTTGGCTTGTTATTTGTTTCAGGTTAACTGGCAGCCATGGAGAGGTTTGGACTTTAACTCACCAGAGGTTTCTCCTACGAGATTTGAGGCCGTATTTGGTATCTGGAAATTTCATGAGGTGTATCACCCTAGGAGAGTCCTGTGGCAGTTTGGATTGTATCAGCCCGTTCCCGACCCTCCCATTCAGCTGGTGTCATGGTTACGCAACAGGGATATCACGAAGTATGATCGTCGTTTATCCAACTGAGCTTCTAGGAGCATGGGACGTAGAGCCGAGGCCTCTGATCGATATAGATGGGTCGATTGCTGTACCAGCATGGAAAATGGTTGATGGCTAACTGGATTGGCTGGACGAGTTCTCACATCCCATCGTCGATCCATCCTCTGGGAGGCATGATCGCCCGCCTCCTTATGGATATACCCCAGTGGTTGTCGATGCAATTGCGGTATGTTATAATTTTATAAAGTTTCTACAAAACCTAGCATTAGACCATAATCTTATTAAATTTACGTTTCTTTTACAGCGTTGTCAGATCCTTCAAGCCATGATACACTCTTTTCTAGACACCCCTATCTCGGAGCGACCTTGGAGCACTGAAGGAGTGATGCGATCATGGCTTGATGTCTTATAGGCACCTATGGCACCACCTCCCCCACGTGCATGTGGCACTCAGGATGATGATACGAGAGAGGCCAGGGGAGTGGATGTGGCACTCAGGATGATACGACTCAGGAGAATGCGTCTCAGGATGATATGACTCAGGATGATGTGCCTCGGAGAGATGCTCTGCCTTATACTCAGGAGACTCAGGATTAGACGTTGCACTTATGTTTTTTGTTTGATGGATTGCTTGTTAGATACACCATGTTTTGTGTATAATTGATGTTTTATGTATGTTGTTTGCTAGTGTGATGGTCTTAATTTTGATGTTTTGCTTGTTTGAATAGCGAAAGTGAATAAGGTATCGACCACGAAAACGACTACGAATGATTAGAACAATGATGCAACTACAGATTACAACAACGAGACTTGGAAAAAATATCTTGACTTGAAAACGAAGTATAAATCCGAAGTAAACAGGCATAGCTAATAATTATTCGTTGTTGTAGAGACAGATGTGTGGTAGTATGCGAGCTAACAAGAGACAAAGAGATGGTGAGGAAGACCAACTGATTAAGATCCCTAAACCGATGATTGGTTTCGATGTTCGGAGTCAGCGAAATGTACCAACTAATAATCGGTTTCCAAAATCCTATTAGTTCGTACATTTGGCTGACTCGGAACACTGAAGCCAATCATCAGTTTAGGGATCTTAATCGATTTTTGCTTCTTGTTAGCGCATACTACCACACAACTGTCTCTACAACAACCACTTAACTAACGATTACAACAACCACTTAACTAACGATTACAACAACTACTTAACTAACGATTACCACAACGACTTAACTAACGATTATAACAACTACTTAACTAACGATTACAACTATTTAACTAACGATTGGCAGCCAGGGTCGCCTTAAGATTGGCACTTTCCTCCTCTAACGTTCGTATCTTGGAGAGTAGGTCTCATATAGCAGTTAAGGAGTAATGAGGGTGTGGTGGATCGATCCACTCATGGAAGTCACAAATGTAACCACCAGTACCAATGCATGTCCAGAACCTTCGAGCGAGGTTTCTTCGTCCTTCTGAACTCCTCATTACCTTTGGTCGATCACATTGACAATAAGGAATTACATTGCTTGTTGTTGAACTGTGCGACATTATCGAGTGTTAAGAGATCGCGGGAAATGGTGAGATTGGTGAACTGAGGTAGGATTGGCCCTTTTTTTATAGCTAGGCTTTTGGCTGTTGGAATTTGACTGTTGCGTGCGCAGATGTTCCGCGCACACAACGGTCAAATAGGCTCGTACAAATCTCGTTTCTGAAGCAGTTTTGTTACCAGCTCACGCCGAATGTTTCCGTACTCTTGTATTTTTCTTCCCAGAAGTAAGGCCATCGACCTATTACCACAATACCCGTCAGAACAAACCTGTCGAACATCTGTGATGTACGAAAGCCAAAAATCATCCAAATTGTTAATGCCAAAGTCAATCCCCCTATGAATGAGAGGAAAACTAGGTTCTTCGGGGCACTGATCGAAGTCAGTATAGTTGGATCCTTCAGGTTGTGATAAGTCGGGTAGGGGTTGAGAATGCAACTCCTCGGCCTCAATGACCACATGAAGTGATGTCGTTATTTACTTTCTTGGACGACCTGGTCGTTTTGCTCCTGTATTGTTTGCCTTCTTCTTCCCCTTTGATTTCTGCTTTGCCTCCTCCTTCTCATATTGCTCCATCTCTTCCTTTCTGTACTCAAAATAACTCTTCTCTCTTGATTCCTCCTTGTCATTTTCCTTGTCATCCTCCTCCTTTTTAGAATGACCTAGCCGTTTTGTTTCTGTACCGCTTGATTTTTTCTTCCCTTTTGATTTCTTCTTTGCCTCCTCCTACTCATACTGCTCCATCTCTTCCTGTTCTATGTCATCCTCCTTGTCATTTTCACTGTCATCCTCCTCCTTATCCTTGTTCTTTGCACCCTTTGGCATGCCTTTTCTTTTCACATTTGTCAGTTCTTCCAAGGTAGTGAGTTCAGGATGCTCCAAGTCCTGATACAACTCACCTAACTGGTATGCCGTTCTTTTCTTCAAGGTTCCAAGTTCCAACTTAGTGAGCATTTCATGGAGTCGCAACTCTATAATGTTCATTCAATCCTTCAGATTTGGGTCGTCTTCTGTTTGAGGAGTGTCGTCCCAATACAAATCCCTCCAAAATGGCTGAATGGCATTTTCAATCAGGGGTGTGTTTGCAATGATGGCGTGTACAATTTCATGGACGCACGACAACCCAAGACAGTTCCTCTCCCAATGGTTGGTGCATTCTTCAGGATAATCTCCCGTCATTAACCTCTCATAAGATGCCAACAAATGATCAAAACACATGTCTGACACTTTGTAGAATAGTCGGGAAAAAATATCCCTTCCAAGCGGATGCATCGTTGGATCATCAAAATCAGTTGATCTTTCGGAGAGGGACATGTTCATGCTCGCCCTAATTGAATTAATTTGAAGGAGGACTGAATGATGGATCCGTACGATCACTCTGTTGAAGCCCCCTCTGCTAGAACCAATAATATCTTTCAAAACCTTGTGCATCTCTTCAACTCTAAACAAACAGTTAAGTTGGTAAGTTAAGAAAGTAAACCGTTATGTTATAATCGTCTTAACTAAAAAATATAAATATTTACCTGTTTGAAGTCCTCGTAAATAAATGAAGCTTATGATCTGTCTAAGCCCTCACTATGCTTTTCTTGTGAGGATTAAGCCATGTTTTCTCGACGTATACCACAAGGCCGCTCTTCCAAGATGTCCTCAACTGTTCGAGCCTCTCTTCAATAGTCGAGCAAAATTGTTCCCAACATTGTCCTGCAAAGGCTTCCACTATTTTTTGTTTCTTTAGGATGGTCGAAGCATGTGCCTCAATGTTGTGTTTGATATGCACCCAACACAACATATGTTGAACTTCGCTCCCGAAAACACTGTTGATCCCTTTTATCAGCGTGTCTTCACAATCTGTCATTATAGCCGTTGGCATCACTCCCAAATCTATGAATAATGACTTCAATTGAATCATTTTCCATGTGTAATGATAAATCCTTTCCGCTTTAGTGAATGCATACGCGATGTTGAAATTCTTGTGTGTACTGATGAATCCAACAATCTCTACGAGCGGCATTTCATATCTATTGAAACATTAACGTATATCACTTCAAAATATAGTATAGTTTATCTGAACTAAATATTGACCAAATTTGTAGAGACTTACTTGTTTATCTTGTACGCCGCATCGATAATTACCACGTACGGGTACTTCTTCAACAAACACAACGAATCTTGGTTAGCAAAGAATAAGATTGCAACCTCGCCGGTTGTCGTGTCTCTATTTGGATGAACTATGTAGTCGTGGTTACGCAAAAACTTAAGGGACCACTGTGTCACGTTTAGCTCTCCGCGATCTTCGTAATTCACCTTCTGCAAAAAGTTGACATCTTGTCTCCTTGAAGTAACATTACCAGGGTACTTTTCCCTCAAGTTGGAGATAATTTCTTTGAGCGTCTTGCGCCCAGTTCCATCTCCCCACCTCCTAGAACAAACCTCTTGCTCCTCCGTCATTCGATCCATGAATGCATTCCCATGAAAACTAGCAAGTAACACATGGTTATGCCGACCTTCTATCACACCTAAAATCCGTTTTTCTCCTGCAGCCCCGGGAAAGTTCTTCTTTCGCACTGCCAGTAGCTCAAATCTACACTCACACTTCTTCGAGTTCGACTTTCTAAGCCTAGGATTAGGCAAATCTTGATTCCCTTTGTTCATCTTTGGCCTCCCAGATCTTGGTTTTCCAAACTTATCGCACACAATACTAATTTGTACAGACTTGAATTACGCGTTATCAAAGCTATCAATAACACCTTTGCTCTATCTCTCACCCATTAGTACAATTCTTCCCTAGTATTCCACGTTTGTGCGGTTTTAAAATATTCCGAATAATCTTTCCCCTATAATTGTAGAGCGAAAAGAGCAACAATTACACTACTACCAAAATAACCAATACGAAACATTACTTGAAACTAATTAAGCTAGCATATGAAACTAGTTATAACTAATTAAGCTAATTAGACAATCATATGGAACTAATTATAACTAATTAGGCTATCATATGAAACTAATTTGAAACTAATTAGGCTAGCATATGAAACTAATTTGAAACTAATTACGCTAGCATATGAAACTAATTTGAAACTATTTAGGCTAGCATATGAAACTAATTAAAACATATTTAACACTAACCACAAATTTACCACTCGGTTCCCAGTCGTCGAACTCTTCGTCTTCTAAGAAACCAGCCAACCATTCCTCATCGTTCGGGTCGTCTTCCTCTTCTTCTGATCCACTATCCCAATCGTGTTCTTCATCACTATCTTCACAACTTTGATTAATCAACGCTAACATACGAGATTTTTTATTACGACGAGACATTTTGAATGAATTTGTTGGAAACAAAGAGGTTTTGAATGAATTTGTTGGAAACGAAGAGATTATGGCTTTATATAGGCACATTTATGACCGTTGTGGTCCAAATGGATGGATCCAAAACTGTAAACCCATGTACGCAGAAACACAGCGCACACACTCAAACCCTAAAGCATCTGTGCGCAGAAACACAACGCACAAGTTTACATGTAAAGACTACTTTTTTCGAATAATACAACCCTGTACGCTGACCTACTGCGCACATATTAGGAAAATTTCAAAAAATCAACGGCTACTTCTTTAATCAATGCGCAGTAGCTCGGCGTACATATGTTGAATCTGTGCGCAGTTGTTCAGCGCATATATTGTAACATATTTTGAAAATTTATCAAGAAGTTCATAATAGTACCCATAATACCCATGTGCAGCTGCGCACAAAGCTATGTGCATAACAATTGCGCACAGAATCGCTTGCATATAGGCCTCGATTCGCGTGCATATAGTCATTGCCTAACTATAACTTATTTATTATTTTAATAATGTTTATATAAAAATTATAAGCATTCTATAAATATTAATCTTGTGATATTCGCGAGACCTACACTAGTTTAAGAATAAGAGAGTGTTGAATTTTACTCCGTATAAGACTAGGTGAAGTATCTCGCGCGCTAACGGATTTTACTTTTACCAATATTTGAATAAATAGATATTATTTTATAATGATGTAGTATTTTTAATAAAGAATATATGTTCATTTTAATTAAATATATATATTTTAACATATTTTAGGATCAAGTACTAAAATACATAATGTATGTATAATTACTAATTTTTGCTATTATAAAGTCATTATCTACATAACAGTATTTGGTTTTATCATCATAAAAAAGCTATAAGGATTGGTGGTTTGCGGCGGAAACGAACGTGGCCGTTGCGATTGACAGGTCATCGGTTGCTCTCCATAGATATAAGGATTTGAGGCCAAAGACAAAAAAGGTGAAAAAGGTAGGAATGAGCATCTGGTAGAAAAGATATAGAGTTTATAGAACATTTAATGAGTTCTAATTACATGTATTTTTAGCCAATAGTCCCTCCGTCCCATTATTTGCTTCTTGATTCTCGTTTTGACACTATTCACAAATCAAATGAATCTTCGTGATTCCGATCAATATATGAATAGAAACATAGTTAAGTGTGGTATTGTTTGATTCGTTTTATCGAGTACTTTAATAATATTCAAATTTTTTAATTTTTACTAATCGATAATTTGAGATTTTGATAAAAACAAAACGCACATCGTCATACATGCCCGGGAGAAACAAGAAGGAAATAAAGGGATAGAGGAAGTACCTAACAACTTTTTTTTTATATATATAGATGTATTATATTGAAATGGATTAGTAAAAAGATAGGTTACTATAAGACAATGTATTCTAATTTATTTTTTCCGAAAACAGATATATCCTTTTAGCTTAAATAATTTTTTATTTACAACTAAAATTGATAAAGTTTTATTATATTCCAATCAAATGAGTTCCGGTGAGAATGAAGCATTAATGAGTCTCGAGAAAATCTTTAGAAAGTTAAGTAAAATACATAGTAGAATGCGAAGTTTGGGATTTAGATAAGAGTACTTTTTACACTAAGAAAAAAAGAAGTGTATTGGAATGTTTATCTTGTTTGCACTTCGTACGTCAATTTTTCCATACTCAAGTCTTTATCGCATCATTGTTTCTGAGTATAAGTATAAACAATGTAGTAGAAACACGAATGTAGTGAAGTATCTATTTCAATTCTATTTAAGCATCCCCTAATAAATAGTAATTTTAATATAAAGTTACATTTTTACCCTTTAAATAAAAAATTTAACTCATCCAACATTAACTATATATAATACTAGCTAACTATGTATATATTCATTAATACTAGCTATATATATATATATATATATATATATATATATATATATATATATTAATTAATACTATCTTGCTATATATATACTCATTAATACAACTTTAATGAATTAATATTCGTAATAGTAAATTTTTCCTTTTTCCTTAATTAAAATTAGTATGGTCTGCACCCGAACAAACGTTACCTGTAAGATTTGGATCACCACCTCTCTCTCGTCGATTCCCAGAATAGATTGTAAATCCGATTGAAATTATTTGGTTTCAAAGGCATTGAAAAAGTTATTCAATAAGATTCAAGATGAATTTTGATTCGTCGAATGTATGGACGTGCTTCATATTGAGTGATGTGTTCCGTTAGAGATTTAAGCTTTTTTTAACCCTAATTTCTAATTAGTTTGTTAAAGTTTCGAGAATGCAAAAAATCTAATTGATGTGATAATGATTGTGGCGAGGCTACGATACTAATGGAAGTAATAGTCATTGAATGCTTGGAGCATATAATGTAGTGATTTTGTCGAGTTTGGTGTTGATCATTATTGATTGGAATTTCAATTAAGTCTAAAGTTGTTAATAGAATCTAGAATAAGCATCCAGAAATTTCAGTGATTGCCTAATACACAACAACATTATCCTAATTTCTTAAAATGCTTCCACTTATAGCGGGGTGAGGGGGTCGGATGTACGCAACAAAACTTTGTGTTAAAAGAACAAAGAGGTTGTTTCCGATGAGCCAAAATGAAGATTACGTCAACTTGCATAATCTGACTACTACTTCACAAAAAAAAGCACACAAGTTAAAGGAATCATTTTACTTTATTCCATATAATTCTGAAACCAAAGAATAGTGAAACTTTGGTTCCATTTAAAATGGGAATCTACATAAAATTGAAAAATTAAAAGTAACCATTGACAAACATCAGCTATGGAGTCTAGATTATAACTTTTCTAGGGAATAATTATGGTGGAAAGCTTACGGAGATAATTGATGAATATATATACGATAGATGGATAAAAATGAATCGTCAAAAATCAATATTTGGGATGAAAATTAAATAAAATAATAAAGTACTTTTTTCAATGATTTTGTATTGTGAAAAGGTTAAATAAAGACTGACACACAACATGATTTAATTAGAAGTACGTCATCAACTCATTAAGACTGTATATATTGTGGACTAAAACAAGAAGTTGGGAGTTCCTTTCTCAATTTTCACATAAATAAAAAAACCTAACATGAAAAATACAAATAAATCTTACTTAAGTATTGAAGGGCTACTCTATCTCAATACACAAGGCAATCAAACTAATCGATCTTAAGTTAGTTGATGCAAATTAATATGCATGAGCATATGTAAATGGGATTACCCATGGACACGTGAGTCGATTCTGAACATACTATATGGATTATGGAGGATTCAAATAGATTCTTTAACATGTATATTCATCATTGTTGCTATGGAGAATTTTCTCTTCTTTTTTCTTTAGCAGAAAGTTTTCCATTTAATATGACGAAGAAAGTGAAAGTTAAATAAAAAGAAAAGTGGTAAGGAAATAAAGTCCATTAATTTCAGAGATATGATAAAAAAAGGAAACGTAATAGTGTGAGAATCATTATATTGGTTTATCCAGTATATTATATATGGCAGTTTGACGTCTTAACTTCTCCAGATTCAAGACGAGTTTATAGAGACGGATCAGACTTTCTACGCTCGCGTGCGCACGCACACGCGCAACCCAACTAGTAATGAAAAGTGATGTACCTTCCAAGCTTTGTCACGTGGTAGTATTAAGTATTAACTTTTATATCCTTACTTATTACTATTATTATAAAAGTCAAAGATGTTAACACTTATTTTGCACGCAATCTCAACTTTTTTGACGGTCCAAAAGTGCGCTACGTGACACCACGTCATGCCATGTCGAATGCTACAAGTACCAGACGTCTCTCGCGCGTTTGGATATTTTCCTAATTGATCTTTATTTTTCCAGAATCTGGACGCTTGGATGTGCGTTCAGGATGAGAAGCTCAGATCGAACGACCTGTGTTTCCGCTTATTTCTTTTCTATTCCTTCTCACTTGTGCAATATTTTAAGACTTTTATTCTCCAACCGACACGTGTACGCAATATCATATGACTTTTTTTCTTCGCCCCCCTTGTGGCAATTTGAGGACAACGCCTAGTCCTACACCAATTTTGTTAGACACTTTGTCTGTGTGCAACGTCCACTTGATGTGTTCAACCTTCTTTACTTGTTGCGCCGCCTCCTACTCTAAAGTTGGGCTGAAATCCGCCACAAAATCGGCCAAGGCTTGAGACTTAATCGTCGTTCTTCCTTGATAGACTATGTCGTAGCCGCTATGATGTACGGTCCACTTTGTCAGCCTTCCTGACAACTCTGGTTTGCTCATAACGTTCTTCAATGGTGACGTTGTCCTTACTATGATTGTGTGAGGCTCGAAATAGGATTTTACCTTGATTGAAGTCATCACTATTGCTAGGGTTAGCTTTTCCATGGCAAAGTATCTCGTTTCTGCTAATGATAACGTCTTGCTCACATAGTATACGGGCAATTCCTCGTCATCCTCTTCTCTGACGAGCACCGCGTTTACTGCCGCCTCGGTTATTGCTATGGAAAATAGAAGGGGTTCTCCCTCTTTAAGTTTAGACAAAAGTGAAGGGCTTGAGAGGTACCTTTTTAGCTTCTGGAATGCTTGCTCGTGTTGCTCCGTCCATGAGAAGGACTCATACTTCCTTAAGGGTGTCGTAGAAGACGTGATTTCTGTTTGACGCCTTGGAGATAAATCTATTCAACGCGGTGACTCTGTCCGTTAGCTTCTGGATGTCCTTGACGTAACATGGAGATTTGAGTTCTAGAATTGCCTTGATCTGTTTGGGATGGCTTCTATTCCTCTTTGTGTCACCACGTAACCTAAGAAATTTCCCGAAGAGACGTCGAAGGAACACTTAGTCGGGTTAAGCTTCATGCTATACTCTTCTAAGATCTCAAACGCCTTCTTCAAGTGTGTGACGTGATCTTCGGCCTCCCTTGATTTCACAAGCATGTCGTCCATGTAGACTTCCATCGTGTCGCCTATTTGTTCCTCGAACATCGTGTCGCCTATTTCACAAGCTTTATGCTATACACTTCTCGTTTTTCTTTTGAACTACAAAGACGTTGGCGAGCCAACCAGGGTGCTTAGCTTCTCGTATCTTCCTTGTTTTTTACTTATTCATGTACCACTCTGTTACGCTTCGGGGTGAACTTTCTTCTCTTCTGTTTTACTGAAGTGTGTTTAGGATCGACATTCAACTTGTGGAGTATGACGTCGGGCAAAATGCTTGTCATATCTTCATGAATCCAAAAAAAGCACTTGGCTTAAGATTGCAAGAACGTCACTAATTCCCCCTTATGCTATCAGGGACTTTAACTCCTATATTTACGACCCGTGACACTTTGTCCGCGTTGACTACTATGTCTTCAAGCTTAGGGAGTTTAGGCTTCACGTACTTCATCGGTACTTCGTAGTCTGCTAACTGTTGTGCTTTTTCTTTCTTCTGGAAGGAGGGTTTTGCGATACTCTTCATCCCTACTTTGTAGAACTCTCTTGCTATCTTCGATTCCCCTTCATTTCTTGTATCCCCCACGGCGTAGGGAACTTTAGAGACTGGTGATATTTGGTAGGGACCGCTTTCATATCGTGCATCCAAGGCCTCCCTAGGATAGCGTTGTATGGTGATTCGGCTTCCATCACCGCAAACTTAGTTTGTGCGTTAACGCTTTGGGCCCACGTGGTCAAAATGATTTCTCCTAATATCTCTGCTACTTCTCCGCTAAAGCCTACCAAAGGTATATGATTTATGATGATGTCCGCGAAGCAGAGTCCATGCCTTTTGATGGCAAAGAGCGTTATGATGTTGGCAGAGCTTCCGTTGCCAATCAGGATTCTCTTAAATTTTCCATTTCCAATGTATAACAATGGTGAAAACTCTTATCTTGTACTATTACACAAGGGGTTCGAACTTGATTACAATGAAGGGATGCCTTTTATATATAAGCAAACCCTAATTCTATCTATAAGGTTTTTTTTTTTTCTTTTATCTAATATAAACTAGGTAAAGAGATATTCTTTCAATAATATTTACTTATCTTTTTACCATTTAAATGAATAGAATAATACTCTAATATTGCACAAGGAAATAAACACGGTCGGCCACCTTTCTACTCGTTCACGCTTCTCGTCGACATACTCTCCTTGCCTACGTGTTGCTTTCTAGTAGTATTTTTAAGCATGAACAGTTCCTCTATACTTCGCCGATAGGTTTGTATTGTCAACGCAAATTACCTATGTAACACAACGTAATACTCATGATACGATATATATTATATATATATAACAATGGAATAGGGTTAAATAAAATTAGTGCAATAACAACTCTGAAAACTTACTTTGTGCATTACATTCATTCCTCTAATCCATGCTCCAAGGCTTAAAAACGCGTATTTGAACCGGTTGCTTCTATCAATTTCATATGCATTCATTGTCCCAACATTTTCCTTTTCAACCAGGTATAGGTACGATGGGAGTCGAGAATAACCCTCATCAACATGGCTATAAACTGGGTCCTTAGCTTTCTGTAGGCCTTGATAAGCCTTTCCATATCTACAACCCATTTCGCGCCAATTTTTCATCATGTTTGGATTGTCTTCGACTCCAATGGTTGAGAACCTGCAAAACTGTATAATGTATGGATTGTGTATAATGTATGGATTGTAATTGTTGGTTTATTTTTATGTGTCTTAGACTTCATGTCATAATAATAACATAAATTAACAAATTATATACCTTCTAACCAGTTTTTGAGCTATCTTTTCCGTTGAATGCTTCTTCGTCAAATTATACATGGTCTTTCCTCCAGCAGGAATGGTTTCCATCATATTCTGTCACTGTGTAAGAATAAGAACCCGCAATTTGGGCCACTCGGCAACTCCACGTGCACCCATCGCATGCACATCCAACATAAAGACATCCTAGATTGGACCTAACAACTTTGGTCTTGAACGAGTTTTGAATTGAAAACCATTCAACAACCTCCATGAACTCTTGTTTTGAGGAATATTTATTGCCTAGCCAAAAAAAAATTTGTAGCACCGAACAACCTTTATCATTGAAATTCAAACTCTTACATGTTTTCTTATTGGCGTTTCGTTGCTCTGCCTCTATGTACTCCTCATCCACATCTATCCATTTGTTACCAACTTCATTTTCCCTGTTATACATCAATATAGTGGATGTGGATGTGCGTTCTTTCTTTGGTGTGAGATAAATAGGACTCAATTGACGTTGCTGCTTCAGTATGGGAAAACTGTTAGATTATTTAATTTAATCTAATATTACGTGGGATGACAGATTGCAATACAATTATATGGTTAATTACTAGCAGGCTAAATTAAGTGTTCGATCAGAAAACGCTTTGGAATTCTTATAAGTGGTATGGACCCAATGAGTGGATACCAGATTTTGACTCAGTATGTTTAATGGGATTCTATTAGGTCATCTTATAAAAGTCAATTTGTTTATGGTTCCCAATACATCAAATCATCAACAGCCTCCATATTCTCTTCCCATCAGAGAGAAGGCAAAACCCTAAAGATATTTGATTGAGGAAGACGATATACCTACAGTTCTTGTCCGTAGTTCCGTAAACGGTTCGACTACCGCTATGGATACAGGTATGTCCTAAAGATGTTCTTGATGCTCCTAGCATGATAGATCTTGGTGTGTTAGTGTTTAGATGGATTTAATTTACAACAAGTGGTATCAAAGCCGTTATCATATTAGATTATTAAGTCTGGGTTCGGTAATTGATAATTTGTATGCAAATATGCTTTGGATCTTTGTTGTCGAACAAATTTGCGTGTTGGATTTGCACTTTTAGTTGAATCGTGTGTGACTGATTTAATTGTATAGTCATACGAATGTCTCTCGTACCTTTATCATCATCTTCATTGGATATTATAATATATACAGTGATCGATTTGATTCAATTTTGATATATCACTGTATCAGATATATTTGTTCCACTATTTTATTGTTATGTATGATTGTGTTGATTCGGTTGATTCTATATCTATCAATCATATATTTTATTGTTCATGAGCTTCTTTGATTATTCCCTCGTCCGGTTAAATTATTAGCTATTCCCTCATCCGGTTAAATTATTAACTTACATTATTGGACATGACATTCGTACATATATTGGATTACGTTTTCATTGGCTTCATGAAATTGATATGCAGAGTATACTAATTTTGGATTAGAATTTTAATTTTATATAATCCTCGGTAAAGGGTGTATATGCATATTGTTGTGATGATCAAATAGTTTATGGCATGTGTAATATTAAGTGTCTGATTACACATTTTTTTGGGGTTGAAGTTGGATTAATTTAATTGAAATGATATGTTTCCGAAATAGCCTCTGTTGTTTAGGTTATTTTAGTTTAATTTTATAAAGTTTATTTTGTGTGTTTTTATTTATGTAAATTTTAATCAGCTCAAAGGAAAATTAATGTTTAGTCAATTATTTAACACACTTGTGATAATAAACATTAATAATTGTAAAGATGTTGTCCATATGAATGACAGTAGGTTTAAAGAAAGGCTATCGTTTGACTGGATGTTTTATTATTATTTGAGTACTGCATTGAGAGTATCACTTACAACTGATATTTTAGTGCAAACACTTTATGTTTGTGTCATGTATCTTGTATTAGATTTTTTTTAATCTTTATTGTGATTGGTTGCATTTTTTTTCTTGTTCTCTATTTAGTTTCAGCATCTACGCAAAATATTTCTGTTCAAGTTAGTTCTGTTCCAATGCTTAATGGGACAAACTTCAAGGTTTGGAAAGAGAACGTGGAAATCGTTCTCGGTTGTATGGATTAGGACCTTGCGCTAAGGATTGAACGACCTTTCTTGGCTGAGGATAATTCCAATGAAGCGAAGGTAGAAAGATGGGATCGTTCTAACCGCATGAGTCTAATGATTATGAAGCACTCCATTCCGGAGGCGTTTCGGGGATCTATTTCTGAGAGCACTAATGCTAAGGAATCCCTTCAGGCAATTCAATAATACTTTGCCAAGAATGAAAAGGCTGAAACGAGTAATCATTTGGCAACCTTAATTTCTAAAGTACAAGGGAAACAGAAATATAAGGGAGTACATAATGGAAATGCCAAATCTTGTTGGAAAGCTAAAGGCACTAAAGTTAGAGAGAAATGATGATTTACTCGTGCATTATGTTCTTCTGTCTCTTCCCACTCCATTTAGTCAATTTAAAGTGAGTTACAATACTCAGAAGGATAAGTGGACTCTTAATAAGCTCATTTCACAATGTGTGCGCAAGAAGAGGACATGATCCAAAGAGATAAAACTGAAAGTGCTCACTTTGCATCAAGCTCTCAGAATAACAAAAAGGAATAAGGCTAAGTATACTGCGGGGACACACTTGCAGAAGAAGGTGAAAAAGGTTGATGAACTCACTTGTTTCTTCTGCAAGAAAGCAGGACACATGAAGAAAGATTGTCCTAAATACGCTTCTTGGTGTGCAAAGAAGGGTAATGATTTCATTTTGGTTGTTCTGAAGCAAATTTATCTTTAGTACCTATTGACACTTGGTGGGTAGATTCTGGTGCTACTACTCACATATCTGTGTCAATGCAGGGTTGCCTGTGGAGTCGACCACCAAGTGATGCTGAAAGATTCATCTATGTGGGCGATGGCAATAAAGTTCATGTGGAAGTAATAGGGCATTTTACATTACTTTTAAAGACAAGTTGTTATTTGGATTTGGTTGATAATTTTATTGCTCCGACATTTAAGCGGAATTATCTCTACTTCCTCTTTGGACAAAGGTGTGGTTATCTTTATGCTTATGGAAATGGAAAATTGAGTATCTCCTCTATATATGCTAGAAGTTATTTCTTCCCATAATGAAATTCTGCATGCTAGTTCAAAGGGTAGAAAGCGTAAATTGAATGTGAATTCTGCGTCATTATGGCACAAGCGATTAGGTCACATCTCTAAGCAGAGAATTCAGAGGCTTGTGTCAGATCGGATTCTTAATTCCCTTGATTTAACAAACTATGAGGTTTGTGTTGAGTGTGTTAAGGGAAAATTAACAAACACAAGAAACTTAAGTGTCAATAGAAGTATAAATGTCTTAGAACTAATACATACGAATATTTGTGAGCTATTCCCTACAGCTGCGTGTAATGGTCAACAATACTTTATTACGTTTATAGACGATTATTCCAGATATGGGTATTTATACTTGATAAAGGAGAAATCACAATCCTTGGACATTTTCAAGTCTTACAAGGCGGAAGTTGAGCTTCAACTTGGTAAGAAAATAAAGGTTGTCAAATCTGACCGTGGTGGAGAATACTATGGCAGATATGACGGATCAAGAGAGCAATGTCCAAGACCCTTTGCTAACTTCTTAAAGGAATGCGGTATCGTCCCACAATACACTATGCCAGGCAAACCTAGCATGAATGGTGTTGTTGAGAGACAGAACAGAACGCTCTTAGATATGGTAAGGAGTATGATTACCAGAAGGCTTTGGGGAGAACCACTAAAGACTGCAATATATATTCTTAATAGAGAACCAAGCAAAGCAGTAGCTAAAACCCCATATGAAATGTGGACTGGGAAAAAGCCTAGTATAAGGCACTTACACATTTGGGGATGTCCATCTGGGGCTAGGCCTTATAGATCTAACGAAATAAAATTGGACTCCAAGACAGTTAGTTGTTATTTTATTGGGCATGAAGAACGCACTCGGGGATTTAAATTTTATGATCCCACAACCTGTTCTTCCTTTGAGACGGGGAATGCCAGATTTCTTGAGGATGTAGAGTTTGGTGGGGAAGGATTAAGAAATATCTCTTTTGACGAAGTTGTCCCTGAAGAAGATAATTTTGTTTCTCTGCCTAATGTTGTTATTGAAAGTGATGCGGGGATAAGCCATTGTTGTCCGATCTAGACACCAAACCTCGAATAGAAACTCGAACAGAGAAGATAGACGGAATTAGATAAGAAGATGATAGAAGGATAAGTCGAATGATAGTCCAATTGGAACCAAATCAAACAACGATAAAACCCTTGAACTTAGGAATAAGAACCTTACCGAATGATGAAGAAACCCCAATGGATTACAGCCAAACACTGGCTATGGTAGGCCAAGGCACCTGGAGGATGCTCTATGGAGTCCCGATAGCACCAACCTTATGGAAGAGATTGACACGCACAAGTACAACTAGGGCGAGTTCAACAACAATGCACTCAATGCACTCTGCTCACAAAAGCTCTCTTTTGGGAGGAAAAAACGATAAACGTTGTATTCAATATCAAAGTGTAGGATCTTAAAACAATACCTAGGGCAAACCTTATATAGAGTTAATAAGGTGACCAATTAAAAGAAATGAAACAAATAAAAGTATTGCCAAAAATATCCTCAAAACAAATAATCCCGAAAACAACTGTATGGAAATCTCTCATCATTCTGCCGCCTGTAAGATGGCGATCGCCATGAGAATACAGCGATTACGGTTTTAGCTATTTGGCTACGGCTTTTTGATAATTGAATGCCCGCGAGCAGAACTGTTGGATGGCGATCGCCATGGAATTACCGCGATCGCGGTTAAAAGCGTGTCACCGACAGCTCTTTTTGAAACGGCCCGTTATCTCTCGTTTGAGATCGGAATTGAGTTATTCCAAATCCCAGAGTTTCGTCTTGAAGTATAGTTTATTTCATCTTCAATACTTGACTTCTCATCTTTACTCGAACCGGATCTCTACGAGCTTGAATGGATACCATACGAGCTCGGGCTACTATTAATGACTCCAATGATGGCTCATAGCGGTATTTATCCCTTGATCAAGTGGTTAGCACATCTCAAGATTTAGGACGAAGTATCCACGATGATATCTCGGATGCTCTTGATGGTAGCTCAGATGCTCCCGCATCATTCTCCCCTTCTTGAAAAGGATTCGACCTCGAATAACCTTTGATATGAATGATAGAACAATCTTCATAAGCGTCATCCTCTTTGATGCATAGCTTCCTATTGAATGCTTTGATTGCATAGCTCGGCCTTGAGGAACAAACTTGATGTAATGGGGAATCCTTGTCTTCCTTCATTCTTTTAGCTCATTTATCCTTGTCCTTCCTCTTGTCATACTGATCAGCGACCTGTGAAGGAATCATAGGTGGAAGAACAACAATTCTACCATAGAAGGGTAAGGAATGACGATTAACAAAATCATCATGGGCAACTCTTTTATCATACTTCCATAGATAATTCAATAAAACTTGACAAGCTTGCATACGCACAACATCACATGAAATAGTATCTAATGTCATGGCTTCCTTAGCATGCTTGTTCAATTTCACTACAACACAATCAATCTTCCAATGTAGTTTATAAGGACTAGGGTAGCATATTGAAGTAATTTGCAATTTAGTATTCAATTCAATACTAGCAATATTAGTACAACTACCTTCATCAATAATCATGTTGCAATCCTCAACTTTATCTAGACAATGAGTTTCTCCTAGAATTTCATCACAATGAGCGGTTTGTACATGCAAATCTTTCCTATCAATTGAATCAACATGCTCATACTCAATTTCAACTTCATTATCTAAATCAGCTTTAAGATCATCAACACAAACAACATCATCAACACTATCACCCTTTTCATATTCAATCTCAATTTGACCTAGGTGATTAAGCATACCAGGGCAGTCATTAATCATATGATTTCTACTTTGACATTTTAAGCACAAAACATCCTTTATAATAGTACATAGGTTAGAAGTACTCCCTTGATTAACATCTTTAGTGGAGAGGTTGTCCTTATATCCTTTTCTTGCTCCTTGTGCCTTTCCTTCTTCTTGGCAATCTCTTTGTCTGGACAACACAAACGCACAAACTGGGCTTCGATCTTGGCAAAGCTTTTTGCCAATTGCACTTGCCACTCTTTCTCCTTAGCCTTCTCTGCTTCTTCTTTTTGCTTCCTAGCCTTTGTTCTCCTCTCAAATTTGATGTCCAAGTGTAGCAATTCTTCCATGGAGGAGTAGTGATACAAATATACTTCATTAGCTAAATACGAGTGAAGTATACGAAGTTACCTAGCCATAGTAGTCTCCTCATTTTCATGAACATTATCTTGAACCATAGCAGCATGCATTGCATCGTATGTCTCCCCTGCTGACATGGTTCCTTGCCTCAAATTTTCCAACCTTTGCCTTAGCTCACATCCTCTTCTTCTTTGGACATCTCTATATGGTTGCCAATCTTCACTCTCTAAGTACTCTCTCTGATAACCTCTTGTATAGCTTGATGTCCTAGACATGATCAAAGAAAAGACTAACACATAACAATTGTTAAGATAGTGAAAACGAAAACAACTCAAAAGTGTTTACTCTCGTGTGTTTCACTCTGCACTCTCTCTCAATTGTTGTTGTAACAAGCTCTTTTTGATGAATTGTCTTGTATGCACCAATAACCCAATAGATTGACACTAACAAGCTCCATGCACTAATAAGAGTGATGGTAGAGATGGAGATGGCTAGTGTAGGGGCGGGGTTTCAACTTCAAGGTTCTGACTCAAAACAAAATGACTCAACGAAAGAAAGAAAGAAAGACTCAAAACGTTTGCAAGAATATAAATGCAAACAACTAATACGACTCAAGTTTGAACTCAAGAGGGCCAAAAAGGAAGCGTACTTTAACTTGTCCCGACTAGTATCAATGAAGGATCGAAGACGGAGTCGAGAGGGCTAGGGTAAGATCGGGAATGGCTCGTAGCTGCGTGAAGACACAATAATCAGACAACAGAAGACCCGCGGTCGCGGAAATCCCCGCAGGCGCGGGTGACAGACCCGCGGTCGTGGATTTTGTCTTGCGGGATAAAAATCTGACCTCCTTCTTTCGGGCTCGTGGAAATCCCAATTCCTCCAAATTTCGACTCAAACAGTATCAAACTAGACTTTGACTCAACAAAACGTAAAAACAAATGTTGACTTGAGATTTCCTTTTCTTTTTTTTCATTTTCTTTCTTTATTTCTTTTTTTTTTACTATTTTTTTAAACAATTTTTTTTTTGTCTCAGCAAAATAAAATTACAGACTCTAATTAGAGATATTAATCTCTTAAAATAAAAATTAAAACAAAATAACTAACTTTGACCTTTCTTGTAGAAGAGATAAGATTTCCTTGTTGAAAAGATCTTGTCTTGAGGCGCAAGGATTGAATTTTCAGCAACTCTTCTAGGGTTTTGACAGCTGTGTTTTTGGTAGGGAGGATGATTTTGTGATGGTGGTGATGGGTTGAATGGATTTGTTTGGGACAAGGGTCCTCCAAACTCCAATCTATCAATCTCGACAAACACGAATCGATCCAAGCTTCTTGTACACAACCTGAAACAGACTCAACAAGAGAGATCAATGTACTAGAAGACTCAAAATCAATTTCTGAAAGAAACTGACAAACAGGAAAACAAAAACTGGCTCTTTTTTGTGATTTTCTGGATAGTGGGGTCTCGTGATGTTCTTCTGAAGACGAGATGGTGTCAACACAACTCTTATACAAATGTGATGCGGGGATAAGCCGTTGTTGTCTGATCTAGACACCAAACCTCGAACAGAAAATCGAACAGAGAAGATAGGCGGAATTAGATAAGAAGATGATAGAAGGATAAGTCGAATGTTAGGCCAATTGGAACCAAATCAAACAACGATAAAACTCTTGAACTTACGAACAAGAACCTTACTGAATGATGAAGAAACCCCAATGGATTACAACCAAACACAATGGCTATGGTAGGCCAAGGCACCTGGAGGATTCTCTATGGAGTCCCGATAGCACCAACCTTATGGAAGAGATTGACACACACAAGTACAACTAGGGCGAGTTCAGCAACAATGCACTCAATGCACTCTGCTGACAAAAGCTCTCTTTTGGGAGGAAAAAACGATAAACGTTGTATTCAATATCAAAGTCTGGGATCGTAAAACAATAACTAGAGAAAACCTTATATAGAGTTAATAAGGTGGCCAATTAAAAGAAATGAAACAAATAAAAGTATTGCCAAAAATATCCTCAAAACAAATAATCCCAAAAACAACTAAGTATGGAAATCTCGCATCCTTCTGCCGCCTGTAAAATACGGCGATCGCGGTTTTAGCTATTTGGCTACGGATTTTTGATAATTAAATGCCCGCGAGCAGAACTGGTGGATGGCGATCGCCATGGAATTCCCGCGATTGCGGTTGTAAGCATGTCACCGACAGCTCTTTTTGAAACGGCTTGTTCTCTCTCGTCCGAGATCGGAATTGAGTGATTCCAAATCAAAGAGTTTGATATTGAATGTAGCGTTTATAGTTTTTCCTCCCAAAAGAGAGATTTTCTGAGCAGAGTGCATTGAGTGCATTGTTGTTGAACTCGTCCTAGTTGTACTTGTGTGTGTCAATCTCTTCCATAAGGTTGGTGCTATCGGGACTCCATAGATTATCCTCCCGGTGCCTTGGCCTACCATTTCCATTGTGTTTGGTTGTAATCCATTGGGGTTTCTTCATCATTCGGTAAGGTTCTTGTTCCTAAGTTCAAGGGTTTTATTGTTGTTTGATTTGGTTCCAATTGGCCTATCATTCGACTTATCCTTCTGTCATCTCATTCTAATTCCGCCTATCTTCTCTGTTCGAGTTTCTGTTCGAGGTTTGGTGTCTAGACCGGACAACTGCGGCTTATCCCCGCATCAGAAAGTGATCAAACAAATTATCAATGACACTCGTCAAGATTCAACTCCAGTTTTGGACAACAATGAAGTTCCTTCCATAGAGCAAACTCAACAACCTCAAGAAGTGCCATTAAGAAGATCCACTAGAGAGAGAGGAGATATGGAATTCCGGATGAATATATTGTATATCTTGTAGAGCAAGAAGATCATGTGGGGAAGATTTCAGATAATTATTTCGCTTACCTTATGCAACAAGAAATTTCTGATGGAATAACTAAGGAAAACCCTACTAATGTTATTGAGGCTCTTGAAAGTCCTAATTCTCTGAACTGGATTAATGTTATGAAAGATGAGATGAAATCTATGAAAGACAACGAAGTTTGGAATCTTGTTGAGTTGCCAAAAGGTGTGAAAACCTTTGGTTGCAAATGGATATTTAAGACCAAAAGGGATTCAAAATGCAACATTGAAAGATATAATGCTCGTCTAGTTGCTAAAGGATTCACTCAAAAGGAAGGCATTGACTTTAAAGAGACCTTTTCTCCTGTATCGTCAAAGGACTCTTTTAGAACAATAATGGCATTGGTGGCTCATTTTGACCTAGAGCTACATCAGATGGATGTAAAGACGGCGTTTCTTAATGGAAACATTGATGAAACCATTTATATGGTCCAACCAGAAAATTTTGAGCCTGAAGATTCAAAATCTATGGTTTGTAAGGTAAAGAAATCCATCTATGGACTTAAGCAGGCTTCAAGACAATGGAATCCTAAATTTCATCATGTTATTACTTCATATGGCTTTGAGGTAAATAAGGTTGAGGATTGTGTTATCACAAATTCAGTGGGAGCAAGTTCATTCTTCTAGTGTTATATGTCAATGACATACTGCTAGCATGTAATGATATAAGCTTATTGCACCAAACCAAGATATTTCTCAGTAAGAATTTTGAGATGAAAGATCTTGGGGACGCCTAATTTGTATTAGGAATAAAGATACTACGATATCGCTCTCAAGGTTTCCTTGATTTATCACAAAATTATATCGAAAAGGTATTAAGCAGATTCGGCATGAAAGATTGTTCACTAGGAAATACACATGTAGCTAAAAGGAGATAAGTTTAGTTACAAACAGTGCCCCAAGACAAACCTTGAAATAAAGGAGATGCAAGAGATTCTTTATTCCTCAGCGATAGGAAGTCTAATGTATGCTCAAGTTTGTACTCGTCCAGATATAGCATTTATTGTGGGACTTCTGGGCAGATACTTAAGCAACCCTGGACTGGATTATTGGAAAGCAGCAAAACGGGTTATGCGGTATTTGTAGAGAACTAAGGACTTCATGCTAACCTACAAGAAATCATACAGTTTGGAGATCATTGGATATTCTGATTCCGATTTTTCTGGATGCAAAGAAGCGGAAGATCAACTTCGGGGTATGTTTTTATGTTGGTTGGAGGAGCTATATCTTGGAAAAGTGTTAAGCAGACACTTATATCCACTTCAACAATGGTTGCAGAATTCATGGCGTGTTTTGAGGCATCCATTCATGGTGTATGGTTGCGTATTTTTGTCACTGGCCTGCGAGTGGTCAATGGCATTAAAAGGCCATTAAAGTTATTTTGTGACAACAAGTCTGCAATTTTGTTCTCCAACAACAACAGAAGTTTTGTTAAGGAGAAACACATTGACATTATGTTTTTGTCATTAAAGGAGAAAGTTCAGAATGGTCAAATCTCCATAGAACACATCAGGACAAACTCCATGCTCGCAGATCCGTTGACCATGGGATTGCCCCGTACAGTTTTTCATGGGCGCACCACTCATATGGTTGTTGGCATTTTCTGTGATACCTTGGTCTAGTGGGAGTTTGTATGAATGTTCTAGGTTAAGTTTATGCATATTAAAGATGTTATAATTTTATTCATAATTTTGTTTCTAAACTTAGTTTTGAATTTTGGATTGATCTCCAATAAAGAAGGATCAGTTGGAAATAGACATATTTAGGATCACATTACATGTAATTTCCATGTTACTCATCCATACTTGATCTATGTCATTTAATATACTATTGTGGTGAACACAAAAGGTTTTGTTACAATGGATGTTTCTAATACCGCCGTAACTCATATTGATATATGAGATGAACCAGATTGAAATAAAGAGAAAGTGTATAAAATTAGTCAAGACGTGTACACATAAAGACTTTGGATAACATAATTGTCTTTTGTCATATGTATCCCAAGTGTACTACAAAAAAGACTGTATATAAAAACATCTTGTAGCAACAAATAAATTTTATAGCTAGAGTTGACACAAATAGTTACTGATTTAGATACAAAAGTGATATTTATTACTAATTTAGCTATAATAAATTGAATTATTACAATGTTAGTTGCTACGTTGCAACACGAAAGTTTTTGTAGCTACACTTGTTGTCAAATGGCAATATAAAATATTTGTTTCTCCATTTGCTGCATAGTTTGTTGATGATTACGACAATCATCAATTTGTAACCAAATTACTAACTGAATTTGATGTTAATTATGGATTTTTTATTTAACAACAACATATAATATGTCTCTATTTTCGTTACGAAATTTACTGTCTTATTTGTGACTAATATTAATGTTGTTAGGATCAGTTGTTAATTTGAATGTGAAATTGTATCCATTTGTTATTTTTGTAAATTACAATAAAAATATTTAGTATTATTATATCTAAATAACTTAAGACTTTGCTATTAAACAAATCTACTTTGAAAAGACATTTAGTTATAAAATATTAAAAATGATTTTATACTTACCGTAACCTAGCTAATAAACAAATCTACACAAAACTTAAACTCAAATACTCTTCAAACCCTACGTACATACCTTAACCTAGTTAATAATCAGTTTTACTTTCTTTCTTCATAGGGTGAGAATCCCATAATAAACCCTCTCTTAGAGATAAATAAGAATGAATCTAAGTCATTGGATGCCTTGGCATCCAATGGCTTAGATTAAACTAGCTACCTTCACTTGTAGTTGGGGTAGTTGTGGTGGTCCGGCGACCACCGGACGACTTCTCGGCGACCACCCGGTGGTTGTCCAGCGGAGGTCCGGCGGTGATCCAACGGTCGTCCGACGTGATGAACATTTATGAAGATTGTGATGTTCATCAAAAATTGGTGAACATTTAAGTAGAATGTGATGAAAATTCAGTTGGTGAACTTTTAAGTATAATGTGATGAACATTCAGTAGAGTATGTACAAATGAACATTTATGAACATTGTGATGAACATATATGAACAACGTGATGAACATTTAGTAATAAATAATTTTGAAATATTTGTGAACAATTTTATACATCTTTGTGACAATTTTATTCTGGCGAGGCCCAAAGATGGTCCGGCGGTGGTCGGAGGTGGCCCGGCGGTGGTCCGGTGGAGGTCCGGCGGTGGTGACAAGGAGTGACAAGGGGTGTCACGTGTCATTATGTGGGATCTTGGATCTCTTTTGATCCAAGGCTCCACAATCATTCTCATTTACTCCCTCTGTTAATAAATACTTGTCCCTGGAGCAATTTTAGGGAGAATTTATTGATCAAAATTTTAGACAAGTATATCCTTCATAGTTTAAGTAATGACATAGAGAATAAAGGAAAGAATAGTGAGAGAATAAAGGAAAAAATCAATAACAATAGGGTAAATTTGGAACAAAGGGTGTAAAATTATGTTAAAAGACAAGTAATTTTTAACAAATCATTTGAACTCCAGAGACAAGTAATTTTTAACGGAGGAAGTATCATTTTAAGAACTATTATTACATGACATTTTTCCTTATTCCTATTATACTTACCGTAACCTAGCTAATAACCTTATAATCTCTACTAAAAGATAGAGACTTACAACTAAACCCTTATATACACCGTATGTGCCTGCTCAATCAAACGGTACAACTCAGTTCTCGTGATTCTTAAATTGGATCAGCCTCCTCATCTATCATACGTACTCATCTTCAATTTCTCTCGTGTTACAAGTAAGTAAAATTTGGGACTAATTTGAGTACTTAATTAGCATCGTCGTATACATGTTCTGTACATGGATTTTACAGGGTGAGGTATCCTCAATTTCTGTTAAATTTGGCACTAATTCATCATATGTACGTACCGTATTTAGATGAGATATATGCTAGGATGATGAGATTAGTGACAAATTTAGTGCCAAAAATAATTTGTTTGATTAAATGAGATATAGGTGTATGGGAAAGTGTCGGGTGAGAATAACTTTTAAAATACGAACGTGAGAATGGTGCACATTAGTAGTAAATTGGTGAACATTTATTGCTAATTTGGTGCACATTTGTTGACAAACTTATAAACATCTAAAATTTGAAGAATTTTTATTTTTAAATAACATTTATTGAGAAAATGAAGAACTTTCAGGTAAAAGTGTATATGTGCATCTCTTTTTCAAAGTATGTGTATCAAAAAATTGATGTACATTTAAGTATATTTTGATGCACATAACTCATTCTCACGTTCTCATTTTAAAAATTATTCTCACCGGAATCGCACCCTAGGTGTATAAGGATTATTGCTAAATTATTTTTGGCAATAAATTTGTCACTAATCTCATCATCAAGTTTTCCTGTGTTACAGGTAAGCTGTATAAGGATTATTGCCAAATTCGATGTTATTAGATCGATTTATATAATTAGAGTCAATCTCAAATTTTGCACTACTCAGCACGCATGACAAAAATAATTTGAGTATTAATTAGATCGATATATTTGTACTGCAACCACCGGATGATGTTAGAGAGCATTTGTATAAACATGGTTTTCTACCAAATTACCATCGGTGGACGGCACATGGTAAACTAGCGGATCAGCAAGTCATACCTCCATCTAGTAGTGATCAGATTCCTACAGAGGATTTGTATGGCCAGCTTAACTCCGAACCGAGAATGATATTTGATGCTGCAGGTCCGAACTTTGTTCCTTCGGCTTGGTTTAATATGGATAATGATTATGATGATGCAATGCTTCGGAATCTAATTTTCAGGAAGAAGGTGAAACGAAATCGATGCAGCCACCAGATGAGTTAAATGAAGAAATAGATCCACCTCGCTCTGCTGAGGATATTAGGACGTCATCTGCTCGATTTTTTGATGCTCTTAAAGGAGCTGAACAACTGTTGTGGTCGGGGTATGATAAGAATTCACAGTTGTCTTATGTGGCTAGGCTCATGAGTCTTAATTCTGAATATAATCTTTCTGAAAAGTGTTTTATTGAAATTCTTATGCTGCTAGATGAGGATTTGCCTTCAGACCATAAGCTTCAACCAAACTACTACCACACAAAGAAGTTGATGGCAAATTTAGGTCTACTTGTGCAGAAGATTGACATTATTCGTAACAGTTGTATGATATACTGAAAATATAATGCTCAGGCATAGTGTTGTAAGTTATGTGGTCTTGACAGATACAAGAGTATAGGGGGTCGAAATCCCATTCCACATAAGGTGTTTCGGTCACTAGTGGAAAAAACACATGTTAAGGCGGGCAAAAACCCCTCTGTTGAGGCGGACAAGGGGGCTGCAACAGATAAATACTTGATGAGGCGGGCATTGTTGAGGCAGGCATTTCACAAAGGCGCCCGCCTCAACAAATAGCCAAAATTATGCCTCAGATGGTCCATTGCCCGCCTCAAAAACCAATATTGTTGAGGCGAATAAGAAGCGCCCGCCTCAAAAGGCTCTGAACGAAACCAAAAAAAAGTTGTAGCGCCATTTAACAAATATTTGCAGCGTAATAAATATTTGCAGCGTTCGATACACAAAACTGAACAAGCCAATATATTCAATCTCAGTACAGAAAATTAAACAAAAACTTTAATCTCGATCTCAGAAACAAAATTTACAAAAAACTTCAATCATAAACTTTAATAAAATCGATTTGTCTACAAAAAAAAACCCAGACCCAATCATAAACTCAAACCTAAGAACCTAAAAAAAATCCAGATCTGATGAACAAAACCTAAAAACTAAACTTAATCTTCAACAAATAACCTAACAAAATCCAGATGTGATGAACAAAACCTAATCTTCAAAAACCTAAAAAAACCTAAACTCAAACCTAAACTCGAATTTTCTAGATCTGATGAACAAACACTCTAGATCTGGGTGAAGCCGAAGACCAGAGAGATGGAGATGGCGAAGACCAGAGAGATGGAGATGGCGAAGACGAACACTCTAGATCTGGGTTTTGCTGACTTGAAGAAAGGCGACGGAGACGATGAACACAGGCGACGGAGATGATGACCAACCTCAAGAAACACCGACGCGGATTTCGACGGCTGTCGCGAAGCTCTGCGCGACTGCTCCTCCACGCTCTCCTCCGCCGCATCTCAAATTCGCGACTCGTTTAAGAAGATCTGCGCTGCAAATATGTTCGACAACTTCATGGATTGAGGTTGGAGAAGAAGAGACGAAGAAAAGGAGATGAAAGGGAGAGAACGGACGGCGGTGAGGGTTTTGAAAGGGAGCTGCAAAATTTTGAGAAATGAAAGGGACATAGAACGTAAGGAAGAAATGGGTTTGGGAAATAACAACAATTTTGGGTCGTTGGATTAAGTGTCATCTAACGGTTAATTATAGCAATCCGTGTGACATGTAAAAAGGACAAGTTTGAGAAATATTAAAATATCATCTTTGGAAAAAATTTAATAATTAAATCGGACTCAAAAAGTCAACCAACAGGTCCGATTTTTTGAGGTTGTTGAGGCGGGCAACTGCAACAAATGTTTTTTCCACTAGTGGGTACTTGCCTTTGATTCCCCGTCTGCATAGATTGTTAGCGTGCGAGGCTACTACTCGACATATGACTTGGCACGCTGATTATACAATCAAAGATGGGATAATGTCTCATCCTTCAGATGGAGAAGCATGGAAGAGATTGAATTCTGCTTATCCTAATTTTGCTCTTGAGACCCGTAATGTTCGCTTGGGTTTACGTACTGATGGATTTGCTCCATTTGGTCAATATGGCAAGACCTATTCATGTTGGCCTATGATTGTAACTCTGTACAACCTTCCACATGACATGTGCATGAAAACTGAAGATATGTTCTTGAGTGGTATTGCTCCAGGTCCAAAGAATCCTAAGAAACTAATAGATGTGTCTTTGGAGCCTTTGGTTGATGATTTACTATTGTTGTGGGAGACTGGTGTACCCACTTACGATGTATCAAGGAAGGAAATGTTTCTCATGCGTGCTGCTCTTTTATGGACGGTCAATGACTTCCCTGCGTATGTTATGTTGCCGGGATGTGGAGTACAACGGAGCTCTTAGCTTGTCCACATTGTATGGAAAATACAAAATCTTTTCGACTGCATCATAGTAGAAAGCCTTGTTGGTTTGATTGTCATAGAATACGTTTGAAAATTGACCATCCATTAAGAAGAAATAAGAAAGACTTCTATAAAGGTCGGAAAGTAGAGTCATTAGCGCCACCACTATTGACTGGTGATCAAATATGGAAACGTGTGCGTCAATTTCCAACTGTAATTGAAGATCCCCAATCTGAACCGCCTGGGTATGGAAAAGATCATAAGTGGACTAAGCAAAGTATTTCTGGAGACTTCCATACTGGAAAAAGCTTTTACTTCGTCACAATATTGATGTCATGCATACAGAGAAAAATGTGTTTGATAATGTTTTCAACACTTCAATGGATGTCCGTGATAAGACAAAGGATCATTTGAATGCAAGAAAGGATATTAAGTTATACTGTAAGCGCCCTGGTCTTGAATTAGAAAATGATGATTTTGTAGAAAAAACGAAAGCCTTTTACACCATTACAAAGGAAGAGAAGGTAAAAGTATGTGAATGGGTGAAGCGTTTAAAGTTTCCTGATGGCTATGCTTCAAACCTTATTCGATGTGTTCATATTGATGAGGGTAGGCTTAGTGGGATGAAGAGTCATGATTGTCATGTGTTTATGGAGAGATTCTTCCAATTGCTTTTAAGAGTTTTTGCCTTCAATAGCCTCGGGTCCTATAAATGAGTTGAGTAACTTCTTTTGATCGAGTTTTTCCTCAAACTTGTCTTTAGATCATATTGAAGAGATGGAATCCCTTGCACCACTATTGCTCTGTAAGTTGGAGCGAGTTTTTCCACCCTCTTTTTTTTATTCTATGGAACATCTCATGGTGCATCTTCCGTATGAGGCTCGAATAGGCAGACCACCTCAATATCGATGGATGTACAAATGTGAGAGGTTCTTGTATCATTTGAAGCAGATGATCGGAAACAGGCTCATGTTGAAGCGTCAATCTGTGAAGCTTACTTGCAAGAAGAAATAGCTAATTTTGCCAAGCACTATTTTAAACCGCATGTTTCTTCAAAGAAAAAAAAAACTAGCAGAAATAATGATGTTCCTGAAGTCAATCCCAATGAGAGTTCTACTTTCAGTTTTCCTGGTAAAAGTAGTGGAAAAGGTAAAAAAAACAAAAAAAGATGCTTGTCGAACCCAGCAGAGAAGCATGCAGCCCATACTTACATTTTTCTTAATTGTGATGAAGTAAAAACATATATTGAGTAAATTAAAATATTCCAGCATTTTATTTCTGTATATTTTTTCATCTCCATGTAACAACAATTTATTATAAATCATGCTAGAGAGAATGTATTTGCAAATGGAGTAGGTTAGGACTATAAAGAGAAAATTGATGCTGAGTTTGCAGGGTGGTTTAAGGCATATGTAAGTGTTCTTGTATCATGCTAGTGAGAATGTATTTAATATCATTACATTTAACATAATCAATTTATTTTTTATATTTTTGTTGTTCTGTAGGTTTTAAATAGCCCAACACTAAGAGAAGATAAGTTTTTGTATAGTTTAGCTTGGGGTCCAAAAGCTAAAGTTGTGAGCCGTTCTGCATACTTTGTCAATAGATACCTTTTTCGCACTTTCGAGTGTGGTGCTAAAAACACAACAATGAACAACGGTGTTTGTGTTAAAGGTTCTAGTTATGACGATGTTACATCAGATTTTTATGGTGTGCTAGAGGAAATAATTGAGGTGAAGTGCATAGGTGACCCACCTGAAAGGAATGTTGTATTATTCAAGTGTCGTTGGTTTGATCCAACTAATAGAGGGACAAAAGTTTATCCACGTTATGGTTCTGTTGAAGTCAGCCGCACAAAGTTTTACCGGAAGTATGAACCATTCATACTAGCGCAACAAGCTGAACAAATGTACTATGTGGAATATCCAGGAGCCAAGCGTTATCGAGCAGAGTGGAGGGTTGTTTGCAAGTCAAAGCCTCGAAGTGTAATTGAAGAACTATGGTTATATATATCGCACCTGCTTATCAATAAGATGGAATTCCAAATCCTGATAATTGATACAATCAAGCGTAGAAGACATGCCAGAACACCTAAATGATCCATCAAGCATTCATGTTATTGTCGAAGATGAAATGGTTGTCACTGAGGAAATAAACGATGAGGATCTATGGAATACATATTCATCTGCAAGTGAAGAAGAACCTAGTTCCAAGGACACTGGTGATTTGGTATCGTATGTCCCTCCTTTTATCTCATTTTAGTTTCGTTGTCTTGTAGCTATTTTTTTATCTTGTAATTTATTTGTTCTGTTCATAAATTAATGATAATTTTTTTAATGCTATTGTAGGTTCTGGTGTGCCTTGGTATAGCTGGTGTTGGTGGCTATTTTTCTGTCACTATTCAGCAAACTGTCTTTTTTTTTACTTCATTAAACTACTTTGTTTACCTTTTCTTAGGTTCTGTCATTAATTTTGTGTTTGGTGTAATTTTATTTTTGCTTTGCTATGTTGTGCTTTGACCATTGTGATGAAGCAATATCATATGGATTGTTCTCATTAAACAGTGCACAAGCTTTGTTGTGATGTGCTTTGACCAAGCATTTTGTGTTTGTTGTGTTGTGCTTTATTTGCTTCTGTCATTAATTTAGTTGTCTTTCTTGTCAATTTTTTGTTGTAAACAGTGCAAAGCTCTCTAAAATAAGTTACTATCTATATCTGTAAAATTTCTAATCTTTCTTCGAGCTCAAACTCAGCATCTTTCTTTGATGAGGCTAAAGTCGTAGTGCCAAATCAAAGAAATAAACTCTAAACACTAACTAGAGTATAGCAAGTAAGTAGAGGTCGAACCCAAGGGTATCAAAACACCAAATCAATGCAGTCAAGTGAAATATCAACTAGTGAACAAGTAACAAGTAACCGGGGGGTTTTTTGATTGTATGGAACACAAAAGTAACAAGTATCAAGCAAAGAAGGTTTGGTTGTGAATATGATGAGAAGGGGTTTCACCTAGAAAGTATCCACACAACAGTCAATCAAGTTAATCATATATTTATCTCAAGTTCTATTCAATCCTAGGGAATGTTCCTATTCCAATCTTTAATATATCAGCAGGCCAACCGGTCCTGATAATACTTACTATTCAACAATCAGGGAAACCTCTCAAGATTAGATGAAATAGCAGCAAAGGGCACAGGAATTATAAGGATGCATGCAATAACTTACAACCGTCAAGTATTAACATGCAATCAATTCTCTTTCATAAAAGCAATCAACTACCAGATCATGCAGATATGAATGCTACAATAACAAGGAATTCCACCGTATATTCCTAGTCTAGCAATAGAAAACTATCAATCAAACTAGGTGATCAAGCTAGCAAAACTAATAGAAATCAATAGATGAAGAACAAGAGAATTAATACAAACCCATAGGAAAAGAACAAGAGTTTAGAAATCTCACAACTTAATAACTGAAGGTTTCAACCGCTAGGTAAAACAATGGCGATTAGTTCCTGCTCATGGTTACAGAACTAAATTGTCTGATGGAAAAGATGATAGTTAGCTGATGAAAGCTATGGTATAAATAGAGACTAACCCTAGAAATATATGGTAAAAGATATATCCTAAAACTAAAATAAGGAAAATAATAAAATAATAAAAAGAAATAAATGCAAAGCAAAATAAGGAAAGTCCGAAATATCTTCGGCCTTGTTGTGGCGATCGCCATAGATGCCTGGCGATCGCCATAGATGCCTGGCGATCGCGGTCTTCATTTAAATCTCTGTCGTGTCTCTGTCGCCCCATGGCGATCGCCGTAGATTCATGGCGATCGCCATGATCTCTCAAACTCACATAACTCTTCTGTTGTAGAATGGCGATCGCCTGGATGGTAGTGGCGATCGCCGCTGCTCCGCAGAATATCTTCAAGTCTTCATGTCTTCAATCTTTGATCTCTTCTTCTTCAGTTCTGATCTTCATTTCTTCACTTCTTAATAAATATCTCAGAACATAATAATGACTCGAAACACATATGATAATACTCCTAAACTAATGTAATAATCCCTAGTTACGCTATACAAAGTGCAGCGTATCAAATACCCCCATACTTAGACTTTTACTCGTCCCGAGTAACATACAGAAAAGCTACCCTTTCAATGAAAAGCTCAAAGCCTCAGGAAGTACAAGAATATCTCCTAGTGATTACATACTCAATAAGCCCAAAGCATACAAAACGCAACAAGAACAATCAAGAACAAATGTGATACAATAGGCACAAACTCAGAACTACACCTTATTCCTCCAAGTGGCCTACCCGAATCCTCCTATACGCCTCCTTCTTATGTCTCCATACGCCAAGATGATAAAAATCCTAAAACACTCAATTTTTTTATTTTTATAACACTCATCTTGCTTGGGCGCCCTTTCAGGTTTTCATCTCAACCACTCAATAATTGTTCCAGGCTCACAAAACTCACATCACTCAAGACTTATTTTTGCCCCAGCCTAATACCGGTCAAGCCACCTTCTTATTGCATAGATCTTGCTATCCAAGGATTTTGTATGCCTTTTTTCAATTTTTGTGGCTTTTCATACAATATATATTCAATAAGCTCATGCAGATACAACCAACACCTAAATAAATACATGTGAATACATTCTCCTCCCCCATACTTAAACATTGCATTGTCCTCAATGAAATGGAAGACATAAAAACGAACCCAGGGAAGGAGACAGAAGACTCACATACAAGGTCGGATGACCTTCCTCCAATAAAACTCGAAGTGTGGTAGAATGAGAAACTAGATGAGCACTAAATGTAATCCAATAATGCATAGCTCATCTAAAGCAAAAGAAAGAATACCTCCAATGTAGAAGGTGACCCAAACAAATCAACTCCTTGCAAAAAACATGGTCACCAACAAGCTAAGCTCCAACGAATGTAGATCTAAAATGATAGTACTAATCGAAACCAAACTTGATGAAATACAACTCCTTGCTTTCTTTTCTCTCATTTTTTTTATCTGCACTCTATTTTTTTTTTTTTTAATCCGATATATTATTTTTTTCTCGGAATTATTTTCGGATTTTTTTTTGTTTTTTTTTGTTTTTTAAGACGGGAGAGAAGACTTACAGCGAGATTGGCTACTGACTGTAGCGGACCCTAAGCTTCGGTGATTTCCTCCTGTCCATAGAAAAACTAAAAAGAAAATTAAACCGAACAAAAACAAATAAAAACAGTTACAAACCTCGGGTTGCCTCCCGAGTAGCGCCTTATTTTATGTCGTGGCTCGACATGAAACTCAAGAGATTTAACTAACGCCATTTGGCTTTGTGAAAACCGTCTCTTGTCTGAATTCTCTCTTGAACCACTCATGGAACGCCTTGAATCTCGTCCCTCTTACCTTAACCACCTTGTCTCTAGCAATGAAGGTGGTTTCATTCACTTTCTCCTCCTTGACCATATCAGGCGGTTGTTTAAGCTCAATGTCAAGTGCCTGCACACTAGACATCAATGGTATCTCGCCTGGCGAGGTCAGTAATGGAGGGCGATTGCCCAAAGGATGGGGAGAGAGCTTACCTTTAGGCTCTGGCTTAGCATGACACTCCTGCATGTTAGTAGACAAAACAATATCTACTTTTGGGGGCTCTAAGATATTCTCTAAAACAGGTTGTAATTCATCCTTACAACTAGGATTAATCACATCAATAGCACATAGAGAATTCTTATCAATGGGATCCATGTCATAAATATTGTATTCTACCTTATCCCCATCAAACTCCATAGAGAGAGTCCCAACAGTATAGGTGTGACATTATTAGCATGCTCCATATCCAACACAAAGAAATCAGCAGGAAAGATCAAATCACCAACCATAACAAGAACATCCTCAACAACCCCTTTCGGGTATACAGTAGACCTATCAGCAAGTTGAATAACAGTTCCTGTTTTATGCAAAGGTCGTAAGCCTAGTGATTCATACAAAGAGTAAGGCAAAACATTGATTGATGCACCTAAATCTAGCATTGCTTTGTCAAATTTAGTTTCACCAATCACACATGGAATGCTAAATATGCCTGGATCACCACATTTCTTAGGCATGCGTTTTTGAAACACAGCAGAAACTTGTTCACTTACTTCAACTATCTTCTTTCCTTTCAGTTTTTGATTTCTTTTAATAGTGAAAACTTCTTTCAAAAACTTAGCAAATCTAGGAATACTTTTAACAAGTTTGAGCAAAGGAATGTTTACCTCACACCTACTAAAGGTTTCGAAGATCTCTTTGTCGTCATCCAGCCTTCGAGTATCCTTCAATGCCTCAGGAAAGGGAGCAACAGGCTTCTGAGAAAACAGAGGTGGAAAATTCGGGCGAACATAATCGTCAATGTACTCAGGGGGCTCCTGGCGATCGCCATCCACAACTGGCGATCGCGGTCGCAGATAATTTTGCACCTCAGCTTCTGGAATGGAATGGCGATCTCCATCGCCATATGGCGATCGCGGTCGGGATGCAGATACTGTTTTGCTCTCTGTAATCTCATGGCGATCGCCACTCAGATCTGGCGATCGCGGTTTTGGCATAGAACAGTCATTTAAAGTTTTTCCGCTCCTCAGGAACACTGCACTGACGTTTTCTCTCGGGTTTCTTACCGGTTCCCTGGCCTCTAATTTACTCACGGCTTGAGCAATCTGTCCTAACTGATTTTCAAGATTTTGGATACTTGATTCCGTTCTAGCATTTTGTTGCATCACAGTCTGAGCTAAGGACTTGATCATATCTTCAACAGTCATAGAATTATGAGGTCTAGGTTGCTGATAATTAATATTATGAGAATCATACCTTGGCCTTGGTTGCCATCCACCAACATCGTTTACCTCAGCATTCGGCTCTTGGAGTTGTTGACCACCACTTTGCAGCATAAAAACCTTCATCATATCTTTCTGTTCATTCATATCACTTTGAATTTTAGCGGGATCAAGCGAACTTACTGACTGTGTTCTTTGCCTGCTACCAAACTGCCTTGAGCTCTCAGCTAATTCCTCAAACATTTCAGTAGCCTGAGGTATAGTCAATCTTAAAAAGTTACCTCCACAGGATGCATTCACCATTCGACGATCCTCATCAATCAGGCCACTAAATAAGTACATAAGGAGATCTTGGTCAGTATAACTATGGAATGGGCAGCTTGAGCAAAGCTTCTTGAATCTCTCATAATATTCATAGAGACTCTCAGTTGAGTGTTGTTGAAGATTCGTGATTTCCTTCTTTAAGATGCTCAGTTTTGTAGCTGGAAAATATTTCTCTAAAAAGACCTTTTTCATTTTAGCCAATGTATCAATACTCCCTGGAGCTTGATAATAGAGCCAATCATTCGCAGCGTCTTTCAGAGTAAATCCAAAAGCTCTCAGCATGACCTGCTCCTCAGTAACACCTCTTGGCTTCATACTAGAACATATGGCATGGAATTGAGCCAAGTGTTTGTTGGGATCTTCTCCCGCTAAGCCATGGAAGTGTGGAAGCTCATGAATTAAACCAGCTTTTAATTCAAAATTCACACCTTCTTCAATCTCAGGAAACCTCACTGCTAAAGGTTGTTGGTTTAAGTCTGGGGCAGTGAGTTGCCTCATAGTGGGCAATGGCGGTCCATGTCGATCACCCATCTCGTTATCTTGGTTCAGAGCTGCTCTTTGGTTCTGAAGGAACGTCCTTTCAATCTCTGGGTCAAAGGAAACAACAGATGAATCAGAAGCACGGGTCTGAACCATAAAGGTTCACACCAAACAGTTGATAATTTCACAATTAGCACAAAATTGGAATAATTCAATTCCCCGGCAACGGCGCCAAATTTGATGAGGCTAAAGTCGTAGTGCCAAATCAAAGAAATAAACTCTAAACACTAACTAGAGTATAGCAAGTAAGTAGAGGTCGAACCCAAGGGAATCAAAACACCAAATCAATGCAGTCAAGTGAAATATCAACTAGTGAACAAGTAACAAGTAACCAGGGGGGGTTTTGATTGTATGGAACACAAAAATAACAAGTATCAAGCAAAGAAGGTTTGGTTGTGAATATGATGAGAAGGGGTTTCACCTAGCAAGTATCCACACAACAGTCAATCAAGTTGATCATAGATTTATCTCAAGTTCTATTCAATCCTAGGGAATGTTCCTATTCCAATCCTTAATATATAAGCAGACCAACCGGTCCTGATAATACTTACTATTCAACAATCAGGGAAACCTCTCAAGATTAGATGAAATAGCAGCAAAGGGCACAGGAATTATAAGGATGCATGCAATAACTTACAACCGTCAAGTATTAACATGCAATCAATTCTCTTTCATAAAAGCAATCAACTACCAGATCATGCAGATATGAATGCTACAATAACAAGGAATTCCACCGTATATTCCTAGTCTAGCAATAGAAAACTATCAATCAAACTAGGTGATCAAGCTAGCAAAACTAATAGAAATCAATAGATGAAGAACAAGAGAATTAATACAAACCCATAGGAAAAGAACAAGAGTTTAGAAATCTCACAACTTAATAACTGAAGGTTTCAACCGCTAGGTAAAACAATGACGATTAGTTCCTGCTCATGGTTACAGAACTAAATTGTCTGATGGAAAAGATGATAGTTAGTTGATGAAAGCTATGGTATAAATAGAGACTAACCCTAAAAATATATGGTAAAAGATATATCCTAAAACTAAAATAAGGAAAATAATAAAATAATAAAAAGAAATAAAAGCAAAGTAAAATAAGGAAAGTCCGAAATATCTTCGGCCTTGTTGTGGCGATCGCCATAGATGCCTGGCGATCGCGGTCTTCATTTAAATCTCTGCCGTGTCTCTGTCGCCCCATGGCGATCGCCGTAGATTCATGGCGATCGCCATGATCTCTCGAACTCACATAACTCTTCTGTTGTAGAATGGCGATCGCCTGGATGGTAGTGGCGATCGCCGCTGCTCCGCAGAATATCTTCAAGTCTTCATGTATACCCGAAAGGGGTTGTTGAAGATGTTCTTGTTATGGTTGGTGATCTGATTTTTCCTGCTGATTTCTTTGTGTTAGATATGGAGCATGGTAGTAATGTCACACCTATACTGTTAGGTAGACCTTTCATGAAAACAGCACAAACGAAAATTGATGTTAATAGTGGTACTCTCTCTATGGAGTTTGATGGGGATAAGGTAGAATATAATATTTATGACATGGATCCCATTGATAAGAATTCTCTATGTGCTATTGATGTGATTAAGCCTACTTGTAAGGATGAATTGCAACCTGTTTTAGAGAATCTCTTAGAGCCCCCAAAAGTAGATATTGTTTGGTCTACTAACATGCAGGAGTGTCATGCTAAGCCAGAGCCTAAAGGTAAGCTCTTTCCACATCCTTTGGGCAATCGCCCCCCATTACTGACCTCGCCAGGCGAGATACCATTGATGTCTAGTGTGCAGGCACTTGACATTGAGCTTAAACAACCGCCTGATACGGTCAAGGAGGAGAAAGTGAATGAAACCACCTTCATTGCTAAAGACAAGGTGGTCAAGGTAAGAGGGACGAGATTCAAGGCGTTCCATGAGTGGTTCAAGAGAGAATTCAGACAAGAGACGGTTTTCACAAAGCCAAATGGCGTTAGTTAAATCTCTTGAGTTTCATGTCGAGCCACGACATAAAATAAGGCGCTACTCGGGAGGCAACCCGAGGTTTGAAATTGTTTTTATCTGTTTTTGTTCGGTTTAATTTTCTTTTTAGTTTTTCTATGGACAGGAGGAAATCACCGAAGCTTAGGGTCAGCTACAGTCACCGAGAAAAAAATAATATATCGGATTAAAAAAAAAAATAGAGTACAGAAAAAAATATGAGAGAAAAGGAAGTAAGGAATTGTATTACATCAAGTTTGGTTTCATTGGTACTATCATTCTAGATCTACATTCGTTGGAGCTTAGCTTGTTGGTGACCATGTTCTTTGCAAGAAGTTGATTTGTTAGGGTCACCTTCTACATTGGAGGTATTCTTTCTTTTACTTTAGATGAGCTATGCATTATTGGATTACATTTAGTGCTCATCTAGTTTCTCATTCTACCACACTTTGAGTTTTATTGGAGGAAGGTCATCCGACCTTGTATGTGAGTCTTCTGTCTCCTTCCCTGGGTTCGTTTTTATGTCTTCCATTTCATTGAGGACAATGCAATGTTTAAGTATGGGGGAGGAGAATGTATTCACATGTATTTATTTGGGTGTTGGTTGTATCTGCATGAGCTTATTGAATATATATTGTATGAAAAAGCCACAAAAATTGAAAAAGGCATACAAAATCCTTGGATAGCAAGATCTATGCAATAAGAAGGTGGCTTGGCCGGCACTAGGCTGGGGAAAAAATAAGTCTTGAGTGATGTGAGTTTTGTGAGCCTGAAACAATTATTGAGTGGTTGGGATGAAAACCTGAAAAGGCGCCCAAGCAAGATGAGTGTTATAAAAATAAAAAATTGAGTGTTTTAGGACCATTATCATCTTGGCGTATGGAGACATAAGAAGGAGGCGTATAGGAGGATTCGGGTAGGCCACTTAGAGGAATAAGGTGTAATTCTAGGTATGTGCTTATTTTATCACATTGTTCTTGATTATTGTTGTTGTGTTTTGTGTGTTTTGGAGGAGCTTATTGGTTATGTAATCACTAGGAGATATTCTTGTACTTCATGAGGCTTTGAGTATTTTATTGTATGGGTAGCTTTTCTGTAAGTTACTCGGGACGAGTAAAAGTCTAAGTATGGGGGTATTTGATACGCTGCACTTTGTATAGCGTAACTAGGGATTATTACATCAGTTTAGGAGTATTATCATATGTGTTTCGAGTCATTATTATGTTCTAAGATATTTATTAAGAAGTGAAGAAATGAAGATCAGAACCGAAGAAGAAGAGGATCAAAGATTGAAGACATGAAGACGAAGACATTCTGCGGAGCAGCGGCGATCGCCACTACCATCCAGGCGATCGCCATTCTACAACAGAAGTATTTCATAAGTTCAAGAGAGCATGGCGATCGCCATGAATCTACGGCGATCGCCATGGGGCGACAGAGGCTACGGCAAAGATTTATATGAAGATGGCGATCGCCAGGAATCTATGGCGATCGCCACAACAAGGCCGAAGATATTCCGGACTTTCCCTATTTTCCTTTGTTTTTATTTCTTTTATTATTTTCTTATTTTCCTTATTTTAGTTCTAGGATTTATCTTTTACCATATATCTTTAGGGTTAGACTCTTTATATACCCTAGTTCGCATCATCTTTTCTATCATCTTTTCCATCATCTTTTCCATCACACAATTTAGTTCTGCAACCATGAGCAGGAACTAATCTCCATTGTTTTACCTAGCGGTTGAAACCTTCAGTTATTAATTTGTGAGATTTCTAAACTCTTGTTCTTTTCCTATGGGTTTGTATTAATTCTCTTGTTCTTCATCTATTGATTTCTATTAGTTTTGCTAGCTTGATCACCTAGTTTGATTGATAGTTTTCTATTGCTAGACTAGGAATATACGGTGAAATTCCTTGTCATTGTAGCATTCATATCTGCATTATCTGGTAGTTGATTGCTTTTATGAAAGAGAATTGATTGCATGTTAATACTTGACGGTTGTAAGTTATTGCATGCATCCTTATAATTCTTGTGCCCTTTGCTGCTAATTCAATAAATCTTGAGAGGTTTCCCTGATTGTTGAATAGTAAGTATTATCAGGACCGGTTGGCCTGCTGATATATTACAGATTGGAATAGGAACATTCCCTAGGATTGATAAGAACTTGAGATAAATCTATGATCAACTTGATTGACTGTTGTGTGAAAACTTGCTAGGTGAAACCCCTTCTCATCATATTTTCACTCAAACTCCCTTGCTTGATACTTGTTACTTTTGTGTTTCATACAATCAAAACTCCCCCCCCCCTTGGTTATTTGTTACTTGTCTACTAGTTGATATTTCACTTGACTGCATTGATTTGGTGTTTTGATTCCCTTGGGTTCGACCTCTACTTACTTGCTATACTCTAGTTAGTGTTTAGAGTTTATTTCTTTGATTTGGCACTACGACTTTAGCCTCATCAGCATCTTCGTGTGTGCCTTGTATGAGAGATTCAACACTTTTATAGAGCTCAAGCCCATCATCTTTCTATCACATATTTGTTGTCACATGGATTCTCTAATGCCTGATTAATTTCAAATATTAGTTAATTTGACTGTCAACAACATATATATCCACTTGATTAATTTGATTGTCACTATTCAACAAACTGTCATTCAAAACTTACTACACTATCCAACTGCTTCAGCAAACTGTCAGTCAAAACTTCAAACTGCTTACTACATTAGATATGACATTTTTTATGAAAATTCTAATCCATTCCCTCTATCATACAAACTAATATTAGATTATTTAATATAATATAATATCACGTGAGATGACATATTCCAAGACAATTATATGGTTAATTACTAGCAGGGTAATTTAAGTGATTCAATCAAGAAAAATCTTTGGACTTCTTATAAGCGATATGGGCTCAATGAGTGGATACCAGATTTTGGCCCAATAAGCTTAATGAGATTCTGTTAGGTCATCATATAAAAGTCAATTAGGTTATGATCTCCAATACATCAAATCATCCAGCAACCTCCATATTTTATACCCATCAAAGAGAAGAAAAAAGGCTAAAGAGATTTGATTGAGGAAGACGATATACCTACGATTCTTGTTCGTAGTTCCGCAAAAGGTTCGACTACCGCTATGGATACAAGTATGTCCTAAAGTTGTTCTTGATAATCCTAGCATGATAGATCTTGGTCTTTCAGTGTTTAGATGGATTAATTTACAACAAGAACTACTTTCATCGCCTCCTCCATCGATTGATAAGGTAATAACAGCTTTTCCCTTACCAATAGCTTTGTGATTCGATCGAGAAGGACTCCTACCTAAGGCCGACTCATTGAGAACACCATGCCAACGATCGACGGGAGTATCCAAATGGATTATTGGTGTGTCATTAAAGCGTTTTGACTTGTTAGGTGGGTTGGGTTGTCTATCGGAAAGGTTCACTGGAAACTGGACAAGTTTAAAAGGAATGTCAAGAGGACTGATACTATAATTCCTAGGGGTATGGTGGTGGTTGGGAGGAGTAATAACAATTTCAGCAGCATTTGTGTCTAGTCGCTTTGACAAATTAGCATATATTTCAATTGACTCTACTAGATCCGTAGAACTGTTCATGCCCCTTATAAGCCTCAAAATCGAGTCCATCCAATAAATCAAATGGACTTAAGTTTGGCTTACCGGGCTGGAGATAAGACAGATGTAGGTCATTACTATTAGAGATTATATTTTAATATTATATTATTTCCTTATTGTAGATATCCTCTTTGTAATCAATATATATATATATGTCATTTAGAGACTAATGAGAACGTCAGAATATTTTCTCATATCTCCTTGTTTCATGGTATCGGAGCAGGTTTCGCTCTAATTTTTTTTTAAAACCCTAACCCTAAATTCAGCCCCCACCCCTCCACCACCTTACCATCACCGACGTCGGCCATCTACTCCCTTTCGCTGTCGTCCTCCATGGTCGATCCGAAGGAACAGTCCGGTATGTCTGATGACTTGTTTACCGGAGAGCATCTGTCTATTGCTTCTCCAATTTATCTACCTAAATCGATTTGTACCCCTTGTGGTCAGTCTGATTTTGATATATCCAAGTGTTATCACTTGATTTGTTCTTCCGATGGACTCGGATCTAAGTCTCGTGGAAGTAAAAACCCTTCAGAATCCCGCATCTGCAATTCGGAATTGTGCAGATCTCCGATCCGCGGTCGCGGCCATGCTTTCCGCGATCGCGGAATTGCCTCTGCAGTTGTTGCTGCTGTTTGTTCAAATATTTCTTCTCATGTTCGTTTCGAACCTAATCAGCAGGACCGTCAAACCATAGGGTCGGCTCTCAGTGGTGATCAGTGGAACACTGTGGTCGCCATGTTTCGGTCCATGCCTGACCACTCTTCAGGTATGTCTTTTACTTGGATTTTGGATACAGGTGCTTCATTCCATATGACAAGTAATCGATCTCTTCTTCGAGATATTATTCCTGCATCTCCGGTCTCTATTAAGTTACCGGATAATCGTTATGCTGCAGCCACCGAGGAAGGCACTTTGACATTGTCTGATATTTCTCTCAGTCGTATGTTATATACTCCTCAACTAGACTGCAATCTGATTTCTTTTTCTCAGCTTCTTCAAGAGAAGAAGTATTTGGCTCTGCTTACTGACAGGATGTGTGTGATTCAGGAAAGCAATTCGAGGACGGTGATTGGAGTGGGTGAGTAAAGGGGGGGTGTCTATTGGCTTCACACGTTGGGGTCGAGCGCTCGTTCCTTCCATTCAGCAACTACGTCTTCCGCATCTTTATTTCTTTGGCATAAAAGAATGGGTCATCCGTCTTTGTCTGTTCTGTCTTCTATTCCTGAAGTAGGCCGCTTTGCAAGAAAAGATATTACTGTTGATCCGTGTGATGTATGTTTCCAGGCAAAACAAGTTCGAAACAGTTTTCCTTTGAGTTCTACTAAAGCTGATGGTATCTTTGATTTGATTCATTGTGATGTTTGGGGACCTTATAGTACTCTTGCTACTACGGGTGCCAGGTATTTTCTGACTATTGTTGATGATCATTCGAGAGCAGTATGGACCTTTCTTATGACTCAAAAGTCTGAGGTTGCCGGTTTGTTTCACAAGTTTTGTGCTATGGTAAAAACGCAATTTCAGAAAAAGCGTTTTCATTCTGACAATGGCACTGAGTTTTTTTGTTTGAAATCATTCTTTGAGGCTCAAGGTATATTGTTTGAGACGCCTTGTCCTTATACTCCACAGCAGAATGGGAGAGTGGAGAGAAAGCATCGTCACATACTTAATGTGGCTCGTGCACTACGGTTTCAAGGCTCTTTACCTTTGGAATTTTGGGGTCAATGTATTCTTACAGCTGCACATCTCATCAACCGAACACCCATACCTTTGCTAGGGAACAAGACCCCTTATGAAGTCTTGTATCAGCGGGAGCCAAAGTTCTCTCATTTAAGGGTCTTCGGTTGTCTATGCTTCGCTTCACAGATTCCTCGATCACATGACAAATTTGCGTCTCGAAGTCGGAAATGTGTCTTCTTAGGCTATCCTATTGGACAATCAGGTTGGAAGTTGTATGATCTCGAAACAGATCAAATCTTTGTTTCCCGGGATGTAGTATTTTATGAGTCTGTTTTTCCCTATGAAGAGCCCAAAGTTCCTTCATCTTCAACTATTAGTCCAGTTCACTCTGCAGTTTACACAGATGATCGAACCGCGACCGCGGGAAGACAGCCGCAATCGCAGGATAACAACAGAGGCTACTGCTATTTCAGAGACAGAACCGCGACCGCGGGAAGAAATCCGCGATCGCGGATCCACAACAGATGCGATCATTCTCGCAGAGCCCAATCCGTGACCGCGGGACCAAATTCGCGATCGCGGATCACCAGCAGAATCAGTTCTCCCTTCTGACGACAGGGGGAGTTCAGAACCAGTTGATCCTACTCTTCGACGTTCTTCTCGTGCCAAGCAACCATCTGTTCTGCTCAGAGATTACGTCTGCAATACTGTTTACGGCTTCATATCTACACCCCCTTTGCATCTTCACTCACTCTATCACCGTCCTCAGGTACTCCTTATCCTATTGCTGCGTTTGTTTCTTGTGCTAAGTTTTCTACTTCACATGCACAGTTCTTAGCAGCCATTACAGAAAGTGTTGAACCTACTCGGTTCTCAGAGGCAGTTCAGCATGCCCTGTGGCGGGATGCAATGAAGAGTGAGCTTGATGCACTTGAGCGGAATGGCACTTGGATTCTTTCTGACTTGCCTGATGGCAAGAAGGCTATCGGGTGCAAATGGGTGTACAAGATTAAGTATCGGGCTAACGGCGAGATTGAACGCTATAAGGCTCGTTTGGTGGTTCTAGGGAACCGCCAAGTTAAAGGGATCGACTTCACTGAAACTTTTGCTCCTGTAGCAAAGATGGTCACTGTTCGTGTCTTTCTCTCAGTTGTTGTTATTCGAGGATGGGATTTGCATCAGATGGATGTTCACAATGCATTTCTCCATGGTGATCTAGATGAGGAGGTCTATATGTTTCCACCGCCAGGATATGTCGACTCCTCTGCAAAGAAAGTTTGTAAACTGCAGAAATCTTTATATGGTCTGAAACAGACACCTCGCAATTGGTTCTCCAAGCTTGCTTCAGCGCTTCATACCTTTGGTTTTCAGCAGAACAGGGCTGATTATTCTTTATTCTCGCTATCTCGAGGTGATTCTGTTGTCCATGTCTTAGTTTATGTGGATGATCTTATTATTGCTGGGAATACTTCTAGTGGCATTGATAGTGTCAAGGCTTATCTCAATCGCTGTTTTTACATGAAGGATTTGGGGCGTCTCAAGTATTTTCTTGGTCTTGAGATTGCTCGCAATTCCTCTGGTATTCTTGTCTCTCAGCGCAAGTATGCTCTTGAAATCTTAGCTGAAGCAGGACTTCTTGGTTGCAAGCCATGTGAGTTTCCTATGGACTCTCATCATCAGTTGTTCAAGATTAATGGCCCTGCTTTGGAGGACCCTGAACGGTATCGAAGACTAGTTGGTCGTCTCATCTATTTGACTATTACTAGACCTGAGCTTTGCTATTCTGTGCATGTCTTCTCACAGTTTATGCAACATCCATTACTTGACCATTGGCAGGCTGCCTTACGTGTTTTGAGGTACCTAAAGGGACACCCTGGACAAGGTCTTCAACTCTCTTCTTCTAGCTCTCTTCGCCTGTCAGCTTTCTGCGATTCTGATTGGGGTACATGTCCCACCACTCGGCGCTCCATCAGTGGTTATTTCATCAAACTTGGGGATTCCCCGGTCTCTTGGAAAACGAAGAAGCAAGCTACTGTCTCTCGCTCATCTGCTGAAGCCGAATATCGTGCCATGGCTGGTACCTGCAGCGAGATTACTTGGTTGAGGTATCTCCTTTCATCTTTAGGAGTTGATCATACGACTCCTGTTCTCTTATATTGTGATAGTCAGGCTGCTTTGCATATTGTTGCCAACCCTGTGTTTCATGAGCGCACCAAACACATTGAGATTGATTGTCATTATGTTTGTGACATGATTGTTGCTGGTCTAGTAGCTACTGCTTACATTTTGACGACTCAACAACCTGCAGACATCTTCACCAAGGCTCTTGGTGAAAAACCATTTCAGTTTCTTTTGTCCAAGTTGGGCATTGTTGATCCACATGCTCCAACTTGAGGGGGAGTATTAGAGATTATATGTTAATATTATATTATTTCCTTATTGTAAATATCCTCTTTGTAATCAGTATATATATATGCCCTTTAGAGGCTAATGAGAACATCAGAATATTTTCCCATATGTGTTTGTTTCAATTACCCGATGCCTCCACCTTTTGCGTTTCACATATTGTCGCCTTCAACTGTTCGAAAATTACACTGCAGTTTACAATGGCTACCTTATATACGTTCTTCCCTTTTTAATTCTAAACATTGCCATCCTTTTCCCATTTACCATCAAAAACTACTGTCAATACGATAGTATCTATTGCACAAAAACAGTTTTGCTCAAAAATATTAGGGAAACAGTAATAAAAGTTGGCGGAAGGTATAAACAGCAAAGACATTCTTCTCTTGTATAGAATGTAAAAAAACTTATCCATTAAGTTTACGATGTGCGATGAATTAAAATAAGACAGTGACTCAGTTCTAAAACTGAAACCTCCTCCAATATAGCTAAAACCTTGGACTCTTACGTGATAACATATTCTAATTGCAGTAAAAAATAATTTGTGATCAAACAAGAACTTGCAACTGTTAACCTAGAGCCATCGTCTGCCATTGATGAAGGTAAGCAAGCTTTGGAAAGAGAAAAGAAGATTGAGAGAAGCTGAGAATCTGATTGAATGAGTTAAGTCGGTTACAATTACAACAACCTTCTTATAAGGGATGAGTCAATCTTGTCAACCACTCTCTAAATAACATGTGGCACAACCACTATTTATTGATTAATAATCTAATGAAACTTGTATGTTATCATCCCCCCTCAAATTGGAAGGTGGGGGAAACAACTCCCAATTTGGATAGGATGTCATGATACCGGAAGCCGGGTAAAGGTTTCGTTAGAATATCAGCAAGTTGAGCTTGAGTGGGAATGTGAGACAAGGATATAAGACCATCCAAAAACTTCTCGCGAACGAAGTGACAGTCTATGTCTATATGCTTCGTTCGCTCGTGATAAACAGGGTTTCGAGCGATAAAGATTGAAGCCTGATTATCACACTTCAAGGCGATCGGAGTGACTTCACACACACCGAACTCACTGAGCAAGCGACTGAGCCAAGCCAGTTCTGCACATATACGACGCATGGATCGATACTCTGCCTCAGTTGACGAGAGAGAAACAGTTTGTTGCTTTTTAGACTTCCATGAGATTGGACTGCCACCAAAGAACACAATATAGCCACTGACTGAGCGGCGAGAAAGCGGGCAAGAGGCCCAATCGGCGTCACAAAATGCTAGCATTTTGAAATCAGAGGAAGCAGACAAAAGGATTCCTAAATCAGCAGTACCTCGCAAATAACGCAAAGTGTGGAAGGCTGCATCCAGATGTGGTTGGCGGGGTCCCTGAAGAAATTGACTTAAGTACTGTACAGTAAAAGCCAGATCTGGTCGGGTATGAACTAAAAAATTCAGTTTCCCGATGAGACGACGATAATACGATGGATCAGCAAGGAGGGAACCTGTGACGTTGTCCAACTTCGTGTTCAGTGCTAATGGGGCTGTAGTGATAGACATATGTGTGCAATCAAAATCTGTAAGAAGCTCTGTAATATACTTGCGCTGAGTGAGAATCATCCCTTGAGGATGAGAGACGAATTCAATCCCAAGGAAAAAACCAATGGTTCCCAGATCCTTGATTCTGAATTCGGAGTTGAGAAATTCCTTGATACTAGTAATCTCATCTGGATCATCTCCAGTAATGAGAATATCGTCAACGTAGACGACCAAGAAAGTGACAGTTGAGGCAACTTTCTTGTGAAATAGTGAATAATCATTCAAAGATTGCTTGTATCCCCTTGATCTCAAAGTTGTTGACAAACGAGCGTACCATTGTCGAGATGCCTGTTTAAGGCCATACAGTGACTTGCGTAGCTTGCAGACAAGATCAGGTTGTAAGAGATCAAAACCAGGTGGTGCCCTCATGTAGACCTCCTCGTGTAACTCCCCATGGAGAAACGCGTTGTTTACATCAAGCTGGAAAATTGCCCAACCCCTCTTTACAGCCAAGGCAACAAGACTGCGCACAGTTGTGAATTTAACCACTGGAGAGAAAGTCTCGGTGTAATCTATTCCTTCTCTCTGCGTATATCCCTTTACAACTAAACGAGCTTTGAAACGCTCAACACTTCCATCAGCTCTGCGTTTGATCTTATACACCCAACGACAGCCTATAGGCTTTTTGCCTTTAGGAAGAGTAACAAGATCCCAGGTGTGGTTCTGCTCCAGCGCAAGGAATTCCTGATCCATGGCTTGAATCCAACGAGAATCTAGACTTGCTTCAGAAAAAGTCAGAGGCTCGGTTTCTGAATTCTCAGGCAGTTTGGATTCAGTGAGGGTGTGAAAGCAAAAAGCTTGAGGGAGGGTGGTTGTGAGCGTGTGAGGGCAGAATGAGTCACAAGGCGAATTACAAGTTGTGACAGAACATACATAATCATTAAGATACGAAGGAAGATGTGTTGCCCTTGTAGATCGACGTATGTCAGGAGGTGGAACAAGGTTGTTTTGTGTTAATGGAATTTGTGGGTTTTGTGTTTGTGGAGGAGGAGGTGAGGGTGTTGATGAGGGTGGTGAAGGAATATGATCAAGATGAGATGGAATGTCAGATGAAACAGATGTGGTCTCAGGAGAAAGAGATACAGGAAATAAAGCAGAAGAGGGTGATGGGGAAGAATAGGGAAAAATATGTTCAAGGAAGGTAACATCACGAGATACCTGTATCTTCTGAGTATCAAGGTTGAACAGTTTGTACCCCTTTTTGCCATAAGGGTAACCGAGAAAAACACAATGAGAAGCACGAGGCTGGAATTTGTCGCGGCCCTGACTCAGCGTTGATGCATAACAAAGGCATCCAAAAGCTCGGAGCCGTGTGTAATCTGGTGGTTTACCAAAGAGCACCTCATATGGAGACTTGTGACTCAACAGAGGCGACGGGAATCGATTGATTAAATGAGTAGCCACAAGAACACAGTCACCCCAGAAAGTGAGAGGGACACCCGACTGATACATCAAAGCCCGAGAGGTCTCCAATAGATGTCGATGCTTACGTTCGACAACTCCGTTTTGCTGGGGCGTGGCTACGCAAGAAGTCTGATGAGAGATACCCTGTTCATCCAAATAACTCCTAGTCTCATGACTGGATCCTAATTCCAGAGCATTATCAGATCGGAGAATCTTTACTTTGCAATCAAACTGAGTAGCAACCATAGCAACAAAACTTTTAATGAAAGAGAAAGCATTGCTTTTACAGCTGAGTAAATGTGTCCAAGTTGAGCGACTGAAGTCATCAACTAAAGTCAAAAAATATCTGTAACCTTCTTTGGTAGAAGTGTGATACGGTCCCCATACATCAACATGTATCAACTCAAAACTATGCAGTGAAGAAATACTACTTTTGGGAAAAGGAAGCTTGTGTTGCCTGGCTCTTGCACACACACTGCAGCCACTGTTTGCAACAAATTTATTTGGTAATTTGACAAAGGGAAATTTCTTGAATTTGTAATATGGCAGGTGTCCAAGTCTCACGTGCCAAAGTTTGTAATCGTCTGGTGGTGTTCTCGTGGTAGCAAAGGCTGGTAAAGAAAACTGAGATTGAGGTGGCTTTCCTTCTTCAAAGAGATAGATGCCATTGTGTGAACTACCAATCACCAGTGGCCTGTTCATCAAAGGGGCCTGCATAGCACAACTATCACTAGTGAAGGTAACTGAGCAACTGAACTGTTTGGTGAGGCAGGCCACAGAGATCAAATTAAATTTGAAGAAAGGAACGTATAGAACCCCAGATAACATCAGATCAGCAGACAATATGACTTGTCCTTCTACATCTACTTGGAACTTTTTACCATTTGGAAGAACAACAGAAAATGGCCGACTCAATTTCTTGACAGAGGAAAGTAAAGAGTAATCATGGCACATATGAGAGCTTGCACCACTATCTATCACCCAATTACCAATGGATAAGATCGGTTTAGAAAGCATACCAGCAAGGGAGAGAGAATTCTGAACTTGTAAATTAGTGACAGCACTACAAACTCCTTGAGAAGAAGAAGAAGATTTCAGAAGTTGAAGCAATTGATTGCACAACTCAGTAGATAATCCAGGAATAGGTGAGGAAGACACGTTGTCAGTGCTAGATGAATTTGCATCTTGGACAGAGGCTGCAACTTTGCTTTTCTTGGTAAATTTGAAGTCAGCTGGGAATCCATGGAGGCGATAACATTTTTCTACTGGATGGCAAACTTTCTTGCAGTGAGAACAAGTGACGGAGTCCCTTTTTGGCCTTCCTTGAGGAGCTCCTTGATTTGTTCCTTTTCCTGCATATAAGGAAGCTGCTTCTTGCAAGAAATTGGTATTAGCCCCAATTTCTCTCTGTCTCTCTTCTTGCAGGATGAGTGAATATGCAGTAGCAACAGATGGCGAGGGACGCATCATCAAAATACTCCCTCGAATTGAGTTGTAGCCTTCATTCAAACCCATCAAGAACTGCAGAAGTTGTTGTTCTTGGTCATGGCAACCAAGTTCTTGAACAATTCCACAGTTAGTGCAGACTGGAGGCTTCTTTAGACATGCCAATTCATCCCACAAAGTTTTGATTCGAGTAAAATAGGATGAAATTGAACCATTACCCTGTGAGATGGAGTTAAGGTCTTTCTGGATGGCATATAATTGTGCAGCACTACTCTGGCCATATCGAGCTTCTAATTCATCCCATATCTGTTTTGCAGTTCGACAAAAAATCACACTGCTGCGTATCTCTGGACTGAGTGCGTTGAGGAGCCAAGAAAAGACTAAGTTGTTGCATCGGTCCCAGATTCTTCCAACGTGATCAGCTGTGGGCCTGGGGTAAGAACCATCAATAAAACAGATCTTGTTTTTGGCGGAAAGAGCTATTGTTATCGACCTACACCACTCATTATAAGATTTTCCATCAAAAATTTGTCCAACTAGAGGAGTCCCAGGCTGATCAGACGATTGAACGAACAATGGATTATTATTATCGATTCTTTCAGATTCCATAGTGTTCAGAAGAAGAAGAACTAATGGAAAGAAGAATCGAAGAGAGGAATGGATCGATTGTGAGAAAACACAATCGAAAAAACGAAGGAGATTTGGCGTGAGGCTATATGCGTGAGGCGGAAACAAGATGAAAAACGAAGTGAAAGTCAAAATTGATTTGGGAATCAAGATCGACAGGTGAAATCATGGCGGAAAAACCGAAGGCGAATCTAGGAAAGTGAATGGTGGCTCTGATACCATGTTAACCTAGAGCCATCGTCTGCCATTGATGAAGGTAAGCAAGCTTTGGAAAGAGAAAAGAAGATTGAGAGAAGCTGAGAATCTGATTGAATGAGTTAAGTCGGTTACAATTACAACAACCTTCTTATAAGGGATGAGTCAATCTTGTCAACCACTCTCTAAATAACATGTGGCACAACCACTATTTATTGATTAATAATCTAATGAAACCTGTATGTTATCAGCAACTGCCTTTTTATAGGCCGCGAAATATCATAAACCCTAAACAACCACGTCAATTTTTTTACTAAATAGAAAAACACCATGTCAGATCCCCGAAGTTCTCCCACCTGTAATTTCTTTCTTGTAGAAATATCCCGCTTGTTAACATGCGCCTACACGAGTGGCAGATCTAATTTAAATGAATTTATTTTCCACCTTATTTTTACTACAATAATACTTCATAATATTATACTCCAAGGCCCGGAAATGATATACTCCGTAATATCATACTTACAAGCTATATTACCCGAGAACGGAAATGGGAACGGTAAACGAAAACGTTTCAGGAATGGGAAACAATAATTTCAAATTTATTAAAATTGGAAACGACGGGGGAAATGGAAAACTATATTATATATTATTTTAAATGAAATATAAATTAGAGAAAATATATTATATAGAATAGGTAAAGTGAGATTTTTATAAATTAAATTGTTATAATCACATAAACACTTGATCTTATTCATTATCAATATATGAACTAATTAAGAGAGAAAGAGAATTAGAGGTGGATTAAATAAGCTCGAAGAGAAAAGAATACGAGAAATTGACCTATTGGAGTTTTCACTATTTCATAGTTGGACAATTTTGTGCCTCTAATATTAGAAAACACGTAAAGACAACTAAGAAACGCAAAAAAAAAAGAAAGCAGGAAACGCTGACGTTTTTGGTTTTATGGTTCACGGGAATGTTGGCAATTGGAAACACCTAGGAAACGTTTATTAGAGGTTTCTGAGGAATTTCCGAGTTCCCTAAGGTTTCCGACATGGGAAACACCTACTCTATGGAGTTTCCGGGTATCCCAGCTTACAAGGGCTTGTAATATGATACATGCATTAATATATTTTTCTGCTCATGCAAGCGTTGATACAAATTGCTAATCAATCGGGAACACCCTTGTTATTCAGATCTTTCAAAGTATAAGATAGGATCCTCGTGTACATGGTGTCAAGATCTAGATTCGGGTCGTATCGATTTTGTGTGAGAAAACCGTTTTTTATACTATTTGTACTAGACAAACATGCAATAGTCATTTTATCGTTTCAATTACTCAATTTCTCAATTTTGTAGGATAATCCTATGATCCGATCCTACCCCCTTCTCCAGTCTCCAGTCCAAAGTGGGATATCGTTCTTGACAACCATGATCGTGTAGACCAATAAGACTATGTTTGTTAGTAGCTAGCATATGTAGTTATATTAAGTAATAAAATATTGACGATAAAAACAAGGTTTTGATCTAGTGCTAATCCCGATCATCGATTTAGTAAGTGTCGATATATATTCACGATAATTACAACATTGTTCTGTTCTAGTGGAGTCTTGGTTCTCAGGATCGAGATTCCACTTTGGTTTAGAGAGGGGGCAAGATAAACGATCCAACGAATTTGAGAAATTAAGCGATCTGAATGATAAAAATTAATATTACATGTCTTTCTATACAAATAGTATAAAATAAACGCTATTACTCACACAAGATCAATACTAGTCATACATAATTAAAAACGACTATTTTGTGTAAGCATACTTAACAAAATGCTTACCATAATCCGATCATTAAATTACTTAATATGGTTAGATTTTGTCTTTCTCAACAAACTTTACAAAGTTTTAATGATTGTATTGAAGGGGTCAAATGTTATTTTAAACTTTATACTTATCGAAATCCAAAAAACACAAGGATCGTAGGATCACAAAATCAAACGCGATCATGTAAATTTAGGATCGTAGATATCCAACTATACAGAACTAGATCCTAACAACCATGGTGGAGTTGATGTAAAACTTTGCAATCTTGCTACGTTGGAGTTTATATCAAAACTCTACAGGTAGAGTTTATTAACCATATACAAATAAGGGTAAACCCGTCGCAGAAACATTGTTGACAATCGTTATATTTCCTAAGTAAAAGGATGCAGTTCGGATGAGAATAGTTTTTTGTGTGAGAATGTACCAATATATGATAATCATCAAAATATACATAAATGTTCATCAAAAATTATATGCACACACATTCTTTGAAAACGTGATGCATACAATTTTTGGAATGTCTCTACTTTCTCAATAAACGTTGTTTAAAAACTAATTGTTTTTCAATTTTTGGACGTTTTTAAGTTTGTCAACGAATGTTCTCCAAATTAGTAGTAATGATCATCAATATTCTACTAAATGTGCAACATTCTTACGTTTGCGTGTTTAAAGTTTACTCACACCCGACACTTTTCAAAGTAAAAAAGGGTAAACCCATCACAACATGTTATGCAAAACCCACTAAAATTAAAGAAAAAATCCAAATTTTCAAATTTGTATATCGATGCAGAAGATTTGTCCAACTTATAGAGATATGTTGTTCATAACATACTACCTTGTTTTGTGACAATAATTATATATTATAAGCTAATCAACATAATAAAGTTTTAGTTAAAAATGATTGTCTAATTTTATTAATTCGATTTCAGGTAACTTGTAAGGTATTATGATGAAATAAGACAAAAAGTATAAATTAATCAAGTATATTATTTTATTTGATAATTATAGTGAAACTTGCAAACTCTTTTATATTAAATTGTATATACACAATTTGTTGGGCTATGCATTAACACTTTTAGTGTGTTATGTATAACAGTTAGGAAAAAATATAAAGAACCAAAAATTACGAAGTATAAAGGTATGGAGAGAGATGAATCAAATTCTTGATCGCTCAACTTTCTTTGAACGGTTCAGATTGTTTAACTTTACATTGGAAAACGCGTCGGAGTAAAAATGGGACAAACAAACATCATAAGACGGAGGGAAACTCAGTAGTTTTTGCAATGTAAATGTTTGTTTTGAAATTTTAATTTTCTGTGTGAACACACTTTTTCGCCAACAAAAATATCCTCGGTTTGGATTTATCCTCTAGAGGTTTTTGCATGTTGTGTGTAACACCCCGTGTTTGTAATCCTTGATAAGGATTAGATTTCTACCCATGTCAACAAGAGCTCTTTCTTTTCCTGGTTCGAGTGAGGACAAAGAACTAGGAAGTTAAGCGTGCTAGGGTGGGAGTAGTCCTGGGATGGGTGACCTCCTGGGAAGTTCCCACGTTGACATGGGGATAGCACTTCTAATGCTTGAGGCCTTACACTGTGTCCATTTGAAACTTTGCCGGAGAAATTTCTGATAGAAACCGATGGAAAGTTCAATGATTGAAACATGTGGGGAAGGCGGTGAAATTTCAAACTTTGTTTATTTAGTCCATATTCCTTCTTCATCACGTTGAACGTTACTGTCATTTTTTACAGGGCCAGAAAAGTTAAGAGTTTTTTTCTCAGATAGGAACCGTCGTTGAGGTTTTGGGTAAGTGTCCAAAATACTTGGGTTCCTTCCATTATGAAACGATTACGGGATTTTTTGAAGAAGTATATTAGCAGGTAAGTTATATGAACTTGACGAATGATGATTGACGGCCCAAATATGAGTTCCTTCCATTTTCTTTAATCCGACCTGTGGCTCCTCTACTCGCCCTAGATTACTAATTTGGAGATGTTGTTGATGTTAATCACGATGGTGCGTGTTGGTAAGGAAGGATAATGGGTAGGCGTCCGAAAGCATATGGCAACGACAAACTTGAATATGATGCATTACAAAAATTATATTTTGTGGTCCTCACATTGCAACTTATATATAAGACATCACTCGGATTAGATTGGAGACAAGTCTATCTACGCATCTAAATTAATAGTTTGGACCTTAAATACTCGTATAAAAAAAAAAGACTTGAAGAACTACATAATTGATGGTGTCTGAAGTTGTTTTCGTTGACTTGAATGTGATGTTATCCTTGTACTTCTATTGAATACTAGTTCATTGTCCCGCTTTTTGCCCGGATCTAACGCGTTTTACTTTAATAGATATCTACATATATTTAGAAATTACAACATTTTCATATGCAGCAATAACAAGCTAGACCACCACATAATTCTAGCCAATCAATGTGTGTTGAAGATATGATTAAGTCCTTAGCTCAGCGTATGATGCAACAAAAAGCTGAGACAAAATCAAGCATCCAGAATCTTCAGAAGTAGATAGGACAAATTGCTCAAGTTGTGAGTAACTTAGAGGCTAGAGATTTGGGGAAGCTACCATCACAAACGGTAGTAAACCCGAGAGAGAATGTTAGTGCCGTAACGTTGAGAAGCGGTAAATTGATGGATGAGAACTCCAATTCTGAAAAGGGCGAGCTGAAAAGAGATTCTTCAGTAACTCAACAGGTACAAAAACCGCGATCGCTTCCTGAAAACCGCGACTGCAGTTTGCTCTCAAATAACACATTGCATTCTGAAGAAGAAACAGAAGACCGTCAGAGAGAACTAACGCGATTTCCCTCTACAAATCGCGACCACGTTTCTAATCCAGAAGCAACATAAACTCTAGAAGAAAAACCGTGATTGCCATTTGAAAAACGCGACCGCGTCTTTTCTTCAGAGGCAATAGAAGCTACAGGTCTTGAACCGCGACCGCGGCTGATCTCGGTTTGGTTGCAGAGGTCGACGACGAGTATGTTGGTCCCAACTTTCCACCCTTGTTCTCACAGAAGCTTGTTGCTCCATTTCCCGAGGCATTGAAGGAGACTCGAAGACCAAAGAATGACAAGAAGATCTTCGAAACCTTTAGTAGGTGTGAGGTAAACATCCCTTTATTAAAACTTATTAAAAGTATTCCTATATTTTCTAAGTTTTTGAAAGAAATTTTCACTATCAAAAGAAATCAAAACCTGAAAGGGAAACAAAAGGTGAAAGTTAGTGAGCATGTTTTTGCTATGTTTCAAAGGCGTATGCCTAAAAGTGTGGTGATCCAGGCATGTTTAGCATTCCATGTGTGATAGGTGATACAAAATTTGAGAAAGCCATGCTAGATTTAGGTGAATCAATCAATGTTTTTTTCCTATTTCTTGTATGAATCACTAGGATTAGGACCTTTGCATCAAACCTGAATTGTTGTTCAACTAGTTGATAGATCTAATGTATACGAAAGGGGTGGTTGAATATGTTCTTGTTATAGTCGGTGAGTTAATATTTCCTGCTGATTTCTTTGTGCTGGATATGGAGCATGACAAGCATGCAACACCTATTCTGTTAGGTAGACCATTCATGAAAACTGCACAAACAAAAATTGATGTGAATAGTGGGACACTTACTATGGAATTTGATGGGGGAGAAGGTTGAGTATAACATTTATGATGCTATGAAACACCCCATTGATGACCATTCTTTGTGTTCTTTTGATGTGATTGAGCCTATTGTGCAAGATGTGTTTGATATTAATGGTTGTGATGAGTTGAGATCTATCATAGAGAATGATGTAGTAGATCCACACACAGATATGGCTTTATCTACTAACATGTAGGTAGTATTGGCACAGTTGAATGTCGAAGTTAAGCCTCCCTACACTCATTTGGGCAGTGGCCCCATGGAACTAATAGTGTTGAGCGAGAAGCTCCTACCTTCTAATGTGCAAGCACCAGAAGTGGAGTTCAAGCAACTGCTCAGCCATTTGAAGTATGTTTTCCTTGGGAAAGATGACACATTACCAATCATTATCTCTAGCAATCTTTCCAAGGAACAAAAGGAGAAATTAGTGCCAGTGCTTAAGGAGCACAAGGTAGCTTTGGGATGGACCATTGCAAACATAAAAGGGATTCGTCCCTCTACATGTATGCACAAGATTCTACTAGAAGGAGATCCCAAGTTGTCTAGACAACCCCAGAGGCAACTTAATCCACCAATGACTGAGGTGGTGAAGAAGGAGGTGCTGAAAATTTGGTGGTTGATCATAACCACTTCATCACCATCTTTCAAACCCTATCCCTCTCCTTCTCTCTCGAATCTTAACCAATCTTCTCAAATGACCTCTAACTCAAACACAAACTCTCCCTTGGTTGCCTTCGATAGTGAGATGGCTAAGCTGATGGCCCAAATGGAAACTCTGAAGAAGAAAAAGGCTGAGCTCTCCGCCTCCTCCACTAGGTCATCCGCCCTCCCCATGGATGACTTGGATACAATTAAGGACTCATATTCAAAGGTAGCCACCTCCATAGAAGAAGCAGTGGAGCAACTCAAAGCATCATCTCCTTAGTAGCCCTCTTCTCCCAGCCAAAGGAAGTTTCCTCTCCCCAAGAGGAGAAGGACCAGATAGAGGAGAAAGAACTAGAAGAAGTAGTCATGAACGTCTCACCAACCGCCTTCAAGGGCAAGAGGAAAGCCCATGTCATCATGGGTGGAGAAAGTGATGATGATGCCACCGAAACTCTCACACCTCCAAACGCCTCTCAATTCTCCACCCTAGAAAAGCCACTAACCGTTAAATGTCTCTATACCCTCCGTTCCACCACCTAACCTAGCTCCAAAAAGGACAAAACCTCTTGATCTTCTACTGAACAAGGTGTTCATGAAAGCTCAGACTCCAAAAGAATTGTGCTTGAGGAGTTCTTCACCGCCAATCCTTCGTATGCTGAGATTGAAGAATTGCTCAGAGCTCAAGGATGGAGCAAACTGTTTTGCTCCAAGGTCTATGTAAACGAAGACAAAGTATTCCCTGACTTTACATTGATAAAAAGAATGTTTGGTAAGCTCTCTGCCTCTTCTTCTACTGAGGGGGGAAACTATCATGTTGTCTCCTAAAATTCTGGGAGAACTTCTTGGTGTTCCCGATGATGGCTTCTATGACTTGCCTTCTGATAAGCCTGCATTGGAACAACAACAACTAAGGGGTATAAGCTTCCAACACCTGCTTGGAAAGGTGCTCTCTACTGTTGGAACATGTGATTTGACATGTTTCCAAAGAGTGTGTCACACCGTATTGATAAAGGGAGTCGTTCCGCTCAAGAACGCCGCACCTCAGTAACGAATGTCGATCTATTGTTGCTGGATTGGTTCATTCACAAGGAACAGATTGATCTGCCCAGAACTATTCTCTCTCATATGGGTAAAGTCTCCGCCCTTTCTTGAAAAGGGAAATCTCATTCTCTTCCCTATGCCTGATTCATTAAGAAGCTTCTTATCCATGAGAATGCGTATAACATGTCCAGCGAAACATCTGGAATTTGGGAGCTCACTGGTCCCCACATAACACAAATGAGGTGCATAAAAGACGTTGAAATGGAGCAACAACATCAGCCACAACTCCTTCTTGAGGGTCCTTCCAATGTTCCTCGTCCTCCATCTGAAAGTCGTCCTCGTCCCGAAGATGTCTATTGCTCTGCAACAGGAACAACTGCTAGAGTTACGACATATTAGCTTGGGGATCGGTCATCTGGCCTCCAATATGCATGGGTTAAAAGAGTCAATGTCTCTCATACTCAACACTTTCCTAGACATCTCCAACCCAGCTTCAAAGGACCCGCCTCAATCTTGAGTGGAACACCCTACAAATCCCCCAACTCATTTTTCCTCTCTTCTTGTTATTTTTCTTGTTTTATGCTTTTGTTGTCTTTCTGATTTAGTATTGTGTTTGCCTGTTTCATGATGTGTATCTAAATATATTTTTCCTAATGAAATCAATGAAACTTTATAAGCAAATTTGGTGATCTTCGATCTACTGTTTCTTATACTCTTTTTATGATGTCAAAAGGGGGAACTGTGAGAAAATGTGAGAAGAACTTTTGTAGAGAAGATATAAACAGACCGGTTCCAGAGCTCAGGGGGGGACATTGAAAGAAATTTGAGGGTAACTTCTCTATGCTTGATATGAGGGGGAACATTGACTATCTTATCACTTAGAATTTGCATGACGTTTCTTCAATATCCTTAGACTTACATTTTCAAATACAAGTTAGTCATCAACAAAAAGGAGGGAATTGTTGGAACAATGTCTTTGGGCATCTGTTCCATACAAGTGTTTCGTTAGGTTTTGGTGATACAAACTTTATTGCACTAAGTATCATCGAGTGTTTCTTTAGTGTTTCTACATGAATAAACGTTTGAAGGAACAACAAGGACAAAAGAGTGAAGGAAGCAAAAGTTGGGAGAAAGGATCACACATATATGAGTAAAACTATACGACTTATATACTTGAGATTAACTCGTTACTAGGTGAAAGTGCTCGTTTAGATATTTTGAAGTGTTCATTTTGTTATCTATACATATACTAAAACAGAACGTTGTTTTGCCACATGTCGCCCTTATATTAAATTTGTCTATGTGTCGACCTCTAAGCTATGCTACATCATCCACCATCTCATCCTTCACATCATCGGACTTTATATTTTATAATATATATCTTTAAATTAAATAAGTAAAAAATATTAAAAAGATATCTAAGAGGCTATATTACAAAAAGAAATATCGATTTTTATCTTTTATCATATTACATCTTTATCTTTTATATATATACATCTTTATCTATTATTATGTTATCAATCTAATTAAATTGAGTTATTGATGAACTTAAACTATAAAACATAAATCGTAAATTAAAAACTATAAACTATAATCTATAAATTATAAACCATAAAGTAGAAACTACAATCTATAAACTAATTAATAGTATAAAATATAAATATATTATTAAAATATTTATTACATGCGACCCCGTACATGGTACGGGAACACACGCTAGTGTTCTTATAAAAACGAACGGGTCAAATTGGTAATGCTCAAATACTACTTTTACATTTCAAGTTTTTTGCGATTTTAGGTCTTATTAAGCCGTTTTATGTCGTTTTTTGATAATGGGCCTCATTAATTTTCCATTCGGCCTTATTTGGCCCGTTGACGTTTTCGATGATTTTTTTTCGATTTCGACAAATGAAAACGACTATGGGCTTTATTTGCTATCATGTTACAATTTTGAAATTTTGATTTTTATCGTTTTAAGGCGTTCAAACGAATTGGGCCCAAACTATCCACTTATCATATCCACTATCCACTATCCACATTCACTATCCACTATCCAAACCCTATACCCTATACCCTATACTCTAAACCCTAAACCCTAAACCCTATACCCTATCCACATTTTTCTCGATTTTCGCGCCGTTAGTCGTTCTAAGTCGGTTTTACTCGATTTTCGCGCCATTAGTCGTTCTAAGTTGGTTTTACTCGATTTTCTCATCATTTCCCGTTTTACTCGATTTTCGCGCCATTTCCCGTTTCACTCGATTTTCCCCCCAACTCATTTTAAGTCCTTTTTACTCGATTTTTGCGCCAACTCGTTGTAAGTCCGTTTTACTCGATTTTTCGTTCCGTTACTCGTTTTAAGTCTGTTTTACTCGATTTTCGCGCCAACACGTTTTAAGTCTGTTTTACTCGATTTTCGCGTCGTTACTCGTTTTAAGTCCGTTTTACTCGATTATTGCATCGTTACCCGGTTTAAGTCCATTTTTCTCGATTTTGGCGCCATTAGTCGTTTTAAGTCATTTTTTCTCGATTTTCACGACATTACTCGTTTTAAGTCGGTTTTCTCGATTTACACACCGTTTCGAGCCCGATTTCTGGTGAGAGAGACTTTATTTGGACTTTATCTTAATAAGACTAAGTTTTATATTTTTTTCAAACATAATTAACCATCGATGGTGTTGGTATCTTTAATCCAAGTTTGTGTTGGAATTTTTCAAACATATTTTTTCAAACATAAGTTATCAATTGTCATATATTGTATAAATTTTGTAGTTTTTGTTGAAATATATTTTGTTTTATATTGAATAAGAATTCATTTTATCAATATATATTATTTAAATAACAATATTAGAAATACAAAGAAAATATTTTGGGAATGATATGGATTATCATAGTTTTTTATCTTAAAATATATTATAAATATTAAAAAAGCTTACACACCTGATTATTTGAATAATTTCTTTTTCTCAAAATTATTAAAGTAATTAAATCAATAAATATGTGGGACAAAAATAAAAAAACTATTTTTCTAATAAAAAATGAGGTAGATTCAAGTTCGATCATCACTTGTAGTATTAATATTATAAATAATATCAATAAGATACACATTATTATTTAAATAATTATTTTTTCTCGAAATTATTAAAATGATTAATTCTATAGATATATGAGACCAAGATAAAAAAAATATGTTATTCTAATAAAATAGTGAGGTGAACCCAAATTCGATTGTAACTTGTAGTATTAATATTACAAATATATCAATATGATTCATTAGTCTAGTGATTTCACTTCATTACATGTCTATGAGGTCTCAAGTTCGACTCTCCCCCACCTCTCTTTCCATCAATTTTTACCCAAAAATAAAAAAGGTGAGATGTTAGTGTTGAGATTCGAACTCAAAACCTCAGAGCAATCTATGCAGCTCTTTACCACTAGAGCAAAGAGGCAGATTTGATATATGACCTAATATTCTTATTATATACTAACGTAATTAATTAATTGAGGTTTTTGCATGGAACCACCCCTTATTTAGGCCAATTTGCATGGAACCACCCCTTATTTCACTATTGATTTAAAACCACCCTTTATTTTAGTTTTTATTACAAAATCCCACCCTCGGTCGATTTTTGTTAACTATTCCGTCCAGATGCTGAAATTACTATTTTGCCCTTAACGTTTTTAACTTATTACTAAATTTACCAAGTAACATTACCTACTACTACAAGTTTTTACCATTTTTTAATTATTTTTTCATCGATTACCTTTGAATGGGGGAAATTTTATATCCTTGAAAACTTATTTTGAATCAAACAATAATAAGCATTTAAATCTCAGTATCAATTCATATTCAAAGGAGTAATATAAACAATTGTTCTTATCAACAAAAACTACACAAGCAGAATTTAGTCTCCTCCCATGTGATTCACAAAATCAAAGCCAAACCCCAATCCAGCGTATCGCCTCCACCACAACCTTGAAAGCTATTGTGTATCCACAACTGCAGATCTGGAGGATATAGATCAATTTTTGATCGAGAATTTATCTTTGTACTGCAAAAAGTGTGAATGCGATTGTGAGGAAGAGGACGAAGGAGAATCTGACGCCTGGAGGTCTAGATCTCAGCGATTCTCGCAGCTTCTTCAACTCCACGACATCATCAGATCTGAGCGTCGGAGGCGCGAAGGCGGAGTAGAGAGAGGATTGTATCGCAGTGCTGAGAGCGTCGGGGAATCTGCAGGAGGATTTTCGGCGAACGATGAGGGATGTGATGGTGGTGAGAAGGTGGTTGGATATGAGACTAAATTGATGGGAGAAGAAGAAGAAGTGGCAGAGAAGAAGATAGATTGTGGCTGCCAAACCCAAAAACCCTAATTTGAAAGATATAAAATTTCCCCCATTCAAAGGTAATAGATGAAAAAATAATTAAAAATGGTAAAAACTTGTAATAATAGGTAAGGTTACTTGGTAAATTTAGTAATAAGTTAAAAACGTTAAGGGCAAAATAGTAATTTCAGCATTTGGACGGAATAGTTAACAGAAATCGGCCGAGGGTGGGATTTTGTAATAAAAACTAAAATAAAGGGTGGTTTTAAATCAATAGTGAAATAAGGGGTAGTTCCATGCAAATTGGCCTAAATAAGGGGTGGTTCCATGCAAAAACCTCTAATTAATTTTAAAAAAAATCGTAATAAAAAAAAATTCGAATTTTTTTTTGTAATTTTTCATTTATTTGGGGAAAAAATTATCATTACGGTACGTTCGAAATGGGCGTACGCCCGTTTCTAGCGTACAAGATGTATTTTGTATTTTTTACAAAATTGTATACGTATAAGAAAACTTATACGTATACCAAATTTTTTTGCATGTCCGCCCGAAACGAGTGTACACCCATTATGGGCGTATGGAAATGTAGTGTGGATAGGCGAAAAATGTAGTGCGTATAGATCTCTCGCATTTCAAGTGGTCAGACTACCCCGGTTATTTCAAAGTAGTATGAGGTTGCGGGCTCACCTCGGGTTTTCCCAAGTAGCCTAGGGTATTTATTCTAAGGATTTCGGCCCTTCTTTTCACAATAAAAAGTAATTCGTGTCATTCACGAGAACACGTTTCGTAATTTTATAATTGATTTTGATATATTTTGTATTTAATTTATAATATTTTATATTATTATAACTTTAATAAGTTTTTTAGGTTAAATAAAGTTTTTTCTGCAAAATTTATGTGTTGAGAGTTAACTATTAACTTTTATGTGGATAATTAAAATTTTAAAAATTCAAGATATAAAACTTACGGGGTGAGGACACTCCCTTAAAGTAGGAATAAGGATCTACTTCATCCGTAGGATGAAATAAGATCCAAGGGCCAAAATAAGAGGATTTTGGTGGGGCCCATTGATACAAGCGCTATATATGACTCAAAAGTACCGCCTTCTCTCTTTCTCGCTAAAAAAAATTGTTCATCTTCTCAAAACCTCTACAGTTTTCTCTCTCGCTTGCATCTCTCTCGCTCAATTTCTCTCTCGTTCGACGGCGATATCTTGATCTTCCTCTCTCGCTCGATCACACTTCTTCACCTCTACAACGATCTCGCTTTCTCTTTCGAGTTCTCAAGCCGATTTCGCTCACAAACCCTAGAAGGAAGAAGAAGCTTGTTCGGCGCGACTTCGAGGAGTTCAAGCCCGATTCCAAGCGATTTGACGGCGATTTCGGAGACGACAACACAAATCAACAACAAATACAAACAAAACAGCAAGAATGAGGTCAAAAATCGCATCTGGACACCAGGTATAAACTCGGCTTAAGAATTTTGGTTGTAAATTCCATTTGTTATTCACTTCATCATATGTTTATGGATTTTATACAATATGCATGAATAGATCTAGTGTTGACTGTTTATAGATCCTTGAAATTGTATGTGTTGTTCACTTGATATAATGTTTATGCATTTTCTGTAACAAATACGAGTTCTTGGTGCATCGAATGTGTTGTTGAAACATATAATTGTTTTGGTGCATCAACTACTGTGTATTGGTGCATCAACTATTATGTTTTGGTGCATCAACTATTATGTTTTGGTGCATTATCCACTGTGTTTTGGTGCATCAGCTACTGTGTTTTGGTGCATCAACCACTGTGTTTTGGTGCATGAACCACTGTGTTTTGGTGCATCAGCCATTGTGTTTTGGTGCATCAGCCACTGTGTTTTGGTGCACCAGCCACTGTGTTTTGGTGCATCAACCACTGTGTTTTGGTGCATCACCTACTGTGTTTTGGTGCATCATCCACTGTGTTTTAGTGCATCATCTACTGTGTTTGGTGCATCACACAAGTGTGTGTGGTGCATCAACTATTGTGTTTTGCTGCATCGAATGTGTTGGTGCATGGTATGTGTTGTAGTGAATCAAATAGTTGTGCTGGTGCATTATTTAGTGTGTGTTGTTGTTGGTGCATCATACAAGAATGTTTGGTGCATGACTAAAATTTCTTTTCATGTGAATATATATATATTGTTGTTTATGAATGTTTTTTATATATAAAATGTAGGAAATAAACAGAATGATAATGCAAGGAGCTAAGATATGGGACGCTAATCATTAGTGATCCACCACATATAAACACTGATACGTTTGTATAAATGCATGTATAATTATTGTAAAATGTATGAGTGGTTGTTTATTGGTGCATGTGCTGATGTTTATTGGTACATTGATGCATATGTATTGGATGCTATTTATTAATGATATATGTCTATGGTTTAGCAGTGAGAGAAGAAGAAGAGATACCATCAACATCATCAGACTACCATGAAGAAACAACTCCACTTGATGGTAAACACTAATCATTTTGTCATTTTATTAATAATCTGTGTGTGAGTTGGTACATCACCCACTGGGTGATGGTGCATCACCCAATGGGTGTTGGTGCATCACCCCAATTGGTGTTTGATATGCTGCACTTTGTATAGCGTAACTAGAGATTATTACACTATCTTTAGACTGGATTTGTATGAGTTTGGAGTCATTTCTACTACTTGGATTATATGAGCCGAAGTGAAGAATTAGAAGATTGAAGAGTAGATTTGAAGACACTTAAAGAGAAGACAATCGGAGTTGAAGAATTGAAGGTACGCAGCAGAGATAGTGATCGACATCTCAAGATTTGAACCCTAATTCTATTTGACTGTTCATCATCTTTTCTATCTAGAACCTTAGTCTCGCGAACCATGAAGAAGAACTAATTTCATTGTTTTGCCTAGCGGTTGAAACCTTCAATTAATTAAGTTGTAAAATTTATCACTCTTGTTCTTTTCCTTTGGGTTTGTATTAATTCTCTTGTTCTCCATCTATATGATTGCTATTGGTTTTGCTAGATTGATCACCTAGTCTGATTAATAGTCTTTCTATTGCTAGACTAGGAATAGACGGTGGAATTCCTTGTCATAGTAGCATCCATATTCGCATGATCTGGTAGTTGATTGCTTATATGAAAGAGAATTGATTGCATGTTAATACTTGACGATTGTAAGTTATTGCATGCATCCTTGTGATTCATGTGCTCTTTGCTGCTAGATATTTGATTTAACCTAGGAGGTTTCTTAGGTTGTTGAGTAGTAAGTATTATCAGGACCGGTTGGCCTGCTGATATACTAAAGATTGGAATAGGAACATTCCTTAGGGTTGATAAGAACTTGAGATAATCTATGATCAACTTGATTGATTTGTGTGTAGATACTTGCTAGGTGGAACCCCTTCGCATAATATTCTCAACCATCGTTGCCCTTGCTTGTTACTTGTTACTTTGATAGCTATTACAATCAATCCCCCTTGTTACTTGTTCTTGAGTTGGTATTTCACTTGTTGCATTGAATTAGTGTTAATTTGATTTCCTTGAGTTCGACCTCTACTTACTTGTTATACTCTAGTTAGTATTTTAGGGTTTCTTTGATTTAGCAAGCACGAGATTTGCTCTATCAGTGTTGGTGCATCACCCAGTGTTGGTTGGTGCATCACCTAGTAAGAGTTGGAGCATCACCTTATATGTGTTGGTGCATCAATATTTTATGTATTGTCTTCCATTTTATTAATGATCTCTATGTTCTTTTTAATGATAACAAAAAATGGAGAAGAAGTTGACACATCTCAACAACAAGGGAAAAGAAAAAAGTCTGTCGCTATTGACAAACAAAGTTCAAAAAAGCGAATGCTCATGCACGAAGAAGACAGTGAAGATGAGGAAGGTTTGGAAGATGACAGGCTTGTCAAGATAGAAAGAGAGGCGTTACAAAAGGAAAGGGGGAGTAATGATGCAGACAAAAAAGGGAAAGGGAAGATGGAAACACCTAGGGATGGCTCCCGGTCCGGTCCGGTTCCGGTCCTCCGGAACCGGGAAAAACCGGTTTTTCCGGTCCGGTCCGGTCCGGTTCTGGACCGGTTTCGGTTCGAAACCGGAACCGGCCGGTTCAGTCCGGTTCGGGCTGAACCGGACCGGTTTTTTATTAAAAAAACAAAACAAAACCGCCGTTTAAGGCGGTTTTGTTTTTAAAAAATAATTTTATAAATTTATAAAACTGAAAAAAACTTAAAAAAATGACAAAACATTCTTTTTAATAGCGTTTTTTTATAATCATTTTTTTTAAGTTTTTTAAATTAAATATGAAGGAACAAAAAAATTAAAAAAATTGGGCTTGCACTTAACAGTGACTTACTTGTTAAGTTGCCTACGTATCCTCTCGGGTTAGTGGAATCAAAGCCCACGTGGCGACGTAGTTCTTTACCTTTTTTCAAAACCCGTTACCTAAGTCGAATCTTCGGCGGATGAATCGGTGCGTATCGTAGTAGAATCTCCAATCCACTCGTCTTCCGATGACTCGATAATGTTACGTTGTTGCCTAATTGCGGCTCTCTTCCAATCGCAAACACAACATTGCGCCTCCAATGACTCCGGTGCCAAATTTGATCTCTTTCTCGTTAAAGTGTTGCCTCCTGCACTAAAAGTTTGTTCCACCGCCACGGTTGAAGCGGGGACGGCAAGAACTTGAGCCGCAATCTTCGCAAGCGTTGGAAACATGCTCCTATGATCCTCCCACCACTTCAAAACATCTAAAGTTTCACAACTAACAAACTCAAAGTTGGTGTTAAGATAGTTATCAATTTCCGCATTCGTGTTTGTAACTCTTGGTCTTTTACTATAATACTTAGCTCCAAAGGCCCCCAAGCTAGTAGAGCTCGAAGAAGCCGGAGGTAATTGTGAAGTAGTCGGAGAATCACAAAAAAGAGTAAATAAAGTTTCAATGTTTGTTCTAGTTCTAGAAACCATACCTAAAATATCCTCTAGTTCACCTTCGGCTAAAATATATGCATAATAGTCATTTAAAAGAGCGTGTAAACCGGATAATTTAAGTCTAGGATCTAAAACACAAGCAACAAGAAAACAATCGGGAATATATCTATAGTAGAGCAACCACTTACTCCTCATGCTTGCAACAGATTCCTCAATGCCGGGAATTTTAGCTCTCTCACTTAAACCACACATAACATTACAAGCTTCCAAGACAAAAACATTACTACTTGGTGTATAAACATGACTAAATCTTTTTGTTGCATCATTAAAACATTTTAAAAACGTTGCAATACTTTGACATATATCCCAACCTGATTCGCTAAAATAGAAAGGAGAGCCAGAAAGGTTTTGAGAAACAAAAGACGTTAAAACTTGTTTATATTGTATACATTCACATAGTAATATGTAAGTAGAGTTCCATCGGGTACCCACATCTTTTGAAAAACGTTTTGGGTGCACCCCGTTAGTTTTACAAAAGGTCATCCAATCTCTTGTAACTTTAGGATGCCCCCAAATATACTTAATAACGTTCTTAATTGGCTCAAAATGAAAACTCATAGCACGTAAACCATCTTGAACACATAAGTTTAAAATATGACAAGCACATCGAATATGAAAAAATTTCCCACCAAATATAGGTTGACACATTTCTTGTAAATCTCTAATAGATGCGGTGTTAGCAGATGCATTGTCGAATCCAATTGAAAAAACTCTATTAAGTAGTCTATATTCTTCTAAAATTGCACGAATCATCATAGCAATATTTTGTGCGGTATGTGAATCATCAAAGACTCTAAATGCCAATAAACGTTTTTGCATTGTAAAATGATGATCTACAAAATGACATGTAACACCCATGTAAGAATGGGTTTGAGTATTATCACTCCATATATCACTACAAATAGAAACATGCATATCATTTTGCGAAAAATAAGAAACTAATTCGGCCTTGCGTCTTTTATAAGCCTTAATTACGTTTTTCTTAATCACTTTCCTAGATACGGATTTAAAAGCGGGTTGTGTATGATCTTTAATATACTCATTAAATCCTACATTTTCACTAAATCGAAATGCTAAATGATCAACACAAATAGCTTCGGCTAATGCTACACTATTAGCTTCATGATCAAAACGAAATAAAGGGTTACCGCTAGTAGAAGATGCAAATCCGCCGGAAATTTGTGTTTGTCCCCCTAGCATTCCCATCTCGGCGACGTGTTTGTGCTCCATGTGTCATTGATGGGTTCCATATCCTCCACTTTTCTTCCATTGGAATGTCGCCTCGCAAAAGTTACAAGAAACAATAATTAGATCGGGATCATAATCCTCGGCCTCGAGTTCCTCGAGATCGGGTTCTAATTTAGTAAACCACTTTACAAAAATAGGAGATGTTAGTTTCCGGGATTGGTTCCCGGAGGACCCGGACCTCCCCCCCTACCCCTAGCCGGCCTCGAACCGCTAGGTCTCGAACCGCTAGCTTGCCCTTGAGGCCTAGTGGTCCTACCCCTACTGGACCTAACTTGGGAGGTGGGAGTGGGAACCGATGGATAAGAAGTGACATTATCACTCTCTTGGGTGTCAAAATGTTCCGCCATAATATGATTAAGAACAATTAAATAATATGATTAAAAGCAATTAAAACAATTAAAACAATAAAACAATAAAACAATATAACAATAAAACTTAGAACAATATAATAATGTGATTAAAAATGTAAAAGCAATAAAATATTGAAAGACAAAAGCTAATTAAAAGGAAGATTAAGAAAGGAAGAGATTAAGAGAGATTGTTGATGGAATTTGAGAGATTATAAGATTGAGATTTGAGAAAGAGAAGAGAGATTGTTGTTGTTGGATGTGTGATTTGAAGATTGTATGGTATGGTATTTATAGGGGTTTGATATGGGTTATTTTAATATTAAAAAATTAATTTTTTTTTTTTTAATTTCCTAACGGCTATTTGGCTAAATAGCCGTTAGGACCGTTGGTTAACCGGCGGTTCTTTTTTTATTTTTATATTTACAAAACCGGCGGTTAAAATATTTTTAAAAAAAAATAACAAACCGACGGTTAACCGCCGGTTCGAACCGCCGGTTTTGAAATTCCTATTTCGTGAACCTGAACCGGACCGTGACCAAACCGGTTTTGACCTGGTCCGGTTCCGGTTCGAACCGGCGGTCCCGGTCCGGTCTGGCCATGCCTAGAAACACCTAATCCCAAGAAGACAAAGAAGGGGGGAAAGTCTTTGTAATGAAATCCAAACTGCAAAAGCACGGGAATAAAAGGGGCATTAAGAAATTGAGAACTGATTTTCCTACATTGAAGTGCAGATCATCGCCCTGCCTTTTTAGAAACTACATGCTTTCAGGCACATAATTCACTTACAACCATAAGAATGTTGTAAATGAAATGGGTTTTAGAAATATCAATTGTTGAGATATCAAGGAAACACCTGCACGGGTAGGGCACTATGTGTGCAGCAAATTCCACCCACTAAATTCTACAATCAAACTAGAGGATGGAAGGAAGATTGTAGTTACAGAGAATGATGGGCATGAGTACCTAGGTATTTGATAGAGCAAATGTCGTGGTTGCTAAATCAAAGAAAACCCTAAACACTAACTAGAGTATAACAAGTAAGTAGAGGTCGAACCCAAGGGAATCAAAACACCAATGACTATGCAGTCAAGCGAAATATCAACTAACGAACAAGTAACAAGTAACCAGTTTTTTTTTATATTATACGAAGCACAAAAGTAACAAGTAGCAAGCAAAGAAACGATTGGTGAGAATAATATGCGAAGGGGTTTCACCTAGCAAGTATCCACACAACAGTCAATCAAGTTGATCAAAGATTATCTCAAGTTCTTATCAATCCTAGGGAATGTTCCTATTCCAATCTTTAATATATCAGCAGGCCAACCGGTCCTGATAATACTTACTTATCCAACAATCAGGGAAACCTCTCAAGATTAGATGAAATAGCAGCAAAGAGCGCATGAATCATAAGAATGCATGCAATAACTTACAACCGTCAAGTATTAACATGCAATCAATTCTCCTTCATATAAGCAATCAACTACCAGATCATGCAGATATGGATGCTACAATGACATGGAATTCCACCGTCTATTCCTAGTCTAGCAATAGAAGACTATTAATCAAACTAGGTGATCAATCTAGCAAAACCAATAGAAATCATAAAGATGAAGAACAAGAGAATTAATACAAACCCAAAGGAAAAGAACAAGAGTTTAGAAATCTCACAACTTACTAACTGAAGGTTTCAACTGCTAAGTAAAACAATGGAATTAGTTCCTGCTCATGGTTGCAGAACTAAGCGTAGATGGAAAAGATGATAGCAAAACAATGAAAGCTGCCAGGGTTTAAAAGGTGTCTAACCCTAGAATAATATCCTAAATGAAAATAATAAAATAAAAGGAAAAGAAATACATAAAACAAACATGGAAAATCCGGACAAAATGTCTTCAACGCATTATGGCGATCGCTACCAGAATCTGCCGATCACCACCTTCATGAATTCCAAAGTTGTAGCCTCTGTTGACTCCTGGTGATCGCCATCTGGTATATGGCAATCGCCACCTTCTCTCGAACCTCAAGTGTTGTAGAATGGCGATCGCCGGGATTATGTGGCGATCACGGTGATGTTGCAGAACCTTCACGTCAAATGTTTCTTCAATCTTTAATAATTCTTCAGTTTCGATCTTCACTCCTTCATAAATATCTCATAACATAACAATGTCTCCAAACTCATACCAAAGGAGACATTGAAATTGTTGAGCCTAAAAAACTCAGAAATCCAATGATGAGGCATAAACTACAGGAAGATTTTCCAGGGAAGGATTTGAAGGTGGCTTGGACATAGGTGAAGAGGAGATGTTCAGGTTTAGAGATAGATCAGTGTAATTTTCCATGTTTGCAAGGTTGAGGTAAAGAAGATAAACTGGTAAGGTCATGAGGCTGAAGGAGACATTGTTTGAATTGCAAAGCATCATATAGTGTAAGGTAAAATTTTTAGAATGCAAAGAGTCTCCTAGAAAAAAAACCAACCGAGCGTGCAAGGATAGTGTTTGTGATTCTGGAGAGATGGAGGCTCATGATGACTGTGTCATTACCAAGATGATGAGAGTTTCTAGGCAATGCCTCAATCCTTCTAGACAACTTACAATTAAATGCAACACCAGCAACAAGAAAGGAGAGCTTTTGTCATTTGAAAACCCAATCATTGTGGCCAAATATCATCATAATTGGCAACAAGTTGTCATTGCTACGTGTCAAAAGTTTTTCTCTGTGGAAAGAAGCCATGTCATTGCTATGGGATCCCAGAGAGCTTGAGGGAGTAGTGTTGAAGACGCAACCAAAAGGACCATGAGAAGGCCTAGTCCAAGAGGTGCAGTCTACACACCACACTATCCTCAAAGCCAGGACCCGCACCACAGTTGTCTGAGAGTTGCCAAATTGGCACAAGGATGTGTCAAGGTGGCACAAGGCCAGATCAATACCAAGTTGTCCAGAGCAGCAAAGGAGGGAAAATAGTTCCCAAATCAATATGCATCGATGAAGTGGAAAAGTCCACATCAAAGATACACAATCAAAGAGCCACTGCTGCCTCAAGCACAGGACAAGCAAGATCGAGAGGAGAGAGGAAAAATAGGGCTTATAGATAGATTTTCCCGAAGTAGGCTCCTAGGGTAGATGCACTTGATTAGAGATTGCCCAATACTCAAGCTCAATGCCATAATACTACACAAATTCATCCAATGGTTGCAAGTAATCATGCAATTTCTAGATTCAAGAAGAAAATTGGAGGGGCTCACCCGATCGAATGCGTAGATGGCTGAGTCCAGATTTCTTCGATTTGGGGTCAGATTCTTGCAGGAAGTTTCAAATGTAGTGGTCATAGAGTGAGAATTGAGATTGCAGAGGTGAGGGGAGGAAGAACAGAAAAGCGAGAAAGCGAGAAGAGGGGCCGAAGCCCCTTGAGGGTTGATCAGAATGAGAAAGTGAGGAGAGAGAGGAGCTTAGGAGAGAGAAGAGAACGTTTATCCTGTTGTTGGCTTTAGTATGTATATATGTTTTAATAGTTGAAACTTTTTTTTTAACAAACAAACAAAAGGCTCTATTGCTAAGCACAATACAAGCCTAAATCATCTTTGCGGATGATCTTGAGAAACTCCTTTAAACATGGTCTTCCAGAAGCAGACGCTGAAAAGAAGATGCGCAGAGCAGAAAGCCCTTCTTCAGATTGTTGGGAGTTCCAATAGATGATTCCTTCCCTTAGCTCTTCAACGTTGAAGTCCCTTGAAGCCAAGTAGTCTGCAACTCTATTGACTCTTCTGCTAATATGATGGAAACTGACTTCATCAAAAGACGAGGAGATGGCTTTGATGTCGATCAGAAGAGTCCTAATCTCCCAAGGAGGCGGGTTAGTGGACTTGAGATATTTGATGACGGTCACATTATCACTTTCAACATCAATGCGCTTGATATGAAGACGAACAGCAACACGTATCCCTAGGAGGATCGCAGCTGCTTCAGACACCAAGATTGACGAGCAGGGAATACCTGCTCGCTCCACATAAGAAATTTTCCCTGCAGAGCTACGAATAACAAAACCTAAAAAACAACTATTATTGGCCCTTTTGGAGCCGTCACAATTAAGTTTAAATATGCCTTCCGGAGGCTTGGTCCAGGCTTTCTTCCTGCTTGTATGTTTGCTCTTCTTAGGACCAATTTGATTTTTAGGAGGAGTAAGGACAGATTTCCATTCTAGATACCGAAACAGGGCCGAGTTTCCTACCTCTTGGTTGGTCGAGTTATCATGTGGAGAGCTACTTCTAAAGATTTTGTTATTGCGGGTATTCCAGAGCGTCCACCAGATGAAGAAACCTAACTCTGCATTACTATTGTTTTGACAAAAGTTTTGAATAGAGGTCTTAAAATCTGAAGAGAAATTAAGTTGTAGATCATAATTGCCTAGAGAATTAACATGGTTAAAAATGCTGATCGTAGTAGGACAACAGAAGAAGAAATGATTTTTGTCTTCATCAGTAGAGTGGCAGAGACTACAAACCGGATAGACTATGTGAAAATATCAATTCAAACGTTCAGTTGTAGAGAGACAATCTGAAAATGCTCCTCCCGTCTGTCCAGAAAATGTCGCATTCCGGGTATTTCATGTTTCAACGTGCTGCAGCTCCAAAACAAACAATGCCCATCACTTTCATACTTCTGCTGCTCGGAGTAGTCTGTGGTGTTGTTGGAAAGTTCTGCATTGACACCTTAGGAGGCAGCGGTTATTACTGGCTCATGTACTGGGAATTGCTCTGCTCGTTGCATTTCTTTGTGCACATGTTCACGTCTTTCTTCTTCAACCTCCTTTATGGTCCCATTAAGGTTTCTGAAGCCACAAATGGAAGTGTCGTCTTTCCCTACTGGATAAGGCGCGTTGTATTCTACCTCTTGGCTTGTCTGGTTCTGCCTATGCTCACTGGTCTCCTTCCTTTTGCTAGCCTAGGAGAATGGAAGAATCACGTGGGGGCGCTCGTATGGAACCTACTATTAGTTGCACAAGATGAAGATTGAAGGGCTAGTGTGATAAGTTATATGGGCTTTCTGTATTCGTTTTGATGTTAAAGGTCTGGCAAAATGTCAGACAATCTGTATGTGTAACTTAGCAGTGTATAATGCGGTTTGTATGGGTTTCTGTAGAAGCGAAGTCCTGATCACATTTATAAAAGGGTAAGGTATGATCAGTTTACTTGTCTTGTGGAATATATTCTTGTATAATACTGTAATTCAATTTCATTCACAACTCATTACGCACGTAGAAAGGTAAGCAAGACGTAGAAAGGAGGATTACAAGTAACCAATGGTGGTGGTTTTCATTTGGGCAAAATCTATACACACTACATTTTTCGCCCATCCACACAACATTTCCATTCCCCGCTCGTTTCGGGCGGACAGGCAAAAAAATTTGGTATACGTATAAGTTTTCTTATACGTATACAATTTTGTAAAAATACAAAATATATCTTGTACGCTAGAAACGGGCGTACGCCCATTTCGAACGTATCGTAATGATAATTTTTCCCCAAATAAATGAAAAATTTAAAAAAAATTTAAAAAAATTCCGTACGCTGGACGCCCATTTCCAACGTACAACATTTTTTTTCGAATTTTTTTTTTAAATAATTAATTACGTTAGCATATAATAGGTCATATATCACATCTGCTTCTTTCCTCTAGTGGTAAAGAGTTGCAAAGATTACCTGAGGTTTTGAGTTCGAATCTCAACACTAACATCTCACCTTTTTAGGGGGAGAGTCGAACTTGAGACCTCATGGGCATATAATGAAGTGAAAACACTAGGCTATGAATCATATTGATATATTTGTAATATTAATACTACAAGTTACAATCGAATTTGGGCTCACCTCACTATTTTATTAGAATAATAGTTTTTTTTAATCTTGGTCTCAAATATCTATATCTATAGACTATTAATTATTTTAATAATTTCTAAAAAAATAATTATTTAAATAATAAGGTGTATCTTATTGACATATTTGTAATATTAATACTACAAGTGATGATCAAACTTGAATCTACCTCATTATTTATTAGAAAAACAGTTTTCTTTTATTTTTGTCCTGAATATTTATTGAATTAATTAATTAAATAATTTTGAATAAAATAATAATTATTTAAATAATCACATGTGTAAGCTTTTTTAATATTTATAAAATATTTTGAAAAACCTTTTTACATACGACGTTCAAGGTTGTACTTTGTGGTCTACCTCTTTTGTCACATATTATAACCTTCAAATCATCCTTACTCATAACTCTGGATAAGCCAACATATGGCCATAGCAAAAACTGGTCTTGGTAGAAACAAACCTACTTGAAATTGTCGTTGAAATTGTGAGAGAAAGCAATGCTTTAATTATTGTATTTATAGGTTGATTTCATATCAGTTTAAAAAATATTTTCAGATAGCACATCTAAGAAATTGATATGGTGGCAAGATAGGATTCTAACGAATTTTCGACAAGATAAGGATAAAATCTTGCATATAGCACATATAACAACCAATCTTGCATAATAGTTTTACGTATTTTCGATTCAAAATAGTTATGCAAGATGAATAAAATCTTGCATAATAGTTAACGTACAAATTGCCGGAATTAGTATAATAATAATTTGATAAAATAATTTGATATAATAATTTGATAAAATAATTTGATACGTAGAAAAGGCTAGTTGCTAAAAGATTATGTATAAGGAAAAAACTATTTGATCATCTTTATTTGGAGTAGTGTACGTATAACAAGGAGTTGGTTGGGTGGTTTTTTGTTGATGAGAATCCAAACAAACTCCATAAAGATATTGATAAATAAAATAGTTTGATAAATCTAATTATAAAAATGAATTTGTGTGAAATAAAAATTCAAAAAAAATCAACCAATCATTGTTTTAATATGGTTCAGGTGGAACAATCGAGAAAAACAGACTTAAAACGAGTAACGGCGTGAAAATCGAGTAAAACGGACTTAAAACGAGTAACGGTGCGAAAATCGAGTAAAATGGACTTAAAACGAGTAACGGTGCGAAAATCGAGTAAAATGGACTTAAAACTTGTAATGGCGCAAAATCGAGGAAAACGGACTTAAAACGAGTATTGGCGCGAAAATCGAGTAAAATGGACTTAAAACAAGTAATAATGCGCAAATCGAGTAAAACAGACTTAAACCGAGAAGGGGTATTTAGCAAAAAAAGGAGAGAGATGATGGAAGGGGGTATTTAGCAAAAAGTTGAAAAATAAGTTTTAAGGGAAGGGGGTATTTAGCAAAAAATCTTCAAAAATGATGTGATAAGTGGATAGTTTGGGCCCAATTCGTTTAAACGCCTTAAAACGATAAAAATCAAAATTTAAAAATTGTAACATGATAGCAAATAAAGCCCATAGTCGTTTTCATTTGTCGGAATCGAAAAAAAAATCATCGAAAACGTCAACGGGCCTAATAAGGCCGAATGGAAAATTAATGAGGTCCATTAAAAAAAACCGACATAAAACGGCTTAATAAGACCTTAAATCGCAAAAAACTTGAAATGTAAAAGTAGTATTTGAGCATTACCAATATGACGCTTTCGTTTTTATAAGAAAATAACAAAATGAACACTTCAAAATATCTAAACGAGCACTTTCACCTAGTAACGAGTTAATCTCAAGTATATAAGTCGTATAGTTATACTTATATATGTGTGATATCACTTCGTTACTCAAAAAAAGTTTATATAAAACTTTCATTAAATGTTATGAAATACTCAAATAATCCTAAATAACGACATTTCTCATCTTCGTACTGTGTATGTCGTTTGATTAATCACATATGTAAGTATTTCATTAAATATTGAGTAATCAAACAATAACGACACTACGAAGATGTGATATGTCGTTACCCGTTTTAAGTCCGTTTTACTCGATTATTGCGTCGTTACCTGTTTTAAGTCCAGTTTTCTCGATTTTCGTGCCATTAGTCGTTCTAAGTCGTTTTTTCTCGATTTTCACGACATTACTCGTTTTAAGTCGGTTTTTCTCGATTTACACACCGTTTCGAGCCCGATTTTTGGTGAGAGAGACTTTATTTGGACTTTATCTTAATAAGACTAAGTTTTATATTTTTTCAAACATAATTAACCATCGATGGTGTTGGTATCTTTAATCCAAGTTTGTGTTGGAATTTTTCAAACATATTTTTCAAACATAAGTTATCAATTGTCATATATTGTATAAATTTTGTAGTTTTTGTTGAAATATATTTTGTTTTATATTGAATAAGAATTTATTTTATCAATATATATTATTTAAATAACAATATTAGAAATACAAAGAAAATATTTTGGGAATGATATGGATTATCATAGTTTTTTATCTTAAAATATAGGGGTTTTTGCAGGAAACCACCCGCTATTTGTCGGAATTTGCAGGTAACCACCCGCTATTAACGTATTTATACTAAACCACCCAAATTGTATCATTTTCTTACAATTCACCACCCGTAAACAGTTTCCGTTAGATATTCCGTTAAAACATGCGAAATTACACTTTTACCCCTCCATTTTTACAGAAAATAAAAACTTTGAAAGTTATGGGACAATTTTTGTAATTTCCTAAAAATGGATCGAAACCCTAGTTCCGAATGTTCTTCCCCAAATCTCAATCTCCTCCTTCTCTACTCCATCCCCATCGAAAATCGTCTGCATTCCTTGATTCTACTCAAAACACGACCTCAAAATAGATTGAAAGCATTATCTCCCTAGTTTGTTCTTCCCCCAAATGGTTACCTAAGAGGCTAAGAGGTTCACCCTAGTGTATAGTAGTCTTCTTCTTCTTCTTCCTAACCAAATCCCAAGCTTCCTTCTCCATTTCACTTTTTTCTCCAATTCAATCAAATCTAACAATGAAAGAGTTTCGTTATCCAGGCACCAAATCCACCAACAACAAGATCAAGCAATTCTTCTCTGACTTGGGTTTTGTCTCTTCCTTCTTCTTTCCTCTTCTCCTCAAGCTTCTCCCTTTCTTCTCAGGCCTCATGGAGAATCGGCCGCCTGAATTTGAACCTTTAGATGAAGATTTTCAAGCGTGCAAAACTGCTTTCTCTCAAGTTGATGAAGAAAGTTGTGAGATGAACCAAAACCAGAGAGTTGCCATCAATGGCGAAAATCACAGCAAACAAATCAATATACAGAAGACTCAATCTGTAAGTCAGAGTAGAGTTCTTCTGGACATCAATCATGAAAATCCGCACGCTTCTCGACATGAATCCGAAAAGCATACAATTAGTCACAGTCTGTCGGATCTAGGGTCGATGAGGAGTGGAGGAGGACGTTAGCGTGCAAGCTTTTCCAGGAGAGGAACAACTCATCAACCATCGGTGGTGGCGGAGAGGAGGGAATGGATAAGCTATGGGAAGTGTACGAGAAAACAGAGGAGGAAACCATAGGGAAACAGAGAGGAGTTCCAAATGGGAAGGAAGAAGAGAGCAAGAGAAATAAAAGCAGAATTGTGGATTATCTTGAGGAGGTTGACGAGGAAGAAGGGGAAGAAGCAAATCTTTGTTGCTTGAAGGCACTTAAATTAGGGAGATAATTGCTTTCGATCCATTTTTAGGAAATTACAAAAATTGTCCCATAACTTTCAAAGTTTTTATTTTCTGTAAAAATGGAGGGGTAAAAGTGTAATTTCGCATGTTTTAACGGAATATCTAACGGAAACTGTTTACGGGTGGTGAATTGTAAGAAAATGATACAATTTGGGTGGTTTAGTATAAATACGTTAATAGCGGGTGGTTACCTGCAAATTCCGACAAATAGCGGGTGGTTTCCTGTAAAAACCCCTAAAATATATTATAAATATTAAAAAAGCTTACACACCTGATTATTTGAATAATTTCTTTTTCTCAAAATTATTAAAGTAATTAAATCAATAAATATGTGGGACAAAAATAAAAAAACTATTTTTCTAATAAAAAATGAGAATTTTTTTCTGAAATAAGCATTTTACCCGAAAAAATTCCCGACGTAGGCTCTTTTCAAAACAATTTCCCAAAATAGGCACTTATTTCAGCTTCGGAATTTTTTTACGTGTGAGAGACGCTGGTTGAACCAGCGTCTCTCCTCCGAAGCTGAAGCTATTTTTTTTTGATTTTTTTATGTATAAGAGACGCTGGCCGAACCAGCTTCTCTTATACATATTTTTTTTTTAATTCCCCGTGTAAGAGACGCTGGTCGAACCAGCGTCTCTTACACGTAAAAAGTTTTTAAAAAAAAAATTATCTGGTGAAAGCTGGGATCAATACGGACCCAACGAAACGGGTCGTGATCAATACGAGCCACCCGAACTGGTGAAAGAAGGTATGCACGAGATTTACGCTTGTTCGGATGGCTCGTATGGGCTTGTTCGGAATCGGAATTGACCACGACCAGTTTCGTTGGGTCCGTATTGATCCAAGCTTTCACCAGATATGTCTCTCATCGCATGATATGGAGGAACGGATTTGTAAATATCCATTTACAGTAGAAGGTACGCACGAGACTTACGCTTTTTCGGGTGGCTCGTATGGGCTCGTTCGAAATCAGAATCGAGCGAGAGACATATCTGGTGAAAGCTGGGATCAATACGGACCCAACGAAATCGGTCGTGATCAATTCCGATTTCAAACGAGCACATACGAGTCATCCAAACACGAGTAATTCATGTATAATAATATATATATATAAACTTTGAAAAAAAAAAAATTAACAAAATAATTTTTTTTTAAACTTTTTACGTGTAAGAGACGCTGGTTCGACCAGCGTCTCTTACACGGGGAATTAAAAAAAAAATATGTATAAGAGACGCTGGTTCGGCCAACGTCTCTTATACATAAAAAAATCAAAAAAAAATAGCTTCAGCTTCGGAGGAGAGACGCTGGTTCAACCAGCGTCTCTCACATGTAAAAAAATTCCGAAGCTGAAATAAGTGCCTATTTTGGGAAATTGTTTTGAAAAGAGCCTACGTCGGGAATTTTTTCGGGTAAAATGCTTATTTCAGAAAAAAATTCAAAAAATGAGGTAGATTCAAGTTCGATCATCTCTTGTAGTATTAATATTATAAATAATATCAATAAGATACACATTATTATTTAAATAATTATTTTTTCTCGAAATTATTAAAATAATTAATTCTATAGATATATGAGACCAAGATAAAAAAAATCTGTTATTCTAATAAAATAGTGAGGTGAACCCAAATTCGATTGTAACTTGTAGTATTAATATTACAAATATATCAATATGATTCATTAGTCTAGTGATTTCACTTCATTACATGCCAATGAGGTCTCAAGTTCGACTCTCCCCCACCTTTCTTTCCATCAATTTTTACCCAAAAATAAAAAAGGTGAGATGTTAGTGTTGAGATTCAAACTCAAAACCTCAGAGCAATCTATGCAGCTCTTTACCACTAGAGCAAAGAGAGAGATTTGATATATGACCTATTATTCTTATTATATACTAACGTAATTAATTAAATTTTTTTTAAAAATCGTAATAAAAAAAAATTCGAAAAAAAATGTTATACGCCCATTTCCAACGTAAGGAATTTTTTTAATTTTTTTGGGGAAAAATTTATCATTACGGTACGTTCGAAATGGGCGTATGCCCGTTTCTAGCGTACAAAATGTATTTTGTATTTTTTACAAAATTGTATACGTATACCAAATTTTTTTTCCTGTCCGCCTGAAACGAGCGTGGGCGTATGAAAATGTAATGTGGATAGGCGAAAAATATAGTGCGTAGTATAGATCTCGTTTATTTTAGGCGGAAAATATAGAAGAAGAAAAATAGTAAAAGGAAGATCCGTGGGAAAATACCTAATGCGCGCAGTAGGCCGTGGTGCATTTTAGCATGGAGCAGACTAGTGAAATAAAAAACAAAGCCCAACGAGAGCCGCAAGTAATACGAACGTTAGAACCGCTCCCTTCCTCTCTCTCTCTCTCTCACCTCACCACCTCCATTATACTATTTCCTCTTCCCGGAGACGCCAACCAAAAGCAAATATCACGCAATCTAGTATTTCATCTCTTCACCAACACCCAACACCCTGCTTCTCTTTCCCAGATCGGAACAACAGAGAGGGGTTTGGATTCGTGATATGGGGTTTATGAGTATCCCCACCGAACAGGAGAAGAACGATCTGGAGTCTCCGATTGACATGGCGATGGTACCAGAAAGATCGAGGAGTCTGCACAATTTCTCCCTTCCCTGCCTCAAGTGGGGAGGACAGAAGCATCTCTGCTGCGTTAGACTCCAAAATCAACATCCCCAACCACAAGCCCACAGGAAGAGGAGTCGATCTGTGCTGGAGATCAGTTCCGACGGAATTGAAGCTGTTAAGAAGAAGCTGAAGCTAGATCTTCAGACAGATATGGATAACATGAAATTCGCTGTTCCAACCCCCTGGAACTTGAGGAACAGGAGAGCTCTATGCAAGGACCCAAACAACCCAGATTCAAGTTTCAAATCGCCAAGCAGACCCAAGTTTTCCCTCCCCCTCTCCAAACACGAAATCCAACAAGATTTCATCGCTATGACGGGAGTCCGACCCCCCAGAAAACCTAAGAAGAGGCCCAGAAACGTCAACAACCAATTACAGGTAACTACACTTTCTCCTATTCGTTTCGGTTTTTTGTTAAATTGAATCTGAAATATCACATCTTTTCCGTCGCCGGCGATCACATTGTTTTTCTCCTCTGCAGACACTTTTTCCCGGATCATGTCTATCGGAAATCACACCTGATGTGTACAAGGTGGACGAAAAACCAGAACCCCCAAAGGTGAGTTTATAATTCCTGTGCTGTGTAACCTACCTATTTCCATGAATTTGTCTACTCACTATGTGTTTTCTGTATTGTTGATGCAGAGAAAATAGTGAATCGGTAAGAAGCGAGGTGCCTGGAGTTGGGGATGCCTTTTGAGTTCCGTCTATGCACAGATGTTAGCTTATCACATCGATTAGAGCTGTAAATCTAGTACTAGTATTTCTATGGGACAGGAGGATGCAAACTCAGCTCACTCCTGTTGCCTTTTATATCATATCATAACTGTTTCTTGTCAATGCTAATTTTTTGGTTACACACAAATTGTTGGTTTTCTTAATTTCAGCATTTTACACATAAATTTGAGATTTCTGTAGATGCATACATGGTCTTGTGTCAAAAGGTTTTTGTTCTTGCCTCTGCACTTACCAAAATTTCAGCATGTCAAGTTCAGAAGCATAGCCAATGTTGTTAAGTTCTTGCTCCTGTGCGTTCTTTGTTTGTTTTCTGGAGACATTTTGTTTACTTTGTCTGAGCAAACAGCAACAGAGGATCGAAAATAATAAGGGTTCAAAAAGCAAGAGTAATTTAAACATTCCTCAAGGAGGGTCTGGAATTTTTTTAATAAGGATTTGGTGGAGGTGGGTGCTGATTCAGTTTCGATCATAACCCCTAAATCATTTCTCAATGTGACTAAACACCTTAATCTTATATCCTGTTCAGACGTCACACCTCTAAAAAACAATTGCTTATTTACAACTTTAAACAAAATGTTTATGATATATGCCACTTTTACATAGTTATTACTCATGTGGCAAAACAGAATTTAATGAACTGGTGAAAAGAATCTTCGAAGAAATACTTCTTCCCGATTTTGGTTGTTAATAAGGTAGAATTTGAAACACGGAACCGGTCACTCTATCTAGTCTCTCGTTAATGGGGAGTGATTCTAATACCAGATGGGTATTTACGCTTTATTTCTTATTGGTTAACTAATTTTTTTATTATAAAATCCTATCCTCCAAGGAGAGAGTTAACAAATATCCAACATTACTACTAGGAGAATGAGGAAAGGAAATAAAATCACAATTTTAATCAACGAATAATTTCACTAAAATGGATTAGGTTCGTTTACTTTCCGTTTCCGTCATTATAAACAAACATCACCTAAGTAGGTAACAAATCAAAACACAACTCATGAGGGTATCTGGGTATGTCCGTATATACCCATGAGGTATTTAAATCATTTTCCCTCCTTAATTGAAAATCCACGCTCAAGGTAAGCGTGACCGTGGTCCAGTTTTATTCTAACATCCGGATATCTAGTAATTATCTGGTTCATAGTTATTCTTGTATTTCACAAGAATAGCATGACAAGATTAATGCTCTTAATCTAGGCTTTGGATTTTATAAATACATATGATCAGAATGACAAGTTTCATGTTTTTCTTTCCCCACGTGTTCCTTCTTTGACAATCGTAGTTCAGTTAGTAAACATATGCAACCTAAACCATCTTAATGGCTAAAGAGAATGTTGAAATTGTTAAGATCTACTCTCTGCTCTTATGATTTCAAAACGTACACCAGATCTTCATATAACAAAAGAATGAATGCAGCAGTAAAAGAGTTATTGAATATTCTTTCTTCCTTCGACCATGACTTTTTTGAGCTGAAAAGAGTAATCAGTTACCAGTCAAAAGCCAGGCCAACAATCTTGATACCTACCTTGCAATTCCTCATCAGAAACTTTAAGATCTGGAGAAGATAGTTCTCTTAATTTAGGTATCAGGATTGCTGGCCTCAATGCAATTGACATCTATTTCGCAGTTATTAATATTAAGTGAAGAACATGTTGCATGTATAAACCAACACTCGAGGAAACGAAATCCTTTATTCAGATTAATGTTTCAATTTAGAACAACACACATAAATCATCATCCAGCAAACAAGTTTAACAGCAATCCAGAATGCTTTATTTTTCCTGCCATCAAACCTGAGTAAAAGGGCCTATAAGGTTGGATATAACAGCACATTAAAAGCTTCCACCCCTGAGAGCAAGCACCAAGTGAAGAACAGAACCTCCTTCAATATTGTAGTCCTTGGCGGTTTTATCATCTGCCAGCTGTTTCCCCGCATAAATTAGCCTGTAAATTGCAGCAACGTGAGAAGAAGAACTCGATATTAGAGGTTATAAATGGAAGACAGCAGTATAAGTTGTTCAAAAAACAAATCTCTCAATACAATTATAGGCTGCAAAACTATTTTTCATAATCTTAAAGATCTGTTCTACTCGAGAAATCTGAATGATCTGGATGGAAATGGAACACCTATAAGTAGGATTGACATAAAGCAATATTATTGAAAAATAGAAGTTTTACCTTTGCTGAACAGGAGGGATTCCTTCTTTCTCCTCAACTCTTTCCTTGATACGGTCAATGGTATCAGTAGGCTCAATATCAATTTCAATCTCTTTACCAGTAAGAGTTTTCACTTTGATCATCGTCCCTCCTCTAAGCCTGAGTACAAGGTGAAGGGTTGATTCTTTCTGGATATTGTAATCTGCAAGCGTGCGGCCATCCTCCAATTGTTTTCCAGCGAATATCAGCCTCTGCTGATCAGGAGGAATACCTTCCTTGTCCTGGAAAATAGTTTAAAGTGGCCACTTCTATAAATAAAAATACTCCAAAAAGCAAGATAATATGAAAGAGTCTACAAAACATAGTTTTGAGGTAATAGGGACACACAATGGAGAAATTATGAAGTATAAGAGGGTGATTTTTGGACTTAATGCAGAAAGATTTACGCCTTTCTCTCAAACCTTCCATTTTCTTATTATCAACAATCGTTGAATTCAAAATCCAGGAGTACAGCCAGGTATCATAATAAGAGATGTCGAACACTTCAGTACATAGTCATATCACAACATGCTCATTTGACCACTAATTAACCCTCTAGTAAATTACAGTCTTATTTTCATGGTCAGATATATTTGACATTCATAGTAACATAGCTACTTTACATATATAAGTGCAATATAACTTTGTTGAGTTTGTTCAGTTCCCCTATCATCTCACACACACTGAGGCAAGATTCCAAAGATCAAAATTCATATTTCCAGGTCAAATATGGAGCTGATAGTATCAACACAAGATAAAATCTATAACTCCTCAGCATAAAGTACGATTATATTTGGACAAGATTAAATCTATCTTTTCAACCACAAATTGAAATAAGAACTCGATTAAATTTGCACAGACAACTCGTATTCCTATATTACACTTTAAGGTAAGGGTCTGTTTAGATTCCAATTTCTAAAATGCATAAAAAAACGTTATCCAAGGGACCCTAACTAGGTCTCTGGAGTACAAAACTTCATAGTTTTAACTCTAACAACACAAGAAAGCACCAAAATCATATAATATAGATGAGAAGAAGTCGAATTTCAGACTTTAAATTGAAAATCAAGCAGAAAATAGGAAGAAAAACTCGCCTGAATTTTGGCCTTGACATTGTCGATGGTATCGCTACTCTCGACTTCCAAGGTGATCGTTTTACCAGTCAGAGTTTTCACAAAGATTTGCATCTTCGCCCTTTCAACGGCGAAGTCGAGCACAGAGAAAGAGGAGAGAGAGAGAGAGAGAGACTGGGTTAGCGTTAAGGCTACGAAGCTGAGCTTTCTCGGGTTTATAGGAATGAATTATAGCTTCAAATGTTGTTTGAGCCCTGGCCTTTTATTTGTTACAGAAAACGGCCCAATGTTTTAATAAAGCCCAGATCAAAACACTTCGTTTTAGCCCTAGCGTTCTGACAACGCATCCCTTCTTCCGCATTTCCCCAAATTCTAAAACCCTCGTCGAATCGCGAGCTCCATTTTCCGATCACCGATATCCATCTTCGATTGGACTTTACTCTACTTCTAGTTCGTAGAGGAGGGGAAGAAACAATGGACACATCAGAGTTCGTTCTTTACAACACTATGTCGAAGCAGAAGGAGGTTTTCAAGCCCAAGGAACCTGGCAGAGTAGGCATGTATATCTGTGGCGTTACCACCTACGATTTCAGCCACATTGGCCATGCCCGTGCCTACGTCGCATTTGATGTTCTCTACAGGTTTTCAATTGTCTGTTTGCTTCAATTTCATTGAATTTTGCTACTTCGGTGCTACTAGGATGGAGTTTTTCAAGGCTTCTATTTCATCTTCTATGCTTTATTGTGACTGGACAGAATTAACCGTTTGGGCTGGATAGTTGGTGGTTGATAAATTTCTTCTACAGCTTGACGATTGACGAAAATGTCTCCTTTTGCTTACCTTTTGTAAATCTCAATGAAATATTCTTTTGCTAGAGTGTGTTGTTTTTCTCTCCAGAGATTGGATGATCTTATTCCCTTCTATCCAATATCAGTTTTATCATAGTGCTGATTAATGCTCTCATGATGCATTTGGTTTACCTACTTATGTATATTCAACAATAAAAATTGTGCAGGTATCTGATACATTTAGGCTATGAAGTGAATTATGTGCGGAATTTCACTGACATTGATGACAAGGTTCGATTCCAATGCAGTATATATAATTCTGTTGTCTCACTCTATAAACTTTTATATCAAAAGGCTAGATGCCTTGTAAAAAATTAATGCAATTAGTACTTATACCCACCACAATCTATACTCCTAATTTCTCACACTTAAACAGTAATATTTCTCAATTCCTCTCGGGCTGTTTTTGTAGCTTTTTATGTTTTAAAAGAATTATTATTAAATTAAAAGTAAAACTTCACCAATGTAATTTTGAACTTTTTAGTTCATTTCATATAGTATATGAACCAATATGATGTTCTAATCTCTGGAAAGAAAATCAATACACATGTTTACAAACATTAACAAATTTGATAACAAGAACAAAAATATTAAAAAATAATGCGTAACTAGTACTACATTAAACCACGTACGCAAATCTGTGATTTCTCTGCGCGGACCGTGGGGATCAAATCTAGTTGTTTTGAAAAACAACCCTTCCTTCCTTTTGATAGATTCTTCTATAGTATTCGGATTATAGTTTGATGAAAATTATATCCATCATCTTGTGCAAGGACGTATGTATGGTAGGAATTTGTTTGTTTCACTTATAACTATGAGATCAACTGATGGCCAGATGTATGCTGTAAATAGATAACTGGATCAAGAACCAAGTAGAAACTGTAGTATTGAAAATATCACCAGGCTAGCTGTTTTGGGAAATCTTGTATGCACTCTGATTAAAAATATTTTTAGAAAGTTTGGTATTTACTGATTTTCAGATAATCAAAAGAGCAAAGGAGAGTAACGAAGACCCACTTGATTTGAGTAGACATTTTTGTGACGAGTTTCTTGCTGACATGGAAGCTCTTCAGTGCTTGAACCCCACCAATCAGCCACGTGTTACTGAGCACATTGAAGATATTAAAGAAATGATAGCACGGGTGAGCATCTCAATAGCATCCAACTTATGTGTTGAAGTTAGGTATAACAAATCATTTACTTGGACCTGTATGTTTACACAAATGATGATTGCTCCTATTTAGTTATTGGAATCATTCTGTTTACAATAATCATAAGACATTAACGGCTTTCCACCTGCAGCATTCTTTTCTAGCTTTGAGAGTAACATGTTCTTATGGTTTTATATATAATATAGTTATGTACTTCCAGCTTAAGGAATTTCTTGTAGTTGGGTCAAGTCCAATTCTCAAAGTTCTTTTCAGAAGAAATATAATGCTTTTTTTGGACAAATTTAAGGACTGTATACATCTGTCTATGCTACAAATTGACAACTATGTGCTTCTTTTTTAGATATTCTTTTCCATCCTTCATGTCCCTCTAATACTAATAGTTATGTATTAAGCTCATTATTGGTTTCTGTTTCTGCAGATTATAGAAAATGATTGTGCTTATGCAGTTGATGGTGATGTGTACTTTTCTGTTGATAAATTCCCAAGTTATGGGAGGTTATCTGGCAGGAAGCTCGAAGACAATCGAGCTGGTGAACGTGTTGCTGTTGATTCCAGGAAGCGTAATCCAGCTGATTTTGCTTTGTGGAAGGTGAGTGTTGACATTCTATTTGTCTGTTCCTAAAAATGTTGTATTTGTATGTAGTGCTGATGTGAACTATGCTATGTAGGCTGCCAAAGAAGGTGAGCCAAGTTGGGAAAGCAATTGGGGACTTGGCAGACCTGGATGGCATATAGAATGCAGTGCTATGAGTGCTCGCTACCTAGGTCACACATTTGACATTCATGGTGGTGGAATGGATTTAACATTTCCTCATCACGAAAATGAGCTGGCACAAAGCTGTGCTGCTGACCCAGAAACACACATAAGTTACTGGGTACATAACGGATTTGTAACTGTAGATGATGAGAAAATGTCTAAATCAATTGGAAACTTCTTCACAATCCGTGAGGTATAATGTGTTGCTAACTTAATATCTTTCTGTTTCATGTAATGCCTTTGCATTTTGTTCACAATCACATGACTCATATTACTGTCATACTGCTTTCAGATTTCTTTTCTTATTTACTCCAATCTCTCTTTCTCTAGGTCTTTAAATCATATCACCCTTTGGCTTTGAGGTACTTTTTGATAAGCATGCACTATCGATCTCAAGTCAACTACTCGTTTGCACAGTTAGATATAGCATCAGATGCAGTCTTCTACATGTATCAGGTTGGCAGATAAGTTAGATTGTTTACTTTTGTTATTGTAAATTCACTGCGTTAACTTTTGATGTTGATAATCAACAATATTATTTTGAAAGCATTGTGTGTGGGTATCCATTTTATTTATTTATATTATTTAAAATTTGTGTTTTAGAGATCACACAACAATTGAGTGTTTCTGGCTTGACTTTTTCTTGCACTTATGAAGCTGATTTTACTACCATAAAACATCTTAGTGGTCTGTCCTAGCTTCTAAAATAAGGTGTGCCAATGGTTGACACATGAACTATAGTTGTCTATTTTAGCGTATTTTTTTAATGTTGGGTTGGTTGTTTCTAGGATTCACTCTACTGTCTCCCTATATGTTTTCACAGTAGGATTTCATGAGAAAGAATTACAGAAAGGGTAACTTAGATATCTTGTGGGACCAGGATTTTGGATGCATAATTGGATTGCCATTTCTGTTAGGGTGACAGTATAAATAGTGCTTGTGTATTTAAAGAAGAATCTGTACAATCCCAACTCATAGTGTTAAGTTGTAATTATAGAGATAGGTGCATCGTGGCCATTGGAGAGTAAATTCAACATTTAGAAACGATACCAACCAAATTGTAGAGTACAACTTGTGGGCGTCAACAACTTTTAGCACAAAATATGAATATGTTGCAACTTGGAAAACCTTTTCAGGACTGAAATCTGAAAATTTTAAGCCTGCTTAGTGTTTCTAGGAATTTATCAACTTTAGAATGATTTCTCTGTTGTATTAATATAGAATCAAATATATGCACAAATAAGTTGCAGACGTAGCCTTCATAAAGTTTGCTATACATACATTGCTTTGCACGACATGGGTGGATTGGTAAGTTGTAGACAGTAGATGTTAATGTGATGATTCTGTTTTGGTTTTTGACATCTCTTATTGATAACTTTGGTCCATTCATCTTCAGACATTGCAAGACTGTTTGGAAGCTTTGTCAGCACCTCAAGAAGCAAATCCAGCTGGTAATCCTGGAATAATTCGAATTCCTCCTGATGCTCAGGAGTGCATCAACAAGTTGCAGAATGATTTCCGCTCTAAAATGTCTGATGACCTTCATACTCCGTCCATACTAAATGCTACTTTCCAAGAAACATTTAGGTTTATAAATGGATCTATCACCAAGCTTAAGGTATGACCTTACCTTACTCCTTTTTCTCCGTTTGACATTGGGAATGAATGATAAAGATCACTTATGGCTAAATTGTTTTCGATGGTTATAGAAAAAAATGCAAAGGAAGCAGATACTAGCCATTCTTGAGGCTCTGTCTCAATTGGAGAGAGAGGTCAAGCAAGTGTTGGATGTCCTAGGCTTATTATCTGCCATGCCTTATTCAGAGGTTTGAATTTCACCTTCTATCTATTTGCCTTGCTCTTAAAAATCAGAATTCAGTTGTCCTTTTATTTTGTAATATTGTTAATGATGCAGGTTTTACGGGAGTTGAAAGAGAAGGCATTGTTTAGAGCGGAAGAGACAGAAGAGAGTGTGCTGCAACAGATAAAGGAGAGAGCAGAAGCCCGGGAAAGAAAGGAGTACAAATTGGGTGATGAAATCAGGAGCAAATTATCTAGTAAGGGCATTGCATTGATGGATGTTGGCAGCGACACAATTTGGAGACCCTGTGTACCGACTGAAAAAGAAAAAGCGCCTGTATCTTCAACATAGTTCATTTGACACCTTTTCTGCCAAAATGACCCCAAACCCATTGTAAAAGATAAGCAAAGAAACTTTACAGTTGTGTTATATTCAAGCTTTGACACGGATTTCATTACTCTGGTGATAAACTGAGATGCTTGTTTTTTCAAATCAAAACCTCATTTTCTCAGAGCCCATATGTTTTGGCTGCGTCTAAATGTACACGTTTTTTTTTTTTGCTTAATTTACACTATTCTGTACGGCAACTCTTATAGTTCAGATTTGTGCGTTAACAATTACTGCACACGTAGTTTCAGGGGCAATTTTAGAATTTTTTTGACACGTATACTAAGCTTGTGCGTTAACTCTTACAACACAGAGTGGTGCGTTAAGATTTAACGCAGAAGCTTAATCAGAGATTAACAAAAAAAAATTGATTAAAAAAATCATGTGCGGTAAATATTACCGATCAGGTATTATTTTTACTTTTTTTTACCAAACTTTTTTTTTTTTAGTACAAATTTTTTTTAAATACAATATATTATGGCACGATAACCGTTACCGCACGGATAAAATTACTACCTCATTGCTCTATGCACAACTAATAGGAGAAAAACCACTACGCTAATAAGTTCCATTGAAATATTTGTAATTTTATTATTATAAGTTACAATCGAACTTGGTTCCACCTCATTTTATCATTAAAAAAACATAATTTCTAATATTTAGTATTCTTATTATTAATATTTTATTATAACATATTTTTAGAAAATAGAATATATGTTTGAAAAAAAGAATATTATCAAAACATCTAATAAAAAATAGAATATTATCAAAACATTTAAAAAAAATTAGAATATTTTAAATTCTTAAAATTTTAAAACAATATTAAATTTTAAAAATATATTAAATTTTAAAAATATATTAAAATTTAAAAATATATTCTCTTACTTGATTTTAGTAAAACTTACATAATAAAGTCTCGCTCACACAAAACGGTCTCAAAATGGATCCAACTTAGTCTGATTTAGATTGATCATCTTTTCTTGGGATTAAGTTCCGGTGAGGATGAATCTTAAGGTGAGGATTAAGGACGATGAACACAAACATTGTTACGCATGAACACACACGTTATAATATATGAACACATTTTCGTCAGTGAACACACAATGTGACATATGAACACACACTTTGACATGCACATACTCTGACGTATGAACATAAAAGTTATGACCAAATCCATGAATACAAAAGTGAGTCTCTTGAGTCTTAACCTCCTCACCGTATTTTTTTCCCTTTTCCTGTCCCAGCACAACACCATAATGCAAGGTACGCGTCCCTTAATGTTAAGTCACTTCAAGTTACACTTTGTTCATCATAATGGTGGGTAGGCCTGCATCATGAACATTCAATTGTAGCTTGAAATTTCATCACATCCATGTCCCACAACGTACCTGATTCCTTGTATTGCATAGATCGATCACAAGTAAGGATAGTGGTTACTGATGATGATATTTTCAATTATTCAGCACAACTGTTTTCTCGCAGGGACAATGAAACGCAAGAATATGAAAACTCGGGATTTGATCATGTAGATCGTCAGTCTAGTACAATGATGTAGCCATTGTATGTAGCATGTCACATGGTTTACATTGCTAGCAGCCTCATACATCCTAGAATGACGCTTTAGTTGTACCACAAAATCTGTCCTGGTTGATCTTATTAAACAGGTGAGCACATCGAATGGTTGTTGTGAGAGGATTGAGAGCCCACCCCAATTCCTATTCAGCGTCCACCTATCCTTACATTGCGTATGGATGCATTCCTTACGCGACGTAAGGATTACAATATTTCAAACGTGTCAACCTGATATAGGAATTGTTGTAATAGGTCGCGTGTCGCTCACGCGTCCCTAAATAGGTCGCGTGATAAATAGAAGCTTTGTAAATAAATTTTAGGTGCCCAAATGAGAAAATTATAGTACATTGATATGCAGTTATTTGTAATAACTTGAGGTCAAAAGGATTCATAGCCATGGAAAAAAAATGAAAGGAAATGAATATAGAAAATTACAATAAGTAAGGTTGGAAAATTAAGATGATTAGCATTGGGAGGTGAGATTAGAGAGTGTTGATGGTGTGTTCAGAGTGAAGGGCTAGCGGGCGCCAAGCTTAGATGCAAGTCGAGGCCAACAAAATGATCAAAAGTGTGTCCATTGGAAAACCTACTCAAAGAAGTGGGCTCATCACGGCCCATATCAATTCCACGCGCCTCCACAACCTGCTCTCGTTGCGCGATTGGGCCTCTGGGATTAGGCACGTGGCATCCGTGGGGTATTTGAAAGGGCGCGTGGGAAGAGCGTGGGATGTAAACCCATGAAGAGGGAGGCTGAAAGAAGGCGGTCATTATGGGAGTTCTTGCGGCGCGTGAGGCGTGAAGCTGAGCGCGTTTGAGTTGTTGACGCTCTTTTTTGTGGGCGTTTTGGTGGCCTCCGAGGGCTTGTGAGTTGGCGAACTCCCGGTAGCAGTACTGACACTCGTACTTGCGTTCCCTCGAGCTTTTCCCACCGCTGATGGACGGCGACGACGAGTACTCTTCTTCCGACGTCTTACGGAGATATATATATATATATACTTAAACGCAACATTTAATTATTATCCTACAAAATAAAAAACGTCAAAAAAACACTGAAACATTATTTAACTACCTTCGTAACGAACACAACAACACACTTCGTCACGAAGCTCATTCCCTCATCCGTTACGGACGAATTTGCACATTTTTGTACAAATTCATCTGTGACGCAGGTAAGCATGAGCTTCGTGACGATCGTTTACTCCAGCTTCGTGACAAAGGTCTTTTTACCTTTTTCTACCGCACAAACCAACAAGATTTTTAGGGTGTGCGAAGAGCTTCGTGACGAATGGGCAGTGGCAGAGCTTCATGAAAAAGGTCATGATATATTCATCCTTGGTGAATTCAAAGATGCTAACTAGATTTTTACGGTGTACTAAATAGAAGCTTTCTAAATAAATTTTAGGTGCCCAAATGAGAAAATTATAGTACATTGATATGCAGTTATTTGTAATAACTTAATAACTTGAGGTCAAAAGGATTCATAGCCATGGAAAAAAGAAGAAAGGAAATGAATATAGAAATTTACAATAAGTAAGGTTGGAAATTTAAGATGATTAGCATTGGAGGCGAGATTAGAGAGTGTTGAAGGTGGGTTCAGAGTGAAGAGCCAGCGGGCGCCAAGCTTAGATGCAAGTCGAGGCCAAGAGAATGATCAAAAGTGGGTCCATTGGAAAACCTACTCAAAGAAGTGGGCTCATCACGGCCCATATCAATTCCACGCGCCTCCACATCCTGCTCTCGTTGCGCGATTGGGCCTCTAGGATCGGACACGTGGCATTTGTGGGGTATTTGAAAGGGCGTGTGGGAAGCGCGTGGAATGTAAACCCATGAAGAGGGAAGCTGAAAGAAGGCTGTCATTATGGGAGTTCTTGTGGCGCGTGAGGCGTGAAGCTGAGCGCGTTTGAGTTGTCGACGCTCTTTTTTGTGGGCGTTTTGGTGGCCGCCGAGGGCTTGTGAGTTGGTGAACTCCCGGTAGCAGTATTGACACTCGTACTTGCGTTCCCTCGAGCTTTTCCCACCGCTGATGGACGGCGACGACGAGTACTCTTCTTCCGACATCTTACTTGTGATATATATATGGACAAGAGACCAAGAGAGAGAAGTGGCTAGCTTCACTAAGATGAAAATTATAAGGGGAGTGGTTGCATGTATGGGACGCTATTTATACACCCATTCATTCGTTATGTTAATTAACTACGTACTTCCTAATTAATTACTCACTCCGTCCCATATTGTTCTTCTCATTTCGAATAGTGTACAATATTCACAGTTGAAGAAAATCTTCTCGTTTTGTCTTGATATATAAGAAAATATGTAGTCATGTGGGGTCTTGTTTGATTCGTATTAATGCGTACTTTAATAATATTAAATTTTTATTATTTATATTAACATAAAACTATAGATATTAAGGATACAAAACATACCTCGTGTAATGAAAAAATATGAAAAACGTCGAACAATATTAAAAGTGAGAGTACTTCGAACTAAAAGGCGTGTACATGCATTTTCTCTGCACATGTACGACAATATAAACAAACTCAGTTTCATTTTTTATACGATTTTGATTAAAAACAAAATCAACGTACATGTATTTAGTCAAATACGAAGAGGAACAAAAAGGACTGCAGGTTGTCTGCACAGCTGCACATCCGCCAACCGATGTCCTAGATTACATTAGATTTCAGTCGGCTATCAATTACCATTTTGCCCCCATCCTGCCTCCTCAATTATCGTCTTCTATAGGTAACCCCTCAAATTGGCCATGCATTCTAGTGGAGTAGTATTAAAATAAGCGGAATTTGTGCAAGTATATCATACTCCGTATTGTATAAGTCACTAAAAATACTCCTTTCACCCAAAGTATAGATCTATCTTGTCCCGATATAGTCCCATCTCGTCCCTCATAGAGGATGTCGATGTGAATTTTATTTCATAAATATCTCTATTTATATGTTAGAAAAAATTATAAATTTTTAATATTATTAAAGTACTCGACGACACGAATCAAACAGGACTCCACATTACTATGTTACTAAATTCTCTTAAATTTTGAGTAATGTTAAGAAATAAGATGACGTATTTTGTTATGGATCGCATTTGGATTAGATTGTTTAAAGCTAACTACTCCCTCTGTCCCTAAATGATAGTCTCATTTCACTCCGGCACATTTGCCGATGCACGTTTTGTATCGTTAATATCTCTAACTACAAGTTGGTAAAAATTATAAAATTTTGATATTATTGTAGTGTTCATTGAAACGAATCAATCAAGATCCCACATGACTATATTTTTTCTTATATATTGAAAGATATTTACAAGATTCTCTTGAACTGTAAATAGTGTCAAAAGCAACAATGAGACTATCATTTAGGGACGGAGGGAGTAGGTTTTAGTCTCCCGGCTAGCTAATTCATAAGTAACCATCATTTATAGTTGATAGCTAGGTTGCTTATATTATTTAAACGCAATATTAGGAACTTATAATATATAAATGTGCACGTTCTCCGGCTAGTAATTCAATAACTAGATAGATTAGTCTCCAAAGATTAGTTACATTGAATCTAATACTAAAGTCCAAACCGCATTATGTCTTCACATGCATGCCACTATCAAAAGTTAGACATGCGTAGTACTCCCTCCGTCCCATATTATAGATCTCGTTTGTTGTTATCGAGGTAAATTAAGGAAGAGAGAAAGAAAAGTGGAGAGGAGAGAGATTGTGAGTGAGTGTGAATTTTTATGTAGGAAAGAGAAGATAAAAAAGTGAATTGGTATGAGTTTTAATTTAAAAAGGAGAAAAGAGAGTGTAGATTGATGTGATATTGATAATAAGACAAAAGATAAAAAAAGAAAGTAGGATCTATATTTTGAGACGCCCAAAATGAAAAACGTGATCTATAATATGGGACGTAGGGAGTAATTAGCCTAGCTAGTACAGAGTAATTACTTTTGTGTTAAACTGAACATATGAAGGAAATAAATATTATTATTAATAATCATCAATCAATCTCAATCTAACATATAGAGTCGCCGGCAATCTAGGTTTTGTGATGCATGTGACATACGTTGTTGGCCGGCCGGTTGATCTACTTCACATTATTGGCTACTTTATATTCCCCTCCTTTTTAATTTCTATCCCTAATCCCACAAATCAACATTAGATTAACATTGTTTTCATGATTAAGGCACCAATTAATCAATCTGAGAGGGGAAACTATGAACGTACCATCTTGTTTAAAGAAGGCGAAACAATCTAGTAACACCGTTTTTTACTCTGGACAACATCAACTCTTTCGATACAGGGTGTCCAAAGGATTGAACCCGGTTTTTTTTTATCCTTTTGATATGGCGTGTCGAAAGGCTCCGCTTCAAACAAATCAAATAAAAAATTTAATTAATTAAATGAATTTTATAAACCGGTTCAAAAACATTTAACTCTTTCGACACGGGTTAGGTATTAAAAAATCCTACCTTTCGACAGGGGTTAAGTATTAGAAAAAACCTACCTTTCGACATGGGGTGTCCTAAAGAATTAGGTACAAAAAAAGGCTTGGTCTATATGTACACGTTTTTTGGGCTAAATGCACACTATTCTGTGCGGTAACATTAGCAGCACACTTCTGTGCGGTAACATTAGCAGCACACTTCTGTGCGGTAACATTAGCAGCACACTTCTGTGCGGTAACTGTTAACGCACCAATTGGTTCCGGGGCATTGTTGGAAATTTTTCTGAAACCTACACGAAGCGGGTGCGGTAATAATTACCGCACAGATCTGTGCGTTAACAATTACCGCACCGGATTAATACGAGATTAAGCAAACAAAAATTTAACTTCTGATTTACTTAAAACCTGTGCGGTAATTGTTACCGCACATGATTTATTTTTTTTAAAAAACAAATAAATTTAAAAAATAATAATTAAATAATTAATAAACCTGGCTGTGGAGGTCCTGTTGGCTATGGAGGTTCCGTCGACAACGACGCCATGGCTGGTTGTGGAGGAAGAAGAAGAGGAAGAAGTGGAGGTGCCACTGAGGTACAGTGGTGGTGCCCGGAGCCGGCCCGATTCCCGACGAAGACCCGATCTGGTTTCGTTTGGATCCGATCCGGTTCTGCCTCAGCCCGCCCCGTTACCCAAAGCCCAACCCGCCCCGATACCCGCAGCCCAACCCGCCCCGATACCCGCAGCCCAACCCGCCCCGAGGCGAAGAAACCGAAAGCGACCCGCCCAAAACCTCGGTCCCCGGCCCGCTACTCGAGCAAATAGAAGGTTGAATACACAAACCGAGGCTCAAACCGAGGCGCAACCGGAAGATTTTGAGACCCCCGTAGATCTACGTCAAGTATGTATTTTTTATTAAATATTTTTAACGTTTTTAATGCTTTTAAATAATTTAATTATTTTATTTCCTAACGTTATGAGATTAATTATTTAATTTCATAACGTTATGAATTTAATTATATTTGATAACGTTATGAAGATTTTTAATAAATTTCGTAACGTTATGAATTTAATTAATTTAATTATTTTATTTCGTAACGTTATGAAATTAATTAATTAATTTCGTAACATTATGAAATTATTTTATTTGGTAACGTTATGAAATTAAGTAATTTATTTCGTCACGTTATAAAATTATTTTATTTGGTAACATTATGAAATTAATTAATTTATTCGTAACGTTATGAAATTAATTAAATTTCGTAACGTTATGAAATATAATAATTTCATAATGTTATGAAATATGACATTCTATATTGTAACATTAATGAATTAATTATTTTATGAAATATGACATTCTTCTCTTATTTTGTAACGTTATGAAATTATTTTATTTCGTAACGTTATGAAATAAAATAATTTCATAACGTTATGAATTATAAGTATATAAAGTATTGAAATTAGGCGAATTATAACGTTAATTTCGTAACGTTATGACCAGAATGTTTAGAAATTAGAGATGATTTTGATTAGGATTGACGTTACGACAACTGTCTGTAACGTTACGACGTCATGAAAAAGACGTTTTGGAATTCGACGTTATTTTTGTAACGCTATGAAAATAACGTTACGCTATAACAACGACATTAGGGTGTGCGAGATACGATGGCTTCTAGTGGGTTTGTCCCGGGGGCTCCTGTTGCTGCAGAGCGTGTTAGGAGGACGAAGATTACAGCGTCCATACGTCAGAGTTTTGCTACTGCGCGAGACCAGCTGATAGCTTCTAGTTCGACACCCACTGTTGTTACTGGGGCAGTTACAGATACTGAGGAAGTTAGGGATTCTAGTCTAGTTGTTGATCCGTCGGCTGTTGATGAGGGTTACAGTGAGAGTGAGGAGGAGGATATGGACGTCGATGATACAGCTGTTGATTTGGATGATGATATGCTGGGAGACGGTGAGGGTTTAGGTACAGATTATATTGTATCTTTTCCCGACATACCGACAGATCAGCTTAGGAGAGACGACCCTCCTATTATTTCGGATGACCATGCTGGTATGGGCCCTTCATCGCCAATTGTTACTGATTTAGCTCCTTCGTCTCCTACGCCAGATGTACCACCTCCCCCGACTGATGATGTACCGCATCCGACTCCTACTGCTCCACCTCATGTACCACCTCCCGTTGCAGATCCTGTACCACCATCCGATGCACCTTGGATGAGTGGAGGTCCTGTTACAAATGAGTTGCTGAGGAGTTACGAGACGCACATCGCCAGGGCTATTTATGAGCTTACAGTTGTTGATCCTCCCGCACCCGTGATTCTAGCTGGCCCCCGTCCTCTTCCCGCATTTAGACAGAGACAGTAGAGAGGCCGAGGAGCTCAGGCTGATCATGATGTTGCTGATGCAGACACAGCTGATCCTCCAGCACGAGGTGGACGCGCTCCACGCGGAGGACGAGGACGTGGACGTGCTGCAGAGTCTGCTGATCTTCCTGAGCCTGCTGATCTTCCAGAGCCGTTGATCTTCCAGAGGGCGAGGCTCCTCTTGATTTGGTATGTATTTGAACTATAATGTTCATATGTGAAATATTTTGGCATTCTGTAGAAGTAACTGTGTTATTTTTTTACTTTTTTTTTCAGACAGGGAAGGTCGTCAAGGTTCACTTCCACACCGCCTACTGCACTCCACTAGAGGATTTTAGGAGACCCGGTCCAGATTCGTGGTTTCAGCTTGCAGAGCGATCTGGATTGACTGATCTGCGATATTTCGGGTCCGGTCCTGTCGATCATGTCTTGGTTTGTGCTTTCGTCGAGAGATGGCACCTAGAAACCAACACATTTCATTTTCCATTTGGAGAGATTGGTCCTACACTTCACGATGTGCTTGAGATCCTGTTGCTGCCTATACATGGGAGGAGTTGTAGTTCAGGTTTGAGTAAGGAGGAGATCTTCACTTTTGTTGCTGGGATGCTTCACGTAGAGGAGGCACTGGTAAAGTCTTGGAATAGGGCTGGAGGCATTCCTTTGGGTTATCTTCATGACAAATTGAAGCTTATGATGCAGATGGAGGATGGACAGAGAGATGAGAGCCTCGTTGCGTCTATGTACTTACTGTTGCTTCTCGGCACTACAGTTCTAGTGGACAAGTCGACTACAACAGTCAAGCATTGGTGGTTAGTTCTTTTGGCCGACCACAACAGCACTGGCCGATATGCTTGGGGAGCTGGAGTGTTAGCTCATCTGTATCGCAACCTTGGACAAGCGTCGAGGCGATTGGCTATGGGGATGGGGGAGTTCTGGCATTCTTTTGCGGGTTAGTACGCAAATAACTATACGATTGGCTATGTTTAGGAAGTCGAGTTCTAATTATCTTTTTTTGCAGTCGTGGATCTGGGCTTATTTTCCACATTTTCGTGGACATTTTGTGACGGATCCACTTTCTATGGACCACGCCGCAGCTGCTATGAGGGAGGGCGGAGAGGTGCCACAAGTTAAGAGCACAGATCGTTTGGTTGCCATTCATGGCATGCTTGACCGTGTTCGTTATGAGGAGGTCAGATTTTAAGAATGTGTGCTTTTGTTATATTATGTGAATGTAAACTATACTAACTGTGTTGTAATGTTTTGTTGCAGGTTAACTGGTTTCCCTTTTCAAATGTGGATTTCAGACTTCCATAGTACGCCCCGTCTTTGTTTGAGGGCATTCTCCGTTGTATGGACATCGAGGAGCTCTATCAGCCATGACGCCTGCTGCGACAGTTTGGACATGTGAAGGGTATCCCAGATCCTCCCCCGGAGCCCATCCAGGTGACACGTAACAACAGGCTGACACATTATTCAGTTCACTTTGCCAAGGATCTGATTGGTGTGTGGGATCAGGACCCCATGCTTTTGTTACAGATTCGGGAGCCACGAGCGACCTACTATTGGGCAGTCACAGATGATTATATCGATTGGTATGATCGAGTTTCTCATCCTCTGGTGGATCCCAAATCACGTAGACTCGATCGTCCACTTGGCCCGCTGCGTATCCCACCTTCGGTTGACAGTTTTGCGGTACGATTATAACTTTGATTAGTCATATTCATTCTTAAATTAGTATATTTCATTGTAATCTTTTGATATGTTGTTAATATAGCGGAGCCAACACGTGACTTGCGAGATCCGAGCTTTCTTGGAGACACCACCAGAGAGGAGGCCTGCAAATATCGATGAGTTCATGAGGCGTCTCCTTGGAGTTTTGACTGACGAGGCTCCACTGATGGGTCCAGCTCCGGTTCGTCAATCTCAGCTTTTTCGGCATTCAATCCACGAGGAAGGGCAGGGTAGTGGGAATGAGGGTCGTGACTTGGAGTGATGTATAGTTTGTTTGGATACTATGTTGTGGTAATGTTTGGTTCACTTTTGCTTATTTATTTTGGGCTTTTCTTAAAAATGCGAGAAAATGGTCACAATCGCAAAAAATGATTAAAAACTACTAAACGTGACTAATAACGACAAATAACGACTCAAAACGAACAAAAACCACCAACAACGAATCGAAATGACTAAAAATGACCAAGTACGTCAAATATTGATAAATGGTTCAAAACGTCTCGAAAACGAAAAAAACCGACTCAAAACGATATAAAACAAGCCAAAATGTAATTTGAAGCAATTCTGAAAAAGTTGTCAAAATGTGGCCAAAATGAGCAAAACTTAGCAAAACCTGAGTTTTTTGAAAACGACGAAAAACGACCAAGAACGTCAAATATTGATAAAAAAAATGGTTCAAAACGTCTCGAAACGACTAAGAAACGAAAAAACCCGACTCAAAACGATATAATACAAGCCAAAATGTATTTTGAAGCAATTCTGAAGAAGTTGTAAAAATGTGGCCAAAATGATGCCATAATATGGCCAAAATGAGCAAAACTTGATTTTTTTGAAAACGACGAAAAACGACCAAGTACGTCAAATATTGATAAAAATGGTTCAAAACGTCTTGAAACGACTCAGAAACGAAAAAACCCGACTCAAAACGATATAAAACAAGCCAAATCGAAATGTGGATAATGGATAATGGATAATGGATAGTGGATAGTGGATAATGGAAAATGGATAATGGATGTCATATGTTGATAGTTTGGGGCCATATCGTTTTAACGCCTTCAAACGATAAAAATCGAAATTTTGAAATTGTAACATGACAGCAAATAGGGCCAATAGTTGTTTTCATTTGTCGGAATCGAAAAATTATTATCGAAAACGTCAACGGGCCTAATAAGGCCTAATGAATTTTGAATGAGGCCCAAACACAAAAAACGACATAAAACGGCTTAATCAGACCTTAAAACATAAAAGTCAAGAAATGTAACATTAATATTTGAGCATTACCAATCAAACGCTATCGTTTTTATAAGAAACTAACAACATTAACACTTAGAAGTATGTAAACGAAGACTTTCACCTATATGCTATTACTCTCAAGTATATAAGTTGTATAGTTATACTCATATGTGTGTGATACCACTTTGTTACTAAAATGAAGTTCATATAATGTTATTATTTCATCATATAACATTAGTTTAACACTTAATTGTTATCGTTTAACTCAACTTACCTCGTATTTCATTAGTATAATATGATTTTTTATCATATAACTCTTCGTAATCTCATATTACATTAGTAAAACTTGATAAAATCATTCACAAAACTCTCAATAACGACATATTTCAGTAGTATAACATTACTTTGGCTCATAAAACTTTTAATAATATCAAATTGTATAAGAAAACAACATAAAAAATGAATTTTTATGTAATTAGGGTTGGTACTAGAACATTTACCGCACCAACCCTAATACCCTAAACCCTACAAACAACAGAAACCCAGATTCTGGGTATAAGGGTTGGTGCGTTAACAATTAACGCACACATTCTGTGCGTTAATTGTTAACGCACCAAAATATTGGGCTGGGCTGAATTTTTGGGCTGGGCTTTTTGTGCTGGATCTTGACGAAGCTGTGTTATCAGTTGTGCATTTATTGCTAACGCACCACCACATTTTGTGACGTTTACACATCTAGCACATAGTTGTAAATCACTTATTTTCCTTGAGTGTGTTACAGCTACTACACAGCTGTAAGTCACTTTTGGATGGTCGAATTACGTTATTGGGCCTTTGCTGTTGTGGACCTTTCGTCTACATCGGCCCAAATCTAAGTTACCCTAGTAAAACCTCGTCTATAAATTCAGTGCCTCAGTGAACCCTATTATCTCATTCTCACTGCGCCGTAAAATAATTAGGTTTGAAGTTCTTACTCTGTATTTTAATGAAAAGTCTCATTTTTACTGATTTTGTTAGATATCTTCATAGTTTCTAACATGTTTTCTTACTTTGTATTACAGATTCAAACAACCATGGCATCATCTTCATCCTCCCCAGTTCCAGCAGAAGGCAGTGAGATCCAGTGCTCGAGTAGAAGGTGCTCAAAGACAATCAAGGTGTTCACTGCTAATGACAAGAAAAATCCCCATACGTATGGACGAAGGTTTGTTACATGCGACTGTAACTATAGGATCGTGTATTTTGAGCCAGAATACGACCGTCATCATCTCCGAGTCATAGCCAAACTGTTGAAGGAACACACTGACATGGAGCTTAAACTACATATTTTTCACAGGTTCAAGGATAGAGAATCAACCTTATTCCACCTTGGAGTGAACTTTCCCAATGAATATGGCCGTGGTCCTCCTTCCCTTGATTCCGATTAGGATGTAATGTTGTTATGTGTCTTGAAAGTTGTTTAGTCTTTGTTAAGTCTGTGTTTAGGTTCAATTTCAAGAATGAGTCTGTTTTATTTTCTAATGAGTCTGTTTCAATTTATGCTGAGTCTGTTGAAGTTTCTTGAGTGTCTGTTTTAATTTAAGCTAAGTCTGTTGTAGTTTGTGGATTGTCTGTTTTAATTTAACAAGTAATCCCTTGTAGTTTAAAGATCAAGTCCTTACATATTATAAAGCAATTCCAATTGAAGTATTAAAGATCAAGTCTACTAAACTATTACAAATCAAGTCATGTAGTCTATACGCTTTCCAGCTGTAAAGCGGTATTGTCGAAACAAGTCCAATTGGCCAACATATATCCCTTCCCACTACATGATGTTGTTATCTGCAAATCTTCTCCACGAACTGGAACAATGTGGCAATGGTGCCCCGTCACGGAGCCAAACCTAGATATAGAAAGACAAATAATCAATAAGTATAAATGATTTCGACGTTTCATGACGTTTGTTTAGATTACCACATAGTCTTACCGGTATCCAATGATTGTTGCGTCCGACAAGAGCTATCGCAAAAATCTTCTGTGGAGGACCAGGGCTCACAGTAGACTGCCTTATTGGCAAGCATAAACACGGCGCATCCCAGGATAGTTGCACTAAACCAACATTATACATTGTGGCAAACACCAAGCCCATAAATGGCATGTCCAGCCAAAATGGTCTCTCACAAGGAGTTCTCATGTAGTTAACTTGAGCAATAAGATCATCCCATGTTCCTTCCTGTAGTCCACGTCGTATGGGCTCCCATGTCTCTTTGTTTCCAAGAAGCTTCGCTGCCAACGCAGCACGGATCATACGATAATGACTCTGTTGCATACCCGTAAGTAGAGCCATAGACCGATACCCACAATGTCCGTCTGAACGCACATCTTTCACGGATCATACGATAATGACTCTGTTGCATACCCGTAAGTAGAGCCATAGACCGATACCCATAATGGCTTCTTCAATCTCTTCTTCATCTTCTTCTTCCTCTGTTTCGTTTCGATCTGGATAACAAGCTCTCAGGGGCACGGCATTCATGTCTTCGTCTTCTAAATCGATGGTCTCTGAAAACAATGGTTCAGGTTGGGATTGTGATGGCAAACGAATCTGCAGGATCGAATATATGAGGCTGAAAACGTTCTCTTGGGGTGGATGTTGAGGAAGTCGATGTGGAGATGGCTTCGAGAGATCGTTGTGGCAGACGATCGATCGAACCTTGGCCTTCGACAAGTGTTATCTACCTTGACTCAGTCGTCGATCTAGGTAGACTAGCTTGACTCGGACACGATAAGCAAGTGACGTCTTTTAGAAAGACTCTCTTGACTCGAAGTAACCCAAGGAATCCACCTAGGGTTCTTTCAAGGTTTTGAAGTCGAACTATGTATAAACACAGATCGATCTGACAGGTGGCCAATATCAAACCAAGCGTTGACTTCTTGCAATTCAATATCAAACCAGGACAATATCAAACCAAGCGTTGACTTCTTGCAATTCAATATAACCAAAGCTACAACTAAAGACGTTAAAACAACGTCAAAACTAAAAACGTAAATCTCAATTCTCAATTTGTCTAATCTGCCTAAAACCCTAGAAAAACACACATTAAATAGCCTTCACGAATGGCTTGATTCCCAAGAAAGAAAACCCTAGAAAAACACACATTAAATAGCCTTCACGAATGGCTTGATTCCCAAGAAAGAAAACCCTAGAAAAGCCCTAAAATTTTAAAACTTGTTCTGATCATGGAGGCCTCGTCCAATCTCGAATGGGCCTCAAATTTGGACACAATGAAGATAAGCCCAAGTAATGAAACATATCCAAAGGAGAGCTTAATCTGATCTTCTGTTTGCCCAAACGAACAGAAACAAGTTCGGTCCTTGCAGCAGCCATATCTTGGTCATTGGGCCTCTGTTGGGCTTCAACTTTGGACACGGCCAAGATAGGCCCAAGAAGTATATTCTGACTCAAGATCTTCTCAAATGGACGCCCGAGCCATCCATGCCACTCTGCCCTAGATCCAGCTCATCTTTGACAACATCGCGTCTTATCATCTTCCCGACCTTCAGCTCGGCTACGGGATCGCATCACGGGTTATTCTGGGAGACGATCCAGTGTACGTACATCATCCTCCTCCCCTTGAAAAGGATTCGTCATCGAATCCTCTTGCTCTTCTAACTTCAGCTCGTCTTGAAAATGGGGCCCTTTTGAGCTCACCCATACAGTCATGGGTGCCAAAGATGAATAATGCCCCAGCTCTTGATGAAGCTCCGACGTACGTACATCATCCTCCCTTCCTTTGAAAAGATTCGACCTCGAATCTTCTTGACCTGCAAAAAGGAGCGCCAAGTAACAAGTATCTGGACACACAACAAGACATAAATATTTACTTGAATCGAGCAAAGCTTGAAGTGTAGTACTAGAAGTCATGCTTGTAAAAGTGAGAAAACTTCCCTTCATATTGCGCAACCTATCTTCTAGAGTCATAAGCACATAAATAGCACATGAATGATTAGCTATGACTCTAAGAAGGCAAGATGCACAATCATGGATACCAATGAACGACAATCCTAAGCCTAAGTGCAAAGGATATACCAAGATGCAAGCAATAACTATGCCACCTTTCTTTCTATTCCCATTCGGATTCCTAAACATGTTAGGCATAATATAATAAGTATACGGGAATGAGAAAGAATCATTGAGACATGAATGCAACCTATATGATGTATCTTTAAATGGAGCATGATAGTACTTGGTAGAAGACTGATCATATACAACAAACTCATGAGAGACAAGAGAGTTTGTCTTGTAATCAGTATGCACATTAGATGAAAACCAACATGCACAGTTTAAGCTCTTCTTCTTATGCCTATGTATGTGCTTAATAGTGCTACTACAAACAGAATAGGCATTCCTATGCAAACCAACAAGCATACGAAACAGGGGAAACACATGATGCATGAGATATGAATATCGAACACTATGCATATATGCAACAGATGGCATAGACGACAAATGAGAAGAGGAAAGGGTAAAGGATCCTTCCCAGAAATGATGATTCCTCAAGTGGATGGCAGAAAGGCTCTTCTTAGCTATGTTAAGCTCATCGACATCTTCTGAGGTGATGACATCCTTGTTGGCCTCTTCTACTTCTTTTCTTGGCTTCTGGTTGTCCTCCTCTACAGCCTGCTCTACAACAATGTTCTGGTTCCGAGCTCCTTCGTCTTGAGCCTTTCCAGGGACTACATTCAGGGCTTTTTCCCCTACTTCTTTGGCGACTTCTTCAATCACATCCTGGACGTTTAGTTGCAACTCCATTTTGACATCAACGTGTGCCACTTCTCGGACGTCCTCCTTTCCATAAGCATTGACAACATCTGAGGTTTGGGTTTCATCATCTTCATCCTCGTAGATGTAGTTGTGATTTGGGAAAATATCAACTAAGTGACCTCTTCCTCCACACATAACACATATGATGTCACGTGTTCGAATTCGAGGTTGCAGAGCTGAACCATACTGGTCATAAGGATTGCTAGCAAATATCTTAGGTGAGTCATAAACTCCCTCGGTTTGCACCAAAGAGTCAGAAGAAAAACCATAGGAGTCATAATAGTAATGTTCATGCTCGTACCTCATATGTGGGTTCATGTCATGAAAATCAAGTCTTTGATCCTCTAGTTGTTGCACATCCTCACAATATGAAAGATCATCATAGTGGTAGACCCTAGTTTTCTCATTGAAGCTCACCTTCTTCTTCCTTCTTTGAACAATCCCGTATGTCGCTCCATAAGCTTTGGCTCCATAGTAGTCATATCCTGAGCGGTTCATCGACAAGTATTGACCATGTGAGTAGCTCATGTCCTCCCAGTTGGCATATCTATGATCAGTCCAACCAACGCCAAACGCTTGACGATCCATGAGCTTAGGTTTGGCTTTGGAACGAAGATGATTTGTGTATGGGGGGGGGGGGGGGGGGGGGGGGGGGGGTCGGCCGACTCTGTTTGTAGGGTTTCAAGAGTCTCTTCAAATTTTGGAGGCTTGCTTTCCAAGAATAAAATCCCTACAAGAGAATAAAGGAAAGGAAATAAAATCTAGAATATCTAAAAAGGAATTAAAAAGGAAAATAAGAAAATAAAAGAAAATCTCAATATGGTTAGATAAGATCTCACCAACTTGGTAACAACTTATCTTCCAAGTAAAGAATATCTTTTATTTTCGTAAAAAGAAAAGAAAATAAAACAAATAACAAGATATGGTAACAAGAAGATCTTCCCCTTTTTTTTGTATTTTTGGAAAAATGAGGTGGGAAGGGGGAAGGGCCACTCGGCCGGCCCAAACGTCAGCCCACTAGGCGCGGCTGCGCGCACCTCGGTGTGCGTGCTCCCGCTCGAGCGGTGGGTCCCACCTTGCCAACTTGGCGATTCTCCTCGTAATCTTCCCCATCAAGATTGTTAGCCCACTTGAAATAAAAGAGACAAAATTAGGTTAACGTTTAATTTCGCATCCCTAGGCTCGAAATTCCTCACGCTTTCCCTTTTCAGAAGGTTCTCTCTCGGTTTGGGCTCGGGATGAGGTTCTGGCTAAAACAGGATCTTCCAAAAGTCAATAGAAGATTCGGTTGAGATTATGCCGCAAAGAATTTTGAACAATAATTTTCGTAAGAAAACGAAAAAATGCAAGATTCAATTCGAAAATCTCTAGAGCCGCCCCCGGGCGGGAAGGCGCCGGGGCGGAGTTCGAGGCTCAACTTTTAATAAACAAGGATACTAGCCTAAAACGTTCTCACCTTAGCCGGATTTCTCTCCGGATAGTCGGGTAATAGGAAACTCTTTTTTTTAAATGGCCGACTGGCCGTAAAAGGGTAGGGAGCTTGAAAACGCTTCCCGCTCGTTTGCCCTTTTTAAAATTCGAATTAAAAAAAGATTTTTCTGATTTTCTTCCGAAAATAGTTGCACAAAATCTTAACAGAAAATCTTCAAACCTGATTCTTCCCTTGATTTATGGGTTGGTTAGGGTAAGAATGGATTAGGGTTTTGGGCTCACCCTGGCCGTCCGCCGTCCCTAGGCTAAGACGCCGCTCGCTTCTCTCGGATACACTCTCCTCTCCGGCGCTCGTCACACGTTTTGAGGAGGATTTAGCCGAAACAATTTCTCACCCTCTCGACTTTAAAGGTAGATCTGAACAAAATGCACCTGAGTGAGTAAACTTCAAGCAAAGGGAATACGAAACTAGAACGTTTTACCTCGTTTAGCTCTGATACCAAATGATGGCAGACGAATCTGCAAGATCAAATATATGAGGTTGAAAACGTTCTCTTGGGGTGGATGTTGAGGAAGTCGATGTGGAGATGGCTTCGAGAGATCGTTGTGGCAGACGATCGATCGAACCTTGGCCTTCAACAAGTGTTATCTACCTTGACTCAGTCGTCGATCTAGGTAGACTAGCTTGACTCGGACACGATAAGCAAGTGACATCTTTTAGAAAGACTCTCTTGACTCGAAGTAACCCAAGGAATCCACCTAGGGTTCTTTCAAGGTTTTGAAGTCAAACTATGTATAAACACAGATCGATCTGACAGGTGGCCAATATCAAACCAAGCGTTGACTTCTTGCAATTCAATATAATCCAAAGCTACAGCTAAAGACGTTAAAACAACGTCAAAACTAAAAACGTAAATCTCAATTCTCAATTTGTCTAATCTGCCTAAAACCCTAGAAAAACACACATTAAATAGCCTTCACGAATGGCTTGATTCCCAAGAAAGGAAACCCTAGAAAACCCCTAAAATCTTGAAACTTGTTCTGATCATGGCGGCCTCGCCCAATATCGAATGGGCCTCAAATTTTGACACAATGAAGATAAGCCCAAGTACTGAAATATATCCAAAGGAGAGCTTAATCCGATCTTCCGTTTGCCCAAACGAACAGAAACAAGTTCGGTCCTTGCAGCAGCCATATCTTGGTCATTGGGCCTCTGTTGGGCTTCAACTTTGGACACGGCCAAGATAGGCCCAAGAAGTATATTCTGACCAAAGATCTTCTCAAAGGGACGCCCGAGCCGTCCATGCCACTCTGCCCTAGTTCCAGCCCATCTTTGACAACATCGCCTCTTACCATCTTCCCGACTTTCAGCTCGGCTACGGGATCGCATCACGGGTTGTTCTGGGCGAAGATCCAACGTACGTACATCAGATTGTGATCCGAAGTCGAACGACACTTGACTTGCTTGCTTTTTAGGACAAGTTGGTCGTTTACTTTGCCTATTTGCCTTCTTCTTTGCGACTTTTTGTGCATTCTCAGTATTTGTTAAGTCTTCTCTAACGTACTCGTGGTAACTCTTTTCCCTCTTTTCTCTCGGAGGAGAATTCCCATTTGGCTGCTTCTCCTTGTTCTTTGATCCCGACGGCCTTCCTTTTCCTTTCCTAAACAAGTTTGTTGGCTCTACCAAAGAACTTTCTTCCGGATGCTCCAAGTCAATGTGACATCCATGAAGCAAATTGCCAATTATTTCTACACGTTAGAAGAAATAATATGGTGGTCCAAATTAACAACTAAACAAACAAAGATACCTGTTTGTAGTCCTTGTGTGAAAGTGAAGAGTGTAGTCCGTCCACGCTCTAACTATGAACTTCTTGTACGGAGTAAACCAATACTTTTCAACGTAACCAAAAATGCCCTTCTTCCATGAATCTCTCAGCTTACTCAGCCTCTCTTCATAGATTTGTTCAGTGCTCGAGCAAAATATCCCCCAACATTGCGTAACAAAGTTCTCCGCCCTTTTAGTATTTTTAATCACTTTTTCTGCGTGTGACTGGATGTTGTGCTTAATGTGCACCCAACACAATAGTTGCTTGACTTCAGTGTCTTTGAACACAAGTTTGATTGCTCTCAACAAATCCTTCTCACAGTCGGTCATTATAGCCTTCGGCATCACTCCCAAATTTCGACACAACTCATGAACGCACATCATCACAAACTTGTAATGCATTACTGTTTCCTGAACCATGAATGCATATGCGATGTTGAACGTCTTGTGCGTGCAAGTGAAACCAACCATCTCCACTAAAGCCATATCATACCTATTTGTCTTGTATGTGGCGTCCATGATAATCACGTGAGGAAACTTCCTGAACAAACGCATCGACTCCGGGTGAGCAAAAAAAAGGACTTCAACCTCATTCGTCTTCGTGTTCCTCAAAGGTTGACAAAAATACTTGTTCTCTTTCAGAAAATTTAGAGACCACTGAGTAACCGACAATTCACCACGATCTTCAAAATTGATCTTCTACGAAAAATTGGCAATTTGCTTCATGGATGTCACATTTTGCGGGTCTCTTTTCCTAAGCTGAATAAGTATGTTTTTTGGCGTCTTGCGATCATCCCCCGCTTCCCTTGCTATTTTCTCCTCCTCTTTGCTCATTCTACCCATGAATGAATTCCCATGAAAACTAGTAGGAAGGGTGTGGTTGTGACGACCTTCTACAACATTCACGATCCATTTATAACTATATGGCCCTTCTTTGATACGAACCCCATATAACTCGAATGTACAACCACATTTCTTCGATTTTCGGTCACGAATCCTCAGAACCGGCAATTCTGGATTTTTTAAATTCACTTTCGGCCTACCCGATCTTGGTTTTCCAAACCTATCGCATACTAAATCAACGCAGAATTTGCTAGATGTACGATGTACCAAAACTATCATCAAATCCCTTGCTCTCTGTTTTGTCCATTCCATCATCTCTTCCTTACTATCCCACATTTGCGCAGTACTAAAATGTGGTCTAAAGTCTTCTTCCTATATTGATTAAACTACATTACTTAGATACGAAATTTTAACTAATTAACCTAAATATCACGCAATTAAATACAAAATTTTAATTCATAATATACTAACCAAAATCGGTAACGGAGTCCAATCGTCTAATGCAATTGATACATTTGCTTCGCCTTCTCCTCTCCTTCGACTTCTTCTTCGTCCACTTCCTCATCGACTTCTTCGTCTTCTTCGTCCACTTCCTCTTCTTGATCCACTTCGTATTCTTCTTCCACGACCCCTGATATCCAATTGTCGTTACCATCATCCTCACTACTCTCATAATTATAAGACATTATGGTGTGCATTGCAAAACTTCAACAAGAGAGCCCTTGTTTATATACAAGCAAAAAAATGTCCGTTTACATTTTTAGACCGTTGGTGCGGTAATAGTTAACGCACCAACGGGCATTTTTTCAAAAAAATCCTATGCGGTAACTATTACCGCACATATATAATAATATTTATTAATATTTTTAAAATTTTATTTGTCTTTTCAAATAATTATTAAAAAAATAATATCTTATGCGGTAACATTTACCGCACAGGTTTATTCATTATTTAATTATTATTTTTAAAATTTATTTGTTTTTTTAAAAAACCAAATCTTGTGCGGTAACAATTACCGCACAGGTTTTAAGTAAATCAGAAGTTAAATTTTTGTTTGCTTAATCTCGTATTAATCCGGTGCGGTAATTGTTAACGCACAGATCTGTGCGGTAATTATTACCGCACCCGCTTCGTGTAGGTTTCAGAAAAATTTCCAACAATGCCCCGAAACCAATTGGTGTGTTAACAGTTACCGCACAGAAGTGTGCTGCTAATGTTACCGCACAGAATAGTGTGCATTTAGCCCAAAAAACGTGTGCATATAGACGGAGCCCAAAAAAAACTATCTTTCTGCACAGGGTGTAAAAAAAACTACGTTGCGAAAGGGTCTAGGTTGTTTTTTTTAAAACGACTATATGTCTAACGGGTATATCGATGATTTTCGTTATATAATCCAAAATTTTGTATACAAATTGACAACCAAAAAAATCACTAATTACAAAAAATGACATATTCAAGCGATTCACGTAATTCATCAGGGAGGCTAGGTGGAAACAAAAATCGGAGAGTTATTCAAGCGAGACGTCGGTCGACGAGGACGTTGATTTGTTAGCGCCGATAGATGTTGTATATTTCAAAGTAAGTAAATACAATTTGTTTACAATATTTAAATTTAATTCATATTTATCATATGCTTGTTGCTGTCTTTGATCTAATTTGAATGATTTTATGCTAAAGTATTAGAGGAGGTTTCAATCGGATATAAGTCACGGTACAAAATGCAACGTTAGTATTCACGTAATACACGATAATATTCACATTCTATATTATACGGCATTGTTTATAATTTGAGCGATGATAATTTGAACTTTGTAAGTAAGTCCCACGATGACAAATTTGTAATTTTGTGAAATTCTTTTAAATGACATGAACCGACATGATCGTAAGACTATGGACCTCATCATCAAATAGAAGAATTCCAGACCATTATCTGTTCGCAGCCTTTTGACCTTCTTTCCTGTCTGATTTTCAACTAAGGTCTTCCATTCCTTGAATCTACTGAATGCCTCTCCTTTATGCCTCATCATAAATAACCACGTCATCCTAGAGTAATCATCAATAATAGACAGAAAGTACCTGTAGCCACTCAAAGACTCAACACGGGCAGGACCCCAGCAATCAGAATGGATGTAATCCAACGTGCCCTTAGTTCGATGAACTGCCTTAGGAAACTTGCAGCGATGTAGTTTCCCAAACACACAATGCTCACAGAACTCTAGACTCTTGATCTTATGACCTCCCAGAAGGTCTTCTTTGGACAAAATCTGCATTCCACGTTCACTCATATGAGCAAGTCTCATATGCCACAGTCTGGTCAGATCAACATCATTAACCACTGATGCAACAGCTGCAGAATCTGTTACTGTAGAACCCTGTAAGATATACAAAGTTCCCTGCTTGACGCCTCTCAGAATCACCTCAGAACCCTTGCAGACAACCAGAATTCCATTTTCACCTTCATACCTGAAACCCTTACTATCCAGAAGGCTTAAAGATATCAGATTCTTGGTCATGTGTGGAACATGTCTGACTTCCTTGACTGTGCAGAAATTCCCGTTATGCGTTCTGAATCGGACTGAGCCAATACCAACCACTTTGTAGACAGAGTCGTTTGCCATTGAAACACTACCTCCATCTATGCAGCTATATGTTGTGAACAACTCCTTCTTCGGACAGATATGATACGATGCTCCAGAATCAAGAACCCACTTATCAGAATGATGGGTGTATTCCTCAGCCATCAACACAATATCACTTTCGGAATCTGCATCATCTTCTGCTACTGCAGCAGAGCCAGGTTTCTGCTCTTGCCTTCTCTTAGGACAGTCATTCCTCCAATGACCCTTTTCCTTACAGTAGGCACAGACGTCTTTAGGTAATTTTGGGCGCTCCTGCTGCTTCTTCCAGTGACCCTTTTTCTTACCTTTCTTGCCCTCCTTGCTTCCACTGGCCATTAACCCGGAAGCCTGATTTTCTGTACCCGAACCAGATGCCTTATGACGCATCTCTCTGTTGTGAAGCGAAGACCTAACCTCCTCCAGCGACACAGTCTCTTTCCCAACGATAAAAGACTGCACAAAATTCTCAAACGACAAAGGCAGAGATACCAACAAGATCAAAGCAGCATCCTCATCATCAACCTTCTCATCAATATTACGCAAATCTAACAGAATTGTATTCAATTGATCAAGGTGATCTCTAAGAGGTGTACCTTCTTCCATACGCAGGCTGAAAAGACGTTGCTTCAACATCAACTTGCTGGTCAATGACTTCGTCATGTAGAGGCTCTCCAACTTCGACCACAACTTTGCAGCGGTTTCCTGATCTGCAATCTATGTAATGACATCGTCAGCGAGGCACAGCATAATCATCGAATGAGCCTTTTCCTCCATAGTTTTGAACTCCACGGAGGTTGCATCCATTCCATTCTTGTCTTTCGCTAACGGCGCCCACAGACCGTTTTGCTTCAGCAAAGCCTACATCTTGATTCGCCACAGACTGAAACTGTTTCTCCCTGTAAACTTGTCGATCTTCGTCATGGATACCGACATCATTCTCGGTGGAAATTCGAACCTGCTCTGATACCAGTTTGTTGTAACAGAATCGAAATGAGAACAAAGTAAACGCAAGAAAGACACACAGATATACGTGGTTCACCAAAGATTGGCTACGTCCACAGGAGAGGGAGATCAGATTATACGGAGGCGGTATTACAGTTTTCGGTACAATTAGGTTTACACATAAGCCGCTATATATAGCGCTGAATAACCCTAAGCCCAACAACAAAACTGATGGGCCCAAATAGGCCCATACAACAGATATTGTATACCGAAAACCCCCGTGCTACCTGTCGCAGTGTGTGATTCAGATTCAAGGCATACTAACACAACATCTGCCGTGCACCACTGATTGGGGTTTCAACTAGAACAAGCAATGAGGGATGATGCAATTGAATTAATTCTTGAAGCGAAGAGAAAAATCTCTCGGACCCTGCGCCCCGGGTGTTCCAGATAAGCAAGTTGAGTTCAATCATTGAGGAAACTAATTGTTGAAAAGCCAAAGACCATCGGCAAGGAAAAAGTTCAGCTGCATCATTGAGAGGCTGAGGTATTGAGACCCTGCACACAATTGGCATCGTCTCTGTCATTAGTGGTAGTAGCTCGACTTTCATCCTGTTTGCCAGAGGCGGGAGGTAAGGCAAGAACGGGCATGTCCGGAGGTTCGACATCAAGAACGTTCTCCTTTCGGTCACCTGCAGAAACTGAACCTGGACGTCCTGTTGTAACAAAGCCATGACCAACTGTCGACGGCCTATTTGGCGGAAGAGGTATTAGAGACCGAGGAGGAGCTTTCAGGGTTGAAATGATCGACTTAATGGGCTTGCTGGTATTGGTAGCTGCTTGTTGGGCTTGGGCTTGAGTTTTGAGTGCCATATCTTTAATCAACATAGTTTTCCTTATATCAGCTTCCCTTTGAACAAAGGAATTTCTTGTATTAACTTTCCCCTTATTCTTGCGAGTCGTTGACAATGCTGAGCTGGGTGGTCCCCTGATATCTTTTTTTTTCCTTATTACGAAACCTGTTACTTGGCAGTTTTGCTGAATTTTCGGAGATCTCTTCTATAGCCGTTAACTCTGTTGCGTTGATTTTTGCTTCCAAAAATTGCGCCTGTAAATTCATAACGTCTTCCGTAACATCCTCCTGTTCAACCTGAGTTGTCTCCGGTGGTGGTGCGGCATCGTTTTCCGGCGACCCCGTATTGACTAAAGTGCCCGGAAAACATTCTTCCAAATTCGTCATTGCTTCGACAATAGCAGCTCTTATTTCAGAGCTGTGTTCTTCATCTGGAAGAAGAACGTGGAATCGGGATCCTGTGCTGAGGTGCTTAACAAGACTCGGGGGGACCGAGGAGTGGTGCTCTTGGTTCCCCCTGAAGGAATTGGACTTATCAGCAGTGTGATTAGTCGATGCCTGCCTTCGTACGTATTTTTTGGGCTTCATGAATTCCCCCCATTGGACATCCTCGTTTGCAGCCACAACTTCGGCGTTCGGATCAGTTACCCCCCCGAGCTTGAGGCTTTCTCAGGGAACTTGGTCGGACAGTCATCTTCTAGAAGGCCTATCTTCCCGCAATTGTAACATAGGAGTTTGATACCTTCATATTGTATGAACCACGTGCGGCCCCAAAATTTGAATCCGGATAGCAGCGGTTTAGCAAGGTCGATCTCGACAGCGAGTCTCGCGAATTGGCCTCTGTCTCCCCTTAGAGTTGTCTTATTCCCGGGATCCGTATCCAAGCTGTGAGGACCTTCATATCAGCTTGATAGGGATTATAGTTTGGGACCCATCGACGGATCATTAAGTAGTTGTCGCCAAGGATCCACGGCCCTTGCGTAAGGACAAAGTTTATGTCATCCTCATTCGAAAACTTCGTTGTGTAATATCCACAAGTGTGAAAGACCCCTTGAGGGACCACTTCTGTTCAAGTTTTTTCCTGAGTTGTGTGTACCCTAAGCCTTTATCAAACATATGAATGATTAAGGATTGTGCCCATGGTCGCCTGAGTACCCGTTTTTCAGCAGCAGAGAGAACTACATTAGGGCACCGTGGGTCCGATTCCTCCGGAGCAGTGTCATCATCCGTCTCGTAAAGGTCTGACATGTTCTCCATTTCCTCTGTGGCAGAGGTGGTAGCAGTTTGATTGTTGTTACATTTGGTGACAACATCTTTGAAGGAGATGGCCCTTTTGCATCAGTTGACTTAGTAGCAGCAGTAATGGCGATGGCTTCAACGAGGTTAGGGAAATCTCTGTTGGTTTCTACTTGAAACAAGGGATTCGCAGCAACAGTGTCGCAGGCAGAGGAGAAATCGACATCCATGGCATTGGTTTTGGACTGGTTGCCCGGTGATGACGCCATCACCCGAGCAAGATGGCCGGTGGCAACGCTAGCGAAATTTGGAAATGGACGAGGGCGCGTGGTGAAGCGCGTTGTATAAAGTTGGTTGTTTGGTTAGAATGAATTTTTTTGAAATGCTAAAATAGAATGAAAATTAAAAAATAAAGATAGAAAATTATATAATATTTATTCTTTTTTATTTTCGACGAGACCTAAGAAAGGTTGTTCAGTCTAACATTAGAATTTTAAACTATTCGATGAATGTGTAAAATGTGTCTTAAACAATGGTGTTGAATTTAAGAAATATGGGTTACGAATTCTCACTGTTGAAAAAACATATTGTATATCAACTACTCTTCTATTTGTCATTTTGATTACAGACAACGAAAATTACATATCAATCTTAATTGAGATGTTAGTGTTAGGATCGGCTCAATCTGGTCCCGCCTACAAATCAGTGGAAGCTCAAACAATAAGCCTGCAGAACCCGAGTCTCTATCCGGCAACTCAAACCAAACCAAAGAATATCTCAAAAAAGCAAACCGCAGTCAAATAACACAATCCAACGAAACTAACGCACAATGGACCAAGTGGGAAACCACTCAATCATGAGAGGTAAAAAAACCACTACCCGGAGAGCATCAAATCCACTAATCAACAAACTGGGTACAAGTGTTCATACAACCAATCTCACACCAGAGATATCAATCAATGGAAAATCAACACATGCAAAACTCCTAATCAAAGCCTAAACACTTGTAATAATGATGATCAGATCAACCCAAGAGGATTTACCGACAAACTCCCGTTGTCGGCTTTCCGAAACAGAGACAAAAATCTACTGTAGAGACAATGAAAAACCTTCACTAGCTCCACCAAGATCTACCTTCTCTTCTCCTTTCTTTTCCTCTCTTTCTTGTGCTCTCTCTCCAAGTAGCAAAACTAGCCTCTAATTTCTCCTTGTGGTGGCTATTAGCTACCCATCCAAAACTAGAACACCACTTTCCTTTTATACTCTCATGTGCTCCTCCGTGACACAAAAACTTAAAACTATTTGTGCCCAATGCCCTATTGGGCACTAAAATTACACTAACCACACTCCTCAACTAAGTAGTTAGTTTCTACCCTACCTATCCCAACCCAAAATACACGCGCTCAATTTTTGGCGATTTCTCTCCTGTCAACACCGTCTTCTCACCTCATCGTTCTCTCTCCCCCCATCGATCCCTCCCAACTCTCAAACCTCGCCCTCTCAATTCTCGATCCATCATTTCCCACCTGCCTCTCAGATCTGCCTCTCCGTCAACCGCCGTCCTCACCGCCCTCGGATCCGACTCATCCCCCGAAGAAGTTGCGAAAATGATGGAGGAACTGGACTCTGACAAGGACAGATTCGTCAATCTCCAGGAGTTTTCCACTTTCTGGTCCAAGAAGGTCAAAGGCGACGATTCCGACGTCAAGGAGCTTCAGGACGCGTTTCATCTCTACGATGAGGATAACAATGGATTGAACTCTGCTGAGGAGTTGCATAAGGTGCTGATTATGCTTGGAGAGAGGTGTACTGTCCATGATTGTGGGAAGATGATTCAGTCCGTTGATTCGGATGGCGATGGGAATGTTAATTTCGAGGAGTTTCAGAAGATGATGAGTAACAACAAGCAGGCCTCATCCTAATTTCAGGTTATTGTTAGCTTTGAATCTCTATAGTTCGCTGACTTTTTGGATCTGTGATTCGGATGATTTCTCACTTTCTCGAAAGAGATAAATTGATTTGATCCGTTGATATTTGTGTGCGTAGAGGCTAGTTCAACATCAACCAACGCAACATCCGACGTCCGAGGAATTGAGCATTGGGAAGATCAAGTTCAAGGCGTTCGATTTAGGAGGTAGTCAAATTGCTCGTCAAGTTTGGAAGGATTACTATGCTAAGGTGAATTCATATTTCTCTGATCACAAAAATTCAGCTTATTGGACGAATGAAGAATGTGTCAATTATGAAGCTCTAGCTTAATATGTCACTGTATATCTTCTATTTCATCTATCTAGCCTCTATTTTGATGGTTTTAGCATAATAGATGGGAGGATCATGAGCCATATCGGTGAAATCATTATATGCTATAGTGGATTTTAAGAATTTGACATAATTAAAGGACTTTATGAAATCAGGAGCCAATCAGGCCAGAATGCCAGATTTATAAGCTTCTACATGCACTGCATTTGCAGAGAAGTTCTATCCTTTGCTGTTTGAAGGTGTTAGTATAACCATATCTATGACTATCTTGTGTTGAGAATTGGTAAGTAGAAACCAGTATTGTGAAAGTTGTATGTTACCTAACTTGTGAGATATTAATGACTGTAAGACTAATTTTTGCCCCCTTAAATTATGGGAGTTGACAACCAAATTTTGGTGAGCAGAGACTTTCATGCCATTTTGTACTAATTTATATGTTAGCTGATTAGAACTTATGCTAAATACCAGTGATATCTCTATTTCTCTACACTGATGGCAAAAACTACCTTGGATTTTGAATGAGATTTTTGTAATCTTTACTTGCTGACATGATTTGGTACTTGCTTCCAATCCAGAACTTTACATAATTAATCTTTTATGGCTTTCATCTCATGCAACTATTTGTGTTTACAGTAATGGCAATATTTACCTTGGGCAATTCATAAGAAACATTGAAGCTTGATGGCCCTTCAATGTTTGTTGATCCGCACTTCAGGCAACGATCATAAATGCCGCTGCAGAGAGGTGTAAACGCTGCTGCAGAGTGGTGTAAACGCCGCTGCGGAGACTATAAAACTGTCAACAGTTTAATTTGTGTCCATGAGAGGTGTAAACGTCGCTGCGGAGACTATTTAATTTGATGTATTGACAACTTCTCTTTAGTATGTGTTGACAGTTTTTTAGTGTGTTTATAGTTTTTAAAATGTGTTGACAATTTTATTTAGTATGTTGACAAGTTTTGTAAAGTGTTGACAATGTTGACAATGTTGACAATTTGTAATATTAGTGGTGTTGTATGTTGTTGACCGTTTATTAGTCGTTTTGACAACTTATTTAGTCTTGTTGACAACTTATTTAGTCGTGTTGACAACTTATTTAGTCGTGTTGACAACTTATTATTCTTGTTGACAACTTATTATTCTTGTTGACAGCTCTATTAAAATTTTTGTTGACAACTCTGTTATAAATTTCGTTGACAACTCTGTTAAAAATTTTGTTGACAACTCTGTTAAAAAATTTGTTGACAGCTTTGTAAAAAATTTTGTTGACAGCTCTGTTAAAATTTTTGTTGACAGCTCTGTTAAAATTTTTGTTAACAACTCTGCCACGTCAGCAAAGAGGTATTTACTTATAATTTAAAAAAGTGATGTAAAAATTTAAAAAACATAGCTGTTTTGGGATATGTACCCAAAAACTAGCAAAAACTTAGGCTGGACAAATGGGCCACAAGCCCAACAGTTAGATGGTGAGGATAATCTAACATCCAAATTAGAACGTTAAATTCCCGGATAAAAAATTGTTAATACGTCATATTAATTAGTCTCAAGTCTATATATAACGAAGATGTTTATGAAAAAGCAATGTTAACCAATGAAAAAAAGACAACTAATCCCAAATGGAACTAATATGAACAAGGTACTAGATTTTCCTAAGCATTTGTGCATGTACTGGTCTGGTGCCGGTAGATTCTATATACTCCCTCCGTCCCACTATATAAGCCCCATTTGATCTCGGTGCGGATGTCGATACACGTTTTGTTTTGTTAATATCTCTAATTGTTTATTAGTAAAAAATATAAAAATTTGATATTGTTAAAGTAATTACTGAGACGAATCAAACAAGACCCTATATGACCATATTTTTCGTTATATATTGAAACAAATCGAAAAGATTCTCTCGAATTGTGAATAGTGCTGAAAAAGCAAATGAGGCTTATAAAATGGGACAGAGGGAGTATAATTTAAACTAATTTTTTATAATTAAAGTAGATATATTACAGTTTAAACTTAAAATTCAATTTTACTAATTTTGTTGATAGATGAGTAATATTATTGAATGGAGTTAAAGACATAGATTTATGATTTAATATTAACATTGTCAAAATTCGACTAGACACGAAAATTCGATCTTTTGGACCAAATTGATTTTTAATTTAAATAACCCGAATGTGAAGGATATGAAGTTGTTCTGAATTTGTTATTAAACTCTATGATTTCATATGTATTACACTTTTTTTGAAATAGTACCTATTATATAAAATTATATGAGATTCGTTATATTAAAATATGATATATTTTGGAATTTTATATATTCATAAATAACTTATTCCTTAACCGAAAGAGAAGTGAGTTGACAAATGTACTTTTTGGCTTATTTAGAATTTATTCATATATAAACTAAACCAATATCTTATAACTATAATAATTTTCTAATATAAAATTTTCATACAAGGATACTTAGTTTTTAATGAAATTTATCAACTCATTATTAAATAACTTATTACGTAATTTTTATATGTTATCTCATAAAAATCCATGTTATCAACTATCACAGTTTTATTAAATTTTGACTATCTTTTATCAAAGTTAGATAAAATATATCTACCCAATAAGAAGAAAAAATAAAATATTGATTATGTCAAGGGAAAAGATCAAATGAGAAGGGCAATAATTTAAAATGAGAAATGAGAAATAATCCTAGCAAGAGAAATTAATGATTAGGATTACACTCTTCTAGGCTAAATATGCTATGTTTTTGCCTATATGTGCTTCTCTATGGCTAGCTGAAGTGTGCTACGCTTTTGCCTATATGTATTTCTCTATGCTAGGTGAATTATGCTACGCTTTTTGCATAGATGTGCTTCTCTATGGCTGAAATATGCTATGTTTTTTGCCTAGATATGCTTCTTTATGGCTTAACTGTGCTACGCTTTTGCCCATATGTGCTTCTCTATGGCTAGCTGAAGTGTGCTACGCTTTTGCATATATGTGCTTCTCTATGGCTGAAATGTGTTATGCTTTCTCCTATCTATGCTTCTCTATGGTTAACTGAAGCGTACTATGCTTTTTGTATATATGTGCTTCTCTATGCTACGTTTTTTCCTAGAAAGAATGTAGTACTTTTACTTACAAATCATAAGACTTTTTCTTACAAACCAAAGGACTAAAAATTGGTAGAAAAAAATAACACTTTTGCATATACGATACTCTCCAAAAGAACGAGTCTTTCTCTTGGACAGAACGCCACGAAGAAGCTTTCACGGAGCTTAAGAATTATCTGACAAATCCCTTACTCCTATCAAAGCCTAAGGAAGGAGAGCCTTTGTTCGTATATCTAGCGGTCTCCGAGATAGATATTAGCGCCGAGGGGAAGAACAACAACCCGTCTACTATGTAAGCAAAACGTTATCATCAGCGGAAACAAGATACTCCGCCATGGAAAAATTGACCTTGGCGCTAGTGATGGCGTCGGTGAAATTGAAACCCTACTTCGAGTCCCACACCATCGTAGTAAGAACTACGCCGCCTTTAAAGAACATAGTGAAGAAGCCGGAGTTATCAGGGAGAATGACGAAGTGGACGGTTCATCTCGGCGGCTACGATATCGTCTACGAAGGAAGGAAAGCGATCAAATCCCAGGCATTAGCAGATTTCGTGGCAGATATCAGTCCAACTCTAGAGCAAGAAGCGATCTCACAAGTAAACAAGGTAGAGTTCGCAATGTGGACCTTGCACACAGACAGAGCGATGAACCAGAACGTGGTGGGACTAGGCATCGTCCTAAAATCGCCAAGGGGATAGAGTCGTCCAAGCCATAAGATGCGACTTCAAAGCAACAAATAACGAAGCCGAGTATGAAGCCTTAATTGCCGGTCTATGCGTCGCCATCGACCTACTGGTTCAAAAGCTTGATATTTATTGTGATTCATTGTTGATAGTCAACCAAGTTCAAGGTGAATACGCCACTAAAGACTCGAAGATGACCTTGTATCTCAAAGTAGTAAAAGAATTGTTCTAGAAGTTCGAAAGCTGCCAAATCAGATAGATCCCCAGAGACGCTAACGTGCAAGCCGACGCGTTAGAAAATCTAGGTTCATCCATCGACACAAGGGAATATCAAAAGATCCCGTTCCTCCACTCACGGTAAAGAGTCAAGACTCATGGGTAACGCCTTACTATGAGTGGTTGCAGGACGAACGCCTCCCGGGTAATGCGTATGAAGCAAGGCTATTGAAGCAAAAGGCAACTACCTTCATAGTAGAAAAAGGCTAGCTACTAAAATGGTCGTCAAACGCTATGTTCTTAACGTGTCCAACAAAGGAAAAGATCCAAGATATTCTACGCGAGCTACACAACGGAGAATATGGGAATCCTTCAGGAGGTAGAAGCCTAGCAGCCAAAGCACACTCAACAAGATATTATTGGCCCACGATGAGACAAGACGCGATGAATCACGTCAAGAGGTGTGACGCTTGCCAAAGACACGCCCCAATCCCACATCAGCCGGCAGAAAAACTCCACTCCATAACGTCTCCATGGCCATTCATGCAATGGGGAATGGACATAGTAGGACCTATTCCCTTAACCGTAGGACCGAGGACGCTAATGCCCGCCGTTACAGATTACTTCTCCAAGTGGATAGAAGTCGAAGCATACAAGAATATCAAAGATTCCCATGTCATCTCTGTTTGTAGCGAAATTACCTACGAGAAGATAACTAAGCAATTGTAGGGAAAAGATCAAAGAGTACGGTATAATCTCAACACTCAAGAACAAGGTAGGAAATTAGGGTGGAAACTTTAGCTTGGTATTACTCGAATGACGGCTGTTTGTAGCGAAATTACATACGAGAAGATAACTAAGCAATTGTAGGGAAAAGATCAAAGAATACGGTATAATCTCAACACTCAAGAACAAGACAGGAAATTAGGGTTGAAACTTTTGCTTGGTATTACTCGAATGACGGCTTAGATTCTTACAAAGCAGGTGTTAACCTTTATTTATAGGCTAACCCTAATAATATCTTTAAGGAAACGAGATCTTATCTTTTCCTTCTATCTAAATAACGATATAACAAACTAGGTAAAAGATATTATTTACCATATCTTTTACCAATTACAATAATATAATACAAAATAGGAGAAAATACACTCGGCCGACCTAATCCTTAAGAAGAACGAGATCTTTGCCACGTCTCGTCACGTAGACGACATCTTCCCTTCACCTCGTCGTGTCGATGACATCCTTCTACGCGTAGCTTCCATGCGTTCCACACTCGTCGTATTTTTAGGCACAAACAATACCCCTAAGGTGTCTTACAGAGCTTAACGTCTAGTAGAGCTGAGAGACGTCTTCTTTCATCATGGAATACGTCTTCATTGAATTCGGAACGCGTTTGGACATTTATTCAAACCGAAATCTCAACTTCGTAATAATTTCTTCTCTTCGATCCTCATTTAATGCAGCCAACCGACTTGTATCTTGCTCCAACGGCTATTTCCAACGTTCGGATTCGTTCCTAACGGTAACAAATTGATTCTTGGGAAATCTTGAACGAGACCTTCTTTTTCTATTTAAACATGTCCCGGCTTCCTTCCTTTAACTTGTAATCTTCTTGAAAAATCCTAATTTTTTCTTTCTTTCTTCTGAATGGCTCCGATTACCTACGATCCTAAAATGATTCTCAGCGACGCTAACCGCTGTTCTTCTTCGGCTCATAACGTCGAGTTCTTTCGTTCCATAGCAGGGCTTTCCGCTCATGTGGAAATCGCTATTCCTCCCTCTGACGTATTCGCCGACGCCTTACGCCCGGGATGGATTTGCGTCTATGAATATCCCTTCTTGGTTGGACATCGCTTTCCTTTTTCCCCTTTGGTTCGTTCTTTCTTGACCACTTTGGGTATCGCAGTCGGGCAAATTCTTCCGAGTGCTTGGAGGGGCTTGGCGGTGTTAGATCATATTCTGGCTAATTTCGACATCGCGTTCACGATTGCCGAAGTCATGCATTCTTGCATCCTTTCTACTCCCTCGACGGGCAGAGTCAACATCAAATCTCGTGTCCGGGTACCTCCTTTGGTGAATGAAGGAACTTCATCCGATCGGGGTTGGGCAGAAGTTTTATTTCATCAGGAAATCTACCTTAGGGAAAGATTGTGCTTTCTTGATTGAAGAATGGACTCCTTCCAGTAAGTCTCTCTATCCTTTATGATTTTCTTTAGACTCGTGCATCTCAGTGTTTATTCTTACGTGAAACTTTATGCATAGTTGATATCCACGCTATCGTGACATGAGAGGAATCAAAGGAGATTACCAAGAAGATCATGGCGATTCCATTGGTTGAACGTACCTTCACTGGCCGTGATGGGAAGGGATATCGTTCCGCAACCCCTATTCCTTCTCGAGGTGAGGTTTCTTGACAAATTACACGTTGCTTTTCTCTTGTCCTTTTCTTTTTATCTTCTAAATGTACTTTTTGCTTCAGGCATCGCGTCTCGTACTCGTCAGGAATCTCCACATGACTTGATCAACACGAAGAGGAGATGTATCTCGGAGGAAAAACTGAGAGTTGCGAAGGAAGAGGCGGCTTCTACTCCGACATGCGTGAAGGAGGTGAGTCCATTGCTTGCGGGAGTGCAGGCGTCTTCAGGCGTGTTTCCACACGTAGAAGTGGAGGAACCTCTCGTGGATTCTTTAAAGGAGAGCGGGGAGGACAAGATTAAAGATGTTGGTGCCGCTTCTGTCATGTATGTCGAGGCGAGCGACTTGCCTGCGATAGTATCTCGTCCCGTAGCGCTTGCGCGTAACTTCATCCCTGCGATGCAAGCTTTGGGTTCTACTTCTTCTTGGACCCACTATTTGTCTATGTAGGCCGCGGATGTTTTGGGCGATTCTCTCGTGGCGCAATGGCAGGTATAGATTTTTTCTTATCCTTTCGTTTTTCTTTTCGTTGTTGTGTCGTTTCTCATCTGGAAGGATTTTTCTGGCCTTTCAAGCCTCGCTGTGCTCCTGGGAACGTCTTCATAAGCATTCTGTGTCCGAAGAAGCTTTGAAGGGTGAGGTGAATGATCTTGGTAAGAAGATCAATGATCTTAATAAGAAGGTTGCTCGTCTCACGACGACTGAGAAGGATGCTCGTATGGAAACGTTGGAGACAGCGAAACAGAGGGGCGTGCTAGCGTGACGCGTTGAGGTGTTGGACAGAAAGGTTGCGTCCCTTGAGGCTGATGCTGAGGAGAAAGCGAAAGTGTACGAGAAGAACTTGCGAGAGACTAGTACTTACTATTCGTGGTCGTCTCGTATTAAGGTTATGGAGGAATTTTGTGCGGGTCGTCACGTAGGTTGGGATGTGGAACGCGAACGTGGTGAATTCGCCGTTCTTTATCCCGTTCCACCCGAGGGGGTTTCTCTCCTACGCGTATCTTCAAGTTCTCCAGTCTTAGCGCCCAGTGACGCGGATGTGAATTTAGATGGCGACGCTGTTTCTGCGGAAAAGGACGTGTCTCCTTCTTCTTAGTTTTGTCAACTTTCTTCTTTTTGCTTGTTGCAAACGTACTTTTGTGGAACATGGATTCTAAGTTTTCGTCACGTTCTTGTGTGGCGAATTTTTTTTTGAATACGTATTGGATGTTTATTGCTTTTTTCTTTGCGTAAGGCTTGCGCTTATCTTTAGCTTTTGGTGGGACTACTATCCCCTTTTGTCGAATCTGACTTCTAATCTTTTATGGAGTTGTGTTCGCCAAACGTGTCTTTCTTATGACACATATGTCGATCTTTGACTTTGAGGTTTCGTTTTTTTCTACCCCTGGTATTATTGTGGTCATTGCAGCTGCTTTAGTTACGTTGCCGGCTTACATGAAGGTTGGGTCCAACATTTCCTCCGAACCTTGAAGCGAGTGGCGGACATAGGTCAGCTTGTGATTTTATCAGCTTGTGACGTTACCCCTTACTTTTAAGGTGGGTCCGTTGCCTCACGCTATCGTTTAGGTCGACGTCGAACTCTTTTAATCGACGGGCCTATTCATCTTGTGGCGTCCGATTTCTAGATTTTTAGGACTTACGATGCCGGTGGACGCATCCCTGCCGGTTTGGCGTTTTGCCCATGGATTCATGACTCTCAGAGGGGCTGTGGAAGGCGCAAGTACGCGTTCCTGGAGAGTGGTCGTGGCGATAGGTTTCCCTTCTTCGCTCAGAAGACCGTTCCGGTTTCGTGAGGTGCCGGGCTTCATTCCCCATGACCATTGCCACACGTCGCTAACAATCATGGGGAGCTTCGACTCGGGGTCGGCGGTTCGGCTAACGTTGCATACGCATAGATGGAGCCTTAAACGTGTATACTAACGAAATTCGCCCCCGGCGCGGATTTTCGCCGCGGCCTTATTAAGCTTGATGTTGCATCACAGACAGAGAGCAAGTACTTTGAAATGAAAGAACTCGTCATGTATTGCATATCGGGCAAGAAAGGGCATACTTATACATTAATGAAGATTTCATGAATTCTGATGAACTAAGACGCCTACCCCTAGTCTCGACGACCCCCTTGTCATTTCGACGCTAAAACATGCTCGGGCATAACAAAAATCTAAAACATGCATAGGAACAGGTAGAAATCAAATCAACTATCACGTTCTCTAATGGTAATATTTCTTAAGATGTGTTGCGTTCCACGAACGCATCAATGGTACTCCTTCTAGCGTAATGAGTTCGTAGGCTCCTCGCCCTACGACTTGTGCTATTTGGTACGGACCTTCCCAGGACGCGACAAGTTTCCCGACGCTCTTATCCTCGGTATTTGGAAATACTTTTCTTAAGACCCAGTCTCCTACTTGTAAAGTCCTTGCTTTTACTCGTCGATTATAGCTCCAGGCAGCGATTTTTTTCTGCGCTGCCATCCTTAATGTGGCATTATCTCTTATCTCGTCGACTGTATCTATCATTAACGTCATCATTGGAGTGTTTCTTTCTTCAGGGAGAGATCGATATCTTTTTGTCAGTACTTCTACTTCAATTGGCAAGACTGCTTCGCAACCGTATACGAGAGAGAATGGTGTTCTTCCTGTTGCTCTCTTAGGCGTCGTTCTGTCGGCCCACACTATAGCCTGGAGTTGATCCGCCCAATTTCCCTTGCATTCTTCTATCCTCTTTTTGAGATTGCTTACGATGACCTTGTTACTTGATTCCTCTTGTCCGTTTGCTTGAGGGTACCTTGGCGTCGAGTAGACTAGACGTATTCCTTTGTCCTCGCAGAACGAAACTATGTTCTTGCTAATGAATTGCGATCCGTTGTCGCACACAATGGTGTGAGGGATTCCGAATCTCATAATGATGTTTCTTTCTATGAAGGAGATTACGTGGGAATCTTTGATGTTCTTGAATGCTTCGGCCTCTATCCACTTGGAGAAGTAATCTATGACGGCGATCATTAGCGTCTTTGGTCCTAGGGTCAACAACATAGGTCCTACTATATCCATCCCCCATTGAATGAATGGCCAAGGAGACGTTATAGAGTGGAGTTTTTCCGCCGGCTGATGTGGGATTGGGGCGTGTCTTTGGCAAGCGTCACACCTCTTGACGTAATTCATCGCGTCTTGTCTCATCGTGGGCCAGTAGTATCCTGCCGAGTGTGCTTTGCCCGACATGCTTCTTCCTCCTGAATGATTTCCATACTCTCCGTTGTGTAGCTCGCGTAGAATGTCTTGGATCTTCTCTTCTGTTGGACATGTTAGGAATACGCCGTTCGATGACCATTTTAGAAGCTGGCCCTTTTCTACTACGAAAGTGGTTGCTTTTTGCTTCAATAGTCTTGCATCGTACGCGTTATCCGGGAGGTGTCCATGCTGCAACCACTTGTAATAAGGCGTCACCTAGGAGTCTTCGACGTCTTACCGTGAGTGTTTGCTCGGGGGCGGCCTCTTTGTTGATAGACACGTTGCTGAGATGGAGGAATGAGATCTTTTGATATTCTCTTGGGTCAATCGATGATCCTAACTTTGCCAACGCGTCTGCTTGCGCGTTAGCGTCTCTGGGGATCTGTCTGATTTGGCAACTTTCGATCTTCTCGAACAACTCTTTTATTACTTTGACGTACAAGGTCATCTTCGAATCTATAGTGGCGTAATCACCTCGAACCTGGTTGACTACCAGCAGTGAATCACAATAGATATCGAGCTTCTGAACCTGTAGATCGATGGCGACGTGTAGACCGACGATCAAGGCTTCGTACTCGGCCTCGTTGTTCATTGCTTTGAAGTCGCATCTTATGGCTTGGACGACCCTATCCCCTTTTGGTGATTTAAGGACGATGCTCAGTCCTACCCCATTCTGGTTCATCGCTCCATCCGTGTGCAAGGTCCACTTTGCGAACACTACCTTGTTTACCTGCGAGACCGCTTTTTGTTCTAGGGATGGGCTGAAATCTGCTACGAAATCTGCTAGTGATTGGGATTTGATCGCCTTTCTTCCTTCGTAAATGATGTCACAGCCGCCGAGATGAACTGCCCACTTCGTCATTCTTCCGGAGAGTTCTGGTTTCTTCACTATGTTTTTCAATGGCGATGTGGTTCTTACTATGATGGTGTGGGATTCGAAGTAGGGCTTCAACTTCACCGATGCCATCACTAATGCCAACATCAGTTTTTCCATGGCGGAGTACCTTGTTTCCGCTGATGATAGCGTTTTGCTTACGTAGTAGATGGGCTGTTGCTCCTCTCCTTCTTCTCTTATGAGGATGGCGCTGATAGCAATTTCAGAAACTGCTAGGTACACGAACAGAGGCTCTCCCTCTTTAGGCTTTGATAGGAGTAAAGGGTTCGTCAGGTAGTTCTTAAGCTCTATGAAGGATTCCTCATGGCGTTCCATCCAGGAAAAAGACTCGTTCTTTCGGAGAGTGTCGTAGAAGAGTCGGTTCTTGTCGGAGGCTTTGGAGATGAACCTGTTTAGCGCGACGACCCTTCCTGTCAGCTTTTGGATGTCTTTCACACATCGTGGTGACTCGAGGTCGAGTATGGCTTTAATATGTTCGGGACTAGCTTCTATTTCTCTTTGGGTCGCTACATACCCGAGGAACTTCCCGGAAGAGACTCCGAAGGAACACTTGGTAGGGTTGAGCTTCATGCTATATTCTTCCAGGATCTCGAACGCCTCTTTTAGATGTGTTACGTGATCTTTTGCTTGCTTAGAATTCACGAGCATGTCGTCTATGTAAACTTCCATGGTGTCCCCTATTTGATCCTCAAACATCTTATTCACCAGACGTTGATACGTAGCTCCGACGTTCTTGAGGCCAAAAGGCATGACCTTGTAACAATATATCCCCTGGTTTGTTATGAACACTGTCTTTTCTTGATCGGTGGGGTTCAGCTGTATCTGATGATATCCGCTGAATGCGTCCATGAACGTTAGCATCTCGTGCCCTGCCGTCGCGTCTACCATGGCGTCGATGTGAGGGAGCGGGAAGGAATCTTTAGGACAAGCTTTGTTGAGGTCCGTGAAATCGGCGCATACTCTCCACTTCCCATTCTTCTTTTGGATGACTACAACGTTGGCGAGCCAGTCAGGGAACTTTGCTTCCCGTATCTTACCTGTCTCGAGGAGGTTTTTGACTTCTTCATCTACGACTTTGTTGCGTTCAAGGGCGAACTTTCTCCTCTTCTACTTGACTGGAGTAAACTTTGGATCAACGTTTAGCTTATGGAGCATCATGTCGGGAGATATGCCTGTCATGTCTTTGTGGCTCCACGCGAAGCATTTGACTTTCGATCTCAAAAAAGTTATCAGTTCTTCTCTAATTTCTTCAGGGACGTCGGTTCCTATCTTTACGACTCTTTCTGGTTTGGAATCGTCGATGACGACGTCGTTCAGTTCGGGACTCTTTGGCTTGATGTACTTAGTGGGCGCTTTGACTTGAAACTCTTTCACTTCGTCTTTCTTGATTTCTGGCGTCGTGGTTCCTTTCATTCCGATCTTGTAACATTCTTTAGCCGTATAGGGCTCGCCTTTGACTTCGCGTATTCCCCAAGGCGTTGGGAACTTCAGGGATTGGTGATACGTAGATGGAACTGCTCGCATATCATGGATCCATGGTCTTCCTAGGATGACGTTATAAGGTGACTCTGCCTCCATTACTGCGAATCGAGTTGGGAGATTGACGCCTTGGATCATCGTTTCGAGGGTGATTTCCCCTAACATTTCAGAGATTTCTCCACTGAAGCCTTTCAAACGGATACGCTGCCCGACGACATCGTCGACGGAAAGTCCGAGTTCGAGAACAGCGGAGAGGGCTATGATGTTGGTTGAACTTCCGTTATCTACTAGGATTGTTTTTACCTTGCAATTCTGAATCACCACGGAGATTACCAGGCTATCGTGGTGCTTGATTCTTTCGCTTGGGCCTTCGAACGTGATAGGCAAATCGCTCTTGACTGCTCTGGAGAGGCGAGTTGGAATGGAGTCGTCTTGTCCTTCGACAGTTCTTGCGAGCCTCTTGGTGTCGGAGGTTGTGTGGGACGGCGGACCTCCTAACACGGTGAAGGTTTCGTTTTGGAGATTCTTGATGGATCCGGGATCTTTCATAGCTTCTGCATGCGAGGTTGTTCCCTTCGTATGGAAAGACGATACCTTTTTGATCAGGCCCCACGGTGGGCGCCAATTGTTTGTAGCGAAATTAACTACGAGAAGATAACTAAGCAATTGTAGGGAAAAGATCAAAGAATATGGTATAATCTCAACACTCAAGAACAAGACAGGAAATTAGGGTTGAAACTTTTGCTTGGTATTACTCGAATGACGGCTTAGATTCATACAAAGAAGGCGTTAGCCTTTATTGATAGGTTAACCCTAATAATATCTTTAAGGAAACGAGATCTTATCTCTTCCTCTTATCTAAATAACGATATAATAAACAAGGTAAGAGATATTCTTTACCGCATCTTTTACCATTTACAATAATATAATAAAGAATAGGATAAAATATACTCGGCCGACCTAATGTTCAAGATAAACGAGACCTTTGCCACGTCTCATCACGTTGACGACATCTTTTACTCCTCTCGTCGCGTCGAGACAATTCTTCTACGCGTTGCTCTTCACGCGTTCCATACTCGTCATATTTTTAGGCACAAACAATACCCCTAAGGCGTCTTATAGGGCTTAACGTCTAGTAGAGCTGGGAGACACCTTCTTTCTTCATGGAATACGTCTTCACTAAATTCGGAACGCGTTGAATATTCACTCGAACCGAAATCTCAACTTCGTAATAATGCCTTCTCTTCGATCCTCATTTAATGGGGCTAACCGACTTATATCCGCTCCAACGGCTATTTCCCCAACGTTCGGATTCGTTCCTAACGGTAACAAATTGATTTTTGGAAAATCTCAAACGAGATCTTCTTTCCTATTTAAACAAGTTCCGGCTTCCTTCCTTTCACTAGTAATCTTCTTGCAAAACCCTAATTTTTACTTTCTCTCTTCTCAATGGCTCCGATCGTCTATGATCCCAAAATGATCCTTAGCGATGCTAATCGTCGTTCTTCTTCGGCTTGCAACATCGAGTTCTTTCGTTCCAGGGCAGGGCTTTCTGCTCATGTAAAAATTGCTATACCTCCCTCTGATGTATTCGCCGACGCCTTACGCCCGGGATGGATTTGCGTCTACGAATATTCTTTCTTGGTCGGACATCGCTTTCCCTTTTCTCCTTTGGTTCGTTCTTTCTTGACTACATTGGGTATTGCGGTCAGGCAAGTTCTTCCGAGTGCTTGGAGAGGCTTGGCGGTGTTGGACCATATTCTGGCCAATTTTGACATCGCGTTCACGATTGCCGACGTCATGCACTCTTGCATCCTTTCTACCCCCTCGGCGGGTAGAGTCAACATCAAATCTCGTGTCGGGATACCTCCTTTGGTGAACGAGGGAACTTCATCCGATCGGGGTTGGGCAGACAAGTTCTACTTCATCAGGAAATCTACCTTAGGGAAAGATTGTGCTTTCTTACTTGAAGAATGGACTCCTTCCAGTATGTTTCTCTATCCTTTATGATTTTCCTTAGGCTTATGCATCTCGGCGCTTATTCTTGCGTGCAACTTTGTGCGTAGTTGGTATCCACGTTATTGTGGCGCGAGAGGAATCAGAGGAGATTACTAAGAAGATCATGGCGATTCCATTGGTAAAACGTACCTTTACTGGCCGTGACGGAAAGGGATATCGTCTCGCAACCCCTATTCCTTCTCGAGGTGAGCTTGCTTGACAAATTATATGTTGCTTTTCTCTTCTTTTTTATCTTATAAAAGCATTTTCGCTTCAGGCGTCGCGTCTCGTACTCGTCAAGAATCTGCACATGACTTGATTAACGCGAAGAGGAGATGTATTTCAGAGGAAAAACTGAGAGCTGCGAAGGAAGAGGCGGCTTCCACTCTGGCATGCGCAAAGGAGGTGATTCCACCGGTTACGGGAGTGGAGGTGTCTTCGAACGTGTCTCTACACGTACAAGTGGAGGAATTCCTCGCAAATACTTTGAAGGAGAGCGAGAAGGGCAAAACAAAAGATCCTGGTGCTGCTTCCGTTACGTATGTCGAAGTAAGCGATTTTCCCGCGATGGTGTCTCGTCCCGTAGCGCCTACGCGTAACTTCATCCCTGCGATGCAAGCTTTGGCTTCTACTTCTTCTTGGAACCATTATCTATCAATGCAAGTCGTAGATGTTTTGGGCGATTCTCTCGTGGCGCAGTGGCAGGTGTGTACTTCTTCTTATCCTTTCGTTTTCATTTTTGTTGTTGTGTCGTTTCTCATCTGGTGGGATCTTTCAGGCCTTCCAAGCCTCGTTGTGTTCTTGGGAACGTCATCATAAGCTTTCTGAGTCCGAGGAAGCCTTGAAGGGTGAGGTGAATGATCTTGGTAAGAAGATCAAAGACCTTAATAAGAAGATTGCTCGTCTTACGGAGGCTGAGAAGGATGCTCGTATGGAAACGTTGGAGATAGCAAAGCAGAGGGGTGTGCTAGCGTGACGCATCGAGGTGTTGAATGGGAAGGTTGCGAGAGACTAGTACTTACTATTCGTGGTCGTCTCGTATTGAGGTTATGGAGGAATTTCGTGCAGGTCGTCACGTAGGTTGGGATGTGGAACGCGAGCGTGGTGAATTCGCCGTTCTTTACCCCGTTCCGCCCGAGGGGATTTCTCTTCTACGCGGATCTTCAAGTTCGCCATTCTTAGCGTCTAGTGACGCGGATGTAACTTTAGATGGCGATGTCGTTTCCGCGGATAAGGATGTATCTCCTTCTTCTTAGTTTTGCCAACTTTCGTCTTTTTGCTTGTTGCAAACGTACTTTTGTGGAACATGGATTTTAGCTTTTCGTCACGTTCTTGTGTGGCGAATTCTTTTTGAATGCGTATTGGATGTTTATTGCTTCTTTCTTTGCGTAAGGCTTTCACTTATCTTTAACTTTTGGTGGGACTACTATCCCCTTTTGGCGAATCTAACTTTTAATCTTTATGGAGTCGGGTTCGCCAAACATTTTTTACTTGTGACGCGTAGTTCGATCTTTAACTTCGGGGTTTCGCTTATTCTATCCCTGGCGTTATTGTGGTCATCGCGACTGCTTTTGTTATGTTGTCGACTTACATGAAAGATGGGTCCAACATAGGTCAACGTGTGATTTTATCAGCTTGTGACGTTACCCCTTACTTTTAAGGTGGGTCCGTTGTCTCACGTTAACGTTTAGGTCGACGTCGAACTCTTTTAATCGACAGGCCTATTCATCGTGTGGCGTCCGATTTCTCGATTGTTAGGACTTACGATGCTGGTGGACGCATCCCTGCCGGTTTGGCGTTTTGCCCGTGGATTCATGACTCTCAGAGGGGTCGTGGAAGGCGCAAGTACGCGTTCCTGGAGAGTGGTCGTGGGGATAGGTTTCCCTTTTTCGCTCAGAGGACCGTGCCGGTTTCGTGAGGTGCCGGGCTTCATTCCCCATGACCATTGCCACACGTCGCTAACAATCATGGGAAGCGTCGACTCGGGGTCGGCGGTTCGGCTAACGTTGCATACGCGTAGATGGAGCCTTAAACGCGTATGCAAACGAAATTCGCCCCCGAGGCGGATTTTCGCCGCGGCCTTATTAAGCTTGATGTTACGTCATAGACACAGAGCAAGTACTTTGAAATGAAACAACTCGGCATGTATTGCATATCGGACAAGAAAGTGCATACTTATATATTAACGAAGATTTCATGAATTCTGACAGACTAAGATGTCTACCCCTAGTCTCGACGACCCCCTTGTCGTTTCGACGCTAAAGCATGCTTCGACATAATGAGAAATCTAAAATATGCATAGGAACAAGTAGAAATCAAATCAACTATCACGTTTTCTAATGGTAATATTTCTTAAGATGTGTTGAGTTCCATGAGTGCATCAATGGTACTCCTTCTGGTGTAACGAGTTCGTAGGCTCCTCGCCCTACGACTTGTGTTATTTGGTATGGACCCTCCCAGGACGCGGCGAGTTTTCCGACGCTCTTATCCTCGGTATTTGGAAATACTTTTCTTAAGACCCAGTCTCCTACTTGGAAAGTTCTTGCTTTTACTCGTCGGTTATAGCTCCAGGCAGCGATTTGTTTCTGTGCTGCCATCCTTAATGCTGCATTATCTCTTATCTCGTCGATCGTGTCTATCATGAACGTCATCCTTGGAGTGTTTCTTTCCTCGGGGAGGGATCGATATCTTTCTGTTGGTATTTCCACCTCGATTGGCAGGACGGCTTCGCAACCATACACGAGGAAGAATGGCGTTCTTCCCGTTGCTCTCTTAGGCGTCGTTCTGTCGGCCCACACTATAGCCTGGAGTTGATCCGCCCAATTTCCCTTGCATTCTTCTATCCTCTTTTTGAGATTGCTTATGATGACCTTGTTACATGACTCTGCTTGCCCGTTCGCTTGAGGGTATCTCAGCGTCGAGTAGACTAGACGTATCCCTTTGTCCTCGCAGAACGACACGATGTTCTCGCTAATGAATTGTGATCCGTTGTTGCACACAATGTTATGAGGGATTCCGAATCTCATGATGATGTTTCTTTCGATGAAGGAGATGACGTGGGAATCTTTGATGTTCTTGAATGATTCGACTTCTATCCACTTGAAGAAGTAATCTGTGACGGCAAGCATTAGTGTCTTTGGTCCTAGGGTTAAGGGCATAGGTCCTACTATATCCACCCCCATTGCATGAATGGCCAAGGAGACGTTATGGAGTGGAGTTTTTCTGCCGGCTGATGTGGGATTGGGGCGTGTCTTTGGCAAGCGTCACACCTCTGGACGTGATTCATCGCGTCTTGTCTCATCGTGTGCCAGTAGTATCCTGCTGAGTGTGCTTTGGCTGCCAGGCTTCTCCCTCCTGAATGATTTCCATACTCTCCGTTGTGTAGCTCACGTAGAATGTCTTGAATCTTTTCCTCTGTCGGGCATGTTAAGAATACGCCGTTCGATGACCACTTTAGTAATTGGCCCTTGTCTACTATGAATGTGGTCGCTTTTTGCTTCAATAGCCTTGCGTCATACATGTTTCTTGGGAGGCGTCCGTGCTGAAACCACTCGTAATAAGGCGTCACCCACGAATCTTGACTCCTTACTGTGAGTGTTTGTTTGGGAATTGTCTCTTTGTTGATAGACGCGTTGCTGAGATGGAGGAACGAGATATTTTGATATTCTCTCGGGTCAATCGATGATCCTAGCTTTGCCAATGCGTCGGCTTTGACGTACAGTTCTTTTACTAATTTGACGTACAAGGTCATTTTCGAATCTTTAGTGGCGTAATCACCTCGAACTTGGTTGACTACCAGTAGCGAATCACAATAGATATCGAGCTTCTTTACCCGTAGGTCGATGGCGACGCGTAGACCGGCGATCAAAGCTTCATACTCGGCTTCGTTGTTCGTCGCTTTGAAGTCACACCTTATGGCTTGGACGACCCTATCTCCTTGCGGTGATTTCAGGACGATGCCCAATCCTACCCCGTTCTGGTTCATTGCCCCGTCCGTGTGCAAGGTCCACTTTGAGAAATCTACCTTGTTTACCTGTGAGACTGCTTCTTGCTCTAGGTTTGGACTGAAATCTGCTAATGCTTGGGATTTGATTGCTTTTCTTCCTTCGTAAATGATGTCGTAGCCGCCGAGATGAACTATCCACTTTGTCATCCTCCCGGATAGCTCTGGTTTCTTCACTATGTTCTTCAAAGGCGACGTGGTTCTTACTATGACGGTATGGGATTCGAAGTAGGGATTCAATTTCACCGATGCCATCACCAATGCCAACGTCAGTTTTTCCATGGTGGAGTACCTCGTTTCCACTGACGATAGCGTTTTACTTACGTAGTAGACGGGTTGTTGCTCCTCCCCTTCTTCTCTTACGAGGACGACGCTAATAGCAATTTCGGAAAGTGCTAGGTACATTAACAAATGCTCTCCCTCTTTAGGCTTCGATAGGAGTAAAGGATTCGTCAGATAATTCTTAAGCTCCGTGAAGGCCTCTTTGTGGCGTTCCGTCCACGAGAAAGACTCGTTCTTCCGGAGAGTGTCATAGAAGAGTAGATTTCTGTCGGAGGCTTTGGAGATGAACCTGTTTAATGCGGCGACTCTTCCTGTTAGTTTCTGGATGTCTTTCACGCAACGCGGGGACTCGAGATCGAGTATGGCTTTAATCTGTTCGGGACTAGCTTCTATTCCTCTTTGGGTTACTACATATCTGAGGAACTTCCCGGAAGAGACCCCGAAGGAACACTTGGTAGGGTTGAGCTTCATGTTATATTCTTCCAGGATCTCGAACGCCTCCTTTAGGTGTGTTACATCTTATTCACCAGTCGTTGATACGTGGCTCCGACGTTCTTGAGGCCAAAAGGCATGACCTTGTAGCAATATATCCCCTAGTTTGTCACGAACGCGGTCTTTTCTTGATCGGCGGGTTCATTTGTATTTGGTGATATCCGCTGAACGCGTCCATGAACGTTAGCATCTCGTGTCCTGCTGTCGCGTCTACCATGGCGTCGATGTGAGGAAGTGGGAAGGAATCTTTAGGACAGGCTTTGTTAAGATCTGTGAAATCGACGCATACTCTCCACTTCCCGTTCTTCTTTTGGACGACTACAACTTTGGTGAGCCAGTCAGGGTACTTTGCTTCTCGTATCTTACCTGTTTCGAGGAGATTCTTAACTTCTTCGTCTACAACTTTATTGCGTTTGGGAGTGAATTTCCTCCTCTTCTGCTTGACCGGAGTGAACTTCAGATCAACGTTTAGCTTGTGGAGCATCACGTCGGGAGATATACCTGTCATGTCTTCGTGGCTCCACGCGAAGCATTTAGCCTTTGATCTCAAGAATGTTATCAATTCCCCTCTAATTTCTTCACGGACGTCGGTTCCTATCTTTACGACTCTTTCTGGTTTGGAATCGTCGATGACCACGTCCTCTAATCCGGGCCACTTTGGCTTGACGTACTTAGTAGGCGTTTTGACATGAAACTGTTTTACTTCGTCTCTCTTGATTCCTGGCGTCGTGGTACCTTTCATCCCGATCCTGTACCATTCCTTAGCCTTATAGGGTTCGCCTTTGACTTCGCGTACTCCCCAGGGTGTTGGGAACTTCAGGGATTGGTGATACGTAGATGGAACTGCTCGCATATCATGGATCCAGGGTCTTCCTGGGATGGCGTTATAAGGCGACTCTGCCTCCATCACGACTAATCGGGTTGGGAGATCGACGCCTTGGACCATCGTCTCTAGGGTGATTTCTCCTAACATCTCAGAGATTTCTCCACTGAAGCCCTTCAACCGGATACGCTTCCCGACGACATCGTCGACTGAAAGTCCGAGTTCAAGAACAACGGAGAGAGCGATGATGTTGGTCGAACTTCCGTTATCTACCAGGATTCTTTTCACTTTGCAATTTTGAATCACCACAGAGATTACCAGGCTATCGTGGTGCTTGATTCTTTCGTATGGGTCTTCAAACGTGATAGGTAGATCGCCATTGAATGCTCTGGAGTGACGAGTTGGAACGGAGTCGTTTTGTCCTTCGAAAGTTCTCGCGAGCCTTTTGGTGTCGGAAGTTGTGTTGGACGGCGGACCCCCTAACACGGTGAACGCTTTGTTTTGGATATTCTTGATTGATCTAGAACCTTTCATGGCTTCTGCAGGCGAGGTTGTTCCCTTCGTATGCAGAGACGATACCTTTTTGATCTTGCCCCACGGTGGGCGCCAATTGTTTGTAGCGAAATTACCTACGAGGAGATAACTAAGCAATTGTAGGGCAAAGATCAAAGAGTACGGTATAATCTCAACACTCAAGAACAAGGTAGGAAATTAGGGTGGAAACTTTAGCTTGGTATTACTCGAATGACGGCTTAGATACTTACAAAGCAACCGTTAGCCTTTATTTATAGGCTAACCCTAATAATATCTTTAAGGAAACGAGATCTTATCTCTTCCTTTTATCTAAATAACGATATAATAAACAAGGTAAGAGATATTCTTTACCGTATCTTTTACCATTTACAATAATATAATAAAGAATAGGATAAAATATACTCGGCCGACCTAATCTTCAAGATAAACGAGACCTTTGCCATGTCTCGTCACGTTGACGACATCTTTTACTCCTCTCGTCGCGTCGAGGCAATTCTTCTACGCGTAGCTCTTCATGCTCTTCAAGCGTTACATACTCGTCGTATTTTTAGGCACAAACAATCTCCTTCATCGAAAGAAACATCATCATGAGGTTCAGAATCGATCACACCATTGTATGCGACAACGGATCACAATTCATTATCAAGAACATCGTATTGTTCTGTGAAGACAAAGGTATACGCCTAGTCTACTCGACGCCAAGGTACCCTCAAGCGAACGGACAAGCAGAGTCAAGTAACAAGGTCATCGTGAGTAATCTCAAGAAGAGGATAGAAGAATGCAAGGGAAATTGGACGGATCAACTCCAAGCTATATTATGGGCCGCCAGAACAACGCCTAAGAGGGAACGGAAAGAACGTTGTTTGTGCCTAAAAATACGTCGAGTATGGAACGCGTGGGAGCTACGCGTAGAAGACTGCGTCGATGCGACGAGAGAATTAAAGGATCTCGTCGACGTGACGAGACGTGACAAAGATCTCGTTTATCTTGAAGATTAGGTCGGCCGAGTATATTCTATCCTATTTTGTATTATATTATTGTAAATGGTAAAAGAAACGGTAAAGAATATCTTTTACCTAGTTTCTAGTTTTTTAGATAAAAGGAAGAGATAAGTGCTCGTTTCCTTAAAGATATTATTAGGGTTAGCCTATAAATAAAGGCTAACGCTTGCTTTGTAATCAGCTAAGTCGTCATTCGAGTAATACCAAGCTAAAGTTTCATCCCTAATTTCCTGTCTTGTTCTTGAGTGTTGAGATTATACCGTACCCTTTGATCTTTGCCCTACAATTGCTTAGTTATCTTCTCGTAGGTAATTTCGCTACAAACAATTGGCGCCCACCGTGGGGCATGATCAAAAAGGTATCGTCTTTCCATAAGAAAAGAACTTCTTTTTTGCAGGAAATCATGACAAGTCCGACCAATAGCCCGCGCGAAGATGGAAAAAGGTCCAAAGAAGAAGAACATACAACGGTTCCTATCATTCCGGTGGAAGAAGACGCAAGAAAAATTCCCGAAACCACCCCCAACACCCCAAAAGAAAACGCTCCCATAAAGAAACGTGGGGTAGACGGTGAAGTAACCGATGTGGCCACCGTCAGAGCGCAACTCGATTCCTTCGAAAAAGCCCGAGCCGAAGCCATGCAGGTGAGCGAAAAGACAGCGTCGGAACTCACTAAGGAGAATGAGAGATTGAATTCTATAATCAAGGAACTCAAGGCAGGTTCCACGGGGCAACATACCTATGTCCGCGGTCAGAGCGTCATTCGACGCCTCGATATGGATGCAGCCGTCGAAGAAGACGACGTATACCATCCCCAAGAACACCATGGTTATGTCTTCCCCAAAGAACAGACCCAGAAAAAGAAATCTGAAGAGACCTTGACCTCAGACACCGTTGCTGCGCTCGTAGCACAACAAGTTAGAGCCTTAAGGAAAAAGATAATGTTGATGCTAGGAGCCCCCAAATCCATAATCCCTGAAGACGAGTTCGGATTTCAAGAAAGTCCATTTTTTGCCGCTATCGTCGTCCAGAAGATCGCCAAGAAGTTCACCGTCGCGGACCTCCCCGTCTACGACGAATCAGACGACCCGGAAGAGCACGTCTTGCTCTACAAAGCTAAGCTCTCCATGAGTCCGATCGAACCAGAGTTGAAAGAAGCAATGATGTGCAAGTTCTTCAGCTCGACGCTTATAGGTCCAACCTTGACGTGGTTCATCCACTTGTCCAAGGGAAGTATTTCCTCCTACGTTGAACTCTCCAACCAATAACAATTAGCCAGCAGTAAGTTGTTTGCAAAACAACCCTCAGATCTCCATAACATGCGTATGAACAGGGGTGAGACCATAAGGGACTTTTTGAAACGCTTCAATGACGAGAAGATTACAATTCCAGATTGTAGTGAGGCCACCGCTGCCGACGCGTTCAGACGCCCACCTCCCCGAGATAGTGATCTATACAAGGAACTGACGAAGACTCGCCCTGAATCATTCCTCTCAACTAGGGAAAGAGCCATTGAATCCATACGCTTGGAAGAGGATCTCCTAAGGTACAACGAAAAAAATATCTCGATCTCCACGTGGGCGAACTCCTCCGCGTAGGAAATCTCCCCAACGTCGACACAATGACCGACATCAAGAGCGAGGGGAACACCATGACAGGAGAAACAAGCCATTCCAAAGAGAACCACAGACGGTGCATGCTGTGAGCGAAGTCGATAGCGTCTATATGGTGGACAAAGTTATCTCTATGAAGACCGACGCGTTGCGAGTCATGAGCGCAATGGAAGGGTTACGTGACATGCAGTGGCTGAGAAAGCCGAATCCTGGAAGGAGACCCGGAACAGGGAAGGGGTACTGTGAGTTCCATAATGATACGGGCCACACGACGGATGGTTGCTACACCCTAAGAAAAGAAGTGTTAAGGTTGCTGAAAATAGGAGATTTGAAAGACCTACTCTCCAAAGAAGGAAGGAACGCGTTCGAAGGGGTGAAGAGAGAAAAGAAGTCCTTTACTCCTCCTCCACCTCTGTCAAGTCATACCCGGACTATACACACCATCCTCGGCGGCTCTTCCACAAGCGTCTATACCTCGTCCGCCGCTAGGAGGAACATCAAGATTCTACGCGATGATAGTGACATGACAAGGGTTTACCAAATTCTCCCTACCAGAAAGAATTACCCGATCACGTTCGAAGAGCCAAACGAGACGGTGGAACATCACGACGGGTTAGTCAACTCCCTCACCGTCAGCAATTGCCTAGTGAAGAGGATTCTCATAGACAACGTAAGTTCCACCAACATCATCACTACATCCGCTATAAAGGAACTCAGACTATCCAACGACGATGTCGTAAAAAAGTACGTCCCTCTAGTGGGTTTCAGTGGCGAAGTAGCAAGCATGTTGGGAGAGATCACGTTGGCAACCTACGCAAGGGGTATCAATATACAAGCAAAGTTCGCAGTAATGGAGGTCGAGTCACCCTACAATATTATCCTGGGAGTCTTCATCACTTGGTGGTTCCCATGGACTCCTTGGACTCTGAAAATGAGCATATTGCTCAACATCAAAGGCAGTGTCACGCCTGGACCTATGGCGTCGGGAGGGCCCGGAGCCATCTCGTCTGCGCTCGGGGGAGCGCTTGGTGATGTGGCATTGAGCACTTCTGAGCACTTGTGTAGGGCGTTGTTGCTCCCTGTTTTGAGCATTTTCATGCTCACGTTGTGGTGCTTGGTGGAGCTCGGCAGGCCTCTCCTCTTGTTCATGACGACCGTCTTCACTTGTGTGCCCCTCGCTCTCGTTTTGAGTTGGTGAGCGCAAGGCTCTGAAGCGATCGTCAAATACTCCGTCTTGGCATCTTTCAATGATGGAGTGTAGACGCCTAAGGGGCTGTTGTTGTGAACTTGAGGGCATTGTTGCCTTACCTTTGTCTTGTTGGTGCCGAGATGCATTGACTTCATGGGAGCTTTGAGTAGCAAGCCCCCGGAGTTGTTGCGCTGCATTGGCACTTTGGTTTAGTCATGGGCAAGGTTCGTGAACCTCCTGTTTAGGTTCATGAACCTCCGGTTCAAGGTTCAAAATTACCTTGAACCTTAACCTGAACCTTCAAGATCCGGTTCGTCCGGGCCGGTTCAGGTTTAGGGCCGGTTCAGGTTCGAGAAGGTTTTTACAATGTTTCCCGCCGGTTCGAATACCGGTCCGGTTTAGGGCCGGTTCAGGTTCGAACCTTGATATTAAAATAATAATAATAATATTTAAATTACCTTTGATTTATTAAATTACATTATTAAATTACAATACTAGACTCTTTATAGTTCATACAAAGAGGGAATAAAAATAACTTCAAATTTTGTTCAACATGAAAAAGAAAAAAATTAAAGGGCTTGCACCTAATATTTACTTACTTATTAAGTTGCCTACGTATCCTCTCGGGTACTCGGATAAGAGGAATCAAAGCCCACGTAGTTCTCTTACCTTTATATAAACCCACTATTCTATGTTCTAAGACAATTCCACGTCGAAAGAGTCGGTGTTGATCGTTGAATCGTCTCCCATAAAATATTCACTATATTTTTTTATAAACGTTGAACCTCCGGTTAACTTTTTGTAAAACCCCCGGTTCATGAACCTCCGATTAACCTTCTTTGAACCTCCGGTTCGACGGTTCATTGGAGTGTTGAACCTTAACCTGAACCTTCCATAGGCCCGGTTCGCCGGGCCGGTTCAGGTTCAGGGCCGGTTCAGGGTTTGACCGGTCCGGTTTAGGGCCGGTTCACAAGGTTTAGGTTCAACCAAAGTTTGGTTGATAACTTGAGGCGGCGCAAGGGTGACTGAAAGAGCTCGGTGTTCTTGCTCTAAGTAGGCCATCCTTTGCCTCGATGCTTTAATCTCATCAAGAGCCTCAGCTAAGTCTTGCGCAGCTCGTGTGTTTGACGCTTCAACTTGGGCTGCCTCTTGTGGGGGTTTGGGAAGAAGGGGTTGGTTGTTGTTGTTGCCTGAGTTGGTTTGATCCTCGGGGTCAGTGAAGGTACCTATCGAGATAGCCATGGCGAGAGATCAAGTGCACAAAAGCAAGAACAAAGCAAAGAAACCAAGCAAGTGTAACCGTCTAAACAAGTAACCAAACAAAGCACTCGAAGGTGTCTAATTTGGCTGGCCGTTTGGCTGGCTATAGTCTCAAGATACAACCGAAAACAAAGCAAGAAAATCCAGCAAGGCACTTATGCAAACTAATCAATCAAAGATGCAAGAAAGTAGCATGCAAAGACAAGATGAATTATCAAGCGTCTCTAGACGATGGGTGGATCAGAAATGGATGAACCAAACACAGTGTGGACTCAAGGGTTAACTTATTTGGGTTGTGCCTTGGCCGAACTAGAAGTCTTTTGACTTAACTTTATGTTTTTTTTTTTGAATTATGAATTTTGATCTCGACTTTTGAATAGATCTTTTGATTTGTTATGGTTCGAGATTAATGCAGCAAGAAAGCAAAGATATGCTCAAGATAGGAGAGAGAGTACTCGGCCAAACAAGATAGCAAATCAAATCTTAACAATAAACTTATCTTAACAAAAGGATATGAAAAGATATGAAAAGATTCTAACAAGAAAATCAAGCAAATATTTTCGGTAATCTCTTAGGTCAAGGGCTGAATATTTTTGGCAATTATCTTTCAATATCTTCGAGTATTTCACAAGAAGATCTCCTAAGGCAAGTGAATAATTTTTTTGGACAATTTTTAGGGTAAAATCCGTGAGCATACAATGGACTGTAGAAAAAAAAATTCAGCAATGGATCGAAAGGAATATGGCTAATACTCGAGTGAATTGAAAGGATAGATTGTAAAAGACAGTAAACACTTACACGATAACCTTGCTCTGATGCCAGTTGATGCGCGCCTGGTCTCCGGGAAGTCAATTGTGCTCGAAGATCTTTGACAAAATACCTTGTAAGTGTTGGATGGAAGTCTTTTGAGGGGTTCGTTGGTAGAGATGGGAGTTTGCAGCGGAATTGATTGGATATAGACGTCAAGTTTCTTTGACGAATTAGGATATGAATGAAGAGTAGGCAACTCGACAAGCTAGGGGTGAGGGTTCGGCAATGGAGATTGACGGAGACTCAAACAAAGGAAGTTTTGGCTAGGGATGTAGAAAATTGAGGCTAGAAGATATGGGAACTTTTGGCTAGGGATGTAGACGAAAGAGGTTAGAAGATATGGTGAAAGAGATGAGAAGACAGAGCCCGAAGGATTTGTGACGCCTAGTTCAAGAAGATGTTGGAATATTCATCTCAACAAAGGTTCTTGAATTCGAAGCGAAACGTGCCTTTACAATGATGGAGGCAACCAAATATAAAGGGAAAACAACAAGGGAAAAACGTCTAAAACCTAGGGTTTGCAAGGGGGAATCCGGAGGCTAGGGTTGGGCTAGGCTTGGGCGAGCTTGGGCTTGAGTGCCAAGAGCCCAATAGGACGGCCCAAACCATGCAAGGCTGGACCACTCAATATTTAGAAACTTTCTAAAAATAGAAAGTTCTAAAACGCTAGCAAAACCCGAGACGAACAATTTTCTAAAAACGGAAAGTCTCCGAACATGGGACCGAGACAACAAATCCCAAATAAAGACAACAAATGCAAATAGGGACAACAAATCCCAAATAAAAGACAACCTAATGTTTGAGACAACAAAACAAGATAGAGACAACAAAACCAAATAGGCGCGCCTTGTAGTGAAAATCAGCCTCGAGCAATCTCGGCGCGGAGAAGGGCTACCAAGGCGCTGATTCCAGAGTCGCCGGCAACCATGGGGTTGCGCTCAAGATGAGCCTTGGTGCGCCCGAGCTGGAACTGTAGATGAGCCTTCATCAAGGTTATGCGGTTTGGGCGCCGGCGCGGGGGAAGGCTTCTCGGCGTTGGGGCATTTTCCGGCGGTTTCCACGGGCGCTCAGTGACTCCCTCGAACCCTGGAGGTGGACCATAGTCAAGGCCAAAAGATGGCTCGGGGAAAATGGACAGACGCTCGGAGAAGTCTTCGAGCTCCACTTTGATGGGCACCGCTGGCCGGGCGCAAGTGGCATTTGTCCGGGCGCTTGGGGCCGTTGTCCGGGCGCTGGGAGTCTTGGCTCTAGCATGGCTGGGAGCTTGGCTTGGCCTAAGTTTCATGGCATGACATGGCGCCTTCTTGCGCTTGGCTCTCTTCCGGGTGCCTAACCTCATCTTGGGTTGAGTCTTGGTGCTTTGGACATACACCTTGTTCACTTCAGCCAAGATTCTCCGGGTGTGTCGGGTGAGCCTTGGAGGAGCCACTAGGCTAGTCATGGTGCTAGGCAGGGGCACATCAGTTATCTTCTCGTAGGTAATTTCGCTACAAACAATGACGTTCATGATAGATACCATCGACGAGCTAAGAGACAATGCAGCGTTAAGAATGGAGGCACAGAAACAAATCGCCGCCCGAAGCTATAATCGACGGGTAAAAGCAAGAACTTTCCAGGTAGGAGACTGGGTCCTAAGAAAAGTATTCCCAAACACCGAGGATAAGACCGTCAGTAAACTCGCCGCGTCCTGGGAAGGTCCGTACCAAGTAGCACAAGTTGTAGGACGAGGAGCCTACGAACTCGTTACACCAAAAGGAGTACCACTGATGCGTTCATGGAACGCAACACATCTTAAGAAGTATTACCATTAGAAAACATGATAGTTGATTTGATTTCTGCTTATTCTAATGCATATCTTAGATTCCTTATTATGTCCTAGCATGTTTTAGGGTCGAGACGACAAGGGGTCGTCGAGACTAGGGGTAGATGTCTTAGCTCGTCAAATTTCATGAAGTCTTCGTTAAATACATAAGTATGCATTTTTCTGTCCAATATGCGATACATGCCGAGTTATTTCATTTCAAAAGTACTTGCTCCGTGTCTGTGACATAACATCAAGCTTAATAAGGCCACGACGAAAATCCGCGACGGGGGAAAATTTTGTTAGTCTATGCGTTTAAGGCTCCATCTACGCGTAGGAAACGTTAGCCGAACCGTCGACTCCGAGTCGACGCTTCCCATAATTGTTAGCGACGTGTGGCAACGGTCATGGGGAATGAAGCCCGACACCTCACGAAACCGGCACGGTCTTCTGAGCAAAGAAGGGAAACCTATTGCCACGACCACTCTCCAGGAACGCGTACTCGTGCCTTCCACGGCCCCTCTGAGAGTCATAAATCCACGGGCAAAACGCCAAACCGACAGAGATGCGTCCACCAGCATCGTAAGTCCTAACAATCAATAAATCGCACGCTACACGATGAATAGGCCCGTCGACTAAAAGAATTCGATGTCGACCTAACGCTAGCGTGAGGCAACAGACCCACATTAAAAGTAAGGGGTAACGTCACAAGCTGATAAAATCACACGTTGACCTATGTCCGCCACTCGCTTCAGGGTTCGGAGGAAATGCTGGACCCAACCTTCATGTAAGCCGGCAACGTAACAAAAGCAGCCGCTATGACCACAACAATACCAGGGGTAGAAAAATCGAAACCCCGAAGATCGACCTACGCGTCACAAGCAAGAAATGTTTGACGAATCCGACTCCATAGAAGATTTGAAGCCAAATTCGCCAAAAGGGGATAGTATTCCCACCAAAAGTTAAAGATAAGCAAAAGCTTCACGTAAAGAAAGAACCAATAAGTATCCAATACATATTCAAAAAAGAAATAGCCACACAAGGACGTGACGAAAAGCTAAAATCCGTGTTCCACAAAAGAAACCGTGCAACAAGCAAAACGAAAAGAAAATCCTAAGAACTAAGAAGGAGGAGAGACATCCTTATCTACAAGAACGACGTCACCATCTAAAGTTACATCTGCTTCACCAGAAGCTAAGACTGGCGAGCTCGAAGAAACGCGTAGAAGAGAAACCCCCTCGGGTGGAACATAAAGAATAGAAAATTCGCCGCGCTCGCGTTCCACATCCTAATCTACATGGCGACCCGCATGAAACTCCTCCATAACCTCAATACGTGTAGGATTTGTATGTTAGTATCAAGGGAACTGTGACAAAGAGTTGTCCAGTTCCTAGGCACAGCGGAAGTAATATAACAAGTTATCAACGCAATTACGTAAGGTGGAAACCCTAGATAACCAAGTAGTTATCTTTGGATGAAAACCACCCCTCTTTCGAGGATTTGAAAGGTCTACTTCTATATTCAATCAATGAGTTTAGAGAAGAACGAGATTACAGACTTACTGCTAAGTACTAACCTAATTCCTATCAGAAACTCTAAGTCTGATGCAAGAACGAGATTACAAACTTATTTGAAAGGTCTACTTGTATATTCAATCAAAGGTCTACTTGATGTTCTTTTGCAAGAACACTTTTCTCTTCTCTTAGTCTGATGCACTTCAAGCTCCGTCAAAATACATGAGTCTAAGAGCATAAAGATTATCATATATATAGGAGGGAAGTCTGCCGTATAAAGATATTCCAAGAATATATTATACGTCAAACAACTTTCCTAACATATGACAATCTCTATGGCTTTCAGTTAACCTAATTAACTCGAGATCTTCTCGGCTCGCCGCCCACGCTAGGGTTGGAAGTAACACGGATGTAACACAGTTCCTTCTGATTTCCCTTAATACTTCATCAACTTCAAATATTCAATCTTTTCATTTGAAATATCAAGATAAACTATACCATAGTACATGCTAAGGTTGTCATCGTCAAAACATAGAGTAATAGTGGAAAAGAACCTATTGAGGAATCAGAGTTCCTTGGGTCCCTATTCCAACAATTTCCCCCTTTTTGATGATGACAAACTCATATAAGTTTAATCACAGAGACAATAGGCAAATATGAATATGAATCTCAGGACAAAGATACTTAGACCAAAAGCTTCAAATGGTTCCCCCTTAACCTTTGAATTTTCTAACAAGTTCCCCCTAAACATGATACCAGTCCTATTGGTTCCAAGATTTCAGAGTATATTCCCCCTTTTGACATCATCGAAAAGATATGAAGATAATATAAGGAACAATGATGCAAAACATGAACGTGCAAGACTCACAAGGCATAGAACATCAAAATATTATTATTATCATTCATGAGCCCAAAGACAACTGCGACTCATACAAGCAAACACAAAAAATAAAATAACAAAAACCATGAAGCAGATAGAACAAAAAAAATAGAGGGATTGATGTGCTGGGGAACCCTATGGGAGAACTATGCCAACTACATCAGAGGAACTGCAAGAGGGACCCTATCCTCTCTGTCACGAACAACAGCCGAAATCTCTCTCAGTTCCTCAACAATCTTAGAGGAGGCCTCCTCTTGATCTTCTGCAGGAGCGGGTCGAGCAGGTAAGTTTCTGGAGGGCTTTGACCTCTTGGTGACCGTCTCCTCCACCTTGAGACTGTTGATGTAGGAGCCATCCATCTTGTGGGAGAAGGACATTTCTCCCTCTCCTGCCGGGTAAATGTCAAGTCTCTCCAAGAGGGCCTTGATGATTGTAGGGAACGGCAGGGAGTGGGATGCATGGCTGTGGAAGGCCTGCATATGATGCATAACAATCTTCGGCAATTCTAGCAGCTCCATCGAGATGATCTTATCCATGAAGACAACATCAACAATTAGGACAATGCTCCTCTTTTCCTGGCGAGGAACCAAGTTGTTGATGAGGAAGGCGTGAAGCAGCTTCATTGACAAGGAGAGGAACCTGGTGTTGAGTTCCTTTAGATCTGGGTTCTCAAAGACTGTCTTGGCATAGTCGCTTTTCTTTGTGGGCCAATACTTTTTGTGGATAGCAAAGAACCCAGTTTCTGTTGGAATGCCTAGGACCGAGGAGATCATCTCCGTGGTGATCTTGTACAGCTTCCCCCGGATATTGACCACTATATCCAGGGGATTCTCAACCTCCGACACAGAAACAAAGGACATGGAGGAGTAAAAGGATCTGATTACCTCCTCATTGACGCTCTAGGGAGCGGAGAACAGTGATTCCCAGCCTTGGGAAGTCAAATGGGAGCGAAAGGTGTAAACTTTGCTCAGGTCCGAGTTCTAGAGCTCGGGGTCCACAAATAGAGGACCTAAGATTCGCCTCTTTGCAAACTCCGGTTTAAGAGAGGCACTGGCGGTGGTGAGGGAGCTGGAGGAGGAGACTGTCGGCTTGGCAGATCTGGTGCGAGCGACGAAAGTGTTGGGATTGGGCTTATTAGCCTGTCGACCACCGTGAGTGGTGGTCTTGGTGATGAGAGGCTCATCATCATCAACCCAAGACCCTGAGGCGCTTGAGGAAAGCGTTGCCTACGTTCTCCGGGTCAGGGATGGAGGGAGGTTGGGAGGGATTTTCTGTGGAATGGGGAGAGGAGTGTTGTTGGGATTTGGCGGGGGAGTGAGTGGAGGAGTCACTCTTGACAGGGGAGGGTTCGGCTTTTATGGTGCTCTCTAGAGGAGGAGGAGATTGTGCCGGAGAAGAAGAGGGAGAAATTTAAGGGATGATAGCCATGGAGATGGGGTCGGGGGAGGGTGATTTTGGTGGTGAGGTTGGTTTGGTGGAACGAAGTGGGGTTGTCGGCTGGAGTGGCTGCCGCTGATGGCAGAGTGGAGGCCGATGGAGTTTCCTTCCACTAGTACAGAAAGTAGCTTTTACGGGGGTTTTTTTTAATGAAGTGCAAGGGGGTTAATTAACCCCCTTGTAACGCTTGGTCGTTAAACGTTTTAAGGGAGTTTTATAACCCCCGTGAAAAATATAGGAACGGACGGCGGTTCATAAAAACCCCCTTAAATGTTTAACGGCCGTTCCAAAAAACTCCCTTTAAACGATTCATGGCGGTTTAAAAATACCCCTTTAAATAAATTTCGGAAACATTTCCCAGGAGTTTATAAAACCCCCTTAAACCATTTCACAAGGGTTTTAAAAAATCCTGAGATAGTTACAGTATTTTATAAACTTTTTCTGTACGGTTTTTAAAACCGCCGAGAAATATTTAACTTTTTATTATAATTTTTATTTATTTTTATTATGCTTCCTGTATCAATTCAATGCTGTACATACATTACTTTTATATAAAATGCAATATTATATATAAAATAGATAGATGGTTTTTTTGTTTCTTAAAACAATTCACATAAACAAAGCCTATACTTTTCCAAAATTTCTAAAAACATCATTTCAATTTGCATCTAAATTCTACCTAGTGAAATCTAAATCTCTTTCTCCAAGTGCTGAAACCAATCCTCTCGTACCTCATCAATTAGATGTGTGTCGTAGAAGCTAGAATCTTCAAAAACTGCAAAAAGAACATATACATAGAATGACAATATATGTTATTTTATTAAAAAAATATTGTACTTTAGATAAGCAATTATATATCAGTTATTATCAGGCACATACATCGATTGGAATATTACTGCACTTATGATCCATTATATCTCGCATGTATCGACATACAAAGTAAACACAATCCTTTGTGTGTGATTCTTGTTGAGGACACTGAAAAAGTGAAGCAAAGAAATTCAAATCAGTATATACCAAAGAATAATAACATATTATGAAACAAAGTAATGGCATAGAGAAACACATTATCCTCTATCTTCTCAACTAGATGAGAGTATGAGTGTTTCAATCCCAGTCTATTTCCAAATCTGCTTATAATTTTTCTCATTTGAAACGCCATGTAATCCTTGTGTCTCCAGTAAAATCTCACGTGAAAGCAATCAACTACTCAAATTAGACTAAAATTCCATGATTTCAGAAAGTTCATACCTGCAGATCTTTTGGAAGTGCCTCAGATACAACAAGGGTGTAACAACCAGGCACAAATTTCCATGAAAATCAAAGATGATCTCAGGATTTTTATTCGCCAAATTTGAAACAAAATTTAACAAACATATCTGCAAAAATTTAACAGATGATCTCCTAATTTATCTGGGTATGCAGATTTTATTCCCCGGGATTCTTATTCACACATGTAAAAGCATCGCAGATGACTTTGTATAAAATCAATCTCCAAATGAGTATTAAAATTTGGCCTGTCAGACTGTTAAAATATAATTCAAACTTACTTCAGTATTTAGTTTATTTCATTAAGTATTTTGTTCTGTTTTAGTTTGTTGTAACTAGCTATCTTCTAGGAGTCAGTTAGGCTAGTTGCAGTTATTGATTTCCCCCATTATCAGCGCACTATCATTGCCTGTAATGTAGTGCTTGTAGGTGTGCTTCGATCTTATATAATCGAGCACTAGTCAGTTCAGAAATTATTCATCAATAGCAAGTACAAGACAGTTTCTTGCATTTCTCTGTGTTCAACCAAAGTTACATTTACATTGAATTGTGAGTTGTGTGATCAATCTCTTCCAACAAATTGGTATCAGAGCAGCTAGGCTTCGATCCTAGGAGTCGTGTGAGGATTAGATTGAGAGAAACACATTTGGGAAACACGGGAAAGAGTGATGAATCCATCTGGGAACAACAACCTCGGGCAATCTCAGTTGCCAGTCTTCAAGGGTCCGAAGTTCCAATTTTGGAGCTTGAAGATGACCACTCTCTTAAGATCTCAGGAGTAATGGAGCCTTGTTGATGAATGCTTCGAAGACATTACTGAAGGAGAGCCATATCGAACTTTGAGAGAGAAGAGAAAGAAGGATGCAAGGGCTCTGTTCATGATCCAGCAGGCTCTTGATGAAGAGATCTTTCCACGAATTGCCTCGGCCAAAACAGCAAAGGAGGCCTGGAACATCTTGAAGCAAGAATTCATGGGTGACAAGAAGATGGTGACTGTAAGGTTGCAGTCATTAAGGAGGGAATTCGAGACCTCTTTGATGAAGGAAAAGGAGAAGGTGCAAGACTACCTTTCAAGGATCTCTGAGACAGTGCAGCAGATGAAGTCTTATGGAGAAACTATCTCTGATGAGACTGTTGTTGGAAAAGTGTTAAGGAGTTTAACACCAAGGTTTGATCATGTGGTGGCTGCAATAGAGGAGTCTAAGGATATGGAAACTTACTCCTTTGAAGAATTGATGGGCTCTTTGCAGGCTCATGAAGAGAGATTGAATAGATCTGGTGAATCCAAGGAAGAGAAAGCCTTCATGGGAAAGGAAGAAGGCAAGGATGGATCAGGTCAGAATTCCAACAGAGGAAGAGGTAGAGGTGGCTTTAGAGGAAGAGGCCGTGGAAGATTTGGTCAGAGAAGTGAAGGGAAAGACCAAGATCAACAAAGAAGAGTATTTAAATGCTATTGCTGCAAGAAGCCAGGGCACAAGGAGGCACAGTGTTGGAAGAAAGAAAAAGATGAAGGAGAGAAGAAGTATGAACAAAGATCAAACTTCGTAGAGCAAGATGATAAGTTGTTCCTAGCATAGCTTGTAGAGCAAGAAAAGAAGATGCTCTTGACTCAAAACTCAACTGTCAAATGCACTGAAGAGGTCTGGTACTCTAACCATATGACTGGAGTTAGAGAGTTGTTCAAAGATCTGGATGAGTCTAAGAAGAGCCAAGTGAGGCTTGGAGATGATAAGCAGCTCGAAGTTGAAGGGAGAGGGACAGTGGCTATGATGTCAAACAAAGGTACTGTCAAACTCATTCATAATGTTCAGTATGTGCCAAAGTTGGCTCATAACCTGCTCAGTGTTGGTCAACTATTATGTTCTGGGTTCTTTGTGGTATTTGATGATGAGTCTTGTCTAATCAAGGACAAGAAAACTAATGAGATTGTTGTAAGTGTTGCAATGGGAAGAAACAAAGTGTTTCCTCTCGAGCTGTCTTCCAGTGCAGGCAAGGTTTTGACAGCAAAACAGGATGATGACACTTCAATGTGGCATCATAGATATGGTCATTTGAATCTGCAAGGATTAAAGTTGTTGCAAGCTAAAGAGATGGTGACAGGCTTACCAACGATTGGTGAGCTAGAGTTCTGTGAAGGGTGTGTGTATGGAAAGCAATCAAAAGGAGCTTTTCCAACTGGCAAGGCATGGAGAGCAAGTGAAGTATTGGAGTTGCTCCATGCAGATCTATGTGGACCAATGCAGAAAGAGTCTCTAGGAAGAAGTAAGTTCTTTCTGTTGCTTACTGATGATTATAGTAGAATGAGCTGGGTGTTCTTCTTGAAGGCTAAGTCAGAAGCCTTTGACTGCTTCAAGAAGTTTAAAGTCTTAACAGAGAATCAAAGTGCCAAGAAAGTTAAGGCTCTAAGGACTGCCATTGGAGGAGAGTTCGTGTCAAAGCAGTTCACTGAATTCTGTGAGGAGCATGGAGTTAGGAAAGATATACACCTGAGCAAAATGGTGTAGCAGAGAGAAAGAACAGAACAATGGTGGAGATGGCAAGGAGTATGCTTAAAGCCAAAGGCATGCCAAATGAGTTCTGGTGTGAGGCAGTGGCTGCAGCTGTCTACATTCTCAACATCTCACCTACCAAAGCAATGCTAAATCAAACTCCTTATGAGGCTTGGAGAGGCAAGAAGCCCTGTGTAAGTCATCTCAGAACATTTGGTTGCATTGCTTATTCTATGATGAATCTAAGAAGCAAGTTAGATGAGAAAAGTGTGAAGTGTATCTTGGTTGGATATGCAACTCAGTCTAAGGCTTATAGGCTTTATGATCCAGTGTCAAAGAAAGTGATCATAAGCAGGAATGTGGTGTTTGATGAAGGCTCTAAGTGGGCTTGGAAAGAGCAGGCAGATCAGGCACAAAGAGAAGTGATCAGTGATAGTCTAGAGGAGACTGCAGTGGTGAATGATCAAGGCTCGGATCAAAGCAGTAGTGAAGCAAGTAGTGCACCAACTACACCTTCTTCTAGCAGCTCGAGTGGAGCAAGCTCAGGCTCATCTGATGAGTCAACTCCAAGGAGATTTAGATCTCTCTCTGAGATCTATGAAAGCTGTGACTTTGCTCTAAGTGTGATGGATCCAAGTAGCTACACTGAGGCTGCAGAAAAGACAGAATGGAGGCAAGCAATGAATGAAGAGATGAGCTCCATTCACAAGAATGACACTTGGAGGTTAGTTGAGCTTCCAGCAGGCAAGAATGTTATTGGACTGAAGTGGGTCTTCAGGACAAAGTTTAACACAAATGGTAGCATTCAAAAGCACAAGGCAAGGTTGGTTGCCAAGGGCTATGCACAGAAGGACGGGATAGACTATGAGGAGACATTCTCTCCTGTGGCAAGGTTTGAAACAGTCAGATCGGTACTTGCTATTGTTGCACAAAAGAAGCTCCCTGTCTATCAGTTTGATGTTAAGTCAGCTTTCCTTAATGGTGAGCTTCAAGAGGAATTATTTGTTGAGCAGCCAGAAGGATATGTCAAGGAAGGAGAAGAGAACAAGGTTCTCAAGCTGCACAAGGCACTCTATGGGCTTAAACAGGCCCCTAGAGCTTGGTACAACAGAATAGATGAGTTTTTCATCAAGAATGGTTTCAGAAGGAGTGACAATGAGCCTACTTTGTATGTCAGAGAAGAGGAGAACAAGAGGTTCATTGTGGTCTGCTAAGCCGACTGTCTCCTCCTCCAGCTCTCTCGCCACTGCTACAACCTCCCTCAAACCAGAATTTGCAGAGAGACACATCCTCGGTCCTCTCTTTGTGGACCCCGAGCTATGGAACTCGGACCTGAGTGAAGTCGACACCTTCCGGACCCTGCTACCTTCCCAAGGATGGGAATCTCTGTTCACTGTGCCAGAGAGTGTAAATGAGGAGGTAATCAGATCCTTTTACTCCTCCATGTCTTTCGTCTCTGTTTCGGAATTTGAGCACCCTCAGGACATTGTGGTCACCATCCGCGGTAAGCTGTACAAGATCACAACGGAGATGATCTCATCGGTCCTTGGCATCCCAACAGGAACTGGGTTCTTTGCTATACACAAAAAGCATTGGCCCACCAAGAAAAGCGACTATGCCAAAACCGTCTTTGGGAACCCTGATCTAAAGGAACTCAACACCAGGTTCCTCTCTCTGTCCATGAAGCTACTCCATGCCTTCCTCATCAACAATGTCGTTCCTCGCCAAGAAAAGAGGAGCACTGTATTGATCATTGATGCTGTCTTCATGGCTAAGATCGTCTCTGGGGACCTGCTTGACCTGCCCAAAATCATCATGCACCACATGCAGGCCTGCCATAGCCATCCATCTCACTCTCTGTCGTTCCCAACTATAATGAAGGCTCTCCTAGAGAGACTTGACATCTACCCGGCAGCCGAGGAGGCAACATCCTTCTCCCATAAGATGGATGGCTCCTACATCAATAGTCTCAAGGTGGAGGAAACAACCACCAAGAAGTCTCGCCCATCCCGACATATACCTGCTCGATCACTTCCTGCAGATGATTCTGAGGCGCCTTCTTCTGAGATTGTTGAGGAACTGAGAGAAATTTCGGTTGTTGTTCGTACCCTCAGCTCCTCTTTCACCAAGCTCGCCGAAGCTCTCGTTGCACAGAGAGGATAGGGTCTCTCTACCAGTTCCTCCGATGTAGTTGGCATAGCTTTCCCCTAGGGTTCCCCAGCTCATCAATCCTTGTGTTCTTTTGTTACCTCTCTACTTCATGATTTCTGTTTAATTCTTGTGTTTTGATTGTATGAGTCGCGATTGTCTTTGGGCTCATGATGAATGATAACAATAGTTTCTTGCTTTATAACTTGTGAGTCTTGTCTTTCATGCTTTGCATCTCGGTTACTAATATTCTCTTCATATCTTTTCGATGATGTCAAAAGGGGGAATATACTCTGAAATCTTGGAACCAATAGGACTGGCATCATGTTTAGGGGGAACTTGTTATATACTTCAAAGGTTAAGGGGGAACCAGTTAAAGCTTTTTGATTCAAGTATCTTTGTTCTGAGACTCGTACGATATATTGTCTATTGTCTATGTGCTTACACTTACATGAGTTTGTCATCATCAAAAAGGGCGAAATTGTTGGAATAGGGACCTATGGAACTCCAGTTCCTTAACAGGTTCCTTTCCTCTATTACTCTATGTTTTGACGATGACAACCTTATCATATACTATGGTATAGTTTATCTTGTTATTTCAGTTGAAAAGATTGATGATTTGAAGACTGATGAAGCAACAAGGGAAGTCAGAAGGAACTGCGATTACATCCAAGTTATTCCTAACCCTAGCGTGGGCGGCGAGCCGAGAAGATTTGTAGAAGATCGTTTCCTTGTTAGGATATTGCTAGAGTTGGTTGTAAGTCGGTCTTTGTAATTTATGGTAACTATTGAGTTAATTTAAGTTAACTTGAAACGCATAGGTACGATCACATATTAGGAAATAAGTACGACATATAATATATTCCCTGGAATATCTTTATACGCCGAACTAATTCCCTATATATATGGTCGCGTCTATGTTCTCAGGTTTTATGTATTTTGACGAAGTTTGAAGTGCATCAGCCTAAGAGAAGAAGAAGTGTGTTCTTGTATAAAGAACATCAAGTAAGTTCACTGGTATTCTCATCCGATAGTTTCTGAAAGGAACTAGGTTAGTACTTAGCAATAAGTTTGTAATCTCGTTCTCTAAACTTACCGATTGAATATACAAGTAGACCTTTCAAATCCTCGAAAGAGGGGTGGTTTTCATCCAAAGATAACTATTTGGTTATCTAGGGTTTCCACCTAAAGTAATTGTGTTGATAACTTGTTATATTACTTCCGTTGTGCCTAGGAACTGGACAACTCTTTGTCACAGTTCCCTTGATACTAACATACAGATCCTACAACCACTTTCTCCTTTCCCTTCCTTGAACGTGTCACCTTAGCCGGAGAAGGAGACGTCGTAGACTCCAAAGTAGCCATAAGGTCGACGTCCAAAGGAGCAGCGGACGAACATCCTTTTATGGCGAGCTGCCTCTTCCTCGAAGTCACAAGATCAGTGGCAGACTCGGCGCGAGCACGAACGCGAGAAATTGAAGCTACATCACCAACATAGAGCAGACAATTAGAGCACATGTATAAGGAAATAAGTTGATGAAAGCTAAACGAGAAGAAGCTGACTTACCAGATGGTGTCGCAGGGACGCAACGATGACCTTCTCCGTCATGTCCAAAGAAGGTCCGGTTAACTTCAAGAATCACCAAAAGAGCGGCTACAGCCTTTTTTGACTTCGTCCTTGTCTTGAGAGCCTCCGCGTTAACTGTAAAGCATATAAAGTTATACGTAAGTAAAGCATCGACGAGAAAAACATATGTCCTTACGAAAAGAAAAAGAAAAAGAAAAAGTTGTTAAGATAAGGTAACGAAACTCACTCTCGGGGTTCCACTCCTCGATAAGCCAAGAGCACGCATCTTCGAGGGAAGATTTCTCCACGAAGTAAAAGACCTCGGCCCAACCCCGATCGGCCGTACTTTTCTCAAAGGCTATCCTAGCCTTCTTCTGCTTGATCTTAAAATAGACCATGCCCGGAGAATTGAGCGAAACAGTTAGAGAATTGGCGAGGTCCGCCGCGACAAAATCCAAGCCATGTTTTTCAATGGCATCGTCAAGGACGCCCAGAGTGCGCCAAGCCCCGGGAAGAAGTTGACCTATCGCCAAGCCCAGAGTGAGCATAAAGGCCTTGACCAAGGGTGAGAACGGGAATCGATGCCCCGCCATGAAAGGATACTCGTAAACCACTATCCATCCCGGTCAGTGAACATCCGCACAAACCCCTCTTGGAGGAATTTCGATCTTCACTTACGGACCAAGATCAGCAATGGTCCTTAAGCGATTGGTGTCATACGCCTCGGAATCGTAACGATCAGACTCACGAAGCACCTTCCTTGGCTCGTAAAGTACTGAAGTTGCCATTAGAAAAGAAGTAGATGGGAAAATCACTAGTGGAAAAAACACCTGTTGAGGCGGTCAAAAAAACCCCTGTTGAGGCGGTCAGGGGTCGCTGCAATAGGAGGGGCTGCAACAGGTCACGAGCTGTTGAGGCGGGCAGCGCCCGCCTCAACAGATGCAACGTTTTCTACCTCTGTTGAGGCGGGCAGAATGGTGACCGCCTCAACAGAGGGGGTCTGTTGAGGCGTACAAAAGCTTGCCCGCCTCTAAAAAGTGGGTATTTGAGGCGGACAAAAGCTTGCCCGCCTCAACAAATTATGCTGCAAACAAAAAAAAACTGCAGGCCGGTCGATTTCTCTATTCCAATTAATCAAAATAGTAGCAATTTTGTCTCAGTCCTATTTTTCCAAAACACACCAGCAGGAATTCTTATGCAAATACTATGAACTAAACTCGAAAATTCAAAACATAACTTGTAATGATTTGTTGTCTGTATTTTTTTACAATATTGTAGAGTGAAAAAAATCAACAGATCCTAAAAAACATCAATAGATCTAAAAAGAAGAACATGACTACTGGAAAAAATAAAACGATTCAGAAATTTGAGCGAGATTGACGAAGAGGCTGAGAACGAATCTGAGGAGCTTTGAACCGCCACACCATGGGAGAGGGAGCTCGAAAACGGTGCCCGCCTATTGAGGCGTCCAGATCTGATTTGGAGAGGTGGAGAAGAAGGCGACTTCATCTCCGCGACCTTGGGAGAGGGAGCTCCTTCGCCGCCTCGTCTTCCTCTGCTTCAAACTTCTTCACTTTCTCTCCTTTTCCGTATCAGACAGGCGGCTCGAAAAGCCTCCTCCCAAAATCTGGGCAGGCGGATCTTGTTCCTGATGCCTCCGTATCCATGGTTGTAGACATTCCAGAGCTTCGCGAGTGGTGAGATTGGAGAGAAGAAGAGATAGAGACCAGGATATCGAGATCGTCGGGGGAAGAGGCGGAGGAGATTCAAGGATTTTCAGAAGGAGAAGATGTTCGAATTCGCAGAGAAGTTGGGGTGGAAGTTGCAGAGGATCGATTGGAAGTTGATTGAGGAGTTTTGTCGGGAGATTGGAGTTGGGAAGGAGGTTTTGAAGGTGTGGATGCATAATAATAAGAGTACGCTTGGAAGGAGGGAGGTTGGAGGGATTAATGGAGGTGTTTTTGATGGAGATTTGGTGGAGAAGATGAACAATGGAGGTGATTTTAGAGGAGAGAAGTGGGATCTCTGGAGGAGGATTTGAGAGCGAGGCACCGCATATGTTAAAGTTAAGGAGATTTTGTAGGGTTTTCTTTTGGGATGAAAACCAATGGCCGAAATATTATTAGATTTTTCCACTAGTGTTGTTGAGGCGGGCGCATGACTGCCCGCCTCTAATTTTTGTGTTATTTTGAGGCGGGCGCCTTACTGCCCGCCTCTAATCTCTTCGTCGCATCATTTGAGGCGGGTGTCTTACTGCCCGCCTCTAATTTTTGGGCTCTGTTGAGGCGGGCGCCTTACTGACCGCCTCAACAAGTCAAAAACACAAATATTATTTGAGGCGAACGGATATTTGCCCGCCTCTAAAGTACCTATTGCAGCGAACTAAACGACTGACCGCCTCAACAAATAGTAGAATAAGACTTTTTGCGTCGGTTTTTAAGGTGACCGCCTCAACAGGGGGGCTGCAACAAGTGTTTTTTCTACTAGTGAATGGAACAAAAGAATGATCAGACGAGGAAGAGATGAAGAGAGCAGAGAAATGTTTGGGAAAAATAAAGATTAGAAGAAGTGTATGGAGAAAGGAAAGATCCCCGCTTATTTATAGAAGGAAATCGCAAGGATCTCGGGAAAGATACTCTTCCAACGGCAACATCTTCCACCAAGAAACTAGCCGTTGGAGATGAACGTTGCCGGCACAGATAACGAAGCTCATCGCCTGCCACATGGAAATAATTGAAGAGGAATGATGATTGAAGCACTGCGACGATATTAGAAATTCAAGTGATGTAATCATCGACGCTTTCCTAGTACAATGAAGACGTTAAGCCTTGTAAGAAAAAAGGCGTCTCCCAGCTCTACTAGACGTTGTGCCTAAAAATACGACGAGTCTGGAACGCGTAGAAGAATAGTCTCGACGCGACGAGAGGAGTAAAAGATGTCGTCAATGTGACGAGACGTGGCAAAGGTCTCGTTTATCTTTAAGATTAGGTCGGCCGAGTATATATTATCCTATTCTTTATTATATTATTGTAAATTGTAAAAGATACGGTAAAGAATATCTTTTACCTTATTTATTATATCGTTATTTGGATAAAATGAAAAGATAAGATCTCGTTTCCTAAAAGATATTATTAGGGTTAGCCTATAAATAAAGGCTAACGCCTGCTTTGTAAGTATCTAAGCCGTCATTCGAGTAATACCAAGCTAAAGTTTAAACCCTAATTTCCTACCTTGTTCTTGAGTGTTGAGATGATACCGTACTCTTTGATCTTTGCCCTACAATTGCTTACTTATCTTCTCGTAGGTAATTTCGCTACAAACAACCTTCTCATTCTCCTTCTCCTTATTGTTGATGCAACCAATTCTGCCAAGAAGATGGCAACTCCACAGAAGTTCTACTAGAGACACTGGAATCCAAGGAGTGGTGATTGCTTCTTTGCTGCTCTTTATCTCCCTTTCAATAAAATCCAACCTAAATGATACATACATAAATACAGGAAAATCAATCAAAGAAACTCAATTTGCATATTTTTTTCCCTTTCTTTAATAGAAAAATGAAATCAATCTTACTGACCTAAGTCTGATTTCGTTGTATTGTCTATAAAGAGCATCCAAGTGATGAGTAGTGAAGGGAAATGCAGCAACACCAAAGTGATTAAAACAGTCGGCATCCGTCTGCAAAACCAGTTGATGAGGATCAAGAAAAAGAGAAGAAGAGTGGGAACCGGCAGTGGTGAGACAAAGAGAGTAGCATATCAAGTCACGAGATTCGGAATCGGAGAAAGGAACAGCAAGGCAAGAAAAGGTGCTGAAAAACCGGTTGAAAACGGCTTCTTCATCATCATTTACAACCATTGTAATACTTGCAACCCTAGAAACTATCACCATTTCGAAATTATAATAAGCAGCTGCTTTCAACTGAGAGTATGCTGATATAATGTTCCAGCAAAGCTCAACTTCTTCCATGTCGTCAACCATTAGAGGAATTGCAATGCAATAGATGAGATGATAGTTTCCACTAATGCTATCTAGTAATGGAACCTTAACACCATTATTACGAACAAGGTAATCCCTTTTACCACCATTGGCTAAAAATGATTTAATATCGTTCCCTAATCACATGCCTTTGACAATCTTAACCCGATTCTTCTTCTTCTGAATTCCAGGAGGGTATGTATGTTTCATCTTATATACAAAATCAGTCGGTTCAAAGTCACAAGTCATGAAAGTATTCATTGGGGTCGGAAAGTGATCTTTTATATTACCTGGAAATAATTTTTCACATCGAACAAACTCAAAACCCCCCTTCTTCTTAGACTCCTTCTTAGTCTTCTGACGCTTTCTCTTGCCATTTCCATGATCGTCTGCATCCATAACTTCATTCAATTTGACCAACTCTCTCTGAATTGAGCAACTAGCGTCCAACGACATACTAACCCAAATTCAACTTCAACTTATATAGGGGCTTCTTTTTTTTACTAAACCGACTAACCTTCCGCTCAGGAATCAGGCCCAAACGTTTTGGAAAAAAAAGGCCCAAACATCTAATCTACAAAACTCTTAAGTCCGAGTGGAATCGAATAAGTGTGCCCATTGGCCTTTGTATCCATACACCTTTCTCAATTAAACGCTATGCTTCTACACCTTTAATTTAAGTTCTAAGGTTATACCCTAGTTTATAACACGCACTCCTCTTTCCCTCACTCTCCCCCAAATCTATTCCAGACTTTCTTCCTCTCAAATCCTCTCTCGCTCACCCCTCTCTCGCCCAATCTCAGTACAAATCAAGCAAAGCTTCTCCGTCTTCGATTCAACTCCCGCTGTCCTCCTCCCTAAACACTACTCCTTCAAATGCAAGGCTTCTCCGGCTCCATCTTCATTCTGACCTCCACCGCCTCCGTTGAGATCTAAGCTTTCGACCTTGGAGAGATCAGTTGTAGGTTTTGAGAGGCCGATAGAGGAAATGTTGAGCTCGAGATGAACTCTGCGAGTGAAGCCGAATTCGCCAAAGCTCGGAACTCTGTGACTCGGATCTCGGCGGAGGAAGGGGAGATGGAGATGAAGAGGACGAGGAGGAGAGAAATTGAGGAGCGAGCTGATTTAGAAGAGATTTTGGAAGTAGTCATCTCTTCTTATCCTTGTTGGATTTACTGAACACATTTCAATCTCTGATTTTGTAACTTCTTTTGCATCTCTGATTGTAAATGTAAGCCTACGATTGTATGTTGACACATGCAATTTGATTGTGTATGTAGTGCTCCTACATTTGCGTTTTTTAAAGTCGTTCATTGTATTGGATTCATTTTCATATTGTGCTTTGAGTTATTTTTTCCTAATTCTGTAGACATAATGCTAGATGTATGTGTGAGTGGCAATTTTTGTTCTCGGTTTGATCTGATATTAAGGTGGAGTGTATGATAGACATTGTGTTGTTGGTCTAATGAACACTGTTGGTTTTTCTGCTGTATGATAGGTTCTTCCAACAGTATACTGCGGGCAGGATTTTACAAGTGGAAATGGAACAATTCCGAACTATGTCTATTCGTCTATGTTCTATCCCGCTATTCCTCGAGCTAACTCCCCTCCATGGAGACCAGAAAACAAAGAGGGACATGACGTTTTTGCTGCTGGAGAAAACTTGATTCCTAGATTTAAATATTCATGAAACCGTTTAAGCTTTTTTTACTTCTGTTATTTACTCATATTATTATTCATGTGATTGTTTCTAGATTTGTGTTTAAACTTGCTAATGTAAAAGATGAGCATGCTGTATACAATTATTTTATTCTTGATTATTTCGGTATGAATATTTAGTTTCTATTTGTTTTCTTATTTTCATTTTCTGATACTAGTGCATTATCTGATATGTCGATCCGATTATCAGCAAAATGGTTGAAGGTTAGTAGAGTTGGATTCAGCATTTAGTTTCTATTTGCTTACCCTTCTAAGTTATTTGTGCGGTGCCTAAGACACATCACTATCCAATTCATGTTTCAGGGACATTTGGACAAGTTAATATATCTTGTGTTTGTGTTCGTGCAGTACTAATTCAATGAATTAGGCTCTAGTGCTGGTTCTTCGTAAAGTACTGGAGTTGCTATTAGAAAAGAAGTAGATGGGAAAATGGAGCAATAGAATGATCAGACGAGGAAGAGATGAAGAGAGTAGAGAAATGTTCGGGAAAAATAAAGATTAGAAGAAGTGTATGGAGAAAGGAAAGATCCCCGCTTATTTATAGAAGGAAATCGCAAGGATCTCGGGAAAGATACTCTTCCAATGACAACATCTTCCACCAAGAAACTAGCCGTTGGAGATGAACGTTGCCGGCACAGATAACGAAGCTCATCGCCTGCCACATGGAAATAATTGAAGAGGAATGATGATTGAAGCACTGCGACGATATTAGAAATTCAAGTGACGCGCGTAATCATCGACGCGTTCGTAGTACAATGAAGACGCATTCCTTGAAGAAAGAAGGCGTCTCCCAGCTCTACTAGACGTTAAGCCCTATAAGACACCTTAGGGGTATTGTTTGTGCCTAAAAATACGACGAGTGTGGAACGCGTGAAGAGCTACGCGTAGAAGAATTTTCTCGACGCAACGAGAGGATTAAAATATGTCGTCAACGTGACGAGACGTGGCAAAGGTCTCGTTTATCTTGAAGATTAGGTCGGCCGAGTATATATTATCCTATTCTTTATTAATTATTGTAAATGGTAAAAGATACGGTAAAGAATATCTTTTACCTTATTTATTATATCGTTATTTGGATAAAAGGAAAAGATAAGATCTCGTTTCCAAAAAGATATTATTAGGGTTAGCCTATAAATAAAGGCTAACGCCTGCTTTGTAAGTATATAAGCCGTCATTCGAGTAATACCAAGCTAAAGTTTCAACCCTAATTTCTTACCTTGTTCTTGAGTGTTGAGATTATACCGTACTCTTTGATCTTTGCCCTACAATTGCTTACTTATCTTCTCGTAGGTAATTTCGCTACAAACAACCTTCTCATTCTCCTTCTCCTTATTGTTGATGCAACCAATTCTGGCGAGAAGATGGCAACTCCACAGAAGTTCTACTAGAGACACAGGAATCCAAGGAGTGGTGATTGCTTCTTTGCTTCTCTTTATCTCCCTTTCAATAAAATCCAACCTGAATGATACATACATAAATACAGGAAAATCAATCAAAGAAACTCAATTTGTAGATTTTTTTTTCCCTTTCTTTAATAGAAAAATGAAATCAATCTTACTGACCTAAGTCTGATTTCTTTGTCTTGTCTATAAAGAGCATCCAAGTGATGAGTAGTGAAGGGAAATGCAGCAACACCAAAGTGATTAAAACAGTCGGCATCCGTCTGCAAAACCAGTTGATGAGGATCAAGAAAAAGAGAAGAAGAGTGGGAACCGGCAGTGGTGAAACCAAGAGAGTAGCATATCAAGTCACGAGATTCGGAATCAGAGAAAGGAACAGCAAGGCAAGAAAAGGCGCTGAAAAACCGGTTGAAAGCGGCTTCTTCATCATCATTTACAACCATTGTAATACTTGCAACCCTAGAAACTATCACCATCTCGAAATTATAATAAGCAGCTGCTTTCAACTGAGAGTATGCTGATATAATGTTCCAACAAAGCTCAACTTCTTCCATGTCGTCAACTATTAGAGGAAATGCAATGCAATAGATAAGAAGATACTTTCCACTAAAGCTATCTAGTAATGGAACCTTAACACCATTATTACGAACAACGGAATCCCTTTTACCACCATTGGATAACAATGATTTAATATATTTCCCTAATCGCATGCCTTTGACAATCTTAAACCCGATTCTTCTTCTTCTGAATTCCAAGAGGGTATGTATGTTTCATCTTATATACAAAATCAGTCAGTTCAAAGTCACAAGTCATGAAAGTATTCATTGGGGTCGGAAAGTGATCTTTTATATTACCTGGAAATAATTTTTCACATCGAACAACCTCAAAACCCCCCTTCTTCTTAGACTCCTTCTTAGTCTTCTAACGCTTTCTCTTGCCATTGCCATGATCGTCTTCATCCATAACTTCATTCAATTTGAACAACTCTCTCTGAATTGAGCAACTAGCGTCCAACGACATACTAACCCAAATTCAACTTCAACTTATATAGGGGCTTCTTTTTTTTACTAAACCGACTAACCTTACGCTCAGGAATCAGGCCCAAACGTTTTGGGGAAAAAAAAGGCCCAAACATCTAATCTACAAAACTCTTAAGTCCGAGTGGAATCGAATAAGTTTGCCCATTGGCCTTTGTTCCCAATACACCTATCTCAATTAAACGCTATGCTTCTACACCTTTAATTTAAGTTCTAAGGTTATACCCTAGTTTATAGCACGCGCTCCTCTTTCCCTCACTCTCCCCCAAATCTATTCCAGACTTTCTTCCTCCCAGATCCTCTCTCGCTCACCCCTCTCTCGCCCAATCTCAGTACAAAGCAAGCAAAGCTTCTCCGTCTTCGATTCAACTCCCGTTGTCCTCCTCCCCAAACACTACTCCTTCAAATCCAAGGCTTCTCCGGCTCCATCTCCATTCTGACCTCCACCGCCTCCGTCGAGATCTAAGCTTTCGACCATGCAGAGATCAGTTGTAGGATTTGAGAGGCCGATGGAGGAAATGTTGAGCTCGAGATGACCTCTGCGAGTGAAGCCGAATTCGCCGAAGCTCAGACCTCTGTGACTCGGATCTCGGCGGAGGAAGGGGAGATGGAGATGAAGAGGACGAGGAGGAGAGAAATTGAGGAGCGAGCTGATTTAGAAGAGATTTTGGAAGTAGTCATCTCTTCTTATCCTTGTTGGATTTACTGAACACATTTCAATCTCTGATTTTGTAACTTCTTTTGCATCTCTGATTGTAAATGTAAGCCTACGATTGTATGTTGACACATGCAATTTGATTGTGTATGTAGTTCTCCTACATTTGTGTTTTTTAAAGTCGTTCATTGTATTGGATTCATTTTCATATTGTGTTTTGAGTTATCTTTTCCTGATTCTGTAGACATAATGCTAGATGTACCTGTGAGTGGCAATTTTTGTTCTCAGTTTGATCTGATATTAAGGTGGAGTGTATAATAGAAATTGTGTTGTTGGTCTAATGAACACTGTTGGTTTTTCTGCTGTATGATAGGTTCTTCCATCAGTATACTGCGGGCAGGAATTTACAAGTGGAAATGGAACAATTCTGAACTATGTCTATTTGTCTATGTTCTATCCCGCTATTCCTCGAGCTAACTCCCCTCCATGGAGACCAGAAAACAAAGAGGGACATGACGTTTTTGCTGCTGGAGAAAACGTGACTCCTAGATTTAAATATTCATGAAACCGTTTAAGATTTTTTCACTTCTGTTATTTACTCATATTATTATTCATGTGATTGTTTCTAGATTTGTGTTTAAACTTGCTAATGTAAAAGATGAGCATGTTGTATTCAATTATTTTATTCTTGATTATTTCGGTATGATTATTTAGTTTCTATTTGTTTTCTTATTTTCATTTTCTGATACTAGTGCATTATTTGATATGTCGATCAGATTATCAGCAAAATTGGTGAAGGTTAGTAGAGTTGGATTCAGCATTTAGTTTCTATTTGCTTACCCTTCTAAGTTATTTGTGTGGTGCCTAAGACACATCACTATCCAATTCATGTTTCAGGAACATTTGGACAAGTTAATTTATCTTGTGTTTGTGTTCGTGCAGTACTAATTCAATGAATTAGGCTCTAGTAGAGTTTTGATTGCTGTGTCTTTGGTTAAAAACAAGGATTTGATTATTATGCAGGGACTGTTGACAAAAAAAATTGGCAGTGTTGACAAGTTAATGTGTGTAAAATTTGACAGTGTTGACAAGGATTATTCAGGGACAATGCAGTTTGTTTTAGTGTGTAAAAAAAATTAATCTGTTGACAATTATTTTTTTGACAAAGTAATTTAGTGGTGTTGACAGGTTTTGTAAAGTGTTGACAATGTTGACAATTTTGTAATATTACTCGTGTTGTATGTTGTTGACCGTTTATTAGTCGTGTAAACAATTTATTTAGTTGGGTTGACAACTTATTTAGTCGTGTTGAGAACTTATTATTCTTGTTGACAGCTCTGTTGAAAAATTTGTTGACAGTTCTATTAAAAATTTTGTTGACAGCTCTGTTAAAAATTTTGTTGACAGCTCTGTTATAATTCCCGCGTCAACAAAGGGTTATTATTGGTGTTGACAACTTATCACTCTTCTTGACAGATCTGTTAAAAATTTTGTTGACAACTCTGTTAAAAATTTTGTTGACAGCTCTGTTAAAAATTTTGTAGACAAATTTTGTTGACAACTCTGTTATAATTGTCACGTAAGCAAAGGGGCATTTCCATATAACTTAAAAAAGTGATGCAAAAACTTAAAAAACATTACAGTTGGCAAAATTTAATCTCAACCTACAGTTGAATTATGGTTGAATTATTCTCTTCAATTGTTCAGGGTATAATTTTCAAAACAGTTAGCTATCAAACAGCAAGTTCAAGTTCAAGTTCAAGCCATTATAAAACTTCAAATTATTAACACAGAGATCATTTCACAAATAAAAACCGAGGTCCATCACCAACATGAACTTTTGATGCCAAGAACTAGATTAACTGACTAAGATTCCCTTGATACTACTGTTTAATTATTCTAGCTGCCTAATCAAGTAAATGAATAATCAACAACTTTCACCTAAATCGACAAGAAAGGTTTGTTTCACCTAAATCCATTAATCTTCTCAGATCAATTCATAGAAAGAAACTTGCCACACTCAAATAAAACAAATTTTAGTAGGAAGAACTAAAAGCCTTTGCTTGTAAAATCTCAGAAAACCAGTAAGAGGAAGAGTGCCTCTTCTATAAAAAAAAATCTGCTTTCTGTCAAAATGACAAAATCTTGAACAAAAATATATATAATAGTCTCATCTTTTGCAAAACAAACTCCCACCTATTTCCCATGAACCCTATACACAGAGATGAAAGAAAAAAGGAATGCTCATTAATAACTCGCCAGGTAAATACAGCAAAAATGTATACTGAGCAAAATTAAATATTTTCACACTATCTTACAGTATCTGAACCTAAAAGGCATTTTTTGGCTAATCATTTTTTCAAGTGTCAGTGTCCAAATCAAAGTCCATCTGAAATCTAGACTTGTACTCCCAAAAATTACCTGTTGCGGGTCGTCAGTTACTGCGCGTAGGTCGTTGGTGAATGCGTACAGATCGTCGCCGACTCGAGCGCAGTCTGCAAAGGAGGTCGTCTCGTCGAGTCGTCGTGGAAGAAGCCTAAGTTCTCACTGTCGAGGTCTGCACGCGTGAAAGCGAAGTCTGCAAAGGTCGTCTCGTCGTGACTTAGGGCATTCCAATGGCTTGCTATAAATGGAGATAGCAAATTTATAGCAAAAATCAAACACCACCAACAACCTAAAATAGCAAATTATAAGAATATTCTTTTAGAGATGCTTTATTTCTCATCTTGATTGCTAAATTTGGCAATCCAAATAGCAAGCATAGTGTGTGTGGTCCACTAAATAAATGATATTTCTTGAATAAATTGAAAATTGAAAGAGTGAGAAATTGGTGTTACACTTGAAAATAAAAAAAATATAGCAAGTGTTGTTGGTGTTACACTTGTTTGCTAAAATAGCATTTGCTATAATGTGTCATTTCAACTTGCTATAATCCTAGTTGGCTTGTTAAATTTAGCAAGTCATTGGAGATGCCCTTATCTGAACGTGAATTGTATGTTAGTCTGAAGTAGATACTCCGTTATCCGTATATGAGCCTTGAGCCAAGTAGATACTCCGTGTATTGTACGTTACTCAAGGCTTATTAGTTTTAGTAGAGTAGCATTTAATTTGCTACATCTAGTTAGGCTTGACCCAAGTTTTACTGTATACTAGATACGGGCCTTGCGCTCCGCGCGAGAAAATTACGGATTTTCGTATGTGATTTAATATAGTTATACATTATTTGTTAATATGTTGTTGTTGTTATCAAATTTATTAATATTTGTAAATATAACTATTTTTTATTTCCTTATATTTATGTTTAAAGTAGTTTTAAAACATAATATTAGAATAAGTTTGCATTATCATAAGAGAAGCTCACACATTAATTTAATTTGTGACTTAATCAAGTAGACTATAAATAAATATTACATAGGGATATAAGAAAGATATTTAAATACATGCCAAAAAGTCCAATAGGAGGTGATTAAGAAATGAGTAATGCATTAAATTGGTACCAATTTCATTCAATTTTGGCAATGGATAGCCAACTTTTATATAGATAAGATACTAGAATTTAAACATATGCGCGACACTTTGGCAATAGAAGATACGATATTATACTATATATTCAATTTTTAAAATGTCCTAATTTTATGCTTAGTTTAATATATGAATAGAGTTTATTGTTTGTATAATATGTTTGAATTGTATCAAAGATATTTGGACAAAAGAGGTGATAATTTCTATTACCCTACTCAATTATTTTATTTTTTAATAGGTCAATCAACATTAAACAGATAGAGTTCCATTTAAATGAGTAGAAGAGAAAGATGAATTAAGAGAGGATAAAGAATTAAAGTCTTCAATAAATGTGATTAATGAGGAGTTTATTGTTTGTATAATATCTTTGAATTGTATCAAATATATTTGGACAAAAGAGGTGATAATTTCTATTACCCTACAAAATTGTCAATTATTTTATTTTTTAATAGGTCAATCAACATTAAAAAGTTCCATTTAAATGAGGAGAGGAGACAGATGAATTGAGAGAGGAGAAAGAATTAAAGTCTTCAATAAATGTGATTAATGAGGAGCATTCAACTTTTTTGTACCATGCCAATTTTATATTAGATTTAGATGATATGATTTTTTTTTTGTGAGAACGAGGGATGGCACCCTCAGAAATGCATAAATAAAAAAGAGATTACATCGAAATCATCTGGGGCGTACAAAAGCCCCTAACATCGTCCGCAATCAACCGAATAATCATCGGCGGGGGAACATCCAAAATGAAAAAACCAATATAAAAAAATAAACCAAAAGATGCTAGACCATTCGCCACAAAATTTGCCTCCCTGAAAACATGCCCCACGGTGGGCGCCAATTGTTTGTAGCGAAATTACGAACGAGGTGATAACTAAGCAATTGTAGGGCAAAGATTAAATAATACGATATAATCTCAACACTCAGGTACAATGTAGGAAATTAGGGCTGAAGCTTGTACTTGGTATTACTCGAATGGTGGCTGAATGATTACAAAGAAGGCGTTAGCCTTATTTTATAGGCTAACCCTAATGATGTCTTTTAGGAAATGAGATCTTATCTCTTCCATCCATCTAATAACGATATAATTAATAAGGTAAAAGATATTCTTTTACGTATCTTTTACCAATTACAATAATATACAATGAAACAAGATAAAATCTACTCGGCCGACTTAATCTTCGAGGAGAACGAGGTCTTTGCCACGTCTCGTCACGTCGACGACGTCTTCACTACTTCTCGTCGCGTCGATGTAATCATTCTACGTGTAACTTACCACGCGTTCCTTACTCGTCGTATTTTTAGGCACAAACAGGGATCTTTTGATATTCTCTTGGGTCGATGGATGAACCTAGCTTTGCCAACGCGTCGTCTTGCGCGTTAGCGTCTCTGGGGATCTGTCTAATTTGGCAGCCTTTGAATTTCTCGAACAAATCTTTTACTACTTTGAGGTACAACGTCATTTTCGAATCCTCAGTGGCGTATTCTCCTCGAACTTGGTTGACTACCAGCAGTGAATCACAGTAAATATCGAGCTTCTAAACTTGTAGATCAATGGCAACGCGTAGACCGACAATTAAGGCTTCGTACTCGGCTTCGTTATTTGTCTCTTTGAAGTCTCACCTTATGGCTTGGACAATCCTATCCCCTTGTGGAAATTTCAGGACGATGCCTAGCCCTACTCCATTTTGGTTCATTGCTCCGTCTATATGTAATGTCCACTTTGCGAATTCTACCTTATTTACTTGTGAGGTTGCTTCTTGTTCAAGAGTCGGGATGAAATCCGCTACAAAGTCCGCGAGCGCTTGGGATTTGATTGCTTTTCTTCCTTCGTAGATGATGTCATAGCCGCTGAGATGAACTGTCCACTTCGTCATCCTCCCTGACAATTCTGGCTTCTTTACTATGTTCTTTAAAGGCGACGTGGTTCTTACTACGATAGTGTGGGATTCGAAATAGGGCTTTAATTTCACTGACGCCATCACTAGTGCCAGGGTTAGCTTTTCCATGACGGAGTATCTTGTTTCTGCTGATGATAATGTTTTGCTCACGTAGTAGACGGGTTGTTGTTCTTTCCCCTCTTATGTTACAAGCACGACGCTAATGGCTATCTTGGAGACCGCTAGATATACAAACAAGGGCTCTCCCTCCTTAGGCTTTGATAGGAGTAAGGGATTCATCAAGTAATTTTTGAGCTCCGTGAAGGCCTTTTCATGTCGTTCCGTCCAGGAGAAAGATTTGTTTTTCCTGAGAGTATCATAGAAGAGTCGGTTCCTATCTGAAGCTTTGGAGATGAACCTGTTTAATGCAGCGACTCTTCCTGTCACCTTTTGGATGTCTTTTACGCAACAAGGAGATTTGAGATCGAGTATTGCCTTGATTTGCTCGGGGTTGGCTTCTATTCCTCGTTGCGCTACCACGTACCCGAGGAATTTTCCCGAAGAGACTCCAAAGGAGCATTTGGTAGGGTTGAGCTTCATGCTATATTCTTCTAGGATCTCGAACGCCTCTCTTAGGTGTGTTACGTGATCTTTTTCTCGTTTAGACTGCACAAGCATGTCGTCTATATAAACTTCCATCGTGTCGCCTATCTTCTACTCGAACATCTTGTTCACCAGCCTCTGATACGTAGCTCCGGTGTTTTTGTGGCCGAAAGGCATGACTTTGTAGCAGTATATCCCCTGGTTCGTTACGAACGCGGTTTTTTCTTGGTCGGCGGGATTCATCTGGATCTGGTGGTACCCGCTGAACGCGTCCATGAATGTTAACATCTCGTGTCCTTCCGTCGCATCTACCATGGCGTCAATATGTGGGAGTGGGAATGAGTCTTTGGGGCAGGCCTTGTCGAGGTCCGTGAAGTCTACGCATACTCTCCACTTCCCATTTTTCTTTTGGACCACCACGACGTTGGCGAGCCAGTCGGGATACTTTGCTTCTCGTATCTTGCCTGTTTTGAGGAGATTTTTGACTTCTTCGTGTACAACTTTGTTGCGTTAGGGGCAAATTTCCTCCTCTTTTTCTTGACAGGGGTAAATTTTGGATCGACGTTTAGCCTATGAAGCATCACATCTGGGGATATACCCGTCATGTCTTCGTTACTCCAAGCGAAACACTTGGGCTTTTGACTTTAAGAACGCTGTCAACTCTTCTCTTACTTCTTTGTGGACGTCGATTCCTATCTTTACGACTCGTTCTGGCTTGGAGTCATCGATAATCACGTCTTCTAATTCAGGACACTTTGGCTTAACATACTTAGTTGGCGTCTTGACCTGGAATTCTTTTACCTCGTCTTTCTTGATTTCTGGCGCCGCGATCCCTTTCATCCCGATTCGGTAGCATTCCTTGGCTGTATAGGGCTCGCCTTTGACTTTGCGTACCCCCCATAGGGTTGGGAACTTCAAGGATTGGTGATACGTGGATGGAACCGCTCGCATATCGTAGATTCAGGGCCCCCCCACGATGGCGTTGTAGGGCGATTCTGCCTCCATCACGGCGAATCTCGTGATGGTGTCGACACCTTGGGTCGTTGTTACGAGGGTGATTTCTCCTAACATTTTTGCTACTTCTCCGCTGAAGCCTTTCACACGGATACGCTTTCTGACGACATCGTCGACGGAAAGTCCGAGTTCGAGAATGGCAGAAAGGGTTATGATGTTGGTCGAACTCCTGTTTCTACCAGGATTCTCTTGACGTTACAATCCCGGATGACTACAGATATCACCAGGATATCTTGATGTTTGGTTCTTTCGCCCGGGTCTTCGAACGTGATGGGTAGATCGCGATTTGTCGCCTTAGCGTGGTGAACCGGAGTGGAATCGTTCTGCCCTTCGACAGTCTTAGCGAGCCTCTTCGCATCGGAGATGGTACAGGTCGGCGGACCTCCTAAGACGGTGAAGATTCTGTTGCTAAAACTTTTGATCGATCCTGAATCTTCCATAGCTTTTGCGGGGGAGGTTGTTCTCTTCGTATGTAGAGACGACACTCTTTTGATCATGCCCCACGGCGGGCGCCAATTGTTTGCAGCGAAATTACCAACGAGATGATAACTAAGCAATTGTAGGGCAAAGATCAAAGAATACGGTATAATCTCAACACTCAAGAACGATATAGGAAATTAGGGTTGAAGCTTGAACTTAGGTATTATTTGAATGGTGGCTGAATGATTACAAAGCTAGCGTTAGCCTCCTATTATAGGCTAACCCTAATAATATCTTTATGGAAACGAGATCTTATCTTTTCCTTCTAACTAATAACGATATAAAAGTATGGTAAAAGATATTCTTTCTAATATCTTTCACCAATTACAACAATATAATAAAGAAATAAGGTAATATCTATTCGGCTGACTTCATCATCAATGTGAACGAGATCTTCGCCACATCTCGTCACGTCGACGTGATCAGCCTACGCGTAGCTTGTCACGCGTTCCTTACTCGTCGTAGTTTTAGGCACAAACAAAGACAAAGCAGCCATGGTCGATGATTCCCCTGTTCGGGATAAGTTTGAGTATATGGAACAAACACCACTTGTGTACCAGGATGTTTCTTTTGGATACGATTGTACGAGTCATGCACAAGTGTGCAAATTTTACCTGTTCCACTGTCAATGCAAAGCAGAACGTTCTTGTTCTTGAGCACAGACACAGACACCTTATCACCAGAATGGTTGATAAGGTGGCTCACATTCAGCAATGACTCTACGGTTAATGACCTAAAATGGTCTAAGTATTTATCTAAGACACTCTTTCTTGTGAAGGGATGATGAGACTTTATTCTTCAAGACTCAATATTAGGGTTGATCTTTTGATTTGAGATCTAACAACCAAGAACCTTTTGATTAGAGATTCAACTACCAAGAAAACTGATACGTTTTTATTTATTGCTTGCTTGAAAACCTAGGGAAGAGAACCTTATATAACCTAATTACTTGGGGAAAAAGATAGACTTCTGCTAATAAGGAAAATACTAGATAATAAATAAACTACTAATAAACTCCTACTTAATATTAATAAAAGATATCTAAATAACAACTAGATAGCATAATAGTGTCCTATCATTCTCGCGCCCATGAGATAAGGCTTGACCACAAGCCTTCATCCATGATCAATTGTAGCCCAGTTACAATAATCGTCCCAAAGGACTAATTGGGGAGTTGCAAAACGATGCTCTGAATTGTAGATGTTGTCAGGAAAACGATGCCCTGATTCGTAGATTTCATCGGGAAGAGGAAATATGCCTATGATGACCCGCGGTTCTGAAGGAACTAAGCTCAAGTTGAAAATTTTCTTTTCTTGAAAGAGATAACTTTTATGATTTGCTCCTTCAACTTTTGGAAAATTAGGACGAAGTGCTGGTTCTTGGATTTGTTGTTGGTGGGGGTAGGGGAATCTGATGTTGGTGGCAGGAATTAGGGTTATGTGGGTGTTGTTGTTGTTGATTGATGACGTCAAGGCCTTGGAATCGTTGACAGATCAGTTGAGAAAACTGTTTTTGTTGGCAAGGATTAGGTTTAGGTTTGTGGTTTGGCTGTTTAAACACTGCAAGACGAGTAAGGACCTGCTGCAGGGTTGCTTGGATTTCAATCAGGATGGTGCACAAACGTCTCCTCAATAGATGTCATGCAGTCGTGATTGCTCACGACCATGGATGTTTAGCAAGATGGTTGTTTTTACTGTTTGACTGTTTAGATGGGTGTTTTCTATTTGGTTCTTGAGGGTGGTACCATGTCCGCCTCCAAGTAGATTCTTCCTTCTACAGAATGTGCAGCTTCTAAAGGAAGACAAAGCAGCCATGGTGGATGATTCCACTGTTCGGGATAAGTTTGCGTATATGGAACAAACACCACTTGTGTACCAGGATGTTTCTTTTGGATACGATTGTACGAGTCATGCACAAGTTTTCAAATTTTACCTGCTCCAATGTCAATGCAAAGCAGAACGTTCTTGTTCTTGAGCACAGACACAGACACCTTATCACCAGAATGGTTGTTAAGGTGGCTCACATTCAGCAATGACTCTACGGTTAGTGACCTAAAATGGTCCAAGTATTTATCTAAGACGCTCTTTCTTGTGAAGGGATAACACCGATTTCTCATATATCCTTTCTCCCGGATGACAACACTTCCATATACTTCTCCCCATCCGTCATCTGTTACAACCACCAATTCATCATCCGGAATCTCATCATTGAGTCTCCACAGCCTACGGCAGACCTCACCCACCAAGATGTTATCTGCCTTTTATCTAATAAGTGATTGACATCCTTAATAAAGGAGGTGGTATCACTATGGAAGGGTATGTATACCAGCACTACTTCAAACTCAAGATTATTAGCTACACACTCCTTATAAGTTGTTTCCAGCTCACCCATGAAATAGCCGTTGTAGCAGAGATACAATCCAACACACTTCTTCTTGCTCAACTCTGAAATAGAAATAACCTTTGTTTGTGCCTAAAAATACGACGAGTGTGGAACGCGTGAAGAGCTACGCGTAGAAGAATTGTCTCGACGCGACGAGAGGAGTAAAAGATGTCGTCAACGTGACGAGACGTGGAAAAGGTCTCGTTTATCTTGAAGATTAGGTCGGCCGAGTATATTTTATCCTAATCTTTATTATATTATCGTAAATGGTAAAATATACGGTAAAGAATATCTTTTACCTTATTTATTATATCGTTATTTGGATAAAAGGAAGAGATAAGATCTCGTTTCCTAAAAGATATTATTAGGGTTAGCCTATAAATAAAGGCTAACGTCTGCTTTGTAAGTATCTAAGATGTCATTCGAGTAATACCAAGCTAAAGTTTAAACCCTAATTTCCTACCTTGTTCTTGAGTGTTGAGATTATACCATACTCTTTGATCTTTTCCCTACAATTGCTTAGATATCTTCTCGTAGGTAATTTCACTACAAACAATTGGCGCCCACCGTGGGGCAAGATCAAAAAGGTATCATCTTTCCATACGAAAAGAGCTTCTTTTTTGCAGGAAATCATGACGAATCCGACCAATAGTCCGCGTGATGGTGAAGAAAGATCTGAAGAAGAAGATCACATAACATTTCCTCTCGTTCTGGTGGATGAAAACACAGGAAAAGATCTCGAGAACACTCCTGACGCTCCAAGGAACAGCGCCCCCACAGGAGAACAAGAGACGAGCGGCGATGTGACCAACGTGTCCTCTGTCAGAGTCCACTTCGACACCCTCCAGAAGGCTAGACAGAAGCTAAAAACGCCAGCAAAGAGAACACGTCGGGACTCACCAAAGAGAATGAACGACTACGCTCCATCATAAAAGAGCTTAGGGCAGAGTCAGCGAAACCACTAACCTATGTTCGTAGTCAAAGCGTCATTCGCCGCCTAGATATGGATGTTGTCGCTGAAGAAGGAGGGGATTACGGGTCCCAGGAGCGTCGAAACACCATCCCATCGAGGGAAACGATTCAGAAAGAAAAGTCTAAGGAGAACTTGACTTCAGACGCCGTCGGCGTGCTCGTAGCACAACAAGTCGGAGCCTTAAGGAAAGAGATGATGTTGATGACCGGGGCTCCCAAATCCATAATCCCTGAAGACGAGTTCAGATTCTAAGAAAGTCCATTTGTTGCTGCTATCGCCGTCCAGAAGATCGCCAAGAAATTCATCGTTGCCAATCTCCCCGTCTACGACGGATCAGAAGACCCGGAAGAACGTGTCTTGCTCTACAAAGCCAAACTCTCCACGAGCCCAATCGAGCCAGAATTGAAAGAAGCAATGATGTGCAAGTTCTTCAGCTCGACGTTAAAAGGTCCAGCCTTGACGTGGTTCATCCACTTACCCAAAGGAAGTATTTCCTCCTACGCCGAGCTCTCCAATCTATTCCGATTACAATTCGCCAGCAGTAAGTTGTTTGCAAAACAACCCTCAGATCTCCATAACATGCGTATGAACAGGGGCGAAACCATAAGAGCCTTCTTGAAACGCTTCAATGACGAGAAGATTATGATCCCAGATTGTAGTGAAGCCACCGCTGCCGACGAGTTCAGACGCGCACTCCCCAGAGACAACGATCTGTACAAGGAGTTAACAAAAACTCGTCCTACTTCATTTGTCTCGACGAGAGAAACAGCTATGGAAGCCATACGCCTTGAAGAAGATCTCATAAGTCATGCCAAAAAGAAGTCTCGAACTCTACGTAGGCGTACCCCACCACGCAGAAATTCCCCCCAACGGAAAGATGGCGAACGCTACGACAGAAGGAACAAGTCGTTCCATTGAGAACCCCCCATGGTGCATAATGTAAGCAAAATTAATAGCGTCTATGCAGTCGAAAGAGGTGTTTACATGAAGACCGATGCGTTGAGAGTTATGAACGCGATGGAAAAGCTCCATGACGTGAAGTGACCTAGAAAGCCAAAACCCGAAAAGAAATCAGGATCAGGAAGAGGATACTGTGAGTTCCACAACGACTCGGGACATCCAACAGATGATTGCTATACTCTGAGGAAAGAAGTCCTACGTCTCCTGAAAAGATGCGACCTATTAGATTTACTTTCCAGAGAGGGAAGGGTCGCGTTCGAAGGAGCAAGGAAAGAAAAAAGATCTGCAACACCACCACCTCCTTCGTCGAGTCGTTCAAGGACAATCAACACGATCTTTGGAAGCTCCCCCATAAGTGGCTATACCGCCTCCACCGCCAAAAGAAGCGTCAAAGCGTTACGCAGCGAAGGAAGTATGTGAATAAATAATCTAGAATCACACACACAAGATCTTCTAGTTTTAGAAGATATAAACAATGGTAATCTGGATCTGTATACCTTCTTTTCTTTATTGGATCTCTATGGTTCGACTTCTTGAGGTTGTTGAGTTTGCTATATGGGAGGAACTTTAATGTTGTCGTGTTCAAAAGCAATAATAAAGACAACTTAAACAAAATTGTCAAGCAAGAACTAACATCCTCAGTCCTTCCCCGCCAAACTCTACATCCTCAAGAAATTCAGCAGTTCCTGATCCAAACAAATGATCGGAATACTAGAATCACAAAACTTTATTTTACAAAGACACGCCAATATATGTGGTATCACTTGAACCACACTAAGTGTTTCTAGGAAATGATTTCCTTGAGAGCATATTAAAATAAGGAAGTATGCATTTCTTTATGTATCATGATAGATATTTAGCACAATCCTTTCCTCATGTCCTTTATTTTGAATCTTTAATAGATTTTATTCTGGTAACCTTAGTTTTCTTTAATTTACCATTTTCTTTAGAGGTAACCTTAGGAGGCTTTATGTATCTTTGCCTTCATCTTATGGCAAAACATTCTTTAATCTTGATCAAAACCTTTATGAGACTTCAATCTCTTCTTTACCTCTAAAATGTATCTGAATGGTGTTAAGTTTGATCATATAACCTACACAATTAGAGCGTTTCCACTTCTCACTATCCTTCTTACTTTCGAAATATCGAAATCTCAAGGAAAAGAGTTAGTTCTATCTTTCATGCAATGTCAAGATCTACACACCCAAAAAAACAATGGACCTTATCTTTCAATCTCTTATAGTTGGCATACTCAATGATTGAAAGTCAACTTAAATTTGCAGATACACCCACAAGAATTAATAAATTGAGAGTAATATAGTCAATAACTTGAATTGTAAACCAATCTAATGAAGTGAAACTTTAACGAAATTGTACAAAATCTCATCTCAAGATATCAAGTGCAACATTAATATCAACTCTTTGGACAGTGACATCAATTGCTATTGATACTCTTGATGTAATGATCAAACATAGACAATAATTCAAGAAATTGTACAAAATCTCATCTCAAGATATCAAGTGCAACATTAATATCAAGTCTTTGGACAATAACATCAATTGCTAGTGATACTCTTGATGTAATGATCAAACATAGACAATAATTCATATTAAATAACAAATCGATCTTTGAACAAATTTAAGATTCATATGCATATCCTTATAATTGCACATATTCACCTTTACACTTACATGTGAAATCCGGCTAGGTACTAAACTACCTTTGGGTTGATTAATACTTGCATGGCTATACATACACGTTACATTTAACATACCTTATGGACAACTGCAACAAGAGTTGTCACTTTGGCGACGTCAAGTGCTAGTTCTCTCACTTAAATGTTAAACTTGTACAATGCAATATTTATGTGTTTCATGAAATCAAAGTAATTATATACTTGTATACAAAATGTATAAGCCTAATGTACAAGGTTATAATACGAAACTTTTGCAGTTCAAAACCTTAATACAATTCAAATACCAAATATGAGCATGTCGCCCATCAAATGAAAAGTATAAAAGAAAATTGAACTAACCTTTGCGAAACGCATCACTGTCATACTTCTATAAATCAAAACCCAAATGAGCTTATCACCCGAATTGACAAATATAAAATAAATGAGAAATTACGGTTCACAGTGACATTATACCTTATTATGTTTCCTTGAAATTTCATAATGAAAACATTACAAATCACCAACTCTCTAGTAAATCTCGTAAGACTTTATCCTGTCAAACAATAGCCTTTCTTTGGACCGACTATCATTCACATAGATAAAGTCCTTTATTAGAATTATATAATCTTAAGCAAGATACCTAGCACAACTTGACATCCAGTGTTTGCACCGAAATATCAATTGCAAGTGGTACTCTCAACGCAATAATCAAACAGCAATAATATGTCCTGTCAAATAATAGCTTTTTTTTGGATCAACTATTATTCACATGAACAATATATATACAATTATTAGTGTTTATTATCGCATGTGCATTCATATATGGTCAAATATTAACCTTCCTTTGGGCCGATTAATATCCGCATAAATAAGAACATACAAATTATACTTTATAAAATTAAACTAAATTAATCTACATAACATAGGCTACTTCGGCAACATATTAATTCAATTAGAATAGTCTAAACTCTTAACTATAAAATATAACTTAATATTAAGATTAAATAATTATACAAATAAACTATTTATATACTAAGCACTTAAATTACTTTATGTAAAAAGATACCATTATCCTCTAAACTCTTAACTATAAAATATAACTTAATATTAAGATTAAATAATTATACAAATAAACTATTTATATACTAAGCACTTAAATTACTTTATGTAAAAAGATACCATTATCCTTATGTACAAGTAACAGTATAGCACTTATGCTATATATACGTTCACCTCATGCACCCGATATCAATTTACCATTCGTTATATTATATCATGTATAATAGTATATGTCCTTAATATCAAACATGATTGATATAAATAACTTAATCATCATCTAGACATGCATATACCCTTTATGACAAATTAGAAGAAAACAAATATATTCTAATTAATCTCAAAATCAGTATATACACTTTAGGCATAATATGCCATCATATATGCCCAATGTGCATAAATAACTTTAATCATAATCAAGACGTATAAATATATACACTTTACGGCCAATAAAATAAGGCAATGGCTATATGCACGCGAATCGAGGCATATATGCACGCGATTCTGTGCGCGCAACTTATGCGCACGCATCTGTGCGCAGTTCTTATGCGCATACGTGTTTTACGGGGTATTACGGGTACTTTTCGTAAATTTTCAGAGTCTGTAACACCTTGTGCGCCTAACTACTGCGCACAGGTTGAGAATCTGTGCGCCGTGTTTCTGCGCACTGTTCAAACATAGTAGCCGTTGAAATTTTTGAAAAAAGTAGCCGTTAAATGTAAAACTGTGCGCTTAGGTTCTGCGCACAGGTGTTTTAGGGTTTGGGTTTGTGCGCGGATGGTTAGAGCACGGGTCTTTACAGTTTCATTTGGACCACAACGGTCATAAATGTGCCTATATAAAGCCATAATCTCTTCGTTTCCAACAAATTCATTCAAAACCTCTTCGTTTTCCAACAAATTCATTCAAAATGTCTCGTCGTAATCAAAACTCTCGTATGTTAGAGTTGATTAATCAAAGTTGTGAAGATAGTGATGAAGCACACGATTGGGATAGCGGATCACAAGAAGAGGAAGACGACCCGAACGACGACGAATGGTTGGATGGTTTCTTAGAAGACGAAGAGTTCGGCGACTGGGATCCGAGTGGTGAATTTGTGGTTAGTATAATATGTTATAATTTGAAACATATGGTAGCGTAATTAGTTTCAAATTAGTTTCATATGCTAGCGTAATTAGTTTCATATGCTAGCCTAATTAGTTTCTTATGCTAGCCTAATTAGTTTCTTATGCTAGCCTAATTAGTTTCTTATGCTAGCCTAATTAGTTTCATATGATGGCCTAATTAGTTTCATATGCTAGCCTAATTAGTTTCATATGATAGCCTAATTAGTTTCATATGATAGCCTAATTAGTTTAAAGTAATGATTCGTATTTTGCCTTGTTATTTTGGTAGTAGTGTAATTGTCGCTCTACAATTACGTATAGGGGAAAGATTATTCGGATTATTTTAGAACCGCACAATATTGGGATACTCCGCAAGAATTGTACGAGTGGGCGAGAGATAGAGGAAAGGAGTTAGTGATAGCTTTGGTAACGCGTAATTCAAGTCCGTACCAAATAAGTATTGTGTGCGATAGATTTGGAAAACCAAGATCTGGGAGGCCAAAGGTGAACAAAGAGAATCCAGAGTTGGCTGTTCCTAGGCTTAGAAAGTCGAAGTCGAAGAAGTGTGAGTGTAGATTTCAGCTACTGGCAGTGCGAAAGAAAAATATTCTCGGGGTCGCAGGAGAAAAATGGATTTTAGGTGTGATAGAAGGTCGGCATAACCATGTGCTACTTGCTAGTTTTCATGGGAATGCATTCATGGGTCGAATGACGGAGGAGCAAGAGCTTTGTGCTAGGCGGTGGGGAGATGGAACTGGACGCAAGACGCCAAAAGAAATTATCTCTAAATTGAGGGAGAAGTACCCTGGTAATGTTACTTCAAGGAAACAAGTTGCAAACTTTTTGCAGAAGGTGAATTACGAAGATCGCGGAGAGCTAAACGTGACACAGTGGTCGCTTAAGTTTTTGCGAGACCACGACTACGTAGTTCACCCACATAGAGACACGACAAACGGAGAGGTTGCAATATTATTTTTTGCTAACCAAGAGTCGTTGCGTTTGTTGAAGAAGTACCCGTACGTGGTAATTATCGATGCGACGTACAAGACAAACAAGTAAGTCTCTACAATACCTTGGTCGATATTTAGTTCGGATAATGATATATGTTCTGTAGTGATATATGTTAATGTTTCAATAGATATGAAATGCCGCTCGTAGAGATCGTTGGATTCACCAGTACACACAAGACGTTCAACATCGCGTATGCATTCACTAAAGCGGAAAGGATTTATCATTACACATGGATAATGATTCAATTGAAGTCATTATTCATAGATTTGGGAGTGATGCCAATGGCTATAATGACAGATTGCGAAGACGCGCTGATAAAAGGGATAAAGACTATTTTCGGGAGCGAAGTTCAACATCTGTTGTGTTGGGTGCATATCAAACACAACATTGAGGCACATGCTTCGACCATCCTAAAGAGACAAATTAAAGTGGAAGCCTTTGCAGGACAATGTTGGGGACTATTTTGCTCAGCTACTGAAGAGACCTATGAACTGCGGCTCGAACAGTTGAAGAGATCTTGGAAGAGCGGCCTTGTGGGATACGTCGAGAGAACATGGCTTAATCCTCACAAGACAAGTATAGTGAGGGCTTGGACAGATCATAAGCTTCATTTCCTTACGAGGACTTCAAACAGGTAAATATTGATATTTTTTAGTTAAAGACGATTATATCATAACGGCGTACTTTCTGAACTTACCAACTTAACTGTTTTTTAGAGTTGAAGGGATGCACAAGGTTTTGAAAGATATTATTGGTTCCAGCAGAGGGGGCTTTAACAGAGTGATCGTATGGATCCATCATTCAGTACTCCTTCAGATTGATTCAATTAGGGCGAGCATGAACATGTCTCTCTCCAAACGACCAAATGATTTTGATGATCCAAACATGCATCCGCTTGGAAGGGCTATTTTTTCCCGACTATTCTACAAAGTGTCAGACAGGTGTTTTGATCATTTGTTGGCTACTTATGAGATCATGTTGACGGAGAAATTTCCTGAACAATGCACCGACCATTGGGTGAGGAACTGTCTTGGGTTGCCGTGCGTCCATCAAATTGCACACGCTATCATTTCAAACACACCCCTGATTGAGGATGACATTCACCCGTTCTGGAGGGATTTGCATTGGGATGACACTCCTGAAACAGAAGACGACCCAAATCTGAAGGTCCGAATGAACATTATAGAGTTGCGACTCCATGAAATGTTCACCAAGTTGGAACTTGGAACCTTGAAGAAAAGCACGGCATACCAGCTAGGTGAGTTGTATCAGGACTTGGAGCATCCTGAACTAACTACCTTGAAAGAACCGACAAATGTGAGAAGAAAAGGCAGGCCAAAGGGTGCAAAGAACAAGGATAAGGAGGAGGTTGACAGTGAAAATGACAAGGAGGATGACATAAAACAAGGAGATATGGAGCAGTATAAGATGGAGGAGGCAAAGCAGAAATCAAAAGGAAAGAAGAGTACAAGAGCAAGACGGCCAGGTCGTCCTAAAAAGGAGGAGGATGACAGTGAAAATGACAAGGAGGAATCGAGAGAGAAGAGTTATTTTGAGCACAAAAAAGAAGAGCTGGAGAAGTATGAGAAGGAGGAGGCAAAGCATAAATCAAAAGGAAAGAAGAAGGCAAACAATACAGGAGCAAAACGACCAGGTCGTCCTAGAGAGAAAACAACGACATCACTTCCCGTGGTCATTGAGGCCGAGGAGTTGCATTCTCAACCCATGCCCGACCTATCACAGCCTGAAGGATCAAACTACACTGACTTCGATCAGTGCCCTGAAGAACTTGGTGTTCCTCTCATTCATAGGGGGGTTGACTTCGGCATTGACAATTTGGATGATTTTTGGCTTCCATACATCACAGATGTTAGACAGGTACGTTCTGACGGACATTGTGGTTATAGGTCGATGGCCTTACTTCTGGGAAGAAAAGAACAAGAGTACGGAAACATTCGGCGTGAGCTGGTAACGGAGCTGCTTCAGAACCGAGAATTGTACGAGCCTATTCGTCGTCGTCTTCGTCCGGGTACTTGGGAGGATCTTATTCTCCAAGTTAACCATTGCAGAAGCCCTTGTTCAGAACTGTACTGGTTGCACTTTCCACTGATGGGTTTAGTGTTTGCCACCCTATACCAAGTTGGCCTCGTGTTATTGTGTTGGGATGCTCCGACCTTTTGCTTACCGCTAAGGTGTAGAACAGAAAACGCTGATCCTCCACGACAGATTTTCGGCATGGCACACGTAGGCAACCGTGACCACTTCATACCGGTAAAGTAGACAATTGTACTTGATACTTGTGTAATCATAGTTTTTTGTTTAATATCTTAAGTCGATTGTGTTTATATAGGTGGCGTTGATGGTTGGTTCGCCACTACCGCATACTCCCGGTTCGTGGAAGAAACACGTAGATCCAAACATTCAATGGTGGGAAGAAACATTTGGGGACAATTTGAGGATGTATCGAGAGTACCGCATTTCAAATGGTCGGGCACCAGATCCATTCATGTATAAAGGAGGGACCAAACCCGTTCACATATCTGACTGAGTGAGATTGTCATGTAATAATTAGAAGACGCATTGGAATTTCTTAGTTTGTAATGCCTTGGTTTTTAATGTTTCGTATTTGTTATTTTTGTAGTAGTGTAATTGTGCTTTATATAACAATGAATGGATCAGATTGCATTGGAATTTCTTAACACGTTCGAGAGACAAAGAAGCGACAATGAAAATACATAATGAAAGTACATAATGAAAGTACGTAATGAAAGTACACAATGCTCATAACATTAGATGTCTACGATTTAGGCGTCGTCGGCAGAAGAGGAAGAGCAGTCGGAAGCATAGACGATACTACAAACCATCAACCGCAATTCTTTTTCTTTAATCTTAAACCTTTCCATCAGGACCTTCACTCTATTGTCACTCTTCTTTTTCTTGATGATTAATTTCGTGATAGCACGTAAAGCTGTAGGGGTATGCTCTGGATCAATAAACCTGATTCCGAAGAAACAATTGCATGCATATTGCCTTCGTCCATACTAGTCAGGCATGTCTTCGTCATTGTTAACGTAAACATTACACATTTGGCGACACCTTTTTGTACCAGTACACATTATCTGTGGAGGGTCAGGCTTCACACGTCTTGGGGATGATGATGATGCCATATTCGTAGTTATGTTCTTCGAAATAAGTAAATAATAAAACTTTAGTTATAAACATGAAAGCATATACAAAAAACAAAGCATGTACAAAAATGAACAAAAGAAAAATTTACCGATTAAGTAGGGAAACTTCGATTTTTGCTGTAGTTGAGATGCATGAACTAGTTGAGATGGATGAAGAAATCACCACCTTCAAACCGTTGGATTTATAGGAATTTATGTATATGGTGCGTGTTGATTCTGCGCACAAGGAGTTACCGATTCAAAATAACGGTAACTAAAAGTGCGCTATGTAGCTGCGCACAAATTTTTAACGGTAATTTTTTGTGCGCGTTACACCTGCGCACCAAAAGTTACAGATTCAAAAAGTTACAGAATAGGTGCGCTTTACCTTAGCGCATGGCTGAAATTTCTGTGCGTTCTACCACTGCGCACTATACTCTTCATTCTTCGAAATAGTTGCGATATGAAGGGTCTAGCACATCGATGTGGATTATGTTTGAAAAACTTATACAATTATGTGTTATTAGGCATATAAAGTGTGTATACGGTCTCCCCGTCACAAAAAGTTGATCGAAAATACGCGAAAACGCAAAAACGCCTTATCGGTCCTGATGGCCTGTTAAGGTCGAGAATAGGCGGTTCGATGCCCAAACGACGTCGGAATGCAATGAAACTTGTTTTCAATGCATATTATAGCTATTTAAACTTGTCGGTAAGTTCGAGTCGAAAACTCGAACTCTTCGAGTAACACCTCCTTTGTAAACCTTCACTAGTCTTTCATTCTTCGAAATAGTCGAAGTAGTTGAGATATGAAGGGTCTAGTACATGGGTGTTGATTATGTTTCAAAAACTTATACAATTATATGTTATTAGGCATATAAAGAGTGTATAAGGTCTCCCCTTCACAAAAAGTTGATCGAAAATACTCAAAAACGCAAAAACGCCTTATCGGTCCTGATGGCCTATTAAGGTCGAGAATAGGCGGTTCGATGCCCAAACGACGTCGGAATGCAATGAAACTTGTTTTCAATGCATATTATAGCTATTTAACCTTGTCGGTAACTTCGAGTCAAAAACTCGAGCTCTTCGAGTAACACCTCCTTTGTAAACCTTCACTAGTCTTTCATTCTTCGAAATAGTCGAAGTAGTTGAGATATGAAGGGTCTAGTACATGGGTGTTGATTATGTTTTTAAAACTTATACAATTATGTGTTATTAGGCATATAAAGAGTGTATAAGGTCTCCCCTTCACAAAAAGTTGATCGAAAATACGCGAAAACGCAAAAACGCCTTATCGGTCATGATGGCCTATTAAGGTCGAGAATAGGCGGTTCGATGCCCAAACGACGTCGGAATGCAATGAAACTTGTTTTCAATGCATATTATAGCTATTTAACCTTGTCGGTAAGTTCGATTCGAAAACTCGAACTCTTCGAGTAACACCTCCTTTGTAAACCTTCACTAGTCTTTCATTCTTCGAAATAGTTGCGATATGAAGGGTCTAGCACATCGATGTGGATTATGTTTGAAAAGCTTATACAAAATAGTGTTATTAGGCATATAAAGTGTGTATACGGTCTCCCCGTCACAAAAAGTTGATCGAAAATACGCGAAAACGCAAAAAAACCCTTATCGGTCCTGATGGCCTTATATGCGCATTAGATCTGCGCACATGATTCTGTGCGCATTAGATCTGCGCACGGTTGAAGACCGTTAAAATATGACCGTTGCGTGCGCATAACATCTGCGCACGCAACGGTCATATTTCAACAGAAAAACCGAAGTTATAAAAGGGGGGTTGCACTCACCTCAATTCACCAATCTCACCATCTCTCTCTTAACCTCACCAATCTCACCATTTGTCTCTTAACACTCGCTATGTCGCACAGTTCATCATCAAGCAACGCTGCCCTTTTTTATTGTAAATGTGATCGACCAGCGGTAATGAGGAGTTCAGAATCTCGAAGAAACCTCGCTCGAAGGTTCTGGACATGCGCTGGTACTGGTGGTTACATTTGTGAATTCCGCGAGTGGATCGATCCACCACACCCTTGTTACTCCTTAGCTGCAATAAGAGATCTATTCTCGAAGATACGTACGTTGGAGGAGGAAAACGCCGATCTTAAGGCTACCCTGGCTTCCAATCGTTAGTTAAGTGGTTGTTTTAATCGTTAGTTCGTTGTTGTAATTGTTAGTTAAGTGGTTGTTGTAATCGTTAGTAAACAAGCATAGCACTGGATAAAGAGAAGTTGAGGAGGGACAACCTATAAAGATCCCCAACCGATATTGGTTTCGATGTTCGGATTTAGCAAAATGTACGAACTAATAAGAGTTTGGAAACTGGTTATTAGTTGGTACATATTGCCGACTCCGAACATCGAAACCAATCATCGGTTTGGGGATCTTCATAGGTTGGTCTTCCTCACCATCTCTTTGTGTAGTGTTGTTGTTGAAATTTGTATTTCGTTTTCAAATCAATATAGTTTTTCACGTCTTGTTGTTCAGATTTGTATTTGCATTATTGTTCGGAGTCGTTTTGAATATTAAGCAAAACATAAAATTTAAAACCATCACACAAGAAAAATGCATACATAAAACATCAATCGTACATAAAACATCCATCAAACAAAAACAGACGTCAAGCGTCTAATCCTGAGTCTCCTGAGTATAAGGCGGAGCATCTTCCCGAGGCACATCACCCTGAGTCATATCATCTTGGTGCGCATCCTCCTGAGTGCCGCATCCACTCCCCTGGCCACTCTCATGAACAGAATCTCGGAAAACAGGAGGTGGTGGTGGTGGTGGCATCCGCGATGCACGTGGGGGAGATGGTGCCAAAGGTGCCTGAGGTGCCTCTAAGATTGCAAGCCAACCACGAATCACATCTTCAGTGGCCCAAGGTCGATCCGAGATAGGGGTGTCTAGAAAACAGTGCATCATGGCTTGAAGGATCTGACAACGCTGCAAACAAAACGTAAATTTAATCGTTAGTTAAGGTCTAAAGCTAAGTTTTGTACAAACTTTATAAAATTTTACATACCGCTAATGCATCGATAGGCACCGGGGTATATCCATAGCGAGGCGGGCGATCATGTCTCTCAGAGGATGGATCGACGACGGGATGTGAGAACTCGTCCAGCCAATCCATATAGTCATCAGACATCTTCCATGCTGGCTCTGCAACCGGCCCATCCAGATCGATCAGAGGCCTCGGCCCTGCGTCCCATACAAGAAGAAGCTCAGGTGCATAAACGACGTCATACCTCGTGCAACCCATGGGCCGATGAAATGACAACGGCTGAATGGGTGGGTCGGGAACGGGCTGAGCCCGCCCAAACTGCCGCAGGACTCTCCTAGGGTTGTAGGCCTCATGAAATTTACAGATGCTCAATACGCCCTCAAATCTCGTAGGAGAAACCTCTGGTGAGTTGAAGTCCAAATCTCTCCATGGCTGCCAGTTAACCTGAAACAAATAACAAGCCAAATTAGACACGTATTGCGGTAATGAAATAAAAAATATAGAAATTAAATCCAAACCTGCTCATATCTCATGCTGTCGAGCATGCGACGGATGGCAACCAAACGCCCAGTATCCGAGCTAAGTGGTGTATACAATCCTACAGCAGCATCTCCATGGGCGAATGCAGGGTTCGTGACAAAGTGATCACGAAAATGAGGAAAGTATACCCAGATCCAGCACTACATATAAACAATTACAGATTATTAGTAAAACTACGTGAATAGTTAAGAGTTATTCACCAAGACGTTAACGACAAGATCTTACCCTCAGAAGAATCCCACATGAACCAATGGTTGCCGTCTCGACTCTAGATGCAGACCCTAAATTGCGATACACTAACGCAAGTATGCCGGCTCCCCATGCAATGTCCCCTGTACGATCATGGTTGAGAACAAGCGCCGCGTACTGGACCTTGACACCCTTTGTCGACCTGTCCACCAAGACAGTCGAGCCCAGAAGCAAAAGGAGATACAGAGTGGCAATGTGACTCTCATTCCTGACTGGCGCATCAAACAAAACTTTCAACCGAGCATTGAGGGCACCGAAATGAATGCCACCTGAGCTATAACATGCCTTCATGTCATCAGCCTCCTGACCCATAGCGTTCGCAAGCGCCGCATAGATCTGGTCATCTGTCATAGGTGAATTGCAGCTACGACCATGTATACGGACTCTGAGGATCTGCATCACGTCATGTAGGCAGATGGTCATCTCAGCAAATGGCATGTGGAAAGTGTTGGTCTCTGGATGCCACCTCTCCACAAAAGCAGAAATCAATGCAGCATCGATCTGAGACGCTATGCCCACTCGGCGCAGCTCTGTCAGCCCAGAACGCTCAGCAAGCCTGAACCATGTACCCTCCTCAGCTGAAATATGATGCTCATAATCATGAACCTGTGCAGATCTGTACATCACCCTCAAGAGCTTCCTAGCCTAAATAAGTACAGAAAAAAATTTGCGTCCGGTTAGTAAATAAGAAACGTATAACTTATTATAAGCATTCAGATCAATGTTATTGAACATACCGGATCTAACGGAGCCGCCTCAGCCTCGGCCTCATCCCCGTCCCCATCCTCTGGCTCATCCTCTGCCTGAATATCTCCTACTCGTCGTCTCTGCCTGGGACGACGACCACCTCTAACTGGAGCCGCAACCTCCTCACCAACAACCTCCTCAACTGCAGCCCCCTCAGCGACTCCCTCAGCAGCAACACCCTCACCACCAACTCCCTCAGCACCCTCCTGACCTCTCCCTCTCCCTCTCCCTCTCCCTCTCCCTCTCCCTCTCCCTCTCCCTCTCCCACCACCTCGGCCTCTGCCTCGGCCTACAGCTTCCCCCGCACGGGCACGCTTCCTAACCTGCACCGGGGGCACCAATGGTACATCGGGAGCGGGCCCTGGAAGAGGACCACGCGACCATATCCATCTCGCTATATGCGTCTCATAAGAACACAATAGGTGAGGCGCACGTGGACGACAAATGTCCTGCATCGACTCCCCGAGCCAAGGAAAATATGTCTGTGGGGCATGGTCATCGTCGTCTAAATCTCCCGACACTGGCTCTGAAGATGCGACTGGCTCTGCAGATGCGACCGTAGGAGGAGAAGATGTCGACGTTTCTGCATCTGTCACTGCAGGTAAATCCTGCTCTGTATGCTCTGAACTGCGAGGTAAAGCATCCTGAAACAGAGGTGCGTCCTGGATATCATAGTCATCCGTGGTCACCTGCGCCTGTACTGGTGTGGGCTCGATAGGGTCGAACGCAGTAACATATCGACCAGGATAATCTACGTCGTCATGGAAATCTGCTCTCTGTCCATCCATCTCCATGTGCGAACCATCTATCTCCTGCTGCTGCAGCTGTGCCTCCTCGTACTCATTCCCTGGCTCACGGCGCTCAGGTGATCCGGTGCCGAAAAATCGTTCGAGGGCCTCGAACGATAATCGCACACCGGCTGCCACATCATGTCGACGTGGAAGCCGTTCCGCTACTGGTGCGGGCATCGTGTTGCCCGTCTGATCCATGACGGCTTGTATAGTCTACATGTTTTTACATTTTTAGTATGACTAATTCATACTAAAATATTCGGAAATAATTTGCAACTTCGTAATCAAATTCGAGTCTTTATATCTACGAAAACTAAATTTTTTAATAGAAATTGTTAGAAATTTAACAATTAAGTCATAACTAGTTATGACTGTTAAGTTTCTAATATTTAATTCATAATTACTAAAAAATAAACATCTCAACTAATACGAAATAATAATCACTACTATTACTAAAAAATTACAATTAATACGAATTCATAATAATTCGATTAGGCATTCGATTAATGCATAATAATCTGAAACTTAATCGTAATTATAAAAAATTACGATTAATAAGAATTCTAATATTTAATTCATAAAAAACTGAAATTTAATCGTAATTATGAAAAATTACGATTAAATTACAATTAATACGAATTGTAATATTTAATTCATAAAAAACTGAAATTTAAACGTAATTATGAAAAATTACGATTAAATTACAATTAAGATACGAATTCTAATATTTAATTCATAAAAAACTTAAATTTAATCGTAATTATTACAAAAAAAATTACGAATAAATTTCCAAAATTAAATACGATAAATATTTGAAAAAAGCGGGTTTAGAAATTTTATACCGAATAAAGATCGTGCGGTGTCTCCGGAACCCGAGTCGCCGGAACAGTCGCCGGAGGAGCATTTGCCGCTGCCAACGCCGCTCGAGTCGCATACCGCCGGCCGCCTCCATCCACCAACGCTTCATCGTCGGACAAGGTCGCCGGAGGTGGCTCTGTTGGGACGGAAGTCGCCGGAGGTGTTGGGATTGGGACGAAAGTGGTGTGGTCGGGACCGGAAGAATGAGGGGGTTCGGAATCCATTGACGGAATTGTGTTTAGACGAGGGAAACGCTCGGAAATGGGAAAAAACTGATCGGCGCCGTCGAGTTACTGTGCGCAGAAAATAAAAGAACGGAGGAAGGAGAAGAAGCTGCGGCGCAGGGTTTAATAGCCCCTGTGCGCAGTTCTTCTGCGCACTAATATGTGCGTACAAGTTCAGCGCACACGTTCGGGAATCCGAAACGTCGTGCGCTGAACTTTTGCGCATTATATCTTATGTGCGCTTTGTTACTGCGCACACATTTGACAGACATCGTCAGAATTTTCACATTTATCCCGAAAATACCCTTGTGCGCAAGAAAACTGCGCACCAACCTATGCGCATAACATCTGCGCACCAAATCGCGTGCATATAGAGAAAAAGTCGCGTGCATATAGGCGTTTCGTAAAATAACTATAAACATCCTAATATCCATATACATATATACTGCATGCACATCAGGTTAACAAAATTAACACAAAGCCTGAATACTCCATAGTGTATATGACAATATAAGGTAATCATTTATCTTAAACGATTGAAGACTTAATCGATCAAAGTACGTATGTATATGTGTATACTATCACAAATATATAAGTTATCACATATACTAATATCAAACAAAAGGCACTATATCAAATCCTTATCACATATACATAAACGTCACAACACATCCATGCCATGCACTATATTGACTTTTCAACTAAATCAAATCAATATGTGGATCACTGATCGGAAATACGTTGGGGAAAAAAATATTCATAAGTCACGATCACATACAATCACATAATTCAGGCGCTCAACACGCAATAAAAATTGAATGTATACCGATTATAAATATCAAAATTAGATCTAATATGTTTCTAGATCTGATACCACTCGTTGGAAATTAATGCCTTAAAAAATTAAAATGTCAAGATCAATCATATTAGAATTATTAAGAACATATTTAGGACATACTTGGAGCAATGGCGGTAATCGAACCTTTATGCGGAACTACAAACGAGAACCGTAGGTACATCGTCTTCCTCAATGAAATCACTTTAGTGTTTTAGGGTTTTGTCTTCTCTCTGATGGGAAGATATAATGGATGCTGCTGAACGATTTGATTTCTTGGGGACCATAACCTAATTATCTTTATATATCTGACCTAATAGAATCTCATTAAGCCTATTGGGCCAAATCCGGTATCCATCCATTGGACTCATACCGCTTATAAGAAGTCTAAAACTTTTTTTAATTGAATCACTTAATTAAGCCATTTAATAATTAGCCGTATAATATGATTGTGTTATAATATGTAATCTCACGTAATATTATTAGAGTAAATTAAATAATCTAACAGAGAGCACGTCACTATATATTTTTCCAACGTTGTATTTGCAAGAAGTCAATATCGAGCAGCCCGTTAGAGGATCAAATGAGGTCCGAATGGGATGGTGTCTATAGACTCGTGGTGTTGCAGAGATTCGTCAAATATGGGTCGCAAAAGCCGAATCCAGTCCGAAAAGATGGCATGAACATGGCCTAAGAGATAAGTCATCATTCCTTCAATTTATAATTAATATGTTTGAGTCCACGATTACTACGTACCCAATAAGCTGCATATATGTTGAGGAGTGATAAATATTTGTGAAGTGAAAATTGAGCATCAGCATGCAGGATAAAAGGGGCGTATGCGTCATAATTAGTTCTGAGCAGCGTGTGCATCTTATTTCTAGTAATACACTGGTAGTCGGTGCATGAACTGGCATCTTTCTTATATCAGTGTCTGAGGCGCCGGACATGAGTCCCTGCCTTATTTATATCAGTCACAGATGTGCCATTTTATTTCTATATATGCACACGGAGCACTCTTCTCACAAAAGCTCTCTTTTGGAAGGAAAAACGATAAACGTTGTATTCAATATCAAAGTCTGGGTAATAACTAGGACAAACCTTATATAGGGTCAATAAGGTGGTCAATTAAAAGAAATAAGTAAATAAAAGTATCTCCTAAAATAACAAAACCAATGGAAAGAAATAAATCCCGAAAACGAATTAAATCAAAGATATCTGGGATATCTTCAGCAGGGAATCCGCGGGCGTGGAATTGGAGCCGCGGTCGCGGATTTAGTTCTGCGAATCAATGGAATCAGCCCGCGATCCGCGGTCGCAGATTTGTAGACATGTCGCCGACAGCTCTTCTTAAAACGGCTCGTTCTCTCTCGTCCGAGACCGGAATTGAGCGATTCCAAAGCCTAGAGTTTCGGCTTGAAGTCTAGTTTATTTAATCTTCAGTACATGACTTCTCATCTTGACTCGAACTGGATCTCTACGAGCTTAAATGGCTACAATACGAGCTCGGGCTACTATCAATGACTTGAATGATGGCTCATAGCGATCTTTAGCCCTAGCTCCAGTGGTTAGCGGGAGCATGATGCTCCCGTATCATGCTCCCGCTCAGAGGCGTCCTGTTTGTACACAACCTGAAACAGACTCAACAAGAAAGATCAAAGTACTAGAAGACTCAAAATCAATTTTTGAAATAAACTGACAAACACGCAAACAAAACTGACTCCTTTTTTGTGATTTTCTGGATAGGGGTCTCTTGATGTTCTCGTGAAGACATATGGTGTCAACACAGCTCTGATACCAATTTGATGCGGGGATAAGCCGCTGTTGTCCGATCTAGACACCAAACCTCGAACAGAAACTCGAACAGAGAAGAAAGGAGGAATTAGAATGAGATGAAAGAAGGATAAGTCGAATGATAGGCCAATTGGAACCAAATCAAACAACGATAAAACCCCTGAACTTAAGAACAAGAACCTTACCGAATGATGAAGAAACCCCAACGGATGATTACAACCAAACACAATGACTATGGTGGGTCAAGGCACCTGGAGGATGCTCTATGGAGTCCCGGTAGCCAACCTTATAGAGGAGATTGACACACACAAGTACAACTAGGGCGAGTTCAACAACAATGCACACGGGGCACTCTTCTCACAAAAGCTCTCTTTTGGGAGGAAAAACGATAAACGATGTATTCAATATCAAAGTCTGGGTTGGGGGGGTAAACAATAACTAGGGCAAACCTTATATAGGGTCAATAAGGTGGCCAATTAAAAGAATTAAGTAAATAAAAGTATCTCCTAAAATAACAAAACCAATGGAAAGAAATAAATCCCAAAAACGAATTAAATCAAAGATATCTCGGATATCTTTAGCAGGGAATCCGCGGGCGCGGAATTGGAGCCGCGGTCGCGGATTTAGTTCTGCAAATCAATGGAATCAGCCCGCGATCCGCGGCCGCGGATTTGTAGACATGTCGCCGACAGCTCTTCTTGAAACGGCTCGTTCTCTCTTGTCCGATATCGGAATTGAGCGATTCCAAAGCCTAGACTTTCGTCTTGAAGTCTAGTTTATTTCATCTTCAGTACTTGACTTCTCAACTTGACTCGAACCGGATCTCTACGAGCTTGAATGGCTACAATACGAGCTCGGGCTACTATCAATAACTTGAATGATGGCTCATAGCGATCTTTAGCCCTAGCTGAAGTGGTTTGCACATCTTTAGATTTAGGACGAGGCGTCCTTGATGATAGCTCAGATGCTCCCGCATCATTCTCCCTTTCTTGAAAAGGATTCGACCTCGAATCATATTTGATATGAATGATTGGACGATCTTCAAAGGCGTCATCCTCTTTAATGCACAACTTCCTCTTGAATGCCTTGAGTGCATAGCTCCACCTTGAGGAAACGATGGATTGTTGCTGGAGTGCATTGCTTTCCTTCATTCCTTTAGCTCCTTTGTCCTTGTCCTTACTCTTGTCATACTTATCAGTGACCTGCAAGAGAACCATAGGTGGAAGAACAACATCTTTTCTAGGAAATGTAAACGAATAACAACTAGCAAAACCATCATGAGCAACTCTCTTATCATACTGCCATGGATATTCCAATAAAAGTTGACAAGCTTGCATAGGCACAACATCACATGAAATAGTATCATCATAATGTCCTAATGTCATGGCTTCCTTAACATGCTTGTTCAAAATCACATCAACACAATCAATCATCCAATGCAGTTTTAAAGGACTAGGGTAGCATAATGAAGTAATTTGCAATTTAGTATTCAATTCCATGCTAGCAATATTACCACAACTACCTTCATCAATAATCATATTGCAATCCTCAACTTTATCTAGACAATGAGTTTCTCCTAGAATTTCAACACAATGAGCAGTTTGTACATGCAAATCCTTCCTATCAATCAATGAATCAACATGCTCATAATCAATTTCAACCTCATTATCTAAATCAGTTTTAGGATCATCAATACAAACAACATCATCAATACTATCACCTATTTCATATTCAATCTCAATTTGTTCTAGGTGATTAAGCATATCAGGACAATCATTAATCATATGGCCTTTCCCTCTACATTTGAAACACTCAATATTTCTAGCTCTAGTAGAAGGTTTAGAAGTACTTCCCTTGGGTCCAAGTTTGGGTCGTGGTGCAGCCGGAGGGGTGTCACTTCTTGGTCTATCCCTATCTCCTTGTAGCTCCTTGGAAGAGGCATCTCGTCCATAATAAGAATCCTTACGTCCTTGCTGATTTTTCCAAGTGTTGGAAGAACCATGTGCATTCCTATTCCCTTGATTCCTATACTTAGTCTTCCTTTCCACTTTGATGGCTAAGTGCAGCAACTCAGCCATAGAACTATATAGAAACATTTCAATTTCATTAGCCAAAAATGAATTGAGAATACGAAGATACCTTGCCATTGTCGCTTCTTCATCCTCAATCACATTGGCCCTGACCATGGCTATTTGCATAGCATTAAAGGTCTCTTCTACTCCCGTTGATCCCTGTTTCAAATTCTCAAGTCGTTGTAGAAGCTCTCTAGTGTAGTGTGGGGGAATAAATCGAGCTCTCATCTTCCTCTTCATTAAGTCCCAAGTAGCAATGGGATAATCTCCATTTCCAACTCGAGCTTCCACTAATTTGTCCCACCAAACTAGAGCATAGCCATAAAACTCCAAAGATGCAAGTCGCACCTTCTTATGCTCGGGAAAGTTGTGACAATTCCATATTTGCTCAATCTTCGTCTCCCACTCCATGTAGACAACTGGATCACACTTGCCCTCAAAACTTGGGATCTTCACCTTGATCTTCCCAACTCCATTTTGCTTAGGCTCTCTTCTCCTTCCTTGGTACCCTCCTTGTTGGCAATAGGATCGCCATCCTTCATTCTCATCATACTCCTTTTCAAAATATGCATTATCATCTAAAGCCTGAAATCTATCAAAACGGTTAGTAGCATTGTATCTATTAGAATGACGTAAATGAGCATTAGGAGTGTGATATCGCTCCCTTGGAGCTGGAGGGTTACCATGGTAGCGTTTATGATGAAGCTCATGTGTGATGGTTGTAGTAAGTCCACTAACAAACCTTTCACTAAATTTGTCCAAGGAGTTCATCAACTCCAGGGTGACAGGGCTAGTTGTCGGGTCCCTTGGGGGTCTCCTTTTGGGATAAATTAACTTGTCCATTATCAAAGAAAAGACTAACACATAACAATGTTAAGTGAGTGTAAATGAAAGCAACTCGCAAGTGTTTACTCTCGTATGTTTTCCTCTGCACTCTCTCTCAATTGTTGTTGTAACAAGCTTTTATTGATGAATTGCCTTCTATGGATCAATAACCCAATAGATTGAAACTAACAAGCTCCTAGCACTTAATATGAGTGATGGTAGAGATGGAGATGGCTAGTGTAGGGGCGCGGTTTCAACTTCAAGGCTCTGACTCAAAACAAAAAATTGACTCAACGAAAGAAAGAAACAAAGACTCAAAACGTTTGCAAGAATGTAAAGGCAAACAACTAATATGACTCAAGTTTGAACTCAAGAGGGCCAAAAGGAAGCGTACCTTAACTTTCCCGACTGGTGTTGATGAAGGATCGAAGACGGAGTCGAGAGGGCTAGGTAGTATTAGGGATGGCTCGTAGCTGTAGAAATAGGGCAAAATAAGGCAGCAGAAGTTCCGCGGTCGCGATTCTGGGTGTTGCGGTCTTGGATTGAAGTCTGGAGAAACAGTGGTGATTTCCGCGATCGCAGGTGGAATTCCGTGGTCGCGGGTCTTCCGCGGTCGCGGGTGAGATTTCGCGGTCGCGGGTCGCGTCCTGCGGCCAAAACTCCTTCGTCTTCATTCGGGCTCGTGGCAATCCCGATTCCTCCGATTTCTTGAATTCTGACTCAAACAATATTAAACTAGACTTTGACTCAACAAAACGTAAAATAAAATGCTGACTTTGAGACTTTTCGATTTCTCTTTTTTTTTTTTTTGAATATATATTTTTTTTTATTGTCTCAGCAAAAACGAAAATTATAGACTCGATATGAGATGTTAATCTCACTAAAAAATAAAAATAAATAAAATAACAACTAACTTGATTTCCTTGTTGAAGAGATAAGATTTTCCTTCTAGAAGATAAGATTTTCTTCCTTGAAGATCTTGTTTGGGCTCCAAGGCAAGAAATTCCAGCAATTCCTTAGGGTTTCTGATGGCTGCGTTTTTGGTAGGGATGGATGAATTTGTGATGGGTGAAGGGATGAATGGATTTTGGGACAAAGGTGCTCCAAACTCCAATCTTCCGATCTCCACCAACACGAATCGATCCAAGCTTCTTGTACACAACCTGAAACAGACTCAACAAGAAAGATCAAAGTACTAGAAGACTCAAAATCAATTTCTGAAAGAAACTGACAAACAGGCAAACAAAACTGACTCCTTTTTTTGTGATTTTCTAGATAGGGGTCTCTTGATGTTCTCGTGAAGACATATGGTGTCAACACAGCTCTGATACCAATTTGATGCGGGGATAAGCCGCTGTTGTCCGATCTAGACACCAAACATCGAACAGAAACTCGAACAGAGAAGAAAGGCGGAAATAGAATGAGATGAAAGAAGGATAAGTCGAATGATAGGCCAATTGGAACCAAATCAAACAACGATAAAACCCCTGAACTTAAGAACAAGAACCTTACCGAATGATGAAGAAACCCCAACGGATGATTACAACCAAACACAATGACTATGGTGGGTCAAGGCACCTGGAGGACGCTCTATGGAGTCCCGATAGCACCAACCTTATGGAGGAGATTGACACACACAAGTACAACTAGGGCGAGTTCAACAACAATGCACACGGGGCACTCTTCTCACAAAAGCTCTCTTTTGGGAGGAAAAACGATAAACGTTGTATTCAATATCAAAGTCTGGGTTGGGGGGGTAAACAATAACTAGGGCAAACCTTATATAGGGTCAATAAGGTGGCCAATTAAAAGAAATAAGTAAATAAAAGTATCTCCTAAAATAACAAAACCAATGGAAAGAAATAAATCCCGAAAACGAATTAAATCAAAGATATCTCGGATATCTTCAGCAGGGAATCCGCGGGCGTGGAATTGGAGCCGCGGTCGCGGATTTAGTTCTGTGAATCAATGGAATCAGCCCGCGATCCGCGGTCGCAGATTTGTAGACATGTCGCCGACAGCTCTTCTTGAAACGGCTCGTTCTCTCTCGTCCGAGATCGGAATTGAGCGATTCCTAAGCCTAGAGTTTCGTCTTGAAGTCTAGTTTATTTAATCTTTAGTACATGACTTCTCATCTTGACTCAAACCGGATCTCTACGAGCTTAAATGGATACAATACGAGCTCGGGCTACTATCAATGACTTGAATGATGGCTCATAGCGATCTTTAGCCTTAGCTCCAGTGGTTAGCACATCTTTAGCCCTAGCTCCAGTGGTTAGCGGTCATGCTCCCGCATCATGCTCCCGCTCAGAGGCGTCCTGTTTGTACACAACCTGAAACAGACTCAACAAGAAAGATCAAAGTACTAGAAGACTCAAAATCAATTTCTGAAAGAAACTGACAAACAGGCAAACAAAACTGACTCCTTTTTTGTGATTTTCTGGCTAGGGGTCTCTTGATGTTCTCGTGAAGACAGATGGTGTCAACACAGCTCTGATACCAATTTGATGCGGGGATAAGCCGCTGTTATCCGATCTAGACAACAAACCTCGAACAGAGAAGAAAGGCGGAATTAGAATGAGATGAAAGAAGGATAATTCGAATGATAGGCCAATTGGAACCAAATCAAACAACGATAAAACCCCTAAACTTAAGAACAAGAACCTTACCGAATGATGAAGAAACCCCAACGGATGATTATAACCAAACACAATGACTATGGTGGGTCAAGGCACCTGGAGGATGCTCTATGGAGTCCCGATAGCACCAACCTTATGGTGGATATTGACACACACAAGTACAACTAGGGCGAGTTCAACAACAATGCATACAGGGGCACTCTTCTCACAAAATCTCTCTTTTGGAAGGAAAAACGATAAACGCTGTATTCAATTTCAAAGTCTGGGTTGGGGGGGCTAAACAATAACTAGGGAAAACCTTATATAGGGTCAATAAGGTGGCCAATTAAAAGAAATAAGTAAATAAAAATATCTCCTAAAATAACAAAACCAATGGAAAGAAATAAATCCCGAAAACGAATTAAATCAAAGATATCTCGGATATCTTCAGCATGGAATCCGCGGGCGCGGAATTGGAGCCGCGGTCGCGGATTTAGTTCTGCAAATCAATGGAATCAGCCCGCGATCCGCGGTCGCGGAATTGTAGACATGTCGCCGACAGCTCTTCTTGAAACGGCTCGTTCTCTCTCGTCCGAGATCGGAATTGAGCGATTCCAAAGCCTAGAGTTTCGTCTTGAAGTCTAGCTTATTTCATCTTCAGTACTTGACTTCTCATCTTGACTCAAACCGGATCTCTACGAGCTTGAATGGCTACAATACGAGCTCGGGCTACTATCAATGACTTGAATGATGGCTCATAGCGATCTTTAGCCCTAGCTCCAGTGGTTAGCACATCTTTAGCCCTAGCTCCAGTGGTTAGCGGGAGCATCATGCTCCCGCATCATGCTCCCGCTCAGAGGCGTCCTGTTTGTACACAACCTGAAACAGACTCAACAAGAAAGATCAAAGTACTAGAAGACTCAAAATCAATTTCTGAAAGAAACTGACAAACAGGCAAACAAAACTGACTCCTTTTTTGTGATTTTCTGGATAGGGGTCTCTTGATGTTCTCGTGAAGACAGATGGTGTCAACACAGCTCTGATACCAATTTGATGCGGGGATAAGACGCTATTGTCTGATCTAGACACCAAACCTCGAACAGAAACTCGAACAGAGAAGAAAGGCGGAATTAGAATGAGATGAAAGAAGGATAAGTCGAATGATAGGCCAATTGGAACCAAATCAAACAACGATAAAACCCCTGAACTTAAGAACAAGAACCTTACCGAATGATGAAGAAACCCCAAAGGATGATTACAACCAAACACAATGACTATGGTGGGTCAAGGCACCTGGAGGATGCTCTATGGAGTCCCGATAGCACCAACCTTATGGAGGAGATTGACACACACAAGTACAACTAGGGCGAGTTCAAAAACAATGCACACGGGGCACTCTTCTCACAAAAGCTCTCTTTTGGAAGGAAAAACGATAAACGCTGTATTCAATATCAAAGTCTGGGTTGGGGGGGGCTAAACATTAACTAGGGCAAACCTTATATAGGGTCAATAAGGTGGCCAATTAAAAGAAATAAGTAAATAAAAGTATCTCCTAAAATAACAAAACCAATGGGAAGAAATAAATCCCGAAAACGAATTAAATCAAAGATATCTCGGATATATTCAGCAGGGAATCCGCGGAACCCGGTTCGCGACGGCTCGGTGAATCACGAAAGCGCATTGTGCCAATGAGAAGATCAAGTAGGAAAGTCCAGTAAGCGGCCCAATAAGCGAAATAGGCAAGATCGGATAAAGTGGGGCCCGCGACCTGATTATAAATCGTAACAGAAAGGAGAGAGAAAGCATCTTTTTCGGCATCCAAAGCTTTTCCCCTCGAGCAAGAGAGAAACACACAGAGGGCGAAACCTCACTCGGAATCATCTTCTTCCTCCCGATTCATCTCTGTTCATGGAGAATCGGATGATCGGTACTTGGATTGTGATTCTCGGTACCGTATTTGTGGTTTTGGTGTAAGAGTCGTGACGTTTGGTTGAGATTTGCCATTTCACTGTTTTATTGGTTTGGTTCACAAGGCCTCTATGGTTTAGAAGTGGATTTTGATCGTTTCCTTCTTCTCTTTGATTATAATTTGGTGTTATTTGGGTTCGTCACTCCTATTTGCTTGTGATCGTTACTGACTTGGGCGTCGGAGAGCCAAATCTGGGGGTTCATCCTTCCGGTTTGGTTGTGCAGGTGTTTCGGGAGCTCAAGAACACGAAGAACAGTGGAAAAAACCAGATTTTGATCCAAAAGAAGATGGAATCCAAGTTGTTGTATCAGTTGGCGTGAAGGAGGTCTCCAGTGCTTGAAGATTATTGACTGGCCAGATCTCGCGAGGTGTTGATTGCGAGTTCGCGAACACCTGGGCTCCAACAGTGGCGTCGACCGTGGGGATCTCCTCGCGCAGCTTGTTCATTCGAAACCTTGAGAATCAGATTGTGAAATTCAGTGCAATGGAGGATACCGATAGAAGCGGCACAGTGAACAACACCCTATTACAGACAGGTCCTCTCACCCAGAATGCCCATAATCCGCCCCTCCCTCGCATGGACGAGGAGGACCCTCGCGACCTTATTGTGATTCCGCGAGAGCAACATGCACTCTTCAATGCTTTGGTGGGACTCCGAGAAATATCAGCGAATCAGAACCCCACTAACCAAAGGGTAGAGCCTCGCGAGCCACAAGGGAATCGCGGAAATCAAGAGGCTCACCTGGAAGAGCAAGCCGCAGAAGTTGCTCCGGATGACAGAGCTTCAGTCTCCAGAATGCCAAGGGGCAGAAACATCACGAGGGAAGCCGGACAAGAAGGTTTTGATCTCAACCAAGCTCTTGCGAGCCATCAAGAGCACTATCACTCTCAACATGGTGGTCGCTATGATGAGAGGGATCAGGCATATTACCCCTTGAATGAGCAACGTACTCCACGCAACCATCACGGAGTTCCCTACTACCCTCGCGAAGAGTACCAGAATCAGACGTACCCTGCTAATCCTCTTCTCAATTTCTCATCCATGTTTGGTCCCACAGCTTCCGCGGAGCATATCATTCGGGCTCCTCCACTGCAAGATTTCAGGTTCCCGACTATCAAGGAATATACGGTCAAGGGAGACCCCAAAGAGCACCTCACGCGATACAAGTATGCAATGATCGCGAGGGGTCCGGATGAGGCCACTATGTGTAAAGGCTTCCCAGGGACTCTAGCTGACACAGCCATGACCTGGATGTTGAACCAGCCTGCCGGGAGTATTTCTTGCTTCGCGGACATTGAAAGAGGTTTTCTATTGCACTTTGGCTCTTCAAAAAAAAGGAAAATCACCATGCAAGAAGTAGTGGGAGTTAAGCAGAAAACAGGGGAGACTCTGGAGGAGTACGTAAAGAGGTTCTCCTTGATGGTGCTAGAAGCTGATGACTTTGATGATAAAAATAGCTATAGTCGCGTTCCTTAATGGTCTGCTGGACGGGAGTGAGTTCAAAAAACACCATCACAGGAAGCAAGAGCAGTCTTATCAGGCCATGCTTGAGAGGGCATACGTCAAGATTCAGGTTGAGACTCATTCTAGCACTCCCGCGGCAGGGGGAGGACCGAGCAAGCAGAATCAGAACCAAAGTCAGAACTCTAAAAAGAACAACCAAGGTTGGGGGAACAAGGGACAGCAGAATGATCAGGGTCAGAACAGTTCGCGAGCTCCGAGTTTAGACACTCAACATCAGAATCAGAATCAGTATCAGGATTACGGACAGAATACAGATCATAACCAGTTTCAGGAACAGAACCTAATGAACCAAAGAGATGAAAGCGTCAATCACAGGGGTCGCGGCCGTGGTAATGGCGGTCGTGATCGTGGCCACGATAGGATGTGGTGCGCCAACCACAATTCAGCTACTCACAATACGGAAGAGTGTAGGAATGGTCCTAGAGTAAACAACGAACCCGAACAAACAGCCGTCCTCATGAACCAGAGAGGCGGAGGCAATCAACAAGGCAGGGGTGTCAGAAACCCTGGTCGAGGACCATTCAGAGGGGGATATGACAACGGAGGCAGAGGAAGGGGTCGCAACCAACAGAACGCGATTGGCCCCAACCCCCCACCCCCACCCCCCAGGGTAATCAGCAGCAGAACTTCCCGAGGCCTGATGGTCATGTGGGAACTATAGCCGGGAAGCATGTCCCTATCCCCCCAAACAAACGCGAGTTTCAAAAGATGGTCAATGCTCAATTGCCTCGCGGTCTTCCGATTATGAACATCGCGACTCCTCCACCCAGAAAACCCTACCAGCTTGTATTCTCCAATGAAGAAGTTAATGAGCGGGCAGTTTCTTTAGGTGATCCGCTAGTAATACATCTACAGATAGGAACAAAGTTGGTTAGTCGTATCCTAGTTGACACGGGGAGCTCCGCTGATATCTTGTATCTTGATGCCTTCGAAAAGTTGGGAGCCGACCCTAGATTGAAAAGACCAACCCGGACCACCTTGGTGGGGTTTGCAGGAGAAAGAGTCACATCTCTGGGTGTTATAACACTTGATGTGGTAATGGGCGATGAGACAGGGCCGCAAAGGTCTGAAAATATCGACTTTGTCATCATCCCGACAAGTTCGTCATACAATGCGATCATGGGAAGAGGTACATTATGCAAGTTCGACGCAGTTGTGTCGATGAGTCACTTTTGTTTGAAATTTCTCACACCATCAGGCACCGGAGTCGCGACTGGGGTAGAGAATGAGAGTATTTCTTGTTACATCAAATCTGAAAAGGGGGAAGACACACCTCTGCTCGCGAACCAACTCTTCGTCCCGGGCATGCCAAACATCGAGGAGGAAGCAGATTTAGATGTTCGCGAGCCCCCGAGATCCCAAGGGCCTGACAGGGAGGTGGACAAAGTGAAGTTTACTGGTTTTGAGACTCAAGAAATTATACCCTTTGGTAACAAAGAGGAAAAGTTGTTTGTGGGAGGAAATCTGGATCCCATGGTAATGGGAGAAATTGAGAAATTGTTGTCTTAATCGCGAGACGTATTTTCTTGGTCTCCAAAAGATTTGAAGGGGATTCCACCCTCCGTCATTACCCACTCCTTGAACATCAGTAACGAAATAATCCCCAAGAGACAGAGGAAAAGAAAGCAAGCAGGGCCAAAGAACGCAGCCGCAGCTGTAGAGCTCGCGAAGCTCTTAAAAGCCGGATTCGTGAGACCAGTACAATACCCAGCTTGGCTAGCCAACGTTATTATGGTCGCGAAGAAAGGAACAGGAAAATGGAGGATGTGTGTAGACTTTACCGATCTCAATAAGGCTTGCTCGAAAGACAGTTATCCATTGCCCTCTATTGACCAGCTTGTGGATTCCACCGCAGGACACGAGGCGTTAAGCTTCCTCGATGCATATTCAGGTTACAATCATGTGATGATGAACCCTCTAGACTCAGAGAACACATCATTCATAACAGATAAGGGGACCTTTTGCTACAAGGTTATGCCCTTCGGTCTTAAGAATGCAGGAGCTACATTCCAAAAGCTCGTCGATCGGATCTTTAGTGATCAGATGGGAGACACAGTTGAAGCGTATGTCGACGACATTGTCGTGAAGAGTAAGAAATAGAGTGACCATGCTCGCGATCTTGCGAAAGTATTCGCGACTCTGAGAAAATATGGGATGAGCCTAAACCCGGATAAGTGCGTCTTTGGCGTGACTGAAGGAAAGTTCCTGGGTTTTATGATCAGTGCCCGAGGCATAGAGGTTAACCCGGACAAAGTCAAAGCAGTAATTGATCTCCAGCCACCCAGGTCTACGCATGAAGTCCAGCGGTTTGTAGGCAGAGTAAATTATCTGGGAAGGTTTTGCGCCAAGCTAGCCGGGCGCAATCTTCCGTTCTTTGAGATCTTGAGGAAGCCCAAAAACTTCGAGTGGACTGCAGAATGTGATCAAGCCTTCGCGAGCCTCAAGGAACATTTGTCAAGACTCCAGATTCTATCCTCTCCAGTTCCGGGCGAGACTCTTCAATTGTATCTCGCGGCAAGCTCGAGGGCAGTGAGTGCAGTTCTTGTTCGCGAACTCAAAAAGCCAGTATATTTTGTCAGTCGCTCATTACTGCAAGCTGAAACCAGGTATTCTCCTGTAGAAAAGTCTGTGGTCGCGTTGATAACAGCTGCTCGGAAGTTCCGGCCTTACTTTCACGCACACCCAATTGAGACTTTAACAGATTTACCGCTCCATGGTTTCATGACAAAGCCAACAGTAACAGGGAGGCTCGCGAAGTGGGTCCTAGAAATGTCAGAGTTTGATGTTGTGTATCGCCCGAGGCCCGCGATCAGGGCTCAGGCGCTTGCAGATTTCATAATCGAGACAAGTTTCAGGGAGAGTGAAGCCCCGAATCTATATGGAGACGAAATGATGTGGGTTATGCACACCGACGGAGCAGTGAACGACGAGGGGTACGGAGCGGGCGTGGTTCTCACTTCGCCTACAGGTGAGGAAATAAGCCACGCCATCGCTCTCAAATTCAAACCAACTAACAATGAAGCTGAGTATGAGGCTCTGATCGCCGGCCTGGAGCTGGCCATTGGCATCTCTATTGCAGTATTATCTTGTCGATGCGACTCAGAGATCGTTGTGAAACAAGTGTAAGGAATCTATGAAGCTAGAACAGGGAACTTGCCTAAATATCATGCTAGGGTCGCGACACTGATCTCTTTGTTCAAACACTTCGAGATCCAAGCAATCCCGAGGGATGAGAACCAAAAAGCTGACGCACTCGCGAAGCAAGGTGCGAGTTGGGAAGGTCCTAAAGAGGAGCGTGAGAAAAGGTCTGGCTTTATTGTGTCAAAAGAGGCTCCTCCGAAGTACTTCTTCCTTGTAAAGAAGGAGAGTGCCATCAGCCATGAGATTGAAATGATGAGGATCAGTTACTCCAGTGACGATTGGCGCCAACCAATTATTGACTATCTGAAAAATGGTCGCGGACCATCCGATCCCAAAGAACTTTTGCAGCTGAAAAGAAAAGCCGCCCGCTTTTACATCAATAGGGGCGAGTTGTACAAAAGGGGGGGGGGGAATCCCAACGAATTGAAATGCATGGCGCATTATGACGTAAAGTCATTTCTGGAAGAATTGCACGCGGGGCTTTGTGGGACTCATGCAGGGTGGAGATCTTTGTCTTACAAGGCACTTCGCCAAGGGCATATCTGGCCTACAATGAAGCAGGATGCGCAGGAGATATCGCGAGCTTGTCAAGCTTGCCAATACTTTGCCCCCGCATCTCACCAACCTGGTGTGGAACTTCAGATCATGAGCAGCCCCATCCCGTTCGCGATGTGGGTCCTGGATCTTCTTGGTCCATTTAAGCCAAAGGCTCCCGGACAACTCGAATACATTATTGTGGATGTGGATTACTTCACCAAATGGGTTGAGGCTGAAGCGCTCGCGTCCACAACTGTCCCGGTTGTAAAGAAGTTCCTATGGAAGAATATCATATGTCGTTATGGCCTCCCTCAGGAGATTGTCACAGATAGAGGCCCTCAATTCAATTCTCCCCAACTGCTAAAATGGTGCAACGACCTTGGTGTCACGCTGAAAATTGCCTCTGTTGCGCATCCTCATTGCAATGGCCAGGTAGAGGCTGTCAACAAGAGCATCGTCATGGACCTCAAGAAAAGGTTGGAGGGCGCGAAGGGGAAGTGGGCTGAAGTCCTCCCTCTCACCCTCTGGGCCAATCACACGACTGTCAAAAAAGCGACGGGGGAAAGCCCCTTTGCCCTCGCTTATGGTGTCGAACTTGTAGTCCCGGTGGAATTCTTATTCCCAAATGGTCCTGATCAGAGCGGCCGCACACAAGGCTAGCGTCGCGAAGTACTATAGCAAAAATGTCAAGGTGAGAGGCTTCGTGAAAGGAGATCTCGTTCTGAGAAAGACAGAGGGAGGAAAATTTGACCCCGGCTGGGAAGGGCCATACATAGTGGATCGCGAAGTCGCACCGGGAGCCTATCGACTGAAGGATAGCTCCGGGAATCACGTTGCAAACTCTTGGAACGTGATGCGACTACGTTGCTATTACGCCTAGCCCGTTCCCCCCACAGGTACGAACCTATCACTCAGAAATATACTTTGCCTTACGCATAAACTATTTGCCGTGCATACAATGCTCGCGAACATTCTATCTAACAAACACTATGCATGCGAAAGAACCGAATGAGATTAAAACAACCAAATCTATAGTCGGGTTACAAAGAGAATAAATACTTTCGCCGAAAGAGAGGGAACAACAGCCTTGAATAAAAGGTACAACCACACACTTCAGATCGACAAGTATGAATATTGTCCCGTGACGCTGGGCTGGGGCCAAGAGCACCCACCCAGGTCGCGAAGCCGTGACGCTGGGCTGGGGCCAAGAGCACCCACCCAGGTCGCGAAGCCGTGACGCTGGGCTGGGGCCAAGAGCACCCACCCAGGTCGCGAAGCCGTGACGCTGGGTTGGGGCCAAGAGCACCCACCCAGGTCGCGAAGCCGTGACGCTGGGCTGGGGCCAAGAGCACCCACCCAGGTCGCGAAGCCGTGACGCTGGGCTGGGGCCAAGAGCACCCACCCAGGTCGCGAAGCCGTGACGCTGGGCTGGGGCCAAGAGCACCCACTCAGGTCGCGAAGCCGTGACGCTGGGCTGGGGCCAAGAGCACCCACCCAGGTCGCGAAGCCGTGACGCTGGGCTGGGGCCAAGAGCACCCACTCAGGTCGCGAAGCCGTGACGTTGTGCTGGGGCCAAGAAGCACCCACTCAGGTCGCGAAGCCGTGACGCTGGGCTGGGGCCAAGAAGCTCCCACCCAGGTCGCGAAGCCATGATGACAGATGAGTGCGCACTCACTGCATTGTGAAGCCATGATATTGGGCTGGGGCCAAGAGTACCCACCCAGGTCGTGAAGCCATGACGCTGGGTTGGGGGCCAAGAGCACCCACTCAGGTCGTGAAGCCATGACGTTGGGTTGGGTGCCAAGAGCACCCACCCAGGTCGTGAAGCCATGACGTTGGGCTGGGGCCAAGAGCACCCACCCAGGTCGTGAAGCCGTGTTACTATGTCGGGGCTCCAATAGACCCCCATAGTTCGCGAAGCCGTGAAAATCAATGATGTGTAACAACGCAAGTCCTCCTCGCTTTGATCACGAAGTCACGACCTTTGACGCTTTAATAATCCGTCAAGGCGTGAGGCACGACGACTGATTGGCCCATACACTTAAAAGCTTCAAATCAGTCGCGTGCCCAATAAAATCGCTACTTATGTCATGACTCACAAAGTCACGCAGAGATCTAATGGCAACCCCATCTCTTTGCTTATTGCAGAAATTTTTGTCAAAAAGTAGCAAATGATCTTGAAAATGCTCGCGAGGTTAAGCTGGGGCATCAATGACACCACTGCCCAGGTATTCTCAGTTCCTTTCTACAGATGCCCCTTTTGTGCACAAAGGTTGGCATTCTTACAGGAACTGAGTATCTTGCTATGAACCAAATTGCAGCTCGACATCGTGTGCAGTCTACAGCTCAGTAAACTCATCACAGTGTCAGAACCCATTCGCAAGCTCCTATTCGTGAGTTTAGAACTTCTGAGGCACTTACTACGCCTTCGCTCAGGTATCAGATAAAGCATGTGCAAGTTATCTCATACTTTCACGATGACGTAAGTATAACCCCGATATATAATCGCACATGCAGGAAATTCTAACTCGCTTATACCAGATAATGATCGCAAACATCATAAGCCTTGTTACTGGCTAACAAGTACGCAGTAATCAGGTATGAACGTGAATCATCAAAACGCTCCTACGCAGCAAGCAATACGCATGACTAACAAATGCTTGCTTAAATTGTCATTCGCAGGGCTTTTCTAAGGAGCGCCTACAACTTGGAAGACGTTCCTTTTCACTGAATATCTTGATGACTGTTCTGACTCGTCTAAACTCGTTCAAAAAATTATGTAATGACTCTACGTCTCAAGAAACACGCATATTCAACTTGATTCGCGAGCACAATGCCATTATATATATATATTTTAAGCTATTTTAGTTTTCATCATGCACCACCTACCACATTCAAGTATCAATCGCGAATCAAATAAGACAAAACAATTTAGAAACGCGACAATCGCTACTACACTTCCTCTCTCTTTCATTGCATAACATCCTCAGGGATGCAAGCACCCTCGCGAATGCTACGGGGGGAGAAAGGAGAGAGTTATCAAACAACATAAGAATACGGGACACTAACACTAAAGAGGTACTACAATCTTCACTTCATACACCGCGGTCCCAATTGGAACCTCTGGAGGATTGGTACGCCACATGGTGAAAGTAACTTCGTCCCCCTCCTGAAGGTTATGGTCCTCCACGAAATCGGACCAGCCTTCACCCAAGAAATAAGAGCTCCCAACCTTGTCCAGCGTCACATCCCAGGGCCCGAGGTTAACACAAAGAATGAGGCCACGACCATCGAAATGGCTAAGGTGCCGGTCACAATGATCCTTGGGAAAACGCTACACACAAACAGTTGAGGAAAAGCTAAGACACGAAAACAGTGATAAGGAATAGAAAGTTCGAAGAGCACCCACCAAGCTACCACCCTCCGAAAGGGCGGACGAGTCCATCAGAATAGTGAAGGCCTCCCCCAAGAGTCCCTTCTCGAGTTCGCCGCAACCTTGCCATGATAAACGCCTTTGTCGAAAACAGAAACAAAAGAGAAGGAGAAAAGACGCTTATATAAGAGGATGGACCGTCTGATCCGTCATTAATGAGAAACTTAGTTGAAAAGAAAAGTGGTTGAGAAAGTAAGAAGAGTAATAAATGCAGAAGTAAATGCGAAGATAAGAAGCAATATGCATAAAAGTAGCAGCGCGGCCTTCCCGGAAGGATACGAATAATCCAAGGTCCACGACCACATACGGTTCACGACCCACCAAAATATAAAGTAACCATTGTACGTAACATAGAATCAAATACTTATAAAGAATGTTCATAAAACAAGGAGATCAAATCTTGTCATTGGCACGTTCGTTGGGGATGTTGAGATATTCGTCAACATCACGGACTGCTTCAGCATGAGCGTCCTCCTTATCGCCGGCATCCTCAGTAGACGTGATGTTCTTGTCCTCGGCAGTCTCTTCGCTATCAATGTGCACATGCTCATCGCGATCACCCTCCTTGGTGGCTTCCTTATGAGGACGCTTGAGTGGGAAACCGGTCTCCTTCTCCCTTTCCTCTCAGTAAATCACTTCCCTTGGCCTTTTAGGTTTCCGGGGAGCAGGAACAACCGGGACGTAGGATTCCATCCCCTCAGCAATTCCCGAGTCCTTCTTCAGAGGTTCAACCATCCAACCCTCGAGAAGGCTCGCGTCGTCGTCGACATAGGTCCCAATCGGAGGAGGAACATATACGGGAAGATCCCCTGGAAGGCCACAGAAGTCGGTAGGATCGTAAGGGAATTTAGGCACCTTATGCTTTTTAAGTTGAAGCTTGAGTGAGGCGATCAGCAAGACACTACGAGCAGTACTAATGAAGTCAATACGATCCTGCTCGCGATAGCTTGAAGCATACTGTCTTGCCCCTTCGCGGCGAGCTTGAATTATAGCATCAGCATTCTCCTGTCTCAGTGAACCCATCGTCGTCTCATGATTGCGCTTTTCCACCCTTGCCGCAACCTCCATCTCACTTACCTTCTTCATCAGATTGGCATTCTTCTTCTTCTCCTCCTCCAGGGCCTGCCTCGCTTTGTCCCGCGTGGATTTATGGCAGCGACTCTGCTCCAGGATTTCCTCATACTCTTTCTCTAGTCTCTCCTTGTCATCCTCGACAGCGAGAGCATATTGCCCCATGGCCTCATTAAAGAGCATTGACTACAATGAAAAGAATATAAGAAATCAAAGGAGAATATGCGAAGTAAAAAACGACAAAGAAAGCACAACAAAACTCACCGCGAGAGCAACCGTAGAGAGACCCGCACCACCGCGAATGACACCTTCAAGACACGCAGGCATCTCTGGAAGACAGGGACGATCCTTATTAAAAAACCTCCTCACTGTCTTCTCGTCAAAGAAGAGTGAGCCCTCCATGTACAAACCCTGAGGCGGGACATCCCCTTGGTCTCCGTTAACCATAGGTTTCTTACCCTTCGCGACGGCCGACGCCCTCTCAGTCGGGGTCCCACGGTTTGAGGCAGGTGTCCCACCAGACCTCGGGAGAAGAGTGGTTCTCGCTGGAGTAGGAGTGTTTGCAAGGGGTGTAGCCTGGCCAACAGGAGTCTCATCTACCAAAGACTCCTCCCCCGCAGCCGATTGCTCCTGAATACGGATCCCAGGGGCAGAGCCTTTCTTCTTACGTTGAGGCTTGGGCTTGGTCGCGGCTTTCTTGGTGCGCCCTTTGCCTTTCACGACGGGGACAGGGGTTTCATCTATGGGATCGTCATTGAAGGAATCGTTAGAGTTGTCGAGGTTGGGAAGCTTTGAGAAGTAATCTTTGGTTGAAAGAAACGAAAATCAACTCGTCAGTACATAAAGGTTAAGAAAAACATAAAAGGCAAACGTAATCGCAAAACACCAAAAAATACCATAATGATGTTTGAGACTTAGTCCTCGTTGGGCTAACACTTCAGGAGTGATGCATTTCGCGAAAATACGGTTAGAAACAAGATTCGAAAAATCATGGTACTTCGCGATGAGACCATCCTTCTTGGCTTGAGTCCAATCCCCAGGCTTGGGCTGGACAGCGCGCTCTGAAATCTTGATAGAAAATCCCGAGTTCGAGGGTGGCCGGATGAGGAACCAGTCGGTTTTCCACTTGGTGACTCGAGGGGGTGCATCCCACTCCGACTCCCCAAGCTTACAAGCCGTAAACATTCCCTCCTCGTCAGGAGCCTTGCGCGTCTTGAACATGAGGAGAAAATGACAAGGATTGGGTTTCACCCCTATGTCTTGGCATCTGATCGTATAAATAACAACTATGCGCCAGAAGTTGGGGTGCATCTGGGCAGGGCTATAACTTAACTTCCTCATGAGCTTCCGAGCGAAGAGAGTAAGGGGAAGTCTAAAGCCCGCCTTAAGAGAAGACCGACTGATCGCGAAGAAAGAGCCGTATTCATCAAGAGAAGTGCCTCCACAGGAAGGCAACGCGAGTATCGTGCCCTCCGGGAATGGATAGGCATCGGATATAGCATAAAGGTCACACAATTGAAGATTGGTAGGAAGAGCAGTGAACCTATTCCCGAGATTCCTGGCTTTGGTAAAACGAACACGGCGAGTCAAAATCTGTACACGACTCGCGGGTTTACTAAGCCAATCATCGATCTCAATGCGAGGAAGTTCACCCTGCCCAGAGTAATATTCCCGATCATCTCCAAAGCCGACATCCACATCTTCGGGATTCTGGATAGGAGGAGAATTATTACTGCTTTCAGCATCGGGTCGCGACGTGGAAGGACCTTCAACATCTTTATTTCTTGCAGAATTTCCTGTGAAGTAACGAATAGGAAAAAGGTAGGAAAGTTATTTCTCCAGGGCATGAATACGAAACGCAAGGGTGAGTGAAGAACCTCGCGAGCCATAAAGAGAAAAACAAAGAAATCCCTGGAAAACGAGAAAAACAAGATCTGAGAGGAAGTTGAGAAGGCATTCGGATGAACGCTCAGAACACCTCCTGAGAAAATAATCGCCAGAACACCTCCTGAGATCCCGGCTTCAAGTAAGATTACCCAAGCCTTGCTCTCGCGAAGAACAAGGACTTGGGGGGCTGGATGTTGGACCCGGCTCTCAGGAAAAGAACGAACCCGGTTCGCGACAGCTCGGTGAATCGCGAAAGCCCATTGTGCCAATGAGAAGATCTAGGAAAGTCCAATAAACGGCCCAATAAGCAAAATAGGCAAGATCAGATAAAGTGGGGCCCGCGACCTGATTATAAATCGTAACAGAAAGGAGAGAGAAAGCATCTTTTTCGGCATCCAAAGCTTTTCCCCTCGAGCAAGAGAGAAACACACAGAGGGCGAAACCTCACTCGGAATCGTCTTCTTCCTCCCGATTCATCTCTGTTCATGGAGAATCGGATGATCGGTACTTGGATTGTGATTCTCGGTACCGTATTCGTGCTTTTGGTGTAAGAGTCGTGACGTTTGGTTGAGATTCGCCATTTCACTATTTTATTGGTTAGGTTCACAAGGCTTCTATGGTTTAGAAATGGATTTTGATCGTTTCCTTCTTCTCTTTGGTTATAATTTGGTGTTATTTGGGTTCATCACTCCTATTTGCTTGTGATCGTTACTGACTTGGGCGTCGGAGAGCCAAATCTGGGGGTTCATCCTTCCGGTTTGGTTGTGCAGGTGTTTCGGGAGCTCAAGAACACGAAAAACTGTGGAAAAAACCAGATTTTGATCCAAAAGAAGATGGAATCCAAGTTGTTGTATCAGTTGGCGTGAAGGAGGTCCCCAGTGCTTGAATATTATTGACTGGCCAGATCTCGCGAGGTGTTGATTGCGAGATCGCGAACACCTGGTGATACGCTGCACTTTGTATAGCGTAACTAGGGGTTATTACATTGGATTAGGAGTATTATTATATGTGTTTTGAGTCATTGTTATGTTCTGAGATATTTATTAAGAAGTGAAGAATTGAAGATCAGAACCAAAGAATATTGAAGACTTGAAGAAATCACCGACGGCGATCGCCATGGATCAGCGGCGATCGCCATGGATCAGCGGCGATCGCGGTGGAGCAACAGAGAGGAATCGGCAGAATTGTTGAAGGCCGCGATCGCGGGTGTTCCGGCCGCGACCGCGGATGGACCGGCAGAGGCGAGGACTATTTCTCAGATCCGCGATCGGATGCTAAGTTGGATTGAAGATTGGGCCGTGGATTCGAAGCAGCTGGCCCAATTTAAATGCAAGCAGCTCACGTGGATTCTAAGCAGGGAGTTGGGCCCAAATAATGGAAGCACGCACCTAATTTGATATTATTTCACCTGCTACGTTTTGTTTTATTTCCTTTGTTTGTTTTATTTCTTTTTCCCTTATTTCTTTAATTAGTTTTAGGATTTATCTTTTAGGATTTTATTCTAGGGTAAAACTCTTTTTATACCCTAGCAACTTTCATTAGTTTGGGATCATCTTTTCCATCAGACAATTTAGTTTTGCAATCATGAGCAGGAACTAATCTCCATTGTTTTGCTTAGCGGTTGAAACCTTCAGTTATTAAGTTGTGAGATTTCTAAACTCCTGTTCTTTTCCTATGGGTTTGTATTAATTCTCTTGTTCTTCATCTATTGATTTCTATTAGTTTTGCTAGCTTGATCACCTAGTTTGATTGATAGTTTTCTATTGCTAGACTAGGAATATACGGTGGAATTCCTTGTCACTGTAGCACTCATATCTGCATGATCTGGTAGTTGATTGATTTTATGAAAGAGAATTGATTGCATGTTAATACTTGACGGTTGTAAGTTATTGCATGCATCCTTATGATTCATGTGCCCTTTGCTGCTATTTCATCTAATCTTGAGAGGTTTCCCTGATTGCTGAATAGTAAGTATTATCAGGACCGGTTGGCCTGCTGATATATTAAAGATTGGAATAGGAACATTCCCTAGGATTGAATAGAACTTGAGATAAATCTATGATCAACTTGATTGACTGTTGTGTGGATATTTGCTAGGTGAAACCCCTTCGCATAATATTCTCACCCAAACTTCCTCTGCTTGTTACTGGTTACTTGTGTGTTCTTGCAATCAACCCCCTCCCCCCCCCCCCCCCCCCCTTTTGGCTTGTTACTAGTTGATATTTCACTTGACTGCATTGATTTGGTGTTTTGATTCCCTTGGGTTCGACCTCTACTTACTTGCTATACTCTAGTTAGTGTTTAGGGTTTTCTTTGATTTGGCACTACGACTTTAGCCTCATCACCTGGGCTCCAACATCGGCCTCATAGTTCTCCTCCAAAAATCAGCAACAAGGATGTTGAGGAAGATGCCATTTTTCAAGGAAGACCTGGGTGAAGTGGTAGAGGAGAGGACCAAAGAAATTTGAAGCCAAGCATAAAGATGGTGGATTGCGTGATTTGCAAAGAAACGATCGCACAATGAATCAGATGCTAGACGACCAAAAGTGAAGTGTCGGGAGCTCTTACTGAAGCAAGGCCAAGTTTGAATTACGACACCATGATGTCAGCAGTATGCAACATGCTTACATACGAGGAAACGTCAACTATTCATCATGTGACTTAGATTTGATATTTCGGTTGTATGGACCCGAAAGGTACGAGGGGCTATTGAGGAGATAAAAAATATCATCATATTTCATAATTAAAGGTATTATTTAATTTGAGGTTTTGTTGGAAAATAGGTCAACTATCCTCTTTAAATAGAGTCTCTCTAACCCTAATGAAGGGGGCATTCAACTGTAGTTCAATTCATTCAAACATCTCATAAAGAAGAAAACCTGGTTTGTTAGCCTCCAGATGTAGTCATTAATTCATTAATGACGAATTGGGTCAACAAATCTCGTGTCTTTACTTTCGTTTTTATCGTTATTATTCGTGATCAATCATCGTCCTAAATTATTATTGTGAAGCGGATTTTTTCTACCAAAGTTCGCTATATTAAAAATCACCCTGGTCAAGGCATCCTTCTACGGTCTAAAAGCTCTCTTCAATTAAGCGGATGGTGCGACTCTGATTGGGGTAGCTGCCCCATCTCTCGACGGTCCCTCTCCGGATGGTTAGTCTTCCTTGGTGACTTTCCTATATCGTGGAAGACGAAAAAGCAGCAAGTTGTTTCCAAATCTTCTGCTTAAGCGGAGTACCGATCGATTGCAATGATCACTTGCGAACTGCAATGGCTCAAGGGCCTATTGAGTGACTTTCACTTTCACATTCAGCATTCAACACCCATTTCCCTTCATTGTGATAGTCAATCGGCTCTCCACATAGCTCGTAATCCGGTGTTCCATGAGCGAACTAAGCACATCGAAGTCGATTGTCACTTCGTTCGCGATGAAATCTCTAACGGCACTCTTTCACCTACCTATGTTCCTACTGCAGCACAACTTGCAGATATATTTACTAAAGCCTTGGGAAAAATGCAACTTCAACAATTTTTAGCCAAGTTGGGAATTCAGATCTCCGTGCTCCAGCTTGAGGGGGGTAATAACAGCCCAACCCAGTTTAATGTTTAATTATTCCACATCACCAAATACAGTTGAAACAAAACCGATTTGCAGTTAGGAATCAGTCAAGATCTGTTTAGAATATTCTCTTTACAGTTAGTTGGTTACTTGGCAGCTATGTATTATTACAGTTAGTTGGTTATGGTTTGCAAGTCATGCTCTATATATATATGGGGCTCGTTGTACACTGCAAGAACAGTTTTCCTGCATCAATAAAAACATCTCAGTTTGATTACTTCTGTTTTAGGCACTGTCGATAACTCTGTATTTTGAATTCGACGTGTTAGAATACCTTTCCGTATCAGCTCATCTCGTTCCTAAGCAATCAATATTTAGATTATTAGATCCATGCCCAATTGCTCATGGACACCTAGAGATGGAATAAAACTCCATACATAAGCAAATACAACACTTTATTATTCATTGACATTGCAGAATCAATTATATAAAGAGGTTTTTACCGAAAACCACTCGTAAAATACGCTATATTGCTCAAAACCGCCTTTTTAATTCGGTATTACCGGAAACCACCCATATAACAGGTTCCGTTAGCCAAATGTCACCCTTCTTCAAATTCCGTCAAACTTATCGTTAAGTGTGTGGGGCCACACGTTTTTTTAACATTTTTTATCCATTAATACATAAAAAAAAGGTAATTACTTTTTTATTTCAATTATAAACAAAATAAAAAAATAAAAAAAAGAAGAAAGTTTACACCTGTCTTCGACAATGTGTTCTTCATCTACATTCTCTTCAACCTCAAGATCTTCCTCAACGGCTCAACCTCATCATCTTAGGGTGTGTTCAAGCCATAGTCTTACACCATTAATATCTAAATAAAATTGAGATTGATTAGATTTAACTAACAATTTTTAGGGTTTACTCATTCTAATTTGGGGATTTTCAATTTCACCCAATAAACCCAATAAACCCAATAAACCCAAGCCAATGAAGCCATTGTCTGCCAAAATAGGAGATTGGAGTGAACTAGCGGAAAAACAATTTCCTGAGCTACCCTTCTTCTTCCTCCCCTTTTCTCTGCATCGTCACCATTAACGCCTCCACATCTTGTTCTTCCAACACTGATTTCCGTCGTCGATTAGTCACCTGCAGCACCAAATTTTCCTTCCAAGATCTTGAAATCTCTTATGCGAAGGTCTTGACCCAGATTGAATCGTATTGAATCTTGCACCAACACGGGTTGACACCGATGACGATCTCGAGCTCCGAGAACCAAATTCTTTCCTCACTTTAACAAGTCTCCTCTTCGGTCGAACCTCATGGACGCGCCCATTCACAGTGCATCCGTGACCGAAATCTCATTGTTAACAACACACGCAGCTGGTGACATTTCCGACGATCTCCCCTTTGCAAATTGAATATTTCAAGTCACGAAGTGGTGGAGGAGATTGAGGCGTGAAGATTGTTGATAGGCTAGAAGAAATTCAAACTGATGGGTAGATGAAAGCTACAATTTACGATTACAAAGAGAAATTGAGTTTTTAGGGTTCTTGAATTGAATTGGGGGTACATTTAGGGTAATTTTTTAATTTTCCAGATATTTATTCATTAATCAATAAAAAAAAATATTAGTCTACTTATTTATATTAATTAGGAGAGGGGTAAAATGGTAATTACTCATATTTAACAGAATTTTTGACGGAATTTGAAGATGGGTGGCTTTTGGCTAACGGAACCTGTTATATGGGTGATTTTCGGTAATATCGAATTAAAGAGGTAGTTTTGAGCAATATAGCGTATTTTACGGGTGATTTTCGGTAAAAACCTCTTTTATAAAAGATCTAACTTACTATTTCAATAAGTCCCCCAGGCCCCAGACGCTGCATTCATCGAAGCCATCATCTATATATATAGAGAGATATTAAAGGAGAGTTATTTCAAACTCTCCCCTTAATTTTAGCATTTAGTTGCTTAGGTGTTATTTTGTTGTTAATCCTCTAAAAATAATTATTTTTAAATTTATAATAATTCTCAAAAAATAGTAGTTTGTTAACTATTTTGTAGGCTTTAAATTTAATTCAAAATATATAAAATATAATTCTAATATATTTTACTCTTTTATTTCATGGTTTTTATACTAAGACATGATTACTTTGCATGTTTCTTTTTTTTTTTGAAATTTATGTCTAAATATTTCATTATAAAAAAATCAATTATGAACTTTAGTTGAAGAATTGATTGTGAGATTATTTCTTTTATAATATCATAGAGTGTTGCATACAAACTATATTATATATAAGGGTGAGAATCTCATAATAAACTCTCTCTTAGAGATAAATAAGAATGAATCTAGGCATCCAATGGCTTAGATTAAACTAGTTACCCCCACTACAAGTGGGGGTAGTTGTGGTGGTCCGTCGACCTCCCGGCGACCACCCGGTGGTTGTCCGGTAGAGGTCTGACGGAGGTCCAGCGACCGGAAGTCCGACGGAGGTCCGGCGGGGGTCCGGCGGTGGGGACAAGGGGTGTCACGTGTCATCATATGGGCTTTTGGATCTCTCTTGATCCAATGCTCCACATTCATTCTCATTTATCATTTTAACAAGTATTATTACATGACTCTTTTCCTATATATAAACGCTAAGTAATTAACCGCGGAAGGCGCGGGGGCTATACTAGTATGAAACTATTTTTCTTTTCTTTTTGTGCTTATTGATTGATTCCTGGCCTGTTTTTGGTTTTGATTTAGCCTTCGACTCGTCTTTTACCAGATCTGGCTAACAATTTTGCATCCCCAACGCCACTGGATAAGCAGTCTTCATTCAGATCACAATGTTTCTCAAGTTGGGAACGGCTTCCAAGTCGATCAGCAGCTAGGGCATGCTGAAGGGTATGATCATGGTTAGGAATCCCTTTCTTTCCCTCTGCATCCTCCTCCTTGACACCATTCTTCTCAGACTTTTTATTCTTGCCGCATTCCCGGCCAGTATGTTCATTTGAAGAGGCCACAGCATCTATTTCAGTCTGTATGGCCTTTAACTTCATATCAAGTTCCTTCTTATTTGCACAGCAAGAATTAACATCTTTTGAATCATTATGGAATTCTCCCTCTGTGCACTCAACAGATTGAGATGTGTTCTCATCACCTCGTGCCTCACAATTTTACAAGCAATCAAACAAAGTGTAGGAATAAATTTGTAATCTCCCCAAACAAACCAAACAAAAACGTTCATTGTTGTTTAAGGGGAGAATAATATTGCCATATTATTTCGCTATAAATCACTAAAACAAACTGAAAAACAACCTTAATCCATGCTAAGAAGCAACTGTTCTACATCACAAAGGAAAAATTAACTTTCCCTTTGACTATTATACACTATTCACATGTCGATACAATTTGCTCCACTTTGACTACTATACACTATTCACATGTCGATACAATTTGTTCGACTATTCTCAATCTATGAGAAGAAACATAGTCATATGTGATTTTATTTGATTCGTCTCGATGAACGCTAACATCATCAAGATTTTACAATTTTTAGTAATATATAGTTAGAGATATTAAAGACGGAAGACAAACTTAATAAAATTAAAAGAAAAGGTCAAATAGATTAGATGAAATTAACTATTTACACAAAACAAAGTTTGCGAATTGTATATCGACATAAGAACAACTCCTAAACTTAATCATAACTAGGAAATAAGTCTAGCCTCCGCATCCGCCACCGCCACATCCGCCACCGCCACAGCCGCCTCCACCACAACCGCCACCACCATGATGGCAGCCGTCGCCTCCTCCTCCAACGACAACCACTCCTGTCATGACGGCCATGTCTCCGTCACGTTGGGCCCCTCCCACTGCAGCTCCTCCTGCCTCCTTCTCTTTCGTGCTGCTCGAGGAAACACATCCTAAGATGCAACACCCCACACAAACAACAACCAACAATCCCCCCATAAAAAATAAAGGGAATAACTCCATTATACTCTCCTCCATTCCCTTGATTTCGTTTTCTACTTCTATTACTCACTTTCTATGTTCCAACTATATACGCTAGCTGCACGAATCAAAGAGATAGATAACAAGGCTGGGATATATTTTTATCTTTCTTTTTTGGGTAGAAAGATATATTATTATCTTATCCAAACACAAAATAATCTACACGAATCAATATTCCCGCCCATGACGCTAAATAATTATGAAGTCCAAACTATTCTGTTCGATTTACATACCTCCAGGTATATCTAAACAGATTAGATAAGTTTATCATTAAATATCTTATAAGTAGATTTGTAATTAAGTATCAAATGAAAATAAAATAAAATACAGAAGGTAGAATTAAGTTAAATTGGGCTTAAGTAGGTTCGTAATGCTCCCTTACAGCTAGATTGGACCTACGTATTTTACTTTACTGGCCTTCCGTATTTCCCTTAAAAGCTGGATTATTTAATGGCTTTTACCGTATTTTACTTTTAAAATCTTTTTTTATAGATAGAATTTTTATTTATAATCTCTAAATAACTATTAAAGCAATATCGCTTTCTTTCGTCTCAGGCCATGTGGAACTCTTTTCATTTAAGTCACCACTTGTCCTCATTTCATTAATCACAATTTTTTATAATCGCCCTAGGTATCCTTGTGTCGCGTAAGAATTTCTTACGTGACGCAAAAATTTCAAAATTTCAAAAAACATTACGTTACGTGATGTACCAATGTAGTCCACACGTGACGTAAGAAATCCTTATGTAACGTACGTCATCCTTACGTCACGCGTGGAGCCAGTTTGTGCGTGACGTCAGGATGCCCGTCCTTGCGTCACATAAAGTGTCATAAGCTAAATGACCTTTTATGTGTTAGGTTAAGATTCTTGGAGCATATGTGCAAATAATGTTGTATAAATGACATGATCCGGAGTGTACGGGGACTACAATTGCTTGAAAAGTGGTCAAATACGAGTAATACTACGAAGTGGTGGTTGTGAATAAACATTAATTAGTTATTGTATCCTCAATAGTCTTTGACCGAAATTTCAATCAATTCCGACATCCTTTGGGCTATATTCCAACAAGTTAGAGAGTTATGACTAGTTCGGTATTTAGAAAAGAGGTGTTACTTCAAAATTTAGGGGTTTCGATTGAGAGTTACCCACATTGTTAAATATCCCTAATATGCATTGAAAACAAGTTTCATTGCATTCAGACATCATTTGGGCGTCGTTCCGCCAAATTGGGCCTTTATGCCTCTTATGGCCTTTTTAGGCCTTTTAGCGTTTACGCATAGTTTCGAGTCCCGTTTTGTGGGAGTGATACATTATTGAGACTTTAAATGCCTAATAACATTAATTTGTATACATTCCAATACCGTTTTGACTTCACTTTGCCAAATTGGACCTTATAGGGTTTTTTTGCGTTTAGAAATTGGGCTTAAGGCCTCCATACGTGGAACATCTATGTTGTTACTAAAAAAACAATTCTTAAGAATTGGCAGAACATTACGTGACGTAAGCATTCACACGTCACGTAAGAACCATACGTGACGCAAGGATTGTCTTAGCAGAGACTGAATGTGGTTGCTTTTAATGTCCCATAGGCTAACTTCTCTGTGTATGCTGGCTTTAACAACATAAAGATGGATGACAACGGTATACCATTGTTTGATCAAGGTTTGGGGTTTGACAGTTTTGATTGGGAGTTACCCACATGGTTAAATATTCCTAGTAGGCATTGAAAACAAGTTTCATTCCATTCGGACATCGTTTGGGCGTCGTTTCGCCAAATTGGGCCTTAAGCTCATTCAAGGCCTTTTTAGGCCTTTTAGCATTTACGGGCCTCATTTTTTTTGAGGGAGACCTAATTCGTACTTAATATCCCTAATAAGAGTAAGTTGTATGATTTTTTCAACAATAATCAACATCGATGTTGTAGATCAGCATATTCCGACAAGTTAGAGAGTTATGACTAGTTCGGTATTTACAAAGAAGATGTTACTTCAAAAGTTAGGGGTTTCGATAGGGAGTTACCCACATTGTTAAATATCCCTAATAGGCATTGAAAAACAAGTTTCATTGCATTCAGACATTATTTGGGCGTCGTTCTGCCAAATTGGGCCTTAAGGCCTCTTAAGGCCTTTTAGCGTTTACGTATAGTTTCGAGTCCCGTTTTGTGTGAGGGAGACCTTATTGTGACTTTATATGTCTAATAACACTAATTTGTATAATTTTTTCAAACATAATATAACATCGTTGTTGTTGACCATACATAATGAGTCAAGTTAGATAGTGATGACTAGTTTGATGTTTACAAAGGTGTTACTTGAAAATTAAAAGGTTTTGATTGAGAGTTACCCACATGGTTAAATATCATTAATAGGCATTTAAAATAAGTTTCATTCCATTCGGACATCGTTTGGGCGTAGTTCCGCCAAATTGGCTCTTAAGGCCTTTTAGCGTTTTCTCATAGTTTCGAGTCCCTTTTTGTATGAGGGACTTTATATGTCTAATAACACTAATTTGTATAATTTTTTCAAACATAATATAACATCGATGCTGTTGACCATACATAATGAGTCAAGTTAGATAGTGATGACTAGTTTGATGTTTACAAAGGAGGTGTTACTTGAAAATTAAAAGGTTTTGATTGAGAGTTACCCATATGGTTAAATATCCCTAATAGGCATTTAAAATAAGTTTCATTCCATTCGGACATCGTTTGGGCGTAGTTTCGCCAAATTAGGCCTTAAGCCCATTTAAGGCCTTTTAACGTTTACGAGCCTCATTTTGTGTGAGCGAGACCTAATTCGTACTTAATATCCCTAATAAGAGTAAGTTCTATGATTTTTTCAACAATAAACAACATCGATGTTGTAGATCACACATATTCCGACAAGTTATAGAGTTATGACTAGTTCGGTATTTACAAAGGACGTGTTACTTCAAAAGTTAGGGGTTTCGATTGGGAGTTACCAACATTGTTATATATCCCTAATAGGCATTGTTGCATTCGGACATTATTTGAGCGTCGTTTTTGCTAAATTGGGCCTTAAGGCCTTTTAGGCCTTTTTAGTCCTTTTAGCGTTTACACATAGTTTTGAGTCCCGTTTTTTCTGAGCGAGACCTTATTGACACTTTATATGTCTAATAACACTAATTTGTATACATTCCAACACCGTTTTGACGTCACTTTGCCAAATTAGACCTTAAAGGCTTTTTTGCGTTTAGAAATTGACACATTGGGATTAAGGCCCTCATAAGTGCAACATTTATGTTGTTATTAGAACAAAGCAACAATGTATCTGCACATCCTTGCGTCAAGTAAGGATTCTTACGTCGCGTAAGAATCATTTCGTCACGTAAAGATGTGCAGTTCAGACAACTGCATAACGTCTTGTCTCACTGCACCACAATAAATTCTGCAAAGTTACTTCTGAGTTATGCCTAATACCTACGACCTTACCCTATTATCTAAGTTATCTTCTATATTCAAAATCTAAACCCCATTGGCAATGGAATAGAGCTCCAACTAAGCCATTTTAAATCCAAAACAAGTTCATCAAAATGGAGAATGACGAGGATGAGTACAATGGAAGAGGTGGAGATGAAGATCCATCAAGTTATGCTCTCAATGAGGTAAGATTCATTCTAAAATTTATAAATTTGAAGTGTTATTATAATTTATAGTTTGATTTAGTGAGTTTTTCATGATTCATGTACTAGTAACAAATAAGAAGGTGTAGATTAGTAGAATTTGGTAAAATAATGACATTGTGATAATTAGAAATGTGAAGATTAGAAATGTAAACATTAGTTCTAGGGTTTATTACCCTTCCAAGGAAAATATGCAGAATGATACGTCAAGCGTTTACTGACGTCATGCAAGGTTGTGATCCTTACACAACGTAAGTATCCTCGCGTAAGGATACGCGACGTAAGAATAACATCCTTGTGTCACGCAAGGATGGTCTTAGCAGAGATTGAATGTGGTTGTTTTTCAAGTCCCATAGGCGAACTTCAATGTGTATAGTGGCTTAAACAACATAAGGTTGGATGACAACGGTATACCTTCGTTTGATCTCGGTTTGGGGTTTAACGGTTTTGGCCAACAATACATGAACAATGAAATATTTTCGTTCGATCTTGGAGTGGGTTTTGGCCAAATTATATTTAAATGTTCCCCAAGTTTATTACACTTAAATGTCTATGTTATTTGGACAAAAGGTGGACCACCACCGGACCACCACCGCACCACGATTGCACCACCAGTGACCCACCATCAAGCCACCGTCGGACCACCACTTTGATATAATTTCTATTAAAAAACACTTAATTTTCATCAAAAATCACCTAAATGTTCATCATCTCATACGCCAATGTTCACAAGGGTTTAATAAAATGTTCATTTCTCAAAGTTCATTACAATCGGCTTAAATGTTCATCACGTTGTTCATAAATGTTCATCAAAATGTTGATAAATGTTCATTTTGATATACTTTACTGAATGTTCATCACATTATACTTAAATGTTCACTAACTGAATGTTCATTACATTATACTTAAATGTTCATCAACTGAATGTTCATCAAATTATAAATAAATGTTCACCAAGTTTATTACACTTAAATGATTTTGTTATTTGGACAAACGGTGGACCACCACCGGACCACCACGACCGTAACACCACTGACCCACCATCAAGCCACCGTCGGACCACCGGACCACCAACACTTGATTTTCATCAAAAATTACCTAAATGTTCATCTTCTCATACTTAAATGTTCATCAAACATCCTTAAATGTTCACAAGGATTTAATAAAATGTTCATTACTCAAAAGTTCATTATAATCAGCTTACATGTTTATCACGTTGTTCATAAATGTTCATCAAAATGATGTTAAATGTTCATTTTGATATACTCTAGTGAATGTTCATCACATTTTACTTACATATTCACCAATAGAATGTTCATCACATTATACTTAAATGTTCATCAACAGAATGTTCATCACATTATATTTGAATGTTCACCAATTTGAATTAGACTTAAATTTTCATTTATTTTTATACTTTAACTTTTTCATTTATTGTTGGACCACCGTCGGACCTCCAACGGACCATGCTGGATCATCGTCGGACCTCCGCCGGACATCTACCGGACAACCATCGGGTGGTCGTCGGGAGGCCGCCGGACCACCACAATTACCTCCACTACAAGTGAGGGGTAACTAGTTTAATCTAATTGAAAGTCAAGGCATTAAATGGCAATAGATTCATTCTTTTTTACCTCTATAGAAATGTTTATTATGGGATTCACTGATTCACACCCTTAAAATAGCTATGAAACTTATAATTTAATTAATGTAAAGAGGTTTTTGCGCCAAACCACCCTTTATTTGGCCGAATTTGCGCAAAACCACCCATTATATCACTTTTTGCAACAAACCACCCATTTGTCCTATTTTCTTACATCGAACCACCCTTCCGTCAACTTCGTTAGTGTTTCCGTTAGTGTATGTGCAAATACCACTCTACCCCCACTTTATTACAACTTTTAAGGGTAAATATGTAATTTTGGAGATGATTACGGCTGTTTTTGTAATTACTGAAAAATTGATTAAAAGTCTCAACTCCGTTCCCTTTGTGTGTCATCTTCTTCGATTAGACAGAGCTCACACAAGGCTCGTCGGCGATGGCGACTTCGACGACAGAGCGAGCGACGACGACGCAATGGTGGATCATTGGTGTTCCTGTTCATCTTCTTCTTCGAAGGAATCCACCTGGAATGAGAAGGATCTCATGCGGGCTCCCGATAGGCGAAGGATGACTAAATCGACGACGACAGACTCCACCAGCGACGAATTGAGATGCGGCGAAACGATGGCGGCGCAAGGACTTCGGGCTCGACGCTGGCATGGCTTTACCCGGTGAGTACAAGAAGAAGACGAAGAATGTCGAACCTCTCAAGCGAAGGCCGATTCCTTTCCTTTCCTGTCGTCGTTGATCGATTTACAGAAAAAGACAGGAGGAGGAATTTGGAGGCGTTATTGATTGAAGGAGAAAGATGAGGAAGAGAGAATTAGATGAAGAAATTTTAATTAAAGCTTCTGTGTGAATAAATTTCATTGTTAGGATTCTAGGGTTCCACAGTTTGGGGAAGAAGACAAGAATATGAGACTTTTAATCAATTTTTCAGTAATTACAAAAACAATCATAACCATCTTCAAAATTACATATCTATCTTATATATTAAAGCTGTTACTTTTTTATTTTTTAGCATTGAGAGTGATTTTAGCAGATGTTGTTAGCCGTCTATTTTTACAAATAATTATTAATTTTAAAAATTAAACAACCAATAAAAATGTTATAATTATTAATGAAGTGTCATACTACTATTTGTTTAGTTTATTATCTTGAATTGTCTAACTATTTTATTTATCTATTGAAAAGTTAATAGTTAACTAATGTATTTTACAAGTGTATAATTTTGAAAAAAAAACTTGACATAAAAACTTATTGAGGTCGTAGTAATACAAAATAATATAAATTATATATAAAATAACTCGATTATTAAAATACTATTAATTAATTTTATAAGCATATCCCCGTGCATGGCACGGGTACTACACTAGTTTACCCTTAAAAATTATAATAAAGTGGGGGTAAAGTGGTATTTGCACATACACTAACGGAAACTCTAACGGAGTTGACGGAAAGGTGGTTCGATCTAAGGAAAATAAGACAAATGAGTGGTTTATTGCAAAAAGTGTTATAAAGAGAGGTTTTGTGCAAATTCATCCCAATAAAAGGTGATTTGAAGTAAAAACCTCTAATGTAAATGCTAGCTTTCTCTAGGTAACAGATTAAGCATATGACAGCACATCTTCTTGTTGAGAAAAACAATTTAATAGCACTTGTGATGATAATAAAACAATGAGGAATATATACATGTGATTCACGTCTTGCTAAAGATTCAACAACCCCAATCATATCACATTACTAAAAAAGTTAGATATTGAATCAAAATTGTCATTTGTGATAAGATTTAAAATAAGTAGTAGAATTTTTTAATGGCCAATATTATTGAGAATCTTATCAAATCCCAAACCCCCAACAGAGTCAGACTCCACAGTCAATCCACCGTTTGACCTCCACTATAAACTGAATCCAAAACTTAATGAGCCATCGCATCACTCTCCTCTGTCTCCAATGGCTTCGAAATCCGAATCAGGGTCAGGGTCAGGGTCAGTGAGAAGAAGAAGAAGCTACTGGCGATGGAGCAAACAAGACTTCTTCCCTGAACCCTCCTTCGAATCCCTCTCCTCCTACAAAACCGCCGTCTCCTCCACCTTCCCCCGTCTGAAAGACCGTCTCCTCCATCGCTCCTCCGACGACTATGAGCTTCTGTCCCTCCCCAAAACAAGCGAAAACCCCATGAAACGCTGCCTGACATGGTGGGATCTCATCTGGCTCAGCTTCGGCTCCGTCGTCGGCTCCGGCATCTTTACCCTCACTGGTCAAGAGGCTCACAATCACGCTGGACCTTCAATTTCCCTTTCCTACGCCATTGCCGGCTCCTCCGCTCTCCTCTCCGTCTTCTGCTACGCTGAATTCTCCGTTGATGTTCCAGTCGCTGGAGGCTCCTTCTCCTTCCTCAGGATCGAGCTTGGTGACCTCGTCGCCTTCATCGCCGCCTCCAATATCCTCCTCGAAGCCGTTGTAGGCGCTGCTGGATTGGGTAGGTCTTGGTCCTCTTATCTCGCTTCTGTTATTACCAACGATTCAGACTATTTCCGGATCCGGGCTAATGGTTTTGCTCAGGGTTTTAATCTCTTAGACCCTGTTGCTGTTGCTGTGCTTTTGGTTTTCAATGGAATTGCCATGACTGGGACTAGAGGAACTTCTGTCTTGAACTGGATTGCCTCCATCTTCAGCTCTCTTGTTATAGTCTTTGTTATAATTGTAGGGTTTGTGCATTCCAAATCCTCCAATTTGGTGCCCTTCTTCCCCCACGGCGCAGAGGGTGTTTTTCAGGCCGCTGCGGTTGTCTACTGGTCTTATACCGGCTTCGACATGGTTGCCACCATGGCCGAGGAGACCAAGAAACCTTCCAGAGACATTCCATTAGGGCTAGTTGGCTCAATGTCAATCATCACTGTACTATACTGCTTAATGTCTTTGTCATTAACAATGATGCAGAAGTACACTCAGATTGACGTCAATGCTCCTTACTCGGTTGTTTTCGACAGCATTGGTATGAAATGGGCCAAGTATTTGGTCTCCATTTGCGCCCTCAAGGGAATGTCCACTAGCCTTCTAGTCGGCTCCATGGGTCAGGCTCGGTACACGACTCAGATCGCTCGGGCCCACATGATCCCGCCTTGGTTCGCCTTGGTGCATCCGAAAACCGGGACTCCGATCTACGCCACATTGCTAACCACTATAACAAGCGCCATTGCCGCCTTCTTCTCTAGCTTAGATGTGTTGTCCAGCGTCATGTCGTTCAGTACACTCCTTATCTTCATGCTAATGGCGGTTGCATTGCTCGTGAGGCGGTACTACATGCGGGATGTGACTCCCGGACAGGGATTGGCTAAGCTCCTGTCTTGTTTGTTCCTTGTGTTCGGTTCTTCGATTGGTGTGAGCGTGATTTGGAACTCGAATATCCGAGGCTGGGTAGGCTATGTTGTTTGTGGTGTGATTTGGGTGTTGGGCACTTTGTTATTGCAGTTTCTTCCTCAGGTGCGAGCCCCAAAAGTCTGGGGTGTCCCTCTCGTTCCGTGGCTGCCGTGTTTGTCGATTGGGATAAACGTCTTTCTGATCGGGTCGTTGGGATATCAGGCTTTTGTGAGGTTCTTTTTTTGCAGCGCGGTAATGCTCATCTACTATGTGTTTGTTGGGCTTCATGCTACTTATGATGTGGCTCATGAGCTTGAGCCACCACAAAGAAAGGTTGAACAAGTGAAGGAGATTAACCAAGTAGGATCATAATGCAAAGTACAGATCGTTTGGCATTGGAATTCAAATTGCAATTAGTGCTTCTTTCTTCTTCTTTTTTGAAGCTTTTGTTAATGATTTAGAATGTTTCAGTTGCTATTTGTTGTTGTTTAGAATGCATTTTTATATTTAGTTTACAAAATAACTGAAGTATGTCAATGTTTGGCGCTTGTTTATCTTTTGATATATTCTGCCTTTAACTGCATATACAAGCAGATCAAAATGTTTGACCTCCATTAGCCTCAGCTGCATATACAATTTGAATCATTTTGACCAGCTTCAGCTGCATTCCTTTCATAACACAGGAATGAAACTAGGCTCAAATATTGGTGATGGACCTATTCCTATAATTATCTGTTTTAATTACGACTACCAATTGAGCCCAATATTCTTTTGAGACGAATGAATGCAGAAGAAGGAAAATTTGTGTGTATGTCCACAGTGAAACTAAAAACATTCATATATAGAAATCTCTTTATGCTGCAATTCATTTTAAAGGTGTAATAGTTATAATAATATTCAATATCACAATTTTGTATAATAAATAAAACCAACCCCGTGTTGTGCAACTAGTTTTTTTTATAAAAAGAGCAATTCTATTAAATCTCCACCTGCAACAACATGAACTCCTCTCCTTGCTGCATCCCCATAATCAGCCTCTCAGACCCAGATGCAGAGCAACTCATTGTGAAGGCTAGCGAGGAGTTTGGGTTCTTCAAGGTGATCAACCATGGAATCCCTATGGATTTGATCACAAATCTTGAAACTGAAGCCATGGCTTTCTTTTCTTTGCCTATCCTCGAGAAGGAGAAACCGGGTGGGCCAAACCCGTTTGGATATAATATGGAAACAAGAGCATCGGATGTAGTGGGGATATTGGATGAACTATTTGTGTCCATACACCTTTTCCTATTTTATCATGAGCATATATACCTCCGTATTAAACCTTAACAAAATACCTAGTCCCCACACTCTCTCCTAAAGCTTAAGCTCTGCATTACAGACATCACTCGCTCCTCTTTCGACGACGCTCTCCGCCAACATCGCTCCTTCTCCGGCGTCCCTTCTCCGCCGATAACACTCCGCCGACAACGCTCCTCTTCTGGCGTCCCTCCTCCGCCGATAACGGTCCACCGACAGCGGTCCTCCTCCGGCCGTCGCTCGCTTGTTGCGTCGCTAATACACATGCCTCCGAGTAACACGGCCGAGATCTGTTGCACAAAGACGTTTCCATGAACGATTAGCTCGGACAATCGGACAACGAACATCGTAAACGAGGCTAGAGATCTCGCAATCAAGTCCGAATTCGTTGATAATGCCTTAATCGCTCACAATCCGTGTTCTAGGGTTTCAAAATGCCTTAATACACTCCAGATAAGGATTAATTAAGCTCATAGGTTGATGATTACTTTATAAGATCTTTGATTTCTATATGCCTTAATACACTCCACGAGGCTAGAGATCTCGCAATCAAGTCCGAAATTTAGATTTTGATACATGTTTTCCTTTTCTTCTCCTTATCTACTGCTACACAGGATGTTAAATAGTTGAGATTGAGAGTGGATTTTCATATTTTGATATGGTGGTATGTGAATAGGTTTTTCAGATTTTGGTACGGTGATGCTGACAATTTATTTATGTTGACAAGTTATTTGTGTTCACAAAGATCATTGAGGTGATGCAGCTGGATCAAAGATCATTGAGGTGACAACAATGTACGAGTAATGTCTATGTGCAACAGATCTGTGTGAACACAAATAACTTGACAGTGTTGACAAGTTTACTGTAAATGACTTAATCTCACCTGAAGGATCTTGTAATGTTTTCGACATTCTAGGCTGCAAAAATTCATGCACCATTACATAGAAAAATGCACATTAGAACATGCATCATAAGTAGCTGAAACTGTGAGTTAAAAGAAAATGTATACAGTCTTTTTCAAAATTGTAAGAGATGTGGGTTCAGGAACGTCGAAAAACTTATCTGATTCATCCTCCAGATTACTGAGACTTGCACTAGTTGCCATCTTCAATCTCTGATTCTCATCTTTGATCCCATTTTTCTTGTTGTTGTCACCCATTCTTTCTACCTCTAGTATATCGATGTCTTTGAAAAACTCTCCATAAGAGTTTGTGCTGCTGGATCCCGATTTTTCCTTGAACAACTTTCTTAATGCTGCAATTCTCTCCAGCACAGTGATTGTTGTAGATTTTGATATAGATGATAGAAATTGAGATCTCCATGATTTTCAATCTACAACAAGCATGTGTCTCACTACTGATTGTCTTCCTTGATTTGTCAGGCTGATTATATATCCACTGCCTGGATCATTTAAGCGAAGCTCGAATGCAGTTGCTTTTTGGAGGATAATTCTTCTGCATAACTGAGTTCAGCAGAATCACTGCATACATCCCATAACATCAAATATTATGAATATTGAATCTTGAAACATGACAGCTGAAATTACCATACCACAACAGCGCACACGTAAGTCTCTTGACTGCATTCCCCTGTACAGATAAGTATATTACAACAAGACACTTCATTTAATTTAATCTTACTGAAACCAAGTATGGTATTTTAGGCCTTAATTACCAGGGCAACCACTGTTTGTCTAATATTTTGTGGATGATATCAGTATGATTATCAAGGTGCTCAATTACAGTATCCTTGTAAAAACAGAAGTCCCATCCGAAGTTTTACTCTGATCTGGAAGAACCCAGTGATATAAGTGTCTCAAAGACCGCTTCTGGAGTACATTACATAGAAAAATGCCGAAAACAGAAGTCCCATCCTTGTTTTTAATGTGTAAAAAAAATTAATGCGTTGACAGTTATTTTTTTGACAATGTAATTTAGTGGTGTTGACAAGTTTTGTAAAGTGTTGACAATGTTAACAATTTTGTAATATTACTCGTGTTGTATGTTGTTGACCGTTTATTAGTCGTGTAAACAATTTATTTAGTTGGGTTGACAACTTAGCCGTGTTGACAACTTATTATTATTGTTGACAGCTCTGTTAAAATTTTTGTTGACAGATCAGTTAAAATTTTTGTTGATTGTTAAAAAAATTGTTGACAAATTTTGTTGACAGCTCTGTTATAATTTCCACGTCAACAAAGGGTTATTATTGGTGTTGACAACTTATTATTCTTGTTGACAACTCTGTTAAAAATTTTGTTGACAGCTCTGTTAAAAAAATTGTTGATAAATTTTGTTGACAGCTCTGTTATAATTGTCACGTCAGCAAATGAGTATTTCCATATAACTTAAAAAAGTGATGCAAAAACTTAAAAAACATTACCCATATTGGATGGGTTGAGTATCTTCTCATGTCCACTAAGCTTGATCTTCATCTCCATCAAAACCCACAAACGTTCAGGTTTCAAACCTCATCAATTCAAATGGGTCCCCTTTAGTCTTCATTCTGTAAATTGTTTGATCATATGATTAACCTGTTGTGGGTCTCTTGATTTTATTTTTAAGAGATTTTTCACTTCTGACAAATTTATACCTATTATCTCTCTTGATGATGAGAAATCTCAGTCGTTTTTGCAAAATATTTATGAGAATATAAGGTTCTTGGGAAGGACACCCTTAAGTTAAAGGTTGTATTGTTGTTGTAGGTGTGTTGTGAATATATGTCAGAAGTGAAGAGGCTAGCATGTGTGATTCTAGAATCAATGGCTAAAGGGATGAAAATCCAACCAAGAGATGTGTTGAGTAGGCTTTTAAGAGATGAAGGGAGTGACTCTTTGTTCAGGCTCAACCACTATCCATCATGCCTCCAAAATATCCAAGCTTCTTCAGAAGATAGAGTTAACTTGGTTGGATTTGGAGAACACACTAACCCACAAATCATCTATGTGTTGAAAGACAATGAAGCATCTGGGTATCAAATTTTGTTCAAGTGATCGTATCCTTTCATATTTTTTCGCGGGGTATGATATTTCACATTTGAGGTATATATGGGTTTTGTGGACGTGATGAGCAATAGGAGATCGGAGAAAAACTTCGCACCCGGAAAATTATAACTCTCACCCACTCTTGGGCGCATCCTTATTGCGCCCAACCCCTTTTTTTTAAAAATCCGGTTCAGTTTTGGGCACACCTAGGATGCGCCCAAAACTAAACCGGATTTTCGTGCATTTTGAAGGAAAAACAACCAGAATTTTTTGGACGCGTTAAGGATGCGCCCAAAACGGGTGCGGGTTATAATTTTTCGGGTGCGGGGAGATTTAAGAGTGTGAGGCATAGAGTGGTGGCGAACAACAGAAAGTCGAGGCTATCAATGGTGTATTTTGGAGGCCCACCAATGAAGGAGAAGATTGGGCCATTGGCGTGCTGATGAGCCCATTTTGTATAAGGAGTTGACTTGGTTTGACTATATTACAACTGCTTTCAAGAAGCCCTTGGCTAGTTGGCTCAGGATAGGCTTGTGTTCTTTGAGAAGGTTATTGCCTCCTCTTAGCTACATTATTATTATTATTGACTTCACATCTTGCTATACGGTTGACGGATAAATGAATGTTATATGTTTTTTTTGTTTGGACAAGCTTGGTTGACTGATAAAGTACGAGATTGAGGCAACTATTATTACATATTTATGTAAGGAAACTACTTTTATGTTTTGGTGGGGTTATCCTTGTTGGTTTTGCTTCATGTCAAATGTTACTACTCCATAAAATCAAATCATTCTAACAAAATTATAGACATTGTTACAGTGGATACTCTTGTTATCCATGACATGGTGCTTCAACTTTTCTGAAGATCTGATGTTTTTTTCCTTCTTATAACAACACAAGTAAAACAAGATGTATCTGTCCTACAATAACTTTCCTAAAGACCACCACAACTATAATATAGAAATGTCTAAATTAGACGTAATATTTACCTTATATTAAAAATATATTTAAAAAAAAGATGTGCAACTTTCAAAGAAACAAAATGTATATCCCTAGGCAACACAATGACAAAATTTACTATTCTCACGCTTGTCAAATGCTATTTACACGCCATAGTGTTCGCCTAACTTAGGTGAATAAATTTAGCTCGCCTAAGTTAGGCGAACAACACATTCTAGGGGTAAAATAGGCAAAATTCTGAAATTCTGGGAATATTCAAACTTAGTTCGCCTAAGTTAGGCGAGCAACATATTTTTATTAAAAAATACACATTTTCAGCAAAAAATTGGGGAATTATGGGATATGTATTTTTAAATTTTAAAATGTTGCTCGTCTAATATAAGCGAACAAATTTCTCGCATTTTTTGAAATCTGTTCGCCTAATACAAGCGAGCAAGTTAGTTTCTCGCATTTTTTAAAACTGTTGTTCGCCTAATATAAGCGAGCAGATTGCTCGCTTATATTAGGTCTTTTTCCCCAATTTCCGCCTCTTCGTCTTCTTCCTTTCTCTGCAAAAAAAAAAATCAGCCCGTTCTTTATATTCAATTCAACTTCTTCTTCTTCTTCTTCTTCTTCTTCTTCTTCTTCTTCGGTTCTTGTTCTTCGTCTTCTTCTAGCAATGGAGCAGTCGAGGGGTGATGGCATCGGCAGTGAATTGGGGCAGACGTCGGAGGTTGTTGGTGTTGGTGGAGGCGTCGGAGAAGGTGTTGGTCGAGGCGTCGGAGAAGGTGTTGGTCGAGGCGAGGAGGTGTTGTTGGGCGGAGAAGCTGTTGTTGGTGGGGAGGTGGTTGCAGAGGAGGCGGGGAGGGCGGGGGAGGTCGTTGCAGAGGTCGTTGGTGGGGACGGGGTTGCAGAGGATGATGTGGGGATTCGGGCGGGGGAGGTCGTTGCAGAGGTCGGGATTCGGGCGGGCAAGGGCGTTGGTGGTTAGGACGAGATTCGGGCGGGGGAGGGCGTTGGTGGGGAGGTCGGGATTCGGGCCGTCGGGACTGTGTGAATTGACCGAGGGAGTGAGGGTGGCAGTGACGGACCGGGGTTGCCATTAGGTGGTGACGGAGACGGCGCGGGGCAATTTCAATTTGTCAGTGGGGCTAGAAAACGGGCAACTCGACAACCGACGTGACTCCGACACCCGGGAATCGTCATGAGGTATGTAATCTTAATTCTCCTAACGTAATTTGATTGTAGTAATTAAATCGAAACTATGTTTGCATGATTAGAAATTGTTTATGTATGATTGTTCGAATTATCGTAGTTTAATAGAAATTGTCGTAATTGAATATAAATTTTTATGCATGATTGTCGTAGTTGAATTGAAATTGTTTATGCATGATTGTCGTAGTTCACAAAATTGAATTTAAATTGTTTATGTATGATTGTTTAATTATCGTACTTGGATCAATTTTTTTGTTTATCCATGATTAGTGAAAAATTAGATACAAGCATCAAGCACTCTAATTTATCAGTGATCGTAAATTTATCGTAATTCATAAGTGAATAACGATAAATTTACTAATGATCGTAAATTTAACGTAATTCATTAGTGAATAACGATAGAGTTAGGCTTAGTGAAATTGTTTACAGACTCACGAATAATAGCGTCTGAGCCATCTAGTGAATAATAGCGTTAAGAAATTATCCGACAGGGGCACGTCCCGTCGATAGAAATGATTGTAAATTTATTAGTGAATAATAGCGTTAAGTAATTAATAATTTAGGTTGTACGTGCTGCATTGGGAGTCTCGGTTAGCCGAACTTGTCCGACACTTGTAGCTGATAGACATTTAGATCCTCCGAGGGTGATCACAGATAGCGATCGTAGGACGGGTGTAGCTGCGAGGGTAAATATAGAGTCTGAGCCATCTAGTGCACAAACACCAGTTCCCGAGCCATCTACTCCACTTCCCGAGCCATCTACAACACATACATCGGCGGGATATACTTTTCCAGCTCCAGTAGCGGCCAGGAAACCGCCTCGATTTGGCACTTCCGAATCTACACGTACTCGTGCTGCAGAAGTAGCCGCATCATTGGAGAGGTCAGAGGATGTCAACATGGAGGATGTTGCTACTGATCATGATATGGATATCGATGTCGAGATTAATGAGCAGATTGAAGATGAGACTCCTATAGAGGGGCGATTTCGGGTTACAGATGATTCGGTCATAGCGACAGAGGATGATCCAGTCATACCGACACAGGATTTTTCGATGGATTACATTATGCCCACACATGATTCATCCCCACCTATTGGAGACCGAGTACAGACACCGCCTCGTTCACTCGTATCGCACTCAGATATTGTTCCTCCTCCCGCACCCGCACCCGCTCCAGCAGATGCAATTGTTTTAGGACCTTATGGTTTCCCGATGGAGGTCCTCGATATGGTCTTCTCCTCACTAGTTTTGAGACACATATTGCTTCATCTATATGGAGGCTCACCGATCGTGATATACCGGAGGTAGTAGTCCCACAGGTGCTGTCACAGCTTCCTGTACGTAGAAGAAGAAGGACTCGGGAACAGATAGAAGCGGATGAAGCCGCCGCCGCCGCCGCTGCTCAGGCTGCTGCTGCTGCTGAGGGTGATCAACCCCTACCAGATGCTCCTGAGCCCCAGGAGGTGCCTTTGGATTTGGTACGTTTAGAATATATATTTTTTAGGTTTCTTTTTAACATTTGTTTTTTTAGTAATTAAATTAATTATATTTTGTGATTGTGCAGACACGAGATACACACATACGGGATACACCAACGAGTTCGAGCTATATGTGAGACACGAGCAAGGATCATGGTTCGAGATAACAAACCGTAGTGGTCTTACACATCTCAGGAGGCTAGGCACCGGAGCAATTGAAAGAGTTTTGATATCTGTGTTCGTTGAGAGATGGCACCCCGAGACTAACTCCTTTCATTTTCCATGGGGCGAGATGACTATTACACTGCACGATGTCTTTGAGATTCTTGGTGTGCCCATAGACGGGCGGAGTTGTACCTATCTCCCTGATGTGTCAGAGGATGTGGTCATGCAGCTGATAGCTACTGTCCTTGGGGTGGAAGTGAAACAAGTGCAGGAGTGGAAAAAAACATCAGGTGTTCCTTTGGCTAGAGTTAAGAAGGTCTTAGAGGATATGATGATGGCACCGGAGAGGGATGAGGGGTTGGTCGCATCGTTGTACCTATGGATTCTGCTCGGGACTACAATGTTCGTTGACAGGACGACCAACAAGCTGAAGATTTGGATACTGGGTCTCGTGATGGATCACTCAGCGACTAGCCGTTTTGCTTGGGGAGTCGGTTTATTGTAACACCTGCCGCTTTGGGCCGACCCAATTACAAGGGTTGCAGCCCATACACTCCAACCCATCCCTGGTAGCTCTGCCAATTAAAGGCAGCTATTTCTCAAAAGGTTGTTGGTGAGGCTCGAACCTGAGACCTCCACCCTTTTACCAAGCGACAACGCTACATGGTAACCATCTACACTGCAATGTAATTGGTTACCATGTAGCGCTGCCGCTTGGTAAAAGGGTGGAGGTATGAGGTTTGAGCCTCACCAACAACCTCTTGAAAAATAGTTGCCTTTAATTGGCGGAGCTACCAAGGATGAGTTCGAGTGTATGGGCTGCAACCCTTGTAATTGGGTCGGCCCAAAGCGGCGGGTGTTACAGAGGAGTGGGCATCGGTTTGGCTGCAAGGGCGAGAGCTTGGAGGAGGCGAGAGAGTGAAGGAGGCAAGGGTGAGAGCGGAGAAAGAGAGAGAGATTCGGCTGCGAGGGCGAGAGCTTGGAGGAGGCGACGAGGAGGTGACGAGAAGGCGAGAGCTTGGAGGAGGCGAGTGTGAGAGAGGAGAAAGAGAGGGAGGAGGCTGCGAGATTGAATGCTGAGAAAGGGGGCGGAGAAAGAGAGAAAATGAATTTTGGGGTAGGAAGAGGTTGCTCGACCTAATCCTTAAAACCCCAAATTTGCTCGGTTAATGTAGGCGATCTACAGTTCGCCTATATTAAACAAGCAAATGCAAATGGGGAGGGAGGAGGCTGCTTTCCTAATCCTTAAAGCCCCAAATATGCTCGGTTAATGTAGGCGAGATACAGTTCGCCTATATTAAACGAGCAAATGCAAATGGGGAGCGAGAAGGTTGCTCGCCTACATTAAACGAGCAAAACTAAGTATTTTATTTCCTTTTTAAGTCAACAAAAATGAGTTTTGGATGTAAAATATAATATTTCATAATGAATATGATATAATATTGAGTAGCACCTCCTTTGCAAACATCAAACTAATCATCACTCTTTAAGTTGTTGCAATATGTAAGGTTAAGAACATCGATGTATTGTTATGTTTGGAAAAATTATACAACTTAGTCTTATTAGGCATATAAAGTGACAATAAGGTCTCGCTCACACAAAACGAGACTCCAAACTATGCATAAACGCTAAAAGGCCTTAAGGCCCAATTTGGCAAAACGACGCCTAAACGATGGCGGAATGGAATGAAACTTGGTTTCAATGCATATTAGAGATATTTAACCATGTAGGTAACTCCCAATCAAAACGTCTTCATTTTCGAGTAGCACCTCCTTTGCAAACATCAAACTAGTCATCACTCTTTAAGTTGTTGCAATATGTAAGGTTAAGAACATCGATGTATTGTTATGTTTGAAAAAATTATACAACTTAGTATTATTAGGCATATAAAGTGACAATAAGGTCTCGCTCACACAAAATGAGACTCGAAACTATGCGTAAACGCTAAAAGGCCTTAAAAGGCCTTAAGGCCGAATTTGGAAAAACGATGTCAGAATGGAATGAAACTTGGTTTCAATGCATATTAGAGATATTTAACCATGTAGGTAACTCCCAATCAAAACGTCTTCATTTTCGAGTAGCACCTCCTTTGCAAACATCAAACTAGTCATCACTCTTTAAGGTTTTGCAATATGTAAGGTTAAGAACATCGATGTATTGTTATGTTTGAAAAACTTATACAACTTAGTCTTATTAGTCATATAAAGTGACAATAAGGTCTCGCTCACACAAAATGAGACTCGAAACTATGTGTAAACGCTAAAAGGCCTTAAGGCCCAATTTGGAAAAACGACGCCTAAACGATGGCGGAATGGAATAAAACTTGGTTTCAATGCATATTAGAGATATTTAACCATGTGGGTAACTCCCAATCAAAACGTCTTCATTTTCGAGTAGCACCTCCTTTGCAAACATCAAACTAGTCATCACTCATTAAGTTGTTGCAATATGTAAGGTTAAAAACATCGATGTATTGTTATGTTTGAAAAAATTATACAACTTAGTCTTATTAGGCGTATAAAGTGACAATAAGGTCTCGCTCACACAAAACGAGACTCGAAACTATGCGTAAACGCTAAAAGGCCTTAAAAGGCCTTAAGGCCGAATTTGGCAAAACGATGTCGGAATGGAATGAAACTTGGTTTCAATACATATTAGAGATATTTAACTATGTGGGTAACTCCCAATCAAAACGTCTTCATTTTCGAGTAGCACCTCCTTTGCAAACATCAAACTAGTCATCACTCTTTAAGTTGTTGCAATATGTAAGATTAAGAACATCGATGTATTGTTATGTTTGAAAAAATTATACAACTTAGTCTTATTAGGCATATAAAGTGACAATAAGGTCTCGCTCACACAAAACGAGACTCGAAACTATGTGTAAACCCTAAAAGGCCTTAAGGCCGAACTTGGCAAAACGATGTCGGAATGGAATGAAACTTGGTTTCAATGCATATGAGGAACGAGCGGGCGATAATTTCAAACTAGTCATCACTCTTTCGTTTTGTATGTGATAATATTTGTTTTGGTTAGTAATGAGCATAATTTACATTTTTTTTGGTCAATAATTTGCATTTTATGAGCATATGATTCAGCATAATTTCGATTTTATGAGCATATGAAATTTTTGTTTTGTATGTTTTGGTCAACGTTAATTTGTAATAATATTTTGGTCAATAATGTCAGCACATTCGGGGGGAGTAACTCGTCAGATGCTACCTCTGTTGATCGCAACGCCTTTAATAAATGTTGTCATTGTGGTTTGAATCTTGAATGGCATGAAATGGACGATACTCAACCTATCAACTACAACCGACGCTATTTTAAATGTGATCACCCAAGCAGAAAATGTCATTATTTCGAGTGGATTGACCCCCCATATGAGGAACGAGCGGGCGATACTATCAAAAGATTGTTGTATGAGATGCGTGGACTCAAACTGGCCAATCAAAATCATGAGGAGGCTTTCGAGTGGTATTCGAATGATCACAACAAGTTATGGAGACGTTTTCACTATCCTGATAGTCCTATATCAGAGGAATAGTTTGTGTTTGTGTGTTTGTAGTGGTTGAACTTTGTTGAGTTTGTGTGTTTGTACTCATTGAACTTTGTTGAATTTGTGTGTTTGTAAGGGTTGAACTTTGTTGAGTTTGTGTGTTTGTAAGTTGACAATTACGCATTGTGGATGGACATCTACGTTTTTATGAAATTAGATCTGACGCAATCACTCGCTTTATCGATTTCTTACTCACTTGATCTTTGACTACCTCCACCCTCGGCAAAAAATGACTCAAACAAATAAAAACGACCCAAAAACGATTAGCGGATAAAGCACTTCAAAACGTTTCAAAATGACTCAAAACGGCTCAAAACAAATAAAAACGACCCAAAATGAGTAATGAGCATCTTTAAGCTACCTTTGAGTGCTGCTCGCCCAACTTAGGCGAGCAAAGCGAGATAGAGTAGTTCGCCTAAAGTAGGCGAGCTACAATAGCTCGAGTTGCTCGCCTAATATAGCTGAGCAACACTAAAGATAGCTTAAAAAGAGGATGGCCAAGTGGTTCTTACTTGTTTTGGGTCGTTTTTATTTGTTTTGAGTCGTTGTTTTCCGTTTTGAGTCATTTTGTAGTGTTTTGAAGTGTTTTATCCGTTATTTGCCGTTATTGGTCGTTTTGATTTTTTGTAAAATTTTGACATTTTTGCCTCATTTTGGTCATATTGTGGCATCATTTTAGCCACATTTTGACAACTTTTTCAAATTGACTCATAAGTCATTTTGGGTCGTTTTTATTTGTTTTGAGTCGTTTTTTGCCATTTTGAGTCGTTTTGTAGTGTTTTGAAGTGTTTTATCCGTTATTGGTCGTTTTGATTTTTTTGTAAAATTTTGACATTTTTGCCTCATTTTGGCTATATTGTGGCATCATTTTAGCCACATTTTGGCAACTTTTTCAAAATTGACTCATAAGTCATTTTGAGTCGTTTTTCGCCGTTTTGAGTCGTTTTGTAGTGTTTTGAAGTGTTTTATCCGTTAGTTGTCGTTATTGGTAGTTTTGATTTTTTTTGTAAAATTTTGACATTTTTGCCTCATTTTGGCCATATTGTGGCATCATTTTAGCCACATTTTGGCAACTTTTTCAAAATGTCATCATAAGTCATTTTGGGTCGTTTTTATTTGTTTTGAGTCGTTTTGTAGTGTTTTGAAGTGTTTTACCCGTTATTTGTCGTTATTGGTCGTTTTGAGTAGTTTTGATTTTTTTTTTGTAAAATTTTGACATTTTTGCCTCATTTTGGCCATATTGTGGCGCATCATTTTAGCTACATTTTGACAACTTTTTCAAAATTGACTCATGAGTCATTTTGAAGTGCGTATTCTAAACGCATGGTGGTTGGATGCAAGGCCAACACCAATTGCTAGATCTTGACAATGTCTTCTCCAATAACGACATGCGATTCTTCTATCACAATGTCTTCTCCAAGCATCTGTAATGGGTGGTATAGCGCCACATCAGTGAGCGACACCTGTTAAATTACAAACACACACAAACATTTATTAGAATACGACAATAAACATGTAGCTTTTAACTATTACGTAGAGAGACGCCACGTTACCGGGATCCAGTGGTTCTTAACCCCTACGAGTGCTATGGTAACAATTTGTGGCGGAAGAGCTAGCTCTGGTCCAGATGGCCTTATTGGTAAACACATCATAGGGTAGGAAGATAAGACGCCGACCACAACATTGTACAAGGTGGCAAACACTAAACCTGTGAATGGCATGTCAACCCAATAAGGTTAATCGCAAGGGGACCCCACATACCTAATTTGAAACATCATTTGATCCCATGTCCCTTCTCGTGTCTGTGCTCATATCGACTCCCAATATTGTCGGTTGACACGCAACTCTGCTGCCATCTCGCTCTGAATCAAGGGATAGCTACCCTCGTTCATTCCCTTTAGTATAGCCTATGATCGATATCCACAATGTCCGTCTGAACGTACATCTTGAGCTTGTCTAATGTAGCCATACCAGAAGTAGTCAATATTATTCACCCCGAAGTCCACCCCGCAATGAATCATTGTTTCTCCAGGCCAGACGTCATGTTCAGACTACGATTGCGTTGGTTGGGGTTGAGAAGACATATCTTCACCGCCAATCTCATCGAAAGTTACTTGCTTTCTAGGACGTCCGGGCCTTTTCGACTTCCCTTTTCCCTTTGCCTCATTTTCCCCATTTGCCTTCTTTGCCTCTTTTGCTTTTGCCTCATTTTCAAGTAATTTCTCTCTTACGTGCTTACCGTGACTCTTTCCCCTAGTCAGGGACTGACCTCGCTTGTTCCTCGAACCGGGTGGTCTTCCATTACCTTTTATGTCTGGATCCTCTGTCGGCTCCATAAACGTACTATGTTCTGGATGCTCCAAGGCAATATAAAGTTCACTCACTTGCCATAACGTGGCCATGTTCAAAGTCCGATCTTCCACTTTAGCCCACATCACACGCAATCTCATCTCTGGAACTGATGTATGAACATTGTCGTCAGAACGTGCAAATGATATTGAATCGAGATCTCAATCCAATACCTTCCAGAAGTCGTGAACAGAATCGGGTGTAAGAGCGGTCTTATTAAGGATGGTATCCACAATATCGTGGATACAACGCAGTCCAAGACAATCTCTCACCCAAGGATTGTCGCATCTCTCGGCATAGCCGTCCTTCAGTATCTGATCGAACATGGCAAACAACAGCGCAAAACACCAAGTCGATACTATGCGGATTAGCCTTGAAAACACCATTTGTGCAAGCTCTGGAAAACCTGGATCACTGAATCTCGACGGTGTTAGATTCGTTGACTTGTTCATTGACGCCCTTATCTGATCCACTTGAAAGATGATCGAACGGTGTATCCTAACTGTCACCCAATTAAAGCCGCCTCTGGTGGATGGAATAATATCTTTTAACACACGATGCATCCCCTCAACCCTATCACGATGATACGTTTTGTGTATATTTTTACAAATACGTAATAAATTCAACAACACAAAGCTCAAAATAATACCTATTTGTCGTCCTCGTGCAGAAGTGAAGAGAGCGATCAGTCCACACTCTTACTATGTTTTCCTTGTAAGGGGTCAACCATTGCTTCTCGACGTATCTAACAAAACCCTTCAACCGACCTATCCTCAATGCAACGAGTCTCTCCTCGTAAATTTCCTCTGTGGTTGAACAAAATATTGACCAACACTGGTTTACAAACATATCAGATCGTGCACTGTCTTTTATAACCTTGTCGGTATGTGCCTTGATGTTGCTTTTTATATGAACCCAACATAAGAGATGTTTTAACGGGGCATCTTGAAAAACATCTTTAATAGCTTTGATAAGAGCAATGTCACAGTCTGTCATCACAGCGGTTGGCATTACTCCTAGCTCCTCAAACTGATTCCTAAGGCACTTCATAATGAGCCGATAATTTAAATACTTCTCGTGTGGTGAATGCATATGCAATGTTGAACGTCTTCTGAGTGCTGGTGAAACCAACCATCTCCACCAAAGCCATATTGTACCTATCGATAAACGTATCCAGAACATAGAGAGTTTATCTACCTAAAGTATAGCACATAAATACAACGAACTATTATTAAAATCAATTACATACCTATCTGTCTTGTACGTGGCATCAACGATCACAACATGCGGAAAATTCTTCAACAACCGTAGGGAGTCACGGTGATCAAAAAACAATATCTCGACCTCATTATCTTTATCCACATTCCGAAGAGGATAACAGACGTACCCGTTGTCTTTCAAAAAAACAAGAGACCATTGCGTAACCGTCAACTCCCCACGATCCTCGTAATTAATTTTTTACAAAAAGTTTTCCACTTGTCTCATAGTGGTCATGTTTCCAGGGAACTGTTTCTTCATCTCGGTAAGAATTACTTTCGTTGTCCTGCACTTGTCAGCCTCATTCCTAGCCCATTTCTCCTCCTCCTCCTCTGTCATTCGGCCAATGAATGCACTCACATGAATGCTAGTAAGCTTGTGGTTGTGGGAGCTTTCACCAAAACAATCAACAAACCTTTTGCTACCTCTTTCGCCCATTTAACCATTTCGTTCATACTATCCCAAACTTGGTCGGTACGGAAGTTATCTCCATAATCTTCCCCCTATTATAATGAAAATTTTCATTTAATGTTTAATTTCATTAAATTAAACATTGAATGACCTATCATTTAAAATATCAAAATTTATACAAGATTAGGGCAAGAGCAAATAACCTATATAAACGATTTATTTTATTTTCTACAAATGACCTATTATTTCTACAATTGGAATTTAACATATACGTCTACTCGTATTTATCGCATGTCAAATATAACACAACTAAGATAATATCTACTCGTATTCACACAACTAAGATAATTTCTAAACCTATTTCCTATAAGAAAACCTATCATTCCTAATATCAAAATTTAGACAATATATCGTAGACCGGATTCAACATTAACCATGAAGATATCGTCGATCGGATTCCAGAATTTGGCTTCTTCCCCGACTTCAGCTTGGACACCGACTTCAACTTTTGTAAGAGCATAGTACCATCATTGAGAAACTCCATCATTGAAAAATTCCGCTCTCTAACAAGTTCCCACTTTCATCAAACAAGTTCTCACTTTCATCATTGAGAAACTCCATTTTATAAGAGCATAATACCATTCTTTTGGGATCTATTGATATATAAAGACGAAATTTTTTGACTATTTGAAAATATGGTCGGTCATTTTTTCAAATGGCTAGATTTCTAAATTTAGTTAACGAGCAATGGTGTATACAATTAAACCCCATACCCCACAATTCGTAATTTGTCGCGGGAAAATGTTTATTTTTTCATTAAAATATGTTGTTCGCGTAACTTAAACGAACTAAGTTCGAATATTTCCCAGAATTTCACAATTTTTCCTATTTTACCCCTGAAATTGGTTGTTCGCCTAACTTAGGCGAGCAATATGGCGTATAAATAGCATCTGACAAGCGTGAGAATAGTACTTGTCTTTTTTTTTTTAACTATTCTTAGTTGTATATGTTAAACTCAACAGCTGCATTTTACTTTTGATCACAGTTTTTGAAGCATCCTCGTGTAAATCCGCCACTACAATTATGTTGTGAATACGGAAGGCTTCCACTGCAGGAGCTTTGAAGGTTTTGTGTTCATTGTTATTGAATTTTTCCGGGAGACCGGAAGACAAACGGTTTCCGATTTTCACTCTAGATCAATTGTTTTCCCTCTTTCCTTGTCTTACCTGTCGTCGACCACTACTCACAGACAAACAAGAAGCTAAATACAATTATCTTTTTAACCTACTAGATTAAAACAATTGCACACCACCACATATATAGAAGAATCTCCAAACTTGACTTTTGTCTTCCATCCATCTCGGGCCGGTCATCTATGAAGCGAAGACACTCCAGCCATCATCAAAGTAAGGTGGCGGCGGTGGTGGTGGTGGAAGATAATAAGTGAATTGATCATTACCAGCATCCAATCCATTTGAACTAGCATCGCTCATACCCGAGACATAAACTGATTCAGGTGACAGCGTCAGATGTGGAAGTGGCGGTGGTGGTGGAGGCAGTAATTCTCCTCCATTTTCTGATTCATTGGAACTAACATAGCTTGTTCCAGCAACCTCGGCTGTGGCCTCTGACCCATGGTAGAAATCAAACCAGGTGTCCCAAGGCGAGCTTGTCGTATTCATCCTCTGCATGTCGAATTCACTCGAGCTTCTTTTAGGAGCACGGTTTCGTTTAGTCTTTTTTGTCCTTCTCGAACCCCTTCCATTACGGAGTACATTGTTCGATGTGGTTGCACTGTATTGTTCACCACCTCTCACTTGTTGGCGCTCGGCAACCGAAGCAATGGCCCTTGCAACTCCTCTACCAGACGGTGAAGAAGACGCAGATGATGATGATGGACCCCCTTCTTGTTGGATTGAGGGTGCTGAAGAATACCGTTGTCCAACAACATATGCATAAGATGGATCTCTTGCCCTTTCATTTTCCTATACCATATCATTAATATCATCAGAGCAAAGATAAAAGCTGAGTGCTATGCAGGGAACAGAATTTGACAAGCTGATAAAAAATGAAATATTATCAGTGAGCTGTAAAATAGCAATTATGTGCAATCACAGTAAACACTAGTACCCCAGAGACAATCATCAAATCCTCTTTGAAAGATGAAATCAATATTTTATTACCAATCCCTTTAGCTGGATTTTGTATTGTCTATAATTGTGATGAACAAAAGCCATAGATATGCCGTCTGCCCGTCTCCTTCTAGAGAAAGGGTTATTAAGACAAGATTGTAAAAATGCCTTTCAAGGTCCAATCCAGTAATTAACATGTCATATGATTTATGTCTTACGACATTGGTATTTAATATTAGGTAGTTGGATGAGAGCACTATTACAGTAAAACTACTCTAGGTACCTTTGAGATTTGTCTCTTTGACAAACATTGGCCATCCTTTTTCTTTATAAGTATTCTCCACCATTATAAATGTCAATTGTCAAATTTCCGCATTATAAAAATGGTAGAAATTATAAGCATTTCCTCTAGTGTATTAAACTTCCCGTTCACTGATTTGAGTGCATTTGTGATTGATGTTTATATCTTAAGATGTAAAGAAGAATACCTGGATTGAAAGCCAGATTGCTTCCATAACCATAATATCCTCAAGATCCATGTCACATACGTCATATCTGCAAAAGAAGAATCAAAGAAGCATTATATTGGTAAAATAGAGCACTACATACTAGACAAACATGACAGGATAAGTAAGCTACAAGAGACAAAACATGGTTGGTTGTGCAATAAAGCATGCATCAGGTGCTTCCTGGGAAGGAGGACTAAAGCATGTCACTCATACAACAAATTAAGGACATGTATCTAGGAAATGAGGCTCCAAGGAGCGTACTGTCACAGCTTTGTGATATCATCAAACAGAGAGCATACAAAGTGCGTGTGGGTTTGGGTGTAAAAATCCTTATTTATCAGGCTATAGTTCTATGATAGCTTATACAATTTTCAGTAATATCCTCCAAGGAAAAATATAACAATAATCTACCTTCAAAAAATGCATCGAAGCCAATTTAAGTTTTCATAAAAGTCAAATGCCCTCCTTTGTTCATAAGACAGAAGAAATGAATGTAGTCAGTGGTCACCCTTAATCCTTGGTCCTCCCAGGCTAAAGATTTGTCAACAGACCCCTCTTGTGTACTTACTTGCACTTCGAAAAATATCATGATATGACAACCCAAGCATGGATATATGATTCATTCACTTTAAATCCTATCGAAAAGGATTTATTTTAGTCCTATTTACATTCCCTCAACATGAATCGCCTATTTTCATCATAACGAGCCATAAAAATTGGCTTCCGCTCTCTTCAGCAACAACTACATTGAGAGCATAATAAAAATCACATCCACATTTTCCTCTTACTCATTACAGTTGAATATGGATCTTTCTACCCACTGCCATTAATGAAACATTTACCTTCATTCCTATTCCCAAACTCTCTATATCCAGACATGGAAAGCCCACTGCTGTTTCCCCATCTCATATCTTATTTTACATGATTTCTTAATTTTTTTACAATTGGTTATTTTTTGTAGAGAAACTTTAGTTGTGAATTTCTTTATTTTGGTAAGAATTGCCTAATTTCTGGTATGCATCAGGCCCAAATATTTGGGGAAATGGTAAAGGATAAATAGAAATGTACACTAACGTTGATCAATTTTATACTCTTAGTAATAAAGAGTTCACTTTAATTTTAAACAGTGCAACAGAAGTTTATTACAGCCCTAACGGTTTTTATGTTTATGTTTGTGTGTTTTGTTTTTGGTTTTGGTCCTTTTGTTTGGTCTGTAGGTCTTGTTATAGACCCCTCTACTTTTGGGTCATATCAGTTACTACCTCCCAACTTGTTGGGGTAAGGAAATATCAATCCCGACCCCCCATACCCCGTTCTTCGGGATATAACGGGGCATGTTGTTGTTGTTGTTGCTAAAGCCCTACTACAAAGGATGGGGTCATAGAATGCTATTAACTACCCAAAACGCATCTTCAGACAGTCATTATACCACCTGGACTGCCTATAGAATTAAGAAAAAATGTAACAAAGACTTGCAAGACTTACTGATTCTGTTGGAGGTTTTGTGAAGTTCTGAATGGTTGAGTCACATTTGATTCCTGAGAAGCGTCGATTGCTTCTCCTTCTACAACTACAGAGGTGCTACACTCAATTGTCTCAGTTTGTGTCACGACACCTGAAAAACTTGTTTCTTGTCTTCTATGCAATCTCTCTTCTTCCTCTTGAACTTCTTGTTGACGCATTCTTATCTTAGCTTCTATCACCTTCTGTTCCTCCTACAGAAGAGCATACACTGCTAATTAAATTTGAGATAAAAGCAAAATCCTTGTTTTGTTTTCTTCTAGTGCTACAGTCCAAGCAGATCGAAGCACAAAAAACCTGACTTACGATTTGCTCTCGTCCCCGTTCCTCCTTTGATTTGACTCCACGATATTCCACTGCGTAATTTGGGGTTTTACAGAAAGGACAGCTATCACAGTTGAGGAATTTACAAGTTCAATACAACTGTAAAGACAGCAACAAACTTCCCTCATAACGAAAAGTATGAAAGGATACTGAGTGGGATGTACGGAATCTGGATTCTTCAGTTGAAGAAAACACTCTGGTACACAAATCAGAATAGGAATCATAAAGAATGAACTTGTAGAGAAATTACATAGACTACCAGAATCATGTTATGTATACCTGTACATATGCTTTTCAAACAACATCTTGAACGGTTGAGAGTCGGATAATACTGGTCAAGGGGGAACACATCAAATTAGAAAATGAGCCTTGTGATGCTATAAAACATATCATAACAAAAAGCAACTAAAAGTTCTATTTTCCTCCTTTTCCTGTGTTGATGTTTTCTTCTTCCAGTTATACCAGAGGATAAAGCAAATGAAGTCAGTTTTTAAACAACATAGTAGTCATCTGGGGAAATATCTCAGACTTCATTTCATTCAATTATCTTTTAGTAAGATGGGGAGCCAAGTCATATGGATTGGAAGACTTCTTCCCACAGCAACAAGCTAATGGCAATAAACAAATGAGAAACTATACTGATTTTACATCTTCTAATTTTTGTGAATAAGACTAGATGCTTGAGTAACAGCCTAACACCGGAATCCTACACATAAATCATGAACTAATTTCAAAGAATGGGGGAAAGAGATATAGAAGGAACATGTACATAGATGCTCAGCTATGAACCTGCCCTACTTTTTCCTATCCTACCTATTTCACATCAAAGCGAAGCTTCAGTCTATTAGAATACTTAACAAACACAGATTTTTTCGTCGAAATTCCTAATTGCTACCAATGAATCATTTCTTAACTTCCAACTAATTTCCATCTAGGTTAAAGTTGAAAAATGAACAAAGAAACAACAACGAAGAATGTAAGTGGAGAGGTAAACCAGGAAACATATGGGGCACTCCTCTAAAACACCGGTATCACATTCATCGACCCCTGAATAGCATGGAGCAAGTTTTGATTCAAGAATCAGCTTCCTCAGTTTCTTGTAATCAACATCCTTGATCGGATACAGTCCTTGCGGCCTCGTGTACTTGTCATCCACCACTTGCCGTCGCTTCCCCAACTTGTTCCCCATAATGTACAATCAATGATCCAAATCTCGTCCACAACTCAAATCACAAAGCTGAGAAAATACAATTGCGCAACACACATTACATAGAATCATCTCAGTCTCAATGTTTAACTGAAAGACCTCTCATAACCCTAATTTTGTAAAACCAGCACAAAATTCCCTGGAAACTGAAACAGTGACGATCCCCCGCCCAAGCATGAAAAGAATCATCAACAGCCTCCCTGTCAGCAGAAAAGCAAGTGACAAATCAATATCAACAAACAACTAAAAATTCCAGGTTACAATTCTCCGACCAAAAACAAGCAATGAATTCACACTCCATACCGCTACTATGCGGGAAAGGAAAGGAAACAAATGGAGGCAGAAAAAGCAAAAAGTAATTCCCCGAGCTCGCAGTAGATAGCGGAAGCGAGATTCGAGGTTGCAAGGAATGAAACAACAATTTCTAAAACCTAGAACAGAAACGAAAGAATTGCGATTGGAATTGGAAAGAAGTAGGAGAAAATGAGTGTTTAGTAATTACGTGGAGCGGCGATGGCAGGTGATAGTTGGACATTGGTGGTGGTCGGCGATGGAGGAATTTGGTATGGGAAGAAGAAGATTCTAGTTCCAAAATTGAGAAACCGCCGAGGGTAGAGAGAGAAAGATGCTTGAAGAAGAAGGATGTCTCTATCTCTATCTCTATCTAATATTGGAATACGTTGCTTTGCTAATTGCTGCTGTTGTTGTTGATGTTGATGTGGGTTGTTTCTTTTATTTAATTTGCAAAAAAGAAAAATGAAAAAGAAATGAGGAAATGGAGTGTTGCTGGCTTAGGGGACTTTATGGTGGACACTCGACGGTGGGAACGCACTAGAGAGCCACAAAACGTTAGAGTAGCTGAGCAGTAAAGTATCGGAATTCGGAAGGAGACCATGTTTTGGAGGAAAAGGATTTTACTAATTTTAACCCAACTCCATCAATATCAAAATTTTGGAATTTTCCAATCTATCCGTTTCTTCTTATCATGTAATTTTGCATGCAAGAGTACACTTTCAACATGACTAGTACATTTCAGAGCTTCAAAGCCAACAACAACTCTACATAAACCCAGAGTTTCAGAGCCGCCACACAAGACACTTTTCTAGTCGTATTAGTTTTAGTAGTAGTATATATCGTGTCACATTTCTCTAGAGAACTACCAATTTGTCGAATTCCATGTACAAATAGATTTTAGATGATCAGAATTTCTTATATGCAGAGCCAACCAATTCATCCATATTATGACTTAATAATGGAAGAATTGGAGATGGACCTATTATAACTTTGAAAGAAAAAGTGCCTCAAATTATAAGTTGCTAGTGACACAAATGGTATGGAACCCTAACATAGCACAAGTGATGTACTAATTAAAGTAATTTAGGCCTAATTATTAGCAATAGGATGAGGGGAGCATAAATGTACTTCATAACTAGTTCATTCCCACGCGCAAAGCGCGGGCCTAACACGTTTACTTTTATGATATTTATGTATTTCGTATTATTTTCACATATGTATTTATACAGTAATTTTTAATAAAAAATAGATATTTTTAATTAATTAAATATATAAATTTTAACATATTTATTAGTAACGAAATGTAAAAGGTATAATTACTAATTAGTGATATTTTAAAATCATTATTTACATAATAACAATCTGCTGAAAGAGCGTCTCAAAAGACAACCAACATGTCTGAGGAGAATCTCAAAAGTCATACGCATGAAACATATAAAAATCGATGAGGTAAATGTGATACAGAAACGAACATACGAACATACACTCAAAACATAACTAAAAGACTCAAATTAGGAGATTAAATGAAAGGAATAAAAATTGGTAGAAACGAACAAACGTGAGACGACGACAACTGTAGGAGTTTAATTAAATGTGATAATTTTTAATGAATTAACTCAATGCATTAACCTTTCAAACAAATCTCAATGCATTAATTAGGTACAAATTGTCATTACTTCATCAAACCTAACAATTTTTATATAGATACTAGACTTTTTGTACCCGCGCGTAGCGCGGGTTTTACAGCCTATAAAACTTCAGAATAAGGCGTTGCAGAGTCGAAGAGAAGAAGATGATGATATGTTCCATATAGATTTATTATAGACATGTGTTGGTGGGTCAAAATCATCATTTATACCACATATTCGTAAACGTAGAAAAGAAAAGGGAAAAGAATAAAATCAAAAAATGATAAATTAAAAACAAAGCATTAAATGCAGTGATTAATTTGGGGGAACCCCTAATTTTATAGGATATTAGGATTAGGATAGGATATTAGGATTAGGATAGGATAGGATAGAATTAGGATATGATAGGATTAGGATTATGATAGATGGTATCTAGAGCTGTGCAAAATTCGGTTATTAAACGAAACCGAACCGAAACCGAAATTAATAACCGAAGTTAGTTCGGTTCGGTTTTCGGATCTCATTTTCAGAAGTTCAGTTTTCGGTTCGGTTCGGTTTTAGTTCGGTTAAAATCGGATTTTTAAAATAAAAAATAATTTTTTAAATATTAATTTTTTAAATATTAATTTTTTTTTAAATCAATTAATATAAGGTATTATTCGAATATTTTAATTTTTTATATTTTATTATATTTTTTAAAATTATTTCATAATTTGGTTTTTTCGGTTAAAACGAACAAAAACCGAACCTAATTAGTTCTGTTAGGTTAACGGTTCCTAAATTTCCCTAGTTTAATTTGGTTCGGTTTTAACCAAATGAACTACCCTAATGGTGTCAGTTCACTTAGGCACATGCACATTAATCCCCCGAATCACATATAGGACTAGAAGATAAAATATTACTCACATGATGATCTAGTGATGAGATAATTGACAAGAAGATACGAAACATTTTCTATACAACATAGAAGGGTGTAAACATGGATCTTACTTGTCCACAAGTACTAAATAAAGCAGTCAGTCGCTCTTTAGTAACCTATTTGAAAAGAGATACTTTTTATAAATATGGAGTATCACATGAGTCCCCCCGCGCGAAGCGCGGGCCTAACACGTTTACATTTATGATATTTATATATTTCGTATTATTTTCACATATGTATTTATGCAGTAATTTTTAATAAAAAATAGATATTTTTAATTAATTAAATATATAAATTTTAACCTATTTATTAGTAACGAAATGTGAAAGGTATAATTACTAATTAGTGATATTTTAAAATCATTATTTACATAATAACAATCTGCTGAAAGAGCGTCTCAAAAGACAACCAACATGTCTGAGGAGAATCTCAAAAGTCAAACGCATGAAACATATAAAAATCGATGAGGTAAATGTGATACAGAAACGAACATACACTCAAAACATAACTAAAAGACTCAAATTAGGAGATTAAATGAAAGGAATAAAAATTGGTAGAAACGAACAAACGTGAGACGACGACAACTGTAGGAGTTTAATTAAATGTGATATTTTTTAATGAATTAACTCAATGCAATAACCTTTCAAACAAATCTCAATGCATTAATTAGGTACAAATTGTCATTACTTCATCAAACCTAACAATTTTTATATAGATACTAGACTTTTTGTACCCGCGCGTAGCGCGGGTTTTACAGCCTATAAAACTTCAGAATAAGGCGTTGCGGAGTCGAAGAGAAGAAGATGATGATATGTTCCATATAGATTTATTATAGACATGTGTTGGTGGATCAAAATCATCATTTATACCACATATTCGTAAACGTAGAAAAGAAAAGGGAAAAGAATAAAATCAAAAAATGATAAATTAAAAACAAAGCATTAAATGCAGTGATTAATTTGGGGGAACCCCTAAATTTATAGGATATTAGGATAGGATATTAGGATTAGGATAGGATATTAGGATTAGGATAGGATAGGATAGAATTAGGATATGATAGGATTAGGATTATGATAGATGGTATCTAGAGCTGTGCAAAATTCGGTTATTAAACGAAACCGAACCGAAACCGAAATTAATAACCGAAGTTAGTTCGGTTCGGTTTTCGGATCTCATTTTCAGAAGTTCAGTTTTCGGTTCGGTTCGGTTTTAGTTCGGTTAAAATCGGATTTTTAAAATAAAAAATAATTAATTAAATATTAATTTTTTAAATATTAATTTTTTTTAAATCAATTAATATAAGGTATTATTCGAATATTTTAATTTTTTATATTTTATTATATTTTTTAAAATTATTTCATAATTTGGTTTTTTCGGTTAAAACGAACAAAAACCGAACCTAATTAGTTCTGTTAGGTTAACGGTTCCTAAATTTCCCTAGTTTGGTTCGGTTTTAACCAAATGAACTACCCTAATGGTGTCAGTTCACTTAGGCACATGCACATTAATCCCCCGAATCACATATAGGACTAGAAGATAAAATATTACTCACATGATGATCTAGTGATGAGATAATTGACAAGAAGATACGAAACATTTTCTATACAACATAGAAGGGTGTAAACATGGATCTTACTTGTCCACAAGTACTAAATAAAGCAGTCAGTCGCTCTTTAGTAACCTATTTAAAAAGAGATACTTTTTATAAATATGGAGTATCACACGAGTGCTACACCAATAAAACGAATTTTTGTAGCTGGAGAAATGAGATAAAATATATTCATGTGAGAATGATTTTTAATTCTTATGTTTAGCATTTTCGGGAGGAATTTAAATGAATTTTCAATTTCTTCACAGATTTTGTAGTCAAGACGATGAACCTCTTACCTGTTTTAGCCTTCGTTGGATTCTGAGAGGAATATTGTTGTTTCTGAGAGGTATTACTCGAGTGCCAAATCATGTGTTGAGATAGAATTATTCTTGTTACTTTTTTGTAATCAATATCAATATTAGACAACTGGAAAAACATAAAATTGTTTCTACAAAGACATAATTCCACCAATGATTGGGATTATTCGTAATGAAATTATTAAAATTGACATCAAAATCGTCTTTATAGTCTAGCTTGATATTCGTATTTGCGCCTATGTTAACATAGCTGAAAGTATGTATGGTGATAGGGAAATGGAAGAAAGAATAATTCTTATTTTCATTAGTTTCATCACACAAAAGAACATATGTCGGAAATATGATGGTAGAATCTATTAAGACCTGATTTGGTGGGTAAACAGTCGACAACTACTTTTCAAAGAAAAGTTATAATCTTAGGAGGGATATTCTTATTCCAAAAGAGCTTAACATCAATTATTGATGTAGGGGTGTTTATGATGTGAGACACCCTTTGACATTGACAGAGGCACAAGAAGAAGAGATGTTGAGTGTTCGTTGAAACGGACCAATTACGACATTGACAGAGGCACAAGAAGAAGAGATGTTGAGTGTTCGTTGAAACGGACCAATTACGAGAGCACGTGCCAAATCCATTGCTCAAGCAACTTCGAGAATTGTCGCTAAGGCATTTGCAAGAAATGGAGCGTCTTCCACATTCCACTCACACTCCATCCTCCGTCGACAACTACTTTTCAAAGAAAAGTTATAATCTTAGGAGGGATATTCTTATTCCAAAAGAGCTTAACATCAATTATTGATGTAGGGGGTGTTTATGATGTGAGACACCCCTTGACATTGACAGAGGCACAAGAAGAAGAGATGTTGAGTGTTCGTTGAAACGGACCAATTACGACATTGACAGAGGCACAAGAAGAAGAGATGTTGAGTGTTCGTTGAAACGGACCAATTACGAGAGCACGTGCCAAATCCATTGCTCAAGCAACTTCGAGAATTGTCGCTAAGGCATTTGCAAGAAATGGAGCGTCTTCCACTCACACTCCATCCTCCGTCATGTTATCAATGGCTATATGCAGTGAAGGGACGTCCTTAGATCCAGCATGATATCAATGACAACTTGAAGTGAAGGGACGTCCTAGACTTAGGCGTCCGTCCTAGAACCGTTTTCTATTGTTTTTAAAGTCTTTCTCATTACTTACTATCTTTAGCATTTAGCAAGTTACTATATTTGGTAACCCTAGTTAGGAGTCCTATATATATGGACTTGGAACAAGAGTTGTTTTCACGTTAAATATTATAGCAAGCCTATTTTTTGAGATTTTCTCCACCCCTTGCTTTCAACGCCAACCCTAGTTTGGGCTAGAAACCTCCACGAGCCAGTTACCCAATCATTGTTACTCAATTCAGGTAGTCGCCATTGCCACAGTCCCAAACCCTACCCGCCGCCGTCATCCCCATCAAACCCTAGCCGTCGTCGCCACCCTTCCAAACCCTAATTGACGTCATCTTCTTCCAGCCACCATTTCATTGTTCCAGTGCCTCATTCCACTTCACAAACCCTCACTCATCATTCCCTCATCAAATCGTTTTCGCCGCCACCCTTCCTAACCCTAACCGTCGACGCAGATCCATCCTAGGACAACATCGACGTCCTACAAAGATTCTCATCTGTCCATCTTGTTCGTTCAGTCATTGACCTAATTCAAGCAAGTACTGCGTCCCCAAGAATTCTCCAGCCATGCGTCCTGCCTAGACCCGTCCCCCGCGAGCCTTGCAAGAGGTTTTCACATCAACTGGTATCAGCTTCCAGTGGTACGACGTGTGGTAGATTCTTCTATTGTTTTCAATTTCTCCCTCATTTATTGTTATTACCTATAGCTTTTTCATCATGTCATTATCTTCCATCAGTTTGTCTAAACAAAAATACAAAAAAAAAGAGTGACCGAAACCCTAGGAGATTTGTCTTGCACCGCAAGTTTGAATCAAATCGAGCGTTTGTTTTTGTTTGGGAGTAGCCTCACCTCCTTGTTTGCAATAATTTGTCTTGCTTTGTCTATCTTGCTATTGTGCTTGTGATTATTTCGCTGCATCATATATCTTGCATGAATGATAAGTTCGTGATTGTTGCATCAAGTCCATAATTCCTCTCTTGAACGGGGTTGCATTTCACGAATACGCTGAAATTTGTGCTGCTTACCTGTTTTCTTCTTTGTAAATCTCATTGTGTTGTCTGACTCCAAATCAAAAAGAAAAGTCACGACTTAAGACCAAAAAAAAAACAATTCGTCCTACACACAAGCTTCAACAAAAAAATCTCTCTTCTAGTCTAGCACAATCTATAAAAGACCTTATCTTGCATCGATACTTGCTTTGATTTAATAATCTTAGGACGATATTGCTTGCTTGATTTGGCTTGAGAAGGTTATTGCATACGAGTTCACTTCCTTGCCTTGACCTCCCTCACGGATTACCTTAGATACCGGGAGACTTTGATTCTTGAGTTGAGTTCTCTGCATATTGTAGATCTTGTTGTTGCTTCCTTTTGTTGTTTAACCCGTTTGCTATGTTTGTGCATGGGGAGGACTACGTGGCGACAACCGCTGAATTGTTGGAGACAAAGGAACTACTTGCTAGGAAAGAGGCAGAGCTTGCAAGATTAGAGGCAGAGCGCCTTAAGGCAACCGATCGCCTTGCTCATTTGACGCGGTTGATGGACGCTCAACATGGTCCTACGACCGCAGTGGTAGATACACCGTCGCGTGCTAACAATGGCCAGATCACTTCTCAACCTTCTCGCTTTGACAAAGGCAAAGGCATTGCGTCATCATCCCAACATAATACTGAGTCTCAGCGAGAAAATGGAAGGTTAAGGTCCATTATTGAAAAGTCGACGAATCACCCATTTGAAGATAGATGGGAGCCACGATCCCACTCACGGGACCATGATGACAATGAGCACTACTCGGACCAGGTCGACACACAACGTCAACACATTCACTCTTTTGACAGACCAAGGTATGACAACTCGAACCATGATCCTTATTATGATAACCGTCATACGGCTGTTGCAGGACTCCCGTCTAGACAACGACATGGTCGACTGCAGCAGGGTCATAGAGCACCATCTAGACCATATTCCATTCAAGCCTTCGGTGAATATGACGAGGAAGAGATGGATTTCGCTGGTCAAGTAAATCCAGGGAACTTTCACCCACCACTAGTCGAGCCTATTGAAAATCAGAATCATCCGGCTGGATGGATACCGCGTAAGATTCCTACTCCTCTATCCTATGATACTAACCCTAATGACTATGATGAGTATGACCAGGGACGTCCTAGACGTCGTAGGGGGCATAATGGAGTTCGTGGTAATGCTCATGGTTTCCATGGAGAGCGAGAACGAGAAGAAAGACGCCAAGTCCAACCAAACCACGCGTCTTGTTCGTTCAGTCATTGACCTAATTCAAGCAAGTACTGCGTCCCCAAGAATTCTCGAGCCACGCGTCCTACCTAGACCCGTCGCCCGCGAGCCTTGCAAGAGGTTTTCACATCAACTGGTATCAGCTTCCAGGGGTACGACGTGTGGTAGATTCTTCTCTTGTTTTCAATTTCTCCCTCATTTATTGTTATTACCTATAGCTTTTTCATCATGTCATTATCTTCCATCAGTTTGTCTAAACAAAAATACAAAAAAAAAGAGTGACCGAAACCCTAGGAGATTTGTCTTGGACCGCAAGTTTGAATCAAACCGAGCGTTTATTTTTGTTTGGGAGTAGCCTCACCTCCTTGTTTGCAATAATTTATCTTGCTTTGTCTATCTTGCTATTGTGCTTGTGATTATTTCGCTGCATCATATATCTTGCATGAATGATAAGTTTGTGATTGTTGCATCAAGTCCATAATTCCTCTCTTGAACGGGGTTGCATTTCACGAATACGCTGAAATTTGTGCTGCTTACCTGTTTTCTTCTTTGTAAATCTCATTGTGTTGTCTGACTCCAAATCAAAAAGAAAAGTCACGACTTAAGACAAAAAAAAAACAATTCGTCCTACACACGAGCTTCAACAAAAAAATCTCTCTTCTAGTCTAGCACAATCTATAAAAGACCTTATCTTGCATCGATACTTGCTTTGATTTAATAATCTTAGGACGATATTGCTTGCTTGATTTGGCTTGAGAAGGTTATTGCATACGAGTTCACTTCCTTGCCTTGACCTCCCTCACGGATTACCTTAGATACCGGGAGACTTTGATCTTGAGTTGAGTTCTCTGCATATTGTAGCTCTTGTTGTTGCTTCCTTTTGTTGTTTAACCCGTTTGCTATGTTTGTGCATGGGGAGGACTATGTGGCGACAACCGCTGAATTGTTGGAGACAAAGGAACTACTTGCTAGGAAAGAGGCAGAGCGCCTTGAGGCAACCGATCGCCTTGCTCATTTGACGCGGTTGATGGACGCTCAACATGGTCCTACGACCGCAGTGGTAGATACACCGTCGCGTGCTAACAATGGCCAGATCACTTCTCAACCTTCTCGCTTTGACAAAGGCAAAGGCATTGCGTCATCATCCCAAGATAATACTGAGTCTCAGCGAGAAAATGGAAGGTTAAGGTCCATTATTGAAAAGCCGACGAATCACCCATTTGAGGATAGATGGGAGCCACGATCCCACTCACGGGACCATGATGACAATGAGCACTACTCGGACCAGGTCGACACACAACGTCAACACATTCACTCTTTTGACAGACCAAGGTATGACAACTCGAACCATGATCCTTATTATGATAACCGTCATACGGCTGTTGCAGGACTCCCGTCTAGACAACGACATGGTCGACTGCAGCAGGGTCATAGAGCACCATCTAGACCATATTCAATTCAAGCCTTCGGTGAATATGACGAGGAAGAGATGGATTTCGCTGGTCAAGTAAATCCAGGGAACTTTCACCCACCACTAGTCGAGCCTATTGAAAATCAGAATCATCCGGCTGGATGGATACCGCGTAAGATTCCTACTCCTCTATCCTATGATACTAACCCTAATGACTATGATGAGTATGACCAGGGACGTCCTAGACGTCGTAGGGGGCATAATGGAGTTCGTGGTAATGCTAATGGTTTCCATGGAGAGCGAGAACGAGAAGAAAGACGCCAAGTCCAACCAAACCCCGCGTCCTGTTCGTTCAGTCATTGACCTAATTCAAGCAAGTACTGCGTCCCTAAGAATTCTCGAGCCACGCATCCTACCTAGACCCGTCGCCCGCGAGCCTTGCAAGAGGTTTTCACATCAACTGGTATCAGCTTCCAGGGGTACGACGTGTGGTAGATTCTTCTCTTGTTTTCAATTTCTCCCTCATTTATTGTTATTACCTATAGCTTTTTCATCATGTCATTATCTTCCATCAGTTTGTCTAAACAAAAATACAAAAAAAAAGAGTGACCGAAACCCTAGGAGATTTGTCTTGGACCGCAAGTTTGAATCAAATCGAGCGTTTATTTTTGTTTGGGAGTAGCCTCACCTCCTTGTTTGCAATAATTTATCTTGCTTTGTCTATCTTGCTATTGTGCTTGTGATTATTTCGCTGTATCATATATCTTGCATGAATGATAAGTTCGTGATTGTTGCATCAAGTCCATAATTCCTCTCTTGAACAGGGTTGCATTTCACGAATACGTTGAAATTTATGCTGCTTACCTGTTTTCTTCTTTGTAAATCTCATTGTGTTGGCTTGAGAAGGTTATTGCATACGAGTTCACTTCCTTGCCTTGACCTCCCTCACGGATTACCTAAACTAGATACCGGGAGACTTTGATTCTTGAGTTGAGTTCTCTGCATATTGTAGCTCTTGTTGTTGCTTCCTTTTGTTGTTTAACTCGTTTGCTATGTCTGTGCATGGGGAGGACTACGTGGCGACAACCGCTGAATTGTTGGAGACAAAGGAACTACTTGCTTGGAAAGAGGCAGAGCTTGCAAGATCAGAGGCAGAGCGCCTTGAGGCAACCGATCGCCTTGCTCATTTGACGCGGTTGATGGACGCTCAACATGGTCCTACGACCGTAGTGGTAGATACACCGTCGCGTGCTAACAATGGCCAGATCACTTCTCAACCTTCTCGCTTTGACAAAGGCAAAGGCATTGCGTCATCATCCCAACATAATACTGAGTCTCAGCGAGAAAATGGAAGGTTAAGGTCCATTATTGAAAAGCCGACGAATCACCCATTTGAGGATGGATGGGAGCCACGATCCCACTCACGGGACCATGATGACAATGAGCACTATTCGGACCAGGTCGACACACAACGTCAACACATTCACTCTTTTGACAGACCAAGGTATGACAACTCGAACCATGATCCTTATTATGGTAACCGTCATACGGCTGTTGCAGGACTCCCGTCTAGACAACGACATGGTCGACTGCAGCAGGGTCATAGAGCACCATCTAGACCATATTCCATTCAAGCCGTCGGTGAATATGACGAGGAAGAGATGGATTTCGCTGGTCAAGTAAATCCAGGGAACTTTCACCCACCACTAGCCGAGCCTATTGAAAAGCGGAATCATCCGGCTGGATGGATACCACGTAAGATTCCTACTCCTCTGTCCTATGATACTAACCCCAATGACTATGATGAGTATGACCAGGGACGTCCTAGACGTCGTAGGGGGCATAATGGAGTTCGTGGTAATGCTCATGGTTTCCATGGAGAGCGAGAACGAGAATAAAGACGCCAAGTCCAACCAAACCACAACTCTAGACGAGACATTAAGGTAAAGATTGAACCTTTTCTCGGTGAATACGATGCGGCTGTCTTTTTGGATTGGTTGCAAGGTATGGAACATGTACTTCAGCATTGCCACTATACCGAGGAGGAGAAGGTAGAAATTGCAACGTTACATTTACAAGGAGACGCACGTTCATGGTGGCATAGAGACATGACGAACAGGGCACGTCTGGGACACGACCCCATTGAGCAATGGCACCAACTTGTCTTCGTCATGACGCAGAAATACGTCCCTCCGGAATACAAAAACGAGATGCGCTTGAAGATTGCTCTTGCACGCCAAGGTACGAGCACACCTCTTGAGTTTCTTGCTCACCTTGAGGATTTGTACTTCAAGACGGGCATGAGCGTCACCCCAGCGACGATCCAGACGAAGTTTCTCCATGGGTTGCATGTCGATCTACGGTAAGAGGTCGATGTGTTGCCTATCAATGACTTGACCACTCTTGCACATGCTGCTCAAAAAGTACATCAAAGACTTGTGCGCAAGAAGGTCTACCCATGGCTCTCGACATCAGCGTCGCGAAGGTATGATCCTAAACCAAATCCTATTCTTTCTACTAACCAAACTGTGAGTGCGAAGCCTAGGTCCCAACCACCTACTTTGAGCCGACCTCCTCTTCGTTTAGAAGCTCCAAAGTTGCCCACGGGTCCACCTCATCCAAAGACGGACGGTCGCCACGAGAAGACCAGTGTAACACCCCAACTCATGGGCGTTAACTCCGTGGATTTCCTCTCGAAACCCACCAGGCTAAATACGACAATAAATATGTAACTAAAGCGGAAGCGACTATAATACAAAGATATTCTAAAACTCAATACAAAAATTAAAATATAAAATATGCAAGTCTAGACACTAAACTAGCACCACCGTCGAGCACCTCCAACTTCTCCATGCAGCTACCACATCGTACAAGCTAAAGTCCTGTAACCATCAGAATCAAAAGAAAACCCCAGAGTAACCTGGGTTAGAAGTTGAGATCTCAGGGGATGAACCCGCAATCAAACTACATCTCAAGAAACTAAACTGTAATTTACAAACAACACATCAGACAAAGCATAAATCCAGTCAACATATCAAACTCACAATGATACTTAACAAGCACAACAGAATCAACACTTAGTCAAACACACAAGATAGAAAATCACAATGCACCTCACGCGCTCACCCACATACAATCTATCATACAATGCAACACATCATTAAATAACACCACTTTAACACAAGCACAAACAACATCAATTCTATATCCACAACAACACAAGATAACAGAACAAATACACCTTCAATGCGCAACCGCAAACCACACACCAGGGAATAAGTTCATCAACTACAAGCATACACGACATCGACTTATCAACCACAACAACATCACTAATAGAAGCAAATTCTAATCTACCATACAAAGCCAAACAACAACTCGACACATTAGGCATCACAACAACTCGCATATAAAGGTAATCACATAAAACATTTATGCACTTAATCCAAATTACAAACAAGGAAACACACAACATTACAGCTAGAGTCCATCAACGCAATCGTCAAGCGGGCCAGTCTGAGGCAAGCAACTAAGTAAGTCGGGGGATGACTTGATGTACGTACATCGGAACTTCATCAAGAGTTGGGACATTATTCATCTTTGGCACCCATGACTGTATGGGTGAGCTCACAAGGACCCCATTTTCAAGACGAGCTGAATTTAGAAGAGCAAGAAGATTCGAGGATGAATCCTTTTTAAGGGGAGGAGGATGATGTACGTACGCTGGAGCGTCTCCCAAAACAACCCGTGATGCGATCCCGTAGCCGAGCTGAAGGTCGGGAAGAGTATAAGAGGCGATGTTGTCAAAGATGGGCTGGAACTAGGGCAGAGTGGAATGGACGGCTCGAGTGTCCATTTGAGAAGATCTTTGGTCAGATTATACTTCTTGGGCCTATCTTGATTGTGTCCAAAGTTGAAGCCCAACAGAGGCCCAATGAAGAAGATATGACTGTTGCAAGATCCGAATTTTTTTCTGTTCGTTTGGGCAAACGAATGATCCGATTAAGCTCTCCTTTGGATATGTTTCAGTACTTGGGCTTATCTTCATTTTGTCCTTGAGGCCCATTCGAGATTGGACGAGGCCTCCATGATCAGAACAAGATCGAGACTTGGGCTTTTCTAGGGTTTCCTTTCTTGGGGATCAAGCCATTCAGGAAGACTATTTAATGTGTGTTTTTCTAGGGTTTTAGGCAGATTAGACAAATTGAGAATTGAGATTGTGTTTTTCGTTTTGACGTTGTTTTTGATGTCTTTTAGCTGTAGTTTGGATTATATTGAATTGCAAGAGGTTACGCTTGGTTTGATATTATCCTGTGAGCTCGATCTGCGTTTATTCATAGTTCGACCTCCAAACCTTGAAAGAACCCTAGGTGGATTCCTTGAGTTAATTCGAGTCAAGTGAGTCTTCCTAGATCGACGGCTGAGTCAAGGAAGACGTCACTTGCTTATCGTGTCCAAGCCAAGCTAGTCTACCTAGATCGACGAAGGAGTCAAGGTAGATAACACTTGTCGAAGGCCAAGGTTCGATCGATCGTCTTCCACAACGATCTCTCGAAGTCATCTCGACATCTACTTCATCACATTCACCCCCAAGAGAGCGTTTCTACCTTATATAATCGATCCTGCAGATTCGTCTGCCATCATGACTCACCTCGAATCCAAGCATATATTATTCAATGAAGATCCATCATCAATCATAACCCGTCCTAAACAAGCCATAGATATACAAATTATAAATCAACAACCCTATACCAACACGTTTAAAAACAAAGGATCATATATTTCTGGATCTAAGAGTCAACTTGTAAAATACTAAATCTATATCAAAAGATGTTCTAAAATCCTTAAACTTTCCAGATCAATAGCCTTAAGGATTAAGAACATAATAATTCAAGAATCATCTCAAACCGATTTCCACCGAATACTATATAAATAATATACTCAAGGACTGTCTAAAACGATCAAGATTCATACCCTATTCGGTTTTCCTTAGAACCGCAGAAGCTAACTTTTCTCAAAAATAATGAAATTACATATACAGAAACTACACTTCAAGAAGATTCTAACTACATAAGACACACTAAATTCCGATTTAACCTTGATTTATTATGGATTATCCAAACTGATCAAACATTCCAGGCACCCCAAATTCTCTGACAACTTGCAATATCTATAACTGATTCCGTAATCATCCAAACCATGCGAAATTAATATACAAAACTAGCCTAGCAGTATATAGCATATATGATTTTTTTCAGAATTAATTCACAAAGGAATCTCTATCGAAAATCAGATCTCTAGATCAAGACTGACCCAACAAAATCAAGTGTTCGAAAGTGGTTAGCAGTATCATCTTAACTCTTAACATCTCAGAATTATTAATCAATCTCAAGTTCTTCCACTATAATATAGTACAAGAAATTCATCGTAAAAACTATTATAATAAGAAGGTCACTCAATACATGTACCTCATGTTCCATGTTTCGGTGAAACCATAAGAGAACCCGAGGATTAGCTTTGGACGAAAGTGGCGCCCGAACAAAATTAAAGAACGGAGAAGTAGAGGCATAGGATTAGGAAGGGTTAGGTTAGGGTATTTAGTTAGGTTTATCTTAATTTAGTAACCGAAATTACGAAAATAAAGAAAAGTCAATTTATTCTTTATATAGTAATATATCCTTTATTACTAAAAATAAAGACGATTTCTCTCGTACAAAGACTAAATTAACAAACTCGATAGTCGATGTTTGATGCAATTCGAATATATAGACTATAATCCAAAAATCCAACGTACCGTCCCCAATGACAAACAGAAAAGGCTGATTCATATTAAAATTTGTACTCATTCAATTAATCAATTTCTACTCATTCAATTACTCATACAAAAACGAGATGCGCTTGAAGATTGCTCTTGCACGCCAAGGTACGAGCAAACCTCTTGAGTTTCTTGCTCACCTTGAAGATTTGTACTTCAAGACGGGCATGAGCGTCACCCCAGCGACGATCCGGACGAAAGTTTGTCCATGGGTTGCATGTCGATCTACGGGAAGAGGTCGATGTGTTGCCTATCAATGACTTGACCACTCTTGCACATGCTGCTCAAAAAGTACATCAAAGACTTGTGCGCAAGAAGGTCTACCCATGGCTCTCGACATCAATGTCGCGAAGGTATGATCCTAAACCAAATCCTATTCTTTCTACTAACCAAACTGTGAGTGCGCAACCTAGGTCCCAACCACCTACTTTGAGCCGACCTCCTCTTCGTTCAGAAGCTCCAAAGTTGCCCACGGCTCCACCTCATCCAAAGACGGACGGTCGCCACGAGAAGACCAGCGGACGCACCACAAGTTGTGTATGATGACTATGACGACGATGAGCCATATGAATGTGGTCCACCGGACTTGAATGACGGCACACCTCTAACCCTAGTTGCTTGTCGTGCTTTGACAGTGAAAGACGCATCGTTAGGGGATCAGCGGGAGAACTTGTTCCACACTCGCTGTATTATGGGCACGTCCTCCTTGAGTGTAATTGTAGACAGTGGTTCATGTTGCAACATCTTAAATGAGAAGGTGGTTCAGGTCCTAAGCTTACCTACTTCTCCACATCCACAACCATATAGTCTACAATGGATTTCAGAAGGTAACGGTGATGTGGTAACAAGGCAATGCCACATTACCTTCTCTATTGGTAATTACATTGATACAATTATTTGTGATGTTGTTGTTATGGATGCCACTCACCTCCTTTTAGGACGACCATGGCAATTCGACAAGAAAGCGGTCCATGACGGTTTCTTGAACACTTATACATTCCAAAGTAATGGACGTCGGGTGACACTGCTTCCTATGACTCCACAAGAAATCATACATGATAAGGTGGAAAGAGACCGAATCAAGGCAATAGAGAGGGCAAATGCAGCAACACAAAAACTGAAGCCTACCGACCAGACGAACCCGCCCAGGACCAAGGCATCTAACAAGGAGGATACGTCGTCCGACACAAACTCCTTACAACTGGTTCCAAAGACCATTGAGCAACCTATGGCTCATACTAGACCCGGAGAAAATGCTTCTAAGACACAACCAAAACAGCAACGATCCGGTCGCACATAAACAAATCTGAGTCGCCCGACAGAAGTGGGTGACGCAGGACACAGGGATCCTGCGTCCAAGGATCCGACTAACACGATCCAAGGTCGTTGTGAGCGTCATTTTCTCATTGCTCGTTCACGGGATATCACTCCAATTATTCAGGGACGTTCTCCTTGCTTTTTATTGATTCCATCTGCGTGTCTTACTGTTACCGAGAATGTCGATAAACTATCATCGTCTGTGTCATCTCTTTTGCAGGAATTCGCGGATGTCATGCCAGATGAGATACCTGACGGACTACCTCCTTTACGTGGAATTGAGCACCAGATCGACTTGGTATCGGGTGTTTCTTTGCCTAACCGGGCGGCATACAGGGCAAGTCCAGAGGAAACTAAAGAGCTGCAAAGACAAGTTACCGAACTCTTGGACAAGGGCTATGTTCGAGAGAGCCTAAGTCCGTGTGGTGTTCCAGTGATATTAGTGCCAAAGAAGGAGGGATCATGGAGAATGTGCATGAACTGCAGGGCTATCAATCAAATAACGGTGAAGTACCGTCATCCAATTCCTCGCCTCGACGATATGCTAGAGAAGTTACATGGTGTCGTGCTCTTTACCAAGATTGATTTAAAGAGCGGCTACCACCAGATTCGCATGAAGGAAGGCGATGAATGGAAGACGACATTCAAGACGAAGTATGGTCTCTACGAATGGCTAGTCATGCCGTTTGGACTCAACAACGCTCCGAGTACTTTTATGAGGTTAATGAACCACGTCCTTCGTCAATTTTTGGGGAAATTTGTGGTTGTATACTTTGATGATATTCTAGTTTATAGTAGGACATTGGATGACCATGTTTTACATCTTAGACAAGTTCTAGATTGTCTTAGGACCGAGTAGTTGTATGCCAACTTGGCAAAGTGCGTGTTTTGCTCGGACACTACGATTTTTCTACGATTTGTAGTTTCTAAGGATGGGTTGCGGGTAGATGAAGAAAAAGTCCGGGCTATCAAGGAATGGCCTACCCCGACGACACCGACTATGGTCCGATCCTTCTTGGGGTTGGCCGGATTTTACAGGCGCTTTGTGCGTGACTTCAGTTCCATAGCTGCGCCCCTTCATGAATTGACTAAGAAGGGCAACACCATTACTTGGGATCCAAAGCATGAGGCAGCCTTCGAGAGCCTTAAAGACCATCTTTGTCACGCACCATTACTACAACTGCCAGACTTCAACAAAACCTTTGAGGTTGAGTGCGACGCATCCAACATCGGTGTTGGTGGGGTTCTGATTCAGAATCGTCAACCACTGGCGTACTTCAGTGAGAAATTATCAGGTGCGACCCTCAACTATTCTACATTCGATAAAGAACTGTATGCTCTTATCAGGGTGTTGAAGACTTGGCAACATTACTTATGGCCGAAAGAGTTCGTCATCCATACGGACCATGAGGCCTTGGCATATCTCAAGCACCAGTCTACTCTAGGTCGTCGGCATGCTCGATGGGTAGAATTTATGGAGACATTTCCATATATGGTGATGCATAAAAAAGGTAAGGAGAATGTGGTAGCCGACGCCCTTTCTCGCAGGTATGTTCTCTAAACTTCCCTTGATGCTAAAGTCTTCGGTTTCTCTTTGATTAAGGAATTGTATTTGGATGATACTTTCTTTAAATTTATTTATGATACTTGCGCATCTCAGGGGACCTTAGATACCTATTTCCTTGACCAAGGGTACCTATATAAGGGTGGAAAACTATGCATCCCATCCTCATCCATTCGAGGGCTCTTAGTTAAGGAAGCACATGAGAGTAGGGCACATTTCGGCATAGCCAAAACTGTAGCAGCCCTTAAGGAACACTTTTATTGGCCACACATGACTAAGCAGGTAACAAAATTTTGCAATGTCTGTGTCACATGCCATAAAGCCAAATCTAGATCGAGTCCCTCACTGTACACTCCCTTACCTATACCCAATGGCCCTTGGGAGGATATATCCATGGATTTTGTGATGGGGTTGCCTAGGTCTAAGAAAGGGAGGGACTCTATTTTTGTAGTGGTCGATCGGTTCTCCAAGATGACGCATTTTATACCATGTAAGGGAACTAACAATGCTGCAGAATGTTCTTCACTTTTCTTTGAGCATGTGGTTCGTTTACATGGTATACCACGTTCTATTGTTAGCGATAGAGACGTGAAATTTGTTAGTCACTTTTGGAGAAGTTTATGGGGTAAGTTAGGTACCAACCTCCTATTCTCTACTAGCTACGATCCACAGACAGATGGTCAGACCGAGGTGACCAACCGAACCTTAGGGACCTTGCTTAGAACCATGCTTAGGACCAACCCGCGCCGTTGGGAAGACTTACTTCCTTTTGTGGAGTTCTCTTATAACAGGTCTGTCCATTCAGCGACAAAGATGTCCCCGTTTGAGGTGGTCTATGGAAGGAACCCGTTGTCGCCCCTAGACTTGGTACCACACCCCTTGAAGGATGGTGATCACGTTCGTGGAGCTGCTTGAGCGGAGATGATTCAGGAGCTGCATACTAGGACCAAGGAACAACTGGAAAGGAGAGCCCGACAACTGGAGCAAAAAGCTAACAAGGACAGACGTCGCATCACATTCGCACTCGGAGACCTAGTCTGGCTACATTTGAGGAAAGATCGATTTCCCGCTAGACGACGATCCAAGCTGAACCCAAGAGGTGATGGTCCATTCAAAATTTTGGAAGCATATGGTCCAAATGCATACAAGCTGGAGCTACCAGGTGACTATGGCGTCCATGCGACATTCAACATCGGCGATCTATCCCCTTACACGCCTCCAGACCTTGACATTGACGAATCTGGGACGATTCGAGGACAAGAAGGGGAGAATGATGTGAAACACCCCTTGACATTGACAGAGGCACAAGAAGAGATGTTGAGTGTTCGTTCAAACGGACCAATTACGAGAGCACGTGCCAAATCCATTGCTCAAGCAACTTCGAGCATTGTCGCTAAGGCATTTGCAAGAAATGGACCGTCTTCCACTCACACTCCATCCTCCGTCATGTTATCAATGGCTATATGCAGTGAAGAGACGTCCTAAGATCCACCATGATATCAATGACAACTTGAAGTGAAGGGACGTCCTAGACTTAGGCGTCCGTCCTAGAACTGTTTTCTATTGTTTTTAAAGTCTTTCTCATTACTTACTATCTTTAGCATTTAGCAAGTTACTATATTTGGTAACCCTAGTTAGGAGTCCTATATATATGGACTTGGAACAAGAGTTGTTTTCACGTTGAATTTTATAGCAAGCCTAGTTGTTGAGATTTTCTCCACCCCTTTCTTTCAACGCCAACCCTAGTTCGGGCTCGAACCTCCACGAGCCAGTTACCCAATCATTGTTACTCAATTCAGGTCGTCGCCATTGCCACAATCCCAAACCCTAGCCGCCGCCGTCATCCCCATCAAACCCTAGCCGCCACCCTTCCAAACCCTAATTGACGTCATCTTCTTCCAGCCACCATTTCATTGTTCCAGCGCCTCATTCCACTTCACAAACCCTCACTCATCATTCCCTCATCAAATCGTTTCCGCTGCCACCCTTCCTAACCCTGACCGTCGACGCAGATCCATCCTAGGACGACATCAACGTCCTACCCAAATTCTCATTTGTCCATCTTGTTCGTTCAGTCATTGACCTAGTTCAAGCAAGTACCGCGTCCCCAAAAATTCTCCAGCCACGCGTCCTGCCTAGATCCATCCCCCACGAGCCTTGCAAGAGGTTTTCACATCAGTTTATCTAGGGTTCTGTATGCATACTTAACAAATTAAATACCATTAGAAGAGGGAATCCACACAAGGGAATCAAGGATATCGACGTCAGGAATATGAACGTTTATAATTGTAGAGATAATGTCTGGTGGGATGTCAATAGCGAGTTTATCATAATTCCAAGTCTTATTGTGATTGATAAAATTGTCGGTGTTTTGCTTAACGATTGATTATAGAAGGAAGAAAAATTTGTACCGGCCAACCAATTGTCCTTCCAAATATTAATGGTTCTCCCATTTCCAGTAAACCACATGAGTTTTATTTTAAAATCCTCCATACGACTGAGGAGTCTACTGAATTTCCAAGAATAAGCCTTATTTTTCTTGAGGTCAAGAAGATTGTTGTTCAACAAATATTTTTCTCGTATAATGCTAGTCAAGATGTTATTTGGGTCAGTAAGGATCCTCCATAATAATTTCATTTGAAAAGATTTATTGTTATCGACTGCTTTGCGTAAACAAAGACCACCTTGGGTCTTGGGGTAAGAAGATATGATCCCAGCTGATAAGAGGTTGGTAGCGTTGTTCTGATTTGTTCCAAACAAAAGTCTTTATTTTTGTCATCAGTAGCTACACATAATTAGAGGTAGATGGAAACTTTGCTTTACTTTAGAGGTAAAGTTAGGTTGAATAAGTAAAGATCGACCAACTTGAGAGAGTGAGTTGGCCTTCCATTTAAATCGTTGTTTTTTAGATCTTGAAGGTCATCATTAAAGACATCATTACAAACTTTACTATTAAGGATTTGAATTCCAATCATTAAAAGAATCTGTATTGATGTCATTAATAATTTTACATACACTCATAGTTAGAAGGAAACTTTGCATAATATAATTTATTTTAGAGGTAAAGTTAGTTTGAGTAAGTAGAGATGAACCATTTTGAGTGAGTGAGATGACCTTCCATTTAAATCGTTGTTTTTTAGATCTTGAAGGACATCATTAAAAACATCACCAAACTCTGCTTTTAAGGATTGGAATTCCAAGATATTTCTCAAGTTGAGAGGTTAGTGGGACATTGAGAATATAAGCCAAGGCACTTGGTGTATCACGAGAGATACTCTTTGAACATTGGAGAGAGTTTTTGTTGTAATTAATAGTTAGTCCATAAATTGTGAAGTGTGTGATGGAACCATTGTTTTTAAAGTCTACATCTAGGATCGACTTTGTCTATATGCTTGTCTAGGAAATAAAGAGTTTTAATATTGTTTATAAAAAATATTTTAGAAGATTGCCTGTATGGAAAATTTATTTTTTTATCATAATTTATAAATAAAGTTGAGAATCAAATATAAACCTTATCAAGGAGGAAATTTCCAGTGCAAACAACTCTTAAACGTAAGAAAAATGATTTATTCGCGTTCACAGATTACACGTCAATGTTCATTAACTAGATAGTAATGTTCATAATGTGGGCCATGAATTTTTTTGAACGTTTTCAGTAAGGAAAGCGATGACATACTTGTAATTTTTGCGAACTTTTATTTTTTGTTTTTTTTCTCAAAATGACCTCAAAAAATTTCACCGCCTAGATGATGAACATTCTCGCCCAAATTATGAACATTGGCTTGTTATCTGTGAACGTGAAAAACTTCATTTTTCCTATGTTAATTCTTGTTCTCACCCGAACTTTTCTCCCTTATCGAGACGTGGTTTTAAATAAAAGTATTAATGGATTTTGAATATATACTCAGAATAATCATATAAATATAATATAATAAATTTTCATTTGAATAGTTTCCGACTAGGTCCATCTCGGGAAATGTTTGGTTCACTCTAGGGGTGAAACACCTTCATGAATTATGTGATTGTTGATTGGTCATCTATTTTATAGTGGAGGGTTTATCTTTTTTAAAAAGGAATAAGGCCTATAATTAATAAATACTACAATAACCAATGACAGATAAAGGGTGAATCACTTTTGGGGTGGATAAATCTATCACTTCCCCATCTCGACGTTAGATCATCCTTCCCTTAGTGTTAGTCTAGAGACTTTTAGAATATTGGGCGGAAGATTGCAAATCATGGAACAAGATATCTATACTGAGAGAAAAATATATATTTTTAGCATCTAATCTATCTTCATTTTATCCTATCTTCTAATATTCTATCTAATCTATCTATATAATCTAATCTAATCTTCTATGTAATTTAATCTAATCTTCTAATCTATCTAATATAATATAAAAATCGCGGAGAGAGAAAATTAAAGATCACATTAAATGTCTTTGCTTTCTTATTGTTTAATGACAATTCTCAAATTAATACTATTACTTTCTAATTGGTGAGTTTTATACATTATAAATGGATCAAACTCTATAAAAAAAATTGAATGTGTGAAAGTTTATACAATTAAAACTTACATTTTTAAAAAATGATTATTTTTATTTTCAATCTAATATAATATAATCTATCTAATCTAATATATAAATTACGATTTTGAAAAATGGATCAAACTCTATAATTGAGTTTTTATTCTCTCTTATTATTTGAATGGTTTGCTAAAACACGTATGTCTGATGCGGCCCATTTTTATGAGTCTTATATTTTTTGGAGTTGTCCAACAAAAAGATGGCCCATTATTTTGGACTAAACAAAAGACACAAAACCCTATTTTCTCAAATTTCTTACTCTATTTTAGTTTTGAATTTTAAAAAGGATTAATTTGATGATAAATCGCAAATTCTCCTTTTCCCTATCTTGCTCTTGAGTTATGTGAGTGAGTTATTTATATTAATAGTTTTATTGGGTATAAATATACTAATGAATTAAGCATTGCTTCTTCAATGAGTTGGTGAATGTTTTTTTTTTGTAGTTTGATTATAAGTTGGATGTTTGATATTGAACCATACTGAAAATATAAGCTTACGATTTAACTTCTCATTGAATTATGGAGTCTTACGATTAATAGTCTCATCGAATTATGGATAATCATCTCAATCTAAAAAAATTATTGTCTTGGAAATTACTCCAAAAGTTGGTAAAAATTATAAATTATGTCTATATAATATCAACATGTATCACATATCCAAATTATTTTTCTAGAGAAACACTACCATGACGAGAAACTCAACAAAGAGCAATAAAGAAGACAATCAATCAAGGGCTTATAACCTTTTATATTACACAACATATATTTTTCCTTCAAATCATTAACGTTTATATAAAATGATATAGACCCGCGCTACGCGCGGGCCCAAAATGCTAGTCTAATATATAAATCCCGATTTTTTCCAAATGAAAGACGCATTCAATGCCATATTTTGATTGGGTACACATTCCATTCTCGCGCTTTCTAATTGGCCATTATCAATATCTCCCAACAACAAAAAAAGCTTAAGGATACAATTTTGTCATGTTTTGAAAACATTGGTTAGAGTAGACTTGTTGTCATCGAGTCATCTTCCTATTTGTTAATTTGTTATAACTTATAAAAGAGTTAATTTGTTTTCTTTTATTAATTTTGCCCAAATCCGTGATTCCATTAGAGTACGTTCATACTTTTTTTTTTTTTTTTAGCAGCCAACACCAAACTTCTATTAGGCTAAATCAGCAGCAAGCAGAGAATTCAGTTCCGTGAAAAAAGCAGAATGGATAATACAAGAAAAAACAAAGTTTGGTCTAATGCTTGCTAAAAACTGGGCTCAGGATGGATCTTGCCAATCATCCATCCCAGCGCTCCCTTCCCCGGAATTTTGTGTCGCGGCTTGGATAATAATGCGTTATAGATTTTTTGCCACCTTCATTTACTCATAAACATAGCTAGATTTTCAGCAACATTACCTGACACCAATCACACCATTCCCTCGTTCCAAGTTCTACTTAAAACCAAACACTAACATTCAAAGGCCAATATGTACACAAAATAACACAGTACAGCCAAAAACAATTTCCATGAGCAAATGATAACCCAAAACTAAGCGCATCTGTTTTTCCATCCTCCCAGCAAACTCTGCTTCTCTCTTTCCTCAAGAGCCCGCCTGTAGACTATTACAACAACAAACTAATGCTCAAACACGGTTCTACGCTCAATAAGATCCGATAATATGGTCCTCAGTTTATCGACAGAGACGGGTTTCAGTATAAAGCCGTCTATTCCTGCTCTCATACAGTTTTCTCTGGTTGTCCTGTCAGCCATTGCACTCAATGCTATGAGTAGTGGCCTCTCTTGTCTCTTTGACAACCTCTTGTGGATTTGGAGGGCGACTTCATAGCTATTTACTCCGGGAATGGAAACGTCAAGAAAAACAAGCTTGTATTCTGGTGAAATATGGAGAAGACAATCCTCGCCTGAGCTAACACATGTTACTTCACAGCCTAGGTGCATTAGAAGACCTCTGGTCACTGATCTACTAACACTGCAATTTGAAACCGAGGTAGTATGTCAAACTGAGTTGAAATGATAGAAATTTTACTCCCTCGATTTAAAATAAGTCTGGAGTTTGGACACAATGTTTCAGAAAAGTAGCAAGTATGCCTAGAAACACACATTTTCCCTCAATCTTCCCAAGTAATAAATGATAAAAACTTTCTTAAGTGAGTGAATGGAGATTTTAGAAGAAAAGAGGTCAACAAAAACGAATTCCAAGAGTAGTTGCCTAGAAATCCTAAAACGTCACTTAATTTTAATCGTAGGTAGTAGAGTAGGTTGGAATAGTTACCCATTCTCGTCCATGACAAGAACTCTGAGTCCTGAGAAGTTTGCTTGAGCTTGATTTGGTGGTATGCTAGGATAAACAGCCAGCTTGTTCCCATTCGACCGAGGAGGAATTCCAAGTTTAACAACAAAGACAGCAGTACACCCCTTGCCTAGGCCCTCACTTTCGATCCAGATCTCGCCTTCCATAAGATTCACAAATCTATTTTAAGTAATAAAAAGTATTAGATGATTGTGATCGAGGAAATATGTGGTTTATTATGTAAGAAAACATAGAAATACTACCTCCTACAGATTGCGAGTCCGAGTCCACTGCCGGAATTTTTAGATAAGGTTGTTTGGCCATTGGCAAATTTAGTGAACAGCTTGGGAATATCTTGTGAGATGATTCCTGGCCCCGAATCCTTCACCTAAACCGCGGAAATCAGGAGCGCATTAAAAACAAAGGATTCAGCATAAGTGAAAGAATGAGATTAATGGAAAGAATATACCTGCACACGTAGGTGGAACTGACTCTCCGTTGAGACTGGAATGAAGTCAGGAAACCGAGGCTCAGATTTTGCCAGAGTAGCCGATATTGATATACCCCCCTCTTTGGAGAACTTCACAGCATTACCAGCAATATTTAACATGACCTGCATAAGACGCTTCTCATCTCCAATAGCAAATTCTGGTATATCTTGCGCCACATTTACAGTAATGCTCAATTTCTTCACTGTTGCTATTGGTTTAATCAAAGAGAGGACCTGCATCAGAAGACCCATCACATGAGCCATAAACATGAAGAAAAACATCTGTTGTAAATAGGGAAGAATCCTTACCTCTTTGAAAACATCATGAAGATTAAACTTTCCATTATCAAGCTTAAGGCTTCCATCTTCTAGTCTTGAAAGATCCAGCACGTCATTTATAAGAGTAGCAAGAAGGTTACTACTCTTTAAAACTGTTTCCACCATCAGACGCTGCTCAGGCGTTAATTCAGTTTCTTGCAATAGAGAGGAAAGTGCTACAATTGCATACATGGGAGTCCTCATTTCATGATTCATTACAGCCAAGAAATCATTTCGAGCACGTATGGCAGTCTCTGCTTCTCTCCTTGCCAAATCAAGGGCCACATTTTGCTCCATAAGTTGTTCTTGTGCCCTCCTTGACTCTTCTAATATTGCAGCATGGGACAGAGCAACTGCAACCTGGATTTATATTCATAACATACCTCTTTTTACCGCCAAAATATTTGTCAATATCAATACAGTTTATCTAATGTTTTGTAAATATTTTGATAATTCGTCCTTGTAGCATTTACTTGTCAAGCAAACAAGAAGTCATCAAATAATTTGCAGATAATGAATTGGTGATATTTTGCAGATACATGGTTTATGATGTTTTGCCTTTATTTTGCAGATAGCAGCAAATAAGGAATAGATGAATGCATTCAAGGTCAAATCTTTCAAAAGAGATTTTTAAAGGAAAAAAGAAGATAGCTTTTGCAGATAGATCTTCATCTTAGGTTATGGATCCGAATTGAGCACATGAACAGCAGACTCTGTCTCTATAAGAGATAAAAGGATGCTAACCTGATCAGCCACTACTTCAACAAGCTCTAGTTCATGATAATGCCATTGCCTTGCACTGTCAGATGGAAGCATTAAAACCATCAACGCATAACGCTTGGTGGAGAGTTCGGGCCAGTCATTTATCTGGAAATTGGAAAGATGAAGAAGAGGCACACGAACAGCAACCACCTCTCCTGGCATATATTTCCCAGCCACAGGCCGAATTCTAGCAACTGGACAATTATGAGAAATTTTCACAGCACGATTGGTCCTGAAAACTTGATTTATAACAGGAAGCTGAATTGGGACAGTGAAACCAACAGGGTTTTGTTGGCGGAGAGTGTAAGATAGTTGAAGCTCTAATCCAGTACGTGTAGGCATCCATAAAGCACACTCTTCCAAACCCAAAGTTCTACCGAGCTCAACAAGAGTCGTTTTCAGAATTGTATGCCTATCAAGAGTGCTTCTGATTTCATGAGTAAGCATTCTCACATGCCTCCCTGTTTCTTCTTGGGTACGAATAAGACCCATCTCTCGATCGAGCTCAGCAGCTTTATTTTTCAAGAACAGTTCTCTCGTTTTTACACTAAGTAAGTCAGGAATAATGTGCACGAGCATAAGGGCAGTTACACAAGAGACAAGAGCAGTTAGAAGCTTTGCAGTGGTCTGAACTACTTCAACTGTTCTTGTATGGATGTTAAACATCCATAAATTTATCAGATGTGTAGCGCCACAGAGAACAATGAAAGCACCAAACTGAACAAGCACCCACCTATAAGGAAATACTGCAGATTTTTTAACAAAATATACCAACTCCAAGGGTATGGAGAAATACGCCAGAGCGATGAAGAAATCTGATATGTATTGGTATTTCATCAAAAGATCATCTGCCGGCCATTGCGGCTCAATGCAGTTGCAAGACTCCATTCGAAATCAATCACACTACCTGCAATAGGATACATAGAAGCAAAGTCAAGCTACAGAACAATCGAGATCTTATCAGATTGTTGATTTCTAATTTACAGATTAATAGGTTTTTTTATCAGTAATACTGAAATTGAAACCAAAATTTTGTTGACACATTACAAGAAACTACTCGTACAATGTAGCAGCTCTAACTGCAACCCATTTCCCCAAACATATTAATCTAGTCTATTGCACTGAATTCAAGTAATTTTTTCATCTCCAACTTCTGAAGCAGTGGAACCATGATCCAAAGCTGTGATTATGTATGTATCCCGGAAATAATCTCAGCACATTACACAAAAAAAAAAAATCAAACAATAAAAATCAACAAAAGTCCAGAAAATCCCAACCCAATGGTGTCAATACCAAACACACAAACTCCAAATATTCAGGATACAAGTTTTTTGCACGTGCTCTCAGCTCAAGAACCCTAAAATCAAGGAGGAATATACTGATTCCAATGCTAAACTCAATTGAAGCATACAGAACGAAGTAAACGGAAATCACGCAAAATACCCAAGATAGAGGTGCAGTAAAATTGCAGGGTATCTTAAAGTGAGTTCATACCACCACAAATTCCTCTCTGTTGAGGTCTGCTCTTTGATCAGCTGCTGAAATGAAAATCAAACCCCAAATATATCCCCGAAACAGTTCTGAAGATTTGACATCAGGGAGTCCAATTTAAGCTAAGAGTTGCACAGATTCTTTGTTTTTGTTAGCAGCCTGAAGAAGAAAGCAAGTAAAGTCTCCCTCTTTTTTTCCTTCCCTGTATGGACACCTCTCCACCATTTCCTAATAGATACTCCGTAGATTGCAATTGTGGGCTTTCAACAGGCCGTGACGTCGTCAGGCGTCATATCCCACCTTATAGCCGTCGATCATGGACCAGCACAAAGTGGGTCCCCCGAAATGGACGGCCAGATCTTTCTTCTGCAGATTGGCCAATAAACATCCCTCACACCCAATAGAAACCCACTCTCTCTTTAGGGGATGTTTTGGTTGTCTGGTACAGTTAACAATAGGAATGAATTTATGAGGTGAATTGTATTTAGACTTGTTTCTTGTGCATTCATATTCACTCATTTGGGCCAAATTTAAAAAGGCAACTCACTCATACTTGGAGTGAGATTTATAAGAACTACGGATTAAGTGTATTGGACTTGTTTATTATTGGGCTTGTAAGTCCCAGTTTTTGGGTAAATATCTTTGTAATATTTTTTAAGTTTTTTCATCGCTTTTTTAAGTTATATGAAAATAACCCTTTGCTGACGTGACAATTATAACAGACCTGTCAACAAAAAATTTAACAGAGTTTTCAAAAAGAATAATAAGTTGTCAACACCAATAATAATAAGTTGTCAACACCAATAATAACCCTTTGGACGTGGAAATTATAACAGACCTGTCAACAAAATTTGTCAATAAAAATTTTAACAGATCTGTCAACAAAAATTTTAACAGAGTTGTCAACAAAAAATTTAACAGAGTTGTCAACAAGAATAATAAGTTGTCAACACGACTAAATACGTTGTCAACCCAACTAAATAAATTGTTTACACGACTAATAAACGATTCATACAATACGAGTAATATTACAAAATTGTCAACATTGTCAACACTTTACAAAACTTGTCAACACCATTAAATTACATTGTCAAAAAAATAATTGTCAATACATTAATTTGTTTTACACACTAAAACAAACTGCATTGTCCCTGCATAATCCTTGTCAACACTGTCAAATTTTACACACATTAACTTGTCAACGCTGCCAATTTTTATTGTCAACGGTCCCTGCATAATAATTTGTCAACATGAATAAAAATTTGTCAACACAAAAAATAATATGTCAAACACCACTAATAACTTGTCAACAAAACAACAAATAAGTGTCAAAACTACAAATAAGTTGTCAACACGATTAAATAAGTTTTCAACTCACTTGAAAATCGTCAACACACAAAAACAAATTATCAACACACTAACAAAATTGTCAAACACATTAAAAAATCGTCAACACTAAAACAAACTGCCAACACACCAAAAAAAACACTAAAATTATCAACACAACATAAAACTTTCAAAACACCAAAAGAAACTCTCAAACACATGAGATAAAACTATCAATACTATTAATAATCTACTACATAATACCCTATAATAAAACAAGTATACATCAAAATGATTTCAAAAATAGCAGCCCAACAATTCTACAAACTTTACCTTGTAATGTGGGTCCAAGATTGCAGCACATGCCAAGATTAAGCTATTTTCACACCAATATTTATCAAATACTGCTTCCATCTCTATGATTGTATTAGTCAAGAAACCGTGTGTGCCTTTTGATATTTCTAGCATGTAAATATTTGTTGTAGGATATGTGGTAGTGGTGACCATGAACTTATCAAATACATTCCTCATGTTTTAGCATGCACCGGTAAAATATTTATATATACTTGAGAAGGTCATGTATTTTATTAAAGTCATCAGTAACCAAATTCATAGTAGACTCTGCAATCAAATGTTGTCAACAAAAACTTATAAGCAGCACAGGAAGCTGCAAGCAACTACTTATGTGTAGCACAGGAAGCTGCAAGCAACTGGTAACATCTAAACCACCAGAGATTATAACAATGCTTCAAAATCAAAGTCAAGTTGATTAAATCATTGGCAAAATCAAACAAGAACCACAAAGGTTTACAGTTGCTCTATATATTTGCTCCTTATACACAGTTCTTGTCAATTTTTTTTGTTGGGACTTACCTACAACGAAGGAAAAGAGCAATTAAATTGTCTAGAAGAAAGAATACACTTGCTAAGAAACGGAACTAAAGCTATTTGTCAACAGTAACAATTTGTTTTTGTTGACAGATGATAAACAATAATACGGAACTGAGAAACAAGCAGAAGCGAAGAAGATCTTAAATTCATCCACTATCAAACACAACTTTACAGAAGCGAAGAAGATTTGAGAATGAAAACTAACCTTCACAGAGATATTGTTAACAGATGCGGCACCGGATGAGGCTTACTCCTTTTGCTTCCATGGCGACCATGGCTTCTGAAGTGGATATGTGCGCCAGAAGGTTTAGGGGTAGGCGCTGCTGCGAGCGGAGGTCCTGGTGCCTTGGCTTCGTAGATTGGGAGAGATGGAGAAGGAGAGACGGCTGCGGCGAGTGAAGGAGATTCAGATCTGGGGAGGAGATTCAGATATGGGGAAGAAAGAGGGAGTGAAGAAAGGGGTTTGGCAGATTGGGAGAGGGAGGCGATTTTGGGGAAGAAAGAGGCGCGTGTTTATAAAATGGGGGTATTTTATTAATGTTTAGTTGGAGAGTGTAGAAGCTTACCCTTTAATTGAGGAAGGTGTATTATTTGTGTTCAATACACCTTTCTCAACTAAAGAGTATGTTTTTACCTCCAATTTAAGCTATAGGATAATACTAGGGTTGTTCATTATCGGATATCCGATCCGATCCGGTATTTCAGATCGGATATCCGCAAATAAAAAATCTCAATATTCTGATCTGTATCCGAACCGTCCGGATATCCCATCCGAAATTCTCGGATCGGATCGGATATCCGAAATATCTATATAACAATTTGTTTCTTCAAAAAAATCAAAAAAATCAAAATAAAAAATAGCATCCTGTAAATTTGCAAATAAACAACCAGTTAATTTGCAAATGAATGTCGTAGGGTTTAATTCCCAATTATAAAAAGAATGAAAAAAGTAAAAAAATGGTCAATGACTCAATAATAGTGGACTAGTGGTCGGGATATGTTATTGCTTATTTGCTTGCACAGTCCAATACCATTAATTATGGGCTTGGTCCAATTCAATGGGCTAGGGTCCACTAAGGCCATATGTCAATATTGATCAAATTCGACAGTGGCATATTTTTATTAGATATATATATTATTTATATGTACAATTAATTATTATATTAATTAATTGTACATATAAATAATTATATTAATATATATAAAAATATATATTATTTATATATTTTTATTAGATATATATAAACAACCAATTAATTATATTAATATAATTGACATAACCCCGGATATCCACAGGATATCTAAGCCCGATCCATATCCGATCTGTTGATCCGAAAATTTACTCGGATCGGATCGGATACGGATACATAATCCATTGGATACAGATGATTATGGATCGGATCAGTGGATCGATGGATCGGATCCTCCAGATCGGATAATTATGAACACCCCTAGATAATACCATGATTTGTGAACACACGCTCTTCTCTCACTCGATCTTTCGCTCTCGCTCTCGCTCACACTCGATCTTTCCTCTCGCTCTCTCTCACACTCGATCTTTCGCTCTCGCTCTCGCTCACACTCTTCCAAATCAATTCCCGACCTTCTTCCTCACAGATCTGGCTTCTCCGGTACTTGTTTTCTGCCTTCGGCCTCCACCTTCTTCCTTAGAGATCTGGCCGCCTCCTTTGTTATAGAAACAAAAATCAAATCAAAAGAAAACCAAACCCTAAACCCATCGGCATCTCCATCAACTTCTGAAAAATCCCCAAAATGAGTTCCTCACTCAGATGTCTCAACACTTTCTTCTCAAATTCACACCTCTGATTGAACCTACTTCAATCACTCTCCTTCAACATGATGAAGGATCATCTGAGCATCAACCGACACCGGTGGTTCCCGAATTTGAAAGCGCATTGACTCGTTCGATAGCTAAGGAGGTCCAACAAGAGCTAGACAAGTTGGTGGTTTACTTTTTATCTAAAGAGCTTAGCATTGCAGAGGAGCCTTTGGAAACACCAATGAAGATGGTTCTCGAAGTTGGAGTTCAAGGCGAGTTGAATCCAGGAAACAGTGGAGCAGCCCCCGCTGCCTTTCTATCGGCGTCCGCTGCCTTTCCGGCAGCCCCCGCCGCCAATTCAATTTCAGACATTTAGCTACAAAGCGGAAACGGCGATCGCTGCCTATGGGCAGCGACCGTTGCCTTGCCACCGGCGACTGCCGCCCATCTAACGGCGATCGTCGTCCAGCATGCTACTACTTCGATCTTCTGTGCTATTTTGCGGGATTATTTATTTATTTCGGTTTAAGTCTTTTTAGGAAATACTTTTATTGGTTTTATTTCTTTTAATTGGCACCCTTATTGACTCTATATCAGGTTTGTCCTAGTTATTGTTTTAGGCCCCAGACTTTGATATTGAATACAACGTTTATCGTTTTTCCTCCCAAAAGAGAGCTTTTGTGAGCAGAGTGCATTGTTGTTGAGCTCGCCCTAGTTGTACTTGTGTGTGTCAATATCTTCTATAAGATTGGTGCTATGGGACTCCATAGAGCATCCTCCAGGTGACTTGGCCTACCATAGCCATTGTGTTTGGTTGTAATCCATTGGGGTTTCTTCATCATTCGGTAAGGTTCTTGTTCTTAGGTTCAAGAGTTTTATCGTTGTTTGATTTGGTTCCAATTGGCTTATCATCCGACTTATCCTTCTTTCATCTCATTCTAATTCCGCTTATCTTCTCTGTTCGAGGTTTGGTGTCTAGATCGGACAACAGCGTCTTATCTCCGCATCACAACACCTCAAGATCCACCACACTCACCTCCGACATCAAGCAGGACCGAAAGCAAACCACCAAAATAGGCATAGCGATTCGATCATTCGACCAGCCACCGAAAAATCTCTGGGGCCTCCCGCCTTACACGAAGAAGATCTCACTCCCTGAATCGCGAGTCGTCTACACCGTGTTGCGATCGCCTCACATCGACAAGAAGTCTAGGGAGCAATCCGAGATGCGGATTAAGAAACAGTTTCCGATGATCGAAACGCATAGAGATGAGGTGAGGAATAAGCTCTTTTGGTTGAAAAGGCAGCGTATGTTTGGTGCTCAATATGAGATTCAGTTGTCTTCCAAGACTTGATTGAATAAGTTAGAGAGGTTGTTTGTTCTCTAATCTTGTAATAAGAATGAGTTATTTTACAATGCTCTAAAGTTTTCTCTAGTGTTTTGTTGCTGGAATTATGGTTGATTAACAGTTGTTTTCAACATTGAAAATTTGCAGACACCATTTGAACTCACACTTATGCTCATTGTATGTGTGATTTGTGTGTTATCCCTTTTGATTTTGATGTAACAAAATGGATGGATGATCTTGACAAAAAGGATTGACTTTTGATTCTTAAGTAAGAAACTAATCAATAGGAATTTAAGCATTCTATGTTTTGTGATTTCAGAACTATGGTTTGTGTGAAAAATGACAATTCATTTATTTAACGTGTTGACTGTTCATTTGTTGTATTGATGACAAATTAAGTGTTGTTGACAGTTTATTTAGTGTCTTGTTGATAGTGCTGACAATTTTATATATTGTCTTGTTGATACTTTTAATTTAATATCTTGTTGGCACTTTTATACTGTCTTGTTGACACTTTTATTTATTGTCTTACTGACACTTTTATTACTGTCTTGTTGACACTTTTATTTACTGTCTCGTTGACACTTTTATTTACTCTCTTGTTGATAGATTTATTTATGTAGTGTCTTGTTGATAGTTTATCCGGCCTTGTTTACAGTTTAATGGTCATGTTGACGATTTAGTTAGTAGTGTTTGAAAATATAAATAATTTTGTTAAAAGTTTAATTTGTTTTTTTAATAATGTAATTTTACAACAATAAATAATATAGAATTTACCAAAAATCATTGTTGACAGTGTAAAATAAATATATTTTTAATTTTAATTTATTAAATAAGTGTCCTCTATTTTATTGTATAAAATGATCGGAAGAAGCTGATAAAATTGAAACTGTTGTGAGGGGACCCATGTCAATGGAAAGTGGGGTGGGGGACCACGTGAATTACAAAATCGGGGATTTTAGGTGTTTAGCGCGTCAGATGTATGGGATGGGAGAGAGGGGACCACTTCTCGCCTCATCAGCAAGGGTAATGGATTTTTAATTAAGTTGGGGTATTAACTTATAACTTAAATATGTGATGCAAACATCAGCAGAACTGTTCAGTTTTTGGGTAAATACCCGAGAAATGGTCTCTTACAAATAATACTATTTAATAATGTAAATAACACCAGCAAATATCGAGAGAAAAAGCGGTAAGTTCAATTTAATAATGTAACACCGATTGATTATTGTTAAAACAACACTCGTAATGATTACATAGGATGAGATCAATGAATTTTGGAAGGAATTTAACAGAAAATCGTTGTAAAAAATGAAATTGTGATAAAAGTTGAGACAGTTTGACTGTTTTTTGTTGACAGATAGTGAAATACATTATAATTTGTTGACAGATAACGGAATACATTATGATTCGTTGATAGATAATGAAATCTATCTTATATATTAAAACTAATACTTTAGTTTTGAGAGTGATTGTAGGAGCAATTTGTTAAGCTATTTGTTTTTTTATATTTACATCTATTATTGTAAGTAACTATCAAAATTTATATCTAACAGAACTTTGTTGTGGTCCACTAAACTAATACAACAAATACGTATGTTTTTAATCTGCATAATTTTTTTATTTGTTAAAAATTTTCGATGCCCTAAAATCATAGGTCATTATTATAAAAATAATTATTTTTTTATAAATACATCCTCATGCATGGCATGGGGTATTACACTAGTACATTATGATTTGTTGCCAGATTCCATCAATGATGTAGAAAAATGGTTTTGTTGACACGTTATACCAATGTATTGTTGACATGCATTAGCAATCATGTTTATTTAGGCTGTTGACAGATGCTACAAACCATGATTATTTAGTTTGTGGACTGATATTAGGAAAGCGTTGTTGACATATGTTAAATTTATCTTTTGGAAATTATAGTTTTCTTTTTGTTGACAGATATAATCAATGATGTTCAGAATAATTAAGATGTTCATTTATTTTGTTCAGACAAATTAGCAATGGTATGCTGACAACTTATTGATTTGTTTGTATTTACTGATGTTAGCAAATGTCTTTGACATGAATATATGTTGACAAATTTTTCAAACAAAGTGTTAAAACAAAGCGTGCTACGCGCGCTCGTAAGAATAATAAACATACGAATCGCACTTCATTTTTTATTAGGTTTTGTAGAATACTTTGTTGATAGATAAAAATGATGACAAAGTCTAATTAATACTTTGTTGAATAAATGTGCTGATAAAAATGCACATTCTTACAGTTTGCTATGGAGAAGATATACAAATCAGAGATGGGATTATTGTTTGGATGAGGGAATATTTTCAAAATCATGTTTAGTTGATAAGGACATTACGCTGCAAGCAATGAAAGCCACAATTATACAACAATTCAATTTGGAAACAGAAGCAATTTATCTTTAACTCTGTCATCTTAATCCATTCCAGAAGATCAAAGTGAGATACATTGTTGAGACATATGATGATCTCACATCATTCATTGATATTAATGACACAACAAAAGTGGGATGGAGTTGTCCACTATATGTATCAAGAGTGAACAAATTCTTTACATCCAACAAAGTAATAGAACATGGGTTCAACAGTATAGTGCCATTCAATTTGGGTCAAGACATGCTTCTACCCATTGAATATGACCTGTCAACACAAGGAAATAGTGACATTATGGATTGTGAATATGTCAGCAAGATAATCATTTTAAAAAAAATAGCGAAGGATGATTTGAGTCACAATGGAACAGATGTTGACTTTGTGCATGTGGAAAAGTTGTTTAACACAAAACAAAAACTGGTTAAAGCTTTGAAAAAATTGGCCATGAGTGAGAAATTTAGGTACAAAGTAAAAAAATCAGATTCAAAGCTTCTTACAGTGATATGCACAGATAAAAGCTGCAAAGGGAGATTGAGAGCAATTGCATTACAAGATACTCCATTCTTTGAGGTTAGGAAATTTCAATGAGGACATACATGTTCCCTTGACTTTAGATGTCAGCATGAGTGCAAACACACATACATAGAGGAGCAAATAAAGACAAGGTAATCTGTATAAATTTTCTGTAACCTAATATAAATTATTGATTACGTAAACCAAAACTGTTACTAATCTTTTTATGTTAAACACGCAGATATGAGTGCAAACACACATGAGGAAGGAATATTACATGGATGTGAGCTATTGGAAAGCGAGAGAACATGCACATGATCTAATACGAGGAACACCAGAAGAAAATTATGCATTATTGCCAATGTATTGCCACATGCTCAAGGAAGTGAATATAGGTTCATACACATGCCTAGAAGTTGGAGAACCTAACGACTTCAAATTTGTGTTTGTATCAATAGGAGCATGCACTAGAGGATTTCAAGTAATGAGAAAGGTATGACAATTATATATTGTTGAAAAATTATAAATTTGATGACAAATTATTTAAGTCATTGATTTGTTGTTGACAAATTCATTTTAATTATAAATGAAAATACATTAGGGCTTGTTTTGACAAATTTAACAGTTGTTGACAATGTTTAGTAGTTCTTCAAATATTATCATATACATTGTTGACAGAATACAAACGAGTAAGAAATAAAAGGTTAGGGAGTTGTTGACAATTTTTAGTTATGCACCAATAAATAACATTCTTAACTCTTATTAAGAGATTAGAATCTAAGATAAACAAATGGGAAAGCAGAGAAAATTGTTGTCAGTTTTGACAATGGTTGACAATGGTATATATGTTGTTTACAAGTGATAATGGTGGATGGAACACACTTGCATATAAAACACAAAGGGCATATGCTTATTGCTACAACTCAAGAAGCAAACCAACAAATCTATCCCCTTGCATATGCTATTGTGGATAATGAAAATGACCTATCTTGGACCTTCTTCTTCTTTAAAATTGATCACAAATTTTAAAAATTGTTGAAACTGTTGTTGTTGACAGGTCATTCCAAGTTGTTGCACTACTAGAGTATCTGCGAGACGTGCTATCAAGGTGGTTTAATGAGAGACGCACTGAGGCTGAAAAAAATAATAGCAAGGTGAGAACAAATATATGGAAAATACTAGAGACTAGGTACCAGGTTTCAAAGGGGTATGAGGTAAGGAAGTTCAATCAAGTTCAATATCATATACTTGGTGAAGATTTCATGGGTGTGGTCAATTTAGCAGAAAAGAAATGCACCTGCGAAGTTTTTGATGTAGACCACATCTTGTGTGTGCATGTTATAGCTGCAATCCAAAAGGCTAAAGGGATAGTGACAAATTTTGTCAGCACCTACTACAAAACTGAAGCTTGGAAAGAGGCATATAAGGAAACAGTCTACCCAATGCCGATAGAGACTGAAAACAGTGTTCCCATCAAAGTCATCAATACAATATGTATGCCACCAATTGTGCAGACATAAAACGATAGAAGAAAGAAGAAAAGATATCCATCTGAAGGTGAGTTTCCAAATAGAAGGAAGAAGAGAAAAGGACCAAGAAGACCAGGAAAATGCAGTCTATGTGGAAATATTGGATACTACAAGACTTCTTGTCAAAAGAAGTTCACTGACAAGGTTGGGACACAGTTATCGGAGTGGACAATATTTTAGGAATTTCCTTATCATTTTTTTACCTTTAATTCTAAGGAATAATGGTTGTATAAACTGTCAACATTTATATAAAAATATTGTCAACACGTTTGAGACACTATCAACATTTTTTGATAATGGTTATATAAACTGGCAACAATTATAAATGATAGAGTCAACAGGTTTTGAGACATTGTCAACAACTATATAAACTAACAACACCAATATTTGAATATTGTTGACAAGTTTCTTATAAATTACATAACTACAAATTTAATACGACACCAAGTAATTTAATAGCATATTATCAATATGCATGATCATTATGTTCACATATTCATATGAAATCAACTAAGAAATTTTAATGATAATCTCTCCTCAATTAAATACACTTGCTTATGCAGTTGTGGTCTGTTGACAATTTTTATGACACGTTGACAAGTTTTGAGACACTGTCAACAACTATATAAACTATCAACACCAATATTTGAATGTTGTTGACATGTTTCTTATAAGTTACACAACTATAAATGTAACACCCCCAAAATTACATTGGAAATATTACTGTCAGTTACCCCAGACTTAACTGTCCAAAGTCACCCAAGACTTTACAGTATGCATCGCGAATTCAAAATAGTGATTGAAATGCAATTATATTATTAAAATACTTAACCGAGTTTACAAATGCGGAACACTTATCTTATTTACTTTTCACACCACACATTATTATCTTAAAGTGTTTAACAAATTCTCGACTCAACGAGATTAACACAGGGAGACATTACCGTCCAACTCAATTGCACTAGCAAGGTGCTTAAACACCTCTTATCCTTAACGGGTGGATAAGAAGCAATGATCATGATCTTAAAACATTATTAATATACTATTATACCTCGCATAGCTATAATATCTCTGCACACACGTGCTTATTAAATTAATATTAACAATTATACTTAAGTCCACACATAGCACACAAAGGTCACACACACACACCGTCTTTAAGACGTTATTCAACCTAGTATTTATAACTAAATATAGGTATCGAAAATATCTAACAACCTAGATATGAAAAACATTTAGCACACAAAGTGTTTCCTAACAATTAATTAGGTTTTAGAATTTACCCAATTATTCAACAATTAATTTCAATATTAATAGTCGGTTAAATATGCAAAGAGAAGAGAAAGCAAGAGCGAACCGCCACTTGCCTGAAATAGAAGGCGACGAACGGATGAAGTCGGATTTGAGAGCCTTGTCAACGAACTCGATCTTCAGAAATCTCGATCCAGTTGCGATACCCAAATCACAAAACTAAATTAGCGTTATTTATATTGATATAACTTTCTTACTAAATCATATCCTTAACAGATCAATATAGGTAATTTAATTAACTCATTAATTAAATTAACAAACTAGTACGGACAATGTTATACATATGTTATACTTTAAAACAAAATATAAAGGCGATTCAACCGGGCAACACCTTTTTTGCGCCCGGCAGCACCCTCCCGTTCGGAATGGGGTTCCCAACGGGTCCGGTCCAAAAAAATCAATTTTCAATATATTAATTACCGAACCGGTTCGCACATTGTGAACCGGTTCGAATCCCGTTCGGAATCCTGTTCCGAACGGGAATTATTATTTTTTTTTAAATTTCAATGGGTGACGTCACGCATTGTGACGCACCCGTTACGGCCGTTCGAGATACATTTCCGAACGGCCGTTCGTGATGCAGTTCCGAACGGGAAACCGACTAATTTTTTGAATTTGGCAACGGCTCTTTCCCATGGACTCATCTATAAAACCGGAATTGTATAGGCAAATTATCAAACCACAACGGCAAAGCACAAAAAAAAATGACGTCTAGAAGCGATTCAAGTAATTCTTCAAGGGCCGGTAGTTGGAAAGAAAGACAGGAGTGTTCTTCAAGTGAGACGTCGGTGGAGGAGGAGGTTGATTTGTCTGCGCCAGTAGATGATACATATTTCCAAGTAAGTACCTATAAACCTTTTTTTATAGATTTTCATTAGAATTCATTTTATTCATATGACATGTATTGAAATTTGAGTAATTTTAAATAGGGATACTGTAGTGATGAGGAATATTTTAAAATCGACTATAGTGCCCATTTTATGACTAGTGAGAGATTTCCTACTATGGATCTTCTGAGAGAGTGAGTTAGGAAGGTCGGTTATGAGTTATGTATGGTTATCACCACGAAATCATCAATGACCAACAAGAGGATATTTCTGCACTGTGAGCAATCCGGTAGTTATAGAAAACATCGAAAGAAGATTAATCTTGAAGGTGATGTAGTAGAACCATCGTCGCAGCATTGCACCAACTATACATATTGTATTGCACTAGCGTTCATTTTCCGTGAGTCAGCCCCATACTATGCATGGACATTGAAACGGCTCAAGTATTTGTTTGGTGCACTCGGAGGACCGGATTGCATCATGTCTGATCGAGAGCTATCAAAAATTAAGGCGGTTGACCATGTATTTCCTATTGTGCGTCATATGCTTTGCCATGTCCACGTTGATCGGAATGTTAAGGCATTTGCTAAATTGAACAACCTGGACGAAAAAAGTGCATCGGCTAGCGTTCGACGGGTGATGCGGTCTCACACAGAGAAAAAGTATGAGGAGAGACTTGATCACTTCCGGAAAACATGGAGGAATGGTCATCTTGTACAATATGCTGAGAGCACATGGTTTACTCCCCACAAGGAAAAACTTATAGCTGCGTATTGCGATGATATACACCATTTTAGCACAAGAACGTCTAACAGGTAAGATATTTGAATTTGTTTTTAACGAGAATGATCATGACATTTGGTTGGCTAAATGTTTAACATGTACAATGTTGTTGTCAGGGTTGAAGGTCAACACTCGATGTTGAAGCATATGTTTGATTCAGCGGTTGGAGGGTTCGACACTTTAGTGCAACACATTGACAATATGTTTGTTGATCAGCACCGTCGAATACGGGCCGAGATGGAAATGTCCAACCACACTAGCCCGAAGGAGATACAAGACGGGCGTCGGTGGATCAAAACTATTTTCATGCGCATATTGAGGAAGTGCTCCGACAAGTGTTTGAGAATGCTATTGAAAGAAGTTATTAAGGCAAAGGAGGGAAAGATATGTGGCCCATGTGAGGATCCTTGGTGGGAATCAACACTCGGATTGCCTTGCCCACACAGGATTAAGGTGTTTGTAGAGGAAGGAACGCCATTGTTGCCGAGCGACATTGATATCTTCTGGAAGCAGATCAAGTGGGAAGGAGTGGAATTGAAAGACTTTGACTTTGACGACGACGTGCAATTGACTGTGCATAAGGTTCTTATGGATGATTTCTTTATAGGGGTATTTTCCGGTAACGTTGATGATTTCGATATGAAGAGGATGGCTGATAAGTGGCGTGAGTGAAAGGATCCTTATTTAGTTGATGTCCAGGACCCCCCTCGGGGAGAGACGAGGAGAGGAAGGCCTAAGATTCATGCGAAGAAGACGGGTACAAAGCGAGATCCGGGTTGGGATGAGAGGGCTCAAGTTAGCTAAGAAGGATAAGGAGAAGGCAAAAGCAAGGAAAAAGGGGATGAAAGAGGAAGAGGGTGCAATTGTGCCACCGAAAGCCGATTCACAAAAGAAATCGTCGGTTGCATCCAACAGAGCTTCAAGCGGGGCCATGACCGGAAAACATAGTGCAACTAAACCACCGAGGGCCAGAGGAAATGCCAAAGCGAAATGTGGCGCTGCGAATTCATTCATTTATCTAGACTTCGACTGGGGGATAGATAATATAGACCTTTTCATGCTCGCATACATAGCTAGTGTGGAGAAAGTAGGTGATGACGGTCATTGTGGTTATCGGTCCCTTGCGCCCTTAATTGGTAAGCCAGAGCAACAATACTGGGAAGTCCGATTAGATCTTTCAAGGCACCTCCAAGCAAACGGGCATAGGTATGAAGAGATGCTAGAGGGTTTCAAGACTATACCGCAACTCATTCGAGAAGTGAATTACATTCGATCGCCCTGCTCTCGTGAATTCTGGATGTGCACACCTACAATGGGATTTGTCTTTGTTAGGAGATTTCAAGTTGCACTAGTGGTGTTATCATGGTTTGGTCCTTGTACATGTCTTCTGATGTTTGCTCCTCCCGGTTCAGAGCCTCCCACCACGGTGTTCGCTATTGCACATGTAGGCACCCAGAACCATTACGTACTGGTACGCATTGCTATTTTTCGCTCTTGTTTCTTATTTTACATGTGTTTTTTTAGTATACAACAACAAGATTTTTGTTGATAGATTTGGTTGGTTGATGACAATTGTCCAATTCCACCCCCTCCAAGGCAGTGGACAATCTACAAAGATTCATCGGTGGACGGATGGGAACAGCGCTTTCAGAGAAGATTCGAGAACTACGTAACTGAGAGAGAGTTTCATGGTGGCAGTCCCATAATGACCTAAATCTTGTATCAGTTTGTTAGTTGTGATGTATTAGTATTAAGTATGTTGTGGTTAACTTGACTAATCTTGTATCAGTTTGTAAAAACACTGAATTTTCTATTTCTTAAGTGATGCTTCCAATTCTGCAGGAAGTGCAGCGTTTTCCTCCATGAGCTCGGCATTTTTGGCTTTCAGTTCATCTATTTCTGCGCTCCATTCTTTTGTTCCAATCCTCAGCAGCTCAAGCCCATCGTCCAGCCCTCCAGCCTTTGCCCAATTAAAAAAGTTGTCTGCATTTAGTTCTTCAATAACGACCCTTGCACGACCTGTGTATGGTGGATCGATCCAATGTCGGTATTTGCACCCTGGTCGTCTTCAAGGGAATCCCAACACCTATCCGGGCATCCCCAATATCTTCTGCCGTAATTGACCTTGTCGTCACCTAGTTGTTTGGTACACATCTGCACCGTGGGTTTTTTCTCACACCAACACACTTTCGGACCAGGATCCATTGTCGAGGAAGAGACAGGAAATAGAGATGGACGATTCAGATACATATCGAAATTTGAGGAAGGAAATTTGAGAGAAAATAAAAATAATGGAATGATAGTGAATGTGTGTTTGAAATGGTTTGTGTTGGAGGTATTTATAGGGAAAAAAGAAGATGTTTTTCTGCCAAATGTCCGGAATGGGGTTCTGAACGGGCCTTGTGGGACCAAGTCGGACATTTGGCAGAAAAACATCTTCGAGCGGGTCGGACATTTGGCAACCATGTGGGTGAAGGTGAGTCCCGAATTTCCAATTGATGGCAGACGAATCTGCAGGATCGAATATGTGAGGTTGAAAACGTTCTCTTTGGGTGGAAGTTGGGGAAATCGTTGTTGAGGTGACTTCGAGAGATCGTTGTGGAAGACGATCGATCGAACCTTGGCCTTCGACAAGTGTTATCTACCTTGACTCCTTCGTCGATCTAGGTAGACTAGCTTGGTTTGGACACGATAAGCAAGTGACGTCTTTCTTGACTCAGCCGTCGATCTAGAAAGACTCACTTGACTCAAACTAACCCAAGGAGTCCACCTAGGGTTCTTTCAAGGTTTGGAGATCGAAATATGTGTCAACAACAGATCGATCTCACAGGTCAATATCAAACCAAGTGCTTTCGTCTTGCAATTCAATACCAAACCAAAACTACAGCTAAAAGACGTCAAAACAACGTCAAAACTAAAAACGTATTCTCAATTCTCAATTTGTCTAATCTGAGCAACAAGCTCTAAAAACCAACTTAAATAGTAAAATGTCTCAAGGGTAAAATAGTAAAGTCTCCTTAGCCTTCTTCTTCTTGGGCTTCCTTCCTGCTAATCCCGAAAGGGCTCCTCTTCTCTTCTTGGACGGTCGGCCCACCTGGCTGCCAATCTTGTGTTGTTCCTTCTTCTTCAGTGATATCAGTGATACGAGCCGACGTAGTCCTGCGTACATCACCCATCCTTGCCCGCTCCCATATAGAATGTCTGGCTCTCTCTTCTGCACTCTTGGACGACTCTTCTTGTGACATCCGTTGAGTGACCTCCTCAGCTGTAGGCGGATCGTCGATAGTGAGCATCCGAATGTAGTTGTCCAAATTCTCCCGAGTTGCAATCCCCTGTTGTCGATGTGTCTGCATAATACCGACTGTTGTCGATACACGCTGCAAAATTTAAACCTCATAATTAGGAGATGGGTTATAGAAAACACAATACCAACAAATAAAATAATATAAGAATTACCCTGTTGAAATCGAGGGAAAGGATCGGGTTCGGGTTACGTGTCGGTCGAGGTTGTGCCGGGGCGTTTGGGCTCACATATGGATGTGAGACTTGAGCAAACCAATCGAGGTAAGCATTGTCAGCTTCCCAGGGGAGAAGAGCTGGTGGGCTGGACATGATGTACTGACACAAGTTGTCATAACGTTGTTCCCATCTATCCCATTCCGGGCCATACTCTACAGTGTATTCCCGGTTCCCACCTCGCATTGATTTTGGCGGACAATAATATGCGACTGGCTCGGGGACATCCAAAGGCCGGGTCTGACGGCGTCTAAACTGTCTGCAAAATCGGTCCGGGTTGTACATCTCCATTATGTCAAAGCACCGGATCCCACCACGATAAGTGGCCACTCTATGACGCCCTCCCGGTCCCACGTCCAAATCCGGATACGGCATCCAACACACCTACAAAAGTAGCTTATAACAATTAATAACATTATTGAAAACAAAAAACTTGGAATGAAATTTAGACGATTGACTTACATCTTCTGGGGCGTACTCATCCAAGATGCGCCTGTATTGTTTTAGAGTCCTTTTTTGCCTCAGTGGGGCTCGTCCAGTGGAATAGCGGGACATACGAGCAACAACTTCATGGGAGCCCTCATCCAGGTTTGGGTTCCCAGGAAAATACGGGAAATAAGTCCAAATCCAAACCTTAAGAAGCCTTACGCAACCAGATAATTGCGCGCATTTGGCCCTAGATGCTATACCCAGCTGCCTGTACAGCAATGCCAAACAAGATGTACCCCATGCGTACTCATATATCCTGCTCGGATCCTCTAGCAGCGGCAGGAAGCATGTGTCTAACAGGTTCGTGGTCTTGTTCACGAACAGAGATTGCTGCATGAGGTGCCACAAAAAGCCTGTTGCACAAGAGCTCGGATCCGAGTCTCCACGTATCATCGAAACCGCGTGGCAAAAGAATTCCCGCTCGCCGACTTTCCCCCTATTTATGAACTTCACCATCTCTGCCTGCTCAACGTCAAACGGGTTGTCCAGGTCAACGCCAAACAAATAAGAGAACAACTAGGCACACTCCGCTGAATCTGCATCTAGACCCAAATGCATCCAAGGGGTGACGACAACACATCCGTCTATTGGCAGTTTTAGAATCTCCAAAACGTCCTGGAGACCGATTCCAACCTCCCCACACGGCAGATGAAATGTGTTCGTCTCCGGGTGCCACCTTTCCATAAATGCAGAAAGGAGGTTGTGGTCCACATTCCAAAATTGACCCTTCAAGATGTGAAGCAGCCCCGAATCATTGGCAATAGCATACCAGGAATCTGGCTTCGGGTCTGTAGGAATTATAGGCAACCATAGTTGGAACGCCTTATGCCTTGTCCGGGCCTTCAGTTGACGGGGGAGACGTTCATCGGGATTTGGATCTATCCAAATCTGATGAGCAATGTGTTGCTCATAACGAGTCAATATAGACCCCTCGTTGAGTCCGGGAAGAGGAGGAGCCGCAAAAGCTTCTGACTGCATCGGAACAGGACCTGACTGCCGAGTCTGCCGAGGTCTATCGCGCGAAGAACCTGACAACATCGGATCAGGAGATGGGTTTCTAACCCCCGCAGAACCTGACTGTCGAGGTCTATCCCCCCGAGATCCTGACTGTTGAGGTCTATCACCCCGAGATCTTCTATCCCCCCTCCTCTCAGAAGCAGTAACTCGCCTATTAGCCGGGTTTCTGTCTTCTCCTACTCTGGATCAGATGTTTCTAACGACATCCTAGTTTTAACGAAATATATACAAATTTAGCATGGATTATAACTAAAGCCTATATATGCGATTTTAAGTAATATTGAGCCTTTTTTGTATTTTTTAAAAAGTGTAGATGCGATTTCAGCATGCATTAAACTAATTCTTATAAACTAAATTTCACCATGAATTTAATTCTTATAAACTAAATTTCACCATGAATTTAATTCTTATCTTCTAACCTATCTTTTTACCATGCATTGCAATTAATATTGAAATTAAGCGTTTTCCACTATTTCCTAATTTTAGCATGCATTTGAAGTAATATTGAGCGTTTTCCACTATTTCTACAAAATTAAACGTATTCACGGTTTTTAGAAATACTAACCGACTCAGTGTTCCGTCGTCTCTGTGGTGCTCGGACCTCCTCCTGCACTTGCTCTGGCTCCGGCTCGGGTGCTGCTCCGCCTATAAGATTTGGATCCAAGAACGCAAGCTGCTGATGCCTTTCGAGGTCACTGCTATTGGGGATGGGGATGCTGTAATTACTACTACTTGGTCCGGCGATGTTGGAACCACTACCAGAAGGACCAGCGTAGTTTGCATTCGGCCCATAAGTCCGCCACCAGTCGTCTCCTACGTAAAGTGCTTCATCTGCAGCCGTCGGATCAGTAAACCAAGGATTGGGAGGAGTTCCAGACATAATCGAGCTGAAAGAGAGCGTTTTTTGAAACATTTAGAAGGGAGCGTTTTTTTGTAAGATCGAGAAGAGAGTGAATTCGAGTGTGGTTCAAAATGGCATTCCAAACCACTATATATAGGGAAATTTGGAGCAGCTGATGCTCAACGACGACATTCCGAACGGCCCCGTCCGAGATTCCATTCTGAACGGCTTTTTTTAATTAATATTATTATGACGTCATTAAAAAAAAATTCCGTTCAGAATTTTTTCAAAATAATACATTTTTTGTATTATTTGAACCCGGAATCATAAACTGGGTTCAAATTTTTGAACCCAGTTAGGGCCGTTCATAATTTTTTTTTAAAAGAATTAAAATTCCCGTTCGGAATGGTGCCGGTGCAAAAACGGTGCTGCCCGGTTGAACCCGAATATAAATCATGATGTATATAAACCACGTGGGCTTTGTGATTTTATCTGCAAGAGAGTGCATTTGATCTTATCAGCCCAATTGACCCAAACGGCCCACACTATGAGTTGGCCCACACTATGATTTGGCCCACGTGACAAACATCTGATTCAATTAACCAAATAATGCAAAAAATGAAGATGAAGTCGTCTTCAAGCTTTCACCGAGCGACAACAATGGGAGAGTGGCTTTCCGGCGACGACGATTCCGGTCACGAATGAGGCGGTGCGACTTCCGACGGGAATGAGAGAACTCCGGCAATTCTTGCTAGACAAGGAACGGGTTAAAACATGGTCTAACGATCCCGAAATAATATCGAAACCACATCGAAAAATGAAACGAAACCGTACCGAAAGCTTTACGATTAGACTCGGGATTTAGACGCAGTTAATAGTACAGGTCTAACGATGAACCTGGTATAAAAAGAATCAAAAGAAAACGGTTTAACGACTTCGAATGAATATCGAAACCGAACCGAAAACGGAATCGAAACTCACCCCGAATACTCGCTTCTATCGAGGTCTGAGGCGTGAGCAATCCTCTGGATCCCGAGGTAGAGTGGCGTCTCTGAAACGGGAATAAATTCGTGGCTTAACCCATTGAATTTAAAAAGAACGAAAGGAACAGAGGGAATGGGTGGAGGTTTTTTGTTGGAACTGAATTTCTACTGAACTTCCGGGCACTTTTCCGGTGTGTTGCGGTCACCGATTGTGCCGGATTATGGGAGCGCTGGCTTCGTCTCCGCGAGTAATACGCCGTAGTGTACTCACACGTCGAAATAGGGCTCCGTTTGAATGAGAATTGAGGGTTCAAAGTTGGTTGTTTGTCTAAATGTAAGTGACATTTTTTAGGTCAATTTATGTGGGGTTTTGTCCCGCATTGAAAATTGGGGAGAAAGTTGAAGGGTTTATATAACCCAAACCCCTACACTTGGTAAGACCTTGGGAGAGGTATGGAGAGAGGACCCAGGGGCCCCTCGCGCGGTCCGTCCGGTCCGGTCCGTGGCCCGTGGTAACAACCTCCACGATCTGCTCCACTACTCCACAACTGCCTCCACCTCGTTTGTGTCATCAGTTCCGAGATCTCCTCCTCTAACCAACCCAGAAACTCTATTTAAGAGATTTCTTGTGCTCATTCTCAGATATCCGAAAATCAACAATCTCCATCTCTTCTCTGAGAGTACAACACAGAATATTAGTTCGTTGACTTCTGTTTTTTGATTGTGCAAACCAGAAGAGTTCGTAGTTGTATCCTGGGATTCTCAACGCCGGTAACCGTCACATATACAGGGCGTCACAGAATTAAGGACATAGATTCTTTCTCGACTCTACGCATCAGATTCGTCAAGAAAACTTCGGTAAATTTTTTCCTTAATTCCGTTCTTCGATTATTTCTTTACAGATTGTTATAAACGCGGATTACAAGTCTGTTTGAGTTTTTAAGGAACAAAAAGTTGCATTCCAAAGAAAATTGTCTGTAGTGCGTACAGTTTCGGATCTGTGTTCAGATTCGAGTAAAAACGAAAATTATATTTCGATAATTCTGAGGTTGTTGTTGTATTACAGAACCAAAAAACTGTGTTTACAGTTCATAGAATTCTGATTCTGTATTTACAATTTGCAGAATTCTGTGTTTTTTACAGTTCGCAGTTTTTCAGATCTGTTTTACAGTTCATGAATTTCTGGAATTTGTTTTACAGTTCGCAGAATTTCAGATCTATTTTACAGTTCGTGAATTTCGTGAATTTATTTTACAGTTTGCAGAATTTCAGATCTGTTTTACAGTTCGTGAATTTCTGGACTTTGTTTTACAGTTCGCAGTTTTCAGTTAAGTTTTACAGTTCATGAATTTCTGGTTCTGCGTTTACAGATTCACAAATTTCTAGTTCTGTTTTTTACAGTTCACAGATTTCTGGTTTTTGCGTATACAAATTCACAGATTCTGCTTCTGTTTTTTACAGTTCGCTGATTTCTGGTTCTACGTTTACAGTTTGCAGAAAAACTGTGTTTAATTTTCAGATTTCAAAAATCTGTATTGCAGAATTCCTTTTAAGTCATACTAATATTTGTTTGTTTTATTGAATATATACAATGACTAACGGAAATGAGAAAACTGTTGCTGACGCTGGAAAGGCCACTAAGTCGCCCCGAATTCAGTTTGGGACTGTGCCTCTCGATCAGGCTCAGATAACTGAGAGGGGTATAGCTGAGAATAGTCCGGTTCAGAAGAGTCCGACTAAGAAGAGTACGATCAAGGAGACACCCCTGGTCGTCCATGTGGATCTGCCACAAGTGCCTCTTCATCCGGCTCAAACGAGCCATCCGGCTGAAACGAGTCATCCGGCTCAAGCGAGTTATCCGGGTCAAACGAGTCATCATATGGACCTGTCTGATGTTCAGTTGCCTCATTTGAGGGTTCCCTACAGGCCTTATGTGACAACTATGCCGAACACAATCCATGCTGGGGTCCTGCCCGACAAATTTGATGGGAAAGGGTTTGGAATATGGTCTCAGAAGATGCAGTTCTTCCTGAGCATGATGAATCTTGACAAATTTTTGACGGAGGAGAGACCTAGGTTCTCCCTAAATAACATTGACGCCCTAGCTGATTGGATGAAAGGGGACTATGCATGCAGAGGTTGTGTTACTCATCGCATGCTTGACTCGCTGTACAAGGTCTACTATAACCATGATACCGCTAAGGAATTATGGGACACTCTGACACAGAAGTACAAGACGCAGGATGCTGGTTCCAAGAAAGCGACAATAGCAAAGTTTTTGAACTACAAGATGGTAGATTCAAAGTCGGTCGTGGAACAGGTTGAAGAACTACAACTGATCGTCCATGAAGTGATCTCCAAAGGAATGATCATCTGTGAGGCGTTCCAGGTAGGTGCCATCATTGAGAAGCTTCCTCCATCACGGGAGAAGTTCAAGGTCTACTTGTTGCTGAAGCAAAAGGCAATGAGGGTTGAAGACTTGATCGTGAAGCTTCGAGTCGAGGAGAACAATACGAGGGCCAATGGAGTTGGACCTTCTAACAAGGCAAACCTGGCTGAGCATCGAGACAAGGGGAAGAACAAGAAGTTTCAACCTCAAAACACCACAAACTTCAAGAAGCAAGAAGCTAAGAAGTTCAGTGGAAACCACAAGTGCGAAAAGATTGGGCACAAGGAAGATGAGTGTCGAAGCAAGCCCGACAACAAAAGAGACAAAGGGAAGAAGTCTCAAGCCAATCTAGCTGAAAACTCGCTGACAGCAGACGACCTGTGTGCGGTGACTGAAGTGAATATGGTTCGGAGCAACCCAAAGGATTGGTGGTACGATACAGGTGTCACTAGACACATCTGCTCAGATAAGGGCCTGTTTACCACTCATCAGAAGAGCCGAACAGAGGAGAAACTCTTCATGGGGAACTCCGCGACATCAAAGGTTGAAGGTCTTGGGAAGATCGTACTCAAGATGACTTCCGAGAAGGAGTTGACTCTCAACAATGTGCTTCATGTGCCAGGCATTCGAAAGAATTTGATTTCGGGGACTCTTCTCAATAAGAATGGGTTCTGTATCAAGTTTGTATCTGACAAGTTAGTTCTCTCTAAGAATGGGATTTATGTAGGGAAGGGTTATGTGAAGGATGAGCTGATCAAAATGAATGTAATGACAGTCCTTCTGAAAAAGATTGTAACTGATGGTTCAGTGAATGAGAATAATCCTATTGCTTATGTCGTTGAGTCTTTTAATATTTTGCATGAAAGATTGGGACATGTTAATTATAAATCTATAAGTAGACTAATAAGTATGAACGTGATTCCAAAATGCAAAACAAGTAAAGACAAATGTGAAGTATGCGTACAAGCGAAACTCACAAAAACGCCATCACCCCATGTAGAGAGAACAACCGAACCTCTAGGACTAATTCACACTGATTTATGTGATTTAAAGTTTGTGCAAACTAGAGGCGGTAAGAAGTACTTTGTGACCTTCAGAAACGATTGCAGACAATATTGTTATGTATATTTGTTACATAGCAAAGATGAAACTTTGGAAAAGTTTAAAGAATACAAGTTGGAAGTTGAGAACCAACTTAGTAAAAAGATTAAAATGATCTGAAGTGATAGAGGAGGCGAGTATAATGAACCATTTAATGCATTCTGTAGAGAACATGGAATCGTTCATCAAACTACTGCGCCTTACTCACCTGAATCTAACGGGGTTGCAGAACGAAAGAACCGAACTCTCAAAGAAATAATGAATGCAATGCTGCAAGAATCTGGGTTACCCCATAACATGTGGGGGGAAGTGTTGGTAGCGAAATTACCTACGGGAAGATAACTAAGCAATTGTAGGGCAAAGATCAAAGAATACGGTATAATCTCAACACTCAAGAACAAGGTAGGAAATTAGGGTTGAAACTTTAGCTTGGTATTACTCGAATGACGGCTTAGATTCTTACAAAGCAGGCGTTAGCCTTTATTTATAGGCTAACCCTAATAATATCTTTAAGGAAACGAGATCTTATCTTTTCCTTTTATCTAAATAACGATATAACAAACTAGGTAAAAGATATTTTTATCGTATCTTTTACCATTTACAATAATATAATACAGAATAGGATAAAATATACTCGGCCGACCTAATCTTCAAGATAAACGAGATCTTTCCCACGTCTCGTCACGTCGACGACATTCTCCTTTTCTCTCGTCGCGTCGACACAGTCTTCCTACGCGTAACTCTTCATGCGTTCCATACTCGTCGTATTTTTAGGCACAAACAATACCCCTAAGGCGTCTTACAGGGCTTAACATCTAGTAGAGCTGGGAGACGCCTTCTTTCTTCATGGAATACGTCTTCACTAAATTCGGAACGCGTTGATTATTCACTCGAACCGAAATCTCAACTTCGTAATGACGTCTTCTCTTCGATCCTCATTTAATGCGGCTAACCGATTTGCATCCGCTCCAACGGCTATTTCCCCAACGTTCGGATTTGTTCCTAACAGTAGCAAATCGATTCTTGGAAAATCCCGAACGAGATCTTCTTTTCCTATTTAAACACGTTCCGACTTCCTTTCTTTCACTCATAATCTTCTTGCAAAACCCTAATTTTTACTTTCTCTCTTCTCAATGGCTCCGATCATCTACGATCCCAAAATGATCCTTAGCGATGTTAACCGCCGTTCTTCTTCGGCTTGCAACGTCGAGTTCTTTCGTTCCATAGCAGGGCTTTGCGCTCATGTGGAAATTGCCATCGCTTTCTTGGTTGGACATCGCCCGGGATGGGTTTGCGTCTACGAATATCCTTTCTTGGTTGGATATCGCTTTCCCTTTTCTCCTTTGGTTCGCTCTTTCTTGACTACTTTGGGTATCGCGGTCGGGCAAGTTCTTCCGAGCGCTTGGAGAGGCTTTGCGGTGTTGGATCATATTCTGGCCAATTTCGACATCGCGTTTACGATCACCGACGTCATGCACTCTTGCATCCTTTCTACCCCCTCGGCGGGTAGAGTCAACATCAAATCTCGTGTCGGGATACCTCCTTTAGTGAACGAGGGAACTTCATCTGATCGGGGTTGGGCAGACAAGTTCTACTTCATCAGGAAATCTACCTTAGGGAAAGATTGTGCTTTCTTTCTTGAAGAATGGACTCCTTCCAGTATGATTCTCTATCTTTTATGATTTTCTCTAGACTTATGCATCTTGGCGCTTATTCTTGCGTGTAACTTTGTGTGTAGTTGATATCCATGCTATTATGGCGCGAGAGGAATCAGAGGAGATTACCAAGAAGATCATGACGATTCCATTGGTAGAACGTACCTTTACCGGCCGTGACGGGAAGGGATATCGTCTCGCAACCCCTATTCCTTCTCGAGGTGAGCTTTCTTGACAAATTATATGTCGCTTTTCTCTTCTTTTTTATCTTCTAAATGCATTTTTGCTTCAGGCGTCGCATCTCGTACTCATCAAGAATCTGCACATGATTTGATTAACGCGAAAAGGAGATGTATTTCAGAGGAAAAACTGAGAGCTGCGAAGGAAGAGGCGTCTTCCAATCCGGCATGCGCGAAGGAGGTGATTCCACCGGTTACGGGAGTGCAGGTGTCTTCGAACGTGTCTCTACACGTAGAAGTGGAGGAATCCCTCGCGGATACTTTGAAGGAGAGCGAGAAGGGAAAAACAAAAGATCCTTGTGCTGCTTCCGTTACGTATGTAGAAGTAAGCGACTTTCCTGTGATGGTGTCTCGTCCTGTAGCGCCTACGCGTAACTTCATCCCTGCGATGCAAGATTTGGCTTCTACTTCTTCTTGGAACCATTATCTGTCTATGCAAGCCGTAGATGTTTTGGGCGATTCTCTCATGGCGCAGTGGCAGGTGTGTACTTCTTCTTATCCTTTTGTTTTTATTTTTGTTGTTGTGTTGTTTCTCATCTGGTGGGGTCTTTCAGGCTTTCCAAGCGTCGCTGTGTTCCTAGGAACGTCTTCATAAGCATTCTGAGTCCGAGGAAGCCTTGAAGGGTGAGGTGAGTGATCTTGGTAAGAAGATCAAAGTCCTTAATAAGAAGATTGCTCGTCTTACGGCGACTGAGAAGGATGCTCGCATGGAAACGTTGGAGACAACAAAACAGAGGGGTGTGCTAGCGCGACGCATCGAGGTGTTGAATGGAAAGGTTGCGTCCCTTGAGGCTGACGCTGAGGAGAAAGAAAAGGTGTATGAGAAGAACGTGCGAGAGACGAGTACGTACTATTCGTGGTCGTCTCGTATTGAGGTTATGGAGGAGTTTCGTGCGGGTCGTCACGTAGGTTGGGATGTGGAACGTGAGCGTGGTGAATTCGCCGTTCTTTACCCCGTTCCACCCGAGGAGGTTTCTCTTCTACGCGTATCTTCAAGTTCGCCAGTCTTAGCGTCTAGGGACGCCGAAGTAACTTTAGATGGCGATGTCGCCTCCGCGGATAAGGATGTATCCCCTTCTTATTAGTTTTGCCAACTTTCTTCTTTTTTCTTGTTACGAACGTACTTTTGTGGAACATGGATTTTAGCTTTTCGTCATGTTCTTGTGTGGCGTGTTCTTTTTGAATACGTATTGGATGTTTATTGCTTCTTTCTTTGCGTAAGGTCTTCGCTTATCTTTAACTTTTGGCAGGACTACTATCCCCTTTTGGCGAATTTGAGTTCTAATCTTTATGGAGTCGGGTTCGCCAAACATTTCTTACTTGTGACGCGTAGGCCGATCTTTAACTTCGGGGTTTCGCTTATTCTACCCCTGGCGTTATTGTGGTCATCGCGGCTGCTTTTGTTATGTTGTCGGCTTACATGAAAGTTGGGTCCAACATTTCCTCCGAACCCTGAAGCGAGCGGCGGACATAGGTCAGCGTGTGATTTTATCAGCTTGTGACGTTACCCCTTACTTTTAAGGTGGGTCCGTTGCCTCACGCTAGCGTTTAGGTCGACGTCGAGCTCTTTTAATCGACGGGCCTATTCATCATGTGGCGTCCGATTTCTTGATTGTTAGGACTTACGATGCCGGTGGACGCATCCCTGCCGGTTTGGCGTTTTGCCCGTGGATTCATGACTCTCAGAGGGGTCGTGGAAGGCGCAAGTACGCGTTCCTGGTGAGTGGTCGTGGCGATAGGTTTCCCTTCTTCGCTCAGCGGACCGTGCCGGTTTCGTGAGGTGCCGGGCTTCATTCCCCATGACCATTGCCACACGTCGCTAACAATCATGGGAAGCGTCGACTCGGGGTCGGCGGTTCGGCTAACGTTGCATACGCGTAGATGGAGCCTTAAACGCATATGCTAACGAAATTCGCCCCCGACACGGATTTTCGCCGCGGCCTTATTAAGCTTGGTGTTACGTCATAGACACAGAGCAAGTACTTTGAAATGAAACAACTCGGCATGTATTGCATATCGGACAAGAAAGTGCATACTTATATATTAACGAAGATTTCATGAATTCTGATGAACTAAGATGTCTACCCCTAGACTCGACGACTCCCTTGTCGTTTCGACGCTAAAACATGCTTGGACGTAACGAGAAATCTAATATATGCATAGGAACAAGTAGAAATCAAATCAGCTATCACGTTCCCTAATGATAATATTTCTTAAGGTGTGTAGCGTTCCATGAACGCATCAATGGTACTCCTTCTGGTGTAACGAGTTCGTAGGCTCCTCGCCCTACGACTTGTGCTATTTGGTATGGACCCTCCCAGGACGCGACGAGTTTTCCGACGCTCTTATCCTCAGTATTTGGAAATACTTTTCTTAAGACCCAGTCTCCTACTTGGAAAGTTCTTGCTTTTACTCGTCGGTTATAGCTTCGGGTAGCGATTTGTTTCTGTGCTGCCATCCTCAACGCTGCATTATCTCTTATCTCGTCGATCGTGTCTATCATGAACGTCACCATTGGAGTGTTTCTTTCCTCGGGGAGGGACCGATATCTTTCTGTTGGTACTTCCACCTCGATTGGAAGGACGTCTTCGCAACCATACACGAGGGAGAATGGCGTTCTTCTCGTTGCTCTCTTAGGCGTCGTTCTGTCGGCCCATACTATAGCCTGGAGTTGATCCGCCCAATTTCCCTTGCATTCTTCTATACTCTTTTTGAGATTGCTTATGATGACCTTGTTACTTGACTCTGCTTCCCCGTTCGCTTGACGGTATCTCGGCGTCGAGTAGACTAGACGTATCCCTTTGCCCTCGTAGAACGACACGATGTTTTTCTAATGAACTGCGATCCGTTGTCGCACACAATGGTGTGAGGGATTCCGAATCTCATGATGATGTTTCTTTCGATGAAGGAGATGACGTAGGAATCTTTGATGTTCTTGAATGCTTCGGCCTCTATCCACTTGGAGAAGTAATATGTGACGGCGATCATTAGTGTCTTTGGTCCTAGGGTTAAGGGCATAGGTCCTACTATATCCATCCCCCATTGCATGAATGGCCAAGGAGACATTATGGAGTGGAGTTTTTCTGCCGGCTGATGTAGGATTGGGGCGTGTCTTTGGCAAGCGTCACACCTCTTGACGTGATTCATCGCGTCTTGTCTCATCGTGGGCCAGTAGTATCCTGCCGAGTGTGCTTTGGCCGCCAGGCTTCTCCCTCCTGAATGATTTCCATACTCTCCATTGTGTAGCTCGCGTAGAATGTCTTGAATCTTTTCCTCCGTTGGGCATGTTAAGAATACGCCATTCGACGACCACTTTAGCAATTGGCCCTTGTCCACTATGAAGGTGGTCGCTTTTTTCTTCAATAGCCTTGCGTCATACGCGTTACCTGGGAGGCGTTCGTGCTGCAACCACTCGTAATAAGGCGTCACCCAGGAATCTTGACTCCTTACTGTGAGTATTTGTTTGGGAATTGCCTCTTTGTTGATAGACGCGTTGCTGAGATGGAGGAACATGATCTTTTGATATTCTCTCGGATCAATCAATGATCCTAACTTTGCCAACGCGTCGGCTTGTGCGTTAGCGTCTCTGGGGATCTGTCTGATTTGGCAGGTTTTGATCTTCTCGAACAATTCTTTTACTACTTTGACGTACAAGGTCATCTTCGAATCTTTAGTGGCGTAATCACCTCGAACTTGGTTGACTACCAACAACGAATCACAATAGATATCAAGCTTCTGAATCTGTAGGTCGATGGCGACCCGTAGGTCGGCGATCAAAGCTTCATACCCGGCTTCGTTGTTCGTCTCTTTGAAGTCACACCTTATGGCTTGGACGACCCTATCCCCCTGTTGTGATTTCAGGACGATGCCCAATCCTACCCTGTTCTGGTTCATTGCCCCGTCCGTGTGCAAGGTCCACTTTGCGAACTCTACCTTGTTTACCTGTGAGGCTGCTTCTTGCTCCAGGGTTGGACTGAAATCTGCAACGAAATGTGCTAATGCTTGGGATTTGATTGCTTTTCTTCCTTCGTAAATGATGTCGTAGCCGCCAAGATGAACTGTCCACTTCGTCATCCTTACTATGTTCTTCAAAGGCGACGTTGTTCTTACTATGATGGTATGGGATTCGAAGTAGGGCTTCAATTTCACTGACACCATCACCAATGCCAACGTTAGTTTTTCCATGGCGGAGTACCTTGTTTCCGCTGACGATAGTGTTTTACTTACGTAGTAGACGGACTGTTGCTCCTCTCCTTCTTCTCTTACGAGGACGACGCTGATAGCAATTTCGGAAACTGCTAGGTACACGAACAAAGGCTCTCCCTCTTTAGACTTTGATAGGAGTAAAGGATTCGTCAGATAATTCTTAAGCTCCGTGAAGGCCTCTTCGTGGCGTTCCGTCCAGGAGAAAGACTCGTTCTTCCGAAGAATGTCGTAGAAGAGTCAATTTCTGTCAGAGGGTTTGGAGATGAACCTGTTTAACGCGGCGACTCTTCCTGTTAGTTTCTGGATGTCTTTCATGCAAAGCGGGGACTCGAGATCGAGTATGGCTTTAATCTGTTCGGGGCTAGCTTCTATTCCTCTTTGGGTTACCACATATCCGAGGAACTTCCCAGAGGAGACCCCGAAGGAACATTAGGTAGGGTTGAGCTTCATGCTATATTCTTCCAGGATCTCGAACGCCTCTTTTAAATGTGTTACGTGATCTTTTGCTTGTTTAGATTTCACGAGCATGTCGTCTATGTAAACTTCCATTGTGTCCCCTATTTTCTCCTCGAACATCTTATTCACCAGTCGTTGATACGTAGCTCCGGTGTTCTTGAGGCCAAAAGGCATGACCTTGTAGCAATATATCCCTTGGTTTGTCACGAACGCAGTCTTTTCTTGATCGGCGGGGTTCATCTATATTTGGTGATATCCGCTGAACGCGTCCATGAATGTTAGCATCTCGTTCCTTGCCGTCGCGTCTACCATGGCGTCGATGTGAGGGAGCGGGAAGGAATCTTTAGGACAAGCTTTGTTAAAATCTGTGAAATCTACGCATACTCTCCACTTCCCGTTTTTCTTTTGGACGACTACGACTTTAGCGAGCCAGTGAGGGTATTTTACTTCTCGTATTTTACCCGTTTCGAGGAGATTCTTAACTTCTTCGTCTACAACTTTATTGCGTTCGGGAGTGAATTTCCTCCTCTTCTGCTTGACTGGAGCGAACTTTGGATCAACGTTTAGCTTATGGAGCATCACGTTGGGAGATATGCCTGTCATGTCTTCGTGGTTCCACGCGAAGCATTTAGCTTTTGATCTCTAGAATGTTATCAATTCCCCTCTAATTTCTTCAGGGACGTCGGTTCCTATCTTTACGACTCTTTCTGGTTTGGAATCGTCGATGATCACGTCTTCCAGTTCGGGACACTTTGGCTTGACATACTTAGTAGGCGTTTTGACTTGAAACTCTTTTACTTTGTCTTTCTTGATTCCTGGCGTCGTGGTTCCTTTCATTCCGATCCTGTAACATTCCTTGGCCGTATAGGGCTCGCCTTTGACTTCACGTACTCCCCAGGGCGTTGGGAACTTTAGGGATTGGTGATACGTAGATGGAACTGCTCGCATATCATGGATCCAGGGTCTTCCTAGGATGGCGTTATAAGGCGACTCCGCCTCCATCACGACGAATTGGGTTGGGAGATTGACGCCTTGGATCGTCGTCTCGAGGGTGATTTCTCCTAACATCTCGGATATTTCTCCACTGAATCCTTTCAAACGGATACGCTTCCCGACGAGATCGTCGACGGAAAGTCAGAGTTCAAGGACAGCGGAGAGAGCGATGATGTTAGTTGAACTTCCGTTATCTACCAAGATTCTTTTCACTTTGCAATTCTGAATCACCACGGATATTACCGGGCTATCGTGGTGTTTGATTCTTTCGTCTGGATCTTCAAACGTGATAAGCAGATTGCCATTGACTGCTCTGGAGCGGCGAGTTGGAATGGAGTCGTTTTGTCCTTCGACAGTTCTGGCGAGTCTCTTAGCGTCAGAAGTTGTGTAGGACGGCGGACCCCCTAACACGGTGAAGGTTTCGTTTTGGAGATTCTTGATCGATCTAGAATCTTTCATGGCTTCTGCAGGCGAGGTTGTTCCCTTCGTATGGAAAGATGATACCTTTTTGATCTTGCCCCACGGTGGGCGCCAATTGTTTGTAGCGAAATTACCTACGGGAAGATAACTAAGCAATTGTAAGGCAAAGATCAAAGAATACGGTATAATCTCAACACTCAAGAACAAGGTAGGAAATTAGGGTTGAAACTTTAGCTTCGTATTTCTCGAATGACGGCTTAGATTCTTACAAAGCAGACGTTAGCCTTTATTTATAGGCTAACCCTAATAATATCTTTAAGGAAACGAGATCTTATCTTTTCCTTTTATCTAAATAACGATATAACAAACTAGGTAAAATATATTATTTATCGTATCTTTTACCATTTACAATAATATAATACAGAATAGGATAAAATATACTCGGCCGACCTAATCTTCAAGATAAACGAGATCTTTGCCACGTCTCGTCACGTCGACGACATCCTTCTTTTCTCTCGTCGCGTCGACACAGTCTTCCTCCGCGTAACTCTTCACGCGTTCCATACTCGTTGTATTTTTAGGCACAAACAGGAAGCGTTGCTAACCTCCAACTACATTCCCAACAAAATACCGCATAAGGTGACTGGAAAGACGCCTTATGAGTTGTGGAAAGGTAATGTACCTTCGTACAAATACCTCAAAGTGTGGGGGTGCCTAGCAAAAGTGGCGGTGCCACCCCCTAAGAAGGTCTCAATAGGACCAAAAACCGTTGATTGTATCTTATTCGGGTATGCACACAATAGTAGTGCATATCGTTTCTTGGTATACAAGTCTGATATACCAGACATACAGGCAAATACAATAATGGAATCATGAAATGCATCCTTCTTCGAAAACATGTTTCCGTGTAAGGATAAAGAAAATCCGAAACGGACTCGTGAAGAAGGTGAAACAAGAACTTCTGTTCAACCAACAGAAGAGGACAATGATGAACCTAGACGTAGCAAAAGAGCTAGAAAGGAAAAATCATTCGGTCCTGAATTTGAAATGGCTTATCTTTTGGAAAATGAAACTAGAACATTCAAAGAAGCCATGTCAACACCAGATGCACCTGCTTGGAAGGAAGCGGTGAAAAGTGAATTCGACTCCATTATGCAAAATCATACATGGGAGTTAGCTGAGTTGCCATCAGGCTCGAAAGCTCTTGGGAGCAAATGGATTTTCAAAAGAAAATTGAAAACTGATGGCTCAATAGATAAGTACAAGGCTAGGCTTGTGGTGCAAGGATTTAGCCAAAAAGAAGGCTTGGATTTCTTTGACACCTATTCTCCAGTAACGAGAATAACTTCAATAAGAATGCTAATAGCCATTGCAACTATATGCAATCTAGAAATACATCAAATGGATGTAAAAACAACTTTTCTGAATGAAGAGCTAGAAGAGAAAATTTATATGAAAAAACCTGAGGGTTATGTCGTCCCTGGACAGGAACACAAAGTGTGTAGACTTGTGAAATCCTTATATGGACTAAAGCAAGGTCCTAAGCAGTGGCACGAAAAATTTGACCAAGTAATGATGTCAAATGGTTTCAAAATAAATGAATGTGACAAGTGTATCTATGTCAAGGAAACTCCAAAAGGATACATTTTGTTGTGCCTATATGTGGATGACATACTCATCATAGGTAGCAACAATGACATGATCAAACAAACTAAGAACATGCTTAATGGAAAGTTTGACATGAAAGACTTGGGACTAGCGGATGTGATCTTAGGGATCAAAATCTTTAGACATTCAAATGGAATAGTCTTGTCTCAACAACATTGCGCCGAGACGGTACTTGAGCGATTCAAGAACTACTCAAATGGGATTGCAAAAAGTCCGGTGGACCCGCATCTCAAACTGAAGAAAAACTCGGGTAATGGCATATCACAGTTAGAGTACGCTCGTGTGATCGGAAGTCTTATGTACTCGACAAACTGTACAAGACCAGAGTTAGCACATGCTATCAACGTATTGAGTAGATATACCAGTAATCCAAGACATAATCACTGGAAAGCGATAACTCGAGTATTAAACTACCTGCGACATACTCGGAGTTACGGGCTGCACTATGGAAGATATCCAGCCACTCTGGAAGGCTATAGCGATGCTAACTGGATATCAGATTCAAAGAACTCGAAATCCACCAGTGGGTATGTATTTACGCTGGGTGGTGCAACTACATCATGGAAATCCTCAAAACAAACGCTATTGGCCAGATCCACAATGGAATCTGAGTTTATTGCTTTAGACAAAGTAGCTAAAGAAGCGGAATGGCTTCGAAACTTTATGGAGGATATTCCTTTGTGGGAAAAACCAGTGCCAGCTTTAGGTGTACACTGTGATAGTCAAGCGACTATCTCTCGGGCATTGAACACAATATACAATGGTAAGTCTCGTCACATAAGACGACGACATAAAACCATAAGATAATTGCTCTCAACTGGTGTAATCTCAATAGATTATATCAAGTCAGCCGACAACCTAGCAGATTTGTTCACTAAGGAATTGTAAAGAGAGCAAGTTGTAAAGTCATCTAGAGGAATGGGTTTAAAGCCTATGACTAAAGAGGATGCTTGATGGCAACCCTGCCTAAGTGATTGAAGATCCCAAGAAATAGGTTCAAGGGGAAAACAAATTCAAGTCGAATCTAGAGAGCACTTGGAGATATTATATCTTCTTCCCCAGTTCCTAGGATGATAAAAGTGCGATGGCAAAGTAGAGGTTAAGCATTTGCTTTTAATGATTCCATAAACTTTGAAGAACAAAGTAGGGTATAAGTAATACCATTTATGGTCAATCACCTTATGAGTGTGAAATGGGGCCGTTTCTAGGAGAAAAAAGAGAGGATGCTTTCTCCAAGTTCCCTCATGAATAATCAGGGATGTTCACGGCCAAAATGAACACAATCAGAGAACCTAGTTATGTGAGAAGATGAAATTGTGTGATAGTTATTGTCTAGGTTTACGTCAAAGCCCGGGTGGTTCAAGACATCATGTTCACTACCTGGTCGAGTAAATCCGATAGCTACTCACAATGGGTGGTTCAAGGCTGAAAAACGCCACCAGCTCAGATGCAGTGATTCTTTGTCTGTACTCTCAAAATTCTGTCTGTCTTGTCTAAGCACGTGTAATAGAATCATTTCTATTCATGTGGGAGATTGTTGGAACTGAATTTCGACTGAACTTCCGGGCACTTTTACGATGGGCTGCGGTCACCGGTTGTGCCGGATTATGGGAGCGTTGGCTTCGTCTCCGCGAGCACTACACCGTAGTGTACTCACACGTCGAAATCGGGTTCCGTTTGAATGAGAAATGAGGGCTCAAAGTTGGTTGCTTATCTAAGTGTAAGTGACATTTTTGAGCTGAATTTATGTGGGGTTTTGTCCCACATCGAAAATTGGGGAGGAAGTTAAAGGATTTATATAACTCAAAGCCCATACCCTTGGTAAGACCTTGGGAGAGGTATGGAGAGAGGACCCGGGAGGCCCTCGCGCGGTCCGTCCGTCCGTGGGGTCCACGGTCCACGGTCCACGGAGGCGTAACTAAAGTGATGCGGGGATAAGCCGCAGTTGCCGACCTAGACACCAAACTCGAATAGGAACTCGAACAGAGAAGAAAGGCGGAATTAGAATGAGATGAAAGAAGGATAAGTCGAATGATAGGCCAATTGGAACCAAATCAAACAACGATAAAACCCTTGACTTAAGAACAAGAACCTTACCGAATGATGAAGAAACCCCAACGGATGATTACAACCAAACACAATGACTTTGGTGGGTCAAGGCACCTGGAGGTTGCTCTATGGAGTCCCGATAGCACCAACCTTATGGAAGAGATTGACACACACAAGCACAACTAGGGCCAACTGAACGACAATGCACACGGGGCACTCTTCTCACAAAAGCTCTCTTTTGGAAGGAAAAACGATAAACGTTGTATTCAATATCAAAGTCTGGGGGGGGGGGAAAACAACAACTAAGGCAAACCTTATATAGGGTCAATAAGGTGGCCAATTAAAAGAAATAAGTAAATAAAAGTATATCCTAAAATAATAATCCGAAAAACAATTAAACATCCGAAAATAATGTTTCAAAGAGTTCCTGGCCGCGGGCGCGGTTATGGAGCCGCGGGCGCAGTTGGCGAATGAGCCGCGGGCGCGGTTGGCGAATGAGCCGCGGGCGCGGTTATGGAGCCGCGGGCGCGGTTGGCGAATGAGCCGCGGGTGCGGTTATGGAGCCGCGGGCGCGGTTGTAGACATGTCGCCGACAGTTCTTTTTGAAACAGCTCGTTCTCTCTCGTCCGAGGTCGGAATTGAGCGATTCCAAAGCCTAGAGTTTCGTCTTGAAGTCTAGTATAATTTATCTTCAGTACTTGACTTCTCATCTTGACTCGAACCGGATCTCTACGAGCTTGAATGCCTACAATACGAGCTCGGGCTACTATCAATGACTTCAATGATGGCGCATAGCGATCTTTAGCCCTAGCTCCAGTGGTTAGCACATCTTTAGATTTAGGACGGGGCGTCCTTGATGATAGCTCAGATGCTCCCGCATCATAAAGTGAGTGAAGGAAGATATAGTATATACTCGGTCCTCACAATTCTCATGCCCTACAAACTTGCCCAAAAGGTAGAGATTATGATCCACATAAGAAGGGAAGATTTCCAGTTGATTTCGGGTTTTAGGCAATTAAGATTATTCCCAATTTTTATCCCTTTTCTTCACCGAAATTACGAAGGCAACTTTAACTTAATTTTAAATTAGGTTTTTTTTTATCGAAAACCACCCGTATTGTTCATAATTACCGGAAACCACCCTTATAAGCCTCTCCATCACTCAACAACCACCCCTTCCTAACTTCCGTTAAAAATTAATGCCATGTGTCATATTATATTATTATTTATTTAAAATTACTGAAACCACCCCTTTGGGCCATTTATTTAATTTTTAAAAGAGCTGTGTTTGTAATTACTGGAAAAGTGATTCAAACCCCCAAATTACATTTCTTCCTCTAGATCCACATAAGCCCTAAATCTTAAAATCTATCAAATCTCAAATAAAATTTTACTGCTCTTCAAACTCTTCAAAACCTCCGATACCGAACGAGATAACTTGTTGTGGGTAAATTTCAGCGTTGTCAAGTTACCAAGATTGCCTATCAGCTGTAATGGCACAACTCCAGTGAGTCCATTCTCACTCAGATTCAACACTTCCAAATCATGGAGGAGCCTGAGAAATTGTTCCTCTCTAGAGACAAAACCCTCAGTTTCTTGAGTTGTCCTAAAACCCTAGGAATTTCACCGGAAAGTTGTTTCCCTTCTAGATCAAGAACTTGCAACCCCCAACATTTTTGAATCTCTACAGGAATGCTTCCATTCAACGAATTGTTAGCCCATCTAAGCTCCTCTAGCCTCCACAAGTATCTAATTCCGCCAGGCAAAGGACCGTTCAAAAAGTGTCCAAAAAGATCGAGAATCTTCAACGTAGACATGCGCAACAACCAGGACGGAAAATCTCCATCGATTAAATTCTCTTGAAGCTCCAAGATCTCCAATGCTGTGCTCCACAAATCCTAAAATTTTATTTGAGATTTGATAGTTTTTAGGATTTAGGGTTCATGTGGATCTAGAGGAAGAAGATGTAATTCGAGGGTTTTAATCACTTTTTCAGTAATTACAAAAACAGCTCTTTTAAAAGTTACATAAATGGCCCAAAGAGGTGGTTTTAGTAATTTTGATTAAATAATAATATAATATGACAAGTGGCATTAATTTTTAACGGAAGTTAAGAAAGGGTGGTTGTTGAGTGACAGAGAGGCTTATAAGGGTGGTTTCCGGTAATTATGAAAAATACGGGTGATTTTGGGCAATATAGCATATCATACGGGTGATTTCCTGTAAAAAAACCCTTTAAATTAAGTGTGACATCCGAATTTTATAAAGGGTTACGAGTTGACTTTTAAGAAAGGTTTCCAGACTTTCTAAATGGATTAAAAAGGATAATTTGAACGCGAGAATAGATAAGCATAGATTAAGATGTTTTAAGAATATTAACCGTATTTAAATCTTTTTTTTTTTGAAAGGGAGAGGCGCCAACAGGCACCTAACTATTTCCATTAATGGAATCAAAATTGGCAAAACGCCGTACATCCATGGGAAGTGAGAAATCCCAAGAACGAAAACCAACACACCAAGGACTAAGCATAGCAAGAGCATGAGCAACAGTATTGCCATCTCTTCTTGTATGTAACCACCTAATGTGAACAAAATTTTCAGCAATAGTAACAATATCTCTAACTACCATGACAATCTTGCTCGGGCACTTGTGTTGCTTGTCTAGGACATGGAAAATGGTGAGGCAACCAGTCTCGACTTCCAGCGTCATCATCCCGTGGGCGAGTGCAAGTTGAAGGCCTTTGAATATAGCAAGGGTCTCCGCAAGTAGAGGGGTTTGCTTGATCGATAATTGCTCAGTGACTGCCCCTATCACACCCCCATTGTGGTCCCGGATTATCGCCCCATATCCCGTCCCACACGAGTCTAAAATCGCTGCATCCACATTCAACTTGACAGCTCCTGCACCCGGTGGTTTCCACTTAGTCTAAGGCTTAGCTGTCATCGTAGTGGGTTTATCAGGTGATACCCCTCTCAGTTCGATTACAAGGGCCAAACTCTCCACCATCACTGTTTGATCGGTCTTAAACACACCCTCAAAACCCATATGTTTCGCCTATTCCACAAGCTCCAGATCACAATAAGGAACAAATCAAACTCACAAGCTGTCAGTCTTTGACTCATCCCATCGATCCAATCAATACCTTCTTCCATCCTGAAATCCACATCAATATTTAGGTTGTCCCAGACAGCTTTACTGTGTTTACAGTCGCGGCTGACGTGCACATCCGTTTCCGGGCCTTCCTCACAGCAGGGACAAAAGTCAGAGTGGTTGTTAATTCGATGAGCCAATCTAGCATTCGAGGGGAGAGATTTGTTGCAAACTGACCAGGCATGTTGCTTGATGCGAGGTGTATCCTTGGATGACCAAACCTTGCTCCAGACCGCAATAGTTGAGGCACTAGCACTCGTAACCTCCTCGGGTTTTTCTGGGCAGTTGATGAGGTGGTAAGCGCTCTTTACAGTGTATTCCCCATATTTATCCGGAAACCAAATTCTTTTGTCTACACTATAGTTGACGCTCAAAGGAATGCTTTTAATTCTTTCCGCCTCGAAAAGGAGGAAGATTTGGTCAATTAACGCTTCATTCCAAACTCTGTGCTCATGATTGATAAGCCCCGACACCCGCCAACCTTCCAGCCCATGAGGGGTTTTTGTGATAGCTCTCTTAGAAGCATTGTCAGGGATCCAAGGGTCTTCCCAAACATTTATCTCAGCTCCATCTCCGACCTGCCAGCTCATCCCTTTCTGAATTACAGACTTTTCCCCCAGAATCGACCTCCATGTATAGCTTGGTCGGTGCCCAATCTCAGCCTCCGTGAAGGAAGATGCAGGAAAATATTTTGTCTTGAGTAATGCAGCAGCCAAACCATCCGGATTCTGGAGTAATCTCCAACCCTGCTTTGTAAGAAGGGCAGAATTAAACTTCTGAATATCTCTGAACCCCAGGCCTCCGATCTTCTTGGGTTTACATAGCTTATCTGATCTGCTCCAGTGCATAGTTCTCTTCCGGTCTCGATGACCCCACCAAAACCCCTTGATGAGGGACTTAAGCTCCTCAACCAGGTTATTTGGCATTTCAAACACAGACATGGCATAGGATGGGATGGCTTGTGCAACCGCTTTTATCAAGGTTTCCCTGCCTGCCTTTGATAGGTAGAAGTGGTTCCAGCCTTTGAGTCTTTTTTCCAGCTTGCTTACCCCACTAAATATTTGCTTCCTTGAATTGCCCACACGAGTTGGTAGTCCTAAGTACTTCTGGCACTCGTCGTTCTGCGTCACTCCTAGCGTGTAGGAGATTGTATCCATAGTGCTCCTCTGCGTTCCCTTGCTGAAACTGAGCTCTGTTTTCTCCAGATTCACCTTTTGTCCTGACGCCATTTCAAAGTTAGCAAGAATGTCTTTAATCGCTTCCACTTGTGCTAGATCTGCATTTGCAAATAATATACAATCATCAACATATAGTAAATGTGATATGGGAGGAGCAGTAGGGGCAATTCTAATGCCATTGAGGATATTTATACTAGTAGCCCTATTAGTCATTTCAGTAAGAACTTGACCACAAAGAAGAAAGAGATAGGGAGATAACGGGTCCCCTTGTCGGAGCCCTCTCGCCGGGGAGAAGGTTTCCGAGGGGTTTCCGTTTATAAGACCTGAAAAGGATACTGAGGTGAGACACATTCTGAAGCGATCGATCCAAGTATCTCCAAAGCCCATCTTTCTCATAACCTCCAACAAGAATTTCCATTCGACGCGGTCATAGGCCTTAGACATATCCAGTTTGAGAGCCACATACTTATCTCGATCAGTGGCGGTGGCCAAATGATGGAAGAGTTCGAACGCAATGAGGAAATTATCAGTTATCATACGCCCAGGGACGAAAGCGCTCTGATTTGGTGAAGCACCCCCTTAATCCTATTCGCCAGCGCTTTGGAGATAATCTTATACATGACATTGCAGAGGGAGATAAGCCTAAAATATTTCATCTCCACTGGCTTATTCTTCTTAGGAATCAGAGTAATAAACGTTTTGTTAACATTCTCATCCATCACCCCTGAGTTCAGCGCTGTAAGACAATACTCAATGACCTTATCTCTTACACTATCCCAGTAAACCTGGAAGAACATTGCACACATTCCGTCGGGTCCAGGCGCCTTCAGAGGATGCATTTTTTTGATAACGTTTGTGACCTCTTCCTCAGTATACGGGGACTCCAACTCATTTCTAGTTCTATGATCAATCGAGACCTCAATATTTTGGACAACCTGAACGATTCCTGGAGGGTTGCTACTCGCAAACAAATCCTTGAAATAGTGCACAATAACTCCCTCCACTCTGCCCGGATCAAAAACCATATTCCCATCAAAATCCTGAATTTTCCGAATGGAATTAGTTTCCTTCCGGATGGTTGCAGACCCATGAAAGAATAACGTATTGAGATCTCTCGCTTTGAGCCACAGGGCCCGGCTGCGTTGTCTCCAATAGACTTCTTCCTCCTTAACCAGTGATGCTATCTCAACAACAAGTCTCCGCCTACTAGCCATCTGTGCCTGCGTAAGACCTCCACCATTCACCTTCTTTAATTGTTCCCTCGTTTTTCCAATCATGCGCCTGTTCTTCCTATCAGATCTGGCCCAGACAGTAAGCTCTCTTGCACTTTCAGTGATCTTCTCCAAAGCATCCCCATTCGTATTGTCCCAGACCTTCTGAATAATATCCTTATAATGATATTTCCCAGCCCAATTCTCCTCAAATCTGAACAGTCTTGCTTTCCGCAACAGGTTTTAGTATCCAGATTAAGCCTAATCGGGGAATGGTCTGACTTTTCCCTATCCAGATTCTCCACCATTGCGTGGGGGAAAATATCCACCCATGTAGCATTCGCAAAAAAAACGATCCAGCCGACACTGCACATCATCCGTTCCAGATCTGCCATTATCAAACGTGTAGTCATACCCAGAGCAGCCCAAATCCATCAGATTACACTCATTCAGACAATCTCTAAACACCTGCATCTGACTGTTAGCACGAGCCCCTCCACCCTTCTTCTCATGTTGAAACATAATCTCATTGAAGTCTCCACCGCAAACCCAGGGCCCAACATAACCACTATCCAAAACTCTGAGCAAATCCCACGAGTGATATCTATTCTCGTTCTCTGGCCAGCAATAAAAACCAGTGAACCTCCAATCATTCTCCCAAATACCTTTTTTAACAATGAAATCCATGTGATGAAGGGACATGGATTGTAGATCCAAGTCGATCTCCTTCTTCCAGAACATAGCCAAACCTTCAGCCCGCCCTTTTCTATCCACTGCAATCCCAGAGTATAGCGGGAACTTCCTCAACAACTTGCTTATTTCACCTCCATTAAGTCTTGTTTCGCACAAGAAGATAATAGAGGGGGACTCTCTTTTCACCATCTCTCGTAGTGAAGAGACGGCGCCGGGGTTGCCCAAACCCCGACAGTTGTAACTTATGCAACTCATGATGCCCGACGGGGCTGAACCTTGTCAGCCGCCGCCTCCGAGGATGCAGTCTCGAAGCCCAAAGACACCTTTCTGAACTTGGTATTGTGAACCTCCTTCTCTTGGTTGTCAATGTCCATCTCCACATTATCCTCCATAGTCTTCCTCTTACCTCCAGTAGCCGGTATCTCACCCTCAACCATAGCATTACTCCGAGCTAATCTTTTCCATCCAACTCTCGCAGCCTTGTTTCCATCGCATTCACCACTCAGCTCCTGCCCCTTTTCCCTAGGGGCCACCCCGTCTTCTTTGTTGCCAGTGACACCATTGATCTCCTTTCCTTGCTCAACCTTAGAACCCTGCCTCTCAGCTTGATCCCTTGTCCCTGATCCCTCATTCGTCTGCGTAGCCACCACCGCAATATTCTGAATCAAAACCCCACTGCTCTCAATCCCTTTGCTGATCAGACTATTGTTCGTCTTCTTCTTACCTTGTTCTTCTCCCAGCAGAGTTTCCAACTTCTTCTTCTCCATTTCTTTTTCCTCCTTTTGCTCTCTCCCAATCATCCTGCTAGTAGGTGCCCTTAGCCAGGATCCATACTATTGACCCGTCCCAACCCTGTTCTCTTCAGTAAAACTTGCGCAGTCTCTATCTATATGACCTATAATCCTGCAGCAGTAGCAAAACTCTGGGAGGTGTTAGTACCTAAAGCCAAGCCAAATCAGTTCGCCAATCCCAAAACCGATCTTCACTCCCCGAGGAAGGGGCTTGAGGACATTGACACTAACCCTAACTTTCATCGTCTCCCCCCCAGCCTAAATCTCCACCATCATCATATTCCATAAAAGCTCCCACTTTGTTTCCGATAACCTTTGCCACCATCTCATTTCTACGATTAATGGGTACATTTGTCACCTGAATCCAAAAAGAGGATGTTTCAAACCTTATTACAGAGGGCTTCTCCACACCTTTCAGTTCTTTCAGCGCTAAAAGGTGCCCATTGAAGTTCCATGGCTGGTTGATACGAATCTGGTATGACTCGTATGCCCCCGGAAAGGATCGTGGAAGAAAGGGAAGTCGATGGCGCTTCTAGAACTCTTCTAGGGTTGGATAAGTATTGAATCTTTCGATTCAACAAGAACTCGATGTCTTGAGAGTCCACTCATGGGATGAACGAATTCGATAGGTTGGCTTGATGACAGTTCGCTAACGAGAACAACTCCGGATCCAATCAGTAGAATGACGTCGAAGCAAAGGAAGGAGATTCAAACTCAACTAAAGCTCTGCTATTCAATTTCAACGTCTACAACAACAATGGTGAAGGTTCAACATATAAAGAGGCTGCTACTAACAATGACCTAAAAGTGCAGCCCTAATTCGGAATAAAAAAAAACAATTAAATAAATAAAATTTCTCAAATAAAGGAAAAGTTCGGACTTCTTCAGCGCAGGATCCGCGGTCGCGGCTTGGTCCTCCGCGGTCGCGGAAATACCTCTGTTGCACATCCGCGACCGCGGGAATAGTATCCGCGATCGCGGTCGCTGTAGCTCTGCGAGTTGGCTTGTATTGGATGCCCGCGAATGCTGCTGCAGAATTTCTCTAACCTCACTTCTCCATGGGGGACGCCAAGGCCTAGGACTCGTTGGTGATGTCGTTGCTAGGTCATCCTCTTGATATCGCTTCATTCTCCCCTTCTTAGCCTCGAAGCGTCCTCGCTTCGACCGTGTTGGTGCAGGGGGGAGAAAGTGATCAGCCATGTTAGAGTGTCTCCCCTTCTTAAGAATATACTCATTCGTTGGGAGCACTCCAAAGTCACTAATGTCGGGAATTGAACTCAACGGTTGCACAATTGGTGGGATGAATGTAGGTATTAGAACTCCACAAGGAGTCCAAGATAGCTTTGTAGGCACCGTTAATGGAGAAGGCGAAACGAGCACCAAAGGATTCTCAATTACCTGGGTGTAAATTTCTGATTCCTCTTCCTCAGAAATATCATCAGGAGCAATCAACACTTGGTTTGCAATAGGAACTGAAACTGACCCTTCAAGCACTGACTCTTCAACTATTGAATCCAAGGTTAAGACTGGTACCTGAATGAGCTCGGGTGCTGGGTTGGAATTATCTGATTCATCTTCCTCAACAACATCAACACGAGAAGATGCAATTTTGCTAGAACTGGGAACCAAAACTGAATCTGCATTTTTTGTTTCTAGGATTAGGACCGGTACTTGACGTTTGGCACACTCTGTTTTGCGCACAGATCTAGTTGGCAAACCAAAGACTCGGCGCTTCGTCCTCTCGGCATGGTCATGTGCACTTATTTCTGATGCAAAGTGGCGTGTCATGACATAAACAAGTTGCACCCAAGTTTCAACTGGTGCCCAACCACCCAAGTTTTTTTGTGGCAAATGGACAAATGTTTGGGGCCGAAATCTGGGTAGAAGTCGACGGGATTTTAGGGTTTATGGTTTGTGTGTGCGGAATTTGGTGGAGATAGTATGGAAAGGAATGGATATGAAGAGTTTAAGAATAACTACACCTTTAAACCGCTGGAAACTGATACCAATTGATACGAATCTGGTGCGAGGTAGAAAGGATAGTCTTCTAAACTCCTTCAAGGTTGGGATAAGTATTGAATCTTTCGATTCAACAAGAACTCGATGTCTTGAGAGTCTACTCAAGGGATGAACGAATTCGATAGGTTGACTTGATGATAGTTCGCTAACGAGAACAACTCCGGATCCAATCAGTAGAATGACGCCGAAGCAAAGGAGGGAGATTCAAACTCAACTAAAGCTCTGCTATTCAATTTCAACGTCTACAACAACAATGGTGAAGGTTCAACATATAAAGAGGCTGCTACTAACAATGACCTAAAAGTGCAGCCCTAATTCGGAATAAAAAAAAACAATTAAATAAATAAAATTTCTCAAATAAAGGAAAAGTTCGGACTTCTTCAGCGCAGGATCCGCGGTCGCGGCTTGGTCCTCCGCGGTCGCGGAAATACCTCTGTTGCACATCCGCGACCGCGGGAATAGTATCCGCGATCGCGGTCGCTGTAGCTCTGCGAGTTGGCTTGTATTGGATGCCCGCGAATGCTGCTGCAGAATTTCTCTAACCTCACTTCTCCATGGGGGACGCCAAGGCCTAGGACTCGTTGGTGATGTCGTTGCTAGGTCATCCTCTTGATATCGCTTCATTCTCCCCTTCTTAGCCTCGAAGCGTCCTCGCTTCGACCGTGTTAGTGCAGGGGGGAGAAAGTGATCAGCCATGTTAGAGTGTCTCCCCTTCTTAAGAATATACTCATTCGTTGGGAGCACTCCAAAGTCACTAATGTCGGGAATTGAACTCAACGGTTGCACAATTGGTGGGATGAATGTAGGTATTAGAACTCCACAAGGAGTCCAAGATAGCTTTGTAGGCACCGTTAATGGAGAAGGCGAAACGAGCACCAAAGGATTCTCAATTACCTGGGTGTAAATTTCTGATTCCTCTTCCTCAGAAATATCATCAGGAGCAATCAACACTTGGTTTGCAATAGGAACTGAAACTGACCCTTCAAGCACTGACTCTTCAACTATTGAATCCAAGGTTAAGACTGGTACCTGAATGAGCTCGGGTGCTGGGTTGGAATTATCTGATTCATCTTCCTCAACAACATCAACACGAGAAGATGCAATTTTGCTAGAACTGGGAACCAAAACTGAATCTGCATTTTTTGTTTCTAGGATTAGGACCGGTACTTGACGTTTGGCACACTCTGTTTTGCGCACAGATCTAGTTGGCAAACCAAAGACTCGGCGCTTCGTCCTCTCGGCATGGTCATGTGCACTTATTTCTGATGCAAAGTGGCGTGTCATGACATAAACAAGTTGCACCCAAGTTTCAACTGGTGCCCAACCACCCAAGTTTTTTTGTGGCAAATGGACAAATGTTTGGGGCCGAAATCTGGGTAGAAGTCGACGGGATTTTAGGGTTTATGGTTTGTGTGTGCGGAATTTGGTGGAGATAGTATGGAAAGGAATGGATATGAAGAGTTTAAGAATAACTACACCTTTAAACCGCTGGAAACTGATACCAATTGATACGAATCTGGTGCGAGGTAGAAAGGATAGTCTTCTAAACTCCTTCAAGGTTGGGATAAGTATTGAATCTTTCGATTCAACAAGAACTCGATGTCTTGAGAGTCTACTCAAGGGATGAACGAATTCGATAGGTTGACTTGATGATAGTTCGCTAACGAGAACAACTCCGGATCCAATCAGTAGAATGACGCCGAAGCAAAGGAGGGAGATTCAAACTCAACTAAAGCTCTGCTATTCAATTTCAACGTCTACAACAACAATGGTGAAGGTTCAACATATAAAGAGGCTGCTACTAACAATGACCTAAAAGTGCAGCCCTAATTCGAAATTAAAAAAAACAATTAATTAAATAAAATATCTCAAATAAAGGAAAAGTTCGGACTTCTTCAGCGCAGGATCCGCGGTCGCGGCTTGGTCCTCCGCGGTCGCGGAAATACCTCGGTTGCACATCCGCGACCGCGGGAATAGTATCCGCGGTCGCTGTAGCTCTGCGAGTTGGCTTGTATTGGATGCCCGCGAATCCTGCTGCTGAATTTCTCTAACCTCACTTCTCCATGGGGGACGCCAAGGCCTAGGACTCGCTGGTGATGTCGTTGCTAGGTCATTCTCTTGATATCGCTTCACTGGTGTTCCATCACCCAACTCTTATCTTTCTCACATAGGAACGGGAAGATTAGGATCCCATCTCCCAATTCTCTCATTATCAAGCCTTTTCTCGGCTTCCAAATGAACTCCATTGTTTTTTTGAGAGCTTTATAGTTTACTGGTTTGGTAGTCAAAGGCTTAGCAGCCAGCCCTAACCCTATTCTCTTCTCCTCAATTGCTTCAACCGGCCCTTCTATCAAAGTGACTTGTTGCTCCTCTTCAGTGAGAGAAAAAATTTCCATTTTCTGTAAAATCTCGTCTGCCATTTTTCGGAGAAAAAAGCACAATGGCACGGGGGAAGAGGGCTAAAGTGAAACAAGAAAAAGGAAGAGCAAAAGCTTCCAGATCCAAAAAGGCAGCTTTTTTAATTTCCCACCGTAATCAAAACAGCAAAAAGGTTGAAAAAAAAAACTGAACGTTGTTTCCAATCTAGAGAGGAAGGCCCAAAAACAGTAGCAAATCCACACGGGATTACTTAGACAAGGAAGAACCTAGACTAGAGAGAGTACCAACGGCTAGAAACTACAAACCCATAGGAGAGCGCAGGGGAGCGAAAACCTAGGGAGACAGAGTATTGTTCAACAGAAATTAACCGTATTTAAATCTTAACATTAGTTTGTTAATCTGATTTAAATATTCTAGGTTATATATTATAAGTTCACTTTATATGCGACATCACATACTTGTACAACTTTATGTACAAGTTTTATTTCATCTCATAATTAATTAACATAATTATAAGAAAATTCTCTTTATAGCAAATTACCAAAATACCCTTTTGAAAATGAGGGATTTTATAATAAATTTAATACGACAATAGGTAATTTAATAACATATTATCAATATGCTTGATTTTATTTACAGATTCATATGAAATCAACTAAGTTAATTTTGTGATAATTTGTCAACAAATAAATACAGTTGCTTATGCAGTTGGGTCTGTTGACAGATTTTGATGACACATTGACAAGTTTTTTTTAATAATTTCATAACAATCACACTTGATACTATGTCAAAAACTCCACCTATAGGCAACTAAGTGCACAAAGAACAATGATAATTTAATTGTTAAATATAAAATATGTAAACGTTGATAACGAAGTGCGCTATGCGTGCCTTCGTTTGTTTAAAAGAAACACTTTCTGACAACAAACTATTATGTTGTGAACAAGAATCTTAAATGCAAAATAACACAGACAAAAAAAGAAAACCGTCAACATCACTATCACACATTTATACCTGTCAACATAATAAAGATATCAAAATAGCACCCAAAAAAATATTGTCAACATAAATATATAAAAAAGAAAACAATGTCAACACAAATAAAAATAAAACAGAAACTCTGACAACAAAACTAAAAGCACAGTCAAGCATAAAAAAATGTGAATTAAGTTATTGATGCGGGAGCATCTAAGCTACCATCAAGAGCATCCGAGCTATCATCGAGGACACTTCGTTCTAAATCTAGAGATGTGCTAACCACTGGAGCAAGGGCTAAATACCGCTATGAACCATCATTGGAGTCATTGATTGTAGCCCGAGCTCGTATTGTAGCCATTCAAGCTCGTAGAGATCCGGTTCGAGTCAAGATGTGAAGTCAAGTGCTGAAGAGGAAATACACTAGACTTCAAGACGAAACTCTGGGATTTGGAATCACTCAATTCCGACCTCGGACGAGAGAGAACGTGCCGTTTGAAAAAGAGTTGTCGGTGACACGCTTGCGACCTATGCCATTATTTAATTTGGCACAAAAGTCGTAGCCAACGCACGGGCTGTGCGTTTTCCACACAGGCCGTGCGCGCAGGTCACTTTACCGAGATCTCTTTGTTTCTGATTGTTTTCGGGATTATTTCTTTTAATTGGTTTTTGCATTTTAGGAAATACATTTTATTAGTTATTTCTTTTATTATTGGCCACCTTATTAACTCTATATAAGGCTTGCCCTAGTTATTGTTTTAGGGAACCCAGATGATTATTATGAATTGAGAAAACGTTGTTATTGTTTTAGGGAACCAACGATCACCGTATGGGATAGACTTCAACGTTGTAGTAGAAGCTCCCACAAATTTGCGAAATTGATGGAAATGTTGAAGAATCCAAACTTACCAAAAACCAAAAGAAGGTTAAAATAAAATAAAAGAATTTAAATGAAAAGAAAACAACAATTGAATTGAAGAAAATGGATGATAGAATATATACCTCGAAAGATAGAGGATATCCATACAAAGTATACCAAACTCTTATCATTTTCGGTACGCCTCCTATACGTTTAACACTAAGTGGAGCATCTTATAACGCCAGAATAGTCTCAAGGTAGACTTACCTACCCCAGGAGTAGTTCACAACGACTTCCAAGTTGCTAGCAAACCTTAGGTACTTCTTTCTAACTGCTGAACCTTTCCTCTGAGGCATCAAAACACCTTCAACAAGAATAAGGTGAGCAAGAACCGTTTTCCGCTCACTAGTAGAAATCGCAAACTCCGCAATGATATCATCCAGGGCTAGGTTGCCAGAACCAAAGCTACAAACAATTGGGGCATCAGGAATAAGGTGGTCCTTGAATTCACAACACTTCAACCCCGTGATAGCAGCAAAATCTTGAAAAGAAAACGGAAGAAAATTGCCTTTCAAATTAAACCACATCTTGTACTTCTTCTTCGTCTTCACAACATGCATTAGGCATAGTGTACAACAATGTGAGTATACTTAAGTTGGGATGACAAATTAAGGATAGTTGAAAAGTCGCTATTAGAAAACTATAAATTCCCAATATCATCAAACTGCCCCTCAATCAATTCCATCAAATGAAATCTGTTATATGTTGTAACTTTAGGCGCCACAAATACATCATCGGAAGCTAAGAACTCAAGCTTTGATGCGTCCATGAGAAACTGTCAACACATACAAGATACAGATTGTCAAAATAATATAACAAAAAGAGATAAGCACATTGTCAACACATCTTAAAAAAAAACAATTAAACAACAACAAACTATCAACATGAAAAGCAAAACAAGAACTCGTCTCTCTACACACAAAAGAATATATAATTAGGTTTCACAACAACACTATCAACAAAAGATAGAAAACAGTAAACAAACAATATGTAAACATCTACAAAGGTAAACATGTACAATCTATCAATAAATAAGAAGAGTGAGACTACAACAAGTTGTCAACAAGAAAAGTAAACATATACAAACGTGAACTTGTACAATTTGTCACCAAAAAGAAAGATCCACACAACAAGAAACCCTCAACAATAAAAGTAAACATCTAAAACGTTAACATGTACAACGTGCCCACAAATGAGAAGATTGAGACAACAACAAACTGTCAATAATAAAAAGTAAACATATACAAACGTGTTTAGACAACAACAAATTGTCAACAATAAAAGTAAAACATCTAAAAACATCAACATGTACAATGTGTCAACAAATTTTTAATCTGATGATTCAGACAACAACAAACTGTAAGCATGTCATATTGAACAACACTAAACTACAAAACTTTAAACAAGAAACAATAAAACATAATCTAAACAATCAAACACAACAACTTGTCAACAAAAAAAACAGTTTGTAATAACAAAATCAGTACTTAAAACATGAAAAACAGATTTGAAAGACAGATTAATACGCATGGAACAAAACGAAGCCCTAAAATTCTAGGTTTTTAGAAAACGAACACACATTGAGACTTGAAACACAAAAAGACACAGAGAATCAAAAAAATCATTCAAACTAAGCAAATTTAGGAAGAAATAAGCAAACAAAGAAGATTAATACCTGATTTGCTCTGAAAAAACGAAAGTGAACTAAAAAAAGAGATTGAAAGCAGAGACGAGCACGAACAAAGCAGAAGAGAGAATGCAACGATCGGGAAGGAGAAAGATGAAGCAATCGAGCCAGAAGAAGAATAACGACACCGACAATATCAAGAACGACGTAGACGAAGGAGAAAGTATCGAGAATTTAGCTTTAGAGGGAGGAAGTCAAACGTTGTTTTTTAAGTGAATGGCGAAGAGAAGAGTGGAAAGGAAGAATGAGAGAGGACGCGCGAGTTGGCATGGAAAATGGGAAAATTGTGAGCGCGTGATGTTGTTGGGTATAAACTTACAATTTAGTAGGAGATTGTAGTTAACATACACTATAGTGCCCAATGAGGCATTTGACACAAATAGTTCACTGGTTAATAACTACACACATGCACTTAATACTTTAGTGGGCCATGTAGGACTAAGCACAAATGGAAAGGTTTCATCTTGTGTTTTGTCCCCTTTATTTAAAGGCCTTTACATTTGGGCTTTGATAGAACAACCAAAATCACAAACGTGCAAATAGCTCTTAAATCGGAATGTAAATGGTGGTTCAAGGCCGAGAATCTTTTCTGTATCCCATCCATATTTAGCATCTCGTTCTCAAGCCCCATTCCGCATTCTAAAGTTAAAATTATCCCCATTTTTTCTCATTTGTCTTTTTATGGGGCGTTAGCTGGTGATCTGAGATGTTTTTCTTATGATGTACACAACATTTTGCATATATCTTTAGTAATATTACTACTAAAAAAAGCCTAATATAGCATGGAATAAAACTCGGGCGTTCTATAAGGGTGATATATCCTTAGTTTGAGAAAACTTGTCATAGAATATAACCCGGACCTCACTAAAATAACTCGCACGCTCACACGCCTGGGTTATATATACATTTATTATATATCGCAACTGAACTATCTGGATTATTTATAAATTAACAATATTAAAATCCGGATTATTTTATACTACTTAATCCTTCCCCAAAATACCCTAATACAACAATCTCTCCCTAAAATTGAGCATCGTCGATCATCCATAGCACCTCGACTGACTACCGCACTGTTCCTCGGGCTGGTTCGACGGCCTCTCCGCCTTAGTTTGTGACGACTCCTCTGTTCGTCGACGTTTGCTTCTCTGTTTGTCGACGTCTCTGTTGGTGTCTTTTGATCGTTTCACCAGGTAATTAACGTTGCTTCTGTCTCGCTCTCTTGCTTGAATTCGTTCCCCGTTTGCTTTCATTAGTTTGTAGGTAAAAGCGATGGATTGTGTTACCACATAGCATGTCATTGTGTCACCAGGTAATTAAGGTTGAATTCGTTTTCCCGTGGTCGCTGCTAATACTCAATTACTTGTAGGCAGAGGCGGAGCCAGGGGTGTGCCCAGGGGGCAGTGGCCCCTTCTTTTTCTCTGGTTAATTTATATAGGTGTAAGTTCATAGAATGACTACACATTACTAAGTTGTCTCTTGTTCCGGGTTCGAATCTTGAAGAGAACCCTTTAACTCTTTTTTTTTCAATTGTACAGATGTGCTTTACCTTTTCTTTTCAAATGAAACACTCATTTTCTGTTATTTTTTTGTTTGCTTTGGTTTTCTATTATCCGGTTTTGTATTACATTTTTCCTTACACAATTTAATGTATCAAACATAAATATAGGCTCCATCTATATGCACACGTTTTTTGGGCTAAATGCACACTATTCTGTGCGGTAACATTAGCAGCACACTTCTGTGCGGTAACTGTTAACGCACCAATTGGTTCCGGGGCATTGTTGGAAATTTTCTGAAACCTACACGAAGCGGGTGCGGTAATAATTACCGCACAGATCTGTGCGTTAACAATTACCGCACCGGATTAATACGAGATTAAGCAAACAAAAATTTAACTTCTGATTTACTTAAAACCTGTGCGGTAATTGTTACCGCACATGATTTTTTTATATAAAAAAAAAAAAAATTAAAAAAATAATAATTAAATAATGAATAAACCTGTGCGGTAAATGTTACCGCACAGGCTTTATATATTAAAAAAACAATAAAGTGGTGCGGTAACTCTTACCGCACCATATTTTACGTATTAAAAAAATATAAAATGGTGCGGTAAATCTTACCGCACCAAGTTACATATTTTTAAAAAAAAACTTTCCCTCTCCCCGACCTTCTTCCTCCTTCCTCTGTCAAAATTCGCCGCCGCCAAACCCTAAAAGTCGTCGGCCGTCTTCTCTTCCTTTTCCCGCCGATTAACCCATCAAAACCTTCAATAGAGGATGGATTCGAGTTGCCCCGACCATGGCGGTTCTTCTGGCCCCCAAAATCCGCCCGAAGTCCCCCCGCAGCAGCTCCAGCAATGGAGGTTCCGTCGACGACGACGCTATGGCTGGCTGTGGAGGAAGAAGAAGAGGAGGAAGTGGAGGTGCCACTGAGGTACAGTGGTGGTGCCCGGAGCCGGCCCGATTCTCGATGAAGACCCGATCCGGTTTTGTTTGGATCCGATCCAGTTCTGCCTCAGCCCGCCCCATTACCCGAAGCCCAACCCGCCCCGATACCCGCAGCCCAACCCACCTCGATACCCGCAGCCCAACCCGCCCCGAGGCGAAGAAACCGAAAGCGACCCCCCCAAAACCTCGGTCCTCGGCCCGCTACTCGAGCAAATAGAAGGTTGAATACACAAACCGAGGCGCAACCGGAAGCTTTTGAGACTCCCGTAGATCTACATCAAGTATGTATTTTTTATTAAATATTTTTAACGTTTTTAATGCTTTTAAATAATTTAATTATTTTATTTCCTAACGTTATGAGATTAATTATTTAATTTCATAATGTTATGAATTTAATTATATTTCATAACGTTATGAAATTTTTTAATAAATTTCGTAACGTTATGAATTTAATTATTTTATTTCGTAACGTTATGAAATTAATTTATTTATTTCGTAACATTATGAAATTATTTTATTTGGTAACGTTATGAAATTAAGTAATTTATTTCGTAACGTTATAAAATTATTTTATTTGGTAACATTATGAAATTAATTAATTTATTCGTAACGTTATGAAATTAATTAAATTTCGTAACGTTATGAAATATTATAATTTCATAATGTTATGAAATATGACATTCTATATTGTAACATTAATGAATTAATTATTTTATGAAATATGACATTCTTCTTCTCTTATTTTGTAACGTTATGAAATAAAATAATTTCATAACGTTATGAATTATAAGTATATATAGTATTGAAATTAGGCGAATTATAACGTTAATTTCGTAACGTTATGACCAAAATGTGTAGAAATTAGAGATGATTTTGATTAGGATTGACGTTACGACAACTGTCTGTAACGTTACGACGTCATGAACAAGACGTTATTTTTGTAACGCTATGAAAATAACGTTACGCTATAACAACAACATTAGGGTGTGCGAGATACGATGGCTTCTAGTGGGTTTGTCCCGGGGGCTCGTGTTGCTGCAGAGCGTGTTAGGAGGACGAAGATTACAGCGTCCATACATCAGAGTTTTGCTACTGCTCGAGACCAGCTGATAGCTTCTAGTTCGACACCCACTATTGTTACTGGGGCAGTTACAGATACTGGGTCAGTTACAGATACTGGGGCAGTTAGGGATTCTGGTGTAGTTGTTGATCTGTCTGCTGATGATGAGGGTTACAGTGAGAGTGAGGAGGAGGATATGGACGTCGATGATACAACTGTTGATTTGGATGATGATATGCTGGGAGACGGTGAGGGTTTAGGTACAAATTATATTGTATCTTTTCCCGAGATACTGACAGATCAGCTTAGGAGAGACGACCCTCCTATTATTTCGGATGACCATGCTGGTATGGGCCCTTCATCGCCAGTTGTTACTGATTTAGCACCTTCGTCTCCTACGCCAGATGTACCACCTCCCCCGACTGATGATGTACCGCATCCGGCTCCTACCGCTACTACTGCTGCTGCTGCACCACATGTACCACCTCCCGCTGCAGATCCTGTACCACCTCCCGATGCACCTTGGATGAGAGGAGGTCCTGTTACAAATGAGTTGTTGAGGAGTTAAGAGACGCACATCGTCCGGGCTATTTATGAGCTTACAGTTGTTGATCCTCCCGCACCCGTGATTCCAGCTGGCCCCCGTCCTCTTCCCCCATTTAGACAGAGACAACAGAGAGGCCGAGGAGGCCGAGGAGCTCAGGCTGATCATGATGTTGCTGATGCAGACGCAGCTGATCCTCCAGCACGAGGTAGACGCGCTCCACGCGGAGGACGAGGATGTGGACGTGCTGCAGAGCCTGCTGATCTTCCAGAGGGAGAGGCTCCTCTTGATTTGGTATGTATTTGAACTATAATGTTCATATGTGAACTATTTTGGCATTCTGTAGAAGTAACTGTTTTATTTTTTTACTTTTTTTTTCAGACACGGAAGGTCGTCAAGGTTCACTTCCACACCTCCTACTGCACTCCACTAGAGGATTTTAGGAGACATGGTCCAGATTCGTGGTTTCAGCTTGCAGAGCGATCTGGATTGACTGATCTACGATATTTCGGGTCTGGTCCTGTCGATCATGTCTTGGTTTCTGCTTTCGTCGAGAGATGGCACCCAGAAACCAACACATTTCATTTTCCATTTGGAGACACCACCAGAGAGGAGGCCTGCAAATATCGATGAGTTCATGAGGCGTCTCCTTGGAGTTTTGACTGACGAGGCTCCACAGATGGCTCCAGCTCTTGTTCGTCAATCTCAGCTTTTTCGGCATTCAATCCACGAGGAAGGGCAAGGTAGTGGGCAAGGTAGTGGGCAAGGTAGTAGGAATGAGGGTCGTGACTTGGAGTGATGTATAGTTTGTTTGGATACTATGTTTTGGTAATGTTTGGTTCACTTTTGCTTATTTATTTTGGGCATTTCTTAAAAACGCGAGAAAATGGTCACAATCGCAAACAATAATTAAAAACTACTAAACGTGACTAATAACGACAAATAACGACTCAAAACGAACAAAAACCACCAACTACGAATCGAAATGACTAAAAACGACCAAGTACGTCAAATATTGATAAATGGTTCAAAACGTTTCGAAAACGAAAAAAAACCCGACTCAAAACTATATAAAACAAGCCAAAATGTAATTTGAAGCAATTCTGAAAAACTTGTCAAAATGTGGCCAAAATAATGCCATAATATGGCCAAAATGAGCAAAACTTAGCAAAACTTAGCAAAACTTGAGTTTTTTGAAAACGACCAAGAATGTCAAATATTGATAAAAATGGTTCAAAACGTCTCGAAACGACTAAGAAACTTTAAAAACCGATTCAAAACGATATAAAATAAGCCAAAATGTATTTTGAAGCAATTCTGAAAAAGTTGTAAAAATGTGTCAAAATGTGGCCAAAATGATGTCATAATATGGCCAAAATGAGAAAAACTTAGCAAAACTTGAGTTTTTTGAGAACGACGAAAAATGACTAAGTACGTCAAATATTGATAAAAATGGTTCAAAACGTCTTGAAACGACTCAGAAACGAAAAAACCCGACTCAAAACGATATAAAACAAGCCAAATCGAAATGTGGATAATGGATAATGGATAATGGATAATGATTAATGGATAATGGATAATGGATAATGGATAGTGGATAGTGGATAGTGGATAGTGGATAGTGGATAGTGGATAGTGGATAGAGGATAATGGAAAATGGATAGTGGATAGTGGATAGTGGATAATGGATAATGGATAATGGATAATGGATGTCATATGTGGATAGTTTGGGCACATATCATTTTAACGCCTTGAAACGATAAAAATCGAAATTTTGAAATTGTAACATGACAACAAATAGGGCCAATAGTTGTTTTCATTTGTCGGAATCGAAAAATTATTATCGAAAACGTCAACGGGCCTAATAAGGCCTAATGAATTTTGAATGAGGCCCAAACACAAAAAACGACATAAAACGGCTTAATAAGACCTTAAAACGTAAAAGTCAAGAAATGTAACATTAATATTTGAGCATTACCAATCAAACGCTATCGTTTTTATAAGAAATTAACAACATTAACACTTAGAAGTATGAAAACGAAGACATTCACCTATATGCTATTACTCTCAAGTATATAAGTTGTATAGTTATACTCATATGTGTGTGATACCACTTCGTTACTAAAATGAAGTTCATATAATGTTATTATTTCATCATATAACATTAGTTTAACACTATTGTTATCGTTTAACTCAACTTACCTCGTATTTCATTAGTATAATATGATTTTTTATCATATAACTCTTCGTAATCTCATATTACATTAGTAAAACTTGATAAAATCATTCACAAAACTCTCAATAACGATATATTTCAGTAGTATAACATTACTTTGGCTCATAAAACTTTTAATAATATCAAATTGTATAAGAAAACAACATAAAAAATGAATTTTTATGTAATTAGGGTTGGTACTACAACATTTACCGCACAAGCCCTAATACCCTAAACCCTACAAACACCAGAAACCCAGATTTTGGGTAAAAGGGTTGGTGCGTTAACAATTAACGCACACATTCTGTGCGTTAATTGTTAACACAGATTCTGGTGCGTTAACCATTAACGCACACACGCACCAGAATGTTGGGATGGGCTGAATTGTTGGGCTGGGCTTTTTGTGCTGGATCTTGACGAAGTTGTGAAGCTGTGTTATCAGTTGTGCGTTTATTGCTAACGCACCACCACATTTTGTGACGTTTATACAGCTAGCACACAACTGTAAATCACTTATTTGCCTTGAGTGTGTTACAGCTACTACACAGTTGTAAGTCACTTTTGGATGGCTGAATTACGTTATTGGGCCTTTGCTGTTGTGGACCTTTTGTCTACATCGGCCCAAATCTAAGTTACCCTAGTAAAACCTCGTCTATAAATTCACTGCCTCAGTGAACCCTATTATCTCATTCTCACCGCGCCGTAAAATAATTAGGTTTGAAGTTCTTACTCTGTATTTTAATTACAAGTCTCATTTTTACTAATTTTGTTAGATATTTTCATAGTTTCTAACATGTTTTCCTACTTTGTATTACAGATTCAAACAACCATGGCATCATCTTCATCCTCCCCAGTTCCAACAGAAGGCAGTGAGATCCAGTGCCCGAGTAGAAGGTGCTCAAAGATAATCAAGGTGTTCACTGTTAATGACAAGAAAATCCCCATACGTATGGACGAAGGTTTGTTACATGCGACTGTAACTATAGGATCGTGTATCTTGAGCCAGAATACGACCATCATCATCTCCGAGTCATGGCCAAACTGTTGAAGGAACACGCTGACATGGAGCTTAAACTACATATTTTTCACAGGTTCAAGGATAGAGAATCAGCATTATTCCACCTTGGAGTGAACTTTCCCAATGAATATGGTCGTGGTCCTCCTTCCCCTGATTCTGATTAGGATGTAATGTTGTTATGTGTCTTGAAAGTTGTTTAGTCTTTGTTAAGTCTGTGTTTAGGTTGGGTCATCAAAGACCATTTGCCGAGTGGTAAGTGCTTGGTTCACCGTCGCCCTAATCAGGTCCATCTGAACTATGACCGCATGGTGGATCCTCACGATCACTCTGTTGAAGCCGCCTCTATTAGAACCCACAATTTCTTTCAACACCTTATGCATCCCCTCGACTATAAATAAACACAATTTCTACACGTTAGCAGAAGTAATATGGTGGTCCAAATTAACAACTAAACAAACAAAGATACCTGTTTGTAGTCCTTGTGTGAAAGTGAAGAGTGTAGTCCGTCCACGCTCTAACTATGAACTTCTTGTACGGAGTAAACTAGTACTTTTCAATGTAACCAACAATGCCCTTCTTCCATGAATCTCTCAGCTTACTCAGCCTCTCTTCGTAGATTTGTTCAGTGCTCGAGCAAAATATCCCCCAACATTGCGTAACAAAGTTCTCCGCCCTTTTAGTATTTTTAATCACTTTTTCTGCGTGTCACTGTATGTCGTGCTTAATGTTCACCCAACACAATAGTTGCTTGACTTCAGTGTCTTTGAACACAAGTTTGATTGCTCTCAACAAAGCCTTCTCACAGTCGGTCATTATAGCCTTCGGCATCACTCCCAAATTTCGACACAACTCATGAACGCACATCATCACAAACTTGTAATGCATTATTGTTTCCTGAACCATGAATGCATATGCGATGTTGAACGTCTTGTGCGTGCAAGTGAAACCAACCATCTCCATTAAAGCCATATCATACCTATTTGTATTGTATGTGGCGTCCATGATAATCACGTGAGGAAACTTCCTGAACAAACGCATCGACTCCGGGTGAGCAAAAAAAAGGACTTCAACCTCATTCGTCTTCGTGTTCCTCAAAGGTTGACAAAAATACTTGTTCTCTTTCAGAAAATTTAGAGACCACTGAGTAACTGACAATTCACCACGATCTTCAAAATTGATCTTCTGCAAAAAATTGGCAATCTGCTTCATGGATGTCACATTTTGCGGGTCTCTTTTCCTAAGCTGAATAAATATGTTTTTTGGCATCTTGCGATCATCCCCCGCTTCCCTTGCTATTTTCTCCTCCTCTTTGCTCATTCTACCCATGAATGAATTCCCATGAAAACTAGTAGGAAGGGTGTGGTTGTGACGACCTTCTACAACATTCACAATCCATTTATAACTATATGGCCCTTATTTGATACGAACCCCATATAACTCGAATGTACAACCACATTTCTTCGATTTTCGGTCACGAATTCTCGGAACCGGCAATTCTGGATTTTTTAAATTCACTTTCGGCCTACCCGATCTAGGTTTTCCAAACCTATCGCATACTAAATCAACGCAGTATTTTCTAGATGTACGATGTACCAAAACTATCATCAAATCTCTTGCTCTCTATTTTGTCCATTCCATCATCTCTTCCTTACTATCCCACATTTGCGCAGTACTAAAATGTGGTCTAAAGTGTTCTTCCTATATTGATTAAACTACATTATTTAGATACGAAATTTTAACTAATTAACCTAAATATCATGCAATTAAATACAAAATTTTAATTCATAATATACTAACCAAAATCGGTAACGGAGTCCAATCGTCTAATGCAATTGATACATTTGCTTCGCCTTCTTCCTCTCCTTCGACTTCTTCTTCGTCCACTTCCTCATCGACTTCTTCGTCTACTTCCTCTTCTTCATCCACTTCGTATTCTTCTTCCACGACCCCTGATATCCAATTGTCGTTACCATCATCCTCACTACTCTCATAATTATAAGACATTATGGTGTGCATTGCAAAACTTCAACAAGAGAGCCCTTGTTTATATACAAGCAAAAAAATGCCTGTTTACATTTTTAGACCGTTGGTGCGGTAATAGTTAACGCACCAACGAACATAAAATTCCAACGAGCATTTTTTCAAAAAAATCCTGTGCGGTAACTATTACCGCACAGATATAATAATATTTTTAAAATTTTATTTGTTTTTTCAAATAATTATTAAAAAAAATAAAAACCTGTGTGGTAACATTTACTACACAGGTTTATTCATTATTTAATTATTATTTTTTAAATTTATTTGTTTTTTTAAAAAAAAATCCTGTGCGGTAACAATTACCGCACATGTTTTAAGTAAATCAGAAGTTAAATTTTTGTTTGCTTAATCTCGTATTAATCTGGTGCGGTAATTGTTAACGCACAGATCCGTGCGGTAATTACCGCACCAGCTTCGTGTAGGTTTCAGAAAAATTTCCAACAATGCCCCGGAACCAATTGGCGCGTTAACAGTTATCGCACAGAAGTGTGCTGCTAATGTTACCGCACAGAATAGTGTGCATTTAGCCCGAAAAACGTGTTCATATAGACGGAGCCTAAATATATAGCTGACTAGCAAACTAGTTTTTCCTTAACTAATTTTTTTTTGACAAAAGATAAATAACCTATGTATTAATCGTTTTACAATGGTATTATATAGATTAGTTATGATGTAACTATAAAAGATTGGATTTTGTATATGTATATATCAAATAGTTAAAATGTATTATATTTTAGAGGTAACATAAGAATAATTAATTTAAATACCTAGTTAATTATGACAATTCTCATTGTTCGCAAGTATTTTATCGTTTAACGCTTTATCGATCGTCGTTAAAATTAGTGTTGCCCACCTTTTTCATTTTTCTGGCTCCGCCAGTGCTTGTAGGCCGGTGCTTCTTGGGTCTCACTCTCTTTTCCGTAAACAATTACTTGGTCTGTGCAAATACATTGTGTGGTGGAAAATTCAGATCCCTAATCTACTTCTCTCTGTCCCTTTTTTATGTTCCCATTTCTCATTTTTGGTGTCTCAATTTGATGTTCTCATTTCCATTTTTAAACGCAAATCTTTACCAATATACCCTCATCAAAACCCATTAATTTTCCCCAAAACCACAACAATCCAAAATACACTTTAATTTTTCTCTCTCCCATTATTTTCTCACTCATCTTAACCCTTTAATTTCTCATCTCTCACTATTCTCTCATCCCAATACACCTTCTCTCTTATTTTCATCCCTCTCTCTCCTCTCTCCTCTCTCCTCTCTTCTCTCTTCTCCTTAAATCCTGTACAAAGAAGGAAAATTAAAACTTAATTAAACAACGGAGGGAGTACTACTTAAAAGGCTGGCCTTTCCTAATGTACGGTAAATCTACTACGTAGTTCTAATTTTTACATTGCCCTTCCCGTCTATTTATCCATCGGGTTGCAACCGGGCAGCACCCATTTTGCGCCCGGCAGCACCCCCTCGTTCGGAACCCCATTCCGAACGAGGGGAAAAATTATTTTTTTTAAAAAATTTCGTTTCTCGTTCGGAATGGGGTTCCGAACGAGAAACGGTTCATTTAAATAAAAAAAAAAAATAATGCCAAACCGGTTCGCATATTGCGAACCGGTTTACACCTCGTTCGGAACCCCATTCCGAACGAGGATTTTTTTTTTTTATTATTATGACGTCACACCTCGTTCGGAATGGGGTTCCGAACGAGGTGTAATTTTTTTTTTTTAATTATGACGTCAGCATCTCGTTCGGAACCCCATTCCGAACGAGGTGTGACGTCATTTTTTTTTAATATGCCGTCATATCTCGTTCGGAATGGGGTTCCGAACGAGATGCTGACGTCATAATTAAATAAAAATTAATCCTTGTTCGGAACCCCATTCCGAACGAGATTCGGCAAAAATTTTTGAAAATGCGAACGGCTATATTTTGACGGAGTCTATAAATTCGGGAGTTGTATGACCAAATTATCAAACCCAATCGGAAGAAACACAAAAAATGACGTCTGAAAGCGATTCCACTAATTCTTCAAGGGCAGGTAGTTGGAAAGAAGGACGGGAGTGTTCTTCTAGTGAGACGTCGGTGGAGGAGGAGGTTGATTTGTCTGCGCCGGTAGATGATACATATTTCCAAGTAAGTATTTGTAAACCTTTTTTTTATAGCGTTTCATTATAATTTATTTTATTGGTATAGTAGTATTGATATTTGAGTAATTTTAAATAGGGATACTGTAGTGATGAGGAATATTTAAAAATCGACTATAGTGCCCATTTTACGACTAGTGAGAGATTTCCTACTATGGATCTTCTGAGAGAGTGGGTTAGAAAGGTCGGTTATGAGTTGTGTATGGTTATCACCACGAAATCATCAATGGCCAACAAGAGGATATTTCTGCACTGTGAGCAATCCGGTAGTTATAGAAAACATGGAAAGAACATTAATCTTGAAGGAGATGTAGCAGAACCATCGTCGCAGCGTAGCAACCTTAGTAGGTTAAGGAAGTACAATTGTCCTTTTATGTTAAGAGGATATTATCGACGAGCAACTCTTGTTGAGCCGCCTGGGTGGATACTAAAAGTTGAGAAGGCATGTCACAACCACTGTCTTTCCAGCAGCTTGATTGGCCATGCATTTGCTTCGAGGATGACGGGAGAGCAGAGACGAAAAATAATGATTGCATCAGCAGCCGGGGCAATGCCGAAGGTTATTTATACACAGCTGCTTCAGGAAAATCCGACTTCCACAATATCAAGAAGGCAAGTGTACACTGTGAGGGAAAAGGAGAGGAAGAAAGCATTGGCAAATCTAACCGTGACCCAGTGGTCATTAGATTTCCTCCATCATAGAGGTTATCGTAAAGACATTTACCACGAGACGAATCCGGAGACGGGGGAGAAAAAGTTGGCAGCGTTTTTCATATCTCATCCGGATTGTCAACATTTGTTGAGAATGTTCCCTCGGGTGGTGATCATGGACGCGACGTACAAGACTAATAGGTACACTAAAATTCCTTATTATGAATTCAAATACCGTTATAGAATTATAATTATTAATATACCCTCGTTGATAGGTATGGTTGGCCGTTACTTCAGTTTGTTGGATTCAATTGCACCAACTATACATATTGTATTGCGCTAGCGTTCATCTGTTGTGAGACAGCCCCATACTATGCATGGGCATTGAAACGGGTCAAGTATTTGTTTCGTGCACTCGAAGGACCGGATTGCATCATGTCTGATCGAGAGCTGGCAACAATTAAGGCGGTTGACCATGTATTTTCTAGTGTGCGTCATATGCTTTGCCATGTCCACGTTGATCGGAATGTTAAGGCATTTGCTAAATTGAACAACCTGGACGAAAAAAGTGCATCTGCTAGCGTTCGACGGGTGATGCGGTCTCACACAGAGAAGCAGTATGAGGAGAGACTTGATCACTTCCGGAAAACATGGAGGAATGGTCATCTTGTACAATATGCTGAGAGCACATGGTTTACTCCCCATAAAGAAAAACTTATAGCTGCGTATTGCGATGATATACGCCATTTTAGCACAAGAACGTCTAACAGGTAAGATATTTGAATTTGTTTTTAACGAGAATGATCATGACATTCGGTTGGCTAAAATGTTTAACATGTACAATGTTGTTGTCAGGGTTGAAGGTCAACACTCGATGTTGAAGCATATGTTTGATTCAGCTGTTGGAGGGTTCGACACTTTAGTGCAACACATTGACAATATGTTTGTCGATCAGCACCGTCGAATACGGGCCGAGATGGAAATGTCCAACCATACTAGCCCGAAGGAGATACAAGACGGGCCTCGGTGGATCAAGACTATATTCATGCGCATATTGAGGAAGTGCTCCGACAAGTGTTTGAGAATGCTACTGAAAGAAGTCCTTAAGGCAAAGGAGGGAAAGATATGTGGCCCATGTGAGGATCCTTGGTGGGAATCAACACTCGGATTGCCTTGCCCACACAGGATTAAGGTGTTTGTAGAAGAAGGAACGCCATTGTTGCCGAGCGACATTGATATCTTCTGGAAGCAGATCAAGTGGGAAGGAGTGGAATTGAAAGACTTCGACTCTGACGACGACGTGCAATTGACTGCAGATAAGGTTCTTATGGATGATTTCTTTGAAGGGGTGTTTACCGGTAACGTTGATGATTTCGATATGAAGAGGATGGCTGATAAGTGGCGTGAGTGCAAGGATCCTTCTTCAGTTGATGTCCAGGACCCCCCTCGGGGAGAGACGAAGAGAGGAAGGCCTAAGATTCATGCGAAGAAGACGGGTACAAAGCGAGATCCGGGTTGGGATGAGAGGGCTCAAGCTAAGAAGGATAAGGAGAAGGCAGAAGCAAGGAAAAAGGGGATGAAAGAGGAAGAGGGTGCAACTGTGCCACCGAAAGCCGATTCACAAAAGAAATCGTCGGTTGCATCCAACAGAGCTTCAAGCGGGGCCACGACCGTAAAAGGGAGTGCAACTAAACCACCGAGGGCAAGAGGAAATGCTAGATCGAAATGTAGCGGTGGCAATTCAATCATTTATCTCGACTTCGACTGGGGGATAGATAATATAGACCTTTTCATGCTCGCATACATAGCTGCTGTGGAGAAAGTAGGTGATGACGGTCATTGTGGTTATCGATCCCTCGCTCGCTTACTAGGTAAACCAGAGCAACAGTTCGTTGAAATCCGATTTGATCTTTCGAAGCACCTCCAACAAAACGGGCATATGTATCATGAGATGCTAGAGGGTTTCAAGACTATCCCGCAACTCATTCGAGAAGTGAATCACATTCGATCGCCATGCTCTCCTGAATTCTGGATGTGCACACCTACAATGGGATTGGTATTTGCCACGAGGTATCAAGTTGCACTAGTGGTGTTATCATGGTTTGGTCCTTGTACATGTCTTCCGATGTTTGCTCCTCCCGGTTCAGAGCCTCCTACCACGGTGTTCGCCATTGCACATGTAGGCAGACGCAACCATTACGTACCGGTACGCATCGATATTTTCCGCTCTTGTACCTTATTTCACATATGTTATTTAGCATACAATAACAATTTTGTTTTGACAGATTTGGTTGGTTGATGACAATTGTCCAATTCCACCCCCTCCAAGGCAGTGGAGTATCTACAAACAGCCATCGGTGGACGGATGGGAACAGCGCTTTCAGAGTAGATTCGACAACTACGTATCCGAGAGAGAGTTTCATGGTGGCGGTCCCATAATGACCTAAATCTTGTATTTGTTTGATTAATGTTCGTATTAAGTATGTTGTTTGTTGACTTGATTAATGTTTGTTGAATTATATATGTTTGTTTAATGTTTTGGTGGACAATTTATAAATGTTTGAGTAATTTTTTTTCCAGAATGATGTCAACATAATCATAGAAGCATTAATATTGAAACAACAACACAATTGAAAAAGAACAGCACGAGTACAACGCAGACGGTGAACAACTAACGATACAGGAAATTAAAAATACTTAATTCTCTATTTGTTACGTGTTGCTGCCAATTCTGCAGCAAGTGCAGCGTTTTCCTCCATGAGCTCGGTGTTTTTGGCTTTCAGTTCATCTATTTCGTTGGCCCATTCTTTTGTTCCAATCCTCAGCAGCTCCATCCCTTCCTCAATTCCTTCAGCCTTTGACCAGTTGCATAAGTTGTCTGCATTTAGTTCTTCAATAACGACCCTTGCACGACCTGTGTATGGTGGATCGATCCAATGTTTGTATTTGAACCCTTTCTCTTCCTCTTCTTCAGTAAGAGCATCCCAACATGCATCCGGACATCCCCAAAATCTTCTCCCATAGTTGACCTTGTCCCACTCTATTTGTTCGGTACACATATGCACCGTGGGCTTTTTCTGACACCAACACAATTTCGGACCAGGATCCATTGTCGAGGAAGAGGCGGGAAATAGAGTTGGACGATTTGGATACATATCGAAATTTGAGAGAAAATAAATATAATGGAATGATAGTGAATGTGTGTTTGAAATGGTTTGTTTTGGAGGTATTTATAGACGAAAAGATAAGATGTGTGACGGAAATATCTGACCGGGTCCCACACCATCTCGTTCGGAACCCCATTCCGAACGAGATGCTGACGTCACCATCTCGTTCGGAATGGGGTTCCGAACGAGATGGTGTGGGACCCGGTCAGATATTTCCGTCACACATCTTATCCCAAACAGATCTTATATTTTCGTCTATAAATGGCAGCCATGCGGTGAGTCCCGGATTTGCATCTATATCTATGTCCCGGATTTCTTTAACGTCATAACCGTGCAAACCCAATGCCGCCTCTAAATATTAACCCGATACCCCAAGATGACGATGATGACGATCATGTAGTTGAAGATGGTGGTGAAGACGATGAAGACAACGAAGGTGAAGACGACGGTGACGACGAAGGTGAAGTCGAAGGTGAAGACGAAGGTGAAGACGAAGGTGAAGACGAAGGTGAAGACGAAGGTGAAGACGAAGGTGAAGTCGAAGGTGAAGTCGAAGGTGAAGACGAAGGTGAAGACGAAGGTGAAGTCGAAGGTGAAGTCGAAGGTGAAGACGAAGGTGAAGACGAAGATGAAGACGAATCGGAAGAAGAACATGAAGATGATTATGATGACGTTGAAGAAGACGGTGGGGAAGAAGATGATGATGATGATTAGAAATGGTCACGTTTATATACTTTGTAATGCTCAGTTGTGTTGTCGTCTTGTTACAACAAAGGACATCAATAAAGATATTTCCAACAAAGATATCATGTTGGTAGAACACTTGAAAACCACATCAAAAGACATACTAAATTGCAACAAAGAAGTATCTCGAGCTGAGAAGCAAAAAATTGAAGACAAACTCAAGTAAGTGATAATGGTTAAATCTTTCACTTTCACTTTCACTTTCACTTTCACGGATTGCTACACTTTCACCTACAAGTGGAAGACAAACTCAAGGTATTTTCTTTTATTTATCAACTCTACAATACTTTATGATTAATCAAAGTAATGAGAGTATGAGACTTTATGAGACTTGATATTTAGCCAAAGTTATTTTTACCTCTTTTTTTTGATGCTCTTTCAATTGAAAATCAGTTTTTGGATACTAGTACTGTATTAAATTTGAGACTGACCATGCATGCAAGTTAAAATTCAGTTTTCAGCCATTGAACAAGCTATCCATCATTTTAACATATCAATTTATTTAGTTTTAATCAAGTTAAAATTCAATGTTTTTGTTTGTACTGTGGATCGTTGATAAGTACTCTTGTTTCAGTATGAGGGATAAATATACAAGATTAATGTTGTTTAAATCTAACAACTATTATTTGGAGGAAATACTAAATTAAATTGATTGAAACGTAAGGAAACCAAATAATATTCATTATAACTTAAACAACAAATACAACGATTCAAATCCCCCAATAAGGTTCCGACCCGTAACCCACATTATCTTCCCATTCATTACGCCTTGCTTCTTGTTCCGGATGGCCTTGTCCCGCACCCATCCTTGCCCGCTCCCATATAGAAGGTGTGGCTCTCTCTTCTGCACTCCTGGACGACTCTGCTTGTGACATCCGTTGAGTTTGAGTGACCTCCTCAGCTGTAGGCGGATCGTCGATACTGAGCATCCGAATGTAGGCAGCCAAATTCTCCAGATTTGCCATCCCCTGTTGGTGATGTGTCCGCATAATAGCGAGTGTCGTCGATACACGCTGCAATACCAACACATAATTAGGAGATGGGTCATATAGAAAACACAATACCAACAAATAAAATAATATAAGAATTACCCGGTTGAAATCAAGGGTAAGGATCGGGTTCGGGTTACGTGGCGGTCGAGGTCTTGCCGGGGCGTTTGGGCTCACATATGGATGTGAGACCTAAGCAAACCAATCGAGGTAAGCATCCTCAGCATCCCAAGGGATAAGAGCTGGTGGGCTTGACATGATGTACTGACACAGGTTGTCATAACGCTGGTCCCATCTATCCCATTCCGGGCCATACCGTACAGTGTATTCCCGGCCACCTCGCATTGATTTTGGCGGACAATAATACTCCACTGGCTCGGGAACATCCAAAGGCCGGGACTGACGGCGACCGAACTGTCTGCAAAACCGATCAGGGTTGTACATCTCCATAATGTCAAAGCACCGGATCCCACCACGATAAGTGGCCACTCTATGACGCCCTTGCGGTCCCACGTCCAAATCCGGATACGGCATCCAACACACCTGCACAAGTAGCTTATAACAATTAATAACAATATTAATAACAACTTGGAATGACATTTAGACGATTCACTTACATCTTCCGGTGCATACTCATCCAAGATGCGTCTGTACTGTTGCAGTGTCCTCTTTTGCCTCAGCGGGGCTCGTCCAGTGGAATAACGGGACACACGAGCAGTAGCTTCTTGGGAGTTGACATCCAGGTTTGGGTTCCCAGGAAAATACGGGAAATGTAACCAAATCCAAATCTCAAGAAGCCTGACGCAACCAGAAAATTGCACGCATCTCGCCCTAGATGCTATACCCAGCTGCCTGTACAGCAATGCCAAACAACCTGTACCCCATGCGTATTCATGTATCCTGCTCGGATCCTCTAGTAGCGGCAGGAAGCATGTGTCTAACAGGTTGGAGGTCTTGTTCACGAACAAGGACTGCTGAATCAGGTGCCACAGAAAGCCGGTTGCAATGGAGCTCGGATCGGATCTTCTTCGAGAGTTGATCATCGAGACAACGTGGCAAAAGAATTCCCGCTCGCCGACTTCCCCCCTACCTATGAACTTGACCATAAATGCCTCCTCAGCGTCAAACGGGTTGTCCAGGTCAACGCCAAACAAATAGGAAAACAATTCGGCACAATGCGCTGAATCTGCATCTAGACCCAAATGTGTCCATGGCGTGGTGACAGCACCCCCGTCAATAGGCAGCTCCAGAATCTCCAAAACGTCATGGAGACCGATTCCAAGCTCCCCAAAGTTCAGATGAAATGTGTTCGTCTCAGGGTGCCACCTTTCCACGAATGCAGAAAGGAGGTTGTGGTCCACATTCCAAAATTGACCCTTCAGGATGTGAAGCAGCCCCGACTCCTGGGCAAGAGCAAACCATGATTCTGGCTCCGGGTCGGTAGGAATTCTAGGAAACCATAGCTCGAAACACTTTTGCCTTGTCTGCGCCTTTAGCTGACGGGGGACACTTTCATCGGGATTCGGATCTATCCAAATCTGATGAGCAATGTGTTGCTCATAACGAGTCAATATAGACCCCTCGTTGAGTCCTGGAAGAGGAGGAGCCGCAGCAGCTTCTGACTGCATCGGAGCAGGACCTGACTGCCGAGTATGTCGGGATCTACCCCGCGAAGAACCCGACCCACTCGGAGGAACATCTGGGTTAGGTGGGTTCCTAACCCCCGCAGCACTTGACCCCCGGGAACCTGACTGTTGCGGTCTATCACCACGCGATCTTCTATCCCCCCTCCTCTCAGAAGCAGTGATTCGCCTATCACCCAAATTTCTGTCCTCTCCAACTCTGGATCGGATATTTCTAACTACCTCCTAGTTTTAGCGAAATACATACAAATTTACCATTGATTATTATAACTAAAGTCCATATATGCGATTTTAAGTAGTTTTCAACCTTTTTGGTATTTTCTACAAAGTGTTGATACGCTTTCCACATGCATTAAACTATTTTTTTTTACCATGCATTGCAGTTAATATTGAAATGAAGCGTTTTCCACTATAAACTAATTTTACCTCCTAGTTTTAGCGAAATACATACAAATTTACCATCGATTATTATAACTAAAGTCCATATATGCGATTTTAAGTAGTTTTCAACCTTTTTGGTATTTTCTACAAAGTGTTGATACGCTTTCCACATGCATTAAACTAATTTTTTTTACCATGCATTGCAGTTCATATTGAAATGAAGCGTTTTCCACTATAAACTAATTTTAGCATGCATTTGAAATACAATTGAGCATTTTCCACTATTTCTACAAAATTAAGCGTATTTCAGGTTTTTAGAAATACTAACCGACTCCGTGTTTCGTCTCCGACGTGCTGCTCGGACATCCTCCTCCGCTTGCTCCGGCTCTGCTTGAGGCGTTGCTCCGCCTGTAACAGTTGCATCCCAGAACATGTGTTGTTGATGCCTTTGGAGATCACTGAAACTGGGGGTGGGAAGGTTGTAACTACTACTAGCTGCTCCGTCCATGTCGAAAAAACCACTACCAGAAGGACCAGCGTAGCTTGCATTCGGAACACCATAACCCGACCACCACTCGTTTCCTACGTAAATTTCTTCATCTGCAGCCGTCGGATCAGAAAAAAAAGGATTAGGAGGAGTTCCGGCCATTATCGAGACGAGGGAAAGCGTTTTTTGAAAGATTTAGAAGGGAGCGTTTTTTTGTAAGATTGAGAAGAGAGCGAATTCGAGTGTGGTTCGGAATGGCATCCCGAACGAACTATATATAGGCAAAAGCTGGTGAGAATGATGACGTCAGCTAGCCGTTATACATAGCTGACGTCATCATTTTTTTTAAAAAATAATTCTCGTTCGGAATGGGGTTCCGAACGAGAATGATGACGTCATCATGACGTCATCAAAAAACTATTCTCGTTCGGAATGGGGTTCCGAACGAGAATAGTTTTTTAAACCGGATTATTTTATTTATTAAATAAAACCCGGTTCATGAACCGGGTTCACAAATATTCTCGTTCGGAACCCCATTCCGAACGAGAATATTTTAATAAAAAAAAAATACAAAACTCGTTCGGAACGGGGTTCCGAACGAGGGGGGGTGCCGAGTGTAAATTGGGTGCTGCCTGGTTGAATGGCCTTTATCCATTAATAACTAATTTTGCCCCCTTTTCAATTTCTAACCCTAGAAATCACGCTCGCTTCTCCACCGGCCAGATCTACCACCTCCTGCACAATTGTTGCTTGTACTATGCGCAAACGCCGAACCTCTTGCACCCGGAGGCGACGTCTCTTCCCCGGCAGGGCTAGGAAGACAGTTTATTCGGCGATGACGGAGATGTTGATTTTACGGAGGTGATTGGGAGTGTCATTCCTAACATGACCCGAAGGAAGACAATTTGTTTTATCAATCGATTTTATGAATTGTTCATCGATTAGGGTCTCTGATTTATATTCTGTTAATGAAAAATTAGGCCTCGGGTTTCAGAATTACATGACCTGTAGGAAGTTCTCAATATCAACAAGGCCTTGAATCACATTAGGACATCAGGTTAGATCTCACATTAATGGAGTTGCTTTTCCTGATGTTGATCCTAAACTATTTGACGAAACTAATGAACTGATTGGATATATTGTTTCCGGTGGTTTTTGGACTTTGAGTGCATTATCTTTGGACTTGCAGAAATGAATTGAGCCCTATGAATTTTGATGCATTTGTTAATGGATCTATTGAATATTGATGTTCCTTGGAAATTTTATTGAATGATAACAACATGTTTGATGGCACTTTTTCCTATAAAATAATGACCCAATCCAAATAATTGGGTTCATCACAGGGATGAGATGGACTGATATGCTCTTGTCATCTTGTATAACCCCAAATCTAGTATCATAAAAGAAGATAAATCTAAATTCTAAAGATAGACAATGGCAAAAAGACTGTTCTTCTACTTCTTCTTCAGCTCTCTGCTTTTGTTCACACTTTCATCGACTGAACCACTGGCCCAGTTTCCAGATTCAGATGATGAAGAAGACGTCAAGAGATTAGATTTCCCAGATGATTTCTGATAGATTAAAGATAATTGACTAATTTGTATTTACCTTTATACCCTCTGTTGTACACTATATATACCCATAATATCTCTCTATCCTATTTGGGGATTCTTATTCTAATATGGTATCAGCTAGGTCAAACAAAAGTGTCTCCTCTTTTCTTTAGCAGCCGTTGTCTTCATCCTCCTCTCCCACCATCATATTTTCTGTTGCCTGCTTGTTTCCTTTGCTATAATGGCTGACCAAAAACTTCCTTATAACACTCTCATTCACATGTTGAATATCAAATTATCAGCCTCCAATTTTATGCTATGGAAGACACAGGTAACACATATTCTTCGGGCTCAAAAGTTGTTCGGGTATTTGGACGGCTCTCTTCCTTGTCCGCCTGTCCCTATTTTGCCTCCGACCCCGACTGATCCAGCTACTGCCGCTGCTGTTCTTGCAAAAGAAAAATACGATGACTCTCTCCTAACTTTCGAAAATTGGGTTGCTGAAGATCAACGCCTTTGTGGCCTTCTTTTCTCCTCTCTTACTGAAGAATCCATGGTTGAAGTTATTGGTTGCTCTACTTCTCAACAGATCTGGGAAACTCTCTTCTCTGTTTACCAAAACCGAAGCCGCTCTAGCGTTCTGCAACTTCGGGATCAGGTCCTTAACCTCCGTCGTACAGGTACGGTTCATGAACTTCACCTTCAATTTAAGGCTATTTTCGATCGTTTGGCTTCTATGGGCGCGGTTGCAACAAACGATGATCAGGTTTTGTGGTTCTTGCGGGCTCTTGGTTCTGAATACAAGGAGTTCAGCGCTCCGCTTTTGAATTTGACTCCGTCTCCGACATATGTGGATGTCGTTGCTCAGGCTGAAAATCATGAGGCATTTCTTACCTCACTTTCTGGTCACATTTCTTCTGTTTCGACTACTGCTGCTGTCAGTCCTGTTGCTTTCACTGCCACTGATCAGCCTCCTTCAGACACTCACTCACGGTTTTGGCAATCTAATAACCGTTCAGTTGGTCGTCCTACTCGTAATGCTCGTTCTGGTCCTCGTAGGGACGCTCGTGGTCCAGGTAGGGGACGTCGTGATGCCCCGCAGTGCCAATGGTGTGGAAAAGTTGGTCACATTGCCTCTTCCTGTTTTAGGCTTGTTTCGCCTTCACGTCAGTCTGTCTCTGCTCACTTAGCAGACTCGTTTCAGTCCTCTTTGCAGCTGGAACCCCATTATCGATCATCTGACTGGTACATTGATTCTGGTGCCACCAATCACATGACTTCATCATCATCTTCTCTTGAGAATATTGCTCCTTATACCGGTACTTCTCGAGTCTCTGTTGGTAATGGTGCATCTATTTCTATTTCTCATCTTGGTGATTCTCAGATTTCTCGATGCTTACGGTTGTCTGGTGTTTTAGTTGTCCCTCAAATAACCAAAAACTTGCTTTCGATTAGCAAGCTTACTCGGGATCTTGGTGTTCTTATTACTTTTGATGATTGTTCTTTTGTTATTCAGAACAAGGTTACCAAGGCGGTCGTGGGCCAAGGTCACGTTGAGAATGGCTTGTATGTCTTGGACCGTGGTGATGCTGCTTTCGTTGCTTCCTTTCAGCCACATGGATGTCGTGCCTCTTTTGAACTTTGGCATGCTCGTCTGGGACATGTGTCCCATAATGTTATTTCTATATTAAGCAAAACTGGCATGTTGTCTGTCTCTTCATTACTGCCTAAGCCTCATACTTGTGTCTCTTGTGCTATGGCGAAAGGTCAAAAATTGTCTTTTGTTGAGAATTCTAGGCGAGCTTCGCATGTTCTTGATCTAGTTCATTGTGACTTGTGGGGTCCTTCCCCTGTTTTATCTAGTAATGGGTTTGCTTATTATGCTATCTTTGTTGATGATTTCTCGCGATTCACTTGGTTGTATCCCCTTCGTCGGAAATCTGATTTTGTTGATACATACCTCCAATTTGAGGCGTTTGTTGAGAATCAATTCTCTGCTCGTATTAAGGTGTATCAGAGTGATGGAGGGACTGAATTTCTAAATAGTCGTATTCGCACTCATTTTGCCTCTAAGGGCATTCATCATCAGATCTCTTGCCCTTATACACCTGAACAGAATGGGCGTGCTGAGCGTAAGCACCGGCATGTCACTGAGATGGGTCTTGCCATGTTGTTTCACTCTCATTTGCCTATGTCTCATTGGGATAATGCTTTTTCTACTGCTGTGTATACTATTAATCGTCTTCCTACGCCTGTTCTTCAGGGAGAGACTCCTTTCAGACTATTGTATGGTCGTTGTCCGACTTACTCCAATTTTCATCCTTTTGGATGTCGTGTCTTCCCGTTCGTCCGACCGTATGCTCAGCATAAGCTCTCTCCTAGGAGTATTCCTTGTGTGTTTATTGGCTATAGCCCTCACTACAAGGGGTTTCGGTGTCTGGATTCCACCTCGGGCCGTGTTTATGTTACTCGTCATGCTCGTTTCGATGAGTCTTTCTTTCCTTTTGCTGCTGCTCGAGGTTCTGGAGTTGTTTTCTCCTCTTTGGATGTTTCTGCTTTTGTTGACCCGGATATGCCTGTTTCTCCGCCAGTGGCTGTCTCTGAGTCGTTACCTCCTTGTCAGATGTGTTCATCTGATATGTCTTTCCATGATTCAGACACATCAGTTATGCCTTCTTCTTCTCCTACATCGTCTTCGCAATCCGATTTGTCTCCGCCGTTGTCTGAAACTTCTTTGACTGACTTGCCTGAACTAGCATCAATACAACCTCATCGTATGACTACTCGCTCGCGTACAGGTTCTCTTCGTCCTCGTGATTTCTCTGATTATGAGGTTTCTGGTTTTTCTTGCTGCTCTTCTTTCTCAGAAGGAACCACGAGATTATCGCACGGCTCTTCGTGATCCACAGTGGGTGACGGCTATGGACGAAGAGATGGCAGCACTTCGTCGTCAACAAACTTGGGATCTTGTTCCCCGTCCTTCCAATGCCAATATTGTTGGTTCCAAGTGGGTTTTTCGACTGAAGTATCTTTCTGATGGTCGTATTGATAGACACAAGGCTCGCCTTGTTGCTCAGGGGTATTCTTAGATTCCTGGTTTTGATTTTGATCACACTTTTAGCCCAGTTGTCAAGGCTGCCACAGTCCGGACTGTTCTTGCTATTGCCACTATGCGTAAGTGGCCTCTTCATCAGCTTGACGTCAAGAACGCCTTTCTCAATGGTGTTCTTGATGCTCCGGTTTATATGACGCAGCCGGTTGGTTACAAAGATCCTCTTCACCCAGATTATGTATGTCGTTTGCGGAAGGCTATATATGGCCTTAAGCAAGCTCCGCGAGCCTGGTTTCAGCGTTTTAGCTCATACCTTTCTCAACTTGGTTTCATTTGTAGCAACGCTGACACTTCCCTCTTTGTCTACTCTCGGGGGTCGACTCTTCTGTATTTATTGGTTTATGTTGACGATATTATTCTCACAAGAAATGACTCTTCTGTCATTCGTCAGTTCATTGCTCGAACCGACAAGGAGTTTTCTATTAAGGATTTGGGGCCCCTTCACTACTTCCTTGGTCTGGAGGTATCCCCAACTTCGTCTGGATTGTTTCTGGGTCAAGCTAAGTATGCTCGTGATATTCTTCGTCGTGCTGGCATGACTGATACATCTATTGTCTCCACGCCATTTCTGCCACTCTCCCAGCCAATCCCACTCTATATCGCTCTCTAGTTGGTGCACTTCAGTATCTTACTATCACACGACCTGACCTTGCCTTTGCTGTTAATTCTGTAAGTCAATTCCTTCAGGATCCTCGTGTGGACCATTTTGCTGCTGTCACTCGTATTCTTCGCTATGTTCGAGGAACAATTCATTATGGTCTCTCTTTCCAATCTTCATGCTCCTCTGGAGTGTCGGGTTACTCTGATGCTGATTGGGCCCGCTGCCTGGAGACTCGTCGCTCTACTTATGGATATGCTGTATTCCTTGGTAACAACATCGTTTCGTGGAGTGCCAAGAAGCAACCTACTGTCTCTCGCTCTAGCACTGAATCTGAGTATCGTGCATTGGCCAACTCTGCTGCTGAAGTTGTTTGGTTGTCGCACCTGCTTCGTGATCTGCGCTTCTCTCTCTCTGGTCCACCTCTTTTGCTCTGTGACAATAACAGTGCTATCTTTATGGCTCAGAACCCTGTTGCTCACAAGCGTGCCAAGCACATTGATATTGATTATCATTTTGTTCGTGAGTTAGTCTCGTCAGGCAAACTTCGCATCTGTCATGTTCCCTCATCTCTTCAAATAGCTGATGTGTTCACTAAGGGTCTCTCTCGCCCATTGTTTGAGTTTTTCAGGTCCAAGCTTTGCGTTTCGGTCAATCCTACGCTTCGCTTGAGAGGGGGTGATAGATTAAAGATAATTGACTAATTTGTATTTACCTTTATACCCTCTGTTGTACACTATATATACCCATAATATCTCTCTATCCTATTTGGGGATTCTTATTCTAATAATTTCCTCTGGGGCACTGCTACTTCTGCTTACCAGGTTAATCTTGCTTTTAGTTGTGTTTTAATTTTATAAATTTGATAAGAATGGGGTTGAATGTGTGTAAGTTGAAGGAGGATACCAAGAAGATGGAAAGAGCCTCAGTAATTGGGATGTGTTTTCCCGGATTCCTGGTAACTCTTGTGCTAATTAATGGTTAATTGCAATTAATGGTTGGTGATTATTTATTAAGAGAGTAAATTGAACAGGAGGAATAACAAATGGAGATACTGGAGATTTTGCTGATGACCATTATCATCGTTTCATGGTAGGAGATGGATTATTCTTTAGTGCTGCATCTGTTACTCATTCTTATGGTCTTAGGGCTCGTTTGGATATCAATATATGGGTGGTTTACTGGTTTTACTTATTTGCAGGAAGACATTGAGAATTTACACTCACTTCGAGTGAATGCTTACTGTTTTTCACTTTCATGGTGGCAACAGAAATGGTTGAATTCGATAGTTTTAGGGCGAGAGACAGTGAGTTATTTAAGTAGGAATTAATGGTTTGTGATATATTTGATCAATGGTAATGTTGTCCACATATGGTTCGGTAATATGAAATCATAAATCATTGAACTTCATTTTGGTTGCAAGTACGTGTTTATGCATTAGTCCTGTTTATTTGAATTGAACATTACATAGAAAGTAGGCTATTTCTTTTTCTGTTTTAAGCTTTAGTTGTCTTAGTCTACATTGTTTTTTTTTGGCTTGTAGCATTAATATCCATATGTACACGCCCCATGTTTATTCCTAATTCCTTCTAATTCAGCATGAAATAAGATAATGAAAAAACAGACTTATATCTAATGATTAATTTAAACAGTTTTTTTTAGAAGAAATGCAAGGGTTATAACATTAGACTCTAGCAGTTTTATAAAAATAAAAATGAAACACTATTTAGATCTTAGATATTTTTTTTGATAAAATTCATATTACTAGATATTCTCTATGATTTCATGCTCTAACTTTGCTCAAAGATACATTGTCCTCCTGAGGCAAATCCGGCCCGGAGATGGTAAGCTTTTCTGAATCGATCTATATATAAGCTTCATTTAATTGCATAAGATTACACTTCTTCAATTCAAACTCGCACTCGCATATTATGTTCAGGTCATTATATGTCCAACCATGTGTAGAGGATAAAAAACCAAAAGAACCAATTCAGAGTGAATAGATTAATCGCATGCTTCCGAGGGAGTCATTGTCATTTTTAAAATATCTGGTATTCTTCAAAAGAAATCATCACATAATGAGTTAAAGCTATTGTCACTAAAAGGCTTGGGATACATGTGTATTTCAATGGGAGAGAACATAGTTTTGAAACCGAAAAAAGAGAAAATTCATGGAAGCAAATTGCTTACAGTCGAGCGAACCAATAATCAAGCTGAGAAAGACCAAGAGGAAGAAGAAAGACTATAGTTGAAGCATAGACCACTTGTGTGCTATAATACAATAGATTATATATGAGTATTTTTAAAATAACATAATCCCCTCGTTAAAGAATAACTGAATTTTATTACGAGTTGATTTTCAAAGATTAATGTTCTTACTGCGGCCTTTGATACCGCGTGCGCACGCGTCGGCCACCTAGTTAATGTAAAAATTGTTGCACTGATGATAAAACAGTCACAACCTTATGTAACTTGTTTCTAATTCTTTTTAATTTGCATATCAAATGTTTGTTTCCTAAACCAATTGAACCTTCAACTCAGAGCTCAAGACTTCTCTTTTTCTAAAATAAATTTCCATTTCAGTCTTCAACTCTTGTATGCACATGGCATAGGTGCAGAAAAGTAGCCTGATAAAGTCCGGTGGGCCTATAAACACGCGGTCGTGTATACGGGCGCATATGCGTATTGGACCTATAATACAAGCCCATGAGGTTTCATCCTAAAACCAATTGGCAATAGAAAGAGTTATCCATGATATTATATAGTGGACTATTATTAATTCAACTTCCGATGTGGGGAGCCTATCTTCACACGCCCCCTCAAGTGGTAACTGACATGACCCAGTTGCCACTTGACAAACGATCATCCCATATCACGCCAGCATGACGCGCTAAACCCAAACTATGTCTTCAGGCCGACAATCCAAAGGAGTCGCCCATAATAAGCCATCATGGCGGGAAAAGCTCAGATAAACCAGGAAACAAACCCAGACTCGGAACCCGCTTTGGTACCATGATAAAGTCCGGTGGACGGATAAACACGAGGGTCGTGTATACGGGCGCATATGCGCATTGGACCCATAGTAAAAACCCATGGGGTTCAATCGTAAAACCAATTAGCAATAGAAACAGTAATTTATGGTATTATATAATGGGAAATTATTAACTCAACTTCTGATGTGAGAACTGTTTGTGCCTAAAAATACGACGAGTGTGGAACGCGTGGGAGCTACGCGTAGAAGATTGCGTCGACGCGACGAGAGAAGCAAGGGATGTCGTCGACATGACGAGACGTGACAAAGATCTCGTTTATCTTGAAGATTAGGTCGGCCGAGTATATTCTATCCTATTTTGTATTATATTATTGTAAATGGTAAAAGATACGGTAAAGAATATCTTTTACCTAGTTTGTTATATCGTTATTTAGATAAAAGGAAGAGATAAGATCTCGTTTCCTTAAAGATATTATTAGGGTTAGCCTATAAATAAAGGCTAACGCCTGCTTTGTAATCATCTAAGCCGTCATTCGAGTAATACCAAGCTAAAGTTTCAACCCTAATTTCCTACCTTGTTCTTGAGTGTTGAGATTATACCGTATTCTTTGATCTTTGCCCTACAATTGCTTAGTTATCTTCTCGTAGGTAATTTCACTACAAACAATTGGCGCCCACCGTGGGGCAAGATCAAAAAGGTATGATCTTTCCATACGAAAAGAGCTTCTTTTTTGCAGGAAATCATGACATGTCCGACCAATAGCCCGCGCGATGATGGAAAAAGGTGCGAAGAAGAAGAACATACAACGGCTCCTATCATTCCGGTGGAAGAAGACGCAAGAAAAGGTCCTGAGATCACCCCCAACACCCCAAAAGAAAACGCTCCCATAGAGAAACGAGGGGTAGACGGTGGAGTAACCGATGTGGCCACCGTCCGAGCGCAAATCGAGTCGTTTGAAAAAGCCCAAGCTGAAGCCATGCAGGCGAGCGAAAAGACAGCGTCGGAACTCACCAAGGAGAATGAGAGATTGAATTCCATAATCAAGGAACTCAAGGCAGGTTCCACAGGGAAACATACCTATGTCCGCGGTCAAAGCGTCGTTCGACGCCTCGATATGGACGCAGCCGTCGAAGAAGACGACGTATACCATCCCCAAGAACACCATGGTTATGTCTTCCCCAAAGAACAGACCCAGAAAAAGAAATCTGAAGAGATCTTGACCCCAGACGCCGTCGCTGCGCTCGTAGCACAACAAGTCAGAGCCTTAAGGAAAGAGATGATGTTGATGCCAGGGCCCCCCAAATCCATAATCCCTGAAGACGAGTTCGGATTTCAAGAAAGTCCATTTGTTGCCGCTATCGCCATCCAGAAGATCGCCAAGAAGTTCACCGTCGCGGACCTCCCCGTCTATGACAGATCAGACGACCCGAAAGAACTCGTCTTGCTCTACAAAGCTAAGCTCTCCACGAGTTCGATCGAACCAGAGTTGAAGGAAGCAATGATGTGAAAGTTCTTCAGCTCGACGCTAAAAGGTCAAGCCTTGACGTGGTTCATCCACTTGCCCAAGGGAAGTATCTCCTCCTACGCCGAGCTCTCCAACCAATTCCGGTTGCAATTCGCCAGCAGTAAGTTGTTCGCAAAGCAGCCTTCGGATCTCCATAACATGTGCATGAATAGGGGTGAGACCATAAGGGCCCTCTTGAAACGCTTCAATGACGAGAAGATTATGATTCCAGATTGTAGTGAGGCCACCGCTGCCGACGCGTTCAGACGCGCACTTCCCCGAGATAGTGATCTATACAAGGAACTGACGAAGACTCGCCCCGAATCATTCGTCTCAACTAGGGAAAGAGCCATGAAAGCCATACGCTTGGAAGAGGATCTCCTAAGGTACAACGAAGAAAGTTCTCGATCTCCACGTAGGCGAAATCCTCTGCGTAGGAACTCTCCCCAACGTCGACACAATGACTGACATCAAGAGCGAGGGGAACGTCATGACAGGGGAAACAAGCCATTCCAAAGATAACCACAGACGGTGCATGCTGTGAGCGAAGTCGATAGCGTCTATATGGTGGACAAAGGTATCTCTATGAAGACCGACACGTTGTGAGTCATGAGCGCAATGGAAGGGTTACGTGACGTGCAGTGGCCGAGAAAGCCGAATCCTGGAAGGAGACCCGATACAGGGAAGGGGTACTGTGAGTTCCATAACGATACGGGTCACACGACGAATGGTTGATACACCCTGAGAAAGAAGTGTTAAGGTTGCTGAAAAGAGGAGATTTGAAAGACCTACTCTCCAAAGAAGGAAGGAACGCGTTTGATACGCTGCACTATGTATAGCGTAACTAGGGATTATTACATTAGTTTAGGAGTATTATCATATGTGTTTCGAGTCATTATTATGTTATGAGACATTTATTAAGAAGTGAAGAAATGAAGATCAGAACCGAAGAAGATTGAAGACTTGAAGAATGAAGATGCTTCTGCGACGCCAACCGCGATCGCCACTACCATCCAGGCGATCGCCATAATTCAATAGAAGCCATTCGAGAAGAAATCAGCGACCGCGATCGCGGGTGATATGGTGGCGATCGCGGGCATTGCACTGATGCAACTGGTGGGCCGTACGTGGATCAAGAAGCCAGTTGGGCCCAAGTTGAGAAGCTGCACAATTGGAAGCAAATATGTTATTTGGTTTCACCGAATTTGCTTCCTTTTATTACTTTTGTTTTATTTCTTTTCTTTTCCTTTTTCCTTAATTAGTTCTAGGATATTTATCTTTTACCATATTTTTTTAGGGTTAGTCTCTATTTAAGAACCCTAGTTCTTTTTTTCTTATCATCTTTTCTATCATCAATCTTTTCCATCAGACAATTTAGTTCTGCAACCATGAGCAGGAACTAATCTCCATTGTTTTACCTAGCGGTTGAAACCTTCAGTTATTAAGTTGTGAGATTTCTAAACTCTTGTTCTTTTCCTATGGGTTTGTATTAATTCTCTTGTTCTTCATCTATTGATTTCTATTAGTTTTGCTAGCTTGATCACCTAGTTTGATTGATAGTTTTCTATTGCTAGACTAGGAATATACGGTGGAATTCCTTGTCATTGTAGCGCTCATATCTGCATGATCTGGTAGTTGATTGCTTTTATGAAAGAGAATTGATTGCATGTTAATACTTGACGGTTGTAAGTTATTGCATGCATCCTTATAATTCTTGTGCCCTTTGCTGCTATTTCATCTAATCTTGAGAGGTTTCCCTGATTGTTGAATAGTAAGTATTATCATGACCGGTTGGCCTGCTGATATATTAAAGATTGGAATAGGAACATTCCCTAGGATTGAATAGAACTTGAGATAAATCTATGATCAACTTGATTGACTGTTGTGTGGATACTTGCTAGGTGAAACCCCTTCTCATCATATTCTCACCCAAACTCCCTTTGTTTGATACTTGTTACTTTTGTGTTTCATACAATCAAAACTCTCCCTGGTTACTTGTTACTTGTTCACTAGTTGATATTTCACTTGACTGCATTGATTTGGTGTTTTGATTCCCTTGGGTTCGACCTCTACTTACTTGCTATACTCTAGTTAGTGTTTAGAGTTTATTTCTTTGATTTGGCACTACGACTTTAGCCTCATCAAATTTGGCGCCGTTGCCGGGGAATTGAATTATTCCAATTCTGTGCTAATTGTGACTTATCAACTGTTTGGTGTGAACCTTTATGGTTCAGACCCGTGCTACTGATTCATCTCTTGTTTCCTTTGACCCAGAGATTGAAAGGACGTTCCTTCGGAACCAAAGAACAACTCTGAACCAAGATAACGAGATGGGTGATCGACATGGACCGCCATTGCCTACTATGAGGCAACTCACTGCCCCAGACTTAAACCAACAACCTTTAGCAGTGAGGTTTCCTGAGATTGAAGAAGGTGTGAACTTTGAATTAAAAGCTGGTTTAATTCATGAGCTACCACACTTCCATGGCTTAGCAGGAGAAGATCCCAACAAACACTTGGCTCAATTTCATGCCATATGTTCTAGTATGAAGCCAAGAGGTGTTACGGAGGAGCAGGTCATGCTGAGAGCTTTCGGATTTACTCTGAAAGACGCTGCGAATGATTGGCTTTATTATCAAGCTCCGGGGAGTATTGATACCTGGGCTAAGATGAAGAAAGTCTTCTTGGAGAAATATTTTCCAGCCACAAAACTGAGCAGCTTGAAGAAGGAGATCACGAATCTTTAACAACATTCAACTGAGAGTCTCTATGAGTATTATGAGAGATTCAAGAAGCTTTGCCACGTCTCGTCATGTCGACGACATCCCTTGCTTCTCTCGTATCGTGGACGCAATCTTCTACGCGTAGCTCCCACGCGTTCCACACTCGTCGTATTTTTAGGCACAAATAATACCCCTAAGGTTTCTTATAGGGCTTAACATCTTCATTACACCAGGAACACGTTGATGATTACGTCACTTGAATTTTTAATATCGTCGCAGAGCTTTGATCGTCCTTCTTCTTCAATCATTTCCATGTGGCAGGCGAGGAGTTTCGTTATTCGTGTCGATAACGTTCAATTGTAACAGCTAGTTTCTCAACTGCTATAATGACGTTGAACTTTCTTTCGCTTTCTTCGCGATCGCCATGGCTATATAAGGAGAGGATCTCCATTTTCTTCCCACTCCTTTTACAACTCATCTACTCTGATTAATTCTTGCTCCCTCGCTTACTTACGCTCAAAAAGACCATTTGCCTCTCCCTTCTTCAGATCCCTCCTTTATTTCTCCTTTCAGCTTCCAAAAATGGCTTCTTTCTATGTACCAAAGTTCATCTTGAACGATTTTGATTGCAAATCAAAGGAGGCACGCGACGTCGAGAGACTGAGGTCACTGGCGAATCTTGGTCCCGAGGTTGAGATTGAGATACCTCATCTAGGGGTATCTGCCGACGCCTATCGCCCAGGGTGGATCGCGGTATACGAATATCCTTTCCTCACCGGTCACCGGTTTCCTTTTTTGCCGTTGATGAAGGCGTTCATGCTCGCACTAGGGCTCGCCGTAGGCCAACTTCTGCCGAGCGTCTGGAGAATCTTTGGCGCTCTAGACGACGTGAGAGAGAAACACGGCATTGAGATTGCCGTTGATGACCTTGCTTACTCCTTCAACATTCAAACCAAAACGGTTGGAAGAGTGGGTCTTAGATCGAGACCTAAGGCGGCTAAGATCGCCATCGAGGGAAGCCATGTTGATCATCACTGGGCCGACTCCTTCTATTTTGTCAAAAAATCAACTCTTGGCGAGGAGTGTTCTTGGTTGATCGAATGCTGGAACCCTACGAGTGAGTTTGCTTTTCCTTTCTTTTGGATCTTTTGTTGCATACGTCGTCGATCGTTGATATCTTACTTTATCTGGTTCTTTCTTGTAGTAAATGCGGATGTTATCGTGGTGAGGCGACAAATTAAGAAGGTTATTGACAGACTTCTCGAGATCCCTGAGAGTGATCGAACCTTTCATGGTCACGACGGGAAGGGTCACCGTATTGATTCGACGGCCTTAACTAGTAACGCATTCACGTTCTTTTAGTTGGTTTTCCCTTTTCTTTTGCTCTGAGGGTTCTAACCCCTTTCTTTGTTGATCTTTTAGTGTTCGCGGATCTTTCTCGTGTCCGTAGCGGGGGACAATCTGCGTCTACTCTTATTGTGTCGCGGAAGAGGAGTCGTACTGGAGAGGCAACTACTTCTGCGGTTCCTATTCATATTACGCCGATGATTTCTCTCATCTCGTCTCTGTCTCCTTCTTCAACTCCGGCGAAGAAGTCGCATAGGAGTAAGGAGAAGGTGGTCGAGAAGTTGAGCTTCGACTATGAGACCGTGGACGACTTCCCGGGAGTTATCTCCCGTGTCGTCGCGTCTGGAAGGTCGTTTTTGCCTACCATGAAGGGTCTTCAGAATCCTCCATCGCTTGACTATTATTTGCCGATGGAGACGGAAGACGTGATAGGAGAGGCACTCGCTACACAGTGGCAGGTAGTTTTTTTCTTGCTTTTTATGCCGAATCTTTTGTCTTTGATTTTATTCTCACCTCTTTATCTTCTTTCTTTTAGGCTTTTCAATCTTCGTTGTGCGTCTATGGGCGCTTCTCTGACTTTGTCGATCGGGTGAAAGCTATGGAGGCCAAGCAATCGGCCGACGAGGCGAAGATTAAGGAGCTTGAATCGACAGTTGAGGCGTCGCGTAAGGCGGAGAGCGAGGCTCAAGAAAAGGTTGCGACGGCGCTTAAACTTCACGTTGACCTTGCCAAACAGGTTGAGGACTCGAAGGCAAGGATTGCTGCTCTGGAGGACGAGAAGGCTAAGGTGGAGGAGAAGCTTGCTTCTGAGCTCAAGGAGGTGAAGCTTTATTGGTCCTGGCTTTCTCGTGTGGAAGTCATTGAGCAGTATACCGCTGGTAAATACCACGGTTGGGATCCGGTGAAGGAACGAAGGGAGTTTGAGGAGGCGTTCCCGGAGCTTCCTGAAGGCGTTGAGGCGGGACCTACGCGTATGAATCCTCCGGCGAATCCTCATGTTATGGAGGATGATGTCCCTCATCTTAATGAGGTCGATCCTAATGATGGCGTCGAAGATGACGGAGATGCTGGTGAAGAAGACGTCGTGGAAGATACTGAAGACGAGGGAGAGGATGAACGTGAGTATGAAGACGGGGATGGTTCTTCATCGAGCTCTTCTGAGTGTGATAGCGACTCTTCTGAGTGTGATAGCGACTCTTCTTGATTTTTCCGGGGTCAACCTTCCCTCGGGGTTCTTTGTAAATTCCTTTTTCTTTTGTTTTTGCGCGTCGTCGTTCTTCTGGGCGTTTACTTGTAAATATCTCCATTCTTGTCCCTCGTAACGGGCCTCTATAATATAATTTTTTGGAATTACTTACTTGTTGGTGAAGATGTCTCCAAGATTTTCTGTGATTTGAGTATGTCGTTGTATCTAGTCTTCCTTTTGTTGGCGACGGCGTATTTGTCTGTGCATTACGCGAGTGACTTTTGGATCCTTTTTTTGAATCGATCTTTATCTTTCCACTGTCTTTATCTCGGGGGTGCTTCTTGACTTCTCGAGTAATCCTACCCCTTTTGGTAGGTTTGACCTAGGCTTCTTGTGGACTAGGTTAGAGCTATCAAAGATTCTTGGATTCTTCTTTACTTATTGTATATCATACTTTGTTTCTTGTATCTTACGCGTCAATCTTTACGTTGTGGACGTCTTAGGATTTTACCCCTTATCTGGCCTTGATTCCTTACGTACTTTGCGCGTATCTTGCTTTGCGTGGCTGTAGAACCTTTGACTTTTGACTTCCATGATCCTCTACGCGTAGCTCGTTTGTGAGCACGTAGGGTTGGTTTTTTGGCTTTTGCTTTTGCTACTTTATCTTTGTAGGGTGTGGTTTTCTACCCCTAGTATGATACTTCGCTCGTAGTGAACGCGTTAGAAAACTTCATTTGCTTAATAAGATGGTATGGTCATTGCGGCTGCTTTAGTTACGTTGTCGACTTACATGAAAGTTGGGTCCAGCATTTCCTCCGAACCCTGAAGCGAGTGGCGGATATACGTCAGCGTGTGATTTTATCAGCTTGTGACGTTACCCCTTACTTTTAAGGTGGTTATGTTGCCTCACACTAGCGTTTAGGTCAACGTCGAACTCTTTTAATCGACGGGCCTATTCATCGTGTGGTGTTCGATTTCTAGATTGTTAGGACTTACGATGCCGGTGGACGCATCCCTTCCGGTTTGGCGTTTTTCCCGTGGATTCATGACTCTCAGAGGGGCCGTGGAAGGCGCGAGTACGCGTTCCTGGAGAGTGGTCGTGGCGATAGGTTTCCCTTCTTCGCTCAGAGGGTCGTGCCGGTTTCATGAAGTGCCGGGCTTCATTCCCCATGACCATTGCCACACGTCGCTAACAATCATGGGAAGCGTCGACTCGGAGTCGGCGGTTTGGCTAACGTTGTCTACGCGTAGATGGAGCCTTGAACTCGTAGGCTAACGAAACTCCTCCCCGGCGCGGATTTTCGCCGCGGCCTTATTAAGCTTGATGTTACGTCATAGACAGAGAGGAAGTAATTTGGAAATGGAACAACTCAGCATACTTTAACACATCGCAGAAAAAGAGTGTACTCATGTATTAATAAAAAAAATGCATCACGAACTGACAGACTTCGACTTCGACGCTTACCCCTAGTCGTCACGACCCCTTGTCGCTTCGACGCTATGATAACGACGCCAAATTTATTGAAACTCTCGAAAGAAACTAATCCTACTCATGCAAGAAAGAACATACAGAAAATAACGTTAGGAAACTTGGAGGTTCTTATTACTTCTTTAGACTTATGGCGGATGGTGCTTCAGAAACATGTAGCTTAGGTTGTTGTTCTCTGCTTGGATCTTTTGCTCGTACTTACTTGGTGTATTGGTATCCTTTTGCTTGTTGAACTTTGCTCTTCTCATTGCGTCGGGGATTGATCTTTCACCCTTTTCTTTATGACTCCTTGATTGCTATGCCTTCTTTTCTTTACCCAACGATGTTTTAGTGGCTTTTTTCATCCCAATGTTGTAGCATTCCCTCGCGATTTGAAGCTCGCCTTTGATTTCTTGGACCCTCATGGAGACGGGAATTTCAAGGACTGGTGATACGTCGAGGGTATAGCTTTCATCTCGTGCAGCCAAGGTCTCCCCAGGATAATATTGTAGGGTGACTCGACCTCCATTACTGTGAACTTTGCTTGTATATTGATACCCCTTGTGTAGGTTGCCAACGTGATCTCTCCCAACATGCTTGCTACTTCGCCACTGAACCCCACTAGAGGGACGTACTTCTTCACGACGTCGTCGTTGGATAGTCCGAGTTCTTTTATAGCGGATGTAGTGATGATGGTTGCGGAACTTCCGTTGTCTATGAGAATCCTCTTGACTAGGCAATTGCTGACAGTGAGGGAGATGACTAACCCGTCGTGATGTTCCACCGTCTCGTTTGGCTCTTCGAACGTGATCGGGTAATTCTTTCCGGTAGGGCGAATTTGGTAAACCCTTGTCATGTCGCTATCGTCGCGTAGAATCATGATGTTCCTCCTAGCGGCGGACGCGGTATAGCCTCTTGTGGAAGAGCCTCCGAGGATGGTGTGTATAGTCCGGGTATGACTTGACGGAGGTGGAGGAGGAGTAGGGGACTTCTTTTCTCTCTTCACCCCTTCGAACGTTGATGAGGCTAAAGTCGTAGTGCCAAATCAAAGAAATAAACTCTAAACACTAACTAGAGTATAGCAAGTAAGTAGAGGTCGAACCCAAGGGAATCAAAACACCAAATCAATGCAGTCAAGTGAAATATCAACTAGTGAACAAGTAACAAGTAACCAGGGGGAGTTTTGATTGTATGAAACACAAAAGTAACAAGTATCAAACAAAGGGAGTTTGGGTGAGAATATGATGAGAAGGGGTTTCACCTAGCAAGTATCCACACAACAGTCAATCAAGTTGATCATAGATTTATCTCAAGTTCTATTCAATCATAGGGAATGTTCCTATTCCAATCTTTAATATATCAGCAGGCCAACCGGTCCTGATAATACTTACTATTCAACAATCAGGGAAACCTCTCAAGATTAGATGAAATAGCAGCAAAGGGCACAGGAATTATAAGGATGCATGCAATAACTTACAACCGTCAAGTATTAACATGCAATCAATTCTCTTTCATAAAAGCAATCAACTACCAGATCATGCAGATATGAGCGCTACAATGACAAGGAATGCGCTACAATGACAAGGAATTCCACCGTATATTCCTAGTCTAGCAATAGAAAACTATCAATCAAACTAGGTGATCAAGCTAGCAAAACTAATAGAAATCAATAGATGAAGAACAAGAGAATTAATACAAACCCATAGGAAAAGAACAAGAGTTTAGAAATCTCACAACTTAATAACTGAAGGTTTCAACCGCTAGGTAAAACAATGGAGATTAGTTTCTGCTCATGGTTGCAGAACTAAATTGTCTGATGGAAAAGATGATAGAAAAGATGATAATACTAGGGTTCTTAAATAGAGACTAACCCTAAAAATATATGGTAAAAGATAAATATCCTAAACGAAAATAAGGAAAATAAGAAAAGGAAAGAGATAAAACAAAACAAGGAAAATAAATAAAAAGGACAAGGTAAAAGAACGGAGCAAAGTGTGCAGCTGCTTGCTTCCAATTTGTGCATTACGGCTGCAAGCTTCATATGGGCCCCATCTGCTTCTTCATTAAATCCAGCAAATATCACGGCCCAGCTTCTTGCTTTAAATCCACGGCCCGTCTCGCGCACGAAGGGGAATCCAACATAATACCCGCGATCGCGGATATTAATCCGCGGTCGCGGATTTATTAAATATTCTCGGCTCCTCTCTGTTGCTCCACCGCGATCGCCGCTGATCCATGGCGATCGCCGTCGGTGATTTCTTCAACTCTTCAATATTCTTTGGTTCTGATCTTCAATTCTTCACTTCTTAATAAATATCTCAGAACATAAAAATGGCTCGAAACACATATAATAATACTCCTAAACTAATGTAATAATCCCTAGTTACGCTATACAAAGTACAGCGTATCAATTATCTTGCAAAGGTACAACATGCCCTTCATAGAGATTGTTGGAATAACATCAACGTGGAAGAACTATGTTGTTGCTGGGGCTTTTGTGTCAGAAGAGAAAGAAGAAAACTATCCGTGGTGCATGTATCAATTGGCTGAGTTGTTTAGGGTTGTTAAGATGACGCCAACTTGCTTAGTCACTGATCGAGAGAAAGCTTTGATGAACGCTTTGGATAGGATCTTTCCAGATTCTACTTTCCTCCTCTGTAGGCGGCACATCCAAAAGAACATTTAGGATCATGCTAAGCTAGCAATGCGGTCACAAGCAAGGGTCAGCTAGTTGTTGTTGTTCATGCCAAGAAGGTTGCGGGACCTCTTGACTTGCACTTGTACCCTCGTCAGCTCTTCCGCGCCTCTTCCTCGGCTTCGGCTGATAAGCGGGCCTCTCTCCAGCCTCGATTTCTTCTCGAGTTTGATTACGGGCATTCTTCCGGGCACTTCTAGAAGACGGATGCATCTAAACAAACATAATATTTTGTGAATTTACGCATACCAAACCAACAAAACAAAAAAAACACCAAAAATATGCATAAACATCCGTCACGAAGGTCCAGCATAGTTCCGTCACGGAACTCTCCTCAACCTTCGTCACGGATCTCATCATAACCTCCGTCACGAAGGACCACTAAACTTCTGTCACGAAGGTTTTTCTAACCTTCGTCGCGGATCTACTTATTACCTTCGTGACGAAGGAATTTGCACAACCAGAAATTCAGCAATGCCAAAACATCCAGTGACGAATGAATTTGCTTCAAATTTCCACAATTTCAAGCACAAAAAACAGTATTTAATCTATCCAATTGAATTATCCCCTACATCATTTCATACCATATCTTTCTTAATCAAAATGTGAAAGCCTAATTCATAAGTTCATCAATTTGGGGATTATATCTAAAATTTGAAACTATTCTCAATTAAACATAAACAAACAACATTTGAACTAAAAAACATGCTTAATACACATATCAATCTAATTTAATCACACCATTTCAATGGTTTTGACATATCTTCATCAAACATGGAAAATTAATGCAAAAGAGAGTTAGAAATTACCTTATCACTTGATTTGTTGATTATTGTAGTGCAAGAGATGAAGAAATGTAGAGAATGGTAGAGAATGGTGTTGTGGTGTGTTGTTGCTGCGCCGATATTGTAGAGGAAGAAGTTACATTAGGGTTGGGTAAAAAATCTCTTTTATAACTGCAAAATCGGACCTTCGTCACAGATATATGAGGTACCTTCGTCACGGATGTTTTCAAGACCTTTGTCACGGATGTTTTACATACCTTCGTGACGGAACTTTATAAAACCTTCGTGACGGATGTATGAAATAGTTCCGTGACGAATGTGTGGGTGTGCTAAATAAAATTTAAGGGTGTGCTAAATAGTAAGGCCCTATTCTTATTGTTGTAGCTACCTAAGGGTTGGACCATGAACATGGAAGGAGTATGAAGCTACACATAATTTTGAATCTTTGGTAGTAAATAACTTTATAATGTATAGTCCTACTTTAAACCATTTATTTTATTCTGAATGGATATGTGATTCTTTTTTTTTTTCTTTTCTTCGGCTTAATTAGTTAGTGTTTAACATGACTAAATAAACAATTAAACTCTGATCAAGTTATGTTTTATGTTTAGAAGAATGATCACAAGTCATCATTCGACTTAATTAGGTAGTTCGTAACCACATTTTACATGTTTTGTTCTTAGAAAAATGGATCGATCATGGGTTTTGAAATGTCATACCTTATCCGAATACGAACATGGTCACAATCCATGAGTAGATTCTTGTAGATTCCATATTTATCTTCATACAATTGTATGGTACATTTCATATTTTAATTTTAACAAACAACCTTTGTGATCTATGAAACCTTAATTTAGTTAAGCCTTGAAGACTTGTGGATAGAAAATCAGTAAAGCCATGAACTTTAACAATAAATTTGTGAAATCAAAATGGACAAACCTTATATTGAGGTTTAACATATCAAGATAAAAAGATGAATTTTCTTTTAAGTCCTTTATTAACATTTGTATCCATGGTTTATGTATAAATTATGCAAAAATGCAAATTGGGGAGATACATCATACATGCGTAAACTTTTGTGCCTATGTGATGGTTGGTCTTGAATGAAAATAAATGTAATTGGTATCTAATCAATAATTAATGTGGTGTTAAAAAATTAACAGAATTTCCTCCTGGTAACCTTGAGGTTTTAGTTATTCCGGGAAATATCCAAGGGTTTGATGTATTTTGCGTGGTAACCCTGAATTTTTATGTTTTTCCACCACATGCCCTTTTGTTATAAAATTGTTGTTCTAGCTTCTATTAATGTTTAATTCATGTTTTAACCTTTATAATTCAATACAAAGATAAATTGTCATTAAAGATTTTAACTTATTAATATTATTATTTAAGAGAAAAGAAAAAAAATATTGTTTTTGCTATAAAGGTAAATAAGATTTGCAAAAATGAAAAAATAAGGGAAATGTATTGATATCATATTAGTATTTTTTTCATATTTTTTTCACCATATACCTTTTTGCTATGAAAAGATAGAGAAAAAAAAAAAAAAAAGGAAAATGCGTTTCGGGAAAAAAGATAGGACACCTAAATTTTCTTTTTTAGTAGGGCGACAAATCGATCGTGTCCAATGATGAACCAAAGGACATGACCAAGGACAATGAATAAAAAAGTTTTTGGTTGTTTAATACGGACTAAGTACTAGAAAAGAAGGAAATGACAGTATATGAAACGAAAACGATTGTATTGCTTGGAATTAATGTAAGCCAGGACCAAGGGCTTTTAGCTCTCGATTACAAGTGTTATGTTCAGATTGCTTAGCCTAGAATGAATGAAATCCGATCATTACTACCCACGGCGACATTGTTCATCTTCTTCTTTCTTCTTCTCCCACGGCGTCGCCGAGCACCATTCCGAGTGGGCCTTCAAAATTCTTTCTAGAGGAAACCGAGGCCCTCTCTAGCGAGATGGATGCTTATGACATCGCCAGAGCTTTGAAAGATGGATGCTTTCCTTCGAGTGCGGAGGCGAGGCTCCCTTACGCTGATGAGAGGGCCGACGCGCGTTACGCCGGTGGGGTTTGTTTCTATGAGTACCCCTTCAAAATAGGTCATGTCTTCCCTTTCTCTCAACTTACCCAAGATGTCTTTTCTAACTATGGCCTAGCCGCTTGTCAATTAATGCCCAATGCATGGCGTCTTCTTAGGGCTTTAGATCGCCTAGTAGAGTGTAATCATCTTGACTTTGACTTTGAGGTCTTTGATTACCCGTACTATCTATTTTCGGTCAAGTCTTTTTAGTACAGTTTTAATCCTTGTCTCGATTGTGAGCCCCTTGCTTTAAAATTAAACATCAACGACCAGGGATGGAAAGGTCGATTTTTCTTTGTTAGAACCGCTTCTCTAGGTTTCGGAGACAACTGTCCTTTATTACGTACTAAATGGCTTTGGGAAGGTTTGTTTCTTTAACCTGCATTATTTTTATCATCGTCAATTTTAACTGTATCTCACCCGAAGTTGAAGACGTCTTTGGAAGAGAAGATCGAGAAACTTCTTGACACACCTAAGTGTGACACAACATACAACAACAAGACGATTCGTCAGTCGATCATATCCCCATTCTCTAATCAGGGCGACACCAAATGCTTTCCTTGCGAAATGTAAGTATATCATTGCGTCGATCTTTTTGTCTTTACACTCTGATGTGTCTTTTTAACCGTGAGGCCATGTTGTGATGGAAGCTGTTTCGACACGGAGTAAAAGGGCGTCGACTCGTTTGACGGCCAAGCAACTATTGGATTTCAAGCGTTTTGGGCCAACCTCTTCATCGTCTCTCCCTCCCAAACCATCGTCGTGTGGAAAAAGGGACACGCCTCTTCTCATCGAGGATCAGACTCCAAAGAAAGGCAAGAAGGTCTCCGCCCCCACTGACTTGGCGGTTCTTCCAATTGCAGATGATATCGAGCAGATGCCAGCCATGGAGAATCTTAACTTCGCTACCAATGGTGCTTTGGGAGGTACGTTTTAAATGCCGCTTCAAAGGCTTTTCTTTTATTCGATCTTTAGTCTTGATCTTTCCTCTTTTGTCGTAACAGATTCTCTGATGAGAGGGCTGACATTGTTGTCGTCTAATTTAACTAATCTGTATTTGGTGACTAAGTCCTTGTGATCAAGGCAAACAATCACTATTTTGGCGACCCGTCTACCATCGTGGGTCGCGCTAATGTAGGTACTTTTGGTTTTGGCGACCCGTCCACCACCGCGGGTCGCGTGAACAGATTCGCTTTGGGATCGACCATTTGGTCGCTTCCAGATAATGCCACTTTCTTTTGCTAAACCCATAGTGCATGTTTGAGATTGACACTTTTTAGTATTGAGAATAAATTCTGTTAGGACGTAGTGGTTTGTGTTCGACGATGTATACCTCGATCTACGTCGAGGCAGGCGGTGCGTCGACGTGCCTGTTTGTGTTCCCCGTGATCAATTGGAAAGTTTGTTTGGCCTGAAAAATGTGAATGTGTTAAGGCATGACGTGTTCATCTAGAGGAGAAAGAAAATTGTGTTTTGTGTAGTTGTAGGTAGAGGGTTGTCATACCTTTTGTATTGTTTAAGGCAAGCGGTGTGCCGACGTGCCGTTGTGTTCTATCCCCTGTGTCCAGTTGACCGTGTCTGTGAGCCCGTGAAGTTTTCTCTTTTGTCAAAAGCACCAGCTGAGAAATATCCATTCATATATTAGTGTGGTTAGTCAAGAATTTAGTTTGAAATATCACAATGTAGCTGGCTGATTTAATTAGCATTCTAGATGTTGAAGTTCTGGTACCAATTCTCGTAGCTAACACGAAAAGGAACCTAAAAATATTTGAATAACATCAGGGAAAAATTGTCTCGAATACAAGGGAAGATAATACTGTCTCAAGTCTGAACTGATATGTTATCATACCTAGGTTACAACAACCGGAATATGAGGACAAAAGTCATTGTCATTAACTCAGTAGGACCACAGGCTCCATAAAAGCTCGTATCAGACCATCCATGTGCAGCTTTCATATTATACAACCTCATTACAGGTGACAGTCTTGTCATTTTAGTGCATGCTGGATGGAGAGGATTTCGCGAATCAGATAATAAGTGATCATACAACTCAGGTTGCTTAATGAAATCCTCCTGTACAGCTTCTGCCATTTTAAATTAGGTCAGCTATATAAGTATCTTCATAGCAACAATACTATACGCTCTCCTTGGTTCTATTAGAATACTTCATTTCTAAGTGCATCAAAGCGAACGAATTTGTCTGTCTAAGTGGTATTGTCTTCTTCAACAAAAATATGAAGGTAATCTCTTGTTTATTGTAATTGATTATACGTTATTAGGAATATATTAAAGTGTTTAAAGACAACTTCTTGTTTTCTTGGCTTTTGTAATAAAATCAATTCAATGAAACAAGAAGACATACAAATCATTTGACTGCGAAAGGGTAATGGAGTTTGTCGTAGATAACTAATTAGTTATCAAGGGTTACACTATATGAAACTTGTTCCTTGATTGCTTATTAAGAACTCTAGCTTTACAAAGCGAGTTCTCTTGTAACGATCACATCATATCCTAATTAAAATTGGTTTAGAGTTGGCGCTCTACAATTGGGATGGGACCTATCTTGACAGCGCTCAACAACTTTATTTTTCAAGAGTAGTTCCCTCTTTTTAACACTAAGAAAGTCTGGAATGACGTGCACGAGCATAAGGGCGGTTACACAAGACAAGAGCAGCTGCAAGCTTTGTAGTAGTCTGAAATACTTCAACTTTTCTTGTATGGATGTTAAACATCCACAAATTAATAAGGTTTGTAGCACCACAGAGAACAATCAAAGCGCTGAACTGAACAAGCAGCCACTTATAAGGAAACGTTGTAGTACGCGACAGCGATGAAGAAATCTGATACGTATTGGTATTTCATCAAAATATCATTTGCCCGGCCATTGCTGCTCAATACAGTTGCACGACTCCAATGAAAATCAATCACACTACCTGCAATAGGATATCAATACGTAAAGTCAAAAGCTACACAACAATGGAGATCTTATGAGATTGATGACTCCTAAGTTTTGCAGTAATAGGCTTATAATCAATAATATAGAAATTGAGACCAAACACTTTACAAAAAACTAAAATGTAGCATCTCTAAGAGGAAAACATTTCACCAAATATATTAATAAATTTGTCACAGTGAATTCAAGTTATAGTTTCATCTCCAAATTGTACATTAAATCACAAGCAATGAAACTTTGCTCCGAAAATTGAGTTAATCTCTCGAAAATTTTCTTAAGACATTGAATAGAAGACATAACAATTGTAAAGACAATTACAACACCAAAAATCAACAGAAAGTCCAGAAAATCCCAACCTAATGGTGTCAACATTAAAAGCATCTTTATCTCCCACAACTTGGAATACAAATTTCTCATGTGGCCTCTCAACTTATGAACCCTAGAATCAAGGGCCAATAAACAAATTTCAATCCTAAATTAAATCGAAGAAAACATAGATACACCTAAGTTAATGAGAATCAAGTAGAAAACTCAAGATGAAAAAGTAGTAAAGTTGCAAATTATCTAAACAAAAAAAAAAACGATTTCAGATGAACTAATTTCATACCACCACAAATTCCTTGTCGTTGAACTCTGTTGAAATGAAATCAAACCTCAAGAAATCCCTAGGAATATGTTGAAGAATTTGCGTTGGGTGTCCAAATTTATGCTAGAGACTTGCGTAGATTCTTTGTTTCTGTTAATAACCTGAATAAGAAAGCTAATAAAATCTTCCTTTTTTCTCGTCCATATATGGACACCTCTTCACCATTTCCTAATATATAGATTTCAATTGTAAATTTTCTTTAGTCGGTGACGTCACAACCTATCTTATCGACGTCGATTTGCAAAACCCTGAGATGTGGCTTATGAAATGGACGGCTAGATCTTTCGTCTAGAGATTGGTCGATAAACATCTTTCACACCCAATTGAATCCCACTATTTAGGGGGGGATCAATGTATGATCTTTGTGGTGCAATTACACGATGGAAATGAATTTATGGCGATCATCCATATACACTCATTTAGGCCGGATTGTAAAGACATTTCACTCATACTTGGAATGAGGTTTATGACAACTATGAATAAAGTATACTATTTGTTTATTATTGGGCGTGTAATTTACTTACAATTGTGTTATATATTAACTACACACTTGCACTTGGGCCATATAGATTTAAGCACCAAAGGCATGAGATTCATTTTCATAGTGCGGCCCCATTATTTTATAGGTCCGTTTGTTTGGGATTGATAGAACGACCAAAATTATAATCGCATATCGTACACATAGCTCCTAAATCGGAATGTACATGGTAGAGTTTGTAACAAGTTGGTACGGTAATGACACAGGTTCAAAACCGAGACTATTTCTCATATCCCCATCTCAATTAAGAATTTTTATCTGTAGCCCTATTCCACAATGCATATTGAAAATTATCATGGTACTCATCTCAATTTAATATTCCTTACTTATGATTTACACAAGTTGTTTTGTGTATCTGTATTAGCTTTCCAGAGTAGTTCCTTTTAAATTCCATATTTATCTCCTAGAATCTCTCGCAATAACCAAACATGAAACTAATAAATTTTGTAAAATATCTTATAATAATAATTATAATGATAATTTTACTTTAAATAAGAAAAGTTTGTCTAGCAGAATATAGTATTATTCATACAAGATGAATCTGTTATACAACTCAAGATGACCGAGCACCATCGCACTCTCAAAAGTCAGATTTTGATGGCGTTTCAACAGAAACAACAAGAAGGTCGTAACAAGCCTCTACGTCGATGAGAGTGGGCCAACCAGAGAGAAAGCCATGATGAAATCAAGAAAAAATCACATACGACTAGTAATGTATGTTTTGATTATGAGATTATTATTTATGTGCTTTGCATTTTTATCTTTAGGATCTTTATATCCATTTGAATTGCTTGAAGTAAAAATGTGTATTAAACATTTCAAATATGCTGTTTTACCGAAAACCATACGTAAAATATGTCATATTTCCCGAACCCACCTCTTTAAAACGATATTACCGAAACCACCATTCTAATACTCTTTGTTACTGAAATGCCACCAATTCCAATGTTACTTCTGTTTTCTCGTTCACGCGCTACACGTGCTATTTTTTCCATATTTTATAAATTTTAAAACATTTTCTTTCTTTTTTTATTACTGAAAAAGTAAAGTATTTTCTTCTTCCCCGTGTTTATCACCATATCCGTTATCCTTACAGGTTCATCACCATCTCCGTTATCCTTACATGTTCATCACCATCTTAAACATATTAACATGTTCATCACCATTTCCAACAAATTAATTTGGAATTTCTTGCCCCAAATCATTATCTTATTCTCTTCTCCTCAACACCACCGTTCTCCGACCTCATGGGAATCGTGAAACCCTAGATCCTTACCTTTAGAAACCAATTCAATTTTCTCAACAATGATTGTAAACCAGAGGGTAGAGAGAGCGGATTGCGTGTGTTTTCTTCCCATGCATTCGATTTTTAGTTTGAGATGTTGAAATACCAAGAAGAATGACGAAATCCAGTGCTCCTTTTTTCTAGATTGTCGGAAATTAGGGTTTGACTCTTTTGGTCCTCTCTTAGCGTCTCTTCATCTTCTTTTCTTCTTGTTAAATGTAGAAGAAATCCTGTCATTTCTCAATACACTTGGTTACTTGAATATATGAGCTCCTTTGAATTTCTCCAATTTTTTTGTTTCTCTGTTCGTCGCTAGTTTTGATTGCTTGACCTCCCGGCGCAGTTTAGTTGTTTTTTCTTTGATTGCTTGACCTCCAGGCACAGTTTAGTTGTTTTTTCGTTGATTTTTATTTTGAAAGTTTATTTATCCAATTTCTCCAATTTTGATTGTTTGACATCCAACCTCAGTTTGATTTGTTTGTCGATTTTGATTGTTATAGAAACCAGAGTCAAACTTTACATTTGGGTAACTGAGAGTATAAAAAAGTGGTTTTCGATAATATCGATTTAAAAGAGTGGTTCCGAAGAATGTGATATATTTACCGGTGATTTTATGTAAAAGACCCTTACAAATATATAGATAACCAATATTACTATTATTGCATGTCATATACTGGTATGTTGTTATTAATTCAATATTCTTTTAGTTATTTGTGTCTCTTGTATATAATTGTCATATTATACGGAGTATAGTACAACAATACTACATTTACATATCACTTTTTTAAATTCATAAGGAACACAATTGTAATTAGGGACATGCCTACATAGTGATAAAAAACGACCATGAAAACGATTTTTGTAGAATTTTACCATGTTCTTATCTTGCTCTTTTAATAAAACAAATGTAGTACTAATGCGGGGATAAGTCGTTGTTGCCGATATAGATACCAAAACTCGAATATAAACTCAAATCAAAGAGAATATGCGAAATTATAATGAGATGATAGAAAGATAGTCGAAAGGAAGGCAATTGGAACCAAATCAAACAACTATAAAACCCTTGAGCTTAGGAACAAGAACCTTACTGAATGATGATGAAACCCCAAAAAATTCAACCAAACACAATGGATATGGAAGACCAAGGCACCTGAAGGACGTTCTATGGAGATTCGATAGAACCAACTTTATGGTGGAGATTGACACACAAGAAACACTAGGCAAGTTCAACAATAATGCACACAAAGCACTTTTCTCATAAAACCTCTCTTTTTGGGGGCAAAAACGATAAACGTATAGTCAACAATCAAAATCTGGGAGCCTAAAACAGTAACTAGGGCAAACCTTAAATAGGGTTCATAAGGTTGCCAAAATAAAATGAAACAACTAATTAAATGAGTAACGTACTGAAATAACAAAATGGAAATAAAAAAAATAATCCTAAATAATCCTAAAAACCAACAAAGCTCATAGAATTGTCAGCACCGTAACTGCGGTCGCGTTTCACGCCAGAAGCTACGGCTTTTGCTGTCGTCAAACCGCGGGCACGGGTGTGATGGTCGTAGTCGTGGTTTTGCCTCTGGAAAAAACCTCGTCTTTGTCTTCGCCCGGGCCTGGCTCGTCTTGAACTCCAACAACCAACACAGTCTTTGTTTGTAGCGAAATTACATACGAGAAGATAACTAAGCAATTGTAGGACAAATATCAAAGAATACGGTATAATCTCAACACTCAAGAACAAGACAAGAAATTAGGGTTGAAACTTTAGCTTGGTATTACTCGAATGACGGCTTAGCTTATTAAAAAGTCGGCGTTAGCCTTTATTTATAGGTTAACCCTAATAATATCTTTAAGGAAACGAGATCTTATCTTTTTCTTCTATCTAAATAACGATATAACAAACTAGGTAAAATATATTCTTTACCATATCTTTTACCATTTATAATAATATAATACAAAATAGGATAGAATATACTGGGCCGACCTAATCCTTAAGAAGAACGAGATCTTTGCCACGTCTCGTCACGTCGACGATATCTTCCTTTCATCTCGTCGCGTCAATGACGTCCTTCTACGCGTAGCTTCCACGCGTTCCACACTCGTCGTATTTTTAGGCACAAACAATACCCATAAGGCGTCTTACAGGGCTTAACGTCTAGTAGAGCTGGGAGACGCCTTCTTTCTTCAAGGAATATGTCTTCATTACACCAGGAACGCGTTGACGATTACGTCACTTGAACTTTTATTATCGTCGCAGAGCTTTGATCATCCTTCTTCTTCAATTATTTTCATGCAGCATGCGAGGAGCTTTGTTATCTGTGCCGGCAACGTTCAGTTGTAACGGCTAGTTTCCCAACGGCTATAATGTCGTTGAACTTTCTCCCGCTTTCTTCGCGATCTCTTTGGCTATATAAGGAGAAGATCTTTGTTTTCTTTCCACTCTTTCTACAACTCGTCTACTCTGATTATTCCTTGCTTTCTCGTTTACTTACGCTAAAAAAAACCATTTGCTTTTCCCTTCTTCAAATCTTTCTTTTCAGTTTCCAAAAATGGCTTCTTTCTACGTACCAAAGTTTATCTTGAAGGATTCTGATTGCAAATCAACGGAGGCACGCGACGTTGAGAGACTGAGGTCATTGGCAAATCTCGGTCCCGAAGTTGAGATTGAGATACCCCCTCAAGGAGTATCTGCCGACGCCTATCGCCCAGGGTGGATTGCGGTATACGAATATCCTTTCCTCACCGGTCATCGGTTTCCTTTCTCGCCATTGATAGGCGTCGGTCAACTTCTTCCAAGCGTCTGGAGAATCTTTGGCGCTCTAGACGACGCCATTGAAAAACATGGCTTGAATTTCGTCGCGGCGGACCTTGCTAATTCTTTAACTGTCTCGCTTAATTCGTCGGGCAGGGTCTACTTCAAGATTAAGCAGAAGAAGGCTAGGTTAGCTTTTGAGAAGAGTACGGCCGATCGGGGTTGGGCCGAGGTCTTTTACTTTGTGGAGAAGTCTTCTCTCGGAGATGTGTGCTCTTGGCTTATCGAGGAGTGGAACCCCGAGAGTAAGTCTTGTTACCTTCTCTTAATAACTTTTTCTTTCTCTTGTCTTCATAAGGATGTATGTTTTGCTCATCGACGTATAATTCTATATGCTTTTCAGTTAATGGGGAGGCTCTCAAGACAAGGAAGGAGTCAAAAAATGTTGTAGCTGCGCTTTTGGAGATTCTTGAAGTTGATCGGACCTTCTTTGGTCATGATGGAGAAGGTCATTGTTGCGGGCCTGCGACGCCATCTAGTAAGTCGGTTTCTTCTCGTTTAGCTTTTATCAACTTATTTCCTTATTTTTGTGCTCTAATTGTCTTCCCTATGTTGGTGATGTAGCTTCAATTTCTCGCATTCGTGCTCGCGCCGAGTCTGCTACTAATCTTGTAACGTCGAGGAAGAGGAAGTTTGCCATAAAAGGATGTTCGTCCATTGCTCCTTTAGACGTTGACCTTATGACTACTTTGGAGTCTACGCCGTCTCCTTCTCCGGCCAAGGCGACACGTTCAAAGAAGGGAAAGGAGAAAGTGGCCGAGGTTCCCGAGGAGCAATACACATCTGTGGATGAGTTTCTTGGTGTGATTTCGAATGCTTTCGCTCCGGGAAGGGAACTTCTGAAGGCCTTGATGGCGCTTCGATCTTTATCGTCCCTCGACCATTACGCGTCGATGGATCCTGCCGACGTTATGGGAGAATCTTTTGCTGCTCAATGGCAGGTAAGGTTATAATTTCTATTTTCATGACGGCTTTCTCGCGTGCTTTCTTTCTTATTTTTCTCGTTCCTTTTTTCAGGGGATTCAGGCATCGCTATGTGCTTGGACGCTCTTGTCTAAGTATCCGGAACGGATGGAGGCGTTGGAGAAAAAGGCGTCTGATGCTTCATCGGAGGTTGCGCGTCTGAGCAGTTTGTTGGAAACGTCTCGTGATGCAGAGAAGACGACGAAGGAAAAGGCTACCGAGGTTCTTTCCCTTAACGAGGCGATCACCAAGCGCGTCGAAGGTTTGGAGGAGGATCTCCGTACCTTGAAGGAGGATGTGGAAAGGAAGACGGCACAACATGACAAGGATTTGTCTGAGGCGAAGATCTATTGGTCTTGGCTATCCAGAGTGGAGGTTTACGAGGAGTTTGTTGCTGACAAGCATAAAGATTGGGATCTGGTGGGCGAACGTGCTGAGTTTAGGGAGACTTATCCGGAACTTTCTGAGGGCGTCGATGATGGTCCTTCTTGGAGGCGTCCGGGTGCTTGCCCCGATGTTGCGGATGCTGAGGGCGAGGAGCACGTTGACGAGGAAGAGGCTCCAACTGATGAAGAAGAAGGTGATGGTTGTTTGTAGTGAAATTACCTACGAGAAGATAATTATGCAATTGTAGGGCAAAGATCAAAGAATACGGTATAATCTCAACACTCAAGAACAAGACAGGAAATTAGGGTTGAAACTTTTGCTTGGTATTACTCGAATGACGGCTTAGATAATTACAAAGCAGGCGTTAACCTTTATTTATAGGCTAACCCTTATAATATCTTTAAGGAAACAAGATCTTATCTTTTCCTTCTATCTAAATAACGATATAACAAACTAGGTAAAAGATATTTTTTACCATATCTTTTACCAATTACAATAATATAATACAAAATAGGATAAAATATACTCGGCTGACCTAATCCTAAAGAAGAACGAGATCTTTGCCACGTCTCATCACATAGACGACATCCTCCCTTCTCCTCGTCGCGTCGATGGCATCCTTCTACGCGTAGCTTCCACGCGTTCCACACTCGTCGTATTTTTAGGCACAAACAATGGTCACGCATCTGGATCTGGGTCGTCTGAGGGAGAGTCCAAATCCTTGTAATTATCAACTTTTTCTTAGCGTAGAGTAACGTTGCCTACGCGTTGTTATCTTTGGTCTTTGAATTCGGATCAATATCTTTGGTGACTTCGTTCTGTCGCCGCCAGCTTTCTTGTTCTCACGTCGTTGCTATCCTTTAAGTATTATTTTATTCTTTTTGGCGTAATCCAACCCCTTTTGGTAGGTTTGACTTAGACTCCTCGTAGACTAGGTTAAAGCTATCAAAGATTCTCGTGTTTGCCTCATTCGTTCCTTGCGTTACTTGTGTTATTTTTCACGTCGAAGATGTCTTGGGAGCTTACCCTTTATCTGGCCTTGATATCTTTCGTACTTTACTTTGGTGCGTGTGTCTTGCTTACGAATATGTAGGTTTGGTTCTTGGTTTTTGCTTTTGCTGCTTTATCTCTGTAGGGTGTAGTTTTCTACCGCTAGTGTGATACTTTGCTCGTAGTGAACACGTTTAGAGTGTTTTATTGACTTAATAAGATGGTATGGTCATCGCGGCTGCTTTAGTTACGTTGCCTGCTTACATGAAGGTTGGGTCCAGCAATTCCTCCGAACCCTGAACCGAGTGGCGGACATAGGTCAGCGTGTGATTTTGATCAGCTTGTGACGTTACCCCTTACTTTTAAGGTGGATCCGTTGCCTCACGCTAGCGTTTAGGTCGACGTCGAACTCTTTTAATCGACGGGCCTATTCATTGTGTGGTGTCCGATTTCTGGATTGTTAGGACTTACGATGCCGGTAGACGCATCCCTGCCGGTTTGGCGTTTTTCCCGTGGATTCATGACTCTCAGAGGGGTCGTGGAAGGTGCGAGTACGCGTTCCTGGCGATAGGTTTCCCTTCTTCGCTCAGAGGGCCGTGCCGGTTTCGTGAGGTGTCGGGCTTCATTCCCCATGACCATTGCCACATGTCGCTAACAATCATGGGAAGTGTCGACTCAGAGTCGGCGGTTTGGCTAACGTTCTCTACGCGTAGATTGAGCCTCTAACGCGTAGGCTAACGAAATTCCTCCCCGTCGCGGATTTTCGCCACGGCCTTATTAAGGTTGATGTTACGTCACAGACAAAGAGCAAGTAATTTGGAAATGGAACAACTCAGCATACTTTAACACGTCGGAGAAAAAGAGTGTACTCATATATTAATAAAGAAAATGCGTCACGAACTGACAAACTTTGACCTCGACGCTTACCCCTAGTCGTCACGACCCCTTGTCGCTCCGACGCTAAGATAACGACGCTAAATTTATTGAGACTCATGAAAGAAACTAATCCTACTCATGCAAGAATGAACATAAAGAAAATAACTCTAGGAAACTTGGAAGCTCTTATTACTCTTTTAGACTTATGGCGGATGATGCTTTAGGAACATGTAGCTTAGGTTATTGCTCTTTGCTTGGATCTTTTGCTCATACTTACTTTGTGTATTAGTATCCTTTTGCTTGTTCAACTCTGCTCTTCCCATTGCGTCGGGGATCGACTTTCCACCCGTAGCCTTTTCTTTGTGATTCCTTGATTGCTATGCGTTCTTTTCTTTGCCCAACGATGCCTTAGTGGCTTTTTTCATCCCAATGCTGTAGCACTCTCTTGCGACTTGAAGCTCGCCTTTGATTTCTTGGATCCTCCATGGAGACGGGAATTTCAAGGACTGGTGATACGTCGAGGGTATAGCTTTCATGTTGTGCAACCAAGGTCTTCCTAAGATGATATTGTAGGGTGACTCGATCTCCATTACTGCAAACTTTTCTTGCATATTAATACCCCTTGCGTATGTTGCCAACGTGATTTCTCCCAACATGCTTGCTACTTCACCGTTGAACCCCACTAGAGGGACATGCTTCTTTATGACGTCGTCATTGGATAGTCCGAGTTCTTTTATTGCGGACGTAGTGATCATGTTGGCGGAGCTCCCGTTGTCTATGAGAATCCTCTTGACCAGGCAATTGCCGACAGTGAGGGAGATGACTAACCCGTCGTGATGCTCCACCATTTCGTTTGGCTCTTCGAACGTGATCAGGTAATTTCTCCTGATAGGGCGAATTTGATAAACCCTTGTCATGTCGTTGTCGTCGCGTAGAATCTTGATATTCCTCCTGGCGGCGGATGCGGTATAACCGCTCGTGGAAGAGCCTCCGATGATGGTGTGTATAGTTCGGGTATGACTTGACGGAGGTGGAGGAGGAGTAGGGGACTTCCTTTATCTCTTCACCCCTTCAAACGCGTTCCTTCCTTCTCTGGAGAGTAGGTCTTTTAGGTCTCTTCTTTTCAGCAACCTTAACACTTCTTTTCTCAGGGTGTAACAACCATCCGTCGTATGACCCGTATCGTTATGGAACTCGCAGTACCCCTTCCCTGTTCCGGGTCTCCTTCTAGGATTTGGCTTTCTCGCCCATTGTACGTCGCGTAACCCTTCCATTGCGCTCATGACTCGCAACGCGTCGGTATTCATAGAGATACCTTTGTCCACCATGTAGACGCTATCGACTTCGCTCACAGCATGCACCGTCTGCGGTTCTCTTTGGAATGGCTTGTTTCTCCTGTCGTGACGTTCTCCTCGCTCTTGATGTCGGTCGTTGTGTCGACGTTGGGGAGAGTTTTTGCGCCAAGGAGTTCACCAGCGTGGAGATCGAGAATTTTCTTCGTTGTACCTTAGGAGATCTTCTTCCAATCGTATGGATTCCATGGCTCTTTCCCTAGTTGAGACGAATGACTCGGGACGAGTCTTCGTCAGTTCTTTATATAAATCACTATCTCGGGGGAGTGCTCGCCTGAACGCGTCGGCGGCCGTGGCTTCAGTATAATCTGGAATCGTAATCTTCTCGTCATTGAAGCGTTTCAGGAAGGCCCTTATGGTGTCGCCCTTGTTCATACGCATGTTATGGAGATCTGAAGGTTTTTTTGCAAACAACTTGCTGCTGGTGAATTGCAACCGGAATTGGTTGGAGAGCTCGGCATAGGAGGAGATACTTCCCTTGAACAGGTGGATGAACCATGTCAAGGCTAGACCTTTTAGCGTCGAGCTGAAGAACTTACACATAATTGCTTCCTTCAATTCGGATTCGATCGGACTCGTGGAGAGCTTAGCTTTGTAGAGCAAGACGTGTTTTTTCGGGTTGTCTGATCCGTCGTAGATGGGGAGGTCCGCGACGGTGAACTTCTTGGCGATTTTTTGGACGGCGATAGTGGCAACAAACGGGCTTTCCTCGAATCCGAAATCATCTTCAGGGACTATGGATTTGGGAGCCCCGAGCATCAACATCATCTCTTTCCTCAAGGCTCCGACCTGTTGTGCTACGAGCGCAGCGACGACGTCTGAGGTCAAGTTCTCTTTAGAAGACTGTTCTCTCTGGGTCTGTTCCTTGGGGAAGACATAACCATGGTGTTCTTGGGGATGGTATACGTCATCTTCTTCGACGGCTGCGTCCATATCGAGGCGTCGAACGACGCTCTGACCGCGGACGTAGGTATGTTGCCCTGCCTTGAGTTCGTTGATTATGGAATTCAACCTCTCGTTTTCCTTGGCGAGTTCCAACGCCGTCTTTTCGCTCGCCTGCATGGCCTCAGCTCGGGTTTTTTTGAAGGATTCGATTTACGCTCGGATGGCGGCCACATCGGTTACTTCACCGTCTACCCCTCGCTTCTCTATGGGAGCTTTTTCTTTTGGGGTGTTGAGGGTGGTCTCGGGGTCTTTTCTTGTGTCTTCTTCCACCGGAATGATAGGACTTTTCGTATGTTCTTCTTCTTCGGACCTTTTTCCATCATCGCTCGGGCTATTGCTCGGGCTTGTCATGATTTCCTGCAAAAAAGACGCTCTTTTCGTATGGAAAGACGATACCTTTTGATCTTTCCCCACGGTGGGCGCCAATTGTTTGTAGCGAAATTACCTACGAGAAGATAACTAAGCAATCGTAGGGCAAAGATCAAAGAATACGGTATAATCTCAACACTCAAGAACAAGACAAGAAATTAGGGTTGAAACTTTAACTTGGTATTACTCGAATGACGGCTTATCTTATTACAAAGCAGGCGTTAGCCTTTATTTATAGGCTAACCCTAATAATATTTTTAAGGAAACGAGATCTTATCTTTTCCTTCTATCTGAATAACGATATAACAAACTAGGTAAAAGATATTTTTTACCATATCTTTTACCATTTACAATAATATAATACAAAATGGCATGGTCTATATGCACACGTTTTTTGGGCTAAATGCACACGATTCTCTGCGTTAACATTAGCAGTACAGATCTGTGCGGTAACTGTTAACGCACTAATTGGTTCCGGGGCATTGTTGGAAATTTTTCTGAAACCTATACGAAGCTGGTGCGGTAACAATTACCGCACAGATATGTGCGTTAACAATTACCGCACCATATTAATACGAGTTTAAGATAACAAAAACTTAACTTCTGATTTACTTAAACCATGTGCGGTAACAATTACCGCACAGGATTTGTTATTTTTAAAAAACAAACAAATTTAAAACATAATAATTAAAATATGGTGCGGTAACAATTACCGCACCATATTTTTTTAATAATTATTTGAAAAGACAAATAAAATTTTAAAAATATTAATAAATATTATTATATCTGTGCGGTAAGAGTTACCGCACAGGTGTTTTTTGAAAAAAATGCTCGTTGGAATTTTATGCCCGTTGGTGCGTTAACTATTACCGCACCAACATTCTAAAAATGTAAACGGACATTTTTTTGCTTGTATATAAAGGTTGGGCTCTCTTGTTGAAGTTTTGCAATGCACACCATAATGTCTTATAATTATGAGAGTAGTGAGGATGATGGTAACGCCAGTTGGATATCAGGGGTCGTGGAAGAAGAATACGAAGTCGATGAAGAAGAGGAAGTGGACCAAGAAGACGAAGAAGTCGATGAGAAAGTGAACGAAGAAGAAATCGAAGGAGAGGAAGATGGCGAAGCAACTGTATCAATTGCATTAGACGATTGGACTACGTTACCGATTTTGATTAGTATATTATGAATTAAAATTTTGTATTTAATTGCATGAGATTTAGGTTAATTAGTTAAAATTTCGTATCTAAGTAATGTAGTTTAATCAATATAGGAAGAAGACTTTAGACCACATTTTAGTACTGCGCAAATGTGGGATAGTAAGGAAGAGATGATGGAATGGACAAAACAGAGAGCAAAGAATTTGATGATAGTTTTGGTACATCGTACATCTAGCAAATATTGCGTTGATTTTGTATGCGATAGGTTTGGATAACCTAGATCAGGTAGGCCGAAAGTGAATTTAAAAAATCCAGAATTGCCGGTTCCGAGGATTCGTGACCGAAAATTGAAGAAATGTGGTTGTACATTCGAGTTATATGGGGTTCGTATCAAAGAAGGGCCATATAGTTATAAATGGATCGTGAATGTTGTAGAAGGTCGTCACAACCACACCCTTCCTACTAGTTTTCATGGGAATTCATTCGTGGGTAGAATGAGCAAAGAGGAGGAGAAAATATCAAGGGAAGCAGGGGATGATGGCAAGACGCCAAAAAACATACTTATTCAGCTTAGGAAAAGAGACCTGCAAACTGTGACATCCATGAAGCAGATTGCCAATTTTTTGCAGAAGATCAATTTTGAAGATCGTGGTGAATTGTCAGTTACTTAGTGGTCTCTAAATTTTCTGAAAGAGAACAAGTATTTTTCTCAACCTTTGAGGAACACGAAGACGAATGAGGTTGAAGTCCTTTTTTTTTTGCTCACCCAGAGTCGATGCGTTTGTTCAGGAAGTTTCCTCACGTGATTATCATGGACGCCACATACAAGACAAATAGGTATGATATGACTTTAGTGGAGATAGTTGGTTTCACTTGCACGCACAAGACGTTCAACATCGCATATGCATTCATGGTTCAAGAAACAGTAATGCATTACAAGTTTGTGATGATGTGCGTTCATGAGCTGTGTCGAAATTTGGGAGTGATGCCGAAGGCTATAATGACCGACTGTGAGAAGGCTTTGTTGAGAGCAATCAAACTTGTGTTCAAAGAGACTGAAGTCAAGCAATTATTGTGTTGGGTGCACATTAAGCACAACATCCAGTCACACGCAGAAAAAGTGATTAAAAATACTAAAAGGGCGGAGAACTTTGTTACGCAATGTTGGGGGATATTTTGCTCGAGCACTGAACAAATCTACGAAGAGAGATTGAGTAAGATGAGAGATTCATGGAAGAAGGGCATTGTTGGTTACGTTGAAAAGTACTGGTTTAGTCCATACAAGAAGTTCATAGTTAGAGCGTGGACGGACTACACTCTTCACTTTCACACAAGGACTACAAACAGGTATCTTTGTTTGTTTAGTTGTTAATTTGGACCACCATATTATTTCTGCTAACGATTAGAAATTGTGTTTATTTAGGGTCGAGGGGATGCATAAGGTGTTGAAAGAAATTATGGGTTCTAATAGAGGCGGCTTCAACAGAGTGATAGTGAGGATCCACCATGCGGTCATAGTTCAGATGGACCTGATTAGGGCGACGATGAACCAAGCACTTACCACTCGGGAAATGGTCTTTGATGACCCAACCTTTCCTCCTGGCATTCGAATGTTGTTTTCAAGGCTATTTTACAGAGTGTCGGATAGGTGTTTTCTGTTGTTGTTGGAAATGTACCAGCAAATATTGAAGGAGGAGTATTCAAATGTTTGTGATGATCATTGGGTTCGAGATTGTCTTGGGATGCCATGCGTACACGATCTTGCTAGGGAAATCATTTCAAAGACACCTCTTATTCCGGGTGATTTTCATGACTTCTGGAAGGAACTGACATGGGAAGATGATGCAATAAATTTGTCCTTACCCGACGACAATCGTTCAATGTCTATTACGGAGATAAGAATGCGTGAAATGTGGGCGAAACTGCAAAGTGGGGATTTGAGGGATGAAACTCTATTCAGATTAAGTGAGTTGTACATTGACTTGGAGCATCCGGAAGAAAGTTCTTTGGTAGAGCCAACAAACTTGTTTAGGAATGGAAAAGGAAGGCCGCCGGGATCAAAGAACAAGGAGAAGCAGCCAAATGGGAATTCTCCTCCGAGAGAAAAGAGGGAAAAGAGTTACCACGAGTACGTTAGAGAAGACTTAACAAATACTGAGAATGCGCAAAAAGTCGCAAAGGAGAAGGCAAATAGGCAAAGTAAACGACCAACTTGTCCTAAAAAGCAAGCAAGTCAAGTGTCGTTCGACTTCGGATCACAATCCCAACCTGAACCATTGTTTTCAGAGTTAGCTCATGAACTCATCGATATCTGCAGGCCTCCTCTCTGGCGGTGTCTCCAAGAATGCTCGGATCTCGCAAGTCATGAGCTGGCTCCGCTATATTAACAACATATCAAAACATTACAATGAAATATACTAATTTAAGAATGAATATGACTAATCAAAGTTATAATCGTACCGCAAAACTGTCAACCGAAGGTGGGATACACAACGGGCCAAGTGGACGATCGAGTCTACGTGATCTGGGATCCACCAGAGGATAAGAAACTCGATCATACCAATCGAGATAATCATTTGTGACTGCCCAATAGTAGGTCGCTCGTGGCTCCCGAATCTGTAACAAAGGCCTAGGGTCCTGATCCCACACACCAAGCAGATCCTCGGCATAGTGAACTGAATAATGTGTCAGATTGTTGTTACGTGTCACTTGGATGGGCTCCGGGGGAGGATCTGGGATACCCTGCACATGTCCAAACTGTCGCAGCAGGCGACCTGGCTGATAGAGCTCCTCGATGTCCATACAACGGAGAATACCCTCAAACAAAGACGGGGGCGTACTGTGGAAGTCTGAAATCCACATTTGAAAAGGGAAACCAGTTAACCTGCAACAAAACATTACAAAACAGTTAGTATAGTTTACATTCACATAATATAACGAAAGCACACATTCTTAAAATCCGACCTCCTCATAACGAACACGGTCAAGCATGCCACGAATGGCAACCAAACGATTTGTGCTCTTAACCTGTGGCACCTCTCCGCCCTCCCTCACAGCAGCTGCGGCGTGGTCCATAGAAAGTGGATTCGTCACAAAATGTCCACGAAAACGTGGAAAATAAGCCCAGATCCACGACTGCAAAAAAAGATAGTTAGAACTCGATTTCCTAAACATAGCCAATCGTATAGTTATTTGCGTACTAACCCGCAAAAGAATGCCAGAACTCCCCATCCCCATAGCCAATCGCCTCGACGTCTGTCCAAGGTTGCGATACAGATGAGCTTACACTCCAGCTCCCCAAGCATATCGGCCTGTGCTGTTGTGGTCGGCCAAAAGAATTAACCACCAGTGCTTGACTGCTGTAGTCGACTTGTCCACTAGAACTGTAGTGCCGAGAAGCAACAGTAAGTACATAGACGCAATGAGGCTCTCATCTCTCTGTCCATCCTCCATCCGCATCATAACCTTCAATCTGTCCTGAAGATAACCCAAAGGAATGCCTCCAGCCCTATACCAAGACTTTACCAGTGCCTCCTCTACGTGAAGCATCCCAGCAACAAAAGTGAAGATCTCGTCCTTACTCAAACCTGAACTACAACTCCTCCCATGTATAGGCAGCGACAGGATCTCAAGCACATCGTGAAGTGTAGGACCAATCTCTCCAAATGGCACATGAAATGTGTTGGTTTCTGGGTGCCATCTCTCGGAGAAAGCAGAAACCAAGACATGATCGACAGGACCGGACCCGAAATATCATAGATCAGTCAATCCAGATCGCTCTGCAAGCTGAAACCACGAATCTGGACCAGGTCTCCTAAAATCCTCTAGTGGAGTGCAGTAGGCGGTGTGGAAGTGAACCTTGACGACCTTCCGTGTCTGAAAAAAAAGTTAAAAAATAACACAGTTACTTCTACAGAATGCCAAAATATTTCACATATGAACATTATAGTTCAAATACATACCAAATCAAGAGGAGCCTCGCCCTCTGGAAGATCAGCGGCCTCTGGATGATCAACGGCCTCTGGAAGATCAGCAAGATATGCAGCACGTCCACGTCCACGTCCTCATCCTCCGCGTGGAGCGCGCCCACCTCGTGTTGGAGGATCAGCTACGTCTGCATCAGCAACATCATGATCATCCTGAGCTCCTCGGCCTCCTCGTTGTCTCTGTCTAAATGGGGGAAGAGGACGGGGGGCAGCTGGAATCACGGGTGCGGGAGGATCAACAACTGTAAGCTCATAAATAGCCCTGGCGATGTGCCTCTCCTAACTCCTCAGCAACTCATTTGTAACAGGACCTCCTCTCATCCAAGGTGCATTGGGAGGTGGTACAAGATTTGCATCGGGAGGTGGTGCATGAGGTGTAGCAACAGCAGTAGGAGTCGGATGCGGTACATCATCAATCGGGGGAGGTGGTACATCTGGCGTAGGAGACGAAGGACCTAAATCAGTAACAGCTGGCGATGAAGGGCCCATACCAGCATGGTCATCCGAAATAATAGGAGGGTCGTCTCTCCTAAGCTGATCTGTCGGTATCTCGGGAAAAGATACAATATAATCTGTACCTAAACCCTCACCGTCTCCCAGCATATCATCATCCAAATCAACAGCTGTATCATCGACGTCCATATCCTCCTCCTCACTCTCACTTTAACCCTCATCATCAGCAGACGGATCAACAACTAGACCAGAATCCCTAACTGCCCCAGTATCTGTAACTGCCCCAGTATCTGTAACTGCCCCAGTAACAACAGTGGGTGTCAAACTAGAAGCTATCAGCTGGTCTTGAGCAGTAGCAAAACTCTGACGTATGGACGCTATAATCTTCGTCCTCCTAACACGCTCTGCAGCAGCAGGAGCCCCCGGGACAAACCCACTAGAAGCCATCGTATCTCGCACACCCTAATGTTGTTGTTATAGCGTAACGTTATTTTCATAGCGTTACAAAAATAACGTCAAATTCCAAAACGTCTTGTTCATGACGTCGTAACGTTACAGACAGTTGTCGTAACGTCAATCCTAATCAAAATCATCTCTAATTTATACACATTTTGGTCATAACGTTACGAAATTAACGTTATAATTCGCCTAATTCCAATACTTTATATACTTATAATTCATAACGTTATGAAATTATTTTATTTCATAACGTTACAAAATAAGAGAAGAAGAATGTCATATTTCATAAAATAATTAATTCATTAATGTTACAATATAGAATGTAATATTTCATAACATTATGAAATTATTATATTTCATAACGTTACGAAATATAATTAATTTCATAACGTTACGAATAAATTAATTAATTTCATAATGTTACCAAATAAAATAATTTTATAACGTTACGAAATAAATTACTTAATTTCAGAACTTTACCAAATAAAATAATTTCACAATGTTACGAAATAAATTAATTAATTTCATAACGTTACGAAATAAAATAATTAAATTAATTAAATTCATAACGTTACGAAATTTATTAAAATTTTTAATAACGTTATCAAATATAATTAAATCATAACATTATGAAATTAAATAATTAATTTCATAACGTTAGGAAATAAAATAATTAAATTATTTAAAAGCATTAAAAACGTTAAAAAATATTTAATAAAAAATACATAGTTGATGTAGATCTACGGGAGTCTCAAAAGCTTCCGGTTGCGCCTCGGTTTGTGTATTCAACCTTCTATTTGCTCGAGTAGCGGGCCGGGGACCGACGTTTTGGGCGGGTCGCTTTCGGTTTCTTCGCCTCGGGGCGGGTTGGGCTCCGGGTATCGGGGCGGGTTGGGGTGCAGGAATCGGGTTGGGATGAGGGCGGATCGGATCCAATCCGATTGAAACCGGATCGGGTTGGGCATGAACCAGATCTGGCACCACCGCCGTTCTTCGTCGGAGCTCTCTCCGGGCACCACCGCTGAACGTCAATGGAACCTCCTCTTCCTCCTCTTCTTCCTCCTCTTCTTCCTCCTCCATAGCAAACCAGCAAGCCACCGTCGACGGCGCTTCCGCCATTGTTGGCTGCTCCACAGTGGGGGGGACGACTCCGGCCGGAATTTTGGGCCCAGAAGAACAGCCTTGGCCGGGGCAACTCGATTCCATGGTCAATTTTGCTTCTTGGTAGGGGTAAACGCCGGGAAAGTGAAGAAAGTGGGCGGCGGAAATTCGGGTTAGTGGCGGCGGTTTTGGGGAAGAAGAGACGAAGAAGAAGGGTCGTGAAATGCCCCGTAAATTATTGGCTCTGTAATATATGGCGATATCGAGCTCACTTACTAGTAGTAACATATTCCAGTATAATTATGTCGAACTTGATTCTCCTGGAAGCTTTCATATTAATAGCTGCGTATTTCAGTTGAGAACTTCAGGTTCTTGTCTATTTCAAATAATTGGGTAATTAGCGATTGTCGAATTTGCCTCGTTTCATCGGGATTTATTAAAAATCCGACGTACTCTATTTTATCCCTACATAAAGGATATATACCCAAAATTAAATTAACACCCTTTATCTAGAATTTTCTACAAACTACTATCATTGGGCCCCACCTCTTTCTCTTTCACGTTTTGTTTCAAGCTTCTACGTCCCCATCTCTTCCCTTCACGCAGCAGTTGTTCTTCCTCCCTTCTCGACTTCAACTCACACACAACAACTCAGCCAGCAGCTCAGCCAGCCACCTGAGCACACCCACGCAGCAGCAGTTCGTGCCTTTCTCTTCTTCCTGCGCAGCAGCTCGCTCGTCTCTCCACTGCGTACAGCAGCTGTTCGTAGCTTGCTTTTGGCGGCGGCACCTCCCAGTTCATCAACCAGCTGCGCAGCCCTTAGCTCAGCCACGCCACCTTGGAACCGCCACCCCTTTTCAATTAATCCATATGTGAGAATTTATCCCTAATCTCGAAATCCCTAGTTTTTCAATTTAGGGGTTTATGTTAAAATTGATGTTTGGAGTGAAATTGGTGGAAGTAATGGATGATATAGGTTGTTTGAAGTTGAGATTTGGAGGAATAAGGAAGGATTTGAGTTTTGGGCCATTTGGTAAACTTGCTGGAAAATCTGGGAAAAATTCGTAATTTCTGGGAAGTTGGGGCTGACTTTTTAAGGTGAGTAATCTCCCTACGAGTATGAGGAATTTTACGGTTTTTGATTTGGATGTATATGTGATGAGTTATGGCGTTTTTCGTGAAGGTTCGACTTAGGCGACCGTTTCGTGAACCTTGCGACATCTTTTTACGACAAACGGATTACTTGTGTTGATCGTCAATTGAGACAAGTTGTTTATAAGCGTTTGCGTGTCGTAGGCTAAGTTTAGGATATCGGATTATGCATTTCATCAAACTTCTAAATAGTATATGAACTTTAACCTTAATGAAGTATGGAAAATGAATGCTATATTAGTGACTACATTTCTTGTGATTACATGATTATATGTTTTGTTGTGATTACATGATTATATGTTTTGCTGTGTTTACATGATTATATGTTATGTTGAGCATGTCTTCTTACGCGAGAATCTTGATGATATGTTAATCCTTGTGATTGTGCTTATATGCTTGAGATGTGATTATGTGAAGTTATCGGTGTATACGCATTGTCCATGTGATTTATTCATGGGGTAAGGATTGTTCTGATCCCTCACTTGATTGCAAACGGTTTTATGTCGTAACACCCTCGATTATGGCTCTTCTGGAAGAGTGGGTCGTTGGTGGGCCTTGCCAATTGGGTAGACCGGATCACTTGGCCCGTGATTCCGTTCCCTATCCTTTGGTATAGGAATGATTTGGCCCAATGTGCGGGCAAGAAGGTACCTTCGGGATCAAGACAGACTTGGACCTGTTTTCGAAACGTTTTCGTAAATTGTATTTCGATTGGATTTCATTTGCTTGATGTACTTGCTTGTGTGCTTCTTGTGATTGATCGCTTGTTTATTGGTGAATTCGTAAGTAATCGCTACTGGTGCATGATATGCATTTATGAGTACGAACATTGGTGATACGGTTTGTCTGAATTGATGACATGTTGGAATAAGATATATGTACCTTTCTTTTCATATCTATAAGCATGTAAATTGATGCCTCATGGACGATCATTGCTAAAAGTATAACTGGGTTTGCATGTATGCTAATCTGTGATTCCTTTACTTGCCCTATTACTCGTATTCTTCTTATAGATAACTTGCTAGTCTGGTTGGAGACTAACCCCCATTTCGGTGGGGGAACAGGTTGTGTTGTTGACATGGTCAGGTACCCAGACTGTTTGTTGCAGAGTATGGAGGAGGTCATGCGACTTGATGCAAGCTAGGATGGGTTTATTTTGGTTCACTCTTATTTTGGTTTAAAAATATAAAACTCTCGTTAAACTATCCATCTTTTGGTTTTTGGATGCGCTTGTAGTGTTTGGGCTAAACTTGGTTTGATAGTTCTCTTGAAGCATGTTTTTGGCATTTTGATCGTATGAACATGTTAGGTCTTCATCGACGTACTTGTATGGATCTCTTGTGAGGCTATCTACTTGTTTTCATTTTGAATTGTTCTTTTGTAAAGTTTTTCAGTTCCTTTAAACTGCCTGTGGGGATTCCAAGCACGGGATCCCTGGCACTGTAACACTCCTCGGTTTTGGGGCGTTACAGGTCGGGGGAGGGAAATCTGGGGTTTTAAATTTGTAAACCTGGTGCGGTAACTTTTACCGCACCAGTTTTATTTAAAAAAAACAATAAAATACGGTGCGGTAACTCGTACCGCACCAGTTTTATTTTTAAAAAAAATAATATATCCTGTGCGGTAACAATTACCGCATAGGGTTTAAGTTAATCAAAATCTTAATTTTTTTTTATTAATCTCGTATTAATCTGGTGCGTTAATTGTTAACGCACAGATCTGTGCGGTAATTCTTACCGCACCAGCTTCGTATAGGTTTCAGAAAAATTTCCAACAATGCCCCGGAACCAATTGGTGCGTTAACAGTTACCGCACAGATCTGTACTGCTAATGTTACCGCACAGAATCGTGTGTATTTAGCCCAAAAAACGTGTGCATATAGACCAAGCCTACAAAATAGGATAGAATATACTCGGCCGACCTAATCCTTAAGAAGAACGAGATCCTTGCCACGTCTCGTCACGTAGACGATATCTTCCTTTCATCTCGTCGCGTCGATGACGTCCCTCTACGCGTAGCTTCCACGCGTTCCACACTCGTCGTATTTTTAGGCACAAACAGTCTTCAAAGATGGTTCCAAGAGATCCTCTGTAATGATAAGCTCCTTTGACAAGAAGAATATAACTAACTTGTCTAACACTTGCTGGACCTCCTTAGCTCTCGAGCGAGTCAAAGTGTCGTCAAACTCGGGAACTATCGGCGTTAGTTGATGCTCACACGATCCTTCATCATCCTCCCCTTCATGAAAATGATTCGACCTTGAGTCATCTAGCTCCCCTTAATCTCCTTCAAAGAGTGTAAGATCTTGAACACTGAATGTTGCACTCACTTGATAATCACCGGGTAGCTCCAAAACATAAGCATTGTCTCCAATCTTCTTCAACACCTTGAATGGTCCATCTCCTCTTGGGGACAACTTCGAGTGATGCTGGTTGGGTAAGCACTCTCTCTTCAAATGAACCCACACAAGGTCTCCTTCCTTGAAGAGAACCTTCTTCCTTCCTTTGTTTGCCTTGCTAGCATCCTTCACAACCTTCTCTAGCAACTTAGCTCTCGTCCTCTCGTAGGTCTTGAATGTATTCAACCTGTTTTCCTGCATTGAAATTCACTCGCTCCTTCGTAGGTCTCGATATTATGGGCGTCTTCAACAAGCAATAATCTCAATGAACACCTAGGTATGCACACTTTATCAACTCTAAACAAGAAACCATCAAACAAGTAAAACTTATCCAAAGTTCCTTTGTCCACACAACACTTGTAAGTTCATCCAAAATCAGCATCATTACGATATAGCTCCTTGATGTAAATGAATCCTAACACCTCAGAGTCATTTTTAACAATCAATGCATGTCCCTTAGAAAGTGCATCAGCAACAACATTATCTTTTCCCTTCTAGTATTTGATGATGTAAGGGAAAGTTTCAATGAATTCCATCAATCTACCATTCCTTCTACCAAGTTTATCTTGGCTCCTAAAATGCTCTGAAGATTCATGATCGGTATGCAAAACAAACTCTGTAGGCCAAAAGTAGTGTTGTCAAGTCCTAAGTACTCTATACAATGCATACAATTTCTTATCATAAGTAGAGTAATTTAGACTTGCACCTTTCAACTTTTTAGAAAAGAAAGCAATAGGCTTACCTTCTTGCATGAGCACGCCTCGTATGCCAACCCCGGAGGCATCACATTCCACTTCAAAAGGTCGAGTGAAGTCGGGAAGAACAAGCAATGGCGAATTCGTTAATCTGAATTTTAACTCATTAAACGCCTTCCTTCCACTCAAATGGGCTATGCTTCCTCGTTATCTCGGTTAGGGGTGCAACAATGGTGCTAAAATCCTTCACAAAACAACGATAAAAGCTAGCTAATCAATGGAAACTAATTCTTACATGACTAATTGAGGTGGGGAGTTGGCCAATCTTGAATGGCTCTAATCTTAACTTCATCCGCTTGTACTCCTTGTGAAATCACTACGAAATCAAGAAAAATAACTTTATAAGTGCAAAGATCACATTTCTCAAAATTGGCATACAAATGTTGTAGCCTAAGAGTAACCTTCAACTCTTTTTCCATATTTGCTATATAATTTTTATTTGCAGATATAACAAAATTTGAAACCCTTCCTCGAATAATTTTACCTACTAATCAACTCCTTTGTATCTTGATTTTGAATTTTTTTAAATCTCCGCCACTTTTAAACCTTAACCCTATTTTCAGTTTCTTATAATCTCCATCATTGTTAAACCTTAACTCAAATTTACAAGAAAACACATAGAACACCCCCATACACACACCAAACTATCATTCTCATCCTCTTTCTCAAGCAGGGGCGATCACCACAAACTAATATCTAGTCCCGACCCATCCCCTCAAAACCTCCATATTTGTTGTCTTTGCCACCATAAGTATCGGCGTAGGTACGTGAAGTTAAGATGGTGAGCGGTAGTAGTGTCGGACATTAACTATGCTATAACTTCAATTGTGAGAGAGAAATAAAGGTGTAGCCTTAACAGAGAGACAAATAAAGAGAGGTATAAGATAAAGAATTATAGAAGATACGAGTGGTTCCACGTGGTCCAATAATAAAATTTATTATTTGTTATAATAATTGATATATGGGGTGAAACAGAACATACTTTGTGTTTGTGACTAAAAATACGACGAGTGTGGAACGCGTGGAAGCTACGCGTTGAAGGACGTCATCGACGCGACAAGATGAAAGGAAGATATCTCGACGTGACGAGACGTGACAAAGATCTCGTTCTTCTTAAGGATTAAGTCGGCCGAGTATATTCTATCTTATTTTGTATTATATTATTGTAAATGGTAAAAGATATAGTAAAGAATATCTTTTACCTAGTTTGTTATATCGTTATTTAGATAAAAGGAAGAGATAAGATCTCGTTTCCTTAAAGATATTATTAGGGTTAGTCTATAAATAAAGGTTAACGCCTGCTTTGTAATAATCTAAGCCGTCATTCGAATAATACCAAGCTAAAGTTTCAACCCTAATTTCCTGTCTTGTTCTTGAGTGTTGAGATTATACCGTACTCTTTGATCTTTGCCCTACAATTGCTTAGTTATCTTCTCGTAGGTAATTTCGCTACAAACAATTGGCGCCCACCGTGGGGCAAGATCAAAAAGGTATCGTCTTTCCATACGAAAAGAGCTTCTTCTTTGCAGGAAATCATGACAAGTCCGACCAACAGCCCGCGCAATGGTGAAGAAAGGTCCGAAGAAGAAGATCACATAACGTTTCCTCTCGCTCCAGTGAATGAAAACACAGAAAAAGATCTTGAGAACACTCCTGACGCTCCAAAGAACGGTGCCCCTACAGGACAAAAGGGAACGAGCGACGATATAACCAACGTGACCTTTGTCAGAGCCCACTTCGACACCCTCCAGAAGGCGTGGACAGAAGCTAAAACCGCCAGCGAAGAGAACACGTCGGGACTCACCAAAGAGAATGAACGACTAAGCTCCATCATAAAAAAGCTTAGGACCGAATCAACGAAACCGCGAACCTATGTTCGTAGTCAAAGCGTCGTTCGCCGCCTAGATATGGATGTTGTCTCCAAAGAAGGAGAGGATTAAGGGCCCTAGGAGCGCCAAACACCATCCCGTCGAGAGAAACGAGCCAGAGAGAACAATCTTCTAAAGAGAACTTGACCTCAGACGTCGTCGCTGCGCTCGTAGCACAACAGGTCGGAGCCTTGAGGAAAGAGATGATGTTGATGCCCGGGGCTCCCAAATCCATAGTCCCTGAAGATGAGTTCGGATTCGAGGAAAGCCCATTTGTTGCCACTATCGCCATCCAAAAGATCACCATGAAGTTCACCGTCGCGGACCTCCCCGTCTACGACGGATCAGACGATCCGGAAGAACACGTCTTGCTCTACAAAGCTAAGCTGTCCACAAGTCCGATCGAACCAGAATTGAAGGAAGCAATGATGTGCAAATTCTCCAGCTCGACCCTAAAAGGTCCAGTCTTGACGTGGTTCATCCACTTACCCAAGGGAAGTATCTCCTCCTACGCCGAGCTCTCCAACCAATTCCGGTTGCATTTCGCCAGCAACAAGTTGTTTGCGAAACAGTCCTCAGATCTCCATAACATGCGAATAAACAAGGGCGAGACCATAAGGGCCTTCTTGAAACGCTTCAATGACGAGAAGATTACGATCCCAGACTGTACTGAAGCCACCGTTGCCGACGCGTTCAGACGCACACTTCCCCGAGATAGTGACCTGTACAAGGAACTGACAAAGACTCGCCCTGAATCATTCGTCTCAACTAGGGAGAGAGCCATGGAAGCCATACCCCTTGAAGAAGACCTCCTAAGTCACTGCTACACTCTGAGGAAATAAGTCCTACGTCTCCTAAAAAGAGGCGACCTATTAGATTTACTTCCCAAAGAGGGAAGGGACGCGTTCGAAGGAGCAAGGAAAGGAAAAAGATCTGCAACACTGCCGCCTCCTTCGTCGAGTCGTTCAAGAACAGTCAACATGATCTTCGAAGGTTCCCCCATAAGCGGCTACACTGCCTCCGCCGCCAAAAGAAACATTAAAGCATTACGCGGCGAAGGAAGTGCTTTGCCGATCTACCATGTCAGGACCGTTAAGAAAGATTGTCCAATCACGTTCGAGGAACCCAACAGGAGTGTAGATCATCACCACGGGTTAGTTATCTCCTTCACCTTTAGTAATTGCAAGGTTAAAAGAATCCTCAACGATAAAGGAAGCTCGGCCAACATCATCACCCTATCCGCAATCAAAGAGCTCGGATTATCTAGCGACGACGTAGTGAAAAAGTACATCCCTCTAGTGGGCTTCAGCGGCGAAGTCGCCGATATGCTAGGAGAAATCACCCTAACCACTCTGTTGGAAGGGGTCAATATGCAAACCAAATTCGTGGTAATGGAGGCCGAATCGCCCTATAACATAATCCTAGGAAGGCCATGGTTACACGATATGAGAGCTATACCCTCAACGTACCATCAATCCCTGAAGTTTCCATCTCCGTGGAGAATTCAAGAAATCAAGGGCGAACCACAAATAGCAAGGGAGTGCTACAGGATAGGAATGAAGAATACAACTAACGCGTCCCTAGAGAAAAAGAGTAAGGCATAGCAATTAAAAGACCATGAAGAACATGTGAGATATGCTCAATGAAGGCTCTACGAGATAAAAGAAGAAATAGGCCGGGTAGGCGACGAGACATACGTCCTAGAAGTAAAATCCTACGCCATCCGAAGAGTAGAGAGAGGAAAGCATCTTCATGGTCTGAATCATCAAGTAACAAAAAGTCCAAACGCCTGAAAACAAGGAAAAGCCACAGAAAGCCCAAGAAAAAGGCTAGGGGTAGAAGAGTAACCCCCGATGCATCAAAGGAAAAGCCACCCATGAAGCGAGATAAAGGCATCGATAAGCACGACGCATCTCTACAGAAACATAAGCAAGATCTCCGAGTTCAAAAGTGGAGGAAATTTATGGCGGAAAATCCCGACTTAAGCTACATGTTCTCGAAATGTCATCCACCGTAAAAGCATCGTCAGGAAAGAGTTTTGATACGAATCTAGGTGACTCGTATGCCGCGGGGGGATCGTGGTAGAAAGGGAATTCGTCGTTCTTCAACTCTTCTAGGGTTTTGATAGGTATTGAATCTTTCGATTCAACAAGAACTCGATGTCTTGAGAGTCCATTCAAGGGATGAACGAAGTCGATAGGTAAGCTTGGTGACAGTTCGCTAACGAGAACAACTCCGGATCAAATCCGTAGAATGACGTCGAAGCAAAGGAAGGAGATTCAAACTCAAACTTAAGCTCTGCTATAAAATTCAACGTAAAGAACAACAATGGAGAATGTTCAAACTTATAAAAGGGTTGCTGCTAACATTAACCCTAAATGTGCAGCCCTAATCCGGAAATAGAAACAATTAATTAAATAAAACGTCTCAAAAAAGGAAAGTTCAGAATGCTGAGAATAAGGCGATGGCGATCGCCATATGAGGGTGGCGATCGCCACCGGGTTCAAAAGGCTCTGGCACGGTTTAGATCAGTTTGGCACGGTTTGTCACAAACCGTGCCATCCTGCAGAGGCTCTTACTTTTGCCTCGATGGGACTCCCGCGATCGCGGATCCTTTCCCGCGATCGCGGTCGCTGTTGGTTGGCGAGATGGCTTCTGTTGGAAGCCCAAGATCCCCACAATCAGCATGGCGATCGTCGTCGGTGCTCTACAACATTTGTTTTGGCTCATTCGAGATGGAGGACTGACCCGTGTCTCGACCCTTGACTAATGAGGCTGGCTTGAAGGCCAGCGTTGCTCCGCCAAGTGTCCGGTAGTCATCCACCCCTTCGAGCGTTGTCAAGCTCCACGTTCTCTCGGTTGCACCGATCTCGCTATTTCTGGCTAGGCCTTTGGTGACCATTGATTGAGTAGCCTTGGCTACCGCTCTTGCTCTAGCTCGGGTCACTGGGCCTAGTGAGCGTATGCTCATGAGTTCTTCTTCTTCAGCCATTGTCAATGTCTTGTCCGGTATCGTTTCACTCTCCCCTTCTTGGCCTCGACACGTCCTCGTGTCGTCAATGTCTAATTCTGGGGGAATGTATGGGGACAAATCAGCAACATTAAATGTCCCATGAACACCAATACCTGGAGGCAAATAAAGCTCATATGCATTAGGACCAAAAGATCTAAGAATTTTGAAGGGTCCATCACCTCTATCATCCAATTTGTGCTTTCGTCTAGATGGAAAGCGTTCCTTTCTCATGTGCAGCCACACGAGATCTCCTGGGGCATAGGTGACCCTCTTCTTCCCTTTGTTCGCCTTGGATTCATATTGTAATGAACGATGCTGCAGCTGCTCCTTGGTTCTCTCATGCAATTCCTTGATCATCTCAGCCCGGTTAGCTCCTGCAGCCTGTTCACCATCTTTCAAGGGAAGTGGAATCATGTCCATCGGGGTAAAAGGATTTCGACCATAAACCACCTCGAATGGACTCAGTCCTGTTGCCGAATGGACGGCCCTGTTATACGAAAACTCAACATACGAAAGTAAGTCCTCCCACCTCTTAGGATTAGCACGAAGCATGGTCCTTAGAAGTGAGCCTAGAGTCCTATTCGTAACCTCAGTTTGTCCATCAGTTTGTGGGTGATAGCTAGTAGAAAATAGGAGTTTAGTACCTAGCTTTCCCCCCACAATGTTCTCCAAAAATGACTCACAAATTTCACATCCCTATCACTAACAATAGTTTTAGGAATTTCGTGCAACCTAACAACATGCTGAAAAAAGATATTACTAATGTCAGTAGCACTACTAGTCATTTTGCATGCCATGAAATGAGCCATTTTGGAGAACCTATCAACCACAACAAAGATGCAGTCACTCCCCTTCTTAGTTGTAGGCACCCCCATAACAAAATCAATGGATAAATCTTCCCAAGGTTGATTGGGAATGGGTAGGGGTGTATACAACGAAGAAGATGAGCGACTTTTCTCCTTGTGACAAGTCACACAACCATTGACAAATCGTGTGACATGTTTGATCATATGTGGCCAATAGAAATGTTCTTGAAGAGCGGCTAAGGTTTTGGCTATTCCAAAGTGTCCTCTCCCTTCATGAGCTTCATGAATCAAAAGTGTCCTTATAGAACTAGAAGGGATACAAAGCTTTCCCCGTCTATAAAGAAACTTTTGATCCACAAAGTAGCCATCTACCTCACCTTTAGCTAAACAACTCTCATAAATAGACTTGAAGAAATCATCTTGCATGTACAAGTCTATTATCAATGAAAATCCGAGTAATTTAGCTTGGAGGTGAGTTAAGAGAACATATCTGCGAGAAAGGGCATCGGCTGCCACATTCTTCTTACCTTTCTTATGCATGACAACATATGGAAAGGTCTCCATAAACTCTACCCAACGGGCATGGCATCTTCCTAGAGTGGATTGTTGCTTCAAATACGCCAATGCCTCATGATCCGTGTGGACAACGAATTGTTTTGGTCATAGGTAGTGTTGCCATGTCTTGAATACCCTACTCAAAGCATAAAGTTCTTTATCATAAGTAGGGTAGTTAAGTGTTGCACCTGAGAGTTTTTCGCTGAAGTAGGCAATAGGCCTTTTCTCTTGGAGCAAGACACCACCAATGCCGAAGTTGGAGGCATCACACTCAACCTCAAACATCTTTTGAAAGTCGGGGAGTTGCAACAATGGAGCATTGCAAAGTCTTTCCTTAAGCCGAAGGAATGCAGTCTCATGTTTGTCCTTCCATTCTACAGTGGCTCCTTTCTTTGTGAGCTCATGTAATGGGGCTGCAATTGTGCTGAAGTCCCGCACAAATCTCCTGTAAAAGCCTGCCAATCCTAAAAATGATCTTACCATAGTGGGAGTAGTAGGAGTTGGCCACTCTTTAATGGCTCAGACCTTTTCTTGGTCCACCTACAATCCATCTTTAGAAACAACATAGCCAAGAAAGATAGTAGAAGTAGAGCAAAATACACATTTGGACAAATTAGCATACAGTTGCTCTTTCCTAAGACATTCTAAGACTTGTCGAAGATGGTCAACATGATCATGCAATGAACGGCTATACACCAATATATCAAAATAAACCACAACAAATTTTCCTAAGAAATGTCTAAGCACATGGTTCATCAATCTCATAAAAGTACTTCGTGCATTTGTAAGTCCAAAAGGCATTACTAACCATTCATAGAGACCATCAAATTTTCCTACGAATTTGATGGTATCCACTCTTGAGATCGATCTTGGAGAATAGAGTAGCACCATGCAATTCGTCAAGCATGTCGTCCAGGTGGGGAATAGGATGCATGTATTTTGCTGTAATTTGGTTGATAGCTCTGCAGTCCACACACATACGCCATGTGCCATCCTTCTTTGGCACCAAGATAACTGGGACTGCACAAGGGGAAAGGCTTTCTCGAACGTAGCCTTTATCAATCAAGTCTTAAACTTGTCGTTGTAGCCCAGTTGTCTCTTCCGGGCTTGCCCTGTATGCAGCTCTGTTGGGTAGGGAAGCGCCCAGAACCAAATCAATTTGGTGCTCAATGCCTCTGACTAGAGGCAATCCACCCGGTAAGTCGTCAGGGTAGACGTCTGTAAAGTCCTGCAAAAGCGATTGAATCACAAGGGGTAAATCATCTTGTTTATTACTAGAAAGACACGCTTTAGGAATTAAAAGAAAGCAAGGTGAACGTCCTTGAATGATTGGAGTGATATCCCGAGAGCGTGTAAGTAGTATTCTGTTCTAACAGCGTCCCTGTATACCCGACTTTTGCTTGTATGAGTCCTTCATTCGAACTGTAGTCGGATTATTGGAGGTGCCGCTGAAATTGGGTGTCGTGATCGCGGGTTTGTGGTCCGCGATCGCGGTTTTTGGATCGTCCAAAAACTAAGGTCTCTGTTGCATTCCCGCGATCGCGGGTTCCGAGTCCGCGATCGCGGATTTGCTTCTTCTGAATTCCGAGCCTCTCTGTTGTGAGCCCGCGATCGCCGTATTAGGGGTCGTGATCGCGGGTTGTTGTGCAGCAGTTTCTCGAGCAGTTTGGCTTCGAATTTCCTGATTAGCCGCTTCTAAGGTCTTGTTCCTGCTCCTTTCTTGATGATCCATGAGGATTTCGTGTGGTGTCATGGGCAGCAAGGTTACACGTCTTCCTCCATGGACGAAAGCGTAAGTGTTGAGGAGGCCATCATGCACCGTCTTTCTATCAAACTGCCAAGGACGACCAAGAAGAAGGTGCATAGCATCCATTGCAATAACATCACATAAAACCGAATCTTTGTATGGACCAATAGAGAAAGAGAGGTAGCATTGCCTGTTTACCACATCACCCTTACCTTCGGTTATCCATTCAAGGCCATATGGTTGAGGGTGTGGAGTTGTCTTGAGATTTAGGTGGTGAACCACCTTAGCATTCAGAATATTGCAGCAGCTCCCACCATCAATAATAACACTCAAAGACGCCGTTTCAACCAAGCATTTAGTTTGAAATAAATTCTCCCTTTGGTCCATTAGCGCGACTTCTTTGATAGTTAAAGCTTTCCTTGTGACAAGGCTAAGTGTCGTCCCTCCTTGCATATCCGAGGGTGCACAAATATAAGGATCATTATCTTTTTCATCTTGTGCAGCCTCTTCATATTCATCTTCCTCTTCAACACTCTCATAGCCACCTTGTTGATTGAGCAACACCTTTCTTGGATTTGAGCATTCTCTAGAAATATGCCCATGCCCTCCACACTTGTAGCACTCCTTGTCTGTTGTGCTACTTCGGTTTGTACCTCTTGATGGCTCTGGGGGAGTATTGGTGGCTTCCTTCTTGTATTGTGGTCTAGCTTGTCCTTGACCTTTCTGCTGCACATTTAGAGTAGAATTAATAGATTTTGACAAACTTTCACGAGAGTTATACCTTTGATTGGAAGCCCATGGAGATGATTTCTTGCGCACTAATTGGTTGTGGATTTGCATCGCTGTGTGCACAAGGGAGTTAAGATCTTTGATGGGCAAAATCTCCAATTGGTCTCTAATGGAGACATTCAAACCACTCAAGAATTTGGTTTGAATTGTAGCTGCTGACACACTCATACCTGTTTTATAGTACATATCTTCCAAAGAAGCATAGAATTCATTGGGAGTTTGTGTACCTTGTTTAGCAAGTGCTATCTTCAAACGCAGCTCATTCTTGTAGTCAGTTGGCACATATTTTTGTGTCATGATGAACATCAGCTGATTCCAAGTGTCAACTTGTGGGAACCCTCGTCTTTCTCTCATGGTTACATCTCTATTCCACCATGTCTTTGCAGCCCCGATGAAATGTAGAGTTGCAACCTCCACTTTTTCGTGATCCTCATAGTGACAGTGGTTCAAAACATGCTCTGTTGTCTGCTGCCATTCCAGAAATACAGCAGCATCATACTCACCTGCAAAATTTTCAATACGTACCTTGATATCACGACGGGCTGGACGTCTATCTTCATAGAAATCTTCTTGTTGAACACGTTTGTCATTGCCTCTATTGTCGTTGTTACGTCCTCTTCGTCTTTGTTGTGCCCGTGGACGTCTCACATCATGGTACTCATTATGGTTGTTACCCCGATCATCATTCCTGTAATTATGAAAAGCAGGAGGAGTTGTATATACAGGAGGAGGGAGATAACCTTCGGGGTAATGTTGATTCTCAATGGGGTCCTGAAGTGGTGGATGAAAATTGTTGGGATTAGCTTGCCCATAAAGTTCTATATCTTCTTCATCGTACTCTCCAAAAGCAATTGCCGAACCACTTCATTGAGGACGCCGAGGATTCCTGTCAGAGGATTCCCAGCGTTGTGTACCTGCCCCGTTTGACCTACTAGGCCGGGATTTAGTCCGGACGAAAGGTCTGTTGTACTCCTCATGGTTAGGCGTTTCATCATTCTCAGAGCCACTTTTGTCTGACTCGTGTCTAGATCGTTGTGGCTTGTAGCGATCCGTAAGAGCATCCTTTTCAATGACACTAGCAAGACGTTGAACTACATGGCTTTTGCCTTTGTTTCTGGCTCATTGATTGTGTGATGCTGCCTCGACAATAGTTTGTTGCATAATGCCCATTTCTTCTTTTAGCCGAGCAATTTCAGCTTCAGCGTCTGACAGACTTCGTTCCTTTGTACCTTGGTCTAACATAGTCACAGATTAGAGATCAACAGTAATCAGAATACTGAGCTCAAAGAGTAGCAAACAAAACACTATCAATGACGTAATAAGGTGACTAATTTCAGCAATCCGTGAGGGAAGGATCGGCTAGCTCAGGGCAAAGATCAATATATCCAAGTCAACAACAAATTCAGAAATCAAAGAAAGACGCAAGCAAGTAATTGATCAAAACTTAACTAGCATGCAATCAAGACACCAAACTTATGATTAGACAATGGAGAGATAGGCACAATGGACACTTGAGATAGTGAATAGACTACTAGTCTAGATCTCCTTAGGATTTCTTTTTGCTCGAATTTAGGCTCGACTTTTGATCTCAAGTGCTGTTTTTTTTTGTTATAGAAAGAATAGCATGCAATTTCGTATGATGTTGAAGGTAAAGAAGAGACAATAGTAAAGCAGTCAAGAATGAAAGATAATCAAGTAAATCACAGAAACTTGAAGCAACAGTCAAAGATTTAACAATTTGATGAAGCCTAAGATATCTGCGATCTTCGGGTTATTAGTTATCTTCAATCTCTCTGGGTTTTTCTGTTTTTGTGAGTAAAGCCACAACGTTTTCTTGAGTACAAGAATTCGTCACCTAGGGTTAGTGATGCGCCCCTGCCTAGCTCATTCACTTGACTCCTATCTCCTCTCAAGCTCTCAAGAGAAACACGGCGAGTCTTGGCTGAAATGGATAGGGCGTTCCTTCGCCACACCCAAGCGAAGCCAAAGTTGAGGTTAGGTGCTCGGAAGAAGACCAAGCACAAGAGGAAGCCATGTCATTCCATGACACTCAGGCCACGCCGAGGTTCACCAAGTCAAGCTCCCTCTCGTGCTCAAGCCAAAGCACCTAGCGCCCGGACAATGGCACCTTGCGTCCGGCCAACGACACCAATCAAAGTGGAGCTCGAAGACTTCTCCGAGCGTCTGTCCACCTTGCCCGAGCCATCTTTTGGCTATGCCCATGGTCCACCTCCAGGGTTCGAGCGCACCACTGAGTGCCATAGCCAACCTATATTAAGGCCCCCGACGCCAAGAAGCCTAAGACCACGCTGGCGGCCTCATTTCCAAGTCTTGTGGAAGAACCACCTGCTATTCCAACTCCGACGCACTCGATCGAGCCCATATTGAGCGCAACCCCCAAGTTGCCGACGAGTCTGGACAGAACGCCCTCGTAGCCCTCCTCCGCACCGAGATTGCTAAAGGCTGAAAAATCACGGCTAGGCGCACCTATTTGGAATTGTTGTCTCTATTTGGTTTTGTTGTCTTTATCTTGTTTTGTTGTCTCAAACAATAGGTTGTCTTTCTATTTGGTTTTGTTGTCTCTATTTGGGATTTGTTGTCTCGGTCCCATGTTAGGAGACTTTCCGTTTTTAGAAAGTTGTTCGTCTCGGGATTTGCTAGCGTTTTAGAACTTTCTATTTTTAGAAAGTTTCTAAATATGGAAGTGGTCCAGCCTTGCATGGTTGGGCCGTCCTATTGGGCTCTTGGCTCTCAAGCTCAAGTCCGCCCAAACCTAGCCCATACTCAGCCGTCCACTTCTCCCTTCTTTTCTAGGGTTAGCCGTCATTAGCTTCTTGCTTTTCCTTTATATTGGCTTTGCCTCCATCGTTGTAATGGACGTTTAGCTTTGAATTCAAGAACCTTTCTTGAGACGAGATTTCTTCCATCTTCTTTAACTAGGCGTCAAATCCCTCCGGGCTCTACCTTCTAGTCTCCTTCACCATAGGCTTCTAATCCCTTCGTCTACATCCCGAACCCAAAGTTCTCATAGCTTCTAATCCCTCTCTTCTACATCCCGGACCCCAGAATTTCCCTTGTTCGAGCAACCCTCGATCACCACTCACAAACCCCCCTCAAAAACCCTAGCTTGCCGAGTTGCCCTCTCAACATTCATATCCAATTCGTCAAGTCATTCTTGACGTCTATATCCAAACAATTTCGCTGCCAAACCTCCATATTCGACCTACCTTCATCAAAAGACATCCCCAAGACACTCCCGAGATAAGTTGATTAAAGATCCTTCGAGCGCAATTGGCTCCCCGGAGATAGGCGCGCATCAACTGGCATCAGAGCAAGGTTATCTTGTATGTGTTTATTGTCTTTTACAATCTATCCTTTCAATTCACTCGAGTAATAGCCATCATCCATTCGATCCATTGCTGAAATTTTTTTCTGCAGTCCATTGTATTCTCACGGATTTTTGCTCCATAATTGTCAAACAAAATTCAAAAAAATTATTCACTTGCCTTAGGAGATCTTCTTGTGAAATACTCGAAGATATTGAAAGATATTAGCCAAAAACAATCAGCCCTTGACCTAAAATATTGCCGAAAATATTTGCTTGATTTTCTTGTTAGAATCTTTGCATATCTTTTCATATCCTTTTGTTAAGTAAGTTTATTGTTAAGATTTGATTTCTTATCTTGCTTGGCCGATTACTCTCTCTCCTATCTTGAGCATATCTTGCTTTCTTTCTGCTTATATCTCGAACCATAACAAATCAAAAGATCTATATCAAAGTCGAGATCATAAATCAAAAAAAAAAAAAGAGTTAAGTCAAAAAGAAGACTTTTAGTTCGGCCAAGGCACAACCCAAATAAGGTAACCCTTGAGTCTACACTGTGTTTGGTTTGTCCATTTCTGATCTCCCCATCGTCTAGAGTCGCTTGATAATTCATCTCGTCTTTGCATGCTACTTTCTTGCATTTGTGATTGATTAGTTTGCATAAGTGCCTTGCTGGATTTTCTTGCTTGGTTTTCGGTTGTTTCTTGAGACCATAAGCCAACCAAAACCGCCAAACGGCCAGCCAAATTAGACACCTTCGAGTGCTTTGTTTGGTTACTTGCTTAGACGGTAACACTTGCTTGGTTTCATTGCTTTGTTCTTGCTTTTGTGCACTTGATCTCTCGCCATGGCTATCTCTATAGGTACCTTCACAGACCCGGAAGATCAAACCAACTCAGGCAACAACAACGACCAACAACCACTCCTACCCAACCCACCTCAAGAGGCTGCCCAAGTAGATGAAGCCAATGCTAGAATTGCGAGGGACTTGGCGGAGGCTCTTGATGAGATCTTAGCGTTGAGGTCAAGGATGGCCTATTTGGAGCAAGAACATCGAGCTCTTTCGGTCACCCTTGCCCCACCTCAAGCAAACAACCAGAGCCGAGATGCACAACAACAACTTCCGGGGCTTGTTACTCAAAGCTCCCATCAAGTGCATCCAACTCGGTCTTCTCATGATAAAGGCAAATCTGTCATGCCTTCTAGCTCTCAACAACAGCCCCTAAGGCGACTCAACTCTATCATTGAGAGTCTCCAAGAAGGAGAAGATGATAGCTTCAGACCTTTGCCCTCCCCACTCCCAACAGAAAGCGTAGGGCACACAAGTGAAGACGGTCGTCGATCACAAGAAGAGCGATCTGCAGAGCGCCTCAAAGCACATCAAAGGGAGCCTGAAAATGCTCCAAGAAAATAGAGAGAGCGCCCTGCACAAGTACTCAGAAGTGCACAACGCCGAGTCACCGAGCGCTCGCCCGAGCGCAACCAAGACGGCTTTGGGCCCTCCCGGCGCCATAGGTCCAGGCGTGCGTCTGATTTTGATGTCGAGCAATATGCTCACTTTCAAAGTCCAAGGAGTCCATGGGAACCACCTAGTGACGAAGACTCCCAAGGAACTCATTCCCGGGACGGCTTCAAAGAATTTGACTCCGACGGCTTTGACGACGCAGGTAAGTACAATCCTCGTCAATTTCATCCTCCATTATTGGAACCCATTGAGAATTTTCAGGTGACTAGTGACTACATTCCCCCTGAACGCAACAATTTGACGCGCCCGGGAATGGAAGCTAGACGCCCGGGACAAGCTGCTAGACGCCCGGGCATTGACTATAGGCGCCACGAGGACGAGCGCCGAGGCGCAAGACATGGCATTGAGCCAAGGGAGCGCGCACCCACGGGACACCATCCCTATGAGCATAGGCGCCAACCACATGGAGATAGCTCACCTCCTACAAGTTCCGAGGATGGAAATCCTAGAGACCACCGTCACCGAGGAGAAAGGCATAGAAGAGACCGTCACCATTCTGCGAGTGACGATGACATTCCTAGACTCTGAGGAGACCGACGTGCAAAAGATGATGAGCGACGCCATAATGTCCAAGGACGTCGTGACATAAAGGTAAAAATTGAACCCTTTCCTAGTGATTATGACCCCTCTTTCTTTCTTGAATGGACGCAAGCTACAGAATACGTCCTAGATCATTGTCACTATGATGAGTTTGAGAAGGTCGAAGTGGAAACCCTTCATTTCACCGGGGCTGCGAGAACATGGTATCATAGGCTTGTCCAAGATCGACAAAGGCGCAATCTCCGACCAATTCGGCAATGGCATCAACTTGTCTTTGCTATGACAAGGAAGTATGTCCCGGATGACTTCAAGAACAAGATGAAGTTGGAGATTGCCATGTGTAAACAAGGAACAATGACACCATTGGAGTTCTTTGCAAAGTTGGATGACATGCACTTCAAAGCTGGTGTAAGTGCTACTCCTTCAACTTTAAGGAGATCAACTCGAGGTCCTTCCCATCAAGGACATTAATAGCTTGACGCACGCAGCCATGCAATTGCACAATCAATTGGTTCGAAAGAGAGCATGGCCGGCGTCCCAACCAAGAAGGTATGAATCTAATCCCTTACCTTCGGTTACTACTAATCCATCTTCTTCTAGTCTTTTGAAACCAGGATCGAGCTCAAAAGAGAAGGACAAGGCGGCTATGCCTCCACCAAATATAAGTGACATTGAATGTTACAATTGTGTTACAAATGTGGTGGAAGAGGACACATAGGTCGCAACTGCCCTAATCCTAGGAAGGTCCTCATGACTCAAAATGGTGAGTATGAGTCATGTGAAGAAGAGGACCAAGAAGAAACAGCCACGGCTTTAACCTTGGTGGCTGAATCTGAGGACTATGATGCTTATGCTTGTCATCCACAAGCAACTAATGATGGCATGGCTCTTGCCCTAGTGACAAGACGCACCCTGCATGTCAAGGATGCCCCACACCGGGATCAAAGGTCTAATCTATTCCAATATACTTGCGTGGTGAATGTTAATGGTAAGAAAGCTAATCTCAGTTTGATAATTGATGGTGGAAGTTGCTCAAATTTTTTGAGTGACAAAGTCGTAGATTACTTTTCTCTTCCCACTTCTCCTCACCCTACTCCCTATGGTTTGCAATGGATTTCGTCACAAGGGAGTGACAATGTTGATAAGCAATGCTTGATTGCTTTTTCTATTGAGAACTATCATGATGAAGTACTTTGTGTTGTGGTTAAAATGGATGCTACGCATATCTTGTTAGGTAGGCCGTGGAAATTTGATAGAAAAGTGTTTCATAATGGCTTCGAGAATGAGTATACCTTTACTCATAATGAAATTCGTGTAAGGCTTTTGCCTATGTCTCCTAACCAAATTTTGTAGGACTCTAAGACTAGGAGAGAATAGCCGAAGCCACAAGCACAGGTGCAAGAAATGGTGCGAAGACACCAAAGAACCGAGAAATTTCAGGAATTGGCCAAGAAGCACAATTGGTCATTCGACCCCATTAAAATGGTTGATAGTGTGTGGAAGGAAGAAGCTGCACAAAGAAGGTTGGAAGCTGCCGAGTTTGGAACTACAACACCAATGCCGCCTCCAAGCCTAGAGATCAAAGAGATCGAAGACGTTCTTCCAAACCACCCGGGCGTTTTGCATTCTGTATCGAGCGTTCCTCATTATTTAATTGGCACATGCTGCGTGCCAAATATTGCTCGGGAAATTGTAGCAAGCGCCCGGACAACCAGGCCACAAACGCCCCAGCCGCGTACACCTCCGGATCCACAGGGCGTTCTCATTATCCACCCAGGCAACTCGAATTCTGTTTCGAGCACTCTTCATAAATCATTGAACACATGTTGCGTGCCCAATCTTGCCCAGGGAATTCTTCAAGGCGCCCGGACATTCTGGCCTAGTTTACACGAGCCCCGAGCGCCCCCGGCACCTCCATTCCAATTCTATGGTTTTGGTAAGCACTCTTTCCCTACTTTTACATTGAATATAGCAATGGGACATGGTGTTTTCTTGCAGCTAGGTTTGACTCCAAACATTAGAGGAGCAAGTCTCGAATTGCTTGAAACGGGGACGTTTCACAACCAAGTGGGGGAGGGTGATGCGCCCCTGCCTAGCTCATTCACTCGACTCCTATCTCCTCCCAAGCTCTCAAGAGAAACACGGCGAGTCCTGGATGAAATGGATAGGGCGTTCCTTCGCCACACCCAAGCGAAGCCAAAGTTGAGGTTAGGTGCTCGGAAGAAGACCAAGCACAAGAGGAAGCCATGTCATTCCATGACACTCAGGCCACGCCGAGGTTCACCAAGCCAAGCTCCCTCTCGTGCTCAAGCCAAAGCACCTAGCGCCCGGACAATGGCACCTTGCGCCCGGCCAACGGCGCCGATCAAAGTGGAGCTCGAAGACTTCTCCGAGCGTCTGTCCACTTTGCCCGAGCCATCTTTTGGCTATGATCATGGTCCACCTCCACGGTTCGAGGGCACCACTGAGCGCCCGAGCCAACCTCCATTAAGGCCCCCGACGCCGAGAAGCCTAAGACCACGTCGGCGGCCTCATTTCCAAGTCTTGTGGAAGAACCACCTGCTATTCCAACTCCGGCGCACTCGAGCCCATATTGAGCGCAACCCCAAGTTGCCGACAAGTCTGGACAGAACGCCCTGGTAGCCCTCCTCCGCGCCGAGATTGCTAAAGGCTGAAAAATCACGGCCAGGCGCGCCTATTTGGAATTGTTGTCTCTATTTGGTTTTGTTGTCTTTATCTTGTTTTGTTGTCTCAAACAATAGGTTGTCTTTCTATTTGGTTTTGTTTTCTCTATTTGGGATTTGTTGTCTCGGTCCCAGGTTAGGAGACTTTCCATTTTTAGAAAGTTGTTCGTCTCGGGATTTGCTAGCGTTTTAGAACTTTCTATTTTTAGAAAGTTTCTAAATATGGAAGTGGTCCAGCCTTGCATGGTTGGGCCGTCCTATTGGGCTCTTGGCTCTCAAGCCCAAGTCCGCAAAAACCTAGCTTCTAATCCCTCTCTTCTACATCCCGGACCCCAGAATTTCCCTTGTTCGAGCAACCCTCGATCACCACTCACAAACCCCCCTCAAAAACCCTAGCTTGCCGAGTTGCCCTCTCAACATTCATATCCAATTCGTCAAGTCATTCTTGACGTCTATATCCAAACAATTCCGCTGCCAAACCTCCATATTCGACCTACCTTCATCAAAAGACATCCCCAAGACACTCCCGAGATAAGTTGATTAAAGATCCTTCGAGCGCAATTGGCTCCCCGGAGACAGGCGCACATCAATTAGGGTTTCACTCGAATTTTTTAGTTTTCTTACAATGCGGAATTTGGTGGAAACGAAAGGGAATACGTGAAAGAAAGAGTTTTAGAATGACTACACCTTTAAACCGATGGAAACTGATACCAATTGATACGAATCTGGGTGACTCGTATGCCTCAGGGGGATCGTGGTAGAAAGGGAAGTCGTCGTTCTTCAACTCTTCTAGGGTTTTGATAAGTATTGAATCTTTCGATTCAACAAGAACTCGATGTCTTGAGAGTCCACTCAAGGGATGAACGAATTCGATAGGTAAGCTTGGTGACAGTTCGCTAACGAGAACAACTCCGGATCCAATCAGTAGAATGACGTCGAAGCAAAGGAAGGAGATTCAAACTCAAACTTAAGCTCTGCTATAAAATTCAACGTAAAGAACAACAATGGAGAATGTTCAAACTTATAAGAGGGTTGCTGCTAACATTAATCCTAAATGTGCAGCCCTAATCCGAAAATAAAAACAATTAATTAAATAAAACGTCTCAAAAAAGGAAAGTTTGGAATGCTGAGAATAAGGCGATGACGATCGCCATATGAGGGTGGCGATCACCATCGGGTTCAAAAGGCTCTGGCACGGTTTAGATCAGTTTGGCACGGTTTGTGACAAACCGTGCCATCCTGCAGAGGCTCTTACTTTTGCCTCGATGGGACTCCCGCGATCGCGGATCCTTTCCCGCGATCGCGGTCGCTGTTGGTTGGCGAGATGGCTTCTGTTGGAAGCCCGCGATCGCCACAATCGGCATGGCGATCGTCGTCGGTGCTCTACAAAATTTGTTTTGGCTCATTCGAGATGGAGGACTGACCCGTGTCTCGACCCTTGACTAATGAGGCTGGCTTGAAGGCCAGCGTTGCTCCGCCAAGTGTCCGGTAGTCATCCACCTCTTCGGGCGTTGTCAAGCTCCACGTTCTCTTGGTTGCACCGATCTCGCTATTTCTGGCTAGGCCTTTGGTGACCATTGATTGAGTAGCCTTGGCTACCGCTCTTGCTCTAGCTCGGGTCACTGGGCCTAGTGAGCGTATGCTCATGAGTTCTTCTTCTTCAGCCTCTGTCAATGTCTTGTCCGGTATCGTTTGAAGTTTGAGATACTTTTTATGCGCCTTTTGATTCCCTTTTATTTCCCTTTGCATGAGTAGGACAAAGTTTTCAATAAAAGCATGTCGTTATCTTTAGGTAAAAACGACAAGGGGTCATGGCGACTAGGGGTAGGCGTCGAAGTCAATGTTTGTTAGAGCATGATGCATCTTTTATTAATATACAAGTAGAACTTTTCTTTCCATCGTGTTAAGCATGCTGAGTTGTTTCATTTCCAAGACTTGCTCTATGTCTATTAAGAGAACGTGCCTCTTGAGTACGGTGTACCAAATAAGAAGCAAGAAGGCCGCGGTGAAAATCCGCGCCGGGGGCGAATTTCGTTAGTCTACGCGTTCAAGGCTTCATCTACGCGTAGGCAACGTTAGCCGAACCACTGACCCCGAGTCGACGCTTCCCATGATTGTTAGCGACGTGTGGCAATGGTCATGGGGAATGAAGCCCAGTACCTCACGAAGCCGGCCGGATCCTCTGAGCAAACAAGGTCGAACCTATTTGACACGATCACTCTCCAAGAACGCGTCTTCACGCCTCCCATCCCCTCTGAGAGTCATGAATCCACGGGCAAAACGCCAAATCGGCAGGGATGCGTCCACCGGCATCGTAAGTCCTAAAAATCTAGAAATCGGACGTCACACGATGAATATGCCCGTCGATTAAAAGAGTTCGACGTCGACCTAACGCTAGCGTGAGGCAACGGACCCACCTTAAAAGTAAGGGGTAATGTCACAAGCTGATAAAATCCCACGCTAACCTATGTCCGCTACTCGCTTCAGGGTTCGGAGTAAATGTTGGACCCAACCTTCATGTAAGCCGACAATGTAACTAAAGCAGCCGCGATGACCATAACATCTTATTAAGTAAATAAAACACTCGAAACGTGTTCACTACGAGCAAAGTATCACACTAGGGGTAGAAAACTACACCCTACAAAGATAAAGCAGCAAAAGAAAAAAACAAGAAAAAAGTTCTAGACCTACGCAAAGCAAGATACACGGATCAAAGCAAAGTACGAAAGATATCAAGGAATAAAAGGGGTAGGATTACGCCAAAAGGAATAAAATAATACTTAAAGGATAGCAACGACGTGAGAACAAGAAAGTTGGCGGCGACGGAACGAAGTCACCAAAGATATTGATCCAAATTCAAAGAAAAAGACAACAACGTTTTAAACGAGAAAGAAGCGTCCCAAACTACAAGCAACGCGAACAAATACCCTACGCTAAGAAAAAGTTGATAATTATAAGGATTTGGACTCGCCCTCAGATGACCCAGATCCGGATGCGTGACCATCACCTTCTTCCTCATCAGTCAGAGCCTCCTCTTCGTCGACGTGCTCCTCGCCCTCAACATCCGCAACATCGGGACGAGCATCCGGACGCCTCTAAGAAGGACCATCATCAACGCCCTCAGGAAGTTCCAGATAAGCCTCCCTAAACTCAGCACGTTCGCCTGCCGGATCCCAATCCTTGTGCTCTCCAACAGCATACTCCTCGTAAACCTCCACTCTGGATAGCCAAGACCAATAGATCTTCGCCTCGGACAAATCCTTGTCGTGTTGCGCCTTATTCCTCTCCACATCCTCCTACAAGGTACGGAGATCCTTCTCCAAACCCTCGACGCGCTTGGCGATCGTCTCGTTAAGGGAAAGAACCTCGGTAACCTTTTCTTTCGCCGTCTTCTCTGCGTCACGAGACGTTTCCAACAATCTGTTTAAACGCGCAACCTCCGACGAAGCATCAAACGCCTTTTTCTCCAACGCCTCCATTCGTTCCGGATACTTAGACAAGAGCGTCCAAGCGCATAGCGACGCCCGAATCCCCTGAAAGAAGGAACGAGAAAAATAACGTCTGCAGGAAGCCATCGAGAAAATAGAAATTACAACCTTACCTGCCATTGAGCGGCGAAAGCTTCTCCCATAATGTCTGCAGGATCCATCGACGCGTAATGATCGAGGGACGACGAAGATCGAAGCCCCATCAAGGCCTTCCAAAGTTCCCTTCCCGGAGCGAAAGCATTCGAAATCACACCAGGGAACTCATCCACAGATGTGTATCGCTCCTCGGGAACCTCGACCACTTTCTCCTTTCCCTTCTTTGAACGTGTCGCCTAGGCCGGAGAAGGAGACGGCGTAGACTCCAAAGTAGCCATAAGGTCGAAGTCCAAAGGAGCGACGGACGAACACCCCTTTATGGAAAGTTGCCTCTTCCTTGACGTCACAAGATCAGTGGGAGACTCAGCGCGAGCACGAACGCGAGAAATTGAAGCTACATCACCAACATAGAGCAGACAATTAGAGCACAAAAATAAGTAAATAAGTGATAAAAGCTAAACGAGAAGAAACCGACTTACCAGATGGCGTCGCAGGGCCGCAACGATGACCTTCTCCATCATGACCAAAAAAGATCCGATCCACTTGAGGAATCGCCAAAAGCGCAACTACAACCTTTTTCGACTCCTTCCTTGTCTTGAGAGCCTCCTTGTTAACTGTAAAGCGTATAAAGTTATACGTCGACGAGCAAAACATACGTCCTTCTGAAAAGAAACAGAAAAAGTTGTTATGACAAGGTAACGAGACTTACTCTCGGGGTTCCACTCTTCGATAAGCCAAGAGCACGCATCTCCGAGGGAAGATTTCTCCACGAAGTAAAAGACCTCGGCCCAACCCTGATCGGTCGTACTCTTCTCAAAGGCTATCCTAGCCTTCTTCTGCTTAATCTTGAAGTAGACCCTACCCGGAGAATTAAGCGAGACAATTAAAGAATTAGCAAGGTCTGCCGCGACGAAATTCAAGCCATGTTTTTCAATGGCGTCGTCGAGAGCGCCCAAGATGTGCCATGCCCCAGGAAGAAGTTGGCCTATCGCCAAACCTAGAACGAGCATAAAATATTTGACCAGAGCCGAGAACGGGAACCGATGCCCCGCTAGAAAAGGATACTCGTAGACCGCTATCCATCCCGGCCGATGAGCATCTGCGCAAACCCCCTCTGGAGGGATATCGACCTTCACATATGGGCCAAGTTCAGCAATGGTCCTCAGACGGTTAACGTCATGTGCTTGAGAGTAGTAGAGATCCGACTCGCGGAGTACCTATCTTGGCTCGTAAAGTACTGGAGTTGCCATTAGAAAGGAAGTAGACGAAAAAATGGAGCAATAGAATGGTCAAACGAGGAAGAGATGAAGAGAGCAGAGAGATGTTCAGGAAAAATAAAGATTAGAAGAAGTGTGCGGAGAAAGAAGAGATCCCCGCTCATTTATAGGAAGAAAATTGCGAGAATCTCGGAAGGATATTCTCTAACGGCAACATCCTCCACTAAAGAAACTAGCCGTTGAAGATGAACATTGCCGGCACAGATAACAAAGCTCCTCGCCTGCCACATGGAAATGATTGAAGAAGAAGGATGATCAAAGCCCTGCGACGATATTAAAAATTCGAGTGACGTAATCATCAACGCGTTCCTGGTATAATGAAGACGTATTCCTTGAAGAAAGAAGGCGTATTCCAGTTCTACTAGACGTTAAGCCCTGTAAGACGCCTTAGGGGTATTGTTTGTGCCTAAAAATACGACAAGTGTGGAATGCGTGGAAGCTACGCGTAGAAGGACGTGATCGACGCGACGAGATGAAAGGAAGATATCGTCGACGTGACGAGACGTGGCAAAGATCTCGTTCTTCTTAAGGATTAGGTCGGCCGCGTATATTCTATCTTATTTTGTATTATATTATTGTAAATGGTAAAAGATATAGTAAAGAATATCTTTTACCTAGTTTATTATATCGTTATTTAGATAAAAGGAAGAGATAAGATCTCGTTTCCTTAAAGATATTATTAGGGTTAGCCTATAAATAAAGGCTGACGCCTGCTTTGTAATAATCTAAGCCGTCATTCGAATAATACCAAGATAAAGTTTCAACCCTAATTTTCGGTCTTGTTCTTGAGTGTTGAGATTATACCGTACTCTTTGATCTTTGCCCTACAATTGCTTAATTAACTTCTCGTAGGTAATTTCGCTACAAACACTTTCTATATACCGCTCACTCAAATTGCTATTTACCGTCCACTCTCGTGTGTCACGCATGGATTAAAACCATACGTCGCGTATGAATTGCAGTTTTTCAAAAACCAATCCATGTGTCACGTATGGATTGCAGTTTTTTCAAAAACCAATCCATTAGTCACGTACGGAATGGTTCCATACGTCACGTATGAATTTTTTTTAGTTTTTTGTTTATTTTTTCCATAATCTTGTAGATAATTTCAATATGATCGCGTGTGTATAAAATTCGTCCAAAACGGACATTGTTTACCCCTTCAAAAAGTCAAAAAACAAAGAACATTTGTGTAATTATGCTTAAGTATAACAAATTTACTACTTATAAATTATAGTTATGGATTATATTGAAGTATTACCATCCCTAAATGAAATATTCGTTACGTTATCTACCATATTATAACAAAAATGAAAAATGGTGTGTTGAGTTTTAACGGACTTGTTGAGACAAAAAATTATGTGTTATAAATTTGTATTTTGGACTTTTGAATAGGCAAACGATGTCCGTTTTGGACGAATTTTATATGCACGCGATCGTATTGAAATTATCTACAAAATTACTGAAAAAAGAAGACAAAAAAATAAAAAATTCATACGTGACGTAGGGATTGATTTTTGAAAAAATACAATTGATACGTAATGTATGATCTTAATCCATACGAGACGTACAAGCTACGTTTGTACAAATTCAGGAAAAGGGCGGTCCAATCAAATTACAGCCTTGGAGGTAACCACCACTAACGATAATCCTTAAGCAGATTAACGAACTTATCACTTTTTCAAAATCATACGGAGTAATTCGACCGTTAGCATTGGGCAGAATCTTCCTGAGTTAGGTACACACGGAATCCACTACACGTGTAATAACGAAACTGGTCTGTTGTTGAGTGCACGTCACCATCAAAGGTATGTAGGACCCATCGCTCAAAACAGAGCCACGATTGGTCAATCAGTGGGGGTACGTGGCACCTGATTAATAGTTCTTGGTCGTTTAATCGTTAAGTATTTATCCTCTCCCGCCTTTTTCTTTCTTTTCGCCACTTCTGAAAAGTCGCATGATCTCTTGCTTTGTAATTGAGACACCTGTCTAATTCTACACATTGTTCTTTACTCCCTCCGTACCTTAATGATCTTCACATTCTCTTCCGACACATTTGTCGAGACACGTTTTGTAGCGTTAATATCTCCAAATATACGTTAATAAAAATTATAAAATTTTGATATTCGGCTTGTTTGGCAATTAGTTTATAAACTACTTTTTTTCAAAAACCCATTTTTCTGATTTCGATTACCGTGCAAACTTTTTTATTTTACATTTTTCTATCACTCACACTTTTTAAATAAAATACACAAACCCTCAATAAAAACCTACTTTTTACCAAACATATTTATCAACAATAAACCATTTATAAACAACAAACACTTTATAAACCAATCCACCAAACAAACTCATTGTTAAAGTTCTCGCCGAGACGAATCAAACAAGATCTCATATTACTATGTTTTTACTTATATATTAGACGATATATCGAAGATTATCTTGTAATGTAAATAATGTCAAAAATTACCATGGGAAGAACATTTGAGGACGAAGGGAGTACAAAGTTTTCCCGTGTGATAATCACATTCTAATACTCCCTTTGTCCCATTTTGATAGTCCCATTAGATTCCGACACATATGCCGAGACACGTTTTGTATCGTTAATAACTCTAATTGTATGTTACTAACATTTATAATTTTTTAATACTGTTAAAGTACTCATTAAGACGAATCAAATAAGACCCCACACGACTATGTTCTTTTTTATATATTGGAAGAAATCTACAAGATTCTTTCGGTTCGTGAATAGTGTCAGAAAATCAAATGGGACTATCAAATTGGGACGGAGGGAGTAATATCATTATATTAAATAGTATTCCCTTCGTCCCCTAATATGAGGCTCATTTATTTTTTGGACACTATTTACAAACCGATAGAATCTTCTCGTTTTCTTCCAATATATAGAAATAAATATAGGCATGTGAGATCTCGTTTGATTCGTCTTAATGAGTACTTTGAGAATATTAAAAAATTATTATTTTTCTTATCGTATATTTAGATATATTAGCGTTACAAAGTGTGTCTCGACAAATGTGTAAAAAACAAATGAAAAGATTATTAAGAGACGGAGGGTGTATAAAAATGTAGAGAAAATGGACAAAAGTGATCGAAAAGACGTCAGATTAAAACATGTCATTTGAATTACACATGGAATTGCTAATGTACAATCATCTTGTGTACGTGTTATTGGGTAAACCAAACACATACATTTAAAATGATGAACTAGTTAAAATTTTATAGAATTAGATTGATTACGACATGTTTTATATCGATATTAAAATCATGACTCATGAGTGATATTATGATATATTGTTTTTTACGAGATAGATCAAAATAACAATTTAATGTCTTTATATTCACTATAAATAAAGTAACATATTTATCAGCAAGAAAAAAAGGCATCCGAATACATTAAAAACAGTGGGTGACCCAGGAATATGATCAGGGAGGCTTGTTTACCTAATTTTTTTCCAATCAGATAATTTGTATAAGAAAAATATAATAAAAGAAATTATATAAAACTATTTCAACAGAATCACACAAGAACTTTGTTAGCCGATAATAATTGTGAAATATCTCTTCATTCTCTGAATAACATAAAAATTCAACACAATATCAAACGTATACACAAGCAAATTTAATAATCAATTCAACAATATTCACGTAAAGGATCAAGTATTTACAGGAACAAAATATTAGTTTAGCACTATTCACAAGACACAATTTTTTCTAGTTATACAAAAACATTAAAGCAAAATCCTCAAAAAAAAACAATTGAACTACCATATTAACGTGTAAGCAACTAAACTAAAGACCTCTAGAAACAATTTACTAGTGCTCAATCTGGTTTATGAACTACCATATTAAACATAAAAAAACCAAGGCTAAAGCGTAATAACTAAATTAGAGAACTACATTTTGGGATGAAATGTAGTTTTGGAGTGAGTGAGAATCGGTCAGTGCTAGTCTTTATTTAAATCTGCCCCTAATGAAAAATCTACATGGCGTATGACTCGTGTCGTCCAAACTCATACTCCCTCTTTCCCATTATATAAGCCTCATTTCATCCCCGCACGGATGTCGATACACGTTTTGTTTTGTCAATATCTCTAGTTACGTATTAGTAAAAAATTTGAAATTGTTGTAGTACTTGTAAAGACGAATCAAACAAGACCCCACATGACTATGTTTTTGTTTGTAAATTGGAAGAAATCGTGAAGATTCTCTCGGATTGTGAATAGTAACAGAAAATGAAATGAGGCTTATATAATGGGACGGAGAGAGTAATTGATTATGTCTATTAATATCAAATGGGTCATAACCAGTAGGAAAAATATAAGTTGCTTTATAATTGGCTCATGTAAGCGTAAATTTGATTGTTGATAGATTCACATGCAAAAGAGTTAGAAAAAGATGAATTGTTGATAGTTTGAAGAATTCAAAATGATATTTGGCCTTCACTTTGGTAGGGCTGTGATATTTGGGTAAGGGGTGAATTATGAAAGGGAGATAGATGGTCCAACACACCACTTAATTCGGTACATAGACAAGATGGTCAAAAGTTAGATGGTCAAATTTCTTCTTTGGTTTTGCGTGTTTCTTCCAATGTTATATCATTTCATGTTTTGTGTTGCTGGGTTCAGATGATTGGGTCGACTAGGCCCGAAAGTTGGTCTACGTATTTATGGGTCATCATCACCGGTGTGGGCCCATATCGATCCGTATCTCAAATCTTATTGGGGAAGATTATTAGTTTGTCGCTTTAGTCTTTAGTGATGTCAGATAAAAGATTACATGGAAGCCGAGAAACAAGTTGCACTCCCACACCTTTCTAAATACAAAAACTCAATCTGTGAAAAATAAATGTATCATTCCTATCATTGTTAGAGTGACTAATAGAAAGAGTTTTAATACGTGAAAGTGTGTCTAATGCCTCTTTGTCCAACTCTCCAAAGGTGGAGAAAGCAAATGGGATGAACTTGTACCCATTCTCCTCACACTTAGATGCATACTTCCTTTTTTTCTTCTCCGCCGCATTGTGCAAAGCCACACCAGGAGCCCAGGAACTCACACTCATGCCAGCAAAGGGAGAGATACCAGTCACATTCAAACAAGCATCCTTACCCTGAAACCAATTAAACAGTAAAAGGCCTGCAGACCTAAGATCCTTCCCAACATCTGAAAGAAACCCCATGGGGGCCTCCTTGCGTACTGCGATCCCAACTTTGGAGCAAATATCAACAAGGATGTCACGCACCAAGTTATGTTTGTACTTCACACTCACCTCACTAGAACAATGAACAACGTGATCTCCCCCAACAATCCATCTTGGGGGCATTGCAACTAGGGCAAAGACTGCCTTCAGAGAACAAAGGTATAGTGAGTCTGTAGTACAACACAGAACGAAATTGGCGGTGGTTCATCCGCTGCCCCAAGCCATCAATAGGAATAGTAAACAGATAATCTTGAGCATGCGGGGTACGAATAGAACTAAGAACAGCAACCTTCCTTGGACTAAGCATGAATCTGGCAACAAGATTTTTCTCAATGACACCAAAGTAACACTCTGCCAGAGTTTTCATCATTTGGGGGGCAGCGATACCAATAGTGTGAGAGAGAGCATCAACGTTGCAAAAGACATTGAAATCATCAAGAGCATGCTGAAAAGAAGAGCCAGAAGAGACAATACCCGTGTTGACTAGAATCTTGTTCTGCAGCGAACTCGTTTGGAGGCGAGAAGCAAGAAAAGCATAGCGCATTACATCCTCTGCAGATAAGATACCAAGACCGCCCAACTTAATTGGGAGAGTGGTCAGCCGCCATTGCCAATCCCCAAAGCCCGGCCCTGAAGCAGTGACAATCTTCTCCGAGGAGATGCGCAAGGCATGATCAAAATGAGCTTAAGCATCCAAGAAAGATAAGGGAGAACAAGTTCTCAAAGAATAGGACAGTTTAGCAAACCGACACAATTACGAAGTAGGAGAAGCTCACATTGGGGATCATTAAGTTTGTTGACCGCCTCCATTAGCTCAATAGTTTTGGAGACCCTTTTCAAAGCTAGATCGCGACAGAACCCAACGTCCAAACTGACGGAACCACCAAGAAGTTTAACACCATCGTGTGGGTGAGAGATATTTTCAGGAAAAACACCCTCCATCCTGCTCCTAGGGTCCTCAATGGGCCAAAAAAGTTCTGTCTTGTCTACATTTAGGAACAAGCCACGAGCTGGACCATCAGCCTTGATGATATCCAGCGCCTTGGCGACCATAAGAGTGTCACCCACGATAGTACCATCATCAAGGTACCAAGCCTGAAGGGCAAGCTCACAAACACGATTAATGGTCTGAACCAAAGGATGCAAAGTCAGGGCAAACAACAGAGGACCCAAGGGATCACCTTGTTGAACTCCTTGACAAGACCATAGGATAGCATCATCATAATAGAATCTAGCGGGTTGAGAATAGCAAAACTCAACCCACGGAGCAATAGATGGACACCGCATCCTTGTTTCCTGAAGCATAACAGTCCTATCGACAAGGTTGAAAGCATTCTTAAAATCCACCAAAAGCATAGAAAGCCCAACTACGTCCCCCTTAGATTCAATGAGTCTGTTCACAGAATGCAGAACAGCTTCACAACCCCCAGGAACACCTACACCAAACTGAAAATCTTGCAGGTAATTATTCATTGTATTTCCAACAGAAGAAAAAACGACCTTGGAGACAACCCTCCTCCACACCGTGCCAACAGCAATAGGGCGTATACCTCCCCCTGGCTTAGCCAAGGGAGTCAAAGGAGCACTAGCAATAAACTCCCCTAACTGGGAGGGGCACTTTCCACTGAGAAACAGGTTGACAACCCCAGTGATGGAACCCAACAAATCATCGGCAACAGCAGAAGCAGCACCACCCAACATATCAACAAAATGTTGGGCACAAAGCCCGTCAAGGCCACACGAAGTACCTTTGGGGAAACTGTGGATCCTACCCAACACCACATCTTTAGGGACAAAAAGAGCATCCCCGCCAAGCACAGAAGAAGGAAGGATAGGAGAGGGGGCATGAGGGTGTTTGGCCTCCAAGTCACGAAGCGTATCAGAATTAGACGGAGCCACACCAAAAGACGTAAGCACCTTAATAGACGCGGTAAAATGCCCATCTCCCATCTTACGTTTGCATTGAAAAATGTTAACCTCTTCCGGACTTTTCGGTCTCATCCCACCACTGGATAAAGGGGTTGCCTCTGACAAACGATCTAACACCAAACGAAGCCTATCCCCAGGGTCTCTCCAACGAAGAATGGCGCGAGAAATACAATCAAACTGGCATCATCCTCTCTCACCTGAACGCTGTTGAGCACTGTTCTTAGGCACAAACGTAGTCAAAATGCAACCAGGCAAGACAAGGAGTTGCACCCAAGCAGACAGATCACTCGGACACGCCAGAACCTTGTCAAGAGCACTAAGGAAAACTCTAGCAAACCCAAGCCTCAACTTAGGGGGAATGCATTTCACTGTCTGCAGCTTCCTTGAAAAAATATGACTAAGAAGATTGATATCAAAACAAGAGGAATCATCCCCAGGCAAGGACAACTGAGAAAGAACAACATGAGGACTAACAGACTCATCAACCACATCATTAACCACCAACAAATCAGGCCTAGGAGGCACGGGGATCCCATGGATTGCAATATCACCAAAACAAGGAGCAAGAATCACAACACCATTACAATGTTTACAATTCTTACCGAAAGTGTGAGTGCAAAAACATTCCCCACAAAGCCAGATGCCAGCCTGATGAAGCGTAGAGTCCAAAGCAGAAAATAAACAATAATCACTCTCAATACGAGCATTATGAGAAGTCATCAAGTCAACGCTTTTAAAAAGACGAGAACCCAAGTGGGCAATAAAATATTTTGTGGTAAGCCCTCTACCACTGCCACTATTGCATCCATCACAGCCACGCAGGGGGCAAGAAATTCGGACAGCAGCCTGATCACTCATGGTGGACAAATCCAAGGCAGAAAGACAGAAAGAGCAGGACCACACACAAAAGACAAAAACTGAGGCTGCCAAAAGCAAGCAAAACAAAGCAATAAAAAAATAGTGGCACTGCCAAGTCAAGTAAAATACCAAAAAGCAAGCAGAAAACAACTACGCAGAGAGCAGCAAAACCACGCAGCAGCCAACCCGTGCAACGCAGCGCAAATCAGCAGCAAAAAAAACCACTGCAAAATCAGCATAACTGTACTCGAAGAACAAAATTCCCAAATCCAAAAATTAGGACAAAATTTCCCAAATTCAAATCCAAATTGCCAAAATTCCAGATCTGGAAAATTTGGGGGAAAATTGACCCCATTGAAGATAACAAAATTATCCATATCTATACACTCCATCAACTTAAAAAACCGTTATCAAGATTGAGAAAATAATAGTTTATACGAAGTTTATAAGGATATTAAGGTAAATTTGAACAACTGATCTTTATTCTAATTTTATTTTAAGAAAATGTACATATAGGGGTAAATCTGACCAAATCTTGGTAAAATAGCTAAAATGACAATTAAATAGAGGAGGTGGCGGCGACCGGGGAGACTGGAGGAGCTTGATCGTCGTCGGTGGCCCAGCGTTGGCCGGACTTGGAGGAAGAAGATGAAGCCAGTCGACCCGACCCTAGACGACCCCAACCCGACCCGAGGCGACCTCAACCTGAGGCTCAACCCACCCAGCCCGGAGCCATCCCGAGAGGCAACCGTCGACCCCGAAAACGACCCGCCCAAAATACTGATGTCTGCCCCTCTACTCGAGCAACACAAAAACTTAACCCACAAACCGAGGCCCAATCAGATACGCATCCGGAAACCTTTGAGACTCTCGTCGATCTTCGACAAGTATGTATGCTTTATCCTAAGATATGAATTATTTTTTAGGGTTATGTATGTGTTTAGGAATTTATATGAAATTATTTATTGACGTCATATGATGTTTTTTTAGGTTTATTGATGTCATATGAATTATTTATATGCTTTATCCTAAGATATGATGTTATTTTTTGTGACCTTATGAAATTATTTAATAAAGTTACAAAAAATAACTTCATTGACGTCGTAACAATTGACGTAATGAATTTATTTTATATAAATGAAGTTGATTTCATAACGTTATTAAATTAAATAATTTCATAACGTTATGAAATTATTAAATTAAATTAAATATAATTATATAAAATAGATGTAAGTTTAGAGCGATTTATAATATTTTCATAACGTCATTTCATTTGACGTTACGAGCGAAAATTTATCGTAATGTAGATATTAGTATTGAATGAGATGTGGCTGAATAACGTCATTTTCATAACGTTATGTAAATAATGTTACGAAAATGATGTTTCTAAATTATAGATGATTTTGATTAGGATTGACGTTATGACAATTTTTTGTAACGTTTATTTGTAAAGTAGACGCTACGATACGACGTCATTAAAAAAGACGTTTTGAAATTCGACGTTGTTTTTGTAACGCTATGAAAATAACGTTACACTATAAAAACAACATTCGGGTGTGCGAGATGCGGTGGCCTCTAGTGGATTAGCACAACGGGCTCCTTTTGCTACATAACGTGTTAGGAGGAAACAGATTACTTATACATCGTAGATTTGTTAGTGTGCGAGATGAGCTGTTAGCTTCTAGTCAGACACCAGTGCAGCTACTAGGGTAGTTACTGATATTTGGGCAGTTGCAGATGTTGGTCTATCTGTTGATCCGACGACATATGATGAGGACTACAGTGATGGTGAGGATGATGATATGGACGTCGGTGATACATCTGTTGTTTTAGATGATGATCAGTTGGGGGGCGGAGAGGGTTTAGGTAGAGATTATATTATATGTGTTGACTTGATACCAACAGATGAGCTTAGGAGAGAGGACCCTCCTATTATTTAAGATGACCACACTGGTGTGGGCCCTTCATCACCAAATGTTACTGATTTCTCTCCTCGAGATGCAGATCCTCTAGTAGTTCTTGATCCTCCGCTAGATGCAGCTCGTCTTTCTGATGTTGATGTTGTACCATATCTAGCTCCTATTGCTGCTGCTGCTGCACCTCCTGTACCACCTCCTGCTGCACCTTGGATGAGAGGAGGTCCTATGACAGATGAGTTGCTCAAGAGCTATGAGACGCACATCGCGAGGGCTATTTACGAGCTTATAGTTATTGATCCCCCAGCACAAGAGATTCCACCCGACCCCCGTCCTCTTCCCCAATTCAGACAGCAGAGACGCCAAGGAGCTCAGACCGATCGGGATGAGGACATTGATGTTGTTGATGATGCAGATCCAGATGCAATTGCCGATGTAGTTGATCCTCTATCACGAGGTGGACATGCTTCCCGCGGAGGACGTGGTCGTCGTGGAGGTCGCCCACCTCGTGCTCCAGCGCTTGCTCGTCTTTCGGTGCCTTCTCGTCTTCCAGCGCCTGCTTGGTATGTATTTGAACTTTAATGTTTATATATTTTTAACTTTTTGCACATGTTTAAGTAATTAACTTTTACTTAACTAATTTTTTAGAAACGGAAGGTCGACAAGGTTTACTTCCACACCCCCTACTACACTCTACTAGAGAGGTTTAGGAGACATGGCACAAATTCTTGGTTTCAGCTAGCAGAGCGATCTGGATTGACTGATCTACGCTATTTCAGGTCTGGTCCTGTCGACCATGTCTTGACTTTTTCTTTCGTCGAGCGGTGGAATCCCGAGACAAGCACATTTCATATGCCATTTGGAGAGATTGGTCCTACACTTCACGACGTGGTTGAGATCTTGTCGTTGCCTATACACTGGAGGAGTTGTTTTCAGATTTGACTAAGGAGAATATTATCACTTTTGTTGTTGAGATGCTTGGGGTAGAGAAGACGCTAGTTGAGTTTTGGTATAGAGATGGAGGCATTCATTTGGATTATCTCAGGACGAGGCTGTAGACCATGATGGAGATGGCTGATGGGCAGAGGAATGAGGGCCTCATTGCCTCTATGTACTTATTATTGCTTCTTGGCACGACTGTTCTAGTGGACAAGTCGACTACAACAACAATATGTTTGGGGATCTGGAGTGTCAGCTCATCTATATCGTAACCTTGGACAGACGTCGAGATGATTGGCCACGGGGATGGCGAGTTTTGGAATTTTGTTGCGGATAAGTACGCAAATAACGATACACTTTTTTTGTTTAGGGGTTATGTTTAGGAAATGTTGTAACACTTGATTTTTATTTGTAGTCGTGGATTTGGGATTATTTTCCACATTTTCATGGACATTTTGTGACGGATCCACTTTCCATGGACCATGCCGCAACATCTATGAGGGGGGTGTGTGGAGAGGTGCAACAGGGTACGAGCCCTGAACGCTTGGTTTGTATACGTGGCATGCTTGACCGCGTCCGCTATGAGGAGGTAAGATATTTAGAATGTGTGATTTCGTTATATTATGTATATGTAATTAATACTAACCTAGATTTAATGTCTTGTTGCATGTTAATTGGTTTACATTTGCATATGTGGATTTTAGTCATCTAGAGTACGCCCTATCAATGTTCGAGGGCATTCTGCGTTGTATGGATATTGAGGAGCTCTATCATCCAGACCACATGCTTCGACAATTTGGACATGTGCAGAGAATCTTAAATCCTCCCTCGCAGCCCACCCAGGTGACACGTTCCAACAAGCTGACTCATTATTTAGTTTCATTTTTCAAGGAGTTGCAAGATGTGTGGGATAAGGAGCCCATACCTTTGTTACCGATTAGGAAGCCACGAGCGACCTACTATTGGGCGGTCACAAATGATTATCTCGATTGGTATGATCGGGTATCTCATCCTCTGGTGGATCCCAGATCAGTTAGACAAGATCGTCTTGTTGGCCCTCTGCGTATCCCACCTTTTGTTGACAGTTTTGCGGTACGTTTATATTTTTAATCCTCATATTCATTTTAAAATTATTATATTTTACTAACATTCTGATTTGTTAATAGTATAACGCACTCATCTCGTGACTTGCGAGATCCGAGCTATGAATATGAATGTAACACCCCGTGTTTTTAATCCTTTATAAGGATTAGATTCCTACCCATGTCAAAAAGAGCTCTTCCTTTTCTTGTTTCGAGTGAGGACAAAGAACTAGTAAGTTAAGCGTGCTAGGGTGGGAGTAGTTCTGGGATGGGTGACCTCCTGGGAAGTTCTCACGTTGACATGGGGATAGCGCTTCTAAGGCGTGGGTCTTACAAATGGTATCAGAGCTGACTCTGGGTTCTGAGTGGGCTTAGCCGTAGTGCAATCACTCGATCCGGAGGGTGGTCTTTCGGCTTGGCGGGCCTTGACGAGGTCGTCAAGGGTTTAAGTGGGGGTGATTGTAACACCCCGTGTTTGTAATCCTTTATAAGTATTAGATTGCTACCCGTGTCAACAAGAGCTCTTCCTTTTCCTGGTTCGAGTGAGGGCAAAGAACTAGGAAGTTAGGGTAGGAGTAGTCCTGGGATGGGTGACCTACTGGGAAGTTCCCACGTTGACATGGGGATAGCGCTTCTAAGGTGTGGGTCTTACAATGAATGAGTTTATGCGGCGTCTCCTTGGATTTTTCACTGACGAGGCTCCACCTCCGGTTCGTTAGTCTCAGCTATTTCGGGATTTCGTGCACGAGGAAGGGCAAGGCAACGGGAGTCAGAGTCGTGATGAGTAGTGATGTACGATTTCTAGCCACATGTATTTTGGTAATGTTTGGGTATGTAGATACAATAGCACGTGTATTTTGGTAATGTTTTGTTGAAAACGCTAAAAAAACGACTCAAAATGACCAATAACGACAAATAACGAAAAAAACGATAAAATCGAATCACAATGACCTATAACGGAAAAACGCTAAGAAACGACTCAAAATGACCAATAAAAGATAATAAATGAAAAACGACTCAAAACGACCATTAACGGAAAAACGCTAAGAACGACTCAAAATGACCAATAACGGTAAATAATAGAAAACGCTAAATTTTTTTCTCAAAATGACCAATAACGAACAAAACGACTCAAAACGAATCAAAACGACCCAAAATGACTAATGAGACAAATTTGAAAAGGATGGCTAAATGAGACCAAAATGTGGCCAAAATAAGGTCAAAATGACAAAAAAATCAATATTTTAAAATGACCAATTTTTAGATGAAGGGGTTATAAAACTTCACTTATGAGTATATGATGGATTTTGAGCATATAACTCTTCATAATCTCATATTACATTAGTCAAACTTGGTTTTATATTCATAAAGTCTTAATAACGATTAGTAAGACATTTTTTTGGATCATTAAACTCTTAATAACATCAAATTACATTAGAAACGCAATTTAATGGAATTAGGGCTTGTACTATAACATTTACCGCACAAGCCCTAATACCCTAAACCCTTGAAATCCCAAAAACCCTTAAAACCCCCATTATACCACATATTTGCGTTAAATATTACGCACAAATGTGGTGCGTTAACAATTAATGCACAGAACGCACAAATGTGGTATATGGGCTTTTGATGCGCCCAAATGATGGGCTTTTTAATGGACCATAATTTTTGAGCCATAATTTGTTCTAATGAAATGGGATTCAAACAATGATGAGCTTTTTCTGCATTGGCTCAAAATTTGAAAATAACCCATTAAAATTCCGTCTACAAATACAATGTCCGAGAAACCTTATCTTCTCATTCCTTGCTCATTCAACCTGCGTCGTAAATCAATTAGGGTTTTTTTCTAGTTGTCAACATTATTTGGTAAGTTTGTAAGTTCGTATTTTTAAGTTCATGTTTTTCTAGGTTTAAACTTTTTTTTTCTTTCACAACAAAGGAATGGAACCGGGACAGAGGATGTGTTGGTGTCATAAAACATCAAATCTGCAGGTGTGTACTGAACAATTCAGTGAAAATAGGATGAACTACGGGAGAAGGTATTGGGGATGTCCTGATAGGCTGTGGGAATCTCCTGATGAAGATGGAGGGTGCTTATGGAGGGATTGGATCGATCGTGCATACACAAGTCGTGCAAGACATGTTATACTCCAATTAAATGACGATAACTTGTTTCTCTCTTCAAAGGTTGGTGGCCTTGAGGATGGGCTCAGACTGATGAGGGTAATGACAACAGGCCTAAACAACAATATAACTGAACTCATGGAAGAAAATGTTTCACTTGCTGCAGAATTGGTTGGACTTGTTAATAAATATGGAGTTTAGTGAATTTATGTGTCATGTATTGTAAGTTGTTTACTTTCTGGATTGCGTCTTTTTAAGTTTATGTGTCTTGTATTGTAAGATGTTTACTATCTGGATTGTGTCTTTTCTGTTAAGTCTGTTTTAGTTTATGTTGAGTCTGTTTCAGTTTACGTTGAGTCTGGTGTAATGTTGCATCTGTTTTAATATATCAATGAATTTAGTTCACTTCAACTCAGCTAAAACATTTTCTTAATACATTACATATTTTGAAACAATTCCAATTGAAATATTACAGATCAAGTCTACTTAAATATTACAAATCAAGTAATATAGTCCATAGGCTTCCCAAGTGTAAAGCGGTATTGTCGAAACAAGTCCAATTAGCCAACATATAGCCCTTCCCACCACTTGATGTTGTTATCTGCAAATCTTCTCCACAAACTGGAACAATGTGGCAATGGTGCACCGTCACGGAGCCAGAGCTATATATACAAAGACAAATAATGAATAAGCATAAAGGATTTCGATGTTACATAAGAATAATTTAGATTACCATCAAATCTTACCAATATCCAATGATTGCGGTTTCCCACAAGAGCTATCACAAAAATATTATGTGGAGGACCGTGGCTCCCTCTTGACTGCCTTATTGGCAAACATAAACACGGTTGATCCCAAGATAGTTGAACTAAACCAACATTATACATTGTGGCCAACACCAAACCCATAAATGGTATGTCAAGCCAAAATGGCTTCTCATAGGGGTTCTCGTGTAGTTAACTTGAGCAATCAGATCATTCCATGTTCCTTCTCGTAGACCACATCGTATGGGCTCCCATGTCTCTCTGTTGCCAAGCAGCTCCACTGCCAACGAAGCACGAACCATACGATATTGACTCTGTTGCATACACATAAGTAGAGCCATAGACCGATAGCCACAATGTCCATCTAAACGCACATCTTTCACAGAACTCATGTATGAAAGCCGGAAGTAGTCAATATTTTTCACCCCCAAGTTCACCCCCATATAAATGATGGGTTCTTCCATCTCTTCTTCACCTTCTTCTTCCTCTGTTTCGTTTCGATCTGAATAGCAAGCTCTCAGGGGAAGGATATTCATGTCTTTTTCTTCTAAATCGATGGTCTCTGAAAATAATGGTTCAGGTTGGGATTGTTATCCAAAGTCGAATGACACTTGACTTGCTTACTTTTTAGTACAAGTTTGTCATTTACTTTGTCAATCTACCTTCTCCTGTGTGACTTTCTGTGCATTCTCAATATTTGTTAAGTCTTCTCTTACGTACTCGTGATAACTATTTTCCCTATTTTCTCTTGGAGGAGACTTCCCCTTTGGCTGCTTCTCCTTGTTCTTGGATCCCGGTGGCCTTCCATTTCCTTTCCTAAACAAGTTTGTTGGCTCTACCAAAGAACTTTCTTCCGGATGCTCCAAGTCAATGTACAACTCACTTAATTTGAATAGGGTTCCATCCCTCAATTCCCCACTTAACATTCTCGCCCACATTTCACGCATTGTGGTCTCTTGAATGGACATTAGACGATTGTCGTCGGGTAAGGACATATTTATTGCATCATTTTTCTATTTCAGTTCCTTCTAGAAGTCATGAAAATCACCCAGAATAAGAGGTGTCTTTGAAATGATTTCCCTAGCAAGATTGTGTACGCATGGCATCCCAAGACAATCTCGAACCCAATGATCATCACAAACATTTGAATACTCCTCCTTCAATATTTGCTGGTACATTTCCAACAACAACAGAAAACACCTATCCGACACTCTGTAAAATAGCCTTGAAAACAACATTCGAATGCCAAGAGGAAAGGTTGGGTCATCAAAGACCATTTCCCGAGTGGTAAGTGCTTGGTTCATCGTCGCCCTAATCAGGTCCATCTGAACTATGACCGCATGGTGGATCCTCACTATCACTCTGTTGAAGCCGCCTCTATTAGAACCCATAATTTCTTTCAACACCTTATGCATCCCCTCGACCCTAAATAAACACAATTTCTAATCGTTAGCAGAAATAATATGGTGGTCCAAATTAACAACTAAACAAACAAAGATACCTGTTTGTAGTCCTTGTGTGAAAGTGAAGAGTGTAGTCCGTCCACGCTCTAACTATGAACTTCTTGTATGGACTAAACCAGTACTTTTCAACGTAACCAACAATGCCCTTCTTCCATGAATCTCTCATCTTACTCAATCTCTCTTCGTAGATTTGTTCAGTGCTCGAGCAAAATATCCCCCAACATTGCGTAACAAAGTTTTCTGCCCTTCCACTATTTTTTATCACTTTTTCTGCGTGTGACAGGATGTTGTGCTTAATGTGGACCCAATACAATAGTTGTTTAACTTCAGAGTCTTTGAACACATGCTTGATTTCTCTCAATAGAGCCTTCTCACAATCGGTCATTATAGCCTTCAACATTACTTCCAAATTTCGACACAACTCATTAACGCACATCATCACAAACATGTAATGCATTATGCATATGCAATGTTGAATGTCTTGTGCGTGCAAGTGAAACCAACCATCTCCACTAAAGCCATATAATACCTATTTGTCTTGTATGTGGCGTCCATGATAATCACGTGAGTAAACTTCCTGAACAACCGCATCGACTCCGGGTTACCAAAAAAAGGATTCAACCTCATTCGTCTTCGTATTCCTCAGAGGTTGAAAAAATACTTGTTCTCTCCCAGAAAATTTAGAGACCACTGAGTAACTGCCAATTGCCCACGATCTTCAAAATTGATCTTCTGCAAAACATTGGCAACCTTCTTCATGGATGTGACATTTTACGGGTCTCTTTTCCTCAACTCAATAAGTATGTTTGTTGGCTTCTTGCGATCATCGCCAACTTCCCTTGCTATTTTCTCCTCCTCTTTGTTCATTCTACCCACGAATGCATTCCCATGAAAGCTAGTAGGAAGGGTGTGGTTGTGACGACCTTCTACAACATCCACGATCCATTGATAGCTACATGGCCCTTCTTTGATTCAAACCCCATATAACTCGAATGTACAACCACATTTCTTAGATTTTGGGTCACGAATCCTCAGAACCGGCAACTCAAGATTTTTTAAGTTCATTTTCGGCCTACCCGATCTAGGTTTTCCAAACCTATAGCATACTAAATCAACGCAGTATTTGCTAGATGTACGATGTACCAAAACTATCATCAAATCTACCTATAGCATACTAAATCAACGCAGTATTTGCTAGATGTACGATGTACCAAAACTATCATCAAATCTCTTACTCTCTGTTTGGTCCATTCCATCATCTCTTCCTTACTATCCCACACTTGCCCAGTACTAAAATGTGGTCTAAAGCCTTCTTCATATATTGATTAAACTACATTACTTAGCTACTAAATTTTAATTAACCTAAATTATAATATTTCATGCAATACAAAACTAATTTTTAATTCAAAATAATAAATAATAAATACTAACCAAAATCGGCAACGGATTCCAATCGTATAATGCATTTGATACTTTTGCTCCGCCTTCTTCGTCTTCTTCGTCTCCTTCCTCTTTTCCGTCCACTTCTTCTTCTTCACCGACTTCGTCTTTTTCGTCTTCTTCGTCCACTTCCTCTTCTTCGTCGACTTCGTATACTTCTTCCACGACACCCGATATCCAATTGTCGTTATCATCGATCATCATCCTCACTACTCTCATAATTATAAGACATTATGGTGTGGATTGCGAAACTTGAATGAGAGCCCCGTTTATATATAAGCCAAAATATGGCCGTTGGAATTTTATTACCGTTGGTGCGTTAACGTTTACCGCACCAAAGGTAATAAAATTCCAACGACCACTTTTTTGAAATCCTAACTTGTGCGGTAATATTTATCTCGCAGTTTTTTTTGTTATAATGCAATATACATGTGTTGTAAAGATTATCGCACAGAGTTTTTAATTAAAAATACATAATAAATACATGTGCGGTAAATGTTACCGCACATGATGTTCTTTATTTAAAAAAAAATAGTAATACTTGTGCGGTAATATATATAGTAAAGGATTTTTTTTAACCAAACCTTAACTCTCTTTTTGTTAATCTTTCGATTAAGCTTGTGCGTTAAATCTTAACGCACCATTCTGTGTGGTAAGATTTAACGCATATGATTGATATACGTTTCCATAAAATTTCCAAATTTGCCCTTGAAACACTTTGTCCGGTAATTGTTAACGCACCGAGATGTACTGCAACTGTTACCGCATTGAAAAGTGTGCATTTAGGGGGAAAAACGTGTGCATTTAGACGCTACATTTTTTAACAGAAGGAATATAAGTGTGTATTCTGTTGTTGGGTCTTTAAGTTTATTGCAATCACAGTTTGACAATAAAATATAGAAATTCTCTAACCCTAGTGGCAATTTAGATGGGTATTAGTTTTACAAAGCCTTTATTTGGCACACTCAAAAAATTTATTTTGCACACCCGGAGATTCGTCACGAATGTATTACGCATGATCTTCGCCACGAAGCAAAACACAAGACTTTCATCACAACCACAATCAAGTATTCCAAACACAAACTCAACCTAAAATGTTATGAAAACATGAATCACAACTACTCCAGGAAAGGATAGAAGCCATCCAAAGTGTGACAAACAACATCTTTCAGTCTCCCAAATTGCTCCTCTTCTGCATCCCGACAGGGCTCCAAATTGTATGTTGTAGTCCAAATTTCCTAGAGTCAAGTACGACAAAATGAAGTCAAAGAAAGCTTAAATTTTAGAATTTGAAGATTAATGACATACCTGCAGCAGATGTGCACGAGTTGACGGAGAGATTATTGGATGAGCATGAGCCAAGTACCACTCCAAGTAATCGTCACTGCACTGAGATGGAGGGTATGCTTCTACACCAATGTCCCATAAGCTTACAAGGTTTTTGTTCCTTTTTTCCAAACCCCAGTTGGTGAAACGTACTCCACAACATAACAACGCACATTTCCAGGCCTTTTAGCTTTAATGGGCTGAATGGGAGGGATTGACACACCTTGTACTCGACCAAATTGCCTTGCAACTCTTAGTGGCATGTGAGGCTCGGTCTTATCTAGAACATGCAAGACCCCATGAAATAAAGTCGGACAAAGTGCTTCGCTACGCATGTCAAGGAGTCCGTATTGTGCACTCAACCAACTGTGCATGAATCAATTAAAAAAAGAATAAATTAAAGTTAAGACACCAAATGAATAGATAAATAAACTAGAACCATACCCCTTCTACACTCATCATGTCTCTCTGTAGTTGCGTCGATTATCCGGTCTTTCAAACAACTTGAATTTCGCAGCATATGGCATTGTGTTGTCTTGGGGGAGGGGTGAAGCGATTTCAGAATGACGATCTAGCAACGAGATCACCATTGAGTTTGAGGTCTTGGCTCTCCCCATGAAAGATAAAGTTACAGAAGCCTGCAACAGCTCCTGCGACTCAACAGCGACGCAATCGCGCGTGGTCAGACGCGACCGCGTCCCAAGAACAGAAGGTACTGTGACTTTTCGATTTGTGACGCGATCGCGTCGCGCTGTTTGCTAAAATTTCCGGTTTTTGTTTTTAGGACGTTTGGTTTTTTGTTTTCGGGTTTTCATCACTTTCTTTATTTGTTTGGCTGATAACTAGGTTTAGCAGCCGTCGTTTTATTTCCTTCAGTTTTATTGCTTATTTTCCAAGTTTTATGTTGGAGTATCTATATAGGGAGCTCCATTATTTACATTGTTTTTTACGTTTAAATTAAAACATAGCTTTAAGTTTGAGAATCATCTCCTTCCTTTGCTTCAGCGTCATCCCACTGATTGGATCCGAAGATGTTCTCCTTAGCGAACTGTCATCAAGTCTACCGACCTGAGATTGTTCATCCCTTGAGTAGACTCTCAAGACCTTGATCTCTCTATTGAATTGCAAGATTCAAAGCTTATAAAACCTTGAAGAGCTCTAGAGACGACGTCCCTTTCTACCCCGCATCTCCACCTTTGTATCAATCGGTATAAGTTTCCAGCGGTTTAAAGGTGTAGTCATTCTTAAACTCTTACTTTTCATTCCCTCAATCTCCCTCCCCACCAAATTCCGCACACAAAACCATAAACCCTAAAAATCCCGTCGAATTCTACCTAGATTTCGGCCTCAAATTTTTTTCTTTCTGCCACAAAACCTCCACCGCCATCTAGATCTTCTCAAGACTAGTTCATCCATATAATAATTGTCCAAATTAGAGTTTGTTTTCCCATCCAAAACCCTAAACTACAAACCCGTCACTGTTTGCTAACATCGTAACCGCGATCCCAGGTCCTTAAGACGCGACCGCGTTTTGGCCGTCGACAAAAACCAAAATTTATGTTTACCCAGCCCAACCCTAGTTTCCTCTATGGCATATCATCGGACCACAGGACGGTTCAATGATTACTAGTCTGATGACGATGACGAAGAGTGAGACGACTACGAACGATTCGGTGGTGTGAGCCCTTACGCCAACAAGCCTCCCGGCTGCCTCCCACCTCCATGTCATTTTAACCCACAACGCAATAGGCCACCTCCATAATGCTACATCCCATCCCCACAACGCTACAGCGCACCTCGGCAACATCATCCTCCAGCACATGCTCCCAAGTCATGTACAAAGGAGCGTACTCTATCTGACGCAAAAACTGAAATTGTTAGACTAAAGGAGTCAATGGCCAGGATAAATTAGACTCTTGATGAAACAAATTCTAACAATCAACGAGCTCAAAAAGCTCATTCAGGTACCAATTCTAAATTGAAGAGTCTGTGATTGAAGAGTCAATTCCAGATCTGATTCATTCCCATGTTTTGACTTCCATTGATGAAGATGAGGGGGAATAGTACTTAGATTGCAACTATGAATCGGAGGCCCCATTGATGATCGTTATGGCCTCCCCATTGATGGTGCATGCAGCCTTCACACCAAATCTTTCTTGGAAGCCTTCTGGTATTCAAACACTTGCCGATATGGCACCATTCACGACAACGCCTTTGATTTCAGTTCCCACCGATTCTGCCTTTGGAGTGCTCCCAACAGATGAGTTTGTTCTTAAGGAGGGGAGATGCTCTATGTTACTGGATATCTTTCTCTCCCCTGCACCTACACGATCGAAGCGAGGACACTTCGAGGCTAAGAAAGGGAGAATAAAGCGATATCAGAATGACGATCTATCAACGACATCACCATTGAGTTCGAGGCCTTGGCGCCCCCATGGAAGATGAAGTTACAGAAGCCTGCAGCAGCTCCCGCGACTAAACAGCGACGCGATCACGTGTGGTCAAATGCAACCGCGTCCCAAGAACGGAGGGCACTGTGACTTTTGGAGTTGTTTGCTGAACTTTCCGGTTTGTTTGCCTGAGAACTAGGTTGAGCAGCCGTCGTTTTATTTCCTTGGGTTTTATTGCTTATTTTCCAAGGTATATTTTGGAGTTACCTATATATGGAGCTCCATTGTTTACATTGTTTTTGACATTGAAATTATAGCAAAGCTTTAAGTTTGAGAATCATCTCCTTCCTTTGCTTCAGCGTCATCCCACTGATTGGATTCGAAGTTGTTCTCATTAGCGAACTGTCATCAAGCCTACAGACCTGATATCGTTTATCCCATGAGCGGACTCTCAAGACCTCGATCTCTCTATTGAATTGCAAGATTCAATACCTATCAGACAATGAAGAGTTCTAGAGCCATTGACTTCTCTTTCTACCACGATCCCCCGGAAGACATACGCATCCAAGCGGAGTCGTATCAAGGGGAAAAGGCAGGAAATTACAGATAGATCCAAACCTGCATCATCAAACACAATTAAGGAAAATACAAGGAAAACATTCATATCAAAAAATATAAATAAAGACCCACATACCATTAATAAAGTGTAACAGGAAAACATTGTTGTTCATTCTCTGCGTGAGTAATGACCCAATTGTCTATACATGGAACGCAAAGCGCCTAAACCCTAAGACACACCATGGACATTGGTCATATGATTAACCCATTCATGATGAATCAACTTGATCATGTGTTGCGACTGATCTAGAAACAATGTCGTTCCAAACAAGTATGTCAACCAACCCTTAGCAATTGAAACCTGATCCAAAGTAAAATTCCCCTTCTCATCAACTCTGTCACATTTTTGCTTCAAAAGGTCTGGTGAAATTTCAGCACCATCTTCGATTGTTGGATCAGCTAAATCGAAACCAAAAGAGGTCATTGCTCTGTTAATCATTGTGGTCTTCGTGTCAATTTTGCCAATTCCATCGGCCAATGTGAGAAAACCCATGCTCCTTCCCTCTATAGGGATACCCAGAATCTTGTGCACATCTAGTAGAGTGATGGCCATTTCAGCAAATGACATGTGAAATGAGTTTGTTTCAGGCTGCCACTTCTCAACAAAGGCATTGATCAACGCAGTCGTGGTTGCGATACATGAGGGATTGCAAGTGTGACAAATCAGAACCTCTAGCCAATTAAACCCTAAGGTAACTGCCCGTTAACGACCACTTTTAACACCTTATTTCCTTACCGTATTTCTTAATTATGGTCTCTCCTATATATCATATTTCAATTTTTAAGTACATTTCATTCAATTAAAAAATCATTTAACAATTCATGCAATTTACACTCGTACCTCTGTTCATGCAATTAACAAATCATTTTACAATTCATGCAATTAATAATTCATTTAACAATTCATGCAAATTATGCAATTAAAAATTTATGCAATTAACATCAAAAAGAGGTGATAGCTTTACTTACATGGCCTAGCCAAATCAAATAAGAAGTGTGCCCGCTGAAGCTATAGAGCAAGTCCATCTCCTTAGGACCTCCAGGTATAAAAAACTGTAATTTCGGGTAAATGGCTTCGTTTTCATCACCATGTTCTTCAAGGTTCACCCCGAATTGTCCCCCAAACTGTCCTTCAACCCAGTTAGCTTTTGGATTAGACTGTCATTTTATTCCTCGTTGACCAAGGTCTTGTTGATGACCCACTGCTTCATCACATGCTAGTTGCGGGGAAAGGGGAGAAACCCAAGTAGGCATCTATAAAAAAAATTAACTACATTAGTAAAATAGACAATTATAAAACATAATCGATAAATGAAATTCCACACTGCTACTTACAGCACTATACAGACTCCAAGTTGGATCTTGTGCCTGCTGGTAACTGATTAGAGTCATGGGATGATCCTGTTAAAATCAAATCACATAAATAAATTCGCAAAATCATAATAAAAAACACACTTTTATAAGTAAATAATCAAATTATTAACCATAGCCTCATAATTGCTCGGATACACATTACGGTCAGCAATCCATACCCTTGTAGAGCATGACAAGATGGGACCTCTTGACTGTCGCTTGTACCCTCGTCTGCAACTCTTCTGCACCTCTTCCTCGTTTTTGGCTGGTAAGCGGCCCTCTCTCCAACCTCGATTTCTTGTCGAGTCTGATTGCGGTTATTCTCCCGCATACTTCTTGAAGACGAATGCATCTATAAAACAAACACATTTTTTAGTCAATTTCTTCTCCAATACAAAACCACATAAAAAATTAGAATCTGTCAAAAATATGCACATTCGTCCGTCACAAACTGTCACCAGTGCTCCGTCACGGGTCGTCCAAATTCGTCTGTCTCGAAGCTCCTGAAATCAGATCTTCATCACGGATCTTTCTCAACCATTCACGACGAACCTATTTGCAGATATTGCTTTGCAAATTCATCCGTTAACGAACCAACAAGAACATAGTTTTCATAATTTCGAACACAAAATCGGTTTTCCAAACATTAATCTTATAGAATAACCCTAAATCACATCATTTCATATGTTTTCTCAAACAACATATACAAACAATGGGGATTCTATGTTAAAAATTGAAACAACACTCAATCAAACATAATCAAATCACAATTGAACTAAAAAAGATTCTTAATACATATCAATCATATGTAATCACAACATATAGTAGAGTAGAAATATTATCGTCTACACATTTCAACCATTAATCTCAAACTAATGCAAAAGAGTATAAAAATTACTTTCTTTAGTTGATTTGATGATGTTTTGTGGTGAAGGAGTTGTAAAATCTTGTAAATGTTGTTGTTTGAAGTTCTTCACGGCGCCAAAGGGAAAGAGAAGCAATGGATACGAAGTGAATTAGGGTTGGGGTAAAAATTTGGCTTTTATAATTGCACAAAAAACCTTCGTCGCGAACGGCCCAGTTAGCTTCGAGCGATCTGAAATGTCGTCTGTGACGGATGTCCGTAATGGGTCTGTCACGAATGTAGCTAAATAAACCAAAAAAAGAATGTGTCAAATAATAAGCCCCTATTTTTACTAGTAACATGGCTTGATTGAACACAATGTAAATGGTTTGCAACTTGCAACAAGGCATGTACGGAGTAGCTGGGAGTTTTTCCTTGTATAAAATATATATATATATATATATATATATATATATATATATTTTAATTGTCATTTTATGATTTTTTTTAATTGAAAAAAATTAAAAAATATGAATAGATAATAGCAAGGGTAAATCTGGAAAAAATAGATATAAAAACCTTAAAATAACCATTTGATTTAAAATACGGTGAATAGCTTAAAGCGACAACTATAGTTTAATGGATGTTTTTTTTCAACTTGTAAACTGATTTAATATCTACCGGCTCACTAAGCTTGCAATTAGTGATGGCCGGACCGGACCGGGACCGCCGGTTCGAACCGAAACCGGACCGGGTCAAAACCGGAACCGGTAGGAACCGGTTTGGTCACGGTCCGGTTCAGGTTCACGAAAAACGTTTTTCAAAACCGGCGGTTTTTTTATTTTTTTAAAAAAAAAATTTTAACCGGCGGTCCTAACGGCTTTTTATACAATTAGCCGTTAGGAAATTAAAAAAAAATAATTAATTTTTTAATATTAAAATAACCCATATCAAACCCCTATAAATACCATACCATACAATCTTCAAATCACACTTCCAACAACAACAATCTCTCTTCTCTTTCTCAAATCTCAATCTTATAATCTCTCAAATTCCATCAACAATCTCTCTTAATCTCTTCCTTTTAATTAGCTTTTGTCTTTCAATATTTTATTGCTTTTACATTTTTAATCACATTATTATATTGTTCTAAGTTTTATTGTTTTATTGTTTTATTGTTTTAATTGTTTTAATTGCTTTTAATCATATTATTTAATTGTTCTTAATCATATGGCGGAACATTTTGACACCCAAGAGAGTGATAATGTCACTTCTCCCACTCCCACTCCCACCTCCCAAGTTAGGTCCGGTAGGGGTAGGACCGCTAGGCCTCAAGGGCAAGCTAGCGGTTCGAGGCCGGCTAGGGCCCCTAGGGGGGGGGGGAGGTCCGGGTCCTCCGGGAACCAATCCCGGAAACTAACATCTCCTATTTTTGTAAAGTGGTTTACTAAATTAGAACCCTTCAACGACACATGGAGCACAAACACGTCGCCGAGATGGGAATGCTAGGGGGACAAACACAAATTTCCGGCGGATTTGCATCTTCTACTAGCGGTAACCCTTTATTTCGTTTTGATCATGAAGCTAATAGTGTAGCATTAGCCGAAGCTATTTGTGTTGATCATTTAGCATCTCGATTTAGTGAAAATGTAGGATTTAATGAGTACATTAAAGATCATACACAACCCGCTTTTACATCCGTATCTAGGAAAGTGATTAAGAAAAACGTAATTAAGGCTTATAAAAGACGCAAGGCCGAATTAGTTTCTTATTTTTCGCAAAATGATATGCATGTTTCTATTTGTAGTGATATATGGAGTGATAATACTCAAACCCATTCTTACATGGGTGTTACATGTCATTTTGTAGATCATCATTTTACAATGCAAAAACGTTTATTGGCATTTAGAGTCTTTGATGATTCACATACCGCACAAAATATTGCTATGATGATTCGTGCAATTTTAGAAGAATATAGACTACTTAATAGAGTTTTTTCAATTGGATTCGACAATGCATCTGCTAACACCGCATCTATTAGAGATTTACAAGAAATGTGTCAACCTTTATTTGGTGGGAAATTTTTTCATATTCGATGTGCTTGTCATATTTTAAACTTATGTGTTCAAGATGGTTTACGTGCTATGAGTTTTCATTTTGAGCCAATTAAGAACGTTATTAAGTATATTTGGGGGCATCCTAAAGTTACAAGAGATTGGATGACCTTTTGTAAAACTAACGGGGTGCACCCAAAACATTTTTCAAAAGATGTGGGTACCCGATGGAACTCTACTTACATATTACTATGTGAATGTATAGAATATAAACAAGTTTTAACGTCTTTTGTTTCTCAAAACCTTTCTGGCTCTCCTTTCTATTTTAGCGAATCAGGTTGGGATATATGTCAAAGTATTGGAACGTTTTTAAAATGTTTTAGTGATGCAACAAAGAGATTTAGTCATGTTTATACACCAAGTAGTAATGTTTTTGTCTTGGAAGCTTGTAATGTTATGTGTGGTTTAAATGAGGGAGATAAAATTCCCGGCATTGAGGAATCCGTTGCAAGCATGAGGAGTAAGTGGTTGCTCTACTATAGATATATTCCCGATTGTTTTCTTGTTGCTTGTGTTTTAGATCCTAGACTTAAATTATCCGTTTTACACGCTCTTTTAAATGACTATTATGGATATATTTTAGCCGACGGTGAACTAGAAGATATTTTAGGTATGGTTTCTAGAACTAGAACAAACATTGAAACTTTATTTACTCATTTTTCTGATTCTCCGACTACTTCACAATTACCTCCGGCTTCTTCGGGCTCTAGCTTGGGGGCCTTTGGAGCTAAGTATTTTAGTAAAAGACCAAGAGTTACAAACACGAATGCGGAAATTGATAACTATCTTAACACCAACTTTGAGTTTGTTAGTTGTGAAACTTTAGATGTTTTGAAGTGGTGGGAGGATCATAGGAGCATGTTTCCAACGCTTGCGAAGATTGCGGCTCAAGTTCTTGCCGTCCCCGCTTCAACCGTGGCGGTGGAACAAACTTTTAGTGCAGGAGGCAACACTTTAACGAGGAAGAGATCAAATTTGGCACCGGAGTCATTGGAGGCGCAATGTTGTGTTTGCGATTGGAAGAGAGCCGCAATTAGGCAACAACGTAACATTATCGAGTCATCGGAAGACGAGTGGATTGGAGATTCTACTACGATACGCACCGATTCATCCGCCGAAGATTTGACTTAGGTAACGGGTTTTGAAAAAAGGTAAAGAACTACGTGGGCTTTGATTCCTCTAACCCGAGAGGATACGTAGGCAACTTAACAAGTAAGTCACTGTTAAGTGCAAGCCCAATTTTTTTAATTTTTTTCTTCCTTCATATTTAATTTAAAAAACTTAAAAAAAATAAAAACATTCTTTTTAGTAGCGTTTTTTTATAATCATTTTTTTTAAGTTTTTTAAACATAATTTTTAAACTTAAAAAAACTAACAAAACATTCTTTTTTAATAGCGTTTTTTTATAATCACTTTTTTTAAGTTTAAAAATTATGTTTACATTTTTTTAGGTTTTTTTTCAGTTTTATAAATTTATAAAACCTGAACCGGCCGGTTCCGGTTTCGAACCAGAACCGGATTGAACCGGACCGGACCGGAACCGGTTTTTCCCGGTTCCGGATTCCGGAGGACCGGAACCGGACCGGACCGGACCGGGAGCCAACCCTACTTGCAATAGCTATCAATATCCATATGGAAAATATTCAGGTGAGAATAATTATTATTGTGCGAATATGTGAATGAATGCACATTTAGGTCCTTGACATGCATTTTCTTCAGTAATGACATGCACATTTAAGCCATTGACATGCACTCTGTCATATTTGCATGTCATTGATAATTTTCCATTGACACGCACTTTCAGGGTGTATGCATGTACTTTTCACATATTATCAATGACATGCAAATCTGACAGAGTGCATGTCAATGGCCTAAATGTGCATGTCATTACTGAAGAAAGTGCATGTCAATGGCCTAAATGTGCATTTATTCGCATATTCAATTATTCTCACCTGATCCGGATTCTTTAATATTGTCTACATTATAAATATGTACTAACTTTATAGATAGCGAGAATTTTTGTTTGTCGTTAGGAAAACACTGACAACAATTTGACAAAATGGTAATGATAAATAAACATAAGTGATTACGAAAATGTGTTTCGTAAATCTATTATAAGGAGTTTTTATAGATAAATTTTTTTTTTAGTGTAATAGCGTATGGTAAAATAAAGTTATAATAACATTTTTATCGTAAAATGTGAGGTTTTATGACACAAATTTCAAAGCATTACATATAAATAAAGTATTTTATAGTTAAAAATGTCTTTATAATTCACATACCAAACAGGCCTAATATTTTTATAAATAAATTATATAAAATAATTAAAATTTATCCATTCTCTAAATAAATTTTGTAAAATATTTTATTTCTTCAGTGAAGACCGTCCTAATGCGGACCCGCCTCTGTTCATTAATAGACGACAGTTTGTATTGTATGAAAGTGCAGAATATCATAGTGAGATCTAAAGACACTAGTGCATGTAATCAAGTTACTAATCGACTATTTAAATACAATTGGTTTTACTTTGCTTCATAATCAATCAATTATGAGCATGCAGTGAGCGGCCATATATCCATGTTCAGTTCAAGATTGGATTCTTAAGTTTTGAATTATTTGATCATGATTCATGAGTAGTTTAGTTCAATCATTTAATTTTATATTATTGTATAAACGATACTATATATTAGTGGCTGGACAGGATTATATCTATTGGAGTTGGAAATTTACTACTTGCTTATATAACAAGATGCATTGTGAATTTGTGATACTACTCAAACTCTAAAAAGTTTAACCCATGTTATTGTTAAGTTGGCATGGTTAGATACGTGGACTTTGAATGATAGTTGAATTAATTGAATGTAATTGTTTTTGGCCCTGATTCCATTCAGGTCTGCCCGTCTCTTCTTTCTCATTTCTTATGCTTTGCCAATGATTGAATCTTTCTCCTTTCATCACTATTGTGCAATTCATCAATTTACCTTCTTTATCGTGCAATTCATTGTGTGACCGACAGTAATACTGTGCAACCGTTATATTCCTCTTCTTCGACAGCTTCTTCTTAGGGTATATATACCTATCCCTGCCATGTTTTGTTTCATGTTAACTCTTTCCCTCATGGGATCTCAAAAAAAAATCTCTTTCCCTCACGTCATTAGAAAGTACATACACGATCTGGTCGAGTTCGGTTAATACCACAAACCAGTTTAACAAAGCTTGATAACCTACAAAAAATAAGTAAAAAGTAAGAGAGGGTTTAACAAAGCTTGATAACCTAAAAAAAATAAGTAAAAAATAAGAGAGGGAAGACAATCAATGAACATATTTAGATCCCAATAAATACGTACGAAGAAAATTTATGTACCTTTCTCTACGAAAAAAAGCCTCGCAAAACTATAGCATATTAAAGAGACGAGAACGACCATAGATTCGGCCACCTTCCAGTCAGACTTAACCCAAAGCATACATTATATATCCTTGATTAGCGAACAATAATTTATTTTGTGAAATTATCAACATAATCAAACACACATAATAAAAAACTGGCGTGCCAAAGAGGACGGCGTCCCGGCTACTAACATTATTGAGAAAGCAAGTAGTAATCTTCTAGTACCAAAAATAGTGGAACTGCATTATCATATATTGATCAATTAGTTTCAAGATTCAGATCAACTTTTCATGTGTTTATATGATTGATTCAGGGATTAATTTTGTTTCCGATCGTTAGTGTTTGTGGCGGTTGGCGCGCGCCTCGCATGATGCACGACGCATCATTAATTTTGTTATACAAATGTTGTTTGTTTTTGTTTTTTTTTCTCGATATATATATCGAAGTATAATTAAATCTGGTGACTAATTATGCATCATTTACTAATCATTAGAGCTTGATCAATGATTTAAAGTTGTCAATAATTCAGATTTGGATTAAGAACTGAACCGATAAATTCAGGTTGGTCAATACAGGTTTATTCACACTTCGATTAAAACGCTAATTTTTATTTATTTGCTTTGAAGGAGATATTTGTGTTTAGCAAAATATCTTATGAGTAAAAAGAGATTTAATAAGGCTTAAGGTATATATATTAAATAAGGAGAAGAAAATTCAATGAAAAAGGTAATTAATTATATCAGAAAATAATGAGGTATAAAAAGGGAGTTATGACTCTTTCTCTTTGTCATTCCATTCTTTTTTACGCTTTCCTTCATTGACAGTAGTCATTGATTTCTTCCCTTGAATTCATACTATCTGGGGCATCGGAGGGGCGTTAGAGAAGCCATGCCCTCCTCTTTTCTTCATCATTGGCTGCAAATCCAGGAAATGAGGTGTCTCAAGAGATTCTTGGAACTTTGAGAATGAGATCAATCGTTACTCTTTCTGATCTCTGTTATTGTACAATTCTTGCTACAACATTTGGCGCCGTCTGTGGGAAAGAGACGATGCCACCTCGAAGAACCGTGAACAATGTCAGATATCTAAATATGGCATAAACTCGTACTTTTTCTAAAAGTCGGGAGCATTTTGGTATTTCCCCCACATTTAACAGATTTTCTAACAGAAAAGGTCGACGAATGGTTAATTGTTAATGAAATGCTTTTAATGGGTGGTTAAAAATAAATTTTAATAGAACATGTGATTATGAGTAATTTCGCCTATTTAACGGGTGGTTTAATCCAATTTTGCCTAAAATAAACTGCAAATTATTTTATTACTAATTATAATAAAATCCACTATTTTCTTTCCGTTAAACGGGTCGGGTTCGATTGATCGTGCCGGATCATATATTCTCGTCTTAGATTCAGATTTGATAAATTCGGATTACAAGCATAAACGATCAGATTGGATTGCATTTAAAAATAAGGTGATCTAGTCAATTTATCAAATTTGGTCTTTTTTTAACAACTCTACCAATAATGCGTCCTTTGAACATAGTTGAATATTATGGTTCCCGCGATTATGGACCTACTAGAGGACAAGTGGCAACCCGCAAGCTAATAACGGAACAAGATGAAGTTGACGAAGGACTGACAAGATGGCTGAGAGCATTTGATGAGATTGTGTTCATGATCTTGTTAAGGTAGCACATTAGTTAGTATAATGTAAACAATGATTTTTATTGAATTAATTGATTTATATCAAGAGAATGACGAGACTTTACATACATGTCCGTTTTTATTTTTACTTTTAATCATGCTAATACACTTGTACGAGAAAAAGAAGATTACATAACGTCGCGCTAACTAAATTCCACATCCTAGCTCTTTACATGGTTTTCAAGCCCACATCTCCTCTTATTCCTTGGTGCAATGTGATATGCAATGAAGATAAGTCAAACAAGTGGAGAACATTGTATACTTGTGTTTTGTGTGGTCATCCTGGTGAGGATGAAGATCATCTTTGGTTCCATTTTCATGTTACTAGATTTTTCCTTAATAAGATCATGCCTTGGAGAATCATCCATTTGGATGGTTTGGTACTGCCTTTCACTTGGGAAGGAGCTCTGATCATTACCTAAGAAAAAAAAGAAAAGAAATGATCATGCCTTGGAAGAATGTTGGGACTAGAAAAGGTAGTCTGGTTGAATGGTGGAACTGGTTTTGCTAGTTGTAAACTCCTATCCATCATTGGAGTTGCCTATTACGAGGAACCAAGTGCTTTTAGTGGTGGTACATTGTGCATAGACTCGTGTGTCCATCTTATCCTTGAGACTTGTAACCTCATAATTATTAATAAGATGCGACTTAGGAGTAGGAGAGGCTCAACCATGAGGAGGTGGTTGTAGCTTGCAGGTGTAGTTGGATATGCTTTGTTATGGTTTTTTATTTGTTGTGTTGCCTCCCTTGTATTGTCTTTTGGTTTGTTTAGTTATGTGCATGAGTGTTTGTCTTTGTGTATTGTTGTCTTTCATGTGTATTTCTTACTTGATGGTTGTTATTGCTTGATAATATATCATTCATTAAAAATAATTATTATTATTATATCTTCAAAATGATAATTTTTAATAATTTTTCATTATGTAAACCTGAAATGATTGTTGTCTTTAATTGTATTTTTTTTTACACTAGGCAAGACGTGCAAATCCATCCTAGGTGGATGACAATTCCCAATTATCCAAACAAATGATCCTAAGAAACGCTAAAAGGTTAACATATGAATTAGACAATTAAGACTAAACCATGTCTAAAATCCTGATAAAAACACCAGGTATTCGATTCTCACTAGAAATAGATAAGGCAAATCTAATTCAATTAATGTCATTTTCTTTTGATGCTACGATTTAACACCAATGAAATACTCCGAACTTATAGAGATTTTTATAGATTGGATTGAATGTGCTTAGGGCCTGTTTGGTATCGATATATTGATATCAGGTATGGGTATCAAAATGGCTCATACCCATACCTGGTGTTTGGTATATCAGTATATGGATATCAATTTGATATCTTTGATATCTTGATATGTGACTTTTAATAGTTTTGATATACCCCATTTTCAAGAGTCGTCAATTTGATATCTCCTTTATTCTAAAAAAACACACTCATCTTCTCCTCTCTCTCCTCCTCCTCCACAATGACATATCAATATGCTATCTTCCTTGGATTTCGATATCTTATATCTGAAAAAACTAAACACAAATATCTGATATGAATCTCATACCCATACCTGATATCCGATACCCAAACTCATATCTGATATCTGATATACTAGTATATGAATACCAAACGGGCCCTTAATGATTTAAGGAAAAGTATCCGACAATAAAGTTTGCTACAGTAATAAATGAGAATGATTTTGGGTCGTAAGATCTCGGTTGTTCGGATGGATGTGGTTATTTGCTTTTGGGCGCGTGTACTGGCACAATCATTCTTAACAAATTTCTTTCCTTCTTCCCCCTTCTCTTTCTCCTTATCATTTTCACCGGATTCTTCAACATATCTCGCTTTCCTTCTTTTCTTCTATGTTATTCGGCCAATTATTAGCTTCTTTCTACTCGTTTTGTTTTTCGATCATCTATCTCATTTTCTGTTTAACCGATTGCACATAATTGTGTGTTTTGCTCCCTCTGATGTTTTGGTGATTCTTCTATGCAAGCTTCATAGATCTCTTGATTGTTCAGTTCATGTAACCAAACTTTTCAATTATCAACTATTCTCGTTCTATCTAACTATTGATTTAGTTTTTTTTTTATCTTAATTTCTTTTGTTTCTCCACCTTTTTACCTGTTTCTGTGAAATTTGAGCATATTTTTTTGAAGTATTATGAAGATTCATGTATATAAGAAGTAGTTTATCTCAAAATTGATCAACATCATCGATGAACTTCCATTGATAAACATTAAGCTTTGAACATTGATTATTATCCTATTTCTGATGTAATGAATGAACATTTATAAGACATCTGATGGACATTTAGATTTTTTCTTAAGAATTTCAAGCAGTAATAAACTTTTGTGAACATTTATAAGACTTATGATGAACATTTATAAGAGATATTATGAACATTTATAAGATATATGATGAACATTTATAAAAGATGTGATGAACATATATAAGAGATGTGATGAACATATATAAGAGATGTGATGAACATTTATAAGATTTGTGATGAACTTTTATAACAGATGTGATGAACTTTTATTACAGGTGTGATGAGCATTTATAAGAATTGAGATGAACATTTAAAAGAGATGTGATGAACATTTATAAGACATGTGATGAATTTCTATAGTGTTAAGAAAACTCAAAGCATTTATCTTTCTCTTTTGAACATTTATAAGGGGTTTGACAAACATATTTAATACAGTTGATGAACAATGTATATGTAATGTACTTTATTTAATTATTGTTGTTTTTTTGTGTGTAGAAGTTGATGAATCCAATTCTAATAGTGTCGTTTCTATTTCTCCTGGAAATTCGAAATAGTTTTTACCGGTATGTCAAGATTCTTATAAGTCATATGTTGGTCAAGTTTTTCCAAAAATTAATGATGGAATCAAGTTTTATAGAAAAATATTCTTGAGGCTGGTTTTAGTGTACAGATCATCTAAGGGACTAGCACTAAAGATGGAAGTAATGTTCCCCTTCCGAAGTATCTTTGTTGCAGTAGGAAGGGATATATGAAATTAGATGCAAATACTGATGATGATTTGACTTCATCCAAAAGGAAGAGGAATTCAGATAGATGTGGTTGTATTGCTAAATTATCCCTTCATTATCTTGGACATGAAGGCTATTCTGTGAAGATTTTTTAGGAGCGTCATACACACTATATGGTCGATGAATCACAATGACACTTTCCCAGGAGTAACCAGAAATTGACTCCCTTCTATGAGGACTTAATTATGAATTGTATCAAGTCCAATATTGGTACAAGAAAGGCATTTAAGATGTTCATAAATTTTGTTGGATCATACGCCAATGTCAGTGCTTCTTTGATTGATTTCAAGAATTTTAACCGAGTTCTCAATGCGTATATGGTTGGTTGTGATGCTCAAATGGTAATTGATATCCTTTTTTGTAAGAAAGAGAGATGCGAGGCCTTCTATTTTGAGTACTTTGTCAATGCGCGTAATCAATTAACTCGTTTATTCTGGGCTGATCCGATTGGACGCAAGAGGTTTTTCATTCTTTGGTGATGTAGTGTCATGTTGATGCAACATACAAATTAAATAGGTAGCTTATGATTCTAAATTGATTACCACCCAATGTGTATTCATATATTTATTTTCTATATAGTTTAATGAACTGCAGTTTGATGAACATTGTAAGTAATTTTGATGAAATTTCTTAAACATTTTGATGAACATTGTTAGTAGTTTTAATGAACTCTCTTAAATGTTTTTCATGAACATTGTTAATTGTTATGATTAACTTCTTAACAATTTTAATGAACATTGTTAGTAGTTTTAATGAACTTGCTTAGTAGTTTTGATGAACATTGTTACATGTTTTGATGACCATTGTTGCATGTTTTGATGAACTTTCCTAACAGCATTGATGACCATTGTTAGATGTTGTCATGAACTAACATAACAGTTCTGATGAACATTATAAAAAATGAATTATTTCTTTTGTTTTTTAGGTATTATATGGTGTTTTTTCCTTTTACTGGAGTTGACAACTCAAGTGTTCAATCATTTTTGCATTTGGTCTATTGTTGAATGAAGATATTCCATCTTATGTATGGTTGTTTGATCATTTAAAAAAGGAAATGGGACATGAACCTTTTGTTATATTGGTTGATCAAGATGTTGTTGTAAAGTCTGATGCTGAATCAGTTTTTAGCTCAAGTGTTCATCGTTTCTGCATGTGGCATATAATGTTCAAAGTGTTAGGTAAGATTAAAGTTGAACCATCTCAAAATAAGGAATTCAAGGATAGATTCAATGTTATTGTTTGGAGTGATGAGCTTAGTCTTGTTGATTTTGAGGAGCTTTGGAATGATATTATTGATGATTACAATCTGCAAGATAATGTTGGTTGAAGACAATGTTTGATCTTCATCAGGTATGCATTTCTGCTTTCTGTCAAAATGTCCATATGGGTGATTTATTTAGAACAACTTTCAGGTCTGAATCTCAAAACTTCTTCTTCTCACATTTCATTAGCTCAACATCATCTCTTGTTGTGTTTATGTTACAATTTGAGAATGCTATTTCTAGTCAAATACAAAATCATCATAAGCATGATTTTGAATCTTCCACTCGTCGTCCTACTCTCCAGACACTGACAAAAATGAAAGTACAGATTGTTGATCTCTATACTTTGTCTCAATTTGATGATGTGCAAACACAACTTTTGTCATTTGCCTATGATTGTGTTCTTGTTAATACTTCCATAGAGGGTGATGTTCATTACTATAGTGTTCGTGTTGATTTTAAAAAATCATTTGTGGTTCAACATATACCATCCACAAATGAATATAAGTGTTATTGTAATAGATTCTTGTAGATAGGTCTTTCATACCGTCACATGATATTGGTTATCAGATGTGTAGGCATACATTTGAAAGTTAAAATACTTAACCAGTATATCTTACCATGATGGGATAAGTGCTCAACATTGAATCCAACATTTTAGATTGATAGTTTAGTTTTAAGGAATCTCTTGAGATGGATAAGAAGAAGATTTTTGTTTATGATGTTATATCTGAAATATATAGTTATTATCAATATTATTGAGCATGATTCTCGTCAATTTTTTTTTTTAAATGTTCTAAAGGAGAAGCGTGAATTGTACACTTCATCAATTCAAGATCAGTCATCTTATAGGAGCAGCAAGATCAATTCAGGGTGAATTGATCGATTAGTACACTTAACATAATACAATGAATATCCGTTTATAACTTCTGACCATTGTTGCATTACGCTTCAATTAGGTAGTAAAATAATATCGAAAAATTATCCGTTTCGATTTGAAAATGCCTGGACTCAAAATAAAAACTATGCAAATCTTGTTAGGAAGTTTTGGAGTTACCATTTCAATGGATCTGCGATGTTTAAGTTATTCATGAAACAAAAACAAATTAAACTAAATACGAAAGAATGGTTAAAACGTAATAATAACAATATTTTTGAGCAACTAAAAAATACAGAGTCTAATTTGCAAAAATTACAATCTGAGTGTTTTATGAATAATAATGTCCTCAAAATAGAACATTACATTAGGTTGCTTTTAAAATATAACAAATTATTAGATTTCCAGCATACCTATTGGAAACAGAGATCGAAGTCCAAACACATTAATAATATGGATCGTAACACCACTTATTTTCAAACCACTGTTAAGATAAGAACTTTTAAACAAGAAGTCATATGTTAAGAATATCTTGACAATAATAAATATTTTAATCCAGATGACATTAAGAGGGTTATTACAGAGGATCTTTAAAAACGCTTCCTTCCCTCACATAGCACTACAATTCCTACGAGTGATCTTATTACTGATGAGGATAATAAGGATCTCCTTACATATCCTTCTGATTCAGAGATAAAGAAGGTAGTCCTCCAACTGCCCCATAGTAAAACTCCAGGTCCAGATGGTTTCAATGCAGAATTTTACCAAACTTATTGGAATATAGTAGGATCCTCGGTAGCGCAAGTTGTACAATCTTTTTTCCATTCTGGAATTATGCTATCCGACTGTGCACAATCTTTTATAGAACTTATTCCGAAAATTGACTATCCTCTTACTATCAATCATTTCCGACCTATTAGTTTGTGTACAACGATATATAAAATTATCACCAAAACAATGGCTAATAGATTACAACTTCTTCTACCAAAATTAATACATCCATGCCAAGGTGCATTTGTTCAAGACAGATCTATCTTTGATAACATTCTAATAGCACATGAAATTTTCCACTACTTTCACATTCGTAAAAAAGGAAGTCGAGGATGGATGGCGCTTAAACTTGATATGGAAAAGGCCTATGATAAACTGCAATGACCATTTATAGTTAATGTTTTGGAAAGTTTTGGATTTGATAATAGATGGATTAATTTAATCATGGCTTGTATCACGTCCGCGTCATTCTCAATTCTTTTTAACAATGAACCAGGTCCTACTTTTAAACCAAAGTGCGGACACTAGTAGAAAAAACACCTGTTGAGGCGGTCAAAAACCCCCCTGTTGAGGCGGTAAGGGGTCGCTGCAACAGGGGGGGCTGCAACAGGTCATGAGCTGTTGAGGCGGGCAGCGTCCGCCTCAACAGAGGGGTCTGTTGAGGCGGTCGGGAGGGTGACCGCCTCAACAGGTGCAACGTTTTCTACCTCTGTTGAGGCGGGCAGAAGGGTGACCGCCTCAACAGAGGGGTTCTGTTGAGGCGGTCACCCTTCTGCCCGCCTCAACAGACCCCCTCTGTTGAGGCGGTCACCCTTCTGCCCGCCTCAATAGACCCCCTCTGTTGAGGCGGTCACCCTTCTGCCCGCCTCAACAGAGGTAGAAAACGTTGCACCTGTTGAGGCGGTCACCCTCCCGACCGCCTCAACAAGTGTTTTTTTTTTAAAAATATTCGGTTTGAATTTACAGTAACCAGCCTGTACGAAACAGAATAAGCAGCCTGTTTCAATCATTCTGAACTTCTAGTTCCACTTGCAGATACATTTCACATACAATATGTGTTCAGTTTCAACAGAATATATGCAAGTACAAAACCTATTATTCAAATATCCAAAACATACGCTTAAACTAATAGATATTTGGTTGTAAAGAACTTAGCCCATTGCTCACGAACAACATCGAGTTCCTCACTTGTATAAGGCGCACTCCTCTGAACATAGACCTTCAAAAACATATAGTACATCGTCTTAGTGAAGTAATTAACACGAAAAAAATTAGATTTTACATATATGAAATGAAAGGACTAGGTAAAGTAACTACCTTATCTAGTCGCTCATTAGACTCTTGATATGTCGTGACAATCTCCAACATGAACTTCATAACGTAATATCCACACTCGGTTCCGCCACTTTGTTGAGCGCACTAAAATAACAATATAATACATCGTCTTAGTTTTAAGATCAATAGATATAAAAAATAAAGAAAAAGGTAATTTATGATGGTATACCTCTATATGAATGGGTCTCCAAGACTTGAAATTAGTCGTTTTACTCGGACGCACCCCACCATTAAACTTATACACTTGGTATGTCCTATAAAATAAACAACATACAAGTCAGAAATTCTGATTTTGTAAATATTTGAAAAGACAATTTTTAAGTAAAAAACTTACAAACTCAAGATGCCTCATACATCATACTCTTTGCGTGCTTCTTTGAGAGGATCGAAAATATACACAATGGCTTTACGTAGGTCTAGTACATATAGAATCCAATGATTTCTGCGTCATTTATAAAAGATATTGTATAACATCAGAAAACAAGTCAAAAGATGTAGTCAGAACAAGAAAGAAGGATTGCTATATCACACTTACTCTTGATTATATGGAAGCAAAAACCATTTGGTTATGCTAGGATCATTCATCTTCTCCTTTTGAATTTCAGCAACGAAAATCTTTTTTAAATACTCTGTTGGGACATTAGGATCAGCCTTGATTCTAGTGCTTGACATCGTCTCAGGACATAAGAATCCAATCTTAGACGACATTTCAAATGCCCAGCTGTGATCATGCAATAAATACCTACAAAATATGCAAGATTACACTTTTAGTATCTATAAAGTAAAAATCTCACAGAAAGAATAATTAACAACTAAAACATAAAGATTGATGAAAATGTTTACAATATGTAGACTTGGATCACTGAAATGTTTAAGCACGCCCCTCTAAGAAACTCTTCAACATCGGACTCAGTTACGTATGTATCTTGATCTTGCGAATAATGCCAAATCGAAGCATCCAACTTGATGGGAGTACTATCGTATATTTCGCCGGGAGCTGAAGAGATGAAAAAATGCAAATATTTGCATTGCGGGCCAAGACCTTGAATTGCATCGTTTGCAAAATTCGCTTTCTTGCTTTTGGCGGCTGACTCTTGAGTTTTACGATCACAACTACCCACCACCTCTTTGTTTGACTTAGACTTCATTGCATATGAAAATAATAACAAAATGTAAGAACAAAAATATACCTGGAGTGACTTAGACTTAGACTTCTTTATCATAACTAATAAACAAGAAAAATTGCAAATAGAACATATGTCATGAATAACTGTAACAACAATAACTGTAACAACAATGCAGAAAAATAAGAACAACATTCAGCAATGCATTACCATAACTAATAAACAAGAAAAATTGCAATAGAACATATGTCATGAATTAAAAATACAAGTTCTAGCTAATCATATACCTAGAGTGACTTAGACTTAGACTTCTTTATCAGGCGTGGAGTGAACTCCTACAAAAATATTACATGAGCAAGATTGAGTAGACAATTAGATGTAGCAAATGCTTGCATTATCATATTCGTTCAAAACATTCATACCTCGTCGTCTTCGAAAATCACTAAGTGGATTGGCCATTGTACAAAACTACCCTGAGCACCGCCTAAGTTAGTTAAACCATCTCCAGTAGGTACCGGAAGAATATCATCAACATGCCCTTTGTAAACAAAATCAATTTGGACTTTATAGTGACCAGGCTTCATTAATCTAAAATGTTGGGTCAATGCACCATCTGAGGGTTGTACCATACCATCCGCCACAATGACTTTGTTACCGGAAACTTCATCCTCAAGGGCAAGATGACATGGAACCCTTTCCTGCATAAATAATGAAATTGATGCAAATATACTCTATTTAATAGATTATAACAAGATTCACTTGATTACTCTAACAAGATTCAGTTTTTTAATAGACATGGAACCCTTTCCTAGCTACTCTTCATATAATGAAGCTAATGTGAATTATTCTAACAATATTTACTTGATTACAAGTAAAAGAATGTAATATATTATTTTTAGCCAACATGAGACTAAATTGTACCTTTAGCTCGCGTGGTTGAGGGGCAGAATCATGTTCAGCATGTCCATGGAGATCATGTACAGGGTTGGAAGTGGAGGCATACTGGCCCATATGTCCCATGGCGGCTAGTTGCTTTTGGAGGGCCTCTTGCACTCTTTTCTCCACTATTTTATCTAGGTCGTCTTCAAACTCCTTTCTCATTGAAGCTCTAATTGATTCAATTACATCTGAAGAAGCTTCACTATGAGCAAATTTATTTTGTCTCTTTCTCGGACCAAAAGGAACTGTATGACAAACATTTCCACCCATTGCCTTGACACGCCCACGATGATCTTTTTTCCCCATAGCTTTGGTGAGGGCATCCTCTTGATCTTCAAAAACAAGATTACCTTTTTCTTCTTCTTCAATGTACTCCATCTATGTCAATTAGAAAAGTAAGAATTAGTTCATAATTTATAATCAAAGAAAATAAACATTACTTAGATATCACTTCTTACAGTTTTTTTGGCAATTTCTGCAATTTCCTTATCATTTGGGTCAATTTCCCACTCTCCATCTTTATTTAGAACTTGATGAGCCAATATCCACTCCTTTGATCTAAATTTCTTAACTCTAGCTAGCGTTGAGGTGACAGAAGAGTTCACCGAGGAACTACTTGAGAAAGTTAATGCTGCTTCTGGTGGAAGTCGTCCATCGTCTATCCATTCATGTCGTTTTCTGATATAACCCTTCTGGCCAGTGCGATGATGGCTTTTGTTGAATGACGCACTGTTCCTTGCCTTTTCACTACGAGCCTGTCAAAAAGGATGTTAAAGATGATTTCTGAAAGAAAATTTAACTCAATTACCATTCAAAACCAAATTAAACACCAAAAACAGATTTGTACATGATGCATAAGAAACCATTTGTATAAAAAACAATAACTTACCAATGACTCCGGCATGAAGTATTGTTGAACAAATGTGTTCCAATCTTCCTCTGTGATGTGGTCATAGACTTCCCAAGGCATCTTGGATGACTGTGTCTTCGACATCCTTTCTTTTTTAGTGATCCATCGACGCACCAACTTACTCTTGAAATCTCGAAATCGTTTTGCCACACCATGGTGAAAATATTTTTCCCTTGAATTACTCGAATCATCATAAATGTGGAACAAAAGCTGCCAATTTTCAGAAACTGTTAAATTATGAACATAGTATTAAAAACATGTGAAATCATATCCAACGTTTTACCTTGGTCTCCTCCCAAAACCCCTTCCTTGTTTGCTCATCTATCTTTCGGTATTCTTTCTCATTAATATTAATTCTAGCAGCACAAGTTCCAACTTGCTTCCCGTATTCCGCCGACCACTTTCCATCAGGGATATTAAGCTCATTATACTCAAGGAACATAGCTTTTTTTGCCTTGACTCCTTTTGATCGACCACGGACAATCTTTGTAATCGTGCTAGCATCCAGTGATTCGTCACCTGTTGTAGGAGGAATAACTGGATCACTGTCACCTTCCGAATCATTTCCAGCAACAATTTGGTTATTCATTTTAACACTGACAAATACACTCCTGCATCATAAGCAAGAAAACAATGAGTATACATAAAGATTAAAGATACTAAATATACATTAAAGATTCTAGCAGCACAACATATTTCAATGATAGATAACATGGGAAACAAACCAGAATCAAGGGAAGAACCGAAGAAAAACTGAAGCACGCCAGAAGCAAATCAGAATCATACCAGAATCATATCAGAATCATATCAAAATCAGATCAGAACCGAAGAAAAACTGAAGCACGCCAGAAGCAAATCAGAATCATACCAGAATCATATCAGAATCATATCAAAATCAGATCAGAACCGAAGAAAAACTGAAGCACGCCAGAAGCAAATCATAATCATACCAGAATCATATCAGAATCATATCAAAATCAGATCAGAACCGAAGAAAAACTGAAGCACGCCAGAAGCAAATCATAATCATATCAGAATCAGATCAGAAGCAAACCAGAATCAGATCAGAAGCAGAGTCATCTTATTCATTTGCGCTTTGAAACCCATATTCCTTCCCTGTGATCTGTGCGCATGTGATTAGTATTATTTGCATCTTCCTCCTCTGGTAATGGTTGAACAACAGTTGATAACAGGGGTGAGTCATCGTAGTTGTCATACTCATCTTCATCCAGAACATCATCAATACCGAGAATATGCCTTTTCCCTTGTGCAATTGCACGCCATCTAGGATCAACATTGTCTACGATATAGAAAATTTACTTAGCTTGTGACGCTAGAATGAATGGCTCGTCACTCTCACTTAATCGGTCAAAGTTTACCAATGTTAAACCCGGGTAAATATCATCTTGTTTCACCCCATTATGGTTGTTGGCCCACTTGCACCGGAAAACAGGAATCACAAAACTGTTGTAATCAAGCTCCCATATTTCTTCGATTACACCGTAATACGATTGTGTCGCATCAACCGGTCTTTTATCCTTAGCGCTTGCATAGACCCTAGATGATGCAACAACCTTCACTCCACTATTCTGCACCACACTCTTTTCATCTTGTCTTGACGTGTAGAATGTGAACCCATTGATATCATACCCTTCATAAGACCGAACACATAGACGAGGACCTCGAGCTAACCACTTGACTGTATCAGAAACATCATGCCCTTTCTTTAGTTCCTCAACTACTTCCTTCTTAAACCAATCAACGAATGAGCGATTATGTTCCCGCATCAATGCCCTTTCATTAAATTTAGGATTATTATGTTGCAATTCAAGCACATGCTTATCTACGTAAGGACTGACCTCTGTAAGATGCTGCAACACACAAAGATGTGCCTTATTCTTCCTTTCAGAAGGAGGCGAGATTACTTTTTTACCAATTACTCCCACCCCTTCAAGCCTCCCTACATGACGAGATTTCGGAAGGCCTATTGGCTCAAGCCTCGACAAAAATTCAGCTACGTATTCACATATCTCTTCATGAAAGATTCCCCGAATTATACTACCCTCTGGATTCGCCGGATTCTTTGCTTTGTCTTTTAAAGACCCAAAATATCTCTCAAAGGGATACATCCATCTTAAGAACACCGGGCCACATAACTTGATTTCTCGCACTAAATGGACAATTAAATGCACCATTATATCAAAGAAAGAGGGCGGAAAGTACATTTCAAATCGACACAAAGTTTCAACGATATCATCTTGCAGACTATCCAGTTTCTCTGGATCAATCACCTTAGCACATATCGAATTGAAAAACACACATAGTTTTGTTATAACATGCCTCACGTGTTTCGGCAATATCCCACGAAGTGCAATTGGCAAGAAAACATTAAGCAGTACATGACAATCATGAGACTTCATACCGATCAACCTCAGGTCTGAGAGAGAAACTAGACGTTTTACATTAGATGAATATCCCGATGGCACCTTAATGCCATGTAAGCACTCGCAAAACGTCTTTTTCTCCTTTCTTGACATTGTGTAACACGCCGGAGGAAGAAAAGTCCTTTTACCATCCTTTTTTTTCACGGGCCACAAATCTGGACGCATATTCCTCTCTTTCATATCTTTCCGAACTTTCTTATTGTCCTTAGTCCTTCCGGGAATGTGTAGCAAAGTCCCAATAATAGCATCACACACATTTTTTTCAATGTGCATCACATCGAGACAATGACGAACCGACAAATCTTTCCAATAAGGAAGATCCCATAGTGAAGATACTTTCTTCCATAAAACACCCTTTTTAGACTTGGGCTTGATGAACTTGCCATATTTGGTTTCAACATTTTTAATACGTTCATAAACCTGCGATCCCGTTAAAGGTGCACGAGCCACTCCTTCCTCGGTGTGACCATTGAACTATTTCTTCTTCTTACGATAAGGGTGATACCGACTAAGGAACTTCCTGTACTTTACAAACACATTTTTGTTGTAATGTTTCAAGTATGTGGGTTCCATGTCTTCTTCACATATTGGGCATGCTTGTTCTCCTTTGGTTTTGTACCCAGACAAGTTTCCATATGCTGGAAAATCATTTATGGTACAAAAAACCATAGCTCGCAGTGTGAAGTCTGAGTTGGTGTGTGCATCGTACATTGAAACACCTTCATTCCACAATAATTTCAAATCCTCTATGAGTGGCGCTAGATACACATCTATGTCATTTCCAGGTTGCTTAGGCCCCGAGATGAGGAGTGATAACATGATATTCTTGCGCTTCATACACAACCATGGAGGAAGATTATAAATCGCAAGAAGAACCGGCCATGTGTTGTGCTGAGTGCTTAGAGTGCCATAAGGATTCACACCATCTGTACATAGAGCAAGTCTCAGATTTCTAACCTCCTTGCCAAATTCAGGATATTTCTTATCGATATTTCTCCATTGAGGAGAATCAGCAGGATGTCTAAGGAGTCCATCTTTCTTCCTCCCTTCTGCATGCCATCTCAGATTTTTTGCTTGTTTCTTTAATGAAAACAAACGCTTAAATCTATCTATGATTGGAAGATACCACATAACTTTAGCCGGCGGCCCCTTCTTAGCGGAATTTACCCCTTTACGCTTGTAACGAGATACACCGCACTTTGGACACTCATCTAAATTTTCATGGTCTTTTCTGTAAAGAACACAATCGTTTGGACAAGCATCTATTTTGACAACCTCTAAGCCAAAGGGACACATCACTTTCCTGGCATAATAGGTAGAGGTGGGCAACTCATTGCCTTCCGGCAAAACTTCACTTAACCACTCCAATAAGGTCGTGAAACTCGAATCAGTCCAGCCACTCTTCGATTTCAAGTCGTATAGCACTGACAAAGCTTCTAACTTGGTAAATTTTGTACACCCAGGATACAAAGGCGTCTCAGCAGCCTTTGTTAGTTGTTCTAACACCTTAGGTCGTTCATCCAAGCGATCTCTCACCCCATCCATCATCTCATTCATTTCATCCTCTTGCTCATCATCATCATCATCATCATCCATCTCATAATTCTCAGAAATGTTATCATCACTCTCATCACTGTCTACCTGAAGATCAAATTCGTTTACACTAGAACTTGGACGATCAGGTATTTTCTCTCCATGCCAAAACCAAACATGATAATTTTGCTTAAACCCACGACGAAATAAATGATCCTCAATCTCATCAATGTCTGCTAACCTCCTTACATTGTTACAATCACGGCAGGGACAATAGATTTTTTCGGCTTTTGTACTCTGTTGGTTGGCTAAAGCACATCTAATAAACTCCCCAACCCCACTCAAATATTCAGCTGTAGTATGATCACCGTACATCCAACGACGACTCATTTCTAATAACAGAAGAAAACTGTAGAAAGACCAATACATACATAACAACACTCATTGAAATAAAATAAAATTATTTGGATATCTAGCTAACAAAACAATATCTCATGCAAAACTCATTAAAATCACTCATCGACATATTTCATTTGTTTTCCTACAATTTTTATCAAGTCATGCTAAAAAGTGACAAAATTAAGTTTAGTTATATGAATTGACTATATAGACAAGAGGTAGAGCATAATCCTAAACATACATGAAAGGTATTAACAAGAACTAGTAGAACTAGTAAAATTGACAAGATTAAGATTAAATTTTCTACTAGGCATTTTACCGAACACTTGGAGTGCATCAAAATTTCCTAAAGAACCAAAACAACATAATCAATCAAAATTCCACCAAATAAGGTACTAATCACCCACAACAACAAAAATCAACCATTCATACCACAAAAGGAATCAACTCCTGCACATCAAAATCCGAAAACAATTTGCGAAGGAGGAAGTTTCACCTACCTCGATGACTCGAAGGACGAAAGCTGGAGGAGGAGGAGGAGACGAGGAGGAGCAGTCGACGAGTTCGACAGTGAGGCGTGGAGGAAGCGGCGAGTTGGCGGAGGCGGCGAGTTGGAGGTGGCAGCTGCCACAGGAGATCAGCTGGAGGTGGCTGCAGAACCAATTCAAAGTAGAATTGGAGGAGGCGGCGAGGCGAGGAGGAGGCGGTGAGTTGGAGGAGGAGGCGGTGAGGCGTGGAGGAAGCGGCGAGGAGGAGGCTGCGAAGAGGAGGCGCAGTCGACTGAAAATTAAACGAGCAAATGAAGCAGGCGCAGTCGACTGTAATTAATTTGACGAAGTAGTTGAGGCGGGCGCATATTGCCCGCCTCTAATTTTTTTTAAGCATTTGTTGAGGCGGGCGCATGACTGCCCGCCTCTAATTTTTGTGTTATTTTGAGGCGGGTGCCTTACTGCCTGCCTCTAATCTCTTCGTCGCATAATTTGAGGCGGGCGCCTTACTGCCCGCCTCTAATTTTTGGGCTCTGTTGAGGCGGGCGCCTTACTGACCGCCTCAACAAGTCAAAAACACAAATATTATTTGAGGCGAACGGATATTTGCCCGCCTCTAAAGTACCTGTTGCAGCGAACTAAACGACTGACCGCCTCAACAGATAGTAGAATAAGACTTTTTGCGTCGGTTTTTAAGGTGACCGCCTCAACAGGGGGGCTGCAACAGGTGTTTTTTCTACTAGTGGGACTTCGACAGGGTGACCCAATTGCACCATTTATCTTCATATTAGCTATGGAATATTTGGCCAGAACACTACAAGAGGAAGCAAACAAGACTAATCATAGAGTTGGAATCCAACTAACTAGGAATGGAATGAGAATACCGTTTCTTTGTTTTGCAGACGATACTCTTATTTTGGCAAACGCAAATATGAAGAACACAAACTACATTAAAAAAATGGTAGAAAAATTTACAACTTTATTTGGTCTTGCTATTAATTATCATAAAAGCTCGTTCCAAACATCTACAAATATTGAAAGTACAAAAAAACGAGAGTTGGCAGCAGTATTAAACTGACAACTCACGAATTCTATGGAGAAATATTTAGGTATTCCGACTGTCAACGGAAGAGTTAAAAATGAATGTTTTCAATATGTTGTCCAGAGCATGTAGAAACAACTATCAAAATGGAAAGCAAATACGATTTCTCAAGCAGGTAGGGCAATCCTTATTCAATCTAACATTCAGTCCAAAGCAAACCACCTTATGCAGTGTTTTTACTTACCAAAAGGTATTTGTCAACAAATTGACAAAATTAATAAGGATTTCTTCTGGAATAATTCTAATCCTAGCTACAGAGCAATTACTAGTTGGGATTCTATTTGTAAGCCAAAACAACAGGGAGGCTTAGGGTTAAATAAGACGGAAACACTAAATAAAGCGCTACAACAAAAACTGCTTTGGAAGTTAGCAACAGATAAAAACAATATATGGGTCCAACTTATAACACAAAAATACCTACAATCAAATACTATTTTTAACTATAAGAAGAAATCGAAAAAAGAAACAATCATGGTAATTTTCAAGACTTTTACATCTTAGAAAAGAGCTCTCCAAAGGCATTGGATGGGAATTGAGAGATGGTACTAATATTATGTTCTGGACTGACAACTGGATTCCAACCCTCAATTTGCAACAATTCTTTAGTCCTGATAAGGCAAGCCTAAATGACAAAGTTTCTGACTATATTACTGCCTCGAAACAATGGAATATTGATAAGTTGCAGGTTGTCCTTCCGGCACACATTGTCACTCACATACTAAATATATATATTCCACATACAAACGTTCTAGACCAAATAATTTGGACACTCAACGCTGATGGAATTTTTACTACAACATCAACAAGACATCTTATGCATGAGAATACTGTTACTAATAATTCAGATCTATATGCTTGGCTGTGGAAACTAAATATACCTACAAAACTTATCAACTTCCTTTGAAAAATTATATCTGATAATCTTCCAACAACATCACGACTAAATAGATATTATAATAGAGTTCCTCACTATTGCTCTTTGTGTGATAATCCGACTGAAACTACAGAACACCTATTCTTAGAATGTCCGTACACCTTAAACCAACTAAGGATATTTTCGTAAATTTCTGGGAAAACTTTCAACCTTTCAAACTCTGATTCTATCCAAAATACTTTGATCAACTTAATAACCTCCTTCTAGGATGAGTACCACAAAATGGAATCCTTAATCTTCTTATGGTATCAACTGTGGCTGTTTAGGAATTCCACTGTATTCCGAAATCGACAGAACTTTAAAGGTGAAGTAGCACATCAGGCTTACTCGTATTTTAAGCAGTGGGAAACGTCATTTAGGGAGAGCCTAGGACCAAAGCAACCTCGAAAAAGAAATAAAAATAAATCGAAACACAAACAATGGCATAAACCACCACACGATTGGATAAAAATCAATTTCGATGGTTCGCACAAGCCGAATTCAGAGTCACACATAGCCTGTGTTGTTCGAGATTGTCGGGGTACAGTTCTGGATGTCTATAACAAGGCAGTTAGTGCAGGATCACCGTTAACGGTTGAAGCATTGGCTTTCTTAAATTCTGCTAAACTAGCTCTAAAATTTAAGTCCAGAAATATCATTATTGAAGGAGACTGTCTCAGAGTAATACATTCTGCTAATAAAGTTTGGAAAGTACCGTGAGAAATTCGAAATATCCTAAAAGATGCTCATAATATTTTGCGGGATATTGCTAATGTAAGAGTCTCACACTGTTTTCGAGAGGCTAATAAGACTGCTGACTTCCTATCTCAGTCTCACATCAATGCCCATTTTATTAAGATCATTCTTAACTGCAATGAGGATCGCTCTGATGATTATATAAGAACAATTAGACCTACTCTCCTATCGTCTAGCCTATTTGTTTCCTACAGGCCCTTTTTCCGGATCATCGCTTCTGATGGTCAGGGGTTCTCAACCCCTGGTGGTTGACACCCCGTGTCTTGCCTTTTTCAAAAAAAAAAAAAAAATGAATATCCGAACAGATTTTATTTTCAGTTACAACTGAACTTTCCCATCGCACCCCACCATAGTTTTTTTTCAATTTTCTTTGCACCAAAATATGAAAGTGCTTTATTTTCCTTTATAATAATGTAAACAGATTTTATAATAATGTGCTTTATTTTCTTTGCATCAACACGTGGTATAGCCTCCTTGTCTCTATATATATCCATTCTTCCTCATTCACGCCCCCCAACAATCACACACAAAACAACAACCAAAACACTTCTAAACACTCTTTACCTCTTCCAACACTTGACTCAAAAAAACAGAGCACAAAAGAGGCAAATGATGGCTTGTAAACTCTCGTCATTGAACCATTTGTCAACCTCCAAAATACAACCTAAAAAAGTCATAGAAAACATTGTCCAAACTCCCTCGATCTCCCTCCCAAAAAACCACCTCCCAAAAATCACCATCTCCACCAACTACAACCCCTTTCAGAAGGCGGCAGCAACTGCGTTGGACGCTCTAGAAACCACCCTCGTCTCCCACGAACGCCAACACCTCTCGAAAACCGCCGACCCCGAAGTCCAAATCGCGGGCAACTTCGCCCCGGTCCCCGAGAAACCCGTCGTCCATAACCTCCGAGTCCACGGGACCATCCCGGACTGCGTCCGAGGCGGCGTCTACCTCCGAAACGGCGCCAACCCTCTTCACCGGCCGCTCGCCGGCCACCACTTTTTCGACGGCGACGGCATGATTCACGCCGTTAGGCTCGGTTCGGACGGCTCGGCTTCGTACGCGTGTCGGTTTACGGAGACCAGCCGACTGAGGCAGGAGAGGGCGTTCGGCCGCCCGGTGTTCCCGAAGGCGATCGGCGAGCTTCACGGTCACTCCGGCGTGGCCCGTCTCCTCCTCTTTGTGTCGCGAAGCGCGTGCGGGATACTCGATTCCTCGGAGGGGATCGGAGTTGCCAACGCCGGCGTCGTGTTTTTCAACGGGCGGTTGCTTGCTATGTCGGAGGATGATCTTCCCTACCACGTGACCATCACCCCCTCCGGCGACTTGAAAACACAAGGGAGGTTCGATTTCGACGGGCAATTGAGCTCCTCCATGATCGCCCACCCTAAAGTCGACCCTGTTTCCGGCGAGCTCTTTGGGCTCACCTACGACGTTGTGAAGAAGCCTTATTTGAAGTATTTCCATGTCTCTAAAACGGGGGAGAAGTCTCCCGATGTCGAAATTCCTCTCGATGACCCAACGATGATGCATGATTTCGCTATCACTGAGAATTACGTTGTGATTCCAGATAGTCAAATGGTGTTCAAGCTCCACGAGATGATCACTGGAGGCTCCCCTGTTGTGTACAACAAAGATAAAGTTTCCAGATTCGGGGTGATGAACAAGTACGCGAAAGATTCCAAGGATGTTAAGTGGATTGAAGTCCCTGATTGCTTCTGTTTCCACCTCTGGAATTCATGGGAGGAGCCGGAAACAGACGAAATCGTGGTGATCGGATCGTGTATGACTCCGCCCGACTCTGTTTTCAACGAATGCGATGAGAAACTCCGGTCGGTTCTGTCGGAAATCAGGCTGAATCTGAAAACGGGGAAGTCGACAAGGAGGGCGATATCGGAATCAGAATCTAACCAAATTAATCTGGAAGCAGGGATGGTGAATCGGAATAAGCTCGGGAGGAAGACGAAGTTGGCATTCTTGGCGATTGCTGAGCCATGGCCGAAGGTTTCAGGTTTCGCCAAGGTGGATTTGGAAACAGGGGAGGTGAAAAGGTATTACTACGGTGAAGCCAAGTTCGGAGGAGAACCGTATTTTATTCCGAAAGATACGGATTCGGGGTCGGAAGACGATGGGTACATAATCGGGTTTGTTTATGACGAGAAGGAGAAAAAATCGGAGTTACAGATTGTGAATGCGGTGAATTTGAAGCTTGAAGCTTCAATCAAGCTGCCTTCTAGGGTGCCTTATGGCTTCCATGGCACCTTCATTGGAGCAGACGATTTACAGACCCAAGTTTGAGTTCTTTATTTGCAAACCAGGGCCTGCCTGAGGGATGTTTGCATATACGTCCCCGGAGGTCCGTTTTACTCTTGTACAGATTTTTACTTTTTCTTTTGTACTGTGTACATAACCAACAGACCAGCTTGAAGCTTTTGTATGTTAGTTAATAGGTAGTGATGAAAGCTCAGCTGGTTTACGTGGATTCCTTCACTTTTATATACGAAACGCCTATATGCACGCGACTTTTTCTCTATATGCACGTGATTTGGTGCGCAAATGTTATGCACATAGGTTGGTGCGCAATTTTCTTGCGCACAAGGGTATTTTCGGGATAAATGTGAAAATCCTGACGATGTCTGACAAATGTGTGCGCAGGACAAAACCGCACAGAAGAAATAATGCGCAAAAGTTCAGCGCACGACGTTTCGGATTCCCGAATGTGTGCGCTGAACTTGTGCGCACAGGATTAGTGCGCAGTTCTTATGCGCACAGGGTCTTTTAAACCCTTGTGCAGCTTCTTCTTCTTCCTTCTTTCTCTTCTTTTCTGCGTTTTTACGCTCGACGGCGCCGACCACCTTTTTTTCCATTTCCGAGCGTTTCCCTCGTCTAAACACAATTCCGTCAATGGATTCTGAACCCCCTCATTCTTCCGGTCCCGACCACACCACTTGCGTCCCAATCCCAACACCTCCGGCGACTTCCGTCCCAACGGAGCCACCTCCGGCGAACTTGTCCGACGATGAAGCGTTGGTGGATGGAGGCGGCCGGCGGTATGCGACTCGAGCGGCGTTGGCAGCGGAAAATGCTCCTCCGGTGACTATTCCGGCGAACATTCCGGCGATGGCTAGGGTTCCGGCGACTCGGGTTCCAGCGACGACGACTACGGATCCGGAGACACCGCACGAGCTTTATTCGGTATAAAATTTCTAAACCCGCTTTTTTCAAATATTTATCGTATTTAATTTTGGAAATTTATTCGTAATTTTTTTTGTAATAAGTACGATTAAATTTAAGTTTTTTATGAATTAAATATTAGAATTCGTATCTTAATTGTAATTTAATCGTAATTTTTCATAATTACGTTTAAATTTCAGTTTTTTATGAATTAAATATTAGAATTTGTATTAATTGTAATTTAATCGTAATTTTTCATAATTACGATTAAATTTCAGTTTTTTATGAATTAAATTTTAGAATTCTTATTAATCGTAATTTTTTATAATTACGATTAAGTTTCAGATTATTATGCATTAATCGAATTATTATGAATTCGTATTAATTGTAATTTTTTAGTAATAGTAGTGATTATTATTTCGTATTAGTTGAGATGTTTATTTTTTAGTAATTATGAATTAAATATTAGAAACTTAACAGTCATAACTAGTTATGACTTAATTGTTAAATTTCTAACAATTCCTATTAAATAATTTAGTTTTCGTAGATATAAAGACTCGAATTTGATTACGAAGTTGCAAATTATTTCCGAATATTTTAGTATGAATTAGTCATACTAAAAATGTAAAAACATATAGACTATACAAGCCGTCATAGATCAGACGGGCAACACGATGCTCGCACCAGTAGCGGAACGGCTTCCACGTCGACATGATGTGGCAGCCGGTGTGCGATTAGAGTTTGAGGCCCTCGAACGATTTTTCGGCACCGGATCACCTGGGCGTCGTGAGCCAGAGAATGAGTACGACGAGGCACAGCTGCAGCAGCAGGAGATAGATGGTTCGCATATGGAGATAGATGGACAGACAGGAGATTTCCATGACGACGTAGATTATCCTGGTCGATATCTTACTGCGTTCGACCCTATCGAACCCACACCAGTACAGGCGCAGGTGACCACAGATGACTATGATATCCACGACGCACCTCTGTTTCAGGATGCTGTACCTCGCAGTTCAGAGCATACAGAGCAGGATTTACCTGCAGTGACAGATGCAGAAACGTCGACATCTTCTCCTCCTACGGTCGCATCTGCAGAGCCAGTCGCATCTTCAGAGCCAGTGTCGGGAGATTTAGACGACGATGACCATGCCGTAGCGACCTATTTTCCTTGGCTCGGGGACTCGATGCAGGACATTTGTCGTCCACGTGCGCCTCACCTACTGTGTTCTTATGAGACGCATATAGCGAGATGGATATGGTCGCGTGGTCCTCTTCCAGGGCCCGCTCCCGATGTACCATTGGTGCCCCCGGTGCAGGTTAGGAAGCGTGCCCGTGCGGGGGAAGACCAACCTATCAAGATCCCCAAACCGATGATTGGTTTCGATGTTCGGAGTCGGCAATATGTACCAACTAATAACCAGTTTCCAAACTCTTATTAGTTCGTACATTTTGCTAAATCCGAACATCGAAACCAATATCGGTTGGGGATCTTTATAGGTTGTCCCTCCTCAACTTCTCTTTGTCTAGTGCTATGCTTGTTTACTAACGATTACAACAATGACTTAACTAACGATTACAACGACCACTTAACTAACAATTACAACAACGAATTAACGATTAAAACAACCACTTAACTAACGATTGGAAGCCAGGGTCGCCTTAAGATCGGCGTTTTCCTCCTCCAACGTACGTATCTTCGAGAATAGATCTCTTATTGCAGCTAAGGAGTAACAAGGGTGTGGTGGATCGATCCACTCGCGGAATTCACAAATGTAACCACCAGTACCAGCGCATGTCCAGAACCTTCGAGCGAGGTTTCTTCGAGATTCTGAACTCCTCATTACCGCTGGTCGATCACATTTACAATAAAAAAGGGCAGCGTTGCTTAATGATGAACTGTGCGACATAGCGAGTGTTAAGAGACAAATGGTGAGATTGGTGAGGTTAAGAGAGAAATGGTGAGATTGGTGAATTGAGGTGAGTGCAACCCCCCTTTTATAGCTTCGTTTTTTGCTGTTGAAATATGACCGTTTCGTGCGCAGATGTTATGCGCACGCAACGGTCATATTTTAACGGTCTTCAACCGTGCGCTTAACACTTGCGCAAATAATATACGTGCGCATTTGGCATGCGCACAAGAAACTGTGCGCACTCGAAATGCGCAAAGAATCATGTGCGCAGATCTAATGCGCATATAAGGCCTCCAAGGCGTTTTCGCGTAATTTCGATCAACTTTTTGTGACGGGGAGACCGTATACACACTTTATATGCCTAATAACACTAGTTTGTATAAGTTTTTCAAACATAATCCACATCGATGTGCTAGACCCTTCATATCGCAACTATTTCGAAGATTGAAAGACTAGTGAAGGTTTACAAAGGAGGTGTTACTCGAAGAGCTCGAGTTTTGACTCAAAGTTACCGACAAGGTTAAATAGCTATAATATGCATTGAAAACAAGTTTCATTGCATTCCTACGTCGTTTGGGCATCGAACCGCCTATTCTCGACCTTAACAGGCCATCAGGACCGATAAGGGTTTTTTTGCATTTTCGCGTATTTTCGATCAACTTTTTGTGACGGGGAGACCGTATACACACTTTGTATGCCTAATAACACATAATTGTATAATTTTTTGAAACATAATCAACATCGATGTACTAGACCCTTTATATCTCAACTATTTCGAAGAATGAAAGACTAGTGAAGGTTTACAAAGGAGGTGTTACTCGAAGAGCTCGAGTTTTTGACTCGAAGTTACCGACAAGGTTAAATAGCTATAATATGCATTGAAAACAAGTTTCATTGCATTCCGACGTCGTTTGGGCATCGAACCGCCTATTCTCGACCTTAACAGGCCATCAGGACCGATAAGGGTTTTTTTGCGTTTTCGCGTATTTTCGATCAACTTTTTGTGACGGGGAGACCGTATACACACTTTATATGCCTAATAACACATAATTGTATAATGTTTTGAAACATAATCAACATCGATGTACTAGACCCTTTATATCTCAACTATTTCGAAGAATGAAAGACTAGTGAAGGTTTACAAAGGAGGTGTTACTCGAAGAGCTCGAGTTTTGACTTGAAGTTACCGACAAGGTTAAATAGCTATAATATTTATTGAAAACAAGTTTCATTGCATTCCGACGTCGTTTGGGCATCGAACCGCCTATTCTCGACCTTAACAGGCAATCAGGACCGATAAGGGTTTTTTTGCGTTTTCGCGTATTTTCGATCAACTTTTTGTGACGGGGAGACCGTATACACACTTTATATGCCTTATAACACTAGTTTGTATAAGTTTTTCAAACATAATCCACATCGATGTGCTAGACCCTTCATATCACAACTATTTCGAAGATTGAAGAGTATAATGCGCAGTGGTAGAACGCACAGAAATTTCAGCCATGCGCTAAGGTAAAGCGCACCTATTCTGTAACTTTTTGAATCTGTAACTTTTGGTGCGCAGGTGTAACGCGCACAGAAAATTACCGTTAAAAATTTGTGCGCAACTACATAGCGCACTTTTAGTTACCGTTATTTTGAATCGGTGACTCCTTGTGCGCAAAAGCAACGCGCACCATATACATAAATTCCTATAAAACCAACGGTTTGAAGGTGGTGATTTCTTCATCCATCTCAACTAGTTCATCCATCTCAACTAGAGCAAAAATCGAAGTTTCCCTACTTAATCGGTAAATTTTTCTTTTGTTCATTTTTGTATATGCTTTGTTTTTTGTATATGCTTTCATGTTTATAACTAAAGTTTTTTATTATTTACTTATTTGGAAGAACATAACTACGAATATGGCATCATCATCATCATCACCAAGACGTGTGAAGCCTGACCCTCCACAGATAATGTGTACTGGTACAAAAAGGTGTCGCCAAATGTGTAATGTTTACGTTAGCAATGAAGAAGACATGCCTGACCAGTATGGACGAAGGCATTATGCATGCAATTGTTTCTTCGGAATCAGGTTTATTGATCCAGAGCATACCCCTACTGCTTTACGTGCTATCACGAAATTAATCATCAAGAAAAAGAAGAGTGACAATAGAGTGAAGGTCCTGATGGAAAGGTTTAAGATTAAAGAAAAAGAATTGCGGTTGATGGTTTGTAGTATCGTCTATGCTTCTGACTCCTCTTCCTCTTCCTCTTCTGCCGACGACGCCTAAATCGTAGACATCTAATGTTATGAGCATTGTGTACTTTCGTTGTGTACTTTCATTACGTACTTTCATTATGTACTTTCATTATGTATTTTCATTGTCGCTTCTTTGTCTCTCGAACGTGTTAAGAAATTCCAATGCAATATGATCCATTCATTGTTATATAAAGCACAATTACACTACTACCAAAATAACAAATACGAAACATTAAAAACCAAGGCATTACAAACTAAGAAATTCCAATGCGTCTTCTAATTATTACATGACAATCTCACTCAGTCAGATATGTGAACGGGTTCGGTCCCTCCTTTATACATGAATGGATCTGGTGCCCGACCATTTGAAATGCGGTACTCTCGATACATCCTCAAATTGTCCCCAAATGTTTCTTCCCACCATTGAATGTTTGGATCTACGTGTTTCTTCCACGAACCGGGAGTATGCGGTAGTGGCGAACCAACCATAAACGCCACCTATATAAACACAATCGACTTAAGATATTAAACAAAAAACTATGATTACACAAGTATCAAGTACAATTGTCTACTTTACCGGTATGAAGTGGTCACGGTTGCCTACGTGTGCCATGCCGAAAATCTGTCGTGGAGGATCAGCGTTTTCTGTTCTACACCTTAGCGGTAAGCAAAAGGTCGGAGCATCCCAACACAATAACACGAGGCCAACTTGGTATAGGGTGGCAAACACTAAGCCCATCAGTGGAAAGTGCAACCAGTACAGTTCTGAACAAGGGCTTCTGCAATGGTTAACTTGGAGAATAAGATCCTCCCAAGTACCCGGACGAAGACGACGACGAATAGGCTCGTACAATTCTCGGTTCTGAAGCAGCTCCGTTACCAGCTCACGCCGAATGTTTCCGTACTCTTGTTCTTTTCTTCCCAGAAGTAAGGCCATCGACCTATAACCACAATGTCCGTCAGAACGTACATGTCTAACATCTGTGATGTATGGAAGCCAAAAATCATCCAAATTGTCAATGCCGAAGTCAACCCCCCTATGAATGAGAGGAACACCAAGTTCTTCAGGGCACTGATCGAAGTCAGTGTAGTTTGATCCTTCAGGCTGTGATAGGTCGGGCATGGGTTGAGAATGCAACTCCTCGGCCTCAATGACCACGGGAAGTGATGTCGTTGTTTGCTCTCTAGGACGACCTGGTCGTTTTGCTCCTGTATTGTTTGCCTTCTTCTTTCCTTTTGATTTCTGCTTTGCCTCCTCCTTCTCATACTTCTCCAGCTCTTCTTGTTTGTGCTCAAAATAACTCTTCTCTCTCAATTCCTCCTTGTCATTTTCACTGTCATCCTCCTCCTTTTTAGGACGACCTGGCCGTCTTGCTCCTGTACTCTTCTTTCCTTTTGATTTCTGCTTTGCCTCCTCCATCTCATACTGCTCCATATCTTCTTGTTTTATGTCATCCTCCTTGTCATTTTCACTATCAACCTCCTCCTTATCCTTGTTCTTTGCACCCTTTGGCCTGCCTTTTCATCTCACATTTGTCGGTTCTTTCAAGGTAGTTAGTTCAGGATGCTCCAAGTCCTGATACAACTCACCTAGTTGGTATGCCGTGCTTTTCTTCAATGTTCCAAGTTCCAAGTTCCAACTTGGTGAACATTTCATGGAGTCGCAACTCTATAATGTTCATTCGGACCTTCAGATTTGGGTCGTCTTCTGTTTCAGGAGTGTCATCCCAATGCAAATCCCTCCAGAACGGGTGAATGTCATCCTCAATCAGGGGTGTGTTTGAAATGATAGCGTGTGCAATTTGATGGACACACGGCAACCCAAGACAGTTCCTCACCCAATGGTCGGTGCATTGTTCAGGAAATTTCCCCGTCAACATGATCTCATAAGTAGCCAACAAATGATCAAAACACCTGTATGACACTTTGTAGAATAGTCGGGAAAAAATAGCCCTTCCAAGCGGATGCATGTTTGGATCATCAAAATCAGTTGGTCGTTTGGAGAGAGACATGTTCATGCTCGCCCTAATTGAATCAATCTGAAGGAGTACTGAATGATGGATCCGTACTATCACTCTGTTAAAGCCCCCTCTGCTGGAACCAATAATATCTTTCAAAACCTTGTGCATCCCTTCAACTCTAAAAAACAGTTAAGTTGGTAAGTTCAGAAAGTACGCCGTTATGATATAATCGTCTTTAACTAAAAAATATCAATATTTACCTGTTTGAAGTCCTCGTAAGGAAATGAAGCTTATGATCTGTCCAAGCCCTCACTATACTTGTCTTGTGAGGATTAAGCCATGTTCTCTCGACGTATCCCACAAGGCCGCTCTTCCAAGATCTCTTCAACTGTTCGAGCCGCAGTTCATAGGTCTCTTCAGTAGCTGAGCAAAATAGTCCCCAACATTGTCCTGCAAAGGCTTCCACTTTAATTTGTCTCTTTAGGATGGTCGAAGCATGTGCCTCAATTTTGTGTTTGATATGCACCCAACACAACAGATGTTGAACTTCGCTCCCGAAAACAGTCTTTATCCCTTTTATCAGCGCGTCTTCGCAATCTGTTATTATAGCCGTTGGCATCACTCCCAAATCTATGAATAATGACTTCAATTGAATCATTATCCATGTGTAATGATAAATCCTTTCCGCTTTAGTGAATGCATACGCGATGTTGAACGTCTTGTGTGTACTGGTGAATCCAACGATCTCTACGAGCGGCATTTCATATCTATTGAAACATTAACATATATCACTATAGAACATATATCATTATCCGAACTAAATATCGACCAAGGTATTGTAGAGACTTACTTGTTTGTCTTGTACGTCGCATCGATAATTACCACGTACGGGTACTTCTTCAACAAACGCAACGACTCTTGGTTAGCAAAGAATAATATTGCAACCTCTCAGTTTGTCGTGTCTCTATGTGGGTGAACTACGTAGTCGTGGTCTCGCAAAAACTTAAGCGACCACTGTGTCACGTTTAGCTCTCCGCGATCTTCGTAATTCACCTTCTGCAAAAAGTTTGCAACTTGTCTCCTTGAAGTAACATTACCAGGGTACTTCTCCCTCAATTTAGAGATAATTTCTTTTGGCGTCTTGCGTCCAGTTCCATCTCCCCACCGCCTAGCACAAAGCTCTTGCTCCTCCGTCATTCGACCCATGAATGCATTCCCATGAAAACTAGCAAGTAGCACATGGTTATGCCGACCTTCTATCACACCTAAAATCCATTTTTCTCCTGCGACCCCGGGAATGTTTTTCTTTCGCACTGCCAGTAGCTGAAATCTACACTCACACTTCTTCGACTTCGACTTTCTAAGCCTAGGAACAGCCAACTCTGGATTCTCTTTGTTCACCTTTGGCCTCCCAGATCTTTGTTTTCCAAATCTATCGCACACAATACTTATTTGGTACGGACTTGAATTACGCGTTACCAAAGCTATCACTAACTCCTTTCCTCTATCTCTCGCCCACTCATACAATTCTTGCGGAGTATCCCAATATTGTGCGGTTCTAAAATAATCCGAATAATCTTTCCCCTATACGTAATTGTAGAGCGACAATTACACTACTACCAAAATAACAAGGCAAAATACGAATCATTACTTTAAACTAATTAGGATATCATATGAAACTAATTAGGCTATCATATGAAACTAATTAGGCTAGCATATGAAACTAATTATGCTAGCATATGAAACTAATTTGAAACTAATTACGCTACCATATGTTTCAAATTATAACATATTATACTAACCACAAATTCACCACTCGGATCCCAGTCGCCGAACTCTTTATCTTCTAAGAAACCATCCAACCATTCGTCGTCGTTCGGGTCGTCTTCCTCTTCTTGTGATCCGCTATCCCAATCGTGTTCTTCATCACTATCTTCACAACTTTGATTAATCAACTCTAACATACGAGAGTTTTGATTACGACGAGACATTTTGAATGAATTTGTTGGAAAACGAAGAGGTTTTGAATGAATTTGTTGGAAACGAAGAGATTGTGGCTTTATATAGGCATATTTATGACCGTTGTGGTCCAAATGGATGGATCCTAAACTGTAAAGACCCGTGCGCTAACCATCCGCGCACAAACCCAAACCCTTAAGCACCTGTGCGCAGAACCTAAGCGCACCCTTTTACATTTAACGGCTACTTTTTTCAAAGATTTCAACGACTACTATGTTAGAGTAGTGCAAAGAAACAGGGCGCACAGATTCTCAACCTGTGCGCAGTAGTTAGGCGCACAAGTTGTTACAGACTCTGAAAATTTACGAAAAGTACCCGTAATACCCCGTAAAACACGTATGCGCATAAGAACTGCGCACAGATGCGTGCGCATAAGTTGCGCGCACAGAATCGCGTGCATATACACCTCGATTCGCGTGCATATAGCCATTGCCTTTATATATTGTGCATGTCATATTTGAATAAGTATAGACTTTTGCTCTTAATATCAATTATCTTCTTCTACATTAATTACTACTATATGTAACATCACCAGATATTGAGAGAATATCTCGTAGATATTTATAGGGTGCGTTTCCGATGAAAACGGTTTTTAAAATGAGAACGTTTGAATGAGTAATGTGCATCAAAATATACTTAAATGTATTTGATGCACATTCTTTGAAAAAGTAATGCACATTTACAATTTTTATTTGAATGTTCTTGAGTTTCTCAATAAATGTTCTTTAAAAAATAATTTTTTTCAAATTTTGGATGTTTTTATGTTTGTCACCGAATGTGCACTAAATTAGTACTAAATGTGCACCAATTTACTACTAATGTGCATCATTCTCACGTTCGTATTTTAAAAGTTATTCTCACCCGATACTTTCCCATATTTATATTATCTTGTAAATCTGTTTCCATCCTTTGTTAGGATTGCCCTGTAACTATATAAATCTTATGTACTCAATGAAATCAAGGAATTATTTTCCACATATCATCTAGCCTCTCTAAATTTATCATGGTATCAGCCTAATCGATTCTAAAACCAAACTTCCGCACAAAATTTCCCCCTCCTAACCCTAATCTCGCTGCCACCCTTATTTTGCCCTAATTCCGCCGTCGGTTTCAATCACCGTCGTCGACGCTGCCTCTTTGTTCGTCGATTTCATTCATCGATGCCTACCTTCGTACTTCATCTTGGGTGATCCGAAAGATATTCCTATTTGATTCTCTTCGCCTTACTATTTGCATCCTTCTGATCAACCGGGTCTCTCTATTTGCCCGGTATCATTCAAAGGAACAAACTACGATGAATGGGTCATCGCTCTCAGCAACTCTCTTTGCGCAAAGAGAAAACTCGGATTTCTGGACGGATCTATCGTCAAACCTGCTGCTTCTGCAACGACTCCTCCTACGACCAACGATTGGCGAATGGTCAACTCTATGTTGGTCAGTTGGGTTATGCAATCCTTCGACTCCTCAGTTCGCTCATCCGTTTCTTACTTTCCTGATGTCAAGGATCTCTGGGACGATCTTAAGCAGCGCTATCATGTTGGCAATGGTCTGTGCAAAATTCAAATTCGAGAACAGATCGGCACGTGTCGTCAATCATGCAAAAGTGTTGCTGAATACTACAACACTTTCAAGAGACTATGGGAGGATTTGGCTCAGTACGTACCTATTCGCAACTGCTCCTGTGGGCTCTGTCGATGCAATCTGAATGATTTTTGGGCGCAAGAACACCGAGATGAACAAGTTCATCAGTTTCTGATTGGCTTGGACACTAATCTCTTCGGTTCTCTTCGCTCGTCTCTACCGGCACAGGATCCTCTTCCTCCTTTGAATCGTGTCTATGCTCTTGTTATTCAGGAAGAGTCGCTCAAAACGACTTTTGTCGCCAACGAACCAGTTGTGTTTGCTTCTCGCCAACACCGACCATCCTCAGGTTCAACTCAGACACCACAGTCTGGTTCCCGTCCGCCTGCAATCAACAAAAAGAACTTACTTTGCTCTCATTGCGGAAAAAACGGACATGAAAAATCAGGTTGTTTTAAGCTAATTGGCTTCCCCGATTGGCTCATGGAGAAATGGGCTCTTCGTGACGCAGGAAAGCAGCAACAATCACCAGGAGGCGTTGCCAACACAGTTCAAACCCCGGCGTCGGACTCCGATACCTCTTTGTCCGAAGCCGATCGTGCAACCTTCGGGTCCGCTCTCAATGACGACCAATGGGCTGCAGTAAACACAAGGTTTAATGCTATGCAGTCCAAACTTTCTAAGTCTGGTATCTTCTCTACTTGGATTTTAGATACTGGTGTCTCGTTCCATATGAGGGGGATTCTTCTCTTCTTAGCGAAGTTACTGACGTCGCTTCGATCAATATCAAACTGCCTGATGGAGGACTCTCCTCTGCTACAAAAGAGGGTCGTGTGTATATGGGAAATATTTGTTTGTCTCATGTTCTATTTGTACCGAATTTAAGTTGCAATCTGCAATCTCTTGCTCAGTTATCTTGTGATCTGTCATTTCTAGTTCTTCTGACTCCTAAGATTATTGTGCTCAAGGAAATCCAAACGAGGACGGTGATTGGCGTGGGTAGATAGCAAGGCGGGGTTTATTGGTTGTTGACACTCGGCTCTGAAGCTCAGGCTCTCTCAGTTCAGTCAACATCGATTTCTGCAGATTTGTGGCATCGCTGGCTTGGTCATCCGTCGGCGTTTGTTTTGTCTTCTATTCAGTCTTTAAATTTGAATAAAGATTCGTTCATGAATCTCTTGCCATGTACTTCTTGTTTCAAAGCTAAACAGACGAGATTGTCTTTTCCTGATAGGTCTAATAAAGCCACATAGATTTTTGCATTAGTTCATTGCGATGTTTGGGGTCCTTAGAGTACTCTATCTTTTACTGGTGCTCGCTATTTCTTGACAATTGTTGATGATTACTCTCGCACTGTTTGGGCTTGCTTCATCAAAACGAAGACAGAAGTAGTTGCTCGATTTTGGGCATTTTGTGCTTTCGTTCGAACCCAATTTTGATCGCAAGTACGACGTGTGCGTGCTGATAATGGTACTGACTTTTTTCCATTAAGATCATACTTTGAAGACAATGGTATCGTCTTCGAAACCTCATGTGTAGCTACTCCTCAGCAAAATGGACGAGTCAAGCGTAAGCATCGTCACCTCCTTAATGTGGCATGTGCTCTTCGCTTTCAGGCAGGTCTTCCTCTCGAATTTTGGGCCGATTGTGTAGCTACTGCAGCATTCTTAATCAATCACACGCCCACACCATTGTTAGCCGACAAAAACCCCATACGAGGTATTATATGGTCACTCCCCATCCTACTCTTACATTCGTACTTTCGGGTGTTTATGTTTTGCTGCTCAGAATCCTAGAATCTGAGATAACTTTGCTTCTCGCAGTCGCAAATGCGTTTTCATCGGATACCCGTCAGGAAAACGTGGATGGTCTCTATATGATGTGGATACTACAGAAATATTTGTTAGTCGGGATGTGGTCTTTCTTGAAGACTTCTTCCCATTCACATCTCCGAGTAAACCGCCGGCAGAGGAACCAACAATCCTACAATCTCCGGCTATGTTTGATGAACCACCGTTCCCTACCGATGACAGGGGAGCTCCGAGGCTTCTCTGCTACCTATTCAGTCCTCGACTGATTCGGGGAACCCCACACCGGATTCGGATGACAGGGAGAGCTCAGCAGCTTCTCCGTTACCTGCTCAGTCCTCGTCAGATTCACAGGACTCCGCACTCCATAGCTCTGACGCTTCGCCCACAATTTCTCGTCGTCAAAGCACTCGGGCACGTTAGGTTCCCGCTCGTTTATAGGACTATGTGTGTCGTACTATGTTAACAATAAACCTCTTCGCTTCTTCATCTACACCCACGCCACACTCATCGTCCTCAGGTACACTCTATCCTTTGTCTGCATATGTTTCCTGTGCACAATTTTCTCCTCCATATGTTCAGTTTTTGGCAGCAGTTACAGCAGGTCACGAGCCCTCCTCGTACAAAGAGGTTGTCTCGCATAAGGCTTGGCGTGTTGCGATGTAGTCTTAGTTAGATGCTCTTGACCGAAACAGAACATGGGTATTGTCAAAGTTACCTTCGGATAAGAAACCGATTGGTTGCAAGTGGGTATACAAGATCAAGTACAAGTCAAATGGGTCGATAGAGAGACACAAGGCTCGTTTGGTTGTACTTAGCAATCGTCAAGTAGAAGGCGTTGATTTTGCAGAAACATTTGCCCCTGTTGCAAAGATGGCATTTGCTCGGGTATTTCTATCAGTTGCATCTATTCGTGGATGAGAACTTTATCAAATGGATGTTCATAACGCTTTCCTGCATGGGGAATTAGACTAAGAAGTCGATCTATATGATACCTCCACCTGGTCTTCCTAATGTTCCTCTCGGACATGTTTGTCGCCTTCAAAAGTCCTTATATGGGATCAAGCAGGCTCCCAGAAATTATATTTTCCACATATCATCTAGCCTCTCTAAATTTATCACCAGGTTATACTTGTCTTAGACTCCTCATTGAGCTTGGCCACAACACAAGACTACATTATGCATTTGTCTGCTATAATTTATGGATTTTGGATATCTTCAACTACTTGTTATGTTTTCGTTTTCTTTTCTTCCTTAATCTGTCGTATCAAATTCTCTCGACGTGATAGAGGGAATAGACGCATACCCTTGAAACAAGATTATGGTAGAAATACACTAGATTAATTATTGTTGTATCACAATTTGAGAGAATCTTTTCGATTTCTTCCAATATATAACGAAAAATATGATCATATGGGGTCTTGTTTAATTCGTCTCAATGATTACTTTAACAATATCAAATTTTTATATTTTTTACTCATAAACAATTAGAGATATTAACGAAACAAAACGCGCATCGGCATCCGAACCGAGGTCAAATGGGGCTTATATAGTGGGACGGAGGGAGTATTTTTGAAGATTGTTTGTTAGCTAGATAATAGTTCTATAGTTTTTAGGTTAAAGTCCATTGCCAATACCAACGTGCAAACGTATGTATCAAACTATAAATAAGAATGAGTTTCTTGATAACTACTTTTTGTTTTGTGGAGGCCCTTGATAATGACGTAGATTTACATTAACTAGCGTAATTCCCGTGCCATGCACGGGTATGAACAAACTAAAAATGTATATATATAATTTTAGTATTTTAATGTAATTTCAATTCGTTTTTTAGTTTAATATAAATTTAATTCTCGTACATTTTTAATAAAGTTATATATAAAGTTCCAATCATATACTTCATATAAGAAATAGTAATCAAAAATAATAAATTAAACATGTCATTTCAACATAATATAGAAAATTCTCAAAGGAAAACAGGATAAAGTGTGTTTATAAAATCTTTAGATGTTTGAATTGTTTACAAACAGTTAAACATTTATTAATTATAAATAAAGAGTTAGTATAAAAGAATTGATATTTTATACTCGTCTCCTACATCATTATCAATCAAGGAAAAATGACTTCATCCATCTCTATAGACACGGATCTGGTACATGGGATACTTTTTGATAATTTTTGACTTGTCTCGATCTTATTGAAACTCCAAATGCGGAGCTTGTATAACTCCTTTCACCACCAAAAGATGACATATTTGTATCATCTTCTACACTTAAGATATAGTCTTCAATTATTTTCTCTGCGTCAGCTTTGAGTTGTCTTGATATTTTTTTATTATCATTGTTTATCTGCTTTTTCTATTCGTTTGAGGATTAACAAATAATAAAAGTTAGATAAAATAAGAAGACATTTAGATTAAAGTGTATAATGCTAGAGTTTCACAAGACCTTCTCATCAACATTTTTATGTTTCTTGTGCAAAGATCAAGTTGATCATTGTTTATACCACTTCTGATAAAGAGATATAACTATGGCTATATAACTATGGCTATATAACTATGGCTTAGACAGTGAATCAGAAATTAGACAATTTTGAATTCTTTTGCTATATACTTTACAATTCTGCATTTTTTTGTTAAGATTTATCAATTTTAAAATCTTGTTAACTTACAAAATCTTGTTAATTTTGAATATTTAAAATCTTGTTATCAACATTGAAATTTTATTAATCAAAATGTTAATACGGAAAAAAGTTCGGATATCAACAAACTCCAAAAAGGTTAAATTGATTTCTTTTTTCTCATTTTTTTATGTCTTTTTGTTAAAAATAGTTGGATTCATTTAGATTTATTTATCATTTAAAAAATATTTAATATAATTTAATTTTAGAGGGTTAATAAAAAAATGTCAAAATGATACATATCTTATATGAACATAAGATTAATGTAAGAGGGTTAATGACTCAATGTGATTAAATGAACTATATAATCTCGTAACAACATTTAGAATAATGTTAACATTCTAATTTCTTACACAATTTTGTATCATTGTAATTTGATATAATTTCATTAAGATGAGTTATTCAAATTGAAAGTTTTAAAAGAAAATCTCAAAATATATTGATTCTGTTAAGATACTTTTGTTAATATGCTATATTATATAGTATAATTTAATAAATAAATAAAATAAAAAAGGGAAAAGTTCTAATATTAAATCGAGAGTTTTGAATTTTTAATGTTGAACTGAGCTATGAAGGTGGTTTAGGGTGGATTAGTAAGAAATGAGTCAATTAAGAATCTTAAGATTCTACAAATTTTAAAGTACTTTTAAGAATTTGGTGTTATAACTTGAACCTCAACCCCCTGCAAAAAATATCCAATTTTGTTAATCATTCCATTCAAAATCATCAATGATATTTAGTTAAACAGATTTGAAGGCTTGTGAACAAATTAGGGAGAAATGGACGTAGCCTAATGAATTTTGGAGAAATGGCAGTAGAAGATGATGAAGTTAGATAAGTATGAATTGTAGAAGTCGGTGGAGGAGAGATTTTAGGTTGATTTGGTTTAATAAAGATTTTAATAGTTAATAAAAAAAATTAGAGGTGAGGTTTATTGTGAGATTGACACCTCAGTTTTGTGAGGCCAGATTTAACCAGAGAGCTCGAAATAGCTCTGTTTTAATATATATGTATATATATATATATATAGATATAGATATGAAGCAATTAATGACCTAGATTTACATCTTATGTCGACAAGCTAACCTTAGAGATATTTTCTCCTGTCAGCAGATTGGTTCATTTTTTTATTTCCACGTAAAGACCAATGCATTTGAAAAATACACATGATGAATGACCCACAATTAAACTACTGTAATTAAGCCTAACTGAGCAAATTTATACGGAGTACTTACGAGTATGATCAGATTTCACAGTAATTAATTGGCTAAGTTTTTTAGTTGTGATGATTGATGAAGATTGATGAAGATTGATGAAGATTGGAGTATATACGTGATTGCTGTGTACGTGTGATGTGATAGTATTTGCAGTTGTGACTTGTGAGTGCACTGACGCTGCAGACCTCACACTGTTTTTCTGATAAGTTAGTTTAATAGTCTCGGTCCCGGTATATAATTTCTATTTTATTTTTCATACTATTCACCTTTTAATATATTTTGTCGTATAAATTTTAATATGTAAGAACAAATATAGTTATATGGGGTCTTGTTTGATTCGTCTTGATGAATACTTTAACATATCAAAATTTTAGAATTTTTTATTAACATATAGTTAGAGATATTAACGATACAAAACGTGTCTCGACAAATGTGAAAAGTGAAAGAGAAATTATATTATGGGACGGAGGGAGTACTCCGTATGTAGGTAGCATTGCACCAAAAATGAAAAATTAACATAGGTAGCAGGTGAGATTGGTAAAAGTATATTAATTCCTTAAGCATCATTTGAAGGTGGTTCAAATGAATATTGTATGCTAATAATGGCTATATGAGGACAGTTCGTTAAGTATGTGGGAAAACATGTGTGCCACTTCAAACCCCACATGCATTTTCAATAATTATTTGAGGTGGGATAGAACACTTCAGATTGTTCTACCATTTGTTTATAAGTTTTCATCTAAATATCGTATTAAAATTTGGATATTTTGTAATTTTTGAAAATTTTGATATCATGATATATAGCTCAAATTTGAAGTATTTGTATTTGGGTGCGGTTTGGTGAGAACAGTTTTTAAAATGAGAACGTTCGAATGATTAATGTGCATTAAAATATACCTAGATGTGCATCAAAATATACTTAATTTATGAAAAAGTGATGCACATATACATTTTTGCCTGAACCTTCTTCAATTTCTCTATAAATGTTTTATACAAAATGAATATTCTTCAAATTTTAGATGTTTTTAAGTTTGTCAACGAATGTGCACCAAATGTACTAAATATTCACCAATTTACCACTAATGTGCATCATTCTCACATTCGTATTTTAAAAGTTATTCTCACCTGATACTTTCACTTTGTATTAACAGTGTTAATTACTTGGCTTTGTAACCACCTTGGTACCAAGGAGTTTAGGTATAATTCAATGGAGAATTAAGTTCCCGCTCGGATAGGATTTTTTGGCGAGTTTAAGTCGTTGAAGTGGAAGAAAAATGGTGTGGAAGCACAATTAGGCGTGTTCGAATTTTTTTTTTATCAGAGTTGAACAAAAATGGTGTTGAAGTTGAAGGGAATTGCTTTCCCTTGGAGGGAAGGGTAGGGAAAGTTGAAATCAGGCGTTGAAGATATGAAAGATTACGGAAAATACCCCCGAAATCATACTTTTTGAGTTTCTTTACTCTCAGAAATCATCAATCACATTCACAAGTATTTGGCTGGAAGCAGAATAGAACTCGAGAGAGGTAGGAGAAAGTGAAGAGCTTCGATCGCTAAGGTAAAAACTCTGATATATGTCTGTAGATTGTATAAGAATTGTGAATTGGAGCTTGATTTTCAACAAACAAGAACCCTAGATCGAGAAAAATTGTAAAACATATAGTTACTCAGAACCCTAATAGGCGACCCTCTCTTGTGTCATCAACAAAAGTGAGGAACCAAACCCTCGCTGACATATTTGATATTTCAAGATCATGATCGATCTTACGATCTAAAATTATAAAATGAAACTATCTACTCTCGCTCAACCGTATTCAGTATAAACAAAAACAAAAAGAACAAAAAACAACTAATTTTTCCTTTCGTGCGTTTTCAAGGTAATCAAATTTGAAACTCTCCATGAAAGATTGAAATGATTTTTATTGAAATCGTTTATGAATAATAGATTCTGTTTAGACATCCAAATTTATATCATTTGAAAATAAATCGTATGACTTACGCATCCTAAACTCATCGATCTTGACTCAACGCAACAACCAAAATCATTTGCAAAAATATTCAAATGTGTTTTTCTTTTAACCATCTATCTTATATACTAGTCTAGTCCTTGCGCCATGCACAAATTTATATAATCTAAGAACTCAGTAATAGTTAGTCTTATGTATGAAATTATATCTGAAAAATAAGTGGATAACTTTGAAATTATATGCTACGAATTTTTTTGAATATAAATCTATGAATAACGAAAATAAATGAGATTTTATACAAAAATCTTATTTGATCATATTATGTTAAGTTAATTCTCAATGACTTTATATATATTGATTTCAACTCTTTTCTCATTTATATAAATTATATAATTCAAAGCACTATACCATAAGATAAAATAGCCAAAATTTAGTTTTAAAAATAAATAGTGCGTAACTATAAGTGTTGAATACTAATATGCTTGAAAATGTGTACAAATTTAAATTTCCGCTTGACATAATTTTTAAGTTTTCTATAAATAAATTTTAATAATAATACTAAATTATTAACAGATAGGACACAAACGAAATAATAGCAATCAACCATTAAACAAAATTTATTATTCAATTTATTAAAATTATCAAAACATTTAATAAAAAATTCAAAATTATCATAGAATAACACATACAAATATAGGATTAATAAATTTTTTAGAGAGGACTAAATTTCTTCATTGAAAATGCATTATTTACGTTATTTAAAAAAAACAATCATAAGATGATTTGTAAGCAATCTTTTATAATATTTCTAGAAATAAAATTAATCAATATTCATTGTAATGTTCCTAATAGGAAATTGAAAGAAATCTTCTTGTGATTTGGAAGATCAATTTATTAATAGAAAATTATAATAAATTGCAAGAAAATTGTAAGCAATAGAATGTTGACACGTGGGGTGAAAAAAAGAGATTTTACTTCTGTAAATATATAGAGATTAAAGCTAACTTTTTCCAATCTCTAAGAGTGATTTTAGTGCTAAGTTGTTAAATTAATAATTCATTAATTTATCAAACAAAATCAATAGTAAATTTCAAAAAAATGTTAACAAAATTTAGATAGGCAGTATGCATTTGGTCTAATAAAATTTCAAAATCATGTTTTCAATGATTCAAATTGGTTATAGATTTGGAATAAAAGAACAATTTTTAGTATTAATACAATTTTTAAAAAAAATTGTAACTAAATAAGCTAAAATTCAAAACTCTTTTTACATTCTAGCTCTTGAAAGTTTGTTGAGATTATTAAAATCACTTTGTAAATTTAGTAATTCAAAACTATGAATAGTTTATACGATTTTCACAATTGATTTTAAAAATAAATAAATTTTTAAAATCATCTCAATATGTTTCTACTAACAAAAATTATCTATCTAATCTAATATAATATAAACTTGACCTCCTAGTTAAGCATTTAGTGCTTTTAGTATCGTAATTAGGTGAGTTAATTGATTTTCTTTTTTCATCGCACAATAAATATCCTCGACCTAATTCTATTTATAATTGGGTCAAAATCTGGTCATAAACAGCCCTTAAGTGATAAATGAGAATGAACGGGGACCGTTCATTCGAATTGATCTAACGGCCCAGATCTCTCTCACTTCCCACACTGGCAACTTCCTACTCGCTAGCTTTTTGTGTGAAACACACGCGCTACATCGTTCCAACGTGATTCAAAATTGGAGCGAAAACCGTCTCTTCCCATTCTTCTCAAAACTTCCACAGAAAACCTCTCTCGCAAAGGCGATCAAACCCTAACCTCCTACTCGCTTTCTTTTTCTTCGATTTCTCAACGAAATCACTTCGTTTTCTCTCGCCGATCATCAAAAACAACATACTCCTACAAATTTCGCGATGTCTGGTTCACAGAAGAACAACGAACGAAGAGGTATGGTGTTTAATCCCTAATTTTAGCGTATACGATGCTTTTTCCTGTGATTTCTCACTGATTTCTCTTCATTTCACTCCGACGTTCACCAAAATCCATCAACTCGCTACTAAAAATGGCAGGATCTCAGAGAAGCCAAGTACCAAAAGGTATGGAGTATAATCTGGTATTTGGAGTTAGGTTTTTGCTTCGACATGTTAGATTTCGCTACATGCATGTTTGATTTGAATGTACTGAGTGTGAAAAGTATATTTGTATGAGTAGATCTACTATATTCGGTGTGAAATGTTCATTTGTATGTACTGAGTGGTCATTATTTGATCATGACTGTGTTTTTACTCTATGTTCGCCAGATCTTGTATATATGTTCATCAAAGTTCCTAACAAAGTTCATCAAAATACATGTTCATCACAATACATCTAAATGTTCATCAAATATCTTGTATTTGTTCATCGTATCTTGTATATACATTCACCAGATTTCTTTTCAATGTTCACCAAAAATTTTGTGATTGTTCATCTCATTGCCTATAAAAGTTCATCATATGTCTTAAGATTGTTCATCAGATTTCTCTTATCTGTTCATCATAAATCTTGTTATTGAATGTCCAAGAGGTATGAATATTATCCTCTTTATAAACTTTGTATTTTTGCACAATATATAACTTGTATGTTCAATATTACAGAGATAAGAAGCAAAAAAACAAATGACAGATCACAAAGAAATTTGTCATCCCAAGAACAACAACAACAGGAGGAAGAAACAGTTCATGGTAACTAATGTTCATCAACTCTTTTTTCTTTGTTCGTCACAATTCTTCATAATGTTCATCAGAATGTTTAATAATGTTCATCATTCCTCTCATATTTAGTTCATATGTATGTTTAATAATGTTCATCATTGTATTTCAATATGTTCACCATCTTGTTTGATATTGTTCACCATGATCCTTAATTTTGTTCATCAACTTTTTACATGTCTTTATACTAATAAGTTACTTTTAATGTTATAGCATCCCCTAAACATAAGATGGCAAAATCCAGGAAAGTAGTTGCTACAACAAGCAAGAGAAAAAGAAGTAGCCAAAGGATACATTGTTCTCAGACCAAGGGAAAAGAGATTCAGTTGTACAGCCCAGAAATTCCTGTAACACAAATAATGAAGAACTTGAAAAGGCCTAGGGGGGGAATTGTGATAAGAGATGTTGAAGACCAACCAGAACAAGCATCCAGGACAAACAAGTCTGAAATTGTGCAGCCAAGGAAAGGGAAAGAAAAAGTGACTGAAAGCATCAAGAAGCAGTTCCCTGCTCAAAAATGTAGAAGTTCTCCAGCGCTTCTGGTTTCAACTTTGGCTCGAATGAGTCCAATTCAAAAAAGCTGCATAGTAGAGATGGGATTTGGATGCTTGCTTAAATGGAAAGTGGACAAACTTCCAGCTAAAATCAGTCACTGGTTGTTGAAGAACTTTAATGTCGTATCCTGCACAATGAAGCTTGCCAAGTCACTGAGGCACAAAATTGCAACGCAAGATGTTCACGACTACCTTGGAATTCCTGTTTGTGGGATGCAAATAGAATTGAAGAGAACATTTACTGAACATGAGGATTTACAATATCAAGATCTTCACCGAAGGTTCAGGAATCAATTTCCACTGGAAATCGACACTGAATTGGATGAAGTCAAGTTGCGTGACGCCTCAAAGATTCATGCATCACATGTCGCAGAGCTTTTGATAAAAACTGTAGTACCTGGAGAGTGGTTCAAGAGAAATTTCATGATGTTGCTTGTTGCAACCATTATGGACAGTCAGCCAAATGGTGGATTGAATTATAATATTCTTCATTACCTTGAGTGCACCGAGATGATTAATCACTACGACTAGTCAAAATTGCTAGTTGACCTTCTGATAAAGACAAAGGAGTCTTTTGATAGGACAACAAATGCTAGTTTTTTCAGAGGACCAATCCTTCTACTACAAGTTAGTGTTCACCAATTTTAATCATTTTGTTCATTATCATATCATTATATGTTCATCAAACTAATATTTACTCATTTACTTTATTTGCTTGCAGTTGATATATTTTGATCGTGTTATTCTCAAGAATGTTGAACATGAAAGAGAGTTTCCAATAATTGTTAATTGGGATGCAGCCATGCTGAGGGCTAGAGAGGCAGAAGAGATCAAGATTGGTGGATTTGGAAAGGGTTATGTCAGAGATCCTCCAATTTTTCCAGATGATGATGTTAACAATGTTGCAAACATAAGAGACAGTCCATCCGCCTTATATCATTCACAAGAAGAAGCAACTGAAGATGCAAGTTTACTGGTAAGTTTTCCAATATGTGTTCATCAAATTCCTTACGAAAGTTCCTCAACATTGTTTTATATGTTCATCAGATTGTCTCTATCTGTTCATCAAATTTTATAATATTGTTAATCACATCTGTGAACAAGGTTCATCAAATTTTGTAATAATGTTCATCACATCTGTGAACAATGTTCATCAAACTTCTGAAAAATGTTCATCAAATTTCTGAACAACGTTCATCAAATTTCTGAACAACGTTCATCAAATTTCTGAACAACGGTCATCAAATTTCTGAACAACGTTCATCAAATTTCTGAACAACGTTCATCAAATTTCTGAACAACGTTCATCAAATTTCTGAACAACGTTCATCAAATTTCTGAACAACGTTCATCAAATTTCTGAACAATGTTCATCAAATTTCTGAACAACGTTCATCAAATTTCTGAACAACGTTCATCAAATTTCTGAACAACGTTCATCAAATTTCTGAACAACGTTCATCAAGTTTCTAAACAACGTTCATCAAATTTCTGAACAATGTTCATCAAGTTTCTAAACAATGTTCATCAAATTTCTGAACAATGTTCATCAATTTTGCTTTATTGGTTCACTATAATTTATTTTCTTGTTCATTAATGTTTCATTGTTTAATATTGAAACAGGGTTTCTTAGAGGACCATATAAAAGAGGGACAAGAACTTGCTACCAAGATTAGAAACTTCTTGGGAAGAATTGAGCAGGCTCCCTCACGTATAGCAAGTAATAGCTTGTTCAAGAAGGTGAATGAAGCTATTGAAAGAATGCTAAATGTGAGGGATGATGAAGAAAATGCAGAGCAACCACATCAAACAGAGGAAGACGAAGAGACATTGACCCAGCAATAGTTTTGGCGCGAGGCATCTAAATGTTTGGAAGAAGTGGAGAGAACTATGAAGGCCAAGAAGAGTTATGTTGTGAAAGCTGAAGATGAAGTTCCAGAGAAGACACCAGATGAAGTCATTGGTGAGACTTGTCGAAGCATTGCTAGAGATTACATTTCAGATATTCCATCCTTCTCTTTGGGAATATTCTCCCAATCACCTGAGAGGCCTACAGTGGTAGTTGATCCGCCAGAAGAAACTACAATATCACCTGAGATGCCTCCAGTGGTAGTTGATGTGACAACAGAAACCACAAGACAGTACAAGAGGAAAATTTCATTCAAGGTAATATACAAGGCTTCTTAACTCTTATTACTATCTATGCTTTTATGTGTAATAACTTGTTGTGCTTTATTTCAATTGTAGATTCCTAAATCTGTGGTTGAAAGACAAAAGAGGTTGGATGCAGCTACCACGCACTCTGAAGATATCGTTGAAAGTACTCCTGTTGTTAACAGCAATGTTGACGAGACAGTCGAGGAAATTGATCCTATAGGTGATGAGGTGAGGATGGAAGAACAAAGAATTGAGAAAGAGAATGAGGTACATATTTTGTTTATAAATGTTCATCAATTGTTCTATCAATGTTCATCAAATAATTGAGTTATGTTCATCATTATTTCTAATTACAGATAGAGAAAGAACAAGGAAAGGAACCAGAAAGAGTGGAGGTGGAAAGGATGGAACAAGGGAAGGAAATGGAAACACAATCTGAGGACAGGGGCGGGAAAGAAGGAGTATGTTGAGGAACAAGTACAAGGGATGGAAATACAATCCGAAGAGGTGGTTCCTGAACCACAACTAAAAGAAAAGGAAAGTGTACAAGTTCAAGAGGTGGTTCCTGTTCAAGAGGAAGAAATAGAAGCCCAAGATGTGAGGCAAAATGATGAGAAGAAGAGGAAAGAAAAGGGAAAGGACAAGATGGAGAGTGAAGGAAAACAGACAGAGGAGCAGGTTGAGAAGGTGATCTTTATCATCATTTGTTCATCAACTTTCTTATACATGTTCATCAAACTTCTCACTTATGTTCATCAAACTTCTCACATATGTTCATCAATCATATTCAGGCACTAACTGAGAAAACAATGTTTGTTTGGAAGACTGGGAGTGAGAATGACCCAGAAGTAATCAAAAGAAAGAGACTAATTTCTTGGGCAAACAAATCTCCATACAAGAAAAGGATTGTGGACATCAAAGAGAAACCAACTGCTCTAGAAATGAAACTCAGCAGCTGGATGTTGGAAGATTTAACACACCTAGAGTAAGAAAAGTGTAATTAGTTTTCTTCTAAAGTTCATCACTGGTTTTATAAATGTTCATCACCTTGTCACATTTTGTTCATCAATTCTGGTCTAGATGATCTTCATTGTTTTTATATTTGTTCATCAGTGCTTTCATATTATCATTTTTTGTTTCAGGGACATTGTTTTCAGCGTGGGGCATTTAAATTTCAAGAAGAATGACTTTCTGAGCATGCAAAACAATCTATATGTTGAAAGCAATGTGATTGACGCATGGGCACACTTGCTGAATCTCAAAGAGGAAGAAAGAGATGAAGCAAAACCTCTTAGATTCTTTGCTTCAATTGATACAACGGTAGGAATTTTTTATATGAACAATTTTGTCATTAACATGTGGAAACATAACTAACAGAATCTTTTGATATTTTATAAAAGTCTGTCCCGACTATGGTGGGTTTTGAACTAAAAGATTCAATCACATTCTTCAATGGTGAAATGGAAACTCAGTTAGCAAGACTGCCACTTCACAAATTGAATGATATTCAGTTGGTAAGTATTCTATTAAACTTATCTATAAAGGTTCACCACTCTATAGGCAAATGTTCATTGTGTTGTTTAAACTTGTTCATAAGACTATCTATACATGTTCACTATATTTTTTAAACTTGTTCATCAAACTAACAAAGGAAGTTCACTGTGCAGTTTGTCTTCCCAATATACCATAGTGAACACTATTACTGCATTGTTTTCAATCTCAAGAACCCAAGAATAGATTTCATTGATAACTCCAGTGTTCAAGGCAAGAAGCTTGTGAAATATAACAACGTTCCTAAAGTGATGGTAAGTTTTAATACTGGATATTGTTCTTCAGTTTATTTGGTAATGTTCATCATTATATTTCAGTATGTTCATCATCATATAACTGTATGTTCATCATCATATAACTGTATGTTCATTATCATATAACTGTATGTTCATCATCATATAACTGTATGTTTTAAATATGTTCATCATTGTTTTTCAATATGTTTGATATTATTGTGTTTTTATTTTACAGAGAGCAATGTTTGTGGAATTTCTAAGGAAGCATGGCATGGAAGCCAAAGCAGCTCTATTCGAAGACGAGAAAAAGGTCCCAGCTGAACGTCTTTCAATGTACTGGAGAGATGACAAGAACAAGCAGGATTGTGGTATATATACCATGCGACACATGGAAACGTACTTTGGGGAGGGGCTGACAAATTTTACAACTTCTTTGAAGAAAGGTGACAATAAGCAAATGGACATGATAAGGGTCAAGTACATTTCAGAGTTGTTAACCAACAGATTCAACAATGCTTACCCACAACTTATAGAGTGGGTAAATGGAAAATGCACAATGTAGAAGTTTGACAATGAGAACAAGAATTCTTTTGTTCATCTATATATTACAGAATGTTCATCAAATCACTGAACAATGTTCATCAACTTAACTGTGAATGTTCATTGAATATTTAGCCAAAGTTCATCATATTAACACTGAATGTTCATTGACGTTAATCTCAAAAGTTCATCAATATGATAAGTAATTTTACTTGTCTTTTTCACAAATATTCATCATATTAATAATGAATGTTCATCGAGCTTAGATACAAAGTTCATCAAATTAACACAACAAGTTCACCACATTAACAGAGAGAGTTCATCTAATTTGATATCGATGTTCATCAATTTTTCCCATGTTGTTCACCAGATTATATATAATTGTTCACCAAGTAGATTACAAATTTTCGCCAGAACTAGATTTACACATAAAGACTTAAATGATAGTTTTACAATTATCTAACTTCAAACACTTGTTGAAGTATTCTCAGGACATGTAGAGCGATTGTGTCCGGATTTCCAACATATTGAACAACACTTCTTCACCTTGTTAGAATTCAATCTAACTTTCTCAATTGTACTTTTCAAACGTGATGTTTTTGGCCTTCCTTTGTTCTTTGATTGTGGAGGTGGAAGGACAAATATTGTATTTGGTAAAGGACCAACAAACTTCTCAAATCTTGCCTGTCTGCTTTTTGTAGGAGTCTTGTTGTTACTCATAGAAGACGACTCAGCCTGAATGGATGAACTGTACAACTCACGCTTCTCCTTTAGAACAATCAACAAGTCTTTCAATTGATCAGAATCATGCTCAATTTCATTGATAATACTATGTATCTCAGACATAACATCATACACTAAAAGCTTCTTCTCATCCATCTCGACAGATTCTTTAAATACTAAACCATCAATCTCAAAAGTTGGCTTCAATGTTGTGCTGTTACTCCATCGTGGTAATATATATTGGTCAGGCATTTTCACATCCAAAGGTGGACCAACACATCTGATTACCAATATCATGTGACAGCATGGAAGACCTATCTGCAAGAACCTATTACAAGAGCACTTATATTCATTTGTGGATGGTAAGTGCTGAACCACAAATGATTTCTCAAAATGTCCACGATCACGGTAGTAATGGAAATCACCCTCTGTGAGAGAATTAACCAACGCACAATCATAGGCAAATGAGAGAAGCTGAGTTTGCAAATCATCAAAAATAGGCAGTGTATAGACATCACAAAGCTGAACTTCCATTTGGGTCGGTGTCTTGAGAGTAGGACGGCGAGTGGAAGATTCAAAGGCATGCTTACGATGAGTATGTCTTTGAGAATCAATATGGACATTTTGAAAGAAAGCGGGAATCCATAAGTGTCGTAGATCAAACATTGTCTTGAGCCAAACATTGTCTTGAAGATTGAAATCATCTATAATACCATGCCAAAGCTCCTCAAAATCCACAGGAGTAATCTCATCACTCCAAACAATAGCATTGAATCTATCCCTGAAATCTTTATTTTGCTCTGGTTCAACCTTAATCTTACCGGGCACTTTGAACATTATGTGCCACATGCAAAAACGATGAACACTTGAGCTAAAAACCTCCTCAACAGCAGCCTTGACAGCAGCATCTTGATCAGTCAAAATAACAAAAGGTTCATGTCCCATTGCCTTTTTGAAATGATCAAACAACCACACATAAGATGGAATATCTTCGTTCAACAATAAGCCAAATGCAAAGGTGATTGAGCACTTGTAGTTGTCAACTCCAGTGAAAGGAACAAACACCATATCATACCTGAAAACAAAAAGCGAAAACTCATAATGTTCATCAAAACTGTATTATTTGTTCATCAAATGATTGAACAATGTTCATCAAATGATTGAACAATGTTCATCATTACTGATAACAATGTTCATCAAAACTGGGATAAGAATGTCCTCAACTGGTATGAATGTTCATCAATAAATCTAAGAGTGTTCATCAAAACTTGTATGAATGTTCATCAATAAACTAGCAATGTTCATCAATAAATTTTTATATGTTCATCTATAAATAAAACATAGTTCATCACATCTACAATGATTGTTCACCAAAACAAATAGGAATGTTCATTAATAAATTTAACATTGTTCAACATAACTACTTAGAAAAATTCTCCTAAACAGGTAAGAATGTTCATCAACATACCTATTTGATTTGTATGTTGCATCAGCAGTCACTACATCACCAAAGAATGAAAAACTCTTGCGTGCAATCGGATCAGCCCAGAATAAACGAGTTAGTTGATTATGCTCATTGACATAGTATTCAAAATAGAGAGCCTCACATCTCTCTTTCTTGCGAAAAAGGCTATCAATTACCATTTGAGCATCACAACCAACCATATACGCATTGAGATCTCGGTTAAAATTCTTGAAGTCAACCAGCGAGGCACCAACATTTGCGTAAGATCCAACAGAATTCTTGAACATCTTAAATGCTTTGCTAGTCCCAATATTGGACTTGATACAATTCATAATAAAGTCTTCATGGAATGCAGTCAATTTCCGGTTACTCCTGGCAAGATGTCGTTGTGATTCATCAACCATATAATGTGTATGACGCTCCTCAAAAATCTTAACAGAATAGCCATCATGACTAAGATAGCGAAGTGCTAATTTAGCAACACAACCACATCTATCTGAATTCCTCTTCCTTTTTGATGAAGTGGAGTCATCTGCAGTATTTCCATCTACTTTCATATATCCCTGCCTACTGCAACAAAGATACTTCCAAATTGGAACTTTGTTCACATCTTTAGTGCTAGTCCCTGACATGATACGTACACTAAAGCCTGCCCTGATGGCATATTTTTTATAGAATTCAATACCATCTTCAATTGAAGCAAACACTTGACCAACATATGGCTTGTAAGAATCTTCACATAATGGTAAAAAGTATTTTGTATTTCCAGGAGAAATAGAAACTACACCATTGGCATTGGATTGATCAACACCTAGAAAAATGTTCATCAGATATTAAACATATGTTCATCAAACTACTTATCAATGTTCATCACAAATCCTGTAAATGTTCATTACACATTAAAATGTTGTGAATGATCATCACATCTAGAACAAAGTTCATCAAATCAGTATTAAAATTTCATTAAGACTGCATTCAACGTTCATCACATGTTTTATAAAAGTTCATCACAAATACTATCTATGTTCATTATATGTCCAATAGAATGTTCATCACTTCTATTACTGTTGTTCATCAAATCCGCTATAAATGTTCATCAAATCCGTTATAAATGTTCATCACAATTCTTCTAAATGTTCATCACATCACTAAAGATTCATCTTCAGTTTTTTAAATGTCCAATATATGTTCACTAACAGTCTTATTAACGTTCATCATATGTCTTGTACATGTTCATTAATTACCTCGGAAGTATGATATTAAGCTTTTTCAAAGCTTAAACATAATCAACAATAGTTCATCGATGATGTTGATCAAATTTGAGATAAAAACTGCTTCATTATACACAAATCATCGTAATACTTCAACAAATAAGCTCAAATTGGAGAGAAACAGGGGGGTGAACTGGTGAAACAAAGAAAATAGAAGCAAAACCTAGATCCATAGGTAGAATGAAGGAGAAACAAGCTAACGAATAATAATCGATGTGTTGGATTAGCGAACAGAGCAATCAAGAGAACAAGAACACCTGAATACAAAAAATCAACAAAATCAGCTCACGCAAAAACAAAGGATATAGAAACGTAAACAAGATGAGGAAAACAAAATTAAATACGAATGCGAGAAGAAGAAGAAGGAATTACGCAGCAGAGAAGAGAAGGCAAGATCCGAAGAAGTTTTGTTGAAAAAACTTGGGGGAAAAGAAAACGAAGGCGAGAAGAAGAAGAAGGAAATTTACGAGATCTGTTGAACGCGCTTGTACACGCGCCCAAAAGTGAATTATCCACATCCATCCGATCTGGCGAAATCAAACGGCCCATAATCATTCTCATTTATTATTGTAGCAACTATTATCACCGGACACTTTTCCTTTATAATTTTGATAAATAGGAATGAATAATTTTTCATAACATTAAAAGTACATCCTTTCCTTCGCTCTCACGTACCTGTTCTTTCTACAAATCAATTTATGGTGGAATGTAATGGGTCTTGAGATTGTATTTGAAATTCTTTCTTTGAATAACCCATCGGTTGAATATGTAATATAAAGAATGGCCCCCTCTTCTTTTCTCCCTCTTTCACTTTTTTTGCAATAGCTTCGGATAAGATCAAACCCATTGGATGTTTCATAAATCATGATCCGACAACTAAACGCTAAGAAATCCATGGATTCTCTTCTCCATGTACATATTTTTTATTTTTTATCTAAAATTGATTTGTGCAATTCTCTCACACCGGTACTCTCCAAAACCCTAGCTCCACCACATTTAGTCCCTCACATGACGACGACGACTTCCAGAGAGAGTCTCGATTACTACACAGAAATTTATTTTGTTATGTCTAATTTATTTTTAGTTTACATCACTACATTTTATGTCAATTTAAATAAACTTGAAATTTATTGTGTCATTCTAGCATCTAATCTTCACCCTTTTGTATTCTTGCAAGGGGGACCCTTCTACTGGTGTGTTTTCAAGCTAGACGAGAGGCTACACAGAAGAATGTCCCTTTGATAGGGAACCTATAAGACATGATAAGTCATATGTTGATTCATATCATGACCTAAATACATTTCATGAAGATAACATGTATGCATACATGATTTTTTTTTATATATTTAAGGGTGCTTGACATTAACAACTGCAGAGATTGACATTAACAACTGCAGAGAACATGCATTTGACATGTCTGGTAGAATCAGGGTGCACAATGATGATGGTTACACAATTGATGCTTCTAAGTACAAACATCACAAAGATGATAGCCGTGATAAATACTATAATTATGTAAGGCATAATCATGATTCTACTTCGTTCATAATCAGAATCATGTACTCTCTACTCTATTCTTACATTTTCTTTCTTAAATAGGGGGTTGCTTTTCTTTTAGATTTTTTGCTCAAGATTCATAATAATGATATGTTTTCGTTAAAAAGACTCTCTTTTTCAAGGATTTTGAGTAGACATTTTGTTGCTCGATCGTTTCCTTGAAATTCTTTAGGAATTGCACGACGATAATGATATCCATGAAACAAAGATAACTATCGTAATCTTCCAAACCACCCTCTTAAATGATGTCGTATACTATACTATTGTTATTTGTTGTTGAAATGATATATGATATTTAACTACAAACATTATGATTGTCATTGTTCTATTATTTTCTCGTATCACAACAAATACAGACTTTAATACAGGTAATGTTAATTTGCATGACAATTACAACCAGTACAAAACCTAAAATACCAACATTAAAAATTACACTCCCACTGATGCACTACTGCACAGGGGTCGTGCATCGCACGGCCTCCGTAGGGCTAGTACGTATAAAGTATAAACTACTTGATATTCTAACTCTAAAAAAAGTTGAGGTATAGTTTCAACAAATTTACAACAAAAGTCACCACTTTTATATATATATTTGCTCTTAACAATTTGTTATTGTTAAACAATAGAGATACGATACATATATTGTTAAGACAATCATATAACATATAAAGTTACATGTACTTTATTTTTGACAAATCTTGCTCATTGACTATAGGTCTATAGTACACAATTATTCATATTAAAAACTATTTAAATAAGAATCATAATCATCATAATATATATAATTTTTGGGGGTAGTTGAAAAATATTCACACAAGATATTCATGAAGATATTCATGAATATATTCATCTTGGGTTGGGCTTTTGCTTGGCCCACCGGAAAAAAGTCCATTATTAAAGTTTATATTTTTTTTAAAAAAATTCACCTATATTTTTCAAACAAATCTATTATTATCAAATAAAAGATTATCTTTTAAGAAACTATTCCACCTATATTTTAAACAAATCTATTATTATTAAATAAAAGATTATCTTTTAAGAAACTACATCAATCTATTTCCAAATAAAGATTTTATCTTTTATTAATTTAAAAACGAAATTATTTAATAAGGATTATATAATTGAAAAAATATTTTTGTGCTTAGTATTTTATAAATGTATTAATTTTATAAACATAATATTCATCATAAAATGGGAAAAATATGTTATTAAAGATATTTGTATATTATATATCAACAAATATATTTATCAATATATTCACAAATCATATCATATCATATCATAATCCTATCATAATCATTATCATATCATAATATATATAATTTTTGGGGGTGGTTGAAAAATATCCACACAAGATAATCACAAAGATATTCATGAATGTCGGGCTTTTCCTTGGGCCACCGGAATAAAAGTCTAATATTAAAGTTTACATTTTTTAAAAAGAAATTTCCACATATAATTTTCAAACAAATTTATTACTATTAAATTAAGATTATCTTTTAAGAGACCACATCAATCTATTTCCCAATAAAGGTTTTATCTTTTACTAAGTTAAAAACGAAATTATATTTTATAAAGGATTATATAATTGAAAAAATATTTTTGGGGGTGGTTGTAAAATATTCACACAAGATATTTTAAAAAGAAATTCCCACATATATTTTTCAAACAAATCTATTACTATTAAATTAAATATTATCTTTTAAGAAACCAAATCAATCTATTTCCTAATAAAGATTTTATCTTTTACTAAGTTAAAAACGAAATTATATTTTATAAGGATTATATAATTGCAAAAATATTTTTGGGGGTGGTTGAAAAATATTCACACAAGATATTTTCAAAAGAAATTTCCACATATATTTTTCAAACAAATCTATTACTATTAAATTAAAGATTATCTTTTAAGAAACTACATCAATCTACTTCCTAATAAAGATTTTATCTTTTACTAAGTTAAAAACAAAATTATATTTTATAAGAATTATATAATTGAAAAAATATTTTTGGAGGTGGTTGAAAAATATTCACACAAGATATTTTAAAAAGAAATTTCCACGTATATTTTTCAAACAAATCTATTACTATTAAATTAAAAATTATCTTTAAAGAAACTACATCAATCTATTTCCTAATAAAGATTTTATCTTTTACTAAGTTAAAAACAAAATTATATTTTATAAGAATTATATAATTGAAAAAATATTTTTGAAGGTGGTTGAAAAATATTCACACAAGATATTTTAACCGTATTCAGTATAAAATTATCTACTCTCGCTCAACCGTATTCAGTATAAACAAAAACAAAAAGAACAAAAACACAACTAATTTTTCCACCGCCGGACCACCTCCGACCACCGCCGGACCACCTCTGACCACCGCCAGACCATTTTTGGGCCTCGCCGGAATAAAATTGTCACAAAGATGTATAAAATTGTTCACAAATATTACAAAATTATTTATTACTAAATGTTCATCAAGTTGTTCATAAATGTTCATCACAATGTTCATAAATGTTCATTTGTAAATACTCTACTTAATGTTCATCACATTATACTTAAAAGTTCACCAACTGAATGTTCATCACATTCAACTTAAATGTTCATCAACTGAATGTTCATCAAATTATTTTTCAACAAAAATCACCTAAATGTTCATCATCTCTTTCTTAAATGTTCATCATCTCATACTTCAATGTTCACAAGAATTTAATAAAATGTTCATTAGCCAAAGTTCATTACAATTGACTTAAATGTTCATCACGTTGTTCATAAATGTTCATCAAAATGTTGATAAATGTTCATTTGATATACTCTACTGAATGTTCATCACATTATACTTAAATGTTCACCAACTGAATGTTCATCACATTATACTTAAATGTTCATCAACTGGATGTTCATCAAATTATTTTTAAATGTTCACCAAGTTTATTACACTTAAATGGTTATGTTATTTGGACAAACGGCGCACCACCGCCGGACCACCATCAGGTCCGGTGGAGGTCCGACGGCGGTCCGACGACGGTCTGGTGGAGGTCCGACGACGGTCCGACGTGGTCTGGTGGAGGTCCGGCGGTGGTCTGACGTGGTCCGGTGGAGGTCCGGCGGTGGTCCAATAATAAATGAAAAAGTTAAAGTATAAAAATAAATGAAAATTTAAGTCTAATTCAAATTGGTGAACATTTAAATATAATGTGATGAACATTTAATTATAATGTGATGAACATTTTGTTGATGAACATGTAATTAAAATGTGATGAACATTCAGTAAAGTATATCAAAATGAACGTTTATCAACATTTTGATGAACATTTATGAACAACGTGATGAACATTTAAGACTGTTCATAACTACTATAGTAGCCAACCGAGTATTCCGGGGCTGGTATGTCATATTGCAATAATGTTGTTATTTACACCGTAGCTGCTTATTATTTTAATTTTGACTAATATTGAAATTATCATTTTATAGGGATTGAACTCAATGGCGCCTACTCATGATAGTTTCTATAGAACTCAGCAGGGAATGCATGGCCTGGTACACTTCTTTTATCTGGGTTAAATTAATATCTGAACAACTAGAAAGATTTTGAAAGCTTTGGATTTTCTAGGAAATAACTGCCTTAAACCTGATTCTAGGATTAACTATAACCTTATGCTCAATGCTACAACTCATAGCTGACTTCGATCTTGCAGGTACCAGGACAAATGGATGTTTTCAGAACGCCAACTAATTTCACTTGCGGGATACGGGTGAGTTTTGAAGGAATATCATTCAATTATTCCTCCAATTAAAAATCCCATATTTGTTACTAAACACTAAAAAGGAAGTGGTGAACCCTTCTATAAATTTTAGATAATTTATACAATTAAGATCTAATATATTACATTTTCTCTACTAGGCAAAGCACACAAGAGCTCCAGATTATCATCCTGCACCATATTACCCTCATATCCATCAAAATCAGCATTCAAGGTATGTTGATGAAACCCAAACAGCCTCTTATAAAACTGGATAATCTCATCCTCAATCTCAGCTTGAGACTCCAAGTTTCTACCCTGATCATCTTTCAATGCAAATATAGTGCACCCAGCTTTCCTAGCTTTAATACCATTATAGAAAAGAGAAGAGTTATCCTCTCCTAGCTTAAGCCAATCAACCTTAGCTTTCTGTGCAATAAAGCTATGCAATTGACTCATTCTCACTTCAAGATCATCCTTAGCATGATTAACCACTTCTTGCTTCCTAGTATTGAAGAAATCATTCTGTAATTCCTCATTAGCCTTCTTAAGCTTCTCAACACATTCTTCCACCATAATCTCAAGCCTTCTAAACCTGCCCTTCTTCCAGTTTTTCAAAGCAATCTTTACTTTAGCTTTTCTGCAACAATATACTGAGCATTGCCTTGCACATTCTCATTCCAGATCCCCCTAACCAGATTAGAATAATCTCCTTCCTCAGTCCAATAGTTCCTGAACTTGAATGGAATCTTCTTCCTTCCCTGTGTAGGATTTAAGTGAAGAATTCCAGGAGAATGATCTGAGATACTAGGGTCACTAAAGAACACAGTAGAAGAAGGGAACTCCACTTCCCAATCCTTGTTGACCATCACTCTATCCAACTTACAAGCAATTCTATCATTCCCCTCTTGTTGGTTACTCCAAGTATACTTAGCCTCTGAAAAAGCATGATCAACAACATCCAACCTACTCATAAGGTTAGGAAGTTCATCACTCCCACTTATATTCCTCCTTCTATGGGAAACCTTCTCGGATGGATTCAGTATACAATTAAAATCTCCTAGAATAACCCAAGGACCAATAGATCCAGCTAGCACAGTCTCCATATCATTCCAGAGCTCTTCTCTACCAGCCAAAGCATTAGATGCATAAACAAAGCTAGCCAAAAATTTGCACTGGTCGTTCTTACTCTCTATAGAACAATGTAACCATTGTCTATGAATATGAATAACAGTCACATTCAGAAGAGAAGGATTCCAGGTAAGCCATATTCTACCTTTCTAGGTAGTAGAACTATTAGTCACATAACTCCAACTTGTCATCAAACAATGAGCCACATCTCTCTCTCTCTCTCTCTCTCTCTCTCTCTATCCAGGGGAACTTTAGATTCAAGCAAAGCAGCCAAACACAGCTTATTCCTCTTAATGAAATCCCTCACCATCCGAGCTCTAGGGAATGTACTACATCCCCTAGTATTCCAAGCACTAATGATTAACTCAGTCATTAGAGATATCAATGGAGTTGCAACCCCCCTTTCCAATCCCTTGAAACCTATTCTTCAAAGGAATTTGTGCTATCTTGTGGCCCATTTTCTTAGCTCCACCCTTCTCCGCTATAGTGAAGCCATTGCTAGCAATAACATCTTGTGGCTTGCTCTAGTCTTTCTTAGCAGCTGAACTATTCAAAGGAGCTTGATTAGTCTCAGGGTTTTTGGTCACAATGATAGAAGGATTATCATTACTCTCCTTTCCCTGAGACTGTTGTTGTAGAGTGTCCACATTCTCAGCATTCTTTGATTGCACTTGTTTCTTCTTATCCTTTTTACCACACATCTCAGGACCATGGCCAAACACTCTACAATTCATGCAATGCCATGGGATCCATTCATACCAAACTTTTTGTTCATATATTCTACCATCTGGCCCCTTAAGAATCACCACACTTCTCTGTGCTTCTTCAACAGAAACACTTACAAGTAATCTGGCATAAGACATCTTCTTCCTACTAGCCGTCATACTATCCATACAAATAGGAGTTCCAATTATACTCCCTATAACACTCAACATATGATGAGAATAGAAGATCAGATCCAAATCTTTCAACTGAACCCACACAGGCACTGATTCAAAACTAGACCAAGCCATAGCCATACCTGGTTGCCATTTCTGAAGAGCCAGAGGCTTGGACCCTCTAATGAGCCAAGGTCCTTGCTCCATGATCCAATCCAAGCTCTCTGCCTCTTTAAATTTGAAGATCCAGATCCCATTTTTCCTCATCTGAATCTCAAGTATCTTAGAATCCCAGTTTTCTCTCACAAACTTGTTCATCTCATTCATTGACAGATTCTTGCCAAGAACTCCACCAATCAATACAGCTTGCCAGCTATTAACCTCAGATCTTACTTCCTCCTCCGTGAAACAATAGATTTCCTTGTTAATCTCAGAGAAGTGATCAAGATCAACCACATTCTGAGGTTTAGAGTCAACTTTCCCCTTTCCTTTGGCAAGATCCATCACAGATTCCATTCCTTCCCCTGTAATCTTGCTTGCTGTAAGATCTGGGTCTCGACTAACCTTAGGAAGCCAATAATTCACCACAGGAGCAACTAGATTGGCCGATCCCTTCGAATTGGTAGAATTGATAGAAATTCTCACCAACTACATCAATCTACTTCCTAATAAAGATTTTATCTTTTACTAAGTTAAAAAAAAAATTATATTTTATAAGAATTATATAATTGAAAAAATATTTTTGGAGGTGGTTTAAAAATATTCACACAAGATATTTTAAAAAGAAATTTCCACATATTTTTCAAACAAATCTATTACTATTAAATTAAATATTCTCTTTTAAGAAACTATATCTATCTATTTTCTAAAAAAGATTTTATCTTTTACTAAGTTAAAAACGAAATTATATTTTATAAGGATTATATAATTGAAAAAATATTTTTAGGGGTGGTTGAAAAATATTCACACAAGATATTTTAAAAATAAATTTCCACATATATTTTTAAAACAAATCTATTACTATTAATTTAAGATTTTCTTTTAAGAAACTACATCAATCTATTTCCTAACATATATTTTATCTTTTACTAAGTTAAAACGAAATTATATTTTGTAAGGATTATATAATTGAAAAAATAATTTTGGAGGCGGTTGAAAAATATTCACACAAGATAATCACAAAGATATTTATGAATATATTCATCTTGGATTAGGGTTTTGCTTAATCCATACAAAAAAAGGTTCAACCAAAAATAAAATATTGCCTTTTATAATGGAAAATATTAAAACTAAACGATATAATAAAAAAATAACGATAAATCAAATTAAGAAAAATGATATTTTGTGAACATGATAAATCATATTTAAATAGAAATAAATTTTTTTAAGGCTCGTATAAATAAACTAAACAAATTTTCACAAATTATTCTACTAAATACAAGAATTTTAATTTTTTAAGGGTCATATAATTAAAAATAATATCAAATATATGCATAAATAAAATTTTCTTTAGATAAAATGTATTATAAAGAAAATAAGCCAACATAAATCATATCAACTTATTAAAATTACGGGTTAAGATAGAAAAATGATTTATAAAATGTATAAGTAACATGTTTTCTAAATAAATAAAAAAGAAGAAGAAGTATTTAATTAGCAAACACTTTTTAAATCTTAACCTCTTTATTTTTCGGTCTCATTTTTTACCTCTTATTTGATAAAGGAAAATTAGATCTGGCAAACGGGTCGGGTTTGGATTCAGATAGAAAACGGGTTTGGTTAAGCAAGTCGACTCAGTGGGTTTCAAATGTTCGATATTTTTATTATAATAAAAAAAAAATTAACAATATTTTTATAATAAAATATTATTATATTATTATTATTTAATAAAATTCATTATTATTTTTAATTTAAATGAAAGAAAATATGTAAAAAGTGGATCCCTCGACGAGTTTCGAGATGTACGGATCGGTTCAGGTTTGACCCAAACGGCTTCACTGTTTGGTAAGCTTTTGACAAGTCTAGTTAGGATATAATAACATATAAATTCAATATTTTAATATAATTATTTGATCTTTTTCCCCGTACTAGAAATATCTATAATGACACAGAACTTCATCAGTAAATTTTTGACGCTAAAAAAGATTTTTTTTTATAAATTTCAATATTTCTTCTTTGGTAAAAATAAAATTATATGATTATTATACCATTAGACAATAAATAACAAAATATCATACAAAGGTATTCTTTAGTAGTAACCTCAATTTACATAATACAATACGAAAATAAAAAAATCTCAATTTGTACTTTAGATAAAATTAATCTCAACTTTTAAATCAATAAAAAATTAAGAACCCCAACTTAAAATTTATAAACAAAAACAATCAAATTACCATTTCAATTAAATATTTTCTAAATTCGAAGACGAATGTTTTGCAACGTACATAAAACTATGATTATGTGTCATGTTGTTATTGAATTTTCTTAATTTTTAATGAAAAAGTCGTTTGATCTACATTTTGGTCTTCTGGTAAAAGTTGAAAATATTTTAATTAGTTTTTACTAAACAATTAAAGTTTAAGCTTATATTTTTCCCGTGTCGTGTATGCTTTTAGTATGTTTATGTACTTTATTATTTAATTTTTCAAATTATATTTAATTTTTTTAAAGATATAACAAAATAGTTGAACACAATAATAGATTTAAAAATTATTTTCCGAATTCAAAGTAAAATATAAGTGAAACATACCGGACAATATTACACATTCTAATTCATATTTATAGAGTACTAAATTTTTATTTATTAAAATTCATTTGGCCCGTGCGTAGCACGGGTGGGAGGGACTATATATATAATTTTTGGGGGTGGTTGAAAAATATTCACACAAGATAATCACAGAGATATTCCCCATTATATTCATCTTGGGTTGGGCTTTTGCTTGGGCCAAAGGAATAAAAGTCTAATATAAAAGTTTATATTTTTAAAAAGAAATTTTCACATATATTTTTCAATCAAATCTATTACTATTAAATTAAAGATTATCTTTTAAGAAATTACATCAATCTATTTCCTAGTAGAGATTTTATTTTTTACTAAGTTAAAAACGAAATTATATTTTATAAGGATTATATAATTTAAAAAATATTTTTGGGGTGGTTGAAAAATATTCACACAAGATATTTTAAAAAGAAATTTTCACATATATTTTTCAAACAAATCTATTACTATTAAATTAAAAATTATCTTTAAAGAAACTACATCAATTTATTTCCTAATAAAGATTTTATCTTTTACTAAGTTAAAAAAAAAATTATATTTTATAAGGATTATATAATTTAAAAAATATTTTTGGGGTGGTTGAAAAATATTCACACCAGTTGAACTTCCCTAAGACTATGATTGGATGGATAATGGAATGTGTAACAACTCCTTGCTATTCCATTATCATCAATGGTGAACCTAGGGGATTCTTTGAAGGAAAAAGAGGGCTCAGGCAAGGTGACCCTCTTTCACCCTTTTTCTTTGTGATTGTTATGGAAATGTTGCCAAGGAAAATGAGATTGATAAGTAAAAGAAGGGGTTTCAGTTTCCATCCTAAGTGTAAGCAGCTAGGATTGATTAATCTTTCTTTTGCAGATGATTTGCTTATATTTTGCAAGCCTAATAACTCTTCTCTGAGAATGATTAAGGAGTGCTTGACTGAGTTTGGGTTGGAGTCTGGCTTAGTGGCTAATCCAGATAAGACCAAAGTGTTCTTTGGGGGCCTTAGTGTGGAAAGAAAGCAAGAGTGCATTGACTTACTGGGATTTAAGCAAGGATTTTTCCCTTTTAAGTATCTGGGTACTCCTCTTCATTCTAAGAAGCTTAAAGGGAGTGACTATGAGCCTCTTCTTAATAAGCTTAGATTTGTTCTCAATGGAAGGAATGCAAGACATACTTCATATGCTGGGAGAGCTCAGATTGTGAGAGATGTGCTTGAAGGTGTTCTCACATTTTGGATGCAATCCTTGCTCATTCCTAAGAAGATCATTAAGAAGATTGAAGCCATATGTAGAGCATACTTATGGTCTGGACACATTGATAGCAGAAAAGCTTTGGTGGCTTGGAAATCTACCTGTAGAGATTTGGAACAGGGTGGATTGAATTTTAAGGAATTACTTTCCTGGAATAAGTCTCTTCTGAGTAGGCTTATTTTTTATATTCATATTGGCAAAGAAAATTTGTGGACCACTTGGGCTAGACAGAATTTAATGAGAAGACAGGGGATCTGGCATATAGATTCTATTGGTACTAGTTCTTGGATGTGGAAGAGCTTGATTAAAGTTAGAAATGATCTACTTTTGCAACCTCAGACTAGCTCTTTATCTGATCACAGTTTAAGTAGAGCTAATGGCACTCTAAGAAGTGGAGCTTTGCTTGTTGGCTTGCTACTTTGAATAGGCTCCCTACTGCTGCTAAGCTCTATTCCTGGGGCATAATCTCCAGTCCTTTATGTTCTCTGTGAGGGAATGCATAGGAAACTGAGGAACATCTTTGGTTTGATTGTAGAATCATCAAGGAAGTAAGTGCAATTGTACTGAACTGGCAAGGAATAGGTGAAAGGAAGCTGTCTTTGGCTGATTGGTGGAGTTGGTTCTTTGAGTGCACTAAGAAGAACAATAACATCTATCTTAGCAAACTCATGACAGTAGAGAGCATTGTTTACTTTACTTGGAAGATGAGAAATGAAGTCATCTTTCAAGCTAGGCCTATTAATGTTGATCTTTGTGCAAAGGAGATAATAGGTGCTTGTAAGACTAGAATTTTACATAAACTTAGCATAAGGGGTAGGAGAGGTAATGCTATGAGAAGGAGATTACATGTATAGATGCTCCTTTTGGATTGTTAGGATTGACATTGATTGATACCCTTTGATACTCTTTGTAAGTTGAGGATTTTGATCCTTTTCTAATACAAATTTACCATTTGGCTAAAAAAAAAAAATTAATCTCAACTTTTAAATCAATAAAAAGTTAAGAACCCCAACTTAAAATTTATAAACTAAAAACAATCAAATTACAATTTCAATTAAATATTTTCTAAATTCGAAGATGAATGTTTTACAACGTACATAAAATTATTATAATGTGTCATGCTGTTATTGAAATTTCTTAATTTTTATTGAAAAAGTCGTTTAATCTTCATTTTGGTCTTCTGGTAAAAGTTTAAAATATTTTAATTAATTTTTCCTAAACAATTAAAGTTTAAGCCTATATTTTTCCCGTGCAGTGTATGTATTTAGTATGTTTATGTACTTTATTATTTAATTTTTCAAATTATATTTAATTCCTTTAAAGATATAACAAAATAATTGAACACAATAATAGATTTAAAAATTATTATCCGGATTCAAAGTAAAATATAAGTGAAACATACGGGACAATATTACACATTCTAATTCATATTTATAGAGTACTAAATTTTTATTTATTAAAATTCATTTAGCCCGTGCTACGCACGGGCAGGAGGGACTAGTGTATTATGAAAAAGAAGTTAGATCCGGTGAGAATGACATTATCCTACAAATATACGAATATACACATTTCTTTACATTCACATGCACACGTAAGCATGTGCATGTATTTTTCATATATTGTCAAAGACATGCACACACCTGCGATGTGCATGTGATTGTAAAGAAATATGCATGTGAATATTGAAGAGTGTGAATGTATTCGTAATTTATCTCACATATATGAATCTTTTCCTATGAAAATAGTTCTATTCTATTCTTTCTTAATCGCATTATATATTATATGATATTCTTATTTCATTTTAAATATAAAAATTTGATTTATAATAAAAAATTACTATATTTATCTTATAATAAAATATTATTTTCAAAAAGATATTTTAAATTAAATCCCACCCTTAACACCAATATTACACTAGTTAATGTACGTGAGGGAGTGCCCACGAGGAGGTGTAAATTAAATGTCAGGAGGACAAATTATATCTTGTTCATTTGGCTAGCTTGTGACAATAAAGTAATCAACACGTACCATCTCACCACCTGAATTTCACACTAATTTGTTTCTACTCTTCCTCGCTTTGGAATTTGTCTCACGCTCACGTTCATGGCTATTTCACTTGCATTGGATGAACATTTAATTTACCCGATCTGAAAAGATAGTTGAAAATCCAAAAAATGGTGGATGATGGACGGATGTGGATAAAGGATTTTAATTCCTACTCGACCCAATGTATCCGAAATATATAAAATTTTAAATATTTTTAATATAAAAATCACAAATATTTAAACTTTATGTTTTCTAATTTGAATTCTTATGTTGTTTATATATTAAAATATGTTTTACATCTTATATTCTTCTAATATAGTTTATAACAATAACATATTTTGTAATATATGTGTAAAATTACATAAAAAGAATACTTAAAGGTATATAAAGTTATATTTTTCAATGACCCATTGGTGCACCCGACCCACCCGGTCACTCGATTGATGACAAGTGGGTTCACCCGAAAAAATTAATGGACGGGTGATGAAAGTACTCCACCCGTTCATCACCCGACTCATTGTCATCCCTTCCCACCCTCCTCTCCTCACGCCTCTTTCATCGCTTATAGAGCCACTCATCATTTCCCAAAAACAAAGTCTAAAATTAACATAAAATTTATTGGGCCAAGGAATTTCGCCGGTCCAAATTGTCCAAGATTCAAATGTCCAACATAGTTAGGACGAGCCAAGTGAAGGAGCGATATGGAAAGGAAGAGGAACGTTGCAAACATAATATATTGAGTCGAGAGAAATCAAAGGAGGTGCATTGAAGAGAATCAACCAAGGTGATTGTTGTATATTTACTATACCTCCTAGATTTTCGCTGGAAATTTCGCCCAGGATTAGTCTGTTCACGCAACAACATCGAAGGCAGAGAGGGAGCGCCGAAGTTCGACATATAAGAGGGAAAGCAAGGAGGAGAAGGATATAGAAAATTGAGCCCTGAGAAAGCATTTTTGGGCTCAAGCATTATGCCAAACTCGGGTTAAGTAACCCGTTTTGGTTATTGTTTACACAAGATAAGGTAACTAACCTTTTTTCTGCTACACATGCGCCTCCTCTTCTCTCCTCCTCCTTCCTCCTCCTTCTTCACGGCCGGCCTCGCCTACTAGCCTCCTCGCCTCGCCTCCACCACTCGCGCTGCCTCCACACCTCACCTCGCCTTTACATGCCTCGCTTCCGGTAAGTTTAATGAAGCATGTTGCGGCACTTCATAAAATCTCTTAGCTTCTGGGATGAGCATCACGAATTGACATCATCAACAAACCTTCATTATTTCATCTAGAAAGTAATCACGAGAGAAGATTGAGAATAGTCAAACGATAGCAAGTTTTAGGAAAAAAATACTTCGTCACATCTAAAATTCCAATTTGAGGTAAGAATTATTTTGTCATCAAACAATTACATAAATGTGAATGTTCAAACACACGAAAAAATAATTAAAAACACAGATTTTTATGAGTTTCTGGATTTTTGATGACATCATTTGTTAAAAATGAAGAATATGATATCATGTTCCATAGAACAGTAACTCATTGTACAGAGAATCGATGAATCAATAATTTAGTTTTAGAATTTAAATTATGATGACAAACTGTTGTTTAGATACATTTTCAATTCAGAAATTGAACAATGATGACAAAATGTTGCTAATAATACGGATTTTGATGACAAAATAATGATTAGACACAATGTTGGGTTAATATTTGAATTAGATGACAAAATTTAGATGAATATAGAATGATACTTTGAATTGTGATCCTGATGACAATAATATGCTTAGATGAAATACTGATTAGATGTGATATTTTAATGACAAAATTTTGAATGAAGAAAGATGTCGTATAGAATTAGAATTTTGAAGACAAAATACTGGATTAGGATTGGAAATTTGATGACATAATTTTCATGCTTGTATAGTATTGCTTGGAATTTGAATTTTGATGACATGATGTTGCTTAAACAATATTGTTGTTTAGGTTAAGAATTTTGATGACAAAATTTTTATGCCTGCATAATGTATTTTTGATGACAACATGTTTTTAAGAGAAAATATTTATGATAATTAGAATTTTGATGATTCAAAATATTGCTAATATTAATTTTGTTTGAGAATTTCATTATTGTTGTGTGTCGGATGACAGTGGTAAAACTGTGTATAGTTTCTTTATTTAAGAATTTGTTTAAATAATTTATGAGCTTGATGACAAAAGATAATTTGAGAAATTGAATATATATGATATGGATTATTGTGTTATGCACTATGAGTTTGGATTTTTATGACAAAAATATGCTTAGACACAATGTTGACATAGAATTGGAAATTTGATGACAGTATTTTGATGAATATAGAATAATGTTTTGAATTGTAAACATGATGATAATATGATGCCCAGACAGTATTTTTATTTATGAAAGGAAGTTTGATGACAAAATATATTGATAGGTGAATAAAGCTAGTATACAATTTCACTTATGATGACAAAAATTTGATAGAATAAAATTTTAATATGTATTTTTGAAGAATTTTTTTATTCTTGCTCCTTTGAATTTCAAAGGTTTTTGTTTGATGACAGTAGGCAAATTTTCTATAATTTCTTGTTTCTGAAAAATATGATTAAATAATTTTAGTACTTGATGACAGAAGATTTTTGAGAAGTTCATTATTTATTGATAAAAAATTCTCTTGTGTTATGCAGTTAGAAATGAATATTATTATAATTTGTTGTGGAGGAGAATGGAAGATGAAGGACGGATCTAATGTTTATGTTGGAAATCTGGTTTCAAAGGACTTGTTGTTGACATCAACATAGAAATGGAAGCAGCGAAGGATTTGATTGTGCAAAGATTTAAGTTGACGCCACCGGCAAATGAAATTGCACTTTCTCACTTAAATCTTTTCCAGAAAGTAAAGATCCCTTACATTGTTGACACAGAAGAAGACTTCAAATCATTCATAGAAATCAACGAGTCAGCCAAGGTGCAATGGACTTTACCGTTGTATGTGACAGAGGCTAAGAAGATGAACACAACTAAAACCACAATAGGAGGTGAAAATACAGTTTAGTTCCCTTGTAGGTAGATTATGAAATGCAAGCTGGGAGTGAGATAATTGATTGTGAGTCAAGGAACAAAGACACAGAAATGGAAGCATATATGGAGGGTGACAACGCTAATCATGAAGACTCTATTGTGTTCATCCATGTTGGCCAAATTAATTTTGACTTAAAGGAGATGCTAAAAGTTGCACTCAAGAGAGTGACAATGCGTGAGAACATTGTATATAGAGTTAACAAATCAACGCCTAAACTATTTACTGTCAGGTGTGCGGATGAAAACTGCAAGTGGGGGTTGAGAGCATTGGTATTGAAAGACACGCACTTCTATGAGATAAAGAAGTTCAAACAAGAACACACATTCTCCTTTGACTTCAGGTGTGAAAACAAGTACAAGCTAACATACAAGATGGTTGGGGAGCAAATAAAAACAAGGTAATAAAATGAAAACATTCATTTTTCATATGCATAGGTATATTGAATGACAAAAAAAGGTCTCATTACAGTTTGGTTTTTTTTTGTGTATGGATATGAAGGAATGAAAACAGGCCCAAACCCAAAAATCCGGAACAATATGCGCAAAGAACAATGTGTAGATGTAAGCTATTGGAAGGCATTGAAGGAAAAGGAATGGGCACAAAATCTGATTATTAGAGGAACACCAGAAGAAAATTATGGGATGTTGCCAATCTATTGTCACATGATCAAGCAAGTGAACATAGGCACATACACAAAGCTTGAGATTAATGACCAGAGCTGCTTCAAATATGTATTCATAGCAATAGGAGCGCCAATAAGAGGATTCCAACAGATGAGAAAGATACGTACCCATACAATGTTGTAACTTGATGACAGTTCATGTTTATGATTAAAACAAAAACATTAATCATTCCTTCATTGTTCTGTACAAAAAGGTTTGTATGTATATCTATCTAATAACATATAAACTTGACCTCTTGGTTTAGCATTAATGAAGTTTATTAATGAATTTTATTACTTCTAATCCAAAATTGACTTCTTGGTTGACCATTAATGACATATTTTAGTGCATTTTCGGTGATATTTGTCTAAATGTAATCCACGCGTGCTCAAGTTCCCGAAGAACAAATCTGCCGAAACAAATATGATTATTGTGATAAGATATTTCCTTCATTTTCCTCTACGTTGTTTACAGAGTACAATTACTTTCAGGGTTATAATATAAGATTTGTTTTTTCAATTTCATCTCTATTGTTGTATTGGATGATTGGACATGAGAATTTTTTCTCATTCGACTTCTCGCGAATGAAATGATCCTTAAACATTATATATATTAAATAGAAGTTACATAAAAAATATAGTAAGGATAATTATTAAGATTTTTATCGACATAAAATATACTAAAAATTTAAAAATAAACTTTACTTATTTTTTAATAAATTAACCTCTTGGTTTATCTTTAATGAAGTTTATTAACTAATTTTATTATCATTTTAACTTCTAATCTAAAATCGACATCTTGGTTAAGCATTAATGACGTATTTTAGTGCATTTTCGGAAATATTTGTCTAAATGTAATCCACGTATGCTCAAGTGCAGAACAAATCTGCTGAAACAAATATGATTATTGTGATAATATAGTTCCTTCATTTTCCTCTATGTTGTTTACAGAGTACGTTCGGGGTTATAGTAGAAGATTGTATTTTCAGTTTCATCCCTATTGTTGTATTGCATAACCAGACATGAGAAGTTTTTTTCATCCGACTCCTCGCGATTGAAATGATCCCAGAACATTATATATATTATTTGAAATAGAAGTTACATAAAAATTATAGAAAGGATAAATATTAAGATTTTTTTCGACAGAAAATATACTAAAAATTGAAATAAAAAATTTATTTATATATTAATAAATATAGTTATTACAAATCTTTGTTTTCTTTTCGCTTGTTCTCATCAGATCGTCTATAAATTTCTGATTCAAGACATAGATGTGCAAGGATGAAACCATATGAAACTAAACGATAAAAAGGGGCTTGGAAGCAGGTAATACAATATTAAAGAAGTTTCCATATCATGAAGGTATGCATTTGGAGGATGCAACAAGGAGTACGTTTTGTATTTGTTTGGTTCTTAACTGACTTTTTATGGTTGTATACATTCATCTCTATTGGTTGCGAGCTAAGTAATTGCATATGTTATCAGCTTTTTTGCAAAAGAATTGGAAAAATGATCATTTTTCTCTTCGATTTGAAGAATAAGCTTTCCCTTTATTACAAATTAAAGAGCCCGATATGACATGGTAGTGTTGGGTATGATGAATTACTGGATTCCATTAGTTTTGTACCGGTGAGTGTTGTTTCAATTTTCACTTATTTTCTGTTGTATTGGTTGATGGTTGTGAACATGGATCCTCTCAGAAATATGCTTTTGTATGTAATTTAAATTAGGATATTGTTCCGGTTCTAGAAGTATGGTATTCAGTCTAACTAAAAAACGTGGCACTAAGAACTAATTGTTGTGTGCATGTCGCACCGATTTTCTAACTAATCTGCAACACATCGTCGAGATAGATAGAGGTTCATAAGATCGTGTATATCTCACAAGTAAATTGGAAAAAAATCAATGGTTTTTGGGAATAAGGCTCACGAGTATATATTGCCTCAAGTTGATTTTTTTTATATAAATATCAATTACTAAAGAAGAAGATATCTTTACACCCACCATTATTTTTATATTATCAACACATCAACATGTGTGTTTCTAAAGAGATAGAGTTCAATAGATTTACTCTTACTAATTATCATATAACTTTACGACCCAATTTGATTAACATTTCATTGTACAGCTGAGTTTCAAACCAAACTTTTATGTTCCAAAACTATGGAAGATAGGCCCTATCTTTGCTTATATATAAGTTGATCATTTTGAACCGTCTCATTCGAACATCGAGTTTCCAGTACTATGAATTTGTATTTGGATCACTTTGTAGAAGCTTACCTTAATAAAATTTCAGATGACCACTGCCATATAAGACCAAAAAAATACTTAATACTACATGACGGAAAAACACATCTCAATAGAAATATACACAAAGTCTAGAATCGTATAAAAATGTAAAATAACTTCATAAATTACTCGAGCATTGTACAAGAACACAATACACAATGATTGAAATCAAGGTACCCTTAATTATACCCAAAAGTTGATAATAAAATTTGTAAAATAATCAAAGATAACTTATATCTTAATGATTAAAATTGTGCATTTATTTTGACTTACAATGATATTTAAACATGTAAATAATATAATGATTTGGGGCAGTCAACGTGAAACCTTCTTCTTTTTACATTTATTGAGACAAAAAAACATTTCTCATTACGAAACTCATACACTATGTCTAAACTACATATACTATACACTACTCTGTATACTATTGTTATTGCTGTTGAAATGATATATGATATTCAATTAGAGACATTATGAATTGCACTCTATTCTATCATTCTACTTTATCACAAACAATATAGATAATGATACATTTGCTATTAATTTGCCTGACAATTACAGCCATTATAAAACCTGAAATACAAGCTTTAAAAAACGCACTTCCGTTAAAACACTACTACAAAGGGGCCGTGCATCGCACGACCTCCGTAGGGCTAGTTATGAATTAATAACAAACTTAAAAGTATAGAATAATTAATGAATTTATTAGGGTTGGGAACTTTCGGTTCTTGATGATTTTCTAGCCTACCCACAGAGTAAAAAAAAATTTAGTTCAGGTTCGGTTCCTGATTTTTTTCACATGAACCTGGCAATACCTGAACCGATATTTTCTCGGTTCCTCGGTTAATTTACAAATCTTATAAATTGCATAAAATTGAACCTCTAAGCCATGTTTCAGGCTCATTAATAAGCATGTTCTTAAGACTTTGTTCAAACTCCACACACAGTGACACACACATTAATACATCAACTAAAAGTCTAAAAAAATACATAATTCATATGAAGCAAAACAAATTCAACAACACACCAACACTTATACTTTATAGTTGATTCACTTGCCTCAGTTCAACAACAGTAAAAGTCTTCAAAAACAATAAAACTTTATCTCAAAATAACACTGAAAGCAACAACTCAATAAGATTGACTTAAAAACATCACAATTCCAACAATAAATTCAATTGTAACTCAAAAAATCAACCAAGTGCACCAGCAAATTCATTCAATATATTTTAAATTTTAAATTTTGAAGTTGGATTGAATACATTAAACAATTCGTACTTGAGGCTCGTTTCTTTGTGAAGAATTGGTGGACATCCGAATTAGGGGTTGATGCAGACGTCATTAGGGTTGAGAATTCGATTTGGGGCTTTCAAATTTGGTCTTGAAATAATTATGAATGAGAACGAGGCTCGAATCTATGTTTCAAATGAATAATTAGAGTTTTTCGGACTCGAATTTGGGAGAGATTAAGATATTAGGGTTAGGGTCGAGAGAGAAATCGAGGATGACGGCAGGTTTCGAATTATAATTTGACTTAAATTTAAATTAGGGTATATATTAATTTTTTTTATTAGTATTTCGGTTTTTCGGTTCCTTGCTCAATCCCAATTTTAGGAACCGTACCCGAACCGCGATTCTGACCTAGAAAGCGACCCGTGATAAATGTATGATTCAAATTCTAATACCTGAACCGAACCGCACCAAAATCTGTCGTTCGGGTCTGTTCTTCGGTTCCTCGGGTACAAAGTCCCAGCCCTAGAATTTACAATACTGGTTTCTAAAAATTAAGGGCCAATGGGACAATTGATGACAATTTTTATAGAATAAAATTCTTCAAGATCTATTGATAAGAAAATTTGTTGAGGATAGAATGATCAAAAAATTTAATTAAAAATATGTTGCTCGATGACAAAATCTATTGAAGACAGAATGATGTAAAAATGAATTAAAAAGAGGTTGCGTCGTAACTAATTTTTAATGGAAATGAAATGAGGCTCGCAAAGCGCGCTTCATCAGAAATATAAATAAGACGACAATATATATTAGTTAGGGTATGGATGACAATACGTTTTCAAATTAAAAAAAAAAGGATGAATGATTACAGGTTTATAATTTGTCATACACATGAATTTATGATACTAATTTCAGAAAATTAAAGACAAATAGGATGCTTGATGACAATATTATTAAAAAAAATCTTGAAGGTGTATTGATGACATAATGCTTTAAATAAGACAAAGCATGGTAGGGTGCATGATGACATTTTTTATAATTAGAAAATAAATACAATGAATTATATTGTCTTTCTTTAGGAATTTGTTAACATTATTAAAAATGAGACCTTTCTTTTGAAGTTAATCATTGTGGAGGTACATATCTTCATACAAAGTACAAGGGGGCACCTATTAATTGTATCTGTGCAGGATGCAAACCACAAAATTTACCCCCTAGCATATGAAATTGTTGATTCAGAAAATGATGCGTCTTGGACATTCTTCTTCCAACAACTTATTAAAGTGATTCCTAGTTAAGAGGAGTTGGTGATTATGTCTGATAGACATCTCAGTATTATCAAGGAAGTGGAGACGATATATACATCAGCCAAGCATTGTGTGTGTAGAAGATATGTAGATCAAAACCACAACCAAAAGAGTAAGGAAAGGGGTGTGCACAAACTCTTTGCTTTGGCTGCAAACAGTTATACAAGAAGGGAATTTGAGGAAAACTACAAGAAGATATGTGCAATAAATCAAGATATGGGGAATTACTTTGTTAATGCCAAATTTAAGAACTAGGCTAGATCCCATTGCAAGGGAGACATGTACAACCTAATGACTACACACAATTAAGAGACGATTAATAAGGTGCTAATAGAGGCAAGGTCATTTCAAGTTGTTCCTCTATTGGAGTGTGTTAGAGATATGATAACAAGGTGGTTCAGTGAAAGGCGCAACAAAATACAAGAAACCCTGAGCAAAGTGGTGCCACCAAATAGTGAAGAAATACTTCAAAAGAGGCATAAGTTATCCAAGAGATTTGAAGTGAGGGCGCTGAATGGATTCCAATACCAAGTGATTGGATGATATTTCTATGGAGTTGGGGATTTAGCAAAAAAAGTTGTTCTTGCAGAGTGTTTGATTTAGACCATATTCCTTGTGTAGATGGAATAGCAGCAATGCAGAAGGCAAAGGTGAAGGTGACAAAATTTGTGAGTAAGTATTACAGATTTGAGAATTGGTTCAATTCTTACAAAGAGACAATTTACCTTGTGCCTAGACAGACTGAAGATATGATTCCAAAGAAGATTATGAGAATACAATGTCATCCTTCCAAGGTAGAGACACAAAAAGGAAAACTAAAGAAGAAAAGAATACCATCTATGGGTGAGTTTGCATATCATAGCAAGAAGAGGTGTAGACCACGAAGACCCGCAAGATGCAGTATGTATATGTGGATCCACTGGACACAATAGAACCTTGTGCATGAACAAAACACCAGAAGTCAGAAGTTCTTCATTGGTTCTTGAATAGTTTGTTCATAAAAAACATTTATACATATAAAGCTTGCATTACTTGCATTTGTTTTGATTGAACAAGGTTTGGATGACAATTCACATTGTTATTACAATTAATAAATGATGGACTATTGGCATAATATATTGAATAACAGGTAATGGCTCTGAAACATTATTAATTGCTGAAAAACAGATGAAGCTTGATGGCAGATGAAGCTTGATGGCAGATGAAGGTTGATGACAGTTGATTTACTGAAAACCAAAGCACTGTCATCAAGCTCTATCACAATTTGATGAGAAGCGCAATGAAGCACGCTATGCGTCCTTTATAAGATTAATATAAAAAAATTAAAAAACATTTGATGACAAACGACATAATACAAATAAAACCATGATTAACAGGTGATGACAATTTAGACTTTTAGTATATTGATAAAAAAGTTCAGTTATTGCAATCATAACTTAAAATAAACAGGATATAAGATTCAAAATTACTAAACATTTGATGATAAATGAACATAAATAAAAATTCAATAATTGTCATACAAAAATAAGAATAAGACAAATGCTTTTTATGGGATAAGTTCGAACATACATTGAACTTACATAAAAAGACATAAATAAAAAAAGACCTAGAAAGCTAGATCTCAACAACACTTGGATAACCCTTAAAACAAAACCCCCATACCTAGATGACAACAAAAAGACCCACAAAAGTTAAACACCTCTTCTGACAACCCTAACCTGATGCAAAAGATAATTAACACTTAGCTCCAACAATTAAAATAGGAGAGCTTGATCCTTCTCTACTCTATTGTCTTCAAAAAACTTCCTCCATCCTCTACCGAACCTGTAGGAATTGTTTGGATTCCCATTGTCACTGAATTTCACCATTACTTCCCATATTTTTTCTGAACCTTCTGCATACAAGGTGATTTCCATATCTTTCAACTCCTTAAGAAATTTATTTACATTGTCAAAAGGGATTGGATGGACACATAAAACTGAAAAAGATTAAAATTTAAAAGACAAGATGAATAGATAAGGAAGCAACATAAAAGATGAAATTTTACCAATCGACAATCATTTTCCACAAATGATTTCTTCATCTCAACAAGAAAGGTCCTATCCCAGTTAATTTCTTCACAGTTAGGGGCTCTAACATTACCTTGGTGATATGCCATTGTGAGGAAGACTGTGACAAAAAAGAGAAAAAAGTGAGTGTGACTGAACCAACAAAGAAGAAACAAAAAAATGGACAAAATCAAATGCTTACCTTATCCTGGTTTCTTCTGTTGAAAAACATGAAATTCGAATGAAAGAAGATGATTTTCTGCAATGGAAGAAGATGTATATATAGAAGAGGAGTTAGGTTTTCCTAACATATATTAATTTGGTCAACACACATTTATTATTGCTAGGTTAGGTCTGCATTGATATCTCTAGCAACTTTTAAAACAACCTAATTTTCTCACCAAGGCATGGTGAATATGAAAATTGTACCTATGCACAAGAAAGCTTAAAACAATGCCCAAAAGGCTACCATTTCCAAACTACAAAAAAACAAATGTCAAGATTAAAACTCACATCATTTTTAAATATATAACTTACATTACTTGCAATTGTTATGATTGAACAAGGTTTGAATGACAATTTAAATTCTTGTTACTATTAAAAAATGATGGATTGTTGCAAATATATATTCAATAACAGATAAATGATGGATTGATGAAAATACATGAAGGTTGATGAAAAATGAAGGGTGATAACAGTTAAATTACTGAATACAACATCACTGTGATCAAGCTTTATCACAATTTGATGAGAAGAACAATAAAATTGCGTAGATTAGTATAAAAAATAAAACAAAATTGAAAATTTAATAGATTAGAATGATATGATGAAAGAACAATATTAAAAGTATATGACAAATTAAAACATTTACTCAATTGATAAAATTTTGAGTTATTCTAATCATATATTAAAATAAAAATGATGTAGATTCAACATTAATAACACTTGATGACAAATGAACGTTGATGACAATTCATTAACTAAACAAAAAGATTTGTCATCAAACTTTATCACAATTGAGTGAGAGGCAAATGAAGCACGCTTCATAAGATAACTATTAAAAGATAACAATCATTGACAATGATCTTAACTACATAGTAAAAAATGATGATAGTGTAATAATAATCTTTGACAATATTTGACAGTTCATAAGATTAACGTGCTTCATAATAAAATTTTATGATAGTGTAATAATCAAATTACATAGGAAAATTTTGTCTTACAGAATAAAACGAAACTCTATGACAATACAAGACTATATGGTAGAACACAAAAAAAGGATGAAAAAATTATTTTACACAATGATTGATAAGATGTAGGGACAAAAAAGAAACATTTTATTTAATTGTGATCACTAAAATGAGAATTCAAGCAAACTGTCGTCATTACAAGCAAAGTGTCATCTAAAAAGTACAAAACCACACATATTATCCAAATTGTCTTACACATCCTAAAACAAAATGTCATCCATGATCGACCTATGAACAAACTTACAAAAATGAAAAGGCACAATGAACAAAATCATTTCTTGGGCTTGGTACGAGCAAGCGGAAGTGGCTTCCACATCAACTCTCCATGAAAAAGTTTAATGGTCATCTTCTCCCTTAGGTTCCTCAGATGATCATCATCCAACTCATCCAACGACCTCCCAAACGCAAAAGATTCTATTTACTTGATTGTAAAGAGACCACAATTACCACTGTCAACATAAAAAGGAAAAGAAAAAAGGGGAGGCAGTGTAAGATTGTGAAAATAAACACAAAAGACATTACAAAAGTTATAGAATACCTGCAAAGGGATAATGAATACATACCCTACATCTTGGGGAAGAGAAGGGTGCCTACTGAGAGTGAAATCAGTGTCAAGGCTTCCTAGGTGTTGAAACATCCCACTTCTTTTTAACAAAACAGGGAGTAATTCGCAAAGAGGACCAAGAGATTCATTGATGAAATCATCCGTGTAGAAACTAGCTATGGAATCCTTCATATACAAACAGTCCAAAGCAGTGACATGCTTCTTAATCAGGCCGTTAAAACACTTGGAATAATTACGTTTTTGCTCCATAACATTTCTTTCTCTTTAAAAAAGAGCACCAACTTTTATAACGTTTTGATTTAGTCCACAACTTTTATAATTTAGCATGAATGAAAATCGAGAAAAACATTGAATATGTGAGAATGTGATTAGTAATTCAACATGAATGTATCAAATCGAGAAAGACACTGAAGTGTTCATGTAGTTGTAAACAAATTGTCATTTGATATTGTTGTTAATATGTTATCATTAGTTGTATTCAATCTTTTTAAACAACTAAATTAGTTTCTAGTAAGATAAATTATATATTTGCAAATTTATAGGTTAAGGTAAATTAGTTTTGAGCAGAATAAACTATATATTTGAAAATTTAGAGGTTGAATTAACCCACGAGGACTACATTAGTTGAAGTTAAAACATAAACCAAATATTTTAAATTTTAATATGATGATCAAAACCATGTATTTAACATGCTTAGTGTCACCAATATTCGAGTTTTGGAGTTAGCATTGAGACGTCCCTGTTCAAATGAATGTTACTATGCACTCTAATTGTGTGTAAGAGTATAGCATCAAATGCTTGGTGACCGTCACCTAGCGCAATTTCTACAGCTATGCCATTGGGTTGTGCATCTCCACTCCCCCTTAAGTACCTCAATATCTTACATTCATCGACCTTCCTTGCATACTAGAAGCTAATCTCCTGCACAACCTCATATAGCCATATCTACAAGGTTTACAACAATCAATCTTATTATATAGATACTACAAAATATTAAACATATATTAATGATGCAGGATTTCATAATACCTGAAACATTAATCGACATCCATACACATTATATACGAACCTATTATCCTCTTTAGGAATTTATGTCCGTATAGGCATCCCGGTAACCTCACCACCTCGAACAAAAAGGTCTACTTTTTTTTTGAAGTGCTTTCGGCATGGACTCCAATATACTGTTATAAACTACCCTTCTCCGAGGGAATACATTGAAACGTTCCTCGTCCAAAACCAGACTTGCCACCCATGATCTTACACGACACTTGGGATCACACCTGAGGAGGATATCTGTGACTACCATTAAATTAGCAAGGAACAACTTGTTTCGAGATTCCTTAGGGCATTCCATGAATGTCATTGGTATGTCCTTTATTGTACATTTTGTTTTTCTCGGAAGCTGATTAACAATGTCCTTGTTAGTTTAAAGTCATCATCACACATCCCTTTGCGATAATTTAAACCATTGACAAGTGCAAACTCCTTCACAGAAAATCTCAAGGGTTTTCCGTGGAGCATGAACCACGCTTCATGCTTCTTTTCACACTTCAATTGTCGTATCATTACATGATGGACAAGTGGTGATGAAAATGGAACTCGGGTGCCTAACTTCAAAACAGGTCCTAATGGACCATTAAACATTTTATCCCAATCACTGCTAAGTAGGCTCTTCTGAATCATCCCGATGATCGACATCTTCGAAAATTGGTTCACCCTACCATGACACAATGACATGTCCCCAAAACCTATACTGAAACTGAGGAAACCAACATAAAGATAATATCACATGAGGATTTAGTATCTATTTCATCCGAGTTTCACATTTCAAATCCATCTCCTTCATCTCAGGATTTATCTAATCCTAGTCGGGAATTCTCTCATTTGATTTGAAAGTTTCTTGCATTCTTTACTTGCACATTGTTATACACTTAGAAAAGTAGATAAAACTTGCAACAACCTAAACCATACATGAAGCTTCTCCTACCTATATCTTCCAACTCTCATTAATTTTGCACCATTCTTTCAACTAAAATACACATAGGAGTTTATCAGCTCAAATCATTACTTCTAGCTTTTTCATGATTCAATGAGAATAATTTAACATATGAAATGTACACTTTAAATGACGCAGATGAACTTACCTGACTTCCCTCATCTGATCCTCTTCTCCCTTTATTGCGGTTCTGCCTCGAAACACTGGACTTCTGATTTCCCGGTACCATCTTCAAAAATTCAAATCTATACAATGAAAATAGGAATTTACGGATTAAAGCCAAAACAAATTAATCAAGCTTTAGAGGTCAGTTCGTACTCTGACCTCTATACAAGTAGGATCCAGGTACTGGTTGTTCTTCAACAAACCCGAAACCAACTAATTAAAAATTCCAGCTTCCTCTCACAAATAAATGGACATCGAACTTGTCCACAACTCAAAGATTAAGTAAAGCAATATGAACACCGCACTTCGAGATGCGCCGAAATCACCGCTTCTAGTTCTTCTTTACCGGTTTCAAAGGCTACGAATAACCGATTTCACTCGACACAATCAAAATCCTTCCTTAACCTTTCAAACGTGGAAACAAAATTTAGCCTATCGATTTAATCTTCTACAATGTTCGATGGTATTACCTATTTTCAATTCATTAATCTTTTACCTTTTCATAAATGAAAATATAAACTTTAAAATTTCAAATTTCAGTTTAAAGCTTTAATTTCTTATTGTTTTTAATCTTAAATTAATAGGTTCCTTTCATTTTCAATTACATTGTCGAAAAGCTTATTCATTTTTAATTTGATTTGCCATTTTTCTTTTGACATTTTCACCGAAACTAGCTTTATTCCCGCGCCATGCGCGAAATTTGTACAACGATTTTTATAACTATGTATATATAAATAGCGATACCATTAATATAAATAAAAGTATGCATTATATAATTATATTGATTTTATTGATTTAAATCAATAATTTATATATAAAAGAAATATCAATTGATTTATAATCTTTTATATTGATATATAAATAAGGAAATGATATCAATAGCGTTAGGATAATGATCTTTATATATATTTTAATCTATTTGTTTTTAAATAAGGAAATTATATAATTAGATTTAGGTTAATTATCTTCAAATATAAATATTTAATTTTTATTTTTGGAAAAAATGAGATGTGTCTTGATAACGTGATATAGATTATTCAAGAATAGGTGAGATGACCTGGTTGATTAGTATAGTGTTGCTTTAGAAGTAGTTATATTGAGATTAATCTCATACTCCCTCCGTCCCTTAATGTTCTTCTCATTTCATTTTGACACATTTGCCGAAACACGTTTTGCGTCGTTAATATCTCTTATTATATCTTTCTAAAAATTATAAAATTTTGATATTGTTAAAGTACTCAATGAGACGAACAAAACAAGATCCCGCATGACCATGTTTGTTTTTATAGATTGAGAATAATCGAGCAAATTGTATTGAATTATAAGTAGGGTAAAAATTAAAGATAGGAAGAACATTAGCGGAGGGAGAGACTAACTTTTACCAGTCGAGCAAACAAGCGTATCCCGAGTTACAATTTTTCTCTTCTTTTCAACAACCCACACTGTTCAAATCGAAGAGTTTCCGATCTTCGAACGAACTACTGTTTGTTCAATCTGGTAACAGTTTCATCGCAATGGCGGATCGGAAGAAGGAAGGGTTACTCACTTACCTTTATCTTCTTATCTACATCGCGCTCTCAAGTGGCCAGATCTTCTTCAATAAGGTCATCTCATCTTCTTCGTTCTAATTCTTATCGAAAACTAGGTTATTTCTTGTTGCTTTTGGCAAGTGATTTCGATTCTGTTGAATTGATAGTTCGTTTTATTTGAGAAATTTGTTAGCTCCGTATATTTGGGTTGGTTCTTCCCGTTTTTGTTAGAATGATTTGTAGAGCAAACTAATAGATTGATTGTAGCTTGAATTGTTTGGCTATACTCTGGTTAAGACATTTTACTCCAAATTGATTATTACAAGAAGATTGGGCACCTGTAAGTAGTTTTTTATATAAAAAAGCCACCAAAACCTATATGGAATCTTTAACCTCTCTAGTCAATTTAAGTCCAATTGCACCTTCCCTTTCTTCACTACTGAAAGTGATTGAGGTCATATGTGAAATTTTGAAGAAATGAGGTGGAAATACGTGGTTTGACTTAGCATTTGGGGTTGAAGTTTCTCTATCTATGCACAGTATCTTTTGTTTTTGGACTAAGCTCTTAAATCTCCGTACTGCTGTTTCGGAACCTCATTGCCGATGAAGGGTAGCAAATGGTATGCAATTACCTTGAGTTTACAAAGGATTCTGGTATACTGGCTTGAATACTTTGTGGTTTCTTCTTTTTGAAGTGCTTAACTTAAAGAACTATATTATTCAAAATTATGTTGTGTCTATGAACATAAATGTAAATAAAAACTCATATATCAGGTTTTTAGGTGTTATGACACAATGAGTCATCCCATATGATGCATGAACTACCTTGTGCTTCTAAGATGTGTTGTGACAAACTTGAGTTGTTTCAACTATAAATGCAGTGGGTTTTGTCGTCCAAGGAAATCAACTTCCCATATCCTCTTGCATTGACTCTACTTCACATGGTCTTCTCCTCTGTACTGTGTTTCCTCCTCACCAAAGGTTTCAAGGTAGTTGTTAATGATACCGACAGTCTTTATCTTACTTATTTTCATCAAATTTGTATGATTTTTCTACTCATGCTTTAATTTGTGTCAGGTTTTGAAGGTTGAAGAAGGGATGACCTTGGATATGTAAGAACTGAGTACACAGCTAGACATGTTATCTAAACTTGTTTTCATTTTGAATTTATCGATTTAAATATGTATACATGATTGAAATGTGTTTCATAAGTTGTATACTAAGGATCAGATACACCACTAATCATTCATCATTTTAAAAGGAAACATGGGAAACTTTGCAAAAATTCTAGTTGTGAGTGACATGTAGTTCCTATTTAGCACAATTTTGTGAACAGAGCCTGCAGATTTGATGCATTATGAAGAATTTCTTGCTAGTCTGAGCCAAGAAATTTGAATTGCTCCTGTTGCTTAGATGCACAATAGGTATGTTAAGATTTTATTAGAATCTAAGATGAACAGAGAAAGTGAAATCGTTGGTTCGATACTTACGTATTGAAATTCAGTCAGGGTATATGACATTTTTTTTTAACTTCTGATTGGTGGGATTCTGATTCTATCCCCTTCCTTTGAATAGCTGTTTTTTCGAACTTCTTTTTACTTGGTCAACTATCGTGCAACTGTAAAGAAAGGAGTTGATTGCAGTCTATGTTTCTGTAGCTCTTTAAAATCTTTCATGTAACAAGTGGATTTATTCAAAAGAATTTGAATAAAGGCTGTTTTCAGCAAGAAAACAATTTGAAAATATCTACAGATCTACATTCATTTATCCGCTGCATCTTTGTGGAGACAGTTAAATCCTGGAGTCTAGACAATGTGCTCGATAAAGAATGAGTCTAGTGTAGGCCTCATTGGTCATGTAGAATAGAGACAAAAATGGGTTTGTGTGTAGTTCTGTCATGATTACATGTCATTTCCAAAACTAAGTCTATCGGTTATACTATCCTTGTATTCTTGCACTATCTTAAATTATCCAAGTTTTTATTCATCCTAAATTGTAAAAGCTCGTGTTTTTCCTGTAGATATGTGACATCAGTCATCCCTATTGGTGCAATGTTTGCACTGACACTTTGGCTGGGAAATACTGCATATTTGTACATTTCTGTTGCATTTGCTCAAATGCTGAAGGCAATAAGTAAGTCAGTTATTTCTTGGATGCTGTTATGCACTTCATCATGCTCATTCCTGTACATGGAAAATTTTCTTTTATGTCAAGCAAATAGGACATAGCATATTCAGTTTGATATTTGTACATCTGTAATACTAAGTATGTCAATGTGAGATATGCAGTGCCTGTAGCTGTGTTCGTTCTGGGAGTGGCTGCAGGACTAGAAGTGATGAGCTGCAGAATGCTTCTGATAATGTCGGTTATAAGTTTCGGTGTTGTGGTCGCTTCATATGGTGAAATCAACGTAAACTGGGTTGGTGTTGTTTACCAAATGGGAGGCGTGGTTGGCGAAGCTTTAAGGCTTATCTTCATGGAGATACTGGTTAAAAGGAAAGGTCTAAAGATGAATCCCATTTCTTTTATGTACTATGTTAGTCCCTGCAGGTATTTATAACTGTTTTATGTTATAAAACAACAATATGTGTGGCTGTATGCATAAATAGGCCCTCTTAGTAATCTGCATCATTATCTCATGCAGTGCCATTTGCCTATTCATTCCATGGATATTCCTGGAGAAGCCAAAGATGGATGCAAGTGGAACCTGGGGTTTCCCCCCTGTTGTATTGGCGCTGAATTCCTTATGTACTTTTGCTCTAAACCTATCGGTATTCCTCGTGATCTCACACACTAGCGCACTTACCATTCGTGTTGCTGGGGTGGTCAAGGATTGGGTGGTTGTCTTGCTATCAGCCCTTCTCTTTGCCGATACAAAGCTCACAACGATCAATTTGATTGGCTATGGAATTGGTAAAACTTCTTACTCACTTTTAACTGTTTCTGGGAAACCTTGGTTTTCTTTTTTGATGAATTGGGAACTGTAGTTTACTTGGTTATAAACCTTGTTTCGATGCAGCTATTAGCGGAGTTGCAGCATATAACAATTACAAGCTGAAAAAAGAAGCTTCTCATGGCATTTTAAAGGAGCCTCAACCTGAGGAGTCCTTACCAATGGTCGCATCCTCTGAAGCAAGCAGTTAGTTGTTGTACAGGCACAAATATGTAAACGAAATACAGTCACAGGTATCTTTAAATGTGAGTTATAGCCCAATCAATTCGATTTTAAATGAAAAAACTAAAAAACCAACATGATACACTATAGTTGAGCAACGTTCGTCAAATTCCGAATTTTAAAGACCTGGGTCTATTCAGCTATAACTGCATGAGTACTAGACTATGCCCTTGGAATTTTGTATTGGGATGTAGAATATAAAATGAACCAAGTTCAGTTGTTCTGCTTTTTACAGCTTGCTGAATTAGTCTTCGTTGGCACTGGAAGCTGATTGATGAATAATTCAAGGATCTTGAACCTGAAAATCTTGGTGATAGTTGTCAGAGATCTGTAGTAATAGTCCTGATGAAGAAGAATATTCTTTTATTTAGGAAAAATTTCAAGTGTATATCACGTGAACACCGAGTTGTATCCATACGAACTCAATTGAATATGCTGTATAGTTGTAGGTATGAAGTATACTATCCTCACACACTGGCTTGACTTGAATTGGTTAAAGAGTTGTGAATCATCCATATGGTGATATCCGTTTTCTTTTTATCTTCTGATGCAATATAAGTTTATTTTATAAAACCTTAAACACCCAAGCTTTTTACAAAATTTGCATGTATATGACACTGGGAAAGTGTGCAGGTTGATACAAAGGGGACGATAACCTGTTTTTGTTCGACATTCCTGTTGTTGATGGTATTCTTAGATTGTAGGCTGATGATTCTCTTCTCTTGTTATATGCATTGGACATTGATGATATGCTTAAAACGTCTCCATTCCAACTGTGTGTTTCGATTGCTAAGCAAGAGTTTGGAGAGAAGCCTTATGTTGGGTTTGTTTGTGTATATAAACTAGTGTTCGTCCCATGCCTTTCGGAGACTTAAATTGTATGTTTTACGAAAATCATCTGTCTAAAAAGTTCACAAAACATTTAAAATATAATTTGTTTGAGAATTCAGCAAAAATACATGGTTTCAAAAGCACGTGGAATATACGAGTATCTTTAGTTTAGCAAGCAAGATTCTTGAAAAAATATGGGACAACTTCGAAGTAGGTTAAAGTTCGGATGAGTCAACGATAGATCACGAGACAATGGAATCAGATTTAACAAAACCCTTGTGGAAACATCAAGATCAAAACAATTGTTTAGTGTAGATTATTGTACGCATGTGTATATGTGAAATTTGGAACAATGATGTTATTTTGTAGTTATACCCCTGGATGCAATGTTGTTCAATATAATTAAAAAATTCATAACTTGACAGTAATTAATTATACACCTGTATACATTGCTGCAACAAAATATAATCACATTAAAGAAATTTATCTACTAAACGTTACATTTAAACAACATTTTGTACACTAAACTCAAATCTAGATAATCTTTAAACGCCACCTGAGGCTACTTCCATTCCTTTCCAATAGTTTATCAATTTTGGCGAGAACATAGTTTTGCAACTGCTCGTCGGAAAGTTGTAGATCTCCAAAAAGTTCATGACGATTATGCAGTTGGATCAAGCATTACATCAATTTATGAAAACTTATGGCCATAAACATGATGAGAGATGACAATATTTGTCAAACCAACAGTTGTAATACGAAATTTAATAGCCTATAACTGATATTTATTGCAATACAAAGTAAAAACATTAAACATAACAATGAATAGGTAGAGGACCTTACGTGCTTTAACTTCTCCGAAGATATTGTTTTTCATCAAATCGTTAATCATTTGATCAAGCTTGATCTTGAACATCTTGACAACGACATTTGGACGATCCTGAGCGGTCAGTCCCCGGGCTTTCACGTATCTCGAAATGTCACTTGGTAATCATCTTCATAACGCGGTAAAGATGTTTTTCTGCACTCTTGCGGTTTTTTGAGCTAGTAGCGACACCCTTGCCTTTATCTTGTTTAGAAGCCTTGCTAGTAGTTTTTTTACTTGCAGGTTTCGTTGCCGCTTTCTTTGTCACTTCCGTTTTAGCTTTGCTTGAAGTGTTGGTTTCAAAGGTGCATTGTCCTTATTTGTTGATCTTGTTGGCATACCTTTTCTCCCCATAGCTGAACCTGTCAATTGTATTAAAACACAATGTATGAGTTTATTAGAAAAGGCCAAGTCTGAACAGATATTGCAAAATCTTAAACAAAAGATAACAACTAAATCTCTTATATGTCAACAAAGAAACAAATATGACTTATAAATTCCTAATCCTCTCCTCAGACAAAGTGTTGGACAATCCCTGACATTGTGCTTCTTCAAGTACTTCTTAGTCACGTGAAAATGGAAATGGAATAGTAACTCCTAACTGTTACGTGTACAACCAATTCCAACATCAAACATATGCATATCAATCCGAAATTTAATTTTTCAGTTTCATATCTCCTCAGGAAGTTCCCAAACTGAAGTTCCATTGAAGAAATGGTAAAACCTAATCTAATAAACAATTACAAGTCTTTGAATTCATTATCACAAATGAGATACGAAATTCCTAAATTCAGGAAGAGAATAAGGAGTTCAGGAAGAGAAGAAGGAGAAGAGAAGATGTGCATCGAAATCCCTAAAGCAACATAGTTGAGGGAGGAGAGGAGAATATGTTACCGGAATTTGGATGTGCAGCGTCGAGCTTGTCGGTGGCGCGCCGAGGGGTGGTCGTGAGGAAGAGAGCCGAGGTGGATCTACACGGCGACATTCAAGGAGGAAGGAGAGAGTCAGGGAAGAGGCTTGAAGGGAATTTAGGTTTTAGAGAGATAAAGAGAGGGAAGGGTAATTGCTTTAAGTATGTGGTCGGAATTTTAAGAAAGACATATAAAAAATACAGCATGTTCTACGGCCGTATAAAATTTCACAAAGAGGAGAGTATGGCATGAAAAATCCAGAAATATATACGTTCGTATAAAATTTCACAAAGAGGAAAGTGGCATGGAAAATTCAGCATGTTACACGGTCGTATAAAATTTCACAAATAGGATCCTGCACAATCCAGTGTCTTAGAACGAATATAATACCCGTATAAACTTTTACAACCATTTTCTAGCTTTGGAAACATCTTCCATAATACGTATGATTTTCATATTATATCTTATGATCATTAAGCAATAAACAGTATATGGTAACAAACTTTTAAAATTCAAAAATTAAATCTCTTGATATCTTTTTGTTTTTATATAAAAACTTATCTGTTACAACTACTTGAAAGATTCTTTAATATTTTAACATTTTGTATTACTTATCAAGGTGATTCGAGATATGATATTAGATACTATACATTTATATGTAATCGAAATATTCTATATTTATATGTAACCGATGCTTCCTCTTTCGAGCACAATTATGGTAGAACCACTTTCCTTTATATAGTAATGTAATCAGAAAACATATAAAAATCTAAAAATTAGAGAAAGAAGTGTGAAAAAAAAAGAAACATGTGGGATAAAGATTTTAGTAACTGAGACATTACCTACAGGCTACTGGCAAAATATAAATTTGGAATTGAAGCTAAACTCTAACCTTTCTTCTTCCATTCTCAAGCAAAGCATCCCCTTTGCTATATGTTATTTGTATTCTCATTAAGGTAAAAGGCGATCGAATTGAAGCCAAAATCCTAGAGTAACCTTTGTTGAGTTTCAAAAGGCAATGTTATTAATACTCCCCTAGAATTCCCATTTATGTGCCTGGTTCCGGTTTTTTGTGTCGTTTAAAATAAATACGGGTGACTTTCATTAAAAAAGTGACAAATAATAGTTGGTGATTTAGTGGAATAACTTCTAATTCCAATATACCTTAAGTCGATCTCTCTGTTCATTCGTTACAACAATTTGCTTGCAAGACTATTGTTTCCTTCCCTTTAGAAATCCTAGGCTCCCTTATTTCATGATTTTATTCTACTTACTAATTTTGTAGGGAAAAAGTATTGGATATATTAATCATTTTCCCTTGTTCACTTTTCTACCTCACCTTATGCTTTATCGAAGAAACAACCAAAATTTTAGAATAAATGTCTTAATACACATGATTCATACATAAAGTGAAAATAATCTTCTCTTGTATCTCTCTCAATTAGCAAATATCAACCTATATTAACATCTATAGAAAAAAAATCATGCCAGCACACACAAAAGATTAACTTAAAGCAACTATAATTGACAAATTTACTGTACAAACTTGATGAAAAGCCCCAGCTATAATTGGCTACTCGTATCCAATTTTTCATCTAGTTCTCCCCATTCTTTCATTTGACAACCTACAGTAACATGGTCCTCTCCATTCTTCTGAGTTGCAAAATAAACCCTTACAAAATCAACATCGCAAACCTGCCTGGAGTTGAATATTATGTTACTTCTTCAGTTGGCTCATGTAGAGCTGTTAGTGATCTGAACTTACGTGGAAGTGTGAATAAGAACAAAAATCAAGCAGAAAAATAAGTAGAAGCAATCTACCGCAATTTGACTAACCTTATATCTAAACAGTCGTTGAAGAATGCATATTTAGGATCAGTTTTATCCCTTATGTTAAGTTAGCATCTGATATCCTTGCAAACAGATGATTTTACATCTGATATCCTTGCAATCTGATTTTACACGCATGCACTACTTTAACATCTTCTAGTGAATAGCATAAAAAAAAGATGATTTTACAACTCGAAACACATAAATGAAGCACAAATCAGCCTTCAAATAGTAGTATGCACTACAAAATCACATGGAAATCCAGAACAAAAACAGGAGAATTCTTCCAAATCACATATTAGGGAGAAATCTAGAAAGAATCACCAATCGGCGACAAGCGACGCGACGCGACTGCGGATTCTAGAAAGAGGCGGCAAAAGACGAAAATCTCATTAAGGTAACCTGAAGAGAAATTGGAGATTGAACGACGTCGGAGATGATCTTCTTGGTTGTCTGGTCTGTATAAGACTTTGAAGATGATCTTGGTCGGTGCCTCCTTGGGATTGAGTTTCCGCCAACAATAATCTAGTTGTCGAGAAAAGAGATTTGCATCAAAAACAAAATGTTCGAAGATGATTTTGGTCGGTGCCTCCTTGGGATTGAGTTTCCGCCAACAATAATCTAGTTGTCGGGAAAAGAGGAGCTTTGCATCAAAAAGAGAATATACAGTGTGTTTCCTATCAAAATATCATAAAATAAACAATCGGAAATGATCTCTGACCTTCAATCTAAATGCCAATTCTAAACTTTTTATTGCCCTCAATAAATCAATAAAATTTGATTTATGAAAAGAAAAATGTATTTTAGAAAGATGTAAAGCAATGAGAGTTTAAAATCAAATGTGTACCTCTGATATGATGATATAAGGTGTGTTTTCAAAATAGAACTCTGGAGAGAACCCGTGAAGATAATTTTTTTTTTTATCCGTATCATTGATTCAACACACGTGCATTAACAAATTGAATATTTTAGACAACTCCAATGAGAAAATCGAAGAAAAATAACTCTAGTACTCTACGGCTCTACCAACTAATTTAGTACGTACTTGCCTTGTCTTTCAGTTTAGCTTTGTCATTCTTGGCCTCTGACTTGTTCAAACTCTCCCTCTCTTCTTTATAATCAGCTTCTGAATTCACCTCTTACTCGCTTCATCCTTTTCTGACTCCACCACCTTTCAGTTGCTTCTCAATTTAGCTTTTTCAGGCCTTGTCTTCTTTTCATCATTCACAACCCCATGGTTGATCATTTGTGAAGACTCTTCATTTCCACCCGACTGATCATCAACCTGATGAGGACTAGTGGAATCATTTTGATACTTAGAGCTTCTATATGAACTCAAAACCCCCTTGACAGCTTTACCCTTTGATAACTGACCACTACGAGCACCAGATCGAATTCCTGACAACACATTATTTGAGGAAGCAATACTTTTTGTAGCGTTATCTCCTACTTTTCTGGTTGAAGCTCTTCTAAGTGTAGCTGGAGGTGACTCGTTAGCCTTTCCATTTTCAGCACCACTTTCATTTGGGAGATCTTTCTTGGAGCTCGTCTCCCCACTCTGAGAAACATTAGAAGCTTCCACATTCTTTATGGACGTTTGCCTATAGTATTCAAGATTAGTATATGGTGGAGACAAATACTTGCTCTTCTTCTTTTCCCTCCTTCGGGGTGTCATGTCACTTTCTTCAAACGCAGTGAGATTCGTAGTTTGAACAGAAATCGGTTTTTTCATATTACTCAATCTGCTGCCAAGTTTCTTCTTGTCTCCAGCCTTATCTTCAAGAACAGTTTCGGTTTCAGCCTTTGAAATATCATCAAGTTTTTTCACTCTTTTACGTGGATGATTAATCGAAATCTCATCATCAAGGCTCTCTTATTGGCCAGCAACAACCTTCCTTTTCTTCCTACCAGATTTTGAATCCGTTTGACGCTCTTTTCTCCTTCATCAACAACACCGCTGTCCTCATTAACCTTCTCATCACCATACAATAACTCAGCAACACTTCTCTCTTTCCTTTTAACAGTCTCTGGCAGAATTACAATATATTCTTCAACTGGACCTCGAATTGAGTCCTCCTTTCCTGCTCCAACTCCTTCATCATCTGCAGCTTCTTGCATATCATTAAACTTCAAAAGCAAAGACCCATCTTCCGGCCTATAAATAGTCGACACCCAGCTCCTCAACGCCGTCAACTCAAGCAAACTATTAACAAAAGCCTGCCTTCCTACATCCCTAAGATCATCAAAGAAAAGCCGCTATTAAATTTAGCTTGTAAAAACCTATAAATACCACAAGTTCTCTCATGCATATAATCAAACATCTCATCTTCAAAAAATTCATTCCTACTTAGGAAAAAGTATATAAGTTAAAGCAAACAAACTTGAAAAAAGAGAAAAATAACCTACAAGCAAGCACACCTTCTTATCCCTGGTGAACAGAGTTGAGAAATTTATTTCAGTTCAAGAAGCCTTTCATCCATGGTGAAAAACTTAGAGTTGGTTAGGAGAATAAATTAATACCAAGGAGAAAACCAAAACCAAAAAGTGTTTCAACAGATTAACCAAACGGCCACAATTTATTCATATTTGAATTTCTAAGAAAACTTAATAGGTTATGATGCAAAAATCATATTCAAAAACATTAACACTAAACAAAATAAGCAGCTTTAGCAAGAAACTGATAAAGGCAAAGATTGCAGGAAATATGCATGACAACAAAAATAAGTAGCTAAAATGCGGAGTTACATTTCATTGTAACATTCATCAACATTATATGTCATTTATTTTAAAAGTAAAATACTTATTTTTTATATGAATTCATGGATACATCACAATGAAGAGTTCATACTTCATAATGCAACAAATCACACCAAAAATTAACTAACTTGACAATTTCCATCTTGCCCTCAACCAAATCATATACCTGCAGTTTAGAAGATGAGTACCTAATATGAAATCCAATCTATTTTTGGTAATTGTGAAGGTTGTAGATCCAATTAAGGCATTATTACAATGCCAAGTCAAAAGGAGAATTCTACATAAAACTTGTGAGGATGAATAGAGTTTTAAGTAGAAACAGAAAAGCATGGAAAAACAAAGATTTGATGTATTGAACAATTTCTTTCAGATAAAACAAAAGCTTTTTTACCATAAATATACCTCACACAACTATTTTCCGAAACCAAAATTGGTAAGAATGATTAAGAATGATGCATGAAAAAGAATATGTTAAGTCGTACAGGTATGTAGTGTAAAATCAAGAAACTGCAATCAAAATTGACAAAGAGACAGCAGAATATATATTCTGCTAGCTTTCAGCTTTGTGAGTCTCTCCACTTCAATTGACTCCTGAAACAGATTTGGAGCTAAGTACCAATTCTTTAAACCTTAAAAGAGACAGCAGAGTATATATTCTAGCATGATCAATTACATCTGCTGAAAGGGCGTCTCGTTGAGCAATTTCATACTTCCTATAACATCATTCCTTACTCTTATCCTTTGCATCATCAAGTCTTCTAGTAGCTAATTAATGTCTCTTTATTCTTATGCTTAATTGTATTTTCACACCCTAAGAGCTTATGAATCTAACTCAGAGAAATACCGATAGGCTAAAAGAGCAACCAACTAATCAGGACACTAGGTTCATACAACACACATTCAAACAAAAATCAGAATTATGTAATTCTCATGGTGTATTAAATTTCTCTATATTCTAACTCTTTCCTTCACCCTTGATGGGTTGACGATAGAAGTAAAAAATTGATGGTGGAGTTGGGCTTGTAATAATTGCCCCAAATTTGATGGAGGCCAAAGGGTTAGATAATTGGCAATTTTGCCTGTCATTTCTTGTACCTCTAACAGCAACAGTAGCCATTCACTAAAATAATCTTGATGCTTAAATTCCAAACCAGTACCCAAGTCTGCAGCACATAAGCTGAGCGGCACATAAGGTTGGAAATAAAGAAATGCATAACATAAAAAAGAATAAAAAATGGAGTGAATGATCAATGTAATTTTTGGAATTTATTATATCGAAGAAAGCTTACCCAACTAAAAACTGTTGCTTGAGCAGGAGTAGGTCTTAATCCTGCAGCAAATAGCGCAATCAGAAGAGTAAGACTATTAAGATGTCAACCTGAGATCTCAATGATCATCAAGTGTGTGACACTGATAACAGGCAAATACTAATATACTCGTACTTATTTTCCCAATCCCAACAACTCCTTGAATCATTATTTTAAACTCCCAGAGTTCTAATTCTCTAAATTCACTTTTTCACTCTCTGTAAGAAAAATCTGAAACCCTTGTATATGCAATTTTTCATCATTCACATATCAAAATAATTCAATTAACAAAAGCCTTGTTTGGTAGGAGCTTTATACCTAACATACACAAAACCTGTGTAACAATCAACTAACCTTAGACTTCAGGGAAGCGGAACTATCACTTTATGCACTAATTGAATTCAACATAAAAAGTCAGGTATTTCTTGCTGTCAATTTTTTACAGCTACTGAATTCAACATCAACTGTATTCAACAACTGAAAAAATAAGCAGACACCAACACACACAAAAAATCAGGAGAGGGTGAAGATGAAACTATGTCAAGAAAAAAAGCAGAGCACGTCATCTAAATTTGAAAGAACACCAATAAACGCAAACAATTTAAAGCACCATTAACAAAGAGGCGATAGTAATATCTGGACAAAATAGATGAGCACTCACTTCCAGCATTTTCTCATTTACATTAGCACAGTCCATCATAATCTTGTTCATGTACAGGACGTTGTAGCATCATAATCTGTGTACAAAGACACACACATAATAAAATTGATGCAGTAAATAAATATTGAAAACACTTACAAAATTAGTCAATAACTAATTTAGCTGGAAATCTGTTCATTTTTTGTATCAATTAACGTGTGGATGTCGAGGGAGACAATGAGAATCCGGATTCCCTTGTTTTCCCTCTCATTTGGATGAATAAAAAACAATCAAATCAATGTAACGTGAGTGTGAGAGAATGAATCAAGAGAGTTAAGAAGACATAGAAGAGACCTTAACCTCAACTGATTGCACCATTAAAATATGTTTATCATGGTATGCATCTAAAAACAATGTTCGAATCAAATCCTGGTCTTCACCTGGGGCAAAAAATTTAATTTAGACATCAGAATGTATATAAACATTTGGAGCAGAATTCCGGAGGACCTCACCTCGAAGTATTTCGATCCACAAATTAAGAAGCGAGGGTGGCATGAGCAATCTTCTAAATCTAATCTAGGGCAAACTCATAACCAATTTCGAAGTCCAACTGCTCGATCAGTGGAGACAGGAGGGGACTGCAACCAGCAACACCCTAGACTCGCCTAGAAATTAGTAGCTGTCAATTAAACATCAAGTAGAGTCACTTTCACAATAATAAAATCAATTAAACATAACAGGATACATAGAAAGCATTTATCAAAATCATTCGACAAAGTACCTGAGTGTTTGCATATGTTGACTGCCGGCGAATGCTACAACGTTGATACTTGACAGCAAATTTCGACCCATACCACCTCAATTTCAACTGATATTGATTGCAATTATTAATTATCAATTTCTTACTAATCTTCAAGGGAATAAATAGATGCAACCGCGCGGGGATGTGTACATAAGGCTAAACTGACCTCAACTCTGTCAAACATATCGTCCAATATCAAGGGAGTTCGCTGTAATACGCATCTCTTGCCTAAAACGCAAAGCAAAATTACGAGGCAATAATAATAAGATTATATGATAATGAGGAATGAAGAAAGTGTTACCTGAAGGTAGAGAGCCTCTAGGGTTTCTTGACTGGCGGTTTCAAGAGGGCCAATGAATATGCAAGAGGGAGGCTCGGATTGGAGCTCAGCGTTGTGGTTTGGGGTCGAAATTCGGACCCTGAACTGAGCTCTAAACGTATAATCAGCAAAGCTGGAGGAGGATTTGGATCCAATCTGAGGAGGGAGTAGATGTCTGCTCGTGCCAGCCATATGTTCGCCGACCCACACAAACAGGTTAGAGTAGTGTTTTGGAGAATGAAGTTGATCGACGCGCTACGCAATGGAATGATGGCCTCTACTCACCACAAACAATCACAAATAAAAAACACCAGTTTGAATTGCTTCTTCTATATGCACTTCCAATTGACCCTAAACTTTCCCAGTCCAAGAGTTGGTTGGTGCTAAGCAAAGAGGAGAGCTAGAGAGAATGATTAAAGGGGCACAAATCGGGAAAGGAGGATAGAGGCAGGTGTTGGGCGACTTCCCGATGGAGATACAACTTCATCTTCAACCTAGCACCTTATCCTTCATCTCATCAACCATTAATGGCAGAAACGGAGTTCGACCATCACACTAACAATCTCGGTTCGGACGCGGGAAGCATTCAGGGCTAATCGACAAATGTCGACCCCCGACTGAGCTACTTCCCAGCTCGTGAGCACATCCTGGTCTTCATCGCCGCTCACCCGAGCTCTACTGTCAATCTTCCCGTCTTAGTTGTCGCATATGTGCACTCCCGGACGAATTCCGTCAACGTCATGGTCCCATATTTGCCATCGCTGACCAGCGAACCGATGTCGAGCTTCGGCGAGTCGAATGTGACCTCCTGGTATACTCATTGCCATTGTTTACGCCCTGATGTGGTAAGGTTGCTCAATTCTTCACCCCTTAACCATATGTTAAGTATATCTCTAATTAATATTATAACAAGTCCCAAAGTGATATATGAGTTTGATAGGTTTCTGGCAATTGATTAGTGAAATCATAATCTCATAGTGGTAGATCGTGTGGTTGAGCTATCTGATGGCTAATTTGGCCATGATTAAGGGGGTTGATATCTTCATTTGATCCCTCACGTCTCAGGCATAGTATTTGGTCCCTTTTATTGAACTCGACCCATATGATTAATTGTATAAGAAATACCCACTCTCTCTATATAGTTTAATGAAGGATTTATGAGAGTGCCTACACTATTTGGTGGCTAGCTAATCAGCGAAGTAAAACCTTAAGCATCATGCCTCGTTTGATATTATTCATACCCGATTAAATGTCTACTTCACCTCATATTGGACATTAGCTTCTGTATTTGATTCTCTTTAGAGGTTAACTCTTTATACTTGCTCGTTTGTCTAATACAATATTTATATGATTACTGACTTGAGCGTCGGAGTGCCCTTCCCGAGGAGTCCCAGCTCCGGGTTTGGCTTTTGCAGGATACTTGGAGAATGATATTCCTCCTAGAAGCAAGAGAGAACATTTCAAAGCTAGTCGCGAGGTCCGCCTCTGAGAGAGAAATATGAGATTCGAAGAGAAGCATTCCGCTTGGAAACAAGAAATCTAGATAGTTCGCGAGTAGAAGAAAAGATAAAGACTCGGGGATCCGGAGTGTTGCCGGTTTCCCTTCCGTTGGAACAAGGTTCCAATAAATCCGAGTTCCAACACTGGCGCCGTCTGTGGGAATTTCCTCACGCAACCAGTTTGACATCCGTCGCGACGAGAGATTTCTATTCTCGCCTTACGGAAGACCAATCACTAGACTAACAAAAATAAAAGGCAAGGTCCAGGTGAGTCCCGCTTGATTCCTACTTTGTTTTACGGAGAGTCCAACATTTTTAGTCTTGCATGAAAGCTATTACCTAATTGGTGGATCATGCTTCGCTTTGCTTTACAGAAAGTCTTTACATTCCACATTGGGTGACTTTCACCTTGCTTAGACATTCTTCTATTTATTTGTTTTGCTTGCAATTAGCGGCATCGGGATAGCACCGAGTACGCGATAAGCGGCATCGGTCTAGTCACCGGGCACGCTAAATATACCGTGACCTAGGTGAGTTGTACACTCACCTAGGCCGCGAAGCCGTGATGCTGGAGTCGAGAGGCAATTATTCTCGCCCAGGTCGCGAAGCCGTGGGATCGAGGTTGCGTGGCAAGTATTTTCACCCGGACCATGATGCCGTGACACTAGGATGAGTGTACACTCACCTAGGCGCGAAGCCGGGACGCTGGAGCTCGAGAGGCAAGTATTCTCGCTCAGGTCGCGAAGCCGTGTCACCAGACTGGGCTATAAGCCCTCCTGGGTCGCGAAGCCGTGACACTAGGATGAGTGTACACTCACCTAGGCGCGAAGCCGTGACGCTGGAGTTGAGAGGCAAGTATTCTCGCTCAGGTCGCGAAGCCGTGTCACCAGGCTGGGCTATAAGCCCTCCTGGGTCACGAAGCCGTGACACTAGGATGAGTGTACACTCACCTAGGCGCGAAGCCGTGACGCTGGAGTCAAGAGGCAAGTATTCTCGCTCAGGTCGCGAAGCCGTGTCACCAGGCTGGGCTATAAACCCTCCTGGGTCGCGAAGCCGTGACACTAGGATGAGTGTACACTCCTCTAGGTCGCGAAGTCGTGACGCTGGAGCTCGAGAGGTAATTATTCTCGCCCAGTTCGCGAAGCCGTGGGATCGAGGTTGAGTGGCAAGTATTCTCACCCGAACCATGAAGTCGTGTCACTAGGGTGAGTATACGCTCACCTAGGTCGCGAAGCCGTGACGCTGGAGCTCGGAGAGGCAAGTATTCTCACTCCCGTCGCGAAGCCATGAGACCGAGGCTGAGGGCAAGTATTCTCACCCGGACCATGATGTCGTGACGCTAGGATGAGTATTGCACTTACCTAGGCGCGAAGTTGTGCTACCCGCACGCGAGATTAGGTATATGAGGTTTAACAAGTATTAACACCCATACACATGGATGTCATTTGTGTGGCGAGAGTGGCTTACTTTCGTTAAGCTTTGTCTTCACTCTTATTAACCACTTTTGTAAGACTTTACTCTCTCTCTCGCTTCATTTTCATGTGCAAAGCTTTGCCTTCACTCATGTTGCTTGATTTTTTGAAGCCTTGAACTCACTCGACTTGTGTCGTGAGGTCTCGATTCGCGTCATGAAGTATTTACTTGCTTAGTGTTGTGAAGTACCAGTGTTAATTTCTTTGCCCGTCTTTGTGAAGCATCTTGCTCAAGAAGCATTGACTTCACTTGTTTCACTCACTTTTACCTCGTTTCAATTAGCTTGTTTTCTTAAGATACCGTTGTGCAATGAGAATCCCTTGTTCCGTGAAAGGTCACAAACTTAAATCACCTAAAAACAGGCTGCATTGTTGAAAAATGGATTGTTCTCAACACTTATCAATTCGAGTGTTAAACATATTCACTAAGGAGAAACATCGTAAGGATTTGTCGCTTGGAAAATAATGTTTTCATGTGAATCCTCACACTAAGGCATTTCCTTGCTAAGCTTTATACTACTCTTTCGTTGAAGGAAATACCCTTGTAGTAGAAAACCTACCTTTAAGGCAAATGTCCGACCCTGTTTGGTCGCGAGGCCCTTAAAGTTTCACACATCATCTTCTATTATGTAGATATTCCTTCGAGTACCTCACTCATGAGTAATGTTTTAGCAAGGATTACAACTTATATTCTGCACTTCACGAAGGTGTTAGAACCAACAAAATAGAGATACCACCATCATATCTCTTCCTATTCACCTCACATAATTTATGTTAGTTTGAATTGAAAGAGACAAGGGGAGAGATGTGGTGTCGACTCTATCGGGGTTTTATGACCTCGTTATTAATATTCTGACTAGTCTTCTCTCTCTCTTTGCATCCGATCTTTTAAGCCTTGAGTTGAATCAAGTTGAGAGCGAGAACATACATAAAGCCTTTTGTGTGATGAACGACACAAAAGAAGAACGAGATCGCGAAAATAATAGTATGAAGCCTATATAGAATTTAGTTTCCATACACATTTAAGAAAGATGTATTGAGCAAAGTTAAAGCAACACTCATTAAGAGATTTGAAAATACTCGCGAAGTCTTTTCACGAGATACGGGAGTGCTAAGTGTTGAGGCTCCCCACCTGGGTCATGAAGCCGTGTCACTAGGATGAGTATACTCTCACTTAGGTCGCGAAGCCGTGACACCGGAGCTCGAGAGGCAAGTATTCTCACTCCCGTCGCGAAGCCATGAGACCGAGGTTGAGTGACAAGTATCCTCACCCGGACCATGAATCCGTGTCACTAGAGTGAGTATATACTCACCTAGGTCGCGAAGCCGTGACGCTGGAGCTCGAGAGCCAAGTATTCTCATTCCCGTCGCGAAGCCATGAGACCGAGGTTGAGTGACAAGTATCCTCACCCGGACCATGAATCTGTGTCACTAGAGTGAGTATACACTCACCTAGGTCGCGAAGCCGTGACGCTGGAGCTCGAGAGCCAAGTATTCTCGCTCAGGTCGCGAAGTCCTTTTATTAATACGCTAGAATGTTCGCGATCGGTAAAACTTAGCAAAACTAAGTTGATTCCTCGCTTAAGCTCGGGAGCTTCCCTTAGCCTTTGTTCATTCACCTTAGGCCGGGAGCTCTTCTTAGCGTTGTTCACTCGCTAGAGTGTTCGCGAGCGGTAAAACTTAGCAAAACTAAGCTGATTCCTCGCTTAAGCTCGGGAGCTTCCCTTAGCCTTTGTTCATTCACCTTAGGCCGGGAGCTCTTCTTAGCGTTGTTCACTCGCTAGAGTGTTCGCGAGCGGTAAAACTTAGCAAAACTAAGTTGATTCGTCGCTTGAGCTCGGGAGCTTCCTTTAGCCTTTGCTTATTTGCATTAGGCTTGGAGCTTCCCTTACCTTTGTTTACTCGCAAGATCGCTCGCGAGGCTAGCAAGTCTAGGGTGTCTCTTCCCTTAAGCTCGGGAGCTTCCCTTAGCCTTTGCTTATCGCATTAGGCTAAGAGCTTCCCTTAGCTTCATTTATTCGCAAGAGAGCTCGTGGGATTGAAGGCCAGAGAGCCAAGAGAGTTCTCTTCTCGAGTCTCATCTTAGAATAAAATAAATAAATAAAGAGGCTATTAGGTGTGAAAGAGGAAAATCGAGGGGAGGTTGGACGCGATTCATCCTCAAGATCACCATCTCGCACTACCGCAACCAAGCTCAGATAATGAAATCATTATTCTAAAGAAGTTTAAAGGCACTTTGAATTCTTCAGAAAGCTCATTGAAAAATCTAAAACGCTGGAGCTCTATCCCGTAAGCCTGTGTTCATTCGTGGATGATGTATATTTTAGATGGTTTATCCACGAATGCTAGGAATGAAGGCCATATCCCTTCTTCCTCATTCTTGGGATTCACTCCCTTGTGAAAATCTTTCACAAGTTGTAAAGAGCTGAAATTAGGACTATAAGTGAACTAGAGTATAACTAATGATGCATGAGATGCAAGGTTGAGAGCAAAAGTATAAAGAGCATACAAACGACTATCTAATAAGTTTGTTCTTGTTCTTCGAGTTCATACTCGAAATTCAGAAAGTTAGCTTTTGGGGCTTTCGCACCCATTCATTAAATTCATTTTCAAAACTCTAAAGTAGTTTCTAAGACTTAAGGTCTCGGGTACGCGAAACTTGAGTACTTTTGTGACTTTATACAAGTTAGTTATATATATGAAGTAGTCACGCGAACGACCGATAATATATACTCGCGAGGTCACTAAACGAGTGTAAGACCTACTACAGGTCCAATGAACCAAGCCTTCGTTGAGACAACAAAGAGCTTGGGGAGCTGTGTTGGACCCGGGTAGAGACAAGCCCAATCCATTACAATAAAAAGGCCCAATAGGTTAAAGAAGGAATGAGGTATAAGAATGAACAGTGAAAGAATGATTAAAGGGGGCACAAATCGGGAAAGGAGGATAGAGGCAGGTGTTGGGCGACTTCCCGATGGAGATACAACTTCATCTTCAACCTAGCACCTTATCCTTCATCCCATCAACCATTAATGGCAGAAACGGAGTTCGACCATCACACTAACAATCTCGGTTCGGACGCGGGAAGCATTCAGGGCTAATCGACAAATGTCGACCCCCGACTGAGCTACTTCCCAGCTCGTGAGCACATCCTGGTCTTCATCGCCGCTCACCCGAGCTCTACTGTCAATCTTCCCGTCTTAGTTGTCGCATATGTGCACTCCCGGACGAATTCCGTCAACGTCATGGTCCCATATTTGCCATCGCTGACCAGCGAACCGATGTCGAGCTTCGGCGAGTCGAATGTGACCTCCTGGTATACTCATTGCCATTGTTTACGCCCTGGTGTGGTAAGGTTGCTCAATTCTTCACCCCTTAACCATATGTTAATATCCCTAATTAATATTATAACAAGTCCCAAAGTGATATATGAGTTTGATAGGTTTCTGGCAATTGATTAGTGAAATCATAATCTCATAGTGGTAGATCGTGTGGTTGAGCTATCTGATGGCTAATTTGGCCATGATTAAGGGGGTTGATATCTTCATTTGATCCCTCACGTCTCAGGCATAGTATTTGGTCCCTTTTATTGAACTCGACCCATATGATTAATTGTATAAGAAATACCCACTCTCTCTATATAGTTTAATGAAGGATTTATGAGAGTGACTACACTATTTGGTGGCTAGCTAATCAGCAAAGTAAAACCTTAAGCATCATGCCTCGTTTGATATTATTCATACCCGATTAAATGTCTACTTCACCTCATATTGGACATTAGCTTCTGTATTTGATTCTCTTTAGAGGTTAACTCTTTATACTTGCTCGTTTGTCTAATACAATATTTATATGATTACTGACTTGAGCGTCGGAGTGCCCTTCCCGGGGAGTCCCAGCTCCGGGTTTGGCTTTTGCAGGATACTTGGAGAATGATATTCCTCCTAGAAGCAAGAGAGAACATTTCAAAGCTAGTCGCGAGGTCCGCCTCTGAGAGAGAAATATGAGATTCGAAGAGAAGCATTCCGCTTGGAAACAAGAAATCTAGATAGCTCGCGAGTAGAAGAAAGGATAAAGACTCGGGGATCCGGAGTGTTGCCGGTTTCCCTTCCGTTGGAACAAGGTTCCAATAAATCTGAGTTCCAACAGTGAGGACCCAAGAGCTTATTGTCACCGCTGTCGGTTTTGGTGACAAACTCGAATTGGGGTTGAGTGAGTACAGAGAGTTGGAGAGAGAGACGGAAATAGATGGGGATGGAAGAGGGAGGCGGTTGTTCAGAGAAGAGAACGTGGATGGAGCGGTTCGGTTGCAGGAATAGGTGTCGACGGTGAGGCGATCAGAGCAAGAAGAATCAGTTCGGGGAGCGGAGGTAGGGCGGTTTTGTGGTAGAAGAGAAAGGATGGTGGAAGAAGAACGTCGGTGGTTGACGACAAATAGATATCAGATTGAGACGTGGAAGGAGGAGTGGGAGTAGTGGGAGAGGGGTGAGAACGGTGAGAGCGGTTTCTCACATAAGATGGAGAGAGAGGCCGAGAAAAAGGGACGAGAAAGATATACACGGGATAGAGGGGAGAGAAGACGGACAACTGTTGATAAAAAGAGGAGCGAACAAAGCTGGTAACTGCTGAGCACGTGTTAAACAGGCTGCAAATTTGGGCTGAAAAAATCAGGTTTTAATTTTTTTTTTCTGGGCCTGTAAGAGTCTGCCACGTGACTGCAAAATAGAGACCTTAAAGCGGGCTGACTTTAATCTTTTAGCACATTGCACTTATTGGTATTGATTCTGTTTGAATTTTACTAGTGGTATGAAGCAATAAAAACAAAAACAAAAACAAAAGCTGAGATATCTAATAGCCTCAAGAAATATATGTGGTGGAAATGTATGTTTGAATATGACATTGGGTGAGAAATAATCATTCGTTTCTCCTCCTCCACGGTCCACCTCTAACTCAGCAATGGCGGCCAAATTGACGACCACTGCGATTCATCCAAAGCCACTAAACCCACCAAAGCACCTCTCTCCATTATCGCGATCATTCAAAGTATCATCCCAACGCGACAACAGCACAACTGATCCAGGTAAACAAAACTCCTGAAATAAATCCCAGAACCCTAATTTCACAATGGGAATCTAAAATTGATCCCGAAATTGAAATTTGTAAACAGGAACGCAAGCATCTGCGCGGGCGCAAATGGATCTACTAGAGCAGCTAACGTCGGGGTCGGATTCGGATACGGATTCAGGGGCGAGGGGACGTACAATTCGCGAACAATTGGCGGATGTGGGAGGCGGAAGAGACGGCGAATTCAGCGTGCCGTTGGGGAAAAACCTGAAGAAATTCAGCGCCAAGTTTCTGACGACTGCGCAGAAGAGGAATATAAAGAGGCAGGCTTACTTGAACGAGGTTTCGCAGAGAAACGACGCCGTTTTCTTCTCTACGGTTGGGGCCTTCGTCCTCGTTCCGCCATTGCTCATTCTCGCTGCTGCGATTGCAACTGGCTATGTTCAGTTGTTTCCTTGATCAACTCTACTCTTGTATATAATATATACTCATATATATAACACTGCTACGACTTGTGTTGATGAGTTACGAAATGATATGCTGCTTCCATTGTTTCAACCTCCGATGGCGAATTAATAATTACCACCTTCTAGTTTGTTGTATTACATGATTAAAATATTTAGGTGGTTAAGTGGCTTAGATTTCATAAAGCAAAACACCTTGACAAAGATATCTACTCCACCCCCTTAAAACAAACTTCATGTATATCGTGTGCTATGTTGAATTCACCACTAATCCTGAAACGCGTGAGGAAGTGATGAGTGGACGACGGGTCATGCACCTCCCGGTTGAAGGGGATAGAAGAGAATCGTTTTAATGTTTGTTTATGTAATTTGTTTTTCCCAAGTTCTTCAGTTTGTTTGTTGAATCTATGCTATCTTTAGCGATGGAGCCTCGTTTAACACACTTGCTTCTTGACCTACACCACGCGTTCAAGAAGAGAGTTTAATCGCTAATAACGCGATGAGCACTCCATATGAATGTCAACTAGCTCGCCACCTCGTCTACAACAAAGCGCGACCCTTTTACTTACACCAATATTTGAACATCGAATTCAAAGACAAGACGTCCAAGTACGAGATCATGGCGACCCCGATGCATCAAGACTTTAACAAACGCGACATAAGGCATGATGGAACGCGGTAACTCTTAAAAAATGCAAGTTGCTGATACATGCAGCTGATGCGGGTAGCTGATACAATCAGCTGATGCGGGTAGCTGATACAATCAGCATACTCATGCAACCATGTAGCTGACAAGCAGTTGGACGTAACTTGGCCTAGTAGGTTTGCTTCCTTTATAAATAGGCATGTATAGCTTTTATTTGAGGAGATCTTCGGCCCGACTCTGAAATATCGGCTCAAGGCCAGAGGTATGTGAAGGTCCTCGGATATATTCAAACTCGTCGGCTTGTAATCTTTCTGTTCAAACAATAAAGAGCGCGGTCTTTTCGATAACCAAGGCAAATAAGATTCAATTCGACATGCCTGTTAAACCCGGGTTCCATCACTGGCGTCGTCTATGGGAACCTTTCTCACACTTAGGTGGCTTGGTTATCGTTCGAGGCACAAATTAACGTTAATAGATTAATTTACGCTGAGAAAACAAGTTAGGCGAAGGGATGGAAGAACACGTTGCTTGATAATTACAAAGTTGGATAGGTTGAAGGGAAGTTGCAGGATAGGGATTTCAATCTACAACCTTAGACGTTAATTAAGGTCACGTGGAAAGCTATGGAGAATTGGATTGCTTCAATTTTCAATTGTCAGGGGATAATAATTAAAGAAAATATGAGTAGAGGTTAGTGGAGCAACGTATGGGCATTTGTGGTGAAGATTAGTCATGATAAGGTACAAGGCCAAGGTGGGAGCACACGATCAAGCTGTGTGAATATGATGTAAATAGTTGTTAGAGTTGGTTAAGTCACGTGTCTAGTTGATGTTGTATATAAACTAACTCCTGTTGCAAGCTGTATTCAATTGATTCTGTTTTGATTCTATCTCCCTCTCTTCTCCGAGCTTTCTCTCTATTCTACAATGGTTGTTCTCCATTGTTCATGATTTCCGCATATTCTTACAGTTTTCACATGGTATCAGAGCTGCGACGATCCTGAGTGATCGAGCGCCTCCATTCTTTCATCGTTCATTGCTGATTTGTGTCTATGGCGACACCGGCGAATGCTTACAGTGATCCCTATTTCTTGTCGAATTCGGATCATCCTGGCGCGCAATTGGTTGCGGCGCAGTTTGATGGAACAGACTATCTCGATTGGAGTCATGCTGTTCAACTGGCACTTGGATCCAAGTTCAAGATTGGATTCATCGATGGAAGCTGCCCTAGGCCGGAGTTGCCAGGGGAAAATCTTGATCGTTGGACGCGAACTGACTACATGATTCGTAGTTGGATTCAGAATTCCATGGTCAAAAGTATTTCCAATGGATTTCGCTATGTTCAATCCGCCAAAGAGCTGTGGGATGAACTTGCAGAAAGGTATGCGCAATCCAATTCTCCATTGCTGTTTCAATTGAGAAGGAATCTTGCTAATATGAAGCAAGGAAATATGTCTGTGACTGAATACTATAGAAAATTGAAGTTGTTTTGGGATGAGATCAAGAGTCTCGATCCATTACCTGAGTGTGATTGCATAGCTAAAAGAACTTGTGCCTGTGATCTGGCCAAGAAATTCGCAGTGTTAGAGTCCAAGAATAGGATGATTGATTTCCTAATGGGGCTTAATGATGGATTTGAGACCATTAGGAGTCAGATTCTTGGAACTGATCCACCTCCTACAGTAAATAGGGCTTTTCATCTAGTTCTTCAGGTTGAGAGCCAGAGACTGGTTTCTAATATACCAGCACCAACTGCTCCTAATCTAGAGATCACTGCGTTGGCAGCTGGTAAGCAACATGGCAGATTGTCTAAGGAGGAATACAAAAAGCTGAAGATGTCTAGATTCTGTGATTTCTGTAAGCAGAAAGGACACTTGATGGACAATTGTTTCAAGATTCATGGGGCTCCATACTGGTTTAAGGGATCCAAGGATGAATCTAGACAGAATTCAGGTAATGGAGGTAGGAACAAGGCTAATAATGCAAATATGCAGGGAGATCCTCTTGAGAGTTCTGGTGGGAGGTCTGATCAGTTTGACAGTGCTATGATATCCACCATATGTCAAGAGGTGATGAAAGCTATGAAAGGCAAGGCTCCTGCAGATTATGGTAGTGCAAATTTTGCAGGTAAATTCCTGAATTCTTTTGTGCTTCATGCTAAGTCTGGTATTCATGATCACAGTTGGGTTATAGACACAGGAGCCACAGATCACATGTGTAATAATGCAGCATTATTTGATTGTTTGAGAGATGCTAGCAAGTCTATTCTGGTTGGTTTGCCTGATGGTTCTTTGGTCACAGTTAACAAGGTTGGGGATATCATTTTGAATGATAGTATTATTCTCAAAGATGTGCTCTATATCCCTGAGTTTAAACAAAGTTTGTTGTCAGTACAGAAACTTATTGATTCAAATGCTTTAGTTGCTATATTTCATTCTAAAGGCTGCATTTTCCAGGACCCTTCGACTAAGGAAGTCAAGGCTGATGGTCAGAGGCTGGGTGACCTATATAGGATAAAGACTAATGGCAGTGAAGACGACATCTCATTAGTCAATAGCATTTCTAATACAATTTCTTGTAATAAAACTGAGAATGTCTCTCACAGTTGTAAGCACAATTCAGATGCATACTTTGCACAAGAGATTAGGCCATGTATCTCTATCAGAATTACAGCATTTAGATGTTTCTTTTCCTACCACAATTTCTGAGATAGATTGTGAGTCTTGTATCTTTGCTAAACAACACAAATTGCCTTATAACAGAAGTACATCTATTGCTCTAGAAATATTTGATCTTATCCATGTAGACCTCTGGGGACCTTACAGATCACCTTGTTTAGGAGGAGCCAGGTATTTCCTAACAATTGTGGATGATCACAGTAGAGTTACTTGGACTTTTTTGTTGAGTAATAAGGAACAAGTGTTTAAAACTCTAGTACAATTTGTGGCCTATGTGAAGACACAGTTCAGCAAAATTGTGAAGGTTATCAGAAGTGATAATGGTACAGAAATTGTGCAAAAACAATGCTTAGAATTCTTTGGTGAGCAAGGCATATTGCATCAAAGATCTGTCCCTGGGAACCCACAACAAAATGGGAGAGTGGAACGCAAGCATAGGCATCTCATTGAAACTGCTCGAGCTTTGAGAATTCATGCTCATCTTCCTATAAAGTTCTGGGGTGATTGTGTTCTTACTGCCACTTACTTGATCAACAAAATGCCTAGCTCAGTGTTGCAGTGGAAGACTCCCTATGAAATTCTCCTACACAAGAAACCAAGGTATGACAATCTTAAAATCCTTGGATGTCTTTGTTATGCTCTTTCTAAGACTGGTGATAAGTTTTCTGCTAAGGCAAAGAAGTGTGTTTTTATAGGCTATCCTAATGCACAGAAAGCTTATAAACTATATGATCTTACTAATCACACAGTGTTTGTTAGAAGGGATGTAATCTTCAAAGAAGATTCATTCCCTTTTGACCCTTCTTTCATAGAACCTACACAAACTATACCTCCACAAAATAAACTACCTCTTATTGATTTCATAGTTGAGGATTTTGAAACCACACCCCCTCTCCCACCCTCAACTATACCCTCTCAAAATCACACCACTGTATCTCATGATCACCAGTCTGAATCATCTCATATTTCACCAAATTTTTCTTTAGATGATCCTACAGATTTTCCACCATTACCTTCACCACCAGCCATTATTTCTTTACCACCCAGACAGAGGAAACCACCTAGCAGGTTGCAGGACTTTATTTGTCCTACAATCAATCATGATACATCCAGATCACAAGCTTTCTTGGCAACACAATGCAAAATTTCAGCCTACAGTGCAGAGTACAAGGAGTCCTTGGCAAATGTGCTCTCCTTGTATGAGCCTGTTTCTTATAATCAAGCAGTCAAGGATCCATTGTGGGTAGTTGCTATGAACCAGGAATTGGATGCACTAGAAAGAAATAAGATTTGGCTTCTAGTCTCACTGCCTAATGGGAAGAAAGCCATAGGATGCAAGTGGGTCTATAAGATCAAGTTTAAATCAGATGGCTCAGTGGAAAGATACAAAGCACGACTTGTAGCTAAAGGGTACAACCAGGTTGAAGGGAAGGACTACAAGCATACCTTTTCACCAGTGGAAAAGTTTGCTTCTGTGAGAATTTTTCTTGCCATTTCCACAGTCAAGAAATGGGTAGTACACCAGCTGGATATAAACAATGCATTTCTCCATGGTTTTTTAGAGGAGGAAGTCTACATGCAATTACCACAGGGATATGACAAAGGTACTCAAGGTCAAGTATGTCATTTGAAGAGATCCTTGTATGGCCTCAAACAGGCATCCAGACAGTGGAACCATGAACTCACTAAGCTCCTTCTCAGTATTGGTTTCAAACAGTCAAGAAGTGATTACTCTGTGTTTGTCAAGTGTGCACAAGGTATGATAACTTTGGCTCTAGTCTATGTAGATGACATGTTACTTTCTGGTGACAACATTGCAGATATTCAAGCCACTAAAGATGCTCTACATTCTGCCTTCACCATAAAGGATCTTGGCCCTATCAGATATTTTTTGGGAATAGAGGTAGCTCGATCCTCCAGTGGCACTTTGCTCAACCAAAGGAAGTATATCTATGATATACTCAAAGACACAAAGCTTGTTGATTGTAAAGCTGCAAAGTTCCCTTTGCAAAGGAACTTAAAACTGTCTACTGTCAAAGGTGAAGTATTAAGTGAACCAGAAATTTATAGAAGGCTGATTGGAAGACTCCTATACTTGAATCTTACCAGGCCAGACCTATCTTATGCCACACAACACCTTAGTCAGTTTGTTAGTCAGCCAAGAGCTCCTCATTTAGCAGCTGCTATAAGTGTGGTTAGATACTTGAAAGGCACAGTGGATTATGGTTTGTTCTATCCAGCACAAGGATCTCTTGGTGTCATGGCTTATTGTGATGCAGATTGGGGGAATTGTAAGTTCACTGCTCGCTCCCTCACTGGTTATGGTGTTTTTCTTGGCAATTCTTTAGTTTCATGGAAAACAAAGAAGCAAAAGACTGTCTCCAAGTCGACTGCAGAGTACAGATCTATGTCAGCCACTTGTAGTGAGATTGTTTGGAATATCAGCTTGCTCCGAGACCTCTAGGTACCTGTCAAGCTTCCAGTCACCTTATACTGTGACAATAAAGCTGCCCAACATATTGCAGAAAATCCTGTCTTTCATGAACGTACAAAGCACTTGAACATTGATTGCCACTACATTCGTGATCAAATTCAAGAGGGTGTCATCGCCACGGAACATGTCAATTCAGAATCTCAGCTTGCAGATCTTCTTACTAAGCCTTTAGGAGAAGAACAACATCATTTGTTAGCTTCCAAGTTAGGCCTTGTTTCTTTAGAACCATGTCCAACTTGAGGAGGGGATGTGAATATGATGTAAATAGTTGTTAGAGTTGGTTACGTCACGTGTGTGTCACGTGTCTAGTTGATGTTGTATATAAACTAACTCCTGTTGCAAGCTGTATTCAATTGATTCTGTTTTGATTCTATCTCCCTCTCTTCTCCGAGCTTTCTCTCTATTCTACAATGGTTGTTCTCCATTGTTCATGATTTCCGCATATTCTTACCGTTTTCACAAGCTGAGAGTTGGAGGATGCAACGTGGTTCATGCAAATCTTCAATGTCATTTTTTGTCTATATATCAGTTAAGGTTAAGTGGTTGTCTATCCATATTTACTTAATTGAGCGTTTCGAGAGGGGGGCATATGACCAGTCAAGAGTTCATGCATGATATTCCATCAGCACGCTAACAAGAAGTTGGAGGTGAAAACCGAATTTGAAATCCAAGGTGAGCATCAATGGAAGAATAACGGACATCGACGAGTTTCCATGAAAGTTGGGGCGAGGGTCACGCGGTCATCTAAACGATGACGATGGGAGAAAGTGTTGGGAGTGGTGAAGAAAGGATGGAATTAATTCGTTTAATTCATCATCTAGTTGATTGCGTTGTTCATCTTAGAGGAAGGAGCTTGTAGTATTGAGGAAACTCAAGCATCCTCGCGGTGGAAGGCATTAGCGCGTTCAAAAAATGGTGGGTGCGTGACTTCCAACAGAGTGAAGATCACGACAACTTGGCATTGGCCAATGATGAGGCGAATTGTCGTATGCCAAGTCAAGTAATCTTAACAAGCTCACTAACAAGTATAGTAGGCAAGCAAGGGTCTAATCCCAAGGGAATCAGGTTATCGATTCTTAAAGTTATAATAATGATTAACGAGTGTAAGTAACCAAAGGGTTTTTTTTTGTATGTTTTAAGAAAAAGGTAACGAAGGTTGATTTGGATTGTAAATATATCAATGGAAGGTGTTTCACTTGACAATTATCCACTAACAGATTAACAAGTTGATCATAAACTCCTTTTAATCCTATGTCGAATTACTCATATGATCGTTCTAATCCCTGTTCTAATGTAGTTATTAGTCCAACTAGTCCTAATAACCCTTACTCAATTATAACCTTGAAACTATCAAGATTCAATAATAAAGCAGCTTTAAGTTCAGGAATGGATATTTACATGCAATACCATAGACAACTAGTCAGATACTCGACATGTACTCAATTCTCTTCACAATTGACATTCACAACTAGTTCATGCAAATTGTGTGTGCTACAAACAAGTATGGTATTTCAACTAGAAATAACCAAACAATAGCAATATGAATGAGATGAAACTACTTAGATGGCCAATCTAAATGAGCAAATCTAATTCAATAACAATACACACAAGAGAATAGAGACAATCATAAGAGTAGAACAAAGGAAAGAAATCTTACAACTTAATCAATCCGAAAGCTTCAAATGTCAAGCAAAACAATGGAAACTTAGCAGAAGATCATCAACACCTAAAACCTATAAGTCTGTGCAGAAATCAACTGACAATTTGAAGGTAAAAACGTTACAAAACATAACACAACATACTAAATCGGGCAAATGAAGAAAGTCTTCTCTGGTGGGTTTCCGCGATCGCGGTTTGGGACCCGCGATCGCGGATTTTCTTCTGTGATCTGGCTTCTTCAGGTGGCATTTCCGCGATCGCGGTTTGGGACCCGCAATCGCGGAATTTCTTCTGTGATCTTGGCTGGTCCAGTAGGTTTTCCGCGATCGCGGTTTGGGACCCGCGATCGCGGATTTGGCTTCCGTGGCTTCCTTGGCTTCGTCTTCAGCTGCTTCCAATGCTACCTGTGGTCTTCTTTAGCTTCGACTCCTCTTCTTATGCTTCAATGCTCCGCATCATCTTCTGTAATCTCATGTGTAACTCAACTCTCCAAAACTCCATGATTACATAATACATCATAACATCTAGCATAATCCTATACAAAATGAGCTAATAACCTATAGTAGCGCTATGTAAAATACCGCTTATCAAACTCCCCCATACTTAGACTGATGCGGGAGCATCTGAGCTATCATCAAGGACGCCCCGTCCTAAATCTAAAGATGTGCTAACCACTGGAGCTAGGGCTAAAGATCGCTATGAGCCATCATTCAAGTCATTGATAGTAGCCCGAGCTCGTATTGTATCCATTCAATCTCGTAGAGATCCGGTTCGAGTCAAGATGAGAAGTCAAGTACTGAAGATGAAACAAACTAGACTTCAAGACGAAACTCTAGGCTTTGGAATCGCTCAATTCCGACCTCGGACGAGAGAGAACGAGCTGTTTCAAAAAGAGTTGTCGGCGACATGTCTACAACCGCGCCCACGGCTCCATAACCGCACCCGCGGCTCATTCGTCAACCGTGCCCGCGGCTCCATAACCGCTCCCGCGGCCAGGAACTCTTTGAAACATTATTTTCGGATGTTTAATTGTTTTTCGGATTATTATTTTAGGATATACTTTTATTTACTTATTTCTTTTAATTGGCCACCTTATTGACCCTATATAAGGTTTGCCCTAGTTATTGTTTAGGCCCCCCCCCCCCCCCCCCCCCCAAGACTTTGATATTGAATACAGCGTTTATCGTTTTTCCTCCCAAAAGAGAGCTTTTGTGAGTAGAGTGCCCCGTGTGCATTGTCGTTCAGTTGGCCCTAGTTGTGCTTGTGTGTGTCAATCTCCTCCATAAGGTTGGTGCTATCGGGACTCCATAGAGCAACCTCCAGGTGCCTTGACCCACCAAAGTCATTGTGTTTGGTTGTAATCATCCGTTGGGGTTTCTTCATCATTCGGTAAGGTTCTTGTTCTTAAGTTCAAGGGTTTTATCGTTGTTTGATTTGGTTCCAATTGGCCTATCATTCGACTTATCCTTCTTTCATCTCATATCTAATTCCGCTTTTCTTCTCTGTTCGAGTTCCTATTCGAGTTTGGTGTCTAGGTCGGCAACTGCGGCTTATCCCCGCATCATAGACCTTGCTCGTCCCCGAGTAAGCTAAATGAAACTTACCCTTACAATCAGCACACATAGATCTCAGGAAGTATAGAGAAAGAATGAACTACAAATTACAAACACACTTCGCCTCCAAACACCATAGTGAGTACAAAAGATAAATCTAATCCTAGCTTCTATCTAGCACCTTATTCCTCCATAGTGGCCTACCCTTTCCTCCTTATATCACCACCTTCTTATGACACCTCGCCAGCAACAACAAATGGTCCTAAGACACTTATTTCACTCATTCTGCCTAGGCGCCCCGAAGGGTTTTCACCTAGCCACTTATTTCATTTTGCTAGATAACTCACCAATGGCTCATATCTCTCAAGTCCACTTTTGCCTCAGCCTATTGCCGACCAGACTACCTGCTTATTGCATGGAACCGCCCTTTCAGGTTTTCAGCCCATCCCAGGATTTTCATTTGCCTTTTTTAACATATTTGTGGCTTTTTCTGTTTATTATTTTTTTTTTTGGGGAAATAAATATGAACTGAATTCAAACAACCGAATGGAAACTACTCTAAAGATAAGCAGTAAACTAAATCTCTCTCCCTCATACTTGAAGTACACAATGTCCTCAGTGTGAAATACATAGAAAATAAATGAGGAAGAGAAGAGAGTAGCTCACTGATCCGGGTTACCCGGTGGGGTGGGGGTTGACGACTGGCGAGCGCGGTGTGAATGGGCTCCGGTGAGGTGGTGAGAATCCGATGGGAGATGAGAGGAGAAATTGATATTTTGGGGAGAAATTTGGGAGAGGAGAAATTGAAGAGATTTTGGTGAGAAATGGTAGAGATGATGGGAAATTGGTTTGGTGGGGGAGAAATTTGAGAGATGATGAGATGGGAGAAATTGGGAGATGATGGGTTTTTGAATTTCTCTTTTTTTTCTTTTTCGATTTTCTGCTCTTTTTTTTCAAAATACGAAAGGGAACAACCGTCAATTCCTTTAGTAACAGCGAGACGTTGGGCGCCCAAATAATACCGACAATTCCCGTGCTTTATTCCTACAGGTTAGTAAACAAAAGAAAACAAAACAAGCAAAAATAAATAAAATAAAATAAAGTCGAAAAGAAATACCTTGGGTTGCCTCCCAAGCAACACCTTGGTTAGAGTCGTGGCTTGACTTCCTACTCAGGTCTCAATCATCTTGACCACCTCCATCATAGGTGGGTTTAATCTTCTTTGGGGTTGCCTAGAGGGATTAGCTCCTTCCTCAAGTAGGATCCTATGCATACAGGTGGAAGGGCTAATTCCCTTGATGTCGGCAATAGTCCACCCAAGAGCTGTAATGTGCTCTTTCAACACCATCACCAATCTCTTCTCTTGCTCACCTGACAACTTACTAGAGATGATTACCAGGAGGGTATCATTCTCTCCAAGAAAAGAATACTTCAGGTGCTCTGGCAATTGCTTAAGCTCAATCACTGGTGCCTGCAAAACAGAAGGGAGGAGCTTTTCGCTCTCCAAAGTCAGTAACATGGGCCTGCCGGCCAAAGATCTACCTGAAGTGTCTAGCTGAGCTAGAACCCTATGAATATCAGGAGAAAGAGAGAGATTAACTTGTGGTGGGTGAATGATGTTGTTCTCCATAACACATTGCAATTCATCTAAGCCAAAGATATTAAAAGTATCTTGAACTATAGGATCAATCACATCAATAGAACAAATAGAAGCAGCATCTTCAATGGGGTGCTTCATAGCATCAAAAATATTGAATTGTACAACTTCCCCATCGAACTCTAAAGTAAGAGACCCACTAGCTAGATCAATCTTTGTGTTAGCGGTTCTCATAAAAGGCCTTCCTAACAAAATAGGTGCAGCTTGACCATCATGTTCCATGTCTAACACAAAGAAATCAGCAGGAAAGAACAAATTATCAACCGTAACCAAAACATTTTCAACTACACCTTTAGGATAAACAGTAGACCTATCAGCTGGTTGAATAATTATTCTGGTTTCATGAAGAGGACATAAACCAAGCATCTTATACATCGAGTAAGGAAAAACATTAATAGATGCACCAAGATCAAGCTTAGCTCTTTCAAAGTGACTGTCACCTATACGACAAGGAATGCTTACCATGCCCGGATCGCTGCACTTCTTAGGCATTTGCCTTTGGAATACAGCGGAGACACGCTCGCTTACCGTCACCTTCTGCTGTCCCTTCAATTTTTGATTCCTCTTGATGGTGCAGAGTTCCTTCAAGAACTTAGCATATCTAGGAATACTTTTAATGAGTTTGAGTAAAGGGATATTCACCTCAGATTTGCTGAAGGTTTCGAATAGCTCCTTATCATTTTCCGGCCTCCTCGTGTCCTTCAAAGCATCGGGAAAAGGAGCGGGAGGTTTGGTTGAGCTAAGTGGTGGGAAGTCGGGGCGAACATAGTTGTCTTGTCTCAACCGGAAGTCGCCCCGGTCCTCGACCTCAGCTCCAGCATCGTTTGGACACTCTCCCAAAACTGATTCGCTAGGGGCATATCCGCGATCGCGGCTGTTAGTCCGCGGTCGCGGATTTGCATCGGTTTCCCCAGAAGATATACCGCGATCGCGGTTCTCGTCCCGCGGTCGCGGATTTTCACCTGCTTTAGAATCTGCCTTTTCAGCAGAAGCATTTTCCAACACTTTTCCACTCCTTGTTGTCACAACACTAACATTTCTGGTCGGATTCACTACCGTCTGAGATGGTAGAGAATTGGATTTTTGTTGTGCAAGAGTGGTCACAGCTTCAGCCAACTGCCCTATCTGTTTCTCCATGTTCTTGATACTAGACTCAGTAGTTTGGACATGGGTTGTGAAATGTTGAGTCAATGATCTCAACATATCTGCAGTTGAAGGTCCAGAATTGGGTCGTGGGGCTTGAGCTTGAGGTTGGGGTTCATTCTGATCACGCCATCTGAAATTTGGATGATCTCTATACCTCGGATTGTAGTTGTTCTGCTGATCATTTCGAGGTCGTGGAGGTCCATATCCACCAGCAGCATTGACTTCAGCAACATCATCTTCTTGAAGCTCAGGGCATTTGTCTGTAAAATGAGAAGGGTCAGAACAAATACCACATGCTTTTACCTGCTGATGTCCTTTGTGCAGCTGAGAGATCATCTTCTTTAGCTCAACGAGCTCGGTCATAAGAGCGGGGTCTCCTGAGCTTGTGGCATTCACTCCTTTCCTAGTGTATGTCCTACCAAAACTCCTAGTGCTCTCAGCCATGTCTTGCAACTTTTCCATGGCATCTTCTGGTGCCATGTTGAGAATACTCCCACCACAAGCAGCGTCTACCATTCTCCTTTCATGATTAAGGAGACCATTGCAAACATGTAGGACCAGGTCCTCGGTATCATACCCATGAAAAGGGCAACTAGCACACAACCCCTTGAAACGCTCAAGGTAATCATAGAGAGTCTCATCTTCACCTTCCTCAACATGGGCAATTTCCTTCTTTAGAGCATTTGCCTTTTTAACCGGAAAATACTTACCCAAGAACACCTTGTGCAACTTCTCCCAGCTATCTACCGAACCGGTAGGCAAATGATAGTACCAGGACCTAGTACCATCTTTCAAAGTGAACCCGAAGGCTCTCATCTTGATCTGCTCCTCAGTGAAATTTGGTGGTTTGGTTGTCATGCAAGTGTCATGGAATTGATTCAAATGCATGATCGGATCCTCACCAGGCAAACCATGGAATGTGGGAAGCAGATTGATCACCCCTGACTTGAGCTCAAAAGTCACCCCATGAGCAAGGGGTGGAAGAACCACAACTTGAGGTTGCTGTGTCAGATTGGGAGTAGTACGCTCCCTCAATGTGTGGACGACACCGCCGTCTCTTAGAGCATTTGCATCTTGCCTTGCCGCAAGCAATTCCCGTTGGGCATTAACAACTAACTGAATTTCAACCAATTGACGTTGGGTGTCAGCAAGAGCTCTTTGCTCGGGAGTCAACAACTGGTCGTCTTCCATTGCACCTGTATCACTCTCAACTCGGTTCTCTCTCTGATTTCGATGGAAAGTCCTCTCGATTTCTGGATCAAGAATAAAAAGAGACTGATTAGTAAAACGGGTGTTGACCATTCACTAGTCAACACTAAGGTTAATCAAAACAAGAACTCAAAGAAAAGAAAATTTGATTCCCCGGCAACGGCGCCAAATTTGACGAGGCGAATTGTCGTATGTCAAGTCAAGTAATCCTAACAAGCTCACTAACAAGTATAGTAGGCAAGCAAGGGTCGAATACCAAGGGAATCAGGTTATCGATTCTTAAAGTTATAATAATGATTAACGAGTGTAAGTAACCAAAGGTTTTTTTTTTGTATGTTTTAAGAATAAAGTAACGAAGGTTGATTTGGATTGTAAATATATCAATGGAAGGTGTTTCACTTGACAATTATCCACTAACAGATTAACAAGTTGATCATAAACTCCTTTTAATCCTATGTCGAATTACTCATATGATCGTTCTAATCCCTGTTCTAATGTAGTTATTAGTCCAACTAGTCCTAATAACCCTTACTCAATTAGAACCTTGAAACTATCAAGATTCAATAATAAAGCAGCTTTAAGTTCAGGAATGGATAGATACATGCAATACCATAAACAACTAGTCAGATACTCGACATGTACTCAATTCTCTTCACAATTGACATTCACAACTAGTTCATGCAAATTGTGTGTGCTACAAACAAGTATGGTATTTCAACTAGAAATAACCAAACAATAGCAATATGAATGAGATGAAACTACTTAGATGGCCAATCTAAATGAGCAAATCTAATTCAATAACAATACACACAAGAGAATAGAGACAATCATAAGAGTAGAACAAAGGAAAGAAATCTTACAACTTAATCAATCTGAAAGCTTCAAATGTCAAGCAAAACAATGGAAACTTAGCAACTCATGAAGTTCTTGAGGAAAAACTATCAAAACTTGGAAATAGAATGTGTAAGATTATTGAAGATCATCAACACCTAAAACCTATAAGTCTCTGCAGAAATCAACTAACAAATTGAAGGTAAAAACGTTATAAAAACGTTACAAAACATAACATAACATACTAAATCGGGCAAATGAAGAAAGTCTTCTCTGGCGGGTTTCCGCGATCGTGGTTTGGGACCCGCGATCGCGGATTTTCTTCTGTGATCTGGCTTCTTCAGGTGGCATTTCCGCGATCGCGGTTTGGGACCCGCGATCGCGGAATTTCTTCTGTGATCTTGGCTGGTCCAGTAGGTTTTCCGCGATCGCAGTTTGGGACCCGCGATCGCGGATTTGGATTCTGTGGCTTCCTTGGCTTCGTCTTTAGCTGCTTCCAATGCTACCTGTGGTCTTCTTCAGCGTCGACTCCTCTTCTTATGCTTCAATGCTCCGCATCATCTTCTGTAATCTCATGTGTAACTCAACTCTCCAAAACTCCATGATTACATAATACATCATAACATCTAGCATAATCCTATACGTAATGAGCTAATAACCTATAGTAGAGCTACGTAAAATACCGCTTATCAGCCAACAACCTGGGTTCAGTATCAGCACGTTGCATCGATGACTTGAGATAGAAAAGTACCAAACACTGGAACGAGATCAATTCCAGAGCGACTTCATATTCAGTTGGAACTCGGAGATCGCAAAGAATGGAGAGCTCGTGACGATAGAAAGCGCAACAATCATGGGGGCTATTGGCTAGAGATTTATTTAAAAACAATTGACGTTATAACAATGGACGTTAATTAGTCGTTATAGCAATTTATTAAAAAACAATCGACGTATATGTCGAGATTCTGTACGTTTATTTACTAAATTACGTACTTGGTAAATACCGACCTCGGGCAATTTTGAACGGGCTCGTTTCTGTGATTTTGTGCCACTCCTAGGCTTCGCTTCGTCCACCACCTCCTTCCCTTTCACCCTCCTCTGGGCCACCACCACCTGCAACATAAATATCCCCCCGCATGCGGATTTCATGCCACCACCACCATCAGTCCTCTTTCGACCACCACCACCGCGCACTCGGACACCGCTAGGGAGAGTTCGGATGACGCTAGGGTGCTTCGTCGTCGTCGTAATAGAAGGTGAATTGTTTTTAGGGTTTAAACCCGAAATCTCGATTGGGATCCATTGTTTGTGGTTTTTTTATGCAATTGATTGGGAAATAACAATCTAATGCACAAAACGAGTCCAAATGATGTGAATTAGGGGAGAAAATTAAAGACGAGAAACAAAGGAGAATCGAGACGGCAAAATTTAGGGTTTTGGGGCGTCGGGGAAGAACAGATAAGAAAGAGAGGAAGAAGAAGATGAAGATGAGATAAAATTATAAATCTCTATCGTAAGCTCATTTCTAGTCTACATGCTTTTGTATTTTGATTTAGAATCTACTATTAAATTAATCCTCCTTTTTTGCCACGTTGCATTCCCTCCTTCAACAAGCCTTTTAAATTTTTTTCCTAATTTCTTAGATCGTCACGTGACAAACTTTAATCCTAATCTTTGTATTGGCTTTTTTATATTTTAAATCACACGATATTTCATAATCCCTATATTGCCTTGCTACAAACCGCAAGTTTCCTGTAAAACTGTTATTTAATAATTATATAGAAAATTTATCTTATTATTTATAAATTTTAAATATTTTAAACTGAAATATATTTAAATATTTAAAAAATGTTTGATTTACACTCTCTTTTTTAAAAATATTTATCATACTAATTCAAAAAAATTATATTAAAGAATTGATATATTTTTACTTTATCTATTTAGATAATAATTTAAATTTGACAATTATGTTTAAAAGTTATACTAAATTTGTATAACGTAAATAAATTTCGTAATATATTTTAAGTGAAGCTATTTTTATATTTAAATTAAACTTATATTTTATAAAACTCGTGCGATGCATGTGAAAGTGAATTTGTTTTTGCCTCTCCCCTTCTTTTTGGCGTACGTCCATTACATACTAGTGGATAGTTGAAAAATATAATACGCAAAGTCTCTTGGTATATAATAGTGGGTACCTACATGTTGAAACGTAACACACACTTTTATTCCATCCGTGTCTTAATTTTGACCGCTAACACCGGCCACTTATACTATACTTGATAGGTGAAAGAGTAGTGAGTAAATACTGTACATACATGAGATTTGAAGTAGAGAGCAGTTGGACTTCGAAAACGACGTCGTATGGGATTGAAAACCTACGAAGCCTCTAGCCACAAAATGCCTCTATAAATAAGAACAGAAACATATCTTATTGATCTAAATTACAAGGGTGGGTGGATCGATTTCCAAGCAATAAAATCTGATAGTGGTTGGGAATGGGGAAAGAGGTGGTGCTTGTTGATTTCTGGCCGAGCATGTTCGGAATGAGGGTGAGAATCGCCCTTGCAGAGAAAGGCATCGATTACGAGTACAAGGAAGAGGATTTGTTCAACAAGGGCGACACCCTCTTGCAGATGAACCCGGTTCACAAGAAAATACCGGTTCTGGTCCACCTGAGTCGCCCCATTTGCGAGTCGCTCATCATCATGCAGTACATCGACGAGGTCTGGCCCGAAACCGCGCCCCTTTTGCCATCCGATCCTTATGAGAGATCTCAGGCACGCTTTTGGGCTCACTACATCGACAACAAGGTATATCCATCCTTAATCCTTATCCTACACTACTGCCCGGACTATTTCATTTCCCCACTTCATCTTTTTTTTAAACACATCACATACGTGTTTCTTCACGGCTGCTTCTCCAATTAGAAACAGACTATGTTAATAAAAAAATGTAGTGTGATGCTCAAAGGAGCATCTTATTACAGTATATGTTTCATTAACTTGTTAATTGTGTTGCATTTTACACGGTAAGATTGGTTGGAACCTTTTATCCCAAATTATAAAATTCTAGGTAGGCGTTTCATGACTTAAAAGAAGATATTAATTACTAGAGTAGATGTATATTTGGTGTGAGATGGATGTATTTTAGTTGATATATGAAAATGTGAGGACGAAATGTAATTTGGTTGTGATATGAAATGCAAGGTGTACGATGCAGGAAAGAAGATATGGACGACAAAGGGAGAAGAGCAACAGAAGGCTAAAGACGAATTCCTTGAGATAATGAAGTTTCTGGAACAGAATGCCCTAGGGGACCGCCCTTTCTTCGGAGGAGACGCCTTTGGGTTTGTCGACGTGGCACTCGTCCCGTACTATTGTTGGTTCCATGCATACGAGCTCGACGCCTCCTTCAAAGTCGAGGACTCGTGCCCTACCCTTGTTGCGTGGGCCAAGCGTTGCATGGAGCGGGACAGCGTTTCCAGCAGCCTCCAGGATCCGGACAAGATCCATGCCTTTATGTTGGACCTCAAGAAGTATTTCGGCGTTGAATGATTCAACACACATAATTGATCACCAATTATAAGTTCAATAATCTGTGTTGCTAGAGCGGACAGCAGATTAATTGTGCAATGCTTCTTTGATTGGAGATGGACAACATTGTGTTTCTGCATCCAACTCTATTTCTATCTTCTTGTTTCAAAACTTAATTAATCTCATGTGTTTCATGTTTTACCTTACTTGTACTGGTGTCTCTCTTGTTGTGATAAATTTATCATCAAAGTCACTAATGATGATTCGCGGTGCAACTAATTCACACGCATTTTTGGTTGGATCTTGCGAGATGTTTTTTGAAAACTGTAATTCGACCATATATAGTTTTTTGCCTATGCCTATCCCTAATATCAATGGAACAAAACATTAAGTAAAGGGTTTGATTCACATCAGGATGCTCCTTGGATGCTCCTTAGTGTATTCGCTCTTATTCAATGCAATTCTAAGTCGTTTGCTCAGATCTGAGAGATGAAGTAGTGATTTGTGAATTTCTTCACAGTTTCTCACAATTTTCACTCAATTTTGCTAGGTTTGCAAGTCCTCTGACCTAACTAGAACAAAATCAAACCCAGAAGCGTAAGATGGCAAAGTATGGTGCGAAGGTCCAGATTCAAGGTATTAGTCTTTTGATTTCATACTAATAACCCTAACAAGGTCCAGATTCAAGTAATTAATAAGAAGCATGTGAATCTCATGATGATCGATGATTCATGATGATTGTGTGGATAGTTAATGTATGTGTTCATATGAAAAGATTGACAAGAATATTTGGTTAATGTGTTTGAATCTTGGATCTTGCGAGATTTTTTTTGAAAACTGTAATTCGACCATATATCACTACAAGAAAAACCGTTTTTAGCAACGACAAAAGTCGTTGCGATACATATCAAGTCGTTGCAAAAACAGGTTTTGGCAACGACAATTGTCGTTGCTAGGTCGTTGCCGGTAACGCCGTAGTGAAAGGCTATTGCAACGACTTTTTTCGTTGCCAAAACAAACATTTTTCGCAACGACTTTGTTCGTTGCTAATTAGTTGTCGTTGCTAATAACAGTCCGAACTCGTCACATCTTTTGCAACGCTAATTTCGTTGCAATACATGTCAACGTATTGTAACGACAAATGTCGTTGCAATACATATCAACGTATTGCAACGTCATTTGTCGTTGCAATACATATCAACGTATTGCAACGTTATTTGTCGTTGCAATACCTATTAAAGTATTGCAACGAGTCGTTGCAATACATGTATTTTTGGCAACGATATTTGTTCAAAATACAAAATAATTTGTTCAAAAGACAAATGTTTTGCTGTATATAATAGTTTTCCATCCTGTTCAATGTGTTTTATCATATCCAAAATATTTCATAAAATTCAAATGTCAAATATTACATTATTCTTTCATCTTCCTGAATTACACTAAAAACAACTTGAACATAGTTATTCCAAGTAAGAACTTGCACCTTCCCATCTTTCACTGTGAATCGGCAAAATAACAGTTGTAAGGGTTGGATTATTGAAGTTGTTAGGATTAGTTGGGTCTGATGTGTAGCCTTCATACTGACCAAGTACAATTTCCTCTTCACTTATGGGTAGATTGACTGAAGTGTGAGGAACCTAAAAATAAAAACCAAAGTGCAAAACATGTGCAATAAGTATATGATTGCCATTCAACACATACACAATCCTATATCATCACATATGAACCAGTAAGAACAAATAAAGTGAGCAAAAACATAAATTAACATACTACTTGAAGGAAAAGTTTGGCAAAAAACCATACATCACTTGGAAGAAATCTGTAAGCAAAAATCCAGTAAAGTTAGCAACCAATCCCTCTGAATTAAGTAATTGCAAGTGAGTGTATCACATTAAGAACCAATTAAGTACACCAACAGTCCAAACAAATTGTAAATGGAGTGACATAAACTATAGCAACCAATCCCTCTGAATGATAGAGACGACTACCTCCTAAATGGAGTGACAGAAACTGTTTTGATCCCGCCAATGATAAAAACAGTTTTCTTCATTCCATGGAATGAGAAGGATAATTTTATGGTGTTCTCTTATTCACAGAATTATAAATGGAAGATCAAGTACATTAACTACCTATTTGCCACTCTAACAGATCAACCAGCTAGATGATATATCCTGTCATGTCACCGAACCAATTAGTAAGCTGTAGGGATCGGCTAGGTTGTATTAATCTTCGTCGACTGAGAGTTATTTCCATAGACATTATTCATGCTTACTCAGATCCCCATAATTTAAACACACTCATAATTTTGTGTAGTAGAATGTCTCAAAGAGAAGCATCAGAAACCCACATATTAAGTCCAAAACCCCCAAACAAACATGATTGAACCCTAATTTTAAATAAAAAAGGTCAACTTCATCTAAAGAAAGTTACCTATTCTTCCAATAACAAAGCAATACGATGTCAAACAAGAGAGAAGAGAGCAAAAATAAAGTATATGTTATATCAAATTTTGTCATCAGCCCATGAGTTTCCACCAACAGAAAAATAGATTAGGCTCCTTGATATAGCTTATCATTAACGATAAACGAGTACTAAGCTTGGCCAAACATACCTTAAATTTGGGAATTGCACTCTCTGCACAGTAAATGTTGTGATCAGAATCACCATAAAGTTGCAGATCTTGAGAAAGCGAGTCAAAAAAGGACCCATAGTTTTTCACAGTAATTGTTTGATGCATGTCCAAGATCTTTTCCAGATGCGAACTCGTATTCTTGGATAATGTTTCTCCGTCCCTTGCATTCTATACCGACTCCTTTGATGTGGTATAAATGACAATTTTTCATGTAACCTCAAAAACTTTGCTGCTTTTTCACCATGGGTCCATCAATAGTAAATGACCCATCATCTACTCTACTGAAAAAATGTGAAACAAGAAGATGGTGATTTAACATTAATATAATACATAGCCAACCTGAAGAGGGGACTATAAACTGAGCGTAATCCAAAGCATAAATATGAAGGGGATCAACAATCTAAACTCACCTATTTCTATTCTGTTCGATAAGATACAGAAGACCAATGATCACATAAATTTAAATCCTCAGCTAAATCTGCCAACTAAGCAATACCATTTGAGCAAGACATAACAACCATATGATTTGCAAGAGTGAGTTGGAACTTCTATATAATTTAGCACAGACACACAAAGAAAAAAATAATGCAAGGAAATATATGTGGGTTTTAAAGATAATCGATAGCATGTGGTACCCTCTGTGTGCATTGGTAGAAAGTGAGTGGTTCCACCATATACAATATGACATGGAGAAGATGGAAAAGAAATATGCAGCAACGTCAACATGCAGAATAAACATATTTTACAAAGAAGTATATTATATGATTCATCATACTAAAAAACCTTTACTTAACCAATCAGCTTGCAATTCTGTGTTGCTATAATCAGCAGGATAGGCTTTGGCAAAAAGGAAGAAAACTACACAAGGAGAATTTGTGAGACCAATAAACTTACCAAGTATTAAACCTGCAATTGGAATGCTCACATTTGTCAACCTCAAACAATCCTCCCGTTGTAGCTGACGTGAGCCAGAGGTGCCACCCAATATCACAGTCTGCACAGCAACAACCTAGGTGCGGAAAACCAGGTGTCCTTAGCAAATTCTTCCTTGTGAAAAAGCTCCTACCAAAATCGTATGATAGGTGAACATAAGCTTTCTACCTGTGTGAAAGAGAGTGAGATAGGTGAACATAAGCTTTCTACCTGTGTGCTCATATAAACACATACGTTTTGTTATAGGTTATTCGGGTCGATGGTGGAATCGTATGATTCGTTTGTGGAAACTCTTTTTGCATACCTAATACTACCTACAGTAGTAAATAATGGAGCACCAACTTTATCTTTTATAGAAATGTAACAAGCTGCTTTTAAATGAAATAAGCACAATGGCATGTTCAATGGAGAAGCTTGGGAAGAACTACTTTCAATCCTACATTCTTTATCTCCATGTCCCCCAACTAACTTTACATGCTTTTCTTTTCAATGATTCTGAAGACTTAGTAATGAAGGAGAAGCAGCTCAGAACAGAATTTTGGTTTTCCCATCACAAATTTAAGGTTACAAATTTCGAATCATTACCAAATTCAAACATAAAAAGGATTCATAAATCATAGTAATATAACATGGTAAAGGTGCTAAATCTGCAAAATAGTGGTTGATACGATATGAGGTCCCAGGAAAAAGAGAGGGATGGGTTCCTCCACTATGAACAAAAGAATTCTGTGCTGTGCTTTCTTTGTAAATTGTGACAATTAAAAAAGACTCTTTTTTATGATACACTGAATGCTCTCTTTTTCACATGCTATGTACAACTTCAACAAATAGTTTCAACAAAGCAGATTCCTCCTTTGGTGCCATAAGCAAAAAGGGCAGTTCTCCAACCAGAGCAAAACAACGGATTAAAATGGAATACTTACTTTCTAGGATTTAATTCACTCTTCAAAAAACAAAGAGAAATAGGACTCAAGGAAACAAAATTATCAAGAAAGAGAGCAAATTGGCCGCATGAATGGAAAAATCCCAAGAACTGTTATGCATCTGAGATTTAAACAGATTAGGATTTAGCTTAATCCTCAGGAATCCACAAGTGCAAGACATATTTAATGAACTAGTAAGAAAAATCCCAAGAACCTAAAAACTAAAAGCATTTGTTTTGATAACTAAATAAAATCATTCTTAACTGGAGGTTCGCAAGTCTTATACTTAATCTAAAACTCAATTATGATCTAAGCCATTAAACAGTATATGCATTCAGCTGAACTTATCAGCTTGCTAATAATTGTGAGGAAAGTAACACAAACTGAGCATACATTACATGAACCAGTTCAGTTCAGCTTATCAATCCAGAAACATCAGTTCAAAAAAAAAACATCAGATTATTAATTCAGAAACATCCAAAAACAGAACCAGATCAGTTCAGCTTATCAATCCAGAAACAGAAATTCAAAAAAACAACAAGCTATATTAGTATTTAGAAAGAAACGAAAACAATTCAGTTCAGTTCAGTTCGAAATCAGTTCAACTAAGTTTCTGAACAGAACCAGTTCAGCAAAATGTCTGAACAAAACCAGTTCAACAAATTTCTGAATAGAACCAGTTCAGCAAATTTCTAAACTGAACTAGTTCAGTTCGGAAAAAACCCATTTACAGACAGCTCAAATTACAGAAATAATTCAGAAACAGAAGTTCAGTTCAGTTCAGAATTAGTGTTTACAAAGAAATGGAAACAAATTCAGTTCATCCATAAATAAAAACAAAGCACTCAAGTGGCAATAATATTCAGTTCAACAAGCACAACACCATAATGTATAAATTAGTTGCAGTAATCCAATAAGATAAAAATAAGTTCAGCTGAGTTAATTTACTGCAATAATATTCTTTCAGCTGAATTACAATCACAAGATAACAACATCAAAATTTCTTTGACCAATAATATTCAGTTCAGGAATAATACTCAATGCATCAATTTACTGCTAACCACCACGAATGATAGAGATGCAGAAATACTGATGATTGTGGCAAATTATATTGATAATACAAGGATCCAAAATCCAGAGAGACGCACAAGATAACAATTTTACAACAATGCTACACAGATATTGAATAGTCCAGCCAAAAAAACAATACAAAACATAATAACAATGGTCATTTTTGGTCTAAGGAACCTAATTACTCTCGGATTACTTCAGCCTCCACCCACCTTAATAAGTGGCCCATTAATTTGTCATAGAGAAGGCTAATTAATTTATCCTGCCAGTTATCCCTCAGCCTCCACCCACCTTAATAAGAATGAGGTGAAAGGAAAGAAACTATGCATACAAAGAAAAGAAAGAGAAGCAACAAACCAATTCTTTCTGCTTGCTATCCAACTCCAGTAATAGGGTAGATTCTGAAGCATCTTCACCTGCTTCTTTATACAGGATACTTCCTGGTTCCAAAGAACATGGATCCCCCTTGCCTGAGCTAGATATATCTAGAGCATTTTCCAATTCAGCCCTCAAATTTCCCTCAATGATGTCTAATTCCTGTTCAGTCAACAGTAGAAAGGAAAATAAGGAAAAACAGAAAAAGTATCAGCAGCAGAACTTTAAGAAGAAGAAAGGTATCTCAAGATTAAGTATAAGTAGTAGAATCCACATTCTAATGCGCAAAAAATTAAAAAATTAAAAAATGTAAGGAATATCAACTTAAGTCAGCATGTCTTTATCCCAAAAGAAGCAAAAATGTCTCCATCTGATTAATCAAGCACCTGATTTTATTACAAAATGTTTTGAAGTAAAGAGAGCACAAACAATCACCTTCCTGTACAAACCAATCACAACTGCACGAGTACAAATACTAAAATAGATCACTGTCGGTAGCATGAGAATTGTTTCAACAAGACTTAAGGTCATTTGTCAATCACAAACCTAGTGGTACAACGAGAAATCAACATTCATCCAAGACACTGTAGAGACCATAGCGATAAAATAATTAAAAGAATCGTTACAAACTCAATGACCCTCATCAATTGACTGTCAGTTTCTACAAGTTTCCTGATTCAGAAGAATCATAGAAACAAATTTGAGTAAACTGCCTGGCAAGAGCTTCTAGAATTCTGAAGTATCAAAGTAAACCCTCCCAAATTCAGCCTTCTTATTAGGCAAAGTACACCAGATAAATTAAAAGAAAAGAAATCAAAGGGATTGGGAAACCTACCCAACACAATTTCTTGAGCTTGCTAGAGAGGACGGAGGAGCCGCTGAGGGAAAATGTCGGAGGGGAAATCGGGAAGCTAAATTGGGCTTGCTAGAGAGGACGAACGCACTCAGATCTAACCTCGAAACACTCTGAGCCTCGTCATTTGTCGGAAGCAGCAACCAGGTTCTGAAGTGGAGGAAAGTTGTAGGAGGTGAGAAGAAGACGATGTGCAGAGGTTGTGGAGCCGGTGAATTTCAGGTGGGGAGGACGGTGGAGCCGGTGAAATTTAGGTCGCCGAGGAAGACGATCGAGTTGTAGAGAGAAAAGGTTAGGGCGTGGGGAAGACAGTGGAATCGTAGAGAGGAAAGGGTTCTTTGGACGAGTAAAGCATCAGACCTACACCTACCCCTTTCATCTCATGTTTTAATTTTTCTATCAACTATTGCAACGACAAAATCGTTGCCATTACTATCAGATATATTCGCTACGACAATTTGTCGTTGCTGAACACTTGTATTTTTTATTGCAACGACAATTTGTCGTTGCTGAACACTTTTATTTTTTATTGCAACGACAAAATGGTTGCGATACATATTTTTCATTAGGCGCGCCATTTTTTTTGTGCGGGAAATGAAAATTTCATTTATCGCAACGACCTTTTGCAACGACTTAAAAATGTCGTTGCCAATTATATTATTAGCAACGACATTTTTAAGTCGTTGCAAAAGGACGTTGCGATAAATGGTTTTTCTTGTAGTGTATAGTTTTTTGCCTATGCCTATCCCTAATGTCAATGGAACAAAACATTAAGTAAAGGGTTTGATTCACATCAGGATGCTCCTTGGATGCTCCTTAGTGTATTCGCTCTTATTCAACGCAATTCTAAGTCGTTTGCTCAGATCTGAGAGATGAAGTAGTGATTTGTGAATTTCTTCACAGTTTCTCACAATTTTCACTCAATTTTGCTAGGTTTGCAAGTCCTCTGACCTAACTAGAACAAAATCAAACCCAGAAGCGTAAGATGGCAAAGCATGGTGTGAAGGTCCAAATTCAAGGTATTAGTCTTTTGATTTCATACTAATAACCCTAACAAGGTCCAGATTCAAGTAATTAATAAGAAGCATGTGAATCTCATGATGACCGATGATTCATGATGATTGTGTGGATAGTTAATGTATGTGTTCATATGAAAAGATTGACAAGAATATTTGGTTAATGTGTTTGAATCTTGTGTATCTTGTGATAATAACACCGATTTATGTATGTGTTCATCAATTTATTTGTGTGTGTTCATCAGTTTATATGTATGTGTTCATGAACTATGTTTGTTCGGTGAAAGTTCATGTGTTCATGCTTTTGTTTACTAAGAAGCATGTGAATCTTATTATGACTGATGGTTCATGATGATTGTGTGAATAACTAATTTGCATGTATTTATATGAAAAGATTTTCAAGAGTATTTGGTTAATGTGTGTGTATATCTCAGATATCTTGCGATAATTAACACTGATTTATGTATGTGTTCATCAATTTATTTGTATGTGCTCATCAATTTATTTGTATGTGTTCACCAATTTATATGTATGTGTTCATGAACTAGGTCATGTTTGTTCCTTAACATGAATGCATGTGTTCATCATGTAGACCATATGTGTTTATCAATGAATATGTTCGTGTTCATCAAGAAAATCATGTATATTTAAATAATACGAACAACAAGTGCTCAACATCTAAGCAATTTGTGTCCATCATCTAAACCACGTGTGTTTATTGGTGAAAGCACATGTGTTAATGTACTAATGCTTTTGTGTGCATTAATATGTGTGTGTTCATTAAAATATATGTATGCTTTGTTAATATGTAAGCCATATGTGTTCATCATAGAATATGTATGTGTTCATCAACTAATTCATGAATGTGTAGTTCATATGAAAAATAGGTTTTCATCATCTAAGAAACGTGTGTTCATGATCTAAGTCACGTGTGTTCAATGGTGAAAACACATGTGTGCATATAATAATGTTTTTGTGTGGATATTGAACTTAATATGTATGTGTAGATGTCGTGTATTTTGTGTTCATTAACATTCTTGTTTGTGTTCATGAGTGACTGAAAATGTGTTATTCTGTTATTGTCCCTTGTGTTTATATGTTATGAATTGTTGATAAACCAAAAGTGATGAAATTAGCTCATGGGACATCCATTGGTGATAACACAATTTCAACATCATATGGGACCTCATAAGCAAATATGTACAAGACAAATTTGAAAAGAGCAAAACACCAACTCCATTTTGAGCAAAAGAAATTTGTAACCTCTAGAAGAAAAAAATTGTAGTCATTATTATGAAAGAAATTCAGATTTTTATGGGAGGTGGTAGGAAGAAGAATTAGGAGATTTTAATGTTAAGTTTAGTAGACAAGTTAGGTAAAAAGTAGGTTTGTTATTCTATGATACCTCAATGGTTAAATTTGAATTTTTGGATTGTGGTGTGGAATCCTTAGTAGTTTGTGATGAACAATCTGCAGTAGTTTGTATATATTAGTACTTAAATCTATTTATTATTAACTCTTTTTGTGTTCATTGCTTAAGGCTTATGTGTTCACCTGTCTAGCCATTTGTGTACATCAATCAGATAAAGAATACCACACGTGAATTATAACTTTGTTAATCATTAATTCTACTTGTGTTCATCACTCAAGCCATATGTGTTCATCTTTCACATAGAAGAATCTATGTGTTCATGAATATCAAAACAGACATATATCTTTGTTAATTATTAAATCTAGTTGTTCAAACCAATATCATATATCTAGACATATGGTTTCGTTTGTTAGATAGAAGAACCTATATGTTCATGAATATCAAAAGTGGAATATAACTTGCTTAATTCTTAAATCTACTTGTGTTCATGTCGTAAGAAAAATGTGTTCATATGTCTTGACATACGTGTTCATACTGAATATTGAGAACATCTCTGTTCATGAACATCAAAAGTAGAAAGTGTGAAAGTCATAAACTTTGTGTTCGTGAATAAGTCATTGTGTGTTCGTGCAATGACCGAAAGTTATAATAGGAATGTGTGAAAGACTAACATAAAGAAAATATTTGACAAAGTTTGGTATCTGATTCATTACATCAACAACAAAAATATAAAATATAAAATGAAAATGTAGCGAGTAATAGAGGGCATGCATTGCAGTTGTGTCCAAGCTGATTACAAATGAAACATGTTCGACGTTACTTTGTTGAGTTTGCAATTCCAACTTCTTGGCCACCCCTAATTGTCTTTTCTTGAGCTTATTGTTTTCTTGTTGAGAAGGATGAACATTAACTTGATCTGGTACAACAACAAAAAATTTCGGAAACAAACTCATAGTACTCAAAAATTTCAATTCTTCTCTACTTCTTCTCTCTCTAAAATTTTGTATCCTTCCACAATCTCCCATGTTAATATTCAAGCTTCTCCACTTCGATCCACCTTGAACTATCCAAGCGGCAATCCATACAGCCGGTATGGATCAGGTAAGTTGGGCAAGCCATGCGTTTTTTGGTGCCCCTCTACCGAAGTTTATATTAACAAGACTCCCAACGAGGTTTGGTACCAGTTTATTCGAAATGTTGCTAGTTCTCAAATTCAACTCCATACCAGTTTTAGTAGTTTACAGATTGTTGGTGAGTACTCTCGTTTTTATGGCTCGCTTTCAGGTTTGCATACTTTTCAGGTTTTTAATCACTCTCTGATCAAATCTTACTATGACTTCTTCTGTTCCTGTTTCAATCTAATTTATAAACACAGTTATAAACCTATCTATACACCCTATTATAAATCTTACTATAAATCTTATTACAATCTTTACTATTATACCTTTTTTCACCACAAAATTTTTAATCCTTAATCTTTGACTTGGTTTACTCTGCCTTTGTGGAAATCACAGATCGTCTCAATCTTCTCCAAATATCTCCTCTGCAACTCGATGCCTAGCCTAAATTTTGCCAAAGTTCATGTATTTAAGGGTGTTTGGCTTATCAATTATGGTTGCTATGATCTTTTTTCCCCAGCCAAGAACATTTCGATGATCCTCATCCAACCTTCTACCGACTTCGTTGAACCTGCTCAATGTGACACGTGTCACAGTCACCGACTAAAATACAGGTATGTTATTTCTAGGCTACGTGTCCGCTACTTCTTCTTCCAACTCACTTACACTAAGCATGATGTTACTTTGTATTTTCAATTTAACTTTTTCTCTAACACTTGTCTTTTATTCTCTATTTTTATTTTGCCTCATATTATTAATCATAACCTTTTTAATAGCCATTTGCTTTTTATTATATCAGTTAAACTTCGTATTTCCACCCGCCTTGTTTGTATCAAAGTTAAATTACATGAGTTACATGAGCCTCTTCATTATTCTTCCTTTTCTCTTAATCTTTTCCTGACCGGTCGTGGTTACAAGATAGATTGTTTTGCTCTTAATTTATTGTTGACTATTGTTGCTTACTTCAATCTCTATCCTTTCCATTTCAATGATTGTAAAAACTCTTATTTGTCTAGTTGGACTAGTACTAACTACAATGACTTCTCCTTCTTTTATTTGGTGCTCACATGAATAATAAGTTGATCTTCAGTACCAGTATTAGAGGTAAATTTCTGATCCTTCTTTCTTTTAATATTTCCGTTACTCTCACATCCTCTGCAAATTATATATCTCCTACTTATAAACTCTATTATATACCCTATTTTAAACCCCATCATTATATTAAGCTTTCTATCAACAACTGGTTCACTTCTTCATTTCATACTTGTCTCTTGTATATCACTGATGTTTTCATTATTTCTCAGATCAACAAAAAATGTCTTTATTCACCTACTTGCTACTTTATGGATCATTATCACCAGCCCAAGGTTCAAGACTTCAATGCTAATTCGTCTAAGGCTTTTGGCTTAAAAGGTTTGTCTTACCCAGGTCTGTGGTTGAAACCTAATTTGAATAAGCTTTATATACCCCCCTCCTTATTATTATTTATGCAGTCAACTCTTATCTTCCAATGTTATTACCTATATTTGTTCACAATGAAGGGTCCAACATTGCTTATACTGTTAACTATCTCTATGTTAACTATCTTTACATTCATTGTCTCACTGATTTTTATATCTTAATGTATTCTCTTCCTAACCAAATCTACTATAATCATCACTTGTATATTTGTATATCTCCTGCATTTAATTCTAGATCTCCTCTTTGCTTGCTCAACAAGGCCCGATCTTCCATTTTCTTCTATTGGATTCTCACCGACAAAACTGATCTTCCCTGGAGTGACATGTGGCTTACAATCCGTATGCTTCATAAGCCCCAATTTAATGACTTGCATGTTTACATATCCTTACTACACCTCATCATTGACATGCACATTGTCAACTACCATTACATTTATTCCCTCTGTTGTAATTTACTGTGGGCCTACCTCTACACTACCAACCACAGCCACTGGTTTCATTCAAACAGCTCGCCACGTAAGTATTGTGATGCCCTAATTTATTTCTTCCAATTTTTAAATGTTTTGCTTCAACCCTTTGTCCCTACCAGTCGTCTGAAACCCTACAACATCCAGGCTATTTATACCCACACTTATTCTCCTCAGTCTTTCAGTCCGCTCTATATCAATTTGAAGCTTTTCTTCTCTGCATCCCAAAGACACGCCCGTCCCTCTGCTTTCCAAACACACGCCCACTCCTCTGTCTTTTCTTCCATGGAAGAAAATAGGTCCTTCTCCCACGTTCTGGTGGGTTACCCTTACGGATCCAACCTTAACTCCATCATTGTTACCCATACCAACACCGACGCTGAACTTTTTACTGTTTCTGCACCTACCATTATGTATACCAACCCGCCCAACAGTCCGGTTGTCTCCCTTGCTGCTAGCGAAGATATTTGTGACTTCCCGGAGCTCAACATTCTGCTCTCACAACAGTTTGACAACAGTAGCATGCAACCAGAAGAGGCGAGTTCCAACATGCAAGCTGATTTGGAGCCTCCCTTCCCTATTCCTGTGCCAGAGCCGCAATTGCCCCATCAAGTGGAGGATCCCTTCGCACCTGCCTATCAGGCTCCTCAAGAACCAGACGAATCTTTTTTCAACAACATCCAGAATCAATTGGCTCAACTGTCTCACTTTTCTCTTGTTGCTAGAGAGGTTGATGGTGATCTTGACCCTTCCTTGGTGGCCAACCGTCTTCGTCACATCTGGAAAGCTATCAGGGGCGACATGTTGGTGCAGTATCTTGGTAACAACTGGATTCACTTTGTTTTTACTAATAGGGAGGATCGTGATATGATTTGGAACAATAGGCCCTATTATGCTGTTAGTAGGCTTGTGGTTATAAGACCCTTTACTCCGATGTTTAACCCTAACTTTGAGCCTTTGACCTCCATTGATATATGGATCCGCATTCCACTTCTTCCTTTTTACTTTGCTAATGAGGCAGGGCTGAACTACATCCTTCAGTTCAACAACTTGGGCACTCTGCTCAGAATCGACGAGGCGTCTAACGCTCACACTCGCAACAAATTTGTAAGGCTTCTTATCACCATGCCTATCAGAGAAAGTGTGGAGTTCAGAGAGTACATCATCCTTCAGCACTTTGACAGATCTAGGCTCACGCTTAGGGTTTGGTACGAGGGTTTCTCCACTGGGTGTGGCTGCTGCACTTCTCAGAACCATGTCTTCGAAAACTGTCCCATTATGAATTTCGGACCTGGATCCATTGTGGCGAATTTCATTGGTAACAACAGCCAAGCTGCTGCCTTTGAGGAGACGGCTAGAAGATTGTATGGTAATCACTTTAATTTAAACTTTAACCCTGTCTCTGTTGCGCCTTCCTTGTTTAGCCCTAGGCACACTACTGGATCCTTGTTTGTTCCATCTCCACCGACCTACACTCGTCCAAGAGTTTCTATTGTTCCTGTCTCCACCAGAGCTGCTGCTGTCCCCCACAATATGCATGATGTTGAAGGTATCCCAGGACTTCGGTATGTCACTCAGTCCTCTCAACCAATCCCTCACATGTCAGAAGAATTAATCAAACAAGCTTTCCCTGCACTTATGTCCCACTTCTTCCCAAAGTCCTTTGATGGTGTTGGTCCCTCTACTGTCAACCCTACTGTCAACTTGAACCTTACTCCTGATGCTTCTGTCGAATCCTCCTTCCACTCTGCCAAAGGAGCATCCAACAAAACCAACGCTACTATCAATAATAAACTTGGAGGCATTACCATTCGCTCCTCAACTGATCAGGGCTCTCAAGCTCGTACTCCCAACTCTGGATCCTCCTCCACTGAAGACAGTACTGATCCCAACTCTGTCCTCTCCAGGAAGCGCAAAAATCGTGACAACCGTGACAAAGGGAAACAGATTATGGAGGAGTAATGATAGTACAACAAATCAGTCTCGGGCCTGCTATGCATAACTTATACTTTGGTCAGCTTTTGGAGTATTATGGGTATGCTTTAGTCTTTCTGCTTGCTTGTGTTTGGATCAGTTATGATGGTTGGTACTTGTTTTTATGCTTGCTTAGTTATGTTTGTATTTTCTGGCCAGATGAGATGGGGAGGTTTAATTGGTTGTGTAATATTGTTGCCCCTCTTCTTTTGTCAGCATCTTGTATGGGGCTTGTCCATCAAGAGTGCTTGTGTGTAATAATGGTCTCATCCTTTGTAAGTTATGTATGCCCAAGAACTGCTACTAGTATTATGATGTATGTGTGGTGTGGCTTTAGGATCCTTGGATCCTTTCCTTTTCTTCGTTCTGCTCTTTCTTATACTATCAAACATATTATAAACTACCTTATACCTTATTATAAAAATTATTATATACCCCCTATTATATCAATATATACCTCAAAACTTTAAATACACTTACTCAACCCATATTACATCTGTTTAACCAGATCAAAAAACTTTGTTTTCACCCATTAATGATGTATAGAAATATTCAATTTCAAACGAAATATACTGTTGCCCATAAATATACTGGTTCGATAATCTCTGGTAATAGTCCATATCTCATTAAGGTATATTATTGTTTTTTCATCGCCATTTCGCAATCTTGTTTTAAGTACCATTTGCTAAATGATAAAGTTAAAATACTTCACCTTAAACTTTATAATACTACTACCCACATAAACAGATTATTCAGTTCAATTTTAACGATTTATATTAACCCTTCAAAAAAATTTCCCATCAATACAGTTAGCACATTCAAATATTTACACATACCCAATCATAATCTACATTATGTGATCAACTCTCTTCGTGTTTTACAAATGTTAAGGGTTTTTAATATAAAGGTTAATAAGGGTGTTTATGAGAATAGCTATTTCTATTTTCAAGCCAAGTCTCCTTGTAATTCTTACAGGGACTTGCTCAAACTAACCTTTCGTCTCACTCATAGCTTGTGTTACAACCTTTTTTGTGCACAAACATCTCAAAGTAATTAGAACCAACATCAAATTCTTTATCTTCAAGCTAGAATCAAACCTGTATATATTACAAAACTTTACATAAACTTGATTTAACTCCACAACATATAACCAAATGCTTTTTAAAAACCTTTCTATTCTTTAAAAATGTTTTTTTATGAAGATCGCTTATTGGAATTGTCGTGGTATCCGACGTAACAACTTCTGGACCGAAATATCATATATTAAAAGAACTCATAGTATAGATCTTTTTTGTTTAGCGGAAACAAAATTTAACGAACCTCTTTCGACACAGTTTTTAGGCAAAATTAGTTTTCGTAATCTAACTATTTCACCTTCTAATGGTTCTAAAGGAGGACTTTGGCTTCTTATGTCTAACTCTGATGAGTATCACAATATCCAAATTTTGTTTCATGATTTCAATACTATTGTTGTACAATATACTGACCTGTCAAAACATATATCATAATTTTTATCTATGCTCCGAGTAGAGAGAATGAAAAGACTGATTTTTGGAATTTCATTTCCCAAATTATCGAGAGCCACCAAGAGCCCCCTATTCTCATTGGTGATATGAATGATTTATTAATCCCGGGCGATAAACAGGGGGCTCTCTTCCTTCTGCCTCTCGTTTTACTAGGCTAAACAATTTTATTAGTAAACATGGCCTTATCATTCTAAATGTCAATGGCTTCCCTTTTACTTGGCGAAAATCTACCAGTACAGTAGATACAATCCTTGAAAGACTAGATAGAGCCATTATTCATCCAGATATTCTTAACATTTACAATAATCTTATAATGGAACATTTACCTTTTACAACATCGGATCACTGTTGTATTACACTAGAACTGGGACTTAGATGCCCACAAAAAAAATTTCCATTCATTTTGGAAAATGCGCATCTCACTAATCCGAGTTTTGAAAGAATGGCTCATAAGGTTTGGACCTCGCACTCACAAGGATCTTTTATGTTCCAACTATTCTCGAAACAAAAAGCCATCAAACAACAATATAAAAAATGGACCCACCGAAACGTTCACAATATACACTTCCAATTAAGGTAAACTGAGGATACCCTTAGGTTTCATCAGAGTCAGAATACTATTTCAGATACTAATAGCAACACTCATAAAAAATATATGAGATTTATAGATAAATATAAGAAACTTCTCACTTTCCAACACACTTACTGGCAACAGAGAGCTAAAATCAAACATCTAACGGATACTGATAAAAAAAAAAAAAAATCAGAACACAGTTAAAATTCGAACATTTAAACAAAAAATAAATTTCTATCAATCTCTGAACAATATAAAATACTATACTCAATCGGACATTACCCAACATAATACAAATGATCTTAAAACCCGCTTCATACCTTCACATACTAACACTCTATCAGATCGAGACTTTAATATGATCCCAAAACTTATCACTGACGAAGACAACATCGAACTTTTAAAGCAACCCACAACAGAAGAAATCAAGAGGGTAGTTTTTGATTTACCTCATAACAAAACACCAGGCCCTGATGGTTTCACAGCAGAGTTTTACCAAAAATATTGGAATTTTACATCAAAATTATTAATCTCGGCTATCCAATCCTTTTTTCATTCAGGTATTCTATTATCGGACTACTCTCAATCTTTCATTACTTTAATTCCTAAAACATAATCTTCTAGTACTATCAATCATTTTAGACCTATTAGTTTATGTAACACAGCTTATAAAATTATTACAACAATAAAGGCTAATAGACTACAGAAACTACTTCCGAAAATTATTCACCCATGTCAAGGAGCCTTTGTACAAGATCGATCAATTTTTGATAATATATTAATATCTCACGAAGTTTTCCATTCTTTTCATAAAAAAAGTAAAGGCGAAAGGGATTGGATGGCTCTAAAATTAGATATGGAAAAGGCTTATGATAAAGTACATTGACCGTTTTTAATTAAAATCTTACAGAAATTTGGATTTCATAAAAATTGGATTGATAGAATTATGACTTGTATTCAATCTGCTTCTTTTTCTGTTCTAGTCAATAATATTCTTGGTCCAACTTTTAAACCTTGTTGTGGACTCAGGCAAGGAGACCCAATTGCACCCTTTCTTTTTATAATAGTAATGGAACACCTAGCCAGAACTCTTCAGACTGAAGCTGATAAGAGACAACATAAGGTAGGTATTCAATTATATCAACATGGCATCAAAATTCCATTTCTCTGCTTTGCTGATGACACACTTATTTTTGCAAATGCTAATACCAAAAATATGAATTTCATAAAGAAAACACTAGAGAGACTTAGTAATATCTCAGGATTAACAATTAATTATCATAAAACCACCTTTTAGACTACTCCAAACATTACTACTCATCAAAAACAAACACTTGCTTCAATTTTGCAGCTACAAACTACAACTGCCATGGAAAAATATCTAGGAATCCCAATTGTTAGAGGAAGAGTTAAAAGTGAATGCTTTGAATATGTCCTTCAATCCATGACCTCACAACTTTCTAAGTGGAAAGCTAACTCGATTTCTCAAGCAGGACGAGCTATTCTTATCCAATCTAACATACTTTCTAAAGCAAATCATCTTATGCAATGTTTTTCTCTGCCCATAAATATTTGTGAAAAAATGGATAAAATAGCTAAACAATTCTTCTGGAATAAAGATAGCTCATCTTACCGACCCTTAGTCTCTTGGGATAAAATTTGCAAACCTAAGCAGCTTGGTGGTCTGGGTATCCATAAATCTAAGCACACCAATGATGCATTGCAAATGAAACTATTATGGAAACTTCTGACGGATCCATAAAATATTTGGGTAAAAATTATCTCACAAAAATATATTAAAACTGATTCGATCTTAACTTATTCAAAAAGAAATAGGAATCAATCTTGGCAATTTTCGCGACTGTTACATCTGCGTAAAGTATTTCAGGAAGGTCTTTTTTGGCAACTTGGAGATGGAAAATCAATTAAATTTTGGACTGATCAATGGATTCCAAATTTAGACCTTAAGATTTTTCATAATCCGACCTTAGCCGACATCAACGAACCTGTCAAGAACTATATCACTGACGACAAAAAATGGGATTTACAACGCCTTACTCCTCTTTTACCAAATCATATTATAGCTCAAATACAAAATATCCATATCCCAAACTACACACAAAACGATTCCATTATTTGGAAATTGAATACATCTGGGAAATTCACTTCAGCCTCTGCTAGATCTTTGTTTGACCGCTCCACCGTTGATCATTCCTCTACGCTCTACGATTGGTTATGGAAGCAAAATTTACCTCCCAGAATAAAAAACTTTTTATGGAAAGCAATTTCTGATAATCTCCCTACCACAGAAAGGATAAATAGATACTATAAAAAGGTTCCGTCATACTGCTCCATATGCAATCACATTCAGGAAGACTCCACACACTTTTTCTTTCAATGTCCAAATACAATAAAAAATTATAGAAAGCTCTTTCAATTACTTAATACTCAATTACAAATACCTATGGATAAACCCTTCCCACAATTTATTACTGAATTAATCTAAAATCCTAATCATAAAAATCTAATTACACCACTTATCTTTTTGTGGAACGAACTATGGATTTATAGAAAGAAAATTGTCTTCTCAAAGAACAACCCAGATAATAGGCTTCCAGCAGATCTAGCATATTTTCGTTTCCAACAATGGGAAAATATGAATACTACTGAAAAAGGTCCTAAACAACATCAACGAAGGAATCGATCAAAAACGAGGAATCGAGTATGGAAACCCCCACCAGACAACTGGATTAAGGTAAATTTTGACGGCTCTTTAAACAATGGTAATGAAGGACACATATCTTGTATAGCAAGGAAGAATGACGGTTCAATTGTATTTATTGATACATTAAAAATAACTCACCATTCTCCTTTGTATATTGAAGCTCTGGCTGCACTTCATGCAATTAAAACAGCTTCTCTACTTAATCTTAATAATGTTATCTTTGAAGGAGATAATCTCACAGTGATAAACTCTATTAAACAGCTTTGGAAAATTCCTTGGACAATTGCAACTATTATTTCCGATTGTATACAAGCTCTACAACATTTTAACTCTTTTCAAATATATCATTGTTTTAGAGAAGCAAATCAAGCCGCAGACTTCCTCGAGCATAATAATATAAATATCCTTGCTCTAAAACTTGCTATGGTTTCACATAGCCCGTCCTTACCTGATGCTAATATCAGGATCATTTCGCTTTATCCTGGATTACAGAGCTGTAGTCCAATCTTTCGGTCTTTCTTTAGGATTGTCCTTCGGGATGATCAGGGATTGCCGGCGTCCTAGTAGGACACGGGGTTCCGGTTCTTGCCTAATATGCAAAAAAAAAAAAATCGGAAACATAGACTTTGTTTGACCAACCAATTGGTCCAAAGGTAGTTCCCTTTTTGAGGGAGTTTGAAGCATGATATCCTGTGTGACAACAAATTTTGAGTTTAATCCATTGATGAAGACCATGGATTTCAACCATTCTTCTAACTTCACACCACAAGCTCTGACTTTGTTGGACAGAATCTCAAGGCGACCATGATAGGTAGACACGTTCTTAGTCTCAAGCATCTTGAATCTATGATATTCTCCTTGAAGATCAAATTTCTTGCTATTCTGAAGATCTTCACCTCCCAAGTTCATATTCTGTAACGCCTTCCACATATCTTTGGCGTTATCAATGCTCATAACCTTGTCTTGGTCTGACTTTAACAAGGCATTCAGAATGTATTGCTTGGCTTTAGAATTCTTTTCTTGTGAAGATACATTGTTCAGTTGACCATTGCCGATAGTTGAGTTCCTTCTTTGGATTTGTTGGATCTTTGGGAAAAGCGTAGTTTCCATGCTCAACAATTTTCCAGCAATCATGTCATTTGTTTGAAAGAAACCAATCATTTGTTCCTTCCACCATTCGAGTTGACCAATTTCAACAAGTATGGCTTGTTGGTGGAGATACCAAGCTCTGGTTCACTCGGATGAGACATTTTAATAACCTGCGAGTAACACACAATCTAGAGCTCTGGCTCTGATACCAGTTGTGGGATCTGTATACTGAGACACAAATTTGTCCAGTTCCTAAGCACAACGGAAGTAAAAAGCAAGTTATCAACACTACTACTTAAGGTGGAAACCTTAGATAACCAACTAGTTATCTTTGGATGAAAATCACCCCTCTTTCGAGGATTAAAAGTTTACTTGTATATTCAATCAGTGAGTTTAGAGATTAATGTAGATTACAACCTTATTCCTAAGTACTAAAGTAGTTCCTATCAGAAACTCTCAAACCGAAACACAATAAGATTTACGTGATGTTCTTTTGCACGAACAAATTTTCAACATTTCTTTCTCCTTAGCAAAATGCACTCTCTAATCTCTGAAAATGCATAAGTGCTAAGGTCGTCCGAATAGGTATATATAGAGGAAGATCGTGTGCAAAGATATCGGCTAGAATTTTTACAAAATAGATCTTCATCCCATATAAATATCTATCCTTACGTGGATAAGTTAACTAAATAAACTTAAGATCTTTTCGGTTCAAAATCTTCACAAGATCGTTTCGGTTCAAACTCATAAAATACTCTAATTAAGGACAAAATCTTCATCTCCTTGTCGCCTACGTTAGGTCACTTCTCCAGCATCCTAAGAGACGCAGTTCCCCCTCCATTTCCCTTGGACTTTGACGTCTAGATTTCTTCTATTTTTTCACCTGAAACTTCATGATAATACTTCTCATAATATATAATATAGTTGTCTTCTTCAAAACTTGAGAAACCGAGAAAAGGCACTCAAAGGGAACTAATGTTCCTATTCCAACACCTAAAAATGCTAAAACCTAAAGTCAAAGCAAGATCTATAATATGTTCCAAAACTACATTAAAATATAATAGGGAAAATACAATAGATAATCTCAGTGGATCTTCCTTGGAGCGCAAGGTGACAGTGAAGATCTTCTCGAAGGCAATCTTCCCATTTTGTCAAGAGGTGTGCCGCCTTCTATTCTAGAAACTTGTTTCGCAACCCTAGGCAACACTTCTGAACTTTCTTCTTTTGGCGCGTTGATTTGCTGGAATTGAACCTTTCCTCTTTCAGCTTTTGCTTCCTCCACTCTTTTGCCCTAGTTGTTCCTATACTCATTTATTCTTGTTGAAACACTAAGGAAACACTCGGGGGCATTAAGTGCAATGAAGTTTGTTATCACCAAAACCTAACGAAACACTTGTATGGAACAAGTGCCAAAGACATTGTTTGAAAAAAAATTAAAAAATTCATAGTACGGTTTTAAATTTAAAAAATTTAAAACACTCGGGGGCATTAAGTACAATCATTAATCAGAGACTGTTACAAGAAAGTCAATTCTCTCAACTTGAATTCGCCACAAGTATCTAACCTACCCTTACTTGTAAATCTCAGTCCTAACAATATAACCCACACGTTCAATCCTATCGAAACACTTACAAGTTCATGGATAACCTTGGTTAAGTCTTCGGTCAACATATTCAATAAGAACTTGGTTCTTCTTTGCAACTAACTTCGACAAGTATGAATAGAGGACGTCGGGACTATAACTACTAACACTCACAAACCCTAGAAATGCTACAACCTAATATTCAAGCAAGATCTAAGATTTGTTCCAAAAGTATATTAAAACCAAATAAACAAAATACTCTAGCGGATCGATATTAAATTTGGGTCGCAAGGAGTAGAAGATTTGTTCTCTTTTTTCATTTTTGTGTCCTAGTTGTTACTTTAATCATTTATTCATGTAGAAATACTAGGGAAACACTCGAGGACATTAAATATAGTGAAATTTGTTATCACCAAAACATAGAGAGACACTTGTATAGAACAGATTGTTCCAAGACTAGTAATATATTCCCATCTTACTCTTTAATAATATCTACTAATAGTTAAAAATAAAATTGATTAAATAACTATCTCCATAGTACTATCTCTGATGTTTCTTATCCCTTCGTATGGAATCCCCCATTTTTAAATATAGGAGGTACATGCAAGTGCAACGAACTTGGACATCGGCCTTTATGTGAATCGAAAGGTAAGCCAATATTATGGTTCGAGAGGTGAATATAAGTACCTAGTTAATGTGCAGCTGCAGATGCTTCGACGCATATATGCATGTGAGAGTAAAGCTTATATAAGAGTTGTGTACGTTTACGTGTAGCGTCGCCTGCCCCCCACATGGCTTTGGTGATCGCCCTTTATTTCAGTTTCCAAGCAAGTTTCCCAGCATATATGTCCCACTCGTATTTGTATTGGGTTCGTGGTCGGCCTTTGTGCATTTAAGTGGAATTTCATCAAATATTTTCTAACATTCGATAGAGGATTTTATGTATAAATTAAGGTGGCGTTTCCATTTCCCCTTCTTTTAATAACAACTTTGGGTATTTTTATTCTAATTTTAAGGTGGATTTCAAAATCCTCTCGTCAAATAATCTCCGTCCTCTACAACTAGCCTCCTCCTTATTTCTCCTCTCTCTCATATTTTCTCCTCTCTTGATATATAAACTTTAAAATCCAAAATAAAGTTGTCAATGTATCTTCAATTAATAATTGTCTAGATTCATTACGTCGTCTTTCCGTTTTGTTTATTTCCGAACACTACAAACAAATGGTTCCTAAATAAGTAAATATATCATACATAGCAAGAAAGAATCCAAATATAACCTCTGCAATCTATGCTTATGTTCTGAGTTCCATAGGACCACACAAGTCCGTATGGATGAGTAGGTTAATTTAGAGAACTAATTAATCACTGATTTCGATCTGAAAGGAACTTCGAATTTGTTTTTTGTTTTTTGTTTTTTTTTGTAAAGGAGAGGTGGCACTCTCGCGCCGTCGCACGTTATATAGAAAAGGCTAAGAAACTAAACGAGGTAAAGCCACACCCCTTATACATCGTCCGAGAGCAAGTTAGAATACAATCTGGGGGATCCCCCAATATATGCAAACCAAGCGGAAAGGAAAAACTAAGAGAAGCTAAACAATCCGCAACGTGGTTAGCTTCTCTAAAAATGTGACGAAACTGGACACTCCAGTCTCTACGAAGAGAACTCTGGCAGTGTCCTGCCAGGCTAGCATGCGAGTGATGAATATTGATCTTCTTCTTGAGGAAACCAATTGGCAAAGCTAAATCAGACTCAAAGATTACATGTCTAAAGCCCATCTCTCACGCTTTTTGCAGCCCAAACTTGAGCGCCCAAAGTTCAGCTTCCACGACCGAGCAAGCACCAATGTTCAAAGTAAAACCGACAAGCCATCCCCATTGTATCATCTTTGATGCACCCACCGGCCCCATCCAACCCAGCTCCCTTTGGACAGCGCCATCAACATTAATTTTGGCCCACCTCGTCATGGGTTTAGTCCAAGAGACAAGGCATTGACGCTTCTCGCCTCTGTTTGGATTCGACAAGGAGGTATTACCCACCTTAGCAAATTGTGTCAGCCTGATCACGAACAAAGTCCGGGGTGAGTGGTCGGGGATTCTCCCTCTGGAACACCTTATCATTGTCATTCTTCCAGATCCACCAGCACAAGGGTTGCAAAAAGGATCAGCGCGGAGCCTTCCCAGTTCAAAGCAAACTCACCACACAGATTACGCACCATCCAAACGTGGGCCTCCTCCGAGAAGAAGTGGTTGTTACCAGTATTAGGGACAAACGCCCTCCATAAGACCCTGCTTTCATGACAGTCACAGAACAAATGCACAAGCGATTCAGGAGCTAGGTTGCATCTAGGACAGAGGTCTGAGTGAGCAAAGTGGCGACGAAACCTCTCAGCATTGGTCATAATTCCGCCTTTCTCCACGGTCCACATAAAAAACCGAATCCTTTCCGGGACCCGAAGTTTTTACATTCTTTTAGAAGTATCACTCATATTCTCCTCTTCGAAGGCTGCAAGCTTGGAGAGAAACTGGTAGGCAGAGGAAACCGTGAAGGCCTCGGAGGGGGGGGGGGGTCTCCAACTAATCACGTCAGGAAGAGAATCATCATCCACAACACAAACAACAGCAATCTTGAGCATAGTTTGGACCGGGAGCATATACTGGAATGTTTCCCAATCTCCCCCCCCCCCATCTTCCCAGAAATCGCGCACCAAGCGGACACAAAGATCTGGGTCAATAGACTACGTAGCGATCGAGGAAAGGGGGTGATCGCCCACCCAAATATCATCCCAAAACCCGCACTCCCTGTCATTGAGAATGTTTCCACTTAAGCCCTTTGGAGACAGCCTCCTTGAAACCCCATTTAATGCCCTTCCAGATGTAGGGGTCTTTAGGGCTCTTACTCCCTGACTAAAAAGTGATGTTGTATTTTGCTCTGTAGAAATCCCCCACAGCCTAGCAGCATTCGTGATAAGATTCCAGCTTTGTTTCCCGAGTACCGCAAGGTTAATGGTTTCCACTGGCCGCAAGGTTCACACAATTGATGGCTTCTAGAGAAAGATATGAATAGATATTTTTTCATTGATTTGGAATGAGTAGGCATTACAATATATATAGGGATAATATGGGACCACAATGCTATTCTAGAATCCTCTTCTAGGTTTTATTACAATATTGTCATCTATATATAATATGACTGTTACTATCCCCCCTCGCTACGAAGTGGTCGAAGACAAACTCGGGAGCGAAGAAGAGTGAATGCGGCCGTTGGTAATGGTTTGGTCAAGAGATCTGCTTTTTGATCTTTGGTGGAGATAAACGCCACTTTCAAGGAGCCACTACGAACCCGCTCTCGGACGAAGTGGTAGTCAAGACTCAAATGCTTGATCCGATGATGTTGAACGGGATTGACGGTGAGATATGTCGCACCAAGCTAGGTTGTCACACCATAATGTCGGAGGGTTGGGTAAGGGGATATGGAGCTCATGAAGAATGTTTTGAATCCAAATTGTCTCACAACTGGCATATGCAAGAGCTCGATACTCCGACTCGGTAGTGGATTTGGAGACCGTGGACTGTTTCTTTGATGTCCAAGAGATTAAGTTACCTCCATGAAAAATACAATATGCACTTGTAGATCTTCCTTTGGAGATTTTGTCCCCGCCCCAATTGGAATCGGAGAAGGCGGCTAGGGACGAGCTTGGCGCCGAAGAGATGAGGAATTGAAGATCCACTGTAGCATTAATGTACCTTAGCACCCGTTTGACACCGACCCAATCTCTCTCGGTGGGAGCATGCATGGCTTGGCAAAGCCGATTTACCGCAAAGGCAATATCCGGACGGGTGAAAGAGAGGTATTGAAGACCTCCTAGCAAACTGCGGTAAAGTGTGGGGTCATTGAATGTCGGAGACGGTTTGTCGGAGGTGCCAAACTTTGTGTCCATTGGGGTGGTAACGGGCTTAGAGTGCTCCATGTTGGCTCTCTTGACTAGATCTCTTATGTACTTGCTTTGACAAAGAGAGAAACCTTTCGAAATGCGCCGAACTTCTATCCCAAGAAAGTAATGCAAGGGACCAAGATCCTTCACCGGGAATTGCTTGGAAAGATTCTCTACAAACATAGTAACTAGCACATCACGGTTAGACAAGACAATTAGATCATCTACGTAAACCAATATAAAGACACGATCGTTCCCTTGGCGAAAGAGAAAAAGAGAAGAATCGGCTTTGGATGGTGAGAAGCCCATAGTGATGAGGGAATCACTAAGGCGGGAAAACCAAGCTCGGGGAGCTTGTTTCAGGCCATATAGAGAGCGATTTAGTTTGCAAATGTGTTTAGGAAAAAATTTGTGAGTGAAACCCGGAGGTTGAGAAATGAATACCTCTTCCGTCAAGGTCCCGTGGAGAAACGCATTTTGGATGTCAAGTTGTCGCGCCGACCAATTGTTCATTGCCGCAAGGGAGAGGAGAAGACGAATGGTGGAGGGTTTGACTACGGGACTAAAGGTTTCCCCATAGTCAAGGCCATGGACTTGGTTGAACCCTTTAGCAACAAGACGAGCCTTTCGTCTTTCGATGGATCCATTGGCATGGCGTTTGGTTTTAAATATCCATCGAACTCCAAGGCCATTTGTGGAGGAATTGGGAGGGACAAGGGACCAAGTTTGGGTGTCAAGAAGGGCTTGAAATTCATGAGACATGGCATCTCGCCACTCTTGATATTTGTTGGCTTCGGTAAAAGATGTGGGCTCATCCGGAATTAATGTGGTGATGGAACAACTAGGCCAAGGAATGGTGCCATCGGTGCGACACAATGGTTTGGAAATGTGACTTTTGGATCGGGTTTGCATGGCATGAGTGGGCTCGGGGGTGGACGAGTCGGATGAATCCAGGTCACATGGGGAATTTGAGGGGACAAGGATATTGGCTGGACTTGTGGTGGGTGGGGTAGGCATTTGGGTCGATGTATTGGAAGAGGAAGATGGATTGGGCTGGGAAGTTTGAGTGGGTTCAGAGGGTAATGAGGAATTGGGCTGGGGAATGTGGACTGAAGGAGGATAGGAATGGGTTAGCAGATGAGGTAATGAAGGTAAGGGAGCTAGTGGTGGATGAGGGTTAATGGTAGGGGAGTTGGAGTTTTTGAACGAAAAGATATCCTCATGAAAGATGACGTCCTGAGAAATGTAGGAGCGTTTGGTGGTCCAATCATAGCAAATGTAGCCCCGATAATTGCTAGCATACCCAAGAAAGAGAGTGGGAATGGAGCGGAAGTTAAGTTTATGTGAGAGGTATGGACGAAGATTGGGAAAACAAAGGCATCCGAAGACTTTGAGGAACTTGTAGTCCGGGGTTTGCTTGAGGAGGAGTTCAATGGGAGACTTGTGTTTGAGGATGGGTGTAGGAAGACGATTGATAAGGTATGTGGCGGTTTCAAAGGCATGATCCCAAAATTTAAGTGGCAAGGAAGCGTGTTTGAGAAGAGTGAGTCCGGTGTCAACAATGCGTCTATGGCGGGTTTCAATGCTCCCATTTTGTTGATGAGAGTAAGGACAAGTGATGCGATGAGATATACCCAAGGAGTTGAAAAGCGTTTTGAGAGGTTTGAATTTCGTGCCCCCATCGGTTTGAATGGATGAGATTGTGGTGTGGAAGAATTTGGTAACGAAGGTGATAAAGGTGGACACGATTTGTGGAACAAGATTTTTTGTAATGAAAGGAAAAGGCCACAAAAATTTAGAGTAATCATCTATGATAGCAAGATAGTAAGAGTTTCCTTTGATTGATAACACATGACTAGGTCCCCATACATCCATAAAAAGAAGAGAAAAAGGTGCCAAAGATCTACTATCACTCGGTGGATGAGGAAGAGAGTGAGCTTTGGCCAAAGAGCACGTGGTGCATTTTTCGGGGCTGGGCCGACTGATTTGTTGAGGCGGGCTTAGGGACTGCAAAACGGAAATAACAATGGGATGTGCCGGATGGCCTAAACGGGAGTGCCAAGTTAAAGACGGAAGGATAGTTGTGTTGTGGAGTTGCGGTGACGACAATGAACTTGTTGGCGGAGCGGCGGTGACAAATTGATAGAGACCGTTTCTAACGGGACCCCGAAGGAGGGCAGCCTTGGTCAAGATATCCTTCACAAGAAAAAAATCAGCATGAAATTCAAAGAACACATGATTATCGGCACAAAACGATGAACGGAAAGCAGATTTTTAGAGATACGAGGAGTATGTAAAAGATTGGTAAGTTTAAAAAGATGATTAGGTGTAGAAAAAGAATTGGTGCCATGGTTAAGAATAGGGACTTGGGAACCATCGCCAAGAGAGACCGTATCGGTGCCTTCATAATGGAAATTTTCGAGTCTCAAATTGCCAATGTCGGGAGTGTAGTGATGCGTAGCTGCGGTATCGGGATACCACGTGGAAGAGTTGTGTTGAGGCGGGCCACCATTGGACAACATGGGGTGAGCAGTGTAATGGGTCTGCATTGAATTTGGAGGTTGGGCTTGTGGGCCTTGGTCATATCTATACTAGCACTTCAAAGCGGAGTGGCCCGGTTTGGCACACACTTGACAAACGGTTCTATTATCAGGCATTCCTGTGAAATTGGTAGGTGGGCCACCTCTACCTCTGTTTCCTCCAGAATATTGGCCACGATGTCTTCCCCTGTTTCCACCTCGCTGCTGATTTCCTCTGTGATAGCTACGGCCTCCCCGGGTAAAGTTCGATCCAGCTTGTTGAAGAGAAGTGTGATTCACCGAAATCTGAGCTTGCAGTGACTGGGTTTGCAGATTTAGACGTGCCTCATGGGTGAGAAGGTGTGACAAAATAATGGTGGGGGAGGGAAAGGCTGTTTGCATCGACACTGCAGTGACAACGGAGTCGTAAGACTGATCTAATCCGGACAGTACGTACCCGGTCAACTCCATGTCGGAGATGACTTGGCCGGCGGCGGAGAGCGTCTGAGATAAGGTTTTGGCCCTGTTGAAGTATTCGGTAATGGACTCACCTCCCTTTTTGAGCGAAGCTAGCTGAAGTCTGGTGTGCATCGCCTTAGCGCTGGACCGGGAGGAGAAAAGCTGATGAAGACTGAGCCAGATCTCCGTCGCCGATGTGCAGTTCAGCACCTGCGCCAAAACCGCCTCTGTTAAGGATGAGGTCAGTATGGCCATGACTAGATGGTCTTGCCTCTGCCATTCTAGGAACGCCGGATTTGCAGCCTGTTCGCCGGCCGATGCCGCAGTCGGTAAGGTCGCCGGAGGAGCCGTTGTGCCGTCTACGATCCGAAACAGCCCATGAGCTTTTAGGTACGGGCTTACCTGAGCTTTCCAGAGGAGGAAGTTATCTTGAGAGAGCTTGACGGTTATAAACGAGGAGAATGAAGAGAGTTGTGGGTGAGTGTTGGTGGAGGTAGTAACAATAGCCATGGCTTAGATTTAGGTTGAGTGTATGTATAGATAATGCAAAAGGGAAGGGATAGAAATGAACGTAGTGGCAGCTTTTGATGAAGAAAAGAATTGCTTTTACTGTAGATCTGGAAGCAAATGGATAAAGGCGCCGTTTTTTGTGTTTGAGAAATTTTGTTGGATCTGAAAAGTAGGGTTAGGAAAAAAAAAAGGAGTATTTTGGACGTTTGTCCTCATGGCTCTGATACCATAGAGAAATATATGAATAGATATTTTTTCATTGATTTGGAATGAGTAGGCATTACAATATATATATATATGGATAAAATGGGACCACAATGCTATTCTAGAATTCTCTTCTAGGTTTTATTACAATATTGCCATCTATATATAATATGACCGTTACTAGCTTCTTTCTGGATCATATATTAGTGGTGTCGATTATTGATAAATATAGGCCCTTACTATTTAACGCTCACCCTTTTTGCTATTTACCGCCCAGGCGCCGTGCGTCACGCATGGATTAAATCCGTGCGTGACGCATGGTTTTAATCCACACGCCACGCACAGAAAAAAACCATGCGTGACGCATGGACACCATCCATGCGTCACGCATGGATTTTTTACCTATAAAAGCCCAAAAACATCAAACCCTACCATTTTGTCACCATCTCCAACTTCACTTACGGCGGCTGCAATCCATAACGCACCATTTTACCTAAAATTCATCATTCTCATCATCTTTTTTGCATATAAGGTATGTAAACATTAAGATTTCATTGTTATGGTATGGTATTGATGTATATATGAGGTTTTCATGTTGTTTTGATGATATTTACTTCAAAATCCAATGTGTATGTTAATTAGTTGTTTAGAAATGATTAAACTTGTAATATATGAATGGATTGTGTACTTTGTTGATAATTTATTGACCAATTTCATATTTTGATGTGTATATAGTTTATTAGGGTTTTGATATTGAATTAGGGTTTTGTGAATTAGGGTTATGAATTAGGTTGTTGAAATTTAGTATGGTTTTAATGAAATTATTGAAAAACTGTTAGAATTTTGGAAAAACTGTTGAGATTAGGGTTTGAAACATGGAAAATCTGTTGACGAGCAATTTCTGGAATGTGCAATTCCATGCGTCACGCATGGATGGAAGCCATGCGTCACGCATGGATGGAAGCCATGCGTCACGCATGGATGGAAGCCATGCGTCACGCATGGATGGAAGCCATGCGTGACGCATGGAATTGCACATTCCAGAAATTGTGTTCTGCAGTTACAGATTGGATTTGATGATATACTGATTGAGTTTTTGATGATATGCTGATTAAATTCAGTAAACTGATTAATTTTGTGGAATTGCACATTCTATGATGCAGATATGGATGGTGGTCGTCGACCTGGCCGCGATACTCGTCAAAGAAACAGAGAACTGAAGAAAAAAGATCCCATAGTTCCAAAACCAAGGAAGAAGAACAATAGACAAGAATCGCCTCCTCGTCGTTTAGAGTTTTCTGGTGAGATGCAACAACAACAGATACAAGAGCAACAACAACAGCATCAACAACAACAACAACATCAGCAGCTAGCTTTGTCTGCTGCAAGTTTCGATCCCCAGGGTTCCCCTCATTACTTTCCTGGCACCCCCATTCTGATCCCACATCAAACATTGTTTCCACAACAAACACAGTTTCCAGGCTATCCGGGCTATCCACAACAAGAGCCATCATTTGTGGAGATGATGAGACAAGCTACTGGTTCTCATAACTTTCAGAACCCTCAGACGGGTGATGACCAGTACGCATTGGTTGCTTGTAGCAGTGCAGGGCCATCAGCTGGGGGTGCAAATGCTGATTCTGATTCTGATTATGAGCAGGAGCATGAGCATGAGGAATAGGGTCAGGAAGAGGATCGGACATATGAGAATGTTCATGAAGAACATGAAGAAGCGGAAGAGCAAGAGGAGCGAGAGGAACAACCCAGAAGACGACGACGACGACGACAACCTCCGGTCAGAAACATATACGTCCCTCAGTTAGAGGGGGGTACTCCTGGAGGTCCACAAATTCCGGAGCTACTCATAAGCTTTGAAGCTCATACAGCCTTTTTTGTGCAAAAAGGAAAGGTATGTAATTAGAATTTCGTTTATAGATTCAATACTTATCATAACTAATTTAATGTTAGGAAAATGGTTGAAAAAAATGAAAAAATTACGTTCAGTTCATTATTTGATTATATGAAAGATAAAGTATGTTTATTTTTATTTATGAATTGTAAATGTGTTGTGATATTAAATGGTAGGGTTTGAATTGATTTCATTAAATTGATGGATTATTTGTTGAACTATTTGTAGTTTTGTTGAAAATTTGGATAAGGTGTGTTGTAAAGAATGCAGAAACTGGTTTCTTTGCATTCTGTGTAATGCAATTCCATGCGTGACGCATGGTTCATGTCCATGCGTCACGCATGCTTCTGTTCCATACGTGACGTGGGGAGCAGAACCATGCGTCACGCATGGAATTGCATTACACAGAATGTCAAGTTTCTGCAGTTTGTGGAAAAAATGTATGCGTTATTGAAATTATTTGTGTTACGTAATCAATTTACAGGATAGAGGCGTACTCCCTTACCAGACTAGACAATCGCAGCTGAAAGATTGGGAACTTAATTCTGACTTGCCATGGGGTAATCACGCAGTTGCAACGGAGCTGACTCATCTCAGGGTATTGATGTACGATGTGATTGATTATCCGTTCATCTGCTCCTTTATAGAAAGGTGGCATCCTGAAACAAACAGCTTCCACATGCCATTTGGTGAGATGACAGTGACGTTGCTCGACATCAAGAAGCTAATGTTGCTTCCTATTCAGGGGAAACCTATGGTGACCGACCCCACCGCTTCAGTCGGGAGAACTACCAACAAGAACTATTTTGGTGAAAAGGGACGACAAAATTTTCATCTTCAAAATGAACAGCTCGATAGTTATTGGATTAGAGCAAAAGAGTTTAAGGCGCACATTGAGGGCCTTAATGATCCCGTAGTTCATGGAATGGGATATATATTCCACTTGTTGGCTTCCACAATCTTCACTGACAAGTCACAACATAAGCTCCCGGTGAGATTTGGTGCATTTCTAGGGAGTGTTGAAGAGGCAAGAAGTATGTCTTGGGGATCTGCGGCGCTAGCATATTTCTATCGCCAAATGGGCATCGCTACACGCCAAAATTGTGGTTTGATCTCATTTTGTTTCACTCTCCTTCAAGTAAGTTTTTAATTATTTAGGAACTACATTTTTTAGCAATCATAACTTATTTCTATGGTTTTAATGCTAACTATATTTTTTAAATGGTAGGGTTGGATATACACATACTTCCCATCCTTAGCAGCTGGTGTTCGGCGTAATCCTGGTTGGTCAGTTGATCATCCTTATGCGTTTCGGTTTCTACCAGAGGAAGCGTTGCCGAACTACGACCCTGAAGCACGAAACTACAGAGCTGAACTAGATGCAATGAGGGCAGATCAGGTATTTGTGTTGCATTTTGTTTACATTTTTAAGCCTCGGTTTTTTTTTGCAATTCCATGCGTCACGCATGGAATTGCAAAAAAAACTGAGGACTTTTTTTTACCTCTGTTTTGGACCTTAAGGTGTAAAATTACTGTTTGAGTAATGCAAGACGTTGATATCGTTTTTAGGTTAATTGGAACCCGTATGGTGAAATCGACTTCAATGATCCTGCCTATGCTCCTGCTCTTTTTTTCGGGGTGTTGAGCTGCATGGACATAACCGAGCCCCACCATCCCGATAGGTCGCCTAGGCAGTTTGGTAGGGTGGAGATGATTCCCAGGCCTCCAATTTCACCCCTTAGAGCCCATAGGCTCATCAGCCCTAGGTCATATGTGGTGAATTATGATAGAATGGCGTGGAGTTGGGAGGGGATGGATATCCACAGGGCGACCCTTGAGCAGATGGGACCACCTGCGGCGACGGGTTTTGAAGAAGCTCCGGAGTATCTTCTGTGGTACATCCCCCGCACTCATCGATTTCTGATACCCGGCAGACACGCTAGCTTGGAAGCACAGCAGGTATTACATTTATCTCATGTAACTTGAGATCTTGATTTTTCTTTAAGTTTGATTTAAGGTAAACATTATGCAAATAGCTGATTTAAATATTTAATTTTATTTGTAGGTTTTTGACAGGGTCTATGATCACTTGTCACCATATGCAACCTTGCCTGATCCGTATGATGTTTCTGCAATGCATGGAGCCATAACCGAGGTCCTTCAAGATATTGAGCCGTGGACAACTATGTATCAACAACATCGGTGGTGATCTTGTTGGATTGGGTTCGATTGTTTTTTATGAACTGTTTGTTTTCAGATTTTCAGGATTGTCCGTTTTTCGTAAGGATTGTTTGTTATGACGTTGTTGAACTTTTCATTTCTGGTTAGCGTTGTTGAATTTGTTGGATTATTTGTTTAGGGTGCAGAAGACATAAATCTGCATTCTGTTGGTCAAATGTCGAACCATGCGTCACGCACAGATGTGTTCCATGCGTCACAGACGGTTTGCTTCCATGCGTGACGCATGGAATTGTTAACCTAGTTTGAAATCGCCTATAAATTGACTCCCTCAGCATACCATTTCCACTCATTAATCTCTCGTTTTTACTCCATCAGCCTGTAAGTTGATTTTTGAAGTTCTTCATTGAAGCTCCATATTCCACATCTTATTCCTTACTTTCTCACTTGTTTTCTTACATTGTATTACTGATTGGAAACCAATATGGCATCATCCTCATCATCATCTTCAATACCACGAGAAGGCAGCACCATTCAGTGTCCAAATAAGAGGTGTAGGAAGTCTATCACGGTTTTCAGCGCTAATGACAAGATGAGACCAGACCAGTATGGCCGGAGGTTTATTACATGCGAATGTAATAATCCTATCAGGTGGGTGTTTCTTGATCCTGAATATGACCCTCATCATCTCCGTGTCATGACGAAATTGTTGGAGGAAAACCGGACTATGGCAGCGAAACTGGAAATCTTTAACGAAGAGAAAGAATGAGTCTTTTTTATGCTGTAATGAATCTGTTTTATTTTGTAATGTATCGGTTTTTTGTTGAAACGTATCTGTTTTATGTTGTAATATATCTGTTTTATGTTGTAATTCTGATGTCTCCTTTTGATAAGACTACTCATATGTCTCTTTTTGACAAGACAACTCATATGTCTCCTTTTGACAAGAAAACTCATATGTCTCCTTTTGACAAGACAACTCATTTGTCTCCTTTTGACAAAACAATTCGGAAGTGTTGATTTTGACAAGTAAAGCTGAAATAGAAATTCTGCATTCTGTAGGAAGAATGCAATTCCATGCGTCACGTGTGGAACAAATCCGTGTGTCACGCACAGATGTGTTCCACACGTGACGCATGGAATTGCATTCTTCCTACAGAATGCAGAATTTCCATTTGAGATGCAAAGCACCTGTTTCACGTGAAATGTAACCTAGAAATACCACATAAAGACTGAAATGTGCATCAAAAGATACAACCTTACAACATTAGAAGGTCATTCGAAGCTCGAAATAAAATACACATTACAACATTGTCTGGACTGACAATAACTCTTGAACTAGTAATCGTTTTCATCATCGTCTGGAATTGTGATGCTTTGTTTGGACGATTGATGTCCTCCTCTTTTCGGGGGGGTGTAAGCCCCACATCTTTGCCACACTTCGTCATACAAGGCCGCAGCAGATTCTTCACAATTACGCTCCCAAAGATTATAAACAGGTGGTAGTGGACATCCATCCTTCAGGCGAATCTGAGATAGATTTTATGGAATTGCATAATTAAATTTACATGTAATGCACTAGGTAAATAGCAATTGAAAAAAACATACCGGGATGAAATGTTCTTGCTGTGTGAGTAGTAATAGGCAAACAACTTGCATCTTAGCTCCAGGTTGACCATACCAAGTCGGAAGTCTAAGAGGTAGGAATGTCTGTTTAATTTGCTCGCCTAGACACACAAAGACACAATTACATGCCGAAGCCACCAAACATGCCATTTCTGGTACGGTAAGCCACTTATCCCTTGGAGCTGGGTAGTAATCGCTTTCCCATGTAAGTTGATGTATAGCGGACTCCAATGTTGGATTTACTTCTCCACCAATCCACGTGCCTTTAAGTAAATGCCAAATCTCTTTAGCCTTTCTTATCATCTCTTCTCGTATGAACTTCCAATGCTCTTGGGTCCCACCTGTTACATGACTCTCAAAAACAGATTGAGTGACGGAATATTTTGGATAAAGTGTACATTAGAGTGAAGATAATATCGGTCACCTGTTTCCATAGAAATAGATCTAAACCCGCAGTTTCCATCGGCTCTGATGTCAAACCAACCCTCCACATATGGTCGCATGCACATTGGTATCTTTCTAATGTACTTAGAAGGCGCATACATTTTTTGTGGAGCGGGAGGTGCACCAAAGGGTTTAGGAACCCTTTGCTTCTTGGGAGGTGTTTCTTCCAAAGCTCTAGACCTCATCTCTTGGTCGGTGTATTCCCATGCTGACTTCTTTCTTTGTGTAGATCTAGGCACTTTGTTAGGAGCTCCTTGGGGACGACCACCGGTGTGTTTCGAAATAGGCGGCTCTTTGAGAGGTGTATCCACTTTAGCTATCTTTCTGACAGATTCAATACACTTCTCTTGATCATGTGGTGACAAGGTGTTCCATGTTTCTTCATAAAATTCATCAAATAAACGTCTTGCCACGTTTTTCTTAGTTTCAAGATGACACTGTGTATCCACTTCTTCCAAAGACAACGTACTCCAAAAAGGATGCAAAGACACGGGCTGAATTGGCATTTGTTTCTTCACACAAGTCGCAAGGTCATGGACACACAGCATCCCGTCTCTGACCTTGGTTGCACAATCGCAATATTGTGGATTGTACATGCCTTGTACACCTTTGTCGTATTCTTTAATCAAGAGCTCCATTGCCTTGTACGAAACTTTGCACTTCAAATGTACAAACAAAGATGTTTGGTGAACAAGTCTATACGTCTTTGTTAGGCTCTCGTTAAATGAACCCAATATCTCTTTCAGCTGGTTTCGTGCCATGTCACTGTATTCCTCAAACACTGTGTCGAGCCTACCTTGTCCACCACTCAAATATGACTTCAAACAGGAATGCGCTCCTTCCACTCTGCATTTTTATTAAGGTGTTCAAACAGGAATGTGCTTGTTTCTGTAAACTGCACATCCATGCGTGACGCATGGAACAAATCCGTGCGTGACGTAGGGAATAAATCAGTGCATCACGCACGGATGTAATCCACGCGTGATGTATAAATGTGCAGTTTACAGAAACTGTTTAAATTCACAGAAAACTGAATATAGTTGTGTAAGTGCAATTATAGATAAATTACCTGTTTGTCGTGTTGCTTCCAAGAGTAAACACGTCATCCGTCCATGCCGACACACATCTTTCTTTGAAAGGACCAAGCCAACTGTCTCTAACATATTGCAGTACGGGAATATGCGCGTTCCAATCTCTCTCTATAGTATCCAACTTTTTTTCATATCCTTCTACGGTGGTTTCCTCGAACAAGTTGTAGTAGTCGTTGGATAAGTTTTTTCCCTTTAGTTTCGATCTCATTTCGAGGGAAGCTTTGGCCTCTATGTTTTTCCTTATATGTCGTCTACATAGAAGAAACTTTGCATTTGGAAAAAGAAGATCCGTTGCACTCATTAAAGCTTGTTCACGGTCGGTGACAATGCAAGTCGGCGTTGCTCCAATTCTTCTATACATCTCTTGAAGTTGTTGCATTGCCCACAAATAATGCTCTTTAGTCTCGCCCTCAAGAAATGCCCCACAAACTACAAAGTTCCTCCATGTAGACGTGATTCCAACAATCTCGAAAAATGGCATTTTGTACATGTAAAGAAATAATTTGAAATAATATTATTGCAATGTTATGGAAAATCATATGTAATGGTGAATAATCACACAAAACTTACTTGATTGTGGCATATGTGGAGTCCATTATAAGTACATAGGGAAATGATTTCAAGAGCTTCATTGATTCAGGGGACGCAAAGAACATATCACCAATCATAGATGCATCATCTTTGCTTGTCCTATACTCCATGAAATAGTCGCTCTGTTTGCATTTGTAGAAAAACTCTTGGATAACAGTTCTTCCTTCCCTGTTTTCGATCCTCGTCTTGGCCATCAAATTGTAAACTTGTTTTTTTTTTTTTTGTAAGGTTCTTGGGAGACTTGTTGAGCATAGTGTAAATCTCATTTGGTTTACAATGAGCCCTAGTCATTTCAACTACTGTACACACTTCATCAGGCGTCAATCTGCCTGCAAACGCATTCCCAAACAAGCTACTACCAATAGGATGGTTGTGGGTACCTAACATTACAGTAATTTTCCAAGCCCCTCTATGCTCCTCTCGAAGCTTTAATTCGAACCAACATCTACATTTTTTCGTCTTTATGTTTTTCCTCACTCCCTTAGCTTTTGAGTAATTCACTCGTCCTCTATCACAGATAAGCTGAAGTTTTCCAGATTTTGTTTCGGTAGGTGCTCTACTCCTTCCATTGACTATGCAAAAGTTGTTGGCTTGTGCAATGTTAACGGCCCAGCTCACTCCCTGTTGTCTAGAGGTGAATACCAAGTCATTTGCAAACAACTCTGAGTAATCAACAGAGACATATTGTTCTTCTTGAACTTCAATATCAAATTGTGGTGCAGTACGCAAAGGACAAAACACATTTAAGCTACTTGCGTCTGAAAGTGGCCTCATCAAATGCGAAGGCCATTGCGACAAACCGTAACCGGTTCCAAAAGATCCAGTGTTGATATCACCAAACTGTGATTGTGGTTGCTCCCATGTTGTAAAATCAATGCCCAAATCAAACGAAGGTATGTAGTCGAGGTATGACGGAGGTGGGCAGTCATTAAGAGTAATCTTGTCTAATCCAGTAAAAACAGAAAAGTTCATCTATGCACAAACACACAGATAACAAACCAGTTAAGATTTTGTATGGAACATCCACACGTCACGTGTGGATCCATTCCATGCGTGACGCACGGTCTTGAACCATGCGTGACGTGTGGAATTGTCATAAGTCATACATTTCAACCCCCTTAACGAACAATGCATACATTATAATACATTTCAAACATCACAATCACTAAAGTCAATAAAATCCATAAATCCATTAAATCAAGTTAAAACCAAGTCAAAACAAGTCAAAATCCATAAATCCATACAACTAATACCTTGAACATGTAAAATCCATTAAACCTAACTAATACAAACCCCTAAAACAAGTCAAAACCTTAAAAAGTAATATTATAATACATTTCAAATATCATAAATCAACATAAATTCACAAATCAACATGTTTAGTCATACAACTAATACCTTGAACATGTAAAATCCATTAAACCTAACTAATACAAACCCTAAAACAAGTCAACACCTTAAAAAATATTATTATGAACAAGAAATGTTACCTTATTAAGGTTGTAACTTGAAAATGGAGCTTCTCCACCTCTTTCATTGGTGCATTCCTCTTCATTCTCCATATAGAAAGAAAGGAAGATAGTTAAAAATGGTGTTTTGCTCTAAAAAATGTTCAACAATGGTGTTAAAAGGGTTTTGACATTTGAAATATGGAAAGAAAGGTAGATAATAGGGATTAATGTAGGTGTTACGAAAATAGTAAAAATATTAATGGAGTTATTACAGTAGGTGAGACTGACGTACCTGCTGGCATGAGTTCTGAAAATAACATCCGTGCGTCACGCATGGATATAATCCACGTGTGACACACGGTTCTCTTTCATGCGTGACGCACAAAATGACACATGATCCCTTTGATTCTTAGTAACACTGATGTGTGCATGATTTCCAATCAAAATAAAATTACATATTGTCAAAGGTTGGACATTTAAGCCACGTAAGAAGTCCAAACAAAGGATATGCTACTTTACAAGTTAATAGGTGTTATTGGGAGTTACCCACATGGCTAAATATACCTAATAGGCATTGAAAATAAGTTTCATTACATTCGGACATCGTTTCAGTGTCGTTTTGCCAAAAACCGCCTTAAGTCCATTTAAGGCGTTTGTAGTGGTTTTAGCGTTTACGTGCCTCATTTCGTGTGAGCAAGACCTTGTTTCTACTGAATATCCCTAATAAGAGTAAGTTGTATAGTATTTTCAACAATAATCACCGTCAATGTTGTAGAATATACATATTGCGACAAGTTAGAGAGTTACGACTAGTATGTATTTTACAAAGGAGGCGGTACTTTAAAAGTTAGAAGTTGTGATTGGGAGTTACCCACATGGTTAAATATCCATAATATCCACTGAAAACAAGTTTCATTACATTCGGACATCGTTCGTGTGTCGTTTCGCCAAAAACCGCCTTAAGTCCATTTAAGCCGTTTTTAGTGGTTTTAGTGTTTTGGCATAATTTCGAATCCCGTTTTGTATATGTGAGACATTATTGGGACTTTATATGCCTTATAACACATTTTTGTATAAATTTTTCAAACATACGTGAACATCAATGTTGCGACCATATATATTACAACAAGTTAAGCTTGTAGTGAGTAGTTTGATGTTTTACAAAGAGCGTGTTACTCTAAAAGCAAAAGGTTTTGATGTAAAGTTACGAACATGGTTAAATATATCTAATAGGCATTGTAAACAAGTTTCATTCCATTCCGATGATGTTTCGACGACGTTATGGCGATTTGTGGTTTTAAAGCCTTTAAAAACAACACAGAACATGAATTATTTTGTGTGACATAAGTACAAATACATTGAATACATTGACATGGACCACATAAGCAACAAAAAAATACATTGAAATCCATGCGTCACGTATGGTGTAAAACCATACGTGGTGTGTGGATTTAATCCATGCGTGACGCACGGATGACCTGGGCGGTAAATAGCAAAAAGGGTGGGCGTTAAATAGAAAGTATGTAAATATATTAAAGGGATAGCAAAATTTAACCAAATCGAGTATATATTATGCCGATCATGACATAACCAAAATTGATGATGAGTCTGTACTAATTACTCTTCCGGTGTGTATACAAAAGCCTAAATCCATCGATTTACAAACAAGTAGTGGATCATCTAAGTAGCATTCATCTTAAAAGTAGTAATATCTATTTCCATGAGTTGAGTTGTTGGAGGAAGAGGATCCCTTAGTCTTGTTAAGCAAATATCTAAGAGCCCGCGAGAAACCCATCCTCCTACTCTTCTTCCTGGACACAACTCCTCTGACTATCTCCGGTGGCGGGTAACTCCTTATAAGCGGCCACTTGACCCCCTCGAAAAAGGGGTGGGTCTTTATATCAGCGGCTCCTCTTTCCCCCCCGAGGCGTCTCTTCGGATCCTTGACCAACAACCGCTGTATCAAATCCCTCAACTCCGGCTCCCCCTTCTCCGGAAACCTCACATTCCTCGTCTCCGACGCTATATTCCTGAGCGTGGAGTCCTTAGTCCGTCCCTTAAACGGCGTGGTCCCATACATAAGCTCATACAACAACACCCCGAACGCCCACCAGTCAATCCCGTTTCCGTAGCCGTTTCCGTTAACCAACTCGGGGGCCAAATACTCATGGGTCCCGACAAACGACCTGGAATAAGCCGAGGTGGGCTCGGCGACAAAGGAGTCGCGATGGATCCTGGGGGTGACATGCGAGGTGAAGCAGAGATCGAAATCGGAGAGCATGAGGTGTCCGTTTTGGCGTATTAGAATGTTCTCTGGCTTGAGGTCGCGGTAGACGATGCCTTTGGAGTGGAGGTACTCGAGGGCGAGGAGGAGCTCGGAGGCGTAGAATTTAAGGGCGTGGAGAGGGAGGGTGCGTTTGGGCTGGGCTCGGAGGAGGGCGTTGAGGTCGCCGCGGGAGCAGTAGTCGATGAGGAGGCAGGTGTAGTGGGAGGCGTTGATTTGGGAGTAGAGAGTTGGGAGGAAAGGGTGGTCTAAAGTTGATAGGATCTTCGCTTCCGTGTCGGCGTTACCGATCTTGTTTGGGGAGAGGGAGTTGCGGTCTACTACTTTGAGGGCGAAGTGGGCGTTGGGGTCGGAGCGGAGCCGGCAGAGGAACACGCGCCCTACGTCGCCGGATCCCAGTTGCCGGATGAGCTTCAGCTGGTGGAGGTGGAGGACGCCGTCGTTCGAGAGGTTCGTCGCGGTTTGGATGGATGACCAGCTGGGGTGCTGTCGCTGGTGGGGACGGGGGGCCTTGCTACCCTCCCCGTCCCTCCTGCCCTCTGCATCCCCACCGCCCACGCTGCTGCTTGCGCGCGAGAAGCTGCTGCTTCGACCGCTCCAGGTTATTGTAGATGAACCCACGCTCCTGAAGCTCAGATCCATATCGCCGGGGTAATCTCTTGAGTATTTCTCAACCCTATAATCCTTCTCCATTTTTCAAACACTACACACTTTTTTGGCGTTACGGGCCGGGGTTTTATAATGGAAACCTCCAACTATTCAATAATTACTTGCTTTTCATTAATTGCGTGAATGCCAAGTGCTGACTTAATTAAATGCTACTCGGAAGCTTACGAGAAAGTAAACAATGTAGTTGACCTAACAATAAAAGCTGCTGGTACATTCATGGAACTCAACTTTGCAGACCAACCCGCAGCAGCAGCTGACACTGAATTCTTTAACATAATTTGTGAGAACGGATAATAAACCCTAAGCCAAAACTGTAACGTAGCGTGGTGGTGAGAAAGAGGCGAATGTAACGGATAGTCGATTGGTTTTAGATAACGAATCATGCAAGAAGCTACGTGCAATTTTTAATTACTCTTGTTCCGAGAACCAAAACACTGTTACGTTATTTAATTACTGACTATAGTACAGTATTCTCTCATTTCCTTAATATTCTTCTTATTTTCTTCTAACACATTTGTCGAGACACGTTTTGTAACGTTAATATCTCTAAATACAGATTAATAAAAATTATAAAAAATTTATATTGTTAAAGTTCTCGTCGAGACGAATCAAACAAGATTCATATTACAATGTTTTTTCTTATATATTAGACGATATATCGAAAATTCTCTTCTAACGTGAATAGTATTAAAAGTTACTCCCTCTGTCCCTATTTGTTTGTCCACTTTTCTTTTCAGGTGTCCCCTTTTGTTTGTCCACTATTCTATTTATGTCACTTTATTCTACCCATTTTATCCCTACTATCAACCTATAATTATCACTTTTTTACTTTTTCTCTCTCCCAAATTCCAATATTATCTACTTTTTCTCTCTATCTCTCTCCTCTAACCATTCACTTTATATTTTTCTCTCTCCTATAATCATTATATTCCTACAATTCCTTAATTTCCGTGAAAATCATACTTGTGGACAAATAAAAAGGGACGGAGGGAGTAGAACATTTAAGGAAGGAGGACGGAGAGAGGTAGTAGTAGTAATTGGCTGGCTAGCTAGGAAGCAATCTCTGACTACCCGAAGTCAACAAATTAAAAACTAAGCTGATCCAGTGATGAACATGTAGCCGACCATTTCTGCCCCTCCCATCCAAGTTACTTCCACCCATCTTTCATTGTTAAAAATTGAAGATCCAAGACAGTTGTTGTAAATTACTAACCTACCCTTTACGAATGACCTACGGTCGATTGATGTAATCAACATTGACCTTTAAAAACGAATACGGGATATTTAGTAATTTTAGAGATGTATTTAGTGTTCTTTTTCAGTAAGGATGTGTTTTGACATCTCAAGAAATGAAGACGAAGACGCCGCCTTCTTTTGTAACGCCATGTAGATTGTCTTCATTGACTCATTGCCTTCTGCTCCGCTTTAAACCGGTATTAATGTGGTCGATTTTGTTTTATAACGACTAACTTGGGCAGTCCAGTGGTCGTAGTAGTGCTATTTTAACTTGTCTCTCCCTGCAGATGGTTCTCTGTCGTTGATTTCAAAATCTCTGGGCCAAAGAGCAGTTCCGGTGGTCTCTGTCGCGAGATTCGTAGGATGGCGTCTTTAAAGCGCAAATACGGTGGCTCTTCTGAGGATAGCAGCTTGAAGAACTGCGACAGTGAATTGGTTGATTTGTTTCAATTGGTGGTTGGTGTCGACGCCGAGATCCGGGTGGTTATCTTATGCTATTGCCTACAGTTTTTGGTTTTTGGTTTTATGCTGAGGCGTTATCACAAATTGGAGAGACAAAGACATGAAATCGACCTATTTCAACCGTGACCCAAATATTAAAATAGTACACGAAAAATATATTATAATTCTTTGACAAATACAATATTATTATGCAATTTTAGGGTTAAAATAGATATTCCTACCTTCTTAGACGATGAGAGAAATATTTTTCCTGTCTATTTAATTTATAATAAAGTTTTAAATTTTTTTAATTCTTTTTTTAATACTGAAATATTAGTCTAAAACTAGATCGTAAATTACCAAATAATCTAAGAAAGATGACGGGCTCACTAGCTACTGGTTATGATTTATAACGCTGCCAGTAATGGGGGTTGCATGATTTGGGTTGAACAACTTATTTTTAAATTTTATTTATATCTTTATATAAGATAAGATTAAAAAATATTATAAAAATAGGTATCAAACAAAAATATAGAATGCAATACTCATTTAGATTTCATAACATGTTTTAGTTGCATAGCCAAAATTACTTTTTGCTATATAATTAAATATTAAAATAATTTATGCAATCCCACTGTGGTAACCTAACGGTCTAAAAAGGGGGAAAATAATTGAGTTACCTACTAATATAAAATGTACTATCTTTGATTAGTCATGTATTTTATAGTGAATGATTTACCTTTTTTAAAAAATTAAAATTTATAATAAAAAATACATTCAACCGACCACTAAAAAATCAAAAATACATGGGTAATGAATCACTCTCATATAGACCTGGTAAACGGGCCGAACGGGTCGGGTTCGGGTCCAAAACGGATTTGTGTCAATCGGGTTGACAAATTTTTCGGGTTGGACGGGTTCGGGTCGACCCAGCGGGTTTCAAATTTTCGTTTTTCTTAATTGTAATAAAGAAAATAAAATTTTAAAAATATTTTTATAATAAAATATTATTATTTAACAAAATATATTATTATTTTTTAATTTAAATTAAATAAAATATATGAAAAATGAGACCTTCCACGAGTTTCGAGAAGTTCGGATCGGCCCGAATTCGACCCAATGGGTTCGGGTCGAAAGCGAATCTGACTCCAACGAGTTCAAATACTTTCGGGTCGGATTTGAATCGAATATTTTCGGATCGGGTTGGATCGATCCATCGAATCGGGTCAGCTTTTGACAAGGTGAAGGGGAAGACTGCGAGGTTCGAAAATGGAATGGAGGGTCCACTCTGACTTGCCACTCACTCGTAGCTGGGACCCACGTGGGAAGTGCTTACAGCATTGGTCTGCCACGTGGTCAACATGGCCCTACATTGTCGCGATGCCCATCCTCCCCTATTTATTGCTCCCTTCATTTATTTCTTTTAATTTTCCACTTAACCAAATATAATATGACTATTAATTACTCCCTTCGTCTCATATTATAGATCACGTTTTTTATTTTTGGCGTCTTAAAATATAGATCCTACTTTCCTTTTTTTTTTCTTTTGTCTTATTATCAAAATCAAATCAATCTATACTCTCTTTCTTCCTTTTTACATTAAAACTCACACCAATTTACTTTTTTATTTTCTATTTCCTACATAAAAATCCACACCCACTCACAATCTCTCTCCTCTCCACTTTTCTTTCTCCCTTCCTTAATTTACCTCGATAACAACAAACAAGATCTATAATATGGGACGGAGGGAGTACTACGGAGTATATACTTTCTTTGTCCCTTTAAGTTAGTCTCATTATATACTTTGCGCTTGGATTAAGGCAAATCTAATCAAAACAAAGTGATTGCACGTTAAATCATAAAATCCTACCAATGAGAAATTTATTAGGCGAAAAAGGTTGATTTGATTGATAAATTATTGTTAAAATATGAATAAAATAAATAAAGTAAGTGTATTATGGATAAAATTTAATCGATAGAAATGAAAATGAGACTAACTTTAAGAGACGCCAAAAAAAGAAACGAGACTAATTTAAAGGGAACGAGGGTTCATAATCGATCGATCACAATTCTTATTATATGAACCATACTCTTAGCAATGATTAAGTATCCTTTTTGTATCTAGCCCGCTGTTATCCCGCCTTGACACAATCAGAACTGCAATAGCTACAATTACGTATCATATGTGATGGAATGGAACGCATAATTTTACAAAACAACACTATATTTCTTACGGTTTTACTTTTTGCATCGAAATTTTGACGTGTTATTAATGAACACGTTAATTTTATTTAGCCAAGAGTGGCACAACATAATCAAGCCGTTGTATTTAGCTTAGAAGGTTTTCTTTCTACAAAATAGTTTTTCAAAGGATCTTTAAGTTTTCGTTTTCCGTCTACTTATCTCCAGTTATAATTTGAAGATATGTAGTTGATTTATTTATTTTTGGTAGAAAATATGTAGTTGATTTATAGTACTCTATAACAAAGTCGTTAATCTGTAATCTTTTAGTTCGGCCTTGTAAACTTCATAACCAACATCATATGTATACGGTGAAACTTAATACGTATGAGATTATAAATTATGAAAATAGTAGTAGATGACAAGCTGTAGTCTATGCTGTATGCCTGTATATAAACATGGTCTATGCTTGTATATATGTTAATTATGTGTTTCCAATGGTATGGGATGATGAAATTATATACTGTATTACTTCATTAATTAATTTTCAGATCTGAAGAATATGACAAGGTAGTAAACTAAACCAGCATGCAATCCCAAACTTCGATTATTGCCTCTATCATGAAGAGATTTACATTAATTATGGTCGGTTATTATAACTTCTGTCTAAAACCATCAAGCTAGCTAGAATCCTGTGATCGCCTTGTAATATACAGCTGTGGCGATCAATAAGGGCCCGATATACAGGATTACTCTACGTACTAATTAATTAGTCAAATGTTACATTTTGTAATGGAGAACTTGAACAACAGGATCAATAATTTTAGATATGTTACACACCACAAAAAATATCATAAGATATACGCTCTCTAGCTTCTGCCCCCCCCCCTTCCCTTATCCTGTTATCATTTTCCGGCGACCGGCAGAGGCTATGGCCATAGGCGGAGCCAGGGGGAGGGCAGGGATGAGTATATATTTGAGTAAAAATTAATAAATTTTTGGCAATGGCTATATGCACGCGAATCGAGGCGTATATGCACGCGATTCTGTGCGCGCAACTTATGCGCACGCATCTGTGCGCAGTTCTTATGCGCATACGTGTTTTACGGGGTATTACGGGTACTTTTCGTAAATTTTCAGAGTCTGTAACAACTTGTGCGCCTAACTACTGCGCACAGGTTGAGAATCTGTGCGCCCTGTTTCTGCGCACTACTCTAACATAGTAGCCGTTGAAATCTTTGAAAAAAGTAGTCGTTAAATGTAAAAGGGTGCGCTTAGGTTCTGCGCACAGGTGCTTAAGGGTTTGGGTTTGTGCGCGGATGGTTAGCGCACGAGTCTTTACAGTTTAGGATCCATCCATTTGGACCACAACGGTCATAAATGTGCCTATATAAAGCCACAATCTCTTCGTTTCCAACAAATTCATTCAAAACCTCTTCGTTTTCCAACAAATTCATTCAAAATGTCTCGTCGTAATCAAAACTCTCGTATGTTAGAATTGATTAATCAAAGTTGTGAAGATAGTGATGAAGAACACGATTGGGATAGCGGATCACAAGAAGAGGAAGACGACCCGAACGATGACGAATGGTTGGATGGTTTCTTAGAAGACGAAGAGTTCGGCGACTGGGATCCGAGTGGTGAATTTGTGGTTAGTATAATATGTTATAATTTGAAACATATGGTAGCGTAATTAGTTTCAAATTAGTTTCATATGCTAGCATAATTAGTTTCATATGCTAGCCTAATTAGTTTCATATGATAGCCTAATTAGTTTCATATGATATCCTAATTAGTTTAAAGTAATGATTCGTATTTTGCCTTGTTATTTTGGTAGTAGTGTAATTGTCGCTCTACAATTACGTATAGGGGAAAGATTATTCGGATTATTTTAGAACCACACAATATTGGGATACTCCGCAAGAATTGTATGAGTGGGCGAGAGATAGAGGAAAGGAGTTAGTGATAGCTTTGGTAACGCGTAATTCAAGTCCGTACCAAATAAGTATTGTGTGCGATAGATTTGGAAAACCAAGATCTGGGAGGCCAAAGGTGAACAAAGAGAATCCAGAGTTGGCTGTTCCTAGGCTTAGAAAGTCGAAGTCGAAGAAGTGTGAGTGTAGATTTCAGCTACTGGCAGTGCGAAAGAAAAACATTCTCGGGGTCGCAGGAGAAAAATGGATTTTAGGTGTGATAGAAGGTCGGCATAACCATGTGCTACTTGCTAGTTTTCATGGGAATGCATTCATGGGTCGAATGACGGAGGAGCAAGAGCTTTGTGCTAGGCGGTGGGGAGATGGAACTGGACGCAAGACGCCAAAAGAAATTATCTCTAAATTGAGGGAGAAGTACCCTGGTAATGTTACTTCAAGGAGACAAGTTGCAAACTTTTTGCAGAAGGTGAATTACGAAGATCGCGGAGAGCTAAAGGTGACACAGTGGTCGCTTAAGTTTTTGCGAGACCACGACTACGTAGTTCACCCACATAGAGACACGACAAACGGAGAGGTTGCAATATTATTCTTTGCTAACCAAGAGTCGTTGCGTTTGTGGAAGAAGTACCCGTACGTGGTAATTATCGATGCGACGTACAAGACAAACAAGTAAGTCTCTACAATACCTTGGTCGATATTTAGTTCGGATAATGATATATGTTCTGTAGTGATATATGTTAATGTTTCAATAGATATGAAATGTCGCTCGTAGAGATCGTTGGATTCACCAGTACACACAAGACGTTCAACATCGCGTATGCATTCACTAAAGCGGAAAGGATTTATCATTACACATGGATAATGATTCAATTGAAGTCATTATTCATAGATTTGGGAGTGATGCCAACGGCTATAATGACAGATTGCGAAGACGCGCTGATAAAAGGGATAAAGACTGTTTTCGGGAGCGAAGTTCAACATCTGTTGTGTTGGGTGCATATCAAACACAACATTAAGGCACATGCTTCGACCATCCTAAAGAGACAAATTAAAGTGGAAGCCTTTGCAGGACAATGTTGGGGACTATTTTGCTCAGCTACTGAAGAGACCTATGAACTGCGGCTCGAACAGTTGAAGAGATCTTGGAAGAGCGGCCTTGTGGGATACGTCGAGAGAACATGGCTTAATCCTCACAAGACAAGTATAGTGAGGGCTTGGACAGATCATAAGCTTCATTTCCTTACGAGGACTTCAAACAGGTAAATATTGATATTTTTTAGTTAAAGACGATTATATCATAACGGCGTACTTTCTGAACTTACCAACTTAACTGTTTTTTAGAGTTGAAGGGATGCACAAGGTTTTGAAAGATATTATTGGTTCCAGCAGAGGGGGCTTTAACAGAGTGATCGTACGGATCCATCATTCAGTACTCCTTCAGATTGATTCAATTAGGGCGAGCATGAACATGTCTCTCTCCAAACGACCAACTGATTTTGATGATCCAAACATGCATCCGCTTGGAAGGGCTATTTTTTCCCGACTATTCTACAAAGTGTCATACAGGTGTTTTGATCATTTGTTGGCTACTTATGAGATCATGTTGACGGGGAAATTTCCTGAACAATGCACCGACCATTGCGTGAGGAACTGTCTTGGGTTGCCGTGTGTCCATCAAATTGCACACGTTATCATTTCAAACACACCCCTGATTGAGGATGACATTCACCCGTTCTGGAGGGATTTGCATTGGGATGACACTCCTGAAACAGAAGACGACCCAAATCTGAAGGTCCGAATGAACATTATAGAGTTGCGACTCCATGAAATGTTCACCAAGTTGGAACTTGTAACCTTGAAGAAAAGCACGGCATACCAGCTAGGTTAGTTGTATCAGGACTTGGAGCATCCTGAACTAACTACCTTGAAAGAACCGACAAATGTGAGAAGAAAAGGCAGGCCAAAGGGTGCAAAGAACAAGGATAAGGAGGAGGCTGACAGTGAAAATGACAAGGAGGATGACATAAAACAAGAAGATATGGAGCAATATGAGATGGAGGAGGCAAAGCAGAAATCAAAAGGAAAGAAGAGTACAGGAGCAAGACGGCCAGGTCGTCCTAAAAAGGAGGAGGATGACAGTGAAAATGACAAGGAGGAATCAAGAGAGAAGAGTTATTTTGAGCACAGACAAGAAGAGTTGGAGAAGTATGAGAAGGAGGAGGCAAAGCAGAAATCAAAAGGAAAGAAGAAGGCAAACAATACAGGAGCAAAACGACCAGGTCGTCCTAGAGAGCAAACAACGACATCACTTCCCGTGGTCATTGAGGCCGAGGAGTTGCATTCTCAACCCATGCCCGACCTATCACAGCCTGAAGGATCAAACTACACTGACTTCGATCAGTGCCCTGAAGAACTTGGTGTTCCTCTCATTCATAGGGGGGTTGACTTCGACATTGACAATTTGGATGATTTTTGGCTTCCATACATCACAGATGTTAGACAGGTACGTTCTGACGGACATTGTAGTTATAGGTCGACGACCTTACTTCTGGGAAGAAAAGAACAAGAGTACGGAAACATTCGGCATGAGCTGGTAACGGAGCTGCTTCAGAACCGAGAATTGTACGAGCCTATTCGTCGTCGTCTTCGTCCGGGTACTTGGGAGGATCTTATTCTCCAAGTTAACCATTGTAGAAGCCCTTGTTCAGAGCTGTACTGGTTGCACTTTCCACTGATGGGCTTAGTGTTTGCCACCCTATACCAAGTTGGCCTCGTGTTATTGTGTTGGGATGCTCCGACCTTTTGCTTACCGCTAAGGTGTAGAACAGAAAACGCTGATCCTCCACGACAGATTTTCGGCATGGCACACGTAGGCAACCGTGACCACTTCATACCGGTAAAGTAGACAATTGTACTTGATACTTGTGTAATCATAGTTTTTTGTTTAATATCTTAAATCGATTGTGTTTATATAGGTGGCGTTGATGGTTGGTTCACCACTACCGCATACTCCCGGTTCGCGGAAGAAACACGTAGATCCAAACATTCAATGGTGGGAAGAAACATTTGGGGACAATTTGAGGATGTATCGAGAGTACCGCATTTCAAATGGTCAGGCACCAAATCCAGTCATGTATAAAGGAGGGACCGAACCCGTTCACATATCTGAGTGAGTGAGATTGTCATGTAATAATTAGAAGACGCATTGGAATTTCTTAGTTTGTAATGCCTTGGTTTTTAATGTTTCGTATTTGTTATTTTGGTAGTAGTGTAATTGTGCTTTATATAACAATGAATGGATCAGATTGCATTGGAATTTCTTAACACGTTCGAGAGACAAAGAAGCGACAATGAAAATACATAATGAAAGTACATAATGAAAGTACGTAATGAAAGTACACAACGAAAGTACACAATGCTCATAACATTAGATGTCTACGATTTAGGCGTCGTCGGCAGAAGAGGAAGAGGAGTCGGAAGCATAGACGATACTACAAACCATCAACCGCAATTCTTTTTCTTTAATCTTAAACCTTTCCATCAGGACCTTCACTCTATTGTCACTCTTCTTTTTCTTGATGATTAATTTCGTGATAGCACGTAAAGCAGTAGGGGTATGCTCTGGATCAATAAACCTGATTCCGAAGAAACAATTGCATGCATAATGCCTTCGTCCATACTGGTCAGGCATGTCTTCGTCATTGCTAACGTAAACATTACACATTTGGCGACACCTTTTTGTACCAGTACACATTATCTGTGGAGGGTCAGGCTTCACACGTCTTGGTGATGATGATGATGATGCCATATTCGTAGTTATGTTCTTCCAAATAAGTAAATAATAAAAAACTTTAGTTATAAACATGAAAGCATATACAAAAAACAAAGCATATACAAAAATGAACAAAAGAAAAATTTACCGATTAAGTAGGGAAACTTCGATTTTTGCTCTAGTTGAGATGGATGAACTAGTTGAGATGGATGAAGAAATCACCACCTTCAAACCGTTGGTTTTATAGGAATTTATGTATATGGTGCGCGTTGCTTCTGCGCACAAGGAGTTACCGATTCAAAATAACGGTAACTAAAAGTGCGCTATGTAGCTGCGCACAAATTTTTAACGGTAATTTTCTGTGCGCGTTACACCTGCGCACCAAAAGTTACAGATTCAAAAAGTTACAGAATAGGTGCGCTTTACCTTAGCGCATGGCTGAAATTTATGTGCGTTCTACCACTGCGCACTATACTCTTCAATCTTCGAAATAGTTGCGATATGAAGGGTCTAGCACATCGATGTGGATTATGTTTGAAAAACTTATACAAACTAGTGTTATTAGGCATATAAAGTGTGTATACGGTCTCCCCGTCACAAAAAGTTGATCGAAAATACGCGAAAACGCAAAAAAACCCTTATCGGTCCTGATGGCCTGTTAAGGTCGAGAATAGGCGGTTCGATGCCCAAACGACGTCGGAATGCAATGAAACTTGTTTTCAATGCATATTATAGCTATTTAACCTTGTCGGTAACTTCGAGTCAAAAACTCGAGCTCTTCGAGTAACACCTCCTTTGTAAACCTTCACTAGTCTTTCATTCTTCGAAATAGTTGAGATATAAAGGGTCTAGTACATCGATGTTGATTATGTTTCAAAAAATTATACAATTATGTGTTATTAGGCATATAAAGTGTGTATACGGTCTCCCCATCACAAAAAGTTGATCGAAAATACGCGAAAACGCAAAAAAAACCTTATCGGTCCTGATGGCCTGTTAAGGTCGAGAATAGGCGGTTCGATACCCAAACGACGTCGGAATGCAATGAAACTTGTTTTCAATGCATATTATAGCTATTTAACCTTGTCGGTAACTTCGAGTCAAAAACTCGAGCTCTTCGAGTAACACCTCCTTTGTAAACCTTCACTAGTCTTTCATTCTTCGAAATAGTTGAGATATAAAGGGTGTAGTACATCGATGTTGATTATGTTTGAAAAACTTATACAAACAAGTGTTATTAGGCATATAAAGTGTATATACGGTCTCCCCGTCACAAAAAGTTGATCGAAATTACGCGAAAACGCCTTGGAGGCCTTATATGCGCATTAGATCTGCGTACATGATTCTTTGTGCATTTCGAGTGCGCACAGTTTCTTGTGCGCATGCCAAATGCGCACGTATATTATTTGCGCAAGTATTAAGCGCACGGTTGAAGACCGTTAAAATATGACAGTTGCGTGCGCATAACATCTGCGCACGAAACAATCATATTTCAACAGCAAAAAACGAAGCTATAAAAGGGGGGTTGCACTCACCTCAATTCACCAATCTCACCATTTCTCTCTTAACCTCACCAATCTCACCATTTGTCTCTTAACACTCGCTACGTACGTTGGAGGAGGAAAACGCCGATCTTAAGGCGACCCTGGCTTCCAATCGTTAGTTAAGTGGTTGTTTTAATCGTTAGTTCGTTGTTGTAATTGTTAGTTAAGTGGTTGTTGTAATCGTTAGTTAAGTCATTGTTGTAATCGTTAGTAAACAAGCATAGCACTAGACAAAGAGAAGTTGAGGAGGGACAACCTATAAAGATCCCCAACCGATCCATATAGTCATAGGCACCGGGGTATATCCATAGCGAGGCGGGCGATCATGTCTCTCAGAGGATGGATCGACGACGGGATGTGAGAACTCGTCCAGCCAATCCATATAGTCATCAGACATCTTCCATGCTGGCTCTGCAACCGGCCCATCCAGATCGATCAGAGGCCTCGGCTCTGCGTCCCATGCAAGAAGAAGCTCAGGTGCATAAACGACGTCATACCTCGTGCAACCCATGGGCCGATTAAATGACAACGGCTGAATGGGTGGGTCGGGAACGGGCTGAGCCCGCCCAAACTGCCGCAGGACTCTCCTAGGGTTGTAGGCCTCATGAAATTTTCAGATGCTCAATACGCCCTCAAATCTCGTAGGAGAAACCTCTGGTGAGTTGAAGTCCAAATCTCTCCATGGCTGCCAGTTAACCTGAAACAAATAACAAGCCAAATTAGACACGTATTGCGGTAATGAAATAAAAAATATAAGAAATTAAATCCAAACCTGCTCATATCTCATGTTGTCGAGCATGCGACGGATGGCAACCAAACGCCCAGTATCCGAGCTAAGTGGTGTATACAATCCTACAGCAACATCTCCATGGGCGAATGCAGGGTTCGTGACAAAGTGATCACGAAAATGAGGAAAGTATGCCCAGATCCAGCACTACATATAAACAATTACAGATTATTAGTAAAACTACGTGAATAGTTAAGAGTTATTCACCAAGACGTTAAAGACAAGATCTTACCCTCAGAAGAATCCCACATGAACCAATGGTTGCCGTCTCGACTCTAGATGCAGACCCTAAATTGCGATACACTAACGCAAGTATGCCGGCTCCCCATGCAATGTCCCCTGTACGATCATGGTTGAGAACAAGCGCCGCGTACTAGACCTTGACACCCTTTGTCGACCTGTCCACCAAGACAGTCGAGCCCAGAAGCAAAAGGAGATACAGAGTGGCAATGTGACTCTCATTCCTGACTGGCGCATCAAACAAAACTTCCAACCGAGCATTGAGGGCACCGAAATGAATGCCACCTGAGCTATAACATGCCTTCATGTCATCAGCCTCCTGACCCATAGCGTCCGCAAGCGCCGCATAGATCTGGTCATCTGTCATAGGTAAATTGCAGCTAAGACCATGTATACGGACTCTGAGGATCTGCATCACGTCATGTAGGCAGATGGTCATCTCAGCAAATGGCATGTGGAAAGTGTTGATCTCTGGATGCCACCTCTCCACAAAAGCAGAAATCAATGCAGCATCGATCTGAGACGCTATGCCCACTCGGCGCAGCTCTGTCAGCCCAGAACGCTCAGCAAGCCTGAACCATGTACCCTCCTCAGCTGAAATATGATGCTCATAATCATGAACCTGTGCAGATCTGTACATCACCCTCAGGAGCTTCCTAGCCTAAATAAGTACAGAAAAAAAATTGCGTCCGGTTAGTAAATATGAAACGTATAACTTATTATAAGCATTCAGATCAATGTTATTGAACATACCGGATCTAACGGAGCCGCATCAGCCTCAGCCTCATACCCGTCCCCATCCTCTGGCTCATCCTCTGGCTGAATATCTCCTACTTGTCGTCTCTGCCTGGGACGACGACCACCTCTAACTGGAGCCGCAACCTCCTCAACAACAACCTCCTCAACTGCAGCCCCCTCAGCGACTCCCTCAGCAGCAACACCCTCACCACCAACTCCCTCAGCACCCTCCTGGCCGCTCCCTCTCCCTCTACCTCTCCCTCTTCCTCTCCCACCACCTCGGCCTCTGCCTACAGCACCCTCACCACGACCTCGGCCTCTGCCTCGGCCTACAGCTTCCCCCGCACGGGCACGCTTCCTAACCTGCACCGGGGGCACCAATGGTACATCGGGAGCGGGCCCTGGAAGAGGACCACGCGACCATATCCATCTCGCTATATGCGTCTCATAAGAACACAGTAGGTGAGGCGCACGTGGACGACAAATGTCCTGCATCGAGTCCCCGAGCCAAGGAAAATAGGTCGCTACAGCATGGTCATCGTCGTCTAAATCTCCCGACACTGGCTCTGAAGATGCGACTGGCTCTGCAGATGCGACCGTAGGAGGAGAAGATGTCGACGTTTCTGCATCTGTCAATGCAGGTAAATCCTGCTCTGTATGCTCTGAACTGCGAGGTACAGCATCCTGAAACAGAGGTGCGTCGTGGATATCATAGTCATCTGTGGTCACCTGCGCCTGTACTGGTGTGGGTTCGATAGGGTCGAACGCAGTAAGATATCGACCAGGATAATCTACGTCGTCATGGAAATCTCCTGTCTGTCCATCTATCTCCATATGCGAACCATCTATCTCCTGCTGCTGCAGCTGTGCCTCGTCGTACTCATTCTCTGGCTCACGACGCTCAGGTGATCCGGTGCCAAAAAATCGTTCGAGGGCCTCAAACTCTAATCGCACACCGTCTGCCACATCATGTCGACGTGGAAGCCGTTCCGCTACTGGTGCGGGCATCGTGTTGCCCGTCTGATCCATGACGGCTTGTATAGTCTACATGTTTTTACATTTTTAGTATGACTAATTCATACTAAAATATTCGGAAATAATTTGCAACTTCGTAATCAAATTCGAGTCTTTATATCTATGAAAACTAAATTATTTAATAGGAATTGTTAGAAATTTAACAATTAAGTCATAACTAGTTATGACTGTTAAGTTTCTAATATTTAATTCATAATTACTAAAAAATAAACATCTCAACTAATACGAAATAATAATCACTACTATTACTAAAAAATTACAATTAATACGAATTCATAATAATTCGATTAATGCATAATAATCTGAAACTTAATCGTAATTATAAAAAATTACGATTAATAAGAATTCTAATATTTAATTCATAAAAAAACTGAAATTTAATCCTAATTATGAAAAATTACGATTAAATTACAATTAATACGAATTCTAATATTTAATTCATAAAAAACTGAAATTTAAACGTAATTATGAAAAATTACGATTAAATTACAATTAAGATACGAATTCTAATATTTCATTCATAAAAAACTTAAATTTAATCGTAATTATTACAAAAAAAAGTTACGAATAAATTTCCAAAATTAAATACGATAAATATTTTAAAAAAGCGGGTTTAGAAATTTTATACCGAATAAAGCTCGTGCGGTGTCTCCGGATCCGTAGTCGTCGTCGCTGGAACCCGAGTCGCCGGAACCCTAGCCCTCGCCGGAATGTTTGCCGGAATTGTCGCCGGAATAGTCGTCGGAGGAGCATTTGCCGCTGCCAACGCCGGTCGAGTCGCATACCGCCGGCCGCCTCCATCCACCAACGCTTCATCGTCGGACAAGGTCGCCGGAGGTGGCTCCGTTGGGACGGAAGTCGCCGGAGGTGTTGGGATTGGGACGGAAGTGGTGTGGTCGGTACCGGAAGAATGAGGGGGTTCAGAATCCATTGACGGAATTGTGTTTAGACGAGGGAAACGCTCGGAAATGGAAAAATGGTGGTCGGCGCCGTCGAGCGTAAAAACACAGAAAAGAAGAGAAAGAAGGAAGAAGAAGAAGCTGTTGCGCAAGGGTTTAAAAGACCCTGTGCGCATAAGAACTGCGCACTAATCCTGTGCGCACAAGTTCAGCGCACACATTCGGGAATCCGAAACGTCGTGCGCTGAACTTTTGCGCACACATTTGTCAGACATCGTCAGAATTTTCACATTTATCCCGAAAATACCCTTGTGCGCAAGAAAACTGCACACCAACCTATGCGCATAACATCTGCGCACCAAATCGCGTGCATATAGAGAAAAAGTCGCGTGCATATAGGTGTTTCGTAAATATATATTATATTTTGTACACTAAAACACTATGTCTCTTTCTACCAAAAAAAACACTAAGTCTCTTTAGCTAAGTTGGTAAATGTCTCTACAAAAGTATCTCTGGTCTAGAGTTTAAACTTTCTCCTCTACTTATTTAGTATTTTAACTATTGTTTTAAATTTCAATACCCTTTCTTTACTCTCTTCCTTTGTTTTTTATAACACTTGCAAAATTTAAAGTCTTAAATGTTTTAATTATTCATTTATACTATAAACTAAATAAATAATTTTATGTTATAGAAAAATTTCGCCCCCTTTAAAAAAATCCTGGCTCCGCCACCGCTCTATGGTCTCCTCCCCTGGTGACCCGAATAACTCCCAGTCATTCATGGAAGTGGACCTCATCCATTCCACGGAAATTTCAGCGACTGTCCAAGTTATACCAAATCATATTGTTGTTGCTATTGGAACCCATTTGCCAAAACTCCCTACTCTTGCTGAAGCAACCTCTGTTAACACTTAGAAGAGGGCTTTGATTGCCTCCACTCCCGGGCCTTCTTTCAAGGATCTAGTTGCAAGAAGTTCCCCACCCGTTGATTCTGCTGCTCTGACAGTATCGGCAAATGTGGTGGCATCAGTGACGTAAAGGAATTCAGATACCATTCACTAGGAGGAAAGACCAGATCTTTAGGATACAGACGATGACCCTGACCGGATGCTGATGATCCTGAATGTCCCACCATAACCTTATCAGCATCAGAGAAACGGTCTCTCCGACAGCCATGGGCTCGAGCACTGATCATCCACATGTTCGACAAGGGCCCGATATACAACTACATCAAGAAGAAGTTTCAACAGAAATGGGCCTTGAAAAGATACTTCTCCTTGGTGGACATAGGAAATGACTACTACATTGTCAAGTTCACCGATGAGGATGACATACAACACGTCCTCATGAAAGGACCATGGGTTCTAGGAGATAACTACCTAATGATTAGGAGGTGGGTTCCAAACTTTAACTCATATCAGGAACTAGAGAAGATCCTTTAGGTGTGGATTTGAGTACTAGGTCTTAGTCTAGAGTACTTTAATGAAAATTTTCTTCTCCGTATCATGTCACTTGTAGGGAAAGTAATCAGAATCGACAAAACGACTGTTACGACGGATAGGGGACAATTTGTCAGAATTGCAGTGGAAAAGGACCTCGTGAAGTCTCTGCTGGCTCGCTTTAGACTACAAGGGAGGACTTGGTTAATTCAATTTGAAGGAATTAAACAAATGTGTTATTCATGTGGTAAGATCGGACATGAAGAAGGTGAATGCCCATTAGAGTCTCTAGATCGGCCTTCCAGTTCAGGGACAGTCTCGGATCCAGTTGCGGTTGTGTGTGCTTTGTATGAGAATGTCAAATGGGGGGAGTTCCTAAAGCCTTAGAAGTTCGTCAGAAAGTCCCGCCCTCCGAATACGGGTAAACAACATCCGGCAGTTCTTCCGTCGAAGTAAAGTTCACAGGGGAAGCACGGTATTGTGCAGGTAAAACCGACTGTCATGCACCCGAAGTCGGGATCCCGTTTTGGGTTTGGAGTTCTAAACACCACGGAGGACTCGCCGACAACCGAGTCAACGGCTGGGGATGATACGCTGACCACATAAGGAAAGTCACATACGTCAAATCAATTAGAGAAAATCCAGGAAGATCTGATTGATAGTTGTACCATCTATCTTATGCAAGGAAAGATGAAGGGAAGCAATCTTTACTTGCCTCTAATATCAAGAAAACTTACCTCCTTAACGAATTGGGCTTGAACTTGCCCACCCATGAATTGCAAGCTCCAACTAAGATCTCAAAGTCAGAATTTACGCTCCTCCAAAACCCTTCCAGGCTCTTTCAATTGACGTCTCTCCCTTCGGCATAACTATTCCATCAATCTGCGACTTTCGAGAACTCGGATGGAGCCGAACGAACTGTTGACGGAGGCACAGGTCCTCAAAGTGGGAAACATAATAAGTCTTCTGGTAACGAATTGGAGACCGGGGCCATACTTGCCGATCCTCCGGATCCTCGCAAACATAATGATAGTGGACTTACTACCGCTGGTGACAGAGAGTCAACCTCTCTTATGCAGAGTAGAGATCCCAAGCAGGATAGTCAGTGCTCTTGATCGGCTGAACGAAACTTTTGATTTTCACGCAGATCTTGTGCCAAGAAACTTCTATAATCTTCTTGTTTCAATGAATAGTCTAAGTTTAATGTAGCAGTTTTTTACCGCTGCATTTGCCCTTAATAGTAGTAGTCTAGAGCTGGATTGTATGGCCCGGGGATTCGTTTGGGGCAGTTCCTGTGAGTCGAAGTAAATGCATTTGGTGGGTTGGAAAAATGTTTGTCGACCCAAAAGGGAAGGGGGACTTGGCATTCGGAGATTAAGGAATACGAACCTTGGTTTACTCGGAAAACTTGGATGGTGAGTTCTTACTGATAAAGAAGGGTTATGGAGCAAAATCATCTGGGCTAAATAAAAAATGCGCAACATTGCTGAACTGGGTGATCTAAAAGCCAAAGAAAATGTTTCTTACACTTGGAGAGGCATGGTCAAAGGGTTATCGATGGTGGTCGCCAATTGCATTAGATGGATCCCCGCGGATGGTAGAGAGGTAAGGTTTTGGAAAGATAACTGGGTTGGAGAAGGGAGTTTGTTGAAGTGTTGCACGAGTGCTCCTCCTGACAACATTATTAACTTGACTGTGCGAGAGGTCTGGATCCATGGAGTAGGGTGGAACATGGGCATGATTACGATCTGGTTGGAAGAGGAGGATACGCCGACGGTTGCGGCCATGGCGTTAGACGAAATTCGGGGTTCTAGAGACAGAATCTCTTGAAATGAAACTGGAAATGGCAAGTTTACTGTTGCGTCGGCATATAATATGTTGAACAGAGAAACCGAGTTGGGTACGCAGGTTGGCGGTCTGTTTGATTGTGCCTGGAAAGTGGTGGTGCTAGAGAGGATTCGGGTGTTTATCTGGTTAGTCATTCACAATCGGGTTATAACTAATGTTGAATGAAGCGGATAGAAGATTAACAACTCGGACGTTTGCAGTGTCTGCAATCTGGGAACTGAATATTTCATGCACGTGCTCAGAGACTGCCCCGCGATTGCTGGAATATGGAGAAGCTTGGTTCCAACGAATAAACAGAACAAGTTTTTTGACAGTGAGCTTTGGGAATGCATTTATTCCAATATGAAAAGGGTGCAACGTGATAGTAGGGATGAGACAAGGTCGTGGTTGACCATGTTTGCTATTGTAGTGTGGTGGGCATGGAAATGGAGAAACATGAATGTGTTTGAGAGGGGAGGAAGATGCGGAGATCATGTCGGGATTGTGAAAAGGATGGCTGAGGAGTATTGGCAAGGTCACAAAGTGGCTTTTGGTGGTAATAAGAGGAAGGAGCGAATAGCGAAAGCGATTGCCTAGGTCAAGCCGAATGAGGGCTGGACTAAACTGAATACGGACGGAGCCTCTAGGGGTAATCCAGGTCTAGCAACGGTTGGGGGTGTCATTCGTGGGCGAGATGGCAGGTGGGTAGGAGAGTTCGGTCTAAACATTGGGGTTTGCACCGCACCCATGTCTGAACAATGGGGAGTTTACGATGGACTTCATATTACTTGGGATCTTGCAGGTGTCGTATGTGCCATGGCTTCATTAATAAGGACTGGAATGTCCGCTTTTGTCATGTGTATAGGGAAGCTAATCGTCTTGCAGATGAATTAGCTAACTATGCGTTCTCTTTATCTTTAGGTTTCCATTTCTTTCCTGTGCGCTATTCCGAACGATATTGAGCCTATTTTATTAGATGATGTAAGAGATTTGGCTTCATCGAGATTGATCCCTGCTTAGCCACGTTAATTTTTTAATAAAGCTCTAAAAATAGGCCCTTACTATTTGACGCCCACTCAAATTGCTATTTACCGCCCAGTTTTTGTGCGTCACGCATGGAATAAAACCCTACGTCGCGCACGATTTTTTTTTTTCAAAAAAATCCATGCGTCACGCATGGATTAAAACCATACGTCACGTATGGATTTTTTTTTGTTTTTGCTTGTTTTTTTCCATAATCTTGTAGATAATTTCAATACGATCGCGTGCATATAAAATTCGTCCAAAACGGACATCGTTTGCCCCTTCAAAAGGCCAAAATACAAATTTATCACACATAATTTCTTGTATCAACAAGTCTGTTAAAACAACACACCATTTTTCAAATTTTTTTATAATATGGTAGATAACTTAACAAAGATTTTATTTAGTGATGTTAATACTTAAATAAAATTAATAACTACAATTTATAAGTACGGAGTAATAGATTTGTTACACTTAATCATAATTACTTCACTGTTTTTTGTTTTTTAGCCTTTTGAAGGGGCAAACGATGTCCGTTTTGGACGAATTTTATATGCACGCGATCGTATTGAAATTATCTACAAGATTATGGGAAAAAAAGCAAAAAAATAAAAAAAAATCCATACGTGACGTATGGTTTTAATCCATGCGTGACGCATGAATTTTTTTGAAAAAAAAAATTCGTGCGCGACGTATGGTTTTATGCCATGCGTGACGCACAAAAACTGGGCGGTAAATAGCAATTTGAGTGGGCGGTGAATAGAAAGTATGTAAAAATACTGTCTTCTCTTTTTTTAAAAAAAAAAACAATCTACATTAAATTTGTCAACTTAATTTTAGTATAGCATTGGAATTTTCCCTTTTTATCTATCAATTCCGAATGTCGTCTTGTCATAAGTGAAAGGATATATGGCATAAAAGTATAAACCACGACACGTTGCGACTATACAAATATTAGAGATAGGAATCATTGAATCATGGCATACAAAGAAACACAAAAGATTATGGTTTAGGAATTGAATTTGACAAGTTAACAACATATAATATACTATACTGCATATTGTCTGAATTCGATGGACGTATATGGTTTAGCCACAGATGCAACTTGGGAGAAATATACTGAGAATACGAATATATAATATGCAGGTTAATTAAGGTCCCTTCGATGGACGTGTATTCTCAAGATAGACGAGAGACTACACAGAAGAATGTCCCTTTGATAGGGAACCTAAAAGACATGATAAGTCATATATTGATTCTATCGTGATTTAGAAACATTTCTGAAGATAATTTGTATGCATATTTAATTTTTTATATATTTAAGAATGATTGACATTAACAACGGCAGAAAACATGCATTTGACATGCTGGTAGAATCAGGGTGCACAATGATGATGGTTATACAATAGATTCCTCTGAGTACAAACATTATATAGATGATAGTCGTGGTAGATAATGTGATTATGTAAGGCATAATCATGATTCTAATTCGTTCATAATTAGAATCATGTACTCTCTCTACTCTATTCTTACGTTTCCTTTCTTGAATAGAAGAATTACGTTTCTTCTAGATTTCTTACTCAATATTCATAATAATATTCTAATTTTATTACAAAATACTAAAGTAGTCAATGCTCTTTTTCTCGGATTTTGAGTAGACGTTTTGTTGCTCGATCGGTTCCTTGACATATCCATGAAACATAGTAGAAGTTGTCATAGTTTTCCAAAAACCAGAGCTTCCAAGCTGCCATGTTAGAAGATGTCGTATACTATTGTTATTGTTGTTGAAATTATATATGATATTTAATTACAAACATTATGATTGTCCATTTTCTATTATTTTTTTCGTATCACAAACAATGCATACTATAGTACAACTAATATTAATTTGCATGATAGTTACAGTCGGTACAAAACCTAAAATACCCACATTAAAAATCGCACTCTCGCTGAAGCACTACCACATAAGGGTCGTGCATCGTACGGCCTCCGTAAGGCTAGTTAAATATTAGAAATTTAACAATTAAGTCATAATTAGTTATGACTTAATTGTTAAGTTTCTAAGCATTCCTATTATTCCCATTATAATTAATCTTTAGTTAGATATAAAGAATTTGATTATGAAGTTGCAAAATATTTTCGAATATTTTAGTATGAATTAGTCATACTAAAAATGTAAAACATGTAGACTATACAAGCCGTCATGGATCAGACTGGCTTTACGATGCCCGCACCAGCACCAGTACCCGAACGGCTCCCATGTCGTCATGATATGGCATCCGGTGTGTGACTATTCCATGATCTGCACGTTTTAGACATGACAGCCAATAGGATTCCCGACCGTCGTGAGCCAGAGGATGAGTACGACGAGGCACAACAGCATCATGAGATAGATGGTGAGCATATGGAGATAGATGGACAAACACAAGATTTTAATGTCGACTTAGATTTTCCTGGTCGATATCTTACACACTTCGACCCCATTGATCCCACTCCATTAGAGACGAACATGCCTTTAGAAATGGAGGTGACCACAGATGACTATGATATCAGCGACGCACCTCTGTTTCAGGATGCTGTCCCTCCCGCTTCAGTCCCTCCCGCTTCAGATCATACAGAGCAGGATTTACCTCAAGTGTTAGATGCAGCAGTATCGCTTTCTCCACCTACCGTTAGATCTGACAAGGACAGATCTACTGCATGCGTAAGCCCCTTTTCATTTTAACCATAGATTAGATTTTCTCATTCCAATATGAATTGAATATCTCTATTATTAATTTGGTGTGGATAAAAAACTTAATGAACCGTTGGATCTTATTGATTATGAGATTGCAGACATCATTGAATTGGAGAAACCCATGCAATGGAAGGTACCAACTCCATTCATTTGATTGAGTCCTAATCTCCATGGGTAATTTAGTAATGAAATATTGGTCTTGAATAGGGGCTTGAGCTAATTTTCTCTCAAACTTTCACTCCGGTTTCGGTTATGCAAGCAGTTGGGTCTGTAATGACTAATAAGTACAGTGAAGGATATGGTGGAAATGAGTATGATCACACTCTCTGAGCTTACAGTTTCCTGAAATTTGTTGTCATGTTTACGGATTTGTTTTCATATGAATGAAATGGTTCAAGTATATCTATGGCAGAGTCTTTGTGCCAAACAGGAGCATTGGAAACATTTAAATTGGATACTTTTTATGTACAATGCACTTTTGAAACCTCATGAGAGAATACTTATTACGTACGTTGTAGTTTGATAGTGTTTTAAAGGAAGAAGAAGTATGATAATGTTTTAGATAAGATAGTCGGTCCGCAACGAGATACTAGCTTCTTCCGCTAACTACTCATTTCTATGTGTTTATTTGACATTGATAAGTACTGCCTAAAGGAGTACAAATGAATGTTTCTTTAGATGATGTCAATTGTCAATAGTTGTATTCATTTTTCACTCTTACTAGCTAAAGATTCAAGTCTTCTTTGTATACTGAACCTCATGACCACATAACTCTATAAATATCTTTCGAAAAAGAAGAAAAAAGCATAAGAATGGTTTAAATATTCAATGATGATAGATCTAAGATGCAGTTTGATGGATATCACTTCTGCATGAGAATGTTACTAAACTTAGCTTGATGGCTACTGAGAAATGAAGAGCATGCTCTCATACCTGTCCATTTTGGTTCTCACTTTTTTTTTTCCAATCTTCTTGAAGAGAAAAATGTATGTTGATTTGCATCCAGGCTTTCTGTGGAAGATATTATGGTTGTATATGTTGATTTGCATCCACTCGGAAGGACGTTAACATAAGAGATGAATTGCGGTTCAATTACCATCATTTCCCTATCTTACTTCTGATGCCACATAAATTCCTTATAGTATATGTGCTAAAAATGTAAAGGCACCAATAGACAAGAGACCGGTTTTTACAAATGAGCTAAAGAAAGTTGGCAGTACAGGAGTTAAAGTATTACGAGAGCTCGGTGACAAACTTGAACTAATGGAAAAACTGAGCCCAGATGATTTACTGCAAGAGGTGCACGACACAGCAGAGGAGCTACAATTAAAGATGGATAAGCACTCCCATATCGCTATCAATATTCATGATTGTGGAGAGGGAAACCCTTATCAAGAATATGGAAAATAAGACAGCCTTACAATTAGCTTTTGGGGCATACTTCAAGTTGTTAGCAGCGAAGATTAGTAGCGCCTTTGGTTGCTTCAGAACTATGTTTGTTAATTTACAAGATAATAGAGTCAGTGCCAGGTGACTAATTTCGTTCAATAAGGGTCTCAGAAGAGGGACCAGAGAAGGAGGTTATCGTCTTGGTGAAGGTATTTTGTTTCAAGTGCCTAATTTTAAGCTTATGCATGCTTTAATTTTTCATGGAGGGTTAAACTATTGGGATTGGATCAATCTCTAGATGGTTCCACTGATTGAAGTGATGATGAATTTGTGGTTTCAGTTGGAGTAGGAGATTTTACCCAATCAAGCCAAGTCGATCAATCGATATGCAACATGTTCTTATTCGTCGAATAGGTTCTTTTCTTCCTTATGGAAGGAGGTTTAACGGAAGAAGCGAAGGCGGTGTGGAGGAGGAGGAGGAGGAGATGGTGTGATTGTCGAATTGGAAGCAACTGTAGAAGAACTGTACATGAGAGGTTTGTTGAAAGTAGGTATGGGTATGATTTTACTATTAGTTCTAATCCGCTAACATCCTGCTTTGCGAAATCCTACAAGAACTGTTGAAATGTGATTCAACCTTCTTGAACAAGATTAAACAACAAAGATTAAGCCAAGTAAAGGAAGATTACTTTTGAAGAGGAAAATCAGCAAAGTTGAGCTGACTTTTGTGATGTACTTGAGTGTTTGAAGTTGCTGTAATGAGTGTTGAGTGCAGAGGTATGGTCTTGTGTGAAAGACATACTGTGCTGCAGTGTGTGAGCCATGCTTATGGCAGAAGTTGAAGTGTAAGAGTAGTTTTTAGAGTATGTTTAAATATCTGTATTGTGATGTACTAAAATGTTAATGAATCTGAAGTTGTTCCTAGAAGAACATTCTATTGTTTTCATTCACTCTCTTCTCTATCTTTTTGCTGTCATTGGTTCTTCTTGTTGCTGCACATTGTTGTTGATCAATTGTTGATCATTTCTGCTAACAGTTTGGTATCAGAGCACTGAGTTTCAATCCTAGGAAACACAGAGAAGAAGGATGCAGAATGTACCAGGAAGCAATGCAAGTAACTCGTCTCAACTGCCTATCTTCAAGGGCCTCAAATATCAATTTTGGGGGTTGAAGATGAAGACCTTGTTCAGATCACAAGAATTGTGGAACTTGGTTGATGAAGGGTTCGAGGATGACAATCCAGATGAGCCAGATCAGGCCTTGAGAGAGAAGAGGAAGAAGGATGCAAGAGCCTTGTTTATGATCCAACAAGCTCTTGATGAAGAGATCTTCCCAAGGATTGCTTCTGCTGCAACTGCCAAGGAAGCTTGGGACACTCTCAAGCAAGAATACATGGGTGATAAGAAGGTTATCACGGTGAGACTTCAATCTCTGAGAAGAGAGTTTGAAACTTCCCTTATGAAGGAGAAGGAGAAAGTGCAGGATTATCTTTCAAGGATATCTGGAACTGTGCAACAGATGAAGTCATATGGAGAGGAGATCTCAGATCAACATGTGGTAGGCAAAGTGATGAGAAGCCTCACAAGTAAGTATGATCACATAGTGACTGCAATTGAAGAGTCAAAAGACATGGAGACCTATTCATTTGATGAGTTAATGGGCTCACTGCAAGCTCATGAAGAGAGGCTGAATAGGTCCAGTGAACAAAAGGAGGAGAAGGCCTTCATGAGTTCAAATGAATTCAAGGAGAGAAACAATCAACACTCAAACAGAGGAAGAGGAAGAGGTGGCTTTCGAGGCAGAGGCAGAGGAAGATCAAGTCACCAAAGTGAGTGTTCTGACTCACAAAAGAAGGTGTTGAAGTGTTATTACTGTAAGAAAGCTGGCCACAAAGAGGCACAATGTTGGAAGAAACAAAAGGATGAAGGAGAGAAGAAATCTGATCCAAAGTCCAACTATGTGGAGCAAGAAGACAAACTCTTCTATGCTGAGCTTGAGGAATATGAAGGATGTTTGTTTCTGGCTGAAATAGAGGAACCAGAAAGAAAAAGTTTGCTGTCACAGAATGCAGAAGCCAAGAACAGTGGAGGAGCTTGGTACATTGACAGTGGCTGTTCCAATCATATGACAAGTGAAAGAGAGCTGTTCAAAGATCTTGATGAATCAAGAAAGAACCATGTCAGATTGGGCAATGGTGTTAGAATTGAAGTTGAAGGAAGAGGTACTGTTGCCATGATGACTGAGAAAGGTACAATGAAGCTAATCTATGATGTTCAGTATGTGCCAAAGTTAGCTCATAACTTGCTCAGTGTAGGACAACTTTTGTGTGCTGGTTTTTATGTCTTGTTTGATGATCTATCATGCTATATTAGAGACAAGAAGTCTAATGAATTAGTAGTGAGCACAGCTATGGGAAAGAATAGGGTGTTTCCCCTTCAACTGTTGTCTAAAGCAGGGAAGGTAATGATGGCAAAGAGGAGTGATGATACTCAGCTCTGGCATGACAGATATGGACATATCAATGTTCAAAGTTTGAAGCTCTTGCAAGCCAGGGAAATGGTGACAGGTCTTCCTACAATTAGAGAGCTTGAGATCTGTGAAGGCTGTATCTATGGGAAGCAGTCAAAAGAATCTTTTCCAAAGGGAAAAGCCTGGAGAGCAAGTGATGTACTCGAGCTACTTCATGCTGATTTGTGTGGCCCAATGCAAACAGAATCATTGGGAGGAAGTAGATATTTTTTTATGATCACAGATGATTATAGAAGAATGAGCTGGATATACTTTCTGAAAGCAAAATCAGAGGCATTTGAGAACTTTAAGAAGTTCAAAGCTCTTACAGAAAATCAGAGCAACAAGAAGATAAAAGCCTTGAGAACAGATAGAGGAGGAGAGTTCCTATCTACCAAGTTTTGTGAGTTCTGTGATGAGCATGGAATCAAGAGAGAATTGACAGCACCCTATGCACCAGAGCAGAATGGCATAGCTGAGAGGAAAAACAGAACTGTGGTGGAAATGGCAAGGAGCATGTTAAAGGCTAGAGGAATGCCTAATGAGTTCTGGAGTGAGGCTGTAGCTACTGCAGCTTATATCCTGAATATATCTCCAACCAAAGCTGTAATGGGAAAGACTCCTTATGAAGCATGGAGTGGAAAGAAACCCAATGTGAGTCATCTAAAGGTTTTTGGGAGCATTGCTTACTCAATGGTGAATTTAAGATCTAAGCTAGATGACAAAAGCATCAAATGTGTGTTTATTGGATATGCTTTACAGTCTAAGGCATATAGACTTTATGATCCTATAGCTGAGAAGGTAATCATAAGTAGAAATGTTGAATTTGATGAAGGGTCTAAATGGGACTGGAATTTGAAGCATGCTGTAACAATACAGAAAGAGGTGATTGTAATCACTGAGTCTGAAGGAGCTGCAACAGAGACAGTTGAACAAGAGCAAGGCTTCAATACAGGGAATGGTCAGTCAAGCCCCTCTCTCTCACATTCATCAGGAAGCTCAAGTCAGTCAAGTGAAGGAGTGAGTAGCCCAAGCACAGGATCTGACAACTCAGGATCAAGCTCCTCAAGTGAATCTGGGCCAAGGAGATATAGATCTCTTGAAGATTTGTATGAGAATTGTGATGTTGCTTTGAGTGTAACAGAACCAAATTGCTATGAGGAAGCTGCAAGTAAGTCAGAATGGCAGCAAGCTATGGCAGAAGAGATCCAATCAATTGAGAAGAATGAGACTTGGAAGTTAACTGAACTTCCAGATGGAAAGAATGTGATTGGTTTGAAGTGGGTGTTCAAAACCAAGTATAAAACAGATGGGAGTGTTCAGAAGTACAAAGCAAGGCTCGTTGCCAAGGGGTATGCACAGAAAGAAGGCATAGACTTTGAGGAAACTTTTTCACCTGTGGCAAGGTTTGAGACAGTGAGATTAGTATTGGCAATTGCAGCTCAGAAACAGATTCCAGTATACCAGTTTGATGTCAAATCTGCCTTTCTGAATGGAGAACTTCAAGAGGAAGTGTTTGTGGAGCAACCTGAGGGCTTCATCAAGAGTGGAGAAGAAAGGAAAGTGTTGAGGCTGCACAAGGCACTCTATGGGCTAAAGCAAGCCCCTAGAGCATGGTAGAGCAAGATTGACAATTTCTTTGTTAAAAATGGATTTGACAGAAGTGAAAATGAGCCAACTCTTTATGTGAAAAGAGGAGAAGGTCATAGCTTTCTGGTGGTATGTCTATATGTTGATGACATCATCTATTTTAGCAACTCAGAGATGTTCTTAGTTGAGTTTCAGAAGGTGATGCAATCAGAATTTGAGATGACAGATCTTGGCAAGCTTCAATATTTTCTTGGGCTAGAAGTTCAGCAAAGTGAGAGAGGAACTTTTCTATGCCAAGAGAAGTATGCTAAGGATATGGTGAAGAAGTTTCATATGGAAAGAAGTGATGGTGCAATCACACCTATGAATACAAATGACAAGCTTCAGAGGATTGATGGAACTGAGAATTGTGATGAGAAGCTGTTTAGGAGCTTAGTTGGAGGCCTGAACTATCTCACACACACAAGGCCTGACATAGCCTATAGTGTGAGTGTAGTATCAAGGTTTATGCATTCACCATCAAGACAACACCTTGGAGCTGCAAAGAGGATCTTGAGGTATGTGTCAGGAACACTTGGGAAAGGAATTCTCTATGAGTGCAGGAAAGAAGTGAAGCTAGAAGGATTCACAGATAGTGATTGGGCAGGCAGCTTAGATGACAGAAAAAGCACGTCTGGGTCAGTGTTCAATCTAGGCTCAGGGGCTGTCACTTGGAGTTCAAAGAAGCAAGGAACCATAGCCCTCTCATCAAGTGAAGCTGAGTATGTAGCTGCCTGTGCTGCTGCAAGACAAGCTGTCTGGCTGAGGAAAATGTTGGGAGATTTGTGCTGTGAGCAAAAGGAGCCAACCATGATATGGTGTGACAATCAGTCAGCAATTGCAATGGCTAAGAATCCTGCATTCCATGCCAGAACCAAGCATATAGAGATCAAGTATCACTACATCAGAAAGCTTATAAATGATGAAGTTATCACACTCAAATTTTGTGGAACTAATGATCAAGATGCAGATTTGTTCACTAAAGCTTTGTGCCAGGTGAAGCATGAATTCTTCTCTAGGAAGATTGGAATAAGGAAGATTGAATCAAGGGAAGGTGTTGAAATGTGATTCAACCTTCTTGAACAAGATTAAACAACAAAGATTAAGCCAAGTAAAGGAAGATTACTTTTGAAGAGGAAAATCAGCAAAGTTGAGCTGACTTTTGTGATGTACTTGAGTGTTTGAAGTTGCTGTAATGAGTGTTGAGTGCAGAGGTATGGTCTTGTGTGAAAGACATATTGTGCTGCAGTGTGTGAGCCATGCTTATGGCAGAAGTTGAAGTGTAAGAGTAGTTTTTAGAGTATGTTTAAATATCTGTATTGTGATGTACTAAAATGTTAATGAATCTGAAATTGTTCCTAGAAGAACATTCTATTGTTTTCATTCACTCTCTTCTCTATCTTTTTGCTGTCATTGGTTCTTCTTGTTGCTGCACATTGTTGTTGATCAATTGTTGATCATTTCTGCTAACAAGAACATGTCATTCGACTCAGAAATTCTATTTTGTTACCATGTTTGGAGGGAGAAAAATGGTATAGAACCGGCTCGGGGAAAAGAAACTGAAATTGTCTAGAATGCGGTTTATCGTAGACAAATTGGTCTTTGAAATGTATCAGCAATCCGCAAAGCAGGTGCTACGATATGAAATGCATGGATATCATAACTGAGCTTAAGTTAAGGATATACTTTAAATATCAGAATTTTTGTCGTATCTTTTAGTTTGTGATAAATGTTCAAGTGTGAAGTTTGAAAGGCATGATGTTGGAATTCAAAGTAAGAAAGAAGAGAAAGAGAATAACAGAATTCTGTATTAGATGAATGAAATGTACAACTGAGATTACAGTATATATAGCTCACACTTAACACTCACTAATTACACAACTAACATATCCTAACATCCCCTCAAATTGGAGGTGTCTTTGACAAATCCAATTTGACCATTACAGAGTGATGAGGTGGTCCAGCTAATGGTTTTGTGAAAACATCAGCAAGCTGGAGTTGTGTTGGAGTGTGAGTTAGTTTGATGAGTCCATGAGCTAACTTTGACCTCACATAGTGACAGTCTATTTCTATGTGCTTCGTTCGCTCATGAAATACTGGATTCTTTGCTATGTGTATAGCAACTTGGCTATCTAATGCGCGCCTGTCTCCGGAAAGCCAATTGCGCTCGAAGGATCTTTAATCAACTTATCTCGGGAGTGTCTTGGGGATGTCTTTTGGTGAAGGTAGGTCGATTATGGAGGTTTGGCAGCGGAATTGTTTGGATATAGACGTCAAGAATGACTTGACGAATTGGGATATGAGTGTCGAGGAGGCAACTCGACAAACTAGGGTTTGTGGAGGATTCGATGGTGTCGATCGAGGGCTACTCGAACAAGGGAAATTCTGAGGCTAGGGATGTAGAAGATAGGGACTAGAAGATATGAGAACTTTTGGCTAGGGATGTAGACGAAAGAGACTAGAAGATATAGGAACTTTTGGCTAGGGATGTAGACGAAAGAGACTAGAAGATATGGTGAAGGAGACTAGAAGGTAGAGCCCGAAGGGATTTGACGCCTAGTTCAAGAAGATGGAGGAAATCTCGTCTCAACAAAGGTTCTTGAATTCAAAGCTAAACGTAAGTTACAATGATGGAGGTGAAGCCATTATAAAGGGAAAACCAAAGGAGACGGCTAGGGTTTCCAAGGAGAAGTGACGGCTAGGGCTTGCTAGGGTTGGGTGTTCTTGGGCTTGAGTGCCAAGAGCCCATTAGGACGGCCCAAACCATGCAAGGCTGGACCACTCCATATTTAGAAACCTTCTAAAAAATAGAAAGTTCTAAAACTCTAGCAAAACCCGAACCTATACCTTCCTAAGAAGGAAACCTGCTAAATATGGAAAGTTACTAAAAAAAGAAAGTTCAACAATGCAATTCTATCCCGGTAAACAAGGGCTAGAAATAGTACTTACTATAAATAGCAACCTGCTAAAAATAGTAACTGCTAAAAATAGTAAGTTTCCCGAGAGTGCCTAAAATAGTCTCAAATGAAAGATAAAGGATAGGAATGGGAAAACCATGGCTTGATCATACCAAGTTGACCAAGGCTTTCGATGAGGCGCCATAGTGCCAAGCCAAGGAGGTCGCCAATGACGAGGCTTGGACACGGGGCGCTGGATCGCCAAGATGCTAGAGAGGGCGTTGTCGGCGCCGAAGAGGTTGCTTCCGGCGCACATTAGGTGGCAGGTCGTCCCTGGAGGAGGCGCTCGTAGAACTGACGAGAGCGTCGGTGGACTTGGAGTGGCGCCCGTGGTGCTGTTGTTGGCACAAAGCTTGGCGCATGAAGGGTCGAAGCGTCCGACAAGGATGAAAATGAAGCGCCAACGGTGCTTAACCTCAAAATAGTCCTTATGAGCAGTATAGGCAGGAGGAGCTCGTTGAGGCGAGCCATGGCTTGATCCTAGGCAAGGCAGGGGCGCGTCACTATCACACTTCACTGAAACTGGAGCTATATCTGGCACTCCTAATTCATGTAGCAACCTTGTCAACCAGGCCAATTCAGCTGTTACATGCCTCAGTGATCTGTATTCAGCCTCTGCTGATGACAAAGAAATGGTAGTATGCTTCTTTGACTTCCATGAAATAGGAGAATTACCAAGCATAATGAAATAACCACTGACTGATCTTCTTGTACACACACATGAGGCCCAGTCTGAATCACAATAAGCCAGAAGCTTTAGATCACTATCTGCAGAAATCAACAAGCCATGATCCAAAGTTCCTTTCAAAAATCTGAGTGTATGTATAGCTGCCAGGAAATGAGTATGACAGGGGTTGTGCATGAATTGGCTTAAGTGTTGAACAGCAAAACAAATGTCTGGACGAGAATTGGTGACAAAGTTTAACTTTCCCACCAGTCTTCTGTAGGAGGTGGCATCTGGTAATAAATCTTTGGCTGAATAGGTGAGTTTGATTGTAGGATCCAGAGGACAAGAAGCAACAGGGAGATCCTTAGTGTCAAATTTTTTTAAGATATCTAGGATGAACTTTCTTTGGGACATGACAATACCCTTACTAGAGTGTAAGAATTCAATGCCCAAAAAATAACTTAGTTCTCCTAGATCCTTAATCTTGAACTCATTATCCAAGTGAGCTTTCACAACAACTATCTCATCTTTGTTATCCCCAGTAATAAGGATATCACCTACATAGACAGCCAAATAAACAACTGTATCACCTGTCTTCTTGATGAATAGGGAGGCATCATTAGGTGACTGTGTGAAGTCTTGAGAGAAAAGGGCTTGTGACAGTTTGTAATGCCATTGTCTTGAAGCTTGTCGAAGACCATACAAAGACTTGTTCAATCTACAGGCTTGCCCTTTTGAAGCTTCCAATCCTTGTGGAATCTTCATATATACTTCTTCTTCTAGATCCCCATGCAAAAAAGCATTGTTGACATCTAGTTGTGTCAACTTCCATCCTCTCTTGACAGCTATAGCAATAAGGCTTCTTAATGTTGTCATTTTGACAACTGGAGAGAATGTTTCTGTGAAATCTATGCCTTCTCTTTGAGTACAGCCTTTGATCACCAATCTAGCCTTGTGTCTTTCCAGAGATCCATCTGCCCTGTATTTTAATTTGTATACCCATTTAGAAGCAATAGGTTTCTTCCCTGAAGGCAATGGTACAATATCCCATGTATGATTTGCATCTAGAGCTGCTAATTCTGTCTGCATTGCTTGTTGCCATTCTGGACATGAGTTTGCAACTTCAAAGGATGTAGGCTCTGTCAAGGAAACTACCTCTGCAAGCATACGTTTGCTGAAAGAATGAAGATCATTGTAGGACACCACTGTGGAGCTAGCTGGAGTTGTTAAGACACTATTGCAAAAAACATTAGTGCACACAAAGTCTTCCAAGTAAGCTGGTTTAGTAGTAGTTCTTGTAGACCTTCTGCTGGCAACTAACTCTGGAGGAGAAGGTATGACAGGTTGCTAGATTGCAACTTCAATAGGCTGCTCACAGTTGTGCCTCATTATCTCTTGATCTGTGTCCCAATAATCTTGAGAAGTATTACTGAAAACAGGAGTAGTAGATGGAGTTAGAGACATGAAAGGCATAACATTTTCATGAAAAACAACATCCCTGGAATAGAACACTTCTTTAGTGTGCAACTTAAGCAATTTGTATGCTTTCTTTGTTGTTGGATATCCTAGGAAAGCACATTGACTGGCTCTTGGCATGAACTTGTTTCTTCCTGCTGAAATTGTGGAAGCAAAAACCAAGCAACCAAATGTTCTGAGATTGTCTAAAATAGGTGCTCCTGAAAACAAAATCTCATAAGGTGACTTGCCATTAAGAACATTGGTAGGATATCTATTTATCAAATAAGCTGGAGTCAATATAGAATCTCCCCAATATTCAATAGGCATATGAGCATCAAACATAAGTGCTCTGGCAACTTCAAGTAAGTGTCTTTGTTTGTGCTCAACAACTCCATTTTGTTGAGGAGTATATACACATGAAGTCTGGTGAATTATTCCTTTGGAAAGAAAATACTGAGAAGACACAGTGCTTGTACCAAGTTCATATGCATTATCTGATCTTACAATCTTTACAACAGCATCAAACTGAGTTTGAACCATAGAAATGAAAGATTGTAAAATAGAAAAGCTACTAGCTTTATCTCTGAGAAGATGAACCCATGTTGATCTGCTGAAATCATCTACTATTGTCAGAAAATATTTGAAACCATCATGTGTCTGAGTCTTGACAGGTCCCCATGTGTCCACATGAATTACCTCGAAGATTGCCTTTGTTGATATTGAGCTGCTAGGAAAAGAAGCCTTGTGTTGCTTGGATTTGGCACAAACAACACAAGTAGGAATATCTTCCTTCTTTACATCAATATCAAACAAAAGTTTCAATTTAGAAGAAGGTAAATGACCTAATCTCCTATGCAACAAAAGTAATCTGTTCTCATTCTTATTAGAAATACTACTAGAAACAGACAAAGATGAACTTTCTCTTAGTAAGCAGTCCAACTGTTCAAGCAAGTAGAGTCCCTTTGATTCCTTACCAAGGGCTAGAAGCTTGGTCTGTGAGAGACCCTGCAGAAAGCAAGTTGAATCAGTGAACAAAGCAGCACATTTCAACTGAGCACAAAGCTTGGATATAGACAATAGATTGAATTTGAAGTCAGGGACAAACAATACTCCCTCAAGAATAATTGACTCAGTAATCTTGACTCGACCAACTACGTTGACCAGCATCACATTACCATTTGGTAACTTGATATTAATAGGATACTGAAGATACTGATAGTCTATGAACTGACTCAACATATGACACATATGATCACTTGCACCAGAATCCACAATCCAAGTAAGAGAAGATGCAACACAACTATAACCAGCAAAAGATAACAATTTACCAGCAAAATTGCTTGATGAACAGCCAGGAATATTCTGCAGAAGAGATCTTAATTGTGCTAGTTCCATGGTAGATAAACCAACATTAGAAACACCAGTATCTGAATCTGAACCCTGAACACAATGAGCACCAGAAGTGACTGGCTTCTTGCTATCTTTTGGATAACCAATAATCTTGTAGCATGAATCTACCAAATGCCCTGGCCTTTTGCAATGACTACAAACCTTGGGATTCTTCCCTTTGTATGTGCCTCTGGTCTGATTACTAGCTAAGAAAGCATTGGCATCAGTGATCTGAGAAGGAGCCTTTATCTCCCTTTGTTGCTCTTCTTCTACCAGAATTGAGTAAGCTTGATTCACATCAGGTGTAGGAGTGATCATCAAGATATTGCCTCTAGCAACATTATATGATTCATTTAACCCCATTAAGAATTGATACAACTTCAATTCTTGATCATAAGTAGATAAAGAACTCGCAGATCCACATGAGCAAGCAGGAATCATCCTAATGTTGTCTAGTTCATCCTACAAGTGTTTGATTCGAGTAAAATAAGAGCTTATCGAATCATTACCTTGAGAGATTGATGCCAATTCTTTCTGAAGTGAAAACTTCTGAGCACCATTGATTCTTCCATATCTGGAATTCAGCTCGTCCCAAACGTCTTGAGTTGTGGTTGCAAACATAACACTATCTGCAATTGGCTTATCTAGAGCATTGGTGATCCAAGAAATCACCAAATCATTGCAGCGATTCCAGATTAAGAGCCTAACAGCATCGCCAATCAAAGAAACACGAGGAAATGTCCCATTGATGAAGGAAAGCTTGTTCTTCGTGTTGAGCCCCACCATTACAGAGCGCCGCCATGACAGAAATCCCTTTCCATCGAAAGGAGTGGAGACAAGCACCATACCCGGGCCATCGGAAGGATGAATGTAAAGCGGATCATTGAAATCCGAGATGATATTCGTAGGATTCACCATTATCAATCAACTTGAGTGAATCAACCACAGATCTTTGCAAGAACAAACTAGGGCTTGCAAGAAATCCCAATTAATCAAGATCAAAAGATCTAGAAAGAACAATCAATCGAAAGAATCGATTGAGAAGTCTCGATCAGACGAACATGATCGTGATCGAGGAAGGAAAAGCGCGGAAAAATCAAAATTAAATACACCAATCTGATACCATGTTGGAATTCAGAGTAAGAAAGGAGAGGAAGAAAATAACAGAATTCTGTATTAGATGAATGAAGTTTACAACTGAGATTACAATATATATAGCTCACACTTAACACTCACTAATTACACAACTAAGATATCCTAACAAGGGATACCAAGTCACTCCTCAAATTGAGAAAGATATCCAAGACGGAGACCTTGTAAATTTTATGGACTCATGAATTTTTTATTTTGCTACTTTTGTCAATAAAAAATCGCCTTCTATGATCGAAATAATATTTTACATCCACTAAAATCAATTGTTTCACGTAAAACTTTTGTTGTATCTATCATTCATTAATGTCTTTGCATATATTTACCAAAAAAAATGTCTTTGCATATAGGATGGTGTATTATTCTTCGAGAATCGTGAGCCCAACATAGATGTACACGATGTATGTTGTACAAGGAATTTGTTATTACCAAAATGTGTACCAATTAAAAAAATATGCAACATTTGCAGGCTCGTAAATTTGTTACAGGTTGCTTCAGATCTTGAGAATAACAAGTTTGAACAAATGTTACAGGTTGCTTCAGACCCTTACAACACCAGTTGTATCTCACTCTCCCACCTCTTTTTAACAGTTTTTCAACTCATTTGTGCATCCTCTAAATAACCAAACTACCAAATTAACCTTATGTGCTTCTCCTTTTTAGCCTTGTACAGAAGAGTCCAAATCCTCTATAACAAATGTATGTAAAATTGTGTATCTTTGTATTTTTTTATCAAAATTAAAGGAAATGAGAATCACATTTAGGTTTTAGTGTTTAATAAATGATCATTTCCTTTGCTTTTTACAAGGATACATAATTTAGTCTCACATATTTGTTACAGATGATTTTCATTCTGTACAGAAACCGATGGTTACCTATTCCCTCAGTTAACTATAGATATATATGCACCCTAAGATATGCATCAATAGACGGGAAAAAAGAATGGAAAAGAGTCATGTAATAATACTTGTTAAAATGATAAATGAGAATGAATGTGGAGCCTTGGATCAAGAGAGATCCAAGAGCCCATATGATGACACGTGGCACCCCTTGTCCCCACCGCCGGAGAACCGCCGGACCGCCGCCGGAGAACCGCCGGAGAACCGCCGGACCGCCGCCGGACCATCTTTGATGAACATCAAGTGTTCATAAATGTTCATCACATTCTACTTAAATGTTCATCAATTTTTGATGAACATCAAGTGTTCATAAATGTTCATCACATTATACTTAAATGTTCATCAATTTTTGATGAACATCAAGTGTTCATAAATGTTCATCACATTATACTTAAAAGTTTTCCAACTGAATGTTCATCACATTCTACTTAAATGTTCACCAATTTTTGATGAACATCAAGTGTTCATAAATGTTCATCACAATGTTCATTTGTACATACTCTAATGAATGTTCATCACATTATACATAAAAGTTCACCAATTGAATGTTCATCTAAATGTTCATCATCTCATACTTAAATGTTCATCATCTCATACTTCAATGTTCACAAGAATTTAATAAAATGTTTATTAGCCAAAGTTCATTACAATCGAGTTAAATGTTCATCAAAATGTTGATAAATGTTCATCTTCTCTTACTTAAATGTTCATCAAACATCACTTTAATATAATTTCGAGTAGAAAAACACTTGATCTTTATAAAAAATTACCTAAATGTTCATCAAACATCCTTAAATGTTCACAAGAATTTAATAAAATGTTCATTACTCAAAAGTTCATTACAATTAGCTTAAATGTTCATCACGCTGTTCATAAATGTTCATCAAAATGTTTATAAACGTTCATTTTGATATACTCTACTGAATGTTCATCACATTTTAATGTTCACCAACACAATGTTCATCACATTATAATTAAATGTTCATCACGTTGTTCATAAATGTTCATCAAAATGTTTATAAACGTTCATTTTGATATACTCTAGTATATGTTCATCACATTTTAATTTCATGTTCACGAAGAGAATGTTCATCACATTATAATTAAATGTTCATCACATTATATTTAAATGTTCACCAATTTGAATTAGACTTTAAATTTTCATTTTATATACTTTAACCTTTTCATTTATTATTGGACCACCGCCGGACCTCCACCGGACCCCCGCCGGACCGTCGCCGGACCCCCGCCGGACCGCCGCCGGACCCCTGCCGGACCCCCGCCGGACCGCCGCTGGACCTCCGGTCGCCGGACAACCACCGGGTGGTCGCCGGACCACCACAACTACCCCCCACTTGTAGTGGGGGTAACTAGTTTAATCTAAGCCATTGGATGCTAAGGCATCCAATGGCTTAGATTCATTCTTATTTATCTCTAAGAGAGGGTTTATTATGAGATTCTCACCCAAAAAGAATAATATCTTTTACGGTTTTTTCGCGAGATAACCCTGAGGTTTGGACAATTTCGTATGGTACCCAGAATTTTTGACAAATTCGTCGGGTAACCCCAACTTTTACACAGTCCGTCAAATACCCTTCCGTTCACTTTGGTTAACAGATGCCGTTAGTTAATGTAATAAAAAAAGGGAAATAATAAAGCAAAAAAAGTTACAAACCGTCAATTCCAGTAAACCTTCTTTGCTTCTCCTTCCAATCTCGATCTCTGTCCAAACCTCCGACGTCGTGGCTCGAGTAGGCCTGCCAGGAGGAAGCGACTATAGGAGACGTATCCGTTCGTGCTTATCATCTTCGACGAGAAGGAAACAATTGTATTTGGGTCTCAAATCAAAACTTAGGGTTTTTATTCAATCTGGGGCTCGTCTTCGCCGGACAAACAACGGACCAACATCGGCTCATCATCGTCGACGAGAAGGAACTGTCACCATTGTGGTACGTGTGGGTTCACCTATGTTTGCTAATACTTGAGATTGCAGAATGTTGGTTTTTCATTTTGCTAATTAATTAGCTTTGATTTGGTTTTTTGTGCAGGAACTTGCCATTTTCCTCATATTCCTTCATTATAGATGAGGATTGGAATTGTTACTAGCTATATACATCTAGTTTTCGATAGAAATTTTTTTTTTGTGGGTCTAAAATATGTTGATTTGTTCAACCAACTAAAATTCTTTCATTAACTTGAAATAAAATTTGAACTGGATCTTCCTTTTTGAAATACATTAAATGAGCTCATGACGATTGTGCAGGAACTTGCCATTATTATTTTGACCTTCTACTTATTCTGACGATGGAAAGAGCTTACAATGGAGGCAAGTCCTTGAAACATTTCCCACTTCATCATCAAGCCTTTGAAACAAGATCAGTCTGGGCATGAAGCTCCTGCTGCTGCACAAGCAATTGTGGAGGCAGAAATTGTCATTGCAAAGGGCAGAAGTAGCTCAAAAGAGAAGCATTTTGTAGCAGGAGCCTATTCATACTTTATCTTGTCAACTTACAATGGTTTTTGTTTGTTTCTGAATATATACACAACTCATTCTTTTTAGGGATGAAAAAACAGAATTCAGAACCCACATAACACTATACTGATGTAACACTATATTGATGTTTTGTTAAAGTAATGTGTTTCACTATATAGCTATTTAAATGTAAGATTGTGGTAATATTTAATGAACACTTTACTATTTACATCAATTAGTATTTCGAGTTCCGTACAAAGGACAAATATAAACCTAAATAATGGAAATAAAATTGAAAATTTTAACAGTTCAATGGAGATAAGAGCTAAATAATCAAATAATAAAGATTCATGTGAACTGAATGCACATATTGCTTAAAGATTAGAGTTAAAAATCACTTGCTTGATTTCACTTGTACTGAACCACAACTAAACAAAAGTGCAGGGGATATCTTGAATTCAAGCAAAGGAGCATAGTGAAAGATTCCATCCTGAATTCAACTAAAATAGCAAACAAAAAGTATAAGTAGTTTTAAATTCAAGTAGAAGAGCACATCTTGAATTCAAGGTTCCAAAATCAGATTTCCATAACTCCTCTACTGACTCCCAGGAATCCAAGGGGACAAGGACATCACATTGTCGGGTCGGACTTGTTCCTCTTTCGATTTTTTTGCTCTCTTCCTTGGGTTTTGCTGAACTCGAACTCTTTGTTCCTTCAGTTCTTTAGTTGTTGCTCCACCTTTACAAGTCTTCACATTATGTCCAAATGCCTTGAGCAGAAAATTCAAGTCTTCACATTTTTGTTCTCTGTCAGAAAAAATCATCCATGCCTTAAGCATGATTTTCCCAAAGGCATGCTCACCATACATTTCTGATTTCTCCATTCTCATACATTCTATCAAAGTAGTCCTCATTCTCATTCTCATTCTCATTTCCATCACTAACCTCAATGTTATCATCAGAGGCCACATCAACTTCTGGGATATATGTAGAGGGCACCATAAAAGGCAAATCAGCCTCAGCCAACACAGAATCAGGCAACGCAGCGCCAGACAACATAACCCCAGGTAACAAATTCAAATCACTTGGCACAACATCAGACAACACATGATCAGTCAACAAAACATCAGGCAACACTAATGCGGCTTGTTCAACACTATTTGTCCTACTATCTGCAGAAGAATAGGTTGGTTACCAGAACGAGATGTACTTGCAGATTTTGGAACATAAATTCCTCTTCTTCTTGCAGTAGTTGTAGGCACTCTCCTACTTGAAATAAGTTGACAACTATGACCTAGTACTGTACTAGAATCGTAGATTGTGACTCAATAGACTCAATAACCAATTCAATAAGCTTGTGGTCCTGAAATACACTGAACATCCTCACAACATCAACGTCACTTTGCAACTGAAATCTTTGGGAGTTAAGCGAATACCATAGAGTTGGATGCGCGGGAAGTAGAATTCCTTTCTTTTCAGCACTCTCTATTAATTCAACAAATATATCGAAGGTGTTGCACCTATCAGGATCATCCACCGTTATATCCCAAGAGTACAAATGAATGTACAATTGTACATCAATCTCAACTTTACCTTATCTTCCATTCTACAAAATAATCTACAAAAGATAAATAAGTATCAGTATACTAGTCTCATAGCAACACTACAATTATTTTATAAAATAAACGACAAAAAAAACATATCCCAAAACCAACAGCCTTGCAATCTCAAGTCTTGCTCAATTTTTTACTACTTTGTCATTACATACATAACACTTGAGCAATACCATTAGTATAACTATAACTGAAGTTTAACAAATCAAACAACCAAATACATAGTATTAATTAGCAACACTTCAGTATAAGCATCTACCCTTGAGTTTTAAGAAATAAAACAACTTATTTTAATTAGCAAACATAGGTGAACCCACACGTACCACAATGGTGACAGTTCCTTCTCGTCGACGATGATGAGCCGATGTTGGTCCGTTGTTTGTCCGGCGAAGACGAGCCCCAAATTGAATAAAAACCCTAAGTTTCGATTTGAGACCCAAATACAATTGTTTCCTTCTCGTCGAAGATGATAAGTACGAACGGATACGTCTCCTATAGTCGCTTCCTCTTGGCAGGCCTACTCGAGCCACGACGTCGGAGGTTTGGACGGAGGTCGAGATTGGAAGGAGAAGCAAATAAGGTTTACTGGAATTGACGGTTTGTAACTTTTTTTGCTTTATTATTCGGAGAAAGATCAAATGAGAAATTAATGTTAACATGAGAAATGAGAAGTAATCCTAGCAAGGGGATTGGCTTTGACCGGACGTTGACTTTTTTTTTAATTTTTTTTTAAGGCCAAAAAAATATTTTTTTTAGGCCTGATTTTGTACTTACAAAATCAAGTGCTTCAAAATGCCTGAAATGTGCTATTATATTGTTGAAATGTGCTATGATATATTAAGCCAAAATTTCAACTTGAAAAGTATGTACTACCACAAGTGTTATGTGCTTCTATATTACTGAAATATGCTACGCTATTTGCCCATATGTGCTTATATATGGCTAGTTGAATTGTGCTACGATATTGCATATATGTGCTTCTCTATGCTTGGTGAAATGTGCTACCCTTTTTGCCTAAATGTGCTACACTTTTCACCTATATGTGATTTTCTAGGCTAGCTGAAGTGTGCTACGGTTTTTCCTGTATGTGCTTGTCTATGCTAGGTGAAAGGTGCTACGGTTTTTCCTATATATGCTTCTCTATGCTAGGTGAAATGTGCTACGTTTTTGTCTAGATGTGCTTCTTTATTGTTGAAATATGCTACGCTTTTCGCTTATATGTGTTTCTTTATTGCTAGATGAATTGTGCTACACTTTTGCCTATATATGCTTCTCTATGGCTAGCTGAAGTGTGCCACGCTTTTGTCTATATGTGCTTCTCTATGTTAGGTGAAAGGTGCTACACTTTTGCTTCAATGTGCTACACTTTTTCGCCTATATGTTCTTCTCTATGGCTAGGTGAAAGGTGCTACGCTTTTTCTAGGATGTGCTTCTCTATTGTTGAAATGTGCTACACTTTTCGCATACATATGTTTCTCTATTACTGCAATGTGCTACACTTTTCGCCTATATAGGCTTCTCTATGGCTGAAATGTGCTACACTTTTCGCCTATATGTGCTTCGTTATGGCTGAAATGTGCTACACTTCTCACCTATACGTGCTTCTCTATAGCTAGCTGAAGTGTGCTACACTTTTTGCCTATATGTGCTTCTCTATGCTAGGTGAAATGTGTTACGCTTTTGCCTCGAAAAATATAGCACTTTTACTTACAAAGCATAGCACTTTTTCTTACAAACAATAGCACACAAAATTGGTAGAAAAAACATAGCACTTTTGCTTATAAATCGTAGCAAAAAAAAACAAAGCATTTTTCCTTACAAAGAATAACACTTTTACTTACAAATCATAGCACAAAAAAAACTGAAATGGAAAAGTCCGGAAAAAAAACGACATTTTTTAAAAAAAAAGTCAACGTCGGTCAACGGTGTGGTCAACTCCAAGGAGGGAGGAGGGAGGAGGGAAGGAGGAAGCTCCTTCCTCCTTGCTTCTTATTTCTCATCTTAAGGGCATTTCTCATGGGATTTGGACCCTTATTATTTCCCTTTTTTTATTACATTAACTAACGGCATCTGTTAACCAAAGTGAACGGAAGGGTTTTTGACGGACTGTGTAAAAGTTGGGGGTTACCCGACGAATTTGTCAAAAATTCTGGGTACCATACGAAATTGCCCAAACCTCAGGGTTACCCCGCGAAAAAACCGTATCTTCGGTATCTTTTACTATCATGTTCATCCATACTATACACAGATGTAATATTTCTTACAACAATATTGAATATATTAGTTTATATTATTATTAACTAATGCACCTCAATATTATATCTAATACCCATAAGTATTTATATATTCGTACAACATCAACTTGTTTAAATTGTCAACGCAACACTATAACATAAAAACTTAAAGTATATTGAAACAAATATCCTTTATCATTACCTAAGCCCATCATGAGGAACATCAGTGCGCCTTGACCATGAAAAATCCTTGTCCAAACAAGTTAGATTTTTTCATTTCCAAAGGCAACATATGGCATAAGCATCGAATCCTAGATCCAACATAAGCATCATTGTTGATAGACATACTGGAATCCAACACAGTCACATGCCACTTAGCTAGGTCTATCTCCAAAGTAACTCAATGTTAATTCTCAAAGTTAAAGGGAGTATACACCCTTGTCACAGATTCAGACCAGTACCTCCCATGATGTCGCGAATAGAGGCATATAAAATACTTCTGAAAAAATGCAACTCTGACGGGTCATCACCCTCGACAAGGCGTTGCTTCAAATCGTTGAAATGCCCAAACCACAACGAATCCATGATCATAACATCCTTGAACTCTTTATCGTTGTCAAATATGTGCTTCCTTAGAAAATATAATGCCTCAAAGATATGCTACATCACAAAAAAAAGTATATTGTTAAAAGCAATACAAAAAAATGAAAAATATAAAATATCAACACCAATAATATAAATTTGTCAAAATAATAATATAAATTTGTCAACACAATAATACAAGTGTGTTGACAGATTGTTTCTGAACAACAAATATTGGTATTCTACATGTTGACAAAGTTCAAACGGACAAAAAATATATACATATAAAAAATCATGAACTTAAATAATCATTTAGCCACTTCTCATTTGGGACACTATTTGTGTTTTTCACCAACAGTCTGTTAAAGAGCTCCTTGGTGAAATCAAAATCATGATCCTTACGCTTAATAACCTCCTTCTTACCATTTCATAAAAAAGAAGAAAATTAGTAAAATAAATGGGAAAAAATAATAAATGAAAAAAGAATCCATACATCACGTAAAACCATTTGTAGAACTTTCTTTGATCATCAATTTCATAGAATGAATATGGCGGTTTGGCATTGAAATCTTCTTCTTCTTCTCAATAGTGTAAAGACTTTAAACAAAAACACTTGGGAGTTGGAACCCTTGAAGACTTTCTCAGTTGTTCTTCTGAATCATCAATATTCTGAGAATCAGTCAAAACTGTATCCAAAATATCTTGAGAAAAAGTGTTGACATAAGAGGTTTCAATAGGGCTCTTCTCAATAGATTCGGGAATATTGTCAACAACTTGATCAACACACCCACTATCACTAAGATAACCTTTAGAAGCACACTGTTTGTGCCTAAAAATACGACGAGTGTGGAACGCGTGAAGAGCTACGCGTAGGAAGACTGTGTCGACCCGACGAGAGAAAAGGAAGATGTCGTTGACGTGACGAGACGTGGAAAAGGTCTCGTTTATCTTGAAGATTAGGTCGGCCGAGTATATTTTATCTTATTCCTTATTATATTATTGTAATTGGTAAAAGATACAGTAAAGAATATCTTTTACCTTGTTTGTTATATCGTTATTTAGATAAAAGGAAGAGAGAAGATCTCGTTTCCTAAAAGATATTATTAGGGTTAGCCTATAAATAAAGGCTAACGCCTGCTTTGTAAGTATTCAGCCACCATTACGAGTAATACCAAGTTCAAGCTTCAAACCCTAAATTCCTCTCTCGTCCTATATTGTTCTGGAGTGTTGAGATTATACCGTATTCTTTGACCTTTGCCCTACAATTGCTTAGCTATCTTCTCGTAGGTAATTTCGCTACAAACACAGACCCAACATCAACATTGTCAACAACTTGTGCAACTGGTAAGCTGTCAACATCTTGGCCAACTAGAATATTGTCAACAAACTTAACATTTGAAACACTTCCATCCTAAACGATGTCAACACCTTTGGAAGTTGGAAAAGTGTCAGCATGATCTTGATTGGAAAACACTTGGTCTTCAATTCTGTCAACCAAGTCAACATTAGAATCAGACTTTATAGCTACACCTTCAACAACTACAACTTCAACACTGTCAACATTACAATCCTCATCATTCTTCTCAACACCTGCAACAAATCCACCTTCAACACTGTTAACATTACAATCCCCATCATTCTTCTCAACACCTTCAACAACTCCACCTTCAACAACTACAAGTTCAACCAAGTCAACATTCTTCTCAGCAACCCCATCATTCTTCTCACAACCATCATTTCCATCAAAAATTGAAGAGTGCACCAAACTGTCAGCATTCTGATGGGTGCTGACTTCTTCCACAAAATCATCAAATTCATATTGAGGGCTTTTATCTTGAAATGAAGCCTTGATGTTTCTCCGCATCATACTAGAAAGGTCATACAACTTCTTGACCACTTGATCCAACGTCAAGCCTTGTTGTTGAGTGGAAGATTTAACTTCAGACATAGCACCACAAAGAACTTCCATTTTCTTGCTCAAGACTTCAGACCTTTCAGCCCAAACAGAATCATGACCTTCTTTGTCAACTGACGAACGAACATAAGTTGTTCTTTCACTGTCAACAGAAGCAGATGAACAAGTGGCTACTGTTGCTTCTCTATCGCTATGAACTTCCATTTTCTTGCTCAAGACATCAAACCTTTTAGCGCAAATAGAATCAGGACCTTCTTTGTCAACTGACAGACGAACAGAAGTTGTTCTTTCACTGTCAACAGAAGCAGATGAACGAGCGGCTACTATTGCTTGTCTATCGCTATGAACAGAAGCAAATGAAGGATCAACTGTTGTTGTCTTTCCACTCTCAAATGAGGCCGGGACTTCAACGGTAGGAGAAACCTCTTGTGCATCTAGCTCGAGAATATCTTTCTTCAACTTCTTGAGTATGTTATCGACATCCACTCTAACCGGATCATACAACACAATACCATTTTCACTCTCCTAATTCATCTTCTTGGATTCTGGTTTTGCACCACCAACCTTATATTAGTTTTGGACAAGGAACAGTAGAAGCCTTCCTCTTCTTGCAAACAATATCAAGATTAATTAGCATGTTGATCGGCTTCAACCTTGGCAACCGACCTTGTTGATCTTTTGGGAGAGACTTCTTGAGACAACAAAGAACCACTAGTAGCCTTCTTCTTCTTGGAAACAGTCTCAGAGTGCTTACCAGGTTGATTGCTTTCAACATTGGCTTTTCTTGGAGACTTTCTTGGAGAATGTTGGGAAATAACAATTTTGCGGTCTTGTTTGGTAAGACTTCGAGAATATGTTATCACAACTAGAGGAGAAGTTGTCAACAAAGTATAAAGAATTGTCGACATACGAAAATACAAATGTCAACAAAAACAAATATTTGTAAACAGAAGAAAATACATGTCAACAGGATAAAAAAAATTGTCAAAGATAATACTTGGAGAGGTGACAGATTGCTTCCTCTTAACACCAGCATTTTGAGCCTTCAAGTCCTTCTCTACTGGCTTCTTCACATTCTTCTTTGGGGCATTTTTCACTTGCTTATGCAAAGCCTTGTTGACATCCTTATCTGGTCGCTCGGGTGTAACAGTACTGGATATAGCTTGCTTTGAATTCTCACGAGCAGAGACACACATTTGTTCAGCATAAGCATCAAATAGAGGATCATTAACCTCATTTACAAAATTCAAGTGCCAAAACGCAAAATGTTCGGAGTATGGAGAAGGCCTAGACAACTAAGAAAATGAAACAGAAAACAAGAGTTATAGCTTAAACAAAAAAACACAAGACAATTTTTAAAACACATATAACACAAACATCTACTTAACTGTCAACACACATTGTACTCATATATCTTTGTCAACACATAGAAAGAAACACATTCTAAAAACATACAAATATGTTGTCAACAAGAATCTTAAATACAAAATAACACAAACAAAAAAAGAAAACAATCAACAACACTTTCACTCATTTATACATGTCAACATAATAAAGATATAAAAATAGCACCAAAAAATATTGTCAACAAAAATATATAAAAAAAGAAAACAATGTCAACACAAATAAAAATAAAACAGAAACTCTGACAACAAAACTAAAAACATAGTCGAGCAAAAAAAAAGTGAATTAAGTTAAAGAATAATACCAAAGGGTGTTCCTCGAAAAAATCTAAGACCGAATGATACCAAGCAAAGCTTGCTTTTTTGGGTGAAGCAACGATCACCATATGGTCTTCAACGTTGCAGTAGCAGCTCCAACAAATTGGCGAAACTGATGGAAATGGTCAAGAACCCAAGCCTACCAAAAACAAAAAGAAACATTAAAATAAAATAAAAGAATAAAAATGAAAACAAAACAACTGAATTGAAGAAAAGGATGACGAAATATATACCCGAAAAGCAAGAGGATAACCATACAAAGAATACCAAACTATATCATTTAAAGGACCGCGTCCGTACGTCTCGCAGTAAGAGAAGCATTTTGTAGTGCCTGAATGGTCTCAAGGTAGACTTCCGTACGCCAAGAGTAGTTCACAAAGAGATCCAAGTTGCTATCAAGCTTAAGGTACTTCGTTGTAACTGTTGAACCTTTCCTCTGAGGCATCAAAACACCTTCAACAAGAATAAGGTGAGCAAGAACCATTTTCCGCTCACCAGTAGCAATTGCAAACTCCACAATAATATCATCCAAAGTTGGCTTGGCAGAACCAAAGGAACAAACAATGGGGGCATCACCAATAAGGTGGTCCTCAAATTCAATACACTTCAACCCCGTGATTGCAGCAAAATCTTGAAGAGAAAAGGGAATAACATTGCCTTTCAAATTAAACCACATCTCATACTTCTTCTTCGTCTTCACAACATGCATTAAAGAATAGTGTACTAAGATGTGAGAATAAGTAAGTTAGGATGTCAAATTAATGATGGTTGAAAAGACACCGGTAGAAAACTTCAGATTTGCAATATCATCAAATTGCCCCTCAATCAATTCAATCACAAAAAATCTGTTATATGTTGTAACTTTGTGCCACAAATACATTGTCAGAAGCTAAGAACTCTAACTTTGACACATCCTTGACCAACTTTAACCAAATGAAACATTCAATGTGTCAAAATTATATCACAAAAAGAGATAAGCACATTGTAACCACATCATGAAAAAAACAAATCAAACAACAACGAACTATCAACATGAAAAGAAAAAGAAGAACCTCTCTCTACACAAAAGAATATATAAGGTTTCACAACAACACTATCAACAAAAAGATAGAAAACTATAAAAAAAACAATATGTAAAAATCAACAAAGGTCAACATGTACAATATGTCAACAAATAAGAAGATTGAGGCAACAACAAATTGTCAACAAATAAGAAGATTGAGGCAACAACAAATTGTCAACAAGAAAAGTAAACATAAACACACATGAACATGTACAATCTGTCACCAAAAATAAAGATTAAGAAAAGAAGAAACTGTCAACTATAAAAGTAAACACCTAAAACGTCAACATGTACAATGTGCCAAGAAATAAGAAGATTGAGACAACAACAAACTGTCAACAATAAAAGTAAACGTATACAAACGTGTTCAGACAACAACAAACTGTCAATAATAAAAGTAAAACATCTAAAACATCAACAAGTACAATGTGTCAACAAATAAGATGATTCAGACAACAACAAAACTGTCAGCATGCCATATTGAACAACACTAAACTAAAAATTTGTAAACAAGCAACAATAGAACAAAATATGCACAATCAAACACAAGAAACATGATAACAGAAAAAAAAAACAGTTCGTAACAACAAAATATACATAGATCGATACTTAAAAACATAAAAAACATAAATAAAACACAAATTAAGACGCATGCAACAAAAGGATCACCAAAAACTCTAGGTCTCTAGCAAAAACGAACAGAAAGCACAAAAATCATTCAAAGTAAGCAAATTTGACAAGAAATAAGTAAACAAAAGCGATTAATACCTGATTTCCTCAGAAATTCCCGAAAGCAAACTCAAAAATCTCGATCAAAAGCACACACGAGCAAGAAAAGGAACAAAAGATGGAGCTAATAATCCTTAAAATTATAGGAACTATTGTTATTGAGGCCATGGTAATTTAATTTGCGAGTTAACTCGTAGAATCAGACGAGTTTACGAGTCAAAGTATGGGTAACGAGTTAACTCGGGAGTAAAATTCGGTGAGCATCACACTCGTATCAGACTCGGTCACATTCGTAGATTCGTAAGAATCTATCAAACTCGTACGAGTTTGTTTCAACATTGTTTCCAACCATTTTTTGTTGAATTTTGGTCATTGGGCTAATTGGCCCAAATAAAGAAAATGCTCATAATCCTCTATTTATAGATCGTTTGCTATAGCCCATAGTCCAATTATTGATTCAAATTTACAAACTCACAAATTTTATAATATAAATTATAATAAATAACCTATAAATGTTGGTTTTGTTGTTGACTGTGGTTAAGTTGATAGATTTTATTATTATATATTATATTTATATTTTATTTATTATTTTAATAGATTCTTACGAATCTACGTGTCGAGTTTACGTGTCGAGTCTAAAGACCCCCGTCGAGTCACTAGTAGATTCTCGAGTTTAATAACCTTGATTGGGGCACAATAGTTCTTTGTTTTTGGATTTGCCCTTAATGCGCATAAATCTTTCTTTTCCTATAATTTAAGGTCCAGCCCACGATCTTACAATTCTTATAATCGGCCTAAAATAAAATGCTGTAATATTGAAACTATTTGTGCCCAATACACCTAATGGCATTAAATTCTAAGTTTCTACAACCCCTAATTAAGTCATAAGTTTCTACCCTAACCCACCCCCATCCACACACACAACACCCCGACTGGCGACTGTCTCTCCTTTTCGTCTCACCGACTTTCTTCTATCAAACTTCGCCTCCTCCGATGAGTCGTCGCCTTCCTCCCCCCAAACACTCTTTCAAATCCAAGGCTCCTCCTCTGCTTCTCCGGCTCCATCTTCAGTCTGACCTCTGTCGCCTCCGTCGAGCCCCTTCATATTCAGATCTGTTTCTCCTTCGTACTCAGAAGAGTTTATTCTCCCCCTCAACTCATACATTTGCAGACAAGGAGAGCTCACCATGGATTCCCATCCACCTCCACCTTGTTTGTTGATCGTCCCCCGTCCACCTGGATTGGCCTCGAGCGGCGATAGCAAGGAATTTATCGACGATTTATCGAACGACACGACTGCGGAAGGAGACGGAGTACGCCGGAGAAGAGGTGCGACTGTGTTGTTTCAATTTTAAGCTTGTTGTTCCTTCCAGGGATATTTGAGATCAATTTCCTTCTTTGTTCTTCCTAAAGTTCTGTTGTTTTAATAAAGAGAATTGGTTTTGTTGATTTGATTTTATAGATCAGGGACTAACGTCTTCTCTAGAAGCATTAAATTCAATTAGCATTGTTGTTTGGAATGAGTACGTCCCTGAAACTTTGAACATTCATCAGTTTGTCAACAATCTCTTTTTTTTTTTTGAATCGCTGATCATTTGAGGAATTAAAATTCTCAACCATTTTACATTTTTCTGATAGTTTGAGATCTATGATGATAAACTAAAAGGCTTGTTTCTCAAGAGAACATTCGCAGTAGCCGCCTAATAGCTTTCGCCTTCTCCAAGGCTTGAGAGCTTGTGCTAATTTGATTCTTTCCTTGATGTTTGAGATCTCCTTTAAAATTTTTTCTTAATCCGCTTTGTTTTTATTGAATTGATAACTTAGGGACTGAGGCATGATGATAAATTTTGTCTTTGTTTCTCAGGAGTACATGTTGCCTAAGAGTTTTCTCCTTTAGTGTTTGAGACCTTTTTTCCTCCACAAATGTATCTAAATATACAATTAGAGAAGTAATAAATGGATTTTGTATTTGAGTTGCAATCGATGTGTTTGAATTTGAGTTGCAATCGATGTGTTTGAGTCTGAGTTGATGGATTTATTGTGTTAACAACTTTGGAGAGAATTCTTGTAAATCTTTCAAAGATATGGAGAGGAATCCAATTAGAAAACAAATCGGGGGAGATCTGAGAAGAACAACCTAAACATATATATTGACCTAGGTTTAGGATACGGGAACGAAAAAGATCCAAACTCAAAGGAAATTGAAGTGAGCAGAAGTATATGGTTTCCCTCTTCCATTAATTGCAAGCCAAATCGGTGGGTTGATGGCTTTGATTCTATGAGCAATGGAGGGGAGAAGATAAGAATAAAGTCCTGAGTCCGGAAGGTTTGATAACAAAGTTAATTTTAAAATCAATGGAGACGTGTACCAATAAGAATGTTGATACAGTAGATGAAACAGTAGAATGAAACAGAAGATCTCGACCGGACGGTATCAGACTGCTACGCCCCACGTCAAAAAGCGCGTTCAATCCTCTCTTGTATTCTGAACAACAGCTTGCGCCCATGGTTATTTCTGCCTATCCGTCTGCATCTAAACAAAACAAAGGGGATAAATAGCCGAGGTTTTTATCTAGGATTTTGATTCAGAGTATAACAAAAGAAAACAACAGTTTCTATCTCCTGTTCTTCTGATTTCGATCCCCATCAATTTGAGGCTTAAGATGGGCGGTAAGAAGGAGACTGAGAAGAACAAGGCAAACGGTCATAAGTGGAGATGGGCAATGCTAGCTGCTTTAATGGCGGTTTTGGTGGCCTTTTCTATTAGTTACAGAACCAGTCCTAAGATCAACTCACCTCAGTGTAATCAGGTTCTGTCTCTCTTCGGTTTTGATTTGTGTAATTTACTTCTTGTATATGTGTGATTACGATTGTTATTATTGGAATTTGTTTGTTTCTTCGGTTCCTGTTGTGATTTTGAAACCCTAACGTTTGTTTGGATGAATGGGGAATTGGGCTGGTTTGAACTCTACTGTGAATTGGAGCGAGTTCGTAAGATCGTGAAGCATTCCCAAATGAATGTACCTTTATTGTGCAGATTTGACTGTATACTCAGCCTGATCCCCATATTAGTTATCCTTGTCGAAACCACATGGTATGATATGGACAGAAAGTAAATTTTGCTAGGCATGGATTAGAATTTATTTGCAGTTGTGTCTAATTATTTGAAGTATGCTAGGCATTGGATGATTTTCTTAGATATTGTTGTCCTCATCTTTTAAACTTTGGAGAAGAGCTTTATATGAAATTATCACCCGCTTGTCGACCTGGTATTACCATTGGTGAAGTACAAGAGTTCATACGGGATTAATAGAAGAAAAACTAATTTTATAACATCTTGCTTTTTGTGAACACATAAACTCTTCAGTTTTGCATAATGTGCCTACTATTTTTCTTTCAGTCCTTGGACATTGGTTATTTTGTGTGTTTGTGACATCTGTGATTTGACATGCTCTGCCTTATATTATACAGGGTTCATGCAAATATACAGGAATGGTGGAGGACTGTTGCTGTGATTATGAGACAGTAAATAGTCTTAATAACGAGGTTTTATACCCTCGTCTTCAAGAGCTTGTTAAAACTCCCTTCTACCGTTATTTCAAGGTTTGGCCTGGCTTCCTTAGTTTCACTTAGCTGATCGTTATGTCATTCATTTCCTGTTACCTAATTAGAAACTGGATTATGTAGTTTGTTCACATAGTTTTTTGAAATCCTCTCATCAGACATGCTAGAGAACATTCTAGATTTAGGTTTTTGAATGGAACATGATCTTGAGAACTGCGTATGATTCCATTAGGCATGCTGCATTTGCTTTTGACCTAATAATTTTTAGGGAATCGATACAATTGGTGGGGTATAAATTTCAAGTATTGAAAACTAAAATTGGATTCAATGGGGCAAGAAGGAGATTGTATTGATTAACTTAAATTCCTATTAGTGATTGTTGCAATGCTGGAGATATTTTTCTGGTTTATTAGCAAGTTATTGTTTGCTGTTCTTTCTTGGAGAGTATGGTAGTTAGAGGTGTAGCTAAGAATCTATTTTCCTACTCATTAATACTATGGGAGGAATTTCTAGACATGATTCATAATAAACTCTACCTATAAATATCTGACATAAGGGATTCGTCCAAAGTGTAACTTTAGAACAATGAAGCTCTTAAGATATGTATCTTGGCCTGTTACTGAGTTATAGGTAACATATACTTGTTTGTTGCTAAGGCATGTATTTGATTACACTATGGCAGGCTAAACTTTGGTGTGACTGCCCTTTCTGGCCTGATGATGGCATGTGCCGGCTGCGTGATTGTAGCGTATGTGATTGTCCAGAAAGTGAGTATCCAGAACCTTTTAAGAAGCCATCTCGTGATGGTCTCAAGAAAGAGGATTTGATGTGTCAAGAAGGAAAGCCAGAGGCTACAGTCGACCGAACACTGGACACTAAGGCTTTTAGGGGTTGGGTCGAAGTAGATAATCCATGGACTCATGATGATGAGACTGATAACAGTACGCTTTTATTGTTTCCTGTCTGGAATCGTGATGTTACGTCCAAAATTCATCCTGTACCACCTTAACCTTGATCACCGTAAATATATCTACAGATGAGATGACCTACGTCAATCTACAGCTGAATCCAGAACGATATACAGGCTATACTGGTCCATCAGCCAGGAGGATATGGGATGCTGTATACTCAGAAAATTGCCCTAGATGTAAGTTGAATATTTCATAAAAAGTAGCATAGAAAAAAAGTGTTCTGATGAGATGTTGTTAATTCATTTACGATACTCCATGCATCCAAATATGTGACAAGTATAATCTAAGAAGTGGCAAATTAAACATTGAATGATTTATGCTACAGGACTATATTTGAGTTACTTGCTGCATCCTTATTCCCTAATCACGATACTTCATCTTGTGATGCAGATTCTTCTGGTGAAATATGCCAAGAGAAGAAGGTGCTGTACAAATTGATATCAGGTCTTCACTCCTCAATTTCAATCCATATTGCTGCTGATTATCTTCTTGACGAAACCACAAACCTAGTATGCATTCTACTGACACAGAATACCACTTTCAAATTTAAAGCTAACGTGTAAAAATTGTAACGCATTTTGGGTCTCTCAATCCAGTGGGGTCAAAATCTCGAGTTAATGCATGATCGTGTCTTACGGTACCCAGAGCGCGTAAGGAACTTGTACTTCACGTACCTGTTAGTTCTAAGAGCAGTCATGAAGGTCAGCTTTAACTCTGAATTCCGTCTACTTTGTTAGCAATAACATGAAACTTTAAACCATAATATTTTTTCTCGCTTTTTGTATCATAGGCTTCAGATTATTTGGAGCAAGCCGAATACGACACTGGAAACCCAGAAGAGGACTTGAAAAGTCAGTCCTTATTGAAACAGTTGCTTTACAATCCAAAGCTTCAGACTGCATGCCCGCTTCCATTTGATGAAGCAAAGCTATGGCAAGGCCAAAGTGGTCCCGAGCTCAAACAACAGATTCAAAACCAATTCAGAAACATTAGGTTTGTTCTTACATTTGTTTCATAGAAATCTTGTGATAGTATCAAAAGCTTGTTATAACACATTGAGCATTTATTGCAGTGCATTGATGGATTGTGTGGGATGTGAGAAATGTCGTCTTTGGGGAAAGCTACAAGTTCTGGGCCTAGGCACTGCATTGAAGATTCTCTTTTCTGTTGATGGTGGAAACTCTGCAAATCAATATGTAAACAAAACCCACTACCATAATCACTGCTATTTCCTATTTTCATTGTATAGTTCTCACATTTCCGATCGTCAATTGTGCTTTATGCAGCTGGAATTGCAAAGAAATGAAGTGATTGCGCTGGTGAACCTGCTGAACCGCCTCTCGGAATCTGTCAGATTCTTGCACGAAGTCGCGCCTGCAGCAGAGGATATTGCTGGCCATGTGTCAACACCTTCAGCACAAAATGAAGCTTGCCTGCTGCACAGAATATGGCGCTCTGTGATGAGGTTGTGGCACAACTGACAAACAAGTTCTTGAACAAACTTTGGTGATATAGAAAGACAGACCTGTAGCTTAACAATATTACAGAAGAGTTTAGCAAGTGCCTAGGTTACAGACTTACTGTAGATTTCTTAAGTCGTTATTATTTCTTTGATAGGTTTAATAAATGACACCATTGGTCTTCTCATGTAAATTTTGTTCATCTACCGCTTTTGAAAACTGAATATCAACCAAATTATTGAATCCAAAATCTTCACCATATGCCATGGAGAATGAGCAACTTTGATGTCTGACGTATTACGACCTTGAGATCTCTATCAACAATGACCCAACAATAGTTATGGCTCGGTTGATATCATATCTGGAATCTGGCTGTGATAGAAAATGAGTTTGAATGACTTTAGGAATGAGATGGGTATGAAATGAGAAAGTGCGTTAAATGTAGAAATGAGTGATTCCAGAACTCAAGTTTTACGAGACACAAATGGGGACTTAAGTTTAACCAAACACCATGGGTTATGAGTAATTTCTCAACCCAAGGTATAATACAAAACAAGACCTTGATCTCAGAAACATTTAACATTCTTTAATATACAGGAAAATGTTCATCACACAGAAACATTAACAACCGTTATAGATTACACGATGAAGCAAATAGAAGGAATTCTAATAATTTAATTCGGTAAAGTATGGCAAGCCAATGGAGCATGGACTTTGCATCACACTTTCCTGGTTGAGTTGAGTTACATCCTAGAGTTATTTGTAAAATAAATAATACTCCGTACTAGGGAATTTTAAATATTCCATCCCCTTTCCTTGACTTTCTGAGGAACCTCCTTCATGGCTGCTGCAGCTCTTCTATTAATTCCTCGTACCGCCTTCTGTGTAATCTTCCCACGGTTCCCAATCGAGACTCTCACCTTCTCCATCCCCACACTGACACCTCCTTTTTTAAGTTGCTGCTGCAATGGAGACTTCATCATTCTCTTGTGAAGGCTTCTTCTTAATACACTGCTAAATATCTTGCCTCCACTTTTCACTTTAACACTATTTACAGCTGCCTCATTCTCCCCTCTTTCGGGTGAGCATTCTTCTATGGATTCCTGAGAGGCTGGCAACGGGTTAAAAGGAACTGCTTGAATAATATTACTCGGTAATGGTATCAGAGAGTTTCTTCTTGGAGCACACGAAGCAGCTATGCTAATTCGACGTGCTGTGGGGCAAAGAGATGACCTGCCGCCTATTGTCATTTTAGCTATCTCTGGATTGTTCTCTTTCTCCGTTGAATCTCTGCTTTCGAGTATATTATCTCCATTGATGTTCTCCAGGCTTCCTAGTGGTTTCTCCATAAGTGCTGGTCTTGATAATGGGTTGTATTGCTCTGCAAGTTTCGTGTCCACGTGTTGACGTGCCAGCTTCCTCTCTATCATCAGTTGGGATTCAAGCTCCTTCACCTTCAAACATAAAATCTCCATTATCAATACTTTCAGATCTTCCATACAGAATTTACAGTGCTATACTTTTTGTCAGTTTTTCAATATTTATCATTCTAGCTATAAGTAAAAAGTTTTTGATGACGAATAATGACGCTTATCTCTCCACCCATTGGCTTATAAAAACATTTAAAATGTACAGATAATAAAGTAACTTAAAGTAGAAATTTTTGGGTTTGAATGATGACACTAAAGATTTGTGCCTAAAATGACATGTTTAATAAGCAAAAACAGAGTACTATGTACTGAATATGGATATTTTGCTCAAAAAGAGGGAAGCGTTTGAACTAGCAACTCGCTGACATACCTTGTCTTGTAAGTTTTTATTTTTAACATCTCTTTCTTTCACCTTCCCCTCTAGATTGTAGATTGTATCCTCCATTCTCTTCATTTGCACATCTTTGCTCCTAGCTTCTTGCTTGGTCTTCTCAACCTACACACCTAAGCTATTAGGATACATAATAAATACGAGGAGATATAAAAGATTATTCAAGTCTTGATTCATACCATTTGCTTGTATTTTAAGAATTCATTACTGTCAAGCTGCTTCTTGGCAGGTCCCAACTCAATCCCTTTTACTCTACTGGCGAAATTCAGTGAGCAAAGAGTCTCACTTAGGTCATTTTCATGGGGACTGATGTGTACAAACATTAAGGTCTTAGAATCTCCTCCTATATAGGAATATGAAAATTTTGGTTCAAATCCAGTAGACAAAAACTAATTCATATTCAATTGAGTTACAACATGCTGGTTCAGCAAAAAGAGATACCCAAGGAATCCTGCAGCAGGTGGGTAAGTTTAGAGTTCCTGCGAAGAGATCAACAAAAGATTTAACACACAAAGATGAAAAATTCATGGAATTAATGCTGGTTCAAAAAATTTTACCTGAAAGGTACATGTGAACTTTTTGTTGAAAGAGCAGATATGACATCACCTAGAGCAGAAAGAGACCTATTTATATTTTTGGCTTCCTTGAGTTGGTCTCCTTGCGCTTCAGTCTTGGCTATCCGCTCACTACCTGCTAAATCGACAAGCCACAACTTGCTTTTTGTGCATTCCCCGCTGACCAAATTCTCTCCTTTTACCATAACACAATGAATACTGCATGACAGAACCAAGCGCCCATCCATAAATAAGAGAAAAAATAGAATGACAATGAGTGATGTCATCTTAGAGATGTACCAGTGAGATCGACTACTATGCTCATTGGCATTGGTTGAGCTAACGGCCCTAGCATTACTTCCAGTTTGTAGAACATCCCATACCTCAGTCAAGTTGTTTATCTGAGCTTCAGTCAATCCAGGAATATGGTGTACTCCTTCACTTAGTTGCCTCACCTCAAGCCTGCAACATCCCGTTGACGTAGTAAGTGTAACAATGATAGTTTTAATACATAAAATATGATCAGTTGATTAAAGACCTAGCTAATGTAACAAACAGTGGAAACAAGTGCTACAGTAAAGAATCATGAGATGCCTAAAGTATAAAGTATCTCTCTTTTAGTTTCACTAACTTGCTGCTAAAGATTTGTTGTTCATATTCAGTTTCAGTCAAATTATTGATTCAGAAAACTCTGCACATTGACTAGAATGCATCGATTCCCAATTGTTGCATAGAATTCATTAAAAAATCAGCGAAAATATATATTCCTTAGACATAATTTCAATCAAATCATGACAATAAGACATAGGGACAATTGGACTACCTCTTTGAAGACATTGCGGGTTGAGATCCAGGGGACAGCAAATCTCTTATTTGTTCATTATACACTTCGAGAACGCTAACAGAGATCTCATATCGGAAAAGCTTCTGCCTCTCTCCAATGATATGAAATAGCTTTTCAAGTGTTCTGTAGTTGACTCCACGGGCTTCCTTTGTACCTTCCATTGTAAACGTCTTTCCTGTCCCAGTTTGCCCGTAAGCAAATATACACACATTGTATCCGTCTAAAACTGAGCTTGCAAATGCTGCAGTGTCCTCAAATACATCAGCTGTGGGAGCATACACAAAAATATCAGGTTACAGAAGTTCTAGTTGATCTAATTGAATAAGATATTTATATTCATGACTACCTTGGTCTGCTTGAGGTTCTAAAACAGAATCAAACTTGAAACTCTTTTTCGGCCACCCATTTGATCTGACCGTAAGCTCTCCATCTTTAGCAGATTCGAAGTCTACGACCATTGATGCTCCTCTGGAAATTTCATCCACATTCAGAGGCCTACAGCGACAGAATACCCGTATGTTTCCTTTTAACTCTAATACCTTGTTGTACAATTCTTTCCTCTCCTTTTCTCCTTCAAGAAACTTCAACTCAAGCTTCTTGTTCAAATTAACCTGATCTCTTACTATAGATATAAAACAATATGTTAAAAAATATAAGTTGAAACTTGATTTTAGAAAGGAAAATGCACAATCTTCGTTTAGCTTACTTGCAGACTCAATGCCACATCTCATTTCATCCATATCTGCAATGCACTTCTTGTACTTTATTGCCTCATCTGACAGGTTTATGTACTCCACTTTCAATATCTAAGAAATCCATAAGATTTGTTAGCATTTTCACTACAGCAAGCAGTTTTCATAACCTTAGACCATGAACGTTGTACCTTCAACCTTCTTTGCAAGTCTCTCAGCGTTGAAAACCATTTGCTCTTTTCTTTCACTTGTCCCTCGATAGCAAATGCTGCAGCACAATATGACACATTAGTGCCATAAACACATAAAAAATGTTTGACTGACAGAAAAAGTGTCTTTACCAAGGGAACCGACGTGCATGGATTTGCGCATGAGCTCATTTTGGAGTTCCTGGAGGCACTTCATAGCTTCTTGGCACTCTTTGCTTTTAGCTTGGTTCTCTCTCTTAAGCTCCTCTATGACCTTCCTTGCTTCTTCCAGCTCATCTTGTTCAATCATATACTGACTTTGCCTAATATTAAGATCTGTTTCCTCCACACAACTATGATTGACCTGTATGAATGAATTGGGTAAGGACTAATTATATTCATTCTGTAAGAAACTGAATTTATAATTAAGTAATTTGTGAAGATATTACTTCTGTTATGTCACCATCTGTCAACTTCAACATTCCCATAAGGTTTGACAATTCTACTTCTTCAGAGCCTGACACATGAAATGGCAATGCACCTGAGTACACATATTGCAGAAGAAAATATACCTTACAAGAAATTTTGAAACTTCATTTATAATTAACTTACTTCTCAAGTGATCCTTCCTCACAGAAATACCGGACACTATGGGGTTGCCAATGAGACCCTGAAATCTAATGGATACTTCATTTTGCTTCACTAAAGCTTCCAAACCAGACACAACCAAAGGTTTGTTTGCTCCTACACGAGCATAGATATCCAAACTCGTAATAACCTACAAGAGAATCAAAGCAAGCAATTTCATGTGAAACAACAGCCAAGAAACAATAGCCTTAAGGAACGATCCCATGATCTAGGAAATACTAATAATTGTACATCTTGAACGTATTTCGTTCTGATTTTCAAACCAACATCTCAGAAAGTACATTGAAATCCGAGTGAAACAATTGCAAGCTGAAATTATCATTTTTTGAGGATTCTTACCTTCTCTTCTTGGATATAAACATCAAACACTCGCATCCCGGGAGGGCCGTCAGTAAAGATAATTTCTGCAAAGTGCAGATCAACAATGTACTTTCCAGGCTTCAACGAACTAAACTTGTAGGAGAAGTTCCCGAATCGGGCTGTTTGGTAGAGTGACAGACTTCCTCCATTTCCAATACTAGCATTCGTCCTTATAACATCACCACCATGGAAAGAAATATCCTGCGAGAAGACTGCTGCGTCCACCTCAATATCTTCACCCCCAGCATTTATGGTTATAACAGGAAACGGCTCTTCAGATTCCATAAGCTCAGTTGAGGGCGGAACAAGCTCAAAGGAAACCTCAGAAGCTACATTTTGGTTCAAAGAATTCCAGTTCTTCGAGATTGTACAAGTATTGGTATTGGTTTGAAACCCGTCAATGCCTTGTTCTAGTGACAGAACAATGGATGTTTTCATCTCTTCACTAATTTCACTCCTCAGGCATTCTGGCGAATCTTCATAGCTTGGCTTCGGAAATAGCGGGGAATCAGAACAAACAACCAAATCCGGAGAAGTAGGAGAAAACCCTAACATTGATTCGCCTGCATAGATAGGTCAATGTAAAAACCCTAAACCTAAAATTTCAAATACTAGTCATTCTTGATAAAGCATTTCGAAAAGAAGGTTCGATTTGCATTACCATCACATATGTCAGTCTCGACTGGATCCGTGAACCTGACTGCGATGCTTCTTCCACGTGGCGGAATCAAAGATTCATCTAAAACCCCTCCAGAAAATGAAGCACAATTACCTTCTGCATCCGACATAGCCGGAGGATTTGAGTTTTTACTTACAAATGAAACGCCTGCAAAATTGAGAAACCGAAGGCCTAATCTGATTGCCCTAAATGAAATTGAGAGGATCAAGAAGTTAATGTGACCAGAAACCGAAGGCCGGAAACTTACAATTGAGAGAGCTATTGCTGTTTGGTGGTAGTTGTTGTTGTAGCTGCTGCTGTGTGGAAACGTCAGTCAAAAGTAGCGGATCCCGCCATTGATTGTCATAATCCATGGATTAAAAAAGGCAACACAAGACAGTGTTGAGATTCCGGTGACCGATTGTATAAGTTAAATTTGAATTGGATAAATGAAAAAGGAGTATGGGAGGGAGGGAGAGAAGGTTATGGAAGTAAAATAGCTAGCAAAGTGATATCTTCAAAAGCGGAAAGAAAGAATGAAGAAGACGGTAGCCGTTGAGATTTGTGTGTTTGTGTGTTTGAAATTTGAACTGTGATGAGCTCGCCGAGGGCCCGAAACTTACTTTGCTTGTAACTTCCATCGTAAGATACTACTAATGGAGTCCGATAACATCGAGTGGGCTTACTTTTGGGCTGGGCTTAACACCTAGCATAACTATTTGTGCCCAATGGGCACTGTATCGTTTATTTCTACGCATTAAGGGGCCCATTGTCCCTAGCAGGACAATAGGAGGAGTTACTAACCGTGTTTCGTTCACGTTACATAAACTAACCTAACCTAAACCCTACCTAATATCTTTCGCCTCTCTCTTCGTCTCCATTTTTCTTCCGCCTCTCATCTCCGTCTCCTATTCCCCTCCCTTTTTCAGACGACGACCTAGGCACTGCAACGAGGTTCAAAGAGTGTAACAATCCTGCTTCGGCTTTTGCAGAGGATTCAATTCCTGAAGCTTCTCTGCGAGTTTCACGTAGCCAGATCCGTCTAGGATATTCTCCATTATCGTCGCCGTCTCGATCTGGCCGGGATGATGCTTCAACTGTGTGTGAGGTGGTCGGTGAACTCAAGCTTTCCATTCATGGCCTCAGCGAACAGCGCGAAGATCACTTCGAAGAGAAGAGCGAGAAGATTGGCGTCGAACAAGACGATTTAAGCGAGGCCAGATCCGACGACGGTGCCGTTGGCGAGCGCCAATCCTTCCTCCGGCTAAAGTTCAGAGATGTCAGATTCAGTTTCGGTGAGGCTGAAGGCCTCGTCTCGAGAGATGCGGCGGCCATAGGAAGTGATCAACTGGTTTGACTTAGTTTTCGACGAAGATCCCGCTGTGCCGCTGCTAATTGTGCAGGAATTAGCCGCTAAATGCGATGATCAACATCAAATCCCTAAAGATCTTTTGTACAAAGTAGGTTCGATTTCTATTTTAATAATCTGAAATTCACATGAGCATTAAATATGGAGTATGATGTACAATACTACGTATCAATTTACTCTACTTCTCAATGTTTCGTGCTAGATCTCCAGTCATCATCACTTCAGAGTATGGTACGAGGTGTTCTTGCTTGTTGATGACAATATGTATTTAGTTATTCAATTTTCATTGAAATTGTTTGTTGATGACAATATGTATTTAGTTATTTAATTTTCATTGAAATTGTTCGTTGATGACAATATGTATTTAGTTATTTAATTTTCATTGAAATTTGCTTGTTGATGACAACATGTATTTAGTTATTTATTTTTCATTGAAATTTGTTTGTTGATGATAATATGTATTTAGTTATTTAATTTTCATTGAAATTTGCTTGTTGATGACAATATGTATTTTATGTACTGGTTGAATTTATAATTGTTTTCTTTAATTATTTATTTTTAAGCATTGATTAAAAAAAAGGTGATGACAAGATTTGACATCAATTCAATTGGAAGAGCTAGAAAGTAGTATTGTCATTCATCGATCAAATGACACTTCAATAATATTGATGACAATTTAGTTTGATATTTATGATCGGAAATGAAGTATGGATTTTTTCGTTCATTTAATAGTGATGATAACAATTCATTTTGGACGACTACAATATTAATACTCGAATCAGGACGACAATATTAATACTCCAGTCGGGATGACAAAAACTGTAATCAAATATGCTAAATAATATCATTAATGCAAATTGTCATCGTTACAAATTGTATCAACCAAAATTGTCATATTGTCTTCAACTGAAAGTGTCCTCAAGTGAAAGTGTCCTCAAGTGAAACTGTCATCAAGTGAAACTGTCATCAACTCAAACTGTCATCAACACAAATTGTCATCTATTAAAAAGGTTAGTTTACACACTACAAATTTTTAGGGTTAGAAAATACAAGTGAGAGTGCAAAAAGGGTTACTTACCCTAATTTGGGTTATTTCTACACTTTTGTTACTAAGTTCTAATAATATACCCTACCCCATCCCTCCCCAAACACACTAGGTATTTTTTCTTCGCTCCTAATCAGAACATCATTGCCTCACTACACCACCTCACCACTACCGGCATCGTCGTCGCAGATCCCTACCACCACCTCCGTTCCGCTCTCGGTTGTCGTCCTCCTCCTCTGCCTTCTCTGGCTCTAACTTCAGTCCGACTTCCGACAACTACGACGATGGTCCGATCCGGCGACTGTGACGGTCCAATGAGAGAGTGATGACTCGACGACTTCGAGATCCCTAGCCTTCTCCGCGTGGAGAATAGACAATACTATAAATCAGATTGAAAAGCAGATCAAATATTATGAATCTTTAGAGATCCAACATTGAATTCCAGTATTCTAATTTATCAGCAAATCTTCGCCTTGTCCTCCAAATTAACACGCATAAACATTCACAACGAGAACACATTTCAATCTCTGATTGAGGAGATGACCTCTGTCATTAGATGCTTTTGACCTTTGTCATTAGATGCTTTGATTAAAAGACTCAAGAAAGTAAGTTGTTTTAGAAGAGATTCTGTAAGTAGTCATCTCTTGGATTTACTGAACACATTTCAATCTCTGATTTTGTAACTTCTTTTGCATCTCTGATTGTAAATCTAAGCTTACGATTGTATGTTGACACATGCAATTTGATTGTGTATGTAGTGCTCCTACATTTGCATTTTTTAAAGTCGTTCATTGTATTGGATTCATTTTCATATTGTGTTTTGAATTATTTTTTCTTGATTCTATAGACATAATTAATGCTAGTTGTACCTGTGGCAATTTTTGTTATCAGTTTGATTTGATATTAAGGTGGAGTGTATGATAGCAATTGTGTTGTTGGTCTAATGAACACTGCTGGTTTTTTTGTTGTATGATAGGTTCTTCCAGCAGTATACTGCGGGCAGGAATTTAAAAATGGAAATGGAACAATTCTGAACTATGTCTATTCGTCTATGTTCTATCCCGCTATTCCTCGAGCTAACTCCCCTCCATGGAGTCCAGAAAACAAAGAGGGACATTACGTTCTATCTCGGAATTGTTCCATTTCCATTTACAAATGGAAATGGAACAATTCCGAACCAAGAGGGGCAGTGTTGACAAGTTAATGTGTATAAAATTTGACAGTGTTGACAAGGATTATGCAGGGACAATGCAGTTTGTTTTAGTTTGTAAAAAAAAATTAATGTGTTGACAATTATTTTTTTGACAATGTAATTTAGTGGTGTTGACAAGTTTTGTAAAGTTTTGACAATGTTGACAATTTTGTAATATTACTCGTGTTGTATGTTGTTGACCGTTTATTAGTCGTGTAAACAATCTATTTAGTTGGGTTGACAACTTATTATCCTTGAAAATTTTGTTGACGGTGTTGACAAATTTTGTTGACAGGTCTTTTATAATTTCCACGCCAGCAAAGAGTTATTATTGGTGTTGACAACTTATTATTCTTGTTGACATCTCTGTTAAAAAATTTGTTGACAACTCTGTTAAAAAATTTGTTGACAACTTTGTTAGAAATTTTGTTGACAACTCTATTATAATTGTCACGTCAACAAAGGGATATTTTCATATAACTTAAAAAATTGATGCAAAAACTTAAAAGAACATTACAGTTTTGGGGTATTTACCAAAAAACTGGAGCATATTGTTCTCAAATTTAGGGTAAGTAATTCTTTTTGGACTTTGAATTGTAGTTTCTAACCCGAAATTATTTTAGTGTGTTAACTAACCTTTTGTTGCATTATGACATTTTTTTAATCATATTTGATTATAATTTTTGTTGTCACTATTAGTAATGTTGTCATCATTAAATAAATGAACTGTCATCCGGACGACATGAACGGTCAGACGGACGACATGAACGGTCAGACGGACGACATGAACGGTCATACGGACGACATGAACGGTCATCCGGACGACATGAACGGTCATCCGGACGACATGAACGGTCATCCGGACGACATGAACGGTCATCCGGACGACATGAACTGTCATCCGGACGACATGAACGGTCATCTGGACGACATGAACTGTCATTCGGACGACATGAACTGTCATACGGACGACATGAAATGTTATCCGACGACATGAATTGTCATTCTACGACAATAATATTTTAGTTGATGATAGTAATCTGCGTTGATGACGGTAATTTTAGTTGATGACAATAACTTTAGTTGATGACAGTTTGACCGTTGATACAATTTGGGATGATGACAATTTGCGTTAAAGACATTTGCATCATATTTTAGTACACTTTTTGTAATCATGACTGTTAATAATGTCGCCGACAAAAATAAATTGTCATCCTCACTACTATATTAAATAAATAAAAACTGATTCGGTGACAAAAAACTGTCATCCAATGAGAAAAAAATTGTCATCTACTAAAAGATTAAAGTCAGCCCCTTCAAAGGGCTCTATCTTGCCGTCACGTGTCAATCTATTATAGGACCAAATCCAAATTTAAAACCAATAATTTCTAGCCCTTTTTTCCAGCCATTCTCTCTAGCGTCTCTCTCCGTTTCTCTCTCAACTCCCCCACAGCCCCAACCGCAACACCACGTTCTTCTCTTCTCCTAAATTTGGGTTAAACTGCTCCGTCTTCGTAACCCCAAAATCAATCTGATAAAAACTTCTCCTCCACTCTTCTTCTATCACAAATCCCTCCCTAACTCTCTCCCACCTCAGTAGATTCATCACCTCCGAGTCCCGAGTCGTTGACGGTTTACGAGCCTGAATACTTCCTTCGTGGAGTGTTTTGGCTTTGAGGATCTGATTTGTGCTGTAAACCATCAACGATTAAGCCGGCAAGGACGACGATTTGAGCAGCACAAATCGAAGAAAAATCTTGGCTTAACCTCTTCACGGCAAAGAAGGTTTGTTTAACGACGATTTGAGCCGTCAACGATTCAACTATCCACGACGATTTGAGTTGAATCCCTTGCCGGCTTAACCTTCAAGCCCCGTGAAGAGGTTTGTTTTTCTTTTTTTGGTTTCAGACTTTTTTCGAACAGGTGGTGTGCGGTTTTCCGATGATATGAGTTTTGGGTTTTTATCCACTTAAGAGATGATCTTCAACAGTATGCGAAGATATTGGTGGTGGGTGTTGGTGGATTGGCAAGAACGAGCTAACTGGTTGACCCCGACTTCCTCTTGGTGGATTAAGCGACTTCCTCGAAGCTACATCTCCCTTTGCAGAATTAGTAAGTTCTTTAGTTGGTTTTTCTTGCTGATATATACTACTCTTCATGTCCAGTTAGATTATGCTAGATACCAATTGCAAGATGGTATGTGAATTATGTTTCGGATTTGTGTTGTAATTGCATACAACCTGTTCAACTTAATGTCTAAGTGTGTATGTTCACAAATATCGATTCATTAGTTATTTTGATTGCTTTTATTACCTCGTAGTAGAGACAAATAGGTAAACGAGGAGCTCGACATATTTGATCATGGTTTCCTACAGATCCTCCAACTTGGTTAGCAATGAAATTGTGTTTTAAAGTTGGGTTAGCTGCTGATTTCTTCTATTTAATGTTAATTGTACTATGGTTACAATTTGTTCTACGATGCTTCCTCTACATCTTGATATATTTACAGGGAATTAGTTAGTAGATCATTGACCAAAGAAAATACACGTCATGTTCGATGAAGGAGGATGGACCATGTGGTTACATTACATTGTACCAATGAATATTATCTTACATCTTTACTGTTGTAATAGGTATGATAAAATTATGTTCTTTATCAATGAAGAAGTACAATCTAAGTTAGAAATTGTTGCTGATCAAAGTTTATCTGTATTCTCTCATGCAGTTTTCATACTTATGATTATGCAAGACACTTTGTCTGTGCTTGCACTCGTATACTTGAACTTGAGGGTACACCTGAAGGTGTAGAAGATGCTCAAGGAAGGTTGACTCGTGTGGCTGCTGTAAGTTCCAGAATTTTATGTCAAACCATCTAAATGCAGGACACTTTTGTATATAACTTTTTATGCTCTAAAATATTATTCTTCAAAATGCTTGAGAAAAACCATCTAAATGAAATTTATTTCAAACTATGAAACTCTTGGAGCCGCATATACATTTAATTACTGCCAGACTGCATTTAATATCATTTTTCGAAGTATGTTTACATTCGTCCTGACATATTTTTTCTACAAAATCACAATGGAACTCTTAACGATTAACATTCGTACCTTATATAGATGATTGTTTTTAGTCAATGAAATTTATTAGTCGCTTTGTATTAGTATGTTTGCTAATTATTATTTTTCTACAAACTTGCCAGTTTCCTATAGTGATAGATTCAGAGAGATTTATTAGAGCACTCGGACTTCAGGAAGTCCAGGAACATGTCAAGGAGTTGAAGAAAATATTTTCTGGTCGAAAGGTAGTCTTCAGTGTTTTTAAGATATCGCTTTCTATTTGCTTTAGTTGCAGTCTTACTTCATTTAAATCATTTAAGCCGCGTGTTGGATCTCACTTTGTTTAGCCAACAGTCTTTCGGTTGATATAACTATTGACAAATATCGTCATTGTTATATTCCATACATGTTATATCCCAAAAACAATTACAAAATTTCACTAACATAATTTTACAGCTGCTGATCTGCAATTCTTCATTGAACTTGCCAGGTGATGTTAGGGGTAGATCGACTTGATATGATTAAAGGGATCCCACAAAATCTTCTTGCTTTTGAAAAATTTCTCGAGGATAATCCAGTATGGCGTGATAAAGTTGTTCTTCTGCAAATTGTTGTGCCCACTCAAACTGATGTGCCTGAGTGTATGTTTTATTGCATCATCATCCACTGCAGGGGATAACCACGGGATTCAATTTCACCAGACAAGATCAATGGACGCAAGATTAGGGAGTTGACCTTGTGTTATGTGTCTTTTCTTTTTTTCTTTGTCATCTTTATATCGAGTTGGACATCTTTAGAGTCAAACAGAACACTTTCTTGGTGCTGTGTGCATATCAAATAGAGCCAAACAGAACAGTTTCCTGGTGTTGTGTGCATAATCTGAGATCTTTGTGTCTTTCATGTCTGTATTTGAAAACGTATTTTTTTTGTTAAAAAAGGAAGGTGAATTATGCTTCTCATAGTTTTGATTTAGAATGGTAAGGGAAGATGACAATGGTTCATCAATGTTGGTTTTTGCTATTGAGTTTTTAATCAGTCTGTTTTGATTAGAGGATGATGCCAGATTGTATGCACGCTTTTCATTTGTTGGAATTATGGCTCTGTTCCTAATTGCTGTATATTTTCAGGTCCTAATTTGAATGGCCTTATGGGGAGGCAGTCAGGAACAACTGCATGTTACTCTTACTCCGCTGCTAAGAAGAACAAGGCTGTTACTTTGGGTTAGGATACATTGTATGATTACTTGTTGAATCCTAAGAAGGTATGCATGGTTTAATTGTGAATTTTGTTTTGTGTTGTTGGTATCTACAATATTCTCATATGAGAATGTTTCACTTGTAAAAAATGAGGGCTTTATTTCAATTTTCTTGAAGAGTTTCTGGTGATTTTAGTCTGTTTTTCTGCTCATAAAAACTTCATTTTGTTTATCCTTAAAGGTGTCTTCTATCATTTGTGTCATGATATTTTCTGGAGAAAACAAGCCATATATATCTTATTTGGTGATTTATTTTTTAAATGCAGTACATCCCTGGAACAAAGATGGTTTTCCCATGACTGAAGAAACCCAAGGAACTTGCAGACCTTATTGCATATCTCAAGGAATCCACTCAGTAATTTTCTGAAGGAATCAACATGCTGCTAAACATGATTCTGGCTTCTTTCTAGGTGAAGTAGATGAGTTCCCTTTCCAATACTCAACATTTTTGTCTCTAAGAGACTGGAGGAAATAATCTTTATCTGTCAAATAAGATGTGCACTTGCCCTGATTTAAGTGCAGATGTTTTCAAATATTATTCTTAATAGCAATTTATGCTATATGATGTGAGGCTTTGCTTCTTAAACCTTTTCCAGGCTATGCAAAACTATTTTGGGTTATTAAACCTGATTTTCTACTAAATTTAAAGATCAAGCTAACCTTGGCTTATATCAAGTCATAACAGTATTGTTAATTTGTTATGATTGTTGTGCTTTGAATGAGTTATTGAAATGCTTAGTTCTGAAATCTCCCCCCACTTGCTTCAACCACTATACTTTTTTTGGTAGTTGTTGATAGGTTTGACATCCTATATACCCGTAGTTAACGATCTCAACATCATATGGAAAATTTGTGGAGCTTGAGATCATGATTTGCTTTGTATTTACTGCCACTGCTGCATCAGTGGCTTAAGATGGACATGATATTCTGGTTGCTTAAGTTATGGTGTTGATCATGTAATACCATAATGCACTTCAGTTTTCCATAAGCTTAAGTCACTGTAGTGATACTTTGATGTTAGGAAAAGTGTCATCACATAATTTGTAGAGTAAAATGAAACTTGTATTTACCGTTGAATATCTCGGTCCAGACCGCATCCGGCATGAGGTCCTGACTTTCAAAATTTCTGATTCTGACCGGAGAATCCCAGTCTGTTCCGGTTTGATTGCCCATCCGGACTCGGCTACTAGAAACCGCTCGATTGAGATTATGAAGACCGGAGAATCCCAATTCTGGACTGCCAACTAATGTATTGAGAGTTAAATAGATGCTGCAAAAAAGAGATTATATTGCTAAAGCATAAATATTTGTTCTTCTATTAAGTTAGTTTTGGACATTATTAGATTTATTTATGATCTTCTATGAAGTATAAAAGATAAATAGTTCTTTCTTAATACCTACTTTTTATACCTAATTGCACTGAAGAAAAGTAGAGATTTGATATGTTACAAGTTTGGGTTGAGGCCAATTAGAGCACAATCGTATATACATCAAATATGTTCAAATTGAATTTTGTTGCAGGTTTTTACATTTAATACAGGTGTAAAGTTTTTTATACCTTGCTTCGTATTCGGCAAATCGACACAGATATGTATACGTTCGTTTAATATTTTACGGTCATGTTCGTATTCGGCAATTCGACACAAATATGTATACGGTTGTATAATATTTTACAGTCATGTTCGTATTCCTCTTTTTAAGTCTTTTCTGTGTCTTACTATTATTTTATTTTATGTGATGATACATTTTGAGTTTCATTTCCTTTTCTTCCAGTATTTTTTCACAATTTTCTGACAACTTCCACATGTTTTATTTTTATGTGTATAAACGAGAACATATTTATAAGATAATAACTAAAAATGTCCTTAACCAAAATTTCTTTATAATAATTTACCAAATTCATTGTTAAAGCCAGCCCTTCAAGGGGCTCTATCTTGCAGCAACCACGCGGCAGTTTCTTATAGGCCTACAAAAAAAAATTAAAACCTAATTTTTTCGGCCCAAATTTGCAGCCCATTAACTATTTAACACATGTTAATGATTTTCTCTCAGAAACTGCTGCTTCTTCTTAGCTCTCAACCTCCATCTCGCCTTCAACTGCATTTCTCTCCAACTCTCCCCACTACTTCCACTCTTCCATCAACCGCCTTCAACTGCCTTCAACTGCCAAGTATATTCACTGTTTAGCCTCAAAATGCAAATCAATTTTTACAAATTTTACAGTCTATCTCCCCCACGATACCACTTCGGCACTTCTAGTTCCACTCCATCAAAAAACTGTTGAAACTCTCTACAACTGCTTCTCTCAATTGTTCGTTTTATTGAAGAGAACAAAATGAGCTTTTCTCTTGCAAATTTGGGTCGAAACTCCTCTAAATCGAGTCTTCGTTTTCTTCTTTCCTCAATCATCCATCCCTCGTAGCAGTCGCACTTTGTTTGCTTAAATTTGAGTCTCATCGTCGTCCTCAACCGCTTGGAAAAGCAGGAAGCTTCTCTGTTAAACGGTTTCTTCTTCCCAACTAGCCATTGAGGAGGAATTTGGGGGAGGGTGAATTTTGGGGTTAGGGTTTTTTGAGGGAGGATGAATTTTGGGGTCAAGGGTTTTTGAGGGAGGATGAATTTGGGGAAGAAACCCCCAAACGCTCCAATATAAATAGGCGATTCAATCGGGCAGCACTTTTTTTACACCGGGCACCCCCCCCCCCCCCTCGTTCGGAATACCGTTCGGAACGAGATTGTAATTTTTTTTAAAAATTCTCGTTCGGAATACCATTTCGAACGAGATTAACCGGGTTCAAAAAATTCGAAAAAAATATCCGGAATTCTCGTTCTAAACGCCGTTCCGAACGAGATTTTTTTTTTAAATTTTTTAATGACGTCAATATTATTTATAAATAATGTTTTTTTTTTTGGATATCCGCATCTCGTTCGGAATACCATTCCGAACGAGTAGCGGGTTTTTTTTAAATAATAACGTAAAGGTCGAGAATAGGCGGTCCGATGCCCAAACGGCGTCGGAATGCAATGAAACTTGTTTTCAATGCATATTATAGCTATTTAACCTTGTCGATAACTTTGAGTCGAAAACTCGAACTCTTCGAGTAACACCTCCTTTGTAAACCTTCACTAGTCTTTCATTCTTCGAAATAGTCGAAGTAGTTGAGATATGAAGGGTCTAGTACATCGATGTTGATTATGTTTCAAAAACTTATACAATTATGTGTTATTAGGCATATAAAGAGTGTATAAGGTCTCCCCTTCACAAAAAGTTGATCGAAAATACTCAAAAACGCAAAAATGCCTTATCGGTCCTGATGGCCTGTTAAGGTCGAGAATAGGCGGTTCGATGCCCAAACGACGCCGGAATGCAATGAAACTTGTTTTCAATGCGTATTATAGCTATTTAACCTTGTCGGTAACTTCGAGTCGAAAACTCGAACTCTTCGAGTAACACCTCCTTTGTAAACCTTCACTAGTCTTTCATTCTTCGAAATAGTCGAAGTAGTTGAGATATGAAGGGTCTAGTACATCGATGTTGATTATGTTTCAAAAACTTATACAATTATGTGTTATTAGGCATATAAATAGTGTATAAGGTCTCCCCTTCACAAAAATTTGATCGAAAATACTCAAAAATGCAAAAACGCCTTATCGGTCCCGATGGCCTGTTAAGGTCGAGAATAGGCGGTTCGATGCCCAAACGACGTCGGAATGCAATGAAACTTGTTTTCAATGCATATTATAGCTATTTAACCTTGTCGGTAACTTCGAGTCGAAAACTCAAACTCTTCGAGTAACACCTCCTTTGTAAACCTTCACTAGTCTTTCATTATTCGAAATAGTCGAAGTAGTTGAGAGAATTTCAACGGCTAAAGCACCTGTGCGCAGAACCTAAGCGCACAGATTTACATTTAACGGCTACTTTTTTCAAAAATTTCAACGGCTACTATGTTTGAACAATGCGCAGAAACATATAGTCGTTTTCCCGTTCGGAATGGGGTTCAGAACGGACACGGCCCGTTTAAAAAAACCCGGGTAATCTCGTTCGGAACGCCGTTCGGAATGAGATTTATGACGTCATAAATATTTTTTAAAAAAAAAAAACTCGTTCGGAACGAGTGTCGAACCGGTTCATAAATTACGAACCGGTTCGGCATTTAATAAATGGAAAAATCATTTTCCAGACCGGTCTCATTCGGAACCCCATTCCGAACGAGAAATTTTAAAAAAAAAAAAAATTCAGGGATTCTCGTTCGGAACACCATTCCGAACGAGATGGTGTTGTCGGGTGTAAAAAAGGTGTTGCCCGGTTGTCACCCGATATAAATAGGAGGAAGCTTCTTAAACAGTTTCTTCCCCAAGTGCATGTGTAATAAACGGTTTCTTCTTCCTCAACTGGCCATCGTCGTCCTCAATTCCCGATTTCCGCTCGCCGTCTTCCATCGACGATCCTGACTACCCAGCGCCTTGCCCCGACCCGCCACCGCGTTGGAAGTTTGTGAGTCAAATTGTTTTCTATGTGTTAATTTAATTTGGTTGAAGATACATATCAAATTGAAGAGGTTTTGTTTAAGATTTTTGGTTTAATGGTTTAATTGATGAGTAGTTCAAGTGGGAAATTGATTTGTCTTTCATGATTATGGAATGGATTTGACTGTTCTCTTTATGAAAATAGTTTGTACAAAGTCTTGTCATATATATTTTGATAGTCTTGGGTTATATATCATATTGCGTAAAGGAACTTTCTTATGAGTTACACAATAATGATCTTTAGAGGCAGTGATCATCAACATAACGTTCACTTTTACTTTTTTACTCAAAGTGCTCCAGTTAAGATTGTGTTTTTGGTCTAAGAAGAACAAGAGATGAATACTAAGATAAGTGATAAAGTGTTCTACTATCTTAGTTGATTTTATGCTCGGTTATCAATTGTTTGGCCTTATTTTACTCCTTACGTAGACGAAAATTGGACATTTTAGTACTATAATGCCTAGCAAGTGGATACTGATTTAATCGAAGGATTTCATCTTAGCTTGCTTTTGAATTTTATTGTGCAGATTGTTTCCCTTGGATTTGAAGTTGCAGTATCTTGAAGAGTTGGTTTAAGGTTGTAGTTTTCCTCAATTTGATATGCTACTCATAAAAAATTAGCACGTAAGATAGAAAGAAGATGCTCAGACTAGAAAGAGAGTCTTTATTAACATAGGAAGAAGAGGCCCAGACTAGAAAGAGAGCAACAGGACCTGAAGATGACAATAGGTGCTTTGCAAGAAGGTAAATTGGCTTTTGACTATAGTTGCGTTGAATTGGAATTACAAGCTTAACATCTTACAACTTGCAAGTCTTCTTTCTACCATGTTTTCATCAATTAAAATCTTAATGACCTCTTATCTTTGTGAACGATTTGAGTTAATTCTACTTTTCTGGATAAGTTGTTTCATATTTTTTTTTAGGAAAAGGGTATCATGCAGAAAGAGCTTTTGATATTTTTCTGATATTGATTCACATAGACAAAGAGCTGACTATAGCTAATGTATTATGTAATATTCAACTTGGTGTGTACTGATTCACATAGACAAAGAGCTTCTCATATTTTTTGAATGTGTGTCTTATGAACGTAGTGTCCTGAAAGCTTTGCAACTCAGCAGTTGGAGCTGCTGTTTGAAATAGTGGTCTGATTTTTTCCTGGTTCGATATTTCGCCACTGATTTCTGGCTTAAGCTGTATATTTGAGTATGGTTTGTTGACTTAGATTGTAATGATTCCATTGTTTTCTTTTCTACAATTTAACTAATCTCGATTCTCACATAACTCTTCTGGTAGTGTTTCTATATGCATACATGATATACTGAATTTTTTTGATGCTTCCACTTTGATTCATTCAGGGTTCCTAATACATAATTCTAAAGCTTCATAGGAGGGTTTGATATTGTGAAATTAATTGTAATTTAACAGTGACATTTCTCACCATATCCAATGGTGGTTTTGCTGAATATATGATAGTTTATCAGTTTTAGAGATTGGTTTGCTATTAATGTGCAACTGAATGTTGAATTTAACAACTATTGTGCAACAGAAAGTTAAGCTTGAACAAGTTCTATGTAATATTCAATTATTCTAATCCATTGTTGATTTCATAGACATTGTACGGACTCATATCAAGGAAGGTGGTGGTGTTCGGGATAGGACCATTGGGCTGGCTGTCCTTGCTAAATCAGACATGAAAATGTTCAGTCCACATTAACAATGCCCTGCATTTGTTCAACACCAAAGTCAGGTCACTTTTTATAGATGGATTTAATCAGAATCTGAAAGGTGCTCAGTTCATCTATGTGGATACATGAAGACCGAAGTCGTCAAGGCTAGCGGAGTCAATTGTAAGTAAGGCCAAGCTCAGATCCAAGTTTGGAAATGGAACCTCTCTTGCTAGAAAATTGTACACAGATTCACGATTTGGAAACGAAGAGGATTTCTCTTCTATTGGAATTGGAGGTGTGAAATGGAATTTGATGAGGAGAGGTTGTGGTTTTTAATTTTTTTTTTTTAGGGTTTTCGTAGTTGTTAGATAAATTGAAGTTGAATTTTGGATTGAATGGTGATTGGATATGAAATTAATGGATGTTGGAGTAGAAGACGGAGGAGGGAGAGATTGAGGGAAGATTTTTTTGAAAAAAATACATAAGGCGCTGCTTCATCCATCGTCTCATGTGTTTTTAATTTTTTTTTTACAAATTATTAAACTGTAAAAAGTTAATCATCCAACATTTCTTACAAATTCTTTTTTTTTTAAATGCCTAGCTTCGGGGAGATACGTTGATTCTCTGCAACCGTTTCTCAACAATAATTGATAAATCCGCGCTAATTGTATGTTTTATTTTAAGTTGTCGTAATAAAAATGTAAAATAAAAGGCACACGCGCCTTAGTACACTAGAGATACTCATATTTTCCACGTGCCTTTAAAACTATGTATTTTTTGCTAAAACATACAATTTAAGTCTCCCGTGTCTTTTAAAGACACGGGACCGAACACTAGTTGCATTACAAAAAATTGTCATCTGACTGTCATCGAGCAAAATCCGCCCTCTTTTGATCACCGACGTCATCCTTCTTCCTCTCCTCCTTCGCCACCGCAAAAAGCCACCATCCATTCGATAAGTAAAACAAAGGATAGAAATTTGTGAAGAAGAATTACCAGGCACGGGAAATTGAGAAGGAGTGAAGATGGAAAACTCGTCGGTGGAAAGCAGCTAACTAGGACAGATTGAGAGCACTAATAACAGAAGACAAAGCAAATTTCAGTCTGAATTAATTTGTTTGAAAACAGAAAAAGTAGATCGGAATTATTCATGTCAGTTTTGTGACCACGATCTGTTTTGAACGACCAAATTTAACAATGTTATATACATGAAGTAAAAAGTGCTAGTAGAGACACATTGTGATTAAAGCATGATCCAATTAGTTGGATACACAAAAGAATGAAGTGGAACAAACCAGGAAATTTATGAAAATATATGAAATGCAAGTTCTGCAACATCGACCTAGCAAATTCCAACTTCAAATCTGAAACTGAAAGGCGCAACAAACTCCAACTTCAAATTAAAAGCAAATTCAACAATCTCCTACAGATAGAAATGGAGTTTAAACATCTAGCTATGCGATCAACCATACTGACAACAAACAGATTGTCATCAAACTAAATACAAACTTGTCATCAAGTTGTATTACAAACTTGTGGTCTCTAGATCTAATGTAAGAAATCATCTAATTTCCTACACATACCACATATCATGGAAACCACATCATTTAGATTGATTTAGAAAGGTTGAGATGGAGGATATCACTTGCATCAGTCAACTCCTTTTCAGACTTTATACAACAATATTAGCTCGTGCATCTGAAATCACACAAATTCAGTTCACTTGCCATGAAACGTGTCATCCATACTAGATTTCAACAAGAATTTTACTTCATTGAGCATTTCAAACAACAGAATAAAAAATCAATACACAATCCTACTTCAACTTCCTATTCAGCAAGGATACTTCTATCGACATTCAGTTTCTCCAACAATTTATGATTGCACAAATGAAATCACAATCCGCATCAGTGATAATCGAGACAGAATTAGCGCTGCGATCTCAATCCCTAACAAATTAGACCTCAACATACGGAGAAACGAAATGAATGAAGCATAAGAAGGGACCTGAAGTAGAGGAACGCAGTGGGAAGAATCGCTATTCCTTACGAATCCAGACAAGGAAGACGACAATATCTGGATTGCAGAGGGCCAGCACGAAGAATCTCGTTGCGCTGACTCTTCCCGGCGAATCGAGATAAGTAAGACGACGAGACCTGGACTGGAGAGACGACAATGCGAAGAATCTTGTTGCCCTGGCTCTTCTCGATGAATCGAGACAAGGAAGACGACGAGATTTGGACTGCTGAGACGACAACGCGAAGAATCTCGTTGCGCTGGCTCTTCCCGACGATTCGAGACAAGGAAGACGAAACATACAATTTTGAATTAAATAGCATGATTTTTTAATTAAATAAAAAATTAGGGTTCTTTGTTCAAGAATGGGATGACCTTCACCAAGTTTGTCCGCTCAAAAATAAATTTAATCTAGGAAGAAGAGAACCCAGTGATATTTTGGGTATCAAATTACGTAATTTTTGTGAATGTTAAGGGTAGATATGTATTTTTATAACTTTTAACACAAAATTGGACGGAGTGATAAGAAGGGTAGATTTTTGTAAACAAAAGTGATTTAAGGGGTGGTGTAGAAGTATTATTGATATAACCGGTGGTTTTATGCAAAATTTTCAATATAACACTGCGAAAAAACCCCTAAAACTAAACATGAACATTGGGTAAAACAAGTCAAGGTTTAGCCAATCCCATAATGTCATCCATCAGCGTGAATGAAGCCTAAGGGGAAAGGAAAACGCTAGCGAGGCAAGAGCTTCAACGACACCATTGGGTTCTCGGTAGCAGTGACGGAGATGGACAACCCAACTCCTACAAAGGTAACGAGGACACAAGGACAAAAGGGAGGCAAGGGGTGATGGAGGGAGATTTTGAAGGAGACCGATCACAACCTCTGAGTTGGTCTTGATGACGACTTTCTTGAGACTTCTGAGGACACCAACAACCCCAACATGCCCATCCTTGTTGAGAATACCATCACAATTAAACTTCATCCAATCATGGCTTCCAAGCAATCTAAACAGTTTTATGGGGGGGCCTTTCCCTAGCTACCAAATTCCCCACCAACGCCAGGGAGTACACCCGGACCGTGCTCAAAATGAAGGCGACACGATCACCCACAAAGTCGTCACCCGCCTCTCTGAACACCCTACCATTGCGCCATTTCCAAGCCCAAAAAATAGCAGTAGCAAAAATATTCGGCCAACCTAGACCATCAACCCTCGTAACCTTGCGCAAGGTATTCGATCGATTTCATCCAACAAGCAAAATTCACCCCCAACAAATTCATTCCAAGTGAAAGGTGACATCAACTCCTCCCATCAAAGAAAAAAATAGCAGTTAGTTAGTTAGGAAATTCTGTTATTATGACAGCTGTTATAACAACTTCTATATGTAGTATATAAACACATGTTGTAACTCTTTACCAGATTAAGAGAGTATACGCATCACCCCCAATTTCTTCCCTTGTTCATCAATGGTGAACAATCTTCTCTCCTCTTGTCATGGTATCAGAGCTACGACCGATTGATCCGTTTGTTCTTGCTTCCACATTTGTCTAGTCGATCGCTCCTCTCTAGTTCTTTCGTTTTCGATTCGGTGCCATGGTGAATTCTGCAGATTCTGGTGTCCGATCGAACGATGATCAACCTAGGGCCGGCGATCCTCTTTTCTTATCGAATTCTGATGTTCCTGGAGCGCAGCTGGTGACGACCTTGTTCAATGGGAACAATTTCCTGAGTTGGAGCCATGCGGTGCATATGGCACTTGGATCCAAGAACAAGCTCGGGTTCATTGATGGCTCGATTCGTCAACCAGAAGCGGGAACAGAGTCGTATCAGTACTGGATTCGATGCGATTTCATGATCCGATGTTGGATCGTTAACTCGATGAATCCTGGATTTTCTGAAGGATTCATGTATGTTCGTTCAGCGAAACAACTCTGGGATGAAATCTTGGAGAGATTTGGTGGTTCCAATGGTCCACAGCTATTTCAGCTTCGCAAGAAGTTAATCAATCTTGCTCAAGGTAACATATCTGTTGTTGAGTACTATGTGAAAATTAAAAATGTATGGGATGAGATAGAGAGTCTTGATGCTTTGCATGACTGTGTTTCTGGAAAATGCACTTGTGATCTTGTGCATAATATTGTTGAGTCACAGAGTAGGCATAAGACTCTTCAATTCTTGCTTGGATTGAATTCTGGTTTTGACAATATTGTCAACAACATTCTAAGCATGGATCCTATACCTAACCTCAATCGATCTTACTATCTGGTGAATCAAGCTGAGTCACAGAGAATTGTGACTAATCCTGTGGATATTGCCATTGAGTCTAGTGCTTTGGCTGCTGCGAGACAACAATACAGCAACAATTCTAGTGACAGGAAAGATTACAAAGATCTGAAGAAACAAAGAGCTGAGGAGAAATCCAAGAAGCTTTGTAGCTTTTGCAATCAGAAAGGTCATACAGTGGATCAATGCTTCAAGATCTTAGGATATCCAGAGTGGTTTAAAGGTGGAAAAGGGAAGGAGCCTGGGAAAGAGAATGTTCCAGCTTCTGCACTCATGTCTTCCATTGCTCCTACTAGTCCTCTCGACAACAATATGATGTCTCCTGAGTCTACAGAGGCTTCCATGTTTCAAGTGTGTCAACAGATGCTACACTTCTTTAAGGGAAAGGGCGTGGCTAATTCATCCTTAGGTGAATTCTCAGGTACACGTTCTTCTATGGTCTTTTCTTGTACACATGATAAGAGTGTTATAGATTGGATCATAGATACAGGAGCCTAAGATCACATGACTTGGGATAAAAATTTGTTTAGCACCAAGTCAAGTCTTGCTAGGCCTATTACTGTATGTCTTCCTGATGGTACTAACAAGTTTGTTACAGAGATTGGGACTGTAATTCTGCAGGATAAGATAATCTTGAAAGATGTTTTGCTTGTTCCAGAGTTTAAGAAAAATCTTCTTTCAGTTGGTAAGCTAGTTGATGATACTGGTTTGGTTGCATTTTTTGACAAGATGTCTTGCACCTTTCAGGACCTTAGCAATGGTCAATCTATATGTCTTGGGAAAAGGATTGGTGGACTCTATAAGGTGGGAGAGCATTCAGCTACCTGGACTGTCAACAATGCTTCTATTGTTTCTAAGCAAAATAATAACAAGAGTAATGATATGTTTTCTTCTAATTCTACTGAGCTTATTCATGCTCGTTTAGGACACATTTCACATTCCAAATTGGAACACATACACACTTGTAAAACTGCAAAGAATGTTTTAGATTCTTGTGAGACTTGTGTTTTAGCAAAACAGCATAGACAGTCTTTTCCTAAGAGTTTTTCTATTGCATCAAAGGTGTTTGATCTTATTCATGTAGACTTGTGGGGACCTTACAAGACACCTTGCTTGAGTGGTGCTACTTATTTTCTAACTGTGGTTCATGATTATAGTAGAGCTACATGGACACACCTTCTGCACAACAAGATGCAGGTATTTCAGGTTCTCACCAACTTCATCATTTATGTGGAGAACCAATTCAACACCAAAGTAAAGGTGCTACGCAGTGACAATGGCCTAGAGTTTACTCAACAAGCTTTCTCTGAGTTTCTAGCATTGAAAGGGATTCTTCACCACAGATCTGCACCTTATTCACCTCAGCAAAATGGAAGAGTGGAGAGAAAGCACAAACATCTTTTGGAAACGGCAAGAGCTATCAGATTTCATGCAAATTTGCCTTTGCAATTCTGGGGAGATTGTGTTCTAGGAGCCACTTATTTGATCAACATGATGCCTTCCTCAGTCTTGAAGTGGAAGACACCTCATGAGATCTTACACAACAAAGTTCCTGAGTATGACAACCTTAGAGTCATTGGTTGTCAATGTTTTGCTCTGGAACAAAGAGGTCCTAAGGATAAGTTTGCTAAAAAGGCTAGGAATTGTGTTTTTCTGGGATATCCACATGGTCAAAAGGCTTACAAGGTCTGTGATTTAGAGCTCAAGAAAACTTTTGTGAGCAGAGAGGTAAAGTTCATTGAGCACATTTTTCCTTTTCAACCCATTGTGCCTATCTCACCTCCACAAAACCTTCCACAAAATACTTCCTTACCACTTGTCAGTCCTGTCATTGAGGAAGTTGCTCCTGTCATTATCTCCCATCCTGCTACAGAATATATTCCCACTATTATTGATTATGTTGCACATCTTCCTCACACTGATATCTCCACACCAGTTCCTTCTCCACCTCAAACTCTTCCTCCACAAAATATACTTGTCCCACCTATTAGAAAATCTAGTAGAGTGGTAAACAAACCTACCAAACTCCAGGACTTTATTTGTCCTACACTACCTGCTAGCTCTACATCTCAATCCTTTCTAGCTACAAAAATAGGTGACTTGTCCCATTATCCTCCAGATTATGTTGCTTCTTTTAATCAAGTGTTGTCCATAAAAGAACCAACAACCTTTGCTCAAGCTCAAAAGGATCCTTTATGGGTTGCAGCCATGGAAAAGGAGCTTCTGGCCTTAGAAGAAAATAGCACTTGGACTCTCACTGCTTTGCCTGAAGATAAGAAAGCTATAGGCAACAAGTGGGTCTTTAAAATCAAATTTTGTCCAGATGGCTCTGTGGAAAGGTACAAGGCCCGTTTGGTAGCCAAAGGGTATAATCAAGTTCAAGGAGAAGATTATACAGATACCTTTTCACCTGTGGCAAAGTTCACAACTGTGAGGACCTTTCTAGCTATTGCTTCTGCTAAATCATGGCCTGTGCACCAACTTGATGTCAATAATGCCTTTCTTCATGGCTATATTGATGAAGATGTCTACATGGCACCTCCTCTTGGCTACACCAAAGCAGCACCAGGCCAAGTGTGCAAGCTAACCAGGTCTCTATATGGCTTAAAGCATGCTTCACGCCAATGGAATCTAGAATTGAAGAAGCATCTCAAAAAGTTGGGATTTGCTCAATCTTATGCAGATTATTCTCTCTTCACTCTCACCACTCCTGATGGTTTTGTGGCTACTCTGGCCTATGTTGATGATTTAATCATCACAGGAAGTGATGAGAAGATGATTCTTCATGTGAAAGCTTCCTTGCACAAGGCTTTCACAATCAAGGATCTTGGTCCCAATAGATATTTTTTGGGTCTTGAGATAGCAAGGACTTCTACTGGTATGCTTCTCAATCAAAGGAAATATGTTCTAGACATACTACAGGATCTTCATATGCTTGACTGTAAGCCTGCCAAATTTCCCCTACCTAAAGGCTTGGCTTTATCCATTGACAAAGGCTTAATCTTGGCAGAACCAGAAATATATAGAAGGTTAGTGGGCCACCTTCTCTATCTCAATATTTCTAGACCAGATGTATCATATGAAGTTCAACATCTTAGCCAGTTTTTAGGCCAACCAAGACTTCCACACATGAGAGCTGCTATCCATGTGGTTAGATATCTTCAGGGCATTGTGGATCTTGGTCTTTTCTATCCTGAGGACAACCAGCTTGCTTTGACAGCTTTTTATGATGCAGACTGGGGTACATGTGAATTCAGTGGAAGATCCTTAACTGGTTACTCAGTTTATCTTGGTTCTGCACTTATTTCATGGAAGACAAAGAAGCAAAAAGTGGTATCCAAGTCATCCACTGAAGGGGAATACAGAGCAATGTCTATAACTTCGAGTGAGTTAGTTTGGTTAGACAACATTCTCAAAGATCTAGCCTGCACAATTCCTACTCCTATTCCCTTGTTTTGTGACAACAAGGCAGCTTTGCATATTGCTTCAAATCCTGTCTTCCATGAGAGAACTAAACACTTGAAGTTAGACTGCCATTATGCGAGAGACTTACTGGAGGATGGATTCATCTCTACTGGACATGTCAGATCTTCTTTGCAAATAGAAGATATCTTAACTAAACCATTAGGTGAAGTACAACATAATTTCCTATGTGCCAAGTTAGGACTTGTACGCTCACTCCCTAGTCCAACTTGAGGAGGGGATGTGAGTTAGTTAGTTAGGAAATTCTGTTATTATGACAGCTGTTATAACAACTTCTATATGTAGTATATAAACACATGTTGTAACTCTTTACCAGATTAAGAGAGTATACGCATTACCCCCAATTTCTTCCCTTGTTCATCAATGGTGAACAATCTTCTCTCCCTCTTGTCAATATGCAAAGCTGAATCGACAATCAAGTGACAAGACCCGCTCTGGCAAATTCAACTTCCACACACTCATAAAAACCTGCGCATCAACAAAAGGAGTAGAACCTCCCGTTGATCAGGGGGGAAATAGGAGATGCTAGAAAGAATAAGAGGCTCATCATCCACAGGGTCCAACCAGAACCTAACCGAGCGACCATTATCAATCACCCACTTGCACCCATGCAACACCGCCAAGAGTGGAGATTGTAATACCATTCACGCTTTCCTTTTTTTTTTTAAGAAATTTGCTATTTGTATATGCTTAGACTACAAGTATGCTTTTACGTTTAATTCCTCTTATAAACCTTCTCCTGATTGTCTTAAATGTTCCAAATGCAACATAGTCACTCATGATTCGATGGAAGAGTTATTGTTATCACGATAAGGAGTCTACTTGCGTGGGAAGATCTAGCTATTCCCACTCATTTGAACATAGAGTCTAGATGTTATTCAATTTATGAAGACAGTTCTATGTCCATCTATTGCCTTTAGCTTGAAGCAATAGGATTTACAATTTACTTAAAAAGCAAAACCTTGTTTGATGATCAAAGTTGTTCATAATTGAGCTTACTAATTGTATATTTTGATGTATGATGAGTTTTATGTATTATAAGGCACATGTGCAAGATGAAAGTTTTGAGGAACCTTCTTAGTTTCTCTTTTGACAATATATAATTGTCTGATGAGTTTTATGATACACTGGAGTTTTTCTCTTTTGTCTCTCATGAAAACAGGGAGGATTAGGATATATAGCAGTTTTGAGACCCTCAATGAAAGGCATGAAACATAGTTCTTCACACAATTTTTTATAAGGGATTAACAAAAGGTAATAAAATTTTCACTAGTCGAATTTTCGGAATGTTTTGTTGATTGTGGTTTAAAAATTTATTACTGATGGGATCAATGAAGTGCAGTGAAAACAGTGTACCCGGAGAAAACTAAATACCACCTTTGGTTGAAGCTCCTCCATTGGTTGTAGTTGTGAATAATGAGCTATATGATGTTGACTATGCTGACATGGAGGTGAGAAATTATTGTAAGGTTACCAAGATGTTGTCTACAGTTGGGAGATTGCCCGAGGGGGGCAGGTCGACGAATGCCTTAAGCCTCTGTAACAAACTTACTCGAGTTGTGATAACAATACAGAGCACTTACACAATATTCTCTCTTCCTCTCTCATTCACAATCTCTTCTTGCTTGATTCATATGGTATCAGAGCTTGAAGGTTTTGATTGAGAGATTGTGACTGCTCCTGCTTGATTGCTTGCGATGGTGAGTGGTCTCGATGCTGCTGCTGCTAGCGGTAATGTCCGTGGTGGAAATCGAGATCAGACGGTGGATAATGATCCATTCGCCTTATCTAACTCTGATCATCCTGGATCCAAGCTTGTTACGAGCACCTTCAATGGTGGAAACTTCCTCTCCTGGACCAGTGCAGTTCGTATGGCGCTCAGATCCAAAAATAAGCTCCGATTCATTGACGGATCCCTAATTCCACCGCCAAAAGGTTCGATTGAATTCGAACGTGGATGCGAGCTGACTATATGGTGCGATGCTGGATCGTCGATTCAATGGAAGGATCTCTTGGAGATGGCTTCATGTACGTCAATTCAACGAAGCAACTTTGGCAAGAAATTACAGAGAGGTATGGACAAGCTAGTGCTCCATTACTTTTTCAATTGCGCAGGTCTTTGAATAGTCTTGTTCAAGAGAATAGTTCTGTTGCTGATTATTATGGTAAAATGAAGAAGATCTGGGATGAGATTCATAGTCTGGATGAATTGCATGAATGTCTTTGTGGAGCTATGCTCACGTGCAGCTGTAATTTGCAAAAGAAAGTCATGGACAAGGAAAATGCAGTAATGGTGATGCAGTTCCTAATTGGTTTGAATGATGGCTTTGAATCAGTTAGGAATCATATTCTGTCCACAAATCCTCTTCCTACTGTTAACAGAGCTTTCTACTTAGTTCAACAAGTAGAGAAACAAAGGTTGATCACCAATGTTGCTCAACAAGGACAAGATTCTATTGCCTTAGCAGCAAATAGAGGGAGAAATGACTGGAGATCTAAGGAGGATTACAGGAAAATGAAACAGACTAGACAATGTTCTCATTGCAAGATGCGAGGACACACTGTGGATCAATGCTTCAAGATCCTTGGCTTTCCTGATTGGTACAAGGATCTTAAGGATAAGAAGCCTCCTTCTATGGCTAATGCTGCTGAGAGCTCAGGATCTCCTCTTGATCTTGATCAGTCTGATAACAGGCGTGTTGAACTGGATGCTTCCTACATCAATGTTGTTTGTCAAGAAGTTATGAGAGCACTAAAAGGCAAGGGATCTATAGATTCTGATAACAACTTTGCAGGTACAACAGTTTCCTTATCCTCTATTAATTCTAGTTGTACTAGTGATTTTCATTGGATTATTGACTCTGGAGCGTCTGATCATATGATATATGATGAGACTAAGGTCAATATCAAACAGAAACTGAATTCTCCTGTCAAGATCTGTTTACCTAATGGCAGTCATAAGTTGATCAGTGAGGTTGGAAATGTTGATATATCTGATGAAATTAGGCTTAGAAATGTGCTTGTTACTCCTCAGTTTCGCCACAATCTCTTGTCAGTGGGAAAATTGATTGATGACAGTGACTTGATTGGAATATTTGATAGAAGTTCCTGTGTATTTCAGGACCGTGATACTGGGAAGCATGTGTTAACTGGAAGAAAGAGTGGAGGCCTTTACTGGTTGGAGCCTTCTGGATTGACTGTAGGTAGTCATGATTCCACTTCTTTTATGCCTTATTGCAATAAAATGAATAGTGATTCTAGTTGTAATAAGACTCCCTTGGCAGTGATACATGCTAGATTGGGACATACATCTGTGGATAAGATGAAAAGAATGTTCACACATAGTGATGTGTTTGATAAGCATTGTGAAGTTTGTATTCTTTCAAAGCAACATAAATTGCCTTTTAAATCCAGTACTTCTATTGCTAGCAAGCTATTTGAATTAGTTCATATGGACTTATGGGGTCCATACAAAGTACCTTCGATTAATGGAGCAAGGTATTTCCTCACAATTCTTGATGACTACAGTAGAACCACTTGGGTTCAATTACTGAGTAATAAGCAGCAAGTGTTTGCTGAATTTTGTAAATTTGTCAAGTTGATTGAAAATCAATTTGAAGTCAAGGTGAAGGCAATACGCAGTGACAATGGCACTGAGTTCATCAATCAAAAATTTCAAGCTTTTCTTGTTGATAAGGGCATTTTTCACCAAAAGTCTGCTCCATACACTCCTCAACAAAATGGACGTGTTGAAAGAAAGCACAGGCACTTAATAGAGATGGCTAGAGTTATGAGAATTCAAGCTGGACTTCCTCAGAGTTTTTGGGCTGATTGTGTATTAGCTGCTACACATGTGATAAATCTGTTGCCCTCCTCTGTGCTTGACTGGAAGTCTCCATCTGAACTGCTCTATGGGAAGCCTCCAAGCATTGATCATTTAAGAGTTATAGGATGCCTATGTTTTGCTCTTGACAACAAGAGAGCTAGAGACAAATTTGGAGCTAGAGCCAGAAAATGCATTCTACTTGGTTTTCCTTTTGGGCAGAAGGCATATCGAGTTTATGATATGGAAAGCAGGGCAGTGCAAACCAGTAGAGAGGTAATATTTCAGGAGCACATATTTCCTTTTATTAATTCACATTCTTCAGAGGTTGCACTTGATTCTACTGTGCCTACAGTACTACCTCTTGTGAATCCAGCTCATACTCCTGAATATATTGAGAAAGACAAAGAAACTCCCTGCTCACCCTCCTTACCTACCACCTCTTTACCTGACATTTTGTCACCTACTACTATTGTAGTTCAGCCTACTCTAGCTGATAATAATATCACTCCTTCACCTATTCCTACCTTATCACCACCTATTTTACCTACACTACCTCCACAAATACGCCAGTCCATAAGAATGACTAGTAAACCACAATACTTAACGGATTTTATCTGTCCTACTATTCCTCCTTCTCCAAATACCTCAAATTCCTCATCCACTTTCATGGCTGCAGACTTGGGAGATCTTACCAATTACTCAGAAGAGTATATTGTATCTTTGGCCAATGTCTTGGCTGTTACTGAGCCAACTACATATTCCCAAGCCAGTCTTGAACCAAAGTGGGTGGAAGCCATGAGATTAGAGCTTAAGGCTCTAGAAGAAAAGCAGACTTGGATTCTTACTGATTTACCTGATGGAAAGAGATCCATAGGATGTAAATGGGTCTATAAAGTGAAGTTTAGACCAGATGGAAGCATAGAAAGATATAAAGCAAGGTTGGTTGCTAAGGGATATAATCAGATCAAAGGAAAGGATTACAAGCATAACTTTTCTCTTGTTGCCAAGTTTACTACAGTGAGATTGCTCTTTGATATTGCTACAATCAGAAATTGGGAAATACATCAACTTGATGTAAATAATGTTTTTCTTCATGGACAGTTAGATGAAGAAGTTTACATGGATTTGCCAACAGGTTATTCTTCTGATTCTACTTCAAAGGTTTGCTTGCTTAAAAGGTCACTTTATGGTTTAAAGCAAGCATCACGCCAGTGGAATATTGAGTTGACCAAGTTCCTCAAGAGCTTGGGTTTTATGCAGACTCACTATGATTACTCCTTATATGTCAAGAGTGTGGATAAGGGGATCATTGTAGTCCTTGCTTATGTGGACGATTTGCTTCTTACTGGTGATGATGTTGATGAACTTAAGAAAGTTAGAGATGCTCTACATTCTGCATACACCATCAAAGACCTTGGCCTTGTTAGATACTTATTGGGTTTGGAAGTTTCAAGAAGTGCTTCAGGAACACTTCTTAATCAAAGGAAGTATGCTCTCGACTTGGTACATGATAGCAGGTTAATGAATTGTAAGGCTCCTGCATATCCTCTCCCTCAAGGGTTACAGCTTGACAAAGAAAAAGGCTCTTAATTTGTTGCAGGATCCAGAAACATACAGGAGGCTAGTGGGGCGCCTTTTGTATCTCAATTTGAGTCGTCCAGATTTGTCATATGCTGTTCAACACCTCAGCCAGTTCATTGGTGAGCCACGATTGCCACATTATCAAGCAGCTCTTCATGTTGTTCGATATCTTCGTGGAACAATTGACATGGGTTTGTTTTATCCTTCAGACTCTACTCTTGCTTTGACTTCTTACAGTGATGCTGACTGGGGCAACTGTGAATTCAGTGGTCGTTCTCTTACTGGTTATTGTGTCTTCCTTGGTACATCCCTGATATCCTGGAAGACAAAGAAACAGAAAACATTGTCGAAGTCTTCAGCAGAATCAGAGTATAGAAGCCTCTCTGCCATTGCAAGTGAACTTGTTTGGTTAGAGAGTTTATTGGAACAGTTTCATGTCAAGCTTGCTCTTACCTATTCCGCTTTACTGCGACAACAAGGCTGCTCTGCATATTACAGAGAACCCCGTCTTCCACGAGCGAACAAAGTACCTCAAACTTGACGGCCATTATGTTCGCGAGAAGTATGAAGAGGGTTTTCTCCTTCCTAGTCATATGCGCACCGGTTTACAGTTGGCTGATCTCATGACAAAGCCTATGGCTGGTCCCCGTCATAGCTTCTTGTCGTCCAAGTTGGGTTTGGTGCGTTTGCCCCCTGATCCAACTTGAAGGGGGGATGTAGATTATTGTATAATATCAGACTAGGCACGCTGATGTGTGCACCGGGTAGTTAGTCTTTCCCTTTCTGTCAAGTGTATATAAGCCTTAAGCCTCTGTAACAAACTTACTCGAGTTGTGATAACAATACAGAGCACTTACACAATATTCTCTCTTCCTCTCTCATTCACAATCTCTTCTTGCTTGATTCATAGGTATGAGTCATTCTCATACCAACAAATTACATAAGATCTCATACCCAAATAAAAATCAAGGTATGACTTATAATCACCCCTCCCTCTACCAAACACAAAAGGCTAAGATTCACTCAACCCGATTCCTCATACCCAACCCAATTCCTCATTCCAACTCGATTCTTATCTCAATAGAGGAGGTTGCTTAATTTTTCGGCATTGTTTCTTCTTCATTGTTATTAGATTGAAGTGCTTTTCAATATATTCAGCCCTCGAAATTCAAGATTTTTATGGAAAAAGTTTTTTAGAGCTGAAAATTGATGAGATTCAACATTTGGGATTTTAGCTCGATTATGGAAATTTTGATTGACAACAACCAGTGGCTTATTTACAATGAACACTATTGCATGCTTTGTTAATCGAAGGCAATTCCATATGTCACGTAGATACAAAATGTGGTTTCATGCATTTAGGCCAACTCTGCATTTTGTTCATCACAAAATTTAATATTTCATCAAATATTTAAAAAAAAATATTGTCGCCAAGTTCAAAATCAAAACCTTAATATACAATCTAACCATTTATTTTAATATGGAGTAATTAGTTGTATAGCAAAATATATTTTTTTATGCAACTCATGTTTGGTTTGCAATACCGTGCAACTTAAATGAGAGTTGTATTCCATTTTTTGTTTAATAGCTAATTTTATATCATTTTTTAATTTTATTTAGTATAAAAGTATAAATAAAAGAAAAAGCTATGGAACCTATCAAGGCTATCAACCATGGGTTGCACGAAGTTTTGATAATTTCTTGCCCAAAGAAAAAAGCACGAAGTTGTGATAATTCAACAAGTTGAGCAAATTTCCGACCCCTTTTCATTTCCTTCATACAAAAATATGAGTTATATAAAACGTAGTCAATAACCAGGAAAGAAAGGCATTAGGACAACCGATCACTCTCTACAAAGGATTATGATATATGTACAACTTTAACATAGACCAAAGAATTATCAAGTCGGGGATGGGGATGGCCCGTGAGATCAGATGGTCTGATGACGACTCTGAAGCAACGAGTCAAGATAGATCCTGCAGACTGGATTCATGCATATCATTTCCCTTGCAAGACTGAGAGAAGCTATTTGGGAAGAAGAGAATGGCACTGTTTTTTAGTATGCTAAAGTCGCCCATTCTTGACATTGCACCTCTTAAACAACTTCTATCATATGCCACCTGAATTCCTATCTTTCAATCCCTGCTCCTTCTAATGCTGCTGTCACTGTAGCAGACGCTTCCTCAAGAGTTCGCTTCTTCTGTTTGGTTTCAAATGCCTCGATGACATCGCCCTCCTCCCAGTCGTCATAGTCGTCTGAACCAATTCCACACTCTAGTCCCGCACTTACCTGTTTCATGAATAAGACATTACATTTTAGTGGTAAAGAGAAGCTAAATGTATATTGATTTCAGCTATCAGAAGATACCTCTTTGACTGCTTCCTTGACACGGCGCAAAGAATCGAGTTTACCAACAAAAACCGTTTTTCTTTTTCTAATGCAACGAATTCCGCAGCCTTTAATGAATTTCCCGTCTGTCACCATGCAACCCGCAACACGACCACTCCCGCTACTAAACGTAGCCCGGACATCAGCCTCACCAATTTTAATTTGTTCCTGCATTTCAAAGAATCCCAAATTCACATTTCTTGGACTTCACAGAACAATTTATAAATAAAATGCAACGAACCTCAAATTCACAGTTCTTGGATTTCACAAGACTATATATATATATATATATATTCATATCCGCATCTAAGTATGCGATTCATTAACAATCAGACATATATCAAATGTAGATAAATTCTTAAATATATAAAGAAGGAAAGAACACATTGTTCTCAAAGTCTAGAATTCAAAAAACAAAATCTTTATTTTTCCTCCATATATATGTTAGCTAAACATCTCTTATAAAGTTTCTCATTTCATATGAACAAGTCTCTCTCTCATCTATATTTATTTGTTTGGGTATTTTCTTCCTTTTTCAGCTTTTTTACGCTAAAAAAAAAGAAAATACACAAACAAACAAATATAGATGTCGTAAATTTTCATATACTAGGAGTTTAAAAGTGATGGAAGAAAAGAAAAATAAATCATTTTGAAGATTATTTATCTCTTTCCCTCGAAAAAATCCTTGGTGTAAAGGCAAAGATATGCAAAAATTATTTATCATAGATTTAAGCTGGTCGTTTAATCCTACATATTCATTACATGTATAAACCTTAAATCTCAACACTTTTATGTCAAAGCTTCCTACAGAAGCAGAACTGCCAACAAATGGATATGTCAGTGAAAGAGGATAACAAAAATAAATATGATTTACCTCAACAAGATCTAGAAGACCTTCCATTGCATTCCGCATATCATCAATAAGGTCATATATAACTTTATATATCCGAATCTCAATTCCTTTGTTATCTGCATAGGTTTTGACTGAACCAGATGCCTTAACATTGAATCCTACTATAATGGCTTTCGTAGCTACTGCAAGATCAACATCACTTGTGCTTATGTCTCCGGTTGCTTGTAACAAAAACTTCAGGGTAACATTCTCCTGAGGAAGAGCCTGCAGTGCTTGTTTAACTGCTTCTATTGAACCCTGTTTGTGTTAGAGAGATTAAAGTTTATCAAATAGAACTTGACCGTTTTGACACCATAAGAAGTGAAAAATCCATAATTTATTGGAAAATGAGGACATCAACTACACCTCTAAAAAATCCAAATCCTTTTATCTTTTTTCAAGCCTTCACAACAAGTCAACAACCAGAAAGCTCTAATTTAGTAACCTTAAACTGCCTACCTGAAGATCAACCTTCATAATAACGTTCAGCTGATGCATGTCCAAACCAGACACCTTCCCAGATGACATTGCAGAAGCTAGAGATGAAAGTGTAACCTTACCATCCCCAGCCTTAGCTGCTATATGTTCATCTCTTAGGGACTCTGCACGTTTCTCGGCCCTCTCACGTGCAACATCCAGGGAGTTGACAACCTCAAATTCATCACCAGCTAAGGGGACATTATTTAATCCAATTACCTGTAACATTAAAGCAAGGTATATCGAAAACATCATTAAGATAGAGTTGAATGTCAGCACCTGTAAGGAATTTCAAGAGACGAAACCTTTTTGTAGCAATCGAGAATATTTTAGTAGGACCAAAAACATTCAACCCTCAATCTAAACTTTCCTGTTAATATTCATTTCCCCCCCTAGCAGAACAATTAGAAGCTGTAGGAGGTATGAGTACATGTAAATTAACACTTCCATCCAAGGAATATATATTGAGTGTTCATGCAGCAACCACTCACAGCATCAAGGGTAGTTTTAATGCAGATGAAAGAATGCACTTTTAACAGATAAATGTAATACTCTCAGTAATAAAAATGCTATCACTGATCATATATATGTTGCTACAGTGTACGGCTAACCACATAGTCAGTAATATTGCCATGTGTACTCTTGTCCACCGTATCTAACAGAAATATTGATAATAAAGCTACAAACCTGGGCTGGTATAGATGGTCCAGCTTCATTCACACGATTTCCTCTATCATCGAATAGAGCTCGAACCTGCTTACAAGAAAGACGAATTCAGGTTTCAGGAGTATGAGGTACCACATTTATATAAAGACAATTTGTACTACTAACCTTTCCAAATGCTTCCCCGCAAACCACAACATCACCCTTCTTTAGAGTGCCATTCTGCACAATGACTGTAGCCACTGGTCCTTTGGATTTATCAAGACCAGCCTCAATGACCGTGCCTCTTGCATTTCGATTTGGATTAGCTTTCAAATCGTCCAACTACGAAAGAAACAAATATGAACCAATTAGATTTCTTATGACACAACAATGTTGACAAGAAAGGATCAGAAAAATGAAACAACAAATTGCTATTAAAAGTCACTAACAACACTTTACAGGTCTGATAATTGAAGGCAGCACGATTACTAAGCCTTTTAAAGTCGAATTGAACTCTTTAGAAACTGGACAATAGAAAAAATCTTAAAGTTAGTATCTTGCAATACAACCAATTGAGGAATCCTCAGATTAGTTCTTCAATTCGATGATCATGTCTGATCTCAAACAAATCCAGATGCAACACAGTATTTTTCCATCAGGAATAGTAGATCAACACGGTAAAGATAGAATGAAACAGCCTTATTTTGTTTTATCGTTCAAGGGTAAAAAACCAAATCTCTTGTTGGAAAAACAATGACAAAAATTTGCTAGTAACTTATTACTCACCTCTGCGACTAGCATAACTGTCTCCAAGAGATCATCCACATTCTCACCCTTGAGGGCACTGATCTGTTTAAAGTTAAAATACATGAGAGACCAAGAGTATGCAAGCACGTGAAGTAAAAATATCAATATGGCTATACAGGACCTGAACCATTGGGATGTCACCACCCCAGTCTTCTGGCATGAGACCAATTTGTGAAAGTTCTTGCATTACTCTCTCTGGATTTGCTCCATCTTTATCGATCTGGAAAAATAGAGGTATAGAAATTCAAATAATGAGATTGATGCCGTCATAATCAACACAAGGACGAGGGAGCCAAGAAATGGGTTTCAGTACACCAGACATAAGATAGCAGATGCATCAGCAAGGATGGAGTTCCAATATGAGGGGCAGTGTTACATGATCAAAACAACTCAAATAAAACAAGGAATTTCAAATTAAGGTCAATTAATCATGTTAATTTTTTTTTACTAAGGTAGTGTTGAGTCATCTATATAAATTGCAATATGAGAGAAAAAACTAAAAAAGGGATCTAAGAACTTAATATGTTCCCTGTAATAGCTGTACAAACTTGCTTGTTGCAAGAAAATGTCTTTTAAGCCTCACATTACGGGGGACTCTTTGTATTTTCCTGTTTTCAAGATACTGATCCGGTTAAGTGGTTGCCCGAGGAGCTTTGTGCAGATTCCTAACTTTATCACAGTTGCTTCCATTAGAGAGTGCGGTTAAATACCTTGTTTATTGCTATCACAATGGGTACATTAGCAGCTTTGGCATGGGCAATAGCTTCATTCGTTTGTGGTCGTATTCCATCATCTGCAGCTACAACAACAATAGCAATATCTGTCACTCTAGCACCACGAGCTCTCATTGCTCCAAATGCCTGCAGAACCAATACACAAAGCTCAGTAGCTTACTACAAAGTTAACAACTTCAAGCAAGATATGAGCGAACTAGAAGTCTTCGAATATTCTCACAATGTCAAGTTCAGATCAGGATATGATATCTATCCTATATAGGTTTCCCACAATCAAAATTGGCACAGGATGAGGGTGAGGGTGGGAAAGGAAGAAATATAGTATGCAGAGTGGTATTAGCAAAGACCTCAAGAAAAAGTATGACAGTTACCTCATGACCAGGAGTATCAAGAAAAACACAAGGTCTTGTCTTTCCATCAACTGGTACTTGAACCGTGTAGGCCCCAATGCCTTGAGTAATTCCTCCTGCTTCTCCTGCTGCTACCTGTAAAATAAAAGAAAAAGCACATACTCAGTAACTAACAAGAACTTGAGGTTAATAATGCATGTACTTGATTATATGTAATTATGTCTATGGAGCTGGTGCATTCAAAATAGAGCTATGGAAATGAAGTGAATAGAATTAACTAAGATAAAAGAAAGAATTATATTCTTCCTGTTGACAATAAGCTTCAGGTATTACCTTGCTCTTTCTTACATAATCAAGAAGGGTTGTCTGCGAAGTTTGTAGCCAGGAAATATGTCAGAAACTTGTGAAGTTATAACAAAAGAGAGCAGTAACATAAAGCAAGAAGATGAATATATCTAACCTTTCCATGATCCACATGACCCATGATTGTGATGACTGGAGGCCTGTCTTCTAGCTTGTCCAAATCATCTTCATCCAGAAATTCCTTCTTTCTTGCTTTGTCTTCCACTTTAGAAGCGACTGCATCTATAACTTCAACTTCGTACTCTTTGCATATCATTTTCACCATGTCTCTATCAAGGGTAAACACTCCATCAGGCCTGATCCCCTTGGCCTTGTACAAGTAGCCGAAAATTTCACCTTCACCAATTGCCAAGTTAAAGGCCAACTCCTCTGTTGACATTCCATCTTCTTCCACCTCTAGAATTTCAACTTTGACTGGAGCAGCATCTCTAGCTGCTTGGAGTTTAGCAGCCTTACGACTTGCTTTGTTCCACTTCCTCCCCTTCCTTGTTGTAGTTGCACGGGAATTAGGCAAACCTAGTTCTGATGCTTCTTCTTCAGGAATTTCAGCATTGCTAAGAATACGCCGCCTGGGAGATCCAGCTACACCACCTTTCTTTCGGTAATCTTCTTTGAACTTCCCCGCCGGCATTTTGTTAGGTTTGGGTGGAGCTGTAACCGCTTGTGCAACTGCAGGATCAACTACTGCTTTCCTTGAGGCAAACTTATCAACTAAGATTGGCTTCCGCTCCTTATTTACATCTTGCGATTTTGGCCCTGCCCCCACATCTAACAAAGTTGGTGGTCTCTTAGGCCTTGGTGGTGGAGGTGGAGCGATGGAAGGCCTTGCCTGTAGCTGAATATCGGGCTTTTGAACTGGTGGAGGAGAAATCCTTGAAGGATCTTGGGGTTGTCTGCTTTGAAGCTCGACCCGTCCATGGTCCTGCAATATGGGTCCCACCCTCGCAATCTTTTCAGTTTTAGGAGCATCTTTAACTGTGTTTTGCACATTTGTAACTGGGTTCCCCTTCCGCCAAACACTCTTGGATGGCTTTGAACTACGACTATCACTAGAATTTCCAGGCCTACCATTACCAGAGGAAGAACTTACAGCAGAAGCTGGTTTATATACAGGCCTGCTCTCGTTTTTACCATCTAATTTCTGTGAACCAGCAGCTTCCAGCTTCTCAGCCTTCTCCAATACCTCGTCAAGTGATTCAATAACCTCTTTCCTCCCTAAAATATCATCTGGGTCATTAGAATTTCCATTAATGCTTGATTCGTCCCTATTAGTATTGCCACCAGATTGGATTTGAGCTACAGGCCCAGGTTTCAACACAGGTTTCGGAGCAGGCTTAAGGATAAGATTAGCAGCATCCTCATCTTTGCTTCCCCTGTATACATTTTCAAGGGAAATCACATTCCCTTGCTCTGACGCATAATCTGCAGTAACAGAATATTTACATACCGATACATAACGCCATTTCCTTCGCCTTCCTAAATGGCGAAAACTACAACAACAAACCCCTCTAGGAACAGAACTCCTGGAGACCAGAGAGAGGAATAATTCACAATTGCCTGAGGAGGAAGTCGCTCCGGAGCTTCCCAAACTGACCAGGGAAGCAAAGGACGCCATGATATAAACGCTTAGGAAGAAAACCCAAATACCATTCGCCCAGGAATACAACCAAACAAGTGTTACAGACTTAAAGCTCCTTGCTTATAACTTGCAAAAGTATAAATAAATGCAGCAGTTCAACACTGGCAAATCGTCGAGCAGCTAATGCGCGTGAATTACAGCATAGAGCATCAAGGCAAAGAAGCTCAACTGGGCATTCCGAGTTCTACTTATATGTATAAAAGAAGATAAGAAGATAAAGAAGCAAGAAGAGTATACAGGATAAACCGTACCTGCAAGAGTTGTGAGGGATTGTATGTGGGTAAAGAAGAAAGAGATAGAGAAGGGAGTATGGAAAAAAAAGGGAGGTGTGAGGTGGGGAGTTGGAGAGCACACACAGCGAGTCCGGGTGGCACTTTCTTGGCCTGTCGAATTGAGTTTTGGGATAAGAATTTTCCAAATTTCCTAATCCTTCTCTTCCTCAAAAATTCTCTCCTGTCCTCTTTCGTCCGCCCCAATCCTCTGGTTGTCCTTAACTTTCGTATCTACTAGTACAATCCCATTTTCTGTGCACTGCAAGAAATTTGGATTAAATTTAATAAAAGAAATTATAAATTTATTTTAAATAGTCAAATTAATTTAACTTTCATGTTTTTCGTTAAAAAGTTTTGTAAGCTGTGAATTGATAGGAATAAACAAAAAAATAGTATAAAATATTTAAAAATTATAATATCTTTCAAAAGAACAAAAAAAGAAATTAATACTTACATAGGGAATAAATTTTCCATAATCACAAAATAAGTAAAAATAAAAAATTATGAAAATTTGACACATGGACAATGCTAGAAAATTACGATATATAGCAAATTGAATTACATAGTGACACATAACACAAATGGAGGTTTACCTTAATAGCTTAGATTCTATATGTTCTATATATATAGGGTCCTCATCCGGTGGGAAGGACCCTTAGAGTAAGAAATGAGAATAATATTCATCCTTTGGATATCAAATGTGCACATTTGACCGTTGATCATGACCGTCGACAATGTGCACATATTTTTTTGGCCCAAAAAAAAAATTGGCGGAAAAAAATTTGGCGGGACTGTTGACCGTTGACCGTCGACAATGTGCACATTTTTGTGTAGAAAATGTGCACATATTTTTTTAGCCCAAGAAAAAAATTTGACCGTTGACTGTCGGTCAATTTTTTTTTCTTCACCTAATTTGTGTGCATAAAGAAGAAATGTGCACATTTTTTTATCATGATGCGCACATTTTATTTGTAAAATATGCACATTATAGCTAATGTGCACATATAACTTTGTCTTAAAAACGAATGTCTGTCATGAAAAAAATTGGCAGAACGAATGTCTGTTTGAGAAAAATTTGCAAATCTTATTATATTGTGCCTATTTTGTGCAGAAAATGTGCACATTTAATTTTGGCCCAAAAATGAAAGCTTTTCATGGAAAAAAAAAGCTCTGAAAAACAAGTTCAAAAATTGTGTTGGGAAAGATTTGCACATCTTATAAAACTAATGTGTCTATTTTGTGTAGAAAACATGCAGATGTAATTTTGTCATGAAAACGAAAGTTTTTCATTAAAAAAGAGCTCGTCAGAACAAGTTCAAAAGTTGTGTTTGGAGAAAATGTGCACAACTTATACAGCTAAATGTGCACATGTAATTTTGGCCCAGAAACGAAAGTTTCTCATTGAAAAAGGTTTGATAAACACAAGTTGATATTTTGTGTTTGAAAAAATGTGCACAACTTATACAACTATTGTGCAGAAAAATGTGCAAATATAATTCTAGGACAGAAATGAAAATTTGCTGGAAAAAAAGAGCTCGTAATAAAACAAGTTCAAAATTGTGCTTGAAAAAACAATGCACATCTTATACTATTTATGTGCACATTTTGTGTAGAAAATGTGCACATATTTTTTTTGGCCCAGAAACAAATGTTTGCAGGGAAAAAACAAAATTTGGCGGAAATTTTTTTGGACCTGTCAAAGTTTGATCGTTAACTGTTGACTTTTTGAGAGAGTTAATCTACACCCTTAGTTTGATTTTGATCTAAAGCCTAATATTAATTTTCACTTCCAACCTTAAATTTCATTCTCACTTCATCATTTTCCATATATATATATATATATATATGAGGTGGGTTTTAGGGAGAAGTTCCCCCTTAACTAATAAGAGCCGTCTGATCCGCTAATCAACGGTCCAGATTGAATTTGAAACATTAATAGGAAAAGGCCAAAAAATTATACGGTGGCAAAGTTTGTAATTTTAAGGGATTATCTGAGGGGCAAAATGGTAAAACAGGTTTAATTCCCAATTGCTGGAGAAGCTATCGACATCCATGGCGATGGTGATGGCGATCCCGCAGACGACTCCACTTCACTCCAAGGCTCTGCTCCTCTTCGCTCCCTTTGATAGCTTTCCTTCCAGAAGTACGCACATCTATCCACCTCTTCTAGAATCTGCGTGGTTCAAGAGCACCATTGGAGGTCGCCGAAGACTCGAGCGAGAACAGTGATGACGACGTCGCCAAATCAGAGGCGGAAAACGGAGAAGAGGCCGCAGGAATGGACATTCACGAATGGAGAAGAAGCCTCATTTGTAAGTCATCGGAAACCCTGAATAAACTGTCTCGTCACTCTTCTAGGGCAATACATGCTCGATTTCTCCATTTCAGCCCTAATTTCATCTATTATCAAGTGATTTGGGGTTTGTATTGCGATTATCCTTCGTTGATGTTCCTTGTTGATTAATTAGATTCAACCAAGTTCCTAGAACACTCCCTGCTTCCAAATGAGAAACAAATTGTTCCAATTCAATGACAGAGAACCTAATGAACTTGTATTTTGAACCTGCTGAACTTGTATATTGAACCTGATGAACTTGTAATTTCGTCCACCATTTTAATTTGGGACAATATATTAGGATTAATGTTAAGTTCGGAAGAAAGTGTGCCAACAAACTTTTTCTGATTCAAAGACGCCTTTATGCTTAGGGAGGCTTGGAGGTGAACTACATTTGTCTATTATTAGGTGATAAGCAGATTTTGTTAGAAGGAACTTTATGAACTTAGCCTAGGTTTATGATGGTTTGTGCATAGGTTCAAAGTACTAAGGCACCAGGTTCATGATGATAACCAAATTTCTTTATCATGCTTTATGCTCATTTTGGTATTGTTTCTGGATGGTTAGAAGCTGTCGGAATACTGTTAACTTTTATTTATCTAATTTTCATTGGATTTCAGGGGGATTTTAAGCATCAAGAAGATAAGAAACATAGGGCAACTTATGCAAGCTTGAGTGATTCTGAGAGCAAGTTCCAGTTCTTTTCAGCTCGGCAAATTGCTTGTCGCCTGCTTGGAAGTAGGGGGGTACTTGTGTCAGAAGGTAAATTTTCTCTCTTTCTCTCGCATTGTATTTCTCCCTTGCAATAATTGCTACCAAATTTCTGCCTAGGACTCAGTTCTGTTTGGCTCTTTTTCACAAGATGCACAAGTTTTGTTTATAAATGTGTGCTCGTCTTCACCACTATATATGTTATCCATCATTATTTACGGTGTTGGCTTGCTCGTGAAGATTGTATGTGCACAAAAGTCACACCTCACTCTCTATGGAACGGCATGAGGCTCTGGGTTTACATGCACCCTAAGGTTTATACACTTGCAATTGCAATGCTGGCATACTAATCATGTATATTGTGTGTAACCAACTTCTGGTCTTTGCTTTTGCAGGATTTTCTTCGACAAAACAATACCGGAAAGTTAATGTGGCAAATGTTTGGCGTTGAATCTGCAACTTTATGCCTATTTGGTATCACAGAGCAGGAAGACATGATGTGGAATGAATTCAGTAGCGCAGGTTTGAGCTAAACTAATTATAATCATTGGTAAAGACTAAAGAGTTCTTTTGAAGATGATGATTATTTTAGTGAGTAGTGTATCTTGTGGGGTTATGGTTATAAATAAGTATTCAATGTTAAATAAATCCTTGAACATTGACTTGTCTTTCTATAATTTAATTGAACTTTCCTACCTTTTTTGTTTTTTGTTTAAGCTCATAAAATCCTATACTGAATGCTTGCTTATAGTTTGAATGTCCATGTTTCCAGGAAAAGACAATGTATGGTGTCTCTACCCCAGTAAGAGCACAGAACCAAAATCAGTTGATGATTATTTCTCACAGGATCCATTGCCATTACAAATGAGCTCATCTGAATTTGTAATAACAAGGTTCCTTTCTTCACCTCCCACTTAGTTTTTTACCTCTTAGCTTTTTACTTGTTCTATTCTTGTAGGATATAAGTCGGTTATGACTTATAACCTGATTGAAGAGATTATTATAAGCATTTAGTCAATACTGCATCTTGAGGACTTGCTATTTTCAATAGGATGGTATTGCTATTTTCAGTAGGATAAGAGGGTTATTGTAAATTGATTTGGCCTTGACATGCTTAGACAGCAACTAATGCTGCATACTGAGAACTTGCTATTTTCAGTAGGATGGTTATTTTGCTATTTTCAGTAGGATAAGAGGGTTATTGTAAATTGATTTGGCCTTGACAGGCTTAGACAGCAACTAATGCTGCATACTGAGAACTTGCTATTTTCAATAGGATGGTTATTTTGCTATTTTCAGTAGGAGAGTTATTGTAAATTGATTTCGCCTTGACATGCTTAGTAAGAGTTGTTGTCTGAGTGCTTATTTGAATGTTAATAAGGCTTTTACTAGTGCTTAACTTCAAATCAAACTTCTGCTTGATTAGTTGGATAGTTCTTGTGGTCATACACTTAGATTTTGATTCAAAGAGGGAGACGTGGTTTACACGTTTAATGGGTAATTGAATTACACAGCTAACTTATAATGTGCTCTTGGGCAAAGCATGATTGTCCTGACATAATCTAGGGGTTATTAAAAAAAGTTGGTTGAAGATACATTGCAAAATTGTCCCTTATGGTGCTCAGTATGTGCAAAATTAGTTGTTATTTTTGTTCTCATATCTTTTAGCATCTTTTCCCCTTCTGTTATTTGTATGGATTTCTGTATTTATTGTACTCTAGCTATAATACAATACTTAAAAAAAAGAACAAGGAATTATGTAGTGATTTGTAATATTTCTTCGTGTGGTTGTTTTCGTGTCATTATTCTCTAAAATGTCTGGAGATCTAGAGCTTCAGTGAAATTCTGTGTTCAAAGAAGAGGATGGATAGTTTATTAAAACGCTTTTTTTGCTCCAGCGCCCTGTGCATCTGAGCTTGCAGAATTATTTATATTAGATTTTCTGATACTTTATTGTTGGTTCCCAAAATTTGTGTAGTGGGTCCTCTGTTTTTAGCTTGATGACTGTTCATAATTTATTATTATCTCCTTTTGAAGTTTTGGCCAATTTGCTGATTGCCAGTGATTTATGATTTATCCAACTGTTATGTGATCTTGAACAGGACAAATATATGCAGAACATGCTTGTGAGGCTTGTGTGTGTCTTTCTGCAAAGCTTGATAAGGAACAAGATTATAAATGGTTAGTATGCTTCTCTAGCCTTTCTGGATAGATGCAGATGTTATGACTTGCATAACTGGAATGATTTAGGTTAATTATCTAAAGTGTTTCAAGTTTTGTATCATCCCCTAGCATTTACTTGCTAGTGTTGTAAAATTTATAATTTGTATTGCTTTACGTGCCAGCTCTTCTCTAAGTAAGAATAAATTCTGGTTTGATTGCTTGTTTTGAAGTCCTTTTGGTAAATTCTAATTCTTTAATCTCTTTTTTTCTGATGGTAATGCAGTTCAAGATCTTTTCATTGAAGTCCAGGCATTTTGTATTGAGTTCTCACGAATAAGGGAAGCTGCAGGACTGTTCAGACTGCTCAAGACCTTGGAGTGAGAAAAGAAGATTTCTTCTCTGATATTCAAGGTTTTTGATCCGGCAATGTGTCGTACTGTTTCAAGATTGTCATCATCATGGTTGTATATAGTGCAGCATCACATGAGTTGCAACTCTTGAAGAACTCTCTTTCACCCTGTACTCGGTTTCACATTTGACCATTTGATAGAGTTGTCTTTTTTTAATTTATTAGGTTGGGAACAAACAAATCTTTGTCGTGCATACTAGTCTAAGCATCATCCTAGTTGGAAAATTTAGCTGCTTTTTACTACACGAAGGACTGAATAGCATAATGTCAGCATCAATCCAATTTATCTCTTATGTTCTCTTAGTATTTCGTAGGTAGGTTCATCTTGTATTCTTCCTACATCATCTTCAACTTCCTAGAATTAGTTGCCGCATTGATTTGCATATACAAAACCCACACTTCAAAATTTCATATACAAAATTAATGAACGGCTAGTATAAAACAAAAAATAATGAACTTGCAAAGACTATTGACATTAATTTTCAAATGTAAACTTATAAACCTGCAAGTGTAAACTTATGAACGTGCAAATGTAAATTTATGAACCTGCAAGTATAAACTTATGAACCTACACTATGAAATTAATGAACTTGATAAAGTCATGAAACTGCAAGGATATACTCATGAACCTTCTAGTGTAAACTTGTGAATCTGCAAGTGTAAACTTATGAACCTGTAAGTAGAAATTCATGAACCTTCAAGTGTAAAATCGGGGTAAGAAATTTCATGAACTTGAAAGGCTATCAGTGTGAATCTGCAAATATATCATAATGAACTAGCGAGATTACAGATATGACCCTTAGAATAGGTTTTATGAACTTACATTTATGGTTTATGAACTTTTAATTAGTATAAAGTTAGCACAAAGTTTTTGAACCACCTGCTAATGTTCGTGATCTGACAATATTAAGTGATGAACCTGTATGACTAAATTAATGAACAAAAACATACCTCCCTTTTATGAATGTCGTGTATAGTGTTTACGAATCTCCTTTTGTATACGAGCATGTTCATGCTATATTTTACTTAACTTATTGTTAATTTTTCATGAACTTTGATATGTAAATTATGGTTAATTTTTCATGAACTTAGATATGTAATTGCATTTTGTTCAGAAGAATAACAAGAAAAAAAGTTGGGGATAAAAATCTCATGAACCTACAAGACTATTGGCGTGAACCTGCAAGGCTATCGTCATGAACGTGTAAATCTCTCGTCATGAACTAGCGAGACTATCAATATGACCTTTAGAATATGATTTATGAACCTATAATTAGTATAAAGCCAGCATTAATTTTATGAACTACCCGCTAATGTTCGTGAACCGACAATATAAAGTGATGAACATGTATGCCTAAATTAATGAAAGGCTATCAGCGTGATCCGAAATGAACCTGAAAGGCTATCAGCGTGAACCCATAAGGCTGTCGGCATGAACCTATGATTATTAGTTTACGGCTTATGAACTTTTAATCAAATTTTTGTAAATCTTGAAACAGAGGTTCATAAACTCATAGTTCATGAAAATTATATCATAAGTTTTTAAAACAACATCTTGATGAACCTGCCACTTCTTACAGATAAACTTGCTTGTTAGATTCAATGAACCAATAAATTAAAACTCGTGAACTTGCAAGTTAAAATTAGGAACTAGATGTTAAAACATACAAGTTAAAATGTAACCATAGAAAAAAAAATTGATGAACTTAAAAAATAAATAAATGAACCCGCTTGGAAATCGGGTAGGCCACTTGAAGGGATAAGGTTCATCGCATATATGAACTAGGTTCATAAACATAAATGTTCAGATTCTCAAATTTTATATTCAAGGTTCACAATATATAAATTAGAGATCTACACGTGAATGGAGGTTCATACACTTGATATTTAAATTTTCTAACTTAAAACCAATGATTGATACACTAATAAATGTGATTGGAGATTCATATAAACGGTTCATATGAGATTCATTGTTTAATTTATAGGTTCAATGTTTGGGTATTCAAGGTTCAATGTGATTATTAGCAACACAAACCACTAGAGATTAAATTTTGGATTTATAAATTTTATAGCTTATGTTTGTTGGTTTAGATTGACAAGTTCATAAAGAGAAAATAAAAAGTTTTATTTGGAAGCGCTACGAAAATAAGAAACAAAGATGCACAATGAGATTGAAGTATTTAAATCAAGGTTCATTGTATATATGAACTAGGTTCACTATCTATCTCTATATAAAAATCCATTGTTTGCAGCAGTAATGTCAATTGAGACCTGGTATCCACTGACTTCATATTCCTCCTGCTGCTTCTTCTTCCCTCTTCAATTCTCAGAACCTCTTCATAATTCTCCTTCTGTTTTCCTCATAGCCCTATTTTCTAATTAGGGTTCCATATCATCTCTTACCAGCCTCCATACAGTAGAGAATCTGAACAAACTCTACAGAAAGTATGTCCACACGGAATGAACGCCGCTCTCTTCTTCCTCTCCATACACACACAACACCACTTGCTCTTCTTCTCTCCTTCCTCCTCGCTTCCTTCCATCGCCGCCTCCGCCATCAATCTCATCAACGACACCTTCGTCGGCGTCACAGGCAAGCTACTGCTTCCAGCTTCGAATTCCAGTAACGACGCATTTAACTGTCGTAATTGCCGCTCCTCTGCTAACGTCGTCGCGAGATTGACCGGAATAGGAGAATCGTATTCTTCATCGACTGTCGTAATTAAAAGCCATAATCCAGCCGCTTTCACAGCAGATTATGGCTTTTAATCCGAGGCGTTGCTTGAGTGTGGTCCATCGCGATTCTGCACCGTCAGATCTTGTTGTTACTGTGGAATCTGAGGCGTCCATTTTGTCTGTAGTTATGGCTCTATCCGATCTGGGCACCCCTGATAAGCCCCACAAGAACATTGTCAGGCTGCTCAAGAACAAGCCCTTTCGAAAGCCTGTCATTTTCGTTACGATACAGGGCGTTTTGGAGAGGATTAAGGCTGAATTGGGGGAGAAGATTGGGGATGGAGTTGTGATCGATGTCGGTGCTAATGTACGCATGGCGTCGTTTGCTGCTGTTGTCATGGGTTTTAGGGTTCTTGCGTTGAGCCCATTCTTGAGAATTTGCAGAGGATTTGCGACGGGATTTACTTCAATAGAGTTGGAGAGTTGGTCACTGTTTTTGAAGCGGCTGCTTCTGATCATCTGGGGAACATCACAGTTCACAAGGTATGTGTTCTAAGATCTTCTTGATCATTACTGATTCAACTTAAATATGCTTGATTTGGAAATATTAGTGATCTTCTTGATCATTATTGAAATTGTTTAGATTGATGTGGTTCTTCTACTGAAGTCAACCCCCAACCCTAAAAGCATACCCCGTCGTTTAAAGAGATTTTTCTCCCGTGAACGGGTGTCGTTGTCCCTACAAAAAGGTCAGGTCGAGATCCATCTGAGGCACTGCGCGTTCCCTCCTCCTAGGGCTTTGCTTCGTCCAGTCGCTCCCCCGAGACGCCGCTCTCCGACCACCTAGGCTGCTTTTGTGAACTTCATTTTTTCTACTGAACTTCTGGTGAGTTTTTCCCAAATTTCTAAAATCCTAACATTTGAATTTAGCATTAGACGGGCAATTGATGATTATTCTATGCACTCAAAGAGTAATTTAGGTTAATTTGTAGCAGCTATCACCGACGGGTTAACATTGTTTACCAATGGATCTGAAGTAGAACTTTAGACAGATTATTGGGAGTTGATTTTATCCTATTAGTAAGGATTATTGGGAGTTGGTTTTATCCTATTAGTTAGTTGTTTGTATGATCAACCTTTTTTCCAGTGTTGGATTGTTCTTATCATAATGCTATGAGATAATATTACTATCTACTTGATTCGGATTTTTAATAATGGAAGAATATCTATTGTTTGTCACTGGATGGAAGAAATGTATTTGTTTATGATATTTTATTCTAGCTTTTGGATTATAACAATTGGAAGTTTGGAACAATACCTCTAGATGGAAGAAATGAATGATTCTCTGGAGATTATGACATAGCTTCAGAATTTAGTTACCAGCAAAGATATATATTGATGAATGATCATCTGGACAGCAACCGACACCTCCGGTTCCCGAGTTTGAAGGTGCATTGACGCGCTCGAGAGCTAAGGAAGTCCAACAAGAGCTGGACAAGTTAGTAGCGTTCTTCAGTTCCAAGGAGTTGAATACAGACGAAGAACCACCATTGAAGACTGTTCTAATGATCGAGGTTCGAGAACGAGCAGAGGACGGCAGAGAAGAACCGCGCCCGCGGCTGGAAACCGCACCCGCGGCTCAGTCGCCAACCGCGCCCGCGGCTCAGTCGCCAACCCGCGCCCGCGGCTCATTCGCCGAGGCCTCCTGATGAAACATTATTTTCGGATATTTATTTGTTTTTCGGGATTATTATTTTTAGGATATATTTTTTATTGTTTATTTCTTTAGTTGGCACCCTTATGAACCCTATATAAGGCTGCCTTAGTTGTTGTTTTACCGGCCCCAGACTTTGATATTGAATACAACGTTTATCGTTTTTCCTTCCAAAAGAGAGCTTTTGTGAGAAGAGTGCCCCGTGTGCATTGTCGTTCAGTTGGCCCTAGTTGTGCTTGTGTGTGTCAATCTCCTCCATAAGGTTGCTGCTATCGGGACTCCATAGAGCAACCTCCAGGTGCCTTGACCCACCAAAGTCATTGTGTTTGGTTGTAATCATCCGTTGGGGTTTCTTCATCATTCGGTAAGGTTCTTGTTCTTAAGTTCAAGGGTTTTATCGTTGTTTGATTTGGTTCCAATTGGCCTATCATTCGACTTATCCTTCTTTCATCTCATTCTAATTCCGCCTATCTTCTCTGTTCGAGTTCCTATTCGAGTTTGGTGTCTAGGTCGGCAACTGCGGCTTATCCCCGCATCATATATTGTATACATGTTCTGTTGAGTTTTTCTCCAACATTTTAGGAGAGGACTTCACATTCTTGTAGGATGGATAAGAGCTTAAACTTTCTTTTGTCTAGAGTTTCAGATCTCATCAGATTCGTGTTCTTGTAACTCTGTGCTATTAGACATTTTCTGGTTTGCAGTTATAAGTTGTGCATGTACTTAATCCAGTGATTCTTTGATCAGGTGTGGTCTCTGGTAAGAGGATTTGATCAGCCACAGAAATACAAGCCGTTTGTAAGCAGGTGCACCATGAATGGGGAGCTTAAAATTGGGAGTTTGAGAGAAGTGAATGTGAAATCAGGTCTACCAGCTACAACCAACAGTGAGAGGCTGGAACTTCTAGATGATGAGGAGCATATCTTCGGCATCAGAATCGTTGGTGGCGATCACAAGCTAAAGGTAATATTGTTATTTCTCGCCAAAAGCCTTTTGTCTTTTCATTGATTAGTATGAAATCATACTTGGCCCTTATGGGAGGGTCCAATTAGATGAAAACTGATGTCCTTTTGAGAGAAATCTTCTTTTAAGATTGACCCTTTATTCCCAGGTTAAAAGATAAAGATGATCATCACTGTACCTCTGAAAAGTATTCCTGCATTCATAGAATTCTTCATCCTGACTGATTTAAGATTATCATCCTGACTAAATTAAGATTATCTTTCAAAAAGTGCTACTCAATCAAGCCTTCTAGATTTTTCTACATATTGTTTAAGCTACATAATGAATAAGAGATCATGGAGCCATGACTTGACTTTGTTCTGTTCATTTGTTTTACAGAACTACTCTTCGATTGTGACATTACACCCTGAGATAATAGATGAGAGACCAGGGACCTTAGTTATTGAGTCATTTGTGGTTGATGTACCTGAAGGCAACACAAAGGAAGAAACGATCTGCTTTGTCAAGGCCCTAATCAACTGTAACCTCATCTCTTTTCAGGTATTGATTAAATTTTCAGGTATCTGCACCTTGCTTTAAAATGAGTTTTATGTGTTTTACTAATTATTGGGGATTTTTTTTAGCTTTTTAATTCTAAGGTACGTATCTCTCAAATTGCTTACACAAAACAAAAGGACCACTGTGATATAATCAGTATATTCGCTCTGCTAAGAAAACATTTTGGGCTTTTCTTCTTCTTTTTATGGGTAAGCTAGCTGAATGCCTTTTGCTCCTCTTACAATTTGAATTCATGTGAGTTTCATGTGGTACACACGATTATTCATACATTCAGTTTAGCAATTATTATTTTCTGCATCAAACTTGGACTTCCAATTTAGCATTTTTGGTGTGACTTCATGATCCTATTGTTGGTTTCAATTTTGTACACTGCTTTCGTATGGTAATTATATTCTGATTTTAATATTGAATATCTGATTTGGTTTCTTTGCTTCCTTGCATTTTGCCAGGAAAACTGTAATCTGAGGCTAAGGTACAAGGTTGCAGGACCTGAATGATGAACTAGAATAAAATGGTGGTTTTACTGTTGTATATTGAGGTAAGTTCCAAATTATTCATTCGGTTGTGATTCTAATGTGTCAATGAAACTTGCAAAATTTAATGATGCGAATAATATAGTACAGTGTCACTTCTTGCTATACAAAAAAAATTGTACAAGGGAGACATGTCTGAAGTGTATGGGCATTGGGTTGAATGTGAGTAGAATTCTTATTTTGTAGAATTCTATAAAAGTGTTGTATATAGATATTCGCTCTGCTAAGAAAACATTTTGGGCTTTTCTTCTTCTTTTTATGGGTAAGCTAGCTGAATGCCTTTTGCTCCTCTTACAATTTGAATTCATGTGAGTTTCATGTGGTACACACGATTATTCATACATTCAGTTTAGCAATTATTATTTTCTGCATCAAACTTGGACTTCCAATTTAGCATTTTTGGTGTGACTTCATGATCCTATTGTTGGTTTCAATTTTGTACACTGCTTTCGTATGGTAATTATATTCTGATTTTAATATTGAATATCTGATTTGGTTTCTTTGCTTCCTTGCATTTTGCTAGGAAAACTGTAATCTGAGGCTAAGGTACAAGGTTGCAGGACCTGAATGATGAACTAGAATAAAATGGTGGTTTTACTGTTGTATATTGAGGTAAGTTCCAAATTATTCATTCGGTTGTGATTCTAATGTGTCAATGAAACTTGCAAAATTTAATGATGCGAATAATATAGTACAGTGTCACTTCTTGCTATACAAAAAAAATTGTACAAGGGAGACATGTCTGAAGTGTATGGGCATTGGGTTGAATGTGAGTAGAATTCTTATTTTGTAGAATTCTATAAAAGTGATGTATATAGATATTCGCTCTGCTAAGAAAACATTTTGGGCTTTTCTTCTTCTTTTTATGGGTAAGCTAGCTGAATGCCTTTTGCTCCTCTTACAATTTGAATTCATGTGAGTTTCATGTGGTACACACGATTATTCATACATTCAGTTTAGCAATTATTATTTTCTGCATCAAACTTGGACTTCCAATAGCATTTTTGGTGTGACTTCATGATCCTATTGTTGGTTTCAGTTTTGTACACTGCTTTCGTATGGTAATTATATTCTGATTTGAATATTGAATATCTGATTTGGTTTCTTTGCTTCCCTGCATTTTGCCAGGAAAACTATAATCTGAGGCGAAGGTACAACGTTGCAGGACCTGAGTGATGAACAAGAATAAAATGGTGGTTTTACTGTTGTATATTGAGGTGAGTTCCAAATTATTCCTTCGGTTGTGATTCTAATGTGTCAATGAAACTTGCAAAATTTTAATGATGCGAATAGTATAGTACAGTGACACTTCTTGCTATACAAAAAAAATTTGTACAAGGGAGACATGTTTGAAGTGTATGGGCATTGGGTTGAATGTGAGTAGAATTCTTATTTTGTAGAATTCTATAAAAGTGTTGTATATATATATTTGATCGATTGGATTTGGGTTTCTTAATTCTTTTCACTGCAGTTTACAAGATTAAAATCACCGACTTAACAAGTTTTAAGGTGTATTTTTCATGTTCTTTGTGCTTCAATTTTTTTTTGTTTATTTGGATAGGATAAGCCGTTGCATTTATGGAGGTTGCGGACTTTGTTAGGAGGTTTGAGTTCCGGGATCTGCCAACAAGTATTTTTTTTGTTGATTGGCTCGATTTTGGCTGCAAAACCAGTGCAAATGCCGTTCTACTTTGATAATTTATGTGTTTGGTAAGAAAGATCTCTAAACTTCTGGTTGAATTTGGGCATGACCTGAGCATCTAACCACATTGTTTATTTAGTCAAATTTATTGTCTTTGCTATGTCGGAATTGGATGTGTAAATGATTACTGTGCTTGAATTTGTACTCCCAAAGGTTTGAACAGAGGTTGGAAGAATAAGTGATATTATTTTTGAAAACATCAGTGTTTTTCTTCTCTTTTGCTGTCTCATTGTTACAATGAAATAGGTAGTGAATTAGTCAAATCCTAGCACCAATCCACAACGCCAACTCCGACTGGGTACGGATAGAAAATTCTGTATAATTAACTAGATTTTATTTGATGTTATGGTGGATTAATGTATTGATAAATGTGATAGTTCAACGTTGGTGTGGATGGCAAAAAACTGGAACCTGAGAGTAATGTTCTCTTGGCCTCTATTGAGAACATGCAGCATCATGTGACCTTGGATGTTTTACACGGTACACGCAACTCAATTAGCTGATTTTATAATGAAATGCATGTTTTTATAATCAAATGCATCCCTAAATTTTTCGGTCTTATCGGCTTTTGGACCTGTGCAAAAGATTGCTATGTTTGACAAGAATGGAGGAGTTCATGCTTTAATTCAGTATCCAGGTGCGTGATGTTGCAAGAAATACTGACATTCGTCATAGTTTTGTATATTTAGCAGCCCCCTATTTCTAGAAGTTTAACCATTTAGAGGTTAAATCTTGACAGATGTCCAAACCGTCGTTGTTGCAAAGAGAGCTCTCGAGGACACTACATTTATGATAACGGAATTTGTAAGCTTCACGACACACTGATCTGAGTATTAAGGTATACATTCTCTTTCCATGAACAGATGTTCTGTCACACTTGCATATTTTTTTTATGAGAAAGTACTGCAAATGATGTTGCTGAAAGTTACGATGCTGAATTGGTTCACTCAAGAACTTCTCAACATTCAAATACTTCTGTGGGTTCCCACAGATGGCATAAATGTGTTGAAGCTTCAGTTTAACTCTGTACCGCTTATCTTTCAAGCGGATGATGCAAAATGTTTGGTCTTGAAAAGCACTTCATTTATTGATTGTTTTTTTTATTTGTTTTGGGTGGAAGATCTGAGAAACCTTATGCTTGCTAAAATTCTTGACCTTATGAATGTATTGTTTGTAGTTAATATTCTCATCGTTTTTTCATTCTGCTTGGCTATTTTGTGTTTTTACTTTTCTGATGATTTGGCTATTCTGCATTATATATTTAGATTGTTCCTCTCTTTGTACGCGAGTTTGATCCTTTTTCCAGACTTGAAAAATGTTAGTTCAACGACAGTTTGATCCTCTAACATGTTAAAATTTATATATTTAGTTCAAGGACAGTTTGCATTCCCAAGATCAGCCTCGATCTCGCGCTAGGCCGCCTCCGCCAAAGGTTTGCCAAATTGATAGCTTCTTCCACAATTCACAAATCCCTGCCACAGAGAAGAGATTGAAGAATATGAGCAACAACCATGATGAGTGGTCTCTTTTTCTGGAAATATAAGTTAATGGGTTTTTCTCTGTTTGATCAAATTTCATGTTTAGTTACCCGTTCTTAGTCGATTTTCCGAGTGCATAAATTGTTTATTTCTTGCGTCATATTCTGTTTTAAATTTTGTCTTTTGGTGGCTTTGAAATGATGTGAAATAAGGTTCTATTCTTCCCGTTTTGCTTTTTATTTGAATAATGTTGTTGGTGTTGAGAACTACGAATATTTTTTGTTTGGCTGGAATGCTGACTAAATTCAAGAATAAGAGCAATAGGATTAAAGGGTTGAGTTTTCGCCCCAAGCGACCATGGATCCTTGCAAGACTTCACATTGGACTAGAGTGATCCAGTTGTGGGATTACAGGATGGGTACGCTCATTGATCGGTTTGACGAACATGAGGGCCCGGTCTGTGGTGTTCATTTCCATAATTCTGAGTCGTTGTTTGTGTCTGAAGGTAAATACTTATTCGATTTTTCAGCATGAACTTCTGTTTTTAGCTTTTGTTTTTAGGCTTCAATTTGCATGGACTTCTATTTTTAGCTTTTGTTTTTTCTTTTGTATTGCAAGAACTTCTATTTTTTCAGCTTCTTATCAACTTGAGCAGGTAAAATCAATTTCTCTTTTTTCCTTTCAAAATAAACCATCTAGAACAATAATACATTGGCCGGGAGTGTAGTTGTCTAAATTAATCTGTCTGTTTCAACTGTGAGCAGGTAAAATCAACTTCTATTCGTGTATTGTTAGTCATTGTTCTAGATTTTCATACTTAAGCATGAATCATTCTCATGCATTCATATAATATCTTAGTTTTGACTTAGGGAATGAATCTTTCTCAAACATTCATATAATATCTTAATTTTGACCTAGGGACTCAATTGTGAATTTTGAGTTAAATTTCTTAAACTGAACAATAGGGAATGTGGATTCTAAACTGGTTAGCTTATTTTTTACTTAAAATACATAGTTGGTCATTGTAGGGCTAAAATCCTACTTTTCATATTGTAGTTGTATGATGATTTGCGAAAGTTGAGTTGTATCAAAAGGTTAAAAGCTTACGTTTTTCTGTCAGGTTGCCTTTAAAATTCATGTTAGTGGTCATATAGAGAGCTTAGCTGATTTTTCTTCTTCTTTTTGACAGGTTGAGTAGTTTTGCTACATCTAGAGGGTGAGTGCTTTAAAGATGACATATGGAACTCATGATGATTTTACCTTTTGTCAAGCAAGTCGCAATTTTTTTGTTTGTCTTTGTTTTGAATTAACATGGGCTCTTTATGAACTTGAAGAGAAGTTAATCTGTCTGTTTCAAACGTTGATAGTGATAAGATTTAATCTCCATCATATCAGTAGGATATGTTTTAATTTGGGTGTAAATCATTTCATAACAAGTCACTTCACCTAAAAACTATGCTTCTTATACCTATTAAGTATTTCATATAACCGTTTTGTCTTTTAATTAGGCTGCATTTGCTTCAGTGACACGTAGGTTCAAGGACAAATGTGTGACAAAGTGAAGCCAACCATATATATGTTTAGAATTCAGGGAGTATGTTTAGAATTCAGGGAGTAGCACTATGAACAATATACAATAAGAATTCATCTCAAAAGTAAATCCAACCAATAACAATTAGAATGAAATGAGATAAGAATTCATCTCTAAAGTAAATCATTACGTAAGGATCCTGCACAAGAAGCCAACATAGTTTATCAGGTTCATTCGAAAGCTTCTTAAACATCCAAATCTCACATTCTTGGGAAGCCAAATGTAGAGATGATTAGAATTTAATAAGATAGTCTAATAGGTCAATATCACAATAGCCTACGAGATTGTTCTTGGAGATTAAGGAATAGTCATAACAAGTAAAAGTCAGTCGAGAACAATCTGCTTTAATAAAGATGAAAATACAAGGTTACAAACTTATTATATGCTCACGAGTTGATTTCATACAATTAAAGGAATTAAAAATATATGAAAATTTAAAGGAATATGCATACCTCATACACTTGATCTCTTAGAGCATGTGGGTCTGCATTCAATTCTAATTTCACTTCTCTTGCCTACAATGAAGTTATAATACACCGACGTTCATCCTCAAAACCATCCAATAAACGAAAAAATGGTAAGATTACGCATTTCATACGCGCGGGTTTCCGAGTCTAGTATAGATTGTAAAAATTCTTAAACATGATGACGCATCAATAGCCCAAATTCCCAACAAGTATTCCACATAATTGCCTCTTCAACTTGCACAGATTCCGATTTGTAGCTTGCAACACTTGACCAAAACATAATTTGAAATTTAACAATGACAATACCCATTGTAATATAATACAAAGAAGCAAAGACTTGGGAAATTTTCACAACTAATGACGTTGCAGGGAAGCACTAGCGGACTGAAGCCCATCAGGGAAATTGCATAACTTGGGGAGACCCTGAAAATACAGAAATTCAAGTGCAATCAAGGCCGGTAAACCATCCCATCCTGTCAGATCAAGTGTTTCACAGTTAAGAATGCTGAATTCTCTCACATTGGTCACCTCCAGCTTGTTCAGCTATCTCAATGCAACGAGAAGGCAGGAGTTCTGTAGCAGACGCCAAAGCCCTGCACCCGAGTTGGTGTCTTCTGCAGCAGAAACTGTTGCTGCTAGGCCTGCAGCAACAGAGAGTGCGGCGTGCATATGAGCGTTTTATGCTCTTGCCCTGCCTTTCTTCTTCGTTCATCCAGTGGGGTAGCTCAAAGCCAGATGGATCACATTAGCAGCTCAAGAAGCTCAACTCTACCTATAGGGTTCAGATTAGTCTGCAAACTCAAATTCGTCCAAATCCAAATTGGTAGAAAATATAGCAAAATCTATTTGTTCTGTACTCTTAATCTTATACAAACAAATAACACATTCAGATAAGTTCATATGAGTACAAAATTCAGGAAAAACTAGCTCTCTTTGAAAAATTCAGGAACGGATTTGAGAGGTAAGCAAGTTCATTTGTTAACAGTGGGAAGCTCATGAGTTATCACTAGCAAGTTCATCCTGGATTATAAATATATAATCCTCACAATGCACATATCAAGAATCATTAAAATTCATAAGAGAATTGACTGAAGATACTAGTGTTCATTGAAGTCCAATGTACATTAAGAACCTAAAGTCCAATGCAACAACCACAGTGAGGTTCATGAACCGGTAGATAATCAAGGACAACATTGTTAGTACAAATATACGCGATCACATGCTGATAAAAGGAAGAAAAAATCATATTGAACCTAGACAGTTGTAAGAAAGTATAACTAAATAGAAACAAGTTCAGTAGATCAAGTTCACATAGATATGACTAAAAACTAGAGCTTGGTTCATGAAGACTAGTATATAGGTTCATGATTTTTCAGTATAGGTTCATTATCCAACGGCTCGTGAAAGCATTGAAACGGAGAAAAAACAAAAACTTTCTTTCTTGCCAAGAAAAGTTAAAGAGGGACTTCTCTAGAAATTCCCCTTTCTTCCTTCTTCTTCCTGAAACTTCCACGGCCTCCTCGAATGATCATCGTCTCGCGATCAGCCATGGCCTTGCTTCCGACGTGATGGTTTTCTCCGTCGGTTCTGGCCGTGGCTCAGGTAAGTATTTCTATCCTTTTTCTTCTTCTCCCAAATCTCCCTATACAACTCTTATCCACACTCTTCTCTACAACTCCAACCAAAACTGTGGATTATTCCACACCCACAACTATACACAACTTCCTTATCAATCTTTGGATCTCTACTGGTTCGAATTGACAACAAAATCTAGGTACAGTAAACGAAGTCTGGTTTGCAAAAATAACTGGTTTGCAAAGAAGAAGTAAGTAAGGGGAATTTCTACGTTCTTCTTCTTCCATCCTCTCCACCGCCTTGTACATAACCATGGACTTCTGATCGGCTCGCTTCACCAAAATTGGGGCAAACTGGCAACTTCAAACAAGGACTTCAGGTATGATCACTTATCTACTTGATTAATTTCTCCTTCTCTGTTTCAATCCAGTGATCGTATTCATTATACCTCTTACAACCAGGGTCATACTACCGCTAATAATTCTACCCTATCTTCTATTCCGTTAATTTCCAGTCTAGGATGCTTGTCTAATTCTAGGGTTGATTGGCTTCATTCCAACAGTAATTGGTCTCAATTTATTCTTAATAAGGATTTTAGTTACTTGCTTAGGTACCCTCATGGCTGCTATTTTGAAGATGTTTTCTTCATTAAAAGTTTAAATCTTAATTTGTACATTACTGGTATTAAGCATGATACAAATTTTGTCTCCTTTCCTATATATATTTGTTGGAATGTAATCAACTGCGGGCAGCCTTATAATAGCAACTATTACACTGTCTCTCTATTTACAGTACTCTGGCATATCTCTTCCATGGTGTGTAAAATTATTTACTGTTTCCTTATCTCCAAATTGATGCTTTATTTTTGTTTTACCAAAATTTTCTATAACAATGTCCACTTCTCTTATTTCTTCAAAATCTGTGTTTATGACACTATGAGTTTAAGTCCACTTCATACTCAGGACAACTTTTTAAAGGGGTTTTTTATCTTTGGTTGTTTGAAGATGTCTAAATCTATCAATAAGTATGAGTTGAATCTTTATCCTCTTCTTTTATACACTATTTTGATAGGCAGCATCTTTGCGCAACCTTATTCTGATAACTCTTATACTGTCATTTTGATATCTGTGATCTGGCCCAAGAGGAATTACAGTTTCTTTATTTACTATGTTTACTGTAACCAAGTTCACATCTCTTGCCTTTTCAGATTATGCTTTCATGGCAATGTGAGTTTAATTGATGTTTCTTCCATCTTTTTTTCCTCTAATATTATTAATGTCAGATCTTTCTTATGGTTTAATTTTAATTTCATCAAGTATCCCTACTCATATACTAGAACCCCTGGTTTTGTGCATAATCATAGATACAGGCATAGCAACAATCTTTTCCCGCCCGCTACTGTTTACTGTAAAAATTGGGAGTTCCAAGTGTATGATCCGTTTACTCAGCATGAATGCATCTTAATTTTACAGTCTCCTAACAATCATTTTAATTGTACTGGTCACACTTACCAGAGTCTTAATTCCTTTTGTAAGTGCCTCGTGTTGGAACTGATTTTGACTGGACTTCCGGGCACTTTTCTGGTGGGCTGCGGTCACCGGTTGTGCCGGATTATGGGAGCGTTGGCTTCGTCTCCGCAAGCACTACGCCGTAGTGTACTCACACGTCAAAATCGGGTTCCGTTTGAATGAGAAATGAAGGCTCAAAGTTGGTTGCTTGACTAAGTTCAAAGAACAATTTTGGAGCTGAATTTTGATGTGGGTTTTGTCCCACGTCGAAAATTGGGGTGGAAATATGAAGGGTTTATATACCCCAAACCCCATACCCTTGGTAAGCCCTTGGGAGAGGTATGGAGAGAGGACACGGGGGCCCTCGCGCGGTCCGTCCGTCCGGTCCTGGTCCGTGGTCCGTGGCTCGTCTCGTGGAATGGGCCGTAGGCCCAAGCAGCTTAGCTTCTTTTTGAAGTGGGCTGGATCTGGAAGTTGGGCTTCCAGATTAGGTTTTGGACTGCCTCGTTGGGGACGCCCAACAGAGTCAGCAACCTCCTCCACGTTTTGCTCCACTTACTCCACAACTGACTCCCACCTCAGTGGTGTCGTCAGTTCCGAGATTGTCTCCTCTAACAAACCCATATTCTCTATTTAAGAGAGATCTGGTGCTCATTCTTAGAGATCCGAAAATTCACAGCAATCCTATCTTCCTTTCTTCTTCTTCTTTTCTGAGAGTACAACACAGATACTGGTTCGTTGGCTTCTGCTTTTGATTGTGCGAAACAGAAGAGCTCGCAGTTGTATCCTGGGATTCTCAACGCCGGTTACCGTCACATATACGGGGCGTTACAGAATTAAGGACAGAGATTATTTCTCGCCTCTGCAGATCAAATTCGAGATAAACCTTCGGTAAACTTCTACCTTGATTCTGTTCTTTTGTTTATTCTTTACAGATTGTTCAAACAGCGGATTACAGGTCCTACAATCTTAATTCTGTAAAATTTTATCATGTCGCTAACAATCTGTTTGAGTTTTAAAGGAACAGAAAGTTACATCCCGAAGAAAATTGTCTGTACCGCGTACAGTTTCGAATCTGTGTTCAGATTCGAGTAAAAAACGAAAATTACTATTCATAATTGTGAGGTTGCTGTTGTATTACAGAACCAGGTTGCTGTTGTATTACAGAACCGAAAAACTGTGTTTATAGTTCACAGATTTCTGATTCTGTTTTTACTGATTGCAGAATCTGTGTTTTACAGTTCGCAGGAATTCAGATCTGTTTTACAGATTCGTGATTTCTGGAATTTTTTACAGTTCGCAGGAATTCAGTTCTGTTTTACAGATTCGTGATTTTTGGAATTTTTACAGTTCGCAGGAATTCAGTTCTGTTTTACTGATTCGTGATTTCTGGAATTTTTACAGTTCGCAGGAATTCAGTTCTGTTTTACAGATTCGTGATTTTCTGGAATTTTTACTGGTTTACAGATTCTGTGTTTACAGATTCGTGAATTACTGGTTCTGAGTTTGACAGATTCACAGATTCTGGTTCTGTAATTTTTTACAGTTCGCAGATTGCTGGTTTCTGCGTTTACAGTTCTGCAGAAAACTGTGTTTTTTCAGATTTTGAAATCTGTTTTTGCAGAGTTACTTCTAAGTCATACTAATATTTGTTTGTCATTTTGAACGGATACAATGACTAACGGAGATGAGAAAACTGCTGCTGACGCTGGAAAGGTCACTGAGTCGCCCCGAATTCAGTTTGGGACCATGCCTCTCGATCAGGCTCAGATACTGGATAGGGTTCAAGTTCAGAACAGTCCGAGTCATGAGAGTCTGATCAAGGAAACCCCCCCCCCCCGGTCGTCCAAGTGGATGTGCCACCAGTGCCTCTTCATCCGGCTGAACCGAGTCATCCGGCTGAAACGAGTCATCTGGCTCAACCTCTTCATCCGGGTCAAATGAGCCATCCGGGTCAAATAAGCCATCCGGGTCAAATGAGCCATCCTGGTCAAATAAGCCATCCGGGTCAAATAAGTCATCCGGGTCAAATGAGTTATCCGGGTCAAACAAGTCATCTAGTGGATCTGTCTGATGTTCAGTTGCCTCATCTGTATGTTCCCCACAGACCTTATGTGACAACTATGCCGAACACAATTCATGCTGGGATCCTATCCGAAAAATTTGACGGGAAAAGGTTCAAAATATGGTCTCAGAAGATGGAGTTCTTCCTGAGCATGCTGGGTCTGGACAGGTTCTTGAAGGAGGGGAAACCTAGGTTCTCCCCACATGACACTGATGCTCTATCTGATTGGGCGAAAGGGGACTATGCATGCAGAGGATATCTAACTCATCGCATGATTGACTGCTGTACAAGGTCTACTGTAACCATAACACCGCTAAGGAATTGTGGGATACTTTGACAAAGAAGTACAAGACACAGGATGCTGGCTCAAAGAAAGCGGCAGTAGCAAAGTTTCTGAACTACAAGATGGTAGATTCAAAGTCAGTCGTGGAACAGGTTGAAGAACTACAACTGATCGTCCATGAAGTGATCTCGGAAGGAATGACCAAAGGAGTGGTGGTACGATACATGTGCCACTAGACACATCTGCTCGGATAAGAGATTGTTTACCACTTATCAGAAAAGCCGAACAGAAGAGAAGCTCTTCATGGGAAACTCTGCGACATCCAAAGTTGAAGGTATTTGGAAGATCGTGCTCAAGATGACTTCTGAGAAGGAGCTGACTCTCAACAATGTGCTTCATGTGCCAGACATTCGAAAGAATCTGATCTCGGGGACTCTTCTCAACAAGAATGGGTTCTGTGTCAAGTTTGTGTCTGATAAGTTAGTTCTTTCTAAGAATGGGATTTATGTGGGGAAGGGTTATGTGAAGGATGGGCTGGTCAAAATGAATGTAATGACAGTCCTTCCCAAAAAGGTTGTAACTGATGTTTCAGTGAATGAGAATAATCCTATTGCTTATGTCGTTGAGTCTTTTAATATTTGGCATGAAAGATTGAGACATTTTAATTATAAATCTATAAGTAGACTAATAAGCATGAACATGATTCCAAAATGCAAAACAAGTAAAGACAAATGTGAAGTATGCGTACAAGCGAAACTCACAAAAATGCCATCACCCCATGTAGAGAGAACAACCGAACCTCTAGGACTAATTCACACTGATTTATGTGATTTAAAGTTCGTGCAAACTAGAGGCGGTAAGAAGTACTTTGTAACCTTCATAGATGATTGCACACGATATTGTTATGTATATCTGTTACATAGCAAAGATGAAACTTTGGAAAAGTTTAAAGAATACAAGTTGGAAGTTGAGAACCAACTTAGTAAAAAGATTAAAATGATCCGAAGTGATAGAGGAGGCGAGTATAGTGAACCATTTAATGCATTCTGTAGAGAACATGGAATCGTTCATCAAACTACTGCGCCTTACTCACCTGAATCTAACGGGGTTGCGGAACGAAAGAACCGAACTCTCAAAGAAATGATGAATGCAATGCTGCAAGAATCTGGGTTATCCCAGAACATGTGGGGGGAAGCGCTGCTAACCTCCAACTACATTCTCAACAAAATACCGCATAAGGTGACTGGAAAGACGCCTTATGAGTTGTGGAAAGGTAATGTACCTTCATACAAATACCTTAAAGTGTGGGGGTGCCTAGCAAAAGTGGCGGTACCACCCCCTAAGAAGGTCTCAATAGGACCAAAAACCATTGATTGTATCTTCATCGGGTATGCACACAATAGTAGTGCGTATCGTTTCTTGGTATACAAGTCTGATATACCAAATATACATGCGAATACAATAATGGAATCAAGAAATGCATCCTTCTTCGAAAACACGTTCCCGTGTAAGGATAAAGAGAATCCGAAACGGACTCGTGAAGAAGGCGAAGCAAGCACTTCTGTTCAACCAACAGAAGAGGACAATGATGAACCTAGACGTAGCAAAAGAGCTAGAAAGGAAAAATCATTTGGTCCTGATTTCGAAATGGCTTATCTTTTGGAAAATGAACCTAGAACATTCAAAGAAGCCATGTCAACACCAGATGCACCTGCTTGGAAGGAAGCGGTAAAAAGTGAAATCGACTCCATTATGCAAAATCATACATGGGAGTTAGCTGAGTTGCCATCCGGTTCGAAAGCTCTTGGGAGCAAATGGATTTTCAAAAGAAAATTAAAAACCGATGGCTCAATCGATAAGTACAAGGCTAGGCTTGTGGTACAAGGATTTAGGCAAAAAGAAGGCTTGGATTTCTTTGACACCTACTCTCCAGTAACGAGAATAACTTCAATAAGAATGCTAATAGCCATTGCAGCTATACGCAATCTAGAAATACATCAAATGGATGTAAAAACAGCTTTTCTAAATGGAGAACTAGAAGAGGAAATTTATATGAAACAACCTGAGGGTTATGTTGTCCCTGGACAGGAACACAAAGTGTGTAGACTTGTGAAATCCTTATATGGACTTAAGCAAGCTCCTAAGCAGTGGCACGAAAAATTTGACCAAGTAATGATGTCAAATGGTTTCAAAATAAATGAATGTGACAAATGTATCTATGTCAAGGAAATTGCAAAAGGATACATTCTGTTGTGCCTATATGTGGATGACATACTCATCATAGGTAACAACAATGACATGATCAAACAAACCAAGAACATGCTTAATGGAAAGTTTGACATGAAAGACTTGGGACTAGCGGATGTGATCTTAGGGATCAAAATATTTAGACATTTAGAAGGAATAGTCTTGTCTCAACAACATTACGCTGAGGCGGTACTTGAACGATTCAAGAACTATTCAAATGGGATTGCAAAAAGTCCGGTGGACCCACATCTCAAACTGAAGAAAAACTCGGGTAATGGCATATCACAGTTAGAGTATGCTCGTGTGATAGGAAGTCTTATGTACTTGACAAATTGTACAAGACCAGACTTAGCACATGCTGTCAACGTACTGAGTAGATATACCAGTAATCCAGGACACAATCACTGGAAAGCAATAACTCGAGTATTAAACTACTTGCGACATACTCGGAGTTACGGGCTGCACTATGGAAGATATCCAGCCACTCTGGAAGGCTATAGCGATGCTAACTGGATATCGGATTCAAAGAACTCAAAATCCACCAGTGGGTATGTATTCACGCTGGGTGGTGCAGCTGTATCATGGAAATCCTCAAAACAAACGTTATTGGCCAGATCCACAATGGAATCTGAGTTCATTGCTTTAGACAAAGCAGCTGAAGAAGCAGAATGGCTTCGAAACTTTATGGAGGATATTCCTTTGTGGGAAAAACCAGTGCCAGCTTTAGGTGTACACTGTGATAGTCAATCGGCTATCTCTCGGGCACTGAACACAATATATAATGGTAAGTCTCGCCACATAAGACGACGACATAAAACCATAAGACAACTGCTCTCAACTGGTGTAATCTCAATCGATTATATCAAGTCAGCTGACAACTTAGCAGATCCGTTCACTAAGGGATTGTCAAGAGAGCAAGTTGTAAAGTCATCTAGAGGAATGGGTTTAAAGCCTATGACTAAAGAGGATGCTTGATGGCAACCCTACCTAAGTGATTGGAGATCCCAAGAAATAGGTTCAAGGGGAAAACAAATTCAAGACGAATCTAGAAGCGCACTTGGAGATATTATATCTTCTTCCCCAGTTCCTAGGATGATAAAAGTGCGATGGCAAAGTAGAGGTTAAGCATTTGCTTTTAATGATTCCATAAACTTTGAAAGAACAAAGTAGGGTATTGGTAATACCATTTATGGTCAATCACCTTATGAGTGTGAAATGGGGCCGTTTCTAGGAGAAAGAAGAGAGGCTGCTTTCTCCAACTTCACTCATGAATAACCAGGGATGTTCACGGCCAAAATGAACACAATCAAGAACCTAGTTCTGTGAGAAGATGAAACTGTGTGATAGTTATTGTCTAGGTTTACGTCAAAGTCCGGGTGGTTCAAAACATCATGTTCACTACCTGGTCGAGTAAATCCGATAGCAACTCACAATGGGTGGTTCAAGGCTGAAAAACGCCACCAGCTCAGATGCAGTGATTCTTCGCCCGTACTCTCAAAAATTTCTGTCTGTCTTGTCTAAGCACGTGTAATAGAATCATTTCTATTCATGTGGGGGATTGTTGGAACTGATTTTGACTGGACTTCCGGGCACTTTTCTGGTGGGTTGCGGTCACCGGTTGTGCCGGATTATGGGAGCGTTGGCTTCGTCTCCGCGAGCACTACGCCGTAGTGTACTCACACGTCAAAATCGGGTTCCCTTTGAATGAGAAATGAAGGCTCAAAGTTGGTTGCTTGACTAAGTTCAAAGAACAATTTTGGAGCTGAATTTTGATGTGGGTTTTGTCCCACATCGAAAATTGGGGTGGGAATATGAAGGGTTTATATACCCCAAACCCCATACCCTTGGTAAGCCCTTGGGAGAGGTATGGAGAGAGGACACGGGGGGCCCTCGCGCGGTCCGTCCGTCCGTCCGGTCCGTGGTCCGTGGTCCGTGGTCCGTGGTCCGTGGTCTCGTGGTCTCGTGGAATGGGCCGTAGGCCCAAGCAGCAGCTTAGCTTCTTTTTGAAGTGGGCTGGATCTGGAAGTTGGGCTTCCAGATTAGGTTTTGGACTGCCTCGTTGGGGACGCCCAACAGAGTCAGCAACCTCCTCCACGTTTTGCTCCACTTACTCCACAACTGACTCCCACCTCGGTGGTGTCATCAGTTCCGAGATTGCCTCCTCTAACAAACCCAGATTCTCTATTTAAGAGAGATCTGGTGCTCATTCTTAGAGATCCGAAAATTCACAGCAATCCTATCTTCCTTTCTTCTTCTTCTTTTCTGAGAGTACAACACAGATACTGGTTCGTTGGCTTCTGCTTTTGATTGTGCGAAACAGAAGAGCTCGCAGTTGTATCCTGGGATTCTCAACGCCGGTTACCGTCACATATACGGGGCGTTACAGAATTAAGGACAGAGATTATTTCTCGCCTCTGCAGATCAAATTCGAGATAAACCTTCGGTAAACTTCTACCTTAATTCTGTTCTTTTGTTTATTCTTTACAGATTGTTCAAACAGCGGATTACAGGTCCTACACCTCGTTATCTATGCCTCGTTATCAATTTGTAAAACGTCTTCCTCTCATCATCATCTCTATAGTTCACATAGGTGGCGCTATATTAAACTTGGAAAAACTCACTTACCCTGCATGGCCTCACTGGAATGACACGAGGCAGCAACTTGTTATGCCTTTTCTTTATAATTCCTGGCAATTCATTCTATTCATAATCAAAGTCATTTACAATTTTAACCTTGTGTTAGATATGTATGTTTTTATATTTTTTGATTCCAAACTGAAATATCCCTCCCTCTTATATATACCGACAACTTACAACACTGCCTTTTACAACCTGCTCAAACTTATCCTTACTTCCTTTTCCTTCGGAAGATTGCCACTATATACATAGTTGATATTATTTATAATAATGGCTATAATAAATCAAAAGGACTAATTCACATCTCTCAAATCTCGTACAAAATCTCTATGAATTATCATATTCAATTTCATACAGGTTTACGTGTCAGAATTCCTCTCATCATCATCACTTCTACTAGTAGCATAGGTGTCAACAGAATAAGATGGGTAAAACCCACTACTATTGCATGGATACATTTGATTGATACGAGACAACTCCTTGGGTTATCCAACTCGAATATACACTAGCATCTTCATAATCTAGTTATCACTATTATTTATAAGATTAACCACACTTTAAAACAACAGTTAAAGTTAATAATTTATCTCAAACAGATCCACTTACCCCAACTATATATATTGAATACCTATGACATGTCTCAAACAATGAGTACTACGTTTGTATATTTCAACCCAATGAACTTTAACCCATGCCCCTTTCTCTTTACGAAATTTGGTAAGGATAATTCCACAAACAAAAACATTTTATTCTTAACACGTTTATATGAATATAGCTTATTGGAACTGTAGAGGGGTCCGTCGACCTCATTTTTGGACTGAAATATCCTATATTAGAAAGAATCAAGCTTTGGATATGCTTTGTTTAGCGGAAACAAAATTTAATGAAGTAACCAATTCCTGGCAAACATTGGTTTTAAAAAGGTAATCATATCACCGGCAGATGGGACTAAGGGAGGCCTTTGGTTATTATGCACTAATTTTATCAAAGCTAACTATTTAAGTTTAAAATTTCATAGCAATAATACAATTATTATTAGTTATGATGAACCTTCTAAAAATTTTGTTATGATTTTCATCTATGCTCCTAGTAGAGAATCCCAGAAATAGGACTACTAGAATTTTATAGCGCAAATTATAAATTCACACATAGAGCTGGTTTTAATAATGGGGGATTTTAACGATATTCTTACACCAAACGATAAATTAGGTGGAGCCCAAGTTAATGCTTCTAGATTGACACGATTAAATACGTTTGTTAATACACATGGTTTAATTGACCATAATATAATAGGATTCCCATATACTTGGAAAAGGTATAATAGTAACACTAATGAAATTACTTTTGAAAGATTGGATAGAGTATTGTTTCAACCAAACTTAATTAATTACTTTAGTAAGATCACATTACAACATCTTCCTTTTACAACTTCTGACCATTGCTGTATTTTACTTCAACTCGGAAAAAAAATATATACAAAAAATAACTCTTTTAGATTTGACAATAACTGGGCCAAAAACAAAACATACAAGAATTTAGTACAAAGAATTTGGTCTTATCATTTCAATGGATCTCATACATTTAAATTATTCATGAAACAAAAGCAGTTAAAAAATGAGACTAAAATATGGACAAAGACTAATGATAATAATATTTTTCAACAACTAAAAACAACTGCAGAGAGACTAAGAAAAATAGAGAATGAATGCTTTCAAAACCGTAATACTATAATGACAGAACATTACAACAAAATGTTGACAAAATACAATAAACTTTTAGATTTCCAACATTCGTACTGGAAACAGAGAGCGAAAATTAAACATTATAATGATAAGGATAAAAATACTAAATATTTTCAGACATCGGCTAAAATAAGAACATTCAAACAAAAAATACTTTGCTATGAATCCTTAGATGGAATAAAATACTCAAAACAAGACGAGATTATGACAAATTTAACTAAGGACTTACAACTAAGATATCAACCTCTTCATTCAATAGACCTAAGAGACAAAGACTTTAAAATTATTCCTAAACTAATAACAGAAGAAGATAATGTACAACTTTGTGTACCTCCCACGTATATTGAAATAAGAAATGTCGTATTCCAACTCCCACATAATAAAACACCGGGCCCAGATGGTTATAATGCTGAATTTTACCAATCCTTTTGGTCAACTGTAGGTCCATCAGTTATTAGTTCAATCAAATCAATTTTCCACTCTGGTATAATGTTATCGGATTGTGCACAATCGTTTATTGCGCTTATTCCAAAGGTGGACAATCCAACAACAGTTAACCATTATAGACCCATAAGTTTGTGCACAACTTTGTACAAAATAGTAACTAAAATACTTGCCAACCGATTACAAAGTCTTTTGCCCAAATTAATTCATCCCTGTCAAGGAGCATTTGTCCAAAATAGATCTATATTCGATAACATCTTTATTGCACATGAAGTTTTTCATTCTTTTCATAATAGGAAAAAGGGGATGGATGACACTAAAACTAGATATGGAAAAGGCATATGATAAAATACAATGGCCTTTTATAGTAAAAGTATTAGAATCATTTGGTTTTGATAATAAATGGATTAATTTAGTTATGACATGTATCAAATCAGCCTCGTTCTCAGTTCTAGTTAACAACGAGCCTGGTCCTGTATTTAAACCTAAATGTGGTCTTAGACAAGGTGATCTTGTTGCCCCATTTATATTTATCTTAGCTATGGAATATCTTGCAAGAACATTGCAAAAAGAGACAGAAAAAACAAATCATAGAGTTGGCATACAACTAAATAAGAATGGTATGCGCATTCCGTTTCTCTGCTTTGTCGATGATACCATTATTTTAGCAAATGCTAATATGAAAAATATGATATACATAAAGAACCTTTTACAAAAATTTACTGATTTATCGGGCTTGGCTATCAACTATAACAAAAGTTCTTTCCAAACGTCAACAAATATCTCTAGCATTCAAAGACAACGATTAGCCTCTATTATGAATTTACAACCTACGAATGCTATGGAAAAATATTTAGGAATCCCTATTGTTAGGGGAAGAGTACGAAATGATACTTTTCAATATGCGATACAAAGTATGCAAAACCAACTTTCATCATGGAAAGCTAATACTATTTCCCAAGCAGGTAGAGCAATCCTAATTCAGTCTAACATACAATCTAAAGCAAATCACTTAATGCAATGTTTCTACCTTCCAAAGGGTGTTTGTAAGGAAATGGATAAAATTAATAAGAAGTTCTTTTGGAATAATTCAAACCCAGGATTTAGGCCAATTACAAATTGGAATAACATTTGTAAGCCTAAGGATTTAGGTGGATTAGGGATCCATACTACAGAAAATCTCAATAAAGCGCTACAACAAAAATTGCTTTGGAAATTGGCAACAAAAAAGAGTAATATATGGGCGACTATTATTAGCCAAAAATATCTTAAAGAAAGATCTATATTTGATTATAAAAAGAAGACAAAACAATCTTGGCAGTTTTCCAGACTCTTACACTTACGGGATGACTTTATTAAAGGTATAGAATGGAACCTAGGTAATGGAAAGACTATTAAATTTTGGAAGGATAAGTGGATACATAACATTGATATCAGACAATATTATGATAGTACAAAATGTCAAGAATCGGAAACTATATCTGAATATATAACCTCCGATAAAGAATGGAATATACCAAGACTAAATGAGATTTTACCCCAGCAAATAGTTTCTCATATTACTAAAATTTATATTCCACAAAATGATATACATGACAAATTAATCTGGAATCAAACTGCAGATGGAAAATGTAGTACATCGTCAGCTAGAAAACTATATACCATGAATGTCCCGTCTGATAATGCGGATCTCTTCAATTGGATTTGGAAATTAGAAATTCCACCCAGAATACAGAACTTCTTATGGAAAGCAGTGTCTGATAATCTTTCAACAACAGATAGATTAAACAGGTATTATAACCGAGTACCACCATATTGCTCATTATGTAATTTTCACAATGAAACAAGAGATCATTTTTTCTTTGAATGCGGTTATATCAAATCGCAAATACATAAACTAGAATTAATAACAGGAACAAAGTTTGAAATTGATGTTAAAGATAAATTTGAAACAACATTAACAAAAATTATCTATGATTATAAAAATAATAATCATAAAATCGAATGTCTAATATTCTTATGGTATCAGGTATGGTTACACAGAAATGCAATCATCTTTAGAAATGAAAGGGTCTTAAAAGAAGGTATTGCTCAGGAGGCCTATTCCCAATATAGGCAATAGGAAAACGCAATAAAATCTGTAAAAGGACCCAAATCCAAAACAAAAAGAAACAGAAATAAATCACACAACAAACAATGGATTGCTCCACCCAATAATTGGATAAAGATTAACTTCGATGGGTCTTTTAAACAAAACAACCAATCTATGATAGCTTGTATAGCTAGAAACAATAGAGGACAAATTCTTGATATTTATAGTAAACATACTCAATCTTTATCAGCTTTCAGACGGAGGCGCAAGCAATGTTAATGGCTACAAAGTTAGCAATAAAACTAAAATATAAATATGTCATTTTGGAAGGTGATAATCTTACTGTGATTAATGCAGCAAATAAGATATGGAAAGTCCCGTGGGATATCAAAAATATCCTCTGGGATGCGCAACAAAACTTATTTTTTTTTTATAATTGTAAAATTCTACATTGCTTTCGAGAGGCTAATAAGGCAACAGATTTTCTGACTTGCCCGGATAAAACCCCTCATTTCATTAAAGCAGTTTTAAACTGCAATCCTGACTCAACTTTTTCTGCTGAGTATCTTAACGGTATTAGGCCACACCTGTTGGCTTCCCCTCTGTACCCTTTATATCAACCGTTTTTCCGGATCATCGTTGTCGATGGTCAGGGGTGGTCATCCCGTAGTGGATGACACCCCGAGTCTTGCCTAGTAGCAAAAAAAAACAATTCACAACAACTACAAAAGACTAAAGTTGTCCACAAATAATATGTAAAACAACAACCATGTGATCCATATAAAATATACCTTGATATAATCTTGCACGTTATTCATCCTTGTCTCGATAGGCTGTATTAGGTCAGCAAACTGCAAATTCCTACACACAGTTCACAAGTTCATCATACAAGCTGTTTTTATCACACCAGAACGCATGGTTGTTAGGATCGTGATCCGGATCGTAGGATCTTACGATTCTACGATCTTAAATTTACAAAACGATCCCGATCCTATGTAGGATCGGACCCATGTCAGGATCGGAAGTAGGATCGTAGGATCGAAAGTAGGATCGTATAGGATCGTACGATCCTATGATCATGATCGCAAATGCAAGATTTACCTCATTTTTACTGATTTTTTTTACTGAACTACTTCTGTAACTGAATTTTTCTTGAACTAAATTTATTTTCAATGCTATTTAGGTGCATACAAAGAAGAGAAATATTTTAAACGCACAAAAGATTTATGATTTGCAATGTAAACCTTAAACTGAAGCAAAAAAAATAAAAGTGAAATTGTTTACACAACACTAATGAATTTTTCTTGAACTAAATTTATTTTTCAATGACATTCTCTCTCAGTTTGTCGAGAATGCCGAGCAATTTGTAATCAATGGCGACGACAAGAATGGTATTACATTATGTGTTGCTTCTAGTGAGCTTAATGATTCTCGAAACATAAAAATATAGCTTGTAGAAGGTAATGGAAATGGATTGACTTGACAGTGATCATTCAGGTCACGAATATGATGATGTGTTGTTGATGACGTGAACTTTTACGAAGAATAATTTTAATAGTTTATTCATTATTTAGATTGATGACTAGAAGTTGTAATACTTAGAAACAATATATTTCTTGATTTTGAAAAATTGTAAACTTTAATTAATCCTCGTACAACTATTTTTAACTATGTATGACACTAATATCGATCGTATGTGAGTAAAAGTGTTTTTTTTTGTAGTACTTTTACTAGAAAGTCATGTCATAGTCATATTTTATCATTTTCATCGCTCATTTTCTAAAATCGTAGGATATCCTACGATCCGATCCTACCGATTCGATCTTACCCCCTCTCCGATCCAAAGTAGGATCCCAATCCTGACAACCATGCCAGAACGGCTAAGGAGCAAATCTGAAGCTAACCCCTCCATCAAAAGAACAAATAAAGATCATGCATAAATCTATACTGATGATCATCATAATTTCAAGCAAGTAGCCATGTACTGAAAGAACAACATAAAATTCTAGTTTCCAAGCATTTCAATGATCAAATTGTGCAGTAAAGCTGTAAAAAAAAAATCAGACCCAATTTGAACGTTCCAATACAAAACCAACATAAGATTCAGCTGAGGAACAACATATAAAACCGGTATCTCTCCATTAAGAGAACAAATACAACAACAACATCAATTCCCATTTATCCCGAAAAACGGGGTATGAGGTGGTCGGGATTGATATTTCCTTACCCCAACAGATTGGGAGGAAGTAATCGATATGACCTAACAAAACATGGGAAAACCCGAAGAGCTAAAAAACCGAAAAACAGAAAGGTCAAGACAAAGTAAAAGATAATACGGCTCCAACCCCAAGTAAAAAGATACACCACTCCAAGACACCCAGATCAAACTTCAGTAACTCGAATCCTTTCCCTCCACAAAGCTTTGTCTTGAGTCACGTCAATCGAAAGCTCCAGAGCGGCGAGGTCCTTGCGGATGACCTCCATCCAACTCTTCTTTGGTCGCCCTCTACCCCGACGGTAGTCCCCCAACACCAGAACTTCACAACTGCGAACTGGTGCACCAAGTGGCCTCCTTTGAACGTGGTCAAACCATCGAAGTCTAGATTCTCGCAACTTATCTTTAATACTAGATACTCTGACTTTTCCTCGAATCACTTCATTTCGAATTCTATCCAATCTAGTATGACCACACATCCAGCGTAGCATTCGCATCTCAGTTACCATAATTTGTTGCTCCTGAGCCACAGTAACTGGCCAACATTCGCCCCCATAAATCATCGCTGGTCTAACTACCATCCTATAGAATTTACCTTTCAACCTAAGGGGGACTTTCTTGTCACACAAAACTCTAGAAGCCTGTCTCCAACGAGGCCAACCTATCTGAATCCTGGACTTGATGTCCTCATCTACTCCTCCATCTCTCTGCAAGATAGAGTCTAAGTACTTAAAGAGTCTCTCACGCACACAAAAGACTCTCCAAACAGCAGCCCTACATCCCTGTCTGACGAAACTCCAAAATCAAATTTCACATACTCGGTCTTGACTCGAGTCAGTCTGAGGCCCTTTGATTCTAAAACTGCTCTAGTAAGGCTAAAAATACAAAAAAAACGGCCTTTATTGATCAAAATGTGCAGGAAAGGTTACGAAATTACTTCAGACAGATTCGGCTGAGAAACAGCTTACCTGCTTCTTGATCAACATAGGGCCATCACAAACTCCCACCACAACACGATCCCTCGCCACCTCTGCAGCAGCATGAAATCAAAGAGTTTCCACCATTAGAGCATAATCAAGATTATGAAATTGAAAATGAAAAGAGGAAGTAAAGTGGCAACCTTGAGAAAAAGATGGTGCCCTTTGTGTAAGGGGTCGAAAGTGCCGCCGAGAACAACGGCTCCGAACGAATTCGGGGGAGAAAGGCAACGACAACAATTGCCACCGCACAAGCAAGACTCAGTATAACAACCAAGGGTAAATACTCAGGAACTGCAACAAACAGAAACTCAGGAACTTGCAAACCCTAAGAAACTCAGGCTCCAACTTCCCGACGCTCTCGATCGAGATCGTCTTCTACGACGCTCGAACAGAAGAGAAACTTTTGAATTCAATTCGAAACTTTGAAGTGCTGAACAGAAGAAGGAAAAAGAATGGCGAATTGAAGATCGAAAAGGGATTTCGAGAAGAAAATCACCAAATCGCTAACTCGATAGACGGAGGAAGAAGAAAACAAATAGAAGAGCAAAAGACTATATTACCCCTCCTTGTTCTAATTGAAGTATAAATCTGAGAATGAATATGAGCCCTTTGATCAAGACAGATCGACGGCTCAGATAAAAAGTTTTTATCTTAAGAGAGGTTCTCATTTGATCCTTCCTCCTATATATATATATATATATTAAAGGAGATATATTCGAAGTTTTCCTTAATTCTGGTTTTTAATGCTTATGTGTAATTTTGTCATTCATTATTATAAAAATCCTAAAAATTATATTATTGATTTTATTTATGCTTATGTAATCTCCAACAAAATTATTGAACTTTTTTCTTCTTATTTTTGACACAAATAAATACTAAAATGAATTTTTAATATTTTCATTACTTTGTACTTAACCTTACACACTATTCTATTCTTTCAAACTAAATTTTTAATATTTTATCTTATGATAGTGATTTAAATTATATAATTTTATATAAATGAGAAAATAATTTAAATCAATATATATAAATTGGTTAAAACCTGACTTATGATAGTTAGATCAAATAAGATTTTCGTATCAAAACTCATTTATATTTTTTGTTTATTTATTATATTCCGAATTTTAAACTTAATTATGTAACGATATCATTTCGAACCATCAACTTATTTTTCAGATAAAACTGTACATGAAATCATTTTTTGAGTGACTTGTGACTTACATAAATTTGTGCACGGCGCGAGACTAGAATAGTTCTAGTTTTATTTGTTTTGCCTTAACAATTACCATTACAAGCACCGTTACATTAGACTATACCATTACTATTCAATAATAATTTGTTACCCTTGTTTGACTATCGTAACACATGAATTTTACCACTAACTTAGCCTATCTATGATAACACTTAAATAAACTATTACAATTTTAGCCTATCTATGATAACACTTAAATAAACTATTACAATTTTAGTGTTACACTAGACAAGTTATTATGTAGCGAGTGTTTCCGCAATTCTAGATGTTCAACCAAAGGACACATATCATGTCACAGTTGGAGTACTTGTTTGCGTTAAAGAAGTCCATATTAGACTACAAATTTAAGATACGATGAAACAAGGTTTTAGGGTGAAACGAGAGTATTGATTTCAGCCTTTAAATTAGGCAGAAATCAATGGTCACGATTTAAAATAAATAGGGCGTAAATTCTAGTGGTAGACATGATACATCTGATTGCTTACTTTTAGGGATTTTCTATTCCAAGATTTACCCAAATAAAAAAAATCCACATTCAATTTTTACTGCCTCAATATTATCGTCTTCTCCAAAGACGATCTTCTCGTTTCTTCAACTTCCTGCAACACCTCATCTGTGCTTAATGGTTCGCTCCTTGTACACTAATGAATATCTACCAATCATTAACGAATATAACTACGACATTAGTATAGTTTGTTTGAATATCAGATGAGTATTCATGAATATGAGTGCAATTTCGTTCAATCACACACAAATTCATAATCTAACCTCAAAATATTTGGATTCTCAATTAAAGTAACTCAAACATACTATGACCGAATATCTACAAGAAAAGAACAACACCATGAATATTCGGGAATAATGCACGAATATTGTATTGACTAGCCATAAGAAATTGATCATCACAAACTGAAGTTATTCAATATAAGATGTATGTTATTTATTCGAGCATGTAAAGCACGGTAATACCCTGCCGAATATCTACCATCTTAATGAATATCTACGCATCACTAAAACAGTACGTTTGAATATCATTCTGGTGTTCATGAATATCAAACCAATATCGAAATTTTGTGCTAAACGAAATTGGTTTGATATTCATGAACAACAATTTGACATTCAAACAAATTGTTTTGACTTGTGAATTCGAAGTAGAATATTAACGAATATCTACACAACATCAAAACAATTCGTTTGAATATCAAATTGATGTACATGAATATAAAATATGGTAAATACATTAATGCGTTCCTAAATATCTATGAAATATTAACGAATATCTATGAAACATTTTCATTGTTCTTACGAATATCAAATGATTGTATATGAATTTCACTCAAATTTCGTCGATTTACAAACTAAATTTGATTTGAACAAAGAAACCCTAAAATATACTGCGAACATGCTAATTCATTTTAATCGAGAATGCAACACAAACTAAGATTATAAATGAAATCAAAATCGAGTAAGAAAGTAGGAAGAATAATCAAACCTTTTCCCATATTCAATTAACAAAGCTTGAATCAAAATTAGAACATGAATATCGTCTCATGTTGGAATGAAGAATAAAAAGAGAGAATACGATTGATTTTTATGGTAACAACTCTCTCTCTATTTTTTTGTAACGGATAATATCTTTAATAATCTTTCTTTTCTTTAATATCTTATCTATAAAATCTTGTGTATTATACACTAGTTTCATCCTAATTCTTATTTTACAAAGTCCTCATCGGTTTGTGAATTAAAAACTGCTAAGGGGTATTGGAAGAAAGTGTGATCAAAATTTTCTTCATTCATATCGCATATGACACATTATGTGGAGGAGTGAATCGGATTTGGTCTTTCCGAGGAATGTTTTGATTTCTGGTGAAAGGTTTGCTTGCAAATCCAAGTTGCGAAAAGCTTATTAACTCGTGTCAACCAATTATGACGCATCTAATTACGAGGGGTGTGTTAAGAAGCTTATGACATTTAACCAAAACTCACAAACTCTGTACATTTTAATAAGGAGCTCATATATCCTCACAAAAAGAGAGACATCGCCATACACACTACTTATATAGGCTTCTACCCTAACAAATATCATATTACATTACAAAAGAATTGCATAAAATAATAAGCAAAGTTATCCACATGCTTTCTTCATTAATGGCTTTGATCATATGAGGACAACATCATAGAAGAATAAGTTGAAGGCACGGATGAATCTTCCATGTATTCTGAGCTTGAGCTGATGTTATTGTCGCTTTCAGACTTCATATGATGATCCTCAACCGGGATCTTCTCTTGAGTTGCATTTCGTATCCTGAGTTGTGTGATATCAGAGAGTAGACCCGGCTTCTGTATCTCAAATTCATTAATGTCAATTTCACCAGTTAGCATCTTCACCACAGTCGACATTGATGGCCTAAGCTTCGGATCGTCTTGGGTGCAGAGGAGGGCTATTTTAAAAACTTTACAGGCTTGCTCTGGATCGAAGAGATCATCTAAGGCCTCATCTACGAGCAACACAAGCTCGTTTCGGTCATAGAAGTCCCATGCCTGGCAGAAGATCATTAAACACAATCAATTATCACCAATCTTTATCATCTCAGTTCGAAAAAATGAATGGACCGCTCCATGCAAGATAAGCTCGGTAGGATTCCATCCCAAAACTAATTACCAATATGGTGAATTGCCCAAAGTTTGAAATTAAGCACTAACCCTCTGAAGAAGAAATCTTTCTTTAATGGGTAATCTTGAATTCGTGTTGTGTCTCCCGGTCACTATTTCCACAAGGAGAACGCCGAAGCTGTAAATATCCGCCTTTTCTGTTAGACGTCCTCGAACAGCATATTCTGGTGCCAAATATCCTCTGAAAAAAATCAGTGAAAACTTAAGATATCATGGACACAACACAAATGCTACGAGTGGATACAAAAAGGTTAACTTACATGGTCCCTGCAACACGGGTACTAACATGAGTGACGTTGTCGGGGTATAGCTTTGCCAGACCAAAATCTGAAATTTTAGGTGTAAAGTCTTTGTCGAGCAGTATATTGCTCGCTTTGATGTCTCTGTGAATGATATGTGGGCTTACTTCTTCATGGAGGAAGGCAATGCCACGTGCTATACCAATGCATATGTTTACCCTTACTTCCCAGGTAAACTCAATACTGTGATTATTATAGGCTGATCCTACAAAATCCATAACTGTGAATGTTAGAATAAATACTGGATCAGTTACTCCTAGGAAAACTCCTAAATTAAACCAGAGATATGTTGTTAAACTAGCAATATGAATATACAGTGTGACCAAATACCTAGTAAAGTCCGTGTGAGGCTATTGTTCTCCAGATAATTGTAGACTAGTATTCTCTGATTTCCTTCCACACAACAGCCATACAGTTTGACTAGATTTTTATGCTGTATGCATGCAATAGCCTTTATTTCAGCCAAGAATTCGTTGACTCCTTGCTTTGATTCAGCAGACAGAACCTTTATAGCTGCAACTTTCCCATTTTTCAGTGTACCCTGATCAAAATTTAAGAGGAAGAAAAAGCATTAGAGAAAGTTCTAAGTGACATCTGGAGTACTAAGAAATCAGAATGACCAGTAAAATACCTTGTATACACTCCCGAAACCACCTTGCCCGATTTTATTGTCTGGACTAAAGTCATCTGTAGCAGCTTGTAGTTCTTTATACTTGTAGATTTTAACATGTTGGATGCCAGAAACCTCTGAAAGTAGTACGCAAATAAGTTAGACGCCTCCACTTCAGTACAAGAAAGAAAAAGTATTCCATGTCAAGATCATTTTCTCTTCATTTAAGAAAAGATTACAAGCTTCCTATTATACGAAGTTTCAAGAATATTCACAAATTGTCAGAATCACAGTATTTTATTCTTAAAAGGAGTTCTCATAGTACCTTCGTCACCTTCAACTGCTGAAGATCCAGCCCTCGTGCAAAAAGAAAGAGGAAAACACACCATAGATCTGAATCTTAATATGAGCTATTGGGGATTGACGAAAATAAGACCTACAAAGATGCAGAAATTGGAAACAAATACTTTAATGTCAATTTTAAAAAAACAGTCAGTGTAGTTCATTAAGAAAAATTGGAAAAGAATATGGCAATTCGTCAAGATCATACATGGAAAAATAGCAAGTTCTTTATGAAATGTTTGGATGATTCAGATTCTAATCAACAACTTGAATTGGTCAGGTAATACATGTCAATAATAAAAACTTCCAATCACGAAACGAAACACAAGGTATACAAGCCAAGCCTGAGGGATATCTATATGTACAACTTTTGGCAAACTACTTCAAAAACACAGAGACATTGTCCAATATGTATTGGGATTTCAAAATATTTAACTTGTGCAGAGCACAAAGATACTGTAGTACAATCCAATTAAAACTCCAATACAAAACTACTCACAAGAGACAGTACACAATCAGAAAGAAGACTATCAGCAAGTATAACTTATGAAACTCAGCTACATAAATCTAAATGGACTAAAAGCGTTGAAAGAGTAAAAAAGTGACAGCTAGGGGGGAGGAGAAATGAAGAATCCCAAGATCCAAGAAGACTACAAATTCACACCATAGCACCAAATTTAAGTAACTAAGGATTGGAGAAAGTTATTTGAGGGACTGAATGCCAAAAACGCTATAGAGGAAAAAAACCCCGAATTGAAGGTCAAAGCAAATTACTAAGGAGCATACAAAACAAGGTCAGAAAAACCCAATTGAATACCTACCTAATTATAGAAAACTTTGGAATTATAGATGAAGAAAAGAGGGAATGCAGATGAGTAAAATCTACCTCGATGGCTCCAGCTGAAAGCCGCTTAGCTTTGCGATGAGAAAGATATGGAATTTAAGAGCGAACAAACACTATTAAACAATCTGAATAGGGAAGGGAGGAGGAATGAACGAGATACTGTATTTGACAACTTCTGTGGAAGCGACGCCGTTGACTAAAGACCGAGGCAGACAAAGAAATAATTAAATGCAGTGTCTGTCGAGTATCCGTGACAAAGTCGAAAGGTGAAACGACGTCGTTGGGTAGCTTTACTCTTCCTGTCCGTTTACTGAGTCGACTCAGGCCCAGTAACGCAGCCGCCTAAAGTGATTTTAATAAAATATAGTCAGTACTATTTAAAATTCAGAATTTATAAGATAGAATAGAAGTTTTTTTTATAAAGATAAATCACCGGGCGTCGTCTTGAGAGAAATGACAACTCCTTACCATCATATTTGATGATCTTGAAAAATGGTTGTTAAGGTGTAAACAAGTTCGAAAGAAGGTAGTGGGGTATGAGAGTTCTGATATCAGTTAACTTTTGTTTTTTGCTCCATAAGGAGACTGATGTCCATTTATTTCATTAGAAACTTAATTACAAAATGTCGCTTGCTATCCTATCCTTGTCACGAAAAGAAATAAGTCCATCTGGAGGGTATGCGAATAAGGTAAACTCCCTCACATTCCACTACCCATAGCGCGCCATATAATTTGTCGCTTGGTTTGCATGTCTTGGCACATGGTCCACAAAAACCTCTCACTCAGTCTTGTACATAAGGAAGTTTATTTCATCCAAAAGATTTATGTGAATAGTTGATTGTGATCCACAAGCTTGAACAACTTTGAACACTTCCAAAGAATCAAGTTCAGCGATTAAGTATTTGACCTCCAATTGCCAAGCCATTGACAGAGAGACCATGCAACAAGCCTAGTAACTCTGCTCGTAACGCTGATAAATCAGCCGCATTAAAGGTAAAGGCCTTGATGAATTTACCTTCACTGTCACCAGTGGCGGATATAGGACAAAACTTTCGTGGGGGCTCATGAATTATAAGAAAATTAAATTAAATATTTAGAAAATTAGCGGAAAAAATAATGCATAAAATTGGCCTTCGTCTCTTAAAACTACAAATGGGTACATCCAACTAGTATTTAATATAAAATCTATAACATAATAAAAAAAATCCCATACATTTTTATTATAATATATTTTGTAAATACTAATACCATACGAAGCTTAATTTTATTTTATTTAATCCAAAAGACTAGAATTAACTAATACGGAGTACTTGTGAAACTAGACCGATTGAAGAAGGTGGACAAATAAGTTTTTTTTTATAAAGACAAATCACCGGGCGTCATCTCGAGAGAAATGACAACCCCTAACATCATATACGAAGTAATAGCGAGGGTTTGCTTCTTCTAAGTTACTTAAAAATCAAAGTACAAGGAGTAACTTTTAAATTTAAACGAAACGACCTCGTTTTGTGAAAACAAAAAAAAACAAAATAGAACATGCCTCTTCTTCTTCTACCTCTCGTTGGAGGTTTCAGATCTACAGATAAAAGAACAGTCCGTCAATTGGGAAAATTTTGGGGCGACCGTTGCTCATCCTTACCACTACACTCCTCGTCGGACGCTTGTGGGGTCGGCCGACCCCACTGTTGATCCGCCTCTGACTATCATGCAGCAGTCCCCCGACACAAACTCGATCACTCCTTTCCATGTAGGACCCATCTGTGTTCAGTTTTACCCAGCTAGACAAAGGTCGTGACCAAACAACCATCTCATAAATTAAACCAGACTTGTCCACATCCCTTTCATTCCATAGATCAAGATATCCATGCGCTCGATCAAGAATGTAGAGATGTCTTGCATCCGAAACGAAGAGCCCAGACTTGGAAAACGCGTGCATTACGCCAACGCCATAACCACCACAGAGCATATATAACCGAATATAGTAGGCCATCTCGCCTTTTCTAGATTCATCTCGATCTAGGCTTTAACATCTCCTTGTTGGAAAATTTTCCAATTCTCACTCGACAAGAGATCTCGCGACAACGAGCTCACCATCTAACAATCCCTAAGAAGATGAAGAGTTTTTTCTGAGACATTGTGACAATGGACACAATTTGGATCAGTTTCGATGTGTTTGCGAGTGCGATTAACATTTTTCATTAGAGCATCATGCTCGTCTAGCCAAAGGAAATTATGCACCCTCTCGGACGTCGTAAGCTTCCATTTCCTCTTCCATACTTGTTCCTTCGGTTTATCCTCGTTCTCACGCATAATCCCAATAGCAGAGTTGAGTGAGAAATTACCAGAGCCAGTAGCCGACCAACCATAGGAATCAGTTGTCGAAATCTCCCCCTCTGAGGAAATTCGAGTAGTCAGGCGTTCATCAGTGGTGTTCGAAAAACACAACATTGACTTGTTGTAATTGATCTTAGCTTCGTAGGCGACACAAAACTTTTTCAAGCAGTATTTGACGACTCACATTTGTTCCACACTTGCCTCTCCAAACAAAATTAGATCACTTGCAAAGAACAAGTGTGAGAGGCTTGGACCCTGGTCAGACAAGTGGATAGGTATCCATTCCCTAGAATTCATAGCTTCCTCAAATATGTGATCAAGACGCTCCATACACAACACGAAAAGGTAAGGAGAACGTGGATCCCCTTGACGAACCCCTCGAGACGGTTGGAAAGCATCACCTATCACAACATTCCATAGCACTTTCATAGAGCAAGACATAACACAATCCATTATCACTTTTGAGAATCCAGAAGGAAGACAAAGCTCTTGAAGAGTGTCTCAAAAGGTCCACCGAATTTTTTCATAAACTTTCTCTAAGTCGGTTTTAATTGCAATAAAAGGAGTCCCTTGAGTGACACGCGTGGAATGCATCACTTCATGTGTAATGACAATGTTGTCCGTTATCTGCCTACCCAGAATGAAGTTGGCCTGAGTCGAGTCTACCACTTTCTGCATAGGTGGTTTGAGATGAGTCACAATTTCCTTGGTTGCAATTTTAAAAGGAACATTACACAAACTAATCGGCCTAAGATGATTCACTTTCTCAAGATTTTCCACTTTCAGAATTAGATCAAGTTTCATTCATGGCACAAGGAATGCCTCCTCCAGACAGAATTTGCGAGACGACACTGCATAGCTCATCCTGGATAGTCGCCCAATACTTTTGATAGAAAGTTGCATGAAAGCCATCCGAACCCGACGCCTTTAGACCCCCCATACTGTTGTTAATTGTTGCCTTGATGTCAGAATCTGTAATGTGCTGACTGAGCAACTCCACATCAATCTTATTAATCTCAACATACCGACCTCTTGGGACATCAAAGGGGACCGCATATCTTCAATCTTATTCAGCTTCCTTCTCACCACTAAAGACACGTGAAATAAACGGGTATTCTTATCTCCATTTAACAAGGCATCTGAACGAGACTTATGCATCCCAAAAATATTGATCTGCTCAAGGATAGTGTCAAAGTTGGTTACTGAGTTGCTTGTCTAATTTAATGAGCCCATCTGACTGTGAATTTCCTATACTACACTGCACACCCTCAATACGCTTACAGAGACGATCACGTCTTTGAAACAAGTTGCCAAAGAAACTTTTATTCCAGAAATCAAGTTGAAGAGCCAAGGAGTCGAGAGCTTGGGTGAGAGGAGCTCCGTGATTCCAGTGTGAAGCAAGAAATGACTGAAACTCATGGTGTAACATCAATGCAGCTTGAAACTTGAAAGATTTGTCAATGATTTTGTTACCAAGAAACCAAATACTACTGAGTAGCAGAGGGGAATGATCGGACAAATTAGCAGGAAGGTTGTTAATGGAGCCTTCCTGAAACATACTCCGCCAAGGCAAGTTACAAAGTCCCTTATCCAATCGAGCAGAAGTTCTAGTCGATGAATCAACTCCTCTAATCCATGTAAACCTTTGTCCCGAATAACCAAGACCAATGTGGTACATCTCGTTGATCCAAGAATTGAATTTTTCACACCTTCGTCTCATATTGTCAGAATGCCCTGTTCTTTCAGACAAATATTTCGTCTAATTAAAGTTCCTCATCAAGAGCGAGGGAAGTTGATTTCCATGGCTGAGATTCAGAAGGTGACGCCAAAGCTCCTGATGGTAGACGAATCTGCAAGATCGAATATTTGAGGATGAAAACGTTCTCTTGGATGAAATGGGGATGAAGTCGATGTTGAAGGCGGCTTCGTGAGATCGTTGTGGAAGTCGATCGAACGAACCTTGGTCGTTGACAAGTGTTGTCTTCCTTGACTCAACCGTCGATCTAGGAGGACTCGCTTGACTCGGACTCGATAAGGAAGTGACGTCTTTCTTGACTAAGTCGTCGATCTAGAAAGACTCACTTGACTCGAACTAACCTAAGGAATCCACCTAGGGTTCTTTCGAGGTTTGGAGATCGAAAATATGGGCAAGCAACAGATCGTTCTCACAAGTTGAAATCAAACCAAGGGTTTCTGCTTTCAATTCAAAATCCAACCAAAATTACAGCTAAAACGACGTCAAACAACATCAAAACTAAACGTGATATCAATTCTCAATTTGTCTAATCTGAGCAACAAGCTCTAAAAGCCAACTTAAATATGAAAATGTCTCTAGGGTAAAATAGTAATGTCTCCTTAGTCTTCATCTTCTTGGGCCTTCTTCCTGCTAGGCCCAAAAGGGCTCTTCTTCTCATTATGGTCGATCGGCCCACCTGGCTGCCATTCTTGTGTTGTTCCTTCTTCTTCTTCAGTGATATCTGTGATTCGAACAGACGTAGCCCTGCGTACATCATCCCCCCTCTCTTGAAAAATATTTGTCCTCGAATCTGCAATAGTATCTGAAACAAACACAAAATATCATGCACTCTCGAAAACACCCCAGTAATGGATGCTAAGGGGTAGGTCTGCACGGTCCAGATGACGGCTTAAGTGCACGAACAACAACTGTAGCGGGCTGCGGCTCTTCAACTTCACTACATCTCTAGCCAGAACACTCGTGAGGATTATCTTGGAGAACTTCCCCAAGACGTCACAAAAATAGAAACTAGCAATCCGACCAAGAGCAAGCAGAGATGACAAGGTGATACCGAGTAAAGGAGTAGGGGTAGGTATCTCTGGAGAAAGGGGAGACGTATGGAAGAAGTCGTGAGGGAGAGGAAACTTACGTCGTGGTTGCTCAAGACAACGAACCAGATTGATGCCTGCTCCCTCCATTATACGACTCATAGTAAGGAACACATGAACGTCCTTTTTGCTCATAGGAGATAAACGAACATGACCTCCATTGTGAAAAACATGGTACTGATTGTGGCGTCCGTTATGCAGAACATACCTATCAAATTGCCACGGGCGTCCCTGTATCACAGTGATATCATCAATAGGCAAGACGACGCAACGAATCTTGTCAGTATATCCATCCAGACTGATATTGAACTCAGCTCCCTGACTTACCTTCACATTGAATTCGTGACAAATCCAACCCGCTGATATAGTCTCACTCAAAGCATAAGTAGGAAGAGATAACTTTCAGACAACAATTGTGCTCACTACACATCCACCGTCAATAATAGCAAGAAAGGGTGTCGGATGCGTACCAATGAAAATGTCGTGGTAAAAGGCAAGGGTACGCTGCACTAGATCAATTGGAGGGATGTCAACTCGCTGCTCAATTCTCTCCATCTCCCGCTCCATGATCTCACCCATCATCTCTAGATGATCCCCATTGTCTCCCATGCCCTCTTGCTTATCCCTACTACTAGCAGTGTCCTCTAGAGGTCCCTCTTGCGTATCCATGGAGTCATCAGTATAATCCAGGGATCCTTCAAACGGTACAACCATGCAAAGGAAAGACTCACCTTTCACATCAACAGCTGCAAAACGAACCTCATCGACCTGGTCACTTGGTTCCTCCTTGAGTTCCTCCTCATCAGCTGACTCATACCCGCCGTTTTCGTTCAAAAGTATGACTCGCAGGTTTGGGCAATGACGAGCCACATGTCCTTTGCCACTGCACTTGTAACAGGTGATATCTCTTTCCCTCGTACCCTCCTTAGGCGGTTCATCAGTCTTGGTTGCCGACTTTGCTGCCGGATCTGCAGAAACTGACGGACGGCTGATGCCAGATGGCGGAGTCGACCAGCTCTTGTTACCTCCCGGCTGTCGTCTCTTAGGTAGAGACTCGAAAACTTGTGTAGCATAGTGCATGACACTCTCAATAGCAGCCTCGAGCCCAAAATATTAATTCCGAACAACAGACCCTACATCATCATTCAGCCCATTAATAAACTTTGAAATGACATACCTCTCAGGAAAAGACATGTTTGATCGGGCGATAAGCTGCTTCAACTGATTGAAATATTATGCCGACAAATGAGCTCCTTGCCGAAGCCATTCAAGTTGACCTTGAACGATGTCAATGTAATTGCCCGGGATGAACCGTTTCCTCATTGCCTGTTTCAGCTCTTCCCACGTCTCAACTGGATGCTCGAAACGATTCGCTCTTTCAACCTGCTCCGCTCTCCACCAAGTCAGGGCAAAGGCTGTAAAGTGGATAGTGGCCATAGCCACCCTAGTGTGCTCCGGGTACTCACAGAACTCAAAAATCTAATCAGTTCGGGACTCCCAACTGATGTAGGCTTCCACATCTGACGTACCTGAGAAGCGGTCGATCTGCACCTTAGCCTGAGGGTGTGCTGTTGGCCGTTCCTGCTGCTGATCGAACCCCTGATATGTCGGGACTCCCCGTCTTGGCTGAAGATAGCCAGGATTCTGCTGCCTGACTTGTCCACGGTAATCGCCACCCTGATTGACATTCGGAAATTGTTCTCTTGGCTGCATCTACCTGAACTCCGGTTGCCCGAAAGTGCGAGTTCGTTGAAGAGGGGTATGTTCAACGACTTGCTCTGCATGGGTCAGGTATGGTGTCGACTCTCGTGCCTGAAACAGTGGACGGTCTCTCGTGGTATGCCAGTCGACGTCATTGAGAGGCTCATAAACTACAGGTTTGTTCGAGCCTCCTACCTGTTCCTTCCCTTGACGACGGTCGATTGCGTCTAGGACAGTAGCATTGATTTTTGCTGAGAGATCTTGCTCCATCTTCTGGACTATCTCTCGTATGGTCTCTCTTATCTCAGGAGTTATCGGTGATGCCCGCTCAGTATCTGAATCAACCATGGTTGCTTGGAAAATTAAAAACGAAGAGGATTTGTGTATGGGGGGGGGGGGGGGGGGGGGGGGTCGGCCGACAGTGTTGTAGGTTTTCAAAAGCTTCTTCAAATTTGGATGCTTGCCTTCCAAGAATAAAATCCCTACAAAATAAGAAAGAAAAGGAAATAAAATCTAGAAGATCTAAAAGGAAAATAAGAAAATCCTATTATGGTTAGATAAGATCTTACCAACTTGGTAACAACTTATCCTCCAAGAAAAGAATATCTTCTATTTTCCTAAATGAAAGGAAAATAAAACAAATAACAAGATATGGTAACAAGAAAGATCTTCCCCTTTTTTTGTATTTTTTTGGAAAAAATGAGATGGGAAGGGGGGAGGGCCACTCGGCCGGCCCGCTAGGCGCGGCTGCGCGTGTGCCTCGGTGTGCGTGCTCCCGCTCGAGCGGTGAGTCCCGCCTTGCCAACTTGGCGATTCTTCTCGTAATCCTCCCGTGCAAGATTGTTAGCCCACTTAAAATAAAAGAGACAAAATTAGGTTAACGTTTAATTTCGCAATCCTAGGCTCCAAATTCCTCACGCTTTCCCTTTTGAGAAGGTTCTCTCTTGGTTTGGGCTCGGGGTGAGGTTCTGACTAAACACAGGATCTTCCAAAAGTCAAAAGGAGATTTAGTTGTGATTATTCTTAAAAGAATTTCTTAACAAAAAAATTCGTAAGAAAAACGAAAAATGCAAGAATTAACTCGAAAATCTCTAGAGCCGCTCCCGGGCGGGAAAACGCTGGGGCGGAGTTCGAGGCCACTAGCCCGACTCACTTGACTTGACCCTTGGGACTTCTCAAGGCTACTAGCCCGGGTCCTGCTCAACCTAAATGAAACAAGGCTACTAGCCTAAAACGTTCTCGCCCTAGCCGGATTTCTCTTCGGCTAGTCGGGTTAATGAAAACTTTTTTTTTAAATGGCCGAAGGCCTCAAGGGTAGGGAGCCAAAAACGCTTCCCGCTCGTTTGCCCTTTTCAAAATTCAAATTTAATAAAAGGTTTTATGATTTCCTTCCGAAAATAGTTGCACAAAATCCTAACAGAAAATCTTCAACTGATTCTTCCCTTGATTTGTGGGTTGGTTAGGGTAAGAAGGGATTAGGGTTTTGGTTTCCCCCTGGCCGTCCGCCGTCCCGAGGTTGAGACGCCGCTTGCTTCCCTCGGTCATACTCTCCTGTCCGGCGCTCGTCACACGTTTTTGAGGAGGTTTTGGCCGAAAATGTTTTTCACCCTCTCGGCTTAAGGTAGATCTGACAAAACACACCCGAGTGAGTAAACTTCAAGCAAAGGGAATACGAAACTAGAACGTTTTACCTCGTTTAGCTCTGATACCAAATGATGGCAGAAGAATCTGCAAGATCGAATATTTGAGGATGAAAACGTTCTCTTGGATGAAATGAGGATGAAGTCGATGTTGAAGGCGGCTTCGTGAGATCATTGTGGAAGACAATCGAACGAACCTTGGTCGTTGACAAGTGTTGTCTTCCTTGACTCAGCCGTCGATCTAGGAGGACTCGCTTGACTCAGACTCGATAAGCAAGTGACGTCTTTCTTGACTAAGTCGTCGATCTAGAAAGACTCACTTGACTCGAACTTTCCTAAGGGATCCACCTAGGGTTCTTTCGAGGTTTGGAGATCGAAAATATGGGCAACCAACAGATCGTTCCCACAAGTTGAAATCAAACCAAGGGTTTATGCTTGCAATTCAAAATCCAACCAAAACTACAGCTAAAACGATGTAAAACAACGTCACAACTAAACGTGATATCAGCTCTCAATTTGTCTAATCTGAGCAACAAGCTCTAAAAACCAACTTAAATATGAAAATGTCTCAAGGGTAAAATAGTAATGTCTCTTTAGTCTTCATCTTCTTGGGCCTTCTTCCTGCTAGGCCCAAAAGGGTTCTTCTTCTCATTATGGTCGATCGGCCCACCTGGCTGCCATTCTTGTGTTGTTCCTTCTTCTTCAATGATATCTGTGATTCGACCCGACGTAGTCCTGCGTACATCAGCTCCTCTCTCGTATGAGGCAGATGTCTCGCATACAAAGCAGAGAAGAGCCATTGTGGTTCCCTCGAACGAGAATCACAGACAAATATCACTAGATGATGAATGTCAACTTGGTCTAGTTGTACAACATTCTTTCTCCATAGAACCGATATACCCCCACTCAAACCCACGACATTAGATCTGAGCATTCCGTCAAATTCAATCAATTTGCAAATTTCCTCTGCTTGAGCAACACTAATCTGAATCTAAAGTAAAACAAGAATAGCGGGATCACGTTGATGAATAATATCCTTGAGCATTCAGAGAAACTCCTTGTTGTCCGCACCTTGGACATTCCAAGAGATGATTTTGATATTTCTACTAAACATAAATAAGAATTGTTGCAGAAAATAGTCTTCTGAGCTCCAAGACGTAAGCAAATTAGAGACCGTTTGTGCCCATATCAGCATCTCTATCTTTCTCAAGATCTGGTGATTGTGAATACCGAACCCTTGTTTCCTAAAGTGAATCATCCATGACGATGTCCAACAATCCATTCCACCTTCAGTTTGTGCACTCCATCGATCAAGGTCCATTGATCCCCCATTATGCGAAGGAGGGTCACTGGTGTGTTTCTCTGAGTGTTCCGCCTTTGATTCCCTGTTTGCACAAGGTTCTCTCGAACTAGCAAGAGATATGGAGCGTGGAGGAGTGGATATTTTGGTTCCTTGGGCCGGAAGTTGTCTTGTTGTGACCCTAGGCAGTTACCTATATTATTATAGTTGATAATCTTGGTTGAAGTTGTATATTACTTACGTAACGTATTTATAGATTGTGCATGTATTATTGTACATCATAATCACGTTTTTCTAGATTGTGCATCTTCCTTACACACGTTTATGCTGAAATTCATATGCATGTATGAAATGTTTTGCACGAGTACAGTACCTTGCTAGAGTTATACGCAGTATAAACGACAAGATTTACACCATTACTAACATTTATAATTAATAGGTCCCATTTAATAAAAATTACTTTCTTGCCCTCTTCTTCCTCCTCCTCTCTTTCGTCTTTCCTGAGACATACAATTACAGAATTCTTCTCTCTCCATCTGAGAGTATTTGTTTCTTCTTCCTTATAAAACTTCACTTTTTCCCCTCAGATTACAATAAGTAAATCTTATCTCCATGGATATATGTGCGTTGGATCCCCATTTGGACTCGAATTGGGGTTTGGATCCGGAAAGCCCTAATTCGAGTCCAAATGTTGTTGACATGGAGGACAAGAAGAAGTCGGAGAATGGACCTTGTTTCCGCCATGGCCAACGAGGTTTGAAGCTCCAATTCCTAATCCTATTCTCCCAATTTTAGACTTGAAACCCTAGATCTCAACCTTGTTTCCGCCATCGTCGGGCGAGGAAGAAGCCGAACATTCTTCGAAAGGGTCATCAATCCGGAGACATACGAGTGAGTGGAGTCGGATATCGTAGTGATTTCGCCGAAGGAGAACGAAATTGCAAGCATGGAGACGAGGAAAGAACGAAAAATCTCGTGATGAGATGGCAATCTCATTAGTTCCAAGTGGATTGAGGGTCAAGACCCTAGTTTTGCATAACAATGGGATGAGAATTGAGATGGAAGCTAGGGTTTTCAGTAGTGGCTCCAAATCAAATGAAGACAATGCTTACATCTTCAATTACAGGTTAGAAAGAGTCTTGTTGGGATTTGGCAAACCTATGAACTTCGTCTAGAAACAACACTGTTGTCTTACCACTTTTTCCCTTGCGGTCTTTTCTAGCTTCGTCCACAGGTTCTCGCACGTCCTTTGTCTACAAATCTGGTCTTGTCCTATCACTTGTTCGATTTTTGTAGGGAGCATGCGCTCAGCTAGAGGCCAATTCGAAGGAAATGATAATTTGCAGTGCTTGGGGAAGGAAGTATCTATTGCGTGATCCGATTTGGGGGTTAAGGACGACGAGGATTCGGGTTTGGGATGGAAGTTGAAGAATCAGTCTAGTTTGGGCTGTTGAGTATGAGATTAAGATTAATACTGAGACTGGGATTGGAGGACATTTTGGTTAGAATCCAATCGTCGACGGAATCGACTGAGTGGTCGCCGATTGCGTCTAGGGCTTTGGAGGCCAAATAAGGGGAGAAGCCCATGTCCATGAGTTGTTGCATCGCTGTTGAAGATATATGCTACAAGGAAGAAGAAATTATATTTTAAATAAAAATCATTTATATAGCATCTTTTTTATTTATTTTATATTTTAAATATTTTTTAATATTTTAATTTTATTTATAATTCGATTAAAACCGAACTGAAACCGAAAAAACCAAACCGAATTGTTTGATTTTCGGTTCCCAAAATATCATAGTTCGATTTTTGGTTGTTTGTGTTCGATTTTAATCGAATGAATATCCCTAAATTCAATTTCATCTTACTTCACTTTTACCGAAAGGACCTTATATCCTCCAATATCAACCATCAATAATCAATTTCCTACCAAAAAAATGCATTTTTTTTAACTTTCTTTAGAAACTTATTGTTGTCTTTGTGTGTTATTTAGTTTTCCTTGAATAAAGAGAATATTTGTTTGTCTAATTACAAGGAGAGTTGTTGTTTGCGTGATTTACTTTTCCTTTTAGGTGAGTCGTGCTAAACGTCTCCAAAACGTTTTGTCACCATTTAGATCTAAAGTATAAAAATACCCTTAAAAAATACTTACCTTTACATCAATGGCAATCCTTTGACATGTAAATGTCGAAGCCTTGCCACCTCCATTCAGTTTACCATAATTAAGATGCTGCAATACTTTCACACTAGCACTAACACCAAGATGTAGCGCTTACTTTTCATCCATGATCCTTTGTAATTTAGGTTATCAGCTTCCACCCAATAAAAAAAATTAACCCTAATTTGAAAAATTGCAGCAAAAAAAAGAAATTGGAAAGAAGTTTATCAATTACAAAAACATCCAATAGCAAGGAGGCTAATCATCAAAATTTGAAGCAAGTATTTATATAAATCTAACAAAAAATAGTCTACTTAAGTTTAAGAGGCAGGAGGGGAACTGCAAAATCCCCAATTTTTAACAAGTTGAAGACAAACTGGTATCGGTGATGTGTTTATCAGTGAGGCTTGGTGGTGGAAAGTGTTTGGTGATGGCGGGGAACAATGCTTGATGGTGGCGGTGCTTCATTGAGGGTCTAACGAGGTCATCCAAGATTGTTTTCATCAACCTAGTTGAGATATATGTATTTCCTCAATATTGAGTGAAAGGGTAATATTGTCAAATCCTCTCAATTTGGTGATGTTGTAGTCAAAACAGTGTGACATTTAGCGATTGTCTTTTGGAAAAGAGTCATGTAATAATATTTGTTAAGAATGAATGTGGAGTATTGGATCAAGAGAGATCCAAGAGCTCATATGATGACACATGACACCCCTTGTCCCCCTTGTCCCCACCGCCGGACCGCCGCCGGACCATCTTCGATGAACATCAAGTGTTCATAAATGTTCATCACAATGTTCATAAATGTTCATTTGTATATACTCTACTGAATGTTCACCAATTTTTGATGAACATCAAGTGTTCGTAAATGTTCATCACATTATACTTAAAAGTTTTCCAATTGAATGTTCATCACATTCTACTTAAATGTTCACCAATTTTTGATGAACATCAAGTGTTCATAAATGTTCATCACATTATACTTAAAAGTTTTCCACCTGAATGTTCATCACATTATAATTAAATGTTCATCACGTTGTTCATAAATGTTCATCAAAATGTTTATAAACGTTCATTTTGATATACTCTAGTAAATGTTCATCACATCTTAATTTCATGTTCACCAACAGAATGTTCATCACATTAGAATTAAATGTTCATCACATTATATTTAAATGTTCACCAATTTGAATTAGACTTAAAATTTTCATTTTATACTTTAACCTTTTCATTTATTATTGGACCACCGCCGGACCTCCTCCGGACCGCCGCCGGACCCCCGCCGGACAACCACCGGGTGGTCGTCGGGAGGTCGCCGGACCACCACAACTACCCCCACTTGTAGTGGGGGTAACTAGTTTCATTCTTATTTATCTCTAAGAGAGGGTTTATTATGAGATTCTCACCCGTATGTTTTAGGTTATCTAAATATTCTCTTCTTATATTTCGGCTTCTTTATTTAGATTGCATTTCTTTTATATATTTTGTTATTATTATAAAAAATCGGACAATTTTCTAAGAAAAATCTGATTTATCTTTAAAAAATAAAATAAAATAAAATATTATTAAAACGAGGAAAGTTTATTTTATAATGTCTCCTTCGAGACATCTCTCGAAGGCAGAGTTGGGACACGACGCGCAAGGTCAAAATATATTTTGCATCTCTCCATCGTCTTGGAGATCCTTCTGGGTTTGTATTGAACGCGCTAAGCCTCTAACTAACTCTTAGTGCATTACTTTCACTTATTTACTTGTTATCGCATCACTTTTCATACTTGTTAACTTGTGAGTTCATGATTGTCTTTTAGCACTCTAATTCTGCCCTCTTAGGTAAGCCAAACAACTTAGATACCAAGTGAACCGAAACTTGAGAATTGTTGGACTTCCGTGATTTCTTGCTTTGTTGTCACTTGTGACAATTGATACTCGTTTTGCCTACTTCTTGATAGGTACAATGTCAGATGATAGTGATGTCGAGCGCACTAGGACAACTAGTCCTAAACACAATGGTTAAGAGTTCCAAGTTGCAACCCAAGAATTGTGCAATCAAATTTCAAAGCTTGAAAGATTACTAGAAGAAGCTCTCGTGCAGAGTTGAAGACTCTCCAACATAACGCCTCAACTTATCCTTGATCTTGCAAACACACTTTGATGAGGCCAACACGCTCGCTGCTAAATAAAATGCTAAGGGACAAAACATCATGCTATTACCAAGGATGCGTTTCCGCCACAAATTGTTGCATTGAGGTAATGAATTCTCTGAATTCCTGAATCTGTCTTTGGATTGAATATTCTATCTGCATGGATCGTGTGCCCTCCACCATTGCCAAGGACCGAAAAGCTTCTAATATCGCTTGTAATACCCCGAGCTGTTACTATGGTGTTAGGAATGATGATCTTGGTATCATGAAATAGATCGGATGAGAAAAGCAAGAAAGAAAGAGAAGAAGCGACCGCGAAGGGTAAGAAAGATTTTGTTTTTCATGTCATAATTGGTTCTGTTACATGCCAAGCAGTGTTTATAATACTTCCAAACTGATTTTATCAACTACTACAATTCCACATATATGTCATTACAATACTTTCTATGTACATGATGTGACTATTTACTAGGCAATCAAAATATCAAATACATGATGTTTGCATCAAGATGTTTGTGGTATGATTTCGTTTGTTTCTTAGGATTTTTCGAAAGGATGATTTGGGTATGTCATCCTACTCGGATGAATTTTTCACTTCTTGTCCGGTTTCAAACATAAATAAATAATAAATAATAACTTTTTGTAGTAGAAAATCTACTATATATAGGCTTGGTCTATATGCACACGTTTTTTTTGCTAAATGCACATTATTCTGTGCGGTAACAGTTGCAGTACACTTCTGTGCGTTAAGGATTACCGCACCAAAGGACTCCGGGGCATTGTTGGAATTTTTTCTGAAACCTATACGACGCTGGTGCGGTAAGAATTACCGCACAGATCTGTGCGTTAACATTTAACGCACACAGTTAATACGAGATTAACCCCAAAAAAAATTTAACTTCTGATGTACTTAAAACCTGTGCGGTAATTGTTACCGCACATGATTTTTTTTTTAAAAAAAACAAATAAATTTAAAAAATAATAATTAAAATATGAGTAAAACCTGTGCGGTAATTGTTACCGCACAGGTTTTATATATTAAAAAAACAATAAAGTGGTGCGGTAACCCTTACCGCACCACTTTAAATAATGAATAAACCTGGTGCGGTATTTGTTACCGCATCGGTTTTTTTTAATAATTATTTGAAAATAATTAAATTAAATTTGTAAGAAAATAATAAATATAATCTGTGCGGTAACTGTTACCGCACAGGTTTTTTTTGAAAAAATGCCCGTTGGAATTTTATGCCCGTTGGTGCGTTAACTATTACCGCACCAACGGGCATAAAATTCCAACGGGCATTTTTTGGTTGTATATATAGGTTGAGCTCTCTTGTTGAAGTTTTGCAATGCACACCACAATGTCTTATAATTATGAGAGTAGTGAGGATGATGGTAACGACAATTGGATATCAGGGGTCGTGGAAGAAGAATACGAAGTCGATGAAGAAGAGGAAGTGGACGAAGAAGACGAAGAAGTCGATGAGGAAGTGGACGAAGAAGAGGAAGAAGGCGAAGCAAATGTATCAATTGCATTAGACGATTGGACTCCGTTACCGATTTTGGTTAGTATATTATGAATTTAAATTTTGTATTTAATTGCATGAGATTTAGGTTAATTAGTTAAAATTGCGTATCTAAGTAATGTAGTTTAATCAATATAGGAAGAAGACTTTAGACCACATTTTAGTACTGCGCAAATGTGGGATAGTAAAGAAGAGATGATGGAATGGACAAAACAGAGAGCAAGGGATTTAATGATAGTTTTGGTACATCGTACATCTAGCAAATATTGCGTTGATTTTGTATGCGATAGGTTTGAAAAACCTAGATCGGGTAGGCCGAAAGTGAATTTAAAAAATCCAGAATTGCCGGTTCCGAGGCTTCGTCACCGAAAATCGAAGAAATGTGGTTGTACATTTGAGTTATATGGGGTTCATATAAAAGAAGGGTCTTATAGTTTTAAATGGATCGTGAATGTTGTAGAAGGTCGTCACAACCACACCCTTCCTACTAGTTTTCATGGGAATTCATTCGTGGGTAGAATGAGCAAAGAGGAGGAGAAAATAGCAAGGGAAGCGGGGGATGATCGCAAGACGCCAAAAAACATACTTATTCAGCTTAGGAAAAGAGACCCGCAAAATGTGACATCCATGAAGCAGATTGCCAATTTTTTGCAGAAGATCAATTTTGAAGATCGTGGTGAATTGTCAGTTACTCAGTGGTCTCTAAATTTTCAGAAAGAGAACAAGTATTTTTGTCAACCTTTGAGGAACACGAGGACGAATGAGGTTGAAGTCCTTTTTTTCGCTCACCCGGAGTCGATTCGTTTGTTCAGGAAGTTTCCTCACGTGATTATCATGGACGCCACATACAAGACAAATAGGTATGATATGACTTTAGTGGAGATGGTTGGTTTCACTTGCACGCACAAGACGTTCAACATCGCATATGCATTCATGGCACAGGAGACAGTAATGCATTACAAGTTTGTGATGATGTGCGTTCATGAGTTGTGTAGAAATTTGGGAGTGATGCCGAAGGCTATAATGACCGACTGTGAAAAGGCTTTGTTGAGAGCAATCAAACTTGTGTTCAAAGACACTGATGTGAAGCAACTATTGTGTTGGGTGCACATTAAGCACAACATCCAGTCACACGCAGAAAAAGTGATTAAAAATACTAAAAGGGCGGAGAACTTTGTTACGCAATGTTGGGGGATATTTTGCTCGAGCACCGAAGAAATCTACGAAGAGAGGTTGAGAAAGCTGAGAGATTCATGGAAGAAGGGCATTGTTGGTTACGTTGAAAAGTACTGGTTTACTCCGTACAAGAAGTTCATAGTTAGAGCGTGGACGGACTACACTCTTCACTTTCACACAAGGACTACAAACAGGTATCTTTGTTTGTTTAGATGTTAATTTGGACCACCATATTATTAATGCTAATGATTAGAAATTGTGTTTATTTAGGGTGGAGGGGATGCATAAGGTGTTGAAAGAAATTGTGGGTTCTAGTAGAGGAGGCTTCAACAGAGTGATCGTGAGGATCCACCATGCGGTCATAGTTCAGATGGACCTGATTAGGGCGACGATGAACCAAGCACTTACCACTCGACAAATGGTCTTTGATGACCCAACCTTTCCTCCTGGCATTCGAATGTTGTTTTCAAGGCTATTTTACCGAGTGTCAGATAGGTGTTTTCTGTTGTTGTTGGAAATGTACCAGCAAATATTGAAGGAGGAGTATTCAACTGTTTGTGATGATCATTGGGTTCGAGATTGTCTTGGGATGCCATGCGTACACGATCTTGCTAGGGCAATCATTTCAAAGACACCTCTTGTTCCGGATGATTTTCATGACTTCTGGAAGGAACTGAGATGGGAAGATGATGCAATAAATTTGTCCTTACCCGACGACAATCGTTCAATGTCTATTCCGGAGATCAGAATGCGTGAAATGTGGGCGAAATGGGAAAGTGGAGATTTGAGGGATGGAACTCTATTCAGATTAAGTGAGTTGTACATTGACTTGGAGCATCCGGAACAAAGTTCTTTGGTAGAGCCAACAAACTTGTTTAGGAAAGGAAAAGGAAGGCCGTCGGGATCAAAGAACAAGGAGAAGCAGCGAAATGGGAATTCTCCTCCGAGAGAAAAGAGGGAAAAGAGTTACCACAAGTACGTTAGAGAAGACTTAACAAATACTGAGAATGCGCAAAAAGTCGCAAAGGAGAAGGCAAATAGGCAAAGTGAACGACCAACTTGTCCTAAAAAGCAAGCAAGTCAAGTGTCGTTCGACTTCGGATCACAGTCCCAACCTGAACCATTGTTTTCAGAGACCATCGATTTAGAAGACGAAGACATGAATGCCGTGCCCCTAAGAGCTTGCTATCCAGATCGAAACGAAACAGAGGAAGGAGAAGATGAAGAAGAGATTGAAGAAGCCATAAGTTATATGGGGGTGAACTTGGGGGTGAAAAATATTGACTACTTTTGGCTTTCCTACATGACTTCTGTGAAAGATGTGCGTTCAGACGGACATTGTGGGTATCGGTCAATGGCTCTACTTACGGGTATGCAACAGAGTCAATATCGTATGATCCGTGCTGCGTTGGCAGCGAAGCTTCTTGGAAACAAAGAGACATGGGAGCCCATACGACGTGGACTACGGGTAGGAACATGGGATGATCTTATTGCTCAAGTTAACTACATGAGAAGTCCTTGTGAGAGACCATTTTGGATGGACATGCCATTTATGGGTTTGGTGTTTGCCACAGTGTATAATGTTGGTTTAGTGCAACTACCCTGGGATGCGCCGTGTTTATGCTTGCCAATAAGGCAGTCTACAGTGAGCCCTGGTCCTCCACAGAAGATTTTTGGGATAGCTCTTGTCGGATGCAGTAATCACTGGATACCGGTAAGAATCTGTGGTAATCTAAACAAACGTCATGAAACGTCGAAATCATTTATATTTATTGATTAATTTTCTTTGTATATCTAGGTTTGGCTCCGTGATGGGGCACCATTGCCACGTTGTTCCGGTTCGTGGAGAAGATTTGCAGATGACAACATCAAGTGGTGGGAAGGGATATATGCTGGCCAAGTGGACTTGTTTCGACAATACCGCTTTACTGCTGGAAAGCGTATGGACTACGTGACTTGATTTGTAATAGTTTAGTAGCCTTGATCTTTAGACTTCGATTGGAATTGATTTATAATATGTAATGACTTGTCTTGTCTGCTTTGAAATATGTAATGACTTGTCTTGTTTGCTTTAAATAGTGTTTTCATTAGAGTTAGATGAGGTAGGTGAAACAGTGAAGTGAAATCAGTGAATCCATAAACTACAACACACTCAGCATAAATTAAAAAGACAACAGACTCATTAAGGAAAGACAACAGACTCATTCTTGAAATTTAAACTAAACACAGACTTAACAGAGATTCACTGATTTGATACCAAGATCCCTAATCGGAGTCACTGTCATAAAAACTAGGAATAGGGTCATTGGGAAACCTCTGTTGTATCCAGTGTTTGGCTACTTCAATACTCTTAGCCTGGTGAAAATATACCAGCTTCAACTGCTGGTCAGCTATTTCCTTCAACAGTTTTGCAATGACTCGGAGATGATGACTGTCGTATTCTGGCTCAAGATACACGATCATGTAGTTACACTGACATGTGGTATACCTTCGTCCATACGTATGGGGATTGTTCTTGTCATTACCAGTGAACACCTTGATTGTTCTTGAGCACCTTCTACTCGGGCACTGGATCTCACTGCCTTCTGCTGGAACTGGGGAAGATGAAGATGTTGTCATGGTTGTTTGAATCTGTAATACAAAGTAAGAAAACATGTTAGAAACAATGAAGATATCTAACGAAATCAGAAAAAAATGAGACTTTTAATTGAAATACAGAGTAAGAACTTGAAACCTAATTATTTTACGGCGCAGTGAGAATGAGATAATAGGGTTCACTGAGGCAGTGAATTTATAGCCGAGGTTTTACTAGGGTAACTTAGATTTGGGCCGATGTAGACAAAAGGTCCACAACAACAAAGGCCCAATAACGTAATTCGGTCATCCAAAAGTGACTTACAGCTGTGTAGTAGCTGTAACACACTCGAGCAAAATATGGTGGTGCGTTAGCAATAAACGCACAACTGATAACACAACTTCGGCAAGATCCAACAGAAAAAGCCCAGCCCAACAAAGACGACCAGCCCAAATTCTGTTAACGCACAGAATATGTGCGTTAAGTGTTAACGCACAGAATATGTGCGTTAAGTGTTAACGCACAGATACTGGTGCGTTAACACTTAACGCACAGATTCTGTGCGTTAATTGTTAACGCACCAACCCTTTTACCCAGAATCAAATGTTTCTGGTGTTTGTAGGGTTTAGGGTATTAGGGTTGGTGCGGTAACTGTTGTAGTACCAACCCTAATTACATAAAAATTCATTTTTTATGTTGTTTTCTTATACTATTTGATATTATAAAAAGTTTTATGACCCAAAGTAATGTTATACTACTGAAATATGTCGTTATGGAGAGTTTTGTGAATAATTTTATCAAGTTTTACTAATGTAATATGAGATTACGAAGAGTTATATGATAAAAAATCATATTATACTAATGAAATACGAGGTCAGTTGAGTCAAACGATAACAATTAAGTGTTAAACTAATGTTATATGATGAAATAAACACATTATATGAAGTTCGTTTTAGTAACGAAGTGGTATCACATACATATGAGTATAACTATACAACTTATATACTTGAGAGTAGTAGCATACAGGTGAAAGTCTTCGTTTACATACTTCTAAGTGTTAAAGTTGTTAATTTCTTATAAAAACGATAGCGTTTGATTGGTAATGCTCAAATATTAATGTTACATTTCTTGACTTTTACGTTTTAAGTGCTTATTAAGCCGTTTTATGTCATTTTTTGTCGTTTTTTGTGTTTGGGCCTCATTCAAAATTCATTAGGCCTTATTAGGCCCGTTGACGTTTTCGATAATAATTTTTCGATTCCGAAAAATGAAAATAACTATTCGCCGTATTTGTTGTCATGTTACAATTTCAAATTTTCGATTTTCATCGTTTCAAGGCGTTAAAATGATATGGGCCCAAACTATACACATATGACATCCATTATCCATTACCCACTATCCATTATCCATTATCCACTATCCATTATCCATTATCCATTATCCATATTTCGATTTGGCTTGTTTTATATCGTTTTGAGTCAGTTTTTTTCGTTTCGAGACGTTTTTAACCATTTTTATCAATATTTGACGTACTTGGTCGTTTTTCGCCTTTTTCAAAAAAATCAAGTTTTGCACTTTTTTACACTTTTTTACAACTTGTTCGAAATTCCTTCAAATTTCGATTTGGCTTGTTTTATATCGTTTTGAGTTGATTTTTTTCGTTTCGAGACGTTTTTAACCATTTTTATCAATATTTGACGTACTTGATCGTTTTTCGCCTTTTTCAAAAAACTCAAGTTTTGCTAAGATTTGCTCAATTTGGCCATATTATGCCATCATTTTGGCCACATTTTTACACTTTTTTACAACTTGTTCGGAATTCCTTCAAATTTCGATTTGGCTTGTTTTATATCGTTTTGAGTCGATTTTTTTCGTTTCGAGACGTTTTTAACCATTTTTATCAATATTTGACGTACTTGGTCGTTTTTCGCCTTTTTCAAAAAACTCAAGTTTTGCTAAGATTTGCTCAATTTGGTCATATTATGCCATCATTTTGGCCACATTTTTACACTTTTTTACAACTTGTTCGGAATTCCTTCAAATTTCAATTTGGCTTGTTTTATATCGTTTTGAGTTGATTTTTTTTCGTTTCGAGACGTTTTTAACCATTTTTATCAATATTTGACGTACTTGGTCGTTTTTCGCCTTTTTCAAAAAACTAAAGTTTTGCTAAGATTTTGCTATCAATATTTGACATCACTCCAAGTCACGACCCTCATTCCCACTACCTTGGCCTTCCTCGTGGATTGAATGCCGAAAAAGCTGAGATTGACGAACCGGAGCTGGAGCCATCGGTGGAGCCCCGTCAGTCAAAACTCCAAGGAGACGCCTCATGAACTCATCGATATCTGCAGGCCTCCTCTCTGTTGGTGTCTCCAAGAAAGCTCGAATCTCACAAGTCACTAGCTGGGTCCGCTATATTAACAACATATCAAAACATTACAATCAAATATACTAATTGAATGAATATGACTAATAAAATTTATAATCGTACCGCAAAACTGTCAACCGAAGGTGGAATACGCAGCGGACCAACTGGACGATCGAGTCTACGTGATCTGGGATCCACCAGAGGATGAGAAACTCGATCATACCAATCGAGATAATCATCTGTGACTGCCCAATAGTACGTCGCTCGTGGCTCCCGAATCTGTATCAAAGGCCTGGGGTCCTGATCCCACACACCAAGCAGATCCTTCTCAAAGTGAACTGAATAATGCGTCAGCCTGTTGTTACGTGTCACCTGGATGGGCTCTGGGATACCCTGCACATGTCCAAACTGTCGCAGCAGGCGACCTGGCTGATAGAGCTCCTCGATGTCCAGACAACGGAGAATGCCCTCAAACAAAGACGGGGCGTACTGCGGAAGTCTAAAATCCACATTTGAAAAGGGAAACCAGTTAACCTGCAACAAAACATTACAAAACAGTTAGTATAGTTTACATTCACACAATATAACGAAAGCATACATTCTTAAAATCTGACCTCCTCATAACGAACACGGTCAAGCATGCCACGAATGGCAACCAAACGATCCGTGCTCTTCCCCTGTGACACCTCTCTGCCCTCCCTCATAGCAGCTGCGGCGTGGTCCATAGAAAGTGGATCTGTCACAAAATGTCCACGAAAATGTGGAAAATATGCCCAGATCCACGACTGCAAAAAAAGGATAATTAGAACTCGACTTCCTAAACATAGCCAATCGTATAGTTGTTTGCGTACTAACCCGCAAAAGAATGCCAGAACTCCCCATCCCCATAGCCAATCGCCTCGACGCTTGTCCAAGGTTGCGATACAGATGAGCTAACACTCCAGCTCCCCAAGCATATCGGCCGGTGCTGTCGTGGTCGGCCAAAAGAACTAACCACCAGTGCTTGACTGCTGTAGTCGACTTGTCCACTAGAACTGTAGTGCCGAGAAGCAACAGTAAGTACATAGACGCAATGAGGCTCTCATCTCTCTGTCCATCCTCCATCCGCATCATATCCTTCAATCTCTGCTGAAGATAACCCAAAGGAATGCCTCCATCCCTATACCAAGTCTTCACCAGTGCCTCCTCTACGTGAAGCATCTCAGCAACAAAAGTGAAGATCTCCTCCCTGCTCAAAACTGAGCTACAACTCCTGCCATGTATAGGCAGCGACAGGATCTCAACCACATCGTGAAGTGTAGGACCAATCTCTCCAAATGGCAAATGAAATGTGTTGGTTTCTGGGTGCCATCTCTCGACGAAAGCAGAAACCAACACATGATCGACAGGACAGGACCCGATATAGCGTAGATCAGTCAATTCAGATCGCTCTGCAAGCTGAAACCACGAATCTGGACCAGGTCTCCTAAACGCCTCTAGTGGAGTGCAGTAGGCGGTGTGGAAGTGAACCTTGACGACCTTCCGTGTCTGGAAAAAAAGTAAAAAATTAACACAGTTACTTCTACAGAATGCCGTTCATATTTCACATATGAACATTATAGTTCAAATACATACCAAATCAAGAGGAGCCTCGCCTTCTGGAAGATCAGCAGGCTGTGGAAAATCAGCATGATCTGCAGCACGTCCACGTCCACGTCCTCGTCCTCGTCCTCCGCGTGGAGCGCATCCACCTCGTGCTGGAGGATCAGCAGCGTCTGCATCAGCAACATCATCATCTGCCTGAGCTCCTCGGCCTCCTCGCTGTCTCTGTATAAATGGAGGAAGAGGACGGGGGCCAGCTGGAATCACAGGTGCGGGAGGATCAACAACTGTAAGCTCATAAATAGCCCTGGCGATGTGCGTCTCATAACTCTTCAGCAACTCATTTGTAAAAGGACCTCCGGGCATCCAAGGTACAGCAGGAGGTGGTACAGGATCTGCATCGGGAGGTGGTACAGTCGGGGGAGGTGGTACATCTGGCGTAGGAGACGAAGGACCTAAATCTGTAGGAGCTGGCGATGAAGGCCCCATACCAGCATGATCCTCTGAAAGAATAGGAGGGTCGTCTCTCCTAAGCTGATCTGTCGGTATCTCTGGATGAGATACAATATAATCTGTACCTAAACCCTCACCGTCTCCCAGCATATCATCATCCAAATCAACAGCTGTATCATCGACGTCCATATCCTCCTCCTCACTCTCACTGTAACCCTCATCACCAGCAGACGGATCAACATCTAGACCACAATCCCTAACTGCCCCAGTATCTGTAAGTGCACCAGTAACATCAGTGGGTGTCGAACTAGAAGCATTCATCTGGTCTCGAGCAGTAGCAAAACTCTGACGTATGGACGCTGTAATCTCCGTCCTCCTAACACGCTCTGCAGCAACAGGAGCCCCCAGAACAAAACCACTAGAAGCCATCGTATCTCGCACCCCCTAATGTTGTTGTTATAGCGTAACGTTATTTTCATAGCGTTACAAAAATAACGTCAAATTCAAAAACGTCTTTTCCATGACGTCGTAACGTTACAAACAGTTGTTGTAACGTCAATCCTAATCAAAATCATCTCTAATTTCTAAATATTTTGCTCATAACGTTACGAAATTAACGTTATAATTCGCCTAATTTCAATACTTTATATACTAATAATTCATAACCTTACAAAATAAGAGAAGAACAATGTCATATTTCATAAAATAATTAATTCATTACTTTTACAATATAGAATGTCATATTTCATAACATTATGAAATTATTATATTTCATAACATTATGAAATTATTATATTTCATAACGTTATAAAATTTCATTAATTTCATAACGTTACGAATAAATTAATTAATTTCATAATGTTACCAAATAATATAATTTTATAACGTGACGCAATAAATTACTTAATTTTATAACGTTACGCAATAAATTACTTAATTTCATAACGTTACGCAATAAATTACTTAATTTCATAACGTTACCATATAAATTAATTTCATAATGTTATAAAATAAATTAAATAAATTGATAACGTTACGAAATTTATTTAAATATTTCATAACGTTATCAAATATTATTAAATTCATAACGTTATGAAATTAAATAACTAATTTCATAACGTTATCAATTTAATAAATTAATCAAATTAAATAAATTGATAACGTTATGAAATTAAATAACTAATTTCATAACGTTATAAATTTAATAAATTAATTAAATTAAATAAATTGATAACGTTACGAAATTTATTTAAAAATTTCATAACGTTATCAAATATTATTAAATTCACAACGTTATGAAATTAAATAACTAATTTCACAACGTTATAAATTTAATAAATTAATTAAATTAAATAAATTGATAACGTTACGAAATTTATTTAAAAATTTCATAACGTTATCAAATATTATTAAATTCATAACGTTATGAAATTACTTATTAAATAATTTCATAACGTTACGAAATAAAATAATTAAACTATTTAAAAACATTACAAAAGTTATAGAATATTTAATAAAAATACATACTTGATGTAGATCTACGGGAGTCGAAAAAGCTTTCGGTTGCGCCTCGGTTTGAGAATTCAACCTTCTATTTGCTCGAGTAGCGTACCCGGGACCGACGTTTTGGACGGGTCGCTTTCGGTTTCTTGGCCTCGGAGCGGGTTGGGCTGCTGTTATCGGGTCGGGTCGGGCTGCTGGTATCGGGTCGGGTCGGGTCGGGCTTCGGGAATCGGGTCGGGTCGGGCTTCGGGGATCGGGTCGGGTCGGGCTGTGGGTACGGGATCTCGTCGGGCTCGGGATTTTGGCCGGTTCCGGGCACCACCACTGTAAATCAGTGGCACCTCGTCTTCATCCTCCACAGCCAGCCACGGAGTCGCCGTCGTCGCCGCAGGAAGAGCTGCCGTCGGCGGGAAGCTTGGACCCTCGTCTCCGGCCGGATTTTTGGGCCCAGAAGATGCGGCTTGCTCAGGGGAGCTCGAATCCATCATCAATTTGTGGATTTGGTGGCTTAATCGACGGGAAAATGGACGGAGGAAGAAGAACTGTGGCGGCGGAGGAAAAAACGCAGAAAGAGGGAAGGAGGAAGAAAGGTCGGGGATATAACCTAAATTGGTGCAGTAACACTTACCGCACCAATTTATTATTTTTTAATTACTTAAAACTGGTGCGGTAACACTTATCGCACCATATTATATATTTTTTTAATATATTAAACCTGTGCGGTAATTGTTACCGCACAGGATATTAGTATTTTAATACTTTTTAAAAAAAAATTATTAATTAAAAAAAATAAAATTCCTGTGCGATAAGAGTTACCGCACAGGTGTTTAAGTTAATCAAAATCTGTTTTTTTGGGGTTAATCTCGTATTAACTGTGTGCGTTAAATGTTAACGCACAGATCTGTGCGGTAATTCTTACCGCACCAGCGTCGTATAGGTTTCAGAAAAAATTCCAACAATGCCCCGGAGTCCTTTGGTGCGGTAAGCCTTAACGCACAGAAGTGTACTGCAACTGTTACCGCACAGAATAATGTGCATTTAGCAAAAAAAACGTGTGCATATAGACGCAGCCTATATATATTATATTATATATTATATTAAAGAAATCAAGGGTTTTATAACTCTTATTTAAAAACAAAAGACTAAGTTATTATCTTTTTTATTTAAAAAAAAATGTTCCTTTATCATACCTTATAGAATAAAATTTTGTTATATTATAAAAAAAAATTAATGTAATAAGATTAGTATAGATCTCGTTATTCGTAGAAGGTGGGAATTAATCTAGATATAAGGGTACCTAAAAAGTGGTGTCTCCATCAGGGGTTGATTCACAGAGAAAGTGCGATAGGGGAAAATGGAATTCATGGAGGACGAAGCTCGACCGAAGTTCTTATTTCAATCCCGTGCGGCGGCGGCGGCGACGGCGACGACCGACGATTCTGCTTCCGGTCACCAGAACAAGAAGTCTGTCCTGTTTCTCTGCGTCTCTCTTTCTCTCCTATTCATCGCCTCCTCCATTTTCCTCCTCCATTCCGACCTTCTCAGATCCCTCTCCCTTTGGATCTCCATTTCTCTCCTTCTCGGTCCCTTCGCCCCTCCCTCCTTCACCGGAGGCCACATCCGCGTTGGATGCGGCGAAACCGTCGATTTCCCCCCGCAGCAGGAAGATCCCGCTCCCGTCGACGATTCTAGGAGGAGGAGGCACAAGCCCAAGAGATCCGATGACTTAGGGTTCCTGATTAATTCACCTTCAAATTCCACTCTGATTCGGAACGGATCCGATTCACTGCAGAGATCGTCCAATTCTGTGACTGACTGCTCGGAAACAGAATGGAGTGTTGAGGACATGGAAATGCTCAAGAAACAGATCCTCAAAAATCCAGTGGGGAAGCCGAGGAGGTGGGAGGTGATCGCCGAGGCGTTCAATGGCAGACACGGCGTCCAGAGTGTGATCAAGATGTCAAAGTCCATGGGGGCTGCGAAGCCAGAGGATTCGGATGCGTATTCAGTGTTCTTGAAGAATCGGAAGCCCCTGGATAAGAGAGCGGATGATCAGGCTTCTGGAGATGAAGGATCAGTGAGCGTTTGGAGCTCAGCAGAGGACATTGCGCTGCTCAATGCCTTGAAGTCTTTTCCCAAGGAAGCTCCCATGAGATGGGAGAAGATTGCTGTTGCTGTACCAGGAAAAAACAAGGCTGCTTGTATCAAGAGAGTCACTGAGCTTAAGAAGGGCTTTCGGACCTCCAAAACTGCTGCTGCTGCTGATACTTAACTTAGTCATGAATTTTGTCAGGAGTTTAAAGAATCAGGATTTTTGTTCTTCATCCAAGAGGTAATCTTGTTTAATGGTTCTTACTGCTTGTTGATTTACAATTACACACTCTTGTTCTGATATGATGGATTGAATATTAATGAGACCAAAGGGAATTTGATGTTAATTGTGTTATGTGAATTCTAATTTGCTGCAGTGCTGAGTTTGAATTTGTTGGTAGTGGTAGGAAAATGAACAGCATACCAAGCTATTGTGGAAGTCTTTTGGCTTTTTAGACTAATTTCAATCTATCCTTCGCACTATCATAGTTTAGAGAGCCCAAACTCATGTAGCTTGATAAGAAATCCAGATTTGTTTATGCAATCAAAAAAATCTGTGAGATTTATATTGTCATCAGATCTTTGAATGAGCTCATTAAGGATTTAGGGCCTTATAATATACATCCTCTACGCCTCTAGTTAAACATAGGAAAGAGACTTTTGACATTATTTTACACTAGAACAAGACTTTTTGCTTGCTTAAAAAAGAATGAAAAGACATAATATGTTGTATTTCTGTATAATGAGTAATTATCAGCACTAGAATATGAGTAAATAATTTATTTTCTATGACTCAGAAAATCACATCATATTAACAAGTTACTCTTGTATGCTTGATCTCTAAATGTAAAGGATCCTATACTTATTAACCTGCATATTTGGTGTACAAACATATTGAAAACACAAAAGACATAAGCTCAACTTCTACTATCCAAACTCGAACTATAGGTAAACTTTCAGCAACAAACTTACATAGATATTTCTGCTGTTCCAATGCACAATAATATGCTGTATAAATCGAAAGCTCAAAACTCGTTTTTACATTAACGCTGAAGAATCTACCAACATAAACATAGCTTCAATCTGATTTATATATTGCTATATATAGATATAGATATAGATAGATAGATAGGATACTTACCTGAATTCTTTTTTACAAATCTACTAGTTTAAGTAAAAGTAGGAAAAACTGCAAGACAACCAAACTTTTTAAGTTCAAATCCTCCAAACATGCACGCAACAAGAAATAACCGAGCTAATAAAGGGTCCACCAAACTCAGTAGTGGTTGTTACTCCACAAGGTAGGCAAACCCACTTCAGATAAATAGCTTTCTGAGCTAGCCGCTTCCCCTAGGCTTACAGAAGACGAGCCTTCCATTTTGGTAAGTTGGGTGAGGACAGCCTTGATTACTTGCTTGTCAGTACTAGATAAGGAGTTCATATTATTATCAATGCACCCGCTTGCCAACATAGTTGCAGTGTTGGCAGCAGTGTTGAAAACTCCATTTTGCAGGTGGTGGCTTCCATACTGAGTAGTATGGTATAATGCCATAGGATTGTTCATTAACACTGGAGGGTTTGTTTGGTTCGGGTTGAACATGGAGAAGCAGGACACTTGCTGGTACAAATCATTGCCGATATTATTGTTATTGTTGCTGTTGTTGTTGTTGTCAGTTTCTTCGTCGTCTCTGGTGGGAGTTTGGTTGAAGGTAATGTAGGAATCCATTAATCCTGGTAGAGAAGAGGAGGATGGTTCCATGTCATAACTGTTTGTGCTTATGGTATGCACCATGTCAGCTTTAGCAGTTAGTTCTCTGCTCTTGTGGAATACCCTACAGAGCACCCAGTCCTCCTGTTCAGTTTCTCAACATAAAATCAGGTTAGGAGCTTCATAATTATTCATCAAGAAACTAACTTTGAGCTGAACACATTTTAACTCAAATTCAAAATTGTCTGAGTTGCAAAACAACCCAAAATGACAGAAGAGTATATTCATCAATGTTGAAAATCTTCTGTACAAACTTTTAGATGACTCTGCAAAAGTCTTCAGCTGATGCAATTATGTCAATCATGGGCTTTTACTGGGATTCATTGGAGATTTGAGGGTGATTAAAAAGGAGAAAGATCTGTTGTGCGGCGGTATTATTATAATTTGGTGTGAGAAGCACTTGCGTTGTTTAGTGGCAGATTCATGTTCAAGTCAAAACTTGTAAATAGTATAATTAAGTAGACTTATAAAAAATCTAAAATAAAGTACAATTATTTTCCAATGAGAGTAGGTCCATGTTCACATAAATATTATAGGGTAGAAAACTAGAAATGAAAAGAAATTGAGGAATGGAGACAGCTGGTAGAATAATGGATTTAATTGTGATTTGATTTGGATAATTTAATTTGTACGATGGGTTGATCCAACTGCAAGTCAATTTGAATTTTATATCCAATCCATTTGCATTTTATAACATGATCATATGGTTCAAATTATAATACCTTGGAGGGAGGTAGTTTAGGAGGACCAAAAGGACCTTCAAGCCTAAACTCATGCATAACCCATTCACTCTTCTTTCCCTTGGGGGCCCTTCCTTTATAAAACACGAGCGTCTTCCTCATCCCCACCAGCGCCCCGTTTCTCGTTATCGCTCTGTCTTTTCCGGTCGCCTTCCAATATCCCGAGATGGTTGCTCGGTTTGTTCTTAGACCTGTTGCGTATTTTCGGTCTCTTTGGCTGTAGAAGTACCACTCCTTGCCTCCAATACAGCCTATTTCTGCATCATTCAGTAATATACTACTTGATTACATAAACAAGTATCAAGTATGTGCATTTTGAATTGTGAAAACCCTAATTATGATGATATAATTCTTAGGGTAAAGCATGCATGGATCTAGGAACAAGTACGGAATGTAAAACACAAGTACAAAAGGATCCAAGATGTTGAGATCTATCTAAATCCTCTAAGCACCTTCAAAACTAAATGGAGGGAGTAACATTCGCATGTCTAAAATGAAAATTATTACTTATATCAAATCTAGAAATAAGAATTATTCACTTTCATAAAAAAAAAACAGAAAAAGGGAACGTAAATACGTGACGTGAATGGAAAAAACTCATGCACTACCAAACCTACTACACAAGTTAGTGGTAAAGATTTAAGAAAAAACTTTGATGTATAACATGTAAATATATACTGATTGAAGTCAGAAAAAAAGTTTGTGAAATGTATTATAATTTTGATATGAACACGGCGTAGCTGCCAACCTTATCTGTAGATATAGATATGCATATAGGTATCCAATTATAGTATGGGTGGGACATCAATTTATAATTATTTGAAAGTAGTTAGGTTTTATGATAATAAGATGTTTGTCAATTTGTCACGAACAATAGTTTTTATATATGATATAATCAAAAACCAACTCCACCCAAATCTTCATCTTCCTACTACATATATACGTTTTAGTTACATGTTATACGTATAGGCCCTACTTAATTAGTTTCTAGCTCCATGACATCATTAGCAAATAATAAGCTTTTAGCTGGTTATTTGGCAATTTCATCAAATTTAGGTGAACGGAAATAATGCTTTTAACAACAAAAGAGCCGGAAAATATAAATATCTTCGTCGGTGACCAAAGAGATATATGTTTCATTTGTCATATAGTAAGTTCAGTTGCGAATTAATTATATGAACTAGTGTAACATTTGGCAACCAAGTAAGAAGAAACAAATTGAATAGATTTTTCTTTCGTAGTCATTTTCACCCTCTTTTGCTTGACATGGAGCCACCTAGAGTGTCACTAACAATTTGTTTTATGAAATGAAATCAGATTGTGACCATTTTTCGTGATAATTTCTTTCTAATTCCTAAAATTTTATTAGATAGAGATAGATAAATCAACTCTTATGGAATACTTATAATATGCTCCCCCCATAATTATGTATTATAGTTTTAAAAAATCAGATTATAATTCTAAAGTTGGACAATAGGTAAATTGATAGAGATTCACGAATAATTATTTTTGTAAGAGTGGCACTAACATCATATTGCTTAAATACTAGAATCAGGAGCATCAAACACAACCAATTGAAGCTAGAAACGGTCAATAATCAATATTTAAACCCCTAAATATTTTGTTGTTAATTATTCTCAAATTGATGATCAAGTAACCCTAAAATTTAGAATTTGGTATTAATCCATGTTTAATGTATTATTATTTCATGATATAGAACATCCATATACATCAAATCTAATCTCCAGCTTCATATATACAGAAGCAAGTTATGATCAAAGTTAAAAATTCCGAAACATGATGCTCAAAGCAAGTGGAACATGTCATATTCATAATCACTATTTGAATCAATTAGATCGAACAATATGATAATAGAGCATATAATTTGAAGATCTTAAGACAATATATAGAGATGGAGGAGTGATGACTGACCAGGAAGATCCCATGGCTCACACTTGTTGAGGTCGACTTCGATCAAAATCGAGGCGTCATTAGAAGAAAATCTCTTCATCAAGTAGTCACAAATCAGCTCATCATCTCTAGGGTGGAATCTAAACCCTGGTGGTAGCTTAGATTCCACCATGCTTAAGCTGCTCATCTTTCTCTCTTTCTCTTACTCTCTCCTTTTAATTTATGGAGTTTTTGCATATAGATATATATGGAGGAAGAAAGAAAGAAAGAAAGAAGAGTATATAAGAAGCCACAAATAAGTGTGAAAACTATGAGATCTCTCTCATGTGAAGAGGGCTATATATAAATAAAGACTATAAACTATATTATTTACTGTGAAATTATTGCTAATAATATATATTAATAAAGTATTGGAATATATATAAGAGGTTAGGGAAGGTTAGGAGGAGGGTTCAAGTCAACCAAGCAAATTCCGTGTAAATATGGTTGTATAATTAATTTGTGTGTGTATATATATATATATAGATTTATCATTTATATATGATTCAACTATGAGCTAGTTAGGAATTTTTTTTGATCAATTCTATACCAGAGATAAAAAAAATTGCATTAACAAAATAAAATGAAGAGAATGATATATAGTAATGATTATGATGACGGAGTTTTACCTATACTCGACCAACCTGATGATGAAACTTTGGTATAATTCTAATTAATATTTCTGTCATCAATTTATATGTTTGGCTTAATGGAATTTTAATGAGGTGGTTAATTTCTGTATTTAGTTAAAAACGTGGTTAGGAAGCATGGTTAATAAGCACCCCCATCACTAAACACCAAAGGTGGACAGAGATGGATGAATTGATTAGGGTGGTAATGCGGAAAATTAGGGAATAATAATAATTAATAAAATTGTGATGACATGCCAAGTTTCTTTCCAAAGTGTCCCTTTCCAAAATTTTCGATATGTCCTGTGTTTGTGGGGTTTATTTTGTTGACAAAAATTTGGGTGAGAACAGACTTGAGAATAAAGCTTAATATAGAAAAAATGAAGTTTTTCAGGTTCATAAATAATAAGTTAATGTGTATAGTTTGGGTGGTAAAATTTGTAATCTGGGTGATTAAATTTTTTGAGGTCAGTTTGAGGAAAAATTAAAGTTCGCGGTAATTACAAGTATGCCACCCACTTTCCTCTATGAAAGCGTTTAAAAAATTTCATGACACAATTTATTAACATTATTATCCAGAGTATGAACACTAACATGTAATTTATGAGCGCGAACTGTTTTTCTACATTAATTAAAGCCCGCTCTTCGCGCACCCCCAAAACTGTTGGGTGCATCCCTATTTTCATTATTTTGACAAATTTACCCTTTTGGATTGACAAAGTTCCTACCCCAATTGTTGTACCGACCACTTCTCTTCGTCCAAACATTTAGTTACTATACCAGTATACCCTATACATGTCGCCGACTCCCGCTTGCCCCCCGGAAGTCGTCGACGCTCTCCTCCACAAACGTCACCGACCTAATGTCCAACGCCGATCTCTCCTCATTCATTGTCGTCCTCCGTTGATGCTTCCTCCGTTGATGCTCTTCTTGTAACATCCTCGTCTTCATGCATAACCTTTGGAACGCTCCGCTGGCCCTCTCACACACGGGTGAGAAGTATATTTTACAATTAAAATGGATGTATATATATATATATCTAAATAGGGATATATAAAGAAGTAATGAGAGTGCATAACACTCTTAATTAAAATTTGTCCGCACAAGGACTTTCCTCTTATTCTTATTTATACTTTATTCTAATAATAATAAAAAATCAAAACACTATATGGGCAGAAGGGTTACATATAAAGGACTCGTAAAAATTATCATATCTATTATATAATTATATCACTAAAAGTTATACTTAATTTAAAAGTAAACGACAAATACTTTATATTGAAACACAAATATTGAGAACTGTGGAGAATGTGATTTCGATTGCAATATGTATTATGATTTGATTTATATATAGTAATCGTAATTAATATCTAGTATCCCACCTCTAAGAATTGTTTTGACTAGATATATCTAGGATAGCTATTACATTCATATGGAATTTTCTAATATGTGTTCGAGGAAACACAATAATAACTAAAAAGAGTAATGAATTGTATTGAAAATGTAATATTTTTTCTATTGTGATGGATTTATTGTTAACTCAGCCTCCTTGTGGATGTTAAGACGCTCTCGGATCTAGATTCAATGTGAGAAGTTCTCTTGTTTTGGCTATGGACAAGGTTGAGTGTTGACGGAATTTGGTGGATAGATGGTGTAAGCGTAAGACTTTGGATAAGCAAGACTTTGAAGGCGATTCAAAGGCTTGAGAAGGGTTGGAGGTTTGTGTTTAGAGAGGGACTCGAACCACTCAAGAAACAAAGGAAAAGATAGTGTTTTTGACGCCGAAATTACAAAGGAAGGAGAGACTCTCAACTTAAGCTTTGTATTCAAATTCAACGTGCTTTACAATGATAGCCTTGTGAGGCTTTTATAGGCATGAAAACGTCCTTGGGCTGCAAGCCAAGGATCACTCTTCAAATCAAGCATTAAAGAGGCTAAAATCTAGGAAATAAATGCTAAGTGTGAACAAATCAAAAGGAGGGATCTAAGGGATTATGCTAGACACTTATTAGGATGATCCAATGGTTGAGAATGGTGATCCTTGTGATCCTCACACGGATTGATGGCATGGCAATTAAGCTTGGAGGATTTTAAGAGATCACATTGAATGCTTGATGGCGCAAAACGGGGGATTGTGTCTCTCCCGGGTCCGAGGCCTTTGGTACGCGCGCTTGGACCTTATCTTGACTCCTTGGGTCCATTTAGGACCTATGGAACCATATGCGCCGAGCCAATGTGGCTGGAAGGGCTCAGACGCACACAAACCTTCTTTGACGCGTAGGCGGCGTCGGGCGTCAAGTATGGCCTTGGTCACTTTGAACTTGTGAGGCACTTGTATGGGCGTTCTTGACCTTATTGGACTCATTTGATGCCTTTGAGTCCAATGGTAGTGTCTTGATGGGATTGAACCCCATGGTGAGATCACATCCTTGCCCTCCTCTTGGATATGAAACGTCCCCGTTTCACGCTTAGAGAAGTGTTCCCAAGCGTCCTTGTGCATAGATCCTGGACAATGTTGATCTTTTGGCTTGAGAAAGCCTTTGGATTTATAGGGCCAATGGAGCTCCACCTTGGGTGTCATAGTGAACGACAAGTACCAAGGCGGCCTGAAATTGGTGTTGACCACTTCTTGAGCCAAGCATTGAGGATGGCTTGATGTCGAACTCAGGAACTCTTCTGGAAAGAAAGCAAAGGCCGAAGAATGTTGCAAGACACAATGATTGTTGGTCACTTGGCCATGCTCGTCCTCGATGTGATCTTGGGAGACAAAAGAAATAACATAAGGGAGATTAACTTGTTCTTGCTTTATAATATGAAAATGTCGAATATCAAATAAGAGACAAGTAATACTTCCCTGAAAATATGGAGTGTTTTCTCTTGTGTACTCCAAAATGAGTCGGGCGTTGATGTTGCTTGCCATATGAAGGCGTGGATTACTTGTCCGGACATTTTTCAGTTTTGCCCGAGCATCAAAGCTTGTATCTTCATCATTTAAGCATTTAGGATGATTGCTCGAGGTAGAATCAGATTTGGAGGTCTGGAAATGGTTGAACGCCATAGTCATATGTTGTTCTAGGGCGTCGACGCTTGGTTTTTGGACCTCGTTCTCAGTTGGTCGAGCACTTGATGAATTTTCTCGTGCCAATTTTTTCTGAGATGCAAAACATGGCAAAATAATTGATGTACGCAGGACTACGTCAGCTCGTATCACTGAAGAAGAAGGAAGAACACAAGACTGGCAGCCAGGTGGGCCGATCGTCCAGATGGAGAAGAAGAGTCCTTTTGGGCTTAGCAGGAAGGAAGCCCAAGAAGAGGAAGGCTAAGGAGACTTTACTATTTTACCCTTGAGACATTTTCCTATTTAAGTTGTTTTTTAGAGCTTGTTGCTGAGATTAGACAAATTGAGAATTGAGATTTACGTTTTAGTTTTGACGTCTTTAGCTATAGCTTTGGATTATATTGAATTGCAAGAAGTCAACGCTTGGTTTGATATTATCCTGGTTTGATATTGAATTGCAAGAAGTCAACGCTTGGTTTGATATTGACCACCTGTGAGATCGATCTGTGTTTATACATAGTTCGACCTCAAAACCTTGAAAGAACCCTAGGTGGATTCCTTGGGTTAGTTCGAGTCAAGTGAGTCTTTCTAAAAGACGTCACTTGCTTATCGTGTCCGAGCCAAGCTAGTCTACCTAGATCGACGACTGAGTCAAGGTAGATAACACTTGTCGAAGGCCAAGGTTCGATCGATCGTCCGCCACAACGATCTCTCGAAGCCATCTCAACATCGACTTCCTCAACATCCACCCCAAGAGAATGTTTTCAGCCTCATATATTCGATCCTGCAGATTCGTCTGCCATCAATAATCGAATGCTCCGAAACAGAAAATGGAAAATACGTACGTTCAAGCAAATGGCGAGGCAAATGTGGATTTGGCTTATCAAAGGCATTGGTCGTCGGGGATTTATTAGCAATACTTGGAATTTTTGAGCCATTCCAATTGCTTTGGTCTTCTAATGATGATTCTGACCTTTTTTCAAAATTTGGTTGCATTTGGCCAAGTTTGGATTTTTGACCTATGAGCAATGCACCAATGTTGTCGCTATGGCTTTGAACTCCAGAAGTGTGAGCTACACTCAGATTTTCTTGAGCAACCTTTGGACCAGGCGTAGACACTTCAATTTCATCAGTATGTCTCGAAGCATAACTTGATTCGGATGAGCCATTTGCAATTCGGCTCAAATTTGCCTTAGCGACACTATTTGTGTCCTTGGTGGAGAAATTGGAACCAGTTGTCCGAGCACTTGACAACTTTACTTGGGCTTCACTTTGAGGACAGATTTGTACCCTATTTTTAGGAGGAGGGCCCAAGACAGAACTGGATTTTCCTGACCCATTTGAGAGGTGGCTCAGTTTTTCTTGCACATCATCTTCTTGGTTTCCCTTCTCGGAAACTTGGGTTCCATGGGGATTTTCACGAGCACCCTTTTGTCTATGATTATATTCCTGCATTTTCAAGGGAGTACTCGAGTGAGAATGTCTAGCTCCCCCATGAAAAGGCTGGGGCACCGATGAACCATTTGAGGTCCCGGTGCCGCAAGTCTTTTCACTGGAGCTAGCGCCAAATGGTGGGGTACTCGAAGACAAGTCTTGAGCACCCCTTGTAGACTCATCTAGGAGAGGGCTGAGTGGATTTTGTTGATGTAAATGGTCCTCTTCAATGAAAGGAATTGGACTTACCTCTCTATGGCGAGAATGGTGGCGTGATGGACGCCTAGAATGTTGCTTTGAGTGATGGCTTTGGCGAAGGTGTCAGAGCGCCTCTCGCTGCTCTTTTTGGGCTTGTTCGAGCACAATTTGCCAGCGCTCCCATTCTTCTTCTTCTTTTGTCTGCCTATGATGACGCCTTGATCGATATGCGCTGGTGGAAGAGGAATAGCGCCTAGTGGAGTAGCCTTGATCGCTCTCGTCGGTGCTTGAGGGCGAGTGGTGTCGGCGCGTACATGTCTTCTCCTCCTTTAGGCCTCTTCTATTGTGAAGGAAGTTCTCCTTGATTGTCGGTGGAGAATGGTGTCGATGTGAAGAGTAGCGCCTCTCCGTTGTGACATCTCCACGGTCAATGTATGGTTGAACATGACTTGTTTGCTTGATGGGTGGCCATGGCGGTGGAATCCAATTAGGATGCCTTTGAGGCACATTGTAACTCCACAACTCCTCTTCGTCCTCATAGCTCCATGGAGGACGCCAGTCGGAGTGTCTCCTTGCCATGGTACCTTTCATAATATGGGACATGCACGAGAATCAAAGCGCACAACAAATATGCAAGAGTACGGCAAGGAAACAAGATAAGACACACTTGAGAATCAAACAAGCACTTAGGGTATAAGGCTGATTTTTTTGTAATTTTGGTCAAGTGTTTATCAAATCCAAGTTCAATTGTCGTCAAAGATTTCTTTAGCAAAATTAACTCAAAGTTGCATGCAATATTGAACTTCTAAGATTGAAAAGCTTCAGTTATCATGCAATCAAATGAAAAGAATAACTTTGCAAGTGAGAACTAGACGATGAGAGATAGGGAAATGGAAGAATGCTCAAGTGAATGTCAAGTACGTTATCTTATTTTGGCTATGGTCTTGACTAGAAAGAAGGCTTGCCTTATTTTGACTTTTCCCCTCTCAAATTTTCATATTTCTATTTTTTTTCTTTTGATTTTTGTGCTAAAAGTCGAGAGCTATACTAAACTTGAACGTGAGCAAAGATAAGCATGCAATACTATTGATGCGAGAAGAAATAGTTAGACAAAGGGATCTCGTCTTACTAGTTAATCCCAATCAATTTCATGCAATAATTCAATCCACTATAATCTCACAAAGAATTCAAGATTAAAATGCACTTTAAATCGATCTTACAAAGAAAAAATTTCAGCAATTTAATCAAGGATAAGATGACGAAATTTGTGGGATTGATGGAGGGATTGGTGGATCGGTCAAGATGTGTTTAATGGGTGGGAAGGGTGGGTTTAAATGGGGCGAAATTTGTGGATCTTGACTGATTTTGATGATGGTGATGGTGATGGTGATCGAAGGCTTAAGGCTTCAACAATGGAGTTTTAGCCAAAAACGAGATGGATAGGTGATAAGTGCTTGAATGAAAAACAAGATGACTTACTTGAATCCCTGATGATCTTGATACCAAATGTTAATTCAGCCTCCTCGTGGATGCTAAGACGCTCTCAGATCTAGATTCAAGGTGGGAAGTTCTCTTGTTTTGGCTATGGACGAGACCTTGGACAATGTTGAGTGTTGGCGGAATTTGGTGGATAGTTGGTGTAAGCGGAAGACTTTGGATAAGCAAGACTTTGAAGGTGATTTAAAGGCTTGAGAAGGGTTGGAGGTTTGTGTTTAGAGAGGGACTCGAACCACTCAAGAAACAAAGGGAAAGATAGTGTTTTTGACGCCGAAATTACAAAGGAAGGAGAGGCTCTCAACTTAAGCTTTGTATTCAAATTCAACGTGCTTTACAATGGCAGCCTTGTGAGGCTTTTATAGGCATGAAAACGTCCTTGGGATGCAAGCCAAGGATCACTTTTCAAATCAAGCATTAAAGAGGCTAAAATCTAGGAAATAAATGCTAAGTGTGAACAAATCGAAAGGAGGGATCTAAGGGATTATGCTAGACACTTATTAGGATGATCCAATGGTTTAGAATGGTGATCCTTGTGATCCTCACACAGATTGATGACATGGCAGTTAAGCTTGGAGGATTTTAAGAGATCACATTGAATGCTTGATGGCGCAAAACGGGGGATTGTGTCTCTCCCGGGTCCGAGGCCTTTGGTACGTGCGCTTGGACCTTATCTTGACTCCTTGGGTCCATTTAGGACCTATGGAACCATGTGCGCCAAGACAATGTGGCTGGAAGGGCTCAGACGCACACAAGCCTTCTTTGACGCGTAGGCGGCGTCGGGCGTCAAGTATGGCCTTGGTCACTTTGAACTTGTGAGGCACTTGTATGGGCGTTCTTGACCTTATTGGACTCATTTGATGCCTTTGAGTCCAATGGTAGTGGCTTGATGGGATTGAACCCCATGGTGAGATCACATCATTTATCCATTTTATTATGAGGATGTAGAGCCTATATCTTTTCTCTTTTAGTTGTTTATTGTGTGCCCATGACACACACTAGACAAACCCTACATTTATAGATGCCAACGCTTGGATTTCGTTTCTTGGACCGATATGTTTAGGCCCTCCCGAATAGCACATCATATTTTCCTATTTAACATAGAAGGAGAATTCATCCGAACCACAATAGAGTCACTTTCGTTACGGTCCAGAAAGGGCGGGGATTCATCATGTACAACAACAAGAGATACGTTTGAGCCATCTCGGCTCGAATTCTCCCCCAATTTGCTTGGTCAAAACCTAATTGTTGTGCGGTAGCTTTGTATCCACAATCCCCATCAACGACAATTAGATACCAACCTTGCACGTGGGAATGTATGCACGGAAGTACGAGGGTTTTATACTTTGAAAGCTTCTTTAAACCCCACTCATCGCTTGTACCCATCTTGAATGAAGACGCTCTTTGCTTATTTTGAGGCGTTTATTCAAGTTCTTCGTCAATGTACTCCCAGTGTGAAGGTTGTCTTTTCATTGGGTTATACTCTTTGTTTTGAGCTCCTGGAGGTCTTCCCTTCTTAGACGTCACACTAGGTGGCTCTTGGAGGTTGGTCATTTCGAGGTTACCTATTGCTAAACATTTCATTACGCACTCGTGTTGGTCATATGCTGACATTTCGTCCCATGTCTCAGCAATAAACTCATCCATCAAGTTTCTTGCTACTTTGCGCCTGAGTTCTATTTCGGGTCCAATATCTACTTATTTTATAGTCAATTGCCTCCAGAAGGCATTGACCGCTTCAAGAGGAATGGGTTCTTGTTTCTTCACATATTCGTAAATGTCATGCACACATAGCAATCCATCTCTAATCCTTATTACGCATTCACACTGATCAAGATGAAGGCCATATTTATCTTTCTTGTATTCCGCAATCAAGCGATTTAAGCAAGTATAAGACACTTTGTATTTAAGACGCTTGAAGAGGTGAACTTGTGAAATGTGACTTACGCACACTTGCTGACTTTAATTGAAAGAACCCAAAATTTCCTTGATTTGATTGTGCATCTTGGAATTGTACCTATCAAACACAGTGTGATGAGGGAGCATCCAGACAAGCTTCAAAGACGCTTCATGATCCCTCATTGAAGACAAAAAGTGCTTCCCAAGTTCAAGACGAACTAAATCCAAGCGAACCTTTTAATTGGTTTTTAGCTATTTCAGGAAAATAATTTTGTTGCTTTATTTCTTTTGATTGGCACCCTTATGAACCATATATAAGGTTTGCCATAGTTATTGTTTTAGGCTCCCAGACTTGATTATTGAATACAACGTTTATCGTTTTTCCTCCCAAAAGAGAGCTTTTGTGAGCAGAGTGCCTCGTGTGCATTGTTGTTGAACTCGGCCTAGTTGTACTTGTGTGTGTCAATCTCCTCCATAAGGTTGGTGCTATCAAGGCTCCATAGAGCATCCTCCAGGGGCCTTGGCCTACCATAGCCATTGTGTTTGGTTGTAATTCATTGGGGTTTCTTCATCATTCGGTAAGGTTCTTGTTCTTAAGTCCAAGTGTTTTATCGTTGTTTGATTTGGTTCCAATTGACCTATCATTCGGCTTATCCTTCTTTCATCTCATTCTAATTCCGCCTATCTTCTTTGTTCGAGGTTTGGTGTCTAGATCTGGCAACTGCGGCTTATCCCCACATCACAATGTCTATCTTCTGGCTTGACAGTGACAAATAGTTTTTGAAACTAGAATGCTCACTTTCAGCCCTACATATTAAATAAGATATGTTTTGAATATAAAGAAGCCTAATACAATGTATAAAACCAAAGAAGAAACGTAGTAAGATCACTAACCTGTTTGTGGTGTTAGATCCTAATGTGAAAATCTTATCTACATAGATCGAAAGAAATCTATCCCCGTACGGGTTAAGCCAATTTTTCTTCAGATAGTTAATATCTGACGGATATTCGGACCATTCTCTTTCAATACGCCGCGACCTTATATTGTATGCCAGATCCGTCGTCTACGTGAATAAGTCAAGGCATTCACTTGCAAAATTACCCCGCATTGCTTTCTTAGCATAGTCCTCTATGTTCTTTTACATGTTCCGCCTACAAAGGAGGAGAGTAGAATTTGGAAAGATCCTATCCAAAGCATTCATCAAAGCTTTTTCCCGATCAGTCACTAAGCAATTTGGCGTCATCTTAACTACCCTAAACAACTTAGCCAATTGATGAATGCACTACACATAGTTTTCTTCTTTCTTTTCTGACACAAATGCCCCAACAACAACATATTTTTCCACGTTGGCGTTATTCCAACAATCTCTATTAAGGGCATCTCATATTGTAGCAAAATAATACATGTACAATATAATGCGAATATACGTAGACATTTAAGATTTTTTAGTCATGAGTTAATTATATACTTACTGATTTGTGCTGTAGGTTGCGTCAATCAACATTATATAAGGAAACACCTTAAGAAGTTTCATCGACTCTGAGCTTGAGAAGAACGCATCCATGATCTTATTTGTGACTTCGTCGCTCTTGTGTCTTAGGAAGTAGTTTAGCTCCTTAGATCGATAGAAGAATTCTTGGACCATTGTTCTTCCCTCCATCCCCATCTTTCTCAGCTTGTCACGCTCATTGAAGATTTGTTTCTTCGTAGTCATGTTCAAAGAAGATTCACTGAGCCTTGTAAAAATCTTTATCGGTCGAGCATTTCCCTTCGTCATGTCTACTAATATTTCATGCTCATTTGTTGTTAGTCTTCCAGCAAATGCATTGTCGTATAAGGATTGGTTGATGATGTGGTTGTGAGTTACATGATTAACCCTTAAGGTCCATTCCCCTTTATCATTTTCTCTACATGCAATATGGAATTGGCAACCACATTTCTTTGTCTTTGTGTTTTTTCTGGTTTTCCCTACATATTTAGGAACATTCTGACCAGTGCACTCAAATTTAAGCCAAGACCTTCCCAACTTTCCTCCCATGTCGGTCCTAGCAACCTTCGACATGAAGTTATGAGATTTTCCAATATCTTTTACCCATTCTTGGGCACCTGTAGAACAGATGAAAACCTGATCACTGCTAAAAAATTCGGAATAATCAAGTGATGTATGTGGCTCCTCATAATGCACAACAGTCTCAAACTGTGGTATAGTCTTTCAACCCGGGGAGTTCTGCATTTCTTGAAGTTGAGACACTGATTGATATGGTTGCGACACAGGTTGATATGGTGGTACGTTGGACCAATCAGTTTGATGAGAAAGATACAAAGGAAGATCAAGTTGGGAGACGTTTGACGGATTACAAAAATCCAAACCAAGATCAAAGGAAGACCCTCCATCCGGTCCCACCGGATCATAGACATTGTGTTCATTGATCGATATGTTTTTATACCATTGTATGTAGTGGTTGTGGATTAGACATAATAAATTTTCTTTTCAGGTATAGATCACCTTCGTCATGTACCCAACAACCCGATTCGTGACGGACCTGTGTCCATTTTCATACGTGACGAAGCTCTATGTTAAGTTCTTTGTGACGAATCTATATCATTTGTTCATGACGTATATGTTGTCCAGAGTTGCGTGATGAATCTCACCTTGCATGTGTTAAATAACATTTTGAGGTTGTGCTAAACAGAAGCTTTGTATGTGATACGCTGCACTTTGTATAGCGTAAACAGGGGTTATTACATTAGTTTAGGAGTATTATCATATGTGTTTCGAGTCATTATTATGTTCTGAGATATTTATTAAGAAGTGAAGAAATGAAGATCAGAACCGAAGAAGATTGAAGACTTGAAGAATGAAGAAGCTTCTGCGACGCCAACCGCGATCGCCACTACCATCTAGGCGATCGCCATCATTCAACAGAAGCCATTCGAGAAGAAATCAGCGACCGCGATCGCGGGTGATATGGTGGCGATCGCGGGTATTGCACTGATGCAACTGGTGGGCCGTACGTGGATCAAGAAGCCAGTTGGGCCCAAGTGGAGGAGCAGCACGTGAATCGGAAGCAAGTAGGTGAAATCCATTAAATTGGTTTCACCGAATTGTGTTTGTTTTATTTCCTTATTTCTTTATTTCTTTTTCCTTATTTTCCTTTTAATTAGTTTTAGGATATTTCTTTTACCATTTATCTTTAGGGTTAGACTCTTCATATACCCTGGCAGCCTTGTTTGGCTATGACAATCTTTTCCATCATCTTTTCCATCAGACAATTTAGTTCTGCAACCATGAGCAGGAACTAATCTCCATTGTTTTACTTAGCGGTTGAAACCTTCAGTTATTAAGTTGTGAGATTTCTAAACTCTCGTTCTTTTCCTATGGGTTTGTATTAATTCTCTTGTTCTTCATCTATTGATTTCTATTAGTTTTGCTAGCTTGATCACCTAGTTTGATTGATAGTTTTCTATTGCTAGACTAGGAATATACGGTGGAATTCCTTGTCATTGTAGCACTCATATCTGCATGATCTGATAGTTGATTGCTTTTATGAAAGAGAATTGATTGCATGTTAATACTTGACGGTTGTAAGTTATTGCATGCATCCTTATAATTCCTGTGCCCCTTGCTGCTATTTCATCTAATCTTGAGAGGTTTTCCCGATTGTTGAATAGTAAGTATTATCAGGACCGGTTGGCCTGCTAATATATTAAAGATTGGAATAGGAACATTCCCTAGGATTGAATAGAACTTGAGATAAATCAATGATCAACTTGATTGACTGTTGTGTGGATACTTGCTAGGTGAAACCCCTTCTCATCATATTCTCACCCAAACTTTCTCTGCTTATTATTGGTTACTTGCGTGTTCTTGCAATCAACCCCCCCCCCCTTTGGTTACTTGTTACTAGTTGATATTTCACTTGACTGCATTGATTTGGTGTTTTGATTCCCTTGGGTTCGACCTCTACTTACTTACTATACTTTAGTTAGTGTTTAGAGTTTTCTTTGATTTGGCACTACGACTTTAGCCTCATCAGTATGTTTAATTTAAAAAAAAAGAAAAAGTTTGAGGTAAGAAAATATATTATTACTTTAAAAAAATGAATTTGGATCGTTTACATTAGATTTCAATTAAAAGTTAGAGATTGAATTTTCATTGGAAAGATATGTTTAGCACTGATACATGATCATTAATGATTATCATAATATCACAATAGACATCAAGTTTTTGTTGTGATCTCACCACCGCCCCCACTGCCGCCGACCTGTCACCATGGCATGAAGTGTATACGAATACTACTGAAAGTGCATGTCAACTGAACTACAAGTCCAAGTCATTTTGTACTAAAAGTGCACTACTTATACTTAGTTTTTAAGTCCTCCTTAAAGAAAACTAAGACATTTTTTAGCTTGCACTACGAGAAGTGAATGCGAATTCTACTGAAAGTGCATGTCAACGAAATTACAAGTGCATGTAAATTTATACTAAAAGTGCACTACTTTGACTTAATTTTTTAAGCCCTGCTTAAAAAAACTGATTTTTTTTGGCTTGCTGACATGGCTTATGTCGCTATATGTGTCAATCAAGTAATCCTAAAGTACCTACTAAATAGAGTATTATAGACAAGTCATGGCCGGATCCCATAGAAAATCAGGTATTTGGTCAGACTGTGTAAGAAGTAACCAAAAGAGTAACAAGGGGTTACTATTTAAGGAGAACAAGTTATAACAAGCAAGAAGATTTAGATTGTAAATATGATGGGGAAAGCGCCACACTTCACACGAGATCCAGACAACAAATAAACCGATTGATCACAAAAATCAATTCAACCCAACTTATATTTTTTCCTACTTGTTCTTATCCCGATCTTATGTAATTATTAGAACAAAACGTTACCAATTATACTTATCACAATATCCAATCCGAAAAAACTTCGCCACTCGATAAAGCAATATCATGCAAGCAAAGACTTAACAAGATACATGCTAATAGAACACACCATCACTATTAAACATGCAATTAAATCTCTCTCAAGGTTGAACACTTGCGAACCGTTTATATAAACCGTGTTTTCTACTAGATATGCAACGTGAACCCGGAAGCAATATGGATAATATCGATTAACCTAGTTGACCAGCCTAAGAAACCAATAAGATTCACGTAATCAATTAAGAACAAGAGAATTAAGCCAACTAGATAGGAAAAAAAACATAGATAGAAATCTCACAAACAATCCACTAATGCGCTTCAAACGTCAAGTGCAATAAGAGTGGATTTGTTCTCCATAATCTCTTGAGAAAACTAAAGTTGTATGATGAAAGCAAAGATAAAATGATAGATGGAAGATAGATAACCTAAAAGGTCTAAGGAGGTCTTTAAATACCAGAGAACTAACCTAGAAGGATAAAAGACGAAAGGAAAAGATAGAAAATAAAAAAGATTTCAGAAAAGATAAATAAGAGAAATAATATTCGGAAACATATCCAATAAGGAATTCCAACAGGGACCACAACGGGTGTAGTGCGTCCGACCTTCTTTCATCTTGATCTTCATTTTTTTCGATGCATCTTCAATTTTTCCCACCACCATGAATGTAATGGCTTTCGACTCTAATCCACTCATTTCTTCTTAACTACTCTTCAATGTGTTGTTAATCCTCATGAATCTTCATTTCTCATCCTCAGGACCATATTATATGATTTATGCATAAAACTATTCCTAAACAAACTCTAAATAGTGCTAATATATCTAAGACACGACATACAATATGATGCTTATCAAATTTCCCCATACATAGACCTTTACTCTTCACGAATAAGATATGATAAACCTACTCTCCAATCGAACACCATGGTCTCAGGATTTTCAAGACAACATGATAAAAGAGAAACCAACATATTATCAATATGCTCAAACAACAATCAAAACAAGCAATGTGAAACTTAACAATCTAAACTCATCTACTCACCTTATAGCTCCAGTTGTGGCCTACCCAAGTCCTCCTTATGACTCCATTTCTTATCTCACCAACTGCCAAAATGAAGAATCCTAGAAATTACTCATTTCTTCATTCACTCATTTTGCCTTATGCGTCTTTTCAGGTTTTCACCAAGCCACCCATTTCATTTTTCTATAGATGAACTTACATATGCTCACATCACTCGTAGTTTGTTTTTTCCCCAACCTAATGTTGGCCAGACTACATGCTTTTTGCCTAAGTCACGCTCTCGGATATTTTTACTTATCCCAGGATTTTGATTGCCTTTTTCAAACTATTTTTGGCCTTTTTGATTTTATATATATACATATTTTTTTGTCTTTTTTTCCAAAAAAAATAACAACAAACTCAAACAAATCCTTTCTATTTTAAATGTGAAAGATTTATACTCTTATCATGTGCACAATCTTTTTTTTGATTATCCTGAATCGTGCCAACTGGCTCCACGTCATGCCATGTCAGACTTTGCCCAATATCTACACCTCTTGAGCGGTAGGAAGTTTTTTGAATTGATCCTTATTTTTTCGAAATCTAGACGGCTAGATTTGCGTCCTCTCTAAAATGCATGTATCTTACGGTCTCTTTTTGCGTAGCTGTTTTTGCTTTTTTTTTTCTTTCGCTTCAACTTGCGCATTATTCTATAACTTTTATTCTTGGGTGCCACGTGTTCCCCAAGTCCCAGTTTAATTTCTTTTCTAATTCCCCCTCTCTATTTTTTGAAAGCGTTAAAATGGTAGGTACGTGACAATCTCTTTTTACTCTGTTATTTACTCTCTCTTTTTCTTTCTCTCCCACTTGCGCATTATTCTATTACTTTTATTATGGGGACATAGCATGTTCTTGCAATTAGATGGATAATTTGGCACTTTTCTGTTTATTTTTTGGATTTTTCTTTTCATTTTTTCCTCTTTCCTTTGTCCACTAGCATACACTCGGTCCAAATCTTCTGTTTCATTGATATGTATCACTTACTGTATCATCATTTTTCTATTCATTTATTCCATTTCCAAAGTCATAAAGCAAAACCCTCTGCACTCACCCTCTTCTCTTCATTACTCCTTCCGTCTTCAACCTTTTCCTTCCATATCTTAGGCCTTCACCCTCTCCACTCACCATATCTATCCTTTGCCAAATAATTTGATCTCATCTACAGTCGTAGTCTCACTATCAACGCCAATAGTTGCTCTATCCATCTCAATTTAAAACGGAGCTAGATCTAGGGTTTGATTTTGGGGGAAATTATATGGGGGAGACAATAAAAAAATTCCTTCAAATAATTTCAAAACACTTGGTTAGGATCTTCTACCTCCCTTTACGTCTTTCTTCGTCAATTCTTTTCCCCCCTTCTCCCCTACAGGTCATAGTCGACAACTTGTTGAAATTTCAGTTTGATGCTTAGAATTTACTTTATCATGTATTTCGAACAAAATTGAACTTCAAAACCCATGTATTTTCATTTGGATTTGGAACAAAATGACAAGGTGGAGAGCTCTTGACATGGTGGAGAACTCTTCACAGACAGAAATTTTCACAATTTTGGTTTCCTATCTGTCAAGCCAAATCAGTGGGTTGATGGCTTTGATTCTATGAGCAATGGAGGGGAGAAGATAAGAATAAAGTCCTGAGTCCGGAAGGTTTGATAACAAAGTTAATTTTAAAATCAATGGAGACGTGTACCAATAAGAATGTTGATACAGTAGATGAAACAGAAGATCTCGACCGGACGGTATCAGACTGCTACGCGCCACGTCAAAAAGCGCGTTCAATCCTCTCTTGTATTCTGAACAACAGCTTGCGCCCATGATTATTTCTGCTTATCCGTCTGCATCTAAACAAAACAAAGGGGATAAATAGCCGAGGTTTTTATCTAGGATTTTGATTCAGAGTATAACAAAAGAAAACAACAGTTTCTATCTCCTGTTCTTTTGATTTCGATCACCATCAATTTGAGGCTTAAGATGGGCGGTAAGAAGGAGACTGACAAGAACAAGGCAAACGGTCATAAGTGGAGATGGGCAATGCTAGCTGCTTTAATGGCGGTTTTGGTGGCCTTTTCTATTAGTTACAGCACCATCCACCTCCACCTTGTTTGTTGATCGTCCCCCGTCCACCTGGAATGGCCTCGAGCGGCGATAGCAAGGATTTTATCGACGATTTCTCGAACGGCACGACTGCGGAAGGAGACGGAGTACGCCAGAGAAGAGGTGCGACTGTGTTGTTTCAATTTTAAGCTTGTTGTTCCTTCCAGGGATATTTGAGATCAATTTCCTTCTTTGTTCTTCCTAAAGTTCTGTTGTTTTAATAAAGAGAATTGGTTTTGTTGATTTGATTTTATAGATCAGGGACTAACGTCTTCTCTAGAAGCATTAAATTCAATTAGCATTGTTGTTTGGAATGAGTACGTCCCTGAAACTTTGAACATTCATCAGTTTGTCAACAATCTCTTTTTTTTTTTTGAATCGCTGATCATTTGAGGAATTAAAATTCTCAACCATTTTACATTTTTCTGATAGTTTGAGATCTATGATGATAAACTAAAAGGCTTGTTTCTCAAGAGAACATTCGCAGTAGCCGCCTAATAGCTTTCGCCTTCTCCAAGGCTTGAGAGCTTGTGCTAATTTGATTCTTTCCTTGATGTTTGAGATCTCCTTTAAAATTTTTTCTTAATCCGCTTTGTTTTTATTGAATTGATAACTTAGGGACTGAGGCATGATGATAAATTTTGTCTTTGTTTCTCAGGAGTACATGTTGCCTAAGAGTTTTCTCCTTTAGTGTTTGAGACCTTTTTTCCTCCACAAATGTATCTAAATATACAATTAGAGAAGTAATAAATGGATTTTGTATTTGAGTTGCAATCGATGTGTTTGAATTTGAGTTGCAATCGATGTGTTTGAGTCTGAGTTGATGGATTTATTGTGTTAACAACTTTGTTGACAATGTTTTTTAGTGTGTTGACAATGTTTTTTAGTGTGTTGACATTTGTGTAAGCCTATTGACTATTTTTTACTATGTTGAGAGATTTTTCAGTGAGTTGTCAGTATTTGAGGCATGTTGACTATTTAGTAATCGTGTTGACAATTTATTTAGTGTTGTTGACAACTTATTAAGTGTGTGTTGCTGACAAGTTATTAGTGACATTGACAGATTATTATTCGTGTTGACAAATTATCATTTATGATGACATTTTAATTACTCGTGTTGACAGGATATTATTCGTGTTGACAAATTATTATTTTGGATTGACATTTTAGTTACTCGTGTTGACAAATTATTATTCGTGTTGACAACTTAGTGTAATTTTGTTGACAATATTAATAACTGTTGTTCGTTTCATTACTCTTGTTGTCAGCTTAATCGTGTTGACAATTTTGTTATGTTGTTGACAAGTTATTATTGGTGTTGACAAGTTATTATTTTTGTTGACAACTCTGTTAAAAATTTTGTTGACATCTTTGTTAAAAAATTTGTTGACATCTCTGTTAAAATTTTTGTTGACAAATTTTGTTGACAACTCTATTATAATTCTCACGTCAGCAAATGGATATTTCCATATAACTTAAAAAAGTGATGCAAAAACTTATAAAACATTACAGTTTTGGCTAATATTGCAAGACAAGCCCAAGTTTGAAATTAAACAAGCCGTACAAGTTCGGTCAGGATCTTCTGTTTCACTCCCTTGTTTCATATATTGTATCAACGTCTACGTGTCAGCTCCATCCTAATCCTAATAATAAAAAAATATACTCCCTTTGTCCCTTAATGATCTTCTCATTTGCTTTTGACATATTTGTCGAGACACATTTTGTAACGTTAATATCTCTAAATATACGATGATAAAAATTATAATTTTTTAATATTCTCAAAGTACTCATTGAGATGAATCAAACGAGATCTCACATGCCTATATTTATTTCTATATATTGAAAAAAAACAAGAAGAGTCTTTTGGTTGGTAAATAGTATCAAAAAAACAAATGAGTATTATATTAAGGGAAGAGTAATAACTTTTCAGCTTGCCGTTCTTCCTCTACCCTAAAGTCTGAGATAGCTCTTATTGCAAACTCTCTCCCACCTCTAACTTTCCCTGTAATTTCAGAAGCTACAAAAATTGTAAACCCTAATTCCGCCCAAATTTCCACTGTAGCAATCGAAATAGATATTGATTTAGCAAAAAGAAGTGGTTTGAATACTTTGTAGACGAAACCAACCAACTTTAAGCATTATCCACGATTCAATAAGGGGATAATCTATTTCAGGTTTTCCTATGCTACATTTTTTTTCATGTCTTCTTCAAGCGGAAAATATTGAACGACATAGAACAAAAATTGGAGAGAATTCTTGTAAATCTTTCAAAGATATGGAGAGGAATCCAATTAGAAAACAAATCGGGGGAGATCTGAGAAGAACAACCTAAACATATATATTGACCTAGGTTTAGGATACGGGAACGAAAAAGATCCAAACTCAAAGGAAATTGAAGTGAGCAGAAGTATATGGTTTCCCTCTTCCATTAATTGCAAGCCAAATCGGTGGGTTGATGGCTTTGATTCTATGAGCAATGGAGGGGAGAAGATAAGAATAAAGTCCTGAGTCCGGAAGGTTTGATAACAAAGTTAATTTTAAAATCAATGGAGACGTGTACCAATAAGAATGTTGATACAGTAGATGAAACAGTAGAATGAAACAGAAGATCTCGACCGAACGGTATCAGACTGCTACGCCCCACGTCAAAAAGCGCGTTCAATCCTCTCTTGTATTCTGAACAACAGCTTGCGCCCATGGTTATTTCTGCCTATCCGTCTGCATCTAAACAAAACAAAGGGGATAAATAGCCGAGGTTTTTATCTAGGATTTTGATTCAGAGTATAACAAAAGAAAACAACAGTTTCTATCTCCTGTTCTTCTGATTTCGATCCCCATCAATTTGAGGCTTAAGATGGGCGGTAAGAAGGAGACTGAGAAGAACAAGGCAAACGGTCATAAGTGGAGATGGGCAATGCTAGCTGCTTTAATGGCGGTTTTGGTGGCCTTTTCTATTAGTTACAGAACCAGTCCTAAGATCAACTCACCTCAGTGTAATCAGGTTCTGTCTCTCTTCGGTTTTGATTTGTGTAATTTACTTCTTGTATATGTGTGATTACGATTGTTATTATTGGAATTTGTTTGTTTCTTCGGTTCCTGTTGTGATTTTGAAACCCTAACGTTTGTTTGGATGAATGGGGAATTGGGCTGGTTTGAACTCTACTGTGAATTGGAGCGAGTTCGTAAGATCGTGAAGCATTCCCAAATGAATGTACCTTTATTGTGCAGATTTGACTGTATACTCAGCCTGATCCCCATATTAGTTATCCTTGTCGAAACCACATGGTATGATATGGACAGAAAGTAAATTTTGCTAGGCATGGATTAGAATTTATTTGCAGTTGTGTCTAATTATTTGAAGTATGCTAGGCATTGGATGATTTTCTTAGATATTGTTGTCCTCATCTTTTAAACTTTGGAGAAGAGCTTTATATGAAATTATCACCCGCTTGTCGACCTGGTATTACCATTGGTGAAGTACAAGAGTTCATACGGGATTAATAGAAGAAAAACTAATTTTATAACATCTTGCTTTTTGTGAACACATAAACTCTTCAGTTTTGCATAATGTGCCTACTATTTTTCTTTCAGTCCTTGGACATTGGTTATTTTGTGTGTTTGTGACATCTGTGATTTGACATGCTCTGCCTTATATTATACAGGGTTCATGCAAATATACAGGAATGGTGGAGGACTGTTGCTGTGATTATGAGACAGTAAATAGTCTTAATAACGAGGTTTTATACCCTCGTCTTCAAGAGCTTGTTAAAACTCCCTTCTACCGTTATTTCAAGGTTTGGCCTGGCTTCCTTAGTTTCACTTAGCTGATCGTTATATCATTCATTTCCTGTTACCTAATTAGAAACTGGATTATGTAGTTTGTTCACATAGTTTTTTGCAATTCTCTCATCAGACATGCTAGAGAACATTCTAGATTTAGGTTTTTGAATGGAACATGATCTTGAGAACTGCATATGATTCCATTAGGTATGCTGCATTTGCTTTTGACCTAATAATTTTTAGGGAATCGATACAATTGGTGGGGTATAAATTTCAAGTATTGAAAACTAAAATTGGATTCAATGGGGCAAGAAGGAGATTGTATTGATTAACTTAAATTCCTATTAGTGATTGTTGCAATGCTGGAGATATTTTTCTGGTTTATTAGCAAGTTATTGTTTGCTGTTCTTTCTTGGAGAGTATGGTAGTTAGAGGTGTAGCTAAGAATCTATTTTCCTACTCATTAATACTATGGGAGGAATTTCTAGACATGATTCATAATAAACTCTACCTATAAATATCTGACATAAGGGATTCGTCCAAAGTGTAACTTTAGAACAATGAAGCTCTTAAGATATGTATCTTGGCCTGTTACTGAGTTATAGGTAACATATACTTGTTTGTTGCTAAGGCATGTATTTGATTACACTATGGCAGGCTAAACTTTGGTGTGACTGCCCTTTCTGGCCTGATGATGGCATGTGCCGGCTGCGTGATTGTAGCGTATGTGATTGTCCAGAAAGTGAGTATCCAGAACCTTTTAAGAAGCCATCTCGTGATGGTCTCAAGAAAGAGGATTTGATGTGTCAAGAAGGAAAGCCAGAGGCTACAGTCGACCGAACACTGGACACTAAGGCTTTTAGGGGTTGGGTCGAAGTAGATAATCCATGGACTCATGATGATGAGACTGATAACAGTACGCTTTTATTTTTTCCTGTCTGGAATCGTGATGTTACGTCCAAAATTCATCCTGTACCACCTTAACCTTGATCACCGTAAATATATCTACAGATGAAATGACCTACGTCAATCTACAGCTGAATCCAGAACGATATACAGGCTATACTGGTCCATCAGCGAGGAGGATATGGGATGCTGTATACTCAGAAAATTGCCCTAGATGTAAGTTTAATATTTCATAAAAAGTAGCATAGAAAAAAAGTGTTCTGATGAGATGTTGTTAATTCATTTACGATACTCCATGCATCCAAATATGTGACAAGTATAATCTAAGAAGTGGCAAATTAAACATTGAATGATTTATGCTACAGGACTATATTTGAGTTACTTGCTGCATCCTTATTCCCTAATCACGATACTTCATCTTGTGATGCAGATTCTTCTGGTGAAATATGCCAAGAGAAGAAGGTTCTGTACAAATTGATATCAGGTCTTCACTCCTCAATTTCAATCCATATTGCTGCTGATTATCTTCTTGACGAAACCACAAACCTAGTATGCATTCTACTGACACAGAATACCACTTTCAAATTTAAAGCTAACGTGTAAAAATTGTAACGCATGTTGTTACAGTAGATGAAACAGTAGAATGAAACAGAAGATCTCGACCGGTTCCATGTGGTCCTCTCAGAAATCGATTGCTCATGTATCGCTACTTTCACCGCCTTTCTTTTGTGTATAAATACGGTTATTGTGAGCCATTTTTTGTTGGTACGGTTTCTCCGGTATGTGGGCGGTGCAGGTGGCTGCGATTTTGTTGCTTGTTCTTTTAGATCGTCCGGTTGTATTTATTCTGATTGTTTGATTTCCTTTTGTCTGTTTCAGGGTTCTAGGCAGGGTGAGGTCTTCTTTTTCCGACGCCGTGCATTAGGTTCCCCCCTTCCAGAATCCGGTGAAACACGGTGAGCTCTTTTCTTCCGCAGGAGTGGCTTCTTTTGCTGCCTTTCATTTGTTAATAAATACTGTTATTTTGAGAGATGTTTTTTTGATTGTTCCTTTAGGTTCTCTAGTTGTCTTGTGATTTTTTATTGCATTTCGTCTATTTCAGGGTTCTAGGCAGGACGAGGTCCTCTTTTTTGACGTCGTGCGTTTGTGTTCCCCATAATCTTGTGAAACACGGAGAGCTCTTTTTCTCTGCCAGTCTTGTTGCCTTTTGCAGTGTTCTTCCCCATGCTTCTTTCTGAACCAGATGTCGTCGATATGTGTAGTTTGTTCATTGATGATGAAAGGTACGGTCTTCTGGTCCTCCCTTTTACGGTTTGGTTCTAATTCTGGCATTTATTGTGTTGTATGTTTTACAGCTCTGGGAGACTGTGGTACCGCTCGTGTTATAGGGTTCTATTGCTCGGCAAGCAAGCGACACAATTAAGACGACTGGCGGTTGTGAGACAGTTATAACCTTTCAAGGCCTTAAGAAGCACTTTTTCCGTGCTGAGCATCAAAACCGTCGTTTGTTTCTTTATTTATTATTTTTTCTATTCACTTCAGTGATGTTCTTTGAGATATTTGTCGATCTAGTTTATACCTAGGAGACATGTCTTTCAGTTCATGGGTTGATTGTCAAATATGAGTCGTCCTGATATTTCTTGAGCATCACAAGTACATCGATGGTAAGTAATATATTATTTTGCTTCCGATGTACTCAACGTTGTTTCAGATTTACCTTACCGTGTTTTTATTTAGTTAGCCCAATTTTTTTTATTTTGTAGGTATGAGGAAAATAGGCACTGTCATCCGTTCACGTTTAGATGTATTTTTGCTAGATTATCAGGCAAAACCGTGTTTAGAAACACACAAATTTTCTTCTTGCTTCTTCTATGGCGAATCGTCTTTTGAGTTCGTCTCCCTATCTACGTGGTGTTATTAGTATTTTATAATATTCTTGTTGTTTTAGGATTACAACGTGATCTTGTATATTATTTTAACCCATCCAGTTTGTATGTTTTTAAAGCTTTATTCCGTTTATTTTGAACTTTGGGTCCCTTGACTTGATGATTTAAACTTTCTCATTGATTAAAATTAAAGAAAGTTTTGTCTGCACAAACCCAATTATCTTTGTTTGTTCTACCAAAAACACCGCTATTTCTATTAAACCATAATTCATACCAAATAAAGATTAAAGCTTTAAGTATATTTCTATCATTTTTATAAGAGTTGATTGAAGTTGTAATTATATGATTAAGATTTAAATTTAAGAGCAGTGATATCCTTACTCAAAAGTTGTTTGAATTTTGTTAAGTTGTTTACAGTAGTGGAGCATCCAAGAAACAACACTACTATAGTAGGTTAGGATATTTTTTTAAAAACAGTTTTGGATGAAGTAAAAAGTGTAATTGCGTATATTGCATCAACCAAAAATTTCATTTTGGACGAAAATAGTGGTTCATTTGTGGCAACGATTATCCACCTTTTCTCTCGTCTATTTTAGTCCGTATCTATTAAAGTTGAGACTTTATTGTCTATTGTTATTTATATTTATAATTTTTATTAATACCAATTTTATTTGTACTCTTCGTCTGTCATCTTTCTCCGTTTCTCTTTCCCCCATTTAAGCTCTTATTCTCTCAGGCCACTCCCAGGCGGCCAGGCCATTCCTCACAAACACCTACAAACCTTACAATTGGGCCAATTTGGGCATTTAGGGATTCCTTTCTTTCTTCGACTCTCCCCTCTTCCTGGTAAGCAATCTGGGCATTTAGGGATTCATGTCTTCTTCGACTCTCCCGGCGTTGTTGGGGGCAAATGACGCCATTGATTTCTTCTACAGAGGTCACGACTTGAACTGCTATGATAAAATTGAATATTTCCCCGTATGTAACAACTAGAATTAAGCTATTAGAGGAGTTGTACGTGCATAGCTTTCAATTGCTTTGTTCAGTCAAATCCAGGTTGTTCTTATTGAATTTTAATGGTTGATTGCAAGATTTTTTCTCTTTGTGGAATAGGTGTTAGAAGTACGACACATACGACGTCGAGAAGCTCAAGGACTCCAATGTTTCCGGAGACGATGCCTTCACCCGCCTCTACAGCCTCTTCGAGAACGAGATTGACTGCGCTCTTCAGGTTTCTCTCCCATAGTGTTTTGGATTTGGGGATTTTTTGTTTGCTTTGGCCAATTTATTTAGATGTCATGTGGTGTTGCATAGAAAGCGGAATTGGCTTCCAGTGAGAAGAATAGGGCTACTGTCGTGGCTTTGAATGCTGATATTCGAAGGGCCAAGGCTCGGTTACTCGAGGAACTTCCCAAGTTGCAGAGATTGGCTCAGAAGAGGGTATGATGGGCCTTGTTAATTACGTTTTATCTCTTATTGTTTGTATATGCAGTTGTTCAGAATTTTATATGGTTGAATGTGATTTGATTTTGGAGAATAGAAGATGCAGGTTTTTTCAATTCTATGTGGAGTCATGTTAGGTTTCCTGAAAAGTTACAAATTTTGTTGGCTGATTAGGGAACTGCATTAAGATTTAAGAACACTGAAATGGTTTGCAATTTTGATTATATGTTACTTATGTGTGAAGAAGTGGGTGATGGCATTTGAAATTCAATGTGAGGTTTGTGTTGTTTTAATATCATTGAATTGATATTCGAGTTTGATTTGTGTAGATGATGGCACCTATGCTATGAAAAAGTGCTCATTCAAAACAACGAGCAGTTGGAGTTGGTTCGGGAAGAGATCCGCGTGTCTTCTTTATTCAATCACCAGAATCTGCTCCCGCTTCTTGATTTTTCTATTATTGTTGTAAAGGTAATTACCCCTCTTTACTCAGCTCCAGGTTGCTTCTCTATCAACAAATTCTTGATTACACCTAATTCCATTTCAATTGCTTTGTTCATGTGGTTCTGAATTTGATGCATTTTGCATCAACGTGACACACACGTGACTTAACCAACTCTAACAACTATTAGCCTTGTTCCAACCTCCCACCAGAACTCTCAAGAGGATCTCCCTGCATATTTGCATTATTAGCCTTGTTCCTACCTCCATTACCTGAATTCTGTCCAGATTCATCCTTGGATCCCTTAAACCAGTCTGGAGCCCCATGAATCTTGAAACAACTGTCCATCAAGTGTCCTTTCTGCTTACAGAAATCACAGAATCTAGACATCTTCAGCTTTTTGTATTCCTCCTTAGACAATCTGCCATGTTGCTTACCAGCTGCCAACGCAGTGATCTCTAGATTAGGAGCAGTTGGTGCTGGTATATTAGAAACCAGTCTCTGACTCTCAACCTGAAGAACTAGATGAAAAGCCATATTTACTGTAGGAGGTGGATCAGTTCCAAGAATCTGACTCCTAATGGTCTCAAATCCATCATTAAGCCCCATTAGGAAATCAATCATCCTATTCTTGGACTCTAACACTGTGAATTTCTTGGCCAGATCACAGGCACAAGTTCTTTTAGCTATGCAATCACACTCAGGTAATGGATCGAGACTCTTGATCTCATCCCAAAGCAACTTCAATTTGCTATAGTATTCAGTCACAGACATATTTCCTTGCTTCATATTAGCAAGATTCCTTCTCAATTGAAACAGTAATGGAGAATTGGATTGCGCATACCTTTCTGCAAGTTCATCCCACAACTCTTTGCCGGATTGAACATAGCGAAATCCATTGGAAATACTTTTGACCATGGAATTCTGAATCCAACTACGAATCATGTAGTCAGTTCGCGTCCAACGATCAAGATTCTCCCCTGGCAACTCCGGCCTAGGGAAGCTTCCATCGATGAATCCAATCTTGAACTTGGATCCAAGTGCCAGTTGAACAGCATGACTCCAATCGAGATAGTCTGTTCCATCAAACTGCGCCGCAACCAATTGCGCGCCAGGATGATCCAAATTCGAAAAGAAATAGGGATCACTGTAAGGATTCGCCGGTGTCACCATAGACACAAATCAACAATGAACGATGAAAGAATGGAGGCGCTCGGTCACTCAGGATCGTCGTATCTCTGATACCATATGAAGTCTGTAAGAATATGCGGAAATCATGAACAATGGAGAGCAACCATTGTAGAATAGAGAGAAAGCTCAGAGAAGAGAGGGAGATAGAATCAAAACAGAATGAATTGATTACAGCTTGCAACAGGAGTTAGTTTATATACAACATCAACTAGACACGTGCACACACGTGACTTAACCAACTCTAACAACTATTTACATCATATTCACAGAAGGAGTTCTAAATCATCTCACAACTGTTCTTGGAAATGATAGAATTGCAGCTCAGTTTTTGTTGTTGCACCTCTTATCTAGGGTAAGACAATTTTGTTCAAAGATTATAATATCAACGCAGCTTCTCTTTCTATAAGTTTTTCACTTAGCAGTTTTCGTTCCTGTTGGTTCATGTAGGTTGTTCAGAAGGAAGATATTGTTGCTGTAGGCAAGCTCTCTCTCAATCTTACCCGTTTTAGCAAAAAAAGCGCGCCGATTTTTGGAAGTCGTCTTAATTTTGCATTGAAAAACCTACTTTCATTTAGTCAATGCATACCTCTCACTGTAGATTATCTTAACTCCGCCTCACTCACTACAAAAAAGGACTATCAAACAAACAGGTACAAGAATCAAGCACTATATATATATATATATATATTAGGCATTTCTAAATACAATCCTAATATGTTTGCATTGCAGATTGGTTTGTGGAGTCCTACAGGTTTCTGATGGTTCCCATTTGACATTTGATGAAACAATATTGCTACCAGGAACCCTTAATTCTAATGGGGTAGAAAACGCAAGATTCTCGAAAAAATTCATTGAGTTGCAGTAGCCAGTAGGTAATTCTTAAAATAGTTTTTATTTATTTATGTATTAAGGTGAAATACGTGCCGTACTCCATGTTATTCAAAGTCAAAAGATATCACATCGCCTGTTAATGTTGTAGTTATTTAGTTATTTAATTGACAATTATATTTAGATATGAGATTCTCCAATCCATTATAATATTGTATTTTTTCAGATTCAGATTTAGTTAGGTACTCTAATTCAGATTTTGATTTGGTTTGTTGTTTATTTATTTAGAGGTTTTTACCGAAAACCACCCGTAAAATAAGCTATATTGTTCTAAACCATCTCTTTAATTCAATATTACCGAAAACCACCCGAATAACACCTTCCGTTTGCCAAACACCACCCATTTACTAACTCCGTTAACTTTAGTTACACGTGTCAAAATTAGCCCACCTCCCCTGCCCTTCTTCGACCCACGCCCTCCTCTGTAAACCCTAATCGATTGCAGTTAAGGTGGAGGGGAGAGAGAGATGGTGTCGTCATCGCCTGCACCGCCAATCCGAATTCCGCCACCTCTAGCACCGTGGACGGTGTCACCGACGCCTTGCCTGACTGAGAAAACGGGCTTGGAGTCACAGGAGTGTATGACTAGAAGGATGAGTAAGCATGCCCAAAATTCCCCAATTGTTTAGCTAGGATCTTTAATTTCAATGGTGCAATTGTGCAAACAGAGAATTGTATTCAATGGTGAATATTGCTTTTGACTGTGGTTGAATTGATCTTCAGGGAGATTTAAGAATGTGAAAAATAAATAAATGAAAGAAAAATGTTAAAAAATGAATTAATTGGCGCGTGCAATGCGTTGACGTTGAAAACAGACCGACAATTAAAATGGGTGGTGTTTGGCTAACGAAAGGTGTTATTCGGGTGGTTTTCGGTAATATTGAATTAAAGATGTGGTTTAGAGCAATATAACGTATTTTACGGGTGTTTTTCGGTAAAAACCTCATTTATTTATTTATTTTAACTATAGTTTCAATGCCTAATAATCTTATACCTCTTATTTCCTATATCTTGTGTACCTCTTTTTTGCTGCATGCCTCTTATTTTTTTTAATAATAGAGTCATCTCATCATTCAATATGTATCCCTTATTATAGTTTTTTTTTGCAGGTGAATATAAGTTTTAAAATAAGTCATAGTAGGATTGGAGGGCAATCACTACCAACATTAATATTTGTTATTGCTAATCTTTGGCCTCTTCTTCATATTTCTGCAACAATATTTCTGTTATTGGATAGCTTTTTGTCCCTAATAGACTTAGTTTATTTATAACTACTGTAATACATTCATATTTAATGTATGACAATTTTAAATGTCTCTTAAATAGTAATGTTGCAGTCTTTAAAAAATGACAAATTCCCGCGCATGGCGCGGGTCTGACACCAGTGTATGTATAAAACACATAGCGAGGAATGCCTCTTATATTGCTATGCTTCTTTATTATTTTCGAGATCGGTCGATTTTTTTCATTCTAAGGTTACTTCCTCAAATATGTTCTTCTTCATTATTTGCGACGAACTTCGACCCTTTGTTCCACATTTGTTTTTATTGCTTTAAGCTTTAATTTTTTGTATCAGCTTGCAGCACAATCGAAAACTACTATAAATGTTCAATTTCGTTAATTTCAGAATTTTAAAGGTTTTAAGGTAAGTTATCCCAAAATTCGGTCACTTGTTGTGTTTAGGTTTTTAGTTTGTCACCCTAAAATTGATATCGATGTAGTGACATAATTTGTTAAAATAAAAACAATAAGTAGATGTTGGATTCCAAATTTTATTTTTAAATAAGTAGAGTGTGGTTGTGCACTCTATGTGTTAAATAAAATTCCAATTTTACAAAAAATCTTGGAATGTTTATAAAAAATGAAGGGAATAAAAAATCATTAATAGTTTTGTTGAATCTATGTTGTAAAGAATAAACATTATTTATTTGGAGCATGAATGTTATGATAAATTATTGAGGTGATCTCTTCTACATTATAGTTTATGAAGTCATTCATTTGTGATTAGATATTTATACTCAATCTTATGATACTAAAATCAACACAAACTGTAAAACTGTCTTGAATCCAAATTGTCATCAACATAAACTGTCATCATACCTAAAACGATTAACTAACACACTATATATTTTGTAGCCGTCTCAGTTTAAGTAACCCGTTTAGAACTCTACTCTGTTGAACCGGGGAAACAAACCTTTCTGTTAAACAGACTCGCGCCTCCTTCCAGTTTGACCTCCTTCCCTGCTTTTTCATGTGCAACACTTGCCTCCACACCTCGCCTCACCACCTCCTCCTCCCTTCCCATCGTTTAATGAAGCGCTGGCTTCATAAGAATGTCTCTCCTAAATATATGGGATGAGCATGATAGCGATTGAGAGCATCAACAAAGCATCGAGCACCTAATCGCGAGAGAAGATCGAGAAGAATCAAACGATCTCGAGTGGAATACGATCAAGCCGATTAAGGAAAGGCAAGTCCTTCGTCAAACCTGAAATAACAATTCGAGGTTGCATATGAAGATTTTCTAGTAATGTGAGGATTCAAACACAAAAAGCATAAAAATAATATTTTTATAAGTTTTTTTTATTTTTGATGACAACATAGTGCTTAGATTTGACAAATATGATATGAAATGATGCTTACAAAAAGAAATTTTAGTAGAGAAAGTTGTTGAATCAAATATTTTGTTTTAGAATTGAAATTATGATGACAAAATGTTGCTTAGATACAATTTTATTTGAGGATTTAAAAAATGATGACATAATGTAGCTTATAATTAGATTTTTGATGACAAAATGATGCTTAGACAGAATATTGGATAATAATTGAAAATTTGATGACAAAGCTTAGGGTTAGGGTTTTCAGTGCACTACAAGAAAAGAGAGCTTGGGCGACGAAAAATAAAAGATAGGGCGACAAAACGATTTTCGTCGCCCAAACTCCAACTTTGGCGACGAAATTAAATTTTATCGCCTAAATGCTCATGGGGCGACAAAAGAATAAATATGTCGCCCAAACTTGGTAAAAGGGCGACTGACCCTTTAGTAATCGCCCAATTCCAATTAAAGGGTGGCGGATAATGTGTTTGTCGCCTTAAACTCTGAAAAAGTGCGACGGTAAAATTATTTGTCGCCCAAACTTGACAAAACGGCGACGGAAGTATTAGTTTGTCGCCCAAACTTGACAAAACGGTGACGAAAGTATTAGTTTGTCGCCCAAACTAATTAATAAGGCGACTCATGAGTTTGTTTTGTCGCCCCGAATATAAAATTCAACTTTTCGCTCAATATTAGGGCGGGTAGATATATCTTTGCGAGGGAAAAAATAAAAGAAAAAATATTAATTTTTAGCTTTTGACTTAAAATCTATCTTTTTCTCTTTCAAAATAGGCTCGATCGCCATATTGGAGAAGAAACCTCTCGATCTCCATGACCAAATTTTCCGTCTCGATAGTGGATTAGTTTGCTTCAATAAGTGGTAACTTGTTTCACTAAGTTTGATGAATAAATTTCTCCTTCTCATCTGCTTAATCGATGGATTGAATTTTTGTTTAGGGTTTGTTTTTCTCTGATTAATCGTTTCCTCCTAATGTTTAGGGTTTGTCTTCTCCACTCAATTCGTGCGGATTTGGTGTGTTCTCTGTGTTTCCTTGTCATCTTTGCTCAATTCGTGTCGATCAGTTGGTTTGCTACGTACTGCTTGTCTTATGAGCTTCTAGGGTGTGTTCTTGGTTGCATCAGGTTAGCACTCTTCCTCTTTATTTTCAATGTTTTGTTAATTTGTTTGACAGTAATTTTTTTTTTTTTTTGCTTGCTAACAGGCTAGAAACAGGGTGTTATCCACTACGGGATAACTACCCTTGACCATGCTCAACGATGATCCTAAAAAAAGGCTGATAAAGTAAGTAAAGGGGAGAAGCCAAAAGATGTGGCCTAATACTGTGGAGATAGTCATCAGACAGACTAGAGTCCGGGTTGCAGTTCAAAACTGCTTTTATGAAATGAGGATTTTTGTCTGGGCATGCAACAAAATCAGCAGCCCGGTTTGCTTCACGGAAACAATGTATAATTTTAGTGTTACTGAAACATTGTAGGTTAGACCACACATCTTTAATTATATTTTCAATTTCCCATAGTATTTTCCATATTCTATTCGTTGAATTGATAGCTGTCAAGATATTCAGCAGAGAAAACAGAGTCCTGACATCAGAATTTGCATATTAAACCAGCTACAGTAGGATGGAAGCAACACATTCAAGTTGAAAAATGATCAAGAGGAGAAAAAATCAAATGATGTAGATGGAGTAAATTCAAAACATAGCTACATTGAACTCAAACAAAGTCCACGAATATCACCAAATATATCCTACTCAACCTATCCAAACCAAAATCCAGGTAAGAAATAAAAATTACAAGCGTAGCAAAAAAGATTAACCGACATTCACAAATATTATGAAGGAAGACCACTTGCAGGAGGAGATAAGGTGTACAATTGATCACCGACAACGCCACCCTTGCAAATTAGGGATTCTACCAACGGACGCCAATTCCCGTTCATCCCCACAACAGAATTGAACAATCCACTCAACACTATGTCTCACAGCTAAGCTTTGTAGAACCCCTAAAACATCAACATGCCCCGCAGTAAAGTAAATTCTTCTCCGTGAGGAGAAATAACGTTTGGAACATTGAAGCCCCTTACTTTCCTTAATTTTCTACGCATCGAACTGCAGAATCAAATGCCCGGAAAAGGACAAAAAAAACACCGAGGCCACTTCCATTGGGAGGCCAAAACTGGGCCCTGTAAAAACAAATTATATTTTATGGAAATTAAAACTCGTCCTCTCATAAATGCAATATACAGTGCAACAACAATTACTGTATTAAAAATGCACATAACAATAACAAAACATTCCAATTTGAAACAAACAAGTATACTACAGTAATACTTAACCACTTTTAATTTTCATTTCCAAAAAAAAGATTATATTCCAATTCAACGAAACACAAATAAAAACACTAAATTGGTTAAAGAATTCAACTATCTCCACTCTATTATACTACGTAAATGAATGTTGTATGTACATGCCTCAAGCTTCCACATTCAACCTCAATTAGCAACCGTAATACCGTACACAAACTCGGAAATCACAACCCACATTAGGAGAAGAACACAAAAACAAAATTGAAAAGGGATGGACAAAAATGAGGTGCGTTAATTATTGCCCTTAGAGCTGCGGGGTGCTGTAAAATACTCTATTCAATACAAAATTAAAGCATATCCACAAGGATAAGCAACAAAAGGTAAAATATACGTATATACACTATTATACATAGAACCTAAGAGAGTGAGACAGCTGCGAAATTATTTAATAATGTTTCAATTTTTAAAGAATCAAAAACTTGGAAAACAACATATTGAAACCCACAACATAATTTCATTGGAAAATAGAGATGTCCACAAAATACAACAAATAGACACCTCCCGAATAGAGTAAGATCAAATCTTACGTTTCATTATTTTCATTTCTATTTAATAACTATAACGAGACATACTCCATATACGGAGTAGTTAATATTCATAGACTCACATTTTGGAAAAAGGAAACATTAACATACGAAAAGTAATAGTCTAAACGAATCAAATGAAAACACATATGATGACATTTATTATTATAAATTATAAGGAACTTACACATTTTCATAACATTATGAACAATGAGAACTGAGAATAGTTGGACGAAAGAAACAATCAGCTATGTACGACACCATATGGCCATAACCTATGTTATAACCACATATTTTCAATATATGGGCTAAATAAAAATGCAACAAAAAGATAAGTAGATGTGAATTAAATAAGTTTGAAGACAAAAGAAACACACAAATTAACCTATTGTGGTTTTAAATATTAAAGAGTTGGACAATTATGTGCCTCTACTACAAAATGTGTAATCAATTATATACATACAATAATAAATCATATGAATTGGCAGACACACAATCGTAATATCGTAACCAAATATCAGTAGTCTATTCATGGCCAAACAACATAAATTACGAATGTTGTAGAATGTACACATCAGACAACCCACACATGTATACTAAACAAATAATTTTTTTTAGATTGGTAGTGCCCCGCCCATAGCAAGGGTAGCAACTGCTAGACCGAGATTAAATTGAAGTGTTAGAAAGAAGAAAATTACAAACACAAGATAACACGGGGAACAAAATAAGGAAAGATAAATAAGAAACAAAACAACTACGAACATAACCATCAACAATACAAAGACATAACAGGAAAAACAATAATGATACTACGGCCGTGCGTAGCACCGCCTATAGTACACTAGTACTCCCTCCGTCCCATAATGTTAGTCCCATTTCTTTTCGTGACACTATTCACAAACCGAGAGAATCTTGTAGATTTCTCCTAATATATAAGAAAAAACATAGCCATGTGGGGTCTTGTTTGATTCGTCTTAACGAGTACTTTAACAATATTAAAAAATTATAATTTTTATTAACATATAACTAGAGATATTAACGATGCAAAACATGTCTCGGCATATGTGCCTGATTAAAATGGGACTAACAAAATGGGACAGAGGGAGTATATATAAAGGTTGTCCATGGGTAATTCCTAAGACCTTAAATGTGGGGCATTGAATGCTAATTAAGGGTTTAAATTTATTCAATATCTCTCATTCCTCTTAACTATAATAGAAAAAAAGATATTTAATGGTTATTTATTTCCTCTTTTATTTTTAACGTAATGAAAAACACTTAGGATTATAAAATTAATTTTTTAATCTTACACTGGATTGACCGGGATCAAGTAAGAAATAATTTTATAACTTTATAATATGGAAAATTGTTATATTATTCTCCTTCAAATCTTATGTAAGTACGTTAGAAAACACAAATCTCATATATTGCTCTTTAGTTTGCAATTTTTAGAAAGATTATTACTAAGCATAATCTTAACCATCTTGCATAGTGTTATTTCCTTTTAAATTTAAAAACGAGTTATACAAGAACAAATTAAAAAGTAAAGAAATCTTGATAATTTTTTATAATTATGATAAATTAAATCAACTCTTTTCGTTAGCAAAAACGTACGTTTCAATTGAATGTTTGAATTCAATTAGGGAATCATAAAGATTAATATGTAGCTAAAATAAAGGGTTTAATAGTTGGACCGGTAAATCTCATTTTTGAGTCGGCATACCCGAACGCTATGTAGTAGCGTTCATCTTTTTTTCTAAAAGGAATCGAAAGCGCCGAAATATAGCGTTTTCAATAGAACGGCTCAAAAACAAAAACCATCGGTGTATTAAAAGCTCCCGTAAAATAAACATACGCAATTGATGAACGAATCCTCTTACCTCAAATAAAATGTTTGATAACTTAAACTCCATAATGTCATGTAATTGACTACTACATTAAACTTACACACACTTTACCCACAAATAATATAAAAACGTATTGCCATGGTATAACATAAATTCACCTATATATCTAGGTACATATATACAAATATTCAACACCAACCGACCAAATAAACCGAAATAATATTTAGTTTTCCTTTGTGGTTATTTTTCAATATCTTTGTTGTATAATTATATATCTCGCATATGTTTCTTATTTATTGACAGATTATGATCAAAGTGGAACATATCCTATCTGAGTGTTTTCCCGGTAAGTATGTTAATACCGATATGATGGTTGTTTGTTAGATATATTTTTTAGTCGTCGATCATGTTTTTCGGTTGTTATTTATGCGATTTTATTACTCAAGGAGTGAGACGTTTTCTACGTCAAATGTTAATTGAAGGAGATAAACAAATGACTTCTACGTTTGCGTTGAAAGAAGAAGCCCTTGCTAACCTGAATTTGTTTTGTGCAATGGTTCCAACTTCTAAAGAAACAACGAAAGATCTTATGGATGACATAAATTTTTTAATTTTCCAGACATTTTCCTAATGTTGATATTATCTGTCCCCTATATAATCCGCTTTTTCAAAAATTCAGGCTACCCAGGCACTTTCAAATGTTGGTATTGGAATTGGGGAGACATACAATATGTTGTTCTTAGCTAGAGATTTTGATGTTTCGTGTAGGGCTTATTTGAAAAAGTATGGAAGAATGTTCTGAAGATTATGGTCTTATTGTTTTGCCTTACACAATACTGCGTTTTGTGTTTCTGTTGTTCTTCACCACCGTTGTTTTTGAAATTTCGTTCAAGATTTCAACTGTCGTGTTATTTATATGTTATATTTGCATATCATATATGGATGTATTTAGAATACCTTTTCTCCTTCCTTGTGGAAAGATAATTAAATTAATCCTTTTCTCCTTCCTTGTGCACTGACAACTGCAAGAAACACAAAATCCAGGTAAAATGTAATTACAAAACAAACCTTGATTAACTCGAATGTTGTGGTTTGATCATGGAATAACATCTACTCATCATTTTTTCACAAAAACTAATCAGAAACCAGGATGAGGGTAGGACAAAGGTCTCTGAAATGACAAGCTTAATGGGACCAAATAAAGAGACAGGTAACTCAGCTCACACAGTCAAGGCACATTTTTGCTGAATATCTCTTGACGTTGTACGCCCGGCTAATTTGGAACCAACATGACCAACAGAAGGAAACACAGATAGAACAACAACCATTGAGCTATGCCAAAAGACCGTGATACGGGCCGATGGGAAATACCAGACATTCTGCGGGATACACCTTGATGTTGTAAACACTGAATCAGGTACAAAACAGAGACGACTTTGGAAAAAAGGAAAAATGTGTTGAAATAAAAGTGAAAATTATATACAAACAAAGGTGTTCATTAAAATGTTAAAACCATACAGGTAGGGATACATCAGTATCATGGCAGTCATACCCCCTCCAGTTTCGCAAAACATATATCAAAGGACGAGATGGAAGGGTTGTAACCTTCTGCGCGTTGGTACTAACAAGAGATATACAAGGTACTGATTATTGTACCACAAAAAAACAACACGTTAATTGGTGATAGAAAGAAGATGAAATTTTGATAAAAATAAATTTTGGGAAACAAGTATATGTTACAACCTTTTTTTGTAACCCACATGAAAGACACGACAAAAACAACACAATCAACGGAACATGAAATTGAACAAAAGACCAAAGAGTAAGATCAAAGGGTCACTTAATAACGTTCGGTTTTATTGTAAACAAAAAAATGGTTTTCATGTACAGAGCAACATGGGAGACCACCATAACAAAAAAAACAGCATGCAACCCGTAATTCAACAGGTGTGTTTCAGGTGGATTCAATTTAAAAAAACAAACAAACAAAGTATCACATAATGACCGGTTGATATGATGATACTGACAGGAGCTTCAATAACCTATGAAAAACTTGGGGAACCAACATATGTATGTCGATTCTGTGGGGCGAAAATGTGGTTAGAAGAGAAATCAAGAAAAGCAACAGAAGCGCAATTTACAACGTCCATAGGTTGCCAAGAAGGGAAAGTCATACTGCCATTGATAAAAGAAACACCAGAACCATTGAAAGGATTGCTTAGTGGAACCAACCCAACATCAAGTACATTCAGGGAGAGGATAAGAATATACAATAGCCTATTTTCATTTACATCCTTTGGGGCACAAATAAATGACAAAATTAACAAGAAGAGAGGACCATACATCTTCAGAATATCTGGTCAAAATTACCATCTAATCAAATTACTGATACCAGAGGAAAGCGCCCCACGTAGATATGCTCAACTGTATTTCAGTGAGTCTGACACAGAACTGCATAACAGAATGGGGTGTACGAATCTGACAAAATCGGACATCAACCCAGACATTGTGAACATCCTGATAAGTATGCTGGATGAAACCAACGTTGTTGCAAAAGTGTTTAGGATGACAAGGGATTGGACACACAATACTAAAACTACTAATTTCACACTTCGGATAATAAGAGAAAGAAAAAATGAAAAACAGAAATACAACCTACCAACAAAGGGAGAGATATCAAGCCTAATTGTTGGGGATTTTGGAAAAGGAACAGAGCCACGCGATGTCTACATCCAGAGCAAAAACGGGCGCCCTAGCCGGATATCAGAAATACACCCATTATATATGTCACTACAATACCCATTACTGTTTCCACATGGTGAGGATGGGCTCCGTATAAACATCTCGTATAATGCCAATTCTGGACCAAGACAAACAAAAAGGGGAATAGTTACTATGAAAGAGTTCTACTCAGACAGAATGCAACATCGGGACTGTGAAACAAACACATTGATAAGATGCGGACGTTTGTACCACCAATACATTGTGGACACGTGCACTTCCATAGAAGAGTCCCGTTTGCGGTGGATTAACAGTAATCAAAGACAAATGAGATCAGAACTATACAACAACCGATATGATGTTGTTACAAAGGGAGATACAGACGCAAAAGCAGTTGGACAAAGAATTGTTCTCCCTTCAAGTTACATAGGTGGACCAAGATACATGATACAAAATTACCAAGATGCAATGACCTTATGTAGTACTTTTGGAAATCCATCACTATTCATCACATTTACAGCCAACCCTAAATGGCCAGAAGCAAAGGAGAAACTACAAGACCTGGTAGGCCTTCATCCCAATGACATGCCCGATGTGATGACGCGTATATTCAAACGGAAACTGAGCCAACTCATGGATGATTTACGTAAAAAAATAATCTTCGGGCAGACTAATGTGGGTAATACAAAAAAAAACAGAGACATAAAACTCTTGAGTGTGTTTACATTTAAAATAACAACAAACTAATATTCTGCGTCCACAACCATATACACAATTGAGTTTCAGAAACGAGGCCTACCACATGCACATATTCTCTTATGGCTGAAAGAAACCAGCAAAGCAAAAACAGGGAAAGACGTAGATGATTTCATCTATGGTGAGCTTCCTTGCGAGAAAACAGACCCATAATGTCATAGACTTGTGGTGGAACATATGTTCCACGGACCATGTGGCCCGACACATCCAACCTCACATTGCATGAATGGGGGTGAATGCACAAAAGACTTTCCAAAGACATACTACGCAGAGACAACGTTGGATGGTGATGGGTTCCTTGTTTACCGACGGAGAAACAACAGGCGTAGTGTCCTCAAAAGGAAGGTCAAGTTTGACAACCGTCATGTTGTTCCTTATAATCGGTACCTACTGATTAAGTACGGTTCCCACATAAATGTGGAATGGTGCAACAATGTAAGAGCAATAAAGTATTTATTCAAATATATTACAAAGAGACCAGATAGAGCAACTGCTTTTTTGTAGAGAATCGCAAGGGTCAAGGTGGAGAAGTTTCAAGCCCCCCAGTTGTCATTAATGAGATAAAACAATATCTAGAATGCAGATATAAGTCCGCTTGTGAAGTTGCTTGGCGTATTTTCGACTTTGACATTCACTACAGCCAACCACCGGTTATCCGGCTCACCTACCATTTGCCTGAATAGAACTTCGTGACAATAGCAGACTCACAACATCTAGGAAATCTGGTTAGAAAGGACGGTATTACAAAAACAATGTTCACAAAGTGGTTCACTCTAAACAATGTAGATCTGAAGGCAAGACAATACACATATGGTGAAATACCTAGAAAATACGTGTGGGATGTCAGTGACAAAGTGTGGAGCACAAGAGGACACCTAAATCCAATAGGGAGAATGGTGCCAAGAGGCCAGAGAGCCCTACTACCTTCGAATGCTACTAAATGTAGTAAAGGGACCGCTATTATATGAAGATATAGAAAGGGTGAATGAGAGGGTTAACAACACATTTAGAGAAGCATGTTATGTCTGTGGGATGTTGAAAGAGGACAACGAGTGGACATATGTCATTCAGGAGGCAAGGTTATGGGTAACAGGAGCACATCTTATGGAGATATTTGTCACAATCCTCATCTTTTGCGACGTAGCCAGCCCTCATAAACTGTGGGACACAAACTGGGAGGCGCTATCAGAGGACATACAATATCAACATCTTGAGCTAAACGAAACCCAAGTATGGAACTACTACCTGGTGAGCATAGAAAACATCCTATCTAAAAATGGGAAATCGTTAGATGATTATCCAGTTATACCAAAACCAGACCCGACTTTGCTTCAACCATTTAAAATAGGTTGTTGTGTGAGGAGCTATCTTACAATTGCAGTGAAATGAATGAGATGCATGAGATGTTATACAACCAACTAAACGCTCAACAACTTCACATATATGCTAAGGTGATGCACGCGGTAACCCATAGAATAGGGGAGTTTTTCTTTATCTACAACAGAACAGGTACGGGGAAAATATTCATGTACAAGACAGTAATGTCTCAAATACGTTCAAAAGAAGATTTTTTCCATGCAGTTGCATCCTCAGGTAAACAAACACTATTAATAAACAACGCAAAAAACTCAATTAAAATTAACTAAATTAATACAAAATGACATTGATGTGCATGAATAACGTCACTTCGTTTACAAGGAGGAAGAACGACTCATAATAGGTTCCTCATCCTAATCGAGGTACTTGACAACAGTACATGTGGAATCAAACAAAATACACACCTAGCGCAATTATTGCATGAGGTGAAGCTGATTATATGGGATGAGGCACCAATGACGCACATGCGTTCGAGGCCTTGAACAGAACTTTACAAGATATTTTTGGATTGAAGGATGAACGCAACAGAGATAACGGTTTCTCTAAATAAAGAATAAATTTTTTATTATTACCAAACACCCAACGACACAAATAATGCCATTAAAGTGTGCAATAACACCTCATATAAATAAAAACGTTTCATACCAATTTCAAAAGGAAAATAAATTTCGGAGAAAACTGAAACATTAAAGAGAAATGTGGACCACACACAAATACACCCATATAAAATGCAAGTTCACTGTACACAAATGATTTCTACGAGGACTCAGAATAAAAAAAGCCGAAGGAAAAAGAAGAGTACATAACTCAACAAACCGAAGGTGAAGAACATATCACTCACATTTTAATGTAATTTCATGTCTATCACGGTCTAGGAAAGAAGACATGGCCAACGACACAGAGTCACGACACGCAAAGTCACTACAAAGCAGACAATATACAGTCCAGGAAAGAAGACATCACAGACGACACAGAAAATACAATAACAACCCGAAGCAGAGATATAATATCAACAAGTAGTTGTATTTTCATCATAAGAACCAAAACCAAAAACAATAACAACTAAGCAAAATGTGAGTGATAAATAATAATAAAATGGTAAAAGACAAAGAAACTTATACCATAAACTATATATTAAATTGGCAGATGTCAAAAGTATGCAAGTGGTGTAGCGCAAAAGGGTGGCATGAGGAAAGAAGCATACCAACAAGATGTTGCAACAATGGAGAGATTATCCTGCAAAAAATGAAAACAAATCCAACAATCCTTGATGAACTACTACAGGGACGATCCGAACAGGCAAAGTCATTACAAAAAACATCTGCACGTATAACTCGATGTTTTCTATGAGTAGGTGTGAGGGTTGGCTTCAAGACCCGCCACAGAAAACCGATACAATGCATACGTTAAAATCGTATGGTGAGTTTTTACCACATATGCAGACCACGGCTATTGCTGGATGACGAATGGGAGAACAATCCTGAAGACCAGTGTCACAACGAAACGAACACATGGACCGGAAATTTAATAATCCAACAAAACAACAACCATGCAGTGGACAATGACATAGCTACAAAAATCAACGATATGCTACAGGCAAATAATTTACTACTTCAGATGTTCAAAACTGCCAAGGAGTGGGCGAAAAACAACTCGGGAAAAGAATACACATTCAAAACTACATGGTGTAAGGTTAGAGGAAGTGGTAGAAGACAATGGAACAAATGTGACAAAAATAGGATCCCTAATAATGGGTGACAACACAGAGAGACATGACAACCATGACATCAACCTCTAATATAACGATTCGTGCTATGTAAGGGTGTCTGTGATACACCTACTGTACATTTCACTCCAGTATCCGTTGTTGTTCCCGTATGGAGACGATGGATACAAAACATGGTCAAGTTACTTAAGGAAAAAAGGGGTGCTCCAAATTCAACAGTATAAGTTGAATATAAGGCAATACTACTCAGCCAGGCTACAACAGAGAACTGGGAAAGGAACTTCACTCATACAAGGAGGACTACTATACCACCAGTACATAATTGATGCATACATTGCCATTGAAACACAACAAATGAAATGGATAAAGAGCAACCAACAAATCATACGAGAACAAATGTACAACAATGAATATGACAACTTAACTAGACACGCCAAGGTTAGAAGAACATTAGCCGCAAGGGTAATTCTACCGCCCACTTTCGACGGAGGGGCGAGGATAACAATACAAAATTACATGGACGCAACGGCTATTTGTGGGAAATATGGCACCCCTACAATATCAATCACCTTTTCTACTAATAAAGATTGGGAGAGATGTACGATTAGATTTCTAACATACCAGAACAAACAACAGATGAAAGACCTGAAGTATTGGTAAAGTTGTTCAAGATAAAACTAGACCAGCTCATAGAAGACCTCAAAACAAATCCTAACATAGGGGACACAAACGCGTGTGAGTTCGGAAGTAAAACACATTACCGCATACTGTATATTTTTTTATAAAAAAAATTATCAGTTTGATTCATTTCACTAGGTATGGAGACAATACACTTCAACAAAATGGGCATCCCAGAAGCACGAATACTAATGTGGCTGGAAAAAGGGGGGATCATTGGACCGTCAGTTCATGATAAAATATAAAAGAACAGTGATGCAAAAATACAACACTGAGATCAGTTTGGAGTGTGGCGGTAATTCAAAGACAAAAAAGTTATTGCTAAGACACAAAATGACGGGAAATGTGGCAAACATCATAAATCTGATCCAGAACAATGAGTCGCCAAAAGATACATACAAATGTCACGAACCAAGGGTGGATGAAATAACAACATACTTACAATCAAGTAAATTGTTTGCAATAGAGACAACCCTACGCATATACGGAATCAAAGCACACAAATGCACCCCAAAAGTGATAAGGTTGTTTTTCCACATCCAAACAAATACAGATGTTGACCCCACAAGTGACGGAACAGAATATGTCATAATGCGCCAAAATAAAACACAACTATCCATGTTTACTTCCTGGCTAGAACTGAACAGAACAACACCAACATCAAGAAGGTACACATACAATGAAACACCAAATCACTACAAATGTAATGAAATTTTGGAAACATGGAAATCAGAAGAGACCCATAACATAGTTGGAAGAATACTCAACGTCAACAAGGTAACCATGGAAGAGTACTGTCTAAGCATCCTTCTGAATATAGTATGAGGGCCGACATCATTTGAGGACATAAAAACAGTGGACAAAATACAATTTGGGAGCTACGAGGACACATGCAAAGAGATAGGAATTCTGGAATATGACGAGGGAGCCGGGTATAGCAAAAACGAACATACCTGTTGGATACACGGCGATCACATAGCTGAAATGACAACAGTTCTAGAATCAACACAAAATGAATACATTAGACAATAAGAGGGAACAAAATCATGGACAAACACTCTAACAGATGACCTAACGTCATACTAAATGAGACATAATCAGGTAAGGATAGTTGTTCTTTGAATATTAAACATTCCAAAAGAAAAAAAACATAATTGAAAACAACAAAACAACTACCACTAACGCAATATAACCAATGCTTCAATGGCAGGGGGATAAATCTCAAAGGGAAACAAAGGTGACAATGACGCAAAAAGCCAGCAAAAAAAGAAGGAAAGGCAAGTTCTCAAAGAAACAAACAAAAATTACAAAGACACTCTACAAGCTTAGCTAATTCAAAAACATAGAAACCTTAACAACTACATGTTTTACTTTATCAACCTTTAAACACGAAAAGGGCATAAATCAAGAAGAAATCAAGAGAAAACTTTGAAATGTTGGTGTGATGTAAGAATCACGACAAGTAGAATATTAAGGATTTCTATTATGATCTGTATTCACATGAGAGAGGACGAGAGATGGTCGCACGACTATAAAGTCTGTTAGGAGTTACCTATTGATAGAATATACATGATGAGGCTAAAGTCGTAGTGCCAAATCAAAGAAATAAACTCTAAACACTAACTAGAGTATAGCAAGTAAGTAGAGGTCGAACCCAAGGGAATCAAAACACCAAATCAATGCAGTCAAGCGAAATATCAACTAACGAACAAATAACAAGTAACCAAGGGGGGGTTTTGATTGTATGGAACACAAAAGTAACAAGTATCAAGCAAAGGAGGTTTGGTTGTGAATATGATGAGAATGGGTTTCACCTAGCAAGTATCCACACAACAGTCAATCAAGTTGATCATAGATTTATCTCAAGTTCTTATCAATCCTAGGGAATGTTCCTATTCCAATCTTTAATATATCAGCAGGCCAACCGATCCTGATAATACTTACTATTCAACAATCAGGGAAACCTCTCAAGATTAGATGAAATAGCAGCAAAGGGCACAGGAATTATAAGGATGCATGCAATAACTTACAACCGTCAAGTATTAACATGCAATCAATTCTCTTTCATAAAAGCAATCAACTACCAGATCATGCAGATATGAGCGCTACAATGACAAGGAATTCCACCGTATATTCATAGTCTAGCAATAGAAAACTATCAATCAAACTAGGTGATCAAGCTAGCAAAACTAATAGAAATCAATAGATGAAGTGCAGGAGAATTAATACAAACCCATAGGAAAAGAACAAGAGTTTAGAAATCTCACAACTTAATAACTGAAGGTTTCAACCGCTAGGTAAAACAATGGAGATTAGTTCCTGCTCATGGTTGCAGAACTAAATTGTCTGATAGAAAAGATGATGATAGAAAAGATGATAATAGAAAGAAAGAAACCAGGGTTCTTAAAAAGAGACTAACCCTAAAAATATATGGTAAAAGATATATCCTAAACGAAATAATAAAATAAGATAAAAGGAAAATAAACCAAACAAACTAACTAAAAGGAAATAAATAGATCGTCACTGCTCGGTAACTTAATTCATTTGAGGTGCTTGCTTCCAATGTGGGCCCCATGTGCCTCTTCATTAAATGGGCCAGCAGAAAATAACGACTCAGCTGCTTGCTTCTCTTCCACGGCCCGTCTCGCGCACGAAGGGGAATTCAGCATAATACCCGCGATCGCGGATATTAATCCGCGGTCGCGGATTTATTAAATATTCTCGGCTCCTCTCTGTCGCTCCACCGCGATCGCCGTTGATCCATGGCTATCGTCGTCGGTGATTTCTTCAAATCTTCAGTATTCTTTGGTTCTGATCTTCAATTCTTCACTTCTTAATAAATATCTCAGAACATAACAATGGCTCGAAACACATATAATAATACTCCTAAATCAATGTAATAATCCCTAGTTACGCTATACAAAGTGCAGCGTATCAAATACCCCCATACTTAGACTTTTACTCGTCCCGAGTAACTTACAGAAAAGCTACCCTTACAATGAAATGCTCAAAGCCTCAGGAAGTACAAGAATATCTCCTAGTGATTACATACTCAATAAGCTCCTCCAAAACACACAAAACACAACAACAATAATCAAGAACAATGTGATAAAATAAGAACATACCCAGAACTACACTTTATTCCTCCAAGTGGCCTACCCGAATCCTCCTATACGCCTTCTTCTTATGTCTCCATACGCCAAGATGATAATGGTCCTAAAACACTCAATTTTTTTAATAACACTCATCTTGCTTGGGCGCCCTTTCGGGTTTTCATCCCAACCACTCAATAATTGTTCCAGGCTCACAAAACTCACATCACTCAAGACTTATTTTTGCCCCAGCCTAATACCGGTCAAGCCACCTTCTTATTGCATAGATCTTGCTATCCAAGGATTTTATATGCCTTTTTCAATTTTTGTGGCTTTTTCATACAATATATATATAATAAGCTCATGCAGATACAACCAACACCCAAATAATTACATGTGAATACATTCTCCTCCCCCATACTTAAACATTGCATTGTCCTCAATGAAATGGAAGACATAAAAACGAACCCAGGGAAGGAGACAGAAGACTCACATACAAGGTCGGATGACCTTCCTCCAATAAAACTCAAAGTGTGGTAGAATGAGAAACTAGATGAGCACTAAATGTAATCCAATAATGCATAGCTCATCTAAAGCAAAAGAAAGAATACCTCCAAAGTAGAAAGTGACCCAAACAAATCAACTCCTTGCAAAGAACATGGTCACCAACAAGCTAAGCTCCAACGAATGTAGATCTAGAAATATAGTACTAATGAAACCAAACTTGATGTAATACAACTCCTTACTTTCTTTTCTCTCATATTTTTCTTCTGCACTCTATTTTTTTAATCCGATATATTATTTTTTTCTCGGAATGATTTTTGGATTTTTTTTTTTTTTTTTTTTTTTTTTTTTTTTTTACGGACGGGAGAGAAGACTTACAGCGAGATTGGCTACTGACTGTAGCGGACCCTAAGCTTCGGTGATTTCCTCCTGTCCATAGAAAAACTAAAAAGAAAATTAAACCGAACAAAAACAAATAAAAACAAACTCAAACCTCGGGTTGCCTCCCGAGTAGCGCCTTATTTTATGTCGTGGCTCGACATGAAACTCAAGAGATTTAACTAACGCCATTTGGCTTTGTGAAAACAGTCTCATGTCTGAATTCTCTCTTGAACCACTCATGGAACGCTTTGAATCTCGTCCCTCTTACCTTGACCACCTTGTCTCTAGCAATGAAGGTGGTTTCATTCACTTTCTCCTCCTTGACCGTATCAGACGGCTGTTTAAGCTCAATGACAAGTGCCTGCACACTAGACATCAATGGTATCTCGCCTGGCGAGGTGAGTAATGGAGGGCGATTTCCCAAAGGATGTGAAAAGAGCTTACCTTTAGGCTCTGGCTTAGCCTGGCACTCCTGCATGTTAGTAGACAAAACAGTATCTACTTTTGGGGTCTCTAAGATATTCTCTAAAACAGGTTGTAATTCATCCTTACAAGTAGGATTAATTACATCAATAGCACATAGAGAATTCTTATCAATGGGATCCATATCATATATATTATATTCTACCTTATCCCCATCAAACTCCATAGAGAGAGTACCACTATTAACATCAATTTTCGTTTGTGCTGTTTTCATGAAAGGTCTACCTAACAGTATAGGTGTGACATTATTAGTATGCTCCATATCCAACACAAAGAAATCAGCAGGAAAAATCAGATCACCAACCATAACAAGAACATCCTCAACAACCCCTTTCGGGTATACAGTAGATCTATCAGCAAGTTGAATAACAGTTCCTGTTTTATGCAAAGGTCCTAAGCCTAGTGATTCATACAAAGAGTAAGGCAAAACATTGATTGATGCACCTAAATCTAGCATGGCTTTGTAAAATTTAGTTTCACCAATCACACATGGAATGCTAAATATGCCTGGATCACCACATTTCTTAGGCATGCGTTTTTGAAACACTGCAGAAACTTGTTCACTTATTTCAACTTTCTTCTTTCCTTTTAGTTTTTGATTTCTTTTGATAGTGCAAACTTCTTTGAAAAACTTAGCAAATCTAGGAATACTCTTAACAAGTTTGAGCAAAGGAATGTTTACCTCACACCTACTAAAGGTTTCGAAGATTTCTTTGTCGTCCTCCAGCCTTCGAGTATCCTTCAATGCCTCAGGAAAGGGAGCAACAGGCTTCTGAGAGAATGGAGGTGGAAAATTCGGGCGAACATAATCGTCAATGTACTCAGGGGGCTCCTGGCGATCGCCATCAGCTCTTGGCGATCGCGGTCGCGGATGATTTTGCACCTCAGCTTCTGGAATGGAATGGCGATCGCGGTCGCGACGCAGATCCTGTTTTGCTCTCTGTAATCTCATGGCGATCGCCGTTCAGATCTGGCGATCGCGGTTTTGGCACAGAACAATCATTTAAAGTTTTTCCGCTCCTCAAGAACACTGCACTGACGTTCTCTCTCGGGTTTCTTACCGGTTCCCTGGCCTCTAATTTACTCACAGCTTGAGCAATCTGTCCTAACTGATTTTCAAGATTTTGGATACTCGATTCCGTTTTAGCATTTTGTTGCATCACAGTTTGAGCTAAGGACTTGATCATATCTTCAACAGTCATGGAATTCTGAGGTCTAGGTTGCTGATAATTAAAATTATGAGAATCATACCTTGGCCTTGGTTGCCATCCACCAACAACGTTTACCTCAGCATTCGGCTCTTGGAGTTGTTGACCACCACTTTGCAGCATAAAAGCCTTCATCATATCTTTCAGTTCATTCATATCACTTTGAATTTTAGCGGGATCAAGTGAACTTACTGACCGTGTTCTTTGCCTGCTACCAAACTGCCTTGAGCTCTCAGCTAATTCCTCAAACATTTCAGTAGCCTGAGGTATATATAGTCAATCTTAAAAAGTTACCTCCACAGGATGCATTCACCATTCGACGATCCTCATCAATCAGGCCACTAAATAAGTACATAAGGAGAACTTGGTCAGTATAACTATGGAATGGGCAGCTTGAGCAGAGCTTCTTGAATCTCTCATAATATTCATAGAGACTCTCAGTTGAGTGTTGTTGAAGATTCGTGATTTTCTTCTTTAAGCTGCTCAGTTTTGTAGTTGGAAAATATTTCTCTAAAAAGACCTTTTTCATCTTAGCCCATGTATCAATACTCCCTGGAGCTTGATAATAGAGCCAATCATTCGCAGCGTCTTTCAGAGAAAATCTGAAAGCTCTCAGCATGACCTGCTCCTCAGTAACACCTATTGGTTTCATACTAGAACATATGGCATGGAATTGAGCCAAGTGTTTGTTGGGATCTTCTCCCGCTAAGCCATGGAAGTGTGGAAGCTCATGAATTAAACCAGCTTTTAATTCAAAATTCACACCTTCTTCAATCTCAGGAAACCTCACTGCCAAAGGTTGTTGGTTTAAGTCTGGGGCAGTGAGTTGCCTCATAGTAGGCAATGGCGGTCCATGTCGATCACCCATCTCGTTCTCTTGGTTCAGGGCTGCTCTTTGGTTCTGAAGGAACGTTCTTTCAATCTCTGGGTCAAAGGAAACAAGAGATGAATCAGTAGCACGGGTCTGAACCATAAAGGTTCACACCAAACAGTTGATAAATCACAATTAGCACAGAATTGGAATAATTCAATTCCCCGGCAACGGCGCCAAATTTGATGAGGCTAAAGTCGTAGTGCCAAATCAAAGAAATAAACTCTAAACACTAACTAGAGTATAGCAAGTAAGTAGAGGTCGAACCCAAGGGAATCAAAACACCAAATCAATGCAGTCAAGCGAAATATCAACTAACGAACAAATAACAAGTAACCAAGGGGGGGTTTTGATTGTATGGAACACAAAAGTAACAAGTATCAAGCAAAGGAGGTTTGGTTGTGAATATGATGAGAATGGGTTTCACCTAGCAAGTATCCACACAACAGTCAATCAAGTTGATCATAGATTTATCTCAAGTTCTTATCAATCCTAGGGAATGTTCCTATTCCAATCTTTAATATATCAGCAGGCCAACCGGTCCTGATAATACTTACTATTCAACAATCAGGGAAACCTCTCAAGATTAGATGAAATAGCAGCAAAGGGCACAGGAATTATAAGGATGCATGCAATAACTTACAACCGTCAAGTATTAACATGCAATCAATTCTCTTTCATAAAAGCAATCAACTACCAGATCATGCAGATATGAGCGCTACAATGACAAGGAATTCCACCGTATATTCCTAGTCTAGCAATAGAAAACTATCAATCAAACTAGGTGATCAAGCTAGCAAAACTAATAGAAATCAATAGATGAAGTGCAAGAGAATTAATACAAACCCATAGGAAAAGAACAAGAGTTTAGAAATCTCACAACTTAATAACTGAAGGTTTCAACCGCTAGGTAAAACAATGGAGATTAGTTCCTGCTCATGGTTGCAGAACTAAATTGTCTGATGGAAAAGATGATGATAGAAAAGATAATAATAGAAAGAAAGAAACTGGGGTTCTTAAAAAGAGACTAACCCTAAAAATATATGGTAAAAGATATATCCTAAACGAAATAATAAAATAAGATAAAAGGAAAATAAACCAAACAAACTAACTAAAAGGAAATAAATAGATCGTCACTGCTCGGTAACTTAATTCATTTGAGGTGCTTGCTTCCAATGTGGGCCCCATGTGCCTCTTCATTAAATGGGCCAGCAGAAAATAACGACTCAGCTGCTTGCTTCTCTTCCACGGCCCGTCTCGCGCACGAAGGGGAATTCAACATAATACCCGCGATCGCGGATATTAATCCGCGGTCGCGGATTTATTAAATATTCTCGGCTCCTCTCTGTCGCTCCACCGCGATCGCCGCTGATCCATGGCGATCGTCGTCGGTGATTTCTTCAAATCTTCAATATTCTTTGGTTCTGATCTTCAATTCTTCACTTCTTAATAAATATCTCAGAACATAACAATGGCTCGAAACACATATAATAATACTCCTAAATCAATGTAATAATCCCTAGTTACGCTATACAAAGTGCAGCGTATCAATACAAATAGATAAGTTTCAAAGATGATCATTTTTCATCTTATGACAACAACAAGGAATAATTGAGTATGCACAATAAAACAACAGTGCAGTTATAATGATTCCTCAAATCCTTATTAGAATTTTCGTAAGGCAAGGAAAAAGCAAGATATTACACTCTCCATATCATCTTGCACTGTTAATAGCCTTATGACATTAACCATTCCTCCAATAAAATGATAGCTATCAATAGCATACTGGACCAAAACTCTCAATACAATGATCATATTTATTTCTCAGATTGAAAAACCAATTAAAAAAGAATCAAGAAAAGAAGACAAATACTTATTTAAGAGATAAGTTCATGTTGTTAAAGAAGATTCAGAAAGAAGATACAAATGAGGAAATAGGAACATATTCAATTCAAAGATAACTTCAGTAAAAAATCATTGATCGATATAAGAGTCAAGTCATTCTATGATCATTGAGTGACGAAGTACCATCGTTGACTTCTATTCGTGTAAGATCCCACTAATTATAGCATTTTTTTTAAGTCCTAGCCAAATAATAATCGGAACATGCTTGGGAGATCTATCTTATATATTAAAGCTAAGACTTTTAGAGCCTCTAGAGTGATTCTAGGCTAGGTTGTTAAACTTTTTTATTTTTTATTTTTAACTTTAATTAAAATTATATTGGATAATTAACTCAACAAATAAATTTTATAAAACAATCACTTCATTCAACATAAAAACAATACAAATTATTCTATCCTATTAAAATAAATTATTAATTTAATTATGATATATATATAATGAGATATTTATATATATAATTTAATTATATATCATTCATGAAATTAATATGTATTAATTAGTATTCACAAACAAAAAGTTAAATTTATTTCGCTTATTTGGTGAGAGTTAAATTTAATTTTTAGACAAACTTGACCTAAACCGTATAAATTTGTACGACGAATAATTTGAAATACCCGTGCATGGCACGGGTCACTGCACTAGTAAAGTCTTAATCCCAAGAATCTCATTAACTTCTACCCAAACAAAATGGGCCTTGGTCATCAAAAGGCGTCATTTCCCACACAAACCTTTTTTTGTTATGACAGTCAATAAAAGTCAAGGCCAATCACTGAAGCCCGTAGGAATATACCTGCCTAATCCAATTTTTTTCCACAAACAACTATACGTGGCAATATCTAGAGTGACTGGCCCACAAAGATTGAAGATACTACTTCTACACAATGGAAAAGAATCTAAGAACTGTACAAGGAACATAGTTTTCAAGGAATCATTCAACCACATAAGTGGGAAAATACAGGTGCATATACTTGCCTACAACACTAAATTGTTTGCTGTTGTTTGAAGAATTACATTAGCCAAATAAAATGCACACACTGATAGGAACATAATCCTGCAGAAGCATAAAGACCACAAGAATGGGGCATTGATTTGTACCTGATTAGTGGGACCATTCAGTTACATGAACAAATTCAGCAGAGAAAGCAGAGCCCTGACATTGGAATTTTCATATTAACCCAACTACAATAGGATGAAAGCAACACGGTCAAGCTGAAAAATGATCCAGAGGAAAAAAAAAATCAAATGATGTACATGGAGTAAATTCAAAACATAGCTACATTGAACTCAAACAAAGTCCATGAATATAACCAAATATATCCTACTCAACCTATCCACACCAAAATCCAGGTAAGAAATAGAAATTACAAGTGTAGCAAAAAAGATTTACCGACATTCACAAAGATTGTGAAGGAAGACCACTTGCAGGAGGAGATAGGGTGTGGAATTGATCACCGACAACGCCACCCTTGCAAATTAGGGATTCTACCAACGGACAGCTACAAAATTATATACAGAACCAAAGAGGGTGAGACAGCTACGAAATTATTTAATAATGTTTCGATTTTTAAAGAATGAAAAACTTGGAAAACAACATATTGAAACCCACAACATAATTTCATTGGCAAATAATGATGTCCACAAAATACAACAAATAGACACCTCCTGAATAGAGTAAGATCAAGTCTCACATTTTATTATTTGCAGTTCTATTTAATAACTATAACGAGGCATACTCCATATAATTAATAATCATACTCATATTTTGGAAAAAACATTAACATACGAAAATAATAGTCTAAATGAATCGAATGAAAACACATATGATGACATTTATTATTATAAATTATAAAAATCTTACACATTTCCATAACATTATGAACAATGAAACCTGAGAATAGTTGGACGAAAGAATCAATCACTTATGTACGATACCATATGGCCATAACCTATGCTATAACCACATATTTTCAATATATGGGCTAAATAGAAATGCAACAAAAAGATAAGTAGAGGTGAATTAAATAAGTTTAAAGACAAAAGAAACACAATATTAACATATTGCGGTTTTAACTATTAAAGAGTTAGACAATTATGTGCCTCTACTACAAAATGTGTAACCAATTCTATACATACAGTAACATATCAGAATTGGCAGACACACAATCGTAATATCGTAACAAAAAATCAGTAGTCTATTCTTGGCCAAACAACATAAATTACTGATGTTGTTGAATGTACACATCAGAGTAGGCAACCCACACATGTAAACTAAACAAACAAAAATTTGTAGATTGGTTGGCAGTGCCTCGCCCATAGCAAGGGTAGCAACTGCTAGACCGAGATTAAATTGAAGTGTTAGAAAGAAGAAAATTACAAACACAAGAAAACACGGGGAACAAACCTAAGGAAAGATAAATAAGAAACAAAACAACTACGAACATAACCATCAACAATACAAAGACATAACAGAAAAAACACTAAAGATACGCACGGCCTATAGTCTACTAATTTTTTATAATTTTTACTCTCAATCAATCACGTGCACATATTACAAAGTCGTAAAAGAGTTCCGCACAATTTTGAGAAATAAACACTAAAAATTTGTCCCGCTCTCGCAACGTGCGTGCGAGGCTGTTTCCCAAATTAAAAATCATTTCTGAATTTTTTTTATTTTAAAAATGAAAAACTATGTAACTATTTGATCTTTAATAGTGCAGTACAACTTTGTTATGTTTGTTGCATATCTAACAACTCGGTTCTTCCATTGTTTTTTTTTACAACTTATTGTTAGTACAAATTTTTAAATTACATATTAAATTATATTTAAAAACATATAATTAGATTTTTTAAAATAAATTTATAACTACACAGATAATCAAATTGAGTGTCTTTGGCGTAGACCTGGGAAATGGGTCGGGCGAGTCGGGTTCAGGTCAGAGTTCATCGGGTTTAGTATATTTCGGGTCGGGTCATTTCAGGTTTAAAATTTACCGGGTCAAAACAGGTCGGGTTACGACGGGTTTATCTCCGGTTCGGATCAACCCATCGGGTCTGATTGTGCAATTTTTTTATTCCTTTTTATACTTATTTATAAATAAGTTTGCAATGGATAAACAAATCGTTGAACATTTATCTCTTCTTTATAATTTTTCAAGGAATATTTTGCCAAATTAGGCTTTTAAGCCTATTTAGGGTCTTTTAGCGTTTACGCATAGTTTCGAGTCTCATTTTGTGTGAGCGAGACCTTATTGTGACTTTATATGCCTAATAAGACTAAGTTGTATAATGTTTTCAACAATAATCAACATCGATGTTTTAGACCATACATATTGTGACAAGTTAAAGAATTATCACTAGTTTGGTTTTTACAAATGAGGTGCAATTTGAAAAGTTAGAAGTTGTGATTAGAAGTTACTCACATGGCCTTTTAGCGTTTACGCATAATTTTAGTATAAAATAAAATGACTTATTTTCTTATATTTGAACTTTGTGTCATGTTGTTCAAACTAATAGACATATAACAAAGTATAATGTTCAATCAATAACCATATAATTTCTTATGTAAGTATATAAAAGTATATTATATTTTATTAAATAATCATCCATAAATTATAGTCTCCAACATAAACTCTAGTTTATATATGTTCTTAATTATTAAAGAGTATTCCGTATAATAAAATTTATGTAAACACTAAACAATTATTAAACAATCCATACAAGCTAGAATTATAGCTCACAATATCATTTAATATTGGGCTAGAATATTGTAAACTAGTGAATAGTGATGATGATTATATAAAATTTAAACATTTAAAAAATAACTAGAAGAAGTAATAAATCTCATTGTAATAAATATCATTAAAAATTAAGTGGTTGGTGACTCTATTTAAATTTGTATGTATAAAACTTGTCTACCCTCATTTCCCATACATCGAGGACTTGCAAATGGATCATTGTCACAATCTTCTATATAATCTTGCATTTTTTGCTACATAAATCGAATCCCTCCCACATCGACCAAATGGAAAAACACGAAGCTCTAAATGTGTATATAAGGTTGGTACAAGTTGTTGACTCCTTACAATTCAATTTGATATGTTTTCCTGATTGGACTTTTAAAATTAAAGCGCATAATAAGTAAAACAATATATTATTTAAGCCTAATCAACCTAATTTTTATTTTTAAGCTTGTTTTTATAAACAGAATTTATAACATAGCAGCAAAATATCATTTTTTTCCCTATCATTTTTTCATATTTCTTTCCTATTGTTATTTTCTAGTTGTTTTTTGGTAAGAGTGTAAGACCCAACGGGTTGACCCGACCCAACCCGTTTTTGACCCAGCAAAATGTCGGGTCATCAGGTCGGGTCAAAATCGGGTTTCGAGTTTAATTTAACGGGTTAAGAGCACAAAAAAACGAGCTGGTTCGGGTCGGGTTTGCGGGTCGGGTCATATTTTCCCAGGTGCGTGTTTGTAGACTTGAGCTTCATTATATCCGATCGATATTAGCGATTATAAAATCCTATTTAGGTGGAAAAAATAATTATAGCTTGATTTCACTAAGGTTAGACATTCACATTTATAATACATTCATATGACGTAATCTCTATATAATTATTAAAGCAAAATCGTTTCCTTCCATTCTAGCTATGCCACTAAGACAACTTTAACTAGAGCAACCCTTGTCGGTTTTCTATTGGTTACCGTTTTTATTTTCAAAATAATATATATATCAAATTTAAAAAAAAGAAGAGAGAACAATATCACAATAAAATCTCTCAGGTATGAAAACTTAGGAAAATCAGGACAAACAAATACCTCAATGATATTACATGCAATATTTTAAGATATTATTATGTGCCAAAGTTGGGTTATAATCCATTAATTTAATAAATAGGCAAAAATAAATATAAATATAAATATAATAAATTATTAAATAATTGATTGTCATATATCTTTTCTATAGTTTTAAATACACTAAAAAATAAAATACAAAGTAACAATTATTGCAAAAGGGTAAATAATTAAATATTGAAATTACAAATATGTATAATAACTATAATAGTTTATAGTTTTGTTTCAATATACATTATTATTTGTTATTTATATATATCTAATGATAATATTTTATCAATTTATAAATTTTATAACATAAATTTACCTTTCTAATTTATCTAGATTGTATACATAAATGTCATTTTTTAATTTCTGATCGAAAATGCTCAAAATTTTTAATTATCGAACCCAAACTAACATGAGAATATGCCCCTGAATATGACTTGATTAAAAAAAAATAGAGTATGTTAATATAATTATTAATTATATTTATTTATTTTGTTAATATTTTTTGTTTTAATAAAAAATAGTGTTGTTAACCCTATACGTTCTCAACTTGAACCTGAAATGACCGAATCCTACTTGAATGATATGATTGACTGTTCTAAATCTAATTTGATTAAACCACCGGGCATATAGGCGATATTACCTCAAACCACCTGTTCTATTGAAAGTTATTTTTCCCACATATAACGGGGGGTTTTACGAAAAATGTTGGTAGCGACGATGGATGGTTAATTGTTTACTGGATTATTTTTATGAGTGTTTAAAATTAATTTTCAATAAAGTTGATGGTTTAGGGCTAATATCGTCTATATAACCGGTGGTTTGATCAAATTTTGTCTAAATACTAATTATATCAATTATTAAGATAAAACTTAATATATAATATCTTAAAATTTTAAGAAATTATACAAATCTCGTACACGGTACGAAAATAAATCCAATACCTTCTAATTATAACACGAGCATCGTTTTCGGTCATTATTTTATTAAAATCAAAGCCACATGTATATCGTTTTCAGTCTTCTTTTTTATGAAGAAATCATTTAGGGGGCACATCTAACGAGAATGATACCGCCCTAGGACATCCCGAAGGATGAGATCTGAAAGATCTGGAAAGGATGCAAAATCAGGATGGGGTATTAAATGGTACATTTTGGCTATAAGGTCAGCTGTACCATTTGTCTCCCGAAAAATATAGGATACTCGATGTTCCGCAAAGGAGTGGAGATCCATTAATATATCAGTCATGATCAAGTCTATATCCCATGGGCAGTCCCAAACGCCGTTTATGGCATTAATAAGGTAGAGATTATCGCCTTCGATCTCAACATGTGTGAGACCCAGCCGAATAGCCTCCTTAATGCCATAGCGCATTGCAAGAGCCTCAACCATGATTGGTGAAACATTTCCTAGGGATCTGTTCACCATTTTTATCGGTTTACCTTGGTCATTTCTAATGATGATACCGTAGGAAGCTGGTCCAGAAGATGGACAAGCAGCATCTACATTGATTTTATAGAAATTTTGTTTTGGTTTATTCCATCTTATCACTTTCCTTTTCCTTCGAGTTTGTTTTGGAATTATTGGTTCAACATCAATGTCCACTTTTTCTTCCATTTTAGCGAGTCTCCACTCTTTCATTTGGTTTTTAATGAAGTGGTGAATGTTGGGTAGTTGATTATGTTCTGCTATGTCAAAGATTTGTTTGTTTCTATAGAACCAGAGGGTCCACCAAATAGTAGCTAGGTCTTCAATTTCTTTATTCGTGGCCTTGTTTTTTATTTCATTAAGCAGTTTTATAATATTATGATTATTTGGTGTTAAGGAGTTGATTGTTGCATGGATCTTCCTATCAAAGTTTCTTCTAATTCGTTTGGTTCTTGGGCATTCAAATAGGAAGTGTTTAAGATCTTCACTTTGATTATTGCATCCCAGGCATTCTGTTGGGATGTCCATTTGTCTATTCTGTAGTTTAGTTTTGGTTGGTAGTCCATCTTTGGAAATTCTCCATAAAAATGATTTTATTTTTGGTATCAAATCATGTTTCCAAATCCATTCAATGTTTGATGGTAGGAGGTTCCGTTTTGCATAAATCATGTCCATAGCACTCTTGGTAGAGAACCATCCGGTCTTGCTGAATTCCCAGTATAACCTTGTCTTTTATGTAGTTAGAGGGAATATGGTATGATTTTAGTTTCTTTATGGTTGTGTTATTAAAGTATACTTGGAGCTTATCTTCATCCCAGGATTTATCATGATTGAGAAAGAATGAAATCGTAGCTTGTGGATTTATTGGCTCATTGGTTATTACTTGTTCTCTTAGTGGTTCGGGAAACCATTTATCTTCCCAGAATTTGATAGTTCCCCCATCTCCAATTTTCCAGGTGAGACCTTGTTTGAATTGTGCGATTAGTTTTGACATCTGGGTCCATTGCCAAGAGTCTCTTCTCTTTGGGTTTTTCTCATAATCAAGAATGTGTGTATGTTTGAGATATTTTTCTCTTATTATTTTGACCCATAGGTTATCAGGTTCAGACAAAATTTTCCAGATAAGTTTCATTTGGAGCACAGTATTCATATCTTTGCTTTTTCGTATTCCTAGTCCACCATTATACACTGGTTTACAGATCTCCTTCCATTTTATCATTGGTTTATAGTTCTCTCCTTTATTCCAAAGGACTATACGGTTTATTTTATCCAGTTTTTATGTGTTTTGGGGTGTAGCATGAAATTTTGCATCATATAGTTTGGTTGGGCTGATAGGTTTGATTTAATCAGGACTTTCCTCCCTTCCATAGAGAGAGTGTCCGCTTTCCATTTAGTGAGTTGTTGGGACGGTTTCTCGATAATTGAGAAGAAAGTACTAGAGTTGACCTTCCCAGTGATGATCGGACAACCCAGATACTTCTCCATCGCCATTGATTGGTTAATGTGGAAAATCTGGGTAATTTGTTGGATTGCACTATTGGTTGTGTTTTTGGATACTTGGAATGTTGATTTGTCATAGTTGACTCGGTGTCCCGATACTTCACAGTATTCATCTATAATGGTTTTGATTTTTTGACAAATGGGTGTTTTAGTCTCTGCAAAAATGATTATATCATCTGCAAAGGCCATGGTATTTTGGTGCCCCCTCTTGAGATCTTGATACCAATCTGGTTTGTGCTAGCTTCTGATGTTTTTTGAAGACTCCTAGTCAGGATTTCTGCACTAATTAGGAAGGGGGAGAGTGGGTCACCCTGCCTCAATCCTCTAGTTGGATAGAATAGTTCTGTTGGTCCCTGATTAACTAGCACAGAGAAAGATACATAGTGTATGCATTCTCTAATACAGTTGATGAATTTTTCACAGAATCCAAATTTCTTTAATCTCAGCAGAAGAAACGTCCAGTCGACCCAGTTGTTTGCTTTCTCCATGTCTAATTTAAGAGCTAACCACCCGTTATTACCTGATTTCTTTTTAAAAGAGTGAAATATCTCGTGTGCTATTAAAACATTATCTTGGATGCTTCTGTTTTGAGCAAAAGCACCTTGAAGGGGATGTGTAATTTATCCATCACTGTTTTAAGTCTATTAGTAAGAATTTTCGAGATTATCTTATATACTGTGTTGCACAAGCTAATAGGTCTATAATGGTTGGTAGATTGGGGGTTATCATTTTTTTGTATAAGAGTAATAAAGGTATGATTAATTTGTTTTAAGAGCCTTCTGGAGTGGAAAAAACTTTTTACGGCTTTGATGATATCAAGTCCGATTATACTCCAGTATTTCTTATAGAATCCAGCTGACATGCCATCTGGTCCCGGAGTTTTGTCATCTTTAATTTCACTTAGTGCTTTATATATTTCGCTATTTGTGACACTAGAGCCATTAGCTTACGGTTGTCTTCGTTAGTAATTTCTGGTTCTATATCTTCCAACAAATGCTTAATCTTCCTCATGTCTATGTGTTGTTTAGTAATTCTTTTTTCAAAATCTCTTTTAATTTATGTTTTGATGTTGTCATTGCCAATAATTTGTGTACCTTCGCTAGATGTTATTTTTTTAATGTTTTTTCTATTTCTTCTCCCAATGGCAATTCTGTAAAAGTATTTGATATTTGAATCTACATTTTTTATATGTTTTAGTTTTGCTCTTTGTCTCCAGTAAATTCTTTGGAATGAGAGCAGACCTTGTTTCTTTTTTATGAGGTAATTATGTTTTATAACATTGCTTTCAAAACAAGATGATTGGAGAATACTCTAAATTATGAGCAGATCTTCTTCCACCTTTTTAAGTTGTTCAAAAATATTGCCAAATCTGATTTTGTTCCATTCCTTAATTTTTGTTTTTAATAACTGGGTTTTCTTTGTCAGTTGGTACAGGGGCGTTCCTTGAATTACCGTCCGTCAGGTTTGTGCAATTAAAATATTCATATCTTTTCTCTTTGTCCACATCATTTCGAATTTAAACGGCTGAGCTTGGTGTGTAGTGTCATTTATTATATCCAATGATATTGGACAATGATTTGAAATTGTGAAGGCATGATTTTGTGTGATCAAGTTTGGATACCAAGTTAGTACTTGTTGATGGATTAAAACTCTATCTATTTTTTCTTTAATTATGTTGTTAATCATTCTGGATTTCCTCCAACTAAACCTATTCGCAATTGTTGGGGGTAGAATAAATCATATTTCTGTACAAAGTGTTTAATCTACGAAGTTTGTTATCGTTTTCAGTCATTATTTTACTAAAATTTAAGCCCATACATGATGTCTGGAATTTAATCTTCTGCATGTGTTTCTATTTTCTATGTGAAACAACTGAACTTCTAACTTGTTCATGATATACAATTAAAGTTTTTGAACTTGAAAATATGTATAATTTGTACTTTACGAGAGAAGAAAATACTAAATGGAAATGATAAGATGCTTGAAAATATTCAAAGTAGGTGTTGTTGCGATGGCCGTATGAAACAGATTTGTTCGAAATGGCGTCGCCTCTGTTTTAAAAGAAAGAAAAAAAAATGAATTTGCTTTCAACCTTCACAACTTGAAATTGTGTTAGTGTATGCATTTCATTAAATTCTTGTCATTATCACTCATCGTCTTTAATCGTGTTATTTTTAAAATTTATTTTTTCTAACTTATGGCTTAATGACATATGATAAACAAGTTATAATAACAATAAATATAGAATATTTTATTTATGAGTTATACTTCTTGTTGTAATGAATTTATATTTTTTTCTATATAGAAAAACAATTTCCTTTACAAGAAAACTCAATGTATGTTCTTACAGCATAAACTAGCCTATTTCTCGCGTCATGCACGCGTTTATATAACTCGATATGGTTAATAAGTAGTATTATGCCTTGTATATAATTTTATATGAAAATTAGTTGATAGCTTGAAATGACATTGATACATGATTAAGTTTTAAAATTTTAAATATAATAAACAACGAATATAAATGAGTTTTTATACAAAAATATTATTTGATCAAATTATCATAGGTCAATTTTTAACAAATTTAAATAGATTGATTTTAACATATATAAAACTATATAATTTAAAGCACTCTCATAACACAAAAATATAATATTTTCCCTTATTTATTTAAAAATCAATCTTTTTGTAATATATTATATCATAAAAATAAAAATATAATTTTTAAAATAACATAATAGAATATTAAGAGATTAAAATCTTAAAAAAAATAGATATAAAAATCTTTTGAAATTTTCATCAAATTTGTAAAGACGTACACATGAAGTCCACAAACAAAATCTTGTCGTACGTTCTCCTAGTCACTCATACGTGGAAAATCAATTTACTCAACTTACAATCTTACATACATTAATTGTAACTTGCAAAAATCTTACCTTAGTGGGTTGACGGGAAAATATCAGAATGTCAACAAAATGGAAGTTGAACAAAATAGCAGTCCTAACTATGTCATGTGACATCTTGCAATCCACGTGTCAATCAACCATTAGTTTTGATATTTTTAATATATTTTTTGTTATTTTCCAATAAAAAATATGAAAAGTCAATATAAAATATCACAAAAGATTGGAGATCTTTTAGATCTTTTTTAACCGAGTGAATCTTTTTCGATTTTTTAGTGTATACAAAAAGGAAAAAATTAAAAAATATCACAAATTAATTGTTGCAAAAGATGACAAAGCAAATTTGCAAAATCATATTATTATTCTTTGCATGCCCTTAACCACTGAACAATGTCATGTATTCTCATACATATACATATTATATCATAATACCTACGAGTGGCTTCTCTATCACCTATAACCAAGAAAAAAGACTCAATTAAGTATGCAATGTCTATATAACTATTAAAGCAACATACATAGTTATAAAAATCGTTGTGCAAATTCAGCGCATGACGCGGAAATAAAGCTAGTTACGACGTAATTAAGATATAGAAAAAGATCACATGAGAATAATGTATTAGGGAAAGATTGAGGATGAACCTGAGCCATTGATCTCTTTCTTCTATATTTTAATTTCAGCCGTTCAAAATTAGGGCGTGAATTCACGCGCTCCTTATATGCTTTCTCCTAACAGCATGGCTCTTCCTCTCTTCTCTGCTCTCGCTTCATTCTTGTGCTCTCTTCTTCGCCCATGCTTCTTCCTCACGGCTCATCGAGTGCTTGTGCGCTTCTTCTCTCACGCCGTCGCTTCTTCTCTTACATCGTCGTTTTTCTCGTTCTGGTTTTGTTCAAACATGTAACCTTCGATTTTGAGCTTTGATTTTGTGTTATATTGATTATTCGATCTAATTGAAAGTTCCGACGCTTTGATTTTGTGTTCTATTTTTCATTGTATGTGTATTTTCGAGGTTGTATTTCTCACTTTGAATTACACGGAATGGGTTAGATTGATTTTGAAATTGCTTAGACTGATTTGATTATGTGTTTGTGTATTCGTTATAGCTTGTTTTTGGAGGTTGTTGTATGAAACACTTTCGTCTGATTGTAATCCTTTAAAACCATATCCTTATGGAACAAGGTAAATTAGTGAAAAATAATTTATCTGTTATATAAATTCTCTCCATGTGAACACATGTGTATGTGAATGAACACATGGGTATGGGAGGTTCAGATGTAGAAATGTCATATTTCAAACAAGCCGAGAGGATGTGTAATGGAAAACCAAGGGAAATCTAGGACATAAATAATAGAAAAGAGACATTTGAGGGAGGGGTAGAATGAATAGAACTATTAAAATCAAGCTTGTCGGGAAGTTCACTCCATACTCCGTTACAATTCTACAACTCTAATCTTATCCTTCCAGAGGTTCCTTTCTTGAGCCATGTCCTATGTCAACCTCAGGTGCGCAAGGTCATTCTTAATCACCTCTCTCCAACTCATTTTCGAACGACCTCTGCCTCTCCTTATTACACCGGAATCTAACTCTTCGCGTCTGCGAACTAGTGCGCCCAAGTGCCTTTGCAACACATGTCCCAACCAACGCAATCTTATTTTCCGCATTTTGGCTCTAATGTCAGCGACTCTAAACTTCTCTTTAATGACTTCATTTTTTTACCATGTCTGGTATAACCTCATATCTAGCGCAACATCCTCATCTCTGTCACCGCCATCTTTTGTTCTTAATCCTTCGTCGGCGGCAAACACTCTGTTCCGTAGTGCTGGCCTAACTACCACTCCGTAGAACTTGTTCGGGGTAAAATGAATAATTTGGGTACACAGTTTTTAACTGCCTTAGCTTTCAATTAATATACAAAGCCTTTATTTAGCACACCTTCAAATTTTATTTAGTCACGAATGTATTTCACCATACCTTCGTCACGAATGTATTTCACCATATCTTCGTCACGAATGTATTTTATGAAACCTTCGTCACGTATATATTGTGAACCTTCGTGACGAAGATCTTAAAAACATTCGTGAAGAAGAACCATAAAAGATACGTGACGAAGGTAGCTATATCTGCAAAAGTAAAGCTATTATGTCTAATCCACACCAACTGCATTTAATTACCATAAGTTTTATCCGAACCACCTTCTTCTTCTACCTTTTCACTTCATATATTTCACTTCATTTCATATATTTCACTTCATTTCACCCTAAACACTTTCATTCAAACACATTATTCAATTGAAAATGTCAAATTGGGATGATTACATACACCAAAATGTTGATGAAGATGGTCCATCGTGGGGGAACTACAATGAGGTATGTTATAGTTGTTTTTAATAATGTTAATGTTAGGGTTTGTAGGTAAAATATATGTTTTTTTATGAAATTGAATAGTTTGAAGTTAGTTGTTTGTGTTGAATGTGTGAAAATCAAGTTGTAATATGTTTATTTTAGTTGTTACATACTAGGAGCATGATTTGTGTTTGTGTGGAAATTTGAATATGATGTTGAAGTTAGGGTTTGTGTGAAAATTTGTGTTTGTGTTGGAATTTAGGGGTAAAAAAGTGTAAAAAACAATTTGAAATGGGGTAAATATGACATTCGTCACGGAACTAAGTAAGACATTCGTCACGGAACTAACATAATATTTTGTAAATTTACGCATGCATACCAAACCAACAACAAAACAAAAAAACACCACAGAAATGCAAAAACATCTGTCACGAAGGTCCAGTATCCTTCCGTCACGGAACTTTACTACACCTTCGTGACGGATCTCAGTATAACTTCCGTCACGAAGAACCAGTAAACATCCGTGATGAATGTTCAAAGAAGCTTCGTCACGTATCTTCTAAAACCCTTCGTGACGAAGGTTTTTGCACAAATGCAGAAACGCAGAAGTGCCAACATATCCGCTGACGAATGAATTTGCACAAAAATTGCACAATTTCAAGCAGAAAAACAGTTTATGAAGCTATCCAAACACATTAGCCCCTAAATCATTTCATTCCATAAGTTTCTTAATCAAAATGTCAAACCCTAATTCATGAGTTCATCAATTTTGGGGATTATATCTAAAATTTGAAACAACTCTCAATTAAACATAAACAAACACCAATTGAACTAAAAAAACATGCTTAATACACATATCAATCTAATTTAATCACACCATTTCAATGGTTTTGACATATCTTCATCAAACATGGAAAATTAATGCAAAAGAGAGTTAGAAATTACCTTATCGCTTGATTTGTTGATTATTGTAGTGAAAGAGATGAAGAAATGTAGAGAATGGTGTTGTGTTGGGTTTTTTGCTGCGCCGAATATGAGTAAAATGGAGAAGAAGAAGTTACATTAGGGTTGGGTAAAAAATCTCTTTTACATCTGCAAAATTGAGACCTTCGTCACGGATGTTTGAGAAACCTTCGTCACGTAGGTTTTGAAAACCTTCGTCACGTATGTTTTATATACCTTCGTGACGGATGTTTATGGAACCTTCGTGACGGATGTATTCAATAGTTACGTGACGAATGTTTGGGTGTGCTAAATAATAAGGGCCTTAATATATTGTAGTGTACTGAAATCCGGTCTTACAGGTTCTAGTATAAGCCAAAACCAGAAGCATTTTCAACCAGAGGGAGTAATGCTAAGATAGATCAAAACAGAAAGGAAATGTCAAATCGAATCATTCATTTCTCTTGTTCAAGTTTAATCATCTTAGAGATGAGCACGAGATCGATGCATTAGTTAATTATATATGTCATGCCTTAATTAAGCTTTGATCAAGAGAGTGTGGACAAAGAAAGAATGCAAATGAAGAAAGAGGTGGACACTAACTCCATATAAGCACGACCAATTAAGTTTATATTCAATGCTCCGTCTCTATTAATTTTCTGATAATTGCAATGCACCAAACTGCATAATCTGCATGTACCAGAAAATAAGATGGTGTTTAAACAGTAAAGAGATAACATTTACTTTTAGTGGATGAGTAACAAACAAAAATACTTCTATTTCACTACTGCAATGGTAGTGACAGGTGGAGTTGTGTACAGAGACTTATCTGGATTTTGTGCTTAATTCGCACTCTTAACTTCAACCAGATCGACTTCCGTAGGGGCGGTGCTCGATCCAGTTCTTACTTCCATTCTCCACGCACGTTTGCTAGCACTACTTTTGAGCTTACATACTTAGAAATTTCTACGACTGCCAAATGTCCATATCATGCATCTTTGACCGTAATCATAGGAGAGTACACTATGAAGCTTAGACGAAGTCAGAGTAAGATATAATTAACTCATGCACACATTATGTTAATTCATAAAATTAGTAACACATGTACATATATAATACGTCATTCATGTGTCCATTCTTCTCATTCCTAGGCAATGGTGGTAAAATCTGACCCGATTCGAAAAAATCGCTAGGACTGTCCGAATCCACGATCAATATTCGAAAAAGAGAGAGAATTGAAAATATGAAATTGACCCGATTCGGTTTGACCCGAAAACAAAAATAACCCGATTTAAAAAAAGGACTGAACTCGCTCATATCCGAATATACCAGTTTGATATCAACCTGAAACCCGAGCAATCCAAACCCGCCAATGAAGTGAACACAAACGACCTGAATCTGAAGTGACCCGAATCCGGAACGACCTGAACTTGAGAGAACCCGAACCGATTTTATTAAACATAGCATAAAATAGAAGTTGTCCATAAGACCAATTTTTTATTTTGACAACCACCTAATTACCTCTGTAATAGATTTTCAATATTATATACATTGCCTTTTTTCGTATAAGAGGCGGGTTGTTTCAGGAGTCCAGTGTACGTACACAAGGTCCTAATCCTAGTGATTCATACAAGGAAAGGGGAAAAATATTTATCGAAGCACCTAAATCTAGCATGACTTTCTCAAATTTCGTATCACCAATCACACAAGGAATACTAAACATGTCTGGATCACCACACTTTTTAAGCATACGTCTTTGAAACACAACAAAAACTTGTTCACTAAATTTCACCTTTTGTTTTCCTTTCAGTTTTTGATTCCTTTTAATCGTGCAAATTTCTTTCAAAGACTTAGCAAATCTAGGAATACTCTTAGCAAGTTTCAGCAAAGGGATATTTACCTCACACCTAGTAAAGGTTTCGAAGATTTCTTTGTCACTATCCGGTCTTCGGGTTTCCTTCAGTTCCTCGGATAATGGAGCTATAGGATTCCGTGAGAACAGTGGTGGAAAATTTTGGACGAACATACTCGTCGACAACCTCAGAGGGAGAAGTGCGATCGCCTTGGATGGGACACGGTCGTGTTTGAAGACTTTGGGCATCTGTCTCTTCTGGAGAGGAAACACGATCGCCTTCACCGAGACGCGATCGCGTCTCTTCATCTGAGCTCTCTGAATGCAGAAGGTTATCTGAGAGTAAACCGAGATCACAGTTTTGGGATAGCGATCCCGTTTTGGGGATAACGATGGTGTTTTTTGGCACGACTTTCTATGCACTCGAGTATTCATTCCGAATTTTACCGCTGCCTAGAATACTGCACTGACATTCTCTCTGGGGTTGACTACCGTTTGTGAAGGTAGCTTCCCCGAATCAAGATTTGGGATGCTGGATTTCTTCTCAGCGATTTTTTGCATCACACTCTAAGCTAGGGACTTAATCATCTCTTCAGCAGACATAGAATTTTGTGGTGGTCTAGGTTGTTGTTGCTGCAGGACTTGAGGGTTTTGAACGTTGTTTTGGTTACCACAGCTCAAGTTAGGATGATCCCTTGTACCTGGATTGTAAGTATTAGCATAAGGGTCATACCTAGACCTTGGCTGCCATCCTTATGCAGCGTTTACCTCAACATTCGATTCCTGAAGTTGTGGACACGCATCCGTAGGATGTCCCACATTTGTGCACACCCCCACAAGCTTTCACTTCACGTTGAGCACCACTTTTCAGCATTAAAAACTTCACCATCTCTTTCAACTCATTCATGTCGTTTTGCATTCTAGACGAGTCATTTGCCTTAACTGAGTGAGAACTATGCATGTTACTAAATTTCCTTGAACCCTCAGCCAACTCCTCAAACATTTCAGTAGCTTGTACTGTAATCATCTTCAGAATATTACCTCCACAGGATGCATTTACCATTCTACGGTCCTCATCAACTAGATCATTAAACAAGTATAGAAGTAGATCCTGGTTTGTGTACATATGGAATGGACAACTTGAGCACAACATCTTAAACCTCTCATAGTACTCATATAAGGTCCCAGTTTCATGTTGTTCAATGGTAGCAATACCTTTCTTCAGGCTTTTCAATTTTGTCGACGGGATGTACTTGTCCAAGAAAGTCTTTTTCATCTTAGGCTATGTATCAATACTCCTCGGGGATTGATAGTAAAGCCAATCATTAGCATCATCTTTCAACGTGAACCCAAAGGCCCTTAACATGATTTGCTCCTCAGTAATACCCCTCAGCTTCATACTAGAGCAGATGGCATGGAATTGAGCCATGTGTTTGTTCGGATCTTCTCCACCTAAGCCATGGAAATGTGGTAGCTCATGGATCAAACAAGTCTTCAACTCAAAGTTTACACCCTAGCTATCTCAGGAAAAGTCACTGCCAAAGGTTGTTGGGCTAAGTTCGGGGCAGTGAGTTGCCTCAAAGTAGGCAATGGGGTTCCTAAATCACGCATCTCGTTGTCTTGGTTCAAGTACAACAGATGAATCAGTAGCACGGTTCTAAACCATAAAGGTTCACACCAAATTCAAGAACATGTAACAGGGGGGGGGGGTTGATTGTTCGAACTAACAAAGTAATAAGAAACAAGCAAAGCAACGATGGTTGAGAATATGATTATGAAGGGGTTCCACCTAGCAAGTATCCACACAACAGAAGGTGATCATATATTATCTCAAGTTCTTATCAATCCTAGGGGATGTTCTTATTTCGATCTTTAATATATCAACAGGCCAACCGGTCCTGATAATACTTACCACTCCATAACCTAAGAAACCTCCTAGGTTAAATCAAATAACAGCAAAGAACATAGGAATCACAAGGATGCATGCAACAACTTACAACCGTCAAGTATTGAACATGCAATCAGTTCTATTTCATAAAAGCAATCAACTACCAGATCATACAATTATGGATGCTACTATGACAAAGAATTGCACCGTCTATTCCTAGTCTAGCAATAGAAAACTATTAATCAAACTAGGTGGCAAGTCTAGCAAAACCAATAGAAATCATATGGATAGAAACAAGAGAATCAATACAAAACCAAAGGAAAAGAACAAGAGTGATAAATCTTACAACTGAATCAATTAATGGTTTCAACCGCTAGGCAAAACAAAGGAATTAGTTCCTTGCTCATGGTTTGCAAGACTAAATTTCTAGAAGAAAGTGGGAAAGCGTAAGATGAGAATTAGAGTTTACAAAAAGATAAGTCTAACGCTAAATAATACTGAAATTAATAAAAGGAAAGTCTTTCAAACGAAATAATAACACAAAACGTAATAGGAAAGTTTGAATCTTCAACTCGGAACAAATAACGCGATCGCCATGAACTTGGACGCGATCTCCATATGTCTTCAATTCTTCTCAGGCTTCTGTCTTCTGGACGCGATCACCATGGTGTGGAGGCGATCGCGTCATAGTCTTCAAGTCAGCCATGCTCACTGTTGATGGGACGCGGTCGCCTTAATGTAGGACGCGACCGCGTCGTCTTCACTTGTGGTCGCCTTATGCTGGACTCGGTCGCCATGGTCCAACATATCATCAATCTTCACTTTGAGGTCTTCTCCTAATTGCCTTCAAATCTACTCTTCAATCTATTCTTCACTTCAGCTCATATAATCCAAGTAGTAGAAATGACTACAAAACCATACAAATCAATTCTAAAGATCGTGTAATAATCTCTAGTTACACTATACAATAAAGTGCAACGTATTAATAACCCTTTTTTTATTTAAGAATATTATTGTAATTTTATTTATGATAATACTAAAGATCATGATATTTATTCTTTGAGTTTGTATTAAAAAAATTATATTAATCTATTTGGGCATAATTTGTAATTTCTTAAAAGTTTGCATGGGCATTTTACACTACTTTATAAAGTTAGGATTGTTTGACCAAATCTGTTTGGATCAAGGTCCATTTCTGTAATATCTATAGAAGTGAGAGATGAAATGTAATTAATTCAAAATTCTTAGAATGGATTACGTCATCATCTTCAACCTTTCCTTGTTAACGCCAAATCTCTCAAATTCCATCCCCTTTATTTCTCCATTCAAGTTTACATTCAATGCCGGATCTTTCACCGGATTTTCCTCCCTTTGTTTGAGCGTTCACTGTTTGAATGAGAATCCGAAGGAAAGGGTTATATGAACCTCGATCCGGAAATCTTCCTCCGTTTCACAATTCCTTCGCTCTCTCTCACTCTTAATCTTTCAGTATCAAGCCTCATTCTTCATTTTCACTCGTTTTCGGTCGCCGGAAAGTCCGAACCCACTGTCTCCATTCGATTTTGGTAAGCTTTTGATATTCCGCCATTAAAATTGAGTTTATGGTTTTGGGGTATAAACCCTAACTCATTGTTTTGCGTGCTTCAAGTCACCGGGAGTCTCGCCGAGCCATATCTGTCGCCTCCGAGTCCGCAAGTTGCCGGTGTGTGCTGAGGTGAGAAGCCGCCATTGTTGTTGGGTGTTGTTCCTGCAACCCGAAGTTGAAGGGAAGAAGAAGACTGACGTCTTCTGTCTGATTGGTGTGGACTTGGTCCACAAAACCAATTCGGGCTTGGCCCAATTATGTTTTGTTGGGCCATTCAATATAAAAATAACCCTTAGGCCCGATCTGATATGCTCAGATAATTGTTTAAAGCCCAACTCCGAGATTGTATAATGCATTAATTAATCCAAGAAAATATATTATGTTATAATTTTTTTATAACACTAGATATTGATCACCGCGCTTCGCGCGGGGCTGTAACGTATTAAAAAGTAGTATTTATATATATGTAATACTCTTCGTCTTTTCTGAGTCTTATATAATAAGATCTATATACGGTGTTTATGTTTATGTTTAACTGTTTTACTGTATTTCCATTGGATTTGATCAATTTAGATTATTGGTCAAGACGGCTTAGGTCTATACGTGTGCAGTTGAGTCAATTTATTAATTAAATGTATTAAATAGTTAATTTTTTTCATTAATGATATCAGATTTAGATTTATTGTGTTTGAATTAGGTTTCAATACTGATCATATGCGGACAACTCTCCTCGTGAGGACGTGCGGATAGATTTTCGTCCATTGATTGATTTTCATCGTGCGGTCCAGAAGAAACACTCGCTTTTTAGCCTTTTAACGCTAGGAGGGGCATTTTCGTCTTATACTGTTCATCCCATATCTCCTCTCCTTCCCCTTCGCGTCTCTTATGGCGATAACCTCTCTTTCGACAGCGGATGTCGCCGCCTTCTCTCTCATGGCGATTCGACATCCACGATTTCCTATTTCAGAAGTGTATCCGTCACCACCTTCTATTGCTCATTGTTCCGAAGAGACACCGCCAATTCTAGGTCGAGGAGGTCGGAGGTCCGCGCTTCCGCTTCCGCTTCCATGGTCGTTGAATCGCATAAAAGGTCCCCCAAATCTCTTCCCTTTTTCACCTTCCCAAATCTCTAATCTCTATTCTACGGGAGAATTTCCGACATAGAGTAGACTAATGCTTGCTCCTCTTGCATATTGCTACGATGTATAAGATGAACTCATTGTGCCTTTACTTAATTCAATTGGATGATTAGAATAGAGTTTATTTTGGTTCTACAAATTAGAATGAGGAATGAGTTCTACAACTTAGCTTGAATTGCAATACTTGTTAGAAAAAGAAACAATTTTGAATTTGCTTTGTTGAATTAGGTATATGCATCATATTCGCAACACTAGTATTACATTCTATAATTTCCTCTAAGTTGATTGAAAGTTAGTTATATAAGTTTGTCTCGATCTTGGCCTTCTTAACTCGCTTTTGCTGAGAGATAAGCTAGTGTCACGCCGTTTTATTGCACATTCTATAATTTCTTTGACTCAGCTGGTTGTGTTTGATCAGGAAGTTTGGTGAAGAACAAATTGATCTCATCCCGGAATACCATGCTTAGTGATGAGGGATATAGTAGGTTCATGGATATGCAGGAATTCAAATGGTGTAGTTGTATTTGTTGTTGCAAACAGAATTCATGGAACAAGTGACAACCGATCAAGAATTTTATGTGACAAAGAAAATGTAAGATTTTTATTAATATATTGATTCTTGATTTCAATGCAGGCATTTCATTCGGATAATGTAGTAAATGAATTGGAAGAATTAGGAGAAGATACATTGAAATGGTGTGATCTGAATTACTTAGTTTTGATGCAGCTATGTTCCTGACATCAAAGAGAGTCATCCAAGATGTCTCGATGCCAGCAATAGCTCCTTAATTCTTGGCTATTTAGCACTTAGGGGTGTCGTTTGGCTTATTTTCTGCATGATAGGATCGACTTCGGAGGTTGTTCGATGTTGTCGAAGGCGGTTCTGGGCGATGCAAGAGTTGACACCATTGTTATCAAGTGCAACAAAGAGAATAGTGTGATCGGATTTTGAAATAGACTTGGAAGATGATGCATAGTGGTCACCAATGTTATCTGGTCATTTCCTATCAGATGCTCATTGGTTGCTAGAGGTGTATGTTCTGTATTGATGATCCCAAACCCCAATCTTAGTCAAACAAGGAGTGAGTCCTAATCCCACCAGGCGAACACATTTTTATGGCTTCTTTACTATTGATTCTATGTATTCATGTCATTCTTGTTTTGTTGCAAGTAAATGACCAGACTATGCAGCCTTATGGATGACAAAAATAAGTGCTTGTTTTTCATTGATGATGATCAAAATTATAAGCTTTCTTCTTTATCAGTTTTAATCAATTCTTACTCTGAAATGAAGTCTTAGTAGCAATTTTATGATTGGAAAATGGTTTGTTGTTGCGAAGAATTGTAAAGTTGAATTCTTCATCCAATTTGAATTGGTGTCTACATCCATTATGAGTATATAAAGCTATCGACATGAACCTACACAACTATCGGCATGAACCTGCAATACTATCCACATGAACCTACACGGCTATATACATGAACCTATAACCTTTTAGTGCAATTTTTTCATAATAAAAAAATCGGGCAAAAAACTGCCATGAACCTGCAAGGCTATCGACATGAACCTACACAACTATCGACATGAACCTACACAACTATCGACATGAACCTAATGTCTTTTGTGCAATGTTTTCATAAAAAAAATAATCCAGGCTAAAAAAATCATGAACATGCAAGGATATTGTCATGAACCTGCAAGGCTATCGACATGAATCTATGCGACTATCAATATGAACCTAAGTCTTTTTGGTGCAATGTGTTCATAACCAATAAATCCGGTTAAAAAAATTCATGAACCTGCAAGACTATTAAATTAACCTACATGACTATCGACGTGAACTTAATGCCTTTTAGTGAAAAGTTAACCTACATATTTTCATGAACCTCTAGGCATATTTTCATGAACCTAAGTGTATTGCTATGAACCTAAGTGTATATTTTCATGAACCTAAGTGTACATTTTAATGAACCTCTAGGCATATTTTCATGAACCTCTAGGCATATTTCCATGAACCTCTAGCATATTGTCATGAACCTCTAGACATATTTTCATGAACCTCTAGGCTTATTTTCATGAACCTAAGTGTGTATTTTCATGAACCTCTAGGCATATTTTAATGAACCTCTAGGCATATTTTCATGAACCTCTAAGCTTGATTTCATGAACGTAAGTGTGTATTTTCATTAACCTCTAGGCTTATTTTCGTGAACCTAACCTCTATGCATATTTTCATTAACCTCTAGGCATATTTTCATTACCTTAAGTGTATTACTATGAACCTAAGTGTATATTTTAATGAACTTAAGTGTATATTTTAATGAACCTCTAGGCATATTTTCATGAACCTCTAGGCATATTTCCATGAACCTCTAGGCATATTGTCATGAACATCTAGGCATATTGTCATGAACATCTAGGCATATTGTCAGGAACATCTATGCATATTTTCATGAACCTCTAGGCTTATTTTCATGAACCTCTAGGCTTATTTTCATGAACCTAAGTGTGTATTTTCATGAACCTCTAGACATATTTTCATGAACCTCTAGGCTTGATTTCATGAACGTAAGTGTGTATTTTCATTAACCTCTAGGCTTATTTTCATGAACCTAACCTCTATGCATATTTTCATTAACCTCTAGGCATATTTTCATTAACTTAAGTGTATTACTATGAACCTAAGTGTATATTTTCATGAACCTCTAGGCATATTTTTATGAACCTCTAGGCATATTTTCATGAACCCCTATGCATATTTTCATGAACCTAAGTGTATTGCTATGAACCTGCAAGACTATTAACATGAACCTGCAAGACTATAACATGAACCTGTAAGGCTATCAACATGAACCTACACGACTATTAACATGAACCTAGTGTCTTTTAGTTCAATGTGTTCATTAATAAAAAAATTAGGCTAAATGAACCTGCAAGACTATTAACATGAACCTGTAAGGATGTCGACATGGACCTACATGACTATCGACATGAACCTAAGACATTTTAGTTCAATGTTTGACTAATAAAGAAAATTGGGTTAAAAATATTCATGAACTTGCAAAACTATCGGTATGAACATGTAAGGCTATGCGTATGAACCTACACGACTATCGACATGAACCTAGTGTCTTTTGGTTCAATGTGTTCATTAAAAATTAAATTAGGCTAAATGAACTTGCAAGACTATCAGCATGAACCTATAAGGCTATCGACATGAACCTACACGACTATTGACATGAACCTAAGACATTTAGTTCAATGTGTTCAATAAAAAATAAATTAGGCTAAATGAACCTACAAGAATATTAGCATGAACTTGTAAGGCTATCGACATGAACCTACACGACTATCGACATGAACCTAAGACATTTAGTTCAATGTGTTCATTAAAAAATAAATTAGGCTAAATGAACCTACAAGAGTATTAGCATGAACTTGTAAGGCTATCGACATGAACCTATACGACTATAAACATGAACCTAGTGTCTTTTAGTTCAATGTGTTTATTAAAAATTAAATTAGGCTAAATGAACCTGCAAGACTATTAACATTAACCTATAAGGCTATCGACAGTGTCTTTTAGTTCAATGTGTTTATTAAAAATTAAATTATGCTAAATGAACCTGCAAGACTACTAGCATTACCCTATAAGGCTATCGACATGAACCTACACGACTATCGACATGAACCTAGTGTATTTTAGTTCAATGTGTTTATTAAAAATTAAATTAGGCTAAATGAACCTGCAAGACTATTAGCATTAACATATAAGGCTATCGACATGAACCTACACGTCTATCGACATGAACCTAAATCATAAACCTCTAAACATATTTTCATGAACCTCTACGCATATGTTTATTAACCTAAGTGTGTATTTTCATGAACATCTAGGCATATTTTCATGAACTTCTAGGCATATTTTCATGAACCTCTAGGCTTATTTTCATGAACCTCTAGACATATGTTCATTAACCTAAGTGTGTATTTTCATAAATCTCTAGGCATATTTTTCATAAACCTCTAGACATATTTTCACGAGGTGGATGGAAATTCCTTTTTTGTTCGTCTCTTTCCATTTTGTTGTGTAGTTAATTTATATCTTTTTCTTTGATTGGGTTTATGAACCGCTCGTAAATCATTGAACTTGTTCTCTTATGATTTTGTATGCATTACTCGTTTTTCAATGGATTATTCTTTAATTAAAATGTTTAAAAATCAATGAAACTTTGTGTTAATGCATGAATCTATGATTAAATCAATGAATCCATATGTGGAAATCAATGAACATATGAAAATCATGAGCTTGTCATGATCGTTTTTAATGGAATATTCTTTTGATAAAACGTGTAAATGAATGAACTTGTATGTGTGAATGCATGAACCAGTATGCGTAAATGCATGAACCTGTATATATAAATGCATTGAACCTGTAATAAACAGACTCACTTCTACTTTTACGAGGATTAACCACTTAATTTACTGATATATTCTGAATTCCTGATACAAGACAGACAAAATCACAAAAAGCTTAATACACAAAGGCAGAAGCCAAATAAATGATTAACAAGAAGCAAAAAAAGCAAAAAGAATAAAGGGACAAAGCACTTAATTTGTTCTGGCATGAGTTTCAGAACCTTTGTCTTCCATGAAGCCTCTTCGCCCACCTTCTAGCCATGTACGGGTCATGGTAATTCCAACTCTCAAAACAGCTCGTCCTCCCGCCCATAGTTGTCTCTGCATTTTCACTTACTGAATGACCATGAACTTGCCTCCCTTCACCACTAGGCACTAGCCACCACAACCTCTCCCGTTCGAATGCACAAGAACCCTTCGACTTCATGCAAGATGGAGCCTGACGCAGACACGTGGAACTGATGAACGGGAATCTGCATCTCCATGTGTAATGGCCCTCTGATTCTCGTCGGGTTGTCAGAAAGATGCAAGATAGAACAATGTGGATTCAGATGAATCCGATCCTTGAGAATCTTCATCCCTTTTTTGATGCCTTCAATCGGATCAGCATGTCCAGTATAGAGCAACCGATCGATTACCTGAGGTGCAGCTCACTGACCATAGTCCGTCTTTCGGCGGAGCGGGAAAATACGAGCAACAGCCGAAGAGTAACTCACAATCGCAAATGGGTCCATTGGTCAAAGAGAAAACACCGCAAGAGCCATACACTGCTTTAAAAGCCTCAAGTGGAACCCATTTGGGCTCGCCACTAGCACCAAATGAATGGCTTGTTTTGGTGCTACTTTTATTGACATGTAAGTGGCTTCGGTGTAGTAGTGCGTGCAAGGACACAAGTCTGAGCATTGTCGCGGGTGTGGCATAGACAAAGGGATGATAGAGAATGAGATTCTGGGTTGGCAAAGGGAATTTGCCTGATTGGGCTCGAGGAAGAAGAAGAGAACAAGGCACAAGGCATTAGATCTAAGCCTAGTACTTATTAATAACCTCCATGATACACTTGAAAATTAGACAATTTAAAACAGAGACATACATGAACAAGAGCATAATCCAAGTAGGAAACGTTGATTTCAACAGAAACACCAATAGTATATATGACAACCTATCCCACCTACCAGCGCAGCCTTGCAGTTTCTTTCATGTGTCTTTGAATTTCCATTCAAAAAAGAAACCAAATCAATTCACTAACTACTAACTACTAACTAGCATTATCAGCCTGCGACAAAAAAAAAAACTAGCATCAAGTGTAGTAAGACTCCTCCTGAACATCTTATCAACTTCAAATAAAAAGTAGACATCCATTACTTCTTACACACACAAAAAAAACATAACTTACTTGTTTTGAACTTAACAAAAAAAAACCTACTCACAGAGAAAGAATTGGAAGCATAAGAGAGATGGTGTTAGAGAAAGAAACCTGGAAACTGAAGAGGAGCGAGCAAGTATCTGTTTTCAGTAGTCGTGGTAGAAACTTGCACCTGCGTCGATGAACTCTAATCTGCAGATTTAGCAAAGATTCTCATCCATAGCCACTCTGATTGAAGCTCTTTCTTCCACCAGCTTCTTCGTAACCAGCGCCACCAGAACAACCTCTGGAGCAGCCGAATCCGCCTCGATGCCGCATAGATCTCATTCATTTTGCTAGAATGTAAACACTACAATTGGAATTGGTAGACTGTAGATCGCGAGGAAGAAGAAGGAGAAGGGAAGAGAGATCTGGAAATGGTCTCCAAGTTGGTGAACAAATGATCTATGGATCAACGACAAGGAATGGAAGAAGGTAGGTCAAGAAATTTGGGGGATTTTTCAGATTAGGGTGTCTGAAACACAAAAAATAAGACGAGGGTAGAATCGTCCTATCGAAGGCTTTGCTTTAAATTTGCAAAATTGCCACCGCGGATCCACTGTACCACGCACTACATTACCCAATCTCCTGATTGAATCTGGTCCGTTAATTTATAATCCGACGGTCTGAAACACGTCCTCACGTCCGCACCATAAAGCTTGTCCTCACGGGACCGCCCTCTTCAATTTGACGCGATCATGTTGTTTTTACTCCGACAGTTAGGTTTTGACTACGGTCATCATCATTTAGAGAGATTAATATTAGCAAAAGTAGTTGAAAGTTAAATTAATTTTTGGCACCATCGTAATTGGTTTAACATTGATTAGGCACAATTTACATTTACTTTCATCCAAGGCCAACCATTTTATCTATATCTATATATATATAAAAGTTAGTCGTTCTTGGCCGAAAGTAAATGAAAACGGTACCGGAGCCCGTTTCATTTACTTTCATTTTTCCTTTTTTGGTCCTCTTTTCATTGTTGTTGATTTTCATTATACATTTCCTTTTCTTCATTTTCAGCTATTGCTAACAATTACAATTTATTACCGTCATTATTGTTGCCTCATGTTTCTACTCCTTCTTCCTCATCACCTCCTCCAATCCTCCTCCATTTCTGCCACACCTTCCTCTATTTCTGATTTTGTTCTCGGTGAAACAAGCTCAGTGATCCCTGACCCACAATCAGCTAAGTTCAGCTCCTCCAAACACTCTATCTTCGACAACGAAACAACCTTGGCAACCAAGTGGATCAACACAGTATTTTATAGCGTGTCTTGATTTAAAAAACACCTAAAACTGAGCACCCCAAAAACTGTAACATTATCAACAGGTAAATGAAACTGGTACCGGGTCAAATACGGGCCAAACATTAATTTTTCGGGCTTGATTTGGGGTCCTCATTTGCCGCTCTCCATTTCTTCCCTTTTCAGTTTTTCTCTTCCCTCTCGCCTGACACCCATCCCCAGTTCTCGCCTTGACGGCACCAACGTCCACAACTGGCACTGGGCGGAGACTAACTGTATCGACTGGTCACGATCCCAGCTCACCAAGCTCCTCGCCGACCTCCCAATTCTCTCCGGCGAAGGCGGCCTACATATCAAGGTAAGAAAAGTCGATAAAGTCGACGGCGAAGCCTATGTTAACATTCGAAAGGGGAAAATCATCCCTGGCTACGAGCTCAGCCTTTCAATTTCATGGGATGACTTGGCCAAGGACGACAAGGGACAGTCTCTGCTCAAGGTCGAAGGACCTGTCAAAATCCCCTATCTCGCCGATGAGAACGCTGATGAGGATCCGGATCTTAGGGTTACGGTCAAGGATGAGGGCCCCGTTGGGAAGAGGCTGAAGGATGCGATGTTCACAAAGGGGAAACCCTTATTTTGCAAAACTAAACCCGCACAAGTAGGTACCCTCATGTTTATATGCATTTTATTGTGTGCATTTGATTAGTAAGGTCTCTTCTAAGACTTTTTCTCCTTCTATTGCAGCACTGGAATTTTAGCTGGCCTATTAATCTTTCCTTGCAGAAGATTTTGTAGACCTTAATGAGGTGAGATAAGTACACGAGGCATCAACTTCGTCCAAGGATACCCTTGGTCAACACGTTTCCATTGAAGTCACCGCATTGATGAGCTATGAAAATCGTCCTTAACTCAGGTATTGATTGTTTTTTTTCCATAGTTGGTCTATTCCAATTAAGAAATGAAAATAGTAAAACGGGTACCCTTAAACACACCTAAATTTGACTCTATAAAGTTTGTGCCAATCTTTCATTTTCCAGTACTCCAACTTTTGTGATTGTGTTTTGCTCTCTTTTGTTTTTCTATCCCTATTATATCCAAGCTTCCAAGCTATGGCTTCTAATTCATATCTTCAAGTCTTAAAATTGAGATTCCAAACTAACTATCTGTCAAACTTAAAGATGAATCTGTTTGTAGAAAGGAGTAGTCATTCTATTTTGAGTCTGTTTGCGGAAAGACGTCAGAGTAGTCATTCCGAGACACTCAAACACACAGGTATTTCTGTATTTTAAATTCAAACTGCATTTCCCTTCATTTTTATGAATTGTATATTATTTAGCATTCTTATTCATACCCATAACAATTCCCAACCTTCATTTGGTTTGATGAAGGATTCTCAGGTATGGATTCTCTTACCTTTGCATCTATTATCTCGCTTCCACAAATTAAATGCCGAATCCCAAATTAAATCTAACCCTAACATAATTTTACGTGTTTCAGGTTGTTCAAGCGGCTGATGCGGAGAATCTGTGAGTTTGAAAGAGCTTGACTGGAAGTGGAACTCCATGGTATACGGCGAATGAGAAAGGCATGCAATTACCACAAGGAAATCTCCCTGCGGTGAAGGTACTTTTATATATTGGTAACATTTTATAGGTTGTATTTCATCCCCTTAAGTTGCTTACTTGCTGATTTGTTGAACAAATCAACATCATTTAAGTAGCCGCTTCATTAGTTTGTTGTTAGCTAAATGAACCACCTATATAAAATTTCTTTGGCCCTTAGTTAATAATGATCTTTATAAAAGAACACTCAACCATTGATGGGTTAATAAAAACCACACACCATCAACTTAGAAGACAATATTGATACAAAGAAAATCGAATTAAACATATTATATTTCTGGTGTTGCAAACACAATAAATAGGATAATGGTTTTGATCATATTGATTACATCAGAAGATGAAGGCATTTAACTTCACAAATGTCACTACTGCCACAAAGCTTAGCTAATAGGACCCTTCATCGACATTAAAAGGAATATAGTAATTACCTTAATAGGATTGTCAGGCGCTTTAGATGAACATCGATTTTTCTGCCTCATAAATATCTGCAGCAGGATAAATGAAGTCGTAAAGGTCATTCAGCACATTCAGGTATTACTTATTTGGAAAGGAGAACATATTTTTATAGAAAAATAAAAACCTCTCTCTAATCATTATAAAACCAAAGCCTCAAGAAGAAAAATTAAATTTAGTCACACAAGAGTTTACATTTCACCAAAAAAATTAGTCACACAAGAAAGCCTCAAAAATAAGATTTTGGGTTGCAGATGATTTATAAGATATTTATGCAACATTTTTTTTATTTATAAGTCTGTTTATCCTGTTATGTTCAAGTCGTTGAGAGGGTTCTAATTTTCTCAATTTGTGCGTTTGGTGCCTTCCTTGAGGTGGGTACTGGTTTGGGTATTTTTCTGTTATTTGATTTTTGCACTATAGTTTTGGTTACAGAAGTTAAGACCAAAGTGATAAAGAGCAACTGTAACCCAAGTGGAATGAAGAACTCTCTCTGTTATTTATCAAACTCCAATACTCTACTTGAGCTGTTATATGATCTTACACTTAAATTTTCTTCTTATTTTTTCCCAGTCCTATGAAATTCATTTCATTCTCCTTTGTCAGTGTATTACGAGGATAAGTTCAGCATCAACCCTCAAGGTATCATAGTCTTATTTTTTGTTTTTGTAGGTTTTCTTTAACCCAGAGATCTCCCGCACTGATGTTACTACTTCTTTACCAGTTGTAATTGATGGACATATTCAATTGTTTAGATATAAATCCACTTTCTTCTTTGGTGTATTCTACTCTAATTTTCGCTCTATAAAGTCAGTCTCATTCTTCCATTTTTTTGTGTTTTTCTGCATTGCCTGATTTTCACATGGAAGCTGCACAATACAAAAATTCAGGTACTTTACTTTCAATTTATAAAGTACGAGTATTTGTTTTCCTGAGTTTGAAGTGATTTTCTTCCTAGATCTATGGCAAGAAACAACTTGTGCTGCAGGAACATGAGTTCTCACCTCTGGTCATCTCATGAAGAAAATGGAGATAGACTTTTTTATATATTTTTAGCATCTGTAGTTCAGTTATGTGAAAAAATGTTTAAGAAGCCTGAAATCTCTTATTTTACCCATTAAATTAACAGTTGAATCAGATTTTGGCTGTACTGTTTATTTTAATCTTGGTATTAATCTTCTACTTAAACATGCCAGGCTATTATAGTTCAGGAGGTTTGGATACTTCAACTAGTGTGTATCTTCTTAATGGAGTAAGAGGTCCATTTACACCATCCCAATGGATTAAATTAGAGCAACAAGCCCTAATCTATAGATACATAACAGCTAATCAGCCTATACCACTTCATCTGCTTATCCCGATCAAAAAAGTATTTGAATCTGCAGCTGGGTTCTACGGCTTCAATGGATCAACTCTTAAACCCGCTTCATGTAAGCTTCATTCCTTGTGAATAACTTATATGATTTCTGCTTAATATGTCTTTGTGCACTTGCTTAGGTACTGAGAGATGAAGAAGGCAAAAAAGGGACTAAAATATGTCTTTGTGCTGCTGCCAGACAGAAGCTGCAGCAGGCATTATACAAAAAATAAGGACATAACTTGCACCATCCCAATGATTTTTTGGTTGAACAATAAACTCATTCCTTGAAAAATAATTATTTTGTTAATTAGTATAAGTAAACCCCCTTCTTAATAATATTATCTTGCAGCTTCTTGAAGGACTTCAGAGCTCATCACTGGCAATCCCGAAGATGTCTTCCGTATATCACATTACAAAGTCCATCCCAGGTAATCTGATCTATGGACCAGAGCATTACTATTTACCAGTATTCTAATCTTCTATTGATCTCACCCTCTTAGTTCTTACTCTTTGTTGCTGGTCCAGTTAATTGGGTTAAACTGCATACTTCTGAAGGTTCAAAGTTGACATTTCTTCAGCACGCTCTCACAGAGTACTTGCGAGTCCTAATGGGATTAGTAAAAGTTGACATATCTATGATCAGGTGCAGTCCTCCATCGAAACCTTTTTTATGTGTATTTAATTGCTATGATCTCTTTAATTGATTATGCATTCAGATGCTTTAATATTTTACTTACAAATTCATCTTCATGTGTTTTATTATATCAGGATGTTTGTCATGATATTTAGTGTGATGAATTGCAGCTTAACATTACAGAAGAACCGGATGAGTCCATTCTGCCAATAGACGAGGTAATTTTTTTTCCTTACAAAAGATCCTTTATTTGCAATTAATCTGTTGGAAATATGTAGTTTAGACGTTTCATTGCTCCTTAATTTCGGATTTATAGTAGTTTGTTTATTTTGAACTGCTTTTGGATTGATTTTTCCTGTAGATGAAATATATGCAGAGTTTATCGGGTCTGGATTAGAAAATTGGAATGGGAATCCCCCGCCTCAGACAACTGGAAATTGAATGAAATCTTCGCCATTGCGTTATTCTTGGTGGATACCAAGTAGTGGTGACAGTTGTGTTCTTCTAGGTCATGAGACACACCGACTTCTTCTTTATAAACCGGCCTTATTTCCTTCAAGTTAATCTATTTAACTACCAGCTGAACTTGATGTTAATCTATCTAACTACCAACCGAACTTCCTCAAATCCTGATATTTTTTCAATCCTTCCATCTATTTGCAGAGGACTTTTCATGTAAAATCAATTTGTGGAAACCCAGATGAAATGATTTCGGTATTATACCTACAAGAGAGTATCATCAGCCAAACCCTGATCTTTGACAGAAGGTCCCGTGGATTTTTTCGTTTGTCGATGCTCAAGAATGCTTTTAATGGGTGTTGTCATGGCTGCTCAGCTGGTAACCAAACAACCAAACTCTTTTCTTGCTGCTCATCTCCAAAATCTAAAGGAAACCAAAAAAAACTTTTCGCTTGAATGGAAAAGGGCTTACTTATTTGATTAAACGAAAAAGTGGTCAAACAAAGTTTTTTTTCTCAAATTGTGAAAAATAGTAATTATATTGAATTCCTGTATGCTGGTTGAGGTTTGTAAAGAGTTGGATTCCTTCGTGCATGTATGGCTGTTAAATATTGAATTCAAGCTTCTGAAAATAGTAGGTTGCGAACTTAAGATGGTTGGAAGGGTAAAGCGCCTCTGCACCTATTTCTTTTGGTGCTCTTTTAGCTTTTTTTAGGTGATCTTTTTTTCTTTCTAAACTGATCAATTTTAGATGGCTTTGTTAGTTAGATTTGTAATCCCGAGTCTTTTATGCATTTATGGATGACCCATTAGGATAGTCCATTATTAACTCATGAGATCGAAAAAAATCTTCCTGCTAGCTCCTCTAAGGTGATGGATTACTCTATAATCTGGCTACTTTACCTTTCTTCTTACATCCAGTGTCCCTTGATTTATGTTGATTTTAGGTTTTCATGTGTACAACTATGATTTGGTTTGATGCTGCAATTTGATTTCTGCCCAAAGAATGTCTTTGAAGTGTTTTGCTTTGTATCTTGCACACCTTTGATTGGCTTCCTCCCATCTTTTGGCGACCGTATATGGTTCAAAGAATGATTTAATCACTGCGATGTGTACTACTAAACTACACTCAACATCAAAGGTTAATTTTACATTAGTCTTCCAAAGATGCATGATGTATATACTGCAAATCCTCTAAACTTTGTTATGGAAATTTTGCTGCATCAAGTTTTTTTTATGTTGCTCTATATTTATCGTCTCTAAAATAGGATTTATTTTTATGTTATTTGAATAACATGTTTTTGACTTCTTTGATTGCAGTATAATGGAGTGAAGAAATTGTTGATTTTTGTATTTGCCATCATTACCGAAATTTTCCATTCAAGTTTTTTTAAAAGTTTTTTTATGTGACCTTTCAGTAGCTCTATATCTATCGTCTGTTATTATTCCATCATTTAGTATTTGCAGGTCACGATGTCTTGGAAGTAATTAATCTAGAACTACTGAAAGGGTATGATATGTACCAAGTTAATTATTGTTTTTATTATCAAGTTTCAGTCTAATGCATTTTGATTTACGTTTTTAGTCTAGATTCGTGTTGTACTCACTTCGAGAATTTGGATATTGGACAACCAAGTGTTGCAACTCATCTATGAGTAACTCTATCTTAAATTTTAACATTTGAAAGCATCTTTCACTTCTTCTCAATCGAGTATTTGCCCCAATATATGTGTAAGTAGCTAGACTGAATGGTTTCACGCCCACTAAGATGACTAAATTAATCAAGTAGCTATTTATTAAGTTTCTTTTTATAGATCCATATCTATTCTATGGAATCAATAAAGCGTGCATTCATATTGATATCGACTTTGCAAAACGTTGTTGTTTTGAATGGAATTGCATTTCTTAAATTGGATTTAGGGAGGTGAGAGTAGTCGTCATATAAGTATTAAATGTATTGGTCCATATGAAGAGTTTTTTGAAGTAAGAAGAATAGCTCAACCAATCAGATGATGAAATTGGAGAAGAAAGCGGTTACAATTGTACAGGAACTTGACGGTGGAGAAGATGGTTGAGGTTTAGAAGATTAGTCATGTCAGGAACTGTTTTGTATTGATTTTAATATATGGGATATGCTTCTTGATCACCCGAAATTGTTTTATGTGTCGAATAAGGTAAGTGACATACAATTGTTTTGAGGCAAGAAGGATGCTTCTTGATCTGGCTAAGTTAGGACGCCATGGGTTGTTGACTTAGCTTAAAAATTTGAGGAGCAGCGACTATCATCAGGAAGAGGAGAAAAACACGGAGCATGTGAACTCATTTTAAAGCCTTTGTGTTGTTAAAGATATGTAAGAAAACCGTCTCTAATGTTGGAGTACAAGTGTGGATATGCCAGATATATGTTACTATTCTGATAAATTTTAACATTTTCTACAAACATCTTAGTGTCGATGCATTGATTTACTGCCAAATTCTGTTGACATTTCAATGATTCCATGAGTTAATAATGTGGTGTGTGATCTATTTTGCCGTACAAATTTCATGGGTGTTTCATAGGAAGTGGGTTAATCACAATATGAATTTATATATTTGTTAGATGTTATATGTTGACGAATCAGGTACAAGGTGGAAATTGACTCATGTAAAAAAGTTTATATATAGGGATGTTATATTAATATACAGATGTAAAAGATACAAAAAGTAAATTATATTTAGATAGTGTGTAGAAAGTAGATAAATATTTTAGGTAAAAGAAAATTACTTAATTAAATTAATATGTGGAGATGGGAAGAAAATGAAAATTTTAGGCAAAGAATAATCAATTAATTAAATTAATACGTATAGATGGGGAGAAAATAAAAAATTTAGGTAAAAGATAATCAATTTATAAATTATGATATTTTTCCAGGTTTCATAAATATGTGGCATTTATTTTTGTCTTTTATTGGATTTTTTAAGTCATGACGACGTGACAAATGTCGTGGAAAATGAGGTGGCATAGTCTAGAGGCCGACACATAGGCGAATGGGGCGTAAGGACGACATGTGAAAAAACACCGCTCTGTTTTAATATATGTAAAGATAATATTAAAAATAGTTATCTTATGCATGACATTTAAACGAATTCGAAATGTGATAGGTTGGAGAAAAGTACCTTTTACTTATACAAATATATTTCACTAAGAATAAGAAGTAATTTATGAAAAACTTATTGATAAAAGACCTTTTTACTTATGAGAAAGATCCAGGTAGAAAGAAGCCTAACAGGTAGGAAGTACAAAAGTTTACCATTCATAGATAACAAGTTAATGTTGATAATCTGAGCGTTCATGTACATAATCTAGAGATCATTCCGTTCAGGTCATTTTAAGGAAAAAACAAAAAATATTGTTTACAAAAATTACAAAATTGTTACCGCGTACCTTTCTTAAAAAGTTTAAAATTGTCACCTCCCAGATTATGAACATTGATGTGTAAACTGTAAACGCCAATCCTTTGTATTTCGTACGTACCTTATTTAATACAAGCCTCCAAAAAATTTTATGTTTGGTTTTCAATCATTATCATTCTAAATTGGGCTTAACTTTAGGACTTGGTAGGTGTATTCTTTAAATTTTACAAGAGTACAAATACTTAATAGAATTACATTTGTTTGTTAGCGTGAACTCAACAACTAATTAGATATATATGAGATATGAGTTAATGGAATGTTTAACCACCGCATATGTCGTAATCAATACAATATCAAAATTCTCTATAACACACGTAAAAGACCCGCGCTACGTGCGGATTCCCGAATCTAGACAGCATTTTGATTAAGTATTTTCTGTGTATTATTCAAATCCATTTCTATATACTTAACATGTATATATCTGTTAGACAACATTTTAATTTGCATAAATTTCTTACATACACTGATAATTGAAAATATTCTTTTTCGTTAATTTTAATCATACACATTGACCAATGAAATTAATATTAGTTTATTTCAAAATGATAAATAATTTGAAACATCGAATTTCATTCAAAATGACAAATGAAAAGAAGCAGAGGAAATATGAATTGAACATTTTTAAATTGTGTATCCATGATGATCTAATTGTTATGAGGTGAATTTTTAAGGTAATATGATGACATTTAGTCAATAGTTATGAGGTGAATTCTTCGTTTCATCTGTTAGATGACATATGACTTCGTTTCATCTGTTAGATGACATATGACTTCGTTTCAGCGTATTCAGCAAATTCTCGGATTCGATTCGATTAGAAGACATGGTTCCTTCGATTTCAGTAGCACTTAATGTTTGATTTTCCCTCCTTCTATGCTATTAATTTACTTAATCTACATAGATGTTTACTTATTTTCTATATAAAACTATGTTGTCTCTTAGATATACTTAGTTTATTTGGCATGTCTCCTTAGTCTATTTTGTATGTACTACCTTTAAAAATGTTGGCAGAAGAAGCTTAACAGTTTTCTTCCATCCTTGAGGCTCAATATCACTTTCTTTTCATCTCAATTTTATATGAAGTTTGTGTATAGTTATTGATTGTTTTTTATTACATTAATGATATGGACATACAAAATTGTAAAATTTGTCTTTACGATCAATGATCTCAAAATCATTTTAAATGTGTGTGATTGGCTTTGTTCCATATTTCTTTTATCATTTTAAATGTGTGTGATTGGCTTTGTTCCATATTTCTTTTTGTTGTTTTGTCGTAAATTGAAAAAGTGTGCTACCTAGATTTTTTTTAAATGTGAGGTGTGTTGCATAGAGTTTTTTCAATGTGAAGTATACAACATAGATTTTTTTTATGGTTTTACTCAATCCTTTTTTGGCCTTGAATCAGAATGGTAGAGTTGCAAACATGCATTTTTTGAGTGCATCTAATTGGCATGCTTGTGCTGTACTTCTCTAAATGCACAAATCAATGACTGTTGAGACTTGATTTCTGACCGACGAGGGCTAATCACCGGAAGCTCAATTGTTTAGATACGCAAACGCTTGACTCCTACTTGGAATTCAACTTTATTCGTCGCTGAAATCATGACAATCAGTTATTTCCCTCTTAACTTTAACTTATTGCCCTACTATGTGCACTGGGTTTATGTGTATTCGTCGAGGGTGGTGCTTCCAAGTGAGAAGTTCTCCAGAATCTGACAGACTTCCAGTTTCCATGCGTAAGTTCTTATGGAATCTATAAAATATTTGATTTATTAAGAGGAACATTGAACCAACAAGGAATCGCCAAGGGATCAATGGACTTCAACCACTTTTTTGTTATGATTAAAGGGCTTTGAATCATGTGAAGGAGGGAACTCTTTGATCAAATTGCTAGGGCGAGTAACCTCAGAGCTGGAAATCTTTATCTTTTTCTCATGATAGGAAAACATTTAGAACTAGACAAATCAAGTACTTGATGCTGCATGTTCTAGACTTTAACTTAATAGGAATTTGACCCTTCTTTTTTAAGTTCCTACAGTAAGTGTACTATAATTATATTTTGTGAGGGTAAACCAACAAGTATACATTTAACATAAATTCTTGCTTTCTATGCCATCATTTTACCCCTTCTGTTAATTTATGTTGGATATTTGAAGTATTTGTTTATTCATCCTTCTTGGTATAATGAAAGTCATCATCTCAGTCTCTGATTGGAACCTCATACATCATCTATAGGTGAATGAAATTTGTCCTGTTGAAGGAGAGAAGAACATAGAGATATGAAGATGTAACATCTAAACTGAGGAATTTCTTATTTTGAGGGCCACCATATACGATATTAAATAAAAATATGCCATATAAAATGTGTTTTTTTTAAGTTACACAATTGGATTATTCTAATGCACTCACAGGTGCGCCGCCTGTCAAGTTGTTAATCATTAGCAAGTTTCCATCCTAAATAACATATGATGGTTTCTCTGTCAAAAAGTAAATATAATCGGTATCGGATCTGGTACTAGACCATTTATTTATGCTGGTTTATGGGCCAATTTTATGAGTTTTTCCATATAAATCGACTTTGTCAAGTGTAATATGAAATTTCCATGCATAATGTATTCTTATTTTCTATTTATACATGAGAGAGTGACGACTCTTTTATCGCAAACGAAATAATCATGTGTACCTCTGTTTGTTTCTTGATTGATTATGTGTATAAATTTACAGAGGCTATAGTTTTTCTTTACTTACTATATTAGAAGGTCGTTAAGATGATAAGCCTCAATTCTATGTTGAGACGTCCATGTAATAACGTTAAACCACATGTGAAATTCGTAATTGCCCCGCGCGAAGCGCGGGGTCCCGGGCCTATTATATAAAAAAATTGTTGGGTTTGATGAAGTAATGACAATTTGTACCTAATAAATACTAATATGTTAATCTTTATCCTAATTATCTATTCTATTATATGCTAATTTCATCACAAACTAAGAACACATCGTCTTCGTCCCTTCCTCTACCACAACCTCCAAACTCATTCTCATCTAATATCGTTCGTCAATCCATTCGTTTTATCTCGACGCCCCCTCCTTCTTCGGTTAAAAATTAATATGGGTTAATTAGATATTTTAATCTATCTATATATTATATATCTATATAAAAATTGATGGATTTGACAAAGTAATGTCAATCCGTACCAGGCCACCGTAATTAATTCATCGGGCCTGATTGGGTTATTGAGTTAAATTTGATTTATCGAATAGGCTTTATTTCTTCCGTTGATATACAACCCTTCTTCTTCCTTTTAGCGTTTCATCTTCTTACTTGATTGCTGAATTGAAGGATGATTTTAGTTTTTTCGGTATAAATATGTCTTGCCTATTACAGTATCTAAACACCTTCTCGAGTTTTTCATTCTTGATTTCGGTTGTAACCATCGTTGTAATAGTTGTATTGCATCTTACAAGTTTGTAGAATTGTATTATATCATCGTTCACTCATTTTAAATGTATGGCCTATTTAATGACTAATAGCAAACGAAAATCCATGATTTACCTGCGCGAAGCGCGGGGTTCCGGATCTAGTTTTTATATATATAAATATAGATTTGATATCATGAAATTGAAGAATACGAAGAGTTGTAGATATTAATTGTATTGCTCGCAAGTTGCAACTAAGAGAAGAAAAGAGTTTTGGATTTAAGATTCATGAATGAGATTAAAAGGAATTTGCTCATGCATTAAATAGGTATAAATTGTCATTACTTTCGGTCAAGACCCTCCAACTTTTATATATGTATAGATATGTATTTGTTTTAGGAGGATTTTCAAACTGAAAGAGAGTGGTTCTTGTAAACGTGTGTGGACTCCTCGAGTATCTAGTACATTGTTGGGGTGAGTCTTTCCACTTAGATTTCTGTGTGAATATTTCTGTATGTCCCTCATTCGATTTCTTTACTTTGGTTATTGACGGTATTACAATTAGCAACAGTTGATGCAATTCAATTGAACTAAAACTGAGGGTGTGTATATTCTTAAACTACACCCCCACACTTGAAATATTCTCTTAAATTTAAGAGTACACACAGACACACTACAAATTGATTGAAATTGCAGTACATTAATGATTAATCATTCTCAGCTTTGCTGATCACATAATTAACCTCTTATTTTTCCCAATACAGTCGATCCAGCATCAAAATCAATCTCTTCATCTTCTTCTAATGAAGTAAAAAAAAAGAGAGAAGATTAAATGGATGAGTTAATTAGTACTCCTACAGTTGGTCCTGATCTGGCCAGTTGATCCAGTAAGCGGGCTAAGATTATGCATCTTGATCATTGCATTTGCGAAGTCTCTGTAAAAGACTTGTTGATTGGTGTAAGCCCTAACTTGAGCATCGGTTGACTGATTACCAAAGAGCTGCTGATCGGAATGCAGCAGCCCTTTCTGACCTATCAGATCTCTGTAGTAGGCGGGACCGAACCTATTAGGGCTGACGGCATCGAGTGGGCTGAGGTTGTTGTCTCCACCTGACGCTGGGCAGTTGCCTTGGAGCGACGTGGCGAATCCCGAGTTTATGTTCGTTTCGTTGTAGATCCGGCTCCTGAATGTCGTGCATCTCGCCTGCCCGATTGTGTGTGCTCCTGCACATAATTGCACATAAACCCTTTTAATTAGGCGCCAAATTAAATAATGTGAACCGTTTGCATTTGTAACGTTCACAAATGATAACGTTGGATCTGATGAGAACCATTTTATGGTATTCCATAACAACATCCACCATATAATAGCTCTTTCTTGTAAAATAATACAAGTAGACAAATTTATTATATATATTAGAAATAAATGGAGTGTTTTTATTTTGTCTTAGTTAGATCGATGGTTCAATCTATAAGAGTCACTTTACGTTCAAATCGAGTATAGCATACCAGAGAGGGCGACCATTTCCTTGGTGGTGAAGCCTTTGTTGGAAAAGGCTGTGATGAGTCCGCTAAGGCTCAAGGTTGGAGCCGGGATGTCGGAGTTGGCCTTGCTCAAGCTAGCTGTCGTTGAGTCTCTTCTTCCTAGAGTCACTGGCCAATTCGGCCCACCTAACTGTTCATGTCATAAAAATAATGTCATTACTGAATGTGCATGTGTTTATGTTTGTATGTATGTATGTATGGTGGAGACTTACTGCAACTACAGAGTCCCGAGAAGCAAGAGTAAGAATGTCAGCGCATGATACGACTCCCTTGCACGCGGTCTCAAGCTGCGTCTTGATGGTGTCGATGACGTCGAATCCTCTCAGGGAGTTTACGTTAGGGAACGCGGTTTTCTCCCCAGTGAAGTTTGAAGTGTCGTCTAGTAACACCGAAGCATCACATCCCTGCAGTACCCAAGACCAATTTCATCATATATAAGTATATACATGACAAGGAAAATCAATGCATATTAATTTGTTATATTGGCAGCAAGTTTGTTAGTACTTACATTGACAAAGCAATCATGGAAATGCATACGAAGCAAGGAGGCGCCCATGCGGGCCTCCTTGGCAACGGCGGCTCTGACACCAGATCGAATGATGGAGAGTGCTCTAGGGCATGATGTTGCGTAAAACGTGGTTGAGAGTTGAGCAGATGCTAATCCTAAGAGAAGAAGAAGAAAGGAGATTTGAAGCTTAAGTGCCATGATTAATTAGGATAGGTTAATGGTGGTTTAGTGAGCAATGTACTTGTTATTTTGTGATGGTGATTATGTTGAAAAACCACTGGAGAAATGCATGTATTTATACATACAACTAAGCCACAAAGGTCTTGTTCGGTTAATCCGTTCATACACTGCACTACTTAAATTGTTAATTGTGTAGGTACTAGCTAGCTATTATAATATGTAAGGTTTTGGGTGTGTTTGGCTTACTATAGTCTCAAAATTCTCAAATGGTGGACGCGGTTAGATCGTGGTCAACTTTGTGATTAAAAAAAGAGGCCCCGTGTGAACTATATGAAATAACAGATCTGATTAACATCACATGCGTAGGATATTGCCTATCAACAACACCCCTATCATATGCCATTTTCTCAATTCTATGATCAATAAAAATAGAAAAGTTAACTTAACCACTCACTAATTATTTATCATGTACATCTCTTGATAACAAACACGCTAGAATGCTAACAGGATCGTTGTGCTAACGCACAAGAGAACGTACAACCCGCGTGGGAGAATAGTGGGTTCAACAGTTTGAGCCCGAACTTCCTCGGTTAATTAACCACTATTAATTTCCCCCATAAAACTTCAACATGTATGCAAACAATTTTAACAAGATTCGATATTATGGAAGAAGAACAATAAGGTAAATTATTCTTGTAAAATTTTCACAAACTTGGTGTTTTGGTCAATTTTCACAATGTTTAGTGAACAAGTAGCTAGGGGGAACTAAACTCTTTGATGACTCTTCGCTAGAAGAATACTAGCTATTTGACACACCTATTTTGTTTATTTAGCATTAGAATCGGACCAGCGCGTAGCGCGGGGTAATTACGGTTTTTCGTCTCAAAACTGGATTGAGCTAATTATATATTTACAATTTTTTTTAGGACATATTTTATCTAATTCAGGCCAAAGCAAATCTAACCTGCAGATCAAGACATTAACACAAAAATAAACGAACAATAGAAGTGATAGAAATAACAAATTGATTGGTTCAATTACAAATTGACAATAACCATATGCATAATAGTAACGACGACTTGATGGGAGAATTCAATACGAAATCTCATTCGGAGAAGTCGGAAAATCAAAGTTGAAATTAGAGAGGAATTCAAGAGGCCACATAGTAATGGCGACTTAATGAGAAGAAAAAAAAAGATCTGTGATGAAGGTTGCTCGGCTTGTTCTTCATCGTCATACGGATTGAAGGTGAAGAGCGAAGAAAAAAAAAGATGAAAATGGTGGAAATACTAACCAATTAAGCACATAATTATGGTTTTATTAGACATTTAATAAGTCTCGATTATCATTGAATAATGAGAAATAGAAGAAAAAATAATTAAGTTTAAACATTAATGAGTTCCAATTACCATTACTTTCTCAAATCCATGAATTTTTATATATATATAGATAGGTGACGATTCGTCACGGACATCCGTCACGAAGGAAGAAAAAAGATCTGTGATGAAGGTTTTACGGAGGTTCGTCACGAGGGTTTTCAGGAGTTATGTGACGTAGGTTTTCAATAGATATGTGAAGAAGGTCATTATTTTCAATAATAAAAGCCAAATTTTACACAACCCTAATTTTACTTCTTCTCCACTCTCTCCTATCACCAACGTCGCAGTGCAGAACTTCAATAGCAACATTCTCAACAATTTTCCTTTCTTTCACCATCAAATCAATTCTAGATCAAAGGCATTAGTTTGAGATTAATGTTCCAAATGTGTAGATGAATATGTCAAAATGATTGATATGTTGTGATTACATATGACTGATATGTATTAAGCATCTTTTTTAGTTCAATTGTGATTTGATTATGTTTGATTGAGTGTTGTTACAATTTTTAACATATAATCCCCAATTTTGTTTGCATATGTTGTGATTTAGGGTTTGAGATTTTTGTTAGGAAAACATATGAAATGATGTGGTTTACCCATTTGTAATACACAAACCACTCTTTTACCTCTAAAATCGAAGCAAACCACTTTCAAATATGTTTTCCACATACACATACAAATTTATTTCATATAAACATGTACTTTCAAGCTCATTCTACACTAACATATAAACATGCCTAAACAATAACATGATTTTGAACACAAACCCTAAATTTACAAACGCTAATTTCAAAACAAACCCTAAATTTCACACAACCCCTAACTTCAACATTATTTGAACATGTTTTTTATCATGCTCATTGTATGCAACACATAAAAATCACATATTTTCTATATTACAACATGATTTTCACACAATAAAGACAACCACTAACTTCAAAACCCATCAACTTCATACAAAACCTAACTTGTACATTATTTAAAACAACTATAACATACCTCAATGAAGTTTCCCATGATGGACCACCTTCATCAACATTTTTGTGTATATAGTCATTCCATTTTAAATTTTTTCAAGAGCTTGTGTTTGAACGAAAGTGGATCATTTGAAATGTGGGTAAAAAATGAAGTAAAAAGGTTGAAGATGGAGTTGGACCAGTTGGTTCGGAGGTTTGATGGTAATTAAATGTAGTTGATGTGAATTAGATATAATAGCTTCACTTTTACATGAATAGAATTCCTTCGTCAGGGATGTCTTTTGTTTCTTCGTCACGGAAGTCTTCCGGTTCTTTGTGGCGCATCTCTAGTGTTTTTTCTTCGTGACGAATATCATCTATAATACCTTCGTGAAGAATCTTCGGGTGTGCTAAATAAATTGTTTGGGTGTGTCAAATAAAGGCTTTGTACATATATATTTAAAATATCTCGAATATAAAAAACATTTTCACCTAAAGTCGGCCCAATAATGGTTTAGCAATAAGAGTTTAGAGAAAAGTTTCGGTGCAAATGACTCTTCACATAGGAAAAACTAACAAATAACGTTCACAAATTACACGTCAATGTTTATATTCTGGCTGGTAATTTTCATGATCTAGGCCGTAAAAAAGTTTGAACGTTTTCAATGTGGGACGCGGTGGAATACTTGTAATTACTGTGAACTTTCATTCTTTTATTCTTTTTTTTTTCTCAAAATGACCTCAAAAAATTTATTCGTCCAGATTATGAATATTAGCGCTCAAATCATGAAAATTAGCTTGTTATATGTGAACGCAAATTGTTTCGTATTTTCTATGTTAAGGCTTGTTTTCACTTGAACTTTTCTCTAAGAATTTAATGACATAAACTCTAATAATATTTTTACAAAAAATTAGTGTAAATGTTAAAGGATAGTTTTTTCACGAAACTTTATTTTGAATGTGACTTTCAAGAATATTGATTTGAATAAAGTCTTAGTAGCGCTTGAGATTACACTTGTGTGTTTTCTTGATGTATTGGAATCTAAATATTAATAGGTGTAGTTCAGATGAGAATAGTTTTTAGGTGTGAATGTAATCATGATTGATATTTATCACAATATATATAGATGTTCATCCAGATACAGATAAAATTTCAATAAAATATACTTAAATGTTTGTTCATCACAAATTTTAATGCACATTTTAAAAAAAATGATGCACACATACGGTTTTGGTGCATCATCCACAGTGTTTTGGTGCATCATCCAATGTGTTTTGGTGCATCATCCACAATGTTTAGGTGCATTATCCAATGTGTTTTGGTGCATCATTCAGTAGGTTTTGGTGTATCATCCAGTAGATTTTGGTGCATCATCTACTGTTTTTTGGTGCATCATCCAATGTGCACTACTACAAAAATCGTCTAATATCTCGTGCAATATAACCCGGGCGTTTAACTTGCGGGATATAAAGTCTTGCTAAAAAACGTGTGGTATCTTATATTCCGGGATTATATACATCCGGGTTGTATTCATATTTTTTTTTGTGTAAAAGGGTTGTATTCATATTTCAATTAATCATATGGGCAAATACCCGGGTTATATACATGTAAAAATACGCTCCATTTGGTATCCGGAATATTTTATAACTCAGAAAAATAAAAATATCAAACGCCCGGAATATTTGACCTAACCAACTAAACCTGTTGCAAGCATCCGCCGATTTCTCAAATCGCTCTGCTGCAACTTTGCCCTAACGCAACCTCCATCGATCTCCCAAATCGTTTGGCTGCAACTCTGCCCTAACACAACCTCCATCTATTTCTCAATTCGTACTACTACAACCTACTGCAAGCCTCCATCGATTTCTCGAATTGTTCCAGTGAAACCGCTATCGATTTCTTCTCCAAACACCGACGTTTTTCAGACTCACCGTCCTGCTGCCCTCCTGTTTTTCATGTTGGTTGCCTTAACTTGCACAATTTCCATCCCTTACCACCAGTCCGACACTATCAACGCCACCCCTGTTCTCTTGTCGAGGTATGTTAATCCCTTCGGTAAACAAAGAGTTAAGTAGCACAATCTAATAGAATCAATGCATGATTTTGTTTAGGTCAGACACTTTCTCAACAACTTGTAGAGAAGAAAAATGAATTTGGTGAACTTTTTTGAAGATGTTTCAACCTGAATGACAAGGTAATATGTTACGGGAACTGATCGGGTATTGCTGGTGCAGTATTAAGATGCTTCTTTACTTTTACATTCATCTTGTTCATAGCATTTGGACCCTTAATGATGCTCGATCTCTATACCCATTGGTTGCTTTCTACTATCTTTTTATCTTTATAATGTTAGCCTTGTCATATTTGATTGAGGATGAATAAACTTATGGTCTAGAAAATCTCTCTTAACTTGAGATTATAGATTTTTAAAATGGAAATGGCATGTTGACTTCGAATTCTTGTTTTGTTAGGTGGTATTGGCTAATTTTATGGGCAGTCAAATATTTCTCTTCATGTGTGTCTACTGTAAGTTTACCATGCATTTTAAAGAGTATTGGATTACTAATTTTTGTCTTTTTATTTGAAATTTTAGTAAATGGTCAATGTATTCAATAAACACATAATGCATCTGAATTTTCTTCTTCAAAAATTGCAACTAGGCTAGTAGTTCTTGTATTAGGAGGTATAGTAAATCCATTATCTTCCATCACCTGAACAAAAATGTTGTAGTATAGAGGCTCTTATGACAAATCCTTAATTACTAGGCAAACTGTTCTAGTGCAGATGCTCTTAAGAATTTCAATTAAGCTAGTGCCTACCACATGCTTTGTGTCGTTTAGCCTGATATTATGGCTTAACTATAGAAGTGACGATTTTTCATTTTACGTAGGGATGATGTTTTTTTACTCCCCTAGTAATACTAGGGTGTGTAGTTTTAATCACATCAATGCCAATTTCTGTTGCATCACTGAGTACATTATTGTGTATTATCCATGAATGAAAACAAGTATAGGATGTGCATATATGAAAGTTTAAGCTCTGATAACCTAGCTAACCCTCACACCTAATATGATTTTCTTACTCTTTGGATTACGGAAAAATACACATTACAATTTGGTCTTGACTTAATGTAAAAGAGAAGCACTTTTATTTTGTCATATACAGCCACACCATTGTTCAGGTTGGTCATACAATGTGTTTCAGTTGTTCTTTATCCACCTTGGTTTACATGAAAAGATGTTGGCAATGGCAGGTACTATTGGCATGGAAGAGACAATATAAATCATGAGCTAAATCCAGAGGTGGAAAATGCAAATAATTTTTATATTGTCTTCTGTTTCTATAATATTGAAGTCTCTTTATTCATGTTGTCATTTTGATTGCCCTATTTATTCATTATATTTTCATCTTCTTAGTTCCTTAGCCTTACTTGTTCTATCTGTACTAATCTACTAACTCTTTTCTACCTTAATGTTTCATTGTGGTATCATCTACCTTTGTTTTTGAATTACAAAGAAAATTACTCGTGTGATCTTTTGTTCTGTTCCATTTGAGTGATAATGGATCTTTTTTCCCTTCTGAATAGCTTCCAAAGAATATACAAATTCCCGAAGACAATTCTGAAAGTCGGCCTCTATGCTCATCTAAGGGTTTGGTCCTTGTGTTTGTGTTGAGTGGAATTTTGGGTTTGTTTATCTCCCTCTTGTATATGTATATGGTTTTGCTTGTTTGATTTGTGTGCTAGGTTCATTTTGGAAATTTTTTTGTTGATATATGTAAAGGATTTTCCGTATGGTTGAAGTATACTCCTAGCATTAGCTTCAAAACAGACAATGGACCTTGTACAACAAACTTTAGACATGATAAAAGACCTCTAGCAGCCATTCAACCGGTTGTCTTGTCATACATCCTTTTTATTTTTGTAGTAGTTCCGATGGTCACTACACTTTTGTTTTTGCATAAGCTATACTATGGTATTTTATGAACATTTTCATTATTGCAGGACATTGCCCTCCACTGCCCTTTTTTATTCCTGCAAAGACCAATCATCGTACATTGCTAGCTAGCTTGAATATGCTATCTGTGAGACTGCAGTAATGGATGATGGAAATTTTTTAGTCAACGACGGGATGTGCAGGAAACAAGGAGTTATATATATATTATCTGTGGTTGTGACACTGAGTTTGAAAGGACATACTATAGTTATTTGTAGTTGTTACATTTGTCAATGACTTGGGTGGTTAGTACTTGAGTTCGATAATGCCAAAGATGTGTGGTATTTTGACATTGAAATTTGAGAATATTGTTATTTATTATGTGAAAGCAAAACAGGTGTCTAAAATGTCATTCTTGGGGGCTATAAGCGGGTACTGATCATTATATTTTTTTGTTGAAAGTTATGGTCAAATAACCCGGACCTGATCGAACCGCTATATTTATGAGTTAAATAGCCCGGATATATGAGTTTTAAATATAACCCGGATCCTTTCATTGTGTGGGGAAATTGTGGAAAGCAAATAACCCGGGCATGCCGATTTTAGGTCCGGGTTATTTGACCTTGATCAAATATAGCGTGGACCTTTAACCCGGACCAAATCCGGGTTATTTGCCCTTGTAAGTCCGGGTTATTTGCCTTGTTTTGTAGTAGTGGTGTTTTGGTGCATCATCCAAAGTGTTTAGGTGCATCATTCAATGTGTTTTGGTGCATCATCTAGTAGGTTTTGGTGCATGATCAACTGTGTTTTGGTGCATCATCCACAGTGTTTAGGTGCATCATCCAATGTGTTTTGGTACATCATCCAGTAGGTTTTGGTGCATCATCCACAGTGTTATCTAATGTGTTTTGATGCATCTTCCAATGTTTTTTATGTATAAAATGTAGGAAAGAAACAGAATGATAATGCAATAATCAAGGAGCTAAGATATGGAACACTAATCATTAGTGATCCACCACATATAAGCACTGGTACGTTTGTGTAAACGCATGTATAATTATTGAAAAAGGCATGAGTGATTGTTTATTGGTGCATGAGCTAATGTCCATTGATTCATTGATACATATGTATTGGTTGCTAGGTATTCATGATATATGTCTTCGGTTTAACAGAGGAAGTAGAAGAGGAAACCCCAACCACATCATCAGAATACCATGGAGAAACAACTCCAATTGATGGTAAACACTAATCATTTTTCCATTATTTTAATAATGTGTTTGAGTTGGTGCATCACCTAGTAAGAGTTGGTGAATCAATGATACAATAATTGTCTGCCATTTTATTAATTATCTCTGTTTTCTTTTTAATGATAACAAAAAGTGGAGAAGAACTTGACACATCCCAACAAGGGAAAAGAAAGAAGTCAATAGCTATTGGGAAGAAAAGTTCAAAAGAACAAAAGCTAATGCCGGAAGAAGACCCTGACGATGAAGAAGATTTGGAGGCTGAGAGGCTTGTCAAAATTGAAAGGGAAGCATTAGAAAGGGGAAGAGGAAATAAGGATGCAGACCGAAAGGGAAAGGGGGTGATGGAAACGCCTAATCCCAAGAAGGGCGAGAAGGTCTTTGTAATGAAGTCAAAACTACAAAAGCCCGGAAATAAAAGGGGCATTAAGAAGTTAAGAACTGATTTTCAAAATTTGAAGTGCAGAACATCGCCCAACCTATTCAGAAACTACATGCGTTCAAGCGAATTCGTTGGCAGCCATAGGATCGCTATGAATGAAATGGGATTTGAAAGTATCACTTGCTGGGATATCAAGGAAACACCTAGACGGCTAGGACATTATGTGTGCAACAATTTCCACCCACTGAATTCTACAATTAAACTAGAAGACGGAAGGAAGATTGTAGTTACGGAGAATGACGGGCATGAATACTTGGGTATTCCAAAAGGAGTAGTTGAAATTGTTGAGCTTAAAAAACTCACAAATCCGAGGATGAGGCAGAAACTACAGGAAGATTTCCCAGGGCAAGATTTAAACAAAATCCCAGCAGCTGATATATTTGAAAAGATGAAATCTCTTGATGGAGGCCCATGGTTCAAAAGATATTTCATTCTTCTATTTGTGAACACAATGGGAGCATCCTATGGGAGTGGGTACGTCAAGCCATCCATTCTTGAATTGCTTGAAGATGATGATAAAATAAGTGACTTCAACTGGAGCTCATACCTCTACAAGTCACTTATTGACTGTGCACTTGTGTGGGGGAACAAACAAACTTCAAGTTTCAACGGGAGCATGCTCTTACTTGAGGTAAAATATATATTATTTCTTCTGCCATTTTAATTGAATTGGTGCATCACCCAGTGGCTGTTGGTGCATCACCCAGTGGGTTTTGGTGTATCATCCAGTTGGTTTAGGTGCATCACCCGGTGGGTTTTGGTGCATCACCCAATGAGATTTGGTGCATGACCCAGTGGGTGTTGGTCCTTCTGGTAGTTAAGTTTGCTACATCATCTAATTAAGCTAATTCACTTTATTTTTATTATACACAGTTAATTTAGGTAGACAAGTTGAGATGGAAAGGTCGTACAATACCTAGGAAGTTTTCCATTGTCAACAATTGGACCACCAACATGCTTAAAGATAGAGAGGATGAGGAAATAATGCATGATGGGTTTGGTAATGGAATACTTCTGGGCCGACCAAGCTTCAACGCGTTTTTCACTGTGAGGGAAGAGGAACATGAAGAAGAAGAAGCTGACATCCAATCTCAGACAGAGCCTGCGGGGGAAACATTTAAAGAGTTGTGATCATACATGGCTCGCTACATGACAAGGATTGAGAACATCGCTCAGCATGTGAGGGAACTGTTGTTGCAGAAGGAACAAATGCCCCAAAGGTTGAAGAAAAGTGCAGTATTGAAATCTGTGAATCACGAGGCTCAGAAAATAATAAACGTGAAACTGGAGCAAGAAGGGATGGCTGAGGGAGCAACAACCATCCCAGAACACGAAGTTCTGGGATTTAGGTGTGAAGTGTATGGAGGAAGTTGAGAAGACAATTGTTCAACAAAAATAACACAACGACAACATGGACATGTCGGGATTTTCAGATTTGCTCCATAAAATCTCAAAAGACATTGAGAATGTGGGGGTTAGTTCCAGCCTGCCTACAAAAGAAGCTGCAAAAAAACCTACAAAAAAAAGCTGCAAAGTCAAGTCAAACAAACACTACTTATTACAAAAGGAAAAGAAATGTAAGTAATTTTACAAGTTAATGTTGCAAGTTTATGTTGGTGCATCATCCAGTGGATTTTGGTGCATCACCCAGGAGGGTTTTTGTGCATCACCCAGTGGGTTTTGGTGCATCACCCAGTTGGTTTTGGTGCATCACCCAATGGGATTTGGTGCATCACCCAAGTGATTTATCTTAAGTTGTTGATTTGGTCATCAACTAATAACTGATTTTTTTCTTTATAATTACAGATTGGTCCAGAAATTTCTAGTTTTGACCTAGGCTTATCTCCCGTGAGATCGGAACCTACAACTACCATTGAGGGATCTTCTACGGAGGTGCAGGATGCTACTAGCACTCAAGACAATGTACTAGAGAAGGAAGTGGCACCTGAAGATGGGTCCGACAAGGTGAATGTTGAAAAGGATGTGAAGGGCGTGCAAGATGAAACTGTTGTAGACTAGGTTCAAGAACAATTGGAAGAGGACACATCTGAGAAGGAGCGGAAAGCAACCGAGGATGTTCTTGAACCTGAAACAACCGACATCAACATCATTTACAACAAGTACAAGAGAAGGGAGTGGAAGAAGAAGGTGATAATGGAGGAAATAACAAGGAAATTGAAGAGAAAGATCTAACTGAGACAGAAGCAGTGACAAAAAAAGGGGAAGATGTGACAGAAAGAGAGAAGGAGGTTGTTGAAAAGGAGGTTTCTGAGGGAGTAGAGGAAGGTAAAAACACAACTGAAAAACAAGAGGTTGACAAAGAAAAGGGAAAGACTGTAGAACAAAAGGAAGCTGTGGCTGGGACAGAAGAGGATGTTGTTGAACTTATGCAAATAGATGTTGCTACAGATAAAGGAAAGGGGGTAGCTAAAGAAATGGAGGCTGAAGATCAGATGGAGGTGGATACAGCTCAGAAGGACAAATCTGCCCAACCAAAAAAGGTATAAAAATTCAAATAATAATTTATAAAGTTCACTTTTCAAGTTTATGTTGGTGCATCACCCAGTGGGTGTTGGTGCATTACCTAGTGGGTGTTAGTGCATCACCTAGTGGGATTTGGTGCATCACCGAGCGAGTGTTGGTGAATCATCTAATACTTCTATTTGTCAGATGAGATTTACATGCAAAACCGATGAGGAGGTTGACACTAAGAGGGAGAGACTTCCTTCTGCAAGCACAGTCTCGCCGTTTAAGGAAAGACAGAGTAACATTTCAGCTCTACTGACAAATAATGAAAAAAATCTTTATAATTGGTTGACCAGTGAAGAAAACAATGACAAGTAACAATATATTTACCTTAGTATTACTAAATTTCTATAATATGAGGGAAGTTAACAAATTGATTTTTTTTGTTATACAACAAAGAGTATCTTTTCGTTATACACGGTGCAAGTCTAAGGAAAAGCAACTTTCCAGTGCATGAAGAAAAGTGTGGAGCTAGACAATGACATGGTGGATGCTTTCATTTTATTGTTTAACGAAAATGAAGAATTTAGAGCCACACAATCACCGTTGAGATTCTTTATATCTTGCTTGACAACGGTAAGTCAATATATTAGAACAACATATTCAGATAATTTTTTTTCAAAATATTTAACTCAAATATTTTATTTTTACAGGGTTATCTTATAGACACTGAGATGGGTGCGTACAGTTGGGAAGAAAGATATAATTTATTCTCCGGACTTATCAAGGAAACTTTTAACAATGTCAAAACTTTTAAGAGGAGAGGATACAAGTTTAACGACGTTGATGTGGTAAGATTTCTACTGTGTTGGTTGGTGCATCATCCAGTGGGTGTTGGTGCATCACCCACTGGGTGTTAGTGCATTAACTATTGATATGTGTTATTGATAACTTATAACCTGATTTTTCTCTCTTGGACAGTTTTTTGCCAATTCTCAGAGAGCAACACTATTATTTGCTAACCATTAATGTCAACAAGCCAAGTATTGACATTCTCGATAACTCATTAGACGGGAAGATGGAAAAATATGCTCATGTACCTACTACAATCGTAAGTCCACTTTTAAAGTATAATTGGTGCGTCACTTGAAAGTCATTGGCGCACCACTGAATTATAATTGCTGCATCACTTATGTTTACTCTAGTTAATGTGTGATTGTTTATTCATGCAGAGGACAATGATGACCCACTTTTTCAAGGAAAATGGAAGGGAATCCAAAGCTGCCTTGATTAAAGATGTGCCGTTTGAAAGACTCAAAATGAGTTGGAGGGACAAGGAGAACAAAAAAGGTTGTGGAGTCTTTCTACTACGGCACATGGAGACATACAAAGGCAATGGGCTGGCTACTTAGAATTCAAACTTGAAGAAGAAAGACTTGAAACAGTTAGCCAAGCTTAGAGTAAGATATTGCCATTTACTTCTCACAAGCAGCTTCAATTTAGCAAGCAATAGAATTGAAGAGTTATTAGAAGTACTGAAAGTTATTAAAGCTCAAGAAGCAGCTGAGAAGGCAGCACCATCTGGACGTGGGAGTGGGCGGGGTCGTGGACATGCAAAGTAAAGAATAGAAAGCAGTAGGGATGACATACGAAGTTGTGAACAATTTGGATGTTTGTAAACAGTTTGGTTTGTATTAAGACATATTTGGTTTTAGAAAACAAGTTTGGTTTTTAGGTTGTAAGACAAGTTTGGTTTTAAGGTATTTGTTGTTTTGCACATGAAAATGCATGAGTAGTTGTTTGTTGGTGCATCACATGATAACAAATGGTGCATCACAAAATCGAAATTGATGCATCACCGGATATGTACTTGGTGCATCACTTAATGAAATGTGGTGCTTCACCTAATTGAAATGGTGCATCACTTAGTGATATTTGGTGCATGACTTAGTGATAATTGGTGCATCACTTAGTGATATTTGGTGCATCACTCAATGATAATCAGTGCATGAATAAGCTAAAAAAATGAATGAACAAAAAACTTGAAAAATAAAATCAAAAATAATTCAGTCAAGCAAACAGGGTGCTATGCCCATCAATAAAAGTTAGTGCATCACTGAGATGCAATTGATGCATCAGTCATTACTAATAGGTGCATTACTAAAATATCTGGTTAATAACAAATTACAATGAAAGCTCAGATAAACTAATGAACATATTGAGGACAAGTAGTGATGTTGTGTCCCAACCTCTTACATATTTTACAAACTCTTTTCTTCTTCTTTGAATTTTCAATTCCAACTTCTTGGCTACCTTTAATACGCGTCTTCTAGAACTTGTTCTTTTCCATTTCAGGAGGATGGATATTTACTTGATCAGGTAACAGGCCTACAAATTTCTCAAACTTGTAGTTTCTAGCTGGTGTTAAGGAAGAGGGGTCAACTACTTCAGATCTTGTGAATGCAACCTTTTGATCCTTTAAAATAGCTAAAAACTATTTCAATCTATCCATGTCATCACCAACAACGTCAACACAAGAATACATTGCTGTCATCACTTCGGCCAACAAACGCTTTCTCTCATCAATCTCAACACTAGCATCATACACTACACCGTCTACTTCAAAAATTGGTTGTAGAATAGCTTGCTTGGTCCAGCGAGTGTTAATGAGGCTAGGAGGCAAATTAGTTACATGGGAATTCTTTAAGGCAATGAAAATGTGTCGGCAAGGAAACCCCAATTTTAGAAAATTGTTGCAAGAACAAACATACTCATTCCTTGCAACAACATGTTGTACATCACAGATTCTACCAAATTCATCTTGAACCCTAAAGTTATGGATATCAGACTCTTTTCGCAGTTCATCAAGGGTGTAGTGATACGTACCACTTACAAACTCCTCTTGGACATCATAAAAGGAATTGATAGTATAGATGGCTGCAAGATTCTTTTCAAACTGATAAGGCGTCTTCATACGTGGAGTGGAAGTACAAGAATCCATATCACACTTCTTTTGACTGTGTCGTTGAGAATCAATGGCACTACTATACTGCATCATGAAAAGCACTAGGCTAGATTGAGAACCTAGAAAATTTCCATAAAAACTGTTTTGACTCTCAGACCTTGATGTTGTCCTCTATAAGGATGACATTCTCACATCTTGGAAAAAAGTCGGGATCCAATAACGCCGTAGTTTAAACATTACTCCTAGCCATTCGTGCCCTTCCAAACCATATTCTCCAAGAACCAAAAACCACTCATTTTCAAATTCAATAGGAGTAAGTTCATCATCCTAAACAATATTCTTGAACTTCTTTTGAAACGCATCAAAGAAGCAAGGATTTGAATCTGGAGGGAATTTAACCTTGCTAGAAACCTTCATCATTATATGCCACGTGCACAACCGGTGGACAGAATGAGAAAAAACTCGTTCAATAGCAGTCTTGACAGACGCAGCTTGATTGGTGATAATGACACGCGGTTCATGCCCCATCACAAATTCTCAAAATAACCACACATAAGACTCAATATCTTCATGCAAAAGCAAAGCAACAACGAATGCTATAGACCTTTTATGATTATCCACTCCAGTAAATGGCACAAAGACCATATTATATCTGCAATAAAGGAGTACAATAGTTTAGCATTTGGTGCATCACTGGAAGAGGATTGGTGCATCACTGGTAGAAAACAAGTGCATCACTAGTGGAAGATAGGTGCATCAGAGGTATAAGATATATGAATGAGTAGTAAAACCAAAAGGTGCATCATCCGTAACAAAAAGGTGCATCATCTGTAACTAAAAGGTGCATCATCCGTAACTAAAAGGTGCATCAATTGTACAGGATAGGTGCATGACTGAAAAACATTAGTGCATGAATTAGTAAGAGTACATATGATTTACCTGATCAATTGGTATATAGCATCAGCCGACACGACATCACCAAAATAAGAGAAACTCTTGCGATTTATAGGATCACGCCAAAACAACCGACAAAGTTGGCCCTCCTTGTTGAGATGATAATCAAAGTAATATGCACTGCAACATTCTTTCTTCTTAACAAAGTCATTGATGACCATTTGAGCATCACTTCCTTCCATGTATAAGTTCAAACCCCTCATAAAGTTCTTAAAGTCAACAATAGTGGCGCCTACATTAGCATACAAACCAACTAGATTCTTATACACTTTGAAACTCTTACTCACACCAATATTGGATTTAATACAGTTCATCATGAGTTCTTGATGGAATGGAGTAACTTGCCTATTCCCTTTTGAAAATACCATATGGGACAACTCCAACATAGAATGCGTGTGACCATACTCAACTTTTGTAACGCGGTAACCATCCATACCTTCATACTTGAGCCAAAGCTTAGCTTCACATCCACATTTATTAGAGATTCTCCTCCTCTTCACAACAACTCCATCTGTCGAGACTTCATGGTTGAACTCAGAATATGGGGATACAACTTTATATCCTTCTCTGTTACAACAAAGGTACTTCCAGAGAACAACTGGTGGTACACTTTTCTTATCTCTCTTAGTCGAACAACAACGAACAGTGAAACCACATGCCAGTGCATAAGCTTCATAAAAGGTGATGACATCATGAAGAGTTGGGAAAAGCTGACCAAGATAGGGCTTCAATGAATCATTGCACTCGGGAATGATATAGTCAACATTAATACTTGGAGAAATCGATATAATACTAGGGATACTTTGACTCCCACTTCCTGACAAACATGAAAACACAAATACAAGTGCATTGTTGACTGAGGTGCATCACATCCTAAAATAAAGTGCATCATTCAAAGCAAAAAGGTGGATCAACCAGTGAACATTAAAGCAATATGCACACAAATCATCAATGTTTCTCAACTGGTGCATCGTCCAAACTTAAAAGGTGCATCATCCAAAGGTAAAAGGTGCATCAGCCAATGAACATTAATGCATTATGAACACGAATCATTAAAAATTCTCAAGTGGTGCATCACTCAATGGTAAAAGGTGCATCACTCAATGATAAAAGGTGCATCACTCAATGATAAAAGGTGCATCACTCAATGGTAAAAGGTGCATCGCTCAATGGTTAAAGGTGCATCACACAACCAAATTATTAAAACAAATGGATGCACGTACCTAATTCAAAGTAGCACATATCTAAATCAACCAAATCACATACAGAAATCGAGAAATCTGAGACATTATAGTGATACTGTAATGAAAACAACAATCAAATCAAACACACAGCACATATCTATGCCTAAACCTGGAGAAGCATTAGCCATATCACGAAGGACACTGGATTTGGCCGGCGACACGCAAAAAGAGAAAACACAGTGGCGCGAGTACTGTCGAACACGTACATTGTCGCCTCGGAAACACGAGGAACAACCAAAGAACAACAATGGCGGCGAGTAAACGAGCAGAAAAAAGTTTCGATGAGAAGATACGATGGCGGCGAATTTGTTTTGGAGAAGAAGTAATTCCTTTTGTTATATCGAACAAAGAGCCGAGAAAAAAAGGAAAAAAGAAAGAGAAAGAGGACGGCTAGGATTAGAATGCTATGAAAAAAATAAACGCACATGATTCATCCTCATTCCTTCTCTATAAGCCTATCCTCACCCTATCTTTCTCCCGTACTAACTCCCTTTAAAAAATTCTGACTTCCCCACTATTCACAATCGCTAGAGTTTTATTGCATGTTGTAAGATGCCCACTTGCAATTGCGAGAGTAGTTATTTGATGGAAAGTGGAATATCTTGTCACATTAACATTGAGTATTGGCACGTTCCATCACTTATTTCGACTTTTCCTAGTTTGTGGACTTTTGTACTCCAACTTAACTAAGTTGTTGACTCGCTTCCTTTTATTTTTGACTATTCTAGTAAAAAAGCTACCGAAGTTATAATTTTCCACATTCGCTTCATATATTTGGACTATTGAAAGTGTGATAGTTTGACCAATCATCCAAAGATAAGATTGTAACGTAACTATGTGTACGCTTATTTTTCTTGAATTATTTTTTTGATCAAAATATTTTTTTGATCCAAATATTTTTTTGATTTTTAGGGCACGTATGATAAAATAGGGAAGAAGATCGATCAATGCACTGACAAGTGGAAGTCATTTAGTAGCACATTAAAGATAGGAGAGCCTTACAAATGCGCAATTCTTGCAAATACTACGTTCCAAAAAATTAAGTGCAATACTTGCAAATTTCATTTAGTTTCAAACTTCAGTACTTTTGTATGCATGATCATTTCATTCAGTACGTATAAGAAAATATTTGTTTTCTTCTATAAGTCTAATATAACATCATTATAACCAACAAGCATGTGGTCGGGTAGTAAGGGATCTCAACCACCCAACATGAGGTCTCGAGTTCGAGACTTGATGGAGGTTAAAAATTGTTTGTTGGGAGAGCCACCCACGCAGCTCGAACTCTAGATGTAAGGGTAGTAGGGGAGTCTCCTGACCGCTCAACTAGAGTGGGAAACCAAAAAAAAATATAACATCATTATACACGAGCAGCCAGCTCAAAAACAATAAGTACAATTAAGAAATAAAGGGCAATTAAGATCACAAAATTACAAAAGTTGATGGATCATGCAAGATATTAATCACGGATAAAATGAGTCGGTTTAAGCTTTAAGGGAGTCGGTGCAGTTTAGTCGTGGATGAATGTCCCACCACGTACATATAAAACGATGTCAACAATTTTTAAGTGAATTTTCACATACTAATGTCATGCATGCAAAAGTACGTTCATTATTGATTAGAAGTAGGCGCGGTTGGCCATTTTAGTCGACATTAGTTCGTTCGGTTTTTCGTACGACGTACGGATTTTATAAAATATTAAATTTAATTTAAATATATAAATAACTTAGATTTTTCTTTATTTATCTTATACAAAGTTAAAAACAATTGCTTAATGTAAATTATTATCTAAATACCTAAACTAAATTTTTTAAATTCTTCAATATAACGTTTTTGAATTAGTATGAATTTTTTTTTTAATAAAGAGGATGTTAATCAAGTATTTTTATAAATATTTAAATATATTTTAGTTTAAAGTATTTAAAATTTATAAATTATGAGATTAAATGTTTCTATATAATTATCAAATAACTTTTTGTATATTAAACCACATAAATATGGTTTGGATAAGGTTAAAAGTATAAATAAATAGGCAGAGGAAAGTTCGGTTGCAAATAACTCTTAACGTAGGAAAAACGAACAGATCGTGTTCACAGATTACCCGTCAATGTTCATATTCTGGATGCTAGTGTTCATAATATAGGCCACAATTTTTTTTGAATGTTTTAAGTGAGGGACGCGGTGACATACTTGTAATTACTGCGAACTTTGATTTTTTTAATTATTTTCTCAAAATGACCTCAAAAAAATTTATCGCCTAGATTATGAACGTTACCGCTCAAATTATGAACATTAACTTGTTATCGGTAAACGTGAATACTTTGTTTTCACCAGAACTTTAGTATCTTGTAAATCTGATTTATCCTAAAACAAACATACACATATATTTATAGTTATCCTATTATATGATTTTATGTATCAAAATGGAAAATGATTAAAAAATGACATGTGACAAAATAAATAATTTAATGACATGTGACGATTTTAGTGAGGAGATGACATGTGGCAAAAATAGAGGTTTGTATTAATAAAGATCAAATGAGAAGTTAATCTTAATCTGAGAAATGAGAAAATAACATAGACCGTCGGATCTAGGGCAGATCTATGGACCTCCTTCCCCCTTCGCAGGCGCGTGCATAGGTTCTTTCTCCTTCTCCCACTCGAAAACTCTTCCGCTCGATCTCGGCTCCTCTCCCTCTCGATTTCTTCCTCGATCCAACCGGCTCCCCATTCGATCTCTTCCTCTCTGGTTCCGCTTTTGTTTCTCCTCGATTCTCCTCTGTCTGTTCTCTTTCATTGATTTGTTAGTTATTCCTCATATTGTAGCCTTCGATTTCTAGGTTTTCGGGGTTTTTTTACTTGAATTTGCTTTCTTCTTCAGTTGTTGTCCCGATTTCTAGGTTTCACCGTGGATCTATCTTTAACTCCGACGATTGGAGGTTCATCTTTTTTATTTTCAAGTTTCGTCGTTGATTTTAGTGTTTCGATTGAGTTTTCATCATTAATTCTTATGTTTAGATTCAGTTTTCTGTTTGATTTTGCTTGAGTTAGCAAGATGGATGAATCTGTGTTTATGTATCCCTATTTGGCTTTGTTGTTGAAGGAATTGTCATCCCTTCATAAATTCATCACAACAAAGTGAAGCACTATCCCGTCAAGTTCTATGACACCTGTTAACTTCTTCTATGATTAACCAAGTTCTATGAGAACCATAACAAACTGAAGCACCAGTCAGAGTAAACTGCAACACAACAAAGATTTATTGAAGCACGATGATAGAAAATTGAAGCATAATCATAACAAAGTGAATCACAATCATTACAAATTGAAGCACAATATGAGTAATCTGAAGCAAAACAGAAATCTGTTGTAGCACAATCATTTCATACTAAAGCACAATCAGACTAAAATGAATCACAAGCATATGCAACTGAAAAGCATAACAAAGCTAGAACTCTTCGTTTGTTAATACAATTATACCTTCAGTTGGTTTTATTGTTGTTAACATTCATAATTGTTTCAATCTTCAAATTGTTGTACATGGATTCTACGAAGAAATGATAATTTAAGGTCTCTATTTCTCCCAGGAATTCCGCCTATGTCACTCTTCTTTGTCCTGGCGACATCAAACCTTTTGAGGGCCAGTTATTGCCATCTTTTGCAGAAGTTGTTCAGTTCTATATCAAGTATACTACTTTTTCTGGATTCTCGGTTCGAAAGGCTACAGATATAAAAGCTTCAGATGGCTCACGGTCACTGTTTTAAAGCATCTCTTGCGCAATAGAGCAAGATACAAACCTTTCTATAAGGGGATTGTACCCAAGCGTTGGAGGATTACATTTTAGATGTGGTTGTCTTGCTAAAATCATTTTTTGTTATGTAGGACTCGATGAATATCATGTATTACTTTGATAGTTATCACTTGTAAACAAGTTGCACAATATCCCCCCCCCCCCCAACAACTACAACTGATACTTGATAGTCATCACTTTAGATTATTACTTTGAAGCACATTTTTTATGTATTTGAAGCACATAGATTTTGTTGTGCCTATACGTTGATGACATGCTCATTATTGGTAGCAACAAAGATATGATCCAACGAACTAAGAGTATGCTTAGTGGGTAATTTGACATGAAAGACTTGGGATTAGCGGATTTTAGTTTAGGAATAAAAGTCATTAGACATTATGAAGAAATCATCCTAACTCAAGATCATTATGTCGAGAAGGTACTTAATGGTTCAAGAATTACTCAAGCGATAATGTGAAGAGTCCCGTGAACCCTCATTTTGACCTAATGACAAACTTGGGTAATGGGATATCCCAAGTGGAGTATGCATGAGTGATTGGAAGTCTCACGTACTTAATAAATTGTACAAGACAAGACTTAGCACACGTTTTAAATGTATTAAGTCGTTACACTATCAATCCAAGACATAGTCAATGGAAGGGCATAAATAGAGTATTGAACTATTTGCGATGTACTCATAAATATGGGCTGCACAATTGCACTATGGAAGATATCCAACAGTGATGGAAGGATATAGTGATGCTAACAGGATATCAGACTTCAAAACCCACAAGCGGGTATGTTTTTAATCTAGGTTGTATCATGGAAATCCTCCAAACAAACGCTACCAGAAAGATCTATAATGGAATCTGAATTCATTGCTTTGGAAAAATCAGCAGAAGATTGAAACTTTTTGGAGGATATACCAATGTGGGAAAACCCAGTGCCTGCTATGGGCGTCCATTATGATAGTCAAGCGGAAATAGCACAAGCATTGAGTTCCATGTATAATGGAAAGTCTCGTCATATTAGAAGACGACATAAAACCATAAGACAATTGCTCTCAAAAGGAGTAATGACGGTTGATTATGTTTGATGGGTAGATAACCTAGCGGATCCACTAAACGTTTGTCCCGAGAGCAAGTTGTGAAATCATTAAGATAAATGGGTTTAAATCCTATGACAAAAGACGACGCTTGATGGTAACCCTACTTACGTGATTGGAGATTCCAAGATGTAGGTTCAAAGGGACTAATTAAGTTGAATTTGGAGAATACTTGGAGATTTATATCTTCTCCCAATTCCTAGGATGATAAAAATGTGTTGGTAAATTATAGGGTAAGCGTTGGATTTTAATGATTCGATAAGATTTGTAATACAAAGTGGGGTATAATAGCATATTACTTATGGTAAATCACCTTATGAGTGTTAAATGGGCCCGTTTGTAGGATAATATTGACGAGGCGGATTGTCGTATGCCAAGTCAAGTAATCCTAACAAGCTCACTAACAAGTATAGTAGGCAAGCAAGGGTCGAATCACAAGGGAATCAGGTTATCGATTCTTAAAGTAACAATTATGATTAACGAGTGTAAGTAACCAAAGGTTTTTTTTTTTTGGTATGTTTTAAGAACAAAGTAACGAAGGTTGATTTGGTTTGTAAATATATCAATGGAAGGTGTTTTACTCGACAATAATCCACTAACAGATTAACAAGTTGATCATAAACTCCTTTTAATCCTATGTCGAATTACTCATATGATCGTTCTAATCCCTGTTCTAATGTAGTTATTAGTCCAACTAGTCCTAATAACCCTTACTCAACTATAACCTTGAAACTATCAAGATTCAATAATAAAGCAGATTTAAGTTCAGGAATGGATAGATACATGCAATACCATAGACAACTAGTCAGATACTCGACATGTACTCAATTCTCTTCACAATTGACATTCACAACTAGTTCATGCAAATTGTGTGTGCTACAAACAAGTATGATATTTCAACTAGAAATAACCAAACAATAGCAATATGAATGAGATGAAACTACTTAGATGGCCAATCTAAATGAGCAAATCTAATTCAATAACAATACACACAAGAGAATAGAGACAATCAATATGAATAGAACAAAGGAAAGGAGTCTCACAACTTAATCAATCCGAAAGCTTCAAATGTCAAGCAAAACAATGGAAACTTCAGCAACTCATGAAGTTCTTGGGAGAAAACTCTAAAACTTGGAAAATGGAATGTAGAAGATATTAGAAGATCATCCACACCTAAAAACATATAAGTCTTTGCAGAATTCAACTGCCAAATTGAAGGTAAAAACGTTATAAAAACGTTACAAAACTTAACACAACATACTAAATCGGGCAAATGAAGAAAAATCATCGCTGGCGGATTCCGCGATCGCGGTTTGGGACCCGCGATCGTGGATTGTGTTCTGTGATGTGGGCTGGTCCAGTAGGTTTTCCGCGGTCGCGGATTTGGCTTCTGTGGCTTCCTTGGCTTCGTCTTCAGCTGCTTCCAATGCTACATGTGGTCTTCTTCAGCTTCGACTCCTCTTCTTATGCTTCAATGCTCCGCATCATCCTCTGTAATCTCATATGTGACTCAACTCTCCAGAACTCCATGATTACAGAATACATCATAACATCGAGCATAATCCTATACAAAATGAGCTAATAACCTATAGTAGCGCTATGTAAAATACCGCTTATCAAATATGCAGAGGCTGAATTCTCTAAGTCCACTCATGAATAACTAGGGATGTTTAATACCAAAATGAACACAATTAGAGAACTTAGTTTTGTGAGAAGATGAAACTGTGTGATAGTTTTTGTCTAGGTTTACAACAAAGTATGGGTGGTTCAAGACATCACGTTCACAACCTGGTCAATTTGATGGCTATTCTTTTATGGTGGTTCAAGTCTGAAAAAACGCTACCATCCCAAATGTAGTGATTCTTCGACCGTACTCTCGAAAGTCTTTTTGTCGAGTCTTTTTCATATGTTATAGAGTCATTTCTATTCATGTGGGGGATTGTTGGAACCGAATTTTCCAGGCACAATTCTGGTGAGCTCTGGCCACCATCAGTGTCGGATTATCCTTGTTGTCGGATTATCAACAATTTCGGGTGGAGGCGTTGTTTAAAACGGCGCCTCTCCTTCTTAGAAATTTTCCGAAGTAGGAGAAAGTGCATACATCGGGAATTAGTTTCAAAACGCGCCTAAAATAAGAATTATTTCCTAAATAGTTACTATTTAAGAAAAAAAATTCATTAGATATTTCGTGACTTATAAGTGTATGGATTAGAAACAGACATAACGAAAATTAGATGTTTGTCATACCCAATGGTAATTTAATTAATATTTAAATTATATAAATCCATTAATTCATGCACTTTTAAATGTACAATTATATATTCATAATGATTCAACATTATATGTATATATAGGCCTATATATATTAAATTTGGCGTATTTCTATAGATTATTGTAAAAAGCTAGCAAAAAGTCTCATTGTGGAATTCAAAGGGGGTGGGTTTTCGGAAAATGAAGATCAAATCTAGTGTTCTATGTAGTGTTCTCATAATGTATATATTATATATGAAGGAAATATATTGAATCTTAGGGGAATAAATTCCCTAAAAAATATTTATATTGAAAAAAAAAAAAATTATAGGCGTGGACTGGAATTTATGACTAGATCCATGTGTAATCTCTATATAATTACTAAAGCAAAACAATATATTCATCAATAAGCTATGCCACATCATCTACTCGTCAATAAAAATTGAAAATATATCTATTTTAAAGATAATTAACCTAATTGAAATGATATAATTTCCTTATTTGAACACAAATTAATTAAAATATATATATACAAAGATCATTATCCTAAATTTATTGATATCATTTCCTTATTTAAGTGCATATCAATATAAAAGATTATAAATAATTAAAATTCCTTTTATTTATATAATATTGGTTTAAAAATCAATTAAAATAAATATAATTATATAATGCATACTTTTATTTATATTAATATTATTTCTATATTTTTATAAATTATATAGATAGTTATAAAAACCGTTGTGCAAATTCCACTCATGGCGCGAGAATAAAGCTAGTTAGATTGTATATATATAATTATAAGATTAGAAGATTAGGAGGTTAACATTTTTTATGATAGATTAGGAGGTTAACACGCATGGCGCGTTGTTTGACACTGCCGCCCTTACGTTTCATCCGCCTATATATCGGTCTCTAAGCTATACCACCTCATTTTCCATGTCATCTGTCATGTCATCATTACTTTCTTTTTTTTAACAAGCAAACAGAAGGCCAGCTGTCTAACAACAGTTCAGGCCTAAATCATCATCGCTGATGATCTTTACAAAATCTTTCAGATGAAAGATTGAAGAGGTCCTAGTGACTAGGAGCATTTGTAGTTGACAGGTCTCTGCAGGAGAGGAACAACTATTCCATTGGAGTAGGAAGTTGCGCAGAGCTTCAATATCAAGATTTTGAGAAGCCAGGAAATCAGCTACTTTGTTACAGTGTCGTCGGACACGAGAGAACCTGTACGAATCAAACGAGGAGGAAATGGATTGAATATCCAAAATTATCGTTCTAATTTCCCAAGGGGGGGGGGGGGGAGGAAGAACCTTTAATGGCGTTGATAACGGTTAAGTTATCACTCTCAAAAATAATATTCCTAATACTGAGGCGAGTAGCAGCCTTGAGGCCCTCAAGAACCGCCACTGCCTCAGTGATAATAACCGAGGAAACAGGGATGCGTAGTTGTTCTACAAAAGAGGGAGTAGGCTGTGAGTTACGAATAATAAAACCAATAAAAGAGCCAGAGTTGGCTCTTTTAGAACCATCACAATTAAGCTTAAAAATTTTTATAGGAGGGTTGCGCCAATAAGTCTTAGGAGTGCCATGTTTATGTAGTTTTTTAGTAGTATTCATAGAGACCGGATTGTTATTATATTCTATAAACTTAAAAAGAATGGATTTGGCTAAATCAGAATAGTGAAAGTTGGGAGGGATGGTATCTGGCCTAAAAACTCGTTTATTCCTATGATTCCAAATGCTCCACCAGGCCAAAAGTCCTAGTTGGAAAGAGCTGTTGTCTTTGCAGAATTCAGAAATGGAGGTGTCAAAGTCTTGTGTGAAGTTAAGCTTAATATTATAGGCGCTAATATTATTGAGTTCATTAAAAATTGATTGAGTGAAGGGGCAGTCAAAGAAAAAATGGTTTTTGTCCTCATTAGAAATATTACAAAGACTACAAATAGGATAAACTCTATGGAAATGACGATTCAGTCTTTCCGTGGTTGGTAGGCAATCTGAGAGTGCTTTCCAGATAAAATTCTGGACTTTTGGGGGGAATATTGGCTTTCCAAATAAGTTTGAAATTGTGAGGTGGGTCATTCCAAGGGGAAATATGATGATAGGCGGATTTAACCGAGAAGACACCATCCGAGGATGACGTCCAAATAATCTTATCCTTTATATGAGTAAAGGGAATACAAATTTGTATAATCTTGGTAACAATCTGGTGGGGGAGGATAGTAGAGAGCAAGCCAACATCCCATTGATTCTGAGCGGTAATAAAGTCCGAGACTTTTTGGGAAGCGAGCAGATTATTACGATATTGGGATAATTGAACACCAGGGGTCCAGTTATCAGACCAAAATTGAATAGTCCTGCCATCTCCAAGTTGCCAAAAGAGGCCTTTTTTGAAGTCCTCAAGAAGGAGGAGGAGTCTACTAAATTGTCACGACTAGTGTGGTTTACGTTCTAATGTTAAGAAGTCCATAGAGTGAAAATACTTATCTCTCAAAATTGAGACCCAAATGTTAGAGGGTTGTGGTTTTCCATAAGAGCTTCATTTGTAGGGCTCGATTATTATCCTAGGCTTTACGAATGCCAAGTCCACCTTGCGTCTTAGGTTTACAGATTTGGTTCCAGTGGAGGAGGGAGTGGTTGGATTGCTTTTTTTTGTTCCAAAAGAAATTCTTATTGATGTCATCAATGTCTTCGCAAACTCCCTTAGGGAGTAGAAAGCTTTGCATTAAATAATTTACTTGCGAAACAAGGTTGGTTTGAATCAGTACAGCTCTAGCAGCTTGGGATAAAGAGTCCGCTTTCCATTTAGACCGTTGTTGTTTAAGTTTTGTCAGAGCTTCATCAAATACTACATTACACACCCGTCCTTGGAGAATAGGGATGCCCAGATATTTTTCCATTTTAGATGTAAGAGGTATATCCATATGTGATGCTAGGTGTCTAGCTAGCTGAGGGGTCACATTAGAAGAAACCTGAATAAAACTTTTATGAAAATTAATTGAAAGGCCACTTTGTTTGGAAAAGAGTCCAAGGAGATTGTGGATATAATTAATGTTTGCCATGTTCGCATTGGCTAAAATAACGGTGTCATCAGCAAAAGTGAGAAAAGGAATGGGAAGACTATGTCGAGTTAAGTTAATACCCACCCTAGGGTTTGGTTGTGTAGCTTCTAGAGATAACTTCCTTGCTAGAAATTCCATAGCTATAACAAAAAGAGCTGGGGCAAGAGGATCAGCCTGTCTAATACCACAATGTGGCTTGAATTCAGGTCCTGGTTAATTATTAATCAGAACAGAATAGCTGGACGTGGTCAGGCAAGCCTGGATTAAATTGATCCATTTTTGGCAAAAACCAAATTTAACAAGTACTTTACACAGAAAATCCCAATCAAGTTTGTCGTATGCTTTTTCCATATCTAGTTTGAGTGTCATCCAACCAATTGAACCTTTTTTATTTCTATGGAAAGAGTAGAAAATTTCATGAGCAGCCAGAATATTGTCTTGAATCAATCTACCTTCCACAAAGGATCCTTGGAAAGGAGAGATAATTTTTTCCAGAAGAGGTTTAAGTCTGTTGGCCATGATTTTAGTGATAATTTTATAGGAGGAGTTGCAAAGACTAATTGGACGATAGTGGTTTATAGTAGTTGGGGATTCTTGCTTGGGGATTAAAGATATAAATGAATGATTGATAGAGGACAACAATTGTTCAGAATAGAAGAAAGCTTTGATAGCTGAAAGCAGAGAAGATTTGATAATATTCCAATGTTTTTGATAAAACTGAATAGAGAACCCATCAGGGCCAGGAGTTTTATCTCGTGGTTGCTCAAAAATAGCTTTTCTAAGTTCGGATTCCGTGGGAGGTTTTGTTAAGGATAGGTTATCCTCAAAATTAATAATAGGGGGAATTATGTCCAATTCTTCCTGAGAGATTCCCACTGCGTTATTAGAATGGAACCTAGAGGCAAGTTCCTTGGTGATTTCTTGAGAAATATTTATGTGATCATGGACTACCAGACCATCTTTAGTACAAAATTGAAGAATAGTTTGCTTGAAAGTCTTCATTTTAGCAATAGAAAGAAAATATTTAGTGTTTTTATCGCCATATTTGATATGGGTGACTTTGGCGCGTCTTCTCCAGTAGTCAGTTTGAAAATTGAGGAGAGAAGAGTATTTTTTAGAGTGCATACGAATTTGTTGAATAATTCGCTCGTTTGAAGGGTCTAATAAGAAATTCTCCTCTAGAGAATTTAATTTGTTCTCGGTGATTTGGAGTTGAGAGAAGTTATTACCAGCATTTTTCCTTGCCCAAGTTCTAGCATATTATTTCAAAAGTTTCAACTTTGAGTGGAATTTAAACATAAAAGATCCATGGAACTTATACTTCCAAATTTTGGCAACAAGATTCACGAAAGAAGAATTTGAGGACCAATTTGGTTCATAGCGGAAAGGGAGTCTAGCCGGGGATTTAAGAGCACCTAAAGAAAAGGAAATAAGGGCATGGTCTTATGAAGTAAAGGGATGATGATGAGTGGTAAGGGTCGGAAAGATTGTTGTCAGAGAACAATGTATAAGTACACGATCTAAGCGCTCCAGGATATTTTGGTGCATGTCCTGGGATTCTCTCCAAGTGAAGGGGAAGCCTGTGAATTTAGAGTCCACAAGATCCAAATTGTTAATGAAAGATCGAAGTCTAATAAATCTGTTTGTAGATGGTATGAGTCCTCCAATTTTGTCCGAAGGTGTTAGAAGCTCATTCAGGTCTCCTACAATAATAGCTGGAAGGTTCAAATTTTCAATAGATTGTTGAAGTTTTAGCCAGAAAGGATCTTTATCAGGCTCACGGGAGGGAGCGTATACAAAATAGATAAGGATATATGTATTTTTAGTCCAGTAGTTCATACAAATATAGTTAGTGTCAATATGGTTTAAGGAAAGGGTTCTAGTGTTGTAGGATTGTTTAGATAAAAGCCAGATTCCCCCTCCGGTGCCAATCGAAGGAACAAAAATTAAGTTATCAAAGCCCATTCGGGCTATCATGCGAGTAGTTGGGGGACAATCAGTTTTAGTTTCAGTTAGACAAAGAATATCGAGTTTATTCTTCTTCTTGATATATGAGATTTCAGTTTGCAAATTTTTCCTCCGAGAACCTCTAATATTCCAATAAGCAATATTCATAAAAACCTATTTTGCAAGTGGAACCTTGGTAAAAATTGAGTAAAAGATTTAAGTGTTAATAGTTTATCAATGTTAGAGCATTGTTTCCAGAGTATATTGCAATTATTTGTACAAAGATTGTAACCAAGAATATTCAATAAAAAACCAAAAAAAATGTCACTTATTTATAAAATTTGAAAAAAAATTACTTAATCATCTTACTCAACAAATTTATTATTTTACAAAATAATTAGTCTCTATATTCATCTCATTCTATGATTATCAGTAAATGTGATGTTGTTGATGGAAGAAACAAATTCCTTCAGTGATTGGCACAAACAATCTCATTCTATGATTGGCAGAAACAAATGCCGGGTCATGGACCGAAGACCGGACCGGTATCCGATTCACGTTTTTCCGGAAATCCGGATCCGGTCCGATCGGTCTGGCTTTGGATCGATATCAAACCCTATCTCTGTGTACTGTATTGTAGTCCGCGGTCCGGGTTTGGACCGCGGGTGGATCGGAGTCATAACTGTGGAGAAGCTCCGTCTCTCAGTTGCAGAGTTCATCTCTACTCTCTCTAGTCACACACTTGGGGCTTATACCGAATACAATTAAGGAAAGTTCATATGGAATCGAGTGTAATATTTAACACACAAAAACTTGCTATTATCTTAAATTTAAAAGCACACTACAATATTCATCATCAGCTTAGCTGATCATATAATTAAGCTCTTATTCGTCACAACACTATCCTCCTCACAAAACACTTCAAAGATAAGGAATTGAGGGAATTAGTTGGTCTTCCTGCAGTTGGTCCTGATCTGACCGGCTGATCCAGTGAGCGGGCTGATATTATGCATCTTGATCATGGCTGCAGCAAAGTCTTTAAAGAACACTGCCTGGCTCGTATAAGTCCTGACTTGAGCATCAGTTGATTGATTACCAAAGAGCTGCTGATCAGAGTGCAACAGCCCCTTCTGAGTGATGAGGTTATTGTAGTAGTCGACGTTGAAATTGGTGGGGCTCACGGTATCGAGCGGGCTCAGGTTGCTGTCTCCCCCTGTAAACGGGCAGTTGCCTTTTAGCGATGTGGCGAACGCAGTGTTTATGTTCGTCTCGTTGTAGATCCTTGTCCTGAATGTCGTGCATCTCGCTTGCCCGATTGTGTGTGCTCCAGAGAGGGCCACCATCTCCTTGGTGTTCAACCCTTTGTTGGAGAAAGAGGTGATGAGTGCATTTAGGCTCAGGCTTGGAGCCGGGATGTCCGAGTTCGCCGTGCTCAAGCTAGCTGTCGTTGAGTCTCTTCTTCCTAGAGTCACTGGCCAATTCGGCCCACCTAACTGTAAAAATAATGTCATTGATTATTGGTTAGTGAATGTGCATGTGTTTATGTTTGTATGTATGTAGCAGACTTACTGCAACTACAGAGTGAATGTGCATGTGTTTATGTTTGTATGTATGTAGGGGACTTACTGCAACTACAGAGTCCCGAGAAGCAAGAGTAAGAATGTCAGCGCATGATACGACACCCTTGCACGCGGTCTCAAGCTGCGTCTTGATGGTGTCGATGACGTCGAATCCTCTCAGGGAGTTTACGTTAGGGAACGCGGTTTTCTCCCCGGTGAAGTTGGCGGTGTCATCTAGCAAAACCGAAGCGTCACATCCCTACAAATACCAAGCACAAATCCATCATAAATCTATGTAACATGCATATGGTACTTGCAACAAGTTTGTTAGTGGATTACGTACGTTGACAAAGCAATCATGGAAATGCAGACGGAGCAAGGAGGCCCCCATACGAGCCTCCTTAGCAACGGCAGCCTTCACAGCGGTTTGGATGATGGAGACTGCTGAAGGGCATGATGTTGAGTAGAAGGTGGTCGATAGTTGAGCAGTTGCTGCTCCTACAAGAACAAGAAGCACAAACGAGATTTGAAGCTTAAATGAACCCATTGCAATTAACTAGCAATGTACTACTTAATTGAGTATATGTTATTGTGTGCTTGTGATTGGGTTGAATAAACACTGGAGAAATGCATCTATTTATAGATGTAACAAAGCCACAAAGGTCTTCTCCCGCTTGATCCGTTCACATTGCATTATTTGAATAATTATAGTGATAATTGCTTGAGTAGTAGTAGTAGATGTTTTTGATTTGTTTTGTGTTTGGCTTCACTGGGTCTCAAATGATGCACGCGGTTTATGCAGGGTCAAACTTTGTAAACTATATTAGATCTAAATGATGTCACTATCTGCGGTGTAATTTCAAAGAAAAGGATTTGCCATCTAATTTTGCACTGGCTTTCATGTTTTGTTTGTTTTCGTAGCCACAGGCCCACAGTTTAATTTGCTTCCAAATATCTTCTCATGGGGGCATATATTGCCATGATGTTAGAACTCATTGGTCAGGATCAAACATTTTGGGAGTTAGCTTTATTTTGTATTACTGAACTCGATCAAAACGTGGTGTCAGATATATTTTTCCGAACTTTTTATCAAAGGATCCGAGGCAAAAGGCCGTGACTAGACCTGGCCATACCCGGGCCCGGGCCGGGCCGGACATGACTCAAATTTCCAGCCCATATTTCCCGGTCGGGCTAGCCCGAGGCCCAGTCTGAGGCCCTGTGAGCTGTGACAGTACCCATACCCGGCCCTCTAACCGGGCCGGGTAGCCCGGTTATGTTAAATCTATTTTTTAATGTTTTTTTAAAGAAAAAGATGAATAAAGTACTACATAAATGAATCAGTCGACGGAGAGAAGGAGAGGCGAGGCGGGCACCGGTCGACGGCGAGAGGTGAGGCGGCGCTGTGGTGTGTGAGGGTGAGTATGTGAGACGAAAATTTTGAGAAGTCTCTGTGAGTGTGTGAATTGTGACCTAAGTGAGAGAAAGAGTGAGACCGAGTGAAAGAAAAGAAGGCGGAGGCGCAGAAAACAAAACCATGTTAGATTATTTTTAGATAGTATATATATATATTATTATTTTTTTAAATTAATATATAATACGGGCCGGGCCTATCGGCCCTTAAGAGCCTGCGGTCTATACCGTATCCGGCCGTCGTACCCTTACGGGCCGAGCTTAGCGACCCGACAGAGGGCCGGGCGGGCCAGCCCGAGTTTGGCCAGACTAGCCGTGACCACTAAATATTATGATTTGTCTGTACTTTTATACGGAGTAGCAAGTTTGTGTGTGCAATTTTACCTCTTTCACAATAAAAAGAAGTTTACATCATAAACCTTTTAGACCTTGTACGGGTAACTTTGATATGAATATTTCATACTATTGAGAAATTTATCAAACAATTGTAGGATTTCATTTCGTGACATTACAAACGCTTCGATTGTTTCAGTGAGATTGACCTTGTATATTTTAAACAATACTACTGTATAGACCCGTGTCATACACTGATGTACTTATAATAATTATTTTATAATTACTTTAATAAATTACTAACATTGGAATTGATATTTTCATCATAACTTATTAAACTACTAATGACTTTATATTTATATATAATTTTATAAAAAAAACTAAAGAAAAACAATTATATATCCGATGATATAAAATCTCTCATTTAAAAGAAATTCATGAACCAAATCGAGAAAACAAAGCTCATAGTTATATAAATTAAATACTAATAGATAATAAATTCCAATGCAACTTCAAAAAACTTATTTCCAACGAAATAGTAGTTTAGAAGCTAATTAGAACAAATTTTATAAGCGATTTTCATATAGCTTTTGTTAAAATGTTTTCATGCGTTAGGCTTATTCATTATTGGAAAACTCGGTTTATAAACCACAAGATAAAATATTAAAAAATTATCTTAGAGACTTAAAAATCGATAACAAATCAAGTAGCCAAATTGTATTTGATAAACATTTGGAAAAGGTATAGAGATATATCGATTTAATAACAAAATGAGTACATCTATCTAATATAATATAAAAATCGCGGAGAGAGAAAATTAAAGGTCGCATTAAATGTTTTTGCTTTCTTATTGGTTAATGACAATTTTTAAATTAGTACTATTACTTTCTAATTGACGAGTTTTATAAATTATAAATGGATCAAACTCAATAAAAAAATTGAATGTGTGAAAGTTTATACAATTAAAACTTACATTTTAAAAGATGATTATTTTTATTTTCAATCTAATCTAATATATAAATTACAATTTTGACAAATGGATCAAACTTTATAAATGATCTTTTATTCTCTCTTATTATTTGAATGGTTTGCTAAACACGTATGTCTAATGCGACCTGATGCGGCCCATTTTTACGAGTCTTATATTTTTCGGAGTTGTCCAACAAAAATACGACTCATTCACAAAACCCTATTCTTATCAAATTCCTTACTCTATTTTAGTTTTGAATTTCAAAATGGATTAATTTGATGATAAATCTCAAATTTGTCTTTTCCTATCTTGCTCTTGAGTTATGTGAGTGACAGAGTGAGTGATTTATGTTAATAGTTTTATTGGATATAAATATACTAATGAATTAAGCATTGTATCTTCAATGAGTTGGTGAATGTTGTTTTGTTGTAGTGTTATTATAAGGTAGATGTTTGACATTTTTTGTTTTAGTTTTAATTATAAATTGGATGCTTGATATTGAACAATACCGAAAAGGTGAGTTTATACTATGATATAACTTTTCATAGAATTATGGAGTCTTAAAGTCCACCAAAAGGATAAAGTGAAAGATTTTTATAATCAAAATGGATTATCATCTCAATCTAAAAAAATTATTGCCTTTGAGATTACTCCAGAAGTTGGTAAAAATTACAAATTATGTCTATATAATATCAACCTATCTAATATCAACATGAATCACATATCCAAATTATCTTTCTAAAGAAACACTAAGATAGTAAGATGACGAGAAACTCAACAAAGAGCAATCAAGAAGACGATCAATCAAGGGCTTATAACCTTTTATATTACACAAAATTGATTTTTCCTACAAATTAGTAACGTTTATATAAAATGATATAGACCCACGCGTAGCGTGGGCCCCAAAATGCTAGTGACACATAAAACTGATGAAGCTATAAAATAAATTTTCTTTAATATTTTTTAAGCACCCTTTGCTTTAATATAGATGTATAGATATTAGACATATACATATACATATATAATAGATTAAGATTATTTTTTAAATTGATATTCTATTTACTAAACAATAACTTATTAAATCAATTTATAGTCATTTAGTTTACGACTTTTTAGTATATTTAGAATTTTTTTTCCTGAATAACAATGTAGATTTTTTTAAACCAATGAGATATATAATCAAAGTTATCTATCAATCAAATTAATATAAAAGCCAAAATTGAAAATTGGATCTAATCTTTATAAATAAGGATAAAATTGATGAGGGCTTTAAAAAAAGGTGAAAAGTTGTGTATATTATAAGATATATGACACATTAATGTAACAAATGTTTAAGTAATATTTTTTAGTAGTATAGTTTGTAGTCATATTTGTTAGTAGTTACGTGTATATATATATATTTATCTACAAAAGTGATTAGAAAATAATGTTTTGTTTTAAATCAAATAGAAATATAAAAACAATTAAAATAGAACCAATAAAAAATTGCCACATAAATGTGGTAGGGCCAGAATTAAGGAGAAACCTTGAAAAGACTCAGCTTTAATAGATTACTAGGGAGAAGGCGCCCGCGCAATGCGCGAGCTTAATTGTGTCGACGAAACATATATAATTAATAAAAATGAAGAATCGATTATAATTGTTTCTTTCAACGGATGATATAATCGCAGACGTTAAAGAGTTGAACCGTCGTAGACGACCTTCAAGTCTTCTACTATGTGAAAATAAGTTATAGATTACGATGACAATGACAATTTGATTTATGATGTGATTGCTTGTATTTGTTACATATTAGACTTATATATTAATGGGATATAAATTGATCCATAGATTAAGTCACACATCCTCACAAACACAAAAAAGAGACAATAAATGAGATGAATATTGACCAATCAAAACAAAGGTAATAAATACATTGAGTGGATTTTGAAAGAACATATAATTTTATATTAGATTAGATTATATAGACCTACAAAAGTGATTAGAAAATAATGTTTTATTTTAAATTAAATAGAAATATAAAAATAATTAATAAAGAACCAATAAAAAATTACCACATAAATGTGGTAGGGCCAGAATCAAGAAGAAGCTTGATTTAATCTAAATCTATCTAATATAAAGTTAGGTTGGTACAAAAAAGTTGAATACCTCTCATTAATCACATTTATTGAATTTCTCTTTTCTTCTTTTATCTTTCTCCTCTCCCCAATTAATTGCAACTCTCTCTTTTAATTTTGTTGGCTAATGACAATTTTGTAGGGGTAATAGAATTAGACCACCTCTTATATCCAAATATCTTTGATACAATTCAATTATATTATACAAACAGTAAAACTTCAATCATATATTAAACTAAACATAAAAAAACATTATAAATATTGAATATATAAGATTGTATCTTATAGTGTCAAAGTGTCGCGCGTAGCGCGGCGTTTAAATTCTAGTAGATTATATAAATAGCATGCATGTATGTACACAAAGAAAGTAAGATTGCGTGACTCTCAATTAGTTCTACACTAATCAATCCATCCAAAGGGCAAAACCGGCTCATTTTAATATATATTAAAAAAAGGAATTAATATATATAAAAATGAAAACAATCTATCTTATATATTAAAGTTGAGCCTTTTAGAGCTCTTAGAGTGATTTTAGACTTAGTTTGTTACACAATTATTATTTTTTATCTTTAATTTAAATTATTAATAGATTATATAATTAAATTAACAAATAAATTTTAAAAAATTATCATTCTTTTCTACAACAAATATATAAGCTATTTTATTGAGAATAAATATTATGTTAAAGGTTAATATATATTCTTATGATAAAATTAGAATTATTTTCGATAATAAAAATTAAGTCAAGCTACGTACATAACCTTCATGAATTTTTTTTTTTTTATAAATAGTCTTTACAAGAAAAAAGTTAATCTGAATTTTTTGACGTATTCAATTAAAAGGATATACAATTTTCATACGAATAATATGGAATTTCCCGTGCATGGCACGGGTCACTACGATAGTTAAAAATCATGCACGGGTGACTACGATAGTTAAAAAGTTTGAATGATAGAAACATTAATACTCCAAATACAAGTTCTAGAGCTCATGTGGATTAATTATTAAGTATGTCAAATGCTAGTATATATTAATAAGAGAAGAATTAGTGAGGATGGAAACTTACAAGAGGACTATGGACGATTTATACAGAGTTATAATTCATATAAACGTTGTAACTCATGCAATGTAATTTTGGTGATGTACAAATTCGGTAACTTTGTATACATTGTGTATATGAGTTATTGTTTATGGGTTATAATATTTATGTGCATCATCTGTTTATCTGAGTCATATTCTTACCGAACCGAATCTGTATAGTAAAGCTAGAGATCTAGGTACGTAGTTATATAATTGATATAGTACTAGTGGAAGCCGCGTGCTTCGCACGCGGAAATTGATGTTCGACATTTTTGTGTGGGACTGATATTTTGCAGATCGGATACGTATGTTCATGAGCCTCCTTGATGCATCATTTTGTAAATAAGTAATAAATCAAAAAGTGTAGGAAAAGTTGGTGTTTCTTGATAAGGTTGTTACTTGATCAAATAAGTTGGTTACTTGGTAGAGGATACGATTCCAAGAAAGCAATGTTGAGGTCGTATTACAGACTGCAAATTCAAAATGGATAAATGAATATCAGTATATTATCAAATCCATTACAATAATACCATGTTAAGAATGATAGAACATATTGAATGTGAAATAAATAAAATGACCAAGTACCTCTCAGAGAGGAGAATTTGAGCAAGCCTACACACTTCCCAAGAACGAAAAATAATACTCCATCCGTCCCATATTGATCTTCTCATTTGCTTTTGACACATTTGTTGAGACACATTTTATAACGTTAATATCTCTAAATATACGATGATAAAAAATATAATTATTTTGTATTGTTAAAGTACTCATTGAGACGAATCAAACGATCAAACGAGATCTCGCATGTTTATATTTATTTCTATATATTGGAAGAAAACGAGAAGATTCTCTCGGGTTGTGAATAGTATCGAAAAAGCAAATAGGCGTTATATTAAGGGACGGAGGGAGTACTCCGGTAGGATAGAATGTGCAAAAGTGCCTCTATTTACTCAAGATAACTAATCTTTCAAAAGGTAAACCAACTTCAACTTTTCTCATACTTCGCTTCCTAGTATTTGTCTTTCTTCATTAAAATGAAAACGGATTCCCTTGACATCAATGTGAAGGGCACTAAAATTATTCAAGGAAGCTTCTAGTAAACCTAATCATCATCAAATTCATAGAAATAAAGCATCATGCTTCAATTTAAATCTTCTCTGAGTTTGCAACACATATTTTTTTATATCTTCTATGCATTTCTATATGCTAACCTTTTGCAAGTTCCAAAAGAAAACAGAGCCATAGAACTGAACCATTGTTTAGCAGAAGTATTTATATAATGCAAATATAGCGCGCTTTTTTGCTACAAAAGTCAATCATTACCTGGGAATGCATGACGTGGATGAACTGCCTTCGAAATGGGTGCAGGCCAAATTAACAACACCAAGGCTTTGTTGCATCATTGTAGTAAGTATATTTGGAAGTGATTTGACGTTGCGATCGGTCCATATTGTTCTCGATCTCTCTCTCTTCGACAATCTCAGGAGGAATTGTTTCAACCTGCAAGTCTGCAATCATAACATTTCTCCGGTCAATTAGCTTTTAAATTCGATCAATTTTTAATATCAAAACACTGGAAACAATGTGTAAAAAATGGAGAGAGTGTTGCACCTACTTATATATGGTTTGATGCGCAGCCACACACTCATTTGCATTGAGTGCTTTCAGGAAACGTGCTCCTTGTACTCATGTAGAAGGAGCTATTCTAGTCTGCAAGAAGATTGGAAGTTGGGAATAAATCACCAATTAGTCTTTGTACAAATTAAGTGTGGTGTTGTTAGCTAAAAAACCACCTTCTAATTTGACTAACATACAAATAAACCTCGGTACTTTGTAGCTACAAATAAACCTTGTATTTGTACTCTTCTAAGCAAATCACATCCCAAGCTGAGATAGTCCAAATAAGAAGATCAAACAGACATGCAGGGACAACCGACTTGTGATGTCTTCTTTAATCGTATCCGCCCAGGTTTCCTGTCAGGGCCGAATTGCGTCATCGTCATTGTGTACAAATTGATTTAGAATCTGCTTAGCACACCGTAGAAACTTGACTTTAAACTGTAACCCAAACTCAAGTAATCCTTAATGCATTAGTATTTGTCCACTGTATATAAGAAGAGATGAAAATTTGTTATCTGGTGTGATTAAAATCAAAGAGGCCGAATCAATTGAAGAAGGTGGGAGAAAAGGATGATACCTTAACTTTGCGGTATTTAGATTGACACAAATGCGTATTGCACAATACAAGTCATGTTAACCCACCGAATTACATAACCTTATAACCGTCTAGCCTCCTAAATGACGCCCAAAACTAATCTCCGATGAATCTATGTACAAAACAACAAAGTCACCATTTAATAAAGGAGATAAAGGGAAACCTTGAAATTAGAGAGAAAAAAGGAGCTGGAATAAAGAGGAAATGATAATTATAAGTTGCAATATTATAGACAATGAATAGGATTTTTCAGATTGAAGATGAAAGTTCAAAACCAATCCAATCTTCTGTGTCAATCTCTTTTAAGGATGTTCTTCTTTATTGGAAGACATATTGAGTTGTACTCCGTATCAGTTAGCAAATAAAAATATGCCTTATATAAGCACCAACATTATATACACTGAGTTAGCTTTTAGACTGAGCTTCAAAGTTGAAAACTCACCTTGGAGGAAAGCTATGAAGATGTGGCATTAGAATGATGGATCACGTTTATAAACAAGCCGTCGCTGACGTCATTGAATCGCCGACGTCATTGAATCAGCGTGCTACGCACGCTTCATTTTGTCTCCAAGTGTGATTGATGCAATCCTGTCATCAAACACTTATAAGTTTTGATGACAATCCTGACATCAAACACTTTTAGGTTTTGATGACATTTTGTGTCATCAATCTTGTCATCCAACACTTAACTATCTAAACTATCAAGACATTGTCATCATCTTTTCTATGTTCAGTTATCACAATTTTTTGTATGACCTATTATACATTTGTCATCAAGCACCTTATCATGATATTTTGGTATCGTTTATTTTCAGTTTTTGAATGATGACATATATTGTCTGATGACATTTTTTTTCTCCTCTTCATTTTTTGTAGCAAGGAAGAAGCCACTATAAAAGGGAATGATATTAGCCTCTCTAAGCCTTTTTTCCAGAAGTTGATTAGGAAGAATGCTTGGTTCGACGACGTTGTAAGTGTTTTATCATTGAAACCAGTTTTTTTATATTTTTATTATTTATGTATTTGTATATAAATGCTAGAATTCTTTTCCGTTTTCCAGCATTTATCTGAAGCCCTATATTTCATGAGGAAAAAAATATTTGATGAGGGAGAAAAATTCAAGGATGTAGTTATTCTGGACTGGGTTTGGTTTAGTAGGATGAACCCCCAGTGTCTTGAGAAGGTGTTGTCTGGTATAGATTACAACCTTAATTTCCATCTTGATTAATTTTCTGGTGCTCATCCACCAGCCTATGGGAAATCGTGGGCTAATGGCGTCTCAAGGGTTTACTAACCATTTAATATCAATGACAAACATTGGGTTACTCTAGAGATAGACTTGGTTAAGAAGCATATTACTGTTATGGACTGTTTATATACCCCAGATTCGAGAGCTAGTTTCTACAAGGATGAATTCATTATTGAATGTCTTGAGCCTCTTTGCAAATTACTCCCTGTTTTGTTAAACAGAAGTGGGATGTTCAATCACCTTGGGAACCTAGACAATGATTTCACTCTCACTAGGCATTGTACTCTCCCCCAAGACAAAGGGTATGTATTCATTATTTCTTTTTGAAGGATTTTATTCTTAACTTATTCTATTTTCTGATGTATTTTTTTTTTTTCAATGTTACACTGAATAACCATTTTTATTTTTATGTTTCTTTTTGGGTTTCAGTGGTAATTGTGGTCTCTTTACATTAAAGTACATTGAAGCTTTTGCATTTGGGAGTTCCTTGGATGAGCTGGATGACGATCATGTGAGGGCACCTAGGGAGAAGATGGCAATTGAGCTATTTCACCAAGAGATTGTGTGGAAGCCTCTACCTCTTAATCGTAAAAAGCTATAGAATTGATTCAACTTTGTGTTTTCACTTTCAGTAAAAACTTGTTAATAGTGATATACTGGACGACAGTGTTTGTTTCACTTGTGTAAGACAATTTGGGATAATGTGTGCCTTTTTGTACTCCAGTGTTTGTAATGATGACAGTTTGTTTTGCAATCTTATTACACTATCATACTTTCATACTGTCATCCAGATGACAGAAACGTTTTATTACACTATCATACTTTATGTACCTAATTTACTTTTAGATCATCGTCATCACTGATTGTTGATCACAATGATCTAAAGCATCATTCTATCTCACTCATTGTGTCAATTTTTGATGACAGTTCTATGTTCATTTAAAAATTGTCATCAACTGTCATCTTTCATTAAGTATGTCAATGTTTGATGACAGTTCTATCTTCACTTAATATATTGTCATCAAGTGTCATCTTATAAATTATATTTTTTTTATCATTATTAAATTTGTTCTCCTCCTCATACAATTTCTTTATAATTCTTTGATGACTGTTATATACACTCGAAAATATATCTGAGTGTTGTGTACTGAGTGTGGTTGTGTTCTTTATTGTGTTGAATTTATGCAATAAAATATTGAATTCCTGCTTTGCTCCCGATGACAGATATTGATGTTGTCATTTATTTTTTCATCTGTAATCTAATGTTCTAAATTTTTCAATCTTTTAAATCCATGTGTTTATTAATATGTTATGATATCATATGCTTTATCATCACGGATGACAGAGTTATCATTTTGTCTTATAGGCCAATTATTTAAATTTTCATCAACTTTTTAATGAGATATCTCTTTCTATTCTGTCATCTGTCATCATTTGAATTTTAAATTTTGTTTTTATCTTATGAAGCATGCTACGCGTGCTTCATTTCTCTTCTCATAATTTTTTGTTAAACCTTGATGACAATTTTATGCGTTGATGATTATTCAACTGTCATCAACTCTTATCTGTCATCTACCTCCATCTGTGAGCTTTTCTGATGAAAAACATCTAAGTATTTAATATATTCATCCAATTGTTCAACAATTTTTATATATTGCAATGACCATGTGGTATGTCATCCAAAATACTTGTTCAAATCAATTCAAATAGGACAGTAATGCAAACTATATATGTGTAATAGTATTTTTTATCAGTGTAATGAAACTATTCTAGAACAAAAGGTGAACTTCTGGCTTCTGGGGTTTTGTTCATGCATGATGTTCTGTTGTGTCCAGTGGATCCGCATAGACTGCATCTTGCGGGTTGATGAGGCTAAAGTCGTAGTGCCAAATCAAAGAAAACCCTAAACACTAACTAGAGTATAGCAAGTAAGTAGAGGTCGAACCCAAGGGAATCAAAGCACCAAATCAATGCAGTCAAGTGAAATATCAACTAGTAACAAGTAACCAAAGGGGGGTGGGGGGGTTTGATTGCAAGAACACACAAGTAACCAGTAACAAGCAGAGGAAGTTTGAGTGAGAATATGATGAGAAGGGGTTTCACCTAGCAAGTATCCACACAACAGTCAATCAAGTCGATCATAGATTTATCTCAAGTTCTATTCAATCCTAGGGAATGTTCCTATTCCAATCTTTAATATATCAGCAGGCCAACCGGTCCTGATAATACTTACTATTCAACAATCAGGGAAACCTCTCAAGATTAGATGAAATAGCAGCAAAGGGCACAAGAATCATAAGGATGCATGCAATAACTTACAACTGTCAAGTATTAACATGCAGTCAATTCTCTTTCATAAAAGCAATCAACTACCAGATCATGCAGATATGAGCGCTACAATGACAAGGAATTCCACCGTATATTCCTAGTCTAGCAATAGAAAACTATCAATCAAACTAGGTGATCAAGCTAGCAAAACTAATAGAAATCAATAGATGAAGAACAAGAGAATTAATACAAACCCATAGGAAAAGAACAAGAGTTTAGAAATCTCACAACTTAATAACTGAAGGTTTCAACCGCTAAGTAAAACAATGAAGATTAGTTCCTGCTCATGGTTGCAGAACTAAATTGTCTGATGGAAAAGATGATAGAAAAGATGATAATAGAAAGAAAGAAACTAGGGTCCTTAAATAGAGAACTAACCCCAAAATATATGGTAAAAGAAAGATCCTAAACGAAATAATAAAATAAGGTAAAAGAAATAAAATAAAATAAGGAAAATAAGGAAAGTCCGGAATATCTTCGGCCTTGTTGTGGCAATCGCCATGGATGCCTGGCGATCGCGGTCTTCATGTAAAACTTTGCCTCGTCTCTGTCGCCCCATGGCGATCGCCATAGAGTCATGGCGATCGCCATAATCTCTCGAACTCCTGAAATGCTCCTGTTGTAGAATGGCGATCGCCATAGTGATGGTGGCGATCGCCGCTGCTCCGCAGAATGTCTTCGTCTCCATGTCTTCAATCTTTGATCCTCTTCTTCTTCGGTTCTGGTCTTCATTTCTTCACTTCTTCATAAACAACTCAGAATATAACAATAGCTCCAAATACTTGTGATAACACTCCTAAACTAATGTAATAACCCCTAGTTACGCCATACAAAGTGTAGCGTATCAAATACCCCCATACTTAGACTTTTACTCGTCCCGAGTAACTTACAGAAAAGCTACCCTTACAATAAAATACTCAAAGCCTCAGGAAGTACAAGAATATCTCCAAGTGATTACATAACCAATAAGCTCCTCCAAAACGCACAAAACACAACAACAATAATCAAGAACAATGTGATAAAATAAGCACATACCCAGAACTACACCTTATTCCTCCAAGTGGCCTACTCGAATCCTCCTATACGCCAAGATGATAAAAAATCCTAAAACACTCAATTTTTTTAATAACACTCATCTTGCTTGGGCGCCCTTTCGGGTTTTCATCCCAACCACTCAATAATTGTTCCAGGCTCACAAAACTCACATCACTCAAGACTTATTTTTTCCCCATCCTAATGCTGGTCAAGCCACCTTCTTATTGCGTAGATCTCGCTATCCAAGGATTTTGTATGCCTTTTTTCAATATTTGTGGCTTTTTCATACAATATATATTCAATAAACTCATGCAGATACAACCAACACCCAAATAATTTCATGTGAATACATTCTCCACCCCCATACTTAAACATTGCATTGTCCTCAATGAAATGGAAGACATAAAAACGAACCCAGGGAAAGAGACATAAGACTCACATACAAGGTCAGATGACCTTCCTCCAATAAAACTCAAAGTGTGGTAGAATGAGAAACTAGATGAGCACTAAATGTAATCCAATAATGCATAGCTCATCTAAAGCAAAAGAAAGAATACCTCCAATGTAGAAGGTGACCCAAATAAATCAACTCCTTGCAAAGAACATGGTCACCAACAAGCTAAGCTCCAACGAATGTAGATCTAGAATGATAGTACTAATGAAACCAAACTTGATGTAATACAACTCCTTACTTTCTTTTCTCTCATATATTTTTTTTTTCTGCACTCTATTTTTTTAATCCGATATATTATTTTTTTCTCGGAATGATTTTCGGATTTTTTTTTTTTTTTTGCACGGGAGAGAAGACTTACAACGAGATTGGCTACTGACTGTAGCTGACCCTAAGCTTCGGTGATTTCCTCCTGTCCATAGAAAAACTAAAAAGAAAATTAAACCGAACAAAAACAAATAAAAACAAACTTAAACCTCGGGTTGCCTCCCGAGTAACGCCTTATTTTATGTCGTGGCTCGACATGAAACTCAAGACATTTAGCTAACGCCATTTGGCTTTGTGAAAACCATCTCTTGTCTGAATTCTCTCTTGAACCACTCATGGAACGCTTTGAATCTCGTCCCTCTTACCTTGACCACTTTGTCTTTAGCAATGAAGGTGGTTTCATTCACTTTTTCCTCCTTGACCGTATCAGGCGGTTGTTTAAGCTCAATGTCAAGTGCCTGCACACTAGACATCAATGGTATCTCGCCTGGCGAGGTCAGTAATGGAGGGCGATTGCCCAAAGGATGTGAAGAGAGCTTACCTTTACGCTCTGGCTTAGCCTGACACTCTGGCATATTAGTAGACAAAACAATATCTACTTTTGGGGGCTCTAAGATATTCTCTAAAACAGGTTGTAATTCATCCTTACAAGTAGGCTTAATCACATCAATAGCACATAGAGAATTCTTATCAATGGGATCCATGTCATAAATATTATATTCTACCTTATCCCCATCAAACTCCATAGAGAGAGTACCACTATTAACATCAATTTTCGTTTGTGCTGTTTTCATTAAGGGTCTACCTAACAGTATAGGTGTGACATTATTAGAATGCTCCATATCCAACACAAAGAAATCAGCAGGAAAAATCAGATCACCAACCATAACAAGAACATCCTCAACAACCCCTTTCGGGTACACAGTAGACCTATCAGCAAGTTGAATAACAGTTCCTGTTTTATGCAAAGGTCCTAAGCCTAGTGATTCATACAAAGAGTAAGGCAAAACATTGATTGATGCACCTAAATCTAGCATGGCTTTGTCAAATTTAGTTTCACCAATCACACATGGAATGCTAAATATGCCTGGATCACCACATTTCTTAGACATGCGTTTTTGAAACACTGCAGAAACTTGTTCACTTATTTCAACTTTCTTCTTTCCTTTTAGTTTTTGATTTCTTTTGATAGTGCAAACTTCTTTCAAAAACTTAGCAAATCTAGGAATACTCTTAACAAGTTTGAGCAAAGGAATGTTTACCTCACACCTACTAAAGGTTTCGAAGATTTCGTTGTCGTTCTCCAGCCTTCCAGTATCCTTCAATGCCTCAGGAAAGGGAGCAACAGGCTTCTGAGAGAATAGAGGTGGAAAATTCGGGTGAACATAATTATCAATATACTCAGGGGTCTCCTGGCGATCGCCATCAACAACTGGCGATCGCGGTCGTGGATGATTTTGCACCTCAGCTTCTGGAATGTCACGGCGATCGCCATCGCCATATGGCGATCGTGGTCGGGATGCAGATCCTGTTTTGCTCTCTGTAATCTCATGGAGATCGCCACTCAGATCTGGCGATCGCGGTTTTGGCACAGAACAACCATTTAAAGTTTTTCCGCTCCTCAAGAACAATGCACTGACGTTCTCTCTCGGGTTTCTTACCGGTTCCCTGGCCTCTAATTTACTCACAGCTTGAGCAATCTGTCCTAACTGATTTTCAAGATTTTGGAAGCTTGATTCCCGTTTTAGCGTTTTGTTGCATCACAGTCTGAGCTAAGGACTTGATCATATCTTCAGCAGTCATAGAATTCTGAGGTCTAGGTTGCTGATAATTAATATTAGAAGAGTCATACCTTGGCCTTGGTTGCCATCCACCAACAGCGTTTACCTCAGCATTGGGATCATGAAGGGAAGCATTTTTCAGCATCAAAGCCTTTACCATCTCTTTCAACTCATTCATGTCAGTTTGTAATTGATCTGAATTAATTGCTTTGACTGAGTGGGATCCCTGTCTACTGCTAAACTTCCTTGAACTTTCAGCCAACTCTTCAAACATTTCAGTGGCTTGAGGTATAGTTAGTTTCAGAAAATTACCTCCACAAGATGCGTTTACCATTCGACGATCCTCATCAATCAGGCCACTAAATAAGTATATAAGGAGATCTTGGTCAGTATAACTATGGAATGGACAGCTTGAGCAAAGCTTCTTGAATCTCTCATAATATTCATAGAGACTCTCAGTTGAGTGTTGTTGAAGGTTCGTGATCTCCTTCTTCAAGCTGCTCAGTTTTGTGGCTGAAAAATATTTGTCCAAGAAAACTTTCTTCATCTTAGCCCAGGTATCAATACTGCCCGGAGCTTGATAATAAAGCCAATCATTCGCAGCGTCTTTCAGAGTAAATCCGAAAGCTCTCAGCATGACCTGCTCCTCAGTAACACCTCTTGGCTTCATACTAGAACATATGGCATGGAATTGAGCCAAGTGTTTGTTGGGATCTTCTCCTTCTAAGCCATGGTAGTGTGGAAGCTCATGAATTAAACCAGCTTTTAATTCAAAATTCACACCTTCTTCAATCTCAGGAAACCTCACTGCTAAAGGTTGTTGGTTTAAGTCTGGGGCAGTGAGTTGCCTTATAGTAGGCAATGGCGGTCCATGTCGATCACCCATCTCGTTATCTTGGTTCAGAGCTGCTCTTTGGTTCCGAAGGAACGTCCTTTCAATCTCTGGGTCAAAGGAAACAAGAGATGAATCAGTAGCACGGGTCTGAACCATAAAGGTTCACACCAAACAGTTGATAATTTCACAAATAACACCGAATCAGAAAAATTTCAATTCCCCGGCAACGACGCCAAATTTGATGAGGCTAAAGTCGTAGTGCCAAATCAAAGACAACCCTAAACACTAACTAGAGTATAGCAAGTAAGTAGAGGTCGAACCCAAGGGAATCAAAACACCAAATCAATGCAGTCAAGTAATATCAACTAGTAACAAGTAACCAAGGGGGGGGGGGGTTTGATTGCAAGAACACACAAGTAACCAGTAACAAGCAGAGGAAGTTTGGGTGAGAATATGATGAGAAGGGGTTTCACCTAGCAAGTATCCACACAACAGTCAATCAAGTTGATCATAGATTTATCTCAAGTTCTATTCAATCCTAGAGAATGTTCCTATTCCAATCTTTAATATATCAGCAGGCCAACCGGTCCTGATAATACTTACTATTCAACAATCAGGGAAACCTCTCAAGATTAGATGAAATAGCAGCAAAGGGCACATGAATCATAAGGATGCATGCAATAACTTACAACCTTCAAGTATTAACATGCAATCAATTCTCTTTCATAAAAGCAATCAACTACCAGATCATGCAGATATGAGCGCTACAATGACAAGGAATTCCACCGTATATTCCTAGTCTAGCAATAGAAAACTATCAATCAAACTAGGTGATCAAGCTAGCAAAACTAATAGAAATCAATAGATGAAGAACAAGAGAATTAATTCAAACCCATAGGAAAAGAACAAGAGTTTAGAAATCTCAGAACTTAATAACTGAAGGTTTCAACCTCTAAGTAAAACAATGAAGATTAGTTCCTGCTCATGGTTGCAGAACTAAATTGTCTGATGGAAAAAATGATAGAAAAGATGATAATAGAAATAAAGAAACTAGGGTCCTTAAATAGAGAACTAACCCCAAAATATATGGTAAAAGAAAGATCCTAAACGAAATAATAAAATAAGGTAAAATAAATAAAATAAAATAAGGTAAATAAGGAAAGTCCGGAATATCTTCGGCCTTGTTGTGGCAATCGCCATGGATGCCTGGCGATCGCGGTCTTCATGTAAAACTTTGCCTCGTCTCTGTCGCCCCATGGCGATCGCCATAATCTCTCGAATTCCTGAAATGCTCCTGTTGTAGAATGGCGATCGCCATAGTGATGGTGGCGATCGCCGCTGCTCCGCAGAATGTCTTTGTCTCCATGTCTTCAATCTTTGATCCTCTTCTTCTTCGGTTCTGGTCTTCATTTCATCACTTCTTCATAAATAACTCAAAATATAACAATAGCTCCAAATACTTGTGATAACACTCCTAAACTAATGTAATAACCCCTAGTTACGCCATACAAAGTGTAGCGTATCACGGGTCTTCTTGGTCGACACCTCCTCTTGCTATGATTTGGGAACTCACCTTCAGACGGTATTCTATTCTTCTTAAGTTTCCCTGTTCTTTTATCTGGCTTGGGAGGTAGGCATTGTATGTTCATTATCTCCTCTGGAATCATTTCTTCAGTTTGCCTAGGCACAGGATATATGGTCTCCTTGTAAGAATTCATCCAATTCTCAAATCTATAGTAGTCACTCACAAATCCTGTCACTTTCACCTTTGCTTTCTGTATTGCCGCCATTCCATGTACACAGGGAATATGATCTAGATCAAACACTCTGCAAGTGCAGCTTCTTTTTGCCAAATCGACAACTCCATAGAAATCTCCTCCAATCACCTGGTATTGGGACCCATTCAATGCCCTCACTTCATATTTCTTGGACAGTTTATGCCTTTTTTGAAGAATTTCCTCTATGTTTGGTGGCACCACTTTGGTCAGCGCTTCTTCTGTTTTGTTGCGCCTTTCAACGAACCATCTTATCAGCATTTCTAAAACACAATCCAATAGGGCAACAACCTTAAATGACCTAGCCTCTAGTAGGACCTTATTGATGGTCTCTGAATTGTTTGTAGTCATTATGTTGTATCGGTCTCCTTCGCAGTGTGATCTTGCCCACTTCTCAAATTTGGAAATAACCAAGTAATCCCCCATTTCCTGATTAATTGCACATATCTTCTTGAAGTTCTCATCAAATTCCCTTTTTGTATAGCTGTTTGCAGCCAAAGTGAAGAGCTTGTGCACACCCCTGTCCTTATACCTTGTCTTGATGTTTTGATGAACATGTCTTCTACACACACAATGCTTTGATGATGTATAAATGCTCTCCACTGCCTTTATAATACTTAAATGCCTATCAGACACAATCACCAATTCCTGTGAACTAGGGATCACTGTGATAAGCTGTTGGAAGAAAAATGTCCAAGATCCATCATTTTCTGAATCAACAATTGCATACGCCAATGGATAAATTTGTTGGTTCGCATCCTGCGCAGTTGCAATCAATAGGTGTCCTTTGTACTTTGTATGCAAATGTGTTCCATCCACCATGATTACCTTCAAATCAGAAGTATTCTGTCATCAACAGTCATTTTTTATATATTTTTGTTACAAACCCTTTGTAATATAGTACTATTTATTGTATTTTTTATATTTTCTTTTCCTACACTGTTATCATGCATCCTTTAAGAATTCTGTCATCAAACATTGTCGTCAAATAAAAATGTCATCAAAATCTGTCATCCTGCATCCTTCAACACATATTCTGAGCAATACACATTTTGAGTTTTTTTTTGTAATAATACACTCATCAAATACTGTCATCATTAATGTTTTTAATATATTTTCAAACACTGTCCTCATTCATCCTGTCATGCTTTTACCTTATTTTAAAATTCTGTCATCAACACATATTCTCAACACATATTGTCATCCTTAGTCCATCTATTGTAAGATTCAAGTATAGCAAGGTATGTCTACATACCTTTCTCATTTGATCAAATCCTCTTTATTGTTGCTCCTAGTGCTATGAACGCATACTGGAAGCGATTTTCGTCATCAACCTCTAGCTTTATGTATGTGCCTATGTTGACTTGTTTGATCATGTGGCAATATATAGGCAACATTCCATAGTTTTCTTCTGGTGTTCCTCTAATCAAATTTTGTGCCCATTCCTTTGCCTTCAAAGCCTTCCAATAGCTCACATCCATACAATGTTCTTTCCTCATGTCGTTCCGGATACTTTTAGGGTTCGGTCCAGTTTTCACCCCTTCATACCTACACACACAATAAATCATCTAAACTGTCATCTTTCAATATTAATGTGTTTGTATAAGACCATAACTATTTTTTCATATATGTTTTGTTACCTTGTTTTAATCTGCTCTCCAACCATCTTGTATGTTGGCTTGCACTGGTTTTCACACCTAAAGTCAAAAGAGTATGTGTGTTCTTCTCTATACTTTCTTATCTCAAAGAAATGTGTGTCTTTCAACACCATTGCCCTCAGCCCCCAGTTGCAGTTCTCATCTGCACACTTAACAGTAAACAAATCAGGGGTTGACTTGTATACCTTGTACACAAAGTTCTCCCTTCCTAATGGCAACTTTGAGCATGTCCTTTGAGTCAAAAATTTGTCCAATATGGATGAACCCTATGTAGTCTTCATAAGTAGGACTATCACCCTCCATAATTTCTCCTCATTCAGTAATTTTGTCCCTTGGTTCACAACTAATTACCTCACTCCCACCTTCCATCTCATAATCATTCTGAAATGGAACAAGGCTGTTTTTTTCACTCACTACTGTCGTTTTAGTTGTCTTCTTCTTCTTTCTCTCTGTCACATACAAAGGCACACTCCATTGCACCTTCTCTGATTTGTTGATTTCAATGAAACACTTGAAGTCCTCATCCGACTCTACAATATATGGTATCTAAATTTTCTGGAAAGGATTCAAGTGCGACAACTCAATTTCATGTGCTTGTGTCTTCAAATTAAACCTTTGAATAATGGTATCCTTTGCACCATCCAGCCCTATGTTGATGTCGATTACAAATGCTTTTGAAATCAATGTCCCAACATAAGCATTCGAACCATCTTTCATCTTCCAGTCTCCTCCCCAACATACAGTAAGAATATTCATTTTGTACCTGTATAGCACATGTTATTGTCTTCATAAACATTCTGTAATCACTCTACAATTCCTGAATTGTAATGAATCCAATTTTCAATCTGTCATCATACCTAATATTATGAATTTAAATTCTAAATCCTGTCATCAACTCCTTTCCTTAAACAACAATACTGTCATCTCATTTCTGCCATCCAACACACATCATCTAATCCATCAACATTTTGTCATCACTGTTTAAATTCCTGAACTGTTATATTATGTCATCTAATCCATCAACATTCTGTCATTACTGTCATCCAACACACATCATCTATTTATCAAACTGTCATCACATTTACATTTTTAAATCTAAGTTCAATATTATGTCATCAACTTTCTATATGAGCATCATATTGTCATCAGGATCAACATTCCTCAGTTTCATCTATATTCATCAACACTCTGTCATCCAGTTTTCATTATTTTTATTCAATTATTGTTCTTCATGTTATTCGTCCACCAAAATCCTTTTTTTAACAACATTTTGTCATCAAAATTTCAGAAAGTCTTTAAAATCACAGTTTATTTAATTATTTCGTGTGTTTTTCATTCACATTCATGTAATTATATGATGACAGTTTGAATCTTACCTCGATTTCGATTTTGCAGTAGGAAGTTTCTTATATCGAGACGACAGATTGATGCTTTGTTAGTTTGATGTTGTCAAACCTTGAATTTCATCCCAGAATCTACCCCGAGAGAGATCTTATGAAGCGCGCGAAGCGTGCTTCATTTCACTTACCAGAAAATTTGATTCGAACCACCAAATTCAGTTGATGCGAGCCGAGATTATGCCTGGCTTCGAGTTTCCTGGTGGAGGCGTTTGCTGCGGCTCAGAGGAGTTGACAGCAGCGGGAAGGAACGAGCTTTTTCGCTCCAAATGAAGAGGAAGTGCGAGGATGACAACACTTGCAAGGAGGACGAAGGGAATCCGAGTGGAGAAGGAGAAGGTAGAAGATCGGTGTGAAGGGAGAAGAAGCTAGAGGAAGAAAAATTCGGCAGGGAAGGGAAGGAGAAGTGACGCGCGTGTAACAGATTGGAAAAGGAAAAGGTTAGATTGCTTTCCTTCTATAAAATGGGTTAGTTTCTTCACAAAACATAGTAAAAAGGGTTACTTGCTTACGGCTCAGCTCAGCCCGTTTTATGCGCAAAACGGGGCCCTTTGCCCTTTATTACACTCTTTGAGTGTAATATAACATCCCTTCTAATCTAAAGTGGTAACTAACCCTCCCCCTCTTTTAATTAAATTTTTTATAGAAAATTATATATACCCCTCCTAATTAAACTCCCACCCCTTTTCATTCATTTTTTTCAAGCCCGTTACTTCCTCTTTCTCTCCTTTCACTCCACCTTCCTCTTTCTCTCCTTTCACTCCACCTTCCTCTTCGAAGCATTCCAGAGGATTTCGCCGCGATTTCTCCTCGTTTCTCGTCGATTTCGAGCTTCCTTACTCTCGCGCGATTTCCAGGTACGTTTTTTCTTCCTTTTTGGTTGATTTCTGAAGAAATTAGGGTTGCCATCGCTGATTTGTTGTTTTTCTGTAATGCAGTTGTTCGAATTTTATTTCTGTGTGAATTTCGACCAAATTTCATCTATAATCACTCACAGGTATGTAGTTTTTGCTTCTGTTTTGTGTTTTTAGGTTTTACGGTTTGATTTGGAGTTCGATTTTGCTTTTTTCTACTTGATTACAGTGTTGTTTTTGTGTGTTTTCCTTGCTAATTGCACTTTTTTTACTGTATCTCTTTGATTTTTACTTTTCTGTCCCTTTGCATGTGTTGATTACAGATTTGTTTGTTTAATTTTCGTATTTGTCATCATATGTATGGTATTTAGTTTTATTTGTTCTTTCTCATTGTTGTTTTCGTGTAATTTATGTTAGTTTTGTAGTTTTGATGACAGTTAGTTTGGTTATAAATCTGGTTTTTGTTTTGATGACAATGTGTTGTGTGTGTGTTTTATGTTGAGGACAGTTTGTTTAGTGAAATCTTAGTAATATACTATTTGCGATGAAAATGTTTTTGTTTTGATGACAATGTGTTTGTTTGTGTTTTATGTTGAGGACAGCTTGTTTAGTGAGATCTCAACATTATACTATTTTGTTGATGACAATGTGTTTGGCATCGATATCCAGATTTCCCCTTGATTACAGTGTTCTTTGCTCTATTTTATTTTTTGTGCATTACAATATTTGATGACAAACACATTTTGTTCAAATGCGGATGACAATGTGGATGACAATTTGTTTTGATCAAATACAGTTTTTAGTACTCTTGATGACAGTATTTTGCTCTATTTGATGACAATAATTATTTAAAAGTTTTTAGATTTGATTTCAAAATCTTCTATATTAGGATTTGATTGTCTATTTCTTCTTGTTGATGACAATAATTTTTGTTTTTGTTCTAATAATTTATATTAGTTCTCTTTGATGACAGTTTAGTGCTTTATATTTTGTTTTAAAAACTGTTTTTTATGACAGTAGTTATTTATGGTTTTTGAGATTATGATTACAGTTTGTTGTATGCTGTATTAAAGTTTTTTTTCTTTTGTTTTCCTTTCTTAGTCTAAGATGGATATCTCGAAAGTGAAATATGTTTTCCCCCCATCCATGCAGATGTCAGCACAAGTTAATACGTTTGCAAATTGGGACGTCTTTCAAATTATTGATGAACATCTTGATGCTGATGGACTGTATGAAATAAGGAACGGAATTTTTGCCCCTATTGTTACTTGGGCAGACCAATTGAAGGTGTCGTCTCAGTTGCTCTACTACTTTATCCTTCATCAAGTGAAGACAAAAAAACTTCATGAAATGTGGTTCAACATCAAAGGCCATGTTTGCCGATTTGGTCTCCCTGAGTTTGCGGCTGTTACTGGGCTGGATTGCCGTGATTGTACCGACTATGAAATCCCAAATGCAAATATGATTGATGAATTTGGGGTCAGAAGCTTAAAATTTAAAGAGTTGTTAGCACTGTTTGTTATAGAGGCCAATCCAGCTAGGAAGCTGAGTTTGGCATATCTTCTTATTGTTGAGGGCGTTCTACTTCCTCAACGACCGAATCAGCCTATTCGTTCTGAATTCTACAAGTTGTCAACAAATTTTGTTGAGTTTAGGAAGTATCCACGGGGGAGGTTAGTGTACTCTACAACTATTGAGTATTTGATGAAGGCAACTACCGTAGGGAAGCCAGAGAAAGGTGAGCGTGCTCATGACACAAGAGTAACAATTTACTTGCATGTATATCGCATAGCTTTAAAGGTATTTTATCCATTAGATAATTATGTCATCATTTCTTTCAATTACCCTCTTTATATTTTTTTCTCACATGTTTTCTTTACTATATGTTGTATTACTGAGTTAATTATTCAAGTTTTATCAAGTATGCTTTTTAAGTATGTCATGACATGTTTGTTTATACTTTTCATACATTTTGTCATCGCTTCCTCTTTTGTTTTCTTTCTCATTCATTCCTTTTCTCGTCTGTCATATTATTTTTTTAAATCTTTTCTATAGCATTTTGTCATCATCTATTGTATCTGCATCTAATTTTCCTTTTAATTAGTTTTTCTTCTTTTAACTATGGTATCAGTCATCAACTATTGTATATGTCATCAATTATTTTGTATATGTCATCAACTATGATATATGTCATCATCTATTGTATATGTCATCAATTATTGTATATGTCATCAACTATGGTATCTGTCTTCATCATGCTTATCCTTTTTTCTGTCTATCTGTTTAGGTTTGGATTCTTGAAACATTCCCTCAGTTTCGGGATATTGTAAACTGTACCACAGCTGGTTCAAGAGAGATCCCTTACTGTCTTCGTTGGTTCAACAAGGATGTCGGTAATATTTGGTTTAGCACAATTTCGAGACAAGTTAAAGAAACTAATCCGGTATTTATTTCTTCCTTCATCTTATTCAGTTTGGTTTTATATATTGTCTTGTAATACTTTTTATTTATATCTAATTTTTGTCTTCTTTTATGTTCAGTATTGTAGATATCCTCCATATTCAGAGCATGAAAGATTTAAGGATCTGAATTTTCTGGATGAAAGGGATGACGCACTGTTTGATGGATTTGCCGAGCATATTCTGAATGTGGCAAAAGAGAAGCATCCTTCAACACTGAGATTGCAGGTAATATTCCAAAGGCTAGAGTCTATACGCGCAAAAGGAAAATTGACACTGTCAATCAGGCTCCAGCCCTAAGGATTACTAGGGCTCGCAACGTGGAGCCTAACCCAACTTTGAAGATAAAGTTGAAGGTTGCTGAGCCTAATAAACAATCTCCCCGGTTATTGAAGATTGTCGCAACAAAGAAAGCCTCTCCCAAAAAGACCCTTCTCTTAGAACAACCTCCAAAGGGCAAGAAGGTTTGCAATACAAAATCTGCATTGGTGTTGAGAAGTTCCCCTAGGAAGAGATCTGTTCTTCTAACAACTAAGCCAATTCCCACTAGCGCGCTCCCTATGAGGGACCCGGTGCCAAATGTAGAAGTTGCGATTGACAGTGTACTTCGGAGTTTGAATTCAAGGTTTCTGGAGGCAGTTCATCCAAGAGTTTGCCCTCAAATGCAAAAGCATCAGCTTCGTCATCATCTAGTGCCAAAACAAAGACAGATTCAAGAAGGTTTGATCCCAAGAGTGCTCCTTTTGAACCAAACTCCCCACCATTTCAAGGTCACTCAACCATTCCTCAAGGTTCGAACAATGACTCCTCTGAGAAGATTTCAGATCTGAGCAAGAAGGTGGATCACATGTGCACTGTGATGGCTGATGTTCAAGGGACAGTTACTGGCCACACCTTGAAGCTAGAGGATGTGTTCAAAAAGCTAGTGGACATTGGGAGCCTCATTGAGACTTTCATTTCGTTAGTAAGAGCCAACAAAGCCGAAACAACTCCTCTTCCAACCGATCCAATCCACAACAATTTTAAGGTGTTGGAGGAAGCTTGTGGACCTGTTGATGATTCTGCTGCGTCTGCGAGGATAATTGGTGTAAAAAATTTGGTTGACAGTGTTGGAAAGTCTGTGCTTCCCTCTGCCACTGTTGAGCTTAATCTTGAGGGCAGTATTGGTGGGCCATCTTCTCTCCGTGTTCAGCGTAGTCACTCAAATAAATCTGTAGACAGTCATGCTGGAGGTACTGAAAAACTTGTGTTTTCGTCATCTGAGAAGTCAAAATCCAATTGCAAGCCTAGGTCTGATAATATTTCCAAGGAAGACAGTGTGGGTGAGTCTAATATTCCACAATCCCTTAGTGTAACCCTGAGGCAGTCTGTGGATATCCCCAAGGAATCAAAGGATCAAGAGGTAGCTGTTGTAGATGATGACGGTAAATCAGATTGCAACAATGTTGACTTGTTTGTTGGTGAAAGTGATTCTGGATTTCTAGTGATTCCATCTGGGTCCCAAAATGCATTCCTTACATCTCCTATTGTATTTGAACCAGAAAGTGGTGATGCAATGTTTGTGGATGACAAATTGGTCAACTTAGAGGATGACAAGGCAGATATGGTTGATGATGACAAGGTTGTCATCCCAGATGAACACAAGATAGATATGATTGCTGATGACATGGTTGTCATCCCAGATGATGACAAGGTTGATATGGTTGATGATGACAAGGTTGTCATCCCTGAGGAGGTGTTGGAAGTTGAGGATTCTGTGGTAGATCTTCCAGTCAATCCTGTTGATAAAGGGGAATGTCTTGATATTGATAACATGGAATCTTAAGAACATGTTGAATCCGATGACAATGAGGCACCTGAAGACAATGTGGCTCCTGATGACAATGTGGCTCCCGATGACAAGTTGCTTAGGAAGTCTTCTAGGGTAGGTCATCCTAGCCCTGTCCTTCTAAGCCCCTTCGCAGTGCCAACTAAAGCCATTGGTATGCCTCCCAGACCAGTGTATTCTTTCTATGAATACGACGATCGCTTGGTCTTCTATTCATGGCTAAAAGATGGGTATGTTGTATTTGTTTTTAGCTTTAATTTTCTAATCATTATTTTGTCATCAAATCATTATTCTTTCATATCTATTATATTATTTTAATTCTTAGCTTAAATTTGTCATCAAATCTTTTTTATTTCATGGCTTAATTGCACTTTTATGTTTATATCTCATGAAGCGTGCTACGCACGCTTCATTTTGTCTCCAAGTGTGATTGATGCAATCCTGTCATCAAACACTTATAAGTTTTGATGACAATCCTGGCATCAAACACTTTTAGGTTTTGATGACATTTTGTGTCATCAATCTTGTCATCCAGCACTTAATTATCTAAACTATCAAGACAATGTCATCATCTTTTCTATGTTCAGTTATCACAATTTTTTGTATGACCTATTATACATTTGTCATCAAGCACCTTATCATGATATTTTGGTATCGTTTATTTTTAGTTTTTGAATGATGACATATATTGTCTGATGACATTTTTTTTCTCCTCTTCATTTTTTGCAGCAAGGAAGAAGCCACTATAAAAGGGAATGATATTAGCCTCTCTAAGCCTTTTTTCCAGAAGTTGATTAGGAAGAATGCTTGGTTCGACGACGTTGTAAGTGTTTTATCATTGAAACCAGTTTTTTTATATTTTTATTATTTATGTATTTGTATATAAATGCTAGAATTCTTTTATGTTTTCCAGCATTTATCTGAAGCCCTATATTTCATGAGGAAAATAATATTTGATGAGGGCGAAAAATTCAAGGATGTAGTTATTCTGGACTGGGTTTGGTTTAGTAGGATGAACCCCCAGTGTCTTGAGAAGGTGTTGTCTGGTATAGATTACAACCTTAATTTCCATCTTGATTACTTTTCTGGTGCTCATCCACCAGCCTATGGGAAATCGTGGGCTAATGGCGTCTCAAGGGTTTACTCACCATTTAATATCAATGACGAACATTGGGTTGCTCTAGAGATAGACTTGGTTAAGAAGAATATTACTGTTATGGACTGTTTATATACCCCAGATTCGAGAGCTAGTTTCTACAAGGATGAATTCATTATTGAATGTCTTGAGCCTCTTTGCAAATTACTCCCTGTTTTGTTAAACAGAAGTGGGATGTTCAATCACCTTGGGAACCTAGACAATGATTTCACTCTCACTAGGCATTGTACTCTCCCCCAAGACAAAGGGTATGTATTCATTATTTCTTTTTGAAGCATTTTATTCTTAACATATTCTATTTTCTGATGTATTTTTTTTTTCAATGTTACACTGCATAACCATTTTTATTTTTATGTTTCTTTTTGGGTTTCAGTGGTAATTGTGGTCTCTTTACATTAAAGTACATTGAAGCTTTTGCATTTGGGAGTTCCTTGGATGAGCTGGATGACGATCATGTGAGGGCACTTAGGGAGAAGATGGCAATTGAGCTATTTCACCAAGAGATTGTGTGGAAGCCTCTACCTCGTAATCGTAAAAAGCTATAGAATTGATTCAGCTTTGTGTTTTCACTTTCAGTAAAAACTTGTTAATAGTGATATACTGGACGACAGTGTTTGTTTAACTTGTGTAAGACAATTTGGGATAATGTGTGCCTTTTTGTACTCCAGTGTTTGTAATGATGACAATTTGGGATATTCATCAACACTCTGTCATCCAGTTTTCATTATTTTTATTCAATTATTGTTCTTCATGTTATTCGTCCACCAAAATCCTTTTTTTAACAACATTTTGTCATCAAAATTTCAGAAAGTCTTTAAAATCACAGTTTATTTAATTTTTTCGTGTGTTTTTCATTCACATTCATGTAATTATATGATGACAGTTTGAATCTTACCTCGATTTCGATTTTGCAGTAGGAAGTTTCTTATATCGAGACGACAGATTGATGCTTTGTTAGTTTGATGTTGTCAAACCTTGAATTTCATCCCAGAATCTACCCCGAGAGAGATCTAATGAAGCGCGCGAAGCGTGCTTCATTTCACTTACCAGAAAATTTGATTTGAACCACCAAATTCAGTTGATGCGAACCGAGATTATGCCTGGCTTCGAGTTTCCTGGTGGAGGCGTTTGCTGCGGCTCAGAGGAGTTGACAGCAGCGGGAAGGAACGAGCTTTTTCGCTCCAAATGAAGAGGAAGTGCGAGGATGACAGCGCTTGCAAGGAGGACGAAGGAAATCCGAGTGGAGAAAGAGAAGGTAGAAGATCGGCGTGAAGGGAGAAGAAGCTAGAGGAAGAAAAATTCAGCAGGGAAGGGAAGGAGAAGTGACGCGTGGTAACAGATCGGAAAAGGAAAAGGTTAGATTGCTTTCCTTCTATAAAACGGGTTAGTTTCTTCACAAAACATAGTAAAAAGGGTTACTTAACCCGTTTTTGGCATTTTCTTTTGTCTTTTCTTTTTGGTTTGGTAAATGAATAAAGGTTTTTGAAAAAAGGTAAAAGAAAAGCCAAATACATTATAATAATGAGTTGAGAAAAGAAGAAAAGAAGAAAGAAAATCTGACAGAAAAGAAGAAAAGAAGAAAAGAAGGAAAGAAGCAAAATCCGTACATATGTCAGGAATTTTTGCAAAAAAAAAACGGCTAAAATGGGAAATGTGTCAGGAAATTTCAAGATTAGCCACACAAAAAATCTGACATCCGTACAATGCACTGTTCACTCGTACCAGATTAATTCCCAGCCACAAAAAAAGTCTTTGGCGGTACACTTTCCCGCCAAATTTGATGTAAGCTCACTTAGAGAAAAATTTTGCTCGTAAATTATTGTAATTTGGCTTATCTTAACTTTATCTTCCTCATTAAGTCCGTTTTTTTTCTTTTCTCTGTATTAAACTCCATTTTCCTCATTAAATTTGCTCCATATCCTGTCAGCCATCTGTTTTCATCTCTTTACATTGTAATTGTCTTGATATCTCTCCACCATACACAAGAAGGAATGGGTAAGTTGGCATATTAAATGCAAACGTTATTTTGTGTATTGATAGCAGTAAATGACTATGTTTTCTTGTTTTGGCTTGTTTAGGTCAAACATATATTCTCTCCTTAATATGTGGAGGCAAGTGGAAGGTGGAGAATGAGCATTGGGTGTATGAAGACCCTAAAAACACAAAGGGTTTGATGGTTAGTGATGAGATCAAATATGAAGGGCTTCTGAAAATGGTTGAAGAAAAACTTGCCATTGATCTTAAGAGGTTTGACTTAAAGCTCGGCTACATGCCTCCATAAAATGTTCATCTTCCTCCTTTTGATATTTGCGATAATGATGATGTAGACGCATTCTTCTTCTTGAACATGTTAAACTGCAAAGATAGAATATGGTCAATTCCTTTGCATTCTGTCGTGGTGCCTAAATGTATTGGTTCAAATGAAAACCCTAATTTAATTCCAAAGGAAGAAGAAGAGATGATGGATGTTCAAGGTAGTGCACCTCAACCTTGTTCTCAGGCTGAAAATGTTGGTGGACCTTCTTACCATGTAAGAGTCCTAAAGAGAATGTCAGATCACATGTTTAGTAACATAGTAGATGATGAGCTGAGAGAAGAAGAAGACATATCAGGATCAGATGATAAGTGTGTCCGGATATCTATAGAAGGTGGAGAGAAAGCTAAGAAAGCTAAGAAAGGCATTCAACCTGATGTTGTGTCACTAATCAGTGACGATGAAGAGGAGGATGTTATTATTTCTGCAACCAAGCGACAAGGTTTGGACCTTGTCAACATTTCTGACGAAGAATTTGATGATGATCATGTGAAGTTAGAGGACTTCGAATATCTGGGAGGAGATGCTGAGGAACATGAACAGGGTCTTACTATTATGATGTTCCCGCTGATATTGAAAATCTGGAGGAGGAAGAAGAATTGTGCTTAAACTCTCAGCCATTGGCAATCAAGGTTGGAGATGTCTTTCAAACCGAGGAGGTTCAACGGTCTTTAGTCTCATATGTTGTGGAAAAATGTATAGAAATGCGTGTGAAGAAGTCTGGTAAGAGCACTTATGTGGTGGAGTGCCAAAATGGTGGAGCATGTTCATTTGGGTTTCGTGCTTCAACGAGGGGTGGTAAAGCTACTGGTCCGTGGTGGGTCCGAAGGCTTGAACCATCTCATACATGTGCGATGTTGTTCAAGAACAATCACAGCAGGCATGCCAATTCATCGTTCATCTCCAAGAGTATTCTTGATAGGTATGTATTGTTTCTTTGTACCATTGTATTGCCTCTGTCATTTCTTTTACAGTTGTATTCTTGGTTATCTTCTTCCAGAAAGCTTTGGAATAGACTTCCTTCTTCTTGTCCTTGGTGTTGTCCTTCTTGGTGTTTTTCTTGGTGGTGGTCTTGGATGTGTAAGGAGAGCTGAGAGAAACAGAAGGCTTTGTATTACGCTTGGGTAGGATCCTGCAAAACCACAGTACACACAAACTATCCTGTCATACACAAAAAAAAATCCTGACATACTACACACACTATCATGTCATAGTCCAAAAACTATCCTGACATGCTACACAAACTATCCTGTCATACTCCAAAAACAATCCCGACATGCTACACAAACTATCCTATCATGATCCAAAAACTATCCAGTCAATTCAGAAGTTACCTCTGTTTCTTTGGAGACCCCTTGTTTGGAGAACGGCCAATGGTCATCTTCACCCTTGTGCCAAACACAAGTTTGGGTTTGGCAAAATCATATGCCTTGTCCTCCTCACCTTGCTCCACCTCAGTCTTTTGCTCCTCTACCTTTCCCACCTGAGCTTGGTTCTCCTTATGCTTTTCCTCCTCAGCCTCGGCCACCTCAGCCCTTTTCTCCTCCTCAACCTTTGCTTCCTCCTCAGCCTTTTTCTCCTCCTCAGCCCTTTTCTCCTCAGCCCTTTTCTCCTCAGCCCTTTTCTCCTCCTTAGCCTTTGCTTCCTTCTCAGCCTTTTCCTTCTCTGCCTTTTCCTTCTCAGCCTTTTCCTCCTCAACTGTAGCCTGCTGAGTGAGCTCTTCCCTTGGTGCATCTACAAGTTCATTATCTTTCAACTCATCTTGCACCTTAGGGTCGCTCTCATCCTTATCATATGCCTTCTCAGCTAGCTCAGCAACAACATTCATGACCACATCTCCTTCTCTTCTACCAACACCAACTAATTGAAAATCTTCGACACCCTGCAAACAATCCTGTCATGCATCAATATATATCCTTTCATTCAACAAACACTTCCTAGACACCAACAACCTAATCATACCTCATTGTCACTGGAATCTTTGGAGCTTACAAACTCCTCATTCAAATTTACACAAGGAGCAACAACATTATCCACTGGCTCCTCAGCCCTTTTCTCAGCATTAGCCTGTGAAAAAAGTTGGTCCTCCAACTCCTCATTATTACCAAAATCAAATACTGGTTCATGGTAAATAACAAGTCCTCTTTCCTGCAATAAAATTTTCTTAAATCCTAAATTTCAATCTTCACAAACTATCCTGACATGCAACATAACTTATCCTGGCATATTTCACATTCTATTCTAGTATGATTTTACATTATCCCGTCATGTAGCACATGCTCAAATAATATCATGTCATGCTTTAATAAAAAAATAAATTAACTAAGCAAAGTGTACATACATCATTCTCAACTGTCACTGCCTTTTCCTCCGCTTTCTCACATCCATCATCTCCACCTCCACCATCAGAATTCCCTTCATTGTCATCTTCACCATTGTCACTGCTTTCCACCTCAGATTCTTCACTTTCTCCATCATTCTGCAGTGTTGTGTCCACCTTATCTTCCCCAATGTCACTTTGTTCACTGACACTTTGTTCACTCTCAGACTCCTCTTCATACTCATCACTCTCTTCTTCACTAGAACTTTCAAACTTTTTCTTACCCTTCCCAGCTGGTGTCTTGACACTCTTCCTTGCCATCCTCTTCCTAGGGACTTCCTCCTCCTTAGAAACTACATCGTTCTTCACTCTCTTCTTTCCCATCCTTTTTTTGGGGACCTCCTCCTCCTCAGAAACAATGTTCCTTCTCTCCAGCCTTTCAATCCTCTGACAAAGACCAGCCTCCAACTTGTCAATCTTCATGAACAAAGCCTTCATGAACAAAGCCTTCATGACCCCCATTAGCTGACCTTGTTCCCCAGTGGATTGTCCTTGGGATTGGTCTTCTCCTTGTCTAGGCTCACTGTCCTTGGTCTTTGACAGAAACTCAGATGTAATCTGGTCAAAGAAGAGGTCCTCTACTTCATCTGAGAATTTGCAACCATTAAGCAAGTCCTTCTCATATTCATCTGCAACAAGTAGAGGCAAGACTTCAAGACCTTCTCCTTCAAAAGACAACCTTAGTGATCCATGCTCAGGGCATTGGGTTGCAGACCAACGCACTCCTCTGGGGATTTGGGTCTCACTAATCCTGGAGGCATACTGGACTCCAACAGACTGTACACACTCCCAAATCCACACCTACACAAACAAACAAAACCATTAGTAATCCTGTCACACTTAAATATATATCCTGTCAGAAATGTACTACTATACCTGAAACACCACTGACATCCCTTGAAGGCTGTATGGTATCCTACCATCATCTGAGACTTTTATGGACTTCTCCATGGATCTCATTCTTTTTGCCATTGATCTGGTCAGTGCCCTGTGCAACTCCATGTAGGCAACTCTTCCCATGGATAACTCCAAAACTTGTCAATTGTTTCCACTAACCTCACATGTTCAACCTTTACAAGCCTCTTCTTATCACCTCCCAGAAAAATCCCTTCCACAATCAGCAATAATGCTAACTTGAACTTGTGGTTGTCCAAGACTTTGTGCTTCATGAACCTTTTATAAAGGTCTTGCACTGAAGTTTTAGAACCATCAGGAACACCAAAAAAACTGTACATCACTTGGTTGTCTTGCTTCCTAGATGATTTAATCTCCTTGGGAAGAGGGCCACAGTTCAAGCCAGTTATCAAAGCAAATTGTTGCAGTGAAAATGTCAATGGCTGACCAGCAATCTCATACCATGTCTCCCACTTCTTTTCACTCTTCAACTGCTTGAAGAGAACTGAGTGCACGGTTTGAGAAGAGAAGGTCACTTGATTGACCATTTTGACAACATCCCCAAAAGGGCTGCCACAGATCCTTCTCCAGTCTTGGCATGTCAGCTTAGACTCTATGTCTTTCAAATATTGCCTCCTGCAGTTAATATTAACACGGCCATGCAATGCATCTCCCTTGAAGTAAGGATACATCACCTACAGAAACATAACATGGCAGGAAAATATTAGTTATATGTCAGGATGCACACTTCATATGACAGGAAACATTATTCAGAGGTGGAGAGATATGCAAACTACACAAAATCTCATTAACCCATTCACAAATGAAATTCCTTACAAACTAAACATTTTCACAAAACTTCAATCCAAATACTCACTAGTAGAAAAAACACCTGTTGAGGCGGGCAAAAACCCCTCTGTTGAGGCGGGCAGGGGTCGCTGCAACAGAGGGGGCTGCAACAAGTGAACACTTGTTGAGGCGGGCATATGTTCGCCTCAATAAGTCACTTGTTGAGGCGGTCAAAATACCGCCCGCCTCAACAAGTAGGCAAAAAGTGTGCCTCAAATTTTGAATGCCCGCTGCAAGAAGTGATGCTTGTTAAGGCGGACATGCATTGCCCGCCTCTAATATCTTTTTTATTGGTCTGGTGCCCGCCTCTAATATCTTAGATATGCTTGTTGTGTTAGATGCTTGTTAAGACCATCTAACTCAAACAATTACGAACAAATAAATCAACATACAAGTGAACAAACAATTCGATTATCCAATTGAAAAAATACATGAAGAATCGAAATGATAATTTAAAAAAATATGACTACAATCTGTTAATGAAATAAATAAAAAAATCGACTATAATCTTTTCTTTCTTCTTCTATTCTCTATCTCCTTCTCCTGATCTAGAAAAAGAATCATGAACAGATCTGTCTACAAGATCCAAATCTTCAACAACCTAAAAAAAACCTAAACTTAAACCTAAACTCGAATCTGCTAGATCTGATGAACAAATTCAGATATGGTGGAGATGGAGAGGGTGAAGCCGAAGACGCCGAAGACGAGAGACATAGGACGGTGAAGCCGAAGACCAACAACCTCTAGATCTGGGTTTTGCTGACGCTCCTCCACGCTCCTCAAGAAAGGCGACGGAGACGATGAATAACCTCAAGAAACACCGACGCTCCTCCACGCTCTCCTCCGCCGCGACTCGTTTAAGCAGATGTGCTAGCTCTAGATCTGCGCTGCAAATCTGTTCGACAACTTCATGGATTGAGGTTGGAGAAGAAGAGAGGAAGAAAAGGAGATGAAAGGGAGAGAACGGACGGCGGTGAGGGTTATGAGAGGGAGCTGCAAAATTTTGAGAAATGAAAGGGAGATAGAACGTAAGGAAGAAATGGGTTTGGGAAATAACAAAAAAAATTGGGTCGTTGGATTAAGTTTCATCTAACGGTTAATTATAGCAATCCGTGTGACATGTAAAAAGGACAAGTTTTGAGGCGGGCAAAACTCTGTCCGCCTCTAATTTTTGTGTTATTTTGAGGCGGGCGCCTTACTGCCCGCCTCTAATATCTTTGTCGCATCATTTGAGGCGGGCGCCTTACTGCCTGCCTCTAATTTTTGGGCTCTGTTGAGGCGGGCGCCTTACTGACCGCCTCAACTAGTCAAAAACACAAATATTATTTGAGGCGAACGGATATTTGCCCGCCTCTAAAGTACCTGTTGCAGCGAACTAAACGACTGACCGCCTCAACAGATAGTAGAATAAGACTTTTTGCGTCGGTTTTTAAGGTGACCGCCTCAACAGGGGGGCTGCAACAGGTGTTTTTTCTACTAGTGACTTCCACAACATAAACTCCTAAATGCACATAAGCTACACAAAACCAAAGTTCAAGTGTCGGGACACAGAGAAGAGTATGTCAGGATACAGTGAGGAGTATGTCAGGACATAGTGAGGAGGATGTCAGGATAACCCAAAACAATCTAGACACAGTGAGGAGAAGAGGATATACATGCAATTCCTTAAAAACTAACAATATTCAGAAACTCAAATCCAAATACTTCCACTACATTTATGGTTCACAATGCACATGACATGAAGTATTTTTAGAGGTGTCAAGATTCGTAATCACATGAAGAAATGAAATTCCTGAAATTCCTTAAAAACTAACTAACAATATTCAGAAACTCAAATCCAAAGACTTCCACTACATAAACTCCTAAGTACACATAAGCTACACAAAAACAAAATTCAAGTGTCGGGACACAGACAAGAGGATGTCTGGACACAGAGAAGAGGATGTCCGGACACAGAAAGGAGGATGTCGGGATAACCCTAAATTATCTCAAATTATTCACAACTTTGTTCTCAACTCCAATCCCAGGTGAAAATGTACATATTATCTCAAATTTACATGCATTGGCTACAGTCATGAACCCTAAATTCACCAATTTAACTCATAAACTCGAATTGAATAACAAAATTTCAGAAATTTTACTTACATTTTCGTTAAAAGCAAGAGGCTCCATGGTTCTCCATTTTTCCAAGAGATTCATGAGCTCCTTCTTCCTCTGCGAAACTGAGGCTTCCCCTTTCGGCGCCTACTTCGCCGACGAACGCTTATTAGATTTGGGGGTTTTCTCGGTTTGCCTCTTCTTTCTTCCTTTAAAGTCTCCATGTGAGTCTCTCTTTCTTTTCTGGGGTGCGGGGGGTGCGGAACCTCCTCTGGTCACGGCCATAACTGCAGCGGTTGAGATTGGGAGAAAGAGGGAGGTTGCGAGCGAGAAAGAGCGGTTGCGAGCAGTTGAGAGAGGTCGGTAATAATGGTGAAAATGGTGAAAATTTCAAAAGAGTGAAAGGAAGAAGACGAACAGTGTTGAACGAGAGAGAGAAATGAGTGAAGGTTGAGGATGATTAATGAGAAGTTAAAAAAGTATGCTTAGGATAGCAGTTACTTTTCTTAAAACCGTCTACAAAATGCTTAACATTTTCGTTTGTTCTTTTTTTATTATTTAAATTTCCTTTCTATTTTTTATTATGAGCCTTTTTATTTATTTAATTTCCTTTTATTTTTTATTTATTAATTTGATTATCTTTTTTCTTAATTTCAGAAATTATTAAAATAATGAGTTGAGTTAAAAAAATAAAGATAAATTAAATTATAATAATTTTTTTCTTTTTAAAAGGAAAAATATTTTTTTAGACTATTATAACTCTCAAATGGATATAATAGTCATATCCACTTGAAATTGAATATATGTTTAATTTAGGTACGAAAAGGGCTATTTGGGACAATATTTTCAAATAACAATTGAAAGCAACCAAGGCGAACAAGACAAATATTTTACTGTACATAAGGAAGCTCCCATTTTTATACAGTAAACAATCACAAGATTCAACGCTTGCTAGTTGCTACCTACCTCAGTCAAAAGCAGTGCTAACTTTGCAAATATATAATACTGTATTATTAACCCAATCTTGTAGTTTCTGCGTCAGCTTATACCGGATCTAAATTTTCATGTATCATACGTACAATAAGAAAAGGAGTTTTAAATTTTAGGAGGGATCCAACGAATATGGGGATTAGACGATGATTGTTGATTGACAACATGATACATATATTAAAACAGAACGTTGTTTTGCCACATGTCGCCCTTATATTCAATTCGTCTATGTGTCGACTTTCAAGCTATACTACATCATCCACCATGTCATACTCCACATCATCAGACTTTATATATTGATATATATCTTTGAATTAAATAAGTAAAAAAATTAAAAAGATATCTAATAGGTTATATAACAAAAAGAAATATCGACTTTTATCTTTTAACATATCATATCTTTATCTTATATATATATATATATATATATAGGCTCCTGAGAAACGACCTCTTAGAGTGAAACAGAGTTAACCATTTATAGACGTTGGATCATATTTAAATCAATGGAGCAGATTTAATCCTAGATCACTAGCTAAATTATAGGGATTTAATTTTACACACTCTCTCTCCTATATTTTTTTTACGGATTCTTTCTCTTCTCTTTTCTACTATCTCCTCTCTTCTACCCTAATCTGGCCGCCACCCCAGATCCATCCTCATCACCCAGGTACCACCATTAAAGATGAAGAATTCAGAATCCGATGGAGGCTTTGACATCGAGAGCGACGAGGAAGTCGACGAGGAGAAGCAGCAACAACTTCTGATTGATTCCGATTCCGATTCATCGGAATATTCTGTCGATGGATTGCCCAACAGCAAACCTAATTCCTACAAATGTCAGTAGCCCGAGAATGAATACTACAGATGCACGAGGAAAATCAATTAAAATTGAAGTGTCTGCTAATCAATCTTCAGTACATTCAGATATAGACTCCGAAGAGGAAGGAACCAATTGCCTGGATCCAATCTCATTCCGTTGGGCTCTAATCTTTCTGAGCAGCAGCGTGATTCTCAAATTACTTCAGCAACCATTTCACCTAATGAGATTTATCAGCACGTGTTTGCTCTAGTAGACGAAGAGATGGCAGGAGATCCTGCTTATTTGATTACAATCATTGTGGAGTTTCTCCGAAGGTTTGTGCATTCTCGTACCCAATTCTGAAAACTCTATGCATCTAAAAAAAAACCATCTTATTTAATAATTTCTATTATAATGTATAAATCTTTAGGAAGATGTATATGGTCATAAAGGACTGTTTCATCCTTTTGTTTGTCACTATTGCAAATTCTCTCTCATAAAGCCTGTAGAGAAGTAGATCAAGGAAGACGGTCAAGACAATGTAATCTAGCGGGACAAGAAAAATCGGTCGAGTTTGACCTTGACACAGATTATCATTTGCAACATTGATATGCACTACGCTTGTATTATATTCACTTGTTTCTGTGTGATATGCACACTACTTTTTACATTATGCAAATCGTATGTAGTGTTTTTGAAGTGCATTCTTGAATTTAATGAACAACGATTTGGTGCATATCGATACGAATTTGGTGCATATCGCCGCAGAATTGGTGCATATCTATACAGATTTAGTGCATATCACTACGGATTTGGTTCATATCTATACAGATTTGGTGCATATCACTAATGATTTGGTGAATATCTATACAGATTTAGTGCATATCACTACGGATTTGGGGCATATCTATAGATATGTGTTGCATATCAACTATAAAGTTGTAAACCTTGAAACATACATGAGTACTTATCTCTTAAATTAAACTGCATATAAAATTCAATATTTCTAAAACCCAAGTTTACGTAATACCAAAAATTAACTCTAATTCCAATATCTCTAAAAATTAAATTGCATATTAACACCAACTAAAGGATTCTATACAACTTCAGTTATCATGAGAAAGCCAATGCTTTTTGTGTTTGTCTTCAACACATTGAGTACCGAATAATAATAATTCTCCGTCTTTAAAACCATCATCTTAAACATCAAAAACATCGTTTGAGGAAGAATACATCACTTCATCATTTGGGTTCTTCTGCATATTTGAACTTGTGTTGTGCATATCAACTACAAAAGTGTACATTGAGGAAGAATAAATCACATCATCAATTGGGTTCTTCTGCATACCTAAATCAGTTTTGTGCATATCAATGAACAATTAGTGCACATCCGTTAACAACAATTGCATATCAAATAAATCAGATTGCATAAAAACAAAAAAGAACTTAGGGGCGAAATCCAACATAACTACTGCAGAACGACGATTATGAACTTCATATTGATTTATTGTTCTCGATTATCAACACATCTAGTGCATATCATGTAAATCTGATTGCATAACAGTGGGAAAAACGCATATGACAACATAATTACGACATAACAGAAATCATTCAAAACCCTAAATAGCTGCTGCACAACAACGATTACGAACTGCATATCGATTAATTAATTTTGCATATTAGAATGAAACCCTAACGAACCCTAGTGAATATCAATACTTTTCGTTTGTGTCTTTCGCGTCAATAACACATTTGGTACCATATTTTGCTTCTTCATCATCATCTGACATACAATCAACACCATCGTCTGAGGAAGAATAGATCACATCATCAGGTCGGTTCTCCTGCATACCTGATACAGTTTTATGCATATCAATGAACCGTAAATGCATATTCATTTAGAACAATTGCATACCAAATAAATCAGATTGCATAACCTCAAAAATATAACTTAGGGGCGATTTACATGAAAGAATCTTGTGAATCTAATATGACAGTCGAATGTCACATCCACTTGGCTAAGAATTCGATTTGAGAGGTGAATGTCATTGTTAGAATCAAAACGTATCTACTGCATATCAAGTATATCCGGTTGCATAACAGCTATTACGAAACGCATACGACAACTTTTTTATTGCATAACAAAATTCATGTGAAACCCTAAATTGCTACTGCATACCACCGAATCATCTGATGCATATCGTTTTATTGTCGTCGCATATCAGAACGAAACCTTATTTAACCATAGTTTGATGCATTAATCAAAGTCGAATATACTCAAACCCTGATCAAACCCTAATCAAATCCTATGAATCTAATATACCAAAGTCGATTTTAGTAAACAAATTTGATGCATATCTCGATACTAACCTTCTTCCATGGAGATTTGTGTGATGTTGTATCAATCAATTATTGCTACCGTCGGGAAGAGAAAACTGGAAGAGAAGAACGATGGAAGAGAGAAGGCGTTGAATTGATGGAAGAGAGAGAGAATTTGGAATTGTCGTAAATTAAGGAAGGGGTTATGATATTTTTTCTTTATTTTCTTTTAATTCCAAGACTTCTAATCTAGCCCTTCATCTAATCTCATCTTATGGCTCCTATTTGTTAACTCAGTTTTACTATAAAAGTGGTCTTACCGGAGCCTCCCTCTCATAATACATATGTACTTCCGAAAAAACTGAGTATGCAATTCACAAAAAACTGAGTATGTAATTCACAAAAAACTGAGTATGCAATGCGCAAAAACTGAGTATGCAATGCGCAAAAACTGAGTATGCAATTCACAAAAACTGGAGTATGCAATTTACAAAAACTGAGTATGCAATTTACAAAAACTGAGTATGCAATTCACAAAAACTGAGTATGCAACTCACAAAAACTGTGTATGCAATTCACAAATAAAAGAGAAAAAAATTGGTATGCAATTCACAAATCAAGTAGTATGCAATTCAAAAAACACTTGGTATGCAATTCAAAAAACACTTGGTATGCAATTCACAAATAACCGAGTATGCAATTCACGTATGGTGCTCTAGCACGTATGAAGCTAAAAGAATAACATTTAAGGTGCTTCGCAAGAAGCACATATGAAGCTTAATGAAAAACACGTAAGATTCTTCGAAACAAAAGCACTTAAGGTGCTTCTTGCGAAAGCACATTGAATAAAAAAATTGGTATTCAATTCACAAATCAAGTAGTATGCAATTCAAAATTCAAATAATATGCAATTCAAAAAACACTTGGTATGCAATTCAAAAATGACTAAGTATGCAATTCAAGTATGGTGCTCTAGAGTAGCACGTATGAAGATAAAAGAAAAGCACTTAAGGTCCTTCGCAAGAAGCACATATGGAGCTTAAAGAAAAACACGTAAGATTCTTCAAAAGAAGCCCGTAGAATAAAAAACAATCTTGGTATGCAATTCACAAATGGTGTAGTATGCAATTCACAAATCAAGTAGTATGCAATTCACATTTCAAATAGTATCCAATTCAAAAAACACTTGATATGCAATTCAAAAATAACCAAGTATGCAATTCACGTATGGTGATCTAGAGTAGCACGTATGGAGCTAAAAGAAAAGCACTTAAGGTGCTTCGCAAGAAGCACATATGGAGCTTAATGAAAAATACGAAGATTCTTCGAAAGAAGCACGTAGAATAAAAAAATTGGTTTGTAATTCACAAATCAAGTAGTATTCAATTCACAATTCAAACAATATGAAATTCAAAAAACACTTGGTGTGTAATTCCCAAATAACTAAATATGCAATTCACGTATGGTGCTCTAGAGTAGCACGTATGGAGCTTAAAGAAAAACACGTAAGATTTTTCGAAAGAAGCATATATAGAGCTTAAAAAAGCACACATTAGATTCTTCGAAAGAAGCACGTAAGATGCTTCACGAGAAGTACGTAGGGTGCTTCTATAGTGGCATGTATGGAGCTTCAAGAAAAGCACGTATGGTGGTTTGCGAAAAGCATATAGGGTGGTTTGCGAAAAGCACGTAGGATGGTTCAATGATTAGCACGTGGAAGGTTCAAGAGTAGCAGGTGGAAGGTTCGAGAGTAACACATGAGGGGGATTCAGAGATGCACGTTGGATGCTCGGGAGTAGAATACAAATAAGTGAGTATACAATTCACAAATAAGTGAGTATAGAATTCAGAAATCACTTAGTATGCAATCCAGAATACACTTGGTATGCAATTCAAAATAATTTAGTATGCAATTCAAAATTCACTTAGGGTGCAATTCAGGAAACACTTAATAAGCAATTTGCAAATCAATTAGTATGCATTTCATAATCCAATTAGTATGCAATTGAAAAAACACTTGGTATGCCGTTCAAAAATCACTTGGTATGCAATTCAGAAAACACTTGGATGCAATTCAAAATTACTTAGTATGCAATTCAGAAAACACTTTGTATGCAATTCAGAAATAACTTAGTTGATTCAAATCATCGAGAAAGTAGGTAGATGTACATTGTTGAGTTTTTCTATTTGCAATGGAGAACAATACATTTTTTGGTTCTCAATTTTGTTTCTAGGTTTAGTGTTCACATTGGGTTCTCAATTTTGTTTCTGGGTTTAGTGATCTTGTGAACACTGATTGGTTTGCTGTGTTTTGGAAGAATATAAGTCCCATAGAAACACTTGTGGGATATGCTTTTATTCTTGATCGGAAGTTTGATGTTCATTTTGTTCATGTATATGATTACTTGGCCTGTGTTGTGTAGCTTTTGTGCCATGTATGAGAGCATTGCTTTCAGCTGAACTTGTAAGTTTGATTGTTCAACAAGTGATAATACAAGTCATTTTAGAATTGGCACAAGTGATAATACAAGACTCGTAAACTTTATATTAAAGTTTGTTCAAGTGGTCAAAGTACCCAAGGATATATCCATTTTTATATGAACTTTGGGATTAGTTTACAAATTTATCATTTTGGATGACCACTTGATATAAAGTGTGGGCTCAAGTTTACTTTGACTTGCACTCTTTTAGAAGCACTCATTGGTTAGCAACAGAAAGAGAAGGAATAAAACTCAACATTGTTGAAATAAAATAAATGTAAAACTAACAACAAATGTGTCCCATTGCAGTGGTGTTTTCAATGGCATGAACACAATGTAGATATACAATCTCCTCAAAATCGACACAATGAATTCGTCGACAAACAATGAAAATGGAGTCCCAAAATCGGGCTAAGATGAGAACTATGGATCCATATTCTAAATGCAAACGAGGAAGAATAATGTCTTAAGGTAAAAGAAGAATAGAACCTTGAGGATTTCATAGATGACATGAAAATTGGAAGAAATTTGAGGTGTCTTCCCATGTCGATGATTTAGCAGATAGGCTGCCTACTTGGTCGCACTCAAAGTTCAAATCATCTTCAAAGAGTGACCCTATATCGTTTGTAAATGTCATAAACCGGGATCCTTTGGCATTCCCGGGAATCAAAACCAACCTGAATCAAGCAATGCGTCGGGTCTCATATCTGCTGATAAAATTTCTTCCTTGTCTTTGAATCCTGCTGAGAAGACGATACTAAATAAAATTTCATTTGCATTAACCAGAAAATAAGGAATATTGGATAATGTCTTTAGCACAAAGGAGTAATGTAATTTCCTCTCTACAAAAGTCAAGCAATGAACTTACAAAATTTGTAAGGTAGTCCTATTTGGTGAATCAATTTTGCTAAAATTATCATATGATAATCCATAGAAGTTTATAAAGGTTGATGAGTCTAACGACATATATATCAAGCGGAAGATAACACTAACTTCATTATTACTGATCAAAAGCCATCATTACTCATCATAACCATGGATTCACACAAGATATCAATATAGTGTGAAAGAACTTTTTTGCAGATGCAACATCAATGTAAAGAGAGACAATAAAGAGGAAAACCACTTACCACCACTCAACTTCAGGAATTGGGTCTTTTGGCTTCTCTTTAGTGATAACTCTCTCTCCTATCTCTATCAAGTTGGGATTTATATTAGGCTCAGCTTTTGCCTTGGCCAATTGTGCTTGCTTAGTTTTCAGCTCTTTTTCTTGAGCATATCCAAATTGACTCTGCAAAGGTTTTGAAACATAATTCAGATCAGCCACGAAAATATACTTCATCTTCTCTATTTCTTATAGTTTATAATCAATGTGTAATCATTTCCTCTTAAAAATGACCTTAGAAGAAGAAGAAAAATACGTACCTTCAATTTGATGATCTCTGCATCTCTAGACCATTTCCCTTCGTCTACAAATTGGAAAGTCATCCTCTTGGGTCGGCGAATTTTGTTATTGTCAAGACCCATCCTAGGATCCACCTCCATTTCTGGCTTAAAGATTTGGAATGCATCTTTCTTTTGCTTGTTAATATTCACCTAAAGAAAAGTATTGAAACACAATCAGTAAGTGATGCCAACAAACTACATAAAGCAATTTAAATCAGGGGAAAAAAACAACCAACCTTCAAAGTGCTGAGAGTATTTATCTTAGGCACATTCACAACATTTCCCTCCTTTTTTCAACTTCCCGACCTAGTGCATCAAGACGAAGAACAGGAGCTTTTGCAGGCTTTGGAATCATAGAGACATCCTGGGGCATTTGTCCAGGAAAGAAGTTTATTATGGGAGCAAATTGGGGATCTTGACGGAATCCCATTTTTGCAGCAAGTTCATGTGCACGTTTTACAGCTTCAATTTTTGTAGCATCTATGCCACCTATAGACTTAGCAGCACCAGCATTAGTCAGACTATCTGGCATTTGTGTAGATGCATTTAAATTAGCAGATACAGATGGTGTTGGCAGTACACCAGCACTTGATCGTGAAGCCTCCTCCTTTGAACATGATTGTAGTCGGCTGATTTCAGTTTTTGAACCAGCAACCTCGTTCAATCTGCACATAAGCGCATCATTCTGCAAGGACGAGAATGACAGTAAGTTGCTAGAGCATAGACAGGTGAAAATAGAACAATATCTCAAATGATGTTTACCTGTAATATGACAACAACTCTTCAACTTGAGAGCTTTCAAGCTTCGAACGCGGGCAGCCATGGCGGATAATGGTCATTGTCAAGATCAAGTGGCAATCTCAAGTCAACCGTCTCCAATTGGGAGTTGCAATTGAGAATGAAATCAAGCAAACCGGTTCTACTACCACCATCATACCACCAAACTGAGCAAGACAACATCAACAATGGACCTACAAGCCCTCAATTCGACCTCCACCACCCCTCGTAAGCAATCCTGAATTGCGATAAGGCATCTCCGACCTCCTTGCAGCTCCCAAGCTCCGCCAAAGCCACCCAAATCCGACGACAGAGCCTCCGATCCATGCGACGCTCAGGCTCTGGATCCGCAGCTGCTAATGACCTCCGAAGCGGAGCAATTGATCGACCGAATGAGAGCCAGTGAGAGAAGAAACGGTAAGTTATAAGTCAGAGAGGGAGGGGAAGTGCGATAGGAAGGAGAAATCGAGTGGCCTGGAGAGGGAAATGGAGAGGGGGAGTAGGTAGGGTTTGTAGGAGGAGAGTGATACGAGCAAAAAAATCTATGGTGAGGCCGAGGGTGAGCTTGCAATCGGAGATGGAGATGGACATGGATGTGAGGAGCCGGCGGAGGAGCGTTTAGAGTCGGAGAAGATGACGAATATGGCAGCGTGTAGATGTGCAGCTTGTTATATGGATGGTCACATTGTTTTAATCTAACGGCTGATAGTCGTTCTCACGGGAACGAGAGTTCTCTCCTAAGAGTGGTTCAGGTGAGAACCAATCCTTAGGAGAGAACTCTCGTTCCCGTGAGAACCACTATCAACCGTTAGATCCAAGATAATCCAACGGTCCATGTTATAAGGTTGAACATCTGCGCGCTTCTTCGTCTGTCATATTCTTCTTCGACTCTCCACCGCTCCTCACCTCCATCTCCGACTGTGACCTCACCATCCTCGTCCTCCGCTTCCTCTGTTTCTACACCGCTCTCTTCCACCAATGCACTTTACCTGAATCTCGTATTTTGGTCAAAACACCACAACCTTGCCATCACCGCCTTCACATTCCTCTCCCAGAAGCCACATCTCGCCGATCCTTCTACGCCGTAGTCTTAACATCCTCCTCTCCCCGCCCTATCCTTGCACTGGAAGCCTGCTCTACCAACAAAACTGGCGAAATCCAGTCGCAAATATACATTCTGTCATCCCTATTTTTCTTAAGGCGATGTATTAGGGCCTCCTGCAGCTTCTACAAAACAGCTCCAACGATATGTTTTTTGAATTGTTTTTTCATGTTTATGATTTTCTTTTCAACTGAAATGGGTTGCCGATTAAATGTGTTCAACATACTATTTGGAATTCATAGTGCACACAAGGTATTTGATAAAATGCCAAAGAAAGGCATTGCTTTTGTTTGGGTCTTCTATTTAGTATTTTGTAAGGTTGATCTAATTTGCGGAATACTGGATTGTAGACAAGCCTTTCATTGAAATGTTTGAGCATTAAATAGTTGCTTCAGAACAAAAAATGATCATCCTTCATGTAGAATTGCAATCTGTTAGTGTTGCTGCTATAGATATTCATAGGGTATGCAATGGACATATTTTTTTACCCAAGATCTGTTGGATGGAGTTTGTTGATGGGGTCGTCATTAGTTTTAATTTGGGGTTCTAGAAGGGTTGATTTGGAGAGTCTACTTCAGAGTTTGCAAAAGCTTCATGTCAGATTGTATTATAAGGTTAGAACTTGAAATGATTGATGAGCTTATTGTTTGATTTAATCTTGAGTTTGTCTAATTTAATTTGATTAGAGTGTATTAACCTGCAATTGTGGCATTATTGGTGAACTGAAAATTTGGCTATATTTTGGTACAATGTAGGATACAGATGTTGGAATTTGGAGCAGGATATTGTAGATTAGTTGGAGTTTTGAAATAGTTAGAGTTTTGCATATAAGATCCCAATCTAGGAGATCAACACGTAATTAAGAATACACCTTTGATTTGTGTGGCAAAGTCTGTTTCTCCTGGGTTACCTCAAATCTTAGAAGAATTGTAAAAAACTGAGAAATCTTACACAAGTACTCTTTGAACAACTATGATGCAGAATTTATCATTCTAGTATGCTCAACAATTTTTGGCACTATCTACAAAATATTCACACTGACTCCTCAAGATGAATTTTGGCCTTTGTTGTTCATCATAATCGTGACAAAATTAGGATGTGTTGTGAATGAATTTTGGCCTTCGAAATGTATTGGACTCAACTTGAAATTTTTCTAAACCGAAAGACGCTCTTCTTATCCAAAGTTTTCTCAATATGATCTGAAGAATTATATGATTGTTTGTTCAATCTTGTCTATTTTGTTAATCGTAAAGACGGTTTTTTAAACTGAAGTTTTCTCTATATGATCTGCTGGTTAAAGAAGCGAAGAGGTTTTGTTGATTGTGTGGTGTTGCTATCTGGAACCCAAGCAAGTTACATGGTTGAACTAGACCGACTGCTTTCGACTCGTTTGTTGATGCCATAGACTCGGATGCTCCTGGGGCTAAAGAGTATGTCCATATTTTCTCTATGAAGGCTGCTCTCTAGTTTTAGTAGTAGGAGAAACTGATGAAATCTTAAGAATTATTATTTTGATATTCTTGTTAGGCAGAAGGATATGATGTGATATATGGAGGGTTGGGCATGAGACAGTTTCGATCAGTAGGTATACCTAATTTGACAAGAGAGATTGGATACGATGCCAAATTCCGCCTACAACCGATCTACAAGGCCACATGGAACTTCTCCCTTTCCCTCATCAATACATTCATCTCTTTTTGGTTTTGTATGTAGGGTCCACATGATAATCATATGGGAATCGAGTATCACTGGGAAATCCAAATGCTAACCCAAGTGGAGCACATGAATTTGGTCCAACTCCATGGATTCTTGGAGGAAGGAGATGAAAATCTTCTTCTGGTCGAATACGTTCCCAGTGGAAACCTTAGAGAGCACTTAGATGGTATGAATAAATGCCTACTTGATTTCAAAGCATATCATGGTGCATGGATGATGGATGTGATCTTCACTTATTTCTGCATGTAAGAGAGGTGATGTTCTTGACTTCTCTGTGAGGCTTGACATAGCAATCGACATTGCACATGCCATTACTTATTTTCACACATACACAGGTTTGTAGAATACAGTTCTACAAATTTAACAAAAGCTCGCTGCTAACACATAAATTAAAATTGTGTCTTGATCCTATGGTTGCTAACTTCATGAAAGTTTTCTGCAGTCAAAAGATCTATAGGTTTCTGTTTCCAACTGTTTGTTATTATCACTTATGCTCAAGTTTTTTCATGTTAATAGAACAATATATTGTTCTCAATGCAGGTACTCTATGATGGAGATGGGCTTGGACTCTCCTGGCCTCCCAATGTGGGGATGCTTACCGATCTTCACATGAAGAGATGTAATCTTACTGTCCCGTTTTTGGTATTACTGTTATAGATTTTGTACTGCATGCTGAGTAATATCTTCTGGTAGGTGAGGAGACCCTTTTCCAGTTTGTATATGCTTTGAAGACAAAGCAGGAGTTTGGAGAAGAAGCAGAGGCGCTCTGGTTTGATTTCAGCCGGAGATGGTTCACTCTCATGCACTCAACTAGGCCCTTCATCATCAAAGACTTCCAAGAACTAGCAGATCATGTAGAATACTTTAAAAAACTAAGATTCGATTCACACATCATAGCTTTCTATTTTAAAATTGTATGCTCATGTTGACTCCAACGTGTTGGTATTTTGAATGGAAGTTCTATATCATTGTTACTGCTTGTTGAGCAAATTGGTTCTTACTTGTTTTCCTAAGGTTATGAAGTTTCCAAATATGCTTTGTGCTAGGTTGGTAAATTAAGTAGATTTGCATCTTTCTTGTACATAATTTATGTTCTTATTAAGCCTTGTGACTACAAGTGTAAACTTAAAGTTTGCGTATAAGATCCCAATCTAGGAGATCAACACGTAATCTAGGAAAAGTAACTAGAGATTTAGATTTTGCAGATTATTCATCGTGTTTGCAAATTCAGATTGTTAAAACTATGCATCGATTAAAATCCCACACTAGTTGGCCTATCATGTTGGCCTTTTGTTCATGCTCTGGGAAATATGTGCACCGTTGGCAAACAAGGCATCTCACTTCAATGTTGGCTCATTATGTTGGCCATTTGACACGAAAAAAAACACTAAACAAGTGAATTGCATACTAAGTGAATTGTAAATTGCATATTAACTGATTTTTGAATTGCATATCAAGTGTTTACTGAATTGCATTTTAAGTGATCTCTGATTGCATACCAAATGTTTTCTTAATTGAATATTAGTTGAATTATGAATGACATACTAATTGATTTGCAAATATCATATTAAGTATTTCCTCAATTGCATACCAAATGAATTTTGAATTGCATACTATGTTATTTTTGAATTACATACCAAGTGTTTTCTTAATTGCATACTAAGTGATTTTTGAATTGTATACCAAGTACTTTCTGAATTGCATACTAATTTAATTATGAAATGCATACTATTTGATTTGCAAATTGCATATCAAGTGTTTCTTGAATTGCATAAGAAGTGAATTTTGAATTGAATATTAAGTTATTTTGAATTGCATACCAAGTATTTTCTGGATTGCATACCAAGTGATTTCTGGATTGCATACCAAGTGATTTTTGAATTTCATATAAAGTGTTTTTTGAACTGCATACTAAGTGATTTTTATATTGCATACCAAGTGTTTTCATGGATTGCATACTAAGTGATTTCTGAATTGCATATCAAGTGTTTTCTGAATTGCATACTAAGTGATTCAAAATTGCATATCAAGTATTTTTTAAATTGCTTACTAATTGAATTACAAAATAATTTGCAAATTGCATATCAAGTGTTTCTTGAATTGCATATTAAGTGAAATGTGAATTGCATACTAAGTTATTTTTGAATTACATACCACATGTTTTTTGGATTGCATACTAAGTGAAATGTGAACTGCATACCAAGTGTTTTTGAATTGCAAACGAAGTGATTTCTGAATTGCATACCAAATGTTTCTTCGAGCCGTTCCACATGACTTTCTAGTGCACGCCACGTGCTTTTAGGAGCAATTCCACATGACTTTCTTTGATCCACCTCAAATTCTTCTCCGATCCACCACACATGATTTTCTTTAAGCTCCATACGCGCTTTTCCTAAACATGTCATGTTCTTTTCCTAAACACGCTATGTTCATCTCACGAGGCACCCGCTAGCTTTTTTGGGACACAACACGTTCTTTTTCTAATCACGACTTGTGCTTCTCTTAGCCACATCACGTACTTCTTTGATCCACATCACATGCTTCGCGTGAAGCACCTTAAGTGCTTTTCTTTTATCTCCATACATGCTATTCTAGTGCACCATACATGAATTGCATTCTTAGTTATTTGTGAATTGCATACCATGTGTTTTTGAATTGCATACTTAGTTATTGTGAATAGCATACTCATTTATTTTTGAATTGCATACTCAATTTTTGTAAATTGCATACTCAGTTTTTGTGAATTGCATATTCAGTTTTTGTGAATTGCATACTCACTTATTGTGAATTGCATACTCACTTATTTGTGTATTGCATACTCAATTTTTTGTGTATTGCATACTCAATTATTTGTGTATTGCATACTCAGTTTTTGTGAATTGCATACTCTGTTTTTAGAATTGCATACTAAGTTATTTGTGAATTGCATACTAAGTTTTTGTGAATTGCATACTCTCCAAGTCAAGTCACATGCTTTTCTTAGCCACACTACGAGCTTCTTCGAGCTACACACGTGCTTTTAGGAGTCATGCCATGTGCATCTCCTAAGGCACGACACATGCTTTTTCGAGGCACACATGTGCTTCTTCGGGCCGCGCAACATGTTTTTATAGGACACACCACGTGCTTTTCGGAGTCACGTCACATACTTTTTCGAGGCACGTAACTAAAAAATTGTCCAAAAAAACAAATAAAATGCATTTCATATGCATCTCATAACACATAATATATGCATTTCATAATATATTGTATATTTGTATATGCATTTTTGAAAATTAAATGTAAGCCTCAAACTTGTGTTTTTCTAAAAGCAAGTTATTTGTGAATTGAATACTCGGTTTTTGTGAATTGCATACTGAGTTTTTTGTGAATTGCATAATCAATTTTTGTAAATTGCATACTCAGTTTTTACGAATTGCATACTCAACTATTTGTGAATTGAATATTCAGTTTTTGTAAATTGCATACTCAACTTTTGTGAATTGAATATTCAGTTTTTTTGAATTGCATACTCAGTTTTTTTGAATTGCATACTTAGTTATTCGAAATTGCATAATCAGTTATTAGGAATTGCATACTCTTAAAAAATAATTTGAGATTACCCTTAAAACAAAACCATTTCTTTGGCATCAATTTAACGCTATTTCTTTGCTTCACCCTTTTTTTTATCGGAGGTTTACCCTTAAAAAAGGGAATTATTAAAGATTAGCTTAAATTATCACTTGATACACATGACTGAATTCTAAAACTTTGAGAGTCCAAAACTTTCAGAGTAACCGGTGAGGACTGTATCATGTCAAATACAATATCACTGTCAAATACACACACAAAACGAACATGTCCAATAACAACAACTATAACAAAAGAAAAAAGATGTACTCTGGACACAAATTGAGGCAAATGGGTCTTGCAATACAGATACAAATCTTGCAACCAGAATACTACAAGATTAAGATGATCTTAATATGAACATCTGTTTCCATACCAGAAATTGGATTTCAGAACAAAGACATTCACTACTAAGTCCTACCAATAGACATCCTGAACCAAATAGCACGAATGAACCTTTTCTGTTTTTCTCCATAGACATTCACTACTAGGATCCGTAAACATAGAGTCTGCATCTTCTTCATTCATCTTTCTTCTCCTCAAGCTCAACAGCTTCCTTGAGATCTTCTTCCTCTGCAGATTCTGGTGCAGGAATGTCAAGGTCGGGAGTGGGCCCACTAGGAGAGGGTTCATCCAGCTTCTTAACGGTCCCGACCTTGATGTATTTTCTCATGACCTTGATGTATTGGTATGTCCTTTTTGGGTTATCTTTGCGTTTTGATAACACTTCTATATATCTGACAAAGCGAATCTTTTTACCTGAGCTCTTATAGTCGCTAAGCCTCAGGACATCCCTTCAGCTTTTCTTCTGCATGGTTGTTGTAGAAAACTTCTTGTTGTAGAGATGATCTGGGCATGACGTGGTCGCCATTTTTGAATTTCTTCCGCGATGTGAGCCTCTTTTATGCTCATTGCGGAGGACATTAAGCACTGCACATGTAGAGAGGCGTTTAGTACTTGGTATTTATTCTTTAGATGGTTAAGAACTTTTAAAGGACGCGTGAGTCATGATGTGAATGGAGTTTGCTGGGTGAAGGTCCTTGCCTCTCAGCCCAGCAAACTACCTTTGCGAGGAAAGCGAGACTTTTCACCTCCCCCCTATCGCTTTTATCTCACCACGTGGGTTGGTGTGTGTGCACCAGCCCAGCGTTCACGTCTTTTTGCGACCTGGTGGGGTTTTTTTTTTTTTTTTTAGCCTAGCCCAGTGAAGTGGACTCATGGCGGGTGAGCTCATTGGCGTAAACCCGTCCATGCTTTCGCGACCAAGGAGAGTTTTTAAGCTCAACCTTGGAAGTTGGACACGCGACCTGGGGGTTTTTTTTAGCCCAGCCTAGTGAAGCAGACTCATGGCGGGTGAGCTCGTTGGCGTAAACTCGTCCATGCTTTCGCGACCAATGAGAGTTTTTTAGCTCAACCTTGGAAGCTGGACACGCAACCTGGGGTTTTTTTTTATCCCAGCCCAATGAAGCGGACTCATGGCGGGTGAGCTCATTGGTGTAAACCCGTCCATGCTTTCGCGACCAAGGAGAGTTTTTTAGCTCAACCTTGGAAGCTGGACACGCGACCTGGGGGTTTTTTTTAGCCCAGCCTAGTGAAGCGGACTCATGACGGGTGAGCTCGTTGGCGTAAACCCGTCCATGCTTTCGCGAACAAGAAGAGTTTTTTAGCTCAACCTTGGAAGCTGGACAAGCGACCTGGGGGGGTTTGTAGCCCAGCCCAGTGAAGCAGACTCATGGTGGGTGAGCTCGTTGGCGTAAACCCGTCCATACTTTCGCGACCAAGGAGAGTTTTTTAGCTCAACCTTGGAAGCTGGACACGCGACCTGGGGGTTTTTTTTAGCCCAGCCCAGTGAAGCGGACTCATGGCGGGTGAGCTCGTTGGCGTAAACCCATCCATGCTTTCGCGACTAAGGAGAGTTTTTTAGCTCAACCTTGGAAGCTGGACACGCGACCTGGGGGGGTTTTTTAGCCCAGCCCAGTGAAGCGGACTCATGGCGGGTGAGCTCGTTGGCGTAAACCCGTCCATGCTTTCGCGACCAAGGAGAGTTTTTTAGCTCAACCTTGGAAGCTGGACACGCGACCTGGGGTTTTTTTTTAGCCCAGCCAAGTGAAGCGGTCTTGACGACTTTTGTCTTTTTGAGTTGAATCGCTACCTTTTTAGGTGGACGAGCATTGGTCGACCAGGCTGTGATACTTATTCTTTGGTAACCCAGAATCGCGTGCTAACGAATTGCTGGTTCCACAACCTGTACTTATCATGCCATAGTGATCGACTGTTTTAGGGTCTTGAGGTGATAAGAATTGTGATCAGGGATAAGAAAAAATTCTGCTAAAATTTGCTAAGCGTACCTGGGTTTTGTGGGAGGACTAGGCATAGAAGCAACGAAGTCGCATCACGTTCCAAGAGTTGGCAACGTGATTCCCGGAGTGATCTTTGAGACGATATGCCCCGGGTGCGACTTGGCGATCTATAATGTAGGGTCCTTCCCAGTTGGGGTCGAGCTTTCCTCCTTCTGTCTTGTGGAGCACGAGGTCTCCTCTGGCAAACCCCCTTATCTTAACGTGCTTGTTATAATATTTCGCGACGCTGGCTTTATGATTGGCCGCTCTGATAGTTGCCAGGTCGCGAGTTTCTTCCCGCATCTGCAACTCTAGCTGCATTTTTTCGTCATTGTCAACCGAGTTATACTGAATGACGCGGTCCTTAGGCACAATGAACTCGACTGGCATTGTGGCTTCTACTCCATAACGAGAGCAAAAGGTGTTTCCCCGGTTGCTTTCTTTACTGTGTTCTGTTTGCCCAAAGTACTAGAGGTAACACTTCGGCCCACTTGCCTTTGGAGCCTTCTAACCGCCTTTTCAGGTCCATGACAATAATTTTGTTCACAACCTCTACTTGACCATTGCAATGCGGGTGAGCGACTGGCGCGATTCTTAAAGCGATCCCCATGTCACTACACCACGCGAGTAGTTGTGGCGAATTGAATTGTGGTCCTCTGTCGGTTACGATCTCGTGAGGGAGGTCGTATCTGCAATTGTTATTCCTCCACAGGAACCTTTTAACTGCCGGGACGGTAGTACTCGCGAGAGCCTCGGCTTCGATCCATTTGGTGAAATAATCAACTGCTACAATGATGTACTCCAGTTGACCAGGTGCTTTTGGCTTGAAAGGTCCTAACAGATCTAGCCCCCACATCGCGAACGGACAGGGGCTAGACATTATCTGTAACTCTACACCTGGTTGATGGGAAGCTAGGGCAAAATACTGACATGGCTTACAGTTCTGCGACTCGCGTTTTCCGTCTTGTTTCATGGTGGGCCAGAAGCTCCCTTGTCTTAATGCTTTGTAGACCATAGGTCTCCAACCTGCGTGGGTTCCGCACAACCCCGCGTGCAGCTCTCTTATAAGCACATCACTGTCTCTCTTTGACAAACACCTGAGCTCGCGTGGCCCGTACCACTTTTTGTAGAGTCTCCCGCGACACATGTAGAAACGCGCAGCCATAGAGACAAGTTTTCTCATTTCTTTTGGATCCAAGGGTCCGGCTCCGTTTGCAAGATATTGAATTATAGGGGTGCGCCAGTCACTGACTGGTTCGTCTATCTCCATCAGCTCCACCTGATTACTAACGACGCTCTCAGACTTTACCAACAAGAAATATTGGCTCTTTCCATCCTTGAAAATAACAGTAGAATTCCCATCGAGATGTTCCATATTCGCGTACTGAGCTTGGGAACCTCGCTTCGCGAGTTCATTGGCTCGCGTGTTTTCCTCCCTCGAGATTGCCTCAATCTCGAAATGCCTGAATAATGAAATCAAGGTAGTAGCCCTTGCGTGATATCTGGGGAGTTGCCTGTCCGGGCTTCGTAGGTCCCCTTGATCTGATTCACAACAATCTGAGAGTCGCAAAGACACTTCACCAAGTGAATGCTCGCGTGAATCGCAATTCCAATCCTGCGATGAGCGCTTCATATTCTGCTTCGTTATTAGTGGCTTTGAATTTTAATGCGATCGCGTGGTCGACCTTATCCCCGGCTGGGGATGTCAAGACGACCCCCACCCCGCAACCATTTACATTTACCGCCCCGTCAATGTGCATAACCCACGCGGGGTCCTCTGGAGCTATATCATTTCTTTCTAACTCTCTGAAACTTGTCTCAACAATGAAATCAGCCAAAGCTTGCCCTTTGATGGTGGGTCGCGGTCTATAGACTATGTCAAATTCGGTCATCTCAATCACCCACTTTGCGAGCCTTCCGGAGGTTGTTGGTTTATTCATGAAAGATGGGAGTGGTAAATCTGTCAACACCTCGATGGGGTGAGCGTGAAAATAAGGTCGGAGCTTACGAGCGGCTGTTATCAACGCGAGTACTGTTTTCTCAACGGGTGAATATCTGGTCTCGGCCGACAGAAGTGCTTTACTGGCGAAATAGACAGGGACCTGCTGTTCCCTTACCAATACTGTGCTAACAGCACGCGTACCCGCCGCGAGGTACAGTTGTAAGCCTACTCCAGGCACTGGTGACACAAGTGTTGGGAGTTTATCCAGGTGTTCTTTGAGGCTTATAAACGCCCTTTCGCACTCCTCAGTCCATTCGAAGCTTTTTGGCTTCCTTAATATGTCGAAGAAAGGGAGGCTACGTTCCGCGAGTTTGGCGCAAAACCTCCTGAGGTAGTTAACCTTCCCTACAAACCTTTGGACATCGTGAGTGGATCTTGGCGGTTGTAGATCTATTACAGCTTGGACCTTGTCTGGATTGACCTCGACGCCGCGTGCGCTGATCTGAAATCCCAGGAATTTGCCCTCGGTGACCCCGTAGACACATTTCTCGGGATTAAGGCTCATACCGTACCTTCTCAGAGTCTCAAAAACATTTGTCAGGTCGCGAGCGTGATCTGCCTGCTTCTTGCTCTTAACTACTATATCATCAACATAGGCCTCCACGGTGTCATCCCTTTGCTCGCTAAAGATCATGTCCACCAGCCTCTGGAATGTGGCTCCCGCGTTCTTCAAGCCAAATGGCATTACCTTATAGCAGAAGGTTCCCTTGTCTGTTATAAAAGTTGTGTGCCTCGAGTCGGCTGGATTCATCATGACCTGGTTATACCCCGAGTACGCGTCCAGAAAACTCAGCGCCTCATGACCTGCGGTGGAGTCCACTAACTGGTCGATAGAAGGTAACGGGTAGCTGTCTTTGGGGCATGCCTTATTGAGACTAGTGAAATCTACGCACATGCGCCATTTTCCTGTCCCCTTAGGATTTTTCTCTACCATTACTACGTTTGACATCCACGTCGGGTATTGTACTGGCTTAACAAACCCTGCTTTTAACAACTTCGCGAGTTCGACAGCAGCGGCCGCGTTCTTTGGTCCTGCCTGCTTTCGCTTTTTTTGTCTACGCGGCTTAACCTCTGGACTGATGTTCAGGGAGTGAGTCATTACGCCCGCAGGAATCCCCTTCAAATATTTTGGCGTCCACGCGAACACATCCCGGGAGCGGGCGAGCAAGGTCTCAATTTCTTGCACAACTTTCTGGTCCAATCTTCCTCCTATATAGAGCTTCTCCTCTTTGTTGAGGAATGGAGTGATCGTCTGCTTTTCAAACCCATCAAAATGTGGTTTGTGCCCCTCTTCTTCTTCACCAGTATCTTGCGACCTCGGAGAGGCACGTACCTCCAACTCGGCTTCATCACTCACGTGAGGCAACCCTGGAATAAATAACTGGTTGGCGAACAAGGCCTTGTTGCTGCCCTTTTCGGATGATGCGTAGCAGATGCGGCTCTCCTCTTTGTTCCCCCTCGCGACTCCTACTCCGGACGACGTTGGGAACTTAAGGCAAAAATGACAGATTGACACGACTGCTTCGAACTTGCACAGAGTCTCGCGTCCCAGTATCGCATTGTAGGAGGATGTTATCGGGATTACCACAAAGTCTATTTTTTCTGATCTTCTTGACCCGGTTTCCTCACCCAGGATGAGATCTAGGGTGACGACGCCCAGGGCCCTCACTTTGTCACCCGCGAAGCCTACCAGCGTGGTTTTAGTAGGCCTGAGCGTAGACTGATCAATGCCCATTTTCTCGAACGCGTCCCAGTATAGTATATCGGTCGAGCTCCCAGTGTCCACAAGAATCCTTTTCACAAGTTTGGTTCCGATTTGAGCATGAATGACTAGTGGGTCAGCGGCCTCAACGGCCCAGGTATCTACCTCCTTGTCGCTTAAGACAAGCGTGTAAGGCTCAGATTGCGGTCTGGCGATGCTATAAACTGGCTTTCCCTGAGGCTTGGGTGAGTTGTTTATGAGCCTTTGCTCTCGTTTTCCTAGAGGATAGGGTTCATGGCGGCCTGCGATTGTTCCTACATTGCCATCTAGGAGAGGGAAGTTCTGGTTTGGATGGCGATTGGGACCCTGATTCTGGTCATTCCTCGCGGGGGTTTGTTGCCTTATCTCATTCTGATTTCTACCTCCGCCTCTACCTCTTACCCCCCCTCTTGGGTTGCCGCGACCCCTGTCACCATTTCCTCTCTGAGCAGTCAAGACTTCATGTTCTCTCGGGTGGTGAGGTCGCGACCTGCATTCTTCTGTAGGGTGAGTATCCACCCTGTGGTACTCACACCATATTGCTGGCGCGTGGCGACCACAGCCGCGATCCCCCCCCCCTTTGACCCTCGCGACGGTTATCCTGCTCGGCTACAAAATTCTACGAGTGAAATTGATTCTGATCATGATTCTGGCCCCTGAACTGCTTCTCCCCCTGACCCTGATCTTGAATCTGCCAACCGGGCACTCGCGAGTCACTCTGTTCCTTTCCCTGATTACCCTGATGGCGCTTGTTACCCCAGTTCTGGTTGTCTTTCTTTTGACCCTGAGCAAACTTATTCTGATTGTTTCCTCTCGACGCGGAACCTTAGTGTGCTTCCACGTTAATTTCTATATACGCTCTCTCGAGCATGCCCTGGTAATCTAAATCTTTCTTGCGGTATACGTACTGCTTGAAGGAGCTTCCATCTGTGAGACCGTCCAGGAATGCGACCCGAGCAGTTTTGTCATGAAAATCTTCGGCCTCTAAGATTTTTTCTGAGAACCTCTTGACATAACCCTCTAGTGATTCGTTTGGTCCTTGTTCGACACCCACTACTTCTTGCATAGTCACTTTTCTTTTCTTTGAGGACCCAAAGTGCAACAAGAAACTCTTTTCTAGATCATCGAAAGAATGGATACACCCTGACGGTTGGTTAAGCATCCAGGTCATGGCGGGACCCGCGAGAGTGTCTGGGAAGCCTTTGCACATTGTGGCTTCATCAGGGCACCTTGCGAGCATAGCATATTTGTAGCGTGCCAGGTGCTCGCTGGGATCTTCTTTGCCGTTGTATTCTTTGATAACAGGGAATCTAAAATCAGGTAGAGGAACTGACCTGACTATGTGGTCCGCGAAAGTAGTTGGGCCGAACAAGGCTGACGGGTTAACGGATGGATAGGCCTCGTAAGCCTGTCGTGGATAGGCTGTCTGGTTGTAATAAGGTTCCCCCTCATACTGGTAGCGAGAAGGTCCTCGCTCGGCTCGAATCCCATATCCCCTCGTCTCGGTTCTTCCTCTGTAAGATTGGTTCTCTATGTAGCTCGCGGGAGCTTGATTCAAATCAAACCTGCTAGGGTGACTAGCCCTCTCACGTCCCTCGACCCCGGGTCTACGCGATACTGAGATCCTGTCGTCGGGTATGTGCTCAGCACTCTCCTCTGCGACAGGTTGCTCCCGATCACCCTGATTCTGCTCTTGCTCGCGGGCCTCAGCCCTTGGTTGCTCTTGGTTTTGACCCCCGCCCGTGCTTCGTCACAACGCCTGAAGGAAAGCGCGATACTGGACCAGCGCGGGTCCTACCAGAACAATCTCTTCCTCGTCTACGCGTGGAAGGGGTGCCCGCATGTTGTTTACCTCTTGCTGCGTTCTCGTCTGGAGAGGGGTGTTGTTAACGGCACCACTTCCCTCACCACCAGTATTCATCCTCAGTCTGTCGGCTAAATATCATAAACACGCGGAACTTTGTAGTAAGCCTTACTTGCGCGAGGAGGTCCCCACGGTCGACGCCAGTGTTGGAGCCCAGAAATTGTAGTCTCGCGATACAACAACTTGTATACTGTACTTCACCCGATCAAACTTAGCCCTTCGTCATCTTATCCCCAAGAACCAACCTTGTTCTTGAGCCCTGAGGTACCTGCACAACCAAACTAGGAGGGTGTGGCTCTGGATTTGGCTCTCCGACGCTCAAGTTAGCAAATGTTCAAATAAGAAATCAAAGACAATGCATTTTGACACAAAAGCAAGAGAGAATAGGAAGTAAGCCAATGAAATGGAGAACTCAAAACACCATCTGAAGCTTATCAAGCTCTTTACTACAAACACCCAAATAACCTCAGAAATCACTCATTTCAACATCAAAAGCTCGATTCCAACACCGAGAGTCATAATCCAAGTGTTGATCGTCCACACGCCTCAAGAAGAAGGTCGTTTAGGAATATTGAAGCTCTGGATCGCTTCTGTGTTTTCAGATTTCGAGAGGAAGAAGAAAGGAGAATATTTCGGGTAAATGATGCTCTGTCCTTCTCTCTCCATTCGGTTACGCTCTTATACTCTCGCCAGGGGCCCACGCGGGTCAATTACCATTTTACCCCTCCGATACCTGATCTCGTCGGATCTCCTTTTTGAGCTCCGTATGCCTACGGGCCGCTTTTGTTCTTCTGGGCTGACTTCATGGGCCGTCCTTGGTCGTGTCTTCTGGACCTAATTCGATTCTCTTTGGGTTTCGCGAGCCCATCGAGAACCGGCTCCAACATCCAGCCCCCCAAGCTTTTATGCTGAATAGCCTAAGGCTTGGGTTTGTCTCCTTGAAGTCGCGTTCTCGATATGATCCCTTCTTTCGACTTGGTATGATCACATCGCGTATGAAGGTCGCGTTCGTGCCGACTAAATTTCTCGGAGCGACGTTTCAAATTCGAAAACCCTTACGAATTCTCGCGTTGGGCGCATGTTATCCACGTGTCGTCTTCTGATTGCATCTTCTCTTTCCAATTTTTCTTTATAAATACCCATCCTCGTCTTCCTCCTCTCAATCCGTCATAACCCTTCTTTGGTCTCTGTAAAATTTCGAATAAAACACTCCGCCGGTGTTCTCCTTTCTTCTCTACCGTCGTCCTCGCCGCCGTTCTCACCCGGTTTCCGATGGTAGGTTAGTCTATCGCTCTTCCTTTTCTTTTCTTCTTCGCAAAAGTTTGTTTTAGTTTGATTTTAGGGTTTTCTACAGATTCAACATTCGTGTTCTTCGTACTTGATAACTGTTGTCAGAGTTTTTGCTCGGGCTCCTCATTTTGACAGATCTCCCTTAGAGATTGTTTTCCCATTGGGTGTTTCCTGTGCCGGATTCTCTTTCCGACTCTTATTTTTCGAGACGTTGTCTAGAAAGATACACTTTTTTCGGTTAATTTCGCCATTTCAGACCTTCATAAGATTCTCCGTGTTCTTGGGCCTGGTTCATTTTGGTGTCGTTTTAATTTCTCCTTTGATCTTCCGAGTTTCAGTTTTTCCAGGGATTTCTTGTTTGTTCACTTCCCATCGCCTCGCGTTAATCCCCATCGCCTCGCGTTGTTCCCACTCGCGATGTTCTCCCCTTGTTTTCTCTTTCCATCCCTGGAAAACTGAATCTTACTTTGCCTATGCTTTCAGGTGGTGACGATTTCTCCGAACGTTCAGCTCAGGCTGAGTATTCGGGGCGCACAACAGTTCTTGTAGACGACCTCGCGTGACCGGCAAATCCAAACGGAGTAAGACGAAGAAGTCCAAGAAATCCAAAACCAGACTCCCATCTCGCGTGATTCAGGAGCGAGCCGAGACCGATTATGGTCAATTTTCTCGTTTCTTCTCCCATAAGAGGTCCTTACCCCACATAATAATAGAGAAACCCTTCCTCGCGGATCCGGGCCGAATAAGTATTCTAACGAAGAGAATAAAACACACTTGCACCTTAATTCCTAACACGGCCCATCGCAGCAGTCTTGGCTTTGACGATCTTCGCTATTTCACTATGCGATACCCTTTTCCTGAAAGAACTATTTTCGCCCTTCCCGACCACGAGGGCACTTCTCTTGACCAATACGGGCCCTTCTTCGCTTTAAGCAGGCAATCTTTAGAAGCTGGCTTCCGTCTCCCATGGACGTCCTTTCAGACTGAAGTGATGGCGGATTTAGGCTTCAGTCCTTCACAGATGCATCCAAACTTCTGGAGTTCGCTGATCGTATACACCGTGCGATGTCAGGATATTGGGATAGACCCCAATACGCCTCACTATGCTCTTATTAATTCATATAAGAAGAACTCTCGCGAGGATGGGTTTTATACCGCTCAAGCCAAGACTCCTAGTGCTTTTCGATTGCCTTCGAAGATTGATGGGTGGAAAACGTGTTGGTTCTTAGTTCGTCCCCCGCTTGGTTCCGACATTTATGTTCAAGTTCGTGAGCCTCATGCGAGAAAGGCTCGCTTCTTTCAAAAGGCGACTCGCGATAAATTCATTCGTGATTACAAGGATTATCCTGACAAAGCTGTTCAAAAATGATTTGAGCTGACAATCTCGGATGCCTTACTGGTTGCCAGGGGACTTAGCCTTAAAGCCCATGCTAGAGGTTCCTGTTCGTGTGTTTGCTCTTAGCGCTTGCGTTTTTAGTATGCTTACTTGTGTGGTTGTTTTTGCAGACGCTGACATGTTCTCCGATCTCCCGAATTTGGATGGGTTGGTTTTCGACGAGACTGGCTCCCTCACTCTCGCGACTCCTTCTCACAACATTCCTTCTGTTCCCGGCGTGACTATCACTTATCCTCCTCCTGCTGTATTGGAGTCGCCGGTTGAGGTCGCGACCACCGTTTCTGAGGAGGTCCCTCGGTCCAAGAGACCTCGCACTGTTTCAGACAAGGTGAGAGAAAAAACCACTGGGCCGGAGTCGTCACGCGACCGCCCATCTCGCGATAAGGGGAAACAAAAAGTGTCTGAGAGAAGTCGCAAAAGGACGACGGAAGTGGAGTTTGTTTCGTCTCCAGAGCCTACTGACTCTCCTGTTGTGAATCCTACTTTCATTCATGGTTTATCTACCACGCGCGCCTTCTTTACCTCAATTCCAACTACTTTTCCCCCTGAACCTAGCCTTTACGAGGAAGTCTCGGATAGACCTGGTGGCTTGTCTAAGTTACTCTTTGCGGTAAGTTTCGCGTTTTTATTTACTTCTTGTTTCTTTGGGGTCTTTTTAATCCCGGAGTTGGTCGTTTTGCAGGGGATGAGTATTATTGCGAGCGCAAGTCGGGGGGTGCTCGCGGCTAAGGATAAACTTAAAGAGTTGATGGAGGAGGACCAGTCGATCCGCGATGCTAATAGAGCGGCTAAGTCTCGTCTTACGGGAGAAAAGAAAGCTTTGGAGGTGGAGCTTTCGAAGGTTAATGCGCTATTGGAGTCTAAGGACGCGAAGACAAAAGAGCTGGAGGCACAACTTGCGTACGAGAGGTCCACCCACATCAACATCGTCACTGAATATAACACGCAAGTGAACGACCTCAAACAAGAGAATGAGAAACTTCACGCGACGATGTCCGAGAGAATTGCTTATGAGAGGAATATGGCAGTGGAAGAGTATTACGGCGGTTACCGTCAACGCGCTCGTGTGGATTTTTACAAGAATGTTGTCAACACGCTTCTCCTTTGCATGGTGAAGGTTCAGATGCGGAAGTACAAAGTCAAAGATTTCCCCTTCAGTGCCCAAGATCTATGTGGTTTTTCCACCGACCTTCCGAAGTATGAGCCCCCGGTGCCGGGAACCTTTATTGATGATGGGGATGCTCCACTCGAGGTTTGGGGTGTAACTCATCTTGCGCCTAAGAAAGGTATCGTTAAAGGTAAAGAGAACCAAGTTCCCAAGCCTCCTCTTCCGAAGATGGTCACTCTGCCTCCGCCCGAAAGCTTGGAATCTGCTCCTCACGCGTTGCCGAGTCCTCCATCTCTGGCCCTCTCTCCTCGTAAGAGAGAGGTATTCGCGCCCGATGCTCTTCTCGACACCATTCAACCCTTCCTGAAGCGTTCATGCTTAGATCAGGCGGGGGGGTCAGGATCGCGGGTGGTTGATGCTCAGGACGTCGTTGTGGATTTGGAGGCGGATAGCGTAGGGGATACAGGGACTGTTCCTGAGACTGTCGCAAAGTAATGTTTATTATTTCTGCTCGTCTTGTGTTTCGAACCTTCTGACACATGGCCTGGTGGTCTTTCAAACAATATATGCTTTTGGTGCAACTGTTTACGAGATTGGGCTCTTATGTATTTATACTTTTTAATGCGGCCATGGTTGTCGCGAGCTATATGCTCTTGTGCTCTCTATTTTGGGTTTTATTTATCCGTCTGCTTGTTTTGTACACACTTATCTCGCCTCATTCCCCTCTTTTTGTGTTTCGGAAAAATGCAGTAATTTTGCGAAAAATAAAACGTAAGAGATAAGTGTTTCATAACTACGATCCCTCTTATATAGTAAAAGATGAAACTGACGGTGTTACATAGGTTTTTTTGAAAGAATCATAAAGCATTGCAAACCATCCTCCTGTTAGCTATCGCACGAACTTTCCACGCGAGTCCTGTAAGGCAACGAGAGAGCCATGTACGCGTGGTTAGGTTACAAATATTATCTGTGTAACTGAGGGACATCCCTAAGCCTCAGGACATCCCTTGAGTTTTTCTTCTGCATGGTTGTTGTAGAAAACTTCTTGTTGTAGAGATGATCTGGGCATGACGTGGTCGCCATTTTTGAATTTCATCCGCGATGTGAGCCTCTTTTATGCTCATTGCGGAGGACATTAAGCACTGCACATGTAGAGAAGCGTTTAGTACTTGGTTTTTATTCTTTAGATGGTTAAGAACTTTTAAAGGACGCGTGAGTCATGATGTGAATGGAGTTTGCTGGGTGAAGGTCTTTGCCTCTCAGCCCAGCAAACTGCCTTTGCGAGGAAAGCAGGACTTTTCACCTCCACCCTATCGCTTTTATCTCACCACGTGGGTTGGTGTGTGTGCACCAGCCCAGCGTTCACGTCTTTTCGCGACCTGGTGGGGTTTTTTTTTTTTTTATCCCAGCCCAGTGAAGCGGACTCATGGGGGGTGAGCTCATTGGCGTAAACCCGTCCATGCTTTCGCGACCAATGAGAGTTTTTAAGCTCAACCTTTTAAGTTGGACACGCGACCTGGGGGGGTTTTTTAGCCCAGCCTAGTGAAGCAGACTCATGGCGGGTGAGCTCGTTGGCGTAAACTCGTCCATGCTTTCGCGACCAATGAGAGTTTTTTAGCTCAACCCTGGAAGCTGGACACGCAACCTGGGGTTTTTTTTATCCCAGCCCAATGAAGCGGACTCATGGCTGGTGAGCTCATTGGCGTAAACCCGTCCATGCTTTCGCGACCAAGGAGAGTTTTTTAGCTCAACCTTGGAAGCTGGACACGCGACCTGGGGGGTTTTTTTAGCCCAGCCTAGTGAAGCGGACTCATGACGGGTGAGCTCGTTGGCGTAAACCCGTCTATGCTTTCGCGAACAAGGAGAGTTTTTTAACTCAACCTTGGAAGCTGGACACGCGACCTGGGGGGGTTTGTAGCCCAGCCCAGTGAAGCGGACTCATGGTGGGTGAGCTCGTTGGCGTAAACCCGTCCATACTTTCGCCACCAAGGAGAGTTTTTTAGCTCAACCTTGGAAGCTGGACACGCGACCTGGGGGTTTTTTTTAGCCCAGCCAAGTGAAGCGGACTCATGGTGGGTGAGCTCGTTGGCGTAAACCCGTCCATGCTTTCGCGACTAAGGAGAGTTTTTTAGCTCAACCTTGGAAGCTGGACACGCGACCTGGGGGGTTTTTTTAGCCCAGCCTAGTGAAGCGGACTCATGACGGGTGAGCTCGTTGGCGTAAACCCGTCTATGCTTTCGCGAACAATGAGAGTTTTTTAACTCAACCTTGGAAGCTGGACACGCGACCTGGGGGGGTTTGTAGCCCAGCCCAGTGAAGCGGACTCATGGTGGGTGAGCTCGTTGGCGTAAACCCGTCCATACTTTCGCCACCAAGGAGAGTTTTTTAGCTCAACCTTGGAAGCTGGACACGCGACCTGGGGGTTTTTTTTAGCCCAGCCCAGTGAAGCGGACTCATGGCGGGTGAGCTCGTTGGCGTAAACCCGTCCATGCTTTCGCGACCAAGGAGAGTTTTTTAGCTCAACCTTGGAAGCTGGACACGCGACCTGGGGGTTTTTTTTAGCCCAGCCAAGTGAAGCGGTCTTGACGACTTTTGTCTTTTTGAGTTGAAGCGCTACCTTTTTAGGTGGACGAGCATTGGTCGACCAGGCTGTGATACTTATTCTTTGGTAACCCAGAATCGCGTGCTAACGAATTGCTGGTTCCACAACCTGTACTTATCATGCAATAGTGATCGACTGTTTTAGGGTCTTGAGGTGATAAGAATTGTGATCAGGGATAAGAAAACATTCTGCTAAAATTTGCTAAGCGTACCTGGGTTTTGTGGGAGGACTAGGCATAGAAGCGACGAAGTCGCATCACGTTCCAAGAGTTGGCAACGTGATTCCCGGAGTGATCCTTGAGACGATATGCCCCGGGTGCGACTTCGCGATCTATAATGTAGGGTCCTTCCCAGGTGGGGTCGAGCTTTCCTCCTTCTGTCTTGCGGAGCACGAGGTCTCCTCTGGCAAACCCCCTTATCTTAACGTGCTTGTTATAATATTTCGCGACGCTGGCTTTATGATTGGCCGCTCTGATAGTTGCCAGGTCGCGAGTTTCTTCCCGCATCTGCAACTCTAGCTGCATTTTTTCGTCATTGTCAACCGAGTTATACTGAATGACGCGGTCCGTGGGCACAATGAACTCGACTGGCACTGTGGCTTCTACTCCATAACGAGAGCAAAAGGTGTTTCCCCGGTTGCTTTCTTTACTGTGGTTCTGTTTGCCCAGAGTACTAGAGGTAATACTTCGGCCCACTTGCCTTTGGAGCCTTCTAACCGCCTTTTCAGGTCCATGACAATAATTTTGTTCACAACCTCTACTTGACCATTGCAATGCGGGTGAGCGACTGGCGCGATTCTTAAAGCGATCCCCATGTCACTACACCACGCGAGTAGTTGTGGCGAATTGAATTGTGGTCCTCTGTCGGTTACGATCTAGTGAGGGAGGCCGTATCTGCAGATGATATTCCTCCACAGGAACCTTTTAATTGCTGGGACGGTATTACTCGCGAGAGCCTCGGCTTCGATCCATTTGGTGAAATAATCAACTGCTACAATGATGTACTCCAGTTGACCAGGTGCTTTTGGCTTGAAAGGTCCTAACATATCTATCCCCCACATCGCGAACGGACAAGGGCTAGACATTATCTGTAACTCTACACCTGGTTGATTGGAAGCTAGGGCAAAATACTGACATGGCTTACAGTTCTGCGACTCGCGTTGTGCGTCTTGTTTCATGGTGGGCCAGAACCTCCCTTGTCTTAATGCTTTGTAGACCATCGGTCTCCAACCTGCGTGGGTTCCGCACAACCCCGCGTGCAGCTCTCTTATAAGCACATCACTGTCTCTCTTTGACAAACACCTGAGCTCGCGTGGCCCGTACCCCCTTTTGTAGAGTCTCCCGCGACACATGTAGAAACGCACAGCCATAGAGACAAGTTTTCTCATTTCTTTTGGATCCGAGGGTCCGGCTCCGTTTGCAAGATATTGAATTATAGGGGTGCACCAGTCACGGACTGGTTCGTCTATCTCCATCAGCTCCACCTGATTACTAACGGCGCTCTCAGACTTTACCAACCAGAAATATTGGCTTTTTCCATCCTTGAAAATGACAGTAGAATTCCCATCGAGATGTTCCATATTCGCGTACTGAGCTTGGGAACCTCGCTTCGCGAGTTCATCGGCTCGCGTGTTTTCCTCCCTCGAGATTGCCTCAATCTCGAAATGCCTGAATAATGAAATCAAGGTAGTAGCCCTTGCGTGATATCTGGGGAGTTGCCTGTCCGGGCTTCGTAGGTCCCCTTGATCTGATTCACAACAATCTGAGAGTCGCAAAGACACTTCACCAAGTGAATGCTCGCGTGAATCGCAATTTCCAATCCTGCGATGAGCGCTTCATATGCTGCTTCGTTATTAGTGGCTTTGAATTTTAATGCGATCGCGTGGTCGACCTTATCCCCGGCTGGGGATGTCAAGACGACCCCCGCCCCGCAACCATTTACATTTACCGCCCCGTCAATGTGCATAACCCACGCGGGGTCCTCTGGAGGTATATCATTTCTTTCTAACTCTCTGAAACTTGTCTCAACAATGAAATCACCCAAAGCTTGCACTTTGATGGTGGGTCGCGGTCTATAGACAACGTCAAATTCGGTCATCTCAATCACCCACTTTGCGAGCCTTACGGAGGTTGTTGGTTTATTCATGAAAGATGGGAGTGGTAAATATGTCAACACCTCGATGGGGTGAGCGGGAAAATAAGGTCGGAGCTTACGAGCGGCTGTTATCAACACGAGTACTGCTTTCTCAACGGGTGAATATCTGGTCTCGGCTGACAGAAGTGCTTTACTGACGAAATAGACAGGGACCTGCTGTTCCCTTACCAATACTGCGCTAACAGCACGCGTACCCGCCGCGAGGTACAGCTGGAAGCCTTCACCAGGCACTGGTGACACAAGTGTTGGGAGTTTAGCCAGGTATTCTTTGAGGCTTATAAACGCCCTTTCGCACTCCTCAGTCCATTCGAAGCTTTTCGGCTTCCTTAATATGTCGAAGAAAGGGAGGTTACGTTCCGCGAGTTTGGCGTAAAACCTCACGAGGTAGTTAACCTTCCCTACAAACCTTTGGACGTCGTGAGTGGATCTTGGCGGTTGTAGATCTATTACAGCTTGGACCTTGTCTGGATTGACCTCGATGTCGCGTGCGCTGATATGAAATCCCAGGAATTTGCCCTCGGTGACCCCGAAGACACATTTCTCGGGATTAAGGCTCATATCGTACCTTCTCAGAGTCTCAAAAACTTCTGTCAGGTCGCGAGCGTGATCTGCCTTCTTCTTGCTCTTAACTACTATATCATCAACATAGGCCTCCACGGTTTTACCCCTTTGCTCGCTAAAGATCATGTCCACCAGCCTCTGGAATGTGGCTCCCGCGTTCTTCAAGCCAAATGGCATTACCTTATAGCAGAAGGTTCCCTTGTCTATTATAAAAGCCGTGTGCCCCGAGTCGGCTGGATTCATCATGACCTGGTTATACCCCGAGTACGCATCCAGAAAACTCAGCGCCTCATGACCTGCGGTGGAGTCCACTAACTGGTCGACAGAAGGTAACGGGTAGCTGTCTTTGGGGCATGCCTTATTGAGACTAGTGAAATCTACGCACATGCGCCATATACCTGTCCCCTTAGGATTTTTCTCTACCATTACTACGTTTGACAGCCACGTCGGGTATTGTACTGGCTTAACAAACCCTGCTTTTAACAACTTCGCGAGTTCGACAGCAGCGGCCGCGTTCTTTGGTCCTGCCTGCTTTCGCTTTTTTTGTCTACGCGGCTTAACCGCTGGACTGATGTTCAGGGAGTGAGTCATTACGCTCGCAGGAATCCCCTTCAAATCTTTTGGCGTCCACGCGAACACATCCCGAGAGCGGGCGAGCAAGGTCTCAATTTCTTGCACAACTTTCTGGTCCAATCTTCCTCCTACATAGAGCTTCTCCTCTTTGTTGAGGAATGGAGTGATCGTCTGCTTTTCAAACCCATCAAAATGTGGTTTGTGCCCCTCTTCTTCTTTACCAGTATCTTGCGACCTCGGAGAGGCACGTACCTCCAACTCGGTTTCCTCACTCACGTGAGGCAACCCTGGAATAAATAATTGGTTGGCGAACAAGGCCTTGGTGCTGCCCTTTTCGGATGATGCGTAGCAGATGCGGCTCTCCTCTTTGTTCCCCCTCGCGACTCCTACTCCGGACGACGTTGGGAACTTAAGGCAAAAATGACAGATTGACACGACTGCTTCGAACTTGCACAGAGTCTCGCGTCCCAGTATCGCATTGTAGGAGGATGTTATCGGGATTACCACAAAGTCTATTTTTCTGATCTTCTTGACCCGGTTTCTTCACCCAAGATGAGATCTAGGGTGACGACGCCCAGGGCCCTCACTTTGTCACCCGCGAAGCCTACCAGCGTGGTTTTAGTAGGCCTGAGCGTAGACTGGTCAATGCCCATTTTCTCGAATGCGTCCCAGTATAGTATATCGGCCGAGCTACCCGTGGCAACAAGAATCTGCCATGATTCTGGCCCCTGAACTGCTTCTGACCCTGACCCTGATCTTGAATCTGCCAACCGGGCACTCGCGAGTCACTCTATTCCTTTCCCTGATTACCCTGATGGCGCTTGTTACCCCAGTTCTGGTTGTCTTTCTTTTGACTCTGAGCAGACTTATTCTGATTGTTTCCTCTCGACGCGGAATCTGAGTGTGCTTCCACGTTAATTTCTGTATACGCTCTCTCGAGCATGCCCTGGTAATCTAAATCTTTCTTGCGGTATAAGTACTACTTGAAGGAGCTTCCATCTGTGAGACCGTCCAGGAATGCGACCCGAGCAGTTTTGTCATGAAAATCTTCGGCCTCTAAGATTTTTTCTGAGAACCTCTTGACATAACCCTCTAGTGATTCGTTTGGTCCTTGTTTGACACCCACTACTTCTTGCATAATCACTTTTCTTTTCTTTCAGGACCCAAAGTGCAACAAGAAACTCTTTTCTAGATCAACGAAAGAATGGATACTCCCTGACGGTTGGTTAAGCATCCAGGTCATGGCGGGACCCGCGAGAGTGCTTGGGAAGCCTTTGCACATCGTGGCTTCATCAGGGCACCTCGCGAGCGTAGCATATTTGTAGCGTGCCAGGTGCTCGCTGGGATCTTCTTTTCCGTTGTATTCTTTGATAACAGGGAATCTGAAATCAGGTAGAGGAACTGACCAGACTATGTGGTCCGCGAAAGCAGTCGGGCCGAACAAGGCTGACGGGTTAACGGATGGATAGGCCTCGTAAGCCTGTCGTGGATAGGCTGCCTGGTTGTAATAAGGTTCCCCCTCATACTGGTAGCGAGAAGGTCCTCGCTCGGCTCGAATCGCATATCCCCTTGTCTCGGTTCTTCTTCTGTAAGATTGGTTCTCTATGTAGCTCGCGGGAGCTTGATTCAGATCAAACCTGCTAGGGTGACTAGCCCTCTCACGTCCCTCGACCCCGGGTCTACGCGATACTGAGATCCTGTCGTCGGGTATGTGCTAAGCACTCTCCTCTGCGACAGGTTGGTCCCGATCACCCTGATTCTGCTCTTGCTCGCGGGCCTCAGCCCTTGGTTGCTCTTGGTTTTGACCCCCGCCCGTTCTTCGTCCCAACGCCTGAAGGAAAGCGCGATACTGGACCAGCGCGGGTCCTACCAGAACAATCTCTTCCTCGTCTACGCGTCGAAGGGGTGCCCGCAAGTTGTTTACCTCTTGCTGCGTTCTCGTCTGGAGAGGGGTGTTGTTAACGACACCACTTCCCTCACCACCAATATTCATCCTCAGTCTGTCGGCTAAATATCAGAAACACGCGGAACTTTGTAGTAAGCCTTACTTGCGCGAGGAGGTCCCCACGGTCGACGCCAGTGTTGGAGCCCAGAAATTGTAGTCTCGCGACACAACACCTCGCGAGACACAGGGAGTCAAATCTTCGAAGGAATTCTGAGGACCTCTTCCGCAATTCTGGACAAACAACTTGTATACTGTACTTCACCAGATCAAACTTAGCCCTTCGTCATCTTATCCCCAAGAACCAACCTTGTTCTTGAGCCCTGAGGTACCTGCGCAACCAAACCAGGAGGGTGTGGCTCCAGATTTGGCTCTCTGACGCTCAAGTTAGCAAATGTGCAAATAAGCAATCAAAGACAATGCAATTTGACACAAAAGCAAGAGAGAATAGGAAGAAGTAAGCCAATGAAATGGAGAACTCAAAACACCATCTGAAGCTTATCAAGCTCTTTGCTACAAACACCCAAATAACCTTAGAAATCACTCATTTCAACATCAAAAGCTCGATTGCAACACCGAGAGTCATAATCCAAGTGTTGATCGTCCAAACGCCTCAAGAAGAAGGTCGTTTAGGAAGATTGAAGCTCTGGATCGCTTCTGTGTTTTCAGCTCTCGAGAGGAAGAAAAAAGGAGAATATTTCCGGTAAATGATGCTTTGTCCTTCTCTCTCCATTCGGTTACGCTCTTATACTCTCGCCAGGGGCCCACGCGGGTCCATTACCATTTTGCCCCTCTGATACCTGATCTCGTCGGATCTCCTTTTTGGGCTCCGTATGCCTATGGGCCGCTTTCGTTCTTCTGGGCTGACTTCATGGGCCGTCCTCGGTCGCGTCTTCTGGACCTAATTCGATTCTCTTTGGGTTTCGAGAGCCCATCGAGAACCGGCTCCAACAGAGCTTTTCTTATACAAATTGTACTAGACAAGACAAATTTGAACACGTTTGGTCTTCAAATAATTGACTGATTTTTTAGCTGCTTCCAATTTTGAATGTTGTTTCCTTTTAATTGGTTTTGCTGGATTAATTCTGAATTTGTGATTAGGTTGGATTTTTTTTTGTTGGTGTTGAATCATTCTAATAGAGTTCGTGTGGAGATATACGTGTAGATGCAATTTACTGATGCAATTTATACTGTTTACTGATGCAATTTATACTTAGTTCAGATGTTTCACATATAGGATATTAGCTTGCACTTAGTGCATAAAAATTTTGACCATATTTATATTTGGTGAAATTCATATTTAGTGGTTAATTTATACGTGTAGAGATGCAATTTATACGTAGTGGTTAATTTATACTTAGTGGTTAATTTATACTTTTTGGTGAAATCAATCCATTTTGACCATATTTAGTTCAGATGCAATTTATATTTATACTTAGTGGTTAATTTATGTTGAAAAGTACAATGGAACTAGAGAGTAAAGATGATATACGTGTAGTGATCTTGCAAACATGATCCAAATTTTTGTATGGTGGTTACTCTAGTAAAATGGATTGATTTTTGGTGGCTGTTTTTAATTTCCTTTGTTTAGCAATATATTTTCCTTCGATAAACTATTGATTTTAAACTAGTTGGTTTATTATAGCTCATAACAGTATCAGACAATATCTTTTGTGTATACATTAGTCTCTTTTGGTGCCCTGAGTCCTGAGTAAATTATGCAATCTTGTGAAGAAATGTTAGCTCAACTTGTTCCTTATTCTTATACACTATTCATTTCCTTATTCTTACTGGGAGCATATGAAAATTTTCCTTTTGCTATGTATTGTTTTTTGCTGAAAAGAATGACGAGAAATTAAGGTTTATGAAATTGTTGAAAAGAAGTAGGGAATCTGATTATTTTTGTGGGGTGTTGCTGGATGATCTTGTGCTCTGGCAATATTTATGTTGTCTGAGAAATTGGCTTGTTTGCTCTTTTGTGTAAAAAGAGAAATTAGGATATTAGAAATTGGCTTATTGGCTTGTTGCTGGGTGATCTTGGTGCTGTGTAAAAAGTTAAGTTAATTTATCCTTTGAGATTTTGTTGGACACTTCACCAACTTCTAGGAAGGTTCTTCACTAATAAAGTTGAAGTTTATGTCCAGTCTTCCTAGCTTAGATTCTGAGCATGACACCCCAACTTCAATAGTGGCCTAAGAAAAGTGATATTGTTAAAAGTATACAACTAGGATATTGACAACGCACCTTTTTTCATTTTTTTTTGAGATAGTGATGGGTTCAATGAAAATGTGCTAGCATGAGTATTAATAGCAAAATTAGCTATAAATTTTGGTATGTTTCTGCTTATCCTGATGTTTCCCCTTTTAATTGATATAATAAACATTCATTAACATGTTCCGAGTCCTCCCGAAATGAACTACTTAGTGTCTTCAATAAAAGCAGTAAGTTTCGGCTAAGGAAACTATTGTACTTTTTTGTCTACATCTTCTCCCTGTCTGTTTGAGTCCTATTCTACTTCCTTCTTGGCTTTTTGTGTTGATTTTTATCTAGGGAAATGCTTTTAGCTTTCACTTATTTGTTTAATTCAATTTCGCTTATTGGGATGAAACTGAGTTTTAGACTTGAAGTTTGTAGTTGAATTTGATATTTCCTTTTTCATGATTGTTGTTTCAATCTAATTTAGTGTATTTGCCTGCTAGTGATGTATGTTAAACCTTTTTTTATTCTAAGGTGTTGCACTTGATCTCTCATTTACAGATTGGACGTCAAACCAACTACCTAAATCTAGACTTTTAGCAGAATTGGATAAAGGAACTACTTAAATCTCACGACCAGGTAACACAAACACTTCATTAATTTGGTTTCTGTGATATCTTTGTTTCTTATTTATTGAGAGGCAGTAACAAGTTGTTTACAGTTTGCTGGTGTTGAATAGGAATAAGTTTGGGGTTGATGATGACTTGGGGTCTATCTTTGAACCATGATTGCACCATTTCTGTTTCTCACATGATCTGACTGTAAGAAAAATATGCTAGTTGACTTGACATATTGGAATGAGCTAAAAATGTTTGCAGAAGCTTTCATATGCGTTGATTATGGTGTAGGTTAATTTGAGTATAATTTTTATTCATTTACCTAAATGATTTATTTCTGACCTGGACAAATAAACCTTGTCTATATGTATTTTTTGTATAATGTAGCTTCGTTTGCTACATAAATTAGGATTTATTCATCTTCAATATAGTGAAGCAGGGATGTTAATGATTCATATCTTGTTAAAGGTAGGAAAAATACCTGTAAGATTTAATGTGGAACAAACATTGTGATTTGTCATCTTCAAATTAGTGGAGTAGAGATGTTGATGATTAATATCATGTTAACGACTCATGAAACATGTAAAATTGTGTCTTCAATGCAGGTTTGCAATCAAGCTATCAACAACGCAGGTTTTTGGTTCACATTACAAATGTGCAATTTCTTGGATTAAGGTCGGAGGATTTTTCTTATGAGAGTTTACTATGAACAAAAACGGAGGTTATTATGTTATTGGATGTTAAGGGTCGACTTTGTATTTTTTGGATATTGAAGGTTTTTGGATGTTGAAGGTTTTTGGATGTTGAAGGTTTTGGATGTATTTCTGGATGTTGAGTTGTATTTGATGAAATTGAGCAGGGATGAGAAACTATTCAGATGGAACATATTTAACAAAGCAATAATTTTGTTTTTTGTAACAACAATTGTCGTTGCAAAAGATAAGAGATATTTGATTTATTGCAACAACAATTGTTGTTGCAAAAAATAGTGATGTATTGCAACGACAAAAGCATTGCTATAAAGTTCTATGTATTGTAACGACAAATGTCGTTGCAATAAATCTCTATCTTTTGCAACGACAATTGTTGTTGCAGTAAATCAAATCTATTTTTCGAATAAATTATAATTTGCAACGACATATATTTAACGACGACTAGTATCGTTGCCAATGATTTCATTTTTTGCAACAGACAAAGTCCTTGCAAAAGCTTTCGCTACGGACGTACCCACAACGACAATGCAACGACAATTGTCGTTGCAAAAAATAACTATTGCAACAACTTCGGGTGTTTTGCAACGAATTTTGTCGTTGCGATAAATGGGTTTTCTTGTAGTGGTCGTTGTTGCTGAATTTCAACAGCACCGGTTGCTGCAGTAGCTTCCTTCCCTAAAATCTTCATGTTTGACTTCAACTCTTGAAGCTTTGACTCCGCTGCTTCCAGTTTCATACCCATTTCAGGATTTCCTTGTGATTCTCTAACTCTTGCATGTCGCTTTGCAACTTCAATAGTGTGTCTAGGTTCAAATGCAAGTGCAAATACAATTACAATTTGTCTACGCAGATTCGAAATTAGTATACCGTTCTAATCCTATACGTGGACAACATAAATGAAAATACCATTTGAGTCATTAAATTTTTTCAGCTGTATATATCTTTGTAAAACTAGAAAACCCTGAATCAGAAGAGAGCAATATTATATAAACAATAAATATGATTTGCTACCAGCAGTTGCACACCTGAGCTTCAACTTCTTGTCGCATTCTATCGTAGCGTTGAGCAAGATGCCGAGCATCTTCTAAAGGTGCTCCTATAACCATTGCTCTCAACGGCTCTGCAACCTGTGGAAAAAGTAAAGAAAAATGACAAATGATCAAAAGTGAGATTGTCAAATTGAAATAGTAAGACTGTTGCAGCTAGTGTTTATACATTTTATGTAATCTAGTAGCATCAAGCTACAGATACTTCACAAAATATAACTCTTTTCTGATGTGATGTAGATGAAATAACACTCAGAATATCAAAGATGAAAACATCTAATTAGCATGAACATATACAACTATAAACCCACATAACTCAGTTGGAACTCTTTCTAAGTATTTGATTTTAACTTTTGTTAAGTGCAATACATTCTACATTCACTAATAGATGAAGTCAACCTACTAATAATCCAGCTGGAAATTTCTCATGTTGGATATCTAATAGAATCTGGCATGTAACCACATAAACACACAAAGGAGTATGCAATTCAGATCAAAATACAGAACTCATCACCTACGAAAAATCCAGTTCATCAATTTGGGGAAAAATCAAACCTCAATTCTAACAGTTTAAGCCTCAAGGCGGGACGATGAGGAGTCGTCGGAGATATCAGTGGAGATTCAATCAACGGCCATGAGGTCTTCACAAATTAGTATGTGCTGCCTGTCCCTGCTGATGTGGTCGGAGTAGGTCGCGAGATCTTAGAGGTGGTCAGAGTGGTAAAGCATGTGGTGAACTTCAGCGGCGAGAGGAGGGTGCAGGCGGTAGATGGGGCCGGCGATGAGGTGGAGTCTGACGTCGACGGACCGGATGGAGGAAGGAGGAAAAAGAAGGACGGAGAGAGACTCGAACAATATGAAGTACCTGAGATAGGAAATCTAGGGTTTAGGATTTGTGGGAGGCTTGGGGAATAGGTTGTGGTGGTGGTGGTCGGCAGCGGCGAAGACGGTGTGGGGCTTTCGCGGAGGCCGGCGAAGAGAGGAGATGGGTTCCATCTGAAATCGATCCCAGTGAGGAAGAAGGCGCGCGTCGTTCCGTTTGTCTTTTAATGTGAGCGCTTCTTACGATATAGCTATCAACGGTTTAGATCCGTTCTCACCTGGGAGTCCATTCTCACCAGATCCTGACCCTATATATAGATATATATTTATCTATTATTATGTTATCAATCTAATCTATAAAACATAAATCGTAAACTATAAACTATAATCTATAAATTATAAATCATAAAATATAAACTATAATATATAAACTAATTAATAGTATAAAATATAAAATATAAAAAATATCACAAAAAAATTGCTTAAGATCTTTTAGATTACAAAAAGATTTTATGTGTTAATCTTTTTAGATTTTTACCTGCTAATATCTTTTATTTAAAAAATTTATAATTTTATTTTTATGATATGACATATCACAAAAATATTGATTTATTAATAAATAAGGGAAAATATTCTATTTTTGTGTTATGGTAGTGCTTTAAATTTAAACTAGCGTGTGTTTCCGTACCATGTACGGAGTCGCATGCAATAAATATTTTAATAATATACTTATATTTTATACTATTAACTAGTTTATAGATTGTAGTTTATACTTTATGGTTTATAATTTATACATTATAGTTTACGATTTATGTTTTATAGTTTAAGTTCATTAATAACTCCATTTAATTAGATTGATAACATAATAATAGATGAAGATATATATATATATATATATATATAAGATAAAGATATAATATGATAAAAGATAAAAGATAAAACTCGATATAACCTATTAGATATCTTTTTGATTTTTTACTTATTTAATTCAATGATATATATCAAAATATAAAGTCGGATGCTGGGGAGGATGACATGGTGGATGATGTAGCATAGCTTAGAGATCGACACATATGCGAATTGAATATAAGGGCGACATGTAACAAAACACCGCTCTGTTTTAGTATATGTATAGATAGATAGTTTTATATATGTTGTAATTAGATTAGTTAAAAATTGTTAAAAATTGACCTATGATACTTTGATCACATAAGATTTTTTTGTATAAAAACTCATTTATATTCGTTGTTTATTATATTTAAAATCTTGAAACTTAATCATGTATTAATATTATTTCAAGATATCGAACTTATTTTCATATAAAATTATATATAATACATAATACTACTTATTAACTATATAGAGTTATATAAATCCGTGTATGGCGCAGGAACTAGGCTAGTGAGTACGAAATAAAATGATTACATACGTATGAAACTTAACAAAAATATTTTACATGTTAAATAGACATTATTTTTATAGAGGAAAATTCAGGTACAAATACTATTAACGTAGGAAAAATGAATAGATCGCGTTCACAGATTACACGTTAATGTTCATATTTTGGATGATAATGCTCGTAATCTAGGCAATAAAAAAAATTGAACGTTTTCAGTGAGAGACGCGGTGACATACTTGTAATTACTGTAAACTTTGAGTTTTTTATTGTTTTTTTCCTCAAAATAACCTTAAAATTTTTCATCATCCAGATTATGAACATTGCCGCTTAAATTATGAACATTAGCTTGTTATCTGTGAACGCGAAAAACTTTATTTTTCCTACGTTAATCTTTTTTCTCACCAGAATTTTTCTCTATTTTATGCGTCTTATCTTAATATAATATAAAAATCGCGATATGCCCAAAGTAAAGACCCCAAATTTAATGCCCGGCTCTCTTATTGGCTATTAAGTCCACGAATCATATCATGTTCATCCGGGCCGAACTCAACCTTGATCTTAAATTGGGCTGACCAGCCCAATTGCCCTCCCCCTTCCGCAAAACGGGGCCCTTTGCCCCTTATTGCACTCTTTGAGTGTAATATAACATGCCTTTCAATTTAAAGTGGTAACTAACCCTTCCCATTTTCTAATTAAATTTTTAATAGAAAAATATATATACCTTCCCTAATTAAATTCTCTCCACTTTCTATTCCCGATTCCTCCTCGTTCCTCTTTCACGCTCTTCACGCCTCCTTCCTCTTCCAAGCATTCCGCTCGATTTGGCCGCGATTTCTTGTTGTTTCTCGTCGATTTCGAGCTTCTATCCTCACGCACGATCTCCAGGTACTTTTTATTTCGATTTTTGGTTTATTTTTGTAGAAATTAGGGTTTTGATCGATGTTTTGTTGTTTTACTGTAAAGCAGTTGTTCTCCTCTTGTTTCTGTGTGTATTTCGACCAAATTTCATCCACAATCAGTCACAAGTATGTATTTAATTCAGTTTTTGCTTTTGTTTTGTGTTTTTAGGTTTTACGGTTTGATTTTGATCGATGTTTTGTTGTTTTACTGTAAAGCAGTTGTTCTCCTCTTGTTTCTGTGTGTATTTCGACCAAATTTCATCCACAATCAGTCACAAGTATGTATTTAATTCAGTTTTTGCTTTTGTTTTGTGTTTTTAGGTTTTACGGTTTGATTTTGAGTGCGATTTTGCTGTTTCGATTTGATTACAGTTTTGTTTTGTGTGTTTTGCTTGCGAATTGCACTTTTTTTACTGTATCTCTTTGATTTTTTACTTGTTTGTCCTTTTGCATGTGTTGGTTACAGTTTTATTTGTTTAATTTTCGTATTTGTCATCATATTTATGCTATTTAGTTTTTTTTTTGTTCTTTCTTATTGTTATTTGCGTGTAATTTATGTTAGTTTTGTAGTTTCGATGACAGTTAGTTTGGTTATACATCTGGTTTTTGTTTTGATGACAATGCGTTTGTTTGTGTTTTATGTTGAGGACAGTTTATTAGTGAGATGTCATTGTTATACTATTGTGGATGACAATATGTTTTGTCATCGAGATGGTTTTCACTTGAATATTCTACTATTTTAGAGTACAATTATATAAACTGATGTTGATGACAGTTAGTTTGCTTAGTCATCTGGTTTTTGTTTTGATGACAATGTGTTTGTTTGTGTTTTATGTTGAGGACAGTTTGTTTAGTGAGATCTCAGTATTATACTATTGTTGATGACAATGTGTTTGTCATCGAGATGGTTTTCCCTTGATTACAGTGTTATTTGCTCTATTTTATTTTTTGTGCATTACAATATTGATGACAATGTGTTTTGTTCAAATGTGGACGAAAATGTGGATGGCAATGTGATTGACATTTTGTTTTGTTCAAATACAGTTTTTTAGTACTCTTTGATGACAGTATTTTTGCTCTATTTAATTTTTGTTTTGAATGTTGATGACATTTGATGGTTTTAAAAGTTTTTGAGATTTGATTACAAAATATTCTATATTAGGATTTGTTTGTCTATTTTTTCTTGTTGATCACAATGTTTATTTCTCATCAAATTTCTATCATGTTTGTTCTAATAATTGATATTAGGTCTCTTTGATGACAGTTTAGTTCTCTATATTTGATTTTTTGTTGAATTTGATGACAATAGTTATTTAAGGTTTTTGAGATTTTGATTACAGTATCTTGTATGCCGTATTAAAGCTTTTATGATCTTAATCATTTCTTTGTATGATTATGTTTGTTGTTCAAAATTTCTATCATGTTTTGTTCAAATATAGTATTTTAGGTCTCTTTGATGACAATTTTATTACTCTATTTGATTTTGTTTGAAGGTTGATGACATTGGTTATTTAAAAGTTTTGAGGTTTGATTACAGTATCTTGTGTATAGTCATGAAGGATTTGTTTGTTTTTTTTCTTCTTGTTGATGACAATGTTGATTTGTCATCAAATTTCTATCATGTTGTTCTAATAATAAAATTAGGTCTCTTTTATGACAGTTTAGTGCTCTATATTTGATTTTTTGTTTGAATTCGATGACAGTAGTTATCTAAAGTTTTTGAGATTTGATTATAGTATCTTGTATGTAGTAATAAAGGGTTTGTTGTCCTTTTTTTGTTGATGACAAGTTTATTCTATTTTCCTTATTGTTGTGCAGCAGTGGAATGTGCAGTTGCTGGCTGTGCAGCAGTGAAACGTGCAGCTGCTGGCTGTGCAGCAGTGAAATATGCAGCAAAAAATTGTGCAACAACATCTTGTTCAGCGGCTGGTTGCGTAGAGGAATGGAAATCGACATCTACATGTGCACAAAGACCAAAACGTTGCGACAACATACATAACCTTCACCAACAAAGACGGAGCTCTAAGGCACACAAAGAACAACAAGTTTATTTCTTTCAAGTAACTAATGAGAAAATACCCAAGTTGGCTCCCGTGCAAGAAAAAAACAGAAAAAAAATCAGCAAGTCCTTGTATTGGATTTTTTTTGTCGAAGGGAAAGTCTATAGCAAACAATATGTTTGGTTTGATATGTACAATATAGTTTGGATAATATGCTTGGTTTTGGATTTTAGATGACACTGTTTGCTGTATGATGACAGTTTGCTGTAATGATGACAATTTGCTGTAATGATGACAATTTGCTTGTATTGTTATTTCAGTGATGAAAGTTAAATAAAATCTTCTTCTTTTTGCTTTATATTTGATCAATCATTATATAATTATTTAGTCATCCTTTTTTTTATGTTCTGTCATCCAATGTTGTATTGTCATCCAGTTTGTTCAAATATCATAATTTGTTTTCCATGTTATCTATTTTTCTTTCAATCCCTAAAACATCCTTTTTATTGTTAATAATCTCCTAAATAAACTTTTTTCTTAAAAACTCCATTATTTTTTTATAGTCATAATTTAACTGTCGTCGATATTTTTCTTTTGTTCATTTGATGGCAATAGTTATTCCAACTTATATGTGGTTGATGACAATAACATTTTGTTCCTTGTTTTTCTCCAAGTCTTTAACTTCTGTTTTTCATTGAGCATTTTTTTTCTTTTAGTGGTTTTATCATATACTCATGTATATAATATGATAATGAAAGGCATAAAATTGAAGCATAATACTCATGGTTTAATTCGGTTCAACAGTGAAACGTGCAGCTGTAATGATGAATTGATGACAGTTGGTGGCTGTGCAACAATGAAATGTGCAGCTGCTGGCTGGTTGTGCAGCAGTGGGAGGTACAACTGGTAGCTGTGCAGCAGTGAAATGTGCAGAAAATTTTTGTGCAGCAACATCTTGTTCAGTGGCTGGTTGCGTAGAGGAATGGAAATCGACATCTAAATGTGCACACAGACCAAAACGTTGCGACAACAAACATAACCTTCACCAACAAAGACGGAAGGTCTAAGGCGCCAAAAAAAACCCAGCAAGTTCCTTTCTTTCAAGTAGCAAATGAGAAAACCATAGTGTGATGCTCAAGTTGGCTCCCGTGCAAGAAAAAGAATCAGCAAGTCCTTGTTTTGGATTTTTTTTTGTGTCGAAGGGAAAGTCTATAGCAAAAAATATGTTTGGTTTAGTATGTACAAGACAATTTGGATAATATGTTTGGTTTTGGATTTTTAGATGACACTGTTTGCTGTAATGATGACAGTTTGCTGTAATGATGACAGTTTGCTTATATTGTTATTTCAGTGATGACAATTAAATAAAATCTTCTTCTTTATGCTTTATATTTGATCAATCATTGTATAATAATTTAGTCATCCTTTTTTTATGTTTTGTCATCCATTGTTGTATTGTCATCCAATTTCATTTGTCATATATATTCTATTGCCTTAAAATGTTCATTTCTTTTTTCAATGTTAAAGTTTTTTTGCCCTATTTAAATGTCTAAAAGAACTCAGTAATTGAATTGTCATCAACCTTCATCTGTCATCAATATTCATTTTTTTCTATGATAGTTAGATTCTTCTACTGTCATCAAGATTTATTATTATTATCACATAGTCTATTAAATAGTCAAATCTTGTTATCTTTTTATATTAATCTTATGAAGCACGCTACGCGTGCTTCATTTGCCTCTCATCAAATTGTGATAAAGCTTGTGACAGTGTTGTAGGGTTCAGTAGCTGAACTGTCATCAACCTTCATCTGTCATCAATGCTCATATGTTTTCAACAATTAATAATGCTTGGAGCTATTACCTGCTATTCAATATATGTTGACAATAATCCATCATTTATTAATAGTAAGAAGAATGTAAATTGTTATCCAAACTTTGTTGAACCAAAAGAAATGCAAGTTGTATATGCATATATATATTTTTATAAACAAACTTTTCAAGATCCAATGGAGTACTTCTGACTTCTTGTGTTTTGTTCATACATGAGTTTCTGTTGTGTCCAGTAGATCCACTTATATTGCACCTTCTTCTTCATTGCTGCTACTCTATAGAAATCTCCTCCAATCACTTGGTATTGGAATCCATTCAGCGCCCTCACTTCAAATCTCTTGACCAATTTGTGCCTCTTTTGAAGTATTTTCTTCAACATTATGCATCCATCAAATTTGTGTCATCATAAATGAAATTCTATAGTAACATTATGCATCCATAAAAAATTATGTCATCAAACTTCCAATTCTAAACAACATTGTGTCTAAGCATCATATCATTATGTCATCATTTTTCAATTCCTCCAATAAAATTACATATAAGCAACATTCTTTCATCAAACAAATTAAAATTGTACCACTGTCATCAAACACACAACATTGTCTAGGCATTATGCATCTATCAAATTCCTGAATTGTAATGAATCTAATTATCAATCTGTCATCACACCTAATATTCTACATCTAAGTTCCAAATTTTGTCATCAACTTCTTTCCTTAAACAACAATACTGTCTTCATATTATATTTGTCTTCATGTTTATAATTTATATCATCATCCTATATTTCATCTTAATACTGTCATCCAACACACACCAACTATGGAATTATAAATCCAAATTTAACATTTAGCAAATCATTTAATTTCAATTATCATAATCATATTTCTCTTAAAAAATATTATGTCATCAAAATTACATTATGTCTAACCATTGGTTTGTCATCTAAATCCATCAACATTCTGTCATCACTGTTCAATTCTTGAATTGTAATGAACCTAATTATCAATTTGTCATCACATTTAATACTCTAAATCTAAGTTCAAAATCCTGTCATCAACTTCTTTTCTTAAACAACAATACTGTCATCAAAATTACAATGTGGAATCCAAGTTCAATATCATGTCATCAACTTTCCAAACCTAATCCAATATTTTGTCCTCAAAATTATAATTCTGTACAACATCTTTGTTTATTCAACATTTTCTCATTCAACTTTCTATATCTAATCAGTATTCCATATGAGCAATATATTGTCATCAGGATCAACATTCAACATTATCATTCTATATTCATCAACACTCTGTCATCCAGTTTCCATTATTTTATTCAATCATTGTTCTTCATCTTTTTCGTCCATCAAAATCCTTTTTTTAACAACATTTTGTCATCAGAAATACAAAAAGTCTTTAAAATCACTGTTTATTTAATTATTTCGTGTGTTTGAGCATTCACATTCATGGAATTATATGATGACATAATTAATCTTACCTCGAATTCGAATTTGCAGCAGGAAGTTTCTTATATCGCGACAACAGATTGATGCTTTGTTAGTTTGATGAAGTCAAACCTTGAATTTCATCCCAGAAGCTACCCCGAGAGAGTTCTTATGAAGCGCGCGAAGCGTGCTTCATTAATCTTACCAGAAAAGTCGATGCGAGCCACCAAATCCAATCGATGGGAGCCGAGACGAGGCGTGGCTTCCCTGCGAGACGGAGGATTACAACTCAAAGAACATTATGCATCTATCATAAATATTAAGACTCTCTTTTGTATTACATTGTGTCTAATCATTATTCTGTCATCAAATCCTTAGTTTATCAACATTTTGTCCTCACTGTTCAGCTCATGAATTGAAATGAAACTAAGAAACAATCTGTCATCACACTTTCAATTCTAAAACTAAGTTGAAAATTCTGTCATCAACTTTCCAATCTTAATCCAATATTCTATCCTCAAAATTATAATTTTGTACAACATCTTTCTTTATTCAAAATTATGTCATTCAATATTTCATATCTAATCATTATTCCATCTTAGCATCATTTTGTCATCAACATCAACATTCAAAGTATTATTTTATATCCATATAAACGTTGTCATCAAATTTCCAATATTAATCCAACATTGTGTCTAATCATTTTTCTGTCATCAAAATCCTTTTTTAACAACATCATGTTTGTTCAAATCCTGATTTGAATATGAATCTAAACAACAATCTGTCATCATAATTTTCAATTCTAATACTAAACTATTGATTTTTAAATTCCATGTACTATAAATTATTGCTCTATGGAGCATATGATATCATATTCATTATTTTTCAACAATAAGCTATCATCAGAAATCCAAAAAGTCATAAAAATTTCTGTTTTTTTTTAAATTTTCGTGTGTTTGAGCATTCACAGTCATGGAATTATATGATGACAGAATTATTCTTACCTTGAATTCGAATTGCAGCAAGAACGATGTATCTGCTATTTGTGATCGTACTTGGACAGAATGTTTCTTATCTCGCGACGACAGATTGATGTTCAATCAACCACGAGGCTGCGAGGCGAGGCGAGGCGAGGCGAAGCGAGTCTCGGAGGCTGCGAGTCTTGGAGGCTGCGAGGCGAGGCGAGGCGAGGCGAAGCTGCGAGGCGAGGCGAGGCGAGGCGAAGCTGCGAGGCGAGGCGAGGCGAAGCTGCGAGGCGAGGCGAGGCGAAGCTGCGAGGCGAGGCGAGGCGAAGCTGCGAGGCGAGGCGAAGCATCGAGGCAAGGAGGAGAGGATGAAGGAGGAACGAGGCGAGAGCAAGACGGTCATGGAGGAGGAGAAGGAAAATAGGAGGCGCGCGTGTACAAAAAAAGGGTTAGTTACCCCTCCTTCAACAAACAGGGTTACTTACCTTTGATAAGTAACCAAACCGGGTTACTTAACCCGTTTTTGGTCCCCCTTCACAGTGCAAACGCAGACCCTCATTTCAGGAAACAATGGGGTATTGTATAGCAAGGTGCCAAGGTGTAACGCCTTCCTTTCTTTTGGACATGAATGTTGCATTTAATGGGAGGATGTAACAGTAGCCATTTGTTGCTGCAACTCTTCTGTTTCAGCATGGTTATTTTCTCCTAACACACACATTCACATTACACTTATTCCTCTCCGGACAAAGGCTCTCCCTCGACCTAAAAAAGAGATGCCCAAACAACCAGAGATTATGCTATTTCTTTGTAATTTGATGATACTCATTGACATCCATTAACAATATATGGAAAAACTGATCTAATCTCGTGATGGGATTATTGTTAGGTGATGCAACTCAGCTAACATGTTTGTTGTGCAAGAGATAGAGTTCCCTACTGCTGGATCGCAGTATGTTCCTGGTGATGGTGAAGGCAATGTAGAAGTGACTGAATCATACAGTTGATCTGTGAATTCTGTGGTCGACTCATAAATCCGGAGAAAGCGATACAAACCAGGATAGTATGTATGCATTCCTCACACTAATGTAATTGAGATCTCTTTTTTTATGTTTCTATTCAGCATCAACTAGAAGTTTATATCGTAGGTTGAAAGAGAATAGTGTCAAATAACTCTGCTAATGGCAATGCTTCCTCCACTTCCTGTACTCTGAAAATGAAGAAATATTATGGAGTTGATGTGTTTGACCAGTATGCATTGCGTCATACCCACACGAAGATGTCAACCTCAAAGGTTCCAAATTCCTCATTGGTAAGCACTCAAACATTGGACATTCGTTTTTTATCAAATAAAGCACCAACTGAATTATCATCCCTATTTTCTACTTCAGACAGTCCACAATTGGTAGAATGCAAGATGCTCCTTACATGTGTCTATTCCTCTATCCAGATCACCATGATTCTGCAACAAATTATCTTAAATGTTACAATGCCCCACATACGTAAAATAAATTAAGAAGGAATAATGTACACCGCTTACCTTTTTCATTATATGTGCAACAACTGAGAATTAAATTAAAGTGTGGTGAATGTTTCCTGTTCCGGGAATAGTCCTGGCCAAACTCGGGCAGGCCCGCCCGACCCTCTATCCGGGCGGGCTTGGGCACTAGATAAAGCCCTGTCGGGCCGCTAAGCCCGGCCCGTAAGGGTACGAGGGTCGGGTACGTTATAGACCTCAGGCCCTTAAGGGCCGATAGACCCGGCCCGTATTATATACTAATTAAAACAATATATATATTTATATATATATACTATCTAAAAATAATCTAACCTAGATTTTGTTTCCTCATACTTGCGCCTCTGTCTCCTTTTTCTTTCGCTTGGTCTCACTCTTTCTCTAATCTAGGTCACAATTCACAAACTAACAGAGACTTCTCAAAAATTTTGTCTCACATAGACACATACTCACCCTTACACACCTCAGCGCACCTCGCCTCTCGTCGTCGACCGGTGTCCGCCTCGTTATCATGATATGAAGAATATGATTATGCAGTATTTTATTTTATTTTATTTTTTCTTTAAAAATCATTAAAAAATAAATATAACATAACCGGGCTACCCGGAGGGCTACTCGGCCTGCTATTCGGGCCGGGTATGGGCATTGTCACAGGCCCTTAGACCGGGCCTCGGGCTAGCCCAACCCGGAAATATGGACCGAAAATTTGAGTTTTGCCCGGCCCGGGCTTGGCCCGAGCCCGGGTATGGCCAGGTCTAGCCGAGAGTACCAACAACCAAGGTACCCTTGCATTACCTACCTTTTCATGTATCTATGTCTTTTTTGTGCTAGCTTATGCATATATGGACTCTATATGTTTGGTTATTTAAAGTTAGACTCTACATATATGTATGGTTATTTTATGTATTTACTTTATAATATGTATGTTATTTTCACAAAAAAGATGAATCTAAACAACACTTCGAATAAACAAGAGCTAACCAAATGTGTAAATGCCCTAAACTCTTATGCTTTTGCGTCCATAATATAACAAGCATGATAAAATGATGATATAATTGTACATTTAACTTTTTAACTCTAAAGTTTGTTAAGCCTTTCATTTTAGGTATCTAAAACACACAATAAAAACTACAAAAAAACCAGAAGAAACGCTAAAAACAAACAAGAAAGACCCGCGTAGAGCGCGGGACCCCTCTCCCTAGTACAATAATATAAATGCACAAGGACCAAAATTCATAGATACGGAGTACAAGCAAAACACATTTTTGCCCGAAAGATTTGACCATGCCTAGTTTTTCGTTCATTTTTTAAGCATTTACAGATAAACGGTTCAGTTTTCTTACACACTTTCTATTCACCGTCCATCCAATTTTTTATTCACCTCTCAAACATTCTTATATCGCGCATTGATCAATTTCATAAGTCACGTATGAATGCTATTATTTATAAAAATATAAATATGCAACGTATGGACAATTCATACGCGACGCATGAAAGTGGTTCATAGGCGACGTATCGAACACATCAACACGTGACGTATGGCATAACATATGTTAAGTGGCATAAATGTAATGAACTATAATGTATTTGATGTTAATTAAGGAGAATAAGTCGATTTCAGTGATTTATCGCGTCAACAGTGACTTGTCGCGTCAACAATGACTTGTCGCGTCAACGATGACTTGTATCGTCAACAGTGACTTGTCTAAACGTGAAGATACATTCTTTCAACATAAACATAATGATCTTACAACATAACATAATAAACATTACAACATAAGCTAAAATAGATTCAGCATAAAATAAGACAGACTTAACAGAAACGAAAACATACTAAAACAGACTCAAAAGAAACTAAACACCTTACAGGACACATAACATTACATCTTAAGAGAAGACCATAAGTACACTAATCGGAATAAGAAGCAGGAGAAAAACCATCGCCATAATATAGACGAACAAGATATTTGGCCATTTTAAGGGAGTTATCGTCGTCCATCAAGATTTCCACTTTGTGTTCCAGAACACTATTTTGGTACAACAAATCTTTAATGTTGGTCATATTCTGGCTCAACCCACATGATTTTCATGCTACACCTGCATGTAACAAACCTCCGTCCATACTCGGAAGGTCTGTTCTTGTCTGTAGCAGTGAAAACCTTAACTTGAGCTACACCTTATGGTCGTACAGGTTATATACGTGCTTTCTGCTGGTAGTTATGATGATTATGATGTCGTGATTGTTGTTGATCTGTAAATAGAAGTAAGAAAAGAAGAAACGAGTTAGAAACATGAAAAAACCTATGTAGAAGAGTTGATGTGGCGCAACTTGTAGAAGATTTTAGGGTTTTTCTTTGCTTGTCTATATAGACAAGCAAAGTTGTATAGAGTTTCTAAGCCGAATTAGAGATTTAAAGCCTATTTCCTGATCCTGCCAAACTTCAAATGAGTCATGACGCGAAAATCGAGAAAAAGGGGCTTAAATCGACTAATGACGCAAAAGTCGAGAGAAAACGGCTATAAATCTTTTAGTGGTGCAAAAATCAAGAAAAACGGCTTAATTTGACTAATAACGCATTGAACGAGCAAAAAACGGTTTTGATCGACTAGTGGGCCAAACGTCGATGAAAAACGGCTTAAAACGGTTAATGACGCAAAAATCTAAAATATGGCTTAAAATGGGTAATATGGTGAAAAAATCGAGGAAAACATACTTAATTACTACTAATGGTGTGAATATCAAGAAAAACGATTGAAAGAGGTTTCAGGTTTAGGTCCTAAATGAGAAAATAGAGTAAAGAGGTTGGAAACTTTATATTGAAAAAATTGGGGTATTTGGGCAAAAAAGTAGAAAAATGATGAGACAATGGGGTAATTTAGGCTCAATTCGTTTAAACGCCAAAAAACGATAAAATTGTAATTTCGAAGTTGTAAAATGACAGCACATAAGGCAATTGGTCATTAGTATTGATCGAAAACGGAAAAAAAAAAAGATGTACGGGTCAACCGACCTAATAAGGCCTAATTAAAATGTAATGAGGCCCAAACGACATAAACGGCTTAAAACACACAAAAATTTGAAATGTAAAAATAGTAATTGATCATTAGCCATATAACGCAATCATTTTTACAAGTAATTAAAAACCTTAACAATTCGAAATATGTAAACAAACACTTTTACGTAATAATAAGTATATAAGTAGTATAGTTATACTCATATATATATATATATATATATATATATATATATATATATGTCATAACACTTTGTTAATCACATAAAGTGTATAAATAACGGTAATGTACATCTTCGTTATCTTGTCACTTGTTTGATTAAGCATGAATGTATATAAGTATTACATGTTACTAAATGCATTTGTAATAATATGTGACAATAAGTTGATATCCACATAACGGAGATGTACATTAACAAAGTGTTATTACATATATATGACTATAACTATACTATTTATATACTTGTTATTACGTAAAAGTGTTCGTTACATATTTTGAATTGTTAAGTTTGATAATTTCTTGTAAAAATGAATGCGTTATATTGCTAATGGTCAATTACTACTTTTACATTTCAAATTTTTGGGTTTTAAGGTCATTTTAAGTCGTTTGGCCATCATTACATTTTAATTAGGCCTTATTATGCCCGTTAACCCGTACATCGTTTTTTATAGTTTCTGATCAATGATAATGACCAATTTCCTTATGTGGTGTCATTTTATAACATTGAAATTACATTTCTATCGTTTGTTGGCGTTTAGAGTTGTCAATCAGGTCGGTCAAGTCGGGTTCGGTTATGTCGGGTTCGGGTTGAGAACGAATCTAGTTATTTGGGATAACAGGTCAGTCCAGACCGGTTGACGGGATTTTCTAAAATCTATGGACCGGGGACCGGACCGGACTAGGATATTTAGGTCTTGTCCGGATCGGTGGACCGCAGTATTTGAAACCTTTGGACCGATATTTTTTATATATACAAATTAAAAATATCACATTTTCAATACTAGTTTTTTTTTTTAATTTATCCGGGTTTTCGGTCCCGAGACCTGACCGGAAAATTAATGGACCGGACAAGACCAAAACCCGAAATTCCTAAAATATACGACCCGGTCCGGGTCATGTAAGTTTTTTGGGTTCAGTCATTTTTTAACAGCTCTAACTTCACTCGCTGAATGCGGATAATTTGATGTTATTGAAATTGATCTCGCACTAAGGCCTAAGATCGTGTTCAATGGAACTTTTAGAGATCCGTTCTTGTGCATGTCGATTTTCCAAGTCATCCCATTAAGGTGATCATGCAGTGTCAAACTAGAGGGGCCATGAATATTTTGTGGAACGACTTTAAGGTGTGTAGTTTCATGCCTTGATATGTGTGGGATTCGCCAAGGTGATCGTGTTTCTCCATACTTATTCGTTTTGTGTATAAAAGGCATTCACACCTGATTTCATTAGTTTAATTATGATGGTTATGGGAAGTGACTACTTTGGGTGGGGTCTCTTTGTCCCATATACTATTTGTTGATGATCTTGTGCTTTTCATTGAGGCCAACACTTGATCAGTTTAGCCGCTCTTTTGGAGAACAAGTTAACCATCCAAGAGTTCAGTGATCTTCTCAAAATATGTCTCCCCAACGATGCAATACGTTGTTAGCGGTTTGCTTTCTATATTTCATCTAATTTTAGATATCATCTCGGGGTCCCTACAACGGTCTGGCGATTGTCTGTAGATCGCTAGAAGTATCTCTTGGAAATTTTACAGGTCGATTAAGTGGATGGAAGGCTAAGTCGCTCTCTTTGGTGGGACGAGCCACCCTCTCAAACTCAGTTCTTGCAAATGTTCCTTTTTGCATGTACTATTCAATTTGTCTTCCTTCCTAGAGCTACTTGTGAATCTATTAACAAGGCGATTGGCGGATTGTTTAAGGCTCTACCCCAGAGCAGCGTTGGGTTCGTCTGCTTCTTTGGGACACCATTACCAAGCCAAAACTTGATAGGTTGGGCCTTCGTCAAATGCGTCAATCCTATTAGGTTCTCATTGCTAAGTTGGGGGGTGGACCATCCAAAAATCAACACGTTCTCGTTTTTTCGTTTTAGGTAAGGACCGAGGCTCCTTCTTAGGTGAAAGGAAGTCCCAAACCATTCAAATGGATAAATCTTGTAAAGGTTATTAGTCGATTAAACAGTTCAGCATGTTGTATTTGATTTCTTGAACTCATGATATGTTCATTAGGTATATTTGGATTATTATAATTCGCAATGGCTTGTTTGATTTCAGTGTTATTCACCATTGGACTTGCAAGGAAATAAGCGGCTTTATTAGCCTCTCTGTAGCAATGAAATGTTTTTCCCTATGGAGAACTTGTGGTCTCGTCATCACTTGAGGCCAGCTTTCCATCATCGGCACTTTATGATGATCCTCCTTTGAGTCCTACTTTGCCTGCTTTGACAGACTGTCTGACACCTTTTGTTGAGTTTTGTCTCCTGTCTCGTTCTCTGAGCAACCATGATCTAGCTCTTCATCTGATTTGTTATCCCCCCTAACGGTAGGGGGAGTTTGACTCCTTCTGAGACGATTATTCGTCGTACTTCTCGTACCCGACAACTGTTTGTTCTGCTTTGAGATTTTGTCTGCAACACAGTTTGCAAGGCTACTACCCCCCCCCCCCCCCCCCCCCTCCCCATTGCATCTACACCCACTCCAACTTCATCCTCACGTATTCGTTATCCTATAGTTGTTTACGTATCTTGTGCTAAATTTTCTTATTCCTATACATATTTCATCCTCACGTATTCGTTATCCTATAGTTGTTTACGTATCTTGTGCTAAATTTTCTTATTCCTATACATATTTTTTTGGCAGCAATCACTACCACTACCGAGCTTAGTCCGTTTTGAAAGATTGTCCAGCAGGCCCCATGTAGAGGGCAATGCAGAGAAAAATTAACGCTCTTGAAAGGAATGACACATGGGTTCTATTTAACTTCCGTGCAGGCAAGAAGGTCAGTGTATCGAGCCAATGGGAACATTGAGCGCTACAAGGCACGTTTGGTTGTATTGGGTACCAGAAAGGTGGAAGGCATTGACTTCACTTAGACCTTTGCTCTAGTTCCAAAGATGGGCATTGTTTGTGTTTTTCTCTCAGTAGTTGCTATTCGAGGTTGGGATTTGCATCAGATGAATGTTCATAATGCATTACTTCATGGTTACTTGGATGAGGAGGTTCACATGCTCCTTCCTCTTGGATATGTTGTTTCCTCTTCAAGAAAAGTCTACAAATTGCAGAAATCTTTATATGGTTTGAAGCAAGCTCCAAGTAACTGGTTCTCAAAACTTGACGCCGCTCTTCGTGCTTTCGACTTTCAACATAGTAAAGCACACTACTCTTTTTTCTCCTTGAGTCGGTGTGACTCCATTGTTAATGCGCTTGTTGATTTGGATCATCTTATTATTGTTGGAAATACATATAGTGACATTGATGGTGTCAAGGCTTATATCAACAAATTTAGTATTTTATCACGCTTTATTTATCTCGGTTTTCTGCAAACCGGCTTAGAATCATTTTTAAAATATTTTATCACGGTTCTCTACATATCCGGGATAAAATATGTTAATTGCGGATTTAAGAAACAAATATAACTCGGTTATTGAGAACCGATATATAACATAGATTATTGACCTGTCTAATAAACCCTCAAATACGTACCTCACCTCCTCTCACCCAAATAAAAGCTAATCCTCAAATCAGCAGTTCGCTCACCACCGCTTGACCTAGACGCAATTTTGCCCAAATCGATCGCCACCCAGATTGAGCCATCATCGACGTCTCTTCTCCTACTCTTATCTATTAGCACAACACTGACTCTTCCTGCATCGGTGGCGCTCCCGCAAAGTTAGTTCATGACCACCGCACTCGACCATGGAAGCAAACTGACTGCTGAACAATTTTTCCCGGTACTCCTAAATCTTAAGATTCAATTTGTATTTTATTGCTTTGTTTGGTACACCGTGCTTAATTAATTTCTTCCAGTATGGGTCACATGACCATCTCCACTCAGATTTTCACTCTTTGAGCCCTCCATCAATTGTAAAATTGTGGAAATGGCTCGCACTTTAATTCCCTCCTCTAATTTTCATGCTGAATTGGATGGAACATAATAAACTCTTTTGAACTTCTGGGTAAGCTGGAGTTTTTCATAATTGTTAGTTATTTTTTTTCTTATTCTTGCTGATAAGCTTGTTTCTGTTTTACCCCTCTATTTCAATTGCGTTCTTACTGATGCTTAATTTGTTCGATGTACAACTGAAAAAATCGCTACAAGATTTCATTTATGTACTGCTTTAATGCTCTCTTATAGATTCCAATCTGAGGGTCTGTTTATATGTTTGCCACTGCTCGTTGATTTCGTTTGAGATTTATTGAGCATAGTCTATTTGCTGCTTCAATTTCTCTAGGGTTTTATTGCTTCATTTTAGTTTGTTTCAGGTACTACATCTTGGATCGTCCAGAGTTTTGAATCGATATAAACTCGCTTTGTGCGCCACTGATACGATTCTCCATTGCTTCTTCCACCTAAGTGCACACCAACAACAACAACGTAAGCACAAAAATACATTGCATTTGCTCAAATGAATACTAAAAATGCACCAACAACAATGTAATTAAGCTAGTGGTACATATACCTTGAGTATTCTTGATCAGCTTTGATTTGAACTTTGTTGGCTTGGGATCTAGCCATCTGTTTTCTCTACCCACTAATACATGCCTCTTCTTCGATGCCTTTCGACTTTTCTTGAAGAAATCCAACCTGTTAAAAGGTGAATAGTAATTAGAATCGAATTTCCACTCAGATGCAAAATTTACTCGGATACAAAATCTACCTTGAGAAAACTGTTCTACACACCTGATTTAAAACTCTGTCTCGTTCAGGCATTTTAACAAACACCTTGTGGGCATAGACTGTACCCTATTAATTCGGGCGAGGCAGAGTTCGATCACTGAATTTGCAGATTAAATGGTTGGTCTCTAGGGTTTGAGAGGGGGTTTGACGGATGTAATTGAGCATCGTTCGTCTCCCATGGCTTCATAGATAGAAAAGTCGAGTTATCAGATGACGAGGTCGAGTTGTCTGACGACACGGACAAGATACCGAAACCATGTTTTCCAGAAGCTTGCTTGTCGCCTGCTTCTCCTTCGTCTATGAAATTACTGCGAGCTAGAATGAAATCAAAAGCTAGATCCGTCGGAGATGAAATAACTGCGAGCTAGGGTTTGAGAGGGAAATTCGATGGAGCTGGTTGAAGAATCACCGTGTATTGGGCCCGAAAAATCAGCCTAAAAGATCGATCGAAGTGGTGCAACAACCTTGACGTGGTCTATCCACATTTTTATAGCAGCTCCTATATTCTAGGTCCCACCCTCCTTGAAGACTTGTAACTAACCACACCTTGGGCATCAAGAAAAGCAGTCTTTGTAGGAAATTAGTTAGGTCTTTAATTGTATATAAATCCATCTAGCTCGAGGCAAAAGGATCCCAATTCATCAAGAGAAAAGAGACTCTTCTTATCCTTACGTTAACTATCTCCCATGTTGAGATAACTCACTCACTTGCATACTCAAAGAATATATACTATATCATTAGATATCCCGTCTACAAACTCTATCACATCTTTTTCTACCCTTATTCACAATCTAATTACTCTAGTTTGATCAGATAGATGTATCTCAAAATCTGGAGCTTCCATCTATGTAACTTCGTCTATTCATGATTACGTAAAGATAAGTGTCTTTTAATTACCATTGTTATCATATTCTATATATATCGTTGCTCTAGTCATTTATCACTTGTTATTATCATCTCATTTCAATCTCTATTTACGAATATATTTCAATGTATTCATATGTCCTTTTTCTACTTGTCATTGTCGCCCCGATCTACGACCTAGTCGCCGTTATCATTTTAATCCAATATTTTGATGTATGATTGATCAATTTGTATTAATTATCTTTGCCCCACAATTTAACGAATTCGGATCGATTGGTCTAAATTCGTCCAAAATAATTTGGCGCCCACTGTGGGGCAAATAGTTAAAATCCTTCGATTAATCTATTCATCATCTATATATCTAAATCAATTTACACTCATTAAATCTAATGCATAATATCGTATGAGATCGTAGATACAATTCACAACCTTGTCTGGGGTAATCTGACATGATCTGATTGCGCGATCGGATCTGACTATTCGACTGTCTAAGACCAAGTCAGTCCGACCTAACTACGTGACAGATCCTACGATTCGACTAAGTCAGTCCGACCTGACTACGTCATTAATCCTACGATTAGACTAAGTCAGTCCGACCTGACTACGTCACAGATCCTACGATTCGACTAAGTCAGTCCGACCTGACTACGTCACAGATCCTACAATTCGACTAAGTCAGTCCGACCTGACAACGTGACTGATCCTACGATTCGACTAAGTCAGTCCGACCTACTACGTCACAGATCCTACGATTCGACTAAGTCATTCCGACCTGACTACGTCACAGATCCGACAATTCGACCAAGTAAGCCTAACTTGAATATGCGGCGAATCCGACATGGTCGTCCAAGACCTAATTACATTATCAGATTCGACGATCCGACATAGTCAGTCTGACCTGACCACGCGACGAATCCGACGATTCGACCAAGTCAGTCTGACCTATCTATGCGACAGATCCGATTAAGTCAACCTGGTCTAACTACACGATTGACCAAACCTAGTTAAGCAACCTGACATGAAAATCTTAACAACTGGGGCAAATGTCAACCGTGGTCATAACGCATCAAAGTACGTAAGATGGTCAAACCATGTGGCAATCCGACCATGATATCGCAAGCAACCATTCATAAACTTGAAATGCTATCACAAGCAATGAATCAATACAGAGTCGTCAGACCACTAATGGTCGAGAACTTGTCAAGTGCCTTAGTCGAACAAAAAGGCGACGTTGACAATTACAGACCCACCATTCGTGAGAGCAGACATGATGACCATATACATGGTCTAAATAGTAGTGATCTTCAAATCTCATTATTAGGAGCGTTGGATCGACTAATGGTGTGATCCGTCACATGTCAGTTCGACCGACGACATACGTTAAACCGTAGTCTCAAGTAGTTGACTAGGGAAATTTTCCGTCCTGGGAAAGTGAAGGCCTCCAATAAGAGAAGTTTGGACATGTCAGTCCGAACAGTAGCACCATGATCGCAGTCAGACCAATGAAGCATGCGCTCATCAACCTTGAAAGATAAGTCCCTTTCGATACGAGTTTAATTAATATCATTGTCCAATCATGCTTGATAAGTACGTTCAATTAACTAGTTTACATAAGTCATGATTCAATTCTCTCTAATAAAACTGCATACATGTCATCGTTGTTATGCTTAATTTATGACTTTATGCATGTGTTATATTCCGTCAAACGCATGCACATATACTGTTACACACTGTATATTGTGTTTGATACTAGCATATATGAATATGTAGCATTCAGATTAGCCGATAAACTGTATGTTTTATATGGTCAAATACATGCATACTTGTACAAGATCATTATTTCGCCTCAGTTAAAAATCATATATTAACAGAAATGCTCTTTTATGCATGACCAACCAATCCAGTGACATAAAAATGTACATCCATGCACGAGTTCGTACTCATGTGTATCATAGCCATAATCATACATTATGTTGTGTCACTCTATTACATAAACTCCTTTACAATTCTTGCCCTTGACATACTAGATCACGAATTAACTGATCGCCTTTAGATTCGCATGCAACCCTACACGCTATCTTACACTCATTACGTCATCATATGCACTTATAAACTATTCAAAATGGAGGAGTTTAATGATTATACCTCATACTTTTTACTTACCAAACACATTTCAGTACTTACACTTGGTCTATCATTTTATTTCCGACCTTGCCGCAACTCTACCAATATAGTGCCTATCCAGAGAACTCATTTTCCACTCTTCTAATGCATGTCCACCCTTTTCATGACACAAAACTCTCCGTCCCAGTCACACCTCCTACCACACTGTTTTCACATCCTCAATCGCCTACTCGTATCAATGATGATCTCTTTTTTTATCAATGCCACAAAACCAATAGAAAACGTCCATCTAAAAAGTCAAACAGTAAAAACAACTATCTTGCTAAACATCCATGGTCGTGAGAAATCACGATTGCATGACATCTATTGAGGAGACGTTTGTGCAATACGAAGTTCTTAGAAACTTTGTTCACAAGTCTAAACATAGAACGTCCACCTCTCCTAACGGGTCACGACGACTTTTGAACTGGGCAAGCGAAGAAAAGAAGATAGAAGCAACCTGAAAGTTGTCAACATTAACTTTGTACCCGATCTTAAATCTGTGACATTCACCTTCAAAATCAATACAAAGGGGGCAACTCCACTCATGACAGCCGACGACTACAACAAAGTGGCCAAGATATAGAATTTTTCTAGCAGAAAAGACATTGTCTAATAGACGGTACAACCAAGTCGCCCCAACACATGGCACAAACAAGTAGAAATTAAAACGCATGATAGGTCAAGGAAACACGGAAGTGCGCTTAGGTCGGGTCTAAGCACCCATCATTCTGAGTTCACATCAATGATCGATTAAGTAGATAACAATCACCAAATTACCAGAAGAAAAAGTTTACAAACAAAGTGACAGGTTAAACGTAGCTCGCAAGAACCATATCACTTTGGAATAGAAGAAGACCAAGCAAGCCAAACTTCATACATGAAAAAGATGACAAATAAAGAGTCATAAAACAAGAAAACGAGATGGTTCAAGAGATTCGTTATGGTTGAAAGCGACCGACAACAAATCAAGACTACAAGACTCTAATCTCTTGGCTTAATCCGCCAGAAGATCATCCGTAAAAGTTAGTAAAGTCATTCTTAACTCATTGTAACGTTCTGTCAAGTCCAGAAAACATACACCTACAAATTCAAGAGAACGACAAACATAATCTTGCCAGTCTCCATAACCCACAACAAAAACTTTTCTTGCGACTGAACAACAAAGATGGCCAAGCAATATTGATTCTGAAAGAACTACTCTTCAAAGTAATAATCTTGGCAGGGGCAGGAGACAACTTGAAGTATGGAGTCATTGGTGAGCAAGATCATTGGACCATATCATACATCAAATGGTTAAAGAGACGAAGTGCCACTAGATAAACCAGAAGCCGACGTAAGAAAGGTACGAGTGTCATCCATTCATATCACAAATTACATTCACTTCATACTATTGTCACGAGATCAGTTCCAAGACACCCAAGAACAATATGAGTCGATTACGCATGACAATCTCTACATGACAAAGAGCATGGTTAGGCTAACATTGTAGCCCACGTCCATCGCATGACTATACATCATCCACCGTTGTGGCCATGCTCCCGATATCAATATCATAAACGTCATCGATCTCCACATTTTGACAACAAGTCTTCCCCTTGGCCAAATTCGTCGTTTCTCACCAAACATATAAGATAACGACTCCCATTCTTAGGCTATTAAAAAATATCATTATTGAGCAACGACACTTAGCTCTAATCATAAACGACCAAATGGGTCAATCAAATGGTGAAAAACAATCGTGTCTATGTCATCAAGAAACATTTTAGAACCCCGACAAGCCATCACAACATGGCCTCACGGTGGGCACTCACCAACAAATACAATACAAACCATTGTGCGTCACCCTGTCTGACGATATCACCGTAGAGGTCACAATGGGGCAATCACCCTCATCTCCATCTGACGAAAGCAAAATTCACCGTGGATTCATCATGGAACAATTGATCACCCCATGCCTACAAACCGCAAAAACAAATGGAAAGATCAAGAGAAGTGCAATACGAACGACACATAACCATAGTTCGCGCTACATCCATGTAGCATCTCTAAACTCTTCCTTTTTATTTACTAAAATACATTTTCTGCTTGAAACTTAATCGCCCATCCCTAGCAAATACGTTTCAATGGGATAATCAGTGGAAAAGTTAACGGTCCATTTCTCACAACATTTTCTCTAGTTTTATTTCTTGTGGATGAAGCAGGTTCGTATACAATGATCATCAAGTTAATCAACGCAATACGGTCCATGAGCGTGATTGTGTCGAATCAAGCAATAGGTCTGATATGATGACCTTACGAAGTAAGTTTACTTGCCGACACCACCTGACGTTGAAGCTATCATATCGAGGTAAAGTCTCATTCTCTCCGGACGAATACATGGATTTTCTACATATCCTTTACATTCTCATCTAGTCATTATTATTTATCTAAACACTTACTAACTAAGACACTGAGGGTTGTCGAGTACAAGCTCCTAGCATTGTTTTTGTCTTTCCAGAAGCAACAAGACTACAAACTCAAGCGCCCACAAGACAACAATTGCAGACACAAACAAAATCGATTTTACATGTCACATTACATTTACATACATACGGGTGACGACCCTTAACATTACATTACACGATCGATCGGTACACGAGGAGATGACATACGATTTTACGCCTTACATAAGGGAAACAACCTTATTACAAATACGCAACAAACAAACCGCTTTCCTCCTCGGTAAGCACAAAAATACATTGCGTTTTCTCAAATGGATACTAAAAATGCACCAACAACAATGTAATTAAGCTAATGGTACATATACCTTGAGTATTCTTGATCAGCTTTGATTTGAACTTTGTTGGCTTGGGATCTAGCCATCTTTTTTCTCTACCCACTAAAACACGCCTCTTCTTCGATGCCTTTCGACTTTTCTTGAAGAAATCCAACCTGTTAAAAAGGTGAATAGTAATTAGAATCGAATTTCCACTCAGATACAGAATTTACTCGGATACGAAATCTACCTTGAGAAAACTATTCTACACACCGGATTTAAAACTCTGTCTCGTTCAGGCATTTTAACAAACACCTTGTGGGCATAGACTATACCCTATGAATTCGGGCAAGGCAGAGTTCGATCACTGAATTTGCAGATTAAATGGTTGGTCTCTAGGGTTTGAGAGGGGGTTTGACGGATGAATTGAGCATCGTTCGTCTCCCATGGCTTCATATATAGAAAAGTCGAGTTATCAGATGACGAGGTCGAGTTGTCTGACGACACGGACAAGATACCGAAACCATGTTTTCCAGAAGCTTGCTTGTCGCCTGCTTCTCCTTCGTCTATGAAATTACTGCGAGCTAGAATGAAATCAAAAGCTAGATCCGTCGGAGATGAAATAACTGCGAGCTAGGGTTTGAGAGGGAAATTCGATGGAGCTGGTTGAAGAATCACCGTGTGTTGGGCCCGAGAAATCAGCCTAAAAGATCGATCGAAGTGGTGCAACAACCTTGACGTGGTCTATCCAGATTTTTATAGCAGCTCCTATATTCTAGGTCCCACCCTCCTTGAAGACTTGTAACTAACCACACCTTGGGCATCAAGAAAAGCAGTCTTTGTAGGAAATTAGTTAGGTCTTTAATTGTATATAAATCCATCTAGCTCGAGGCAAAAGGGATCCCAATTCATCCAGAGAAAAGAGACTCTTCTTATCCTTACGTTAACTATCTCCCATGTTGAGATAACCCACTCACTTGCATACTCAAAGAATATATACTATATTATTAGATATCCCGTCTACAAACTCTATCACATCTTTTTCTACCCTTATTCACAATCTAATTACTCTAGTTTGATCAGATAGATGTATCTCAAAATCTGGAGCTTCCATCTATGTAACTTCGTCTATTCATGATTAAGTAAAGATAAGTGTCTTTTAATTACCATTGTTATCATATTCTATATATATCGTTGCTCTAGTCATTTATCACTTGTTATTATCATCTCATTTCAATCTCTATTTACGAATATATTTCATTGTATTCATATGTCCTTTTTCTACTTGTCATTGTCGCCCCGATCTACGACCTAGTCGCCGTTATCATTTTAATCCAATATTTTTGATGTATGATTGATCGATATGTATTAATTATCTTTGCCCCACAATTTAACGAATTCGGATCGATTGGTCTAAAGTAAAGAAACTTTATATCAATTTCTCCATTGTGAGTAAAATTTGTATATAATTTCTTTTGCTTATGTGGAAAAGAAATAAAATTCTAAAATCACATAAGAAACTCAAATTGGAGATCTCCATTATGGATGGCCTTATCCCATTTAAAATGAGTGATACAGTATATGAAACATTTAGGTTGAATCAGAATATCTGAACCACCTCCCATCCCTTTTCACGCTGATGTAGGACCCCAGTTTCGCTGACACAAGTCTCTCATTCTTGGCCCAATTCAAGAGAGTATGAACATGAATTCTTATAAATAATTTATCATGTACGTCGAAGTGCATAGATTCTTAAAGAACACTAAACAAAGCTAAAAATCGGAAAAAGTTGTTTATAAAATATGCATAGCAGCCTTCGAAGACCACAAGCGCGCGGTTCGGTTCGGTTCAGCTCGGCTCGTGGGGCTCTTGGGAATGGGTCGTAGGCCCGAGGAAGAGAATCACTTTTTTGGGTCTAGTCCAATCCGAGTGGACTTAGCATCAGATTCTCCTTCACAGAGCATTCATTACACGCGGACTGCATTGATGTCATGCAAGTTGACCAGATCAGCACATTCAATTCACGCGGATTGGGCCATTCAATTCACGCGGATTGGGCCATTCAATTCTGGATCGGCCCATTTACTTCCACGCAGATTGAGCAGTCCGAGCAGTGAATGCTCCTGATTCTTCTCCCTAAGATGATCTCACTTCATCATATAAAAGGAGCTGCATAGCTCATTCCACACAAACACTGAACAACGACTCATTCTCCTCTACACTCCTCCACATGTTTTTCTCTCTATCACCTTCTCCTCTCTTTTTTCTCGAGTCTGAGAGTACACACAAATGTAGAGTTCGTCGGCTTCTGAAATTTTAGTTGTGCAAACCAGAAGTGCTAGCAGTTGTATCTTGGGATTCGGAGCGCCGGTAACCGTCATAATACAAGGCGTTTTCATAATTAAGGAAACAGATTATAATCTCGACTCTGCTCAAGTTCAACCACTCTTTTTTCGGTAGTGGTTCGATCAGTTTCTTCTTCCCTTAATTCTATTTTATTTCTTACATTTTATACAATTTATATGTTTTGGAAATATAGGTTCCTACAATCGTAATTCTGATTTTTTTTCCTACGTTTTTACGACTAATAAATTTGTCTTTTGAGTAAACAGGTTAAGGCGGAATTGGTGAAAATATTGCTCTCGTTTTTGAACGAGAGAACTGCAGAAAAAATCAAAAATTAATTCTAATTTAATCTATTGTGATTAAATAAAATTGTGATTTAATCTAAAGTTAATTAAATAAAAAACGGAAATTTAATATAAATTATTAAATAAATTTGGAAATAATTTTTTTGTTTCCTATTTATTTATTTTTTGCATTTGTTCTTATCTGTTTCAAATTTGTTTTGTCTCAGATTTTGAAAATGACTAACGAAAACGACAACATCGTGGATGTTGATCTGCTAGAACCAAAACAAGTTAGTCGACAACCCAAATTCACTTTGGGAATAGTCTTCCTCCTGTGACTCTGCCTCTGGATCGGGCTCAGATATCTGATAAGAATCCGATCAATGATGAGCCTCCGGTCGTACTGAAACCGGTTGTATAGTCTCAAACAAGTCATCCAATGGACTTGTCGAATGTGAAAATGCCTCATGTGAGGGTACTGGATAGGCCGTACATGGCGAATTTTCCTAGTGCATATCATCTGGGGGTTCTTCCCGACAAATTTGACGGGAAGTGATTCAAGATATGGTCTCAGATGATGCATTTCTTCCTAAGCACGATGAATCTTGACAGAAATCTGACGGAGGAGAAACCGACACTACTAGAAAACAAGGCCAAAACCCACGCTTTTTACTGCCATTTTCGACGCTTTTATGTGTAGCCATTTACATTACCGACGCTTCTTAAAAGCGTAGGAAAATCCAGCGTAACGATTTGTCCACGCTTTATTGCATCACAAATATCGACGCTTTTTATCGTCGAAATACTTGATTTGAATGCGTGAATCTTCTTGTGCTTTGTAGCTTTCTGGAAAATGTCAAGCTTGTATTTAGTTTATATCATCTTACTGAGAATTAGTGAAGTAAAACATGGGTGTGAATAAAGTTGTCTTCTGAGGATGAGAAATGATCCAACTCTACCAGAGGTAGCTATGTATAAAATTACAAAATTGAAACCAATATATATATGTATTTAAAAGAAGTGAAATTGCTTGGTTGGATGTAGTATATTCACCAAGGGCGGCAATTCTCCAAATTAAGGAGTAACCTTTGTTAAAAAAAATTGCAGCTGATTTATCTCATAATAAGATAGTCTTAAGTCTTTTTTAGTGGAGATCTTATGCAGGCACTCCCGGCAAAATAATCTAAGTCTCAGCTACTGTTTTTTCATCTATTTAATCAAAACACAAGAAGCATGCAACCCTGCAATGTATGCATTAATACTGAAATAGATTGTTCAATCAAAGATGTATATCATAAAATTACCCTTTCTTTTTCCCTTGCATAATATACAAAAACACTTACCACATCATCCGGATCATCAGGATTTATCTGAAGTTTTGAAACAGATTATTCATATTCCAACCTAAACTTCTCTTCTAAGAACAACACTACCGGATCAGATTGTTTAGACCACTAGCATCATTATAGAGGGCAAACTGAAAATACATAAAGTAGTAGAAATACTTTAATGATTTAAAGTAATTATACAGTTTCATGTTTAAGGGTTTGTTAGGGAGAGTAGTTTATAAATGGGTTTTAGTTTATAAATAGATGAAAAGTAGGTTTTTAGAAATAAGTATGTTTGGTAAAAAGGTGGGTTTTATGGGAAATTGTGTAATTTATTAAACATATGTGAGGTGTAAAAAAAAGTTAAAACAAATTAGTGGCACATTTTTCTAAACTCCAAAAAGTATTTATTTTCAAAAACTTGTTTATAAACTAAAACCCATTTATACCAAACAGAGCCTAAGTAGCTCCAAACAGTGATTCAAGCACATTCTAGCAAAATAATTCCAGATCTCCAACTATATACAAAGATAGATAGATAAAATCATGAAAGTATCAACCTTGTTTTTTTTAGTACCTAATCTCGTCTACTTAGAATGAGTTCTTACCCCAAGTATTTGATTAAGCTGCAAAGAACAATAGTCATGTCCTCACAAGTAGTTATGTTTCCCCCAAAAAGAGCCTCAATAAGAACCATTTTAGTGAAATACAACACATCTCTGATATTCTTCAGAGTGTGAAACTGCAGCATTTAAATAAGATTTTATTGAGCTCATATCCAATAGCAGGATTTGATACAGAATTTTTTTCTCAATAGAATAAAACCAACACATAGCTCAGAGACATAAATTTCCAGTTTATGTCTCCATAAACCCTACCTTGGAGGTCTTCACCGCATGCTGAAAGCAAGTAGGCCTTGACAACCTCCCTCACCAGTTTCTTCGACATCCTCTCCGTACAAGGAAATCGAACGGCTAACGCTATCAACACCGCATATCTGCAAATGAGGAACGCATACAATTCAACAACCTATAAATAACACAATGAAATCCTGAATGCAAAATATGATGGAGCAAAGGCCGAAAGCTTCGCCAGGAGGCGGCAAAACGATCTCAGGAGCTCACCATCGACGACTCGTTGATCAAAAACAAAGAATGACAATTGAATGGAGACTGCATTACCGAGCGGAGACAAAGCTTGCAAAACTGATCATAAATAGATCAAACACAGAATTTAGTAACTAATGCTCCCAATAGCATCCAAGCATAGCAAAAATTAGAAAATTTTAAATTCAAATCAGTGATAAACTACATTGAAGCCTACTTTCAACTTACAAGAAATGTTCAAATTTAGATCATTGAGCTCAGATCAATAAGAAATTGTACAATATACAAAAATCCAAGTACTGCACATGCTCAAGCTTCAACAGTAAACAAATCTCAGGATATCAATGCTCAAGCTTCAACAGTAAACTACGTTATTATCTAAAACAATCCTCAACAACATGCATACTGAATTCCAAAACTGGATGTGAAACTTTTGTTCATAAAACAATCCTCAACAACAGGCATTATTATCTAAAAATCAAAGTGAAGAGCATATTATAAGCACCGTGTTATGTATAAAAGGTAGTTAACTAGATCAAGATTAATATCTTACCCTCATACTTAGCCCTCCGACTATCAGAAAACATCTAATATCCGTATATGAGCAAGTTTTCCACCAGAAGAAAGATCCAAAATCAAAGCTTCAACTCATACGCAAAATTCGTTGAATATTTGCTCAAAGAAAACACCAGAAGAAAGATCCAAAATCAAAGCACCTATTAACCCTAAAATTGTCCGCGAATAAATTATACAAACTCCAGAGATATATACCTGTGCAGGAAGTGGCGAATCTTAGGGTGCTTTGAGTCGACCAATCGTCGTTGAGCCCTCGTCTCCGCTTCCTGTCTCAATCTCAATAGCAATAATCTCCAGCCTCCTCGTCTCGTTCCTCGTTCCTCGTTCTCCAAATCGATCGCAAACGCATGAAACTTGAAGGGTCGATCAGTATTAGAAGCGCCGGGTGGTTTAGGGTTTGTTTAATATTTTCTCAAAATTAAATTAATTTTACTAAATGTACCATTATTGACGTTTTTAACTATTATTGACGATTTAATGGGTCGGTATACTCGAACAAGCGTCGATAAATGAAACGCACCAGTTGTCTTTTTTGACGCTTCATAGAAGCGTCGAACCAAAAGCGTCGAAATTGGTCTGTGTTTCTAGTAGTGCGAGCTTCTCGCATGATAACACTAATTTCCTTGCCGATTGGGTCAAGGGGGATTATGTGTGTAGAGGCTATGTGAAGGCTCGAATGATTTATTTGTTATAAAAAGTGTATTGCAACCACACAACTGTCAAGGAATTGTGGGACACTCTGACCCAGAAGTACAAGACTCAAGATTCTGGCACAAAGAAAGCGACAGTAGAAAAGTTCTTGAATTACAAGATGGTAGATTCAAGGCCTCTCATGGATCAAGTTGAAGAGCTGCAACTAATCGTTCATGAGATAATCTCTGAAGGCATGAACATCTATGAGACGTTTCAAGTGGGTGCTTTCATTGAGAAGCTTCCTCCACCGTGGGAACAATTCAAGGTCCACTTGTTGCTCAAGAAAAAGGCAATGAGAGTTGAGGACTTGGTTGTGAGGCTTCGGGTTGAGGAAAGCAACAAGAAGGCAAATGGAGATGGACCTTCAAACAAGGAAAACCTTGCAGAGCATCAGGAGAGAGGGAAGAAAAGAAAATTTCAAGCTCAGAACTCCAACGACTTCATGAAGCAACCAACTAAGAAATTTAGTGGGAAATACCACAAGTGCAGCAAGATTGGGCGCAAGGTGGGTGAGCGTCGTAGAAAGGTCGACACAAGGAAGGACAAAGGCAAGTCCCAAGCCAACCTAGTTGAAGGCTCGCTCACAACGGATGATTTGTGTGCTTCAATAACTGAAGTGAACATGGTTGGTTAGTTGGTAGCAATCCAAAGGAGTGGTGGTATGACACGGGTTCCACTAGGCACATATGCTCGGATACGGGTTCTTTAATGACATATCAGTAGAGCAACATGGAGGAACAACTCTTCATGGGAAACTCCGCCACTTCTAAGGTTGAAGGACATGAGAAGATCGTGCTGAAGATGACTTCCGAGAAGGAGTTGACATGAACAACGTCCTTTATGTGTTGAACATTCGCAAGAATCTGATTGTGGGAACTCTTCTCACCAAGAACGGGTTCATGATCATTTGTTTCCGACAAGATGGTTCTCTCTAGACACATGGCTTATATGGGAAAGGGTTATGTTAAGGATGGACTAATCAAAATGAATGTAATGGTTGTCCTTCCAAAAACTATTGTAACTGATGCTTCAATCAATAAGAATAATCCTATTGCTTATGTCTTTGAGTCATTTAATATTTGGCATGAAAGATTAAGGCATGTTAACTATAAATAGATCAATAAGTTTGAATATGATTCCAAAATACAAAACGAGTAAAGACAATGTGCAGTATGCGTACAAGCAAAACTCACAAAACGCCGTCACCCCATGTAGAGAGGATAACCGAACCTCTAGGATTAATTCACACTAATTTATGTTATTTAAAGTTTGCGCAATCTAGAGGTGGTAAAAAGTACTCTGGGACTTTCATAGACGATTGTACAAGATATTGCTATGTGTACTTAATACGTAGCAAAGATGAAGCTTTAGAAAAGTTTAAATAATATAAGTTGGAAGTTGAGAACCAAATTAGTAAAACGATTGAAATCGTGAGAAGTGATAGAGGAGGTGAGTATAGTGAACCTTTTAATGTGTTCTGTAGAGAACATGGAATTGTTCACCAAACTACCGCTCCTTATTCACCAGAATCCAACAAAGTTGTGGAACAAAAAAACCGAACTCTTAAGGAGATGATGAATGCAATGCTGCAAGAATCTGGGTTAGACCAGAACATGTGGAGGGAAGCGTTGCGTACCTCAAATTATATTCTCAACAAAATACCGCATAAGGTTACTGGAAAGACGCCTTACGAGTTATGAAAGGGTAATGTACCTTCGTACAAATACCTCAAAGTGTGTGTGAGGAGGGGGGGGGGGGGGGCTAGCAAAAGTGGCAGTACCACCTCCTAAAAAGGTTTCAATTGGACCAAAAACCGTTGATTGTATTTTAATCGGGTATGCACATAATAGTAGTGCATATCGTTTCTTGGTATACAGGTCAGATATACCGGATATACATGCAAATACAATAATGGAATAAAAAATGCATCTTTCTTTGAAAATAGGTTTCCATGCAAGGATAAAGAATATCCCAAAAGGACTCGTGATCAAAGAGAAGAGATCGGTCTTGTTCAAGAAGCGAGCACTTCTATGCAAGTAGTGAGTACTTCTGTTTAGGAAAATGTTGAACCTAGACGTAGCAAGAGAGCTAGAAAGGAAAAATTGTTTGGCTCAGAGTTTAAAATGGTGTTTCTTATACATGTCTACGCCAGACGCACCTTCATGGAAGGAAGCGGTGAAAAATGAAGTAGACTCCATTATGCAAAATCATACTTGGGAGTTAGGTGATTTACCACCAGTGTCAAAGCCGCTTGGTTGTAAATGGATTTTTAAAAGAAAAGTGAAAATTCAATGGCTCAATAGACCACTTCTATTGAGTACTAATAGCGAGTGCGGCTCTACGTAATATAGAAATACATCAAATAGATGTAAAAATGACCTTTCCAAACGGAGAGTTAGAAGAGGACATGTATATGACACAACCCTAGGGGTATGTTGTGTCTAGACAGGAACACAAAGTGTGTAGACTTGTGAAATCTTTATATGGATTGAAAAAAGCAACTAAACAATGGTATGAAATTTTTTACAGTGTCATGATGTCAAACAATTTCAATATAAATGAATGTGACAAATGTATTTATGTCAAAACAACTCCAAAAGGATATATTTTGATGTGCCTATACGTTGATGACATCCTCATTATTGGTAGCAACAAAGATACGATCCAACAGACCATGGGCGTACCCATTCAAGGACCAGTGGGGGCACAAGCCCCCACTGAAAAAATAAAATTTTAATTTTTTATTTCAATTACTATGTATTATTTCAGATATTCATTTTTCTTTCTGTTACACAATCGATTAGAAGATGATTTAATGAATGACTGTTTGTTTTCTTACATTGAAAAAAATTTAGCTAGATCTATTGACACCAAAGAAATTCTTATGAGATTTCATAACATGGCTCCTTGAAAAATGTTATTGTAAGATTTATGTCGACTAGGAGATGATCTTATTAATTATTATGTTAATGTAATTTCCTTACGGTGAAAAACCCCGCACCCGGAAAATTATAACTCACACCCACTGTTGGGCGCATCCTTGATGCGTCCAAACCTTTTTTTTTAAAACCCGGTTCAGTTTTGGGTGCACCTAGGATGCGCCCAAAACTAAACCGGATTTTTGAGCATTTTGAAGGAAAAAAAAATTCTTGGGCGCATCCAGGGTGCGCCCAGAACCGACTCAGAGTTTTTGGACGCGTTTAGGATGGGCCCAAAACGGGTGCGAGTTATAATTTTTTGAATGCGGGGTTAAACACCCTTTCCTTATGGACCGGATAGATTCTTGATAAGCTACACTTTGTATGGCGTAACTAGGGGTTATTACATTAGTTTAGGAGTATTATCATATGTGTTTCGAGTCATTATTATGTTCTGAGATATTTATTAAGAAGTGAAGAAATTGAGATCAGAACCGAAGAAGTTTGCACTACCAAGAGAAATCAAAAACTGAAAGGAAAGAAGAAAGTTGAAATAAGTGAACAAGTTTCTGCTGTGTTTCAAAAACGCATGCCTAAGAAATGTGGTGATCCAGGCATATTTAGCATTCCATGTGTGATTGGTGAAACTAAATTTGACAAAGCCATGCTAGATTTAGGTGCATCAATCAATTTTTTGCCTTACTCTTTGTATAAATCACTAGGCTTAGGACCCTTGCATAAAACAGGAAGTGTTATTCAACTTGCTGATAGGTCTACTGTGTACCCGAAAAGGGTTGTTGAGGATGTTCTTGTTATGGTTGGTGATCTGATTTTTCCTGCTGATTTCTTTGTGTTAGATATGGAGCATGCTAATAATGTCACACCTATACTGTTAGGTAGACCTTTCATGAAAACCGCACAAACGAAAATTGATGTTAATAGTGGGACTCTCTCTATGGAGTTTGATGGGGATAAGGTAGAATATAATATATATGATATGGATCCCATTGATAAGAATTCTCTATGTGCTATTGATGTGATTAAGCCTACTTGTAAGGATGAATTGCAATCTGTTTTAGAGAATCTCTTAGAGCCTCCCAAAGTAGATATTGTTTTGTCTACTAACATGCAGAAGTGCCAGGCTAAGTCAGAGCTTAAAGGTAAGCTCTCTCCACATCGTTTGGGCAATCGCCCTCCATTACTGACCTCGCCAGGCGAGATACCATTGTTGTCTAGTGTGCAGGCACTTGACATTGAGCTTAAACAGCCGCCTGATACAGTCAAGGAGGAGAAAGTGAATGAAACCACCTTCATTGCTAAAGACAAGGTGGTCAAGGTAAGAGGGACGAGATTTAAGGCGTTCCATGAGTGGTTCAAGAGAGAATTCAGACAAGAGACGGTTTTCACAAAGTCAAATGGCGTTAGTTAAATCTCTTGAGTTTCATGTCGAGCCACGACATAAAATAAGGCGCTACTCGGGAGGCAACCCGAGGTTTGAGTTTGTTCGGTTTAATTTTCTTTTTAGTTTTTCTATGGACAGGAGGAAATCACCGAAGCTTAGGGTCAGCTACAATCAGTATCCAATCTCGCTGTAAGTCTTCTCTCTCGTCTAAAAAAAAAAAAATCCGAAAATCATTCCGAGAAAAAAATATATATATCGGATTAAAAAAATAGAGTGTAGAAAAAAAATATAAGAGAAAAGAAAGTAAGGAGTTGTATTACATCAAATTTGGTTTCATTAGTACTATCATTCTAGATCTACATTCGTTGGAGCTTAGCTTGTTGGCGACCATGTTCTTTGCAAGAAGTTGATTTGTTTGGGTCACCTTCTACATTGGAGGTATTCTTTCTTTTGCTTTAGATGAGCTATGCATTATTGGATTACATTTAGTGCTCATCTAGTTTCTCATTCTACCACACTTTGAGTTTTATTGGAGGAAGGTCATCTGACCTTGTATGTGAGTCTTCTGTCTCCTTCCCTAGGTTCGTTTTTATGTCTTTTGTTTCATTGAGGACAATGCAATGTTTAAGTATGGGGGAGGAGAATGTATTCACATGTAATTATTTGGGTGTTGGTTGTATCTGCATGAGCTTATTGAATATATATTGTATGAAAAAACCACAAAAATTGAAAAAAGGCATACAAAATCCTTGGATAGCAAGTTCTATGCAATAAGAAGGTGGCTTGGCCGACACTAGGCTGAGACAACAATAAGTCTTGAGAGATGTGAGTTGGTGAGCTCGGAACAATTATTGAGTGGTTGGGATGAAAACCCGAAAGGGCGCCCAAGCAAGATGAGTGTATAAAATAAAATAAAATAAATTGAGTGTTTTAGGATCATTATCATCTTGGCGTTATGGTGACATAAGAAAGAGGCGTATAAGAGGATTCGGGTAGGCCACTTGGAGGAATAAGGTGTAGTTCTGAGTTTGTGCTTATTGTATCACATTTGTTCTTGATTGTTGTTGTTGCGTTTTGTATGCTTTGGGCTTATTGAGTATGTAATCACTAGGAGATATTCTTGTACTTCCTGAGACTTTGAACATTTCATTGTAAGGGTAGCTTTTCTGTAAGTTACTCGGGACGAGTAAAAGTCTAAGTATGGGGGTATTTGATAAGCTACACTTTGTATGGCGTAACTAGGGGTTATTACATTAGTTTAGGAGTATTATCATATGTGTTTCAAGTCATTATTATGTTCTGAGATATTTATTAAGAAGTGAAGAAATTGAGATCAGAACCGAAGAAGATTGAAGACTTGAAGAAATCACCGACGGCGATCGCGGTGGAGCAACAGGGATCGAGGGCAGATTTAATGAAATCCGCGACCGCGGATTATAATCCGCGATCGCGGGTATTGCACTGATGCATGTCTGGCCGTGCGATGAATTGCAAGTGGGCCACCCATTATATTAGCAAGCAGGTGGAGCGGATTGAGCAGGAAGCAAGCTGTTGGGCCCACATTGGAAGCTTGCAGCCCGTAACCAATTAATTGAAGCAAGCTTCTCACAATTGAAAATCAGGCCACGTGATTTCAGTCACCGCTTTGATTTATTTCTTTTCCTTGTTTTGTTTTATTTCTTTCATTTTATTAATTAGTTTTAGGATATATCTTTTACCATATATTTTTAGGGTTAGTCTCTATTTAAGAACCCTAGTTCTTTCTATCTTTCATCATCTTTTCCATCATCTTTTCCATTAGACAATTTAGTTTTGCAACCATGAGCAGGAACTAATCTCCATTGTTTTACTTAGCGGTTGAAACCTTCAATTATTAAGTTGTGAGATTTCTAAACTCTTGTTCTTTTCCTATGGGTTTGTATTAATTCTCTCGTTCTTCATCTATTGATTTCTATTAGTTTTGCTAGCTTGATCACCTAGTTTGATTGATAGTTTTCTATTGCTAAACTAGGAATATACGGTGGAATTCCTTGTCATTGTAGCACTCATATCTGCATGATCTGGTAGTTGATTGCTTTTATGAAAGAGAATTGATTGCATGTTAATACTTGACGGTTGTAAGTTATTGCATGCATCCTTATGATTCCTGTGCCCTTTGCTGCTATTTCATCTAATCTTGAGAGGTTTCCCTGATTGCTGAATAGTAAGTATTATCAGGACCGGTTGGCCTGCTGATATATTAAAGATTGGAATAGGAACATTCCCTAGGATTGATAAGAACTTGAGATAAATCTATGATCAACTTGATTGACTGTTGTGTGGATACTTGCTAGGTGAAACCCCTTCTCATCATATTCTCACCCAAACTTCCTCTGATTGTTACTGGTTACTTGTGTGTTCTTGCAATCAAACCCCCCCCCCTTTGGTTACTTGTTACTAGTTGATATTTCACTTGACTGCATTGATTTGGTGTTTTGATTCCCTTGGGTTCGACCTCTACTTACTTGCTATACTCTAGTTAGTGTTTAGGGTTTTCTTTGATTTGACACTACGACTTTAGCCTCATCAATTCTTTAAACAATTTATGTATTTTTTTTCTCGTACCGTCAAAAAAAAATTTGTCGTACCGTCGTTCTTTTTTTCGGCAAAATAGGCCCCCACTGGATGGACATTCTGGGTCCGCCACTGCAACAGACTAAGAATATGCTTAGTGGAAAGTTTGACATGAAAGACTTGAGATTAGCGAATGTGATTTTAGGAATAGAAGTCATTAGACATTCTGAAGGAATTATCCTAACTCAAGATCACTGCGCCGAGAAGGTACTTAATCGTTCAAGAATTACTCAAGCGGTAATGCTAAGAGTCCCGTGGACCATCATCTCGACCTAAAGAAAAATTCGGGTAATGGCATATCTTAGATAGAGTATGCACGAGTGATTGGAAGTCTCGTGTACTTAAAAAATTGTACAAGACGAGATTTAGCACAGGCGGTGAACGTATTAAGTCGTTACACAAGCAATCCAATACATAATCACTGGAAGGGCATAACTAGAGTATTGAACTATTTGTGATATACTCGAAACTAAGGATTGCACTATGGAAGATACCTGGTGGTGATGGAACGCTATAGTGATGCTAATTGGATATCAGACTCCAACAACTCAAAATCCACAAGCGGGTATGTTTTTACTCTAGGTGGTGCGGCTGTATCTTGAAAATCCTCCAAACAAACGCTACTGGCTAGATCCACAATGGAATCCGAATTCATTGCTTTGGACAAAGCAGCAGAAGAAGCAGAATGGTTTCGAAACATCATGGAGGATATACCAATGTGGGAAAAACCAGTGCGGGCTATGGGTGTCCACTGCGATAGTCAAGCAGCAATAGCTCGGGTACTAAGTTCAATGTATAATGGTAAGTCTCGTCATATTAAAGACGACATAAAACTATAAGATAATTGCTCACAAACGGAGTAATCAAAGTTGATTATATCCGATCGGTTGACAACCTAGCGGATCTGTTTACTAAATGTTTGACTCGAGAGCAAGTTATCAAATAGTCAAGAGGAATGAGTTTAAAGAATATGAACAAAGATGACACTTGATGGTAACCCTACTTACGTGATTGGAGATCCCAAGATGTAGGTTTAAAGGGACAACAAAGTCAAGCTGAATCTAAGGAGCACTTGGAGATTTACATCTTCTCCAAGTTCCTGGGATGATAAAAGTGCGTTGGTAAAGTATAGGTTAAGCGTTGGCTTTTAATAATTCCGTAAGATTTGTAACACAAAGTGAAGTATAATAGTATACTACTAATAATAAAATCACCTTATGAGTGTGAAATTGGGACATTTCTAGGAGAATATAGAGAGGTTGAATTCTCTAAGCTCACTCATGAATAACTAGAGATGTTTAAGGCCAAAATGAACACAGTCAGAGAACCTAGTTCCGTGAGAAGATGAAACTGTGTGATAGTTATTGTCTAGGTTTACAATAAATCCCGGGTGGTTCAAGACATCACATTCACTATTTGGTCGAGTAAATCCGATGGCTATTCACTATGGGTGGTTCAAGGCTGAAAAAATGCTACCAACCCAAATATAGTGATTTCTAGTCATGTGGGGGATTGTTGGAACAAAACTTTTTGGGCACCATTGGTGTCAGATTATGGGAGCGTTGGCTTTGTCTCCGCGAACACTATTTCTTAGTATGCTCATACGTCTAATTCGGGTTCCATTTGAATGAGAAATGAGGGAGTTACATTTATGTAACTAAGTTGAATTTTGAGGATTTATGTGTATCCACCATTGATTAGGAGAAGATTAACTCACTGATATATAAACTAGGAGTGGATTGTAATGGCGTTCGAAGACCACACGCGCGCGGTTTGGTTTGGTTTGGATCGTATCGGCTCGTCTCGTGGCCCGTGGGCTCTTAGGGCTCTTGGGAATGGGCCGTATGTCACGCGGGTTGACCAGATCAGCCCATTAATTTCACGCGGATTGGGCCATTTAAATCCGGATCAGCCCATTCAATTCACGCGGATTGGGCCATTCAAATCCGGATCAGCCCATTCAATTCACGCGGATTGGGCCATTCAAATCCGGATCAGCCCATTCAATTCACGTGGATTGGGCCATTCAAATCCGGATCAACCCATTCAATTCACGCGGATTGGGCCATTCAAATCCAGATCATCCCATTTACTTCCATGAGGATTGGGCAATCCGAGCAGTGAATGCTTCAGATTCTTCTCCCTGGAGATGATGCCCATGCAACATATAAAAGGAGCTGCAGAGCACTCATTCCAGACACACACTCAACAACAACTCATTCTCTTCTACACTCCTCCACACGTTTTTCTCTCTATCCTTCTCCTCTTCTTTTTTCTCGAGTCTGAGTCTGAGAGTACACACAAATCTCTAGTTTGTCGGCTTCTAAAATTTGAGTTGCGAAAACTAGAAGCGCTATGTATCTTGGGATTCAGAACACTGGTAACCATTACAATACGGGTGTGTTGTGGATTTGTGGCTCATTATTTATTGGGTATATAAACGAATTGTGATCTTTGTGAAATAATAAAACTGCACTGGTTGAGGCGTACATATTGATGTACGCCTCAACAAAGTTTATTTTAATTATAAAAATGCACTTGTCGAGGTGTCTGTTGAGGAGAACAATTTATGATCGCCTTGTTTCTTAGACGTTTTCGAACCTGTTAAGGTGGGCACTTATGCGACTGTTGATCTGTTGAGGCGGATAATGTTCACCTCAACAACTTATGACGTGGTGCAACCCCCTTAGTTGAAGCAAACACTGTCTACCTCAATAGGGAGGGAGGTTGCACGCCTCAGCATGTGTTTTTTCTACCAGTGAAATGATGAAAGGAAATCCATTTTGCGGACACTCCTAATTATACCCTCAAAATCTCAAATACTCTTGTGATCAATGTAAGTCAACATTGACCAACTATGTTACAACTTACAAATTAAGGATGGATGAGCAACGTAAGAAATAGAAACTGAGGTAAACACCATATGTAGTTCACAACCTTCAAAGTGGTTTCATATGGCCTTCAACATATACAAGTTTTATTTTGATCATTCAACATATACAAGTTTTATTTTGTGAAATAATATTTTAATTGTCGCTAATTCTCGAATCATATTTCAAATAAAACCTACATGGATAAAAAAATCATACTAAGTTTTATTGCTAATAGCTATAGAAATCACCAGAGCTACATGCAAGACATTGTCTTATCTTCCAACAAATTGCCTTCATGGATTGGGGCACCATTGCAAGCCCTTCTCCCAACATTAAGAATGTTACTCTTCACACTCGCTACAGTTCTCAATGTTACTCTTCACACTCGCATGGAAACTCCAAGTCAATTACCTCTTTCTCCACCATTGAATCCCAACCACAATAGTAAACACGAAATGTTACACTTCACCCCTAGCATGCAAGTCCTTGATACGAGAAGGTGGGTGTGGGAAATAGAGAACGGCTCATCTAGTGTAAGGAGTTTGTGATTAAGGTTTAGGAATATGGAAGATCAAGTATCTTGTGCCTGAGTTTCAGCGATCCATACCTTTTAGATTTGAAAAATTTCTACTAAAGAGTATTGACGTCGATTGTTTTTAATATTTATTTCTTTTATTATTTAGTCCTCGCATTAACGACATTTTTATTAGATCATGTACTCCTAATTTCAGTTACTTACTACAAACAATGAGCATGTCGTAATAAAGTAGTTTAAATCGACTATTGAAGATACATTTTTCATTTCGTCATTACAAAGTTGTCGTTTAAACTACATCTTCTTGTGGACGGTGACGACAGTATTGGACGAACCGAGGTCGTGGTAGAGATTTCCCCGACAAACCTTGTCATTGATGTTGTCGACCAACACGTCGACGCTTGACTTTAATGTTTTTCTTTTTCTGTTGGTAGCAAGTTCTTGTTGAAGGCGAACAATATTGTTTTGGCAACCCGTCCTCCATCGCGGGTCACAAGATTTGTAGGAACAACGTTTTGTCGACCCGTCCATCATCGCGGGTCGTGTAACTCTTACTCTTTTTGAGGTTTGGTCGTTCAGTCCTGCCCCTTTTAATGCATCTTTACTTTTGGATCTTCTTGCTTCACCATGAGGGCATGTATGCTTGATAGTGTTAGAGTGTTTTCGAGATAGATTTTGTCGACATATCTTTTGCACTTCTTAGTTTTGTACCTCATTTTGTGTCGAGGCAGGAGGTGTGCTGACGTGCCTATTTGTTTCTCCCGTGATCAACCGGGATGTTTGTGTGGCCTTTCAATGTAAGTAGTTTCGTTATTCATGACGTGTACAACATTCTTCAAGGGGTGAAAGCAATGTATTTTGTGTGGTAATTGATGTTGTCGACCAACACGTCGACGCTTGACTTTAATGTTTTTCTTTTTCTGTTGGTAGCAAGTTCTTGTTGAAGGCGAACAATATTGTTTTGGCAACCCGTCCTCCATCGCGGGTCACAAGATTTTTAGGAACAACGTTTTGTCGACCCGTCCATCATCGCGGGTCGTGTAACTCTGACTCTTTTCGAGGTTTGGTCGTTTAGTCCTGCCCCTTTTAATGCATCTTTACTTTTGGATCTTCTTGCTTCACCATAGGGCATGTATGCTAGATAGTGTTAGAGTGTTTTCGAGATAGATTTTTTCGACATATCTTTTGCACTTCTTAGTTTTGTACCTCATTTTGTGTCGAGGCAGGAGGTGCTCCGACGTGCCTATTTGTTTCTCCCATGATCAACCGGGATGTTTGTGTGGCCTTTCAATGTAAGTAGTTTCGTTATTCATGACGCGTACAACGTTCTTCAAGGGGTGAAAGCAATGTATTTTGTGTGGTAATTGATGTTCTCGACCAACACGTCGACGCTTGACTTTAATGTTTTTCTTTTTCTGTTGGTAGAAAGTTCTTGTTGAAGGCGAACAATATTGTTTTGGCAACCCGTCCTCCATCGTGGGTCACAAGATTTGTAGGAACAACGTTTTGTCGACCCGTTCATCATCGCGGGTCGTGTAACTCTGACTCTTTTCAAGGTTTGGTCGTTTAGTCCTGCCCCTTTTAATGCATCTTTACTTTTGGATCTTCTTGATTCACCATGAAGGCATGTATGCTTGATAGTGTGAGTGTTTTCGAGATAGATTTTGTCGACATATCTTTTGCACTTCTTAGTTTCGTACCTCATTTTGTGTCGAGGCAGGAGGTGTGCCGACGTGCCTATTTGTTTCTCCCGTGATCAACCGGGATGTTTGTGTGGCCTTTCAATGTAAGTAGTTTCGTTATTCATGACGTGTACAACGTTCTTCAAGGGGAGAAAGCAATGTATTTTGTGTGGTAATTGTCTTAGGTTGGGTGAATTCATACCTTATGGGTTTTGTAAGGTGGGTTGTGTCCCGACGTGCCTTTTTGCTCTATTCCCTGTGTGTCGGTCGAGTGTGTATGTAGCGTTTGATGTTCTTTGAGTGGATCCACTTGTCTTTGTCACGAGTTTTTGAAAAAACATGCTCAAAAATTGTTCCTATGGACTTGGTCGATGGGTTTTAACGTAACGACCCTTCGATGCCAAAGTCAGTGATTTACTACAGGCAATTAATTGGACACAAATGACAAAGAGAAATTTAATGTTTACTTAGAAATGATATTGTTTTAAGTGTGTTGCATTCAAGCTTCGAAGGATTGCCCTCCCCTCGACGTCTTGTAGACGGTATGCTCCTTGCCTCACTATTTTAGTGATTAGGTAGGGGCCTTCCCATTGTGGGGCAAATTTTCTTTCCTTTGAATCTTTATTTTTCTGAAATGTCTTCCTCAAGACCCAATCTCCTTCTTTGAAAACCTTAACTCGTACATTCTTGTTGTAACTTCGAGCGACTTGCTGTTAATATTGAACCATTCTGATTCTTGTTTTTTCTCTTAATTCACCAATGGTGTCGAAGTTGTGGGCTAGGTCATCGTTGTTTCTGTCGAGGGTTTGTAAGCCATATCTAGTAGTGGGAACGAGGATCTCTTCTGGAATGATGGCTTCACACCCATATACCATGGAAAATGGGGATAGCCCTGTGGCATTCTTCGGGGTTGCCCATAACACGCATGGAAGTTCTTCTGCCCATTTTCCCTTTGAGACGTGTTGTTGATTAAGATCTTGTTGCTTGACTCTGCCTGCCCATTCGACTACGGGTATCTTGATGTGGATACAAAGAGACATACACTCTAAGCATGTAAGAATTGATGAGGGAATAGGCTGGAGGCAAATGAATGAAAAAATGAGTGAAACTAATTAAATGGATCAAAAGACAACCAAAAGTCCCAAAAGCCAACCATTTTTATATACATAGGTTTTAGGCATTTAAGACAACGAAATATGAAGAGCAACAAACAAAAAATTACAGATGTGAGACGACTGTTGTGGAGCCCAATTAATCCAAGGAGTTAAAAACGAAGAGTATGTAAAAATGAGTGAAAAGTAAGTTCTCGTGTTTGGTTTAATAAAAAAATATAGGAACTTACTTTCTGGAAAGTTGTAATTCCTCCAATCGTGATAATTATTCTTACCTTGATCAAGTAGGTAAGTTCAACTTTCTACGTTTTCAATAATAAAATTTTTAGTTCCTACATTAGTAAAAATTATATTAATTTAAATCAAACATGATTTCTCATATTGTGTTAATTTACAATTCCTGGAAAATACGTAAGCTTTCTGGAACATAAATTCCACACTAAACCAAACGAGGGCTAAGTAAGTCTCAATTACATTTAGTATGTTCAACACAAATCAATCTTTTATTGTGTATATAAATTTGATTAGAATTATGATAGGATTATGCGTCGTTCGCATGTCTTCTATACATTGTACATTTGAAATTAAACATGACTGAATTTCGTATAAAAAATTAAGAATAATTTGTTGGAAAATGAGTATGAGAATCAAACAGAACAAACCGTGATTGCTTTCTGCTGGTAAGTTGCTCCGCATGCCCTTAGCTCCAGATTTGGAAATAATTGTAAGAACAATCAATAAAAGAGAGGGTTAAAAGACATTGTGCTGTTTGAATGATTGTTCTTTATGCATTATTCTGAGCAACAAAACAATGAAAACTGGCTACAAGTGTGAGGTTGCTGGTATGATTATGAGTATAAGCATGCATATAGTGGGGGAAACACTTAAGGCAGTGTTTGGTTACAGTTGTATATTCGGTAGTATATTCAAGGTTATTCCCTCTAACTAGACACCTAATATTTCGTTGCAATCAATGTTATTAAAATCGATATTATAGGATCAGATCGCAGAGGCCCTTTAAAATCGGATCGTAGATTCAAATCGTAAGATTCTACGTTATACGAAAAAGTGTATACAGTTACAACTTAGTATTATTTTCGTGAAATTGTAAAATCGTAGAATCGTATGTAAAATCGAAATCTATACAATGCAAGATTCTATTGATTTGATTTCGACAAATTAAGATTCTACAGTAAATAAGATTTTATAGTGGATCGCTCCTCCTAATGTTAATCGTAAAATCGTACATTTAAATCTAGATTTTGATAACCATGGTTGCAATGGTACTTTCAAAGTCATTTAAAAACAATGGAACCAAACGCGGACTTAGCAGTTTCCCTGGAAGATTTGATTGATGCCAATACCCCGTTGTTGATGCTCACCTTTCCTGATCACATCCACACACTCACTCACTCTCCCCCTACACAATTATAATACCTGAATTCCTCTCTTTCTCCTTTTCACTTCTCTTTAACATTACGTAAAGTTAAAGCTACATCCAAGTCAAACACCACCCTAAAACTCTTCACATACACCAATTTAGCTCCACCTAAACTCTCACCCTCTGAATACAACAAACATCCATCTATTTATGATGAGAGACAGAGGAAAAGGGGTTGAGCAATTCAATGGTGAGGCATGTTTGATGGACACTTCATTAGAACTCCCTTGCAAAAAACACCCTTCTTCTTCTTCTTCGGGTTCCTCTTATGGCGGCGGAATCTGCGCTTTCTGCCTTCGTGATAAGCTTGCTCGGTTGGTTTGCCCACAATGTGGTGAGCAACGCCTCCCCAACTGCTCATGCTCTCTTTACTCTGCTAATTACTCTGAGCCCAAAACAGAGGAACCAGTATTCCTCAAGAGAAGCAACAGCACTTGTGTTACTTCTGATGTGAATTCCAGAGGCGGGTTTTGGAAGTTCAAGAAGCTGTTTCGGAAGAAGCGCGGTAACCCAATTGAGAGTAAGGATGAAGAAGCTTCTCATGTAATGGCTGTTCAGAGATCAAGATCAGTATCCAGCTTCAGGGGAGGAGGAGGAGTTGGTTCATTCTATGACCACGACGATGGTGGTATGATTCATTCTGCAGCTCGAGCCTCGAGTGTTAGTGGTGGGTTGATGATGGAATCTGCAAAGAGGAGCTGCTTTAGCGAGTCCGAAGCTCGGATGAGCAACTACGAAGGCAGAATTAGCAACTTCGATTATGAGAGGGATATGATGGCGAGGGGGATTTTTACAATGAGGGAGGGGTATGAGTTCAGTTGTGTAGAGGATCCCAAATTCATTGATCTCAAGCTGGATTTGCCGTCCTCTTCTTCGGAGATCAGAACAGATGAGTTCTATGGAGGGTTTAGTGGTCGAGAGTCTTGCAGGTTAAGTGTTGATGAGAATGAGATCAAGAAATGTCGGAAGAGTCGCAAGGGATGGAGATGGCTTTTTAAGAATTCTTCCAATTTTGGCAAGGATAAGGGTTGAACAAATTCTTCTTCTGTGATTCATGCATGTAAAGTTACAAGAAAAGAGAAGAGATCTTGATCTGTTGATTTAGAACATTAGGTTATTAGAGATTGAGATCAAGAAATTTGTCATGTCAATTTCAAGTTTTAGTTATGAGTTAGGGTTTGAATGTTTAGAATTTTATCTAAGTTAGTGTTTTGTATACCGGTTGAATAAACATGTTTTCATTGTCCTCAAAGAAAACGGTCACTCCTCTCATTATTATTGATTAAAAGTTGTATTTTAATTTAACATTGTGGAGTTGAGTTAGATTTTGAAAGCAATATTTGAAATCGGGAAGAATCTTGAGAAAGTAATTGGTGTAACAAGTATATCTCTTCCGTTTTCAAACAATGATTATATTTGAGGACATGTTTTTATGATTGCTGATGAAGGTGGAAAACACAATCACATCGAGGAGGAAGTGTGTGTTTGTGCTTGTCGGATAGGATTTAAGCTCTTAGAACTCTAATTGTAGACTACAAGAGTGCATGAGTTAAGAATGAAAACGGAGAAAATAAAGGACTTGAGAATGAAAACAGAGAAAATAGCAAATTGGGAGAAATTAGTTTAGTTTTTCTTGTCTCGTACGAATTTTATATAATAATTAATTTAATTTTAATACATATATACTTTAGGTTAATTTATTTTTATCAAATAGATTTAATTTATTTATCACATATAAATTTAGTTTAATATGTAAAAATAATTATTTAATTTGAGTTATTACCTAAATAGCGAAAGTAAAAAATGATTAATTTTTTTAAATAAAGTTTTTGAATTAGTATGATAAACATGTTTAATAAAGAGAATGTTAATCAAGCATTGTTTAAATATTTAAATATATTTAAATTAAAGTATTTAATATATATGAATTATAAGATGAAATCTTTCTATATAATTATTTATGAATTCCATAATAAAGTCTCTTATAGAGATAAAAAATAATGAATCTAAGTCATTAGATGTCAAGCCCCGGATGCCTTGACATCTAATGACGTAGATTAAACTAGTTACCCCTACTACAAGTGGGGGTATGTGTGAAGGTCTGGCGGCGGTTCGGCAGAGGTCCGACGACGGTCCGGTGGAGGTCCGACGATGGTCCGGCGGGTCCAATGGCGGCCCAGTGGAGGTCTGGCGATGGTCCAACAATAAATGAAAAAGTTAAAGTATAAAAATAAATGAAATTTAAGTCTAATTCAAAATGGTGAACATTTAAATATAAAGTGATGAACATTCAATTGATGAACATTTAAGTTTAATGTGATGAACATTCAGTTGGTGAACATATAAGTAAAATGTGATGAACATTCAGTAGAGTATATCAAAATGAACATTTATCAACATTTTGATGAACATTTATCAACATTTTGATGAACATTTATGAACAACGCGATGAACATTTAAACCGATTGTGATGAACTTTTGAGTAATGAAAATTTTATTAAATCTTTGTGAACATTTAAGGATGTTTGATAAACATTCAAGTATGAGATGATTAATATTTAGTTAATTTTTTTTATTAAAATCAAATGTTTTTTACTCGAAATTATATTAAAGTGGTGTTCCACATACGTGGTGGTCTGGTGGTCCGACGGTGGCTTGATGGTGGGTTAGTGGTGGTGAGGTCATGGTGGTTTGGTGGTTGTCCGCCGTTTGTCCAAATAACATAACCATTAAGTGTAATAAACGTGTTGATCATTTAAATATAATTTGATGAACATTCAGTTGATGAACATTTAAGTATAATGTGATGAACATTCACTTGGTGGACATTTAAGTATAATGTGATGAACATTCAGTAAAGTGTATCAAAATGAACATTTATCAACATTTTGATTAACATTTATGAACAACGTGATGAACATTTAAGTCGATTGTAATGAACTTTGAGTAATGAACATTTCATTAAATCCTTTTGAACATTGAAGTATGATCTGATGAACATTTAAGTATGAGATGATGAATGAGCTTTTTTTATGCATCGGCCCAAAACTAAAAAAACCCTAGTAAATCCTCGTCTATAAATTCAGTGCCTCAGCAAACCCTATTATCTCATTCACCTCACATTTCCACTGCGCCGTAAAAAAAATAGGTTTGAACTTCTTACTGTGTATTTGAATTGAAGCTCCCATTTTCACTGGGTTTGTATGCCATCTTGATAGTTTATAACTTGTTTTCTTACTTTGTATTACAGATTCAAAACTAACATGGCATCATCTTCATCATCCTCAGTACCACCAGCATATGCAGCTTTATCCAGTGCCCGATGAGAAGGTGCTCCCAACAAGTGAAGGTGTTCAGTGCTAATGACACGAACAAACCCGCCGAGCATGGCCAAAGGTATCTTACATGCAGATGTAAATTCAGGATCATGTTTCTTGATCCAAAATATGACCATCATCATCTCTATGTCATGGCAAAATTGTTAAAGGAAAACACATAAAAGCGAAATTGAGAATCTTTAACAGGTCGTCAGATTTGGACTCAGCCAAATATTTTGTTTCACGGTACTTTCCCGAGGAATCTTCTTCTCCTTTTGATTCAGATTAGTTTTCTTAGGTTTCTTCCTTAAAGATGTAATATTATGTGTCTTGTAATGTGTTTAGTCTCTGTTAAGTGTGTTTTAGTTTTTATTTCAAGAATGAGTTTGTGTTATTTTCTAATGAGTTTGTTTTAATTTATGTTGAGTCTGTTGTAGTTTAGTGAAATTATGAGGACTTTTGTTGTAACGTTTGATTTAATTACATTTTTATGTTGTAAGTTTGTGTTAAAAATAGAACTTCATCCCAGACTAACACCAAACCCATGTAACAAATGTGTACTTGACACACATTTGTCATGGTCAAACACTGGACTTCCGTGACGAATGTATACCTGCAAGACCTTCGTCATAGATATTGTCATTACATCTGTCACGAAGGAATACCTGCGTGACCTTCGTTTTGGACGGCTCAGGGACCTTCGTGACGAACATCCAAGTTCCTGGAGCCAAAGTCAGATTGCTCTCTGTTTTGTCGATTATGTTGTGTGTTAAACTCTAAAATTTGCAAAATAAAAGTCGTGCCTTATGCATTAAAGTGAGCATTCAAAACACAATTACAATCTAGTCGCCCAAACACACAAAAAAGTCCTTAAAACACAACCACAATCAAATATTCCAAACACTAACTCAAACTAAAATGTTACGAAAACATGAATCCAAACTACTCGAGGAAAGGATAGAAGCCATCCAAAGTGTGACAGACGGGGTTTTTCATTCTCTGGTATTGCTCCTCAGGTGTTCTGCATCCCGATAGGGCTCCAAATTGTACACAGAAGTCCGAATTGCCTAGAGTCAAGTACGATATAAATGAAGTCAAACAATGCTTAAGTTATAGAATATTAGAATGTGATGATTAATGACATACCTGCATGGGACGCTCCCGAGTATACGGAGAGATAATAGGATTAGTATGAGCCAAGTACCACTCCAAGTAATCGTCACTGCACTGAGATGGAGGGTTTGCTTCTACAGCCATTTCCCATAAGCTTAAGGAGTTGTTGTTCCTTTGTTCCCAACTCCAGTTGGTGGGATAACATAACAATGCACATTTTGAGGCCTTCTAGCTTTAATTGGCTGAATGGGAGGGATCGACACACCTTGTACTCGACCAAATTGTCTTGCAACTCTTAGTGGCATGTAAGGCTCAGTCTTATCTAGAACATGCAAGAACCCTTGAAATAAAGCCGGACGAAGTGCTTCGCTACGCAGTCCATATGGTGGCTACTCAACCTATTGTACATGAATCAATAAAAAAAAGATTAAATTAAATTTAAGACATAAAATGAATAGATAAATAAAATAGAATCATATCCCTTCTACACTCATCATGTCTAGTTCCTCTCTGTAGTTGCGACGGTTATCCGATTTTTCAGACAAGTCAAATTTTGCTACATATGGCATTGTGTCATCCCACTCATAGTTTGGTGGAGGGGCAAAGGCAGGAAAGTACAAATAGATCCAACCCTGCATCATCAACACAATTAAGGAAATACAAGGAAAAAAATTCATATCAAACTTTGTATTTAAAGACCCACATACCATCAACAAAATGTAACAAAAAGACATCGTTGCATATTTTCTGCGTGAGTATTGACCCAGTTGTCCATACATTGCACACAAAGCGCCTAAACCCCAAGTCATTTTCCATATCATTAACCCATTCATGAAGAATCAACTTGATCAAGTGTTGTGACTTGTCAGGAAACAATGTCATTCCCAACAAGTATGTCAACCCACCATTAGCGATAGTAACCTGATGCAAAACGAAATTCCCCTCCTCATCTACTCTCTCACATTGTTGCTTCAAAAGGTTCAGTGAAATTTCAGCACCAACTTTGAATCTTGAATCGGTTAACTCGAAACCAAAAGAGTCTTTTGCTCTGTTAACCATTGTGGTTTTCGTGTCAGCTTTGCCAATTCTATCCGCCGATGTGCGAAACCCCATGCTCCTTTCCTCTTTAGGGATACCTAGAATTTTGTGCACATTCGATAGAGTGATGGTCATTTCAGCAAATGACATGTGAAATGAGTTTGTTTTAGGTTGCCACCTCTCTACAAAGGCATTGATCAACGCCTGGTCGTGGTTGGGATACACGAGGGATTTCAAATGTGACAAACCGGAATCTCTAGCCAATTCAACCCAAGGGTAATCGCCCGTTAACGACCACTTTTTTAAACCTTCTTTCATACCCGTATTTCTCAATTGTGGTCTCTCCTCTTTATCATATTTCAATTTTTAAGTATATTTCATTCAATTAACAAATCATTTAACAATTCATGCAATTAACAACATGTTCCTCAGTTCATGCAATTCATGCAATTAACAATTCATCGAATTCATGCATGTAACAATTCATGCAATTAAAAATTCAAAAAAAGGTGATAGCTTTACTTACATGGCCTTTCCAAACCAAATAAGAAGTGTGCCCGCTGAAGCTATAGAGCAAATCTATCTCCTTAGGACCTCCAGGTACATAAAACTGTAATTTTGGGTAAATGACTTCGTTTTTATAGCCATGTTCGTCAAGATTGACCCCGAATTGGCCCTCAAACTGTCCTTCAACCCAGTTAGCATTTGGATTGGATTTCCATTCTATTCCTTGTTGATCACAAATCTATTGATGGCCTACTGCTTCATCCCATGCTAGTTGCGGCGAGGGGGGGAGGGGAAACCCACGTAGGCATCTATAACAAAAATTTACTACATTAGTAAAATATACAATAATAAAACATAATCTATAAATGAAATTTCACACTGCTACGTACAACACTATACAGACTCCAAGTTGGATCTCGTGCCTCGTAACTGATTGGAGTCATGGGATGATCCTGTTAAAATCAAATAACATAAATAAATTCAGAAAATCATAATAAAAAATACACTAATATAACTAAATTATCAAATAACTAACCATTGGCCTCATAATTGCTCGGATACAGATTAGGGTCACCAGACCCATACCCTTGTTGTGCATGTCAAGAAGGGACCTCTTGACTTCCGCTTGTACCCTCTTCCGCGGCTCTTCCACGCCTCTTCCTCGTCTTCGGCTGATAAGCGACCCTTACTTCAGCCTCGATTTCTTGTCGAGTCTGGTCGCGGTTATTATTCCGCGCACTTCTTGAAGACAATTGCATCTATACAAACACATTTTTTTGTCAATTTCTTCTCCCATAACAAAACCACAAATAAAACAGAATATGTGCAAATATGCAAATCCGTCCGTCAAAAATTGTCTCCAGAGCTCTGTCACAGACTCTAACAATTTGTTTGTCACGAAGCACTTGAACAGCAGATCTGTCACAGATCTTTTGGTTCCCTCCGTCACGGACCACAACAAGACATCCGTGACGGACCAATTTGCATATTCTGCAAATCAAAACCCTTTGTTCAAGCCGCCAGAAATACAAATTTATGCACGAAACTAAACCCCCAATCAACCTCGTTTTTTTCCACACAATATTGTCTTTATATCACCCTAAACTACAAAGTTATGCACAAATATTCTCAAATCATATATGTCCTATCATCTTAAAACAACTAAATTAATTTTAACAAATTAAAATTCAAGTCAAATTTGAAATCATTCAAACCAAACACAAAATCAAACATGAAACAACCTAGAAAAAGATGTTTATACTATTTCAATCATGTTTGAAGTCAAATCTACCATCTTTTTTCACCAATCTAAAACTAATGAAGGAGAAGAGTAGAATAGGAGAACAAAATTACCTTTAGAATTGATTTGGAGAGATGAAGATGAAGAAGAGCAGAAGAGTGTGGTTGCTCTTCTTCGTCATGGCGCAAAGAAAGTAGGGAGAAAGTGAATTAGGGTTAGGGTAAAAAAAGTGTATTTATAGTTGCCAAAAGACCTTCATCACAAACCTCCTGAAGAGCTTCGTCACAGAACTCCTTGAAACCTTTGTGACGAACCGCCTGAATACCTTCGTCGCGGATCTCTTCTATACCTTCGTGAGGAATGTTCTAAATATGTCCGTGACGAATTGAGTCCTTTGCTAAATAAACAAAATGGGTGTGTCAAATAATAAGACCCTTTTTATATCCATTATATGTAAACTTATCATGTCATTTTTCCATCATATATATAATTTCATCCTATATTGTAACTTAAAAAATAATTTTATATTGAAAAACTGCTATAGTATTTTATTATTATTGTGGTATTTTTCTATAGTATCGCATTTTTTATAATCAATAATAAATAAAATATAAACCTTACTTTAAATAGGAATACATTCATTGAGAAATCTTATATTGACATTGGAAGATTTCTTGACATTGAGTGTATCAAAATGTAAGAAATTTTATATTGACATTGGAAAATCCCCTTTGAGTATATCAAAAATAAATCCATAAGTATCTAAACCATAATCTTAACTTAATGTATTATCAATTAACAAGGAAAATTTGCTAAAATTATAAAAGCGAAAAAAAAACATTAATCTAATTGAAGTCGGTCTAAACAGCTGAAAGTTCAACTTGGGATGTCTTCTCGGTCTGTTTCTTGTCCCCATTCCACCAGTAAACTGCATACAAGATAAGTTGTGCAAGACCAAGCAATGCTCCCACTCCATTTGCAATCTGTGTATAACACAAAATATCATAAGTTTGTTAAAAATATGTAACAACTAATTAGGAATTAAATAGGGTTAGTGTACGTACCAAGACAAAGAGATCGAACTCGATTAGGGCATAGGCGGTCCAACAAGCACCGTTGAGAAAGGAGGCGAGGGAGAGGGTGAAAGGCATGTACTCGACGCTCTTCGTCTTAATCACCTTCCACTTTAATCAAGCATAAAAACAACTAATTAGTCTCAATTCATCCACCGATAACCGATTAGTTTGAATCATAGATTTGGAATACTTGATGCCTTACCATAACAGTAAGAGGAGCTGCATACATGATGATACCAAACACAACACAAAAGATTCCTATGATTCGAGATCTATCTTCATGAGTGTGAGATAATTTCAATGTAGGAGCGCCCAATATTACAACAAAGAGTATCTCGATCAAAAGCGCTACACCGATTTGCACCTAAAATACAAAACAAAGATTTATATAAAGTTGTAAGAGATTGGTTTTTATAAAGATTGATGTTTACCCTCTTCTTCTTGGTGTCGGAGTAGAAGAAGTAAATAGCGAGGTAGATGAGCTCGATCGCGAGGCCAACACCATTAATGGTGATGATCAAGATGCTGTTGGGATGGATAAAGGGAAGACCATAAAATACCCAGAGGAGGCAGTTCATTACCGAAGCTACATAGGGGTAAAACTGGAACTCCTCCACTGATTTGTTCTTTACTACTCTCAAGAATGTTGGCCTATAGTAATCAGTACAATATAACGAATTTTAATCAATTAAGCTATACATAACAAATAACGTACGTTCATGAATAAACAAAACTCAGCAAAAATATTCTTACAATGGGGATAAGAACAGCCCTAACGAGAGTATATTCCCTGCAAAAAATAAACGAATAAAAATAGTAGGAAATTAATATCAACATAGTACTGTATAACATAACATATATAGTAGATACTTATATATGTTGTTCAAAACTAAGGACGAATACCCAAATATCACATAACATGTAAAATCAAACTAAACAACTTCACATTAAACAGCAAACAAAAATCTAAATTTTTTATCTCGAAACAGAACACAATTGCAAAAGCCTTAACAGAAAACGATTATCATCTACTAGCATGGATTGAGGGGGAAAGTCGTAAGAAAAACCTTACCAATAACACCAACGACGAACCGAATAGTGTTGGTAGTATGGCTATACATTTTCTCGACCACACGAAACAAAAAACGGGATGTTTAGTTAGTAGAGAGGCTCGGAAGGAACAAGATTGGATCAGCGTAGAGAGCAGGATATATTGGTTGTGGGGAGGAAAAGATTTGACAAGGGCAATTTATATAGATGCAAAGGATTAGGACTCCTAATCAAATTGGATCATTTTTTAATTTTAGATAAAATCAAATTTTACTCTTTTAATTTATCTTCCTTTTAATGATAAAATTTTGCTAAGAAAAATGTATATTAATAAGGGATAACTTGAAAAAGAAGTTTTTTTTGTTTTTTTTGGAGGAAGGATCACAAATTGGATAAGAACACAAATTCAATCTTTAATATATTACTCTTACTCATACTAGGAATATTCTAGTATTATGTATATAACTCTCTCTTTCTGGTTCTCTCTCTTACACTTGGTTCTCGCAGTCTTGCGACTCTTCTCCACCGCCAGCCACCGATGTAGCGTAACATAGCGCCTCAAGCCTAACTCGCGCAGAAGTCGGAGTAGGAAGCCCTAACTCTCAGCGACCTCCGTAAACAACTTCGTGGTGGAGAAACCCCGGTTCGCTAAGCCCAACACGAAATCATCTATTTGGACAATCAAGATGTTGACCCCTCGGTGTTGGAATTTGTTCGACCTTTTGGTTTCGGAAAACCTCACATTCTCATGATACTATCACAGATTCATGAATTTTAGTTTTCTCTCATAGGTTCATAAGAATGAATCATAGGTTCATGTTAATTGTCCTATACTTTCATGAAAATGTGATCCTTCATGTTGATTGCAATTATCATGAGAAATTGTGTCAAGATTGAAATATGTGTTGCAGCTACTGATTTTTTATGCAACCTGTAAGTTGTGATTGCTTTTTGAGTTTGAAATTGTTTCATCTACCTCATTTTCATCTGTTAGTTGATAATTGAAATTGTTTCTGAAGGAATGGCAGTTTCTCAAGGGCTTGGTGATTTGCTTAAATTTTTCCTTACTTTTCCTCGCGTTGGGTATTTAACTCATGAACACATTACTCATATGAATTTATGAGAACATACATCAGGATGAAAGTTTTTTGTGATTTATTCTGCTATAATTTCAAGTTACTAGTGTTCATGAACCTATGGTGATAAATCATGAACCTATATACTAGTGTTCATGAACCTAGCTCTAACTCATATTTATGTGTTTCTTCTCTACTGCACCTTTCTTTACAATTCTTTGAACCTATAGCCATGCTTCATGAACAGACATACTATTGTAATGAGCCTACACTTCATTTTATGAAAAAATTACTCTATTGTTTTTCATTCTATGATGTAAAATTAAAAGACGATGTACCTTTTCTTTCTTGAGTTGATCTGATCCTTCACACTTAATTCTAGCTTCAGTGACTTATAATTTTCATGTTTTCCAACATCTCAGTTGCGTACCTATTGTCTCATCTCTTAGTTTACTTCTCTGCATTGTAGAAAGTTTAGTGACTGAGATTATGTGTTTAATTAAAATAAATTCCTCTTTACTTGCATGTTAACTGTACAAAAGTAGAAAAAAAGTAAAGCTAAAACTGTCTTTGACTCCAAACAGATTGATCATGTATCTATATTGTGGATTTGTTGAAGACAGATCTTAACTATTTAAACATTGTTTTCAAACATTTCTGATCTTGTTAGCTACATATTATCACACGAATGGACGGTCTATTACCAAGTGGTTGTATATGTAATGACTAGCATGCCCTTGGGCTCCATTCATTGCTTTAATTTCATAATCCTTACCTAATGTGATGATATTATCCATAATGTTTTCACAGGATAGAATCGTCACCATGTCCACAAAATTTTGGCATTTTAAGACTAATGAAACTGTCATGTTCCCGATCTGGAGTCTTCTGATTACCCCAAGTGATAGGCGCAGTGACGGAGCCAGGAATCTTTAAAAGGGGTGCTGAATTTTTTTTTCGCGTGATCCAAAATAAAATAAAATATATTATATATATTAATTCTAGCAATTATAAAAGTCTCAATAAAAATAATAATAAAAAAGTCTCTAATCTTATGATCATAATCATTAATATGTTGTCTCAATCCCGGATCACTAATCATATCAGTTTCACATACTCGAGCTGTTTTGGGACTTGATCCACCAACATTAGCATTACTATCAATATTTGAAGGTTCTTGACCTTGAAGGCGTATTCCGAATCAAAAACTTTTCCATGATCCTAACAAAATAAACTTCTCTAATCAACTCCAACTCAAATTTTTCAAGTTTCAAATTTTCTATCAATTATCACTTCAAAATAACAATTAAAATATATAAGTAGACAACTAAACTAAACTAAACTTTAGCACCGAAACCTATTAATTATCAAAGCTACAAATTGTATCGTATTGTACAAACAGAATTTCATATCAAATTGACAAATTGTATCAACTAAACTAAACAAACAACTAAACTAAGCATACGTAAATTCAAACTGTATTAACTAAACTAAACTAAACAATTAAATAACAATTCCATATCAAATTGTACAAAAACGAATCAAAACTTAACTTATAGTAACACTTTGATGAACCAAACAAGAATCTATCAAAAACCCTAAATTCAATGTATTTATCAAACCCTAAATTCAATATTTCAATGTATTTAACAAACCCTAATTACAATTTACAAACTTACCGTTAAACTTTGATGAACGACGTCGGCGGCACTCGGCAGTGGCGGGGATCGTCGGAAACCAGGATGACGGCGTCCGGAGGGGCGGGGCGGGCGGGCGGGCGCGTTCCGTTCGATGACTTCGATCGATCTTGCTTGGACGTGGTGGGAACTGGGAAGAAAGAAGGCTGAAGGGATAGCCTTTTAAAACTTTTTATTTTCCATTTAAATTTTGTTTTTTTCTTTAAAAAACAAAAACTTATCATTTAGTAAAACGACGTCGTTTTGATTTAACCAAAACGACGTCGTTTTAACAACGTTTTAAAATTAAAAAAAAAAAAAGGCTGAAGAGCTTGTCTTCTTCAACCTTCCGCCATTAGGGTTTCGGCCTCCATTGAAGGAGGTGCTCCGAAGCTTTCTTGCGGTGCTCCCGGGGGTTCCTGGAGGGGAAGGGGGTGCTTTAGCACCCTCAAGCACCCCCCAGCTCCGCCACTGGATAGGCGACAAAAGTTGCAGGGAACTCAACGGACAGGTTGCAAGGGACATCGTAGAGTGAATTCTTGCGTCCTTTAAAGTCTGACTTGCTTTGTTCCTTTGTCTCTATGCGTGATCCTGCAAAATCTCATGAGGGTCATAAGCATAAGCGTCACGCGCTTCCCACGGTAATTGAACATGTAACTGTTCAAATACCCAGCATGGAACGATCAAAGAGCCAAGGAGATCCCAACAGTATATGGGTGGCGTCCATGGGGGTAACATCACACATCACAATATCTGAATAAGGACCAATAGAAAAAGATACAAGACACTGTTGTGACACGGAGTTACCTGAATCGTCGGAAATCCATTGTAGATCGTAGGGTTGGGAATGTGGTTGCGTAGGGAGGTTAAAATCCCGAACCACCCGCTCATTGATGTTATCACAGCATGATCCACTATCTATAATCACGCTCAAAAATGCAGTCTGCATGCGACAACGTGCGTGAAAGAGATTTTCCCTTTGCTCCTAGGGACCTCCATCCTTGACGCTAAGAACGCGCCGGGTGACTAAGGCGTACTTGTTCTCCTCGAACTTATGATAAGTTGTTCTTATCACCTCATCTTCTAACTCTGCAGGCTCCTCCTGCATGTCATCACCATCCGGATCGTCAGAGAAGCTCTCGTAACCTGCCGTTTGGGAGGAGTAGAGGACACGTTTCGGATTCGGACAGTCCCTTTTGTAGTGTCCCCTACCACCACTTTTGTAGCACTCTAGATCACTAATATGATCATTACGTCCTTCATCAGCTGATGATGGTTGTGAACGGCGAGCAGATGATGGGGGGTTGGCCGTCGAACATTGCGTCTGGCTAGTTGACACTACACCCGTACAGTCCTATCGAGACACTGAATTAGAAGAGTTAGTACCTAACGAATTGACATGGGCATGAGAATACCTTGAGGGAGTAGAAGACGAAGATTGCCAAAGTTGTTTTCTATGTCGCTGCGCTTGGAGATAGAACTTTTGCGCAGTATGGACGACGTTGTTGAGGTCCCTGATTGGCAGAGCATCGACGTGATCTCTGTATAGCCGTGACAAACCATTTATTAAACGTGTCCGAAGAGTAGATAAGAAACACTTACCCCTTCCTCGAAGTACATATCTTTAAGGCAAGCGAAGAACTCTTGAGGGGAGTCTCGACCTTAAGTTGCAAGCGCAATCTCCGTCTTCATATCCTCTCGGTATGTTGTTGGGACGTACTTGGGTGTCATAATCGTCACTAATTATTGTCACTCTGTAACAGCTGGCCACCCCATGCGCGCCTTTTGTTGCACCAGTCGGTTCCACCAAGTGCGCGCTGCACCCTGGAAGTGCAAGGTGACTATCTCTACCTTCTCATGTTCCTCATAGTGACAGTGTTGAAGCACATGACTGGTACTCTGCAACCATTCAATAAACAAAAACGGGTCATAAGTACCAAGGAAGGGTTCGATTTTTACCTTGATGTCTCGTCGGGCCTGTGGAGCAGGAGGCTGTAAACGCTACTAGGCTAGAGGTGCATAGGAATCATAGATATCATGTTGTCGTCGTTGTCATTGTGGAGAACCGACAAACTGTTGTTGTTGCTGATGTCTAGGCCGGTGTCTGTGGCCCTGGGGAACTTCATTCTAGTACGCAACCTGATTTTGAGGCAACCGTGGAGAAGGGACCCAACCTTTAGGATTATATTGTAACTCTGGAGGGTCCTGTAGGGGAGGATAAAATCCATTTGTATTCTTGTAGGCCCCATCCTCCTCATCCTCTAAGTCCTACTCGCCGAATTCGTCATCTGTATCTAACCCTACAGGAGTACGAATACTCTGATAGTCAGCATAATCATTAATATTAGAGAAGCTGGAAGTTACCTCTCTCTAACGATGTGTATGACTCGTATGAGTGTGATGTTGCAGACGTCGATCACTTGTAGGGTCATGCGCATGATGCCGTGATCATCCCCGACGTCTATGCATGTTGTTGAATGCACGAACATCGTCGTCAACATACTCCACAGGGGAGCGTTCCCCATCAGAATCGTCAGCATCGTCATTCTCCTCAAGAATAGGTGTCCGCGCAAGGGTTCTCGTCGTTTGCCGGCGTTTAGGAACGATGGTACTTTCTTTCTGGGACACCAATCGTATCATCTTGCCTGGAGTCGTTCACTGATCCACGTGCATGAGGGTCTTACCCTTGGCTTGCCCCTTGTCGAAGGCATTATTAATGCGGGGATAAGCCGTTGTTGTCCGATCTAGACACCAAACCCCGAACAGAAACTCGAACAGAGAAGATAGGCGGAATTACAATGAGATGAAAGAAGGATAAGTCGAATGATAGGCCAATTGGAACCAAATCAAACAACGATAAAACCCCTGAACTTAAGAACAAGAACCTTACTGAATGATGAAGAAACCCCAATGGATTACAATAAAACACAATGGCTATGGTAGGCCAAGGCACCTAGAGGATGCTCTATGGAGTCCGGATAGCACCAACCTTATGTAAGAGATTGACACACACAAGTAGAACTAGGGCGAGTTCAACAACAATGCACACAGGGCACTCTACTCACAAAAGCTCTCTTTTGGGAGGAAAAAATGATAAACGTTGTATTCAATACCAAAGTCTGGGTATCTAAAACAATGCCTAAGGCAAACCTTATATAGAGTCAATAAGGTGGCCAATTAAAAGGAATAAAGCAAATAAAAGTATTGCAAAAAAAAACATCCTAAAACAAATAATCACGAAAACAAATTAAATAGAGAAAACTGATAGTTTCTGTCGTCTGAAGTATGGCGATCGCCACCCTTGATCCGGCGATCGCGGTTGAAGCAATTTGGCTACGGCTTTTTGACATTTAATTTTCGCGATCGCCGGGGGGAGGGTCGCGATCGCTGTTCTGCGGCCTTCCTTCGTTGCCTTCGCCCGGGTCATCTCGAACACTGATAATAAACACCATCCTCGTAGGTGTTTTCAAGAGATCCTTTGTACTCATAAGCTTCTTAGACAAGATAAAGGCGACTAACTTGTCTAACTCTTGTTGGACCTCCTTTGCTCTCGAACGAGTCAATGCACCCTCGAACTCGGGAATGACCGACATTGGTTGATGCTCAGATGATCCTTCATCATCCTCCCCTTCTTGAAAAGGATTCGACCCCGAATCATCTAGCTCCTCCTCGTCTCCCTCAAAAAGTGTAAGATCTTGCACATTGAAGGTTTCACTCACTTGATATTCACCCGGGAGTTCCAGCACATAAGCATTATCTCCAAGCTTCTTAAGCACCTTGAATGGTCCATCACCTCTTGGGGACAGCTTTGAGTGGCGTTTGTTGGGGAAACGCTCTCTCCTAAAGTGGACCCACACAAGATCTCCCTCCTTGAATAGGACCTTCTTCCTCTTCTTGTTTGCCTTGCTAGCATTTGTTGCAGCCACCTCCAGCAGTTTAGCTCTTCTCCTCTCATGAATCTCCTTGATGTGATCAACCTGTTTTCCTGCAATGAAATCCACTCGCTCCTTCATAGGTAACGGCATAAGATCAAAAGGGGTTAGCGGATTCAAGCCATACACACATTCAAAGGGACTCAGCGAGGTCGAGGAATGGATGGCTCTATTATAGGCAAACTCAACATGGAGTAAGGCTTCTTCCCAAGCTTTCAAATTCTTCCTAAGAATGGCTCTCAAAAGGGTTCCTAATGTCCTATTGGTTACTTCAGTTTGGCCATCAGTTTGAGGGTGACTAGCTGTAGAGAATAATAATTTAGTTCCTAGTTTTCCCCAAACAGTTTTCCAAAAGTAACTTGGGAATTTCACATCCCTATCACTCACAATAGTCTTTGGTACTCCATGTAACCTAGCAATTAATGTAAAGAACAAGTCAACTACATTACGAGCATCATCAGTCTTGTTGCAAGCAATAAAATGAGCCATCTTAGAGAATCGATCAACAACCACAAAAATAGAATATCTCCCCTTCTTAGTCCTAGGCAATCCCACAATAAAATCCATACTAATGTCTACCCAAGAAACTGTAGGAATAGGTAAGGGAGTATACAATCCATGTGGCTTAACTCTATATTTAGCCTTAAGACACTCCAAACATCTTTTCAAGCAATGTTCAACATCCCTAAGCATATGTGGCCAATAAAAATGAGCATGCAACATATGATATATCTTATCTCTACCAAAGTGTCCCATCAATCCACCCTTATGGGCTTCTTCAACAAGCAATAATCTCAAAGAACACTTAGGTATGCACACTTTATCAGCTCTAAACAAGAAACCATCAAACAAGTAAAACTTATCCAAAGTTCCTTTAGCCAAACATTGCTTATAAATAGCACCAAAATCTGCATCATCACGATAATGCATGCCTCCTAGAAAGTGCATCAGCAACAACATTATCCTTTCCCTTCTTGTATTTAATGATGTAAGGGAAAGTCTCAATAAATTCCATCCATCTACCATGCCTCCTATCAAGTTTGTCTTGACTCCTAAAATGTTTCAAAGATTCATGATCGGTATGCAAAACAAACTCTCTAGGCCATAAGTAGTGTTGTCAAGTCTTAAGTACTCTATACAATGCATACAATTCCTTATCATAAGTAGAGTAATTCATACTTGCACCTTTCAATTTTTCAGAAAAGAAGGCAATAGGCTTACCTTCCTGCATGAGGACTCCTCCTATGCCCACTCCTGAGGCATCACATTCCACTTCAAAGGGCCTAGTGAAGTCGGGAAGCACAAGTAATGATGCTTTCGTCAATCTTTGTTTTAGCTCCTCAAACGCCTTTTCTTGAGCTTCCTTCCATTCAAATGAGGTATGCTTCTTCGTTACTTCAGTTAAGGGGGCAACAATGGTGCTGAAATCCTTCACAAAACGCCGATAGAAGCTAGCTAATCCATGAAAACTTCTGACTTGGCTGCTAGTAGTGGGGGTTGGCCAATCCTGAATGGCCTTAATCTTCTCTTCATCCACCTGTAATCCCTGGGAGATCACTACAAAACCAAGAAATATAACTCTATCAGTGCAAAAATCACATTTCTTCAAATTAGCATATAGTCGTTGTAGACTAAGAGTAACGAGTACTTCCCTGAGATGTTGTCCATGCTCCTCTAGGGACCTGCTGTAAATCAAGACATGATTCATAAGTCTCATAAACGTAGAGGGAGCATTAGTCAATCCAAATGGCATCACAAACTATTCAAACAGAATTAAGGTAAGAAGAAACCGGTCGAACCACTGCCGAAATGAGAATGGTCGAACTGGAACGGAGTCGAGATTATAATCTTTTTCCTTCATTCTTAAAACGCCTCGTAGTGTGACGGTTACCGGTGTTCCGAATCCCAAGATAAAACCGCTAACGCTTCTGGTTTGCACAACTCAAGACTAGAAGCCAACGAACGCTAGATAATGTGTGTACTCTCAGACACGAAGAAGAGAAGAGAAAGAGGTGAATAGAGACTGAAAAACGTGGGAGAAAGAAGAATGAGATGATATTCGAATGTGTGATTTTTTAGTTATGCATGGCCTCCTTTTATAGACTGTAGGAGAGAATTCGTGTAATGAATGGCCCAATCCGTGTGGATTAATGGGAGGATTTGGTGGCTTAAATGGGCTGGTCCAAGTCAATACCGCGTGGCGTTAAGTTGCTCAGATTCTCCGCGTGACATTAATGCTCGCAATTGCAGCTTGAATGCTCAGGTTGACTCTGAATGAGGCTCATTTGAACGAAGCTCAAAAGTCATATAAGACTTTGAACGAGGCCCAAAAAGATAACCTCCTCCTCGGGCCTACGGGCCATCCAATGAGCCCACGAGCCGAACCGAACCGCGCGCGTGGTTTTCGAAGGCCCAAATCCACCAGGATAACCTCCTCTGACTCAATCACATCCATTACAATCCACCCGTAGTTCATATAATAATAAGTTTTTCTCCTCTTAATCAATGTGGCAAACACATTATTTCTCAAAGTTTAACTTAGTTACATTAAATGTAACTCCCTTATTTCTCATTCAAACGGAACACGAATTATACAAATGAGCATACTACGAAATAGTGTTCGCGGAGACGAAACAAACACTCTCATTATCCGACACCAACGGTGTCCGGAAAATTCGGTTTCAACAGAAATTATACTTTACACGTTGGGTAAACGTAAGAAGGTTCATATTGAGATAAAGAGAGAATATGGTTGGTGGTTGAATCAATTATTAGTCTTAAAAGAAGCAGAAAATCAGGAGAGAATCATGTCGTTGAATGTATCCTACAAAAACCTGTTGAGTTTTAGTAGTAACTACATTGGTATAAAAGTCAAAACACATTAACTACCTGAAATTAGTGCTACAACTGCCCATATATCTCATTTTTCACTTAGATTTCAAATACGTAAAGTATCTAGCTCCTTAAATGCTCAATACATATGCTAGCTGCATCATTCACAGAAGAGTAATTAAAGGGTCGAGGGACCAACGTACTTAAATTGTGCAAGACTAGACTAGTGATTGCTACGTACTAGAACAGGATGTACAGCTAATAACGATCGAAATTGGATGGTTTAATAGATCCAGAATCGAACAAGTGCATCAAGGATATTGTGGTAGCAATTTTCTGCTCATAATTAAATTTTATAGATAGAAATGAAGGACTGGTACGGTATTGAAAAACTAGAAAAGATGAAAAAAAATGGGCATGGGGGTATTGAAGAAGAAGTAGAAGAGGTGGGAAAAATGGAGGCCGGTCTCCTGAGAAAAAGAGCATAATTTTTGAACTTACGTCGGTAACTTATTAATTACAAAAGGGGTCTAACTTATAAGGTATATGTCATGATATATAAGTCAATTCTCTCCCACATCAAAAGTGGAGAGCTGAATAGTCTAGTATTAGACTTGTCAAAAGTTAATCCGACCCGTAAACCCGACCTGACCCGACCCGTATTTTTCAACCCGATGACCCAGAAATGACCCGAATTGACCCGACTCTTTTGACCCGAAATTGCGGGTCATTTGCGGGTCAAAACCCGACTGGACCCGCAAATCCGTTATTACGACTTAATTATCTTATTTTTTGTTTTTTATAATATATATCAAGTAAAATAATATATTTTATGATTAGAATAATTTATTTTATGATTAAAATATTATTAAAATTATATTTATTTATTTTAATGAAAATATTATTTAATAATTATCTCGAGAAATTCTGACCGCACGCTCTCGACCTGTTGGGTCGACCCGAACCCGTACCTGACCTGTAACGACCCGACCCGAATTCAACCCGTAAATAGTTGACCCGAACATGACCCGACCCAAACCCGACCCGAACCAGGGAAACCAAACCCGAACCAGACCCGCACGACCCGTTTGACAAGTCTATCTAGTATACAAGTATATGAGCTACTCCTCTTATTACCAATTGATTTTAAGATAAAAACCTCACGTCGTCTCGTGGATCGGGAGAAACTGATCATGGTTGAGAAGATGGCTTGATCTTCGTTTCCTCAAATCGAATGACTAACTTCACCTCTTTCGGGGCTTGGGCGGCGGTCGTCGTAAGCAAGGCGGCGGGAGTCAGAAGGTCCTCACCAGGATTTTCTCAAATAAATGGCGGCGGTTGCTAAGACTAAGCGGCGGTCGCCGCTATCAAAACGTAGCTAGGTTGCTCTTGTGGCTGTCTTAGGCTATTCTGTATTGAAAAATTAAGGAAACATACTTCTACTCGCGTCATGCTTGATCCTACAAAAGGGCTCTACTCGCGTCATCTTTGGTGAAATCTTGTAGCGTCACGAATCGAATGCCACTGACCTTGTGCCATTTGGATGTCGTTTGAGACTTCCACTAGCCTCCTGAACTCGGCTCCTTGGAAGACGCATGCTGGAAACAAAATATATCGATGTGCTGACAGACGCTCTTTGCATTACTTCTCTGAATCCGATGAATTGGTACAACCTTTGCGACCAGTAATCGACCAAACCATGTAGAAGCCCGTTGAGTTGGGTAAATAACTCTTTTGTACGTTTTTATTAGGAAAATGATTCATTTATAAACTAACCCTCTACCCCAAGGGGCCGGAAAAGAGAAACCCAAAGCGTTAGTTTTGTTTAACAAAAACAAATAAAAACTACTTGGGGTTAGTTTTCCTAATTAAAAACTTTGAAGGGTCATTAGGACACACTCCCTCGTCTCGTCTGTAGCCACTGACCTTGCCCCATTCGAATCTCGTTTGATCCTACAACAAGACGGGAAAATAGACTCAATTATTGCATATTCTGCACAAACATATAGCGGTGTGCTTCATGATACTTTTCTGGTTCCAACGGAGAGGTGAAGCCCTTGCAACCCACATTCGACGAAACTGTGCAACACGGTGAATCCATAACTACTGTTCTTGCCCCCACGTGAACCTCGTTTGATCCCCCAATATGATGCGCGGACATTGACCTTGGAGAAGTTGCATGCTTAAAAATATATAGTGACGCATTGATGGACCTCGTTTGGGCCTTGCCCCATTCGGACCTCGTTTGGGCCTCATTCAATGAAACGTTGCAGCAATACGAGTCTGTATCCACTGACCCTGCCCCATTCGGACCTCGTCTGTGCCTCCAACGAAATACTCAAAAATTCTTGCCGTAAATCTAATTTCAGACAAGGTTCCCACAAGATAGGGGGCACACGTTTTAGGTGGGTTCTTAAGCTGTATATGCACACCTTTTCCTTAGCAACCACATAATTAAGATGCATTTTATTAACACAAACTGTCCGGTGAGAATAACTTTTAAAATACGAACGTGAGAATGGTGCACATTAGTAATAAATTAGTGCACATTTAGTAATAATTTAGTGCACATTCATTGACAAACTTAAAAACATCCAAAATTTGAAAAACATTTATTTTTAAAGAACATTTATGGAGAAATTGAAGAATATTAGGTAAAAATTATATATGTACATCATTTTTTCAAAGGATTTGCATCAAAAAATTTAATGCATATTTAAGTATATTTTGATGCACATCAAAATATATTTAGATGATGCACATTAATCATTTTCACATATTCTCACTGAACCAAACCTTTTATTAATCATACCCTAAAGGGATGTATCTCTCCTAGTTGCAATGACCCACCATACAGTTGTTGAACAAAATGCATAGCTAAAGGATAAGTTTGAGGCATCTTGCGATTTGGCTATATGTATGTGATCACCATTATCAACTTATCCAATTATAACCATACCATTGACATTAAGCTTTTCGGTGTCGACATATCCAAAAAGGTATTGCGATTTTTGTGGTAAGGGTGACATCTCAAAACAGTGCATATGATCCATCGTTGTATACTATTTTATTGAAGTGTCTTTGTTCATTTTCCATTATAGAGTTGGACCATGCATGTTCATAACAAGTCCCAGCACACTACACATCACAATCGCTACTATTTCCGGATTTATAAAAAAACGACAAAACACGAGAAAAGGATGATAAAATGTGAGAATGACCATTTTACCCTTGTCCGTCTCTAGCAACTCTCCTTCTTGGCTCTGTTACTGTTGTTTTTCTTGTGGTGTGATTGAGATTGAGAGTGAGAGGAGAATAAAGCGAATACGCGGGACTTGGAGGCGCCTGGGAGAGAGCAAACCGGGAAGTTAGTAACACGGAGATTTGCAGAATACGATCTCTCCATTAATCCCCTGTGCTTGTATCTTGTCCCGCCATTGAAGCTACTTGGACTGCTCGAGCTTCTGTGAAAAACAATCTTACCAGACGAGCTCATTCTTGGACTATCTACTGATATTCCAGTCGCCGGATCGTGTTGCGCACGGTTCGCGATTCTAACCCTAGGAATGTGCGATTGGATGTTGTTGGAGTCGGAATCGAGAGAGAGGCGGGGGAGATGGTCGAAATCCTTCAACAAAGGGAAGTTGAAAGAAGCGTCGGATGCGGATTTGGAGTTTCCGAGAAGGAATTGGCGAATTGAGTTAGCAGAAGAAGAAGAAGTAGTAGTAGTAGTCGTGGTGGATGTTGAAGATGACGAACTCGCGTTGTTGCTGCTCTGGTACAGCTTCTTCTTCAAGCCTAGAAGATCCCTCCATCGGCTGGGAGGAGCCTTCGCTGGTAGCGGCGGGAGTTGCAGTGACATAAGCTTCCCACCGGAGAAGAGCTCGTCAGCGGGGAGCATACCTACAGGATCGTCCAGCAGAAACTCGAAATCCATGGACGGATCTGACGCTGGAACAGGGAGGGTGTTAACGCAGGCAGAGAGGAAAACAATTAATGGCGATTGATTTGAATGATGCTGCCCTACCTCAGACACGAGAGTGTTTATATACAGACTCAATCCCCATCAGATAAATAATGCCCACTGCTCTAACTGCCTAATCATACCCTGCCACCTGCTACCTGCCTCCTTCTTACCCCAAATCCAATACACTACACTACGAGTTTAGTTTCCCCCAATAGATTAAGTTTATTACTCCATCCGTCCTTTCATTTTCTGACATTATTCACAATTTAAGAAAATCTTCTCGGTTTTTTCGAATATACAAACGAAAACATAGTAATGTGAGATCTTGTTTGATTCGTCTTAACGATTACTATAACAATTTCAAAATTTTACATTTTTTAATAATATGTAACAAGAGATATTAACAAAACAAAACGTGCATCGACATCGTACATCTAACAAATACTGCGTTGATTAGTATGCGATAGGTTTGGAAAACCTAGATTGGGTAGGCCGAAAGTGAATTTAAAAAATCCAAAATTGTCGGTTCCGAGGATTCGTGACCGAAAATCAAAGAAATGTGGTTGTACATTCGATTTATATGGGGTTCGTATCAAAGAAGGGCCGTATAGTTATAAATGGATCGTGAATGTTGTAGAAGGTCGTCACAACCACACCCTTCCTACTAGTTTTCATGGAAATTCATTCGTGGGTAGAATGAGCAAAGAGGAGGAGAAAATAGCAAGGGAAGCAGGCGATGATCGCAAGCCGCCAAAAAACATACTTATTCAGTTTAGGAAAAGAGACCCGCAAAATGTGACATCCATGAAGCAGATTGCCAATTTTTTTGCAAAAGATCAGTTTTGAAGAGCGTGGTGAATTGTCAGTTACTCAGTGGTCTCTAAATTTTATGAAAGAGAACAAGTATTTTTGTCAACCTCTGAGGAACACGAAGACGAATGAGGTTGAAGTCCTTTTTTTTGCTCACCCGGAGTCGATGCGGTTGTTCAGGAAGTTTCCTCACGTGATTATCATGGACTCCACATACAAGACAAATAGGTATGATATGGCTTTAGTGGAGATGGTTGGTTTCACTTGCACGCACAAGACGTTCAACATTGCATATGCATTCATGGTTCAGGAAACAGTAATGCATTACAAGTTTGTGATGATGTGCGTTCATGAGTTGTGTCGAAATTTGAGAGTGATGCCGAAGGCTATAATGACCGACTGTGAGAAGGCTTTGTTGAGAGCAATCAAACTTGTGTTCGAAGACACTGAAGTCAAGCAACTATTGTGTTGGGTGCACATTAAGCACAACATCCAGTCACACGCAGAAAAAGTGATAAAAAATACTAAAAGGGCGGAGAACTTTGTTACGCAATGTTGGGGGATATTTTGCTCGAGCACTGAACAAATCTACGAAGAGAGGCTGAGTAAGCTGAGAGATTCATGGAAGAGGGGCATTATTGGTTACGTTGAAAAGTAGTGGTTTACTCCGTACAAGAAGTTCATAGTTAGAGCGTGGACGGACTACACTCTTCACTTTCACACAAGGACTACGTACAAGCAGGTATCTTTGTTTGTTTAGTTGTTAATTTGTACCACCATATTATTCCCGCTAACATGTAGAAATTGTGTTTATTTAGGGTCGAGGGGATGCATAAGGTGTTGAAAGAAATTGTGGGTTCTAGTAGAGGCGGCTTCAACAGAGTGATCGTGAGGATCCACCATGCGGTCATAGTTCAGATGGACCTGATTAGGGCGACAATGAACCAAGCACTTACCACTCGGAAAATGGTCTTTGATGACCCAACCTTTCCTCCTGGCATTCGAATGTTGTTTTCAAGGCTGTTTTACAGAGTGTCAGATAGGTTTTTTCTATTGTTGTTGGAAATGTACCAGCAGACATTGAAGGAGGAGTATTCAATTTTTTTTGATGATCATTGGGTTCGAGATTGTCTTGGGATGCCATGCGTACACGATCTTGCTAGGGCAATCATTTCAAAGACACCTCTTATTCCGGATGATTTTCATGACTTCTGGAAGGAACTGAAATGGGAAGATGATGCAATAAATCTGTCCTTACCCGACGACAATTGTTCAATGTCTATTCCAGAGATCAGAATCCGTGAAATGTGGGCGAAACTGCTGTGTGGGGATTTTAGGGATGGAACCTGATAAGCGGTGTTTTACATACCGCAACTATGGATTATTAGCTAGTTTTGTATAGGATTATGTTATTTGTTTCTATATAATCTGTATCATGGAGCTATTCGAGAGAAGATTTACATACGAGATTCCAAGAGATGATACGAAGCATTGGAAGCCTTGAAGCATAAGGAAGAAGCTGCTGAAGACGAAGACGAAGACTTCAAGAAATCAGTAGCTACTACCTCAGACAACACAGCCGCACCCACGGGTCTCAAGCCGCACCCGCGGGTTTCACCCTCAGCCAAGGATCCGAGAAAGCACAAGCCGCGCCTGCGGGTCCCAAACCGCGCCTGCGGGTCCCAAACCGCGCCCGCGACCCTCTTCCATCCTGAAAATCTGGAGAAACCAAAACCGCGCCCGCGACTCTCAACCCGCGGGTGAGGTTCCTCGACAGAAGAATCAAATTAATGTCTTTGCCATTTGATGTAATTTGCGTTCAATTCTGTAACTTTCCATACGTTTTTATCACCTTAATTTGGCTGTTACATTAGTTGATGACTATTTAGGTTGTGGATGATCATCCTTGATCATCTTACCTTTTGTTTTACTTAAGTTTTTGGAGAGTTTTTCACAAACTTATGAGTTGCTAAAGTTCTTTGTTTCACTTGGCGTTTGAAGCTTTTGGATTCAACAAGTTGTGAGTTTATCCTTTCCCTTTGTCTACTCTTTGATTGTCTCAACTCTCTTGTTTGTATTGTCCATGAACTAGATTTACTACTTTAGATTGATCACCTAAGTTAGTTTTATCTTATTCATATTGCTAGAGTTTGATACTTCTAGTTGAATTATCATACTTGTTGTGTAGCACAATCTATTTGCATGAACTAGTTGTCATTGTTATTAGAGAAGAGAATTGAGTACATGTCGAGTATCGGACTAGTTGTCCATGATATTGCATGTATCTATCTATTCCTGAATGCATTGCTACTTTGTTATTGAACTTTGATAGTTTCAAAGTTATAACCGAGTAAGGGTTGTTAGGACTAGTTGGACTAATAACTATTCAAGAACAGGAATTAGAACGATCACTTGAGAACTTGACATAGGGATGAAAAGGATTCTAAGATCAACTTGTTAATCTAATTGTGGATAATCGCTAAGTGGAACACTTCGCTTAATATTGTTATAACCAAGTTGACATTCGATACTTCGTATCAAAACCATAAAAAAAACCCTTTGGTTACGTTTATTGGTTAGTCATTGTGATAACTTAAGAATTTGATAAACTGATTTCTTGGTATTCGACCCTTGCTTGCGCACTATATTACTTAGTTTGCATGTTAGGATTACTTGACTTGGCACACGACAAATTCGCCTCGTCAACTTTGGCGCCGTTGCCGGGGAATCAAATTTTCTTATTTTTAAGTTCTTATTTTGATTAACTTTAGTGTTGACTAGTGAATGGTCAACACCCGGTCTACTAATCAACCTCTTTCTATTCTTGATTCAGAGATCGAGAGAACTTTTCATCGGAATCGAAGAGAGAACAGAGTCGGGACTGAGACAGTAGAAATGGCCGATCGAGAAGCTCTTGTTGAAGTGCAGCGTCAATTGGCTGACATGCAGTTGGTCGTTAACGCTCAACGGGAGCTAATTGAGACAAGGCTACGAGGAGGTGGTGTTACTCGCACTTTGAGAGAGCGGGAAACACCGAACCTGACACAGCAACCTCAAGCTGTGGTTATTCCACCCCTTGCTCATGGGGTGACTTTCGAGCTCAAGGTGGGGGTGATCAATTTGCTCCCAAGTTTCCATGGTTTGGCTGGTGAGGATCCGATCATGCATTTGAACCAATTTCATGACATTTGCATGACGACCAAACCGCCAAACGTCACGGAAGAGCAGATCAAGATGAGAGCCTTCGGGTTCACTTTGAAGGATGGTGCTCGTTCTTGGTATTACCATTTGCCAACCGGTTCGGTTGATAATTGGGAAAAGTTGCACAAGGTGTTCTTGAGCAAGTATTTTCCGGTGAAAAAGGCAAATGCTCTCAAGAAGGAGATAGCCCATGTCGAGCAAAGTGAAGACGAAACTCTCTATGACTACCTTGAACGCTTCAAGGGGTTGTGTGCTTCGTGCCCTTTTCATGGGTATGATACCGAGGATCTAGTGCTTTAAATTTGCAATGGTCTCCTTAACCAAGAAAGGAGGATGGTTGATGCTGCGTGTGGTGGGAATATTCTCAACATGACGTCGGAGGATGCCATGGAGAAATTGCAAGATATGGCTGAGAGCACAAGGAGTTTTGGTAGGATATACACCAAAAAGGGAGTGCACGCAGCAAGTTCAGGGGATCCCGCTCTTGTAGCTGAGCTTGTAGAGTTGAAAAAGATGGTCTCTCAGTTGCAAAAAGGACAACAACAACAAGTAAAGGTATGTGGTATTTGTGTTGACCCTTCTCATTTTACAGAGAAATGCCCTGAGCTTGAAGGTGAAGACGTTGCTGAAGTCAATGCTGCTGCTGGTGGGTATGGACCCCCACGACCTCGTGGTGATCAACAAAACAACTACAACCCGAGGTATAGAGATCATCCCAATTTTCGATGGCCTGATCCAAATGAGCCCCAATAACAAGCTCAAGGCCCTCGACCCAATGCTAGACCATCTACTGCGGAGCTGCTGAGATCCTTGACTCAACACTTCACAACTCATGTTCAAACGACCGAGTCGAGCATCAAGAACATGGGGAAGCAAATTGGGCAGTTGGCTGAAGCTGTAACCACCATTGCACAACAAAATTCCAATTCTCTACCGTCCCAAACGGTGGTGAATCCAACCAGAAATGTAAGTGCAGTAACAACAAGAAGTGGTAAGATGTTAGGGGAAACCAAAAACCTTGTTCAGGCTTCTGCAGAAAAGTTGAATTCTGAGGACAGCCGAGAGCCGCGCCCGCGGCTCCTCTACTGAGCCAGAAATCAATTTTCCTGAAGAGCCGCGCCCGCGGGTTGAAAACCGCGCCCACGGCTCCTCTACTGAGGCAAATGTTTCGGAATTTCCTTCACAAAATGCTGAACTCGAAGTGGAGGATCAGGGGGATTTCCAGTTGAGACAGGACAACTACGTTCGCCCCAACTTTCCACCTCTCGACTCCACCAAGCCTCCTGCCCCGTTTCCCGATGCCCTTAGGAACACCAAAAGGCCGGAAAACGACAAGGAGTTGTTTGAGACGTTCAGCAAATGTGAGGTAAACATTCCCTTGCTCAAGTTAATCAAAAGCATTCCTCGATATGCAAACTTTTTAAAAGAACTTTGCACAATCAAGAGGAATCAAAAGTTGAAAGGGCAACAAAAGGTGACGGTAAGCGAGCGTGTCTCCGCTGTATTTCAAAGGCGAATGCCTAAGAAGTGCAGCGATCCGGGCATGGTCAGCATACCTTGCCGTATAGGTGACACACATTTTGAACGAGCCATGCTCGATTTGGGTGCATCGATAAATGTGTTGCCTTACTCTCTCTATAAGATTCTTGGGTTAGGTCCACTTCATGAAACCGGAATTGTTATTCAACTAGCCGATAGGTCCACCGTGTATCCTAAAGGTGTAGTTGAAAACGTTTTGGTTATGGTGGATAATTTGTTCTTTCCCTCTGATTTCTTTGTGTTAGACATGGAACATGATGGGCAAGCTGCTCTTATTTTGCTTGGGAGGCCCTTCATGCAAACCGCTAACACAAAGATTGATTTGGCTACTGGATCTCTTACTTTAGAGTTCGATGGGGAAATGGTTCAATTTAACATTTTTGATGCTATGAAACACCCCGTCGAAGATGCTGCGTCTATTTGTTCAATCGATGTAATTGATCCTATAGTCCAAGATGTTTTCAATATCTTTGGCTTAGATGAATTACAAAGTGTATTAGAACACAGCATCGTTCACTCACCAACACTTGATTTGTCTCTTCCACCTGAGATTCAAAGTGTTCTAGCTCGTCTAGACGCTTCGGGTAGAATTTTGGCCGGTCGGCCCATGCTACTAACTTTGGAGAGCGAAAAGCTTCTTCCTTCTATTGTGCAGGCACCGGTTGTAGAGCTCAAGCAATTACCCGAGCACTTGAAGTATGCTTTTCTTGAGGAAAATGATACCCTCCCGGTAATCATTTCGAGCAAGTTGACAGGTGAACAAGAGAGAAGGTTGGTGATGGTGTTGAAAGAACACATTACCGCTCTTGGGTGGACCATTGCTGACATCAAGGGAATTAACCCTTCCACCTGTATGCACAGGATCCTTCTTGAGGAAGGTACTAAACCCTCTAGGCAACCCCAAAGAAGGTTAAACCCACCTATGATGGAGGTGGTCAAGAAGGAGGTGCTGAAACTTCTTCAAGCTGACATGATCTACCCCATTTCGGATAGCCAATGGGTGAGTCCAACTCAATGTGTCCCTAAGAAGGGGGGCATAACATTGGTAGAGAATCAACAAGGTGAGATGGTTCCTATCCGAGCTCAAATGGGTTGGAGAGTATGCATTGACTACCGCAAGCTGAACGCGATAACCCGAAAAGATCATTTCCCCCTCCCTTTTATTGATCAAATGCTTGAACGACTTGCCGGTCGTCCGTATTATTGCTTTCTAGATGGGTATTCAGGGTATTTTCATGTGGCTATTGCACCCGAAGATCAAGAGAAGACGACGTTTACATGTCCCTTTGGCACTTTTGCATATCGTAGGATGCCTTTTGGATTATGTAACGCGCCCGGGACCTTTCAACGATGTATGGTAAGTATCTTCTCGGAATACATTGAACATTTCATAGAAGTTTTTATGGATGATTTTACGGTACAAGGGGATAGCTTTGATGCATGTTTAAATCATTTGTCACTCGTGCTTAAAAGATGTGTAGATACTAATCTAGTATTGAATTCTGAAAAGTGTCATTTTATGGTTGAACAAGGGATAGTATTGGGGCACATAATTTCAGCTAGGGGTATTGAGGTCGATAAGGCAAAGATTGATGTCATTCAATCGTTGCCTTATCCTACTAATGTGCGTGAAGTGCGTTCTTTCCTAGGCCATGCAGGTTTTTATCGCAGGTTTTTATCGCAGGTTTATCAAGGACTTCTCTAAGATCTCCACGCCCCTATGTGAGCTTTTGAAAAAGGAAGCTACTTTTGACATGTCGAATGTGTGCAAGAAGGCATTCGACACTCTGAAATCCCACCTCACCGAAGCACCAATCATCCAAGTACCCGATTGGTCTCTACCCTTTGAGATCATGTGTGATGCTAGTGATCACGCGGTGGGAGCCGTTCTTGGTCAAAAAGTCGGAAGAGCAATGCACGTCATCTACTATGCTTCCACGACTTTGAACGGAGCTCAGAGGAATTACTCCACCACGGAAAAGGAGTTGCTAGCCATGGTGTTTGCCCTTGAAAAATTTCGGCAATATCTTTTGGGCACGAAGGTGATTATCCACACGGACCACGCTGCTCTTCATTATCTCATGACGAAGAAGGAATCAAAGCCAAGACTCATTCGATGGGTTTTGCTCTTAAGCGAGTTCAATGTGGAAATCTGGGACAAGAAGGGAGTCGAAAACTCCGTAGCTGATCATTTGAGCCGGATTGTGCAAGAAGGATGGTAAATTACAGGTTCAAATTCAAGGTACGTTCCCGGACAAAAACTTGTATCAAATTTATTTTGTAGATTCTGCTTCTGCTGAGAACAAGCCGCACCCGCGGCCCAAAAACCGCACCCGCGGTTTGTGCTCTCAAATATTCTCGGAAAAAGACGAACCGCGCCCGCGGTTTGTGTTTGCCAGAATTCTCAATTCAAGGAGAACCGCGATCGCGGTTTTTTTTTTTCTCTTTTTTTTTAAAAATAAAAAAAAACAAAAAAAAACAAAAAGGAATTGACGGTTCATCTTCTACCCTTCTCCATCTCAGATTTCATCTACTACCCTTCTTCATCTCAGATTTCATTCTCTACCTCCCACCACATAAAACCCTAACTCCCACTTCCACCATTCTCCACCTCCCACTTCTCTTTCCCAACACCAACATCCTCCCACCTTCCCTCTCCTCCACACCACAACCCCGTCCACCGCGACCACCACCGGAATCCAACTGCACCCGCGGCTCAAAAACCGCGCCCGCAGCTTCGCCTTACCGAGAAGTTCTCTGCCTCGACGAAACTGCACCCGCGGCTCCAAACCCGCGCCCGCGGTCTCGCCCTGCCAAGAAGTTCTCTGCCTCGCAGAAACCGCACCCGCGGCTCCAAAACCGCGCCCGCATCTCCCTTCTCGCCAGAAATCAGAAAACGGAAAAACCGCACCCGCGGCTGTCACCTCTGTCGTCCATTTTTGCTGATTTCGTTAAGCTTTTCCGACAACCACAATCATCGCTGTTGATTTTCTTACGCCTCGGGGAGGGCTATTGCTATTGCTATTGTGCTGCTGCTGCTTGGTCTCTTTGTTGTGTTGCGGATTTGTGGTTGCATTCGGTTTGTGTAGACATTTTGATGGTTGCAGCAGGGACGTCTCGAGGCCACAAAAATGATTTGTGGCAACAACAGGTTCATGCTAACTTAGCCTTTTTAAGGGCTAAGCAGTGTGTCGCCACGAGATTTTTCCATCGACGTACGCTCGATGATTTGGGTATGACTGCGTGCACTGAGGCCATGCTTGAGCACGCAGGGTTGCATGGTTTCTTGTTCAGGTTAGCTCCACTCATGCCGAGGCTACATATCAGTTTCTGGCGAGCCTCAAGTCCAAGACCGTCTCTGAGACCACCTTCATCTCAGCCATCCAGTTCATTTACAATGGACGATCCTTTACGGTTCAGGCTGAACAACTGCGCCACATCTTGGGAATCTCTCAGGTTACCTCTGCAGATTATGACACTACAGTTGGTGACATCCCTACACAGGTCTGGTACATATGGACGGGACAAGTTCGGGACACCCATGGTAATGATTATAATGCTAAGATGTCCCATCCATGTCTCCGCCTGACACAGCGGGCCCTATCTATGGCCTTCTTTGGGCTTTCTAAGGTGAACAAGGTGCCTGCCTACCAGCTGAAGTATCTATATGCTCTTATGCCGGAATGTCAGGTAATTCCGGATTGGCTCTCACTATTTGTTCACTCCTGCAAGACAGCCCGCTCGAAACCAAGGGGTCAGATTGCTTTCGGTGGCATGATCACCCTCATCTTAGAGGTTGTCGTCCCCGACTGGGAGACTCTTGACTGCGTAGGTAGTCCGGACCCCTCAATGGGTCCCTATTTGCTGGATGCCACATTTCTGTAGACTCGACTTCGGTGGCTCAAGTCGGTTACAGTCAATGCGGACGAGCGTATGTGGGTTTGGCTCGGTCCTCCTGAGATTGCTCTCACAGAGGACTTTGCTTGTGGGCCAGCACATACTTTCAGGATCAACCCTACACCCGCTCCCCCTCGTGCAGCTGCTCGACGACGAGCTCGCGGTGGGATCAGCATCCAGGAGCCGGTTCAACAGCCGGATCAGCAGCCAGTTGACCTTGATGATGAGGATGATGATGACTTCCAGGAGCCTGCCCCTCGTTTTCAGCCTCAGAGGCAATGGGGCAAAGGCTCATCATCTGCAGCTCCTGCTGACATACCTTGGGAGCAGCGTCTTTTCGAGCGGATTGAGTTTGTCTACCAGTCGGTTCAGACGGTAAACCAAAATGTTGAGAGGCTGCAGCAGTCGGTGGATGACTTACGGCTCGACATGCAGGCTCGTTGGCCCGACTATCCAAACCGGGATGACCCGGATCAGTGAGCTTCTTTCTCTCTTCCTCATTATTTTTCTGTCTTACACACTGAGGGCATTGTGCACTTCAAGTATGGGGGAGGGAAATTAGTTCATTGCTTATCCTAGAGTAGTTTCATTTCCTTGTTATTTCCCTTTGGTTTTATTTAATTTGGTTTGTACTTTGCATGGAATTAAAAACAGAAAAAGCCACAAAAATACGAAAAAAGGCAAATGAAAATCCTGGGATGGAAAAATCCATGCAATAAGCGGGTAGTTCGGCTTGCATTAGGCTTGGAAAAAAAAAGGACTTGAGGGCGGTAAGGAATGGTGAGATTGAAAATGAAATGAGTGGCTAGGTGAAAACCCTTCGGGGTGCCTAGGCAAAATGAGTGTCTTAGGACAAAAATTTTTGCATGTTAACCACTATGGAGGACCAAATTGATAGATTTATTTCTCATCATATTGTTTGTATACTAAATGTGTTAATGATTTGTAGTTTCTTTCTTTTTCATACTTCCTGAGATCTTTGAGTGATTATTGTAAAAGAGTAAGTTTCTTTTAGCTTACTCGGGGACGAGCAAGGTCTAAGTATGGGGGAGTTTGATAAGCGGTGTTTTACATACCGCAACTATGGATTATTAGCTAGTTTTGTATAGGATTATGTTATTTGTTTCTATGTAATCTGTATCATGGAGTTGTTCAAGAGAAGATTTACATACGAGATTCCAAGAGATGATACGAAGCATTGGAAGCCTTGAAGCATAAGGAAGAAGCTACTGAAGACAACGACGAAGACGAAGACGAAGACTTCAAGAAATCAGTAGCTACTACCTCACACAACACAGCCACACCCGCGGGTTTCACCCTCAGCCAAGGATCCGAGAAAGCACAAGCCGCGCCCGCGGGTCCCAAACCGCGCCCGCGGCCCTCTCCCATCCTGAAAATCTGGAGAAACCAAAACCGCGCCCGCGGCTCTCAACCCGCGGGTGCGGTTCCTCGACAGAAGAATCAAATTAATGTCTTTGCCATTTGAAGTAATTTGTGTTCAATTCTGTAACTTTCCATACGTTTTTATCACCTTAATTTGGCTGTTACATTAGCTGATGACTATTTAGGTTGTGGATGATCATCCTTGATCATCTTACCTTTTGTTTTACTTAAGTTTTTGGAGAGTTTTTCACAAACTTATGAGTTGCTAAAGTTCTTTGTTTCACTTGGCGTTTGAAGCTTTTGGATTCAACAAGTTGTGAGTTTATCCTTTCCCTTTGTCTACTCTTTGATTGTCTCAACTCTCTTGTTTGTATTGTCCATGAACTAGATTTACTACTTTAGATTGATCACCTAAGTTAGTTTTATCTTATTCATATTGCTAGAGTTTGATACTTCTAGTTGAATTATCATACTTGTTGTGTAGCACAATCTATTTGCATGAACTAGTTGTCATTGTTATTAGAGAAGAGAATTGAGTACATGTCGAGTATCGGACTAGTTGTCCATGATATTGCATGTATCTATCTATTCCTGAATGCATTGCTACTTTGTTATTGAACTTTGATAGTTTCAAAGTTATAACCGAGTAAGGGTTGTTAGGACTAGTTGGACTAATAACTATTTAAGAACAGGAATTAGAACGATCACTTGAGAACTTGACATAGGGATGAAAAGGATTCTAAGATCAACTTGTTAATCTAATTGTGGATAATCGCTAAGTGGAACACTTCGCTTAATATTGTTATAACCAAGTTGACATTCGATACTTCGTATCAAAACCATAAAAAAAAACCTTTGGTTACGTTTATTGGTTAGTCATTGTGATAACTTAAGAATTTGATAAACTGATTCTCTTGGGATTCGACCCTTGCTTGCGCACTATATTACTTAGTTTGCATGTTAGGATTACTTGACTTGGCACATGACCAATTCGCCTCGTCAGAACCCTATTCAGATTAATTGAGTTCTACATTGACTTGGAGCATCCGGAAGAAAGTTCTTTGGTAGAGCCAACAAACTTGTTTAGGAAAGGAAATGGAAGACCATCGGGATCCAGGAACAAGGAGAAGCAACCAAAGGGGAAGTCTCCTCCGAGAGGTAAGAGGGAAAGGAGTTACCACGAGTACGTTAGAGAAGAGTTAACAAATACTGAGAATGCGCAAAAAGTCGCAAAGGAGAAGGCAAATAGGCAAAGTAAACGACCAACTTGTCCTAAAAAGCAAGCAAGTCAAGTGTCGTTCGACTTTGGATCACAATCCCGACCTGAACCATTATTTTCAGAGACCATCGATTTAGAAGACGAAGACATGAATGTCGTGCCCCTGAGAGCTTGCTTTCCAGATCGAAACGAAACAGAGGAAGAAGAAGATAAAGAAGAGATTGAATAACCCATCATTTATATGGGGGTGAACTTGGGGGTGAAACATATTGACTACTTCTGGCTTTCATACATGAGTTTTGTGAAAGATGTGCGTTCAGACGGGCATTGTGGGTATCGTTCTATGGCTCTACTTACGGGTATGCAACAGAGTCATTATCGTATGATCCGTGCTGCGTTGGCAACGGAGCTGCTTGGAAACAAAGAGACATGGGAGCCCATACGGCGTGGTCTACGGGAAGGAACATGGGATGATCTTATTGCTCAAGTTAACTACATGAGAACTCCTTGTGAGAGGCCATTTGGCTTGACATGCCATTTATGGGTTTGGTGTTTGCCACAGTATATAATGTTGGTTTAGTGCAATTATCCTGGGATGCGCCGTGTTTATGCTTGCCAATAAGGCAGTCTACAGTGAGCCCTGGTCCTCCACAGAAGATTTTTGTGATAGCTCTTGTGAGACACTGCAATCATTGGATACCGGTAAGACTATGTGGCAATTTAAACAAACGTCATGTAACGTCGAAATCATTTATACTTATTGATTATTTGTCTTTCTATATCTAGGTTTGGCTCCGTGACGGGGCACCATTGCCACATTGTTCTAGTTCGTGGAAAAGATTTGCAGATAACAACATCAAGTGGTGGGAAGGGATATATGTTGGCCAATTGGACTGGTTTCGACAATACCGCTTTACAGCTGAGAAGCGTATGGACTACATGACTTGATTTGTAATAGTTTAGTAGAGTTGATCTTTAATACTTCAATGTGAATTGCTTTAAAATATGTAATGACTTGTCTTGTATGTCTTGTCTGCATTAAAAGAGATTTCAATAGACTTAGATGAGGTAGGTGAAACAGTGAAGTGAAAACAGTGAATCCATAAACTACAACACACTCAACATAAATTAAAACAGACAATTAAGAAAGTACAACAGACTCAACATAAATTGAAACAGACTCATTCTTGAAATTGAAACTAAAATAGACTTAACAGAGACTAAACAACTTTCAAGACACTAAACAACATTACATCTTAACAAAAGAAGCTATCAAGACCCTAATCGGAATCAGGAGCAGGAGCATATTCCTTGGGAAAGCACTATGAAACAAAGAATTTGGCTGAGTCCAAATTGGAAGTCCTATTAAAAATTATCAGCTTATGTGTCATGTCATCGTTTTCCATCAAAAAATTTGCCATGACTCGGAGATGATGACGGTCGTATTATGGATCAAGATACACGATCCTAAAGTAACACTCGCATGTAACATACCTTCGGCCATACGTATGGGGATTTCCCTTGTCATTAGCACTGAACACCGTAATTGTTTTTGAGCACCTTCTCGACGGGCACTCGATTGTGTTGCCTTCTGCTAGTAGTGAGGATGACGATGATGATGCCATGGTTGTTTTGAATTTGTAATACAAAGTAAGAAAACTTGTTAGAAACTATCAAGATAGCAAACAAAATCAGTAAAAATGAGAGCTTTAATTCAAAGACAGTAAGAACTTCAAACCTATTTCTTTTACGGCGCAATGAAAACCAGAGCTAAATGAGATAATAGGGTTCAGTGAGGCAGTGAATTTATAGACGAGGTTTTACTAGGGTAACTTAGATTTGGGTCGATGTAGACAAAAGGCCTACAACAACAAAGGCCCAATAACCTAATTCGGCCATCCAAAAGTGACTTAGAGCTGTGTGCTAGCTGTAACATACTCAAGGCAAATAAGTGACTTATAGCTATGTGCTAGCTGTAACACACTCAAGGAAAATAAGTGACTTACAGCTGTGTGCTAGCTGTATAACACATAAGAGCATAAATGTCACAAAAACAAGACAATAGTTTCTCGGCCCATGATACCACATCTGTGCGTTAAAGTTAATGCACCCAGAAGTTTCTGGGTTTCACGGGGTTTCTGGGGTTTGTAGGGTTTAGGGTATTAGAGTTGGTGCGGTAAAAGTTATAGTACCATCCCTAATTCCATTAAATTGACTCTTTAATGTAGTTTTCTAATAAAATTTGATGTTATTAAGAGTTTTATGATTCAAAGTAATGTTATACTAATGTAATATGTCGTTATTGAGAGTTTGTGAATGATTTTATCAAGTTTTACTAATGTAATATGAAATTAGGAAGAGTTATATGATCAAAAATCATCATATATTAATGTAATACGAGGTAAGTTGAGTTAAACGATTACAATTAAGTGTTAAACTAATGTTATATGATGAAATCATAATATTATATAAACTTTATTTTAGTAACGAAGTGATATCACACACATATGAGTATAACTATACAACTTATATACTTGAGATTAGTAGCATCTAGGTGAAAGTGTTCGTTTAGATACTTCGAAGTGTTATTTTTGTTAATTTCTTATAAAAACGAAAGCATTATATTGGTAATGCTCAAATACTACTTTTACATTTCTTGACTTTTGCGTTTAAAGGTCATATTAGGCCGTTTTATGTCGTTTTTTGTGTTTGGGCCTCATTAAAAATTCATTAGGCCCGTTGACGTTTTTGATAATTATTTTTCGATTCCAACAAATGAAAACGACTATGGGCGTTATTTGCTGTCATGTTACAATTTCAAAATTTTGATTTTTATCGTTTGAAGACGTTTAAACGATATGGGCCCAAACTATCCACATATCACATCTTGTTTTTGCTAACTATCCACTGTCCACTATCCACTATCCACTATCCACTATCCACTATCCATTATCCACCATCCATTATCCACTATCCATTATCCACTATCCACTATTCACTATCGATTTTCACGCCATGACTCGTTTTAAGTCGATTTTACTCGATTTTCGTGAATGTCAAGTTTTGCCAAATTTTTCTCATTTTGACCATATTATGGCATCATTTTGCCCACATTTGGCCACATTTTGACAACTTTTTTAGAATTGCTTCAAAATTCATTTTGGCTTATTTATAATGTTTTGAGTCGGTTTTTGCGTTTCTGAGTCGTTTCGAGTCGTTTTGAACCATTTTTATCAATATTTCACGTACTTGGTCGTTTTTAGTCGTTTTCAAAAATGTCAAGTTTTGCCAAATTTTGCACCATGTTTTGAGTCGGTTTGTGACCGTTTCTTGTACTTGGTCGTTTTGAACCATGTTTTAGTCAGTTTTTGTTTTTTATTTTGTTTTGCGTTTGTGACCGTTTCTCGCGTTTTTAAGACAAGTAGGAAATAAATAAACAAAAGTGAACCAAACATTACCCAAACATAGTATCCAAACAAACTACAAACACATACCCAAGCCATACATCACTCCAAGTCACGACTCTGACTCCCACTACCTTGCCCTTCCTCGTGGACTTAATCCCGAAAAAGCTGAGACTGACGAACCGGAGCTGGAGCCATTGGTGGAGCCTCGTCAGTCAAAACTCCAAGGAGACCCCTCATAAACACATCGATATCTGTAGGCCTCCTCTCCGGCGGTGTCTCCAAGAAATCTCGGATCTCGCAAGTCACGAGCTGGCTCCGCTATATTAACAACATATCAACATGTTAGTAAAATATAATAATTTAAAAAAGAATATGACTAATCAAAGTTATAATCGTACCACAAAACTGGCAACTGAAGGTCGCCCAACATATCATCATCCAAATCAACAGTTGTATCATCGACGTCCATATCCTCCTCACTATCATTGTAGGTTTCATAAAAATTTGTTTTATAAATATCTAACCTGGTGCGGTAAAGGGAGAGGGAAAAAATTTGTTTTATACTGTAAAATATTTTACTTACAATTTGTTTTAAGTCGATACAGATTACAGAGAAAGGGGAAGAAGAAGGGTCAGGGAGAGGGAAAAAATTTGTTTTATAAATATCTAACCTGGTGCGGTAAACTTAACCGCACCGGTTTTATTTTTATTTTTTAAAAGTAAATATTGTGCGGTAAATATTACCGCACAGGGTTATTTATTTTTTAAGTTTAATTTTCTTTTTAAAAAAACATCGTGTGCGGTAAATATTACCGCACAGGTTTAAAGTTAATCAAAATTTTAATTTTGTTTTGTTAAACCGAAATTAAGCTTGTGCGGTAAATGTTAATGCACAGATCTGTGCGATAATTCTTACCGCACCGACTTTTGTAGGTTTCATAAAAATTTCCAAGAATGCCCCGGAACCCCTTTGTGCGTTAATTGTTACCGCACCAAAGTGTGCTACTAATTTTATCGCACCAAATAGTGTGCATTTAGTCCAAAAAACGTGTGCATATAGACGGGGCCTTTTGATATAAAAAATGTACTTTGGTCTTGTGCTTTAGCCTTTTAAATATCTACTCTCATCCCTATTTTTTGTGTATTTTTTTCCAACAAGTACTTTTTTTTGTGGGGATTGAAGAATTATAATAATATTGATTATAGGAGAGAAAAGTGTAAAGTAAATGGTTAGAGAAGAGCGATAGAGAGATAGAGTAGATAAGGTTGAAATTTGGGAGAGAGAAAAAAGAAAAAAAAAATACTAGTAATTAAAGGTTCATAACATGGATAAAATAGGTAGAATAAATTTATTAATGTGGACAAACAAAAGAGGACACTCGAAAAGAAAAGAAAGGTGGACAATCAAATAGAGACATAGGAAGGGAGTATATATAAATAGTACTTGTGTCATTATGTGCATCAGTTTTGTTTCTCCCTCGATCACGTTTAAGAGCATGGCGAATTCTTGACTGAAAATCACCTTGATCTAGATCTTCGCCTTAACCTTTCATCTCTCCATGTTCATGTGCTTGCCTCTCCCAAATTATTTCAATCTTCAAGCTCAGATTCCGTCTCGACCAATGTCCCATGCCCCCAGTCAGCCAAGTATCCAGTAAGAATGAATTTATTTCATATCGATCCAAGTTCGTTTCCAATTATGAGATATTTGATAGGGATTCAGATTTGTTATCGTCGGATAAATTTGTTTCCCTTATACACTCTTTATGTTCGATATAATGCTTCAATGAATCAACTTTTGATAAAAGATTAAAAACTATGTTTGTTGTAAAGTATCTTAGTTGAATATATATTGTTAGGAACGAGGTCGTCTGAACGGGAAATGCAGTAGAACGACTCCTCTTCAAGGGCTTGATCAATGGTTACTTGACTCGGATAAGATTTGAATCGTTATGAAAATACTTTCCGAAATCAGTATTTTACTCCTATTAATCCTAAGGGATTCCACAAAATATGAAGTGAGATAAGACAAATCTTCTAGTTCTTATCGAGGCTTCCGACAAGAACTAAACTATAGAATTCAAGTGTTTTGGATTATAACTTGTGTTAAAGATGAGTAAGAAGTTCAGTTTCTTCATCCATTACCGACACCAACTCTCAACAATCCTTTATATAGCCTTTAGAGAGAGAAAACAAAACGGTCACCAAAAATAACTGCTACAATTGAGGAGTTCCCGACGGTTATGACGGTTACCACCATGTACACGTGGTTGTCCGCTTCTATTAGTTGTTAAAAATTAATTATGCCGGAAATTACGGTCAATTACTTTTTTAATTAACACATATTAAAAAAAATAACCGTCAAATAACCGTTCTAACCCCAAGGAAACTGAGAACCAGTTCCTATGGCCAAATACCTGTCAGTTCCCTTTACAGAAACTCAAAAGATGTTTCAAAGGAGCTTGACATTTCCATGTAACATATATCCTTGGTTCCTCTGGAACTAAATTCACTTACACAAGCGTGTACCCCACACACCCGGACTTATGTTATAATGAAGTGAGTTGCCATGATGTTGCATGAACCACGATGACACTTAATGACAATCATTTCACTAAAATCACCAACAATCCTCCCTCATTATACTGCAATCCTTGATTCACAAAATAAGTATGATTAAATGAAAATGTCAAAAAGATTGAATTTCCACTTAGTGTAACTACATATTCCAAGAATCAAGGAATCATGGTGTCCTAAGGATTGAATCAATCAACCTCTTTGGGTACATGAAGATAGTACACACACGAATTTACTACTTTATAGTTTACTTGACTCTATTAAAGGCCTTAAGTCTTTACCCATTCATAAGTGTATCTGAACCCAATCCAAGCTTCATGAAACGGTCAAACTCTACGCTCATATAGGTAGATCCTTTAAGAACATATATCCTCAGTCGTGCACCTACAATTTGCACTTTTTCAAAGGAACTATTAAGAAATAGTTTCAACCTCATCATTGTAGAAACTGAGTACAACCTAGGGATAGTTCCTATGTGCTCTCGAGTTTCTAGGTGTGAGCTTTCCACATTGATTTTTTTTCCCAACGTTAGTTAGGTAGGAATTGGGTGTCGCACCACTAGCAAGCTTATACGGGTCCTAATCTCTTCCCCTTAGCGGACTTGGAGACCAAGTCCCTTGGTAATCCCTTCGTCAAGTGATCAGCCAAAATTTGTTGTGACCTAACAAAATCCACGGAAATCACCCCATGCGAAATGAGCTCTCTCATCGCACTATGCCTCACGCCTATGTGACATGATTTTCCATTGTATACATGACTATATTCCTTAGCCAAATTTGCAGCACTATCACAATGGATTGAAATAGGTGAAACCGGTTTCTCCCATAATGGAATCTCATAAACCAAGTTCCTTAGTCATTTTTCCTCTTTACTAGTTGCAGCTAATGCAAAAACTCAAGTACCATAGTGGAACTTGTTCGTGCCTAAAATTAATACTAGAAGATAACACGTTCGATGAGCTATCTGTAGGCCAGACGAGTACGAGAGAAACGAGTACGAGGATGTCGGACGAGTATGGAAGAAGTCGGCCGAGCATTTTTAAGTTATTTATCATTATTATTCATGTAAATGGTAAAAGAGATAAGTAAATATTACAAAAGAATATATCTTTACCATGTTTATATTAAGTTAAAAATATAGGGAAAAAGATATTATCATTTCCTTATAGATAGAATTAGGGTTTGCCTATTTAAGGAAGGCTTCTCTATCATTGTAGAGGAGTTCGTCGCCGAGATCAATAGCATAAGTCAAGTATTCCACCATTGTTAACCTAGTGTTCTTGAGAGTTAAGATTGTTACCATCCCTTTTGATCTATTGCCTACATCTTGCTTAAGTTTCTAGGTGTAGTTACTTTCGCTACGAACAGAACCCGTGATGCAAGTTTGTTTCTTCGAAGCCCATGAAGAGTGATCTTCTTCAATAGTGATCCAAATTGCATCAACATAACCTTCTAAAATCGAAGGTGATCCAAATATTTAAGACAAAATTCTTGAGTTCCCTTCAGGTACCGTAGTACCCTATAAATAGCTTGCCAATGAGATGCACTAGGGGAACTAGTGAATCTGCTGAATTTCCTACTGCAAAAGCAATATTTGGTTGAGTACTTGTCATAGCATACATCAAGCATCCAATTACCCTTGAATACCCAAGTTGTGACACTGCAGTTCCCTTGTTATTAGACAATTTCGAACTCGGATCATAAGGAGTTTTAAGAGGGGAACTCTTGTCAGAATTGAACTTCTCCAACACTTTTTTAATGTAATAAGCATGTGATCAACGATAAACCATCTGGTTTCCTTCTTATCCTAATCCCAAGGATAACATTGGCATCCCCCATGTCTTTTTCGTAGAGAATTTTGATGACAAAAACTCCTTTGTAAGGTTCACTTGATCATGATCAGTCCCAAAGATCAACATGTCATCAACATACAGGCAAATTATAACTCCATTTCTAGAATTATCAAATTTTCTATACACACTTGTCCGCTTGATTTATATAAAATTCATTGGAGAACACAACTTCATCAAATTTGTGATGCCATTGTTTTGGTGCTTGCTTCAACCCATACAAGGACTTGATCAACTTGCACACCTTATCCTCTTGTCCGTGTATACTGAACCCTTCGGGTTGTTTAATATAAACTTCCTCCTCCAGTTTCCCATTAAGAAACGTCGTTTTCACATCCATTTGGTGAATAACCAAATTGTGAATAACTGCTAGAGAAATTAATAATCTAATGGTGGATATTGAGCAATCGGGGCATAAGTATCAAAGTAGTCGGTTCCATACTATTGCCTTAAGCCATGGACAACCAATCGAGCCTTCTTCTTGAAGATCCACTTAGTTTCCAATGGTTTACAATCAAAGGGAAAATTGACCAAAACCCATTTACTATTTCCCATGATGGAATCCATCTCATCATTAATGGCGTCTTTCCAAAAAGACACATGTTGCATCTTGTGACTCCATTGCCTCAACAAAATTCCTTGGATCATTCACAATACTATAAAAGTACAAGTATTGAAAACCAACCTCGTCCCTAGTTCCCTCAACCAAATAAGACTATTCAGTTTGTGACACTTTGATATAACAAAGTGTAACTATTAGGTTTATTAAGTTTGTGACTGTAACGTCCGCCGCTTTGGGTCAGCCCAATCCCAAGGGCTGCAGCCCATACACTCCAACCCATCCTTAGTAGCTCAACTTATTAATAAAGCAGTTATTTCCAAGTGCAGCGTAGTTGGTTACCAAGTAGCGTTGCCACTTGGTAAAGGGTGAAGGTCTCAGGTTCGAGTCTCACCAACAACCTCTTGGAAATAACTACTTTATTAATAAGTGGAGCTACCAAGGATGGGTTGGAGTGTATGGGCCGGCCCAAAGCGGCGGACGTTACAAAAAAAATGCACTTTTATTGTAACACCCGCCGCTTTGGGCCGACCCAAATACAAGGGCTGCAGCCCATACACTCTAACCCATCCTTGGTAGCTCCGCCAATTAAAGGCAGCTATTTCTCAAGAGATTGTTGGTGGGACTCAAACCTGAGACCTCCACCCTTTACCAAGCGGCAGCGCTACTTGGTAACCAATTACACTGCAGTGTAGTTGGTTACCAAGTAGCGTTGTCGCTTGGTAAAGGGTGGAGGTCTCAAGTTTGAGTCCCACCAACAACCTCTTGAGAAATAGTTGCCTTTAATTGGCGGAGCTATCAAGGATGAGTTGGAGTGTATGAGTTGCAACCCTTGTAATTGGGTCGGCCCAAAGCGGCGGTTGTTACAGTAACAAGTTTTATACTGTGAGAAATTGTTCAGAACTGTTTTGTAACAATTCAATATGTGACAAGTTAGTTGAAAAATAATTGTGACAACTTCAGTTTATGACAAGTTAGTTGGAAATTATTTGTGACAATTAGGTTTATTCAGTATTCAGTTTGTGATAACTAGGTTTGTTCAATTTGTGATAAGTTAGTTAAAAATTATTTTGTGACAACTAGATTTATTCAATCTATAACAAGTTAGTTAAAAATTATTTTGTGACAACTAGGTTTATTTTATTTGTGACAATTGTAAGTTGGTGACAAGTTGTGGAAAATTATTTGTGACAACTAGATTTATTAAGTTTGTGACAAGCTGTTGAAAATTATGTGTGACAACTAGATTTGTTCAGTTTGTGATAGGTTTTATTTTGTTCCAAAGTTGTCACAATACGACATATTATATTAGAGGTGAGGTGGATTGTGACAAGTTTCAACTCTAGTTTGTGACACGTTCAAGTTCAGTTTGTGACACGTTCAGTCTGTGACATGTTCAATATGTGACACGTTCAGTTTCAGTTTGTGACAATTTAGTTGGAAATTATTTGTAACAACTAGGTTTATTCAATATTTGTGAAAGGTTAGTTGAAATTACTTGTGAATATTAGGTCTTTTCAGTTCTTGACAAGTTTTATTTTTTGATAAATTGATAAATTATTGAAAATTATTCTCTCTCAACTAGATGTATTTAATTTGTTACAAGTTTAAGTTTGTGACAAATTGTTGAAAATTATTTGGGACAAAGTTGTGACACGTCCAGATTCAGTTTGTGACACCTTCAGATTGTGACAAGTTATTCAAAATTATTTTGTATCAACTACGTTTATTTAATTTGTAAAAATGTAAGTTTGTGACAAGTTGTTGAATTTTTTTGTAACAACTAGGTTTGTTTAGTTTTTGTACAAACTTGTCAAGCGTGATGACAAGTTTGATTAGAAGATGTGTACTCAATGCGGGTCATTGGATGTCAGAGTAATTCAAAAGATGCTACCACTAATGTACAAACTTTGTGACAAGGTGTTGAAAATTATTGTGACAACTGAGCTTAATTATTTTGTGACATGTTGCTTGAAATTATTTTGTGACGACTAGGCGTATTCAGTTTGTTATAAGTTTTATAGTTTCAGTTTTTGACATTAGTTTGTCAAAAGTTGTTCAAAATTATTTTGTGACAACTTGGTTTATTCACTTTGCTACAACTTTTATTTTGTGACATGATTCAGTTTGTGACACGTTTTATATTATTACAAGTGTGACAAGTTGTAAATATGGTGAAGCAACCTTTGTGACAAGTTATATATTATTACAAACTTGTCGGTTGTAATAAGGGTGAAACAACCTTTGTGACAAATTTCATATAATTACAAACTGACTATGACAAGTTTGTCATAAGGCTAAAACAACGTTGGTGACAAATTTCATATTATTACAAACTTGTCACAATATGACAAATTATAATAATGGTGAAACAACGTTTGGGAAGAATTTCATATTATTGCTAACTTATCGTCGTGACAAGTTGTAATAATATGATCTAATTGATATAATCACTCACCCACCACTGATATACAAAAGTCCAATGACATGTACTCATAACTTATACTAAATGAAATATATTTTTCAACTACACCAATAACATTTTTATGACAAAAAAAAGTTATGTTAACCTGCATAAATGACAATAGAAAAACATAACAAAATCCCAAAAAACCTACATCTAACCTTGATCGATCCCCGTTTTCCTCTCATCTCCATTCATCCAAATGAAGTTGTTCTTCACCCAGAAACAATTGCAGACCTAGATTCCCCATCTGCACACTACTTCCAACAAGGGTGGAGTTATTGTCGCCTTGGATGTTGTTAGACGTATACGTTAATGCAACTTTACTCTTCTAATTTCATTGTGGACTCTACCTTTATAGCAGCAAGCTTCCATCTTTGAGTTTCCTCTGAATACACCAAAGGTTAATGATTAATCATGTATTAAGTCGGGTATTGATTCATAGTGAGTTGCTTTTTACCTCATATACTGAACCGAAACCACCTTGTCCAACTTTATTGCTAGTACTCAAATTTTGTGTGGCTGAATGTAGTTCATTGTATTTATACGACTTAACATTTTGTCAACTTGAACCTCTGCAAAATAAATCCAAGGACACAAGTTAAATAGCGTTTATCAATTACAAAATTCTAAGAGGATTTAATCTTAATCTTAATATACTATAAATTTACGGGTTCCTCCCATTAATCACACTGCATTTAATGCTTTGTTTCTAATTTATGTGTTTTCTTGATTTTTTTCTTTTCCTATTTCTTTCCTACGTTTACGAATATGTCACTCAAATGAAAACTTTGACCCACCAACATATGTCTAAATTGGATCTGTATAAAACTTATCAACTTCTTCTACTCTTCGGTTCCGCAAGGTGTGAAGTTTTATAGACTATAAAACCCGCATGTAGCGCGAGCCCAAAAAGTCTAGTATGCTATAAAGCTGGGGTTCCCCATATTAATCATCTGCATTCAATTCTTTGTTTTTGATTTATCTTTTTTTCATTTTTTTCCACTACTAGAAAACAGGCATAAAAACGACGCTTTAGCAAAGCGTCAAGGGGAGAATGTCCCGCGTCGGTTAAGCGCTTTTTTCGACGCTTTTCTCGACGCTTTTAAGCGTCGGGAAATATCTACAATTAAATGAGTCAGAAATGTTGTAAAAGCGTCGATTTGTATTACCCTCCAAAATCTAAAGCCCAATTCCCCTCGCCAGCTTTATCAATTTATCAGATCAATTGCCTTCAAGCGTTAGCAACAATCCCGCCTTAAAACCCTACAAGATTCGATGTCCAATCCGGCCTTCCGATCCCGCCTTCCAATCCCGCCTTCCACCTCTACATCGACTGAACAGTACAGTCCGCCTTCAACCCTAGAAAATTCAATCTTGGAATTCTCGATCTAGCGAACTGCAAACCGGAAGATTCGAGCGAGAAGATCGAGAGCATCAGATTCTCAAGGCAAAATCTCAAGGTATGTTATGGATATGATATGTGTGCTTCGATTTTCAGTTTGTTTTTAGATTAAAAAGGCAAAGAATCTCTTGCAAAGTCTGCTTCAGTATGACTCTTCAGCTCATAATGCTCTGAGGCACCCCTTCTTCACCAGAAAAAATTTGAGAATGTGTGATGCTCAATTTCAAGTCATCTAACCTTTTTTTTACTTGTCCGACAATTTTAAGAACACTGCAATGAGTGGACGAATTAGATAATGGGGCCTTGATTTGTATTCCACGCCATGTGATGTTTCTCTACTTCACCATATTGATTGTTGTATAAATAAGGTGTCGGACAGGCTGGAAGCATATCTTCTCAAGTCTCTCCCTCACAAAATTTTGAGATGTCAAGATTGTTGGAAATTATTACTGTTTTTTGTTGCCTTATGATAATGTTGTTATATGGAGTAATTATCTTTAGTTTTTTGCTTCCTTATGATTAGTGTATATCTTGTATAGCTTCATGAGCTGTTTGAGAATTCTGACTTGAGTATGATAGCCTTCTAGCTTGGTGTATGATTTGTTCTTCCTTCCATCTCCTCCATTGCTTGGTTATTATTCTTTGTTCATCTCTAAAGTGATTCAGGTGATATGATTTTGGTTTCTGTTGTTAAATAGAAGTATTGAGTCTGATTTGAGTGTTGTGCAATGGGCAAAAACAGATTGAACCAACACAGAACAAAAACTGAATTATCTTAGAACCTTTTTTCTTTGATTCTCAGCTGCTACTTTGTGTATGTTTAGTTTCTCTGTTCGTCTCTCTTACTTTCTAGTGCCATCTTTTGGAGGAGTTCATGCTATCTGTGTGTGTGTATGTGTATTTCAGTTTTGTGATATGCCAAGGCAAGGGAATGGATAGGCGGAAACGGTGTTGAAATCCAATTTGGTAGTCACAGATCTTGATTCTTGCTGGTAAAGCTCCTTTCTGATTGTCTTGTAGACCTTGTTCTCTTCGTGCAACTTCATCATGTAACAAATATGTTTATGTGTATCAAACAACACTATACTCCTTTCCATTATAAGGTCATTTTTTGAAAATATGTAATCTGAGGCAACCTTAAATTTTATATATACAAGAATCTGAAATATGTGAATTCTGCTTCATTCTCTGACAATTTTACATCCTTTGGAAGGAAAAAATGCAAATTGTTGTGAGTGAATACTAGCCTTTGTCTTCATGTGTTCCAAACCACAGTTATCTGTTTAATTCTGATAAATTTTTCATCTCATATGAATGGCAAGTTCTTGTTCCATGTACAAAATAGTACCTCTATGAGTCTATCACCCAAACCGCAGGAGAATATTTATATGCATTGCTAAATAACGTATATTGAATTGACGAGAATGATGCTTGGAGTTCTGAACCTTGGATTTAATTTTGTATTGTCAAAGAAGCCATGCTACTCTAAACTCCCAAGCAACTTTCATTTGATTTCTAATGATCAGTTAACTGCTACTTTAGTTTGAGCCCTATGTAGCCTTTTAGATTAAAATTGGGCATCCCACTCTGAATTGTCTATCATGTTTTCCTTTTTAGCAATCTTTATCTATTTTTGTGATGTACTTGGCATTCAGTTCATTAAATTACAGGCGGTATTTCTTTTGCAGGGAACTTTATAGAAATAACATCACAAGGAAAGTACCGCCTGAGCTAGGGAATTTGACAAATTTGGTGCGCTTGGATCTCTACCTGAACAAGCTAGATGGTCCTATTCCAGAGACATTGGGCAAGCTTTCGAGACTGCGCTTCTTGTATGAAAACACTCTTATCCTTTTCTTCTAATTTGCTGCATTTGTTCTAAGTATCCTGATCTTCATATAATCCTCTGCTATTATGATTTTCTTCCTGTCACTTCACAATGTAATCTTTAGCAAGAATAGGAAGCCCTTCATTCAAAAACAGGGAAATATCATTGGAAAAGGATAGATTACGTGTAGCCGCCCTGTAAATTAAATATGTGATGTGTCTCAACAGAACAAGAGTCTACATGTATAAAAAAAAGTATTTTGGGTCTGTAGTGTGTTATTTTAAAGATGCCTAAAAAGCTTGGGACTAACTCATATATTTTAGTGAAAGGTGAATGCAGAATGGGTTTGTTACTGATAACCCCTTCCCCCTTTTTTGTGCCTCTATCTTCATTTATAACCGACATGAGCTCATATTTTAGTCTTTTATGAATAGCTTCTGTAGGTTTATGCACCATGTTTATCCATGACATAACGTTTATAATTCTTATCATATAAATATCGATACCTACGTTCTTCTTAATGTGCAGGCCTTTTCTGGATTTGATGAAGGAATTGCAAAAGAGGCAAAACTTTTAAGAAGTACAACACTTGATGCTGCTTTAAATGCTCGATAGGGGTTTTCACCGCGGTGCCTTTGATAATGGGTTTTGTGTTGGAGCTGGGATTACTAAAGGTTAGTTGAAATGTTAGTTTTAGCCAGATTTACTTTGGTGCTTCTGAGTTCTGTTCAAGAATTTGCACTTGGTTCTCCATTTGTGAAAATGCAAGCCGATTCTACATTATATATGTGGAACAACAAGATTTGTTGTCATGAGAAATGGTTTCTGAACTTGTTCAGAGTTTGCTAATTATACTATATATAACTACTTGCAGATTAGAGTCCTTTTTTAATCCAGTTCCCAGTGCATTTGCTCCCATTAAAGGAAGGTACAAACATGCAGTGATAATGTGTGCGCAAATTGTTTTCTTAGTTTTGCTAAAAAAAATTCTACTCTATAGAAATGCATTGGTGGTTTTTCTTGATAAACTTTCAAGTTCGCAATATAAAAAAAATTCATGTTCATTTACAAGTTCTTGTACATCATTTTGTTTGATTGTAGAAGAGTTTTGTGTAGAGGTAAAACGAGAGACTTGGGATCAGTTTGGATTAGAATATTCATATATTTGAATGAGTAAAACAAATGTTGTTAGACTTTGGTTTCAAGATGCTTGGAGTTCTCTGTACGAAGAAACCAGAATGAGATTGAGGATGTACTGTAAGAAAAGAGGAAATAGATTAGGCCATGTGTATATATATGGTAAAGAGTTTCCGAATTCTTTTTACGAGGACCCAAGCTATCTTCATTCAGAACCAGTATTCTGCTTTTCATCTCATCAAACTTGCTGATATATGTTCAAACTTGGCGATGTTGAGTTTCTCGTTCATTTTGATTTCAGAGTTTTGGGTTTCGACTCTGCTGTTTAGTTTTGTTTGACACACCAGTGCACAATATTTATTCTGTTGAAAATATTGCAAATCTGTCTGGAAAAGAATCCAGTGTTTGAACAATAATTCACTCTGCTGTATGAGCTTCGCGGCTGCAGATTATTTGTTCCTTGCCAACACCAACTGCTTAAACCAACTTTGCAGGACTATTTGCAATTAATTGACAGGTAAGTTCAGCTTCTTTTTTTCCGCAGAAAATCTGTCATAATATATGACTGTTAATCTAAGCTTTGAATGATTTGTTGGTTAATTAGTTTATCCAAGCGATAGAGTGTATTTTCCTATTTGGTATGACATGTTTATTATGTTATAGTATACTGAAAATTTGTTCTTATACCTGAATTACTTATGAATTAATATACCTGAATCAGTGTACATAATTTTCGACGAAAATTATGTTATAATATCCTACTGAAAACCTGTCATAATATCCCTACTGAAAATCTAAGCATTGACATTTTCAGTAGGGATATTATGACAGGTTTTCAGTAGGATATTATAACATAATTTTAAAGCGTCGCAAACCAGTTCAGGTCGTTTTAAAGCGTCGCAAACCAGTTCAGGTCGCTTTAAAGCGTCGAAGACCAGTTCAGGTCGCTTTAAAGCGTCGAAGACCAGTTTACGTCGATTTAAAGCGTCGAAAATTATCGGCGGCTAAAAGCGTCAAAAATAAATGGCATTGACATTTTCGACGATTTTTCGAAGCGTCGAGGACACATTTGTCGACGTTTTAAAGCGTCGAGAATGACCCGTGTTTCTAGTAGTGTTCCTATGTTTGACCAATGGAGATTTTTTGCTCAAAAACACGTCTATAGTGAATCCAAAACATATCATTATCTTCTAACATTCGATTCCTCAACGCCCTATCGTGAAATTTACCTTCGATTTCTGAACAACCTATTGTGAAATTTACATGCCGCAAAACCCGTGCGTAGCGTGGACCCAAAAAACCTAGTATTCTTAAATATAATCCTCGCTAAACAATCTACTCTTCCTTTTATTGTATAAATATGTTATTTTTCATCCATCACATGCTATTTAACCATATACAAATTCCTTGTACACAGTCAAGTATAAAACCAAAGTTTGTGGTTTTAAAAGATCCAATGCATCAAAAACTTCACCCTTTAACCAACACACTATAGTCTCACATATTTCATCCCAACACATCCACAAATTGACATTCTTGCATGTAACAATTTTAACTAAACCTCAATCAAAACTAAAAGAGAAACATCAAAGTTATACTAGCATAAAGTCAGAGAGGTCCTATGAAATTGCATGAATTTATAATTAGGGAAGCTAAATCAAGGCTATAATTAGGGAAGCTTAACTTTCGCCTTGATCGGGAATCCTCTCATTGTGAATTGGTTGACTTCTACTACACGAACTTGACATAATCAATAATCAAGAAGATTGATTGAATTATTAATGCCTCAAAATTGAGAATAAAGGCTTTGAGAACTTTTCAGTTTGCACCTCATGAATTTTGTTATGATTAGAGCAAATTGAATTGTTTCATTTGATTCAGAAGGTTTTGATTTAGTTGCATAGTTGCAACCATCTCTTTCTAACTCCTCAAGCTCTTTTTGGAGGTCTTTCACCTTAGTTTTCATCTCTATTATGTGATCAATGGCATCTTCTAGTGTTGCAACCTCATTCATCTAATGAACAAACACATGAAATTGAACAAATAAAAATGATGCAAAACGTTTGTGCAAGACAAGTTTGTAGCCTGGTTTTGTTTACCTTGCAAATTTTTGGGACCAAAGAACCATTGCCATGCTGCCCATTATAAATTCATGCACAAATCAAGGCCACAAGCTTAAATCAAGGCTACAAACTTTGAGAAACCGCAACACTTGTATCAAGCCCAAATCAGCACCGACTTTTTGAGATTTGGACAATTCTTTGCTACAACAATAAACCTTCATCCCCAATCTGGTTGGCTTTCCATCCATCCATGTGCAGGTTCCTAAGCAGCCTACATCCCTCTGCGACCGAAACAAGCCCAAAATTGGTGCACTCTGGAGTTTTAACCAAGTGCAAAATGTCGCTACTAGGGCACTTTACAATTTCACTTAAGTCAACGTCACTTACCTGAACCTTCTCCATGTGAACTTCCTTGATCTCATTGGTGCAATTTGATACACATTGCAAGAACGTATCCCAATCGCCAACGCATCGAGACCTCCTTCAAGCAAATGACTCTCAGAGAGCTGCCATTAGTGACAGGTGCTAAAGATGATATCAATTGTGAAAGTTGTATTCTGTCTAAACAATGTAAAGATCCTTTTCATAAAAGTATTTCTTTGGCAAAGTCTACTTTTGATCTTATACATTTAGACATATGGGAACCTTACAAGGTACCTACTATGAATGGTGCTTCTTATTTCCTAACCATCTTTAGATGATAATAGTAGATTCACTTGGGTCTACTTGTTGAAGCACAAAAGTTAAGTGATCAATATAATTCCTTCCTTTCTAGCATATGTCAAGACTCAATTTGGAAAAACAGTAAAGAAGATGAGGAGTGACAATGGAGCTGAGTTTATGCAGCATAGATGTCAGAATTTATTGGCTTCTTTAGGCATCATCCATCAGACCAGTGTAGCAGGGAATCCTTAACAGAATGGTAGAGTTGAGAGGAAGCATAGGCATATCATTGAGACAGCTAGAGCCATGAGATTACATGCTAACTTACCTATTAGATTTTTGGGAGAGTGTGTTATAGAAGCTGTGAAGATAATCAATTTGTTACCTAGTTCTGTGTTGCAATGGAAAGTTCCTTCTGAAGTTTTGTTTGATAAGCCTGCTAACTATGATGAATTGAGAGTCCTAGGCTGTTTGTGTTATGGGAAAGCTTATATTCCTCAGAAAGATAAGTTTGCTACACAATCTAGGAAATGTGCTTTTATTGGATATTCCATGACACAGAAAGGATACAAACTATATGACTTAGAAAGTCAAAAAGTTTTTGTATCTCGAGATGTAGTTTTCAGAGAGCAACATTTTCCTTTTAAAGATTCAATTCAGAGAGATGTTGTGAAGGAGATTCAGGAACCAAGCTTGCCCTTGGTTAATCCAGCTGCCCCTATTGATACAAATATTGCAGAAATCCCACAGACAATGAGTATTGATCAGCCTATTCAGCATGTTGAGAGTGTTGTCAGAAGATCCACCAGAATAAGAATGCCTTCCACAAGACTTCAGGATTATAGTTGCTCAGTTGAACAACTAATGGATTTGAAAGATTACTCACCTGAATATATTGTGTCCTTCTTTAATGTTTGCAAAATACAGGAACCATCTACTTACAAGCAAGCACAAGGAGTGGCTTGTTGGGAAAAGGCCATGGAGTTAGAACTGGCAGCCTTGGAAACAAACCAAACTTGGATCTTAACTAATCTGCCTCCAGGAAAGAAAGCTATTGGATCCAAGTGGGTTTACAAGGTGAAATACAAGCAAGATGGCTCAGTTGAGAGACATAAGGCAAGATTAGTAGCAAAAGGCTACAATCAGATTGAAGGTAAAGACTATACCTATACTTTTTCTCCAGTGGCAAAGTTAGCAACAGTTAGAGTTCTTTTGGCATTATCAACAGTGAACAAGTGGAATGTTCACCAATTAGATGTTAATAATGCTTTCTTGCATGGATCATTGGATGAAGAAGTTTATATGACACCTCCACTAGGGTATAGCAAAGCTGAGCCTGGTCAAGTGTGTAGGTTACAGAGGTCTTTATATGGTCTTAAGCAGGCTTCAAGGCAGTGGAACAAGGAGTTAACTAGTTTCTTGCTTAGTCTGGGATATGTGAGGTCTATGCATGACTATTCTCTATTTGTAAGGAAAGTGAATGGACTTATGGCTATTGCCTTAGTTTATGTAGATGATTTACTACTCACTGGAGATGATGAGTCAGTTATCATGCTTATAAAACAAGGACTCCATAAGAAATTCACTATCAAGGATCTTGGACCAGTGAGGTTTTTCTTGGGGATTGAGGTTGCTAGATCAAACAGAGGCACTATTCTTAGTTAGAGAAAGTATATTCTGGACATCCTTAAGGACACCAACATGATGGATTGTAAGCCAGCTATATTTCCTCTTCAGAAAGGCCTGTATTTGTCAACAGAGGATGGGGTGTTGCTCAAAGATCCAGAAGTTTACAGAAGGTTAGTTGGGAGATTGCTCTATTTGAATATAACTAGACCTGATGTATCTTATGCAGTACAACACTTGAGTCAGTTTGTAGGCACACCTAGACAACCACATTTACAGGCTGCTTATAATGTGATAAGATATCTGAAGAATACAGTGAACTGGGGGCTGTTTTACTCAGTTGAAAGCAACACAGTGTTGACATGTTACAGTGATGCAGATTGGGCTAATTGCAAGTTTTCTGCACGATCTTTAACAGCTTATTGTGCATTCCTAGGAAGTAACTTAGTTTCATGGAAAACTAAGAAACAAACCACTGTGTCCAAGTCAAGTGCAGAATCTGAATACAGGAGTATGTCAGCTTGTGCAAGTGAGGTAGTTTGGCTCCATGCTTTGTTGCAGGATTTATCTCTTTCAGTTGAGCTTCCTATAACCATGTTTTGTGATAATAAAGCAGCTGGACATATAGCTGCAAACCCAGTGTTCCACGAGAGAACAAAACACTTGACAATTGACTGTCATTATGTAAGAGAGAAGGTAGATGCAGGCTTCATCTCTACAACTCATGTTAGTTCACACGATCAGCTGGCAGATATTCTAACCAAGCCTCTTGGTGAAGATTATCACAACACTTTGTCATTCAAGCTTGGATTGGTCGAGATTCCACCAGATCCAGCTTGAGGAGGGGATATAGAGAATGTTGTAAATATAAGTTTTATATTGAACCGGTTCTGTTGTAAACCGGGTTCCCTCATGTATATATATTTACGCTTCTCCCTCTGTAACAAACCAATTTTGTTAATATCACAAACACTCTTGCTCTCTCTCTTTCTGTTTGTGTTCTTGAGTGATTTTGTGGTCTTTGCCAAAGAAATACTTTTATGAAAAGGATCTTTACACTGTTTAGAAAGAATACAACTTTCACAATTGATATCATCTTTAGCATACATCTTTGACCAAGCTAGGTGTTTCATCTTTCCCACTGAACAATGGCCTAACCTAGCATGTATAGTAGTACTGAATTCTGCTATACTATCCTTATTACAAACATTGGAAGCATTTCTATCATTATCATTCAATTGTTGTTGTGAAGCCTTTGCAGATTTCATGATATACAACCCTCCAGCTCTCAAGCCAACTGCCACTGTCCTCTCAGTGATAGGATCCTGAAAGAAACATCTGTCAGGCTTAAAACAAGCTTGTAGACCATTCTCATCTAGTAATTTTGTTACAGATAAAAGATTCTTCCTAAATCTAGGGATAAACAACACATTATCAACTCTCAGATGCTTATTCACTTGCACTGAACCCACTATTTCAACACTCAGAATACTGTCATCAGGCAATGCTACTCTGATAGGCTTGAGAAGTTCCTTTTTATCAAACAAAATACTATCATCAAAGATTCTACCCTGAAGTAGATGCCATGTTAGTTGGTTCATTGCCTTTGGCAGCACCACCCTGAGCAATGACATTAGAGAAACTTGCCATGTCCATTCCTCTGAAAGCCTTCATTACTTCCTTGCACACAGCATCCATCATAGCACCATCTGGCCTATATGTGTTCCCAAGAGGACTTTCTTCATCAATGTCCATCTCAGCATTGGCAACAGATCTTCCTCTCCAATTGGAATTCCTATTCTTTTCTGGGAAACCAATGATCTGGTAGCATGACTCTCGAGTGTGACCCTTTTTACCACAATGATCACATTTTCGATCATATTTCCCTTTCCTCTGATCATTCTGCCTATCATAACCCCTTTGATCATTTCTTCTCTGATCATTAGGTCTATTAGCATATAAAGTTGTGGCAGTGCTCTCATTGTTGATCTGCAGAGAACCAGAGATCATCTTTTGTCTCTCCACTTGTTGCACCAAGTAAAAAGCTCTATTTACTGTGGGCAATTTTTCCTGAGACAAGAGATTACTTCTCACACCATCATACTCAGAACTCAATCCCATCAAGAATTGAATCAATTTTGTTCTTGAATCCTTTTCAAGAATCTTTTCCATCAACTCACACTTGCAAGCTGTCTGTAATCCACCACATTCACACACAGGAAGTCCATCAAGATTTTGAATCTCATCCCAGAGTTCCTTGATCTTTCCATAATACTCACCAACTGTGGAACCACCTTGTTCCATCGAGCATAAGCGCCTCTGAATCTGGTAAAGAAGAGGTCCATTGGTCTGACCAAATCTTTCACTCAGCTCATCCCAGAGATGCTTTGCCGATTCAACATACATGAATGTGTTGGAAATACTCTTTTCCATAGAGTTTATCAACCAACAGCGCACCATGTAATCTGTGTGAATCCATCGTTCACACTCTTGGGATCCAATTGCTGGCTTCTTGCAACTCCCATCTATAAAAACCTAATTTGAATTTCGCACCAAGAGCTAACCTGACACCTTGGCTCCAGGTGAAGAAATTGAGTCCATCAAGGCGGAATTGAGTCAGTCGCGCCCCTGGATTATCCGAATTGGACAACGCTAATGGATCACATCCTGTCAGATTCTCCGATCTTGCACCAGTCATTCCATCTCGCCCAAATCCAGCCTCCATCGCAGCAAATCAACGCGGAAGAACTAATCGAACGCCGTGCGCTCTGATACCATATAAAGATGATCGATCTAACACAATTAGATCATCAAACTATACCACAGAATCACTCAAGAACACAAACAGAAAGAGAGAGAGCAAGAGTGTTTGTGATATTAACAGAATTGGTTTGTTACAGAGGGAGAATCGTAAATATATATACATGAGGGAACCCGGTTTACTACAGAACCGGTTCAATATAAAACTTATATTTACAACATTCTCTATAACAGGAACACTTGGCTAGCGAGAACTTCGGCCTTTAATTCCTCTTAATCGCTTTAGGGACAACTCTTCAAATTGAGTATAGTTAAGGACGAGGACATTCATCAATCTCATGAGAGCTTCTTCAGTCTTTGACAATATTTTGAATAGCCATCGTTGTCGTTGTCGGTGATGGAGCAGTAATCCCGCAGCTTGAGCGTCTAGAAAGAGGAAACAAAGAGAGACTCTTCTTATATCGAGAAGGAGGAAACGCAAATTGAGATGTTGATGGTCTCGAATCAGAAGTATGATCGTCATTCATGGAGAAGAATTGTCAACGGTGGATGATTTTTTTTACTTTCCAAAAACAGAACATAATATATAGCGTTCAGAAATTTTTATTCTCTTAACCCATATGTATTAGGCTAAATTCAGTTATGAAAATGAATATTAACCAAATTTCCCCAATTTTATAACTAAATAAAATGAAACATGTATTCTATTAAATAAAAAACTTTACAATTTAATCTTTTACTTTTAGATAAGAAAAATTCTTAATTGATTATAATCTTGTCTATTAGGAAAGATTATATAGATTAGTACAAATTTTTTTACTTATATAAATAAATATATATTTAATTTTTTAAAATAACAAAAAAACGGCATGTGACAAAACTATCATAATATCACCATGTATCAAAATAATTGTGTGAAGGAGAAGGGGTAAAACCTTAATTTCATTTTAATATATACTGTAGATTAAATCAACCCAGAATAAAAGATTACATGAATAATAATGCTCCTTCATGTCAATCAGGTGAATTTGGAGCACCTGGAGCGGCATCTGTAGCTCCTTGTGTGCTCAAGAGTAAAAAAAAAAATGTTTTTTAATGTTTAAGAGTTGAGATTAGGAGTTAGGATATAGAGATTTTGGGTGTATGATTTGAGTTTGGGGTTTATATTTAGTACTTTGGAGATAGGGGTATAATTTAGGGTATAAAAATAATAATTGAAAATTCAAATTTCGTTTAGGCACAACAAAAGACACATCTGAGATTCAATCCGCAATCAGATAGCTTCGTTGCTTTCCATTTCCGATTCAAATCATTTGTCCCAACATACTATCCCACTTTACTATCCCAATATTTCTATTGGTCCACCTCATTATTTGGGCCCACCTTCTCCTCTTTTTACTTTTCCCTTCCGTATGTCCCTGTTAGTTTTTTTTTCTTCAATTCAATTGCAGCCACGGACCGCCATCCGATTATAACTTCCGAGCAACTTTTACTGGTCTAATTTGTTAACTATATTCCCAGTTGTCACCCTCCTCCGCCAATACACTATTAGAAAAGCAAGTCCCTTCAAATTTCGTACACATTTATAGTGCAACATGTAAATTTTGACAGCTTTTGTGTCTTTATCTCTTCAAATTATTTCTTAATTATCATCCTAATCCTAATCTTATCTTATCTATATAAAAGTTGGCTGTCCATTGTCATTGCCAAAATTGAATGAAATTAGTACCAATTTAATGCATTACTCATTTTTTAATCACCTCATATTGGACTTTTGGGCATGTATTTAAATATCTTTCTTATATCCTATGTTATATTTATTTATAGTCTACATGATTAAGTCACAAATTAAATTAATGTGTGAGCTTCTCTTATGACAATGCAAACTTATTCTAATATTATGTTTTAAAACTACTTCAAACATAAATATAAGGAAATAAAAAATACTTATATTTACAAATATTAATAAATTTGATAACAACAACAACATATTATCAAATAATGTATAACTATATTAAATCACATACGAAAATCCGTAATTTTCTCTCGCGGAGCGCGAGGCCCGTATCTAGTATATATTATAAATTTGGATGTTTGTGGTAATAAATTCCAGAAGCCTCCATTAATTCCTAGTTTAATGGGCCGAATTTCGACCTCAGGTTCGCTTGCTTTTCCGGATCAGAATTGGGCTCAGCCTCAACCTAATCAACAGACGGGCTCCTCAATTTTGGGGTCGATGAGATTTTTAGGTTTCACCAGAAAATCCTTCCACAACCTCACTTCATTCCTTCACTTTACCGCCATCTTTCTTCTTCCTCGAGATCTCTCTCCATCTCCACAAATCTCTGCAATCCGCCATGGGTCTTCAACCAGAGGAGCTTTAATTCCTCTCCCTCATCGGCGTCGTCAAGGAATCCACCTCCATCCCCAAGCTCTCCCCCAAAACATTCTACCTCGTAACCCTAACCCTAATCTTCCCTCTCTCCTTCTCCATTCTCGCTCATTCGCTCTTCACGCACCCGATTCTCACTCGCTTGCAGGATCGTGACCTCCCGCTCAACTCCCAGTCTCATCAATGGGTGATGTTGTTGCTTTTCCAGTTCGCTTACCTGATTTTTCTGTTCGTGTTCTCGCTTCTCTCCACCAACCTGTTGTGTTCACCGTCGCCTCGATTTCCTCAGGTAATTCGTATTTCTTCTGTTATGCATGTATCCATGGATTTGGGAAAGGAAAGTATCCATGAGAGATCACTATTGAATATAGATAAAGGAAAGCAGGTCAAGTTCTTGATTGTGCACTTATCTTTTTCCATTCATCTCCTTGACGTTATATCTGGATTTTTGTGTGTTTGTAATTGAGTGTTTAGTTTGGTATTGAGGATTTAATTCAGTGGGTGAAAATACATTGGATTTGTGTGAATTTTTATTTTGATGGAAGGATTGGATATTGGTTTTAGGTTGTGTCGAGTTACTGAAGGATTTGATATTCATATTGGAGCGTGGTTTGATAAGTGACCTCACATTAAATAGATTTTTAAATTTGCTTTTAGGTGTGGACTGTGGATCCTCCCTAACTAGAAGTTAGGTGGTTTAATTCAGAGGGTGAAAATGCATTGGATTTTTATGAATTTATAACTTGATGGCAATGGATCTTCTGTAAGTATTTCCACAAGCTTGATTTGTTTATTGTATCTAGATTTCCCTTCTTATCTATAGGAGAAATGTGGATCTTGGTTGCTGAATTTTGGGTATTATTTTATTCTATATTCAGGAGAGCTTTACTTTTGGATCTATTTCATTGAGGATCTATTTCAGTATTATCTACGAAGTATCTTTACTTTTGGATCTATTTCAGTGTTATATATGAAGTATGTTTACTTTTATTGTACTATGTATGATATGCTTCTTGCTTTCTTTGTTTAAATATTTCAAATCAATGATTACGAATTGTATGTATGTATGAATGATGAAGTTCTTGGCTTATTTGTTTGCTTGATTTTCATTTTCTGTTTCTTCTTTTCCTAGCCTGGAGTTCCTCTAAAGAACACAAAAGAAGGAACTAAAAAATTCTACCTCCTGTTGTGCCCTTGAAGGACAAGATAGTTGGCTTACCGTAAAGATCTTAATTTAAGGATATATGCCAATTTTATGTGATTTTGTCTACTTTTGAGTCTGTAAAGAAGTCTGATGTTGATCAATACGCGCTCCTGGTTAATTGTTAAGAAGCTATTGCATAGACTCCCTACATTCTGCTGTAATGCTTATGCAAAACGGCTTTCAATAATCTTTTGACCTTTTGATAACGCTTAATTTATACATATTTTAGGGGTCTAGTTGCATATTAGAATAGATCATTTGCATGCATATTTTATATGTTTTATCGTTGAATTTGTTATATTTTGTATTCGGAGTTTACACTCGTGCTTTTATATATTTCATGAATTTTTTGGCGTAATTATAGAAGCAAAACGTAGCAACCCATTACTGGATAAGCTACTACGTAAATCACCAGGAGGAGTCTTCAAGAATTTGGGCCGGCCCATGATGCTAATTGTTGAAGATTGACATGTGGCCCGCATAATTTCAAGACGGTGGACTCGTGATCATAAGGGAGGAAAGCCCGCTTGAATTAAAGGAGGTGATCTGCAACAAACAAGACATGTGCAAAGAAATTTGGGTTGATATATATACTTAACGATGATGATTAAGGAGGGGCGGCACCGTAGGTTTAGTTTTGGGGATTAGTTTATTTTTCTTTTAGTTTAATTTTGTTTTGCCGCAGACAGGGATTGTTCTTCACGAGGGATTTTGGCTTGGTTTTGATTTGAAGACTCATGCTTAAAGTTCTAGCCTCGTTTGGATTATTTCGTCATTGAGACTAAATTTTCTTATCTCCTGTTTTTAATGGATAATTCATACATATCGATGGTTAGTTTGATCTATTGTTTATATTCAATCATGCTTTGCTAAATTCCTAGTTCTAAGGTTATGGTGATCCAGACAATGCGTATCTAATTAGAATTATATGTTTGCCTGAATTGAAATAGTATTTGATTCTTTCCTATATGTTTTAGGCTCCCCCTATCCGGACGCTATTTTTCTGCTATTTGGACGCGATTTTGCACGGCTAACTTAGCCGCATAATTCTTGCACGCCTAACATAAGCGAGCAAGGGTAAAACCGTCAGAATTGGAAAATATACTACAGAATTGCACGCCTATATGAGCCGCCCTAAAAGAAAATGGTTTTTGTAACAAAAAGATAAATATTACGGCGAATATATTAAAAAAATGAAGATCCTTGTGCGGCTAACTTAGCCGATCACTTGAACGCCTATATGAGCCGACCTAAAAGAAAATGGTTTTTCTAACAAAAAGATAAATATTACGGCGAATATATTAAAAAAATGAAGATCCTTATGCGGCTAACTTAGCCGATCACAGTGCACGGCTAGTTTAGGCGATGTAATGTGCAGAATTCCACAAAATCAGATGAATTTTACTGCACGTCTATCATAGGCGTGCTAATGTGCAATTTTGAAAATATGACCGTTTTTAAAAAAAACGGCTATAAACGGCTATATTGTGGTCTATATAAGCAAGAAAAGAAGTTGTATTCACTATACACATTCATAATGTCTTATCCTAATGATGAAAGTGAGGAAATGAGTTTGTTAGGGCTTTCTTTGTTAGAATGCGATGGAGTAACCGACGACCCAAGGATGTCAAGCATTTGTAATCCGAACGACGAAATCTTCACGGTTAGTATTGGGTTTAATATCGTTTGAGTATTCATTAATTTGTAGTAGATTCTTCATTGATCATAGGATTTGAAGTAAGGATTTTGTTCAAAAAATTGTTAGAAAGAAGTTAGTATTTTACCTTACTAAAAAAAATTGTTCAAAATATATGGAACTTTGTATATATGCATGTTTATGGTCGTCCTTGTAGTAGTATAAATACTTAATGAAATATTACATTATAATAGGAGGGGGAAGACTATGGAGATAGTTTTCGTACATGTCAAGTGTGGGATAGTTTGGCCGAAATGGTTGAATGGGCGAGGAACATAGCAAAATGATTGATGATTGTTTTGGTGAAAGCTCACACAAGTCCGTACGCCGTCACTTTGACATGTGATAGATTTGGTAAATCAAAATCTAAGTTACTAACTCCAAGGAAACGCGAGCGTAACACAAAGAAGTGTGGTTGTAAATTCGAGTTGCATGGGTGTCGTATGAGAAACGAGTTCAATAAGCTTACGCACAAATGGGTCTTGGATGTTATGTATGGCTCCCACAACCATAGGCTTACTAGCCTTCATGGGAATGCATTCATTGGGCGAATGACGGAGGAGGAGGAGAAATGGGTTAGGAGTGAGGGTGACGAAGGCAAGACACCGAAAACCATCGTTTCTGGGTTGAAGAAGAAGTTTGAAGGAAATATGACTTCAATGAAACAAGTAGAGAATTTTTTGCAAAAAATTAATTACGAGGATCGCGGAGAGTTGACCGTTACCCAATGGTCACTTGTTTTTCTGAAAGAGAACGGGTACATCTATTATCCTCTTCGGGACGTGGACAAAAAGAATGAAGTCGAAGTACTGTTTTTTGCTCACCATGAATCTCTACGACTATTGAAGAAGTTTCCGTACGTTGTGATCATTGACGCCACATACAAGACAAATAGGTACGTAATTCATTTTAATAACAACTCGTTATAGTTATAGTTATATGTTCCACGTTTTAGTTAGATAAATCCACTATTATTTATACATGTGTGAATAGGTATGGCATGCCTTTGATGGAGATCGTGGGTTTCACCTGCACTCATAAGACGTTCAACATAGCATATGCATTCACCCGACACGAGAAGTTTTTCAATTACCAATTCATTATGAGGTGCCTTAGGAATTTGTTTGAGGAGCTAGGAGTGATGCCAACTGCTATAATGACCGATTGTGACACTGCTTTAATCAAGGGTATTAAAGATGTTTTTCAAGACGTCTCTGCAAAACATCTATTGTGTTGGGTGCATATTAAAAACAATATCAAGGCACATACTGACAAGGTTATAAAAGACAGTGCGAAAGCGGATAGGTTTGTGAACCAGTGTTGGACATTATTTTGCTCAACCACCGTTGAAACTTACGAGGAGAGGCTCAATGCATTAAGGAGATGTCGGATGAAGGGTCTTGTTAGATACGTCGAGAGGCAATGGCTGACTCCTTACAAAGAAAACATAGTAAGAGCTTGGACTGATCACACTCTTCACTTCTGCACGAGGACTACAAACAGGTATCTTTTGAACATTGTGTAGTTGATTTTTTTATGTATTAGTAAAAAACTAATAAAATTTGTCGTTGTGATAGAGTTGAGGGGATGCATCGTGTGTTGAAAGATATTCTTGCATCCACTAGAGGCGGCTTTAACAGAGTGATTGTTAGGATTCACCGTTCGATCGTCTTTCAAGTGGATCAGATAAGGGCCACAATGAACAACTCACTGAACCAATCACCATTGTGCTTCAATGATCCGAGGTTTCTAGAGGTGGGAAAAATGGTGTTTTCAAGGCTCATTTGTAGAGTTTCAGATAGGTGTTTTGTGTTATTGTTGGCCATGTACGATCGGATAATGAAGGAGCAGTATTTGGAGCATTGCGAGGATTATTGGGTGAGAGAATGTCTTGGGCTGCCTTGTGTCCACGATATTGTTAAGGCCATCCTTACGAAGACCGCTCTCACACCAGATTCCGTTCATGACTTCTGGAAGGAAATTCATTGAGAACTTGAGCCACTAAAATTTGGGTGTCTTGACGACGATGTTGAGATATCATTTCCAGAGTTGAGACTGCGCGAGATGTGGGCTAAAGTGGAAGATCGGAGTTTGAGCATTGCCACGTTATGGCAAGTGAGTGAACTTTACGTCGCCTTGGAGCATCCGGAACATAGTACGTTTATGGAGCCGACCGAGGATCCAGACATTCGTGGTAAGGGAAGACCATCGGGTTCGAAGAACAAGGGAAATGAGTCTCCGACTAGAGAAAAGAGTCATCATGAACACGTAAGAGCAGAATTATTGCAAACTGAGGCGAAGGCAAAGGAGAAGGAAAAAGAGAAGGAAAAAGAGAAGGCGAAGAAGCCTAGACGTTCTAGAAAGCAAGTATCTTTTGACGAGATTGGCGATGAAGATATGCCTTCCCAACCAGTTGAATCACAATTTGAACAGATGTACGTGAAGACCGACGTTGTGGAAGTAGACGCTTCCTCGAAGTTGCCTGAAGAATCCATGGTTCATTGTGGAGTGGACTTTGGGGTGCAAAATATTGACTACTTCTGGTATGGTTATATTAGACAAGCTCAAGATGTGCGTTCAGACGGACATTGTGGATATCGGTCATTAGCTATACTCAAGGGATTGAGTGAGGGTAGCTACCCGTTGATTCCTAGCGAGATGGCAGCGGAGTTGCGTGTCAACCGATCGTATTGGGAGCCGATACGAGCACAAACCCGAGAAGGGACATGGGATGATCTAATGCTTCAAATTAGCTATGTCAGGTCCCCTTGCGAGCGACGTTATTGGCTTGACATGCCATTTATGGGTTTAGTGTTTGCCACTTTGTACAACGCTGCGGTCGTCGTCTTATCTTCGTATTCTTTGATGTGCTTACCTATAAGGCCGCATGGACAGATAGACTTAGCTCCTCCGTCACAAATTGTTACTGTAGCACTCGTAGGGGCTAAGAACCATTGGATCCCGGTAATGAGGCGTCTTTTACGTTATAGCTTAAATGTACCCGTTTATTTTTTTTATTCTAATTACATATATATGCGTTTGTAATTTTATAGGTGTCGCTCACTGATGTCGCTCCATTACCACCCATTACAGATGCTTGGAGAAGACATTGTGATCCAAGAATCCTATGGTGGGAAACACTCTTTGCACAGAGATTGATGGAGTTTAAAGAATGTCGCAGACAATTTGGGGAGAATCCAGATTACTATATCTAGGTTTTATCATGTATGGATTTCGGTCCTTGATTTCATTCCATGTGCAAACATTAAGCGCTTTCAGTGATCTTTATGCATGGCCTCACTATACATTTGTAGATAGAAATTCTGCAAACCATAATTCAGAACAAACATTAAGATAGTCGATTACAACACAAACTTAAAGTCTTCAAACCAGTACATTAAACCACAAACCATAATTCAGAAAAACAGGTGAAACTTCAAATTCAGAGAATACCAATAACTTCCAAAGCTAAGGCCTTCAATTTCCTCGACATGTTTTGATAATTTTTATGGAGCCACTTCTCATGTTTTTCCAATTGCCTGTAGTCTTCCTTCAGCTTCTCATGCTGCACGACCAGCTTTGTAATAAGCTTACCAGTTTTCATACAATACTGGGGGTCATACCACTGGATGAAAGTACATGCTCCGGGGTCGAGCCTAAAGCGGCGGCAACCATAGAAGCGCCTCCCATAGTTGGCAGGGTCCCTACCGTCCATTGTAAACGTCTGTACTTGTTCATGACAATGACATTGATGCTCGATCATGGGGATGTCCTCATCGTTGTCGAATGATGAGAGGGAGTCAGGCGACGAGCTATCAAACAACAAAAGAAGCATCATAATCTGCAGAAACTAAAATTTAGTTGCTGCACAAATGCAGCTAAAACATCATAATCTGCAGAAATTTAGTTGCTGCACAAATGCAGCTAAAGGTATACAGTATCAGCAAAAGAAAGGGAGAAAACATGTAGAATTGAGTAAATAAATTATACTTTTCAAGATTCATAATGGAAATGATAGCATAGCATAGCACCATGATTTCTCCAAACCCTAATCTATCAAAATTTCTAGTCTGTGTCTCTGTGAACCTCTATTTGAGGTTTATGTAAAACCTAGCAGGAAGGAGAGGAAGATATGAATCGGACAAATCATCATTTCAATATCAAAATCCCTAACACATTCCAATTTTGAATAAACCTTGATGCACAATTTGGCAAGAATGCAGGAACGCCAAAACAAAATGCAATTCCACCAACTAGTACATGAAAATCGAACTCACCACCAACAACAACAACAGAAAATCGAACTCACCAGTACAAGAAAATCTCTACTCATCAATAACAGTATAAAACATTAACACCAACAAATGAGTGGTTTATGAAATTTTTCCCTTGAGAAATAAGCAAAAGAAAGGGACCACATACAATTATATTGAAAATAAAGAGAATAGATTACGCATTTAGGGTCTGCTTGTATCCATCCATTCCATACCCAAGCAGAAGGTATACAGTATCAGCAAGGAGTTTTAGGCTTAATATCAGCTAAAATATTCACATTGTGAAGGAGAAAACATTACTCGGAGTGGTGCGTCGTCGTGGGAAGTTGAGCTGCAGTAGCGCTCGGAGTCGATGTAGTAGCGCTCGGAGTGGTGCGTCGTCGTGGGAAGTTGAGCTGCAGAGGACTGCTCCTCCGTCCGTTTTGAATGAAGTAGTTTCGGCTGAACAGACGTCTGGAAGTGAAACCTTCTGTCTTCATGAGCAAACTTGGGAGGAGATGACGAGGAGGAGAGGAGGATATGAGGAGATGAGGAGATGAGGAGGAGAGGAGGAGATGACGAGATGAGGAGGCGCAATGAAATTGAGAGAGAGGCTGGAAGAGAAGGAAATGAAGTTGAAAGCGGCGCAAACCCTAGTTTTGAAGTCTGGAAAACACTATGTGCTGCACGGCTAATTTAGACGTAGGGTTTAGGGGTATGGAGCGCCTATTTTAGGCGTGCCACATTGGGATGCAAACGAGTTGAAGGGTTTAGTGATGCACGGCTAATGTAGACGTAGGGTTTAGGGTATGGAGCGCCTATTTTAGGCGTGCCACATCGGGATACAAACGAGTTGAAGGGTTTAGGGTATAGAACGCCTACTATAGACGTGCAAATGGAAAGTTTTAATGTTGAAATGTTGAAATGTTGAAATGAAAGACATTATAGGTTAGTCGATGTAGGATACCGGATAAAAGGGGTTGAAATGAAAGTTACTATCTCGTAACATTGATTAGTTTCAATCAAAACCAATGTTATATTACTAACTTTGAAATATTACTAAGTTTGAAATATTACTAACTTTGAATATTACTAACTTAATGATATCAAAACCAATGTTATCTTGAACATTAGTTTGAATATTACTAACTTTGAAATATTACTAAGTTTGAAATATTACTAACTTTGAATATTACTAACTTAATGATATCAAAACCAATGTTATCTTGAACATTAGTTTGAATATTACTAACTTTGAAATATTACTAACTTTGAAATATTACTAAGTTTGAAATATTACTAACTTTGAAATATTACTAACTTTGAAATATTACTAAGTTTGAAATATCACTAACTTTGAAATATTACTAACTTTGAAATCAAAACCAATGTTATCTTGAACATTAGTTTGAATATTACTAACTTTGAAATATTACTAACTTTGAAATATTACTAAGTTTGAAATATTACTAACTTTGAAATATTACTAACTTTGAAATATTACTAAGTTTGAAATATCACTAACTTTGAAATATTACTAACTTTGAAATCAAAACCAATGTTATCTTGAACATTAGTTTGAATATTACTAACTTTGAAATATTACTAAGTTTGAAATATTACTAACTTTGAATATTACTAACTTTGAAATCAAAACCAATGTTATCTTGAACATTAGTTTGAATAGGCATTTGAATATTACTAACTTTGAAATCAAAACTTATGAAATCAAAACCAATGTTATATTAATCAAAGTTGCGTTTATTACTAACATTCAAAGTTGCGTTTATTTACAATTGAAACGTTTCAATTGAAACTTATGTTTTACAATTGAAAACTAAAACTTAAATTTAACCAAAAAACGTTACATTTTTGTTATTTGAAATCTAAAACTTACCTTAATTTAACCAAAAATGTATAACCCTTAATCTCAGCCTTAATCTCAACCGTCCATCCTCTTTTTAATCTACGAATAAGAACGGAGATCCGTGTATCAGCTCCCTCTGTGGTTTTGGCGTGCACTCTTCCAGTCTTCCTCCTATCTCCTTCTTCATGGCTCATTCTCAACCCTAAAAGAGGCAGACGGGTGACAGCAACATTCAACCCTAAAGTGGTTTTGGCGTGCACTCTTCCAGTCTTCCTCCTTCCAGTCTTCCTCCTATTTCCTCTCTCACAGCTCTTCCAGTCTTCCAGTCTTCCTCCTTCCAGTCTTCCTCCTTCGTCGCCATGGATCCACAGCCTAAGCCTGTTCTTTACATCTGTGAAGGTAAGTTCGCCATGGATCCGTGTATCAGCTCCCTCTGTGGTTTTGATTCCCGTTTTGATTCAAGTTTGGGCTGCATTTTTTTGGTGAACAGATTGTGGTAAAGAGCAAGAAATTAAGCATGATGATGTATTTAAGTGCTGTCACTGTGGCTACCGCATTCTCTACAAGAAACGAACTCGCAGAAGTAAGCTCTTGGTGGTTCAATTTCTTCTTTCTTTTTTTGCTCAGTTCTTCAATTAGGTTTTGAATTCTTGTAATTGCTCTAATATGCCTAAGGATCCCAGATTTCATTAACTATGATTATATTATTATGTATGCTCGTTTCCCTGAAGCAGTTATTCAACATATTACAATTCTTATTTTGATGATTATAAGCAGCAATGTTAAAAAATCTTTATCTTTCGATTCATGATGAGTGGGGTTAGATTATTTTGATATCACAACAAGGATTTAATGAATGGATGGACATTGTTAAATTTTAGATAGTGAAGTGATGTGTTTCCCATTTCGATTGGCACAATAGTTGGGAGTTTAGGTAGTCATAGAAATAGAGGTGTTCAAAAGAAGACAGCTTATGTCCAATGAGAGAGGAGTAATAAATCGAAAACAGTGGATCATAATTTATTTATTTTTCTTTTGGCTCCGTAACAATTTCTTCATATATTTGTGCTTGGATATGCTAGAAGGCTAAGACTCATAATAAGATCATTGGTAGACTAGGTGTTCTCAGTTTTCATTTTTCTTTGCATAGTGTAATTGGCTGTGTAAGGTTTTTTGAGGTAATGCCCATCTTTGAGCAATGTATGCCTGTCAATTTAGGCCATTACTTACCTTTGAAAAAGACTAGAAACTCTGTTTGAGAGCCTTTCTGAAGTTGGTCACACATGAGATTGTTGTATTCTATCCCGATTGTTTGAACTGAAGACTGAAAAGCTTGGATCTGGCAAAGTGACATAACTTAGAAAGCTCCATTGAAAGGAATAGTTTAAATGCCTGAGCTGCCTGTAATTCGATATTACCCTCATTCCCTTTACCACATTCCCTGAAGCAGTTATTCAACATATATCTCGTTTGCTCACTTATGTTATTTCCTTATTTGCAGTTGTGCGGTACGAAGCTTGTTAAAGATGCCTCAGATTGGAGCAACTGTCGCTATGTGTAATGTGTAATGTATTTTCCTTTGAATGTGTGATGTAGACCATGTTAAGTGTGTTGTTAGTCAGCATAGTCTCTAACTGAAGTTTCCTAGTGATGAATGTGTGATGTGTAATGTGTAATCAGAGGTGGGAGAGGCGTGACATTTTAAAGATGAATGAAGCTTGGTTTTATTCTGAAGTTTCCTAGATTTGACCACTCTACTGATTTCTTCTTCTGCTTGGTTTTATTTTGAAGTTCATGTAGATCTGAAATGTGTCACCTAAGAAGGAACTCTTTGGTTAGAGAACATCTCTTGATTGTTTGTTTTGATGCAGTTGTAAAAGTAACTGAGAGAGCCTTTGATTTGCACATGACTCAAAGATAGATGACATCTTATATTTTATTTCTTCGTTTCTGAATATGTACACAACTTAATTCTTTTTTAGGGATGAACAAGAGAAAAATCAGAAGCTAGATGCAGCTGGTGTTTCATTGTATACACATAAATTAATGATTTTTATGTGTACACATAGCATGTATTCCAACTTCACAGGTGAATCTTACATCCACTACACCAAGAAGAAACAGAACATGACTAGAAACTTATGTAAGCCGATTTCTTGCTCGTAGTCATTGAAGCCCACATGAAACAATTGACAAATGGATAAAACGATAATACAAAATGCTAACGATAATACAAAATGCAAACGCTAATCCAAAATGCAAACGCTAATACAAAATGCAAACGATAATACAAAATGCAAACGATAATCCAAAATACCACGTGATAGTACTTCCTAACTTAGTCGTGCATCGCTACCCTCACCGTCCCCACCACCCTGACTACCGGAAGCGTCATTGTCCCCACCACCCCGACTACCGCTACCCTGACCTCGCTCAAATACAGAATCTTGAAACAACCTCTGAGATGCACGTGGAGGAGGAGGAGCCATCGGAATATGCTCGTCTACTAACATATTAAGCAGACGCCTCATCATATCATCAATCTGCTCCTGGGTAACAACCACATCCATCGACCTCTCTAAATAACCTCGAATCTCAGCCGCTACCATCTGGTTCCGCTGCATTCATAATGTTATTATATTAGAGATGATATATATCAACAAAAATAATGATAATCAAGAAATAAACTATTTAAACATACCGCAAGTGTGTCAACAGATGGAGTGGGACGGATAGGGCCAGTTGGTCGATCCTGCCTAATAGATGTTGGATCCACTAACACATGGGAGTAGTCATCCAACCAATCTAAATAGTCCTCGGTAACTGCCCAGAAGTAGGAGGCTCTCGGCTGTTGAATCTGAAACAACGGCCTAGGCACTTCATCCCACGCCCCTAACATCGACTCTGCAAATTCCACGTTGTAGTGGCTGAGGTTGTTCAATCGAGTCACCCTGCTAGGATGTAGTGGTAGATCCTCTGGGATCATTTGTACATGGCCGAATTGTCGAAGACAATGGTCCGGGTGGTACGGCTCCTGAATAGGCATGAGACGTAAGATGCCTCTGAAAAGAGATGATGCATACTCCGGTCTACGGAAGTCGACCCTAGCAAAAGGGAACCACTGAATCTGTGATACAAAAAGAAAGAAGTTATGAGATGGATAATGTAATTACAAATGAAAATGAAATAGTGAACAAAACATTTTACCTCCTCGTATCTAATCTTGTCAAGCAAGCGGCGTATGCAGATCAAACGCTCGGCATTCTTGCCTTGTGGGACCTCTTGTCCATCCCTAATAGCTCTAGCATCAGAAAGCTGGGCAGCAGGGTCCATGATGTAGTGTCCACGGAAATGGGGAAAATAAGCCCATATCCATGACTGTAGAATACGAACAAACAACACAAATTAAAAAAGAAACTAATAGCGTTTCTTTTAAATTAAATAATCAAACTACATTGACTTACCCTCAACAATATTCCACAGCTAGCCATGGTCATCGCATTTCGTCGAGACGCCTGTCCTAAGTTCCGATACAGGTGCGTCAAGACGCCAGCTCCCCAAGCGATATTGTCTGTACACGAGTGATCCAAAACAAGACCTAGTATCCAGTGCTTGAGCTTGTTGGTCGACTTGTCCACCAACACTGTCGTGGCGAGAAGATACCACAAATACAATGACGCGACCAACTCCTCGTCCCTCTGCTCTGCTTTCATCATCGCCTCCATCGCATCTGCAACTAACTTCATAGGAATACCGCCTCCCGTAATCCAGTTGTTCACTCTTTTCCTATCCACCTCAAGCACTGTAGCTATCGTATCTCTCACCCTATTTTCAGTCACACTCGGTGGTAAAGTACAACTCCTCCCGTCTATAGGTAGACTTAGAATCTCGAGAACATCGTGAAGGGTAATGGTCATCTCGCCCCATGGAAAATGGAATGAGTTAGTTTCGGGGTACCATCTCTCTGCAAAGGCTGAAATCAATACACAATCAACTGCTCCCGTGCCTAGAATTGGAAGATGCGTAAGAGCACTACGCTGTGCTATCTCGAACCATGAACCAGGCTCGTGTCTAATATACCGCTCGTACGGACTGGTGTAGCCAGCATGTGTGTAGATCTTAAGAACCTTACGCGTCTGCAAAATCACAAAATTTATTTAGTTATGAAAAATAAAAATAAAACTTTATCTTTAGTAAAATCATGGGGCTCATTTACCAAATCTGGACGTGCAGCAGGAGCAGCCTCAACAGGAGAACCAACAACCTCAGCAGCAAGCTGAGCAACAACTTCAGCAGTAGCTTCAGCAGCAGCCTGAGCAGCAGCCTCATCAGCTTCCATCTGAGCTCGAGTTCTCCTATATCTGCGAACAGGAAGAGGAGGGAGTAGAGGCTGAATATCAAGAGGAGGGACATCTCGAGGGGTGTCGTCCCATATAGCTCTGGCAATGTGTGTCTGATATGAGGTAAGGATGAGACCATAGCGAGGACCTCCGTCTGGGTACCATGTACTAGGTCCCGAAAAAACTGCATCATTTGCTGGAGGTGGAGGAGGGGGGACACCATCGGTCGGATGTCGAAGAGGTGAATGGGGAGGTGTCGCTACTCGATGAGGTGAATGGGGAGGTGTCGAAACAGGTGAGGGGCGCTCATCACAAATATAAGTGGACGGTGATGGCATACTGTCATCCATCGCCAAATCATGTGTCTCTAAAACCGGATCATCCTGTGTCTGTGCGATCTGATCAACACGTACGATCGGAGTATACTGTACAGCGAATCGTCCCTGTATAGGAGTTGCATCTTCACGTTGCAACTCCGCCTCCACGTCAACGTCAACGTCCATCTCATCACCAGACGAGACGTCCGGCATGTTGTCACCCTGGCCTTGATCTTCCCCAAACAAATCTGCTTGTAAAGTAGCTGCAGGTGTACTACCTGCATTAGCTGCAGGTGTACTACGTGCATTAGCTGCAACCCTACTACGTACAGCAGCTGAAACGCCTCTCCGAGGAGGACCTCTATCCGGCGTATGCCTAGTAGCCGCTGGCTCAGAATTTGACGTTTGTGCAGTGGTCGGCTCAATAACTGGTGTCTGTGCAGCTGCCTCTATTTGTGCTCCTACTGAAGTGGATCTCGTGCGATCGTTATCGCTAATGACCGTTACAGCCGGAGGACGCCTTTCTGCTACAGGAGCTGGAAAAGTAAACCCAGCAGAGTCTCCCACAGCGTTTCGTACCGCCTAAATTATTAATTTTATTTCGATATTCCTTTTATAACATATCATAATATCCAATAATGCAAAACAAAACATATCATAATATCATAATTTAGGGATTTAGAATTTCTAATAAATTATAATATTCTAATTTTATAACATATCATAATATCCAATAATGCAAAACAAAACATATCATAATATCATAATTTAGGGATTTAGAATTTCTAATAAATTATAATATTCTAATTTTATAACATATCATAATATCCAATAATGCAAAACAAAACAAATAGAACTTATTATAATCTAATATTCTATAAAGACATTATATGTAATTAAGACGGTTTTTTTTATATCATTAAAGCGAATTCAGATTACATACCTGGAAGATGCCTACGGGTGATGGAGTCACGTCGGCATTCACGTCCTGAGCGATAGTCGATCGGGTTGCCCGTTTTCTAGCGCCACCAACAAATTGCAATTGATCTGTAGCCTCTGTTAACACCATTGTCGAAGAAAGCCCTACACCATCGAAATAACCCGAATCTATTCAATTTACATCCAGACCAAACAATTTCCATCATTCTCTATTAAAACTAGTTAGAGAACATGTTGTCAAATTTGGGATGAAAATAAGAGGGGAAGATTTGTCAAGTTTCCATTCCATATATGACTCTTGATCTAAACCAGAAATAGAGTTCTTGCATAAATCATTCTTCATTTTGTAACTATATACAGTACTACATATATTTTGAATGAAAATAGGAAACAAATAGTGGCCAACAAGCAAATTTGCAAACATATATCTTGTTGTCTAATAAAAACAAAACAGATATCTACATATACTAAACATTTACACACAATACGCAATTCCTTTATATCATTATTATACATATAGGCACCTACATATATGGTACATATTATACATTGAACATCAGCAATTGTAACCCACAATTTCCATTCATTTCTCATATACAAGAATATCAAATCAACCATTAACATACCTGCACCTTCACGTTCGCCTGCTGGTTCCGACGATGTCCCGATCGACTCCGAAATCTCATCCGCCTGTCCTGATTCGGCCACCATCCCGACACCAGCAGAATCAGGGGCCACCATCCCGACACCAGCAGAATCAGGGGCCACCTCTACTCTAACTTCCCCCACCCTAAAACCATCCTCTGTAATCTCCACCTGCAAACCCAACTCCTCTCCACCGCCATGAGCTCCACCCGACATAGCAGTCACCAGAATTGTGGACGGAAAACCGACTGGAAAACCGGAAGGAAATGAAGCGCCTGAAATGTGGACGGAGATTGGAAGAAAAACGACCGGAAATCGGAAACAACAACTCCAATTTTGCGAATTCGGAAGAACTTCAGTGCACCCGACTGGGAATGAGCGGGGGAGAAGACCTAAAATCAATTGCACGCTTAACATAGGCGGTCTAATTGCACGCTTATATTTTGCGCATAATACGGGTCAGGCCCACATACAGAGGCCTGCAATCAATTGCACGCTTAACATAAATTGCACGCTTAACATAAGCGTTCTAATTGCACGCTTATGTTTTGCGCATTATATGGGTCAGGCCCACATACAGAGGCCTGCAATCAATATCACGCTTAACATAAGCGTTCTAATTGCACGCTTAATCATTTTCTGTAGTATATTTTCCAATTCTGACGGTTTTACCCTTGCTCGCTTATGTTAGGCGTGCAAGAATTATGCGGCTAAGTTAGCCGTGCAAAATCGCGTCCAGATAGCAGAAAAATGGCGTCCAGATAGGGGGAGCCATGTTTTATGCCCATTCTAGCTTAGGCTGATTGGATCCTATTAGGGTTTGAGACTGAAAGGTGATAACTTTAATAGGTAGTAAGGTACAGTCTGAGACTGAAAGGTGGTAATTTTTACCGGAATCCTAGGAATTGAACCCGAGTGTTATTTGTGCGAAAACGACTTAATTACTCTTGAGGATACTAAGTCATTATAGATGTTCTAGGTTTAGTATATTTAGCGGAGCGCGACAGCGAATGTTGTTTCAGTTTATTCCTAGACTCTAAGAGCGTTAATGGGTTTGAATGAGATTAGCTCTGCGCGACAACGATTGTTAGTTAGTTCAAACACGTTTACTATCGTCTGAAAGGAGTTAGTAGATTACCCTAGATGTATTACCTTCAAATAATTGGACTAGATTCAGGCAGAGTGTGATTTTATTTACTGAAGCATTGTTGCGGTTATCTTTAACCTTAGACACATTTATCCATATATTTTTATCTGTTATCTTTCTTGTTCCTAGTTAACTAGCTATAGTTTCAGCCACATCACCTTCAAATGTGATATTATCTAGATTAGGGAAAGAATGATAGAGTTGGGGTGTGCAAAGGCTTAGCCACATTGGAGTTGTTGACCTAGCAAAAACATTTTTGCCTGCACTTCGTCATGCTCTTGAAATGTAACTTTGAGTAACACACTGTTTACATGTTCACTAATGTAGGTTTCTATTAAGCACTCTGGATCTCTTTTCATGTATGTAGGTCATAATGGTGGAACATATGCAAAGAACAATTTTGTAAATATGCATGAAATATTGAAATGTTTGAAATCCCATGAACAGATTCAGGTTTTCAATAAGTTCATTGATGCGATTGATGTTCATCATGTATGTGTGTAAAAATTCTTCTAATTGATTCATAACCTCCTCTTCGGCATAGTCTACTTCAAATATTTATTTTAAGTTCTTTAAAATTTTGCTAAAAGCTTGATGAACTTTCAAGTGGCTCTGAGAGTTGGATAATTGCTTATGCAATCTATTACTATGTAATTGATGCTTACGGAATTATACGAGCAAAAGAAACGAGGTTCACGTTTCTATGTGGTGCATCAAACTTTGATGAACACGTTCATATTTGAAACCCATTTTCATATCTATGTGGTTAGACCTGGCAATCGGGTCGGGTCGGTCGGGTTCGGGTTAAGGGTGCTCCGGGTCGGGTATTTTTCGGGTCGGGTCATTTCGGGTCTAAAATTACCGGGTCAAAACAGGTCGGGTTGTTACGGGTTTATGGGCGGGTCGGGTCGGGTTTAGGTCTAAAATTACCGGGTCAAAACAGGTCGGGTTGTTACGGGTTTATAGGCGGGTCGGGTTCGGGTTCGGGTCTAAAATTACAGGGTCAAACAGGTCGGGTTGTTACGGGTTTATAGGCGGGTCGGGTCGGGTTCGGGTCTAAAATTACCGGGTCAAACAGGTCGGGTTGTTACGGGTTTATAGGCGGGTCGGGTTTGGGTCGAAAATTTTGGAGTCAAACAAGTCGTTTGTTACGGATTTATTGTCAGATCGAGTCGCTTTGAGTAAAAACTTACCGAGACATAACAAGTTGAGTCGTTACGAAATATTGATGTTAAATTTGGGTCAATCTTAATTGCAAATTTTAATGTATGCTTCGATAGCAACACCACTACATTACCTTCTTTTCATTTATTTGAATAAGTTTGGCATAGTAACTTTTAGTAGATTAGCTAATATTTGAAAAAAAAACCAATGAAAACATTTATAAATTACAATTTACAACCTATGGACAAGTCAATAACCATCGACTAAATAAAACACGGTAGGTTCAATGCGACGGCAAATAAAGACCTGATATGTTGCTCAAAATCAAAACACATCTTCACAACCATAATCAATCCATCGTTTAATGCAACTCAAGATAGATAGAGTATTAAAATGAAAACATCGATGTTGTTGACCATACATATTGCCACAAGTTAGAGAGTGATGACTAGTTTGATGTTTAGAAAAGGAGGTGTTACTTGAACATGAAGAAGTTTTGATTGAGAGTTACCCACATGGTCAAATATCTCTAATAGACATTGAAATCAAGTTTCAATCCATTCAGACATCGTTTTGCCAAATTGGACCTTAATCTCATTTAAGGCCTTTTAGTGTTTACACATAGTTTCGAGCCTCGTTTTGTATAATAAGACTAAGTTGTACATTATTGGTACTTTATATGCCTAATAAGCGAGACCTTACTTTATATGCCTAATAAGACTAAGTTGTACATTAATGGTATTGGCACTTCATTTTAGTAGTGTTATTGATAGATTATTAGTGTTGTTGACAAAGTATTAATGATGTTGACAATTTAGTTAGCCGTGTTGACAACTTAACTAGCCATGTTGGCAGTCTATTGGTCTTGTTGACAGTTTAATTAGTCGTGTTGACAATTTAACCAGTCCTGTTGACAGTTTATTTAGTCTTGTTGACAATTTAATTAGCCATGTTGACAGTTTACTTTACTAGTTCTCTAAAAGTTTAATTATCCATATTGACAGTTGATTAGTCTTAGTGACAGTTTATTTAATTGTGTTGACTAATTAATTAGTCATGTTTGCAATTTATTATCTAGTGTGTTGACAATTTGTCCAACGTGTTGACAGTTTATTAATGTTGTTGACAATAGTTATCTAGTGTGTTGACAATTTTTTGGGTAAAATTTACAATTTTCGCTTCTTTATTACTTTTATCTTTTTGGCCAAATTTTCGGGTCAAAAACGGGTTGGGGCGGGTCAACCCATTTTTGACCCAAAAAAAATCGGGTCAATCGGGTTTGACAAAAACGGGTCACAGGTTCAATTTGACGGGTTATGACCCAGAAAAATCGGGTTGGGTCGGGTCGGGTTTGCGGGTCGGGTTAATTTCTGCCGGGTCTATATGTGGTGCATCAATTAAATAAATCATATTTAGTGTTCAACACACACTTAAGCAAAACATACTTCAAAAGAACACGTTAGTAAAGATAAAACTTACTACCTTGAGATTTATTAGATAGATCCTTTGATGGCTAATCTATGATTAAACAAACTATATTAAAAAATTACATAAGTAATTCTCTCGTAAACAAAGAAATAATATTTCAAAATAAAAAAATATGGTATACATAATAATATTGAAATTCCATACCAATTTGAAGAAAATATGAGATATAGTAAAAGGTGAATACCTTCTTTCAATACTTTAATAATATGATTGGTAGATATTATACGTTTTTATTTGTAAAATAAAAATGCTTCTCTTCTTCGACCTCCTTTTCTTCTCATATGAGCACAGATACACATCATCTCTCTACTCAATATGACAATCAAACGAGTGGCGATTCCAGTCACCGCCAATAAATTTGAGTCATGCACCTCCTTCAATCCTTCATTAATAATATAAAAGATGTCACGATTATATTGGTAAAATATATCACAATATTATTTACTGCAGACATCCCTAATTTATTTATTATACTTACTATGATAATCAGTAGAACTCTTTATCTAATTTTGCTTCAGTTAGTCACCCATTCAAATGTATACTTACTATGATAATCAGTAGAACTCTTTATCTATATGCACCACATACAATTGATCATGTATAAGTTATCTTTTAAATTTTTCAATCAATCTTGATGAGCCCCCACGGTCGAATTTCTCTAGATCCGCCATGGGCCATATACGATATACCAGCACGGGCATCGGAAACAAATTACCTTCAATCTATTATTCGAGATCACCCATTATAAGAGTTGGAACCTCCCCCAAAACACTAACCATAACAACGACAATGGCTTTGGGTACTACAAACCGTAAGCACAACAATTGTCGTGCAATTTTTGTTGTTTGGTTCTATTATTTTCGGTACGTGTGAAAAGAGATCTAACAATTATTTTACCACGTGGAGCAATAGAAAAGTTGGGAGAGTATTATGGGACATGTTGAGTTTATTCAAGTGATTAAGGCTTTTTCTGTCCACTAGACTAGACCGCCAAGCATTTGGATGAAGAAGATAAATTGTGATGGAGCGTCTATAGGCAACTCGGGACTTTGGATGGGGCGGCATCTTTCTTAATGCTGATGGTCAATTTGTGTCCTCTATCCTCGCATGATCATAGATCGACCACAAATACCATCTTCTTCAGTCTCTTCAATAAGGATTTTATCTTCTACGATTTGATTTTATAATCCGATTCAAAGGACCCCCAACAATTTGATTCTATAATCTTGATTTTATTAACCTCTGGCGGATAGCTTATTACTCTCATTTGATCCTAAACAGCATATACATATAAGCGGTGATATACTAAGATAACTTTTTTTTGGAAAGTTACTATGATAATTTTTTGAAATGGGCTTGGACTGTCTCTTAGTATGAAAATAAACAGTCAGGACGTCCATATAAATTCATCAGAAGCAGCTTTCTTCCTTTTTGTAACTACAATTTCAGAAGACGAAGAATTACACCATAGTGTTTTGAAAATTTTGCGGTGTTACCAGAGACGGTTATCTAGCACAGCAGCGACTATGGCTTTCATCAGCTCCTGCAAACACGTAGAAATAATGTCCATATGTTAATGATTTATCAGAAATTGATTTAAAGAGGGCACTTTCCTTGTTAGGAGTAAGAGATGCACCATGGAATGATCTTTGAGACCGATGGAAAGCACCAACGACTTTGATGATCCAGAGCTACTGCAAACATTCACATGAAACTTCTTACAAATGGTAATGTTGAGGATTGAAAGTATAATGCTTCCATGAATTATTAAGAATTATTTCGTCTGTGTATGCATATGCTATATAGACACCAGTAGGATTGTCTGCAGAGAAGTACTCAAGCTAATTTCTTGTAATACATCCTATTCCTGTGTCGTTCAACGAGAAATTGAGAAGTAACATTCAAATTATCTGTAATGTCAGCTCACCTAATATGTTCAATCAGTTTACGAGCACATGCCACAAGCATTGGCTGCAGAGAAAGAAACACAGAAAGTTATCAGTAATCAGGAAACCTAATGTTGGAAAATACCGAGTATATAGCTTAACCAGCCTCACTTCATCTCTCTTGCCAAATAGGGTGGACACATTGAAAGTTGCTTCAGTTGTTAGCCCTTGTTCTTTCCTGGCATGAAGAATGGTTCCCATACTTCCTATTTGGGTTGCAATAACCTGGAAATTGCAAAAAATATATACATATATATTTCGAGATGTTATTCATGAAAAATACCACTTAATCAATAACCACAAATATATCGGAAAACTCACGAGTATATGATCCTCATAGCTCGATATAACCAGATCTGTTTTAGTACCCTGCTAAGCAAAAAGAGGTAGAATAAAAAAAACATACAATGGCCAAAGAGTTGTCAAAACAAGGATAGCATGCTCAGTTTGGATATGGAAAAGTTGTAATCTCTATACAAGAGATTGTCTTCTGTAGCAGTCAATCATTGAGTGGTTCATGGGTTCAAGTAATTCTGAAAAAGTGTAGAGAAAAAAGAGTAGAAACAGAAACTTATGCCCAGAGAGAGTAATTGAAGCAAAAAAGATTTGATACAATTAGGATAGAGATGAGTCACGTAGGTGCCAAGAAATCAACCACATGAAAGAGCTATTTTCTGGGCAATATACTATCAAATTTACATGCCAAAGAGTAGCTACCTGTAACAATTTACGAAGAACAAACTGGATGCCAGAAAAAATACCAACTCCTCCTGATCTATATTTTGTCCTCACAAAAACCACTGATGGTTTGTCACCATGTAAAAAATATGTTATGAAACACACTTTACCAACCTTCTTAAAACTTCCTCACCCCCTTTTTCCATTAAGCTAAGCAATTTAAAAATGCTAAAATCCGACAGTACAGTTTACAGTAGTGAAGATGACTCGTGACTACTAACTAGTCTTGCTTCACACAGTAAACTAGAGATTTCCTTCCGACAGTCCATAATTTGAGCTTGTTGGTTAAGGAATGGATGTTATGCACAATATGCGTTTTGGTTGAAATTCTTCTAAATAACACAGGAAGAAATCCAAAGGGGTTGAAAATTTCCAACCAGCTATGTTCGATAATCATCTTTTAAAAATTTCCCACCAGCTACTGAGATACCTCATAAGCTATCAACTTATTTGCTATATCGGAAAACACATTTCATTTTGTATCTTCTATAAAGCATTAGAAATCTTCAACTCAAGGTTTCTGAAAGGGCATACATGACAGAAAACAAGATGCATGAGTTCTTTGAACCTTGATAATTTTGGAATAGAGCAAAAGTTTCCAGATTGCAAATGGCCTGCCAAACCTCAGAACTTCATTTGGCATAAAGATTGTAAACGATCATATTGTTAAAATTAAACTTGTTTCTCCAGCATAACAGTTGAACAGATCACCAATTCACACCATGAAAAGAATCAAATTTAACAACACATCATTGTATTCATTCTTAAGAGCAACTGCAAGGTAAGAGTAGGGCAGAAGAAAGCGCGAAATACCTGAATAGTGACTGCGAGTTGCTTGTGCGTAATAGGAGAGGAAGGAGCCGAAGAAGCCATTTTCACAACAGCACTGCTCATCCACAAAGTTCAATCACCGAATTGAATAGCAGAAAATCACACAGCTGAGAGCCGGAAACTGAGGAAAAGGAAAAACTCCAAGAGTTAATTTTCTTTAATAAAAGCTAATAAGAATTATACGAGTTTAATTTTTCTAATTAAAATTTTTGCAGAGGTTATTTTTTCGGGAAAAAAACCCCTCATCCACTTTTTTTATAAGTGACACTAGACCCGGCAGAAATTAACCCGACCCGCAAATCCGACCCGACCCGACCCAACCCGATTTTTCTGGGTCATAACCCGTCAAATTGAACCCGTGACCCGTTTTTGTCAAACCCGATTGACCCGATTTTTTTTGGGTCAAAAATGGGTTGACCCGCCCCAACCCGTTTTTGACCCGAAAATTTGGCCAAAAAGATAAAAGTAATAAAGAAGCGGAAATTGTAAATTTTACCCAAAAAATTGTCAACACACTAGATAACTATTGTCAACAACATTAATAAACTGTCAACACGTTGGACAAATTGTCAACACACTAGATAATAAATTGCAAACATGACTAATTAATTAGTCAACACAATTAAATAAACTGTCACTAAGACTAATCAACTGTCAATATGGATAATTAAACTTTTAGAGAACTAGTAAAGTAAACTGTCAACATGGCTAATTAAATTGTCAACAAGACTAAATAAACTGTCAACAGGACTGGTTAAATTGTCAACACGACTAATTAAACTGTCAACGAGACCATTAGACTGCCAACATGGCTAGTTAAGTTGTCAACACGGCTAATTAAATTGTCAACATCATTAATACTTTGTCAACAACACTAATAATCTATCAATAACACTACTAAAATGAAGTGCCAATACCATTAATGTACAACTTAGTCTTATTAGGCATATAAAGTAAGGTCTCGCTTATTAGGCATATAAAGTACCAATAATGTACAACTTAGTCTTATTATACAAAACGAGACTCGAAACTATGTGTAAACACTAAAAGGTCTTAAATGAGATTAAGGTCCAATTTGGCAAAACGATGTCTGAATGGATTGAAACTTGATTTCAATGTCTATTAGAGATATTTGACCATGTGGGTAACTCTCAATCAAAACTTCTTCATGTTCAAGTAACACCTCCTTTTCTAAACATCAAACTAGTCATCACTCTCTAACTTGTGGCAATATGTATGGTCAACAACATCGATGTATTATTATGATTGAAAAAATTATACAACTTAGTCTTATTAGGCATATAAAGTCCCATTAAGGTCTCGCTTACACTAAACGAGGCTTGAAACTATGCGTAAACGCTCAAAGACCTTTAAAGGCCTTAAATGGGCTTAAGGCCAATTTGGAAAAACGACGCCCAAACGATGTCGGAATGGAATGAAACTTGGTTTCAATGCTTATTAGAGATATTTGACCATGTGGGTAACTCTCAATCAAAACTTCTTCATGTTCAAGTAACACCTCCTTTTCTAAACATCAAACTAGTCACCACTCTCTAACTTGTGGCAATATGTATGGTCAACAACATCGATGTATTATTATGATTGAAAAAATTATACAACTTAGTCTTATTAGGCATATAAAGTCCCATTAAGGTCTCGCTTACACTAAACGAGGCTTGAAACTATGCGTAAAAGCTAAAAGACCTTAAAAGGCCTTAAATGGACTTAAGGCCAATTTGGAAAAACGACGCCGAAACGATGTCGGAATGGAATGAAACTTGGTTTCAATGCTTATTAGAGATATTTAACCATGTGGGTAACTTCCAATCACAACTTCTAACATTTCAAATAACACCTCCTTTGTAAAACCAAACTAGTGATAACTGTATAACTTGGCGCAATATGTATGGTCTACAACATCGATGTTGATTATTGTTCGAAAAATTATACAAGTTAGTCTTATTAGGCATATAAAATATCAATAAGGTCTCGCTCATACAAAACGAGGCTCAGAACTATGCGTAAACGCTAAAAAGCCTTAAATGGGCTTAAAACCCAATTTGACAAAAAGATGCCCAAATGATGTCGGAATGAAATGAAACTTGATTTTAATGTCTATTAAAGACATTTAACCATATGAATATAATTTAATCAAAATTTATCTTGAGTTGCATTAAACGATGGATTGATTATGGTTGTGAAGATGTGTTTTGATTTTGAGCAACATATCAGGTCTTTATTTTCCGTCGCATTGAACCTACCGTGTTTTATTTAGTCGATGGTTATTGACTTGTCCATGGGTTGTAAATTGTAATTTATAAATGTTTTCATTCGTTTTTTTTTCCAAATATTAGCTAATCTACTAAAAGTTACTATGCCAAACTTATTCAAATAAATGAAAAGAAGGTAATGTAGTGGTGTTGCTATCGAAGCATACATTAAAATTTGCAATTAAGATTGACCCAAATTTAACATCAATATTTCGTAACGACTCAACTTGTTATGTCTCGGTAAGTTTTTACTCAAAGCGACTCGATCTGACAATAAATCCGTAACAAACGACTTGTTTGACTCCAAAATTTTCGACCCAAACCCGACCCGCCTATAAACCCGTAACAACCCGACCTGTTTGACCCAATAATTTTAGACCCGAACCCGACCCGACCCGCCTATAAACCCGTAACAACCCGACCTGTTTGACCCGGTAATTTTAGACCCGAACCCGACCCGCCTATAAACCCGTAACAACCCGACCTGTTTTGACCCGGTAATTTTAGACCCGAACCCGACCCGCCCATAAACCCGTAACAACCCGACCTGTTTTGACCCGGTAATTTTAGACCCGAAATGACCCGACCCGAAAAATACCCGACCCGGAGCACCCTTAACCCGAACCCGACCGACCCGACCCGATTGCCAGGTCTAACTGACACTCATTCTTGGGTGCACTCGGGATGCGTCCAAATCTTTTTTTAAAAACCCGGTTCAGTTTTTGGCGCACTTAGGATGCGTTCAAAATCAGACCGGAATTTTGAGCAGTTTAAAGGCAAGAAAAAAAAAAAAAAAAAATCTTGAGCGCATCCATAAATGACCTGGGTTTTTTGGGCGCGTTACGGATGCACCCAAAACGGGTGCGGGGTTAAACGCCCTATTTTTTTGGGTCATGAAACAGGAGTGAGCCCTTGCGAAAGTTTTATTAAACAAACTAAGTGTTATGCCCGGAAGGGATTACAACATCCATAGCAAGAAAGAAAATAATGCACTAAGGAGGAGTTTCAAAAATAGAGAAAGAGACATCAAGAGTAAAGGAATGGTTTGCCAGAGCATCTGCAACTAAGTTTGCCTTGCGACTAACATAAGATAGATGGAAGGAGTCCTCGCGACCCCGGAGAACACGTTTGAACTCAGTTATCGGGAAGAAGTCGGGATGAGAGGTGGCGCAGGAACCAGTAATAAGAGTGCACGCCTGAAGGCAGTCACTTTCAATGCAGAGGTCTGAGATGTCCGTAGAACAAGCAATTCTGAGCCCATGGAGGATCGCCTTGATTTCTGTAGTAAGGGCCCCGCAAGACCCGCAGGAGAAGGCAAACCCACGCAGAAACGACCCACCCCAGTCGCGAAGAACTCCCCCGCCGCCAGCAGGGCCCGGATTACCACGAGAGGCTGCATCGACGTTCAGCTTCAGAGTGGGATTGGTGGGGGGAATCCAATGGACAGGTTGGGGAATTCGAGCACTAGCTAGACACAGCAGGTTGAAAGTGATGAAGATCCAGCTTGGCCGACTGGTAAGCCTCAGTAAGCGAAGACACTATTATTGACAACCTTGAAACTTCGTCGATTCCGGAGAAACCTTAATTTGTTTCTGACTTTCCAGGTGTGCCATAACATAAATCCAAACTTAGAGCTCCAGCAGTCACCAGCTTTGATGTTACTGAGGATCCAAGTTTTTATGTCGGTGCAGGCGAAGAATTCTGAGCCTAGAGAGTTTCCGCTCAAGGCAAGCCAAATTTTCCTGATTTCTTCGCAGTCACACAGCACATGGAGGATATTTTCCGGGAGTGAGCATCTCGGACAATCTGGATTTGCAGCCATGTGACGATGGAATCTAACCTGATTGCACATAATGACTCCATGAGCAGCCAGATGAACGAACTGCCTGACCCACTGTTGGGCTGGGAGTTTCCAAATATGTGGCCAGACGGGATTTTGGTGAGCAGCCTGGTTTTGCCGGAGAAGACGAAGGGCCGACCGAGAAGTGAACTCCCCATTCGGTGTATGTTTCCAAGAGAAGTTGTCCCTATCTTGCACTCTCGCCGATAGACGGACAACTCTAAGATGATCACATATAACCAGGGGGACGTAAGGAGTGATGAGATTCCATCGCCAGTCGGTACCATTCCAAAAATCAGCTACTGTGGCACCAAGGAGGATCTCTAGAAGCGGGACAAAGACAGAGTCAAAGAGGGGTGCGTTCATGAGCCAGGAGTGATCCCAAAAAAGAGTTCGTTGTCCATTGCCCACTGCCATTTTGATAACTTTGGACAATATCTCTCCGCTGCCATGAATAATGCCACGCCAAATAACTGACTCGCGGCGTACACTTGAGAACATATCAATATCAAGTCGGCCCTGACAGTATTAATTTCCACGAAGATACGAAGTTTTGTATAATCGGGAGGAGTTTTGTGAAGGAGTTCATGAGGAGAGATGTGTTTGAGAAGAGGAGTGGGGAGACGATTGATAAGGTAAACGGCATGTTCGAAGGCATGGTTCCAAAAGGAAAGAGGGAGGTGTGCTTGGGCCAAGAGAGCTAGCCCGGTGTCAACAATGTGGCGATGGCGAACTTCGATGCTACCATTTTGGGCATGGGAGTACGGACAAGTTAGGCGATGAGAGATCCCGAAGTGAGCAAAAACGGGAACAAGCGGTTTGAATTCCGTCCCGCCGTCGGTTTGGATGGATTTTATAGTGGTGGAGAATGTGTTTTGAATGAGACGGATGAAGTTGGAGACAATATTTGGCACTTGTGATTTTGTAGCAATAGGAAAAAGCCAAAGATACTTAGAGAAATCATCTACTATAGACAAATAAAAACGATGGCCATTTTTAGTGATAGTGTGGGCAGGGCCCCATACATCCATGAAAATTAATTGAAAGGGAAATGTGGACCTAGAGGGAGATGGTGGATGAGGGAGAGCATGTGCTTTAGCCATAGAACAAACTTGGCACTTAAAAGAGGAAATATATTTGCTAAAGCTAGGGAGAGATAATGTGGACAAAATGCTGCTAGTAGTGCGTGCAGAGGGGTGGCCAAGTCTTGAGTGCCAGAGGTGAAAAGCTGTAGTGGAAAGATGAAGCTGCGGATGAATCGGTGATGGTGTCGTGGCAGGGAACACGTACAAGCCTCCTTCAGTGGTTCCACGATGCAGGAGAGCTCCTGTCTTGCGGTCCTTAACAAGGAAATGGGAGGCAAAAAATTCAAAAGAAACATCATTGTCAGTACAAAATTGTTTGACAGATAGCAAGTTTTGGGAAAGAGAAGGAACATGAAGAATATTATGCAGGGAAAAAGAACGAGAGGTGGTAGAGGAGGGTAGAGAAGTGGAACCGTTGTGGGCGATGGGGAGAGAAGAACCATCCCCTAGAGAAACTTCATCGGAGCCGTGATACGGGAATGAACCAAGGGTGAGTGTAGACAAGTCCGGAGTATAGTGATTGGTAGCGCCGGTGTCGGGAACCCAATGACCAGTCTGAGCCGGTTGAGCAGTAGTGAGGTGAGCCTGAAGAGAGGCTGGAGGGTTGGCTTGATAAGCATGGTTGAACCTGTTATGGCAGACAAGTGCACTGTGGCCTTTTTTTCCACATACCTGACATTCTACACGTTGATCAGGTTGCCCGGTGAAGTTTGTAGGAGGTCTACCACCCGAGAAGGAACGTCCTCCATGACCGCGTCCATTACCTCGAGGAAAACGGTTTCGACCACCATAGTTACGACCCCGGGGATAGTGGTTCTGCTGAGTGTTTGAGGTGTAATGGGCTTGTGTTTGAGGTGTAGGAAGCAGAGGAGATAAGACAGAGGACGTTTGTGTTTGATGGTGAATGCGAGACTCATGGTTGAGGAGGTAAGAAAGGATTTGGTGAGGAGAGGGTAAGATAGCTTGAGTGGTAAGAGAAGTGACAATGGATTCATACTCAGTACCTAAACCGGCAAGAAGGTAGACGACAAACTCCGAATCCGGCACCGGTTGTCCCGCAGCAATGAGAGTTGAGGTAAGTTGTCTTGCCTTGTTGAAGTATTCTGCCATGGTTTCTCCCCCTTTCTTCAAAGTTGCAAGCTGGAGGCGGGTCTGAACAATGTGGGCGCTCGAGCGAGCGGTGAAGAGGTCCAGCAGAAGGGACCACGCCTGAGCTGAAGTCGTGCAGTCGGTAACCTGGGCTAGAACCGACTCAGACAGCGAGGAAGTGATGATTGCCATCACGAGCTGATCACGAGAAACCCAATCGTCATACGCAGGGTTTGGACCGCCGTCGATGAGCAGAGGAAGAGGAGGTGGTGAGGAGCCATCAATGAAGCTGTGAAGCTTGTGAGCACGCAGATAAGGGAGTATTTGAGTTTTCCAGAGAGGGAAGTTTTCAATGGTAAGCTTGACTGTAATGAAAGAAGAAAAGGAGGTGAGGGGAGGAGACTGTGATGAAGAAGAGATGATCGGAAGATTGGGAGCCATGGACGTTTGTCCTGCAGAGTGCTCTGATACCATATAAATATTTAGCAATGGATACTGAAGATGCTCGTTCTCATTACTGGTAAATATGTTTACATGTACAATATATAGATGATGGATTACACATGATGACAAAATAGAGAGGCAGCTATTGGTTGCTAGGTTTACTGTTGATGGATTCAACAGTTGTATGGGCCTCTGATTGGGCTGCTGCATCATGGGCTTCATTACAGAGAGCCTCCGGCTCTTGAAGCATTCACCAACCAAGCTTGGCTAAGAGAACCGAGTTCGCCTGACGCATAGATCTAACTCCTAGACCCCCGTGAGTTTTAGGAAGGCAGATCTTCTCCTTATCTAGCAGGTGGACTTTACGTTTCTTAGTTGAAGAGCCCCAAATGAACCCACGGGACTACCTATCAAGCTCATCACAGATCGGCCGAGGAACCATAACTGCCTTCATAACATACAAGGGAATAGTAGCAAGGACCGAGTTAGCGAGGACGACGCGGCCTGCCATGGAAAGTGACTTTTCTTGCCATCCACGGAGCCTACCAGACACCCGGTCAAGTAAAAAACAGTAACGTTCAGGTTTCATCCGACCACAAGCAACAATAACGCCTAAGTAGGTGCCGAAGTCGCTAACAATAGGGATAGAGAGCCGGGAGCCAATGCTAGTGCATAGGGCTTGATCCACCTTCTTTGAGAAAATCATTTGCTCTTAGAGAAGTTGACAAGCTCCCCAGAGTGAGTGCAGAAGAGTTTAAGCCAGTCATCAATAATATTGGCCTGATCAATGCTAGCTTCCGCAAACAAAATTAAATCGTCAGCGAAGAAGAGATGAGACAATTGGACTCCCCCAATCTCAATCGGGCGCCAACTTCCTCTACCCACCGCATCCTGTATAATATGTGACAAGAACTCCATACAAAGAACGAAGAGGTAAGGCTAGAGCGGGTCTCCCTGGCGAACCCCGCGAGACGGAGTAAAAGAACCTAAACGATTACCGTTCCAAATAAACTCCATTGAACCCGAAGGCTGGCATTTCATCATGGTGTCAGTCAGGTGGTCCGGCAAGTGCGCCCTATTCAGCATGACTCTCAAGAAAGACCAATGAATACGGTAATAGGCCTTCGCAAGGTCGATTTTGAGGACCATCCATTTCGTCGAGCCTTGAGGATGATATAGTATGCAACACCTCTTGGACGATAACTACATTATCAATGATCTGTCTACCCAGAATGAAGCTTGCCTGAGCAGGTGACACAAGCAAGGGGAGGACCGGTTTGAGTCGTTGGACAAGCATCTTAGTGGCAATCTTAAAGACGACATTAAGAAGCGATATAGGACGGAAGCGAGCTGGCTGCGTTGGGGAGTCAACCTTGGGAATTAAGACCATTAGGGCATTGTTAAGACCTGCAGGGAGATATCCGTCATTCACAAGCCGAAGCACCGCTGAGCAAACATTAGAATTGACAGTCGTTCAATTATGCTGATAGAAAACTGCGGGGAAATCGTCGGGGTCGGGAGCCTTGTAAGGCCCCATTACTTTCAGCGCCAACCACACATCTTTCTCAATAAATGGTTGTGATAGGGCAGCTAAGGCCCCCTGATCTGGGCGAGGAAATTGAACAGCCAACTGAGGAACCGGGTCTACTGTATGGCCAGTGTCGTCCGAATAAAGATCAGCAAAGAAGGTCAGGACCTACATTTTTATTTCTGAGGCATCCGAGAGCCATACACCATTGGAGTCCTAGAGGGTTAACACCTTATTAGCCCGTCGACGAACAACCATCGAGAGGTGATAGTAACAAGTGTTGCGGTCACCATCGAAAAGGAAAGTCGCCCGAGATTTCTGAAACCACAAAGCTTGTCGTAGAACATCGTCCAGGTCGTTACGGAGAGAATGAGTCAGGTCAAGAGGCCATTGGGTTGGTGAGACTTCCATTTTACGAAGAGCCCCAGCAAGACGAGTGTTTGTAGCGAAATTATCAACGGGATGATAACTAAGCAATTGTAGGGCAAAGATCAAAGAGTACGGTATAATCTCAACACTCAAGAACAAAATAAGACGAGAGAAGAGTTTAGGGTTGAAGCTTGAACTTAGAATTACTCGTATGGTGGCTGAATGATTACAAAGCAGGCATTAGCCCTATTTTATAGACTAACCCTAATGATATCTTTAAGGAAAATCAGATCTTATCTTTTCCTTCTATCTAATAACGATATAATAAATAAGGTAAAAGATATTCTTTCTCGTATCTATTACCAATTACAATAATATACAAGGGAATAAGATAAAATATGCTCGGCTGACCTAATCCTTAAGAAGAACGAGATCTTTGCCACGTCTCGTCACGTCGACGACATCTTCCTTTCGTCTCGTCACGTCGACGACATGTTTCTACGCATAGCTTACCACGCGTTCCTTACTCGTCGTATTTTTAGGCACAAACAATACCCCTAAGGCGTCTTACAGGGCTTGACGTCTAGTAGAGCTGGGAGACGTCTTCTTTCTTCATGGAATACATCTTCATCAGATTCGGAACGCGTCGAATACTCGTTTGAACCGACATCTTGATTTCGCAATAATATCTTCCCTTTGATTCTCATTTAATGCGGTTAACTAACTCGTATACACTCCAACGGCTATTTCCCCAACGTTCGGATTTGTTTCTAACGGTAACAAACTGATTCTTGGAAAATCTCGAACGAGATCTTCTTTCCTTATTTAAACCCGCTTCGGCTTTCTTCTTTCTCTCATTCATAATCTTCTTACAAACCCTAATCTTTGCTTTCTTTCTTCAATGGCTCCGGTTGTCTATGATCCGAAGATGATTCTCAGCGATGTCAACCGCCGTTCTTCTTCGGCTCGTAACATCGAGTTCTTTCGTTCCATAGCCGGGCTTTCCGCTCATGTGGAAATTTCTATTCCTCTTCCTGACGTTTTCCCCGACGCCTTATGCCCAGGATGGATTTGTGTCTACGAGTACCCTTTCTCGGTTGGACATCATTTTCCCTTCTCTCCTTTAGTTCAATCTTTCTTGACTACTCTGAGCGTTGCGATCGGATAAGTCCTTCCGAGCGCTTGGAGAAGTTTGGAGGTGTTGGACCATATTTTAGCTAATTTTGGCGTCGCATTCACGATCGCCGACGTTATGCACTCTTGCATCCTCTCTACTCCTTCGACGGGTAGAATCAATATCAAGTCTCGCGTTGGGATTCCTCCCTTGGTGAACGAAGGAACTTCGTCCGACCGTGGTTGGGCAGATAAATTTTACTTCATCAGGAAGTCTACTTTGGGGAAAGATTGTGCTTTCTTGCTTGAAGAATGGACTCCTTCCAGTATGCTTCTTTACTTTTTGTGCTTTTCTTTAGACTTATGCATCCCGACGCTTATCCATGCGTGTGAATTCGTGTGTAGTTGATATTCACGCTATCGTGACGCGGGAGGAATCAGAGGATATTATCAAGAAAATCATGGCGATTCCTCTGGTAGAACGTACCTTTACTGGTCGTGACGGGAAGGGATATCGTCTCGCGACCCCTATTCCTTCTCGAGGTGAGTTTTCTTGTATAGGTTATGGGTTGCCTTTCTTTTTACTTTCTATACTGAGCGAAATTCTGTTTCAGGCGTCGCATCTCGTACTCGTCAAGAATCTGCCAATGACTTGATCACTGCTAAGAGGAGGTGCATCTTGGAGAAAAAGCTGAGAGTTGCGAAGAAAGAGACTGCTCCTACTTCAGCATGCGTAAACGAGGCGACTCCACTGGATACGGGGATGCAAGTGTCTTCAGACGCGCCTTTGAATGTAGGGATAGTGGAACCTCTCATAGACCTTTCGAAGGAGAGTGAGAAGATTAAGACGAAGGATCCCGGTGCAGCTTCCATTACATACGCTGAAGTGAGCGACTTTCCCGCGACGGTGTCTCGTTCCGTAGCACCTGCGCGTAGTTTCATCTCGGCGATGCAAGCTCTAGCTTCTACTTCTTCTTGGAACCATTATCTGTCTATGCAAGCCGTAGACGTGTTGGGTGATTCTCTTGTAGTACAGTGGCAGGTGTGTCTCTTTCTTTGAAACCTTGATTTCCTTTGGACGTTGTGTCGTTTCTTATATGTTGGGGGTCTTTCAGGGCTTCCAAGCTTCGATGTGTCTCTGGGAAAGCCTTCATAAGCATTCTGAGTCCGAGGGGGGCTTGAAGGGTCAGGTGAGCGACCTTAGTAAGAAGATCAAGGAACTTGACAAGAAGGTCGCTCGCCTTACGGCGTCTGAGAAGGATGCTCACATGGAGACTTTGGAGAAGGCGAAGCAGAGGGGTGTGCTGGCGCGATGAGTCGAAGTGTTGACTGGGAAGGTCGCGTCTCTTGAGGCTGACGCCGAGAAGAAAGCAAAGGTGTACGAGAAGAACTTGCGAGAGACTAGTACTTACTATTCGTGGTCATCTCGTATTGAGGTTATGGAGGAGTTTCGTGTGGGTCGCCATGTAGATTGGGATGTGGAACGTGAGCGCGGCGAATTTTCTGTTCTTTATCCCGTTCCACCCAAGGGGGTTTCTCTTCTACGCGTTTCTTCGAGCTCGCCAATCTTAGCTTCTAGTGACGCAGATGTGGCTTTGGATGGTGATGTCGTTCTTGCGGATAAGGATGTCTCTCCTCCTTCTTAGTTCTTAGGATTTTCTTTTCTTTTTGCTTGTTGCACGATTGTTTTTGTGGAACATGGATTTTAGCTTTTTGTCACGTTTCGGTGTGGCGATTTTCTTTTGAATACGTATTGGATACTTATTGGTTCTTTCTTTACGTAAGGCTTTTGCTTTGTCTTTAACTTTTGGTGGGAATACTATCCCCTTTTGGCGAATTTGGCTTCAGATCTTCTATGGAGTCGGATTCGCCAAACATTTTTACTTGCGATGCGTAGGTCGATCTTTGGGGTTTCGATTTTTCTACCCCTGGTATTGTTGTGGTCACTGCGGCTGCTTTTGTTACATTGTCGGCTTATATGAAGGTTGGGTCCAGCATTTCCTCCGAACCCTGAAGCGAGTGGCGAACATAGGTCAACGTGTGATTTTATCAGCTTGTGACATTACCCCTTACTTTTAGGGTGGATCCATTGCCTCACACTAGCGTTAGGTCGACGTCGAACACTTTTAATCGACGGGCATATTCATCGTGTAGCGTCCGATTTCATGAATCTCAGAGGGGCCGTGGAAGGCGCGAGTACGCGTTCCTGGAGAGTGGTCGTGGCAATAGGTTTCCCTTCTTTGCTCAGAGGACCGTGGCAGTTTCGTGAGGTGTCGGGCTTCATTCCCCATGACCGTTGCCACACGTCGCTAACAATCATGGGAAGCGTCGACTCGGAGTCGGCGGTTCGGCTAACGTTGCCTACGCGTAGATGGAGCCTTAAACGCGTAGGCTAACGAAATTCACCCCCGGCGCAGATTTTCACCGCGGCCTTATTAAGCTTGATGTTACGTCACAGACACAAAGCAAGTACTTTTGAAATGAAACAACTCGGCATGCATTGCATATGGGACAGAAAAGTGCATACTTATGTATTGATGAAGACTTCACGAAGTTTGACGAGCTAAGACATCTACCCCTAGTCTTGACCAGCCCTTGTCATCTCGACGCTAAAACATGCTAGGACATAATAAGAAATCTAAGATATGCATAAGAATAAGCAAAGATCAAATCAACTATCACGTCTTCTAATGGTAATACTTCTTAAGGTGTGTTGCATTCCATGAACGCATCAGTGGTACTCCTTCTGGTGTAACGAGTTCGTAGGCTCCTCGTCCTACAACTTGTGCTACTTGGTACGGACCTTCCCAGTACGCGGCGAGTTTACCGACACTCCTATCCTCGGTGTTTGGGAATACTTTTCTTAGGACCCAGTCTCCTACTTGGAAAATTCTTGCTTTTACCCGTCGATTATAGCTTCGGGCGGCGATTTGTTTCTATGCCGCCATTCTTAACGCTGCATTATTTCTTAGCTCATCGACGATATCTATCATAAACGTCATCATTGGAGTATTTCTTTCCTCGGGGAGGGACCAATATCTTTCTGTTGGTACCTCCACCTCGATTGGTAGGACGGCTTCGCAACCGTATACGAGTGAGAATGGCGTTCTTCCCGTTGCCCTTTTAGGCGTTGTTCTGTTGGCCCATAATATAGCTTGGAGTTGATCCGCCCAATTTCCCTTGCATTCTTCTATCCTTTTCTTGAGATTACTTATGATGACCTTGTTACTTGACTCTGCTTGCCCGTTCTCTTGAGGGTATCTTGGCGTCGAGTAGACTAGACGTATGCCTTTGTCTTCGCAGAATGATACGATGTTCTTGCTAATGAATTGTGATCCGTTGTCGCATACAATGGTGTGAGGGATTCCGAACCTCATGATGATGTTTCTTTCGATGAAGGAGATGACATGGGAATCTTTGATATTCTTGAATGCTTCGGCTTCTATCCACTTGGAGAAGTAATCAGTAACGGCGAGCATTAGCGTCTTCGGTCTAGGGTTAAGGGCATAGGTCCTACTATGTCCATTCCCCATTGCATGAATGGCCAAGGAGATGTTATGGAGTGGAGTTTTTCCGCCGACTGATGTGGGCCAATAATATCCTGCTGAGTGTGCTTCGGCTGCTAGGCTTCTCCCTCCTGAATGATTCCCATATTCTCCGTTGTGTAGCTAGCGTAGAATATCTTGGATCTTTTCCTCTGTTGGACACGTTAAGAACATACCGTTTGACGACCATTTTAGTAGCTGACCTTTGTCTACTATGAAGGTAGTTGCCTTTTTCTTCAATAGCCTTGCTTCGTAAGCGTTGCCAGGGAGGCGTCCGTGCTGCAACCACTCGTAGTAAGGCATTACCCATGAGTCTTGACTCCTCACCGTGAGTGTTTTTTCTGGAATTGCTTCTTTGTTGATGGACGCGTAGCTGAGGTGGAGGAACGGGATCTTTTGGTATTCTCTTGGGTCGATGGATGAACCTAGCTTTGCTAACGCGTCGGCTTGCGCGTTAGCATCTCTGGGGATCTGTCTGATTTGGCAGTTTTCGAACTTCTCGAACAATTCTTTTACCACTTTGAGGTACAAGGTCATCTTCGAGTCTTTAGTGGCGTACTCACCTCGAACTTGGTTGACTATCAACAATGAATCACAATAAATATCAAGCTTCTGAACCTGTAGGTCGATGGCGACGCGTAGACCGGCAATTAAGGCTTCATACTCGACTTCGTTATTCGTTGCTTTGAAGTCGCATCTTATGGCTTGGACGACCCTATCCCCTTGTGGCGATTTTAGGATGATGCCTAGTCCTACCCCGTTCTGGTTCATCGCTCCGTCTGTGTGCAAGGTCCACTTTGCAAACTCTACCTTGTTTACTTCTGAGATCGCTTCTTGTTCTAGAGTTGGACTGAAATCTGCCACGAAATATGCTAATGCTTGGGATTTGATCGCTTTTCTTCCTTCGTAGACGATATCGTAGCCGCCGAGATGAACCGTCCACTTCGTCATTCTTCTTGATAACTCCGGCTTCTTCACTATGTTCTTTAAAGGCGACGTGGTTCTTACTATGATGGTGTGGGACTCGAAGTAGGGCTTCAACTTCACTGACGCCATTACTAGCGCCAAGGTCAATTTTTCCATGGCGGAGTATCTTGTTTCTGCTGACGATAGCGTTTTGCTTACATAATAGATGGGTTGTTGTTCTTCCCCTTCTGTTACGAGCACGACGCTAATAGCTATCTCGGAGACCGCTAGATATACGAACAAAGGCTCTCCTTCTTTAGGCTTTGATAGGAGCAAGGGATTCACCAGATAATTCTTAAGCTCCGTGAAAGCTTCTTCGTGGCGTTCTGTCCAAGAAAAAGACTCGTTCTTTTGGAGAGTATCGTAGAAGAGTTGGTTCATGTCGGAAGCTTTGGAGATGAACCTGTTTAACGCAGCGACTCTTTCTGTCAGCTTTTGGATGTCTTTCACGCAACGCGGAGATTCGAGATCGAGGATGGCTTTAATCTGCTCGGGACTAGCATCTATTCCTCTCTGGGTTACCACATATCCAAGGAACTTCCCGGACAATACCCCAAAGGAACACTTGGTAGGGTTGAGCTTCATGCTATACTCTTCCAGGATCTCGAACGCCTCTTTCAAATGTGTTACGCGATCTTTTGCTTGTTTAGACTTCACGAGCATGTCGTCTATGTAAACTTCCATCGTGTCTTCTATCTGCTCCTCGAACATCTTGTTTACCAGCCTTTGATATGTAGCTCCGGCATTCTTGAGGCCGAAAGGCATGACTTTGTAGCAATATATCCCCTGGTTCGTTACGAACGCGGTCTTTTCTTGATCGGCGGGGTTCATCTGTATCTGGTGATATCCACTGAACGCGTCCATGAATGTTAGCATCTCATGTCCTGCCGTCACGTCTACCATGGCGTCGATGTGAGGGAGTGGGAAGGAATCTTTAGGGCAGGCTTTGTTAAGATCCGTGAAATCGACGCATACTCTCTACTTTCCGTTTTTCTTCTGGACGACCACGACGTTGGCGAGCCAATCGGGATACTTTGCTTCTCGTATCTTGCGTGTTTCGAAGAGATTGTTGACTTCTTCATCCACAACTTTGTTGCGTTCAGGAGCGAATTTCCTCCTCTTCTGCTTGACTGGGGTGAACTTCGGATCAACGTTTAGCTTGTGGAACATCATGTCTGGAGATATGCCTGTCATGTCCTCGTGGCTCCACGCGAAACATTTGGCCTTTGATTTCAGGAACGCTATCAATTCGTCTCTAACTTCTCTGGGGACGTCGATCCCTATCTTTTCGGTTCTTTCGAGTTTGGAATCATCGATAACCACGTCTTCTAACTCAGGACACTTTGGCTTGACGTACTTAGTCGGCGTGTTGACCTGAAATTCTTTTACTTCGTTCTTTTTGATCTCTGGCGTCGTGATCCCTTTCATCCCGATTCGGTAGCATTCTTTGGCCGTGTAGGGTTCGCCTTTAACTTCGCGTACTCCCCAGGTTGTCGGGAACTTTAGGGATTGCTGATACGTAGACGGAACTGCTCGCATATCATGAATCCAGGGTCTTCCTAAGATGGCGTTATAGGGTGATTTTGCTTCCATTACGGAGAATCTGGTTGGGAGATTGACGCCTTGGGTCGTCGTCTCGAGGGTGATTTCCCCTAACATCTCGGCAATTTCTCCGCTGAAGCCTTTCAAACGGATACGCTTTCCGACGACATCGTCGACTGAAAGTCCGAGTTCAAGAACAACGGAGAGGGTGATGATGTTAGTTGAACTTCTGTTATCTACTAGGATGCTCTTCACGTTGCAATTCCGAATCACCACAGAGATCACCAGGCTATCGTGATGCTTGATTCTGTCATCTGGGTCTTTGAACGTGATAGGCAGATCACGATTTGCTGCTATTGCGTGGCGAGTTTGTAGGATCTGTATGTTAGTATCAAGGGAACTGAGACACAGAGTTGTCCAGTTCCTAGGCACAGCGGAAGTAATTGAACAGATTATTAACACAATTACTTTAGGTGGAAACCCAAGATAACCAACTAGTTATCTTTAGATAAAAACCACCCCTCTTTCGAGGATTTGAAAGGTCTACTTGTATATTCAATCGATGAGTTTAGAGACGAACGAGATTACAAACTTTATTGCAAAGTACTAACCTAGTTCCTATCAGAAACTCTTATGATGAAAATACCAGTGAACTTACTAGCTTGATGTTCTTTTGACAAAAACACTTCTTTCTTCTCTTCTTAGGCGGATGCACTCACAACTCAGTCGAAATGCATAAACCCTAAGAACATAGAGGCGATCAAATATATAGCGACTTAGTTCGGCATACAAAGATATTATGGAAAATATATTATATGCCGTACTAATATCCTAATAATTAATCGACCCTATGCTGAGCAAGTTACCTAGAATTAACTCGCAATTACCATAACCGAATTACAACAACATAGCTATTTCCTAACAAGGAAAAAATCTTCTAAAGATCTTCTCGGCTCGCCGCCCACGCTAGGGTTGGAGTAACTTGGGTGAGACACTTAGTTCCTTGGCACTTCCCTTGTGTTCGTCAGTCTTCAAATCTTCTATCTTTAAACTGAAACAAGTAGGTAAGCAGTACCATAGTCTATCCAAGTGTTGTCATCGTCAAAACTACGAGAGCTTAGGAAAGGAACCTGCTAGGGAACCATAGTTCAACAGGTCCCTATTCCAACAATTTCCCCCTTTTTGATGATGACAAACTGATGTAAGTATAATCACATAAACAATAGGCAGTTGAATTTATCTTAGTCCAAAGCTACTTAAAAATCAAATAAGCAGTAAGTAGTTCCCCCTTAACCTTTGAATTTTCTAACAAGTTCCCCCTAAATATAATGCCAGTCCTATTGGTTCGAGATTTCAGAGTATATTCCCCCTTTTGACATCATCGAAAAGATAGCAAGATATGAATAGAACCGTAAAGTGCAAAGCATGGAACTGAAGACTCACAAGTCATAAAGCAAGAAAATTAACTGTTCATTCATTTTGAGCGCAAAGACAATGCGACTCATGCAACCAAAACAACATAAAAAAACAATAATCATGAAGCAGAGAGAGAAGGAGAACAACAAAAACACAAACAGATGATGAGCTTGGGAACCCTAGGGAAGTGCTAAGCCAACTACATCAAGGAACTGATAGGGAGAGGTCACTCTCTCTGTGCAGCGAGGACTTCAGCAAGCTTGGTGAATGCGGTGCAAAGGGTACGGACAACAGCTGAAAGTTCTCTCAGTTCCTCAACAATCTCAGAGGAAGCCGAATCAGAATCATCTGCAGGAACTGGTCGAGCAGGTATATGACGAATTGGGCGGGACTTCCTGGTGGTGGTTTCCTCCACCTTGAGACTGCTGATGTAGTTACCATCCATCATGTGAGAAAACAGAGTTTCCTCCTCGTCAGCCGGGTAAATCTCCAGTCTCTCGAGGAAAGCCTTGATAATTGACGGGAACAACAGGGAGTGGGATGGGTGGCTGTGGCAAGCCTGCATATGGTGCATGACAATTTTGGGCAGGTCAAGCACTTCCCCAGCAAGGATCCTATCCCTGAACACAGCGTCCGCGATCAAAATTGTACTCCTCTTCTCTTGGCGAGGGATGACGTTGTTGATTAGGAAGGCGTGTAGCAGTTTCATGGAGAGAGAGAGGAACCTGGTGTTGAATCCCTTCTGATCCGGGTTCCCAAATACAGACTTGGCATAGTCGCTCTTCTTTGTGGGCCAGTGCTTCTTCTGAATGGCGAAGTATCCTGACCCAGTCGGGATGCCAAGAACTGAGGAGATAATCTCCGTTGTGATCTTATACATCTTTCCCTTGATGGTGACCACAATATCCTGAGGGTTTTGAGTTTCTGGTACCGTGACAAAAGACATGGAGGAATAGAAGGAGCGGATAACCTTTTCATTGACACTCTGAGCAGTGGTGAACAGGGTTTCCCAGCCCTGGGAAGCCAGTAGGGAACGGAAGGTGTCAACTTCTCCCAGATCCGAGGTCCAGAGCTCGGGGTCCACAAAGAGAGGACCAAGGATCCGTCTTTCACCAAATTCGGGTTTGACAGTGGTGGAGGCTGTTGCGAGGGAGGTGGAAGAGGAGATGGCAGGCTTGGCTGATCGGGTGCGAGCGGCGACGAAGTTTGGCTTTGGAGAGATCGGGTTGTGGAGATTGTGGGGGAGAGGGAGGTTTGGTGGAGAAAGAGGGGGTGTCAGCAGCCGGGGCGGTCTTGGATGGGGTCACAATAGTGCTCATAAGCTCCCTGAGCATCGCCAATTGTTCCTCTGTGAATGTGTTTGGGGCAGCCATTTGAGAGAGAGGAGAGCTTTGGGAATTTTTGAGAGTAAGAATGAGAGAGAGAGTAAGTGCGGAGGAGGAAGGCTAGGGTTTTAGGAATCCCTTAAATAGCGCCTTGCAAGGATCTCGGCAGAGATTGTTCAAACGGACACAATATATTCTCCCCAATCACAGATTTCCCAAACGGTAACAATTGCCTTAAATCTCGGTGAAACTTCCTAAGATGAATAATTACCACAACGGTCAAAAATTTTCCATCAATAGTTACCACAAATTTTGCATCATTACCCTGCTATCAATCGGCACACGGAACTGAGCAGAAAAGGGATGTTGTCAGGCGGCGTCGCTGTTTACCGAGGCAGTTGAGTGCACAGAAGAGAGAGGCGAGTTCCATTTCTAGGTTCCTATCAGTAGTTGGCTGGGATAAGAGTAAATGCATATATGTGATGGGTAATAAATACAGACAAGAGTACACATCCAAACCAAAAAAAATTCAGGGAAGGCAAATTTGACACAAACATTAACACGTTCCAGAGTGGTGCTATGTGTAAAATAAGGATCATAGGAACGAGCAATGTAAGTTGAGCTAGGGAGGTCCTATAATCAATCTTCATATCGGCTTATATTGAGGGTTAGAATAGATCCGATTGATTATTTTGGGGAACAAAGAAGTATGATTTTGTTCAATTTAATCATGTGAGGAAGATAAGTCCATATATTATGCACGTCATGATGAAGAAACCATATTTTACAAGAGTATGACTATAGAATCAAGGAGCAAGCAAGCATGTAGGGAACCAAACAATCAAACACTCATTTTCTAGTCAAGACAGGGAAATAGGAAGGGGAACTCAGAACCTCTAATCAATTGCAATCATGCCTAGGAGTAATCGAAAGTATTTAAAAGGTTCTCGATTGAGGGCTTTAGTAAATATGTCAGCTATTTGATCTTCAGTACGACAATGTTCCATGATTATAATTCCCTTTTCCACATTATCTCTAAGAAAGTGGTGCCTAATGTCAATGTGTTTAGACTTGGAATGAAAAACTGGATTCTTGGATATGCTAATGGTGCTAGTGTTATCACAAAGAATTTTCAAGGGGCCATAGGACTTACCGAAATCCGTGAGTTGTTGCTTGAGCCATAGGAGATTCGCACAGCAGGCGGCCGCGGCGATGTATTCAGACTCAGTGGTAGAGAGCGAGATGGAGGATTGCTTCTTGTAGGCCCAAGACACTAGGCAGGGACCTAGGAACTGAGCCATCCCGGAGGTGCTTTTCCTATTCTTAAGATAACCTGCATAGTCAGCATCAGTGTAGGATAGTATTTCAAAGTCATCATTCTTAGGATACCACAAACAAAGATTTTCAGTTCCCTTTAGATATCGAAGGATACGTTTTACTGCTGCCAGATGTTTGATCCGTGGGTCAGCCTGAAATCGAGCACATAGGCACACAGCGTACATAATGTCAGGACGACTGGCAGTTAAGTAAAGAAGGGAACCAATCATTTGTCGATAGAGAGACTGGTCAGCCTTGATATCTGTGGGAACTAGGGTCAGTTTTTATGTCGGGGAGATCGGAGTAGCAAATGGTTTGGAGGAGCTCATCTGGAATCTGTCAAGGAGTTCCTTGACATATTTTTGATGATGGATCTGAGTTCCTGTGGGTAATTGATTTATTTGCAATCCTAGAAAGAAAGTCAGCTCCCCAATCATACTCATCTTGAATTCGCTGCTCATCAGGACTTTGATTTTGTCTACAAGAGACAGGTTAGTAGATCCAAAGATAATATCATCAACATATACCTGAACCACTAGGATGTCCTCATCTTTCTCAAGAAGAAACAAGGTTTTGTCAATCAGACCTCGTCTGTATCCATTGGATGTAAGGAACTGAGCAAGTCTATCATACCAGGCGTAAGGAGCTTGCTTGAGTCCATACAGGGCTTTGTCTAGAAACTAGACATGATCTGGTCTGCTTTTATCCTCAAAGCCTGGAGGTTGCTTAACATACACTTCTTCTTGAAGGAACCCATTTTAGAATGCAGTTTTGACATCCATTTGGTAGAGTTTGAAACCTTTGTGAGTGGCAAACGCAATCATGAGGCGAATGGTCTCCATTCTTGCAACAGGAGCAAAGGTTTCATCATAGTCGATGCCTTCTTGTTGGCAATAGCCTTGGGCCACAAGTCTTGCTTTATTCCTGGTAACCATACCTGAGTCATCGAGCTTATTTATGAAGATCCATTTGGTTCCAATGATGGTTTTGTCTGAAGGGCGGGGAAACAGACGCCAAACTTTGTTTCTCTCAAATTGGTGAAGTTCCTCATGCATGGCATGGACCCAATCAGCATCATTAAGCACTTCCTTGTAGTTCTTGGGTTCCAGAACTGAGAGGAAGGCAGTGAAGGCACAAAAATTGTTCAGGGATGATCGAGTAGAGGGACCTGTTTTGTCGAAGGGAGAAAGAATTTGATCGACTGGATGGGATCCCTTATACTTATAATGAACAACTGGAATGGACTGAGGAGGGGCTTCATCTAGTGGATCGGCATGATCAACAGTCTCAGTGGGAGCAGGGTCCTCAAAGGGAGAGTCTATGGATGGTTCCGAGGGAACAAGGGAAGAGTCACCTATGGCTAGGGAACTAGGGTCAGGAGTGGGATCTTGAGAGGCCTCTAGTTGGGGATCATCGGTACAGGTAGGGTCCAATGAGAAACCAGACAGATGAGATGGTGTTGGGTTGGATGGATCTTCTTCTTCAGCATCAGTGATTGTATCATCTTGAGGAACCTGTGAAGACACATGAAAAGCAGATTCATTGAAGACAACATGAATAGATTCTTCAAATTTTGAAGTCCTTGTGTTGTACACTTTGAAGGCTTTGCTATTAGGGACATATCCCAAGAATATGCCTTCGTCACTTCTTGGGTCAAACTTTCCTATGGGAGACTTCCCGTTGTTATGAATAAAGCATTTGCACCCGAAGACTTTGAGATGGGAAATGTTTGGAGCTCTTCCGTGAAGAAGTTCATAGGCAGTTTTCTCTAGTTGAGGACGAAGCATGGCTCTGTTGATAATGTAACAAGCTGTGTTGACTGCTTCTGCCCAGAATTTTTGAGATAATCCAGCGGAAATCATCATTGTTCGAGGCATATCTTCGAGAGTGCGATTCTTTCTTTCAACCACTCCATTTTGTTGAGGAGTTCTGGGAGCTGAGAAATTATGAGTGATACCTTTCTCCCTGCAAAAGGTTAGAAAATTTGCATTTTGGAACTCAGTTCCATGATCGGAACGAATCGCCTTTATTTTGTTCCCAAGTGACATTTCAAGAGTGGGAACTATTTCACAAAATCTGTCAAACACAATGTCTTTGGATTTTATGAAGATAGTCCACGTATATCTTGAGAAATCATCTACTATCACAAGAATGTATCTATTGCCTCCAATACTTTGAGTACGCATGGGACCACAGAGATCCATGTGTATGAGTTCCAGAGGTTTAGAGGTACTTATGACAGATTTTGGTTTGAAGGAACTACGAACCTGTTTACCTTTGACACACTCTGAGCAAAATTCAGATTCATCTACCTTTATGGATGGAAGACCGTGGACAAGTTCCTTTCTCTGGAGTTTGTGAATAAGATTAAGGCTTGCATGGCCAAGACGTTGATGCCACAGAGTGGATTTGTTCATCATGGTTGCATGGCAGAGTTTTTCTTGAGGAGAGTAGTCGTAGTCAATGATGTATACATTATTGAACCTCTTACCTTTTAGAAGAATTTTATGAGAATCCGGATGAATCACCAAGCACTCGGAGGGAGTGAATAGGACATTGTTCCCTCCTTGATCACACAATTGTGACACACTTATTAGATCAAAACCAAGATTATCTACAAGATGAACATCACTTACCTTGATATTTTCTGAGAGATCGACGGTGCCAGTTCCCAAGATTGCCCCTTTCTTTTTGTCACCGAAGGAAATTTTTCCTCCGTTGTATCTCTGAAGTGAATGAAGTTGTTCTTTATTACTTGTCATATGGCAAGACGCACCACTGTCTATGTGCCATCTAGTGTCATTCTTCACTTCAGTTTGCAAGGGAAAATTAAGGCTTACGAACCCAGGTCAGCCGAGCTTTACTAGGTAAGTTAGTGGTCAAGTTCCTTTTAGGGGAATTGTTCAGGACAGTCTTGATTTTGGGCTTTGTTTCATTGACCATCTCATAGTACTGAGAGTCGTTGATATCAATGATCTCAGTTTTTCTATTCTTGAATTTTCTATAAGCATGTTCTTCTTGTTTCCTCTTTTTCTCACAGTCATAGATGAGATGTCCTTGGTTCCTATAGTGCCAGTAAACACGATTTGCGGGAATCCATTGATATCGATCCTTGGTTTTATAGTGAGATTTCTTTTGTCCTAGATCAACCTTTTTCCTAGGGGAACTATTTGGAGTTCTCATGGCCATGTTCCTATACATATCATGGATATGAGGGCTATGATGAGGAGCGCAGGTAGGTTCAAGATCTGAGGAACTTTCAATAATCTTAATCTTAATCTTAATCTTTTGCTCAACTGTTAATCAAATTCATTTTTGACTTCTAGAATTTTAGTGAGTTCCTCAATATTAGTGTGTGAGTTACATGAAGGATTAGAATCATCAAAAGACTTATATCCTAGACCTCTACTGGGTTTGACAAACACAGTTTGATTAACAGTTTTCTCATGGATGCATTTGGTAAGACTATCAAGTTTTCCAATAATTTTCTGCAGAGAGGATTCAGGAGAATAGGAACTGGTTCCTAGGTTTAGTTTTTCATGCAAGTCACAGGTAGGACATTTGGTGATTTTGCTCGCAGTTTCATATTTCTTACACCAAGCTTCACTTTCATCAGATAGAGTAGCAATTTCTTCCTCACTTTCATTCAATTTTTCAAGAAGATTGTCATTTTCTTTACTTAAGGATTTTATGAGTTTGATTAAATGTTTCTTATCATACTTAAGAAGGGTTTCAGAAAGATCAGTGGTAGAAGATACCTCGTTTTATGATGACTCATTTTCAGCTTGAGCCATTAGGCATACTTTGGGGATGTCTTCTTCTGAGTCACTATCTCCCCATGTGGCTTGGCTTTCAGAGAGTGTCATGAAGCAAGCTTTAGAGGAATTAAGATCAAATTCCTTGTCGGAGTCACTATCTCCCCAGGTGGTAGTAGCGACTAAAGCCTTTTCTTAGGAACTTCATCCTCTTTGGGCTTATATTCATTCTTGGGACAGTCTTTGGCACGATGTCCAGGTTGATCACACTTATAGCATCTGAGTTCCCTTTTTTCCTTGCGATTTTCATTTCTAGGGAATCTTCCTCTTTGAAATTTTCTGACAGTGCTTGTAAGAAGAGCTATCATTTCATCATCATCATAGTCAGCCCCAGTGGAGAGTCTTTCCAGGACCTTTGTGAGGGTGAGAGCAATTCCTGCTTATGTGGAGCTTTTCTCATTTCCCTTCATCTTGTCTTCGTGACGTTGAGCTTGTCCAACAAGTTCTTCTAAAGGGAGTTCCCTAATGGAAGGAGTCTGAAGCATGATGTCTTGAGTTACAACAAATTTTGAGTTCAATCCATTGATGAATACCAAAGATTTAGACCATTCTTCAAGCTTAACTCCACATGCTCGGAGTTTGTTGCAGAGAATCTCAAGACGGCCGTGATAGGAAGAGACATTTTCTGTTTCAAGCATTTTAAATCTATGATATTCTCCTTGCAAGTCAAATTTTCTGCTGTTCTGGAGATCTTCACTTCCCAAGTTAAAGACCTCGAGAGCTTTCCACATATCCTTTGCATTGTCAATTCCCATGACTTTGTCTTGATCAGCTTTGGAGAGAGCATTGAGTATGTATTGCCTAGCTTTAGCATTTTTCTCTTGTTGAGAGTACTATTCAGTGGACCAGCGTTTGAAGTCAAGTTCAGTCTTTTTGTCGGATGGGTCCAAAGGAACTGCGAAGTTTCCATTCTCAACAATTTTTCAACACATCATGTCATTGGTTTGGAAGAAACCAGTCATTTGTTCCTTCCACCATTGGAATTGACCAGGTTTCAGCAGGTATGGCTTGTTGGTGGAGATACCTAGTTCTTGTTCGTTTGAGCGAGACATGTTAATAACCTGCGAGTAACACACAATCTAGAGCACTAGCTCTAATACCAATTGTAGGATTTGTATGTTAGTATCAAGGGAACTGAGACACGGAGTTGTCTGGTTCCTAGGCACAACGGAAGTAATTGAACAGATTATTAACACAATTACTGTAGGTAGAAACCCAAGATAACCAACTAGTTATCTTTAGATAAAAGCCACCCCTCTTTCGAGGATTTGAAAGGTCTACTTGTATATTCAATCGATGAGTTTAGAGACGAACGAGATTACAAACTTTATTGCAAAGTACTAACCTAGTTCCTATCAGAAACTCTTATGATGAAAATCCTAGTGAACTTACTTGATGTTCTTTTGACAAGAACACTTCTTTCTTCTCTTCTTAGGCGGATGCACTCACAACTCAGTCGAAATGCATAAACCCTAAGAACATAGAGGCGATCAAATATATAGCGACTTAGTTCGGCATACAAAGATATTATGGAAAATATATTATATGTCGTACTAATATCCTAATAATTAATTGACCCTATGCTGAGCAAGTTACCTAGAATTAACTCGCAATTACCATAACCGAATTACAACAATATAGTTATTTCCTAACAAGGAAAAGATCTTCCAAAGATCTTCTCGGCTCGCCGCCCACGCTAGGGTTGGAGTAACTTGGGTGAGACACTTAGTTCCTTGGCACTTCCCTTGTGTTCGTCAGTCTTCAAATCTTCTATCTTTAAACTGAAACAAGCAGGTAAGGAGTACCATAGTCTATCCAAGTGTTGTCATCGTCAAAACTACGAGTGCTTAGGAAAGGAACCTGCTAGGGAACCATAGTTCAACAGGTCCCTATTCCAACAGAGTTAGCACGAAATCGTCTTGTCCTTCGATAGTCCTTGCGAGCCTTTTAGCGTTAGAGGTTGTACAGGGCGGTGGGCCTCCTAACACGGTGAAGGCTTTGTCTCGAAGATTTTCGATCGATCTGGAATCTTTCATGGCTCTTGCGGGAGAGGTTGTTCTCTTCGTATGCAAAGACGACACCTTTTTGATCATGCCCCACGGTGGGCGCCAATTGTTTGTAGCGAAATTATCAACGGGATGATAACTAAGCAATTGTAGGGCGAAGATCAAAGAGTACGGTATAATCTCTACACTCAAGAACAAAATAAGACGAGAGAAGAGTTTAGGGTTGAAGCTTGAACTTAGTATTACTCGTATGGTGGTTGAATGATTACAAAGCAGGCGTTAGCCCTATTTTATAGGCTAACCCTAACGATATCTTTAAGGAAAATCGGATCTTATCTTTTCCTTCTATCTAATAACGATATAATAAATAAGGTAAAAGATATTCTTTCTCGTATCTTTTACCAATTACAATAATATTCAAGGGAATAAGATAAAATATGCTCGGCCGACCCAATCCTTAAGAAGAACGAGATCTTTGCCACGTCTCGTCACGTCGACGACATCTTCCTTTCGTCTCGTCACGTCGACGACATGTTTCTACGCGTAGCTTACCACGCGTTCCTTACTCGTCATATTTTTAGGCACAAACAACGAGCATTCAGCTTTCTCTTACGATAAAAAATATTTCCATAGGTTCTGCGATTCCAAACAGCGAGCTTTCCCGCTAAATTCTGAAGAGTATCCGAGATAGGATATGTTCCCCCCATGCAGCACGTAAGAAATCTGGAAATTCAGCATGCAACATTCATGCAGCTTGGAAGCGGAAAGGTATGTCCCCCCGCTGTCGAGGACGCGAAGTGGTTTGTGTTTAGCAGAATGGGTGCGTGGTCAGAGTAGGATGAAGTCTCATGGCGAATAATTGCGTCGGGGCAAGAGACGCCAAGAATCTTTGCAAAGACCACGATCTAGTCTATCAGCTTTATATGTAATAATGGATGTACCCCTGGACCAGGTATACTGTGGCCCACTGAAGCCCAGATCAATGAGTTGGAGATCATCAACCCACTGTGCAATATCCAAGGAGGAGCGGTTGGAGTAGTCAGAGTCATATGTCCGTTCCGAGGGACCCAAAGTTGCGTTGAAATCACCCGCCAAGAGCCAATGAAGATTGTCTGAACGGGCAAAGGATATGAGGGTATCCCAGAGTTAGAGACGATTGATGCGGTCTGGGGAAGCATATATGGAAGACATAATCCAGGGATATGTTGGGCCAGATTTCGGCCCATGGTTAAAAGTCATCAGAAACGAGCCCAAGAGCGTGAGACGGCTGAAGCAAAGGAAGGATGATACAGCCACTTAAAGACCTAGGATTCAGACGATCCGAGCTTTTAATAGGGTAACGGTCACAAAGGAGAAAATTAAGGAAATCATGTATTTAGGATTAGTAACGGCTTTGACTAGATTAGGATTATAAAAGGAAAATGCCCATATCTGTAAACACACGCTCCATATACTAAAAATCCTTGTAACCCAGCAGTCCATTATCAATCAAAGAGTACAAGCAAAGCGACTGAAATATTCTCGATCCTAAGCCCTCTGATTCAAGTTCATTGTCTCTCAATCCATAGCGTTATATTTCTACGGTATCTTAGTGTTCATACTTGATTCGGTTGTTTTGCCTCGCTAAAAGGCATAATAATTCATTGAGATTATTTGCCCAAAACAATTCGGCGCCCACCGTGGGGCAATCGATCGATTTCGGGTTTAACCAAGATATCATGTAGTCAACAACAATGGTGAACGGAGACGCTACCGCTTCAGGCCCTGGCCCTATGGATATCAACCCCGAAGGAGCTCTAATCGTGGAAACTCCGATTGTGGAAATTCCAGATGTCGAGATCCCAAGGTCAACTGATGAAGATCTGGCAACGAAGTCTGCTGATGATGTGGTCTCAGGGGACACAGTGCAAACAACTCGTGAGGAGATGTGTCTCATGCATCAATCCATGGAATCCCCGCGCAAGGAGATGGATGAGCATCTCCAGCGTTATGAGGCGATATCCACATCCAACACTAGACTAATGAATGAAAATTATGTTCTTAGAGCGCAGGTACAGTCTGTGGGATCTAATGCGGCAAGGACACTGGGGGCCAATCAATTGGCCGACGTCCGAACCCGACTTACCATGGAGGACGTGAACATGACGCCAGCGATGGACCGACGAGCGTCAATCGGTAACCATGAACCTAATGTTGAAATTCCAATTCCCACTAACACAATTACCTTTGCCACTCCAACCGGTCCCATCGTGGATCGAGCAATTGGAACGCAGGTTCAGCCTGAGGCAACATCCAGATGCTCATCGATCAAGTTCTTAGCGAACGTCTCAAGGCTCTGGACGATCAGATCGCGCGCATCCCAGGGGTACCACGGCCCATCGAGAGGGAGGCCCCGGACGGCTTCGAAGACTCCCCATTCGTTGAAGAAATTGCTCGGACCGAAATCCCGAAGAAGTTCCACTTACCTAATATAGCTAGTTACGATGGGACCAGTGATCCAGACGACCATGTCGCCTTGTACAAGCAGAAGCTCATGACTATCTCGGTTCCTCGTGGGAGCCGAGAGGCAGTCATGTGCAAAAGCTTTGGCACATCGTTGTCTGGACCGGCCCTCACGTGGCTCATGAATCTTCCACGAGGATCTATAACGTCCTTCGCAAAATTAGTAGATTCATTCAAAAATCAATTTGCTAGCAGTCGCAAGTTGGAAAAACAATCGAGCGATTTGTATTATGTGACCCAGAAAGTTAATGAGTCTTTGTGTGATTACTTACACAGGTACAACAGGGTCAAGGTGTCCATCCCACACTGTGATCCTCAAACATCGATCCAAGCGTTCCGCCGAGGTCTGACGAAGGGAAGTGAGCTCTACCGAGAACTGACGAAGTACCCGTGTCAGACGTTCGAGGATGTACAAGAAAAAGCAATGGCCAAAGTCCGATTGGAGGAGGATGAGGCTCCACGTAGTAGCCCGGACCGAGTCGATCGTAAATCTCGAGAGGATAGTCGGCGCGACCATAGCAGCCAACCGTATCCACGAGAGAGACGAGACCGGGATAGGGCTGCACCGAGCAGGGAACGTGGGACCGAGTGGAAGGATCACCCATCCCTTCCTCCGAAGGTTCAGTCTTACAACTTTAGTGTTTCTGGTGCAAAATTGGTGAAAACTTTCGACCGGTTCGGGAATGATGTTAGATGGCCGAGGAAAAGCGACAAGCCAGAATCAAAGAAAGACATGAGCAAGTGGTGTGACTTTCACGCCGATCATGGTCATTACACGGACGAGTGTGTCGCCCTTCGGAAGGAGGTCGCTAGGCTGTTAGCGCAAGATTTCTTAAAGGACGTCATATCTGAACGCGCAAAAGCAACGCTCGATCGGCGAGACAAAGGTCCAGACAATCGTCCTCCATCGCCCGTCCCGTCCAAGGTTATCAACTGTATCTCGGGTGGTTCAGAGTTATGTGGAATATCATACTCGGCGGCCAAAAGACAGGCTAGGTGTTGTGCCCTTGATTCACCTCCACCATCGGAGTTGAAGGAGAAGAGGGTAAGTGATTTACCCTCCATCACCTTCGACAACGCTGACGCGTGTGAGGTGGAGCACGATGACGGTTTGGTTATCTCTCTCTCAATTGGAAATTGTCTAATACGTAGAATCCTGATCGATACGGGTAGTTCTAGCAATTTAATGAACTTGTCAACTTTGAAACAAATGGGACTGGGGGAAGACGATGTTACTCCTAATCGAATTCCCTTGGTCGGCTTTAGTGGTGAGGTGAAGTATACGGTTGGAGATATCGTCCTAGACGTATACGCTGGAGGCGTGAACCTCCAGGTAAGATTCAACGTCGTGGATTGTAAGTCCCCCTATAATTGCATTATTGGGAGGCCTTGGATCCATGCGATGAAAGTCGTCGCTTCAACCTACCATCAAACCATAAAATTCCCTACCAAGTGGGGGATACAGGAAATAAAGGGAGAACAGAAATTAGCTAAGGAATGTTATATGGTGTCTATGAAACAAGCAGTTGAGGATAAGTCCGCGTAGCAGCTAGAGGACGGAGAAAGACCGAGTCGATACGTCGAACCTCAGACAGAAAGGCTGGACGAAATCGCGCTCGATCCTTCTTCACCCAAACGAACTGTCCGGATAGGGGTTGACCTTGATGATGAGACAAGGACATCTTTGTTACAATTCTTAAACTAAATTCAGATTGTTTTGTATGGTCCCATGAGGACATGGTGGGTATTTCACCAAGTATAATGACACATAAGCTTAACGTAGATTCGAGTGTCCCTCCTGTCAAGCAGAAACGCAGGAAATTCGCGGCGGAGCGCAACAAGGTCATCGACGAGGAAGTGACAAAGCTCCTTGAAACAGGTAAGATCAGGGAGGTCGCATACCCTGATTGGTTGGCCAACGTGGTGGTCGTAGAAAAGAAGAATGGAAAGTGGCGAGTCTTTGTCGACTTCAAAGACCTCAACAAGGCTTGTCCTAAAGATTCATTCCTACTTCCACACATTGATGCTATGATAGACGCAATGGCGGGACATGAGATGCTGACTTTCATGGACGCATTCAGCGGATATCACCAGATTCAAATGGATCCAGACGATCAAGAAAAGACAGCTTTCGTGACTAGTCAGGGGACCTACTGTTACAAGGTTATGCCTTTTGGACTCAAGAACGCAGGGGCGACGTATCAGCGATTGGTTAATAAGATGTTCAAAGATCAAATTGGTGATACGATGGAGGTCTACATCGACGACATGTTGGTAAAATCGAAACAGAAGAAAAATCACATAGAACACCTACAAGAGGCGTTTGAGGTACTCAAAAGGTATAACATGAAATTAAATCCAACCAAGTGTTCTTTTGGTGTGTCGTCAGGGAAGTTCCTGGGGTACTTGGTCAATCAGAGAGGAATCGAAGCTAGTCCAGAGAAAATCAAGGCGATCATGAATTTGAGATCGCCCAGGTGCGTCAAGGACGTACAAAAACTAACAGGACGTATAGCAGCCCTAAACAGGTTCATCTCAAAGTTGTCTGGCAGGTGCAAACACTTCTACGACGTACTAAAAAAGATCAAATCTTTCCACTGGGGCGCAGAGCACGAGATGGCGTTCCAGGACCTCAAGACATATTTTTCCAACCCCCTGTTGTTGGCTAAACCCAAGATCGAAGAAGCACTACCTCTTTACTTGGCGGTGTCAGAGTTGTCGGTAAGTGCAGTCCTGATCAGAGAAGAAGACGGACAACAACACCCCATCTACTACGTCAGTCGATCCTTGTTACCAGCTGAAACAAGGTACTCATCGCTGGAAAAACTTGTGCTTGCTCTGGTCATGGCATCCAACAAGCTGCGTCCTTACTTCGAATCATACACGATCATCAGAAGGACTAATCATCCTCTGAAAGCCGTATTAAGGAAGACATAATTTATGGGACGCATCACAAAATGGGCCATACATTTGAGTGGGTATGAGATAGAGTACGAACCACGAACAACAATCAAATCTCAGGCTTTGGCTAACTTTGTAGCTGATATCAGTCCCACCCTAGAAGAAGAGGCAGTGAAAGAAGCGTCGGAGTTATCTGCCATGAATAAAAAAGGAACGTGGGAACTTTTCACAGATGGGGCATCAAACATCAGAGGCACAGGTCTCGGCGTCGTACTGAAATCACCACAGGGAGATAACATAGCCCAAGCCGTGAGATGTGAGTGGGATGCGACAAATAACGAGGCTGAATATGAAACGCTCATATTTGGGTTACATTTGGCAGTTGACATGGGTATAGAAGATCTTAAGGTCACATGTGACTCACTACTCGTAGTCAATCAGGCCCAGGGATCGTATGCTGCGAAAGACGACTGGATGGCTGCTTATGTAGTCGTCGCTCGAGGATTAATGGAAAAATTCAACACATTTGAAATATGCCAGGTCCCTAGGGAACAAAACACTCAGGCAGACGCACTAGCCAATTTGGGGCCAGCTTTAGATCCCAAGGAGTTTCCTGTCGTACCCATCATCCATGTGACGACTCCTGCTACATCAAAGACAAAGGAGGTTTTGGTCAACGACGAAGAACGCACTGAAGAGAAAGCAGATGATTCAGTAGAAGGCTGGACTAAGACACTCCTAGATTACATGGTCAGGGGCACCTTGTCGGCTGACAAAGCGGCTGCCAAGAGACTCAAGGTACAAGCACTCTCCTATGAATTAATTGTCGGTTTCCTTTTCAAGCGATCTGTCACAGGGGCAAAATTCAAATGCCTGACGCCATCCGAGGCACAAGAATTATTGCACTCAATCCATGATGGTGAGTGCGGGAATCACGCTGGAGGTCGAAGCTTGGCTTGCAAAGCAAGACGCCAAGGGTTCTTCCGGCCAACGATGAATACGGATGCGCTGAACCATGCTAAGAAGTGTGACGCATGCCAGTGACATGCGCCCGTCCCACATCAACCGTCCGAGTTGCTACATCCTACGATAGCTCCATGGCCCTTCATGAGATGGGGAATGGACATCGTTGGTAAACTTCCCCCAGCACCGGGGCAAAGAGTTTTCTTTTTAGCTATGACGGATTATTTCTTAAAATGGATTGAAGCAGAAGCCTATAGAGAGATAAAAGAAGCACAGTTGGTATCCTTTATTAAACGTAACATTTTGTGCAGATTCGGCATACCCTCAGAGATTGTTTGTGACAATGGTTCCCAGTTCATAGGGGGCAAGACCAGGGCCTTCTGTGCTCGATGGAACATAAGTTTGGTCACTTCTACCCCTAGGTACCCACAGTCCAATGGTCAGGCAGAGTCCAGTAACAAGATCATCATCAACAACCTGAAGAAGAGACTAGAAGGAGCCAAAGGACGATGGGCCGACGAGTTACCCTACGTCCTATGGTCAGATCGCACGACACCTAAAACTGCCACAGGACAATCCCCCTTTTCACTGGTGTACGGATGTGAAGCAGTGATCCCTGCGGAGGTCCTCCTACCAACCATCAGGTACGGGTTACAAAACTTCGACACAAACGATGAAGCTCTGTCACATGATCTAGACACGGTCAACGAACTTAGAGAAAAGGCCAGGGTCCGGATGTTTAAGTACCAGCAGCAGGTCACAAGGAGCTACAACAAGAACGTCAAGATTAAAGTGTTTAAGCTAGGAGATTGGGTCATGAGGAAAACTTTTCAGAATACCAAGGATCCTAGAGATGGGAAATTGGATCCACAATGGGAAGGACCCTACAGGATCCTCAAGGTCGTAGGACAAGGAGCATATCGACTGGAGAGCATCGACGGATACCCCATTCCTCGAAGCTGGAACGCGACCCACCTCAAGTCGTATCATTTATGAAAACTTCATTTATTTTTCAAAACACTATAAATTTTTTATCTCTTACGAATAAATACTGACACTAGTATAAAAGGGTAATGGCGTCATACGATCCATTATCACCCAAAAATACGTCTGTGCTATTTTCAAATAAGTGCAGGTACGACAGCAAAAGTCAAGCAGTGAACAAGTGGATCCACACAAACACATACTCATGAGCTCACACATACATACAGACACGATCGATCGGAACACGAAGGATTACAAAGGCACGTCGTACCCTATTCACCTTATGACTAACAATAAGGTACGATTAACATACATTACGCAAAACACTATTGCTAATTCATCCTTCGGACATACGTCATGACTCTAAAACTAATACATTTACATTACAGGCCGTCACTCCCAGCCTTGAGAGCAGTCAACACCATAGATCCATGCAGTCCTTAGTTAAAGGGACGGATCAGACGCCTGGGTCAACGTACCCTGCGACCTTATACGCATCATAAGGTACGAAATCTTATACATGCGCAAATACACTTGCATACACCACCAAGAACTATTCAAGTGACGAACAGAAATTTTATGAATAGGTCGTCGTCACGACGAGATATGCATTAAAAAAGGGCCTACGCGGCCAGAATCCTTCCACGCGTGGGATGCAATCCGCGATGGGAGACGGATTGCCAAAACCATTGACTTACAAAACATGTGACCCGCGATGGAAGACGGGTCACCAAAACATACCAGAAGTTCTGAAACAGTAGAGCAAAGTAATATTGAAAGCTAAAAGGAGAAAGAAGGATCACTCATCAGCCTTGGAAGCACTGTCCTTAGACGCACAGACGCTAGGAGCCTCGGTCCGACCAGAGCTCGATTCGGCCTCACCAGCATCATCTTCAGCTCTAGGGACGTTGTCCAGATACTCCGCATGGGGACAACCATCAGGAAAGTCGGCCAGTAGTCGAGCCTTGGCGTCATCCAAGTCCCAGGCCACATGTTGTCCCTTGGAGTATTCTTCCATGATTTCAATACGGGACGAGGCACCAAAATACAAGCCAATGGCGACCGTTTTCGACCTGCGAGCATTCTTCTCCTCCTCAAGAGCCTTGTTAGCTTCATTCAGACGATTGATCAGCTCGGCCTCATTCTTCTCAGCTTTCTCCAGCATGACCTTCGAGTCCTTAACACGTCCTTCAGCAGTCTCTGCCCGGTACGTCAGGTCATCAATAGCCTTGACGAACTTGTCGTGACTCTCACGGACGTGCTGAATAGCCTGTGACAAGAGTAATACAATGTCAAAAACAGAAACAAAGAGAAGAAGGAAGATTCACAAAAGTAGACTTACCATCCACAGACTATCACCGGCGAAGGCCACGTTCTCCTGAAGACTTTTTAGCTTGACGTCCGCTGGAATGACGACGTCTGAGATCATAGAGACGCCCATCGTAGCTTCAACACTGAGTACATCCTTACAAAGGTCAATGACGTCAGAGGACTTTCGCTTCTCTCCAGATCTGGGTTTAGGAGGCAGAGCTTGGGATGAAGAAGCCTTTCCTTTTCCTTGTACAGCCCTCAGGTCCTTGAAGGAAAGAAGAGCGCTAGAACGTCCTGCGCGAGTGCTCATCGCTGCCATCACAGCATGACCCCACGGTGAACAACCACCAACAAAACATAAAACATACAAAGAACAAGATCTAAGACTTACACTTGGAGGGGGTAGAGCTTGGTCCCATATCGAATGAAGAAATTGGCTTGCTGATAGTAGAGTTCTGAAAGGTGCGGTGAGCAACCGGGAACGACAGGATCCTCTTCAGTTTAGCCTCAATCACAGGATTAGTAGGACGATCAGTGTCTTCAAGAACTGTCAAAAAGGAAAAGTAAGACGAATTTAAAGGAGTACAAAGAAAATAAAACACAGGAACAGCACATACCTCGACGTAACCACCGAGTCCTCATGAAGCCACAGACCTCCACTGTGCCCATCGTCGCTATCTGCGCAAAGAAGAATCGTTTTTTCCAACCCCTGTCATTGCAACTTTGACCTAAGGCTATGGGTCTGTAACCAGGGCGAGCCGAGAAGCAGTACATATGGGATTTAATAGTCACGGGCTGGTGAAGATATTCAAAATCAGCTAGGTTAACATGAAGATCAGGGTATCTTTCGTTAAGACGGTCAAGAACCCGGAGCAATCTCCACCCATGAGGCATGATTTGGCAACAGGCAAGGTCGTATCGGGTTAAGACATCACGGACTAACTTAGAAAATGGGAAGACGTGACCTATTTTAAAGGGATATTCAAAAAGACATACCCACTCAGCATCTTCGTCATCGGCCCGTTGGAACTGATCTGGTTTTTCAAAAACCGACTGAGGGGGAAAATCGTAACAAAGGCAGAAGAATTTTAGGTCATCCTCGGAGAGTTCGCTGGGGATGGCATCTTGTACGCAGAGACACGGTGAAAGGTTGGCTGCTTCAATCTGAAGTAGGTTCGCCATGGATAAAGGAAGAAGATGGAGTTAAAAGATAAAGAGAAGAAAGGGAAGGAAAACCCACCTAGGGACTCGGAAGCGGCAGAGAAGAATGATGGTTCTCTGGGCCAACCGTCCTATCAATTTAAAGCCAATGAAACTGCATGTGAAGATTCAAACCGTATGCACAGTGAAAGACACGTGTAGGGTCCGATGAAGAGAAAAGCAACCGTTCGACTCACCAGTTGGGCTTCAACGAACGCTTCCTTTTGGGGCAAATTGTTGGGCCAGATTTTGGCCCATGGTTAAAAGTCATCAGAAACGAGCCCAAGAGCGTGAGACGGCTGAAGCAAAGGAAGGATGACACAGCCACTTAAAGACCTAGGATTCAGACGATCCGAGCTTTTAATAGGGTAACGGTCACAAAGGAGAAAATTAAGAAAATCTGTAAACACACGCTCCATATACTAAAAATCCTTGTAACCCAGCAGTCCATTATCAATCAAAGAGTACAACCAAAGCCACTGAAATATTCTCGATCCTAAGCCCTCTTATTCAAGTTCATTGTCTCTTGATCCATAGCGTTATATTGCTACGGTATCTTAGTGTTCATACTTGATTCGGTTGTTTTGCCTCGCTAAAAGGCATAATAATTCATTGAGATTATTTGCCCAAAACAGGATATTCCCCGCGATGTCTGATCTCAACGGTAATGTGTTGTCGATGAAGCGAAATAGGAGTAATGATTACTTCAGAGGTTCTCCAGAGCAACAAGATTCCACCTACAAACCCCTCAGCATCAACACGTAAGATACCGTCAAACCCGATGCGACGACACATTACTGTTGACGCCCCATTTGTCGGGCATGTTGGGGGGTTGCTGTTGGGTTTTTCCGGGCCTAAGTCCGCCGACGGAACTGTCGACACTGTCGTCGAAGGGCCGGCTTCCGCATCGTTATATCCTGGAATGTTAAAGTGTGAACCATTCGACACAAGAGAAGCCGACTGGTTCTGCATAACTGCCTTCTCTTTCTGCTTTGTTTGCATCTGCCCCTGCCCCTGTGTATTCCCAGTCAGACCTGGGTTCCTCGAATTTTGAAGTGTTTGCACATTCCTTCTGACTGGCTTAACTACCTTGTTCCAAGCACCCAAGCCATCAGGAACATCAGCAGGGTGACGCACGAACACAGTAATCTCAATCCCTCATATTGTATGACCCAAGTCCTCCCTCAGAATCTAAATTTTGGGAGAAGTGTTTTGGATAGGTCAATCTCGTCAGCAAGACGAACAAATTGTCCCCGGTTGGCATGAACAGTAGTCTTGTCAATGCAAACAACCTTCCCAATGAGACTCCCGACCTTAGTAAGAAAGTTCTCCTAGAAATATTCAATGCTCAATCCCGGAATACGGATCCAAGCCGTGCGAATCTTAGCCTTATCTGCGTAGGGATCAAAATTCGGAAGCCATCGACTGATCATTTAGTAATTATAGCCAATCATCCATGGACCCTGGGTCATCACATAAGAGTAGTCGTCCCCGTTCGAGAACTTTGTAACATAATGTGCATTTCCAATGTCGACGAGAGTCAGCGAACCTTTAAGAGCCCATCTTTGTTCAAGTTTTTTCTTGATCTGGGTGTATCCAGGCCCTTTGTCAAACAAGTTGATGATGAGAGAGTTATCCCAGGGACGACGTAGATCAATTTTCTCTGCAGCAGAGAGTTTGATGCTAGGAAACTTGGGATCTTCTTCCACCTCATTGGCATCGTCATCCGTGTCGTAGAGATCTTGTCTGTCCAGCCAATTGTCTTCTGGGGTCTTGGTAGCAGAGGACCCCTTCTCAGCAGCCATTATCTTCTTAAAGGAGAGAGTAGGTTTCTGACTCAGCGGTTGGGTGATCGTAGGGACCCCGACGACCATACCAATAGCCGTTTGTTGGAACAACGGGTTGATGATAGTGAGGTTCGACAATGGTGCTGGCGAATCCACGTCCATCTGAGTGTGGGTTCCTGGAGAAGTAGCCATAGCAGATTCAAATCGTGGGAGAGGCGGGGAGGCGCTTGTTCAGCGCGTTCTTTTAGAGTCTAAAGAAAGTCCAATTTTGTTATTATGTTTTCGTTTTGAGCGTCCAATTTTGTTTTTTCTATTCTCCCTTTCTTTCCATTCTGATCCACTTTTTCATTCCAATAACTTAGGTTAAAATATTTTATCAAATAGATTTAATTTATTTACCTTATACAAATTTAATAATTTTTAAAAATAATTACTTAAATAATAACTAAGTGTTAAATTTTTTTGTATATGTTTAGCATTGTTAATGAATTAATTTGATTTCGGAGAAAATTAAGTAATAAAAATAAAAAAGACTTAAATGGATTCATAATTAATGATAATTAAGTTTAGTGGCTCGTGCCATGCACCATAAATTTTATAATATTCGTGTGAAAAATTTATATGTTTCGATCCATGTTCGTCCAAAAATTAAGTTTAACTTTCACCAAATAAGCAAATTAAGTTTAATTTTTTTTTCCTTTTGAAGACTATTTATAAGACAATATTTTATTTCATAAAAGTTATGTACGTAGCTTGACGTTATTTTTATTATCGAAAATCATCCTAATGGGTGAGAATCTCATTAGGATGGTCCTCTAGATGAGGATGATCAAAATATAATAGCAGGGGCCCACAAAATCAAATCGGTTATGCTCATCTCCCACTCTCCCAAACATAACTTTTCATCTCCCACTCTCCCGAAATCTTCTCCTCCCAAAATTTCGCCCTAGCTTCCACAACAACTTTCTCCCGAAATCGCTGTCGTTTTACCACGATTTCCACGATTCAACAACATCTTTCTCCCTCTCGTCCACACCGAAGACCTAGGTTCCACATCATTCCCTTTTGATCATGATTTTGGAACAAAATCGAGAGAGAAATTGACGGAGCGAGCGAGTGGAGCGAAGAAAGGAGAAGCACGGTGATGAAGGAACAAAGCAAGCGAGCAAGGAGGTGAGCAGTTGATCAAGCACAAATTGAAGATTGTAAACTGTTTTAGGTTTTAATCAAGTACACAATGAGGAGTAAAATTGCAAATTCTCAAGGTATACTTCTTAAACAGTTTCGTTTCAAGCAAATTGAAGTTTCTCAACTGTAAAGCGAGTGAATCAACCATTCTCTTTACTCTCACTATTTCTAGATGATTTTGATATGTCCTTGTGTATTCTTGTGATATTCATGTTGTGTTTTAGGTTTAATTTCACATTTCTCTGCATGAGAAGCCAAAATCCTTTTGAGAATGAGTTATTAACCGTCATTACAGGGATTTAGAAAGATATAGTGCATGAGAATGACTACTAGGCTCTCTACATGAAAAATGAGAATGACTACTAGGAATTCATGTGTGTGCATGAGTTTTTGCTTTCTGTGTGCAGGGTTTTTTATGTGTGTGTGCATCAATAAAACTCCAATATTGTGTGCATGACAGTTAGAGGTACATTAGATTATTTCTCTATAATTAATGTGTGTGCATAGGATAGGAATACATGTGAGTGCATGAGTTTTTGCTTTCTGTGTGCGGGGTTTTTTATGTGTGTGTGCATCAATAAAACTCCAATAATGTGTGCATGACAGTTAGAGGTACATTAGATTATTTATGTGGAATTGATGTGTGTGCATAGGAATACATGTGTGTGCAACAATAAAACTCCATTATTGGGTGCATGAAAGTTAGAGGTGCATTAGATTATTTCTCTAGAATTGATGTGTGTGCATAGGAATACATGTGTGTGCATGACTTTTTGTTCTCTCTGTGCAGGGGGGTTTATGTGTGTGTGCATCAATAAAACTTCATTATTGTGTGCATGAAAGTTAGAGGTGCATTAGATTATTTCTCTAGAATTGATGTGTGTGCATAGGAATACATGTGTGTGCATGAGTTTTTGTTTCTGTGTACAAGGTTTTTTATGTGTGTGTGCATCAAAAAACTACATTATTGTGTGCATGACAGTTAGAGGTGCATTGGATTATTTCTCTAGAATTGATGTGTGTGCATAGGAATACATGTGTGTGCATGAGTTTTTGTTTCTGTGTGTAGGGGTTTTTGTGTGTGTGTGTGCATCAATAAAACTCTATTTTTGTGTGCATGACAATTAGTAAAATACTCTTGAGAAGGAATTTGTTTTGCTTCCAATTATGCATTTGTATGCATAAGATATATTGACTTTCATGTGTGTGCAAACATTTGTAGGTGATGATAGAGCTACTCCAATTCCTGCCAGAGTCATAGAGTTAAAATTTGGAAACATTACAGTTCCCACAGATAATGATCAAGGATCTCCAGGGGTTGTATCATACAAAGGCAAAATAAGGAAGCATCCTGCTACAAAAGCAAGAATAAGTAAAAAGCCCAAGACAACCCACTCACATTCATCTATAGAGAGGTACAACAAAGTGAAGAAGATGATGAAGATGAAACTAGTGCAGAGGAAGATGAACTTGAAGATGATGAGAGGTCATTTGGAGTGCAATTAAAACAGATTAAAGCTAAAAATAAGATTGCCAAAGTAGAATCTTCCAAAACACAATCTTCAAAGGCTGAGAAAGGAAAGGAGAAAGTAAAGGAGAAGGAGACAAAGACTCCTAAAAGAGACAAAACAACAACAAAATAAAATAAGGAAAGTGTCTTTGTCTTAAATACAAAGCTCCCAAAGAAAGGTACGAAGAAGGCTTCAAAACAACTGAGGAGCAAATACGAAGCCCTAAAGTGGAGAACATCTCCGAACAAGCTTGTGACGTTCTTCACTGATAAGGAACATCCAATCACTGTTAAGAAGAGGAAATCAGTAATAGATCTGGGCGTTGGAGAATTGCTTGCCTGGACAATACACGAATTGCCAATGAAGCTTGGGATGTATGTGTGTTCAAGGAATGATCCAATCAAATGCACGATAAAGCTTAAGGATGGGAAGGAAATTCTTGCTACAGAAGATGACGCACACGGCTATCTGGGTGTTCCCAAGGGTAAAAGACAAACTGAGTTGCCAGAGAAACTGACAAATAAAGAATTTATGGAAAAAATTGAAGAAGATATATTTTGATGGCAATGAGCTTAGGAAACTCTCTCACACAGATATATACAACAAGATGAAGGAGTATCCATGAGATTTATGGTTCAAGCGCTATTTCATCCTACTGTTTGCAAACACAATAGGTTCATTCGCTGGAAAAAAAGAAGAAGTTTGCCTCTCTGAAGGAAGTAGGTTCATACTGCAGTATAGGTTCATCAAATATAGAGTAAGTTCATTAATACTGAAATGAGTTCAAAAATAGGTTCAACATATATATAGTAGGTTCATTTACACTGAAATGAGTTCAAAAATATCACAAATGACATAGAGGCTACTAAAAATGAAGCTCTTTGGTACAAGTGAGGGCATTGTGAGTGGCAAACTGCTTACAACGACCACAATGACGCTGACTTGAAGGACCACGAGCTTGAGAAATTTCTATTGCACTCTGGATACATTGGTCAATTCCTCTGTTCTTAGCTTGGGGTGGTGGATGGATTTCAATGATAGAAGGCACCTCAACTCTGGGATAAGACTCAACCTGGGCAAGAGTGGATGGGCCAACAAAAGATGAAGAACCCGAAGCAGCCAACAATGATGTGCGTTTCTCCTTCAGTTGCGCAGAAAACTCTTTCATTTGATCTAGCTTGTCATCAAGCAATCTCACGCAACTGTAGAAGTCAGAAATCAGCTCATTCAGGACTCACACTCTTCTAGAGCGTTGCAGTGATTTACAAGAGTATTGTCAAGCGTAAACGCAAGAATGATAGTGACATCCTTTGTCCAACGAGGGAGAACAAACTTTTCTGGAAACCTTTCGTATCGAAGATTTCTTAAAACAAAGAAGAGGTGGCAACAAGGGAGACCCACGCGTTGAAACATACCGTAGCTTCATAAGAAGTCCCTTTCAGCTACACGATGTTAAACTGAGAAGAGATTAGAATAATAATCCTCGACTAAATAAATGTGTATGGGATCTTGTGTATTACCATCGGGCATGTGATGACAGATGAATCTGAAGGATCGAATGTAGGAGGCTGAAAACGTTATTTTGGGGAATGTTGAAGATTAAGTCGATGTAGAAGGCGGATTCGTGAGGATGTTGCGGGAGACAATCGAACGAACTTGAATAGGCAAACGACGTCTCTCTAGGAATCCACCTAGAAAGGCTCGCTTGACTCGAATTAGCCCAAGGAATCCACCTAGGGTTCTTTCGAGGTTTGAACGAAAGAGTTATGGACACACCAAACACTTGATCGGTCGTGTGGGGCAGATCTATGGACACACCAAACACTCGTTCTCACAAATTGAATCAAACGCAAGAAATCCACTTGAATTCAATCCAATCAAACTACAGCTAACAACGTCAAAACTAAAACGTAAGAATAATTCTCAATTTGTCAAATCTGAGCAACATGCTCTATAAACCAACTTAAATATGAAAATGTCTCAAGGGTAAAATAGTAATGTCTCAATACTCTTCAATTTATTGGGCCTACTTCCTGCTTGGCCCAAAAGGGCTTGTTTCTTCAATATGGCCGACCGGCCCCTCTCCATGGATGTCCTGTGTTGCTCCTTCGTCTTCAGTGATATTCGTGATTCGAATCGACGTAGTCCTGCGTACATCATCCTCCCTCTCTAAAAAAGGATTCGTCCTCGAATCTGCAATAGGAAAGGCAACAAACACAAGATACCCAACGCTCTCAAAAATGCCCCAGAAATGGACACTAGTAGATAAATCCCCACGGCTCAGCTGACGAGAAGTGTGAACAAAGAATAACTGCAGCGGGTTGCGCTTCCTCAGCTTAACCAAATCCTTAGCCGAATTACTCATGACTATCATCATAGAAAACTTTCCCAAGACGTCACAAACGAATACCAAAGCAATCCGACCAAGAGCAAGAAAAGAAGGCAAAGTTGTTGAGATATGATGAGGTTTTGATTAAATGACAAACATCCACTAATGGTTTACTTGAGTGCGTAGGTATTGTTACTAGTTTGTGCAGGAACGAAGGAAGTCTACTTGTGTGTAGACATGAACGAAGGAAGTCTACTTGTGCGTAGACAGGAACAAAGGAAGTACAAGCAGCTACGAAGGAAGTCTTGCTGGAATCCATGAGACGTAAGGTTACGATGAATGGAAGACAGTTGTGAAGAATAAAGTTCATCCGAAGAAGATTATTGGTCGAAGATATCTTGGAGAATGGACTTGAAGAATTATGGCAGAGTTGCATTTCAAAGAAGGAAAGAAGATCTTGCCAAAGAAGGAAAAGAAGATCTCGTCATATAAGGAAAGTGGCAACTCGGAAGAAGGATGGGCATTGGACGCGCGTGTGAAGAAGCGCCAAAGGAATAAGGAAATATTATGCGCAAGGAATATTTCCTTATGCGCTTTGTTTCCTTATTTGATCTAGGCAGTGCGCCGAAGTGTAAGGCCCAAGGTGACTACTTGGAGAACAAGTTGGAATGTCACACGGAAGGAAAGATTTCTTATGAAGAGATTTCCTTGTGAAAGATTTCTTAGGAAGAGAATTCCTTGTGAATGAAATTTTAGGAAGCGATTTCCTTTTAGAAAGATATTGTGAGATTTATGGTAATATTAGAATGGCTAGATTGGTAGTTAGGTTTGAGCTATTTAGTGTGCTATATATTGCATGAGAATTGCATAGCTCAGTAAGACTTTCAAAAGCGAAAACCTAATACTCGGTTTAGAGTTGTTCTACGTGTGTGAGATTGAGATTCAAGTGAGAAGAGTGATCCGAGATCTAGCTAGGAAGTCTAGGTGAGTGATCCAAGTTCTATTGTAATCAAGATATCAATACAACAAGTAGACTCGTTCAAACTCTCTCTAGTGAAAGCTAGAGAGGAGTGGTTTTTCGCCTCGAGGACTTTTTGGTACTTGGGGTGTTTCCACTATATATCATCGTGTCCAGGTTTGATTTACATTATTGTTTGTCTTTCTGCATTATCTACTTATCAAGGAACAATAGCTTTTGTTCCTTGAGTTTTTATACGCTAATCGATCCAACAAAAGTGATACCGAAAAAGGGTGTAGGAGACGGCACCTCAGGAGAAAGACGAGTCACGTGAAAGAAGTCATAAGGAAGAGGAAACTTACGGCGTGGCTGCACGTGTCATCGAACCAGATTGATGTCGGGTTGCTCCTTAATGGGACTCATAGAAGTAAACACAGAAATCTCTCTCTTGCTCATAGGAGACAAGCGAAAACGACGACCATTATGGAAGAGGTTGTGCTGATTGTGGCGCCCATCATGTAGAGCATATCTATCAGCCTGCCACAGTCGTCCCAAGATGACAGTAATATCATCAATAGGCAAGACAACACAACGAATCTTATCAGCATAGCCATCCAATCTGATATTCACCTCAGCTCCTTTAGTCACCTCCATATTGTAGTTATGAAAAACCCACCCCGCTGACATATTCTCACTCAAATCATATGTGGGAATGGACAACTTTGTAACAACAGTAGAGCTCACCACATTACGCTCACACCCACCATCAATAACAGCAAGAAAAGGTTCCGAAAACGTACCAATGAAGATGTGGTGGTGAAAAGCAAGTGTACGCTGCGCTAGATAAATCGGTGGAAGGTCAAAACGCTCCTCGATTCTCTCCATTTCCCACTTCATGATCTCGCCCATCAGCTCTAGGTGATCTCCATTGTCTCCCATGTCTTCTTAACACCAAAATTTTTTTTGTGATCTGAAAGATCTTAAGCAATATTTTTGTGATATTTTTGCAAATGATTTTCCAAATTTAATCAATTTTTTAAAGAGAATTACAATAAATAGTAAAAAAATCGTGATCAATGAAATTGCGACAAATGGGTGACCTTAATGAAGAGTATGCCACGTGGCATAGCTAGAATGTTAAGGTATCAATTTTTTAATATTAAAAACTATTATTATAAGTAATTATCAAAATCCTTAACGATCACGGATTCTCCTCTCCAACACCTTCCTCACTTAAGATTTTAAACTCGAATCTTATGTATTTTATAAGATTTCTAGACTTTTAATCCTTACTCCCGAATTATATAAATACTCCAAGTACATCTCCAATTGTCTCATAAATAATACTAACAAGTCCTAATTACACTATCTTAGCATAGTCTTGGTTTCACTTTTCCATTACATCACGTCCGTTGAACAACAATAACATAAAAGTCAAAATCCACGAAAGTCGAAACCCACGCTTTTACCAATAATCAAACCCGTTTTTTATATAAAAAATCAGGCGCCAAGTCCTAATTATAAACGTTGAACTCTAATTTCTTGATCAAAAAGTCAAAATCCACCAAATTCAAACAAGAGACTTGTGCTTGTTGCATTTCTGCAATATACATTCTTGTTAGTCACTTCTACATTTCTGAAATCGATAATTGTGATAATTCTGTCAAAGTATTGGACATCTTTAATAACCACATTAACTCAAAATCAATAATTATAATAGAAGCTATGACAGCTCTTTATACCGTTAAACTAGAAGCTAAAAATAAGTATAAAAACATTGCGTTTGAATGTGATAATCTTACTATTATTAATTCTATTAAAAATATTTAGAAGATTTCCTGAGAAATTACCAATATTATCAGGGAAATCCATAATAATTTGACCAATTTTGATAGCTATCAATTTTTCCATTGTTTTAGAGAAGTCAATTCGGTCGCTGACTTTTTCGCTAATCCCAATATTAGCACACATTTTATCAAGATAGTTCTAGGATGCAATCAGAACAATGTATTATCTGATGAGTACATCAGAATTATAAGACCAGTGTATCTCAAATCTAATATTTACCCAGCTCACGCGGGTTTTCTCAAGACTATCCAATCGGATAGTCAATAGTTGTCATTTGGTTTCGGATGCAACTCCGTCCTTTGCATTATTCAAAAAAAAAAAAAAACTCGCGACCTTCTGCAAAATAGATAGTCTTTTTTTGTGGGAATGCAAATGTAGCATTATTTCATTGTTTGACTTGTTCCAATACTCAGCTAACAGTAACAGTAGTCGACGACATACACAAACATTATTCTTGGTCAATCTCATACAGTACAACATATTTTTCAACGTTCAAACCTCACACCTTTCTTAGTCCCTTCCAATCCAAAACCATATAAATATATGAAAGCTGTCTCTTCTTCCTTCAACAAACATCAAATACACAAACAAAGAAACACACATCTGTCTTTGCCTACAAAACCACTAGCCAGCCATATCAAGCCGAGATGAGATCTACACAAACAACTCGTGTACTGATCGCGGTGTTTGTTTTAATCGTGTTGGTTGCCACTGCAATGGCTCGTCCATTACCTAAGGATGATATAAGCGCCAATGACGACTTGTTCTCGATGCAATCGTTTGGATACGACCGCACCAAGTTTACGCTTGCCTTTTGGCTCGAAAGATTGTCGTCTGGACCCAGTAGCGGTGGTGGTGGCCATTGATCGCCTCAAATATTAGTCTTCCATATGAAATCCAATTCTATGATTCTTTTGTTCTTCCTTTTTCCAAATTTTCTTGGTTTTTCTTGGTCACACCTTTGTACTTATAGTTAAAATATTGTATAGCACAATTACTCACTAATGAATGATTAATCATACCCTTTAAAAAATGAATTGTTAATTATCTGTGTTATTTGAACTACAAAGTCTGAAAAGACCATCATGCATTCATGGCAAACAACTCAAATGGATGAAAGAAAGAGTGAAAACCTAACCTTACAAAATTTGCCAATTTTACCCTTCAGTAAAAACCTCATCAAGGAGACATCCTGCCTCCAGACTAACTAAAAACAGCAGATCAGTTCTCAATGACATGATCTACCGTCTTGTAAAAATGTCTATTTCCCGCACGCAGAAGGGCAAAATTGAAACTTCTCTTATTTTCTTCGAAAGATACTTGTATCAGCAAGGTAAGATGATGATCAATGCTATAGAATGTTAGTTGATGTCTCAGCTCCTATTCCAGAAGCCTTTGTACAAGCAGATATACAAGCCACCAAGTGCCAGAGCCAACACTGACGGGTACTTAGCAGATTCTAGGTCAAATTTTGCGGGTTTCCTCCTATCAGGTCTTGCTCCATGAGGGTTCTCCCCAAGATTCTCTCTAAGAACATTACTCAAGTTGTCCAACTGATGCAGTATTTGTCTTTGACCCCTAGCAACCGTGAGTATCTGTAGAGGAAGCGTATCCAAAAAAGATTAGGAATAAAAATACCATTGAGACTTGAGGGTGTGATTGTGAGAATACAGCTTTTACCTCTTCCATCAAGGGAGAATCTTTTACCAACTGGGTGGAAGATGATGAATTAGGTAGAATAGCTCCAGTCAACGATCCGTTGCTTAAACTAGAAATAAAATGAGAAGTGGGCGCAGACCCATTGCAGGATTCAGAATGCAGAGCCATGTTTTGTTGTCCAGGGGACAACTTTTTGATGGATAGCCTAGAGCTTAGTTCTTCGACCCTCGAAGTGAATTCGTCCATCCTATCATTTAGAGTGGAGATTTGCTCTGAGAGTTGTGTAATTCCACCCTGAATGATGATTATTAGATGAAGATAAAGAGTGATGATCAAGATCCAATTTTATGAACTAGAATTTCGGGAATCACCTGGTTTGCCTCAGACCCTGCTGATTCACCGCTTCTGTCATCGTATCTTTGCCTGTTTGCATCAAAGACGGTAGTCTTGGGACGATTTTTGTCCCTGTGGTTGGCATATGACTGTGACATGTCGCTGCAATATAGATTTCAAGTTATATTATAAGCCTTTGTTTGATGTTGTTACTTAAAAGTCCATACTATTCCATCCATGTACTCAATGATTCCCAGTTTTAGAGGTCTTCAGAAATAAATATTAAAAATTAAAAAACGAGATGAGAGATATCATACCTTTTAAGATTTTTGTTTCTCCACACTATCTTATTAGGAGAGGATTGAGAAAACGCTCCTTTTGGGCTTGAAGCAATATCCTCATATTGACTAAGCTTTGTCCTCAGGTCTTCTGGTAATGCCTGAAAGGTTGATAGTGAAATTAGGCGGATGGGTTGACAGGATTACATCTTAGCTGGGCAAAGTTTGTTAACTTATCATACCGTGACTTCATTGACAAGCTTTTCCAGCTGAATTTGCTCAATGTAAGTACGTGGTGTATACGATCCTTCCAACCCCAATAGTTCTGCAACATGCTTTACTGCCAACCGATCCTTTCCTTGAACCTGTTGAGAGTAACAGTGGAAAAGCAACAGAATGATATAGAGGATAAAAAATAGATGAACTATATCAAGTACCAGCTACAGTCCAATGGTTACTGCATTTTAATATGGAAACTAACACTAAAAATACTAGATGCTGTTTTTTTAATCAAGAGTACCCTGTATTTCAATGTCTTCACACCATACAGATATGTATATCTCAAAAACAGGCGAGGGAGTTGCTGATTAGGTACCCTAAAATAAAAAAAACACTGTTTCGTATTTCAAGGAAATAGTTTTTGAAAAAGTTTCATTACCTGAGTGTAGCCACGACTGAGTTGTTCCAGCCAGTCTATCTTTACAAACACCTTATCGTCAGAGAAGATATGGCTGCTTCGTTTCAGAATAGCTGCTATAGTATATCCGAGGGCCATTAAACCACCAAGAAGACGCACACTTACTTCGAATGTAATCCTTGGAGATATGATGAATGGACTATCTGTGACCCATTCCTGAAAAAGATACAAAAAAAGGTAATGATTAGTTGAAGATCCCTAAAGCCCAAACATACAGTTCCTGTCCATGGACTCAGCCTAGCGGAAAACGTTCCCCAAGGTAGATGACTTCACAGAACCCTTACTGAGAAATAGTTCAATGAAGAAAAATCTATTTCAGAACAGATCATTATTCGCTACAAAACAAAGCAACTTTGTATCCTCTTTTCCATAATAGGCTACTACATTGGAGAAACATAATTTGGACATTCAATAATGTACTAATGAAGTATGAACATAACAATTGAACCAATCTATTCAAGCTCGAAGAACAAAGATAGTACCCCCCTTATTGTCACATTATAACACAGCATGTACTTCTAATGGAATAGCATACAAACAACATAATAATTTATTCAGGCTAAAATTCAGAGCTGAATTTCAGAATACAATCATTATTGAACTTGAATAACTTAGTACAGGGGCATACCTCAAACATGAGGTTATACTTTCCGTCTCTGTTTCGCATTCTTAAATATGATTGGCAGGATTCCAGATCCTCCCCAGGAGGTAGAAGATATATATCATATGTCTGCTCCTCGGTTTCTTTATAGTCTTCAGAAAGCGCAGCTCTTATCTGCTCCTTCTTAACAGGCTTAGATGACTGCGTTTGTTAAGGAAACTCAGTTACAGGAAACATACACAAAATCAATTCAGTAAGAAGCAGGCTTTGATGAGCAAACATTATACACATACAGCACCTGGCAGACTACTGTTATCGCTTACCTTCAAGATATAAGTAGGGTTTTGGAACCCAGTGAAGGGATTGAACTTATTGACTATCTTTATTTGTGCAGTTTGTAGATCAGGCTCAATGAAGGCCTTGTACATTGGATAGACCTGCAAATAGAACATGGATAAGAGCTCAACCTAAAGAAAAGTCTGCAGCAAACCTACAAAAATATCTTAGAGAAGAATGAGCAAACCGTCTCTGAAATTTGTTGAATTATTTCTTCAGGTTGATTGCCGGCACGTTGTACATCCCGTAAAACTCGCTTTACCAGGTCAAAGTGTACTCCTCCAGTGACAGACACTCGAAGATCCAACAAAGGTCTTAGTTTTTCACTCAAAGCATAGATGCCCTCAACAATAACAATACGAGAGCTTGGGGCTTCGAGTGTTCTGACAACATAGCAAGGTTGCATCACTTGGCATCGTGTATAACATATTAAGATAGGTATTCAAATGACTGAAATATCTGATAGCATTTTATATAGAGAAATTGGGGTAGAAATAACCTATTTTAAAAATAAAAAAAAAGTTAGCAAGTGGCTATAAAGACACGATATATCTTTGTATATGCCATGCCTTCAACAATGATTTGAGCTAGGGTATTAGATATTTGAATGTCTTGATTTTATTTTAAAATGATATGGAGCAATCAATACAGATGTTGGCCAATACGATCTGCTTCCACATACAATATCTAATTAGAACTATAGAGGGCCAACGAAGAAAATGAATCAAACATTCTTTGTGTATCTACTCACCAGACTGTACATTGTAATCCTAAGGAAATCAAATTTAATTCTCATAAAACTGATAACCAAGATGTAAAATCAACAAACCTGATCACTCAAAGAAGTAACATACCTATATCCTACACGGGAGCTGGACTTGAAATCATAGATTGGAACTTGAACCTCCTTTCCCGCTTTAAGATCACTGAGGTTCTGAAGCAATGTATCATAATCTGTCAACCTTGGATCTGTTCATAACAAAGAAGGTACGTGTAAGTTGTAACTCGTGTAATAACTAACGAATTAGGGGTTGGCATATAGATCATTTTCAGATAAAAAAGCACTCCATGGAGGTGAGCCTTCTGTATGAAGCAGTAAAGATCTTCAAAAATATCTAGAGCAAGAACCAGTCATAAATGACAAAAATATAGCGAGGATACCATCATAATTGCCATCAACTATTCGACTAGCATCATTGTAGTTGTCCATCGATATGAGAGCAATACTGGGCATAAAGTGGAGAATTTTTTCACTAAAAACCGTTTTCCCTGCTCCTGATGGCCCTGCTAACCCAACGAATACTATTCCATCATTCTTCTGAGCCAGCATTTGGCATGCTCGAATGACAATGAAAAAGCCCTTCTCAAAGGATAATCGATCTTGGATTGGAAAGATCTCATAACGGTCTGAGTTTTTCCTTTTCACGAGATGAACTTGATCCTTCAGTAGACCTGGCCTGCGGTGAGGCGATTCGGATGCAGGAGCGCTTAGAGCCATCAGTTTGATAGCTTCTTCCACTGAAAAGGGAAAACTGGCATGAAAAACCTCTATAAACTTATCTAAGAACAGGTGATGATACATCACTTTAAGTAAGAATTCACGGACTTTATCAAATCAAACAAAGGTTATAAAGGTAGGTTAGAACCTCATATTTGTAATTCAAATACTAAGGGAAGAAAGGTTACAAAAAGGGTTATTTACACACGAAAACCACCTATGTTATTCGAGCCTTTGCTATGTACAATTGGTGGTTGATGGGGATAAGCTGGTGTTCTGCCGATGGAGAAGCTTCTAAGGGTGGTCTTCTACAACTTCAGCTAAAGGTCTTTCTGTATATAATCCTACTAACAAAGTAACAAGATCTAATACTGCAACCAATTGAGCTTTAGAGCTCAAATAACTAGAAATAATCAAGCATCTACAGCTTCGCCACCACTTTCTGACTCAAACATGGTTTAATTTCAGGTTTTTACAATTTCCAATTTAGCACAAGCATAAACAGAGAATCCTAATCAGAGTGATCAGTGATCATCCCGGACTTGAATAGAAGCAAAAACAACAATTCGGATATACATATTTATTTAACAAAAAAGAAAACAAATCCCTTAGAGAAAAACAGCAAATTAGTGCTAAAAAATTCCCCAGATCAATACAACGGATCTGCATAAACTAGCAATGGTATATTGGATACAAAAAGAAAAGAAAAGAAGGGCGTCCCCGCAAATTAAAGAATTCGTGTGTTTAAGGCAAAGGTAGAATAGTTACATTGCGTGGATTGAAGTGCTCACCTCCAGCAAAATTTCAGGAATCGAATTCAAGTGCGTTTTGTGGGCATCTGCAATTTAGAGGGATCGAGAATGAGGAATTAAAGGGCAAAGATTGTGAAATCTGTTTGGACCACAACAGAAATAAATGCATACACGGGAGTTAATATGAAGAACCTGTACTCTGCAGATTCAGAGAGGAGGAGGAGGAGAAGAAGACTCGGCGAGGTATAAGCCAAGGGGTGGAAGCCAACCTTACGGGAGGCAGGGGCAGCAATTTAGACGACAAATAGAGGCGCAAACCGCAGGTTGGAAATTGAGATTATATTATAATAATATTATTCTAATAAGATATGCGAAAAATACATTATCTGAAATATACGATTATTTAACATATAAGTAATGGAATAAATTTGAGGTTTAGATAATAAATTAGCATGTGTTCAGTGCTCGCATGTATTTAATAATATTAGTATTATTAAGTAATATTTCATGATTTGTGATTTTTTATTTATAATTTATAGTTTAAGTTCTAATAAATTGATGGTAAACATATTTTAAATTGATAATAAAATAATTTAAGATATATATGAGAAAGATACAATATGGTAGAAAAGAATCATATATCTATTAGATAGTTTTTTAATTTTATAATGTGATAAAAGATTAATAAAAAATATAAAATAATATATATTTTTTCCCTTATTTGATCTATTTTTTCAAATATATATATAACAAAAAAAAGATGGATAATATGAAAGATGAGGTAGAAGGGACACTTAAGCAAGCGAATCGAATGGAATGTAAAGACTACCTTGTTATTTTGGTTTTTTTACTATTCCAGGTCTATAATGTTTATAGACATGTAGAAGTAAAAGTCTCATTCACAATTCTACCTCTTTGAAGTAGACAATCATAATTACATCGTTTTGGTTTTCACCTATTTCAAGAAGTCGATTATAATGTTCACAAAAATTCTCATATCAATGGAGCGGTTACGATGAATAATTTTGCTAAACTAATGATGGTCCTCTACCCCATGCATTCATGTTCCCACATAGGTTACGGTGACTAATTGTGGTGATCTTTCATTATTACGCGGTTTTTTTATTTACATTCTCATTTGCGTTCATAGCCATCCCTCCTCATTTTTGGTAAAACTGAGCACTCCTTACTTCCCATGTATATTGGCTTCGAACTTCTCCAAGCAGAACATTGGTATTCCCACGAAGTAGTCAAAGTTTTCATCTCCGTCTGTTGGTGAAAAACATAAAAATCATTGTTTTCTTGGACAACTAGAAATATTACGAGAGTTAATCATGTGTCACGCATGTGTTAGTGAGTTTGTTATATTGTTAGTTACATCACGTGTTAGTCATGTGCTTCTGAATCTGTTACAGAAGCTACAACTTCTTTGTTTATAAACTCGTGTAATTCTCCTCATTCACTCAATGATTCAATCATCAATTTCTTTTCCAAATTCACGTTTCTGTGCTAGAATTCATCACACAAGCATGGTATCTACTTCTGTTCTAACCTTTGAACAAATCTTTGGATTGTTTACTTCATTCAATCGCAATATGTGATTGGAATTTCGTTTATTACCAAAACCCCCCAAATTCTACGATTCTTCCTTCGTAATCATCTTTTCTGGAAAAAATGGTCTCAGCTTCGAGTCCTATCACTGATCTTAGTGATTCGTTGCATCTTTATCCATCTGATGGACCAGGTATGTTGTTGGTGCCCAAAGCTTTTGATGGGAAGAATTTTCTGTCATGGAAGAGGGTTGTCTGGGATGCCCTTGGTGCCAAGAATAAGTTGGCATTCATTGATGGAACATATCCTCGATCAACGAAATCAAATGATCCTCCTCGCCTTCGATTATGGGATAGATACAATAATCTTGTCATTTCTTGGATAGTTGGCTCGCTTGATCGAACTAAACAACTCAAGCAATTTGGTCACAATTAAACTGAAGCTATGGCAGAATCAATGGTACACAGAAGTTCTCCATTCAGATGGAGATTTCTTCTCTTTCTCAAGGTACGGACAACATCTCATGCTATTTTTCTAAGGTCAAGCGCCTTTGGGATGATCTTGAGTCACTTAGATCTTTTCCTATTTGTTCTTGCCGTTCTGCACAAGCTATGCAGGCTTATGATGAGGTGCAAAAGCTTTATCAATTCCTAATGGGATTGAATGACTCTTATTCTTCTATAAGGGGAAATATTCTTTTTATGTCTTCTACTCCAGACATAGATCAAACCTATTCTCTTTTGATTCAAGAAGAACAATAGAGAGAAATTAGTTATGTGACTGATTTCAACACAGATGTAATTTCTTTCAATGTCAATACTCAGAAGCCTAACCATTACAAAGGAAAAAAATCCAAAGATGTGTACTCATTGTAAGAGACTTGGTCATCTAGTTGAATCTTATTACAAGATCATTGGCTATCCTAAGGATTTCAAGAAGATAGGTGCTTCATCAAATGTTGTGTCAAGTACAGAATCATCTTCTCTTGGTCTTTCTGCTACAGAATTGACTCAATTAAAGAACATGTTTCAATGCACATCTAGTTTTTCTGAGAATTTTGTTGGTACTTCCCATGTCTTTGCAACTTCTCTTCTTAATGCTTCCAAGCACAATGATAGTAGTTAAGTATGGATAATAGACACAGGTGCCTCATATCACATGTGCCACACTTTTTCTTCCTTTGTTAATCATAGGAAAATAAAGACTCCTATTTCTGTGACTATGCCTAATGGTTCTTCTTTGGTTGTTGAGTTAGCTGCAATAGTTCAGATCACTGCTGAGATTCTTCTAAAGGAGGTTCTTTTGTGCCGGATTTTAAGTTCAACCTATTATCAGTTTCCAAATTGGTAGCTCAAATGAAATGTTTAGCCATATTTTCTTATTCTCATTGTTGGTTGCAGAGGCTTGCTCTACGCATACCTCTAACCCTTGGTAAGAAGTCAAGAAATCTTTACTTGCTTGAGCCATCTGGTAGTCAGCCTCATGCATCTTCAAATGCCATTTCTGTTGATTCAGCAAATAAAGTAACCTCAATAAAGGAATTCACTGTTTCACACAAGAGCCTTTGTCATCTTCCATATTACAAGTTGAAAGATATCACTGGAGTTTCATTATCAAAGGATGACATCCCACATTGCTATGTGTGTGCACAAAGTAGACATCATAGGTTGCCATTCACCAATAGTACTATTACTTCCAATTCCATTTTTGCATTAATACATGTAGATACTTGGGGACCATTCAAAGAAACAACTCATGATGGCTTTAGTTACTTCTTAACTATAGTTGATGATTTTTCTAGAGCCACTTGAGTACATCTTCTTAGAGACAAGGCTAGTAGTTTCTCAGTACTTAAGTCTTTTGTTTCTATGGTTTATACCCAATTTAGTGTAAATGTAAAGATCATTCGATCACATAATGCAATGGATTTGGGAGGCAACAATTTAGCTTCTGGATTTTATCTTGCCAAATGCATTGTTCACCGGACTTCTTGTGCTTATACTCCTCAGCAGAATGGAGTGGTTGAGAGAAAGCATAAGCATCTATTTGAGGTTGCTAGGGCTTTAATGTTTGAAGCTCATTTACCTTTATTTTTTTGGGGTGAAGCTATTCTTACTACAACGCATTTGATTAATAGGTATGCAACAAAAGTGTTAGGTGGTAAATCACCATTTGAGGTCTTGTTTTCTAAGGCTCCATCTATTGATCATCTAAGAGTTTTTGGCTGCTTTGATATTGCTTCAACATTGACAGTAGGAAGACACAAGTTTCAACCTTGAGCCAGAAGATGTTTATTTTTGGGATATCCATCAACCAAGAAGACTTACAAACTTCTTAATCTTGATAATAAAGAAGTTTTTTACCCCAGAGATGTCACATTCCATGATAATATCATGCCATTCTCTTCTATAAGAAACTTTTCTACTGCAATCTTCCCTACATTCAATTCTTCATCTTGGAATGATAATTCTGTTATTTTTCCAGATATTGCTTGCTCTCAGGAACCGGATAACAATTTTGATATTCTACCCATTCCAAATGAGTCTATAGAAGATCAACACGAATAAGACAAGAGCCCGCATACTTAAATGACTTTATTTGTCATAATGCCTCTTGCAACAATGTTTTTTCTTTTGAATTAGATCCTTCATCCACTGTAAAATTTCAAGATCTTTCTCTAACAAGTCAAGCCTTTGCTTCTCATGTTTCTCTTCTAACAGAACCTACTTCATTTGAGAGTGCATAAACATCTGAAGATTGGAGGAAAGCAATGGATGTAGAGCTAGCTGCCTTGGATGCAACACATACTTGGGATATAGTTCATTTGCCACCAGGAAAGAAATCTATTAGTTCTAAATGGGGTTTTAAGCTCAAGTATAGAGCAAATGGTTCACTAGAGAGGCACAAGGCAAGATTAGTGATTAAAGGATGCACTCAATGAGTTGGAATTGATTTCACTGAAACGTTTTCACCTGTTGTGAAAATGACAACAATAAGGAGCCTCATTGCAGTAGCTGTACAAAATTCTTGGTCCTTGGTCCAACTTGATGTCAACAATAGAAGCTTCTCCAGGAAAAGCTTGCAGATTAAACAAGTCATTGTATGGCCTTCGCCAAGCATCAAGACAATGGAATTCCAAGCTATCTAAGGCATTGATTTCTCAAGGTTATCAACAATCCTCAAATGACCACTCTTTATTCTACAAGAAGAAAGGCACTTCACAAGTATTTTTGGTTGTCTACGTGGATGATATTCTACTAAACTAAACAGATGAGTTGGAAATGTAGAACATCAAGGAATATCTCAATGACAGATTCAAAATCAAAGATCTAGGCACACTCGGCTTTTTCTTGGGTATTGAGTTCCAACATTCATCCAAAGGGATTTTAATGTCACATAAGAAATTCATAATGGAGATCCTAAAGGACTTTGATTCAGAGGATGCTCCCATCACTTCAAGTCCATTAGATTCATCAATCAAGTTAACTAATTCTAAAGGTTCATTTCTTCCATATGCCAGTTCATACAGAAGGTTAGTTGGAAAAATGAATTTTGTGACAAACTCAAGACAAGATATAAGTTTTTTTGTGCAACATTTAAGCCAATTCATGCACATCCCAACAAATATCCACTTCAAAGCAGCATTACACACATTGATATTTCTCAAAGGAACTTTATATTCTGCCTTGTTGTTATCTGCCTCATCCAATCTCACTCTAGAAGCTTACTGTGCCTCGGATTGGGCTAGTTGTGTTTGCACAAGAAGATATGTAAGTGGGTACTTATCTTGCTTGGTTCATCTCCAATCTCATGGAAATCAAAGAAACCGACAACAATTTCTTTAAGTTCAGCAAAAGCAGAATATAGGTCCCTAAGGCGTCTTACAGATGAATTTGCATGGCTAACAAGGTTACTGAATGAACTAGAGGTTCCACGTATTCACCCTGTACCAATCAAGTGTGATTCACAAGCTGCAATACACATATCCCGCAACCTGTCTTCCACGAATGAACAAAGCACATCGAGGTGGACTGTCATTATGTTCGTTCTCAGCTGTCCAAAGGCTTAATCACACTAAGCCATGTACCAACTCAACACCAGCTAACATACATCTTGACGAATCCTTTGTCTGGATCTCATCACAACTCCATTCTTCCCAAATTAGGGCCCCTGCAAGAACCCCCAATTTGAGGGGATATTAGGAGAATTAATCACGTGCTACGCACGTGTTAGTGAGTTTGTTATATTGTTACTTAAATCACGTGTTAGTCACGTGCTTCCGTATCTGTTAAATAGCTTATTTGTCTATAAACTCATGTAATTCTCCTCATTCACTCAATGGTTCAATCATTGATTTCCTTTCCAAATTCATGTTTCTGTGCTAGAATTCATCACACAAACAAGAAAGTCCTCTGCATTTCCCTATCAAAATCAAGGTATGTCGGGAAGTGGGGTGCGTGAATAAGAAGGGCGATTACACGAGCAATGACTTCATCTTCACAAAATCAAGGGTACGATCGACTGATGTAAATTGATTGCTCATTCTCTTAATATTTTCTTTGTTGTCACATTTAGGGGTATTGCACGTGGATCTATTACTCGTTGCTTCATCAGTGGACTTGAAGGGGTTAACAATCTCACCAGTTTTTGGATAAATACCCAAAGTATACTGTTTTGATGGCTTTTACACTAGTTATTTAAGTTATATAGAAATACCCTAATTAAATGAACTACACGCGCTCCACTAGCCGGCAATTCACAATTCAATCTCTTGATGATGTGGAGTGGTCCCCAACCTCCCACTTCACGCTCCGTAATTCAGTTCTCCATGGACCCCCTAATTCCCCCACTACCTTTTTCACAAAATTTCCAACTTAATTACTATTGTTCTAACTTTACGGTATGCATGACATAAAACTAAAATTTCATAAATTCTTCAATTTAATTACTACAACTTGTTGACAAGTTTTTGATATTCTTTTTCATTAATTATCTACAACATGCTGACAATTTTTTTTATCAATTGTTAACAACTTGTTGACAGCTAATTTTATCAGCTTTGATGACGGTTTTTAAATATCAATTGTCATCAACTCGTTGACAGTTTTTTTAGTTCTTGACATCTTTTCTTACCAATTGTCAACGAGACTGTCAACAATTTGTTGATTGTTTTTCTTATCGATTTTCAACAATTCGTTGATAGTTTTTAAATCAACTGTCATCAATGTTGACAATTTTTTTTTCAACTGTAAACAATTCCTTCACAAATTTTTAATTTTCTTTCAACAACTATTGTAGACAAATCTTAACAATTTGTTGACACAATTTTAATCAACTGTCAACAACTAAAACATTTCCATCCAAACACAAAATGGTGTTTTAGGGCATTTTATCAATTTTGTTGATAGTTTTTTTTTTATCAATTCTCATCACCTAGTTGACAGTTTTTTTAGTCATTGACAGTTTTTCTTATCAATTGTCAACGACACTGTCAACAACTCGTTGGCAGATTTTCTTATCAATTGTCAACAAGACTTTCAACAGCTCGTTGACAGTTTTAATCAACTGTCAGCAACGTTGATAGCTTTTTTTCCAACTGTAAACAACTCCTTCCCGAATTTTTAATCATTTGTCAACAACTCTTGTAGACAAATCATAACAATTTGTTGACAGAATTTTAATCAACTAAAACATTTCCATCATAAACCATACATTTCTTTATATAAGAAAAATCATCTAACGTATGACAACCATCAATCTGTACCATGCAGATTCATTCTTAGTAGATACTAAATTTAGAAGAAAAGAACACTCAGATCGTGTGCAAGAGTTTCAATATCGTAACTGGCAACAAATTTCCTGGATTATATTAGGCACACAATATAAAAGGTAGCATTGACATTAACAAGAGCATTCTGTCTACAAAATCAAGAAAAAATGACTCAAAACACAATATGAAAATGAATCCAATACAATGAACGACTTTAAAAATGCAAATGTAGGAGCACTACGTACACAATCAAATTGCATGTATCAACATACAATCGTAAGCTTAGATTTACAATAAGAGATGCAAAAGAAGTTACAAAAGACACACTAAACAGTAAACCCAACAAGGATAAGAAGAGATGACTACTTACAGAATCTCTTCTAAATCAGCTCACTTCCTTGAGTCTTTTAATCAAAGCATCTAATGACTTCTTTTTCGGATTCTGCTTTGCGTCTCTTATTATGAAAAACATCTGTTATGTCGGATCTTTTAGCTTTTCAGACATAGTTCTCACTTCTGGAGCTACTTTTGACCTATGCGAACTCAATCAATTTGATAGCTCTCTCCTCAATCAGCCATGGTGATCCTCTTCTGCTCCTCAATTTCTCTCCTCCTCGTCCTCTTCATCTCCATCTCCCCTTCCTCAGGCGAGATCCGAGTCACAAAGGTCCGAGCTTCGGCGAAATTGGCTTCACTTGCAGAGGTCATCTCGAGCTCAACATATCCTCCACCGGCCTCTCAAAACCTAAAGTCGATCTCTCCAAGGTCGGAAGCTTAGATCTCGACGGAGGCGGAGGAGGTCGGAATGAAGATGGAGCCGGAGAAGCCTTGGATTTGAAGGAGTGTTTGGGGAGGAAGACGACGGGAGTGGAATCGGAGACGAAGGCTCGGAGAAGCTTTTCTTTGTATTGAGATTGAGCGAGAGAGGAGCAGAAGGAAGAAAGTCGAAAATTGATTTGGGAGAGATTGAGCGAGAGAGGAGCGCATATTTACAAATTAGAATATAACTCTAGAACTTAAATTGAAGGTATAGAAGCATAGCCTTCAATTATTGGGCACAAATCTTTCATGGGGTGGACTTTAATGTATGTTTTCATTCATACTCACAAACACAATATATATCTTTATTTATATTATATACCCTTACAACTTAGCATGATACGTCCGATTATGAACCCATACGATATGCACATAAAAAATTGGACAAGGGGGAGTCGGACAACAAAGGAAAGGCAACCCACGCAAGCAAGGCAGCTGCAGCAGAGATGAAGAGGACTGCAACGAGGCGGGAAAGGAGGGCGAGTCGAGGGTGAAGTTGGCGGAGGGAGATGGTGGCGACGGCCCCACAAAAGGCGAAATTCAGGAACAAAACCAAGGCATGGAAATACGAGGGCTTTCCCTTGAAAATGATCGTTGGAACCGCGTATCCGTTTACTTCCTCCAACGGAAGCTGGAGAAGCCCGAAAACCGATGCCAAAGCAACGCCAAAGATGATCTCCTCCGATAAAGATTGAGAGCTGACCATACTTAATAAGGATAAGGATGTATATGGAATATGGTGTGGATCGGATTTGGTGGAAGCTCCGATCCAATGCTTTCGACGACAAGAGAAGAATGAGTGCTCTACCATCTCAATATAGGGAGGATATATCTATACTCAATATTCATCTCAATTAGTGAGACCATTCAAGCTTAGAAAATGTCAATCTGCAGGCAAGCGATGTTGAGTATGAAACTTTATCCTGGATAATTGTTAACTATTTCGATTCATCTTCTTTTCTTTTATATGTACGTACGTCAACTATATATTTAATGTTGTAAACTTGTAATATAGGTCTTGGAAGTGATCAAACTTTGATGTGAATGAATTGTGTAAGAGAGCAATGTTCAAAATCATTAACTTGTCCAACCTCTTGAGTTTAAGCCAAAAACATAAGAGAATGATCGACTGGATTTCATCATACTGTCAAAAATTAATTTATGAAATTAGAAGACATAAACATAAACCAAACGTTATAATCGATATATCAAATGTGAACACGTATAATACAAAGGGTATGTGAGAAATTTTGATAAAAAATTTGGGAACATATTTTATGCCTTCTTATTGAAAACAAACGAGTGTATGTACAGATGTTTTGGCCTCGAGCCACAAGGAAAATCTTATATCTAATCATAATCATAATCATAATATATATAATTTTTGGAGGTGGTTGAAAAATATTCACACAAGATAATCACAAAAATATTCCTCATTATATTCATCTTGAGTTGGACTTTTGCTTGGGCCACCAGAATAAAAGTCTAATATTAAAGTTTACATTTTTTAAAAAGAAATTTCCACATTCATTATATTCATCTTGGGTTAGACTTTTGTTTGGATCACCCAAATAAAAGTCTAATATTAAAGTTTACATTTTTTAAGAAGAAATTTCCACATATACTTTTCAAACAAATTTATTACTATTAAATTAAAGATTATATTTTAAGAAACTACATCAATCTATTTCCTAATAAAAAATTTATCTTTTACTAAGTTAAAAACGAAATTATATTCTATAAGGATTATATAATTGAAAAATATTTTTGGGGTGGTTGAAAAATATTTACACAAGATATTTTAAAAAGAAATTTTCACATATATTTTTCAAACAAATCTATTACTATTAAATTAAAGATTATCTTTTAAGAAACTAAATCAATCTATTTCCTAATAAAGATTTTATCTTTTACTAAGTTAAAAACGAAATTATATTTTATAAGGATTATACAATTGAAATTTGTTTTTTGGGTTGGTTGAAAGAAACTTTCACATATATTTTTCAAACAAATCTATTACTATTAAATTAAAGATTATCTTTTTAGAAACTACATCAATCTATTTTCTAATAAAGATTTTATCTTTTACTAAGCTAAATACGAAATTATATTTTATAAGGATTATATAATTGAAAAAATATTTTTGGGGGTACTTGAAAAATATTCACACAAGATATTTTAAAAATAAATTTTCACATATATTTTTCAAACAAATCTATTACTATTAAATTTAAGATTATCTTTTAAGAAACTACATCAATATATTTCCTAGTAAAGATTTTATCTTTTACTAAGTTAAAAACGAAATTATATTTTATAAGGATTATATAATTGAAAAAATATTTTTGGGGGTGGTTGAAAGATATTCACACAAGAAATTTTCACATATATTTTTCAAACAAATTTATTACTATTAAATTTGAGATTATCTTTTAAGAAAATACATCAATCTATTTCCTAATAAAGATTTTATCTTTTACTAAGTTAAAAATGAAATTATATTTTATAAGGATTATATAATTGAAAAAATATTTTTGGGGGTGGTTGAAAAATATTCACACAAGATATTTTAAAAAGAAATTTTCACATATATTTTTCAAACATATCTGTTACTATTAAATTAAAGATTATCTTTTAAGAAACTAAATCAATCTATTTCTTAATAAAGATTTTATCTTTTACTAAGTTAAAAAAGGAAATTATATTTTATAAGGATTATATAATTGAAAAAATATTTTGGGGGGTGGTTGAAAAATATTCACACAAGATATTTTAAAAAGAATTTTTCACATATATTTTTCAAACAAATTTATTACTATTAAATTAAAGATTATATTTTAAGAAACTAAATCAATCTATTTCCTAATAAAGATTTTATATTTTACTAAGTTAAAAACGAAATTATATTTTATAAGGATTATATAATTGAAAAAAATATTTTTTGGGGTGGTTGAAAAATATTCACACAAGATAATCACAAAGATATTCATGAATATATTCATCTTGAATTGGGGTTTTGCTTGACCCATAAAAAACGGTTCAATAAAAAATAAAATATTGTCTTTTATAATGGAAAATATTAAAACTAAAGGATATAATAAAAAAAAGAACGATAAATCAAATTAATAAAAATGATATTTTCTGGACATGATAAATCATATTTTAAAACAATTAATTTTTTTTAAGGCTCATATAATTGAAATAAACAATTTTTCACAAATTATTTTACTAAATAAAAGAATTTTAACTTTTTAAGGGTCGTATAATGGAAATAATATCAAATATATGCATAAATAAAATTTTCTTTAGATAAAATGTATTATAAACAAAATAAGCCAACATAAATCATATAAACTTATTAAAATTACGGGTTAAGACAGGAAAAAATGATTTATAAAATATATAAGTAACATGTTTTCTGAATAAATAAATAAAAAGATATATTTGACAAACACTTTTTAAATCTTAACCTATTCATTTTTCGGTCACATTTTTTACCTCTTATTTGATAAAGGGAAATTAGATCTGACAAACGGGTCAAACGAGTCAGGTTTGAGTTCAGATGGAAAATGGATTTGGGTTAAGCGGGTCGACCATTGGTCGAGTTCGGGTCGGATCAACCCAATGGGTTTCAGATGTTCGATATTTTTATTTTAATAAAGAAAATAAAATTTAAACAATATTTTTATTTATTTAGAAAGAAAATATGTGAAAAGTGGGTCCCTCGATGAGTTTCGAGAAGTATAGATCGATTCAGGTTTGACCCAAATGACTTCATTGTTTGGTAAGCTTTTGACAAGTCTACTTAGGATATAATAACATATAAATTCAATATTTTAATATAACTATTTGATCTGTTTCCCCGTGCTAGAAATATCTATAATGACAAAGAACTTCATCAGTAAATATTTGACGCTAAAAAAGATTAATTTTTTAGAAATTTCAATATTTCTCCTTTGGTAAAATAAAATAATATGATTATTATATCATTAGACAATAAATAACAAAATATCCTAAAAAGGTATTCTTTAGTAGTAACCCAAATTTAAATAATACAATACGAAAATAAAAAAAATCTCAATTTTTACTTTAGATAAAATTAATCTGAACTTTTCAATCAATAAAAAATTAGAACCTCAACTTAAAATTTATAAACCAAAAACAACCAAATTACAATTTCAATTAAATATTTTCTAAATTCGAAGATAAATGTTTTGCAACGTACATAAAACTATTATTATGTGTCATGTTGTTATTGAATTTTCTTTTTTTTTTAATGAAAAAAGTCGTTTGATCTACATTTTGGTCTTCTCATAAAAGTTGGAAATATTTTAATTGGTTTTTCCTAAACAATTAAAGTTTAAGCCTATATTTTTCCCATGTTGTGTATGCATTTAGTATGTTTATGTACTTTATTATTTAATTTTTCAAATTAGATTTAATTCTTTTAAATATATAACAAAATAGTTGAAAACAATAATAGATTTAAAAATTATTATCCGGATTCAAAGTAAAATATAAGTGAAATATACGGGACAATAGATATTACACATTAATTCTAATTCATATTTATAGAAAGATATTCATCAATATATTCATCGTGGGTTGGACTTTTGTTTGGCCCATCGGAAAAAGCCCAATATTAAAGGTCTAATATTAAATCCAAATAGATATACTATGATAAGATAAAAATTTATATATCATTATCACCTTAAGTACTACTCTAACACTCTGTATATACATTAGGAGAAGATAATTAGGTTTAAACATGTGAATAACAAATGTTCACAAGATTAGGTTTATTTGTGCATAATCTTAAGATGAAATTCACGCAAATAGGCACAAGTTAAACCTATACCTCTGTGTACATAGATTTTATATATTGTATATCATGCACATACATATAAACATTTATATACTTTAAATGTACATCTTCTTATTATAATCATAATCATCATAATCATATTCATAATAATGATAGTATATATATAATTTTCGGGGTAAGAAAAAATATCCATCCATTATATTTATCAAGATATTCAACAATGTATTCATCATGATTTTTTAGCTTTTACTTAGCTCACCAATAAAAATCCAATACCGAAATAAAATATTGTTTTTTTATAATTAAAAACAATTAAAAATAAAAGATATAATGAAAAGATAGATATACATTGTTGAAGCTAAATCTAGCATATAATAGCTTTAATTACCGCATTACACGGTTACACCTTATGATTATCATATTTCTCATACTAAAGCTTCAAAAGAGAATTATTTAACGAGAAAAACATTTGAGCTATTGCATTTTCCATTTGAGCCATACATCTTTAACGTTAATTGATTTAGATAGATAAAAAGATGGTACGATTTAGATAGATAAATTTGTTTTTTAGAAGATACAGTTTTATCTTAATCCTATCTTATCCTAATCCTAATCATCATATAATCATAATCATACCATAATATATATAATTTTTGGGGGTGGTTGAAAAATATTCACACAAGATATTCAACAAGATATTAATGAATTTATTCATCTTGCGTTAGACTTTTACATGGCCCACCGAAAAAAGCTCAATATTAAAGCCCACTTAGATTTTTTCTCACTCACCCAAAAAAATACAATATTGAAACAAATATTGTTTTTTATATTTGGAAAATATCAAAACTAAAAGATATAACCAAATTTAAAAGATAAAATATAAAATATAAAAATTGGAAGAAAAAAATTTGAATACATAGAAAAGTGATATTAATTGATAGAATATTTATCAAAAGTAAATATATTATGTTCAACTAAATTTGATCCTAAATGGTGTACGTTCATCTCTTATAAATTTTGTTTTCATTACTGATATTCACATAATATTTTATGTATATCCTAATCATATCATATCATCATAATCATATCATAATCATATCATAGCATCATAATCATAATCATAATCATAATCATAATATATATAATTTTTGGGGGTGATTGAAAAATATTCACACAAGATATTCATGAAGATATTCATGAATATATTCATCTTAGGTTGGACTTTTGCTTGGCCCACCGAAAAAATGTCCATTATTAAAGTTCATATTTTTTTTAAAAACATTCACCTATATTTTTCAAATAAATCTATTCTTATTAAATAAAAGATTATCTTTTAAGAAACTACATCAATCTATTTCCTAATAAAGATTTTATCTTTTATTAATTTAAAATCATATCATATCATAATATATATAATTTTTGGGGGTGATTGAAAAATATTCACACAAGATATTCATGAAGATATTCATGAATATATTCATCTTAGGTTGGACTTTTGCTTGGCCCACCGAAAAAAGGTCCATTATTAAAGTTCATATTTTTTTTAAAAACATTCACCTATATTTTTCAAATAAATCTATTCTTATTAAATAAAAGATTATCTTTTAAGAAACTACATCAATCTATTTCCTAATAAAGATTTTATCTTTTATTAATTTAAAATCATATCATATCATATCATAATATATATAATTTTTGGGGGTGATTGAAAAATATTCACACAAGATATTCATGAAGATATTCATGAATATATTCATCTTAGGTTGGACTTTTGCTTGGCCCACCGAAAAAAGATCCATTATTAAAGTTCATATTTTTTTTAAAAACATTCACCTATATTTTTCAAATAAATCTATTCTTATTAAATAAAAGATTATCTTTTAAGAAACTACATCAATCTATTTCCTAATAAAGATTTTATCTTTTATTAATTTAAAATCATATCATAATATAATTTTTGGGGGTGGTTGAAAAATATTCACACAAGATATTCATGAATATATTCATCTTGTATTGGATTTTTGCTTGACCCAACGGAAAAAAGGTCCATTATTAAAGTTAATATTTTTTTAAAAAAAAATTCACCTATATTTTTCAAACAAATCTATTATTATTAAAAAAAAGATTATCTTTTAAGAAACTACATCAATCTATTTCTTAATGAAGATTTTATTTTTTATTAATTTAAAAACGAAATTATTTTTATAACAATTATATAATTGAAAAAATATTTTTGTGCTTAATATTTTATAAATGTATTAATTTTATAAACGAAATATTCATCATAAAATGGGAAAAATATGTTATAAAGATATTTGTTTATTATCTATTCACAAACATATTCATCAATATATTCACAAAGTTGTTCATCAAACCTATAAGATATACCAAAAAATATTAAAGTTGAAAAAAGATAATAAAATATATTAGGTATAATATTTTTTACACTATATAGATTGTTAGTTGGTAGTTGAAGATTACACTACATCTTTGCAATAACATACCTAAGTTATATTAAATTTGATAAAATAATATTTTTTATACCGTTATAATAAACAATACGTTATTATATCCTTTGTTCATGAATTTTATATTCTCTAGAAATATTATCAAATAAAAATCTTATCAAAAGGGAAATTTTTTTATTCTTTATTAGCCTACTAATAAAATTTCAATATTAAATACATACACGTTTTTCAGTTAGACAGATTAAAAGTTAAATAAACAATCTTATCCTATAAAACAATATATTTTAAAAAGGAAAAAAAATAATTCCATCATTTATAAATATGTTATGAATTCATATCCCATGATACACTCAAATGACAATCAAACAATCTTTTACATGGATATAAAAAACCATATTATCATGATCATCATAATATATCATCATATCATAATATATTCACAACGACCTTCATCAATATATTCATCATAATTTTTTAGCATTTGCTTAGCCTACTGGAAAAAAGCTCCATATTTTTGTATAATAAAAATTTATTTTTATATCAGTTTTCTGAAAAGTTGTATAAAATATACAAAATTCGTTTTTGGATTAAAAAAGACTATGTCAATATATCATATTACCATACATCAATATACAATATATAACATACATTTTGATATTATTAAAGTTGAATGAAATATAGCATATCATATCACATCATATCATAATCCTAATCCTAATCATAATCATAATATATATAATTCTTGGGGCTGGTTGAAAAATATTCACACAAGATAATCACAAAGATATTCATGAATATATTCATCTTGGGTTATGCTTTTGCTTGGACCACCAAAATAAAAGTCTAATATAAAATTTACATTTTTATAAACGAAATTTCCACATATATTTTTCAAACAAATCTGTTACTATTAAATAAAAGATTATCTTTTAAGAAACCCCATCAATCTATTTCCTAATAAAGATTTTATCTTTTACTAAGTTAAAAGCGAAATTATATTTTATAAGGATTAAATAATTGAAAAAATATTTTGGCAGCGGTTGAAAAATATTCACACAAGATAATCACAAAGATATTCGAATATATTCATCTTGGATTGAGTTTTTTCTTGACCCATAAAAAAATATTCAATCCAAAATACAATATTGCCTTTTATAATTGGAAAATATCAAAACTAAATGATATAATAAAAAATATAACTATAAATCAAATTAAGAAAAATGATATTTTGTAAACATGATAAATCATATTTTAATAGAAATAAAAATTTTTAAGTCTCATATAATTGAAATAAATTATTTTAAAAAATAAAAGAATTTTTATTTTTAAGGGTCATTTAACTGGAAATAATATCAAAGATATGCATAAATAAAATTTTCTTTAGATTTTTAGGGGTGATAGAAAAATATACACACAAAATAATCACAAAGATAGTCATGAATATATTCATCTTGGGTTGGGCTTTTGCTTTGGTCACCGGAATAAAAGTCTAATATTAAAGTTTACATTTTTTAAAAAGAAATTTCCACATATATTTTTCAAACAAATCTATTACTATTAAATAAAAGATTATCTTTTAATAAACCTCATCAATATATTTCCTAATAAAGATTTTATCTTTTACTAAATTAAAAACGAAATTGTATTTTATAAGGATTAAATAATTGATTTTTTTTTTTGAGTGGTTGAAAAATATTCACACAAGATAATCACAAAGATATTCATGAATATATTCATCTTGGATTGGGCTTTTTCTTGACCCATAAAAAAAGTTCAATCCAAAATACAATATTATCTTTTATAATTGGAAAATATCAAAACTAAAGGATATAATAAAAATAAATTATTTTAAGAAATAAAAGAATTTTTAATTTTAAGGGTCATATAATTGGAAATAATATCAAAGATATGCATAAATAAAATTTTCTTTAGATAAAATGTATTATAAACAAAATAAGTCAACATGAATCATATCAACTTATTAAAATTACGGGTTACGATAGAAAAAATGATATATAAAATTTATAAGTAACATGTTTTCTTAATAAATAAAAAATAAGAAGAAATATTTGGCAAACACTTTTTAAATCTTAACCTCTTCATTTTTCGGTCACGTTTTTTTCACCTCTTACTTGATAAAGGGAAATTAGGTCTGGCAAATGGGTCAAATGGGTCGGGTTTAGGTTCGGATTGAAACGGGTTCGGGTTAAGCGGGTCGACCATTAGTCGAGTTTCGAGAAGTACGGGTCGGTTCGGGTTTGACCTAAACGGCTTCATTGTTTGGTAAGCTTATAAATTCAATATTTTAATATAACTATTTGATTTGTTTCCCTGTGCTAGAAATATCTATAATGACAAAGAACTTCATCAGTAAATATTTGACGCTAAAAAAGATTAATTTTCATAAATTTCAATATTTCTCCTTTAGTAAAATAAAATTGTATGATTATTATATCATTAGACGATAAATAACAAAATATTCTACAAATGTATTCTTTAGTAGTAACCTAAATTTATATAATACAATACGAAAATAAAAACAAGTATTCTCAACTTTTACTTTAGATAAAAGTAATCTCAACTTTTAAGGCAATAAAAAATTAAGAACCCCAACTTAAAATATATAAACCAAAAACAACAAAATTACCATTTCAATTAAATATTTTCTAAATCTGAAGATGAATGTTTTGCAACATACATGAAACTATTATTATGTGCCATGTTGTTATTGATTTTTCTTAATTTTCAATGAAAAAAGTCGTTTGATCTACATTTTGGTCTTCTGGTAAAAGTTGAAAATATTTTAATTTGTTTTTCCTAAACAATTAAAGTTTAAGCATATATTTTTTCCGTGCAGTGTATGCATTTAGTATGTTTATGTACTGTATTATTTAATTTTTCAAATTATATTTAATTCTTTTAAAGATATAACAAAATAGTTGAACGCAATAATAGATTTAAAAATTATTATCAGGATTCAAAGTAAAATAAAAGTGAAACATACGGGACAATATTACACATACTAATTCATATTTATAGAGTAATAAAATTTTAATTATTAAAATTCAATTGGCCCGTGCGTAGCACGGGCAAGAGGGACTAGTATATATAATTTTTGGGGTTGGTTGAAAAATATTCACAAAAGATATTCACAAAGATATTCATGAATATATTCATCTTGAGTTGAACTTTTGACTTGGCCCACCGAAAAAAAGTTCAATATTAAAGTTTACATTTTTTAAAAGAAATTTTCACATATATTTTTTAAACAAATCTATTATAATAAATAATCATATCATATCATATCATATATCATTTTTGGGGTGCTTGAAATATATTCACACAAGGTAATGGAAAAAAGATATTCACACAAGATAATAAAAGAAGATAGATATTGACAAAAGATATTCACACAAGATAATCAAAAAATATCATTACTCTATTATCTATAGTGACAAAAGATATTTAACAAGATAATCAAAAAATATCATTACGCTATTATCTATAGTGACAAAAGATATTTAACAAGATAATATAAAAAGATAGATAATAACATAGGATATACACACCTAAAAATCTGTTATCTATCTATTATCTATAAAAATAAGATAAGTTTGATAAAAAAAACCAAAAAAACATAACACGTATTACTATATAAATTAAAACCACCGAACATTTCACATTACATATTTTCAACAAAAACTATAAGAAATTCTTTGAACGTAATTATGGATTATAAACAATATGATTATTTATAAGATTCCATATTATCAATCGAAGACGATAGAAAATTAACTAAACATAATTATGGATTTAAAATTATGATTATGGACGCAAATAATAATACGAATTAAATATATCCGAAAATACTATATCTACTAATTCAATTTCAGAAGATACTATATATCGTTAACATCATATAATATATATAGATTTGTAGGAGACAATTTAATTACCTTAAAATTAGATTTTTGGTTAAAAAGTGTAAAAGACGTTTAAAAGGCCCACATAAAATAAAATCCACCAAGGTAAATAATATCAAAGATATGTATAAATATATTTTTTGTTAGATCAAATGTATTATAAAAAAAATAAACCATCATAAATCATATCAAATTTATAAAATTATGGGTTAAGGTAAAAAAACGATTTATAAATTTATAATTAACATGTTTTCTCAATAAATAATTGAACAAAAGATATATATACCAAACACTTTTTAAATCTTAACCATGTCAAATTATTTTTAATTCTTTTAAATATATAACAAAATAGTTGAACGCAATAATAGATTAAAAAATTATAATGAGGATTCAAAGTAAAATATAAGTTACACATACAAAATAATATTACACCTACTAATTCATATTTATAGAGAATTTAATTAATGTTTATTAACTTCATTTGGCCCGTGCTACAACTTTTATTTTCCGCGTGTGGTGTATGCATTTAGTATGTTATGTATATTATCATTTAATATGTCAAATTATTTTTAATTATTTTAAAGATATAACAAAATAGGTGAACATAGTAATAATAGATTAAAAAGTTATAATGAGAATTTAAAGTAAAATATAAGGGAAAACATTACTTCTACTAATTCATATTTATAGATAATTAAATTTTTATTTTTTAAATTCATTTGGCCCGTGCTACATATTCACACAAGATATTCACAAAGATATTCATGAATATATTCATCATAAATTTGGGCTTTTGCTTAGCCTATCAAAAAAGAAGCCCAATATTAAAGTCCACATAAATCTTTTCACTATAATAAATAAATAAATTATATTCTTAAGATTCATAATTGAAAAAATTAGTATTAAAGTTATTCATATATTTTCCTTTACATTTATAACTGTATTGATATTCAAAAAATAGACCTTATTCTTTCATTTTTTTTTTATAGTAGATCTCTTCTATTATATTTTTAAAGAAAACATTGATTTTAAGAAAGATAAAGGAAGGAGATTGGATCAGGTTAGTTTTTTGAAAAAATCGATTTAATATAATCATCATAACACTTAGTGAAAAAAGTTGAAGTATGTGTCTGATACGCTACACTTTGTATGGCGTAACTAGGGGTTATTACATTAGTTTAGGAGTGTTATCACAAGTATTTGGAGCTATTGTTCTGTTCTGAGTTGTTTATGAAGAATTGAAGAAATGAAGACTAGAACCGAGGAAGAAGAGGATCAAAGATTGAAGACATGAAGACTTGAAGACATTCTGCGGAGCAGCGGCGATCGCCACCATCACTATGGCGATCGCCATTCTACAACAGAAGCGTTACATGAGTTCGAGAGATCATGGCGATCGCCATGACTCTACGACGATTGCCATGGGGCGACAGAGACCACGGCTGAGATTTACATGAAGACCGCGGTCGCCAGACATCTATGGCTATCGCCACAACAAGGCCGAAAACATTCCGGACTTTCCTTATTTTCCTTTGTTTGTTTTATTTCTTTTTCCTTATTTTATTATTTCGTTTAGGATATATCTTTTACCTTATATTTTTAGGGTTATTCTCTATTTAAGAGCCCTAGTTCTTTCTATCATCTTTTCCATCATCTTTTCCATGAAACAATTTAGTTTTTGCAACCATGAGCAAAAACTAATCTCCATTATTTTACTTAGCGGTTGAAACCTTCAGTTATTAAGTTGTGAGATTTCTAAACTCTTGTTCTTTTCCTATGGGTTTGTATTAATTCTCTTGTTCTTCATCTATTGATTTCTATTAGTTTTGCTAGCTTGATCACCTAGTTTGATTGATAGTTTTCTATTGCTAGACTAGGAATATACGGTGGAATTCCTTGTCATTGTAGTACTCATATCTGCATGATCTGGTAGTTGATTGCTTTTATGAAAGAGAATTGATTGCATGTTAATACTTGACGGTTGTAAGTTATTGCATGCATCCTTATGATTCTTGTGCCCTTTGCTGCTATTTCATCTAATCTTGAGAGGTTTCCCTGATTGCTGAATAGTAAGTATTATCAGGACCGGTTGGCCTGCTGATATATTAAAGATTGGAATAAGAACATTCCCTAGGATTGAATAGAACTTGAGATAAATCTATGATCAACTTGATTGACTGTTGTGTGGATACTTGCTAGGTGAAACCCCTTCGCATAATATTCTCACCCAAACTTCCTCTGCTTGTTACTGGTTACTTGTGTGTTCTTGCAATCAAACCCCTCCCTTTGGTTACTTGTTACTAGTTGATATTTCACTTGACTGCATTGATTTGGTGTTTTGATTCCCTTGGGTTCGACCTCTACTTACTTGCTATACTCTAGTTAGTGTTTAGGGTTTTCTTTGATTTGTCACTACGACTTTAGCCTCATCAAATTTGGTGTCGTTGCCAGGGATTGAAATTATTCTGATTCTGTGTTGATTGTGAAATTATCAACTGTTTGGTGTGAACCTTTATGGTTCAGACCCGTGCTACTGATTCATCTCTTGTTGCTTTTGACCCAGAGATTGAAAGGACGTTCCTTCAGAACCAAAGAGCAGCTCTGAACCAAGAGAACGAGATGGGTGATCGACATGGACCGCCATTGCCTACTATGAGGCAACTCACTGCCCCAGACTTAAACCAACAACCTTTGGCAGTGAGGTTTCCTGAGATTGAAGAAGGTGTGAATTTTGAATTAAAAGCTGGTTTAATTCATGAGCTACCACACTTCCATGGCTTAGCAGGAGAAGATCCCAACAAACACTTGGCTCAATTCCATGCCATATGTTCTAGTATGAAGCCAAGAGGTGTTACTGAGGAGCATGTCATGCTGAGAGCTTTCGGATTTACTCTGAAAGACGCTGTGAACGATTGGCTCTATTATCAAGCTCCGGGAAGTATTGATACATGGGCTAAGATGAAAAAGGTCTTTTTAGAGAAATATTTTTCAGCTACAAAACTGAGCAGCTTGAAGAAGGAGATCACGAATCTTCAACAACATTCAACTGAGAGTCTCTATGAGTATTATGAGAGATTCAAGAAGCTTTGCTCAAGCTGCCCATTCCATAGTTATACTGACCAAGATCTCCTTATGTACTTATTTAGTGGCCTGATTGATGAGGATCGTCGAATGGTGAATGCATCATGTGGAGGTAACTTTTTAAGATTGACTATACCTCAGGCTAATGAAATGTTTGAGGAATTAGCTGAGAGCTCAAGGCAGTTTGGTAGCAGGCAAAGAACACAGTCAGTAAGTTCACTTGATTCCGCTAAAATTCAAAGTGATATGAATGAACTAAAAGATATGATGAAGTCTTTTATGCTGAAAAGTGATTCTCCCCAATGCTGAGGTAAACGCTGTTGGTGGATGGCAACCAAGGCCAAGGTATGATTCTCATAATATTAATTATCAGCTACCTAGACCTCATAATTCTATGACTGTTGAAGATATGATCAAGTCCTTAGCTCAGACTGTTATGCAACAAAATGCTAAGACGGAATCAAGCATCCAAAATCTTGAAAATCAGTTGGGACAGATTGCTCAAGTTGTGAGTAAATTAGAGGCCAGGGAACCGGTAAGAAACCCGAGAGAGAACGTCAGTGCAATGTTCTTGAGGAGCGGAAAAACTTATGACGACTGTTCTGTGCCAAAACCGTGATCGCCAGATCTGAGTGGCGATCGCCATGAGATTACAGAGAGCAAAACAAGGTCTGCATCCCGACCGCGATTGCCATGCCACTCCAGAGGCTGATGGTGATTTCGACAATAATCCGCGATTGCGGATTGATACCCGCGATCGCGAGTCTTCTGCAGAAACATACTTCTCTCGACCGCGATCGCCAGTTGTTGATGGCGATCGCCGGGAGACCCCTGAGTACATTGACGATTATGTTCGTCCAAATTTCCCCCCTCTGTTCTCTCAGAAGCCTGTTGCTCCCTTTCCTGAGGCATTGAAGGATACTCAAAGGCTGGATGACGACAAAGAAATCTTCGAAACCTTTAGTAGGTGTGAGGTAAACATTCCTTTGCTCAAACTTGTTAAAAGTATTCCTAGATTTGCTATGTTTTTGAAAGCAGTTTGCACTATCAAGAGAAATCAAAAACTGAAAGGAAAGAAGAAAGTTGAAATAAGTGAACAAGTTTCTGTTGTGCTTCAAAAACGCATGCCTAAGAAATGTGATGATCCATGCATATTTAGCATTCCATGTGTGATTGGTGAAACTAAATTTGACAAAGCCATGCTAGATTTAGGTGCATCAATCAATGTTTTGCCTTACTCTTTGTATGAATCACTAGGCTTAGGACCTTTGCATAAAACAGGAACTGTTATTCAACTTGCTGATAGGTCCACTGTATACCCAAAAGGGGTTGTTGAGGATGTTCTCGTTATGGTTGGTGATCTGATTTTTCCTGCTGATTTCTTTGTGTTGGATATGGAGCATGCTAATAATGTCACACCTATACTGTTAGGTAGACCTTTCATGAAAACTGCACAAACGAAAATTGATGTTAATAGTGGGACTCTCTCTATGGAGTTTGATGGGGATAAGGTAGAATATAATATTTATGACATGGATCCCATTGATAAGAATTCTCTATGTGCTATTGATGTGATTAAGCCTACTTGTAAGGATGAATTACAACCTGTTTTAGAAAATATCTTAGAGCCCCCAAAAGTAGATGCTGTTTTATCTACTAACATGCAGGAGTGTCAGGCTAAGCCAGAGCCTAAAGGTAAGCTTTCTTCACATCCTCTGGGCAATCGCCCTTCATTACTGACCTCGCCAGGCGAGATACCATTGATGTCTAGTGTGCAGGCACTTGACATTGAGCTTAAACAGCCGCCTGATACGGTCAAGGAGGAGAAAGTGAATGAAACCACCTTCATTGCTAAAGACAAGGTGGTCAAGGTAAGAGGGACGAGATTCAAGGCGTTCCATGAGTGGTTCAAGAGAGAATTCAGACAAGAGACGGTTTTCACAAAGCCAAATGGCGTTAGTTAAATCTCTTGAGTTTCATGTCGAGCCACGACATAAAATAAGGCGCTACTCGGGAGGCAACCCGAGGTTTGAGTTTGTTTTTATTTGTTTTGTTCGGTTTAATTTTCTTTTTAGTTTTTCTATGGACAGGAGGAAATCACCGAAGCTTAGGGTCACCTACAGTCAGTAGCCAATCTCGCTGTAAGTCTTCTCTCCGGTCAAAAAAAAAAAAAACCGAAAATCTGAAAATCATTCTGAGAAAAAAAAATAGAGTGCAGAAAAAAAAAATGAGAGAAAAGAAAGTAAGGAGTTGTATTACATCAAGTTTGGTTTCATTAGTACTATCATTCTAGATCTACATTCGCTGGAGCTTAGCTTGTTGGTAACCATGTTCTTTGCAAGGAGTTGATTTGTTTGCGTCACCTTCTACATTGGAGGTATTCTATCTTTTGCTTTAGATGAGCTATGCATTATTGGATTACATTTAGTGCTCATCTAGTTTCTCATTCTACCACACTTTGAGTTTTATTGGAGGAAGGTCATCCGACCTTGTATGTGAGTCTTCTGTCTCCTTCCCTGGGTTCGTTTTTATGTCTTCCATACAAGGTCATCCGACCTTGTATGTGAGTCTTCTGTCGCCAGGAATTTCACATGTAATTATTTGGGTGTTGGTTGTACCTGCATGACTTAATGAATATATTGTATGAAAAAGCCACAAAAATTGAAAAAAGGCATACAAAATCCTTGGATAGCAAGTTCTATGCAATAAGAAGGTGGCTTGACCGGCATTAGGCTGGGGCAAAAATAAGTCTTGAGTGATGTGAGTTTTGTGAGCCTGGAACAATTATTGAGTGGTTGGGATGATAACCCGAAAGGGCGCCCAAGCAAGATGAGTGTTATAAAAATTTAAAAAAAAGAAGAGATTGAGTGTTTTAGGATCATTATCATCTTGGCGTTATGGTGACATAAGAAGGAGGCGTATAGGAGGATTCGGGTAGGCCACTTGGAGGAATAAGGTGTAATTCTGGGTATGTGCTTATTTTATCACATTGTTCTTGATGTTGTGTTTTGTATGTTTGAAGGAGCTTATTGAGTATGTAATCACTAGGACATATTCTTGTACTTCGTGAGGCTTTGGGCATTTTTTATTGTACGAGTAGCTTTTCTGTAAGTTACTCGGGACGAGTAAAAGTCTAAGTATGGGGGTATTTGATACGCTACACTTTGTGTGGCGTAACTAGGGGTTATTACATTAGTTTAGGAGTGTTATCACAAGTATTTGAAGCTATTGTTATGTTCTGAGTTGTTTATGAAGAAGTGAAGAAATGAAGACCAGAACCGAAGAAGAAGAGGATCAAAGATTGAAGACATGAAGACTTGAAGACATTCTGCGGAGCAGCGGCGATCGCCACCATGACTATGGCGATCGCCATTCTACAACAGAAGTGTTACATGAGTTCGAGAGATCATGGCGATCACCATGACTCTACGGCGATCGCCATGGGGCGACAGAGACCACGACTGAGCTTTACATGAAGACCGCGATCGCCAGGCATCTATGGCGATCGCCACAACAAGGCCGAAAACATTCCGGACTTTCTTTATTTTCCTTTGTTTGTTTTATTTCTTTTTCCTTATTTTATTATTTCATTTAGGATATATTTTTAGGGTTAGTCTCTATTTAAGAACCCTAGTTCTTTCTATCATCTTTCCCACCATCATCTTTTCCATCAGACAATTTAGTTTTTGCAACCATGAGCAAAAACTAATCTCCATTGTTTTACTTAGCGGTTGAAACCTTCAGTTATTAAGTTGTGAGATTTCTAAACTCTTGTTCTTTTCCTATGGGTTTGTATTAATTCTCTTGTTCTTCATCTATTGATTTCTATTAGTTTTGCTAGCTTGATCACCTAGTTTGATTGATAGTTTTCTATTGCTAGACTAGGAATATACGGTGGAATTCCTTGTCATTGTAGCACTCATATCTGCATGATCTGGTAGTTGATTGCATTTATGAAAGAGAATTGATTGCATGTTAATACTTGACGGTTGTAAGTTATTGCATGCATCCTTATGATTCTTGTGCCCTTTGCTTCTATTTCATCTAATCTTGAGAGGTTTCCCTGATTGCTGAATAGTAAGTATTATCAGGACCGGTTGACCTGCTGATATATTAAAGATTGGAATAGGAACATTGTAACGCCCCAAAAAAATTTCACTTAATGGGGGGTCACAGCGCCAGGAATTTCCGGCAGAAATTCCCTTAGGCTTTCTAAAAAAAAATATTCAACCTGTAGGACATAAACTAGCAGCTTTCAATCACAAGATAAACCTGGTTCAAACAACCACTTCCAAAGAGAGAACATATATACATGGGTCGGCGTTCACAAACGCTACAACGACCCGTCAAAACCAGCTTGGTACAACCAAGCACAACCATCCAACACGAGTCTCACCAGAAGACATTTCAAAAAAAACAAAACAGTAACACACACATAAAAACAAACCAGCAGAAATTAAACCCATCCTAACTGTCGCATCACGTCGCACGTTCACCTCCACGCTCCGATACTACCTGCGTACCTGGTCATGTCAAAAACACAACCAGTTCCCCCACCGAAATGGGGGTTAGTCTCCAACCAGACTAGCAAGTATATAAGCAAATTAATTACGTAGAATAGCATAAATAAAGGAATTAGAATAAGCAGATACCACAAAGTACATTACAAAGCAAACAAGTATGTAAGAGACTATACATACAACATCACATAGTAAACCAAAAGAAGGAACTTTTACGAAAACGCTTTTGAAAACATGACCAAGCCTGTCTTGGCCACGAAGGTACCTTCTAACCCAAAACTATGGGTAAAAACCTTTACCTGCCGGAGGGACACGGTATCGTTAGCTAGACGAACCCCCCCTACCACGACACAAGTAAAGCACCTTCCATGATCCACCCGAACACCGGGAAGCGATCAAGGAATGATTTTAAAAACCATTTACATGCTAAGCGGGGGTCGGAACAATCCTTACCCGCACAAATCATATCCACAAGTGTTGTCACTTCTCAACGAAATCAATAAAACGAGTATTTCATAAACAAACATATCCACGATGTCTACACACAAATAATACTAATTCTATCATGGAAGAATACCAAATTACCAATATCACTTCATATACAAATGCATATCAAGATACAAAGTCAAGGAACAAACATTATTCATATGTAATGCATTTACGGTTTCATGCATAATCCAATAGCCTATATTTATATCAATCACGTAAGTAATCGCAAATAACTTGCCTCGACAAGTCTCGAATGTAAAGAAACTGATGAGCTATCACCTCAGACGTGACCTTAACTCAACTCAACTTGGCGAGATTCCCGAATCTGCATACAAAACGATTTTGGCCATAACTTTCATTATACAACTCGGAATTGAATTCCGCAAAATCCCGGACGCTCGTATGAAAGTCCTCTATTTACTGAATCAGTCCCTTAATTTTTCATAAATACAGAACGAGGACGATATTTCCAGAAGTGAACAATTCAGCCCTAACTTCACTAGTTTTACCTCCAAACCTCAAATCCAATCCATCCATGCTTCTATTATCATCAAACCACCTCTAATAACTCATGATTGACATACAAATTCAGACTTGACATACACATGAACAATTCTTGAAATTTTGGGGAAAACCTAAACCAAGCTTTCCTTGAGCTTTCTTATACCAATATGTCTTCCTTGCCTTACCAATAGCATGCTTTTGACATAAGGAACTCAAATCCAACATCAACATAACATGGCAGCCACATGAATTAGCTAGGAAGATTTTACCATGACAAGGGAGAGCCAAAGAGAGAAATTCTTACCTTAGTTGAGATAACCACTTGATTTTGATATGAACCCCTTGGAAAACTTGTGTTTTGATGAAGAAATGAGCTAGAATATGGAGGAGGAGTGAAGGAGATAAGTAATGGTAGGAGTAGGAGATGGTGTGCTAAAAAAAACGGTGGCAGTGAAGGAGGCTTAAGCTTAATGGTGAAGTCTTGGAAAATATATTAATAAATGAGCTAAGTGGAGTATATATATATATACTAATGAGATGAGATGGTAAACCGACATATATAATGAAAGGAAAATTAAAAGGTTAAGGAAATGAGTTTAATTAAGTTATGTGAACGAGGGCTTAATAATGAACGGATAAAAGAAAGTTGGTTTATATAATTAAGCTCGGGAAATATTATAATAATGTCTGCTTAATAAGTATTAGGATATTACAGATATTAACTTTATAAAAATATAAAAATCAGACTAATCCTTGCGAAAATAATTATGATGTCGTACATAAATCATGTACGTTTTGCGAGACAATAAGATTTCAAGAATCGCGAAAATAAAACATACTTGCGTCTTTTATCAAAATAATCTATAAATACATATTATGTTTATCAAAATAAAATTTCTGAAACAGAAACTAAGGTGGTATTACACTCCACCCCCCTTATAAAAAGTTTCGTCCTCGAAACTAGGATTCAAAGAGGTTTGGATATTTCTCTCGCATGCTGGCTTCTGTCTCCCATGTGGCTGCATCAGTACCATGTTTTGACCATAACACCTTCACTAGCGGAATTACTTTATTCCTCAACTGCCTTTTTTCATAAGCAAGTATTTTGATCGGTTCCTCCTCATACGTGCAATCTCCCTCAAACACAATATCCTCATACTTGATTACATGGGAAGGGTCGGGAACATATTTCCTTAGCTGGGAAACATGGAATACACTATGCACCCGACTCATAATTGGGGGTAGGGCAAGCCGATAGGCTGATGCTCCAACCTTATCCAAGATCTCAAAAGGACCCACATATCGAGGACTTAGCTTGCCCTTCTTGCCAAATCTGAATACGCCCTTAGTAGGTGAAACGCGAACAAACACATGGTCACCTACTTTGAATTCCAGTGGTCTACGACGAATATCTGCATAAGATTTCTGACGGCTTTGTGCTGTTAACATCCTTTGCCTTATCAGGGCTACTTCTTCTTGTGTCTTCCTTAAAATATCTGGGCTCGTGAAGCTTGTTTCTGATAAGTCATCCCAGCATAGCGGTGATCGACATCTACGACCATACAAGGCTTCATACGGGGCCATTTCAATTGATGCTTGCCAACTGTTATTATAAGTAAATTCTACCAATGGTAACTTAGCTTCCCACTTACCTGGCCAGTCCAATACACACGCTCTTAAAATGTCCTCGAGAGTTTGTATAGTTCTCTCCGTTTGACCGTCAGTTTGTGGGTGGAAAGCAGTACTGAACCTCAACTCAGTTCCCATGGCTGCATGTAGTGACTTCCAGAAATGTGACACAAAGCGTCCATCACGATCAGACACTATAGTCTTGGGAATACCATGCAGACGTACAATTTCTTGAATATATACTTCAGCAAGTCTATCTGGTCCCCAAGTTTTCTTAATAGGAAGAAAATGAGCAGATTTAGTCAATCGGTCTACTATGACCCAGATGGTGTCCATGCCTCTTGACGTTGGGGGCAATCCCGACACAAAGTCCATGGATATATCGTCCCATTTCCATTCTGGAATTGGTAATGGTTGTAATTCTCCAGCCGGTCTTTGATGTTCAATCTTCACTTGCTGACATGTAAGACATTTAGCTACAAATTCAGCGACCTCTCTTTTCATATTACTCCACCAGAAATTCTTTTTGAGGTCCTTATACATCTTATTAGCTCCAGGATGAATCGAATATGGCGAAGCATGGGCCTCTTTCAAAATCATGGTCTTTATTTCATCGTCTCCAGGCACACATATTCGGTTCTTGAACCTAAGGATCCCGTCATCATGAACAATAAAGCCCGGAGACTTACCTTGAAGGATGCCATCCTTGATCTTGTTCAATACGAGGTCATCAACCTGCTTCTGCTTAATTGCCTCAAATAAAGATGATTCGATCTCCAAGAAATAAAGTTGCCCTTGGTTCTTCTGAAACCTGACCTCGATCTCATATCGAGTCAATTCTCTCTGCAATTCTGGTTGCAGTGTTAGGCATGCAATCATAGTCTCTTGGGTTGACTTCCTACTTAGTGCGTCGGCCACCACATTGGCTTTGCCTGGATGATATAATATCTCAATATCATAATCTTTCAACAGCTCCAACCATCTTCTCTGCCTCATGTTCAATTCCTTCTGAGTGAAGATATACTTCAAACTCTTATGGTCAGTGTAAATCTGGCAACTCGCCCCATAGAGATAATGTCTCCAGATCTTCAAAGCAAAAATCACAGCTGCAAGTTCTAAATCATGAGTAGGGTAGTTTACTTCATGGGTCTTTAATTGACGGGAAGCGTATGCGATTACCCTACCATGTTGCATCAAAACACAATCAAGGCCTTGTTTCGAGGCGTCACTATATATAACAAAGCCTTCAGTTCCCTGGGGTAATGCTAATACGGGTGCACTGGTAAGTCTTTTCTTAAGCTCTGCAAAGCTCTCTTGACACTGTTTGTCCCATTCAAACTTCTTTGCCTTTCGTAACAGATTAGTGAGTGGTTGGGCGATCTTGGAAAAGCCTTCCACAAACCTACGATAATATCCTGCCAAGCCTAAGAAACTCCTTACTTCCTTCACATTCTTTGGTGGCATCCATTCAGCTACTGCTTGGATCTTCTGTGGGTCAACCTTTACTCCTTCATGAGAAACTATGTGACCTAGGAATGCCACTTCAGTCATCCAGAAATCACACTTTGATAGTTTAGCAAACAACCGTTGTTGCCTCAATATACTGAGAACTGTTCTGAGATGCTCTACATGCTCTTCTCTACTTCGGGAGTAAATCAGAATATCATCTATAAAGACCACGACAAATTGGTCCAAATATTGGATGAAAATACGGTTCATTAATTCCATGAATGCAGCTGGAGCATTAGTTAGTCCAAACGGCATCACCACAAACTCATAGTGACCATACCTTGTACGGAATGCCGTCTTAGCAATATCTTCTTCTCGAATCCTTAACTGATGATAGCCTGATCTTAGATCAATTTTTGAGAAAACAGTTGCACCCTGCAATTGATCTAATAGGTCATCTATCCGAGGCAATGGATATTTATTCTTGATTGTCACCTTATTCAATTCTCTATAATCAATGCAGAGACGTAAGGAACCATCCTTCTTTTTTACGAACAACACTGGTGCACCCCACGGAGATGCACTCGGTCTAATGAATCCCTTCTCCATCAGTTCTTCAAGTTGCTTCTTCAGTTCTAGCATTTCCGGTGGTGCCATTCTATAAGGCGCCCTAGACACTGGAGCCGTTCCCTGCTCAACCTCGATTGCAAAATCCACATCTCTATGAGGAGGTAGATCCATTAAATCTTCTGGGAATACGTCTGAGAATTCACAAACAATGGGAATTTCTGATAATTCAGGCTTTTCTTTTTCCTTTTCCAAGGCATAACACATGTATCCTTGACATCCCTTCCTTAATAGCTTCAAGGCTTCCATTGCACTAATAATTAACCCAACTTTACTAGGGTCACGTCCCTGAAACAACAACGTTAAGCCATCCTTGGCGGTGAGTGTGACAGTTCTCTTACGCAGGTCCATCACCGCCCCATGATGTACAAGCCAGTCCATACCCAAAATCACATCATAATGTTGTAAGTTGATTTCAATCAAATCAGCTTCCCACTCCTGATCACCGATACGAATGGGACAACTCCTAAACTCACGGTTTCCCACAAGCTTACTACCATTTGGTAATCCAACAATAAAAGACTCACAATCAAGAGCACAAGTAAGACCGAGCCTTTTCACACACGTCTCAGAGATAAAAGAATGGGTGGCACCGGTATCAAATAATATGCACACAGGTTGAGAGTGAATGTGGAGCGTACCTGCAACTACAGATGCATTAGGTTCTTCAGTTCTCATTTCATAAACATGACCCTTTGCCTTAGATCCTCCTGAAGATTGTTGAGATTGAGGTGGAGTTGGGCGGGGTTGTTTTTGAGAATATGATTGTGTTGGACGAGGTTGGTGACTCTGTCCTCGTGGTCCCATTACAGAAGTCTGTGACCTGGTAGGGTTCGCCTTCTCTCTCCCACAGTAAATGGAAAGGTGACCCTTCTCGCCACAATTGTAACACTCCTTGGGCTCCCTTGGACAATCAGCTTTATAATGTTGATTGCTATTGCAGTTATGGCAGTGGTAATCCTTAGGTGGAACTCTGTCTTGATTACGAAAACCCTGAGACCCGAAAGCTTGATCAGTCTTTGCCTGAGGAGGGAATCTCCTTGGAACATCAGTTCTGGCACCAAAGGGGGTTGATTGAGTCTTCTGTTTCTTATAGCTTGAAGTCAGGAGCTTCTCATCTTCAAGTTTCCTCTCGACTTCTAATGCCTTATCATAATATTCCTCCAAGGTAGCACATGAACATCCCGACATATAAGTCCTGACCCGCGGAGGTATCCAGGGCTCAAAATAAAAGATTTTGTCCCTCTCATTATGAACCGCTGCTGATGCATAGCGAAGAAGCTGGTGATATCTTACGCTTGCTTGTGCTACTGGCATCCCTTGAGAAGGTGGGTGTAAAAACTCCTGGTATTTCTGTCTCTGGAGGGACATTGGATAGAACCTAGCATGAATCTTCTCCTTGAAATTCTCCCAACTCATTACTCCTTCTGTAGGCTTAACCGTGTCCCACCAGTCATCGGCATCTTTTGCAAGATAAAATGAAGCATTCGATACTTTTTGCTCTACTGGACACCCGACTCTATCAAGGAGCTTTTCCATCTGCTTGAGCCAATGTTCAACTTCTACTGGCTCCCCAGTTCCATCATAAGTTGGTGGCTTCAGCTTCTCTAATGCCATTACTATACTAACAACATCCCTCCTTCTATCATTTGGAGGTATTCCTGGAGTTAAAGGCGGCTGATTTTGTACTTGTGGAGGAACTGTTTGGGCATATGCTGCTTGCATCGCCTGCCCAATCATCTGTTGAAGAGCAGTGTACAGTTCAGTATTAATTCCAGCTGGCATACTAGCCGGTACTGGTGCACCTGGAGAAATAGGAGGAACTACTCGTGGACCCTCGGGTTGCACCTGTTGAGGGACATTCCTTTCAGCCACTCTTGGATTGGGACCCATCTGACTTTCTATGTCCTCCATCGGGGGTATATCTGTGTGGCTATCCCTAGAAACCTCTGGTGGTACCCCGTGAAACTTACGAGGCCGACCTCTGCCACGGGTACCTCTACCAGACATCTGCACAACCAGATGTTAATTCAAACATGCACACATAGACATATAACCTTGTACACATATGTAATATTTAAGAACTTATTGATTTAGAGACTACACCTGGAGATGACAATGCGACGTGTGCGATGCTGACATTACCCATTCCCAAAAAATAGAAACCTAGGCTCTGATACCAACTTCTGTAATGCCCCAAAAAAATTTCACTTAATGGGGGGTCACAACGCCAGGAATTTCCGGCAGAAATTCCCTTAGGCTTTCTAAAAAAAAATATTCAACCTGTAGGACATAAACTAGCAGCTTTCAATCACAAGATAAACCTGGTTCAAACAACCACTTCCAAAGAGAGAACATATATACATGGGTCGGCGTTCACAAACGCTACAACGACCCGTCAAAACCAGCTTGGTACAACCAAGCACAACCATCCAACACGAGTCTCACCAGAAGACATTTCAAAAAAAACAAAACAGTAACACACACATAAAAACAAACCAGCAGAAATTAAACCCATCCTAACTGTCGCATCACGTCGCACGTTCACCTCCACGCTCCGATACTACCTGCGTACCTGGTCATGTCAAAAACACAACCAGTTCCCCCACCGAAATGGGGGTTAGTCTCCAACCAGACTAGCAAGTATATAAGCAAATTAATTACGTAGAATAGCATAAATAAAGGAATTAGAATAAGCAGATACCACAAAGTACATTACAAAGCAAACAAGTATGTAAGAGACTATACATACAACATCACATAGTAAACCAAAAGAAGGAACTTTTACGAAAACGCTTTTGAAAACATGACCAAGCCTGTCTTGGCCACGAAGGTACCTTCTAACCCAAAACTATGGGTAAAAACCTTTACCTGCCGGAGGGACACGGTATCGTTAGCTAGACGAACCCCCTACCACGACACAAGTAAAGCACCTTCCATGATCCACCCGAACACCGGGAAGCGATCAAGGAATGATTTTAAAAACCATTTACATGCTAAGCGGGGGTCGGAACAATCCTTACCCGCACAAATCATATCCACAAGTGTTGTCACTTCTCAACGAAATCAATAAAACGAGTATTTCATAAACAAACATATCCACGATGTCTACACACAAATAATACTAATTCTATCATGGAAGAATACCAAATTACCAATATCACTTCATATACAAATGCATATCAAGATACAAAGTCAAGGAACAAACATTATTCATATGTAATGCATTTACGGTTTCATGCATAATCCAATAGCCTATATTTATATCAATCACGTAAGTAATCGCAAATAACTTGCCTCAACAAGTCTCGAATGTAAAGAAACTGATGAGCTATCACCTCAGACGTGACCTTAACTCAACTCAACTTGGCGAGATTCCCGAATCTGCATACAAAACGATTTTGGCCATAACTTTCATTATACAACTCGGAATTGAATTCCGCAAAATTCCGGACGCTCGTATGAAAGTCCTCTATTTACTGAATCAGTCCCTTAATTTTTCATAAATACAGAACGAGGACGATATTTCCAGAAGTGAACAATTCAGCCCTAACTTCACTAGTTTTACCTCCAAACCTCAAATCCAATCCATCCATGCTTCTATTATCATCAAACCACCTCTAATAACTCATGATTGACATACAAATTCAGACTTGACATACACATGAACAATTCTTGAAATTTTGGGGAAAACCTAAACCAAGCTTTCCTTGAGCTTTCTTATACCAATATGTCTTCCTTGCCTTACCAATAGCATGCTTTTGACATAAGGAACTCAAATCCAACATCAACATAACATGGCAGCCACATGAATTAGCTAGGAAGATTTTACCATGACAAGGGAGAGCCAAAGAGAGAAATTCTTACCTTAGTTGAGATAACCACTTGATTTTGATATGAACCCCTTGGAAAACTTGTGTTTTGATGAAGAAATGAGCTAGAATATGGAGGAGGAGTGAAGGAGATAAGTAATGGTAGGAGTAGGAGATGGTGTGCTAAAAAAAACGGTGGCAGTGAAGGAGGCTTAAGCTTAATGGTGAAGTCTTGGAAAATATATTAATAAATGAGCTAAGTGGAGTATATATATATATACTAATGAGATGAGATGGTAAACCGACATATATAATGAAAGGAAAATTAAAAGGTTAAGGAAATGAGTTTAATTAAGTTATGTGAACGGGGGCTTAATAATGAACGGATAAAAGAAAGTTGGTTTATATAATTAAGCTCGGGAAATATTATAATAATGTCCGCTTAATAAGTATTAGGATATTACAGATATTAACTTTATAAAAATATAAAAATCGGACTAATCCTTGCGAAAATAATTATGATGTCGTACATAAATCATGTACGTTTTGCGAGACAATAAGATTTCAAGAATCGCGAAAATAAAACATACTTGCGTCTTTTATCAAAATAATCTATAAATACATATTATGTTTATCAAAATAAAATTTCTGAAACAGAAACTAAGGTGGTATTACAAACATTCCCTAGGATTGAATAGAACTTGAGATAAATCTATGATCAACTTGATTGACTGTTGTGTGGATACTTGCTAGGTGAAACCCCTTCGCATAATATTCTCACCCAAACTTCCTCTGCTTGTTACTGGTTACTTGTGTGTTCTTGCAATCAAACCCCCCTGGTTACTTGTTACTAGTTGATATTTCACTTGACTGTATTGATTTGGTGTTTTGATTCTCTTGGGTTCGATCTCTACTTACTTGCTATACTCTAGTTAGTGTTTAGGGTTTTCTTTGATTTGGCAGTACGACTTTAGCCTCATCAGTATCTTATAATTGTCTATGCATTTGATATATTTACATATTATTATCATATTTAATTTTTCTATTAATAGCCTTTTTATATATAGTAATCTATAAATAGTAGGCCACTATTAGATACAGAAATCGTTGTTCTACTATATATCTCAAGCCTCTATAGCTAATCAGCTTATATGACCAATTTATCATGTATATAGGTACAATATTTGTTATAGAACTACAAACATTGTAATAAGAATCATTAATGGATAAATCACTCAATCATACGGCGTACCGTATGTATATCACTAACCAAGTCACGTCATCATAATCCAATCATATCATATCATAATCTATCCTAATCCTAATCGCAATCATATATATATATATATATATAATTTTTTTGGGTGGCTGAAAAATATTTACCCATTATATTCATCTAGATATTCATTATAATTTTAGACTATTACTCGGCCCATCGGATAAAAAGTCCAATTCCGGATAGTCTACATAGATATTTTTATTATATTAAATAAACAAAACTATATCCTAAATGTAACGCCCCAAATAATAATACTTGGGAAGTTACAGCGCCAGAAATTTCCTTAAGAAACTTCCCTCAGGCTAAAGATATCAACCATGCTAATAAACATAATCTAAACATATATCATACAAGGCTACCAAAGCCATCAAAATATCAACTTGTTCGATACTTAACATCCATCAAATACGCCTAAAGTAATTAAGTCAAAGTTAATATTTATTTAAACCTTCAAATATACACAAAACATAAACCATATCCCATCCTAACTTCAGCCACGTGTCGCCTGGTCAGCTCCACGATCTAGTCCAACATGTTACCTGGTTATGAAAAACACAACCAAAAGTCCCCATACAAATGGGGGTTAGTCCACAACCGGACTAGCAAGTCATCAATAAATGTATATGAACATAGCATAAATAAAAGATTCACAATCCACGAATATCGACCACATTATGTTGGTGCATGGAATGGATTCATCGGTCATGGGCCACTATCCCCTTTTTTATGAACGTGTATCATACCAACTGTACATCACCAATATGCTAGAATTTAATATTCATCCACACTCAATCAATATATAATCATTGGAAGGGAAAACACACGCGTTATCCATGAAATGGAAGCATTAATCATAAATAGTTATGTCACATACGAACACAAAATCTACCAATTAAAAACAAAAGATGTCAAGTACCTAATACTCAGCAAGCAAAATGATCAACGCATAACCATGATAAAGGAATTCACAGATGTCGTCCATGAGCTCAACTTAAATTCAAAGCATAAATCAACATTCCAAATTCATACCCGGGTACGCGGTTTTATGAAAACTTCATAAAAACGGAAAACCGACTTTGTTTAAATAAGAAGGGTTGAAATCGACTAAAACATGCCCGAGCCTGTCTCGGACACGAAGGTACCTTCTAATTCTCAAACCTGAGAAAACGAATCCTTTACCAATGGGAAGAGGAGGCATCACAGGCCAAGTGACCCTTCCTTCCTGAACATTGGCAAAGTACCTCTCGACCCACTTAACCAAGTCAAGTCGAGGAGGCTCTCATAGCCGTCAACAAGGAAAACCAGTTTGCCATTAAGCGGGAATTGGAACAATCCTTACCCGCATTAATCCCAATTTATAAAAGTCATATTATGAAAACAACCCATTTCAACGGCATAAGACTTGGACATCTATGCCTGAATCACTTTCAACAAGTATGCATACACGGCACAAGCAACACCATACGTCATATACCCAACGTTTCTACAAATAGATTCATCAACACACATCCAAAAGATGGATTCTCACAGCTTGCTAGAGCCATACACCATGACACAAACCAACTCTTACCAACATTCAAGCATCATTCATATACTTATAAGCATTGTCATAGTTCATCAATCATAATCGCCCAACACAAACATAATGGTCAATCCAATATTTAACACTTAAACTCTAAATTAAATATATCTAACATCCAAGTAAATTTAAGCAAGGCAATGTGATGATAGAAATTATAATTAGCATATACTAACAAGTCCTATGCACGATCATCAAACAATCATAATTGGGATATTCATGTAAAATCGGGAATCCAAAATTTATACTAAGTTCATAAAATTCATGATAACTTGCCTTAGAGAAGTTCAACACAAGAAATCCTCGTATCGCAATCTCCTATTCAGCCTTTTCCTCCGACTCTGCGTAGTCGGCGTGAACTCTAGTTCAAACCGCCACTTATGAAGACAACCAAATATTTTTATCTGCTAAAGAATATGCCCAGAAATTCCAGAACTGAAACATGATGTCTAAGCTTCGAACTTTCGCTTCCAACTTCCAAATCCAATGCAATTAAACAATTGCATTAATTGGCAAGGAGGGTGAAAGCTGGCTGAGGTGGCTCAGAGGAAGCGCCGCTGCGTTGCACAACCAAGTTGCTGCGCAGAGGCCTCGCTGGGCTGGAATGAGGAACTGCGATGGTGCGAGGACGGGCAGCCAACGGTGGAGGTGGTGGCCACTGTTACGACATCTGAGACGAGCTGCACGATCAGCTGCTGCGCAGAGAGACACTCAACGCGAACTGCTGCGCAGAGGAGGGCGAGACCAAGGCTGAGCTGCACGGCTGGGCTTGGTTGTTGTACGGGTTGAGCTCAGGTGGCTAGAACAAAGAGTGGAGCAAGATGGAAGAAGGTGCAGCGTGAAGGAGAATGAAGTTGGAAACCAAGGAGGCTACAGGAAGGTTCGAGAGTGAAGGAGGAGATATAGTACAGAAGCTCATAAATTAATTGAGGAAGAGAAATCTAGAAGGAGGAGGTGGGGTCCATGGGAGAAAATAAAAAAACAATTTACCGGAGTAGATAAAATACTTAAATCAATCTTAGATGCCGGTTTCTAAAAATCTCGATAAAACGCGATGAGTCCTGAGAATTCAATGATCACCCAATTAGTCGAACTGGACAAGGAATATGAAATTTCCAACTGGAATACATAAATGTTACGAAGTAATTCGTAAGCTTCCAAAACAAATGAAGTCCAACATTCCTATGCGTATAACTAATAACAAGTTTGATAATATTGTCGATAATAGGACCCGAGTAACATACGGGGCATTTCATTCTCCCCTCCTTGAAAAGAGTTTCGTCCTCGAAACGAAGCCTTGAATAAGAACGGTATTTCTTCCTCATGTCTGCTTCTCATAATTAATTCCAATACGGATAGTTTTACTTCTAGGGATTACAGTTGCCAATGTTTCTTTGAAAACCTTACTTCAATTTCATATCGAATCAATTCTTTATATAGATCAAGTTGTACAGTCAAACAAGCGACCTCTGCTTCCTTAGAAGGTTTCCTAAATTTCCCACTTAAGGCGTTAACCACCACCTTGGCTTTGTCATGATGGTATAGAATCTCTATGTCATAGTCTTTCATTATCTCTAACCATCTCTTTTATCTCATGTTTATATCCATTTGGGCCAAATTATATTTCAAACTTTTATAATCTGCGTAAATCTGACATGGCCCCCATATAAGTAGTGTCGCCAAATTGTTTCAAGGCAAAAAAAATCACTGTTCCAGCTCTAAGTCATGGGTTGTATAATTCACCTCATGAGTCTTTAACTGACGAGAAGTGTAGGTTATTACTCGACTATGTTGTATCACACACAACCCATACCATATGAGGGAGTGCTATCTACCGCTTGAATTTACTAAGGGTCAACTTTAACTCCCTCAAATGAAACTATATGCCCGAAAAATGTGACCTCAATCATCCAAAAGTCACATTTTAACAATTTAGTATACCAATGATGTTGCCTAAGAAGATTGCGGGAACTCTGAGATATTCTTCATGCTTTTCCCTATTTCATGAATAAATCAGACTATCTTCAATAGAACTAATGCACCTCAAAGAGAAGAACTTGGTCTAATGAATCATTTCCCCAGCACTTCCTTAAGTTGTTTCCTCAACTATTGCATTTCGGCAGAGGCCATTATGAGAAGTTAGGGTAATAGTCCTTTCTTGTAGATCAAGTACTTCCTCATGACGTACCAATCAATCCATGCCCAGGATTATATCATAATGGCGTTAATCAATCTCAATCAAGTTTGCTTCCCAACATCACGCATCAATATGAATACGACAACTTCTAAACCCATGCTTTCCTATCCGCTAATTACTATTTGGCAAGGTGACTACAAATGATTCACATTCAGATGCAGATGTAAGACCAAGCTTACTCACACATGATGCAGAGATGAAAAATAAAATGCGTATCCCCAATATCAAATAAAATGAACAAAGGATGAGATTGTATTCAAAGAGTATCTGTCAATGAGTAGCTTGAGACTCCTCGGCCCTCATTTCGTATAGACGTCCTCTTGTTTTGGACCCTCCGGCATGTTGAGATAGAGCTGAGGTGTGATGCGATTGTTGTTGAGAGATTGATGGTGAAGGATGATTAGGTTAATTCGATCCCTTTGGTCTCGCTACCAAAGTTTGAGTCTGAGAAGGGTTCATCTTCTCTTTTTTGCAACAACTGGAGACGTGGCCCTTTCCTCCGCAATTAAAACATACTTTGTCCTTATTAGGACAATTCTCCCGGTAGTGTTGCCTACTGTTGCAACCATGGCATCTATATCCTGGAGGCGGAACCCTTTTAGGCTTCTGGGAGCTCTGGGCTTGATCAGTTTGACAAGGAAGAGGGGGCTTCTTTGAGGTATCCCCTTTAACACCATATGAACTTGGCTGGGTTTTCTGCTTTTCACGTGCTTGAAACAATGATCTTTCCATCTCGAGTTTTCTCTCAACCTCTAGAGCTTTATCCTGATACTCCGCCAAGGTGCTACACTCATAACTGGCCATATAAGTCCTCACCTTCGGAGGTATCCAAAATTCAAAATAGAAGATCTTATCCTTTTCAGAATGAACTGCCGATGATGCATAGCGTAGAAGTTGATGGTATCTCGAGTTCGCCTGCATCACGGGCATCCCCTCTGGTGGTGGGTGTAAAAACTCTAAGAAATTTTGTCTTTGAAGAGACAAAGGGTAGAATCGAGTACGAATTTTATCCTTAAATTCTTCCCAGCTCATTATTCCTTCAGTGGGTTTTATTGAGTCCCACCAATCATCTGCGTCCTTAATGAGATAAAATGAAGCATTTTTCACCTTCTGATCATCAGGACACTGGACCCTATCAAAATACTTTTCCATCCGCTTAAGCCAATGCTCCACCTCTACTGGCTCGCCTAACCCATCATAAGTTGGAGGTTTCATCTTTTCAAAGGCCAACGCTATCTTACTTGCATCTTTTCCACTGTCTCTTGCTAATGTTTCTGGAGCTGGGGCTGTAGGATTTGGCACAGAATAGGGTATTTGCTGGATTGTTGCTTGCACTGCTCGGTTAATCATCTGTTGCAGCGTTGCTAACAACTCAGCATTAACAGTTGGCGTATTACCCTGGTTTGGAGCCCCGATATCCACTTGAGGTGCTACTCTAGAAACCTCGGGTTGCTGTGGTGGAGGAACATTCAACCCACTTATCCTTGTTTAGAGAACCATCTGACTCCCTATATCCTCCATAGAAGGGGCCTTATTAGGGTCACCCCTAATCACAATCGGGGTTCTGTCACGAGGTCTACCTCTACGTCTACTAGACATCTATTCATGCAAAGAGTTATTCAAACATAGAGGTACAAGCATAAACTACATACATGTATAACAAATACAAACGCAACCACACATATATACATTGCTGATAAGGCATGTAATAATCACTCGTGGAGGCAACAATGTGACAGGTTAGGCTGATTCTACCCATTCCCATATAATTAGACAACCTAGGCTCTGATACCAACTTCTGTAACGCCCCAAATAATAATACTTGGGAAGTTACAGCGCCAGGAATTTCCTTACGGAACTTCCCTCAGGCTAAAGATATCAACCATGCTAATAAACATAATCTAAACATATATCTAAACATATATCATACAAGGCTACCAAAGCCATCAAAATATCAACTTGTTTGATACTTAACATCCATCAAATACGCCTAAAGTAATTAAGTCAAAGTTAATATTTATTTAAACCTTCAAATATACACAAAACATAAACCATATCCCATCCTAACTTCAGCCACGTGTCTCCTGGTCACCTCCACGATCTAGTCCAACATGTTAACTGGTTATGAAAAACACAACCAAAAGTCCCCATACAAATGGGGGTTAGTCCACAACCGGACTAGCAAGTCATCAATAAATGTATATGGACATAGCATAAATAAAAGATTCACATTCCACGAATATCGACCACATTATGTTGGTTCATGGAATGGATTCATCGGTCATGGGCCACTATCCTTTTTTTATGAACGTGTATCATACCAACTGTACATCACCAATATGCTAGAATTTAATATTCATCCACACTCAATCAATATATAATCATTGGAAGGGAAAACACACGCGTTATCCATGAAATGGAAGCATTAAACATAAATAGTTATGTCACATACGAACACAAAATCTACCAATTAAAAACAAAAGATGTCAAGTACCTAATACTCAGCAAGCAAAATGATCAATGCATAACCATGATAAAGGAATTCACAGATGTCGTCCATGAGCTCAACTTAAATTCAAAGCATAAATCAACATTCCAATGGGAAGAGGAGGCATCACAGGCCAAGTGACCCTTCCTTCCTGAACATTGGCAAAGTACCTCTCGACCCACTTAACCAAGTCAAGTCGAGGAGGCACTCATAGCCGTCAACAAGGAAAACCAGTTTGCCATTAAGCGGGAATTGGAACAATCCTTACCCGCATTAATCCCAATTTATAAAAGTCATATTATGAAAACAACCCATTTCAACGGCATAAGACTTGGACATCTATGCCTGAATCACTTTCAACAAGTATGCATAACGGCACAAGCAACACCATACGTCATATACCCAACGTTTGTACAAATAGATTCATCAACACACATCCAAAATATGGATTCTCATAGCTTGCTAGAGCCATACACCATGACACAAACCAACTCTTACCAACATTCAAGCATCATTCATATACTTATAAGCATTGTCATAGTTCATCAATCATAATCGCCCAACACAAACATAATGGTCAATCCAATATTTAACACTTAAACTGCAAATTAAATATATCTAACATCCAAGTAAATTTAAGCAAGGCAATGTGATGATAGAAATTATAATTAGCATATACTAACAAGTCCTAAGCACGATCATCAAACAATCATAATTGGGATATTCATGTAAAATCGGGAATCCAAAATTTATACTAAGTTCATAAAATTCATGATAACTTGCCTTAGAGAAGTTCAACACAAGAAATCCTCGTATCTCAATCTCCTATTCAACCTTTTCTTCCGACTCTGCGAAGTCGGCGTGAACTCTAGTTCAAACCGCCACTTATGAAGACAACCAAATATTTTTATCTGCTAAAGAATATGCCCAGAAATTCCAGAACTGAAACAGGATGTCTAAGCTTCGAACTATTGCTTCCAACTTCCAAATCCAATGCAATTAAACAATTGCATTAATTGGCAAGGAGGGTGAAAGCTGGCTGAGGTGGCTCAGAGGAAGCGCCGCTGCGTTGCACAACCAAGTTGTTGCGCAGAGGCCTCGCTGGGCTGGAATGAGGAACTGCGATGGTGCGAGGACGGGCAGCCAACGGTGGAGGTGGTGGCCACTGTTACGACATCTGAGACGAGCTGCACGATCAGCTGTTGCGCAGAGAGACACTCAACGCGAACTGCTGCGCAGAGGAGGGCGAGACCAAGGCTGAGCTGCACGGCTGGGCTTGGTTGTTGTACGGGCTGAGCTCAGGTGGCTAGAACAAAGAGTGGAGCAAGATGGAAGAAGGTGCAGCGTGAAGGAGAATGAAGTTGGAAACCAAGGAGGCTGCGGGAAGGTTCGAGAGTGAAGCAGGAGATATAGTACAGAAGCTCATAAATTAATTGAGGAAGAGAAATCTAGAAGGAGGAGGTGGGGTCCATGCGAGAAAATAAAAAAACAATTTACCGGAGTAGATAAAATACTTAAATCAATCTTAGATGTCGGTTTCTAAAAATCTCGATAAAACGCGATGAGTCCTGAGAATTCAATGATCACCCAATTAGTCGAACTGGACAAGGAATATGAAATTCCCAACTGGAATACAGAAATGTTACGAAGTAATTCGTAAGCTTCCAAAACAAATGAAGTCCAACATTCCTATGCGTATAACTAATAACAAGTGTGATAATATTGTCGAGAATAGGACCCGAGTAACATACGGTTTTTTTTTTTATAAATACTATGTTTTTTTTATAAATTCATTTGACCGTTTTTTTTGGGTATGAGAAAAACATTCACTAAAGATATTCACAAAGATATTCATCATAATTTTGGGCTTTTGCTTAGCCCACCGAAAAAGAAGCACAATATTCAAGTCCGTATAAATATATTCATAGCTTTTCCTTTACATATATACCTTTTTTATATTTAAAAAAGAAACATTATATATTCTTCCATTCTTTTATATATTAAATCTCTTCTATTATATTTTTAAAGGAAACGTTGATTTCAAGAAAGATTAAGGAAGGAGATTGGTGTATGCGGAGGAAAGAACGTTACATAGAGCTACATATGTTGGTGGAAATTTATGGACATTTTATATATTAGATCTCTTCTATTATTTATGGACATTTTAAGATTACAAAATAAATTATCTTATAATTCAGGAAGTTCAATTACTTAAGCAAATATATTTAATTTTATAACAATAAGTTTATTGAGCACACTTTGAATTGGAAACAAAATTATGCTAATTGCTAACGGTCCGCAAATACGATATTTTTAACATGAAAGTTTTAATTCTTTTAAAGATATAAGAAAATAGTTGAACGCAATGATAAATTAAAAAATTATAATCAGGATTAAAGTAATATAAAAGTTAAACATACGGGAGAATATTACACCTACTAATTCATATTTATAGAGTACTATATTTTTATTTACTAAAATTCATTTGGCCCGTGCGTAGCACGGGCAGAAGGGACTAGTATATATAATTTTTGGGGGTGGTTGAAAAATATTCATCCATTATATTCACAAAGATATTCTCCATTATATTCACCTTGAATTGGGCTTTGGACTTTTACTTGGCCCAACAAAAATAGATAAAAAAACATCAACACGTACAAAAAGATAATAAAAAAGATAAAGATATTGACAACAGGTAAAAAAAAAATTAACACGTGAAAAAAGTCCTATTTTAACAACACAACGATATTAACATACACTTCCAACATATAGAGTCTTTGTTAACACGTACTAAAGCTAATAAAAAAGATAAACATATTGACAAAAGATAAAAAAAATTAACACGTACTATTATATAAATTAATAAAATTTAAAATATAATAATGAAAAGATAAAATCATAATCCTAATCATATCATATAATAATCATAATCATAATATAATTTTGGGGTGGTTGAAAAATATTCACACAAGATAAACATATTGACAAAAGATAAAAAAAAATTAACACGTACTATTATATAAATTAATAATATTTAAAATATAATAATGAAAAGATAAAATCATAATCCTAATCATATCATATCATATCATAATCATAATATAATTTTGGGGTGGTTGAAAAATATTCACACAAGATATTCATGACTATATTCATCTTGGGTTGAAAAAATTAACACGTACTATTATATAAATTAATAATATTTAAAATATAATAATGAAAAGATAAAATCATAATCCTAATCATATCATATCATATCATAATCATAATCATAATATAATGTTTTTTGCTTAGTATTTTATAAATGTCTTAATTTTATAAACGAAATATTCATCATAAAATGGGAAAAATATGTTATTAAAGATATTTGTTTATTATATATTCACAAAGATATTCATCAATATATTCACAAATTTGTTCATCAATATATTCATCTTGGGGGTTGAGCTTCTGCATGGCCAGACGAGAAAAAAAGTCCAATACTAAAAAACAAATATTTCTTTTTATAATTGGAAAAATATCAAACCTATAAGATATATTGAAAAATATTTTAGTTGAAAAAAGATAATAAAATATATTAGGTTTAATATTTTTTTACACTACATAGATTCTCAGTTGGTTGTTGAAGATTACACTACATCTTTGCAATAACATACTTAAGTTATATTAAATTTGATAAAATAATATATTTTATACCGCTATATTGTGCAATATGCTACTATATCCTTTGTTCATGAATATTATATTCTCTAGAGATATTAACAAATAAAAATCTTATCAAAAACGAAAAAGGTTTAATTCTTTATTAGCCTACTAAAAAAGATTTCAATATTAAATACATACACATTTTTTAGTTAGACAGATTAAAAGTTAAATAAACAATATTATCCTATAAAATAATATATTTTAAAAAGGAAATAAATAATTCCTTCATTTATAAATATATTATGAATTCATATCCCATGATACACTCAAATGACAATCAAATAATCTTCTACATGAATATAAAAAACCATTTTATCATGATCATCATAATATATCATCATATCATAATATATAATTTTTGGATAGGAGAAAAATATTCACCCAATATAGGTATTAGAGACATTATATTGTTATAGTTACTAGGCCTTGCTTCAATATATTCACAACGGCCTTCATCAATATATTGATTATAATTTTTTAGCATTTGCTTAGCTTACTGGAAAAAATCTCCATATTTGTATATAATAAAAAATTACTTTTATATCAGTTTTCTGAAAAGTTGTATAAAATATACAAAATTCATTTTTGGATTAAAAAAGACTATGTTAATATATCATATTACCATACATCAATATACAGTATACAACATACATTTTGATACTGCATATCAGATGAAAGCTTAGGGTGTTTCAATAATTTAACATTTAAGAAAAGAAGGATTAAAGTTTTAATAAACATTGTGATTACTAACATATTAGTTAACAGTTTCATTTTTTAAACCCTTTTATAAATTAACTAATTAATATGAAAATCCAGCAGTTACAAATGAACTGAGACGAAGCAAAAACACACCAAAATAAACTTACAGCTTCCATTAGGATTTGAGCTTCACTATCTGGAATGTGATGAATGAGCTTAATCAAACAGAACCTTAATATCCATGCGATCAAATCCTTCTTTTATCCCGACGACTTCTTCCACTGAATATGAGTTAGGCTATTCACTATCAAAATTTCTTGCAAATCAAAAGAAAACAAATGTCAACCTAGATCAATAAAATAAGTAACTTGACAACCAATATGACTGAGATGTCTGAGACAAAATTTTGAAAGAGGCTTAGTTTGAGGAGTTGTAGCACACAAATGAAAGAGCCTAATGTTAACAATAAAAATTTGTCTGATTGTCTGTGAGGTATTCATCCAATACCATGACTAAAAAAATAAGATCACACTTCTTTACTCTTAATCCGTATTACAAACTTATTCAACCTTTTAACGGAACCAAATAGCAATAGTACTTTTATATAGAAACCAAATATAGATTCCTCAGCAAGGTTCTTCACTTTTCGGTTCTATTTCCTAAACATGAAAATTTATTGGAAAATCCAATGCAACTTCAATATGATCCTTAAGATAATGACAAAAGATATTGGAAAATCCAATGCAACTTCAATTTATTGGAAAATTTATTGGAAAATCCTCAGCAAGGTTCTTCACTTTTGGGTGGTTGAAATATATTCACATTCTAAATCGGTCCCTAACCTTATATATGTTCTATTTTAGTCCTTAACGTTTCTAAATTTTACATTACTAATCCTTCCGTTAACTTGCCGTCAATATTCGCACGTGGCAACATATTTATATGTTTTACTTCTTTTATCATAACAATTATGCACTACTGTATAAGACATCCATATAAATAAATTTATACAATATAGTTTTATAAAAAGGGTTAAATAACTTAGATGTAACTTAAAATTATTGAGCATCATGTCTTCTTTTGAAAAATTAAGGTTTACAAAATGGAGGAATAAAAAACTGGATGATATTAAAAAGATTGAGGACCAAAAAAAAATTGTATTTTTCCCAGCCAAAGAGATTACTTTCAAGATTGCCCAAAATAGGATGTGTAGTGAAATTCAATGTGGAAGAAGTTATTATCAAGACATTAATTAGGAGTTTGGTTCTGGTGAGGATAGTTTCTTAGATGAAGATTGAGGAAGATACACACAAACGTTATAACTCATGCACACACGAGTTATAACTAATGCACACACTGTGTGCATGTGTCATAGATTGTGTGCATCACCAAATACTGTGTGCATGAGTTATAACGTGTTTGTGCATTAATTATAGAGTTTGTGTGCATCAGCCTTAGTCCTTATCTAAAGATTCATCCTTACGAGATCTTTTCCCAATAATTAGTGCGCAGTGTATTTATAATTTTCTAAACTTGTTAGTTGGAGTATACAAATAAGAAAAAAAAAAGGAAAAATATACCTAGAGGAACTGTTATTAATATTTTTTGACAAAATTCGTTAGTATTTCTCCCTTATACACAATTTCTTCGATTTAGCTTATAAACAATTTTATAGAGAATTTGTTTCTATTGTAAACTTTATCTCAATTAAAAGTAAATCATGTGAAGCTTATTAAAGATTGTAATTGTCCAATTTGTCATCAAATACATACACATATATCTAACCATATAATGCCACATAATCTAACACAAACAAGAAGTTAACAGAAAATATAACGGAAGGACCAACGCATCAAAACCTATAAATGTTAAGGACTAAAATAGAAAATATATAAGATTAGGGACCGATTTAGGAAAGATAAGAAATGTTAAGGACTAATGGTGAAATTGACTCAAAGAAATAAAATAACTAGATAATAAAAAAAGATAACTTACTCTATTATCTATAGAAATAAGATAAGTTTGATAAAATAAAATAAAAAATAAGATAGATTATTATATACAATAAGATAAGTTATTATGATGATGAAATTAAACAACTTTTTCATCTTTAATATTAGTACTACTATATAATATTGAAACCACCAAATAGAAAATGAATCAATTCAAATTATTCTACTGGGATTCAATTCAACTCAACTCAAAGGAATGCACTTAGTAGAAATCAACTCAAAGGAATTCAAATTATTCTACTCAACAATGTCTTCAATTAAGGGTACAGACAAGCTTCAAAACAAATCATCTCTTGAATTAGACGAGGTTTGCGTTCCATTCGCTAAATTGTCTCCTAAATTGAGATCCACCATCAAGGTAATGGTGTGTCGAAAGTGGTGAGAAACCAACTTAAAGGGCACTTTCCTTAGCACTGACTTCATCATGTCTGATAAGACGGTATATGTTTGGCACCCATAACAACACATGTATCCCCCTGAATACCTAAACACCCTCGACTTACCACATATAGAGGCTTCTTATGCTATTTTAAAAATTGTAAACACCACTAACTAAATGATAGTGACTAATGCTTTTATCCTATTACATGAATGCCCCTCATATCCTAGAGTTAAAGATAGGGCTACATGTTATGCTTCTCAGGAATGTGAATCCCTCCCAAGGATTGTGCAACGGAACCCGACTGATAATTACACGCCTTGGTGAATGGGTCACTGAAGCTGAAATAATAACGGGAACATGTGTTGGAAACAAAGTGCTAATTCCCAGAATAACGTTAAGTTCAACCCAAATCCAAGTTCCCTTTTGTTATGAAACGTCGTTAGTTTCCTATAAAACCATGTTTTGCAGTGACTATCAACAAATCTCTGGGACAATCACTAAAGTATGTAGGGTTATATTTACCTAATCCGGTTTTCTGCCACAGAAAACTCTATGTAGCAATTTCAAGAGTAACAGACCCAAAGGGCCTGAAGATAATGTTGTTGCAGAGGGGGAAACAGCCTAAGAGTTACACTCAAAATATAGTGTTCCACAAGGCTTTCAACAACGTCACATCACAGATGCAAGTAAGAAGCAAACACTGAACCACTATATTCCTATTTCTGTTGAATTTTGAGCTAAGAAAACATTTCAAATCTGTAGATTTCGGATCATTGTATATTAAGTTTTGTTCCCTACAGGCATAGCATTCAACAACAACAAGAAGATCACATAAGGCCTACAAGACAAACCACAAGATACTGCATATCAGATGAAAGCTTAGGGTGTTTCAATTAACATTTAACAAAAGAAGGATTAAAGTTTTAATAAACATTGTGATTATTAACATATTAGTTAACAATTTCATTTTTTAAACCCTTTTGTAAATTAACTAATCTGAAAATCCAACAGCTACGAATGAACTGAGACGAAACAAAAACACACCAAATAAACTTACAACTTCCATTAGGATTTGAGCTTCACTATCTGGAATGTGATGACTGAGCTTAATCAAACAGAACCTTAGCTCTTCAATAACCATGAGATCAAATCCTTCTTTTATCCCGACGACTTCTTCCACTGAATACGAGTTAGGCTATTCACTATAAGAGGTTCCTACAAATCAAAAGAAAACAAATGTCAACCCAGAATCAATAAAATAAGTAACTTGACAACCAATATGACTGATATCTCTGAGACGGAAAGTTGAACGAGGCTCAGTTTGTGGAGTTGTAGCACACAAATGAAGGAGCCTAATGGAAGTAAGGATTTGACCCCCCATGTTAACAATAAAATTTTGTCTAACTGTCAGCGAGGTATTCATCCAATACCATGACTAAAAAAATAAGATCATAGTTCTTGACTCTTAATACGTATTACAAACTTATTCAACCTTTTAACGGAAGCAAACAACAATAGTACTTTTATTTAGAAACCAAATATAGATTCCTCAACAAGGGTCTTCACTTTCTGGTTCTATTTCCTACACATGAAATTTTACTGGAAAATCCAATCCAACTCCAATATGATTGTCATCACTTTTGTGTATCTGATGTCTTTTTTGCGGAGAGATTAAGATAATTTGTCTGCCTTTTGGTTGTACTTTGTATCAATCTCTTTCATTTTGCTTGAGCTCAAAGAGTTCTAATGCATTGCAGGCGGCACGAAAGGTCGTCTCTGCCATGAAGGAGGTCGAGAGAAAGAAGGGTTACCTCCAAGGGATCTATACGTGTCATGAGCTCCTGATGTGTATGATCCTCCACTATCTTCTGTATCACATCTAACAAAGAGAAACATCACTAATGTGCATTAAAATAGGGTGCGGTTCTGGTGAGTAGTTTTTAAAATGAAAACGTGTAAATGACTAATGTGCATTAAAATATACTTAAATGTGCATCAAAATATACTTAAATGTGCATCAAAATTTCTAATGCACATCCTTCGAAAAAGTGATGCACATACATTTTTTGACTTAATGTTCTTCAAGTTTTCAATAAATATTCTTTAAAAAAATGTTTTTCAAATTTGGATTTTTTTAAGTTTGTCAACGAATGTGCACCAAGTTAGTACTAAATGTTCACCAATTTACTAGTAATGTGCATCATTCTCACGTTCGTATTTTAAAAGTTAATCTCACCCGAGATTTTCCCATAATTGATCATCTTTTTACTTTATCTATTTAGGTAATAATTCAAATTAAACAATTACTTTTAAAAATTAAACTAAATTTGTATGTAGTAAAAGAACTAAATCTATTTGATAAAATAATTTAGCCTAAATTATTTATGTATTAAAATTAAATTTATTATTTTATAAAACTCGTGCGAGGCACGGAAAACTGAACTAGTATCCCTAATATTAAGGAAAATATATCATGAGGATGACTTTCCATATGAGGAGTGATGACAATTATAACCCTTCATTTCTTAACAACCTAACCTCATCCTCACCCTTCACGTGGCAGATTAAATCCCAAATTTGTTTCTTCTCTCTCTCTCTCTCTCTCTCTCTCTCTCTCTCTCTCCTGATTTCTCCTCTTCCGCTTACTTCTCTGCCGATTTCTACTCCTTTTCTCCCGATTTCTTCTCCTTCGTTCGTCATTAATGAGCTTCCTTCAATTCCGTTGTCGGTGACTTCACTCCCTCCGTCCAATTCGGCGCTGCTTCGATCGATTCATGTAAGGAACACGTTTTCTAATACAATTTTTCACTTCGCTGGCTATTGCAGTGTTTGTTGATATGTTTTTGATAAAATATGTGATTCAACTGTTCGAAATTGCTAATACAATTAGGCAGAATTGTATTTTAGCTATTATGCGTTTACTGTGGTTTTGATTTAGATTTGGAAAGTGTATTAGATTAGTTTTTCCATGCTTAAGCACACAATTTGCCTTCTACAACAGAACAAGTATATGAGTTCCTGATTTAGGTCGAATGTGTTAGTCTGAAGTGTATTCTAGTTGGAATGGTTTGTACACTCATCAAATAAAGAGTTTTTCATCAAAATACAAGTTTTAACGAACAAAATTGGAGTAAGCATTCGATTTGTGACTATGACGCACATATAAGAAGTTTCTCTTGCACACATATAATATAACTAATGTATAATTATGAAATAATGTATCGATGAAATAAGTGATGCACACATGAGGCATTATCAGTGCACACATCAGACATAATTATATTGATGCACATAATAGGAATTATGAGTTCTGTTCTTTCACTCATTTTACTAGAGATGGACCTCATATTGAAGGAAGCATGTCCTCTATTTCTCCCGGTAGTTTAGCTCAATTTTACACCCCTGAGTGCGATGATGATTTGACGTCATATGTTGGTCAACTCTTTCCAACTCTTCTACATGGTATGCAATTTTACACAACTTATGCAAAGGCCTGTGGTTTTGCTACTCGTGTGTGTTCAACAAAGAAATTCAGCGATTTAGAGAAAAAAGTGGAGGTATCTTTTTTGTTCGAGGGAAGGATACAAATACGTATCCCCATTTGCAGATTTTAATCAAACAGGTGAGAATGTTGTGAAAAGAAGGAGGGTGTCTAATCGATGTGGATGTGAGGCCATGAGTGGTTTTCAGTTATGGAAGAATTTGGTTTACAAGGCCATGAGTGGTTATCTTTCATGTTCGAGCTACGTTGTTATTGGATTCCTTCGTTTTTTCAAGATGTAAAAATGTCTTGAAAGATGAAGGTCGAAACTAAGGGCTACATTAACATACCAGTACTAGCACCAAAAGTGAAGATCGTTGATGTCAACTCTGTTATCCTCCATGGATTTGTAGCATTAAAATGCAGGATATGCATATCCAAGAACCATCCTGCAAAAAACAGTTAGAAAACGAACTAATCAATTTCTTTGAAAGATGAAGGTCGAAACTAGATCCGACTTACACGAGCACTCGGCTAATGAATTCTCCCAACATTGTGATTTCTCTCCTCTCAGATTTTACAAAACTGAATTGAAACTCAGAATATCCATGTAATCCTACAACATATACAGAGAGAGTAATCGAAGAAGTCATTAAAGAAAGACTCCAACAAGTCTATTAACCTGAAATCATCAACATAACTAGTAGAAAACGAGATCGGCAGAAGCGGTCAGCCAATTCAACAACAAAAAGCTCAAACGAAATTTGAGATCGAATTTAAACTAAAGTATTACAAATTCTTTGAGCGCGTTGGGGTGTCTGAAAGTCGGGTTAGGGTTTTTGGCTGACTGGGAGGGCGAAATCGCTCCAGAAGAGCTGGTTAGGGATTTTGGTTGAAGGGGCGAAATCGCTCTTCGCCAGAGGAGCTTCTACTAGATTCGAAAGAGAATTTAGCTTCCAACGTCGATCCAGATCTCATTCGAATTCGAAGTTTTTTCGAATTTGCATCGTCGATCCCTCCAGAGTAGCTTCGCATGAGGATGAAACGAGTTCATTTCCAGAAACTCCTCGAATTCGACAGCTAGTGGCTTCTCCATGAACGAACACGACGTCCCAGTCACTGAGAGCTTCTCCTTTAACCCTTGTAGCCGCCGACGTCGGGGGTCCGAGCATCGCAACATAATTGTCATGAGTTTGAGAGGAAAGTTGATTGTGTGAGCACAAGAAATGACGGCGGTAACAAAGTCATTTTTCACAAAACCATCCTTATTTACAATTTTGTCACCGCAACAATTAAATGTCATTTCTTTGTATTTCTTCCAGACTTAATCTGGAGCGTCGATCTCCCAGATTAAACGGTCCAAAACAGTTCTTAGTTTTTATCATAATCAATGTTATCATTTGATCCCTCCTATATATTATACTAGATACGGGCCTCGCGCTCCGCGCGAGAAAATTACGGATTTTCGTATGTGATTTAATATAGTTATACATTATTTGTTAATATGTTGTTGTTTTTATCAAATTTATTAATATTTGTAAATATAAGTATTTTTTATTTCCTTATATTTATGTTTGAAGTAGTTTTAAAACACAATATTAGAATAAGTTTGCATTGTCATAAGAGAAGCTCACACATTAATTTAATTTGTGACTTAATCAAGTAGACTATAAATAAATATAACATAGGGATATAAGAAAGATATTTAAATACATGCCCAAAAGTCCAATAAGAGGTGATTAAGAAATGAGTAATGCATTAAATTAGTACCAATTTCATTCAATTTTGACAATGGACAGCCAACTTTTATATAGATAAGATTATATTTATTTCTTACCTGATCTTCTAGATAGCTTCCTCATCTTGATTGTAATATCAAATATTTGAATTTTCTTCCTAGTTTCCTCCGTCTTGATCTTTAAACCACGTGTTTGAATGTTCTTGAAATCTATCAAATTATTCATGTTGTGTATTTTCGATTGAAGTTTACTAACTACTTATTTACACACAAAAATGTACTGAATATATTTATTTTTTGGCACCACGTAAGAATTTGGAATCTATCCCAGATGCATGAATAACATTCCCGCATCATCCGAACGGTGATCCGAAAAAACTAAAATACTAGCCTTATCCTGATATAAGCATCAAATTTCATGTTTCCTCCAGTTACAACTAGTGTGAACTTAATCCTATTAAGGTCATAATCCTTAGGACAAAAATCTGGTGAGGATGCCTCTTCAAAGAAGGATTGAGGATGAATCTCCACACTCCGTTCCGTGAGTGATTTTTTAATCTCATCCATCCATTTTTCTCCTCCTCGTCCGCTCTTTCTTTGTTTGTCTATGTCGCAGTCGCAAAGGCACCGCCAACCGCCACCAGCCCAATTTTCACATGATTTCCGAGCAAGCCTCACCAAACCCATTGTCGCCTTTTCCTCGTCTCCGTTGTCGTGGAGACTTTCCTCTTTGCATGTTTTTCTTCCTGCTTCCTCCCATGCTCCTCCGAAACCGCCGGAATTACATCCGTTGAAGGACTGAATATGAGCATCGATGTCATTCCTCCCGTCGTTGTGATTGCGGAGACGTTCTACATTTTCCACTGAATATGAGCACATTTATATACTGACTCATGCATCACCCTATATTGACTCAAACACCTACAGAAAATAAAACTCACCACTTTTCCTTACCCACTCATGCATCCACACTAAATAATTCATGCACCTATACACACTCACTCATGCACCAACAAGTAATAAATCATGCAAAAAGATAAAATAAATAACTCATTTTACATACTCACTCATGGACCAACTCGTGCACATTTATATACTGACTCATGTATCACCCCCTATTGAGTCGTGTACCTACAGAAAATAAATAATTTAAGCACCTTTCTTTACCCACTCATGCACCCACGTGCATTAACTCATGCACCCACGCGCATTAACTCATGCACCTATACACACTCACTCATGCACCAACACGTAATAAGTCATGCACCTTTACGCACTCACTCATGCCCCAACAAGAAATAACTCATGCAACTTTCCCTTTGATGCTCTAGCCGGGGACCTTCATCTTCTTCTGGATAAACAACTTCGTTTTTTTCGGTTCTTTAGATCAAACAACCTCTTCTCCATCCAAGGTTTCTTGCTTCGTTCTTGAGGTCCAATTCACCTGCACAACTAAAACCAGGATGGGTGATACTCTTGATTTGGCTCTCCGACGCTCAAGTCAGTGATGTGTATGAATAACCAACTCAAATATGCACAAACAAAGCACTAAATTCAGAGCAAAGAGAACTCATAAGAGAGTAGAAAGAGGAATCAAGAACACAATCTCCAATTAAATCACAACTCACTCAAATCAACTCAGAATGAGATGATTTCAATCACAGAAGCACGATCTAAGCACCGAAAGTCGAAATCCAGGTACCGATCATCCAAAATCAACCCAAAAGCATTTGGACTTGGGATCTGTAGAGGCTCATTTGTCTTATAGTATAGGTATCATGAATGTCGCTCTTGAGGCGAGGCTTTTCCATCGATATGCACGAGTTTATTTCTACCTAAAGTTCGAACATTTTTTTTAAGTTTTTCTTTCAGAACCTCTCCCAACGGTTGAGCTAGGCTCACTAACTTTGGAAAGGAAAATTTCGATAAGAATCTACAACACACTAGAACGCCCTTGTTACTACTAGTATCAGTCAGTGCAGTGCTAAATAGATGCGGCTTTTTTTATTCTTAATCAATTATTTAAGTCTAAGTAGAACGAACCCTCGGTACAAATGACTCGTAGAGCGGATTAGATAGTTATTTTAGCGAAATTAGGCGGGACGACATTCACCACAAGAAAGTATGAAATGGGGTTTAGAGAGTAGGATTTAACATTAGAAAAGAAAAAGAATCTCAAAATCATTTGCTTACCCAGGTTCAAACCAAGTAAATCCTAACTCAAAATGACATCAATTCCCCACACCGTTGTAGTTGCTCTCACCCCATACAAACCAAAACCAAAACCAAAAGCAAACTCAAACCTCACTCTCTTATCTCTCTGCAATCATCTCCAAGAAGCCAAGCAGGTGCACACCCTCCTCATCAAATCAGCTCAGATCAGCGATCCCTTCTCCGCCGCTCGGCTGGCCGAGTTCTACGCAGTCTCCGACCATGGATGCCTCAAACTTGCTCAACTCATGGTCGATTCACTCCACCATCCCAACACCTTCGCTTGGAACGCCCTCATTAGAGGCCATCTCAAGAATCGACACCCCCAAATGGCTATCAACGTCTACCACCAAATGATGCAGAAATCAGTTACACCTGATAAGTACACGTTTACCTTAATTTTGAAAGCATGTGCTCAGTTGCGGGATTTGGAGATTTTGAGACTAATTTACTCCCACATACTGAAACATGGGCTTCAACGCTGTGGATTTGTGGTCAATAAGCTTATACATGTGTACGCGGTTGTAGGGTCGATATCGGATGCACATAAAGTGTTTGATAGATGTCCTGACCGGGATATTGTGACTTGGAATACTATGCTTCAAGGGTATGTTAAGAATGGGGATGGGGTGTCACTACACAAACTGTTTGATGAAATGCCTGTTAGAGATGTCGTCTCTTGGAATATTCTTATGGCTTATTATGTGCAAGCTGGAGAGCTTAAGGCTGCTGTTGAACTGTTTAGAAGAATGCAAGAGGATGGGGAGAGAATGGATAGCGTGACATTGATTAGTGTTTTAACAGCAGCTGCCCATCTGGGTACTCTTGGTCTTGGACAGTGGGTTCATTCATGCATTGTTCGATCCGAAATCGAGGTTGATGATAATCTCGGATCGGCTCTTGTGAACATGTACGCAAAATGTGGCTTCATGGAGGGGGCAAATGACGTGTTTTCCAAGACTAATAAGAAGTCAGTTGATGTCTGGAACGCGCTGATATCAGGACATGCAGTGAACGGACAAAGTGCTGAGGCAATTGAGTGTTTATCGAGAATGGAGGCAATAAATGTCAAACCAGACGCCATAACGTTTTCAGCAGTTTTAAATGCTTGCAGTCACGGAGGTCTTGTAGAAGATGGTTTAAGATTGTTTGAAGAGATGAAATCTCGTTATAAAATCACCCCCGACATTGTGCACTATGGTTGCCTTGTTGATCTCTTGAGTCGGGCTGGTTTGTTTAGTAAGGTCAAGGAAGTCATGGAATTGATGCCAATGGAACCGGATATAGTCATGTGGAAGGCACTGTTGAGTTCATGTAGGGTCCATAAACATCTCAATGTTGCAGATATGGCGGGAGATAAGCTTCTTGAATTAGCTCCACACGATCACTCAGTATTTGTTCTATTGTCAAATGTGTATGCAGCTGCTGGTAAACTGTCTGAAGCTTATAGTCTAAGAAAGATAATGAGGACTGAGAATATAATTAAACAACCCGGTTGCAGTTCGATTGAAGTGGATGGTACGGTCCATGAATTTCTTGCAGGTGATCTTAATCATGCTAGAAAAGATGAGATCTATGGGATGCTCAGTGAGATGCTACAAAGACTTGCGGGATTTGGATACAAGCCGGATAAGGAGCAAGTTGTACTAGATGTTGACGAGGAAGATGTCAAGTGTGTGTCATTAGGGCACCATAGTGAGAAACTGGCAGTTGCTTTTGGTTTGATCAGTACAACGGAGGGAACGATAATTAGAGTAGTGAAGAATCTCAGGATATGTGGCGACTGTCATGCTGTGTTTAAGCTTTTAACTGTGATCTACAACCGGAAGATAGTTGTCCGAGATTCCAATAGATTCCACCATTTCAGTGCAGGATCTTGTTCTTGCGGTGATTATTGGTAATGAGACGTCTATTGACAGAATCTACTCGCAATCTCCATTCAAAAAATAAATAGAGACAAATATTAAGCCTATTTTCACTAATTTTTTCCAAAACTATACCCCTCATTTTTATTCAATTTCTTTCAAATTTTTTATAACTTCTCATTCCAAATTAACATGTTAGTAGATAATGAATATTATGTTCAAGGCTTAATTTGTGTAAATCAACATCGTTCCTCCCTGTCAATTTCTTCTCAACGTCGAGTTCTTCATCTTTCTACTTCAGCCACCGTCGAGTCCTCCGTCCGGACATTTTGTGTAAGTTTAACTCTTTTCATTAACTTATTTTTAGGTAGGTTAATCGTTAATCATTCTATGAAAACTAGTTCGATCCACATTTATGTAACCTGATTATGTTAATTGTGGCTCCTAATTGTAAAACCTACGTCGATTTTCAATTTTGTGCAAGTTTCCGTAACTTTATCGCGAAACATGAATTGAGGTCTCATTATGTAATCTAATTGTGAATCTACATATATTTTAGATTAGTTTTGTGTAGGAGCACGGAGGACTCGACTTAGTAAGCATTTTAATTTTATGTAACCTAATTGGGAAAGTTAGTGTCAATTTGTGTAGCACTATTTGTTATGAAGGTTTGTATAGCTTTGAGAACTTAAGTTCGTGTAACTTATACATAAGAAGACTTCTTATTTTGAGTAGCTCATTCTTTTTGTGTACAATTAGATATTTCATGTAATTTTATTTGTGTAGCGTTGTTGTCCAATTGTGTAACACTTGCCAATTTTTGTGTAGTTTTGTTAATTTTTTACTTAAGGTTGGACTTCTGTAGGTCATCTTAAAAGAGATGGAAAAGGGGGCAAAAGGCGAAAAAAAACTGGAGGTAACCATCTCGATTTTCACTTAATGTTTATTTTGCGTACATTATATATATTTTATTTGTTATGTATATTTCAGTTTCATTTCAAGAACGTTGAAACAAATGATGATGACAAGACACGAGCTATCAATCATTCTAGAATGAGATTATGTAACATTAAGCACGACATGTTTCTCCAACACAATAGCTTTGCATTCCTTTTCATTCCTTTTCATCAGTAAACTTCCATAAACCTCAAAAAGTCCTCATTCCCCATCAAAATAAACGGTGATCAGAATACCATTCATATTTATAAGTAAGAAAAAGAAGAAGACTTTTTTTGGGGTGCAAGATGGGGGGTTATACCCTTTTATTCATAAAAAAGAAAGGATTACATGGTGGTACTGATCCAGTTATCAATTTCTAAAATGCTCTCAAGTCCTCCTGGTGCAGTGTTAACAGGACATAGTCACCCACACAAGTATTTCCGTAATGAGTCATCCAGTTCGCAGCTTGGTTGCACGATCGGGGAACGAAAAAGAGTTTAGTTTTCAATTCTTCCTGACCAAGGAGGCTCCTGCAATGGCCAATGATCTCCCTGTAGCGAGGCAAAACATCCTCCTTAGAATCCATAGCTTTAACAACATCAGCAACGTCAAGGTCCACCTCCAGCTTTTTAATGCCTAGTGCTTTGGCCATCTTCAATCCTTGGAATGGTCCCTAGAGTTCAACAAAGAATGCTGAAGAGCTCGCTGATTTGACTACGTATGCACGCATAAACTCTCCCGTATCTCCTCGTAAAATACCTCCAACAGTGATCCATTCATTTCCATCATTAAAGGCTCCATCCAAATTGAGTTTAGCCCAGCCAGTCCTTGGGTGAACCCAGTTTGTCGCCTCCTGAACTCCAAAACAACGCAGCAGATGCTTAGAGCTCACAGCCTCCCTGTACTCCTTTGCTCGTGCGAAAACAAACTCAGTTCTATTACTGGGTATATCATTGCTAGCATTGAAGATCCTTAGGTTCCTCCATTTCCATATCATCCAGACCCTCATCGCAAAGGTCGTGGGCCAAGAATCAGTTCTAGTCAAGTTCTTCTCAAGCCAGTCATGTAAGTTGCCTTGTAAAAATTCATCCCATTTATTTTTAAAGAACTGTTTCCAAACCTCTTTCGCCTTGTCACAATCTTTTAGTATATGCAGTGTGCATTCTTCTGCTGCTCCACAAGTCCTACATTAAGGAGACGCCGCGATATAACGATGGAAAAGGTTTTTGCTGCTTACAATACAGTCATGCCAACAAGCCATAAGAAGTTCTTGACTTTTTCAGGTGCTTCCATCTTCCAAATTGCTTCCAGAGTGTTGAGGGTTTTCAGATTCCTCCCCACGAATCATAGTAACGCAAGATTTAACTGTAAATTTTCCTGTGGCTGTCCCATTCCAGAAAAAATTATCAGCAACCCCTTCTTCTGCTACTTTGATCAAATCAATCTTCTCTAACATATTTGGTGGCAGAAGGGGAGATAATTCATTCCACATCCAGCCATCAGGGCTCCAATATTATGCTACTGTTCGCCCCAAGTCATCCTCATGAATTATTCCGGTCACAACCTGATCGAGAGGGCGATTCACAACCCAGGGGTGCGTGATGAGGCTAAAGTCGTAGTGCCAAATCAAAGAAAACCCTAAACACTAACTAGAGTATAGCAAGTAAGTAGAGGTCGAACCCAAGAGAATCAAAACACCAAATCAATGCAGTCAAGTGAAATATCAACTAGTAACAAGTAACCAAAGGGGGGAGGGTTTGATTGCAAGAACACACAAGTAACAAGTATCAAGCAAAAAAGTTTGGGTGAGAATATTATGCGAAGGGGTTTCACCTAGCAAGTATCCACACAACAGTCAATCAAGTTGATCATAGATTTATCTCAAGTTCTATTCAATCCTAGGGAATGTTCCTATTCCAATCTTTAATATATCAGCAGGCCAACCGGTCCTGATAATACTTACTATTCAGCAATCAGGGAAACCTCTCAAGATTAGATGAAATAGCAGCAAAGGGCACAAGAATTATAAGGATGCATGCAATAACTTACAACCGTCAAGTATTAATATGCAATCAATTCTCTATCATAAAAGCAATCAACTACCAGATCATGCAGATATGAGTGCTACAATGACAAGGAATTCCACCGTATATTCCTAGTCTAGCAATAGAAAACTATCAATCAAACTAGGTGATCAAGCGAGCAAAACTAATAGAAATCAATAGATGAAGAACAAGAGAATTAATACAAACCCATAGGAAAAGAACAAGAGTTTAGAAATCTCACAACTTAATAACTGAAGGTTTCAACCGCTAAGTAAAACAATGGAGATTAGTTCCTGCTCATGGTTGCAAAACTAAATTGTCTGATGGAAAAGATGATGATAAGATGATGATGGCTATGGTTCTTAAATAGAGACTAACCCTAAAAAATATGGTAAAATAAATATCCTAAACGAAATAATAAAATAAGGAAAAGGAAATAAAATAAACAAAGGAAAATAAGGAAAAGTCTGGAATGTCTTCGGCCTTGTTGTGGCGATCGCCATAGATGTTTGGCGATCGCGGTCTTCATGTAGCGTCTGTCGTAGCCTCTGTCACCCCATGGCGATCGCCGTAGAGTCATGGCGATCGCCATAATCTCTAGAACTCACATAACTCTTCTGTTGTAGAATGGCGATCGCCTGGATGGTAGTGGCGATCGTCGCTGCTCCGCAGAATATCTTCAAGTCTTCATGTCTTCAATCTTTGATCTCTTCTTATTCGGTTCTGATCTTCATTTCTTCACTTCTTAATAAATATCTCAGAACATAATAATGACTCGAAACACATATGATAATACTCCTAAACTAATCTAATAATCCCTAGTTACGCTATACAAAGTGCAGCGTATCAAATACCCCCATACTTAGACTTTTACTCGTCCCGAGTAACTTATAGAAAAGCTACCCATACAATAAAATATTCAAAGCCTCAGGAAGTACAAGAATATCTCCTAGTGATTACATAACCAATAAGCTCCTCCAAAACACACAAAACACAACAACAAAAATCAAGAACAATGTGATAAAATAAGCACATACCCAGAACTACACCTTATTCCTCCAAGTGGCCTACCCGAATCCTCCTATACGCCTCATTCTCATGTCTCCGTACGCCAAGATGATAATGGTCCTAAAACACTCAATCTCTTCTTTTTTTTAAATTTTTATAACACTCATCTTGCTTGGGCGCCCTTTCGGGTTATCATCCCAACCACTCAATAATTGTTCCAGGCTCACAAAACTCACATCACTCAAGACTTATTTTTGCCCCAGCCTAATGCCGGTCAAGCCACCTTCTTATTGCATAGAACTTGCTATCCAAGGATTTTGTATGCCTTTTTTCAATTTTTGTGGCTTTTTCAAACAATATATATTCAATAAGCTCATGCAGATACAACCAACACCCAAATAATTACATGTGAATACATTCTCCTCCCCCATACTTAAACATTTCATTGTCCTCAATGAAATGGAAGACAGAAAAATCGAACCCAGGGAAAGAGACAGAAGACTCACATACAAGGTCGGATGACCTTCCTCCAATAAAACTCAAAGTGTGGTAGAATGAGAAACTAGATGAGCACTAAATGTAATCCAATAATGCATAGCTCATCTAAAGAAAAAGAAAGAATACCTCCAATGTAGAAGGTGACCCAAACAAATCAACTCCTTGCAAAGAACATGGTCACCAACAAACCAAGCTTCAGCGAATGTAGATCTAAAAGGATAGTACTAATGAAACCAAACTTGATGTAATACAACTCCTTACTTTCTTTTCTCTCATATTTTTTTCTGCACTCTATTTTTTTTAATCCGATATATTATTTTTTTCTCGGAATGATTTTCAGATTTTCGGTTTTTTTTTTTTTAGACGGGAGAGAAAACTTACAGCGAGATTGGCTACTGACTGTAGCTGACCCTAAGCTTCGGTGATTTCCTCCTGTCCATAGAAAAACTAAAAAGAAAATTAAACCGAACAAAAACAAATAAAAACAATTCTCAAACCTCGGGTTGCCTCCCGAGTAGCGCCTTATTTTATGTCGTGGCTCGACATGAAACTCAAGAGATTTAACTAACGCCATTTGGCTTTGTGAAAACCGTCTCTTGTCTGAATTCCCTCTTAAACCACTCATGGAACGCCTTAAATCTCGTCCCACTTACCTTGACCACCTTATCTTTAGCAATGAAGGTGGTTTCATTCACTTTCTCCTCCTTGACCGTATCAGGCGGCTGTTTAAGCTCAATGTCAAGTGCATGCACACTAGACATCAATGGTATCTCGCCTGGCGAGGTCAGTAATGGAGGGCGATTGCCCAAAGGATGTGGAGAGAGCTTACCTTTAGGCTTTGGCTTAGCCTGGCACTTCTGCATATTAGTAGACAAAACAATATCTACTTTTGGGGGCTCTAAGAGATTCTCTAAAACAGGTTGTAATTCATCCTTACAAGTAGGCTTCATCACATCAATAGCACATAGAGAATTCTTATCAATGGGATCCATATCATATATATTATATTCTACCTTATCCCCATCAAACTCCATAGAGAGAGTCCCACTATTAACATCAATTTTCGTTTTTGCAGTTTTTATGAAAGGTCTACCTAACAGTATAGGTGTGACATTATTAGCATGCTCCATATCCAACACAAAGAAATCAGCAGGAAAAATCAGATCACCAACCATAATAAGAACATCCTCAACAACCCCTTTCGGGTACACAGTAGACCTATCAGCAAGTTAAATAACAGTTCATGTTTTATGCAAAGGTCCTAAGCCTAGTGATTCATACAAAGAGTAAGGTAAAACATTGATTGATGCACCTAAATCTAGCATGGATTTGTCAAATTTAGTTTCACCAATCACACATGAAATGCTAAATATGCCTGGATCACCACATTTCTTAGGCATGCGTTTTTGAAACACAGCAGAAACTTGTTCACTTATTTCAACTTTCTTCTTTCCTTTCAGTTTTTGGTTTCTTTTAATAGTACAAACTTCTTTCAAAAACTTAGCAAATCTATGAATACTCTTAACAAGTTTAAGCAAAGGAATGTTTACCTCACACCTACTAAAGGTTTCGAAGATTTCGTTGTCGTTCTCCAGCCTTCGAGTGTCCTTCAACGCCTCAGGAAAGGGAGCAACAGGCTTCTGAGAAAATAGAGGTGGAAAATTCGGGCGAACATAATCGTCAATGTACTCAGGGGGTCCCGGCGATCGCCATCAACAACTGGCGATCGCGGTCGCGGATGATTTTGGACCTCAGCTTCTGGAATGGAATGGCGATCGCGGTCGGGGTGCAGATCCTGTTTTGCTCTCTGTAATCTCATGGCGATCGCCACTCAGATCTGGCGATCGTGGTTTTGCCACAGAACAGTCATTTAAAGTTTTTCCGCTCCTCAAGAACACTGCACTGACGTTCTCTCTCGGGTTTCTTACCGGTTCCCTGGCCTCTAATTTACTCACAACTTGAGATATCTGTCCTAACTGATTTTCAAGATTTTGGATACTCGATTCCGTTTTAGCATTTTGTTGCATCACAGTTTGAGCTAAGGACTTGATCATATCTTCAACAGTCATAGAATTCTGAGGTCTAGGTTGCTGATAATTAATATTATGAGAATCATACCTTGGCCTTGGTTGCCATCCACCAACAGCGTTTACCTCAGCATTCGGCTCTTGGAGTTGTTGACCACCACTTTGCAGCATAAAAGACTTCATCATATCTTTCAGTTCATTCATGTCAGTCTGTAATTGATCTGAATTAATTGCTTTGACTGAGTGGGATCCCTGTCTACTGCCAAACTGCCTTGAACTTTCAGCCAGCTCTTCAAACATTTCAGTGGCCTGAGGTATAGTTAGTTTCAGAAAATTATCTCCACAAGATGCGTTTACCATTCGACGATCCTCATCAATCAGCCCACTGAATAAGTACATAAGAAGATCATGGTCAGTATAACTATGAAATGGGCAGCTTGAGCAAAGCTTCTTGAATCTCTCATAATACTCATAGAGACTCTCAGTTGAATGTTGTTGAAGATTCGTGATCTCCTTCTTCAAGCTGCTCAGTTTTGTGGCTGGAAAATATTTCTCCAAGAAGACTTTTTTCATCTTAGCCCATGTATCAATACTCACTGGAGCTTGATAATAGAGCCAATCATTTGCAGCGTCTTTCAGAGTAAATCCGAAAGTTCTCAGCATGACCTGCTCCTCAGTAACACCTCTTGGCTTCTTACTAGAACATATGGCATGGAATTGAGCCAAGTGTTTGTTGAGATCTTCTCCTGCTAAGCCATGGAAGTGTGGTAGCTCATGAATTAAACCAGCTTTTAATTCAAAATTCACACCTTCTTCAATCTCAGGAAACCTCACTGCTAAAGGTTGTTAGTTTAAGTCTGGGGCAGTGAGTTGCCTCATAGTAGGCAATGGCGGTCCATGTCGATCACCCATCTCGTTATCTTGGTTCAGAGCTGCTCTTTGGTTCCGAAGGAACGTCCTTTCAATCTCTGGGTCAAAGGAAACAAGAGATGAATCAGTAGCACGGGTCTGAACCATAAAGGTTCACACCAAACAGTTGATAATTTCACAGTTAACACCGAATCAGAAAAATTTCAATTCCCCGGCAACGGCGCCAAATTTGATTGGGCTAAAGTCGTAGTGCCAAATCAAAGAAAACTCTAAACACTAACTAGAGTATAGCAAGTAAGTAGAGGTCGAACCCAAGGGAATCAAAACACCAAATCAATGCAGTCAAGTGAAATATCAACTAGTAACAAGTAACCAAAGGGGGGGGGGGGGTTTGATTGCAAGAACACACAAGTAACAAGTATCAAGCAAAGAAGTTTGGGTGAGAATATTATGCGAAGGGGTTTCACCTAGCAAGTATCCACACAACAGTCAATCAAGTTGATCATAGATTTATCTCAAGTTCTATTCAATCCTAGGGAATGTTCTTATTCCAATCTTTAATATATCAGCAGGCAAACCGGTCCTGATAATACTTACTATTCAGCAATCAGAGAAACCTCTCAAGATTAGATGAAATAGCAGCAAAGGGCACAAGGATTATAAGGATGCATGCAATAACTTACAACCGTCAAGTATTAACATGCAATCAATTCTCTATCATAAAAGCAATCAACTACCAGATCATGCAGATATGAGTGCTACAATGACAACGAATTCCACCGTATATTCCTAGTCTAGCAATAGAAAACTATCAATCAAACTAGGTGATCAAGCTAGTAAAACTAATAGAAATCAATAGATGAAGAACAGGAGAATTAATACAAACCCATAGGAAAAGAACAAGAGTTTAGAAATCTCACAACTTAATAACTGAAGGTTTCAACCGCTAAGTAAAACAATGGAGATTAGTTCCTGCTCATGGTTGCAAAACTAAATTGTCTGATGGAAAAGATGATGATAAGATGATGATGGCTAGGGTTCTTAAATTATGACTAACCCTAAAAAATATGATAAAAGAAATATCCTAAACGAAATAATAAAATAAGGAAAATGAAATAAAATAAACAAAGGAAAATAAGGAAAGTCCGGAATGTCTTCGGCCTTGTTGTGGCGATCGCCATAGATGTCTGGCGATCGCCGTAGAGTCATGGCGATCGCCATAATCTCTCGAACTCACATAACTCTTCTGTTGTAGAATGGCGATCGCCTGGATGGTAGTGGCGATCGCCGCTGCTCCGCAGAATATCTTCAAGTCTTCATGTCTTCAATCTTTGATCTCTTCTTCTTCGGTTCTGATCTTCATTTCTTCACTTCTTAATAAATATCTCAGAACATAATAATGACTCGAAACACATATGATAATACTCCTAAACTAATGTAATAATCCCTAGTTACGCTATACAAAATGCAGCGTATCAGTGCGTCCAAAAGAAAGTACGCACACCATCACCCATAGTCGTTTGGACCCCAGCAAGCAGCATAGCATTCTCTTTCACCATACCTTTCCAGAGATTTAAAGCCCCTTTCTTTGGCCGAAACATATCTCTATTCATTCTCCCATTGCAATACTTACTTCGGACGACCCTCGACCATAGAGATTCAGGTTCTGACAATGCCTTCCGGCCCATCTTGACCATAAACACCGAATTAGTTTGTCCCATACTTCTCAGTTCTCATACCGAGACCTCCCGCAACTTTCGGCATTCAAAGCTCCTCCCATCGTAACAAGTGCATTTTACGTTTATCATCAGTCGAGCCCCAAACAAACGACCTTGACTTCTTCTCTACCTCATCACACACGGAGAAGGGCAGCGCTGCAGTTTGCATAGAAAACATAAAATGCTCGCAATCACTGAATTCGCCAGAACAATTCTACCAGACATGGAGAGAATCCGTGCTTTCCAGCCCGCAAGTTTTGATGTACGTACGCTGGAGCATCCCTCGGAACAACCCGTGAGGCGAACCCGCAGCTGAGTTGAAGGTCATGAAGATGATAAAAGGCGATGCTATCAAAAATGGACTGGAACTAGGGCAGAGTGGACTGGATGGATCGGGCGTTCAATTGAGAAGATATTTGGTGGGAGTATATTTCTTGGGCCTATCTTGGTCGTGTCCAAATTTGAAGCCCAACAGAAGCCCAATGAGGAAGATATGACTGTTGCAAGATCCGAACTTGTTTCTGTTCCTTTGGATATGTTTCAGTATTTGGGCTTATCTTCATTGTGTCCAAATTTGAGGACCATTCGAGATTGGACGAGGCCACCATGATCAGAACAAGATTCAAGATTTAGAGTTTTTCTAGGATTTCCTTTCTTGGGAATCAAGCAATTCGGGAAACACTATTTAATGTGTGTTTTTCTAGGGTTTTACGCAGACTTTGAAAAACTGAGAATTACTCTTCCTTTTAGGTTTTGACGTTGTTTAGCTGTAGCTTGGTTTGATATTGAATTGCAAGAAGTCAACGCTTGGTTTGATATTGGCCTGGGTTTGATATTGAATTGCAAGAAGTCAACGCTTGGTTTGATATTGGCCTGTGGGATCGATCTGTTGTTTACACATATTTCGACCTCCAAACCTTGAAAGAGCCCTAGGTGGATTCCTTGGGTTAATTCGAGTCTAGTGAGTCTTTCTAGATTGAGGGCTAAGTCAAGAAAGACGTCACTTGCTTATCGTGTCCGAGTCAAGCTAGTCTACCTAGATCGACGACTGAGTCAAGGTAGATAACACTTGTTGAAGACCAAGATTCGATCGATCGTCTGTCACAACGATCTCTCGAAGCCGCCTCGACATCAGATTCACCCAACCATCCGCTGCCGTCGACCACAATCACCGCCACCGTCGACTTCAACCCCCATCGTCCATCCAAATCCTAGCAGATCCACGATCTTAATCCGACCTTGTGTCATCATTTGGTATCAGAGCCAACGCTAGGTAAAAACGCTCTTCTGTTTAATTTTTACGCTTACGTGTTGAATTCAAGAAAAATTAAATCGGGTTGTTACGGGATCTACCCAAACCGAGAGCGAGAGCCGCTAGAAATTTTTCTAGGACCGTCATCTCCTGTGCGAGAGAGGGCCGTGAGCACCTCCACACGGCTGGGCGCGGTCGCTGCCGGCGTGGCTTGGGTTGGGCGAGAGAAAACCCTAACCCTAACCACCTTGCCTTAACCTTCAAGACAAAATCTTCTTGTTTTGGCAATTAATTATTTGATTTGATTCTGATTCTTATTTTGTTAAGATTTGATATCTTAGGAAATCTTTGGGTGGTTGAGAAGATCTTCTAGTAACCAATTTGGTTAGATTCTAGAGATTTTGTTAGCTTATCTTAGGTAACAAAAAAAAATTTATTTAATTAAATCCGAATTTCAGATAATTATTCTTTTATTTTCGGATTTATTTATTTAAAAAAAAAAAAAGGAAAACAGAACGTCTAGCTGAAGAGAAACCCGGCTAGGGCAAAATCCGTTCTAGGCTAGTAGCCTTGAAAGCCGACAGATTTAAGCGGACCCCGGTTAGTAACCGTGAGAAGTCCTACAGCGCACGTCAAGTGGTCCCCGGGCTTGTAGCCTAGGAAGACCCCGCTCGGCAACTTCTCTGGGGGACGACCGGTTGTTTCCTTGAATTTTTGTTCACCATCTTTTGATTTTGTTTGATGTCTTTTCTTTCATTATAATTTCAGTTCCTTTCATTGATTGATTGCCCCCTTTTTCGCTAGCCTTACCCATTTGCCTGTTGCCCTAGCTATTTCTTGCATTCAACTGCGTAGCGTAGGGTTAAATAGAATACGTTTGTGCCTTCTTTGTGCTGTTGTTTTCCTTGTGAATTGCGCAGGTCTAGGAGACCAAAGCCAAACCTAAGGATCCATTCATGGATCGTCAAGTGTTTGAGATTGGTTGGACTGATCATAGATATGCCAACTGGGAGGACATGAGCTACTCACATGGCCAATACTTGTCGATGAACCGCTCAGGATATGACTACTATGGAGCCCAAGCTTATGAAGCGACATATGGGACTGTTCAAAGGAGGAAGAAGAAGGTGAGCTTCAATGAACAAACTAGGGTCTACCACTATGATGATCTTTCATATTGTGAGGATGTGCAACATCTAGAAGATCAAAGACTTGATTTTCATGACTTGAACCCACATATGAGGTACGAGCAAGAACATAATTATTATGACTCCTATGGTTTTTCTTCTGACTCTTTGGTGCAGCCCGAGGGAGTTTATGACTCAGATAGGACTTATTATTATGATTCCTATGGTTTTTCATCTAACTCTTTTGTGCAGCCCGAGGAAGTATATGACTCAGATAGGACTTGCTATTATGATCCATACGGTTGTTCTTCTAACTCTTTTGTGCAGCCTAGAGGAGTTTATGACTCACCTGAGACATTTGTTCGCACTCCTTACGACAAGGATGGTTCAACCCTGCAACCTCATATCCGAACACGTGACATCATATGTGTTATGTGTGGAGGAAGAGGTCACTTGGCTGATATTTGCCCAAATCACAACTACATCTACGAGGATGAAGTTAATGAAACACCAACCTTAGATGTCGTCAATGCTTGTGGGAATGAAGACGTCATAGAAGTGACGCATGTCGATGGCAAGATGGAGTTGCAGCTAGACGACGAGGATGTGATTGAAGAGGGGGCCACAGAAGTAGGAAAAGATCCTTGGCCTTGGACCCTAAAGAAGCACAAGAAGAAGGAGCTCATATCCAGGACGTTTCCGTCAACGAGAACTTGAGGGATCGTCATTTCCGGGAAGGATCCTTTACCCTCCCCTCTTCTCATTCATTTTTTAAGCCATCTGTTGCATATATGCATAGTGTTCGATATTCATATCTCATGCATCACGAGTTTCCTCTATGTCACATGCTTGTGTACTTGCTTAGGAATGCTTATTATGTTGGTAGTAGCATTATTAGGCATATACATAGGCATAAGAAAAAGTGTATAACATGCGATCTGCATATTGGCTTCACTCCAAATTCTCATACCTATCATGATTTTGTTGTATATGGTTGGTCTTCTTACCAACACTATCATTCTCCATTTAAAGACAAATCATATGGGTTGCATACAGGTCTCAATGATGCTTTCTCATTCCCGTATACTTATTATATTATGCCTAACATGTTTAGGAATCCAAATGGGAATAGAAAGAAAGGTGGCATAGTTATTGCTTGCATATTGGTATATCCTTTGCACTTAGGCTTAGGATTGTCGTTCATTGGTATCCATGACTGTGCATCTTGCTTCCTTAGAGTCATAGCTAATCATTCATGTGTTATTTATGTGCATGTGACTCTAGATGATAGGGTGCGCAATATGAAGGGAAGTTTTCTTACTTTTACAAGCATGACTTCTAGTACTACACTTCAAGCTTTGCTCGATTCAAGTAAACATTTATGTCTTGTTGTGTGTCCAGATACTTGTTACGTGTCGCTCCTTTTTGCAGGTCAAGAAGATTCGAGGTCGAATCTTTTCAAAGGAAGGGAGGATGATGTACGTACGACGGAGCTTCATCAAGAGCTGGAGCATTATTCATCTTTGGCACCCATGGCTGTATGGGTGAGCTCCCAAGGGCCCCATTTTAAAGACGAGCTTAATTTGGAAGAGCAAGAGGATTCGAGGACGGATCCTTTTCAAGGGGAGGATGATGATGTACGTACGCTGGAGCATCCTTCGGAACAACCCGTGAGGCGAACCCGCAGTCGAGCTGAAGGTCGTGAAGATGATAAGAGGCGATGCTATCAAAAATGGACTGGACCTAGGGAAACGGGGCCCTTTGCCCCTATTTACCCTTTAGGAGTGGGAAATAACATCCACATTAATCAAGAGTGGTAACTAACCCCCCCCCCCCCCCCCTTTTTTATAATTAATTTTTTAAAATTAAATATATATAGCTTCTAAAATTAAAAGTTTTCCTCCTCCCATTCCAATTTCTCATTCACGCTACTTTCCTCTCTCGCTGTTCACTCCTCCACCGTTCTCATCCCATTCCGCCGATTTCCTGCTCGATTTCTGCGTGTTTCTCATCGATTTCGAGTTCTCCTACTCTCACCGATCTCCAGGTAAGGTTTTTTCTTCGTTTTTTGTTGATTTCTGTAGAAATTAGGGTTGTCATCGCTGATTTGTTGTTTTTGTGTAATGCAGTTGTTCGAATCTTGTTTCTGTGAGAATTTCGACCAATTTTCATCTATAATCACTCACATGTATGTATCTAGTTCAGTTTTTGCTTCTGTTTTGTGTTTTTAGGTTTTACAGTTTGATTTGTTGTTCGATTTTGCTTTTTTCTACTTGATTACAGTGTTGTTTTTGTGTGTTCTCCTTGCTAATTGCACTTTTTTTACTGTATCTCTTTGATTTTTACTTGTCTGTCCCTTTGCATGTGTTGGTTTCAGATTTGTTTGTTTAATTTTCGTATTTGTCATCATATGTATGGTATTTAGTTTTATTTGTTCTTTCTCATTGTTGTTTTCGTGTAATTTATGTTAGTTTTGTAGTTTCGATGACAGTTAGTTTGGTTATAAATCTGGTTTTTGTTTTGATGATAATGTGTTGTGTGTGTGTTTTATGTTGAGGACAGTTTGTTTAGTGAAATCTTAGTAATATACTATTTGCGATGACAATGTTTTTGTTTTGATGACAATGTGTTTGTTTGTGTTTTATGTTGAGGACAACTTGTTTAATGAGATCTCAGCATTATACTATTTGTTGATGACAATGTGTTTGTCATCGATATCCAGATTTCCCCTTCATTACAATGTTCTTTGCTCTATTTTATTTTTTGTGCATTACAATATTTGATGACAAACACATTTTGTTCAAATGCGGATGACAATGTGGATGACAATTTGTTTTGATCAAATACAGTTTTTAGTACTCTTGATGACACTATTTTGCTCTATTTGATGACAATAATTATTTAAAAGTTTTTAGATTTGATTTCAAAATCTTCTATATTAGGATTTGATTGTCTATTTTCTTCTTGTTGATGACAATATTTTTTGTTTTTGTTCTAATAATTTATATTAGTTCTCTTTGATGACAGTTTAGTGCTTTATATTTTGTTTTATTGTTGAATTTTATGACAATAGTTTTTTATGGTTTTTGAGATTATGATTACAGTTTCTTGTATGTTGTATTAAAGTTTTTTTTCATTTGTTTTCCTTTCTTAATCTAAGATGGATATCTCGAAAGTGGAATATGCTTGCCCCCCATCCATGCATATGTCAGCACAAGTTAATATGTTTGCAAATTGGGACGTCTTTCAAATTATTGATGAACATCTTGATGCTGATGGACTATATGAAATAAGGAACGAAATTTTTGCCCCTATTGTTACTTGGGCAGACCAATTGAAGGTGTCATCTCAGCTGCTCTACTACTTTATCCTTCATCAAGTGAAGACAAAAAAACTTCATGAAATGTGGTTCAACGTCAAAGGCCATGTTTGCCGGTTTGGTCTCCCTGAGTTTGCGGCTGTTACTGGGCTGGATTGTCGTGATTGTACCGACTATGAAATCCCAAATGCAAATATGATTGATGAATTTGGGGTCAGAAGTTTAAAATATAAAGAGTTGTTAGCACTGTTTGTTATAGAGGCCAATCCAGCTAGGAAGCTGAGTTTGGCCTATCTTCTTATTGTTGAGGGCGTTCTACTTCCTCAACGACCGAATCAGCCTATTCGTTCTGAATTCTACAAGTTGTCAACAAATTTGGATGAGTTTAGGAAGTATCCATGGGGGAGGTTAGTGTACTCTACAACTATTGAGTATTTGATGAAGGCAACTACCGTAGGGAAGCCAGAGAAAGGTGAGCGTGCTCATGACACAAGAGTAACAATTTACTTGCATGGATATCCCATAGCTTTAAAGGTATTTTATCCATTAGATAATTCTGTCATCATTTCTTTCAATTACCCTGTTTATATTTTTTGCTGACATGTTTTCTTTACTATATGTTGTATTACTGAGTTAATTTTTCAAGTTTTATCCAGTATTCTTTTTAAGTTTGTCATGACATGTTTGTTTATACTTTTTCATACTTTTTGTCATCGCTACCTCTTTTGTTCTTCATGTTATGGTTGTATGAATTTTTTCATCTTAATTTAATGATTCATACTTATTATCCTCTTAATTTCTTATGAAGCGCGCTTCGCACGCTTCATTTCACATTCATTCCATTTCTTGTCTGTCATATTATTTTTTTAAATCTTTTCTATAGCATTCTGTCATCATCTATTGTATCTGCATCTAATTTTCCTTTTAATTAGTTTTATTCTTTTAACTATGGTATCTGTCATCAACTATTGTATATGTCATCAATTATGGTATCTGTCTTCATCATGCTTATCCTTTTTTCTGTCTATCTGTTTAGGTTTGGATTCTTGAAACATTCCCTCAGTTTCGGGATATTGTAAACTGTACTTCAGCTGGTTCAAGAGAGATCCCTTACTGTCTTCGTTGGTTCAACAAGGATGTCGGTAATATTTGGTTTAGCGCAATTTCGAGACAAGTTAGAGAAATTAATCCGGTATTTATTTCTTCCTTCATCTTTTTCAGTTTTGTTTTATATATTGTCTTGTAATACTTTTTATTTATATCTCATTTTTGTCTTCTTTTATGTTCAGTATTGTAGATATCCTCCATATTCTGAGCATGAAAGATTTAAGGATCTGAATTTTCTGGATGAAAGGGATGACGCACTGTTTGATGGATTTGCCGAGCATATTCTGAATGTGGCAAAAGAGAAGGCTGACAAAGAAGCATCCTTCAACACTGAGATTGCAGCTACTATTCCAAAGGCTAGAGTCTATACGCGCAAAAGGAAAATCGACACTGTCAATCAGGCTCCAGCCCTAAGGATTACTAGGGCTCGCAATGTGGATCCTAACCCAACTTTGAAGATAAAGTTGAAGGTTGCTGAGCCTAATAAACAATCTCCCCGGTTATTGAAGACTGTCGCAACAAAGAAAGCCTCTCCTAAGAAGACCCTTCTCTTAGGACAACCTCCAAAGGGCAAGAATGTTTGCAATACAAAATCGGCATTGGTGTTGAGAAGATCCCCTAGGAAGAGATCTGTTCTTCTAACAACTAAGCCAATTCCCACTAGTGTGCTCCCTATGAGGGACCCGGTGCCAAATGTAGAAGCTGCGGTTGACAGTGTGCTTCGGAGTTTGAATTCAAGGTTGTCTGGAGGCAGTTCATCCAAGAGTTTGCCCTCAAATGCAAAAGCATCAGCTTCCTCATCATCTAGTGCCAAAACAAAGACAGATTCAAGAAGGTTTGATCCCAAGAGTGCTCCTTTTGAACCAAACTCCCCACCATTTCAAGGCCACTCAACCATTCCTCAAGGTTTGAACAATGACTCCTCTGAGAAGATTTCAGATCTGAGCAAGAAGGTGGATCACATGTGCACTGTGATGGCTGATGTTCAAGGGACAGTTACTGGCCACACCTTGAAGCTAGAGGATGTGTTCAAAAAGCTAGTGGACATTGGGAGCCTCATTGAGACTTTCATTTCGTCAGTAAGAGCCAACAAAGCCGAAACAACTCCTCTTCCAACTGATCCAATCCACAACAATTTTAAGGTGTTGGAGGAAGCTTGTGGACTTTTTGATGATTTTGCTGCTTCTGCGAGGATAATTGGTGTAAAAAATATGGTTGACAGTGTTGGAAAGTCTGTGCTTCCCTCTGCCACTGTTGAGCTTAATCTTGTGGGCAGTATTGGTGGGCCATCTTCTCTCCCTGTTCAGCGTAATCACTCAAATAAATCTGCAGACAGTCATGCTGGAGGTACTGAAAAACTTTTGTTTTCGTCATCTGAGAAGTCAAAATCCAATTGCAAGCTTAGGTCTGAAAATATTTCCAAGGAAGACAGTGTGGGTGAGTCTAATATTCCACAATCCCTTGGTTTAACCCTGAGGCAGTCTCTGGATATCCCCAAGGAATCAAAGGATCAAGAGGTAGCTGTTGTAGATAATGACAGTAAATCAAATTGCAACAATGTTGACTTGTTTGTTCGTGAAGGTGATTCTGGATTTCTAGTGATTCCATCTGGGTCCCAAAATGCATTCCTTACATCTCCTATTGTATTTGAACCAGAAAGTGGTGATGCAATGTTTGTGGATGACAAATTGGTCAACTTAGAGGATGACAAGGCAGTTATGGTTGATGATGACAAGGTTGTCATCCCAGATGAACACAAGATAGATATGATTGCTGATGACATGGTTGTCATCCCAGATGATGACAAGGTTGATATGGTTGATGATGACAAGGTTGATATGGTTGATGATGACAAGATTGTCATTCCTGAGGAGGTGTTGGAAGTTGTAGATTCTGTGGTAGATCTTCCAGTCAATCCTGTTGATAAAGGGGAATGTCTTGATGTTGTTAACATGGAATCTCAAGACAATGTTGAATTCGATGACAATGAGGCACCTGAAGACAATGTGGCTCCTGATGACAATGTGGCTCCCGATGACAAGTTGCTAAGAAAGCTTCTAGGGTAGGTCATCCTAGCCCTGTCCTTCTAAGCCCCTTCGCAGTGCCAACTAAAGCCATTGGTATGCCTCCCAGACCAGCGTACTCTTTCTATGAATACGATGATCGCTTGGTCTTCTATTCATGGCTAAAAGATGGGTATGTTGTATTTGTTTTTAGCTTTAATTTTCTAATCATTATTTTGTCATCAAATCATTATTCTGTCATATCTATTATATTATTTTAATTCTTAGCTTAAACTTGTCATCAATTTTGTTTCCAAGTGTGATTGATGCAATCCTGTCATCAATCCTGGCATCAATCCTGGCATCAAACACTTTTAGGTTTTGATGACATTTGTGTCATCAATCTTGCCATCCAGCACTTTATTATCTAAACTATCAAGACATTGTCATCATCTTTTCTATGTTTAGTTATCATAATTTTTTGTATGACCTATTATACATTTGTCATCAAGCACTTTATCATGATATTTTGGTATTGTTTATTTTCAGTTTTTGAATGATGACATATATTGTCTAATGACATTTTTTTTCTCCTCTTCATTTTTTGCAGCAAGGAAGAAGCCACTATAAAAGGGAATGATATTAGCCTCTCTAAGCCCTTTTTCCAGAAGTTGATTAGGAAGAATGCTTGGTTCGACGACGTTGTAAGTGTTTTATCATTGAAACCAGTTTTTTTAAATTTTTATTATTTATGTATTTGTATATAAATGCTAGAATTCTTTTCTGTTTTCCAGCATTTATCTGAAGCCCTATATTTCATGAGGAAAAGAATATTTGATGAGGGAGAAAAATTCAAGGATGTAGTTATTCTGGACTGGGTTTGGTTTAGTAGGATGAACGCTCAGTGTCTTGAGAAGGTGTTGTCTGGTATAGATTACAACCTTAATTTCCATCTTGATTACTTTTCTGGTGCTCATCCACCAGCCTATGGGAAATCGTGGGCTAATGGCGTCTCAAGGGTTTACTCACCATTTAATATCAATGACGAACATTGGGTTGCTCTAGAGATAGACTTGGTTAAGAAGCATATTACTGTTATGGACTGTTTATATACCCCCGATTCAAGAGCTAGTTTCTACAAGGATGAATTCATTATTGAATGTCTTGAGCCTCTTTGCAAATTACTCCCTGTTTTGTTAAACAGAAGTGGGATGTTCAATCACCTTGGGAACCTAGACAATGATTTTACTCTCACTAGGCATCGTACTCTCCCCCAAGACAAAGGGTATGTATTCATTATTTCTTTTTGAAGCATATTATTCTTAACTTATTCTAATTTCTGATGTATTTTTTTTTTTCAATGTTACACTGCATAACCATTTTTATTTTTATGTTTCTTTTTGGTTTTCAGTGGTAATTGTGGTCTCTTTACATTAAAGTACATTGAAGCATTTTCATTTGGGAGTTCCTTGGATGAGCTGGATGACGATCATGTGAGGGCACTTAGGGAGAAGATGGCAATTGAGCTATTTCACCAAGAGATTGTGTGGAAGCCTCTTCCTCTTAATCGTAAAAAGCTGTAGAATTGATTCAGCTTTGTGTTTTCACTTTCAGTAAAAACTTGTTAATAGTGATATACTGGACGACAGTGTTTGTTTCACTTGTGTAAGACAATTTGGGATAATGTGTGCCTTTTTGTACTCCAGTGTTTGTAATGATGACAGTTTGTTTTGCAATCTTATTTTAGTGATGACAAATTAAATAAAGTGTTTTATGGTTGTCCCCTATATATAGTTTTTAATGATTGTGATTCTATCATACTGTCATCCAGATGACAAAAAAGTTTTATTACACTGTCATTCTTTTTGTACCTATTTTACTTTTAGATCATTGTCATCACTGATTGTTGATCAGAATGATCTAAAGCATCATTCTATCTCACTCATTGTGTCAATATTTTATGACAGTTCTATGTTCATTTAAAAATTGTCATCAACCGTCATCTTTCATTAACTATGTCAATGTTTGATGACAGTTCTATCTTCACTTAATATATTGTCATCAAGTGTCATCTTATAAATTATATTTTTTATCATTATTAAATTTGTTCTCCTCCTCATACAATTTCTTATAATTCTTTTGATGACTGTTATATACACTCAAAAATATTTCTGTCATCAGCCTTCACCTGTCATCATCCTTCATGCAGCCTTATTTTGGGATTTTTTTTAGTTTTTTCTGGTGAACCCCAATGCATGTTAATTTAAAATTTCGAAACCAACATGCATTGGTGAGGATAATTCAAAGTTTGAGTTTGGTTGTTGGTCTCCTAACAACCAATAGCATTAAATGTGTTTGGCCAATTTAATGTATTCTTTTGCAACCCTAACTCCTTTCCTATATATATATCCTTATCTTCCATTCCAAATATCCCATATTCTCCCTTTTCATCTTTTTTTTGTATACCTCCACATATCCAATCGTTTACAAGGCAAGTATTTTATTTTTCAATTTTTTTCTTTTGTTGTAAGTTCAATGGCACTCATTTTTATTTAAAATTCGAGTTTGTGCAGTTCTTTCCTCAAAATGGAAGATGATATCGACTGGGAAAATGATTTCGACTGGGATGAGTGTTTTTTTGTTGAGATGCAGATCTCTATGGTGGAAAATGATTGTAGATTGGTAAAAATCTCCATCCTTTTATGGAATTGCATAATCTCTTTTTCAGTTTTCTTTCAAATTTTAATATGCTTCAGTTTTTATATATTTCAGCCAATCCCTTTTGACCACGCCAATGAATATCTCAAGGAGTTCAAAGATAAGAAAATCATCTTGGCTATGTTAGACAAACAAAATATTTGGGATGTAATGGTGAAATTCAGTGACCATGGGAATCCAAACAATTGCTATAGGTTTGGTGAAGGCTGGAGGAAGTTTGTTGCAGACAATAAAATAGAAAAAGATCAAACTCTCCTATTTGAAGTGATGGGGAGAAGTGATAGAAGTCTTTTGTACCTGGTTAGGGTTGTCAAAACAGCTTAGCCTCTTTTTGTCTCTCTGTCATCTAGCTATGGACTTTTGTGCTTTTTATGGCTTATCCGAGTGTTGTTGTGTCCTTTTCCTATGTGATTGGTATTTTCCTTTTATGGTCTTTTCATCTATGTAACTTCACTTTATGTGTTGAACTTATGCAATAAAAGAATCAATTCCTATTTTTGCTTTCGATGTCAGATATTGATATTGTCATTTATTTTTTCATCTGTAATCTAATGTTATAAAGTTATGAATCTTTTAAATCCATGTTTAAATAATATGTTATGATTTCATATACTTGTCATCACTGATGTCAGAGTTATCAGTTTGTCTTATCGGCCAATTATCTAAGTTGTCATCAACTTTTTAATCAAATTTCTTATTGTATTATGTTATCTATCATCATTTGATTTATAATATTTGTATTTATCTTTATGAAGCACGCTACGCGTGCTTCATTTCACTTCTCATAATTTTGTGCTAAAGCTTGATTACAATTTTATGGTTTGATGATATTAAACTGTCATCAACTGTCATTTGTCATCTACCTTCATCTGTGTGCTTTTCTGATGCAAAACAACTTAGTATTTAATATATTCATCCAATAATTCTTTGATGACAGTTATATACACTCGAAAATATTTCTGTCATCAGCCTTCATCTGTCATCATCATTCATCCAGCCTTATTTTGTGAATTTTTTCTGGTGAACCCTAATGCATGTTATTTTAAAATTTCGAAACCAACATGCATTGGTGAGGTTAATTCAAAATTTTGAGTTTATGTGTTGGTCACCTAACAACCAATAGCATTAAATGTGTTTGACCAATTTAATGTATTCTTTGCAACCCTAACTCCTTTCCTCTATATATATGCTCATCTTTATTCCAGATATCCCACACACTTCCTTTCCTCAAAATTCGATAGTGTGCAGTTCTTTCCTCAAAATGGCAGATGAAATCAACTGGGATGAGACCTTTCTTGTTGAGATGCAGAGGTCAATGGTTGAAAATGATTGTAGATTGGTAAAAATCTTCATGCTTTATGTTATTGCCTAATTTCTTTATCTGTTTTCTTTCAAATTTTAATATGGTTCAGTTTTATATATTTCAGCCAATCCCTTTTGACCATGCCAATGAATATCTCAAGGAGTTCAAAGATAAGGAAATTTTCTTGGCTGTGGAAGACAAAGAACAAGTTTGAGATGTAATGGTGAAATTCAGTGACCATGGGAACCCAAACAATTGCTATAGGTTTGGTAAAGGCTGGAGGAAGTTTGTTGCAGACAATAAAATAAAGAAGGATCAAGGTCTCCTATTTGAAGTGAGGGGGAGAAGTGCTAGTATGCTTGTGTACCTGGTTAGGGTTGTCAAAAGAGCTTAGCTCTTTATGTCTCTCTGTCATCTACTTATGGATTTTTTGTGGTTTTTATGGCTTATCTGAGTGTTGTTGTGTTCCTTTTCTATGGGATTAGTATTTTCCTTTATGATCTTTCATCAATGTAACTTCACTTTATTGTGTTGAACTTATGCAATAAAAGAATGAATTCCCGTTTTGCTTCCGATGACAGATATTGATGTTGTCATTTATTTTTTTGTCTGTAATCTAATGCTCTAAATTTTTCAATCTTTTCAATCTAATGCTCTAAATTATTAATATGTTATGACAGAGTTATCATTTTGTCTTATAGGCCAATTATTTAAATTGTCATCAACTTTTTAATCAAATATCTCTTTCTATTTTTGGCATCTGTCATCATTTGAATTTTTTCACTTCTCATAAGTTTGTGTTAAACCTTGATGACAATTTTATGCGTTGATGATTATTCAACTGTCATCAACTCTTATATGTCATCTACCTCCATCTGTGAGCTTTTCTGATGCAAAACAACTAAGTATTTAATATATTCATCCAATTGTTCAACAATTTTTATTTATTGCAATGACCATGTGCTATGTCATCCAAAATACTTGTTCAAATCAATTAAAATAGGACAGTAATGCAAACTATATATGTTTAATAGTATTTTTTATCAATGTAATCAAACTATTCTAGAACAAAAGGTGAACTTCTAGCTTCTGGGGTTTTGTTCATGCATGATGTTCTGTTGTGTCCAGTGGATCCGCATAGACTGCATCTTGCGGGTCTTCTTGGTCCACACCTCCTCTTGCTATGATTTGGGAACTCACCTTCAGACGGTATTCTCTTCTTCTTAAGTTTCCCTGTTCTTTTCTCTAGCTTGGGAGGTAGGCATTGTATGTTCATTATCTCCTCTGGAATCATTTCTTCAGTTTGCCTAGGCACAGGATATATGGTCTCCTTGTAAGATTTCATCCAATTCTCAAATCTATAGTAGTCACTCACAAATCCTGTCACTTTCACCTTTGCTTTCTGCATTGCTGCCATTCCATGTACACAGGGAATATGATCTAGATCAAACACTCTGCAAGTGCAGCTTCTTTTTTCCAAATCGACAACTCCATAGAAATCTCCTCCTATCACCTGGTATTGGAACCCATTCAATGCCCTCACTTCATATTTCTTGGACAGTTTATGCCTTTTTTGAAGAATTTCCTCTATGTTTGGTGGCACCACTTTGCTCAGCGCTTCTTCTGTTTTGATGCGCCTTTCAACGAACCATCTTATCAGCATTTCTAAAACACAATCCAATAGGGCAACAACCTGAAATGACCTAGCCTCTAGTAGGACCTTATTGATGGTCTCTGAATTGTTTGTAGTCATTATGTTGTATCGGTCTCCTTTGCAGTGTGATCTTGCCCACTTCTCAAATTTGGAAATAACCAAGTAATCCCCCATTTCCTGATTAATTGCACATATCTTCTTGAAGTTCTCCTCAAATTCCCTTTTTGTATAGCTGTTTGCAACCAAAGTGAAGAGCTTGTGCACACCCTTGTCCTTATACCTTGTTTTGAGGTTTTGATGAACATGTCTTCTACACACACAATGCTTTGATGATGTATAAATGCTCTCCACTGCCTTTATAATACTTAGATGCCTATCAGACACAATCACCAATTCCTGTGAACTAGGAATCATTGTGATAAGCTGTTGGAAGAAAAATGTCCAAGATCCATCATTTTCTGAATCAACAATTGCATACGCCAATGGATAAATTTGTTGGTTCGCATCCTGCGCAGTTGCAATCAATAGGTGTCCTTTGTACTTTGTATGCAAATGTGTTCCATCCACCATGATTACCTTCAAATCAGAAGTTTCTGTCATCAACAGTCATTTTTTATATATATTTGGTTCAAACCCTTTGAAATATAGTACTATTTATTGTATTTTTTATATTTTCTTTTCATACACTGATATCATGCATCCTATAAGAATTTTGTCATCAAACATTGTCGTCAAATAAAAATGTCATCAAAATCTGTCATCCTGCATCCTTCAACACATATTATGAGCAATACACATTTTGAGATTTTTTTTGTAATAATACACTCATCAAATACTGTCATCATTAATGTTTTTAATATATTTTCAAACACTGTTCTCATTCATCCTGTCATGCTTTTACCTTATTTTAAAATTCTGTCATCAACACATATTCTCAACACATATTGTCATCCTTAGTCCATTTATTGTAAGATTCAAGTATAGCAAGGTATGTCTACATACCTTTCTCATTTGATCAAATCCTCTTATTGTTGCTCCTACTGCTATGAACACATACTTGAAGCAATTTTCGTCATCAACCTCTAGCTTTGTGTATGTGCCTATGTTGACTTGTTTGATCATGTGGCAATATATAGGCAACATTCCATAGTAATCTTGTGGTGTTCCTCTAATCAAATTTTGTGCCCATTCCTTTGCCTTCAAAGCCTTCCAATAGCTCACATCCATACAATGTTCTTTCCTCATGTCGTTCCGGATACTTTTAGGGTTCGGTCCAGTTTTCACCCCTTCATACCTACACACACAATAAATCATCTAAACTGTCATCTTTCAATATTAATGTGTTTGTATAAGACCATAACTATTTTGCTAATATGTTTTGTTACCTTGTTTTAATCTGCTCTCCAACCATCTTGTATGTTGGCTTGCACTGGTTTTCACACCTAAATTCAAAAGAGCATGTGTGTTCTTCTCTATACTTTCTTATCTCAAAGAAATGTGTGTCTTTCAACACCATTGCCCTCAGCCCCCAGTTGCAGTTCTCATCTGCACACTTAACAGTAAACAAATCAGGGGTTGACTTGTATACCTTGTACACAAAGTTCTCCCTCATAGCGACTTTCCTAATGGCAACTTTGAGCATCTCCTTTGAGTCAAAAATCTGTCCAATATGGATGAACCCTGTGTAGTCTTCATAAGAAGGACTATCACCCTCCATAATTTCTCCCCATTCAGTAATTTTGTCCCTTGATTCACAACTAATTACCTCACTCCCACCTTCCATCTCATAATCATTCTGAAATGGAACAAGGCTGTTTTTTTCCCTCACTACTGTCGTTTTAGTTGTCTTCTTCTTTTTTCTCTCTGTCACATACAAAGGCACACTCCATTGCACCTTCTCTAATTTGTTGATTTCAATGAAACAATTGAAGTCCTCGTCCGTCTCTACAATATATGGTATCTGAATTTTCTGGAAAGGATTCAAGTGCGACAACTCAATTTCATGTGCTTGTGTCTTCAAATTAAACCTTTGAATAATGGTATCCTTTGCACCATCCAGCCCTATGTAGATGTCGATTACAAATGCTTTTGAAATCAATGTCCCAACATATGCATTTGAACCATCTTTCATCTTCCAGTCTCCTCCCCAACATACAGTTAGAATATTCATTTTGTACCTGTATAGCACATGTTATTGTCTGCATAAACATTCTATCATCACTCTACAATTCCTGAATTGTATTGAATCCAATTTTCAATCTGACATCATACCTAATATTATAAATTTAAATTCTAAATCCTGTCATCAACTCCTTTTCTTAAACAACAATACTGTCATATTATTTCTGTCATCCAACACTCATCATGTAATCCATCAACATTCTGTCATCACTGTTTAAATTCCTGAATTGTTATATTATGTCATCTAACCCATCAACATTCTGCATTACTGTCATCCAACACACGTCATCTAATTATCAAACTGTCATCACATTTACATTTTTAAATCTAAGTTCAATATTATGTCATCAACTTTCTATATGAGCATCATATTGTCATCAGGATCAACATTCATCAGTTTCATCTATATTCTATCATCACTCTACAATTCCTGAATTGTACTGAATCCAATTTTCAATCTGACATCATACCTAATATTATAATTTTAAATTCTAAATCCTGTCATCAACTCCTTTTCTTAAACAACAATACTGTCATCTTATTTCTGTCATCCAACACTCATCATGTAATCCATCAACATTCTGTCATCACTGTTTAAATTCCTGAATTGTTATATTATGTCATCTAATCCATCAACATTCTGCATTACTGTCATCCAACACACATCATCTATTTATCAAACTGTCATCACATTTACATTTTTAAATCTAAGTTCAATATTATGTCATCAACTTTCTATATGAGCATCATATTGTCATCAGGATCAACATTCATCAGTTTCATCTATATTCATCAACACTCTGTCATCCAGTTTTCATTATTTTATTCAATCATTGTTCTTCATCTTATTTGTCCACCAAAATCCTTTTTTTAACAACATTTTGTCATCAAAAATACAGAAAGTCTTTAAAATCACAGTTTTATTTAATTATTTCGTGTGTTTTAGCATTCACATTCATGTAAGTATATGATGACAGTTTGAATTTTACCTCGATTTCGATATGCAGTAGGAAGTTTCTTATATCGAGACGGCAGATTGATGCTTTGTTAGTTTGATGATGTCAAACCTTGAATTTTATTCCAGAATCTACCGCGAGAGAGATCTTATGAAGCGCGCGAAGCGTGCTTCATTTCACTTACCAGAAAATTTGATTCGAACCACCAAATTCAGTCGATGCGAACCGAGATTAAGCTTGGATTCGAGTTTCCTGGTGGAGGCGTTTGCGGCGGCTCGGAGGAGTTGACAGCAGCGGGAAGGAACGAGCTTTTTCGCTCCAAATGCAGAGGAAGTGCGAGGATGACAGCACTTGCAAGGAGGACGAAGGAAATCCGTGTGGAGAAGGAGAAGGTAGAAGATCGTTAATGGAGAAGAAGCTGGAGGAAGAAAATTTCGGCAGGGAAGGGAAGGAGAGGAAGGGGACGCGCGTGTAACAGATTGGAAAAGGAAAAGGTTAGATTGCTTTCCTTGTATAAAAAGGGTTAGTTTCTTCACAAAACATAGTTAAAAGGGTTACTTAGCCCATTTTGGGATCAGAACAAGATTCAAGATTTAGGGCTTTTCTAGGGTTTCCTTTCTTGGGAATCAAGCAATTCGGGAAAACTATTTAATGTGTGTTTTTCTAGGGTTTTACGCAGACTTTGAAAATTTGAAAATTACTCTTCCTTTTAGGTTTTGACGTTGTTTAGTTGTAGCTTGGTTTGATATTGAATTGCAAGAAGTCAACGCTTGGTTTGATATTGGCCTGAGTTTGATATTGAATTGCAAGAAGTCAACGCTTGGTTTGATATTGGCCTGTGAGATCGATCTGTTGTTTACACATATTTCGACCTCCAAACCTTGAAAGAACCCTAGGTGGATTCCTTGGGTTAATTCGAGTCTAGTGAGTCTTTGTAGATTGACGGCTGAGTCAAGAAAGACGTCACTTGCTTATCGTGTCCGAGTCAAGCTAGTCTATCTAGATCGACGACTGAGTCAAGGTAGATAACACTTGTCGAATACCAAGATTCGATAGATCGTCTGTCACAACGATCTCTCGAAGCCGCCTCGACGTCAGATTCACCCAACCGTCCGCCGCCGTCGACCACAATCGCCGCCACCGTCGACTTCAACCCCCATTGCCCATCCAAATCCTAGCAGATCCACGATCTTAATCCGACCTTGTGTCATAACACAATCAACAATGTATTGAAAAGTTGTTTCCGTCGCTGCTTTCTCCGAGAGTGGCATGCCGAGAATGTATATATGTCGGTTTGGTTTTATCACTCTTATCTTATGAAATTATGAGTTTTATTTAATAATGATTTATTTTAAATTATTGATTAAATAATAAAAAATCAATAATAAGATAAACTAATTTCCTTTGATTTTCGAGCCCATTCCCTTACCGTTGTCGGTGGTCAAAACAAACACGAGTGTATACAGTTTCAAATTTTCAATTCAAGTTTGTATTATAAAAATAACTTAAAAACTTACAAGCCGGTATTTAATAATAATGTATAACCTATGTTCAGTCTGTTCCTACTATACTGGTAGAATTAGTTCCTATTGTTAAGGATTGTTTTAGTCCAATATTGTTGTAACAGATCTATAGATCGTGGAGTCTTTCACTCCTCATTCAGTCTGTTCCTTACCTGTTAAACACATACTTCTCTTCTCTGCTTCAGTCATGGCCAACGATGCTACTACTACACTTCCCAACCCTTACGAAACTACCAAGCCATTTATCGTTGTTACCCTAGCCCACATCATCAAACTTGAACCAACAAATTACCTAACGTGGAAAATCCAGATTCAAGCCACACTTGAAGGCTGTCAACTATTTACCTACCTTGACAGAACTCTCTCTGCTCCCGCAGTCGAACTCCCCGGCGGAACCATACCAGCGATCTCAACCAACCCGGCGTATCTAACTTGGCGCCGACAAGATCGATTGGTCTGTGGTGCCATTCTCAGCACTCTATCAGCGCCCGTGGCATCTCTTGTCACCCAGACAAAACCATCTGCTGAAATCTGGTCCTTGTTGCAGCAGACCTTCGCCTAGGCATCCCGGGGGCATGTCAAACAACTGAAGGATCGTCTTTGGTCCTCCGAAAAAGGTACACAGTCCATAACAGAGTATATGCAATCAATGAAAATTACGGCAGATCTCCTCGCTTCCATTGAGAGCCCGGTCCATGCTGAAGATCTGACGGACTACATCCTCCGAGGGCTAGATGAACAGTACCAACCGGTGATCGACGGCGTGAATGCTCGGGATACTCCGATCTCCTTCGAAGAACTGCACGAGAAGCTGATTCAAAGGGAGCTCATGATTCGGGCCGGAACCAAGAGCAACTCGGGTCCGGCTACGGCTCTGAATATGCAAACTCGCTCGAATCGACCTCGCACCAGGAACTCATCCAACAACCACACCAACCGAGCCTCTTCCTCACAAAACCAACCACCCAAACCCTTTTTAGGTCGTTGTCAATGGTGCAAAGTGCAGGGACATGTTCTCAATCAGTGTCATGTCTTCCGCTCTCAACACCCCACAGTAACCCCACCCCCATCAGTCCACTTCCCGATCATCACACCATCGCCTCTGCCACAAGCTCACAACATCCAGACGACCACAAACACAAACCCTTGGCTTGTCTACTCAGGCACCTCCCACCACGTAACAGGTGACCTAAACACTCTTGCTCTACCCAAAATGGGCTAAGTAACCCTTTTAACTATGTTTTGTGAAGAAACTAACCCTTTTTATACAAGGAAAGCAATCTAACCTTTTCCTTTTACAATATGTTACACGCGCGTCCCCTTCCTCTCCTTCCCTTCCCTTCCCTGCCGAAATTTTCTCCCTCCAGCTTCTTCTCCATTAACGATCTTCTACCTTCTCCTTCTCCACACGGATTTCCTTCGCCCTCCTTGCAAGTGCTGTCATCCTCGCACTTCCTCTGCATTTGGAGCGAGAAAGCTCGATCCTTCCCGCTGCTGTCAACTCCTCTGAGCCGCAGCAAACGCCTCCACCAAGAAACTCGAAGCCAGGCTTAATCTCGGTTCGCATCGACTAAATTTGGTGGTTTGAATCAAATTTTCTGGTAAGTGAAATGAAGCACGCTTCGTGCGCTTCATAAGATCTCTCTCGCGGTAGATTCTGGAATGAAATTCAAGGTTTGACATCATCAAACTAGCAAAGCATCAATCTGCCGTCTCGAAATAAGAAACTTCCTAATGCATATCGAAATCGAGGTAAAATTCAAATTGTCATCATATAATTACATGAATGTGAATGCTAAAACACACGAAATAATTAAATAAAACTGTGATTTTAAAGACTTTCTGTATTTTTGATGACAAAATGTTGTTAAAAAAAGGATTTTGGTGGACAAATAAGATTAAGAACAATGATTGAATAAAATAATGAAAACTGGATGACAGAGTGTTGATGAATATAGATGAAACTGATGAATGTTGATCCTGATGACAATATGATGCTCATATAGAAAGTTGATGACATAATATTGAACTTAGATTTAAAAATGTAAATGTGATGACAGTTTGATAATTAGATGATGTATGTTGGATGACAGTAATGCATAATGTTGATGGATTAGATGACATAATATAACAATTCAGGAATTAAACAGTGATGACAGAATGTTGATGGATTACATGATGAGTGTTGGATGACAGAAATAAGATGACAGTATTGTTGTTTAAGAAAAGGAGTTGATGACAGGATTTAGAATTTAAAATTATAATATTAGGTATGATGTCAGATTGAAAATTGGATTCAGTACAATTCAGGAATTGTAGAGTGATGATAGAATATAGATGAAACTGATGAATGTTGATCCTGATGACAATATGATGCTCATATAGAAAGTTGATGACATAATATTGAACTTAGATTTAAAAATGTAAATGTGATGACAGTTTGATAATTAGATGACGTGTGTTGGATGACAGTAATGCAGAATGTTGATGGATTAGATGACATAATATAACAATTCAGGAATTTAAACAGTGATGACAGAATGTTGATGGATTACATGATGAGTGTTGGATGACAGAAATAATATGACAGTATTGTTGTTTAAGAAAAGGAGTTGATGACAGGATTTAGAATTTAAATTTATAATATTAGGTATGATGTCAGATTGAAAATTGGATTCAGTACAATTCAGGAATTGTAGAGTGATGATAGAATGTTTATGCAGACAATAACATGTGCTATACAGGTACAAAATGAATATTCTAACTGTATGTTGGGGAGGAGACTGGAAGATGAAAGATGGTTCAAATGCATATGTTGGGACATTGATTTCAAAAGCATTTGTAATCGACATCTACATAGGGCTGGATGGTGCAAAGGATACCATTATTCAAAGGTTTAATTTGAAGACACAAGCACATGAAATTGAGTTGTCGCACTTGAATCCTTTCCAGAAAATTCAGATACCATATATTGTAGAGACGGACGAGGACTTCAATTGTTTCATTGAAATCAACAAATTAGAGAAGGTGCAATGGAGTGTGCCTTTGTATGTGACAGAGAGAAAAAAGAAGAAGACAACTAAAACGACAGTAGTGAGGGAAAAAAACAGCCTTGTTCCATTTCAGAATGATTATGAGATGGAAGGTGGGAGTGAGGTAATTAGTTGTGAATCAAGGGACAAAATTACTGAATGGGGAGAAATTATGGAGGGTGATAGTCCTTCTTATGAAGACTACACAGGGTTCATCCATATTGGACAGATTTTTTACTCAAAGGAGATGCTCAAAGTTGCCATTAGGAAAGTCGCTATGAGGGAGAACTTTGTGTACAAGGTATACAAGTCAACCCCTGATTTGTTTACTGTTAAGTGTGCAGATGAGAACTGCAACTGGGGGCTGAGGGCAATGGTGTTGAAAGACACACATTTCTTTGAGATAAGAAAGTATAGAGAAGAACACACATGCTCTTTTGAATTTAGGTGTGAAAACCAGTGCAAGCCAACATACAAGATGGTTGGAGAGTAGATTAAAACAAGGTAACAAAACATATTAGCAAAATAGTTATGGTCTTATACAAACACATTAATATTGAAAGATGACAGTTTGGATGATTTATTGTGTGTGTAGGTATGAAGGGGTGAAAAATGGACCAAACCCTAAAAGTATCCGGAACGACATGAGGAAAGAACATTGTATGGATGTGAGCTATTGGAAGGCTTTGAAGGCAAAGGAATGGGCACAAAATTTGATTAGAGGAACACCACAAGAAAACTATGGAATGTTGCCTATATATTGCCACATGATCAAACAAGTCAACATAGGCACATACACAAAGCTAGAGGTTGATGACGAAAATCGCTTCAAGTATGTGTTCATAGCACTAGGAGCAACAATAAGAGGATTTGATCAAATGAGAAAGGTATGTAGACATACCTTGCTATACTTGATGACAGATAATGATGCCGATTAAATAGAAATATATTACAAAATATTATTACACCATAATCTGGAAAATTTGGCATATAAAAAAAATGATGACAGTTTTGATACAATAACATTCTTCAAGATATTAATTTGCTTTATAACATACTTTTGATGTAAGTGAAATGAAGCGCGCTTCGCGCGCTTCATAAGAAATATAAAAAAGATGAAATCTTACAATAGATAGACTAAGGATGACAATATGTGTTGATGACAGAATTTTAAAATAAGGTAAAAGCATGACAGGATGAATGAGGACAGTGTTCGAAAATATATTAAAAACATTTATGATGACAGTATTTGATGAGTGTATTATTACAAAAAAATCTCAAAATGTGTATTGCTCAGAATATGTGTTGAAGGATGCATGATGACAAATTTTGATGACATTTTTATTTGACAACAATGTTTGATGACATAATTCTTAAAGGATGCATGATAACAGTGTATGAAAAGAAAATATAAAAAATACAATAAATAGTACTATATTTCAAAGGGTTTGTAACAAAAATATATAAAAAATGACTGTTGATGACAGAATACTTCTGTTTTGAAGGTAATCATGGTGGATGGAACACATTTGCATACAAAGTACAAAGGACACCTATTGATTGCAACTGCGCAGGATGCGAACCAACAAATTTATCCATTGGCGTATGCAATTGTTGATTCAGAAAATGATGGATCTTGGACATTCTTCTTCCAACAGCTTATCACAGTGATCCCTAGTTCACAGGAATTGGTGTTTGTGTCTGATAGGCATCTAAGTATTATAAAGGCAGTGGAGAGCATTTATACATCATCAAAGCATTGTGTGTGTAGAAGACATGTTCATCAAAACCTCAAGACAAGGTATAAGGACAGGGGTGTGCACAAGCTCTTCACTTTGGCTGCAAACAGCTATACAAAAAGGGAATTTGAGGAGAACTTCAAGAAGATATGTGCAATTAATCAGGAAATGGGGGATTACTTGGTTATTTCCAAATTTGAGAAGTGGGCAAGATCACACTGCAAAGGAGACCGATACAACATAATGACTACAAACAATTCAGAGACCATCAATAAGGTCCTACTAGAGGCTAGGTCATTTCAGGTTGTTGCCCTATTGGATTGTGTTTTAGAAATGCTGATAAGATGGTTCGTTGAAAGGCGCATCAAAACAGAAGAAGCGCTGAGCAAAGTGGTGCCACCAAACATAGAGGAAATTCTTCAAAAAAGGCATAAACTGTCCAAGAAATATGAAGTGAGGGCATTGAATGGGTTCCAATACCAGGTGATAGGAGGAGATTTCTATGGAGTTGTCGATTTGGAAAAAAGAAGCTGCACTTGCAGGGTGTTTGATCTAGATCATATTCCCTGTGTACATGGAATGGCAGCAATGCAGAAAGCAAAGGTGAAAGTGATAGGATTTGTGAGTGACTACTATAGATTTGAGAATTGGATGAAATCTTACAAGGAGACCATATATCCTGTGCCTAGGCAAACTGAAGAAATGATTCCAGAGGAGATAATGAACATACAATGCCTACCTCCCAAGCTAGAGAAAAGAACAGGGAAACTTAAGAAGAAGAGAATACCGTCTGAAGGTGAGTTCCCAAATCATAGCAAGAGGAGGTGTGGACCAAGAAGACCCGCAAGATGCAGTCTATGCGGATCCACTGGACACAACAGAACATCATGCATGAACAAAACCCCAGAAGCTAGAAGTTCACCTTTTGTTCTAGAATAGTTTGATTACATTGATAAAAAATACTATTACACATATATAGTTTGCATTACTGTCCCTATTTTAATTGATTTGAACAAGTATTTTGGATGACATAGCACATGGTCATTGCAATAAATAAAAATTGTTGAACAATTGGATGAATATATTAAATACTTAGTTGTTTTGCATCAGAAAAGCTCACAGATTGAGGTAGATGACATATAAGAGTTGATGACAGTTGAATAATCATCAACGCATAAAATTGTCATCAAGGTTTAACACAAACTTATGAGAAGTGAAAAAATTCAAATGATGACAGATGCCAAAAATAGAAAGAGATATCTGATTAAAAAGTTGATGACAATTTAAATAATTGGCCTATAAGACAAAATGATAACTCTGTCATCCGTGATGACAAAAGTATATGATATCATAACATATTAATAAACACATGGATTTAAAAGATTGAAAAATTTAGAGCATTAGATTACAGACAAAAAAATAAATGACAACATCAATATCTGTCATCGGAAGCAAAACGGGAATTCATTCTTTTATTGCATAAGTTCAACACAATAAAGTGAAGTTACATATATGAAAGATCATAAAGGAAAATACTAATCCCATAGACAAGGAACACAACAACACTCAGATAAGCCATAAAAACCACAAAAAATCCATAAGTAGATGACAGAGAGAAATAAAGAGCTAAGCTCTTTTGACAACCCTAACCAGGTACACAAGCATACTAGCACTTCTCCCCCTCACTTCAAATAGGAGACCTTGATCCTTCTTAATTTTATTGTCTGCAACAAACTTCCTCCAGCCTTTACCAAACCTATAGCAATTGTTTGGGTTCCCATGGTCACTGAATTTCACCATTACATCCCAAACTTGTTCTTTGTCTTCCACAGCCAAGAAAATTTCCTTATCTTTGAACTCCTTGAGATATTCATTGGCATGGTCAAAAGGGATTGGCTGAAATATATAAAACTGAACCATATTAAAATTTGAAAGAAAACAGATAAAGAAATTAGGCAATAACTTAAAGGATGAAGATTTCTACCAATCTACAATCATTTTCAACCATTGACCTCTGCATCTCAACAAGAAAGGTCTCATCCCAGTTGATTTCATCTGCCATTTTGAGGAAAGAACTGCACAATATCGAATTTTGAGGAAAGGGAGTGTGTGGGATATCTGGAATGAAGATGAGCATATATATAGAGGAAAGGAGTTAGGGTTACAAAGAATACATTAAATTGGTCAAACACATTTAATGCTATTGGTTGTTAGGTGACCAACACACAAACTCAAAACTTTGAATTAACCTCACCAATGCATGTTGGTTTCGAAATTTTAAAATAACATGCATTAGGGTTCACCAGAAAAAATTCACAAAATAAGGCTGGATGAATGATGATGACAGATGAAGGCTGATGACAGAAATATTTTCGAGTGTATATAACTGTCATCAAAGAATTATTGGATGAATATATTAAATACTAAGTTCTTTTGCATCAGAAAAGCACACAGATGAAGGTAGATGACAAATGACAGTTGAGGACAGTTTAATATCATCAAACCATAAAATTGTAATCAAGCTTTAGCACAAAATTATGAGAAGTGAAATGAAGCACGCGTAGCGTGCTTCATAAAGATAAATACAAATATTATAAATCAAATGATGATAAATAACATAATACAATAAGAAATCTGATTAAAAAGTTGATGACAACTTAGATAATTGGCCGATAAGACAAACTGATAACTCTGACATCAGTGATGACAAGTATATGAAATCATAACATATTATTTAAACATGGATTTAAAAGATTCATAACTTTATAACATTAGATTACAGATGAAAAAATAAATGACAATATCAATATCTGTCATCGAAAGCAAAAATAGGAATTGATTCTTTTATTGCATAAGTTCAACACATAAAGTGAAGTTACATAGATGAAAAGACCATAAAAGGAAAATACCAATCACATAGGAAAAGGACACAACAACACTCGGATAAGCCATAAAAAGCACAAAAGTCCATAGCTAGATGACAGAGAGACAAAAAAGAGGCTAAGCTGTTTTGACAACCCTAACCAGGTACACAAGACTTCTATCACTTCTCCGCATCACTTCAAATAGGAGAGTTTGATCTTTTTCTATTTTATTGTCTGCAACAAACTTCCTCCAGCCTTCACCAAACCTATAGCAATTGTTTGGATTCCCATGGTCACTGAATTTCACCATTACATCCCAAATATTTTGTTTGTCTAACATAGCCAAGATGATTTTCTTATCTTTGAACTCCTTGAGATATTCATTGGCGTGGTCAAAAGGGATTGGCTGAAATATATAAAAACTGAAGCATATTAAAATTTGAAAGAAAACTGAAAAAGAGATTATGCAATTCCATAAAAGGATGGAGATTTTTACCAATCTACAATCATTTTCCACCATAGACACCTGCATCTCAACAAAAAAACACTCATCCCAGTCGAAATCATTTTCCCAGTCGATATCATCTTCCATTTTGAGGAAAGAACTGCACAAACTCGAATTTTAAATAAAAATGAGTGCCATTGAACTAACAACAAAAGAAAAAAAATGAAAAATAAAATACTTGCCTTGTAAACAATTGGATATGTGGAGGTATACAAAAAAAAGATGAAAAGGGAGAATATGGGATATCTGGAATGGAAGATGAGGATATATATATAGGAAAGGAGTTAGGGTTGCAAAAGAATACATTAAATTGGCCAAACACATTTAATGCTATTGGTTGTTAGGAGAACAACAACCAAACTCAAACTTTGAATTATCCTCACCAATGCATGTTGGTTTCGAAATTTTAAATTAACATGCATTGAGGTTCACCAGAAAAATTAAAAAAAATCCCAAAATAAGGCTGCATGAAGGATGATGACAGGTGAAGGCTGATGACAGAAATATTTTTGAGTGTATATAACAGTCATCAAAAGAATTATAAGAAATTGTATGAGGAAGATAACAAATTTAATAATGATAAAAAATATAATTTAAAAGATGACACTTGATGACAATATATTAAGTGAAGATAGAACTGTCATCAACATTGACATAGAACTGTCATAAAATATTGACACAATGAGTGAGATAGAATGATGCTTTAGATCATTCTGATCAACAATCAGTGATGACAATGATCTAAAAGTAAAATAGGTACAAAAAGCATGACAGTGTAATAAAACTTTTTTGTCATCTGGATGACAGTATGATAGAATCACAATCATTAAAAAACTATATATAGGGGACAACCATAATACACTTTATTTAATTTGTCATCACTAAAATAAGATTGCAAAACAAATTGTCATCATTACAAACACTGGAGTACAAAAAGGCACACATTATCCCAAATTGTCTTACACAAGTGAAACAAACACTGTCGTCCAGTATATCACTATTAACAAGTTTTTACTGAAAGTGAAAACACAAAACTGAATCAATTCTACAGCTTTTTACAATTAAGAGGAAGAGGCTTCCACACAATCTCTTGGTGAAATAGCTCAATTGCCATCTTCTCCCTAAGTGCCCTCACATGATCGTCATCCAGCTCATCCAAGGAACTCCCAAATGCAAATGCTTCAATGTACTTTAATGTAAAGAGACCGCAATTACCACTGAAAACCAAAAAGAAACATAAAAATAAAAATGGTTATGCAGTGTAACATTGAAAAAAAAAATACATCAGAAATTAGAATAAGTTAAGAATAAAATGCTTCAAAAAGAAATAATGAATACATACCCTTTGTCTTGGGGGAGAGTACGATGCCTAGTGAGAGTAAAATCATTGTCTAGGTTCCCAAGGTGATTGAACATCCCACTTCTGTTTAACAAAACAGGGAGTAATTTGCAAAGAGGCTCAAGACATTCAATAATGAATTCATCCTTGTAGAAACTAGCTCTCGAATCGGTGGAATATAAACAGTCCATAACAGTAATATGCTTCTTAACCAAGTCTATCTCTAGAGCAACCCAATGTTCGTCATTGATATTAAATAGTGAGTAAACCCTTGAGACGCCATTAGCCCACGATTTCCCATAGGCTGGTGGATGAGCACCAGAAAAGTAATCAAGATGGAAATTAAGGTTGTAATCTATACCAGACAACACCTTCTCAAGACACTGGGCGTTCATCCTACTAAACCAAACCCAGTCCAGAATAACTACATCCTTGAATTTTTCTCCCTCATCAAATATTCTTTTCCTCATGAAATATAGGGCTTCAGATAAATGCTGGAAAACAGAAAAGAATTCTAGCATTTATATACAAATACATAAATAATAAAAATTTAAAAAAACTGGTTTCAATGATAAAACACTTACAACGTCGTCGAACCAAGCATTCTTCCTAATCAACTTCTGGAAAAAGGGCTTAGAGAGGCTAATATCATTCCCTTTTATAGTGGCTTCTTCCTTGCTGCAAAAAATGAAGAGGAGAAAAAAAATGTCATTAGACAATATATGTCATCATTCAAAAACTGAAAATAAACAATACCAAAATATCATGATAAAGTGCTTGATGACAAATGTATAATAGGTCAAACAAAAAATTATGATAACTAAACATAGAAAAGATGATGACAATGTCTTGATAGTTTAGATAATAAAGTGCTGGATGGCAAGATTGATGACACAAATGTCATCAAAACCTAAAAGTGTTTGATGTCAGGATTGATGCCAGGATTGATGACAGGATTGCATCAATCACACTTGGAAACAAAATTGATGACAAGTTTAAGCTAAGAATTAAAATAATATAATAGATATGAAAGAATAATGATTTGATGACAAAATAATGATTAGAAAATTAAAGCTAAAAACAAATACAACATACCCATCTTTTAGCCATGAATAAAAGACCAAGCGATCATCGTATTCATAGAAAGAGTACGCTGGTCTGGGAGGCATACCAATGGCTTTAGTTGGCACTGCGAAGGGGCTTAGAAGGACAGGGCTAGGATGACCTACCCTAGAAGACTTTCTTACCAACTTGTCATCGGGAGCCACATTGTCATCAGGAGCCACATTGTCTTCAGGTGCCTCATTGTCATCGGATTCAAAATTGTCTTGAGATTCCATGTTATCAACATCAAGACATTCCCCTTTATCAACAGGATTGACTGGAAGATCTACCACAGGATCTACAACTTCCAACACCTCCTCAGGAATGACAATCTTGTCATCATCAACCATATCAACCTTGTCATCATCAACCATATCAACCTTGTCATCATCTGGGATGACAACCATGTCATCAGCAATCATATCTATCTTGTGTTCATCTGGGATGACAACCTTGTCATCATCAACCATAACTGCCTTGTCATCCTCTAAGTTGACCAATTTGTCATCCACAAACATTGCATCACCACTTTCTGGTTCAAATACAATAGGAGGTGTAAGGAATGCATTTTGGGACCCATGGAATCCTTTGATTCCTTGGGGATATCCAGAGACTGCCTCAGGGTTAAACCAAGGGATTGAGGAATATTAGACTCACCCACACTGTCTTCCTTGGAAATATTTTCAGACCTAGGCTTGCAATTGGATTTTGACTTCTCAGATGACGAAAACAAAAGTTTTTCAGTACCTTCAGCATGACTGTCTACAGATTTATTTGAGTGATTACGCTGAACAGGGAGAGAAGATGGGTCACCAATACTGCCCTCAAGATTAAGCTCAACAGTGGCAGAGGGAAGCACAGACTTTCCAACACTGTCAACCATATTTTTTACACCAATTATCCTCGCAGAAGCAGCAGAATCATCAAAAAGTCCACAAGCTTCCTCCAACACCTTAAAATTGTTGTGGATTGGAACAGTTGGAAGAGGAATTGTTTCGGCTTTGTTGGCTCTTACTGACGAAATGAAAGTCTCAATGAGGCTCCCAATGTCCACTAGCTTTTTGAACACATCCTCTAGCTTCAAGGTGTGGCCAGTAACTGTCCCTTGAACATCAGCCATCACAGTGCACATGTGATCCACCTTCTTGCTCAGATCTGAAATCTTCTCAGAGGAGTCATTGTTCAAACCTTGAGGAATGGTTGAGTGGCCTTGAAATGGTGGGGAGTTTGGTTCAAAAGGAGCACTCTTGGGATCAAACCTTCTTGAATCTGTCTTTGTTTTGGCACTAGATGATGACGAAGCTGATGCTTTTGCATTTGAGGGCAAACTCTTGGATGAACTGCCTCCAGACAACCTTGATTTCAAACTCCGAAGCACACTGTCAACCGCAGCTTCTACATTTGGCACCGGGTCCCTCATAGGGAGCACACTAGTGGGAATTGGCTTAGTTGTTAGAAGAACAGATCTCTTCCTAGGGGATCTTCTCAACACCAATGCCGATTTTGTATTGCAAACCTTCTTGCCCTTTGGAGGTTGTCCTAAGAGAAGGGTCTGCTTAAGAGAGGCTTTCTTTGTTGCGACAGTCTTCAATAACCGGGGAGATTGATTATTAGGCTCAGCAACCTTCAACTTTATCTTCAAAGTTTGGTTAGGATCCACATTGCGAGCCCTAGTAATCCTTAGGGCTGGAGCCTGATTGACAGTGTCGATTTTCCTTTTGCGCGTATAGACTCTAGCCTTTGGAATAGTAGCTGCAATCTCAGTGTTGAAGGATGCTTCTTTGTCAGCCTTCTCTTTTGCCACATTCAGAATATGCTCGGCAAATCCATCAAACAGTGCGTCATCCCTTTCATCCAGAAAATTCAGATCCTTAAATCTTTAATGCTCAGAATATGGAGGATATCTACAATACTGAACATAAAAGAAGACAAAAATGAGATATAAATAAATGAGATATATAAAACAAAACTGAAAAAGATGAAGGAAGAAATAAATACCGGATTAATTTCTCTAACTTGTCTCGAAATTGCGCTAAACCAAATATTACCGACATCCTTGTTGAACCAACGAAGACAGTAAGGGATCTCTCTTGAACCAGCTGAAGTACAGTTTACAATATCCCGAAACTGAGGGAATGTTTCAAGAATCCAAACCTAAACAGATAGACAGAAAAAAGGATAAGCATGATGAAGACAGATACCATAATTGATGACAGATACAATAGTTGATGACAGATACCATAGTTAAAAGAATAAAACTAATTAAAAGGAAAATTAGATGCAGATACAATAGATGATGACAGAATGCTATAGAAAAGATTTAAAAAAAAAATTTGACAGACAAGAAATGGAAGAATGTGAAATGAAGCGTGCGAAGCATTAGCGATGAAAGAAATGTTGCGACATTGATTTCAAAAATTCATACAACCATAACATGAAGAACAAAAGAGGTAGCGAAGACAAAAAGTATGAAAAAGTATAAACAAACATGTCATGACAAACTTAAAAAGAATACTGGATAAAACTTGAAAAATTAACTCAGTAATACAACATATAGTAAAGAAAACATGTCAGCAAAAAATATAAACAGGGTAATTGAAAGAAATGATGACAGAATTATCTAATGGATAAAATACCTTTAAAGCTATGGGATATCCATGCAAGTAAATTGTTACTCTTGTGTCATGAGGACGCTCACCTTTCTCTGGCTTCCCTACGGTAGCTGCCTTCATCAAATACTCAATAGTTGTAGAGTACACTAACCTCCCCCATGGATACTTCCTAAACTCATCCAAATTTGTTGACAACTTGTAGAATTCAGAACGAATAGGCTGATTCGGTCGTTGAGGAAGTAGAACGCCCTCAACAATAAGAAGATATGCCAAACTCAGCTTCATAGCTGGATTGGCCTCTATAACAAACAGTGCTAACAACTCTTTATATTTTAAACTTCTGACCCCAAATTCATCAATCATATTTGCATTTGGGATTTCAAAGTCGGTACAATCACGACAATCCAGCCCAGTAACAGCCGCAAACTCAGGGAGACCAAACCGGCAAACATGGCCTTTGACGTTGAACCACATTTCATGAAGTTTTTTTGTCTTCACTTGATGAAGGATAAAGTAGTAGAGCAGCTGAGATGACACCTTCAATTGGTCTGCCCAAGTAACAATAGGGGCAAAAATTCCGTTCCTTATTTCATATAGTCCATCAGCATCAAGATGTTCATCAATAATTTGAAAGACGTCCCAATTTGCGAACATATTAACTTGTGCTGACATATGCATGGATGGGGGGCAAACATATTCCACTTTCGAGATATCCATCTTAGATTAAGAAAGGAAAACAAATGAAAAAAAACTTTAATACAACATACAAGAAACTGTAATCATAATCTCAAAAACCATAAAAAATTATTGTCATAAAATTCAACAATAAAACAAAATATAAAGCACTAAACTGTCATCAAAGATAACTAATATAAATTATTAGAACAAAAACAAAAAATACTGCCATAAACAAGAAGAAAATAGACAATCAAATCCTAATAAAGAAGATTTTGAAATCAAATCTAAAAACTTTTAAATAATTATTGTCATCAAATAGAGCAAAATACTGTCATCAAGAGTACTAAAAACTGTATTTGATCAAAACAAATTGTCATCCACATTGTCATCCGCATTTGAACAAAATGTGTTTGCCATCAAATATTGTAATGCACAAAAAATAAAATAGAGCAAAGAACATTGTAATGAAGGGGAAATCTGGATATCGATGACAAACACATTGTCATCAACAAATAGTATAATGCTGAGATCTCATTAAACAAGTTGTCCTCAACATAAAACACAAACAAACACATTGTCATCAAAACAAAAACATTGTCATCGCAAATAGTATATTACTAAGATTTCACTATACAAACTGTCCTCAACATAAAACACACACACAACACATTATCATCAAAACAAAAACCAGATTTATAACCAAACTAACTGTCATCGAAACTACAAAACTAACATAAATTACACGAAAACAACAATGAGAAAGAACAAATAAAACTAAATACCATACATATGATGACAAATACGAAAATTAAACAAACAAATCTGAAATCAACACATGCAAAGGGACAGACAAGTAAAAATCAAAGAGATACAGTAAAAAAAGTGCAATTAGCAAGGAGAACACACAAAAACAACACTGTAATCAAGTAGAAAAAAGCAAAATCGAACAACAAATCAAACTGTAAAACCTAAAAACACAAAACAGAAGCAAAAACTGAACTAGATACATACATGTGAGTGATTATAGATGAAAATTGGTCGAAATTCTCACAGAAACAAGATTCGAACAACTGCATTACACAAAAACAACAAATCAGCGATGACAACCCTAATTTCTACAGAAATCAACAAAAAACGAAGAAAAAACCTTACCTGGAGATCGGCGAGAGTAGGAGAACTCGAAATCGATGAGAAACACGCAGAAATCGAGCAGGAAATCGGCGGAATGGGATGAGAACGGTGGAGGAGTGAACAGCGAGAGAGGAAAGTAGCGTGAATGAGAAATTGGAATGGGAGGAGGAAAACTTTTAATTTTAGAAGCTATATATATTTAATTTTAAAAAATTAATTATAAAAAAGGGGGGGGGGGGTTAGTTACCACTCTTGATTAATGTGGATGTTATTTGCCACTCCTAAAGGGTAAATAGGGGCAAAGGGCCCCGTTTTTCGCTTGCTCTACACTACCCATATAATGGGTCCGACTCTCTTTTTATGGGTAACGGTATGGGCTTATCTATTAAACACTGGTACACTTAAGCTTGATAATTTCAAATTTAATAATGTTCTTTGTGTTCCTTCGATGTCTAAAAATATTTTCTATGTGTCACAAATAACAAAACCCAACAAATATTGTATTTTGTTTTTATCTATCTGCTTTATTGTGAAGGAAATTCAGACGGGCAAGACGATACTTCAGGGTCCATGCATTGATGCTGTCTATATCTAGCATCTCCTTCTCCAACCGCAAATAATGTTAGTGTAGCCTCGTCATCATCTTGGCATCACAAGCTCGGACATCCGTCCACAAAAATTTTTGATCTCATTCACAATAAGTTTCGTCTCGCACCTTCCAAATTATTGCACTCTGATTGCCATTCTTGTCATATCAATAAAAGTCACAAACTTCCATTTTCGGACTCTACTATTGTATCCAATTATTATCCACTTGAAATTATTTATTCTGATGTTTGGACTTCTCCTATTATATCATCTGATGGATTAAAATAATATTGTATTTTTGTAGATCACTTCACTCGATATATTTGGCTTTATCCCATGAAAAAGAAAAGCGACACAAATTCTATATTCATCAAATACAAAAATCTCGTCGAAAATTACTTCAAACACAAAATTAAAATTCTCTACTCACACAATGGAGGTGAATACATTGGTCTCCACCCTTTTCCCTCATCGGTTGGCATAAGTCACTACACCACACCACCACATACACCCGAACACAATGGCCTATCTGAACGTCGTCATAGACACATCGTTGAAACCGGCCTCTCCCTTCTCTCATACGCCGGCATGCCCACCAAACTCTGGCCTCTCGCCTTTACCACTGCGGTCTATCTCATTAATAGACTTCTTACCCGAGTTCTACAAAACACAAGTTTAAGTGTTTCGGTTGTTTATGTTTTCCATGGTTACGCCCTTATTCTAACCATAACTTAGATGCTAGGTCTGATATGTGTGTTTTTGCCCTTATTCTAACCATAACTTAGATGCTAGGTCTGATATGTGTGTTTTTGCCCTTATTCTAACCATAACTTAGATGCTAGGTCTGATATGTGTGTTTTTGTACGGTATGCAGCTGAACAACATGCCTACCAATGTCTAGACCCGCAAAGTGGCCGAATTTATACCTCTCGTCATGTTAGGTTTCTAGAAATCGATATCTCATACAAACAACTCCCACCATCACAAAAACATACCACGTCCACTACTAACACACTTCAACAACAAACTTCGTCCAATATACCAACTCTCACCCCGCAAAACTCGGACCCACTTACTCACCAAACAAACCAACAACCTGTTAATTCAGCCCATCAACAAACAAGCCCGCAAACTTCAGACATCTCTTCACCGGCCCACCAAACTATCTCCACTCTCCCCATTATTTCTCCTCAGCCTACGCAACAATCTCACCCCGATCCTAACCTAACCCAACCCACCCCACCCCATCACAAGACCAATCCACTAACACAAGCCAATTATCTATGCCTTCCACAACAAATGCCAACCCTAATCCCACGCCCAACACCACAATTCAACCCTTCAAACGCCAACGCACTCTACCACCATCTGGCATCATAACCAGATCAAAGAACAACATCACAAAGCCAATTACCAAACTCAATCTTAATGTTACAGTATCTCCACCACTGGAACCACAAACCATAACACAAACCTTGAAACAACCTGAATGGCGAGCGGCTATGCAGGAAGAGTTTGAGGCACTTCAAAGAAACAACACTTGTGAGCTTGTTCCCACCTCATCATCACAAAACCTTGTAGGATGAGTGGGTGTTCTGTGTGAAATACAAACCTGATGGCACTATTGATCGTTACAAGGCCCGTCTCGTAGCCAAAGGGTTTCACCAACGCCCTGGTTGGGACTACAACAAAACCTTTAGCCCGGTGGTGAAGCCAGTCACGGTCCGTATAGTTCTGGCTATTGCAGTAAATCGTGGATGGCCTCTCAAACAATTAGACGTGAACAACGCCTTTCTTCAAGGCAGTCTCGGTGAGGAAGTTTATATGAGCCAACCATCTAGCTTCGTCGACTCCAAATTTCCTGACCACGCTTGTCGACTCCGAAAGGCCATCTACGGTCTGAAACAGGCGCCACGAGCGTGGTACCATGAACTCAGGGGGTTTCTACTCTCTATTGGTTTTACAAATTCCGTTGTTGATGCTTCATTGTTTATTTCCCAGCACAAGGAGATCACATTGTACCTGCTTGTTTACATTGATGACATTATCGTCACTGGAAAACTCGTCCGCAGCAGTCACAAAACTAATCAATACTCTGGCTGCTCGGTTTTCTCTCAAGAATTTAGGCAGCCTGAGTTACTTTCTTGGGGTCGAGGTCCTTCCTTCTCCGGGATGGGATCTTTCTTAGCCAACGACGATACAGGATGGGATCTTTCTTAGCCAACGACGATACATTATCGATCTCCTACACAAAGCTGGAACGGAATCTGTGAAAAGCGCCTCTACGCCATTATCTGTTTCACCTCCATTACGATCGACGACTGGTGCCTTCCTCTCATCCGGATATCTGCTTTATCTCGGTCGAACTCCGTTCTCTTGGAGTTCTAGAAAGCAAAAATCAGTGGCCCGTTCGTCGACAGAATCGGAGTACAAAGCTTGGCAGACACAACAACTGAGTTACTATGGGTCATGTCTCTGTTTCGTGGGCTTGGCTAGTCACAATGAACCACCGTTAGTGTACTGTGACAACAGTGGGGCTGGAAATCTCAGCGCTAATCATGTTTTCCACTCAGGCATGAAACATATTGCTCTTGCGTATCACTTCGTCCGAGAGCAAGTACAAAAGGGAGTTCTTCAGGTTTCATACGTCTCCACACAAGACCAGCTAGCGGACATCTTACAAAACCCCTCCACCGACCCAGGTTCGATAATCTTGTTTCCAAGTTGAATCTTTCACAACGGTCGTTCAACTTGCAGGAATGTAATAATGTATAACCTATGTTCAGTCTGTTCCTACTATACTGGTAGAATTAGTTCATATTGTTAAGGATTGTTTTTGTCCAATATTGTTGTGACAGATCTATAGATCGTGGAGTCGTTCACTCCTCATTCAGTTGTAATCTTGTACTCCGTACATATATATCTCCTGCACTCAATAAGAAAAGTACTGAATCATTCAATCTCTCATATTTAAGTACTGTATATATTGTTTGTAAAAATGTGCAGTCACACCGAGGGGCGAGTGCAAGCAGTACTGAATGCTGCATCGCATCCAAAACAATGTCAGAACAGCAAATCATTCTAGCACCTAAAATACCAACCCGAACTTTCCTTGCATCAATACTTGAAGAAGCAAGGGGCTAATTTGTGCAATTTGCTTATCTGGGCAAACTTAAATTTAATGAAAACAATATTTCTATTGATGGTTTCAGAAATTTGGGATTGGCATTCGCTGTAAAGGAGAAGTTGCTCAGCAATTAAGAATGGATATGAAAAATTTCCTCAGTTTAATCATCAGATTAACGAGATTATAATTTCAGATCATCATCGCAGCTTCAACAAAAATAATAATAGGCAGGATTAGTCAGAAAGAATATTTCTTCTCAGCTATAACCGGAAATGCCAACTTTCGAAGACAAAAGTATCCAGAAAACAAGATGCGAAAGAAGAAATTTTGTTATGGCACCACGCTCGTGTAGCTTAGTCATTGAATGTTGAAACAATCTACAATCAAGTGGTGCAGAGCAAGAACGACATCCAAATAGCAGAAAAAATCGAAACCTTAAGACGCTTTCGTAAGAAAATGAATTCAGATAACTTGAATTGAAAAAAAGCAATCAGAGAACTTTGAAGGCAATTTATCGATGATTAATTCAACACAGAAAATGAATTCAGATCGATAATTTTCATCATTTTGCTTTCGCTCTAAGAATTCCAAGCAAATAAAACTGAATTTAATTTACAGAGAGAAGGAGGCGAAGAACAAAGGAGAGAATGGAGGGAGGCGCCGATGGATGCATTAGCTAAGGAAGGAGCACCGGGTTTAAGTAGGGTCAAAGCCAAGCTGCTCAATCTCATAACGGCGTCGTTTCTTCTAGGGTTTCATCTTCTTTCATCTACCTAACTAAAAAAAAAAGAGAATTCATATCTATGTAAAAAATTGCGATATCTCAACGCCATATATTTTTATTTATAAAAAGAAAAAGAATAATAGTTTACTACTTCCATAGCGCAAAGATGATAAAAAAACTAAAAGCCCTACATTTTTTCCCTCAACACCTCTTCCCTGTAAATTTTCCAAACAACTCATCTAGATCCTCAAACTTTCAGATGGTTCATTCCAAATTCTGTTATGTGTAATTTTCAATTCACTCTTTATGTTTTTTTTAAATCTTTTGTAGGTCTGCCTGGTGTACTGTTTGCCTGATTCTTATGTCGACCCTGAGTACAAGGATTATGGAGGTAGGATTGTTATAATGATCAATCATATTTCATCAGCACAGTTATGGGTGATTAGATTAATCTTTTATGCTCCTCCATAAAAGGATGATTAAACCTCATTTGTTTCTGGTGTGTGTAATTCATACTCTGTGTTCGAATTGGTTGCTATGGATAAACTTTTCCTTTATCGTTTATTGATGTCAAAAATGGAAATGTTTTTCTTAATTGTGTATATCTGCAAGAAAACTCATTCTTCTTGATTTAAAATTGCAGCTGAGCTATTTGTGAATGGAGAAATTGTTCAAAGGTCTCCAGAAAGGCAAAAGAGAGTCGAGCCAGTACCCACAAGGGAACGTGACAGACCGTGGTATAACGACAAGACGAGATATGTCAGACGCAGGGAAAACATGAGGTAGTCTGCACGACAATATATATAGCTATGAATCAACCTGATCATCTAAATCCCCAATTCACCTCCACTCAAGAATTTGACACGACTCCGACGTCGCTCTCGTTTTTGCTTCCGAAGACAACAAATCTGCTAAAGAAAGGTGCTTTTTTCTCCTTTTATTGTTGATATGCGGTTATGATTGTAATTGTTCTGTTTTGTTTCCAGTTGTAGGTTTAGGACGGATGTGGAAATTTGATCTCATGTGCATAGGTAACCTTGGAGGGAAGTGGATGGAACCAAACTATTTTGACGATGAGCCACCCACGGTTTACTCCTTTATATATTAATCTAATTCTAATCGTTTGATATGTTTTTGGGCATACATAATATTTAGTTTTTTTTGTTCTTTCTTATTGTTGTTTGCGTGTAATTGATGTTAGTTTTGTAGTTTCGGTGACAGTTAGTTTGGTTATACATCTGGTTTTTGTTTTGATGACAATGTGTTTGTTTGTGTTTGTTTGTGTTTTATTTTGAGGACAATTTATTAGTGAGATGTCATTGTTATACTATTGTGGATGACAATATGTTTGTCATCGAGATGGTTTTCCCTTGAATATTCTACTATTTTAGAGTACAATTACATATTCTGATGTTGATGACAGTTAGTTTGCTTAGTCATCTAGTTTTTGTTTTGATGACAATGTGTTTGTTTGTGTTTTATGTTGAGGACAGTTTGTTTAGTGAGATCTCAGTATTATACTATTGTGGATGACAATGTGTTTGTCATCGAAATGGTTTTCCCTTGATTACAGTGTTCTTTGCTCTATTTTATTTTTTGTGCATTACAATATGGATGACAGTGTGTTTTGTTCAAATGTGGATGACAATGTGGATGACAATTTGTTTTGTTCAAATACAGTTTTTTAGGACTCTTTGATGACAGTATTTTTGATGCAAAATTTGATTTTTGTTTTGAATGTTGATGACAGTAGTTATTTAAAAGTTTTTGAGATTTGATTACAAAATCTTCTATATTAGGATTTGTTTGTCTATTTCTTCTTGTTGATGACAATGTTTATTTCTCATCAAATTTCTATCATGTTTGTTCTAATAATTTATATTAGGTCTCTTGGATGACAGTTTAGTGCTCTATATTTGATTTTTTGTTGAATTTGATGACAGTAGTTATCTAAGGTTTTTGAGATTTGATTACAGTATCTTGTATGCCGTATTAAAGCTTATTGATGAGCATTATTGATGTTTGCACAATGGGATGTCTTTCGCATTATTGATGAGCATCTTGGGGCTGATGGACTCCATGAAATAAGGAATGGAATTTTTGCCCCTATTGTTATCTGAGCCGACCAATTAAAGGTTTCATCTCAGTTGCTCTACTATTTCATCCTTCATCAAATCAAGACAAAGAAATCTCATGAAATGTGGTTCAACATCAAAGGTCATGTGTGCCGGTTCGGTCTCCCTGAGTTTGCAGCTGTAACCGGGCTGGATTGCCATGGTAGTACCAACTATGAAATCCCTAATGCAAATATGATTGATGAATTTGGGGTCAAAAGTTGTAAATTTACAGAGTTGTTAACATTCTTTGCTATCGAGGCCGATCCAGCTAGGAAGCTGAGTTTGGCATATCTTCTTATTGTTGAGGGCATTCTCCTTCCTCAACGACCGAATCAGCTTATTCGGTCTGAATTCTACAAGTTGTCAACAAATATGGATGAATTTAGGAAGTATCCATGGGGGAGGTTAGTGTACTCTACAACAATTGAGCATTTGATGAAGGCAGCTACTATTGGGAAGCCAGAGAAAGGTGAGCGTTCTCATGACACCAGAGTTACAATTTACTTGCATGGATTTCCAATAGCTTTTAAGGTATTTTTTAAACTGATCTCATATCCTATTTAGTTTTTTCCATCAGATCATTATGTCATCATCTCTTGCAATTAGCCTATTTATATTTTTTGCTCACATGTTTCTTTTCTATATCTTGTATTACTGAGTTAATTATACAACTGTCATCAATTATGTTTTTTAAGTATGTCATGACATGTTTGTTTATACTATATTTTTTTTGCATTTCTGATTTTCATAAACACTTGTCATCACTACCTCTTTTGTTCTTCATGTCATGATTCTATCAATTCTGTCATCTTAATTGAATGATTCATACTTATTATCCTCTCATATTTCTATTGAAGCGCGTCACATTCATTCCTTTTTTCTCGTCTTTCATATTAATTGTTTAAATCTTTTTTATAGCATTATGTCATCATCTATCGTATCTGCATCTAATTTTTCTTTTAATTAGTTTTTTTCTTCTTTTAACTATGGTATATGTCATGAACTATTGTATATGTCATCAACTATTGTATATGTCATCAACTTTGGTATCTGTCATCAACTATGGTATATGTCATCAACTATGGTATCTGTCTTCAACCTGCTTATACTTTTTTTTTTCTATCTGTTTAGGTTTGGATTCTTGAAACATTCCCTCAGTTTCGGGATATTGTAAAGTGTACTACAGCTGGTGCAAGACAGATCCCTTACTGTCTTCGTTGGTTCAACAAGGAAGTTAGTAGTATTTGGTTCAGAGCAATTACGAGACAAGTTAATGAAACTAATCTGGTATTTATTTCTTCCTTCATCTTTTTCAGTTTGGTTTTATATATTGTCTTGTAATACTTTTTATCTATATCTAATTTTTGTCTTCTTTTTTGTTCAGTATTGTAGATATCCCCCATATTCAGAGCATGAAAGATTTAAGAATCTGAATTTTCTGGATGAAAGCGAGGACCCACTGTTTGATGGATTTGCCGAGCATATTCTGAATGTGGCGAAAGAGAAGGCTGGCAAAGAAGCTTCCTTCAACAATGAGATTGCAGCTACTATTCCAAAGGCTAAAGTGTATACACGCAAAAGGAAGAACGAGACTGTCAATCAGGCTCCAGCTGTAAGGGTTACTAGGGCTCGCAAGGTTGACCCTAACCCATCTCTGAAGATAAAGTTGAAGGTTGCTAAGTCTGATAAGCAATCTCCCCGATTATTGAAGACAGTCGCAACAAAGAAAATTTCTCCCAAAAAGACTCTTCACTTAGAACAAGCTCCAAAGTGGAAGAAGATTTGCAATCCAAACTCAGCATTGGTGTTGAGAACTTCTCCAAGGAAGAGATCTGTTATTCTAACAGATAAGCCAATTCCTACTAGTGCGCTTCCTATGAGGGATCCGGTGAAGAATGTAGATGTTGCGGTTAGTAGTGTTCTTCGGAGTTTGAATTCAAAGTTGTCTGGAGGTAGTTCATCCAAGATTGTGTCCTCAAATGCAAAAGGATCAGCTTCCTCATCATCTAGTGCTAAAACAAAGACAGATTCAAGAAGGTTTGATCCCAAGAGTGCTCGCTTTGATCCAAACTCCCCAGCATTTCAAGGCAACTCAAGCGTTCCTCAAGGTTCGAACAATAATGACTCCTCTGAAAAGATTTCTGATCTGAGCAAGAAGGTTGATCACATGTGCACTGTGATGGCTGATGTTCAAGGCACTGTTACTGGTCACACCTTGAAGCTAGAGGATGTCTTCAAAAAGCTAGTTGACATCGGGAGCCTCATTGAGACTTTTATATCTTCAACAAGAGCCAACCAAGCTGAATCAACTCCTCTTCCAACCGATCCAATCCATATCAATCTTAAAGTGTTGGAGGAAGCTTGTGGATTTGTTGATGTTTCTGCTGCTTCTGCGAGGATTATTGGTGGAAAAAATGTGGAGGACAGTGTTGGAAAGGTTGTGCTTCCCTCTGCCACTGTTGAGCTTAATCTTGAGGACAGTGTTGGTGGGCCATCTACTCTCCCTGTTCAGCGTAGCCATTCAAATAAAGGTGTAGACAGTAATGGTGGAGGTACTGAAAAACTTGTGTTTTCTTCATCTGAGAAGTCAAAATCCAATTGCAAACCTAGGTCTGAAGATATTGCCAAGGAGGACAGTGTGGGTGAGTCCAATATTCCACTATCTCTTGGTGTCAGTTTACCTTCCCTGAAGCAATCTCTGGATATCCCCAAGGATACAAAGGAACAAGAGGTAGATGTTGTAGTTGATGACGGTAAATCAGATTGCAACAACGTCGACTTGTTTGTTGGTGAAAGTGATGCTGGATTTCTAGTGATTCCATATGGGTCCCAAAATGCATTCCTTACACCTCCTATTGTATTTGAACCAGAAATTGGTGATGGAATGGTTGTTGATGACAACTTGGTCAACAAAGGGGATGACAAGGTTGGTATGGTTGATGATGACAAGGTTGTCATCACAGAGGAGGTGTTTGAAGTTGTAGATTTTGTGGCAGATGTTCCAGTCAATCCTGTGGAAGTTGGGGAAGGTCTTGATATTGATAACATGGAATCTGAAGACAATGTGGCACCTGAAGACAATGTGGCACCTGAAGACAATGTGGCTCCTGATGACAAGTTGCCTAGGAAGTCTTCTAGGGTAGGTCATCCTAGCCCTGTCCTTCTAAGTCCCTTCGCAGTGCCATCTAAAGCCATTGGTATGCCTCCCAGACCAGCGTACTCTTTCTACGAATACGACGATTGCTTGGTCTTCTATTCATGGCTAAAAGATGGGTATGTTGTATTTGTTTTTAGTTATAATTTTCTAATCATTATTTTGTCATCAAATCTATATTCTGTCATATCTATTATATTTTTTTAATTCTTATCTTAACTTTGTCATCAAATCTTTTATTTCATGGCTTAAGTGCATTTTTTTAATAAAGTGCATTTTACGCACGCTTCATTTTGTATACAAGAGTGCTTGATGCAATCCTGCCATCAAACATTTATAGGTTTGATGACAGTCCTGTCATCAAACACTTTTAGGTTTAATGACAGTCCTGTCATCAAGCACTTTATTATCTAAGCTATCAACACATTGTCATCAACTTTTCTATGTCCAATTAGTATAATTCTTTTCATCAACATTTTTTGTTAGACCTATTATATACATCTGTCATCAAGCACTTTATCATGATATTTTTGTATTGTTTATTTTCAGTTTTGAATGATGACATATATTGTCTGATGACATTTTTTTTTCTCCTCTTCAGTTTTTGCAGCAAGGAAGAAGCCACTATAAAAGGGAATGATATTAGCCTCTCTAAGCCTTTCTTCCGGAAGCTGATTAAGAAGAATTGTTCGTTCGATGACGTTGTAAGTGTTTTATCATTGAAACTAGTTTTTTATATTTATTATTTATTTATTTGTATATAAATGCGAGAATTCTTTTGTGTTTTCCAGCATTTATCTGAAACCCTATATTTCATGAGGAAAAGAATATTTGATGAGAGAGAAAAATTCAAGGATGTAGTTATTCTGGACTGGGTTTGGTTTAGTAGGATGAACCCCTAGTGTCTTGAGAAGGTGTTGTCTGGTATAGATTACAACCTTAATTTCCATCTTGATTACTTTTCTGGTGCTCATCCACCAGGCTATGGGAAATCGTGGGCTAATGGCGTCTCAAGGGTTTACTCACCATTTAATATCAATGAAGAACATTGGGTTGGTCTAGAGATAGACTTGTTTAAGAAGCATATTACTGTTATGGACTGTTTATATACCCCAGAATCGAGAGCTAGTTTCTACAAGGATGAATTCATTATTGAATCTCTTCAGCCTCTTTGCAAATTACTCCCTGTTTTGTTAAACAGAAGTGGGATGTTCAATCACCTCGGGAACCTAGACAATGATTTCACTCTCACTAGGCATCCTTCTCTCCCCCAGGATGTTGGGTATGTATTCATTATTCCTTTTTCTAGCATTTTATTCTTAACTTATTCTAATTTCTGTTGTACTTATTTTTTCTCAATCTTACACTGCATAACCCTTTTTATTTTTGTGTTTCTTTGGTTTCAGTGGTAATTGTGGTCTCTTTACATTAAAGTACATTGAAGCTTTTGCATTTGGGAGTTCCTTGGATGAGCTGGATGACGATCACGTGAGGGCACTTAGGGAGAAGATGGCCATTGAACTATTTCACCAAGAGATTGTGTGGAAGCCTCTACCTCTTAATCGTACCAAGCCAAAGAAGTGATTCAGCTTTTTTTTTCACTTTCAGTAAAACTTGTTAATAGTGATATCATGGACGACAGTGTTTGTTTCACTTGTGTAAGACAATTTGGGATAATGTGTGCCTTTGTACTCCAGTGTTTGTAATGATGACAGTTTGTTTTGAAATCTAATTTTAGTGATGACAAATTATATAAAGTGTTTTTTGTTTGTCCCCTATATATAGTTTTTAATGATTGTGATTCTGTCATACTGTCATCCAGATGACAGAAAAGTTTTATTACACTGTCATCATTTTTGTACCTATTTTACTCTAGATCATTGTCATCAATGATTGTTGATTTTAATACTCACCTTTATGAAGCACGCGTAGCGTGCTTCATTTGCCTCTCACTCATTGTGTCAAATTTTGATGATAGTTCTATGTTCATTTAAAAATTGTCATCAACTGTCATCTTTCATTAAGTATGTCAATGTTTGATGACAGTTCTATCTTCACTTAATAAATTGTCATCAACTGTCATCTTTCATTAAGTATGTCAATGTTTGATGACAGTTCTATCTTCACTTAATAAATTGTCATCAACTGTCATCTTTCATAAAGTGTGTTAATTTTGATGACAGTTCTTTGTTATTTAATAATTGTCATCATCTATCATCACCCATTTTATTATTTTATTTTAGCATTTGTTTAAAATATCTTTAATTCTTCTCCATTATGTAAATTTTGTAACTGTCATCAACTCTATAGTATTATTTTTATTTTTAATTCCTATCATCATAGTACTAAATCTTATAAATTATATTTTTTATCATCATCAAATTTGTTCTCCTCCTCATAAAATTTGTTATAATTCTTTGATGACAGTTATATACACTCGAAAATATTTCTGTCATCAGCCTTCATCTGTCATCATCATTCAGGCAGCCTTTATTTTGGGAATTTTTTTTTGTTTTTTCTGGTGAACTCCAATGCATGTTATTTTTAAATTTCGAAACCAACATGCATTGGTGAGGAGAATTCAAAGTTTGAGTTTGTGTGTTGGTCACCTAACAACCAATAACATTAAATGTGTGTTTGACCAATTTAATGTATTCTATGCAACCCTAACTCCTTTCCTATATATATCCTCATCTTCCATTCCAGATATCCCACACTCTCCCTTTTGATCTTTTTTTTTGTATATTTCCACATAGCAAATCGTTTACAAGGCAAGTATTTCATTTTTCAAATTTTTACTTTTGCTGTAAGTTCATTGGCACTCATTTTATTTATAACCCGAGTTTGTGCAGTAGTTTCCTCACAATGGCAGATGATATCAACTGGGAAGAGACTTTTCTTGTTGAGATGCAGAGGTCAATGGTGGAAAATGATTGTAGATTGGTAAAAATCTCCATCCTTTATGTTATTGCCTAATCTCTTTTTCAGTTTTCTTTCAAATTTTAATATTATTCCGTTTTATATATTTCAGCCAATCCCTTTTGACCACGCCAATGAATATCTCAAGGAGTTCAAAGATAAGGAAATCATCTTGGCTGTGGAAAAAAAAAAGAACAACTTTGGGATGTAATGGTGAAATTCAGTGACCATGGGAATCCAAACAATTGCTATAGGTTTGGTAAAGGTTGGAGGAAGTTTGTTGCAGACAATAAAATAAAGAAGGATCAAGGTCTCCTATTTGAAGTGATGGGGAGAAGTTCTAGTTTGCTTGTGTACCTGGTTAGGGTTGTCAAAAGAGCTTAACCTCTTTATGTGTCTCTGTCATCTACCTATGGAATTTAGTGGTTTTTATGGCTTATCCGAGTGTTGTTGTGTCCTTTTGCTATGGGATTAGTATTTTCCTTTATGATCTTTCATCAATGTAACTTCACTTTATGTGTCGAACTTATCCAATAAAAGAATCAATTCCTATTTTGCTTTCGATGACAGATATTGATATTGTCATTTATTTTTTCATCTGTAATCAAATGTTCTAAATTTTTGAATCTTTTAAATCGATGTTTTATTAATATGTTATGATTTCATATACTTGTCATCATGGATGACAGAGTTATCATTTTCTCTTATAGGCCAATTATCTAAATTGTCATCAACTGTTTAATCAGATTTCTTTTTGTATTTTGTCATCTATCATCATTTGATTTATAATTTTTGTATTTATCTTATGAAGCACGCTATGCGTGCTTCATTTCACTTCTCATAATTTTGTGATAGAGCTTGATGACAATTTTATGGGTTGATGATTGTTCAACTGTCACTTGTCATCTACCTCCATCTGTGTGCTTTTCTCATGCAAAACAAGTTAGGATTTAATATATTCATCCAATAGTTCATCAATTTTTATTTATTGCAATGACCATGTGCATTTTCATCCAAAATCCTTGTTCAAATCAATTCAAAAAGGACAGTAATGCAAGCTATATATGTGTAATAGTATTTTATCAATGTAATCAAACTATTCTAGAACAAACGGAGAACTTCTGGCTTCTCGGGTTTTGTTCATGCAAGATGTTATGTTGTGTCCAGTGGATCCACATATACTGCATCTTGCGGGTCTTCTTGGTCCACACCTCCTCTTGCTATGATTTGGGAACTCACCAATTGACGGTATTCTTTTCTTCTTAAGTTTCCCTGTTCTTTTCTCTAGCTTGGGAGGTAGGCATTGTATGTTCATGATCTCCTCTGAAATCATTTCTTCAGTTTGCCTAGGCACAGGATATATGGTCTCCTTGTAAGAATTCATCCAATTATCAAATCTGTAATAGTCACTCACGAATCCTGTCACCTTCACCTTTGCTTTCTGCATTGCCGCTATTCCATGTACACAGGGAATATGGTCTAGATCAAACACTCTGCAAGTGCAGCTTCTTTTTGCCAAATCCACAACTCCATAGAAATCTCCTCCAATCACCTGGTATTGGAATCCATTCAATGCCCTCACTTCATATTTCTTGGACAGCTTATGCCTTTTTTGAAGTATTTCCTCTATGTTTGGTGGCACCACTTTGCTCAGGGCTTCTTCTATTTTGTTGCGCCTTTCAACGAACCATCTTATCAGCATTTCTAAAACACACTCCAATAGGGCAACAACCTGAAATGACCTAGCCTCTAGTAGGACCTTATTAATGGTCTCTGAATTGTTTGTAGTCATTAGGTTGTATCGGTCTCCTTTGCAGTGTGATCTTGCCCATTTCTCAAATTTGGAAATAACCAAGTAATCCCCCATTTCCTGATTTATTGCACATATCTTCTTGAAGTTCTCCTCAAATTCCCTTCTTGTATAGCTGTTTGCAGCCAAAGTGAAGAGTTTGTGCACACCCCTGTCCTTATACCTTTGCTTGATGATGTATAAATGCTCTCCACTGCCTTTATAATACTTAGATGCCTATCAGACACAATCACCAATTCCTGTGAACTAGGGATCACTGTGATAAGCTGTTGGAAGAAGAATGTCCAAGATCCATCATTTTCTGAATCAACTATTGCATACGCCAATGGATAAATTTGTTGGTTCGCATCCTGCGCAGTTGCAATCAATAGGTGTCCTTTGTACTTTGTATGCAAATGCGTTCCATCCACCATGATTACCTTCAAAACAAAAGTATTTTGTCATCAACACTCATTTTTTATATATTTTTGTTACAAACCCATTGAAATATAGAATTATTCATTGTAATTTTTTTATTTTCTTCATACACTGTTATCATGCATCCTTCAAGAATTCAGTCATCAAATACTGTCATCAAATAATATTGTCATCCAAAACTGCCATCATGCATCCTTCAACACATATTCTGAGAAATACACATTTTAAGATTTTTTTTGTAATAACACTGTCATCAAATACTATCGTCATTAATATTTTTAATATCTTTCAAACACTGTCCTCATTCATCCTTCCGTGCTTTACCTTATTTTAAAATTTTGTCATCAACACATATTGTCATCCTTAGTCCATCTATTGTAAGATTTCATCTTTTTTATATTTCTTATGAAGCGCACGAAGCGCGCTTCATTTCACTTACATCAAAAGTTTGTTATAAAGCAAAATCTATATCTTGTAGAATGTTATTGTATCAAAACTGTCATCATTTGTTTTTATATGCCAAATTTTCCAGAATATAGTGTAATAATATTTTCTAATATAATTCTATTTAATCATCATCATTATCTGTCATCAAGTATAGCAATGTATGTCTACATACCTTTCGCATTTGATTGAATCCTCTTAGTGTCGCTCCTAGTGCTATGAACACATATTTGAAGCGATTTTCGTCATCAACCTCAAGCTTTGTGTATGTGCCTATGTTGACTTGTTTGATCATGTGGCAATAGATAGGCAACATTCCATAGTTTTCTTCCGGTGTTCCTCTAATCAAATTTTGTGCCCATTCCTTTGCCTTCAAAGCCTTCCAATAGCTCACATCCATACAATGTTCTTTCCTCATGTCGTTCCGGATACTTTTAGTGTTCGGTCCAGTTTTCACCCCTTCATACCTACACACACAATAAATCAATCAAACTATCATCTTTCAATATTAATGTGTTTGTATAAAACCATAACTATTTGCATATATTTTTGTTACCTTGTTTTTATCTGCTCTCCAACCATCTTGTATGTTGGCTTGCACTGGTTTTCACACCTAAAGTCAAAAGAGCATGTGTGTTCTTCTCTATACTTTCTTATCTCAAAGAAATGTGTGTCTTTCAACACCATTGCCCTCAGCCCCCAGTTGCAGTTCTCATCTGCACACTTGACAGTAAATAAATCAGGTGTTGACTTGTAGACTTTGTACACAAAGTTCTCCCTCATAGCGACTTTCCTAATGGCAACTTTCAGCATCTCCTTTGAGTCAAAAATCTGTCCAATATGGATGAACCCTGTGTAGTCTTCATAACTAGGACTATCACCCTCCATAATTTCTCCTCATTCAGTATTTTTGTCCCTTGATTCACAACTAATTACGTCACTCCTATTTTCCATCTCATAATCATTATGAAATGGAACAAGGCTGTTTTTTTCACTCACTACTGTCGTTTTAGTTGTCTTCTTCTTCTTTCTCTCTGTCACATACAAAGGCACACTCCATTGCACCTTCTCTAATTTGTTGATTTCAATGAAACACTTGAAGTCCTCCTCCGTGTCCACAATATATGGTATCTGAATTTTCTGGAAAGGGTTCAAGTGCGACAACTCAATTTCATGTGCTTGTGTCTTCAAATTAAACCTTTGAATAATGGTATCCTTTGCACCATCCAGCTCTATGTTTATGTCGATTACAAATGCTTTTGGAACCAATGTCCCAACATAAGCATTCGAACCATCTTTCATCTTCCATTCTCCCCCAACATACAGTTAGAATATTCATTTGTACATGCATAGCACAAGTTATTGTCTTCATAAACATTCTGTCATTACTGCACAATTCCTGAATTGTAATGAATCTAATTTTCAATCTGTCATCACACCTAATATTCTAAATCTAATTTCCAAATCTTGTCATCAACTCCTTTCCTTAAACAACAACACTGTCTTCGTATTATATATGTCTTCATGTTTATAATTCATAGCATCATCCTATATTTCATCTCAATACTGTCATCCAACACACATCAACTATGATATAATAAATCCAAATTTAACATTTAGCATATCATCAAATTTCAATTATCATAATTATATTTCTCTTAAAAAATGTTTTGTCATCAAAATTACATTATGTCTAACCATTGGTTTGTTGTCGAAATCCATCTACATTCTGTCATCATTGTTCAATTTACTGAATTATAATGAATCTAATTATCAATCTTTCATCACACTTAATTAATCTAAGTTCAAAATCCCGGCATCAACTTCTTTTCTTAAACAACAATACTGTCATCAAAATTACATTACCATTAGTTTGTCATCTAAATCCATCAACATTTGTCATCACTGTTCAATTCCTTAATTTTAATGAATCTAATTTATCAACCTGTCATCACACTTAATATTCTAAATCTAATTATAAAAAAATAATTCTGTCCTGAATTGAAATTAATCTATTTATCAAACTGTCATCACATTTACAATTTTAAATCTAAGTTCAATATCCTGTCCTCAACTTTCCAAACCTAATCCAATATTTTGTCCTCAAAATTATAATTCTGTATCTAATCAGTATTCCATATGAGCATCATATTGTCATCAGGGTCAACATTCATCAGTTTCATTCTATATTCATAAACACTCTGTCATCCAGTTTCCATTATTTTATTCAATCATTGTTCTTCATCTTATTCGTCCATCAAAATACTTTTTTAACAACATTTTCTCATCAGAAATACAGAAAGTCTTTAAAATCACTGTTTATTTAATTATTTTGTGTGTTTGAGCATTCACATTCATGGAATTATATGATGACAGATTGAATCTTACCTCGAATTCGAAGTTGCAGCAGGACTCGCTACTTGATTCTCATCCACACCCTGAGCAATCCTGTCCAAATGACAGTGCCTCTTATGTTCCCCCGTACCATCTTTATTGGATATGAGCAAGAGAGGATGGGAGTCTAATTTCCTCCTCAAGCCAACGATGGGATCAATCTGCATATCCTTATTTGCTTTTGTGGGCCTCGGTTCCTGCAAAGTCGGATCAACAACACTTGTCGTCGCAGGAGAAATAATTGTTGTTACTGCACCAGACTGATTTTTTGTGCCCGTCGCCTTCGCAGTGTTCCCACTCTCGGTAGCCATATCACTCCCTTTATGTTTCGATGCCTGAAAATTGTCAAACCATTCCTTCTCTCTATCTATATCTGAGCAATTCAGGCGAAGCTTGTTCTTAACTGTTGATGCATACAGCCAAGGTCCAAAAGGAAGAGTACCCTCCCGTTCTTTTCCCTTTGAATTCTCAATGCATTCCTTCATTAAGTGCCCAATTCTACCACAACTGAAACAAAACGCTGGCAGCCTCTCATATTGCACACCACCCCAGACAGATTTCCCAGACAAGCCCAGCGTAACTCGTCTGACTAATGGCTTTGAAACATCCAAAGAAACCCTAATGCGCATCGTACGACCAAAATGAAGGAAATCTTCATCATCATGGCAAACATACGATCCGATGTGGTTTCCGATTGCCTTCGCATTAGCATCGTTCCTGCATCCAAGTGGAACATCATGTATAACAACCCAGAAAGATGCGTGAGAGAATACCATTTGAGATGGACGAACATCCTTATCCACTGGTTGTAGCATTAGCAAACAATTGTCAAAACACCATCGACCCTTCCCAAGAACATAATCACGGTCCCTTTGATTGAAAAACTGGAAGATGAAAAGATTTTCTCCAACATCTCTTACCGCTAACCCATGTTTCAGATTCCATATTTGGGTGAAGGTGGACTTAAGGGCAGTACTGTTGAACCGCTTTTTAGTATGAAGATGCCCAACCAAGCAAAGATTCAGATGGTCCGTCGGCCATAGTTCCTCATCAGCGACCACCGGAATGACTGCCTCCTCGACTTCAGTAACCGACAAGTTCTTCCATGCCTCCTGTAAAGCCTCCATGATTGAAGCAGTAGCAACGCCAGTGATGATTTGTGGGGAAATTCTGTGTGCAAAGCAGGGAGGTTGAAAGAAACCGTAACCGACAACCTAGAGAAACCTAGGAGAAACGCCTCAATTAAGGCGAGGGGACCCTTCTTAGAAAGGGAGCGTTTATTAAAGCATGCAAAAAGAGATTGTTATGGTATTATTATTCGGGATATATATTTTTTATTAAAGCATTTGAGATATATATCCCATGAGTTATATCGCAAAAGTACATTTTAATTAATATTTTATTTTATGTAATCTTTGTTGTGGATAGCCTTAAATCCTGTGTAAGAATGAAGGATCACTTTAGCCATTGTTTAAAAACGATTCAATTGTTTTTATATTTAAGTAATATATATGAAACAACCTGAGGGATATGTACTATGCGACCCATGTTATGGAACCCTTATTGTTGATAGTCCAACTCAAGCATGAGTTACGGTGAGTCGGGTAATAACCAATGTGTAAGTTTTTATTAGGAAAATGACCTCTTTAGAAATTAATCCCTTGTCCTAAGGAAAAGGAGAAACTCTTAATTTTCTTTAACAAATACTAAAAAAATTATTTGGGCTAGATTTCTTAATTAAAACTTTTAAAAGGTTATTTTGACACTCTTAAATACGAGTTACATTATTGATTGGGAAATCGTAGTGAAAGTTGAGTATTTTTGGAATGGTTTCAGATATGAACACGTCTCCCGAAGTATATACGATACCAGGAAATCTTGGGTCAGTTATCACTTAATTTTGGCATAGCATACAACTACAATGCAAAAGAATACAAAGCTAATAAGGCTAAGCTGACACTACTAAAAACGACCCATCTCCCATTTGACTCGTCGTCTATCAACATTACCCAAAGAAAAATATAGGTGCGTAACTATATCACTTTTGCGATCCAAATTGCGGGAATACACTACCTTTTTACCTTTTTTCGATATTGTTAGGGTAAAATCGTCTAAAAAAATATTTTTACAATTTAAAAGAAAAGATTAAATCATTTTTTTATACTTGAAAAATATAAAATAAAGTTAATTAACTTCACCTCTAATTATCTTTCAGATCTAATCTCTATATAATTATTAAAGCATATCATCTTTCTCCATTCTTAGCTATGTCATGTGACATCCTCCATTTATAAGTCATCCACATGTCAGTATGTCACCACTCTATTAATCACGTTTTTCAATCATTCTTTTATACTTTTCTTATATGGATATGATATTGGCCACAAAAAGATTGTTTTCCTCCTTCATTATTAAGAAAATCATAAAAGATTGCTTTTAATTATCTTGACATTTTTGGAATCCTTACATGAGAAATCTACACGTGAAAAATCTTTTTCAAATTTGTGGAAGTATCCATATCCATCTGTGAGGGAGGCTCGGGTGAGGACACTTCATCAGATGAGGACGTGAGGACGTTTCTCAACCCTTAGATCAAAGTATCAACGGCCGCGATTAAAAGAGAGACATACGAAGGTGCTTCGCGGTGCGCGCGCTCCCTCATAAGATTCAGTGGCAATTTTGAGATTTTGATTAAAATTACGGAAAAAAGACGTTGCTACCCTGGCATCTTCTCCCTCTTCAGTCGCGAAAACCAGGGCGATTCGGCGAAGCTCCAATCCATGGTTCCTCCTCCTCCTACCCCCTCCTTTTCTCTACTCAGTCTCAAATTCCAGCCACTCCGCCTGCATCTTCTTCGTCCTCTTTCTGTCTCTAATGGTACGCGACTTTCCAACCTTCGCTCGCTTCGTCGACTGCCGGCTCGACATCCATCAAAAGCTACGACGACCAACAACTACCACCGAAACGATCGAATTCCGAAATTTCGACATCAAGAGAACTGATGAGGATGACGAACACGCTCAATCAAAGGTTAGGGTTTATGCTGAAATGCAGATTAAACATTTAATGATTTTTTGTTCAATCAGAGGTTAGATTAGGGCTACTAAAGTAGAAATCAGTTGATTTCGTTTGCTACTTTAGACAGGGTGTATATAATTGCTTAAGAATTTTAGTTTTAGATGTTAACATGCCCAACTTCTTCCAAGTACCACCGATAGTGTTTAACTACAGTACTCAGTGTGGTTTTTATTAGGGGTTTGGACTTTGGACTGTGAAATATGGAGTATGAATGGCTCGTTGGTATGCATTGAACCTTGTTTCTTGGCTTTTTCCACTCCTTATTTGTAGACTCTTCATATTTAATCTTTGCACTTTGTGCTTGATCTCAATAAGTTGACTAATTGCTCTATAGGTAACCTCAATTTCAGTATCAGTGCACTAAGAAGTTTTCCAAAGAAATGAAGCATGTCTGTCAGTCTTCTCTACCATCTCTTTCCAGTGCCCCCCTCAACGCTCAGATGAGTGGTTTGATCTTCGTAAAGATAGGATAACTACCAGCACATTAAGCACCGTTGTCGGTTTATGGAAGGGAAGTCGCTGTGCTGAATTATGGCATGCAAAAGATTTCGGATTATAGAACGATGCACAACCCTCCAAACCATGTGCAATGCAGTAAACGGTGCATGTTTCATGAAATTTGCAGTTCATTCAGATCAGAAGTTGTCCTCGATTGGCACGTCTTCTGATGGCCTTCTAAATTGTTCTTCAAATGGCAGGATTTTAGAAGTCAAATGCCCTTACAATAAAGGAATGCTTGAGATAGGTACGCCTTGGTTTGTCATGTCGGTTTACTATGTGACACAAGTGCATGGTCGAATGGAGGTAATGGATCAGGATGGGATCGATTTGTATTGTTGGACACTTCATGGTAGCACGTTGTTTCGGGTCTATAGTGATAGAGGTTGTTGGAAGCTTATGAATGGTGTTATAAGGGAGTTTTGGTGGTATAATATATGCTAAAGATGTTGTGTTGTTGGGTGATGAAGAAATCATATTAGTTTGTATATATGACAGTAACATAACTAGCAATCTTTGTCTCACCAACTTGGAGCCTGAATTCCACTCTCTAGTAGATCTAATTTCACCCTATGTGTTAGCAGATTGCTTCTCTTGAGGAGAACTATGCTCGTTCTATTTAGAGTCTGGTTGCTTCTCTTGGGTACTGGGTAGCACTAAACTCGTTCCATTTGAAGACTGTAATCCCTTCCCAGTTTTCAAAGTTGGTTCACCCCAAGCAAATTACATGTTATGATATGGCTGATAAAATTAGATGATGGCAGTATATAGGCCTTTACTGCATTAAATCAAACACAAGTCAGGAGTATCCCACTTTTAACAACATAGAGATCACTACTCATATATATATGTTCTAGTAGCTAATGATTACAATACAGTCTTCCATTTATGATCCTTGGTCAAGCATACAAAGCATCCAGAAAAAACTGAGATTATTAAGATAATACATGTAAGTTCATAGAACATACCATACATTATGCACTTGATCTTGGTTAGACTTCGGTGGCTTCTTATGACAACATCCATTTTGCAAATAACTATCAGAATGTAGCTTCATATCCATAGTAGGTTCATACCCATAGCCTTGCAGGTTCATGTCGATGGTTTTGTAGGTTCATGAATATTTTTAACCCGATTTTCTTTATTAGTAAAACATTGAACTAGAGGTTCATGGAAATACACACTTAGGTTCATGAAAATATGCCTATAGGTTCATGAAATTATGCCTAGAGGTTCATAAAATTATGTCTAAAGGTTCATTAAAATACACACTTATGCCTGGAGGTTCATTAAAATATGCCTAGAGGTTCATGAAAATATATCTACAAGTTCATGAAAATATGTCTATAGACTTGTGAAAATACACACTTAGGTTCATGAAAATATGCCTAGAGGTTCATGAAAATACCCATTTAGGCTCATGAAAATATACCTAGAGGTTAATGAAAATATGCCTAGAGGTTAATGAAAATACACACTTGGGGTTCATGAAAAAATGTCAGAGATTTATGAAAAAATGCCTAGAGGTACATGAATGTATGGCTAGAGTTTCATGAAAATACACACTTAGGTTCATTAAAGTATACACATAGGTTCATAGCAATAAACTTAGGTTAATGAAAATATGAGGTTTAAGAAAATATGCCTAGAGGTTCATGAAAATATGCTTCGAGGTTCATTAAAATATGCCTAGAGGTTAATGAAAATACACATTTGGAGTTCATGAAAATAGGCCTAAGGTTCATGAAAACATGCCTAGAGGTTCATGAAGTTATACACTTAGGTTCATGAAAATATGCCTAGAGGTTCATGAAAATACACACGTAGGTTCATGAAAATATGCCTAAAGGTTCATGAAAATACACACGTAGGTTCATGAAAATATGCCTAGAGGTTCTTGAAAACACTAGGTTCATGTCAATAGTCGTGTAGGTTCATGTCGATAGCCTTACAGGTCCATGTTGATTGTCTTACGGATCATGAATATTTTTAACCCGATTTTATTTATTAGTAAAACATTGAACAAAAATGCCTTAGGTTCATGTCGATAGTCTTACAGGTTCATGTCTATAGCCTTAAAGGTTCATGTTAATAGTCTTGCAGGTTCATTTAGCCTAATTTAATTTTTAATGAACACATTGAACTAAAATGCCTTAGGTTCATGTTGATAGTTGTGTAGGTTCATGTCGATAGTTGTGTAGGTTCATGTCGATAGCTTTACATATTCATACTAATAGTCGTGCAAGTTTAGAATTTCTAAGGATGTTAACTAAATTGCGGAGTGATGATGCTTGTTGTAAATAATCCATCATGGACAATAGTACTACGTGTGCATAGGATTCAGCCATGTCAATGAAGGGAGGAGCTTTAACTTTAATTTGTATAATGTGCAATTTCAACAAGGTAAATCTCCACTAATTCTGAAACCTTGTATAGTCAATCAAGTGCAATTTCAGTAGGATACAAATTTAGCACAATCATGGATATTTCCACACACAAAAACTAAAAAAATCAAGGTCACCAAGTTGATCAGCTATCAACACCATCTTCATTTATCATGATTTCAACATAGAGCCTTTAATCTGCAATATATCTTCCTGCATTTTCAGTCTTCTCAAAAGATTGCACAAGAATCTTAGACATGCTCATTCTTTTACTCTTGATGCTTCATTCTTCGAATCGGTTCATTCATTGCCTCCACAATTTCAGAGGCATCTACTTCAGTTTCCAGCCGAGCAATAGCCAAAGTTTTAGCCATGGCAAGCCCCTTCAACAAACCTAACAAATCAGCTTTGAAAGCAGATTCTCCCGGAGCCTTACCAGAGAAAGCGTGCAGGAGGAGAAAGAAGCAACAACCATATAATCGCCAATATGAGTTGATTCTCTACCGATAAACACTAGAAAGAACATGAAATTTTTCCTTGTATAACACCAACACTGCACAAAGGATGAACGCAACTGTTGAATATGTGATAAATCAAAGGCATTTCATGAAGATTTTTAAATCTTATATAGTCAATTGTGCATCATATCCATGTTATTCTCCACCAGTTTAGAGGAAGTGTCACTCTAATTTTATAGTAAAACCATGAACTTCCCTCCTAGAGATACACTCCTCAACAATCATCTCTTATCAACTTGAGCGATGTTGCAAATGAATAACCTTCTAAATTGGCAATAGTCACACTTGCACATCAGTAAGAAGAAACCAATAGATGAAAAACTGGCGGTGCAAATCCCTAATGCTTAAAATTGATACCAGGATACAAATACGCAACATAGAGGGAGGACAGAAAAGACTTACGATTCCGAGTGATTTGGCGAAAACTCCGATATCGGCTCCGGATGAGGATGAGTCGGAATCTGACATAGACATGATTCCTGCAAGTGGGAGCTTAATTCTCAGCCGATCACCAGATCCAGTACTTCAGCGCAATTGTGTGTTTAGAGAATACACTAGCTCTAACCTCTACAAGATACAATTCATGGAGAAGATGCAAAGATCAAAGGTTCAAACAAATCCAAACACACAAAGAAATGGACCATTGAACACACACCCCTAAATTTTGAACTTCCTTCCTTGAATCATTAGAAAAATTCAAATTCGTACTTGTATACTCTTGCGTGAGCCTTCCAAGTCAAATACACAAGCCGCGTGAGTCTACATTGGTCACATTTCAGAGCCTCGAACCACCACCAACCATCGCCGGACAAAAAAACCCTATCAGAGGAAAGTAGGGCCGTGAGAAGACAGGGAGACGATAGGGTGAGACGACAGACGGAGATGACGGACGGAGACGACCGACGGAGACGACTAGCAAGTGCGAGCCGGGTGAGAGATCGGAGATTCAGTCGCCATAGAAATTCTTTACTGAGAGAGCGAGAGGGAGAAAGGGGATATGTTTGTCCAATTACCCAAAATACCCCCGTTAGTACATATTTGATAGAAAGCAAACGTTTAATCTCAGCCTTTCAATTTAAATGATCTAACGGTTGTTATTGTATCCTCATGTCCTCACGGGAAGGAGTGTCCTCATATGATCCTATTTCATCCATCTGTTTCCTTATAAATTGCCATATATCCTATTGTTTGAAAAATCTTATTGTTGTTGTCATATGAATCGCCACAAACTGATTCTATTACTCAAAATATTAAAAAAAATGAAGATTTTATTGGCAGCTACCACTTCCATAACTTTATTCCATTAGTTTATACATATAATGCCTATTTTTATTTACATTAATGTTATTTTTATGTGTTTATAAATTATACACATAATTATGAAAATTGTTATGTAAATTACGAGCATGGCGTGAGAATAAAGCTAGTCAATATATGGGTAGATTTCCGGCTCCTGTAGAGTTCTTTTCAAACTCTATGGGTAGATTTCCACTAATCTCAACCATTGATTTTAATCAATGGTGTAGATCTATTTGCTTATCAATATATTAGGAAAGGAGATATTCAATGATTCTCTCTCATATTTTCTCCATAATTAACGTAGGTAAAGAAGATTTTGTTTTTAACTTTTTAACTTTATTTTACACAAAAATGAAAATAAGGAAAACATATATTTATTTTGTGAAAATTTGTATTGTTTCTTCTCCTCAAAACCTACGTACATAACATTGTAGGTAAACAAGGTTTTGTTTTTAATTTTATAATTTTATTTTACACATAAATGAAAATAAGGAAAATATATATTTATTTTGTCGAAAATTTGTATCTTTCTTCTCCCTCAAACCTACGTACAGTACGTAAATAAAGTTTTCTTTTTAACTTTTTAATTTTATTTTACACATAAATGAAAACATATATTTATTTTGTTGAAAATTTGTATCTTCTTCTCCCCAAAACCTACGTACATCATTCATACTTTCAATGGCTATGGACGAACCCATGAACTGGATTCCTCGAATAGGTATGGAGTTTGATTCAATTGAAAATGTTTGGGAATTATGGCCTCAATACGGAGGAAGAATGGGCTTTAATGTTCGCAAGCATTTCGAGAATAAGAGCAAGAAGACCAGTGAGGTGACTTCAAGAAGATTTCTTTGTGCAAAAGAGGGTCAACGGGTGATAGATACGGAAGGCAATTGAAAGAATAGAGATTTGGGAATATTTCCTTCTGTGATTATGCCTCTCAAAGGGCTGACTTTATACAGATTACAAAGATCTATCTAAGGATACAAGATAATGAGAAGATATACAAGATATATAAAAGATAGAATTTAGTCTAAGATATAATATTCTCTAATACTCCCCCTCAAGTTGGAGCATGTGGATCAAGAATGCCCAACTTGGATGATAAGTAAGGAAATTGTGGCACGGGAAGAGCTTTAGTAAAGATGTCTGCAAGCTGCTGAGAAGGAGAAATGTGTGACCTACGAATTGTGCCATCTAGAATCAAATCCCGAATGAAGTGACAGTCGATCTCAATATGCTTGGTTCGTTCGTGAAAGACTGGATTTGCTGAAATGTGTAAGGCAGCCTGACTGTCACAAAAAAGATGAACCGGTGAATCGTGAAGAACACCAAGAGAAAGAAGTAGAGCTTTAAGCCATTTGATCTCACAACAAGTTGCAGCCATGGTGCGATATTCAGCCTCTGCGGAAGAGCGGGAGACCATTTGTTGTTTCTTCGCCTTCCAAGAAATGGGTGATCGTCCTAGGATGATAAAATAACCGGTCACTGATCGGCGGGTGCGTGGGCAAGTGGCCCAGTCAGAGTCACAAAAGGCTGTCAAACTGAGTGAGCTTGAACGTGTGAGATGTAAACCTTGACCGGGATGATTCTTTAGATACCGAAGAACCCGCAATGCGGCTAACCAATGTGCCTCCTTTGGACGTTGCATGAACTGCGAAAGAATGTGAACCGCAAAACAGAGATCTGGCCTCATAATAGTAAGATAGATCAAGCGGCCTATGAGACGTCGATACTCCTCTAGATTGGGATGAGACAGGCTTTCAACCTTAGCCAACTGATGATTAGCGTCCATGGGTGAGTCACAAGGCTTTGAACCAAGAAGGCCACAGTCGGCAAGAATTTCCAAGATGTACTATCTTTGAGTAAGAAAAATACCCGACGAATTCCGAGCTATTTCAAGGCCAAGAAAGTATTTAAGGAGGCCTAGATCTTTCATGTGAAAACAAGTGCTCAAGTACTGCTTGAAGGCATGAATAGCTTCCTTGTTGTTGCCGGAGATTATAAGATCGTCTACGTAGACGAGAATGAGAAGGGCGATGCCATTTCTAGACAAGGAGAACAAGGAATAATCTGCACGACTTTGTTGAAAACCATATACCTTGAGAGCCGCATAAAGTTTTGAGAACCAGTTTCGAGGAGCTTGGCGGAGTCCATAGAGAGATTTTCGAAGACGACAAATTTGACCAAGCGGAACATTCGGATATCCGGGGGGAGGCGACATGTAAACTTCTTCGTCGAGATCGCCATGTAAGAAGGCATTGTGGACATCCATTTGGTGTAACTCCCAATCCCGAATGACAACAACCGCCAAAAAGACACGGACGGTGACCATTTTGGCTATCAAGGCGAATGTTTCGGTGAAATCGATGCCTTCAATTTGCCGATTTCCAAGAATCACAAGGCAAGCTTTATATCGCTCGATCGAACCATCAGACCTATACTTGATGCGATACACCCACTTGCATCCGATAGGTTTCTTGTCAGGTGGTAACGGTGAAAAATCCCACGTATGATTTTTATCCAGAGCATCAAGTTCATAATGCATTTCTTGGCGCCAATGACCATGTTGAACAGCCTCAGAATATGATTTCGGCTCGTGTTCGGCAGTAAGAGCATGAATGAACCTGACATGGTTAACCGAGAACTTAGCACAATTGACATAGTCACTTATAGGATATGGAGTACCTAAGGATGACGACGAGGAAGGCGATGATGCTGGTGTGGGTAGTGGAGGAGAGGAGTCGTTGCAAATTATTGTGTGACAAACATAGTCACGAAGGCGGACTGAGCGCTGCCGAGTTCTCTCCGGACGAGATGAAGGAACCATTTCAAGAGTGGGCTGCGATGATGTTGTCGGCAAAGCAGGTGGAGTGGCGGGAGATACATCCGGTGATTCATCTGGGACAGAGGATGTACTACCCCTGACTTCGACAGGGATGGGATCATCATAAATGGTCGGGCTGGAGGATACTGGTGTAGTAGGCGATGATGTAACTGGTGCAGCGAATGTGAAGTGTGACTCATAAAAAATGACGTCTCTGGAGACAAATAAACGACGACTTTCAAGATCATAAACTCGCCAACCCCGCTGTTCAGATGAGTAACCGAGAAATATACATTTAGAGCTGCGTGCAGCGAACTTATCACTGGATTTGGGAAGTCGAGAGGCAAAGCAGAGACTCCCAAATACGCAAAGATGACTTTAATCCGGGACACGGCCATATACGAGCTCAAAGGTTGTGCGATTATCAAGCAAAGGAGTCGGGATCCGATTGATGAGATAGCATGTTGTTTGAATGCATTCTCCCCAAAATTTAATTGGCAAAGAAGCTTGAAAGCGGAGAGCACGAGCCACGTTAAGGATGTGACGATGTTTCCGCTCGACCCTGCCGTTTTGTTGCGGAGTATATGTGCATGAGCTCTCAAATAACGCCCCCTGTTCAGAAAGAACGAGCGCAAGGCCAGAAATTCAGCCCCGTTGTCGGTTCGACTCACTGAACTGGATGCTTAAATTGTGTTTGAGCCATGGCAAAAAAATCTTTGATGAGTTGGCGTGCCTCAGATTTGTGACGCATAAGAAACACCCATGTTGCTCTTGAGAAGTCGTCGACTATCGTAAGGAAATAAGAAGCCCCGCTAGTGGAGACAATGCTATACGGACCCCAAATATCATAGTGGATTAGACTAGACCAAATAAACGATCAACTTTATTGGAACTTAAGGAAAATGAGTTGCGTGTTTGCTTTGCTTTAAAACATGTATCACAAGGACTAACTGAACTATCACTACTAATTGAATGATTTAAACTAGCTAAGGTGCCCAACACTGATGTCGAGGGGTGACCCAATCGTCGATGCCAAACTAGAGAAGATGTTGAAGATGAAGCAGAAACAGCATGAACTGAAGCAGTGCCGAAGGAACGCATCCAGTAGATTCCTCCTCCTCCTTCACCCACACCAATCACCGTCCTCGAAGTTCGATCCTGAATGACACAAAGTTTGTCTGTTAATGTCACCACACAGTTATCGAATTTAGTAAGTTGAGCAGACGATATTAAGTTGCAATCAAGGGTAGGAACATGTAAGACATGATTGAGAGTTGTGTTATTTGGAAACACCAAAGAGCCTGCTTGATGAGCAGTTGCGATTTTCTTATCCGACAATATGATGGAAATGGGTTCAATAGATATGAGATGGCGCAAAAGCGCCTTGTTGCCGGTCATGTGAAAGGAAGCGCCAGTATAAAAAATCCAAGGAGACTTACCAGAGGGGCCCTCGGTGCCAGATTTTGTGTTCAAAGAGTTAAACACTTGGAGAACCTGGTTCCATTGTTCCTGCGTGACAGCGGGACCAAGAGCTGCGCGATCCTGATCCGTGAGATTGGTTTGTCCTGGATGTGATGTTGGTTGATGTGCAGCATTTGCGACTCCGGAGCCGCGCCCACGTCCTCGTCCATGACTAGATGATGGTGACTGAGATGAACTAGGTGCCGAAGAGTTTGCTGAATTGTTAGAATTGCCTCGGCCATGAGTAAACACAAAGTTTTCAGGAAATCCAATGAGGCGATAACACTTGGAAACATCGTGATCGGGCCGATTACAGTGAGAGCATTTCGAGCGAGAGGAAGGCCGGTGGTCATTTGAAAACTGAGCTGCCATAGCCAAAGAATTGGGTTGTTTGATGTCACGATCTTTAACCATGATGAGATGGCGTTCTTCCTGAACAACGAGCTAGTAAACTCGATTGATGTTTGGCAGCGGCTCTTGAGTCATAACGCTAGAGAGAAGCGATTGATATGCGGTGTCATCCAGCCCGATGAGGAATTAATGAACAAGTTCAACGTCACGTTCCCGAGAGACCCGATTGGTGATGTTACATGTGCAGAGACCACAAGTGCAGGACATTGGCGGGACGTAGGTTTGGAATTCGTCCCATAGTTTCCTTAGGCTTCCATAGAAAGCTGCAATGGATTGTCCGGATTGACGACAAAGAGCGAGATCAGCCCGGATTTGAAGGATTCTTGGTCCGTTACCGACCGAGAACCGTTGAGTGATATCATCCCACAAGTCCTTGACTGTTTTGGCATAGGAGATTGATGAGCGAAGTGATGGGTCGATTGACTGGAGAATCATCCCTTGAGCATGGAATTGATGCTCAACCAATCCTCTTCTTCAATAGGATCTGTTGGTTTTTCAATACGGCCGATGATGAAGCCAAATTTTCGTTTGGCATGGAATGCGTTGATCATGGCGTCTTGACATTCTTGAAAGTTCTCGCCTTTGAGAGACACGTGACAGATTGAGAGACCGGGATGGTCTGAAGGGTGAAGATAAAAAGAGGAATCAACGTCGTTAATTGGACGTTTGTGACGAGGAGTACCATCCTTCTCATGCATGATGGTGATTGGAAGAGAAATAACGATTTTTTTTTGAAAGAAAAAAATTAGCAGTTAAGAACCTGCTCCGATACCATGAAAGAATAGAGATTTGGGAATATTTCCTTGTGTGATTATGCCTCTCAAAGGGCTGACTTTATACAGATTACAAAGATCTATCTAAGGATACAAGATAATGAGAAGATATACAAGATATATAAAAGATAGAATTTAGTCTAAGATATAATATTCTCCAATAGCAATGTTCCTAAACGTTCTCGAGCAGAAACTAGAACCGGTTGCAAAGCTCGTGTCGGGTGTCAATTGATCAAAGAAACTGGCAAATACAAAGAAGAATATCAGAAGCACAAGCAATTGAAATTGACTTAGGTGATGACTCTGGGATTAAGCCGAAAGCTGCACATGAGTTTATAGGATCACATGTTGGTGGATCAAGTAATCTTGGGTATACGCATCGAGATCACAAAAATTACCTGCAAAGAAGGCGACAACGGAACATGATGTATGGGGAGGCAGGAATTCTGTTGAGGTACTTTCATATGCAAACTATAGACAACCCTTCATTTCAGTATTCAATTCAATTAGATTGTGTAGAGAAAATAACAAATATCTTTTGGGCTGATGCGAGAATGGTTATAGATTATGCTTCATTTGGGGATGTAGCTGCTTTTGATACTACATTTGGTACAAATAAGGAGCATAGACCTCTCGGAGTGTTTGTTGGTTTTAACCATTTCCGAGAAGTTGTTATCTTTGGGGATGCACTTTTGTATGATGAAACTAAGGAATCATTTAGGTGGTTGTTTGAAACATTTCATGCGGTTCTTTAAACAATTTGAGCTGGTTGTTAGAGACAAGCGCTTAAAGGAGATAAATTCAGAATTTGATGCTAGGAAAAACTACCTAGAATGAAGATGAAAAGGACACCGATACTCAAGCAAGTAGGTCAGACGTACACTCCTAAAGTTTGTAAAGCCTTTCAAGATGAATATGAATGGTTTACTACTACCTATATTAAGCGTTCAGTTGAAGGGCAACTAAGTAGTGAGTATATAGTTGCTATTGCTAATATTGAGAATAATGAAGTTGTTGATGTGGAGTTTAAAGTTGTGTGTGATTCTTTAACTCAATCTGTCTCATGTAGTTGCAAGATGTTTGATAGATTGGGAATATTGCATTGTGTGCTCATTCTTTGAAGGTCCTAGATACAATGAATATTAAATTGGTCCCTGAGAAATACATCTTAAAACGATGGACTAGAGAAGCTCGTAGTGGAACTGTACGAGATAATAGTGGAAGAATTGTTGTTGAAGACCCTCACTTGGATAGCACAAGAAGATACAAAAATTTGTGCCGCAAATTTGTGAATGTGGCTTCCCGGGCTGCAAACTTTGAAGGTTCCTCCAAACTTTTAGATAGTAAGTTGAATGTTGTCATTGATGAGATTGATAAGATGTTGTCAAGCATGAAAATTCAAGGAAATGAAGCGTCTGTATCAATTCCTGATCTTAATGCAAGTGTTCAACAAGGTCTTACAATAGACTAGTATCCGGGACCCGTGCTTCGCACGGGCTATACACATATTTTTATACAAATGAATTTCAATTATAAAGAAAACGAGGCTATATTAAGATTATGATAGTTACACACTTACACGTCAAGCACATCAATTACATTTCACATTATACAAACATGGAAAGAAACGCACGGTAAACCTAAAAAAAAGTGCAAAAACAAACATTACAAACATTTTTATTTTTCTCTTTCTTTATATCCATTTGAATGCCTAACAATCCTGACTATAAATAAAATTTCACTAATCTTAACCAATCCACCAACAAAGCAAGTAGAGTTCGTCCTCTCTTCATTCAGGGTTTGGAGCTAGCAATATCAAATCTCTAAAAATTGCATTCAATGTCTTTAAATCGTTCTCTGTAATCCATCTGTCATATAAGAGAGAATGTGTAATTTCAAAATATTGGTGCCTCATTCAAGAAGATTCATCTGTCATATAAGAGAGAATGTGTAATTTCAAAATACTGGTGCCTAGCTCTTTCAAGAAGATTTGAATCAAACTCGATAAAAACATCAGTACATGTAAAAAAACAATACTTTTGTTCCATGTCCATAAGAAACCATCGCATACAAAAAAGATAAGTTGCACTTAGCATACTACCTAAATCATGAAACCATTTGACCAAATCAGAACTCAATTGAATCAAATTGTATACAAAAAGCTGCACTTATCATTTCTAAAATGCAATTTTAAACTAAATCCTCAAATGGTAAACAACAGTAAGGAAATCAATTGAGTTCCTATAAAACTCCATTGATTCTGTAAACAAAATTGGGCATAATTGAAGAAAGGCACCAAGAACTCTCTTCTTCCAATTGAATGCAACATTCAAGTTAAGTTTCATTAATGAATTACACCACCATCGTCGAAAACAAATTTACATTGAACCAAGAAGATAAGATGATCAGTATTGATTTGATTTGCCAATACATTACAGGAGCACTTACATTGAACAAATAAGGACAGGCTCGAGAAACTGCTGCTAGACATTGATCAGTAAGAAGCTGATTGTTCGACAAATTCAGTGATCTCAGCTGAGATTTCCTGTCACTGTAAAAATTAAATAACTCTTCATCTTGACTGAAAACAACGCCTTTCATCTCAAGACTGTTCAAACTTCGACAGCTATTAATAAACCCGAGCAGCTGAGCAATCGAGAGCTGACAGCAGTAATTAATATTAATTATCTTAACATTGCAAAGATAAGGCGCCATGTAAACCAACGTCTCGGATTTCAACTCTCTTTTAGAATGCAAATTCTCAATTGCAAAATACTCCAAAACTTTATGGTAAGCACCTAAAAGAGGTAGAATACCTTGAAGTGTAAATCTCTTACAGTTTGACAAAGAGATTCTTTTTAATGGAATATTAGCTCGTCCAATGGCACGCAGCAGCTCGTCAGAAACGCCCATTGATGAGAATTCGAGTGAGGTGAGATCACGAGCAAGAGCAATAGGACCACCTTGTCCTATATCATACATACCCTGCAACAAAAAAGATTTCAAGTTCTTGCAATGGCGAAAAACATAGAATATCCCTTCAGAAGTTATGGATGTGCATTGATTCAACACAATCTGCTCCAAATCCACGCAATTTTGAACCAGTGACACGATAGACGAATCAGTAACCGAAGAATTACCAACAATGGTAATTTTTCTCAATTTCTTCAACTTTGATGAGAATTTAGCAACTCCATTATCAGTAACTTTATAGCTCCAAAAAAGCTCCAACTCCTGAAGATTAGGAGAAAACTCTGAAATAATCTACAAGCACCACATAATCTGGCAAAGGAGGAAAAGAAAGGTGATCCAATCCAAAGATGAACAGATAGGAATAAAATCCAATCCAAGTAGATTACGAAGTCAGACAAAAGATTCCCAGAATCAAATTAAGCTGAAAGACAACTACTCATTAATCATTTCTTATTTCAACTACTACTTCCATTCAGAATTCTTGAATGAATTCAAATTCATAAAAACAATAATCAATAACAAACCTAGCATGCATAAGAAACAAAGACAGTCATAACAAACTCATAAGTTTGGCAAACTAGTAAATGAAGAACAACAACACTTACTACTACTCCTACAAGAACGAAACGGAAATCCAGAGACTGAGTTGTTAGTTATCATCCATCTAGTTGACTAAGAATACAACCCCAGTACCCCACTGATCTATTTCACTTGTCCTCCCTTGTCAATAACTTGTTTATTGAAATAAATGGTGGGAAGGAAAAACGTTCAATCCATTGGTGAACCAATGACAAGGATTTCATTATTTAAGTAATGCATTAACTGTGACAAACAATAGGCAGCACATAGAGCTTCCATTGTTCTATCTACCACTTTGATGATTTTTGAAAAATAGGCAAGAAAGGCACTGAGGGTATTAAGAGGATTAGTGAAAATACAGGCATTGGTAAGGGGCCATCTTGTCAGAAAACAAGCTACGGCAACACTCAGATGCATGCAGGCTCTTGTCACTGCTCAAGCTCGAGCTCACGCTCATAGGATGAAAAAACATCAGTCATGACTTCAATTTCTCCAACTCCTACCATGTAAAATTCTTATTCCAAAATGAATTTGGTGAAACTTTCTCTAAGAAACTTTTCTAGGAATTTCTCTAAGAAACTTCTGTCAGAAATTCACTGAGAAATTCATTGAGAAATTCTCTAAGAAGATTCTCTAAGATTGTTTTGATTCTTAGAGATTGTTTTGATTTGGAGATTGTTTTGATTTCTCAGCTCCATATATGTTCAAATTTGACTTGTTGTCTCTACAGATGGTAGATTATAAATTGCTTGATAATTGGAATTACTATACTCAGTAGTAGAGCTGGTCTAGAGTCTAGACAAGGTTATTCTTGCTAGGATGATTACTTAGAAACCAATGTAAATTCAGGGATATCCTTCCTTTGGAATTACTTCAAAAAAAAATTGAATGTTATAACTTTTTAGCTCATCCTTTTGCTATTATATATATATTAATTTTCTCTGACTGGAAAAATGTGAATTATTAATAAATATGATTCAGAAAATCAGAAGTAATACTGCTCAATTAGAAGTTTGATCCATAATGCAATAGGGTAATGACCATTGAGTAAATATCCTTTAAACCATCATTTTTTAATTCTTTCTTACCACAGAAGAGCATCATGTAAAAGGAAAATAAAGGAAAATAAATTATTTGTTACTAATTTCTTAGGGGCTTATTCTTTGACTAATACTGCCATCAATTTTATATTAATAGTTAGAGATTTCTTTTCTACATTTAATTTTGTTTCTATATTACATCAGAAGGTACTTTTCATGCTCTTGTTGAATGGTTAATATCATTTTTCAGGGCTCATTTGTTATCAAAGTCAAGGGACCAGAAGGATGGTGACATTGAAGCAAAAACACGCATATAGATCAACACTAATACATGGAAATTACAAATAAATCAACTGGTCTTCGAAAAATGCAAGTTTCAATGTGTAAAAATTCCTGCAACAAGAATTCTTGCTCAATACATCAGCTGCTAAAGAAAGCAACTCTAATTGGATTCAGTGCACATATAGAGCTTCCATTTTTCTATCTACCAAACTTCTCAATCCGATATCAAGTCAATTCCACTGAAATTGAAGCAAAAACAACTAATACAAAGAGAATTGAGATCAAACCTAGCAATTATGCATACCTCCATAATTGTGTCAGCACCAAACTCATAACTGACTGCACATCTCACCAGCTCTAAATGCGGAACATTTTAACCATTCAGCTCCAAACAAAATTCTCATTTTCAAATAATTACCAGTTCAGTAATCGACAATAAGAGAAACCTTCAGGTATTGATAATTACCAGTTTACATTGATCCAGACTATCAGCTTCACCATTGAGCATGGCCAACACTCTAGTGACATAACCTTTCATGCCAATGTTCTCAACCAACCAAGTACGCGAAGAAGTGTTGCATCCAGTATGGGAGATGACTTCTCAATGCCTGATCAGGAAGACAAACAAAACAAAAATATGACTTTTGAGAGACAATCTGAAAAATTACCTGCATTGATAAGAAGCTAAGAACACTGTCCCAATCTCACATTTTTGCAAATAGAAAATTATGTAAAGCCAAAATGTTGAGAAAGAAAAGGTGGAGAAAATGCATAAAGAACTTCACAAGTTGATAATAATATAGTTTCCTTGATTAACTTTGCAAATTGCAAACGAATATAAGAAAGGTCACAGAAATGCATTCAAGATAATAATTCCTGACCGATATCAGCAGCTACTCTATGTGCACACATAATTCCTGAAAATGCCACGGTTATGACTCCTTGTCCTGGGAAGCAGCTATCCCCTACACAGTAGAGGTCGTTTATTGCCTGCAAGTCACACCAGAACAAAAGATATTACATCAAGCTAGATAGATAAAATAACAGAAAATACACAAATGAAAGTTTATTTTGGTTTACAGTTGTATTAAATGGCATTCCCAGTAAGCCATTTGGAATTCCACGCGGCATTGGTCCATAGGTACCTTCATCACGAGCTAGGTATCTCCTATGTGTTTTTGGACTTCCTACCTATAATTAACAAAGATTGAGGAGAAACCAATTCATAATCTAATGCATAGAACCTAATTAAATTAAATTACACAATCAGAAATATGATTATAGTTTACACGATTAGGTTAGTGCATTACATAAGATTAAGAAACATGATAAAAGTATCTATTGTACAATTGCATTCATACATTTATTCGGTAACCTCGGTAACCTTGGAACATCATCAATGCTCTAAAATATGCCACATGAATTCATGTTTTAACCTAATAGGGCTGCTCTCATATTTTTTCACCTTCGGTATATAGACAAATCCCATAAGACTAAATAATGGCTTCAATAAACAAAAAGGAATTACTGGAAGATAACAGACTAAATAACTCACTCTGATATTAGTCCTAGCCCAAGGATTTTTGAATTCAGTGTCATCAAGTTTGCGCATCTACAAAGAAAGAACCACAAATAATTGGGGATGGAACCGAAAAAGTATTGCACATTTAGGGAGTAATAAATAGGATGGAAAAAAATTAATTGATGGCATGGTAGTGTGATTAGTATGTTAAAGTAATAATGTAATATTGATATGCTATCCTTTACTGAATACAATAATGAAACCAGACCTTTAAATCTCGCTCTCTTTCTTCTCAATTTCGCCAATTCTTTGATTCCTAATTTTTGATTTCGTTGTTGTTTCCAGACCTTCGAACGCACCTTCATCAAGCACTACCTGAACTTAGGCAAGAGAAACTGTCCAGTTAGCGGAGATCAGCTTTACGACGCCAGGCTTATCCCTAATCTATGAATATGTTATGAAAATAAAGTTTGGGCAAAACGGAACATTACAGTTCTATTGGAATACCAGTTTCTGACATCATAATCACAGAGTTTGAGCATTCGATCTGTATAAGTAGTGTCTTGTCTTAAAGAATAAATCCTAAATATCTCAATGTTCAACAACTTCAAAACAGCTTATTGTTCTAACTTAGATAATAGATTTACTGAGTTCAAGAATTCTTGATTAACACATCATCTACTAAAATATACCTCTTACAATGGGGTGAGATACCTCTTACAATCCCGCATCTTTTCAGTGAGCTCTTCTAATTGTCTGCTTTGCCTATTGGCATCTTTGATCTTCTCGAACTTCTGGAACCCACTTCTGCAGCATTTGATAGCATCCATATAAACATCATTGCAATTTGCATCAAACAATATCTTTAAAGATCCAGACAGAGTGTGAATTTGTAAATCAAGTGGACATAGCAATTTAAGCTGGGATCAGATGAGGGAGTTCTATTACATATAACAAGACACTAACATCTTACACAACCTAGAAGATGTTTTTCATAACTTCTTCACTCATGACAAATGGATCTTCCTCCCATGGTCGTTTGACAGCCTAGAAGATGCAAAGGAGACAGAAAATAAATAGCAGAGTCACCCTGGCTGAAATGACATGATTAAGTAGTGGGAGGATAAATTTTCTCCACACTATCACTTGAATTTTAATTTTTTTTTATCTTAAAACAACTATCATTCTGCTTGTAAACATGAAGAACTGAAAGTTAGACCTTATCATGTGTTTCAGGACTTCACATACTTAAATAGTTTGTTATTAACATCTATCAATCGACTACATTAAATAACTTTGTACAAATTGCTAATTGTTTCAGAGCGCGTATAACTTATAAATGAAGATCCTATCGTCAGGACGAAACAAACAAAAAAATTCTCACAACCTTTTCTTCGTAGTTCATAACTTTGGACCACTTTTAAAGAGTAAATTCATAATGTCAAATTGTCAATTATATCTAGTGATATATTTACTGCAATGTACAGAGTTTTCACTAAGAAGTATACATACAGATTAAATTTTCTTCATCTTTTTTTTTAATAGCAGGTTATAATTCAGTTATCATCAGCAATAAGAATCCATTCACTCTGCACAAGCATGCAATTAGTTGCACGGTAATGCCATGATGTCCAAGAAAGTCAACAATGGAGCTATATAGATATACAGAATTTGTAAACTTCTCATCACCAATAAGAACCATCTCAGAAAGATTAGTGCACAAAAATGTTGCCAACATACAACCCGACACAAATACAAGACCTAAGCAAAGTGGATGGTACAAAACTCTTTACCCAGAAGAAAGCAGATTTTTATAAATGGTAAATGGTAAGAGTTGTACAATATATTCTAAAGAGAATACATACCTGCTCCATCAAATACTGGCTCAGATCGTTAACTCAAGAACCCTTTAGCCCATAAATCATAAAAACCCTATGGAACAAAAGGATATGATGAGATATGATTCAATAAATTATCATTGATGCCATAAGCATGTAGCATAAGACTCACTTCTCATATCCCTTTAGATCTTTGAACTCTTCTGCAATCTTTAGTAAATCTTTCTTTTTTTCAACCAAGTCAACCTTATTCATTCATAATATACGTTTCTGCTTTGGATTTACCTCCGACGGTCTGACCCCATCCGTTCAATTAATCTTTTAACTCTTGAGTCAGGCCTGAATACAGTGAATCCTGCATTACAAAAATTTGAGGCTGTCTTTAAAACAAAAAAGCTATTGCAAAGAACTTTTGTTTCGCAACACAATCATAAATCTTCAATCTTATGAAAGCCCCCCTCCAGCTTCACCCATACTATCCCAAACCTATCCTTATCTCCAACAGATCCACTCAATTATCTTTTCCTTCAAGGCCTAGGCAACAAAGCAAATTTATCATCTTGATATGGACAGTACGCTGTTGTTAAAATAGATTTTCTCTCTTTTCGAAATTTAGAAGAAAAATGATTATAGTGATACAAGAACAATGTTGTGATTCCAGTTCCAACTGATACAAATGACACAGAAGCAGTAGAAAAAGCATTTGCGAAGTGAGTTGCTTGTCAAACAATTACGAATTTCTTGTTCTAATATATAGGAAAACATATGGAAACCAGAAGACAAGGAGGAAAAAGAGTGAGAAAACCAAAAGTATCAATACATGAAACTCGAAATTAGTAGCACTTTGAACTACAACAATATGTGATTATGAATTTCCAGCAGTACTAATAATAAAATGAAGGATAACAAACAGTAAACTGTGAACACGACATCCTACAAAATTAGAAGCACTTTGATGAATAAGAAACCAAGTGAAAGTTCAACAAATAAAGCAACTTCTAGGTGAATAAACCAAAAGTTGGAAATCATTAAAATCATAATACACCTTCTTTATAAATATTCACTATCCATCCATACAAGCACTATCAGTAATGGAGATTCTAACCTAACAAAAGTCACAACTTTGCTTTTCCGATGTACTATTCTAAGCATTCAAAAAACACCATTAATGTATCAATTGAACTAATAAAAGAAAACTCTTCAAAATCAATACCTAGTGCTCACCTGCTCGATCTGTAAAGTTCCTTTGATCTTTTTGAAGAGTTTCTCACTTCTAATTTTGAAGAGTGCTCACAGAGGTTAGGAGAGGCTATTGATTTTGAAGAGTGCTCACAGAGGCTAGGAGATACTTTGGAACTTCTAATTTCAAAACATACATCTTGAGAGACATACATGTGGAGTAGGAAGTTGGGCGAAATTTTAGGATTAGGGTGCAGATATGCTTTGCCCTAATCGTCTTTTTCATCCATCGGTCTTTGGTGCTTCGAATTCGTAGGTCTAGAATCGAGGGGGTAGTAACGGCGATTGTTGAAGGGGCAGCCCGTCCGAAGAAGACACCTCCATCGCCGTCGAGGAGGATATTCTGCGGCAAGAGAAGGTTGACCCCTTCAATCACAAACTACACAAAAGCTAGGGTTTATACCAGAACAATCAATAGGAAGAAGAAACAGAAAGGCCCGATCCAAAGAAAACCTGAAGACTAAACAACATCATCATCATCGCCTCGAGATCCCGGTTTGTTGTTGCGCTTGCGGTAGTTTTGCTCGGCGATCTTGGCCCAAGTATCTCCTAGGAAGGGAGGGAGATCGGGAAGAAGAGGCAAGAGAGCTGACCCCAAAAATTACAGTACCCGTTAGTCGATCCGACCCGCGAGAAATTCAAAACGGGTCAAAACGCGTCAGCTTTGTGAATAGACAGTAGTACCCTTCATTTAGTTTTGGAAAACAAAAGAATAGCAGTGGCATGGATCGTAATTCCTACGGAAATCTAAGTTACATTACAAAGCCAAAAACCTGAAACTAAATCTCAGCCATCCATTATCATTTTGAACCCATGTGGCATATTTTAGAACATTGATAAAAGTATCTATTGTAAAATTGCATTCATACATTTATTGTAGTTTGGATTTGAACAAAGCAACTTTGAAGAAAAAAGAGGGGAAGAAAAGAGGGAAAAGGTTAACAAGTTGGACTGAGAAACTGAAAAAGAAGAACAAGAAGAATAATCAAGCAGAAAAGGTATGCTTTACATGTATATATATATATATATATATATAGAAATACATATAGTCTATTATCAGTTTCAAAGTTTTTTCTTCAGGTTGGACATAAGAAAGCAACTGCTCCCCATCAACAAAGTGCCTCAACTGAGAAAACATTTCAACATCTTCAAACTCATGCCAATACATCTCTAAGGATGTATGACAATTTTCAAGAAAGACCTGTAAGGATTGATGTCATAATATATGATTTAAAATGTGAAATATATATATATATGATTTGTGTTTATTGTTTTATTTGTATAATGACTTTAATAAGAATTGCTCTCTTGTAGGATTTGAACGTGGAGTTTACATTTGATCGGGTACTTCTACAAAACAATGTAAATGATAGCCACTTAGGTATATATATTAGAGGAATTTGCGCCAAACCACCCGTTATTTGGGGTATTTTGCACGGAACCACCCCTTATATCAAATTTTGCACCGAACCACCCCTATATCTACTTCTGTTAACATTTTACCACCCGTCTCCTCTTTCCGTCTGATTATCCGTTAATTACTGGAAATTACGTTTTTACCCTCACTTATTTTATAAAAATGAGGGCAAATTTGTAATTCCAACAACACGATATATTCATCAATTTCTCGTTGTCGTCTGCAATTCTCATATTCTCAGATTGCGAAGAGGGAGATGGCGATGGCGATGGCGATGAGGGAGACGATGGCGAAGAGGAAGGTTTGAGGGAAACACACTCGAAGAAGGGACACGCAGTCGAAGAAGGGAGACGAAGAGGAAGGTTCAACTGGAGGCTGTTTGAGGAGGAAGGTTCATCCATCTGAAGTGCTGAACAAAGAGGAGGAGGAGTGCTTGCTGTGGGTGCGAACAAAAGCAAGGTATGAGTTTCTCGATTTAGGGTTAGTTTTTCTCGATTTAAAGTTGGATTTAAAGTTCGAATTGAGTTTTTTTTTTCTGAAATTGGGGGTTAGGGTTAGGGTTTGGAATTTACGGTTTTTATTCTGAAATTGGGGGTTTCGAATTGGGGATTTTAATTCTGTAATGATTTTAGGGTTAGGGTTTCGAATTGGGGCTTTCTTTTCTATTCTGTAAGGGTTTCGAATTGGGGCTTTCTTTTCTATTCTGTAATGATTTTAGGGTTAGGGTTTCGAATTGGGGCTTTTCTGCAGTGGAAATTAATTGGAATTTTTTGTTGTAGGAAATGTCAAGTGGATCATCCATGTATTGTAATGAGGGGATGCTTTGTCATTGCAATGTAAGGCCTACTATCTATACAGCTCACACAACAAATAATTATGGCAGAAGATTCCTTGGTTGTACATTGTATAAACCAAAAGTCTCCAAAGGATGTAAGTTTTTTCAGTGGATTGATCCTCCATTTCAAGCAGATGCAACAAGTATTATCGATGCCTTGGTTATTGAGAAGAAGGATTTGTTAGAAAAAAACATGAAGCTTGAAGTAGCATTGAAGGCAAAAGAAATGGAGTTAGGAAGTGTGCAGTGTAGATGTAGGTTAGAGCTTGTGGTTGTAGTAGCCTTATTTGTGTTTGGTATGGTGGCTGTCAAATGGAGTTAGGACAGTATGTTAGCTTCTTGAGTTGTATCCCATTTTCAGTTGTTATGACAGTTGGCTTGTAATGACATTTTGTATCACATTTTGGGTTTTTATTACAGTTTTTCATGCTTGTTTGAGCACTATGGCAGTAGCATATTAAAACAGAAAACACTTCCACATTAAAACATAGCCATAGTACACATTACAAGAAGCAAATAGAACAGAAACACACAGCAAACAGAAGCAAATAGAAGCAAACATAAGCAAGTTAAAAAACTAAAACCAAGCATGCATGAAATGAACTTAACAGAAAAAGACAACATCACTTCCATAGTTATAGACTTGAACATCATAGACGATATCACTTCCATCACTTCCATCACTTTCGAGTTCGAAGAGACAATCATCATCAACCTTGAGTTTATGTGCCTCAACGAATGCCCTCCAACCCTTTCCTAAGCGGTAAGCGCCGTTGGTATGCTTGAGAGTGACTTCCCAAGTTTTGTCTCGAACCTTAAGGGTGATAGGACAATCTTTGTATGCCTTCAAATATTTGTCACCATGGACTGTTGGGAGAATCTGCAGCATTGTAATCATAACATTTAAATGGGTACATTTGATCATAAAAACCAAGAAAAGACGAGTGAACTTACGAGACGACAATCCCCCTCTACATAGCTTTTCTTCATTGCGACAAAGAAGCTCTTATGATCAAAAGAGTTGTCAAGTTCGCCGTCGGATGATGAGTCCAACACAATCACCTCAACATCGGCCATTGTGGGTTTCGAATTGGGGAAGGAAGTGATTTTTTGGAGGATGAAATGATAAGTAGATTTGGTGGGTGTTAAATGGAAGTTGTTATGCTTTATATAGAGGAGTATGTTTGACCAATTTTTTTAAGAGGAACCGATGCATGTATGCATTGTGCATTGTGCATTGTGCATTGTGTTTGCTTGTCAAAACAAGCAAAGCAATAAATTCCCTACTGCTTCCAAACGGATACAAATGCATGACTGAAAAAGTGTTTGACCAAGCAAAGCAATAAATTTATGGCCATTGTTTGACCAGCTGTTACAAAACAGTACAAAGTGTTTAGTCAGATGTTTCAAAAGCTGCTTCCAAACTTACAAAGTGTTTCAAAAGAATTCATCACCATTACCACCTAAGTTTTAAAGAAGCAGTAACACATAATAACACCAAAAAGAGATACTTCTTCACCATTACTTCTTAGACGTTCCTCCTATATGTTGATGCAGTTGTTCTGATGTTGTACTTCTTCAATGTCAGAGCTCTGAGATGTCCATGTTGACTAGATTCATTGTCCTGTTCAAACATATAGAGAAATCATCACCATCAAATCGACATTCATATGAGATTAAACCAGTTAAAAATGACAATAACATGAGCCTTACCACAACAGAACTTTGTGTTTGTGAAGCTTGAGTTATGACCACATTCTCATCAGCTTGGTTCAAGGAATGGGCAATCATAGCATCCTGTAAAATGGAGACCCTTGTTTTGAGTAAACTGGACCAACAAGGAATGAAGAATTAGAATGAAGAGAAATAATCAAATACCACATCATAATCTTCTTGAGTTGCCCCCTGCACACTATCATCTCCAAACTCAGCTGTTCCAAAACTGTGCACCTAATCATTAAAAAATAAAAAAAACTTCATCATTTCTTAAACAAACTCCAAAACTAACATTTGTAAACACCAAACCTGTTTTCTGATGTACTTCCTCTTCTTAGGTTGTACAGGCATAGTTGTTTTACTTGGAGGTCTTCCACCTCTTTTAGGATTCCTTATTGGTTCATTTGTTTTGGTGGGATTTGTACAAGATTTTCTTGTGTGACCTTCTATCCCACAGTTGCCACACTTGTTTTTCCCAATCCTCAGCCTAGTTTTTTTGGTAGATTGCACCTCACCAGGTTCCTTTCTTCTAGCATTTTTCTTAGGCCTTCCAGCTTGCACAACAAGTTTAGGAGGTAGTAGTGGTTGCTCACCAGTTTTTAGCCACTGATCCTCTCCAGGAACTGGCATAACTGAGGCTTCATACACTCTCAAATATGTTTCTTTGGTGTAGTAGTTATCCACAAAGTCTTCCAGTACTAGTCTTCTCTTCAGAATGCAACATATAGCATGTGTGCATGGCAATCCTGTTAAATCCCATAGGTTGCAACCACAACTTCTCTGCTGCAAGTCAACTACATATGTCTTTCCAGCTTCATCAACCTCATACAAGTCTCCATCCCCAAAACACTTACAACTACATGCACTATCTGCTCTTCTAGTGTTCAATTTCTTTGTGACTTCAGGTGTTAAGTTCCCCTGGTGAGCTCTCATCTTGTTCCTCTTGCTAATGAACATTTTCATTAGCTTCCTCCTTATCCACTCACACATAGATAGAATTGGCATCTCTCTGGCTTCCAAGATACAACTGTTGAAGGACTCACAACCATTATTCAGAAGCATATCTGATTTGTTGTAGTACCTGAATGCATGTAGAGACCATTTTCTTGGGTCTTTGCCAATTAGGTAGTCATGTGCATTAACATTCATCTCCTTGATCACCCCCATGGCCTTCTCAAAATCAGGTGTAGTTGCAGCTCTTGCTGCTGCCCATACAGCATCCTTAAATGATTGTCCAGGCCACTTTTTCTTAAAGTTGTTATGCATATGCCTAACACAATGCCTTACATCTGCATGGGGAGCAACCATGTGCAATGCTTCAATCAAACCCTACACATAATACAAGGAAATGTTAGCAATCCAATGAAATGATACCATACAAAAAAATGACCCAAGGGTAAGAGATTGTGACCTTCTATCTGTCTGAAATGAATGTCATTGGTCTTCCTCCAATATCATTAAGCAAGCACTCTAAAAACCAAACCCAAGTCTCCTTTGTTTCTGACTCGCACACTGCAAATGCTATTGGAAAAATGTTGTCATTCCCATCTTGTGCTACAGCAGTAAGAACTTGTCCAGTATATGCCCCTTTCAGATGACAGCCATCAAGACCTACTATAGGCCTACATCCAGCAATGAATCCTTTCTTACAAGCATCAAGACACACATACATCCTCTGGAACAAAGGCATCTCTATACTCTCTTGCTTCACATACACTGAGCTACCCGGATTCCTCTGTAATATAGTGGCAGCATAATCTCTAACCCTTGCATATTGTTCAGGTGCATACCCCTGAGTCATGAATATGGCCCTCACCCTAGCTCTCCAAGCTTGGTGGTAGTTGATGGTAACACTATAATCTCTCTTCACAGTTTGGATGAAGTTTCTTATTCTCCAATGTGGGTCATCTCTATAATGTTCCAAATACTTCTCAGCCAACCATATAGAAGTCACCTTTGTGTTTTGGTCTTGCCATCCACATTGGTGTTCAGGATTGAAAGACTTCAACTGAAAGCTGCCATCTGACCCCATTCTTCTAGCACAGGCTTTGAACCCACACAGATTATCCTTGCACACACACCTTTTCCTGCCGTGTTGAACCAAACAATTGCATTTATTCATGCAATAAGCTGAAACCTTATTGTTATCATTGTGCAAGTAGTAGTAATCAAAACCAGATTGCACTGCAAACTGTCTTAGTGCTTTCCTAAATATTTCATTTGAGGCAAATTTCATTCCATTCTTGAAACATATCTTATTCTTGAAATCAACAAGAGGATTGAAAACAGGGTACCTTACACTGTTATGAGCTTCATCTGAATCACTTAGACTCCTGAAATCCTCACCATCAACTATAACATCAAAAACATCCTCCAGAACTTGATTCCCATCTTCCAAGAGCAGATTCTCATCAATCACATCATTGTCAACATTCTTATGAAAAAAAGTATCATCAGCTTCTGAGCCTTCACCTACACCTTCACCTTCTGATGATTCACCAAAAACAACTGCAGGAGGAACTACCTCTTCATCACTTGATGAGCTCTCTGTCTCTGAACCAAGTATTTCTCCTTCATCTGACTCACCTATTCCACTATCTGAGACACCTTCAACCACTCCATCATTTTTGTGACCTAACAACCCTTGTGCAGATTTTGTGGTAGGTAGAGTCCCTTGTGCATAAATACTGAGGCTCTTAGGGTTTTGGAAGCCTTTAATGTTGCTGGTGGTAGATACAACTGATTTGGAATAGTTGTGGGTAAGTTTCTTAGACTTAGATGGGCCTAAAACTATGGGCTTCAACACTTTTAATGGCCCACTCAGCTTTCCATTCCCAGCTGAATTGCTTGACCCACTCAACAAAGAACAGGGACTTAGTTCATTTCCCCTCACAACATAAACACATAGCTTTCCATTCCCAGCTGAATTGCAAAATTCTATTATATCCTTATCTCCTACAATCTGTCTCAACCCTTGTTGCAATGTCTTTCCAGATAAACAGAACCACAACTCTCTAACATTGTCAACAGAAATATCCTTTAGAAATGATTCTAACTCAATCTTAGACAGCAAATCAGGATCAATTCTATGCATCAGATGAACTCGGTTTCTGTTGTATGCAAGTCTATTACCACCCAAATAAAACAAGCCATCATACAATAATTCCAAAGTTAAACTCATCTGTAAACATAAGAATATTTCATGTGTCAAAAAATATTATTAAATCAGAAAGTGGATAGTTGGGAGAATCTGTCAAAAAAACAGCAAGTAATGTATGGGCCACCCCCAATTTCAGAAAAACAGAAAGTGGATAGTTGTCACGAGCCTTCGATTACAGTGTCATCCATTCAATATCACGAATCCATTCTCAAGAAAACCAAAACCCAACAACTCCACTGAGAAAAATCCAACTTTAAATCGAGAAAAACTAACCCTAAATCGAGAAACTCATACCTTGCTTTTGTTCGCACCCACAGCAAGCACTCCTCCTCCTCTTTGTTCAGCACTTCAGATGGATGAACCTTCCTCCTCAAACAGCCTCCAGTTGAACCTTCCTCTTCGTCTCCCTTCTTCGACTGCGTGTCCCTTCTTCGAGTGTGTTTCCCTCAAACCTTCCTCTTCGCCATCGTCTCCCTCATCGCCATCGCCATCGCCATCTCCCTCTTCGCAATATGAGAATATGAGAATTGCAGACGACAACGAGAAATTGATGAATATATCGTGTTGTTGGAATTACAAATTTGCCCTCATTTTTATAAAATAAGTGAGGGTAAAAACGTAATTTCCAGTAATTAACGGATAATCAGACGGAAAGAGGAGACGGGTGGTAAAATGTTAACAGAAGTAGATATAGGGGTGGTTCGGTGCAAAATTTGATATAAGGGGTGGTTCCGTGCAAAATACCCCAAATAACGGGTGGTTTGGCGCAAATTCCTCTATATATTATTATTGTTTTTAATGTAATCCTTTTTGGATTTTATATAACTTAATTTTTATTAATTAATGCAGGACTATGAAGGATGATTTTCAAGTTCAAGTTTTGGTTCAATTGTGTTACTACGACTACGAGGGATGCATACTAGTTCAACCATTAAACTCTCTTGACACTAGCAAAGCATTTTTTTTTACCATTTTTTTTAGGATGGTTAAATCTATAACTTGTGGTTTTTAGTTTATTAGGATGATATGATCATTCTACGCAATTCCACTATTTTGGTAGGACTATTTTCTCAATATAAAGTTTTATTATAATAATTCCATGTATTTTATATAAGAGATTTTTTTTATATGCTTGGGCCAATTAAACAAGAAAATATAATTGCATCTCATATTAAAATATTTGAATATTTGTAGAGGAAGCAATTAGAAACAACCCCCTTGTTGATATAAAAATATAAATTAAGAGTACATGCGCTAAGTAATCTCTCGGTGAAAACCAAACAAAAAAATAGAAACGACTAAAGTGGTCTACATGAAAATTAATTTTTATATATAGTAATAATTATTGGAATTAAATTTTGAAGTAAATACGTAATAATGGATGGCATTAGGGAAGAAATATTATTTCCATTTAAAAGCAAGTGGAAACTCATCTATACCATTGATTTTAATCAAGGTTGAGATTAGTGGAAATCTACCCATAGAGTTAGGAGCCAGACCGTAGGAGAAAGAGGAAGAGGTGTTGGAGAGAATGAAGAGGCATGAATAGATTGAAGGAAAGTAAACGAATAAGTTTCTAACATTAGGTGAAAACGGTTCAAAAGATGAGAAGCACATAACCCCTTATTTTAAAGGTCGGCCCAGTTTCAGCCCGGTACCGATTGTCATTATTACTTTGTCGAAGCATCAACTTTTATATAGATATAGAGATTCAATATGAAGCTCGTTCTCGCCCTCCTCTTCCTCTATATCGAAACGTTATTGTTGCAAGCTTGAGCTCGTTCTCGCCCTCCTCCTACTACTACTCGTGCTTGTCGGTCAGGCTAATGTGCAAGAGAAGTGCACTCGCCACACTGTGTGGTCTTCGCCCACAGGTTTTGAGGCTGTAATTATTTCAGTACTCCTCGTTTTATCAAATTGAGAATTTCTAGGGCTTATCTTTGAGCTCCTTGCGGTTGGCCGAATTTGTTTGGATTTGTTGTTGAATCGGTTGGAGATGATCGAGATGGTGGTAAGATTTGTTCTGATTTGTAGGAATTCTAATTTTTAGGAGTTAATTATGTAGGAATCCTATTTTCTACAACATATAAATAGTATAACATACATAAATTTAAAAGAATTAAGGATAGAATAATGTTCTCGAACCAATACCCAAATGTGGTTGATCGAACAAAAACGGAGTCGGGATATGATCTCTTTCCTTAAATTTGAAAACACCACGTAGTGTGACGGTTACCGACGTTCCAAATTTCAGGATAAAACCGCTATCGTTTCTGTACTCGCACCACCCGGATCAGAAACCCAGCAAACTCTTCTTTGTGTGTAAGTCTCAGACTCGACAATACAGAAGAGGAAGAAGTGAAGAGACGTGACAGTGGAAGAAGAAGAACGAGATGATGTTGTGTTGAGTGTGTTTCAACTGAGAGTTGTCCAGTCCTTTTTATAGGTTGCTGGAGGAGCCTCTCTCAGGAGAAGAAAGTCCAATCTGTGTGGATTAAATGGGCCGATCCGCGTGTCATCAATGCCTAGATCCTCCATGAATGCTCGGTCAGCTTGACTTTGAACGAAGCCAAGTATCCTATCTGAGTTTGAACAAAGCCCAAAAATAAATCATCCTCCTCCGGCCTAAGGCTCATCCAATGAGACTCATGACCCATGAGCCACGAGCCCAGCCAAACCGAATCGAACCACGTTTGTGTGGTTTTCGAAGGCTCAAGCCCACCAGGATAGCCTCCTCTGGCTCAATCACATCCATTACAATTCATTCCTAGTTTATATACTAGTGAATTTATCTTCTTATAATCAATGTGCGATACATTTAATACCCTTAGACTCAACTTAGTTACATTTAATGCAACTACTTTTGAGTCCTCATTTCTCATTCAAACGGAACCCGAATTAGACGTATGAGCATACTACAAAATAGTGCTCGAGGAGACGAAGTCAACGCTCTCATAATCCGACACCAACGGTGCCCGGAAATTTCAGTTCCAAAAACCCCCACATGAATAGAAATGACTCTATAACACGTGAAAAAGACGCGACAAAAAGACTTTTGAGTGTACGGTCGAAGAATTACTGCATTTGGGTTGGTAGTGTTTTTCCAGCCTTGAACCACCCATACTGAATAGCTATCTGATTTACTCGAACAGGTAGTGAACGTGATGTCTTGAACCACCCAGACTTTATTGTAAACCTAAACAACAACTATCACACAGTTTCATTTTCTCACAGAACTAGGTTCTCTAATTGTGTTCATTTTGACCTTGAACAACCTTGGTTATTCATGAGTGAACTTAGAGAATTCAGCCTCTATTTATTCTCCTAGAAACGGCCCAATTTCACACTCATGCTTATGGAATCGTTAAAAGTCAATGCTTAACCTATACTTTTAGCAAAGCACTTTTATCATCCTAGGAACTGGGAGAAGATATAATCTCCAAGTGCTTTCTAGATTCAACTTGATTTCGTTGTCCCATTGAACCTACTTCTTGGGATCTCCAATCACGTAAGTAGGTTTTACCATCAAGCGTCATCTTTCGTCAGACGCTTTAACCCCATTCCTCTGGATGATTTAACAACTTGCTCTCGAGAAAAACCCTTAGTAAATGCATCCGTTAGATTGTCAACCGACTTGATATAATCCATTGATATTACACCCATTGAGAACAATTGTCTTATAATTTTATGTCGTCTACTTATATGGCGAGACTTACCATTATATAGAATTCCGTGCTCCGAGAAATAGTTGCTTGACTATCACTGTGTACACCTTATGTCAGCATTGGTTTCTCCCGTTAAGGAATATCCTCCATAAAGTTCTGAAGTCATTCTGCTTCTTCAACCATTTTGTCTAAAGCTATGAACTTAGATTCCATTGTGGATCTGACCAATAATGTTTGTTTTGAGGATTTCCAGATTATCGTTGCACCCTGATGTGATCTCACCATGGGGTTCAATCCCATCAAGCCACTACCATTGGACTCAAAGGCATCAAAGGAGTCCAATAAGGTCAAGAACGCCCATGCAAGTGCCTCACAAGTTCAAAGTGACCAAGGCCATGCTTGACGCCCGACGCCGCCTAAGCGTCAAAGAAGGCTTGTGTGCGTCCGAGCCCTTCCAGCCACATTGGCTCGGCGCACATGGTACCATAGGTCCTAAATGGACCCAAGGAGTCAAGATAAGGTCCAAGCGCGCGTACCAAAAGCCTTGGACCCGGAAGAGACACAATCTCCCTTTTTGCTCCGTCAAGCATTCAATGCGATCTCTTAAAATCCTCCAAGTTGAATTGTCATGTCATCAATCCGTGTGAGGGTCACATGGATCACCAATTTCAGCCATTGGATCATCCTAATAAGTGTCTAGCATAATCCCTTACATCCCTCCTTTTGATTTGTTCACACTTAGCATTTATTTCCTAGATTTTAGCCCCTTTAATGCTTGATTTGAAGAGTGATCCTTGGCTTGCATCCCAAGGATGTTTTCACCTCTATAAAAGCCACTCTTGGCTTCCATTGTAAGTACGTTAAGATTTAAGCAAAAGCCTTTAGTTGAGAAAACTCCTATCCTTTTGCCTTGGCGTCAAAACCCTATCAAAGGTGGTTCGAGTCCCCTTTGATCTATCCCTTCTTCTTCTTTTTGTAATAAAGATCTACAAAGAAACAAACCCCAACCCTTCTCAAGCCTTTGAATCACATTCAAAGTCTTGCTTATCCAAAGTCTCCCGCCTTCGCCAACTATCCACCAAATTCCGCCAACACTCAACCTTATCCAAGGTCTCGTCCACCTTCAAATTAAACAAGAGAACTTCCCACCTTGAATCTAGATCCGAGCGCACCTTAGCATCCACGAGGAGGCTGAGTCTTCACACCCCCTAGCGTAAATACATATCCACTAGTGCATTTTGAGTTTTTGGAATCCGATATCCAATTAGCATCACTAACACACCTGGATATCTTCCATAGTGTAGTCCGTAACTTCGAGTATGTCGCAAGTAGTTCAACACTCTTGTTATTACTTTCGAATGATTATGTCCTGGATTACTGGTATATCTACTAAGTACATTGACATCGTGTGTTAAATCTGGTCTTGTACAGTTTGTTAAATACATAAGACCCCCGATCACACTTGCATACTCCACTTGTGATATGCCATTACCCGAGTTTTTCTCTAGTTTGAGTTTAGAGTCCACCGGACTTTCTGAAATCCCATTTGAGTAGACCTTGAATCTCTCAAGTATTTTATCGGCGTAATGTTCTTGAGAGAAGACAATTCTTTCAGAATGTCTAAAGATTTTGATCCCTAAGATTACATCTGTTAATCCCAAGTCTTTCATGTCAAACTTCTCATTAAGCAAGTTCTTGCTTTGTTTGACCATGTCAATGTTGCTACCTATGTTGAGCATGTCATCCACATATAGACACAATAAGATGTATCCTTTTGGATGTTTCTTTGACATAGATACACTTGTCACATTCGTTTATTTTGAAACCATTTGATTTCATTACGTTATCAAACTTTTTGTGCCAATGTTTAGAAGCTTGCTTTAGTCCATATAAGGATTTCACAAGTCTACACACTTTGTGTTCCTGTTCGGGGACGACATAACCCTCAAGTTGTTTCATATAAATTTCCTCTTCTAGTTCTCCATTCAGAAAAGCCGTTTTTACATCCATTTGATGTATTTCTAGATTGTGTATAGTCGCAATGGCTATTAGCGTTCTAATTGAAGTTATTCTCGTTATCAGAGAATAGGTGTCAAAGAAATCTAAGCCTTACTTTTGCCTATATCCTTGCACCACAAACCTAGCCTTATACTTATCTATTGTGCCATCGGTTTTTAATTTTCGTTTGAAAATCCACTTGCTCCTAAGAGCTTCCTATCCTGATGGCAAATCAGCTAACTCCAATGTATGATTTTGCATAATGGAGTCAATTTCACTTTTTATTGCTTCCTTACATGTCGGAGCATCAAGTATGGACATTTGAATATCATTTGATGAATACTCTAAATGTTGTCATTCAATTTCTTATTGTACCAAATGTTGTTATTGAATATCATTTGATGAATTCTCTAGCTAGACAAGCGTTTCAATCCTATGCGTATTTTTTTTATATGTTTTCTCTTCGATGTTCACATTATTATTCAATAATTCTCATTTCAACATTCCAATTTAATTCACGAAAATCAGTACAAGTTCCATGGATCCTGTCAGACTTCAGTACACGACCGGTCAAACTTCAATATACGACCGGTCATACTTCAGTTGTTCTTCGGTACACGGCCGAAATCTATCTGTGTAAGATGTCATACAAAATGTACCATAAAGATATCATATTAGTTATGACTGGATACATGGATCTTGTCATACTTTAATTATTTTAGCATAATTGATAGAAAATGTTATGACTGGATGCATGCTAAAGTATGACCGTATTTTTCTATAAAAATGTGCTAAATTCGGTCAGACTTCAGTAGATGACCTGTCAGAAAAAATTCTATTCAATATGCTAAAACAATTAAGTTGAACTCCTTCTGTTACTACTATGATATAGTTGTACGAATCCACACATAAATAATCACTATTGTCCTAAAAAATTCGATCGTCAATCCTCCTTTCATGATTCCAAGTTGAATCATGAAAATCGGTATAAGTTTCACAGTTTCATTGAAAAATCCGCTCAGACTTCAGTACACGACCTGCCAGATGTAGTCTTGGAATCTAACTGACAATATTCTTTCAAAACAAGCTATATAGTAAATTTGGACCAAACTCATGCAAACAAGATAAGAAAAGAAAACTACAACTAACTGACAATATTATTTTTTCAATCAACGTGGAGTTTATATTCATATTTAACAGATAAATAACAAGGCAAATAAGGATAGTAACTGTGAAGTTGGATTAAAAAGAAAACTGCAACTTCTTATACACATACATCTGAGCAATTACACACTATGGAGAGAAACTATGTAGAGTGAGTTCAACTATAATTGTTTTAGCATATTGAATTTAAAATTTTCTGCCTAGATGTATGATGAAGTATGAAAATACTCCCTCCCTCCCTCCCTCCCTCCCTCCCTCCCTCCCTCCCTCCCTCCCTCCCTCCCTTTCTCTCTTAATGATGATGTCTGACATTGTCCGTAGTCAAAACCTAACCGTCTGATCGCATCAAATTGAAACCTAATTCGAAGACAATAAATCTAAATATCCTATCATTAATAGAAAAATTAAACTATTCAAACTATTTAATTAATAACCGACTCAACTGCACACGTATAGACCTAACCCATCTTGACCAATAATCTAAATTGATCTAATTCATTCTCAATCCAAACTCAACTTAACTGACTTGATTAACAACTTTAATCTCTATATAACTACTAAAGCAAAACACATTTCTCCAATTCTTGTTATGCCACGTGACATACTCTTCATTCAGGTCATCCACTTGTCGTCATTCCATTGGTCATAATTTCTTACTATTTATTGTAATTTTCTTTAAAAATTGATTAAATTTAGAAAATCATGTGCAAAATTATCTCAAAAAAGATTGTTTAAGATCTTTCAGATTACAAAAAGATTTTTATGTATTAATTTTTTAGATTTTGACCTTCCAATATCCTATTATGTTATTTTACAAATTTATAATTTTATTTTTATGATATGACATATCACAAAAAGATTGATTTCTTAATAAATAAGTGAAAAGATTATATTTTTTTGTTATTTTAAATTGAGGTTTTTGCGCCAAACCACCCTTTATTTGGCCGAATTTGCGCCGAACCACCCCTTATTTCACTTTTTGCATGGAACCACCCATTATTGCTATTCCGTTAACATGGAACCACCCCTCCCTCCAATCCGTTAAGTTATTTGTTTGTTTTTGTGAAATGACTAATATACCCCACTTATATCTAATTTTCAAGGGTATAAATGTAATTTATTAAACATGTTCATCTTCTTCACCATTTCGAAGCTATTTCTAATCAAAGACCTCGAAATGCTCCATTGAAACGCCATTTTTTTTCTTGCCATGAGGAAGATACCAGTTCATAAAACACTGATAAAAGCGCATGTATTAGATCATCGTCGCTGAGGTCAACTGGCACCCTTATCGCTTCCATGGAAGGTGAATATCGAAGTCTTAAGGGAGGATAAATAGATGGAGGCATTAAAAATATTAAAATCTGGAGCAAGTTTTCAGGGTTATGCAATCTGTAATAAGTTTGAGTAGTTGAGAAACCCAGAAAACCCTTGATTAAAGAATAAAGTTTGAATGAAGAATAGGATGTAGAGAAGCTGTAAATAAATAATTGAATCATATATATATATATATATAATTTCAGAGAAGAAGTAAAATAGGAGACTTGCTCCATATTTGGATACGATGTGGTTGTTAGCTTCAATCTTTGAGTTTGATGCTTTAATTCGTGAGTTTAACGTATGAATTTGAGAAATTTATGGTTGATTGGGTACTTTCTAGTTTTTCCTGGTTTGAAGACAAAACCTAGATCTAGAAATTTTCACAATTTTGATTAAATCTTTACTAGGTAGAGGTTGGGATGTAATCTACTTATGAAACTATATCAAAGCCCCAATCTGATTTGTGGCTTTTGTGATAATTGTTTTATGCTCCTTGGTTGAAATGGTGAAGGAGATGAAAATGAGTTCTACACATTTGTTCGATGGAGAAGAAGATGAACATGTTATTTGTTAAATCACATTTATACCTTTAAAAATTAGAAATAAGTGGGGGCATATTAGTCATTTCACAGAACAAACGGATAACTTAACGGATTAGAGGGAGGGCGGTTCCATGTTAACGGAATAGCAATAATGGGTGGTTTCTTGCAAAAAGTAAAATAAGGGGTGGTTCGGCGCAAATTCGACCAAATAAGAGGTGGTTTGACGCAAAAACCTCTTTTAAATTATATAGTTTTATATATGTTGAAATCAATTTATTTAAATTTGTTAAAAATTGACCTATGATAATTTGATCAAATAAGATTTTTGATATAAAAGTTAATTTGTATATGTTATTTATTATATTTAAAATTTAAAATTTAATTATATATCAATATCATTTTAAGATATCAACTTATTTTCATATAAAATTATATATTACATAATACTCCGTACTACTTATTAACTATATCGAATATATATATATAAACCCGCGCATGGCGCGGGAACTAGGCTAGTTACAATACATAAAAATCATCTGACAATCATATCAAATTAAAAGAAACAAATACATGTATTATAAAATATGTGGTCGGAAAGACATTCGCTCGATGAAAAATAAAGTCAAACATTAATCGTGTATATAGATATTATAATAATTAGACTAAAAAACGAAGAGTATTACATATATGATATATCTAAATATTACTTTTTAATACGCTACAGCCCCGTTGAAAGTGGGGTGATCAAAATCTTAATTTAATCTGCCCTCCATTACACGAATTGAGTAATTACCCATAGATTACTTGCTTCAGACTCGAGAAAAGCTTTCTAAAAGTTGGTTGTCCATTGCCAAAATTGAATGAAATTGGTACCAATTTAATGCATTACTCATTTCTTAATCACCTCCTATTGGACTTTTGGGCATGTATTTAAATATTTTTCTTATATCCCTATGTTATATTTATTTATAGTCTACTTGATTAAGTCACAAAGTAAATTTATGTGTGAGTTTCTCTTATGACAATGCAAACTTATTCTAATATTATGTTTTAAAACTACTTCAAACATAAATATAAGGAAATAAAAAATACTTATATTTACAAATATTAATAAATTTGATAACAACAACAACATATTAACAAATAATGTATAATTATATTAAATCACATACAAAAATCCGTAATTTTTTCACGCGGAGCGCGAGGCCCGTATCTAGTTTTAATTAAATCAGTGTTTGACTCGAACACAACACTAACGAGATATCATAACTTGCACTGTACATTTTCTTCCTTCGGGGAGAAAGTGTCCTATCTGCTTAGTTGTTTACATGATTCATTGGTCGGAAATGAAGATGTATTCCAACTAACGTTGTCATGTCACATGTGCAGTCACTTCTATCTAATATTGCTACTCCGTATCATTTCACTCCCTATGGGATTTTCGTAATTATCAAATCCACAAATTGATTCATTTGTCATACGGAGTAATTGGCATTCTGGTTTACCGTATTTTGATTCATGGGTATTCTAGTTAACCGTATTTTCACTCTAATCAACATTTTAAAACAACATATTTAGATAAGTATGTTATGGTCGTTGTTGGACCTGGTTCTCGAGCCCAGACATTTAGGTCTCACGAGCTCAATATAATAAGGCCGGCCCATATCGCAAACATTACGACATGGAAGGAGGAAACTCAAATCGGGTGAGATTGCTAACAACCTAGAGAACAGATAAAGTGGAGCCCTCGTGACGTGGTATAAATCCTAACGAAAAGGAGAAAAAGACATCTTGAATCATTTTGCAACTTTCTCCTCCGTTGTTAAGAAAGAGAGAGCTAAAATACACATAAGGAAAGCCTCACAATAAGCTTACCTCTAATCACTCAATTCATCTCTTTTAGTAGAGAACTAACGTGTGTTCTCGCGCCATACACGAGGTCGCATGCAAGATTCCTAAAATCGAGATTTTAGGATCGGATCACAGACAACCTCGGGATCGGATCGCAAAATCAAATCGTAAAATCGTAGTCTAATAAAAGTTTACTTAAAATTAAAATGTGAATGTCGTGTAACACAAATTAAATAAATACTTGAAGTTTTTATTATTAAACTTTTAAATAAAAGACTTTGTAAAGATATAGCCATGTGCATTAAAGTCTCAAAACTATTTGAGTTTAATACATGTCATTGTTTTAAGCAGTTTTGTGGTTTATGAAGACGTTTGAGTGAAATTTTGGGACTTCAAGGATGAATACACGAGAGAGATGCATAGAGGGGGAAAGTTGTTGTAAGACGGGTGACAACATGAAAATTTTAAGCTTTAAAATTGGCGTTAGTAGCTCGTACAAGCTCAACGTTAGAATCACATTTAAATCTTAAAATCGTGAGATCTTACTAATAGATCTTACAATCGTAAGATCCAAAGTAGGATTTTGACAAATATAGATTTTAATGATAGATTTGGATCACACGTCACACTTGGGTAGTAAAATCTTAGGATTTTAAGATCCAGATTGGGATTTTAATTACGATGGTCGCATGTATAAAATATTTTTAATAATATAATTCTATGTGTACTATAATGTAATAGTTTATATCAGTAGTTCATAATTTATAGTTTGTAGTTTATAATTTAAGTTCTAATCAGATTGATAGCAAGAGAAAAGATATAATGTGGTAAAAATAATAATAATATAATCTCTTTGATATCTTTTTAAATTTTATACTTTGGTAAAAGATTACAAAAAATAGTGTATTAGATATCTTTTTGTTTTCCTTATTTAATCTATTTTTCAAAGATATATATTACAAAAGATAAAAATGAATGACGTGGCAATGATGTGGAAGATGAGGTGACATAGTCGAGAGACTGACACATAGGCCAATTGAACATAAGGGTGACATGTGACAAAACACCGCTATGTTTTAGTATATGTATAGATTGGATGATCGACACTTGGATTCTGACTCCCGACGTCGAGATCATTCTTTTGGTGTGAGAATTGTCTCACACAGAGGTGATTCGTGAGCGTTATTTGTGATCTTTGGTGGTTCGTGAATGTTGTTCTTGAGTATTGTGTTAATTCCCTCTTTCTTCCTTGTTTGAGCTTTCATTCAGTGTTGTTACGAGTCTTTAGGCTCCTTTGCTTGTGATTGTTTACTGACTTGGGTGTTAGAGAGCCAAATTCGAGGGATCAACCCTTCTGGTTTGGTTGCGCAGGTACTTTGAAACTCAAGAGATCGAAGAACAAGGAAGGAAGACGAAGTTTAATCCGGGAGAGATTGGAGCTCCAAGTTGTTAGTTCAGCTGCGGTCATGAGGTCCTCGACAATCAAGGGAAATTCATTAGCTGACCTTACCTCGCGATGTATTGATCGCGAGATCGTGACACCTGGGCTCCAACAATCGCACAATAAAACGTTCGCTTTTCTTAATGGGCATGTTTAATATCGTTTTTTAGATATAAAATATGAATATGAGATATCTTTTATACCCATATATGATTTTCGCATAATTTTAAGTCGATATTTACATGGTATCATAAGTATTAATATGATATGAGATAATGAGAGTGTGTTTCTAAAAAAATTATTATATCAAAAATATTACTAAATTCATGGTCATAATCGATAACTTATTCTCATACCTGATATCTCATACTCATATATTGATAGTATATATATGCGATATACATCTAGATATCAATATCAAACGAGTAATAAATGTATATCTTACACTAGTAGAAAAAACATCTGTTGCAGCCCCCCTGTTGAGGCGGTCACCTTAAAAACCGACGCAAAAAGTCTTATTCTACTATCTGTTGAGGCGGTCAGTCGTTTAGTTCGCTGCAACAGGTACTTTAGAGGCGGGCAAATATCCGTTCGCCTCAAATAATATTTGTGTTTTTGACTTGTTGAGGCGGTCAGTAAGGCGCCCGCCTCAACAGAACAAAAAAATAGAGGCGGGCAGTAAGGCGCCCGCCTCAAATGATGCGACGAAGAGATTAGAGGCGGGCAGTAAGGCGCCCGCCTCAAAATAACACAAACATTAGAGGCGGGCAGTCATGCGCCCGCCTCAACAAATGCTTCAAAAAACTTAGAGGCGGGCAATATGCGCCCGCCTCAACTGCTTCGTCAAAAAGGTTTGCAGTCTCGACTTTTTCATATACTCTCAAAACTGTCGACTGCGCCTCCTCCTTGCAGCCTCCTCCTCGCCGCTTCCTCCACGCCTCACCGCCTCCTCCAACTCACCGCCTCCTCCTCGCCGCTTCCTCCACGCCTCACTGTCGAACTCGTCTACTGCTCCTCCTCGTCTCCTCCTCCTCCTCCTCCAGCTGTCGTCCTTGGAGTCATCGAGGTAGGTGAAACTTCCTCCTTCGCAAATTGTAATCGGATTTTGATATGCAGGAGTTGATTCCTTTTGTGGTATGAATGGTTGATTTTTGTTGTTGTGGGTGATTAGTCCCTTATTTGGTGGAATTTTGATTGATTATGTTGTTTTGGTTCTTTAGGAAATTTTGATGCACTCCAAGTGTTTGGTAAAATGCCTAGTAGAAAATTTACATGCACTCCAATAGATTATGACTATTGGAACATATAGTACTTGGTAGTTTTACTAGTTCTTGTTAATACCTTTCATGTATGTCTATATAGTCAATTCATATAACTAAACTTAATCTTCTGACTTTTTAGCATGACTTGATAAAAATTGTAGGAAAACAAATGAAATATGTCGATGCGTGATTTTAATGAGTTTTGCATGAGATATTGTTTTGTTAGCTAGATATCCAAATAATTTTATTTTATTTCAATGAGTGTTTTCAATGTTATGTATGTATTGGTCTTTCTACAGTTTTCTTCTGTTATTAGAAATGAGTCGTCGTTGGATGTACGGTGATCATACTACAGCTGAATATTTGAGTGGGGTTGGGGAGTTTATTAGATGTTCTTTATCCAACCAACAGAGTACAAAAGCCGAAAAAATCTATTGTCCCTGCCGTGATTGTAACAATGTAAGGAGGTTAGCAGACATTGATGAGATTGAGGATCATTTATTTCGTCGTGGGTTTAAGCAAGATTATCATGTTTGGTTTTGGCATGGAGAGAAAATACCTGATCGTCCAAGTTGTAGTGTAAACGAATTTGATCTTCAGGTAGACAGTGATGAGAGTGATGATAACATTTCTGAGAATTATGAGATGGATGATGATGATGATGATGAGCAAGAGGATGAAATGAATGAGATGATGGATGGGGTGAGAGATCGCTTGGATGAACGACCTAAGGTGTTAGAACAACTAACAAAGGCTGTTGAGACGCCTTTGTATCCTGGGTGTACAAAATTTACCAAGTTAGAAGCTTTGTCAGTTCTATACAACTTGAAATCGAAGAGTGGCTGGACTGATTCGAGTTTCACGACCTTATTGGAGTGGTTAAGTGAAGTTTTGTCAGAAGGCAATGAGTTGCCCACCTCTACCTATTATGCCAGGAAAGTGATGTGTCCCTTTGGCTTAGAGGTTGTCAAAATAGATGCTTATCCAAACGATTGTGTTCTTTACAGAAAAGACCATGAAAATTTGGATGAGTGTCCAAAGTGCGGTGTATCTCGTTACAAGCGTAAAGGGGTAAATTCCGCTAAGAAGGGGCCGCCGGCTAAAGTTATGTGGTATCTTCCAATCATAGATAGATTTAAGCGTTTGTTTTCATTAAAGAAACAAGCAAAAAATCTGAGATGACATGCAGAAGGGAGGAAGAAAGATGGACTCCTTAGACATCCTGCTGATTCTCCTCAATGGAGAAATATCGATAAGAAATATCAATAAGAAATATCCTGAATTTGGCAAGGAGGTTAGAAATCTGAGACTTGCTCTGTGTACAGATGGTGTGAATCCTTATGGCACTCTAAGCACTCAGCACAACACATGGCCGGTTCTTCTTGCGATTTATAATCTTCCTCCATGGTTGTGTATGAAGCGCAAGAATATCATGTTATCACTCCTCATCTCGGGGCCTAAGCAACCTGGAAATGACATAGATGTGTATCTAGCGCCACTCATAGAGGATTTGAAATTATTGTGGAATGAAGGTGTTTCAATGTACGATGCACACACCAACTCAGACTTCACACTGCGAGCTATGGTTTTTTGTATCATAAATGATTTTCCAGCATATGGAAACTTGTCTGGGTACAAAACCAAAGGAGAACAAGCATGCCCAATATGTGAAGAAGACATGGAACCCACATACTTGAAACATTAAAAGAAAAATGTGTTTGTAAAGTACAGGAAGTTCCTTAGTCGGTATCACCCTTATCGTAAGAAGAAGAAAGAGTTCAATGGTCACACCGAGGAAGGAGTGGCTCGTGCACCTTTAACGAGATCGCAGGTTTATGAACGTATTAAAAATGTTGAAACCAAATATGGCAAGTTCATCAAGCCCAAGTCTAAAAAGGGTGTTTTATGGAAGAAAGTATCTTCACTATGGGATCTTCCTTATTGGAAAGATTTGTCGGTTCATCGTTGTCTCGATGTGATGCCCATTGAAAAAAATGTGTGTGATGCTATTATTGGGACTTTTCCACACATTCCCGAAAGGACTAAGGACAATAAGAAAGTTCGGAAAGATATGAAAGAGAGGAATATGCGTCCAGATTTGTGGCCCGTGAAAAAAAAAAGGATGGTAAAAGGACTTTTCTTCCTCCGGCGTGTTACACAATGTCAAGGAAGGAGAAAAAGACGTTTTGCGAGTGCTTACATGGCATTAAGGTGCCATCGGGATATTCATCTAATGTAAAACGTCTAGTTTCTCTCTCAGACCTGAGGTTGATCGGTATGAAGTCTCATGATTGTCATGTATTGCTTAATGTTTTCTTGCCAATTGCACTTCGTGGGATATTGCCGAAACACGTGAGGCATGTTATAACAAAACTATGTGTGTTTTTCAGTTCGATATGTGCTAAGGTGATTGATCCAGAGAAATTGGATAGTCTACAAGATGATATCGTTGAAACTTTGTGTCGATTTGAAATGTACTTTCCGCCCTCTTTCTTTGATATAATGGTGCATTTAATTGTCCATTTAGTGCGAGAAATCAAGTTATGTGGCCCAGTGTTCTTAAGATGGATGTATCCCTTTGAGAGATATTTGGGTCTTTAAAAGACAAAGCAAAGAATCCGGCGAATCCAGAGGGTAGTATAATTCGGGGAATCTTTCATGAAGAGATATGTGAATACGTAGCTGAATTTTTGTCGAGGCTTGAACCAATAGGCCTTCCGAAATCTCGTCATGTAGGGAGGCTTGAAGGGGTGGGAGTAATTGGTAAAAAAGTGATCTCGCCTCCTTCTGAAAGGAAGAATAAGGCACATCTTTGTGTGTTGCAGCATCTTACAGAGGTCAGTCCTTACGTAGATAAGCATGTGCTTGAATTGCAACATAATAATCCTAAATTTAATGAAAGGGCATTGATGCGGGAACATAATCGCTCATTCGTTGATTGGTTTAAGAAGGAAGTAGTTGAGGAACTAAAGAAAGGGCATGATGTTTCTGATACAGTCAAGTGGTTAGCTCGAGGTCCTCGTCTATGTGTTCGGTCTTATGAAGGGTATGATATCAATGAGTTCACATTCTACACGTCAAGACAAGATGAAAAGAGTGTGGTGCAGAATAGTGGAGTGAAGGTTGTTGCATCATCTAGGGTCTATGCAAGCGCTAAGGATAAAAGACCGGTTGATGCGACACAATCGTATTACGGTGTAATCGAAGAAATATGGGGGCTTGATTACAACAGTTTTGTGATTCCTGTTTTCCGGTGCAAGTGGGACAACAACCATAATGGGGTGAAACAAGATGATATTTACCCGGGTTTAACATTGGTAAACTTTGACCGATTAAGTGAGAGTGACGAGCCATTCATTCTAGCGTCACAAGCTAAGCAAATTTTCTATATCGTAGACAATGTTGGTCTTAGATGGCGTGCAGTTGCACAAGGGAAAAGGCATATTCTCGGTATTGATGATGTTCTGGATGAAGATGAGTATGACAACTACGATGACTCGCCCCTGTTATCAACTGTTGTTCAACCATTACCAGAGGAGGAAGATGCAAATAATACTAATCACATGCGCACAGATCATAGGGAAGGAATATGGGTTTCAAAGCGCAAATGAATAAGATGACTCTGCTTCTGATCTGATTCCGGTTTGCTTCAGTTTTTCTTCGGTTCTGCCCTTGATTATGATTTGATTCTGATTTGCTTCTGATATGCTTCTGGCGTGTTTCAGTTTTTCTTCGGTTCTAATCTGATTCTGATTTGCTTCTGGCGTGCTTCAGTTTTTCTTCGGTGCTGATCTGATTCTGATTTGATTCTGATATGATTATGATTTGCTTCTGGCGTGCTTCAGTTTTTCTTCGGTTCTGATATGATTTTGATATGATTCTGATATGATTCTGGTATGATTCTGATTTGCTTCTGATTTGCTTCTGGCGTGCTTCAGTTTTTCTTCGGTTCTTCCCTTGATTCTGGTTTGTTTCCCATCTTATCTATCATTGAAATATGTTGTGCTGCTAGAATCTTTAATGTATATTTAGTACCTTTAATCTTTATGTATACTCATTGTTTTCTTGCTTATGATGCAGGAGTGTATTTGTCAGTGTTAAAATGAATAACCAAATTGTTGTTGGAAATGATTCGGAAGGTGACAGTGATCCAGTTATTCCTCCTACAACAGGTGACGAATCACTGGATGCTAGCACGATTACAAAGATTGTCCGTGGTCGATCAAAAGGAGTCAAGGCAAAAAAAGCTATGTTCCTTGAGTATAATGAGCTTAATATCCCTGATGGAAAGTGGTCGGCGGAATACGGGAAGCAAGTTGGAACTTGTGCTGCTAGAATTAATATTAATGAGAAAGAATACCGAAAGATAGATGAGCAAACAAGGAAGGGGTTTTGGGAGGAGACCAAGGTAAAACGTTGGATATGATTTCACATGTTTTTAATACTATGTTCATAATTTAACAGTTTCTGAAAATTGGCAGCTTTTGTTCCACATTTATGATGATTCGAGTAACTCAAGGGAAAAATATTTTCACCATGGTGTGGCAAAACGATTTCGAGATTTCAAGAGTAAGTTGGTGCGTCGATGGATCACTAAAAAAGAAAAGATGCCGAAGACACAGTCATCCAAGATGCCTTGGGAAGTCTATGACCACATCACAGAGGAAGATTGGAACACATTTGTTCAACAATACTTCATGCCGGAGTCATTGGTAAGTTATTGTTTTTTATACAAATGGTTTCTTATGCATCATGTACAAATCTGTTTTTGGTGTTGAATTTGGTTTTGAATGGTAATTGAGTTAAATTTTCTTTCAGAAATCATCTTTAACATCCTTTTTGACAGGCTCGTAGTGAAAAGGCAAGGAACAGTGCGTCATTCAACAAAAGCCATCATCGCACTGGCCAGAAGGGTTATATCAGAAAACGACATGAATGGATAGACGATGGACGACTTCCACCAGAAGCAGCATTAACTTTCTCAAGTAGTTCCTCGGTGAACTCTTTTGTCACCTCAACGCTAGCTAGAGTTAAGAAATTTAGATCGAAGGAGTGGATATTGGCTCATCAAGTTCTAAATAAAGATGGAGAGTGGGATATTGACCCAAATGATAAGGAAATTGCAGAAATTGCCAAAAAAACTGTAAGAAGTGATATCTAAGTAATGTTTATTTTCTTTGATTATAAATTATGAACTAATTCTTACTTTTCTAATTGACATAGATGGAGTACATTGAAGAAGAAGAAAAAGGTAATCTTGTTTTTGAAGATCAAGAGGATGCCCTCACCAAAGCTATGGGGAAAAAAGATCATCGTGGGCGTGTCAAGGCAATGGGTGGAAATGTTTGTCATACAGTTGCTTTTGGTCCGAGAAAGAGACAAAATAAATTTGATCATAGTGAAGCTTCTTCAGATGTAATTGAATCAATTAGAGCTTCAATGAGAAAGGAGTTTGAAGACGACCTAGATAAAATAGTGGAGAAAAGAGTGCAAGAGGCCCTCCAAAAGCAATTAGCTGCCATGGGACATATGGGCCAGTATGCCTCCACTTCCAACCATGTAGATGATCTCCATGGACATGCTGAATATGATTCTGCCCCTCAACCACGCGAGCTAAAGGTACAATTTAGTCTCATGTTGGCTAAAAATAATATATTACATTCTTTTACTTGTAATCAAGTAAATCTTGTTAGAATAATTCACATTAGCTTCATTATATGAAGAGTAGCTAGGAAAGGGTTCCATGTCTATTAAAAAATTGAATATTGTTAAGAGTAATCAAGTGAATCTTGTTATAATCTATTAAATAGAGTATATTTGCATCAATTTCATTATTTATGCAGGAAAGGGTTCCATGTCATCTTGCCCTTGAGGATGAAGTTTCCGGTAACAAAGTCATTGTGGCGGATGGTATGGTACAACCCTCAGATGGTGAATTGACCCAACATTTTAGATTAATGAAGCCTGGTCACCATAAAGTCCAAATTGATTTTGTTTACGAAGGGCATGTTGATGATATTCTTCCGGTACCTACTGGTGATGGTTTAACTAACTTAGGCGGTGCTCAGGGTAGTTTTGTGCAATGGCCAATCCACTTAGTGATTTTCGAAGACGACGAGGTATGAATGTTTTGAACGAATATGATAATGCAAGCATTTGCTACATCTTGTCTACTCAATCTTGCTCATGTAATATTTTTGTAGGAGTTCACTCCACGCCTGATAAAGAAGTCTAAGTCTAAGTCACTCCAGGTATATGATTAGCTAGAACTTGTATTTTTATTCATGACATATGTTCTATTTGCAATTTTTCTTGTTTATTAGTTATGGTAATGCACTGCTGAATGTTGTTCTTATTTTTCTGCATTGTTGTTACAGTTATTCACTTTTTGTGTTGTAATATTTTTGTTCTTATATTTTGTTATTATTTTCATATGCAATGAAGTCTAAGTCAAACAAAGAGGTGGTGGGTAGTTGTGATCGTAAAACTCAAGAGTCAGCCGCCAAAAGCAAGAAAGCGAATTTTGCAAACGATGCAATTCAAGGTCTTGGCCCGCAATGCAAATATTTGCATTTTTTCATCTCTTCAGCTCCAATTATTCGCAAGATCAAGATACATACGTAACTGAGTCCGATGTTGAAGAGTTCCTTAGAGGGGCGTGCTTAAACATTTCAGTGATCCAAGTCTACATATTGTAAACATTTTCATCAATCTTTATGTTTTAGTTGTTAATTATTCTTTTTGTGAGATTTTTACTTTACAGATACTAATAGTGCAATCTTGCATATTTTGTAGGTATTTATTGCATGATCACAGCTGGGCATTTGAAAGGTCGTCTCAGATTGGATTCTTATGTCCTGAGACGATGTCAAGCACTAGAATCAAGGTTGATCCTAATGTCCCAACAGAGTATTTAAAAAAGATTTTCGTTGCTGAAATTCAAAAGGAGAAGATGAATGATCCTAGCATAACCAAATGGTTTTTGCTTCCATATAATCAAGAGTAAGTGTGATATAGCAATCCTTGTTTCTTGTTCTGACTACATCTTTTGACTTGTTTTCTGATGTTATACAATATCTTTTATAAATGACGCATAAATCATTGGATTCTATATGTACTAGACCTACGTAAAGCCATTGTGTATATTTTTGATCCTCTCAAAGAAGCACGCAAAGAGTATGATGTATGGGGCATCTTGAGTTTGTAAGTTTTTTACTTAAAAATTGTCTTTTCAAATATTTACAAAATCAGAATTTTTGACTTGTATGTTGTTTATTTTACAGGACATACCAAGTGTATAAGTTTAATGGTGGGGTGCGTCCGAGTAAAACGACTAATTCCAAGTCTTGGAGACCCATTCATATAGAGGTATACCATCATAAATTACCTTTTTCTTTATTTTTTATATCTATTGATCTTAAAACTAAGACGATGTATTATATTGTTATTTTAGTGCGCTCAACAAAGTGGCGGAACCGAGTGTGGATATTACGTTATGAAGTTCATGTTGGAGATTGTCACGACATATCAAGACTCTAATGAGCGACTAGATAAGGTAGTTACTTTACCTAGTCCTTTCATTTCATATATGTAAAATCTAATTTTTTCATGTTAATTACTTCACTAAGACGATGTACTATATGTTTTTGAAGGTCTATGTTCAGAGGAGTGCGCCTTATACAAGTGAGGAACTCGATGTTGTTCGTGAGCAATGGGCTAAGTTCTTTACAACCAAATATCTATTAGTTTAAGCGTATGTTCTGGATATTTGAATAATAGGTTTTGTACTTGCATATATTTTGTTGAAACTGAACACATATTGTATGTGAAATGTATCTGCAAGTGGAACTAGACGTTCAGAATGATTGAAACAGGTTGCTTATTCTGTTTCGTACAGGCTGGTTACTGTAAATTCAAACCGAATATTTAAAAAAAAAACACTTGTTGAGGCGGGCGGAAGATTGGACGCTTCAACAGAACACGTTGTTGAGGCGGGCAAAAGGTAGACCGCCTCAACAGACCCCCTCTGTTGAGGCGGTCACCCTTCTGCCCGCCTCAACAGAGGTAGAAAACGTTGCACCTGTTGAGGCGGTCACCCTCCCGACCGCCTCAACAGCTCATGACCTGTTGCAACCCCCCCTGTTGCAGCGACCCCTGACCGCCTCAACAGGGGTTTTTTTGACCGCCTCAACAGGGGGGTTTTTAACCGCCTCAACAGGTGTTTTTTCCACTAGTGTTACATCATTCTTCGTAATGTCTACCAAAATTTCAGTTGGTCAAATGTTCTATCTTTCTTCAATGTTTTATTCCGAAATACTTGCGTTTAATTAAATCAGACTAAGAAACATGAAAACGATCAAGAAGATATCCAAAAAAAGAACTCTGCCCTAACTAGGAAAAAGAGAAACCTCAAATGGTCAAAAGCACAAGAAAATAACTATAAAATCAATTTTGACGGATCATGCATACAAAATAAACAAGCAAGTTGGGGATATATCATTCGAGATCATGAAGGCAAAGTGATACAGATGGAAGGACAACCCTGTGGAATAAAATCACCACTCATGGCAGAAGCTCTAGCTCTAAAAACAGCCTCAAAATGACACGATAATTAAACCTCAAACAAATCGAATTTGAGGGAGATAATCTTACTCATATAAATGCTCTCAAGGGTATGTGGCAAAGCCCTTGGGAGATTGAGAATTGAGATGATGGTCGCATATATCCTTGTTGACTTCCGTTTCTTCCATAACCCTCAAATTAGACACATATTCAGAGAGATTAACGATATAAAATTGTTCAACTCATCCTCGTTTCTCCAGTGTCTATGATGAATTCTGATATAAAACTTCGTGTTTTCATCTGCAATGATGCTCTAGGCTAGTCAATGCATAATCGGTGAGATGTGGATTAGGAAGAGTGAAAGAATGTGAGAAGTCATAATTTATGGTTTGACTTTAGAGTTTAGTCCATCCATGTATGAATGAAAACGAATTAGGGCGCCGGACAACCGTTACAGGAAACTCTGTTGACGCCTCTTTACACGTTTCATCTCCCTGTCTCTTTGTACTTCACACTCATTCACCACTCTTCTCATTTTGTGGAGTATTCTCCTCCACCACTACTTTTTCTGCAATTCAACTCCATGTGGCTTAACTGCTGAATCTGCTCCCTCCCCTCTGTTTGCTAATCTGCGCTTCTACCCAGGCGTATTCTAGCACACGCGCCATCTCCCTGCTGGGTTATTTTGTTTTTACCCAGGCGTATTCTAGTAGAGCTGAAAGAAAAAGAAGGAAGAGTGGTTTCTGAGGAGGATGACCAATAACAAAGTCTTCTCTCTCTGAGTTGGTGTTTTATTATGACACTTCACAGGCTGCTGCTTTCTGTCGGAACAACCAATTCTTCATTTTTCTCCGCCGGCTTCGTTTTAATCAAGTGACCCAGATCAGGAATTTCCTTCTCCTCAAATGGGTACGTCTTATTTTTCGAATTTAATTGGGGGTTTTCAATCTTCTACCTGTTCAATCATCCTCAACCTTATCCGCTTCTTAATAATTTTGGAATTTGCAGATTCTGTACAAAGTATGGAAAGTGTTTATTTCCTTGATTCATCTTTCCTATTTTACCTCCTATATGATTTCCTTCCTTTGAGCAAAATATTGAGTATTGTGTATTTATGGGTCTCTTCTTGTTCCTTAGATAATTGGACTCATCATCAAGCAAGTCTAGGAAAACAAAGTGGTTCAGAAGCCAGTATGAGCTTTTCACAAGACATTGATGATGAGTATGAGAAGCTTATCAGAAGAATAAATCCACCAAGGTAACTATGTTTCTTCATCTTTCTTCCGTTGCATATTTAGTTTTCCCTTACTTCTGACTTCAACTCTATATGTGCAAATTTATTGTTTTTTAGGGTAGTGATTGATAACGAAACCTGCAAAAATGCAACCGTTATACAGGTATAAGTCATGTCACCTTCATTCTCCATTTGGATTCATTACCATTTTTTTGGTTACTTAATTACAATTTCTTGTGCAGGTTGACAGTGCAAATAAGCATGGGATTCTCCTTGAAGTTGTCCAAATCCTTACTGATCTTAACCTCATCATAACCAAAGCTTACATATCTTCAGATGGTGGCTGGTTCATGGATGGTAAGTACCCTGAATCCCAAACACTTAACACATTAAAAACTGCAGTAGTTACTAATATTCTTGTTTTGTACAGTTTTTAATGTTACTGATCAAGAAGGGAACAAGATAATCGACGAGGAAATACTCGATTATATTCACAAGGTATTGAAATCAGTCTTTGAATATCACTCAGGTTCTTAAGTTTGATTATAGTCTCTGATTGTTTTTCTGCTGTAAATTTTTAGTGCCTAGGCCCGGATTCGACATCAGTAAACAGATCAGTTGGAGTTGAGACATCTGAGGAGTACAACTCAATCGAACTAGTCGGAAGAGACAGGCCCGGTCTTTTATCTGAAATAAGTGCAGTCCTTGCTGATTTGAAATGCAGTGTGGTGAATGCCGAGGTCTGGACTCATAACACACGAGCTGCAGCTGTTATGCACATAACCGATCAGGAAACGGGTTTGGCTATCGATGATCTAGAAAGGGTAGCAAGAATTAAGAATTTGCTAAAACATGTTTTGAGAAGTAGCAATCAATCTAGAGAGGCTGAAACTGGCGTGTATTGTGATGCTACTCACACTGATAGGAAACTTCACCAGATGATGTTTACTGCTGGGGATTATGAAGGTGTGGATGAGGATGATTCATCGAGTCAAGGACGAAGACCGAATGTGAGTGTGGATAATTGGTACGACAAGGACTACTCGGTTGTCACGATTAGGTGTAAAGATAGGCCAAAGCTTCTGTTTGATACGGTTTGCACATTGACGGATATGCAGTATGTTGTTTTCCATGGGAGTGTTGATTCAGAGGGAGAGTATGCCTATCAGGTATTGTTTTGTTCAAAGAATAAAATTTGAAGTATTAATACATTTGCTCATAATTTTCTTGTTTTTTTTTGCAGGAGTATTACATTAGGGATGTTGATGGATCCCCTGTAAAATCAGATGCAGAGAGGCAAAGAGTGATTCAGTGTCTCCAAGCAGCTATCGAGAGACGGGTTTCTGAGGTATTTGTTACTTATGAAGTTGATTTTAGGTTCTTCATTTATGGTGATGTTAATAATTATTCATTTGAAATTATTAAGGGTTTGAAGCTGGAGCTATGTACAACAGACAGAGTAGGTCTATTATCCGATGTGACTCGTATCTTTAGAGAGAACGGCCTCTCAGTTACTCGAGCAGAGGTGACAACAAGAAACGGCAAGGCGGTAAACACATTCTATGTAAGCGATGCATCCGGATATCCGGTTGATGCAAAGACGATTGAGTTCATTAGACAAGTGATTGGCCAGACCATTCTGAAAGTGAAGAATCTCAATCAAGAACCAAAACAAAGTCCTCAAGAATCCCAATCTAGGTTTCTGTTTGGCGGTCTGTTTAAGTCCAGATCATTTGTGAACTTCAGCCTCATCAGATCATACTCTTGAATTTACCAGCCATTGTAAATTGAAAACCAACCACCATCTAGTCGGTACTCGGTAACGCTCAGTATTAGAGATAGGTAAGAAGAAGCTTAGAATGTGGGCATTGTTGTTACTCATGGATCCAATGTTTGGTTGGTACCATGAGAAGAATAGAAAGAAGTAAGGGTTATGTTGGACCATCCTGAAAGTTTACTACTAGTGTTGGAAAAGATGTATATGGTAGTTGCATTGTTATTCTACTTGATCATCTTGTTTTCATTGCGTGACTTGTTTGTTCCTCAAAAAACAGTGTATTGTTTAAATTTGAGGTTTTTTTTAAAGGTTTAAATCATGTTTGTTTAGAATGACAGTTTGCTCAAATCTTAGAATTGTAGGTGTATAAGCTGGTGGAGCTACCAAACCTTGACCAACCCACCAAGTTTTGGAGCTATGGGTGAGACGGCTTACATTTCATGTGCCTAAATAATAATCATGGGTTGAAAGTTCTGTTTACTTGAATAATTGTACAAAAAGCAATTCCAATCCAAACTATAAAACCACTGAATAATTGTATAATAACACTACTAATTTTTCCTTTAAATAGATAAATTTTAGAAATTTCAAGTTGCAAGAGCAAATGGTCCCTAAATCTGGGATAAGATACGACTGGGGTTAGAATTCAGTGGTTTTCCTGATGAAGATCTTCTCTTTTTGATTTGCTCTGTTTTCCAAAATTGACAGGGGAGGCAAAAGGGATTGCTGGATGCCAACTTGGTATATCCCAAAACAAATAATGAACCAAAAGTTTTAAACTGGCTGGTGTTTAATTTGAAACCAAATTAATAAGAGGTTTTTGCGCCAAACCACCCCTTATTTGACCGAATTTGCGCCGAACCACCCCTTATTTAACTTTTTGCAAGGAACCACCCTTTAATGTTATTCCGCTTACATGGAACCACCCCTCCTTCAATCCGTTAATCCATCCGTTAGTTTATGTGAAATTACTCATTTACCCCCACTTATTTTTAATTTTAGAGGGCAAAATTGACATTTTCCAAACTGATGAGATTTTAGTTGATGTCGTGAGATTTTGATAACGTAATTCAGGATTGATAAACGAACTAAACGAACATAAGAATCTGATGTTTACAAAACAACAATTTCTAACCTCACGCGCGGATTCTTGGGAAAAGAAGAACAAGAATCGAACACAGAGAGGAACTCCAATTCAGGATTTGGATTTCATTAGAGAGGAAAGGGGGAAGAGTTTACAATTTCTGGATAACGAACTCAACAACTAAAAGCCCCTATTTAACAAAAACGATGATCACGTGCTTTGCACGTGACATCTTGTTACAATCTGTTATAAGCTGCTCACGTGCTTTGCACGTGTTTTAACAACTTCCACATTTAATCTGTAACAAATCCTCCCTATTCAAAAAACCTTGACCTCAAGGTTGGTAGTCAGGGTACTTCTTCAACAAATCATAGTAGCACTCCCAAGTGGCTTCTTCCACAGCTTGATTCGACCACTTGACCAGGACTTGTGTTGCAGCTTGTCCTTGCCTGTTGACCATTCTCCTCTCCAATATAGACTCAGGCTTCTTCTCTAGAACATCTGTGTGGACTGAAGGTAGTTGATTGGCTGCTACAGCTTGGCCAACATGTCCTTTGAGCTGAGACACATGGAACACTGGGTGTATCCTCGAATCTGGTGGCAACTCTAGTTTGTAAGCAACTTGACCACATTTATCAATCACCTTGAAGGGCCCAAAATACTTGGGACTCAGTTTATTGCTTGACCTCTGAGCAACACTCTTCTGCCTATACGCTTGGAGCTTCACAAATACAAAGTCCCCAATCACAAAATTCGTGTTAGACCTGTGCATATTGGCAGATTGAATCATTCTATGCTGAGCTCTCATAAGGTGGAACTTAAGTAGCTGAATCATACTCTCTCTTTCTTGTAAATTACTTGCCACAACCTCTACTTTGGACTCCCCTGGTAAGTAAGGAAGGTGTGTTGGAGGAGGTTGTCCATAGACAATCTCAAATGGTGTTAACTGAGCAGCTGAGTGGAAGCTAGTATTGTACCAATACTCTGCAAGAGGCAACCACTTGCTCCAATACTGAGGCCTATCACCACACATACACCTCAAATAATTCTCTAAGCATCTATTTACCCCCTCAGTCTGGCCATCACTCTGAGGATGATATGCTGTAGATAGATTCAACTGAACACCTTGCAAAGTAAACAATTCTTTCCAAAAGTCACTGAGGAAAACTGCATCTCGATCACTTACTATGGAGTTTGGGAAACCATGATGTTTGAAAACATTATCAAGGAAGCTCTGACCAAATTGACTCAGGGATCTTTAGTGGCTGAAGAAGGCCTGGGTAAGCAGTTGTGTCATACTTATTCTGTTGACAAACTACACAGCTCCTAATAAACTGTTGGATATCTTTTATCATTCCCTTCCAGTAAAAGATTGACTTCATTCTCTGCATTGTGACATCCCTTCCAGAGTGACCCCCCACACCAGAACAATGTAGCCACTCTAGAATTTTATTCTTGAGAATGACATCATTGGGTACCACTAACTTGCTTTTCCTCCTCGGTATTTCGTTCTGCCAAGTATAATCTTTCTTATACTGAGGATCACATCTGAATCATACTTCCCTTGGATTTCCTGAAGAAGATCTGAGTGGAAGGTAGATAAGTTCAATGCCAGTAGTTATAGCTCCTCCTTCCTGGACAAAGCATCAGCTACCAGATTTTCTTTGCCTTCCTTATATTGAATCTCATAGTCAAACTCTAGGAGTTTGGGAAGCCATTGTTGTTGTACTGGGGTGTTTAACCTTTGCTCAAGCAGATACTTAAGACTCTTCTGATTTGTCTTGATAATGAAATGGCCATTGAGTAAGTAGTGTCTCCACTTCTGGACTGCAAACACCACAGCTAACAACTCCTTTTCATACACTGGCAAATGCAACTGTCTCCCTTTGAGATGTCTACTAATATAAGCTAGTGGATGCCCTTCCTGCATCAACACAACTCCTATTCCAATCCCACAAGCATCAGTTTCTACCACAAATCCCTTAGCAAAATCTGGTAAAGCTAGGACTGGTGCCTCACACAAAGCAGTTTTCAGTGACTCAAATGCAATCTCAGTGTCCTTTGACCACTCAAAACCATTCTTCTTTAGCAATTGGCTCAAAGGTCTAGCAATTGTGCCAAAATTCCTTACAAACCTTCTATAATAGCCAGCAAGGCCTAGAAACCCCCTCAACTGTTTAATGTTTCTAGGTGTAGGCCATTCTTTCACTGCAATAATTTTTTGAGGATCTGTAGACACACCAGTAGCTGAAATAAAGTGACCCAAGTACTCAACTCTATCCACAACAAAAGCACACTTACTGGCCTTAGCAAACAACTTATTTTGTCTCATTGTATCAAAAACAACCCTCAAATGATGTATATGATCATCCATATTTGCACTGTAGATCAAAATGTCATCAAAAAATATCAAAACAAAGTTCCTGAGAAATTCCCTGAAGACTGAATTCATGAGATGTTGGAATGTAGCAGGTGCATTTGTCAAGCCAAATGGCATAACCAAATACTCATAGTGTCCACTATGAGTCTTGAAAGCTGTCTTGTGAACATCCTCATGATGCATCTTTACTTGGTGATATCCAGCTCTCAAATCTATTTTAGAATATACCTAAGATCCACCTAGCTCATCCATCAAGTCTTCTATCAAAGGAATAGGGAACATATCCTTAATTGTTGTTGCATTCAACTTCCTATAGTCTACACATAGTATCCAAGAACCATCTTTCTTCTTGACTAAGACTATAGGTGAGGCATAGGGACTTGAACTATTTTGGATTATACCAGCCTCCAACATCTCCTTGACCATTTTGTCTATCTCATCCTTCTGTTGCACATCATACCTGTAAGGTCTTTGGTTAATGGGACTCACTCCCTCTAACACTGGAATTCTGTGGTCATGGTTAGGTCTAGATGGAGGTAAGGCAGTTGGTTCCTCAAAAATATCATCAAACTCTAGCATCAATTCCTTAATCACTTGTGGCTTCTTCTCATGTGTGGATGATGTCTCCAACAGATTAAACTGAACTCTCTCCCCCTCACTATGCTTCTGGTCCACACAAATCAAAGCTATCTGAGCATTTCTTTCTATATCCTTATTGATCTGTTTAGCCCTTGCTTCTCTGACAGACCCATTCTGAATACCATGGAGCACTATCCTTCTTGAAGCAATTCTAAACTCCATGGGCAATCTCTTGAAGTCCCACATCACAGGACCCAATGTTTCCAACCACTGTATCCCCAAAACCATATCACAGCACCCTAATGGAATGACCATCACATCTGCCTTAAAGCAATGATCATGGAATTTCCAAGTGAAATTCTCAACTTTAGCCTCCACTGCCAAGGAACTTCCATCAACCACTGTCACTTTGGTCACTCCTACAGGATTCATTCTACAGCCTAGCCTCTTAGCCATCTTCTTGTCCAAGAAGTTGTGTGTACTCCCCGAATCAATGAGAATGAAGATGCTTTTCTTGCCATGTAATCCTCTAACTCTCATAGTGCTGTAACCAGATACACATGCCACTGCATTGACTGAGATCTCCATTTTCTCCTCTTCAATCTCCTCTGGCTCCTTCTCAGACGCCAGACAATCCTCCTCTTCTTCCAGATCTAGCATATACAACTGTGTCTTTTTATGCTTCAAATAATGACCTGGTGTATACTTCTCATCACAGAAGTAGCACAAACCCTTTGCTCTTCTATCACTCATTTCCTCTTGACTCAAGAACTTCTTGCCCACTGATTCTCCAGACCTTGTTAACCCTGTTGGCTTTGCCTCCAGGATTCCCTCTTTCTTTTGGAAAGGAATGTGCTTAGTGCATGTGCTTTGATTCCTGAATGAACCACCACTCACAAAAGGCTTCTTAGGATGAGCTGACTCATACAACTTACCGAGCATCAAACATTGCCTCACAGTTGATGGCTGAAACATACGCACATGCATCTGAGTATCCAACCTAAGCCCTGCTAGATAAGCACTCACCAAGTATTCCTCAGGCAATTCCACACTAGTTCTAATCAACTCAAATTTACCATGATACTCTACAATACCATCTGTTTCCTGCATATTCTTTAACTCAGCAATTGGATCATCAAGAATTGCACCAAATCTTTCTACAAGCAAATCTTTATACTGTTTCCAACTCCCAAATTCCCCATGAACAGACAAACTAATCGATTGATGCCAACTAGCAGCTTGGCCATCAAAATGCATAGAAGCTAATAAAATTTTCAATTCCTCTGGTGTTCTATCCAATAAGAAGAACTGCTCACTCTTAAACAACCATGCCTTGACCTTATCTCCACTAAATCGAGGAAAATCCAATTTAGCTAATCGAGTCAAACCTGAATAGTTAGGTTGAAATTGATTCCTTGCCATGGTTGTGTCCACAGGTGGTCCACTGCGAAGAGGGATTCCATCTTGCCTTTGCAAAATTGGCGATCGATCTTGGGTTCCTCTTCCTGTAGTGGCTTCTTGAGTGAAATTTGGTGACAAACGTTCTTGATCTCTCGAAGAACCAGCCATTCCCACAGAAGGAAGTCGTATAGCTTCAAATACCTCAGCTATTCTACCATCAGACTTCTCATCCATCTTCGCGAATCGTTCTTTCCATTGCTCATCCAATTGCGAAAGACGACCGTCCACCAGATCCACGATCTTGCCAGTGACCGCTTCTTCTACCTCTCGCGAAGTTGATTCCTTCAACATTGCTTGCGATCTTGTTTCTCCCATTGCTACACAGGTGCCAGTGACTGGCTCTGATACCAATGATAACGTAATTCAGGATTGATAAACGAACTAAACGAACATGAGAATCTGATGTTTACAAAACAACAATTTCTAACCTCACACGCGGATTCTTGGGAAAAGAAGAACAAGAATCGAACACAGAGAGGAACTCCAATTCAGGATTTGGATTTCATTAGAGAGGAAAGGGGGAAGAGTTTACAATTTCTGGATAACGAACTCAACAACTAAAAGCCCCTATTTAACGAAAACGATGATCACGTGCTTTGCGCGTGACATCTTGTTACAATCTGTTATAAGCTGCTCACGTGCTTTGCACGTGTTTTAACAACTTCCACATTTAATCTGTAACAAATCCTCCCTATTCAAAAAACCTTGACCTCAAGGTTGGTAGTCAGGGTACTTCTTCAACAAATCATAGTAGCACTCCCAAGTGGCTTCTTCCACAGCTTGATTCGACCACTTGACCAGGACTTGTGTTGCAGCTTGTCCTTGCCTGTTGACCATTCTCCTCTCCAATATAGACTCAGGCTTCTTCTCTAGAACATCTGTGTGGACTGAAGGTAGTTGATTGGCTGCTACAGCTTGGCCAACATGTCCTTTGAGCTGAGACACATGGAACACTGGGTGTATCCTTGAATCTGGTGGCAACTCTAGTTTGTAAGCAACTTGACCACATTTATCAATCACCTTGAAGGGCCCAAAATACTTGGGACTCAGTTTATTGCTTGACCTCTTGGGAAAAGAAGAACAAGAATCGAACACAGAGAGGAACTCCAATTCAGGATTTGGATTTCATTAGAGAGGAAAGGGGGAAGAGTTTACAATTTCTGGATAACGAACTCAACAACTAAAAGCCCCTATTTAACGAAAACGATGATCACGTGCTTTGCGCGTGACATCTTGTTACAATCTGTTATAAGCTGCTCACGTGCTTTGCACGTGTTTTAACAACTTTCACATTTAATCTGTAACAGATTTTGAAGAGAAATTGAAACTTAACCCTAATGAGCTTATTTCAACAGATCGACTTGTGCTAATCCATTACCCTCACTTATTTCAATAGAGAAATCCAATTGATTGTTTCCTTCCCCCAATTTCTTATCTTCATGAGCCTTATACCTTTGTGTTTGGCATCTGAATCTATCTTCCAATTCAATTGAATCATCCAATTGAACTGCTAGTTCAGGCCTGGTGAGGGCGGGGGGTCATTGGTTCCGGGGTTGAAGATTGGAAGCTCTCTAAAGTTCGTGTCGTTGAGGAGGTTCTAGATAGGCTGCGCGTCCGGGCTAGGGTTGCGACCCAAGCGCTCGCTGCCCCCAAGCTCCGTCCTACCTCCGACTACATGCAACTATCCTTCTAGATCTCATCTCATATTGTTCCTCTTTTTTCAATTGGCAATGGCTATATGCACGCGATTTCGTGTGCGCATCTTATGCGCACCACTCTGTGCGCTGGTGTTCTGCGCACTTAAGTATTACGGGGTATTACGGGTACTTTTCGTAAATTTTCAGAATATGTAACAACTGGTGCGCGGAACGACTGCGCACAGGTTAAAGAAGCAGCCGCTGAAATTTTTGAAATTTGCTTACTTTGTGCGCATTAGGTCAACGCACAAGGTTGTGTTATTTTCAATATTTGATTATGTTTGAAAAACTTATACAAATTAGTGTTATTAGGCATATAAAGTGCGTATAAGGTCTCCCCGTCACAAAAAGTGGCTCGAAAATACGCAAAAACGCTAAAAGGCCTTAATGGGCCTTAAGGCCTTTTAAGGTCCAATAAGGCGGAACGATGCCCAAATGACGTCGGAATGCAATGAAACTTGTTTTCAATGAATATTATAGCTATTTAACCATGTCGGTAAATTCAAGTCTAAATCTCGTACTCTTCAAGTAACACCTCCTTTGTAAAACTTTACTAGTCTTTCAATCTTCGAAATAGTTGAAATAGTTGCGATATCAAGGGTCTAGCACATCGATGTTAATTATGTTTGAAAAACTTATACAAATTAATGTTATTAGGCATATAAAGTGAGTATAAGGTCTCCCCGTCACAAAAAGTGGCTCGAAAATACGCAAAAACGCTAAAAGGCCTTAATGGGCCTTAAGGCCTTTTAAGGTCCAATAAGGCGGAACGATACACAAACGACGTCGGAATGAAATGAAACTTGTTTTCAATGAATATTATAGCTATTTAACCTTGTCGGTAACTTCAAGTAGAAATCTCGTACTCTTCAAGTAACACCTCCTTTGTAAACCTTTACTAGTCTTTCAATCTTTGAAATAGTTGCGATATGAAGGGTCTAGCACGTCGATGTTGATTATGTTTGAAAAACTTATACAAATTAGTGTTATTAAGCATATAAAGTGTGTATAAGGTCTCCCCGTCACAAAAAGTGGCTCGAAAATACGCAAAAACGCTAAAAGGCCTTAATGGGCCTTAAGGCCTTTTAAGGTCCAATAAGGCGGAACGATGCCCAAACGACGTCGGAATGCAATGAAACTTGTTTTCAATGAATATTATAGCTATTTAACATTTTCGATAACTTCAAGTCGAAATCTCGTACTCTTCAAGTAACACCTTCTTTGTAAACCTTTACTAGTCTTTCAATCTTCGAAATAGTTGAAATAGTTGCGATATGAAGGGTCTAGCACATTGATGTTGATTATATTTGAAAAACTTATACAAATTAGTGTTATTAGGCATATAAAGTGCGTATAAGGTCTCCCCGTCATAAAAAGTGGCTCGAAAATACGCAAAAACGCTAAAAGGCCTTAATGAGCCTTAAGGCCTTTTAAGGTCCAATAAGGCGGAACGATGCCCAAACGACGTCGGAATGCAATGAAACTTGTTTTCAATGAATATTATAGCTATTTAACCTTGTCGGTAACTTCAAGTTGAAATCTCGTACTCTTCAAGTAACACCTCCTTTGTAAACCTTTACTAGTCTTTCAATCTTCGAAATAGTTGAAATAGTTGCGATATCAAGGGTCTAGCACATCGATGTTGATTATGTTTGAAAAACTTATACAAATTAGTGTTATTAGGCATATAAAGTGCGTATAAGGTCTCCCCGCCACAAAAAGTGGCTCGAAAATACGCAAAAACGCTAAAAGGCCTTATATGCGCATTGGATCTGCACACATCTTTCTGTGCACAGGCCAAATGCGCACATCTTTCAGCGCACGACGTTTCGGATTCCCAAAGTTGTGCGTTGAACGTTTGCGCATTACCTTTTATGTGCGCTGGTGTCCTGCGCACGAGTTTGTTAACCATTGCCAGAATTTTCAAATTTATCCCGAAAATACCCCTGTGCGCAATACAACAACGCACCAACCTATGCGCATAACTTCTGCGCACCAAATCGTGTGCATATAGTGAAAAAGTCGCGTGCATATAGGCGTTTCGTTTCAATTTTATTGTGATTTTGGGAAATTTTGTTCTTTTCATTTCAATTGATGTCAATAAGCACACACCAATAATTATAAGGTTGTAAACTTTTTAAATTCAGCATTTGCGTGAAAACATGGCCTGGAGAATTTTGGTTTGGATCTAATTGCAATACATGGGTGAATGGTGGATACGAATTCAGAGATGGTCAATAGCTTAATTTTTTCATAATAACCATTTAAAGAGCCCAATATTATGAACATAAAATAAAATGGGTCTAAAGCCCGATGGTTAAGTTTCAATTTCTCTTCAAAATCTCACGAAATCACTTAAAATCTCACCAGTTTGGATAATGTCAATTTTGCCCTTTAAAATTAAAAATAAGTGGGGTAAATGAGTAATTTCACATAAACTAACGGATGGGTTAACGGATTGAAGGAGGGGGTGGTTCCATGTTAACGAAATAACATTAAAGGGTGGTTTCTTGCAAAAAGTTAAATAAGGAGTGATTCGGCGCAAATTCGGTCAAATAAGAGGTGATTTGGCGCAAAAACCTCAATTAATAAAGGGTCTCTTATCATTAATGTGTGTATCTCATTTGGTCTAGTCATCATCTACATGATTGCAATTATTATTTTTATTGCTTAGTGCTGTGTGGTTAGCTGTCGCCACGTGGCTGTTCCTTTCATTCTACTCCTCTCTAATTTTTGTTCATTGCAGCAAGTTGAAACTTCCATGGAACAAACTCTTCAGAAAATGATTTGCTGCTCGCCTCATGCTAATACCCTAATGGATATTTTATCCAACAACAATAGGAACTCTAATCTAATGAATATTTATTTAAATACTGTATAATATACCAACTGGTAAAACCATGACATGACACTATAAGCAGTAAAGATTCCTGGTAAAATTCATACTAGATGGGTAAAACCATGACATGACACTATAACAGTAACAGTCCCCACACTCTTTATGGGATTTGGCCCCCACCCACTTCATTTTAACTAGAGAGGTAATAACATGCATTTTTGCTTTGAGTAAATAACACAACAGCTGTGTCTGAAATGCCCTATGAACTGTGCATTACTAAATCCAGCTTGTTATTTGTACCATAATTCCATTAATTTCATACAGAGGAAGTACCCAAAATAAGGCCCTTGCTAAATACAGTCCGGTCAAATTACCAAATACCGCCCGGTCTCTCGCGTTACGCGAGGGAGAGACACCTCGCGTAACGCGAGAATTAAAAAATGCCCTTATGGGAGATGTACATCTCTCGCGTTATGCGAGAAACACGTCTCTCGCATAACGCGAGATTAAAATTTTAAATTTTAAATATTTTTTGCTGATCTCCCGTTACGCGAGAGACGTGTTTCTCGCGTAACGCGAGAGACCGGGCTGTATTTGGTAATTTGACCGGGCTGTATATAGCATATGTGCAAAATAACTGTAGAACAACACATCACAGGAAGGCCAAACCCTACAGAATATGCTACTCCCTCCGTCCCATATTGTTCTTCTCATTTTGAATAATGTACATTACTTACAGTTGAAGAGAATCTTCTCGTTTTATCTTGATATATAAGAAAATATATAGTCATGTGGGATCTTGTTTGATTCGTATTAATGCGTACTTTAATAATATCAAATTTTAATTATTTGTATTAACATAAAACGAGAAATATTAAGGATACAAAACGTATTTCGGCAAATGTGTCATGAAAAATTGGAAAGAACGTTATGGGACGGAGGGAGCAGTACTATCACTAGTACGAATGTTGACTTTTCTCTCTACAACTTTACTTGGGCAGGCTTCTAAAAAATTTCTTTCTGCTACTCACAATATACACTGGTTTGATTCGACGATAAATGTTATTTTCTGCAAAAAGTTCAGACCAATCTTATAAATTCAACTTGAAATAATACTACCGGTAACAGGATTGCAGTTATATTACCGTGAATCTGGCCCATGTATGTATCTCGCTGCGTTCTGAATTGCAACATGGTCTTGGTTAATTATGATTAAGAACTCAATCAAGGTTTTGCAATGTTGCAGATCATGTTGGAGAATCTGTCACGGAAATCAATCAAGGTTTTGCAATATTTTTAACAACTTAGATTCTGTTCGGCTAAACCAGTTTTGCCTTTATTTTGCCTGTCAATAAGCTAGGATTTCAAGCATATTGAATAACATCGTATCGAGTTTTTTACTTGCACCCGAACTTTCCTCTGATAACTAAGCCATTTTACTGTTCTAACTAGTTTAAACCTCCCAAACAGCTCCCCTTCTCAGTTCTCATCTAGAATGCATGCACCAGGAGTATTTTTTTTTCATACAAGAATTTTCTAGTGTGTGTACAAAACCTCTTTCATAGAACATTGCTGCATACAATGGACACACACTAACATTCTTTTCTTTTTTGGGGCTGAAAGTATAGGCCCGCATTCTAGTCTCGTGGTCTTTTACGTCTTTGCAAAAATCCATTGCTACGGCCCAATAATAACCCGGTGGTATTGGGCCGGTGGCAAACAACCCACTAACATCGAAGATATCCATCAACTTTATACATTTTTTTTATGAAACTGGGAAACGGTAATTTAACGACTATTAATTCTATTAATAATATTTGGAAAATTCCTTGAGAAATTATAAATATCATTTAAGATGTTAAACAAAGTTTAAATAATTTTCAGAATATAAAAATTAACTATTGTTTCAGAAAAGCAAATAGGACGGTTGACTTCCTTGCAGAGTCTGACATAAATTCTTATTTTATTAAAACAATATTAAACTGTAATATTGATTGTAGCATGTCTGATGTATAACTTTTAGATCACTCCTTTTGGCTTCAAGCTAATACAAATCTTACCGAATTTATTTCAGGATGGTCGTAGGTGGTCATCAATTCTTGCCTGTATAAAAAAAAATTTATCATCGCTATTTTGTTTCTTTGGTGCTTGCCTACTTAAATATGGGCTTAGTTAACCTGCTTGGTCTTTGTTGGGCTGGGCCAATCTGTTTGTGCTAAAAATAAACGGAAGCCAGAAGAGATCGACACAGTATGTTCTTTCGACATGGATCACTGTCAAGTGTTAACGTTGTTGGTGTTAATCTGCATAATTAGCGATTCAACACTGTTAAGTGTTAACGTTACTAGATACGGGCCTCGCGCTCCGCGTAAGAAAATTACGGATTTTCGTATGTGATTTAATATAGTTATACATTATTGGTTAATATGTTGATGTTGTTATCAAATTTATTAATATTTGTAAATATAAGTATTTTTTATGTCCTTATATTTATGTTTGAAGTAGTTTTAAAACATAATATTAGAATAAGTTTGCATTGTCATAAGAGAAGCTCACACATTAATTTAATTTGTGACTTAATCAAGTAGACTATAAATAAATATAACATAGGAATATAAGAAAGATATTTAAATACATGCCCAAAAGTCCAATAGGAGGTGATTAAGAAATGAGTAATGCATTAAATTGGTACCAATTTCATTCAATTTTGGCAATGGACAACCAACTTTTATATAGACTAGATGCGGCCCCCCCGCGCGTAGCGCGAGGAAATCATGAGTTTTTGTTTGCGGAATAACGTAATAACGTCGTTAAAATAGATCCTATAATTGGATTAGACAAATCATATTCATAACTTTTCAACTGAATAATATCACTTTAAATATATTTTTTATAAATAGGATAGATCAAGAAAATGACAGAAGTACACATAATGACTCTTTCAGTTCAAAAAGAGAAGTCATCCTAACCTTTGTAAATAGAGGATATAAATACATCAATATCCATACATGATTTTTTTCCTTTAATATAAATGCATGAGTTGTTGTATTCAGATAAATTAAACTTCACAAAATATTAGTAATATAATAAGACCGATATAAATACATCAATAGTCATGCATGATTTTTTCCTTAATATGAATGCATGAGTTATTATATTCAGATAAATTAAACTTCACAAAATATTAGTATGATAAGACTTTATCATGTATTGAGTTGGAAAACTAACAACTTTAATGCTAATACAACATAAAAGGTAAGTGGATAAATCCTTCAAACACATGCACATAATTGGAGAGGCATTTTTTCGAACAGTCAATTCACAAATCCTATGCTCTTGATTTTGAATCCTATGAGGATCACACTTGACAACGCCTAATGTTAACGGGTACAATTGTCAACCTACCTCACATGTACAATTGTTAACTGTCATCCAGCTAAAAATTAAGAATGGAAAAATGTAAATTAAAATTCAAGGCATATGCTCACTTAGGAAAGTTACACTTCCATATATATATATATATATATGGAAAAGTATCACATGAGAATATATTATATGGTGAGAATTGAGAATGAATCTCCACTCTCCATTTTGAACCAATCGGACGGCTCACATCAAGTAGAACTTGATTTCTCACGCGCGCGTGGCCTTCTCCTCTTCTCCTCTTCCTCGCGCTTTTCTTTCTGCCGTCGATCTCCTCCTCTTCCTCTTCTCCTCTTCCTCCTCTTCTCCTCGTCTTCTTCTCTTCCTCTTCTCCTCCTCGTTCGTTTTAATATCGACTCTCCATTCTCCTTATCATTGTTTATTTCTCTCGATTTCTTCTGTTTTTGATTTGTAATTGATTTTTGGTTTTGTTCATGTGTTGCAGGTGTTCTTAGCTCGTTACACATCAATTGGCGTCATGGAACCAGGTTAATTTGTTTAATTAGGCTTCATTCTCGTTTTTCAAATTGTTTGTTTATCTTTTGTTGAATTTTTGCTGAATTATTGTGTACGAGATATCCTTTGATTGATTTCAGTAATTTCAGTGATTTTCAGTGTTGATTTTTGTCTTATTAGTATTCCTATGTATGATTGTTGCTTCAATTTCGATTTTCTGTAGTTGCTTGCAATTGATTCCAGGTTTTAGGTCTTTTAGCCATTAATTAGTTTTTCCCCATTGTTCTGTATTTGATTGTGTTTTTGCTTTGTTGATATTCAGGAAATTGCATTCCTGTTTGCAATGAAGTTGATGTTGCTAAGCCTTTTGTTGGTCAAATATTTTCTTCACTTGATCAAGGGGTTTAGTTTTATTTGAACTATGCAAATGAATGTGGATTTAATGTTCGTATGGGTACACGTACAAAAGCGAATGATTCCAGTAAAGTAGTTCTCTGGAACTATTTGGTTTGTAGCAAGGAAGGATTCACAAAAACACGTGTTTTAACCCCAAGTTCCCAGATGTCAAAGAAAAGAAAAAGGACTTCAGACAGATGCGGTTGCAAAGCAAAGATAGCTCTTCGATATGGTGGACGTGATGGCTATTGTGTAAAGAGATTTGTGGAATCTCACACTCATGATATGGTTCCTAAATCTCATCAACATTTCTTGAAGAACAATCGAAAACTGACTCCATTCCACCAGGACTTCATTATTAACTGTTTAAAGTCAAATCTTGGTACAAGTCAAGCATACAAGCTGCTCAAGAATTCTGTTGGTACATACTCCGATATTGGTGCTACAATGATTGACTTCAAAAACTTCAAGAGGGATTTGAACTCCTATATGATTGGTTGTGATGGTCAAATGATAATTGACAATATGGTTCGTAAGAAGGAAATGTGTGAGGCGTTCTATTTCAATTATGCTGTCAATGAAAAGAATGAGTTGAGCCGTTTGTTTTACTCTGATCCCATCAGTCGCAAAAGTTATTTATTCTTCGGTGATGTTGTCTCAGCCGATGCAACATACCAGTTTAATAGGTATGTACAATAAAATCACATTCACATGCACACTTGAGTAATTCACATGCACATATGTACAAATTACATGCACCTTAAGTTTGTATGTGATTAATACCTATATCCAATTATTCTGTTTTGTTTATTCACATGCATACCTGAGTAATTGACGTGCATATATGTTCAAATTACATGCACCTTAAGTTTGTTAGTGATGCATACCTATGCCCAGTTATTCTGGTTTGTTTATTCACATGCATAATTGAGTAATTCACATGCACATATGTTCAAATTACATGCACCTTAAGTTTGTATGTGATGACTAGTTATACTCACCTTCTGTTTTTTGTTTATTAACATATTTTTAGGTATGATATGGTTTTCATCCCATTCACCGGAGTTGATAATAACAAGAAATCAGTCACTTTTGGTTTTGGTTTACTCTTGAATGAAGATATCCCATCATATGTGTGGTTATTCGAGAACTTCAAGAAAGCAATGGGTCATGAGCCACATGTCATTTTAACTGATCAAGACGCTGCTGTTAAAAGTGTTGTGGAACAAGTTTTCAGTCATGCCGTTCATCGATTTTGTATGTGGCACATAATGTTCAAGGCTCCTGTGAAGGTTCATCTTAATTCACCATCAGAAACTGAGGAGTTCAAGAAAAGGTTCAATGAGATTGTGTGGAGTGATGAGTTGAAGAAAGATGAGTTAGAAGAGGCTTGGATGCACATAATCGATGACTACAACCTTGAGTCAAACAAATGGTTGGAAAATTTGTTTGATTTACGTCAGTTTTGGATCCCTGCCTTCTTTCAAGATGTTTGCATGGGAAGTATGCTTAGGACAACTTCTAGGTCTGAAAGTCAGAATGTCTTATTTTCTGGTTTCATTGGAAGAAGTTCATCACTAGTCGTCTTCATGTTACAGTATGAGAATGCTGTTGATTCTCAGAGACATACTCAACGAAGACTTGACCTTGAATCATCTACAAGTGTTCCAACATTTAAGACTCCGTTGCTTTTGGAGAAAAAACTTGCAAAGATTTATACTATCAATGTCTTTTATGATATCCAGGATGTACTATGGGTTGCTATATATAATTGCATTCCTGTCTGTCAATCATTGGATGGAGATGTTAGAACTTGCAACATTCTATGTGGTGGGCAAGTTTATGATGTGCATTATGCTTTATCCATCAAAGAAGTGAGTTGTGGTTGCAACAAGCTAATAACCACTGGAATGCCTTGTTCTCATATGTTTTCACCTTTAAGAAGTATGAATATTGAAGACTTCCCTAGCAATTTGATCAAGTCTAGGTGGACGAAGAAGTCAATGATTCAGCCAACATTTGAGATAGATGGTGCCATCTACAATCAAGGTTTAAATATGGATGAAAACAAGGTCCTTGTCTCTCAACTACTTTCTGAGATGCATGGTTGTGTCAATCTTATTGAGGATAATCCGATTGCCATGAATCATCTATTGAGTGTGGTAAGACGTGAGAAGGAATTGTTCCAAAAGTCAATGCTTCCTGATTCTACACTTGCATGTAGATCAACACAAAGTAGATTTGAGAAGTTTGTTGGTCCGGTTCCCGAGGTTATTAATATTCTTCCTCCTCCACATACCAAGAAAAAGGGCAGACCAAAATCTACTCGCTTAGTTGGTGTTGCAGAGGCAATCCGAGACAATGCATCCAAGGAGATTAGGCGTTGCACAATATGTCATGAGATTGGGCACAACAGTAGAACATGCAAGAAGGATACTCCAGTTGTTTGAAATTTATTTCTGTTATTCAAAACAACAATTATTTTCATGATATTTTTGTTGAATTTGGTATACGTGTGACAGTTGTTTTACTTTTCTGTTAATGATATACACTTTCATTTACATGCACATTTATGGAATTGACATGAAAATATTGGAAATTCACATGCACATACTGTAAAATTGCAACTTTCTGTACAAGTGCCCATATATTGGTATTCACGTGCACAATATGTGAATTCACATGCACAATATGCATATTTACATGCACATTTATGAAATTCACATGCAAATTTTGGAAATTCTTATGCACATCCTTAAAAATTGCAACTTTTCTGTCCAAGTGTTCATATATGGGAATTCATGTGCACGTTATGTGAATTCACGTGCACATTATGTGAATTCACATGCACATCCTGTTGAAATAACATGCACGCACATCATAATTTTCATAACTCTAAAAACATTTCATTTGCAAATACCCCACTGTAAAAACACACCACTCAATTACAGTGTTCTAAAAACATATCATCCAAAATAACATCCAACTAGTAATATTTCCTCCAAAATAACACAATACATGATCATATTAGTCTTGATACTCCATCATGTATTCAATCAGATGTTGTCTTCTTTTTTGCCTTCGAGACCATTGCTACAACCTTATTCTTCTCTGAATTCCAATGATTATCAATGATTGAAGTGCAATACTTAATCCTCATAGTCTCTATTTGCTTTGCATCTTCTTTCTTTACTTGACTGTCCCAATCATCCACACCATTTCCAAAGTAAGTTTCCATATGTCTCATGGCAAATAACCCGCAGTCAATCTTGTTTGCATTGTCTCTCCATGGCATTTCCAGTCTTACAGTAGGCACTTGGGTTTCATCTCTTAAGACTGCAGCCACGTTATCCATTTTGTGTGACATTAAGTAGTTCACAAACAACTCTCTCTGCATTCCAAAGAAATAATAAATAATTAATGATTCATTCTTAGTAGAATAGAAAGTACATGTGATTATTTATTAAAAAACTCACCAATTTGGATGGTACTTTTCCATACTTCTCTTGTACACCAACATCAACAGCTGAATGGTCTAGGATATCAAATCTCAGGTTCTTGACATTTATGGCAATCACATAGTAGTGTTCAGAGTGACATATTGGAAATACAAACTATAGAAAATACAAGAATCAGAAAGTTAGAAACCATGAATGACATGCCCAAAACCAGGAATAACATGCACAAAACAAGAAATGACATGCACAAGACAAGGAATGACATGCACAAGAGAAGGAATGACATGCACAAGAGAAGGAATGACATGCACAAAACAAGGAATGACATGCACAATTTTATTTAATAACATGCACATACAAAAGTAACATCATGCACACTAAATATATATTGTACTTACCAAATCAATTGCTTCCTTTGTTGAAAATGAATACTCTTTCATAACCTTTTCCATTTCGTCGTTGAACATACTAGACCTATCCTCCAATGGTTCGTCTACTAAAATTGACCAGTTCTGCAAATCATTTAACATAACATTAACATGTGAACAATTAGTTTATGATCTCTTAAACTATACAATATAGTTAATGCATACCGAAACTTCTATTCTGACGAAGAACCTTCGAGGTTTTTTATCACTTTTGAATTGTTCATTCATATTCAACTCATCTGTCCACAAGTCAATTATGTTTGAATCTATATATTGCTCATGCTTCATTGATTTAAAGTCTTCTTTTGTTGCAGTTACATTCCCAAGCTTTACCACCAATTCCCTGAAAATTGACATGCATGTGAATACTGACAATATGCGTGTGAATATTGAGAATGTGCATGTGTATACTGAGAATATGCATGTGGATACTGAAAATATGCATGTGAATAACTTACTTGGCATTGGATGAGTCTTCAGTTAACCAATTATACAATTTGTTCTCTGCAGCCGTTGTTTTGTCATTCAAATTTATCGCTCTTGGCTTGCAAGGTGACTTGTGGTGCTCAGATGGTTTCCATTGCCTCTTCTCTCTTGTTCCATATTCCGGCTGCACAATTTGAACTTTTTTTTCAATTTTCTTTCCTTGATTAATGTCTTCTGCATTACTATATTGATTCAATGCTCCATCCTTCAAAAATATTTCAAAATAAAATGTTAGAAATACATGCACAATCATCCATATTGACATGCACAACCAATTATAAAGACATGAACAGAAATAAACCTTATCCTGAATCATGGTTTCTTCATCCACACTTGATCCCTTATCAACATTTTTAACTACTTGGTGTTGCAATGCTTCATCCTTCAAATTTATTTAAACAAAATAAAGAACATATTAAAATTCATCATGACAGCTGAAAATATATGAACAATGATTCAACCTATACCTGAGCTATATTGATGTTTTCCTCCATTCTAGTTCTCTTCTCACTGTTTTCTTCAGCTGTAAATCTAGCTTCATCAAATTTGTTTTTTCTTTTGTTGTTTTTAGCTCTGGTATATGTCTGTGGTATATCCGGCACACCTTCTCTAGCTGTTTGTGCATCCCAAAATGTTTCAGTGTATGGTGTTGGATCCGGGAAACCACTTGGACATACACCAGGAATACCCAAGGTAAACAATGGTCCAGCATAAGACTCTTTAAGCTTTATTGTCCTTTCAATTTCCTCAATGCACTTTTCAGCCTCCTCCCAGAATTCTTGCTCCGTTGATGTCTCTACAACCTCCTCTGGTTGCTTTTGAGTGCCAAGTGGACTCAATTTCAAATTTAACATCTTCTCTAGAGCTTCATAAACCTTAACAAACAAAGTGTTGTTGGCTAATTGTGCAGGGGCTGCCTTAATTCTCTCTAGGTACCTGCTTATGAACTTTGCAAGCTCCTTGCCTTCTTCTATTACGCTACGAAGAAATCCCTGTCCACATTAAAATTGACAAGCACATTCATGAAATTGAAATGCACATTAATGTAATTGACATGCACATTTGATGTATATACATGCACATTAATGTAATTGACATGCACATTTGATGTATATACATGCACATTTGACAGATTGTGCATGCTTTTAATAATATATGAATATGTGCATGTGAATAGTGATCATATGCATGTGAATAGAAAATATGTGCATGTGAATATCTTACCAGTAAATCTTCCTTTGATTCAGTTCTTGGTTGTTCTGTAGGCTTATCCTTGCCTTTTTGTTCTTCAGGTTTTTCTTGTTTTTTATCTTCTTTTTGCGGGCTTTCTCGAACATATCCCAAGCCAAATCCTCCAATCATAATCTCATCCGTTTCTCTTTTTCTCAAAGATTTTGTGTCCCAGTTTTTAATTATAGGCAACTCCCTCTTTGGTTTCTGATTCTTAATCAACATTCTGTCAACATACATCATCTGTATAAAATAAGAAGAAGAAAATTAGATGCATATTTTTAAGGAAAACAACAAGTTCAATCACATGCACACTGTGATCAAAGACATGCAATTATTGTACAATAACATGCAAAACTGAGGCAAACACATGCAAATAATTATAATTTTAGTCACTTACCAGTGGTAATAGAACTGGACCTCGGAAACCTCCCTCCATAGTTTTCTCCCATACCTCATTGTGATTAATTAAGTTTCTCATCACAAGCTCACACCAATTGTACTCACCTATCTTGCTAGTGTCCTTCAGGGCATCTAGGATTCCTGTGTTCAGTTTTCCGGATAGGTTACACTCTACAACAAGTGTGTACATAAGGGTGATGATGTTCCTTCTAAACCAAACATCCGCCGTTTTGTTTTTAAGCAGAACACGGCTGAGATCGGTTGGTGTAAGACTCTTTACATCCCTTAATTTCTTCTCTCCACTCTTGGGATCTTCAATAGGGTCAAACTGCTCTATAAAACTATTAAGCAACTCTGAATCGGTTACAGCAGAAGGAATGTTAAATTTAGTATCACCGTGAGGAAAGCCTAAGTACGTCTGAACATCATCCTCTTCTATCCGGATAATACTTCCTTCATCTCCAATCTTTATTGAAGAAGCAACATGGTTGAATTGGCTTAATATCCAATATGACATTCTCCAAGGAATTTTTCCAATATTCCATTCCAACATGCACCCGAAACCCATATCCTTAATGGCTTGCTTTTGTACTGGTTCAAAATTATTAATTGTTTCAACCAACAATAGTGGTGAACTTCTTGTCTTGATGGTTACGTATCCAGATTTCAGCTCTCTAATTCCCACTCTTGTTTTTTTGGGATTCCCCACATCCTGTCTTAATGAACCTTCTTGCCTTTGAAACTTTTTCATAATTTTTTCCACAGGATCCTTGTCCTTATGAACCATTGGTTCCTTACCTTTTCCTGTTGAAGTAATCGAAGCTTTTGCTGATCTAGGACTCGTCCTAGTTCTTTCTCTTATAACCAATGGTCTTGATGTTGGTTTTTTGTTCTTCATTGCTGTTTGCTTTACTTTCTTTACCTTTACAACTGTAAAATTCAGAAATAAATCAACAATTAGTCAGTTGTTACAACTTCCCAAACACATAGAAATACATGCACAAATCAGAGAATTACATGCACATATATGAAATTCACATGCACAGTTTGTAAATACACATGCACATCCTGTAAAATTGCAATTTTCTGTGCATGTCTTTATATGGGAATTCACGTGCACCATATGTGAATACACATGCACAATATGCATATTTACATGCACACACATTATCATAACCAGAGAAAATACATGGACTAGTAATTAACCTTTTCCTTTATCAATCATATTCACACACAAGCAAAATTTGATGCACTCCCAACATAAATTTCATGCACAACAATATAGAGTACATTTATATGAAATCTACTTTACCTCGCGCTTCATTTGTTGTGATTGGATTTGGATCTTTTGGTTGTTGACTTGTGTTTGGAACTTCACTTGTTTCTTTTTCCAAGTCTGATACAACACCCATGACAGTATCAGTGACATTGGTGTCTTGTACATTCTTTGTCCTGCCTTCTCGATTTTCTACTTGAACAAAAACAATATAAGATTAGTAATGAACGTAGTACAATATTTCTTAGGAAGACATAGATTAAGTACTAAATTATCAAAGTTGGACCTCTATGCAAAGTTGTTTCCCCAATAGTCATGGTAGCGTCCCAGAAATGTATTACTCTAGGTGTGCTATCCTTTTCATGATCTTTTTTCTGTTTTTTTGAAGCTGCTACTTTATTATTTTTTGCTTTACATTTAGCTATCAATATAGGAAAGTTTTTTAGTAAGTATGCTTAACATATACACCATCAACTACATGCACTTTCAGTCATATTAACATGCACATTTAACATATCCACATGCACATAATCACTCAGACTCAAGCACACACAAATGCACCTCTTCTTTCATAATCAAGCATATACACCTTCAACCACATGCACTTTCAGTCATATTAACATGCACATTTAACATATCCACATGCACATAATCACTCAAATTCAAGCACACATCCTAATTGGCACCTCTTCTTCCAAAATCAAGTAAATACACCTTCAACTACATGCACTTTCAGTCATATTAACATGCACATTTAACATATTCACATGCACATAATCACTCAGATTCAAGCACACATCCTAGTTGGCACCTCTTCTTCCAAAATCAAGTAAATACACCTTCAACTACATGCACTTTCAGTCATATTAACATGCACATTTAACATATTCACATGCACATAATCACTCAGATTCAAGCACACATCCTAGTTGGCACCTCTTCTTCCAAAATCAAGTAAATACACCTTCAACTACATGCACTTTCAGTCATATTAACATGCACATTTAACATATTCACATGCACATAATCACTCAGATTCAAGCACACATCCTAGTTGGCACCTCTTCTTCCAAAATCAAGTAAATACACTTCAACTACATGAACTTTCAGTCATATTAACATCACATTTAACATATCCACATGCACATAATCACTCAGATTCAAGCACATATCCTAGATGACCATCCTCTCTCATAATCAAGCACGTATATGTGTAGACGCAGTGTGTCAATTTTTGTCAATTTTAGATCTAGTAGATATGCATGCTCAAGAGTTAAAATCAACAAGAACACATTCATATGTCTAGACGCAGTTTGTGTCAATTTTTGATCAAATTCATTGTGAAAACCAAAAGACACACACTGTAATCAATCAAATTGATCACAAAATTAGCCTCATCACCTTAACTGATACACATTAAACTGAGCACGACGAGCATATTTATGAGGAATATTCTCAGAAATTTGGAGAGTTACCTTGTGATTCCAGTGGATTTCCTGTTGGATTCTCCATCTTTTCTCTGGAAACTTGTTTGATTTTGGAGAGTTACCTTGATAACTTGATGGATTTTGGCTGTAATCTAGGTTTTGTGTTCGTGTAAAACCTAGAGTTCGTGTTCGTGTTTGTTGGAATTCTACCGGAGGATTCTCTGAATTTTTGAAAGAAGATTTGGGAAGACTGATATTACGGTTTCTGCAACGGAATACTTTTGGAAAGTTTGAAGCTTCACTATTGAGCGCGTGTATGCAACGCAGTAAATTAGTAAAATCAAGCGCGTGTTTCCAAACGTCTCTTGCTGGGCTTCTACCTTGATGGACCGTGTAGTCCAGTGGATTTGATTTTTTGAACGACCCATGTGTATTCTCAATTCGCACGGTATAATTGATTCTCACCAGATCCGTTTTCTATATATGCCTCCAACTACTACCAGGAAATGCAAATTACCCATCACTTAAGCAATTTATGTGCATTGACCAATTAATCGAAGGGTGAAATCAACAAAGAAGCTGCAATTGTAAATCTATTACTAATTAATCGTTTAAATAGATCAACAACTATTACTTACATCACTTCTTTCATCTCCCTAACATTGACCGCCTTCTATAGAGCATCTTCATCACTTTCGATCTGCAATGAAGTAAATCATTTGTTTTTGTACCTCTACGAGTCACAGAAAAATTCCAAAATGAACAGCTTGCAAAGAGGTAGAGATGTTATAATAGCACACTAACCTTCCAAATCAAATTTTCCTATTTCACTTGTCCGTTTCAGAAAATTATGTCTCCAAGTTAGCCATTTCCAAGATTACAAATGAGTTTGCAAGATGGTGTTCTTCTTATTCACACGTAGAAAAGAATTAAACGCAAGATGAGTATTGTAGCTATGTTTGCAAGATGAGTATCGAAAAACAGAAACAATTTAGTTCCATCAGATTATAGAAACCAGTTAGACGCAGTTCAATTCAACTTATCAATTCAGAAACCAATTCAGCTTATCAATATCTAAACATCAGATTATCCAAAAACAATTCAGCTCATATTATAGAATCAATTACAGATGCAGCCAGTTACAGTGACAATATCAATTAGTTCAGCGTGTATGACACTATAACAAATTCAAGATTCACAAGAACAAATTAAAGAAGAGCAGAGGGGAGACTTTACCTGAAAGATGAGAGGCGATAAACGAGTTGTGACATGAGGAGCAGGACTACCGGAGAATGCTTGGAGTTATATTGTGAGTGCGAGCCAGGAGAGACTGAGCCACCTGCGAGTGCAGGGAAGTCACTTTTGAGGTTCAGTAAGAGCTTCTTGCAACAACAAATTTTAGCCAAGTTTCAGTCCAAACTTGAAAATAGAATTCCTTCATGATAAAAAATATCAGACACAATGTACATTACGGGACAACATATAAATTAATTAACCAATTTCCTATAGAGGAAGTATTAAGCTAAAAACAGGTTCCTGTTTTTAGCTTTAGTAACTGAAATACATACCTTGAGTGAGGTCAATAAACGAAATTCAATACTAATGATGTAATGCTCACCTATAAATCAATTCATCAGAAGTTTTAAATCAGTGAGACGTGGGAAGTGACCAACCTATATTTCTCTACATCATTCTGTAGCACCTTGATTGCCTCAATCACAATCAAACCATCAATGATGGCATTTTTTGTTGCAACAACATGGATAATATTCCCTGCTATACCTTAGCTTCGAACAGACATGACCACAACTATCGGTATTTGCAGCTGCAGTGACAAATTCCACAGCTAGCTGATCATCTTTGTCAAAACAAACATGACCAATTTCCTGCGACAGTGATTGCAACATGTGGTTATGGTGGATGCAGCCTCAGAAATATATGTTGTTTAATCAAAGGAAAATTCCCCACTTAAAATACTTTTCATCTCATCAAACCCATTGATATTACCTTCTCTCTTTTTGTTGAAAAAAGCTTTAGTTCTTGTAAGAGTAACTTCGAATTTTCTGCAAGACTCCAAATCTCCTGTGGGTTTTTCAGCCCAAGTGATGTCATAGCAGAAACTGAGGATGAATCATTCTCAGGAATACCAATATACTCGTTCCCATTCTGTTGCAAATCATAGTGCATCTCTAAAATATATAGGCTTTGGTCTGGTACGGTTCTACCACGTCTCTTCATTGGACAAAGCAGACTCAATATTATATCCAAATACATGATCATAGATTCTCTTCCCGTAATGCTCAATATTTTCATCGTCTTTACGTTCAAAGACATCTTCGACATCCGTTGAGGAGCTAGCAGTATCACTTGAGCGCACATTAAGACCATTTTCACGGTTCTTGTCACCAAATAACTTGGCAAAAAGTAGTTCCTTTGCCCATACAATGCAGTGAATAAGCTACAACAGAGGCATCAAACCAGCAATAAGGATGATACATAGAGATAGGTTATACAAAATAGACTCACCAAAAGAAAATTTTAAGATGATTACATCAAACATAGTAGAAAAAGTGATGCTGCAACCATCAAAGTTTACCTTCGATGGAAAAAGTGATGCACACTTTGCGAATCTGCCTATGCTTGAGATTATTAACAGCGAGGCCAGCATTGCACACTTGGAGTTAGAGTTGGAAGCCATGATATTGTAGATAGGAGAAGAGTAGGGAGGGGGATACAATAATATGGAACAAATGGCAGGAAAGGTGTGTATATATAAAATATATAATGAAGAACAATGACAGGCCTAGAAGAACAGGAAAATGAAACGGGCAAAAATAATTAATGGGGGTAAATTCCAGCAATAAATGAAATTAAAACCAGATGATACCGCTGTCATTAAGAGAATGAACTCACATTAAGTTTGACAAGAAATTTTAAAGAAAGATGAAACCGCTATGAGGATATTCTTCTTAGCCTGCTCCTCCCGCCCAAAGGAAAAACAAAAATATAAGAAAGATAACCCTAAAAACACCGCAACAACATACTGTATTAGCGAGGTTGTTACTTACTTAAAGGGAGAGGAAGGGGACTCTGCTATGGTGCCAAGAGCCTTGATGGGTGGAAATGACCATGGAAGGCCCGAATATTTGATCTCAAGATATATTATCATTTCACACGATTACACTATGTGGTGTTTTTGTGGTTTTCAATATTTTTACTGTAGGCTTAATACTTTACAAGCATTCCAACTATCCTATAAATGTATGACAGGATTGTTGAGTATGGAATTTTCAAATTCTGTAGATAATTGCTAGAGCAAATCAGCTGGCAGAGTGAGCAAACGATTTTGTGATGAGTTTCTGCAAGATAGTACTCTCAAAGAAAATGGTTAATACTCTAGCTTCTTACTGTATAAGTTTAGGACTATTATGCTTTTCTACTATGAACACACTAAAAAGGTAGACATGGCATGAATTTTAATTAAATTTGGTTTGTTTTTTTCTTAAGGTTGAACCAATTCCACGGGAATGGAATAGCTTGAAAACAAAAATACTAATCCTAACTTCATAACTTAGTTTTTTAGCTGTGATCTTCTCACCCCAGTCGTCGCTGTGATCTTCATATCCTAAGCTGACTATGCATTATTTGGCCTAATCCTTGCTTAATTTAATCATCTGATAATTTCTACCTTGTAATCACTTGCTCAGGGATAAAAACAACAATTAAGAATTGAATCGCTTGCTTCCCTTCAGAAAAGCATCAAGAATGTCTTGCCTGTATCTTGTTTGATTTAGCTGTGATCTTCTCACCCCAGAATGTCTTGACTGTATCTTGATGAACAATTTTGTGTTGCTGAAGGTGTTACAATAACTGAAAGAAAAAGCTTTGAAGCGAGCGAAGCTGAAAGTGTAAAACAGACTGCAAAAACTTCATTGAAAAGTGAAAGCTCTTGCTTATAAACCAAGTACAGAGAACAATTACACATCAGGCTAAATAATACCCCGTAAAACAACAAATTAAGTCATAAAACGACTCCAAGTCAATTTGTGTGTACATGTACTCAAACTCCTCATATGGAAGCATAGAGTGTTTCTTGAATATTATTAGGTTCTGCTCCCAAAAATCACAGCTTTATCATGAAAACATGAGTGCGTCATATCCTTCGCCGCCAAATTCTTCATTCCGGGGCTGATCAAATTGCCAAGCAGCTAGCCAATGGAGTATGTTTTTAGGTGCGTTGACCTCTTCATCGCTCTCACAAAAAGCGATTCCGGGATCTCCGCGTGTGCTTTTCTCACGGGTATTGCGTTTGAAGGGACAATTTTTGTGGATGAGAGCAGAGAAAGACAACTCACAAATCAAAGTGAGAGCAGAGGGGAAAAATTTGAAAGAAAAGGGGATGAGAGCAGTGGCGGATATAGAGCACAGAATCCGTCAGGGCTGGCTTAAATTTTACTCGATTTGTTTGCAACTATATCAACTATTTTCAACCAATAAGATTATAATTTTTTTACAAATGATCAGTTATGTTGTATGAAAACATCAACATAAAAATTTCATTACAATAAACTTTTACAAACATCAATTTTTCAAATAATATTAATATGGCATAAATTTAGTTAATTTACAAAGATCAAGAATAGAATGCGATGTTAATACATTATCCATAAATCAAGAATAATTGTGATTATGAATAATCTATTCTTAATAAAGTCGTAGATACATTCACAAAACCTAAATTTATTGAAGATGAAACAATAATACTGTAATAGCTAAAACTAAAATCAACCAGTAAAACAGGCCAACCACAAATCATCATAAATCATTTCTAACTAAGCTAGAATGGCCAATCAATATAAGGTGTAAGTTATCAAACTAAACCCAAAAAATCTCTCTGCCATACGTAGAAGAATGAGTTGAAAAAAGTGATCTGAGCAAAGCAAAAAAGTGGGCACTTTATTATTATTTAATTAGGAATAGTGTAGCATCCTCATTTAACAAAACGAAGCGTTTAGACTTGATAAAATATTAATTGTTTAATGAAATTGAAAGGAGGTCCTCTTCATCTTCCCCATCAAACCAGTCCAGATCTGGTTTTCACCTGGTGTGATGGCCGTAAGTCTGTAAAACTGATGGTGCCGAGGGGGCTCGAAGTTTCTGATAAGCAGCTCGTCGGAGGTCCGTGGGGGCGGCCGCCCACACAACCCCACCCCTGGATCCGCCACTGGATGAGAGCAAAGATGATTTAGGGTGTGAGAAGCAGAGAACATTGGGGAGCATATAACGGTGAGAGGAAGACAAAGAGATGAGAATGGAAGAAGGGCGAATGAAATTGAAATGATAGGGTTAGGAATTGAATGTAGTACCAATTTCATTCAATTTTGGCACTCGACAACCATCTTTTATATAGATAAGATAAGATTGTTTGTGCAAACATCCATTCTCGTATATATTCCCCACTAATTACGCAGATTAAGACCCAACAATCAAATTATTCAGACACCTTAAATACTCCAGTTTTTGGCTAAATACCCCAAAACTGTAATGTTTTTTAAGTTTTTGCATCACTTTTTTAAGTTATATGGAAATACCCCTTTGCTGACGTGGCAATTATAACAGAGTTGTCAACAAATTTTTTAACAGAGTTGTCAACAAATTTTTGATCAGAGCTGTCAACAATTTTTTTATCAGAGTTGTCAACAAGAATAATAAGTTGTCAACACCAATAATAACCCTTTGCTGACGTGGAAATTATAACAGAATTGTCAACAAAATTTGTCAACAAATTTTTTAACAGAGCTGTCAACAAAAATTTTAACAGAACTGTCAACAAAAATTTTAACAGAGTTGTCAACAAGAATAATAAGTTGTCAAAATGACTAAATAAGTTGTCAACCCAACTAAATAAATTTTTTACATGACTAATAAACGGTCAACAACATACAACATGAGTAATATTACAAAATTTTCAATATTATCAACACTTTACAAAACTTGTCAACACCACTAAATTACATTGTCAAAATATTCATTAATTTGTCAACTTACTGTCAAGACTATTCATTAATTGTCAACTTACTGTCAAGACCTTTCTTTTGGCATTTGCTCATGGCTCTTCTTGGAAATTCTAGGTAGCCCCTACTCCCTGACACGATATTGCACATCAACTCAAAACTCAAATTAATGAATAGTCTTGACAGTAAGCAAATCTCAAATGACAGTAAGCAAATCTCAAATTCCATGTATTTTCTCATGGCTCTTCTTGGAAATTCCACGCAGTCCCTACTCCCTAAAATTTGAATTTCAAATCTCAAATTCAAGCACAACCTACAACCTATGCACTCATCGAACTCCTCTCTGGTTATAAGTCCAGCCTTGACTATCTTATCGAAACGAGCCTCGACCTTGGTCCATGAATCTGAACCGGTCGTTTGGCTGATGAGCCAGAGTCCTTTCAAAGCCCTCTGCGCGCAGGACCGATGTCGGACCGGCAATTCGACGTCGTCGCTGCAGAATTTTCAAATCTCGAGGACGACGATTTCTTGAGGCGACAACTCTCGAGGAATCTATTTGAAGCAGACGAGAAGCTTCTCGCAAGAGATCCAGCGAATCCAGTGGTTTGCGGAAGTCAGAGTGAGGACAATGTTGCTTTCGTCAACCAAGCCATCACCGCTAGCACCGGAAAATCAACGGGACCAGATCTTAGAAAAGAGGAGGAAGAATTTGAAAAGATGGTGAATGGATTACCCGGAATCAGATTTAAGGGGAGGACTGAGGAGGAAGAAGAGGAAAGGGGACCAGATCTAAAACGAGATGTCAAGCAGCGAACGAGATGTCAAGCAGCGAACGAGATGTCAAGCAGCGCGTGGACGTAAATGAGGGGAGGAGAGGGGTAGAAACTTATAAGTTAATTAAGGGATGCAGTAGCTTATATTATTGTGCCCAATAGGGCATTGGACACAAATAGTTCCTTAAATACTTGTATATATCGGAGAACGAGACATAAATAAGACCCAAAATGGGCTAAGTAACCCTTTTAACAATGTTTTGTGAAGAAACTAATCCTTTTTATACAAGGAAAGCAATCTAACATTTTCCTTTTACAATCTGTTACACGCGCGTCCCCTTCCTCTCCTTCCCTTCCCTTCCCTGCCGAAAATTTCTCCCTCCAGCTTCTCCTCCATTAACGATCATCTACGTTCTCCTTCTCCACACGGATTTCCTTCCTCTGCTGTCATCCTCGCACTTCCTCTGCATTTGGAGCGAGAAAGCTCGATCCTTCCCGCTTCTGTCAACTCCTCCGAGCCGCAGCAAACGCCTCCACCAGGAAACTCGAAGCCAGGCTTAATCTCGGTTCGCATCGACTGAATTTGGTGGTTCGAATCAAATTTTCTGGTAAGTGAAATGAAGCACGCTTCGCGCGCTTCATAAGAGCTCTCTCGCGGTAGATTCTGGAATGAAATTCAAGGTTTGACATCATCAAACTAGCAAAGCATCAATCTTCCGTCTCGATATAAGAAACTTCCTACTGCATATCCAATTCAAGGTAAAATTCAAACTGTCATCATATAATTACATGAATGTGAATGCTAAAACACACGAAATAATTAAATAAAACTGTGATTTTAAAGACTTTCTGTATTTTTGATGACAAAATGTTGTTAAAAAAAGGATTTTGGTGGACAAATAAGATGAAGAACAATGATTGAATAAAATAATGAAAACTGGATGACAGAGTGTTGATGAATATAGATGAAACTGATGAATGTTGATCCTGATGACAATATGATGCTCATATAGAAAGTTGATGACATAAATATTGAACTTAGATTTAAAAAAGTAAATGTGATGACAGTTTGATAAATAGATGATGTGTGTTGGATGACAGTAATGCAGAATGTTGATGGATTATATGACATAATATAACAATTCAGGAATTTAAACAGTGATGACAGAATGTTGATGGATTACATGATGAGTGTTGGATGACAAAAATAAGATGACAGTATTGTTGTTTAAGAAAAGGAGTTGATGACAGGATTTAGAATTTAAAATTATAATATTAGGTATGATGTCAGATTGAAAGTTGGATTCAGTACAATTCAGGAATTGTAGAGTGATGATAGAATATAGATGAAACTGATGAATGTTGATCCTGATGACAATATGATGCTCATATAGAAAGTTGATGACATAATATTGAACTTAGATTTAAAAATGTAAATGTGATGACAGTTTGATAATTAGATGATGTGTGTTGGATAACAGTAATGCAGAATGTTGATGAATTAGATGACATAATATAACAATTCAGGAATTTAAATTTAAAATATTAGGTATGATGACAGATTGAAAATTCGATTCATTACAATTCAGGAATTGTAGAATGATTACAGAATGTTTATGAAGACAATAACATGTGCTATACAGGTACAAAATGAATATTCTAACTGTATGTTGGGGAGGAGACTGGAAGATGAAAGATGGTTCGAATGCTTATGTTGGGACATTGATTTCAAAAGCATTTGTAATCGACATCAACATAGGGTTGGATGGTGCAAAGGATACCATTATTCAAAGGTTTAATCTGAAGACACAAGCACATGAAATTGAGTTGTCGCACTTGAATCCTTTCCAGAAAATTCAGATACCATATATTGTAGAGACGGACGAGGACTTCAATTGTTTCATTGAAATCAACAAATTAGAGAAGGTGCAATGGAGTGTGCCTTTGTATGTGACAGAGAGAAAAAAGAAGAAGACAACTAAAACGACAGTAGTGAGGGAAAAAAACAGCCTTGTTCCATTTCAAAATGATTATGAGATGGAAGGTGGGAGTGAGGTAATTAGTTGTGAATCAAGGGACAAAATTACTGAATGGGGAGAAATTATGGAGGGTGATAGTCCTTCTTATGAAGACTACACAGGGTTCATCCATATTGGACAGATTTTTGACTCAAAGGAGATGCTCAAAGTTGCCATTAGGAAAGTCGCTATGAGGGAGAACTTTGTGTACAAAGTATACAAGTCAACCCCTGATTTGTTTACTGTTAAGTGTGCAGATGAGAACTGCAACTGGGGGCTGAGGGCAATGGTGTTGAAAGACACACATTTCTTTGAGATAAGAAAGTATAGAGAAGAACACACATGCTCTTTTGAATTTAGATGTGAAAACCAGTGCAAGCCAACATACAAGATGGTTGGAGAGCAGATTAAAACAAGGTAACAAAACATATTAGCAAAATAGTTATGGTCTTATACAAACACATTAATATTGAAAGATGACAGTTTGGATGATTTATTGTGTGTGTAGGTATGAAGGGGTGAAAACTGGACCGAACCCTAAAAGTATCCGGAACGACATGAGGAAAGAACATTGTATGGATGTGAGCTATTGGAAGGCTTTGAAGGCAAAGGAATGGGCACAAAATTTGATTAGAGGAACACCACAAGAAAACTATGGAATGTTGCCTATATATTGCCACATGATCAAACAAGTCAACATAGGCACATACACAAAGCTAGAGGTTGATGACGAAAATTGCTTCAAGTATGTGTTCATAGCACTAGGAGCAACAATAAGAGGATTTGATCAAATGAGAAAGGTATGTAGACATACCTTGCTATACTTGATGACATATAATGATGCTGGTTAAATAGAAATATATTACAAAATATTATTACACCATAATCTGGAAAATTTGGCATATAAAAAAATGATGACAGTTTTGATACAATAACATTCTTCAAGATATTAATTTGCTTTATAACATACTTTTGATGTAAGTGAAATGAAGCGCGCTTCGCGCGCTTCATAAGAAATATAAAAAAGATGAAATCTTACAATAGATAGACTAAGGATGACAATATGTGTTGATGACAGAATTTTAAAATAAGGTAAAAGCATGACAGGATGAATGAGGACAGTGTTTGAAAATATATTAAAAACATTAATGATGACAGTATTTGATGAGTGTATAATTACAAAAAAATCTCAAAAATGTGTATTGCTCAGATTATGTGTTGAAGGATGCATGATGACAAATTTTGATGACATTTTTATTTGACAACAATGTTTGATGACATAATTCTTAAAGGATGCATGATAACAGTGTATGAAAAGAAAATATAAAAAATACAATAAATAGTACTATATTTCAAAGGGTTTGTAACAAAAATATATAAAAAATGACTGTTGATGACAGAATACTTCTGTTTTGAAGGTAATCATGGTGGATGGAACACATTTGCATACAAAGTACAAAGGACACCTATTGATTGCAACTGCGCAGGATGCGAACCAACAAATTTATCCATTGGCGTATGCAATTGTTGATTCAGAAAATGATGGATCTTGGACATTCTTCTTCCAACAGCTTATCACAGTGATCCCTAGTTCACAGGAATTGGTGATTGTGTCTGATAGGCATCTAAGTATTATAAAGGCAGTGGAGAGCATTTATACATCATCAAAGCATTGTGTGTGTAGAAGACATGTTCATCAAAACCTCAAGACAAGGTATAAGGACAGGGGTGTGCACAAGCTCTTCACTTTGGCTGCAAACAGCTATACAAAAAGGGAATTTGAGGAGAACTTCAAGAAGATATGTGCAATTAATCAGGAAATGGGGGATTACTTGGTTATTTCCAAATTAGAGAAGTGGGCAAGATCACACTGCAAAGGAGACCGATACAACATAATGACTACAAACAATTCAGAGACCATCAATAAGGTCCTACTAGAGGCTAGGTCATTTCAGGTTGTTGCCCTATTGGATTGTGTTTTAGAAATGCTGATAAGATGGTTCGTTGAAAGGCGCATCAAAACAGAAGAAGCGCTGAGCAAAGTGGTGCCACCAAACATAGAGGAAATTCTTCAAAAAAGGCATAAACTGTCCAAGAAATATGAAGTGAGGGCATTGAATGGGTTCCAATACCAGGTGATAGGAGGAGATTTCTATGGAGTTGTCGATTTGCAAAAAAGAAGCTGCACTTGCAGAGTGTTTGATCTAGATCATATTCCCTGTGTACATGGAATGGCAGCAATGCAGAAAGAAAAGGTGAAAGTGACAGGATTTGTGAGTGACTACTATAGATTTGAGAATTGGATGAAATCTTACAAGGAGACCATATATCCTGTGCCTAGGCAAACTGAAGAAATGATTCCAGAGGAGATAATGAACATACAATGCCTACCTCCCAAGCTAGAGAAAAGAACAGGGAAACTTAAGAAGAAGAGAATACCGTCTGAAGGTGAGTTCCCAAATCATAGCAAGAGGAGGTGTGGACCAAGAAGACCCGCAAGATGCAGTCTATGCGGATCCACTGGACACAACAGAACATCATGCATGAACAAAACCCCAGAAGCTAGAAGTTCACCTTTTGTTCTAGAATAGTTTGATTACATTGATAAAAAATACTATTACACATATATAGTTTGCATTACTGTCCTATTTTAATTGATTTGAACAAGTATTTTGGATGACATAGCACATGGTCATTGCAATAAATAAAAATTGTTGAACAATTGGATGAATATATTAAATACTTAGTTGTTTTGCATCAAAAAAGCTCACAGATGAAGGTAGATGACATATAAGAGATGATGACAGTTGAATAATCATCAACTCATAAAATTGTCATCAAGGTTTAACACAAACTTATGAGAAGTGAAAAAATTCAAATGATGACAGATGCCAAAAATATAAAGAGATATCTGATTAAAAAGTTGATGACAATTTAAATAATTGGCCTATAAGTCAAAATGATAACTCTGTCATCCGTGATGACAAAAGTATATGATATCATAACATATTAATAAACACATGGATTTAAAAGATTGAGAAATTTAGAGCATTAGATTACAGACAAAAAAATAAATGACAACATCCATATCTGTCATCGGAAGCAAAACGGGAATTCATTCTTTAATTGCATGAGTTCAACACAATAAAGTGAAGTTACATTGATGAAAGATCATAAAGGAAAATACTAATCCCATAGAAAAGGAACACAACAACTCTCAGATAAGCCATAAAAACCACAAAGAATCCATAAGTAGATGACAGAGAGACATAAAGAGCTAAGCTCTTTTGACAACCCTAACCAGGTACACAAGCATACTAGCACTTCTCCCCCTCACTTCAAATAGGAGACCTTGATCCTTCTTTATTTTATTGTCTGCAACAAACTTCCTCCAGCCTTTACCAAACCTATAGCAATTGTTTGGGTTCCCATGGTCACTGAATTTCACCATTACATCCCAAACTTGTTCTTTGTCTTCAAAAGCCAAGAAAATTTCCTTATCTTTGAACTCCTTGAGATATTCATTGGCATGGTCAAAAGGGATTGGCTGAAATATATAAAACTGAACCATATTAAAATTTGAAAGAAAACAGATAAAGAAATTAGGCAATAACATAAAGCATGAAGATTTTTACCAATCTACAATCATGTTCAACCATTGACCTCTGCATCTCAACAAGAAAGGTCTCATCCCAGTTGATTTCATCTGCCATTTTGAGGATAGAACTGCACAATATCGAATTTTGAGTGTTGGGAGTGTGTGGGATATCTGGAATGAAGATGAGCATATATATAGAGGAAAGGACTTAGGGTTGCAAAGAATACATTAAATTGGTCAAACACATTTAATGCTATTGGTTGTTAGGTGACCAACACACAAACTCAAAACTTTGAATTAACCTCCCAATGCATTAAATTGAGGATGTTGGTTTCGAAATTTTAAAATAACATGCATTAGGGTTCACCAGAAAAAATTCACAAAATAAGGCTGGATGAATGATGATGACAGATGAAGGCTGATGACAAAAATATTTTCGAGTGTATATAACTGCCATCAAAGAATTATTGGATGAATATATTAAATACTAAGTTGTTTTGCATCAGAAAAGCACACAGATGAAGGTAGATGACAAATGACAGTTGATGACAGTTTAATATCATCAAACCATAAAATTGTAATCAAGCTTTAGCACAAAATTATGAGAAGTGAAATGAAGCACGCGTAGCGTGCTTCATAAAAGATAAATAAAAATATTAAAAATCAAATGATGATAGAAAACATAATACAATAAGAAATCTGATTAAAAAGTTGATGACAACTTAGATAATTGGCCGATAAGACAAACTGATAACTCTGACATCAGTGATGACAAGTATATGAAATCATAACATATTATTTAAACATGGATTTAAAAGATTCATAACTTTATAACATTAGATTACAGATGAAAAAATAAATGACAATATCAATATCTGTCATCAAAGCAAAAATAGGAATTGATTCTATTATTGCATAAGTTCAACACATAAAGTGAAGTTACATAGATGAAAAGACCATAAAAGGAAAATACCAATCACATAGGAAAAGGACACAACAACACTCGGATAAGCCATAAAAAGCACAAAAGTCCATAGCTAGATGACAAAGAGACAAAAAAGAGGCTAAGCTGTTTTGACAACCCTAACCAAGTACACAAGACTTCTATCACTTCTCCCCATCACTTCAAATAGGAGAGTTTGATCTTTTTCTATTTTATTGTCTGCTACAAACTTCCTCCAGCCTTCACCAAACCTATAGCAATTGTTTGGATTCCCATGGTCACTGAATTTCACCATTACATCCCAAATATTTTGTTTGTCTAACATAGCCAAGATGATTTTCTTATCTTTGAACTCCTTGAGATATTCATTGGCGTGGTCAAAAGGGATTGGCTGAAATATATAAAAACTGAAGCATATTAAAATTTGAAAGAAAACTGAAAAAGAGATTATGCAATTCCATTAAAGGATGGAGATTTTTACCAATCTACAATCATTTTCCACCATAGACATCTGCATCTCAACAAAAAAAACACTCATCCCAGTCGAAATCATTTTCCCAGTCGATATCATCTTCCATTTTGAGGAAAGAACTGCACAAACTCGAATTTTAAATAAAAATGAGTGCCATTGAACTAACAACAAAAGAAAAAATTGAAAAATAAAATACTTGCCTTGTAAACGATTGGATATGTGGAGGTATACAAAAAAAAGATGAAAAGGGAGAATATGGGATATCTGGAATGGAAGATGAGGATATATATATAGGAAAGGACTTAGGGTTGCAAAAGAATACATTAAATTGGCCAAACACATTTAATGCTATTGGTTGTTAGGAGAACAACAACCAAACTCAAACTTTGAATTATCCTCACCAATGCATGTTGGTTTCGAAATTTTAAATTAACATGCATTGGGGTTCACCAGAAAAAATTAAAAAAAATCCCAAAATAAGGCTGCATGAAGGATGATGACAGGAACACTTGATGACAATATATTAAGTGAAGATAGAACTGTCATCAACATTGACATAGAACTGTCATAAAATATTGACACAATGAGTGAGATAGAATGATGCTTTAGATCATTCTGATCAACAATCAGTGATGACAATGATCTAAAAGTAAAATAGGTACAAAAAGCATGACAGTGTAATAAAACTTTTTTGTCATCTGGATGACAGTATGATAGAATCACAATCATTAAAAACTATATATAGGGGACAACCATAATACACTTTATTTAATTTGTCATCACTAAAATAAGATTGCAAAACAAACTGTCATCATTACAAACACTGGAGTACAAAAAGGCACACATTATCCCAAATTGTCTTACACAAGTGAAACAAACACTGTCGTCCAGTATATCACTATTAACAAAGTTTTACTGAAAGTGAAAACACAAAGCTGAATCAATTCTACAGCTTTTTACGATTAAGAGGAAGAGGCTTCCAGACAATCTCTTGGTGAAATAGCTCAATTGCCATCTTCTCCCTAAGTGCCCTCACATGATCGTCATCCAGCTCATCCAAGGAACTCCCAAATGCAAATGCTTCAATGTACTTTAATGTAAAGAGACCGCAATTACCACTGAAAACCAAAAAGAAAACATAAAAATAAAAATGGTTATGCAGTGTAACATTGAAAAAAAAAATTACATCAGAAATAAGAATAAGTTAAGAATAATATGCTTCAAAAAAAAAATGAATACATACCCTTTGTCTTGGGGGAGAGTACAATGCCTAGTGAGAGTAAAATCATTGTCTAGGTTCCCAAGGTGATTGAACATCCCACTTCTGTTTAACAAAACAGGGAGTAATTTGCAAAGAGGCTCAAGACATTCAATAATGAATTCATCCTTGTAGAAACTAGCTCTCGAATCAGTGAAATTTAAACAGTCCATAACAGTAATATGCTTCTTAACCAAGTCTATCTCTAGAGCAACCCAATGTTCGCCATTGATATTAAATGGTGAGTAAACCCTTGAGACGCCATTAGCCCACGATTTCCCATAGGCTGGTGGATGAGCACCAGAAAAGTAATCAAGATGGAAATTAAGGTTGTAATCTATACCAGACAACACCTTCTCAAGACATTGGGCGTTCATCCTACTAAACCAAACCCAGTCCAGAATAACTACATCCTTGAATATTTCTCCCTCATCAAATATTCTTTTCCTCATGAAATATAGGGCTTCAGATAAATGCTGGAAAACAGAAAAGAATTCTAGCATTTATATTCAAATACATAAATAATAAAAATTTAAAAAAACTGGTTTCAATGATAAAACACTTACAACGTCATCGAACCAAGCATTCTTCCTAATCAACTTCTGGAAAAAGGGCTTGGAGAGGCTAATATCATTCCCTTTTATAGTGGCTTCTTCCTTGCTGCAAAAAATGAAGAGGAGAAAAAAAATGTCATTAGACAATATATGTCATCATTCAAAAACTGAAAATAAACAATACCAAAATATCATGATAAAGTGCTTGATGACAAATGTATAATAGGTCAAACAAAAAATTATGATATCTAAACATAGAAAATATGATGACAATGTCTTGATAGTTTAGATAATAAAGTGCTGGATGGCAAGATTGATGACACAAATGTCATCAAAACCTAAAAGTGTTTGATGCCAGGATTGATGCTAGGATTGATGACAGGATTGCATCAATCACACTTGGAACACAAAATTGATGACAAGTTTAAGCTAAGAATTAAAATAATATAATAGATATGACAGAATAATGATTTGATGACAAAATAATGATTAGAAAATTAAAGCTAAAAACAAATACAACATACCCATCTTTTAGCCATGAATAGAAGACCAAGCGATCATCGTATTCATAGAAAGAGTACGCTGGTCTGGGAGGCATACCAATGGCTTTAGTTGGCACTGCGAAGGGGCTTAGAAGGACAGGGCTAGGATGACCTACCCTAGAAGACTTTCTTACCAACTTGTCATCGGGAGCCACATTGTCATCAGGAGCCACATTGTCTTCAGGTGCCTCATTGTCATCGGATTCAAAATTGTCTTGAGATTCCATGTTATCAACATCAAGACATTCCCCTTTATCAACAGGATTGACTGGAAGATCTACCACAGAATCTACAACTTCCAACACCTCCTCAGGAATGACAATCTTGTCATCATCAACCATATCAACCTTGTCATCATCAACCATATCAACCTTGTCATCATCTGGGATGACAACCATGTCATCAGCAATCATATCTATCTTGTGTTCATCTGGTATGACAACCTTGTCATCATCAACCATAACTGCCTTGTCATCCTCTAAGTTGACCAATTTGTCATCCACAAACATTGCATCACCACTTTCTGGTTCAAATACAATAGGAGGTGTAAGGAATGCATTTTGGGACCCAGATGGAATCACTAGAAATCCAGAATCACCTTCACGAACAAACAAGTCAACATTGTTGCAATCTGATTTACTGTCATTATCTACAACAGCTACCTCTTGATCCTTTGATTCCTTGGGGATATCCAGAGACTGCCTCAGGGTTAAACCAAGGGATTGAGGAATATTAGACTCACCCACACTGTCTTCCTTGGAAATATTTTCAGACCTAGGCTTGCAATTAGATTTTGACTTCTCAGATGACGAAAACAAAAGTTTTTCAGTACCTTCAGCATGACTGTCTACAGATTTATTTGAGTGATTACGCTGAACAGGGAGAGAAGATGGGCCACCAATACTGCCCTCAAGATTAAGCTCAACAGTGGCAGAGGGAAGCACAGACTTTCCAACACTGTCAACCATATTTTTTACACCAATTATCCTCGCAGAAGCAGCAGAATCATCAAAAAGTCCACAAGCTTCCTCCAACACCTTAAAATTGTTGGGGATTGGATCAGTTGGAAGAGGAGTTGTTTCGGCTTTGTTGGCTCTTACTGACGAAATGAAAGTCTCAATGAGGCTCCCAATGTCCACTAGCTTTTTGAACACATCCTCTAGCTTCAAGGTGTGGCCAGTAACTGTCCCTTGAACATCAGCCATCACAGTGCACATGTGATCCACCTTCTTGCTCAGATCTGAAATCTTCTCAGAGGAGTCATTGTTCAAACCTTGAGGAATGGTTGAGTGGCCTTGAAATGGTGGGGAGTTTGGTTCAAAAGGAGCACTCTTGGGATCAAACCTTCTTGAATCTGTCTTTGTTTTGGCACTAGATGATGACGAAGCTGATGCTTTTGCATTTGAGGGCAAACTCTTGGATGAACTGCCTCCAGACAACCTTGAATTCAAGCTCCGAAGCACACTGTCAACCGCAGCTTTTACATTTGGCACCGGGTCCCTCATAGGGAGCACACTAGTGGGAATTGGCTTAGTTGTTAGAAGAACAGATCTCTTCCTAGGGGATCTTCTCAACACCAATGCTGATTTTGTATTGCAAACCTTCTTGCCCTTTGGAGGTTGTCCTAAGAGAAGGGTCTGCTTAAGAGAGGCTTTGTTTGTTGCGACAGTCTTCAATAACCGGGGAGATTGATTATTAGGCTCAGCAACCTTAAACTTTATCTTCAAAGTTTGGTTAGGATCCACATTGCGAGCCCTAGTATTCCTTAGGGCTGGAGCCTGATTGACAGTGTCGATTTTCCTTTTGCGCGTATAGACTCTAGCCTTTGGAATAGTAGCTGCAATCTCAGTGTTGAAGGATGCTTCTTTGTCAGCCTTCTCTTTTGCCACATTCAGAATATGCTCGGCAAATCCATCAAACAGTGCGTCGTCCCTTTCATCCAGAAAATTCAGATCCTTAAATCTTTCATGCTCAGAATATGGAGGATATCTACAATACTGAACATAAAAGAAGACAAAGATGAGATATAAATAAATGAGATATATAAAACAAAACTGAAAAAGATGAAGGAAGAAATGAATACCGGATTAATTTCTCTAACTTGTCTCGAAATTGCGCTAAACCAAATATTACCAACATCCTTGTTGAACCAACGAAGACAGTAAGGGATCTCTCTTGAACCAGCTGAAGTACAGTTTACAATATCCCGAAACTGAGGGAATGTTTCAAGAATCCAAACCTAAACAGATAGACAGAAAAAAGGATAAGCATGATGAAGACAGATACCATAATTGATGACAGATACAATAGTTGATGACAGATACCATAGTTAAAAGAATAAAACTAATTAAAAGGAAAATTAGATGCAGATACAATAGATGATGACAGAATGCTATAGAAAAGATTTAAAAAAATAATTTGACAGACAAGAAATGGAAGAATGTGAAATGAAGCGTGCGAAGCATTAACGATGAAAGAAATGTTGCGACATTGATTTCAAAAATTCATACAACCATAACATGAAGAACAAAAGAGGTAGCGAAGACAAAAAGTATGAAAAAGTATAAACAAACATGTCATGACAAACTTAAAAAGAATATTGGATAAAACTAGAAACATTAACTCAGTAATACAACATATAGTAAAGAAAACATGTCAGCAAAAAATATAAAAAGGGTAATTTAAAGAAATGATGACAGAATTATCTAATGGATAAAATACCTTTAAAGCTATGGGATATCCATGCAAGTAAATTGTTACTCTTGTGTCATGAGGACGCTCACCTTTCTCTGGCTTCCCTACGGTAGCTGCCTTCATCAAATACTCAATAGTTGTAGAGTACACTAACCTCCCCCATGGATACTTCCTAAACTCATCCAAATTTGTTGACAACTTGTAGAATTCAGAACGAATAGGCTGATTCGGTCGTTGAGGAAGTAGAACGCCCTCAACAATAAGAAGATATGCCAAACTCAGCTTCCTAGCTGGATTGGCCTCTATAACAAACAGTGCTAACAACTCTTTATATTTTAAACTTCTGACCCCAAATTCATCAATCATATTTGCATTTGGGATTTCAAAGTCGGTACAATCACGACAATCCAGCCCAGTAACAGCCGCAAACTCAGGGAGACCAAACCGGCAAACATGGCCTTTGACGTTGAACCACATTTCATGAAGTTTTTTTGTCTTCACTTGATGAAGGATAAAGTAGTAGAGCAGCTGAGATGACACCTTCAATTGGTCTGCCCAAGTAACAATAGGGGCAAAAATTTCGTTCCTTATTTCATATAGTCCATCAGCATCAAGATGTTCATCAATAATTTGAAAGACGTCCCAATTTGCGAACATATTAACTTGTGCTGACATATGCATGGATGGGGGGCAAACATATTCCACTTTCGAGATATCCATCTTAGATTAAGAAAGGAAAACAAATGAAAAAAAACTTTAATACAACATACAAGAAACTGTAATCATAATCTCAAAAACCATAAAAAACTATTGTCATAAAATTCATCAATAAAACAAAATATAAAGCACTAAACTGTCATCAAAGATAACTAATATAAATTATTAGAACAAAAACAAAAAATACTGTCATAAACAAGAAGAAAATAGACAATCAAATCCTAATATAGAAGATTTTGAAATCAAATCTAAAAACTTTTAAATAATTATTGTCATCAAATAGAGCAAAATACTGTCATCAAGAGTACTAAAAACTGTATTTGATCAAAACAAATTGTCATCCACATTGTCATCCGCATTTGAACAAAATGTGTTTGCCATCAAATATTGTAATGCACAAAAAATAAAATAGAGCAAAGAACATTGTAATGAAGGGGAAATCTGGATATTGATGACAAACACATTGTCATCAATAAATAGTATAATGCTGAGATCTCATTAAACAAGTTGTCCTCAACATAAAACACAAACAAACACATTGTCATCAAAACAAAAACATTGTCATCGCAAATAGTATATTACTAAGATTTCACTAAACAAACTGTCCTCAACATAAAAACACACACACAACACATTATCATCAAAACAAAAACCAGATTTATAACCAAACTAACTGTCATCGAAACTACAAAACTAACATAAATTACACGAAAACAACAATGAGAAAGAACAAATAAAACTAAATACCATACATATGATGACAAATACGAAAATTAAACAAACAAATCTGAAATCAACACATGCAAAGGGACAGACAAGTAAAAATCAAAGAGATACAGTAAAAAAAGTGCAATTAGCAAGGAGAACACACAAAAACAACACTGTAATCAAGTAGAAAAAAGCAAAATCGAAGAACAAAATCAAACTGTAAAACCTAAAAAACACAAAACAGAAGCAAAAACTGAACTAGATACATACCTGTGAGTGATTATAGATGAAATTGGCCGAAATTCTAACAGAAACAAAGATTCGAACAACTGCATTACACAAAAACAACAAATCAACGATGACAACCCTAATTTCTACAGAAATCAACCAAAAACGAAGAAAAAACATACCTGGAGATCGCGCGAGAGTAAGGAAGCTCGAAATCGAAGAGAAACGAGGAGAAATCGAGGCGAAATCGTCCGGAATGCTTGGAAGAGGAAGGTCGAGTGAAAGGAGAGAAAGAGGAAAGTAACGGGTTGGAAAAAAATGAGGGGAAAGGGGTGGGAGTTTAATTAGGAGGGGTATATATAATTTTCTATAAAAAATTTAATTAAAAAAGGGGAGGATTAGTTACCACTTTAGATTAGAAGGGATGTTATATTACACTCAAAGAGTGTAATAAAGGGCAAAGGGCCCCGTTTTGCGTAAATAAGAAGATGAGATGGGCCCATTACAAGGCCCACCAATCAAAATCCAGTCCATAGCAACTTACTCCTTACGACATCTCATCTTCCAAGGATCGACCACTAAAATAAAATTGCACGGTGTATAAGTAAGGGAAAGCAACGTTACATAATCAATAACTCGGCTTCAGACGTACGTACTGCATTATTACCAATTATCATGCAGTGTAGGAGAGGAAGATTGATAATAACACACATGTACCGACACTTGTATGATCGCTATTGGACGAGAGAATTACAGTTGTACGATGTCCGTTGGATTAATCTGATCATGATGGAATTGTCTTCATATGGAAAAACTGGCCATGGATCAACTGGATATAGTAGATGTCTACATAAAGCTGAGCAGAAATCGGCAAAGTTAAACTCAGTTTCATGTCATAGTTTCGTTGATATAGCTTCAAATGTGATCCTGCATATAAATCTTAGGATAAAATGAGTCAGCATATATAATGTACTTCTGCCCGGCATTCTATTACCTCTGTATTTTTGGATCATCCCAAGCACGGGCGGGCCTACATAGAGACCAGTGGAGGTATAGGCCCCCACTGACATTGAAAAATGAACGAAATTGCAGATCTTTTCAATACGAGTCAATGCATATAAAATTCATCAAAATCGGACATCGTTTGACCCCTGAAAACCCCAAAATACGAAACTCTCGTAGGTTGCAAACCACGCCGCCGCAATACAAGACTAGATGATCAATATGGCGTGTATAGAACTATTCGAGGTTAGGGACGCAACACGAGGTCTTCTTTTTAGTTCCTTGCACGTTTTTTCTTGTGTTGTTTCATTTTGAAACATCACAAACTACTTTTTCTTGTGTTGTTTAATTTTGAATAGTCACAAGATAGAAGAATATTTTTATTAAATTGATCTTTGTAAAAAATTCTACTAGATTTTTTTTTTAATTGTGTTGTGTAGAGTATTGAGTTGATGTAAATATTTTGTTTGTATATGCTTGATCCTTGATGTGAATAATATTGAGATGATTATCAGTATATATTGATTGTATATACGTTTGATTAAAATTATGTTAAATACTTATGCAATCAACATTTTTTTAGCCAAAACAAACCCCCACTGACTTGAAATCCTGAGTCCGCCAATGATCCTAAGTATTGTGCCACCATTCAAATTAAAAAGAGGCATCCCTACATTATATGTGAAAATATGTACCTACATGTTTGAAAATGATGCACATAAATTTTCAATGAAATGATGCACTTACACTCTTAGATATAATAACTCAAATCTTTTACTACTTAAAAGTCTATCTCCTTCTAATGAACACTGCATTTGGTAAGAAATTACATTTTTACCCTATTATAAATGTGGCTATGATAATATTATTTATTATTTGTGCTTATCAAAATACAAATGGTGGCAATGATGATATTACTTATAATTTGTGATTAACAAGATATACAGGAGTTGGATCAAGTACAAATGAGATTGTCCTACAATTATACGAATACATGCATATCCTTCTATATTCACATTGAAATTCTTTCACATTCACATGTACATGCAGACATGTACATGTATTAATTTTCCTACATTGTCAAAGACATGCATATATCTGCGAATGTACGTGTATTTATGTTTGTATGTGAAAAAATATTCATGTGAATTTTTCATTCGTATATTTTTACAATAAGAATCATTTTCACATTAATTTTTTTTTTTCAAATACAAACAACTAGCTAAATGTATGATCTCAACCATCAAACATAGGTCTCAATTTCTATTTTCACAAAAAAAAAACATAGGTCAACTTCATAGTGTAATAACACACTCGTATTTTGACTCTAATTCTTTTACTACTTAAAAAGTCAAGATGGCTCAAATGAATAGTAACTTTCATATAAAATTACTTTTCTACCCTCAAAATTAACTTTAGCTAAGTCACTCACTAGGTTTAATGCTCTTGTCCCTATCAAATCTTGTCGACAAAGTTGGCTAACTACCCGGTGCTAGCGGCAATTGCGGAGGGAGTGGATGCTCACGAGCTTGGAATTGGGGATGCCGAGCCAATAAAAGTTGAAGCCAGTGCTCCATTATTTTCCCTCGACGATGGAAGAGGGGGAAGAGCATGTGGCTATCAAGACCGCTCTGACGCCGACGATGGAGGAGGAGAAGAGAGGTAGAGTTTTTATAATTGATTTGTCAAAATTGGAGTTTGGAAACCAAAGTTCATATTGAATTTTTTTTTATTTAGTTTACTTAATTTTAAATTCCTAAATTAGTGTAGTGGCTTACTTGCATGCTAATGTTTATATGTGGATGAGCGGACTTGGGATAAGAAAAGTAGCTTTTGTATACGAAGCTTATAAATGGAATACTTTGCATAGTAATCCATGTTCATAGTACGTGGTGATATGTACGTTTACTTTGCTGCAATTCAATATCATTAGTTCTCACTACAATCATTTGTATGACCTCATAAACTTTAAGACTTGTGCATTTTCATTTGACTGATGTTCTGATGTAAATCTCTTTCGCTGATACTTTTTATAAAAAAATTCTACATAAATAAACATACCTATAGAAGTTAGAAGAAATGCAGGATCATAACATAGACTCCTCCAACAATTTTATATAAAAAATGGAGCATTTTTCAAATCGTGCTTGTTATTTTTTTAAATAGATTTGTTTCCTGAAAAGATGTATATCAGTCTATACCTATTTATACTTACTAGATTTGCTCTATTCTTTCAAGCTCTAACTTCGGTCAAAGATATATTTCCCAACTCAGGCTCATCCCGCAACCTGGAAATGGTAAGCTTCATGAATCTCTATTTATATAAGATTTATTTAATTGCACCAAATTACACTTCTTCAATTCAAACCCACACTCTAACATTATGTCCAAGTCTTATGTCCAGCCATGGGTAGAGCCGTAGAGGATAAAAAAAACAAAAGAACCAACTTAGATTGAGTAGATGAATTGCATGCTTGTGAGGGTGTCATTGTTATGTTATATGGTATTCTTCAAAAGAAATCATTTGATAATGAGTTAAAGACATTTTCACTAAAAAAGTATTTCAATGGGAGAGAACACGATTTTGCAAACAAAAAAAAGAGATAATTCATAGAGAAAACTTGATCACAGTCAAGTGAATCGGTAAACAAATTGAAAAAGACCAAGAGGAAAAAGAAAGACTCCAGTTGAACTGGAATAGACCCTAAGAAAGACGAGCATGATCCCTTCATTAGGGAACAGATTTTCGGATAAATGTTTCACTACAAATTGAATGGTCATCAATACCGCGTGCGCGTGCGCGCACGCGATGGCCACCTAGTTTATTTCAAAAAGTTAGTATTTCACGTTCATAATTTATGTGCTTACTAAGATACATCTTAGTTATACTTTACTCTTTCTTTAACTAATTAAGCTTTGTATTTTTTTACGATTTTTCTAACTTATGTCCTAAGGAAATAAAATAAGAAACTCATAATAGAAAAAATTGTTACATACTTTGAACTTGAGTAATATTTTTATTGTGATTGATTTATATATTTTTCGTATGGAAAAAATATTTTCTTAACAAATAAGCTTAATCTATCTCCATAATACCTAGATTTAAGAAAACGGATTTGTATACTCTGTAGTACTAATTAATAAGGTATTGTCCTTCTTCATTCTTCCACGGAATCTACATTTTATCACTTTAACAAGTTTATCAAAAGCTTATCCATCAAAAGAGGCCAATATGTAAACTGAACTAGTCTATTCGAAAAATATAAAATATGAAAATATAACTTATAATAATTATTTTTAACTTATCTTCTACAAACCTTATATTTTTAAAAAGTTTAGTTAAGTGTAATTTTGCTAAATATTTTTTAATCTCCTCAAAAGAATGTTTACGAAATGAAGTGTTAAAACCTATGCCGCTATGACATCTATATTTTTCCTTAAACATCAAAAAAATAAGCTAGCTTATCGTCATAATAAGATATCAATTCAACTGTTTTGTAAAATTAAACCAGCTTAATTTTGTTAAACTAGCTTATCATCAAAATTAAATGAGGACAATGATAAGCAAAACTGATAGTAAAATGAAAATTTGTTTACTGTGTTTTCTTCGAAAGATGCTAGAAAACTAAATATAAAAATAATTTTATAAATCAAAATGCTGAAACCTTTAAACTGAAATTGTGTAAATGGATTTGTCCACGTCATCTACAATGGAAGGGATAAACTATTATGGCTTGGAAGAAATATGGGGTATACTTGGTCTGATATGTTGGGCCAGAGCCAATATAATTTCGGCCTACTTCAAATACAAAAACTATTGGCCCATGTACACTGTTGTGTTACGGTAAAAAGTTTCTTCAATTGATTTATAACGTGAAGCTGTGAAGCTCACTTGGAAAACTGCAATTCAATAACAATCTCCTATTAATACGATAGCATGAGGAAATATTATTTGTTTTCGTCATTTGTTTTAGGATGAGGAAATATACATCCAGATATATTCATGTCTCTCGATTATCATATAGAGCTATAATAGTTTTGGTCTTCCATAAGCATTAAATATTTTCAATAATATAATTATATTTATATTATTAAGTAATATTTTATAATATATGATTTACTGTTTGTAGTTTATAGTCTATAGTTTAAGTTCTAATTAGATTGATAATAAAAAAAATAAAGATATATAAGAGAATATATAATATGGTAAGAAAAAGAATAATATATCGATTGATATCTTTTTTAATTTTATAAATATGTTAAAAGATAAAAATATATATAATAAAATCTATTATATAACTTACAAAAAGTTGGACGAAAGCTAGCCGCTAATTGGGCTCCGACACCCTTGTTCAAAGCAAAATACAACCTTTGAAAAATAAAGGACTGAATATAAGCATTGGTTGCATTACTCTGAGCAACCCGCGTGACCATGGGCAAGAACTCGAGAGCATCAACCCCCATCTCTCCAAACATGGAAAAAGCAAAAGCGATAAAACAATATTCATTGTCAATGCACTTGGATTCATATTTTTTTCTCTTCTTGGCAACAACATTAGAGATAACTTATGGAATGATGATATGGCTACCCCGTTCAACCGTCCTGGGGCATCAGTCAAGGAGATCCAATCTCCCCATACTCTTTCGTCCTCTGTAATGAACGCCTCAATCACCTTATCAATCATGGTGCTCGAAGGGAGATGGAAACCTCTAAGACTTTGTCATGGTCCCCCCCCCCCCCCCCCCCCCCCGTTCGCGTACCTTTTCTTTGCCGACGATATCATCCTTATGGAAGAAGCTTCGGTTCATCAAATGAAGGTGATCATGAAGTGTCTTGATGAGTTTTGTTTGTCCTCTGGACAGAAAGTTAGTATTGCAAAATCCCAAATCTTTTTCTCCTCGAATGTGGACCGTGAGCTGGGAAATCAACTGGAGCTGGTTAGTGGTATTAATATCACTCGAAATTTGGGCAAGTACCTCGGCATCCCGATTGTTAATGGCCAGGTTACAAAGGAAACCTTTGAGGATCTCATCAACAAGGCTAGTTCCAAACTTGCTGGTTGGAAGGTTTATTCGCTCAGTCTCGCGGGCAAAGTCACACTCACAAAATCAGTCATGTCGACCCTGCCCTACTATTCGATGAATTTCGTGTTACTGTCGGCCTCTGTTTGTAAAGCTTTGGACAAAACCTGTCGGTGTTTCATCTGGGGGTTTCATCTAGGGGGGGTCGGAGGGCAAGAGGAAAGATCACCTCGTTAAGTGGAACGAGGTGTTTCTAAACGAGAGGGTGGACTGGGTATCCGGTCAACCAAGAAGATGAACCTAGCCATGCTAGGTAAGATAGGTTGGCAATTATTGATTGGAAACACGGGTATTTGGGAGAGTTGTTGCAGTCTAAATATGGTCTCTCCTTCTGAGGTGCCTCGGTTATCCAATACAATGGTTGATAAGCACATTTTTGTGCTCGCTCAAGCAAGACAGTGCTGCAAGGCTTGGGAGAAGCAGTTAGATGGTCCTCGGATATGGGGCAGAGACATCCTATTGGTCTGGATATGGGCTCGATTCAAGGGAAGGCCTAATCTGGATGGATTAAAGTGAATGTGGATGGGACTGTTAAGACTGATTCTAGGCTTGTTGCGGCTGCGGGCTGTTGTCGGGGCCCTGCTGGTGATTGGTTCTTAGGTTTTGTGGTCAACTTTGGCCTCAGCCCGGTTATTGTCGCAATGATGTGGGGTATTTGTTATGGTCTTGAAGAGGCGTGGAACAAGGGCTTTCGGAAAGTGATCTTACAGACATATTCGTTGATTGTAGTGGACCTTCTCGAAGCAGAGCTTGATCTCCGCCACCTTCACGTCAGCCTGGTGACACGTTGCCAAGGCTCTATTTGTAAGAGCTGGGACTTTTGGGTCCTCCGTGTCTACCGCGAGGCCAATAAATTTGCGAATAAGCTTTCTTGTCTTGCTTTCAATTTTCCTATAGGTTACCATTGTTTATCATCCTCATCTAATATTAAGTCTATCGTTTATCATCCTCATCTAAAACGAATACGATAATAACAAACCTAATATTAAGTCTATCGTTTATCATCCTCATCTAAATTTATTACATTAAATTTTATTTCAATAATTATCATTTAATGGTGGCTAATTTTTTGTTGACTAAGAATAGTGTCTTATTAATGTATGTGTTAACTAAAGTTAATGTAAATATATTTTTAAACTTATATACATACTAAAATATATATAAATGTACTTATTACATGATTTGTATAAGAGTTAACAATAGCATATCTCTTAAGATATGGTTCCATTATACATGACTAAGTAAAATTAAACTAATTATATGATTTGTCAAATAACAAACTATGTAGCAATAAAATTGTATTAGTGATTTTCAATAGAAATACCTACAAAGTAGGAAACTAACTAATAGAGATTTAATCTAGCTAGATTACGGTTAAAGATAGTAGAATTATGGCTAGAATTGTTTAAGATTTTTAGTAATTTGAAAATAAATGTTGAGGATTTATGAGAAAATGACACCTTGGTGGGGGCCAGAGTTAACCAAAGAGCTCTAAATAACTCTTTTTTAATATATATATAGATACTAAATTTTTTTGTAGTAGTTAGTTGCTATTATGTAGCTTCATATTTATTAATATTTTAAGATTATTCAATAAGTAATTTAACTTATAAATATACATACATTTATACACTATTCACTACTTTGCTAAACCAACTTTTTTGAATAATCAAAATAAAAATAAAAAAGTGCATACATTTGAAACATATATATTCTTACTTATACTTATACACTATAATTTGTTTGATCCTCAATTTTTATACTTATACATTATTTTGAATTATATATTTTATATGAATGAGAAAAGAGTTTAAATCAATATACAAATTTGTTAAAAATTGTCTTATGATAATTTGATCAAATAAGAGGCATACAAGCTTATTTATTCTTCTTGCATATTGTCTATATATAAAATTTTAAACTTAGCAATGTCATTTCAAACTATCTACATATTTTTTTAATAAAATTATATACACGATTACTTATTAACTGATTCATGAACTAAATAAACTCGCGCATGGCGCGAGAAATAAACTAGTAATTTTAAAATTAGAAGAATAGTTTACGAACATAGCTTTTGAGGGTCGGTTTAGATTGCCAAATATAATGCATTATATTATAATGTACTTATTTTTAACATCAAATAAATCCTTAATTTAAAAAAAATCATTGTAACGAAAGCTCGGTCTAAAATGTTATGGAGTACTAATCAAACATGTTTATATGAAGAAACGTTCCGGTGCGAACATGTTTTAATGTAGGAAAAATGAACAATTATTGTTCACATATTACACGTAAATGTTCATATTTTGAATAGTAATGTTCATAATCTAGGCCATGAAATCTTTTTGAGTGTTTTCAGTGAAGGACGTGGTGACATATTTGTAATTACTGTGAACTTTGTTTTTTTCCTTAAAATGTTCTTAAAAAATTTGATCTCCTAAATTATGAATATTACTGTCTAAATTATAAACATTAATTTGTTAGGTGTAAAACGAAAAAGTTTGTTTTTCCTAAGATCAAAGGTAGAACCGTGATAAGGGACAGCCTAATCTCTTATTTAAATAAGTGGCATTAATTATTTTATATCGGGTATAAAAGCGACCATTTTCTTCCCACATTCCCCATTCAATTCCATCACTTGTCATTCCACACGCCCACTTATTAATTTCCAAATCCAAACATCCATAATACACAAGTCAAGCTACACCATGTATATGGCAGCAGGGTTCCCTTGGGTGGACAAGACTCGAAGAAGATCGTACCATCGGAGAAACAACTCGAGTGAGCTCGACATATTCGAAGCCGAGCACTATTTCTCCACCGAAAACTCGGTCCAACATCGCTCCACAAGCCTATCCCAAAAGCTAGCCATGGGCACAAAAGAAGACATGCCCATGACTCAAAACATGACACTTTCCTCGTCCTCATCCCATGAACCAAGCAAAGACAATAAGAAGCATAAACCGAGCTCGCCAGGTGCCAAGTTGGCGAGCTTTTTTAACTCTCTTATAAACCAAGCAGGCTCGAAAAAGAAGAAGGCGTCAAAATCCTCCCCACAATCAATCCAAGATGTTGTTGAAGACGAGAGCCCTAGTCCAAGCCCTAGTGGATGGAGGAGGAGCAGTATCAGCCATTTTCGATCCTCCACCGCCTCCTCCTTTTCCTCCGCGTTTGCATCCCGAAAACCCAACACTCCTTCCTCCTCCAGAGCTAAAAGAACGTCAATGAGTGATGTCGATTCTAGATCCATTGCATCTATACCAAGAAGCAACAAAAACAACAACAACAACAATATTTATATTGCAAAGAAGAATGGAGATGCAAACTTGGATTGGTTAGATGAAAAGTTCAAGCAATCATCCAAGGGGTTGGAGAAGAGGAGCAAGGAATTCAAGAGGTTTGAAGAAGCAGATGGAGCAGAGAGTGACTCGAGTTCTGATCTTTTCGAGTTGAAGTTGAACTATGATCATGATCATCATCATAATCATCATTTGGGGTATTGTGGAGGTGGTTTGCCTGTCTATGAGACCACTCATATGGATAGTATCAAGATATCATCTGCAAGTACTCCCATAATCAATGGCCCCTTCAGGAACAGCTAGACATGTCTAGTTTTGGTGTATTTTTCTTGTTTTGTTATTATGTGTGATTACAGTTTGATATGAACTGATTGCTTGTCAAAGATTGATGTTATAAATTGCACGGTATCACAAATTGGATTAAAAAATTTACACACCCAGAAAGGTTAAATGTGATATTGGTGATATGACTAACAAAGAGGTAAAAGTGTGACTAGAGACATTAACATAACTGCATTTAGTGATTTACAAAGGTTAAAAACATCTGATCAAGAAATAGTGTTCTTTATCTACCCTAATCATCTCCTATGATTAAAGGTGATGGAATCTCAAGGTTAAAAGGTAATTCGAGTTGGTAGAGTGATTAGTGGCAAGATTAAAGCTGAAAATTGATGCAAGGTTAAAAGGGATTCATATTGCTTATCAATCTGTCATGGATAATAATTTCCCAGCTTTTGATTTGATTGGGAAAAGTATGAAAATAATGGGCGCCTTTGATGTGAAAAAGGCATGACAAATATGGTGTTATGGAACAAAATAGCTATAACGTGGCTATAAGTTCATTCATTGTCTTTCTAGCGGCAAGCCAGCGACATGTGCATTTTTGAACTTTTTTTTTTTTTTAAAATTTTAGGTTCCGTCTATATGCACACGTTTTTTGGGCTAAATGTACACTAATCTGTGCGGTAAGAGTTGCAGTACACTTCTGTGCGTTAAGGATTACCGCACCAAAGGGCTCCGGGGCATTGTTGGAATGTTTTCTGAAACGTATATGAATCTGGTGCGGTAAGCATTACCGCACAGATCTATGCATTAACACTTAACGCACCACGTTAATACGAGATTAACAAAAAAAAAATCAGATTTTGATTTACTTAAACACCTGTGTGGTAACTATTACCGCACAAGATTTGTTATTTTTTTAATTAATATTTTTTTTTAAAAAAGTATTAAAATACTAATATCCTGTGCGGTAACAATTACCACACAGGTTTAATATATAAAAAAAATATAAAATCTGGTGCGGTAAATGTTACCGCACCAGGTTTAACTATTTAAAAAATAATAAATCGATGCGGTAACACTTACCGCACCAATTTAGGTTATTTGTAAACCCAACTTTTCCCTCCCCGACCTTTCTTCCTCCGTCCTTCTTCCGAAACCCGCCGCCGTCACCTTAAAATCGCCAGCCAATAATTCCCATTTTCCCGTCGATTAAGCCACCAAATCCACAAATTGATGATGGATTCGAGCTCCCCCGACCAAGCCGCATCTTCTGGGCCCAAAAATCCGGTCGGAGACGAGGGTCCAAGCATCCCGCCGACGACAGCTCTTCCTGCGGCGACGACGGCCGTTCTTGCGGCGACTCCGTGGTTGGCTGTGGAGGATGAAGACGAGGAGGAAGCCGAGGTGCCACTGATTTACAGTGGTGGTGCCCGGAACCGGCCAAAATCCCGAGCTCGGCCCGATCCCATACCCATAGCCCGGCCTGACCCGATACCCGTAGCCCGACCCGACCCGACCCGATACCCGCAGCCCGACCCGCCCCGATACCCGCACCCCAACCCGCCCCGAGGCGAAGAAACCGAAAGCGACCCGTCCAAAACGTCGGTCCCGGGTACGCTAGTCGAGCAAATAGAAGGTTGAATCCACAAACCGAGGCTCAAACCGAGGCGCAACCGGAAGCTTTTGAGAGTCCCGTAGATCTACATCAAGTATGTATTTTTATTAAATATTCTATAACTTTTTTAATGTTTTTAAATAGTTTAATTATTTTATTTCGTAACGTTATGAAATTAGTTATTCAATTTCATAACTTTATGAATTTAATAATATTTGATAACGTTATGAAATTTTTAAATAAATTTCATAACGTCATCAATTTATTTAATTTATTAAATTTATAACGTTATGAAATTAGTTATTTAATTTCATAACGTTATGAATTTAATAATATTTGATAACGTTATGAAATTTTTAAATAAATTTCGTAACGTTATGAATTTATTTAATTTATTTTATAACATTATGAAATTAATTTATATGGTAACGTTATGAAATTAAGTAATTTATTACGTAACGTTATAAAATTATATTATTTGGTAACATTATGAAATTAATTAATTTATTCGTAACGTTATGAAATTAATGAAATTTTATAACGTTATGAAATATAATAATTTCATAATTTTATGAAATATGACATTCTATATTGTAAAATTAATGAATTAAATATTTTATGAAATATGACATTGTTCTTCTCTTATTTTGTAATGTTATGAATTATTAGTATATAAAGTATTGAAATTAGGCGAATTATAACGTTAATTTCGTAACGTTATGAACAAAATGTTTAGAAATTAGAGATGATTTTGATTAGGATTGACGTTACAACAACTGTTTGTAACGTTACGACGTCATGGAAAAGACGTTTTTGAATTTGACGTTATTTTTGTAACGCTGTGAAAATAACGTTACGCTATAACAACAACATTAGGGGGTGCGAGATACGATGCCTTCTAGTGGTTTTGTTCCGGGGGCTCCTGTTGCTGCAGAGTGTGTTAGGAGGACGAAGATTACAACGTCCATACGTCAGAGTTTTGCTACTGCTCGACACCAGCTGAATGCTTCTAGTTCGACACCCACTGATGTTACTGGGGCACTTACAGATACTGGGGCAGTTAGGGATTGTGGTCTAGATGTTGATCCGTCTGCTGATGATGAGGGTTACAGTGAGAGTGAGGAGGAGGATATGGACGTCGATGATACAACTATTGATTTGGATGATGATATGCTGGGAGACAGTGAGGGTTTAGGTACAGATTATATTGTATCTCATCCCGAGATATCGACAGATCATCTTAGGAGAGACGACCCTCCTATTAGGTCCTTCGTCTCCTACGCCAGATGTACCACCTCCCCCGACTAATGATGTACCGCATCCGGCTACTGCACCTCATGTACCACCTCCCGATGCAGATCATGTACCACCTCCTTCTGTACCTTGGATGCCCGGAGGTCCTTTTACAAATGAGTTGCTGAAGAGTTATGAGACGCACATCGCCACGGCTATTTATGAGCTTACAGTTGTTGATCCTCCCGCACCTGTGATTCCAGCTGGCCCCCGTCCTCTTCCTCCATTTATACAGAGACAGCGAGGAGGCCGAGGAGCTCAGGCTGATGATGATGTTGCTGATGCAGACGCTGCTGATCCTCCAGCACGAAGTGGACGCGCTCCACGCGGAGGACGAGGACGTGGACGTGGATGTGCTGCAGATCATGCTGATCTTCCACAACCTGCTGATCTTCCAGAGGGCGAGGCTCCTCTTGATTTGGTATGTATTTGAACTATAATGTTCATATGTGAAATATTTTGGCATTCTGTAGAAGTAACTGTGCTATTTTTTTACTTTTTTTTTTCAGACACGGAAGGTCGTCAAGGTTCACTTCCACACCGCCTACTGCACTCCACTAGAGGAGTTTAGGAGACCTGGTCCAGATTCGTGGTTTCAGCTTGCAGAGCGATCTGGATTGACTGATCTACGCTATATCGGGTCCGGTCTTGTCGATCATGTGTTGGTTTCTGCTTTCGTCGAGAGATGGCACCCAGAAACCAACACATTTCATTTGCCATTTGGAGAGATTGGTCCTACACTTCACGATGTGGTTGAGATCCTATCGCTGCCTATACATGGTAGGAGTTGTAGCTCAGTTTTGATTAAGGAGGAGATCTTCACTTTTGTTGCTGAGATGCTTCACGTAGAGGAGGCACTGGTGAAGACTTGGTATAGGGATGGAGGCATTCCTTTGGGTTATCTTCAGCAGAGATTGAAGGATATGATGCGGATGGAGGATGGACAGAGAGATGAGAGCCTCATTGCGTCTATGTACTTACTGTTGCTTCTCGGCACTACAGTTCTAGTGGACAAGTCGACTACAGCAGTCAAGCATTGGTGGTTAGTTCTTTTGGCCGACCACGACAGCACTGGCCGATATGCTTGGGGAGCTGGAGTGTTAGCTCATCTGTATCGCAACCTTGGACAAGCGTCGAGGCGATTGGCTATGGGACCCAGCTCGTATATTTGATTGTAATGTTTTGATATGTTGTTAATATAGCGGACCCAACTCGTGACTTGTGAGATTCGAGCTTTCTTGGAGACACCGCCAGAGAGGAGGCCTGCAGATATCGATGAGTTCATGAGGCATCTCCTTGGAGTTTTGACTGACGGGGCTCCACCGATGGCTCCAGCTCCGGTTCGTCAATCTCAGCTTTTTCGGCATTCAATCCACGAGGAAGGCCAAGGTAGTGGGAATGAGGGTCGTGACTTAGAGTGATGTCAAATATTGATAGAAAAACTTGAGTATTTTGAAAAAGGCGAAAAACGACCAAGTACGTCAAATATTGATAAAAATGGTTCAAAACGTCTCGAAACGACTAAGAAACGAAAAAACCCGACTCAAAACGATATAAAACAAGCCAAATCGAAATTTGAAGGAATTTCGAACAAGTTGTAAAAAAGTGTAAAAATGTTGCCAAAATGATGGCATTATATGGCCAAATTGAGCAAATCTTAGCAAAACTTGAGTTTTTTGAAAAAGGCGAAAAACGACCAAGTACGTCAAATATTGATAAAAATGGTTCAAAACGTCTTGAAACGACTAAGAAACGAAAAAACCCGACTCAAAACGATATAAAACAAGCCAAATAGAAATATGGATAATGGATAATGGATAATGGATAATGGATAGTGGATAGTGGATAGTGGATAGTGGATAATGGATAGTGGGTAATGGATAATGGATGTCATATGTGGATAGTTTTGGCCCATATCGTTTTAACGCATTGAAACGATGAAAATCGAAATTTTGAAATTGTAACATGACAACAAATAGGGAGAATAGTTGTTTTCATTTTTCGGAATCGAAAAATTATTATCGAAAACGTCAACGGGCCTAATAAGGCCTAATGAATTTTGAATGAGGCCCAAACACAAAAAACGACAAAAAATGACATAAAACAACTTAATAAGCACTTAAAAGGTAAAAGTCAAGAAATGTAACATTAATATTTGAGCATTACCAATCAAACGCTATCGTTTTTATAAGAAATTAACAACTTTAACACTTAGAAGTATGTAAACGAAGACTTTCACCTATATGCTACTACTCTCAAGTATATAAGTTGTATAGTTATACTCATATGTATGTGATACCACTTCGTTACTAAAATGAACTTCATATAATGTGTTTATTTCATCATATAATATTAGTTTAACACTTAATTGTTATCGTTTAACTCAACTTACCTCGTATTTCATTAGTATACTATGATTTTTTATCATATAACTGTTCGTAATCTCATATTACATTTGTAAAACTCGATAAAATTATTCACAAAACTCTCAATAACGACATATTTCAGTAGTATAACATTACTTTGGGTCATAAAACTTTTAATAATATCAAATAGTATAAGAAAACAACATAAAAAATGAATTTTTATGTAATTAGGGTTGGTACTACAACAGTTACCGCACCAACCCTAATACCCTAAACCCTACAAACACCAGAAACATTTGATTCTGGGTAAAAGGGTTGGTGCGTTAACAATTAACGCACAGATTTTGTGCGTTAATTGTTAACGCACAGAGGCTGGGCTTGAATGTTGGACTGGTGGTCTTTGTTGGGCTGGGCTTTTTCTGTTGGATCTTGACGAAGTTGTGTTATCAGTTGTGGGTTTATTGCTAACGCACCACCATATTTTGCTCGAGTGTGTTACAGCTACTACACAGTTGTAAGTCACTTTTGGATGACCGAATTACGTTATTGGGCCTTTGTTGTGGACCTTTTGTCTACATCGGCCCAAATCTAAGTTACCCTAGTAAAACCTCGGCTATAAATTCACTGCCTCAGTGAACCCTATTATCTCATTCTCACTGTGCCGTAAAATAATTAGGTTTCAAGTTCTTACTCTGTATTTCAATTAAAAGTCTCATTTTTTACTGATTTCGTTAGATTTTCATTGTTTCTAACATGTTTTCTTACTTTGTATTACAGATTCAAACAACCATGGCATCATCTTCATCCTCCCCAGTTCCAGCAGAAGGCAGTGAGATCCAGTGCCCGAGTAGAAGGTGCTCAAGAACAATCAAGGTGTTCACTGCTAATGACAAGAACAATCCCCATACGTATGGACGAAGGTATACCACATGTCAGTGTAACTACATGATCGTGTATCTTGAGCCACAATACGACAGTCATCATCTCCGAGTTATTGCAAAACTGTTGAAGGAAATAGCTGACCAACAGTTGAAGCTGGTATATTTTCACCAGGCTAAGAGTATTGAAGTAGCCAAACACTGGATACAACAGAGGTTTCCCAATGACCCTGTTCCTAGTTTTTATGACAGTGACTCCGATTAGGGATCTTGGTATCAAATCAGTGAATCTCTGTTAAGTCTGTGTTTAGTTTAAATTTCAAGAATGAGTCTGTTGTCTTTCCTTAATGAGTCTGTTGTCTTTTTAATTTATGCTGAGTGTGTTGTAGTTTATGGATTCACTTATTTCACTTCACTGTTTCACCTACCTCATCTAACTCTACTGAAAACTCTTTTAAAGAAAACAATTCCAATCAAAGTCTAAAGATCAAGGCTACTAAACTATTACAAATCAAGTCATGTAGTCCATACGCTTTCCAGCAGTAAAGCGGTATTGTCGAAACAAGTCCACTTGGCCAGCATATATCCCTTCCCACCACTTGATGTTGTCATCTGCAAATCTTCTCCACGAACCGGAACAACGTGGCAATGGTGCCCCGTCACGGAGCCAAACCTAGATATACAAAGAAAATTAATCAATAAGTATAAATGATTTCGACGTTTCATGACGTTTGTTTAGATTACCACAGATTCTTACCGGTATCCAGTGATTACTGCATCCGACAAGAGCTATCCAAAAAATCTTCTGTGGAGGACCAGGGCTCACTGTAGACTGCCTTATTGGCAAGCATAAACACGGCGCATCCCAGGATAGTTGCACTAAACCAACATTATACACTGTGGCAAACACCAAACCCATAAATGGCATGTCCATCCAAAATGGTCTCTCACAAGGAATTCTCATGTAGTTAACTTGAGCAATAAGATCATCCCATGTTCCTACCCGTAGTCCACGTCGTATGGGCTCCCATGTCTCTTTGTTTCCAAGAAGCTTCGCTGCCAACGCAGCACGGATCATACGATATTGACTTTGTTGCATACCCGTAAGTAGAGCCATTGACCGATACCCACAATGTCCGTCTGAACGCACATCTTTCACAGAAGTCATGTAGGAAAGCCAAAAGTAGTCAATATTTTTCACCCCCAAGTTCACCCCCATATAACTTATGGCTTCTTCAATATCTTCTTCATCTTCTCCTTCCTCTGTTTCGTTTCGATCTGGATAGCAAGCTCTTAGGGGCACGACATTCATGTCTTCGTCTTCTAAATCGATGGTCTCTGAAAACAATGGTTCAGGCTGGGATTGTGATCCGAAGTTTAACGACACTTGACTTGCTTGCTTTTTAGGACAAGTTGGTCGTTTACTTTGCCTATTTGCCTTCTCCTTTGCGACTTTTTGCGCATTCTCAGTATTTGTTAAGTCTTCTCTAACGTACTCATGGTAACTCTTTTCCCTCTTTTCTCTCAGAGGAGAATTCCCATTTCGCTGCTTCTCCTTGTTCTTTGATCCCAGCGGCCTTCCTTTTTCTTTCCTAAACAAGTTTGTTGGCTCTACCAAAGAACTTTGTTCCGGATGCTCCAAGTCAATGTACAACTCACTTAATCTGAATAGAGTTCCATCCCTCAAATCTCCACTTTCCCATTTCGCCCACATTTCACGCATTCTGATCTCCGGAATAGACATTGAACGATTGTCGTCGGGTAAGGACAAATTTATTGCATCATCTTCCCATCTCAGTTCCTTCCAGAAGTCATGAAAATCATCCGGAACAAGAGGTGTCTTTGAAATGATTGCCCTAGCAAGATCGTGTACGCATGGCATCCCAAGACAATCTCGAACCCAATGATCATCACAAACATTTGAATACTCATCCTTCAATATTTGCTGGTACATTTCCAACAACAACAGAAAACACCTATCCGACACTCGGTAAAATAGCCTTGAAAACAACATTCGAATGCCATGAGGAAAGGTTGGGTCATCAAAGACCATTTTCCGAGTGGTAAGTGCTTGGTTCATCGTCGCCCTAATCAGGTCCATCTGAACTATGACCGCATGGTGGATCCTCACGATCACTCTGTTGAAGCGTCCTCTACCAGAACCCACAATTTCTTTCAACACCTTATGCATCCCCTCGACCCTAAATAAACACAATTTCTAATCATTAGCATAAATAATATGGTGGTCCAAATTAACAACTAAACAAACAAAGATACCTGTTTGTAGTCCTTGTGTGAAAGTGAAGAGTGTAGTCCGTCCATGCTCTAACTATGAACTTCTTGTTCGGAGTAAACCAGTACTTTTCAACGTAACCAACAATGCCCTTCTTCCATGAATCTCTCAGCTTTCTCAACCTCTCTTCGTAGATTTCTTCAGTGCTCGAGCAAAATATCCCCCAACATTGCGTAACAAAGTTCTCCGCCCTTTTAGTATTTTTAATCACTTTTTCAGCGTGTGACTGGATGTTGTGCTTAATGTGCACCCAACACAATAGTTGCTTCACATCAGTGTCTTTGAACACAAGTTTGATTGCTCTCAACAAAGCCTTCTCACAGTCGGTCATTATAGCCTTCGGCATCACTCCCAAATTTCGACACAACTCATGAACGCACATCATCACAAACTTGTAATGCATTACTGTCTCCTGAGCCATGAATGCATATGCGATGTTGAACGTCTTGTGCGTGCAAGTGAAACCAACCATCTCCACTAAAGTCATATCATACCTATTTGTCTTGTATGTGGCGTCCATAATAATCACGTGAGGAAACTTCCTGAACAAACGAATCGACTCCGGGTGAGCGAAAAAAAGGACTTCAACCTCATTCGTCCTCGTGTTCCTCAAAGGTTGACAAAAATACTTGTTCTCTTTCTGAAAATTTAGAGACAACTGAGTAACTGACAATTCACCACGCTTGTCAAATGTTGTTTACACGCCATATTGCTCGCCTAACTTAGGCGAACTACTTTAGCTCGCCTAAGTTAGGCGAACAACCAGTTCCAGGGGTAAAATAGGAAAAATTGTGTAATTCTGGGAAATATTCAAACTTAGTTCGCTTAAGTTAGGCGAGCAATATTTGTTTCAAAAAAAAAAAAACAAACTTCACCGAAAAATAGGGAAATTCTGAGATTTGTAATTTTATATTCAAAAAAGTTGCTCGTCTAATACAAGCGAACAAGTTGCTCGCCTACTTTAAGCGAGCAACTTAGGTTTTTTTTTTTTTAAAACGGTGTTCGCCTAATATAAGCGAGCAGATTGCTCGCTTATATTAGGTCGTTTTCCCAATCTTCCGGCTCTTCGTCTTCTTCTCCGATTCTTCTCTGCAAATTTTCAAATTCTTCTCTTCTTCTTTCGATTCTTCATTTCTTCTTCATCATCAAAGCAATGGAGAAGTCGAAGAACCCTTCTTCTCCTGGCGTCGACGGTTCTGAGTTGGGGCAGGCGTCGGAGGTTGCATCGGCGACTGTTGGTGCTGGTGGAGGCGTCGGAGTTGGGGCGGGGGAGGGGATGTTGGGCGGAGGAGGTGTTGTTGGTGGGGATTCGGGGGAGGCGGGGAGGGCGTTGGTGGGGGAGGGGGTTGCAGAGGTGGGTAGGATTCAGGCGGGGGAGATGCTGTTGGGCGGGGAGGGCGTTGGTGTGGAGGGGGTTACTGAGGTCGGCGGGGGACTGCGGGGATCGACGGTCGGGACCGAGGTTGGCGGGTTGCCTCAAGGTGGTGACGGAGATGGCGCGGGGCAATTTCAGATTGCCGGTGGGGCTAGAAAATGGGAAACTCGACAACCCAACGTGACTCCGGCACCCGAGAATCGTCGTGAGGTACGTAATCTTAAGTATGTTTGCATGATTAGAAATTGTTTATGTATGATTGTTCGAATTATCGTAGTTTAATAGAAATTGTCGTAATTGAATATAAATTGTTTATGCATGATTGTCGTAGTTGAATTTAAATTGTTTATGCATGATTGCCGTAGTTGTCAAAATTGAATTTAAATTGTTTATGTATGATTGTTTAATTATCGTACTTGGATCAATTTTTTTTGTTTATCCATGATTAGTGAAACAACATCGGTCTTATTAAGGATGGCGTCCACAATATCGTGGATACAAGGCAGTCCAAGACAATCTCTCACCCAAGGACCGTCGCATGTCTCGACATAGTTGTCCTTCAGTATCCGATCGAACATGGCAAACAACAGCGCAAAACACCAAGCCGAGACTCTGTGGATTAGCCTTGAAAACACCATTTGTGCAAGCTCTGGAAAACCTGGATCACTGAACCTCGACGGTGTTAGATTCATTGACTTGTTCATTGACACCCTTATCTGATCCACTTGAAAGATGATCGAACTGTGTATCCTAACTGTCACCCTGTTAAAGCCACCTCTGGTGGATGCAATAATATCTTTTAACACATGATGCATCCCCTCAACCCTATCACGATGATACGTTTTGTTTATATTTTTACAAATACGTAATAAATTCAACAACACAAAGCTCAAAATAATACTTGTTTGTCGTCCTCGTACAGAAGTGAAGAGAGCGATCAGTCCACACTCTTACTATGTTTTCCTTGTAAGGAGTCAACCATTGCTTCTCGACGTATCTAACAAGACCTTTCAACCGACCTCTCCTCAATGCAACGAGTCTCTCCTCGTAAATTTCCTCCGTGGTTGAACAAAATATTGACCAACACTGGTTTACAAACATATCAGATCGCGCACTGTCTTTTATAACCTTGTCGGTATGTGCCTTGATGTTGCTTTTTATATGAACCCAACATAAGAGATGCTTTAACGGAACATCTTGAAAAACATCTTTAATAGCTTTGATTAGAGCAACGTTACAATCTGTCATCACAGTGGTTGGCATTACTCCTAGCTCCTCAAACTGATTCCTAACACACTTCATAATGAACCGGTAATTGAAATACTTCTCATGTCGGGTGAATGCATATGCAATGGTGAACGTCTTCTGAGTGCTGGTGAAACCAACCATCTCCATCAAATCCATATTGTACCTATCGATAAACGTATCCGGAACATAGAGAATTTATCTACCTAGAGTATAGCACATAAATACAACGAACTATTATTAAAATCAATTACATACCTATTTGTCTTGTACGTGGCATCAACAATCACAACATGCGGAAACTTCTTCAACAACCGTAGGGAGTCACGGTGAGCAAAAAACAATATCTCGACCTCATTATCTTTATCCACATTCTGAAGAGGATAATATACGTACCCGTTGTCTTTCAAAAAAACAAGAGACCATTGCGTAACCGTCAACTCCCCACGATCCTCGTAATTAATTTTTTGCAAAAAGTTTTCCACTTGTCTCATAGTCGTCATGTTTCCAGGGAACTGTTTCTTCATCCCGGTAAGAATTACTTTCGCTGTCCTACACTTGTCAGCCTCATTCCTAGCCCATTTCTCCTCCTCCTCTGTCATTCGGCCGATGAATGCAATCCCATGAAGGCTAGTAAGCTTGTGGTTGTGGGAGCCATGTACGACATCCAAGACCCATTTGTCAGTAAGATTCTTGAACTCACCTTTCCTACGACACCCATGCAACTCAAACTTACAACCGCACTTCTTTGATTTACATTCACGCTGACGTGGACCCATTAGCATATGTATCGGGGGACCATATTTATAGCATGCCAAAGTGACTGCATACCGACTTGTGTGAGCTTTCACCAAAACAATCAACAAACCTTTTGCTACCTCTTTCTCCCATTTAACCATTTCGTTCATATTATCCCAAACTTGGCCGATACGGAAGTTATCTCCATAATCTCCCCCCTATTATAATAAATTTTTTGATTTAATGTTTAATTTAAATGAAATTAAACATTGAATGACCTATCATTTCTAATATCGAAATTTATACAAGATTGGGGCAAGAGCAAATAACCTATATAAACGATTTTTTTTATTTTCTACAAATGACCTATTATTTCAACAATCGGAATTTAGCATATACGTCTACTCGTATTTATCGCATGTCAAACATAACACAACTAAGATAATATCTACTCGTATTCACACAACTAAGATAATTTCTAAACCTATTTCCTATAAGAAAACCTATCATTCCTAATATCAAAATTTAGACAATATATCGTAGACCGGATTCAACACTAACCATGAAGATATCGTCGATCGGATTCCAGAATTCGGCTTCTTCCCCGACTTCAGCTTGGACACCGACTTCAACTTCTTTGTCCAATTCATCTAGTTCCTGATTGTCGTCTCCGCTCTCTAACAAGTTCTCACTTTCATCAAACAAGTTCTCACTTTCATCATTGAGAAACTCCATTTTGTAAGAGCATAATACCATTCTTTTGGGATCTATTGATATATAAAGACGAAATTTTTTGGCCGTTTGAAAATATGGTTGTTGTCTTCAAAACGATCATATTTTCAAACAACTAGATTTCTAAATTTAGTAAACATTGCTCGCCTAATGTAGGCGAGCAAAGATAATATTGCTCGCTTACTTTAGGCGAGCAATGTTGTATATAATTAAACCCCAGACCCCACAATTCGTAATTTGTCGCGGGAAAATGTTTATTTTTTCATTAAAATATGTTGCTCGCCTAACTTAAGCGAACTAAGTTTGAATATTTCCCAGAATTACAAAACATTTCCTATTTTACCCCTGAAATTGATTGTTCGCCTAACTTAGTATGTCATTACCATCATAGATATCCGAAAGACGGAGCCGATTTCCCATCAAGAGCTTTAACAATATCAAAATTTTATAATTTTTATTAATGTGTATTTAAAGATATTAACGTTATAAAACGTGTCTCGGCGAATGTGCCGGAAAAAGATGAGAAGAACATTAAGGGACGGAGGGAGTAGTTTCAAGTCTTGTGCATTGTGCTAGATTCATGGTCCAGTAATAAAAGATCATTAATTTCCTCAACGACATCATTGTAGTATAGTGTCAGTATCCCCGCCTGTCACACGGTCACTGGTTACGGCGTTCTATTTGGTAGGACTTTCACCATGGTGGCAAAATAAGCTTTTTTGTGGTAAATGATAATGGATGAATCCAAACCTTTTATGTTTGTAATTTATTACTCTCTCTGTCCCATATTGATAGTCCCATTTGCTTTTGACACATATGCCGAGACACGTTTTGTATCGTAAATATCTCTAATTATATGTTAATAAAAATTATAATTTTTTAATATTGTTAAAATACTCATTAAGACGAATCAAATAAGACCCCATATGACTATGTTCTATTGTATATATTGGAAGAAATCTAGAAGATTCTCTCGGTTCTTGAATAGTGTATAAAAATCAAATGGGACTATCAATATGGGACAGAGGGAGTAATTTTTTGGAGCAGTTGCCAGAGGCATAACAACATAAGAAACCTTTACAAGTCATACATTGGTATTTAGGTTTGCACCCGATCTGAACGTTGTTTTTTCACATGTCGCCCTGACGTTCAATTCGCCTATGTGTCGGCCTCTAAGCTATGCCACTTCATCCACCATGTCATCCTCCACATCATTCGACTTTATATTTTTATATATATTTTTGAATTAAATAAGAAAAAAATAAAAAAGACATCTAATAAATTATATTAACATAAAGAAATACTGTATCAATTTTTATCTTTAACGTATTATATCTTATCTCTCATATATATCTTTATCTATTTATTATGTTATCAATCTAATTAACCTGAGTTATTAATGAATTCAAACTATTAAACATAAATTCTAAACTATAATCCATAAATTATAAATAAAAAGTATAAACTACAACCTATAAACTATAAGTTATAAACTAATTAATATACTATACGACTCACAAATTTGGGCTAAATTACATTCGAAGTCCTTAAACTTTACCAAACATTACAAACATAGCTCTTAATTTGTATCTATCTATCTATCTATCTATCTATCTATCTGTCTATCTGTCTATCTGTCTATCTGTCTATCTGTCTATCTGTCTATATGTCTATATGTCTATCTATCTATCTGTCTATTTGTCTATCTATACATATACTAAAACAGAGCGATGTTTTGCCACATGTGGCTCTTACGTTCAATTGACCTATGTGTCGACCTTTCGGCTATGGCATCTCATCTTCCACATCACCGCCACGTCATTAGTTTTTATCTTTTGTTATATATATCTTTAAAAATATATTAAATAAGGATAAAAAAATATCTAATAGACTATATTAATTTTATCTTTTATCAAATTATAAAAATAAAAAGATATTAAAGAGATTATGTTATCCATGCTTATATTTTATCTTATTATATCTTTTCTCTCATATACCTTTATTTATTTATTTTGCTATCAATCTAATCAAAACTTAAACTATATATTTACTATAAATCTGATTAGACATTAAATTACAAATCACAAACTATAAATTATAAACTACTTGCATAAAATACTACATAATAGTACAAATATAATTATCTTATAAAAAATATTTAATACATACGACCCCGTGCATGGCGCGGGAACACACACTAGTGGAAACTAACCCTATACATAGAAGTTAGATCTTGACTCTAATTTGAAAGTTCGAGCACTATTTGCGCTATGTATAGAGTTTTTTTTTTACAAGCAAACAAAAGCAATTCATTACACATAGACTAAGCCTAAATCATCCGCGCGGATGATCTTGAAGAAATCCCCAACGAGGAAGAGTCTTGAATGTGGGGGAGAGAAGATCGTTCCTCAAGCTTTCAATGTGATGAGGTAGAGAGGCCTCGTTCCATCTGAAAATATATATCAGCTCGAAGTTCTTCAATGTCAAATTCCTTCTTAGCAAGGAAGTCTGCAGCTTTGTTGCATTTCCTAACAATATGAAACACCCTACAAACATCAAAGGAATTAAGCAATTCCTTAATGTCAAGGACTAGCGAACGAACTTCCCACGAGATTTTCCAGGAATACCGAATACACTTGATAAGAGCCTAATTATCTCCTTCAATAACAAGTCTTTTAATATTAAGCCTGATGACAACCCTCAGGCCTTACAAGAGAGCCGCAGCCTCTGAAACTAGAATAGTAGAATCTGGAATCCTTAATTGGTCAACAAAGTTAATACGCCCAAGCGAATCCTGAATGATAAATGCAAGAAAAGATGCAGAGCTAGGTTTTTTCGAAGCGTCAAAATTTAGTTTGAAAAATTATCCGTTTGCTTTTTCCAGGCGACATTGATCCTATTTTTTTTTCTCACTTTATTTTTACCGAAGGAAGAGGCAGAGTTGGCAGTTTCCCTATCAATGAATTGGGCATAGGAAGAGGATGCAATCTGTTCAGGAGAGAGGTGTAAATGTTTTTGGTCATTTCTAAAGATATGATTATTACGGGAGTTCCGAGTGAGCCACCAACTGAAGAAAGCCAAGTTACTTTACAGGGAGGGATCCACGAATAACTTAATCGAAGATTTGAAATCAGACGAGAAGGGCATACCCAATTCAGGTTGAATTTAGAAGCTACCGTATTGAAAACTGTTCTTGTAAAAGGTCAATTGAAGGAAAAATGTTTTGCATCCTCGTCAGTCGTTCTACATAAGCTACAAGTTGAATAGATTCTATGATAGTAGCGGTTCAGTTTTTCTGTTGTGGGGAGGCAATCAACAAAGGCTTTCTAGACAAAATTGTGAATTTTAGGAGGAAGTTTTTTATTCCAGAAGATGCTCGTATCTACAGTTGGGTTGTTAGAAGGTCTCAACATGTGGTAGGCGGTTTTAACTGAGAAAGAGCCGTCCTCGGATGGAGTCCAAATTACCTGATAAGTGAATTGAGTGATTGGAATGCGGATAGCCACAACTCTGTCAATAATGTTAAAAGGTAGAATGGTAGAGAGCTTCAGAGTATTCCATTGAAGGTTAGAAGTAATAAATTCACATACTTTTTGGTGTATCGGAGCATGACCCCGAAGATGCGAAATGTTAATGCCAGGGATCGTATGATCAGTCCAGAAGCAGATAGATTTTCCATCGCCAAGTTGCCAATGGAGTCCTTGCTTGAAGAAGTCCATTAGAAGGAGTAATCCACTGAATTACCAGGATTGGCTAGGGCGGCGATCCAAAGTCAACAGATCACGGTTTTGAATATATTTCTCTTTGACAATATTAACCCAAATGTTATCCGATTGGGTGATAATTTTCGAAAGGAGTTTAAATTGGAGAGCTACATTGTTATCCCAGGTTTTACGAAGACCCAGACCTCCAAGTGCTTTGGGTCTATAGATCGAGTCCCAGTGAAGAAGGCTACGACTAGAAGAATTTTTTTTATTCCAAAAAAACTCTTTATTGATATCGTCAATCTCCTCACAAACACATTTGGGAAGAAGGAAACTTTGCATAAGATAATTGGCTTTTGAAGAAAGGCTGGTCTGAATAAGTAACGCTCGTCCGACTTGGGATAGAAAATCAACTTTCCACTTTGATCTCTGCTTTTTCAATTCAGAAATAGCATCCTCAAAAACATCTTTGGTGACTCTACCTTGAAGGATGGGTATTCCAAGATATATGTCCATTTTCGAGGTAATAGGAATATTCATAGAAGAGGCCAGGAAAAGGGCAAGAGGTTTCGAAACATTTTTGAAAACCCGGAGCGAACTTTTATGAAAATTGATAGACAACCCACTTTGTTTGGAAAATTTCTCCAGAAGGTCCTTTAAGAAGTTCATATTATAATGGCAGACATTAGCCAGAATAACTGTATCATCAACAAAAGTAAGGAAAGGGATACACTGACCATTGTTTGTGATTGAAATGCCTACTTTCGGGTTAGGGCGAGAGGCTTCGATATAAAGTTGTCGATCCATGAATTCCATGGCGATGACAAAAAGAGCAGGGGCCAGAGGGTCATCTTGTCGGACTCCATAAGAGGGTTTAAATTCTTTACCTGGTTGGTTATTAACAAGGACAGAGAAAGAGGTAGTCTTAAGGCATGAAGAAATCAGGGAGATCCACTTAGTACAAAAGCCAAATTTCTCAAGGACTTTATAGAGGAAATCCCAATCAAGTTTGTCATAGGTTTTTTCCATGTCAAGTTTAAGAGCCATCCACCCAGTTTTACCTTTAGTATTTTTATGAAATGAGTGGAAGATCTCATGAGCGGCAAGAATATTATCTTGAATTAAATGACCTTCAACAAAAGCCCTATGGTGAGGAGATATAAATTTCTGAAGCAAAGGTTTAATGCGATTAGCCATAACTTTGGTGATAAATTTATAAGAGGAATTACAAAGACTAACAGGTCTATAATGATTAATAGAAATAGGCGAGTCATTTTTGGGGATAAGGGCTATATGAAAGAGTGGTTGATAGCTGTAAGTAAATGTCTGAAGTGAAAAAAAGCTCTGGTTGCAAAGAGTAAGGAGGTCTTTATGGTATTCCAGTATTTTTCATAAAAGTCGATGTGAAAACCATAAGGTCCTGGAGTTTTATCAGGAGGTTGGTCAAAGACGATAACTCTGAGTTCTGATTCTCAGGGTGGTTTAATAAGGTTTAGATTATCTTCCTCTGTAATGAGACAAGGAATAATGTTGAGAGATTCCGAAGAAATAGTAGTGAAGGGGGACTTAGAGAATCTATTGGACAATTCCTGTGATATAGCATCTGAAATTCCATCCTGGTCATAGATGGTAAAACCATCTTTGGTACAGAAAGAAAGGATTGCTTGTTTGGACGTCCTAATCTTAGAGATAGAGTGAAAGTATTTGGTATTGCGATCCTCATTCATCATGTGTTTGGTTTTAGCTCTACGTCTCCAGTATTCAGTTTGAAAATTAAGAAGTTTAGAATATTTGGTGGAATTGATAGCAATGTTGTTAATAGTAGCAATATTCCCAAGGTTGTTCATGAATTCTAGATGAAGGGCTTGAAGCTTGTTTTCGGTGTTTCTAAGTTGAATAAAGTTGTTAGGGTTGTTCTCTCTGGCCCAAGCTCTGGAGAATTGCTTTAAAATCTTAAGTTTAGAGTTGAATTTAAACGTGAAGGAGCCATGAAATTTATACCTCTAGATTTTATGAACCAGCTTAGAATAAGAGGCTTTGATGGACCAAACACTCTCATAACGAAAGGAAAGTTTAATAGTGGGATTATTCACATTAAGGGAAATAATTATAAGGGTGTAGTCAGAAGTAGTGAAGAGGTGATGATTATATCTTTGGTGGCTTGTTTGGGATGGTTCAGAATCGGAATTGAACGAGATCAGTTTCATTGGGTACGTATCAATCCCAACTTTCACCAGATATGTCTCTCACTATATTTCGATTTCGAACGATCCCTGAAGAGTCACCCGAACTCGCGTAAGTATGTCACATGTTAAAAAAAAATATAGGCGCCGTCATGGACAACGCCCTTATCGCCAAATTTTTTTGCCTTCGTATCAGGCGCTATCCATAACAACGCCTCATACAAAGGCTTATTTTTAAATAAAAAAAACTAGGTCTGGGAAGAGGCGTTGTCCATAACAACGCCTCTCCTTCGTTACAAATTTCCAAAGAAAAAAGTGTCTATATAGGGAAATTGTTTCAAACTCGCCTACAACGGGAATTTGTTCCAAAAAAGTGCCTATTTCAGAAAAAAAATTCCTTGATTGACTCGTCTCAATTAATACTTTAAGAATTTCAAATTTTTATCTTTTTTACATTATAAACATATGCTCGTAATGAAGAAATCTTGAAAATGGGTGTTTGGCGATTTGTCGAAAAATAAGAACTAAAAATGAAATACAATGATAGGTAAAAGACACACTCGAAATTATTATTTAGTCAATAAAAGACATGGGGTAATTTTTTTATTAAGTAAATACTGAAATATATGATTTTTAATAAAAAATTCTACTCACCGTTAACATGCTCTTAAAAGGAAACATGTGAAAAGTCATTACTACTCTTCATTTAATTTTGGAAATCTAAAGAATCTCAATGACATAGGATGTAAATACTACAAAAATCTGAGGTTTGTTACAAAAACAAAAACTTGAAATCAAATCTCAACCCTTGATTTCCATTTTCAGCCTACGACATAGTTTGTACTTTGTAGCCATCAGATAATCTATTTCTTATGCAATTGCATTCTCCCTATTATAGTAGTTTGGATACAGAATAAAAATATTGACATACAAAACGCGCATCGATAAATGTGTCATCAGAAAGAGGAATTATATTATGGGACATAGAGAGTACTATATTACCCCTAAAAAAAGTACTACTATATAATAAGTTTTTATAAAGAAGATTAATCTAGGGATGCATAATAATGAGCCGGACCGAAAATTTCCGAATGGGTCCAAGACCGATCCATATATTTTATAAATTCAGGGTTCCGACCCGATCCGGTCTGGTCTATTATTTTTTCGGTCCTGTCCGGTTTATTAATTTTTTCCGGTCCTGTCCAAGACGGAAAACCGGATTAATTTTAAAAACTAAAAAAATGTAAATTTTTATGTATAAAATGCGGGCCCGGTCTGGTCTGGTCATGAAATGTTTGGAAATTTTCGATCCCCGGTTCATCAATTTAAAAAAAATCGATATATTGATACGGTCCGATCCCCAATCCAAAGGTTTGAAAAATCCCGGTCCAAACGGACCGGACTCGATTGTGCATCCGTAGATTGATTAAAATCATAAAAAGAAACAAGTTTTGGTCGGAAAGCACAGTCGAGTCGAGCGAAGAAGATGAACCAGGGGGTACAGAAGAACACGGTGTACGTCGGAGGGCTTGCTGAGGAGGTGAACGAAGCCATTATCCATGCTGCCTTCATCCCCTTCGGCGAGATCAAGGATGTGAAAACTCCGTTGGATCAGGCCACTCAGAAGCACCGCTCCTTTGGCTTTGTTACCTTCCTTGAGCGCGAGGATGCCGCCGCTGCTATGGATAATATGGATGGTGCCGAGCTCTATGGCCGCGTCCTCACCGTCAACTACGCCCTTCCTGAGAAAATTAAGGGTGGTGAACAGGGTTGGGCCGCTCAGCCGAGTATGTTCCTCCTCAACCCTAACCCTAACCCTAATTTATGCTTTTCTCTCTCGCCTTTCAATTCCTTCTTCTCTTGTGTTTATCGTCTCCAATTTGTGCAACCCTACTCCAGTGTCGGTTAATATTGCTCTTCTGAGATCGGAATTTGATTGCTTTCGTTGCTCAAGACCAGTCTGTTAGTTTTACTGGAATGAGTTCATTCTTGTTAGGGCTTCACCTTCATACGTAACGACTGATTCAGGTTTACTTGGCTTAAAATCACTCCAGATTCTAGTATTGCTGTATAGAGTATTGAGATTGACTAGCCTCACTTATACTTCTTAAGACATGATTTATAAGCAGAATCGAGTCCCCAGATGAAATGCTTCAGGGACACTAGTTCTATTTGCTCACTAAAGCAATGGCAATCTTAGTCTCTGAAATCTGATGTCTAAGCATTAGTATAATTAGGTACTCAAATAATGCTTATTGCTATTCAAGACCTTAAGTTTATATGACATCCCTTGGCTAATATCAGGAAAAGCTCATTTAAGAGTATTTTTTCCTCTTTGAACTTTGTTGGCCTCACTTTGAACTTCTTAGGGACATGATTTACATGCATAATAGAATTCCATAGCATGACAAAGTAAATGCTTCAGTTATACTGGTCCTACTTACCCTCAAACTCAATGACACTTGTTAGTCTCTGATGTCTACGCATTAAAAATCTCTTGGGCTAGGAGTGTTCTGTATAATTTATATTTTTTGTTTTGAAAAACCTATGGTTATTACTGATTTCTGGAGGGTTGGGTATGTCTATTCCATCCCTGTTTTGTTCAAATTATAACCAATGCACTTACACGTTTCTTGCTTTACAGTTTGGGCAGATGCAGACACGTGGTTTGAAAGACAACGGCAGGAGGAAGAGATGCAACGCCTTCAAGCCGAGCACCAAGCTTCACTACGAGCAGCTGAAGAGATACACAGGAAGAAGTTGGCTGAGGAGCGTGAAGGGGAAAAAGACGACGCTGCTGAATCTGAGGCTATGCAACAAGGCAGCTAGATAGAAATAGGGCTTAGATCAGGACCTGAAGAATGCTGTTTCTCTTTGCTATGTTCATACAAACTCACAAGTCGACTACACTTTCTGTTGTGTTCTTTGAGATAATTGAAATTCAAGGCGGAAAACACCAAATCTCTATCCAGATCAGTAATTTTCTGTCTTTTGTTGCAACTATTTTGAATCTATTCCATGAGTAACCTTTCTGTAACACACCCATTAGAAAAAACTACTCATCCTTGTTAATCCAAATTTGAAAAATGATCCAAGGTTCCGGTCCGATCTCTGGTCCATCCCCTTTCCGAAATTTGGTTTCCGATCCGAACCTGTTTTGGACAGGACCAGTGTCGGCGTTGTAGTTCAAAAAATGTCTCTGTTTCTGATAACTATGCCAATTGTAACCAAACACCTGTTAGGTATGCTTAAAATTCTTCTCTTTCAAGATTCCATAAATTATTGAGTTTTGCTAGTTTGGTCCTACATACTTGGATAATGTTACATGGCTCCATTCAGCATTTCCTGTATGTGGCAGTCTTATCCTTGAAGCTGCATGTTATGGAGCTTTATCTTACCTCTTTAATTTTAGACTTTCAGTGATATGATGAAGGTGATAATATTATCACTAGATTTATTTAATTTTAGTAAACCTAAAGGCTGTGGGATTTACACTTGTCCCTTGCTTTCAACTAAAAAAATATTTACTGATTGTCCCCATCAACACCACATCGGTGCTGATCTGTAAACACAACACAAAGAGATACTCCCTCTGTCCCATAATATAAGCAACATTTCTATTTTGAGCGTTCCAAAATATAAGCAACATTTTCCATTTTTAGTATACTTTTTACACCCATTTATCTTCTCCCAATACACTTTTCACTCTACTTTTTCCTCTATTCATTCAATTTTCTCTTTCCTCTCTCCTTCTTCTCTCTATCTCTCTCATCTAACTATTACACCTTTTTACTTTTCACTCTCTTTTAATCATTAAACTCACATTTTCTTAATTCCCGTGAAATCCTTCAAATGTGGCTTATATTATGGGACGGAGGGAGTAAGTCAAAAGACACTCATTCATTTGGAAGGATGCATATCAGAAAATATGATAATAGTTCTTACTATGAACATAGCACAGCTTGTAGTTAAACTTAAAAGGAGTAAACAACAAAAACAAGCAATGAATAACCATTACGAAGATGTTCTCACAGAAAGACAATCAATCAGCGCCATAAAACTCTTGGGGGTGAAGAAAGAAGACAATTCCTGGGCGTTTTCAAGATCAGAACAGAAAACAAGCCTTTGAAGTCTCATCCTGGATTCCAGAAGCGGCCTCTTTGTGAAGGAACCAAACCAGTTTCCCATTGGCGGGCTCCACCATCCTTGCTGGCAAACACGACAGCTGGCCACATCAGTGATTCTGGTTTGTTGTCACTAATCCCAACAATAGCCACATTGGAGGCCGAGTTGATTACAGGGAGAGTGAAAGTTATCTGCTCGGGTGAATCAGTTATATAGGTTACTCAGTCATCATTCAAGGTTAATGCAGGGTGATTAGGGACCAACCTCCAGAACTATAAGGTCGAACTTGGGGCAGTCACTGATGTCAGAGACATTTATGACTCGTGTTCTAACGAGTTGTCGGATACAAAACTCGTACTCTCTTCTGCTGATAAAGAGTCGTTGATAGAGTGGACGTAACTCGGAATGATTGGCACCTCAAAAATCTATTTGAAGTTCAAGCAACTTACATAATGGATGTACAAATGTAAGGATTAAACACTAGAAGAATTCACAAATATGATGATGATGATGATGATAAGTAAAAGTAGTGGATTTGGTAAAGTTTCCCGCACATTCTTAAAAAACAGTTCTAAAAGGTGAAGTAGCAAACCTTCGATAAGAGACCTTCTTTTGCAACCCTGTAGTTGCTGTCAACATGAGTTTTGGCTACAACGCGCTCGTCGGTCCAATAAACATGCCACTTAGACCACTCAATAGTCTTGATATAGGAACCTTCACACAATTTGCTGTTAGCAGCACAAAAACATACCAAATCAGAAAGAGTACTTTCATCAAACACAACGGGAAATGACTCAAGATATATACATATATGGAAGGAAAAAAAAGCACAACATAGATACCCTAACAAGCCAATGAGAGAACCACCAGATATTGCGACAGCGAAAGCTCCATGCTCGTTAACAGAAGCCTCGGATAACTCTGAAATGTATTCTACTAAATCAGCACTCAGATCATCTAAGTTATCATGAATCCTTAATTCTCCCCTACCCACTTGTATACTCGGGAAACCCATGTTCATTCCTGATTTGCAACAACTGCAGATCAAACAAACCACAGGAAGATTCAGATTCAAACCAAGATAAGTCAAATGTAAAAGTTTTGTAAAGAATTCTACCTCAGTCCTCACCTCCAAGGATCAAAGTAAAACACAAACAAAAGATTGTGTATTGTAGAGATGATTGTATGTGAAAAGTAAGGAGTTTTCTGTGGGTTTTATTATCTTCCCTGTGAGGTGTCTCTTTCAGGGGTCTAATCTTCTGAGTATGTGCGAATTTTGGATAAAGCCAAGAAGTGGAATGAAAATATTGGCATGTTACATTTCATCTATTCATCTAATACATTTACGGGTTGCAACCGGGCAGCACCGTTTTTGCGCCCGGCAGCACCCCCTCGTTCGGAACGGGGTTCCGAACGAGGGGAATTTTTTTTTTTTTTTTTTTAATTTTGTTTCTCGTTCGGAACGAGAACGGTCCATTTAAATAATTTCCATTAAATAAATGCCAAACCGGTTCGCATATTGCGAACCGGTTCGACACTCATTCGGAACCCCATTCCGAACGAGGAATAATTTTTTTTTTAATATGACGTCATATCTCGTTCGGAATGGGGTTCCGAACGAGGAATAATTTTTTTTTTTTATATCTCGTTCAGAACCCCATTCCGAACGAGGAATAATTTTTTTTTTTAATATGACGTCATATCTCGTTCGGAATGGGGTTCCGAACGAGATTCGACTATATTTTTTGAAAATGCGAACGACTATATTTTGACGAAGTCTATAAAATCGGAGTTGTATGACCAAATTATCAAACCCAATCGGAAGAAGCACAAAAAATGACGTCTGAAAGCGATTCAACTAATTCTTCAAGGGCAGGTAGTTGGAAAGAAACACGGGAGTGTTCTTCTAGTTAGATGTCGGTGGAGGAGGAGGTTGATTTGTCTGCGCCGGTAGATGATACATATTTCCATGTAAGTACCTGTAAACCTTTTTTTATAGCGTTTCATTAGAATTTATTTTATTGGTATAGTAGTATTGAAATTTGAGTAATTTTAAATAGGGATACTGTAGTGATGAGGAATATTTAAAAATCGACTATAGTGCCCATTTTACGACTAGTGAGAGATTTCCTACTATGGATCTTCTGAGAGAGTGGGTTAGGAAGGTCGGTTATGCCTTGTGTATGGTTATCACCACGAAATCATCAATGGCCAACAAGAGGATATTTCTGCACTGTGAGCAATCCGGTAGTTATAGAAAACATCGAAAGAATATTAATCTTGAAGGAGATGTAGCAGAACCATTGTCGCAGCGTAGCAACCTTAGTAGGTTAAGGAAGTACAATTGTCCTTTTATGTTAAGAGGATATTATCGACGAGCAACTCTTGTTGAGCTGCCTGGGTGGATACTAAAAGTTGAGAAGGCATGTCACAACCACTGTCTTTCCAGCAGCTTGATTGGCCATGCATTTGCTTCGAGGATGACGGGAGAGCAGAGACGAAAAATAATGATTGCATCAGCGGCCGGGGCAATGCCGAAGGTTATTTATACACAGTTGCTTCAGGAAAATCCGACTTCCACAATATCAAGAAGGCAAGTGTACACTGTGAGGGAAAAGGAGAGGAAGAAAGCATTGGCAAATCTAACCGTGACCCAGTGGTCATTAGATTTCCTCCATCATAGAGCTTATCGTAAAGACATTCACTACGAGACGAATCCGAAGACGGGGGAGAAAAAGTTGGCAGCGTTTTTCATATCTCATCCGGATTGTCAACATTTGTTGAGAATGTTCCCTCGGGTGGTGATCATGGACGCGACGTACAAGACTAATAGGTACACTAAAATTCATTATTATGACTTCAAATACCGTTATAGAATTATAATTATTAATATACCCTCGTTGATAGGTATGGTTGGCCGTTACTTCAGTTTGTTGGATTCAATTGCACCAACTATACATATTGTATTGCGCTAGCGTTCATCTGTTGTGAGACAGCCCCATACTATGCATGGGCATTGAAACGGGTCAAGTATTTGTTTCGTGCACTCGAAGGACCGGATTGCATCATGTCTGATCGAGAGCTGGCAACAATTAAGGCGGTTGATCATGTATTTCCTAGTGTGCGTCATATTCTTTGCCATGTCCACGTTGATCGGAATGTTAAGGCATTTGCTAAATTGAACAACCTGGACGAAAAAAGTGCATCTGCTAGCGTTCGACGGGTGATGCGGTCTCACACAGAGAAGCAGTATGAGGAGAGACTTGATCACTTCCGGAAAACATGGAGGAATGGTCATCTTGTACAATATGCTGAGAGCACATGGTTTACTCCCCATAAGGAAAAACTTATAGCTGCGTATTGCGATGATATACGCCATTTTAGCACAAGAACGTCTAACAGGTAAGATATTTGAATTTGTTTTTAACGAGAATGATCATGACATTCGGTTGGCTAAAATGTTTAACATGTACAATGTTGTTGTCAGGGTTGAAGGTCAACACTCGATGTTGAAGCATATGTTTGATTCAGCTGTTGGAGGGTTCGAAACTTTAGTGCAACACATTGACAATATGTTTGTCGATCAGCACCGTCGAATACGGGCCGAGATGGAAATGTCCAACCATACTAGCCCGAAGGAGATACAAGACGGGCCTCGGTGGATCAAGACTATTTTCATGCGCATATTGAGGAAGTGCTCCGACAAGTGTTTGAGAATGCTACTGAAAGAAGTCCTTAAGGCAAAGGAGGGAAAGATATGTGGCCCATGTGAGGATCCTTGGTGGGAATCAACACTCGGATTGCGTTGCCCACACAGGATTAAGGTGTTTGTAGAAGAAGGAACGCCATTGTTGCCGAGCGACATTGATATCTTCTGGAAGCAGATCAAGTGGGAAGGAGTAGAATTGAAAGACTTCGACTCTGACGACGACGTGCAATTGACTGCAGATAAGGTTCTTATGGATGATTTCTTTGAAGGGGTGTTTACCGGTAACGTTGATGATTTCGATATGAAGAGGATGGCTGATAAGTGGCGTGAGTGCAAGGATCCTTCTTCAGTTGATGTCCAGGACCCCCCTCGGGGAGAGACGAAGAGAGGAAGGCCTAAGATTCATGCGAAGAAGACGGGTACAAAGCGAGATCCGGGTTGGGATGAGAGGGCTCAAGCTAAGAAGGATAAGGAGAAGGCAGAAGCAAGGAAAAAGGGGATGAAAGAGGAAGAGGGTGCAACTGTGCCACCGAAAGCCGATTCACAAAAGAAATCGTCGGTTGCATCCAACAGAGCTTCAAGCGGGGCCACGACCGTAAAAGGGAGTGCAACTAAACCACCGAGGGCAAGAGGAAATGCTAGATGGAAATGTAGCGGTGGCAATTCAATCATTTATCTCGACTTCGACTGGGGGATAGATAATATAGACCTTTTCATGCTCGCATACATAGCTGCTGTGGAGAAAGTAGGTGATGACGGTCACTGTGGTTATCGATCCCTTGCTCGCTTACTAGGTAAACCAGAGCAACAGTACGTTGAAATCCGATTAGATCTTTCGAAGCACCTCCAACAAAACGGGCATATGTATCATGAGATGCTAGAGGGTTTCAAGACTATCCCGCAACTCATTCGAGAAGTGAATCACATTGGATCGCCATGCTCTCCTGAATTCTGGATGTGCACACCTACAATGGGATTGGTATTTGCCACGAGGTATCAAGTTGCACTAGTGGTGTTATCATGGTTTGGTCCTTGTACATGTCTTCCGATGTTTGCTCCTCCCGGTTCAGAGGCTCCTACCACGGTGTTCGCCATTGCACATGTAGGCAGACGCAACCATTACGTACCGGTACGCATCGATATTTTCCGATCTTGTATCTTATTTCACCTATGTTTTTTAGTATACAATAACAATTTTGTGTTGACAGATTTGGTTGGTTGATGACAATTGTCCAATTCCACCCCCTCCAAGGCAGTGGAGTATCTACAAACAGCCATCGGTGGACGGATGGGAACAACGCTTTCAGAGTAGATTCGACAACTACGTATCTGAGAGAGAATTTCATGGTGGCAGTCCCATAATGACCTAAATCTTGTATTAGTTTGATTAATGTTCGTATTCCGTATGTTGTGGCTGACTTGATTAATGTTTGTTGAATTATATATGTTTGTTTAATGTTTTGGGGGATAATTTATAAATGTTTGAGTAATGTTTTTTCAGAATGATGTCAACATAATCATAGAAGCATTAATATTGAAACAACAACATAATTGAAAAACAACAGCACGAGTACAACGCAGACGGTGAACAACTAACGATACAAGACATTAAAAATACTTAATTCTCTATTTGTTAAGTGTTGCTGCCAATTCTGCAGCAAGTGCAGCGTTTTCCTCCATGAGCTCGGCGTTTTTGGCTTTCAGTTCATCTATTTCGTTGGCCCATTCTTTTGTTCCAATCCTTAGCAGCTCCATTCCTTCCTCAATTCCTTCAGCCTTTGACCAGTTGCATAAGTTGTCTGCATTTAGTTCTTCGATAACGACCCGTGCACGACCTGTGTACGGTGGATCGATCCAATGTTTGTATTTGTACCCTTTCTCTTCCTCTTCTTCAGTAAGAGCATCCCAACATGCATCCGGGCATCCCCAAAATCTTCTCCCATAGTTGACCCTGTCCCACTCTATTTGTTCGGTACACATATGCACCGTGGGCTTTTTCTGACACCAACACAATTTCGGACCAGGATCCATTGTCGAGGAAGAGGCTGGAAATAGTGTTGGACGATTTGGATACATATCGAAATTTAAGAAAGGAAATTACAGAGAAAATAAACGGGCATATGTATAAATAATATGGAATGATAGTGAATGTGTGTTTAAAATGGTTTGTTTTGGAGGTATTTATAGACGAAAAGATAAGAGGTGTGTTTGGGAAATACCCGACCCGGTCCCACAAAGTCTCGTTCGGAACCCCATTCCGAACGAGATGTTGACGTCATCATCTCGTTCGGAATGGGAAATGGCAGCCATGCAGGTGAAGGTGAATCCCGGATTTTCATCTATATATATGTCCCCGGTTTGTTTAACGTCATAACCGTGCAAACCAATGCCGCCTCTAAATATTAACCCGATACCCCAAGATGACGATGATGACGATCATGTAGTTGAAGATGGTGGTGAAGACGATGAAGAAAGCGAAGGTGAAGTCGAAGGTGAAGACGAAGGTCAAGACGAAGGTGAAGTCGAAGGTGAAGTCGAAGGTGAAGTCGAAGGTGAAGTCGAAGGTGAAGACGAAGGTGAAGACGAAGGTGAAGACGAAGGTGAAGACGAAGATGAAGACGAAAAGATAAGAGGTGAAGACGAAGATGAAGACGAAAAGATAAGAGGTGAAGACGTCGGTGAAGACGAATCGGAAGAAGAACATGATGATGATTATGATGACGTTGAAGAAGATGGTGGGGAAGAAGATGATGATGATGATTAGTAATGCTCACGTTTATATACTTTGTAATACTTTCGTTACGCATAATTAAAGTGTTGAATTTCCCCTTCATACGTCTTTATAACATTAAATCAAAACGTAACGAAACCAAATAATATTCATTATAACTTAAACAACAAATACAACGTTTCAAACCCTCCAATAAGGTTCCGACTCGTGACCCAAGTTATCTTCCCAGTCATAACACTCTCCTTGTTGTTCCGATGGGCTTGTCCCGCACCCATCCTTGCCCGCTCCCATATAGAATGTGTGGCTCTCTCTTCTGCACTCCTGGACGACTCTGCTTGTGACATCCGTTGAGTTTGAGTGACCTCCTCAGCTGTAGGCGGATCGTCGATACTGAGCATCCGAATGTAGGCATCCAAATTCTCCAGAGTTGCAATCCCCTGTTGTCGATGTGTCCGCATAATACCGAGTGTCGTCGATACACGCTGCAATACCAACAAATAATTAGGAGATGGGTCATATAGAAAACACAATACCAACAAATAAAATAATATAAGAATTACCCGGTTGAAATCGAGGGTAAGGATCGGGTTCGGGTTACGTGGCGGTCGAGGTCTTGCCGGGGCGTTTGGGCTCACATATGGATGTGAGACTTGAGCAAACCAATCGAGGTAAGCATCCTCAGCATCCCAAGGGATAAGAGCTGGGGGGCTGGACAGGATGTACGGACACAGGTTGTGATAACGCTGGTCCCATCTATCCCATTCCGGGCCATACCGTACAGTGTATTCCCGACCACCTCGCATTGATTTTGGCGGACAATAATACTCCACTGGCTCGGGGACATCCAAAGGCCGGGACTGACGGCGACCGAACTGTCTGCAAAACCGATCAGGGTTGTACATCTCCATAATGTCAAAGCACCGGATCCCACCACGATAAGTGGCCACTCTATGACGCCCTTGCGGTCCCACGTCCAAATCCGGATACGGCATCCAACACACCTACAGAATTAGCTTATAACAATTAATAACAATATTGAAAACAAAAAAATTGGAATGACATTTAGACGAATCACTTACATCTTCCGGTGCATACTCATCCAAGATGCGCCTGTACTGTTGTAGAGTCCTTTTTTGCCTCAGCGGGGCCCGTCCAGTGGAATAGCGGGACACACGAGCAGTAACTTCTTGGGAGCTCACATCCAGGTTTGGGTTCCCAGGAAAATACGGGAAATGTAACCAAATCCAAATCTCAAGAAGCCTTACGCAACCAGAAAATTGGACGCATTTCGCCCTGGATGCTATACCCAACTGCCTGTACAACAATGGCAAACAACCTGTACCCCATGCGTACTCATGTATCCTGTTCGGATCCTCTAGTAGCGGCAAGAAGCATGTGTCTAACAGGTTGGAGGTCTTGTTCACGAACAAAGACTGCTGAATTAGGTGCCACAAAAAGCCTGTTGCAATAGAGCCCGGATCGGATCTTCGAGAGTTGATCATCGAGACAACGTGGCAAAAGAATTCCCGCTCGCCGACTTTCCCCCTACCTATGAACTTGACCATCGCTTCCTCCTCATCGTCAAACGGGTTGTCCAGGTCAACGCCAAACAAATAGGAGAACAATTGGGCACACTGCGCTGAATCTGCATCTAGACCCAAATGTGTCCATGGCGTGGTGACAGCACCCCTGTCAATAGACAGCTCCAGAATCTCCAAAACGTCATGGAGACCGATTCCAAGCTCCCCAAAGTTCAGATGAAATGTGTTCGTCTCAGGGTGCCACCTTTCTACGAATGCAGAAAGGAGGTTGTGGTCCACATTCCAAAATTGACCCTTAAGGATGTGAAGCAGCCCCGACTCCTGGGCAATAGCAAACCATGAATCTGGCTCCGGGTCGGTAGGAATTCTAGGCAACCATAGCTCGAAACACTTTTTCCTTGTCTGCGCCTTTAGCTGACGGGGGGCACTTTCCTCGGGATTCGGATGTATCCAAATCTCATGAGCAATGTGTTGCTCATAACGAGTCAATATAGTACCCTCGTTGAGTCCTGGAAGAGGAGGAGCCGCAACAGCTTCTGACTGCATCGGAGCAGGACCTGACTGCCGAGTCTGTCGGGATCTACCCCGCGAAGAACCTGACCCACTCGGAACATCTGGGTTCCTAACCCCCGCAGCACTTGACCCCCGAGAACCTGACTGTTGCGGTCTATCACCACGCGATCTTCTATCCCCCCTCCTCTCAGAAGCAGTGATTCGCCTATCACCCAAATTTCTGTCTTCTCCTACTCTGGATCGGATGTTTCTAACTACCTCCTAGTTTTAACGAAATACATACAAATTTACCATCGATTATTATAACTAAAGTCCATATATGCGATTTTAAGTAGTTTTCAACCTTTTTGATATTTTCTAAAAAGTGTTGATACGCTTTCCACATGCATTAAACTAATTCTTTTTACCATGCATTGCAGTTAATATTGAAATGAAGCGTTTTCCAATATAAACTAATTTTAGCATGCATTTGAAATACAATTGAGCATTTTCCACTATTTCTACAAAATTAAGCGTATTTCAGGTTTTTTGAAATACTAACCGACTCAGTGTTCCGTCTCCGACGTGGTGCTCGGACATCCTCCTCCGCTTGCTCCGGCTCTTCTTGAGGTGTTGCTCCGCCTGTAACAGTTGCATCCCAGAACATGTGTTGTTGATGCCTTTGAAGATCACTCAAAGTGGGGGTGGGGAGGTTGTAAGTACTACTACTTGCTCCGTCTATGTTGAAAAAATCACTACCAACAGAACCACCGTAACTTGCATTTGGAACACCATAACCCGACCACCATTCGTTTCCTACGTAAATTTCTTCATCTGTAGCCGTCGGATCAGAAAAAAAAGGATTAGGAGGAGTTCCAGCCATTATCGAGATGAGAGAAAGCGTTTTTTGAAAGATTTAGAAGGGGGCGTTTTTTTGTAAGATTGAGAAGAGAGGGAATTCGAGTGTGGTTCGGAATGGCATCCCGAACGAAATATATATAGGCAATGCTGACGTCAGCTAGCCGTTGGACTAACGGCTAGCTGACGTCATCATTCTCGTTCGGAACGCCATTCCGAACGAGAATGCTGACGTCAGCATTTTTTTAAAAAATTATTCTCGTTCGGAATGGTCATACAGATTTTTTTTTTAAAAAAAATGACATCATTAACCCATTCCGAACGAGAATAATTTTTTAAACCGGGTTTTTTTTGTATTAAATGAAACCCGGTTCATAGACCGAGTTCACAAATAACCTCGTTCGGAACGGTGTTCCGAACGAGAATATTTAAATAAAAAAAAATACATAACTCGTTCGGAACCCCGTTCCGAACGAGGAGGGGTGCCCAGTGTAAAAAGGGTGCTGCCCGGTTTAATCGCCTACATTTATCTACTTGTCTATTTTTATTTATTTATAAAGATTGTAAATGAATTATTCGTACCCCACAAACGGCAATTTCTTTGTCCTAGATACCCAACTTTAAAAAAAAAAAAAACCCGTCTCTAAAACGTTTTACGCCCATCACAAATTACAAATACACGAAGGAAAAAAATCTGTAATTTTCTTAATCTGTGAAATCTATGTGTATATCATCGATCACAATATCGATTTAAGTTTTCAATTCATCCTTACTCATATATAGTTTGTGTTTTGCCTCATAAGTTGGTACAATTTATTATGCATTTTTCCATCCACGCATATACAATATCGATTTAAGTTTTCAATTCATCCTTACTCATATATAGTTTGTGTTTTGCCTCATAAGTTGGTACTATTTATTATGCATTTTTCCATCCACGCACTCACTTTTCTCTTGTTCTAGTTGGAATTAAAGTCTATCAAAGGTTGATGTTTATATACACAGTCCGGTGCTTTATTCAAACAACGTCGTGTCACTCGCGTTCTGCGAGGACACGTACACTCGCGTTACACGAGATTAGCAAAACAAATTAGGTTAATTTCATGCATGCTAATCTCGCGTTCCGCGAGTGTACGTGTCCTCGCAGAACGCGAGTGACACGTCCCTCGCAGAACGCGAGATTAGCATGTCAGATGGACGTTGTTGTGCGCCATTACTACATGTCTTGTTCCCACCTAACTATAATAACTACCCCCTTATTTTAAGTAATCCGTAACACCTATTAACCCTACCCTAACACCTCTTTTTATCATCTTTCACCCTCCATTAAAACCCATTTTCAAAACCTTAAAACTTCAAAACACTCTAAAAACACCTAAAATAATGAAAGATGAAGAGGAATTCAACAAAGGAGGGAATGAAAATGGTGGTTCATCAAGTTACCATGCAAATGAGGTAATGTTCTTACTTAATTTTTGAATTTTAATTTGTTTTGCACCATTAAGAGCTAAAATGAACTTATTATGTTGTATTTCATGTTAAATGTAGTAGTAGTAAGTGTTGAAGAGATGACTTTTGCATATAATGTCCAAAACTTAGATGTGTTCATGTTTTTAGGGTTTTTAATGTAGAAACTCAACAATTTCTCATGTTATGTTAAATTATCCCGTTGAATGACTAGTTTCAGGAAATAGCAACTTCCCGCGTTCTGCGAGAGGAAGCCACTCGCGTCACGCGAGAAGTGCCTCCCTCGCAGAACGCGAGAAGTTGCACATTACAGAGTATTAACAAAAGCATTGTGTATAGGTGAATTTTTCTTTGTTCACTGGATTGAATGCAATCCAGTTGAATGACTACAACTACCCCTCCCGGAATACACGGTCATGTTCGCCACCGTCATTTGATTTAGGGATTGACCACTTTGGATATTATCATCAACCATCTTCATATGAACAACATGTGCCATCTACTTATCAATTTCCTATGCCATCTACATATGAATTGCCCGTGCCATCTACTTATGAGTTGCCCGTGCCATCTACTTATGAATTGCCATGTACATATGAGGTGCCATCAAGCTATGATGCGTTTGATTCACAATTTGCTAACCAACCTACAAACGTAGGAGAGGAGATGTGTTTTCTTCCCTCTTTACGCACTGCACCAAAGTTTGATAGTCCCGTATGTGAGGAAGAGGTTGTTTCTAGGGATTATTTAGAATATTTCACTACGGAGCAAGTGTTTGCCTCTAAGGAGATTGGTCATTTGTGGGCTTGGAATGTTGCAAAGTAACACAAGTTTATGATCTCTATTGGAAGGAGTGTACCATCTAAATCGGGGCAAAGTGGTAAGGTTCAAATCATTTGTGAGAAAGGGGGAAGCCATAGGCCTAAAGGTGTCGGTGTTAGATCAAACACAAAGAGCAAGAAAACGGGGTGTAAATTTCAGTTGAAGCTCATGGAGAACTGGGTTGAAGAGAATTGGAGATTAGTGGTTGTTTGTGGTTTGCACAACCATCCTATTGGAGATAGTTTGGTCGGTAATTCATTTGCCGGGAGGCCAACCCCGGATCAAAAGAAAAAGGTTCGTGAGATGGTACTTTCACATTGTTCTCCAAATCAGATTTACACTGAGAAAAACAAGGATCCCAGAAGTTGCACAAAGAAGAACCAAGTGTACAATTTGGTAAGACATATAAGGGAAGAGGAAATGGAAGGTAGAACCGTAGTTCAAGAATTCTTTCACCAATGCAAAGAGAGCAACTACTTCATGGAGTATAGGCCAAGTGCAAAGAATCCTTCGATAATAGGCGACTTGTTCTTTGCTAGCCCCGAATCAATGAAACTCTTAAAGGCGTTTCCATATGTCCTTTTGATGGACTCGAGTTATAGCACGAACAAGTAAGTATTTATCATTCTGCTTTTATGTTGTATTTATCTTACTGTATTTTGGTTTAAGGTACAATGTTCCCTTCCTAGAGATAGTCGGTTTGACTTCTACATGGAAGAATTTTGTTGTGTGCGGGGTATGGTTAGAGGCTGAGAGCGAGGATAGTTATTTCTGGGCGCTGCAGACGATGTATTTGAGAATAGGAGCATCGCCTACTTGCTTCGTCACTGACCGTGAGATGGCTCTTATGAATGCAACAGACAAGTTATGGCCAAATGCAAAGTTTCTCTTATGTAGACGACATGTAAGGAAGAACATAGAGGCGAGAGCCAAGATAGTTATGGGCACACAAGCATTGGGGGTTCATATTTCAAATGATTATTATAACGTGTTCGAACAAACCACTGAAGAAGATTACAAGAGTACTTTGAAGAAACTTGAGGACGAATGACGAGCTTATCCAACCGTATTGAACTACGTGAGAAAGAATTAGATGAACGGTTACAAAGAAAGACTTGTTTCAGCATGGACGGATAATGTCTTCACTCTTAGGAATAACACGACAAACAGGTATGTTCTCTAATTTATGTCTACCTTCTACATATGATAAAAAGAGCTTTTGTAATGCACAACTCGCAGAACGCGAGGAATGTCCTTGATTCAGTGTTGATGCATTTTCGAATGCAAAGATCCTGGAACACTGTATGAACTCGCAGAACGCGAGGTTTTGCACATTACAGAAGGATCCACAGGTTCTGATTTGTATTTGCATATTATTGTTTTTCGAACATTTTAGAGTTGAAGGAGCACATTCGTGTCTTAAGTCATACTTGTCAAGTGGAAATGCTAGGCTACACACAATGTTCAAAGAATATAAAATAATGGCGGAGAACCAACTTAAGGAGATTAATGTGTCTTTCACCGAGAGTTTAAATAAGAGCTTCACAGTTGTTGAAGGGGCCGACTTGTTTAAAGTCTTGAAGTTCAAAGTCTCTTACAAATGCATAGAATTTTTGCTTAAGGAATACACGAAGGGGGAGAGATTAGGTGCGCACTTTAATATGTTTTGTAGCTGTGGGATCAAGATTAGAGATGGGTTGATGTGTGTTCATCAGATTGTAAGACATTGGAAGGAGCAAAGACCACTAAGAGTATCAGAGTTGCACCCTTTCTGGAGTACTTTGAGTTTGGAAGAAGTTGATGCTCCTCGTATTCTCGAAGTTAAGAGTAAGGTGGCAAGGCGTCTTTTTCAGACTTTCTATGAGGAAACGTTTCCGAAGTTGTGCCCCCATGATCAAGAAAAGTGTGCACAAACTGTTTTAGACATTGGGAGAGTAAATACTCCTCTAAAAGAGCCGGCTATTTCAAAGCACACCGGGGGTCGTCCAGTCGGAGCTCCTAACAAACAACCAAGGTCAACGCAAAGAAGACCGTCTGCATGGGAGCACACTAATGCTGAGATGGATGCTAGAGATTTGGAAGAAGCACCCCCAAAGAAGCAAAGAAATGCTTCTAATTCTGAAACATTGAAGAAACCAAAGATTAAGGTGATTGGCAAGTACAAGTCTCAGATACCCACGTCAATGCGCACCCATGTGAATGGTTGGTTTGAGGTAAATGGAGATGGAAATTGTGGATTTAGAGCAATAGCTCATGAATTGCATGACAACCAACACTTATGGAGGGAAGTAAGAGATTTGATGATAGCTAAGGTCAAAGAGATTTGGCACCTAGTTCAAGGAACTTGGATTGGACCTCCACAACAAGCAACTTTGGAGAGCGTTGTACACCAACTTACATGGGAAGGAATAGGAAGGGCTCCAGAAGATCGCTGGCTAGCTACCCCGGAAATGGGATGCCTTGTGGCATCCACATTCAACATAGTGTTCGTAACGGTGGGAAAAAAATGCTAACTACACTTACCTTCCTCTATAACGTCCTACTTGGTTAGAAGATGACGACACACTTCCGACGTTCTGCTTATTCTATATTGAGAGTGAGAGTTTTTTCCGGTAAGTTTTTGGATCTTCTTATGAATTACTATCTAATATGCAACTTCCTAACGTTGTTGTTTTCTTGTAGTTGCGTCTTGAAGAAAACTGCCCATTACCTCATGTGTTTACTCCTTGGTGGCGAAACGCTGAAAGAGATGCTTTTTCTTTGCACGATCTTGTGTCACATCGATGTGCCGCCTTTGAAATGTAATGTTGAAGTTATGTTTTATCCGCTGAATTTGTAATGTAATGTTGAATTGGAGATGGTTTTTTAAATTCTTAAACAGGAACTCATGTCATGGACATTTTCCAGAAAATGTAATTCCTCGCGTTCTGCGAGAAAATGCACATATTATGCATTTTCTGATAATTTTGCAGAATATGTGCAATGGATTGAAAATGCAGAAAATAAATAAATAATTCAATTACGTCCCCTTTCTGGATGTGGAACGCAACATGTGCTTTAAATCCCTTAAGCAACTCGGGATCTTCTGGACCTCCAGGTGTGTCATGAGTGAGCTCAGGATCATATTTTGGCTCTTCCTTCTTGGACTTCCTCTTTCTTTTTGGTTTCTGGACCACTTCTTCTTCTTCTTCTTCTTCATCATCATCATCATCATCACCTTCTTCTTCGTGTTCTTCCCCAACAACTTCATCCTGGTTCTCTTGTTCCATCGGTTCTGGATTGCAAGAAGAAGAACAAGCTTGTCTACTTCCTTGACCCATGTCTTGAGGAACACTTCCCTCACCAAATCCACCTCCCCAACATTGTCCACCGACCCAACTTTGTCCACCCCACCCTTGTCCAACTTCCACTAGAGCATACTGAGGAATGATATTGTCCCAGCCACCAATGGTGCTACCCGGTTGTTCATATGGAGTTGATTGTGGTGCACATTGAGTTGACGGTTGTGCACATGAAACTGACTCTTGAGAATAAAGGTCCCAATCATCATTTCGATACCCTTGATATGTATCTGCTCGTTCTATCCCACTAGGCACAGAACAATCTTCCCCGACATAACTATGGACACCACTGTACCGCTCTATGGGGCGATAATCAACGTCGGGGAGCCCCTCGGGGAAGAGCTCTACCGGTGTTGTCTTCTTTGCTTTCCTTTTCCCTTTTGCATTTTCAACCGGTGGATTTTCTCTCACATCGGTCCAATTTCTTTGACGGGTTGAACGTCTAGGACGATCCATCACCTAAAACAGTATAAAGTAAAATCAGTATATAAATTAACATGTTCTGCAGAAGAGGAAAGAATTGCCAGTTATGGCAATTCCTCGCGTTCTGCGAGGGCATGACACTCGCGTTCTGCGAGTGGCATGACTCTCGCGTTCTGCGAGGGCATGACACTCGCGTTCTGCGAGTGGCATGACTCTCGCGTTCTGCGAGGGGTGTAGCGTTCTACGTGAATTTGCACTATCATAAGTTTCCGGCAACAGTTTCCGGCGACAATTTCCGGCGAAAATTCAATATTTTAGCTAAAATACCTATCAATTTAAGTAAATTACCAAATAAATATCAAAACCCTAAATAAAATCAACAACCCTAATAAAAAACCCTATATGGAGATTATACTACCATTCATGAACCATAATTCAAAATCAACATCCACTCATCAACCATAATTCAAAATCATCATCTTTCATCCATTATACAACCATTTCTAAAACAACATTCAATATCAAAACATCATATAATATGCAATTTCCTATACTAACAACATATATTTATCTAGAATCAACATTAGAAATCATAAGGGAAGCAAAACATACCTTATATGGAGATTTATAGTGAAAAGAGGAAGAACAATTAGTTTGAACCGAGAGAGGAAGAACAGAGCGGCGGTAGAATGGAGATGGTGGCTGTAAAAAATGGGAAAAGTAGGGTTTTCCCCTTTTACCCTCGCGTTCTGCGAGTTGACGTCCCCTCGCGTTACGCGAGATGTCGGACGTTATTTAGAAAACGCTCGGGCTGTATTTAGCAAGGGCCTTTATATATAGTAAATTAGATTGGGTTTAACGTTGTCATGGACTTTCGTAATTAGTTGTTTATATTACTATTTTTTATTATCGAATTTGTTAATAATTGTAAAATTGTTGTCTGAATTTTGTAATATATAAAGAATCCGGATCAGGTGAGGATTTTTATTGTACGAATATGTCAGCGACATGCACTTTCTTCAGTAATGACATGCCCACGCGGAGTGTGCGCATGTATTTTTCACATATTATCAGTGACATGCAAATCTGTCAATAGTGCATGTCGCTGACTTACATGTGCATGTCATTGCTGAAGAAAGTGCATGTCAATGACTTAAATGTGCATTCATTCGCATATTCGCATAATAATAATTATTCTCACATGAATCTTTTCCAACAAAAAAGAAATAGATCGAAAAATTAGCAACTAATGTAGGGGAAATACAAGTATAAGGATGGATTTAGAATGGAATAAATTCTTGAAATTATAATGTAAATAAGTTTATAATTTATGACTCATTTGCGGGTTTTGGTCTAAACAATGAAAAGTTGCGTTCTTGGTTCTATATAGTACAAGTGGCGTGTCTTCCTCCAATTTTATGTCTCACTTCTGATCTTGTTACAAGTGACTCCCTCTTCAATATGTATTCGATTTTTATTTGAGTTTGGTTCTAATATGTAATATTTTTCTCGTTTTTTGTTTTTGTTTGTCTTTTTACTCATTCCCTCTCTTTCTTTTTTGTTTGTCCTTTTTCTCGATATGTTTGCACACCATGCTCTCTAAAAAAGAGATTATATACAAAAATAGTCGGTTTACAAACATTTAGTGAAAAAAATCAATTCATTCGCGCATAGTTAAGTAAGTGGGACAATTCTAAAAAATAAGCAAATAAAACAATAATATACATTCTAACAACAAAACTGCAATTTTTATTTCTGTTTGGTTGGACATGATGAGGTGATGTATGCAATTGATCCAGAATCAAACGACATGAGAATTTTACGATAATTGCTAGAATTTTATTTTTTATAAAATATTCAATGCCAAGTGAAAAAACGACGATTGCATAATGATTGTATTTGTTTGAATTTGACAAAATATTCAACGCTAAGTGAAAAAAATGAAAAAATCACAATCCAATGTGAAAAAGGATAAACGCTCAAATTCGAACTACACAACTAAGAGCCAAAATAAGACTTCCAAGATTCAAGTTCAAATTTAATCTAAAGTTTATTCCCTCCAAATTAACAATTTCATAATCTACACAATTCAATTTTAGAAGAGAGGTGGCATAAGAAATATAGGTGTGACTATCACAGTATCACACAACGCAAATGAAAAGTTTTTGTTATCGAAAATATGCTCAAACGTGTATCAATTGAGTTTTTTTTTTTGTTTCCCACTCTAGTTCAGCGGTTAGGAGACGTGTATCAATTGAGTTGCTTCTACGAATTGTAGAAACCTAGAATCCATGTGAATTGTCATCATGTATTTAACACTAATAAATAAATGTATGAATGCATTTCGTTAAAGGTTTTTGGGTTTATAACACACCTTCATTTTTTCCGTAGGAATTACAACCGAAAATTGTTTTTATTTCTAAAATTTAGAGAAGGGTATTCATGTCCTTTCACAATATGTCTGCCTCCTCTCTCTGTCTCCCCCAACGCGTTTTCTCTCTCTGCCCCGAAACCAACTTCTTCCCTCCTTGTCGGATTCAACCTTCCCCTCCTTCGCTTCCAAGCACGGATTCGCCGCCCGCACTGTCGCAATCGAGGTCGACGATGTCACTACGACATTACCCCGCTTGAATTTGCCACCAATTTCTTCCCTCATCTCAACACATGCGAGGTTTGTTTTAGGGTTTCAATTCTTCTCGATTTTTTTATTTTTCCGGTCAGGTTTGATGTCTGGTTTGTTGTTTGGGGGGAATTGAAATGCAGGATGGTAAGCTTGCAGTTGTTGTAGCTACAGTGACTGATGATATTAGGGTTTATGAAGTCCTGCTATATGATTTTATATAGAAACTAGATATAGCATGGAATGTACTCCATTCGTTGGCATAAGCTGATGAGCAAAATTAAATCTTGTTGCAAGCCTGAATAATTAACCGTAAGAGAGATTCTTTACTTTTATCAAGATTAGGCCATATGTGCTGGAGCTGTAAAAACATGTATAAATTGAAGAGGATAAGATATGTTGTTAAAATCAATCAAACAAGAAGGAAATGAATATTATGAACACCCAACTTCAATTGACTGACTGGTTTCCCTCAGAGAATGTTTACAAGTTTCCAAGTTTTGAAGTGTTGTCACATGAGCCTTCTGGGTGGCATTTTGCATTTTCATATATCATCCATTTGTTTCCCCGATATTGTTTTATTATATCTTTACCTCTGCTATCATCCTAAGCACCAACTTGTGCCTGAATATGCAATGTCCTTGAGTGCTTATTGTGTCTTATGTCCTTACACAAATTAGTGCTAACGAAAGAATGCAAGACCACATGAACTTCACAGGCACAACCTTAAGAAGAAGAAAAATTAGTAAATTACGCTGAATAGTCTCTGTAGGATAAATCTCGCCTAGGTGGTAATTGACAACCTTGCAGTTTCTGGATAATTTGAATCGTTCCTTTTCATTTATTGCTAAAATTTCTATTACGATCTACACAAAGTACATGTAAATTTCCTGATTTAGCATTGTCCATTATACTGCCACTGCAAGTCTGCCATAGCCTCCTTCCCTTCTTTGGTCCAGGTCAGGAGGAACGTCTCTCTTTCTTGGAATAATTTTGCTCAACTTATGGAGCATAATTGTGACATAAAGAAAGGGAGTGGTCATCTGTGTATGTGGTGACTGGCCGTTCATCTAATGGTTTGGTACTGCTTTGACTGTAAATGCTATGGTGGGCTCTGTCTGGGTGGGTGCTTGTTTTCTGAATTGCAAGCTCTTAGAAACAGATAGTGAATCTTTAGATGCACTGCATCAGGAAACATGTCCAGAAAGTCCTACCATACCCAACCTTTTTCTTAGCCTTCAATTTTCAGCTTGCTGTATCAGTTTCATTAAATGAATGTACTTCTGCTTTTATCCAGGAGATAATCTTCAAGCAATTTCCAAGTTTCCTGTACACTTCAACTATCAACACAGAGGGGGTGGTCTTGACGATGACAAATCAGGTGTGACAATGAACAACACTAGACTTCCTTTTGTCCCACCAGGTATGTGTTGGACTCCCTTTTAATCCTATCTAAGTAAAAGCTGCTCTACTTTTTACTGTATGTGGGTATAACCTTCATACCTTGGATGTTAGGCTTTGCAGGAAATCCACTTTTAGTTCCTAGGCTTGATTCTGATTCAATTCGTAGTGGTATGGCTGAAGATAATCTTGCTTCACAATCTACATTACATGATTTAGGATCATGGGAGCAAGTGTATGAACAATGTAGTAGGGGCTCAGGACAATTGGATGTTCAAAGGATACATGGAAATTTACTTACCCAAAGGTGAAGTAATCATAGATCTTGCTTTAGTAAATTGGATGTGAATATTGTAGTTTGGTGTATTCTTACTTATGCATGTTTTTAATGCACAACAGAGAGGTTGAAGGACGTAACGTTGCGAAAATCAAACATGAGGAAGATTGGAGTTCACAGAGATATTTTAGTAGTGGCTGAGACTGACAGGAGAGGTATGACTACTTGGTGTGTGAGTGTGTCCCGCTCAAGAAAAGGGTATAGTTGAACATACATAGATTTACTTTTTATATTTTTGCAGCATACCTCTATAATGAGTTTGAGCCGAAACTCCTAAGTAATGAATGTCTATAAAGTATCAGCTCAAATTTTCCTGTGTACCTACGTTTATTGTCATTAAATTTTCGAGGTTGTACTTCTATTACTAATGCCAAAGTGTTGTACATAGATTTCTTTCATATGTTGTTGTTTTGCAAGTATTAATCTGCTTCATTCGCTTTCTTTTTTAGGTTAACAAATTATTTCAAGGTGTAGGGTTGCAGAAGCTTCCTGATGTTTGGTGATTGAATGATTACAATGCAAGTGCTCTAGGTGATCTATTGAGGCTTAAAAAACTGATTCATTATGCATTATTTTGACAGTTCAATTCTGATGGGCTTTAAACTTTCATTTAAATTAAGTTTATAATAATTGGATTTATCCTCTGGGTATGGTCATATGTTTATTTGAAGTTCTATTATACCTATTTTAATCTGTGAAATCCAAATTCAAGCTTCTGATTATTGCTCCTTTGAATGTTGCTTTGCTTAACCTGATTACGATCTCTTCTACCGAGGCAAGAGTGATTGGTGTTCGTATTCCCTTTGGTTCATTTTAACCATTGATTGCAAATTTTAATGGGCCCATAGTAACTTTCTATAGTATCCAGTCAGGTTCAAGACTTTTTTTATTTTATTGGTGCTGGTGCTACACTTGCTCAACTATTTGGCTCCTTATTTACTACTTGGTTGGGATCATGTAAGCCCTTCTCTTTTTATATGTCTTTTTAGTGTTAATTTTCTAGAGAAAACAGTGTAGTAACTTGCATTGATTGCTTTTCTCTATAATATGTGTACCCTTTTTAGTATTGCTCCTGTTTGCTGCACTTCTAATGGACCTAGCACAATCGTCTAAAAGAATTGATTAGGATGACTTCCATCTCTGTGAAGAGTTGTCTCCCATAAAATGAGTTGGATAGGAATTCAAAATATGTAGTACTTCAAGTTCACTTATTTTCATTGTTGAGAAGATCAATATATATTGACCATTGATTAAAAGGAAATGGGAAATGCAACTCTAATCTGTTTTAGATAAACTGTTTTTTCTTTCATTTTCATACCATGATGAACATTTGCATTATTCACACCCATCAAATTTATAGTTGATCCAGGATAAAGATGACAAGCACAGGAGCCCAGTTGCACGATGACAGTGTCAGATAATAGACATCTCCCTCTCCTCAGAATTGCCCCTCAGGGCAACTAATGATCTCTGATGTTGAGAAAGTCCAAGCAGTGTTTGAACTTGCTCTCAGGAACTGGCTTGGTGAACATATCAGCAGGGTTATCAGCTGTCCCTACTTTCTTCACCTGGATTCTCTTCTCATTCCTCAGAAAATGGTACCTGACATCAATGTGCTTCGTCTTCTCATGATGGACCTGATCCTTGGTTAAGCATATTGCACTCAAGCTGTCACAATACACTAAAGCCTGATCCTGATGTAGGCCTAGATCATTAACCAGCCCCTTTAGCCATATTCCCTCCTTAGCAGCTTCTGTCAAAGCCATATACTCTGCCTCTGTAGTAGACAAAGTAACTGTAGGCTGTAGAGTTTCCTTCCAGCTTACCACAAAACCTCCTAGAGTGAACACATAACCAGTCATAGATCTCCTACTGTCCACATCTCCAGCATAATCAGAATCTAAATAGCCAGCAACCAAACACTAAGTGTCATTCCCATAGCAAAGACCAACATCTGAGGTACCTCTAAGATACCTGAAAATTCTCTTCACAGCTTGCCAATGTTCCTTCCCAGGGTTGACCATATATCGACTTACCACACTAACAGCGAATGCTAGTTCTGGTCGAGTGCAGACCATAGCATACATCAAACTCCCAACTGCACTGGCATATGGGACTCGAGACATGTACTCCTGATCCTCATCAGTCTGAACAGTGTACATTTCCAACTTACTGTTAGATGCCATTGGAGTATCTATAGGCTTTGCTGAAGACATTCCAAACCTGCTTAATATCTTCTTGATGTACCCTTCTTGTGAGAGGAAAAGTTTTCTCTTCTCCCTTTCCCTATAGATTTCAACTCCCAGAATCTTGCGAGCAGCACCTAGATCTTTCATATCAAACTCTGCACTGAGAGAAGCCTTCAACTTTTGAATATCAGACTTATTCTTAGCAGCAATCAGCATATCATCAACATACAGAACCAGATAGATGCGTGAACCACCCTGCAGGTCATTGTAGTACACACAACAATCATACGGACTTCTGCTGTAACCAAGCTGCTTCATATAAGTGTCAAACCTCTTATACCACTGCCTCAGAGACTGCTTTAGCCCATACAAGGACTTCTTCAACTTGCAAACATGATTCTCCTTTCCTGGAACCTGAAAACCATCTGGCTGAGACATGTATATTTCCTCCTCCAACTCTCCATGTAGGAAAGATGTTTTCACATCTAGCTGCTCGAGTTCCAGATCCTGATGTGCAACTATCGCTAGTAGCACTCTGATTGAGGTATGTCTGACTACTGGTGAGAAGATCTCGTTGTAGTCTACTCCCTCTCTCTGACTGAAACCTCTTGCAACCACTCTTGCTTTGTACTTTATACCCTCTGCAGCAGACATTCCTTCTTTCTTCCTGAAAACCCACTTGCAAGTGACTACCTTTCTATCAGCAGGCAGTCTGACTAGCTCCCAAGTCTGATTCTTATGAAGAGACTCCATCTCTTCTCCCATTGCAACAAGCCACTGTGCTGACTCACTCCCAGATATTGCATCTTTGTAGGTGGACGGTTCATTATCATCCACCTCCTCGGCCACCTGCAATGCATATCCTACCAGATCAGCTAACCTGTACCTCGCTGGAGGTCTGACTCCAACCCTTCTAGGTCGATCTTGAGAAACACTTCGATGCCCAACTTCATCAGAACCTGTTTCTGGCAGTGCACTCTCAGACTGATCTGTATCTTGCTCATCAGTTACTGGTTGTGGCATAGGTGCCTCGATTTCCCCTGAAGTAAATGGCACCTCCACCTCCTCAGCAACAACCTCTTTCTCTGCTATATCACTGATCTTGGACTTCAGCATAGAATTCTCATCAAAGACTACACTTCTGCTCAGTATAATCTTGTTATCAGACCAGATCCTGTATCCTTTCACACCAGCACCATAGCCCATGAAAACTCCTTTCTTAGCTCTCGGCTCTAACTTACCCTCACTCACATGATAATAAGCAGTGCAGCCAAAAACTCTCAGATTTGAGTAGTCAGCAGCTCTTCCAGACCACACCTCATAAGGTGTCTTGTAATCAATGCCTGTGTGTGGACTTCGATTTATCAGATAGCAGGCTGTTGTTACTACTTCAGCCCAGAACCTCCTAGCAAGACCAGCATTAGAGAGCATGCATCTTGCTCTCTCTAAAAGTGTCTGATTCATCCGTTCTGCTACACCATTCTGTTGTGGTGTAAACCTGACTGTGTGATGTCGAGCAATACCCTCATCTCTGCAGAACTTATCAAACTCAGATGAACAGAATTCCAGACCATTATCTGTTCTCAGCCTTTTGACCTTCTTTCCTGTCTGATTTTCAACTAAGGTCTTCCATTCCTTGAATCTACTGAATGCCTCTCCTTTATGCCTCGTCATAAATAACCACGTCATCCTAGAGTAATCATCAATAATAGACAGAAAGTACCTGTATCCACTCAGAGACTCAACACGGGCAGGACCCCAGCAATCAGAATGGATGTAATCCAACGTGCCCTTAGTTCGATGAACTGCCTTAGGAAACTTGCAGCGATGTAGTTTCCCAAACACACAATGCTCACAGAACTCTAGACTCTTGATCTTGTGACCTCCCAGAAGGTCTTCTTTGGACAGAATCTGCATTCCACGTTCACTCATATGAGCAAGTCTCATATGCCACAGTCTGGTCAGATCAGCACCATTAACCACTGATGCAACAGCTGCAGAACCTGTTACTGTAGAACCCTGCAAGATATACAAAGTTCCCTGCTTGACGCCTCTCAGAATCACCTCAGAACCCTTGCAGACAACCAGAATTCCATCTTCACCTTCATACCTGAAACCCTTACTATCCAGAAGGCTTAAAGATGATAAAAAGAGGTGTTAGGGTAGGGTTAATAGGTGTTACGGATTACTTAAAATAAGGGGGTAGTTATTATAGTTAGGTGGGGACAAGACATGTAGTAATGGCGCACAACAACGTCCATCTGACATGCTAATCTCGCGTTCTGCAAGGGACGTGACACTCGCGTTCTGCGAGGACACGTACACTCGCGGAACGCGAGATTAGCATGCATGGAATTAACCTAATGTTTTGCTAATCTCGCGTAACGCGAGGGTACGTGTCTTCGCAGAACGCGAGTGACCCAGCGTTGTTTGAATAAAGCACCGGGCTGTATATAAGAATCGTGAAAATATAAGGTATATGCGTATTATATAGTGTATCAAAACTGAATTTTATCTCGTTTTTTGTTTGGTGTTACAGATTAAAAGAGATCAATTGTGCTTGGGATATGAGCACAACGTAACTAATATTAAAACGATGTCGAGTGCAATTGTTTTCTTCCATTTCATGATTGATGCTTGTAGAAAATGAGACGAAACCTGTAAATTTATATAAATTGAGTAAAAAAGAGAGGAAGACATAGAGTTTGCAACACCATCAGTCATTTTAATTAGCTCTCATTCAACATCAATCTCTATCCCATTGCCTTGTTAATTGATCAAAAGTGACCATGATCACACAAATGACATTGAGGGTATACAACAACGACTGACTTGAACAAATAAACGGAATAAATCTCTTGGGAAAAATTCACTAGTAATCACTAAAAGTGGCAAAAGACGACAGAGATATTTACTCTTTAATGTAACTCAAGACATATAATTGAAAGAAATTTCATGAGCAAGATTTAAAGGCTACAAAAGGGTTGATGTTTATATACAATAAATATAATTTTGATTAACCTCATTTACAGATTCTTGATAGTAATTTACCTATTTATATGTCTTAGTATGATTAAATTTGATTAACGTTTGAATACACGGCCTTGATCATGATTTATACTTTTTCCTATCTCTAATCTTTACAAGTTTTACTTTAACAACTTTTTAAGTGCAAAAATGATGTGCCAACTGGAATATATTAATCTACGTGCTATGGTTTTTGCAAACCGCTTTTTAGCCTCATAATCTTTGTGGGTTACCACTTTTAGAATAAGAAGAAAGTCATGAGTGCCCAAGAAAAAATTAACATAATCAAAAGAGATGTTTAGAATCTCTTCGCCATCAAAATCAAAAAGAAAAGAGGAAGAAAATGATCGGAGAAATTAACATCACATACAAAACTAAATTATATATACACAAAGCATACGATATATGAAATTGCTTCTCGGAGTCGACACAGTAGTAGCGTTTATCTTGGATGGTTTCGAGGATTTTGGTAAATACATTATTGGCGAGCCTGGTTGGGCTCGTGTTGGGTCCGGAGATGGGGCCCAATTCGATGTCGCCTTTGGTCTTGTGCTCTTTACGGATGGAATTTCCGAGGCTTTTGAGAGTGGTTCTTGATAGAATAAGTGAACCGTAGTTAGTTAGGATATCTTTTCGCAATTGTCATAGTTTGTTAGAGTTGGTTAGAAGCTTAGTTGTTTCTTTTCCTTCTCTACATATACTCTGTAATCTATTGCTCAATAATTCAATCAATCAAACTCTTTTATCCCCAATCTTCTCTTTTACCAAATGTTCACATGGTATCAGAGCAAAGAGATTCTCATCCATTGATCTTCGATCTCTGATCGTCGTCTTCCTCTTCCGATCTCTGATCAATCATCATCTTTTGTTTCACCTTCTCCTCGCTAGGATTCTTTCCTTCTACCATTCTTCCCGATCCAGGTTAGATCACGCCTAATCCAACAATCGACAACACCAATCCTCTTTTTGTCAATCCCTCTGATCATCCAGGTACAACCATCATTGCGCGGGTGTTTGATGGCAAGTTATACGGAAAATGGCGCCGATCAGTGAAGGTAGCTCTCTCTTCCAAGAACAAGTGGGGATTCATCACTGGAAGTGTCAAAAAACCAGTAGATGATCCTTTTTTCATAATAACATTAAAACTCATCATACTTTTGAGCTTTTGCATGTGGATACTTGGGGGCCGTATCATACTACTACTAGAGAAGGATATAGATATTTTTTGACATTGGTGGATGACTTTATCATGGAAACTTGGACACATCTTATGTCATCCAAAATCAGTGCTTTTGATTTCATAAAGGCTTTCATTGAGATGTCTTCTACTCAGTTTTCTTCTACTGTCAAAGTGCTCAGTTCTGACAATGCTCTGGAGCTTGATTCAAGTCATGCCACTAGACAATATCTTCTCAACAAACAGATTCTTCATCAAACTTCATGTGTTGCAACTCCTCAGCAGAACGGCATTGTAGAGAGGAAACACAAGCATATTTTGGAAACTTCAAGAGCCTTATTATTCCAATCTGGTTTGCCTCTATCCTTTTGGGGTGATTGTGTTGTGACAACAACTCATTTGATCAACAAGTTTCCATCTAAACTCCTCAACAATGCCTCTCCTTGTGAAATTTTGTATGGAACTAAACCAACATATGATACTCTTCGGGATTTTGGTTGTTTATGTTATGCTTCTACTTTGAAGCATGGTCGTGACAAATTTGAACCAAGAGCATCAAAGTGCATTTTCCTGGGATAACCTTTTGGAAAATGGGCTACAAGTTGCTTAATTTGGACACCAACACTGTTGTTGTTTCCAGGGATGTAATATTCCATAAAATTATTTTCCCTTATCATAACAAAACTGTAACACCCAAAATCCTGGGGGTTACCGCCGTGGATTTCCTCTCCAAACCCACCAGGCTAAATACGACAATAAATACGTAACTACAACGGAAGCGACTATAATACATAAACAATCTAAAACCGAATACGAAAATTATAATACAAAATATGCAACTCTAGACACTAAACTAGCACCACCGTCGAGCACCTTCAACTCCTCCATGTAGCTATCAAGTCGTACAAGCTAATATCTTGTAACCAACGGAACCAAAAGGAAATCCCAGAGTAACCTGGGTTAGAAGTTGAGATCTCAGGGGATGAACACGCAATCAAACTACATCTCAAAAACTAAATTGCAATTAACAAACAACACATTAGCCAATGCATAAACCCAATCAACATATCAAACTCACAATGATACTTAACAAGCACAACGAAATCAACACTTAGTTCAAACACGCAACATATAAATTTAATCACATAAAACATCCATGCACTTAATCCAAATTACAAAACAAGGAAACACACAACATTGCAGTCAACGTCCATCAACACAATCATCAAGCGAGCCAGTATGAGGCAATCAACTAAGTAAGTCGGGGATGACTCACCTCAAATTCAAGCATATATTATCCAATGAAGATCCCTCATCAATCATCCTAAACGATCCATATCAATACAAGAATATATATCAACACAAGAGTCCGTGAAGACACAATTATAAATATAAACTCTCAGTTTTCATAATATACGAGTCAACTTGTAAAACGTAAATTTCATATCAAACGATGTCCTAAAATCGTCAAACTTTTCAGATCAATAGCCTTAAGGATTAAGAACCTAACGCTTCAAGAATCACCTCAATCCGATTTAAAACTAAATCTATATAATTAATATACTCCAGGACTACCCAATACACTCTAGATTCAAACCCTACTCAGTTTTTCATTATAACGCATAACCTAATATTCTTCCAAAATCATTAAATTAAATATACAGAAACTAGACTTCAAGACGATTCTAAATATATATCATACTCTCAATTCAGATCTAAACCAAAATAGTTACGAATTTATAAAGCAGATCATTCCAACCAGTTTTTCAGAAATTCAAACGACCACTTTTTGATTTATATTGCACATTATTCTTATCCAAACATCCCGAAATTTTGCATACATACTCCTGATAACGTATATCATTTGCCACTAAAATATCAAAAAAATTCGAGTTTAGTAACTTATCCAAATCAATCCTTCATTCTGCAGTACGAATTTGAGAAAATGGAGGCTGAAGAGAGGAGGGAGAGAAGGAGGCTAGGGTTGATTTAAGTTTAGAATAACCTTATATACTAGGTTAAGTTAGAACATTAATTCTTTTTAAATAATTAAAGGAGTACAAATTATTCACACACTAGTATTAGGGTATTTTATGATATTTATTAGTTTCCTGTAATAATTAACAAGAAGCTAAGCCTTCACAAGTTCATATACAAAATCGCGTATAATACATCTTATAATTTATAATTTTATTCTCGTATATAACACATCATATATTAGACACCATTATAGACCATATATAGATATTTTCAATCAAAATAAGGGGTATTACAAAAACTCCTTCATTAACCCCTCAAAATAACGCATCATCTGACAGCACAAATGCTCTTTTCCCTCCAAATTCTGATTCCCTCAATATTCCTTTTGAGAACCCTCCTTCACAACCTACTGTCATCACCCAAGATTCAAATGCTCAGCAGAATCTTGCTTTTGATAATATGACAGATTCTACTACCACCTCCTCACCTCTTATACCTAATCTTATTACCACCACAAACGCACAAAGCCAAAGACCAACCATATCACATAATCTACCCTCATACTTAGTAGGTTATCTTGCTTTTGATAATATGACAGATTCTATTACCACCTCCTCACCTCTTATACCTAATCTTATTACCACCATAAACGCACAAAGCCAAAGACCAACCATATCACATAATCTACCCTCATACTTACCAGGTTACATTTGTAATTCTGTTTCAAAAGATTTCATTCATTGTCATTTGTAACACCCCCAAAATCACTTGAGAATATTACCGCCAATGACCCCAGACTTAGCCGTCCGAAGCCACCCAAGGTATCCTTCAAGGAAGATATGGTCCAAGAGTTACAAACTGAAATCTTTCACTAAGTATCCTGAGAGTAAGACGTGGATTAAAAGCTTATAACGTGAATGTATACGTTTTGAAATGGAATAAGATAAGTGTCGGATGAACACATAATTAATGTACCTCTGGCGAGGAGTACAACATGGAAACCGCCCAGCCTCTTGCTTAATGACTTTCTTTTCAATCTGGATTCACATGTGTGGTGATTCACACAATATGTGTGGTGAGGTTGATCGTTAGTTTATTATTCTAAGTTGGTTGTTTCAATAGATTTCAGTCATTGTCATCTGTAACACCCCCAAAATCACTTGAGAATATTACCCCCAATGACCCAGACATAACCGCCCGAAGTTACCAAAGGCTTATCACGAATACCATAAATACAAAACAATTCGAATAATATAAAGCGTTCATATCATAACTTAAAATTTACAATGCGGAAGCGAGCTTATATAATCTCAAATAAAATATCAGAAGACTTAATTCAAAGTTTACAAAAAATGTCTTAATCCAAATCCTAAGACAAACCTTATTTAAATAATAAAAACAATCATGTCTTTCTTCAACGTTCGACTTCACTTCACACCATAGATCCGCCTGATGGGCCATAATGGGACGGGTGACACCAGCCAACCATGCATGGAAAGAAAACAATTGGTTAGTCTAATGAAAGACTACACAAGTGGAATTTATGTGAGGTTCCTGTAATCGTGTCTAATAGCCACATCCACTCTCGAGTGAAAACCGAGAAATGACGGACGTTCGATACTCATACCGAATATTTTATGTGTTTAGGATATGCAACAAGAGAAGACTCCAAGAGATTGAGTCTTATGGGAAGAATATGATTTGGGAACATTATAGTTAATTTACACACAATACGTTTAAAACAACCAACTTTGAATAATGAACTAACGATCAACCTCACCACATACATTGTGTGAATCACCACACATGTGAATCCAGATTGAAAAGAAAGTCACTAAGCAAGAGGCCGGGCGGTTTCCACGTTGTACTCCTCGCCCGAGGTATATTAATTATGTGCTCAATCTGCACTTATCTTATTCACTTCCAAAACGTACATTCACGTTTAAGCTTTTAAACCACATATCATCCCCTCTAGGATATACGTGGACGGATTTATAATGACACTGACTAAGTGCACATCTGCTTATATCTGAATAAGCAGAACGATCATGACCCAATCAAAGGGTAATAGGGCATTTCTCATCCTATCCCTTATATTATCAAGAAGCAGCTATCCTCCCGCAGGGCATGTAGTGCTCCTAAACTACTTATACACGTCATTCACAACAACACACAAAATCCATCTATCACCCTACGGTAATACTTAATACATAATGCATAAATAAGATAAAGTCAATATATATTTGATATAATTTTCTCACTAAATTATATCTCATTGAATATGATTTTCTTATTAGATCTCATATTTTTAATTAAGTAAACCAATTAATTAAATTAAATTATTATCTGGAAATACAAATACATATGTTATAAAAATATTACATTTTATAACATAATGCATTTTCTGTAATTTATAATGCATTAACTTAATTAATACATTATAAATTCTCGGATGGCTTTAAATTAATTAGATAACATAAAATGAAATTGGGCTGGGTTCATATTGAGTGGATTGGTCCAGCAGAACCAATTGGGCCAAGCCCAATGCTGATTCTGTGGACCCAATCCAATTAGACGGGAGTCATCTTCCTCTCCTCGCTTACGCGAGTTGCAGAGGCACAACTCCATTGTTGGAGTTATGCCGGACAGGTGGACGAACACGGCCTCAACTTGGCACTACCGACGACAGGCGGAAGATCCGGCGCGACCACTGGCACCTCTGGCGACGACAACTAGAGCAACACGTGGAGAAAGAAAATTAGGGTTTATACCCGGAAGCTTAAATCAGTATTAATCGTAAAATCACAAATCCTTACCGAAAACGAATGGAAACGAAGGATTGAGGGCGCCGGAGAAAGAGGAACTCAATAACAAGATTTTTGGGAGAGAATTATGAATATTTCGAAGGAGAATGGTGAAAAGAATTCCCGACCGGGAAGAGTATTTATAGGGAGGAACCTCAGATTCACATTCACTCGGTCAAGGCGACATCAATGGGTATAAATCCGGGTATGAATTGGCATTAAAGAGAATGATTTGGGCATTGAAGGTAGAAATTCACGCGGCGAGAAATCACTGGAATTCTGCAAATCTCCTTGAAGAAGACGATGACATCATGCCGACGTCATCAATTTCAGAAATTACATTTTGGCCCTCAATTATTTGGAAATTACAGAATTGGCCCTTGACCCAAAGTAAGTTGGTCAAACAACCCTAACTTTATAAAGTTGTATTAAATGCCCTTGGAAACTTCTCAAAAATTACAAATTATGCCCAACTAAATTATTATAATTTATTGAGTGCACATTCATCAAATAAATAAGATTGCCTTTATTATTATCGTAAATAAATTACAATAATAACCTTGAATAAAAAGAGGGTTAATACAATACTTCCCTCTTAAGAAAAGTTTCGACCCCGAAACTTGGCCAAACGAAAAAACACGAGGAAAAGAAACACGAAAAACGGAGGTTATCACATCACCACCCCCTTAAACAATAGTTTCGACCTCAAAATTAGGCTGAAAATAACTCAGGGAAACGACTACGCATATCAGTCTCTGTCTCCCAAGTTACCCACGTCACATCCTCGGATCCAGACTTGGACCACAAAATCCTCACAAGTGAAATAACCTTTTGACGCAACTGCTTCTCTATACGGTCCAAGATACGAACAGGTTTCTCCTCATATGTTCCGTTTGATTGAATCTCTATGTCATCGTAACTCAGAACATGAGAATCATCTGACACGTACTTCCTAAGAAGCGATACATGAAAAACATTATGCACCGGGTGTGCTGACGGTGGTAATGCTAGACGATAAGCCAATGATCCAACTCGATCAAGTATCTCAAAGGGTCCAACATAGCGAGGATTCAACTTTCCACACTTCCCGAACCTAAACACACCCTTCGATGGAGAAACTCGGACAAATACCTTGTCACCCACTTCAAACTCAACCTTTCTGCGCTTCAAATCAACATACGACTTCTGCCTACTCTGAGCTGTCAGCATCCTCTGTCTGATTAAAGCTATGTCAGAAGCGGTCCTCTCTACTAACTCAGGGTCTAGCAAAATCTTGTATGCGTTCTCATCCCAACAAATCGGAGATCTGCATTTCCGCCCATATATACAAAGCTTCAAACAGAGCCATCTTAATGGTCGAATGCCAGCTGTTATTGTAAGTGAACACTATCAAACTCAAACTTTCCTCCCAACGAGTTGGGAGGACAGTTTGAGTGTTTGAATCGTCCTCTCGGATTGACCATCTGTCTGAGGATGAAAGCAGTACTGAATCTCAACTCGATCCCCATGACTTTATGCAACTCCTTCCAGAAATTTGAAATGAATCTACCATCACGATCAGATACAATGGTCTTAGGAGTTCCATGAAGACGGACAATCTCACGCAATAACACTTTAGATAGCTTATGTGCTCCCCAGGTTGACTTGATGGCTACAAAGTGAGCACTCTGCGTAAGCCGATCAATAATCACCCATATCGCATCCTTCTGTCTCTGTGTCCTTGGTAACCCAATGACAAAGTCCATGGTAATGTCTTCCCACTTCCATTCAGGCGCAGGAAGAGGTTGTAACTCTCCACTAGGTCTCTGATGCTCAATCTTCACCTTCTGACATGTCTAGCATCTTGACACAAACTCAACAACATCCCACTTCATGTTAGGTCACCAGAAATTCTTCCTTAAATCCTTGTACATCTTGCTCGTCCCTGGATGTACAAAATATGAAGTCGAGTGAGCCTCTCTCATGATTAGTTGGCGAATCTAAGCGACGTCGGGAACACATATCCGATTCTGAAAGCAAAGTGACCCATCATCGTGAATCACAAACCCATGCGCCTTTCCATCATACACCTCACTACTTATCTTCACCAAGACTGAATCATCAGCTTGTCCTTCCTTGATATTATCAAGCATGGTAGCCTCTTTTTATTCAAGGTTATTATTGTAATAACTCTTTTTTTATTCAAGGTTATTATTGTAATTTTATTTACGATAATAATAAAGGCAATCTTATTTATTTGATGAATGTGCACTAAATAAATTATAATAATTTAGTTGGGCACAATTTGTAATTTTGAGAAGTTTCCAAGGGCATTTTATACAACTTTATAAAGTTAGGGTTGTTTGACCAAATTACTTTGGGTCAAGGGCCAATACTGTAATTTCCAAAGAATGGAGGGCCAAAATGTGATTTCTGAAATTGATGACGTCGGCATGATGTCATCGTCTTCTTCAAGGAGATTTGCAGAATTCCGGTGATTTCTCGCCGCGTGAATTTCTACCTTCAATGCCCAAATCTTTCCCTTTAATGCCAATTCATACCCGGATTTATACCCATTGATGTCGCCTTGACCGAGTGAATGTGAATCCGAGGTTCCTCCCTGTAAATACTCTTCCCGATCGGGAATTCTTTTGACCATTCTCCTTCGAAATATTCATAAATCTCTCCCAAAAATCTTGTTATTGAGTTCCTCTTTTCTCCGGTGCCCTCAATCCTTCGTTTCCATTCGATTTCGGTAAGGATTTGTGATTTTACCATTAATACCGATTTAAGCTTCCGGGTATAAACCCTAATTTTCTTTCTCTGCGTGTTGCTCTAGTTGTCGTCGCAAGAGGTGCCAGTGGTCGAGCCGGATCTTCCGCTTGTCGCCGGTAGTGCCAAGTTGATGTCGTGTTTGTCCACCTGTCACCACAACTCGCGTAAGCGAGGAGAGGAAGATGACTTCAGTCTGCTGGACCAGTCCACTCAATATGAACCCAACCCAATTTCATTTTATGCTATCTCATTAATTTAAAGCCATTCGACAATTTATAATGTATTAATTAAAGGCTGCGTCTATATGCACACGTTTTTTTTGCTAAATGCACACTATTATGTGCGGTAACAATTGCAGTACACATCTGTGCGTTAACTCTTACCGCACCAAAGGACTCAGGGGCATTGTTGGAATTTTTTCTGAAACCTATCAGACGCTGGTGCGGTAAGAATTACCGCACAGATCTGTGCGTTAACAATTACCGCACCAGATTAATCCCAGATTAAGCAAAAAAAAAACAGATTTTGCTTAACTTAAACCCTGTGCGGTAACAATTACCGCACAAGAATTTTATTTTTTTTAATTAATAATTTTTTTTTAAAAAGTATTAAAATATTATTAAACCTGTGCGGTAAACGTTACCGCACAAAATGGTGCGGTAAACGTTACCGCACAAAACGTTTACCGCACAAAATGGTGCGGTAAACGTTACCGCACCAGGTTTTTTTGAAAAAATGCCCTTTGGAATTTTATGCCCGTTGGTGCGGTTATAGTTAACGCACCAACGGGCATTTTTTGGTTGTATATATAGGTTGAGCTATCTTGTTGAAGTTTTGCAATGCACACTACAATGTCTTATAATTATGAGAGTAGTGAAGATGATGGTAACGACAATTGGATATCAGGGGTCGTGGAAGAAGAATACGAAGTCGATGAAGAAGAGGAAGTGGACGAAGAAGTCGATGAGGAAGTGGACGAAGAAGACGATGAGGAAGTGGACGAAGAAGAGGAAGAAGGCGAAGCAAATGTATCAATTGCATTAGACGATTGGACTCCGTTACCGATTTTGGTTAGTATATTATCAATTTAAATTTTGTATTTAATTGCATGAGATTTAGGTTAATTAGTTAAAATTGCGTATCTAAGTAATGTAGTTTAATCAATATAGGAAGAAGACTTTAGACCGCATTTTAGTACTGCGCAAATGTGGGATAGTAAAGAAGAGATGATGAAATGGACAAAACAGAGAGCAAGGGATTTAATGATAGTTTTGGTACATCGTACATCTAGCAAATATTGCGTTGATTTTGTATGCTATAGGTTTGGAAAACCTAGATCGGGTAGGCCGAAAGTGAATTTAAAAAATCCAGAATTGCCGGTTCCGAGGCTTCGTCACCGAAAATCGAAGAAATGTGGTTGTACATTTGAGTTATATGGGGTTCGTATAAAAGAAGGGCCTTATAGTTATAAATGGATCGTGAATGTTGTAGAAGGTCGTCACAACCACACCCTTCCTACTAGTTTTCATGGGAATTCATTCGTGGGTAGAATGAGCAAAGAGGAGGAGAAAATAGCAAGGGAAGCGGGGGATGATCGCAAGACGCCAAAAAACATACTTATTCAGCTTAGGATAAGAGACCCGCAAAATGTGACATCCATGAAGCAGATTGCCAATTTTTTGCAGAAGATCAATTTTGAAGATCGTGGTGAATTGTCAGTTACTCAGTGGTCTCTAAATTTTCAGAAAGAGAACAAGTATTTTTGTCAACCTTTGAGGAACACGAGGACGAATGAGGTTGAAGTCCTTTTTTTCGCTCACCCGGAGTCGATTCGTTTGTTCAGGAAGTTTCCTCATGTGATTATCATGGACGCCACATACAAGACAAATAGGTATGATATGACTTTAGTGGAGATGGTTGGTTTCACTTGCACGCACAAGACGTTCAACATCGCATATGCATTCATGGCTCAGGAGACAGTAATGCATTACAAGTTTGTGATGATGTGCGTTCATGAGTTGTGTCGAAATTTGGGAGTGATGCCGAAGGCTATAATGACCGACTGTGAGAAGGCTTTGTTGAGAGCAATCAAACTTGTGTTCAAAGACACTGATGTGAAGCAACTATTGTGTTGGGTGCACATTAAGCACAACATCCAGTCACACGCAGAAAAAGTGATTAAAAATACTAAAAGGGCGGAGAACTTTGTTACGCAATGTTGGGGGATATTTTGCTCGAGCACCGAAGAAATCTACGAAGAGAGGTTGAGAAAGCTGAGAGATTCATGGAAGAAGGGCATTGTTGGTTACGTTGAAAAGTACTGGTTTACTCCGTACAAGAAGTTCATAGTTAGAGCGTGGACGGACTACACTCTTCACTTTCACACAAGGACTACAAACAAGTATCTTTGTTTGTTTAGTTGTTAATTTGGACCACCATATTATTAATGCTAATGATTAGAAATTGTGTTTATTTAGGGTGGAGGGGATGCATAAGGTGTTGAAAGAAATTGTGGGTTCTAGTAGAGGAGGCTTCAACAGAGTGATCGTGAGGATCCACCATGCGGTCATAGTTCAGATGGACCTGATTAGGGCGACGATGAACCAAGCACTTACCACTCGGCAAATGGTCTTTGATGACCCAACCTTTCCTCCTGGCATTCGAATGTTGTTTTCAAGGCTATTTTACCGAGTGTCAGATAGGTGTTTTCTGTTGTTGTTGGAAATGTACCAGCAAATATTGAAGGAGGAGTATTCAAATGTTTGTGATGATCATTGGGTTCGAGATTGTCTTGGGATGCCATGCGTACACGATCTTGCTAGGGCAATCATTTCAAAGACACCTCTTGTTCCGGATGATTTTCATGACTTCTGGAAGGAACTGAGATGGGAAGATGATGCAATAAATTTGTCCTTACCCGACGACAATCGTTCAATGTCTATTCCGGAGATCAGAATGCGTGAAATGTGGGCGAAATGGGAAAGTGGAGATTTGAGGGATGGAACTCTATTCAGATTAAGTGAGTTGTACATTGACTTGGAGCATCCGGAACAAAGTTCTTTGGTAGAGCCAACAAACTTGTTTAGGAAAGGAAAAGGAAGGCCGCCGGGATCAAAGAACAAGGAGAAGCAGCGAAATGGGAATTCTCCTCCGAGAGAAAAGAGGGAAAAGAGTTACCACGAGTACGTTAGAGAAGACTTAACAAATACTGAGAATGCGCAAAAAGTCGCAAAGGAGAAGGCAAATAGGCAAAGTGAACGACCAACTTGTCCTAAAAAGCAAGCAAGTCAAGTGTCGTTCGACTTCGGATCACAGTCCCAACCTGAACCATTGTTTTCAGAGACCATCGATTTAGAAGACGAAGACATGAATGCCGTGCCCCTAAGAGCTTGCTATCCAGATCGAAACGAAACAGAGGAAGGAGAAGATGAAGAAGAGATTGAAGAAGCCATAAGTTATATGGGGGTGAACTTGGGGGTGAAAAATATTGACTACTTTTGGCTTTCCTACATGAATTCTGTGAAAGATGTGCGTTCAGACGGACATTGTGGGTATCGGTCAATGGCTCTACTTACGGGTATGCAACAGAGTCAATATCGTATGATCCGTGCTGCGTTGGCAGCGGAGCTTCTTGGAAACAAAGAGACATGGGAGCCCATACGACGTGGACTACGGGTAGTATCATGGGATGATCTTATTGCTCAAGTTAACTACATGAGAAGTCCTTGTGAGAGACCATTTTGGATGGACATGCCATTTATGGGTTTGGTGTTTGCCACAGTGTATAATGTTGGTTTAGTGCAACTATCCTGGGATGCGCCGTGTTTATGCTTGCCAATAAGGCAGTCTACAGTGAGCCCTGGTCCTCCACAGAAGATTTTTGGGATAGCTCTTGTCGGATGCAGTAATCACTGGATACCGGTAAGAATCTGTGGTAATCTAAACAAACGTCATGAAACGTCGAAATCATTTATACTTATTGATTAATTTTCTTTGTATATCTAGGTTTGGCTCCGTGATGGGGCACCATTGCCACGTTGTTCCGGTTCGTGGAGAAAATTTGCAGATGACAACATCAAGTGGTGGGAAGGGATATATGCTGGCCAAGTGGACTTGTTTCGACAATACCGCTTCACTGCTGGAAAGCGTATGGACTACATGACTTGATTTGTAATAGTTTAGTAGCCTTGATCTTTAGACTTCAATTGGAATTGATTTATAATATGTAATGACTTGTCTTGTCTGCTTTGAAATATGTAATGACTTGTCTTGTTTGCTATAAATAGTGTTTTCAGTAGAGTTAGATGAGGTAGGTGAAACAGTGAAGTGAAATCAGTGAATCCATAAACTACAACACACTCAGCGTAAATTAAAAAGACAACAGACTCATTAAGGAAAGACAACAGACTCATTAAGGAAAGACAACAGACTCATTAAGGAAAGACAACATACTCATTAAGGAAAGACAACATACTCATTCTTGAAATTTAAACTAAACACAGACTTAACGGAGATTCACTGATTTGATACCCAAATCCCTAATCGGAGTCACTGTCATAAAAACTAGGAACAGGGTCATTGGGAAACCTCTGTTGTATCCAGTGTTTGGTTGCTTCAATACTCTTAGCCTGGTGAAAATATACCAGCTTCAACTGCTGGTCAGCTATTTCCTTCAACAGTTTTGCAATGACTCGGAGATGATGACTGTCGTATTCTGGCTCAAGATACACGATCATGTAGTTACACTGACATGTGGTATACCTTCGTCCATACGTATGGGGATTGTTCTTGTCATTACCAGTGAACACCTTGATTGTTCTTGAGCACCTTCTACTCGGGCACTGGATCTCACTGCCTTCTGCTGGAATTGGGGAGGATGAAGATGATGCCATGGTTGTTTGAATCTGTAATACAAAGTAAGAAAACATGTTAGAAACAATGAAGATATCTAACGAAATTTATCAAAATGAGACTTTTAATTGAAATACAGAGTAAGAACTTGAAACCTAATTATTTTACGGCGCAGTGAGAATGAGATAATAGGGTTCACTGAGGCAGTGAATTTATAGCCGAGGTTTTACTAGGGTAACTTAGATTTGGGCCGATGTAGACAAAAGGCCCACAACAACAAAGGCCCAATAACCTAATTCGGTCATCCAAAGGTGACTTACAGCTGTGTGGTAGCTGTAACACACTCAAGCAAAATATGGTGGTGCGTTAGCAATAAACGCACAACTGATAACAGAACTTCGTCAAGATCCAACAGATAAATCCCCAACCCTAGGGTTTGCACGGTTTGCAGCAATCCTGCACGGTTTGTATCCAACCGTGCCGCTTGACTGGACGTCTTCCACATCTTCTGCTGATCTGCACGGTTTGCAACAATCCTGCACGGTTTGTATCCAACCGTGCCGCTTGACTGGACGTCTTCCACATTTTCTGCTAACGCACCAGAGTCTGGTGCGTTAACAATTAACGCATAGAATCTGTGCGTTAATTGTTAACGCACCAACCCTTTTACCCAGAATCAAATGTTTCTGGTGTTTGTAGGGTTTAGGGTATTAGGGTTGGTGCGGTAACTGTTGTAGTACCAACCCTAATTACATAAAAATTCATTTTTTATGTTGTTTTCTTATACTATTTGATATTATAAAAAGTTTTATGACCCAAAGTAATGTTATACTACTGAAATATGTCGTTATTGAGAGTTTTGTGAATAATTTTATCAAGTTTTACTAATGTAATATGAGATTACGAAGAGTTATATGATAAAAATTCATATTATACTAATGAAATACGAGGTCAGTTGAGTCAAACGATAACAATTAAGTGTTAAACTAATGTTATATGATGAAATAAATACATTATATGAAGTTCATTTTAGTAACGAAGTGGTATCACATACATATGAGTATAACTATACAACTTATATACTTGAGAGTAGTAGCATACAGGTGAAAGTCTTCGTTTACATACTTCTAAGTGTTAAAGTTGTTAATTTCTTATAAAAACGATAGCGTTTGATTGGTAATGCTCAAATATTAATGTTACATTTCTTGAGTTTTACGTTTTAAGTGCTTATTAAGCTGTTTTATGTCGTTTTTTGTGTTTGGGCCTCATTCAAATTTCATTAGGCCTTATTAGGCCCGTTGACGTTTTCAATAATAATTTTTCGATTCCGAAAAATGAAAATAACTATTCGCCGTATTTGTTGTCATGTTACAATTTCAAAATTTCGATTTTCATCGTTTCAAGGCGTTAAAACGATATGGGCCCAAACTGTACACATATGACATCCATTATCCATTACCCACTATCCATTATCCATTATCCACTATCCATTATCCACTATCCATTATCCATTATCCATTATCCATTATCCATATTTCGATTTGGCTTGTTTTATATCGTTTTGAGTCGATTTTTTTCGTTTCTTAGACGTTTCGACACGTTTTGAACCATTTTTATTAATATTTGACGTACTTGGTCGTTTTTCGCCTTTTTCAAAAAAGTCAAGTTTCGCTAAGCTTTGCTCATTTTGGCCATATTATGCCATCATTTTGGCCACATTTTTACACTTTTTTACAACTTGTTCGGAAATCCTCCATATTTCGATTTGGCTTGTTTTATATCGTTTTGAGTCGATTTTTTCCGTTTCTTAGACGTTTCGACACGTTTTGAACCATTTTTATTAATATTTGACGTACTTGGTCGTTTTTCGCCTTTTTCAAAAAAGTCAAGTTTCGCTAAGCTTTGCTCATTTTGGCCATATTATGCCATCATTTTGGCCACATTTTTACACTTTTTTACAACTTGTTCGGAATTCCTTCAAATTACATTTTGGCTTGTTTTATATCGTTTTCGAGTCGTTTCGAGACGTTTTGAACCATTTATCAATATTTGACGTTTAGTAGTTTTTAATTATTTTTTTCGATTGTGACCATTTTCTCGCGTTTTTAAGAAAAGCCCAAAATAAATAAGCAAAAGTGAACCAAACATTACCAAAACATAGTATCCAAACAAACTATACATCACTCCAAGTCACGACCCTCATTCCCACTACGTTGCCCACTACCTTGCCCTTCCTCGTGGATTGAATGCCGAACAAGCTGAGATTGACGAACCGGAGCTGGAGCCATCGGTGGAGCCTCGTTAGTCAAAACTCCAAGGAGACGCCTCATGAACTCATCGATATCTGCAGGCCTCCTCTCTGGTGGTGTCTCCAAGAAAGCTCGAATCTCACAAGTCACTAGCTGGGTCCGCTATATTAACAACATATCAAAACATTACTATCAAATATACTAATTGAATGAATATGACTAATAAAATTTATAATCGTACCGCAAAACTGTCAACCGAAGGTGGAATACGCAGCGGACCAACTGGACGATCGAGTCTACGTGATCTGGGATCCACCAGAGGATGAGAAACTCGATCATACCAATCGAGATAATCATCTGTGACTGCCCAATAGTACGTCGCTCGTGGCTCCCGAATCTGTAACAAAGGCCTGGGGTCCTGATCCCACACACCAAGCAGATCCTCGACAAAGTGAACTGAATAATGCATCAGCCTGTTGTTACGTGTCACCTGGATGGGCTCTGGGGGAGGATCTGGGATACCCTGCACATGTCCAAACTGTCGTAGCAGGCGACCTGGCTGATAGAGCTCCTCGATGTCCAGACAACGGAGAATGCCCTCAAACAAAGACGGAGCGTACTGCGGAAGTCTGAAATCCACATTTGCAAAGGGAAACCAATTAACCTGCAACAAAACATTACAAAACAGTTAGTATAGTTTACAGTCACACAATATAACGAAAGCATACATTCTTAAAATCTGACCTCCTCATAACGAACACGGTCAAGCATGCCACGAATGGCAACCAAACGATCCGTGCTCTTCCCCTGTGGCACCTCTCTGCCCTCCCTCATAGCAGCTGCGGCGTGGTCCATAGAAAGTGGATCTGTCACAAAATGTCCACGAAAATGTGGAAAATATGCCCAGATCCACGATTGCAAAAAAAGGATAATTAGAACTCGACTTCCTAAACATATCCAATCGTATAGTTGTTTGCGTACTAACCCGCAAAAGAATGCCAGAACTCCCCATCCCCATAGCCAATCGCCTCGACGCCTGTCCAAGGTTGCGATACAGATGAGCTAACACTCCAGCTCCCCAAGCATATCGGCCAGTGCTGTCGTGGTCGGCCAAAAGAACTAACCACCAGTGCTTGACTGCTGTAGTCGACTTGTCCACTAGAACTGTAGTGCCGAGAAGCAACAGTAAGTACATAGACGCAATGAGGCTCTCATCTCTCTGTCCATCCTCCATCCACATCATATCCTTCAATCTCTGCTGAAGATAACCCAAAGGAATGCCTCCATCCCTATACCAAGTCTTCACCAGTGCCTCCTCTACGTGAAGCATCTCAGCAACAAAAGTGAAGATCTCCTCCCTGCTCAAAACTGAGCTACAACTCCTGCCATGTATAGGCAGCGACAGGATCTCAACCACATCGTGAAGTGTAGGACCAATCTCTCCAAATGGCAAATGAAATGTGTTGGTTTCTAGGTGCCATCTCTCGACGAAAGCAGAAACCAACACATGATCGACAGGACCGGACCCGATATAGCGTAGATCAGTCAATCCAGATCGCTCTGCAAGCTGAAACCACGAATCTGGACCAGGTCTCCTAAACGCCTCTAGTGGAGTGCAGTAGGTGGTGTGGAAGTGAACCTTGACGACCTTCCGTGTCTGGAAAAAAAGTAAAAAATTAACACAGTTACTTCTACAGAATGTCGTTCATATTTCACATATGAACATTATAGTTCAAATACATACCAAATCAAGAGGAGCCTCGCCTTCTGGAAGATCAGCAGGCTGTGGAAAATCAGCATGATCTGCAGCACGTCCACGTCCACGTCCACGTCCTCGTCCTCGTCCTCCGCGTGGAGCGCGTCCACCTCGTGCTGGAGGATCAGCAGCGTCTGCATCAGCAACATCATCATCTGCCTGAGCTCCTCGGCCTCCTCGCTGTCTCTGTATAAATGGAGGAAGAGGACGGGGGCCAGCTGGAATCACAGGTGCGGGAGGATCAACAACTGTACGCTCATAAATAGCCCTGGCGATGTGCGTCTCATAACTCTTCAACAACTCATTTGTAAAAGGACCTCCGGGCATCCAAGGTACAACAGGAGGTGGTACATGAGGTGCAGCAGCCGGATGCGGTACATCATCAGTCGGGGGAGGTGGTACATCTGGCGTAGGAGACGAAGGACCTAAATCTGTAGGAGCTGGCGATGAAGGCCCCATACCAGCATGATCCTCTGAAATAATAGGAGGGTCGTCTCTCCTAAGCTGATCTGTCGGTATCTCGAGATGAGATACAATATAATCTGTACCTAAACCCTCACCATCTCCCAGCATATCATCATCCAAATCAACAGTTGTATCATCGACGTCCATACCCTCCTCCTCACTCTCACTGTAACCCTCATCATCAGCACACGGATCAACATCCAGACCACAATCCCTAACTGCCCCAGTATCTGTAAGTGCACGAGCCTCGTCAGTGGGTGTCGAACTAGAAGCATTCAGCTGGTCCCGAGCAGTAGCAAAACTCTGACGTATGGACGCTGTAATCTGCGTCCTCCTAACACGCTCTGCAGCAACAAGAGCCCCCGGAACAAAACCACTAGAGGCCATCGTATCTCGCACCCCCTAATGTTGTTGTTATAGCGTAACGTTATTTTCATAGCGTTACAAAAATAACGTCAAATTCAAAAACGTCTTTTCCATGACGTCGTAACGTTACAAACAGTTGTTGTAACGTCAATCCTAATCAAAATCATCTCTAATTTCTAAACATTTTGTTCATAACGTTACAAAATTAACGTTATAATTCGCCTAATTTCAATACTTTATATACTAATAGTTCATAACGTTACAAAATAAGAGAAGAACAATGTCATATTTCATAAAATAATTAATTCATTACTTTTACAATATAGAATGTCATATTTCATAACATTATGAAATTATTATATTTCATAACGTTATAAAATTTCATTAATTTCATAACGTTACGAATAAATTAATTAATTTCATAATGTTACCAAATAATATAATTTTATAACGTGACGCAATAAATTACTTAATTACGTTACGCAATAAATTACTTAATTTCATAACGTGACGCAATAAATTACTTAATTTCATAACGTTACCATATAAATTAATTTCATAATGTTATAAAATAAATTAAATAAATTGATAACGTTACGAAATTTATTTAAAAATTTCATAACGTTATCAAATATTATTAAATTCATAACGTTATGAAATTAAATAACTAATTTCACAACGTTATAAATTTAATAAATTAATTAAATTAAATAAATTGATAACGTTACGAAATTTATTTAAAAATTTCATAACGTTATCAAATATTATTAAATTCATAACAATATGAAATTACTTATTAAATAATTTCATAACGTTACGAAATAAAATAATTAAACTATTTAAAAACATTACAAAAGTTATAGAATATTTAATAAAAATACATACTTGATGTAGATCTACGGGAATCGAAAAAGCTTCCGGTTGCGCCTCGGTTTGAGAATTCAACCTTCTATTTGCTCGAGTAGCGTACCCGGGACCGACGTTTTGGACGGGTCGCTTTCGGTTTCTTGGCCTCGGAGCGGGTATCGGGGCGGGTTGGGCTGCTGGTATCGGGTCGGGTCGGGCACCACCGCTGTTCTCCGTCGGAGCTCTCTCCGGGCACCACCGCTGAACGTCAATGGAACCTCCTCTTCCTCTTCTTCTTCCTCCTCCATAGCAACCCAACAAGCCCCACCGCTGAACGTCGACGGCGCTTCCGCCATTGTTGGCTGCTCCACAGTGGGGGGGACGACTCCGGCAGAAATTATGGGCCCAGAAGAACCGCCTTGGCCGGGGCAACTCAATTCCATGGTCTATTTAGCTTCTTGGTAGGGGTAAACGTCGGGAAAGGGGGCGGCGGAAATTAGGTATAGCGGCGGCGAAAATTTGGGGAAGAAGACGAAGAAGAAGGTCGGGGGAGGGAAATCTGGAGTTTTCATTTGTAAAACTGGTGCGGTAACGTTTACCGCACCAGTTTTATTTTAAAATAAAAATAAAAAATATGGTGCGGTAACTCTTACCGCACCAGTTTTATTTTAAAAAAAAAAAATATATCCTGTGCGGTAATTGTTACCGCACAGGGTTTAAGTTAAGCAAAATCTGTTTTTTTTTTGCTTAATCTGGGATTAATCTGGTGCGGTAATTGTTAACGCACAGATCTGTGCGGTAATTCTTACCGCACCAGCGTCTGATAGGTTTCAGAAAAAATTCCAACAATGCCCCTGAGTCCTTTGGTGCGGTAAGAGTTAACGCACAGATGTGTACTGCAATTGTTACCGCACAGAATAGTGTGCATTTAGCAAAAGAAACGTGTGCATATAGACGCAGCCTAATTAAAAGTTAATGCATTATAAATTACAGACAATGCATTATGTTATAAAATGTAATATTTTTATATGTATTTGTATTTCCGGATAATAATTTAATTAATTGGTTTATTTAATTAAAAATATGAGATCTAATAAGAAAATCATATTTAATGAGATATAATTTAGTGAGAAAATTATATCAAATAGATATTGACTTTATCTTATTTATGTGTTTGGGTAACGCATTCGGAATCGAGATTCTAGAAGATCGAGCAAAGTAGACGAGTTCTTACGCTTCGTTCGGAATCCAAGTCTTCGTTCATCAAAAAAGGCAAGTGGCGGTTCACTCTTGCTCTTTATTCCATATTTTTTTTACTTAACAACTAATTTGAATTGTTAATAAGTTGGGATAAATATAATCTTTTGTTCGCATGAGAACTTATATGTTAATGATGTGAATAAAATGAATCATTATTATTGGGTTGTATATTATGCTAGAACGACCTATGTATTATTATTACCGTAGGGTGATAGATGGATTTTGTGTGTTGTTGTGAATGACGTGTATAAGTAATTTATGAGCGTTGCATATCCTGCGGGAGGGTAGCTGCTTCTTGATAATATAAGGGATAGGATGAGAAATGCCCTATTACCCTTTGATTGGGTCATGACCGTTCTGCTTATTCATATATAAGCAGAGGTGCACTTAGCCAGTGTCATTATAAATTCGTCCAAATATATCCTAGAGGGGACGAGATGTAGTTTAAAAGCTTATAACGTGAATGTACGTTTTGGAAATGAATAAGATAAGTGCAGATTGAGCACATAATTAATATACCTCGAGCGAGGAGTGCAACGTGGAAACCGCCCGGCCTCTTGCTTAGTGACTTTCTTTTCAATATGGATTCACATGTGTGGTGATTCACACAATGTATGTGGTGAGGTTGATCGCTAGTTCATTATTCTAAGTTGGTTGTTTTAAACGTATTGTGTGTAAATTAACTATAACGTTCCCAAATCATATTCTTCCCATAAGACTCAATCTCTTGGAGTCTTCTCTTGTTACATATCCTAAACACATAAAATATTCGGTATGAGTATCGAACGTCCGTCACTTCTCGGTTTTCACTTGAGAGTGGATGTGGCTATTAGACACGATTACAAGAACCTCACATAAATTCCACTTGTGTAGTCTTTCATTAGACTAACCAACTGTTTTCTTTCCATGCATGGTTGGCTGGTGTCACCCGTCCCATTACGGCACATCAGGCGGATATACGGTGTGAAGTGAAGTCGGACGTTGAAGAAAGACATGATTGTTTTTATTATTTAAATAAGGTTTGTCTTAGGATTTGGATTAAGACATTTTTTGTAAACTTTGAATTAAGTCTTTTGATATTTTATTTGAGACTATATAAGTTCGCTTCCGCATTGTAAACGTTAAGTTATGATATGAACGCTTTATATTATTCGAATTGCTTTGTATTTATGGTATTCGTGATAAGCCTTGGGTGGCTTCGGGCGGTTAAGTCTGGGGTCAACTGGGGTAATATTCTCAAGTTATTTTGGGGGTGTTACAGATGACAATGACTGAAATCTATTGAAACAACCAACTTAGAATAATAAACTAACGATCAACCTCACCACACATATTGTGTGAATCACCACACATGTTAATCAAGATTGAAAAGAAAGTCATTAAGCAAGAGGCTGGACGGTTTCCATGTTGTACTCCTCGCCCGAGGTACATTAATTATGTGTTCATCCGACACTTATCTTATTCCATTTCAAAACGTATACGTTCACGTTATAAGCTTTTAATCCACGTCTTACTCTCAGGATACTTAGTGAAAGATTCCAATTTGTAACTCTTGGACCATATCGTCCTCGAAGGATACATAATGGAAGAGAACCAGAATAATAATCCTAGCACTAGCAAGGTGTTGTCTCCACTTATCTACGCCTTGATAAGGGATCGTTCATGACCCAATCGAAGACATTAGGGCATATTACATCCTAACCCTTATATTATCAAGAAACACCTACCGATTCTACCCACATTATCATGATAGTGCTTCTACGAATACTCGTACTAAACTAGTATATGAGTCATTCACAACAACACACAAAGTACATCTATCACCCTATGGTAATAATATAAGATATAGGTCATTCTAGCAGAATATACAACCTAATAATAATGATTCATTTTATTCACGTCATTAACATATAAGTTCCCATGCAAGAAGAATATATTTATCCCAAGTTATTAACAATTCGAATTAATGGTTAAGTAAGAAAAATATGGAATAAAGAACAAGAGCGAACCGCCACTTGCCTTATTGACGAACGAAGGCTTGGATTTGGAACGAAGCGTAAGAACTCGTCTACTTTGCTCGATCTTCTAGAATCCTGATTCTGTATGCGTTATCCAAACACATAAATAAACTAAAGTCAATAATCTAATTGATATAATAATTCTATTAATTATACCAATTAAATAAGATTAAATATGTTGGACCCGGTTCTCGCGAGTCGTGACACAAACCCGGTACCTGGATTACTCATAAGGCGATTACTCATTTCCGAGCTCGTCTCTTTGATCCCGATTCACCTCTTTTAGTAGGAAATCGGATGATCGGTACCTGGATTCTGACTCTCGGTATCGTTATCGTGCTTTCGAGGTGTGAATCATCACGATTGGTTGAGTTTCACCATCTACTGCTTCATTGAGTTGGTTCACGAGGTTTTATTGATTTGGTCATTACTTCGATCGTTATCTTCTCTCTGTTTTACTTCATTCTATTGTTGTTGGCATCGTATTCATTTATCTGTATCTGTTATTGACTTGAGCGTCGGAGAGTCAAATCAGGGGGTCCAACCTTCCGGTTTGGTTGTGCAGGTACCTTGAGAATTGAAGAACGTAAAGAACAAGGGAGGATAGTACATTTCGATCCGGATGAAGATGAGTCGTAAGTTGTTGCTCCAGTTTGCGTAAGGAAGGTCCCCAGTATTTGAAGATTCACTGAAGGCCAGATCTCGCGAGGTGTTGATTGCGAGATCGCGAATATCTGGGCTCCAACACCGGCGCCGACCGTGGGGACCTCCTCGCGCAGCTAGCTCCCTTTGAAATCTCGAGAGTCAGTTCGCGAAGGACAACATTATGGTCGAAACTGGCAGAAGCGGAACAGTAAACGCCACCACGTCACACATCAATCAAAACACTCTCAATCCCCCACCACTCCCTCGCGTCGAGGAGGAAGTCCCCGAGCTTATCACTATCCCTCGGGAGCAGAACGAGCTTTTTGCCGCCTGGATAGCGCAAGGCGCCCCGATCGCCCCAAATACATCTAACCAAAGGGTCGAACCTCTTAACGACCAAGCCAATCGCGACGCTAGAGAGATTAATCGAGAAGAAGAAGTAGCTGAAATTGTCTCGGATGACAGAGCATCGGTTTCTAGAAGGCCGAGGGAGAGAAATGGTACTCACGATGTGGGTCAGGGAAGGTTCGACTTGAACCAGGCCCCAATGAGTCATCAGGAGCACTACAACTCTCAACACGATGTTGGTTATGACGAGAGGGGCCGAGCATACTATCCTGTGCAAGACCAGCGCGAACATCAAGGAGCACCCCACTATAATCGCGAGACATCCCAGAACCCTCCTCTCGACTTTTCAACAATGTTTGGCCCCATAGCTTTTGCAGAGCACATCATCAGGGCCCCTCCACTACCAGATTTTAGATTCCCGGCTATAAAGGAATACACTAGTAAGGGAGACCCTAAGGAACATCTTACCCGATATAAGTACGTCATGATCGCGAGGGGTCCGGATGAGGCCACCCTGTGCAAGGGATTCCCAGGAACGCTCGCGGACACCGCCATGACATGGATGTTAAATCAAACACCCAGGACCATCTCTTGTTTTGAAGATATTGAAAGGGGATTCTTGTTGCATTTTGGCTCTTCAAAGAAGAGGAAGATCACCATGCAAGAAGTGGTCGGGATCAAGCAAAAAACAGGTGAAAGTCTGGAAGAGTACGTAAAAAGATTCTCGCTGATGGTTTTTGAAGCTGATGACTTCGATGATAAAACCGCCAGGGTCGCGTTCTTAAATGGGCTGGCCGACGGGAGTGAGTTCAAAAAGCACCTATACAGAAAGCAGGAAGGGTCCTATCAGGCCATGTTGGAAAGAGCTTATGTCGAAATTCAAGTTGAAACTCACTCAAGCACACCCGCGGGGGGTGGAGGTCAGAACAAACAGAACCAAAACCAAAACCAGAGCTTTAGAAAAGGCAATAAGAATTGGGGGAACAAAAGACAACAGTTTGACCAGGGACAGAGTGATTCACGAGCTCCAGGTTTAGTAACTCAGCGCCAGAATCGAGATCAATATCAGGATTACAGACAGAATACGGACCAGAACTAGTTCCAGGATCAGAATTTGATGAACCAGAGGGATGACAACTCCAACTACAGAGGTCGCGGCCGAGGCAATGGAGGCCGAGGTCGAAGTCGCGATGGAATGTGGTGCGCCAACCACAACTCCACTACTCACAACACGGATGAGTGCAGGAGTGGCCCAAGAATGAACAATGAACCCGAAAAGAGGGTCGTCCTCATGAATCAGAGAGGTGGAGGAAACAATCAAGGCAGGGGTGGTAGAAACCCTGGCCGGGGGCCATTCAGAGGGGGAAACAACAATGGTGGGCGAGGAAGGGGACGCAATCAGCAGAACGCGAACGATCCTCATCCACCTCAACGCAACCAAGATTTCCCGCGACCAGACGGTCATGTAGGGACCATAGCCCCAAACAGGCGTGAACAACGAAAGATGATTAACGCACCGCTCCCTCGCGGGCTCCCAGTTATGAGTATCGCGAAGCCCCTTCCCAGAGAACCATATCAACTTGTTTTTTCTAATGAGGAGATCAACGAGTGGGCAGTCTCTTCTGGTGACCCATTAGTTATACATCTCCAGATTGGCACGAAACTAGTCAGCCGTATTCTGGTAGACACAGGCAGCTCTGCCGACATAATATATCTGGATGCCTTCGAAAAACTAGGGGTTGATCCACGGATGAAGAGACCGACGCGAACCACCTTAGTAGGCTTTGTGGGAGAGAGGGTCACTGCTCTAGGAGTGGTGAGTTTAGATGTAGTGATGGGAGATGAGACAGAGCCACGGAGGTCAGAAAAGATTGATTTCGTCATCATCCCGACAAGCTCTTCGTATAACGCAATCATCGGGAGAGGCACATTGTGCAAGTTTGATGCAGTAGTATCCATGAGCCATTTTTGCATAAAGTTTCCCACACCATCCGGAACTGGAATCGCGACGGGTGTGGAGAAGGAGAGCATCTCTTGTTACATCAAGTCTGAAAAGGGAGAAGAAACGCCTCTGCTCGCAAACCAACTTTTTGTCCCGGGCATGCCTAATGTTGAGGAGGAAGCTGAGTTAGATGTTCGCGAGCCCCCTAGATATCAGAATTCTGAGGGAGATGTGGACAGAGCAAAGTTTTCCGGATTTAAAACGCAAGAGGTCACTCCCTTTGCAAACAAAGAAGAGAAGTTATCGATGGGGGGTAACCTTGACCCTATGGTGATGGTGGAGATTGAAAACTTGCTATCGGAATCGCGAGATGTATTTGCTTGGTCCCCCAAAGACTTGAAAGGAATTCCCCCATCGATGATCACTCACTCTCTAAATATTAGCAGCGATATCATTCCTAAAAGACAGAGAAAGAGAAAGCAGGCGGGTCCGAAGAATGAGGCTGCGGCCGCGGAGCTCGCGAAACTCCTAAAAGCTGGGTTTGTTAGACCAGTACAGTACCCGGCTTGGTTGGCTAATGTCGTCATGGTCGCGAAGAAAGGAAAGGGAAAATGGAGGATGTGTGTGGACTTCACAGACTTAAACAAAGCTTGCCCGAAAGACAACTACCCACTACCTTCTATTGATCAGCTTGTAGACTCCACCGCAGGGCATGAGGCACTCAGCTTTTTAGATGCGTACTCGGGATACAACCAAGTCATGATGAACCCCCTTGACTCAGAGCATACCTCTTTCATAACAGATAAGGGAACTTTCTGCTACAAAGTGATGCCTTTCGGCCTTAAGAACGCGGGGGCCACTTTCCAGAGATTGGTGGACCGCATCTTCAGTGATCAGATAGGGGATACAGTTGAGGCCTACGTTGATGACATTGTGGTAAAGAGCAAGGAACAGAGTGATCATGCTCACGACCTGGCAGAGGTCTTCGCAACGCTCAGAAAGTACGAGATGAGTCTAAACCCGGACAAGTGCGTGTTCGGGGTCACAGAGGGAAAATTCTTGGGCATCATGATTAGTGCTCGCGGAGTCGAGGTAAATCGGGATAAAGTCAAAGCCGTTCTCGATCTTGAACCACCGCGGTCTACCCATGAGGTCCAACGGTTTGTAGGCCGAGTGAATTATTTGGGGAGATTTTGTGCCAAGTTGGCCGAACGAAACCTCCCCTTCTTCGAGATTCTGAAAAAACCAAAGAATTTTGAGTGGACTGAGGAATGTGGTCAAGCTTTCCCGAGCCTCAAAGAACATCTGACAAGGCTCCCGATCTTATCTTCCCCGGTTCCGGGAGAAACTCTCCAGTTGTATCTCGCGGCCAGCTCAAGGGCGGTAAGCGCAGTCCTTGTTCGCGAGTCAGAAAAGCCGGTATATTTTGTCAGCCGAGCTTTATTGCCAGCGGAGACACGGTATTCTCTGGTTGAGAAGTTTGTGCTTGCGCTGATAACGGCTACTCGCAAACTAAGACCCTAATTTCATGCACACCCGATTGAAACCCTAACGGACTTGCCACTCAATAGCTTCATGACAAAACCGACTGTAGCAGGGAGGCTCACAAAATGGGTCATCGAGATTTCAGAATTCGATGTGGTATATCGGCCCAGGCCAGCTATCAAGGCGCAAGCGCTTGCTGACTTCATTGTCGAAACGAGTTTCAGAGAGGGGGAAGTGGTGAATCCGTATGGCGAGCAGATGATGTGGATAATGCACACTGATGGGGCCGTAAATGACGAGGGGTGTGGCGCGGGTGTGATTCTCACGTCGCCTAAGGGAGATGAGATAAGTCACGCCATCGCACTAAAGTTCAAACCCACGAACAATGAAGTTGAGTATGAGGCCTTGATCGCAGGGCTAGAGTTAGCCATTGGCCTTTCAATCTCTGTGCTATCATGTTGTTGCGATTCAGAAGTTGTAGTAAAGCAGGTGCATGGGCTTTATGAAGCACGAACAGGGAACCTCCCACAATACCATGCCAGGGTCGCGACATTAACCTCGCTTTTCATGCATTTCGAAATCAAGGCAATCCCGAGGGAACTGAATAAGAAAGCAGATGAGCTCGCGAAGATGGGAGCCGGTTGGGAAGGTCCCAAAGAAGAACGCGAGCGAAGATCAGGGTTCATGGTATCAAAGGGCCCCCCCCCGAAATATCTGCTTTTTGTGAAAGAAGAAAGTGCCATCAGTCGCGAAATTGAGATGATGGCAATCAACACTTTGTCTGAGGATTGGTGTCGCCCATTCATAGACTACCTCAGATATGGTCGCGGTCCAACTGACCCAAAAGAGCTCATGCAATTGAAAAGAAAGGCTAGACGCTTTTATATCAGCAGAGGTGAGCTTTACAAAAGAGGAGGTGACCCTTGTGAACTGAAATGTATGGGCCACTATGAGACAAAGGCCTACCTCGAAGAACTGCATGCTGGGCTGTGTGGGACACACGCAGGGTGGAGACCCCTGGTGTACAAGGCTTTGCGCCAAGGGCACTTCTGGCCCACAATGAAACAAGATGCTCAAACGATGACGCGAGCTTGTCAGGCATGCCAGTATTTCGCCCCAGCCTCTCACCAACCAGGGGTCCAGCTTCAGATCATGGGAAGCCCCATCCCCTTCGCGATGTGGGGGTTGGATCTTCTTGGCCCTTTTAAACCAAAGGCCCCGAGTCAGCTCGAGTATATCATTTTCGCAGTCGACTATTTCACAAAATGGATTGAAGCGGAAGCACTCGCGTCGACAACAGTACCTGTAGTGAAAAAATTCCTTTGGAAGAACATTATCTGTCGCTATGGGTTGCCACGCGAGATTGTTACCGATCGTGGCCCTCAATTTAACTCGCCCCAACTGATGGCATGGTGCAGCGATCTGGGAGTTAATTTGAAAATCGCTTCAGTTGCACATCCACACTGCAATGGGCAGGTAGAAGCCGTCAATAAAAGCATTGTCACGGATCTCAAGAAAAGACTAGATAGCGCCAAGAGCAGATGGGCGGAGGTCCTGCCACTTACTCTCTGGGCCAATCGAACCACAGTGAAAAAAGCAACAGGGGAGAGTCCATTCGCCCTCGCGTATGGAGTGGAGGTTGTGGTTCCAGTAGAAATCTTGTTCCCAAACGAAAGACTCCTTCACTATGACTCGGATACCAATGACGAAAAGATGAGGATGGAGCTCCAACTTCGCGAAGAAACTCAAGAAATGGCGGTTATCCGGGCGGCCACTTACAAAGCAGGTGTCGCGAAGTATTATAACAAGCATGTCAAGGAAAGAGGTTTCGTGAAGGGAGATCTGGTCCTGAGAAAGACAGAGGGGGGAAAACTCGACCCCAACTGGGAGGGGCCGTATATAGTGGATCGCGAGGTCGCACCAGGGGCCTATCGACTGAAGGATAGCTCTGGAAATCACGTTGCAAATTCCTGGAACGTGATGCGACTACGCCGCTATTACGCCTAGCCTACTCCCCCACACAAGTATGAATTCCCACGTTTTCATAACATGTCTTCATACCTCAGATGAATATTTCATAGAAAGCGATAAAATTGCGATATAAGACGTTCTTACAAGCTGTATGCAGGCAAAAGGACCGATTGAGACTAAACATTAGCAATAATCTATCATCGGGTTACCAAAGGAATAAATACTTTCGCCACAAAGAGGGACGTGATCTCAGAATAAAAGGTACGTGCACATCTCGAGAATTCAGGATGTCGCATAAATCCCGTGACGCTGGGCTGGGGCCAAGAGCACCCACCCAAGTCGTGAAGCCGTGACGCTGGGCTGGGGCCAAGAGCACCCACCCAGGTCGCGAAGCCGTGACGCTGGGCTGGGGCCAAGAGCACCCACCCAGGTCGCGAAGCCGTGACGCTGGGCTGGGGCCAAGAGCACCCACCCAGGTCGCGAAGCCGTGACGCTGGGCTGGGGCCAAGAGCACCCACCGAGGTCGCGAAGCCGTGACGCTGGGCTGGGGCCAAGAGCACCCACCTAGGTCGCGAAGCCGTGACGCTGGGCTGGGGCCAAGGGCACCCACCCAGGTCGCGAAGCCGTGACGCTGGGCTGGGGCCAAGGGCACCCACCCAGGTCGCGAAGCCGTGACGCTGGGCTGGGGCCAAGGGCACCCACCCAGGTCGCGAAGCCGTGACGCTGGGCTGGGGCCAAGGGCACCCACCCAGGTCGCGAAGCCGTGACGCTGGGCTGGGGCCAAGGGCACCCACCCAGGTCGCGAAGCCGTGACGCTGGGCTGGGGCCAAGGGCACCCACCCAGGTCGCGAAGCCATGACGCTGGGCTGGGGCCAAGGGCACCCACCCAGGTCGCGAAGCCGTGACGCTGGGCTGGGGCCAAGGGCACCCACCCAGGTCGCGAAGCCGTGACGCTGGGCTGGGGCCAAGAGCACCCACCCAGGTCGCGAAGCCGTGACGCTGGGCTGGGGCTAAGAGCACCCACCGAGCTCGCGAAGCCGTGACGCTGGGCTGGGGCCAAGAGCACCCACCCAGGTTGTGAAGCTGTGACCGTCCGAGTGTGAGTAACGATATTCGTCCTCCTCACTTCGACCACGAAGTCCTGACCTTGATGGTATAGCAACCCATCAAGGCACGGAGCTCAGCGAGTGACACTACTGAAAAAAGTCAATCATAAAACTATATACTTAGCATGGAAATATGCAATACAAAACGCTAATGAATCCCCACCTGTTTTGGCAGACACTCCTTCACTAAAGAAACAAACGATCATAGGCATGATCGCGAACGAAACAGAAAATGGCAGTTTGCGATGAAACTGGCGCTAAAACTCCAATTATCCGCGAGCATGGATTTCCCAAGGCATCAAGAATACCTTAGCTAAGGTATGATGAGATAAACACGCGAGTTACTTTGTTTTGTCACAAGAACAAAGAATCTGATTCCAATTCATTATAGGAAATCACATTCTCAAACACGAAGACACTCATAGGTGCACGAAAAACCCTACTACTGGCTCATACGCATGCAGTAGTTAGGTAAGAGCACACTCCTTATCACATCACAGGTTATGACATATCAATAATCTATACTTACGCGATCGATTTTCTCGCAGGGTTTTTCGTAAGACCAACAGAAGAATCTTTCCTGACGAAAGATGTTGAAGAGTGTCCTATTTGTGATATTAAGTATTCTCGTTTCGGAAACATTTTTAAGTTCTAAAGTCTATTGGTGAAACACATACTTTTAATCGCGATGACACAGAGGTGCACATTACATTTTAAGTTCCAAAGTTTTCCCGATAATCCCAGTCTAATTTATTCATAAACCCTCGTTCATTCTCCCTCCTTTCTTAACACATAGCGCTCGCGAGACTGTAAACATCCTCACGAGCACTATGGGGAGAGGGGAAGAGGAAGAGAAATCACCATACAAACACAGAATAAAGAGACATTAAAAAGCACTAAGCCTAGAGAGGAACGACGACCTTCGCTTGATACACCACAGTCCGAACGGGAACTTCAGGTGGATTAGCACGCCACATGGTGAAAGTCACCTCATCTCCCTCACGAAGATCATTCTCATATGCAAACTCACTCCAACCTTCGCCCAGAAAGTAAGAACTCCCAGCCTTGTCCAGAGTCACGTCCCAAGGTTCGAAATTGACGCAAAGGACAAGACTTTTACCACCGAAATGGCTAAGGTGTTGATCACAATGTTCCTTCGGGAAACGCTATACGTAGAGGAGGAGTCTAAGAAACGAACAAGCAGAGAAAGGCAAAGTAAAAAAAGATATTTACCAAGCATCTGCCAGTAATGGCAGAGGAATCCATAGTAATAGTGAAAGACTCATCCAGAGACCCCTCTCGAGTTCGTCGTGTCCTGGCCATGTCGGAATTCTTTGAAAAAGGCAGACAAGGAAGGTGAAAGAAGGAAACGCTATTTATAAAAGAAATACACCTAACCCACAGTTAATGCATTAAATGATTAAGGCAGAAAAATAGTTGGGAGAACAAAAGTAATAAACACAAAAGACATGCATGGAAATAATTGTACGGTCTCCTCACGAGACCCAAAGAAAATCGTCTAACCCACATTTAGACTCGCGATCACATTCCGATCCACGGGCCACAGAACCAAATAACAAATTTTATATAATACCAACCCAAGAGTTTGCAAACAACGCATGAAAAGGAGTTAAACTTCATCAGGAAGATCCAGATACCCATCAGCCTCAACCAGCGCTGAATCGCGAGCTCCTCTCACACCACCAACGTCTTTGTCCGACGCGATGTTTTCTTCAGCAGCAGTCTCCTCGCTGTCAATATTCACAACATCGTCCCCACCATCCACATCAGACGATCTAGCACAAGAGCGAGTCGAAGAGTCCGTTGTTTTCTTCATCCTTTCCTCCGAGTAAATTACTCTTTTAGGCACTTTAGGAGCTGAGACTAAAGGAATGTGAGACTCCATCCCTCTAACGACCCCTTCGCCTTTAGGCAAGAAGGGTTCGACGACCCAACCTTCAAGAAGGCTCGCGTCATCATCAATAAAGGTCCCAAGAGGAGGAGAGGTATACGCGGAGAGCTCGGCAGGAAGGCCACAAAGATCCGTAGGATCATAAGGAAAGTTAGCCACTTTGTGTTTCCTGAGCTGACGCTTGAGTGCGGTGATCACCAGTGTGTCACGAGCCAAGCTGATAAAATCAATACGACATTTCTCGCGATAGCTAGAAGCTTACTGCTTAGCACCTTCGCGACGACCCTTGTTAAAAGCTTGGTCTTTCTCTTGTCGGAGCAAAGATAACTCTGTATGATGATTGCGCTCCATGGTCCTGGCCGAAAGCTCCAAATCACTTATCTTCGCCGTCAGCTCATTTACCATGTTCTCCAAAACAACATTCCTCTCTTTCTCCTCTTTTAGTTTCTTCTTCGCGGCCTCCTTGACATCTTGGGCTTTATTAGCAAAATCGACCATCTGGTTATAATCCCCCTCCATCTGGACGTATCCATCTTCAAGGGCGATGGCATATTGCCCCGATGCCTCGTTAAGAAGAATCGACTACAACAAGCAAAATATGCTGGTTAAAATTAGCTACCGGCAAGAAGGAAGAAAACCACTAAGAAAGAAAAGGAGGGAAACCCACCGCCAAATTGAGTCTCGAGAGCCCTACTCTACCTCGAGCAATGCCCTCTAAGAATTCAGGCATCTCTGGGAAACCTGGTCGATCGCGACGAAAGAACGTCCTCACCACCTCTTCCTCGGGAAAGAGCTCATCCATGTCCTGTGAAGGGGTATCTTGGCCACCTTCAAGGGTCATAGGCTGTTTACCCTTGACAATCTCCGAGGCCCTCTCTGCACGAGTTGCTCGGTGCGAAGTAGGAGTCCCACCGGCCCCTAAAGGGATTGTCGGACCAATCGGGGATTGGTCGTTTAGAGGCTCGGGCACGCAAGTCTCGGTCTCCACAGCTTGAGGCACGGACTCACAGATGTTGATGCCACCAACAGAGGTTTTCTTTGTTTTAGAAGGAGCCTTGTTCTTGTTTGCAAGTTGCTTTCGGCGTTTGCTCTTTTGTGGGGCAGGAGCCTGTTCGTCAATAGGCTCTTCGTCAAAAGAATCATCAGAGCCCTCAATGGTCGGGAGACGAGAAAAGTATCCTGTCTCTGAAAATAAAAAAAATCCATAAGCATATGACATCGCGAAGCAGTAACAAAAATAAACAATAAAAAAAAATGATAATAACAACATGCAAGAAAATCATTAGACGAAAGACGTAAGGGATACCATAATGGTGCTTAAGACTAAGTCCACGCTGGGCTAGCACCTCATGGGTAATACACTTCAGGAATATGCGCGTCGAGACGAGATCAGAGAAATTGTGGAATTTACGGGAGAGACAATCTTTTTTAGGCTGAGACCAGTCACCGGATTTGGGTTGGGTCGCGAGCATCGATATCTTGGTCGAGATCCCAGAACCCGGAGGAGGACGTACCAAAAACCAATCGACCTTCCACTTCGGTATTCGGGGAGGACCATCCCACTCCGACTTACCATTCTTTACAGCTGTAAACATCCCCATCTCCTCAGGAGCCCTTCGCGTGGAAAACATAAGGAGAAAATGACAAGGATTGGGTTTTACCCCGATATCTTGACACCTCATCACATAAATAACCAAGGCCCTCCAGAAGTTAGGATGCATCTGAGCTGGGCTGTAGGTCAGCTCTCTCAGGAGCATTTTAGTAAAGTTGGAGAAAGGGAGCCTAAAGCCTAGTTTGAGAGACGATATACTCAAAGGAAAGAAAGTGCCATACTCATCAAGGGAAGTTCCGCCCGAAGATGGAAGAGCAAAAATTGTACCTTCTGGGAAGGGATAAGCATCTGCAATGGTGAAAAGATCGCGAATGGTAAGATCAGAAGGAAGGGCCGTAAACGGGTTCCCGAGGTTCTTGACCTTTTTATAACGGACGCGGCGAGTCAAAATCTGTACGCGACCCGCCGGATTATTGAAAATATCTTCGATCTCCAAACGAGGAAGATCGCCTCGCCAGGAGTAAAACTTCTCATAGTCCTCACGAACGATTATTACATCCTCAGATTCCTGAGGAAGAAGATCTTTATTACCATAACCCGCATTTGGTCGCGAGGTAGAAGGAACTTCATCTCCATTATTTCTAACAGAGTTCCCTGTGGATGATTAAGAAGAAAAAGATTGAGAGTTAGTTTTCCAGGGCAAGAGTACGAAACGCGAAGGCTAGAGGGAAGCCTCGCGAGCCATGGGAATGAAAAACAAAGAAAACTCTGGAAAACGAGAAATATAAGATCTAAGTGGGAATCAAACAGACTCCAGGCAGACACTCTAAGGAATGGTGAGGTGAGTAGTTCAGAGGCCATGAGAGAAAAACTAACTTTAAAGAACGGTGAGAATTCCTACAGCCTAAAATGGCTTTTTAAGGAAAGAAGAGAGCCCATCAAACAGAAGAAGGAAAAAGGGGCACCGCCCAGTAAATAACCAGTAAAGGTACGGAGAAAACCCGCCTGACCGCCATGAAAACCAGTGAAAGCTTCGAAAGAACACAAAACAACGGAGATATAAAAATACCGAAATCATGTATAAAAGTAATGGAAGAAAACAACAAATAAAGAGCGAATTCGAAATAGAACTTACCAGCCATTTGTAAATTTGAAGATTGTCTGAACGAGTGAAGGTTTCTCGAAATTTTATTAAAAATGGGATTTTACAGAGGAACACGAACAATTGAAGTAAAGAGGAAGGGAAGAATATGATTTGACAGCCTTATATAGGAAGGTGGAAAAAATCCCAAAAGATCACCACGTGTTGAAAGGTGTCAGAGCGCGGGAAGACGAAGCGTCTCGAATTTAAAAAATTCAAAATTCAAAACAAGCGCGATGGAATGAGAAGGCGTCGCGAACAAATAATCTTCAAGGGACTCCCCGAGAACCCGGCTTCAATTATTACCCAAGCCTTACCTTCGCGAAGGCAAGGACTTGGGGGGCTGGCTGTTGGACCCGGTTCTCGCGAGTCGTGACACAAACCCGGTTCTCGCGATTTGTGATACAAACCCGGTCCGCGACTGAGAAACAGACCGCGAGCCCATAAGGTCGAATAACTAAATCAAGAACGAGAGTCCCATTAAGAAGCCCAATAGGGAAAGGGAGCAACACCAGATTGTGTGGGACCCAATGTCCGATTATAAATCCTAACGGCAAGGAGAGAGAAATGGAGGCGATTCAGAGCATCTTCCTTCCCCTCTTGAAAGAGAGAGACAAACACATAAGGCGATTACTCATTTCCGAGCTCGTCTCTTTGATCCCGATTCACCTCTTTTAGTAGGAAATCGGATGATCGGTACCTGGATTCTGACTCTCGGTATCGTTATCGTGCTTTCGAGGTGTGAATCATCACGATTGGTTGAGTTTCACCATCTACTGCTTCATTGAGTTGGTTCACGAGGTTTTATTGATTTGGTCATTACTTCGATCGTTATCTTCTCTCTGTTTTACTTCATTCTATTGTTGTTGGCATCGTATTCATTTATCTGTATCTGTTATTGACTTGAGCGTCGGAGAGTCAAATCAGGGGGTCCAACCTTCCGGTTTGGTTGTGCAGGTACCTTGAGAATTGAAGAACGTAAAGAACAAGGGAGGATAGTACATTTCGATCCGGATGAAGACGAGTCGTAAGTTATTGCTCCAGTTTGCGTAAGGAAGGTCCCCAGTATTTGAAGATTCACTGAAGGCCAGATCTCGCGAATATCTGGGCTCCAACAAAATAAGTTTAATTAATTAACTTAATTAATTAATAAGGAAGAGTATATGGCTACTGCTTGAATATATATCACGTGAGATATACTAAGTGTATTAGACAGATTGTTACACAAACTGTGTCGGCATGCATGACACTAAAATTCACAGTGGTATTAATAACTCATTGGAGAACTCCTGCAGATGGCTGGGCCAAATTGAACTCAGACGGGGCTTATGTTATAGGAAATCCATGGATTGTTGCAGGTGGTGTAATCAGAGGAGACGTGGGAGAATTCCTGCAAGCTTACACTATGAAAACACCAGGAAACTCAGCATTCCAAGCCGAGCTAGTTGGAGTGCTGCACGGGTTGACAGTTGCAAGAGAGCTGGGACTGAAAAAACTGGAGATCAACATAGATGCTGTGGAAGTAGTGCAAGCCCTTGATGAAGATGAACCATTCTTACCTAAGTTCAGGGAGATAATCGAAGACTGCAGAAGGATCATGGCTGCAGATGACTGGAGCACAAAACTTAGTTATTGCCCCCGGTCAAGCAATCAAGCAGCTCATTGGATGGCTCATTACGAGAACATAGGGGTGGGAGAAAGTATTCGCTTCAGCTCGGCTCCTGAGGGTCTGGGAAATATTTTAGAAGTTGATAGTTGGATGAATGAATCTATGTAATTGTCTGTCACAGCCCTCGCCTCCGACCGCCCCTCGCTTTACCATCGGCTTTGTATCCGTTACAACTTACAAATGGAGGTGTTTAGTCAACGTAGGAGAACTGTATGAAGAACAAAAGGGAATTTTAGAAATTAAGCTTCGTTGAGTTTAAATCAGATCTAATTTTTCCCACTTTCCACCTATATTCAAGTCGGCAAGCTTCTTCAATTTTCTAGCTGAACACCCCCATCTAAACTAGTTTTTGGTTTTTTCGACTTCTTTAAGCTTAATTCGTTAAACCCAAATTAAGACCAAACGAACACACCTTCATTTCTAACCCAAAATGAAAAATTTGGGTTGAGAGTCTGCACAATTTGGGTTATCAGTCTTGTAAATTTTGGGTTATCTAAACCCTTAAAAAAATTGACAAATCACGGAAAAAAGTTAGAAGATGAAGAGTCTTGAAAAAGGAGACTTCAAATAAAAAGGTGATATTTATTTTACTCTATCGCTCATTTCTCGGATTTTTTTTTTTTCGTGAAATGGGCTTTGTTTCAAATTTTTTTTTCCCACGTACCCTCTTTTCAAATGAAATTTCCAGTATAGGCACTTATGTCAGCTTCAGATTTTTTTTTATGTGAGCGTCTCTCGTCCGAAGCTGATATTTTTTTTTTTGAATGTTTTAACGTATAAGAGACGCTGGTCGGGCCAACGTCTCTTATACATAAAAAATTCAAAAAACAAATACCAGCTTCGGACGAGAGACGCTGCCAGCGTCTCTCACACATAAAAAAAATCCGAAGCTGGCATAATTGCCTATATTGAGAATTTCTTTTGAAAAGATCTTACGTCGGGAATTTTTTTTAAAAAAAAGCCAATTTCAGAAAAAAGTAAAAAGAAAGCCTGATGCTCATTGGCCACTGCTTCTTATTATGAGTTATGTAACATCTGATGGGTTACACTTCGTATAACTCTATCAAAGTCCGGGTAAAGGAGTATATATAATTATATATACTATGCAACAAATGAAGCCTCGTGCTGCAACATATATATAAGTTGGCTAGACATTTAGCTTCGCCCAACAAAACAAGGGAAACAGCAAGGCCCAATATTAAACCTGCTTCTCAAATTGACAAAGATGACTAAGTCATCTTATTCCTCTAAACAACACGCAGAGAACGAACTCACCCAACAATGGCGGACGGTGAACTACGGTCGACGATTCCGGCTACGAAATGACGGTGTGCATACCGGCGGTTGATCAGGAGGTTCCGGCAATCACTACATAACCCCATATCTCGATTAATATCGACTTAGGAACCTCAAATAAATATCGAAATCGATATCGAAAAACGGAACGAAACCTTACCGAAAGTGACAATATGAGCAGAGTAGAGGAAAGGGAACGAAGGAGACCAGACGAAATATAATAGACTCATGTTATTCAAGACACACTGAGCTGCCACGTAGACATAACTGTCTAACAGACTTATGAACAACTTAGCTATATACACCCTCTGGCTAATACCCCGTCAAGTTGGAGCTGGGGGTATGGACACCAGGCCTAACTTGGACACAAGAAAACGATGTTGGTCTGCCCCCAAGGGTTTAGTGAGGACATCAGCAGTTTGGAGACCCGTGCGCACATGAGCAGGGGCGAGAAACCCATAAGTGAATTGATCCCGAACGTAATGACAATCCAGTTTCAAATGCTTAGTTCTTTCGTGAAAGACGGGGTTCTCGGCAATATGAATTGTTGCTGTATTGTCGCAACAAAGGGTGATAGGCTTGGAAACCACCACATTCATATCTGTGAGCAAGCTGTCAACTCAGACGAGTTCACTGGCAGTTTGAGACATACATCTATATTCAGCTTCTGCGGAAGACTTAGACACCACCTTCTGCTTCTTTGTTTTCCATGAAACCAAGGATTTACCAAGGAATATGGCGAAGCCAGTAAGTGAGCGACCCGAGAACTCACAATTGCCATGATCAGCATCGCTGTAGGCAAAGAGAGACAAAGAGCCAGAAGATGGGTAAAAGAGACCCAAATCAATGGTGCCCCGAAGATACCTCAGGACATGAAGTGCGGCCTGATAGTGGGGTACTCGAGGCTGACACATGAATTGACTCAGGTGTTGAACAAGGTAGGAGATATCAGGTCGTGAAAGATTCAAATATAGAAGACGTCCCACCAGTCGACGATAAACTTCAGGGTCAGTCATTAAGGTGCCTTTATCAATGGAGAGCTCAAGACCACGAGGAAGTGGATAGGGAACGGGCTTGCAGTTCAATAGATTGGAATCATCAAGCAAATCAACTATGTATTTGCGTTGATTCAGCATCGTGCCCTGAGAAGAAGTGGAGACCTCCAGACCCAGAAAGTAGCGAATTAGCCCAAGGTCTTTGATTGTGAAGGCACGATGAAGGGCATTCTTCACAAGGCAAACTGCAGAATCATCATCCCCAGTAAGAATGAGGTCATCGACGTACACCAACGCAAGGACAAGGCCTTTAGGCACAGGTTTGAAGAAAAGGGAATAGTCATAATGAGATTTTATGAATCCCAAGTCCTTCAGAAATTTGGAAAGCTCCAAATTCCACTGTCGAGAGACCTGTCGAAGTCCATACAAGGATCGCTTAAGACGACAAACCTGTCCAGGAGTATCAACAGAAAACCCTGGAGGCACATCCATGTAAACCTCTTTGTCAATAAATCCGTGCAAGAACGCATTATTGACGTCGAGTTGAGCAACATTCCATCGGCGAATAGAAGCCAGGGCCAAGACCAAACGCACTGTGGTGAATTTTGCAACAGGGGAAAAAGTGTGTTTGAAGTCTTTCCCCTTGATTTGATTATAGCCCTTAGCTACGAGTCTGGCTTTGTAGCGTTCGACATTGCCATCGGGACAAAACTTAACCTTATACACCCATTTGCACCCAATCGTATGTTTCCCGGCAGGTAAAGTAGTCAATTCCCAAGTATTGTTGTCAGTAAGAGCTTTGAGCTCCAGAGACATAGCCTCTACCCAGTTAGGATCAGTCTTGGCTTGAGTATAGGTGTGAGGTTCCTTGACAGATAATGTTTTAGTTAAGGAATTCACATAGGAGGTAGAGTAACCATTGAGATCACCCATATAAGCAAGGAAGGTGTGTGATGGAGTAGAGGTCTGTGGTAAAGTTGGGCAAATATAATCATTGAGGTGTGTAGGAGCAGTGGTAACTCGCTGGGAGCGACGTGGTTCAGTGATATGGGCAGGTGAAGGTAAAGAAGATGTAGTAGGGAGGGAAGGTGAAGCCTGAACAATATCAGGAAGAGGAGAAGTAGTTTGGGAGTCTGAGGAGATAGGAATAAAGGTGGGTGAAGGTGAAACATCCTGAGCAATATCAGGAGTGATAGAAGCAAGTAATGTAGGTTGGAAAGGAGGATTAACAAGGGGTAAGTCTTCAAAAGAAGTGCTAGTAGGAGGTAAGGAATGAACCTCTTGTTTGAAGGGAAAACAGGTTTCTTCAAACTTTACATCCCTACTATATAGGACAACTTTATGATCTAAGTCATAAAGCTTGTAGGCCTTCAGTCCAATGGGAAATCCAAGGAGGATGCATTTCCTGGAACGAGATGCAAATTTGTCCTTCCCTCTGTTGGTGTCTAAAGCAAAGCATAGACACCCCATGGTTCGAAGATGGTCATAAGAGGGAGGACGCTTATGAAGTATCTCAGAAGGAGTTTTCCATTGAAGAATAAAAGAAGGCGGCAAATTCACAATGTGTGTGGCAGTCAAGATACAGTCTCCCCAAAACATGATGGGAAGAGCAGCATGAATACGAAGTGCTCTAGCCATCTCAACAACATGTCTGTGCTTGTGCTCAACTCTCCCGTTTTGCTGTGGAGTATAGGGAGTGGAGCGTTGATGGAGAATACCTTTGGTAGAGTAGTAAGATTGAACCTTCGAGTTCACAAACTCAGTTCCATTGTCGCTCCGGATACACTTTACTTTAGCATCATGTTGAGTTTCAACAAATGCAATGAACTCAGTGAAGATCTGAAAAACTTGATCCTTGTGATGAAATAACCGTGTCCATGTAGCCCTCGAGCAATCATCTACAATTGTCAAAAAATACTGAGAGCCATTCAATGAAGGGACCTTATATGGCCCCCAAACATCAACATGAAGTAAATCAAGATATTTGCAGCAATAGATGAGCTGTGAGCAAAGGGCAACCTATGTTGCTTAGCACAGATGCAGGTATCACAGGAAGTGTTCAATACAAAAACATTAGGAATAATATGTTTGAGTTTATCTAAGGAAGTATGTCCTAATCTTGCATGAAGAATCTCATAACAAAGCTTAGATTGGACAGCTCCACAGATTTCCTTATTCAATGAGATAACTCTCAATCTCTGCCTAGAAGCATCAGGAACTTCTAGGGACATTAACCAATATAAACCACCAATCTTTTCACCAACCAATACTTCTTTTCCAGTCTCAAGGTCCTGAAATGAACAATGAGAATCATCAAAAACTGCAACCAGACCACTATCACTGATCAGACGACCAACAGATAATAGACTATGATGAAAATCTGGAGTAAGTAACACATTCTTCAAGGAAATAGAGTTAGGAAGATGTATATCACCAACTTGTGACACCATCTTACTACTACCATCTGGAAGACATATATGTACTGGTGTTTCCAAAGGACGAGCACCAGATAAGACATGACTAGACTTAGTCATGTGATCTGAAGCTCCAGTGTCAACAATCCAGTGGTTCAGTTGTGACATGTACGGGCAAGGAGAGGATGTACAAGTACCTGCAAAGTCTGAATCAGTCATGAAATTTTTGCCTTTGATAGCCCGAAGTAACTCCTGACACACTGTGTTCACCAGTTCAGCAGAATAATGGACATTGCTTGAAGAAGAAGGCTGTTCAATAGGCGATTCCTCAGTCTCAACATGATGTGCAGATGAAGAACCTCTCTTCTCCTTTAAGTCTTTAAACCAATCAGGTGTTCCTATGAGTTTGAAACACTGATCTGCAGTATGACCTCTTTGATTACAATGAGAACATTGTCGTTCTAACTTAGCTCTCTTATAGTCTTGTTTGTTCATCCACTTCTTTCCAGGATTATGAGCAGCCATAGCCATAGAGTCAAGATGAGATACTGTAATATTAGTGACCTGCCTCTGTCTTTCCACTTGTTGAACTAGATAAAATGCCTTATTGACAGTAGGCAAAGGTTCTGTGGCAAGAATTTGGCTCCTAACACTCTCATATGCTTCATTTAATCCAATGAGAAACTGTAATAGCCTATTACGATTTTCAAGATCAAGAAGACGTTTAAGCAGATGACAAGTACAGTTTTTAAGAACAACACAACTGCATTCAGGAAAGCCTTCAAGGCTTTGTATCTCATCCCAAACCTCCTTAAGCTTGGTATAGTATTCAGTAACAGGCATATTGTTCTGTGTAATAGTGATAAGAGAACGTCTCAATTGAAATAGTAAAGGTCCACTAGCCTGGCCATACCTTTCCTCAAGATCGAGCCATAATTGTCTTGCGGAATCAACATAGACGAAGCTCTGTCCAATCGCTTTCTCCATTGAATTCAAAATCCAGCATCTGATCATATAATCACATCGAATCCAAGGTTCTAGGTCATCCGAAGCAGGATCTGGCATAGCGACTCCTCCATTGATGTATCCAAGCTTCCTCTTCGCTCCTAAGGCCATCCGAATGCTCTGGCGCCATGAGAGGAAGTTTGATCCATCAAACATATCTCTTGTTAACCTAGCTCCAGGATGATCTGAATTAGTCAAGGCAAGCGGATCTCCATAGATCGCATTGCTCAGCGTAGCTGGATCAGCTCTTCGATCATTATTATCATCGTTCACCATTGCAAAGCACGATCTAGCTTTCCAGTAAAAGCAAGAAAGTAACAGAGAGTAGAAGCGAGCAAAAAAAAACGTTGAAATCGGGTGATGAGAATCGCACAAGAGAGATCAAAATCTCATGGAGTATCGATAGAAACCTCTAGCGTTCTTTCATGGTCACGACAGGAAGGGTCATCGTATTGCCTCGACGGCCTTGACTGGTAACGTGTTCACGCTCTTTTACTTGTTTTCTTTTTTCTTTGAGGGTCTTAACTCTTTTTCTTGTTGATCTTTTAGTATCCGCGGATCTTTCACGCGTTCGCAGTGGAGGACAATCCGCTTCCGCTCTCATCGCGTCGCGGAAGAGGAGTCGTACCGGAGAGGGAACTGCTTCTGAGGTTCCTATCCAGATTACGCCAATGATTTCTCTCGTTTCGTCTCCATCTCCTTCTTCAATCCCGACGAAGAAGTCTCGTAAGGGTAAGGAGAAGGTTGTTGAGAAATTGAGTTTCGACTACGAGACTGTGGACGACTTCCCGTGAGTTATCTCCCTTGTCGTCGCGTCTGGAAAGTCGTTTTTTCCCTCCATGAAGGGTCTTCAGAATCCTCCGTCGCTCGACTACTATTTGTCGATGGAGACGGAAGATGTGATAGGAGAGGCTCTTGCTACGCAATGGGAGGCAGGTTTTTCTTGCTTTTTACACCGAGTCTCTTGTCTTTGATTTTATTCTGACCTCTTTATCTTCTCTCTTTTAGGCTTTTCAATCTTCGCTGTGCGTTTATGGGCGTTTCTCTGATTTTGTCGATCGGGTGAAAGCTATGGAGGCCAAGCAATCGGCCGACGAGGCGAAGATTAAGGAGCTTAATGCGACAGTTGAGGCGTCGCGTAAGGCGGAAAATGAAGCTCAAGAAAAGGTTGCGGCGGCGCGGATTGCTGCTCTGGAGGACGAGAAGGCTAAGGTGGAGAAGAAGCTTGCTTCCGTGCTCAAGGAGGTGAAGCTTTATTGGTCTTGGCTTTCTCGTGTGGAAGTCATTGAGCAGTATGCCGCTGGTAAATACCACAGTTGGGATCCAGTGAAGGAACAGAGGGAGTTTCAGGAAGCGTTCGCGGAGCTCTCTGAAGGCGTTGAGGCAGGACCTACGCCTATGAATCCTCCGACGAATCCTCACGTTATGGAGGATGATGTCCCTCATCTTAACGAGGTCGATCCTGATGATGGCGTCGAAGATCACGGAGATGCTGGTGAGGAGGCTGTCGTGGAAGATTTTGAAGACGAGGGAGAGGATGAACATGAGTATGAGGACGCGGATGGCTCATCATCGGGTTCTTATGAGTCTGATAGCGATTCACCACGAACGAAGTATATAAAGAGTCTTACCCTAAAAAATATGGTAAAAGAAATATCCTAAAACTAATAAAGAAATAAAAGAAAAGGAAAATAAAGCAAAAGGAAAATAAAACACAACTCGGTGAAAACTTGCATCCAACTGCCTGCTTCTCTTCTTCCACGTGGCCTACCTCCAATTCTTTGCACGGCCCAATTCAAACACAAAACCCGCGAGTGCGGATATTAATCCGCAGTCGCGGATCTATTAAATCTTCTCGGCTCTTCTCTGTTGCTCCACCGCGACCGCCGCTGATCCATGGCGATCGCCGTCGCTGATTTCTTCTCGAATGGCTTCTGTTGAATGACGGCGATCGCCTGGATGGTAGTGGCGATCGCGGTTGGTGTCGCAGAAGCTTCTTCATTCTTCAAGTCTTCAATCTTCTTCGGTTCTGATCTCCATTTCTTCACTTCTTAATAAATATCTCAGAACATAATAATGACTCGAAACACATATGATAATACTCCTAAACTAATGTAATAATCCCTAAACTAATGTAATAAATATCTCAGAAATTTTCAAATACTTGCTCTCTGTCTCTGGTACAACACCAAAGCTTAATAAGGCCGCGGCGAAAATCCGCGCCGGGGGCGAATTTCGTCAGTCTACGCGTTCAAGGCTACATCTACGCGTAGGCGACGTTAGCCGAACCGCTGACCCCGAGTCGAATCTTCATATGATCATTAGCGACGTGTGGCAATGGTCATAGGGATTGAAGCCTGGCACCTCACAAAACCGGCATGGTGCTCTGGGGAAGAAGGGAAACCTATCGCCACCACCCATCTCCAGGAACGCGTATTCACGCCTTCCACGGCCCCTCTGAGAGTCATGAATCCACGGGCAATTCGCCAAACCGGCAGGGACGCGTCACCGGCATCGTAAGTCCTAATACTCAAGAAAACGGACGACACACACGATGAATAGGCCCGTCGATTAAAAGAGTTCGACGTCGACCTAAACGCTAGCGTGAGGCAACGAATCCACCTTTAAAGTAAGGGGTAACGTCACAAGCTGATAAAAATCACACGCTGACCTACGTCCGCCACTCGCTTCTGTGTTGGGAGGAAATGTTGGACCCAACATTCATATAAGACGGCAAATAACCTAAAGTAAGTCGCATTGACCGAGACACACAAAAGGTAAGCAACGACATCAAGTCTACAAAAAGATTCATGTTTGACGAACCCAATTCTCCCAAAGTTAGATTCGTCAAAAGGGGATAATAGTCCTACTAAACAAAAACAAAGTTGCAAACAAAGAAGTATCTAAAGGGAAGGAGGCAAAACACCACCCTCAGAAGCATCACCATCTAAAGCAAATGCTAAAGTAGAAGAATTCGAAGAAGCATGCAAAGAAGAAGCTCCCTCAAGTACAAGAAATTTGCCACGTTCACGTTCCACATCCCAATCTACGTGACGACCTTCCCGGAACTCCTCCATCACCTCAATACGAGATGACCATGAGTAATAAGTGCCGACTTCCCGTAAATTCTTCTCATATAACTTCGCCTTCTCCTCGGCGTCAGCAGTAAGAGACGCAACCCTCCCATCTAGCACCACTATACGCCGTGCCAATATGCCTCTCTGCTTTGCCGTCTCCAAAGTTTCCATACAAGTAGCCTTCTCCGACGAACGCAGTTTAGCAACTTCCATAGTAAGATCTTGAACCTTTTCTTCAGGAACCTCCATCCGATCCTTTAAAGAAGCATCCGAGCTAGATTCTTTCTGAAGACGCTCCCAGGAACACAACGACGCTTGAAAAGCCTAAAGAAAAGAAAATCAAGAGAAACCAGAAGCAACGCGAAATAAAGAAAGAAACCACGGAGAAAGAAAGATACATACCTGCCACTGCGATATGAGAGATTCTCCTAAAACGTCTACGACCTCCATAGACGAATAATGATTCCAGGACGACGTAGAACTTAAAGATTGCATAGCTGGAATGAACCTACGCGTAGGCGCTACGGGGAGAGAAATGATTGGAGGAAAGTCACTCGCCTTGACCTACGTAACGGAATCTATGTTAGGTTCCGCTACCCTCTCCTCCTTGACATTCTCCGATGGATCTACAGGTGCGTCTGACTCCTCTACAATTAAGGGCGTTTGCAACGTCGTTCCTCAACGTATCGCTTCCCCCCATAAAAGACGAAGCAACGGCTGCCTCGTCCCTCTCCACTTTCAATTTCTCCTCGGCAACGCGTCTCTTCTTCGCGGAAATCAAGTCCTGAGCAGACTCTTGACGAGTACGAGACGCAACGCCTAAAAGCAAAAAGCACACTTAGAAAGAACATAGTAAAGAGCAGTACGCAGAATCCCATGAAAGAACCTACCCTTAGAGAAAACAGGGGTCGCCAGACGATATCCCTTCCCGTCTCGACCAGTAAAGGTACGCTCCACCAAAGGAATCACCAAAATCTTCTTAACTATCGCCTCCGATTCTTCACGCGCCTCGATCGCATGAATATTAACTGAAGAAAATTACACGCCTAAAGTAAGCATCGAAATCTCAAGAAATCAAAGGAGTCCATTCTTCAAGCAAGAAAGCACAATCCTTCCCCAAAGTCGATTTCCTGATGAAATAGAACTTGTCCGCCCAACCTCGATCGGACGAAGCTCCCTCATTCATCAAAGGCAAGGCTCCAACACGAGACTTGATGTTAACCCTACCCGGTGAAGGGTTAGAGAGAATGCAAGAATGCATGACGTCGACGATAGTGAACGCAATATTAAAGTTAGCCAGGACGTGATCCAGCACGGCCAGACTTCTCCAGGTTCTAGGAAGAATCTTCCCAATCGCAATACCCAGGGTAGACAAGAGGGAACGAACCAAGGGAGAAAAAGGAAAACGATGACCGATCGTGAAGGGGTACTCGTAGACACAAATCCACCCCGGACGAAGAGCATCCGCGAACACGCCGGAAGGAGGAATAGAAATTTCAACGAGGGAAGAAAGCCCCGCCACGGATCGAAGGAATTTAGGATCGCGAGCTTGAGAAGAACGGCGGTTAGCGTCGCTAAGGATCATCTTGGGATCGTAAGTATTTGAAGTCATGGCGGAAAAATGAAAGTTAGGGTTTTTCTTTCAAAGAAAAACTGTGAAGGAAAGAAGGCGAGACCAGAGCGTGTTTAAATAAGGGAAGACCGCATCCGTGATTTTCAAGAATCACCTTGTTACCGTTCGAAGAAAATCCGGACGTTGGGAATATAGCCATTACGGTAAAATACCAATCAAGCAGTCACAATAAATGAAGATCCTCGAAGAAAGACACTAACGTAATTACTTGAGTCTCTTCCTTTGAAACAAACGCGTTCCAGTTATTTTGAAGACGTATTCTACAAAGAAAGAAGGCGTCTCCCAGCTCTACTTGACATTAAGCCCTGTAAGACGCCTTAGGGGTATTGTTTGTGCCTAAAAATATGATGACTATGGAACGCGTGAAATCTACGCGTAGAAGGATACAGGCGACGCGACGTATGAAACGGAAGATGGCGTCGACGCGACGTATGAAACAGAAGATGGCGTCGACGTGACGTTATAAAGAAGAACGTGTCGTTAAGCTATGGGAACTAGGTCAGCCGCCACTTAGTTCCCTTGTTCTATATTATATTCGTGTAAATGGTAAAGGATAAGCTGAAAGAATATCTTTTACCATATTTATTATATCGTTAGAAGGAAAAGGAAAATATATTATTTCCTTAGTAAGATCCTAGGGTTAACCTATATAAAGGTCAACGCCAACCTTTTGTAATCATTGTACTACGCCGTAATATCAATATCACAAGAAAGTTAAAGTTTCAACCTTATTCTCTCGTCTTGTTCTCTTAGTGTTAAGATTATACCGTTCTCTTTGATCTTTGCCCTACAATTGCTTAGTTATCATCTAGTTGATAATTTCGCTACAAACAGTACCCCTTTCCTGTTCCGGGCCTCCTTTCAGGATTTGGATTTCTCGGCCATTGCACGTCGCGTAACCGTTCCATCATGCTCATGACTCGCAACGCGTCGGTCTTTATAGAGATACCTTTGTCCACCATATAGACGCTATCAACTTCGCTCACCGCATGCACCGTTTGTGGTTCTCTTTGGAATGGCTTATTTCTCCTGTCGTGACGCTCCCCTCGCTCCTGATGTCGGTCATTGTGTAGACGTTGAGGAGAGTTCCTATGCGGAGGACTTCGCCTACGTGGAGATCGAGAACTTTCTTCGTTGTATCTTAGGAGATCTTCCTCTTAGCGTATGGCTTCCATGGCTCTTTCCCTAGTTGAGACAAATGATTCAGGGCGAGTCTTCGTCAGTTCCTTGTACAGGTCACTATCTCGGGGAAGTGCGCGTCTGAACGCGTCGGCAGCAGTGGTCTCGCTACAATCTGGGATTGTAATCTTCTCGTCATTGAAACGCTTCATGAAGGCTCTTATGGTCTCGCCCTTGTTCATATGCATGTTATGGAGATCTGACGGTTGCTTTGCAAACAACTTACTGCTGGCGAATTGTAGTCGGAACAGGTTGGAGAGCTCAGCGTAGGAGGAGAGACTTCCCTTGGGTAAGTAGATGAACCGCGTCAAGGCGGGACCTTTCAGCGTTGAGCTAAAGAACTTGCACATCATTGTTTCCTTTAATTCTGGCTCAATTGGACTTGTGGAGAGCTTGGCCTTGTAGAGTAAGACGTGTTCTTCCGGGTCATCTGATCCGTTCGTAGACGGGAAGATCGACGACGGTGAATTTTTTGGCGATCTTCTGGGCGGTGATAGTAGTAACAAATGGACTCTCTTGAAATCCGAACTCGTCCTTAGGGATTATAGATTTGGGAGCTCCGGGCATCAACATCATCTCCTTTCTTAGGGCGCCGACCTGTTGTCCTACGAGCGCAGCGACGACGTCCGACGTCATCTTTTCCTCGGGTTTGTTTCTCTGAACCGTTTCTCTCGGGAGAACGTGACTATGGTGCGCTTGAGGCTGGTATACGTCGTCTTCTTCGACGGCCACATCTATATCAAGGCGTCAGACAACACTTTGACCACGAACGTAGGTATGTGGCCCCGTGGAACCCGCTTTGAGTTCCCTGATTATGGAGTTCAACCTCTCGTTTTCTTTAGTGAGTTCCGACGCTGTTTTCTCGCTCGCGCGCATGGCTTCAGCTTCGGCTTTCTCGAAGGACTCGAATTGTGCTTGGACGGCGGCCACGTTGGTTACTTCACCGTCTACCCCTCGTTTCTCTATGGGAGCGCTTTCTTTTGGAGTGCTGGGGTGTTTCCGAGACTTTTTCCTGCGTCTTCGTTCGCCGGGACGGGAGGAATCGTCGCATGGCCTTCCTCTTCGGATCTTTTCTCGCCACCACGCGGACTGTTGGTCGGACTTGTCATGATTTCCTGCAAAAAAGAAGCTCTTTTCGTATGGAAAAACGATACCTTTTTTATCTTGCCCCACGGTTGGCGCCAATTGTTTGTAGCAAAATTACCTACGAGAATATAACTAAGCAATTGTAGGGCAAAGATCAAAGAGTATGGTATAATCTCAACACTCAAGAACAATTTAGAACGAGAGAAGAATTTAGGGTTTGAAGCTTGAACTTGGTATTACTCATAATGGTGGCTGAATGCTTACAAAGCAGGCGTTAGCCTTTATTTATAGGCTAAACCTAATAATATCTTTAAGGAAACAAGATCTTATCTCTTCCTTTTATCTAAATAACGATATAACAAACAAGGTAAAATATATTCTTCACCGTATCTTTTACCAATTACAATAATATAATAAGGAATAAGATAAAATATGCTCGGCCGACCTAATCTTCAAGATAAACGAGACCTTTGCCACGTCTCGTCACGTCGACGACATCATTCATTCCTCTCGTCGCGTCGACACAGTCTTCCTACGCGTAGCTCTTCACGCGTTCCACACTCGTCGTATTTTTAGGCACAAACAGCTGACGTCATAGGCTTCAGAGTAATAGCGATCTGACTCGCGTAGCACCTTTCCTGGTTCATAGAGCACTGGGGTTGCCATTGAAAAAAGAAGAAGAAAAAGGAGCGGCGTAATAGAGCAATTAAATAAGGAGGAGAGCGGAGAAATGTTAGAGAAAAATGAAGATTAGAAGAAGTGTATGAAGAAAGGGAAGATCCTCGCTTATTTATAGGAAGGAGATCGCGAGAATCTCGGGAAGAATATTCTTCCAACGGCAACATCTCCCATTAAGAAACTAGCCGTTGGAGATGAACGTTGCCGGCACGAATAACGAATCTCCTCGCTTGTCACATGGAAATGATTGAAGAAGAATGATGATCGAAGCTCTGCGACGATATTAAAAATTCAAGTGGCGTAATCATCGACGCGTTCCTAGTGTAAAGAAGACGTATTCCTTGAAGAAAGAAGGTGTCTCCCAGCTCTACAAGACGTTAAGCCCTGTAAGACGCCTTAGGGGTATTGTTTGTGCCTAAAAATACGACGAGTAAGGAACGTGTGATAAGCTACGCGTAGAAGAACTGTCTCAACGCGACGAGAGGAATGAAGGACGTCGTCAACGTGACGAGACATGGCAAAGGTATCGTTTATCTTAAAGATCAGGTCGGCCGAGCATGTTTTATCCTATTCCTTATAATATTCTTGTAATTGGTAAAAGATACGGTAGAGAATATCTTTTACCTTATTTATTATATCGTCATTTAGATAGAAGGAAGAGATAAGATCTCGTTTTCCTGAAAGATATTATTAGGGTTAGCCTATATATAGAGGCTAACGCCTGCTTTGTAAGTATTCAGCCACCGTTACTTGTAATACCAAGTTCAAGCGTCAAACCCTAAATTCATTTCTCGTTCTATACTGTTCTTGAGTGTTGAGATTATACCGTATTCTTTGATCTTTGCCCTACAATTGCTTAGTTATCTCCTGGTAGGTAATTTCGCTACAAACAGACCTCAAGCGTCGTCGCCGCGTTCGTAGCGCAGCAAGTCGATGCCTTAAGGAGGGAGATGATGTTGATGCCCGGAGCATGTTTGTGCCTAAATATAGGACGAGTGTGGAGCGTGTGAAGAACTACGCGTAGGAAGACTGTGTCGACGTGATGAGACGTGGCAAAGGTCTCGTTTATCTTGAAGATTAGGTCAGCCGAGCATATTTTATCTTATTCCTTATTATATTATTGTAATTGGTAAAAGATACGGTAAAGAATATTTTTTACCTTGTTTGTTATATCATTATTTAGATAAAAGGAAGAGATAAGATCTCGTTTCCTTAAAGATATTATTAGGGTTAACCTATAAATAAAGGCTAACGCATGCTTTGTAAGCATTCAGCCACCATTACGAGTAATACCAAGTTCAAGCTTCAAACCCTAAATTCTTCTCTCGTTCTAAATTGTTCTTGAGTGTTGAGATTATACCATACTCTTTGATCTTTGCCCTACAATTGCTTAGTTATCTTCTCGTATGTAATTTCGCTACAAACAATTGGCGCCCACCGTGGGGCAAGAAAAAAAAGGTGTCGTCTCTGCATACGAAAGGAACGACCTCGCCCGTAGAAGCCATGAAAGGTTCTAGATCGATAAAAAATCTCTGAAACGAAGCCTTTACAGTGTTAGGAGGTCCGCCATCCTACACAACTTCCGACGCTAAAAGACTCGCAAGAACTATCGAAGGACAGAACGACTCCGTCCCAACTCGTCACTCCAGAGCAGCCAATGGCGATCTGCCTATTACGTTCGAAGGCCCAGACAAAAGAATCAAGCATCACGATAGCCTGGTAATCTCCGTGGTGATTCAAAATTGCAACGTGAAAAGAATCCTGGTAGATAACGAAAGTTCGACAAACATCATCACTCTCTCCGCTTTCTTGAACTCGGACTCTCAGTCGACGATGTCGTTGAGGAGCGTATCCTTTTGAAAGGCTTCAACGGAGAAATCTCCGAGATGTTAGGGGAAATCACCCTTGAGACGGTGGTCCAAGGCGTCAATCTCCCGACCAGATTCGTCGTGATGGAGGCGGAGTCGCCTTACAACGCCATCCTCAGAAGACTCTGGATCCATGATATGCGAGCAGTCCCATCTACGTATCACCAATCCCTGAAGTTCCCAATGCCCTGGGGAATATGCGAAGTCAAAGGCGAACCCTATACGGCCAAAAAGTGTTACAGAATCGGGGTGAAAGGGACCACGACGCCGAAAATCAAAAAAGATGAGGTAAAAGAGTTTCAAGTCAAGATGCCTGCTAACTACGTCAAGCCAAAGTGTCCTGAATTAGAAGACGTGGTCATCGACGATTCCAAACCAGAAAGAGTCGTAAAGATAGGAGCCGACGTCCCAACAGAAGTTAGAGAAGAGCTAATAGCGTTCTTGAAGTCAAAAGCCAAATGCTTCGCATGGAGCCACGAAGACATGACAGGGATATCTCCAGACGTGATGCTCCACAAGCTAAACGTTGATCCGAAGTTCACTCCAGTCAAGCAGAAGAGAAGAAAATTCGCTCCCGAACGCAATAAAGTCATAGACGAAGAAGTTAAGAATCTACTCGAGACAGGTAAGATACGAGAAGCGAAGTACCCCGACTAGCTCGCTAATGTCGTAGTCGTCCAAAAGAAGAACAAGAAGTGGAGAGTATGCGTCAATTTCACAGATCTTAACAAAGCCTGTCCTAAAGATTCCTTCCCACTCCCTCACATCGACGCCATGGTAGACGCGATGGCAGGGCATGAGAGGCTAACGTTGATGGACACGTTCAACGAATATCACCAAATACAGATGAACCCCGCCGATCAAGAAAAGACCGCGTTCGTGACGAACAAGGGGATATATTGCTACAAGGTCATGCCTTTTGGCCTCAAGAATGTTGGAGCTACGTATCAACGGCTGGTGAATAAAATGTTCGAGGAGCAAAAAGGGGACACAATGGAAGTTTACATAGACGACATGCTCGTGAAGTCCAAACAAGCAAAAGATCATGTAGCACATCTGAAAGAGGCGTGATGAGGCTAAAGTCGTCGTGCCAAATCAAAATAAACTCTAAACACTAACTAAAGTATAGCAAGCAAGTAGAGGTCGAACCCAAGGGAATCAAAACACCAATCGCTATGCAGTCAAGCGAAATACCAACTAACGAACAAGTAACAAGTAACAAGTAACCAAGAGGGGGTTTTGATTGTATGGACCACAAAAGTAACAAGTATCAAGCAAAGAAGGTTTGGTTGTGAATATATTGAGAAAGGGTTTCACCTAGCAAGTATCCACACAACAGTCAATCAAGTTGATCATAGATTTATCTCAAGTTCTATTCAATCCTAGGGAATGTTCCTATTCCAATCTTTAATATATCAGCAGGCCAACCGGTCCTGATAATACTTACTATTCAGCAATCAGGGAAACCTCTCAAGATTAGATGAAATAGCAGCAAAGGGCACAGGAATTATAAGGATGCATGCAATAACTTACAACCGTCAAGTACTAACATGCAATCAATTCTCTTTCATAAAAGCAATCAACTACCAGATCATGTAGATATGAGTGCTACAATGACAAGGAATTCCACCGTATATTCCTAGTCTAGCAATAGAAAACTATCAATCAAACTAGGTGATCAAGCTAGCAAAACTAATAGAAATCAATAGATGAAGAACAAGAGAATTAATACAAACCCATAGGAAAAGAACAAGAGTTAGAAATCTCACAACTTAATAACTCAAGGTTTCAACCGCTAAGAAAAACAATCGAGATTAGTTCCTGCTCATGGTTGCAAAACTAAATTCTCATGGAAAAGATGATGATAGCCAAACAAGGCTTCTAGGGTATATAAAGAGTCTTACCCTAAAAAATATGGTAAAAGAAATATCCTAAAACTAATAAAGAAATAAAAGAAAAGGAAAATAAAGCAAAAGGAAAATAAAACACAACTCGGTGAAAACTTGCATCCAACTGCCTGCTTCTCTTCTTCCACGTGGCCCACCTCCAATTCTTTGCACGACCCAATTCAAACACAAAACCCGCGATCGCGGATATTAATCCGCGGTCGCAGATCTATTAAATTTTCTCGGCTCCTCGGTTGCTCCACCGCGATCGCCGCTGATCCATGGCGATCGCCGTCGCTGATTTCTTCTCGAATGGCTTCTGTTGAATGATGGCGATCGCCTGGATGGTAGTGGCAATCGCGGTTGGCGTCGCAGAAGCTTCTTCATTCTTCAAGTCTTCAATCTTCTTCGGTTCTGATCTCCATTTCTTCACTTCTTAATAAATATCTCAGAACATAATAATGACTCGAAACACATATGATAATACTCCTAAACTAATGTAATAATCCCTAGTTACGCTATACAAAGTGCAGCGTATCAAGGCGTTCGAGATCCTAGAAGAATATAGCATTAAGCTCAATCCTACCAAGTGTTCATTATGGGTCTCTTCCGGGAAGTTCCTCGGGTATGTAGTAACCTAGAGAGGAATAGAAGCAAGTCCCGAACAGATTAAAGCCATACTTGATCTCGAATCTCCGCGTTGCATAAAAGACATCCAGAAGCTAACAGGAAGAGTCGCCGCGTTAAACAGGTTCATCTCCAAAGCCTCCGACAGAAACCGACTCTTCTACGACACTCTCCGGAAGAATGAGTCCTTCTCTTGGACGGAACGCCACGAAGAAGCCTTCACAGAGCTTAAGAGTTATCTAACAAGTCCCTTACTCCTATCAAAGCCTAAAGAAGGAGAGCCTTTGTTCGTATACCTAGAAGTCTCTGAAATTGCTATCAGCGCCGTTCTCGTAAGAGATGAAGGGGAGGAGCAACAACCCGTCTACTACGTAAGTAAAATGCTATCGTCAACGGAAACGAGGTACTCCGCCATGGAACAGCTGACGTTGGCATTAGTGATGGCATCGGTGAAATTGAAACCCTACTTCGAATGCCATACCATCATAGTAAGAACCACGTCGCCTTTGAAGAATATAGTGAAGAAGCCAGAACTGTCCGGGAGAATGACGAAGTGGACGGTTCATCTCGGCGGCTACGACATCATCTACGAAGGAAGAAAAGCAATCAAATCCCAAGCGTTAGCATATTTCGTGGTAGATTTCAGTCCAACCCTAGAGCAAGAAGCAGTCTCACAGGTAAACAAGGTAGAATTCGCAAAGTGGACCTTGCACACGGACGAAGCGATGAACCAGAATGGGGTAGGACTGGGCATCGTCCTGAAATCACCACAAGGAGATAGGGCCGTCCAATCCATAAGGTGTGACTTCAAAGCAACGAACAACGAAGCCGAGTATGAAGCTTTGATCGCCGGCGTACGCGTCGCCATCGACCTACAACTTGATATCTATTGTGATTCGCTGTTGGTAGTCAACCAAGTTCGAGGTGAGTACGCCCCTAAAGATTCGAAGATGACCTTGTACCTCGAAGTAGTAAAGAGACTGTTCAAGAAGATCGAAAGCTGCCAAATCAGACAGATTCCCAGAGACGCTAACGCACAAGCTGACGCATTGGCAAAGCTGGGTTCATCGATTGACCCGAGAGAATATCAAAAGATCCCGTTCCTCCACCTCAGCAGCGCGTCTATCAATAAAGAGGCAATTCCCAAGGGAACACTCACAGTAAGGAGTCAATATTCCTGGGTAACGCCTTATTACGAGTGGTTACAACATGGACGCCTCCCGGGTAACGCGTATGAAGCGAGGCTAATGAAGCAAAAAGCAACCACCTTCATAGTGGACAAGGGCCAATTACTAAAATGGTCGTCGAACAACGTGTTCTTAACGTGCCCGACAGAGGAAAAGATCCAAGATATTCTACGCGAGCTACACAACGGAGAATATGGAAATCATTCAGGAGGAAGAAGCCTGGCGGCCAAAGCATACTCGACGGGATACTATTGGCCCACGATGAGACAAGACGCGATGAATCACGTCAAGAGGTGTGACGCTTGCTAAAGACACGCCCCGATCCCGCATCAGCCGGCAGAAAAGCTCCACTCCATAACGTCTCCTTGGCCATTCATGCAGTGGGGGATGGATATAGTAGGACCTATGCCCCTAACCATAGGGCCAAAGACAATAATGCTCGCAGTCACAGATTACTTCTCCAAGTGGATAGAGGCCGAAGCGTTCAAGAACATCAAAGACTCCCATGTCATCTCCTTCATCGAAATAAACATCATCATGAGATTCGGAATCCCTCACACCATTCTATGCGATAACGGATCGCAATTCATTAGCAAGAACATTGTATCGTTCTGCGAGGAAAAGGGGATACGTCTAGTCTACTCGACGCCAAGATACCCTCAAGCGAACGGGCAAGGAGAATCAAGTAACAAGGTCATCGTAAGCAACCTCAAAAAAAGGATAGAAGAATGCAAGGGAAATTGGGCGGACCAACTCCAGGCTATAGTGTGGGCCGACAGAACGACGCCTAAGAGAGCGACGGGAAGAACACCATTCTCTCTCGTGTACGGTTGCGAAGCCGTCCTGCCAATTGAGGTGGAAGTACCAACATAATGATATCGGTCTCTCCCTGAAGAAAGAAATACTCCAATGATGACGTTCATGATAGATACGGTCGACGAGATAAGAGACAACACAGCGTTGAGGATGGCGGTACAGAAACAAATCGCTGCCCGAAGCTATAACCGACGAGTAAAAGCAAGGACTTTCCAAGTAGGAGACTGGGTCTTAAGAAAAGTATTTCCAAACACCGAGGATAAGAGCGTCGGAAAGCTTGCCGCGTCCTGGGAAGGTCCATACCAAATAGTACAAGTCATAGGGCGAGGAGCCTATGAACTCGTTACACCAGAAGGAGTACCATTGATGCGTTCGTGGAACACGACACATCTTAAGAAATATTACCATTAGATAAAGTGATAGTTGATTTGATTTCTACTTGTTCCTATGCATATTTTAGATTCCTCATTATGTTCAAGCATGTTTTAGCGTCGGAACGACAAAGGGGTCGTCGAGACTAGGGGTAGACGTCTTAGTTCATCAGAATTCATGAAGTCTTCATTAATACATAAGTATGCACTTTCTTATCTGATATGCAATGCATGCCGAGTTGTTTCATTTCAAAGTACTTGCTCTGTGTCTATGACGTAACATCAAGCTTAATAAGGCCGAGGCGAAAATCCGCGCCGGGGGCGAATTTCGTTAGCATACGCGTTTAAGGCTCCATCTACACGTATGCAACGTTAGCCGAACCGCCGACTCCGAGTCGACGCTTCCCATGATTGTTAGCGACGTGTGGCAATGGTCATGGGGAATGAAGCCCGACACCTCACGAAACCGGAACGGTCCTCTGAGCGAAGAAGGGAAACCTATCGCCACGACCACTCTCCAGGAATGCGTACTTGCGCCTTCCATGACCCCTCTCCAGGAATGCGTACTTGCGCCTTCCACGACCCCTCTGAGAGTCATGAATCCACGGGAAAAACGCCAAACCGACAGGGATGCGTCCATCGGCATTGTAAGTCCTAACAATCTAGAAATCGGAAGCCACACGATGAATAGGCCCGTCGATTAAACGAGTTCGACGTCGACCTAACGCAAGCGTGAGGCAAGAGACCCACCTTAAAAGTAAGGGGTAACGTCACAAGCTGATAAAAATCACACGCTGACCTATGTCCGCCACTTGCTTCAGGGTTCGGAGGAAATGCTGGACCCAACCTTCATGTAAGCCGGCAACGTAACTAAAGCAGCCGCGATGACCACAATGATACCAGGGGTAGAAAAAACGAAACCTCGAAGTCAAAGATCGACCTACGCGTCACAAGTAAGAATAGTTTGGCAAACCCGACTCCATAAAAGATTCGAAGTCAGATTCGCCAAAAGGGGATAGTAGTCCCACCAAAGGTTAAAGATAAATGAAAGCCTTATGCAAAGAAAGAAGCAACAAACGTCCAATACGTATTCAAAAAGAATTCGCCACACAAGAACGTGACGAAAAGCTAATGTTCCACAAAAGCAAAAATGCAACAAGCAAAAAGAACGACGCGTAAGGCTAAATTAAGAAGAAGGAGATACATCCTTATCCGCGGAAACGACGTCGCCATCTAAAGTTACATCCGCGTCACTAGATGCTAAGACTGGCGAACTTGAGGGTACACGTAGAAGAGAAACCCCCTCTGGCGGAACGGGATAAAGAACAACAAATTCACCATGCTCGCGTTCCACATACCAATCTACGTGACGACCCGCACGAAACTGCTCCATAACCTCAATACGAGATGACCACGAATAATAAGTACTAGTCTCTCGCAAGTTCTTCTCGTACACCTTTGCTTTCTCCTCGGCGTCAGTCTCAAGGGACACGACCTTTCTATTCAATACCTCGACGCGTCGCGCTAGCACACCCCTCTGTTTTGCTGTCCCCAACGTTTCCATACGAGCATCCTTCTCAGCCGCCGTAAGACGAGCGACCTTCTTATTAACATCTTTGATCTTCTTACCAAGATCACTCACCTCACCCTTCAAGGCTTCCTCGGACTCAGAACGCCTATGAAGACGTTCCCAGGAACACAACAAAGCTTGGAAGGCCTAAAAAGATCCCAACAGATAAGAAACGACATAACAACAAGAAGAAACGAAAAGATAAGAAAAAATACACACCTGCCATTGTGTTACGAGAGAATCGCCCAAGACGTCTACGGCTTGCATGGACAGGTAATGGTTCCAAGAAGAAGTAGAAGCCAAAGCTTGCATCGCAGGGACGAAGTTACGCGTAGGCGCTACAAGACGAGACACTATCGCAGGAAAATCACTTACTTCAACGTACGTAGCGGAAGCTGCACCAAGATCTTTTGTTTTTCCCTTCTCGCTCTCCTTGAAAGGATCCGAGAGTAATTCCTCTACCTCTACGCGTAGAGACGCGTCTGAAGACACTTGCACCCCCGTAACTGGTGGAATCTCCTCCTTTACGCATGCCGGAGTAGAAACCGCCTCTTCCTTCGCAGCTCCCGACTTTTCCTCTGAAATACATCTCCTCTTCGCCAACCCCCTCCAAGCACTCGCAAGAACTTGCCCGACCGCGATACCCAAGTAGTAAAGAAAGAACGAACTAAAGGAGAAAAAGGAAAACGGTGTCCGACCAAGAAGGGGTACTCGTAGACACAAATCCATCCCGGGCGTAAGGCGTCGGTGAACACGTCAGAGGGAGGAATGGCAATTTCCACGTGAGCAGAGAGCCCTGCTATGGAACGGAAGAACTCGATGTTGCGAGCTGAAGAAGAACGACGGTTAACATCGTTGAGGATCATCTTAGGATCGTAGATAACTGGAGCCATTAAGAAGAGAGAGGGTAAAGGTTAGGGTTTGCAAGAAAATTACGGATGAGAGGAAGGAAGCCGAAGCGTTTTTAAATAAGGAAAGGAGATCTCGTCCGAGATCTTCCAAAGAATCAATTTGTTTGTTACCGTTGGGACAAATCCGAACGTTGGAGAAGTAGCCGTTGGAGCGGATATGAGTCGGTCAGCCGCATTAAATGAGAATCGAAGAGAAAACATTATTACGAAGTTAGGATTTCGTGTTGAACGAGTATTCAACGCGTTCCGAATTTGATGAAGGCGTATTTTTTGAAGGAAGAAGATGTCTCCCAGCTCTACTAGACGTTAAGCCCTGTAAGATGCCTTAGGGGTATTGTTTGTGCCTAAAAATACGACGAGTGTGGAACGTGTGAAGAACTACGCATAGGAAGACTGTGTCGACGCGACGAGAGGAATGAAGGATGTCGTCGACGTGACAAGACGTGGCAAAGGTCTCATTTATCTTGAAGATTAGGCCAGCCGAGCATATTTTATCTTATTCCTTATTATATTATTGTAATTGGTAAAAGATACGGTAAAGAATATCTTTTACCTTGTTTGTTATATCGTTATTTAGATAAAAGGAAGAGATAAGATCTCGTTTCCTTAAAGATATTATTAGGGTTAGCCTATAAATAAAGGCTAATGGCTGCTTTGTAAGCATTCAGCCACCATTACAAGTAATACCAAGTTCAAGCTTCAAACCCTAAATTCTTCTCTCGTTCTAAATTGTTCTTGAGTGTTGAGATTATACCATACTCTTTGATCTTTGCCCTAAAATTGCTTAGTTATCTTCTCGTATGTAATTTCGCTACAAACAGAGCACCTAAGTCCATTATCCCTGAACACGAGTTCAGATATCAAGAAAGTCCCTTTGTCAATGCCATCGCTGCCCAAAAGATAGCTACTAATGCTGATCTCCCCGTCTATGACGGATCCGATGACCCGGAGGAGCATATCCTACTCTACAAAGCCAAGCTTTCCACGAGTCCAATCGAGCCGGAGCTGAGAGAGGCAATGATGTGCAAATTTTTTAGTTCAACGCTAAAAGGTCTAGCCTTGACATGGTTCATCCACCTCCCCAAAGGAAGAATCTCCTCCTATGCCGAACCCTCTAACATGTTTTGCCTACAATTCGCCAGCAGTAAGATGTTTGCAAAACAACCCTCAGATCTCCACAATATGCGCATGAACAAAGGCGAAACCATAAGGGCCTTTATGAAGCACTTCAACGACGAGTAGATCACCATCCCGGATTGAAGCGAGTCTACTGTTTGTGCCTAAAAATACGACGAGTACGAAATGCGTGAAGAGCTACGCGTAGGAAGACTGTGTCGACGCGATGAGAGAAGAGGAGGATGTCGTCGACATGACGAGACGTGGCAAAGGTCTCGTTTATCCTGATGATTAGGTCGGCCGAGTATATTTTATCTTATTCCTTATCATATTATTGTAAATGGTAAAAGATACGGTAAAGAATATCTTTTACCTTGCTTGTTATGTCGTTATTTAAATAAAAGGAAGAGATAAGATCTCGTTTCCTTAAAGATATTATTAGGGTTAGCCTATAAATAAAGGCTAACGCCTGCTTTGTAAGCATTCAACCACCATTACAAGTAATACCAAGTTCAAGCTTCAAACCCTAAATTCCTCTCTCGTTCTATATTGTTCTTGAGTGTTGAGATTATACCGTATTCTTTGATCTTTGCCCTACAATTGCTTAGTTATCTTCTCGTAGGTAATTTCGCTACAAACAATTGGCGCCCACCGTGGGGCAAGATAAAAAAGGTATTGTCTTTCCATACGAAAAGAGCTTCTTTTTTGCAGGAAGTCATGACAAGTCCGATTAACAGTCCGCGTGATGGCGAGAAAAGATCCGAAGAGGAGGGCCCTGCAACGATTCCTTTCATCCCGGTGAACTAAAACACGGGAAAAGATCTCGAGAACACTTCTGACGCTCCAAAGAACAACGCTCCCACAAAAGAGCAGGGGACCAGCGGCGACGTGACTTCTTTCAGAGTCCACTTCGACACCCTCCAAAAGGCGTGGACAAAAGCTAAAAACGCCAGCGAAGAGAACACGTCGGGACTCACTAAAGAGAACGAACGACTACGCTCCATCATAAAAGAACATAGGGCAGAGTCAGCGAAGCCACTCACCAATGTTCGTAGTCAAAGCGTCGTTCGCCGCCTAGATATGGATGCTGTCGCTGAAGAAGGAGAGGATTACGGATCTCGGGAGCATCGAAACACCATCCTGTCGAAAGAAACGATTAAGAAAGAAAAATCTAAGGAGAACTTGACTTCAGACGCCGTCGCTGCGCTCGTAGCACAACAAGTCGGAGCCTTAAGGAAAGAGATGATGTTGATGCCCGGGGCTCCCAAATCCCTAATCCATGAGCACGAGTTCGGATTTCAAGAAAGTCCTTTTTTTGCCACTATCGTCATCCAGAAGATCGCTAAGAAGTTCACCGTCGCTGATCTTCCCGTCTACGACGAATCAGATGACCCGGAAGAACATGTCTTACTCTACAAGGCCAAGCTCTCCATGAGCCCGATCGAGCCAGAGTTAAAGGAAGCAATGATGTGCAAATTCTCCAGCTCGACGCCGAACTCTCCAACCTGTTCCGATTACAGTTCGCCAATAGTAAGTTGTTCGCAAAGCAACCCTCACATCTCCATAACATGCGTATGAACAAGGGCGTAACCATAAGGGCCTTTTTTTATGCCTAAAAATACGACGAGTGTGGAACACGTGAAGAACTACGCGTAGGAAGGCTGTGTCGACGCGACGGGAGAAAAGGAGGATGTCGTCGACGTGACGAGATGTGGCAAAGGTCTCGTTTATCTTGAAGATTAGGTCGGCCGAACATATTTTATCTTATTCCTTATCTTATTATTGTAATTGGTAAAAGATACGGTAAAGAATTTCTTTTACCTTGTTTGTTATATCGTTATTTAGATAAAAGGAAGAGATAAAATCTCGTTTCCTAAAAGATATTATTAGGGTTAGCCTATAAATAAAGGCTAACGCCTGCTTTGTTAGTATCCAGCCACCATTACTAGTAATATCAAGTTCAAGCTTCAAACCCTAAATTCCTCTCTCGTTCTATATTGTTCTTGAGTGTTGAGATTATACCGTGTTCTTTGATCTTTGCCCTACAATTGCTTAGTTATCTCCTCGTAGGTAATTTCTCTACAAACAATTGGCACCCACCGTGGGGCAAGATAAAAAAGGTATTGTCTTTCCATACGAAAAGAGCTTCTTTTTTGTAGGAAATCATGACAAGTTCGATTAATAGTCCCCGTGATGGCGAGAAAAGATCCGAAGAGGAGGGCCCTGCAACGATTTCTTTCATCCCGGTGAACTAAAACACGGGAAAAGATCTCGAGAACACTCCTGACGCTCCAAAGAACAACGCTGCCACAGAAGAGCAGGGGACCAGCGGCGACATGACTTCTTTCAGAGTCCACTTCGACACCCTCCAAAAGGCGTGGACAAAAGCTAAAAATGCCAGCGAAGAGAACACGTCGGGACTCACTAAGGAGAACGAACGACTACGCTCCATCATAAAAGAACTTAGGGCAGAGTCAGCGAAGCCACTCACCAATGTTCGTAGTCAAAGCGTCGTTCGCCGCCTAGATATTGATGCTGTCGCTGAAGAAGGAGAGGATTACGGATCTCGGGAGCATCGAAACACCATCCTGTCGAAAGAAACGATTCAGAAAGAAAAATCTAAGGAGAACTTGATTTGAGACGCCGTCGCTGTGCTCGTAGCACAACAAGTCGGAGCCTTAAGGAAAGAGATGATGTTGATGCCCGGGGCTCCCAAATCCATAATCCATGAGCACGAGTTCGGATTTCATGAAAGTCCTTTTTTTGCCACTATCGTCGTCCAAAAGATCGCTAAGAAGTTCACCGTCGCTGATCTTCCCATCTACGACGAATCAGATGACCCGGAAGAACATGTCTTACTCTACAAGGCCAAGCTCTCCACGAGCCCGATCGAGCCAGAGTTAAAGGAAGCAATGATGTGCAAATTCTTCAGCTCGACGCCGAACTCTCCAACCTGTTCCGATTACAATTCGCCAGTAGTAAGTTTTTCGCAAAGAAACCCTCACATCTCCATAACATGCGTATGAACAAGGGCGTAACCATAAGGGCCTTTTTTTGTGCCTAAAAATACGACGAGTGTGGAACACGTGAAGAACTACGCGTAGGAAGGCTGTGTCGACGCGACGGGAGAAAAGGAGGATGTCGTCGATGTGACGAGATGTGTCAAAGGTCTCGTTTATCTTGAAGATTAGGTCGGCCGAGCATATTTTATCTTATTCCTTATCATATTATTGTAATTGGTAAAATATACGGTAAATAATTTCTTTTACCTTGTTTGTTATATCGTTATTTAGATAAAAGGAAGAGATAAAATCTCGTTTCCTAAAAGATATTATTAGGGTTAGCCTATAAATAAAGGCTAACGCCTGCTTTGTAAGTATCCATCCACCATTACTAGTAATACCAAGTTCAAGCTTCAAACCCTAAATTCCTCTCTCGTTCTATATTGTTCTTGAGTGTTGAGATTATACCGTGTTCTTTGATCTTTGCCCTACAATTGCTTAGTTATCTCCTCGTAGGTAATTTCTCTACAAACAATTGGCACCCACCGTGGGGCAAGATAAAAAAGGTGTCGTCTCTGCATACGAAGGGAACAACCTCTCCCGCAGAAGCCATGAAAGGTTCTAGATCAATCAAAAATCTCCGAAACGAAGCCTTTACCGTGTTAGGGGGTCCACCGTCCCATACAACTTCCGACGCTAAAACACTCGCAAGAACTATCGAAGGACCGAACGATTCCGTTCCAACTCGCCACTCCAGAGCAGCCAATGGCGATTTGCCCATCACGTTTGAAGACCCAGACAAAAGAATCAAGCATTACGATAGCCTGGTAATCTCCGTGGTGATTCGGAATTGCAACGTGAAAAGAATCCTAGTAGATAACGGAAGTTCGACCAACATCATCACTCTCTCCGCTGTTCTTGAACTCGGACACTCAGTCGACGATGTCGTCGGGGAGCGTATCCGTTTGAAAGGCTTCAGCGGAGAAGTCTCCGAGATGTTAGGGGAAATCACCCTCGAGACGGTGATTGTTTGTAGCGAAATTACCTACGAGAAGATAACTAAGCAATTGAAGGGAAAAAATCAAAGAGTACGGTATAATCTCAACACTCAAGAACAATATAGAACGAGAGAAGAATTTAGGGTTTGAAGCTTGAACTTGGTATTACTCGTAATGGTGGCTGAATGCTTACAAAGCAGGCGTTAGCCTTTATTTATAGGCTAACCCTAATAATATCTTTTAGGAAACGAGATCTTATCTCTTCCTTTTATCTAAATAACGATATAACAAACAAGGTAAAAGATATTCTTTACTGTATCTTTTACCAATTACAATAATATAATAAGGAATAAGATACAATATACTCGGCCGACCTAATCTTCAAAATAAAGGAGACCTTTGCCACGTCTCGTCACGTCGACGACATCCTCCTTTTCTCTCGTCACGTCGACACAGTCTTCCTACTCGTATCTTATCACGCGTTCCATACTCGTCGTATTTTTAGGCACAAACAATACCCCTAAGGCGTCTTACAGGGCTTAACGTCTAGTAGAGCTGGGAGACGCCTTCTTTCTTCAAGGAATACGTCTTCATTGTATTAGGAACGCGTTGATGATTACGTCACTTGTATTTTTAATATCATCGCAAAGCTACGATCGTCATTCTCCTGCAATCATTTCCATGTGGCAGGCGAGGAGCTTCGTTGTCCGTGCCGATAACGTTCAATCGCAACGGTTAGTTTCTCAACGACTATAATGCCGTTGAACTTGCTTCCGTTTTCTTCGCGATCTCTCTGGCTATATAAAGAGAATATCTTCATTTTTCTCCTACTTCTTCTACAATTCGTCTACTCTGAACATCCGTTGCTTTCTCACTTGCTTACGCCCAAAAAGATCAATTGCTTCTCCTTTCTTGAGATTTCTCTTTCACTTTCTCTTTTAATCTTCTAAAATGGCTTCTTTCTACGTGCCAAAATTCATCTGGAAAGATTCTGATTTTCAATTGACAGAGGCACGTGACGTCGAGAGGCTGAGATCGTTGGCGAATCTTGGTCCCGAGGTGGAGATTGAGATACCTCCTCAAGGGATATTTGTCGACGCACATCGCCCAGGGTGGATCGCGGTATACGAGTACCCTTTCCTCACTTGTCATCGGTTTCCTTTCTCGCCGTTGATGAAGGCGTTCATACTCACGCTAGGGGTTGCTATATGTCAACTTTTTCCGAGCGTATGGAGAATCTTTGGTGCTCTGGACGACGTGAAAGAGAAACACGACGTTGAGATTGTTGTTGATAACCTCGCTTATTCTTTCAACATTCAAACTAAAACGGTTGGACGAGTGGGTCTTAGATCGAGACCTAAGGCGGCAAAGATCGCCATCGAGGGAAGTCAGGCTGATCGTCACTGGGCCGACTCCTTTTATTTTGTCAAAAAATTGACTCTTGGCGAGGAGTGTTCTTGGTTGACCGAATGCTGGAACCCCACGAGTGAGTTTGCTTTTTCTATTTGGGTCTCTGTTGTATACGTCGTCAATCGTTGATGCCTTACTTTTCTCGTTCTTCTTTGTAGTTAACGCGGATGCTATCGTGGTGAGGCGAGAGACTAAGAAGGTTATTGACAGACTTCTCGAGATCCCTGAGAGTGATAGAACTTTTCATGGTCACGACGAGAAGGGTCATCGTATTGCCTCGACTGGTAACGTTTTCATGCTCTTTTACTTGTTTTCTTTTTGCTTTGATGGTCTTAACTCTTTTTCTTGTTGATCTTTTAGTATCTGCGGATCTTTCACGCGTTCGCAGTGGAGGACAATCCGCGTCCGCTCTCATCATGTCACGGAAGAGGAGTCGTACCGGAGAGGGAACTGCTTCTGAGGTTCACATCACGCCAATGATTTCTCTTGTTTCGTCTCCATCTCCTTCTTCGATTCCGGCGAAGAAGTCTTGTAAGGGCAAGGAGAAGGTTGTGGAGAGGTTGAGTTTTGACTACGAGACCGTGGATGACTTCCCGGGAGTTTTCTCTCGTGTCGTCGCGTCTGGAAGGTCGTTTTTGCCCGCTGTTTGTGCCTAAAAATACGACGACTATGGAACACTAAGGAGCTATGCGTAGAAGCATAGAAGCGACGCGACGTGAAGAAAAAAGGATGGCGTCGACGTGACGTTGTAAAGAAGAATGTTTCGTTAAGCTATGGAAATTAGGTCTGCCACCACTTAGTTACCTTGTTCTATATTATATTCGTGTAAATGGTAAAGGATAAGATGAAAGAATATCTTTTACCATATTTATTATATCGTTCGAAGGAAAAGAAAAATATATTATTTCCTTAGTAAGATCCTAGGGTTAACCTATATAAAGGTCAATGCCAACCTTTTGTAATCATTGTACTACGCCGTAATATCAATACCACAAGAAAGTTCAAGTTTCAACCTTATTCTCTCATCTTGTTCTCTTAGTGTTAAGATTATACCGTTCTCTTTGATCTTTGCCCTACAATTGCTTAGTTATCATCTCGTTGATAATTTTGCTACAAACAATTGGCGCCCACCGTGGGGCTAGATAAAAAAAGGTGTCATCTTTCTACACAAAGGGAACTTCTTTTTTGCAGGAAGCCATGACGTCTCTAACCAATAGCCCTCGCAGCAACAAGGATTCAGAGACCGAAGAACGCGTAAAGGACTCCCTCAGTCTCAAGAACAAAGAACGAGTTACAAACCCCAACGATCCAATGCAGGGACATTCAGAAGAAGAATTCGAGAACGTTTCCGACGTCGCCAGAGACGACGATCCCGCAACCAAAAAGGAAGCCGACGATGACATCACCAACATGGCCTCCGTCAAGAATCACTTCTACAACGTCCAAAAATCCTGGGAAGAGGCCAAGAGCGCCAGTGAATAAAAAACGATGGGACTCGCCAAAGAAAACGAGCGACTACGCTCTGTTATAAAAGAACTCAGGACAGAGTCCGCTAAGCCTCCCACTTACGTTCGCGATCAGAGTGTTGTTCGTCGCCTGGACATGGATGCCGTAACTGACGAGGAAGAAGACCTTGAGCTCTCAAGACGCCCAGGACCGATCACATCGACGAGAGCGGGCCGAGGAGAGCCATCCAAAAAGCAAGCCCAAACTCCCAACGCGGTCGCGAGTATCGTAGCCCAACAAGTCGGAGCCTTAAGAAAAGAGATGATGCTTAGACCAGGAGCTCCAAATTCCATAATACCCGAAAAAGAGCATGCGTTCGAGGAAAGCCCTTTTATCAGGAGTATCGCCATCCAGAAGATCGCAAAGAAATTCACCGTTGCGGATCTCGCCGTCTACGATGGGTCAAGCGACCCCGAAGAACATATCTTACTGTACAAAGCCAAGCTCTCCACAAGTCCTATCGACCCAAGATTTAAAGAAGAAATGATGTGCAAATTCTTTAGCTCGACATTGAAAGGTCCCACCTTGACATGGTTCATCCACTTGCCTCAAGAAAGCATCTCGTCCTACGCGGAACTATCCAACCGATTCAGGCTACAATTCGCCAGCAGCAAGCTCTTTGCGAAACAACCGTCAGATCTCCACAACATGCGTATGAACAGGGGTGAAACTATAAGGGAGTTTCTTAAGCGTTTCAACGACGAGAAAGTCACGATCCCAAGTTGCACGGAAGCTACCGCCTCCGACCCGCCCTCCCCAAAGATAGCGATTTATACAAAGAACTGACAAGGACATATATCGAGTCGTTCGAGATAACGAGAGAAAGAGCAATGGAAGCAATACGCTTAGAGGAAGATCTTCGAAATCACCTCGAAGAAAGGCGCCGATCTCCACGAAGGCACTCTCCATCGCAAAAATACTCTCCTCAGAGACGAGAGGGGGATCGCCATGATAGGAGGACTAAGCCTTTCCATAGAGAACTCCCCATGGTTCATAACGTCAGCAAGATCAATAACGGCTACGCGATCGAGAGAGGGATATGCATGAAGGTCGATGCGTTAAGAGTCATAGGATCAATGGAGAAGTTACACGACGTAAGGTGGCCCAGAAAACCCAACCCCGAAAAGAAGCCAGGATCAGGAAGAGGATATTGTGAATTCCATAACGACTCGGGGCACCCAACAAACGATTGCTATACCTTAAGAAAAGAAATTCTCCGTCTTTTGAAAAGAGGCGACCTGCTAGACCTACTCTCCAAAGAAGGTCGTGACGCGTTCGAAAGAGGCAGAGAAAGAAATAGATCCGCCTCGCCACCTCCTCCATCAAGCTGGTGAAGGGCAGTTAACACAATCTTTGGAGGATCTGCGGTTAGCGGCTATACGGTCCCAGCCGCCAAGAGGAACGCCAAAACACTACGCGGAGAAGGAAGTGTCTTACCGGCGTATCACGTGAGGACCATCAAGAAGGACTATCCCATCACGTTTGATGAGCCAAACGGGTCGGTGGATCATCACGACGGCTTAGTTATTTCCCTAACCATTAGCAACTGTAGGGTGAAGAGGATCCTTATAGATAACGGAAGTTCAACAAACATCGTAGCAAAGAAATACATCCCTCTAGTAGGATTCAACGGCGAAGTGGCCGACATGCTTGGAGAAATCACTCTAACCACCCTAGCGGAAGGGGTAAACATGCAAACCAAGTTCGTAGTAATGGAAGCCGAGTCGCCCTATAACATGATACTGGGAACGCCATGGTTACACGACATGAAAGCCATCCCATCCACGTATCATCAGTCCCTGAAGTTTCCATACCCCTGGGGAATACAAGAAATTAAAGGGGAACAACAAGTAGCGAGAGAGTGCTATAGCGTAGGGATGAAGAACACCAGCAACGCATCAATATAAAGGAAGATCAAAGCATAGCAATGAAAGGACCACAGAGAACGCCTAAGATACGCCCGACGGAAGATTTGCGACATGAAAGAAGAAGTGGGCAAGATAGGCGATGAAGTATACGTTCTAGAAGTAAAGTTGCATACTATCTGAAAGATAAAGAAGAGAAAAGCTTCCTCATGGTCAGAACGCCCAAACAACAAGAAACTCAAGAAGAACAAGAAATTAGAGAGGAAAGCCAAAAAGAAAAAGACGCATCCCAAAAGATTAAGAAAAGATTCATCCCCTACGCTGAGCAAAGACGTCGATAAGAACAACGTATCCCTAAGGAAGTACAAGCAGAGTCTCTGAGTCCAAAGATTTTTTTTTTATGGCGGAGAACCCCGATCTAAGCTACATGTTCCTGAAACGCCATCCGCCGTGATAAGTCATGGTCGAGAGAGTAATCAAGATGCTTTTTATGCGTCCATTAAATTACCCTTCTATTTCCTTTGCATGAGTAGTTTTTAAGTTTTCAATAAAGACATATCGTTCTCGATTAGGTCAATACGACAGGGGGTCGTAGAGACGAGGGGTAGGCGTCAGTGTCACGTTTAGTTCAAGTATGATGCATCTTCTACTTTATATACAAGTAGACCTTTCTTTCCGACTTGTCAAGCATGCTGAGATGTTTCGTTTCCAATTACTTGCTCCATCTCTATTAAGAGAACGTGCCTCTCGAGTACGGTGTACCAAATAAGATGCAAGAAGGCCGCGGTGAAAATCCGCGCCGGGGGAGAATTTCGTTAGTTTACGCGTTCAAGGCCACATCTACGCGTAGGCAACGTTATCCGAACCGCCGACCCCGAGTCGACGCTTCCCATGATTGTTAGCGACGTGTGACAATGGTCATGGGGAATGAAGCTCGGTACCTCACGAAGTCGGCCGGATCCTCTGAGCAAACAAGGGAAACCTATTTGACACGATCATTCTCCAGGAACGCGTCTTAACGCCTTCCAGCCCCTCTGAGAGTCATGAATCCACGGGCAATTCGACAAACTGGCAGGGACGCGTCCACCGGCATCGTAAGTCCTAAGAATCAAGAAATCGGACGCCATACACGATGAATAGGCCCGTCGATTAAAAGACTTCGACGTCGACCTAAACGCTAGCGTGAGGCAAAGGATCCACCTTTAAAGTAAGGGGTAACGTCACAAGCTGATAAAAATCACACGCTGACCTACGTCCGCCACTCGCTTCTGGGTTCGGAGGAAATGCTGACCCAAACCTCATGTAAGTCGGCAAATAAGCTAAAGTAAGTCGCATTGACCACACTCCTTGATCAAGTCAACAAAACACACCTCGAGCACATGAGTTACGAACAAAAGAGTATTGAACTAAGGGGTTAACAAGTCACAACCCATAAAGAAAAGCGAATCCTACGCATTCATAAGATAAAGACGCGAAAGACCAAAAGAACATTAGCACCAATTTCTTTGGTAGCTTCAAACCAAGCGCATGAAAAAGGCTTGGATCAAACCTACCAAAAGGGGTAGAGATAGAGATATAAGAAAGCACGAGTCTGTAGACAAGAAACAAACGCAAGAAGAAAGACGGCGAAGGAACAAATAACATTGAAGTTTCATTCAAAGAAAGCAAAAGGCAAGATAATAAAACCCAAGAAAAAGAGGGGTAACAACGTCTACACGTAGATATATGCGTCACCAAAAGAAAAACAAATACATAAAGTTACAAAGATCTGGATTCTCCTTCGGACGACCCGGAAGCACCATTCGCATCCTCCTCTCCTTCCTCTGAATGATCTTCTCCATCGACATCCATATCTTCAAGACGAGATTCTGGATGCGTAGGACAACAACCAGTTTCAACACCTAGAGGGGGCTCAGGATAAACGCTATGGAACTCAGCACGCTCACCAACAGGATCCCAGTCTGTATGTTTGCCAGCAGCATACTCCTCGTAGACCTCAACCCGAGACATCCAAGACCAATAAATCCTCGCCTCAGACAAATCCCTCTCGAGTTGCATCGCCTTCGCCGTTACATCCATCTCCAAAGTACGAAGCTCCTGCTCCAACCTTTGGACGTGTTCAGTAAGCCTCTCATTAAGGGAAACGGTGTCGCCTGCCTTCTTCTTCGCCGCCACTTCCACATTACGAGACTCGTCCAAAGCACTCTGTAAACGAGCAATCTTAGAAGTAGCGTTAGCCATCTTCTTCTCCAACGCCTCCAACTGCTCTGGATACTTCGATAGCAACGTCCAAGCACACAAAGACGCTTGAATCCCCTAGAGAGAAGAATAAAAGAAATATAAAGGACACGTACTAAAACTACAAAGTCAAAAGTAAAGCAAACAAGCATAGTCATAACCCTACCTGCCACTGAGCAGTGAAAGCCTCCCCCATAACATCAGCAGGATCCTTCGATGTATAATGTTCGAGAGAAGAAGAAGAAGGAAGACCCATTAAAGCCTTCAAAAGGTCTCGTCCAGGAGCAAAAGCAGCTGAAACTACAATAGGAAAGTCGTCAACCGAGACGAACGGCTCCCCAGGAACATCATCTACCTTCTCCTTCCCCTTTGTGGAACGCGTCGCCCTGACGAGTGGAGGAGACGGAGAAGACTCCAAACTCTTCATAAGCTCCACGTTCACAGGAGCACGGGACGAACACCCCTGCAAAGCCAGACGCTTCTTCTTCGACATCACAAGTTCAGTAGCAGAAACAGAAGGCGAACGAATACGAGAGTTCGACGCTGCAAAGAAAGAAACGAGAAAAATCCTTAAGCACAGAACAAGAAGAAGTGCAAAAAAAAAAAAAAAACGAACAAGAAGAATCCAAAGTTACCAAACGGCGTAGCAGGCCCATATCGATGACCTTCTCCGTCATGACCAAAGAAGGTTCGGTCGGCTTCAGGAATCACCAAAAGTGCAGCCACAGCCTTCTTATACTCCTTACGAGCCTTAAGAGCTTTCTCATCAACTATAAAGCACAAAGACGTAAGGCTACACTACATAAACGAAAGAAAAACATTCCAGGCAGGGGAAGCAAAGCTTACTCTTTGAGTTCCACTCCTCGATGAGCCAAGAAGATTCCTCTCCAAGAGAATATTTCTCCACAAAATAAAAGACCTCGGCCCAACCACGGTCGGCCGTACTCTTCTCAAAAGCTATCATGGCCTTCTTTTGCCTAAGTTTGAAGTAAACGCGACCCGCAGAATTGAGCGCCACCGCCATAGACTCGGCAAGATCCGCCGCGACGAAGCTTAAGCCATGTTTCTCGATAGCGTCATCTAGAGCCCCAAAAATCCTCCAGACGCTAGGCAAAAGCTACCCCACAGCTACCCCCAAAGCAAGCATGAAAGCCTGAGTAAGGGGTGAGAAAGGGAATCGATGTCCCGCCAGAAATGGATATTAATAAACTGCTATCCATCCCGGGCGATAGGCATCCGCACTGACTCCCTCCGGAGGAATCTCGATCTTGACCTCCGGCCCTAGATCGGCAATAACCCTCAAGCAATTGGGGTCGCGAGCAAGCGAGGAGTAGTGATCGGAGTCGCGGAGTATTTGTCGAGGCTCGTAGATCACTGGAGTTGCCATTGAGAGAAGGGAAATCGAAGAAAAGAGTGAATGAGAAGAATGACCGAGAGAAAACGGAGGAAATGACGAGAACAAAAATCGCCAGAGAAGGTAAGAGTTCAGAATAAGGGCGTGTAAAAGAAGATACGTTCGCCACTCATTTGTAGGAGAAAATCGCGAGGATCTCGGGAAGAGATACTCTCTCCAACAACATTATCTTCTACCAAGAAGTAGCCGTTACGATATAGACGTTGTCTGCGCGAGAAACGACGTCTTCCTCCCGGCACGTGTAAATAATTGAAGAAAAATCCTGATCGAAGCTTAACGATGATGTCGAGAATTTTGGTGACGTTATCATCAACGCGTTCCAGTAATTTTGAAGACATATTATGCAAAGAAAGAAGGCATCTCCCATCTCTTCTTAATATCACGCCCTGTAAGACGCCTTAGGGGTATTGTTTGTGCCTAAAAATACGACGAGCATGGAACCCTAAGGAGCTACGCATATAAGCATAGAAGCGACGCGACGTGAAGAATGAAGGATGGCGTCGACGTGACATTGTAAAGAAGAACGTGTCGTTAAGCTATGGAAATTAGGTCAGCCGCCACTTAGTTACCTTGTTCTATATTATATTCGTGTAAATGGTAAAGGATAAGATGAAAGAATATCTTTTACCATATTTATTATATCGTTAGAAGGAAAAGGAAAAGATATTATTTCCTTAGTAAGATCCTAGGGTTAACCTATATAAACGTCAACACCAACCTTTTGTAATCATCGTACTACGCCGTAATATCAATACCACAAGAAAGTTCAAGTTTCAACCTTATTCTCTCGTCTTGTTCTCTTAGTGTTAAGATTATACCGTTCTCTTTGATCTTTGCCCTACAATTTCTTAGTTATCATCTCGTTGATAATTTCGCTACAAACACCCGCCATGAAGGGGCTTCAAAATCCCCCGTCGTTCGACTACTATTTGCTGATGGAGACGGAAGATGTGGTAGGAGAGGCTCTTTGATTCTATTATGACCTCTTTATCTTCTCTCTTTTAGGCGTTTCAATCCCCGTTGTGCGTTTATGGGCGGTTCTCTGATTTTGTTGATCGAGTGAAAGCTATGGAGGCCAGGCAGTCGGCCGACGAGGCGAAGATTAAGGAGCTTAATGCGACGGTTGAGGCATCGCGTAAGGCGGAAAATGAAGATCAAGAAATGGTTGCGGCGGCGCTTAAACTTCACGTCGAGAAGAAGCTTGCTTCCGAGCTCAAGGAGGTGAAGTCATTGAGCAGTACACTGCTGGTAAATACCATGGTTGGGATCCAGTGAAGGAGCGGAGGGAGTTTCAGGAAGTCCTACCCCTTTTGGTAGGTTTGACCTAGGATCATTGTAGACTAGGTTAGAGCTATCAAAGATTTTTGGACTCTTCTTTACTTATCGTGTTTCGTACTTTATTTCTTGCATCTTACGCGTCATTCTTTGCGTTGCAGACGTCTTGGGAGTTTACCCTTTATCTGGCCTTGATATCTTAGGTACTTTGCTTTGGTGCGTGTATCTTGCTTCGCGTGGGTGTAGAACCTTTTTTTTATAGACTTTTAACTTCCGCGACCCTCTACGCATAGCTCGTTTGGGAGTACGTAGGTTTGGTTCTTGGTTTTCTCTTTTGCTACTTTTTCTTTATGGGGTATGATTTTCTACCCCTAGTATGATACTTTGCTTATAGTGAACGCGTTAGAGGGTTTCACTTACTTAATGAGATGGTATGGTCATTGCGGCTGCTTTAGTTACGTTGTCGGCTTACATGAAGCTTGGGTTCAACATTTCCTCCCAACCCTGAAGCGAGGGGCAGACATAGGTCAGCGTGTGATTTTATCAGGTTGTGACGTTACCTCTTACTTTTAAGGTGGGTCCGTTGCCTCACGCTAGCGTTAGGTCGACGTCGAACTCTTTTAATCGACGGGCCTATTCATTGTGTGGCGTCCGATTTCTAGATTGTTAGGACTTACGATGCCGGTGGATGCATCCCTGCCGGTTTGGCATTTTGCCCGTGGATTCATGACTCTCAGAGGGGCCGTGGAAGGCGCGAGTACGCGTTCCTGGAGAGTGGTCGTGGCGATAGGTTTCCCTTCTTCGCTCAGAGGGCCATGCCGGTTTCGTGAGGTGCCGGGCTTTATTCCCCATGACCATTGCCACACGTCTCTAACAATCATGGGAAGCGTCAACTCGAGTCGGCGGTTTGGATAACGTTGTCTACGCGTAGATGGAGCCTTGAACGCGTAGGCTAACGAAATTCCTCCCCGGCGCGGATTTTCGCCGCGGCCTTATTAAGTTTGATGTTACGTCATAGACAGAGAGCAAGTAATTTGGAAATGGAACAACTCGGAATACTTTAACATGTCGGAGAAAAAGGAGTGTACTCATATATTAATAAAGAAAACGCATCATAAACTGACAGACTTTGACATCGACGCTTACCCCTAGTCGTCGCGACCCCTTGTCGCTTCAACACTAAGATAACGACGCTAAATTTATTGAAACTCTTGAAAGAAGCTAATCCTACTCATGCAAGAAAGAACACAAAGGAAATAGTGCTAGGAAATTTGGAAATTCATATCACTTCTTTAGACTTATGGTGGGTGGTGCTTCAGGAACATGTAGCTTAAGTTGTTGCTCTTTGCTTGGATTTTTTGCTCGTACTTACTTGGTGGATTGGTCTCCTCTTGCTTGTCAGACTTTGCTTTTCTCATCGTGTCAGGGACCGACTTTCCATCCCTAGCTTTTCCTTCGTGATTCCTTGATTGCTACGCCTTCTTTTCTTTGCCTAATGATGACTTAGTGGCTTTTTTCATTCCAATGCTATAGTATTCTCTCGCGAGTTGAAGTTCGCCTTTGATCTCTTGGATCCCCCATGGAGATGGGAATTTTAAAGACTGATGGTAAGTCGAGGGTACAACTTTCATGTCGTGTAGCCAAGGTCTTCCTAGGATAATGTTGTATGTCGATTCGATATCCATCACCGCAAACTTCGCTTGTATATTGATACCCCTTGCATAGGTTGCCAATGTAATTTCTCCCAACATGCTTGCTACTTCACCATTGAATCCCACTAGAGGAACGTGTTTCTTCACGATATCGTCGTTGGATAGTCCGAGCTCTTTTATAGCGGAGGTGGTAATCACGTTGGCGGAACTCCCGTTGTCTACAAGGATTCTCTTGAACAGGCAATTGCTGACGGTGAGGGAGATAACTAAACCGTCGTGATGCTCCACCATCTCGTTTGGCTCCTCGAACGTTACCGGGTAATTTCTTCTGGAAGGGCGGATTTGGAAAACTCGCGTCATATCACTGTCATCGCGTAGAATCTTAATGTTCCTTCTAGTGGCGGATGCAGTGTAGCCGCTCGCGGGAGAGTCTCCGAAGATGGTGTGTATAGTCCGGGTATGGCTTGACGGAGGTGGAGGAGGAGTAGGGGATTTCTTTTCTCTCTTTTCCCCTTCAAACGCGTTCCTTCCTTCTTTGGAGAGTAGATCTTTCAAATCTCCTCTTTTCAGCAACCTTAACAGCTCTTTTCTCAAGGTGTAACAACGATCCGTCGTGTGACCCGTATCGTTATGGAACTCACAGTACCCCTTCCCTGTTCCGGGCCGCCTTCTAGGATTCGGCTTTCTCCGCCATTGCACGTCGCGTAACCCTTCCATTGCGCTCATGACTCGCAACGCGTCGGTCTTCATAGAGATACCTTTGTCCACCATACAGACGCTATCAACTTCGCTCACCGCATGCACCATTTGTGGTTCTCTTTGGAATGCCTTATTTCTCCCGTCGTGACGTTCCCCTTGCTCCTGATGTCGGTCATTGTGTCGACGTTGAAGAGAGTTCCTACGCGGAGGAGTTCGCCTACGCGGAGATCGAGAACTTTCTTCATTGTATCTTAGGAGATCTTCCTCTAAGCATATGGCTTCCATGGCTCTTTCCCTAGTTGATACGAATCATTCAGGGCAAGTCTTCGTCAGTTCCTTGTACAGGTCACTATCTCGGGGAAGTGCGCGTCTGAACGCGTCGGCAGCAGTGGCTTCGCTACAATCTGGGATTGTAATCTTCTCGTCATTGAAACGCTTCATGAAGGCTCTTATGGTCTCGCCTTTGTTCATTCGCATGTTATGGAGATCTGAGGGTTGCTTTGCAAACAACATACTGCTGGCGAATTGTAGTTGGAACAGGTTGGAGAGTTCGGCGTAGGAGGAGAAACTTCCCTTGGGTAAGTGGATGAACCACGTCAAGGCTGGACCTTTCAGCGTCGAGCTAAAGAACTTGCACATCATTGCTTTCTTTAATTCTGGCTCAATTGGACTTGTGGAGAGCTTGGCCTTATAGAGTAAGACGTGTTCTTCCGGATCCGTAGTAGACGGGAAGATCGGCGACAGTGAACTTTTTGGTGATCTTCTGGGCGTCGATAGCAGTAACAAATTACTCTCTTGAAATCCGAATTCGTCCTCAGGGATTATAGATTTGGGAGCTCCGGGCATCAGCATCATCTCCTTTCTTAGGGCGCTAACCAGTTGTGCTACGAGTGCAGCGACGCCGTCTGAAGTCAAGATATCCTCAGATTTCTTTTTTCTGGATCTATTCTCTAGGGAGGGCATAACCATGGTGTTCTTGGGGCTAGCCTATGTCGTCTTCTTCGATGGCTGCGTCCATTTAAAGGCGTCAGACGACACTTTGACCGTGAACATAGGTACGTGGTCCCGTGGAACCCTCCTTGAGTTCTTTGATTATGGAGTTCAACCTCTCGTTTTCCTTAGTGAGTTCCGACGCCGTTTTCTTGCTCGCGCGCATGGCTTCAGCCTGGGCTTTCTCGAAGGACTCGAATTGTGCTTGGACGGCGGCCACGTTGGTTACTTCACAATTTACCCCTCGTTTTTGTATGGGAGCACTTTTCTTCTGGAGTGCTGGGGGTGTTTTCGAGACTTTTTCCTGCGTGTTCGGATCAAAAAGGAATCGTTGCAGGGCCCTCCTCTTCGGATCTTTTCTCTCCATCGCGCGGACTGTTGGTCAGACATGTCATGATTTCCTGCAAAAAAGAAGCTCTTTTCGTATGGAAAGACGATACCTTTTTGATCTTGCCCCACGGTGGGCGCCAATTGTTTGTAGCGAAATTACCTACGAGAAGATAACTAAGCAATTGTAGGGAAAAGATCAAAGAGTACGGTATAATCTCAACACTCAAGAATAATATAGAAGGAGAGAAGAATTTAGGGTTTGAAGCTTGAACTTGGTATTACTCGTAATGGTGGCTGAATGCTTACAAAGCAGGGATTAGCCTTTATTTATAGGCTAACCCTAATAATATCTTTTAGGAAACGAGATCTTATCTCTTCCTTTTATCTAACTAACGATATAACAAACAAGGTAAAACATATTCTTTACTGTATCTTTTACCAATTACAATAATTTAATAAGGAATAAGATAAAATATACTCGGCCGACCTAATCTTCAAGGTAAACGAGACCTTTTGCACGTCTCGTCACGTCGACGACATCCTCCTTTTTTCTCGTCACGTCGACACCGTCTTCCTACGCGTAGCTTATCCCGCGTTCTATACTCGTCGTATTTATAGGCACAAACAGTGGTCCAAGGCGTCAATCTCTCGACCAGATTCGCCGTGATGGGGGCGGAGTCGCCTTACAACACCATTCTCGGAAGAACCTGGATCCATGATATGCGAGAAGTTCCATCTACGTATCACCAATCCCTGAAGTTCCCATCGCCTTGGGGAATACGTGAAGTGAAAAGCGAACCCTACACAGCCAAAGAGTGTTACAGAATCTGGATGAAGGGGACCACCACGCCGGAAATCAAAAAAGACGAAGGAAAAGAATTTTAAGTCAAGACGCCTACTAAGTACGTCAAGTCAAAGTGTCCTGAATTAGAAGACGTGATCATCGACGATTCCAAACCAGAAAGAGTCTTAAAGATAGGGACCGACGTCCCAGCAGAAGTTAGAGAAGAACTAATAGCGTTCTTGAAGTCAAAAGCCAAATGCTTCGCGTGGAGCCACGAAGACATGACAAGGATATCTCCATATGTGATGCTCCACAAGCTAAACGTTGATCCAAAGTTCACTCCAGTCAAGCAGAAGAGGAGAAAATTCGCTCCCGAACGCAATAAAGTCGTAGACGAAGAAGTTAAGAATCTCTTCGAGACAGGTAAGATACAAGAAGCGAAGTACCCCGACTAGCTCGCCAACGTCGTAGTCGTCCAAAATAAGAACGGGAAGTGGAGAGTATGCGTCGATTTCACAGATCTTAACAAAGCCTGCCCTAAAGATTCCTTCCCACTCCCTCACATCGACGCCATGGTAGACGCGATGGCAGGGCATGAGATGCTAACGTTCATGGATGCGTTCAGCGGATATTACCAAATACGGATGAACCCGCCGATCAAGAATGCTACGTATCCACGACTGGTGAATAAAATGTTTGAGGAGCAAATAGGGGACACAATGGAAGTTTACATAGACGACATGCTGGTGAAATATAAACAAGAAAAATATCACGTAACACATCTGAAAGAGGCGTTCGAGATCCTAGAAGAATATAGCATGAAGCTCAATCCTACCAAGTGTTCATTCGGGGTCTCTTCCGGGAAGTTCCTCGGGTATGTAGTAACCCAGAGAGGAATAGAAGCTAGTCCTGAATAGACTAAAGCCATACTTGATCTCGAATCTCCGCGTTGCGTAAAAGACATCCAGAAGCTAACAGGAAGAGTCGCCGCGTTAAACAAGTTCATCTCCAAAGCCTCCGACGGAAATCGATTCTTCTATGACACTCTCCGGAAGAATGAGTCCTTCTCTTGGACGGAACGCCACGAAGAAGCCTTCACAAAGCTTAAGAGTTATCTGACAAGTCCCTTACTCCTATCAAAGCCTAAAGAAGGAGAGCCTTTGTTCGTATACCTAGCAGTCTCCGAAATTGCTATCCGCGCCGTTCTCGTAAGAGAAGAAGGGGAGGAGCAACAACACGTCTACTACGTAAGTAAAACGCTATCGTCAGCGGAAACGAGGTACTCCGCCATGGAAAAGCTAATGTTGGCATTAGTGATGGCATCGCTGAAATTGAAACCCTACTTCGAATGCCATACCATCATAGTAAGAACCACGTCGCCTTTGAAGAATATAGTGAAGAAGCCATAGCTATCCGGGAGAATGACGAAGTGGACGGTTCATCTCGGCGGCTACGATATCATCTACGAAGGAAGAAAAGCAATCAAATCCCAAGAGTTAGAAGATTTCGTGGCAGATTTCAGTCCAACCCTAGAGCAAGAAGCAGTCTCACAGGTAAACAAGGTAGAATTCGCAAAGTGGACCTTGCACACGGACGGAGCGATGAACCAGAATTGGGTAGGACTGGGCATCGTCCTGAAATAACCACAAGGAATAGGGTCGTCCAAGCCATAAGGTGTGACTCCTAAGCGACGAAAAACGAAGCCGAGTATGAAGCTTTGATCGCCGGTCTACGCGTCGCCATCGACCTACAAGTTCAGAAACTTGATATCTATTGCGATTCGCTGCTGGTAGTCAACCAAGTTCGAGGTGAATACGCCACTAAAGATTCGAAGATGACCTTGTACCTCGAAGTAGTAAAGGGACTGTTCAAGAAGATCGAAAGTTGTCAAATCAGACAGAACCCCAGAGACGCTAACGCACAAGCTGACGCATTGGCAAAGCTAGGTTCATCGATTGACCTGAGAGAATATCAAAAGATCCCGTTCCTGCACCTCAGCAGCGCGTCTATCAATAAAGAGGCAATTCCCAGGCAAACACTCACAGTAAGGTGTCAAGATTCGTGGGTGACGCCTTATTACGAGTGGTTGCAGCACGGACGCCTCCCTGGTAACGCGTATGAAGCAAGGCTATTGAAGCAAAACGCGACCACCTTCATAGTGGACAAGGGCCAATTACTAAAATGGTCGTCGAACGGCGTGTTCTTAACATGCGCAACAGAGGAGTACTTGATCTGTGTCTATGACGTAACATCAAGCTTAATCAGGCCGCGGCGAAAATCCGCGCCGGGGGCGAATTTTGTTAGCATACGCGTTTAAGGCTCCATCTACGCGTATGCAACGTTAGCCGAACCGCCGACTCCGAGTCGACGCTTCCCATGATTGTTAGCGACGTGTGGCAATGGTCATGGGGAATGAAGCCCGACACCTCACGAAACCGGCACGGTCCTCTGAGCGAAGAAGGGAAACCTATCACCACGACCACTCTCCAGGAACGCGTACTTGCGCCTTCCACGACCCCTCTGACAGTCATGAATCCACGGGCAAAATGCCAAACCGGCAGGGATGCGTCCACCGGCATCGTAAGTCCTAACAATCGAGAAATCGGACGCCACACGATGAATAGGCCCGTCGATTAAAAGAGTTCGTCGTCGACCTAACGCTAGCGTGAGGCAACAGACCCACCTTAAAAGTTAGGGGTAACGTCACAAGCTGATAAAATCAGACGCTGACCTATGTCCGCCACTCGCTTCAGGGTTCAGAGGAAATGTTGGACCCAACTTTCATGTAAGCCGGCAACATAATAAAAGCAGCCGCGATGACCACAATGATACCAGGGGTACAAAAAACGAAACCTTGAAGTCAAAAATCGACCTACGTGTCACAAGTAAGAAATGTTTGGCAAACCCGACTCCATAAAAGATTCGAAGTCAAATTCGCCAAAAGGGGATAGTAGTCCCACCAAAGGTTAAAGATGAATGAAAGCCTTACGCAAAGAAAGAAGCACCAAACATCCAATACATATTCAAAAAAATTCGCCACACAAGAACGTGGCGAAAAGCTATTGTTCCACAAAAGCAAAACTGCAACAAGCAAAAAGATGAAAGTTGGCTAAACTAAGAAGGAGATACATCCTTATCCGCGGAAATGACGTCGCCATCTAAAGTTACATCCGCGTCAATAGACGCTAAGACTGGCGAACCTGAAGGTACGCATAGAAGAGCAACCCCCTCGGGCGGAACGGGATAAAGAACAGCAAATTCACCACGCTCGCGTTCCACATCCCAATCTACGTGATGACCTGTTGTTCATTCGGGGTCTCTTCCGGGAAGTTCCTCGGGTATGTAGTAACCCAGAGAGTAATTGAAGCTAGTCCCGAACAGACTAAATCCATACTTGATCTCGAATCTCCGCGTTGCGTAAAAGACATCCAGAAGCTAACAGGAAGAGTTGCCGCATTAAACAGGTTCATCTCCAAAGCCTCCGACGGAAATCGACTCTTCTATGACACTCTCCGGAAGAATGAGTCCTTCTCTTGGACGGAACGCCACGAAGAAGCCTTCACAAAGCTTAAGAGTTATCTGACAAGTCCCTTACTCCTATCAAAGCCTAAAGAAGGATAGTCTTTGTTCGTATACGTAGCAGTCTCCGAAATTTCTATCCGCGCCGTTCTCGTAAGAGAAAAAGGGGAGGAGCAACAACACGTCTACTACGTAAGTAAAACGCTATCGTCAGCGGAAATGAGGTACTCCGCCATGGAAAAGCTAATGTTGGCATTAGTGATGGCATCGGTGAAATAGAAACCCTACTTCGAATGCCATACCATCATAGTAAGAACCACGTCGCCTTTGAAGAATATAGTGAAGAAGCCATAGCTATCCGGGAGAATAACGAAGTGGACGGTTCATCTCGGCGACTACGATATCATCTACGAAGGAAGAAAAGCAATCAAATCCCAAGCGTTAGCAGATTTCGTGGTAGATTTCCGTCCAACCCTAGAGCAAGAAGCAGTCTCACAGGTAAACAAGGTAGAATTCGCAAAGTGGACCTTGCACACGGACGGAGCGATGAACCAAAATTGGGTAGGACTGTGCATCGTCCTGAAATCACCACTAGGGGATAGGGTCGTCCAAGCCATAAGGTGTGACTCCAAAGCGACGAAAAACGAAGCCGAGTATGAAGCTTTGATCGCCGGTCTACGCATCGCCATCGACCTACAGGTTCAGAAACTTGATATCTATCGCGATTCGTTGTTGGTAGTCAACCAAGTTCGAGGTGAATACGCCACTAAAGATTCAAAGATGACCTTGTACCTCGAAGTAGTAAAGGAACTGTTCAAGAAGATCGAAAGTTGCCAAATCAGACAGATCCCCAGAGACGCTAACGCACAAGCTGATGCATTGGCAAAGCTAGGTTCATCGATTGACCCGAGAGAATATAAAAAGATCTCGTTCCTCCACCTCAGCAGCGCGTCTATCAATAAAGAGGCAATTCCCAAGCAAACACTCACAGTAAGGAGTCAAGATTCGTGGGTGACGCCTTATTACGAGTGGTTGCAGCATGGACGTCTCCCTGGTAACGCGTATGAAGCAAGGCCATTGAAGCAAAAAGCGACCACCTTCATAGTGGACAAGGGCCAATTACTAAAATGGTCGTCGAACGGCGTGTTCTTAACATGCCCAAAAGAGGAGTACTTGATCTGTGTCTATGACGTAACATCAAGATTAATCAGGCCGCGGCGAAAATCCGCGCCGGAGGCGAATTTTGTTAGCATACGCGTTTAAGGCTCCATCTACGCATATGCAACGTTAGCCGAACCGCCGACTCCGAGTCGACGCTTCCCATGATTGTTAGCGACGTGTGGCAATGGTCATGGGGAATGAAGCTCAACACCTCACGAAACCGGCACGGTCCTCTGAGCGAAGAAGGGAAACCTATCGCCACGACCACTCTCCAGAAACACGTACTTGCGCCTTCCACGACCCCTCTGAGAGTCATGAATCCACGGGCAAAATGCCAAACCGGCAGGGATGCGTCCATCGGCATCGTAAGTCCTAACAATCGAGAAATCGGACGCCACACGATGAATAGGCCCGTCGATTAAAAGAGTTCGTCGTCGACCTAACGCTAGCGTGAGGCAACAGACTCACCTTAAAAGTTAGGGGTAACGTGACAAGCTGATAAAATCAGACGCTGACCTATGTCCGCCACTCGCTTATGGGTTCAGAGGAAATGCTTGACCCAACTTTCATGTAAGCCGGCAACATAACAAAAGCAGCCGCGATGACCACAATGATACCAGGGGTACAAAAAATGAAACCTCGAAGTCAAAAATTGACCTACGCGTCACAAGTAAGAAATGTTTGGCAAACCCGACTCCATAAAAGATTTGAAGTCAAATTCGCCAAAAGGGGATAGTAGTCCCAACAAAGGTTAAAGATGAATGAAAGCCTTACGCAAAGAAAGAAGCACCAAACATCCAATACATATTCAAAAAAATTCGCCACACAAGAACGTGGCGAAAAGCTAATATTCCACAAAAGCAAAACTGCAACAAGCAAAAAGATGAAAGTTGGCTAAACTAAGAAGGAGATACATCCTTATCCGCGAAAACGACGTCGCCATCTAAAGTTACATCCGCGTCGCAAGACGCTAATACTGGCGAACTTGAAGGTACGCATAGAAGAGCAACCCCCTCGGGCGGAACGGGATAAAGAACAGCAAATTCACCACGCTCGCGTTCCACATCCCAATCTACGTGACGACCTGTTGTTCATTCGGGGTCTCTTTCAGGAAGTTCCTCGGGTATGTAGTAACCCAGAGAGGAATTGAAGCTAGTCCCGAACAGACTAAAGCCATACTTGATCTTGAATCTCTGCGTTGCGTAAAAGACATCCAGAAGCTAACAGGAAGAGTTGCCGCGTTAAACAGGTTCATCTCCAAAGCCTCCGACGGAAATCGACTCTTCTATGACACTCTCCGGAAGAATGAGTCCTTCTCATGGACGGAACGCCACGAAGAAGCCTTCACAAAGCTTAAGAGTTATCTGACAAGTCCCTTACCCCTATCAAAGCCTAAAGAAGGAGAGTCTTTGTTCGTATACCTAGCAGTCTCCGAAATTGCTATCCGCGCCGTTCTCGTAAGAATTGGGTAGGACTGGGCATCATCCTGAAATCACCACAAGGGAATAGGGTCGTCCAAGCCATAAGGTGTGACTCCAAACCGACGAAAAACGAAGCCGAGTATGAAGCTTTGATCGCCGGTCTACGCGTCGCCATCGACCTACAGGTTTAGAAACTTGATATCTATCGCGATTCGCTGTTGGTAGTCAACCAAGTTCGAGGTGAATACGCCACTAAAGATTCGAAGATGACCTTGTACCTCGAAGTAGTAAAGGGACTGTTCAAGAAGATCGAAAGTTGCCAAATCAGACAGATCCCCAGAGACGCTAACGTACAAGCTGACGCATTGGCAAAGCTAGGTTCATCGATTGACCCGAGAGAATATCAAAAGATCCCGTTCCTCCACCTCAGCAGCGCGTCTATCAATAAAGAGGCCATTCCCAAGCAAACACTCACAATATGGAGTCAAGATTCCTTGGTGACGCCTTATTACGAGTGGTTGCAGCACGGACGCCTCCTGGGTAACGCGTATGAAGCAAGGCTATTGAAGCAAAAAGCGACCACCTTCATAGTGGACAAGGGCCAATTACTAAAATGGTCGTCGAACGGCGTGTTCTTAACATGCCCAACAGAGGAGTACTTGCTCTGTGTCTATGACGTAACATGAAACTTAATAAGGCCGCGGCGAAGATCCGCGTTGGGGGCGAATTTCGTTAGCATACGCGTTGAAGGCTCCATCTACGCGTATGAAACGTTAGCCGAACCGCCGACTCCGAGTCGACGCTTGCCATGATTGTTAGCGACGTGTGGTAATGGTCATGGGGAATGAAGCCCGACACCTCACGAAACCGGCACGGTCCTCTGAGCAAAGAAGGGAAACCTATCGCCACGACCACTCTCCAGGAATGCGTACTTGCGCCTTCCACGACCACTCTAAGAGTCATGAATCCACGGGCAAAACGCCAAATCGGAAGGGATGCGTCCACCGGCATCGTAAGTCCTAATAATTGAGAAATCGGATGCCACACGATGAATAAGCCCGTCGATTAAAAGAGTTTGACGTCGACCTAACGCTAGCGTGAGGCAACAGACCCACCTTAAAAGTAAGGGGTAACGTCCCAAGCTGATAAAATCACACGCTGACCTATGTCCGCCACTCGCTTCAGGGTTCAGAGGAAATGCTGGACCCAACTTTCATGTAAGCCGACAATATAACAAAAGCAGCCGCGATGACCACAATGATACCAGAGTTAGAAAAAACGAAACCTCAATGTCAAAAATCAACCTACGCGTCACAAGTAAGAAATGTTTGGCAAACCCGACTCCATTAAAGATTCGAAGTCAGATTCGCCAAAAGGGGATAGTAGTCCCACCAAAGGTTAAAGATAAATGAAAGCCTTACGCAAAGAAAGAAGCAATAAACACCCAATTCGTATTCAAAAAAAATTCGCCACAGAAGAACGTGGCGAAAAGCTAATGTTCCACAAAAGCAAAAATGCAACAAGCAAAAAGATGAAAGTTGGCTAAACTAAGAAGGAGATACATCCTTATCCGCGGAAACGACGTCGCCATCTAAAGTTACATTCGCGTCGCTAGACGCTAAGACTGGCGAACTTGAAGGTACGCGTAGAAGAAAAAACCCCTCGGGCAGAACGGGATAAAGAACAACAAATTCACCACGCTCGCGTTCCACATCCCAATCTACGTGACGACCCGCACGAAACTCGTCCATAACCTTAATACGAGATGACCACGAATAGTAAGTACTAGTCTCTCGCAAGTTCATCTCGTACACCTTTGCTTTCTCCTCGGCGTCAGCCTCAAGGGACGCGACCTTTCCAGTCAACACCTCGACGCGTCGCGCTAGCACACCCCTCTGTTTTGTTTTCTCCAACGTTTCCATACGAGCATCCTTCTCAGTAGTCGTAAGATGAGCGACCTTCTTATTAAGATATTTGATCTTCTTACCAAGATCACTCATCTCACCCTTCAAGGCTTCCTCGGACTCAGAACGCTTATGAAGACGTTCCCAAGAACACAGCGAAGCTTGGAAGGCCTAAAAAGATCCCAACACTTAAGAAACGACATAACAACAAGAAGAAACAAAAAGATAAGAAAAAGTACAAACCTGCCACTGCGCTACGAGAGAATCGCCCAAGACATCAACGGCCTGCATGGACAAATAATGGTTCCGAGAAGAAGTAGAAGTCAAAGCTTGCATCGCCGGGATGAAGTTACGCGTAGGCGCTACAGGACGAGATACTATCGCAGGAAAATCGCTTACTTCAACGTATGTAACGGAAGCTGCACCAGGATACTTTATTTTGCACTTCTCACTCTCCTTAGAAGGATCCGCGAGAAGTTCCTCTACCCCAACGTTTAGAGGTGCGTCTAAAGACACTTCCACCCCTGTAACTGGTGGAGTCTCCTCCTTTATGCATGTCGGAGTAGAAACCGCCTCTTCCTTTGCAGCTCTCGACTTTTCCTCTGAAATACATCTCCTCTTTGCGGTAATCAAGTCTTGAGCAGATTCTTGACGAGTACGAGACGCGACGCCTGGAACAAAAGTGCGTTTAGAAGATAAAGAAAAAACAAATAAGGTAGAAAAGCAACATATAATTCGCCAAGAAAGCTCACCTCAAGAACGAATAGGGATCGTGAGACGATATCCCTTCCCGTCACACCCGGTAAAGGTACGTTCTACCAACGGAATCGCCATGCTCTTCTTAGTAATCTCCTATGATTCCTCTCGCGCCACAATAGCGGGGATATCAACTACGCGCAAAGTCACACGCAAAAATAAACGCCAAGATGCATAAGTCTAAAGAAAATCGTAAAGGATAAAGAAACATACTAGAAGGAGTCCATTATTCAAGCGAGAAAGAAAAATCTTTCCCCAAGGTAGATTTCCTGATGAAGTAGAACTTACCTGCCCAACCCCGATCAGATGAAGTTCCTTCATTCATCAAAGGAGGTACCCCGACGCGAGATTTGATGTTGATTCTACCCACTGAAGGAGTAGAGAGAATGCAAGAGTGCATGACGTCGGAAATTGTGAACGCGATGTCGAAATTAGACAGAATATGGTCCAACACCGCCAAACCCCTCCAAGCACTCGGAAGAGCTTGCCCAACCGCGATACCCAAAGTAGTCAAGAAAGAACGAACCAAAGGAGAAAAAGGAAAACGGTGTCCGGCCAAGAAGGGATACTCGTAGACACAAACCCATCCCGGGCGTAAGGTGTCGGCGAACACGTCAAATGGAGGAATAGCAATTTCCACGTGAGCAGAGAGCCCTGCTATGGAATGAAAGAACTCGATGTTGCGAGCTGAAGAAGAACGGCGGTTAGCATCATTAAGGATCATCTTGGGATCGTAGATAATTGGAGCCATTGAGAAGAGAGAGGGTAAAGGTTAGGGTTTGCAAGAAGATTACGGATGAGAAGAAGGAAGCCAGAGCGTGTTTAAATAAGGGAAGAAGATCTCGTCCGAGATTTTCCAAAGAATCAATTTGTTACCGTTGGGACAAATCTGAACGTTGGAGAAGTAGCCGTTGGAGCGGACATGAGTCGGTCAGCCGCATTAAATTAGAATTGAAGGGAAGACATTATTACGAAGTTAGGATTTCGGGTTGAACGAGTATTCAACGCGTTCCGAATTTGATGAAGGCGTATTCTATGAAGAAAGAAGGCGTCTCCCAGCTCTACTAGACGTTAAGCCCTGTATGACGCCTTAGGGGTATTGTTTGTGCCTAAAAATACGACGAGTGTGGAACGCGTGAAGAACTACGCATAGGAAGGCTATGTCGACGCGACGGGAGAAAAGGAGGATGTCGTCGACGGGACGAGACGTGGCAAACGTCTCGTTTATCTTGAAGATTAGGTCGGCCAAGCATATTTTATCTTATTCCTTATTATATTATTGTAATTGGTAAAATATACGGTAAAGAATATCTTTTACCTTGTTTGTTATATCATTATTTAGATAAAAGGAAGAGATAAGATCTCGTTTCCTAAAAGATATTATTAGGGTTAGCCTATAAATAAAGGCTAACGCCTGCTTTGTAAGTATCCAACCACCATTACGAGTAATACCAAGTTCAAGCTTCAAACCCTAAATTCTTCTCTCGTTCTATATTGTTCTCGAGTGTTGAGATTATACCGTGTTCTTTGATCTTTGCCCTACAATTGCTTAGTTATCTTCTCGTAGGTAATTTTGCTACAAACAGCCTTCTTGAAGCGTTTCAACGACGAAAAGATTACAATCCCAGACTGTAGCGAGGCCACCGCTGCCGACGCATTCAGACGAGCACTCCCCCGAGATAGTGATTTGTACAAAGAATTAACGAAGACTCGTCGTACTTCGTTTATCTCGACTAGAGAAAGAGCCATGGAAGCCATACGCGTTGAAGAAGATCTCCTAAGTCACGCTGGAGAAAAGTCTCGATCTCCACGTAGACGTACCCTCCGCGCAGAGATTCGCCCCAACGGAAAGATGGCGAACGTTACGACAAAAGAAACAAGTCGTTCCATAGAGAACCTCCCATGGTGCATAACGTAAGCGAAATCAATAGCGTCTACGCGGTCTAAAGAGGTGTATACATGAAGACCGACTCGTTGAGAGTTATGAACGCGATGGAAAAGCTCCATGACGTGAAGTGCCCTAAAAAACCAAATCCTGAAAAGAAATCAGGATCAGGAAGAGGATACTGCGAGTTCCACAACGACTTAGGACATCCGGCAGATGATTGCTATGTCAAAGCGTTACGCGGCGAAGGAAGTACTCTGCCTGTCTACCACGTTAGAGTTGTTAGGAAAGATTGTCCAATCACGTTCGAAGAGCCCAACGGGAGTGTAGATCATCACGACGGGTTAGTTATCTCCTTAACCATTAGTAATTGCAAGGTTAAAAGAATCCTCATCGATAACGGAAGCTCGGCCAACATCATCACCTTATCCGCGATCAAGGAGCTCGGATTATCTAGCGACGACGTGGTGAAAAAGTACATCCCTCTGGTAGGGTTCAGCGGAGAAGTCACCGATATGCTAGGAGAAATCACCCTAACCACTCTGGCGGAAGGGGTCAATATGAAAACCAAATTCGTTGTAATGGAGGCCGAGTCACCCTATAACATAATCCTGGGAAGGCCGTGGTTACACGATATGAGAGCTATACCTTCAACGTACCATCAATCCCTGAAGTTTCCATCTCCGTGGGGAATTCAAGAGATCAAGGGTGAACCACAGATAGCAAGGGAGTGCTACAGCATAGGAATGAAGAATACAACTAACACGTCCCTAGAGAAAAAGAGCAAGGCATAACAATTAAAAGACCATTAAGAACAAGTGAGAGTCACTAAACGAAGGCTCTACGAGGTAAAGGAAGAAATTGGCCGGGTAGGCGACGAGACATACATCCTAGAAGTCAAATCCTACACCATCCGGAGAGTGGAAAAAAGGAAAGCATCTTCATGGTCTGAATCACTGAATTCAAACCTATCAAAACGCTCAAGAATACGAAAAAGTCATGGAAAGTCTAAGAAAGAGGCCAGGGGTAGAAAAATAACCCTCGAGGCGTCAAAGGGAAAGCCGTCTAAGAAGCAAGACAAGGACGTCGATAAGCACGACACATCTCTACGAAAGAGTAAGCAAAATCTCCGTTTTCAAAAGTGGAAAAAATTTATGGCGGAAAACCCGGACTTAAACTACATGTTCTTGAAACATCATCCACTGTAAAGACACCATCAGGAAAGAGTTTGAGATACTTCTATGCGTCTTTTGATTCCCATTTATTTCCCTTTGCATGAGTAGGATTAAGTTGTTAATAAGAACACGTCGTTATCGTCAAGTCAAAGCGACAAGGGGTCGCGACCATTAGGGGTAGGCGTCAGAGTCAATGTTTGTTATCGCATGATGCATCTTTTATTAATATACAAGTAGACCTTTCTTTCCGACGTGTTAAGCATGCTGAGTTGTTTCATTTCCACGACTTGCTCTATGTCTATTAAGAGAACATGCCTCTTGAGTACGGCGTACCAAATAAGAAGCAAGAAGGTCGCGGTGAAAATCCGCGCCGGGGGCGAATTTCGTTAGTCTATGCATTCGAGGCTTCATCTACGCGTGGGCAACGTTAGCCAACCGCCGACTCCGAGTCGACGCTTCCCATGATTGTTAACGACGTGTGGCAATGGTCATGGGGAATGAAGCCCGGTACCTCACGAAGCCGGCCAGATCCTCTGAGCAAACAAGGTCGAACCTATTTGACACGATCATTCTCCAGGAACGCGTCTTCATGCCTTCCAGACCCTCTGAGAGTCATGAATCCACGGGCAAAACGCCAAACCGGCAGGGATGCGTCCACCGGCATCGTAAGTCCTAACAATCTAGAAATCGGACGCTACACGATGAATAGGCCCATCGATTAAAAGAGTTCGACGTCGACCTAATGCTAGCGTGAGGCAACGGGCCCACCTTAAAAGTAAGGGGTAACGTCACAAGCTGATAAAAATCACACGCTGACCTATGTCCGCCACTCGCTTCAGGGTTTTGAGGAAATGCTGGACCCAACCTTCATGTAAGCCGACAACGTAACTAAAGCAGCCGCAATGACCATACCATCTCATTAAGTAAGTGAAAGCCTCTAACGCGTTCACTACACGCAAAGTATCATACTAGGGGTAGAAAATCACACCCTACAAAGAAAAAGTAGCAAAAGCGAAAACCAAGAACCAAACCTACGTACTCGTAAACGAGCTATGCATAAGAGGTTAAGTAAATTAGAATCAATAAGAAAAAGGTTCTAGACGTACGCAGAACAAGATACGTGTACCGAAGAACAACGCACATGACGCGAAGAACGAATGAAGCGAGCATAAGAATTTTTGGTAGCTCTAACCTAGCCTACGAGGAGTCTAAGTCAAACCTACCAAAAGGGGTAGGATTACGCCAAAAAAAAGAATGAGAAGTGCTTAAAAGAAAGCAACGCAAAAGATTCAAGTAAACAGGAGAACAAGTATATTGAAGAGAAAAGTCCAACGACAAAGAACAAGGATAATAACGTTTGAAAAAGAAAAAAAAAAAGCGTCCCAGCTACAAGCAACGCGTACAAATACACTACGCAAAGAAAAAGCCAAAAATTACAAGGATTTGGACTCGCCCTCAGACGACCAAGAGCCGGATGCGCGACTATCACCTTCCTCTTCATCAGCCGCAACCTCCTCCTCGTCGACGTGTTCCCCGCCTTCAACATCCGTGACGTCAGGATGAACACATGCAGGATGTTCCGGAAAAGCCTCCCTAAACTCAGCACGCTCGCCTAACGGATCCCAATCTTTGTGCTTACCAGCAGCATACTCCTCATAAACCTCCACCCTGGACAACCAAGACCAATAGACCTTCGTCTCCTCCAAATCCTTGTCATGCTGCGCCTTGTTCCTCTCCACGTCCGCTTGCAAAATACTGAGTTTCTCCTCCAAATCCTCAACCTGCTTGGTGATCGTCTCGTTAAGAGTAAGAACTTGAGTAACCTTGTCCTTTGCCACCTTCTTCGCGTCACGAGACTTCTCCAACAAACCATTCAAATGCGTAACCTCCGATCAAGCATCAGACGCCTTTTTCTCCAACACCTCCATCTGTTTTGGATACGTAGACAAGAGCGTCCAAGCGCATAGCGACGCCTGAATCCCCTGAAAGAAGGAACGAGAAAAATAAGAAAGAAAGCTCACGAGAAAATCATCAGAGAAAATAAAAGTTACAATCTTACATGCCATTGAGCAGCGAAAGCCTCTCCCATAACGTTAGCAGGATCCATCGACGCGTAATGGTCAAGGGACAACGAAGAACGAAGCCCCATCAAAGCTTTCAGGAGTTCCCTTCCCATAGCGAAAGCACTTGAAATCACGCCAGGGAAATTGTCCACAAACGAGTATTTCTCCTCGGGAACCTCGACCACTTTCTCCTTTCCCTTTCGTGAACGCGTCGCCTTAGCCGGAGAAGGAGATGGCGTAGATTCCAAAGTACCCATAAGATCAACGTCCAAGGGAGCAGCAGACGAACATCCTTTTATGGCAAACTGCCTCTTCCTCGACGTCACAAGATCAGTGGCAGATTCGTCACGAGCACGGACGCGAGAAATTCAAGTTGCGCCGTCAACAAAGAATAACCAGGTAGAACACGAGTATGAAAAAATAAATTGACGAGAACTAACGGGAAGAAGTCAACTTACCAGATGGCGTCGCAGGACCGCTATGATGACCCTCTCCGTCATGACCATAGAAGGTCCGATCAGCTTCAGGAATCGCCAAGAGCGCGGCTACCGCCTTTTTTGACTTCACCCTTGGATTAAGAGCCTCCGCGTTAACTAAAAAGCACACAAAGTCACACGTAAGTAAAACATCGACAAGCAAAACATACGTCCCTATGAAAAGAAAAGATTGGTAGAATGAAGTAAAGAAACTAACTCTCGGGGTTCCATTCCTCGATAAGCCAAGAACACGCGTCTCCGAGGGATGATTTTTCCATGAAGTAAAAGACCTCGGCCCAAACCCGCTCGGTCGTACTCTTCTCGCAGGCTATCCTAGCCTTTTTCTTCTAACTCTTGAAATAAACTCTACCTGGAGAAGAGAGCGAGACGGTCAGAGAGTTGGCGAGATCCGCCGCAACGAAGTTCATGCCATGTTTTTGAATGACATCGTCAAGAGCGCCCAAAATGCGCCAAGCCCCGGGGAGAAGTTGACCCATCGCCAAGCCTAAAGTGAGCATAATGGTCTTCGCCAAAGGCGAGAACGGGAATCGATGCCCCGCAAGAAATGGATACTCATAAACCGCTAACCATCCCGGTCGATGATCATCCGCACAAACCCCCTTTGGAGGGATCTCGATCTTCACGTCCTGGCCAAGTTCAGCAATGGTCCTCAAACGGCCGACGTCTTAGGCTTCAGAGTAATGACGATCCGATTCGCGAAGCACCTTTCCTGGCTCGTAAAGCACTGGGTTTTCCATTGAGAAAAAAAAGTAGAAAGAGGAGCGGCGTAACAGAACAATTAGGTAAGGAAGAGAGCAGAGAAATGTTCGAGAAAAATGAAGAACGCAGAGCAAGATATGCATACCAAAGCATAGCACATAAAACATCAAAACCAAAGAAAGAACAAGCTCCCAAGACGTCTCTGACGCAAAGAACGACACACAAGACGCAAGAAATGAAGTACGGGATATAACAAGTAAAGAAAAATCCAAGGGTCTTTGGTAGCTCCGACCTAGTCTACGAGGAGCCTAAGCCAAATCTACCAAAAGGGGTAGGACCACTCGAAGATACATACAAACACACCCAAAAGTTGAAGAACGTATAAGGCATGCGTTAAGCAAGACTGAGAAAGACAAAGAAGCCAGAAGACACCCCCGAAGTAAAAAAGCTAGAAAGATAGAAATATTGTCAAGACAATCCATAGGAAAAAGGAATTCGTTCAACCCATAGACGAATACGCCATCGCCAAAGAAAGCATGTCTACACGCAACGACATACTCAAAACATAAAAGATCTAGGAGTAAAAAATTTATACTATAGAGACCCACCGTGAAAGGCAAGAACAAAAGTATTTACAAGAAAACGCCCCGAAGACCGGCGACGCGTAAACAAAAAGAAAAAAGAATCCACAAGAAGCCCGAGGGAAGAATGACCCCGGAAAATCACAAAGAGTCATTATCAGATTCAGAAGAGCCCGACGAGGAGCCATCCGCGTCCTCATACTCATGTTAATCCTCACCCTCGTCTTCAGAGTCCTCTACGAGGGCCTCTTTGTCGATATCCTCGTCATCTTCGACGTCCTCATTAGGATCAACCACATTAAGATGAGGGGCATCATCCTCCACGACGTGAGGATTCATTGGAGGATTCATGGGAGAAGGTCCCTCCTCGACGCCTTCAGGGATCTCCGCGAACGCCTCTTGAAATTCCCTCCACTCCTTCACTGAGTCCCAACCGTGGTATTGACCAGCAGCATACTGTTCAATGACCTCCACACGAGAAAGCCAAGACCAATAAAGCTTCACCTCCTTAAGCTCAGAAGCATGCTTCTCCTCCGCCTTAGCCTTCTCGTCCTCCAAGGCAACAATCCTCACTTTCGAATCCTCGACCTATTTGGCAAGATCGACGTGAAGCTTGAGCGTCGCTGCAACCTTTTCTTGAGCCTCAGTTTCCGCCTTACGCGACGCCTCAACCATCGCATTAAGCTCGTTAATCTTCACCTCGTCGGCCGATTGGTTGGCCTCCATAGCTTTCATCCGATCGACAAAGTCAGAGAAGCGCCCATAGATGCACAATGAGGATTGAAAAGCCTAAGAAAGAAAAGATAAATAGGTCAGAATCGAATCAAAGACAAGAGACTCGGCGTAAAAAGCAAGAAAGCCTACCTGCCATTGCGTAGCAAGAGCCTCCCCCATCACATCCTCCGTTTCCATCGGCAAGTAATAATCAAGCGATGGAGGATTTTGAAGCCCCTTCATGGCGGGCAAGAACGACCTTCCAGACGCGACGACACGAGAAATAACACCCGGAAAATCGTCAACGGTGTCGAAGTCGATGTTCAACTTCTCAACAACCTTCTCCTTACCCTTACGTGACTTCTTCGCCGGAATTGAAGAAGGAGATGGAGACGAGACGAGAGAAATCATTGGCGCGATGTGGATAGGAGTCTCAGCAGCAGTTCCCTCTCTGGTACGACTCCTCTTCCGCGACGCGATGAGAGCAGATGCAGATTGTCCTCCGCTGCGAACGCGAGAGAGATCCGCGGATACTAAAAACCAACAAGCAAAAGGGTTAAGACCCTTAAAGCAAAAGAGAAAGGAAAATAAGGTAAAAGAGCGTGAATACATTACCAGTCAAGGCCGTAGAGGCAATGTGATGACCCTTCCCGTCGTGCCCATGGAAAGTACGATCACTCTCAGGGATCTCGAGAAGTCTGTCAATAACCTTCTTAGTCTCTCGTCTCGCCACGATAGTATCTGCATTAACTGCAAGGAAGAACAAGATAAAGTAAGACATCAATGATTGACGACATATATAGCAAAGATTCGGAAGAAAGAAAAAGCAAACTCACTCGTAGGATTCCAACACTCGATCAACCAAGAACACTCCTCACTAAGAGTCGATTTTTTGACAAAATAGAAGAAGTCGGCCCAGTGACGATCAGCCTGACTTCCCTCGATGGCGATCTTAGCCGCCTTAGGTCTTGATTTAAGACCTACTCTCCCAACCGTTTTAGTTTGAACCTTGAAAGAATAAGCAAGGTCGTCGACGACAATCTCGATGCCATGTTTCTCCTTCACGTCGTCTAGAGCACCAAAGATTCTCCAGACGCTCGGCAGAAGTTGACCTACGGCAACTCCTAGTCCAAGCATGAACGCCTTCATCAATGGCGAGAAAGGAAACCGATGCCCAGTAAGGAAAGAGTACTTGTATACCGCAATCCACCCTGGGCGGTGTGCGTCGGCAGACACCACTTGAGGGGGTATCTGAATCTCCACCTCGGGACCAAGATTCGCCAATGATCTCAGTCTCTCGGACGATTTGCAATCGGAGCCCTTCAAGATAAATTTTGGCACGTAAAAAGAAGCCATTTCGAGATAATAAAAGAAAGAGTGAAGAAGAAATTTGAAGAAAGAAGAAGCAAATGATCTTTTTGAGCGTAAGTAAACGAGAAAGCAAGAGATATTCAGAGTAGATGAGTTGTAGAAGAAGTAGGAGGAAAATGAAGATCCTCTCCTTATATCCAAAGAGATCGCGAAGAATACGGGAGAAAATTCAACGACATTATAACCGTTGAGAAACTAGCCGTTACGATTAAACGTTATCGGCACAGATAACGAAGCCCCTCGCCTGTCACGTGGAAATGATTGGAGAAGAATGATGATCGAAGCTCTGCGACGATATTAAAAATTCAAGTGACGTAATCATCAACGCATTCCTAGTGTAACGAAGACGTATTCCTTGAAGAAAGAAGGCGTCTCCCAGCTCTACTAGACGTTAAGCCCTGTAAGACGCCTTAGGGGTATTGTTTGTGCCTAAAAATACGACGAGTAAGGAACGCGTGGCAAGCTACGCGTAGAAGGATGTCGTCGACGTGACGAGACATGGCAAAGATCTCGTTCTTCTTAAGGATTGGGTCGGCCGAGCATATTTTATCTTATTCCCTTGAATATTATTGTAATTGGTAAAAGATACGAGAAAGAATATTTTTTACCTTATTTATTATATCGTTATTAGATAGAAGGAAAAGATAAGATTTGATTTTCCTAAAAGATATCGTTAGGGTTAGCCTATAAAATAGGGCTAACGTCTTCTTTGTAAGGATTCAGCCACCATACGAGTAATACCAAGTTCAAGCTTCAACTCTAAATTCTTCTCTTGTTTGATATTGCTCTTGAGCGTTGAGATTATACCGTATTCTTTGATCTTTGCCCTACAATTGCTTAGTTATCATCTCGTTGGTAATTTCGCTACAAACAACGTCCATGATAATCACGTGAGCAAACTTCCTGAACAACCGCATCGACTCCGGGTGAGCAAAAAAAAGGACTTCAACCTCATTCATCTTCGTATTCCTCAAAGGTTGACAAAAATACTTGTTCTCTTTCAGAAAATTTAGAGACCACTGAGTAACTGACAATTCACCACGATCTTCAAAATTGATCTTCTGCAAAAAATTGGCAATCTGCTTAATGGATGTCACATTTTGCGGGTCTCTTTTCCTCAACTAAATAAGTATGTTTTTTGGCGTCTTGCGATCATCGCCCGCTTCTCTTGCTATTTTCTCCTCCTCTTTGTTCATTCTACCCACGAATGAATTCCCATGAAAACTAGTAGGAAAGGTGTGGTTGTGACGACCTTCTACAACATTCACGATTCATTTATAACTATATGGCCCTTCTTTGATACGAACCCCATATAACTCGAATGTACAACCACAATTCTTCGATTTTCGGTCACGAATCCTCGGAACCGGCAATTCTGGATTTTTTAAATTCACTTTCGGCCTACCTGATCTAGGTTTTCCAAACCTATCGCATACTAAATCAACGCAGTATTTGCTAGATGTACAATGTACCAAAACTATCATCAAATCCCTTGCTCTTTGTTTCGTCCATTCCATCATCTCTTCCTTACTATCCCACATTTGTGCAGTACTAAAATGTGGTCTAAAGTCTTCTTCCTATATTGATTAAACTACATTACTTTGATACGAAATTTTAACTAATTAACCTAAATCTCATGCAATACAATACAAAATTTTAATTCATAATAGACTAACCAAAATCGGTAACGGAGTCCAATCGTCTAATGCAATTGATACATTTGCTTCGCCTTCTTCCTCTCCTTCGTCTTCTTCTTCGTCCACTTCCTCATCGACTTCTTCGTCCACTTCCTCTTCTTCATCGACTTCGTATTCTTCTTCCACAACGTGTGATATCCAATTGTCGTTACCATCATCATCCTCACTACTCTCATAATTATAAGACCGTTGGTGCGGTAATAGTTAACGCACCAACGGGAATAAAATTCCAACGAGCGTTTTTTCAAAAAAAATCTTGTGCGGTAAATATTACCGCACAGATATAATAATATTTATTAATATTCTTTTAAATTTTATTTGTCTTTTAAAAATTAATTATTAAAAAATTAATACCTTGTGCGGTAACACAGGGTATTAATATTTCAATAAGTTTTTTTTTAAAAAAAAAATCTTGTGCGGTAATAGAGATAATCAAAATTTTAATTTTTTTTGTTAATCTTGGATTAAGCTGGTGCGGTAAATGTTAACGCAAAGATCTGTGCGTTAAATCTTACCGCACAACCTTCGTATAGGTTTCAACAAAATTTCCAAGAATGCCCCGGAACGCCTTGGTGCGTTAATTGTTACCCCACATAAGTGTGCTACTAATGTTACCGCACCAAATAGTGTACATTTAGCCCAAAAAACGTGTGCATATAGACCAAGCCTTAATTTGAATTGCTAATAAGTTGGGATAAATATAATCTTTTGTTTGCATGTGAACTTATATTTTAATGATGTGAATAAAATGAATCATTATTATTAGGTTGTATATTATGCTAGAACGACCTATATTATTACCGTAGGGTGATAGATGGACTTTGTGTGTTGTTGTGAATGACATGTATAAGTAGTTTAGGAGCGCTACAAGCCCTGCGGGAGGCTAGTTGCTTCTTGATAATATAAGGAATAGGATGAGAAATGCCCTATTGCCCTTTGATTGGGTCATGACCGTTCCGCTTATTCAGATATAAGCGGAGGTGCACTTAGGCAGTGCCATTATAAATTCATCCACGTAAATCCTGGAGGGGATGAGATGTGGTTTAAAAGCTTATAACGCGAATGTACGTTTTGGAAGTGAATAAGATAACTGCAGATTGAGCACATAATTAATATACCTCGGGCGAGCAGTACAACGTGGAAACTGCCCGACCTCTTGCTTAGTGACTTTCTTTTCAATCTGGATTCACATGTGTGGTGATTCACACGTTAGATGTGGTGAGGTTGATCGTTAGTTCATTATTCTAAGTTGGTTGTTTTAAACGTATTGTGTGTAAATTAACTATAATATTCCCAAATCATATTCTTCCCATACGACTCAATCTCTTGGAGTCTTCTCTTGTTGCATATTCTAAACACATACAACATTCGGTATGAGTATCAAACGTCCTTCACTTCTCGGCTTTCACTCAAGAGTGGAAGTGGCTATTAGACACGATTACAAGAACGTCACAGAAATTCCACTTGTGTAGTCTTTCATTAGACTAACCAACCGTTTTCTTTCCTTGCATGGTTGGCTGGTGTCATCCGTCCCATTACGGCACATCAGGCGGATCTACGGTGTGAAGAGGAGTTAGGCGTTACAGAAGACATGATTGTTTTTATTGTTTTAAATAAGGTTTGTCTTAGGATTTGGATTAAGACATTTTATGTAAACTTTGAATTAAGTCTTCCGCTATTTTATTTGAGACTATATAATTACGCTTCCGCATTGTAAACGTTAAGTTATGATATAAACGTTTTATATTATTTCGAATTGTTTTGTATTTTATGGTATTCGTGATAATCCTTGGGTGGTTTCGGACGGTTAAGTCCGAGGTCACTGGCGGTAATATTCTCAGGTGATTTTGGGGGTGTTTCAGGGTCGAGTAAGGATAAAGCATGCTAGGAAGTTAAGCATGCTAGGACGGGTGTAGTCCTTGGATGGGTGACCTCTTTGGAAGTTCCGGTGTTGACAAGGGGTTAGCGTTTCTAAAGTCTTGGGACTTACAATGTTCCTTTATGTTCTGATGATGATAAACACTCTATTCTTAATTGTTGCGTTGTGACTAAGTTACAGTTAGAAAGTTCAAGTCAAAGAATGATAAAACGCAATTAAGAGTGAAAGCAAAGGGAAAAGGAAACTTTAGTTCATTCACTCAAGGTAAAATGCGCAAGAACTAAGTTCAGGAACAACACACATCATTTGAAGACTAATAAATACTAAGCAGGTAACCGGATGTTGGTCAACACATGTAGTGACACAAACTTTCCATGAAATTTGATTCAATTAGGAAATCCTTTTGTTGGAAGGAATTTTATTTTAGGATATGAAAATTTAGTATCGTTAGATATAAACATATGTGTTTGGATATCTTTGTTTAGGATATGTTTTGTATTTACTCCTCTCTTGATAAGGTTTAAGGTCTTCCTTACAATAAATAAAATAAGGAGTTGCGTTAGAATTTAAAGTACGGATGGAAAGAGAAATCAAACACTCAAGTGAAGGAAAAGATGAACGAACAAGTTTGCCTAGAACTGCAATTTTGTATGTTGAACTTGATAATTCAATTTTTTTGTAAAAAAGCCGGGGATAGAGGTTTTTATTTGATCAACTACTTGGTTGATTGGATTTTTCACTTGGAGAAACATGTCTAGTTATTTACATTAAACAATTTATTTATTTTATTGTCGAAATAACATACTTTAATTCGTTTGCCTATTGTACATCATTAAAACATATTAAATTTAATTAAGTTCAATAAAATGATTATAATATTGTTAAGAAGTAGTTTCTTACAGATATGTTCATCTTTTATGTCGAGCGATACAATCTTATTCTGCCAAAACACAAAAGAATATTCTCTTCTTATGAGAAAATAAAATTTTGATTACTATTTGAGAGAACAATATCATGATGTTTTCATATATAGAAACATATCCTACACATAATATTCTGAAGTAGAAAAATATCAACGAGATCATCCAAATTAAAAGAATTTAGATATTTTGCTTATTATATTTTTTCCTTTATAGTGTTTTGTTAAAATCAAATAATCTAGCCACAAAAGTAAACCAGCTTAAAACAGAAGTAAATCTTTTGAGGTTTGGTATTATACTTATAAATAATGGCCAGAACTGAAGTTTTTTCAGAAATTGAAAATTAATCGATCTTACATCAAGTGCAATGGAAGGAGTGAAGCATATTGTTGTGGCGAAATTCAAGGAAGGTTTTGTGTTTGAAGATGTCATGAAAGGCATGGAAAATCTTGTTTCTGAGATTGATTGTGTCTCATCCTTTGAATGGTCAGTTATCATTTGAATTTCTCGAAATCAAATAGTTATCATTGTTTTATCCAAAGCCTAGATATAATAAAAGAACAATCCATGTAATGAGGATACAAATATAACTATTTTAGTTGACTTAATAATTATAACTATATTGATATATATTGCATATGTAGGGGACAGAACATAGGAAGTCAAGAGAGGAGTCAAGGATTTACACATGCATTTCTGATGACATTCAAGAATCAAGAGGATTTTGCTGCTTTCATGGCACATCCAAACCGTGATGAGTTTTCTAAAGTCTTCACAGCAGTGTTTGAGAATGCAATTGTTCTTGATTTTCCATCTGTGTTGGTCAAGTCATAAACAGTTGTTTGACTTGATTTAAAGACAAGAATTATTAAAATAAATTATCATCTATTTTAAAGAATGAATACAAAGTTCTTTAAAATTTCTTTATTTATAAAACATTAAATTTCGGTACTATAGTAGATGCATGTGGTTATGGGTTATATATAATGCAATTTTTTACATAATGCATCAATCCCGAACACACCTTTAGCCTAATACTATTAGATGCACCCTTTTAAAACATTATAGCGTACTATTTCATCTGTTGTGTATGAAAAAACCCATTCCGGATGAATCCGGGTTTAATACATACGTTCTGGATTAGTATTGACATATCCATTTCAAATCGGAAAAAAAATTCGATCACTTGAATGAATATAGGGTTCCGGAATAGAGGAACCAACCTCGTTTTTTTTTAAAAATGGAAATCTAATCCGCAATCCTATATTGCATTATCTTCCTCTTCATTATCCGTCTACGCAACACACAACCGCCAACGCACCCTTCTCCGCTTAGAGAATATTAATATCGTTATTACAAAAATAAGATCCTAAAATTTTGAATATAGAATGAAAAGATAAATGTTAATTCGACGAGAAATGCCCGATAGAAGGTTAGATATCACCGAATTAATTTCTCATGCACATAATGATCAATATTGCAGCACACACAAACAAAGATGGTTCATATGCAAGTACAACAAAATATAGTGCACAATGTAATATGTAATTCTTTGTCAAACAGAATGTTCCAAAAGTAAAACGTCACTCTCTTGGTTTTGCAAGTTTGGTAAATAACTTTTTGAAAAGCTCAAATATTAAAATGCTCCCGATGAGGTTCGACAAAGGTAAAAATTTTACGAAACAAACGCAATTCTTTCTTGGTCATGTTAAGGATAAGAATAGAGTCACACTGCCTAAGTACATGGCGATGAGGATGATAGCGAATAATACGACGCCTATGATGAAATTGTCCCCCAATTTCCTCTTCTTTTGATATTTTCATGTTTTTTCTTATTAATTAGATATTCTTGTATTTTTACTTGTATTTTTTTGTTGCTTACTGGAAAAATTCATTATCTAATACAAAATTTAGTTGACTTTTAGCTTTTTCGTTCGATGAAAAAGTTCCGACGTAAGGATTTGATCAAGAGTTTATAAATGTTTGAAAAAGACAATTAACTTCCCAGGAGTTTATCAAGTTTTTATCGATGATTTTATTAATGATAGGGAACTTTATGCAATTTAAGGTAATACTCAATTCTTGTTCTCCTGTACGGGTGAAATAGTGTTTTTCAAAGAACTTTCAAAATAACAATTTAAATCTGATTGTGTATTTGTGTTTATTACTATTTTGATTGTACGTTTTTTATTCATCGGGTTGTGATCACAAAAGAAGGGGAGTGGTAAGAACGAAATTTATTCCATCCTAATGTTTGTACCCCGTATTTGTATGCCTCTATATGAATTAGATTGATACTCATGTATACAAGATCTCTTTCTTTACTTGGTTCGAGTGAAAACAGAGAACTAGGAAATTAAGCGTACTAGGGCAGTTATTAAAATCCCTATCCAGATATTGAAATCCTAAGATTTTACGATCTAAGTTTGGCGTGTGATATGGATCTATCATTAAAATCTATATGTGTCAAAATCCTGCTTAGTATCTTACGATTTTAAGATCTATCCGTAAGATCTTACATTTAAAGACGATTCTAAAGTTTAACTTGTACGAGCTACTAACACCTTTTTTATAGCTCAACTTTCCATATTGTCACCCGTAGTATCTTACGGGTGTGTCTTTGGAAGTTTCGGTGTTGACAAGGGGTTAGCGTTTCTAAAGTCTTGGGAGTTACAATGTTCCTTCATGTTCCAGTGATGATAAACACTCTATTCTTAATTGTTGCGTTGTGACTAAGTTACAGTTAGAAAGTTCAAGTCAAAGAATGATAACATGCAATTAAGAGTGAAAGCAAAGGGAAAAGGAAACTTTAGTTCATTAACTCAAGGTAAAATGCGCAAGAACAAAGTTGAGGAACAACACACATCATTGGAAGACTAATAAATACTAAGCAGGTAACCGGATGTTGGTCAACACATGTAGTGAAACAAACTTTGCATGAAATTTGTGTAATATCCCTATTTTCTTCTAAGGGCATTATTGTAATTAAATTTGCAATAATTAAAATGGACATTTATTTAGCCAAATAAATTATGTGTCTTGTTTAAATTATTAGGACAATAATTTAAATTAATTTGTACCCTCAAATGAATGATTATTCTAATGGGGTGTAAAATATTATTTTAGAGAAAGGTCAATCCTTAGCTAAATTCGGATGCCCATAATTAATTTAAAATTAAGTACGGGTCGATTTTGTAAATATCCTTATTTGAGGGTTGGAATTCACCCAAATTTAACCCAAATCAATCTTAGTGCACCCATCGTTTCCCGGTTCTTCTTTGAAATTTCAATAAAATCTCATTCTTTCTTTCCTTGTATTCCAACGCTCCTCCAAGCCATCATTTCTCCCGCATGGCAAGTCTTTAGGGTTGGGTTTTTGAGATCACCGCATATATATTTTACGTTCCCTCGTTCACTTTATTCACGCCTCCATTCAAGCCTCTGTTTTCTTTTCCCGTCAAGAACCGAGAGGCAAAACACCCACAAAACCATTCACTCCCCTTTTTTTTGTGTTCGTTTAATCACCTGCAAGTCGAGCATCCTTTCCTTCCTTCGTCTCCTTTGAACAGAGGCATACGTCTTCGTTTTTCTCTGTTTTGATTCGTTTTTGCTTTCAAGATTTGAACCAAAAATCTATGGTTTTTGTTTCAGTTTGAAGGCATCTAAGAGTTCTAACTCCAACGCTTACTCGCGTATAAATTCTGAGGCGAATCGGTTAAGTTTCGGTAAGATTTTAATACCATTTCAATATCGTTTTTGATATTTATTCAAGGTCGTTAATACAAGATTATTCGATCCTTTGATTCCAGGAGAGTCGTCGGGTTGATCTCGTTAACAGACTGTCAATCCCGAGTTGATCCGTCAAACTTTCGGTAAGTTTCGGTTTTGTTTTGATATCGTTTTCGATATTATTTCGGGATCGTTAAACCACGTTTTAATCCGGTTGTCTAGGACGTCTCGCCGAAGTTGGACAGTCCCCGCTGGAGGTCTCGCGTCATTTCGCATCGCCGGAAGTTCGCCGGAAGAGTTCGGTGAGTCCCTGCAAATTTCGTAAGGGAGGGGATGATTGTGATGACTCTAGTTACGGTAAGATATTTATAATTTTAGTTTACATAATAATTATTAAAATTTATCATTTAAGTATTTATTGGTTAGAAATAATTAACTATATATTTAAACTCTTTAATTAGCCCAATAGAAACTAAGTCTGTAGGGATCGGCCCATATAGAAAGGATCTGTATATATATATATATACTCTGTTGTTATAAGGATAGGCAGTTTAGATAACCTACCTCATACCGCCGTACTCGGAAAATTGCAGAGTTCTTCAAGTTACTGTGGTTAGCATTCTCCATTATAGTACCGTTCAATTTCCTTCTTCTTTCTTTGATTTAACATTACGGGAATGATTCGATATTTTGACTTCTTGAACAGTAGAAAAGATTGTTTATCAGTTTGATGGGAAACAGTAGGAATTATATTATACGGAGTACATATTATAAGAGCAGTATAGTAGGATAGTGGTATACAGAGTATACCATTCATAACCTGGTGAATCGTGTATACATGTGTCAGAGTAGAGTAACTATTATACTGTACCAAGTAAGTATGTATTAAACTATGTAAAGCATGCATATTTTGTTCAGATCTAGACTTCTATAGCCTAGATAATAATTAGTTATTATGAAATTGGAGTAGGGGGTGGGGTACGTGTAAGGGTCTCGGATTTTCCGAGGTACGTTAAGGGTCTCAGAGATTATTCTCTGGGGTACGTTGTGCAGGGAACGTTCCAGGGTAAATGCCTAAGAGGATTTACTCCCTTTCCAGTTGCGGTTGGAAGGAAAATGATTGAGTTAAAAGATGTTTGTATGTGTAGTCGTCTTGCACTTGTTTAATTGTATCTAGCTGTTTTACACTCACGCATGAAATAATTAATTGAGTGTCTTGCTTGTTTAGTAGCTGACCCGTTGTGGCTGGCTCTGTTTCGACATCCAGGTACTAGTGCTGCACAGACCCAGGAGCAACATGATGGGATTGGTGCCAACCGACGTTAATTAGATAGCTTTGCTTTGGGAAATTGTTCTTCTTAAATTTTATTAGACCTTATTATAACAACTAGTTCCATGACTTGGTTTATTCAACATTAAGGTTTCATTATCTATTGAGGTTTTTATTGCACAATCCTTATTTATATACTCTAGCCTTGTGGATTCCGGGTGGGGTTCATGGCACTGTAACTCTTAGGTTTGGGGTGTTACAGAAGTTGGTATCAGAGCGAGGTTCACATTTGTTGGGTTGAGTCTAGGGTTAGGAACGTCGGTAGCCAACCTCCCATGTGGTCTGTGCAGGTAAATCGCTTCTTTATGTGTTGCATATTACTACTAGTATTAATTACATATTGGATGCAGCTATGACGCGTAGAGGTAGGGGAAGAGGTGCTGGTGCTGCAGGTAGAGGTGAGCCAAGAAGAGGACGGCCTCGCAGAGTTGCCAGACGTGGGGAGGCTGCTAATCCTCCACCAATGGAGGAGCCCGAGGAGCAAGTCTCAGTGGGTAGTCAAGTAGCACCTTCCGGGGGTGTACAAGGGGGAGGAGTTCCACAAGGTGTACCTCCAGTCTTGGATGTTGCTGGGATGCAAGCCATGATTCAGACTATAGTAACACAAGCCATCCAAGCTGCACTAAATCAAGCACAACCACCAAACCCAGCCGTACAACCTCAGCCACCTATTCACCAACCTGCACCTCAAGGAACCGGGTTTGATCGATATCTTACTGAGCTACAAAAGATGAAGCCTCCAACCTTTGATGGTACTGGAGACCTCGACGAATGGCTGGCAGAGCTAGAAATTTTGCTAGAGGGTATGAGATGCCCGGAGGAGAGAAGGGTGGAAGTTGTTCAATACTTGCTGAAGGAGAATGCTGCTCAGTGGTGGAGAGTCTTTAAACCTGAAGGACGTGTTGTCTTTTGGGAAGAGTTCAGAAACATGCTTGACGAAGAATATTGTCCGGCACCAGTACGTAGAGCTAGGGTGAGGGAGTTCTTTGCTCCTCAACCTCAGGATATTTCAGTAGCTCAAGCAATTCGGCAGTACAAGAAAGAGTTATGTCATGTGTCCCATCTGGTTGGCACTGAGGAAGAAAAGATTTGTCATTTTGAGGCCCGGTTGAAACCAGAAGTGCAACGATATGTCTCTGGTTTCCAGTGCAGCACATTGAGAGAGTACCAAGATAAGGCCTTAGCATTTGAGATGGCACCTTCTGCCAAGGAACCCGATCAGAGTAACAAGAGGCAGAGAACACAATCATCTCTTTCAGCTGCATGGGACAATGCATCTAAGAAGCCTAGTGTTACACCTACACATTCTGGAAAGTCACATCTGCCTCTGAGGAATGACCGTACAGAGGCGCTCCAACAATCTGAATCAGTAAATGGGGGTAGACGTTGTTACAATTGCAAGAGTCCTTTTCATATGAGGAATGAATGCCCTAAGCCTCCTTCAAGGTGCTATAACTGTAATCGAGATGGTCATGTTGCTCTCTATTGTCGTCAGAAGAATGTTACTCAATCTCAAGCTTCTGCGCCAGCTCAGGGTAGTAGGAGTTACCAGGGCAGGCAAACGTCGACACAATCACATCAGCAGACTTTAGGATCAGTCAGAGGTGGAGGAAGAGGTAATGGGGGTGGTACTTATAGTTCTGGAACAGATCAACACAGAGTGTTTGAGATGAGGAAGGCTGATGCGCCTAATGCTCCCACCACTACAGGTACGCTATGGATCTGCTCTCAGCCTGTTAGCATACTTTTTGATACTGGGGCTACCCACTCGTTTATATCTGATGTATGTGTAGAAAGACTTGGCCTTAGTTGTATTCATGATTGTCAGCCTTTTATCGTGGGTATGCCTGATGGGAGTAAGATAGTAGGGAACCGAGAGCTTAGAGATTGTCCAATCCGTATAGGTGATCGGGATTGGGCGTGTGATTTTCTTGTCATGGCATTGCACCATGATGATGTCATTCTTGGAATGGATTGGTTGGTAAGACACCAAGCAGTCATGGACTTAAAAGAACGTACAATTACAGTTACTGCAGAAGATGGAACTAAGCATGTATTTAGGGGTCGCCAACCTAACGAATCTGGGAAGTTGATCAATGCAATGGAAGCTTCCAAATTACTGAATCAAGGTTGCGTTGGCTATTGGTGCTATGTATTGCGTGACGGAAGTTCGGAGTCAAAGATAGGTGATATACCCGTAGTGCAAGAATATGTTGATGTATTTCCTGATGAGTTGCCCGGATTGCCACCACGCCGAGAGGTTGACTTCACTATTGATTTGGAGTCTGGGACGTCGCCTGTTTCAAGAGCACCATATAGGATGGCACCTGTTGAGATGCATGAGCTTAAGAAGCAGTTGGAGGAGTTGGCCGAGAAGGGGTATATTCGGCCAAGTGCGTCACCTTGGGGAGCACCTGTCTTGTTTGTAAGGAAGAAGGATGGCTCTATGCGACTATGCATCGACTATAGAGAGTTGAACAAGGTTACAGTCAAGAACAAGTATCCTCTTCCACGAATTGATGACTTGTTGGATCAGCTACATGGAGCCTCTGTCTTCTCCAAGATCGACTTAAGGTCAGGTTATCATCAGTTGAGAATCAAAGATGAAGATATTCCTAAGACTGCCTTCCGTACAAGGTATGGACATTACGAGTTTGTGGTGATGCCTTTTGGTTTGACTAATGCCCCTGCAGTCTTCATGGAGTTGATGAATCGGGTGTTTATAGAGTATTTGGATCAGTTTGTCGTTGTCTTCATCGATGATATTTTGATCTATTCTAAGAGTCAGGAAGAGCATGCTGAACATCTAAGATTGGTTTTGGGTCGGCTTAGAACGCACCGATTGTATGCCAAGCTCTCTAAGTGTGATTTTTGGATTTCAGAAGTTACTTTCCTTGGCCATGTCATCTCAGCGGAGGGTGTCAAGGTTGACCCTCAAAAGATTGAAGCAGTCTCTGCATGGCAACCACCTAAGAACGTCAAGGAGGTTAGGAGCTTTCTTGGTTTAGCAGGGTACTACAGGAGGTTTGTGGAAGGATTTTCTTGTATTGCTCAACCACTAACCAATCTTCTACGCAAGAGTAAGAAGTTTGAGTGGGATGATTCTTGTATGAGCAGCTTTGAGGAACTTAAGAAAAGGTTGACAACGGCGCCAATTTTGACCTTACCTCAGGGTACAGATGGATTTGCGGTGTATAGTGATGCATCAAGGCAAGGATTGGGATGCGTATTGATGCAGCATGGACGAGTCATTGCATATGCTTCACGTCAACTGAAGTCTCATGAGGCTAACTATCCAACACATGACCTAGAGCTTGCAGCTGTAGTTTTTGCACTAAAGATTTGGCGTCACTACCTTTACGGGGTAACTTGCCAAATTTTTACCGATCATAAGAGTTTAAAGTACATCTTTACGCAAAAGGAGTTAAATATGAGGCAAAGAAGATGGTTGGAGTGGATTAAGGATTATGATCTTGAGATCTTATATCATCCTGGGAAGGCTAATGTGGTGGCAGATGCTTTGAGCAGGAAGTCAGTTCAAGAGCAGATGCTCTCTCAGTTAACGGTACAACCAACATTGCAACAAGATTTGATTCGAGGTGGCATTGAAGTTATACTTTCAGGAGAAGAAAGTCAGCTAAACATGCTAGAAGTGCGATCATCATTGTTTGAGTCTATTAAGCAAGGGCAAGATAAGGATCCGTTGTTAGTTCGAGTACGAGAAGAGGTGATCCAAGGAAAAGCCCCAGGGTTTTTAGTGCACGAGGATGGAATTCTAAGGTTTAGAAACCGTCTTTGCGTTCCAGCTGATGAAGAGTTAAGAACAACTATTATGACTGAAGCTCACACAACCCCGTATTCTGTACATCCTGGTACTAGTAAGATGTACAAAGACCTGAAGCATCTTTATTGGTGGACTAACATGAAGAATGACGTTGCAGAGTTTGTTTCAAAGTGCTTGACTTGTCAGCAGGTCAAGATTGAGCATCAGAGGCCAACAGGAATGCTCCATCCACTTTCAATTCCTGAGTGGAAGTGGGAGGACATCTCCATGGACTTTGTTACTGGACTGCCAAGGACTAGGAGGGGTATGGATGCGATTTGGGTGATAGTTGACCGATTGACCAAGTCAGCTCACTTCCTTGGGATTCGAGAGACTTGGGGTCCTGAGAAGCTATCAGATATGTTTATTAGAGAGGTTGTGAGATTGCATGGTTCTCCAAAGACAATAGTGTCTGATCGGGATGGTCGCTTTGTATCGAGGTTCTGGAAATCAATTCATGCAGCACTTGGGACCCAGTTATGTTTCAGTACCGCCTACCATCCACAGACCGATGGTCAGTCGGAGAGGACTATTCAGACCTTAGAGGACATGTTGCGGGCTTGTGCACTTGATTGGAAAACAGATTGGGAAACTCAGTTACCGCTAGTAGAGTTTGCATACAACAACAGTTGGCATGCATCTATTCAGATGGCACCATATGAAGCGTTATACGGTCGACGTTGTCGCTCACCAATTTGTTGGGATGATAGAGCAGATTCCATCGGGACTGAGCCTGACATACTTCAGGAGACAAAGGAAAAGATCAAGCTGATTCGAGAGAGACTGTTGACCGCTCAGAGTCGACAAAAGTCGTATGCTGATAAACGAAGACGCCCTTTGGAGTTTGAAGTTGGTGATCATGTACTAGTCAAAGTGTCACCAACTCGAGGAGTTTTCCGCTTTGGGAAAAGGGGAAAACTAAGCCCAAGATATATAGGTCCTTTTGAGATCCTAGAAAGAGTCGGAGAACTCGCTTATCGTTTGGCCTTACCACCATCTTTGAGTAGAGTGCACAACGTTTTTCATGTATCTCAATTACGAAAGTATGTTTCTGATTCTAGACACATAATCAGTTATGAGGAGATTGAGATTGCTGATAACGTCACTTATGAAGAGCATCCTGTGGCAATTCTAGAGCGTCGATCGAAACAATTGAGGACAAAAGTAATACCATTGGTAAAGGTACAGTGGTCTCGTCATGGAGTTGAGGAAGCTACTTGGGAGACTGAGGATAGCATGCGAAAGCGTTATCCCGAGTTGTTTTCGTCTTAGTTTCGGGGACGAAACTCCTTTTGAGTGGGGGTGTATGTGATGACTCTAGTTACGGTAAGATATTTATAATTTTAGTTTACATAATAATTATTAAAATTTATCATTTAAGTATTTATTGGTTAGAAATAATTAACTATATATTTAAACTCTTTAATTAGCCCAATAGAAACTAAGTCCGTAGGGATCGGCCCGTATAGAAAGGATCTGTATATATATATATATATACTCTGTTGTTATAAGGATAGGCAGTTTAGATAACCTACCTCATACCGCCGTACTCGGAAAATTGCAGAGTTCTTCAAGTTACTGTGGTTAGCATTCTCCATTATAGTACCGTTCAATTTCCTTCTTCTTTCTTTGATTTAACATTACGGGAATGATTCGATATTTTGACTTCTTGAACAGTAGAAAAGATTGTTTATCAGTTTGATGGGAAACAGTAGGAATTATATTATACGGAGTACATATTATAAGAGCAGTATAGTAGGATAGTGGTATACAGAGTATACCATTCATAACCTGGTGAATCGTGTATACATGTGTCAGAGTAGAGTAACTATTATACTGTACCAAGTAAGTATATATTAAACTATGTAAAGCATGCATATTTTGTTCAGATCTAGACTTCTATAGCCTAGATAATAATTAGTTATTATGAAATTGGAGTAGGGGGTGGGGTACGTGTAAGGGTCTCGGATTTTCCGAGGTACGTTAAGGGTCTCAGAGATTATTTTCTGGGGTACGTTGTGCAGGGAACGTTCCAGGGTAAATGCCTAAGAGGATTTACTCCCTTTCCAGTTGCGGTTGGAAGGAAAATGATTGAGTTAAAAGATGTTTGTATGTGTAGTCGTCTTGCACTTGTTTAATTGTATCTAGCTGTTTTACACTCACGCATGAAATAATTAATTGAGTGTCTTGCTTGTTTAGTAGCTGACCCGTTGTGGCTGGCTCTGTTTCGACATCCAGGTACTAGTGCTGCACAGACCCAGGAGCAACATGATGGGATTGGTGCCAACCGACGTTAATTAGATAGCTTTGCTTTGGGAAATTGTTCTTCTTAAATTTTATTAGACCTTATTATAACAACTAGTTCCATGACTTGGTTTATTCAACATTAAGGTTTCATTATCTATTGAGGTTTTTATTGCACAATCCTTATTTATATACTCTAGCCTTGTGGATTCCGGGTGGGGTTCATGGCACTGTAACTCTTAGGTTTGGGGTGTTACAATGATGAACAATAATGTTCATCCTCCTTTGATTCCTTGTTTGACCAGGCTGCATTAGTGGAGCAGGCTGGTCAAATGTTGGGCTAAAGTTGGTTATGGGCCGAGGAGCCCAATTTCTATTCAACACCAGAATTGTTATACATTAAGCCCACGTGTATCTATATGTACATTTTGTACATGATACATATATGTACTTATACGTAGAGTTCCTAAATATATCGGCAGATTAAATAAAGCCCATGTGTATATAATATACGTACATGATATATATGTGTACTCGAACGTAGAATTAATTTCATAAAATATTATTAATTTAATAATTAATAATGTTTGGTCTATATTTTTAAGGGATATAATTTAGTGAGAAAATTATATCTAAATAGATATTGACTTTATCTTATTTATGTGTTGGGTAACGCATACGGAATCGGGATTCTAGAAGATCGAGCAAAGTAGACGAGGTTCTTACGCTATGTTCCGAATTCAAGCCTTCGTTCGTCAATAAGGCAAGTGGCGGTTCGCTCTTGCTTCTTTATTCCATGTTTTCCTTATTTAACAATTAATTCAAGCCTTTGTGTGTTATTGTGAATGACATGTATAAGTAGTTTAGGAGCGCTATATGCGTTGCGGGAGGCTAGCGGCTTCTTGATAATATAAGGGGATAGGATGAGAAATGCTCTATTGCCTCTTTGATTGGGTCATGACCGATCCGCTTATTCGGATATAAGAGGAGGTGCACTTAGCCAGTGCCATTATAAATTCATCCACGTATGTCCTGGAAAGGATGAGATGTGGTTTAAAAGCTTATAACGTGAATGTACGTTTTGGAAGTGAATAAGATAAGTGCAGATTGAGCACCTAATTAATATACGTCGGGCGAGGAGTACAACGTGGAAACCGCCCGGCCTCTTGATTAGTGACTATCTCTTCAATCTGGATTCACCTGTGTGGTGATTCACACAATATATGTGGTGAGGTTGATCGTTAGTTCATTATTCTAAGTTGGTTGTTTTAAACATATTGTGTGTAAATTAACTATAATGTTCCCAAATCATATTCTTCCCATAAGACTCAATCTTTTGGAGTCTTCTCTTGTTGCATATTCTAAACACATAAAACATTTGGTATGAGTCTCGAAGGTCCTTCACTTATCGGCTTTCACTAGAGAGTGTATGGTGCTACTAGACACGATTACAAGAACCTCACATAAATTCCACTTCTCTTTCATTAGACTAACCAACCGTTTCCTTTCCTTGCATGGTTGGCTGGTGTCTACCGTCCCATTACGGCACATCAGGCGGATCTGTGGTGTGAAGAGGAGTCAGACGTTACAGAAGACAGGATCGTTTTATTATTTAAATAAGGTTTGTTTAAGGATTTGGGATTAAGACATTTTATGTAATCTTTGAATTAAGTCTTCCGCTATTTTATTTAAGACTATATAAATACGCTTCCGCATTGTTAACGTTAAGTTATGACATAAACGTTTTATATTATTTCGAATTGTTTTGTATTTATGGTAACCGTGATAAGCCTTAGGTGGTTTCGGGCGGTTAAGTCCGGGATCACTAGCGGTAATATTCCCAAGTGATTTTGGGGGTGTTACAATTTGATTCAATTACGAAATCATTTTGTTGGAAGGAATTTTATTTTAGGATATGAAAATTTAGTATCGTTAGATATAAACATATGTGTTCGGATATCTTTGTTTATGATATGTTTTGTATTTACTCCTCTCTTGACAAGGTTTAAGGTCTTCCTTACAATAAATAAAATAAGGAGTTGCGTTAGAATTTAAAGTACGGATGGAAAGAGAAATCAAACACTCAAGTGAAGGAAAAGATGAACGAACAAGTTTGCCTAGAACTGTAATTTTGTATGTTGAACTTGATAATTCAATTTTTTTTGTACAAAACCCGGGGATAGAGGTTTTTATTTGATCAACTACTTGGTTGATTGGATTTTTCACTTGGAGAAACATGTCTAGTTATTTACATTAAACAATTTATTTATTTTATTGTCGAAATAACATACTTTAATTCGTTTGCCTATTGTACATCATTAAAACATATTAAATTTAATTAAGTTCAATAAAATGATTATAATATTGTAAAGCAGTAGTTTCTTACAGATATGTTCATCTTTTATGTCGAGTGATACAATCTTATTCTGCCAAAACACAAAAGAATATTCTCTTCTTATCAGAAAATAAAATTTTGATTTCTATTTGAGAGAACAATATCATGAAGTTTTCATATATAGAAACATATCCTACACATAATATTCTGAAGTAGAAAAATATCAACGAGATCATCCAAATAAAAAGAATTTAGATATTTTGCCTATTATATTTTTTTCCTTTATAGTGTTTTGTTAAAATCAAATAATCTAGCCACAAAAGTAAACCAGCTTAAAACAGAAGTAAATATTTTGAGGTTTGGTATTATACTTATAAATAATGGCCAGAACTGAAGTTTTTTCAGAAATTGAAAATTAATAGATCTTACATCAAGTGCAATGGAAGGAGTGAAGCATATTGTTGTGGCGAAATTCAAGGAAGGTGTTGTTTTTGAAGATGTAATTAAAGGCATGGAAAATCTTGTTTCTGAGATTGATTGTGTCTCATCCTTTGAATGGTCAGTTATCATTTGAATTTCTCGAAATCAAATAGTTATCATTGTTTTATCCAAAGCCTAGATATAATAAAAGAACAATCCATGTAATGAGGATACAAATATAACTATTGTAGTTGACTTAATAATTATAACTATATTGATATATATTGCATATGTAGGGGACAGAACATAGGAAGTCAAGAGAGGAGTCAAGGATTTACACATGCATTTCTGATGACATTCAAGAATCAAGAGGATTTTGCTGCTTTCATGGCACATCCAAACTGTGATGAGTTTTCTAAAGTCTTCACAGCAGTGTTTGAGAATGCTATTGTTCTTGATTTTCCATCTGTGTTGGTCAAGTCATAAACAGTTGTTTGACTTGATTTAAAGACAAGAATTATTAAAATAAATTATCATCTATTTTAAAGAATGAATACAAAGTTCTTTAAAATTTCTTTATTTATAAAACATTAAATTTATGTACTATAGTAGATGCATGTGGTTATGGGTTATATATAATGCAATTTTTTACATAATGCATCAATCCCGAACACACCTTTAGCCTAATACTATTAGATACACCCTTTTAAAACATTATAGTGTACTATTTCATCTGTTGTGTATGAAAAAACCCATTCCGGATGAATCTGGGTTTAATACATACGTTCTGATTAGTATTGACATATCCATTTCAAATCGGAAAAAAAATTCGATCACTTGAATGAATATAGGGTTCCGGAATAGAGGAACCGACCTCCTTTTTTTTGAAAAATGGAAATCTAATCCGCAATCCTATATTGCATTATCTTCCTCTTCATTATCCGTCTATGCAACACACAACCCCCAACGCACCCTTCTCCGCTTAGAGAATATTAATATCGTTATTACAAAAATAAGATCCTAAAATTTTGAATATAGAATGAAAAGATAAAAGTTAATTCGACAAGAAATGCCCGATAATAGGTTACATATCACCGAATTAATTTCTCACGCACATAATGATCAATATTGCAGCACACACAAACAGAGATGGTTCATATGCAAGTACAAAAAAATATAGTGCACAATGTAATATGTAATTCTTTGTCAAACAGAATGTTCCAAAAGTAAAACGTCACTCTCTTGGTTTTGCAAGTTTGGTAAATAACTTTTTGAAAAGCTCAAATATTACAATGCTCCCGATGAGGTTCGACAAAGGTAAAAACTTTACGAAACAAATGCAATTCTTTCTTGGTCATGTTAAGCATAAGAATAGAGTCACACTGCCTAAGTACATGGCGATGAGCATGATAGCGAATAATACGACGCCTATGATAAAATTGTCCCCCAATTTCCTCTTCTTTTTATATTTTCATGTTTTTTCTTATTAATTAGATATTCTTGTATTTTTACTTGTATTTTTTTGTTGCTTACTGGAAAAATTCATTATCTAATACAAAATTTAGTTGACTTTTAGCTTTTTTGTTCGATGAAAAAGTTCCGAGGTAAGGATTTGATCAAGAGTTTATAAATGTTTAAAAAAGACAATTAACTTCCCAGGAGTTTATCAAGTTTCTATCGATGATTTTATTAATGATAGGGAACTTTATGCAATTTAAGGTAATACCCAATTCTTGTTCTCCTGTACGGGTGAAATAGTGTTTTTCAAAGAACTTTCAAAATAACAATTTAAATCTGATTGTGTATTTGTGTTTATTACTATTTTGATTGTACGTGTTTTATTCATCGGGTTGTGATCACAAAAGAAGGGGAGTGGTAAGAACGAAATTTATTCCATCCTAATGTTTGTACCCCGTATTTGTATTCCTCTATATGAATTAGATTGATACTCATGTATACAAGATCTCTTTCTTTTCTTGGTTCGAGAGAAAACAGAGAACTAGGAAATTCAGCGTACTAGGGCGGTTATTAAAATCCCTATCCAGATATTGAAATCCTAAGATTTTACGATCTAAGTTTGGCGTGTGATATGGATCTATCATTAAAATCTATATGTGTCAAAATCCTGCTTAGTATCTTACGATTTTAAGATCTATTCGTAAGATCTTACATTTAAAGACGATTCTAAAGTTTAACTTGTACGAGCTACTAACACCTATTTTATAGCTCAACTTTCCATATTGTCACCCGTAGTATCTTACCGGTGTGTCTTTGGAAGTTTCGGTGTTGACAAGGGGTTAGCGTTTCTAAAGTCTTGGGAGTTACAATGTTCCTTCATGTTCCAGTGATGATAAACACTGTATTCTTAATTGTTGCGTTGTGACTAAGTTACAGTTAGAAAGTTCAAGTCAAAGAATGATAACACGCAACTAAGAGTGAAAGCAAAGGGAAAAGGAAACTTTAGTTCATTAACTCAAGGTAAAATGCGCAAGAATTTAAATTAATTTGTACCTATTTTCTTCTAAGGGCATTATTGTAATTAAATTTGCAATAGTTAAAATGAACATTTATTTAGCCAAATAAATTATGTGTCTTGTTTAAATTATTAGGACAATAATTTAAATTAATTTGTACCCTCAAATGAATGATTCTTCTAATGGGGTGTAAATTATTATTTTAGAGAAAGGTCAATCCTTAGCTAAATTCGGATGCCCATAATTAATTTAAAATTAAGTATGGGTCGATTTTGTAAATATCCTTATTTGAGGGTTGGAATTCACCCAAATTTAACCCAAATCAATCTTAGTGCACCCATCGTTTCCCGGTTCTTCTTTGAAATTTCAATCAAATCTCATTCTTTCTTTCCTTGTATTCCAACGCTCCTCCAAGCCATCATTTCTCCCGCATGGCAAGTCTTTAGGGTTGGGTTTTTGAGATCACCGCATATATATTTTACGTTCCCTCGTTCACTTTATTCACGCCTCCATTCAAGCCTCTGTTTTCTTTTCCCGTCAAGAACCGAGAGGCAAAACACCCACAAAACCATTCACTCCCCTTTCCTTTGTGTTCGTTTAATCACCTGCAAGTCGAGCATCCTTTCCTTCCTTCGTCTCCTTTGAACAGAGGCATATGTCTTCGTTTTTCTCTGTTTTGATTCGTTTTTGCTTTCAAGATTTGAACCAAAAATCTATGGTTTTTGTTTCAGTTTGAAGGCATCTAAGAGTTCTAACTCCAACGCTTACTCGCGTATAAATTCTGAGGCGAATCGGTTAAGTTTCGGTAAGATTTTAATACCGTTTCAATATCGTTTTCGATATTTATTCAAGGTCGTTAATACAAGTTTATTTGATCCTTTGATTCCAGGAGAGTCGTCGGGTTGATCTCGTTAAAAGACACTCAATCCCGAGTCGATCCGTCAAACTTTCGGTAAGTTTCGGTTTCGTTTTGATATCGTTTTCGATATTATTTCGGGATCGTTAAACCACGTTTTAATCTGGTTTCTTGTCTAGGACGTCTCGCCGAAGTTGCACAGTCCCCGCTGGAGGTCTCGCGTCGTTTCGCATCGCCGGAAGTTCGCCGGAAGAGTTCGGTGAGTCCCTGCACATTTCAGAAAGGGAGGGGATGATGAACAATAATGTTCATCCTCCTTTGATTCCTCGTTTGACCAGGCTGCATTAGTGGAGCAGGCTGGTCAAATGTTGGGCTAAAGTTGGTTATGGGCCGAGGAGCCCAATTTCTATTCAACACCAGAATTGTTATACATTAAGCCCACGTGTATGTATATGTACATTTTTTACATGATACATATATGTACTTATACGTAGAGTTCATAAATATATCGGCAGATTAAATATAGCCCATGTGTATATAATATACGTACATGATATATATGTGTACTCGAACGTAGAATTAATTTCATAAAATATTATTAATTTAATAATTAATAATGTTTGGTCTATATTTTTAAGGGATATAATTTAGTGAGAAAATTATATCTAAATAGATATTGACTTTATCTTATTTATGTGTTGGGTAACGCATACGGAATCGGGATTCTAGAAGATCGAGCAAAGTAGACGAGGTTCTTACGCTATGTTCAGAATTCAAGCCTTCGTTCGTCAATAAGGCAAGTGGCGGTTCGCTCTTGCTTCTTTATTCCATGTTTTCCTTATTTAACAATTAATTCAAGCCTTTGTGTGTTATTGTGAATGACATGTATAAGTAGTTTAGGAGCGCTATGCCTTGCGGGAGGCTAGCGGCTTCTTGATAATATAAGGGGATAGGATGAGAAATGCTCTATTGCCTCTTTGATTGCGTCATGACCGATCCGCTTATTCGGATATAAGAGGAGGTGCACTTAGCCAGTGCCATTATAAATTCGTCCACGTATGTCCTGGAAAGGATGAGATGTGGTTTAAAAGCTTATAACGTGAATGTACGTTTTGGAAGTGAATAAGATAAGTGCAGATTGAGCACCTAATTAATATACGTCGGGCGAGGAGTACAACGTGGAAACCGCCCGGCCTCTTGCTTAGTGACTATCTCTTCAATCTGGTTTCACATGTGTGGTGATTCACACAATATATGTGGTGAGGTTGATCGTTAGTTCATTATTCTAAGTTGGTTGTTTTAAACATATTGTGTGTAAATTAACTATAATGTTCCCAAATCATATTCTTCCCATAAGACTCAATCTTTTGGAGTCTTCTCTTGTTGCATATTCTAAACACATAAAACATTTGGTATGAGTCTCGAAGGTCCTTCACTTATCGGCTTTCACTCGAGAGTGTATGTGGCTACTAGACACGATTACAAGAACCTCACATAAATTCCACTTGTTTTTCATTAGACTAACCAACCGTTTCCTTTCCTTGCATGGTTGGCTTGTGTCTTCCATCCCATTACGGCACATCAGGCGGATCTGCGGTGTGAAGAGGAGTCAGACGTTACAGAAGACAGGATCGTTTTATTATTTAAATAAGGTTTGTTTAAGGATTTGGGATTAAGACAATTATGTAATCTTTGAATTAAGTCTTCCGCTATTTTATTTAAGACTATATAAATACGCTTCCGCATTGTCAACGTTAAGTTATGACATAAACGTTTTATATTATTTCGAATTGTTTTGTATTTATGGTAACCGTGATAAGCCTTAGGTGGTTTCTGTAATACCACCTTAGTTTCTGTTTCAGAAATTTTATTTTGATAAACATAATATGTATTTATAGATTATTTTGATAAAAGACGCAAGTATGTTTTATTTTCGCGATTCTTGAAATCTTATTGTCTCGCAAAACGTACATGATTTATGTACGACATCATAATTATTTTCGCAAGGATTAGTCCGATTTTTATATTTTTATAAAGTTAATATCTGTAATATCCTAATACTTATTAAGCGGACATTATTATAATATTTCCCGAGCTTAATTATATAAACCAACTTTCTTTTATCCGTTCATTATTAAGCCCCCGTTCACATAACTTAATTAAACTCATTTCCTTAACCTTTTAATTTTCCTTTCATTATATATGTCGGTTTACCATCTCATCTCATTAGTATATATATATATACTCCACTTAGCTCATTTATTAATATATTTTCCAAGACTTCACCATTAAGCTTAAGCCTCCTTCACTGCCACCGTTTTTTTTTAGCACACCATCTCCTACTCCTACCATTACTTATCTCCTTCACTCCTCCTCCATATTCTAGCTCATTTCTTCATCAAAACACAAGTTTTCCAAGGGGTTCATATCAAATTCAAGTGGTTATCTCAACTAAGGTAAGAATTTCTCTCTTTGGCTCTCCCTTGTCATGGTAAAATCTTCCTAGCTAATTCATGTGGCTGCCATGTTATGTTGATGTTGGATTTGAGTTCCTTATGTCAAAAGCATGCTATTGGTAAGGCAAGGAAGACATATTGGTATAAGAAAGCTCAAGGAAAGCTTGGTTTAGGTTTTCCCCAAAATTTCAAGAATTGTTCATGTGTATGTCAAGTCTGAATTTGTATGTCAATCATGAGTTATTAGAGGTGGTTTGATGATAATAGAAGCATGGATGGATTGGATTTGAGGTTTGGAGGTAAAACTAGTGAAGTTAGGGCTGAATTGTTCACTTCTGGAAATATCGTCCTCGTTCTGTATTTATGAAAAATTAAGGGACTGATTCAGTAAATAGAAGACTTTCATACGAGCGTCCGGAATTTTGCGGAATTCAATTCCGAGTTGTATAATGAAAGTTATGGCCAAAATCGTTTTGTATGCAGATTCGGGAATCTCGCCAAGTTGAGTTGAGTTAAGGTCACGTCTGAGGTGATAGCTCATCAGTTTCTTTACATTCGAGACTTGTCGAGGCAAGTTATTTGCGATTACTTACGTGATTGATATAAATATAGGCTATTGGATTATGCATGAAACCGTAAATGCATTACATATGAATAATGTTTGTTCCTTGACTTTGTATCTTGATATGCATTTGTATATGAAGTGATATTGGTAATTTGGTATTCTTCCATGATAGAATTAGTATTATTTGTGTGTAGACATCGTGGATATGTTTGTTTATGAAATACTCGTTTTATTGATTTCGTTGAAAAGTGACAACACTTGTGGATATGATTTGTGCGGGTAAGGATTGTTCCGACCCCCGCTTAGCATGTAAATGGTTTTTAAAATCATTCCTTGATCGCTTCCCGGTGTTCGGGTGGATCATGGAAGGTGCTTTACTTGTGTCGTGGTAGGGGGGGTTCGTCTAGCTAACGATACCGTGTCCCTCCGGCAGGTAAAGGTTTTTACCCATAGTTTTGGGTTAGAAGGTACCTTCGTGGCCAAGACAGGCTTGGTCATGTTTTCAAAAGCGTTTTCGTAAAAGTTCCTTCTTTTGGTTTACTATGTGATGTTGTATGTATAGTCTCTTACATACTTGTTTGCTTTGTAATGTACTTTGTGGTATCTGCTTATTCTAATTCCTTTATTTATGCTATTCTACGTAATTAATTTGCTTATATACTTGCTAGTCTGGTTGGAGACTAACCCCCATTTCGGTGGGGGAACTGGTTGTGTTTTTGACATGACCAGGTACGCAGGTAGTATCGGAGCGTGGAGGTGAACGTGCGACGTGATGCGACAGTTAGGATGGGTTTAATTTCTGCTGGTTTGTTTTTATGTGTGTGTTACTGTTTTGTTTTTTGTTTTTTTTGAAATGTCTTCTGGTGAGACTCGTGTTGGATGGTTGTGCTTGGTTGTACCAAGCTGGTTTTGACGGGTCGTTGTAGCGTTTGTGAACGCCGACCCATGTATATATGTTCTCTCTTTGGAAGTGGTTGTTTGAACCAGGTTTATCTTGTGATTGAAAGGTGCTAGTTTATGTCCTACAGGTTGAATATTTTTTTTTAGAAAGCCTAAGGGAATTTCTGCCGGAAATTCCTGGCGCTGTGACCCCCCATTAAGTGAAATTTTTTTGGGGCGTTACAGAAGTTGGTATCAGAGCCTAGGTTTCTATTTTTTGGGAATGGGTAATGTCAGCATCGCACACGTCGCATTGTCATCTCCAGGTGTAGTCTCTAAATCAATAAGTTCTTAAATATTACATATGTGTACAAGGTTATATGTCTATGTGTGCATGTTTGAATTAACATCTGGTTGTGCAGATGTCTGGTAGAGGTACCCGTGGCAGAGGTCGGCCTCGTAAGTTTCACGGGGTACCACCAGAGGTTTCTAGGGATAGCCACACAGATATACCCCCGATGGAGGACATAGAAAGTCAGATGGGTCCCAATCCAAGAGTGGCTGAAAGGAATGTCCCTCAACAGGTGCAACCCGAGGGTCCACGAGTAGTTCCTCCTATTTCTCCAGGTGCACCAGTACCGACTAGTATGCCAGCTGGAATTAATACTGAGCTGTACACTGCTCTTCAACAGATGATTGGGCAGGCGATGCAAGCAGCATATGCCCAAACAGTTCCTCCACAAGTACAAAATCAGCCGCCTTTAACTCCAGGAATACCTCCAAATGATAGAAGGAGGGATGTTGTTAGTATAGTAATGGCATTAGAGAAGCTGAAGCCACCAACTTATGATGGAACTGGGGAGCCAGTAGAAGTTGAACATTGGCTCAAGCAGATGGAAAAGCTCCTTGATAGAGTCGGGTGTCCAGTAGAGCAAAAAGTATCGAATGCTTCATTTTATCTTGCAAAAGATGCCGATGACTGGTGGGACACGGTTAAGCCTACAGAAGGAGTAATGAGTTGGGAGAATTTCAAGGAGAAGATTCATGCTAGGTTCTATCCAATGTCCCTCCAGAGACAGAAATACCAGGAGTTTTTACACCCACCTTCTCAAGGGATGCCAGTAGCACAAGCAAGCGTAAGATATCACCAGCTTCTTCGCTATGCATCAGCAGCGGTTCATAATGAGAGGGACAAAATCTTTTATTTTGAGCCCTGGATACCTCCGCGGGTCAGGACTTATATGTCGGGATGTTCATGTGCTACCTTGGAGGAATATTATGATAAGGCATTAGAAGTCGAGAGGAAACTTGAAGATGAGAAGCTCCTGACTTCAAGCTATAAGAAACAGAAGACTCAATCAACCCCCTTTGGTGCCAGAACTGATGTTCCAAGGAGATTCCCTCCTCAGGTAAAGACTGATCAAGCTTTCGGGTCTCAGGGTTTTCGTAATCAAGACAGAGTTCCACCTAAGGATTACCACTGCCATAACTGCAATAGCAATCAACATTATAAAGCTGATTGTCCAAGGGAGCCCAAGGAGTGTTACAATTGTGGCGAGAAGGGTCACCTTTCCATTTACTGTAGGAGAGAGAAGGCGAACCCTACCAGGTCACAGACTTCTGTAATGGGACCACGAGGACAGAGTCACCAACCTCGTCCAACACAATCATATTCTCAAAAACAACCCCGCCCAACTCCACCTCAATCTCAGCAATCTTCAGGAGGATCTAAGGCAAAGGGTCGTGTTTATGAAATGAGAACTGAAGAACCTAATGCATCTGTAGTTGCAGGTACGCTCCACATTCACTCTCAACCTGTGTGCATATTATTTGATACCGGTGCCACCCATTCTTTTATCTCTGAGACGTGTGTGAAAAGGCTCGGTCTTACTTGTGCTCTTGATTGTGAGTCTTTTATTGTTGGATTACCAAATGGTAGTAAGCTTGTGGGAAACCGTGAGTTTAGGAGTTGTCCCATTCGTATCGGTGATCAGGAGTGGGAAGCTGATTTGATTGAAATCAACTTACAACATTATGATGTGATTTTGGGTATGGACTGGCTTGTACATCATGGGGCGGTGATGGACCTGCGTAAGAGAACTGTCACACTCACCGCCAAGGATGGCTTAACGTTGTTGTTTCAGGGACGTGACCCTAGTAAAGTTGGGTTAATTATTAGTGCAATGGAAGCCTTGAAGCTATTAAGGAAGGGATGTCAAGGATACATGTGTTATGCCTTGGAAAAGGAAAAAGAAAAGCCTGAATTATCAGAAATTCCCATTGTTTGTGAATTCTCAGACGTATTCCCAGAAGATTTAATGGATCTACCTCCTCATAGAGATGTGGATTTTGCAATCGAGGTTGAGCAGGGAACGGCTCCAGTGTCTAGGGCGCCTTATAGAATGGCACCACCGGAAATGCTAGAACTGAAGAAGCAACTTGAAGAACTGATGGAGAAGGGATTCATTAGACCGAGTGCATCTCCGTGGGGTGCACCAGTGTTGTTCGTAAAAAAGAAGGATGGTTCCTTACGTCTCTGCATTGATTATAGAGAATTGAATAAGGTGACAATCAAGAATAAATATCCATTGCCTCGGATAGATGACCTATTAGATCAATTGCAGGGTGCAACTGTTTTCTCAAAAATTGATCTAAGATCAGGCTATCATCAGTTAAGGATTCGAGAAGAAGATATTGCTAAGACGGCATTCCGTACAAGGTATGGTCACTATGAGTTTGTGGTGATGCCGTTTGGACTAACTAATGCTCCAGCTGCATTCATGGAATTAATGAACCGTATTTTCATCCAATATTTGGACCAATTTGTCGTGGTCTTTATAGATGATATTCTGATTTACTCCCGAAGTAGAGAAGAGCATGTAGAGCATCTCAGAACAGTTCTCAGTATATTGAGGCAACAACGGTTGTTTGCTAAACTATCAAAGTGTGATTTCTGGATGACTGAAGTGGCATTCCTAGGTCACATAGTTTCTCATGAAGGAGTAAAGGTTGACCCACAGAAGATCCAAGCAGTAGCTGAATGGATGCCACCAAAGAATGTGAAGGAAGTAAGGAGTTTCTTAGGCTTGGCAGGATATTATCGTAGGTTTGTGGAAGGCTTTTCCAAGATCGCCCAACCACTCACTAATCTGTTACGAAAGGCAAAGAAGTTTGAATGGGACAAACAGTGTCAAGAGAGCTTTGCAGAGCTTAAGAAAAGACTTACCAGTGCACCAGTATTAGCATTACCCCAGGGAACTGAAGGCTTTGTTATATATAGTGACGCCTCGAAACAAGGCCTTGGTTGTGTTTTGATGCAACATGGTAGGGTAATCGCATACGCTTCCCGTCAATTAAAGACCCATGAAGTAAACTACCCTACTCATGATTTAGAACTTGCAGCTGTGATTTTTGCTTTGAAGATCTGGAGACATTATCTCTATGGGGCGAGTTGCCAGATTTACACTGACCATAAGAGTTTGAAGTATATCTTCACTCAGAAGGAATTGAACATGAGGCAGAGAAGATGGTTGGAGCTGTTGAAAGATTATGATATTGAGATATTATATCATCCAGGCAAAGCCAATGTGGTGGCCGACGCACTAAGTAGGAAGTCAACCCAAGAGACTATGATTGCATGCCTAACACTGCAACCAGAATTGCAGAGAGAATTGACTCGATATGAGATCGAGGTCAGGTTTCAGAAGAACCAAGGGCAACTTTATTTCTTGGAGATCGAATCATCTTTATTTGAGGCAATTAAGCAGAAGCAGGTTGATGACCTCATATTGAACAAGATCAAGGATGGCATCCTTCAAGGTAAGTCTCCGGGCTTTATTGTTCATGATGACGGGATCCTTAGGTTCAAGAACCGAATATGTGTGCCTGGAGACGATGAAATAAAGACCATGATTTTGAAAGAGGCCCATGCTTCGCCATATTCGATTCATCCTGGAGCTAATAAGATGTATAAGGACCTCAAAAAGAATTTCTGGTGGAGTAATATGAACAGAGAGGTCGCTGAATTTGTAGCTAAATGTCTTACATGTCAGCAAGTGAAGATTGAACATCAAAGACCGGCTGGAGAATTACAACCATTACCAATTCCAGAATGGAAATGGGACGATATATCTATGGACTTTGTGTCGGGATTGCCCCCAACGTCAAGAGGCATGGACACCATCTGGGTCATAGTAGACCGATTGACTAAATCTGCTCATTTTCTTCCTATTAAGAAAACGTGGGGACCAGATAGACTTGCTGAAGTATATATTCAAGAAATTGTACGTCTGCATGGTATTCCCAAGACTATAGTGTCTGATCGTGATGGACGCTTTGTGTCACATTTCTGGAAGTCACTACATGCAGCCATGGGAACTGAGTTGAGGTTCAGTACTGCTTTCCACCCACAAACTGACGGTCAAACGGAGAGAACTATACAAACTCTCGAGGACATTTTAAGAGCGTGTGTATTGGACTGGCCAGGTAAGTGGGAAGCTAAGTTACCATTGGTAGAATTTACTTATAATAACAGTTGGCACGCATCAATTGAAATGGCCCCGTATGAAGCCTTGTATGGTCGTAGATGTCGATCACCGCTATGCTGGGATGACTTATCAGAAACAAGCTTCACGAGCCCAGATATTTTAAGGAAGACACAAGAAGAAGTAGCCCTGATAAGGCAAAGGATGTTAACAGCACAAAGCCGTCAGAAATCTTATGCAGATATTCGTCGTAGACCACTGGAATTCAAAGTAGGTGACCATGTGTTTGTTCGCGTTTCACCTACTAAGGGCGTATTCAGATTTGGCAAGAAGGGCAAGCTAAGTCCTCGATATGTGGGTCCTTTTGAGATCTTGGATAAGGTTGGAGCATCAGCCTATCGGCTTGCCCTACCCCCAATTATGAGTCGGGTGCATAGTGTATTCCATGTTTCCCAGCTAAGGAAATATGTTCCCGACCCTTCCCATGTAATCAAGTATGAGGATATTGTGTTTGAGGGAGATTGCACGTATGAGGAGGAACCGATCAAAATACTTGCTTATGAAAAAAGGCAGTTGAGGAATAAAGTAATTCCGCTAGTGAAGGTGTTATGGTCAAAACATGGTACTGATGCAGCCACATGGGAGACAGAAGCCAGCATGCGAGAGAAATATCCAAACCTCTTTGAATCCTAGTTTCGAGGACGAAACTTTTTATAAGGGGGGTGGAGTGTAATACCACCTTAGTTTCTGTTTCAGAAATTTTATTTTGATAAACATAATATGTATTTATAGATTATTTTGATAAAAGACGCAAGTATGTTTTATTTTCGCGATTCTTGAAATCTTATTGTCTCGCAAAACGTACATGATTTATGTACGACATCATAATTATTTTCGCAAGGATTAGTCCGATTTTTATATTTTTATAAAGTTAATATATGTAATATCCTAATACTTATTAAGCGGACATTATTATAATATTTCCCGAGCTTAATTATATAAACCAACTTTCTTTTATCCGTTCATTATTAAGCCCCCGTTCACATAACTTAATTAAACTCATTTCCTTAACCTTTTAATTTTCCTTTCATTATATATGTCGGTTTACCATCTCATCTCATTAGTATATATATATATATACTCCACTTAGCTCATTTATTAATATATTTTCCAAGACTTCACCATTAAGCTTAAGCCTCCTTCACTGCCACCGTTTTTTTTTAGCACACCATCTCCTACTCCTACCATTACTTATCTCCTTCACTCCTCCTCCATATTCTAGCTCATTTCTTCATCAAAACACAAGTTTTCCAAGGGGTTCATATCAAAATCAAGTGGTTATCTCAACTAAGGTAAGAATTTCTCTCTTTGGCTCTCCCTTGTCATGGTAAAATCTTCCTAGCTAATTCATGTGGCTGCCATGTTATGTTGATGTTGGATTTGAGTTCCTTATGTCAAAAGCATGCTATTGGTAAGGCAAGGAAGACATATTGGTATAAGAAAGCTCAAGGAAAGCTTGGTTTAGGTTTTCCCCAAAATTTCAAGAATTGTTCATGTGTATGTCAAGTCTGAATTTGTATGTCAATCATGAGTTATTAGAGGTGGTTTGATGATAATAGAAGCATGGATGGATTGGATTTGAGGTTTGGAGGTAAAACTAGTGAAGTTAGGGCTGAATTGTTCACTTCTGGAAATATCGTCCTCGTTCTGTATTTATGAAAAATTAAGGGACTGATTCAGTAAATAGAGGACTTTCATACGAGCGTCCGGAATTTTGCGGAATTCAATTCCGAGTTGTATAATGAAAGTTATGGCCAAAATCGTTTTGTATGCAGATTTGGGAATCTCGCCAAGTTGAGTTGAGTTAAGGTCACGTCTGAGGTGATAGCTCATCAGTTTCTTTACATTCGAGACTTGTCGAGGCAAGTTATTTGCGATTACTTACGTGATTGATATAAATATAGGCTATTGGATTATGCATGAAACCGTAAATGCATTACATATGAATAATGTTTGTTCCTTGACTTTGTATCTTGATATGCATTTGTATATGAAGTGATATTGGTAATTTGGTATTCTTCCATGATAGAATTAGTATTATTTGTGTGTAGACATCGTGGATATGTTTGTTTATGAAATACTCGTTTTATTGATTTCGTTGAGAAGTGACAACACTTGTGGATATGATTTGTGCGGGTAAGGATTGTTCCGACCCCCGCTTAGCATGTAAATGGTTTTTAAAATCATTCCTTGATCGCTTCCCGGTGTTCGGGTGGATCATGGAAGGTGCTTTACTTGTGTCGTGGTAGGGGGGGTTCGTCTAGCTAACGATACCGTGTCCCTCCGGCAGGTAAAGGTTTTTACCCATAGTTTTGGGTTAGAAGGTACCTTCGTGGCCAAGACAGGCTTGGTCATGTTTTCAAAAGCGTTTTCGTAAAAGTTCCTTCTTTTGGTTTACTATGTGATGTTGTATGTATAGTCTCTTACATACTTGTTTGCTTTGTAATGTACTTTGTGGTATCTTCTTATTCTAATTCCTTTATTTATGCTATTCTACGTAATTAATTTGCTTATATACTTGCTAGTCTGGTTGGAGACTAACCCCCATTTCGGTGGGGGAACTGGTTGTGTTTTTGACATGACCAGGTACGCAGGTAGTATCGGAGCGTGGAGGTGAACGTGCGACGTGATGCGACAGTTAGGATGGGTATAATTTCTGCTGGTTTGTTTTTATGTGTGTGTTACTGTTTTGTTTTTTTTTTTTTTGAAATGTCTTCTGGTGAGACTCGTGTTGGATGGTTGTGCTTGGTTGTACCAAGCTGGTTTTGACGGGTCGTTTTAGCGTTTGTGAACGCCGACCCATGTATATATGTTCTCTCTTTGGAAGTGGTTGTTTGAACCAGGTTTATCTTGTGATTGAAAGCTGCTAGTTTATGTCCTACAGGTTGAATATTTTTTTTTAGAAAGCCTAAGGGAATTTCTGCCGGAAATTCCTGGCGCTGTGACCCCCCATTAAGTGAAATTTTTTTGGGGCGTTACAGTTTCGGGCGGTTAAGTCCGGGATCACTAGCGGTAATATTCCCAAGTGATTTTGGGGGTGTTACAATTTGATTCAATTACGAAATCATTTTGTTGGAAGGAATTTTATTTTAGGATATGAAAATTTAGTATCGTTAGATATAAACATATGTGTTTGGATATCTTTGTTTATGATATGTTTTGTATTTACTCCTCTCTTGATAAGGTTTAAGGTCTTCCTTACAATAAATAAAATAAGGAGTTGCGTTAGAATTTAAAGTACAGATGGAAAGAGAAATCAAACACTCAAGTGAAGGAAAAGATGAACGAACAAGTTTGCCTAGAACTGTAATTTTGTATGTTGAACTTGATAATTCAATTTTTTTTGTAAAAAACCCGGGGATAGAGGTTTTTATTTGATCAACTACTTGGTTGATTGGATTTTTCACTTGGAGAAACATGTCTAGTTATTTACATTAAACAATTTATTTATTTTATTGTCTAAATAACATACTTTAATTCGTTTGCCTATTGTACATCATTAAAACATATTAAATTTAATTAAGTTCAATAAAATGATTATAATATTGTTAAGCAGTAGTTTCTTACAGATATGTTCATCTTTTATGTCGAGTGATACAATCTTATTCTGCCAAAACACAAAAGAATATTCTCTTCTTATCAGAAAATAAAATTGTGATTTCTATTTGAGAGAACAATATCATGAAGTTTTCATATATAGAAACATATCCTACACATAATATTCTGAAGTAGAAAAATATCAACGAGATCATCCAAATTAAAAGAATTTAGATATTTTGCTTATTATATTTTTTCCTTTATAGTGTTTTGTTAAAATCAAATAATCTAGCCACAAAAGTAAACCAGCTTAAAACAGAAGTAAATATTTTGAGGTTTGGTATTATACTTATAAATAATGGCCAGAACTGAAGTTTTTTCAGAAATTGAAAATTAATAGATCTTACATTAAGTGCAATGGAAGGAGTGAAGCATATTGTTGTGGCGAAATTCAAGGAAGGTGTTGTGTTTGAAGATGTCATTAAAGGCATGGAAAATCTTGTTTCTGAGATTCATTGTGTCTCATCCTTTGAATGGTCAGTTATCATTTGAATTTCTCGAAATCAAATAGTTATCATTGTTTTATCCAAAGCCTAGATATAATAAAAGAACAATCCATGTAATGAGGATACAAATATAACTATTGTAGTTGACTTAATAATTATAACTATATTGATATATATTGCATATGTAGGGGACAGAACATAGGAAGTCAAGAGAGGAGTCAAGGATTTACACATGCATTTCTGATGACATTCAAGAATCAAGAGGATTTTGCTGCTTTCATGGCACATCCAAACCGTGATGAGTTTTCTAAAGTCTTCACAGCAGTGTTTGAGAATGCTATTGTTCTTGATTTTCCATCTGTGTTGGTCAAGTCATAAACAGTTGTTTGACTTGATTTAAAGACAAGAATTATTAAAATAAATTATCATCTATTTTAAAGAATGAATACAAAGTTCTTTAAAATTTCTTTATTTATAAAACATTAAATTTCCGTACTATAGCAGATGCATGTAGTTATGGGTTATATATAATGCAATTTTTTACATAATGCATCAATCCCGAACACACCTTTAGCCTAATACTATTAGATGCACCCTTTTAAAACATTATAGTGTACTATTTCATCTGTTGTGTATGAAAAAACCCATTCCGGATGAATCCGGGTTTAATACATACGTTCTGGATTAGTATTGACATATCCATTTCAAATCGGAAAAATAATTCGATCACTTGAATGAATATAGGGTTCCGGAATAGAGGAATCGACCTCCTTTTTTTTGAAAAATGGAAATCTAATCCGCAATCCTATATTGCATTATCTTCCTCTTCATTATCCGTCTACGCAACACACAACCCCCAACGCACCCTTCTCCGCTTAGAGAATATTAATATAGTTATTACAAAAATAAGATCCTAAAATTTTGAATATAGAATGAAAAGATAAAAGTTAATTCGACAAGAAATGCCCGATAATAGGTTACATATAACCGAATTAATTTCTCATGCACATAATGATCAATATTGCAGCACACACAAACAGAGATGGTTCATATGCAAGTACAACAAAATATAGTGCACAATGTAATATGTAATTCTTTGTCAAACAGAATGTTCCAAAAGTAAAACGTCACTCTCTTGGTTTTGCAAGTTTGGTAAATAACTTTTTGAAAAGCTCAAATATTACAATGCTCCCGATGAGGTTCGACAAAGGTAAAAACTTTACGAAACAAACGCAATTCTTTCTTGGTCATGTTAAGGATAAGAATAGAGTCACACTGCCTAAGTACATGGCGATGAGGATGATAGCGAATAATACGACGCCTATGATGAAATTGTCCCCCAATTTCCTCTTCTTTTTATATTTTCATGCTTTTTCTTATTAATTAGATATTCTTGTATTTTTACTTGTATTTTTTTGTTGCTTACTGGAAAAATTCATTATCTAATACAAAATTTAGTTGACTTTTAGCTTTTTTGTTCGATGAAAAAGTTCTGAGGTAAGGATTTATGATAGGGAACTTTATGCAATTTAAGGTAATAACCAATTCTTGTTCTCCTGTACGGGTGAAATAGTGTTTTTCAAAGAACTTTCAAAATAACAATTTAAATCTGATTGTGTATTTGTGTTTATTACTATTTTGATTGTACGTGTTTTATTCATCGGGTTGTGATCACAAAAGAAGGGGAGTGGTAAGAACGAAATTTATTCCATCCTAATGTTTGTACCCCGTATTTGTATGCCTCTATATGAATTAGATTGATACTCATGTATACAAGATCTCTTTCTTTTCTTGGTTCGAGTGAAAACAGAGAACTAGGAAATTAAGCGTACTAGGGCGGTTATTAAAATCCCTATCCAGATATTGAAATCCTATGATTTTACGATCTATGTTTGGCGTGTGATATGGATCTATCATTAAAATCTATATGTGTCAAAATCCTGCTTAGTATCTTACGATTTTAAGATCTATCCGTAAGATCTTACATTTAAATACGATTCTAAAGTTTAACTTGTACGAGCTACTAACACCTATTTTATAGCTCAACTTTCCATATTGTCACCCGTAGTATCTTACGGGTGTGTCTTTGGATGTCTCGGTGTTGACAAAGGGTTAGCGTTTCTAAAGTCTTGGGAGTTACAATGTTCCTTCATGTTCCAGTGATGATAAACACTCTATTCTTAATTGTTGCATTGTGACTAAGTTACAGTTAGAAAGTTCAAGTCAAAGAATGATAACACGCAATTAAGAGTGAAAGCAAAGGGAAAAGGAAACTTTAGTTCATTAACTCAAGGTAAAATGAGCAAGAACAAAGTTGAGGAACAACACACATCATTGGAAGACTAATAAATACTAAGCAGGTAACCGGATGTTGGTCAACACATGTAGTGAAACAAACTTTGCATGAAATTTGTGTAATATCCCTATTTTCTTCTAAGGGCATTATTGTAATTAAATTTGCAATAATTAAAATGGACATTTATTTAGCCAAATAAATTATGTGTCTTGTTTAAATTATTAGGACAATAATTTAAATTAATTTGTACCCTCAAATGAATGATTATTCTAATGGGGTGTAAATTATTATTTTAGAGAAAGGTCAATCCTTAGTTAAATTCGGATGCCCATAATTAATTTAAAATTAAGTACGGGTCGATTTTGTAAATATCCTTATTTGAGGGTTGGAATTCACCCAAATTTAACCCAAATCAATCTTAGTGCACCCATCGTTTCCCGGTTCTTCTTTGAAATTTCAATCAAATCTCATTCTTTCTTTCCTTGTATTCCAACGCTCCTCCAAGCCATCATTTCTCCCGCATGGAAAGTCTTTAGGGTTGGGTTTTGGAGATCACCGCATATATATTTTACGTTCCCTCGTTCACTTTATTCACGCCTCCATTCAAGCCTCTGTTTTCTTTCCCCGTCAAGAACCGAGAGGCAAAACACACACAAAACCATTCACTCCCCTTTCCTTTGTGTTCGTTTAATCACCTGCAAGTCGAGCATCCTTTCCTTCCTTCGTCTCCTTTGAACAGAGGCATACGTCTTCGTTTTTCTCTGTTTTGATTTGTTTTTGCTTTCAAGATTTGAACGGTTAAATCTATGGTTTTTGTTTCAGTTTGAAGGCATCTAAGAGTTCTAACTCCAACGCTTACTCGCGTATAAATTCTGAGGCGAATCGGTTAAGTTTCGGTAAGATTTTAATACCGTCTCAATCCCGAGTCGATCCGTCAAACTTTCGGTAGGTTTCGGTTTCGTTTTGATATCGTTTTCGATATTATTTCGGGATCGTTAAACCACGTTTTAATCCGGTTTCTTGTCTAGGACGTCTCGCCGAAGTTGCACAGTCCCCGCTGGAGGTCTCGCGTCGTTTCGCATCGCCGGAAGCTCGCCGGAAGAGTTCGGTGAGTCCCTGCAAATTTCGTAAGGGAGGGGATGATGAACAGTAATGTTCATCCTCCTTTGATTCCTCGTTTGACCAGGCTGCATTAGTGGAGCAGGCTGGTCAAATGTTGGGCTAAAGTTGGTTATGGGCCGAGGAGCCCAATTTCTATTCAACACCAGAATTGTTATACATTAAGCCCACGTGTATGTATATGTACATTTTGTACATGATACATATATGTACTTATACGTAGAGTTCATAAATATATCGGCAGGTTAAATAAAGCCCATGTGTATATAATATACGTACATGATATATATGTGTACTCGAATGTAGAATTAATTTCATAAAATATTATTAATTTAATAATTAATAATGTTTGGTCTATATTTTTAAGGGATATAATTTAGTGAGAAAATTATATCTAAATAGATATTGACTTTATCTTATTTATGTGTTGGGTAACGCATACGGAATCGGGATTCTAGAAGATCGAGCAAAGTAGACGAGGTTCTTACGCTATGTTCCGAATTCAAGCCTTCGTTCGTCAATAAGGCAAGTGGCGGTTCGCTCTTGCTTCTTTATTCCATGTTTTCCTTATTTAACAATTAATTCAAGCCTTTGTGTGTTATTGTGAATAATGACATGTATAAGTAGTTTATGTAATACCCGGTAATTTTCTAGTTTCGTGTTAAATTTTTTTTTATGCGACGATTAATAAATTTAATTAGCGGTTCCTGCTTATGTGTTTGATTTGAATTCTTTGGAATGTTTTAATAAATGTTTATGTGCTCTGAGTTGGATGTGTCGGGTTTTGCCCGTATGATGTATGATGACGTGCGTTTTACTAACTAGTTGTAGAAATTATTTTTCATGCTTCCGTAATTTATTAGGATACGTTTGGGTTGGTTTTAATTTATTTCCCCGTATCATATAGTGAGAATTTAACCCTAAGCTAAATAAACTTTATCCTTACTTTAATATACTTCCCTCCTTTACAAATTACATCTTCCTATACATTAAAACCCAACCCCTTGTACGTAGCTTTAATTGGGCCTCACCTCTCAACTCTTCCATCTTCATTTTTTCCCCCTTCACGCTGCACCTCCACATTCTTCCTCCTTTCTCTGGACTTCAGCCAGCAGCTCAGCCAGCAGCCCTTGTTCAGCCGCGCGCTCGACCAGCACCTCAGCCCGACCATGCTCGCGTCTTCTTCCTCTGCGCAGCAGCTCGCACTCTCCTTCTCTGCGCAGCAGCTGTGCAGCAGTTTGTGCAGCAGCTCGTGTGACAACAACCCACATCCCAACAGCAGCTCATGTGCAGCAGCTCGCGTTTTCTTGCTCTGCGCAGCAGCTCTTGCCTTGTGTGAGTTTTTCCCCAAATTTATGAACCCTAGCTTTTCAATTTTCGATTTTATGAGGAATAGAGGTCCTCCTAACCAATTGGGGAATAATAGCAATTAGTTGATGCATTGGTATGTGTAGGTTGATTGAGTTTGGAGATTGGAGGTAGAAGTAAGAGATTTGGGATATTTTGTGTGAATCTGAAATTTCTGGGAAAAATTCGTAATTTCTGAGAAGTTGTGGCTGACTTTTTAAGGTGAGAAATCTCCCTACGAGTATGAGGAATTTTACGGTTTTCGATTTGGATGTATATGTGATGAGATATGACGTTTTTCGTGAAGGTTCGACTTAGGCGACCGTTTCGTGAACTTTGCGACATCTTTATACGACAAACGGATTACTTGTGTTGAATCGTCGATTGAGGCAAGTTATTTGTGAGCGTTTGCGTGTCATAGTTTAAGTTTAGAATAATAGATTATGCATCTCATCAAACCATCAATTCTGCATGCATATAACTATATCAAATTATAATGTTAGGAACTCATCTTCTTGTTGTTGATTTGGTTGTCGTTGTTGATCTATTTCAGGAATTAATGCATTGGTTATTGTTGATGTGTTAGATCTTATCGTTCATGTTGACATCGTTGTTATTTTTGTTGCCTTGTTGTCTTTATTCGTTATGCCATGTTGTCATTGGATATGTTTGTTAAGTTTGGAAAATTGTTGTTATCGAGAATATAGACGTTGTCGTTGCATATGTTGTTGATTTGTGGTATTGGTTCATTGTGCCTTGTTCGGCTTCTTATGGACATACATTGGTCGTAGAAATTCTTATTATACTGAAAGATCTGTTGCGTGGAATGGTGATAATCGATTGAATTAAATGTATCGGTTGAATTATTGGTTGAGATGTTATACACAGGGTAAGGATCGTTCCAAGCCCCCGCATTATATTATGATGGTTTTATCCGAGATATATCCCTCGATTAGGGCTCTTCCCGGAGTCCGGGTTGAGTGGGTCGTGGGAGTTCCTTTACCAATATTGGGAAGGCCGGGTCACCTAGCTAGTGAGGCCGTTTCCGACCCGTTGGTAAAGTTTTGATACCCATAATATGGGTGAGAAGGTACCTTTGGATCCAAGACAGACTTGGACTTGTTTTCGAAACGGTTTTTCGTACTTTATGTTTTTCATTAGTTTTCTTTTGCATTGCTTGCTTGTATGTGCTTTTATGCTATTTGTGCGTGTGCTTGTGAATGATTGCTTTCCTGTTTTGAAATCTATGACTTCACTATAATTTGATTGATCAATCTGATAACTGTAAGTAAGGGTCGTCTAGTGATGATAGTTATATTGTAGTTTGGTATGGATAAGCGTATTGATTATACCAAGTGTCCTTAGGTATTTACTCATGTTGATCTTATGTTACGACTGGTTCATCTCTTAACCTTCTTCTTCATCTGTAAACCTTCTCGCATATCCGTCAGTATTAGAGTAGTGTCTTTGACTTGCTATTTTCCAATATAATCATGTCTGCTTGTCTGCACACTTATAGGTTTGCATATTCGTGACTCTGTGACTTTTTCTATTACATGTATTATTGCTCATATAATTTGCTAGTCTGGTTGGAGACTAACCCCCATTTCGGTGGGGGACTGGCTGTGTTTGTGCATGGTCAGGTATATGTTCAGTTCCAGAGCACGGAGGAGATAGGGCGACTTGATGCATTCTAGGATGGGTCTTTTGCAGACTTGATTTCTCTTTTGTAAACTGATGCTCTTGTCGAGCTGATCCCCTTTGTCCTTTCTTTTGATCCTAGCCTATGCTAACGACCTCTTCGGAATACGTCAGATTTTAGGTTTTACCTTGATATTTGATCATATGGCTGTGTTTGTATTCTAGTTCGTTTATCTTTACAGACTCTTTGGAACCCTTTTGTATCCGCTTTCGCCTTCATATTGATCTCTCGTATCCTATTTCTTGTTCACTAACCGCCTGAGGGGATTTCCATCTCGGGGATCCCTGGCACTGTAGCACCCTTGTATTTTGAGGCGTTACAGAAGTTGGTATCAGAGCCAAGTTTCGAAATTATTTTGGGGAAGGGGTAGAATTTGCATCATATGTCGCACTATGACCTCCTTGCTCACTTTAGTTGTTGATACTAGTATATATGTGTGTTCGGATCTATATTAGGAAGTACCTATAGATGGTAGGTAGAGGTAGAGGTGTTCCTAGTAGAGTTCGACCACGTAGGGGCCACCCGTGGATGGTGGAGGATAACCTTGCTTAAGTTCTTCAGGTTGAGAATGCTGACAGTCAAAGGGGTCATGAGCTCCAAAGAGGAGCAAGAGTTACCAACTTGATTCCAGTGATTTAAATTGAAATTCTTTTGAAGCTTCTGCAGTATGGATGCTGGATTTCCTTAGATGCTTCAACTGATGATCGGATAAGCTTTCAGTCATACTCTCTGTTGCATCCTCAACAAGTACCTCCATCTGTTGTAAACTGTTTGACACTAGTGCTACCCTTTCATTTATGTCCAAGGCATGTGTGACTACACTTGGTCTTACTTGTGGGCATGGTTACAAGTAATTTGGTAATCGTGAGTTTAGGAGTTATCTGGTTCGTATTGGGAATCAAGATTGGCTAGCAGACTTGATTGAGATTGGTTTAGTTCATTATGTCGTTTTGGGCATGATCACGTAAAAGGACTATTACTGTAACCACTGAGAATGGATCGGTGTATGTGTTTAAAGGTAGAGATCCCGCTAAGTCAAGGTCGGTATTAAGGTAATGGAAGCTGCGAGATTGATAACCAAGAGATGTCATAGATACTTGTGTTATGTTGTAGGAGATGATAAAGAGAAACCTAAATTGTCTGGGGTTGCATGTGAGTTTGAAGATGTGTTCCCGGATGATTTGCCGGGTTTTGCCTCCTCGCAGAGAGGTTGAATTTTCAATTGAGTTTGTACCGGGTACAACTCCTGTCTCTAAGGCCACGTAAAGGATGACGCCGCTAGAAATGCAGGAATTAGATAAACAAATAGAAGAGTTCATTGAGAAGGGCTATATTAGGCCAAGTGTGTCACCTTGGGGAGCACCTGTGCTGTTGTGAGGAAAAAGGATGGCTCCCTTCGACTCTGCGACGATTACAGAGAGTTCAATAAGGTGGAAATAGAGAACAAATACCCGTTGCCTCGGGTCGATGACATGTCAGATAAATTGCAAGGGGAAATTGTGTTCTCAAAGATCGATTCAAGATAGAGTTACCATCAATTTATGATTTGAGATGAAGATATTGCATAAACAACATTTCATACGAGGTACGGTCAATATGAATTTGTGGTGATGCCCTTTGGACTAACAAATGCCCCTGTTTTATTCATGGAGTTGATGAACGGGTATTCATAGAATACCTAGATAGGTTTGTCGTTGTGTTCATAGCTGATATTTTAGTCTATTCTAAGAATGAAGAGGAACATGTTGAGCATCTCTAGATTGTTCTCGAGTTGTTAAAGCAGCATAAGTTGTATGCTAAGTTATCCAAATGCGATTTCCGGATGACTGAGGTAGCTTTCCTTGGGCATATAGTTTCTGCAGAAGGGGTGATGGGTGACCCGCAGAAGAATCAAGGATGATCATGTTGGAAGCCTTCGAAAAATGTCAAGAAATCAAAGAAGTTTGATTGGGATCGTAATGTCAAGAAAGCCTTGATATACTCAAGAGAAAACTAGCTAGTGCCAAGGGGTTAGCGTTGCCTCAGAGAACTGATGGGTTTGTTGATTACAGTGATGCTTCAGCGCAAGGCCTTGGTTGAGTTATGATGCAACATGGAAGGGTTATCGCATATGCTTCCCACCAGTTGAAATCACATGAGAAAATTATCCAACCCATGACTTAGAAGTCAGAACTAGCAGCTGTGGTATTTGCTCTTAAGATATGAAGGAATTACCTTTTTGGGGTAACATGTTAAATTTATACTGACCACAAGAGCTTGAAATATATCTTTGAAGATGATAAAGGATTATGACATTGAGATTCTATACCACCCAAGCAAGTTTAATGTAGTCGCTAAAGTTCTCGCATGAGAAATTGATTGCATGTCTGACCTTATGACCAAAATTGCAAAGGGGGCTTGTGAGAAGTGGGATCGAGGTTCAATTTCAAAGGAATCAAGAAGAGCTTTTCATTTTGGAGACTGGGTCGTCATTATTAGACATGATAAGCTAAGGACATACATGTCAGGCCATACTTGTACTACCTTGGAAGAGTATTATAACAAGGCTCTGACAATTGAGAGGAGACTAGAGGATGAGAAATTCGTGACTCAGAGTTACAAGAAACTAAAGACTCAACTCACCTCTTCTGGTACTATAGGAGAAGGATTCAAATCATCTCCATCTCTAGCAAAGGCAAATCACACATCAGGATCTCAGGGATTTAGTGGACATCGAACACAACCACTAGAGGGCTATTGCTGCCATAATTGCCACAGTGACAAGCATTTCAGATCTGACTGTCCACATGAGAATAGGACTTGCCACAAGTGTGGAAATCCAGGCCATCTTGCAATCCATTGTAGGGGAGAAAAGGATATCCTTCTTATTCTCAGTCATCTGTTCCGGGTCCACGCGGATCAACTTATCAGCCTCACCCATCACAATCATATCTTCCATATCAATTCCTTCCAGTACTATCTCATACACAACAGTCTGCTGGAGGATCTAAGGGAAAAAGACAAGTGCACAAGATGAGGGTCGAGGAACCGACCACACCCAACAATACAGGTACACTCTTGATTCTAATCTCGGGTTGTCCATATACTTAAGTAAGGAGTTGTGCACTAAATTGCTTCTAAGGCTTGTGTGACTCGACTTGGTCTTTCTTACTTGCAAGATTGAGAGTTGTGAAATATTACAGTTGGTTAAAAAACTTCTGAGATTTTGACTGCCCTTGTTGCAGTAGAGTTTAGAACTAAATAGTTGACTTTGTTGAGATTAGTATAATGCATTCTGGTGGAGTTTGAGTTATGAGATGAGTTGTGTGGCTTGAACAGTATTAGATATACGTACGATAATTGCGAATGTGACAGTGGAGAGAGTCGTCTTCTTAGTTAGGGCTAAGTTTCGGGGTCGAAACTTCCTTTAAGGGGGAGATGATGTAATACCCGGTAATTTTCTAGTTTCGTGTTAAATTTTTTTTTATGCGACGATTAATAAATTTAATTAGCGGTGACTGCTTATGTGTTGGATTTGAATTCTTTGGAATGTTTTAATAAATGTTTATGTGCTCTGAGTTGGATGTGTCGGGTTTTGCCCGTATGATGTATGATGACGTGCGTTTTACTAACTAGTTGTAGAAATTATTTTTCATGCTTCCGTAATTTATTAGGATACGTTTGGGTTGGTTTTAATTTATTTCCCCGTATCATATAGTGAGAATTTAACCCTAAGCTAAATAAACCTTATCCTTACTTTAATATACTTCCCTCCTTTACAAATTACATCTTCCTATACATTAAAACCCAACCCCTTGTACGTAGCTTTAATTGGGCCTCACCTCTCAACTCTTCCATCTTCATTTTTTTTCCCCTTCACGCTGCACCTCCACATTCTTCCTCCTTTCTCTGGACTTCAGCCAGCAGCCCTTGTTCAGCCGCGCGCTCGACCAGCACCTCAGCCCGACCATGCTCGCGTCTTCTTCCTCTGCGCAGCAGCTCACACTCTCACACTCTCCTTCTCTGCGCAGCAGCTGTGCAGCAGTTTGTGCAGCAGTTTGTGCAGCAGCTCGTGTGACAACAACCCACATCCCAACAGCAGCTCATGTGCAGCAGCTCGCGTTTTCTTGCTCTGCGCAGCAGCTCTTGCCTTGTGTGAGTTTTTCCCCAAATTTATGAACCCTAGCTTTTCAATTTTCGATTTTATGAGGAATAGAGGTCCTCCTAACCAATTGGGGAATAATAGCAATTAGTTGATGCATTGGTATGTGTAGGTTGATTGAGTTTGGAGATTGGAGGTAGAAGTAAGAGATTTGGGATATTTGTGTGAATCTGAAATTTCTGGGAAAAATTCGTAATTTCTGAGAAGTTGTGGCTGACTTTTTAAGGTGAGAAATCTCCCTACGAGTATGAGGAATTTTACGGTTTTCTATTTGGATGTATATGTGATGAGATATGACGTTTTTCGTGAAGGTTCGACTTAGGCGACCGTTTCGTGAACTTTGCGACATCTTTATACGACAAACGGATTACTTGTGTTGAATCGTCGATTGAGGCAAGTTATTTGTGAGCGTTTGCGTGTCATAGTTTAAGTTTAGAATAATAGATTATGCATCTCATCAAACCATCAATTCTGTATGCATATAACTATATCAAATTATAATGTTAGGAACTCATCTTCTTGTTGTTGATTTGGTTGTCGTTGTTGATCTATTTCAGGAATTGATGCATTGGTTATTGTTGATGTGTTAGATCTTATCGTTCATGTTGACATCGTTGTTATTTTTGTTGCCTTGTTGTCTTTATTCGTTATGCCATGTTGTCATTGGATATGTTTGTTAAGTTTGGAAAATTGTTGTTATCGAGAATATAGACGTTGTCGTTGCATATGTTGTTGATTTGTGGTATTGGTTCATTGTGCCTTGTTCGGCTTCTTATGGACATACATTGGTCGTAGAAATTCTTATTATACTGAAAGATCTGTTGCGTGGAATGGTGATTATCGATTGAATTAAATGTATCGGTTGAATTATCGGTTGAGACGTTATACACAGGGTAAGGATCGTTCCGAGCCCCCGCATTATATTATGATGGTTTTATCCGAGATATATCCCTCGATTAGGGCTCTTCCCGGAGTCCGGGTTGAGTGGGTCGTGGGAGTTCCTTTACCAATATTGGGAAGGCCGGGTCACCTAGCTAGTGAGGCCGTTTCCGACCCGTTGGTAAAGTTTTGATACCCATAATATGGGTGAGAAGGTACCTTTGGATCCAAGACAGACTTGGACTTGTTTTCGAAACGGTTTTTCGTACTTTATGTTTTTCATTAGTTTTCTTTTGCATTGCTTGCTTGTATGTGCTTTTATGCTATTTGTGCGTGTGCTTGTGAATGATTGCTTTCCTGTTTTGAAATCTATGACTTCACTATAATTTGATTGATCAATCTGATAACTGTAAGTAAGGGTCGTCTAGTGATGATAGTTATATTGTAGTTTGGTATGGATAAGCGTATTGATTATACCAAGTGTCCTTAGGTATTTACTCATGTTGATCTTATGTTACGACTGGTTCATCTCTTAACCTTCTTCTTCATCTGTAAACCTTCTCGCATATCCGTCAGTATTAGAGTAGTGTCTTTGACTTGCTATTTTCCAATATAATCATGTCTGCTTGTCTGCACACTTATAGGTTTGCATATTCGTGACTCTGTGACTTTTTCTATTACATGTATTATTGCTCATATAATTTGCTAGTCTGGTTGGAGACTAACCCCCATTTCGGTGGGGGACTGGCTGTGTTTGTGCATGGTCAGGTATATGTTCAGTTCCAGAGCACGGAGGAGATAGGGCGACTTGATGCATTCTAGGATGGGTCTTTTGCAGACTTGATTTCTCTTTTGTAAACTGATGCTCTTGTCGAGCTGATCCCCTTTGTCCTTTCTTTTGATCCTAGCCTATGCTAACGACCTCTTCGGAATACGTCAGATTTTAGGTTTTACCTTGATACTTGATCATATGGTTGTGTTTGTATTCTAGTTCGTTTATCTTTACAGACTCTTTGGAACCCTTTTGTATCCGCTTTCGCCTTCATATTGATCTCTCGTATCCTATTTCTTGTTCACTAACCGCCTGAGGGGATTTCCATCTCGGGGATCCCTGGCACTGTAGCACCCTTGTATTTCGGGGCGTTACAGTTTAGGAGCGCTATATGCCTTGCGGGAGGCTAGCGGCTTCTTTATAATATACGGGGATAGGATGAGAAATGCTCTATTGCCTCTTTGATTGGGTCATGACCGATCCGCTTATTCGGATATAAGAGGAGGTGCACTTAGCCAGTGCCATTATAAATTCGTCCACGTATGTCCTGGAAAGGATGAGATGTGGTTTAAAAGCTTATAACGTGAATGTACGTTTTGGAAGTGAATAAGATAAGTGCAGATTGAGCACCTAATTAATATACGTCGGGCGAGGAGTACAACGTGGAAACCGCCCGGCCTCTTGCTTAGTGACTATCTCTTCAATCTGGATTCACATGTGTGGTGATTCACACAATATATGTGGTGAGGTTGATCGTTAGTTCATTATTCTAAGTTGGTTGTTTTAAACATATTGTGTGTAAATTAACTATAATGTTCCCAAATCATATTCTTCCCATAAGACTCAATCTTTTGGAGTCTTCTCTTGTTGCATATTCTAAACACATAAAACATTTGGTATGAGTCTCGAACGTCCTTCACTTATCGGCTTTCACTCGAGTGTGTATGTGGCTACTAGACACGATTACAAGAACCTCACATAAATTCCACTTGTTTTTCATTAGACTAACCAACCGTTTCCTTTCCTTGCATGGTTGGCTTGTGTCTTCCGTCCCATTACGGCACATCAGGCGGATCTGCGGTGTGAAGAGGAGTCAGACGTTACAGAAGACAAGATCGTTTTATTATATAAATAAGGTTTGTTTAAGGATTTGGGATTAAGACATTTTATGTAATCTTTGAATTAAGTATTCCGCTATTTTATTTAAGACTATATAAATACGCTTCCGCATTGTTAACGTTAAGTTATGACATAAACGTTTTATATTATTTCGAATTGTTTTGTATTTATGGTAACCGTGATAAGCCTTAGGTGGTTTCGGGCGGTTCAGTCCGGGATCACTAGCGGTAATATTCCCAAGTGATTTTGGGGGTGTTACAATTTGATTCAATTACGAAATCATTTTGTTGGAAGGAATTTTATTTTAGGATATGAAAATTTAGTATCGTTAGATATAAACATATGTGTTCGGATATCTTTGTTTATGATATGTTTTGTATTTACTCCTCTCTTGATAAGGTTTAAGGTCTTCCTTACAATAAATAAAATAAGGAGTTGCGTTAGAATTTAAAGTACGGATGGAAAGAGAAATCAAACACTCAAGTGAAGGAAAAGATGAACGAACAAGTTTGCCTAGAACTGTAATTTTGTATGTTGAACTTGATAATTCAATTTTTTTTGTAAAAAACCCGGGGATAGAGGTTTTTATTTGATCAACTACTTGGTTGATTGGATTTTTCACTTGGAGAAACATGTCTAGTTATTTACATTAAACAATTTATTTATTTTATTGTCGAAATAACATACTTTAATTCGTTTGCCTATTGTACATCATTAAAACATATTAAATTTAATTAAGTTCAATAAAATGATTATAATATTGTTAAGCAGTAGTTTCTTACAGATATGTTCATCTTTTATGTCGAGTGATACAATCTTATTCTGCCAAAACACAAAAGAATATTCTCTTCTTATCAGAAAATAAAATTTTGATTTCTATTTGAGAGAACAATATCATGAAGTTTTCATATATAGAAACATATCCTACACATAATATTCTGAAGTAGAAAAATATCAACGAGATCATCCAAATTAAAAGAATTTAGATATTTTGCTTATTATATTTTTTCCTTTATAGTGTTTTGTTAAAATCAAATAATCTAGCCACAAAAGTAAACCAGCTTAAAACAGAAGTAAATATTTTGAGGTTTGGTATTATACTTATAAATAATGGCCAGAACTGAAGTTTTTTCAGAAATTGAAAATTAATAGATCTTACATCAAGTGCAATGGAAGGAGTGAAGCATATTGTTGTGGCGAAATTCAAGGAAGGTGTTGTGTTTGAAGATGTCATTAAAGGCATGGAAAATCTTGTTTCTGAGATTCATTGTGTCTCATCCTTTGAATGGTCAGTTATCATTTGAATTTCTCGAAATCAAATAGTTATCATTGTTTTATCCAAAGCCTAGATATAATAAAAGAACAATCCATGTAATGAGGATACAAATATAACTATTGTAGTTGACTTAATAATTATAACTATATTGATATATATTGCATATGTAGGGGACAGAACATAGGAAGTCAAGAGAGGAGTCAAGGATTTACACATGCATTTCTGATGACATTCAAGAATCAAGAGGATTTTGCTGCTTTCATGGCACATCCAAACCGTGATGAGTTTTCTAAAGTCTTCACAGCAGTGTTTGAGAATGCTATTGTTCTTGATTTTCCATCTGTGTTGGTCAAGTCATAAACAGTTGTTTGACTTGATTTAAAGACAAGAATTATTAAAATAAATTATCATCTATTTTAAAGAATGAATACAAAGTTCTTTAAAATTTCTTTATTTATAAAACATTAAATTTCCGTACTATAGCAGATGCATGTGGTTATGGGTTATATATAATGCAATTTTTTATATAATGCATCAATCCCGAACACACCTTTAGCCTAATACTATTAGATGCACCCTTTTAAAACATTATAGTGTACTATTTCATCTGTTGTGTATGAAAAAACCCATTCCGGATGAATCCGGGTTTAATACATACGTTCTGGATTAGTATTGACATATCCATTTCAAATCAGAAAAATAATTCGATCACTTGAATGAATATAGGGTTCCGGAATAGAGGAATCGACCTCCTTTTTTTTGAAAAATGGAAATCTAATCCGCAATCCTATATTGCATTATCTTCCTCTTCATTATCCGTCTACGCAACACACAACCCCCAACGCACCCTTCTCCGCTTAGAGAATATTAATATCGTTATTACAAAAATAAGATCCTAAAATTTTGAATATAGAATGAAAAGATAAAAGTTAATTCGACAAGAAATGCCCGATAATAGGTTACATATCACCGAATTAATTTCTCATGCACATAATGATCAATATTGCAGCACACACAAACAGAGATGGTTCATATGCAAGTACAACAAAATATATTGCACAATGTAATATGTAATTATTTGTCAAACAGAATGTTCCAAAAGTAAAACGTCACTCTCTTGGTTTTGCAAGTTTGGTAAATAACTTTTTGAAAAGCTCAAATATTACAATGCTCCCGATGAGGTTCGACAAAGGTAAAAACTTTACGAAACAAACGCAATTCTTTCTTGGTCATGTTAAGGATAAGAATAGAGTCACACTGCCTAAGTACATGGCGATGAGGATGATAGCGAATAATACGACGCCTATGATGAAATTGTCCCCCAATTTCCTCTTCTTTTTATATTTTCATGTTTTTTCTTATTAATTAGATATTCTTGTATTTTTACTTGTATTTTTTTGTTGCTTACTGGAAAAATTCATTATCTAATACAAAATTTAGTTGACGTTTAGCTTTTTTGTTCGATGAAAAAGTTCCGAGGTAAGGATTTGATCAAGAGTTTATAAATGTTTAAAAAAGACAATTAACTTCCCAGGAGTTTATCAAGTTTTTATCGATGATTTTATTAATGATAGGGAACTTTATGCAATTTAAGGTAATACCCAATTCTTGTTCTCCTGTACGGGTGAAATAGTGTTTTTCAAAGAACTTTCAAAATAACAATTTAAATCTGATTGTGTATTTGTGTTTATTACTATTTTGATTGTACGTGTTTTATTCATCGGGTTGTGATCACAAAAGAAGGGGAGTGGTAAGAACGAAATTTATTCCATCCTAATGTTTGTACCCCGTATTTGTATGCCTCTATATGAATTAGATTGATACTCATGTATACAAGATCTCTTTCTTTTCTTGGTTCGAGTGAAAACAGAGAACTAGGAAATTAAGCGTACTAGGGCGGTTATTAAAATCCCTATCCAGATATTGAAATCCTAAGATTTTACGATCTAAGTTTGGCGTGTGATATGGATCTATCATTAAAATCTATATGTGTCAAAATCCTGCTTAGTATCTTACGATTTTAAGATCTATCCGTAAGATCTTACATTTAAATACGATTCTAAAGTTTAACTTGTACGAGCTATTAACACCTATTTTATAGCTCAACTTTCCATATTGTCACCCGTAGTATCTTACGGGTGTGTCTTTGGAAGTTCTGGTGTTGACAAGGGGTTAGCGTTTCTAAAGTCTTGGGAGTTACAATGTTCCTTCATGTTCCAGTGATGATAAACACTCTATTCTTAATTGTTGCGTTGTGACTAAGTTACAGTTAGAAAGTTCAAGTCAAAGAATGATAACACGCAATTAAGAGTGAAAGCAAAGGGAAAAGGAAACTTTAGTTCATTAACTCAAGCTAAAATGCGCAAGAACAAAGTTGAGGAACAACACACATCATTGGAAGACTAATAAATACTAAGCAGGTAACCGGATGTTGGTCAACACATGTAGTGAAACAAACTTTGCATGAAATTTGTGTAATATCCCTATTTTCTTCTAAGGGCATTATTGTAATTAAATTTGCCATAATTAAAATGGACATTTATTTAGCCAAATAAATTATGTGTCTTGTTTAAATTATTAGGACAATAATTTAAATTAATTTGTACCCTCAAATGAATGATTATTCTAATGGGGTGTAAATTATTATTTTAGAGAAAGGTCAATCCTTAGCTAAATTTGGATGCCCATAATTAATTTAAAATTAAGTACGGGTCGATTTTGTAAATATCCTTATTTGAGGGTTGGAATTCACCCAAATTTAACCAAATCAATCTTAGTGCACCCATCGTTTCCCGGTTCTTCTTTGAAATTTCAATCAAATCTCATTCTTTCTTTCCTTGTATTCCAACGCTCCTCCAAGCCATCATTTCTCCCGCATGGCAAGTCTTTAGGGTTGGGTTTTTGAGATCACCGCATATATATTTTACGTTCCTTCGTTCACTTTATTCACGCCTCCATTCAAGCCTCTGTTTTCTTTTCCCGTCAAGAACCGAGAGGCAAAACACCCACAAAACCATTCACTCCCCTTTCCTTTGTGTTCGTTTAATCACCTGCAAGTCGAGCATCCTTTCCTTCCTTCGTCTCCTTTGAACAGAGGCATACGTCTTCGTTTTTCTCTGTTTTGATTCGTTTTTGCTTTCAAGATTTGAACCAAAAATCTATGGTTTTTGTTTCAGTTTGAAGGCATCTAAGAGTTCTAACTCCAACGCTTACTCGCGTATAAATTCTGAGGCGAATCGGTTAAGTTTCGGTAAGATTTTAATACCGTTTCAATATCGTTTTTGATATTTATTCAAGGTCGTTAATACAAGTTTATTCGATCCTTTGATTCCAGGAGAGTCATCGGCTTGATCTCGTTAACAGACTCTCAATCCCGAGTCGATCCGTCAAACTTTCGGTAAGTTTCGGTTTCGTTTTGATATCGTTTTCGATATTATTTCGGGATCGTTAAACCACGTTTTAATCCGGTTTCTGGTCTAGGACATCTTGCCGAAGTTGCACAGTCCCCGCTAGAGGTCTCGCGTCGTTTCGCATCGCCGGAAGCTCGCCGGAAGAGTTCGGTGAGTCCCTGCAAATTTCGTAAGGGAGGGGATGATGAACAGTAATGTTCATCCTCCTTTGATTCCTCGTTTGACCAGGCTGCATTAGTGGAGCAGGCTGGTCAAATGTTGGGCTAAAGTTGGTTATGGGCCGAGGAGCCCAATTTCTATTCAACACCAGAATTGTTATACATTAAGCCCACGTGTATGTATATGTACATTTTGTACATGATACATATATGTACTTATACGTAGAGTTCATAAATATATCGGCAGATTAAATAAAGCCCATGTGTATATAATATACGTACATGATATATATGTGTACTCGAACGTAGAATTAATTTCATAAAATATTATTAATTTAATAATTAATAATGTTTGGTCTATATTTTTAAGGGATATAATTTAGTGAGAAAATTATATCTAAATAGATATTGACTTTATCTTATTTATGTGTTGGGTAACGCATACGGAATCGAGATTCTAGAAGATCGAGCAAAGTAGACGAGGTTCTTACGCTATGTTCCGAATTCAAGCCTTCGTTCGTCAATAAGGCAAGTGGCGGTTCGCTCTTGCTTCTTTATTCCATGTTTTCCTTATTTAACAATTAATTCAAGCCTTTGTGTGTTATTGTGAATGACATGTATAAGTAGTTTAGGAGCGCTATATGCCTTGCGGGAGGCTAGCGGCTTCTTGATAATATAAGGGGATAGGATGAGAAATGCTCTATTGCCTCTTTGATTGGGTCATGACCGATCCGCTTATTCGGATATAAGCGGAGGTGCACTTAGCCAGTGCCATTATAAATTCGTCCACGTATGTCCTGGAAAGGATGAGATGTGGTTTAAAAGCTTATAACGTGAATGTACATTTTGGAAGTGAATAAGATAAGTGCAGATTGAGCACCTAATTAATATACGTCGGGCGAGCAGTACAACGTGGAAACCGCCCGGCCTCTTGCTTAGTGACTATCTCTTCAATCTGGATTCACATGTGTGGTGATTCACACAATATATGTGGTGAGGTTGATCGTTAGTTCATTATTCTAAGTTGGTTGTTTTAAACATATTGTGTGTAAATTAACTATAATGTTTCCAAATCATATTCTTCCCATAAGACTCAATCTTTTGGAGTCTTCTCTTGTTGCATATTCTAAACACATAAAACATTTGGTATGAGTCTCGAACGTCCTTCACTTATCGGCTTTCACTCGAGAGTGTATGTGGCTACTAGACACGATTACAAGAACCTCACATAAATTCCACTTGTCTTTCATTAGACTAACCAACCGTTTCCTTTCCTTGCATGGTTGGTTGGTGTCTTCCGTCCCATTATGGCACATCAGGCGGATCTGTGGTGTGAAGAGGAGTCAGACGTTACAGAAGACAAGATCGTTTTATTATTTAAATAAGGTTTGTTTAAGGATTTGGGATTAAGACATTTTATGTAATCTTTGAATTAAGTCTTCCGCTATTTTATTTAAGACTATATAAATACGCTTCCGCATTGTTAACGTTAAGTTATGGCATAAACGTTTTATATTATTTCAAATTGTTTTGTATTTATGGTAACCGTGATAAGCCTTAGGTGGTTTCGGGCGGTTAAGTCAGGGATCACTAGCGGTAATATTCCCAAGTGATTTTGGGGGTGTTACAATTTGATACAATTACGAAATCATTTTGTTGGAAGGAATTTTATTTTAGGATATGAAAATTTAGTATCGTTAGATATAAACATATGTGTTCGGATATCTTTGTTTATGATATGTTTTGTATTTACTCCTCTCTTGATAAGGTTTAAGGTCTTCCTTACAATAAATAAAATAAGGAGTTGCGTTAGAATTTAAAATACGGATGGAAAGAGAAATCAAACACTCAAGTGAAGGAAAAGATGAACGAACAAGTTTGCCTAGAACTGTAATTTTGTATGTTGAACTTGATAATTCAATTTTTTTTGTAAAAAACCCGAGGATAGAGGTTTTTATTTGATCAACTACTTGGTTGATTGGATTTTTCACTTGGAGAAACATGTCTAGTTATTTACATTAAACAATTTATTTATTTTATTATCGAAATAACATACTTTAATTCGTTTGCCTATTGTACATCATTAAAACATATTAAATTTAATTAAGTTCAATAAAATGATTATAATATTGTTAAGCAGTAGTTTCTTACAGATATGTTCATCTTTTATGTCGAGTGATACAATCTTATTCTGCCAAAACACAAAAGAATATTCTCTTCTTATCAGAAAATAAAATTTTGATTTCTATTTGAGAGAACAATATCATGAAGTTTTCATATATAGAAACATATCCTACACATAATATTCTGAAGTAGAAAAATATCAACGAGATCATCCAAATTAAAAGAATTTAGATATTTTGCTTATTATATTTTTTCCTTTATAGTGTTTTGTTAAAATCAAATAATCTAGCCACAAAAGTAAACCAGCTTAAAACAGAAGTAAATATTTTGAGGTTTGGTATTATACTTATAAATAATGGCCAGAACTGAAGTTTTTTCAGAAATTGAAAATTAATCGATCTTACATCAAGTGCAATGGAAGGAGTGAAGCATATTGTTGTGGCGAAATTCAAGGAAGGTGTTGTGTTTGAAGATGTCATTAAAGGCATGGAAAATCTTGTTTCTGAGATTGATTGTGTCTCATCCTTTGAATGGTCAGTTATCATTTGAATTTCTCGAAATCAAATAGTTATCATTGTTTTATCCAAAGCCTAGATATAATAAAAGAACAATCCATGTAATGAGGATACAAATATAACTATTGTAGTTGACTTAATAATTATAACTATATTGATATATATTGCATATGTAGGGGACAGAACATAGGAAGTCAAGAGAGGAGTCAAGGATTTACACATGCATTTCTGATGACATTCAAGAATCAAGAGGATTTTGCTGCTTTCATGGCACATCCAAACCGTGATGAGTTTTCTAAAGTCTTCACAGCAGTGTTTGAGAATGCTATTGTTCTTGATTTTCCATCTGTGTTGGTCAAGTCATAAACAATTGTTTGACTTGATTTAAAGACAAGAATTATTAAAATAAATTATCATCTATTTTAAAGAATGAATACAAAGTTCTTTAAAATTTCTTTATTTATAAAACATTAAATTTCCGTACTATAGCAGATGCATGTGGTTATGGGTTATATATAATGCAATTTTTTACATAATGCATCAATCCCGAAAACACCTTTAGCCTAATACTATTAGATGCACCCTTTTAAAACATTATAGTGTACTATTTCATCTGTTGTGTATGAAAAAACCCATTCTGGATGAATCCGGGTTTAATACATACGTTCTGGATTAGTATTGACATATCCATTTCAAATCGGAAAAATAATTCGATCACTTGAATGAATATAGGGTTCCGGAATAGAGGAATCAAGCTCCTTTTTTTTGAAAAATGGAAATCTAATCCGCAATCCTATATTGCATTATCTTCCTCTTCATTATCCGTCTACCTAACACATAACCACCAACGCATCCTTCTCCGCTTAGAGAATATTAATATCGTTATTACAAAAATAAGATCCTAAAATTTTGAATATAGAATGAAAAGATAAAAGTTAATTCGACAAGAAATGCCCGATAATAGGTTACATATCACCGAATTAATTTCTCATGCACATAATGATCAATATTGCAGCACACACAAACAAAGATGGTTCATATGCAAGTACAACAAAATATAGTGCACAATGTAATATGTAATTCTTTGTCAAACAGAATGTTCCAAAAGTAAAACGTCACTCTCTTGGTTTTGCAAGTTTGGTAAATAACTTTTTGAAAAGCTCAAATATTACAATGCTCCCGATGAGGTTCGACAAAGGTAAAAACTTTACGAAACAAACGCAATTCTTTCTTGGTCATGTTAAGGATAAGAATAGAGTCACACTGCCTAAGTACATGGCGATGAGGATGATAGCGAATAATACGACGCCTATGATGAAATTGTCCCCCAATTTCCTCTTCTTTTTATATTTTCATGTTTTTTCTTATTAATTAGATATTCTTGTATTTTTACTTGTATTTTTTTGTTTCTTACTGGAAAAAATCATTATCTAATACAAAATTTAGTTGACTTTTAGCTTTTTTGTTCGATGAAAAAGTTCCGAGGTAAGGATTTGATCAAGAGTTTATAAATGTTTGAAAAAGACAATTAACTTCCCAGGAGTTTATCAAGTTTTTATCGATGATTTTATTAATGATAGGGAACTTTATGCAATTTAAGGTAATACCCAATTCTTGTTCTCCTGTACGGGTGAAATAGTGTTTTTCAAAGAACTTTCAAAATAACAATTTAAATCTGATTGTGTATTTGTGTTTATTACTATTTTGATTGTACGTGTTTTATTCATCGGGTTGTGATCACAAAAGAAGGGGAGTGGTAAGAACGAAATTTATTCCATCATAATGTTTGTACCCCGTATTTGTATGCCTCTATATGTATGAGATTGATACTCATGCATACAAGATCTCTTTCTTTTCTTGGTTCGAGTGAAAATAGAGAACTAGGAAATTAAGCGTACTAGGGCGGTTATTAAAATCCCTATCCAGATATTGAAATCTTAAGATTTTACGATCTATGTTTGGCGTGTGATATGGATCAATCATTAAAATCTATATGTGTCAAAATCCTGCTTAGTATCTTACGATTTTAAGATCTATCCGTAAGATCTTACATTTAAATACGATTCTAAAGTTTAACTTGTACGAGCTACTAACACCTATTTTATAGCTCAACTTTCCATATTGTCACCCGTAGTATCTTGCAGGTGTGTCTTTGGATGTCTCGGTGTTGACAAAGGGTTAGCATTTCTAAAGTCTTGGGAGTTACAATGTTCCTTCATGTTCCAGTGATGATAAACACTCTATTCTTAATTGTTGCGTTGTGACTAAGTTACAGTTAGAAAGTTCAAGTCAAAGAATGATAACACGCAATTAAGAGTGAAAGCAAAGGGAAAAGGAAACTTTAGTTCATTAACTCAAGGTAAAATGCGCAAGAACAAAGTTGAGGAACAACACACATCATTGGAAGACTAATAAATACTAAGCAGGTAACCGGATGTTGGTCAACACATGTAGTGAAACAAACTTTGCATGAAATTTGTGTAATATCCCTATTTTCTTCTAAGGGCATTATTGTAATTAAATTTGCAATAATTAAAATGGACATTTATTTAGCCAAATAAATTATGTGTCTTGTTTAAATTATTAGGACAATAATTTAAATTAATTTGTACCCTCAAATGAATGATTATTCTAATGGGGTGTAAATTATTATTTTAGAGAAAGGTCAATCCTTAGTTAAATTCGGATGCCCATAATTAATTTAAAATTAAGTACGGGTCGATTTTGTAAATATCCTTATTTGAGGGTTGGAATTCACCCAAATTTAACCCAAATCAATCTTAGTGCACCCATCGTTTCCCGGTTCTTCTTTGAAATTTCAATCAAATCTCATTCTTTCTTTCCTTGTATTCCAACGCTCCTCCAAGCCATCATTTCTCCCGCATGGCAAGTCTTTAGGGTTGGGTTTTTGAGATCACCGCATATATATTTTACGTTCCCTCGTTCACTTTATTCACGCCTCCATTCAAGCCTCTGTTTTCTTTTCCCGTCAAGAACCGAGAGGCAAAAAACCCACAAAACTATTCACTCCCCTTTCCTTTGTGTTCGTTTAATCACCTGCAAGTCGAGCATCCTTTCCTTCCTTCGTCTCCTTTGAACAGAGGCATACGTCTTCGTTTTTCTCTGTTTTGATTCGTTTTTGCTTTCAAGATTTGAACCAAAAATCTATGATTTTTGTTTCAGTTTGAAGGCATCTAAGAGTTCTAACTCCAACGCTTACTCGCGTATAAATTCTGAGGCGAATCGGTTAAGTTTCGGTAAGATTTTAATACCGTTTCAATATCGTTTTCGATATTTATTCAAGGTCGTTAATACAAGTTTATTCGATCCTTTGATTCCAGGAGAGTCGTCGGGATGATCTCGTTAACAGACTCTCAATCCCGAGTCGATCCGTCAAACTTTCGGTAGGTTTCGGTTTCGTTTTGATATCGTTTTCGATATTATTTCGGGATCGTTAAACCACGTTTTAATCCGGTTTCTTGTCTAGGACGTCTCGCCGAAGTTGCACAGTCCCCGCTGGAGGTCTCGCGTCGTTTCGCATCGCCGGAAGCTCGCCGGAAGAGTTCGGTGAGTCCCTGCAAATTTCGTAAGGGAGGGGATGATGAACAGTAATGTTCATCCTCCTTTGATTCCTCGTTTGACCAGGCTGCATTAGTGGAGCAGGCTGGTCAAATGTTGGGCTAAAGTTGGTTATGGGCCGAGGAGCCCAATTTCTATTCAACACCAGAATTGTTATACATTAAGCCCACGTGTATGTATATGTACATTTTGTACATGATACATATATGTACTTATACGTAGAGTTCATAAATATATCGGCAGGTTAAATAAAGCCCATGTGTATATAATATACGTACATGATATATATGTGTACTCGAATGTAGAATTAATTTCATAAAATATTATTAATTTAATAATTAATAATGTTTGGTCTATATTTTTAAGGGATATAATTTAGTGAGAAAATTATATCTAAATAGATATTGACTTTATCTTATTTATGTGTTGGGTAACGCATACGGAATCGGGATTCTAGAAGATCGAGCAAAGTAGACGAGGTTCTTACGCTATGTTCCGAATTCAAGCCTTCGTTCGTCAATAAGGCAAGTGGCGGTTCGCTCTTGCTTCTTTATTCCATGTTTTCCTTATTTAACAATTAATTCAAGCCTTTGTGTGTTATTGTGAATGACATTTATAAGTAGTTTAGGAGCGCTATATGCCTTGCGGGAGGCTAGCGGCTTCTTGATAATATAAGGGGATAGGATGAGAAATGCTCTATTGCCTCTTTGATTGGGTCATGACCGATCCGCTTATTCGGATATAAGAGGAGGTGCACTTAGCCAGTGCCATTATAAATTCATCCACGTATGTCCTGGAAAGGATGAGATGTGGTTTAAAAGCTTATAACGTGAATGTACGTTTTGGAAGTGAATTAGATAAGTGCAGATTGAGCACCTAATTAATATACGTCGGGCGAGGAGTACAACGTGGAAACCGCCCGGCCTCTTGCTTAGTGACTATCTCTTCAATCTGGATTCACATGTGTGGTGATTCACACAATATATGTGGTGAGGTTGATCGTTAGTTCATTATTCTAAGTTGGTTGTTTTAAACATATTGTGTGTAAATTAACTATAATGTTCCCAAATCATATTCTTCCCATAAGACTCAATCTTTTGGAGTCTTCTCTTGTTGCATATTCTAAACACATAAAACATTTGGTATGAGTCTCGAACGTCCTTCACTTATCGGCTTTCACTCGAGAGTGTGTGTGGCTACTAGACACGATTACAAGAACCTCACATAAATTCCACTTGTTTTTCATTAGACTAACCAACCGTTTCCTTTCCTTGCATGGTTGGCTTGTGTCTTCCGTCCCATTCCGGCACATCAGGCGGATCTACGGTGTGAAGAGGAGTCAGACGTTACAGAAGACAGGATCGTTTTATTATTTAAATAAGGTTTGTTTAAGGATTTGGGATTAAGATATTTTATGTAATCTTTGAATTAAGTCTTCCACTATTTTATTTAAGACTATATAAATACGCTTCCGCATTGTTAACGTTAAGTTATGACATAAACGTTTTATATTATTTCGAATTGTTTTGTATTTATGGTAACCGTGATAAGCCTTAGGTGGTTTCGGGCGGTTATGTCCGGGATCACTAGCGGTAATATTCCCAAGTGATTTTGGGGGTGTTACAATTTGATTCAATTACGAAATCATTTTGTTGGAAGGAATTTTATTTTAGGATATGAAAATTTAGTATCGTTAGATATAAACATATGTGTTCGGATATCTTTGTTTATGATATATATGTTTTGTATTTACTCCTCTCTTGATAAGGTTTAAGGTCTTCCTTAAAATAAATAAAATAAGGAGTTGCGTTAGAATTTAAAGTACGGATGGAAAGAGAAATCAAACACTCAAGTGAAGGAAAAGATGAACGAACAAGTTTGCCTAGAACTGTAATTTTGTATGTTGAACTTGATAATTCAATTTTTTTTGTAAAAAACCCGGGGATAGAGGTTTTTATTTGATCAACTACTTGGTTGATTGGATTTTTCACTTGGAGAAACATGTCTAGTTATTTACATTAAACAATTTATTTATTTTATTGTCGAAATAACATACTTTAATTCGTTTGCCTATTGTACATCATTAAAACATATTAAATTTAATTAAGTTCAATAAAATGATTATAATATTGTTAAGCAGTAGTTTCTTACAGATATGTTCATCTTTTATGTCGAGTGATACAATCTTATTCTGCCAAAACACAAAAGAATATTCTCTTCTTATCAGAAAATAAAATTTTGATTTCTATTTGAGAGAACAATATCATGAAGTTTTCATATATAGAAACATATCCTACACATAATATTCTGAAGTAGAAAAATATCAACGAGATCATCCAAATAAAAAGAATTTAGATATTTTGCCTATTATATTTTTTTTCCTTTATAGTGTTTTGTTAAAATCAAATAATCTAGCCACAAAAGTAAACCAGCTTAAAACAGAAGTAAATATTTTGAGGTTTGGTATTATACTTATAAATAATGGCCAGAACTGAAGTTTTTTCAGAAATTGAAAATTAATAGATCTTACATCAAGTGCAATGGAAGGAGTGAAGCATATTGTTGTGGCGAAATTCAAGGAAGGTGTTGTGTTTGAAGATGTCATTAAAGGCATGGAAAATCTTGTTTCTGAGATTCATTGTGTCTCATCCTTTGAATGGTCAGTTATCATTTGAATTTCTCGAAATCAAATAGTTATCATTGTTTTATCCAAAGCCTAGATATAATAAAAGAACAATCCATGTAATGAGGATACAAATATAACTATTGTAGTTGACTTAATAATTATAACTATATTGATATATATTGCATATGTAGGGGACTGAACATAGGAAGTCAAGAGAGGAGTCAAGGATTTACACATGCATTTCTGATGACATTCAAGAATCAAGAGGATTTTGCTGCTTTCATGGCACATCCGAACCGTGATGAGTTTTCTAAAGTCTTCACAGCAGTGTTTGAGAATGCTATTGTTCTTGATTTTCCATCTGTGTTGGTCAAGTCATAAACAGTTGTTTGACTTGATTTAAAGACAAGAATTATTAAAATAAATTATCATCTATTTTAAAGAATGAATACAAAGTTCTTTAAAATTTCTTTATTTATAAAACATTAAATTTCCGTACTATAGCAGATGCATGTGGTTATGGGTTATATATAATGCAATTTTTTACATAATGCATCAATCCCGAACACACCTTTAGCCTAATACTATTAGATGCACCCTTTTAAAACATTATAGTGTACTATTTCATCTGTTGTGTATGAAAAAACCCATTCCGGATGAATCCGGGTTTAATACATACGTTCTGGATTAGTATTGACATATCCATTTCAAATCGGAAAAATAATTCGATCACTTGAATGAATATAGGGTTCCGGAATAGAGGAATCGACCTCCTTTTTTTTGAAAAATGGAAATCTAATCCGCAATCCTATATTGCATTATCTTCCTCTTCATTATCCGTCTACGCAACACACAACCCCCAACGCACCCTTCTCCGCTTAGAGAATATTAATATCGTTATTACAAAAATAAGATCCTAAAATTTTGAATATAGAATGAAAAGATAAAAGTTAATTCGACAAGAAATGCCCGATAATAGGTTACATATCACCGAATTAATTTCTCATGCACATAATGATCAATATTGCAGCACACACAAACAGAGATGGTTCATATGCAAGTACAACAAAATATAGTGCACAATGTAATATGTAATTCTTTGTCAAACAGAATGTTCCAAAAGTAAAACGTCACTCTCTTGGTTTTGCAAGTTTGGTAAATAACTTTTTGAAAAGCTCAAATATTACAATGCTCCCGATGAGGTTCGACAAAGGTAAAAACTTTACGAAACAAACGCAATTCTTTCTTGGTCATGTTAAGCATAAGAATAGAGTCACACTGCCTAAGTACATGGCGATGAGGATGATAGCGAATAATACGACGCCTAAGATGAAATTGTCCCCCAATTTCCTCTTCTTTTTATATTTTCATGTTTTTTCTTATTAATTAGATATTCTTGTATTTTTACTTGTATTTTTTTGTTGCTTACTGGAAAAATTCATTATCTAATACAAAATTTAATTGACTTTTAGCTTTTTTGTTCGATGAAAAAGTTCCGAGGTAAGGATTTGATCAAGAGTTTATAAATGTTTAAAAAAGACAATTAACTTCCCAGGAGTTTATCAAGTTTTTATCGATGATTTTATTAATGATAGGGAACTTTATGCAATTTAAGGTAATACCCAATTCTTGTTCTCCTGTACGGGTGAAATAGTGTTTTTCAAAGAACTTTCAAAATAACAATTTAAATCTGATTGTGTATTTGTGTTTATTACTATTTTGATTGTACGTGTTTTATTCATCGGGTTGTGATCACAAAAGAAGGGGAGTGGTAAGAACGAAATTTATTCCATCCTAATGTTTGTACCCCGTATTTGTATGCCTCTATATGAATTAGATTGATACTCATGTATACAAGATCTCTTTCTTTTCTTGGTTCGAGTGAAAACAGAGAACTAGGAAATTAAGCGTACTAGGGCGGTTATTAAAATCCCTATCCAGATATTGAAATCCTAAGATTTTACGATCTAAGTTTGGCGTGTGATATGGATCTATCATTAAAATCTATATGTGTCAAAATCCTGCTTAGTATCTTACGATTTTAAGATCTATCCGTAAGATCTTACATTTCAATACGATTCTAAAGTTTAACTTGTACGAGCTACTAACACCTATTTTATAGCTCAACTTTCCATATTGTCACCCGTAGTATCTTACGGGTGTGTCTTTGGAAGTTCCGGTGTTGACAAGGGGTTAGCGTTTCTAAAGTCTTGGGAGTTACAATGTTCCTTCATGTTCCAGTGATGATAAACACTCTATTCTTAATTGTTGCGTTGTGACTAAGTTACAGTTAGAAAGTTCAAGTCAAAGAATGATAACACGTAATTAAGAGTGAAAGCAAAGGGAAAAGGAAACTTTAGTTCATTAACTCAAGGTAAAATGCGCAAGAACAAAGTTGAGGAACAACACACATCATTGGAAGACTAATAAATACTAAGCAGGTAACCGGATGTTGGTCAACACATGTAGTGAAACAAACTTTGCATGAAATTTGTGTAATATCCCTATTTTCTTCTAAGGGCATTATTGTAATTAAATTTGCAATAATTAAAATGGACATTTATTTAGCCAAATAAATTATGTGTCTTGTTTAAATTATTAGGACAATAATTTTAATTAATTTGTACCCTCAAATGAATGATTATTCTAATGGGGTGTAAATTATTATTTTAGAGAAAGATCAATCCTTAGCTAAATTCGGATGCCCATAATTAATTTAAAATTAAGTACGGGTCGATTTTGTAAATATCCTTATTTGAGGGTTGGAATTCACCCAAATTTAACCCAAATCAATCTTAGTGCACCCATCGTTTCCCGGTTCTTCTTTGAAATTTCAATCAAATCTCATTCTTTCTTTCCTTGTATTCCAACGCTCCTCCAAGCCATCATTTCTCCCGCATGGCAAGTCTTTAGGGTTGGGTTTTTGAGATCACCGCATATATATTTTACGTTCCCTCGTTCACTTTATTCACGCCTCCATTCAAGCCTCTGTTTTCTTTTCCCATCAAGAACCGAGAGGCAAAACACCCACAAAACCATTCACTCCCCTTTCCTTTGTGTTCGTTTAATCACCTGCAAGTCGAGCATCCTTTCCTTCCTTCGTCTCCTTTGAACAGAGGCATACGTCTTCGTTTTTCTCTGTTTTGATTCGTTTTTGCTTTCAAGATTTGAACCAAAAATCTATGGTTTTTGTTTCAGTTTGAAGGCATCTAAGAGTTCTAACTCCAACGCTTACTCGCATATAAATTCTGAGGCGAATCGGTTAAGTTTCGGTAAGATTTTAATACCGTTTCAATATCGTTTTGGATATTTATTCAAGGTCGTTAATACAAGTTTATTCGATCCTTTGATTCAAGGAGAGTCGTCGGGTTGATCTCGTTAATAGACTCTCAATCCCGAGTCGATCCGTCAAACTTTCGGTAGGTTTCGGTTTCGTTTTGATATCGTTTTCGATATTATTTCGGGATCGTTAAACCACGTTTTAATCCGGTTTCTTGTCTAGGACGTCTCGCCGAAGTTGCACAGTCCCCGCTGGAGGGTCTCGCGTCGTTTCGCATCGCCGGAAGCTCGCCGGAAGAGTTCGGTGAGTCCCTGCAAATTTTGTAAGGGAGGGGATGATGAACAGTAATGTTCATCCTCCTTTGATTCCTCGTTTGACCAGGCTGCATTAGTGGAGCAGGCTGGTCAAATGTTGGGCTGAAGTTGGTTATGGGCCGAGGAGCCCAATTTCTATTCAACACCAGAATTGTTATACATTAAGCCCACGTGTATGTATATGTACATTTTGTACATGATACATATATGTACTTATACGTAGAGTTCATAAATATATCGGCAGATTAAATAAAGCCCATGTGTATATAATATACGTTCATGATATATATGTGTACTCGAACGTAGAATTAATTTCATAAAATATTATTAATTTAATAATTAATAATGTTTGGTCTATATTTTTAAGGGATATAATTTAGTGAGAAAATTATCTCTAAATAGATATTGACTTTATCTTATTTATGTGTTGGGTAATGTAACGCCCCAAAAATTACTCTTAATGGGGGGTCACAGCGCCAGGAATTTCCGGCAGAAATTCCCTTAGGCTTTCTAAAAAAAAAAAAGAATGAAAATCAACCTGTAGCACATAAACTAAAAACATCCAGTCACAAGATAAAACCTGGTTCAAACAACCACTTCCAAAGAGAAGGACATATATACATGGGTCGGCGTTCACAGACGCTACAACGACCCGTCAAAACCAACTTGGTACAACCAAGCACAACCATTCACCAAGAGTCTCACCAGAAGACATCTCAAGAACCAAAACAGTAAAACACACATAAAAACAAACAAGCAGAAATTAAACCCATCATAACTTTCGCATCACGTCGCACGTTCACCTCCACGCTCCGATACTACCTGCGTACCTGGTCATGTCAAAAACACAACCAGTTCCCCCACCGAAATGGGGGTTAGTCTCCAACCAGACTAGCAAGTATATAAGCGAATTAATTACGTAGAATAGCATAAATAAAGGGATTAGAATGAGCAGATACCACAAAGTACATTACAAAGCAAACAAGTATGTAAGAGACTATACATACAACATCACATAGTAAACCAAAAGAAGGAACTATTACGAAAACGCTTTTGAAAACATGACCAAGCCTGTCTTGGCCACAAAGGTACCTTCTAACCCAAAACTATGGGTAAAAACCTTTTCCTGCCGGAGGGACACGGTATCGTTAGCTAGACGAACCCCCCCTACCACGACACAAGTAAAGCACCTTCCATGATCCACCCGAACACCGGGAAGCGATCAAGGAATGATTTAAAAAAAAAAACCATTTACATGCTAAGCGGGGATCGGAACAATCCTTACCCGCACAAATCATATCCACAAGTGTTGTCACTTCTCAAAGAAATCAATAAAACGAGTATTTCATAAACAAACATATCCACGATGTCTACACACAAATAATACTAATTCTATCATGGAAGAATACCAAATTACCAATATCACTTCATATACAAATGCATATCAAGATACAAAGTCAAGGAACAAACATTATGCATATGTAATGCATTTACGGTTTCATGCATAGTCCAATAGCCTAAATTTATACCAATCACGTAAGTAATCGCAAATAACTTGCCTCGACAAGTCTCTTACGTAAAGAAACTTATGAGCTATCACCTCAAACGTGACCTTAACTCAACTCAACTTGGCGAGATTCCCGAATCTGCATACAAAACGATTTTGGCCATAACTTTCATTATACAACTCGGAATTGAATTCCGCAAAATTCCAGACGCTCGTATGAAAGTCCTCTATTTACTGAATCAGTCCCTTTATTTTTCATAATTACAGAACGAGAACGATATTTCCAGCAGTGAACAATTCAGCCCTAACTTCACTAGTTTTACCTCCAAACCTCAAATCCAATCCATCCATGCTTCTATTATCATCAAACCACCTCTAATAACTCATGATTGACATACAAATTCAGACTTGACATACACATGAACAATTCTTGAAATTTTGGGGAAAACCTAAACCAAGCTTTCCTTGAGCTTTCTTATACCAATATGTCTTCCTTGCCTTACCAATAGCATGCTTTTGACATAAGGAACTCAAATCCAACATCAACATAACATGGCAGCCACATGAATTAGCTAGGAAGATTTTACCATGACAAGGGAGAGCCAAAGAGAGAAATTCTTACCTTAGTTGAGATAACCACTTGATTTTGATATGAACCCCTTGGAAAACTTGTGTTTTATGAAGAAATGAGCTAGAATATGGAGGAGGAGTGAAGGAGATAAGTAATGGTAGGAGTAGGAGATGGTGTGCTAAAAAAAAACGGTGGCAGTGAAGGAGGCTTAAGCTTAATGGTGAAGTCTTGGAAAATATATTAATAAATGAGCTAAGTGGAGTATATATATATATACTAATGAGATGAGATGGTAAACCGACATATATAATGAAAGGAAAATTAAAAGGTTAAGGAAATGAGTTTAATTAAGTTATGTGAACGGGGGCTTAATAATGAACGGATAAAAGAAAGTTGGTTTATATAATTAAGCTCGGGAAATATTATAATAATGTCCGCTTAATAAGTATTAGGATATTACAGATATTAACTTTATAAAAATATAAAAATCGGACTAATCCTTGCGAAAATAATTATGATGTCGTACATAAATCATGTACGTTTTGCGAGACAATAAGATTTCAAGAATCGCGAAAATAAAACATACTTGCGTCTTTTATCAAAATAATCTATAAATACATATTATGTTTATCAAAATAAAATTTCTGAAACAGAAACTAAGGTGGTATTACACTCCACCCCCCTTATAAAAAGTTTCGTCCTCGAAACTAGGATTCAAAGAGGTTTGGATATTTCTCTCGCATGCTGGCTTCTGTCTCCCATGTGGCTGCATCAGTACCATGTTTTGACCATAACACCTTCACTAGCGGAATTACTTTATTCCTCAACTGCCTTTTTTCATAAGCAAGTATTTTGATCGGTTCCTCCTCATACGTGCAATCTCCCTCAAACACAATATCCTCATACTTGATTACATGGGAAGGGTCGGGAACATATTTCCTTAGCTGGGAAACATGGAATACACTATGCACCCGACTCATAATTGGGGGTAGGGCAAGCCGATAGGCTGATGCTCCAACCTTATCCAAGATCTCAAAAGGACCCACATATCGAGGACTTAGCTTGCCCTTCTTGCCAAATCTGAATACGCCCTTAGTAGGTGAAACGCGAACAAACACATGGTCACCTACTTTGAATTCCAGTGGTCTACGACGAATATCTGCATAAGATTTCTGACGGCTTTGTGCTGTTAACATCCTTTGCCTTATCAGGGCTACTTCTTCTTGTGTCTTCCTTAAAATATCTGGGCTCGTGAAGCTTGTTTCTGATAAGTCATCCCAGCATAGCGGTGATCGACATCTACGACCATACAAGGCTTCATACGGGGCCATTTCAATTGATGCGTGCCAACTGTTATTATAAGTAAATTCTACCAATGGTAACTTAGCTTCCCACTTACCTGGCCAGTCCAATACACACGCTCTTAAAATGTCCTCGAGAGTTTGTATAGTTCTCTCCGTTTGACCGTCAGTTTGTGGGTGGAAAGCAGTACTGAACCTCAACTCAGTTCCCATGGCTGCATGTAGTGACTTCCAGAAATGTGACACAAAGCGTCCATCACGATCAGACACTATAGTCTTGGGAATACCATGCAGACGTACAATTTCTTGAATATATACTTCAGCAAGTCTATCTGGTCCCCACGTTTTCTTAATAGGAAGAAAATGAGCAGATTTAGTCAATCGGTCTACTATGACCCAGATGGTGTCCATGCCTCTTGACGTTGGGGGCAATCCCGACACAAAGTCCATGGATATATCGTCCCATTTCCATTCTGGAATTGGTAATGGTTGTAATTCTCCAGCCGGTCTTTGATGTTCAATCTTCACTTGCTGACATGTAAGACATTTAGCTACAAATTCAGCGACCTCTCTGTTCATATTACTCCACCAGAAATTCTTTTTGAGGTCCTTATACATCTTATTAGCTCCAGGATGAATCGAATATGGCGAAGCATGGGCCTCTTTCAAAATCATGGTCTTTATTTCATCGTCTCCAGGCACACATATTCGGTTCTTGAACCTAAGGATCCCGTCATCATGAACAATAAAGCCCGGAGACTTACCTTGAAGGATGCCATCCTTGATCTTGTTCAATACGAGGTCATCAACCTGCTTCTGCTTAATTGCCTCAAATAAAGATGATTCGATCTCCAAGAAATAAAGTTGCCCTTGGTTCTTCTGAAACCTGACCTCGATCTCATATCGAGTCAATTCTCTCTGCAATTCTGGTTGCAGTGTTAGGCATGCAATCATAGTCTCTTGGGTTGACTTCCTACTTAGTGCGTCGGCCACCACATTGGCTTTGCCTGGATGATATAATATCTCAATATCATAATCTTTCAACAGCTCCAACCATCTTCTCTGCCTCATGTTCAATTCCTTCTGAGTGAAGATATACTTCAAACTCTTATGGTCAGTGTAAATCTGGCAACTCGCCCCATAGAGATAATGTCTCCAGATCTTCAAAGCAAAAATCACAGCTGCAAGTTCTAAATCATGAGTAGGGTAGTTTACTTCATGGGTCTTTAATTGACGGGAAGCGTATGCGATTACCCTACCATGTTGCATCAAAACACAACCAAGGCCTTGTTTCGAGGCGTCACTATATATAACAAAGCCTTCAGTTCCCTGGGGTAATGCTAATACTGGTGCACTGGTAAGTCTTTTCTTAAGCTCTGCAAAGCTCTCTTGACACTGTTTGTCCCATTCAAACTTCTTTGCCTTTCGTAACAGATTAGTGAGTGGTTGGGCGATCTTGGAAAAGCCTTCCACAAACCTACGATAATATCCTGCCAAGCCTAAGAAACTCCTTACTTCCTTCACATTCTTTGGTGGCATCCATTCAGCTACTGCTTGGATCTTCTGTGGGTCAACCTTTACTCCTTCATGAGAAACTATGTGACCTAGGAATGCCACTTCAGTCATCCAGAAATCACACTTTGATAGTTTAGCAAACAACCGTTGTTGCCTCAATATACTGAGAACTGTTCTGAGATGCTCTACATGCTCTTCTCTACTTCGGGAGTAAATCAGAATATCATCTATAAAGACCACGACAAATTGGTCCAAATATTGGATGAAAATACGGTTCATTAATTCCATGAATGCAGCTGGAGCATTAGTTAGTCCAAACGGCATCACCACAAACTCATAGTGACCATACCTTGTACGGAATGCCGTCTTAGCAATATCTTCTTCTCGAATCCTTAACTGATGATAGCCTGATCTTAGATCAATTTTTGAGAAAACAGTTGCACCCTGCAATTGATCTAATAGGTCATCTATCCGAGGCAATGGATATTTATTCTTGATTGTCACCTTATTCAATTCTCTATAATCAATGCAGAGACGTAAGGAACCATCCTTCTTTTTTACGAACAATACTGGTGCACCCCACGGAGATGCACTCGGTCTAATGAATCCCTTCTCCATCAGTTCTTCAAGTTGCTTCTTCAGTTCTAGCATTTCCGGTGGTGCCATTCTATAAGGCGCCCTAGACACTGGAGCCGTTCCCTGCTCAACCTCGATTGCAAAATCCACATCTCTATGAGGAGGTAGATCCATTAAATCTTCTGGGAATACGTCTGAGAATTCACAAACAATGGGAATTTCTGATAATTCAGGCTTTTCTTTTTCCTTTTCCATGGCATAACACATGTATCCTTGACATCCCTTCCTTAATAGCTTCAAGGCTTCCATTGCACTAATAATTAACCCAACTTTACTAGGGTCACGTCCCTGAAACAACAACGTTAAGCCATCCTTGGCGGTGAGTGTGACAGTTCTCTTACGCAGGTCCATCACCGCCCCATGATGTACAAGCCAGTCCATACCCAAAATCACATCATAATGTTGTAAGTTGATTTCAATCAAATCAGCTTCCCACTCCTGATCACCGATACGAATGGGACAACTCCTAAACTCACGGTTTCCCACAAGCTTACTACCATTTGGTAATCCAACAATAAAAGACTCACAATCAAGAGCACAAGTAAGACCGAGCCTTTTCACACACGTCTCAGAGATAAAAGAATGGGTGGCACCGGTATCAAATAATATGCACACAGGTTGAGAGTGAATGTGGAGCGTACCTGCAACTACAGATGCATTAGGTTCTTCAGTTCTCATTTCATAAACACGACCCTTTGCCTTAGATCCTCCTGAAGATTGCTGAGATTGAGGTGGAGTTGGGCGGGGTTGTTTTTGAGAATATGATTGTGTTGGACGAGGTTGGTGACTCTGTCCTCGTGGTCCCATTACAGAAGTCTGTGACCTGGTAGGGTTCGCCTTCTCTCTCCTACAGTAAATGGAAAGGTGACCCTTCTCGCCACAATTGTAACACTCCTTGGGCTCCCTTGGACAATCAGCTTTATAATGTTGATTGCTATTGCAGTTATGGCAGTGGTAATCCTTAGGTGGAACTCTGTCTTGATTACGAAAACCCTGAGACCCGAAAGCTTGATCAGTCTTTGCCTGAGGAGGGAATCTCCTTGGAACATCAGTTCTGGCACCAAAGGGGGTTGATTGAGTCTTCTGCTTCTTATAGCTTGAAGTCAGGAGCTTCTCATCTTCAAGTTTCCTCTCGACTTCTAATGCCTTATCATAATATTCCTCCAAGGTAGCACATGAACATCCCGACATATAAGTCCTGACCCGCGGAGGTATCCAGGGCTCAAAATAAAAGATTTTGTCCCTCTCATTATGAACCGCTGTTGATGCATAGCGAAGAAGCTGGTGATATCTTACGCTTGCTTGTGCTACTGGCATCCCTTGAGAAGGTGGGTGTAAAAACTCCTGGTATTTCTGTCTCTGGAGGGACATTGGATAGAACCTAGCATGAATCTTCTCCTTGAAATTCTCCCAACTCATTACTCCTTCTGTAGGCTTAACCGTGTCCCACCAGTCATCGGCATCTTTTGCAAGATAAAATGAAGCATTCGATACTTTTTGCTCTACTGGACACCCGACTCTATCAAGGAGCTTTTCCATCTGCTTGAGCCAATGTTCAACTTCTACTGGCTCCCCAGTTCCATCATAAGTTGGTGGCTTCAGCTTCTCTAATGCCATTACTATACTAACAACATCCCTCCTTCTATCATTTGGAGGTATTCCTGGAGTTAAAGGCGGCTGATTTTGTACTTGTGGAGGAACTGTTTGGGCATATGCTGCTTGCATCGCCTGCCCAATCATCTGTTGAAGAGCAGTGTACAGTTCAGTATTAATTCCAGCTGGCATACTAGCCGGTACTGGTGCACCTGGAGAAATAGGAGGAACTACTCGTGGACCCTCGGGTTGCACCTGTTGAGGGACATTCCTTTCAGCCACTCTTGGATTGGGACCCATCTGACTTTCTATGTCCTCCATCGGGGGTATATCTGTGTGGCTATCCCTAGAAACCTCTGGTGGTACCCCGTGAAACTTACGAGGCCGACCTCTGCCACGGGTACCTCTACCAGACATCTGCACAACCAGATGTTAATTCAAACATGCACACATAGACATATAACCTTGTACACATATATAACATTTAAGAACTTATTGATTTAGAGACTACACCTGGAGATGACAATGCGACGTGTGCGATGCTGACATTACCCATTCCCAAAAAAATAGAAACCTAGGCTCTGATACCAACTTCTGTAACGCCCCAAAAATTACTCTTAATGGGGGGTCACAGCGCCAGGAATTTCCGGCAGAAATTCCCTTAGGCTTTCTAAAAAAAAAAAAGAATGAAAATCAACCTGTAGCACATAAACTAAAAACATTCAGTCACAAGATAAAACCTGGTTCAAACAACCACTTCCAAAGAGAAGGACATATATACATGGGTCGGCGTTCACAGACGCTACAACGACCCGTCAAAACCAACTTGGTACAACCAAGCACAACCATTCACCAAGAGTCTCACCAGAAGACATCTCAAGAACCAAAACAGTAAAACACACATAAAAACAAACAAGCAGAAATTAAACCCATCATAACTTTCGCATCACGTCGCACGTTCACCTCCACGCTCCGATACTACCTGCATACCTGGTCATGTCAAAAACACAACCAGTTCCCCCACCGAAATGGGGGTTAGTCTCCAACCAGACTAGCAAGTATATAAGCGAATTAATTACGTAGAATAGCATAAATAAAGGGATTAGAATGAGCAGATACCACAAAGTACATTACAAAGCAAACAAGTATGTAAGAGACTATACATACAACATCACATAGTAAACCAAAAGAAGGAACTATTACGAAAACGCTTTTGAAAACATGACCAAGCCTGTCTTGGCCACAAAGGTACCTTCTAACCCAAAACTATGGGTAAAAACCTTTACCTGCCGGAGGGACACGGTATCGTTAGCTAGACGAACCCCCCCTACCACGACACAAGTAAAGCACCTTCCATGATCCACCCGAACACCGGGAAGCGATCAAGGAATGATTTAAAAAAAAAACCATTTACATGCTAAGCGGGGATCGGAACAATCCTTACCCGCACAAATCATATCCACAAGTGTTGTCACTTCTCAAAGAAATCAATAAAACGAGTATTTCATAAACAAACATATCCACGATGTCTACACACAAATAATACTAATTCTATCATGGAAAAATACCAAATTACCAATATCACTTCATATACAAATGCATATCAAGATACAAAGTCAAGGAACAAACATTATGCATATGTAATGCATTTACGGTTTCATGCATAGTCCAATAGCCTAAATTTATACCAATCACGTAAGTAATCGCAAATAACTTGCCTCGACAAGTCTCTTACGTAAAGAAACTTATGAGCTATCACCTCAAACGTGACCTTAACTCAACTCAACTTGGCGAGATTCCCGAATCTGCATACAAAACGATTTTGGACATAACTTTCATTATACAACTCGGAATTGAATTCCGCAAAATTCCAGACGCTCGTATGAAAGTCCTCTATTTACTGAATCAGTCCCTTTATTTTTCATAATTACAGAACGAGAACGATATTTCCAGCAGTGAACAATTCAGCCCTAACTTCACTAGTTTTACCTCCAAACCTCAAATCCAATCCATCCATGCTTCTATTATCATCAAACCACCTCTAATAACTCATGATTGACATACAAATTCAGACTTGACATACACATGAACAATTCTTGAAATTTTGGGGAAAACCTAAACCAAGCTTTCCTTGAGCTTTCTTATACCAATATGTCTTCCTTGCCTTACCAATAGCATGCTTTTGACATAAGGAACTCAAATCCAACATCAACATAACATGGCAGCCACATGAATTAGCTAGGAAGATTTTACCATGACAAGGGAGAGCCAAAGAGAGAAATTCTTACCTTAGTTGAGATAACCACTTGATTTTGATATGAACCCCTTGGAAAACTTGTGTTTTATGAAGAAATGAGCTAGAATATGGAGGAGGAGTTAAGGAGATAAGTAATGGTAGGAGTAGGAGATGGTGTGCTAAAAAAAAACGGTGGCAGTGAAGGAGGCTTAAGCTTAATGGTGAAGTCTTGGAAAATATATTAATAAATGAGCTAAGTGGAGTATATATATATATACTAATGAGATGAGATGGTAAACCGACATATATAATGAAAGGAAAATTAAAAGGTTAAGGAAATGAGTTTAATTAAGTTATGTGAACGGGGGCTTAATAATGAACGGATAAAAGAAAGTTGGTTTATATAATTAAGCTCGGGAAATATTATAATAATGTCCCCTTAATAAGTATTAGGATATTACAGATATTAACTTTATAAAAATATAAAAATCGGACTAATCCTTGCGAAAATAATTATGATGTCGTACATAAATCATGTACGTTTTGCGAGACAATAAGATTTCAAGAATCGCGAAAATAAAACATACTTGCGTCTTTTATCAAAATAATCTATAAATACATATTATGTTTATCAAAATAAAATTTCTGAAACAGAAACTAAGGTGGTATTACAGGTAACGCATACGGAATCGGGATTCTAGAAGATCGAGCAAAGTAGACGAGGTTCTTACGCTATGTTCCGAATTCAAGCCTTCGTTCGTCAATAAGGCAAGTGGCGGTTCGCTCTTGCTTCTTTATTCCATGTTTTCCTTATTTAACAATTAATTCAAGCCTTTGTGTGTTATTGTGAATGACATGTATAAGTAGTTTAGGAGCGCTATATGCCTTGCGGGAGGCTAGCGGCTTCTTGATAATATAAGGGGATAGGATGAGAAATGCTCTATTGCCTCTTTGATTGGGTCATGACCGACCCGCTTATTCGGATATAAGCGGAGGTGCACTTAGCCAGTGCCATTATAAATTCATCCACGTATGTCCTGGAAAGGATGAGATGTGGTTTAAAAGCTTATAACGTGAATGTACGTTTTGGAAGTGAATAAGATAAGTGCAGATTGAGCACCTAATTAATATACGTCGGGCGAGCAGTACAACGTGGAAACCACCCGGCCTCTTGCTTAGTGACTATCTCTTCAATCTGGATTCACATGTGTGGTGATTCACACAATATATGTGGTGAGGTTGATCGTTAGTTCATTATTCTAAGTTGGTTGTTTTAAACATATTGTGTGTAAATTAACTATAATGTTCCCAAATCATATTCTTCCCATAAGAGTCAATCTTTTGGAGTCTTCTCTTGTTGCATATTCTAAACACATAAAACATTTGGTATGAGTCTCGAACGTCCTTCACTTATCGGCTTTCACTCGAGAGTGTATGTGGCTACTAGACACGATTACAAGAACCTCACATAAATTCCACTTGTTTTTCATTAGACTAACCAACCGTTTCCTTTCCTTGCATGGTTGGCTTGTGTCTTCCGTCCCATTACGGCACATCAGGCGGATCTGCGGTGTGAAGAGGAGTCAGACGTTACAGAAGACAGGATCGTTTTATTATTTAAATAAGGTTTGTTTAAGGATTTGGGATTAAGACATTTTATGTAATCTTTGAATTAAGTCTTCCGCTATTTTATTTAAGACTATATAAATACGCTTCCGCATTGTCAACGTTAAGTTATGACATAAACGTTTTATATTATTTCGAATTGTTTTGTATTTATGGTAACCGTGATAAGCCTTAGGTGGTTTCGGGCGGTTAAGTCCGGGATCACTAGCGGTAATATTCCCAAGTGATTTTGGGGGTGTTACAATTTGATTCAATTACGAAATCATTTTGTTGGAAGGAATTTTATTTTAGGATATGAAAATTTAGTATCGTTAGATATAAACATATGTGTTCGGATATCTTTGTTTATGATATGTTTTGTATTTACTCCTCTCTTGATAAGGTTTAAGGTCTTCCTTACAATAAATAAAATAAGGAGTTGCGTTAGAATTTAAAGTACGGATGGAAAGAGAAATCAAACACTCAAGTGAAGGAAAAGATGAACGAACAAGTTTGCCTAGAACTGTAATTTTGTATGTTGAACTTGATAATTCAATTTTTTTTGTAAAAAACCCGGGGATAGAGGTTTTTATTTGATCAACTACTTGGTTGATTGGATTTTTCACTTGGAGAAACATGTCTAGTTATTTACATTAAACAATTTATTTATTTTATTGTCGAAATAACATACTTTAATTCGTTTGCCTATTGTACATCATTAAAACATATTAAATTTAATTAAGTTCAATAGAATGATTATAATATTGTTAAGCAGTAGTTTCTTACAGATATGTTCATCTTTTATGTCGAGTGATACAATCTTATTCTGCCAAAACACAAAAGAATATTCTCTTCTTATCAGAAAATAAAATTTTGATTTCTATTTGAGAGAACAATATCATGAAGTTTTCATATATAGAAACATATCCTACACATAATATTCTGAAGTAGAAAAATATCAACGAGATCATCCAAATTAAAAGAATTTAGATATTTTGCTTATTATATTTTTTCCTTTATAGTGTTTTGTTAAAATCAAATAATCTAGCCACAAAAGTAAACCAGCTTAAAACAGAAGTAAATATTTTGAGGTTTGGTATTATACTTATAAATAATGGCCAGAACTGAAGTTTTTTCAGAAATTGAAAATTAATCGATCTTACATCAAGTGCAATGGAAGGAGTGAAGCATATTGTTGTGGCGAAATTCAAGGAAGGTGTTGTGTTTGAAGATGTCATTAAAGGCATGGAAAATCTTGTTTCTGAGATTGATTGTGTCTCATCCTTTGAATGGTCAGTTATCATTTGAATTTCTCGAAATCAAATAGTTATCATTGTTTTATCCAAAGCCTAGATATAATAAAAGAACAATCCATGTAATGAGGATACAAATATAACTATTGTAGTTGACTTAATAATTATAACTATATTGATATATATTGCATATGTAGGGGACAGAACATAGGAAGTCAAGAGAGGAGTCAAGGATTTACACATGCATTTCTGATGACATTCAAGAATCAAGAGGATTTTGCTGCTTTCATGGCACATCCAAACCGTGATGAGTTTTCTAAAGTCTTCACAGCAGTGTTTGAGAATGCTATTGTTCTTGATTGTCCATCTGTGTTGGTCAAGTCATAAACAGTTGTTTGACTTGATTTAAAGACAAGAATTATTAAAATAAATTACCATCTATTTTAAAGAATGAATACAATGTTCTTTAAAATTTCTTTATTTATAAAACATTAAATTTCCGTACTATAGTAGATGCATGTGGTTATGGGTTATATATAATGCAATTTTTTACATAATGCATCAATCCCGAACACACCTTTAGCCTAATACTATTAGATGCACCCTTTTAAAACATTATAGTGTACTATTTCATCTGTTGTGTATGAAAAAACCCATTCCGGATGAATCCGGGTTTGATACATACGTTCTGGATTAGTATTGACATATCCATTTCAAATCGGAAAAAAAATTCGATCACTTGAATGAATATAGGGTTCCGGAATAGAGGAACCGACCTCCTTTTTTTTGAAAAATGGAAATATAATCCGCAATCCTATATTGCATTATCTTCCTCTTCATTATCCGTCTACGCAACACACAACCCCCAACGTACCCTTCTCCGCTTAGAGAATATTAATATCGTTATTACAAAAATAAGATCCTAAAATTTTGAATATAGAATGAAAAGATAAAAGTTAATTCGACAAGAAATGCCCGATAATAGGTTACATATCACCGAATTAATTTCTCATACACATAATGATCAATATTGCAGCACACACAAACAGAGATGGTTCATATGCAAGTACAACAAAATATAGTGCACAATGTAATATGTAATTCTTTGTGAAACAAAATGTTCCAAAAGTAAAACGTCACTCTCTTGGTTTTGCAAGTTTGGTAAATAACTTTTTGAAAAGCTCAAATATTACAATGCTCCCGATGAGGTTCGACAAAGGTAAAAACTTTACAAAACAAACGCAATTCTTTCTTGGTCATGTTAAGGATAAGAATAGAGTCACACTGCCTAAGTACATGGCGATGAGGATGATAGCGAATAATACGACGCCTATGATGAAATTGTCCCCCAATTTCCTCTTCTTTTTATATTTTCATGTTTTTTCTTATTAATTAGATATTCTTGTATTTTTACTTGTATTTTTTTGTTTCTTACTGGAAAAATTCATTATCTAATACAAAATTTAGTTGACTTTTAGCTTTTTTGTTCAATGAAAAAGTTCCGAGGTAAGGATTTGATCAAGAGTTTATAAATGTTTGAAAAAGACAATTAACTTCCCATGAGTTTATCAAGTTTTTATCGATGATTTTATTAATGATAGGGAACTTTATCCAATTTAGGGTAATACTCAATTCTTGTTCTCCTGTACGGGTGAAATAGTGTTTTTCAAAGAACTTTCAAAATAACAATTTAAATCTGATTGTGTATTTGTGTTTATTACTATTTTGATTGTACGTGTTTTATTCATCGGGTTGTGATCACAAAAGAAGGGGAGTGGTAAGAACGAAATTTATTCCATCCTAATGTTTGTACCCCGTATTTGTATGCCTCTATATGAATTAGATTGATACTCATGTATACAAGATCTCTTTCTTTTCTTGGTTCGAGTGAAAACAGAGAACTAGGAAATTAAGCGTACTAGGGCGGTTATTAAAATCCCTATCCAGATATTGAAATCCTAAGATTTTACGATCTAAGTTTGGCGTGTGATATGGATCTATCATTAAAATCTATATGTGTCAAAATCCTGCTTAGTATCTTAAGATTTTAAGATCTATCCGTAAGATCTTACATTTAAATACGATTCTAAAGTTTAACTTGTACAAGCTACTAACACCTATTTTATAGCTCAACTTTCCATATTGTCACCCGTAGTATCTTACGGGTGTGTCTTTGGAAGTTCCGGTGTTGACAAGGGGTTAGCGTTTCTAAAGTCTTGGGAGTTACAATGTTCCTTCATGTTCCAGTGATGATAAACACTCTATTCTTAATTGTTGCGTTGTGACTAAGTTACAGTTAGAAAGTTCAAGTCAAAGAATGATAACACGCAATTAAGAGTGAAAGCAAAGGGAAAAGGAAACTTTAGTTCATTAACTCAAGGTAAAATGCGCAAGAACAAAGTTGAGGAACAACACACATCATTGGAAGACTAATAAATACTAAGCAGGTAACCGGATGTTGGTCAACACATGTAGTGAAACAAACTTTGCATGAAATTTGTGTAATATCCCTATTTTCTTCTAAGGGCATTATTGTTATTAAATTTGCAATAATTAAAATGGACATTTATTTAGCCAAATAAATTATGTGTCTTGTTTAAATTATTAGGACAATAATTTAAATTAATTTGTACCCTCAAATGAATGATTATTCTAATGGGGTGTAAATTATTATTTTAGAGAAAGTTCAATCCTTAGCTAAATTCGGATGCCCATAATTAATTTAAAATTAAGTACGGGTCGATTTTGTAAATATCCTTATTTGAGGGTTGGAGTTCACCCAAATTTAACCCAAATCAATCTTAGTGCACCCATCGTTTCCCGGTTCTTCTTTGAAATTTCAATCAAATCTCATTCTTTCTTTCCTTGTATTCCAACGCTCCTCCAAGCCATCATTTCTCCCGCATGGCAAGTCTTTAGGGTTGGGTTTTTGAGATCACCGCATATATATTTTACGTTCCCTCGTTCACTTTATTCACGCCTCCATTCAAGCCTCTGTTTTCTTTTCCCGTCAAGAACCGAGAGGCAAAACACCCACAAAACCATTCACTCCCCTTTCCTTTGTGTTCGTTTAATCACCTGCAAGTCGAGCATCCTTTCCTTCCTTCGTCTCCTTTGAACAGAGGCATACGTCTTCGTTTTTCTCTGTTTTGATTCGTTTTTGCTTTCAAGATTTGAACCAAAAATCTATGGTTTTTGTTTCAGTTTGAAGGCATCAAAGAGTTCTAACTCCAACGCTTACTCGCGTATAAATTCTGAGGCGAATCGGTTAAGTTTCGGTAAGATTTTAATACCGTTTCAATATCGTTTTCGATATTTATTCAAGGTCGTTAATACAAGTTTATTCGATCCTTTGATTCAAGGAGAGTCGTCAGGTTGATCTCGTTAACAGACTCTCAATCCCGAGTCGATCCGTCAAACTTTCGGTAAGTTTCGGTTTCGTTTTGATATCGTTTTCGATATTATTTCGGGATCGTTAAACCACGTTTTAATCCGGTTTCTTGTCTAGGACGTCTCGCCGAAGTTGCACAGTCCCCGCTGGAGGTCTCGCGTCGTTTCGCATCGCCGGAAGCTCGCCGGAAGAGTTCGGTGAGTCCCTGCAAATTTCGTAAGGGAGGGGATGATGAACAGTAATGTTCATCCTCCTTTGATTCCTCGTTTGACCAGGCTGCATTAGTGGAGCAGGCTGGTCAAATGTTGGGCTAAAGTTGGTTATGGGCCGAGGAGCCCAATTTCTATTCAACACCAGAATTGTTATACATTAAGCCCACGTGTATGTATATGTACATTTTGTACATGATACATATATGTACTTATACGTAGAGTTCATAAATATATCGGCAGATTAAATAAAGCCCATGTGTATATAATATACGTACATGATATATATGTGTACTCGAACGTAGAATTAATTTCATAAAATATTATTAATTTAATAATTAATAATGTTTGGTCTATATTTTTAAGGGATATAATTTAGTGAGAAAATTATATCTAAATAGATATTGACTTTATCTTATTTATGTGTTTGGTAACGCATACGGAATCGGGATTCTAGAAGATCGAGCAAAGTAGACGAGGTTCTTACGCTATGTTCCGAATTCAAGCCTTCGTTCGTCAATAAGGCAAGTGGCGGTTCGCTCTTGCTTCTTTATTCCATGTTTTCCTTATTTAACAATTAATTCAAGCCTTTGTGTGTTATTGTGAATGACATGTATAAGTAGTTTAGGAGCGCTATATGCCTTGCGGGAGGCTAGCGGCTTCTTGATAATATAAGGGGATAGGATGAGAAATGCTTTATTGCCTCTTTGATTGGGTCATGACCGATCCGCTTATTCGGATATAAGCGGAGGTGCACTTAGCCAGTGCCATTATAAATTCATCCACGTATGTCCTGGAAAGGATGAGATGTGGTTTAAAAGCTTATAACGTGAATGTACGTTTTGGAAGTGAATAAGATAAGTGCAGATTGAGCACCTAATTAATATACGTCGGGCGAGCATTACAACGCGGAAACCGCCCGGCCTCTTGCTTAGTGACTATCTCTTTAATCTGGATTCACATGTGTGGTGATTCACACAATATATGTGGTGAGGTTGATCGTTAGTTCATTATTCTAAGTTGGTTGTTTTAAACATATTGTGTGTAAATTAACTATAATGTTCCCAAATCATATTCTTCCCATAAGACTCAATCTTTTGGAGTCTTCTCTTGTTGCATATTCTAAACACATAAAACATTTGGTATGAGTCTCGAACGTCCTTCACTTATCGGCTTTCACTCGAGAGTGTATGTGGCTACTAGACACGATTACAAGAACCTCACATAAATTCCACTTGTTTTTCATTAGACTAACCAACCGGTTCCTTTCCTTGCATGGTTGGCTTGTGTCTTCCGTCCCATTACGGCACATCAGGCGGATCTGCGGTGTAAAGAGGAGTCAGACGTTACAGAAGACAGGATCGTTTTATTATTTAAATAAGGTTTGTTTAAGGATTTGGGATTAAGACATTTTATGTAATCTTTGAATTAAGTCTTCCGCTATTTTATTTAAGACTATATAAATACGCTTCCGCATTGTCAACGTTAAGTTATGATATAAACGTTTTATATTATTTCGAATTGTTTTGTATTTATGGTAACCGTGATAAGCCTTAGGTGGTTTCGGGCGGTTAAGTCCGGGATCACTAGCGGTAATATTCCCAAGTGATTTTGGGGGTGTTACAATTTGATTCAATTACGAAATCATTTTGTTGGAAGGAATTTTATTTTAGGATATGAAAATTTAGTATCGTTAGATATAAACATATGTGTTCGGATATCTTTGTTTATGATATGTTTTGTATTTACTCCTCTCTTGATAAGGTTTAAGGTCTTCCTTACAATAAATAAAATAAGGAGTTGCGTTAGAATTTAAAGTACGGATGGAAAGAGAAATCAAACACTCAAGTGAAGGAAAAGATGAACGAACAAGTTTGCCTAGAACTGTAATTTTGTATGTTGAACTTGATAATTCAATTTTTTTGTAAAAAACCCGGGGATAGAGGTTTTTATTTGATCAACTACTTGGTTGATTGGATTTTTCACTTGGAGAAACATGTCTAGTTATTTACATTAAACAATTTATTTATTTTATTGTCGAAATAACATACTTTAATTCGTTTTCCTATTGTACATCATTAAAACATATTAAATTTAATTAAGTTCAATAAAATGATTATAATATTGTTAAGCAGTAGTTTCTTACAGATATGTTCATCTTTTATGTCGAGTGATACAATCTTATTCTGCCAAAACACAAAAGAATATTCTCTTCTTATCAGAAAATAAAATTTTGATTTCTATTTGAGAGAACAATATCATGAAGTTTTCATATATAGAAACATATCCTACACATAATATTCTGAAGTAGAAAAATATCAACGAGATCATCCAAATTAAAAGAATTTAGATATTTTGCTTATTATATTTTTTCCTTTATAGTGTTTTGTTAAAATCAAATAATCTAGCCACAAAAGTAAACCAGCTTAAAACATAAGTAAATATTTTGAGGTTTGGTATTATACTTATAAATAATGGCCAGAACTGAAGTTTTTTCCGAAATTGAAAATTAATCGATCTTACATCAAGTGCAATGGAAGGAGTGAAGCATATTGTTGTGGCGAAATTCAAGGAAGGTGTTGTGTTTGAAGATGTCATTAAAGGCATGGAAAATCTTGTTTCTGAGATTGATTGTGTCTCATCCTTTGAATGGTCAGTTATCATTTGAATTTCTCGAAATCAAATAGTTATCATTGTTTTATCCAAAGCCTAGATATAATAAAAGAACAATCCATGTAATGAGGATACAAATATAACTATTGTAGTTGACTTAATAATTATAACTATATTGATATATATTGCATATGTAGGGGACAGAACATAGGAAGTCAAGAGAGGAGTCAAGGATTTACACATGCATTTCTGATGACATTCAAGAATCAAGAGGATTTTGCTGCTTTCATGGCACATCCAAACCGTGATGAGTTTTCTAAAGTCTTCACAGCAGTGTTTGAGAATGCTATTGTTCTTGATTGTCCATCTGTGTTGGTCAAGTCATAAACAGTTGTTTGACTTGATTTAAACACAAGAATTATTAAAATAAATTACCATCTATTTTAAAGAATGAATACAAAGTTCTTTAAAATTTCTTTATTTATAAAACATTAAATTTCCGTACTATAGTAGATGCATGTGGTTATGGGTTATATATAATGCAATTTTTACATAATGCATCAATCCCGAACACACCTTTAGCCTAATACTATTAGATGCACCCTTTTAAAACATTATAGTGTACTATTTCATCTGTTGTGTATGAAAAAACCCATTCCTGATGAATCCGGGTTTAATACATATGTTCTGGATTAGTATTGACATATCCATTTCAAATCGGAAAAAAAATTCGATCACTTGAATGAATATAGGGTTCCGGAATAGAGGAACCGACCTCCTTTTTTTTGAAAAATGGAAATATAATCGGCAATCCTATATTGCATTATCTTCCTCTTCATTATCCGTCTACGCAACACACAACCCCCAACGCACCCTTCTCCGCTTAGAGAATATTAATATCGTTATTACAAAAATAAGATCCTAAAATTTTGAATATAGAATGAAAAGATAAAAGTTAATTCGACAAGAAATGCCCGATAATAGGTTACATATCACCGAATTAATTTCTCATACACATAATGATCAATATTGCAGCACACACAAACAGAGATGGTTCATATGCAAGTACAACAAAATATAGTGCACAATGTAATATGTAATTCTTTGTGAAACAAAATGTTCCAAAAGTAAAACGTCACTCTCTTGGTTTTGCAAGTTTGGTAAATAACTTTTTGAAAAGCTCAAATATTACAATGCTCCCGATGAGGTTCGACAAAGGTAAAAACTTTACGAAACAAACGCAATTCTTTCTTGGTCATGTTAAGGATAAGAATAGAGTCACACTGCCTAAGTACATGGCGATGAGGATGATAGCGAATAATACGACGCCTATGATGAAATTGTCCCCCAATTTCCTCTTCTTTTTATATTTTCATGTTTTTTCTTATTAATTAGATATTCTTGTATTTTTACTTGTATTTTTTTGTTTCTTACTGGAAAAAATCATTATCTAATACAAAATTTAGTTGACTTTTAGCTTTTTTGTTCGATGAAAAAGTTCCGAGGTAAGGATTTGATCAAGAGTTTATAAATGTTTGAAAAAGACAATTAACTTCCCAGGAGTTTATCAAGTTTTTATCGATGATTTTATTAATGATAGGGAACTTTATGCAATTTAGGGTAATACTCAATTCTTGTTCTCCTGTACGGGTGAAATAGTGTTTTTCAAAGAACTTTCAAAATAACAATTTAAATCTGATTGTGTATTTGTGTTTATTACTATTTTGATTGTACGTGTTTTATTCATCGGGTTGTGATCACAAAAGAAGGGGAGTGGTAAGAACGAAATTTATTCCATCCTAATGTTTGTACCCCGTATTTGTATGCCTCTATATGAATTAGATTGATACTCATGTATACAAGATCTCTTTCTTTTCTTGGTTCGAGTGAAAACAGAGAACTAGGAAATTAAGCGTACTAGGGCGGTTATTAAAATCCCTATCCAGATATTGAAATCCTAAGATTTTACGATCTAAGTTTGGCGTGTGATATGGATCTATCATTAAAATCTATATGTGTCAAAATCCTGCTTAGTATCTTAAGATTTTAAGATCTATCCGTAAGATCTTACATTTAAATACGATTCTAAAGTTTAACTTGTACAAGCTACTAACACCTATTTTATAGCTCAACTTTCCATATTGTCACCCGTAGTATCTTACGGGTGTGTCTTTGGAAGTTCCGGTGTTGACAAGGGGTTAGCGTTTCTAAAGTCTTGGGAGTTACAATGTTCCTTCATGTTCCAGTGATGATAAACACTCTATTCTTAATTGTTGCGTTGTGACTAAGTTACAGTTAGAAAGTTCAAGTCAAAGAATGATAACACGCAATTAAGAGTGAAAGCAAAGGGAAAAGGAAACTTTAGTTCATTAACTCAAGGTAAAATGCGCAAGAACAAAGTTGAGGAACAACACACATCATTGGAAGACTAATAAATACTAAGCAGGTAACCGGATGTTGGTCAACACATGTAGTGAAACAAACTTTGCATGAAATTTGTGTAATATCCCTATTTTCTTCTAAGGGCATTATTGTAATTAAATTTGCAATAATGCCCTTAGAAGCTCGCCGAAGTTTCTTGTCTAGGACGTCTTGTCTAGGACGTCCTAGACAAGAAATTTCCGGTTTCTTGTCTAGGACGTCTCGCCGAAGTTGCACAATCCCCGCTGGAGGTCTCGCGTCGTTTCGCATCGCCGGAAGCTCGCCGGAAGAGTTCAGTGATGTAACGCCCCCAAAAATTACTCTTAATGGGGGGTCACAGCGCCAGGAATTTCCGGCAGAAATTCCCTTAGGCTTTCTAAAAAATGAAATTCAACTTGTAGCACATAAACTAACAACATTCAGTCACAAGATAAAACCTGGTTCAAACAACCACTTCCAAAGAGAAGGACATATTTACATGGGTCGGCGTTCACAGACGCTACAACGACCCGTCAAAACCAGCTTGGTACAACCAAGCACAACCATCCAACAAGAGTCTCACCAAAGACATCTCAAGAACCAAAATAGCAAAACACACATAAAAATAAACATGCAAAAATTAAACCCATCCTAACTTTCGCATCACGTCGCACGTTCACCTTCACGCTCCGATACTACCTGCGTACCTGGTCATGTCAAAAACACAACCAGTTCCCCCACCGAAATGGGGGTTAGTCTCCAACCAGACTAGCAAGTATATATGCAAATTAATTACGTAGAATAGCATAAATAAAAGGGATTAGAATAAGCAGATACCACAAAGTACATTACAAAGCAAACAAGTATGTAAGTGACTATACATACAACATCACATAGTAAACCAAAAGAAGGAACTTTTACGAAAACGCTTTTGAAAACATGACCAAGCCTGTCTTGGCCACGAAGGTACCTTCTAACCCAAAACTATGGGTAAAAACCTTTACCTGCCGGAGGGACACGGTATCGTTAGCTAGACGAACCCCCCCTACCACGACACAAGTAAAGCACCTTCCATGATCCACCCGAACACCGGGAAGCGATCAAGGAATGATTTTAAAAAACCATTTACATGCTAAGCGGGGGTCGGAACAATCCTTACCCGCACAAATCATATCCACAAGTGTTGTGACTTCTCAAAGATATCAATAAAAAGAGTATTTCATAAACAAACATATCCACGATGTCTACACACAAATAATACTAATTCTATCATGGAAGAATACCAAATTACCAATATCACTTCATATACAAATGCATATCAAGATACAAAGTCAAGGAACAAACATTATTCATATGTAATGCATTTACGGTTTCATGCATAGTCCAATAGCCTAAATTTATACCAATCACGTAAGTAATCGCAAATAACTTGCCTCGACAAGTCTCGAATGTAAAGAAACTTATGAGCTATCACCTCAGACGTGACCTTAACTCAACTCAACTTGGGGAGATTCCTGAATCTGCATACAAAACGATTTTGGCCATAACTTTCATTATACAACTCGGAATTGAATTCCGCAAAATTCCAGACGCTCGTATGAAAGTCCTCTATTTACTGAATCAGTCCCTTTATTTTTCATAATTACAGAACGAGAACGATATTTCCAGCAGTGAACAATTCAACCCTAACTTCATTAGTTTTACTTCCAAACCTCAAATTCAATCCATCCATGCTTCTATAATCATCAAACCACCTCTAATAACTCATGATTGACATACAAATTCAGACTTGACATACACATGAACAATTCTTGAAATTTTGAGGAAAACTTAAACTAAGCTTTCCTTGAGCTTTCTTATACAAATATGTCTTCCTTGCCTTACCAATAGCATGCTTTTGACATAAGGAACTCAAATCCAACATCAACATAACATGGCAGCCACATGAATTAGCTAGGAAGATTGACCATGACAAGGGAGAAGCCAAAAGAGAGAAGCTCTTACCTTGAATCCAATTAGTCTATTGTTCTTGGATGCAACTTGATGGAAAACTTGTGATTTAGGAAGTTATGAGAGTAAGAGTACGGATGGGAAAGGCTTAGAGATAACAAGGCTTAAGCATGAAGAAAGGTGAAAGACACCAAAATGGATATGTATAGAATTGCCTAGTAACTTGATATTTAAATAGAAAAATATTTTATATTTAAACATTATTTATTTGCTTTGTCTTCTTGTAAGAAATAATAACAATGCTTAAATCATAGTATATAAATATATTAATCCATGTGGATATTAACTTTATAAAAATATAAAAATCGGACTAATCCTTGCGAAAATAATTTCGATGTCGTACATAAATCATGTACGTTTTGCGAGACGATAAGATTTCAAGAATCGGAAAAATAAAACATACTTCAATGTTTTATCAAAATAAACTATATATACACGTTATGTTTATCAAAATAAACTTTCTGATATAGAAATTAAGATGGACCCACATATCGAGGACTTAGCTTGCCCTTCTTGCCAAATCTGAATACGCCCTTAGAAGGTGAAACGCGAACAAACACATGGTCACCTACTTTGAATTCCAGTGGTCTACGACGAATATCTGCATAAGATTTCTGGCGGCTTTGTGCTGTTAACATCCTTTGCCTTATCAGGGCTACTTCTTCTTGTGTCTTCCTTAAAATATCTGGGCTCGTGAAGCTTGTTTCTGATAAGTCATCCCAGCATAGCGGTGATCGACATCTACGACCATACAAGGCTTCATACGGGGCCATTTCAATTGATGCGTGCCAACTGTTATTATAAGTAAATTCTACCAATGGTAACTTAGCTTCCCACTTACCTGGCCATTCTAATACACACGCTCTTAAAATGTCCTCGAGAGTTTGTATAGTTCTCTCCGTTTGACCGTCAGTTTGTGGGTGGAAAGCAGTACTGAACCTCAACTCAGTTCCCATGGCTGCATGTAGTGACTTCCAGAAATGTGACACAAAGCGTCCATCACGATCAGACACTATAGTTTTGGGAATACCATGCAGACGTATAATTTCTTGAATATATACTTCAGCAAGTCTATCTGGTCCCCACGTTTTCTTAATAGGAAGAAAATGAGCAGATTTAGTCAATCGGTCTACTATGACCCAGATGGTGTCCATGCCTCTTGACGTTGGGGGCAATCCCGACACAAAGTCCATGGATATATCGTCCCATTTCCATTCTGGAATTGGTAATGGTTGTAATTCTCCAGCCGGTCTTTGATGTTCAATCTTCACTTGCTGACATGTAAGACATTTAGCTACAAATTCAGCGACCTCTCTTTTCATATTACTCCACCAGAAATTCTTTTTGAGGTCCTTATACATCTTATTAGCTCCAGGGTGAATCGAATATGGCGAAGCATGGGCCTCTTTCAAAATCATGGTCTTTATTTCATCGTCTCCAGGCACACATATTCGGTTCTTGAACCTAAGGATCCCGTCATCATGAACAATAAAGCCCGGAGACTTACCTTGAAGGATGCCATCCTTGATCTTGTTCAATACGAGGTCATCAACCTGCTTTTGCTTAATTGCCTCTAATAAAGATGATTCGATCTCCAAGAAATAAAGTTGCCCTTGGTGCTTCTGAAACCTGACCTCGATCTCATATCGAGTCAATTCTCTCTGCAATTCTGGTTGCAGTGTTAGGCGTGCAATCATAGTCTCTTGGGTTGACTTCCTACTTAGTGCGTCGGCCACCACATTGGCTTTGCCTGGATGATATAATATCTCAATATCATAATCTTTCAACAGCTCCAACCATCTTCTCTGCCTCATGTTCAATTCCTTCTGAGTGAAGATATACTTCAAACTCTTATGGTCAGTGTAAATCTGGCAACTCGCCCCATAGAGATAATGTCTCCATATCTTCAAAGCAAAAATCACAGCTGCAAGTTCTAAATCATGAGTAGGGTAGTTTACTTCATGGGTCTTTAATTGACGGGAAGCGTATGCAATTACCCTACCATGTTGCATCAAAACACAACCAAGGCCTTGTTTCGAGGCGTCACTATATATAACAAAGCCTTCAGTTCCCTGGGGTAATGCTAACACTGGTGCACTGGTGCACTGGTAAGTCTTTTCTTAAGTTCTGCAAAGCTCTCTTGAGACTGTTTGTCCCATTCAAACTTCTTTGCCTTACGTAACAAATTAGTGAGTGGTTGGGCGATCTTGGAAAAGCCTTCTACAAACCTACGATAATATCCTGCCAGGCCTAAGAAACTCCTTACTTCCTTCACATTCTTTGGTGGCATCCATTCAGCTACCGCTTGGATCTTCTGTGGGTCAACTTTTACTCCTTCATGAGAAACTATGTGACCTAGGAATGCCACCTCAGTCATCCAAAAATCACACTTTGATAGTTTAGCAAACAACAGTTGTTGCCTCAATATACTGAGAACTGTTCTGAGATGCTCTGCATGCTCTTCTCTACTTCGGGACTAAATCAGAATATCATCTATGAAGACCATGACAAATCGGTCCAAATATTGAATGAAAATACGGTTCATTAATTCCATGAATGCAGCTGGAGCATTAGTTAGTCCAAACGGCATCACCACAAACTCATAGTGACCATACCTTGTACGGAATGCCGTCTTAGCAATATCTTCTTCTCGAATCCTTAACTGATGATAGCCTGATCTTAGATCAATTTTTGAGAAAACAGTTGCACCCTGTAATTGATCTAATAGGTCATCTATCCGAGGCAATGGATATTTATTCTTGATTGTCACCTTATTCAATTCTCTATAATCAATGCAGAGACGTAAGGAACCATCCTTCTTCTTTACGAACAACACTGGTGCACCCCACGGAGATGCACTCGGTCTAATGAATCCCTTCTCCATCAGTTCTTCAAGTTGCTTCTTCAGTTCTAGCATTTCCGGTGGTGCCATTCTATAAGGCGCCCTAGACACTGGAGCGATTCCCTGCTCAACCTCGATTGCAAAATCCACAGCTCTAAGAGGAGGTAGATCCGTTAAATCTTCAGGGAATACGTCTGGGAATTCACAAACAATGGGAATTTCTGATAATTCAGGCTTTTCTTTTTCCTTTTCCAAGGCATAACACATGTATCCTTGACATCCCTTCCTTAACAACTTCAAGGCTTCCATTGCACTAATAAGTAACCCAACTTTACTAGGGTCACGTCCCTGAAACAACAACGTTAAGCCATCCTTGGCGGTGAGCGTGACAGTTCTCTTACGCAGGTCCATCACCGCCCCATGATGTACAAGCCAGTCCATACCCAAAATCACATCATAATGTTGTAAGTTGATTTCAATCAAATCAGCTTTCCACTCCTGATCACCGATACGAATGGGACAACTCCTAAACTCACGGTTTCCCACAAGCTTACTACCATTTGTTAATCCAACAATAAAAGACTCACAATTAAGAGCACAAATAAGACCGAGCCTTTTCACACACGTCTCAGAGATAAAAGAATGGGTGGCACCGGTATCAAATAATATGCACACAGGTTGAGAGTGAATGTGGAGTGTACCTGCAACTACAGATGCATTAGGTTCCTCAGTTCTCATTTCATAAACACGACCCTTTGCCCTAGATCCTCCTGAAGATTGCTGAGATTGAGGTGGAGTTGGGCGGGGTTGTTTTTGAGAATATGATTGTGTTGGACGAGGTTGGTGACTCTGTCCTCGTGGTCCCATTACAGAAGTCTGTGACCTGGTAGGGTTCGCCTTCTCTCTCCTACAGTAAATGGAAAGGTGACCCTTCTCGCCACAATTGTAACACTCCTTGGGCTCCCTTGGACAATCAGCTTTATAATGTTGATTGCTATTGCAGTTATGGCAGTGGTAATCCTTAGGTGGAGCTCTGTCTTGATTGTGAAAACCCTGAGACCCGAAAGCTTGATCAGTCTTTGCCTGAGGAGGGAATCTCCTTGGAACATCAGTTCTGGCACCAAAGGGGGTTGATTGAGTCTTCTGTTTCTTATAGCTTGAAGTCAGGAGCTTCTCATCTTCAAGTTTCCTCTCGACTTCTAATGCCTTATCATAATATTCCTCCAAGGTAGAACATGAACATCCCGACATATAAGTCCTGACCCGCGGAGGTATCCAGGGCTCAAAATAAAAGATTTTGTCCCTCTCATTATGAACCGCTGCTGATGCATAGCGAAGAAGCTGGTGATATCTTACACTTGCTTGTGCTACTGGCATCCCTTGAGAAGGTGGTCTAAAAACTCCTGGTATTTCTGTCTCTGGAGGGACATTGGATAGAACCTAGCATGAATCTTCTCCTTGAAATTCTCCCAACTCATTACTCCTTCTGTAGGCTTAACCGTGTCCCACCAGTCATCGGCATCTTTTGCAAGATAAAATGAAGCATTCGATACTTTTTGCTCTACTGGACACTCGACTCTATCAAGGAGCTTTTCCATCTGCTTGAGCCAATGTTCAACTTCTACTGGCTCACCAGTTCCATCATAAGTTGGTGGCTTCAGCTTCTCTAATGCCATTACTATACTAACAACATCCCTCCTTCCATCATTTGGAGGTATTCCTGGAGTTAAACGCGGCTGATTTTGTACTTGTGGAGGAACTGTTTGGACATATGCTGCTTGCATCGCCTGCCCAATCATCTGTTGAAGAGCAGTGTACAGTTCAGTATTAATTCCAGCTGGCATACTAGCCGGTACTGGTGCATCTGGAGAAATAGGAGGAACTACTCGTGGACCCTCGGGTTGCACCTGTTGAGGGACATTCCTTTCAGCCACTCTTGGATTGGGACCCATCTGACTTTCTATGTCCTCCATTGGGGGTATATCTGTGTAGCTATCCCTAGAAACCTCTGGTTGTATCCCGTGAAACTTACGAGGCCGACCTCTGCCACGGGTACCTCTACCATCTGCACAACCAGATGTTAATTCAAACATGCACACATAGACATATAACCTTGTACACATATGTAACATTTAAGAACTTATTTATTTAGAGACTACACATGGAGATGACAATGCGACGTGTGTGATGCTGACACTACCCATTCCCAAAGATATTAGAAACCTAGGCTCTGATACCAACTTCTGTAACGCCCCCAAAAATTACTCTTAATGGGGGGTCACAGCGCCAGGAATTTCCGGCAGAAATTCCCTTAGGCTTTCTAAAAAATGAAATTCAACTTGTAGCACATAAACTAACAACATTCAGTCACAAGATAAAACCTGGTTCAAACAACCACTTCCAAAGAGAAGGACATATTTACATGGGTCGGCGTTCACAGACGCTACAACGACCCGTCAAAACCAGCTTGGTACAACCAAGCACAACCATCCAACAAGAGTCTCACCAAAGACATCTCAAGAACCAAAATAGCAAAACACACATAAAAATAAACATGCAAAAATTAAACCCATCCTAACTTTCGCATCACGTCGCACGTTCACCTTCACGCTCTGATACTACCTGCGTACCTGGTCATGTCAAAAACACAACCAGTTCCCCCACCGAAATGGGGGTTAGTCTCCAACCAGACTAGCAAGTATATATGCAAATTAATTACGTAGAATAGCATAAATAAAAGGGATTAGAATAAGCAGATACCACAAAGTACATTACAAAGCAAACAAGTATGTAAGTGACTATACATACAACATCACATAGTAAACCAAAAGAAGGAACTTTTACGAAAACGCTTTTGAAAACATGACCAAGCCTGTCTTGGCCACGAAGGTACCTTCTAACCCAAAACTATGGGTAAAAACCTTTACCTGCCGGAGGGACACGGTATCGTTAGCTAGACGAACCCCCCCTACCACGATACAAGTAAAGAACCTTCCATGATCCACCCGAACACCGGGAAGCGATCAAGGAATGATTTTAAAAAACCATTTACATGCTAAGCGGGGGTCGGAACAATCCTTACCCGCACAAATCATATCCACAAGTGTTGTGACTTCTCAAAGATATCAATAAAAAGAGTATTTCATAAACAAACATATCCACGATGTCTACACACAAATAATACTAATTCTATCATGGAAGAATACCAAATTACCAATATCACTTCATATACAAATGCATATCAAGATACAAAGTCAAGGAACAAACATTATTCATATGTAATGCATTTACGGTTTCATGCATAGTCCAATAGCCTAAATTTATACCAATCATGTAAGTAATTGCAAATAACTTGCCTCGACAAGTCTCGAATGTAAAGAAACTTATGAGCTATCACCTCAGACGTGACCTTAACTCAACTCAACTTGGGGAGATTCCTGAATCTGCATACAAAACGATTTTGGCCATAACTTTCATTATACAACTCGGAATTGAATTCCGCAAAATTCCAGACGCTCGTATGAAAGTCCTCTATTTACTGAATCAGTCCCTTTATTTTTCATAATTACAGAACGAGAACGATATTTCCAGCAATGAACAATTCAACCCTAACTTCACTAGTTTTACTTCCAAACCTCAAATTCAATCCATCCATGCTTCTATAATCATCAAACCACCTCTAATAACTCATGATTGACATACAAATTCAGACTTGACATACACATGAACAATTCTTGAAATTTTGAGGAAAACTTAAACTAAGCTTTCCTTGAGCTTTCTTATACAAATATGTCTTCCTTGCCTTACCAATAGCATGCTTTTGACATAAGGAACTCAAATCCAACATCAACATAACATGGCAGCCACATGAATTAGCTAGGAAGATTGACCATGACAAGGGAGAAGCCAAAAGAGAGAAGCTCTTACCTTGAATCCAATTAGTCTATTGTTCTTGGATGCAACTTGATGGAAAACTTGTGATTTAGGAAGTTATGAGAGTAAGAGTACGGATGGGAAAGGCTTAGAGATAACAAGGCTTAAGCATGAAGAAAGGTGAAAGACACCAAAATGGATATGTATAGAATTGCCTAGTCACTTGATATTTAAATAGAAAAACATTTTATATTTAAACATTATTTATTTGCTTTGTCTTCTTGTAAGAAATAATAACAATGCTTAAATCATAGTATATAAATATATTAATCCATGTGGATATTAACTTTATAAAAATATAAAAATCGGACTAATCCTTGCGAAAATAATTTCGATGTCGTACATAAATCATGTACGTTTTGCGAGACGATAAGATTTCAAGAATCGGAAAAATAAAACATACTTCAATGTTTTATCAAAATAAACTATATATACACGTTATGTTTATCAAAATAAACTTTCTGATATAGAAATTAAGATGGTATTACAGGTGAGTCCCTGCAAATTTCGTAAGGGAGGGGATGATGAACAGTAATGTTCATCCTCCTTTGATTCCTCGTTTGACCAGGCTGCATTAGTGGAGCAGGCTGGTCAAATGTTGGGCTAAAGTTGGTTATGGGCCGAGGAGCCCAATTTCTATTCAACACCAGAATTGTTATACATTAAGCCCACGTGTATGTATATGTACATTTTGTACATGATACATATATGTACTTATACGTAGAGTTCATAAATATATCGGCAGATTAAATAAAGCCCATGTGTATATAATATACGTACATGATATATATGTGTACTCGAACGTAGAATTAATTTCATAAAATATTATTAATTTAATAATTAATAATGTTTGGTCTATATTTTTAAGGGATATAATTTAGTGAGAAAATTATATCTAAATAGATATTGACTTTATCTTATTTATGTGTTGGGTAACGCATACGGAATCGGGATTCTAGAAGATCGAGCAAAGTAGACGAGGTTCTTACGCTATGTTCCGAATTCAAGCCTTTGTTCGTCAATAAGGCAAGTGGCGGTTCGCTCTTGCTTCTTTATTCCATGTTTTCCTTATTTAACAATTAATTCAAGCCTTTGTGTGTTATTGTGAATGACATGTATAAGTAGTTTAGGAGCGCTATATGCCTTGCGGGAGGCTAGTGGCTTCTTGATAATATAAGGGGATAGGATGAGAAATGCTCTATTGCCTCTTTGATTGGGTCATGACCGATCCGCTTATTCGGATATAAGAGGAGGTGCACTTAGCCAGTGCCATTATAAATTCGTCCACGTATGTCCTGGAAAGGATGAAATGTGGTTTAAAAGCTTATAACGTGAATGTACGTTTTAGAAGTGAATAAGATAAGTGCAGATTGAGCACCTAATTAATATACCTCGGGCGAGGAGTACAACGTGGAAACCGCCCGACCTCTTGCTTAGTGACTATCTCTTCAATCTGGATTCACATGTGTGGTGATTCACACAATATAAGTGGTGAGGTTGATCGTTAGTTCATTATTCTAAGTTGGTTGTTTTAAACATATTGTGTGTAAATTAACTATAATGTTCCCAAATCATATTCTTCCCATAAGACTCAATCTTTTGGAGTCTTCTCTTGTTGCATATTCTAAACACATAAAACATTTGGTATGAGTCTCGAACGTCCTTCACTTATCGGCTTTCACTCGAGAGTGTATGTGGCTACTAGACACGATTACAAGAACCTCACATAAATTCCACTTGTTTTTCATTAGACTAACCAACCGTTTCCTTTCCTTGCATGGTTGGCTGGTGTCTTCCGTCCCATTACGGCACATCAGGCGGATCTGTGGTGTGAAGAGGAGTCAGACGTTACAGAAGACAGGATCGTTTTATTATTTAAATAAGGTTTGTTTAAGGATTTGGGATTAAGACATTTTATGTAATCTTTGAATTAAGTCTTCCGCTATTTTATTTAAGACTATATAAATACGCTTTCGCATTGTTAACGTTAAGTTATGACATAAACGTTTTATATTATTTCGAATTGTTTTGTATTTATGGTAACCGTGATAAGCCTTAGGTGGTTTCGGGCGGTTAAGTCCGGGATCACTAGCGGTAATATTCCCAAGTGATTTTGGGGGTGTTACAATTTGATTCAATTACGAAATCATTTTGTTGGAAGGAATTTTATTTTAGGATATGAAAATTTAGTATCGTTAGATATAAACATATGTGTTCGGATATCTTTGTTTATGATATGTTTTGTATTTACTCCTCTCTTGATAAGGTTTAAGGTCTTCCTTACAATAAATAAAATAAGGAGTTGCGTTAGAATTTAAAGTACGGATGGAAAGAGAAATCAAACACTCAAGTGAAGGAAAAGATGAACGAACAAGTTTGCCTAGAACTGTAATTTTGTATGTTGAACTTGATAATTCAATTTTTTTTGTAAAAAACCCGGGGATAGAGGTTTTTATTTGATCAACTACTTGGTTGATTGGATTTTTCACTTGGAGAAACATGTCTAGTTATTTAGATTAAACAATTTATTTATTTTATTGTCGAAATAACTGAAATATCCTATGTAAACGCATATTTTTATTGTCGTGTTATAAGGTATTATTCCTACCCATCTTAATTATTTGATTTAAGGAAAAAAAGAAGGTAAAATAATTAGATTTATTATATTAGATGGACGAGAAAAAAAAAAGAAACCTATTCACGGATTGGTTTGAACACAGCCGTAAAGCTTTTGGAGGCGGCGTCGGTTTGAGCGACATTCTTCCAGGTAGATTTCAATTTTGATAGCCTTCTTCTTAGATTCGAATAGGATGAGTTAATTAGTGGGCTGACTCATTGTTTAATTGGTTAGTCGTAGTGTTAATTATCTACGGGTATGAACTGTTGCAAATTGGAGGGTAGTGCTGAGTAGGCAATTTTGATTTTGCCTTCTACTTAAACTATGTAGTTTTTCATCAATTAATCCTTAGAACACGTGGGATTAGGATGGCAAGCTTTAATGGCTTTACTTGGGTGCCTTAATGCACGTAGCTATATATACATCGGTTCTAGTCGATTGAATAAGAATGTAAGTGTGTATATACATACCTAAAAGATAATCCATTTGGGTCATTTGTAGATTTAATTAATGATAGGTTTTATTGTATTGTAAGCAGGTTAATTTTAAATTTGGTTTCGGATCTTGGCGAGTTGCAGGACCCTTGTTGATACAAGGCAAGATGATTCTTGCTCTTCTCTTATATAGTTATGTGCCACTTGAGTATAATTACTTTATGATTAGGATTGTGTGATATGCGGTTGTCGTATATAGTTGGTACAGTTGAGAATGTGGTTTGGAAGGTGAATGTGTGATTGTCACACATAGTGGTCATGGTTAAGCCTAGTAGTTATTGGTTGTTGATTGATCGGTTATGAGAATGGCATTGGCATCTCATGATCGGGCCGGGGTGATGATAGCCTCACCCGACCACGTAGGGTGTGACCTACGTCGGTTCAAGGTCACAAGTAGATGGTGAGTGTCCCATCTTGAACCTATCCAGATAGCATGATTGTTTTGGGTGATAAGAGTCCCACCCGTGTGTGTTGATTTGTGTGGTTAAGGTGATGATAGTCTCACCTGTTTTGTTGTTGTGTAGTTGAGGTTTGGACTAGATAAACCTAGGTGTTGTGATAGTAATTAAATGCGAATGTTTAAGGTTATGTGTTGGAACTTATACGTCTTGTTATATAGTTATGATAATTCTTGCTAGTCTTTCATTAGACTAACCAATCTTGGATTCTTCCTTGGTTGGCTGGTGATTCGGGTCCACCAGTCGTCGGGTCTTCGCAGGTTTAGAAGCAGCGGGGAGGTCACTGATCACACTTAGGCGTTTTCGAAAAGCTTTCAATTTTGAAGAAACTCTTGTTGTTCGATTGAGGTAGCTGGGTCAAGTAGTGACCTTAGGATTATGCATTGTTTCGTTTTATGAGACCTTGAGATTGCTTCCGCTGGATTGTATTTTGGTGAATGATTTATGTTCATTGAACTTGGATTAACACTTTATTGACTCGGGTAGCTTCACTATTTCTCTAAAAGCCTTGTAGATCCTTGTGGTCTACGGCACTGTGACACCTTATTTTCGGGGATGTTACAATAACATACTTTAATTCGTTTGCCTATTGTACATCATTAAAACATATTAAATTTAATTAAGTTCAATAAAATGATTATAATATTGTTAAGCAGTAGTTTCTTACAGATATGTTCATCTTTTATGTCGAGTGATACAATCTTATTCTGCCAAAACACAAAAGAATATTCTCTTCTTATCAGAAAATAAAATTTTGATTTCTATTTGAGAGAACAATATCATGATATAGAAACATATCCTACACATAATATTCTGAAGTAGAAAAATATCAACGAGATCATCCAAATGAAAAGAACTTAGATATTATGCTTATTATATTTTTTCCTTTATAGTGTTTTGTTAAAATCAAATAATCTAGCCACAAAAGTAAACCAGCTTAAAACAGAAGTAAATATTTTGAGGTTTGGTATTATACTTATAAATAATGGCCAGAACTGAAGTTTTTTCAGAAATTGAAAATTAATCGATCTTACATCAAGTGCAATGGAAGGAGTGAAGCATATTGTTGTGGCGAAATTCAAGGAAGGTGTTGTGTTTGAAGATGTCATTAAAGGCATGGAAAATCTTGTTTCTGAGATTGATTGTGTCTCATCCTTTGAATGGTCAGTTATCATTTGAATTTCTCGAAATCAAATAGTTATCATTGTTTTATCCAAAGCCTAGATATAATAAAAGAACAATCCATGTAATGAGGATACAAATATAACTATTTTAGTTGACTTAATAATTATAACTATATTGATATATATTGCATATGTAGGGGACAGAACATAGGAAGTCAAGAGAGGAGTCAAGGATTTACACATGCATTTCTGATGACATTCAAGAATCAAGAGGATTTTGCTGCTTTCATGGCACATCCAAACCGTGATGAGTTTTCTAAAGTCTTCACAGCAGTGTTTGAGAATGCTATTGTTCTTGATTTTCCATCTGTGTTGGTCAAGTCATAAACAGTTGTTTGACTTGATTTAAAGACAAGAATTATTAAAATAAATTATCATCTATTTTAACGAATGAATACAAAGTTCTTTAATATTTCTTTATTTATAAAACATTAAATTTCCGTACTATAGTAGATGCATGTGGTTATGGGTTATATATAATGCAATTTATTACGTAATGCAATTTAATGCATCAATCCCCAACACACCTTTAGCCTCATACAATTAGATGCACCCTTTTAAAACATTATAGCGTACTATTTCATTTGTTGTGTATGAAAAACCCGTGCCGGATGAATCCGGGTTTAATACATACGTTCTGGATTAGTATTGACATATCCATTTTGAATAGGAAAATAATTTCACTTGAATGAATATAGGGTTCCGGAATGAATATAGGCTAATCCGCAAGAAATGTCCGATAATAGGTTACTTGCATTATCTTCCTCCCTTTTCAGCTTACAGAATATTAATATCGATATTATAAAAATAATATCCTAAACTTATAATATAGAATGAAAAGATAAAAGTTAATTCGATAAGAAATGTCCCATAATAGATTACATATCGCCGAATTAATTTCCCATGCACATAATGATCAATATTGCAGCACACACAAACAAACAGATGGTTCATATGCAAGTACAACTAAACATAGTGCACAATGTCATATGTAATTCTTCGTCAAACGGAATGTTTCAAAAGTAAAACGTCACTATCTTGATTTTGCAACTTTGGTTAATAACTTTTTGATGCTATACCGACCCAACTCCCAGATGACAACTTGTCATCTTCTTCCTCTCACCAGCAGTAGAGAGTTGCAGGGAGAAGAAGCTCCCGAAAATGGACTATAAGGAACCCACCTCGACTTCACACCTGTGACTCGCGAAGGACTCGGCGGCGACTCAGATGCGACAAGGTGGAGGCGCGGAATGGATCGACGACTCAAATGGACTGAAACACACAGAGAGAAAATTAGGGTTTATACCCGGAACCTTGAATCGGTATTAATGGCAAAATCACAAATCCTTACCAAAATCGAATGGAAACGAAGGATTTGAGGACACCGGAGACAGAGGAGACTCAGTGACAATCTTAATAATTATGGGGTGGAAACATAATCCCGATTTGAGGTTTTTATAGCCTCTCCCTCGGAATCCATTCCGTCGGTCGACGCGCATGGGAATAACTCTCGTCAACGGAAATTACCATTGAAGGCAATGAATGGGAGAATTGAAGAAGGAATTGAATCGGGGTTGACAAAAAAAATTGGCGTTACAGTGCAAATATCAATTGGAGAAGACGCTGACGTCATCAATTAAAGAAATTGCATTTTGGCCCTCAATTCATTGTCAACTACAGAACTTACCCTTGACCCAAAATATATTTGGTCAAACAACCCTAACTTTACAAAGTTGTACAAAATGCCCTTGGAACTTCTCAGCAAATTACGAATTGTGCCCAACTAAATTATTATAATTTATTCAGTGCACATTCATCAAATAAATAAGATTATCTTTATTATTATCGTAAATAAAATTACAATAATAACCTTGAATAAAAAGAGGGTTATTACAATACTTCCCCCTAAGAAAAGTTTCGAGTTTGAAACTTGGCCAAAAGAAAAACACAGGAAAAGAAACACGGAAAAGCGGAGGTTATCATATCAACACCCCCTTAAACAATAGTTTCGACCCCGAAACTAGGCTGAAAATAACGTAGGGAAACAGGTACGCATATCAGTCTCTGTCTCCCAAGTTTCCCACGTCACATCCTCAGATCCAGACTTGGACCACAAAATCCTCACAAGTGGAATAACCTTGTGACGCAACTACTTCTCCATACGTTCCAAGATACGAACAGGTTTCTCCTCATAGGTTCCGTTTGACTGAATCTCTATGTCATCACAACTCAGAACATGAGAATCATCTGGCACGTACTTCCTTAGAAGCGATACATGAAAAACATTATGCACCGTGTGTGCTGACGGTGGTAATGCTAGACGATAAGCCAATGATCCAACTCGATCAAGTATCTCAAAGGGTCCAACATAGCGAGGATTCAGCTTTCCACGCTTCCCGAACCTGAACACACCCTTCGATGGAGAAATTCGGACAAACACCTTGTCACCCACTTCAAACTCGACCTTTCTGCGCTTCAAATCATCATACGACTTCTGCCTGCTCTTAGCTGTCAGCATCCTCTGTCTGATCAAAGCTATGTCAGAAGCGGTCCTCTCTACTAACTTAGGTCCTAGCAGAATCTTGTCTGCATTCTCATCCCAACAAATCGGAGATCTGCATTTCCGACCATACAAAGCTTCAAACGGAGCCATCTTAATGGTCAAATGCCAACTGTTATTCTAAGTGAACTCTATCAATATCAAGTTGTCCTCCCAACTCATTGAGCGATCTAGAACGCATGCTCTCAGCATATCCTCCAGTGTCTGAATCGTCCTCTCGGATTTGACCATCTGTCTCAACTCGGCCCCCATGGCTTTATGCAACTCCTTCCAAAAATTTGACATGAATCTACCATCACGATCAGATACAATGGTCTTAGGAGTTCCATGAAGACGGACAATCTCACGCAAGAACACTTCAGATAGCTTTTGTGCTCCCCAGGTCGACTTGTTGGCTACAAAGTGAGGACTCTTCGTAAGCCGATCAATAATCACTCATATCGCATCCTTTTGTCCTTGTGTCCTTGGCAACCCAGTGACAAAGTCCATAGCAATGTCTTCCCACTTCCATTCAGGCACAAGAAGAAGTTGCAACTCTCCACCAGGTCTCTGATGCTCAATCTTCACCTTCCGACATGTCAAGCACCTAGACACAAACTCGGCAACATCTCACTTCATGTTAGGCCACCAGAAATTCTTTCTTAAATCCTTGTACATCTTGCTAGACCCTGGATGTACAGAATATGAAGTCGAGTGAGCCTCTCTCATGATTAGTTGGCGAAACTCAGCGACGTCGGGAACACATATCCGATTCTGAAACCAATGTGACCCATCATCCTGAATCACATATACAGGTGCCTTTCCATCATGCACCTCACTACTTATCTTTACCAAGACTGAATCATAAACTTGTCCTTCCTTGATCTGATCAAGCAAGGTAGCTTGAATCTCTAACATGCTCAGATGTCCTTCCTGACAACCAAACCAGACTTTAGTCTCGCTTCTCAACAATTCTCGTTGCAGTTCTGGTTGTGCATGCAGTGAGTGTGGAAACAACCCTAACATGTGTCGTCTTACGACTCAAAGCATCAGCTACTACATTAGCTTTTCCGGGATGGTAAAACAATTCCAGGTCATAATCTTTAAGCAGTTCCAACCAGCGGCGCTGTCTCATGTTCAACTCCTTACGAGTAAACACATATTTCAGGCTTTTGTGATTGGTAAAGATTTGGCATCTAACACCATATAGATAGTGTCTCCTAATCATTAATGCAAAGACTACAGCAGCTAGCTCCAGATCATGGGTCGGATAATTTGCCTCGTACTTCTTCAGGTGTCGGGATGCATATGCTATCACCTTGCCATTCTGCATAAGCACACACCCCAAACCCTGTTTTGAAGCATCACTGTACACCACATACCCCTTTGACCCTTCTGGTAATGCTAACACTGGTGTTGTTGTGAGGCGCTTCTTCAACTCTTGGAAACTAGCCTCACACTTCTCATCCCAAATGAACTTCTTGTGGACCTTGCGGAGTAGGTTGGTCATAGGCAAGGCAATTTTAGAGAAACCTTCCACGAACCGACGATAATATCCAGCAAGTCCCAAGAAACTACCCACCTCCTTCACATTCTGAGGTTGCGTCCAGTTAGATACAGCTTCAATCTTCTGGAGATCAACCATCACCCCCTTGTCATTTATCACATGACCCAGAAATGCAACTTCCTTCAGCCAGAAGTCACACTTAGACAGTTATACAACTGGTTTTGTCTATGAATTTCCAACACAATCCGAAGATGTTCCTCATGAGCCTCTTCGTTCGGGGAATAGATCAACATATCATCAATGAACACAAGCACGAATTTGTGCAAATACTGATGAAAGCATTGGTGTATCAAGTCCATGAAAACAGCAGGAGCGTTCGTTAGTCCATATCTAGTATGGAATGCAGTCCTCGGAATATCCTCCTCACGAATTTTGAGTTGATGATAACCAGACCTCAAATTGATCTTGGAAAAGACTTTAGCTCCCTGCAACTAATCAAGCAGATCGTCTATCCGCGGCAACGGATACTTTTTCTTGATGGTGACCTTATTCAGTTCCCGATAGTCAATGCAAAGCCTGAATGTCCCATCCTTCTTCTTAACAAACAGAATTGGGGCACCCCACGGCGATGCACTTGGTCTTATGTAACCCTTCTCTAGCAATTCTTCGAGTTGATTCTTCAACTCCTTCATCTCTACTTGAGCCATCCGGTATGGAGCCTTGGAAATTGGCGTCGTACCAGGTTCCAACTCTATAGTAAACTCCACGTCACGATTAGGGGGTAAACCTGGAATTTCTTCCGGAATAACATCGGCAAAATCCCCAACCACAAAAATATCGTGCACTACAGTTCCATCTCTCTTGGGCTTATCCAGATAGCAAAGATACCTGACACATCCCTGTCGAAGTAACTTAGACGCAGCCATTGCGTTTATCAACTTGCCATTGTCAACGTCATTACGACCCTTGAACTTGCTGATACGCTGCACTTTGTATAGCGTAACTAGGGATTATTACATTGTTTTAGGAGTATTATCATAGGTGTTTGGAGATATTATTATGTTATGAGACATCTGTTAAGACTTGAAGATTTGAAGAATGAAAATTGGAGATTGGAGAAACTCGCGAAGAGGAGCCTCTGCAGCATTTCCCACGATTGCTACCACAACCCTGGCGATCGCCACCCTACAGAAGAGGTAGCACTTGAGATTCGAGAGAAGGTGGCGATCGCCACACTTATTCCCGCGATCGCCAGGAGACACAGAGGCTACGGCTAAGGAATTCATGAAGATGGCGATCGCCAGATTCTGGTGGCGATCGCCATATTGCGCTGAAGACATTTATTTCCGGATTTTCCATGTTTGTTTTATTTATTTCTTTTCATTTTATTTTATTATTTTCGTTTAGGATTCTAGGGTTGGACTCTTTTAAGAACCCTAGCAGCTTTCATTTGTTATCTATCTTTTTTTCCATCTACGCTTAGTTCTGCAACCATGAGCAGGAACTAAACTCCATTCTTTTTCTTAGCAATCGAAACCTTTAGTTATTAAGTTGTGAGATTTCTAAACTCTTGTTCTTTTCCTTTGGGTTTGTATTAATTCTCTTGTTCTTCATCTATATGATTTCTATTGGTTTTGCTAGATTGATCACCTAGTTTGATTAGTAGTCTTCTATTGCTAGACTAGAAATAGACGGTGGAATTCCTTGTCATTGTAGCATCCATATCTGCATGATCTGGTAGTTGATTGTTTATATGAAAGAGAATTGATTGCATGTTAATACTTGACGGTTGTAAGTTATTACATGCATCCTTATGATTCATGTGCTCTTTGCTGCTATTTCATCTAATCTTGAGAGGTTTCCCTAATTTCTAAATAGTAAGTATTATCAGGACCGGTTGGCATGCTGATATATTAAAGATTGGAATAGGAACATTCCCTAGGATTGATAAGAACTTGAGATAATCTATGATCAACTTAATTGACTGTTGTGTGGAAACTTGCTAGATGAAACCCTTTCGCATATTATTCTCACCCAACGTTTCTCTACTTGATACTTGTTACTTTTGTGTTCCATATAATCAAAAAAACCTTGGTTACTTGTTACTTGTTCGTTAGTTGATATTTCACTTGACTGCATAATTATTGGTGTTTTGATTCCCTTGGGTTCGGCCTCTACTTACTTGTTATACTCTAGTTAGTGTTTAGGGTTTACTTTGATTTAGCAACCACAACATTTGCTCTATCACTTGCATACAAACTGACCCCCAGATAAAACTGTCACTGTCCTCGTGTTGAAGTCACTCACCGCCCCGTGACGTGTCAGCCAGTCCATCCCGAGAATAATGTCGTATGCAGCCATGGCTATACAGATCAGATCAGCCTCAAACTTCCCACCCTGAATTATAACTGGAATGTCTGACAACCGCTTGGTTCCCACTAGTTGTTCCCCATTAGGAAGGTTCACAACAAACGGTTCACAAATATCATTGCATCTAAGTCCTAACTTCTCTACACAATTCTCCGAAACAAAAGAATGTGTAGCTCCAGAGTCAAACAAGATGCAAATAGAAGTGGAATGAAGGTATAAAGTACCTTGAGCAACTGGCGCGTTCGGTCCATCAGCCTCGCGCATCTCATATAGTCTTTGCCCCTGATTCTGACTTGTAGAAGCCACTGGAGCTTTTCCCTTACTCTAAGCATTTGAATGAGCCACTGTATCTGCAGTCCTAGCAGGCCTCTGCTGAGGTCGGTTATTCTGATTTACTGACCCCTGTTGTGACTCACCACGGTTCTTGAAATAGAATGTCTTTATGTGCCCCACCTTGTTGCAATTGAAGCACGTTTTCTTCTCTAGTTTGCAAGCAATGCTCCTATGCCCAAACTTTGCACAATTGAAACATTGGATCCCTTGTTGACTCTGACCAGTCTGCTGAGTCGAACCAGATTGAGTTGACCCTGATTTGTGTCGACTAGCCTTGGAAAAGTTGGATGGTGGCGCAATGCGCTTGAATCCACCATTCCCTTGGTTATTGGTCGACAACTTCTGTTGCTTCCTCTTTTGAGATGACTCATACAGAGTTGCATCTACCTGATATGCAGCATCCACATACTGCTCAAGGGTATCACAACCATGACGTACCATCAACGGCTTAATGTCTGGTTCATCCACTCATGGAAGTGCCAGATCTTTTGCTCCTCAGTACTCAGCTCGTAACCCGCATACTGCATCAGGTGGTTGAATTTAGCAGCCATCTCAACCACTTTGAGACCCTCATTGTTAGGATAACGGAACTCCTTATACTTCTCCTCTCTCATAGCACGAGAGGAGAAACGATCAGTCATCTTGGTCTTGAACATCTCCCAGTTCAGCTCTGGATGATCAACTAGACCAGTGTTTCCCACCACTCACTTGCTCCATCTTTCAGTTGAAGTGAAGCAATATGCACCCTCTCAGCTTCGGTGCAGTTAATGTTACGGAAAAGACGCTCCATGTGTAAGAACCAGTAGCATACCTTAATCGGTTCACCAGCTCCGTCATAACTGTCTTGCCACATAGAGTTGATAGCCTTCAGAGCTCGCATGTAATTCCCTCTGTCATGCGGCCCGTGAGCCTCTTGAGCAGCATCCTCCGGCTCATCTTGAACCACCGGTGGAGCATGAGCAGCCTGAGTTGGCGGCATCCTAGCTGCCACAGCTTGATCAATCAATTGCTTTATCGCCTCAAGCGAAGATGGGTCGAGGGTCATTGGGGCTACATGAGGATTATTGACCCCGACGTTACCGACTCCCGGATTGATATGCGATCCCGAACCCCCATCTCCATCCTGGTTGGTCGTACCCCTTGGCACAGTCTGTGGGCGACCTCTTCCCGGACCCATAGTTCTGGTGTTTGCCATCTGTTTTGAGTTTCAAGTTTATTAGATTGAGTTCAAACATGTTGATGCGGGGATAAGTTGCAGTTGTCCGATCTAGACACCAAACCTCGAACAGAAACTCGAACTGAGAAGATAGGCGGTATTAGAATGAGATGAAAGAAGGATAAGTCGAATGGTAGGCCAATTGGAACCAAATCAAACAATGATAAAACCCTTGAACTTAGGAACAAGAACCTTACCGAATGATGAATAAACCCCAATGGATTACAACCAAACACAATGTCTATGGTAGGCCAAGGAACCTGGAGGATGCTCTATGAAGTCTTGATACCAATCTTATGGAAGAGATTGACACACACAAGTACAACTAGGGTGAGTTCAACAACAATGCACACATGACACTCTTCTCACAAAAGTGCACATTTAATTAATTCCCGCGAGCAGAACTGTTGGATGGCGATCGCCATCTCAATCCCGCAATCGCGGTCGTAAGCATGTCACCAACAACTCTTTTTCAAACGGCTCGTTCTTTCTCGTCCGAGATCGGAATTGAGTGATTCCAAATCCCATACTTTTGTATTGAAGTCTAGTTTATTTCATCTTCAATATTAACTTCTCATCTTGACTCGAACAGGATCTCTACGAGCTTGAATGGCTACCATACGAGCTTGGGCAACTATCAATGACTCCAATGATGGCTCATAGCAGTATTTAGCTCTTGCTCCAGTGGTTAGCACATCTCTAGATTTAGGATGAGACGTCCTTGATGATAGCTCAGATGCTCCCGCATCACATGTATTTATACAAAACACCATAGGCGTACAATTCATACTCAACTAAACTTTTCTCATATAAATAGGAACATAACAAGTTTCACTACAAACACCAAACATCAATGCTCAAGCATTCTAAAGAAATTCCGAAGGGAATTAGCAAGTAGGAGTCGCAGCTCCATTATTCTAGTGGAAAACATAGAAGGAAAAATCTAGATCATCTAAGGAGAACGACGTCTGGGAGGTGCCTTGAAAAGTGGTCGATCCTTGATAGCATTTCCATACCTCCGAGGTCTAACGGAGGATTCACCTCGTGCCCTCACCCTAGCTTGGTGTGCACGACGCTCCATTTCTCCCCTAGTTTCAGTGATCCTTGTTTGAATCATGAGATTACGTGCATTCTCGCGACGCATCTCTTCATCCAGATCCAGCATTTGCCTAGAACTCTCCGCCAAGCGATCACGCCATTGTTGCAATTGTTCTGGAAACTCAATTCTCCTTCTTCCTTCTTCTGAAGGCACCATTCATTGGTTCAGGTCCAGCTTCAAATTAACGGCCTTGCCTCACGGCATGCTTCCGAACATCGGCGTACAACTATGCCCTCTCGGCTTAGGTGGGTGCTGGAAAACCCCCCCGGGTACTCTTGTCTTGGCGGAGACATAGGAGTGTACTCCTCCACTGTTTCTTGTGTGCCATAGGACTCAGTTGAGTACTCTTCCATTGTTTCCCGAGTGCTATAGGACTCAGGCGAGTAGGAAGGCTCTTTTTCTTCCTCACGGGGATTCTAGTGGGATTGTACCTCTTCTTCAGAACCCTCTTCTGGATCCTCTTCTAGATCATGTTCTTCCTCTGAGTCCTCCTTCGGATCCACTTCCTCTTCTGGGTCCTCTTCCGGATCCAGTTCTCCTTCCTCCATGTCCTCTTCAATGGGAGCCTTGCCCTCTCGATGTGGAACAATCGCCATCTCCTCCTCGAGGTGCGGTATCACCACTTCCATCTCGGGTTGTGGTGCGAGTTCCTCATCGGCGGTCTTCACCATTTGTCCAAAAGTTGGCTCCATCTCTCTGAAAGAGAACAAGAACTTATCAAAGATTATTTCTAATTATAGCACTTTCTATAAATAGAAATAAATGGTAGACACGAGACGTTAACAAGATTTTTTTTATAAAAACATTCATAAAAGTGTTTTGACTTGTCTTCCATTTTAAAGTCTTCTTTTATGAACCTAAGTGTATTCCAAATTATATATATAGTTTCATAACTATCTAAGATCATTTGAAAATTTAAGTTTCAAAACTTACTCGAAATCCTTGTATTTCGAAAAACGTTTTAAAAACTTTTAAAAACTTTTGGCTCTGATACCATAATTGTAACACCCCCAAAATCACTTGAGAATATTACCGCCAGTGAACCCAGACTTAACCGTCTGAAGCCACCCAAGGCTTATCACGAATATCATAATTACAAAACAATTCGAATAATATAAAACGTTCATATCATAACTTAACGTTTATAATGCGGAAGCGTAATTATATAGTCTCAAATAAAATAGCGGAAGACTTAATTCAAAGATTACATAAAATGTCTTAATCCAAATCCTAAGACAACCCTTAATTAAAATAGTAACAAAAACAATCTTGTCTTTCTTCAACGTCCGACTTCACTTCACACTGCGGATCCGCCTGATGTGCCGTAATGGGACGGGTGACACCAGCCAACCATGCAAGGAAAGGAAACGGTTGGTTAGTCTAATGAAAGACTACACAAGTGGAATTTATGTGAGGTTCTTGTAATCGTGTTTAATAGTCACATCTACTCCCGAGTGAAAGCCGAGAAGTGAAGGACGTTCGATACTCATACCAAATATATTATGTATTTAGGATATGCAACAAGAGAAGACTCCAAAAAATTGAGTCTTATGGGAAGAATATGATTTGGGAACATTATAGTTAATTTACACACAATATGTTTAAAACAATCAACCTATAATAATTAACTAACGATCAAACTCACCACATACATTGTGTGAATCACCACACATGTGAATCCAGATTGAAAGAAAGTCATTAAGCAAGAGGTCGGACGGTTTCCACGTTGTACTCCTCGCCCGAGGTATATATTAATTATGTGGTCAACCGACACTTATCTTATTTACTTCTAAAACGTACATTCGCGTTATAAGCTTTTAAACCACATCTCATCCCCTCCAGGATATACCTGGACGAATTTATAATGGCACTAATTCCAGTTGCCTATCTATCTCTTCACAGTCATGACCCAATCAAAGGGCAATAGGGCATTTCTCATCCTATCCTTTATATTATCAAGAAGCATCTACCATTCCGCAGGGCATGTAGCGTTCCTAAACTACTTATACATGTCATTCACAATAACACACAAAGTCCATCTATCACCCTACGGTAATAATAATACATAAGTCGTTCTAGCATAATATACAACCTAATAATAATGATTCATTTTATTCACATCATTAATAAGTTCTCATGCAAACAAAAGATTATATTTATCCCAACTTATTAACAATTGAAATTAATTGTCTAATAAGACGACTATGGAACAAATGAGCAAGAGGGGACCGCCACTTGCCTTTTTGACGAACGAAGGCTTGGGATTCGAACCGGAGCGTAAGAACCTCGTCTACTTTGCTCAATCTTCTAGAATCCCGATTCCGCATGCGTTAACCCATACACATAGACAAGAAAAGTCAATTATCTATTTGATATAATTATTATATTAATTATATCAAAATAAATATAATTAAACAAATTAAACAAATTAATTAAATTAATCTTTCTATTTATAATTTATACTCACATTATATTAACTGCAAAATAGTTTTATAAAGTATAAACTAAATCATTATCATGCAATTAAATCTTATAATGCATTCAGATTGGGAGTTTTTATAAATCAAATAAGCAATCTGATTTACAAGTGGCTTTAGGCCTTGTTTTAACATTGATCGGCCCAGCACAAATCAAATTGGGTCAGGCCCAATTTGATGTTGTACCGACCCAACTCCCAGTTCTTCCTCTCACCAGCAGTAGAGAGGACTCGGTGGCGACTCGCGAAGGACTCGGTGGCGACTCAGATGCGACAAGGTGGAGGTACGGAATGGATCGACGACTCGAATGGACTGAAAGTCTGAAACACACAGAGAGAAAATTAGGGTTTATACCCGGAAGCTTGAATCGGTATTAATGGCAAAATCACAAATCCTTACCAAAATCGAATGGAAACGAAGGATTTGAGGACGCCGGAGACAGAGGTGACTCAGTGACAATCTTTTGAGAAGAAAACGAGAGAGAAACGGGAGAGAATATGGGGTGGAAACATAATCCCGATTTGAGGTTTTTATAGCCTCTCCCTCGGATTCCATTCCGTCGGTCGACGCGCAATGAATGGGAATAACTCCTGTCAACGGAAATTACCATTGAAGGCAATGAATGGGAGAATTGAAGAAGGAATTGAATCGGGGTTGACAAAAAAATTGGCGTTACAGTGCAGATATCAATTGAAGGAGACACTCACGTCACGCTGACGGCATCAATTAAAGAAATTGCATTTTGGCCCTCAATTCATTGGAAATTACAGAACTGGCCCTTGACCCAAAATAATATGGTCAAACAACCCTAACCTTATAAAATTGTACAAAATGCCCTTGGAACTTCTCAGAAATTACGAATTGTGCCCAACTAAATTATTATAATTTATTTAGTGCACATTCATCAAATAAATAAGATTGTCTTTATTATTATCGTAAATAAAATTACAATAATAACCTTGAATAAAAAGAGGCTTATTACAATATTTCCCCCTTAAAAAAAGTTTCGACCCCGAAACTTGGCCAAAAGAAAAACACAAGGAAAAGAAACACGGAAAAACAGAGGGTATCACATTACTAACACCTATTTTATAGCTCAACTTTCAATATTGTCACCCGTCGTACAACTACTCTCCCTCTCTATACATCTCTCTCGTGTATTGATCCTAGAAGTCCTAAAATTTCACTCAAACGTGTTCGAAAATCACAAAGCCTCTTAAAGCAGTGACATGCATAAAACACAAATTATTTTGATACTTAAGTGCACATGGTTATAACTTTAAAAAGTCTTTTATTGTAAACTTTAATAATTAAAATTTCAAGAATTAATATATTTTTGTGTTAGACGATGTTCTTTTTAAAATTTTAAATAAACATTTATTTGACTATATATTCTACGATTTTACCATTCGATTTTACGATCCGATCTTGCGGTTGTCTGTGATCTCATCCAAAAATCTTGGTTTTAATAACTTTTGGGGATGGGTGACCTCCTGGGAAGTTCTCGGGTATACATGGGGTCAACGTTTCTAAGGTCTCGACCCTTACAAAAGATATCAGAGCCAATTTTGGCTTACGAGTTGGCTTAGTCGTAGTGCACGTGCTCGACCCGGAGGGTGAGTTTTGGGTTTGGCCGACCTTGATGAGGTCGTTAAGGGTTTAGGTAAGGGTGATCGTACCACCCGTTTATAATAATTAGAACGCTAGTCATGTAACCAACAACCCTTCCTTTGCTTGGGTCGAGTAAGGACAAAGCATGGTAAGAAGTTAAGCGTGCTAGGACGGGTGTAGTCTTGGGATGGGTGACCTCTTGGGAAGTCCCGTGTTGACATGGAGTTAGCGTTTCTAAAGTCTCGGGACTTACAATATTCCTTCATGTTGTGATGATGATAAACACCCTTTTTCTTAATTGTTGTGTTGTGACTAAGTTACAGTCAGAATTTTCAAGTAAAGGAATGATAAAACGCAATTAAGAATGAAAGCAAAGGAAAAAGGAAATTTTAGTTCATTCACTCAAGGTACAAGGCACAAGATGATATTTAAGAGATATAGAACCAACCCTAATAAAGTAACTACCAGTAGCCTAAATATGCTATATCCATCATGATATATGTACAATTTCATCTAGTAGCAACATTCTACTACAAACCACCAACATAACAAATCTTACGTCTTTTATACAAAGCATCTATCTCTATATAAAAATCGATGAGTTTGACGAAGTAATGTCAATTCGTACCGGGCCACAACTATTAATCTATCGGGCTTATCTGGGCTATTGGGCTGATTCCTTCTCCCCTCCCTCTTACGTTTAGCCGTTCGTCTCCCCCCTCTTCAATGTTGAATCAAATTACTCTTTGACTTATGCTTCCTACTGTTTTATCAACAGATCTTCCTCATCCGTTTAATCTTCCATCTCTCCCTTCTTGATTGTTGAATTGAATTACTCTTTCCTCTCTTCCCTACTCTTCAAGTCGGTGAAGACTTTTTGGGTGCCTGTTTTGTCGAACGATTGTTCTTTGTTTTTCTTTTTGGTATAAATATGGCTTGGCTCTTGGAGGTTTACCAACGCCTTCCCTACTGCGACCCTGTTTTGTTTCTCATTCAGTTGTTGCAACGGTGTCTAATTCTTCCCTTCAGATTTCTGTTGTTGACAATGCGCTTCAGAACACGAAATCTAAATGTCCCAGGTCCAGTTCATCTTCCATTAAGCATCGTGATAGTTGTCCCTCTGATTTTTTGTTCTCTGGGTTGTCCGATGAGTCCAGTCAAACGGTTGGTCGTTGTTGGGATGCAGTGAATGTCAATGGAAAATACTTTGGCACTGAATTCATGTTGTCTTATTCAAAGCTATGGTACTGTTACATATTGTATCAATATGTGCATCATCATCTGGACGACTATATGTGAAGAACTAATTTTGATATTGTATTTGTTTATACGCAAGGGATAGAGTGAGTAGTATGGTTACCAATTTTCAAGTAGCCGATATAGTTATATATTAAAGATGATTAATCTTTTTCTTCTTCTGATCTTTGGTGTTATGTGTTTGAACTGAAAGAGATTTAATAATGTGAGTGCCAAACTACAGTGTATACACAGTTCAGTACGTATTCAAGCTCAATGTCATATGCATGGTGCTAACATCAAGTTATTGTTGTCCCCATTAACACTAAATCTAATAGAGTTGCCCTGGCAACAAGTTAGCACCAAGTTATTGTTGTCCCCATTAACACTAAATCTAATAGAGTTGCCCTGGCAACAAGTTTTTCCCCTGCAGTCAAATTCAAACTTGAAATTTAGTGATTTTTTTGCATTCAATTTCAGACTTTATTATAAACCATTTACATGCTTATTAGTTATTATGTAACAAATTTTTCATTATGATTTTTTAATTTTTAGGTTATAGTCTAAAAACACAGTTATGATAATCAAGTTTTAGTTCAGCACCTTGCAATGTTTGGATTTGTGATAATGAAAGGTCGGGTATTGTTCCTTATTTTTCTGATTTGTGTATTGATCACTTCACTTTCTAACCATGTGTTCTGTTTTCCACACATGGTGATATTCTCTACTGTGTTGCTCGCAGTTCCATTACACATTCTCTTTTATGTGTAACTGTTTTGGTCCTCATGTCCTTTCCTTTTTATAGAGGGGGGAATATCAAGGTTACTCTATGGGGGTCTTTGTGCAGCACTCTGGAGAAGCTAAGCAAGGCTTATTTACCTCCATTTGTTGTCGTACTCACTGGAATGAACGCAAAGGAATTTCGGGGTGTGTCTTCTGTTGATTTTAGTAAAAGTTGTAACTTGGCTCATGTTGGCAGGGTCTACAAATGAATGTAGCTCATTTTTTCTGAGCAGTTAGGCATAAGTATTCGTACTCACATTAATTGCCTATGCTTTCTACATATTATTGATGCTTTATAATTAATCTACGTTTTTCAGTGTCATTATATCTTCTTCCTCGCACTCAGAAGAGATACAAGGATGGATTACAGAAACTACAACCAAAATTAATGAGTCGCCCGTTCAACTTTCCAACAAAGGCTTTGAACATTGAAAAATTGATCGACATTGACTTGGAAGGGAAATTGTCGTTATAGCTGGATGGGCCAGATTACCCGAACCTAGATGGAAATGCCAAAGATGAGAGCTGCTCTTGCCTCCTGTCAAAGTCGGGTATGTTTTTTCAGTTTTGTTATTCAAATATTGTTATTACATGTGATTTTATAGATGAAATTTAAGGCTCAAACTGTTAGGCTGATATCCCACATGCATTGTTTTTCTTGTTTTTCAATCATTAATGTAAGAATGCTATTTACGGGGTTCTTATTCTATTTTAAATTATTAGCTACACTGGTTTTGTAATTTGATACGGCTTCATGTCTTAGTGTCTTACTGAATGTGGTAATTGGGTTTGGCAAATTTGTTGAGGTTTTTAATGATATCGGCATCTTTCTTTTGTAATTTGATATGGATTCATCTCTTAGTGTCTTACTGAATGTGGTAATTGGGTTTGGCAATTTTTGCAGAGTTGTTTGATGGTATCAACATTTTTCTTTTATAATTTCACATTTCTCATTGAGACTCTCTCTAGCAGGGATGATGCTACTGATTCATTAGCTAGAATCAAAGCAGCTGAGGAAGCTTTGGAAGCTAAGAAGGTATAGATGTAATCATTTGAGTATTCAGGGAAGCTTGCCGAGGAAACTAATAGAGTCAAAGGTATGAAAATGTGTTCGAAGTTCATAGTTTTGAAGAATGTAGCTTTTTCATTTCTCTGTTTCATTCATGAGAAAATAATAAATATTTCTTAACCAGCAAGGTGCTTCCAGCAAATACAAAATTAGTTGTGGAGATTTTGTTTCACCATTCAAATGGCTTATGCTGGTCAATGGAGCACTCTTGTAAATAAGTGATTTTATTGTTTAGTTGTTTAAGTTTTGTGCATGTACAGAAAAGAATGAACACATAGAAGGTTGTAATTCATACCTTTCACCTGAGGAGAGGCAAAAGGTTTAAATTTGTCCTATTAGATTGAAGTAGTATTCTCTTTTACTCAAAGTCCCTAGAAATATGTATGGCTGTGTATATTAGATTTCTTGCAAATTCTAGACTTATTTCATTTTCCACAAATGCTTAGTTCAAAAGACAAATGTGTCTTTATTGAATTATGTATGTTTTACTCATTAAATATCCATGTCAATATCTTCATTATTACGGTTCCATATTATATAGCTTTAGTTATTCACAGGTTATCATACATTACATGGTTCGTCTTGATCCATTAAGGTTTCTTATGTTCTATTAAGGTTGAAGTTTAGTAATTTCTCTAATTTCACAAGCTCTCTAAAGTGCCTTCTATGCAATTCTAGCAAAAGGGAATTCCCTTCATCAACACTTACGATGGTCACACCATCCGCTGCGTGGATTTAGAGATGCCTTTTCTATATAGGTTGTATTACTGAATGTGTTTTTTCTGAGGATTTGATTGAATAAGATTAGTTTCAATGTGGAATTGCAGTTTCTGTCATGAAGTTAACAACTTCAACAGTTTAAGCAAATAAGCATATAAGGGAAACCAACAAACCAAACAAAACGTTGAAATACGTAACTAAAAGACAAGTCTTCAAACGTGGATGCCCGTTAATGATATCAATTGGAAGGAAAACAAAGATTAACCGTTTCAGACCCGCGCGAACCGCGGGTTTCCGGATCTAGTGAAATTTATTTTTTCTTGCTTCAAAACCATTAATATACTTAATCCCCACAAGCTTTTACTATGAACGAACATTCACTTTAAGACTTTTCTTGACAATCCAATTCAATCTGCATCACAATAAAAATAAAAATGCTTCTCCTTACATGGCATATCCTTTAGTATCCCTACTATCAAAACCAGTAACACCAAAATCCATGTTGCTAACAATGTTAAAAGATAAAGATAATATATGTTATGAACTCTCTAGTCCAACATAACATTTGATAATTCTAGAGACCTATCATACACTCCCCATGAGGAGAAGAACAATGACTAAACAAAAGTAATTTACTACTGGAAAATGCAGCTGTAGCCATAAATCTTTAGCCACAAAATTATTCGAAGGAAATTTTATGGCTATTAGCCACAAATATTACTACAAATATCATTTTAAAGCTATATTGCCATAAAAGAAATTTCATGGCTATATAGCCATGAAATAAAGTTTCATGGCTAAAATCGCAACTATGTTACAACAAAATTATTTTGGAGCTAAATTTGTGGCTAAAGTTGAAGCTATGTAGCCATGAATTGACTTTGTGGCTAAATTTAAAGGCATATAGCATTAAATATATTTATGGCTATACTTAGAAGTTGTTTTCGTGGCTAAATCCTAGTCTATCTATATATAAAAATTCATGGCTTTGATGAAGTAAAAGCAATGTGTACCTAATAAATGTTAGTATTTTAATTTTTTACCTCAATTAATTATTCTCTTAAATGTTAATCTCATCACCAACTAAGAACACCTTTCTCTACCACAATCTCCAAACTCATTCTCATCTCTATCTTGTTCATCAATCCCTTTGTTTCATCCCGACGCCCCCTCCCTCCCGGATAAAAATTAATCTGGTTTAATTAGATATTGTTAATCTATATTTTGACAACACCTAAGATTGATTCATATGCATGGCCTCAGTAAAACATGTAACACGCCAAACAAAATTAGACTCAGTAAAACGTGAACCTCATATAAATACTTTATGTTGCATATATACATACATAACAACAACAAAATTATTAAAATGATAACACAAATTCAATTGAATAGATCCATTCGGTGAAGAGAAACTTCACCTCTGACAAGAAGAAGAGAAACACCACCGCTGATAAGAAAAGGAAGTCAATGAAAAAATCGACAAAAAATGGATGCTAAGGCGGAGAGCTGAATTTAATGCGGGATGGCGGTAACGTTTTTTTTATATGAAGGAGAGATTGAGAGATAATATTGTGAGCATTTATTGTATTTTTTTATATAATTACATACATTTATCCAAAATATTATAATTAATATCGGTATTTGGCCCGTGCGAAGCACGGGCTTTCGTAACTAGTATACATTAATAGATCGATCATCGTACCAACTTGTTAGCAATGCATTAACTCTTTATTTTACTTTACCAATTCGTGCATTCTAAACATCCGACATATCCAAGTTTACTCTACCAATTCGTTGTAGATATAGATATGAAAAATCTTAACTGGATGTATTGATGGATGGCTATATAAGTGTGGTGTTGGATGGAAGATCGAGTTCATCAATGACGTTGAATCATTTGTTTGCAACATCACAAGTGCATTTGATGGACGAGTATAATATTAGATGTCCTTGTTTGAAATGTAAGAATGGAAGATTTTGAGAGAATGGTTCAAGTTCATCTTTATCAAAAAGGTTTTGTTGAAAATTATCTTTTGTGGAATGCACATGGAGAATCACTAGTCACTTACACACCCTATTTAGAAGAGTTGTCTTCCTCAAATCACAATGACATTGATTTCTTTGGGATATAGATGCATTTGTTTGATAATTTGAACCCTACTCAAAGAATGGTTTTTGATTCAGTCGGTCCTAGTTTTGTTCCACCTCCATGGTTTGACCCTAACAACCCACGAGCCACACATAGCCAGTTTAAGGTTAAGAAAAATATGGGGTTTGCAGAAGAACCTAACATGGCTCAACAAATGAGACAATATTTGGTCCTTTCCATGACAATGCTTCTTTATAATTTGAACGTTTTTCTGATGTACTAAGCTAACATGTCAGAGTTAGCTGCAATGAGCTCTTTTACGGAGTTAAAGGCCAAATACAACCTATCACAAGCTGGGTATAGCGATCTTCTTCACAAAGTTAGTGATGTCTTGCCACAATATCGTTTCCAAGAAATTAATTGGAAGAGGCGGTACAGAAATCACGACCCTTTTGTCTTTGCCCAACAATGCATCCAAGTTTATTATGTAGACTATCTAGGATTACGTCATATGAGGTTACGATCTCAGAAGTAACGAGTGTAATACCACCTTAGTTTCTGTTTCAGAAATTTTATTTTGATAAACATAATATGTATTTATAGATTATTTTGATAAAAGACGCAAGTATGTTTTATTTTCGCGATTCTTGAAATCTTATTGTCTCGCAAAACGTACATGATTTATGTACGACATCATAATTATTTTCGCAAGGATTAGTCCGATTTTTATATTTTTATAAAGTTAATATCTGTAATATCCTAATACTTATTAAGCGAACATTATTATAATATTTCCCGAGCTTAATTATATAAACCAACTTTCTTTTATCCGTTCATTATTAAGCCCCCGTTCACATAACTTAATTAAACTCATTTCCTTAACCTTTTAATTTTCCTTTCATTATATATGTCGGTTTACCATCTCATCTCATTAGTATATATATATATACTCCACTTAGCTCATTTATTAATATATTTTCCAAGACTTCACCATTAAGCTTAAGCCTCCTTCACTGCCACCGTTTTTTTTAGCACACCATCTCCTACTCCTACCATTACTTATCTCCTTCACTCCTCCTCCATATTCTAGCTCATTTCTTCATCAAAACACAAGTTTTCCAAGGGGTTCATATCAAAATCAAGTGGTTATCTCAACTAAGGTAAGAATTTCTCTCTTTGGCTCTCCCTTGTCATGGTAAAATCTTCCTAGCTAATTCATGTGGCTGCCATGTTATGTTGATGTTGGATTTGAGTTCCTTATGTCAAAAGCATGCTATTGGTAAGGCAAGGAAGACATATTGGTATAAGAAAGCTCAAGGAAAGCTTGGTTTAGGTTTTCCCCAAAATTTCAAGAATTGTTCATGTGTATGTCAAGTCTGAATTTGTATGTCAATCATGAGTTATTAGAGGTGGTTTGATGATAATAGAAGCATGGATGGATTGGATTTGAGGTTTGGAGGTAAAACTAGTGAAGTTAGGGCTGAATTGTTCACTTCTGGAAATATCGTCCTCGTTCTGTATTTATGAAAAATTAAGGGACTGATTCAGTAAATAGAGGACTTTCATACGAGCGTCCGGAATTTTGCGGAATTCAATTCCGAGTTGTATAATGAAAGTTATGGCCAAAATCGTTTTGTATGCAGATTCGGGAATCTCGCCAAGTTGAGTTGAGTTAAGGTCACGTCTGAGGTGATAGCTCATCAGTTTCTTTACATTCGAGACTTGTCGAGGCAAGTTATTTGCGATTACTTACGTGATTGATATAAATATAGGCTATTGGATTATGCATGAAACCGTAAATGCATTACATATGAATAATGTTTGTTCCTTGACTTTGTATCTTGATATGCATTTGTATATGAAGTGATATTGGTAATTTGGTATTCTTCCATGATAGAATTAGTATTATTTGTGTGTAGACATCGTGGATATGTTTGTTTATGAAATACTCGTTTTATTGATTTCGTTGAGAAGTGACAACACTTGTGGATATGATTTGTGCGGGTAAGGATTGTTCCGACCCCCGCTTAGCATGTAAATGGTTTTTAAAATCATTCCTTGATCGCTTCCCGGTGTTCGGGTGGATCATGGAAGGTGCTTTACTTGTGTCGTGGTAGGGGGGGTTCGTCTTGCTAACGATACCGTGTCCCTCCGGCAGGTAAAGGTTTTTACCCATAGTTTTGGGTTAGAAGGTACCTTCGTGGCCAAGACAGGCTTGGTCATGTTTTCAAAAGCGTTTTCGTAAAAGTTCCTTCTTTTGGTTTACTATGTGATGTTGTATGTATAGTCTCTTACATACTTGTTTGCTTTGTAATGTACTTTGTGGTATCTGCTTATTCTAATTCCTTTATTTATGCTATTCTACGTAATTAATTTGCTTATATACTTGCTAGTCTGGTTGGAGACTAACCCCCATTTCGGTGGGGGAACTGGTTGTGTTTTTGACATGACCAGGTACGCAGGTAGTATCGGAGCGTGGAGGTGAACGTGCGACGTGATGCGACAGTTAGGATGGGTTTAATTTCTGCTGGTTTGTTTTTATGTGTGTGTTACTGTTTTGTTTTTTTTGAAATGTCTTCTGGTGAGACTCGTGTTGGATGGTTGTGCTTGGTTGTACCAAGCTGGTTTTGACGGGTCGTTGTAGCGTTTGTGAACGCCGACCCATGTATATATGTTCTCTCTTTGGAAGTGGTTGTTTGAACCAGGTTTATCTTGTGATTGAAAGCTGCTAGTTTATGTCCTACAGGTTGAATATTTTTTTTTAGAAAGCCTAAGGGAATTTCTGCCGGAAATTCCTGGCGCTGTGACCCCCCATTAAGTGAAAAAAATTTTTGGGGCGTTACAGAAGTTGGTATCAGAGCCTAGGTTTCTATTTTTTGGGAATGGGTAATGTCAGCATCGCACACGTCGCATTGTCATCTCCAGGTGTAGTCTCTAAATCAATAAGTTCTTAAATATTACATATGTGTACAAGGTTATATGTCTATGTGTGCATGTTTGAATTAACATCTGGTTGTGCAGATGTCTGGTAGAGGTACCCGTGGCAGAGGTCGGCCTCGTAAGTTTCACGGGGTACCACCAGAGGTTTCTAGGGATAGCCACACAGATATACCCCCGATGGAGGACATAGAAAGTCAGATGGGTCCCAATCCAAGAGTGGCTGAAAGGAATGTCCCTCAACAGGTGCAACCCGAGGGTCCACGAGTAGTTCCTTCTATTTCTCCAGGTGCACCAGTACCGGCTAGTATGCCAGCTGGAATTAATACTGAACTGTACACTGCTCTTCAACAGATGATTGGGCAGGCGATGCAAGCAGCATATGCCCAAACAGTTCCTCCACAAGTACAAAATCAGCCGCCTTTAACTCCAGGAATACCTCCAAATGATAGAAGGAGGGATGTTGTTAGTATAGTAATGGCATTAGAGAAGCTGAAGCCACCAACTTATGATGGAACTGGGGAGCCAGTAGAAGTTGAACATTGGCTCAAGCAGATGGAAAAGCTCCTTGATAGAGTCGGGTGTCCAGTAGAGCAAAAAGTATCGAATGCTTCATTTTATCTTGCAAAAGATGCCGATGACTGGTGGGACACGGTTAAGCCTACAGAAGGAGTAATGAGTTGGGAGAATTTCAAGGAGAAGATTCATGCTAGGTTCTATCCAATGTCCCTCCAGAGACAGAAATACCAGGAGTTTTTACACCCACCTTCTCAAGGGATGCCAGTAGCACAAGCAAGCGTAAGATATCACCAGCTTCTTCGCTATGCATCAGCAGCGGTTCATAATGAGAGGGACAAAATCTTTTATTTTGAGCCCTGGATACCTCCGCGGGTCAGGACTTATATGTCGGGATGTTCATGTGCTACCTTGGAGGAATATTATGATAAGGCATTAGAAGTCAAGAGGAAACTTGAAGATGAGAAGCTCCTGACTTCAAGCTATAAGAAACAGAAGACTCAATCAACCCCCTTTGGTGCCAGAACTGATGTTCCAAGGAGATTCCCTCCTCAGGCAAAGACTGATCAAGCTTTCGGGTCTCAGGGTTTTCATAATCAAGACAGAGTTCCACCTAAGGATTACCACTGCCATAACTGCAATAGCAATCAACATTATAAAGCTGATTGTCCAAGGGAGCCCAAGGAGTGTTACAATTGTGGCGAGAAGGGTCACCTTTCCATTTACTGTAGGAGAGAGAAGGCGAACCCTACCAGGTCACAGACTTCTGTAATGGGACCACGAGGACAGAGTCACCAACCTTGTCCAACACAATCATATTCTCAAAAACAACCCCGCCCAACTCCACCTCAATCTCAGCAATCTTCAGGAGGATCTAAGGCAAAGGGTCGTGTTTATGAAATGAGAACTGAAGAACCTAATGCATCTGTAGTTGCAGGTACGCTCCACATTCACTCTCAACCTGTGTGCATATTATTTGATACCGGTGCCACCCATTCTTTTATCTCTGAGACGTGTGTGAAAAGGCTCGGTCTTACTTGTGCTCTTGATTGTGAGTCTTTTATTGTTGGATTACCAAATGGTAGTAAGCTTGTGGGAAACCGTGAGTTTAGGAGTTGTCCCATTCGTATCGGTGATCAGGAGTGGGAAGCTGATTTGATTGAAATCAACTTACAACATTATGATGTGATTTTGGGTATGGACTGGCTTGTACATCATGGGGCGGTGATGGACCTGCGTAAGAGAACTGTCACACTCACCGCCAAGGATGGCTTAACGTTGTTGTTTCAGGGACGTGACCCTAGTAAAGTTGGGTTAATTATTAGTGCAATGGAAGCCTTGAAGCTATTAAGGAAGGGATGTCAAGGATACATGTGTTATGCCTTGGAAAAGGAAAAAGAAAAGCCTGAATTATCAGAAATTCCCATTGTTTGTGAATTCTCAGACGTATTCCCAGAAGATTTAATGGATCTACCTCCTCATAGAGATGTGGATTTTGCAATCGAGGTTGAGCAGGGAACGGCTCCAGTGTCTAGGGCGCCTTATAGAATGGCACCACCAGAAATGCTAGAACTGAAGAAGCAACTTGAAGAACTGATGGAGAAGGGATTCATTAGACCGAGTGCATCTCCGTGGGGTGCACCAGTGTTGTTCGTAAAAAAGAAGGATGGTTCCTTACGTCTCTGCATTGATTATAGAGAATTGAATAAGGTGACAATCAAGAATAAATATCCATTGCCTCGGATAGATGACCTATTAGATCAATTGCAGGGTGCAACTGTTTTCTCAAAAATTGATCTAAGATCAGGCTATCATCATTTAAGGATTCGAGAAGAAGATATTGCTAAGACGGCATTCCGTACAAGGTATGGTCACTATGAGTTTGTGGTGATGCCGTTTGGACTAACTAATGCTCCAGCTGCATTCATGGAATTAATGAACCGTATTTTCATCCAATATTTGGACCAATTTGTCGTGGTCTTTATAGATGATATTCTGATTTACTCCCGAAGTAGAGAAGAGCATGTAGAGCATCTCAGAACAGTTCTCAGTATATTGAGGCAACAACGGTTGTTTGCTAAACTATCAAAGTGTGATTTCTGGATGACTGAAGTGGCATTCCTAGGTCACATAGTTTCTCATGAAGGAGTAAAGGTTGACCCACAGAAGATCCAAGCAGTAGCTGAATGGATGCCACCAAAGAATGTGAAGGAAGTAAGGAGTTTCTTAGGCTTGGCAGGATATTATCGTAGGTTTGTGGAAGGCTTTTCCAAGATCGCCCAACCACTCACTAATCTGTTACGAAAGGCAAAGAAGTTTGAATGGGACAAACAGTGTCAAGAGAGCTTTGCAGAGCTTAAGAAAAGACTTACCAGTGCACCCGTATTAGCATTACCCCAGGGAACTGAAGGCTTTGTTATATATAGTGACGCCTCGAAACAAGGCCTTGGTTGTGTTTTGATGCAACATGGTAGGGTAATCGCATACGCTTCCCGTCAATTAAAGACCCATGAAGTAAACTACCCTACTCATGATTTAGAACTTGCAGCTGTGATTTTTGCTTTGAAGATCTGGAGACATTATCTCTATGGGGCGAGTTGCCAGATTTACACTGACCATAAGAGTTTGAAGTATATCTTCACTCAGAAGGAATTGAACATGAGGCAGAGAAGATGGTTGGAGCTGTTGAAAGATTATGATATTGAGATATTATATCATCCAGGCAAAGCCAATGTGGTGGCCGACGCACTAAGTAGGAAGTCAACCCAAGAGACTATGATTGCATGCCTAACACTGCAACCAGAATTGCAGAGAGAATTGACTCGATATGAGATCGAGGTCAGGTTTCAGAAGAACCAAGGGCAACTTTATTTCTTGGAGATCGAATCATCTTTATTTGAGGCAATTAAGCAGAAGCAGGTTGATGACCTCGTATTGAACAAGATCAAGGATGGCATCCTTCAAGGTAAGTCTCCGGGCTTTATTGTTCATGATGACGGGATCCTTAGGTTCAAGAACCGAATATGTGTGCCTGGAGACGATGAAATAAAGACCATGATTTTGAAAGAGGCCCATGCTTCGCCATATTCGATTCATCCTGGAGCTAATAAGATGTATAAGGACCTCAAAAAGAATTTCTGGTGGAGTAATATGAAAAGAGAGGTCGCTGAATTTGTAGCTAAATGTCTTACATGTCAGCAAGTGAAGATTGAACATCAAAGACCGGCTGGAGAATTACAACCATTACCAATTCCAGAATGGAAATGGGACGATATATCCATGGACTTTGTGTCGGGATTGCCCCCAACGTCAAGAGGCATGGACACCATCTGGGTCATAGTAGACCGATTGACTAAATCTGCTCATTTTCTTCCTATTAAGAAAACGTGGGGACCAGATAGACTTGCTGAAGTATATATTCAAGAAATTGTACGTCTGCATGGTATTCCCAAGACTATAGTGTCTGATCGTGATGGACGCTTTGTGTCACATTTCTGGAAGTCACTACATGCAGCCATGGGAACTGAGTTGAGGTTCAGTACTGCTTTCCACCCACAAACTGACGGTCAAACGGAGAGAACTATACAAACTCTCGAGGACATTTTAAGAGCGTGTGTATTGGACTGGCCAGGTAAGTGGGAAGCTAAGTTACCATTGGTAGAATTTACTTATAATAACAGTTGGCACGCATCAATTGAAATGGCCCCGTATGAAGCCTTGTATGGTCGTAGATGTCGATCACCGCTATGCTGGGATGACTTATCAGAAACAAGCTTCACGAGCCCAGATATTTTAAGGAAGACACAAGAAGAAGTAGCCCTGATAAGGCAAAGGATGTTAACAGCACAAAGCCGTCAGAAATCTTATGCAGATATTCGTCGTAGACCACTGGAATTCAAAGTAGGTGACCATGTGTTTGTTCGCGTTTCACCTACTAAGGGCGTATTCAGATTTGGCAAGAAGGGCAAGCTAAGTCCTCGATATGTGGGTCCTTTTGAGATCTTGGATAAGGTTGGAGCATCAGCCTATCGGCTTGCCCTACCCCCAATTATGAGTCGGGTGCATAGTGTATTCCATGTTTCCCAGCTAAGGAAATATGTTCCCGACCCTTCCCATGTAATCAAGTATGAGGATATTGTGTTTGAGGGAGATTGCACGTATGAGGAGGAACCGATCAAAATACTTGCTTATGAAAAAAGGCAGTTGAGGAATAAAGTAATTCCGCTAGTGAAGGTGTTATGGTCAAAACATGGTACTGATGCAGCCACATGGGAGACAGAAGCCAGCATGCGAGAGAAATATCCAAACCTCTTTGAATCCTAGTTTCGAGGACGAAACTTTTTATAAGGGGGGTGGAGTGTAATACCACCTTAGTTTCTGTTTCAGAAATTTTATTTTGATAAACATAATATGTATTTATAGATTATTTTGATAAAAGACGCAAGTATGTTTTATTTTCGCGATTCTTGAAATCTTATTGTCTCGCAAAACGTACATGATTTATGTACGACATCATAATTATTTTCGCAAGGATTAGTCCGATTTTTATATTTTTATAAAGTTAATATCTGTAATATCCTAATACTTATTAAGCGGACATTATTATAATATTTCCCGAGCTTAATTATATAAACCAACTTTCTTTTATCCGTTCATTATTAAGCCCCCGTTCACATAACTTAATTAAACTCATTTCCTTAACCTTTTAATTTTCCTTTCATTATATATGTCGGTTTACCATCTCATCTCATTAGTATATATATATATACTCCACTTAGCTCATTTATTAATATATTTTCCAAGACTTCACCATTAAGCTTAAGCCTCCTTCACTGCCACCGTTTTTTTTAGCACACCATCTCCTACTCCTACCATTACTTATCTCCTTCACTCCTCCTCCATATTCTAGCTCATTTCTTCATCAAAACACAAGTTTTCCAAGGGGTTCATATCAAAATCAAGTGGTTATCTCAACTAAGGTAAGAATTTCTCTCTTTGGCTCTCCCTTGTCATGGTAAAATCTTCCTAGCTAATTCATGTGGCTGCCATGTTATGTTGATGTTGGATTTGAGTTCCTTATGTCAAAAGCATGCTATTGGTAAGGCAAGGAAGACATATTGGTATAAGAAAGCTCAAGGAAAGCTTGGTTTAGGTTTTCCCCAAAATTTCAAGAATTGTTCATGTGTATGTCAAGTCTGAATTTGTATGTCAATCATGAGTTATTAGAGGTGGTTTGATGATAATAGAAGCATGGATGGATTGGATTTGAGGTTTGGAGGTAAAACTAGTGAAGTTAGGGCTGAATTGTTCACTTCTGGAAATATCGTCCTCGTTCTGTATTTATGAAAAATTAAGGGACTGATTCAGTAAATAGAGGACTTTCATACGAGCGTCCGGAATTTTGCGGAATTCAATTCCGAGTTGTATAATGAAAGTTATGGCCAAAATCGTTTTGTATGCAGATTCGGGAATCTCGCCAAGTTGAGTTGAGTTAAGGTCACGTCTGAGGTGATAGCTCATCAGTTTCTTTACATTCGAGACTTGTCGAGGCAAGTTATTTGCGATTATTTACGTGATTGATATAAATATAGGCTATTGGATTATGCATGAAACCGTAAATGCATTACATATGAATAATGTTTGTTCCTTGACTTTGTATCTTGATATGCATTTGTATATGAAGTGATATTGGTAATTTGGTATTCTTCCATGATAGAATTAGTATTATTTGTGTGTAGACATCGTGGATATGTTTGTTTATGAAATACTCGTTTTATTGATTTCGTTGAGAAGTGACAACACTTGTGGATATGATTTGTGCGGGTAAGGATTGTTCCGACCCCCGCTTAGCATGTAAATGGTTTTTAAAATCATTCCTTGATCGCTTCCCGGTGTTCGGGTGGATCATGGAAGGTGCTTTACTTGTGTCGTGGTAGGGGGGGTTCGTCTTGCTAACGATACCGTGTCCCTCCGGCAGGTAAAGGTTTTTACCCATAGTTTTGGGTTAGAAGGTACCTTCGTGGCCAAGACAGGCTTGGTCATGTTTTCAAAAGCGTTTTCGTAAAAGTTCCTTCTTTTGGTTTACTATGTGATGTTGTATGTATAGTCTCTTACATACTTGTTTGCTTTGTAATGTACTTTGTGGTATCTGCTTATTCTAATTCCTTTATTTATGCTATTCTACGTAATTAATTTGCTTATATACTTGCTAGTCTGGTTGGAGACTAACCCCCATTTCGGTGGGGGAACTGGTTGTGTTTTTGACATGACCAGGTACGCAGGTAGTATCGGAGCGTGGAGGTGAACGTGCGACGTGATGCGACAGTTAGGATGGGTTTAATTTCTGCTGGTTTGTTTTTATGTGTGTGTTACTGTTTTGTTTTTTTTGAAATGTCTTCTGGTGAGACTCGTGTTGGATGGTTGTGCTTGGTTGTACCAAGCTGGTTTTGACGGGTCGTTGTAGCGTTTGTGAACGCCGACCCATGTATATATGTTCTCTCTTTGGAAGTGGTTGTTTGAACCAGGTTTATCTTGTGATTGAAAGCTGCTAGTTTATGTCCTACAGGTTGAATATTTTTTTTTAGAAAGCCTAAGGGAATTTCTGCCGGAAATTCCTGGCGCTGTGACCCCCCATTAAGTGAAAATTTTTTTTGGGGCGTTACAACGAGGAGGATTGCGGTACCGAAAATGAAGAGAGTCAAGATGATTTTCAATCAAATTTTGACAATGATCAATAAGTAAAATGTAATTTATTATCTAAATTAATTATTATCATATATATCAATGCAATTAGTACTGTGCAGGTTGTTTTGATTTTCGATTTTGGGCTTTTTATGTAAATACAAAGCGATTATTAAGTATTTTATACTTTATAGCGACAGTAATCAGTCATTAGACATTTTTTTTTCAAATACTAAAATGATGTGTTAAAACAGAAGGATCATAAAGTATGTTAAAATTTATACATTTATTAAAATAAAAACATCTATATTTTTTATTGAAAAGTACTATCTAACTAATTAACTATATACGTGAAAATAATATCTACATATATAAATTACTGGATAAGTTGACTAACTGACAAGTACTCGGTAATAGAATTTGTGATTGAAAAGTCTTTAGTTAAAGTTCCCTTTCTTTTTGCTTTAGTTGATACAAATTGGCGCCGGCGTATAATTTGGGCGGGTTCAAAATTTCTCTACTGCAAAGTGCACATTTTGAATTTGGCATATTTCCCTCTTCTTTTGGGGTTAAATTATACAATTGGTGCTTTTGTCATTTTATATTTGACTCTTAAATAAGAGGTTTTTTCATAGAACCACCTCTTATTTAGGTCAATTTGCATGGAATCATCCTTTATTTGCATATTGATTTAAAATCATCCATTATTTTACTTTTTATTACAAAGTCCCACCCCGATTAACTTGTTAACATTTCCGTCCAAAATTTGAAATGACTATTTTACCCTTTCTTTTTAAAATATTTACAAATTTTACCAGGTCAATTTTCTTCTCATAAAATGTGTGAACCTGCTACACCAGGTCAATTATCAATGAGTTTGGGCTCAATCTCATCCTCGTTGCCATGGTCGCTGCCAACATCCTCTCCCTCTACCATCCTCCAAACTCAATCTCCTACCATCGATTTCGGCGACGATAACCAGGCGCCGATGCCGGATCTTATCTGCCCATAGTCAACCACCTCGAGGAGAAACAGAGGTCGCCACCCAATGCCAATGGATCGGCCGAAGTGGCTGCCTCCATAGCCACTGCTCTTCCAGATGTCTTCCTCTACTCCAACCTTCATGCCGATCCTTACCTACTCTTATTTCTCTTTATGCTTGCTCGATTCCCTCCTCGTTGAGCCCTAATTCTTCATAGATGTCATCCTCTCCCTCGGCGCCGTTGATTCTCTGCTACTCCTCTGAATCGATCCCTCTCCCTCTCTTCCGATCCATTCCCGTCTTCGCTCCTAGATTTCAACATGAAATGGAGATCTCCTTCTTCCTCCTCCTTTAATAGATTCAAATGCATAAACCCTAATTTAGGGTTCGGCGTGGATGTGAGGGGAATGAAAAGGAAGATTGTGAAGATGGAGCACTTGAGGATTACATCGGTTCTTTCATCGTTGCATTTTGTGAATTGGGAAGAGGATGGATTTGTGTATTGGAGGAAAGAATCGAATTGGAGTGAGACAATTTGCAGGAAAAACCCTAAATTCCCAAATTTTTATCGTGACAAGAACCCTAAAATCCCAAATATTTTATTTGGTTTGTGGTAAATTAAATGACCTGGTAAAAATTTTAAATATTTTTAAAAAGAAAGGGTAAAATAGTCATTTCAAATTTTGGACGGAAATGTTAACAGAAGTTAATCGGGGTGAGACTTTGTAATAAAAAGTAAAATAATGGGTCGTTTTAAATCAATATGCAAATAAAGGGTGATTCCATGCAAATTAGCCTAAATAAGGGGTGGTTCTATGCAAAAACCTCATTAGATAAAGATATTACTTGCTGTTAGAGCATCTGCATTGGTGTACTCACTACTTATTTTTTAAATTTATATTTCATCTAATTCATCTTGTGTTACTCAACTTCCACAATGATGTTACTATCAATTTTCATTTGATAAGAAAAAATGTGAGTGATGGGACCGTTTATTATTTAAGTAGTTTTCTTTTATGTGAAAATACATTTTTGAGCAATTGTTGGGGACCACTTGGCACAAATGTGCAGTGTTATTGTCAGAGAGAGTACCAACAATTTGTTACTTCTCTTCACTCATCACCTCAATTCCATCAAAATTTCTGACACTCTTTTTCTATTTTCTTTTTTAAAATGGTGTTTATTACTTAGGATTACATGAGTGCAGATGCTCTTATGCCTCTCTTTTCACTCATAAACCCTAGAAATCTCTCCCCAAAAATCTTTTCCAAGAAATCTCATTTGCAGCGTTGTCTGCCTTCAACGAGTTTAGTCTTCAAATGCAAGAGTCTTCACATCACTACACTCTTTAATTGGCAGGCCCTCTCTTCATTGAGGTTTTTCTCTTGTTTCAATCTCTTCGTTCAATCTGCTCTTTGATTTTGGTTCTTTCAATATGATTTCGTTTTGTTTCATGTCTTTAACGTGGTGTTTACGGAACTCTAGTGTCTTTCTCTTTCTAGTCTTCACTTCATAGAGGTTTTGTTCTCTCTCCAATCCGTTCTTCAAAGAGTTTTCTTCCTCTTTTTGTTTCTAATCTATTGTTGAATATGCATATAAGTGTTTCTGGTCTACAATGTCGTTGTTCTTACATCAACACCTTTTCTATGTTTCATTATAGATGCCACCGTTCGATTGTGTCTTGTTATCACATAAGTTTTTTGGTTTGACATGAATTTTGATTTTGATTTTGATTTTGATTTTACTATCGTCTGTTCTAATCAAATAATCAAGAATTTTGATTTTCGTTTGACACGGAAATATCAATTTTTATGGTGTTGACTGTGTGCGTTGATACAGTTATATTAAGATGAGTGATTTCAATATTAAAGCTTTTTGTGCAAATAAGAATCAAGTGTTAAGTTCACTTTGTTGTGCAAGTAAAAACCGTGTTGATTGTGTCTTGTTATCCCATTTGTTTTCCTTGTTTGTTGCACATAATTATGAACAACAACACATAACATAACTATATGAACATGTTTTTCCTGTTTGTTTTCTTTCTTCTCCGGTATTTATTTTAAGTGTCTAATTAAAGCACATGTTTTATTTTTTGTTTCCCATAACTATGAACAACCTCGTTTCTTTATGGGGGTTTGTTCCTGACGTGTAGTGCTGCACATTTCTTGTTTTTTAAAACAACAACCTCATTGTATAAATATAAGTGTTCAATACTGTATACTTATTGTAAAACTTGTTACTTTTAATCTGAACATCAACCTCATTTCTTGTTCCAGATTTCAATAGCATTTCCTACATGAATTGCAAGCAAGTCACAAGTGGAGCCTCTTAAGGATGAGACTAATATGAGATGAAGGCCGTTCAAATTCAACAAGTTACATCAAGACATGTTTGAATGTTTGTTGCAAAAATTTATGGAGGTGCTAAGGTCATTACCACTCAAGAGTCCAACTAGCCTCTAATGTTGTATGTCCTTAAGAGTCCAACCCAACTCCTTAGTAGGTGGATACTTTGGACTTAGCATTTTGCATATTCTCTAAGTATAACTAGTAAAAACTAATACCCTTGTAGGCATTTTGGGTGTTTAAGATTCTTGTTGCTTATTTTAGAAATTTAGGTACCATGTATTGGTTTTATACCATGTTCACGTGTTACAGAACTTGTAGTGCACATTGAATATCAAAATTCTGTAATATTTTTCCTATTAACGTTATTAGTAAATGTTTGATTGTCTACAATAAGCTTAATTTTATATATTGACTAATTATTACAAATTTATGGTGTTATTTTTATTTTGATAATTGGCTAATTTGCAATTAATATGCCCACAAGTATATTTCATCGCTAAAAATCTTTATACATAGCCATGAACCTCCTAGAAGTTTGCCACAAATTTTCTTAATGCTAAATCGGTAGGAATTTAGCCACAAACTCAAAAGGACATAAATTTAGCCACAAATATCTTTGTTGTTACTTAGGAACTAATTTTCCAACAAATAAGTTTGTGGCTATGTTTTATGGCTAATTAGCCACAACACGATATATTATGGCTAAGCTTAGCCAAGGCCATTTTAGCCAGGAACTAAGCTTTATCGGTAGTTTTGATGGTAGATTTGTGGCTAACATAGTTTATGGCTAATGTTCTGGCTATTATCCTGGTTATAATTGTGGCTACAACTGTGTTTTCCAGCAGTGCAACTCCCATTTTTCATCAATATAGTGAGCACTAATCAATCGCACATATATCCCCGAAATGTACATGCAATTCACAAAGTAGTTGTTAGACATATTCTACCAGGAAGCAATATTAGACCAAAATAAATTTCTCTTTTAATTCAGCGTGTATTTTCCATTTAATCTTTTTATATTGTATAGATTTTTCTATTTGCACTACTACAATAACAAGCAGATGCAGCGGTTTTATCATTTTGCAGCAGTTGGAATAACGAAGCGGTTTTTGAAGTGGTTTTTCTTAGAGATCTATTGCAGCGGTTTTTATTACTATTGCAGTGGTTTTTATGACTATTTTGTAGCTTTGAAGAAAATGAAAAAATTGGCCACATTGAAATCTACTAAAAGATTAAAGTCAGCCCCCCCTTAAGGGCCTCTATCTTTCAGCCACGTGGCATATTCTTACAGGCCCTCAAAAAAACTTAAAACCTACTTTTTTTCAGCCCAATTTTAAAGCCCATTAACCATTGTCCATTTAGGTTGATTTTGAAAACCGCCTCTTCTTCTCAGCAAAACTGCCGCTTCTCACCTCTCAACCTCCATCCTCAGCAGCAGTTGCATCTTCTCCCTCACTCCCCCACTCTCCCCACTACTTCCACTCCTCCATAACCGCCTTCATATGCCAACTACACTCCCTATTTAACCTCAATATGCAGCCTGCTAATCCTCTTTTTTTCTCTCATTCATCATCTCCTTCCTTTCTCAAAACCGTCTCTTCTTCCTCCCCAAATTACAGCTTCAAAGGCTTAGTTGTTGAGATTTACGAGGATATATTCACTGTTTATCAAAAACCGAACTCTGAGAAGAAGATCAATGAATTCGTCACAGGTTTTTCTCTCTAAAAAGGCTTGATATATTCACTGTTTATCAGGTGCTCTTCTAATTGCTTTGTTTTCTTCTAATTGTTCTTAGGATCAAATTTAATTTGATAAAGTTCGCTTCTTTGATCACGTGAACTTGAAGAGGTTTGTTGTTTCTCTTGGCTCTGTCTTGTGTATCATATGATTTTTGGGTTTATGTGCTGCAATTGATTGTGTTAGTGTCAGGGCTGTATTATGCTTCTTCTTCTGAAAGTCTATACCTAATTTTAGGCTTCCATTCCTCATCAATTTCTGTATTATAGTATAGATTGATTCCAAACAGAAATCTAGAATGGGAAAGGGCCAATGTGAAATTAATCTTGGTTGCAAAGGATAACCTATGAGATAATTCGATGTTACTAGATTTGATGTGAAACAATGTTGTTGTGTTGTGTGCTTATACGTTATACCTCTTACCTGATCATATTTCTGTTTTGTTTGACAGCATATAATTTCTTAAACTCAAATCAAAAGTCCTTTAATTCATTGATCTTCTTCTCAGAGTTCCCTTTCCTATGAACAACAACTTCTATGTGAACCTGGTAATCTCTTCTATACTGTCTTAATTAATTTCTTGTCTTATTGTTTACATGTTGGGCAGTTGCAACAGTTTTTTGTTTGTTTCTAAAAGCCCTACTTTACTTATTTTCATGTAGATTTCCCGGAGTTCCCTCAGTTAAAACAGCAGGTAAAGAAATGTTTTCAAAAAACTATTTTTTTTGTTCATCTGGTGTTTACTTAATAGTTTGAACCTTAAAACAGGTCACTGCTTCTTGAAACAGTATGCATCTCTATTGTGAATTCTTAAAACACCGGATTGTGCAGGATCGTAATTGTGAAATTTTATACGACAGTAAAACATGCTGAATTTTTCATGCCATACTGACCTGTTTGTGAAATTTTATACGACCGTATAGCTTGCTGGATTTCCATGGCAAACTCTCTTCGTTGTGATATTTTATACGACCGTAGAACATGCTGTATTTTTTCATGTGTCTTTCTTGAAATTTTGACCACATATTTAAAGCAATTCTCTCTCTAAAACCTAAATTCTTTTCACCACCGACTCTCTCCTTCCTCCTTCAAGGTCTTCGCCGGCTCCGTTGCTTCCTCACGACCACCACTCAACGCGCACTGACAAGCTCGATGCTACACATCCAATTTCCGGTAATATATTCTCCTCTCCTCCCTCAACTATTTTACTTTAGAGATTTCGAAGCACATCTTCTCCTCTCCTCCTTCTCTTCTTGAATTTAGGGATTTTGATGCACATCTTCTATACTTCTTCTTCTCTTCTTGAATTTAGGGATTTACTTTAGGGATTTCGATTGTTGCATTTAGGGATTTCTTATGTTGAATTTAGGGATTTCGATTGTTGAATTTAGGGATTTCGATTCTTCTCACCTCTCATTAACCCCATCTATATTCTCCAATGAGTGCACCTAAATCGGTGTATGTCATTGTTGCTATTTTTCCCTTGAAGTTGTGTTCATAACATTGGGTTTATTTATCTTGAACTACTAGCATGAAGTTGCTTTTTAGTTTTCAATTCCTTTAATTCTTCAAGTGTGTAGTAGTGAAATGTTTCTCTTGTGGAATTGCAACACTTCTACTAAGCATCTATATGAGTAGATATGTAAATATTAACGTTAAAAACTCAAGGCACTATGCTATAAACAAATTGTAGTTGAAGATAATTTTTTTATAACTAACCTAGAATTTATGAACATTCAGTAAATAGGTGATATGCTTTTTGGTAAGTGTAGTATGTTGAGGGATTTTTATTAGTCTTCAACCTCCAAATTTTGTTGTGGTTAATTTAGATATAAAATCTGGATCTGTCCTAATGGTTTACTATTTGTATCCTTGCTGAATATTTAGGTGCACTCATTGGAGAATATAGAAGGGGTTAATGTAACCAGTTAGCTCGTCTATAGGCAAGTGCTTTTATATTTTAGTCTTACCCCCCCCCCCCCCCCACTTGGCTTTATGAAATATTAATTAACTGTTTAATTAGACCTTAAAATGTTTTTCTGTACCACATTATCATATTACCTCATAACTAAAAATGCTTTGGCAGTTAGTGATATTTTCCATTTATTGGTTGATGATGTAGCCAATTCTATTAAACTGGATACCTATACTATTTAAAGTCACCTTTGAATTCTATATTTATATTCATCATGTCTATTGTCAGGTGTATACTAATACTGGAGTATTATGTCAGGTGTATAGAAGTTATGATTTTTTCTTCATTTTTTCCTACAGGTCTTCCCTTCGGTTGCTATTGCATTTGTGTGTTACGAGGCAATGAAAGAGCTTCTCGGGGTCGAAATGAGGATATCAGACTGAAGCAATGATCAATTGGTGGAATACTACCCAACAGAACTCAAAGTAGGAGGGAGGTAAAACTTAGAAGAAACTAATTCTTTTGGATTTAAAATACTGTTGAGTTGAACTCTAATAACTGTTGTTGTTGCTTCCAACTTTCAGTGGGTTCTCTAAAAATTTCCAATCATCATCAAATTCCCATCCCCGCACTTCAAAAAGTGTTCAACAATGGCAAGTAAGTAATTTAAGTTAATTTTTCTGAATTTTGTGAAATATGTTGTCAAGGATTGGTGTTTTCTGCAATTCGTTGCTCATCTTTTCACATGTAAACAATTCAACGAGTCAATCTCAACGATATTAAAAGCTCGGTAAGCTTTCAACCACTTTTAGAGTTTAATTGAGCTTTGATTTTGTTAGTTTGTCGGAGTTAGTACTGAATTTGAAGCTAGAAATCACATGTTGCATAGTTCGTAATATTTTGAAAGATCTAACTTAATCCAGTTGCAAACTATATAGCTAATAGGAATTAGGGTGTGAAATTTGTTATCTAACTCAGATCTAACAGAGAGATAGGTAAGAGAAGGAGTTTGGGATTCGGCCCCCAATAGGCTGTTGTAGCTTCAAGGCAGAAGCTACAATGAGAAACCAAGTCTTCGATCTTCAGAAATCACCACCCTAGGATCTCCGCAGAAGCACTTCAAGCTCTCTCTCTCTTTTCTCTGTAATCTCTTTCTCTCTTCTGTAATGAGGCGCCGCGCAACAATGAGAATGAAACTTAGGTTAAGCTTCCTTCGCATAAGCTTTATATATCACGTCTTACCAGATGGCTCAAGTGGGCTTCGTCCATTTGATCAACAGACACGGCCCAACAAAACACATCCAATCGATCAACATATACGGCCCAAACAAACACAGCCCAAGAACAATAGCCCAACTTACAGATATAATCCGATACCAGATTTTGCCTTCCAACCGGTTACCCGGGGTTGCAAAATTATCCGATTTCAGACTTAATCTTAAAGCTAGAACTAAGTCCTAAACTATCTACTAATTCCTACACTTAAACTTTGCTATACTAATGTGCAAACTACTTAGGTCATACATGAACTTAGGATTATAACACTTACAATGTTCCTATGTATTCTTTGTAAGCAGGCTATCACAAGTATTGACTTTTGAGGGTATATAACCAGTTGGCAAAAATTAAAAATTTAACACTCCCGTAAATTGGAAGAGGAAATCTATGTTACATGTTGGTGTGTTTCCATGGATGCACAATATATCAACACGGTTCTTATATACAGCCCGGTGCTTTATTCAAACAACGCCGGGTCACTCGCGTTCTGCGAGGACATGTACACTCGCGTTCTGCAAGATTAGCAAAAAATTAGGTTAATTACATGCATGCTAATCTCGCGTTCTGCGAGTGCACGTGTCCTCGCAGAACGCGAGTGTCACGTCCCTCGCAGAACGCGAGATTAGCATGTCAGATGGACGTTGTTGTGCGCCATTACTACATGTCTTGTCCCCACCTAACTATAATAACTACCCCCTTATTTTAAGTATTCCGTAACACCTATTAACCCTACCCTAACACCTCTTTTTATCATCTTTCACCTCTTTCACCCTCCATTAAAACCCATTTTCAAAACCTTAAAACTTCAAAACACTCTAAAAACACCTAAAATAATGGAAGATGAAGAGGAATTCAACAAAGGAGGGAATGAAGATGGTGGTTCATCAAGTTACCATTCAAATGAGGTAATGTTCTTACTTAATTTTTGAATTTTAATTTGTTTTGCACCATTAAGAGCTAAAATGAACTTATTATGTTGTATTTCATGTTAAATCTAGTAGTAGTAGTAAGTGTTGAAGAAATGACTTTTGCATATAATGTCAAAAACTTAGATGTGTTCATGTTTTTAGGGTTTTTATGGTTTTTAATGTAGAAACTCATGTTATGTTAAAATATCCCGTTGAATGACTAGTTTCAGGAAATAGCAACTTCTCGCGTTCTGCGAGAGGAAGCCCCTCGCGTTACGCGAGAAGTGCCTCCCTCGCAGAAAGCGAGAAGGGCCTCCCTCGCAGAACGCGAGAAGTTGCACATTACAGAGTATTAACAGAAGCACTGTGTATAGGTGAATTTTTCTTTGTTCACTGGATTGAATGCAATCCAGTTGAATGACTACACCTACCCCTCGCGGAATACGGTGCCCGTTTCGCCACCGTCATTTGTTGTGTGCGGGGTATGGTTAGAGGCTGAGAGCGAGGATAGTTATTTATGGGCGTTGCAGCAGCTGCAGACGATGTATTTGAGAATAGGAGCATCGCCTACTTGCTTCGTCACTGACCGTGAGATGGCTCTTATGAATGCAACAGACAAGTTATGGCCAAATGCAAAGTTTCTCTTATGTAGGCGACATGTAAGGAAGAACATAGAGGCGAGAGCGAAGATAGCTATGGGCACACAAGCATTGGGGGTTCATATTTCAAATGATTATTATAACGTGTTCGAACAAACCACTGAAGAAGATTACAAGAGTACTTTGAAGAAACTTGAGGACGAATGGCGAGCTTATCCAACCGTATTGAAGTACGTGAGAACGAATTGGCTAAACCGTTACAAAGAAAGACTTGTTTCAGCATGGACGGATAATGTCTTCACTCTCGGGAATAACAGAACATACCGCAAACAGGTATGTTCTGTTATTTATGTCTACCTTCTACATATGATAAAAAGAGCTTTTGTAATGCACACCTCGCAGAACGCGAGGGCATACCAACTCGCAGAACGCGAGTAAATTCCTTGATTCAGTGTTGATGCATTTTCGAATGCAAAGATCCTGGAACAATCAATGAACTCGCAGAACGCGAGGTGTACAGACCTCGCAGAACGCGAGTAGTTGCACATTACAGAAGGATCCACAGGTTCTGATTTGTATTTGCATTTTATTGTTTTTCGAACATTTTAGAGTTGAAGGAGCACATTCATGTCTTAAGTCATACTTGTCAAGTGGAAATGCTAGGCTAGACACAATGTTCAAATAATACAAAACAATGGCGGAGAACCAACTTAAGGAGATTACTGTGTCTTTCACCGAGAGTTTGAATAAGAGCTTCACAGTTGTTGAAGGGGCGGATTTGTTTAAAGTCTTGAAGTTCAAAGTCTCTTACAAATGCATAGAATTTTTGCTTAAGGAATACACGAAGGGGGAGAGATTAGGTGCGCACTTTAATATGTTTTATAGCTGCGGGATCAAGATTAGAGATGGGTTGATGTGTGTTCATCAGATTGTAAGACATTGGAAGGAGCAAAGACCACTAAGAGTATCAGAGTTGCACCCTTTCTGGAGTACTTTGAGTTTGGAAGAAGTTGATGTTCCCGGCATACTGGAAGTTAAGAGTAAGGTGGCAAGACGTCTTTTTCAGACTTTTTATGAGGAAACGTTTCCGAAATTGTGCCCCCATGATCAAGAAAAGTGTGCACAAACTGTTTTAGACATTGGGAAAGTAAATACTCCTCTAAAAGAGCCGGCTATTTCAAAGCACACCGGAGGTCGTCCAGTCGGAGCTCCTAACAAACAACCTAGGTCAACGCAAAGAAGACCGTCTGCATGGGAGCACACTAATGTTGAGATGGATGCTAGAGATTTGGAAGAAACACCCCCAAAGAAGCAAAAAAATGCTTCTAATTCTGAAACATTCAAGAAACCAAAGATTAAGGTGATTGGCAAGTACAAGTCTCACATACCCGCGTCAATGCGCACCCATGTGAATGGTTGGTTTGAGGTAAATGGAGATGGAAATTGTGGATTTAGAGCAATAGCTCATGAATTGCATGACAACCAACACTTATGGAGGGAAGTAAGAGATTTGATGATAGCTAAGGTCAAAGAGATTTGGCACCTAGTTCAAGGAACTTGGATTGGACCTCCACAACAACCAACTTTGGAGAGCGCTTTACACCAACTTACATGGGAAGGAATAGGAAGGGCTCCAGAAGATCACTGGCTAGCTACCCCGGAAATGGGATGCCTTGTGGCATCCACATTCAACATAGTGTTCGTAACGGTGGGAAAAAATGCTAACTACACTTACTTTCCTCTACAACGTCCTACTTGGTTAGAAGATGGTGACACACTTCCGACGTTCTGCTTATTCTATATTCAGAGTGAGAGACATTTTGTTCCGGTAAGTTTTTGGATCTACTTATGAATTACTATCTAATATGCAACTTCCTAACATTGTTGTTTTCTTGTAGTTGCGTCTTGAAGAAAACTGCCCATTACCTCATGTGTTTACTCCTTGGTGGCGAAACGCTGAAAGAGATGCTTTTTCTTTGCACGATCTTGTGTCACATCGATGTGCCGCCTTTGAAATGTAATGTTGAAGTTATGTTTTATTCGCTGAATTTGTAATGTAATGTTGAACTGGAGATGGTTTTTTAAATTCTTAAACAGGAACTCATGTCATGGACATTTTCCAGAAAATGTAATTCCTCGCGTTCTGCGAGGAATGTACACCTCGCAGAGGGTGCGTTATTTAGGAAACATAATAAGGTTGCACATTAAAGCGTATTAACAGAAGCATTGTAGTTAAGTGTGCAAAATAACACATTTTTAGTGTCTTTTTTAAGGCGATAAAGCTCAATTCGGCAAAAACGTCATCGAAACTTTATCGAAATGGAATGAAACTTTGTTTCAATCCTTATAATGTCTATTTGATCATGTGTGTAACTTGAAATTAAGATTTCTTCCTTTGGAAGTGAAACCTAGTTTGAAAACCGAACGAGGTCGCAATATGTATGACACACCATATAAATAAAGAAATATAATAAGGTTCAACACTTCAAAGGTGCAACATAATAAGGTTCAACATAATAAGTAATTCTAAACAAACAACATTAAAAGGAACAAGCAAACAAAGAAGGTCGATAAATTTTCAAAAGAAAGATCTAACGACGAGGGTTGAACGGCCTGAAGAGGTTCCTGAATTCTCGTGCGGTCATCCTTGGTCTAGTGGATGGTTCCCCTCTCTCCCTTTGACGTTCTTGTCTCTCCCGTTCACGTCGCTCACGTTCTTGTCTCTCCCGTTCACGTCTCTCCCGTTCAAGCATATCAAAGTTGTCTCCAATGCTAGACACCGTACTAATATCAGAAATATCAGATTCTTGATTGGAATTGGACATCTGTATAATCACAAACCTGACCAAATTATAGTTACATACTCAATCAAATTCATAATCTATACAAACAACAACAATGCTTATAATCATAGTAGTCTTGATCTGCGACAGCATGACGCTCGCGTTCTGCGAAAGGCATGACCTCGCGTTCTGCGAGTACCATGACCCTCGCGTTCTGCGAGGGGTGTAGCGTTCTGCGTCAATTTGCATTATCATGAGTTTCCGGCGAGAATTTCAGGCGAAAATTCAAAATCAACATCCACTCATCCACCATAATTCAAAATCATCATCTTTCATCCATTATACAACCATTTCTAAAACAACATTCAATATCAAAACATCATATAATATGCAATTTCCTATACTAACAACATATATTCATCTAGAAACAACATTAGAAAGCATAAGAGTATAAGAAACATACCTTATATGGAGATTTGTAGTGAAAAGAGGAAGAAAAACTAGTTTGAACCGAGAGAGATGGTGAGAGGCGGCGGTAGAAAATTGTGTGTGAGGTAAAAAATGGGCCGAGTAGGGTTTTTCCCCTTTTATAGGGGAAAAACACCCTCGCGTTCTGCGAGGATGCGCTCCCTCGCAGAACGCGAGGGCCCGGGCGGTATTTAGCAAGGGCCTATATCAACTATGAAAATTAATGTGCTTTGGAGGGTTTATTCAACTGAACACAACACTATTGTAGGACACTTTAATCAACCAGTTTCTAATTCTCATTCCCCCAAATTTGTATTGGTGCAAAAGTTAGAAATGATGAACACAATACTCAACCAGTTTCAGGAATTTTAAGCAAACAAAGAAGCAAGTATAAATTCAGCTCATGAAAACACATAAAGTAACACCAAAGAGAGGAATTCTTTTCAATAGAAAACCGTTGCAACAACAACAATTTTGGGGGCGGGGCTCCTAGCGTAGTGGTTTGTGGGGCATGCGATCTCCGTGTGTGTTAATTCCACCCGGGTTCGATCCTCCACGGCTGCGTGCGCGAAGAGCTTCATTTACCATATCTGGATGGCCAGCCCCCAGGCCTGCCCAGGTCGGTGGACTAGTCGGTTAGCTAGTAGCTGCCGGACACCATCGTTAGCCCCGGCAAAAAAAAAAAACAACAACAATTTTGATTTCGAAGTACCTTGGATGAATCTCCGCCCTTCCTCTCCTGCCCTGGAATGCGACAATAATAATTTTGATTTCTACATTTAGATTGTCATTGAAAAACAAAAATCAGAAAACCCTAAAATCGCATAACGAAGCTCATTTAAAATGGTGAATTAAACCATGGTATAGCACAAATATTAGCGCCTAACCCGAACAGCACAGTAGGTGGAGTTCTATATTGTACATCAGCCGATTCTTCTGCGATGGAAACAACAGGAATTAGAGAAGGAAATCTAGCAAGTACTGAAAAACAAAATCGTCAAGGTGGTACTCGGAATCCGACGAGAATGGTGAAGCCAAGGCGGAGTGCACTCGCTCACTTGACGGTCGGTTGTCGGAGATCAAGTAGCGTACTCAGAATCCGGAAGATTGGCGGAGCCACTGCTCCAATTCGGCTGGATCTGGCGGCCATCAGGACGTTCGAACGACGAAGTGTAGCCTCCATTTGAAGTAGTTCCAAATGTCTTCTTTCTAGCCCAAACTGAAAGAAATTGGCCGGATCTGCGGTTGTCGGAAATACCTCCGCCACCTTCCTTCATTCTAACCCAAGCGTCACTCTTGCTTCCTCCACCACCGCCGCTGATGGTAATTGAACTAGTTGTGTCAGTGAATTTTAAGTTACTAAACCTATATATTAAACCCTAAGTAAATACCTTCCCCACCCCTTCTCTCCCTGCAAAACCAAAACCGTAACCTCCCGCATCAGGCCGCCTCCGCCCGTCCTCCGTCGGTCGTCCCCTCCCGCCTCCGCCCGTCCTCTGTCGGCCATCCCCTCCCGTCTCTACCCCCCACCGCCTCCGCCCGTCGGCCGTCGGCCTATCTCATCGCCTCTCCGTCACGCCATCATCCAACTCCGGACACGTCTCGTATTCTCGTCGTCCGCCGTCGTCGGAGCTTCTTCCTTGTGGATTTGTTTTCCTTGTTCTCCTCCTCCATGAAACACGAAGTGCCTCTGCAAACATGTTTTGTTTTAGTTGACAACTACATGTTGACAAGTTTATGTTTACAAGTTGACCATTTTAGTTGTTGACATATCATTTTAGTTGTGTTGACACTTTTATTTTTGTTTTGTTGACATATTATTTTAGTTGTGTTGACAGTTCATATTTGTGTTGTTGACATATTATTTTAGTTGTGTTGACACTTCATATTTGTGTTGTTGACATATTATTTTAGTTGTGTTGACACTTCATATTTGTTGACAACTTGATATGGTGTCTTGTTGACACCTTTATTTAGTGTCTTTGACAATTTTAACTTAGGGTCTTGTTGACACCATTACTTAGGGTCGTGTTGACACTTCCTCGCAGGCATCTTCTTCGGCGGAGCTAGGGCAATGAACGGCGGAAGCAGGTGTCTACAGCGACGACGGAAGCGGTGACGATGATGAGAGGAGCCGATAACGACGTGTCTACAATGGCGGAAGCGGGTGTCTACAACGGCGGCGAAAGCCGGTGTCTACAACGGCGGCGGAAGCGTATGTCTACTACGGCGGCGGAAGCTAGGGCGTCCGCCGACAGAGGAGCCGATGGCGACGTCGGTTTCGACAAGTCGGCGACGAGGGGAGATGTCGGAGGAGCGACGAGCGCCGACGTCGAGGGAGGAGGAGGGTACATCGGACCGACATGTTTTGAACAGGAAGCCCGTGAGACGTGAGTTTGTTTTTTATTTTCTTTTTTTATATATATACTAGGTTACTTTCACAAAACTTAGTTGGGTGATGCAAAAACTAAAAAAATTATTCAATTTTAGGGTATTTACCCAAAAACTGGGATGGTAATTACTGATCTATTCCAATCCAAAAGAGCATGTGAAGAAGTTGGGTTTTGGGCCTTTTGGCCCGTAAAAAGTAAAATACTGAAAACAACCTTATAAGACAAAAAAAAGCAGCTTAAGAAGCCAGGGGCAAAACAGAAAACGCATTGTTCATTAGAGGTACTATTCATTAGAAGGGTCTTGCCATTTAAGTAAAAAGAGAAAAAGAGATTAGCCAGAGAATCAATTTTGTGACTGGCTTTGTGGCAAATCTTTCCCATATATTATATTCTCCTGATTATATAGTAGTTTCAGATTTCTAAAACCCGTCTTTAAAAATGCTCTAAAATAGCTTCACCTCACGAAAGGTTGTTCATTACTTTTGTGTAGAAAAATACTATTTCTTACTAAATTTATACCCTTAGGATATGATTAATCATTAATAAAAAAACTGATAAAAAAAAAAAGATAAACCTTCAACAGAAAATAATACAATCTCTATATAATTAATAAAATAATAATAATTTCTCTCATCTTAGTTATGCCACGTGGCATCCTTCATTTAAGGTCTTCCAAGTATCACTATTTCATTGGTAACAATTTTTTTATTGATTTTTGATTAAATTTGGAAAATCATATACATTATATCACAAAAAATTGCTTAAGATCCACCAGATAAAAAAAATTAATGTGTTAATGTTTTAGATTCTTACGTTTCAATTGTACCATTATGTTATTTTATCAAATTTATAATCTTATTTTATGATATAAAAGATTTGATAGATAAGGAAAAGATAATACTCCGTAATAAAAGAATATTACAAATAAACGCTTAAAATCAAAATATCATTTCCATTATAACACTACAATCTTTTCAAGCTCAACCTTATAATCAAAATATCATTTCCATTGTGTAAATTTAATTCATCTTCCTATTATAAGAGCTTAGAAAAAGTGATAAGACACTTCAATATTCTTTATTTAAAATATCACATATATCAACGAAACGCCTATATACACGCGACTTTTTCACTATATGTACGTCAATCTGTGCGCAGTTCTTAAGCGCATAAGTCTATGCGGAGTTGATATACCTTCATCAAAACCCATCAATTTCCCCCAAAACCACAACAATCCAAAATACACTTTAATTTTTCTCTCTCCCATTATTTTCTCACTCAATCTTAACCCTTTAATTTCTCATCTCTCACCATTCTCTCATCTCAATACACTCACTCTCCTATTTTCATCTCTCTCTCCTCTTCTTAATTCTCGTGCAAAGAAGGGAAATGAGAACATAATTAAGGGACAGAGCGAGTACTAGATCTAAAAGACCTAAATAAAATTCCTTTGAAAGCAACCTGCATTGTAACAATGATCAACGAACTCCAAATGACCTATGTGTTGATTGAGTAACCCCGATCTATCATCTTTGGACCTCGGTAATCTTGATCTCTACTTGTTGATTCAGTCGTTGTCCAAACTACTCTTAAAGTTTATGGTCACAATGAAGAGATGTGGAATCCTCACCGGGCGTGATGGATCAGTGAGTTTGACCCCGATTTAATTCTGAACCAAAATTTAAAGATTACCAGCTAACCAACCCAAAATAAAAAATAAAAAATGTCATCAACGCTTTCGCCAAAGATAAAAATAAAAATTGGTCTCCCTTGCTGTTTTTCAAGTCATTTAAATTATTTTTATATTCTTGTATAAGTTGTGTACCGACTCTAGTGATTGTGTAGTATGAATTATTTGCTTAGATGAAACATTTTTATGAGTTATATATTTGTCTAGTTACATCACACAATCAGAAGAATGAATGTTTTCTGCTCTCCAGTGTCACAAACACTTGTGTTGGCCCTACTACAACCTGAGTTCGTGTCCATTGTCTCCTCATCTTTGTGTCAAAGTTTTACTCACGATTTGTTAGTTTCTTTTTTGACGTTGAAAATAATGCGGCAAATTTTATTGTTTATCTCACCATGTACCACCATTACCTATTTTGGAGTAATTTCCTAAATTTTATGATCTCATCTTTGAGAATGTTCTCTCCTCTAAATTCTTTCTTCAGAAAAATAAATAATATAAAATATATTTAGACTTAGGGAGTAATTAAGAACACATTTAGGAGAGAGAATACTTTGACCTATGAGTACCCACATTTGTATCCACGTTGAAACGCACATTTGGGTTAAACAACGCATCAAATATTAATCTTACCTAACCACTAGAGTATAACATTCATCCTCACGAGCGCCAAATCCCATCCAACGGCCACAATTGCACGATGCAATATAAAAAACGCAGGGACTAGGGTCAGGGGTACAGAGGTGTGGGGCAGAATGAGCACGTGGCTTATTCTCGTGATTTAGGACGTGCTTACTTCTGATTGCATCCACTGCATTTCCCACGTGTCTCTCAGACAATCACTGCCTTATACTTTAACTCCACGGACAACACCTATAAAAACAATACTACTCCCTCCGTCCCATTTTGTTAGTCCCATTTTCTATTTCGGGCGTCCTGAAATGTTAGTCTCATTTTCATTTTTGGACATAAACTTCTTCCTATTATACCCTTACTCATATTATTTTATTCATATCCTAACACTACTTTATCAATCAAATCAATCATCTACATCATCTTCTCCAACTACATTTTCACCATTACTATCATCAACTACCTTCAAACCCATTAAATTTCTTCAAGTTTTCACCTAATCTACATCTAAACTTAACATAAAAAATTCTTAAACAACCCAGATTTTTTTTAAAACCCAGATTAACGCTCTTAATCACGTTTTCCTAATTAAACCCGATTAACCCTTATCTACCCAGCCCAAAACCAAAGCCCAGCCCAAAAGCTCTGTATATATATTCCTAAACCCTAAAAAATCCCTCATTCCCTCATCTGCTCTCGCCGCTCTCGCCTCTCTCGCCTCTCCTCCTCTTTCTCTGAAACCCTAACCGTCGACTCGCCGACTCCTTCTCCTCCTCTTTCTCTCCTCCAGTGATGTCGTCTGATTCACTCACTCGTCCCTCCCAGTCCTTCACTCAAAGCCTTTCTCCTCCTTCGTATGAGAGGAATTTCAAACTCCCATCGGAAGAGGAGCCATCGTCTACCCCCAGTTTGTTCAAGGACGATCCGAACCCGACGGAGGAGGAGACCGAGGAGGAGGTTGAGTCGGCGGAGAAGACGGTGACCGGCGACGCTAGCATATCTACACATGTCCCCGGGTGCTCCCTTTCTGTCCCTTGCGAAAGGGGTGGATTTTGCGACGGGAGGCACACTTTCAGTCCCATACGCCGGCAAAGAACTCGCACCGTTGACAAATGGTGGGAGCCGGAGAAAGTTTCAGTGGATTTGCAAAGGTCGCCGGCGCAGTCGGAGTCGCTGTCGGATAATGAGGCTATCTCTCGTCCCCGGGAGATCATTGTGATCCCTGACACGCCTTCACCTGAGCCCGTGCCAGTCCCTGTGCTCCCTGATGATGCTGCTGCTGATGCTGAGATGGTAGACTCCTCAGGAACGCCGGAGATGGAACCCCCGGAGCTTGTGATCATCCCTGACAGCCCTTCTCACTCCATCACTATCTAGCTAAGTTTCTCTATCCCTTCGTGGAATTTTGTCTGTGATTATGTAAATTTGGAAATATTTTGGACTGTTTTGGACATATTTTGGACTGTTGGTATTGTGGACATTATGTTTTAAGTACTGGTATTTAAGTATTGGTATTTGGATATTTGGATATTTGGATATTGGTACTTGGATATTGCTATTTAATTCTGTGTTCAGTTGTTGAGAATTCTGCTGAGTTGTTGAGAACTCTGTTGAGTTCATGAGAACTCTGTTGAGTTCATGAGAAATCTGTTGAGTTGAGTTGAGTAACTCTCTGTTGAGTTGATCAATTGATCTGTTGAGTTGAGTATCTGTTGAGTTGAGTTGAGTAACTCTCTGTTGAGTTGCTCATGTGATCTGTAGAGTTGTTTGGGTTATGTCATGGTATTTGTCTGTCAAGGATGATGTCTGTTTTTACATTCTTGAGATGTGAGTGCATTTGATTGACTTAAGATTGCCATAGGAACACAACTAATTAAGTCTGATTGATGCCTATCTGGAACGTTTAGGTTAGTGTTTAGGGGCTTGTGTCAATGAGGGAATGGGGACATCTGTGATATCTATGATGATTATTTTAAGGCACAAGCTGAGATGCAAGCCCTTATTTATCACTGACTTAAGATTGCCATAGGAGCACAGATTTTAATATATGTTGTTTGATCCTATCTGGAATGTTTAAGCTATGAACTTGCATGCCTATCAGTGATGGGATGGGGACACCTGAGACAATTTGTAGACAAAATATGATAACCAAAACACAAAATATTCAGTGTGCTCTTAATAGGCTTACAAAATATGTTTAGTTTACAATCTTATATCATTACTTAAGATTGTAACTTAAACAAGTGTGTCCTAATTAGTTGTCTCCTGTGTTGCTGTCTCTTGAGTTGCATTTTCCTGATCTTCTGTCCCTTGAGTTGCATTTCCTTGAGTTGTTGTCCCTTCATTTGTTGGAGTTGCATGAGTTAATGTCCAAGCTTGTAAAACTGCATGCCTTGGTGCTCTGATTTCTCTTGGTAGAACTCCTGCCTGAGATAACTTCTTTTTGTTGTTATGTGGAATGTAATAATCATTACCTCCCTTACACTGTAAAATCTCATTCATCACATACTGTAAAGTCATCCACACACTACCTAGACTGTGTGGATCCAACTCATAAAATGCTTCATTGACTGCATTCAACATTTCATCTGTATTTTTGGGCATCTTCTTGTGCATAAGTGACTGAATGCTCCTAAAGAAGCCTAGGTCCAAAATGTTTAGGTCTGGACTGTTGGCTGGTTGTTGTATTAAAATAAATGTGAACCCTTCTTGCTGGTATACCTGCTGCCATTCTGTGTCTTGTTGAGTGATGTGAGGTCTGGCATTATCTTGTTGTATGAATATGGTTTTGTGACCTTCATCATCTGGCCATTTGGACATTATTGCTGGAACAATGTCATTAATCAACATGTTTCTTGTCACTGTCTTGTTGACTGACTGTATGAGCTTTGTGATAAGTGTCCCCTTGCCTCTGTTTTTTGAATGCCTCTTTGCTGGCTCCTTGTAAGTAAATGGAAAGATGCCAATCTTTCCATCAAATGTGCATTCCCCTTGATCATTGAATCTTGGTCTTGCTACTGCTGCTGTGAACATAACCTTAGGGATGAATTTGCTTGAGCTTGCACTTCTGTATTTTCCTTTTTCATTCTTGCCCACGTAATACCTTTGTGCCTTCCTTGACTGATAAAACCACTTCTCATCTATGTGAACAAAGTCAAACATAGGACAGTATGTTGTCTTTTGATGTGCTGTGTCCCCTATTAGGAGCTTTAATACCCACTGCATTCTGGTCACCTTATGGTATTCACTTAGACCTGGCTTTAGTGCATTTGAATGTGGCCTCATGATCCCCTTCTTAACCAATCTGTGACATGTGGACTTAGAAATTTGAAGCTTGCTTGCCAAATCTCTAATGCATGTTCTGTCACCCATATTCAGTGCTTCAATATCTTCTTGCTCTACTTGAATTCTTTTCCTACCACAGTTATGGTATTTTGTACTCACATTGTATTTGCCATGGTTGAGTACTTCCCTTCGTGCTTCTTTCCATATCCTTCCAATTGTTCTCCTTGACAGATTAAATTGTTGTGCAGTTTCATTGATGGTGCCATATGGAAGCTTTCCCGCTGCTGATTTCTGAAGCATAGCATTCAAGATCTCCATTTTTCTCTCTGTGCTGAGCTTGGTGGACAATGCCTGGGGATGCAAATTGTTCTCTGTTGGAGGCTCATTTTCTGGCTGATGATGATGGCTTGGCTCGAAGTTCAGATCAAAAGGTATGTTACCTCCCATGTCCCCAAATGGCTCCTCTGACTGGGTGTTGTTTTCTCCCATTTCTGCATCACTGAAGCCCTCATCATCCAGGAATGGCACCTCATTTAAGTCGAAAGCTGAAGGCATGTCCATTGAGCAGTGATGCTGTTATTCTCTCTGTATTTCTCTCTTCTTTTTTTCTCTCTTTGTAATGCTCTATTTGAGCTGTAATGGTGGTTTTAAGTGGCAGTGAACATGGGCTGATGATGTAAATTACAGCATTCTTAGTGGTTAAGAGTTCAGGGGTAGTTTAGGAAATTGTGGGGGTAAAAAGAAACCGGATCCGTGTGCTCCCATTTCTGCATTTTGATTGGTGGATGTAAATTGTAAACCATTCTCTTATTGGCTAATGGATTAATTTATTATTTCATTTTCATCATTTCCAATGCTTTTTCTTGCCTTAATCCAAGAGATTTTTTAACAATGGGACTAACAAAATGGGACAGAGGGAGTAATTTTTTTTATGAGGAAAGTGTTTAACAACATGTCATCGAGAATCATACGATTCTCGAGCATCCTATAGATTCGAAAGATTCGGATTCGAGGGTTAAATAATGCATTTTAATTATTAAATCTGTTACATTATTTGTTTTTCGAAAAAAATGGGATTATCAGACAAAAAGCGTCTAAGTTTATTAAGATATCAGTCATGATCAAGTCAATTTATAATGAACAACCTCAAACGTCGTTTATGACATTAATAAAGAGACACCTTCGATCTTAACATACGTGAGACCAAGTTGGATAGTGTCTCTCTAATGTCATACCGCATTGCTAGGGCCTCAACCACAATTGGTGAAACGATATCACACTTAATCCACTTAATCCAAATTGCTAGGGAAAAAATGTCTATTACCATCATCACACTTAATCCAAATTAATTAACCCTAACTAAGCATCATGCTCCGTCCTCCTCCTCTCCCACTCCTTCGCCAACACTTATTCCGAGCCTCCCATCGCCACCGGCTACTCCTCGCCGGAAGACTGCTCCACTCCCTCCTCATGGTCACACCTCGTCCTCCAATTGAACGCCACGTGTCAGGGGGTGGTAATAATAATAATAATAACAACGAGAACGAGAGCAAGACGGAGATGAGCGAAGGAGTTAATTGGCAGAATGCAAAGTATAAGGCTGAGATTTTGTCGCACCCTTTGTATGAGCAGCTTCTGTCGGCGCATGTTGCTTGCTTGAAAATTGCTACTCCGGTGGATCAGTTGCCTAGGATTGATGCTCAGCTTGCTCAGTCGCAGAATGTTGTTGCTAAATACTCTGCTATGGCTTCTACTGGTGGCTCCATTGGTGGAGATGATAAGGAGCTTGACCAATTCATGGTAAACTTTGAATCTTTCATCTTGGTTTATTTGTGGGTTTGATATGAATTGATTATATTATATGTTTGGTTCAATGATTAACATTTGAAGAATTTTAATTTCCTTGTTTTGGGGAGGATGTATGGTTGATTCTGTTTGTGCTCTGGCGTGTTTGGCAGAACATTTTTTTGTGATAAGGTTGCTATGGTTGGTGTTCTAAGCAGACAAAAAAATTATGTGTTTGTTTGTAGATTCTTGTGAAGACTGAGTTTGTATGTAGTGGGTGAGGCTTCTAATAGCTTGCTTCTTCTCCATTGGCAGTATGTGATTTGAACCAAAACTAGTGGTTATAAAACCAGATTTTATCCTTTCTTTTTGTCTTGAATAGTACGACCGCATCGCCGCCGTCTAGCTCGACGGCGTCGAGATCCTCCGCAGTCCGCACCAGCACGCCGAGATCCTTTCCTTTTGCTTAATTAGGGTTAATTAATTTGTATTAAGTGTGATAATGGTACTAGACATTTTTACGATAAAATTTTGAAATAAGTGGGGGTATTTTAGACATTTCACACAAAGAAACAGAAGAGTTAACGGAATTGATGAAGGGGTGGTTTCATGTTAACAGAATGACATAAATGGGAGGTTTCTTGCAAAAAATTAAATAAGGGGTGGTTTGGCGCAAATTCGACCAAATAACGGATGATTTGACGCAAAAACCTTTATAATTTTTGTTTCCAATCACATATTTAATGACTTATAAATTAGTGAATGTTTGGTAGTTTATTATTATGATAAAGATTGTTTTATTTTTGTACAACCTTAAAGTTCATCTTATTATATCTTTTGTCTTATTATACACATCACATCCAATTACCCTCTCTCTTCTAATTTTTTAGATCAAAATTCACATCAGCTTACTTTTTATTTTCTCTTCTACGTAAAAGACTAGACTCTCTCACATTCTCTCCTACTCATTTTTTCTTTCCCATAACTTTAACTTTTCTAGATAACGACAAACGAGAATTATATAACGGGACAAATGAGGTATATAAAAGGAAAAATAACTTTAAATATTACCAACTATCAACTTTCAACCTATAATAATAAGAACTTTGAAAATAACAAAAACATACTCAAGCTATTACAACACTAACCTAAAATGGTATAGATTTATTTTCCGGTAAGAATTTTACCGGATTGATTTGATGTTGTGGCATCGAAAAGATGACTTGTTGAAATTTTTATTACATTTCACCCAAAATATTTTACACATCATCTTTATTACTCCCTCCGTTAATAAATACTTGTTCCTGAAGCAATTTTAGGGAGAATTTATTGATCAAAATTTTAGACAAGTATATCCTTCATAGTTTAAGTAATGACATAGAGAATAAAGAAAAGAACAGTGAAATAATAAAAGAAATAATCAATAACAATGAGGTAAATTTAAAAAAAAAAGTATAAAATTATGTTAAAAGACAAGTAAATTTTAAAAAATGAGTTGGAATTGGTGAGAAAGGGAGTAAAAGGAAAGAGAAAACTAATTTATTTCATCTGGTTTCATGTAGTCCATCAGAGGGAAATTATTCTTCACATTCATAGTCATATCCCTCTCCATCTTGTTGAGCATCTCTGGGGCTCAAGTGCGCATCACAGCCATCGCCTACTTCTCCACATGTGCCACCTCCGATGAGTACGATGATCTGGACATTGAGATTAAAGTCGTCAATATCACCTTCTCGATCTCCTGGTCTAGGGCTTTAAGCGACGACGGATGAAGAGGAATTGAGGGTTTAATTAGAGTCGGAGAGTTGATATAGAGGCTAGGATTTGGGGGATGAGGGCTTGGAATTTGGTGGATCATCAAGTATCCAATGGAGAGAAGGCGAAGCCTGAGGTCAAAATAGTAAGTTACAAAACCAATTATACATGGAGATCTGAGAGGGGGTGGGTTGTGTTGTGTTGTGTTGAATAGAAGCAATTAGATTTGAGAACAAATGAAGAGGAGGCGGTGGATGTTTCCAAAAACCATTCATGAAAGACTGTACTTGTGTGGAATCGTGGTACAATAATCAAACAAGGTCAATTTTTTTCTATTTTGCAACGGAGTCATCTTTCCGGTGTCACAACATTAAATCCGGCAAAATTCTTATCCGGCAATAAATCTATACCATTTTAGGTTAATGTTGTAATAATCTGGTGGGTATGTTTTTGTTTTTTTTTGGGTTTTTTTTTTTTTTTTTTATAAAACCACCCGTTATTTACATCCATTTGCACGAAATCACCCGATATATCGATAATTATAATTAACCACCCATTTTCTTATCCCCGTTAACAAAACACCACCCGTCTCCTTAATCCGTCCAGATTGCCGTCAAATTGTGCGAAATGACTCATTTGCCCCCATTTTTAATCCCAATTCGAGGACAAATGTGTCATTTAACATTATTGGATAATTCGGTTAATATCTCGTGGGTATCCACGAGATAATGAAAATATCGTGTAAAAACATGTTTCAGATTGGATTTACTTTAAGGTTAGAAGTTAGAACTCTTCATTTCATCTTGGTCTCGTGACGGCGCAAGGAGGAAAGAAGAAGGAGAAGGTCGCTCGCCTGACTCGACGCCGAGGGAGAAAACTGGGAGGCTTACCGGAGAAGGAGATCGATCGAAGACGGCAACGTAGAACGAGTAAGTATGTAGTTGAGTTAGGGTTTTTCTAGATCTTAAAATTTGCCGAATTTAGGGTTTCGTTTAAGGGTTTTTGTCGATCTTTGTTGGTTTGATGAAGGTGTTTTTGTTGTTTTGTAGTCGGAAATCAGAGATGATAAAAATTAGAGATTTAGGGTTTTTTTGGGATCGAATTTTGGGATTTAGGTTTCGAAAGGCATCGAATTTTGGGATTTAGGGTTGATAGGCATATAATTTGGGGATTTTGGGTTCTTTGGGTTAGAAATTACAGATTAGGGTTATTTGGGATCCAATTTAATGATTTAGGGTTATTTTGGGATCGAATTTTGGAATTTAGGGTTTTTTGGGTTCGATTTTTGGGATTTAGGGTTTTTTGTGATCGAAATTTGGGATTTAGAGGTCGAATGTCATATAATTTAGGGATTTTGGGTTCTTTGGGTTAGAAATTTGAGATTTAGTGCTATTTGGGATCCAATTTAGGGATTAAGGGATTTAGGGTTCGAAAGGCATATAATCTTGTTATGTTTTGAGTAAGGAAAAATGCATCAATTACCAGTCAACAGATTTAGGGTTCCATAGGTTTATTGAGTGTTTTATGTTTTTTTTCTTAGGAAAATGTCTTCCCAAACACAATCTGAGTCCACATACAATGCAAGAATTCTCTGTGATTGCAACTTGAAGCCACTACTGTTTACTGCTCATACCACTAAAAATTATGGAAGGAAGTTCTTGAGATGCTCAACAAGATGCTGCAATTTTTTTCAATGGATCGATGCTCCATTGGACACTAATACAAGCAACATAATTCAGCAACTAGAAGAGAAGAACAAAAAATATGAAACAACATTGAAGGAAAAAAATAAACAGATTGGGAGGTTGTGGATGCTTGTATTTCTTTTGGTAACTGAGATGATGTTGTCTAGGTTTTATAAGTAGTTCAATGTTAGCTTCATTTCATCTTGTGTTGTCTAGGTATTGACAGTTTAAATTTGTAATGTTTGATGGTTGTTGACTGTTTTATGGGAACTAATGTTATGTTTGTTATGCTTGTTATGTTACTTATGTATTGTTGTGTAAGTTTACAACTTGATTTAAGTACTTGCAGCCTTAAATTTGTGAATTTGAAACCTGCCATAGAATAGTTGGTCAAAAGGAGTAGTAAAAACCGACCCCTTTTTGCCTATTTAAAGGAGGCTTAGTAAGTTTCTGGTTTCCATTCTCTCCTACATACTCACTTCACCAGAATAGTTATAGGGCTTAGATTTAATTTTTCCAGCCATGGGTGAGCATCCTGGGAATCCAGTCATAATAGATGATGATGATGATGATGATGTAAGGGAAGTTAGGAGACTCAATGGCCCGACTACTTTCAAATCAAAAGAATCCAATTGGGACAAGTGCTTCATGGTGAAGATGATGAGGTCCTTCGTGGAACATGACTGTTGATTGGTAAAAGTGTTCCCTCCTCACCCTTTATTTTTTATACTGAACTTGCATTACTAATCTCTATGATTCTTTTATGCAGCCAATACCATTCGAGCATGGTGAAGAATTTCTCAAGGACTCCAAAGATCAGTTTGTGTCTTTGCACGTGGAAGATAAGCCTGAGGATCTATGGGAAGCGATGGTAAAATACAGCGACAATGGGAAGCCAAATAACGGGTCGTATAGGTTTGGTAGAGGATGGAGGACTTTTGTCCAAGCCAATGGCATGGTCAAGGATGATGTCCTTATGTTTGAATGTCTTCAATTATCTGGTGTGCCTTATGTAATTTACCAGGTCCGGTTTTTCAAAGATGGGGTGTGGGTTTAGGTCTTTAACCTTGTGGGTTGTGTCATTGTGTGTGTTTTCTGTCATTGTGTCTTTATGTGTGTGACTGTTGTACTCTTGCAAGATATCAACTTAAGTGTATTGTTTGTTTACTTTCATCAATGTCGTCATCAGCTAATGAATAAAAGACACAGCTTGGGCCTTATGTTTATGTTATTTGTTTGTTAAATATTCAAAATGTTGGAAATGACATATAAACTTGATGATGCAAATAGACAACCAATGGCAAATGACATATAAACTTGATGACGAGTTGCTGTGAGCAATTGTCTCTTTATAAGCCTCAAAACTACATCATCAAATGACAAATAGACAACCAATGTCGGCATTTGTGTCTTTATAAGCCTCAAATGCCGAGTTTCTGTGACTCAAAACACACAAATAGACAATGACACAGAATGCAAAATGACATATAAACTTCGACATATGACATATGACACCAAACCACACATAATTGATCAAAACACATGTCCTGCTGAGTTAAAAGCCTGAAATTGTGGAGTTACATATGAAAATGCAGTGAAGTGATCATAAACTGCTTAAGTTCACAAAATGACATAATTTACTACACAAAATGCTGGACTAAACATTTCCAGACTTTTAATTATTTCAAAATGCATCTCTAATAACAACAAAAGATGCACTTAAGCTGAACTTCCCACTTGAGATGGTGTAAACTTTTTCCTGGCAGTAGTCTTCTTTCTTGGATTGAACCTTCTACTTGTTGCTGGCCTCAGACCCGGTGGCTGAACACAGTGACAAACAAAGACATGAGTGAAGCTCCCTAACTGTAAGGTAATAATCTTGCTTATTCAGCATAACAATGAAGAAACTCATACCATTGTTGAAGTAGCAGTTTGAGAAGCTTGAGAAGCTTGAGTAACTGGTTCTGGAGATACCAGATTCATCTCTTCCAGTATAAGTGAACTCTGTGGCAGAATTATTCAGCATAACAAACTTGATTAATAATCTTGATTATAATTCTTGAAAAAAAGACAAAAACAACCACAAATAACAACATACCACATCATAATCTTGATCAGTTGACTGTTGTACTGGAGTAGTGGACACATTTCCAGCCACAGATTAAGTTCCTCGAGTATGCCTCTCTTCACTTGCTGGTTCAACAGGAGGATCAGGCCTCACCTACAACACATGACACCCAAATATTAGCATTAATTCACAATCAAATATCAGAAAAATATCCTAACCTGTTTTTTTGTGTACTTTCTTTTCCTAGGGTTCACTGGGAGAGTATTCCCACTTGGTGGTCTCCCCCCTCTATTTGGAGCCCTTGAAACCACTAGCTCTACTGGCTTAGGTGAGTTTTTACAAATCCTTTTGGTATGCCCTTCTTCTCCACAATGGCCACATCTGTTTTTCCTAGTCCTTAGCCTAGTCTGCTTGTTTGATGTTTCTTCCCCAGGATCCTTTCTTCTAGATTTCTTAGGTCTTCCAGCTTGAATAATCAGCTTCGGAGGTTATAGTGGTGTGCAGGAAGTCTTTTCCCACTGTTCTTGAGATCCACAGCAACCATCATCTGGTAATACATTCATAAGCACACAATTTATCTTTTTTTAAAGCAAATATACTACCATTACCAACCAATAGCATTAGATAAGCATGGTCCACAAACAAATGCATACATCACATCAAACCAATAATGGAATCTTTCATATGTTTTTTTAATTAAAAAACAAGAAAAAGCCTAAATTATTTCATGAATTAGCCATTGTTAATTGAACACTGTCATCAAATCTTTCAACACTGTCATCAATGTCACCCACAAACCAGATCTTCATTGTTAATTCAACATCACTTTTATCAGAAAAGGAATAAAGCAAAGGCCACAAAAAGCCAAAATGAAAAGCCCCAAATTCAATGCCACCAACTTCCTATATACATTTACCCCTAATTCAGAATCGAAACCCCCAAAAATCAACACAAAATTAACCATCAACATACCCTTGTCTTCCTCTTTTTACTCTTCGAAATCAACAATAAAGCTTCACTCAAAACCTTCTTCTCCAATACCCATGTTCTTGTCTTCGACTTCGCCTTCAACCTTCTTCTCCAAAATAACCTTTATCGCACTCGAAAACACTCTCAAACTCCCAAACCCTAGATCCCAAAATTCACTTCAAAACAACCCTATATCCCCAAATCCACTCGAAACCAACATAATATCCCCAAATGTAGTCGCAATCGTTCCAAAATCAACCCGCAAACCTTCGCATCGCTCTCGAATTCGCCATCCCAGTCGCAAACCCTAGATCCCAAATCCACTCCAGATAAAACCCGAGAACCCTTGATTATCACTCCCAAACAAACACAAAGCTCGACAACCCTTGAATCGTTCCAAAATCCACTCGAAGAAACCCAAGAACCCTAGATTGATTATGTCGCCCAAAAAATCGCCTCGCGATTTAGGGTTTCTCTCTCTCGATCTAGGGTTACCGGTAAAAACTTAGATTTAGGGTTAAAATTGAGATTTTCACCATATCGTCAAAATATCGCGAGAATAAATTCGGGTTAAAAAATAATGATGGCAAACCCTGTAAATTGGGATTAAAAATGGGGGCAAATGAGTCATTTCGCACAATTTGACGGCAATCTGGACGGATTAAGGAGACGAGTGGTGTTTTGTTAACGGAGATAAGAAAATGGGTGGTTAATTATAATTATCGATATAACGGGTGATTTCGTGCAAATGGGTGCAAATAACGGGTGATTTTATGCAAAAACCCCTATTTGTTTTTATAGTTGATTATTTAAAGTTATATTATTTCCTAATACGGAGTATTAAAAAACAATTATTGTTGGTACGAATTTCAATGCTATTTAGGCTTTAAACAAATAAATTAAAAACGGAAAAATTGTACCCTATCGAGACAACGTGTCGTCCTAATAATGCCTCTTGTTTACCACTTGGCATCACCCAACAGCTTCCTCTCCCTACAAGATAAGCCCATTTTCGTAATTTCCGTCCGTCTCTCTAATTCCCCTCGAGTTTCAGAAAACAGAGCAGGACACCTGTTTGTTTCGGTTTCGTTGTTTGTACTGTCATACCATCGTCATCATCATGATACATGATACAACCTGATTGATCATCTTCTTCTTTTTTTCGTTTTCTATGGGTTTGGGCTTACCAAAAAGCATGTCTTCTTCAAGGGTCGGATGCTTAATTTGGTTTGCACGGCAGCTCAGTAGAAGATCATGGGAAACTTGCTAGGAAATCCAATACATAGTAATTCTTTTACAAATTTATTCGGCCATGGGAGATGAAAAGCAAGGCAGCAGTAGAGTAGGAGGAAGAAGGAGAAGAAGTAGGGAGTTTGAAAATATGTCTCTAGAAATCAGAAACTACCCGAGAGATCTGTTGCAGGCGTTCGTATCAAGCGATCGGAACACATCCCAAGTACAAGAAAAAGAATCAGCAATGGAGGAGGAAGGGGGAGAAGAGAAGGATCTGGAATTGAATCTTGGGCTTTCGCTAGATGGGAGATTTGGAGTGGACAAGTCTCATAAGGGACTGGTTAGATCATCCTCCATAGCATTAGCAGCCTGTTTTAAAGAAGGGGAGGAGGTGGTGCCGGCGGCGTTGGCGAGGACTTCGTCTCTTCCGACAGTAACGGAGGAGGAGTGGAGGCGGAGGAATGCGACTCTGAGGAGAATGGAAGCTAAGAGAAGGAGGTGTGAAAAACAGAGGGGGGTGAGTGGTGCAGGGGATTCGGGTATACCCGGACCAGGGAAGTCCATTCCGGATCCGGATCCGGGTCCGGTTAAGGCTAAAGCTGGATTTTTTAGAAGTTTGCAAGGGCTATTGGCACACCAACACTCACAAGGCTCCGCTCAAGGCAGCTCTTTTGACCTTGAGTATAAAACACATCGAGGTAATTTCATTCATACAGTTTGTGTTTGCTGATCCAGATTGTACTAATAGATTGATTGATCACTCTTAATTCTTATCTACTGTGGCTTATTTCCTAGAGAAGAATGGTTGAATTACAGTCTTCTTGTATCACGATTATGGGCTGCTTAATTGTCCACTAATGGATTGGGCTGATGCAATCTTTCATTCTATGATCTCTTGAGATGCCAGTTCATGTGTTTTATGCTCATGTTTATTCACGGAAGTGATAAATATTTGTCTACCAAAAGCAGAATGGGCTTGATTGCTTCCTGATCCAAATGTGTGAGTCTGAATAATCACAGTAGCTTATGAATCTTGTTCCGGCATTCCTTTTTAATCATCAGGTTCGGGCAGTGGTGGGGAAGCAAAAAGTCCAGGAAGCAGCCCGGCTATGCAAATGCTAATGCAAGAAAGAGGGAGACAAACCAAACAAGCTGAAACTTCAGAGGATCATAGGAAGAAGGAAGCAGGTAGCAGTAGCGGAATGGAAGACATGCCCTCGGTTTTCACCATGGGAGACGGCCCAACTGGGAGAAAAGTGGAAGGGATCCTTTACAGATACTCCAAGGGAGAGGAGGTTAGAATAATGTGTGTCTGCCATGGAAGCTTCTACTCTCCTGCAGACTTTGTCAAGCATGCTGGTGGGACCGATGTGGACCACCCTCTTCGACATATCGTCGTCAACCCTTCTTCCTCGCCTTTCCCATGAATCATCATCATTCTTCTACTCAGCATGGTTTGCTTCTGATTTTTGGTAAGTAATCTGCAGGATCTTTCTTTGTTATAGCCAGATTCTTGAGGTCTACTTGAGAGCTCTACTAAAAGATGGACAGATTATGGTATTTTTGCTTGTATAAACAGTTGCAGTATTATTTGTAGCTTCAGAATCAGATTATTACATTCGAAATTACTGCAATGGGGATTGTATCACAATCCCAGTCCTTAGTTCATTAATTAATTAGCTGTTTAATTAGTTATTTAAATTCCCTAAATCTACAGGAGGTTAGAATCCGTAGAATGAGTGAGCATCAGTTCCTATATCCTAGCATTTCAATTCATAAGCACAAGCCCATTAGGATAGTTAGTGTCTATTTAAGTTCCTTTCATCCTGGCTTTCTAGTGGTTTCTCTTTGCCAATCAAAGGCTAAAGAGAATTGTTTTAGATATTACTATTGATCAACGAAAGATGAAGCTAAATCACTTCTGCATTTAGCCTATAGTAGAGTGCAAACATTCATCAAAGGATTTAAACAATCAGAATGGAGATATTACATACATGAGTCAACCAATTTTTGTATAGATAGATATTATACTTCGCTGAGGAGTTTTACATATGAGATCGATGTATACGGTTTCGAAGCAGAAACAAGACTGGTATGTGTTTAATTATGTGTCATTGGTAGTTCAAAGTCTGTAAAAGATCCAGGAAGAGGAATCTCCTTCTCTTCTTGCTCTTCTCATGTGCCATTAATTAGCTCAAATGCCATTTGTTTCTAATACAATTCTTATGTCGACGAACCGATGTTCTAACTGCAACCCACAAGCAGGGTGAGTTCATTACGCTCCCATCACCGAAGAAGGATACAAATGGACACTGAGGGCTTGAATTTTGTCATCGGCAGGGCCAACAAAAGAAACAGCAGCAACATTTCTTGCAGCAGGAGCGACGAGTACAACAGGAGAAGCAAGACGGGAAATTGCAACAAGAGAAGCAAGATGAGCATGATGGAAGAGTACAACAAGACGAGCAAGATGGGCATGATGGAAGAGTACAACAAGACGAGCAAGATGGGCATGAAAAACAACAACAACAACAACATAGCCTTTCTTTGTGCGGTGTTGGTGGTCGTTGTAATGTATTGGATCTCTGCGGTCCAGACACCATTGACGGTCTCCAACGGGAGCTAAGAGCATCCCCTTTGTTTAGACAACTGCTGTGTACTGGATTTGGCACCAATCTGAAAACAATCATCGCCGTAAATGTAACAGAAAGCAGAGAGGAGTAAAATGAGTTTGTTACTATTTTATTTGTGAAGCCAACTTACATGGGAAAAGCGAATGAATAATCACTGGCGTCACTCCCATCAGAGAGCGGGGAGGGATTTGAGAGAAACATGGATGCATTTGGTAGTAGCCTTTCATTCTTCATTTTACCTTGTGATGATTCTTTTTCTTCCCCAGGTTCATTAGAGGCCTTAACAGGAAACTCATCTGACTTGGCTAAGTCTTCAGATTTTTGCAGCTCATGTTGTTCTTTAGGCATTTCGGCTGCTGAGGGAAAAGATTGATCCCCTCCATAACTGAATGTTTTTGGATGAATGCTAAACAATGACTCATTTGAAGTTGTACTCCACTCTCTTGAAATCAGGGGTTCATCATTACTATCAAATACCGATACAGGTATTCTATCAGGGTCGTATTGCTCATTGCGTTCCATAATCTGAATTGTCGGTATATCCAATGGAGATTTATTCTCTGCAGAATCAGGATAAGGTGCTTCAGCTACCTGCTCTTGAACATTTCCATCATCTTTCAAATTGGATGGAGCTTCAGACTCCATTCCAGTTATAACCTCAATCATATTTTCCAGTGACGATTCTGATGTCGACCTTGAGGAGTCATTGCTTATATTTACTACTTCTTCTTGGAGAACCTCTGGATGCAACAATTCAAAATTGTCTACTTCTGGTAGACAACCCTCATTACTATTACCAGATTGCATTACTTAAATCAATGTGTCTCCTAATATGATCAGGGGAAGACGCAAACAGACGATAGCGACCTAAATCTTCTCATATATGCAAAGGCAATTCCATGTCAACATTAGCATCCATGGATACAATTAATACTTGTTCCTGAAAAAAACATTTTAATCAATTTCACAAGCAGGATATTTAGGGGGAAACCCAAACATATTCAATGCAGACATTCGATGTATATGGAACAAATCCAACGTATCGTAAAGGCTAAAAACTGAACCGAAATCAAAATGAAAGACACAAAATGCAGAGTAGAACGAACCAATTTCCGGAATGGGTGAGAAATGCGAACGATGAATTGAGAAATTCTGGAAAAGGATGAATGGGTTTTGAGAGAGAAGGGAAGAAAGGCGAAGAAGAATGGGAGAGATAATTTGGAGGGAGATGTGATTTTGTGATGCTGGAAGGCACAGCGAAGCTTATGGCGGGCATCATTCGCCTCTCCCTCTAACTAACTTCAAATTCCCCATTTTTCTTTTCTTTTTTATAAAAAAAAACTGAAACGGGGCTCACGTGACGGATTTCGTATACGATCTATATCTATATCTATATAATCTATTAAAGCGGAGACTTTTTAAGGTTTCTCCTTGATTCTGGCCCCACTACATCCATGTGGCAATTTGTTATTGGTTCTCTTTTAATTGTTTTTATATTTTTATTTGATTTAAAATAAAACATTATTTTCTAATCACTTTTGTAGGTAAATATATATATATAAATCACTTCTAACAAATTTGACTACAAACTATACTACTAAAATAAAATACTACTTAAACATTTGTTACATTAATGTGTCATATCTTATAATATACACATATTTTCACTTTTTTTAAAGTCCTCACCAATTTTAACCTTCTGACAAATCGTAAACTGAATGATTATAAATTGATTTAATAATTATTCTTTACTTAAGTTATTGTTTAGTAAATAGATATATCAATTTAAAAAATAATCTTAATCTATTTTATATATCTATCTAATATCTCTACATGTATATTAAAGCAAAGGGTGCTTAAAAAATATTAAAGAAAATGTATTTAATAGCTTCATCAATTCTATGTGCCAAATACTCATTTTGTTATTAAACCAATATATTTTTAACATTTTCTAAATGTTTAACAAATACAACTTGGCTTCTTGATTTATTATCGATTTTTAAGTCTCTAAGATGAATTTTTAATATTTTATGTTGTGTTTTATTAACCGAGTTTTCCAACAAATAATAAACTTAACGTATGAGAACATTTCAACAAAAACTATATGAGGAATCACTGATAAAATTTGTTCTAACTAACTTCTAAACCAATATTTCTTTGGATATAAGTTTTTTGAAGTTGCATTAGAATTTATTATTTATTAGTATTTAATTTATATAACTATGAGCTTTGTTTTCTCGATTTGATTCATGAATTTCTTTTAAAGAAGAGATTTTATATCATTTGATATATAATTTTTTTTTCTTTAGGTTATTTTATAAAATTATTAATCAATATAAAGTTATTAGTAGTTTAATAAGTTATCATGAAAATATCAATTCTTATTTTAATAGTTTACTAAAGTAATTATAAAATAATAAGTAGTCTCGATTATCCGTGCATGGCACGGGTCTATACACTAGTTTGATTAAAAAAGAATAAGACGGTAGGATTTAGAAATAATAAAGATTAGAATAAGATAATTAAATAATAAATAAAACTTGAATAAATTTAGAATTTATTAGAGGATATAATGGATTGGTTAGTAATGTTAGGTATTAATTAAGTCTTAAGGACATCTCCAATGGTATGCTAAAAATGACTATAACAAACTTATAGCAAAATCACTCCCCAATAGCAAGCTAAAAATAAAGAAATGGAGAATATTTTTTTAGAGATTCTCTATTTCTCCAAGTCAAAAGCTAAATATAACATTCCAAATAGCATTTCATATAGCATTTTTGATGATGTATCAAAAAGGTATTGAATTCATTTAATAAATAAAATTAATATAGAAACACAAGTTTGAAAACTAGTTTAAGGGAAATCAAATTTTTAGCATTTGTTGTTGGTGTTGTCTTCTTTGGTAAAAATAGCATTTGCTAACAAGTACTATTTCAACTTGCTAAAATCCTATGTGGCATGGTATATTTACCTATCCATTGGAGATGCCCTAATGTAAATCAAGCTCAATAAGGCCCGTTTGATTAATGATTGACCCAGTTTCGGCCCGGTACCCGTTGTCATTACGCAAAACGGGGCCCTTTGCCCCTTATTGCACTCTTTGAGTGTAATATAACATGCCTTCCAATTTAAAGTGGTAACTAACCCTTCCCATTTTCTAATTAAATTTTTAATAGAAAAATATATATACCTTCCCTAATTAAATTCTCTCCACTTTCCATTCACGATTCCTCCTCGTTCCTCTTTCACGCTCTTCACGCCTCCTTCCTCTTCCAAGCATTCCGCTCGATTTGGCCGCGATTTCTTGTTGTTTCTCGTCGATTTCAAGCTTCTATCCTCACGCACGATCTCCAGGTACTTTTTATTTCGAGTTTTGGTTTATTTTTGTAGAAATTAGGGTTTTGATCGATGTTTTGTTGTTTTACTGTAAAGCAGTTGTTCTCCTCTTGTTTCTGTGTGTATTTCGACCAAATTTCATCCACAATCAGTCACAAGTATGTATTTAATTCAGTTTTTGCTTTTGTTTTGTGTTTTTAGGTTTTACGGTTTGATTTTGAGTGCGATTTTGCTTTTTCGATTTGATTACAGTTTTGTTTTGTGTGTTTTGCTTGCGAATTGCACTTTTTTTACTGTATCTCTTTGATTTTTTACTTGTTTGTCCTTTTGCATGTGTTGGTTACAGTTTTATTTGTTTAATTTTCGTATTTGTCATCATATTTATGGTATTTAGTTTTTTTTTTGTTCTTTCTTATTGTTATTTGCGTGTAATTTATGTTAGTTTTGTAGTTTCGATGACAGTTAGTTTGGTTATACATCTGGTTTTTGTTTTGATGACAATGCGTTTGTTTGTGTTTTATGTTGAGGACAGTTTATTAGTGAGATGTCATTGTTATACTATTGTGGATGACAATATGTTTGTCATCGAGATGGTTTTCACTTGAATATTCTACTATTTTAGAGTACAATTATATAAACTGATGTTGATGACAGTTAGTTTGCTTAGTCATCTGGTTTTTGTTTTGATGACAATGTGTTTGTTTGTGTTTTATGTTGAGGACAGTTTGTTTAGTGAGATCTCAGTATTATACTATTGTTGATGACAATGTGTTTGTCATCGAGATGGTTTTCCCTTGATTACAGTGTTCTTTGCTCTATTTTATTTTTTGTGCATTACAATATTGATGACAATGTGTTTTGTTCAAATGTGGACGAAAATGTGGATGGCAATGTGATTGACATTTTGTTTTGTTCAAATACAGTTTTTTAGTACTCTTTGATGACAGTATTTTTGCTCTATTTAATTTTTGTTTTGAATGTTGATGACATTTGATGGTTTTAAAAGTTTTTGAGATTTGATTACAAAATATTCTATATTAGGATTTGTTTGTCTATTTCTTCTTGTTGATCACAATGTTTATTTCTCATCAAATTTCTATCATGTTTGTTCTAATAATTGATATTAGGTCTCTTTGATGACAGTTTAGTTCTCTATATTTGATTTTTTGTTGAATTTGATGACAATAGTTATTTAAGGTTTTTGAGATTTTGATTACAGTATCTTGTATGCCGTATTAAAGCTTTTATGATCTTAATCATTTCTTTGTATGATTATGTTTGTTGTTCAAAATTTCTATCATGTTTTGTTCAAATATAGTATTTTAGGTCTCTTTGATGACAATTTTATTACTCTATTTGATTTTGTTTGAAGGTTGATGACATTGGTTATTTAAAAGTTTTGAGGTTTGATTACAGTATCTTGTGTATAGTCATGAAGGATTTGTTTGTTTTTTTTCTTCTTGTTGATGACAATGTTGATTTGTCATCAAATTTCTATCATGTTGTTCTAATAATAAAATTAGGTCTCTTTTATGACAGTTTAGTGCTCTATATTTGATTTTTTGTTTGAATTCGATGACAGTAGTTATCTAAAGTTTTTGAGATTTGATTATAGTATCTTGTATGTAGTAATAAAGGGTTTGTTGTCCTTTTTTTGTTGATGACAATTTTATTCTATTTTCCTTATTGTTGTGCAGCAGTGGAATGTGCAGTTGCTGGCTGTGCAGCAGTGAAACGTGCAGCTGCTGGCTGTGCAGCAGTGAAATATGCAGCAAAAAATTGTGCAACAACATCTTGTTCAGCGGCTGGTTGCGTAGAGGAATGGAAATCGACATCTACATGTGCACAAAGACCAAAACGTTGCGACAACATACATAACCTTCACCAACAAAGACGAAGCTCTAAGGCACACAAAGAACAACAAGTTTATTTCTTTCAAGTAACTAATGAGAAAATACCCAAGTTGGCTCCCGTGCAAGAAAAAAACAGAAAAAAAATCAGCAAGTCCTTGTATTGGATTTTTTTTGTCGAAGGGAAAGTCTATAGCAAACAATATGTTTGGTTTGATATGTACAATATAGTTTGGATAATATGCTTGGTTTTGGATTTTAGATGACACTGTTTGCTGTATGATGACAGTTTGCTGTAATGATGACAATTTGCTGTAATGATGACAATTTGCTGTAATGATGACAATTTGCTGTAATGATGACAATTTGCTGTAATGATGACAATTTGCTGTATGATGACGTTTTTTTTCTTTTAGTGGTTTTATCATATACTCATGTATATAATATGATAATGAAAGGCATAAAATTGAAGCATAATACTCATGGTTTAATTCGGTTCAACAGTGAAATGTGCAGCTGTAATGATGAATTGATGACAGTTGGTGGCTGTGCAACAATGAAATGTGCAGCTGCTGGCTGGTTGTGCAGCAGTGGAAGGTACAACTGGTAGTTGTGCAGCAGTGAAATGTGCAGAAAATTTTTGTGCAGCAACATCTTGTTCAGTGGCTGGATGCGTAGAGGAATGGAAATCGACATCTAAATGTGCACACAGACCAAAACGTTGCGACAACAAACATAACCTTCACCAACAAAGACGGAAGGTCTAAGGCGCCAAAAAAAACCCAGCAAGTTCCTTTCTTTCAAGTAGCAAATGAGAAAACCATAGTGTGATGCTCAAGTTGGCTCCCGTGCAAGAAAAGAATCAGCAAGTCCTTGTTTTGGATTTTTTTTGTGTCGAAGGGAAAGTCTATAGCAAAAAATATGTTTGGTTTAGTATGTACAAGACAATTTGGATAATATGTTTGGTTTTGGATTTTTAGATGACACTGTTTGCTGTAATGATGACAGTTTGCTTATATTGTTATTTCAGTGATGACAATTAAATAAAATCTTCTTCTTTATGCTTTATATTTGATCAATCATTGTATAATAATTTAGTCATCCTTTTTTTATGTTCTGTCATCCATTGTTGTATTGTCATCCAATTTCATTTGTCATCTATATTCTATTGCCTTAAAATGTTCATTTCTTTTTTCAATGTTAAAGTTTTTTTGCCCTATTTAAATGTCTAAAAGAACTCAGTAATTGAATTGTCATCAACCTTCATCTGTCATCAATATTCATTTTTTTTCTATGATAGTTAGATTCTTCTACTGTCATCAAGATTTATTATTATTATCACATAGTCTATTAAATAGTCAAATCTTGTTATCTTTTTATATTAATCTTATGAAGCACGCTACGCGTGCTTCATTTGCCTCTCATCAAATTGTGATAAAGCTTGTGACAGTGTTGTAGGGTTCAGTAGCTTAACTGTCATCAACCTTCATCTGTCATCAATGCTCATATGTTTTCAACAATTAATAATGCTTGGAGCTATTACCTGCTATTCAATATATGTTGACAATAATCCATTATTTATTAATAGTAAGAAGAATGTAAATTGTTATCCAAACTTTGTTGAACCAAAAGAAATGCAAGTTGTATATGCATATATATATTTTTATAAACAAACTTTTCAAGATCCAATGGAGTACTTCTGACTTCTTGTGTTTTGTTCATACATGAGTTTCTGTTGTGTCCAGTAGATCCACTTATATTGCACCTTCTTCTTCATTGCTGCTACTCTATAGAAATCTCCTCCAATCACTTGGTATTGGAATCCATTCAGCGCCCTCACTTCAAATCTCTTGACCAATTTGTGCCTCTTTTGAAGTATTTTCTTCAACATTATGCATCCATCAAATTTCTGTCATCATAAATGAAATTCTATAGTAACATTATGCATCCATAAAAAATTATGTCATCAAACTTCCAATTCTAAACAACATTGTGTCTAAGCATCATATCATTATGTCATCATTTTTCAATTCCTCCAATAAAATTACCTATAAGCAACATTCTGTCATCAAACAAATTAAAATTGTACCACTGTCATCAAACACACAACATTAATGAAATTCTTAAGCAAAATTAGTATTAACAATATTGTCATGAAAATTACAAGTCTAGACAACATTATGCAAACATACAAATTTTGTCATCAAAATTCAAATTCCAAGCAATATTATGCTAGTATTAAAATGCTGTCATCAAATTTCTAATGTTAATTCAACATTCTGTCACCAAAAATCTAAATCTAAGCAACTCCATTTCTAATCAATATTCTATCCAAGCATCATATTATCACCAGGATTCCAATTTAAAACATCATCCTTAAATAAAGTTATATCTAAGCAAAATTCTGTCATCAAACAAATTAAAATTGTACCACTGTCATCAAACACACAACATTAACGAAATTCTCAAACAGAATTAGTATTAACAATATTTTTGTCATCAAAATTGCATTATCAAAAATATTTTCTATTAAAGAACATTTTGTCATCAAAATTACAAGTCTAAAACAACATTATGCGAACATACAAATTTTGTCATCAAAAATCTAATTCTATAGTAACATTATGCATCTATCAAATTTCTGTCATCAAAAATCTAATTCTATAGTAACATTATATTGTCTAGGCATTATGCATCTATCAAATTCCTGAATTGTAATGAATCTAATTATCAATCTGTCATCACACCTAATATTCTACATCTAAGTTCCAAATCTTGTCATCAACTTCTTTCCTTAAACAACAATACTGTCTTCGTATTATATTTGTCTTCATGTTTATAATTTATATCATCATCCTATATTTCATCTTAATACTGTCATCCAACACACACCAACTATGGAATTATAAATCCAAATTTAACATTTAGCAAATCATTCAATTTCAATTATCATAATCATATTTCTCTTAAAAAATATTATGTCATCAAAATTACATTATGTCTAACCATTGGTTTGTCATCTAAATCCATCAACATTCTGTCATCACTGTTTAATTCTTGAATTGTAATGAACCTAATTATCAATTTGTCATCACATTTAATACTCTAAATCTAAGTTCAAAATCCTGTCATCAACTTCTTTTCTTAAACAACAATATTGTCATCAAAATTACAATGTGGAATCCAAGTTCAATATCATGTCATCAACTTTCCAAACCTAATCCAATATTTTGTCCTCAAAATTATAATTTTGTACAACATCTTTGTTTATTCAACATTTTCTCATTCAACTTTCTATATCTAATCAGTATTCCATATGAGCAATATATTGTCATCAGGATCAACATTCAACATTATCATTCTATATTCATCAACACTCTGTCATCCAGTTTCCATTATTTTATTCACTCATTGTTCTTCATCTTTTTCGTCCATCAAAATCCTTTTTTTAACAACATTTTGTCATCAGAAATTCAAAAAGTCTTTAAAATCACTGTTTATTTAATTATTTCGTGTGTTTGAGCATTCACATTCATGGAATTATATGATGACAGAATTAATCTTACCTCGAATTCGAATTTGCAACAGGAAGTTTCTTATATCGCGACAACAGATTGATGCTTTGTTAGTTTGATGAAATCAAACCTTGAATTTCATCCCAGAAGCTACCCCGAGAGAGTTCTTATGAAGCGCGCGAAGCGTGCTTCATTAATCTTACCAGAAAAGTCGATGCGAGCCACCAAATCCAGTCGATGGGAGCCGAGACGAGGCGTGGCTTCGAGTTTTTTGGTGGAGGCGCTTCCCTGCGAGACGGAGGATTGACAGCACCGGGAAGGATCGAGCTTTTTTGCTCCGAATGAAGAGGAAGGACGAGGACGACATCACCGGGAAGGAGGACGAAGAAAATCGGCGTGAAGAAGGAGGAGGAAGAAAATCGGCGTGAAGGAGAGGAAGATGGAGGAAGAAGGAAAACGGCAGGAAGGGAGAGGAAGGAGAAGAAGAGTAGCGCGTGTAACATAATAGAAAAGGGAAGGGTTAGTTTACCTTCCTTGTATAAAACGGGTTAGTCTCTTCATTAAACTTTGTAAAAAGGGTTACTTAACCCGTTTTTGGTTTGTCATTACTTTATTAAAGTCATCAACTTTAATATATATAGATAATTTGTGTTGGAGCCTAGATATTCGCGACCTCTCGATCCACACTTCGCGAGGTCAAACCAGTTATTGATTCCCTTGAAATTGCCGGAGACCTTCTCGAACACAGCTGGATCAGCAACTTGAGGCTCCACCTTCATTCTACATAAAATCATGGTTTTATACAAGATTCTATCTTTTATATCTTTAAGATAAGATAAGATTATAAAAAGATAGCGTGATCGAAAGTAAAGATAAATGAATGTGTCTTGTCACCACTCATGCTTTGTTCTCCGCCTCGTTCACAATTTTTTATTTTTCATTTTTAAATGAATAACAAAAATTATGGAAGAATGTAATTTTTGAAATTTGGACATAGTTTGCAATTATTTTAAGCACTTTTTAAATATTTTTGAGTATATAAACAATATTGAAAAATTTAAGGCATTTTTGCAAAGTATTTTGTAAAGTGAGATACTTATTACTATATTCTCTTGGAAATACCACACCAAATCCCCTTTCCTTTGGTTTTTAAGCATAAACCTCTTCCATGTTCATATCATGATAAGTTTCAATATTTATATTCATATAAAATGTGTTTGTTATAATTTTGAGATTTGAGAGGACTGCAGTGAGGAGGACACCGGTCGGATTCTAAAGTTAGAAGTCAAATTGAAGAGCTCAAATCTTTAGCAATCTTAATAGACGTTTGAGAACCAGGAAGAAATGTGATGGCAATAACACGAAAAATGACGCATTTTCCCTTGTACGCTTCCTCAAGATTTCCTCCCATCACAACGAGAAATTTTTTGGCTTCGGCTTCGTCTTCGATCCAGATTTAAAATACTTCTTCATTTCCACTGCCTTCTCCCTCATCAATCTGAATCCTAGATCTTACGACAACGCCCTCACCCTCTTCATTTTTCTTTGTTTCAACATTCCACTATGGTACCACAGCTTGAAAGGATCAACATCCATTGATGGCTGATAAAGAACAATCCAAGATCCTAGGATCTCCTTCTTCCCCCTCTCTCAAAAGCACTGTCACAAAAATTACCAACACTTCTCAAAGCCTTCCATCCTCTTTAGTTTTATTTCATGAAACTAAACCAAAACAATTTTGCCTTATGGAAAACTCAAGTCACTCCTTACTTGTAAGCTTAATATTTGTTTCGATTTGTTGATGCTATTTCTCTTGCCCACCTCCTCTTGTCGATAGTGCTCCAAGTCAAGCTTACGCCAATTGGGCCTCGAAAGACCAACTTGTTATGAGTATCAATGTCGAAATTGTTAAATAACAAGTTTCTAGGAGTTTTATGAGTATACTATGATGCTAGTTACTTTGTTCTACAACCTCGTATTGTACAACAAACATCAATAATATAATACGTTAGAACATACTAGTGTTTTTTAATGCACTACTTTAATGTCATGTTATAACTTCTACGTCTCACACCTACACAAGTGTTTTTTAGGAATAAAATTATTACAACAAGACCATATTAGCAATATGACGACACAATATGGTCTTACTCACCTCATTTTTTATATCAAAATCGTTAATAGGCGCTAGTTGGGCCAAAAAGCCAACTAGGCCCAAAGTGTCATCTATCATGTAACCGTTCTACAACCTCGTTTTCTTGGAGTTTTATGAGTACACAAGGATTTTAGTAACTTCGTTCTACAACCTCGTATTGCACAACTATCATCTATCATGTAATCGTCATAACATACTAGTGTTTCTTTAATGCATTACTAAAGTGACATGTTATAATTTCTACATCTCATACCTATATAAGTGTATTTTAGGAATAGAACAAGTATAACATGACCATATTAGCAATGGGGAAGACAAAATATGGTTCTACGCACACCATTTTTAGATGAAATCATACCAAAACCGTTCATAAACGTTAGTTGGGCCAAAAAGCACAACAAGGCACAAAATGTCATAACGATTCGACACTGAGAAATAATGAGATTGTAGGCATTTTATGAGAATACAAAGTGGTTATTAAGTTCGTTTTACATCCTCGTATTGCACAACTACCATCTACTATTTAATACGTCATAACGTATAACTAGTTTAATAGTAGTGCATTAAGAATAACTAACATCTCTTTATACTCATAAAATGCTTGCAAACTCATTATTTCTCAGTTTTGACATCGTTATGACATTTCAGGCCTTCTTGGACTAGTGTTTATGAACGTTTTTTTTGTGATTTCAGTCTAGCTAATTTGGGGAGTAGAACAATATATTCTAGATCACATTGCTAAATGCTAATATAGTCTTGTTAAATTTATTTTATTCCTAAAAAATACTTGTGTGGGATGTAAATATTACAACATATATATAGTAGTGCATTATTTGTCAAATCGAACGGTCGGGTTTCGGTCAGACAATTTCGGACTTCAGAAAAATTTGGGTTGGACATTATTCGGAATTTATAACAAGTCTAAACGAGTTCGGTCGGGTCGGAACAGACAATTATTTATCGGCCAAAATCGGGTTTTCAGACTAATTCGGTCGGACGATTTTTCAGGTCGGACAATTTTTGGGTCTGGATGTGTTTCCGGTCGGGTTGTTTTCGGGTCCGGACGTGTTTCGGGTCAGACAGTTTTCGGGTCCTGACGTGTTTCGAGTCAGATCGATTTTGGGCATGGGCGGTTCTGGATCGGGTCAATTTCGAAAAAAAGAAGATTAAATTTTTAAAATGATAGTTTAAACAGATTAATATGTGAATGAATTGTTAATTGTCTATAATTAAGTAGGAATTGATCGAATAATCTTGGGTTTCGGAAAATCTTGGGTTTCAGACAATCTCGGATTTCAGACAATCTCTAGTTTCGGACAAGTTTGGGTCGGACAATTTCAGGTTTGGGACGAAGTTCGGATTCGACAATCTCGGGTTTCGGACGAGGTTCGGATCCGACAATCTCGGGTTTCGGACGAGGTTCGAATCGGACAATTTCGGGTCGGATGAGATTTGAATCAGACAATATTAGATTTCAGACATTTTTCGGGTTTCGAAATTAGTCGGTCGGGTCGGATTCGTCTCAAACATAAACATTTTCATTTTTTTCGGGTTTCAATCGGGCTTTTTTTCGATCGGACCGGTGGGGCTTTTTAGATGGTGTCTAATTTTGACAGCACCCTATTTTAAACAATTCATCACACAGAGAAAATATAATGTACATTGAACCAAAAATAATAATTAGTGTCCACTGAAAGAATCTTATTTTATTTGTTTTATTATATCGTCCAGGAATCTCCACCGTTCTTCCGGTAACAGAGCAAATTTTCGGATATCATCGCCACCGTTCTCCACCGTTCTCCACATGTCCTGTATCTTGGATCTTCTTATCACTTCACTGTTGGATGCACTTCATTCGAAAGGTTTCCGCTTTCTCTTCTTCCTTTTGCTGTGTTGATGCATTTGATATGGCAGGTTAGGGTTTGTAAATACCTGAAAATTTCTCCGCCTTTTTGTCATTTTTCAGCTTCATTCATGATTTTCATTTGAATGGTATATCTTCTGTTATAATTTAAATGGGTCCTATCATTTGATATCCATCTCAATCTCTTTGCTTCCTTGTATGGTGCTTTATCATGTATGTGAACATGAGCTGAGCTTTATCATATGTGAATATGAGCTGAGATTTTGTCACCCTGAACATTGAAATTCAATTCAACAATCTATAAATTACTTTTTGTGAAGGTAATTAAGGTTTAATTCCATATGTGAAACTTGGATATATGTACAAGTATGTTTGAACTGCTTAGTGGATTGGATGAATTGCGTTTGTGAGGTCATATACTCATATATATGTTAATTACAATGGTTGATATCGAAGACTAAGATTTCTCTCGGGATTGATTGACACTTGTGATGAGAGGATTTTTTTATATATATACTTAAGTTACAAATTTCAGCTTTGAAATTCATCCTTGAACTTGTGCCTAAACTCAGTGATTTAGGCTTTATACTCTTTTATATTTCCCACTTTACAGGTTCGATTAGAGGGTTTCAGAATTCTTGTCAGTTCTTCTCCACAGATGCACCTCTGTGAAGTTTTAGAGTTAAATCTGTAGATAGAGGAGGAAAAACTTGATGGAGAAATCTCAGCCTTTGCTGCCTTCTGATCATTATGAATCTACTTCTTCTCGTGATACTTCGACAAGAAGTAGAATAGGTACTCAAGACAACGGTTCTTCTCTTCCTGTTCCCAGCCTTAAGAAGCGAGGTCATGGGAGTCGTTCCTGGATTAAGATTGATGCGTATGGCAGCGTTAATGTGCTGGAGCTTGACAAAGGGACTATAATGCGGCAATGCTCTCTACCTTCCCGTGATCTTCGGCTTCTGGACCCACTGTTTATATATCCTTCTACAATATTAGGAAGAGAAAAGGCAATTGTGGTTAATCTTGAACAGATTCGGTGCGTCATCACCGCTGATGAGGTTGTCTTGCTGAATTCCTTAGATGGTGCTGTTCTACAATATAAATCTGAATTGTGCAACCGCCTTCAAGCAAAGAGAGAACAAGCTGGTACCTCTTCTCTATATAACCTGTATTTTATGGAGCCTATTTTCTCTATTCTTATGTTGATACATACCCTCTTATGATGATGGTGCATGGAGGATTTTAGGATTCGCTAGAAAACCATATAGCTGCCTCATTACACGGGGAGCATATAATGTTGCTGCATAGAATAAATTGTGCTTTTTTGTTCTAATTCAATCAATAGGAAACTGAAGTATATTACCAGTAGTTTTTATGAGTTGGTACTACACCATTTGCTTATAAGTTATAAAGTCTTCTTTCTTTACAGATAACCTACCTTTTGAATTCAAGGCCTTTGAATTGGCTTTGGAGCTAACATGCAGATCATTGGATGCTCAGGTATATAATGTTTATGCCAGTCAAATCATGGTCTATGCGTCTTTCACATAGGCATTATCTCTAAACAAATCTATGACCATTCACCTCAATTTAAGTTGAAATCCATTATTTGAAAATAAACTCATATATAGAAGTTCCATGTAAGACTTCTTAAATAGCTCACCTTGTTCCACTAGATCAAAGACAGCATAGCACTAAATTCTGCTTGCCTTTACCCTCTTATTCAGTTATTTGTATAGCACCAGGAATTTGATGTGACTGGATGTTTTAGTTTCATCTCTTGCGGATCTTTTGTATGACTATTCTTCAATTGCATGCATTCTCTTATTTAAAGTTTTTTTCAATCTGTTTTCGTTAGGCTAAAGAGTTGGCTATGGAAATGCATCCTGTGCTAGATGAACTTGCTACCAGTATTAGTACTCTGAACCTTGAGCGTGTACGTCGATTCAAAGGTCACCTTCTTGGCCTAACTCAGCGAGTTCAGAAGGTCAGATGTGCAAATTTAGTAATTTAATTTTTCTATAGTCTCTGGATTGTATTTGGCACCTCAAAACTCGGGTTTGATTCTTAGGTGCATGATGAAATAGAGCATCTTATGGATGATGACGGTGATATGGCGGAGATGTACCTGACAGAGAAGAAACAGAGAGCAGAAGCCTATATTTCTGGAGATTCATGTGGGGAAGAAACTGCTACACCTCGTTCAAAAGAGTCGTCGATATCGGCACCTGTTTCACCTGTGGCATCAACCGCAATATCTCAGAGGTTGACACGGACATTTAGCAGTATGAGTTCAAGCAGACGTGGTAGCTTTATCAGTACATCAAGTGATGAGGACATAGTAGAACTTGAAATGTTGTTGGAGGCTTATTTTGTCTTCATTGATCATACTCTTAGCAAGTTGTCATCGGTAAGCCTGTTTATTGGCCTATTTAGAGGTTGATTTAACTTGATTAATAATAGTCGGTACTTGGATTTGGCAGCTTAAAGAATACATTGATGATACGGAGGACATGATTAACATTAAACTGGTATGACATTTACTTCTCTTGTAATCTTTCTCTTAGTTATGGTAATTACTTGCTTCCATTCGACTATACTAATGTTGGACCCCATAATACAGGGCAATGTTCAGAATCAACTGATAAAATTCGAGTTGCTTCTTACAGCTGCAACCTTTGTAGCCACGATCTTCGCAGCCGTGACAGCAGTGTTTGGGATGAATTTTGAATCCGCAGTCTTTGATGATGCATCTGGATTTAATTGGGTTTTACTTATAACTGGAGTCTGCTGCGGACTCTTGTATTTTTCGTTTGTGACTTATTTCAGGAGAAAGAAAGTTTTCCCTGTTTAGATTATGCCACACTGATCAAAATCATGCTTATAGAGTCAAATCACTGTTTCCATTCTTCATCATCCTCAAACTGGTAAAACAGTTTCATAATCTCTGTATGAACCCTTTTATTATCGTCTTCTCTGCTGCAGACATTATGCAGAGAAGAATTGAAGAAACAGTAAACACTTGCCAATGCTTCAGTTTACCAAAACTTTGCCCGGTTTTCAGCAGGAATATCGAGCATGCTGTGTGAAAGACAATATTAATGTTAGGGATGGAAATTGTCGATCCATCCACGAACCCGATCCGAATATACGGATTGAAATCCTAAGATCAACGGATGTTGATGGATCATGGAGTGGATATGGATTGAGGTTCATCCAACCCACGATCCGATCCATGACCCGCGACCCGATCCTACCCACATAATTCATATAATTTTTAACATATATAAAATATTTTATATTTCTATAAATTTTATAATATATAATTTATATGATAAAAAAATAAAAAACTCTTTTAAGTTGTAACTTAATTGTAACATTAATGTTTTATCTCATGTTCTCTTAGTTCTCTCCAATGCAATAAACACTAGGTGACTTTAGTTCTGAATTCTCTTCTCTCTTGTTCAATTCTTCTCCTCTGGTCCTCGACTTTCCGTTCAATTCACCGTGCCTCTTCCGTATGCTTATATTTTTGTTATTTTATATGCTATATACATTTTAGAATACAAAATAAGATAACCTGCATATCTCACCCGATCTACCCGTGAACCCGATGGATTAAGATGGATTGGATGTACGTGGATTGAGGGTTTCGCGGATGGCGGATGGGTTGAATGGTAAAAATTTATACGGGTTGAATGGTGTTATGGGTAAGTCCATGTCTCTGATCAATTGAGAGTGTTGAGGGAAGTCACACTGGAAGCTGTGGTGCTCGCTCAACAAACTATCAAAAAGGAGGAACTAAAGAATTACACGAACATTCTGGTCCAACCTTTCCCACCGTCCCAAAAATGGTGACTGATGACTCTACGTATCTTTCGGACTTCTTCACTAAAAAGATCTTTCGTTTTCTGTGCTTACTACGATTTGGGAGTAGGGTTTTTTTACGGCTTCTCAAATTTCACAATAAAGCGTCTAGACAAATTTCACAATAAAGCGTCTAGGAAAATTTCACAATAAGGCGTTTAGGGATCGAAGAGTAGAAAATTACGTCCTAAATCTTTAATTGGGCTGGGTGGTTAATTTTCCCAACACCCTGATATATTATATATTATGATTAGAGAAATATCAATCAACAATCAATTGCATGATTGATCCATTGTATTTATCAAATTAGAGAAATGTGTTTAGTTTAACGTAGTGTAGTATTACCAAAAGCTGGAATAGCTCAGTTGGTTAGAGCGTGTGGCTGTTAACCACAAGGTCGGAGGTTCGACCCCTCCTTCTAGCGCTATTTCTAATGTTTTCAAGTTTGTTCGAATGTGAATTGTTTTTTGGGTCAATTACCGGAAACCACCCGTCCAAGAGGCCTATTTGCCAGAAACCACCCTTATAACAACTATTTACCGAAAATCACCCTTATAAGACACTCCGTCATCAAACAACCACCCGTTCTTATACTCCGTTTATATTTACATTTTCTATCGAAACTTTTTATTTTCTCCACATCTTCAAAATTTGGATAAAAATTATAATTAAATAAAAATGAGGATAACCCATCATCATCTTCTTCAACCCCATCTTCTATCTTCTTCGATCTCTCCTCTAATCGCCTCAATGGCACCGTTTCGAGGCTCATGTCGTCAATCCATCGGATAACAACTTGAAGAGGTTTCGTCAATCCGTTTATATTACCGAAAAGAATTAGGTCACTAGAGAAGTCGTTTTTGCAGCCATTGATGGGGTTTCAGAGGTGTAGATTTCAGTTTTGAAGAGGATGGGGTGAAAGGGTGAAGAAGATGGAAGATAACTCTTATTTTTTGTTTAATTACAATTTTTACTCAAGTTTTGAGGATGTGGAGAAAATAAAAAGTTTGGGTTAAAATATGTAAATATCTAACAGAAATCTAAACGGAGTATAAGGACGGGTGGTTGTTTGGTAACGGAGTGTCTTATGAGGATGGTTTTCGATAAATAGTTGTTATAATGGTGGTTTCTGGCAAATGAACCTATTGGACGGGTTGTTTCCGATAGTTAACCCTTGTTTTTTTTGGTAAAACCTTGAAGGTGAATTGATTCCTAAAAAAACATACCTCAAGAGGATTACGTTGTAAATTTTGCATTTTTTCCAATAAAAAATTCCTGGAATCAAGACACAATTTATTGCATCAAGTGACAAATCGAAACTCCAAAGAGTGAAAAACTCCAGAAGCAGTAGGACGAAATCAGGGAAATATAGATCAGAATCCATAAACACACAGATTCCAGCATAGTACATAGACACGAAAGTGAGTTGCAGAATTCAGAACTCCACAGCTTGAAGAAAAAGTCTCAACACTTGAACCCTTACTTATTACTTTTGTTCATAATATCTCAACACACAGGTTGTCACAGAAAGCAACCCAGCAAGATCCCAAGAACAGAGGTTTGTGACAGGTTGTTTGTAATGCTGCTCAAGGCTTGCAACCCTTTGCTGCTGCACGGCTTTGCTTGCCATTTTTCGAACAATCTTCGCGAGCCGACTTCCTCTTACGGGCCAGTGCTTTTCCTTGACCTGGGCAAATGTGGGTTAGCTAAAACAGAAGAGCAAAACACTATTAAGAGTTTCTAAGGGTAGAATTTTCCAAACCCTTTTTCTTGCCAGCTCCAAGTCCAGCTTTCCAGTCAAGCTCAGCATCTGCACCAAAAAGATATCTTGAAATTTGGAGCTTCAATTTCGCGAAACATGGTTCGCATCTCTTTGAGCAGATGCTCTCTTGATGAGTTTTAGCAGTCTGATTAGCACCAACAGATTGAGAGAGTGCATTATTTGCATGTGATGAACAGAATGCTCCGGAATCCCATGTTTGTGCTTCTAACATGCTAGGCTTTTTGACAACTGTACGGTAACACCTTATTTGAGCTCCTGAATTTAGCTTCAACGCTTCTGCAGTTGGAATAACCTGTATCTGGCGAGTTCTTTTTGCCAAATAACGTTTTCTTGGAAGGTTGGCAATAGGATTATTGCTAGAAGTATCTGCCATAATCTAATTTCTGCAGCCATTATGTTTAAAAAATAATCTAAATTAGAATTCTGTAATCTAAAAAGAATTTTCAGTCCTCAGTAAATATTTATGTATCAATGTGCAACTCTTAAATTTGATTAAATGCCAGGATTGATTAATACATGCATTCCAGTTCTCTTTTGAAAAGGAAACAAATTAATAAAGCACACAACACTCCTAGCTTATTTTCATTCACTTAAAACAACTACTATACCTGCACACAAGATAAATGTATTGTAAGCATAGATTGACACTAACTAGGATTTAAGATGTTCAGTTATTGCAAATAAAGCTGGAGATACAAAGAATCATACAGTAAAAGCTAATAAACAAGAGGAAGAACTTCACATTCTCCTACCAAACAACAAACAGTTGACAAACTTAGACAATACAGTCTGTGCCCATCATGTTGTTAATGAGTTGCCAATACAAGAAGATAACCTAGAGCAAAGTTTTGCTGCAAAGATTTTATCATAAAACTATAGCAACCTATATAGCTACCAGTCACCAGTAATCAGAAATAGAAACATCGGACAATACCATATGGTTTTGCTTTAGTTTTTGGCTATAATATTAATAACAAGAATGTAATAGATTCCTGGACATTGCACCAAACTCGAATCTTTGACAAAAGGACAATACAATCGGAATTAATTTTGGTACTGCCGGGAATTTTCAAGACAAGATAGTAACATGATTCTGACTAGCAGGGAAATTACTTCTCAGTACATAAATAAATACAATTAATGTTAAAAGTTTAACTTGTATGGAATTGTCACATGCAATTGGATAAGAAATTCAACCAACACAACTTAGTAAGGGTTTACGAGAGCAACTGTATTATTTTGCAATAAAATATGATACGATTGATAGCTTTAAGACAACTATGACCAGATCAATTGACAGTTAGCAAACAAATCTGCAGAAATTTCAAAATCAACAACAAATAGAGTATCAGAAATGATGAAAGGATTCTGTAAAAATCACACACAAGATTAAATTCCCCCCATAGCGAAGAGAATTTGGATGCAGATTTATCACCCACCTTCAGACCCAACAACCGTAGTGTTAGAAAAAACACCAGATAGAACACAGAACACAGACGATTCGTGAACCTAAAACCTAAAATGGCGAATACAAAGAGGGAAATTGGAAAATTATAGAAGAATACGGAGAGTGGAGTTACCTTCAAATATGTTGCTCCACAAATGTTCACGGCTCCAGCCCTTAAGAAGCGGAAGCACACAGAAAGCCGTCGTTCTTTCGCGGAAAAGTAATGACCAGCATTTCTGTTATAGAGATATTCTTCCGATAATTATTGCTTTTACCCGGATTCAACAACCGTAAGACAGATGGACAACACTCAAGGAAAATTTAAAACCCACAAGGATAAACATTAGAACCAGAGAACAGAATCTAATTTACACAATGCACCACAAATTACAACAAATTACTAAATTCAGCATACACTAACTGAAACAAGAAAGGGGGAATATTTACTGCTGCTCCAACTTAATGATCCACTACAAAAAACATACAACAAATTACCACTTCATATCAAATAAATTTGGCTACTAAAGGGACTATAAAGGAGACATGCAACTTGAGAAAGGGTACACTCAAATATGACCTTCCAGTCTTGCTTAAAGTCTTACCAGTTTCAGAACCCAATGGCAGCAAATGAAGCCAGATAAAAGTACCTTTGCTTCAAACTATATACATAGAAAATACTTACTGTTTGATACGGCGATCTTTAACATCATAATTGATGCTGGAAATTCCATAATATCAGTCATAAATCTTTTTGACTTCTTTCTCTTGCAGTTAGCATTATATAAAACATAACTGAATTATTGTAATAAGCCAATTTCCTGCACCCTCTGCCAAGGCATGCTAAAGAGACTAACCTTTCTTAGAGCTTCCAAGAGGTGAGGTGATGAATAACCAAAAAAACATTGATCGTGGAATATATTTCCAGGCCAACAAATAAACATATAAAAATATACAAAACTTGCATATGAATTATGAAGTCCCGCAACCTCCCAGCATGCGTAACTTCTTCGTGGTGATTTGGAAATGGAACCTCATGTTAGTTTATATGTTCACCAATTATGTCCTTTCCACGTGAAACATGGTGAAACAATTTTGACTGAGCCCCAAGGTGCAGGAATACAACATCTTGAGGACTAATGTCACAAACTTAATAGCATTTTCATTTTTGAAATCTAAACGAACAAGGATCTTCAACATCCTCACCTTCATGGTGCTAAATTACTCATTGACTCACCTCATTTCTCCTCATCTTGTCCCCAATGCTTCTGTTGAAACAGTAAAAAAACTGTCTGCATTCCAGTATGCTCCCATTTGCAAAAATTAACATCACATTTTATTGGGAAAGTGTCTGAAAACCATCAAAAAATTTAAGTGATTACTTAAAACATCTATAAAGAGGGGATTTGGGTAAATATTCCCTTTTAACCCATCAAATCAGATGATTGATGATTCTACCCTAATTTTATTAAGTACATGACCCCCCCTCTTCCTTGACTGGACAAGGATCGTTGACTGGTGCTGACCGCCATTAATGACAGATTTTGATGACAGAATTCTGACATCCACAGTCGTCGGTGACAATTTCGAGTTTTCTTCCATACTTGTAGGTGACAATTTTTAATAAAGACATTTATCTAGTTCAGTTGGTACCTTGATCAACAAGTGAACAAACCCATTGAAGAAACATGAAAGACTACTTTTAAGAACAAGCACCTGGAGACCGGTTCAAAGAGAAGCATGTAATGTTAGAAATAATTTAGACAGAATAAACTGTTTATTATTGCATTTTGGCATCAACATAATGTGCTTCACTGAAAACAATATCATAATAAATATGCTTAATCAATTAGTGCATATATTTTTCAACACAGACAAGGACATGTACTCCACATATGGAGAATAGACCTATTTGGTTAAAATTCAATTCAGAAAGCACTATACACATAAAAATAAATTGAAACACAGATGCATCTTTTTCCCCCATAATGATTAGGCAAGACATAATATTGATGGGCTACATATATGCACAAAGGCAAAAGGCATGCAGTTCAACTACATGATTTCAGATGTTTGCTAGTAAGAAAGTAGGTGGTCTATACTCCATCCGCTTTTGCAACTATCATTCGCTTTTACAAGATTATTACAAGTAGCAACTAGGAAAAAACAAGTATTAAGCTGAATTAAGAAATGTGAAATCAGTAATGACTATTACCAAAAGCCAACAAGTTACAAACGGACTTGAAAAGGGAAGAAATAAGGGTATTTCACAAGATTGCAACTACAAGACTACAACTACATGCATAAAGTTTCAAAGCGAAAAGATCATATTGACAATATGCAAGTAATAGAAACTCTAATAGCAACTCCAGACATTAAACAACAGCCAAAGTTAACTTTTTATTTTTTTAAGAAAAGCCGAAATAATAGAAACTCTAAAGGAACCTTCAGATTTTTTTTAAACTCTTGAATTTGGATTCTATTCGCGAATGTGGCACATGTAACAGGTCGGCTCCTATGTAAACAACAGTACCTGAATGAGATACTACAATCAAGATTCAAGATAAATTAGCAGCAAACAGTTAAGCAGACCAGAAAACTAATGCTTCTTATCTCTTTTGAAGTCTATAAGAAAGATAGGATTATACGACTGAATTTATCAAATAATCTGATCCAAAACATTTCGAATTTTCAGAATGATCTGTGAAGTTCGTATGCAATCAAAATCAACTCCTCAATAAAGATTCAATTGGGTAACCCTAGTAAGCTGTGACTGTAATTCAAACCAAATTGAAATAATTAAACCCTAAATTTGAGAAATGTCGAAAACCAATCATAATCAACAAAAGAGACTCAAACTCGTAGATGCTGCCTCGTCTCCTCCACTAGAACAGTCGTCTCGCATCGCCTTTGTCTCCAGCCATAGAGCAACCGCCTAGGATGAACAGAGTGCAACATTCACCGTCTTCGAGCCTCTCGCCGCCGTCCATCGCCTTCGAGCATCTCAACCGCCTCGTCTTTTGTTTTTAAAACTTTTTTTTATTTTCTTTACGAGGAAAGAATTTAAGGTACCATACTACCATACAGACGCAAAATCTATAGGCACTACATTTTCTCTCTTTTCACATTACATTTTTATGGGCGTACGCTCGTTTCGGGCGGACAGGTAAAAAAATTTGATATATGTATAAGAACTTATACGTATACAATTTTGTAAAAAATACAAAATACATCTTGTACGCTAGAAACGGGCGTACGCACATTTCGAACGTACCGTAATGATAATTTTTTCCCCAAATAAATGAAAAAAATTTAAAAATTCCGTACGCTGGAAATGGGCGTACGCCCATTTCCAACGTACAACATTTTTTTTTCGAAAATTCTTTTTATTACGATTTGTTTTAAAAAATTAATAAATTACGTTAGTATATAATAACAATAATAGGTCATATTTCACATCTGTCTCTTTGCTCTAATGGTAAAGAGCTGCATATATTTCTCAGAGGTTTTGAGTTCGAATCATGGAAAAAGAGGAGGGGAGTCGAACTTGAGACCTCATGAGCATGTAATGAAGTGAAACCACTAGGCTGATGAATCATATTGATATATTTGTAATTTTAATACTACAAGTTACAATCGAATTTAGGTTCACCTCATTATTTTATTACAATAACAGTTTTTTTTAATCTTGGTCTCAAATATCTATATCTATAGACTATTAATTATTTTAATAATTTCTAAAAAATAATTATTTAAATAATAAGGTGTATCTTATTGACATATATGTAATATTAATACTACAAGTGATGATCGAACTTGAATCTATCTCATTATTTATTAGAAAAACAGTTTTCTTTTATTTTTGTCCCAAATATTTATTGAATTAATTACTTAAATAATTTTGAATAAAATAATAATTATTTAAATAATCACATATGTAAGCTTTTTTAATATTTATAAAATATTTTGAAAACACTTTTTATATAAGACGTTCAAGGTTGTACTTTGTGGTCTACCTATTTTGTCAACATATGGCCATGAGCAAAAATTGATCTTGGTAGAAACAAACCTACCTGAAATTGTTAGAGAAAGCAATGCTTTAATTATTGTATTTATAGGTATTTCATATCAGTTTAAAAAATATTTTCAAATAGCACATCTAATAAATTGATATAGTGGCAAAATAGGATTCTAACGAATTGTCGACAAGATAAGGATAAGATCTTGCATATAACACATCTAACAACCAATCTTGCATAATAGTTTTACGTATTTTCGATTCAAAATAGTTATGCAAGATGAATAAAATCTTGCATAATACTTAACGTACAAATAGTTATGCAAGAAATGGGGCAAAAATCGAGTAAAACGGGATTAAAACGGAAAATGACGCGAAAATCGAGTAAAACCGACTTAGAACGACTAACGGTGCAAAAATCGAGTAAAACCGACTTAGAACGACTAATGGCGCGAAAATCGAAAAAATGTGGATAGAGTATATGGTATAGGGTATAGGGTATAAGGTAGGGTATAGGATATAGTGGATAGTGAATGTGGATATATAGTGGATAGTGAATGTGATAAGTGGTTAGTTTGGGCCCAATTCGTTTAAACGCCTTAAAACGATAAAAATCAAAATTTCAAAATTGTAACATGATAGAAAATAAAGCCCATAGTCGTTATCAATTCTCAGAATCGGAAAAACAAAATCGAAAACGTCAACGGGCCTAATAAGGCCGAATTGAGATTTAGTGAGGCCCATTATCAAAAAACGACATAAAACGGCTTAATAAGACCTTAAACCGCAAAAAAAATTGAAATGTAAAAGTTGTATTTGAGCATTACCAATATGACGGTTTCGTTTTTATAAGAAAATAACAAAATGAACACTTCGAAATATCTAAACAAGCACTTTCACCTAGTAACGAGTTAATCTCAAGTATATAAGTCGTATAGTTTTACTCATATGTGTGTGATATCACTTCGTTACTCAAATAAACTTTATATAAAACTTTCATTAAATGTTACGAAACACTCAAATAATCCAAAATAATGACATTTCACATCTTTGTATTGTCGTTATTGATTGATTACTCTATATTTAATGAAAGTTTTAATGAAATACGCATACATATATGATTAAACAAGCAATAACGACAATACGAAGATGTGAAATGTCGTTATTTTAGATTATTTGAGTGTTTTATAATATTTAATGAAAGTTTTATGTAAAGTTTATTTGCGTAACGAAGTGATATCACACACATATGAGTAAAACTATACAACTTATATACTTGAGATTAACTCGTTACTAGGTGAAAGTGCTTGTTTAGATATTTCGAAGTGTTCATTTTGTTATTTTCTTATAAAAACAAAACCATCATATTGGTAATGCTCAAATACAACTTTTACATTTCAATTTTTTTGCGGTTTAAGGTCTTATTAAGCCGTTTTATGTCGTTTTTTGATAATGGGCCTCACTAAATCTCAATTCGGCCTTATTAGGCCCGTTGACGTTTTCGATGATTTTTTTTCGATTCTGAGAATTGATTACGACTATGGCCTTTATTTTCTATCATGTTACAATTTTGAAATTTTGATTTTTATCGTTTTAGGGCGTTTAAACGAATTGGGCCGAAACTATCCATTTAACACATCCACTATCCACATTCACTATCCACTATCCACATCCACTATCCACTATCCTATACCCTATACCCTAAGTCGGATTTGCTTGTTTTAAGTTGGTTTTACTCGATTTTCGCGCCAATTCGTTTTAAGTCTGTTTTACTCGATTTTTTGTGTTGTTACTCGTTTTAAGTGTGTTTTACTTGATTTTCGCGCCAATTGGTTTTTGTCCGTTTTAATCGATTTTCGCACCAACTCGTTTTAAGTCTGTTTTACTTGATTTTCGCGTCGTTCCCGTTTTAAGTCCATTTTTCTCTATTTTCGCGCCATTAGTCGTTCTAAGTCGGTTTTTCTCGATTTTCACGATATTACTCGTTTTAAGTCGGTTTTTCTCGATTTACACACCGTTTCGAGTCCGATTTCTGGTGAGAGAGACTTTATTTGGATTTTATCTTAATAAGACTAAGTTTTATATTTTTCAAACATAATTAACCATCGATGGTGTTGATATCTTTAATCCAAGTTTGTGTTGAAATTTTTCAAACATAATTTATCATTTGTCATATATTGTATAAATTTTGTAGTTTTTGTTGAAATATATTTTGTTTTATATTGAATAAGAATTTATTTATTAATATATATTATTTAAATAACAATATTAGAAATACAAAGAAAATATTTTGGGAATGATATGGATTATCATATTTTTTCATCTTAAAATATATTATAAATATAAAAAAGCTTACACACCTCCTTATTTGAATAATTCTTTTTCCTCAAAATTATTAAAATAATTAAATCAATAAATATGTGGGAAAAAAATAAAAAATCTATTTTTCTAACAAAAAATGAGGTAGATTCAAGTTCGATCATCACTTGCAGTATTAATATTATAAATAATACCAATAAGATACACATTATTATTTAAATAAATATTTTTTCTCAAAATTATTAAAATAATTAATTCTATTGATATATGAGACCAAAATCAAAAAAACTGTTATTCTAATAAAATAGTGAGGTGAACCCAAATTTGATTGTAACTTGTACTATTAATATTACAAATATATCAATATGATTTCTTAGTCTAGTGGTTTCACTTCATTATATGCCCATGAGGTCTCAAGTTCGACTCTCCCCCACCTCTCTTTTCATCAATTTTTACCAAAAATAAAAAAGGTGAGATGTTAGTGTTGAGATTCGAACTCAAAACCTCTAGGCAATCAATGGAGCTCTTTACCACTAGAGCAAAGAGTCGAACTATTATTGTTATTATATACTAACGTAATTAATTAATTTTTAAAAAAATCGTAATAAAAAAAAATTCGAAAAAAAATGTTGTACGTTGGAAATTTCCAGCGTACGGAATTTTTAATTTATTTGGGGAAAAAATTTATCATTACGGTACGCTCGAAATGGGCGTACGCCCGTTTCTAGCGTACAAGATGTATTTTGTATTTTTTACAAAATTGTATACGTATAAGAATACGTATACTTATACAAACGTATCATCCAATTTTTGCATTGTCCGCCCGTTTTGAGCGTACGCTCATTATGGGCGTATCGTTTTGTAGTGTGGCTAGAGAGAAAATGTAGTGCGTATAGACGCCACGTAAAATAAACATAACAAATAAAGATTTAAAATAAGAGAATAAATGAAGGGGAATTGAATGGCGGAATTTGGATGGAAAGTTTGACACAATTTTATAAAATTTACTATTCTCCGTACTTTTCAAGGAGGGACTGCACATCAAGCAAAGTAATGCCAAGGTAAGAAAGATTTGGATTAGGACAGAGAGCGCCAAATACAACAGCAAGGGAGTCTGTTTCCACTTCAACATGAGTCAGTTCCATCGATTGAGCCAACAACAATCCATAAGTCACAGTCTGAGCTTCTGCCATTCCCACCATCCAATGGGATGCTATTCACCTTACTGTTGCATCAATGAGAGAACCAAGATCATCCCAAAAGACTACCCCCAGCCCAATCACACCATTGCCCAACATCGTTGCATCAATGTTGATTTTTACAAACCCAGTAGCCGGTGGTGACCACAAAGTCAGAATTCTCTGCCTTGTAACAACTGCTGGAATACGTTGGTTATGTAGCTTGTAGTCGTCAACCAAGCATCGAAAGCTGACCATCAGACGTGGTCCACAGTCCATATCTCCACGGAATAGACTGAAATTCCTCATAGTCCATGGTACCCATCCCCCGAACAGTAAATCTTCCAGACCTGTAATTCCTATAGAATCCAAGACATCAATAGCAAGTTCTGAAAAGGTTGTGGATGCGCTAGTAGATATAACTGGGAGTAGGGGGGATGTTTCCCAGATTGTTGTTGACGAATCACAATACAAAAGAGCATGGCTGATATCTTCGTTCACATTGCCACATCGATCACACATTGTTGTATTGACAATATTACGACTCAACAATCCTGTATTGGGGATCGATATGTATTGCCATCCGGAATCCATCTTGTTGTCCAAACATCAATAGATGTTCCATTGCCAACAAGCCCATTGGTTTGTAGAGGGTCATAAAACCGCAAAGGTTTTATCGCGTCATTAGTATTTTCAACCTTTTCTGCCCCTATTAATGTCCTAGTGATATAAGCCCCTATTAAGAGGTACAAGCCCTTACTAACATGTCTCAAGACTCTCAACCTTAAAATTGTATCGTTGGATAAGTCTCACGTCTTCGTGCCCCTACTACTTAGTTTTCGGCCCCCATTAGTGACCTAGTGATACACACCCCTATATTGTAGTCTTGTTGGCAATCAATTAGATTTACTAATCACCTGAACTTTTTAGCTATCAAGCAGCCCATGTATATTGGTTTGTAGAGGGTCATAAAACCACACGGTTTTATTGCGTCATTAGTATTTTCAACCTTTTATGTCCCTATTAATGTCCTAGTGATATAAGCCCTTATTAAGAGGTACAAGCCCCTACTAACAAGTTTTAAGCCCTTGTGCCCGTACTACCTGGTTTCGGCCCCTATTATTGACCTATTGATACAAGCCCCTATTATGAGGTGCAAGCCCCTACTAACATGTCTCAAGACTCTCAACCTTAAATTTGTATCGTTGGATAAGTCTCAAGTCCCCGTGCCCCTACTACCTGGTTTTCGGCCCCCATTAGTGACCTAGTGATAAACACCCCTATATTGTAATCTTGTTGGCAATCAATTAAATTTTCTAATCACCTGAACTTTTTAGCTATCAAGCCGCCCATGTATTGGTTTGTAGAGGGTCATAAAACCGCACGGTTTTATTGCATCATTAGTATTTTCAACCTTTTCTGCCCCTATTAATGTCTTAGTGATATAATCCCCTATTACGAGGTACAAGCCCCTACTAACAAGTCTCAAGTCCTTGTGCGCGTACTACCTGGTTTTGGCCCCCATTATTGACCTATTGATACAAGCCCCTATTAGGAGGTACAAGCCCCTACTAACATGTCTCAAGACTCTCAACCTTAAATTTGTATCGTTGGACAAGTATCAAGTCCTCGTGCCCTTACTACCTGGTTTTCGGCCCCCATTAGTGACCTAGTGATACACGCCCCTATATTGTCATCTTGTTGGCAATCAATTAGATTTAATAATCACCTGAACTTTTTACTATCAAGCAGCCCATGTATATTAGTTTGTAGAGGGTCATAAAACCGCACGGTTTTATTGCATCATTAGTATTTTCAACCTTTTCTGCCCCTATTAATGTCTTAGTGATATAATCCCCTATTACGAGGTACAAGCCCCTACTAACAAGTCTCAAGTCCTTGTGCGCGTACTACCTTGACCTATTGATACAAGCCCCTATTAGGAGGTACAAGCCCCTACTAACATGTCTCAAGACTCTCAACCTTAAATTTGTATCGTTGGATAAGTCTCAAGTCCCCGTGCCCCTACTACCTGGTTTTCGGCCCCCATTAGTGACCTAGTGATACACACCCCTATATTGTAATCTTGTTGGCAATCAATTAAATTTTCTAATCACCTGAACTTTTTAGCTATCAAGCCGCCCATGTATTGGTTTGTAGAGGGTCATAAAACCGCACGGTTTTATTGCATCATTAGTATTTTCAACCTTTTCTGCCCCGATTAATGTCTTAGTGATATAATCCCCTATTACGAGGTACAAGCCCCTACTAACAAGTCTCAAGTCCTTGTGCGCGTACTACCTGGTTTTGGCCCCCATTATTGACCTATTGATACAAGCCCCTATTAGGAGGTACAAGCCCCTACTAACATGTCTCAAGACTCTCAACCTTAAATTTGTATCGTTGGACAAGTATCAAGTCCTCGTGCCCTTACTACCTGGTTTTCGGCCCCCATTAGTGACCTAGTGATACACGCCCCTATATTGTCATCTTGTTGGCAATCAATTAGATTTAATAATCACCTGAACTTTTTACTATCAAGCAGCCCATGTATATTAGTTTGTAGAGGGTCATAAAACCGCACGGTTTTATTGCATCATTAGTATTTTCAACCTTTTCTGCCCCTATTAATGTCTTAGTGATATAATCCCCTATTACGAGGTACAAGCCCCTACTAACATGTCTCAAGACTCTCAACCTTAAATTTGTATCGTTGGACAAGTATCAAGTCCTCGTGCCCTTACTACCTGGTTTTCGGCCCCCATTAGTGACCTAGTGATACACGCCCCTATATTGTCATCTTGTTGGCAATCAATTAGATTTAATAATCACCTGAACTTTTTACTATCAAGCAGCCCATGTATATTAGTTTGTAGAGGGTCATAAAACCGCACGGTTTTATTGCATCATTAGTATTTTCAACCTTTTCTGCCCCTATTAATGTCTTAGTGATATAATCCCCTATTACGAGGTACAAGCCCCTACTAACAAGTCTCAAGTCCTTGTGCGCGTACTACCTTGACCTATTGATACAAGCCCCTATTAGGAGGTACAAGCCCCTACTAACATGTCTCAAGACTCTCAACCTTAAATTTGTATCGTTGGATAAGTCTCAAGTCCCCGTGCCCCTACTACCTGGTTTTCGGCCCCCATTAGTGACCTAGTGATACACACCCCTATATTGTAATCTTGTTGGCAATCAATTAAATTTTCTAATCACCTGAACTTTTTAGCTATCAAGCCGCCCATGTATTGGTTTGTAGAGGGTCATAAAACCGCACGGTTTTATTGCATCATTAGTATTTTCAACCTTTTCTGCCCCGATTAATGTCTTAGTGATATAATCCCCTATTACGAGGTACAAGCCCCTACTAACAAGTCTCAAGTCCTTGTGCGCGTACTACCTGGTTTTGGCCCCCATTATTGACCTATTGATACAAGCCCCTATTAGGAGGTACAAGCCCCTACTAACATGTCTCAAGACTCTCAACCTTAAATTTGTATCGTTGGACAAGTATCAAGTCCTCGTGCCCTTACTACCTGGTTTTCGGCCCCCATTAGTGACCTAGTGATACACGCCCCTATATTGTCATCTTGTTGGCAATCAATTAGATTTAATAATCACCTGAACTTTTTACTATCAAGCAGCCCATGTATATTAGTTTGTAGAGGGTCATAAAACCGCACGGTTTTATTGCATCATTAGTATTTTCAACCTTTTCTGCCCCTATTAATGTCTTAGTGATATAATCCCCTATTACGAGGTACAAGCCCCTACTAACAAGTCTCAAGTCCTTGTGCGCGTACTACCTTGACCTATTGATACAAGCCCCTATTAGGAGGTACAAGCCCCTACTAACATGTCTCAAGACTCTCAACCTTAAATTTGTATCGTTGGATAAGTCTCAAGTCCTCGTGCCCCTACTACCTGGTTTTCGGCCCCCATTAGTGACCTAGTGATACACACCCCTATATTGTAATCTTGTTGGCAATCAATTAAATTTTCTAATCACCTGAACTTTTTAGCTATCAAGCCGCCCATGTACTGGTTTGTAGAGGGTCATAAAACCGCACGGTTTTATTGCATCATTAGTATTTTCAACCTTTTCTGCCCCTATTAATGTCTTAGTGATATAATCCCCTATTACGAGGTACAAGCCCCTACTAACAAGTCTCAAGTCCTTGTGCGCGTACTACCTGGTTTTGGCCCCCATTATTGACCTATTGATACAAGCCCCTATTAGGAGGTACAAGCCCCTACTAACATGTCTCAAGACTCTCAACCTTAAATTTGTATCGTTGGACAAGTATCAAGTCCTCGTGCCCTTACTACCTGGTTTTCGACCCCCATTAGTGACCTAGTGATACACGCCCCTATATTGTCATCTTGTTGGCAATCAATTAGATTTAATAATCACCTGAACTTTTTACTATCAAGCAGCCCATGTATATTAGTTTGTAGAGGGTCATAAAACCGCACGGTTTGATTGCATCATTAGTATTTTCAACCTTTTCTGCCCCTATTAATGTCTTAGTGATATAATCCCCTATTACGAGGTACAAGCCCCTACTAACAAGTCTCAAGTCCTTGTGCGCGTACTACCTTGACCTATTGATACAAGCCCCTATTAGGAGGTACAAGCCCCTACTAACATGTCTCAAGACTCTCAACCTTAAATTTGTATCGTTGGATAAGTCTCAAGGCCCCGTGCCCCTACTACCTGGTTTTCGGCCCCCATTAGTGACCTAGTGATACACACCCCTATATTGTAATCTTGTTGGCAATCAATTAAATTTTCTAATCACCTGAACTTTTTAGCTATCAAGCCGCCCATGTATTGGTTTGTAGAGGGTCATAAAACCGCACGGTTTTATCGCGTCATTAGTATTTTCAACCTTTTCTGCCCCTATTAATGTCTTAGTGATATAATCCCCTATTACGAGGTACAAGCCCCTACTAACAAGTCTCAAGTCCTTGTGCGCGTACTACCTTGACCTATTGATACAAGCCCCTATTAGGAGGTACAAGCCCCTACTAACATGTCTCAAGACTCTCAACCTTAAATTTGTATCGTTGGATAAGTCTCAAGTCCTCGTGCCCCTACTACCTGGTTTTCATCCCCCATTAGTGACCTAGTGATACACGCCCCTATATTGTCATCTTGTTGGCAATCAATTAGATTTACTAATCACTTGAACTTTTTAGCTATCAAGCAGCCCGTGTATATTGGTTTGTAGAGGGTCATAAAACCGCACGGTTTGTGAGTGATATAAGTGATTTCTAGTTCTACGTAAATGGTGTTCTTGAGCATTGTTTCATTCTCCCTTTCTTCCTTGTTTGAGCTCTTATTTGGTGTCGTTTTGGGTCATTAGACTATCGCAATAGTCACCGTCAAAATAAAGCACACAAATCGTGGTCAGACTCAAGTGGGAGGTTGAGACCTTTAGATACAGTGCATGGCAACCGAAATAGGTTTATAGGCGAAAAGTATTAATAAGTGATTTTTCATATGTATCAAGACCATTAACAAACTAATAATTCGACTTGGTATTTCACTGAAAGGATTTGATAACTTTCCTCATTGGAAAAAAATTTAAGTTAAAAAGTCATTTGATGTAAACATGTTATGAATGGTCCAGAAATACCATAACCTATGCAAAATCAAAATATTATGTATTTATCATATGAAGAATATATGGTCATTTGAGAAGAAATATCATTGCTCCCACTACACACTTTTTCCCTTACCTTCGGTTTGTATCCCATTGGGTTTTTTCGAGCAAGGTTCTTAATGAGGCAGTTTCTGTAACCTCTGATTCAGACCTCTAGAAGAGATCCAATATACAATCAACTTGATAATGTGTATGTGATACACAAATTAATTTATCGACTCGCCTTGTAGTTCATATGTTTAGAAATAATATCCAACCAAATGGAGCACAAAATAGATTATTTGGTCAATTATGCTAATGCGGGGTATTTATCTAACCCACACAAGGCGGTTTTGCAAACAAGTTACTTATTTATGTATGGAGGTACTTTATTTCATGGCGCCTAGAAAAACAGACTTTGGTAGCCAAATCATCAAACCATGCAAAGTTGATTGCATTGTACGAAGTCGGAAGAGAATTTGTGTGACTTAGATCATTAATCCACCATGTCGAGACATCTTGTGACTTGAATCAAGAAAACAAGGTCCAACAGTGATATACGAAGATAATGTTGCTTTTATGAATCAAATCAAAGAAGGATACATCAAAGGAGATAAGAAGATGCTCATATCTTCCAAATTTTCCTCCATTCACGAGCTTCAAGTGGAAGGAAAGATTGAAGTTCGTCAGATTCAATCATGCAAAAACTTTGCAGTTGTTTTTTACCATTTCATTGCTTACAACAAGGGCTCATTCATGATTTTGGGATGCAGAGTTTGAAATACTTATGTTGATTTGAGGGGTCGGGGAGACTTATTAATGGACTTTTTTTTCCCAAGTCCTGGTTTTTATCCTATTGAGTTTTTCCTAGCGAGGGTTTTAACAAGGCAGTTTATAGTCTAAGTAATGTATATCCATAGGGGCAGTTTATAGTCTAAGTAATTGATAGACAGAGGGTTTTAACGAGGATATTAGGACTTTTTTTCCCAAGTCCTGGTTTTTATCCGATTGAGTTCTTCCCACATTTATACCCTCAATTGTAACCCTAAGACATTTGCCAATATAAAGGCTTGTATGTTGATAGTAAGAAATAAACAAGAGACATTTCTTTACTTTTTTCTCTATTGTCTTCTTCCTAATTTCTCTATGCTTACCTTATTAGTACAAGGTTTGTCGGGTTTTATTAGGTTCGGCTACAAAGCAGGACAAACTATTACATTTTTTTCTTATATAATGAATAAAATGCATCTATATGTTCTGTGTAAGTTTCTTGGTTGATGGATCGTCCAAAGGGGTCCAAAGGACGCTTGATACCGTTTTTTTCGATTGCCTATCCCATCAGATCCTTCGCCTTTTCGTAAATTCGTTGTCATTTAAACAAATGTTGTACTTTTTTTTTTCCTTTTCTAAGAAATGGGCGAAAGAAACAAAGAGTTGGTTTAAAAGATACACATTGATCCATTAATTTTGGGTTGGCAAACACGTGGACCAGACATCACAACGCCCATTAGGGACAGTGAGACGAAATGCCAATTACCGATTAAATACATTAGTGAAAGCACTTAATGCATTTCTGGCACACTGACAACCCCAACCACTTGTTGTGTCCTGAGGTGCACACTATATGATCAATTTTGTTCTTGCAGATGCATGTGTCGGTACGTCAAAAATTCCTAATACATCTACGCGGACAAGTGTCCATTCCCAACAATTACGAAGGAAAAATATATTTCTGGGATAAACCCACGTAAGTGGACCCCAGTTACGGGAACATGTGGACGCCCGAGAATAAAAGCTACAAGATAATGCACAAGTGGGAGTGAAGGAAATAAGCAGTAAGAAGAAATACCCAACTATTGGTAGACGGGGCAACCTGAAAATAAAAGTTATAAAATAATGTGCAAGTGGGAGTGAAAGAAAAAAGAAAAACTGAAAACAACGCAGCAAAAAGAAACTGTCAGAAACTTGTCAATTTAACATGGACGCAAATCGAGCAGTCCAGATTCAAGAAAAATAAAGATCAATTCCAGAAAAAGCTCGGCGCTCTAGAGTCGTAGATGGGCCTTATGGCATGAGGTGGCGGCAGGTGGGGCGATTCTGGACCTAACAAAACGAGATTGTGCGAATGACAAGTGTATAAATCTTTAAAATTTATAATAGTAAAGCAGTGCATTTATTTTACTAGAAACGGGCACCCGCGCTCCGCGCGGGTAATTTGGTATGATTTTTTGAGTGTTTTGTGTTGTTGAGTTTATTGCGGATGTTTTTTTGGTTTTATTTCATGCTTTTTTGGCCTCTTGTTTTATTTTAAAATCCCTTATTGTAGTCTTGTTTTTCCTTATTGATCTTTCTTTATTTTTTTCTCAACCAAAATGGATTAATTTGTTTTTGCTATCGTTTTTTTATATTCTGAATAATACGGGTGTCATATGATGATGTAGTTTGTAAATGAACGTAGCATATGTGTAAGACTGAAGTTGAGGATTTGAAACAACTGATAAGATCGACACTACGAAACTGTAGTAGTATGACAAATGAAGACGTTAATTTGAAACCTAAAGTAAGCAGGATATGCCATGGGAAACAGGCATGTAATTATTTTTGGTAGAGCATATTGGTCAAAGCTGTAGTCGTCTTCCTTTGTGAAATGTTCTATATTTCGTGGTGTCCTTTGTTTGGTGTTTCTTCTCCATTCTCAGTACTGCAGTCTCTGAACCATACATTAAACTGGTCAGTCTTTGTTAGTATATTTGTTTGCATTAAAGCATGATACATTTTTGGAGGTACTTACTCTCTGTCGTTTTCGCTCTTGTTCTTTTGGGAAAATACCCAATCTTCCCAGTCGTTTGTGTCTTCAATATCATCGAATGAGAAATCCAGGTGTTGATTGTAGCAGTAGGGTTCCGGTGTCCACTGATCATCAGGTATGTTGACGGTGTCATTGCCAGGTTTGGTGTTGGGGTTGGTTATCTGTCTGTGTGGCTTAATGTTGTTGCAGCAGAAAGCTTCGTGTGTTATGTGGTCATAGTAGGTATGTGTTTTAATCTCCAATGTATGGGTGGTGTTGCACAGGTTGGCTATTTCTTCTGGGAGTTCATATGGGTGACTGTTTTCCTGTTAATTGTTGTGGACATATATGCGATTAGCTGAAATAGGAAGAACGTTATGAAAGAAAAGGAGTATAATATTATTAATCTCGAAAGAAGAAACATGTTCGTTGCGAGAGATTACCAAAGTTCGGTATAAAGAGAGTAGATTAGCATTGCACCTTAGGGGTTGTTTGTTTACATGGATTGACGAATGAGGTATGGAGTTATGAAATAAGATCATGAAATATGTCGTTTGTTATGTTAAATTTAGGTTAGAAAATTCATTTCTCAAACCGAATGAGTATGGAGTTCTCATAACGTCCCCTTCCTTCGGATATTAGATTCTCATACCTTCTCCTCATATAATTTCCTCACATAATGTCTTCAAATAATCTCAATCCTCAAACTTATACCAAACATCGTATGAGATTCTAACCCCATACCCAAATTTTTACTTTTAGCGAACGGTCCCTTAATTAACCGCTCTATCTTTCTCTCGTCTCCGCTACACTCCAAATAGGCGCCATGGCCATGAGCTTCCCCCGCTGTGCGATGTTGCGCCCTCAATCTCTTGGTAATCTCTCGCTCATTCTTGTCTCTCCTTGTGGCATTGAGGAGTAAACTGACAGTGTTTTGTGGATGCAGTTACCAACAAATCTCTTGAAAGTGTGAGAAATATGGTGGAATCACTCAAAATTCCTTCCATCCTAACCCCTCCCCACCTCTCTCTTCACAGGGGAAATTGGGTTAAGCTTATTTGCGGTGCTAGCTTTGAGGTAAACTACTATTTTCAATTGGTTCAATTGCTCCCATTCTTCGAATTTTATATTAGAGCTACTATTCGAATTGTAATTTTTCTACAAGTGCGGATCTTCTTGGATAGGTTAGAGCTTAGTAACAAAAACTGATGGTGATTAAAAATTGTTGTCCAGCTACCGTGGATTGAGCCGGTGTTGTGATTTTAATGGTTATGATTTTGACTTATTCATATTGAGCGTTGTAGTTAACATAAACAGGTGTGTTGCTGAAAGTAGATCTATGGAAGATGAGTTTAAATGTACTATCGTTTTGAACCATTGTTTATTCGCCCGCCTAGTGTTTGATGAAATGTCTAGGATATGTGATGAGGCAACTGTTTGTGTTTTTGAATTGTAGTAATAATATTTTGATTTTTATAATAAACAAATGATTCTATAACAACCTAGGTTAGGAAGATGTAACATTTGAGCCTTATCGAAACGTTGTTTGCTGCTTCTCTTGTTTTTATCTGTCTTCCAAACAGTGAATGGGGCATTGGTTGTTTCTTCCGGGCTGTTATACTTCTATCCAGGTGCTGGATGCTCATGTTTGTTTGATGGAAAATTATGCCGTGTCATTACAGAATCTTCACCATGTGTTCCTTAGTTGAGTAGTTTTATTTGTTAAGTTTAAGGGTAAATTGGTTTTTGAATTATATTCCATATCTCCCACTATGAGTGGGAAATCTGACTCAATTATGAATATCACTTTCCGATTTTGGACCAAAGTGGATAACACATCATATGGAATGGTCCGAGTGGTGATACACGCCGTACCACGACCATCGGTCCATCGCTGAAGATTGGTATCCGGTAAGTGTTAATTTTGAGGATTTACTTACATGTATGAACCATCTGATTTGTGTATCAAAATTGCATTTAGATGTCGTATGTTGAGGGAATATAGTACTGAAGTTTCATGTACTCGTGAACGAAGTGTAAACTGGGCCATTGAATTAAATGAAATTTAAAACAGAAAAACTTCTAGTACTGTCATTGTTTTGAATTCGTATGAAACAGTAATCAAACGAAAATTGATTTTTGAAATCTTCTGCATCTTAGAATTTATCTTCAGTCGATGAGTAAACCTTCCTGCAGGTTTATTTTCCCTTTGTTGTGTTGTCTGCAGCTTCATTAGTCTGTTCATGCTGCACATCTTGACCGGAAACTGATCCAATCTCCGAATTGCTGTTGCTTGATTGATCATCACTTCCAACACCCTTTTTTGTAAAAAACATATAGCATGTTCTATGTTACTCTGTGATTCAATATATAATTTCTAATTGATGTACATTTTAAAAAAGCTTACCTCGAACAAACTGTCATCAGTAATGACATCACTACAAATAAATGACTCATGAGTGCCGTGATTATAATAAGTATGTGTTTGGAGTTCCAGCAAGTGGAATGTGCTAGCTAATTTGATGAGTGGGGTGGGCAAGGTGTTACCTCCATCTGCGTGCTGGAATTTAAAAAATCGATATGCATGTGTTAGTTAACTGTTCTGTAGTTTAGGCAAGATATTTAATAAGGCGTGATGTATAGTACCTCAGACATAGCGTAGAGGGAGTCAGCTGGTATACGCACAAGTTTCTCAGCGATTGAGTCAAACAGACTTACCATGATTGTGGATGTCATGTCGCTAATTTCTAGATACAGCTTGTACCTGCATTTTAATTATTAAATTCGGCAATAACGTATAGAGAGTAATAACAACTCTGTATTTCCCTAATATGCCGAATAAGCTCACCTAATAACTGGTGTTTCACACCTGCTGTTACATCCATTGCACCAGTACCACGCCCCCTGCTTAATTAGCCCTTTCTTGCAATTGCCATCTTGGCATGATAAATAAAACCAGTTATCTCTAATGATGATTCTCTTTATTTCCACAATGCAATGAAATGTTAGGGAATCCTGCATATTAGAATAGAATATTTAGAAATTTTTCAGTATGTCTTTGACAGCGTAGTGTACGTTGTTAATGTGGTTACCTCGTTTATCGTGGCTTTGAATTCTCTTCCGAACTGTAGGAGGTGGTAAAGCGACCCATCTTCTCTTTCTCCTGCGTTGTTGCAACTTCGGGCAGCTTGGCTGTTATGATACCTGCTTCGGGATAAGAAATCAAAGGTAGTTATACTTCAGCCTTATTGTTCTGTGTTCAGTAATGTTAGTAATTTAGTTAAAATATGTCTTGACGTATTAGCGAGTATGATTTGTTGGTGTGGAATCCAAACTACATGATCATAACATATATGGTTGATCAAATGTTCCAAAACCCTTAAATTCTCTTCTCCCCAGTTCTTTACCTTTTCTTTTTCAGTAGGTGTGGGAATTAATAAGATTGTGATTTAATTAAGTAATGCAATTTCTGACTAATCCAAACTACATGATCATATCATATATGGTTGATCAAATGTTCCAAAATGGCTGCTGTTTTTCTTGTATTAGGCAAATCTTCCAAACAACATCTAGCACTGAAGCATGCATTTACCTTCCATATCGGCTGAAGAGATCTTCCAGAACACGGGATCGGGTTCGTGAAGACAGGTGGCCTACATAGAGGCGTGTACTGTAGCGGTCATCGTAGCGAGGCATGTCGCCTGCAAGATCCACAGGAAAATTAGAGGGGTTGCACATTCTCAAACAATAATTTATGGGGAAAAATCAGATAGAAATATATATCAACACCATATTAACAGCAGCTGTCTGTTGTGCTTGCAAATTGAATCTTAAATCTGTATTTTCTATTATCGTGCTTGTTATTCGAAACAATACACCATTCTTAGTGTAGTTTCAAATACACTAAGTTTGTGCAGCTGCTTGAAAATCCTTGAATTGGAAGAACAATAATAGAGCACAAAGAAATCTTAAAATGTATACAAAGCCTGCAGAAGATAACTTATTTCACTGTATCATAATATCAGACATTTAGAAATAGAATACTCTTGCAATCAGATTTTTAGGTTTTAAATAAAAGTTAGCTAACTGTAAACCAATGTTGATCAAGCACTCATGGAATAAGACAATAGAAAGGGGAAAAGTTTACCTCAGAAAGGAGTTCTGTATCATCCATGGCATGCATGTCCAAAAGCCCAGCTCCAAAATCAACCCTGAACTCGGGATAGTAAAACACATCCATTGCTGCACTCTAGGTAGTAGGAGTGTAGGGTTCAGAACCTAGTTCTCCATTAAAAATCAAGCTTCTCATCAATTTGCAAAGTCTCTGCTTCTCTTTAGCAGAATATGCTCCATACTCCTTCATAAGAAGCCAAAATAAACTTATATTCAATTACTATCAACATCAGTAAATCCCAAATGGTAAAATCATGCATCCAAACGAAGATATGAAACCATGGTCTATTAACACAAATTTTAAACTACAAACAAAGCTTTAAATAGACAATGTATGAGGGAAAACCAAGCTCAATATATGGTTGATCAAATGTTCCAAAATGGCTGCTGTTTTTCTTGTATTAGGCAAATCTTCCAAACAACATCTACCACTGAAGCATGCATTTACCTGCCATATCGGCTGAAGAGATCTTCCAGAACACGGGTTCGGGTTCGTGAAGACAGGTGGCCTACATAGAGGCGTGTACTGTAGCGGTCATCGTAGCGAGGCATGTCGCCTGCAAGATCCACAGGAAAATTAGAGGGGTTGCACATTCTCAAACAATAATTTGTGGGGAAAAATCAGATAGAAATATATATCAACACCATATTAACAGCAGTTGTCTGTTGTGCTTGCAAATTGAATTCTAAATCTGTATTTTCTATTATCGTGCCTGTTATTCGAAACAATACACCATTCTTAGTGTAGTTTCAAATACACTAAGTTTGTGCAGCTGCTTGAAAATCCTTGAATTGGAAGAACAATAATAGAGCACAAAGAAATCTTAAAATGTATACAAACCCTGCAGAAGATAACTTGTTTCACTGTATCATAATATCAGACATTTAGAAATAGAATACTCTTGCAATCAGATTTTTAGTTTTTAAATAAAAGTTAGCTAACTGTAAACCAATGTTGATCAAGCACTCATGGAATAAGACAATAGAAAGGGGAAAAGTTTACCTCAGAAAGGAGTTCTATATCATCCATGGCATGCATGTCCAAAAGCCCAGCTCCAAAATCAACCCTGAACTCGGGATAGTAAAACACATCCATTGCTGCACTCTAGGTAGTAGGAGTGTAGGGTTCAGAACCTAGTTCTCCATTGAAAATCAAGTTTCTCATCAATTTGCAAAGTCTCTGCTTCTCTTTAGCAGAATATGCTCCATACTCCTTCATAAGAAGCCAAAATAAACTTATATTCAATTACTATCAACATCAGTAAATCCCAAATGGTAAAATCATGCATCCAAACGAAGATATGAAACCATGGTCTATTAACACAAATTTTAAACTACAAACAAAGTAATTCGTCAACTATTAATCTGCAGCGGTTAATCCCACCTATTAATTTATAATCCACATGTATTAGCATATTACTCAACTATTCTAGAGGAACAGGGATGCTGTCAACATGAAAGTGAAAACATAATTACAGTAGAAAGGAGAGAAGCAGGAAAATCATATTAGAGGGCATATGACGTAATGGAAATTAAAACAGGGCAATTATAACTGAAACCTCGTGCCTTTTTTAGTCAAACAGGGCAATAAATATTTCATCAAGTTACAAAACCACAAAGAGGTCCAACTTCCAACCTATGACATGCAAATTTTGCAATATCCTACACATCTTCAACTGTTCAATATCAGATATGTATAATCTAAAACTAAGGTATAAAGTAATGAAATTCTTTGGACCCGTTTGTATAGAAAAAGATTCATTGCACGTACTTAACCTAGGAAATTATCTTTTACTGATAAATGGATTATTATTTAAGTACCGTGAAATAAAAATATCAGTTACACGCTCACAAACAAAGCTACTAAGATCCTTAAGAGAGTTGAAGCAAGAATCTTAAATTGATCAAATTAAAGAAATTAGAGTTGGATCAAGGTACTAACTCTCAAGGTACTATGGCATTATACCGATAGTATCACCAAAAACGAATTTGCTCAATTTCTGGCTTATTCCTCTCTACGGTTTTCAAACACTCGTAAGCTGGATATTCGTAGCCAAAGACGATCCTGGAAAAAAAAATTGTGATATGAATGTAGCATGGAATCAAAAATATGAAGCAATGTATACTAAAAATAACGAACCAACACCAGCACCCAGGCTCAAGTGAGGTGTTACCTTCTTTCCAACCTCCTTTGCCATCTTAGCCAAATAATCACTCATAGCATTTCAACATCGATTGTCATCCAAGAATATTCTCAAATGCAACTTTGAACCGAGATGTTGAGCAAGCTTCCCCATAGAGGAATCCAGACGTCACTTAAATCTGCAAAGTTTGTTAGAAAATTGATTTCAGCGTGCCCAAGGGAGGTTGCCTCATCAGAAGGCCCATCAAAATCAAAAACTTCAATATGCAGCATAGACGGAGGCTCATGATATGACCCATTTGGTTACATGTATTCATCAAGCTATCGATCTACCTTGCATGATCTAAAAAGAAAGTAAATTAAACAACTATATATATATATAGTAACAAAAAAAATACCGGAGCATCAAGTGTAAATATTTGCACAATTTCAGTGAATGATGGAACTCGGATTGCGTAACCATTATATCCTTTCTTATTCAAAGAGTCAATCATCATGTATGCTGCAATGACCTGGAACATATTTTTGTCCATTAGATTTTCTATTTCTTATACAATAACATTCAGCAGTTCTCTCTATTCAAGGTCATGTCAAGAAAACTTACCAGGACATAAAAAGAGGCCAATTTCTCAACAATTTCGAACTCAACCAGAAGCCAACTCTAATAAGCAAACCATAATGCAACATTGAACTCAAAAAAAAAAATAGAACATGCAGGAAAAAGGTTGAAGAGGCACAGAAATTGATATGAGCTGCCACATTACACAATAAGTATTTGAATCATACACTTCTACAGACCAATCATGCTGAAATGTTTGTCCCAATATCCATGATCTGCAGAACCTGATACTTCCTAAATTAGTCCCACATAGCAATAACAATTAGAAGATTAAGGATAAAAAGAATGCATTCCTACGGTTCCCTCTGCTATAAAAATGTGTATATTATCTTCTGTTTGAGCAACAATTGCAAGCAAAAAACAGAAAGAAGTTCATGGTAAGTTAGACCAACTGAACCCAAAAGGTTACACAAACAGAAAGCATAATTTTGAGTTCCTAAAATTCAAAAAGCAGAATAGATCAACCTTTGTGATTTATCAATATACCATTGAGTTTATCAATGGCACTCTGAGCAGAGTCTTCATTGTCAAACTGGACAAATCCACAATTAAGAAGGATTATACTGTGCTCCGCCCTCCATAGCTCGAAAACCCTTCTCTGATTACAATCGCATTCAATATACAATCAATTGAATTATTTTACTAATGAAAAGCAAATCGAATTCGATTGCTCACCGAAGTGATCGATTCTATAGTTGACGATGAAGACATCATGGCTTCGTTGATTACAGTTGCAGCCATATTCAAATCCGTTCATCACAAAACCTAAAGTCGAAATCAGTCAGAATTTTTAAAAATCAAAACGAAACTTCGAAATGGAAACCAAATAAAATTGGATAGCTCACCTAAGAGATTGAGATCGATTCTGGTTCGTAATCGATAGTCTATAGAATTACCGCTAACGCTAGGGTTTAGGCGATGAAATTCGGATGAGAAATTAGAGGAGATAAAGAAAGAGGGAGATACCTTGCTAAAGCAGGTCATTTGCGATCAGGTTGAGCATGATCTTCAGCTTCAGCTGAATCGATAGGTCTTTTCCCCCTCTTCAGATCCTTAAGAAAGTTGAAGCAAGAATCTTAAATTGATCAAATTAAAGAAATTAGAGTTGGATCAAGGTACTAACTCTCAAGGAACTATGGCATTATACCGATAGTATCACCAAAAACGAATTTGCTCAATTTCTGGCTTATTCCTCTCTACGGTTTTCAAACACTCTTAAGCTGGATATTCGTAGCCAAAGACGATCCTGGAAAAAAAAATTGTGATATGAATTTAGCATGGAATCAAAAATATGAAGCAATGTATACTAAAAATAACGAACCAACACCAGCACCCAGGCTCAAGTGAGGTGTTACCTTCTTTCCAACCTCCTTTGCCATCTTAGCCAAATAATCACTCATAGCATTTCAACATCGATTGTCATCCAAGAATATTCTCAAATGCAACTTTGAACCGAGATGTTGAGCAAGCTTCCCCATAGAGGAATCCAGACGTCACTTAAATCTGCAAAGTTTGTTTTTAGAAAATTGATTTCAGCGTGCCCAAGGGAGGTTGCCTCATCAGAAGGCCCATCAAAATAAAAAACTTCAATATGCAGCATAGACGGAGGCTCATCCATTGCATCAAATTCAAATCTCTCTGCACACAGAAAGCATAGACGGAAGAATGTTCACCTTTCCACTGAGGACCTAATTGCTGAAACTTGATGGAGCTGGTTCTCGTCTTTCGATTGCAAGTGAATACCACAAATGGATCAGAAGAACCAGTGTATCGACAGCAGGCAAGAGGGAAGGGAAGAGCCGGAAGCAATCGTCTTTGGAGGAGGAGGAAGGAATAGATAGAAACGGCGCTGCTTGGAGGGGGAAGAATAGGGTTAAACATTAACTCAGTACCAATTTCATGATGCAGGACGAAGCGAAACGGGCTGGACCGAGGGAAAAATTTGAGGCCCATTCTGCAGCCCATTAACGGAGGTCATTAATAGGCGGTACCGATTTCATTCAATTCGGGCTACGGACAGCCAAGTTTTATATAGATAAGATTTGCAAATCCACCTATATCATTAAATGGTAAAGATATATTAATTGCTTTATATGCATTTATTATCTATTCATGCACAATAACTAACTTTCCTAATTTTATTTTGAAAATCAATAAAGTAATTTATCCCAGATTAAATTACAATTTATATTGCATTATTATTAACACCAAAGAAAAAATCAATATATATAGCAAAACACTTTCATGATCAAAACCTCATACATACAAGAAAATGGCCCAAAACAACCATAAACATATTTTCCTTTTCCTCAACACCTTAACTTTTGTCCTCTCCGCTTCTGGATTTCGATATTTTCCTTTTGCCGTCTATCATCTTTGCATGTTGAATGGTTTCTCAAGCGTCACTTTATCCTTGCGATGTTTCCATCACAGTGAACCGCCTTCAAATGATGGCGACCTTCTCCTGATACCAGTCCGTGGAAGCTATAATTGGTCATTTAATACTGCAATCGAGAGGGTTAGGACTTACACTTGTCAAGCGCAATGGGGAACTAAAGAAGGGCATGGAGGGTATGCTAGTTTTGAAGCGTTTGCCGATAGAATGGATTTTGTGGATGATTATTGTGGAGGGAGACACTGTATTTGGAAATATAATGAGAGTGGTTTGTACGTTTTTAACTTAAACCAGCAACAATACATTTCAATGTATGCGTGGGATGCTCTAACCTAGAGGATCTCTTACTAGAAATATAGATCTTTCCTTTTATATTAATGGTTGAATAAAGAGTTTAATTACATTGTGATTGCTTTCTTTATGCTATTTATATAAAGTTTTGTCGAATCAATGTTACTTTGTAAGGTTCTAAGTGGAATGAATAAAAAAACTACAAATGCCTCACTATGAAAAATAGAACTAGAGTAACTTGTTTTTATCAATAAACAGACTAAACCATCAGATTTCTCAATTAAGAAATTGGTGTAAGAGGGGCTATTTTATCACGGTTTCTATATATAGCCCACCTAAATTACCAAACACCGTCCGGTCTCTCGCGTTACACGAGAAGCATGTCTCTCGCGTAACATAAGATTAACAAAAAGTAGCATAAATTTAAAATGCTAATCTCGCGTTACACGAGGGACGTGCTTCTCGCGTAACGCGAGAGATGTAGATCTCTCGTAATTTTTTTTAATTCTCGCGTTACGCGAGGTATCCCTCCCTCGCGTAACGCGAGAGACCGGACGGTATTTGATAAAAGAGGCGGGTTGTATTTAGTAAGGGCCAATTTTATCTAAAAGAACCATCAAAACCATGCTTTGACCAACTCTAAAATTCATTTCAATTTGAAATGTATCGAAAACAATTGTCACATGCATATTAACCACTTCTCTTATTTTTTATAGAAGTAATTTATTTTATTTGCAAATCCACCTATATTATTAAATGATAAAAATATATTAATTACTCTATATGCATTTATTATATATTCATCCATAAAAGATGGCCTAAAACATCCATAAACACATCTTCCTTTTACTCACCTTTGCATGTTGAATTCCCGATTAAAAAATCAGTGTAAGTGGTGATATTTTATCTACAAGGACCATTCCAATCATGCTTTGATCAACGAACTAAAATGCATTTCAATAAGGAATGAATCAAAATTTTAAAAAATATTCTCCGTCACATGCATATTAAACATTCTCTTCTCCCGTATTTTAAAGAAACTAGACCTTAATTATCGCGCTTTGTGTGAGACTATGACGTATTAAAAAGTAGAATTTAAATATGTGGAATATGTTACGTTTCGAGTCTTGTAATAATATAGCATTTATATACAATATATGTGTTTGATTTTATTTTATATAGAAAATGTCAATCTAACCACATATATTTACTCATGTCACTACTACATTTCCGCGCTACTGTAGCGGTTTTTTGTGGCGGTTTATGTACGGTAGCGAAGCATGTAGCGGTTTACGCTACTGTGGCGGATGTTGTGGCGGTTTACTATATACATGAGTGTTAAATATGTAATAAGTTTAGGTGGCGGTTTCCGTGAATTTTAAGTAGCGGATTTTATACCTATTGTGGCGGTTTCTTAAGGTATATAATATTGCATCAACTTCTTTCTATATTCCAACCCGCTAAATAGAAGTCTAGGGTTTTGTTTCCGCTCGATCGGTCCAAGTTCTCCACCGCAGCCAAGCTCTCAGTCCAGCCACTCACCCCCTCGCTCGTCCGACCTCTCACCCCCCTCGCTTAGTAGGTTGCTCGTCGATTTCATGTTTCTTTTCAAAATTTCATACTTCTGCGCCATTTGTTCCCGATTTCTGGCTCGATTCTCGGTTTGATCGTTGATTTGTAACTTTGCGCAGCGGAAGCAGTTAGGTCTGAGCTGAGCTGTGCCTGAATTTCAGGTTGTAAGGTTTTGGATTGTTAGAGCTTCAATGGCGGTTGAGGGGAAAGTGCCGCTGTTGGAGAAGGTTTACTACGAGAATTGCTCAGGGTGTAGGATAGAGAAGCGGAAGCAAACTGATCAGTCAGTTCCTTTGAAAACTCTCTTTTCAGTATGGGTGATTGTGCTCTCGAGTGGTATCTTTCTTTATTCAATCATGCCTTAGTGAATATGCTTTTTTTTCGTAATATTTTACTAGTTAACAGTCTGATGTTGTTGTCGATTCTTTACTTTTGCAGCTCTTCCTATTTCATCACTCTTCCCTTTCTTGTACTTCATGGTGAGAATACACACTTTTACAAAGTCAAAGTTCACTTAGATTTGATCACACTGTCAATCATTTAGCTAATAGCAGAATTTCACATTGAAGTGAGGATTGTGCTACAAATGATCAAGAACATGTCTAATGGAATAATAGAGTTTATTCAGAGTTTAGGAAATAACTTTTTCTTGAAACATGTAATATGTTATGGATATTAATTGAAGATTGTTGTCTGCGGATAGTTGGTGTAAGGGTTTTACTTGTCATTACAGATAAGAGACTTCCATATAGCGGAAAGAGAAGAAGATACAAGTTACCATGCCAGTTATGTGGGTGAGTTACATTGTCTGACATTCTGATTGTTAATGAGATCTTACTGATCTCTATAATCTGGGAATGAATTAGTAACTCCTATAATGTTTTGCATCTTGCAGGATCTGCTTTTATGTTTGGTAGGGCTCTGACTTTAGTTTCTGGGGAATAGTGGCTGATCGCTACGGTCGAAAACCTGTAATTATTATAGCAACTATCGTTGTGTTAGTATGCAACATATTTTGTATTCAATACTATGTTTGGATTAAGTGTGAACTTCTGGATAGCCATCACCACAAGGTTTCTTCTAGGTAGTTTGAATGGGTTGCTTGGACCAATAAAGTTAGCCATTTGCATCACAAACACTCAATTGAGAAAATATTTTCCTGTGTTGGACCGATTTGTTTATTTGTTCAGTTTTGAACATGTGTAGGCATATGCAACTGAAGTTTGCAGAGAAGAACATCAAGCTCTTGGCTTGTCAACTGTAAGAATTTTTCTCTCTCTTAAATTTCACTGATTTCATCTGGAAATGGAACAGATTTCTGAGTTTTCACTCCTTCAGATTTCTACAGCATGGAGCATAGGGCTAATAATTGGGCTTGCTCTTGGAGGTTTGCTTGCTCAGGTGAGCTACTCTTTTTTTTTCTACATGAAGTTTTCAGCTTCGTTGCAGATAAAAATGGATTGCTACACTATGCCAACTTATTTCCATGAAATTGTAAGTTAGAGGAAATCCTCTGTTTGTTAAGGCATAAGACTGCAGCGGAATGGATGCATCCATCTATTTCTTTCCCATAGTGTGATGGTTTGAGAACTATTGGAAGGGGGATTTTAAGTGGTTATTCTTAACTTTTGATTTCATTTCGGTCCACTCTTGCCTAAAGAATGATTAAAGATCCAGTCTTGGATGAACTTAACAAATTGGACTTGTTGTGTGATTAAAGACTGCTAATCACTATCTGTCCTCCAAACACAAAATGTGAACTTTCTTCCTGGCTAGCTTCATGCATTAATATCACTTGAAATTTAGAATTGCATAAACAACTTAATAATAAATTTGTAATTTGTAGGGTGGAGCCAAAGTATCAAGAACTGTTAGCAGAAGACGTTTCAGAGGCAGAGAGTGAAGGGGTGAAAGTGCGAGTGATAGCAGGAGAAGCAATGGGGATAAGATCACCAGTTTACACACGAACCCCGATAAGATCACTAGTTTCGAGAAATGATGAAACAACAACTCTTGGCCTTTACATCAGCACAAGTGAATCTACAAAAATAAGGTAATTTACTTCAATCTACTACCTACATTTTCCTTCTTCTGCCTCCCTGCTTTTTTGTGTCAACTTATTTTGTGATTCTTGTGTTATAGATGTCATGTTGTTTGATTAAGCATGAATGAAAGGGAGCTTTCTTTGGGTGATGAATTTTGTGTTTAGTACTTGTCCCATGACAATTGAGCTTCTTTTTCTTGTGTTATAGATGTCATGTTGTTTGATTAAGTATATTGTTTGCATTGCACTTACAGGAGACATGGTGCATGTTGTATCAAAAAGTAGATTCTTTGCAAATTGCTTTTTTGCTGCAGCAAATATTCAGCATGTGTATTCCCTCATCTTTCTACGGTTTGGTCCTTTTGAATTCCTTATCTTTCTGCTGAATTATGTCACCATCATCATTAGATTTTGAGATACTATGTGTTTTCTTTCTTCCTGTTTTTGAATTCCTGGTTTTAATTTGTTGGCATTGCAATGTTGTGATTTGATCTGTCATTCACTGTTGAAAGTATTATGAGTGTTTACATAAGCCAAATTTCTAAACTATTCTTACATTACATGTCCTCGTACCTATTCACAATTACATAGAAGAAGTGAGAAAAGAAGCGAAGAGTCTTTTAATCTGTTGTGGAACTTAGATTCATGGAATTTATGGAACTTTAAAACATCAGAAGAGGTGTTTCTCTCTATAGGTGGAAAAAGTATATTTGGATGAACTTTTGTATGAGGTAAATAAAGCTGTTTAAATTTACTTGGAATTATCAGAGGAGTTTGCTAACTATGTTTCTATTTCATCACTTGCTCAAGAGTTGATTGCTTTGAGTGAAGTAGTTGGAACTGCAAGGTTTGGCCTATTTGAAGCTTACTAGTATCCGGGCCCCGTGCTTCGCACGGGCTATACAATATTTTTTAACAATTATCTACACAAAGGGCATATGTTTCCGACCTAAAGGGCATATGTTTCCGCTCGGATTAATATCTCAAGCAACAAAGTCCACGGGAGTACAAACCACTTGCATTACACATGTTTCCCATTGATGAGTCGAAGGAGGAGACAAACAACTTCGAGCAGTCAAAATTTTTAGGTGAAGGTTCAAAGGGTAAAGTACATACAATTCGCAATATTTTTAACTGAGGAGATTTGCAAAAGAGACAGAAAAGAAAAACAGTAAGTATTTCATTAATCAAAATTTCACTGAGCTAATATTATGACTCATCACTCCTTTTTACCAGATTTATAAGGGAAAGTTAGAGAATGTGATTCCTCAACACGTCCTTCGTTTGAGGATGTTCCATGGAACTTGCAGTATGCAAATCAAGTCCAGACAACTAATGATGCAGATTAAAAGATTAATTTGTTGACTCTTACTGAAACTCAATGTACTTTCCTGTTGTATCTTGTGTAAAACCAATCTTCCATGTTCTTCGAACATTCTGATCTAGCTACAACATCAATAAATCATAAAATCACGGAAACTACCCACTATGCTCAAATCATAAGAAAATAACATGTCGTTTAATAATGAATGTGCAAGAATAAGAAAATACAGATCAGAATAAATGCACAACTATATTAATTCATTTGCTTGCATTGTTGGAATCACGAGAAAGAATAGAGATACAATGATACACATTGCTTAGAGATTCTAAGGTTAATTTTCTCTGCTTCTATAAAGAAAATATACAATTGTGAATGACCACAGTCTAAAGACTGCTTAGCTAAATTCACTTCTTTGTACAAAATGCAATTTCAATATTGAGAATTTGATAAAGATTGAAACTCCTAAAGTTTCCTGAAGCTTGTGTTTGTGTCCAGTGCATGATAAGAGCGAGAAGCATTAAGATGTTGCAGACGAAGCACATATATGAGTCCTTTCCAGGTTTCACCGGGTGCGAGTCAATAAGTTTATTCTGTTTTTCGTAGTACTCTTTTAGACGTTCAACCTGGATAGAAAGAATACAAAGAATGGTCTTTTTCTATTATTTTTGTTAAAGAAAAATCATCTTGCTATTTTCATAAGAGTTCAAATTACTTCATCATGATCGTAGAGAGAGTATTAACATTAAGACTCATTACATATTGACATATGTATTTGACATCACATACCTATAACCTGAACTATGGATTATACATATGAAATATAGTACAGTAATAGAAATATGGTAGCTTTACCTGTTGCTTGAAAAATTGGGACATGGTTGACTCAACTCCCTCTGAAGACACTTTTACACCTGCATTAGCAGCTATTTTGATCAACATGTGATGTAGAGAGTAAAAACTAATATCATCACTTCAGCTGCAACCTTTGGCAGATTTGAAATTGGCAACCAGATTAATATCAACCAATTGGTCCAGAATTTCCTGAAACAACAACAGAGGTTCTAAATAAAATCCAGAAAATAAACACAACAACACAAATTGTAAAGCAGTTGGCATATGCCTAACTCAATGCCTTCAAGTAAGTGACACAAGCTTTCAACCATGAGAGAAATTATTTGTCTATATTGTTTAGAAATTCCGAGTACATAAATAAACATATAGCATATAAACGTGTTCTTGGGATACCGTCCAAAATGAACCCCGTTTCGCCTCTAGAATAGCCATATTCCAACACCTTTGACAAGAACTCAAAGATTATGCTCTCAAGAACCTCCTTTCCGCGGGAAATTGCGTTTGAGATATGACAAGCAAGACAAATGAAGAATTTATATCACATTTCTTCCAAATGCACTAATCTAGAACTCAGATTGTTGTAAGTATAAAACTTTGACATGCATAGCAGCCATAAACATGCTCCAAGAATTTCTCTAAACTATCTCCAGATTATCTTCCAAGCTCTTAGGAGTACCTAGCTAGAGTTCTTGGTTCTTCCAGCAGCTAAAAGCACCATTTCAAAAAGCAAGACAGAAGGTATAACACATTTCAACCAGATGCACTAATCTAGAACTTAAATGACTGTAGTGTAAGACTTTGACAAGCAGTAGCCAAAAATTTATATATGTTCACGTCCAACAAAAAACAACTAAAAATAGGATACCTGATGCAGTGGCAAAGAAATAAATAAAGTAAGAATATCAAAGTCCTTAAATCTCTTATTCGATTCTGAATCATCATCAAGAAACCTTCATGTAACAAATTAGATAACACTGAAACAGTTTCAATGATTTCATCTAGGAGAGTAAAGACAAGCAGAATAAAACAACCTTTCAAAGATAATACACTTACTGTTCATTGCCTCGTGGACCTCCTGCACAAGAAGCCAAAACCTCTTCTGCTACAATTTGAGATGCAACACTGCGTCCAATGGACTGCAGGAAATGAAATAAGGATATGCCAAAATGCTCATCTGAAATTGTGACAAGAATGTTGTATATCCATTTTAGATATTTCATTAGAGTTACTTATATCAACAATAATACTGCATTAAACAGAAGGTAATATTCATGACTATTTAGGATTTAGTTAACCTAAATAGTAAATAGTCATGAATGTTGTTATACACATGGCATATTAATTTGCATATAACCTTGGGTTTCTATGGTGAAGTGTTGATGAACACTTTTTAAAGGATAAATACATTTTCTTAGAGACAAAAAAACTTATCACCAAAAATCTTTATAAAAACTTTACCAAACAGACCTCGGGCAAAGTGTAGCCATGAAATCATTTGCAAAATACAGATCAATAGGATCCCAAAAGTTGATTGAATATTTTGCTTACATGCTTTTTTATAAAGATAATACACTTACTGTTCATTGCCTCGTGGACCTCCTGCACAAGAAGCCAAAACCTCTTCTGCTACAATTTGAGATGCAACACTGCGTCCAATGGACTGCAGGAAATGAAATAAGGATATGCCAAAATGCTCATCTGAAATTGTGACAAGAATGTTGTATATCCATTTTAGATATTTCATTAGAGTTACTTATATCAACAATAATACTGCATTAAACAGAAGGTAATATTCATGACTATTTAGGATTTAGTTAACCTAAATAGTAAATAGTCATGAATGTTGTTATACACATGGCATATTAATTTGCATATAACCTTGGGTTTCTATGGTGAAGTGTTGATGAACACTTTTTAAAGGATAAATACATTTTCTTAGAGACAAAAAAACTTATCACCAAAAATCTTTATAAAAACTTTACCAAACAGACCTCGGGCAAAGTGTAGCCATGAAATCATTTGCAAAATACAGATCAATAGGATCCCAAAAGTTGATTGAATATTTTGCTTACATGCTTTTTTCAAGGATTCTAGACTGGTAACATGATAGAAGAGCCGACTGGACATTTATCGGTATGTTTGAATAAATTATCTAACATATTACAATTGATGTATCACAAGTTGAATTATATAAAAAAGAATAGCATACCTGAAAAACTGCAGAAACTTCTCCAGTTACTGACTCCATATTTGATTCAGATAGCCTATTCAATAGACCTTAATTGCAAATGAAGAAGTGAGCTAATGACAACTTCACCAAACAACTGCACCTATGCAGAAGAATAAAAAAGAAGGAAGAAATGTTTCGTACCTCGTATTCGTCTACGAATTACTAAGTTATCATTTGAATCAGTACTGGAACGAGCTCTCAAATGCGGCGCTACATAACTTCTAGTTCTCGGTGCTTCAACACTGGCATTCTCTACTTTGGCATTTCCCACACACTCTTCTGTTGAGCATGCTGAATTTTCATTCTCATGCAAAATTCTTTCTGAAGTGATCCCTGGAGATCTCCACATCTTGCTCCAATGTTTCTCTCTTCTTCTTTTTCTTCTTCTTTTTCTCGGTCTCAATACTCTTATAAATTTCACTGTCATCATTCTGTGGGGAATACTCTTCCTCACTATCCTCAAACAAAAAGCCAAGGCCATCATCATCACCCAGCAATTTCCCATCTTTCACCTTAAGCTTCTTAGCCAATCTTCTTTCCAGTTTCAAATCCTCTTCAGTTGTAGAAACCCCCGTATTTTCGATTACAAGATACTCCTCAAATTTTTTCTTCTTTCTCTTTTCCTTCACCTTCTTGTCTTTCTTCTTTACATCCTCTGTCTTAATCCCAGTTTTTAAATCAACATAATGCCTAAATAATGAAACCATCTGACCGAATCAGAACTCAATTGCATCAAATCGTATACAAGAAAATTCAATTATCATTTCTAAAATGCAACTATATAAACTAAATCCTAAAATGTAAAACAACAGTAAGGAAATCAACGAGTTCCTATAAAATTCCATTGATATTGTAAACAATAGTAATTGGGCAGAATTAAAGGAAGGCATCAAGAACTCTCTTCTTCCAATTGAATGCAACATTCAAGTTAAGTTTCATTAATAAATTACACCACATCGTCAAAAACAACGTTACAGCAAATTCTAAATTAGACAAGAAAGTTACCTCCCAACTCTCAACAAGAACCCTACATGCTGAGAAAGAATCTATATGCTGAAGCAGAGAAAGAAACTCCTAAAAGTAAAAAAGAACAGCACTGAAATCAGATTTTGCATCTTGAATCATCAACTTGCGAGGAGCAAGGCTAATAGAGACTCGAAAACTTAACCTAACGCATTAAACGATATTATCACAAACGAGAATCAAAACTTGAATTTAGGGAAAATTGAGAGTAATTGAAACCCTAAAACAAACCTTCTGGAGATGAGGCAATGTGATCAAAAGCAAGATGACAGCATGTAAGTACAATAAAAAATGGAATCCATGTCAAACATTTTTAACGATGCAAAGAACAAAAAATCATACCCTATCAAAATTCTGAGAAATGCAAATGATTAAGATTTCAACCACTCATATCCTACCCTATCAGAATTCTGAGAAATGCTGTGCAACTAAGAACAATTTCAGCAGAAAAATCAAAGCAATGGTTGAAAAGTGAACAGTATTTGGATATCGAAAAGCATCCAGTAACATAAGCAACCAATGTACTAACCGAGTCTCAATTCTCTTAGGAAGCTAAAAACAAACAGAATCAAATCATACCATATCCAAAATTTAAGACATTGAAATTAGAGTAGAACTCTAATTTCAATGATAGATCCATCCCACCTATATATTTGCTGCTTGTTAGCTTTTAATTTAACAGTTCACCTCCACATCCAAAACTGAATTTGCAAAAAGAATATCATAACAGAGCTCCTGATTGAAAAAGAAATAATCTTATATGAATACCCCGATTCGCTAAGCTACTTAGTTAATATTTACAGTAATCAACAACAAATTTCTCCATGCACATATTGCTCATTGAGTTACCTGTAAACTGAGGTGGCATAGTGTGAGTGTCGGATTCCTGAACTTTAAGGAGTCTATGGGTTCAGCAGAGCTCCTGATCAACACTAAAGAAGCTCCATTAGTTCATAAATGATTTCAATTAGATATAATATAATAAGTATACGAAGGTTGAGATCTCTTCTTAAGACCTCACCATTCCTGAACTTTAGGAATCATCAACCCTAAGATCCATCTCATCCCCAGGCGGAAGGTTGAGATCAAACGGCAACATCAGCCATTAACAAGAGACTTTGCAATCACGAATTAGGATTGTACACAGAGAGTTGAAACGAGAGAGTAAACCCTAAATCACAAAAACAATATATTTACCTGTTGAAAGCCCAGACGAAGGTTGAAGAAGACGCCTGAGGGAACGAAGTAGCGTGCAGGAGAGGGTCGAGCCAGACGGCGGCTCTCATGCCTGTGTGAGGCTTGTACCAGATGTTCGTGGGAGTGTCTGTGTGGTTGTCCGGAAGGGCGGAATCGTTGATTAAGGAGGCGGCGGAGACGAATTGGGGGATTGAGGAGAGGGTGGGGCAATCGGGAGGGTGAGAGAGGAGGCGGAAAGTGTAGAGGAGGTAGGAGGAGGAGCTTCGGGGGCTCCGTACCTGATCCCAGGCGACCAGCTTCTCCGAGTCTTTGAAGGAGACTTTCATGGCAATCGGTGAAGTCGATTCGTGGCTCCATAGATTCTGGCGAAGGACAAGGAGGAGGGAAGGGGTGAGAAGGCACCATCGGGAATTCGGGATGACTGAAGCGAGAAGGGAAGAGAAGGGAGAAGAGGTAAAAGTCAGATTTGCCCTTTTTTAATTTTCAAGAAGCTAAAGAAGAGCAGTGGCACTTTTCGTAATTCCTACGGAAATTCAAGTTACATTACAAAGACAAAAACTTGATATGTAATCTCAGCCCTTCATTGCCTTTTTTAACTTATGTGGCAAATTTTCAGCCATTGATAAAAGTATATATGGCACAAGCACATTCAAACATTTATTGTAGTTTGGATATGTGTAATTATAACTTGCTTTGATAATTTTCACTAAACCATAGTCTTCTTGTTCTATTCTGCTACGTGTTATTATTTGAAAGTAAACAGATTTTATTTATATGATATCAATTTTTTTTTTTCATATAGCTTACTTTGTTAATTTTTTTTATTGTCTAGGTGGTGTAATTACAACAGATAATGAAGCCGAACAATTTGTGGAATTGCAACGGTGTTAAGAGGCTAGGAAAGCCATTTGTAGTAGTTAAGTTTGAGATAGTTAGGCATGTAATCCATGTATACTTATAGATATATTTATGCAACTGTGATGTATAATGTATATGGTATTCTTATCTTATTAATATTAAATATATTTTAATTTTCTTATTAGTTTCTGATGATGCATTATTTATATTATTCTTGGTGTAAGAACAGGTTAAGAATGGTTTGAAATTCCTCTATTAGCAAAATATGAGGCTGTAAAAGATTTTTCAAATAAAAACCGCTATAATATATTACTTCAAAATTAAATAGAAACCGCTACATATACTCTTAGAAGCAGCGGTTTTTTATGCTTTTGTAGCGGTTGTGACATTAGTAAAAAACCGCTACAAAAAAATAAAAACCGCAACAAATACAAAAAACCGCTACAAAAGAGTTTAGGTAGCGGCAGCAAATGTGGCGGTCTAAAACCGCTACAATAGGTCTTTTGTGGCGGTTTTGCATTCTTAAGCAACGGTTTTAACCGCCACAAAAACTCTGAAATGTAGTAGTGTGTAAATAGTGTAATAATCATAGTTGGCAAGTCAGTAAGTAATTAAATAGTCATTAGGGGTGTTTAGTAGTTGTTAAGTTGTTGTTACATGTTTTTTTCAGTTTTGATATGTTTTTTTGGTACTTTTGATGTATTGTATGTAGTGTCGCCAATCAAGCCGGTAAAGTTGAGTTTGAGTTAAGAACCAAGTCAATTTTGATTATTGGTCAAGACGGAATGGGTCTATACAAGTTAGTGAGCAGTTGGATCAATCTGTACATTAAATAGCTCTTTTTGGGTTGATCAGATTGAGTTCCGATTGCTTGGTATCCAATCAAGTTTAAATTTGACTCAGTCTTTTATTTATTTATTTTTAGTTTGTCCAATTAAGTTTTGACTACGAACATCATCATCATAGGAAGAGTAAAATTAGCAAAAGTCATTAAAAGTTGCATTAACGTTTTTACATCACATTTAGCCTTTAGAGTGAACTAGTGGTTTATAGTCCCTGCGTAGCAGGACCCAAATATTTATTTATATATGTTTTTGTTATAACATTTTATAATATATTAAATAATAACAATATCGAGCAAGATTGATCATATTGACGCACATAATTAAAATCTTTTAAAATAAATTCTTCATGCTATTCTGAACCGGATCAAAAACACTAAGCTTCCAGCTCTTCCAATCTCTTTTCCTATAGACAATATTTATTTGAACTTCAAATAAATAAATAAAAATACAATAAATTTGTTTCGCACGTCCTTGTTCTTTTGTTAGAGTACAAACACGTTAATTACTCTATTACTTGCATGTATTGAGAAATAAAAATGAGAATATAGCAAATACAACACTCTCAAAAGTACCTAACATGAAAAGAAGAAACAAAAATACAATAAATTTTACATCTCATGCTTAATAAGGAAAACAATAATAAATAAAGTAGTGAATATCTGAAGATAAACATATTTCTTCTTTCAAAATCAGCAAATAACTTGATTTCTTTAGGGTTTACATGTCGGTTCAAATAAAATTGATTAATTATTCTATCTTATTCATTAGTGTCTAAGTGTTGTGGTACTTCCCAAAGGCATTTAATGAAAAAAGATAATTAAAACACCGAAATAAATGTGAATGAGTTAAACGAACAAAGTGGGGAAACTCGTGACTTACCCACTACCGGCGACACATGGATTGCACGTCTTTAACAACAAAATCTCGAAAACCTTCAGGGCCTTCTTTGAACTCTATTATGTAAGCTCTAAAGCTTCTGGCCTCCAATCTTGTAAAAGTCAGGCTGTTGTGATATATAGAGATGGGATATTTCCTCATTGAACTTGAACAGACCTGGGCCAGTTGGCTGAAACAACTTAACTGGTCTGTGATCTGTAGCACCAATATTTTGCTACGGGTTGTAGCTAACAAGGGAAGAGCTTACCATTTAGCAACAGAGTAAATGAAACATGTAGATATTATCATGCAACGTAGTTTATATCATATATGTATGTACTAAAACTGCCATTTCAGCACTATATACCGCACAACTTTTTAATGTAATGTACCGGTTTCAAGAAAGGCATCAATAAACATCATCATCTCCTCTCCTATAATATCGGAAGGAAAGCATATTTGGGCATTGATTTTGCAATATGCAAACATAACAACATATCCTTAGCTTTTAATTTAAAAATAAAAATAAACTATTCTTTCCATAGCTTCACAAAATTCAGAGGTGGCAAAGCATGAGGAGAAACCGTATACATACCCAGAAGCTGCAATTTTTTCCTCTTCGTAACCGCCACCACCGCAACTCATCTACATCTCTTACTCCTCATTCGTCATCAGGTCGTCATTGTTTTCCAAATTTTAACCCTATTTTAGGGTTAATCGTATTAGATTAGATGTATATTAGATTAGATGTTTGCCAATGTGTGGAAAATAACATGTTTTGTTTTGGAAAATTAACATATTGATCAATCTTATTGCTTAACTTTGTTATGTAAACTCATCATACTAATCCCTAATTAGCACCCAGATTAGACTTAATAATTGCATAAGAAATCAACATCAAAGCAAATCACCATATAAAGATAAATAAAATACCAGGAATTGATGGAATTAGGTCTAAAGAGGAAGACCACTCCAAGCACCATAGGCATGTTCATTCTCGCAGACGTAAGCCCTAATCACCAGCTTAGCATTGTCATGGTAACCAGACACACACACACACACGCCAAGGCCAAATGCATATCCCACGTCTTGTAACATCCACAAGAAGCACAATTGATATAATCTTCCTCTGAATCCTAGATCGCTTGAAATTTTTGAAAATTCCTCCGAAAAACATGTAATTCCTCTCCTCCTCCATGTGAATACATCCGGCCCCTCGCAGATGTATAGAGATGGAACACGAAAATCCGTATACTTCAAGCAAAAATTGTCGTGGAAAAACAAATCAACACAAAAAACTCCAATTACCAAACATCTTTTAGAAATTAGAAAGCCTAAAATAGTTGCATATAGGAGAAAATTGATGTCAAACTCAACATGGAAGAAGATAGATTTCTTGTGAATCATAAACAATTTGCTTAATCACTTGATCTTAGGGATGAGATTATAATGTTGTTAGGTTGACATTTACACTGCAAGGAATATTCAAATACAACTTCACATATTTTCATCATGTATGCTGTCATTCCAGATAAAATGTACTGACATGCCATCAATTTTTTCCATTAAAGGCGATTGGTTAAATCCCTAACAATTGAGATCAAGAGGATGTAAAAGAAGATTCACCTGATCCAGGATAGAAACGATTAAGCAGTATAGTAAGTACAACTTATAGACAAATCCCTAACAATGAAGATGCGAGAAGCTTAGCCTCAACACTCAACAATATGAAACTTCTGTAAAGAGGATCTTGCACATGTTTTTTTAAATCATAAGCAATTATGAATGATGTTGAAATCTCAATAGAAGTTAGACTAACCTTGGCAAATACACTTTTGATAATAAATCGAGAAGTTGAATGGTGTTGATTTTTTATCCGCAACATGAAGTAAAGACATGAATTTTTTTCTCATCTAATGTGCATTGAGTTTAGCTGAGTTGCAACGTTTATCAGTGCACAGTCAGGAGTTCTCGGCTCAGCAGAGCCGCTCTGCAGAGGAGCAGGCTGTTGTTTGCCTATCAAAGTAAACCTAACTAACCAACTTAGTATAGCAGGAAAGCAAGGGTCGAATCCCAAGAGAATCAAGTATTCTGTTCTTAAGCATGTAATGACTACCAACAAACGAACCAAAGGGGGGGGGGGAGTTGTTGTTCTAAAGCTAACGACAAATAAGAGTAACAAGTAGAAGGAATTGTGGTAATATATTTGGGAAAGCGTTTCACCTAACAAATATCCACATAATGACATGCAAGGTTGTTCATAGATATCTCTAATTCATACAATCTATCGTTGTTCCTATTCCTGTTCAGACATAGATATCAGCGCAACCCGCCTTGATATAACTTTCTATTAAGCAAATATGAAGACCTTCACGACTCAATTCAATAGAAGCATTAAGCAAAGGAATATAGTAGGATACATGCAATTCAGACAACCCGTCAGACAAGCATGCAATCAATTCTCATTCACAAGTAGACATTGCGACCCGCTCATGTAAACTTGTGTTTGCTACTAGATAAAGAACTCTGACCCAGAATTACCAAATCCTAGCACTATGAACAATATCAATAAACCTAGATGATCAGGCTAGATAAATCAATACGACTCAATAAGATTAAAAGCATGAAAATCAATACAATCTGATAGAAAGGGAAATAGAGTTTAGAATCTCACAACCAAACAGCCAAAGGCTTCAATCGTCAGGCAAAACAAATGGAAATTAGTTCTTCGCAGACATGGAGGCAAAAACTAGGGTTCTTCAAAAGAGTAAACGTAAACTAAAACTAGATGTCTTTAGGCTTTTAAACCTAAAATAATAAATCTGAAAACAACATAAAAAGAAATAATTCGGAACAAAACAAAATAAGGAAATACAAGAAAACTCGGAGACAAATCCGGCCTTCAGGAAGAAATCCGCGGGCGCGGAAAATGGGTCAACCCGCGGCATCAACACTTGGGCAATTCTGATTCCTCTTCCGCTGACTGGCCGCTGGCGCGTACTCTGTCTTCTGGTCCAATCCGCGTGCGCCGATATGTGAATGGTCTGTGGCTTACCCGCGGAAATCACTTCTGCAACTTCTTCTTCACTTCCTTCGTCTTCTAACTTGGTTTCTTTGAAAGACGTCTTCATATTTCTTCATCATTCACTACTACTTATCTTCAACTCCGGATCACATAATTACATATGAAATAGCTCCTAAACGATCCTAAACTAAGCTAATAACCACTAGTTAATGTGTATGAAATATTGTCTATCAAATTCTCCATACTTAGACCTTGCTCGTCTCTGAGTAAGCTAAAGTAAACCTACTCCTCAATATAGTACACAAAGGTCTCAGGAAGCAAAAGGGAACTCGTCTAGTGATTACAACTTAACAACACCAACATCATCCAAATCCTCAAAACAACAACTATAGCAACATCAAAGTAATACAAGTGATATAGCAATAAACACATAGCCTCTTCTACTTCTTATAACTCCCAATTGCAAGTGGTCCTACTCGAAATCCTCATATTCTCCATCTTCTTATGTCTTCCAACGCCAAATAAGCAAAAGTCCTAAATCACTCTATTTTTTTTATTCAACTCATCTTGCTTAGGCGCCCTCTCGGGTTTTCATCCTAACCACTCAATAATTATTTCAGGCTCACCAAAACTCACATCACTCGAAACCTCTTTTTACCCCAGCCTAGTACTGGTCCAGGTTACCTGCTTGTTGCATAGATCTTGCTATCCCAGGATTTTTCTGCCTTTTTTCTATTTTTTGGCTTTTTCGATTTTTTCATTTTTTTTATAATAATACCAATCCGAAAATTAAAACTGAAATCTAAACTGTCAAATGAAACACTCCTAAAACACACTCAAACAAACAAGCAAAAACAAAAACAAACAGCAATCTAACAACCCTTACAAGTAATATCTCTCCCCCATACTTGAATTATGCATTGTCCCAATGATATAGCTAAGAACTGAAAAATGTAAGGGGAAGAAGATTAAAACTCACTGAGGTGGTGGAGGGGGGTATGGCCAGCGTCCAAAGAATTCCAGCTGTTGAGCCTGAAACTTTAACTGCTGCTGCTGAAACTATAACTGTTGTTGCTGCATGGCCTCTAACTGCCTCTTCGTCTCAGCCTGACTCTCCTCTAGACGCTCCTGTCTAACAACCATAACATCAATTTCTAAATGGTCGGCTACGGATATCAAATCAAAAAGAGGAGTGCAATCAACGTTCCTCAGCTGGTCTAATACAATGACAACAATACATTACATGGTTTCAGATTTTTGAACATTAGTGTGAAACATATAACATCTAGCTTACATCAAGTTAAATATAAACTTAATAACTAAAAATATAACAAATATGTAATTGCTCGCCAATTAGCTTTGAGAGGCACAATTCAAATTCTGGATTAGGAAGCACATTGTTGCACTTAAAATCAATTAATGAATGTAGCAAAATAGTAAATGCAATTATTGAAATATACATCACCTATAGTTTGATCAACTTCATTAGCTCCAATGTGAAAGATCACAAAATGCACAACAATTTAGAGCTGGAGGGGGACAATTTAATATCACATATTAAAAGACAACACATAAACAACTGATTCTTTTGAAATAATAAGATGACAACATCCAGGTCGTGAAAATGAACCATAAGCATATGTGACATTATCTATGAGATTAACATAGGGTCACCAAAACATCCAATGAAGAAGATAAAGTTTAGGGTGAGGAGATGATATAAAGATTTATAATTATTACATGTGTCAGAAGAAGAAGAAGAAGAAGAAGAAGAAGAAGAAGTCGACAAGGACTCGAGGAGTCAACATCTCAGGGAAGCTTTCTTTACTCCTTCATCCTTTGATTTGTCTTTTTCACCTTCTTGGGTGTATTATCATAGTAGTAGCAAGTCATACTTTCCGCAACGTGTTATATAGCATAGACTTTCTTGCTTAATCTTGAATGTCTATTATTTTGACAGTGATATAATAAAGCATATACATAGACATAAAAAGAAAAGTATAACATATACATGCTTGTTTTTCTAAGATCTGCATATTGGCCTCAAAGTAGATTTCCATGTCTTTCGTGATTATGTTGCAAATGATTGGTCTACTTTCAATCACTATCATCTTCCTTTTAAAGACAAGTCATATAAGTTGCATTCAAGTCCTATTGATGTTTTCATATCCTTGTGTGCTTATTATGTTATTGCTAGCGTGATTAGGCACCCAATTGGGTATAGGAAGAAAAGCGTACTATGGGGTTTTACCACGACAAATTTACCCCGGTTATACGTCAACCGTGGTATTTAGAAAACACATCTGTTATCTGACAAACCGAGGTAATTGTGTTGACAAATTATCTCGGTTGTTTCTGAATCCTTGTATTTAGTACGGTAGTCCACAAAACCGTGGTAATTAAGTTAACAAATTACTGAATCCTTGTATTCGCCACGATTATCTTATAACTGTGGTAACTGTATATGATATTTTAATTCGTTTCTTATATATCCGCCTTCGAAGAAAGAGGTAAGGGTTAAATTAAATTCTAAAACAATCCCTAGCTTATCAACCCGACCTCTTCTCTCTTCCCGACCGCCCCCAATGTAATCATCTAAAACATAATCAATCTCTCCTCTCACGCAACACGAACTTCTTCTTTCCTACCTGCTTCACAACTTCGGCAATTCTAAGCTCAGACGAATTTTTTCCGATCGGCCGCGGTTTCCGGTGAGGTTTCTAGCAATTCGTTGTTGTGAAATTTGTCACTATTTTCTTTCACTTTTCTCCTCCGATTTGGAGGGGGACTTTCAATTCGCTTCTCCTGTGCTGGGAATGAAGCATGAGGTTTAGGGTTCTAATGCCTGTTTTCCCTTTTTTCATTCGTTGTTTACGCTTCTGCAACAACCTCTTCTTCAACAAGCTCCACTCCTCTTTGCTCGCCACTGCCAGAGCTTTCTCTTCCTCCAATGAGGTCTAGGGTTCCAATGCCTGTTTTCCCTTTTTTCATTCGTTGTTTGCGCTTTTGCAACAACCTCTTCTCCAACAAGCTCCACTCCTCTTCGCTCGCCACTGCCAGAGCTTTCTCTTCTTCCAATGGCGGTTCTCGCTCAAACTCCTCCCATGGTTTGTGTTTTTCTCTTTTTCATTTGATGTGATTTGGGGTGGTTTTGTGCCCGTAATTGTTATAGTCTTGTTGTTGTGGGTTTAGGGAGTTCATTTGTAGGGCCATGGTTCACTGCTGCCACTATACTCATGCTTGGTGCTCTTCATGTCCGTCGCCTCTATGAAGAAAACAAGGTTATTTCACTGCCCCTGCTTCTCCATTATACTACTGCAATTTTGTCATATATGTTGAATATTTGCAAGTCTGTGGTGTTGATTAGAGGATGCATCTAGATGAGAACTTAAATCTACAAAATAGAATGGATGTCTATATTCACTAAGATGTTGATTTAGTCACCTATCACTGTTTTGAAGGTTGCAAAACACAATATTAGGGGTACTAGACCCTACATGTGAAGTGCAAAGAGAAATCTGCCTTATTTGATTCATATCAGTTCCCTATATAAACAGTATCATGAGGTTTGTTTTACTTCTCATAATCCTAAACTATAATTTGATTTATATCGATTCCATTTATATACATATGAAGATACGATAAGGAAAAACTGAACTGAGTCTGTAAATTTAATTAAATAGATAAGAAACTAAAGCTCTTACTTAAAAACTTCTGAAAGATGCAAATGGATTGAAATATTTGTTTTTTTTTGTTATTAAATGGATTGAAATATTTGAAAGTGAGAAAAGGAAACAACTTCATCTCTTACCTAAGTAAAAAAAATGTGAAAAGAAGAAGGAAATATAGGATATATGAAAGAGAGGAGATGCCTCTTGGACTAGATAGCCTGAAGCTTTACTTTTGTGTGGCACTTGATTTTGTCTAGGCAGGATTCACATGCCTATACCGAGCAAGGTGTTTGGCTTGTGTGCCTTGAACCTAAAGTATGGGCACACTATGGTCTACTTTGATTCACACTAGTGTTTGTTTGTTAATTGATGCTCTTTTATGTTTTAAAATATATATAATGTTGCCTCTGTTATTGCTTCGTTTTCTTTTAATATTTGATGTTCTTGAAGATGCTAGTGCCAAAACCTTGACGTGTCTGATATATATGTGCTGGAGTTTCAATGTGCATGTACCACTTTCTTGTGCTTTATAAGTGGCTAATTGTAATTTCAGTTGATTAATTGTATCACTTGATCGTGTTTTAGTTTGGTTAGTAATAAAATTATTAGAGTGTGAGTGGTAGATATCATGCACAAAGTATGTGGTCTATTCACGAGTTAATGGGAAAGTCGATGGTATTCAGCTCAATAGTTTGATTATAGATTATTTCTTGAATTTCTTCTTATTTTCTGTAAACCGCTTCAAAGATTGTTATGTGAGTGGTGAGTCGCTAATTGCTGCCTTTAGCACTTGTTATAAGATTGAAAGGTATGATGGATCCATAATGTGTGAGGCTAGGGTGATGATAATTCACTTGAGAGTGTTAAACTCATAGTGGATAAGAAGATGGACGTGGGACAAAAACATGTAGGTGGTTTGGATAAGAAATCAGTGAAGGAGAAGCCTAAGAAAAATGTTACAAAGTTTACACTGCTGAGTAAAGTGACAAGACCATATCTTCATCTTTTCCTAATGATATTTGATTTCAAGATAATTGGCAAATTGGCAAGAATTTCATCAAGTAATCCAGCTGGAACAACATGCAGTGTCATATTTTCAGTCCTGTAATCTTAAAATTTATCTGAAAACAATTCTTAATGAGCCAGATCCCGACTTCTCAGGTGATCGATTATCTCCCTCCCTCCCTCCCTCTTCTATACATATTAAAGATTTAAGAGAACTCAAGTGAGGTGCTAAAATTGAATTTGTTCGGTATGTATGTTGTAGCATGGACGTGGACCAGGTTTTCATTATCCACGTATGGGAAATGATTCAGGATGACAAGGCATGACAAGGGAAGTTTGCAATGGATGGTGATGACCCGACGCTAGAACTCGGTTGAAGGTACTTTCATTTAGCTGTCAATAATTAACATATGAAACTTATAATATCGTCCATACAAACTATAATCGATGGAAAGAACATTAATTATGCTTTGCCTCATGCAATCTTATAATATCGTCCATACATGTACTTTGACGTAACTAGGGGTGGGCACGGGTGGTTAACCGGTGTTTCAGTTAACCGGTCTTTCGGTTAGTGATTTAGGCATATCGTAAACCGTACCGTTAACGTCGGTGAACCATATATCGGTTAACCATCGGTTTTGGTACGGTTAATCGGTAAATCAAATAACCATAATATTAGTTTCATAATATTAAAATACTTAAAACTGTAATTTTTTTGTTGCAAAAACTGTAATTAACATACTTAAATAACGACATCACTTGCATTAACTGTAATTAAAAAACAATAAAACATAACAATAGCATAGCTTAACATTATCTTCCCAACAAAAGCTAATAAAAAACTTAATAACAACATAAATTGTCTTGCAATTCCCTGCAAACAAAAACCCAACAATAAAACAAATTTGCATGCTTCTTTAAACAAGAAGCTAATCAACTATCATAAACAATGGTTGCTCCACCGTCAAATTCTTCATGCCTATAATTAAATAAAATAGTGTAAAATAGGCATGTCATTCCAACTGTGAAAATGAATAACAAAAATCAAATAAAAAATTATATATATAGTTTACTAACCTTCTTCTAGCCCTTCTAAGTCAAGCAAGTTTTCTTTAATGGAAAAATAGCCATCAGATTTGGCTAGCCAATCTTGGGCTAGCCAAGTTTAAGCAGTGTTTGTTTTAAAGCTTTATTAATAAATATCATAGTAAAAGGGAATGTGAGAGTGTGAGAGTGTGAGTCCGAGATCGTGAGATTGCAAAGTAATTTGATCTTTTGCCTTTCCTTTTTTATTTCTTATGTTAAATTAAAACTAGAAGCAGATACTTAAATCTATTACACTAAGCTTATTTAGTTATATAGTTCTAACTAGCCTAGTTCCCGCACCATGCGCGGGGTTATATAACTCGATATAGTTAATAAGTAGTACGGCGTATTATGTAATATATAATTTTATATGAAAATAAGTTGATATCATAGGTCAATTTTTAACAAATTTAAATAAATTGATTTCAACATATATAAAAATATATAATTTAAAACACTACCATATTACAAAATAAAATTTTCTCTTATTTATTAAGAAATTAATCTTTTTGTGATATGTCATATCATAAAAATAAAATTATAAATTTGTAAAATAACATAATAGGATATTGGGAGGTCAAAATCGAAAAAATTAACACATAAAAATCTTTTTGTAATATGAAAGATCTTAAGCAATCTTTTTGTGATATTTTTTCACACGATTTTCCAAATTTAATCAATTTGTTTAAGAAAACTACAATAAATTGTAAAAAATCGTGACCAATGAAATTTAATCTTTTTGTGGATGACCTGAATGAAGAGTATGCCATGTGGCATAGCTAGAATCGGAGAAAAGTGTTTTTCTTTAGTAGTTATTAACTGAAAACCGTAACCGAACCGAATAACCGTAAAATGTTTCGGTTGGTTAACCGTGACCGTAAGTCGGTCTTTGTTCGGTACGGTTAACCAAGAATTTAATCGGTTTTTCGGTACGTTTTTTCGGTTACGGTGTTTTGTGCCCACCCCTAGACGTAACATATCCACTTCCATATTTGATTTGTTTGCGATTCCTGGCTTTGTTGATGGTGCCATGGAGAATTATGGTTTGGTCACATATTGGGAGATTACATTATGCAGTTGCTGACAAGCAGAGGGTTACTAATTCTGTCCTTCAATGCATATTAGAAATTTGACTAAATCACTTTGTTGATGCTGCCATGGAGAACTTTTGGCAAGGTTGCAATTGTTGATGCACATGAACTGGCTCATCAAGGTTGCAAATGTTCCGCAACTGATGAACGAGGGTTTTGCTAGATGTGTATTTTTCTCTACACTTATTTGTCTTAAATAGATCAAGATGTATATATTTATTTGCATATATTTGATGTGTAATGATGCACTTCATGTGTCATATTGGGCATTTGTTGACTTGTTCAAATCTGGACTGAGTTTCTTGTCTCAACTACTTTTGGTTATGTTTGTAAAGAATAATGCAACATTTTGAATTTATGAAAATCTGTAATATTGATTTATGATATATTTGTATTATCAAGAAATTTTTATTATAAGATCAAGTGTGGTTTGTATTACAAATAAGGTGGTGCAATTTTAACACGGTCTAACAATTCATGTGAATATCATTGTACTGCGTTCTAAATTATTTACGGAGAAAAACACCGCATCCATTTTTTTATAACTGGCACCCGCCTTGGGCGCATCCCGGATGCGTCCAAAACATTTTAAAAAAAATCCGGTTTAGTTTTGGGCGCACCCAGCTTAAACCGGATTTTTTAAACTTTTGACGGCAAAATTTTTTTTTTTTTTTCTTGGGCGCAGCTAGGTTGCGCCCAAGAATGACCCGGTTCAAAAAAAAAAATTGAACGCACCCGGGATGCGCCCAAGACGGGTGTCAGTTATAAAAAAATGAGTGCGGGGTTAAACATCCATTATTTATAGTAGCTTATTTACCTCGGCTGTGAGATTTACCATGGTTCATGTGAATGTCTTTGGGCTCATTTTTGAATATATGTCCGTTTGAGGATTATCTTTCATGTTTCCAAAACTGTGGCCCGTTTGAGGATTATCCGTCTCTCTACTCCTGAAGTGGAGTATGAACTGATTTGGGCTCCGACGAAAGATGAGAATTTCACATTTCAATCGGCTTATCATCGGTTACTTTAAGCTGAGATACGAAAGGAGTTGTAGGGATGTCCAACCCCTGTGCCTCAAGAGGCGATTTGGAAAAAGTTGTGGAAAATTAATTCAGCTCCAAAAGTTAAATATTTTGTTTGGAGAGCCTGTAGGAATATTCTCAAATTTTTTGATGCACATCCTTTGAAAAAGTGATGCACATATACAATTTTTACCTGAATTTTTTTCAGTTTCTGAATAAATTAATGTTCAAAAAAATTTGAATGTTCTTCAAATTTTTGATGTTTTAAGTTTGTCAACGAATGTGCACCAAATTAATACTAAATGTTCACCAATTTACTACTAATGTGCATCATTCTCACGTTCGTATTTTAAAAGTTATTCTCACTCGACACTTTCTCAAACTAAAATATAGGGCCCCGAAATTTTTAGGGCCCTGTTCGGTCACCCACTCTTAACACCCTAATGCCCGGCCATGGTTAAACTCAATATGATGAAGAGACATGTTGTGTTGGATCCTTTTTGCTCTTGTTGTGGCATAACTGAATCAATCTTCCATGCTCTCTTTGAATGCACTTCAACTCAAAAAGTATCAGGAGGTGTGGCATGATAAATAAATCTTTCATTGGCTTCTTTGATTCAACTGCCAAATTTCTGACAGGAACCGACCTTGAGTTGTGGGTAGTCTTGGCATGGCGAATTTGGTCTGCCCGCAACAAGAGAGTTTTCAAGGGCTTGATGATGCACCCTGCTGAAACTTTTAAAGATGTCAAACTGTTTAAAGAAGACTTTCAGATTGTCTATCCCAAATTTCTAAATTGTGCAACCTAGGAGTTGGAGAGGTTCTCTGGGTGTTATTCTTGCAAATCTCCGCAGCCTTCAATCCCAACATTCTAATTGCTTGTGGCATCATGTTCGTAGCAAGCAAACTTGGTGGCCCATCATTTAGCTAATCTACTCGTTAACATTATTTTCAATTTGTTTCCTGTTTTCTTTTCTACTGCGCAGAAATTACGTTTATTGATGTTAATACTTAAATGAAGTTGGTGTTGGAATCTCAAAAAAGATAGGTTGGGGTTAGGCCAACCTTGCTAAATGGACGGCTTCATCCGGCCCAAACCCTAGTTTAAAAGATGTAATGCGTATTCACCTTTTTATTATCGCTCGATTTCGTTTCATAACACTTCATCCATTCCAAACCGCATCGAATCAGTCAGCTCCGGCCAAGTTCGATGGACCAATTTTGCTTTGGAATTTTTGGACCGGTCCGGTCCGCCCCCTTATAGTGTTATACCCTAGTTACTCGTACTTCGTTTTCCCTTCTCTTTCGTCGCTTGAATCTGTGTTATTTTCTTGCTCCCCTCCTCTCTCCGTTCCGCGGCGAAGTAGCCATCAATCAGCCATGAAGTTGGATGTAAATATGCTTAGACACCTCTCTAAGGATGATTTTAGGGTTCTCACCGCCGTTGAGCTTGGCATGCGCAATGTTCGTACTCTCTCTCTTTCTCCTATGCCTCAACTTGATTATGTTTTTTTCATTCTAAATTTTCTAAAATTATGAATAAATGAATCAATTTCAGCATGAAATCGTCCCCGCCGAACTCATAGGCCGAATCGCTTCTCTCAAGTACCCATCTCATTCTTTTCACTCTTGCACTTTGTTTTCTCAATTTTTCAACTTTTTTTAATAATCGGGCTTCGGGATTGATACTTGGCTGTAAATTTAGACATGGAGGAGCTTACAAGGTGCTGAAGAACCTTCTCAAGTACAAGCTCGTGCACCATGACTCCACTCGTTGTCAGTGACTGCCTTTTTTGTTTCCCTTCATGTTCTCTTATATGTCTTACAGGTTACCTAACTTGCTTCCGGTATTTTACTTTTCAGATGACGGGTACCGGTTAACATACCTTGGCTATGATTTCCTTGCAATTAAAACTCTTGTAAATCGTGGGGTATTCAGTTCTGTTGGGCGTCAACTTGGAGTTGGGAAAGAATCTGGTAAGTGTCTCAGTGTAATGTAGTGTTTTTGCAATAGACATGGAAGCGATCTGACTTTGTCGGCCTTTTGTCTTTTAAGATATATTTGAGGTTGCTAATGAAGATGGGACAATAATGGCGATGAAGCTGCACAGGCTGGGCAGAGTTTCCTTCAGGGCAGTCAAGTCTAAACGTGACTACTTGAAACACAGGAGCAGCTTTAACTGGTTATATTTATCACGACTTGCTGCCCTGAAAGAGTTTGCTTTTATGAAGGTGGGTTGTTTATTGCCTATTTCAAATTTGGAGCTTATCAGTTTGTCTGCAGAAACATTTTGGTGTTTTTGAGACTGACAGGGAATTTTTTGGTCCTTTATAGGCGCTGCAAGAGCATGAGTTTCCTGTACCTAATGCAATTGACTGCAACCGCCATTGTGTGATCATGTCGCTTGTCCCAGGCTATCCCCTTGTGCAGGTGAAGCAGTTACAGAACCCAGATGTTGTTTTTGAAACTATACTTGGTTTAGTTGTTCGTCTAGCTGAGCATGGGCTTATTCATTGTGACTTTAATGAGTTCAACATCATGGTTGATGAGGATGAGAAGGTAACCATGATTGACTTCCCCCAAATGGTGTCAGTTTCTCACTACAATGCGCAAATGTATGGAATGCAATTTTTTTTTCATCTGAATCTTGTTTATTTTGATTATTGTAAGTTAAATCATCCAAGATATAATCTGATATGTCTGTTCTACGTAGGTATTTTGATCGTGATGTTGAATGTGTCTTCAAGTTCTTCAGAAAGAGGTATATTATGCTACCTGGAAATGTTGCTTCTTATATTTAATTCTTTTGATGTCTTGTAAACATCTTTTTAGTAATTAATTTGTATTTCTCTATTTGAGTATTCTTCTTAACAAGTATTTCACGACCTATCACATAAAAAAAATCAATCTATCATAAATTAGTAACGATAGTCAAACAACCTTATTTATCCACTTTCGGAAAGGAAACTCTTGAGGAACGGTTTTTTAATGTAAAACCTAAATTTGGAAGAAAAAAAAACTATTCCCAAAATTGCAATGGTAAAACCCTTTTAAAAAGATTGATTAGTGACTGAATAATACTATTACTAAATGTGGTAGAAAAAACCTTAGTCGAATATATCCTAGTTTTAATAGCTTGTCAGCGTGACTTTTGCTTCTTTGGATCATGCAGTTTGGAATTTGTATCTAGGCTTTAATATGAATTTGGAAATTTCCATGACTTTGTTGATTTTCATACCATTGTTTTGGATAAAAAGGACTTTTTCCTGACAATTTGTAAGTGGAGAAATAACATTGTGAGGCTGTGTTACACTAGGCACATCAAAATCTTGTTTATGCTATAGTGCACTATGCAAGGACATACATGTCATACTATGTATACTTTATACCAACTTACATCATAGCATAGTTTCTTGTTTGAGTATATTCTATTTCCTTAAATAAGTGACATATTAATCTCCAGATTCCACCTCACTCCTCAAGAGCAGCGGGATGGATCTGAGATTGATGGAGATGATGATGCTAGACCATGCTTTTCCTCTATCTCCAAGGATGCAGGTTTCCTAGATAAGGAACTTGCTGCGAGTGGGTTTACTAAGAAAGATCAGGATGAAATGGAAAAGGTAAGCTGGTTTATTTTTCAATTTTTTGGGGTTTATAAAGCCTTGCATAATCAACACTAGCATTTCAGTATACATTCATGTGTCCCTAAAAGATGAACTCTTCAATATAAATTTGATACAAGTTATAAGTCTTATCATTATCTTTTCATCTCTCATGTTCTGCTAACTTGTTTTGTATCATTGACTCTTGATAATAAAGCAATATTCGTAGCTTTTTTATTTTTGTGGTTACTAACTAGAGTAAATCATTAGGATTATAAGTTTGCAAAAGTAATTTGTATAATTATCCGTTAAGCAGCTGGCCTATCAATGCTGCAAAAAAGATTTATAACTATGAAACATTTGGTTTAGGTTATGCCAGTGATTTGAAATTACTTTAAGATGTGTTTGCAGTTAGATCTTCTATTTGAAGTCTTATGCATCTTTTTTTTATGGCCAAACAAAGTTCTTCAAGAGTAAAAATCTTCTATTTGATGTGCTGCATGTATCTTAACCTTCAATTCTAGGTCCACCTGTGTTCTGTCTACACTCTACATCCTTTCCTAATCCAGTCTTGTTACTTGAATATTGTTTCTTAATGTTTCATAATTAAGTCTTGGGGTTAGGAGATGTACTATTTCATCATAATTTTTAATCAGTGGAGAGATGTACCATTTTCTCTCTAAATTATGTTGGAACAATGTCTTTGCTCCCACATTCTTGTGGATTTGTTTTCTTCCATCTGGAGTCTTTATTGTACCTGCTGCTGATAGACATTTGTTAATGTCTGCAGATCATTGACGTTGAGAATGATGACAATATGGGCTCTTCTGATGAAGATAACACAGATGAAGATTCAAACTCTGATGAAAAGCCTTCTGAGCTTACCTTGGAGCAAGAATCAAACACTGAGAATCTCAATTCATTGAGTTTGTCTGATCAGGTTTTCTCTTAGTTCTGTTCCTCCAAGAATATGCTTGCTCTACACTTCACTAGATTTGCTGTTAAAAATTTTGTAAAATTAATTCCATTGATCCAAAGCAAAATAATTCATAATATTCCTTTGTCCCTTTTTATATTTATGGTAGCGGAGGATATGGGGAATTTCATGAGTGTTTGCTGTTTGCCCTTTTTCCATATTGGTAAATTTACAAGCTCATTTTGTAAGGTGGATGAATTATCATCAATTATACTAAACATATTTTTTGATGAAGGTCATTTGAAAAATAACTATAGTTCTATAACTCGGACCAATGTCAAACTTGGTTTTTCCTTGCTTCTTACCTACATTGTCATCATCTACCATTCTACTTTATTTACAAATAGAGTACTTACATTTTGCTTCTCTTATTTATTTATTTTCAAAATCTTACAGATCAGGTTTATAATGGATGTCCACTGTACCTTCTCTTTTACATACCTGTATAATCTTGGTGTTTGGATCCTGCTCTAAGTAGAAATGAGCCATATGGCTAAGGCTCTATAACTTCTATAAGTAGGTCTGGAAAGATATATACCTTAAAAATTCGAAAATAGAAAATTCACTCTGTTGCCTATCATTCACTTAAAACTGTTAACATATGTAGCGCATCCTCTTTACTTTTTTTTCCACGTTGACAGGATAAGAACAGCAATTTAGTGCAGGATCAAGTACTTTCAACATCTGATCAATGTGGTGGTGACCATGAGACAGAAGATGCAATTGACGAGGTATGATGAGATATATCTGTTCTTGTTCTCTATATGACGACGTCTATTGATCACGTTTTCTGAAAATGGGTTTTCTGTCTCCCTACTTTTGCTGTTAATATTCCGATCTAAATTTTTTTTTAATACTAGTATCTTCGAGGAGTCTTGTTCAGTTTTCATTGTAGTTCATTCTTCAGAAATACTTATTACCAACATTCATTTAGATATAAAGATTTTCTATTTTTTATTATCTGATTTTTAAAATCGGGAATCATTGGAGTATTGGTTGTTGCAGGACGAAGGTAGTGATGAAGATGGTGATGATGGTGACCTGACGAAACGGCTGAGCAAGCAGAGACGAAGGGCGATCGCAGCAGCTCACGGGAAAAGGAGGACGACCACATCTAGGAATTCGTACAAAGACAAGGGGGGCAAATCCTCAAATAACTCAAAGGTTCAAAAGCAGCTATCTGGCTGGTAAAAGAACACACATTGAGGTAGAGATTACTTGATAATGGACAAGTCAGGCCATAGCCTATGCTATTATCTATTTTCTCTTGCTTCCATGATATCTTTGGTGGTTTTTGTAGCATCTAGTCAAAACTAAAATATTGATACAAATGAAAGTTATATAGGGCCTTGGTTTTCCAAGATTGTAAGCATTATGTGTTTGAGCCTTCAAATTTTGGACTCGATTCATTCGTAGCATCAGCCCAGGCCGATGATAGCTCATTTTTTTGTCTGTCTATTAAATGATACAGTGTCTCTTTTGCTTGGGAAACCAATTTGGGTTTTTACGTCTTATGATGATTCTGTTGCATAATTGCATATTGAAAATATGGGTGCAAATATCCTACATTTATGCATCAAATTACTAAAATAAACTTTTTTCTCAATATCCATTTAAGGGTAAGATAGTTTAAAAAACATTTTCCTAATTAAAAAGAAAAGACTAATTCTAATTTAGTTTATTTTTATGTTTTATGAAAAATATTATTTTATTATATTTTAAAAATAAGGAAAAAGAAAATGATATGATATGATAAATCAGAAAAAATATACTCCCTCCGTCTCATAATATAATTCCTCTTTCACTTTTCACATTTGCAGAGACACGTTTTGTATCGTTAATCTCTCTAATTATATGTTAATAAAAAATTCTAAAATTTTGATATGTTAAAGTACTCATCAAGACGAATCAAACAAGACCCCATATAACTATGTTTGTTCTTGCATAAAAATTATACGACAAAATATATTAAAAAGTGAATAGTGTTAAAAATGAAACAGGAATTATATACCGGGACGGAGAGTAGGCAAAAAGGCAAAAACCCAATAACCTCTCTATAAACGTTTGTACTTTTCTGTAAACATTTGAAATGCCTAATTAACCCAAATTACGAAAAAATGAAATTTGAAATGCTTTTGCAGGGAATCAAATCTCTCTGTAAAGTGTAAACGTTTGTACTTTTATGTAAACATTTGTTTAGCTTAAGCTTAATTAACCCAACAACCCAATATTTGTGTCGTTAAACTAAACCCAAAAACTATTCAACTTCTTCTTACTCTCTTTTCTCCCATTTCTCCCCGATTTCTTCCCCCACACTGGTGAAACCGCTCGGAATCTCTCTCTCTCTCTCTCTGTTTCACTGAGAAAACGAAAAGCTTTTTGCAATTTGGAGTGCAAGAAAATGGTTGTTTCCAGAGGTGCTACACCGCAGAGGAAGAGAAAGCGAGAGGCAAATGGAAAAAAACAAGGTCGAATAAAGAGAAGAAAAGCCCGTACGAAGAAAATCCCAAAATCCAAGGGTTTATCAAATACAAAAGAGAAAGATGAAGCTACATACTCCCAGAAAAAGGAAATCTTGTCTCTTCTGAAAAAATGGAGAAGTATGAAGCCTTTGGCTTTATAAGGGAAATGTAAGTGAAATTTGTGAAATTAGGTTTGTCAATTCGATTTAAATTGGTGCATTTAGGGTTCATAAATGAAGCATCTGCATGCCAATTTGAGAATGTAGGTATTGTTCAACCCTAATTGGAGTTAGGAGTAAAATATGAATTAATGACTTAGTGTTTAGGGTTATCCTGTCACCTTTTTTTTCTCAAAAGAGAGGTGACACTCTCATGGAAATTACATAAAAATGGGTTACCGGGGTAGCCCTCCCCATTACACCGTCTAACAAAAGATCAGAATTACAAGAAGAAGCATCTTTAAGCGAAGAATACTTAGAGAAAAAACTACAAGCAAAAGAAGCTAAGCAGTCGGCGACACGGTTTGCTTCACGAGAAACATGGCGAAGTTGGATGGACCAACTCCTACTGATGAAACCATGACAACGGAATGTCAGATTCATAAGGGGGTGATGGTGAAATGGAATGTCGGTGAGGAGGTCAATGATCGTAGTGGAATCCGACTCGAGAATCACCTGGCGAAAGCCTTTAGTCTTGTCCTGTCACCTATTTCTTTGTATTTTGACTTGTTAATTTTGTCTAGATTATGTGAATTTAGGGCTTTATGTGGAGATTGGTAGTTTTCCATGCCTGATGTGATTAAGGATTGCAATTTCTACATGTGTAGTTTGCATCCTGACGTGAAATATGCATCTTGACACCTCTCTAAATGTATGCTGACATGTTAATTTTATCTGGATTATGTGCATTTTGGGCTTCATGAAGGAATTATTTGGCTTGTAATTTGTGGAGATTGATAGTTTTTCATAAATGGTGTGATTAAGGATTTCAATTTCTATATGTGTAGTTTGCATTCTGACACCTCTCAAAATGTATCATGTCATGTGATTTATGCATCCTGACACATCTCTAAATGTATGTTGTCATGTGAATTTTGTCTAGGTTATGTATGCCTTCTACAAAGGAGACACTCTGTATGGAAGGATTAATATAAATTGTAGGAGTCCTACCTACGTGACATAGAGAACAAATTATCTTGTCAAAATTGCAGAAGAATACGTGGGAGCCTTTTTGGCAATGTGATCAAAATGGTGCGTCAAGTTACCTTTTCTTCTCAAATTGTGCACTCTATTTTGTTCAAGCAGTTACAATCTAAGAACAAGTGGGAGACCAAGTATGAGATTGGGGGTAAAGAGTTAACGTTCTCAATTAGAGAGTTTGCTTTGATTACCGGATTAAACTGTGTCCCACTCCTAAAAGAATGTGGCGGGAAAACAAGAAAGCAAGACAATCAAGTGATGGAGAAGTTTTTTGGGGGTCCTGCTGGTCCTAAGACCTCAGTTCAAGGCCTTTATGATAGGTATAAGGAGTACAACGTTCTAGATAACTACAAGTTCAAGTTAGCTTTGTTGTTGATAGTTGAAGAGATTTTTCTGGGAGGAGATAAGAAGCGTCTAGTCAATGTTGAACATGTCAAGCCGCTTGAAAACATTGACATGTTCAGGAACTATCCTTGAGAAGAGTTGCCTAAAAAGAGTTGCACATGTCACTTACCAAATCTCTGACAAGAAGAATGCAAATTGTGGAGAAGGTCTTGATACTCTTAGAAGATGCAAGGATACCATACATCATTCAAGGAATGCTAGTGATGTTTCAAGTATAGTAAGATATCCCTGACTGGTTATATACTGAAGGGTGATAGGATTTCTAATGTTTTTGTTTTTTGTATGTGTAGATGTGGATATGGGAGTCCAATATGCTTCAAGAATTAGTGAGTCAGAAATCCCTAGAGGTCTTCGTTGGGCTGCAAACCAATGCCCTGAACATGGAACACGAAAGTTGTCTTTTGGTGAAGAAGGTCTAGAGGTCATGTCTAATCTCATTCCTATTGAAGTTGAGAAGAGTTTGCTAACTGGTTGCAAATTCTCTGATGAAGTGAAGGACCCTTCTTTGACAAAATAACATTTGAGTTGTGTCAAAAATCAAGGACAACAACAAAGGTAAAGAACATACCAAGAAGCAATACCAATCCCAAGGACAAGCTAGTGGTGATGTAGGTCAACTTATGTATATCATCAGGAAGTTATACTTGAAGATTGACAAGTTGGAGAATGGTCTGTGTAAGAGGATTGATAGGCTAGAGAAGAAGAGTGTTGTTGTTGATGAGGAGATCTCTAAGAAGAGGATGAGGAAGAAGAGAGTAGTCAGGAAGGCTAAGCAAGAGGAAACTTCAGCTTCTGGTGAAGATAATGATGGAAGTGATGAGTACAAAGAGGAGTTTGAACGTTATGATTCTTTGGCAAGTGACAGTGAAGGTAGCAAAATTGAGTTTGAGTGAGTCTGGAGAAGTTCAATTTGAGACAACAAAGAGAGATGTTGAAGAAAGTGAATGTTCCGAGGTTTCAGGAAGTGATAGTGAGGAAGATGACATTGGAGGAAATGATGATGGTGCAGATGATGGAGGTGCGATAGAACCGAACAAGATGATTGTTGATAATGAGGTATGTAAACTTTGTATTGTTTAGTAAGATGTTTAGTGAATCATGACATGATATTTAGTGAAGCATCACGGAATGTTTAGTGAAGTATGACAAGATTTTTAGTGAAGCATGACAAGATAAGATTCAAAGTTTAAGTTTCCTCTGTTTTATAGATGTCCTCTTTCATTGCAGGAAAAATGACTTATTATTTACAATGAACCCCTATTTGTTTTAGGAAATAATGAAGTGTTCGAGGACGATGTTTTGCCACAGGACAATGTTGTTGAGGGAGATGATTTTGAAGAGCTGATTGAGGGTGATGGTGTGACACGGGAAAACGTTGGTGATTGTGTGCCTGAGATTTTGCAAGCCCTAAAGTAGTTGAAAATGAGGGTGATGGTGAGGAGCCAGTGGAGAATGTTGGTGGTGTCTTTATGAACATAAATGAGGAGTCTGTAAGCTCCAAATCAAGTGACATTGAGGTATGACACATTTCTGTTTTTTAGCAATAACTTAGTTTCTTTTGTGTCTAGTAAGTTAATGTTTTATGACATGATTTTTAGTGAAGCATGACAAGATATTTTAATATTTTGGTCATTGTTCTTTACAGGGGTGCAAGATTTTGAATTAATTGATGTTGGTAAGAAGTGAAGATTTGAGTCTAAAGCATCTTGGACACAAATCTCCAAAATTTAAATCTGTGAATCTCAGTCCTTATTAATTCTAAGATGATATTGCCCACTTAAGAATTTTTTGAAATTAAACTATTTTTTATCTATTAATATACTAACAATGTTGCAAATTGGGCCTCCAACGAACACCTTCTTCTTCGAATTTCTCTTTCTCCGTGATTTCACTAGCATCCATGGATCCATAGAGAAGTAACCCAAGTTTTAAATCTCAAACAACAACATATCAAAATTTTCAATTCATGCTACATGTTCAATCTTCTGAAATTAACATAAAAAAATCAACTTGAGTCATACAAAATAACATAATCGAAAACATATTTACTTGTTTATGCCATTTTGTAGTCGAAATCACAAAGGGGATGACTCAAAATTGATCGAACGAGGGAGGAAGGACCGGCGGTTAATGATTTGATTATTTTTTGCTCAAAATCGCTTGCAAACACGGTTTGATTTTATCACTTATGCCTTCAGATCTCGCAAATTGGATTAGGGTTAAAATTGTCTTTGGATGTTGAAAGAAAGTCGTGGAAAAAGAGCAGTGGCGTAAGCAAGATTTTAGTCGAGGACGGGCTAAATATTTTTTTTTACTAAAATCAGTAAATATATAAAATAGTTGAATTACAATAATATATTCGTTACAATGGCATTCTTCGAGCTGGCATTTCCTGAAACCGTACAATAATATCTTCAGTGTCAATAAAGCTTACTACGTCGCTCTCAATATATGAAAGCAAACAATCAAGCTATTGCAACAGGTAAAAGTAAAGCTAACTGCACCAGAAGATATACTTGGGAATAGACATGATGCTTCTTCGTGCTTACCAGAATCTTTGAGAGCTCACTAATATCTTTAAGGTTGGTAAATCGATGATCTGAGTGCACGCCAACAATATAACAAACAAGCTGTTGTTCAAGGATTATTATATTAGCAATCAATCTTGTGCGATAATCTTTCTGACTCTGATCAGAATGCTTAGACAGACAAACTTCTATATGTCGGTTATGATGCAACAAATCGTCACAAGCCTTCTGATAAGCGGTGTTTTACATACCGCAACTATGGATTATTAGCTAGTTTTGTATAGGATTATGTTACTTGTTCCTATGTAATCTGTATCATGGAGCTGTTCGAGAGAAGATTTACATACGAGATTCCAAGAGATGATACAAGCATTGGAAGCATTGAAGCATAAGGAAGAAGCTGCTGAAGACGAAGACGAAGACGAAGACTTGAAGAAATCAGCAATTCTGCCTCAGACAACAAGCCGCACCCGCGGGTATCAAGCCGCGCCCGCGGGTTTCATCCTCAGACAAGGATTCGGGAAAGCTAAAACCGCACCCGCGGCTATGAAGCCGCACCCGCGGTTCTCACTTTCAGCCAAACCATTCGAGAAAGATCAAGCCGCGCCCGCGGGTCTCAAGCCGCGCCCGCGGCCCTCTGCCATCCAGAGAAGCTGAAGAAATCCAAAACCGCGCCCGCGGCTCTCAACCCGCGGGTGCGGTTCCTCGACAGAAGAATCAAATTGATGTCTTTGCCATTTGAAGTAATTTGTGTTTAATTTTGTAACTTTCCATACGTTTTTTAGGACCTTAATTGGGCTGTTACATCAGCTAATACTATATAGGTAGTGGATGATCATTCTTGATCATCGAACCTTTGTTTTGCTTAAGTTTTTGGAAGAGTTTTCACAAACTTATGAGTTGCTAAAGTTCCTTTGTTTCACTTGGCGTTTGAAGCTTTTGGATTCAACAAGTTGTGAGTTTATCCTTTCCTTTTGTCTACTCTTTGATTGTCTCAACTCTCTTGTTTGTATTGTCGATGAACTAGATTTACTTCTTTAGATTGATCACCTAAGTTAGTTGTGTCTTGTTCATATTGCTAGAGTTTGATACTTCTAGTTGAATTATCATACTTGTTGTGTAGCACAATCTATTTGCATGAACTAGTTGTGATTGTTATTAGAAAAGAGAGTTGAGTACGTGTCGAGTATCCGACTAGTTGTCCATGATATTGCATGTATCTATCTATTCCTGAATGCATTGCTACTTTGTTATTGAATTTCGATAGTTTCGAGGTTATAATCGAGTAAGGGTTATTAGGACTAGTTGGACTAATAACTATTCAAGAACAGGAATTAGAACGATCACTTGAGAACTTGACATAAGGATAAAAAGGATTTTATGATCAACTTGTTAATCTAATTGTGGATAATCGCTAAGTGGAACACTTCGCTTAATCTTGTTAAAACCAAGTTGACATTCGATACTTCGTATCAAAACCACAAAACCCCCCCCCCCTTTTGGTTACGTTTATTGGTTAGTCATTGTGATAACTTAAGAATTTGATAAACTGATTCTCTTGGGATTCGACCCTTACTTGCGTACTATATTACTTAGTTTGCATGTTAGGATTACTTGACTTGGCACACGACAAATTCGCCTCGTCAAATTTGGCGCCGTTGCCGGGGAATCAAATTTTCTTATTTTTAAGTTCTTATTTTGACTAACTTTAGTGTTGACTAGTGAATGGTCAACACCCGTTCTACTAATCATCCTCTTTCTATTCTTGATTCAGAGATCGAGAGAACTTTTCATCGGAATCGAAGAGAGAACAGAGTCGGGACTGAGACAGTAGAAATGGCCGATCGAGAAGCTCTTGCTGAAGTGCAACGTCAATTGGCTGACATGCAGTTGGTCGTTAATGCTCAACGAGAGCTAATTGAGACAAGGCTACCAGGAGGTGGTGTTACTCGCACTTTGAGAGAGCGGCAAACACCGAACCTGACACAGCAACCTCAAGCTGTGGTTATTCCACCCCTTGCTCATGGGGTGACTTTCGAGCTCAAGTCGGGGGTGATCAATTTGCTCCCAAGTTTCCATGGTTTGGCTGGTGAGGATCCAATCATGCATCTGAACCAATTTCATGACATTTGCATGACAACCAAACCGCCAAATGTCACGGAAGAGCAGATTAAGATGAGAGCCTTCGGGTTCACTTTGAAGGATGGTGCTCGTTCTTGGTATTACCATTTGCCAACCGGTTCGGTTGATAATTGGGAAAAATTGCACAAGGTGTTCTTGAGCAAGTATTTTCCGGTGAAGAAGGCAAATGCTCTCAAGAAGGAGATAGCCCATGTCGAGCAAAGTGAAGACGAAACGCTCTATGACTACCTTGAACGCTTCAAGGGGTTGTGTGCTTCGTGCCCTTTTCATGGGTATGATACCGAGGATCTTGTGCTCTACATTTGCAATGGTCTCCTTAACCAAGAAAGGAGGATGATTGATGCTGCGTGTGGTGGGAATATTCTCAACATGACGCCGGAGGATGCCATGGAGAAATTGCAAGATATGGCTGAGAGCACAAGAAGTTTTGGTAGGATATACACCAAAAAGGGAGTGCATGCAGCAAGTTCAGGGGATCCCGCTCTTGTAGCTGAGCTTGTAGAGTTGAAGAAGATGGTCTCCCAGCTGCAAAAAGGACAACAACAACAAGTAAAGGTATGTGGTATTTGTTCTGACCCTGCTCATTTTACAGATAAATGCCCTGAGCTTGAAAGTAAAGATGTTGCTGATGTCAATGCTGCTGCTGGTGGGTATGGACCCCCACGACCTCGAGGTGATCAACAAAATAACTACAACCCGAGGTATAGAGATCATCCCAATTTTCGGTGGCGTGATCCAAATGAGCCCCAACAACAAGCTCAAGGCCCTCGACCCAATGCTGGACCATCTACTGCGGAGCTGCTGAGATCCTTGACTCAACACTTCACAACTCATGTTCAAACGACTGAGTCGAGCATCAAGAACATGGAGAAGCAAATTGGGCAGTTGGCTGAAGTTGTTACCACCATTGCACAACAAAATTCCAATTCTCTACCGTCCCAAACGGTGGTGAATCCAACCAGAAATGTGAGTGCAGTGACAACAAGAAGTGGTAAGACTTTGGGGGAAACCAAAAAGCTTGTCGAGGCTTCGGCAGAAAAACTAGATTCTGAGGACAGCCAAGAACCGCGCCCGCGGGTTGAAAACCGCGCCCGCGGTTCCTCCACTGAGCCAGAAAGCAGGGTTCCTGAAGAACCGCGCCCGCGGGTTGAAAGCCGCACCCGCGGTTCCTCCCCTGCGCCAGAAGACAGTTGCACTGACGAGCCGCGCCCGCGGGTCGAAAGCCGCACCCGCGGCTCATCCGCCGAGGTAAAAATTTCTGGTTTTCCTTCACAAAATGCTGAACTCGACGTGGAGGATCGGGGGGATTTCCAGTTGAGACAGGACAACTACGTTCGCCCCAACTTTCCACCTCTCGACTCTACCAAGCCTCCCGCCCCGTTTCCCGATGCCCTTAGGAACACCAAAAGGCCGGAAAACGACAAGGAGTTGTTTGAGACGTTTAGCAAATGTGAGGTAAACATCCCCTTGCTCAAGTTAATTAAAAGCATTCCTCGATATGCAAAGTTTTTAAAAGAACTTTGCACAATCAAGAGGAATCAAAAGTTGAAGGGGCAACAAAAGGTGACGGTAAGCGAGCGTGTCTCCGCTGTATTTCAAAGGCGAATGCCTAAGAAGTGCAGCGATCCGGGCATGGTCAGCATACCTTGCCGTATAGGCGACACACATTTTGAACGAGCCATGCTCGATTTGGGTGCATCGATAAATGTGTTGCCTTACTCTCTCTATAAGATTCTCGGGTTAGGTTAGACCTGGCCAAACTAGGGCTTGGGCCGGGCCAGGGCAGGGCCAAATTCCAAATTCTACCCATTTACCAGGGCCGGGCCAAGCCCTCCCATTTAAAATGGGTCAATTCCTCTACCCATATCCTCCCATAAGGGCCCTAAGGGCGGCCCTCAGGGCGGCCCTCGACTACTTACAACCGAGCTAAATGGTGTTACTAAAACATTCAAAACCTTTTTAGTGCTTACAAACAATTCACCATCCAAAAACGCATGTTAAAAAGGTCCAAAATGCATGCTTAAATAACAATCCTCATAACCGATTCAACAAAAAAAATCCAAAAACACAATATAAAAATTATGTCGTGGTAATAGTACTCGCATCTAAATCCTCATAACCTTAATATTATATTATATATATAATATGGGCCGGGTAGGGCCGGCCCCCAGGGCCCTACTCCGATCCCATATCCTCCCACTTTAAAAAAGGGTCGGGCAGGGCCGGCCCTTATGGGCTAAATCTCCTACCCAGATCCTCCCATATTTTAGGGCGGGCTGGGAGGGCCGGGCGGACCGGCCCTAGTTTGGCCAGGTCTAGGTTAGGTCCACTTCATGAAACCGGAATTGTTATTCAACTAGCCGATAGGTCCACCGTGTATCCTAAAGGTGTAGTTGAAAACGTTCTGGTTATGGTGGATAATTTGTTCTTTCCCGCTGATTTCTTTGTGTTAGACATGGAACATGATGGGCAAGCTGCTCCTATTTTGCTTGGGAGACCCTTCATGCGAACCGCTAACACAAAGATTGATTTGGCTAGTGGATCTCTCACTTTAGAGTTCGATGGGGAAATAGTTCAATTTAACATTTTTGATGCTATGAAACACCCCGTCGAAGATGCTGCGTCCATTTGTTCAATTGATGTAATTGATCCTATAGTCCAAGATGTTTTCAATATCTTTGGCTTAGATGAATTACAAAGTGTATTGGAACATAGCATCGTTCACTCACCAACACTTGACTTGTCTCTTCCACCTGAGATTCAAAATGTTCTAGCTCGTCTAGACGCTTCGGGTAGAATTTTGGCCGGTCGGCCCATGCTACTAACTTTGGAGAACGAAAAGCTTCTTCCTTCTATTGTGCAGGCACCGGTTGTAGAGCTCAAGCAATTACCCGAGCACTTGAAATATGCTTTTCTTGGGGAGAATGATACCCTCCCGGTAATAATTTCAAGCAAGTTGACAGGTGAACAAGAGAGAAGGTTGGTGATGGTGCTGAAAGAACACATTACCGCTCTTGGGTGGACCATTGCTGACATCAAGGGAATTAGCCCTTCCACCTGTATGCACAGGATCCTTCTTGAGGAAGGTGCTAAACCCTCTAGGCAACCCCAAAGAAGGTTAAACCCACCTATGATGGAGGTGGTCAAGAAGGAGGTGCTGAAACTTCTTCAAGCTGACATGATCTACCCCATTTCGGATAGTCAATGGGTAAAGTCCAACTCAATGTGTCCCTAAGAAGGGGGGCATAACATTGGTAGAGAATCAACAAGGTGAGATGGTTCCTACCCGAACTCAAACGGGTTGGAGAGTATGCATTGATTACCGCAAGCTGAACGCGGTAACCCGAAAAGATCATTTCCCCCTCCCTTTTATTGATCAAATGCTTGAACGACTTGTCGGTCGTCCATATTATTGCTTCCTAGATGGGTATTCAGGGTATTTTCAGGTTGCTATTGCACCCGAAGATCAAGAGAAGACGACGTTTACATGTCCCTTTGGCACTTTTGCATATCGTAGGATGCCTTTTGGATTATGTAACGCGCCCGGGACCTTTCAACGATGTATGGTAAGTATCTTCTCGGAATACATTGAACATTTCATAGAAGTTTTTATGGATGATTTTACGGTACATGGGGATCGCTTTGATGCATGTTTAAATCATTTGTCACTCGTGCTTAAAAGATGTGTAGATACTAATCTAGTATTGAATTCTGAAAAGTGTCATTTTATGGTTGAACAAGGGATAGTGTTGGGGCACATAATTTCAGCTAGGGGTATTGAGGTCGATAAGGCAAAGATTGACGTCATTCAATCATTGCCTTATCCTACTAATGTGCGTGAAGTGCGTTCCTTCCTAGGCCATGCAGGTTTTTATCGTAGGTTTATCAAGGACTTCTCTAAGATCTCCACGCCCCTATGTGAGCTTTTGAAAAAGGAAGCTACTTTTGACATGTCGAATGTGTGCAAGAAGGCATTCGACACTCTGAAAACCCACCTCACCGAAGCACCAATCATCCAAGTACCCAATTGGTCTCTACCCTTTGAGATCATGTGTGATGCTAGTGATCATGCGGTGGGAGCCGTTCTTGGTCAAAAAGTCGGAAGAGCAATGCACGTCATCTACTATGCTTCCACGACTTTGAACGGAGCTCAGAGAAATTACTCCACCACGGAAAAGGAGTTGCTAGCCGTGGTGTTTGCCCTTGAAAAATTTCGGCAATATCTTTTGGGCACGAAGGTGATTATCCACACGGACCACGCTGCTCTTCGTTATCTCATGACGAAGAAGGAATCAAAGCCAAGACTCATTCGATGGGTTTTGCTCTTAAGCGAGTTCAATGTGGAAATCCGGGACAAGAAGGGAGTCAAAAACTCCGTAGCTGATCATTTGAGCCGTATTGTGCCAGAGGACGGTAAATTACAGGTTCAAATTCAAGGTACATTTCCGGACGAAAACTTGTATCACATTCATTCTGCAATTTCTGCTTCTGCTGAGTGCAAGCCGCACCCGCGGCCAGGAAACCGCACCCGCGGTTTATGCTCTCAAGAGTTTTCGGCAAAGAAAGAACCGCACCCGCGGCTAGTAAACCGCACCCGCGGTTTGTGCTTTCCAGAAATATCACTGCAAGGAGAGCCGCGACCGCGGCTCAATAACCGCGATCGCGGTTTTCTGACAGCCGAGTATGCAGAAATTGACCCCGAATACAAGCTTTTCGCCCTCCGGTCTTTCAAACCATGGTTTGCCGATATCGTGAACTACCTGGTTCGCGAAGAATTCCCGCCAAACTACACCAAGGCTCAAAAAGATAGGATCAAGCGGGAATCACGTTTCTACGTTTGGGATGACCCCTACCTTTGGAGACATTGTGTTGACAAGGTAATCCGACGATGCCTCCCGGATAACGAGGTACAGTCTGTCCTTACTTTTTGTCATTCTCATGCATGTGGGGGGCATTTTGGGGCTAATAAAACGGCTAGGAAGGTATTGGACGCCGGCTTCTATTGGCCACACATCTTTCGGGATGCGTTTGCCTTTTGCAAAGCTTGCGACCGATGCCAAAGGGTCGGGAAAATTTCTAAACGAAATGAGATGCCACAAACACCATTAGTCTTTTGTGAGATTTTTGATGTTTGGGGTATTGATTTCATGGGACCCTTTCCTAGTTCGTTTGGGAATTTATACATTTTACTTGCGGTGGACTACGTTTCCAAATGGGTGGAAGCGAAGGCCACCAGAACTGATGATTCCCGAGTGGTAGCAGGTTTCTTGAAAGAGAATATCTTTTCTCGTTTTGGGATTCCAAAGGCTCTTATAAGTGACCAAGGTACTCACTTTTGCAACAAGACGGTGAGTGCACTTTTAAAGAAGTACCATGTCACTCAACGAGTCTCAACTGCTTATCACCCCCAATCCAATGGACAAGCTGAGGTGTCCAATAGGCAAATCAAGGGGATTCTGGAAAAGACGGTGGCTCCTAATCGAAAGGATTGGAGTTTAAGGTTGGATGATGCACTTTGGGCATATAGGACTGCCTACAAAACTCCAATAGGAATGTCCCCATATCGACTTGTGTTTGGAAAGGCTTGTCACCTTCCGGTGGAGTTAGAACACAAGGCGTGGTGGGCGGTGCAAAAATGCAACATGGAGTTGGATGAAGTAGGCGACTTTAGGAAGTTGCAAATCCAAGAGCTTGAAGAGATACGCCGGGATGCGTATGAGAATGCGGCGATTTACAAGGAAAAGACGAAGGCTTGGCATGACAAGAACATCTTGAGGAAAGATTTCAAGGTGGGAGACAAGGTCTTGCTCTACCAATCTCGTCTTCAACTTTTTCCAGGTAAGTTGCGATCCCGGTGGAATGGCCCGTATGTTGTTGCTCGCGTCTTTCCTCATGGCGCCGTTGAGTTGTTTGACAAAGACAACCACAACGTCTTCAAGGTGAATGGTCAAAGGTTAAAACCTTACCATGAGGGATTCACCAAAGTGTCTTTCGATGAAATGGCTCTAGAAGAGCCAACTTTGGAAAATTGAAGACGGGAAACCAAGTCGAGCCACGACTCTAACCAAGGCGCTGCTTGGGAGGCAACCCAGGGTATTCTTCTTTTTCCCTTAAATTTCATTTTCTTTTTAATTGTTTTGTTTCTATTTTCTAGGAAGTCAAGACGAGAAGACGATGGTCGTTTGCTACTAAAGGAATTGACGGTTCTTCTTTTCACAAAAAAAAAAAAAAAAAAAAAAGGAAAAGGAATTGACGGTTCATCTTCTACCCTTCTCCATATCAAATTTCATTTTCTACCCCCTACCACATCAAACTCTCCCACCACATAAAAGCCTCTCTTCCCACTTCCCACCACATACCCTACCTCTCAAAAATCAAAAAACCCCCACCAAACCCCTCTCTCCCAACACCAACACACCCTCACCAAATCCTCCTCACCCGCACCCGCACCCGCACCCGCACCCGCACCCGCGCCGGCATCCAACCGCAACCGCGGTTCAAAAGCCACCACCCGCACCCGCACCCTGACTCTGCCCAGACGTTTCTGTCTCGACGAAACCGCACCCGCGGCTACAAACCCGCACCCGCGGCCTCGCCTTGCCAAGAGATCTCCAGCTCGCACAAACCGCACCCGCGACCCCAAAACCGCGCCCGCGGTTCCCTCCTCGCCAGAGATCAGACAAAAGCAAAAACCGCACCCGCGGCTCCCAACCCGCGCCCGCGGTTTCCACCTCTGCGTCCATTTTACTGATTTCAGTAAGTCTTCTCCCAACCGCACTAATCGTTGTTGATTTGCTTACGCCTCGGGGAGGGCTTTTTGCTATTGTGCTGCTGCTGCTGTGTGGTATATTTGTTGTGTGCGGATTTGTGGTAGCATTTGTTTTGCGTATACACTCTGATGGCTGCAGCAGGAACATCCCGAGGCCACAAAAATGATTTGTGGCAACAACAGGTTCAGACCAACTTGGCTTATTTAAGGGCTAAGCAGTGTGTAGCCACGAGATTTTTTCATCTACGTACCCTCGATGATTTGGGTATGACTGCATGCACTGAGGCCATGCTGAAGCACGCAGGGCTGCAGGGTTTCGTGTACAGGTCAGCCCCTACTCATGCCGAGGCTACCTATCAGTTTCTGGCAAGCCTCAAGTCCAAAAACGTCTCAGAGACCACCTCCATCTCGGCCATCCAGTTCATTTACAATGGACGGTCCTTTACAGTTCAGGCTGAACAGCTGCGCCACATCTTGGGAATCTCTCAGATTCCCTCTGCAGATTATGATACTATAGTTGGTGCCAGCCCTACACAGGTCTGGTACACATGGACGGGACAAGTTCGGGATACCCACGGTAATGATTATAATGCAAAGATGTCCCATCCATGTCTCCGCCTGACACAGCGGGCTCTCTCTATGGCCTTCTTTGGGCTTTCTGAGGAGAACAAGGTGCCTGCCTACCAGCTGAAGTATCTGTATGCTCTCATGCCGGAATGTCAGGTAATTCCGGATTGGCTCTCACTTTTTGTTCACTCTTGTAAGACAGCCCGCTCAAAACCGAGGGGACAGATTACTTTGGGTGGCATGATCACCCTCATCCTAGAGGCTGTCGTCCCCGACTGGGAGACGCTTGATTGCGTAGGTAGTCCGGACCCCTCAATGGGTCCCTATTTGCTGGATACCACGTTTCTGCAAACCCGACTTAGGTGGCTCAAGTCGGTTACCGTCAATGAAGACGAGCGGATGTGGGTTTGGCTCGGTCCTCCCGAGATTGCTCTCACCGAGGATTTTGCATATGGGCCAGCCCATACTTTTAGGCTCAACCCAGCACCCGCTCCCCCTCGTGCAGCTGCTCGACGACGAGCTCGCGGTGGGATCAGCATACAGGAGCCGGTTCCGCAGCTGGATCAGCAGCCAGCTAACCTTGAGGATGATGATGATGACGACTTCCAGGAGCCTGCCCCTCATTTTCAGCCTCAGAGGCAATGGGGCGAAGGCTCGTCTTCTGCAGCTCCTGCTGACGTACCTTGGGAGCAGCGTCTTTTCGAGCGGATTGAGTATGTCTACCAGTCGGTTCAGACGGTGAACCAGAATGTTGAGAGGCTGCAGCAGACGGTGAACCACAATTTTGAGAGGCTGCAGCAGTCGGTGGATGACTTACGGCTCGACATGCATGCTCGTTGGCCCGAATATCCAAACCGGGATGACCCGGATCAGTGAGCTTCTTTCTCTCTTCCTCATTATTTTTCTATGTCTTACACACTGAGGGCATTGTGCACTACAAGTATGGGGGAGGGAAATTAGTTCATTGCTTATCCTAGAGTAGTTTCATTTTCTTGTTATTTCCCTTCGGTTTTTATTTTGTTGTACTTTGCATGGAATTAAAAACAGAAAAAGCCACAAAAATACGAAAAAAGGCAAATGAAAATCCTGGGATGGAAAAATCCATGCAATAAGCGGGTAGTTCGGCTTGCATTAGGCTTGGCAAAAAAGGACTTGAGGGCGGTAAGGAATGGTGAGATTGAAAATGAAATGAGTGGCTAGGTGAAAACCTTTCGAGGCGCCTAGGCAAAATGAGTGAAATGAGTGTTTTAGGACAAAATTTTTTGCATGTTAACCACTATGGAAGACCAAAATTGATAAAATTCTTTCTCACCATATTGTTTGTATACTAAATGTGTTAGTAATTTGTAGTTTCTTTCTTTTTCATACTTCCTGAGATCTTTGAGTGATTATTGTAAAAGAGTAAGTTTCTTTTAGCTTACTCGGGGACGAGCAAGGTCTAAGTATGGGGGAGTTTGATAAGCGGTGTTTTACATACCGCAACTATGGATTATTAGCTAGTTTTGTATAGGATTATGTTACTTGTTCCTATGTAATCTGTATCATGGAGCTGTTCGAGAGAAGATTTACATACGAGATTCCAAGAGATGATACAAGCATTGGAAGCATTGAAGCATAAGGAAGAAGCTGCTGAAGACGAAGACGAAGACGAAGACTTGAAGAAATCAGCAATTCTGCCTCAGACAACAAGCCGCACCCGCGGGTATCAAGCCGCGCCCGCGGGTTTCATCCTCAGACAAGGATTCGGGAAAGCTAAAACCGCACCCGCGGCTATGAAGCCGCACCCGCGGTTCTCACTTTCAGCCAAACCATTCGAGAAAGATCAAGCCGCGCCCGCGGGTCTCAAGCCGCGCCCGCGGCCCTCTGCCATCCAGAGAAGCTGAAGAAATCCAAAACCGCGCCCGCGGCTCTCAACCCGCGGGTGCGGTTCCTCGACAGAAGAATCAAATTGATGTCTTTGCCATTTGAAGTAATTTGTGTTTAATTTTGTAACTTTCCATACGTTTTTTAGGACCTTAATTGGGCTGTTACATCAGCTAATACTATATAGGTAGTGGATGATCATTCTTGATCATCGAACCTTTGTTTTGCTTAAGTTTTTGGAAGAGTTTTCACAAACTTATGAGTTGCTAAAGTTCCTTTGTTTCACTTGGCGTTTGAAGCTTTTGGATTCAACAAGTTGTGAGTTTATCCTTTCCTTTTGTCTACTCTTTGATTGTCTCAACTCTCTTGTTTGTATTGTCGATGAACTAGATTTACTTCTTTAGATTGATCACCTAAGTTAGTTGTGTCTTGTTCATATTGCTAGAGTTTGATACTTCTAGTTGAATTATCATACTTGTTGTGTAGCACAATCTATTTGCATGAACTAGTTGTGATTGTTATTAGAAAAGAGAGTTGAGTACGTGTCGAGTATCCGACTAGTTGTCCATGATATTGCATGTATCTATCTATTCCTGAATGCATTGCTACTTTGTTATTGAATTTCGATAGTTTCGAGGTTATAATCGAGTAAGGGTTATTAGGACTAGTTGGACTAATAACTATTCAAGAACAGGAATTAGAACGATCACTTGAGAACTTGACATAAGGATAAAAAGGATTTTATGATCAACTTGTTAATCTAATTGTGGATAATCGCTAAGTGGAACACTTCGCTTAATCTTGTTAAAACCAAGTTGACATTCGATACTTCGTATCAAAACCACAAAACCCCCCCCTTTTGGTTACGTTTATTGGTTAGTCATTGTGATAACTTAAGAATTTGATAAACTGATTCTCTTGGGATTCGACCCTTACTTGCGTACTATATTACTTAGTTTGCATGTTAGGATTACTTGACTTGGCACACGACAAATTCGCCTCGTCACCTTCACACATTTGTTGCAAACACTATGACAGTCACCGACATGAAGATCAAATTTGTCTTTCTTCTTCCAGTTACGAAACCCTTCACCGACAAATGAATCACCGTCTCCGTGATTACCACAACCAGGTTTGAAAAGATAAAACGAAAGGCAATATGCAACATCTTTTGATATACTATATTCCAACCAACTACTATACTCTTTTAACCATGTAGAAACAAATCTTCGCTTTTGAGATCCAGAAGATGTCATAGGGAAAACATGATTTCTAGGTTGACAAGGCCCTTTTTGCAAATACGCTCGCCTAACCCTTTCTCTGTCATTAAAAGCATAATCAAGTATATGTTTCCTTAACCCGGGGTCTGCAAGAAACTCATCAGAATCAACCCCAACTTCAGAACCAGAACCAGAAGTAGGCAAATTTGGAACACTTGGGGGATTAGAATTGGCATTTGATGCTACATTTGGTGAAACGTTGATACTCGAAAAATATCTCTTCATTCTTCTGAAAATAAACAAACCGTAACATTATTCAATTAATGATGCATTACACTATCACAACAGTTCAGCACAACAAACAAACAAACACAACATAGTCACAAACTGAAACAGCAGCAAAAACTTGGTGAAAACATGATTTGTTCTTTGCATTGCCTGTTTTTGTTGGTGCTAAACTTGCTGGTGTAACTTGATGATGTAAATCAGCAAAACAGCACAGCAGCTCAACAGTTCAGCACAACAGTTCAGCAAAACAACACATCAGCACAAATAGAAACAACAAATTTGTAACGCCCCAAAACCAAGGAGAGTTACAGCGCCAGGGATCCCGTGCTTGGAACCCCCACAGGCAGTTTAAAGGAACTGAAAAACTTTACAAAAGAACAATTCGAAATGAAAACAAGTAGATAGCCTCGCAAGAGATCCATATAAGTACGTCGATGAAGACCTAACATGTTCATACGATCAAAATGCCAAAAACATGCTTCAAGAGAACTATCAAACCAAGTTTAGCCAAAACGCTACAAGCGCATCCAAAAACCAAAAGATGGATAGTTTAACGAGAGTTAATATTTTTAAACCAAAATAAAAGTGAACCAAAATAAACTCATCCTAGCTTGCATCAAGTCGCATGACCTCCTCCATACTCTGCAACAAACAGTCTGGGTACCTGACCATGTCAACAACACAACCTGTTCCCCCACCGAAATGAGGGTTAGTCTCCAACCAGACTAGCAAGTCATCTATAAGCAGAATACGAGTAATAGGGCAAGTAAAGGAATCACAGATTAGCATACATGCAAACGCAGTTATACTTTTAGCAATGATCATCCATGAGGCATCAATTTACATGGTTATAGATATGAAAAGAAAGGTACATATATCTTATTCCAACATGTCATAAATTCCGACACACCGTATCACCAATGTCCGTACTCATAAATGCATATCATGTACCAGTAGCGATTACTTACGAATTCACCAATAAACAAGCGATCAATCACAAGAAGCACACAAGCAAGTACATCAAGCAAATGAAGTCCAATCGAAATACAATTTACGAAAACGTTTCGAAATCAGGTCCAAGTCTGTCTTGATCCCGAAGGTACCTTCTTGCCCGTACATTGGGCCAAATCATTCCTATAACAAAGGGTAAGGAACGGAAGCACGGGCCAAGTGATCCGGTCTACCCAATTGGCAAGGCCCACCAACGACCCACTCTTCCGATAGAGCCATAATCGAGGGTGTTATGACATAAAACCGTTCGCAATCAAGTGAGGGATCGGAACAATCCTTACCCCATATATAAATCTCAAGGACAATGTGTACACACCGATAACTTCATATAATCGCATCTCAAGCATATAAGCACAATCACAAGGATAAACATATCGTCAAGATTCTCACGAAAGAAGACATGTTCAACATAACACATAATCAAATAATCACAATAGAGCATATATTCATGTAATCACTAACATAGTATTCGTATTCCATACTTCATTAAGAATAAAGTTCATATACTATTTAGAAGTTTGATGACATGCATAATCCGATATCCTAAACTTAACCTACAACACGCAAACGCTTATAAACAACTTGCCTTAATCGACGATCAACACAAGTAATCCGTTTGTCGTATAAAGATGTCGCAAGGTTCACGAAACGGTCGCATAAGTCGAACCTTCACGAAAAACGCCATAACTCATCACATATACATCCAAATCGAAAACCGTAAAATTCCTCATACTCGTAGGGAGATTTCTCACCTTACAAAGTCAGCCACAACTTCCCAGTAATTACGAATTTTGCCCAGATTTTCCAGCAAGTTTACCTAATGGCCCAAAACTCAAATCCTTCCTTATTCCTCCAAATCTCAATTTCAAACAACCTATATCATCCATTACTTCCACCAATTTCAGTTCAAACATCAATTTTAACCTAAATCCCTAAATTGAAAAACTAGGGTTCATAAATTTGGGGAAAAACTCACCCAAGGCAAAAGAAGAGGCAAGAGCTGCTGCGTAGAGGAAGCAGACGCGAGCTGCTGCGGACGAGCTGCTGTTGGGTTGTGAGCTGTAGTCACACGAGCTGCTGCACACGACCTGCTGCGCAGAGGAAGAAGGAGACGCGAGCAACGTCGGGCTGCGCGAGGCTGAGCGAGAGGCTGCTGGCTGAGCTGTTGTGTGTGAGCTGAAGTCAAGAGAAAGGAGGAAGAACAACTGCTGCGTGAAGGGAAGAGATGAGGCTTGAAACAAAGCGTGAAAGAGCAAGAGGTGGGGCCAATGTAGTAGTTTGTAGAAAATTCTAGATAAAGGGGGTTGATTTAATTTTGGGTATATATCCTTTATGTAGGGATAAAATAGAGTACATCGGGATTTATTAGTTTTTAATAAATCCCGATGAAACGAGGCAAATTCGACAATCGCTAATTACCCAAATATTGAAAAAAAAAGGGTCCGAAATTCCCAACTGAAATACCTAACTATTAACCCGAAAGTTTCCAAGGATAAATCAAGGTCAACTTACTATATTGCAATATGTCACTGATAGTAAGCGACCTCGATATCGCTACATATTCAGACCCAGTAATTCACGGAGCATTTCAAAATCAGCACAACAGTTCTGCAAAACAGCACATCAACACAAATTGAAAGCAAATCAGCACAACAGTTCAGCAAAACAGCACAACAACACAAATCGAAACAACAAATCAGCACAGTAGTTCAGCAAAACAGCACAACAACACAAATTGAAACAACAAATCAGCACAATCAGTTCAACAAATCAGCAAAACAGCAAATCACAGCAGTTCAACTTTCACACATCAGTTCAGCAGCACAACAGTTCCGTTCAGGAGTTCAGATTTGATACATTTAAAACAAACAAATCTACACAATACTGAATAGCTCATCGAAGTATTGAACAACGACAGCAAATCAGCACAATAGCAAATCGAAGTATCGAACAAAGTCAACAAACAAACATGTAGCAAATCGATTTCAGGGATTTAGGGCAATGGAGCAGCGGCTGACACTAGTACAAAATTTCACTTAGATAACACTAAATTAGAGCGCTATTAAAAAATGCTATAATAGCGATAAACTCTTAGCGGTTTTTATTAAAAGTGCTATAAATTATCAATTATTAATTTATATATTTAAAATATTATTTATTAATCATTTTCTGAAAAAAAATATATACTATTTCTTAAATAGATTTATAACTCTTAGCGCTTATAACTAAAAAGTGCTGTAATTTTATCACTACTTTTACTTTTCCGCCTTCTCTTCCCCTTTCTCCCCAACTATTTTGGAAGAATTTCAATTCTCTTCACTTAGCCAGCCGAGAAATAGGTATGGAATTTTGAGCTTGGAATCTCGCCGTTCACCTGCTCTCATTCGTTCACCTGCTCGAATCTCATCTCCCTTCAATTCCTTGTCTTGTGTATGTAATCTGCTCTTATCTCCCTTCAATTCCTCTCTTCATTCTTTCTCTTCAATTTCTCCTCTCTTCATCCATTATGGTTGTTGCTGTGTGTGTTTGTGTTGGAGTTGATCTGAATTCGTTGTTGAAATTAGGTAGAGAATGATGGTGAATCTGTTTCCCACTGGAGGAAACAGATTTCCATTGCTGAAGTTGTGAGAATATACATCCCAGATCGGAAGTGGAGAACTTGGTGGTCTAGTATATAAGCACATGCTCTGATACCATCTTAAACTTTGTATAAGTCCATTGGGCTCACGGTAGGTCCGTGACAGTGACGGACTGGGATCGTGCGGGCAAGCGCGTGTATGCGCAGTTGAGCCTAGCACATAAGCCCATGAGGTTCCATCCTAAAACCAATTGATGATAGGAGTAGCTCATAAGCAATGTATATTCTCACACTCCCCCGCAAGTGCAACTGGTTCTGTAGCAGTTGACACTTGGATCTCGTGGAGCCCAGGACCAAACCTGCTCTGATACCATCTTAAACTTTGTATAAGTCCATTGGGCCCACGGTAGGTCCGTGACAGTGACGGACTGAGATCGTGCGGGCAAACGCGTGTATGCGCAGTTGGGCCTAACACATAAGCCCATGAGGTTTCATCCTAAAACCAATTGGTGATAGGAGGAGTAGCTCATGTGCTTATATACCAGACCACCAAGTTCTCCACTTCCGATGTGGGATGTATATTCTCACACTCCCCCGCAAGTGCAACTGGTTCTGTAGCAGTTGACACTTAGATCTCGTGGAGCCCATGACCAAACCTGCTCTGATACCATCTTGAACTTTGTATAAGTCTATTGGGCCCACGGTAGGTCCGTGACAGTGACGGACTGAGATCGTGCGGGCAAGCGCGTGTATGCGCAGTTGAGCCTAACACATAAGCCCATGAGGTTACATCCTAAAACCAATTGGTGATATGAGGAGTAGCTCATGTGCTTATATACCAGACCACCAAGTTCTCCACTTCCGATGTGAGATGTATATTCTCACAGAAGTTGAATCCGATTAGGGCTTCTGTGAATCCGATTAGGGTGTAGGGTTACGATCGATTTTGATAGTAATTAGTTTGGTTTTCATTGCTGAAGTTTGTTCCACTGTGTTCCACTGTGTTTGTTACGATTCCAATCACATAAGGATTTAGTTTGAAACCAGTTTGTTCCACTGAAGGTAGAAATAGACTTACGATGGAGATAGGAACAAGGATAGACAAAGAACGTTCCCTGAAATGGAGATTAAATCACATAAGTAACTTGTATGATCGATCAAATCCATGGTAAAAAGAAATGAATGATGATATAAATACCTACGATACCCACAGCACAACGGATGAGGGCAGAAGAAACCATTGCTTAAAATCGATCTATAATGGCTACATCTTTTATTATCACATATTATGACAATAACAAGAATATCTAGGATTACTGTGATATTGATCTGAACTATTCGCTCTACAACAGAACCGACAGTTCTCAAACCACAATCGATTCAAAGAACGAACTATGAAAGAAGCTGAAAGCAAGATGACATATGATATGTTTACGCGGTTCGGTTTCCCTAATCCGCGGAGTCTCAGTGGGGATACTCGCCCAATCAATGCAATAAGAATTTCAGGGAGTTCGCACAGAAGTTACAAAGCAAGGCAAGAACGACAAATAGCAGAATGCATCCAAAGATCTAACTCAGATCTAAACAGAGAGATAGGTAAGAGAAGAAGTTTGGGATTCGGCCCCCAATAGGCTGTTGTAGCTTCAAGGCAGAAGCTACAATGAGAAATCAAGTCTTCGTGCTTCAGAAAGACTCCACCCTAGAATCTCTGCAGAAGTTCTTCAGTTCTCTCTCTTTCTCTCTCTCTTTTCTCTCTTCTGTAATGGAGGCGCCGCGCAGCAAGAATGAAAAACTTAGGTCAAGCTTCTGTAAAGGAAGCCTTATATATCACGCGTCACCAGATAGCTCAGTGGGCTTCTTCAGCTTGTTCAACAGACAAGGCCCAACAACACAGATCAAGTCTGACAACAGATATGGCCCAAACAGACACAGCCCAAGAACACTAGCCCAGCTAACAGATATAACCCGATTCCAGATTTTGCCTTCCAACCGGTTACCCGGGGTTGCAAGATTATCCGGTTTCAGACTTAACCTTATAGCTAGTACTAAGTCCTAAACTATCTACCAATTCCTACACTTAAACTTTGTTATACAAATGTGCAAACTACTTAGGTCATTGATGAGGCTAAAGTCGTAGTGCCAAATCAAAGAAATAAACTCTAAACACTAACTAGAGTATAGCAAGTAAGTAGAGGTCGAACCTAAAGGAATCAAAACACCAAATCAATGCAGTCAAGTGAATTATCAACTAGTAAACAAGTAACAAGTAACCAAGGAGGGGGGTTTTAATTGTATGGAACACAAAAGTAACAAGTATCAAGCAAAGAAGGTTTGGTTGTGAATATGATGAGAAGGGGTTTCACCTAGCAAGTATCCACACAACAGTCAATCAAGTTGATCATAGATTTATCTCAAGTTCTTATCAATCCTAGGGAATGTTCCTATTCCAATCTTTAATATATCAGCAGGCCAACCGGTCCTGATAATACTTACTATTCAGCAATCAGGGAAACCTCTCAAGATTAGATGAAATAGCAGCAAAGGGCACATGAATTATAAGGATGCATGCAATAACTTACAACCGTCAAGTATTAACATGCAATCAATTCTCTTTCATAAAAGCAATCAACTACCAGATCATGCAGATATGAGCGGTACAATGACAAGGAATTCCACCGTATATTCCTAGTCTAACAATAGAAAACTATCAATCAAACTAGGTGATCAAGCTAGCAAAACTAATAGAAATCAATAGACGAAGAACAAGAGAATTAATACAAACCCGTAGGAAAAGAACAAGAGTTTAGAAATCTCACAACTTAATAACTGAAGGCTTCAACCGCTAAGTAAAACAATGAAGATTAGTTTCTGCTCATGGTTGCAGAACTAAATTGTCTGATGGAAAAGATGATAGAAAAGATGATATAACTAGGGTATATATAGAGTCTAACCCTAAAGAAATATGGTAAAAGAAATATATCCTAAAACTAATTAAGGAAAATAGAAAAAAGGAAACAAATAAAACAAATAAAACAACGTAGCCGAAGTCGGCTCCGTTCTCGCCCATCTTGCCGAATCAATTCACGTAAGTAAGTGGGTGGGCCCCTTTAGCCCATCTTGCATCAGCTTCTTCTAATTCATATGTGGGCCGGCCTGCTTGCTAATAAATCCACGGCCCGTCTCGCGCACGAAGGGGAATTCAGCATATTACCCGCGGTCGCGGATATTAATCCGCGGTCGCGGATATATTAAATATTCTCGGCTCCTCTCTGTTGCTCCACCGCGATCGCCGTCGGTGATTTCTTCAAGTCTTCAATCTTCTTCGGTTCTGATCTCAATTTCTTCACTTCTTAATAAATATCTCAGAACATAATAATGACTCGAAACACATATGATAATACTCCTAAACTAATGTAATAATCCCTAGTTACGCTATACAAAGTGCAGCGTATCAAATACCCCCATACTTAGACTTTTACTCGTCCCGAGTAACTTACAGAAAAACTACTCATACAATAAAATACTCAAAGCCTCAGGAAGTACAAGAATATCTCCTAGTGATTACATAACCAATAAGCTCCTCCAAAACACACAAAACACAACAACAATAATCAAGAACAATGTGATAAAATAAGAACATACCCAGAACTACACCTTATTCCTCCAAGTGGCCTACCCGAATCCTCCTATACACGTCCTTCTTATGTCTCCATACGCCAAGATGATAATGGTCCTAAAACACTCAATTTTTTTTTAATACACTCATCTTGCTTGGGCGCCTTTTCAGGTTTTCATCCCAACCACTCAATAATTGTTCCAGGCTCACAAACTCACATCACTCAAGACTTATTTTTGCCCCAACCTAAGGTCGGTCAAGCCACCTTCTTATTGCATAGATCTTGCTATCCAAGGATTTTGTATGCCTTTTTTCAATTTTTGTGGCTTTTTCATACAATATATATTCAATAAGCTCGTGCAGATACAACCAACACCCAAATAATTACATGTGAATACATTCTCCTCCCCCATACTTAAACATTGCATTGTCCTCAATGGAATGGAAGACATAAAAACGAACCCAGGGAAAGAGACAGAAGACTCACATACAAGGTCGGATGACCTTCCTCCAATAAAACTCAAAGTGTGGTAGAATGAGAAACTAGATGAGCACTAAATGTAATCCAATAATGCATAGCTCATCTAAAGCAAAAGAAAGAATACCTCCAATGTAGAAGGTGACCCAAACAAATCAACTCCTTGCAAAGAACATGGTCACCAACAAGCTAAGCTCCAACGAATGTAGATCTAAAAGGATAATACTAATGAAACCAAACTTGATGTAATACAACTCCTTACTTTCTTTTCTCTCATATTTTTTTTTTCTGCACTCTTTTTTTTTTTTTTTTTTTTTTTTTTTACGAACGGGAGAGAAGACTTACAGCGAGATTGGCTACTGACTGTAGCTGACCCCAAGCTTCGGTGATTTCCTCCTGTCCATAGAAAAACTAAAAAGAAAATTAAACCGAACAAAACAAATAAAAACCTCGGGTTGCCTCCCGAGTAGCGCCTTATTTTATGTCGTGGCTCGACATGAAACTCAAGAGATTTAACTAACGCCATTTGGCTTTGTAAAAACAGTCTCCTGTCTGAATTCTCTCTTGAACCACTCATGGAACGCCTTAAATCTCGTTCCTCTTACCTTGACCACCTTGTCTCTAGCAATGAAGGTGGTTTCATTCACTTTCTCCTCCTTAACCGTATCAGGCGGCTGTTTAAGCTCAATGTCAAGTGCATGTACACTAGACATCAATGGTATCTCGCCTGGCGAGGTCAGTAATGGAGGGCGATTGCCCAAAGGATGTGGAGAGAGCTTACCTTTAGGCTCTGGCTTAGCATGACACTCCTGCATGTGAGTAGACAAAACAATATCTACTTTTGGGGGCTTTAAGAGATTCTCTAAAACAGGTTGCAATTCATCCTTACAAGTAGGCTTAATCACATCAATAACACATAGAGAATTCTTATCAATGGGATCCATATCATATATATTATATTCTACCTTATCCCCATCAAACTCCATAGAGAGAGTCCCACTACTAACATCAATTTTCGTTTGTGCAGTTTTCATGAAAGGTCTACCTAACAGTATAGGTGTGGCATTATTAGCATGCTCCATATCTAACACAAAGAAATCAGCAGGAAAAATCAGATCACCAACCATAACAAGAACATCTTCAACAACCCCCATCGGATATACAGTAGACCTATCAGCAAGTTGAATAACAGTTCATGTTTTATGCAAAGGTCCTAAGCCTAGTGATTCATACAAAGAGTAAGGCAAAACATTGATTGATGCACCTAAATCTAGCATGGCTTTGTCAAATTTAGTTTCACCAATCACACATGGAATGCTAAATATGCCTGGATCACCACATTTCTTAGGCATGCGTTTTTGAAACACTACAGAAACTTGTTCACTTATTTCAACTTTGTTCTTTCCTTTCAGTTTTTGATTTCTTTTGATAGTGCAAACTTCTTTCAAAAACTTAGCAAATCTAGGAATACTCTTAACAAGTTTGAGCAAAGGAATGTTTACCTCACACCTACTAAAGGTTTCGAAGATTTCGTTGTCGTTCTCCGGCCTTCGAGTATCCTTCAATGCTTCAGGAAATGGAGCAACAGGCTTCTGAGAGAATAGAGGTGGAAAATTCGGGCGAACATAATCGTCAATATACTCAGGGGGCTCCTGGCGATCGCCATCAACTCTCGGCGATCGCGGTCGCGAATAATCTTTCACCTCAGCTTCTGGAATGGAATGGCGATCGCCATTTCCATGTGGCGATCGCGGTCGCGATGCATATCCTGTTTTGCTCTCTGTAATCTCATGGCGATCGCCACTCAGATCTGGCGATCGCGGTTTTGGCACAGAACAGTCGTCTAAAGTTTCTCCGCTCCTCAAGAACACTGCACTGACGTTCTCTCTCGGGTTTCTTACCGGTTCCCTGGCCTCTAATTTACTCACAGCTTGAGCAATCTGTCCTAACTGATTTTCAAGATTTTGGATGCTTGATTCCGTCTTAGCGTTTTGTTGCATCACAGTCTGAGCTAAGGACTTGATCATATCTTCAACAGTCATAGAATTCTGAGGTCTAGGTTGCTGAAAATTAAAATTATGAGAATCATACCTTGGCCTTGGTTGCCATCCACCAACAGCGTTTACCTCAGCATTCGGCTCTTGGAGTTGTTGACCACCACTTTGCAGCATAAAAGACTTCATCATATCTTTCAGTTCATTCATGTCAGTCTGTAATTGATCTGAATTAATTGCTTTGACTGAGTGGGATCCCTGTCTACTGCCAAACTGCCTTGAACTCTCAGCTAGCTCTTCAAACATTTCAGTGGCCTGAGGTATAGTTAGTTTCAGAAAATTATCTCCACAAGATGCGTTTACCATTCGACGATCCTCATCAATCAGCTCACTGAATAAGTACATAAGAAGATCATGGTCAGTATAACTATGGAATGGACAGCTTGAGCAAAGCTTATTGAATCTCTCATAATATTCGTAGAGACTCTCAGTTGAGTGTTGTTGAAGATTCGTGATCTCCTTCTTCAAGCTGCTCAGTTTTGTAGCTGGAAAATATTTCTCCAAGAAGACTTTCTTCATCTTAGCCCATGTATCAATACTCCCTGGAGCTTGATAATAGAGCCAATCATTCGCAGCGTCTTTCAGAGTAAATCCGAAAGCTCTCAGCATGACCTGCTCCTCAGTAACACCTCTTGGCTTCATACTAGAACATATGGCATGGAATTGAGCCAAGTGTTTGTTGGGATCTTCTCCTGCTAAGCCATGGAAGTGTGGTAGCTCATGAATTAAACCAGCTTTTAATTCAAAATTCACACCTTCTTCAATCTCAGGAAACCTCACTGCTAAAGGTTGTTGGTTTAAGTCTGGGGCAGTGAGTTGCCTCATAGTAGGCAATGGAGGTCCGTGTCGATCACCCATCTCTTTATCTTGGTTCAGAGCTGCTCTTTGGTTCCGAAGGAACGTCCTTTCAATCTCTGGGTCAAAGGAAACAAGAGATGAATCAGTAGCACGGGTCTGAACCATAAAGGTTCATACCAAACAGTTGATAATTTCACAATTAACACAAAATTGGAATAATTCAATTCCCCGGCAACGGCGCCAAATTTGATGAGGCTAAAGTCGTAGTGCCAAATCAAAGAAATAAACTCTAAACACTAAATAGAGTATAGCAAGTAAGTAGAGGTCGAACCCAAGGGAATCAAAACACCAAATCAATGCAGTCAAGTGAATTATCAACTAGTAAACAAGTAACAAGTAACCAAGGGGGGGGGGTTGATTGTATGAAACACAAAAGTAACAAGTATCAAGCAAAGAAGGTTTGGTTGTGAATATGATGAGAAGGGGTTTCACCTAGCAAGTATCTACACAACAGTCAATCAAGTTGATCATAGATTTATCTCAAGTTCTTATCAATCCTAGGGAATGTTCCTATTCCAATCTTTAATATATCAGCAGGCCAACCGGTCCTGATAATACTTACTATTCAGCAATCAGGGAAACCTCTCAAGATTAGATGAAATAGCAGCAAAGGGCACAGGAATTATAAGGATGCATGCAATAACTTACAACCGTCAAGTATTAACATGCAATCAATTCTCTTTCATAAAAGCAATCAACTACCAGATCATGCAGATATGAGCGCTACAATGACAAGGAATTCCACCGTATATTCCTAGTCTAGCAATAGAAAACTATCAATCAAACTAGGTGATCAAGCTAGCAAAACTAATAGAAATCAATAGACGAAGAACAAGAGAATTAATACAAACCCGTAGGAAAAGAACAAGAGTTTAGAAATCTCACAACTTAATAACTGAAGGCTTCAACCGCTAAGTAAAACAATGGAGATTAGTTCCTGCTCATGGTTGCAGAACTAAATTGTCTGATGGAAAAGATGATAGAAAAGATGATATAACTAGGGTATATATAGAGTCTAACCCTAAAGAAATATGGTAAAAGAAATATATCCTAAAACTAATTAAGGAAAATAGAAAAAAGGAAACAAATAAAACAAATAAAACAACGTAGCCGAAGTCGGCTCCGTTCTCGCCCATCTTGCCGAATCAATTCACGTAAGTAAGTGGGTGGGCCCCTTTAGCCCATCTTGCATCAGCTTCTTCTAATTCATATGTGGGCCGGCCTGCTTGCTAATAAATCCACGGCCCGTCTCGCGCACGAAGGGGAATTCAGCATATTACCCGCGATCGCGGATATTAATCCGCGGTCGCGGATATATTAAATATTCTCGGCTCCTCTCTGTTGCTCCACCGCGATCGCCGTCGGTGATTTCTTCAAGTCTTCAATCTTCTTCGGTTCTGATCTCAATTTCTTCACTTCTTAATAAATATCTCAGAACATAATAATGACTCGAAACAAATATGATAATACTCCTAAACTAATGTAATAATCCCTAGTTACGCTATACAAAGTGCAGCGTATCAGTCATATACGAACTTAGGATTACAACACTTACAAATGCCCTCCTAATCCAAAGTCCATTAACCTCACCTAAAAAATCTCAATGCATTGTTGAATTCTTCTCCCCATGTCATCATAGACCCAATCTCACACCTCAGGTTACATCATTGATGTGAAGTGCATCCCTGCAGAAAACAAATTTGTTAGTAGGCACAATTTTGGTTCCAAAATCAGCAGGATTCACATTACCTTTGATTTTCTTCACATCTATAAACTTATTTTCAACCAAATCTCGAATAAAGTGTAATCTTACATCAATATGTTTGGTTCTCTCATGGTATACAGGATCCTTACAGAGAAATAAAGCACTCTTGCTGTCAGTATAAAGTATAGGTAGATACTCTTTACCTTCAATCTCTTTCAGAATACCTTTCAACCATATAGCTTCTTTAGAAGCTTCAGTGGCAGCTATATACTCAGCTTCTGTGGAAGACAAAGCCACAGTGGATTGTTGTTGGCTTTTCCAGGAGATACAATTACCTGCCCAGGTGTAATAGAAAGCAGTAGTGGATTTCCTGGTGTCCTTATTACTCCCATGATCAGAGTCTACATATCCTTTCAACTCATTTCTGGAATCAAACTCAGAATAAACAAGACCAAGATTGTTAGTCCCATTAATATATCTAAGCATATATTTCATGGAAGCCCAATGTCTAGAACCAGGTCCAGACATGTATCTGCTAAGTACACTCACAGAGAAAGCCAAGTCAGGTCTAGTGCACAACATAGCATACATCAAAGAACCTACAACTACATCATAAGGAACATTTTCCATAGATTTATGATCATCTTCAGTGACCACATATTCTTTCCTAGATAACTCCATATGCCCTCCTAAGGGAATTGGAGCTGACTTAGACTGAGACATAGAGAATTTATCAAGCACATTTTTCAGATAATCAGATTGTGAAAGAAACATGGTTTTATTTTCCCTATCTCTAACAATCTTGACACCTAAAATTTTCTGTGCAGGACCAAGATCCTTCATATCAAAATGTCTCTTTAGGTCATACTTCACACCAGCAATGACAACTTTGGAGCTACTGATAAGTAAAATATCATCTACATAGAGTAGAACATACAGGGGATGTCCAGACTTAGTGTGTTTAAAGTACAAGCAAGTATCATACTGACTTCTATGAAAACCCAAAGAAATCATACAAGCATCAAACTTTTTATTCCACTGTCTAGGTGACTGCTTAAGACCATATATAGATTTATTTAATAAACATACATGGTCAGGTTTATTTGTATCTATGAAACCCTTAGGTTGACTCATATGTATAGTCTCAATTAAATCACCATGTAAGAATGCAGTTTTTACATCCATCTGTTCAAGTTCCCAGTCAAACACAGTAGTCATAGCAAGCAACAGTCTCATGGTTTTATATTTCACAACTGGGGCAAAAATATCATTATAATCCACTCCTTCTTTTTGAGTAAAGCCTTTGGCTACTAGCCTAGCCTTAAATCTAGGTGGATCAAGTAAAGAACTGCCCTCTTTAAGTTTGAAAATCCATTTACAGTCTATAACCCTAGCTTTATCTGGTTTTTTAACTAAGGTCCAGGTATCATTAGCATGCATAGACTGTATTTCATCATTCATGGCTTTAAGCCACTCATTAGACTGTTTACAATGTGTAGCTTGTTCAAAAGTGTCAGGTGTATAAGACTTCACAACATCAACAACCATGAAAGCAAACTCAACAATTTTATTGTAACTTTCAACTAAATTAACATTGCACTTTCTGTTAGGAATCCTAGTTCTAGGTTCTCTATCCCTAACAAGTTGATAGTCAGCTAAATCATTCACAGCAGGAGTGCTAGTGTTAGAGGATTCAGCTATAGTATCCATGTTATTAGATGAATTTTGAGAGTTACTTACTGCCCCACCTAATTGGTCAGGGTGCAGAGATGCATGGCTGTTCTGAGTGTTTCCTTGAAGTCCATCATTTAAGGAATGTTCCATTCCTTCTTGAGAAGTTCCAGTCTCAGAAGACTGGATGCTGTGAGAGTGACCAATGTCAAACTCCTCCTCTTCAGCTTGTGGTGGATCATTGTTAGCATAGAACTGAGCTTGAGCTTGGGTACCTGTAGACTCAGCAGAGGGTGTTAGTAATGCTTTAAAGTGAAAATCCTTCTCATTGAAGGTAACAGACCTGGAGGTAATTACTTTGTAGCCCCCAGGTTGGATTAAAAGCAATTTATATCCCTTAACTCCTTCAGGATATCCAAACATAACACATTTTTGAGCTCTAGGTTGTAACTTGCCTTGTGAAACAAGAGCATAGGCAGTACAACCAAAGGGCCTGAGATGTGTCAGGTCAGGTTTCCTATTGGTCTACATCTCCTGAGGGGTTTTGAACCCTATCACAGAGGATGGAGACCTGTTAATGAGGTAGGCAGCTGTAACTACTGCTTCTCCCCACATAACATTTTTCATGCCAGAGCTAATAAGCATACATCTGGCTTTCTCAAGGAGTGTCCTGTTCATCCTCTCAGCAGTTCCATTCTGCTGAGGGGTACCAGGTACAGTTAGATGTCTTTTGACACCATTTAGTTTACAGTACTCATTGAAAGAGGCATTACAGAACTCAAGACCATTATCAGTTTTTAAGCATTTGAGTTTATGACCAGATTGACTCTCAACCATGACTTTCCATTCTTTAAAATTTTCAAAAGCATCACTTTTAGCTTTGAGCAAGTAAATCCAGACTTTCCTTGAGTAGTGATCTATGAGAGATAGGAAATAATTCCTACCTCCCACAGTTGCTACTTGAGCTGGACCACATAGATCAGAATGAACATATTCTAGGGGCCTAGCTGCTACATAAGAGGATTTACTGAAACTATGAGTGATTTTCTTTCCAAAAACACAATTCTCACAGAATTCTAGTTCAGAGGGTTTTTTATCAATCATGCCATGTTTGAACAAATGAATAAGGCCTCTATTTCCTATGTGACCAAGCTTAGAGTGCCAAAGTTTAGTGACTTCAGAATTATCACCCTTAATAGTATTAATGGAAACATTAAGTTCAGGTGAGGCAATAGAATAGTAAAGCCCACCTTTCTTAATGCTTTTAATAAGAACAGTGTTGTTTCTAATCACCTCCCTAACTCCATTATAAGTATTAATGTGACAGTTTAAGTCATCAAAGGCAGACTCAGATAGAAGATTTCTTCTTAAGTTAGGCACCCACCTAACATTTTGTAAGACTCTAATGACACCATCATGCATCCTAAGTGGAACCTTTCCTACTCCTTTTATAGGTAAAGAAGTGTGATCACCTAACATGACCTCACCTCCATCAAACAAGTTAAGAGAGCAAAAATATTTCCTATGAGGGGTAGCATGCATGGTGCATCCTGAATCAAGGATCCAGGAGTCACTTTCAGACAGAGAGCTCACAACAAGAAGTTCAGAATCATACTGAGGGTTATCCTCCAACACATTAGTGTGATTAGGCTTATCTTTATTCTTTTCATCCCTTTTCTTTTTATGACAGTCAGAAGCATAATGACCCATTTTATTACAGTAGAAACATTTAACATTAGTAGTGTCTCTGTCATGTTGTTTTTCAGGTTTAGGTCTACCACCTTTTCCTTTATGCTTAAACTTGCCTTTAGTCATCATAACCTCATTCTTGGATTCAGTTCTAGTCTCAGATTTGGTGCCAATTTTAAGTTTGAAGACCTTAAGGGTCTCGTTTTTCTGAATTATGGACTCAGTTATCTTAGACAAGGTCAGTTCATCCCTACCATACTGAATTACATCTTTTAAGGTATCAAATTGACTAGGCAGAGAGTTAAGCAACAAAACAACTTGGTGAGTTTCTTTTATCTCATCATCACATCTTTTAAGGTCTTGTGTCATTTTAAGAAAAGCATCAAAGTTTTCTTGCACAGTGGCAGACACATCCATCTTAAAGGTAAACAACTTACATAGTAAATAAATTCTGCTAGGCAAAGATTTAGAGAGAAATATGGACTCCAGTCCATCCCAGAGAGATTTAGGTTGAGTGAAACATACCACCTGACGAGCCACGTCGTCAGCTAACCTTATCATAATCTCTGAGTGTGCAAGCTCTTGCATGTCCTTCATTTCTGCACTGGTGATCCCAACTGGCCACTCCTCAGATACAACTTTGAAGCACTTCTCCCTAATCAGGATTGCCTTCATCTTTACTTTCCACATGGCAAAGTCACTGTTGCCATCAAAAGGCTTGAGTCTTGCGTTGTCGGACATCTCTTCCTGTCAGACAAAGCACTACAGTTAGACTCAGAATCAAGCTTGAGGAAAAAAGAAAGAACTCAAGAAACAAGATTCAGAACAAGAAACCCTAGATCTAGCTCGAATACTAGAAACGAGAAACAAGAACTAGGAATCAAAACAGACTGGAGCAGCGGAAGCAACCAAGAACAAAATCAATATCAGAAGCTAAACCTGGCTCTGATACCAATTTGTGATATTGATCTGAACTATTCGCTCTACAACAGAACCGACAGTTCTCAAACCACAATCGATTCAAAGAACGAACTATGAAAGAAGCTGAAAGCAAGATGACACAGGATATGTTTACGCGGTTCGGTTTCCCTAATCCGCGGAGTCTCAGTGGGGAGACTCGCCCAATCAATGCAATAAGAATCTCAGGGAGTTCGCACAGAAGTTACAAAGCAAGGCAAGAACGGCAAATAGCAGAATGCATCCAAAGATCTAACTCAGATCTAAACAGAGAGATAGGTAAGAGAAGAAGTTTGGGATTCGGCCCCCAATAGGCTGTTGTAGCTTCAAGGCAGAAGCTACAATGAGAAATCAAGTCTTCGTGCTTCAGAAAGACTCCACCCTAGAATCTCTGCAGAAGTTCTTCAGTTCTCTCTCTTTCTCTCTCTCTTTTCTCTCTTCTGTAATGGAGGCGCCGCGCAGCAAGAATGAAAAACTTAGGTCAAGCTTCTGTAAAGGAAGCCTTATATATCACGCGTCACCAGATAGCTCAGTGGGCTTCTTCAGCTTGTTCAACAGACAAGGCCCAACAACACAGATCAAGTTTGACAACAGATATGGCCCAAACAGACACAACCCAAGAACACTAGCCCAGCTAACAGATATAACCCGATTCCAGATTTTGCCTTCCAACCGGTTACCCGGGGTTGCAAGATTATCCGGTTTCAGACTTAACCTTATAGCTAGTACTAAGTCCTAAACTATCTACCAATTCCTACACTTAAACTTTGTTATACAAATGTGCAAACTACTTAGGTCATATACGAACTTAGGATTACAACACTTACAATTACAGATCTAATTTTGTGCATGCGATGTCCTTACGCTGTGTTTTCTTACATTCAGTAATATTAATATGTAAACACCTAACAGTTTGAGAAATGAGTCATAATTTTGATAACCCAAGGTGATGTCTTATAAATGTTCATATTTTTCTAACTTTGACTTGTCAAGTATATAGAGTTTGGTATATAATGTGTGTTTGTCACCCATATTGTTTTGAGCCCTAGTACAAGGGATCATTGTTCCAAATTGTATCCTGCAAAATATTTTACCTAGAAATATCTTCTCTCATTCCAGTATCCTTCATGTACAGAAACCATATTGTTTGAACAGTTGAGATTCTGTTGTATAACTATAAGCTCTCAGTCTTATGTGGATGTGTTTGGTATGAAGATTATGCATTCAGTTAAATGTTTTTTGGGCAATGTTTTACCTAGAAATATGTTCTTTTTCTGGAAAAAATGCAGTGCTTGCTGAGCTTCACCAAAATATTTTGTTTCTTTAATCATATTGATTTCTGGTTGATTGTTCTAGTATTGTTATATTATTATGATGGATAAACTTAAGATGTTCTTTAATGTCTAAATAATCAAATTATTATTTGTTTTTTTGTTATATATAAGCATATGGATCGAAAGTGGATGTTTGCTAATAGGAAGTCCTCTGAGTATGATAAAGGAGTGAACGAGTTCATCGCATTTGCACTTCAAAATACCGAAGATCGTGAAAAAAATTCATGTCCTTGCCAAAACTGCTATAATGCAGTTATGAAAGATGCTAGTGATGTGAAAGGTGATTTGTATAGGCATGGAATTGATTTATCCTATACCCGTTGGACATATCATGGTGAGGATCCCATTAGTGTGGAGACCATGTCTGAATCTGTTGATTACGGGGAATCTATTTATGAAGAGGATCAACTTGTAGAAATGGCTGAAGTAGTTGCAAAAGACTTTCATGATCAGACTGATATGCTTGAAGATATGTTGAGGGATGCTTGGGAGCCTCTTTATCCGTTATGCAAAAAGTTCACAAAGTTGCCCACTGTTCTTAAATTGTTTAATTTGAAGGCTGCTCATGGATGGACAAATGTTAGTTTCACTGCCTTGCTTCAACTTTTGAAAGAAATGCTACCAGATGAAAATGTTCTTCCTGAGCGTACGTACAAGGCAAGAAAACTTCTCTGCTCAGTGGGGTTGAAGTATGAGAAAATTCATTCTTGCCGTAATGATTGTGTGCTTTTCAGAAAGGAATTCGCATCACATGAGTGTTGTCCTCATTGTAATGAATCCCGATACAAGAGAGACCGCATTCCTGCTAAGGTGATGTGGTATTTTCCTATCAAACCTCGATTCAAACGTCTATTCTCTAATGAAGACGATGCAAAATTATTAAGATGGCATGCAGAAGAAAGGGTGTCAGATGGTAAATTAAGACATCCAGCAGATTCTACGCAATGGGTGCATATTGATGACCAGTTTCCTGAATTTGGGTCTGATTCAAGAAACTTGCGTATGGCATTGTCGACTGATGGGATGAATCCACATTCTAATCAATCAAGCACTCATAGTATTTGGCCAGTCCTCCTTATAATTTATAATCTTCCACCTTGGTTATGCATGAAGAGGAAGTATATGATGATGTCTATGTTGATTTCCGGACCGAAGCAACCCGGAAATGACATTGATGTTTATTAGGCACCACTTGTTGAAGATTTGCAATCCGTGTGGGATGATGGAGTAGAGGTCTTTGATGCATATGGTAAAGAGACAGTTCTTTTGAGGGCTATGTTGTTTTGCACGATAAGTGACTTTCCAACATATGGTAATCTTGCAGGTTTCAGTACCAAGGGTTATTATGCATGTCCATCTTGTGAGGATAACACTGATGCTCGTTGGCTGACCAAAAGAAGTAAAATGGTCTACCTTGGAACTCATCGGTTTTCGCCAATTAGCCATAGGTATCGCACGTTAAAGAAAGCTTTTGATGGCAATGTTGAAGGGAGAGGACCCCCTCAACCCTTAACTACAGAACGCCTTATGGCTAAGTTAAGAGGTCTGAATGTGATATTTGGCAAAAACCATGACAAGTCATTACCTAAGAATCGTGGAAAGGGTCGTCCTAGTATATGTGAGTATAAGAAGAAACCAATGTTTTTCATTCTTCCATATTGGGAACACTTGTACGTCAGAAATTGCCTGGATATAATGCACATCTAGAAAAATGTTTGTGATAGCCTTTTGGGGACATTGTTAAATGTAAAAAGTCAGACTAAGGACACAAAGAAGGCCAAATTAGACATGGGTATAATGAAAATCAAACCTGAGCTTGCACCTCAAGAAAGGAGAGGGCTTACCTATATTCCACCTGCTAGTTATACACTTTCAAAAAAGGAAAGAGATAAATTTTGTGATTTCTTCTCCAAAATTAAGGTCCCCTCTGGCTTTTCATCAAATATGCGGAGTCTAGTCAACTTGAAAGAGGCAAAACTTCAAGGAATGAAGTCTCATGATTGCCATGTCGTGATGCAAGAGTTTTTGCCTATTTCTATACGTGGCATTCTACCTAAGGATGTTCGAAATATCATTACTAGACTTTGCTTCTTTTTCAAAAAGATCAGTAGCAAAGTGATTGATGTTCATGAGTTGGATTCTCTACAAAGGGATATTGTTCTTACAGTTTATCAGCTTGAAATGTATTTTCCTCCATCATTTTTTACTATAATGGTTCACTTAACAATTCATCTAGTGAGGGAGATCAGATTTTGTGGACCGTCTCCATTTAGATGGATGTATTCTCCTGAGCGTTTTATGAAAATATTGAAAGGTTATGTGAAGAACAGATTTCGGCCAGAAGGTTTTATTGTTGAGAGATATCATGTTGAAGAATCTGTGGAGTTTTGCACTGGATATTTATCCGTCACTGAAGCAATAGGACTTCCTAAGAAACTTAAGAAATATGTGGTAGAAGGCAGGGGTACATCAGGTTATAAGGTTGAGGAAGTTTCGAAACTGATGTGGAATCAAGCTCATTTTTATGTTCTTCGAAACAGCTGTGTAGTTGATCCATATGTACAACAACATATGTCTTGCTTGAGAAGACGGCATACTCGTAAGAGTAAAAAATGGATAGAATACGAGCATGAGCGGAGCGGCGCAGTACTACGGAAGTCGGGAAGGAATCGATCGAACACTTTAGCCGTTTAGCCCTGTACTACGGGAAGTTGAGTTCTTCCGGAGAGGCTAGGTAAAAAAATCTCTTATTTTTTATTAGAATATATATATATATATAGGAAGTGGTTCAGGTCAGAACCCTCACTACTAAAAAACGCAGCTATAGCCATAAATGATTAGCCACGAAATGTTTTGAGGGCACTTTTATAGTTATTAGCTATAAATATAGCTATGAAACAAATTTCATGGCCATCTTACCATAAAATATATTTCATTGCTAACTTTTACGGCTATATAGCCACATAATTTAAATTTGTGGCTAACTGTGCAACTACATTACAATAAAATAATTTCAAAGCTGAAGTTGTGGCTAACGTCGAAGCTATTTAGCCATAAATTCATTTTGTGGCTATTTTTAAAGGTATGTACCCATAACTAAATTCGTGGCTATTTTAAAAGCTATTTTCATGGCTAAATTCCAGTGTACATTAAATGCTTCGGGTACCAACTTATTAGCAATGCATTAACTCACCATTTTACTTTACCAATTTGTTCTCTAAACATCCGGCCATAACAAATTTTCTCCCCAAGCTTCAAACTTCAAACTCTCCATAATATTCAACAAATCTTAGATCTTGGATTGTGAGAGCTGCTAATCAGATAATTTCTTAATCGATTATCATTAGTAGTGTGTATATTTAATTACTTTTATAATCAACTACATATATCTAAGATTTTGTTTTGTTCTTGAACTTTTAGATCTAGTTAAATGCAAAACAAGGCAAAATTGTTAAAAGTTCATGATATTTTGATTCGAGTTCAGATTTTACATGAACAAACACTCATAAGTTATTTGTATTATGGTTAGATTATTGATTTAATATTTTTAATTACTTATCATTAGCAACGAATTGTCTTTGAGGCTATAATCGTAGCTAATTTATAAGTTTAATAATTTGTCAATTATAGTTTATTTTATAGTTAATATGATTATAAAGTGAAGATCTTGTTCATAATGTTTACAAAAACAACTAAAGAAGGCATAAATTTTACATGTTGAGGCTGTAGTCATTAGCCACGAACTGGTTTGTTTGAGGCTAGATTCATGGTTAATTATTTCAAATATTTGTCATTAGCCGCGAACTGGTTTTTTGAGGCTATAGTCGTAGCTAGTTTATAAGTTCCTTAACCGTAACTTGTTTAATAAGGTCAAAGATACGGTTGTTGTATATATGAGTGATTTAATTGATGGTTTGTAGGTATCGATATGGAAAATCGTAATTGGATGTATGATAGATGGTTATCTAATGGTGGTGGTGGTTGGAAGGCCGAGTTCATCAATGGCGTTGAAACATTTATTACGTTTAAAACATCACAAGTGCATTTGATGGACGAGGATAAGATTAGATGTCCTTGCTCGAAATGTAAGAATGGAGATTTCAGGAGATAGACAATGTTCGAGTTCATCTTTATCAAAAAGGTTTTGTTGCAAATTATCTTTTGTGGAATGCACATGGAGAATCACTAGTCACCTCTACAACCTCTTTAGAAGAGTTCTCTTCCTCAAATCACAATGACATGGATTTCTTTGGGATAGGTATGCATTTGTTTGATAATTTGAACCCTACTCAAAGAATGGTTTTTGATGCAGTTGGTCCTAGTTTTGTTCCACCAACATGGTTTGACCCTCACGGTTCTACCCACGAGCCACACACTAGCCAGTTTGAGGTTGAGAACAATATGGGGTTTTCAGAAGAACCTGACATGGCTCAACAAACGACGACAGTTTTTGGTCCTGGGCACGACGATGCTTCTTTCTTATCCCAGCGTTTTTCTGATGTACTGAAGACGTCAGAAGAACCATTATATCATGGTTCTAACATGTCACGGTTAGCTGCAGTAGGCTCTTTTATGGAGCTGGAGACCAAGTACCACCTGTCACAAGCTGGGTATAGTGCTCTTCTTCAGAAAGTTAGTGATGTGTTGCCAACAGACAACAAGTTTCCAAAAAGTTACTATGAGCAGAAGAAGTTGACTAGAGAGTTGGGATTGCCACAACAGAAGATACATCTATGCCCCAAAGGTTGTATGTTGTTCTGGAAGGATGATGCAAATGCAACTGAGTGTAGATTTTGTAATAGTCCGAGGTATAAACCTTATTTATCGAAGAAAGGAAAACCAATACCCAATTTGGTGTTAAGATACTTGCCTATAACCCCGCACTTGCAGAGAATGTATGCAATGAAGGAAACAGCTGCTAAGATGCGTTGGCATGCTGAACATCAAGCCGATGAAGGGTGTATGCAATGAAAGGTAAAAAGGCTTCATGGTTTGATTGTCATAGATGCTTCTTGAAAAGACAACATGCATTCAGGAAAGACAAGAAACACTTCTTTAGAGGACGAGCTGAGAAGGACCCTCCTATTCCTTATCTGTCTGGTCAACAAATGTGGGAGCGTGTTCAAGATCTGCCAACCGCCATGGAGTCACCACGTAACTTACCAGATGGTTATGGTGTAACTCATAAGTTCACAAAACAAAGTATCTTTTGGCAACTTCCTTATTGGAAGCATCATTTGCTTCATCACAACCTTGATGTGATGCATATTGAGAAAAATGTGTTTGAGAATGTGATTCACACTGTACTGGATTCCAAGGGGAGGACAAAGGACAACCTGAATTCAAGAAAGGACCTTCGTCTATATTGTGATCGTCCAGAGCTTCAAGTGGAAGACGATCACAGAGGTCCAAAGCCAAAAGCATTATACACATTAAGTAGAGATAAAAGGACAGAGTTGCTTAGCTGGTTGATGACATTGAGATTTCCAGATGGATATGTATCCAATATTGGTCGTTGTGTGCATTTGCAGGAGGGTAAATTACTCGGGATGAAGAGTCATGATTGTCATGTGTTCATGCAAAGGCTTCTGCCGATTGCTTTTAAGGAGCTTCTAGACGTGGGTGTATGGGGGGCATTGACAAAGTTGAGCTTGTTCTTTCAATCCATATGTGCATCCACACTTGACAAGAAATGTATTGAGGATTTGGAACGTGATGTACCCCTCATATTGTGTCAGCTAGAGAGAATATTTCCACCATCTTTCTTTGATTCCATGGAGCATCTTCTCGTGCATTTACCATATGAGGCACTATTGGCGGGTCCGGTACAATACCGATGGATGTATGTGTTTGAAAGATTCTTATTTATTTTGAAGGGTAACATGCTAAATCCACAAAAGGTTGAGGCCTCTATAGTGGACCAGTATCTATTTGAGGAGATCACAAATTTCACTCAACATTATTCTAAACCTCAAGACCAATGCAAGAGAAGAAGAGGTTCAAGGAATGAGGATGATGTAGCAAGTGAGACTTATCCTCAAATTTCAATCTTCAACCATCCCGGACGTGCAAGCGGAAAGTGTAAGGTTTTATGGATGAGCGAGGGGATAGATTTTCAAGTAGCGCATACATACATCCTACTCAATTGTAGAGAGGTTGACTCTTACATCGAGTAAGTTAACTAAGCGTATATCTATATCTCTTTACAAATGCACATGCATATGTATATATTTTAATATCACACTTTTCATGTTTGTTTTTTTGTAGGAAATTTCAAAATACAGACGGGCGAGGAGATGTGAATGCTCTTGCCAATCGCTTTTCAACATGGTTTACTGATTATGTAAGTCTTAAAGTATTTTCTACAATGCACAACATTTTATTATACATAAGAGATGTTAAGATAACGCACATTTACTTTTATTATGTTGTAGGTTTTAACTAAGCAAAACCTTCACCCTCCAGAGAGTGATCATGATTTGATATTCAGTTTGGCTTGGGGTCCTTCAAAAAAACTTCTATCATGGCCGACATATTTTACCAATGGTTATAAATATGAAACTCTACAACGAGGAGAAGGCAAACTAACAATGAATAGTGGTGTTTGTGTTCAAGCCTTCAACGGTGATACTCAATCTGATTTCTTTGGGCTAGTAGAACAAATTCTAGACTTCGAGCTCACCGGTTTGCCGTGTAAGAAGATTGTCATGTTTAAGGTTTTGTGGTTTGATCCTTCTATTAATGGAACGAGAGTCCATCCACAATATCGTTTCCAAGAAATAAATTGGAAGAGACGATATAGAAATCACGACCCTTTCGTCTTTGCTCAACAATGCATCCAAGTTTATTATGCAGACTACCCTGGAGTATGTCGTAGTCGTGCGGATTGGAGGTTCGTGTGTAAGACAAAGCCTCGAGGAATAATAGAGCAACGATGGACATAGGATATTGTTGAACCAATGGGTTTTGATCAACCATTACAACCAGATGAATTTGATATTGATGGATTTGCATGATCATCAATTCACTCTTTGCCTGCTAATTTAAATGATCCGATCATCCTTGATCAAGGAAATTACGATGTTGAGAGTAGCGAGGAGGATGTTGATATAGAAGATGAAGACCAAGATGATCATGAATTAAATTCTGATAATGATCCTCTTACTCTATTTTTTGGTAAAAAATTATATCTTCTTACCTAAGTTATATAGATTTTCTTTAATTAAATTTCCCTCATTCTTTTTTGCAGCAATTCAACCAAATTGACGCTTTTTATCTTTTTTTCCCGCTATGCATTCTGCAATTTTATCAAATTGGCGCTTTTCTCTTACTCTATTTTCTCTTAATCAAATAATACTACTCACTGGTTGAATTCATTGGTCTCTCTTCACTAACCCTAAATTTCTCTCGCCCAAAACTCTCTGCCTCACTCTCTCGCCTAAAAATCTACTGAGGTTCGTTCTCTTTGTTCTCTTTAGCCGAAGAGGGGTTTATCTACTGAGGTTCGTTGCAATCTATTCTCTTCTTGCAATCTGTTCTTCATCGTTCTCTTTGTCCTGGATTTTCCAATAAGATTTTGTTATTCGTTGCAGGTTTGTGCAACTCTACTGAGGTTTGTGCAGCTCTACTGAGGTTTGTGCTTCATCGTTCTCTTTGTACTCTTTATTGTTGCATAACAAAAGGGAGAAATTTTTAATTGGTATTTCCATTGGTCTTCAGGAACTCATGTTTCTATAATCAATTCGGGTAAGTGCATCTGAATCAATTTTCTACTCTTGCTGGATTCTTTTCGGGAACTTAATCATGGTTTAGTTCAGCTCTTAAATAATAATTACACAATGGAAATACCTTTCTGAACTTTGAGTTTAACATACCTGATACCATTTCGAAGATTCACTCCTTTTAGCGTATAACTTTGTCTAGGAACAAGATCCATAAGATTAGAGTTCCTTTGATCATGTAATGACGTAACTAATTGCTTGAGATCGCCTTCAGAGTTTTGGCCATAGCTCATAATAACAGATAAATAAATTGGAATGAGAAATTTGTTGTTGATTGTAATGCACGCCAACTGTTTGACGATTTGCTTTTACTGTGTTTTGCCTATTTGACTTGTTTTTTGTTGTGAATGAGCAGCCCAAACCTTTCTAGAGGAGTATTTGTGTGCTTACCATTTTGGCCAGTTGGTACTCTTTAAGCTTGAGGGGTTTCTCTACTGAGGTTTGTGCCTTGCTGTTTTACGGGTTAAGGCAGGAACTCATGTATTGTTGCATTTATTGAAGATTTACAGCATGTATTGTTGCATTGTTGCGCTGCTCAGTTCTTTCTGTACAGTTTTTCTGCATTGTTGCGCTGCTCCAGTGCTGCTTAATGGGTTGTTGTTCATGCCTTATACTCTAATTTGTGCAAGTCTACATATAACAATGTCATGGGCTGTTTAATGGGCATTTCTGTTCAGGTTTTTTCTGCATGTCGGTTGCTGCATTGCTGTTTAATAGGCTGTTGTTCCTCCCGTGTACTCTAATTTGTGCAACTCTACTTATAACAATGTTTAATGGGATGTTTAATGAGCATTTCTGTTCAGTTTTTTTCTGCATTGTCGGCTGCTGCATTGTTGTTTAATAGGCTTTTGTTCCTCCCTTATACTCTAATTGTGCAACTCTACTTATAACAATGTTTAATGGGCTGTTTATTGGGCATTTCTGTTCAGTTTTTTTCTGCATTGTTGGCTGCTGCATTGTTGTTTAATAGGCTTTTGTTCCTCCCTTATACTCTAATTGTGCAACTCTACTTATAACAATGTTTAATGGGCTGTTTATTGGGCATTTCTCTTCAGTTTTTTCTGCATTACAACATGTATTGCTGCAGTGCTGTTTGCTTTTAAGAAATGCTCTTAAGTATTTGCTAATTCTTTTTCCTTTGTGCAGAAATATTTCTTCTGGAAAACTACTGATGTGGCAATGAAGAAGGTCTTCATTCACGAAGCTGCTAAGCACATTAGCCAAACCTTTAGCAAATGTCATCGTTATGGGAGAACACCTTTCTTTGTAAAAGAGGAGCATTGGAAAAACATGGAAAAGGAAAGAAAAACAAATGCAAAAATGGTGAAGCAATCTGATGCAAACAAGAAAAATAAATCTTCAAAGAGAGCAATTGAAAATGGGCCGTATCTAGGGGGTTCTAGAAAGATATCAAAGCACAGAAAACAGATGATAAGCATAGTTTGAAAGTAATTTACTTAAACTCAGTTTTTGTATTTTTTGGAGTAAACTAATTATTTATGTAATTTCAGGAGAAAGAAACTGGTCATAGACCATTGTATTATGAAGTTATAAGAAAGTTATGGTCGAAGAAAGATGGGATTAGGATGGGGCAACTACCTGCTGCTACTGTAGTAAGTATTCACTTCTGTTTTTTATTTTTAGCAAATGAGCTGTTACAAGTCTATAAACTATAAAAACTAGTTAGATTTTGGTTGCATTGAGCTGTATAAAACTGAGTTGTGTTGCTGCATATTTTTTCTGTTATGCACCTTATGTTCAATCTGCTGTACATGGATTGATTCTGGTTTATTTTTGGGACTGCTGCACTTATAATCTGCATTGTTGTACGTACATGGATGGAACTAGTTGAAATATGTCTGCACTATTGAAGTTATAATCTGCATTGTTGTACATTGAACTATTGAGTTGAATTCGTTGATTTTTTCAAGTTGTTGAGTTGTATAAAACTTGAGTTGAAGTTGTTGAATTTTTTACAAGTAGATGAGTTATAAAAATTGAATTGCTGATTTTTGTTCTAATTTTCTTTTGAAGGCTGAGTTCGATCGACTTGTTGCTGAACTTCCATCCTCAGAACCTCTTACTAGGACCAAGGAGATGGAGCTATGGTTAAAAGCATGCAATGGACCTCACAATCATAGGATTTTTGGGCTAGCCGAAGAGGGGATTGCCCTAGTTCGTGGAGGAAAGATTGGAAATCTCAATAGCATGCCTACATCAAGTGCAAGTAAGTCACAATCATTTATGGAGCCTCTTAAGGATGAGATGAGGGAGATGCGAGATGAGATGAAAGCCGTTCAAGTCCAAAACAAGTTACTACAAGACATGCTCCAACGTTTGTTGCAAATTCATGGAGGTGCTAATGCCACAACCTCTCAAGAGTCGAATCATGCCTCAAATGTTGCCTCTCCTCAAGAGTCCAATCCAACTCCTTAGTAGGTGAATCCTTTTGACTTAGTATTTTGGATATTCTCTAAGTCTAACAACTAATCACTAACACCTTAGTAGGCATTTTGGATGTTTAAGCTTCTTGTGGCTTACTTTGGTATTTTGGATATGTTCTAATGGTGATATGAATTTTAGGTATCAAAGCAACAGATATGCCTCTTATCAGAAGGAACAATAGTGGGTTCGGGAGTTGGTCTAGTAATCAGAATAGGACTGTTTACTGATTCTTCGGTTGCTTTTGGTGATGCTCTAGCTGTTTCATGTTATGTTGTTGTTAGAGAAATAGGTGTTATCAGTCAAGTTGACGGGTAGAATGTCGTTGCAGGTTAGGCTTATACAAAGTAACATTAGTGTACTTGAAACAATTGGTAGTGTTGGTCTAAATGCATTAATTCATAACAATATTTTGTTGAGTTCAATTATGGTTTGTATGAGCCTGTAGTTATTGTAGTATATCAAGTTTTAGTTGTGCAACAATATCCACAAGGACATTTAGATTTTTTATTTCTGTATTTAGTCGGGATAACCTAGTTGTTCTATTTTAACTTGCTATCATCTATCTATTGCAAGAGTCTCCAGGCAGTTCAGGGTACATGTTACTGGTGTTTCTACTTAAACTTATGGCATCTTTGAAGTGTTCACCAACATGAACTTGCTACCTGTTGTTGCTAGAGGAGGGTGGTAGTGGCAAGGGAACTTGGGGAAGTTACTTGATACGATAGTGAGTCTCCCCTTGACCATAACAACCCCAACTAATGACAGTGACAACGTATTAACACTGAAATTGATTGCTAAGAGTAATTTCTTATGGATTCTTGTCTTTGTTTAAGTTTTGTGAAATAACTTAACCATCTCTGATTTCCTCAGGATTCGTGCTAGCTCGTTGGTGCAAGCATCTCAGATCCCTTGGATGATTACAAGAAAGCAGTGGTGCCCAACCATAGGATGTATTGGCCCCATGATTCATGTAAGTGAAGCAGTTCCTAACTCAAACGGATGACACTGATAACGAGTTAAGTTCTTCCTTTGCAAGTAAAAGTGTTGAGTAGTTTGACCTTCAACAAATTTCTTAACGGCTTCACTCAGCTAGAAAGGTATGATTACTCTTCTTTATTGACTAGAAGTATTGCACTTGAAATTTGGTATCTTTCAGTAATTGACATACAATTTTAGACAATTTCCTTTTCACAGTCTCCCCAGATTCTCAACAAAAGCTATGCAGGGCTATGACATTTACATTCACAGTTTTACTATTTTACACAATTGTCTTTTGTAGTAAGTTTATAAGACCCATTTGAATGTTTTTCCCCGTATGAACCAGAATGACACAAACAATAAGATTTTTTATGAATATCTTTCTAGACTGAAATGATTAGGATCATAGTACTATATATTGTTCAAATTTATTCTTGCATATATGTGTAATTTTACGGAAAGCTTGTTATTGGTTGTGCAGTCCTAGTCGTAGAACTTGTTCGATGTTTAGGAGTGAGTAATGGTACCATCTGTTTTTAATCTCAATTTTTTTCCTTATTCAATCTGGTGATAAGCTTACTATTTTTTCCTTTCCGAGGTGTAAACAGAAACTTTGTTTTGAGAAACAAGCAGCAAATGCAAATATAAACTCAGATGTTGGTATGGATCAACTCACTACGAGGTCTACATCGCCTGAGCAGTCAAACACAGCTGATACCTCACCAAATTCTGAGCAAAAAAAAAGATAGAAGGATAGAAAACGTTTTCGTGTAGTGATGTTGGTTTTATTCTTTACAATTAGTTAGCATTTGATTGTGATCCTATTTAGTTTGGATCCCAAAATATAATGAAGTTGTTTGATGCCTTGACTTTTATATAACAACATCAATTCTTTACTTAACTTCTCTACCCTCTTCTCAACCATTTCTAATTATTCTCTTTAATTCCACCTTTCTTCTTGTTCATGGACCCCCACACTTCAAAGTGGTTGTTGTATTGAATTTGTGGTGTTATTTAGTGTTGGTACGTTATAGTAGTATTGGACTAGTATATTTACTGGTGGATCATGTCATGTCTCATGTATATTCTTCTGTATATGGACAGATATATATTTGTCCAAGTGAATTTTGAATTACTAGAAATTAGAAAGTAAATTTTGAATTGCATACTAATTATTTTGTGAATTGCATTACAAGGTGTTTTCTGGATTGCATAATAAGTGATTTCTGAAATGCATAATAAGTGATTTCTGAATTGCATATCAAGTGTTTTCTCAATTGCGTTCTAAGTGAGTTCTGAATTGCATATCAAGTGTTTTCTTATTTGCATACTAATTGAATTATAAAATGCATACTAATTGATTTGCAAATTGCATATCAAGTGTATCCCGAATTGCATATTAAGTGAATTTTGAATTGCATACTAAGCTATTTTTGAATTGCAGACCAAGTGTTTCTTGAATTGCATACTAAGTAAAATTTGAATTACATACTAAGTTATTTTTAAATTGCATACCAAATGTTTTCTAGATTGCATACTAAGTGATTTCTGAATTGCATATCAAGTGTTTTCTGAATTGCATACTAAGTGATTTCTGAATTGCATACCAAGTGTTTTCTTAATTGCGTACTAATTGAATTATGAATTGCATACCAAGTGTTTTCTGAATTGCGTACTAATTGAATTATGAATTGCATACTCACTTATTTATGAATTGCATACTGACTTATTTGTATTCTATTCCCGAGCATCCAACGTGCATCTCCTAATCCCCCTCACGTGCTACTCTCGAACCTTCCATGTGCTAATCATTGAACCACCCTACGTGCTTTCCGCAAACCACTCAACGTGTTTCTCGCAAACCACCCTACGTGATTTTCTTGAAGCTCCATACATGCTACTCTAGAAGCACCCTACGCACTTCTTTCGAAGAATCTTACATGTTTTTCTATAAGCTCGATATGTGCTTCTTGCAAAGCACCTTACGTGCTTTTTTATGCTCCATATGTGATACTCTAGAGCACCATATGGGAATTGCATACTTCATTATTTTTGAATTGCATACTTGGTTATTTGTAAATTGCATAATCAATTTTTGTGAATTGCATACTCAATTTTTGGTGAATTGCATACTCAGTTTTTGTGAATTGCATACTCAGTTTTTGTGAATTGCATACTCAGTTTTTGTGAATTGCATACTCAATTTTTATGAATTGCATACTCAATTTTTGGGAGTTGCTTACTTAGTTATTTATAGGGCATGTCACGTGCTTTTCGTAGCCACATCTTCCAAGTCACGTCATGTGTTTCTCGAAGTCAAGAAACGTGCTTTTCTTAGCCTCACTTCGAGCTTCTTCGAGCCACATCACCCGCTTTTAGGAGCCACGCCATGTGCATCTTCTAAGGCACACTACGTGCTTTTTCAAGGTGTGCATGTGCTTCTTTGGGCTACGCCACATGCTTTACTAGGGCACACCACGTGCTTTTATGCTCTTTTCTTGAAACTCCATACATCCTACTCTAGAAGCGCCCTACGCGATTCTCGCGAAGCACCATACATGATTTTCTTTAAGTTCCATACGTTTGCTTCTTATGAAACCCCTTAAGTGCTACTCTAGAGCACCATACGTGAATTGCATACTCATTTATTTGTGAATTGCATACTCAATTTTTGTGAATTGCATACTCAATTTTTGTGAATTGCATACTTATTTATTTATGAATTGCATACTTAACTCTTGTGAATTGCATACTCATTTATTTATGAATTGCATACTCAATTTTTGCGAATTGCATACTTATTTATTTTTCAATTTCATACTCAGTTCTTTTGAATTGCATACTCATTTGTTTATGAATTGCATACTAAGTTTTTGTGAATTGCATATTCAGTTTTTGTGAATTGCATACTCAGTTTTTGTGAATTGCATACTCAGTTTTCTTGAATTGTATACTCAGTTATTTGTGAATTGCATACTCAGTTATTTGTGAATTACATTGCCTATTTTTGTGAATTGCATACTCAGGTATTTGTGAATTGCATACTCGGTTTTTGTGAATTGCATACTCAGTATTTTTGAATTGCATACTTAGTTATTTGCGAATTGCATATTCAGTTATTTGTTAATTGCATATTCAGTATTTTTGAATTACATATTCAGTTATTTGTATACTAAGTTATTTTCGAATTGCATACTATATATTTTCTGAATTGCATACTAAGTGATTTCTGAATTGCATACTAATTGAATTGTGAAGTGCATACTAATTGTTAATTACTTTTTGTGAATTGCTTACAGAGTGTTAACCAAACCAGAAAATACTAGCTACATGTGGATTTGGTTGGAAAAAATGCAAGTCACTAGTATGAACAAAACTCTTATCCTCTATGATAACGTTGCTAATAAAATAAAAGCTTAAAAGAATTGTGGCTCACAGAAAATTGGCCTGCACCATACATCTTACTTTTAATGGAATGAAAATTGGCTTACAGTAAACAAAGAGATAATTGTATATAGGTTCTGAGACACTGCTTAAGTTGCTCAAAACATAAGGCATGAAGCTTACTTCCTCAATCAATTTTTTCTTCAAGACTATAGAAAGTTGGCCTAAAATCATAATCATAAGCACCATAATAATAAAGAAAAACAGATTCCATTAAAAAACTCATTTATCGCAGATAATGCATAAAAAATCAGATTATTGGCGCTAGAGGTTATTAGTACTGAAAGTTCAGTAATCAGTATAGTATGTTCTTGATAAGAGCAGAAAAATTGGATACAAGTGCAAAATGAAGAAGCAATATCCAACTTTAGCAATTATAGTATACATAATCGAAACAGTAAACAAAGAGATAATTGGATTAAAAAAACAAGGAAAACCTACGTTGGAGATATGAAGAGAGCAAAAGAGAGAAGGTTTCCTGCAAAAAAGAATGAGATGATCAAATTATAAGCATAAGCCATAAGGCCACAACTCAAACACACGATCATGAAATACAGACTGAAAATCGACTCAGCGTCGAGATAACAAACATGACGAAAACACAAGCCAAACTCTTTGTGTAAATCAAACGAAATTAATCAGCTGACCGTGCAAATATAACCATGTGATCAGAGATATTGACAATTGAAAAGCGATTTCAATTAAAATCAACGCGTAGACTGAAGAAAATCTTTGCACAAAGAAGAGAAAATCCATACTAGATAGTATATGAAGAGATTTTTACCTATGCAAGATGCACATACAGCTGAGCCAGCAACGACAAGATCCGCCTCCATTGCAACTCCAAAGCTACTGTCACATTTATCATCAATTAATTTAATCTTTCTTCTCAAAATCTCAGACATCAATCCACCTTTCCTGCTAAGAAAAATAGCCTGAACACTTGCCTCACAACTCAATAGCTCAGTTGCCAACTCCAACATATACAAAGGAGCACCGCTGCACCAGTCATTGAAAGCTCATCAAATATCAACAGAAATTTCCTAGACCAGACAAGTTCTACAAATGAACCACTTATTCGCCATCTTCCTTGTTTCTTTTAATCCCTTTTCGATCTGAACCACTTCACCATCACTCCTTGACCACGCTCAGCCAAAGAACGAAGACCACGCTCAGCGTATTTCCAGATTATAGAATGGACCTTTTCCCTCATATCTTGTTTTCAGTTACATAGGTCTATTATCTGCTATGAAAAAACATACACACACAACTAGTAAGAGCAAATAATTAATAGAAGTTTGTAGACAACACTATTCTCAATTCCTGTATTGCTGAAGAACCAGAGTTCTCACTAACAAAGAAAAGTAGCAATATCATTTGGCAAAAGCAGAGAGTCTGAACTTCACCAACACATCTATCCTGAGTATAGAGCTTCGATTCAGTTTCCAAAATCTCTTGACCAGATCAGCAGTTAATAGAAGTTTTTATCACCTAACAATTCTACATCAACACTAGAAACCCTAACTAGACAACCACTTCCTTTAATTTCTCGCCCAAAGTAATCTCAGACAGAAATCATACCTTCGTCCTCAGGAAGGGTTTTCCTTCATTGTTATCGTCCCCGTTCGTAGCTCCTTGACTTAATCGCACCACAATCAGCAATTGATTCTTGGTTTTCGTCAAAGAGCGAGAGGGTCGGAATAGGGGTGACTCCATACTCCTGAGTTGTAGATCTACACAACGAAATCAAGGGGACGACGAAGCTGGATTTGGTCGATCACTTCGTCGGCAATCGACGCTCAGCGGAATTGACGCCGTCGTCATCGTTGGTTTTGTGCGGCGGTCTCATAGAGAACGCCGTCGTCATCCTTGGCATCGGAATCGAAGACGAAGAAGACGCCGACGGTGAAGGAGGGAGTTGTTGCGTACTGCAACCGACCTGAGATTGTCATCGCGGGAGGGAGGGCTTGCGGGGCCGGCGGTGAAGTGGAGTGCAACGTCGAGGGACCGGGGAGAGAGATGTCTGTGTTGGAGAGAACGATGTGCTGGGCAGCGGGAGCGAGATTTTTTATCTTATATTAATCTCAACGCTTGAAATAAATCAACGATCGAGATTCGTTCTCACCTGTTCTCACCTGGGAGTCCGTTCTCACCAGAATCCCAACCCTATATATATTTATTAAAAAAATGTGAGGGGGCTATAGCCCCTCCTCGACCTCAACTGGGTCCGTTCCTGGAAGAGAGTGTTATTTCTCCCTTTCTTTCTACTCTTTTGTTCCCCTCAATTTCTAATTTTAAGCGAAATGACGATTTTACCGCTCCAAATTTAAACCTAGCCGCTGATATCATGCAAACTTCTCTTACTTGTTTATTCTTAGACATGAATAAATAAAGAAAAATTGTTTAGTCGGATGAAGAGTGTGGCAAGCAAGAATGCAGTGCATGCAATCTATATCTATGCAAGCTGTTCCTCACCATTCACGTGTCTGAAAGGCTCAACTTTTGGTTAAAGGCATTTGGCTTTTATGCCGTCTCCTACGTACCCAAAGAAAAACAATCGCATAAATTCATCAAATTTTTGATTAAATATTGTCTTATAAAAAGGACTTTTGCATCACCAATCATCTAGCTAGATAAGATTTACATAAGAACATACTGAAAAAAGGTGCGAAGTTTCCCCCATTACGAGTTTACAACCCTAGAGTAGTAGAAAAATCATATCTTATTACAATGATGAACAAAATAAGCATGAAAGAAAAGAAGAAGCAAAGAACCAGACAAAAAAATAAAAATCTAGTGGCCATGTTCTGTTGTTCATTTGTTGTTGGATGATTCTCCCACCCTAATCATAATGAATCATGAAAACAAATGCCCCATCCCCATCTTATCTCATCTAAGAACATCAACAAATTCCACCACAATCAGCTTTACCCTTTACTAGAAAGTAGAAAAGAGTGTTAGCACAAAATTAGTATCCCTAAAAAAAAGGCTAACATTGCAACAAGAGGCAAAGAGTTGACATGGCGACGACTCGAAGCGTTGCCATAGATATCAGTTCCGCTACCAGTGGGACCTATTCCGTAGGTGGATGAGCCTGTGGTGGTGGTTGGTGTGCCGGTTGTTGCTGTTGAGGTGCCGGCTGTTGTTGATCCACTCACTTGGCTGAACTTTTAAGGAAGATGTTAGTTAGGCTTGAGATGTGACATGACAATTTTAATAAAATTACCTTTAGTTTTATCTAGTGGTTGAATTTCATGTAGGTACACACCTTAAATGCCATAATTGTCAAGAAAGCAATTGAGAACAAACATTATCAATTTGACCATTGTACATTGACATACTGAAAAGGAAAGGGATGGTAATAAAATACTAAAATAACAGTGTTTTTTAGAGGAAGCTTTAAGTAATTTCATTAATTGCACTAGCAAACTGTTTCCTACTGGACCTGCACAAGACTTATTAGCTATTACTGCATGTGTTCAGATATCTAGAGGGTAAAAAAAGCTTAGAGCATGTTTGAAGTTTCTATCAGACACCAGCAAAACCTCTAACCATCTAGAGATTTCAGTGTTAGATAAGGATTGTTGAACGATTACTTCTAAGGGGGAGAATAATTGCACTAGCTTGTAGAAAAAAGGGAAAATTATCCAGGGAAATAAAAAGGAAACACATAAGAACATGAAGAGAAAAACCCACCTGGTGCTTGAAGCATATGTACAACCAGATACCACAGCTGCAAAATCATTCCAGTAATTTGACCAAGGAAAAAGTAGATATTGTAAGCCTCCAAAGTCCATGCAAGATGATTTAAGGAAAATATGAGGAAAATACTTACTGGTGGGGAGAGAAGGAGATAGAACGGCAGATCCACTAAAATCACAGCTGCCAGTAACTTGGGCCTTCTTCTGATAGTAGTTATTAACAGCATAATCACAATGGGCTTTAACTGTATTGGGCTGATAACAAACTCCATTTTGAGTAATGGCTCTGCAATCAGCTCCATTGCCACACGCATAGTCAATGTTCTTCTGAAGATAAGTGTCGCCAACCCCATCTTTGCATACACAATAGGCAGCACCTTCATCCAAAATCATAGATCAGAATACTAAAGCATCCATTGTTGAAAACCCATGTCTAAAATCATGAATTATAGAAACCCTTTTCACGATTCTAGGCGGGGAATTAAGAAAAGGTGTAAAGATTTAAGCTTTACTTGTATAGCCAGCCAGCCCAAGAAGCAATGTTATGAACAGGAAAGCAGCCATGGTTGTATGTTGATGTTGAGTTTTCTGGGTGGGATTTGAAGCTAATATCAGAATACTGGGGTTATTCGAAAGGAGAGAGAGAGAGAGAGTTGCTTCGACAATAATAGAGGAAAGTGGTACTACTGTGAGACTCAAGAGTCTCAGATTGTAGTATAGGGAATGATTTGGATATGAAAATGTTTTCGTGGTTCTGGTAACAAAATAAGTTATTGTAAGAAGTTTGAAGTGTGTGCTATAAATGTGGTTTTTACTTAAATGGGCTAATTATATTTTTACGATGGACATATTTTATCCAATTCAGGTCAAAGCAAATCTAACTTGTAAATCAAAACATTAATACAAAAATAAACGAACAATAGAAGTGATAAAAATAGCAAATTGATTGGTTCAATTAAAAATTGACAATAACCATGAGTAACGGCGAATTACAATATGTAGAAGAGTAGCGACGACTTGATGGGAGAATTCAATACGAAATCCGATTCGGAGAAGTCGAAAAATCAAAAGTTGAAATTAGAAGAGGAATTCAAGAGGACACATACTAATGGCGACTTAATGACAACTTTCTAGGTCATTACCCGCGCTTTGCGCGAGCCAAACACTTTTTATTTTTGTCTATATTCATATCCTTAATATATTTTTTCATATATGTATTTTTAGTAAATTATAATAAAATGAATTGAATATCTCTTATATATGTACCAAAATCACATAGTCGTTTACGTTGCTCGGATTGCTCTTCATCGTCATACGGGTTGAAGGTGAAGAACGAAGAAAAAAGAGATTAAAATGGTGGAAATACTAACCAATTAAGCACATAATTATGATTTTATTAGACATTTAATAAGTCTCAATTATCATTGGATAATAAGAAATAGAAAAAAAAAGAAAAAATTAAATTTAAATATTAATGAGTCTCAATTACCATCATGAGTTTATATAGGGAATGATTTGGATATGAAAATGTTTTCGAGGTTCTGGTAACAAAATACAGTAAGTTACTGTACGAAGTTTGAAGTGTCTGCTATAAATGTGGTTTTTGCATTAAATCATGTGTTTATTTGTCCAAATTTGTAGAAATCTGTTATAAGGATATTTATTAGAGATTTTTGCGTCAAATCACTCTTTATTTGATCGAATTTGCACGGAATCACCCCTTATTTCACTTTTTGCAAGAAACCATCCTTTAAGGCTATTTTGTTAACATGGAACCACCCATCCCTCAGCTTCGTTAATCAATTTGTTAGTTTTTGTGAAATTACTCACTTATCCCAACTTACTTCTAATTTTAGAGGACAATTATTTAATTTAACAACATATGAGATTTTAGTCAATAACTCACAAGATATTCAATCTCATCAATTTGAATTTTATTCTTTAAAAGTTAACCTAAATTGAATCAAACCCCCTCCCTGTAATTGTTTCTTCCAATGTAATCAATAACACCGCTTATCCCTTCGCCGCACTCTACCACATCGTCCACCGATAATCGTCCACCAATAACTTGTTTTTGATACTCCATCTGTTGCGACGCTGCTTCGTTTTTGTCGATCTGGGGAGGAGTCCGGATCTGAGTGAATTTTAATTTATTTTGGGAGTGGAGATGAACCCTAATTTGGGAACTAGGGCGGAATGATCGAGTTGAGATGAATTTGGGATAACGATCCGTAATCTAAGCAAAATCTAAGCGAAATAGCCAAAGTGAGGATAAAAACAGAGAAAGAGAAGAGCTTCCTCCTCCGGCGACGAAAGAGGAGATGGGATTATGGGATTCCGGTGAACTCCTACACCTCCTCCGACGACATTTTTTGGAGCTCTTCTTTAAGCCATCGTGCTCTTCCTCGAGTTTCGTGCTCCATCGTTTGAGATCTGGTTGGGGATGCGATTATTGACTGGCTATGGGTCTGCACTGTTGCATGATGATGGACAAAGCCATCCTCGAGTTTCGTCCTCCATCGTTTGAGATCCTTGTTTGGACCTCCAAATGCTCAATTAATTAGTTTAGGATGTTAGAAATATTTTCTTAGCAGAGTTATATCAAAGGAATGCCCCGACACAGGTGGAAGTGTAAAATTTCTCTGTAAATCATTCGATTTAGATTCTCTTGGCCCAGGGGCAGATTAAGATGGTTTGATCAAGGGTTCCATGGTGGTGGAGGTCACATGAATGGCATGTGGGTGATTATTTTGTGTGTTGAATTAAAGGGTTGAAGTTAAAGGTTCCGTCCTCCATGCTTGAAGATTGTAAGCTTGCACATTTTTTTTTGAGGAGGTAAGCTTCCATTCAGATTGACGAGATTGATTAAAAATCTCATCCGTTGCTAAATTACATAATTGCCCTCTGAAATTAGAAGTACGTGGGGGGGGGGTAAGTCAGTAATTTCACAAAAGCTAATGGATTGTTTAACGGATATGAAGGATGGGCGGTTCCATGTTTACAGAATAGCATTAAAGGGTGATTTTTTGCAAAAATTGAAATAAGGGGTGGTTCCGTACAAATTCCGTCAAATAAGGGGTGGTTTGACGCAAAAACCTCTATTTATTATTAATCATCCAAATTGTGAAACTTTTTTTACAATCAACCACCCTTTAACATATTCCTTCATCATTTTCGTTAACAAAGTGAAATGACGATTTTACTTTATACTTTTTTTTTGTTAAGGAAAGAATAAGACAGATCTCAGCGATCTTGCATGGACCGGCCTAGAGCATCCTTGCGGATGAGAACACGAAGTTCTATATCAGAATTCATCATAGACACTGGAGTAACGAGGCTGCGTTTAGCAATTTTATCAGCCGAACCGTTAATCTCTCTGAAAATGTGTCTAATTTGAGGGTTATGGAAGAAACAGAGGTCAACAAGGATGTCTGCGACCACCATCTCAATCTCCCAAGGGCTTTGCCACAAACCCTTAAGAGCATTTAAAAGAGTAAGATTATCTCCCTCAATTTCGATATGTTTGAGGTTTAGTTGTCGTGCCGTTTTGAGGCTGTTTTTTAGAGCAAGAGCTTCTGCCATGAGTGGTGATTTTATTCCAGAAGGATGCCCTTCCATCTGTATTACTTTGCTTTCATGATCTCAAATGATATATGCCCAACTTGCTTTTTTATTTTATATGCATGATCCGTCAAAATTGATTTTATAGTTATTCTCTTGTGGTTTTGACAATTTGAAGTTTCTCTTTTTCCTGGTTAGGACAAGGTTCTTTTTTGGTATATCTTCTTCATCGTTTTCATGTTTCTTACCTTTATATTTTTAAAACAGAAGCAAACAAATTGAAGGTAAAATGGTAAAATCACTAAATCATTTATTTCTAAAACCAAAAAATAAAAAATAAATTTAAAATCATTTATATTTTTTTTAATTGTTTCACGTCTTCCTTGTTGAAGACGGTACCGCTTCCTCCTCCTCTCCTTCTCCTTCCTTGAGATCTGACCCCTCTGTCGCTGAAGACGGTACCCGTTGCCCTCTGCTCCACCGCTTCTTCTTCCTCCACCAACCAGACCACCACCACCAGGCGGGCCCGCATTCCGTTTCTCCTGCCCCACAAGAAGAAGAATTGTGCCGGACTACTCCCCGTCAAACCTCGTCCAGTCGTCCTCAACCGTAGAAAATACGCCAACCGAAACCAGAAGCGACCCAGATTCTGGTCATTTACTCTATAGCCTTTGATTACTTGATTTAATAGTGCGTCCAGAAGAATTTGATCCATCCATTCTGTCCATTGCAGCGATGATCGTTTTCCCTTGGAACTTGACTTTGCAACTACAAGTACAACTGCCAAACAAAAAGGAAAACAAAGCTTAACAAATATTTATTTTCTAAATCGACATTAATTATTCTGGTGGAGCTCATTCTCTACTCATCATCTTCGCTTTCACTTAAGGAATCTCTAAACTGAATTAGTAGTATATATATGCAGCACAAATCATGAGTAATGCAACTGCAACTCGACGATTTTGATCCCACTTCTCAAAAATTCCAAAAATTCAGGATCGTCATTATCTCCAGTTTGAGATTTTGTTTTAGACAAGAACATATGTCTAATTAATGTTACTGTATGACAATTGACACATAAATGAACAAACACGACCTTTATGATATTGGAAGTACGAACCTTATAGAATGAAGACGATAAGAAGACTACAGAAATGAAATAACATAAGATGATTTTAAAAAAAATGATTTTAGAAAATAATTTTTAAAAATGATTTTAAATTTATTGTTTATTTTTTTGGTTTAAAAAAATGATTTAGTGATTTTACCATTTTACCATTCAATTTGTTTACTTCTGTTTTTAAAATTATAAGGGTAAATTTGTCATTTCACTTTGTTAACAGAAATGATGACGGAATTTGTTAAAGGGTGGTTGATTGTAAGAAAGTTTAACAATTTGAGTGGTTAATTATAAATACCTTTAAAACGGGTGGTTTCCTGCAAATTTGGACAAATAACGGATGACTTCCTGTAAAAACCCCTTTATAAATTAGACAGTTGAAAATATAAACATTACCGCTTAAATTATGTACATTAACTTGTTTTCATGTGAGAACTTAACATTACGTACCGTTAAGTTTGTTCTCACCAAAACTTTCTCCTCGTTCATGTGCCCAACAACAAATTGATTTTTATTAGTTTTGTAATTTTTAATTATTATATTTTCCCTCTAAACCCTAAACACCAAATTATAAACCTAAACACTTAAATTATAAAGAGGTTTTTGCGCCAAATCACCCTTTACTTGGCCGAATTTGCGCAAAACCACCCCCATATTTCACTTTTTTGCAAGGAACCATCCATTTTTGCTATTCTGTTAACATGGAACCATCCCTCCTTCATTTCCGTTAAGCAAAGCGTTAATTTTTGTGAAATTATTGATTTACCCTCACTTACTTCTAATTGTAGAGGGTAAATATGTCATTTAGTATTTTATTAAAATTTAAACCTAAATTGAACAAAGCCCCCAAACACTACGTTGAATGTGGAAGCCACAAGACATCTCATTTTCGGGCTTGGTAGCCAATGATCTTCTAGAGCCATTCCTATTCCTTGCCATGTAAGTTGGTGTACGACGCTCTCCAAAGTTGGGGCTTCTTAAGATCCAATCCAAGTTCCTTCTACTAGATGTCAAATATCCTTGACCTTAGCTATCATTAAATCTCATATTTCCCTCCACAAGTGTTGGTTCTGCTTTGTCTCAAACGCTATTGATCTAAATCCACAATTTCCATCTCCATTTACTTCAAACCAACCATTCACATAGGTGCACATTGATTGAGGTACCTGATACTTGTATTTGGAAAGTGCCTTCATAATTGTGTGCAAACGCATTTTTACGAGGTCATTTAAACCTAAACCCAATATTTTAGAAAAATAACTTGAAAATCCTCAAAAATCTCAATTACGTACCGTTAAGTTTGTTCTCACCAAAACTTAACATTAACATTACGTATGATTGTAAGAATGTTTAACGATTTGGGTGATTAATTATAAATACCTTTATAACGGGTGGTTTCTTGCAAATTTGAACAAATAACGGATGACTTCCTGTAAAAACCCCTTTATAAATTAGACGGTTGAAAATATAAACATTACCGCTTAAATTATGTACATTAACTTGTTTTCGTGTGAGAACTTAACATTACGTACCGTTAAGTTTGTTCTCACCAAAACTTTCTCCTCGTTCATGTGCCCAACAACAAATTGATTTTTATTAGTTTTGTAATTTTTAATTTTTAATATTTTCCCTCTAAACCCTAAACACCAAATTATAAACCTAAACACTTAAATTATAAAGAGGTTTTTGCGCCAAACCACCCTTTACTTGGCCGAATTTGCGCAAAACCACCCCCTTATTTCACTTTTTTGCAAGGAACCATCCATTTTTGCTATTCTGTTAACATGGAACCATCCCTCCTTCATTTCCGTTAAGCAAAGCGTTAATTTTTGTGAAATTATTGATTTACCCTCACTTACTTCTAATTGTAGAGGGTACATATGTCATTTAGTATTTTATTAAAATTTAAACCTAAATTGAACAAAGCCCGCAAACACTACGTTGAATGTTGAAGCCACAAGACATCCCATTTTCGGGCTTGGTAGCCAATGATCTTCTGGAGCCATTCCTATTCTTTGCCATGTAAGTTGGTGTACGACGCTCTCCAAAGTTGGGGCTTCTTAAGATCCAATCCAAGTTCCTTCTACTAGATGTCAAATATCATTGACCTTAGCTATCATTAAATCTCATATTTTCCGTCCACAAGTGTTGGTTCTACTTTGTCTCAAACGCTATTGATCTAAATCCACAATTTCCATCTCCATCTACTTCAAACCAACCATTCACATAGGTGCACATTGATTGAGGTACCTGATACTTGTATTTTGGAAAGTGCCTTCATAACTGTGTGCAAACACATTTTTACGAGGTCATTTAAACCTAAACCCAATATTTTAGAAAAATAACGTGAAAATCCTCAAAAATCTCATTCAACACATCATTTATCATCATACACTTTAACATTTCACTAATATAATCTATAATCACTAACAATGTACCCAAAATAGCATAAACATAAACAAAACTAAAATTTGTATATCAAAAACCCTAGAAGCCTAAACCCTAAACAAAACAACATTCAAGAACAAATCTTTTGGACATTCTATGCAAAAGTCACATCTTTAACACTTACTATTGCTACATTTAACATGAAATACAACATAATAACTTCATTATAGCTCTTAATGGTGCAAAACAAATTTAAATTCAAAATTTAAGTAAGAACATTACCTCATTGGCTTTATAACTTGATGAACCACCACTTCCACTCATTCCTTTGCTGAATTCGTCTTCATCTTTCATTGTTTGGTTTAGAGTGTTTTGGAGGTTTGAAGATTTGAAAATGTGTTTTAAATGAAGGGTAAAGGAGGTGAAATATGATAGAAATAAGTGTTAGGATAGGGTTAATAGGTGTTACGATTTACTTAAAATAAGAGATAGTTATTATAGTTTGGTGGGGACAAGACATTTATTAAATGGATCACAAACAACATTATATGATATAATCTCTCGCCTAATGCTAGATAAGCATGTCCCGTGTAACGCGAGAGACCCATTACTTGCGTTACACGAGATTATTACTTTGAAATTATGTTAATTTTTATTAATTCACTAGACTCTTGAGAGCATTTAGGAATTTGACATGACAGTATATATAGGCTGCGTCTATATGCACACGTTTTTTTCGCTAAATGCACACTATTCTGTGCGGTAACAATTGCAGTACACATCTGTGCGTTAACGCTTACCGCACCAAAGGACTCAGGGGCATTGTTGGAATTTTTTCTGAAACCTATACGACGCTGGTGCGGTAAGAATTACCGCACAGATCTGTGCGTTAACATTTAACGAACACAGTTAATACGAGATTAACAAAAAAAAAAAAACAGATTTTCATTAACTTAAACCCTGTGCGGTAACAATTACCGCACAGGAATTTTATTTTTTTAATTAATAATTTTTTTAAAAAAGTATTAAAATACTAATAAATTGGTGCGGTAAGAGTTACCGCACCGTATTTTTTTGTTTTTTTAAAAATAAAACTGGTGCGGTAACGTTTACCGCACCAGTTTTATTTTAAAAAAAACAATAAAGTGGTGCGGTAACCCTTACCGCACCAAGTTTCATCTTTAAAAAAAAAAAATTCCCTCTCCCCCGACCTTCCTCCTTCCTCTGTAAAATTTCGCCGCCGTGTTCTCTCCCTTTTCCCACCGATTAACCCATCAAAAGCTTCAATCGAGGATGGATTCGAGTTGCCCCGACCATGGCGGTTCTTCTGGCCCCCAAAATCCGCCTGAAGTCCCCCCCGCAGAGGTCCCGCCGTCTTCTCTTCCGTCGACGACGACGCCATGGCTGGCTGTGGAGGAAGAAGAAGAGGAGGAAGTGGAGGTGCCACTGAGGTACAGTGGTGGTGCCCGGATCCGGCCAAAATCACGAGCCCGACCCGATACCCGTTGCCCGACCCGACCCGATACCAGCAGCCCAACCCGCCCCGATACCCGCTCCGAGGCGAAGAAACCGAAAGCGACGCGTCCAAAACGTTGGTCCCGGGTACGCTACTCGAGCAAATAGAAGGTTGAATCCACAAACCGAGGCTCAAACCGAGGCGCAACTGGAAGTTTTTTCGACTCCCGTAGATCTACATCAAGTATGTATTTTTATAAAATATTCTATAACTTTTGTAATGTTTTTAAATAGTTTAATTATTTTATTTCGTAACGTTATGAAATTAGTTATTCAATTTCATAACGTTATGAATTTAATAATATTTGATAACGTTATGAAATTTTTAAATAAATTTCGTAACGTTATCAATTTATTTAATTTAATTAATTTATTAAATTTATAACGTTGTGAAATTAGTTATTTAATTTCATAACGTTATGAATTTAATAATATTTGATAACGTTATGAAATTTTTAAATAAATTTCGTAACGTTATCAATTTATTTAATTTAATTAATTTATTAAATTTATAACGTTGTGAAATTAGTTATTTAATTTCATAACGTTATGAATTTAATAATATTTGATAACGTTATGAAATTTTTAAATAAATTTCGTAACGTTATCAATTTATTTAATTTAATTAATTTATTAAATTTATAACGTTGTGAAATTAGTTATTTAATTTCATAACGTTATGAATTTAATAATATTTGATAACGTTATGAAATTTATAAATAAATTTCGTAACGTTATCAATTTATTTAATTTAATTAATTTATTAAATTTATAACGTTATGAAATTAGTTATTTAATTTCATAACGTTATCAATTTATTTAATTTGATTAGGCGAATTATAACGTTATCAATTTATCTTTTCTTATTTTGTAACGTTATGAACTATTAGTATATAAAGTATTGAAATTAGGCGAATTATAACGTTAATTTCGTAACGTTATGAACAAAATGTTTAGAAATTAGAGATGATTTTGATTAGGATTGACGTTACAACAACTGTTTGTAACGTTACGACGTCATGGAAAAGACGTTTTTGAATTTGACGTTATTTTTGTAACGCTATGAAAATAACGTTACGCTATAACAACAACATTAGGGGGTGCGAGATACGATGTCCTCTAGTGGTTTTGTTCCGGGGGCTCCTGTTGCTGCAGAGCGTGTTAGGAGGACGCAGATTACAGCGTCCATACGTCAGAGTTTTGCTACTGCTCGAGACCAGCTGAATGCTTCTAGTTCGACACCCACTGACGAGGCTCGTGCACTTACAGATACTGGGGCAGTTAGGGATTGTGGTCTGGATGTTGATCCGTGTGCTGATGATGAGGGTTACAGTGAGAGTGAGGAGGAGGGTATGGACGTCGATGATACAACTGTTGATTTGGATGATGATATGCTGGGAGACGGTGAGGGTTTAGGTACAGATTATATTGTATCTCATCTCGAGATACCGACAGATCAGCTTAGGAGAGACGACCCTCCTATTATTTCAGAGGATCATGCTGGTATGGGGCCTTCATCGCCAGCTCCTACAGATTTAGGTCCTTCGTCTCCTACGCCAGATGTACCACCTCCCCCGACTGATGATGTACCGCATCCGGCTGTTGCACCTCATGTACCACCTCCTGTTGTACCTTGGATGCCCGGAGGTCCTTTTACAAATGAGTTGCTGAAGAGTTATGAGACGCACATCGCCAGGGCTATTTATGAGCTTACAGTTGTTGATCCTCCCGCACCTGTGATTCCAGCTGGCCCCCGTCCTCTTCCTCCATTTATACAGAGACAACGAGGAGGCCGAGGAGCTCAGGCAGATGATGATGTTGCTGATGCAGACGCTGCTGATCCTCCAGCACGAGGTGGACGCGCTCCACGCGGAGGACGTGGACGTGCTGCAGATCATGCTGATTTTCCACAGCCTGCTGATCTTCCAGAAGGCGAGGCTCCTCTTGATTTGGTATGTATTTGAACTATAATGTTCATATGTGAAATATGAACCTCATTCTGTAGAAGTAACTGTGTTATTTTTTTACTTTTTTTCCAGACACGGAAGGTCGTGAAGGTTCACTTCCACACCGCCTACTGCACTCCACTAGAGGCGTTTAGGAGACCTGGTCCAGATTCGTGGTTTCAGCTTGCAGAGCGATCTGGATTGACTGATCTACGCTACATCGGGTCCGGTCCTGTCGATCATGTGTTGGTTTCTGCTTTCGTCGAGAGATGGCAGCCAGAAACCAACACATTTCATTTGCCATTTGGAGAGATTGGTCCTACACTTCACGATGTGGTTGAGATCCTGTCGCTGCCTATACATGGCAGGAGTTGTAGCTCAGTTTTGAGCAAGGAGGAGATCTTCACTTTTGTTGCCGAGATGCTTCACGTAGAGGAGACACTGGTGAAGACTTGGTATAGGGATGGAGGCATTCCTTTGGGTTATCTTCAGCAGAGATTGAAGGATATGATGCGGATGGAGGATGGACAGAGAGATGAGAGCCTCATTGCGTCTATGTACTTACTGTTGCTTCTCGGCACTACAGTTCTAGTGGACAAGTGTACTACAGCAGTCAAGCACTGGTGGTTAGTTCTTTTGGCCGACCACGACAGCACTGGCCGATATGCTTGGGGAGCTGGAGTGTTAGCTCATCTGTATCGCCACCTTGGACAGGCGTCGAGGCGATTGGCTATGGGGATGGGGAGTTCTGGCATTCTTTTGCGAGTTAGTACGCAAACAACTATACGATTGGCTATGTTTAGGAAGTCGAGTTCTAATTATCCTTTTTTTGCAGTCGTGGATCTGGGCATATTTTCCACATTTTCGTGGACATTTTGTGGCAGATCCACTTTCTATGGACCACGCCGCAGCTGCTATGAGGGAGGGCAGAGAGGTGCCACAGGGGAAGAGCACGGATCGTTTGGTTGCCATTCGTGGCATGCTTGACCGTGTTCGTTATGAGGAGGTCAGATTTTAAGAATGTATGCTTTCGTTATATTGTGTGAATGTAAACTATACTAACTGTTTTGTAATGTTTTGTTGCAGGTTAATTGGTTTCCCTTTTCAAATGTGGATTTCAAACTTCCGCAGTACGCCCCGTCTTTGTTTGAGGGCATTCTCCGTTGTCTGGACATCGAGGAGCTCTATCAGCCAGGTCGCCTGCTGCGACAGTTTGGACATGTGCAGGGTATCCCAGATCCTCCCCCAGAGCCCATCCAGGTGACACGTAACAACAGGCTGACGCATTATTCAGTTCACTTTGCCGAGGATCTGCTTGGTGTGTGGGATCAGGACCCCAGGCCTTTGTTACAGATTCGGGAGCCACGAGCGACGTACTATTGGGCAGTCACAGATGATTATCTTGATTGGTATGATCGAGTTTCTCATCCTCTGGTGGATCCCAGATCACGTAGACTTGATCGTCCAGTTGGTCCGCTGCGTATTCCACCTTCGGTTGACAGTTTTGCGGTACGATTATAAATTTTATTAGTCATATTCATTCAATTAGTATATTTGATAGTAATGTTTTGATATGTTGTTAATATAGCGGACCCAGCTAGTGACTTGTGAGATTCGAGCTTTCTTGGAGACACCACCAGAGAGGAGGCCTGCAGATATCGATGAGTTCATGAGGCGTCTCCTTGGAGTTTTGACTGACGAGGCTCCACCGATGGCTCCAGCTCCGGTTCGTCAATCTCAGCTTTTTCGGCATTCAATCCACGAGGAAGGGCAAGGTAGTGGGCAACGTAGTGGGAATGAGGGTCGTGACTTGGAGTGATGTATAGTTTGTTTGGATACTATGTTTTGGTAATGTTTGGTTCACTTTTGCTTATTTATTTTGGGCTTTTCTTAAAAACGCGAGAAAATGGTCACAATCGCAAAAAATAATTAAAAACTACTAAACGTCAAATATTGATAAATGGTTCAAAACGTCTCGAAACGACTCGAAAACGATATAAAACAAGCCAAAATGTAATTTGAAGGAATTCCGAACAAGTTGTAAAAAAGTGTAAAAATGTGGCCAAAATGATGGCATAATATGGCCAAAATGAGCAAAGCTTAGCAAAACTTGACTTTTTTGAAAAAGGCGAAAAACGACCAAGTACGTCAAATATTAATAAAAATGGTTCAAAACGTGTCGAAACGACTAAGAAACGAAAAAAATCGACTCAAAACGATATAAAACAAGCCAAATCGAAATATGGAGGAATTCCGAACAAGTTGTAAAAAAGTGGCCAAAATGATGGCATAATATGGCCAAAATGAGCAAAGCTTAGCGAAACTTGACTTTTTTGAAAAAGGCGAAAAACGACCAAGTACGTCAAATATTAATAAAAATGGTTCAAAATGTGTCGAAACGACTAAGAAACGAAAAAAATCGACTCAAAACGATATAAAACAAGCCAAATCGAAATATGTATAATGGATAATGGATAGTGGATAGTGGATAGTGGATAATGGATAATGGATAGTGGGTAATGGATAATGGATGTCATATGTGTATAGTTTGGGCCCATATCGTTTTAACGCCTTGAAACGATGAAAATCGAAATTTTGAAATTGAAACATGACAACAAATACGGCGAATAGTTATTTTCATTTTTCGGAATCGAAAAATTATTATCAAAAACGTCAACGGGCCTAATAAGGCCTAATGAAATTTGAATGAGGCCCAAACACAAAAAACGACAAAAAATGACATAAAACGGCTTAATAAGCACTTAAAACGTAAAAGTCAAGAAATGTAACATTAATATTTGAGCATTACCAATCAAACGCTATCGTTTTTATAAGAAATTAACAACTTTAACACTTAGAAGTATGTAAACGAAGACTTTCACCTGTATGCTACTACTCTCAAGTATATAAGTTGTATAGTTATACTCATATGTATGTGATACCACTTCGTTACTAAAATGAACTTCATATAATGTGTTTATTTCATCATATAACATTAGTTTAACACTTAATTGTTATCGTTTGACTCAACTGACCTCGTATTTCATTAGTATAATATGAATTTTTATCTTATAACTCTTCGTAATCTCATATTACATTAGTAAAACTTGATAAAATTATTCACAAAACTCTCAATAACGACATATTTCAGTAGTATAACATTACTTTGGGTCATAAAACTTTTTATAATATCAAATAGTATAAGAAAACAACATAAAAAATGAATTTTTATGTAATTAGGGTTGGTACTACAACAGTTACCGCACCAACCCTAATACCCTAAACCCTACAAACACCAGAAACATTTGATTCTGGGTAAAAGGGTTGGTGCGTTAACACTTAACGCACAGAATCTGTGCGTTAATTGTTAACGCACCAGAGTCTGGGCTGGGCTGGTCGTCTTTGTTGGGCTGGGATTTTTCTGTTGGATCTTGACGAAGTTCTGTTATCAGTTGTGCGTTTATTGCTAACGCACCACCATATTTTGCTTGAGTGTGTTACAGCTACCACACAGCTGTAAGTCACCTTTGGATGACCGAATTACGTTATTGGGCCTTTGTTGTTGTGGACCTTTTGTCTACATCGGCCCAAATCTAAGTTACCCTAGTAAAACCTCGGCTATAAATTCACTGCCTCAGTGAACCCTATTATCTCATTCTCACTGCGCCGTAAAATAATTAGGTTTCAAGTTCTTACTCTGTATTTCAATTAAAAGTCTCATTTTTTACTGATTTCGTTAGATATCTTCATTGTTTCTAACATGTTTTCTTACTTTGTATTACAGATTCAAACAACCATGGCATCATCTTCATCCTCCCCAGTTCCAGCAGAAGGCAGTGAGATCCAGTGCCCGAGTAGAAGGTGCTCAAGAACAATCAAGGTGTTCCCTGGTAATGACAAGAACAATCCCCATACGTATGGACGAAGGTATACCACATGTCAGTGTAACTACATGATCGTGTATCTTGAGCCAGAATACGACAGTCATCATCTCCGAGTCATTGCAAAACTGTTGAAGGAAATAGCTGACCAGCAGTTGAAGCTGGTATATTTTCACCAGGCTAAGAGTATTGAAGCAGCCAAACACTGGATACAATAGAGGTTTCCCAATGACCCTGTTCCTAGTTTTTATGACAGTGACTCCGATTAGGGATCTGGGTATCAAATCAGTGAATCTCCGTTAAGTCTGTGTTTAGTTTAAATTTCAAGAATGAATATGTTGTCTTTCCTTAATGAGTCTGTTGTCTTTCCTTAATGAGTCTGTTGTCTTTTTAATTTATGTTGAGTGTGTTGTAGTTTATGGATTCAATGATTTCACTTCATTGTTTCACCTACCTCATCTAACTCTACTGAAAACACTATTTAAAGCAAACAAGACAAGTCATTACATATTTCAAAGAAGACAAGACAAGTCATTACATATTATAAATCAATTCCAATCGAAGTCTAAAGATCAAGGCTACTAAACTATTACAAATCAAGTCATGTAGTCCATACGCTTTCCAGCAGTGAAGCGGTATTGTCGAAACAAGTCCACTTGGCCAGCATATATCCCTTCCCACCACTTGATGTTGTCATCTGCAAATCTTCTCCACGAACCGGAACAACATGGCAATGGTGCCCCATCACGGAGCCAAACCTAGATATACAAAGAAAATTAATCAATAAGTATAAATGATTTCGACGTTTCATGACGTTTGTTTAGATTACCACAGATTCTTACCGGTATCCAGTGATTACTGCATCCGACAAGAGCTATCCCAAAAATCTTCTGTGGAGGACCAGGGCTCACTGTAGACTGCCTTATTGGCAAGCATAAACACGGCGCATCCCAGGATAGTTGCACTAAACCAACATTATACACTGTGGCAAACACCAAACCCATAAATGGCATGTCCATCCAAAATGGTCTCTCACAAGGACTTCTCATGTAGTTAACTTGAGCAATAAGATCATCCCATGTTCCTACCAGTAGTCCACGTCGTATGGGCTCCCATGTCTCTTTGTTTCCAAGAAGCTCCGCTGCCAACGCAGCACGGATCATACGATATTGACTCTGTTGCATACCCGTAAGTAGAGCCATTGACCGATACCCACAATGTCCGTCTGAACGCACATCTTTCACAGAAGTCATGTAGGAAAGCCAAAAGTAGTCAATATTTTTCACCCCCAAGTTCACCCCCATATAACTTATGGCTTCTTCAATCTCTTCTTCATCTTCTCCTTCCTCTGTTTCGTTTCGATCTGGATAGCAAGCTCTTAGGGGCACGACATTCATGTCTTCGTCTTCTAAATCGATGGTCTCTGAAAACAATGGTTCAGGTTGGGACTGTGATCCGAAGTCGAACGACACTTGACTTGCTTGCTTTTTAGGACAAGTTCGTCGTTCACTTTGCCTATTTGCCTTCTCCTTTGCGACTTTTTGCGCATTCTCAGTATTTGTTAAGTCTTCTCTAACGTACTCGTGGTAACTCTTTTCCCTCTTTTCTCTCGGAGGAGAATTCCCATTTCGCTGCTTCTCCTTGTTCTTTGATCCCGGCGGCCTTCCTTTTCCTTTCCTAAACAAGTTTGTTGGCTCTACCAAAGAACTTTGTTCCGGATGCTCCAAGTCAATGTACAACTCACTTAATCTGAATAGAGTTCCATCCCTCAAATCTCCACTTTCCCATTTCGCCCACATTTCACGCATTCTGATCTCCGGAATAGACATTGAACGATTGTCGTCGGGTAAGGACAAATTTATTGCATCATCTTCCCATCTCAGTTCCTTCCAGAAGTCATGAAAATCATCCGGAACAAGAGGTGTCTTTGAAATGATTGCCCTAGCAAGATCGTGTACGCATGGCATCCCAAGACAATCTCGAACCCAATGATCATCACAAACATTTGAATACTCCTCCTTCAATATTTGCTGGTACATTTCCAACAACAACAGAAAACACCTATCTGACACTCGGTAAAATAGCCTTGAAAACAACATTCGAATGCCAGGAGGAAAGGTTGGGTCATCAAAGACCATTTGCCGAGTGGTAAGTGCTTGGTTCATCGTCGCCCTAATCAGGTCCATCTGAACTATGACCGCATGGTGGATCCTCACGATCACTCTGTTGAAGCCTCCTCTACTAGAACCCACAATTTCTTTCAACACCTTATGCATCCCCTCCACCCTAAATAAACACAATTTCTAATCATTAGCATTAATAATATGGTGGTCCAAATTAACAACTAAACAAACAAAGATACCTGTTTGTAGTCCTTGTGTGAAAGTGAAGAGTGTAGTCCGTCCACGCTCTAACTATGAACTTCTTGTACGAAGTAAACCAGTACTTTTCAACGTAACCAACAATGCCCTTCTTCCATGAATCTCTCAGCTTTCTCAACCTCTCTTCGTAGATTTCTTCGGTGCTCGAGCAAAATATCCCCCAACATTGCGTAACAAAGTTCTCCGCCCTTTTAGTATTTTTAATCACTTTTTCTGCGTGTGACTGGATGTTGTGCTTAATGTGCACCCAACACAATAGTTGCTTCACATCAGTGTCTTTGAACACAAGTTTGATTGCTCTCAACAAAGCCTTCTCACAGTCGGTCATTATAGCCTTCGGCATCACTCCCAAATTTCTACACAACTCATGAACGCACATCATCACAAACTTGTAATGCATTACTGTCTCCTGAGCCATGAATGCATATGCGATGTTGAACGTCTTGTGCGTGCAAGTGAAACCAACCATCTCCACTAAAGTCATATCATACCTATTTGTCTTGTATGTGGCGTCCATGATAATCACATGAGGAAACTTCCTGAACAAACGAATCGACTCCGGGTGAGCGAAAAAAAGGACTTCAACCTCATTCGTCCTCGTGTTCCTCAAAGGTTGACAAAAATATTTGTTCTCTTTCTGAAAATTTAGAGACCACTGAGTAACTGACAATTCACCACGATCTTCAAAATTGATCTTCTGCAAAAAATTGGCAAGCTGCTTCATGGATGTCACATTTTGCGGGTCTCTTATCCTAAGCTGAATAAGTATGTTTTTTGGCGTCTTGCGATCATCCCCCGCTTCCCTTGCTATTTTCTCCTCCTCTTTGCTCATTCTACCCACGAATGAATTCCCATGAAAACTAGTAGGAAGGGTGTGGTTGTGACGACCTTCTACAACATTCACGATCCCTTTATAACTATAAGGCCCTTCTTTTATACGAACCCCATATAACTCAAATGTACAACCACATTTCTTCGATTTTCGGTGACGAAGCCTCGGAACCGGCAATTCTGGATTTTTTAAATTCACTTTCAGCCTACCCGATCTAGGTTTTCCAAACCTATCGCATACAAAATCAACGCAATATTTGCTAGATGTACGATGTACCAAAACTATCATTAAATCCCTTGCTCTCTGTTTTGTCCATTCCATCATCTCTTCTTTACTATCCCACATTTGCGCAGTACTAAAATGTGGTCTAAAGTCTTCTTCCTATATTGATTAAACTACATTACTTAGATACGCAATTTTAACTAATTAACCTAAATCTCATGCAATTAAATACAAAATTTAAATTGATAATATACTAACCAAAATCGGTAACGGAGTCCAATCGTCTAATGCAATTGATACATTTGCTTCGCCTTCTTCCTCTTCTTCGTCCACTTCCTCATCGACTTCTTCGTCTTCTTCGTCTTCTTCGTCCACTTCCTCTTCTTCATCGACTTCGTATTCTTCTTCCACGACCCCTGATATCCAATTGTCGTTACCATCATCCTCACTACTCTCATAATTATAAGACATTGTAGTATGCATTGCAAAACTTCAACAAGATAGCTCAACCTATATATACAACCAAAAAATGCCCGTTGGAATTTTATGCCCGTTGGTGCGTTAACTATTACCGCACCAACGGGCATAAAATTTCAACGGGCATTTTTTCAAAAAAAAACTGGTGCGGTAACGTTTACCGCACCAGTTTTATTTTTAAAAAAAAAAAACTAATACGGTGCGGTAACGTTTACCGCACCAATTTTATTTTTAAAAAAAAAAAACTAATACGGTGCGGTAACTTTTACCGCACCATTTTTATTTTAAAAAAAAAAAAAAAAATACGGTGCGGTAACTCTTACCGCACCAATTTATTAGTATTTTAATACTTTTTAAAAATAATTTATTAATTAAAAAAAATAAAATTCGGTGTTACCGCACAGGGTTTAAGTTAATGAAAATCTGTTTTTTTTTTGTTAATCTCGTATTAACTGTGTGCGTTAAATGTTAACGCACCAGCGTCGTATAGGTTTCAGAAAAAAATCCAACAATGCCCCTGAGTCCTTTGGTGCGGTAAGCGTTAACGCACAGATGTGTACTGCAATTGTTACCGCACAGAATAGTGTGCATTTAGCAAAAAAAAAACGTGTGCATATAGACGCAGCCTATATATATAATCCGTGTAAAATTATAAATCGAATTAATGCGTGCATGACAGGACGCTACACTAGTTTGTTATTTATTTTAGAGATAGGAAGAAACGGGAAGGTAACTCTAATTTTTAATGTCCCTCTCTTGGATGGCCTGAGACTCCCAAACCCTAACGCTTATCCTCGGCAGCAGTAGCAGATGAAGAAATCTCTTCACTCTTGAAACGAATCTCGTCTCAGTCAGTAATCACCAATGCATTCGAAAATGGCGATGCTTGCAAAATCATCTCGTTCTCTAGTCAAAACCCTAAACCCTGCCATAACCTATGTCAAGTCCATCACCACCTTCACATTCCTCTCCCAGGAGCCACAGCTCGCCGATCCACCCACGCCTCCTCCTCTCCCTCCCAATCCCGCCACCGGAAGCCCGCTCTACCACGAGAACTGGCGGAATCCGGTCCCAAACTCGCATTCTCTCGTCCCTACTGGATTTCTCAATCAATCCCCTAATCGTGGACCAAGATCCGTGTCGCAGGTACTCGATGCTCGTTCTCTCATGAACTTGTTCGCCGATTTTATGACCTCCCAAGGCTGGAATGAGATAAAGCAGATGTTCGAGACCTGGAGTAGGTCGTTGGATCCCAATGGCAAGCCAAACAAGCCCGATGTTAACTTGTTTAACCATTACCTCAGGGCTAATTTGATGATGGGGGCATCCGCCGCTGATTTGTTGGACTTGGTCACTCAGATGGATCAGTATGCCATTGAGCCAAATACTGCTTCTTTCAATTTGGTGCTCAAGGCTATGTATCAGTCTAAGGAGACTGCAGCTGCTACCAACCTGCTTCAACAGTAGGTTTTTCACCTTAATTTATTTGAATTGGATTTGCATGTTTATGTTCATACTATTATAAGATAGGTATGGAATTCTTTAAAAAAAAAATATGTCTGCTTTGATAGGGTAATTGGTAGGGGATAAAACTGACAATTGACAGTGTGGAGTTGTGATCTTCCTCGCCTTCAATGTGAAGAATTTTTGGTGACGAGCCAAAATTGATATTTTTGCCTTAATTTCATAAGCAAGAAAGGGTAAACCAGGAAGAAGGGAGATTTATCTTTACAGAATTGCCACTAGATTGGATTTTGTTGTAAACGATATCATAGAGGTATGTTAACCTAAGTACATAACAGTCAGTTGAGCTCTTTTTTTGCACTTCTTATGGTGCACAAGGAATCTCTATGACATCAAAAATGCATGCAACCCAATAAATAAGAGGTTTGATGATTAAGCTTTGGATTGCTTATGTATGTTAACATTAGTATATAACATTTCAGTAGAGCTCTTTCATTTTACTGTTTCATTTCAGGTCCAAGTTTAACCCGAGTTCATTTGCAGTTCTTAATGCAAGAGCAATGTATATTTGTTATTTTTGGGTTGGTTGTATGCTATGTATGGATGAATTTTGTTTATTGTTTTCAGGATGATGGAGTTAAAAAAGGAATCTCAACCTGATGATGAGTCATTTGACTTGGTTGTTGGCATGCTGTTTTTGCAAGGGAAGATTGACGAGGCTTTCAAACTTGTAGATTTATCTCTGAAATCCGGATATATGTTATCCTCTAGGATTTTTACTGAATGTGTCCAAAGCTGCGTTGCTAAAGGAAAGCTTGATACTTTGGTTTCAATTATAGAGAAGTGCAAGGTATTTTATTAGCTAATTTTATTATTTAACCATGTTCTCAGCGAGGGATATCTTGATCTCTGCTCCTAACTTGACTTGATCTTTGGAATGTAAATAGAGTACGGACCAAAATAAAGCTCTTTGTCCAAGCTGGAATTTGTGCAACTACATTGCAGACGTTGCCACACAAAATGACAATAGCAAGCTAGCTTTTTTTGCCCTGGAATTCATGGCTAGATGGATTTTAAAGGGTGAACATGCTAAGCCATCTGTTTCCCTTTATGTTGACGAAGGATTAGCTGTGTCAGCTCTTGCAACTGCTGGTAGGACCTACGACTCTAAGCTATTGGAAGCATCATCGGCTATATTAAAGCGCTCATTACGAGATAAAAAGGCAAACCCAGAAACATATCTTGCTAAGGTATATGCTTATGCAGCCTTGGGGAATCTACAAAGAGCGTTTAGCACTCTAAGTGAACTTGAAACTATCCATGGAAATTCTACTGAGGAAGAGAATCTATTCTCTCCATTTACTTCTCTACATCCGCTGGTTGTGGCATGCTGCAAAAAGGGTTTTGAGACGCTTGATTCGGTAGGTTTCAACTAAACCTCAATGGGCTATTACTTTGTGCCTGTATCTAGTTTGTGAGAATTATTGCCTTATCATTTTGGTAGATCCTTGTTAATGCTCCTTAGTTAAAGTAAAATTACCATTCATCAGTACGTCTTCACCTGTCTGATAATTCTTATGTATGATTATTGGGTAATTATATTAAGGTCTTCTATTTATGACTATTGGGTAGTTATAACTTGCTAGGTCCCATCTTTTTTATTTTTTTGTCTGGCTTCTAGTCTTATCTATCATCTGTTCTATTAATGTAGGTTTATTATCAACTGGAGAATCTAAGCCGGGCTGACCCTCCTTACAAATCTGTTGCTGCTTTGAACTGCGTAATTCTAGGCTGTGCGAATATATGGGATCTTGATAGGGCTTACCAGACCTTTGAGGCCATCAGCTCTAGCTTTGAGTTGACTCCTAATATTCATTCATACAATGCTTTGATGCATGCATTTGGCAAGCTTAAGAAGGTAGACTTCTTATATTCTGACCGTCTTTGTAGCATTTCATTCTACTTTGGTGTTTTTACATATCTTCATAAAGACAGATGTCTGAAAATTATTTTGGAAAGTCGACTTGTCTTTCACCTTAATGTTAGTATTGTTCCGAGCTTAAATTTGCTGCTGTGTTACAGACAGATGAAGCTTCTAGGGTACTTGAACACCTAATCAGTCTGGGCATAAAGCCAAATGCAACATCCTACAGTATGCTTGTTGATGCTCATCTGGTCAACCGTGACCCAAAGGCTGCTTTATCTGTAGTCAACAATATGGTAATAAAAAACTGTACTCCTCTTGATTAATATTATATTTCTTGTATTTCTTTCTCCCCGTGATATATACCTCTCTTTGGTTAATGCAGGTTGAAGCTGGATATGTACCAACAAGGGAGACACTAAAAAAGATTAGAAGAAGATGCATTAGGGAGTTGGATTACGAAAGCAATGACAGGGTATCCTCCCTCGCTCAAGACCATAAAATAAATATGGGACGCGAACAACGTAGGGAAATACTTTTTAACATGGAGTATAGCACTGAATATGCCTGATAGGTAATCATCGATCCTGGAACAATAGTTTTCTTGATCTGGGACCCGAAATTTTAATGTTGATTGACTTTTTGAAGGTCTTCTTTGCACCACTTTTTTTCTTCAGGGGTTGGTTATGTTTAGCTTTACTGTATGAAGATTGAGCATTTTGTCAGCTTGGTCGACAAAGGTGATACTGCAGCTCAATCCTAATTATCTGCCCCCCTTTGCTCGTATATTAGTCCAATGATAATAGCTGTATCAGGTGGAGGTCAATACTCGAATTGAACTTGGCATGAATTATTTTTGGCTTTGCTGGTGTATTATTTATGTTATGACATCAGATACCGTTCAAGAGCTTAGGAATAAGTCATGACCTTAATTTTTTCCCCTTCCGTTTAGTTTTGATGTATAAACATGTTTTACGAAACTTTCTTTCCTTGGTTTCCAGCAACTTGTACTTGGAGCTTCTATGATCCTATTTGGACTGGTAAGTTTTGTAGTTTAAGGGCCAAGGAATGAGCTTTGTAGCCCACTGCGATTAATTTCCAAGTACGTCTATGTTAACTTTTAAAGAGTGTACAAAGCAAAGTCCAAATTTCATACGTAAAGATTGTACATGTTCATCACTTGTCTAGTCTTGCATAAAAGTGGGCAATTAACAAGGTAAATTAATGCATACAAAAGCCAACTGACTCAAGAACTTGAAAGTCTACATTAGAAATAGGAGGAGCTAGCAACGTAAGAACCAGAAACAAAGCAAATTTTATATAACCCTTTCGGATCTCAACAGAAGTAGAAAGTGAATTGCATCCTAAGGTGCATTACAACTCTAAAAACACGAGTCATAATGGACTGAAAATTCCAGATGAATAAATTCTACATCACTCAAATGGAAAAAAAGGGTAAAATAGAGGAAAAAAAACAAGGAATGGTAATGTGGCAAATCAACTTCATCCTCCTAGTTCTGATGCCCAAAATCAAGGAACCATCGAAGGCGCCTACTGCTGCTGAAATGAGGAGATCAAATCAGAACATTCAGTTTTAAATTTGTTTAGCAGGTGAATTACAAATAGTGAGTACTGTAGAAAATAACTTACTGCAGGTTCCTTGTCAGCTGCTGGTTTGGCATCCTTGGATTCATCAGCTTTGTTACTTTCCTCACCTGGACAAAAACCATGTATTAATTCAAGGTCACAGGTCATTTGTAAATTAATTAATGTATGTATTAAGTGAATACCTCCGTCTTCAGGCAGATCAGAAGTCCAGAGAGTGAGGTTGTCTCTCAACAGTTGCATAATGAGGGTGCTGTCCTTGTATGACTCCTCACTTAAAGTATCAAGCTCAGCAATCGCTTCATCAAATGCCTGCTTAGCCAAATGACATGCCCTGAAATTCAAATTCAGTATCTTCGTTTCAGAATCACAACAAGGCTGGCCAAGGATGAGAACAATGAAACAGCTACCTTTCAGGAGAACTCATGATTTCATAGTAGAAAACCGAGAAGTTGAGAGCAAGGCCAAGACGAATAGGATGAGTAGAAGGCAGGTCTGTACTGGCTATGGCAGATGCAGCCTATAAATAACAGAGTAGCATGATAAGTTAAATAAATGTGATTCTTCAGCACATAATTGAGTAATATAAGGCAGAAAACACGCCTCGTAGGCCTTGAGTGACTCTTCTGCTGCCTCTTTCTTATCCTGCTCTGACTTGAATTCAGCAAGGTATCGGTAGTAGTCACCTTTCCTGAATCATGAAATGAAATCCAGTATATATAATATCACAGTACAGAGATTCTAAACCTGCTTAATGCCTACCTTAACTTACATTTTATGGTAAAAAACGGTGGCTTCACCAGAACCAGCATGAGGAACAAGATGGTTGTCAATAATGGCAAGAATATTATCACATATCTTGGTAAGTTCATCTTCCACCTTCTGGCGGTATCCCTTGATAAGCTTCACATTACTCTCATTTCCCTTGGATTCTTCCTTTTGCTCAATGGATGACATGATACGCCAAGAAGCCCTACGAGCACCGATCACATTTTTGTAACCAACTGAAAGGAGGTTCCTCTCTTCAACACTTAACTCCAGATCTAATTTTGCAACATTCTTCATGCACTCAACCATTTCTGCCAAACATACAGATTACATTATTAATCAATTTACTCACAAATATCCAATGCAGTGTTAAAATCGTATTGGCATCAAGAAGTCCGATCTATACGCCATACAGAGGTTTCGTCTGTGAACAAAATTCTCAATCAACCATGGAAAATAAGTCACCATCTAAAAGGAACATTTTTTTGATATGGAAACGAAAAGAACAAGATGCAACATCATTTCACTTCAGTTGCATGCGTAAATCATAAAATATGGATATACAATTTATACATTCATAAAACCTATACAGAAAAAAACATAAAATCCACCGTCCAAATCCCAATAATCAACAGATCAATACAAGATTCATAAATCTGAGAACAAAATTTGAATCAAGGGAAGCAGCAGTAGAAAGAAAAAGGTTAGGATCGGAAAGATATACCGTCGTAACGCTCGGCTTGTTCGGCGAGCTTGGCCAAGTAAACCTGAGTCTCTCTCTCCTTTTCGGTGGACATTGTTGAGCTTTTAGATCTCAGATGAAGAAACAACAGAGACGATTTTACAAAACCTAGAAATGAAGAGAGAGGGTGTTGGTTTTGAGGGTGTATTTATATGGGAAGATTGATTTCAGAAAATTGAGCAAGTTAGTTGGAAAATGGAGGGGAGGTGTTGGTTTTAAGATGATCCAATTTGGTAATGTTTACCGCGCAAATCGGCGTGTACATGAATTCCTTCGCTCCAAACACGGGTTTTCCGGATCCTCACACTACTATTATTTTTTTTGGAAAAACTAGATTCGGACCCCGCGCATTACGGTTTTTCGTATACGGTATAATATTGTAAATAAGCGGTTTAGAGTGTAGATAGGCGGCGGACGACGACAGTAGAGATGAAGATAAAACGGAGATATTCTAATTTTTTTTCTTTTCATTTATTTTAATAAAAATACGTCCGGCCTATATGCACGCGATTCCCCCCTAAATGCACGCGAATATGTGCGCAGAACATACGCGCACAGATCTTTACAGTGTAAAATCTTGTGCGCACAAGTTATGCGCACATATTCGCGTGCATTTAGGGAAAAAATCGCGTGCATATAGCCATTGCCTAAAAATATGGCATGTATACGAAACAACAATTATGTATATGGATAAATTACAACTTATCACCTTACATTCTCACCAATTCGATATAGATATATTTTGTTAAATTAATTTTTATTAATAAATATTAACAATTTTTTTGTGTTAAAAGTTTATTAATTTAGTGCATTCATTAACTAAATTTGATATTATTGAGTTGAAGAATATGAAGAAATGTGGATATTAATTGTATTGGTTGCAATTAAGAGAAGATGAAAGTTTTGTATTAAAATTCATGAATGAGATGAGAAAGATTTAGTTCATGCATTGAATATGTATCTGTCATAACTTTCTCAATGGTTAATAGTTTATATGAGATATAGATGGGAGATAGAAAGAGAGAGAGGAAAATTAGGTTTAAACATTAATTAGTCCAATTGACATTACTTTCAAAGGATGATATATAGATTAAAAATATCTAATTAACCCAGATTGATTTTTAACCGGGGAGGAAGGGCGTGTCGGGATGAAACGAAGGGATTAACGAACGGGGTAGAGATCAGAATGAGTTTGGAGATTGTGGTAGATAAAGGAGACGAAGATGATATGTTCTTAGTTGGTGATGAAATTAGCATTAAGAGAAGAGATAATTAGGGTAAATATTTAAAATATTAGCATTCAGATTAATTTTTAACTGGGGAAGGAGGGGACACCGGGATGAAACGAAGGGATTGATGAACGAGATAAAGACGGGAATGAGTTTGGAGATTGTGGTAGAGGAAGAAAACGAAAAGGGTGTGTTCTTAGTTGGTGATGAAATTAATATTTAAGAGAAGAGATAAATATGATAAAAATTTAAAATATTAGCATTTATTAGGTATAAATTACCATTACTTCATTAAACCCATCAATTTTTATATATATATAGATATAGATGTCCAAAAATAACACCAACTTTCATTTATAAATAAAAAATGAGTACTTGTCCTGTGAAGATCACGAGATTATAAACTTACATTAATATATATAGAATGAGTAAAATTTATATATCTTTAAAATAATAAATAAGTTATAGTTGTATTTGTAAAAGAAAAAGTAATGTATAAAAAAGGATAAATTTTAGAAAATGACACGTAATAGTAATAGAAGAAATATAGAATGACACGGTGTTGGTGGCTATAAAAATTGAGAAGTTTCTCAAATCATTAATGATGTCCAGAGGGATATCATCTCTTTTGTATTAAGTTGTACACATAGAGAAGGTTCTAGATTATAACGTCTAGCCTATGAGATCCTATTTCTCCTCTCCTCGATCCAAATGGGAGCAAGACAAGTTTGGAGCGTAGTTGAAGATACAAGAAAATAGCAAGTGGTTTAGTAAGAACATCGGTCATTTGATCTTTTAAGGAGACAAAGGCCACTTTGGAAAAGCCATTTTTGACACGTTCCCAGACAAAATGGTAATCAAAGCGAAGATGTTTAACGCGATGATGGAGAACATGATTAACAACCAAGTAGATTTCTCCAATGTTGTCCCAACAAACTATTAGTGTCGTGCCCAGATTAGCGAGGACATATTGGAGTCACAAAGTCTCGCTTGTAGGCGAGGCAACTTGAAACTATCTGATGGATGGAGTTAGCGGGGAAAAAGAACTGTCATTCGCATCTCCTCTCCAATCTGCATCTGAATAGGTGGATATTTGATGGATGGAGTTAGCGGGGAAGAAGAACTTCAATTTTGCAGTTGCCTTGAGTAGGGCTATGCATGGGCCAGGACCCGACCCACAATATTGTGGGTCAGTGCGGGTCGGTGCGGTGTGGGTCGGGCTAAAACCCGAATTTGCCCGCTTTACGACTATTTTTTCGGTAAGAAGACGCTCTCATCACAAAGTCTGAGAAGAATAATGACTTCATATGGACAGAGTGAGAGCCGAATTATGACCATGACTACAACAAGGAGGAAGAATACGTTGAACATAACGATCAACGAATGTAAGAAGATTTTCACTAATTCATTAATGCTAGATAATAAGTGTTTTCATTCGTAGATATCTCACAAGTTGAACTCTAAACTACATAAAAAAGTTTCAAAGGTTTTGTAGATTGACTAACACTTGTAGAGACGATGAAGCTCTAGGTGTTGGGTGGTTGAATCTGGAGTGCGAAAGAGAAGACTAGGTTGCGAAAGAGGTATGGTAAAGCTATGGAAGACAAGGTGATGACATGTAGTCAACGATATGAAGCTTTTATATGTCATCCTTAACGGATCAGTAGAAGAAAAGAAGAGTAGGAAAGATGAGTTTTGAAGTTCTTCTATCATTTGAGTTTCAATGATTGAGGAAGAAGACTTCTTTTGGATTTTTTATTTGGGGAAGAAATAGAAAGACTTTGCATGAACTGAACAAGACGTGATTCCACTAAGAGCTCTGATACCAATGATAAAACATGAAAATGTACAAAAAATAATGAAGAGTTTTCTCAAATCATTATTGGTGTTCAACGTTATATTGTAAAGCCCCTTGAACAACTAGCCTACAACTTTCTTTGTCTTACAAGTGATAGATGGCGAAAGTAAATTTCAATTTAATATACACGTAGTAGGATGTCATCAAAGTTCTGTCCATTCCTTTGGTTTAAGATTAGATTTACAAAATGTTCTCTAAATGATTTTGTTTTCCAACGTCATTGTACCAAAACTCATCATGTAGTAGCAGGACCGTTTCAACGATTTTGAGGGCCCTGTACAAAAATTGTAATCAATTAAATTACTTTGCAATATCTGTGAAAAATATAAACTAAAAAGAGTGTGATGCTGGGATTTGAACACAAAACCTCTATTTCACAATTACTAAACATCAAATCACTAGAGCAACACAAAAATCATGACAATTTTATTAAAAAAAATTAAAATAATAAATATAGACTTTAGAAATTTAGGGTCCTTAAGTTTAGGGTCGTTAAATTTGGGGACCTGTTCCGTTGGGCCTAGTGGAACACATCAGATTCGGCCCTGTGTAGCAGATCTTGCCCCTGTGTAGTAGACTAGTAGTAGGATGAACATATATTTGATATGTTGAATGAAGTTTTATTAATTATACACAAGACAATCCTGTAGTTATACTTAGTATCTATCGATATATATATATATAAATTGTTGAGTTTGATGAAGTAATGTCAATTGGTACCAATGCATTGAATTTTTTTAAAAGGTTAATACATTAAGTTAATACATTAAAAAATACCTCATTTAATTAGGCTCTTACAGTTATCGTCTCACGTCTGTTCGTTTCTGCCAGTTGCTTTCCCTTTCATTTAATCTCCTAATTTGGGTCTTTTAGTTATGTTTTGAGTGTATGTTCGTTTCTATATCGTATTTCCCTCATCGATTTTTATATGTTCAATGTTTATGTCTTTTGAGATTCTCTTTCATCAGATTGTTATTAGTAGATAATGATATTAAAATATCACTAATTAATAATTATACCTTTCAGATTCCGTTACTAATCAATATGTTAAGATTTATATATTTAATTAATTAAAAACATCAATTTTTTTATTAAAAGTTACAACATAAATATATATGTGAAAATAATACGAAATATATAAATACTATAAAAGTAAACGTCTTAGGCCCGCGCGAAGAGCGGGTAATGAACTAGTTTTACCATACAACTAGTAATCGTCCCGTACCACGTACGGGTAAATAAATAATTATTATATAACAATATAAATTATAAATATATTATACAATAACTAACCATCTAAATTATAAATAAACGTTTGATATTGCTTTATTTGTATTAGCTACATCATATGCATATATATATATTAGATAGATGTGCTTAAATTAATGTAAGTAAAAGAGAAATTAGAGTTAGTGGGATAGTGGATCAATAATTTCTTTTTCTTAAAATAAAAAAGAAAAGAAAAAAAACTCATGTCTCCACTTAAATTTTGCCAAGTGGCGCAATTTTTTGTGAAGACATGACTTCAACTTTAATCTACTATTAAACTATTAAAGTAATCCTCCTTTTTTGCCACATGACATTCCCTCTTTCAACAAGCCTTCCAATTTTTTTTTCCTAATTTCTTAGATCGCCACGTGACAAGCATTAATCTTAATCTCTGTATTGCCTTTTTTATATATTTTTTTCCTAATCTCTGTATTGCCTTGATACAAACCGCAAGTTTTCTTTAAAACTATTATTTAATAATTATATAGAAAATTTATCTTATAATTTATAAATATTTTAAACTGAAATGTATTTAAATATTTAAAAAATGTTTGATTAACACTCTCTTTATTAAAAATATTTATCATACTAATTCAAAAAAATTATATTAGAGAATTGATATTTTTTTACTTTATCTATTTAGATAATAATTTAAATTAGACAATTATGTTTACAAGTTATACTAAATTTGTATAAGGTAAATAAATTTTGTAAAATATTTTAACCGAAGCTATTTTTATATTTAAATTAAACTTATATTTTATAAAACCCGTGCGATACACGGAAAATTGAACTAGTCTTATCTATATAAAGATTGGTTGTCTAGCCAAAATTGAATGAAATCGGTACCTCATCAATACCTTTCAACCCTTTTACTGTTCTTGCTCCTATTTAAGCTCGGTTTCTCTCTCTATTCTCTAATTTTCAGATCGTCGTTCTCTCCTCCCTCTGTATCAGTGTTCTTCTTCTTCCCCACAACCACAACTGGATCTCAACCTACCTTCTTCTTTCGACAATCTGGATCTTGACCTACCTGCTTCTCTATCTCTTCGACGTCTATGGCAGAGATAACTGTCAGACTAATCGGCTTCATGTCTTCGATACTAGTGCGTTCTTTCTCTCTTTTTCTCTCCACTCTTGCTTCGATTGCTCTTGATTCTTCTGTTTTATGTTTCTTTATGATCTGTTGGGGGAAATGTGGGTGATGATTGGATGGATTTCTTCTTTAGGGTTTTGCTTTCTAATCTCTTTGATCTTTGTTTTGGTTCTTGAATTTCTGTTTGGTTTTGGAAAAATTGAATGCTATGACGATGTACTGGATTATTTTTGGTCGTTTGATCTGTTGTGCATCAATTGGTTTCTTTTCTGTATGATAGAGTTGTGATTCTTTGGTATAGAAATGTTTTCTTGAAGTTTTTCAAATAGTAAAGCCTTCTTTGCTTCCGGAAATAGGTCCTACAACTTGATTTTTAGTGAGTGTTGAAAGATCTGGGGAAATTGAAATTGAAGTGTGGAAGACAACCCTTTTCACGTTTTACATACTTTCACTGTCAGCATCACATGATACAAAGGGCGAGATGAGGGGGGAGACGAAAGATTTTATTTTTAATTTTGTGGGGGTTAACGCAAGAGTATATTTTGCAGTTTGTGATGGGATCAGGGATAAGTAATCCGGGCAAATGGAGATTAATTTACTATCCTACTCCGTACTACAAACTGCATTTTTTGATGGATTAATTTAGTACTCAATTAGATTAGAGATTAGTAAAGAAATCAGCAGAGTTGTCGTACAAATACAAAGGGCATGATCAATGTTTGTATGCATCTGATCTAAGTGAGTGGGTGGAGCAGACTGAAAATTTGGACTTGGTTCGTTGTCTCATTTCTTCATATTTTCATATTCTTTTTTATTTATGAAGAAAGTGTTTATTATTAGATGTTTTTCAACAATGATAGAAATGCTTTTCCAATGTGCTCCGTCCTCAGCACCATCAAATAGACGGAGCTAGTATTGATGGTGAGATGCTTGGAACATATGAGTGTGCGAGGGAATAGGGAAAAGTTTGTTTGGCGAAGAAGTTGAGAACCGCCATGAACGACATACACAACAAAATCGAGTAACGTCGTTAGGGATTTGGAGGTTACTAGAGATGAGGGATAGCAATTCTTGCGGGAGATTCGCCCAGCCCATGTTGAAGAAGATGTAATGCTATGTTGAAGAAGAAGACCCACTTCAAATTTAGGGCTCGAGTTCTACGGCGTAAACAGAGAAGGTAGGGAAAACGACGTTCATATAGGTTCTTATAGGTTCAGAATGTAAAGAATGTCAAGAGGCAAAACTCAATACAGCAAGCCCAAAAACCCGTAAATTAAATGAAGGGCCCGATATCGGCCCGGTACCAATTTCATTCAATTTTGGCATTGGCCCGGAACACACTGAAATTGGTACCGGGTCGGTTCCGGGCCACTCATTTAATTTTCGGGTTTTCGGGCTTGCTGTGATTTAAAGGCAAAATCAGACCGTCAATGGGCTACATAGGAATGGAATGAAATTGGTACCTGCTTCCGTTAATGGGCTGCAGAATGGGCCTCTTATTTTTCCCTTTCACCAGCCCGTTTTGATTCATTCCTTTTCCCTGCATCACTTTTACGCAGCCCCCATCTGAGTTCGGTATTTCGGTCTCCTCTTCTACCATGGCTCCTCCGTGTCCTTCAATTGGTTGTCTGATGGCGTTTTGCTTCAGTTTCCGGTCTTTCGCCGCCCACCTGTAACCTTCAACCATCCTGGCCCTAAAGACTATCCGTTTCACGTTTAGGGTTTTGGTTTCGTTGGTATGAACTCCGTACAGTTGGGATGAGTACGTCTTCAAACAGTTTCCTCTTCTTCAATCTTGCTGACTGTATGTTGTGTAAGCCTTCATTCGACTGTTGAGTATGCTTGCCTTGCCACTATTGTAAACCCACTGCCCATTGTTCAATGTGTGAAGTAGTTAACATAACTGTTCTCAGGAGGTGAGGTGTAGAAGGATTTTAATGCCATTCTTTGAACGCACTTAATCTCTTGATTGGCAATATCCTTTTTCTAACCGTGCAACAAGTCCAGCACATCCTGCCACCACCAACTCTATCTTGTTGCTGGGGTGGCTTCAAAATAAACAGTCTATCCTGGTGCTGGTGTGGCTATCAAAATAAACAGTCGTTTCCATAACTGTTCTCAGGAGATCATTACATGTATGACCCCCAATATAGTTGGATCAATATATTTTGTTGTTTTCTATCTGTACCCTTATGTGTAGTTTGGTACTTCTTGGCCATACTGTTGTGAAATTCAGTGTAGACACCAAAGAGATCATATTCTGAAACTTGGTTATTGTGGACAGTTAGACACTGATACACGACTTCAATTTTGGTTACAGAACCAACATTTGAGGCAAGGGTTTATTATTAAAACTTGGTTACGGAACCCCGCGTTTCGCGCTGAGAAATCACGGTTTTTCGTTTGCGGTTAGTCATTAAATAAACCCTAAATTTAAAATTAGTGAACGTTGACATAGGTCTTGTTCGGCATAATGAAGTTTTGCCTTTAATTTGCAAAAATATAAGCTAGCTTATTGAAATAATAAGCTAGGATTTCAAGCTTTTTGACACAATAAGCTAGCTTATTTGTGTACTAGCCGAACAGGCCCATAATACAATTCTACAAACTCGTAAAATGAAAATACAACTATTGCAACGGTGGTTACAACCGAAATCAAGAATGAATAACTCGAGAAGACGTTTGGATACTACAATAGGCAAAACATATTTATACCCAAAAAACCCTTAAGTAAAATCATCTTTCAATTCAGCAATCAAGTGGGAAGATGAAATACTAAGGGAAGAAAAATGGTTGAATATCAACAGAATAAATAAAGCCTATATAATAAATCAAATTTAACCCACTAACCCAATTAGGCCCAATGGATTAATTACGGTGACCCGGTACGGATTGACATTACTTTGTCAAATGCATCAATTTTTATATAGATATATATATAATATAGATAAATTAAAATATCTAATTAACTCATATTAATTTTTAACCGAAAAAGGAGGGGGCGTCACGATAAAACGAATGGTTGTGGTAGAGGAAGGAGACGAAGACGATGTGTTATTAGTTAGTGATAAAATTAACATTTAAGAGAATAGATAATTAGGATAAAGATTTAAAATATTACTAACATTTATTAGGTACAAATTGACATTACTTCATCAAACTCAACATTTTTATATATATATATATATATATATATATAGATAGATTTAGGCTCCTGAGAAACGACCTCTTAGAGTAAAACCGTGTTAACAATTTTTATCCGTTAGATCAAATTTAGATGAATGGGTCAGATTCACTCTTAATTAACAATTAAAATAATAATTATATTAAATCACAGATCTTGCTGATTGATCGGGATCGATCTCTTCTAATTTCTCTCTCCCTAACCTAACAAACAACATGCGATTTCTCCTCCATCCCCTCCGCCGTAAGGAGCCATCGTCGGAGGCTGCTATTCGATAATCGTCCCCGATAAAGCGCTGACTACCATGTGGAAGGAAACGTCTGCAAATAAAGCGCTGACTTCCATCTCCCTCAGGTTTCCACACCATATAAAACCCCAACCGATGGCTTCCTGTTTTCTCAAACCAAATATCATCGGACTGAGATTGAGAGAAGATTAGCCGGACTTATCATGGCATTTACGGGAGGAATCACGCCGGTGGATGGATTAGAAAACAACCTCGAAATTGAGACTCTTGCCCAATTGGCCGTCGAGGACCACAACAAAAAGAAGGTTTAAAGTCTTTTTATTAATCTTCTTGAAGATGTATGATTAGCGGAGTACTTCTTCAACACCATATTCAGATGCATTTTGATTTAGTTGATTTATGCGATGATGATTTAAATGAGTTGTTGCCTCGTGAAGGAGCTATAATCGGGTCATTTGGATAATTGGATCTAGAGTATTTCAAGACTGCACAGTATACAGAAAAAGTGAATGTGTATTCTTTTGGAGTTCTTATGCTTGAGATCATCAGTGGGAGAACGCCGATTTCCAAATTTAACGACGACAATCAGCATACTACTTTTTGGGTTTCGGGACTTGTTAAGACTGACAGGGTTTTGGAGATTGTTGATCCTTTGATGACTAATCTCCTCACTGATGATGTGCAAAGTTTTATTGATGTGGTGCTCTTGTGTGTACAGCTGGAGCCTCAGTTAAGGCCCAACATGCCTGATGTTATGCATATGCTTTATGGTGTGTGTAATTCTTGCAGGCTATCTCTTAGAAGACCTGATATGTCATTGATTGATGATCAAAGCTATCAGATTAATGTTTGGCAAGGTAAAAACTAAATTCCCGCAACAACCAATTTCTCCTAAAATTATTGACTAGATTCATATTATTCGACTAGATGAAGCAGAGAGTTAAGTTTTGCAAGACGAACGCTTTGCAGAATTTCCAGGAAATGATTCTACTGATATTTCTGTTGATTCCAATAAAGAGATGCATCCTCAAGGAGAGGTAATTAATCATACATCTGCTAATAAAATTGTTGACTCTACGGTTAGTAATAGAATGTTAACATTGTGAATTGTGATTCATATATTGCTGAGATTGCACTCAATTTTCGATTTGTGATTATATTAGTAGTTTATTTTCTGCTTCTTTGACATTATGGAAAAATGGTGTCGGTTTATATGTTTGCACATAAATCAGAAGGTATATGCACATGTCTATCATATTGTCTATGGTATGAAATTGTTATAAGACTGATTGCTTCTCCTCTATATGACAGATCAATTTCTCTGCAGCGTGCATCCTCCATAGTGATCTCAAATGTGTGCAGAGCTTCTAATCTATTAAAGTTATAATGGAATTATCTGGTCTTCTAACCTCACTTGCGATGAATTTGGGCACTTGTGCCACACTTGTTATGATATATTCCGTGCTGAGAAAGCAACCGAGCAACAAGGGTGTTTATTTTGCACGTACTCTGGCACGAATACGATCAGAGCCTCAAGATGATCCTCATTGGTTTCATAGATTTATTCCTTCACCTAGGTGGATAATAGAGGCATGGTGCCTAACAGAGGAAGATATTTTTGAAATTGGTGGTGTAGATGTTGTTGTATTTGTTAAGATTCTTCTTCTCAGGTTATCACCAGATGTTCTTACATTAAACTTGCTCTTGAAAGTCTCCAAATCTGGCTAACTAGTGGTGTACTGTTATTTTTGTATCCAGTCTACGGATTTTTTCGATTTCTTCGATTTCTTCGGTACCATATAATGCTTCTTCGTCATCGTCTGACATACAATCAACACCATCGTATGAGGAAGAATAGATCACATCATTAGGTCGGTTCTCCTGCATACCTGATACAGTTTTGTGCATATCAATGAACCGTAAATGCACATTCATTTAGAACAACTGCATACCAAATAAATCAGATTGCATAACCTCAAAAATATAACTTAGGGGCGATTTACATGAAAGTATCTTGTGAATCTAATATGAAAGTCGAATGTCACATCCACTTGACTAAGAATTCGATTTGAGAGGCGAATGCCATTGTTAGAATTAAAACGTATCTACTGCATATCAAGTATATCCGGTTGCATAACAACTATTACGAAACGCATACGACAACCTTTTTACTGCATAACAAAATTCATGTGAAACCCTAAATTTCTACTGCATACCACCGAATCATCTGATGCATATCGTTTTATTGTCGTCGCATATCAGAACGAAACCATATTTAACCCTAGTTTGATGCATAAATCAATGTCGAATATACTCAAACCCTAATCAAACCCTAATAAACCCTAATCAATTCCTATGAATCTAATATACCAAAGTCGAATTTAGTAAACAAATTTGATGCATATCTCGATACTAACCTTCTTCCATGGAGATTTGTGATGTTGTATCAATCAACTATTGTTACCTTCGGGAAGAAAAAACTGGAAGAAAAGAACGATGGAAGAGAGAAGGCGTTGAATTGATGGAAGAGAAAGAGAATTTGGAATTTCCGTAAATTAAGGAAGGGATTAAGATATTTTTTCCTTATTTTCTTTTAATTCCAAGACTTCTAATCTAGCCCTTCATCTAATCTCATCCTATGGCTCCTATTCGTTAACTCAGTTTTACTATAAAAGTGGTCTTACCGGAGCCTCCCTATATATATATATATATATATATATAGAGATATCTGAAATCTAATTAATTCTAAATTCATTTAAGTTCTTTTTTATTTATGTTAATTAATGATCTCTGAAATAGAATTAATTCTAAATCCATTTAAGGTTTTTTATTTTTCTTAATTAATTATCTTATTCTAATTTAATATATCTTAGAATTATAGTAAAATAAATAAATTATAGTATTAACTTATTCTAATTTAACAACTTTGAAAATCCTTACGACAAAGGGAAAATGTAATTGGGTCCAAGGATAAATAGACATTGGAAAACTTACAGTAGCACTGCATGCCATCTCTCCTTATTATGAGGTACTACTTCTTTTCTTAAATATACTAACAACCTTCGTTATGTTCACAAATAAACATCGGATAACAGGAAAAGTACGATTTTCCTTATGTCATTCACAAATTAAAGTATGTCATTCATAAAATCGAAGCCCACTTAACATTGCCAATTCTAAATAAATTAAAATATGTTACTCGTAGCAGCATCTCTTAATATTGCTACCTCGTTTCTCAAAATGTGTTTTAAATTTAAAAATGTTGACTACCCTCCCTTGAAATGTTTACTGATGAGTGATTCAAAATAACGAACTTAATTGTTTGGAAGAGTAGTTCCACTTGCAAATAGAACTGTAAGATTGAATGAAGTATGGGGATTATCTATCCAAACTACTAAGAAAACATAATTATATGTATGATAGGATCAGACAAAATGGTCATTAGGGGTATGAGGACTTATTGCCCTTAGGAGAAGAAATTTAATAACCTAGACTCAAGCAATTAGTGTCTAGCAGCTTACCAAACTATGAAAAATAGCAAGTCAGACAACAATGAATGTTATTGAACCGTATAACGTACTCTATTGTTTTAGAACGTGTCATAAAAGTCTTGTCACTCTTTTTGGCATAAAGCTCGGCATGTGTTTATATTAAACATCACATTCATAAGAACAAGTTACTCCCTCCGTCCCATAATATAGTGTCTGTTTTTCTTATTTGGCGTCCCAAAATGTTATGTCTGTTTCCATTTATATCTTTCGTCTTATTATCCACATCAAATCACTTTTCTAAAAATCCACACCTAACTACCTTCTCTCTCCTTCCTTTTTACATCAATTTTCACACCTAATCACTTTTTATCTTCTTTCTCCTACATAAAAAACCACACCCTCTCACAATCTCTCTCCCTTTCACTTTTTCTTTTTTCACTTCCTTAATTTTCATCGGAAAACGCAAACGGACACTTAATATTGGGACGGAGGGAGTAACTCGTACTTATAATGCTTTGGGACGATTATTTTTTATCTTTTCTGAGCACCCAAACCATTAGCTTTTATATTAATGCATCAAGAACAATAATTACATCAAATTCAGTTGTGAATGAATTAAGAGATAAACTAAACCTTTATTATATGGTTTGAAGAGCTCCATGATGACATAAATGCAATATCCCTTCAAACCAATCAATAATGTAGCTAAACAAAGAAGGAAAAGGTACAAATGTGCATCAAAGTCAAATCTTTGCCTCCCTTTAACTTGATTGGCCAATCAGGGAAACAAATTAGTGAAATTCTTGTTTAAAGCATGATAAAAAGTGCAATTAGGCCAGAATTGGAAATGTTACAAATAATCATACAAACTAAATATGAGAAAATAATTTCTACAAAAGTGAAATGAGATGAATGTTTCAAAAAAAATAAAAAATAGACATGTGACTGCCTCACAAATAAATCACACTTTTACTTGAGCATTAATGATTCTTTCTACAACTTACAAATAAATTCTGATAAAAATTAGGAAAAGTGGAGAGAAGAAGCACAATGAAACAATATCAAATAAAAGTTTTTCTAACCAGTATATGAGCAAAAGTCTACTAATCATATTTACTCCCTCCGTCCCTAAATGATAGTCCCATTGTTGTTTTTGACACTATTCACAATTCAAGAGAATCTTGTAAATATCTTTCAATATATAAGAAAAAATATAGTAATGTGGAATCTTGTTTGATTCGTTTCAATGAGCACTACAATAATATCAAAATTTTATAATTTTTACCAACTTGTAGTTAGAGATATTAACGATACAAAACGTGCATCGGCAAATGTGCCGGAGTGAAATTGGACTATCATTTAGGGACAAAGGGAGTATATCCTACTGAATTAGAGATTAGGAATATTCTCATCATAATATCCTCGGTCATTGTGCAACCAACTGAAAACGTGCATCGACAAATGTGCCGGAGTGAAATTGGACTATCATTTAGGAACAAAGGGAGTATATCCTACTGAATTAGAGATTAGGAATATTCTCATCATAATATCCTCGGTCATTGTGCAACCAACTGAATAGATGCCATATAGACTAACTACAATTTACAAAAAAGGACTTAATGACTAAAATATGATTATGCATTCACCCAAAGGATTTTAGATTATAAAATTCAGAGACCACACTTAAAGAACCAAATCGACATTCTTCGAATTTGAAATAACTAAATCAATCTCACTATTGCAAGCAAAATACTCCCTCCGTCCCATATTATAGATCTCGTTTGTTGTTATCGAGATAAATTAAGGAAAAGAGAAAAAAAAGTGGAGATGAGAGAGATTGTGAGTGAGTGTGGATTTTTATGTAGGAAAGAGAAGATAAAAAAGTGAATTGGTGTGAGTTTTAATGTAAAAAAGAGGAAAGAAAATGTAGATTGATGTGATATTGATAATAAGACAAAAGATAAAAAAGGAAAGTAGGATCTATATTTTGGGACGCCTAAAATGGAAAAAATGATCTATAATATGAGACGGAGGGAGTAGATAAAAATATATATGTATACGCCTTTCTGTAAAAATTGTATTGAAATCAAAACCTAAATCCACCAATTTTCGTATCGGGCCCGGAACACATTTAATTTTCGGGCCACTCATTGTATATAGTAGACTAGACCCGGAAACCCGCGCTTCGCGCGGGTCTAAAATGTGTTTTTTTAACCGTGTCATACATTTTGTCTTGTGGAGGGGTTTTAATTTATGTGTTGATGAGTTTTGAATCATTATCTATGGATTCACATCTTATTGAACGATTTTTTTAGCCATTTGACTTTTGTGAAATGTAAAAATTCATGTGGAAAATGCAATACTGAAATATTAGGCGAATATGTGATAAAAAACTAACGCATAGGTTTCAATTATGTGATTAACTAAAATGAAGAACAATAGTTTAAGATTATTAAATGTGTATCAACTCTTGTATGAAGCTAATTAATAAGAGAAGTCTAAAAGAAGTTGAACTTTTGCTACTCCCTCCGTCCCAATTTGATAGTCCCATTTGATTTTCTGACACTATTTACGAACCGAGAGAATCTTGTAGATTTCTTCCAATATATAAAAAAGAACATAGTCGTATGGGGTCTTGTTTTATTCGTCTTAATGAGTACTTTAACAATATTAAAAAATAATAATTTTTAGTAACATACAATTAGAGTTATTAACGATACAAAACGTGTCTCGACATATGTGTCGGAATCTAATGGGACTATCAAAATGGGACAGAGGGAGTATTAATTAGGAGCAGAACAAAGGACATATGTATAAAATATATTATCATATATATTATAGAGATATGTACCAAGAAATTGTGTATCAACTACCAAGAAACATAAATTGTGTATCAACTACCAAGAAAGCTTCATCATGATTTGGTCTTTCCAGAATTCTTCTTCTCAATTCAGACACCAAATTGCTCATCTTCTCAATTCCATAAGCAAGATTTTGTAGACGGGTGTTTTGATACCTTAGTTAGCGTGGGCAGCGCTTGTGAACCATTTGTAATTCAGAGGACCGCATGGAGACAAAACTCGCTTTCGGCTTTGCTTGATGCGGCCGTTTTGCTCTTCTTCTCAAATCTAATAGTTAACATAAAGGTAAACATCACATAGGGTAAATCGTAAAGAAGCAAATCGAACATGTTCTCTAACCTCAAACAAAAGGGGATAAAGAAATTGACCTTATAATATCCTCATAATCTTTCTGGTACCATCAGAATACACACATGTTTGATCAAAATAGCTTTAGCCTAATTAACTTCAACAACTAAAATTCGTTTAAATAATGTAATACATGTGAAAGTGGGAGTTTTCTGCAAATTTCTAACTTAGAAAACCTAGTATCTAATTTATTCAAACAGGGTAGATCAAGGTAGATGACGCATATGAAAGTGAGGCACTATAAAAAAGCTAAGGAATAAAATCATTACGTTGAACTTGAAATAGTTCGAACTTTTTTTGATTGACAATTATTTTTGAAGAAAGGGAGTGGCATTCATACGCCTGTGTTCAATTGATAATCTACAACACAACAAATCGTAATGGTGCCACACTCCACTTCAACCCCTAAAGTTCAATTGCGTCGAGTAAGCTTTATAAATTGAGAAAAAGGAGAGATTTTAGCATCAAAAGAACCAACAATCAGCAAGCATATAGATGGGAAAGGAAGTGCACACTATTTGAATTTTAAACCTGGGATGAATCAATTTGTAGGTTTGTCAGAATGAACACACAAATGAAAAATTGAAAACCTAAGGAGAAAAAGAAACGCACTCGACACCGAAACCGTAATTGAACGTAGAGCTGGAATGTCGATGATGCCCGATGATGTCGACACTGAGGCAAGCAAGAATTCTCCGGTGCAGAGTCGGGGCGTTGCCAGGGTCATGGTGTTATATTGCAATTGAAAAGGTTGAAAAGGTCTCGGAGAGTGGCGGCCTCGAAAAGTGATAAATAGCATACCTTCTCAACCACATATGTTAGCTTAAAGGTTAGATACAAATTGGTTATCAATGATGAAATGAATTATCGAAAGTTGAGTAGTATTGAATATACCCCAATCAAATTTAGAATAGAAACTGATTTTAGAATTAACTCTCTTTTGCAACTGATTGAATCCAGGCGTGCACAATGCCCACATTTCACACACTATAGAATTAGAAAAATGAGAACTTCAGTCACGACTAGCAAAAATAGCATAGATTCTTGTAATTGTTTCATTTCTTCTCTTACAACAAAACGTAAGCCCTCTTATTGATGCGCATAAGATAATTTTAAATATGTTGCATCTATCCACTCTTAAGTACTAAATGTGTTCTAACTCTAAGTAAATGAAATTCTCTTTGCAAATTTCTAAGATCTAATGCGAACCCTGCAACATTAATAAATAATTACAGAGTAATTCTGTTTCAACCAATGCACAACTGTAAAAATGAAACAGATCAACTATAAGAAAAAGTTTCTCGGCTGTGATTAATGGTTGGAAAAAGATTTGAGCTTTCATTTCCGACTATTAGACCTCCATACCTCCAAAGGTGGGCAACAATGAAGAAAAACTGAAAAAAGAAGCTGAAAAATGAATTTTTTTTATTGAGGTGCACCAGTGAAAGATTAAATATTTTATTGGGAAACAAAACTAGAAGCTGCAAACATTTCAAAGCTACTCAAAGACTAATATGGAATTTAGTAATTTTCACCTTTCAATGCCTATAAAGTTCCTAATCAAAAGATTACAGTTCAAGCCAATCAAGGATTTAATATGTCATAAGCAGAATTTGGTTGCGGTAAATTAGAAGCGTAAACAGAGTTTGTTGCAAATCAGAATTTAAAATAGAAGTCCTTGTAAAACAGAAGTCAAACAGAAGCAAAGATTATGCAAAACAGAAGTAAATTATAAAAGTTAATGTTGTCTGCTATACTGGTTAACTACTGATGCAAAGCAGAAGAAAATTTGATGCAAAACAGAAGCTAATGTTGGTTGTTATACTGGTTAACAGATACTAGAAATATAGAAGCAAAATTGATGCAAAACCAAAGATATTGTACTGGATATAAATCTGAATCAAGTAATCATACTTATTAGACAACACAGTTCTTTTTGCTAAGTGTGGAATCGAAACTTATATTCAATGCACAGAGCAGTCAAAGACAATATTGTCATAAAACATTCATCAAAGCTGTTACAGACTCAAATCGATTTAAAATTTATGAAGCTCTATTGAATCAACATACCAAGCTGTCATAGAGTCAGTAGCATGAATAATCATGTGAATCTATTTAATTCATGTACGTAATCTTCTGGTCCATCAACTTCAACATGTTCTTGTTGCTCGCTAGTCAATTTTCCAGTTAAATTGAGAGCGTACACGGCTAAGGAGTAAAGGATACACTCAAGCTGCACATGAACCAAGTTTTAGTAATCTTATTGACCTATGATAAATTGACAACAACCGATATAGGAATATATGCACTCATTTCATTACCTTGATAAGTCTTGTATCTCCTCAAAATCATTAGATGCAGCAGCTGGTTTTTGCTGCCGTGTAATACAGAACAACTTTAAGAGAAGAATTGTAAAATGAAATAGGCCGAATAGAATGTAAATCATGGTATGAAAACAAACAGTACGAAATTACCGAAAGGAAAATGTTGTAGCTGCTTATAAAATCTTTTCTATGTACCGTCATCAAGAAACACAATGGAGAACATTTTCCCCTTGTCTTGGCCTGAGAAGAAACACCGACGACATATTGTAAGGAAGAATTGGAAGCCATGATCTCATAATTGAACTGCGGAGCATAGATGTACAAAACAGAAGAGAGGCTGAAGATTACAGTATATAGTCATAGTGCATCACCAAAAGATAGAGCGACATAGCAAACAGTCGGGCATGTGAAGAGGATAGATTAATAACCCTAAATTCAGAGGGTAATCAGTGTTCAGAATTGCAATCGGTTGGCGTAACATACTCAAATCAATGGTGCCGAAACAAATTAAGAGAAGAGATTGAAATCTATAACAAAATCAGAAAAAATTGAGAAATTTTAAGTGTTTGTGTCGGCGTAAGTTAGTGATCTCTTGCTAGGCTTTGCATGAAATTTTCAACCGCTGACATATTTCTTGACACTCTTTTACCATTATCACTTTTTTTAGCCTGCCTCCTCCGTGTCTGTCTTCAATAAATCTAAGAATAAAATAATCAGCTAACAAACATATAGCTACCTACAAAGATGCTAAACAAACAAAAAATCAAGCATGTAATTTTGTTTCCTCAGAACACTCAATTTTTCATGGGCGGCTTAAATAAAGTCAACACAAATATTTTCTATCCCGACCGTACATCCAATAGTAAAATTCAATATTGAACAGTAGTACATCACAGTATACAACCTAAGCATCAGATCTAAAAGGGGACAAAAGATATACACTCACTAAAAAACTAAAACAGAGAGCAAGAAAAACACCAGCAGGATAAAAAAAAGATAATAGCATGGAGCTAGAATAGTCACCTAACATACATAGGCAGAGACATACACAAACAAAATATGATAATATTTGCAACAAGGAGATGTTACATACTCTTTGCCACTGGAAAATTGCGTTGTCGATCAAGTTCATCTCGATGTATGCCTTTCACCCTAGCCCTATATAATGGATACGAAATAAGAGTATGAGCATATAGTGTAATGGAATTAGATGAGGAACTACTGAAAGATGGGTCATTTTCTAATTTGACATTAGATGAGCAAAATATAGGGTGGCTCATTGGCAAAGATATCTCAGTTGCATGATTTTATTATAAAACCGCGACCCTGATGGCTGAACAAAGATTATAAAAATATGGATGATTAAATATTATCAAGCCTTGCATCTAAAATCATATATTCTAAAAATATATACAGTGGTGGCTAAAACTTCAATTTGAAAGCAACAATGGAAAGGAAACAGTAAGTTGATCATCAAATCCCACATAAAAAAGGAATACCACATTCCACAACAATCAACTGTCATTACCAAATTCCGCCAAGCAAAAAAAAACTAAAAGAGAACCAAAAACACATATGTGCAAGAAGAAGGCGCCTTACCCTTCCAACCATCTTATATTCGCACCAAACTCATTCCAGTCTTTTCAGAAGCTTGAATTCAATATCAATAGGACAACATAGTGGCTTCTTGCTGAAGTGTTTGAACCTTATGTTCCAGTTCTGCAATGTATCCAAACTTTCTCTCTTTTGAATGCGCAACAGATTGACGTTGAGCTAATATCCTGAAGTAGTACTGTGAATAAACAAAGTTAATCATAAGAGAGGGCCACAAAATAATGCTACAATAGAAAGACAAATATTTAGGGTCAGCCAGAAAAATCTCAGTAAGCTTTTCCCTTTCCCATAATCTTTATCACCTCCAAACTACTAAACTCCCCGACTCAGAGCTGAATTTGCTCGAGTTGCCATCAAATCAATCATTCGGTGAGGCAAATCCAATGGCGGACGCAGACATGATTAAGTACAAACACCGAAAATCATGGAAATTAAGTAGTGAATTCCACATTTTGAAGTACTGAAAATTGTTTTACCCGTTCGATAGTATTCTCGCCGAGAACCTAAAAGGCGGGTGGCTAACAATCCTAGTTTCCCCTTCCGATTCCATCAGTATTTGCTTCCGCTAGTTTAGATAGCAGCACCGACTGGCCAGATCTGAAATGATATCCACTTGGAATCTTGAGAGAGAAAAACAATTGTAAACATGAAAATAAGCAAGCTAAGAAAACAACTCTTAGTCCTGGGCTGAAATTGAAATATTCTATCAGATGTGATTACTTTCCAAGTCAAACGCAAGACAATAGAAACAAAACACTGAAAAAGGAACAAAACACTGTAGGAAGGTAGCTCACTTTATTAGTAGTGATAGGTTATTAGTAGTGATAGAATATCGTGGTGATGTGAAGGCAATTGACCATTCGTGCTTTAGAACATCAAATACTAAAGTTTCAGTGTGGCCTGGAATTAGAAAGGAACAAACACTGTTATTCCTATATCGATATATATATATATTGGTAGCTCAATATAAGCAAATTGATCGACTAAGTACATAAAAACACTGGAATAAATTACAATATAGTGTAGAATGCAGTTCATATGTTTTTTGTGGCTTCCGCCGCCTACAATATACCATTTAGTTCCACATAGGACACTACAGGAACAAGCTCTTGGTGAAGGATGGAAACCTTGAATCTTAATCCTGGAACACACCTTTTGAGAACTATGAAGTTATAAAACGGAAAAGGGTACAAACAGATACAGTAGGTCAGGGACACTACTTTCTGTATTAGCAGGAATTTAGTAACATGAGATGCTAGCAACACATTCAGAAAAGCTGAAGTAAATGTATTCTGTCCGTCGGTTTATTACACTTGTTTTAAGAGAGAATCTTTGTTGGACCATTGTCAATAAGCCACAAAGGCCATCCGTTTCCAAAGCCATCTTCTCTTATACCATTCCCTCTATTAACCTGGACAGAGACTTTGTTTCCCTCTTCTCCTGCTTGTCCTTCCCGTTTACAGCCAAGGCATAATTCTTGTGAAATAAACCAACAAAACTGAATTCCATTATACTACCACAACAAAACTGAATTCCAAATTCAGTTCACAAAATAAAGCCAATTCACACCATTAATTCACAAAATAAAGCCAATCCACACTTCAGTAATTCACAAAATAAAGCCACTACAAACTTCAGTAATCCGCAAAACTGAGGAGTTCACACCAAAACTAAGGAATTTCAGCATTACTACAACCATTAACTTCCATACCAAAACTAAAGCTCATGTGTAAATCAGGAATTCACCAGCCTTGAAATTTCAGTAGTCAGTACATACCTGGCTTGAAACGCAGAAAGCAAGGCGACGAAGGAAGGGCACCGAAAGAGATGCTGCTGCGGAGGAAAGGCGGCGTCGAAGAGCTACTGCGGAGGAGGCAAGGCGGCGCCGAAGAGCGCTGAAATGATGACATCGGGTTTGATGTTTGACGATTTAGGTTAAAATTTCCCAATTTCTCCTCTATCCCTGCGCTTCATCTCTTAACTCCAAAGGTATTTCTTTTCAAATTACTTCCTTCTCTTCTGACATCCATTTCGTGTCTTCACCCTCGAGCTATGAGGACGTATCTGTTTGTTCGTTGTTCTATTGGATTAGGTTTTATGGTTTTTACCGGTCTTTTGTGGGATGTAAGAGCAAATAATTAATGTGTCAACAGAGCGCCAATTTATAGTGAAAAAAAGAGAATGGAAGATCAAAGATTTTTCCAATAAGAGATACGTAGAGGATATATATATCTCACAAACTATGTAACTTGGATGAATTAGATCAAAGAATTTTCCAATAAAGATGGAGGATATGAAAAGCCAATCGGACAGAGTGTATGATACAGATAATAGATATATATGATATGCCAGCCAATCTGGATTGGTATTCCTTAATAGCCAAAGATTGATTGATATCTAGTTAAAAACTCACAAATACACAAAGTGCATTCCTCTAAAACCAGCCAAATACATAAATAAGTAGTATCAAGCAAAAAGGAATTTTTCTCCTCCAATCCTGAGACCGGTCCACTTTGTTCTCATATTTATCAAAGGCAACATAAATCTAAAAACACTATGTGCATGGTATAAATTACATTTATTCCTATGTAGCTTCAGAAAAACATGTTCTAAGACATCTTTTATGAACTAAAAATAGAGAATAAGATCAATAAAGAGCATATCTTTTTAGTGACAATGCAACCCAAGTAATGTAATTTCTTTAGACATGAATCATGTTATGCAACTAATTGTTCATGAAAGAACATATCTTTACAATCAGTTTGTAATCCGACTGATATAGATTTCTTAGAACTGTGAATCATGTTAGGAAACTATACAGGAGTAGGAAAACAGCGGCATGATAAGATATTTAATATCCAAATGAATCTTGGAGATGGAGAATCTATACACCTGTAAGGCCTTATGTATGAAACGATCCACCTAACTTTTTTTTAAAACAATTATGACACAAATGTAAAAATAAACTGGTGTTGTTCTCATTTACAAATGTTATACCCATTGTATTACACACACTTCCATACACACCAACAAACTTCATCAAATAACTAAAACTAAAAAAAGACTATCATATATAAGTTAGTGTTATAATTGATGACTTCAAGGAAAATAATCAAATGGATATCATGCACAACATTTAATCGATGAGCTTTGAGATCCCATCTATTGCTGGAAAGAAAGCATGTAATTTTTTAGCTTCCAATATAAGATAAATTTCAATTACATCTTATTTAGTGATCAGAATTGCTATGATCTACCAGAATATGATCTGCAACTTATCAATGGAAGTACACACACACTTCCATCCACACCAACTGACTTCATCAAATTCCTTGAATAAAATTGAATCAAACATGAGCTTGTTATATTTAAACCAGATTTAGCATCAGAAATGAAAAAAAATCCACACTCGATCTTCATACTGATTTACGATAATATTAGGCAATATGTAGGCGATACCCTCAATTTGTGGGATCCATGTGCTCGGTGGCGTGGACAAAGGAGCAGAAGCCGACATCTCAAGTGTTGAAGCCGGTGAGGAGACGGAGAATGACGAAGATAGGGGAAAGCGGTTAGAATGCTGAAGACTGTACAGAACAAAGAAGTCCCCTCTCAGTCTCTCTATCATCTCTAATGCTATTCTGCATCAAATCATCAATAGAAGAAAAAACACAAAAATGTAATTGAAGAGTATAGAAAGCTAAGAAACTTCCATTAAATGTAGAACTTTGGTAAGCCCAAAATTTTGGAAGTAATATTCATCGGGATTACAAATCAAAAGAGAAAATGAGAGATTGACCAAAAAGAAAATGAGACACAATGGATTTCTAAGCTGAGAATACTGTTTTAAAACTACATCACTGTATACTGCCTCATATAACTGATATGGCTACACTAATGGTCATAAAAATTACACAGTAGAAGAGCGTAAAATATGAAAATGCAATATAAGAGAAAAGCACCTTTGTTTTCCCGAATGATTCAACTACTATATTGAATCTGTGCACAGAAAAGAGAGAAGTTATGGGAGAAAAAATAAGATGGGATATGAACCCAAACCGACTGCAAAAACTGAAAGTACCACTGAACCCGGAAGCAGAATGAACATGTAAAGTTGCTCAAACATAAAGGTGGTAACAGTGGTTCCAACAATTTTAGATGGCTTCATCCATTACTGCTTAAATTAGGGTTAAAGAATTTGAAATGAAATTGGAATCAAATAATCCAATAATCGAAGTGAATATAAAGAAAGCGTTAAAGAATTTGAAAAGGGTAGAAGATAATTAACCGATATTACCTATTCTTTGGCGCTTGCTGCTTGAAGCGTAACTCAATCCGTCGGAATCAGAATCCAAAAGAAAAAACAACGACCTCAATGCGGAGGACTCGATCGGAGAAAACGATGTCGTTGAAGGCAAATTCTAAATCCAGCCTCAATAACTGGAACCACAATCGAGAGTAGAGAACGACAACTCACAAATCAAAGTGAGCTGAGAAGAAAGCAAAGGGGACAATTTCTGAAAGATACTTAAAATCATAGAAGAAAAAAGAGTTTTACCTGCCCATGGGATAAGCAGAGCTGCTTGTTTCTCTTCAATCACCTGTAAATCCAATTTATAATAAAAACACGGTTAAACTTCATCTAAGGTATGAAAGGCTTGCACATATTTTCTAGAAGATGTGCAACAACAAATATTTTACTACCCCACTGAAGTTAAAGATATTATCTTGAGCATTAGTTTAAGGGTATAACTACTACACTATTCCAGAACTGCATTAAAATGCAGATTAATGTATCTAGAACAGTAGCAGTTTTATGCATTCAATATACCTAGATTGCAATTGTCATTCACATGGCAGTGTCAAAAAGATCTTAAACTGTTGAAGTTACAAAAACTGCAATTCCACATTGAAACTAATCTTATTCAATCAAATCCTCAACAAAACAACATTCAGTAATACAAACTACATAGAAATTGTACATGACAAATTTATGCGGATTAACAGCTTCCCTGTCGTTGATCTTTCTGAATCTCATGCATCTGTTTCTCAGCAAGCTTCTCAAGCGTCTACTGCACAGCGTCTACTGCCTCAAGGAGAGAAACAACCACGCTTTCAACCTCTGGGCCAATGCAGTCACTGGCCAAAACAATCTATAGAGAAGCAGAAGAGCAAAGATCAACTGACCAGGTGCTAATTTCAGCATCAAACACAATCCAAGTTGTCTAAAAAGAGTTGATTGAGAGGCCAACCCTAATCAAACCAAACGAAAACAGAGTTATGCTCTTTGCGTTAGGAAGTGTTAGAAGCCATCGCATAAGAAAAAGGGAGAAATTACAAATCAAGGAGACAGTACAAAACCAACCACCGCTCAATGGCCCTCATTAACTTATCTCCCGGAAACCCCAATTTGGGAATCGAGGGCAACACAGAAGTATCCTGACTATCACGTAGCAAACCCCTCTTTCCAGTCTTGGTATTCTGAGCCCAAATTCGAAGTGGGTTATTCCTCTACTTTGTATATTGTGTTCAGTTGAGGTGAATCAAGAGAGGCATGAGGTACATAAATGAAATTAGCAAGGGTAGGGGCTAACCTGGCTTTATTTGCAATCCTCCATCGCTCTCGCAAAAAGCAGTTATGGGAGCTCCGACTGCGCTTTTCTCACGGGTATTGAGTTTGGGGAAGGAAATCGACGGCGGAAGAGAAAGAGAGGTCAAACGAACTGGGTGCGCAGAACAGGGTGAATAAGAGTGAAAATATTCGATTTGGTGTGTTGAAGGCAATCCCAATTACACCCGTCGCCGGTTTCTCTGATATGGAAGATGCTATACTCACGGAGATGACGACAGCGATGGTGCATCACTACGACTTCGATCGTCTTGCAGAGGGCACTTTCAACAGACAGGGCGAAGTGTTGAGTGGTTTCTGCTATACTGCGGGGAGAGAGAAGAGAGGCAGAGGGGACGTGAAATGGAGGTTGGGTAGGGTTTAGAATTGAGGGGATGTAAAGGAAAAGAAACGGGGATGAACTAAGGGAATTCAATGCAAATCGACGTCGACGAAGATCAAAGGACAACAAACAGTAACGGTGAGAACCCAAACCGGAAGAACAACACAGACATCAGGAGAGGGGAGGAAGCGCAAAGGGAAAAATCAAGGACTTTAATTAGGGCCGAAATAGCCTGAAATCAATGCTTGGACGGTCCGGTACCAATTGCCTTTATTTTATCAGGCCCGGAATTCATTGTTTGAGCCCGGTACAATTTACCATTACTTTTGCAAACTCATGGATTATTATATAGATATAGATTCTAGAACAGTAGTAGTAGTAATGTGGACGAGTTTTATTAATTTTTCTCATATTTTGGAAGTTGGCACTTTTTGGTAAATATATATAGATATTTTAGTTTCATAAAAGAACAGAAAGGGGATGTAGCTCAAATGGTAGAGCGCTCGCTTTGCATGCGAGAGGCACGGGGTTCGATCCCCCGCATCTCCATTGCTCTTTGTTTGTAAGTTCATCTTTTAATGTGCCTTCTGTGAGATTTTCAAAACTCCAACCGGAAGTCGTGCTATCTCGGGAAAACATCCCTTCGAGGCTTTCTTGTTCAAAATACCACCAACTTTTTCTTCAGATAAACTCCTTACCTAACCGTATCTTAGACAAGGGATTCGTAATAATCTCTTTTTTTTCCCCCAAAACCGTGCGTTTCTGAAAGTCTGTTAGGATTTTACAAATACCAATACAATACAATGCATTACACAGCTGTATGATTAACAGAATCACCCATAACAATGAAAACTATACAAAATAATGCCAGGGGTGTAGTGAATTATTGTTATAACTTGCTCGTACAACGGTACAAGCGAAAGCAACATATATGTATATATGCAAATATGACATTTGAGTTATTGATACACTTATGTGGCTACTTTACACCCTTGTGAGGCTGTAGAAAGTTTGTTCATGGAGCTAATAGACCAAGAAGAAGCTTCTTGATCGTGGGATGACGACCTAAACAAGAGATAAACCTTCGAAGGTTTATACTAATTGGTATACTAATAAATCAGATGAACGAATTGTTATACTAATAAAAAAGGAAACAAAATTCAGCAGCTATTTTCTGCATCAACTGTCCTTGTAATCTACATGTCATGAACTCATGTCACTATAAGGTTGAGAGTGCCTTTAATCTATCAACATTCCAGGCGCTCCCCATTTCATTATATGTTCGGTTGCCATGGACATTCCCTTGAAAGAACAAATAACACTGATATTAATTAAGTGAGAATGAAGTGATGTCATAGTTATGCAGTTAAAAAAGGAAGATGAAAGAATTACCAGTGGCGAAGTGGGAAGAAATATGCCATGGACAATCTCTTGGAGTGTTTTTACTTAGTTACTTTCTGATGAAAGGCTTTTGGCAAACAAGAAGTCGCTGGTCGCTTCCGTCCTGGAGGTCGATCACCCTTGCTTCCCACCGTATTAGTGAAGCATGCATACGTGCCATCTCGATCGCTCCAACGCTATCGACGAAAACCGCCCATCCCTAGTAAGAAGAATCATTTTGTCACACGAGAACATATTTTATCAGAATAAAATTCCAGGCCAAGTAGCAATTTATGTAAAAATGAATGATCACAAACATATCGAAAGCCAAGGTGAGATTACTCGTCGTCATTCCATACCTCAGGCCTTAAAATTCTATCCATCTCTAAGAACAAATCGATCATGCTGCACCTCTCAGAAGTGATGTGTGATAGAAGCCCACTTCCATGAAGCATGTCGTAAGTGCGAGGGTATGTCGGGAAAGGTTCACACCTGTGGAGAGATAACGTGTCGGAGAGGTTCAATTTTTTTTCTGTTGGAGTCAGACCTCATATCAACATGAGGGTCTCCGAGGAGAGAAAAACACCATACAAAAGCAGCAGTTGAATTAAGAAATTATATAGAACAGGTGAAGGGATTACCAGTTATGAAAAATGCCAGCAAATCCTTGATCAAGTATAAGAGGAAGTGTGTTACGACCCCGTGCTGGGATAACATTAATCACCCATGCCGACTTCTCTCCATCAACTAGGGCAGCATTAAAACCCCCATAATGTGCATTCATGTCCATTACATTCCGCACCATATTATATGGAGGCAATGGATCTTCATCGCCCGGTCTCTTTGGATGGTCAGAGAATATGAGTGGGGAAAGTAGAGACCAGTAGTTTCTCAGGGCTGATTTCCAGTGCTCTCGGTCTTCATAAAATTCTGTAGCTCGTATTCCTGTAAAAAAACGAACATGGTTTAATACAATGGATACAACTATTTCCTTAAAAACAGGTGGAACATCACAAAAGCAAGAATATGACGGACTGATACTTTCCATGAACATCAAGATCTTCTGGAGACAGTTGGGGAGACCTCTTGTCAATGGGTTTCCATCTTTGGCTGTTAGTCCCACTAATACATGATACAAGGGGATGATAATATGACTGAACATCATGACTATCCTTGCAAATTGGTATTTGACCTTGCTTCCTGTTATGTAAAAGAACGCATCCACATAATATATAAACCGAATATCTTTCAGACGCAGGATAGATAAACCAAAACTTAGTCATTGCGTTGAATTACTTCTACACCCACCTAGAACAATCAGCATCCTTTGTTTTCTGCCAGATGAAAGTTCCATCTTGCTGCTCATGAAGAGTCCAACAAAGTTTACGGGTAAATTCTTCAACAGGTGTCAACATATTACCATTCATTTTAGTCAACAACCTTCCTTGTGACTTCTCTGCTGGTGGGGTCAAAACGAAATACCCCCCAGGCTTGAGTACTCTGTCCACTTCAATGATAAACTTTCCATCTGTTTTATGATAAGAAATTTTAGTGGGCATAGTCAATATCCAGCTCAAACAGGCTACTACTGAAACTGATATTATCTAGTGACATTTTCAGGTTGCATTTTGATCCATATAGTCCACCGTTGTAGCCTTGTAGAGTTGTAAACTTGTAGAATATATTAAACTACAAAGAATAAAATAATACCTTTTGCATCCCAGTCAATTCCACACTGTGCACAATGGACCATGTCAAACGACAATGATGGATATGGTAGCTGTCTTGAAGCGAAGTTTCCAATATGGGCTGGTAGGCCTCTCTCCAGGGCCAGTTGAACTTGGCTACCAGTTACCTCATATACAGCGGTGCAAACAGGCATCACCTTGAGAGACAATAAATAAGCTCCAAAGCTACCAAACCCACAACCAAGATCTAGAACTGTCTGGACCTGCAATTGGAAGGAAATGTCTCATTAACTAGATGCAGTTTTCTGCACTACATATCATGAAAAAATGCTAATTAGTAATGATGCTTTTTGGAATACACATATAGACCATGGGAGAAACCAGTAAATCATATTCAGCAGTACCAATTGCTTATTTCAGTATGCATGCTTTTGCAAGAAAGACTTACACCAGCTTGCACAAACCCAGATTCATTATCCCGTCCTATCATATCTGCAATTTGGCGAGCGTAATCCTTGACACCATCAAAGATCAGCCCATCATCAGAGTGAAATGCTATTTGGTTCTCTTCGAGTAGCATCATCCTACACGTGATGTATAAATAAATGAGTTCCTTTCCTCTGGAAATTGTCAAAGAAAAAGTGCTACTTTACTCTATCATATGATAACTTATGTGAAAGTTTGAGGTACCTCTTTGTCATGCTTCCAGAAGAGAGGAATTGGTCTTTGGTAATTTTGACATTCCCACTCCATATGACATCTCTACCAGCAGGCCACTTAAGTGGGATTTTGTAGTCCTTTGGAGGTCGAAGCAGGCAACGCTCTTCGTTCCTCGAAAATTCACAATGACGGTCAAACTCATCACCATCCTTTAAGCCTGCCAATTGATTTGCAGTCACATTGTAACACGGTACATAGTGTTCCCCATCTCTAGCACAAAGGGGAATATCCTTTTGCCTCTTCTTGACCCCCGCAGAGAGAGCTCTTAAATCAAAATAATCAACTACTGCCTCTTCCTTGAGCTTTCTATAATTGGTGAAAAAGTCAGGTACAGGCGAAGTAGTTACAGGATCAAATTCTTTGGTTGATGAGGATCCTAAAAGAACTATCGCAGCGATGACAATAATCGTCAACAGAAACCAATTCTGCCGCAGCCTCGGCAAAAGGACAAGTAAGCGTTTCTTAAACCAAGAGCTTCTCATGTCCAATTCTTATAATCCACTTCAAAAATTCGTCCCAAACGACTACAGAGATGAAAACAGATGATGCCAAATCTCCCGGAATTGCAAAAACCATAACCGCATGAACCAAAACAAGCCAAAAATTCGAGAGCCAATACCTACATGCCAATAACAGTACAACGCAGCAGCCTTGAATATTTATACAGAGAATTTATCTCTTCAACTTTTCTATCTTTACATAGATAAGATATGGAAAATCTATCAGTTAGTAAGTAGGGATTTTGACAATGTGCAGAGATCTTAATAGTTAGTAATGAAGAAGATGAAATTCAAAAGCAAACAGTTGCATAAGCGCATTATTATTAGTATACAGAAATAGAAACTCGAGAGAGCATTGAATTGCAAGTAAGCAATTATTGAAGGTCGGAATTAGTTGCAGAATAAAGAATTGGGAAAGAGAGCAAACCTATTTAATTTATTCACTTGTCGAACCCTCAAATAGAGTCTGTAGAGGCAATTACAGGCTAAGTCTAACTTGCTGTTGGATTTGGTGGTGTGTAAAGTTGATTGAATGTTGGAGAAAGGAAGGAAAAAGGAATCCGGGAAAGCAGAGAGCGGAATGATGGGAGAAAAAGAGTACTAATAAGAAAAGAGGGAAGGAAGAATCGGAGGAGACGGAGTTGAGCAATGGCAATTGGCAGAAGCAGAGTAAAGAAGATCCAGTAATTTCGGATTATTGGTTAAAATGGAGAGAGAGGGTTGGATTCGAATTGTGTAAATTTAGTTGGTTCAGGATTCATTCAGATCTAAGGGAACCAAAACCGGGTATTAAAGGCAAATACAAACTAGAGGGAACCCGCTTATTATGCTCTCTTTTCTTACTAACCTTGTCATTTCTCATTATTATTTTCTTCCTTCCACACAACACCACCCTATACTGCTCAGTGCTAATACTACCTTTACTTACTTTTTCCGAACCCACACTCTGACTTCTCTCTAGCTTTAGAGAGAGAATTTCCTTTTTGTTTAGTTCGTTTGGTAGGGCTTTGGCTTCACCAACCCCCAATCGAGTTCCAGAAACCCACGAGACTGTGGTCAACGATACCATGAAGACGTTCTACAATTCAGAGAAAGGTGTAAATTGTTGCTCAATTCATTACTGTGATAATGTTTTACAAAGGGTATATGTAACCCTGACCCATACAAAGAGGTGTCCAATGGACCACCTGTCATAATACTAAAACCTTCTAATAGACTAGAAATATCTGGAAAATATCTATTGTATTTACATAATATAACTATACGTTACTATCCCCCCTCGAGACAAGCGGCTTGAGGCAAAGCTTGGATCGAAGCCATTGAAAACGATCACTAGGAAGAGGCTTTGTGAGAGCATCAACATATTGATCATGGGTGGACACAAAAGCAATCTGCAACGACTTGTTTTGAATCCTCTCTCGCACAAAATGGTAATCAATCTGCAACGGTTGTGGAAGATCGGATTTGCAGCAAGGTATGTAGCCCCGAGATTGTCGCACCATAGGATTGGGGGCACAGTGAGAGGAACATTAAGTTCAGCCAAGAGGTGTTGCTCATAGCAATTCGCATGTGGTAGTTGCAAGTGTGCGGTATTCAACCTCGGTGGAAGAGCGGGAGACAGTAGGCTGCTTTTTGCTGGACCAAGAGATCAAGTTGGAGCCTAGATAAATGCAGTAGGCGCCTGTGGACCGTCGACCAAGTTTGGTGGCCAGCCCAATTGGCATCACAGAACGCAGACAAAGTGCAGGAAGTATTTCTGTCGATGGTGAGAGACATGTCTCGAGTTGAACTTAGGTACCGGAGAATGCGTTTGACGGCATGCCAGTGAAATACAGTTGGAGAATGCATAAATTGGCAAACCTTGTTGGCGGCAAAGGATACATCCGGGCGAGTCAGGGCCAAGTACTGTAAACTACCCACAACACTGCGATATAGACATCCATCATGAAAGGAAGCCCCTGTGCAATCATCAAGCTTGGCATTCAGAGACATGGGCGTGGCAATTGGCTTACATTGATACATAGAGGTACGCTTCAGTAGGTTAATAATGTACTTGTGCTGATTGAGAAGCAAGCCGTATGATGTGTGATGAACCTCAACACCCAAAAAATAGTGTAGTTTACTTAAATCCTTCACTAGAAACTGCGCTGCAAGGGAAGAGATGAATTTGGTGGCGAGGGATTCTTGTGAGGTGATGAGGATAATATCGTCAACATAGACAAGGACATAGGCAATGAGATTTTGTGAGTGAAAGAGGAATAGGGAAGAGTCGGATTTTGAGGGGGTAAAGCCGAGATGAATGAGGGAAGAGCTGAGTTGGGCGAACCACGCACGAGGTGCTTGTTTGAGACCATAGAGAGACTTACGAAGTTTACAAATATGATTAGGGAAAGAGGGATGAATGAAACCTGGGGGTTGAATGGTGTACAAGTCCTCCTCAAGGTCACCATGAAGAAAGGCGTTTTGTACGTCGAGTTGCCGAATGTGCCAGTGGTTCATGGTTGCAAGTGAGAGTAAGAGGCAAATGGTTGAAGGCTTGACCACGAGGCTAAATGTTTCGGTGTAATCAAGGCCGTGGAGTTGATGGTAGCCTTTGGCTACGAGGCGGGCTTTCCGACGTTCAATGGAGCCGTCAGGTTTGACTTTAGTTTTGTAGACCCATTTAACCCCTAGGACATTTGTGGAGGAAGTGGAAGGAACAAGATCCCAAGTGTGAGTGGATAAGAGGGCATTAAATTCTTGGGTCATGGCGTCTCGCAAGGAGTGTGTTTGGACGCTTCGGTGAAGGAACTTGGTTCAGTGGGAATGGTGGTGGTGTGATGAGAGGTGGGTGGAGGCCAAGGTATGGTACCATCGGTCCGAACCCGAGGCTTGGTGATGTGATTTTGGTGGAGAGTTACCATGGGATGAGAGGAGAGGTTAGGCGGGGAATTTGGAGGATCTGGGGAAGAAGTGGGTTGGTCATTTGATGTGGAGGCAGAGGAAGGTTAATTTGTGGACTCGGTTGATGTGGATGTGGATTGGGCCGGCCCAGAAGAAGAAAGGGCTGGAATGGAGAGATTTGTAGAAGTAAAGGGAGAAGGAAGTATAGGGCCCAGAAAGGGTAAAAGAGCATGATCGGATGTTGGACAATTTTGAAGAGGTGAGGAATTTTGTGGAAGGTAAAACATGCTCGTGAAAAATGACGTCCCAACTAATGTAGATGCGATGTGTGGAAAGGTGAGAACAAAGATAACCCTTATGACGAAGGCTATACCCAAGGAAAACACACGGTTGGGAGCGGAAGTTGAGTTTGTTGGCATTATAGGGGCGAAGGTTAGGGAAGCAAAGGCACCCAAACATGCAGAGAAATTTGTAGTCGGGATGAGATTTGTGAAGAGCATGGAAGGGAGATTGGTTGTTGAGTGTGGGAGTAGGTGTGCGGTTGATGAGGTAGGTGGAGGTTTCGAAAGCATAGTCCCAATAAGAGAGAGGCATGGAAGCATGGGCTAAGAGAGCGAGACCATTGTCGACAATTCGTCGGTGGCGAGATTCAATACTCCCATTTTGAGGGTGAGAGTAAGGGCAAGTGAGTCTATGATTAATCTTGAGGGAAGCAAAGTGTGTTTTGAGAGGGAAGAATTTCGAACCGCCATCGGTTTGAATGTTTTGAATTTTTGTGGAGAATTGTGTTTGAGCGAACGCAAGGAATGGGATGACGGTGTTGGCGACTTGAAATTTTGTTGGAAGAGGAAATAACCATAGATACTTGCTAAAATCATCAAGTATAGAAAGATAAAATCTTGAATGCTACGAGAAAATGCGTCGGGTTGTTAGATCCTTCACAAGAAAATGTGATGAGTGAAATTCAAAAAGACAATTATTATCCTCACAAAATTTACGAACAGATAATAAGGGTTTACTAATGGAAGGGACAAGGAGTAAGTCAGAAAGGAGAAAGTTACGAGAGGGAGTTGGGAGCAGCGCATAACCAAAGTCGGAGATAGGCAAACTAGAACCGTCGTCGATGGAGACCGAGTCCGTTCCAGTATACGAAAGCATGTAGGGCTGTTGAAGATGAGTTAGGTCCGACGAGAAGTGGTGAGTAGCTCCGGTGTCGGGAAACCACGTATGATTAGCCTGCATAGAAGACGGCGCCGGTGCTTGATAGGCTTGGTTGAACCGGTTGTAACAGACTAAGGCAGTATGTCCCCGTTTCCCGCAGACCTGACAGAGTGACCTATTGTCGGGCTGACCCACAAAGTTGTGAGAGGAGGGTTGCGGAGGACGAGGTCCCCTGTTGTGAAACCTGCCTCTGTGATGACCACCACGGCCTGTTCTGCCATCTCTGTAATGAGAGCCTCTGTTTTGTGGAGGTCGGTTGTTGAATATGGTGTAGTCTGCAGATGGGAGGGGTAGGAGGCCAGCAGAGGTGCTGTTTTGAATGGTCTGATGGTTCAGCCGAGCTTCATGGTTTAAGAGGAAAGACAAGACTTGATGTGGAGAAGGGAGGTTGGTATGAGTAGAGATAGAAGACACAATGGACTCATAAGAAGAGTCAAGCCCAACAAGTATGTAAACAATAAACTCAATGTCAGGTATATGCTGGCCGGCGGTTGCGAGGCTGAAGCAAAGAGCCTTGGCTTTGTTGTAGAAGGTAGAGATGGTGTCACCGCCTTTCCGAAGTGAGGAGAGCTGAAGGCGAGTTTGGACTATGTGTGCACTTGAGCGAGAAGAGAACAAGTCCTTCAACAGCATCTAGATCTCAAAGGATGTTGAGCAGTCGGTCACTTGCGCCAGAACCGACTTCGACAGTGACGAGGTCAGGATAGCGACGACCAGGTGGTCGCGTGATAGGCCCGTAAGTGCACAATACTTATCGAGTAGTATAAAAGATATTGAACCAAGGGAGCACCCGTCGATCACCAATTTCACACAAACTACTAATCTTAGATCAAATGATTAAAGTGATATGTTTTGGGTGTTGAGACAAACAAAGAAGCAATATCTAAATAAAACTAAAATGACAATGAAATACTTGTAACAAATAAGAAATAAATGGTTAGGATTGGGGTTCACCGCTAATGAGCTCATGTAATTGCAAGCAAATATATCTCTAAGGTTGCGAGTAGTGGTTTGCAATGGTCAAATGTCCTAATGTTTCTCTTATCCTCTTTCAAGGCATAAGATGACTACCTAAACTTGATTGACTCCTACTTTCGTGGTAGCTATGTCAAGTTTAAGTGCATTAAGATTAATGATAAATTTAAACAAGCACTAGGAAATTAGGCCTACTTTCGAGGTCCTAAAGTTCCTAGCTCAAATCTTGAGATCCAATGTCAAATATCATCTTTCGATGCATATCTAACATTTGATATAAGCAAAAACACTATCTAGACATTTTCACAAACACTTGATGTGCAAGATTGTGAAAATCCTAGCTAGGCATTTTCACAAACACTTGGTGTGCAAGATCTGAGTAGTAAACCAAAACTCATGCAACCAAAGAGATAAATTCACCAAAGTATTACACAACCAACATTGGGCTAATCCCAATCCCAACACAATCAACTACTCACTCATGATATGCAAAGACATGGCAGAAGAAACTAAATCAACAATCAAACACATGCAGACACAAAAGAACAGTGCAAGAGATAAAGAGAATGAGTAAGAAATACTTAGCATTCAATTAAATTCTTGCATTTCCATTGATATCATGAGAGAAAGGTGAAAGCTTGCTCCTTTTCCAAGTCTTCAATCCCAAGTGAGCTCAACAATCCAAAATGGGGACTAAAATCTCATAACTAGCATTAATGTCTCTATAAATTTGAGTGGGAGAATGAAATCTTAGCTAAATCTAGGGAGAGAGGGAAGTAAATGCAAACCCTAGAAAATGGAGACTAAGATAAGATGTAGGGTTATGGCTTGATGTTCCAAAATGCCATTACAAACTCCTTTTATATGAGTCACCAAGAGAAGAGACAAATAAGCATTTTTGTTCTCGGTGACGACCACGGTCGTGGTGATTACCACGGTCGTGTCAGCTTCAACATGTTCTTTCTTGGCTTGTCATGAATTGCAAGTGTGTTGTCCGACACCGGGGGTTCATGATCCTCTTAAAGTGCAATTTTATTCACCGAATCTTCTATTCAATGCTCCTTTTGATCTTGTCCAAGCTTGAGCTATTCCAAGTTCATTCCATTATGCTCCAATAGCTCTCAAAAGTGCTCCTACAAAACCAAAACGACAAAAAGGTAGAGAACCGAACAAAGCAAACAAAATTCCTTCAAAATGCATGAGGGAGTGCGTTTTCATCTAGAAAGTCGAATGAAAATGAGTCAAGATGTAGCACAAAAATCATGTTATCATCGCGCGAGACCCATGTCTCACATTCTTGGTTGGGGAGACCGGTCGGAAGACTCGCCGATGGGCAGACTGTGGTACCGTCGATGTACCCATGGAGAGCGTGAGCTCGGAGATAGGGGTACACCTGCATTTTCCAGATGGGGTAATTATCAATGGTTAATTTGACGGTGAGGAAGCTGGAAAAAGAGGTGAGAGGGAGATGTGTGAGGTGTTTGGTGTGGCGGCGCCGGGAAGAGGGGTTTCGACCATTGTTAGGTCAGGAAGAAAGAAAGGGGAAGAGGGAATAGAAGTTGCCTTTTAGGACGTGGGTCCCTTGTCAGGCTCTGATACTATTCTACAATTCAGAGAAGGGTGTAAATTGTTGCTGAATTCATTACTGTGATAATGCTTTACAAAGGGTATATATAACCCATACGTTACTTAGACGGAAATAGAGAATCCTGACCAACCACCGGGAGTAGAGACTCAGGAGGCTGACCAAGGAGATGAACACATGGATGAGAGGCTGGAAGCACCCTCTCAGAATGCTTTTAGCGGGGAGAGCATGGGTCATATGAAAGACGGCGCAGAAAACCCTAGGTCTTGGAAGGAGGTGGTATCTAGCCAGGAAGAACCAGCTAGTGTTTAACATGCCAAGAAAGTGGAAAACCAGAATCCTGATATGGAGGAGACTACTGCAGAAGAAGAGGAGCATATCGCCTTGTCGGATAGCTTTCTTGTAGGGAAAATCTCAGTCTCTTTCCCTGAGGGTGAGGACAACGATCCAGTGATAACGATTGGAAATGAGGTTCTTGATGTTTTAGCCGAGGCTTGGACTTTCATTATTGTGGTAAAGATCTTGGGCACTATAATTCCTTATGATGTTATGAAGAGAAAGGTAAGGGAGATGTGGAAACCTAAGGAGAAAGTTTGACTTCTTGATCTCCCAAATTCCTATTATATAGTGAAATTCTGCTCTGAGGAAGATTACTTGTTAGTTCTTACGAGAGGACTTTGGGTGATGTTCGGTCATTAACTAGTTATCAAGCCATGAATCCAGACCTTTAATCCAGAGGATGATATATATAGTGGAGACAACGCCGGTTTGGGTGAGAATTCTTAATCTCCCGGTGCTCTTGTAAGAGGGGGGAGTTCTCATACACATTGCGGCGGGGATTGGGAAACCGATTAGGGTGGATAAGAAGACATTACATGTTGATAGAGGAAGATTTGCTCGAATATGCATCGAAGTTGACCTTACAAAGTCTCTTAAAGGATCAGTGTTCATCAATGGAGGGAGGTTCTTGGTAGAATATGAAAACTTGCATTCTATATGCTTTCAGTGTGGACATTATGGGCACTTCCAACCCAATTGTTCGTCTTTGCCTTCGAACGTGGAGAAGAGGAAGGTGGCAGAGAAAGAACCGGTGAAATCCAATGATCCTGGCCGTCGAACTCCAGCATGCGATGAAAAGTTTGGTTGGATGATGCCTAAACCACGGCGGCGGCCCATGCCCAACCATGGAAGGGACAACCCTAATGCGCCTAGAAGGAATGCATCAAAACCCTCAAATTTCACCTCGAGATCTGGAGCCATCCACATCTTGGATGGTCTGGGAGAAGAGGAGTTTACAAAGGAGAGGTTGGAAGCAAACTCAAAGAAGCAAAGTCAAGAGGAGGGCAAAAGAATGGTGCAGGAAAAAGAAAAACAGAAAGAGAGAAATAGGGGGAGAAGGCTGGAATGGAGGGATAAAGGTAAGGCTATGGATGTGGCAGGAACGTCTAAGGCAGATGTTGGGAGCCCTGGAAACAGATTTGGAGAAAAATCCAAAAGTATATTGGGCAATAGCAGGAATAAAAAAATAATAGCAAAGAGTTTAGAAGGGGTATTGGGTCGAGTCCGCCAAGCGGACCAAGTGAAGATGAGAGGTTGGGCCCAATTGATAAGAACCACTCTTAGGATAGGATTAGCCAAGAGGAAACCACTGGATTACCAGGTATGTAGGGAAAAATTTGATTAATCTATGCCTTCCTTACAAAGGGAAAAAAACTCTACTTAAATAAGAAAACATTACTTATCCTAAGACCAAGAGTTATTAAACTGAAAATAGAGATAGGAACTTAACAGACTTCTTATCTATAACTATTATTAATTAGCAAATAATAAAGCTAATCCTATGACTTCTTGACTTTCTGCCTCCTGGTGTATGTTGCACACTTTTGATTAGGATTAATAGGGTCTGTATGATTACACCCCCGCTAGGAAATTCGACTTGTCCTAAAGTCGAAACTTTAAGAATTATGCAGCAGGATCAGTGATCGGTTTTGTGGATAGAGGCGAGGACGGGAAATCTGGGTTGGGAGTGAGACCTTGCATCTTGTACTGCTTCCCATTGTTGTAAAAAGCTAGAGACTTCTCCTTCCATTTAACCATGACTGTATTCAAGGTTGCAAGCCACTTGATTCCGAAAATTACTTTTGTCCCACCCAATGGAAATGCATAAAAGTCTTGTGTGATTACAAGACCAGGAAGTTGAATTGCAAGATTAGGGCAAATCTGAGTGCATGGTATGACATCACCATTACGGATAGAGACATTGAAACCTGGAATGCCTTATGTGGGTAGCTGTAAAACTGTCAGGAGCTTGTTGGAGATGAAACTGTGTGTGGATCCACTATCCACCATGATTACAACCTCTCAATTTTTCAGCTTACCTTGGAGTGGTCACACTAGATTGGCCTGTAATTTGGTGGAAGGATATTGCTGCCTCTTCTTCCCCAGCAATTGCATACAATTGGGCATCTTCTGTTGTATCAACAGGGACTGCGTCATCCGCTTCACATTCCAGAGCCAAAAAGGTGGGTTTGCACTGATGGCCAGGGAATAATTTGTCGCCACATCGATAACATAAGCCTCTCTCACGGCTTTGTTGTCGTTCATTCTCCCAAGATTTTGTTTGTACTGGTAAGTTGCAGGATGGGAAGTTTGATGGTAGAGTAGGTTTTGATCGATTGGAAGGGAAATGGTTAGTGTTGGACCTGTTTGTAGAGGATGAATTTGCGCTTAAAGTTAGGCCCACTTTGGCTTCAAATTCTAAGGCAAGACTAGCAGCCTTGAATACGCTTCTAGGTTTATGTATGCGAACCTCTGATTTCAATTCCTCCTTTAGCCCTGTAATAAAAACGCCCAGCAGAGCATTTTCTGGCCAGTCTTTCTCCCTAGCTGCACTCCTTGCAAATTCCAGATGATACTCTGCAACAGATCTGGTCTGCTTGCTGGAGCACAAGAACTCGTCAGGGTTTTGGAACTCGGGAGGGCCATAGTGCTCTTGGAAGATTCGGATGAGATCTTCCCATATCAGAATCTCGCCTTCTCCGTTGATCCAAGTGTACAGATCAAGAGCATCACCCTCTAAGTGCATCGCAGCCACCTCAACTTTCAGTCTGTCAGGGATGTCAAAGTAGGGGAAATATTTTTCCGCTTTCAAAATCCAACCCCTGGGGTCACCACCTTCAAACTCTATGCTTCCGGTGTTGAGGGAAATTCCGGAACCCATCATCTTCAACATCTAAATCCTCCATCCAAGGAGGTCGTGTCTTTCCCATTGCTGCAACAGAGTTGCGGATTCCACCTCGGACTTCGCCACAGTGATAAGTTTCAGCCAATCCTTCATGGACTGCAGACGGGAAAATGGTGTTGGCCCGTGACTCCAACGTCGAAACCTTCGTAACCAGTCCGTCCAACAACTGAAGTTTAGAAGCTATTGCAGACAACTTTGCAACCATATCAAGACTAGTGTTTGTGGGTGGTGGGTTGGGAGGATTTGGAAGGGGTGAATTTGGGGGGTCTAGTTGTTCTGGCTGTTTGTTGGCAGGCTCATTTTTTCATGGCCTTGCCATATGGATCGAAGGGCTCTGATACCAAATTGATAAGAACCACTCTTAGGCTAGGATTAGCCAAGAGGAAACCACTTGATTACCAGGTAAGTAGGGAAAACTTTGATTAATCTCTGCCTTCCTTCAAAGGGAAAAAGACTCTGCTTAAATAGGAAAACATTACTTTGCCTAAGACCAAGAGTTATTAAACTGAAAATAGAGATAGGAACTTAACAACCTTCTTATCTATAACTATTACTCCCTCCGTTAAAAATTACTTGTCCCTGGAGTCCAAATCATTTGTTAAAAATTACTTGTCTTTTAACATAATTTTACACCATTTTTTCCAAATTTGCCCTACTGTTATTGATTCTTTCCTTTATTCTCTCACTATTATTTCCTTTATTCTCTATGTCATTACTTAAATTATGAAGGGTATACTTGTCTAAAATTTTGATAAATAAATTCTCCCTAAAATTGCTCCAGGTCCAAGTAATTTTTAACGGAGGGAGTATTAATTAGCAGATAATAAAGCTAACCCTATGAGTTCTTGACTTTCTGCCTCCTGGTGTATGTTGCACACTTCTGATTAGGATTAATAGGGTCTATATCACCAATAAAAAGACTGAGAGAAGCAATGGACCAACCTGGATTTTCTATTCTGAAGAGAGGGCAAACTCTTGAGGAGCTGGCGGCCCAAAACCTAAATCCTGAAAATAGGCTTGGCCCATTTGAGGAAGATGGGTCCATAATAGGAGAGAAGCAATCGGGCCACAAAAACAATGAGGTTGAGTTAATGAAAGAGAGCAAGGAGTCTGGTAGATTGACCGAGGAAGGAACGGATGTTGAAGTTGAGTCTGAGGGATCAAAACATCAGTAGCCTTCTCGTCTCTTCCCCCATTGGTGTCTTGATGAATTGTGTTTTTTGGAATTGTCGGGAGTTGGTAAGCCGAGCTTCATCAAAACGATTAATTATATGATCCGTTGTCACAAGGTGGATATTATGGCCCTTTTCGAAACACATATATCTGGAGAGCAAGCGTAGAATGTCTGTTCCATAATCAAGATGGATGCATGTGAACGTGCTGAAGCGCAGGGTTTCAAAGGCGGAATTTGGTTAATTTGGAATCCGGAGTTCATCTCGATTATGATCAGCAAAAAAGACACTCACTTCATCAGTGTCAAAGTGAGTAAGGGAGATTCTCAATTTCAGCTCATAGTGGTGTATGTCCCCCCCCCCCCCCCCCCCCTCTCACACACACGGTTCATCGTAGAAGAACATTTTGGGAAGCCATGTCGGAGGAGATTGGTCAGCACTCTGGTCCGTGTTTTGTAGGAGGTGATTTTAACTTCATTTTGGACTGTGACGAGAGACAAGGTGGGTCGGGGGGGTCTTCATCTCGACTCGCCTGACTTTCAAAGGGTGGTTGAGGATAATGGGTTGATTGACATGGGCTACTTGGGGAAGAAGTTTTCTTGGTCGAGAGGGCTTACGGATGCTACACCCATATCCAAGAGGCTTGACAGGGTTTTGATGAACTTGGATGGATGTCTTCAATGGCCAAATGCGGGGGTCCGACATCTCCCTAAATTCGGTTCAGATAATTCGCCAGTTCTTCTCATCCTTGAGCCCCTTACTAGTTTATACATTTTCTTCACCTAATCGTCTAATGCATTTGATACATTTGCTTCACCTTCTTCGTCCCCTTCATCTTCTTTGTCCACTTCCTCTTCTTCATCAACTTCGTCTTCTTCGTCCACTTCCTCTTCTTCGGATGCTTCTTTCACGACCCCCGATATCCAATTGCCGTTACAATCATCATCCTCACTACTCTCATAATTATAAGACATTATGGTGTGCATTGCAAAACTTGAATGAGAGACCCGTTTATACCGCACAAACGGTCTTAAAATTCCAACGACCATTTTTTTGAAATTCTAATACGTGCGGTAATCTTAATTTTGTTTTTGGTAATCTCTCATTAAGCATGTGCGTTAAATCTTAGCGCACAATTGTGCGGTAAAAGTTGCCGCACAAACGATCATAAAATCCCAACGAGCATTTTTTTGAAATTCTAATACGTGCGCTAATCTTAATTTTGTTTTTGGTAATCTCTGATTAAGCATGTGCGTTAAATCTTAACGCACAAATCTGTGCGGTAAGAGTTACCGCACATGCTTTATATACGTTTTTGAAAAATTCCAAAACTGCCCATGAAACAATTGGTGCGGTAACTTTTAACGCACGAATTTGTACTATAACTCTTACCGCACATAAGTGTGAACAAAAAAAATGTGTGCATTTAGACGCAACCTTATTATATTGTTATTTAATAAAAAAATATTGTTATTTTTTAATTTAAATGAAATAAAATATGTGAAAAGTGGGTCCCTCCACGAGTTTCAAGAAATTCGGGTCAACCTGGATTTGACCCAAATGAGTTCACACACTTTTCGAATTGGATCGAGTAGTTTTCGGATCATATTGGGTTGACCCAACGAATTGAGTTGACCCAGTAGATTGGATCAGATTTTGACACATCTATATATAGTACATTTTCCCACTGCCTTTCAAGTCATACATAGTCTGATCACCTTCTGCCAATTGTTCCAAACAATGTAAAATCTAAAGACCACGATTACCTAAGCCATTTTCCGAGTACTCCTAACCCCTAGAATGAAAGCCGCGTGATTATGGTTTCGGCCTTCTCAGACATCTTACCCGGCCACATGCTTTTAGGGAGCATAGAAGATTTCCACAACCTCTCTATCAATACAAATACAAATCAACCCCTTACTCTATCATATTTTCTCATCTTTTCTTTATTATTGTGCGACTATCTTTGAGACATTAAGGTTTTGGATCATGCATGTAGATATCTACTTTTTTTTACATACGTCGCCTCTTGAACCACTGCTTCCCTCTAGAGTCAACTTCACTTCCGCTTGCTAGATTTTTCGGACCTGATCGAACGAGGAGTCACTAAAACTGACTAGGCATCTACTTTGTTCACTAAGATTAATCCTTGCCAACTGCAGAATAAGAGAATCTTTAACAAGCCAAGATACTACCATAAATATGGAATCGTAATTATGCTTGTTGTGATCTTAACCGTGATCATGCATAATATTATCAAAGTACGAGTCAAAAACATGTTTAGAGTGGACATAAATTATAAGGGTCCACCTGCAAACATAATATACTTGATTAATCAAGCAACATCAAGCTCTCTACATACGGCCTTGCTTGATGCAAGGAGAGGGATTCAGGCTTGTTCATCAAAACCTTTTCCTCCTGAGTTTGAAGATTAAACGATGTGACCAATCCCTTCCACTCAAGCACCATTTCATTATTCTTGTTCATGTACAAGAATTCCATATCTTGCCCCTCACACGGGTGGTATTTGGGGATCTTGGAAGCAAATGTGTAACATTTACTCCATGTGATATCTGCTCCTAATCCTTGAGCCAACCATATTGATCCATCTCCATACAAGTAGCTAAATTTAACCAATGCCAAAGAAGAGCAATCATTCACCAACCTTATAACAGAGTTATCAAGATCCATAGTCAAGTGCCCACAACTAAACTCCTCGCTGCTCATATCATATGAGACCACAAGCTTTCTTACAACCAAGTACAGAGCACCCCGAAAAAAAATTCTTGTTATTGGATGAGTCCAAGGATAACACAAATGCCATTTAGGGCCTCCTTTCGATTTAAAAGGAATCGTCTTCCATGAATTAGTAGCAAGAGTGTAAATCAATACCGAATCAACAACTTTACCACCGGTTAGTAAAAGACTTACAAACTTATAGTCGTTGATTGAGGGATCGAACCCTAAGCCGAGATCAGCCCTAGGCTGAGTTTGTGGATGAGGAGGAAGGATCTTGACTTTTCTTATGGAAGGATTCCATAACATAAATATTGATGGAGTAGAAAGAGTAGAATAACTAGTGTTTGTTTTGAGGATGAATAATCCATCGATGGAGTCGACAACGGAGAGTGGACTGGGCCCAATTCTTTTGAGTTTATGGGCATCATCGATCTTTTGTGTGGACTCTTCTTCTTCCTCTCCTTGTTGTTGTTGTTGTTGTTGTTGTTGTTGTTTTTGTTGTTGTTGAAGAAGGTAGATATGGGATTGGTTGTGTTTGGAACGAGACAATTGTAAGAGTCGGAATTTGGGATCGTCGATGGAAGATCACCATTTTTGAGAGACGGAGCGGAATCGGAGGAGAGACTTGACGGGGAGCCATGGAAGGATTTCTTCCCAGATATCGGATGGAAGATTGTGAACAACAATCATCCATCGCTTCTTCTTCATAGATCGAGTCTCCACCATGGTGTCAAAATTCAGGAGTTGGGACTTACTATTGCCTCTCCTATTATATATGTGGCTAGGGTTTTGGCTACAAATTTACCCAATCTTTCTAAAACATTTTCTACTTCAAAATCACCCTATATATCTTCTAATAACTTTTTCTTTTTTCTCCAAAATATAGATACAAGAGATGGTTCGTATTAGATGACAACGAAACTAGAAATCCTCCCTAAAGGATGGATTTTATACGGGGATGATAATAGGGACGAGAATGAGAATGATAGAAATTATATCCTCATTACGGGAACGAGGATGCTCTCATCCTCGACGGAAATCCCCTCACTTTTGTCATTGGTGAACCTTTTTTTTTAAACAAGCGAACAAAAGGCTTATTGCTTAACACAAAACAAGTCTAAATCATCTTTGCAGATGATCTTGAAGAAATCCTTCATGGAGAGAGATCTCTAGTCCTTCGACATAAGAAATCTTTGAAGCGTCAAAACATCTTCTCTTGACGACGAATTGATCTATTTAATAATAGTTGTACGAAGCTCCTCTATGTTGAAGTCTCGAGAAGCTAAGAAATCAGCTACTTTGTTACAATTCCTGCTGACATGAAAAAACTGAACATTATCACAAAAAAAACAAGATATTTGATGTCCATTATAATGGAGCGAATCTCCCAAGGAGGTCAAATTTTTATAAAGGCATGTAATAACAGAAGAATTATAGCTCTCAATAATCTATATATATATATATATACTAGAATCAGACCATTGCGCTGCACGTGGGGAAATTACATAATTTTGCAAACGGCTTAACATTGTTAAATAGATGTTCGAAAATTGAGTCGAGACAAATTATGTTCACCACCTTCCAATGAAACAATATAACCTCAACAAAATTAAATTTATAAATAGAATAAATCAAGAAAATGATAAATAACTCTTGATGCGGGGATAAGCCGCAATTGCCTGATCTAGACACCAAACCTCGAACAAAAACTCGAACAGAGAAGATAGGCGAAATTATAATGAGATGAAAGAAGGATAAGTCGAATGATAGGCCAATTGAAACCAAATCAAACAACGATAAAACCTTTGAACTTAGGAACAAGAACCTTACCGAACGATGAAGAAACCCTAATGGATTACAACCAAACACAATGGCTATGGTAAACCAAGGCACCTGGAGGTTGCTCTATGGAGTCCGGATAGCACCAACTTTATGGAGGAGATTGACACACACAAGTACAACTAGGGCGAGTTCAACAACAATGCTCTTAACCACTCATCTCACAAAAGCTCTTTTTTGGAGGAACGAAAATAACGTTTTCTTAATTCATAATCATAGTTTGTCTAGCCTAAAACAATATCTACGAGCTTGAATGGCTACAATACGAGCTCAGGCTACTATCAATGACTTCAATGATGACTCATAGCGATCTTTAGCCCTTGCTCCAGTGGTTAGCACATCTCTAGATTTAGGATGAAGTGTCCTCGATGATAGTTTAGATTCTCTTGATGGTAGCTCAGATGCTCCCGCATCAACTCTAGCCCCTCTAAATAGGGGATATAAATACATCAATGTTCATGCATAAATTTGTTTTCTTACTATAAATGGTTGAGCAACACGTCTTAAACGAAGGCGATAAACTTGTTGATTTCAAGCTTTGATTATTCTTTTCATTGATTTTTTATTATTTAGGTCAAATCCTTATTCAATATCAACCTTTTCAAATACATTAACTCAATGCATTAATTCGGTACCGATTACAATTACTTTCTCAAAGTCATCAACATTTATATATATAAAAATAGATTAAAAGAGAGTTATTTAGAGTCCCCCCCTTAATTTTAGGTTCACCAATCCTATGTGTCATATTGCTATTAATTTTCAAATTTCAAATTATTAATATTTTTAATCTTTTAACAAATCTTAACAGTTAGTAGTGATTTGTTAGTTTGATAGCTAATTTATAGTCTCAAGTAAATTATAAATGTTTTTCGATCCATTTTTTCCAAAGCATTACCAATAATTTGTTCTTATATATTTTATTTAATAAAACTTTTATGATATGATTCTCAAAATAACATAGAAATCTACAAATCAAAACACAAACGAATAAAGGTCATATGATGAGTTCACTTGAATACATTGAGAAAATGTCATGATACAAATAAATTTTAAAATATGAATGTAAGAACACAACACAAGCTAACAAATTTCACATATGAATACGTAAATTTTTACTCAATTCATTAGATTTTAATGATTATGTATAAGTTGTTCATCAAAAGCAAATTAATAACGAATAATCAAAAAAGCAAAAAAGTTATGTACAAAATATCATATGATACTTAAAAGATATAGGAAATGGATTGCATAATAAACTAAACAAGCCAATATAAATCTAGCAAATAATAAATATTTTTGAAGGTATCAATTAGTATTCTTATTAAACTTCACCCATACTTATATATAATATTTTAATTTGAATTACTTTCGACATTTTCAATTTTCATAATAAAAAATTACATATACCTAATATATAATTTAAATAAATTTGGTTAATTTACTTTTCAAAGAGATAATATATGCACGACTTTTTAGTTAAATAAACCGTGCATGGCGCGGGAGCTACACTAGTAAGATTTTTAATATTAACCCAAATAGCCGCTCTCACTCCTTCCAGAATTGCGACAGATTCAGAGACCAGAACTAAAGAGCTTGGAATCTCAAGTTGCTCCACAAAGGAAGACTTACCTGCAAAATTACGAATAATAAAACCTAAAAAAGAATTGGAATTGACTCTCCTAGAGCCATCACAATTAAGTTTAAAAAAAAATCAGGGGTTTAAACCAATGGGTTTTCTTGCGAGTATTAGTTCTGGAGGTTTGATTGTTGGTAGGTTTAGTGGCAGGAAGCTTAGTCTTCCATTCCAGAAAATGGAATAGAGCTGATTTAGTAATGTCAGCTAGAGTTTGCGGATTAGAACTAGAGCCAGACCTGAAGATCCGATTATTTCTAGAGTTCCAAAGAATCCACCAGGCAAAGAATTCCAGTTCACGATTAGGATTATAAGTACCATAGTTAGCAATGGAGTTTTCAAAATCATCAGAATACTGCAGGATGCGGTTTTAAGGACCCAACGTATTTAAATGATTGAAAATAGTAATAGTAGTAGCCCAATTGAAGAAAAAATGATTTTTGTCCTCATTTACAGAATTGCAAAGACTGCAGATAGGATAAACTTTATGAAAATGTCAATTTAAATGTTTAGTCGTAGGAAGACAGTAAGAGAAGGCTTTCCAAAGGAAATTTTGAATTTTCGGAGGCACTTTGGATTTCCAAAAAAGCTTCATGTCAAAGCTAGAGTTAGTGAGAGGCCGGATAAGGTGATATGCAGATTTAACAGAAAAATTACCATCATTTGCCGGAGTCCAAATAATATATTCCTCAAGTGGCAAGACAGGGATGCAAATTTAATTAATTTTCTCTGTTATGTGACTCGAAAGGATACTAGATAATTTCCCAATGCCCCATTGCCTATTATGAGTAATGAATTCACACAGTTTTTGGGAGACAAGCATATTGTTGTGAAGGTGAGAGATGGAGCAATCAGGAATCCACATATCAGTCCAAAGATTTATGGATTTACCATCACCAAGCTGGCAAGAAATTCCTTTTTTGAAATCTTCAAGAAGTGAAAGAAGTCTGCTAAATTGCCAAGATTGAGTGGTTTACGATCAAGAGTCAAAAAGTCTGAATTGGGAAAGTACTTGTCTTTAAGGACTGAAACCCACACATTATCTGGTTTCGTAATATATAATCTTCCAGATTAATTTCATTTGAAGGGCACAATTATTATCCCAAGCTTTTCTAATACCCAACCCACCAAGGGTTTTAGGCTTACAATATTGTCCACTGAAGGATAGAATGACTGGACGCATTTTTTTTATTCCAAAAGAAATGTTTATTGATATCCTCAATTTCCTCACAAAAACCTTTAGGGATAAGAAAGCTTTGCATTAAGTAGTTAACTTGAGAACTAAGGTTGGTTTGGATTAGAAGAGCTCTAGATGCTTGAGAAAGAGAGTCAGCTTTCCACTTAGATCTTTGTTTCTTTAAATCCGAGAGTGCATCATCAAAGAGGTCATTATATACACAACCATGAATAATATGAATCCCCGAATATTTTTCCATTTTAGAGGTAAGAGAGTTGTTCATATAAGCTACCAAAGATCTAGCAAAGGAAGGGGAGATATTATTGGACACTTGGATAGAACTTTTATGATAATTTATAGAAAATCCACTTTGTTTGGAAAATCGAGAAAGAAAATTTTGGATAAAAATAATATTGTCAGTAGAAGCATTGGCCAAGATGATAGTATCATCAACAAAAGTAAGAAAATGAATAGGGGAACCATTACGCGTAAGTTTAATACCCACACAAGGGTTAGCTTTCAGAGCTTCTAAGTTAAGTTTCCTAGCTAGAAATTCCATATCAATAACAAATAAGGCTAGGGCCAGCGGGTCTCCTTGTCTTATGCCACAAGAAGGCTTGAATTCCGGGCCTGGTTGATTGCTAATAATAATAGAATAAGAAGTTGTATCAAGACAAGCTTTAATAAGGTTAATCCATTTAGAACTAAAGCCAAAGTGATGAAGAACTTTACAAAGGAAATCCCAGTCTAATTTATTATAAGCTTTCTCCATATCCAATTTCAAAGCCATCCACCCCACACTACTCTTTTTATTCTTATGAAAGGAGTGGAAAATCTCGTGAGCTGCAAGAATGTTATCCTGGATAAGGCGTCCCTCCACAAAATCGCCTTGGAAAGGAGAAATAATTTCTTCAAGTAACGGTTTGATCCGGTTGGCCATGATCTCAGTGATGATTTTGTACGAAGAGTTACATAAACTAATAGGTCTATAGTGATTGATCATGGTGGGGGAATCGACCTTAGGAATGAGAGCAATGAAAGAGTGGTTAATGGAAGACAACATATGTTATGAGTGAAAAAAAGCCTTGACCGCAGCTAGCAGAGAGTTTTTAATGCGATTCCAATGTTTCTGGTAAAATTCAATAGAGAAATCATCAGGTCCAGGAGTTTTGTGAGGAGTTTAATCAAAAAGAGCTTTTAAAGTTCAATTTCAGTGGGAGATTTTGTAAGGCTGACATTATCCTGATTAGTAACAAGGTTAGGAATAATATTGAGGTCGGTCTGAGAGATACCTGTAGCACCATTAACATGAAAACGATGGGCTAGTTCCTTAGTAACTTTCTCAGTGATTTGTCATGGTCATAGAGGAAGATACCATCCTTAGTACAGAAACAAAGCATTGCTTGCTTAAAGCTTCTCTGTTTCACAGTTGAATGGAAATACTTCAAATTCTTATCTCCATCTCTGATATGCTTGGATTTTGCTCGCATGCGCCAATAGTCAAGTCTGGAATTGGATCAAGGAAGAGTATTTCTTAGAATGGATACAAATTTGGTTGATGGTTTTGCTATTAGTTGGGTCATTTAGGAACTCCAAATGGAGATCATGAAGTTTTTGTTCCGTTAAAATGAGTTCAGAGAAGTTTTTGTTCCGTTAAAATGAGTTGAGAAATGTTATTACCACAATTTACACGGGCCCAAGACTTGAAAAAGCGTTTAAGGAGTTTTAGCGGGAACTACAATAATTGATTGAATTTATGAAATATATACTCTTTAGTGTTTAAATATACGTGTCTTAACTAATTGAGATTATTTATTATCTGACTTATAATCTATATAAACTCGCGCATGGCGCGATGACCAGACTAGTATCATATGAAAACGATACTACAAATACGATTGACGTTTTGAAATCTTATGCTAATAATTAAGGATGAAAAGAGTCTGATGAACCTATTTTAAGTGGAAAAGATCTTATGAGGATGAAATCATATACAAAGGATGATGCACACAACAAACGTTATAATTATAAACACAAACATAATTACTACTGCACATAGTTTTGAACTTTTGATGATTCAGACATTCAATAATTACTACTCCGTTCGTCCCACAATATGAGCCACATTTGAGGTGTTTCACGGGAATTAAGAAAATTTTGAGTTTAATGATTAAAAGAGAGTGAAAAGTAAAAACGTGTAATAGTTAGATGAGAGAGATAGAGAGAAGAATGAGAGAGGAAAAAGAAAATTGAATGATTAGAGGAGAGAAGAAAGTGAAAAGTGTATTGTGAGAAGATAAATGAGTGTAAAAAATATACTAAAAATGGAAAATGTTGCTTATATTTTGGGACGCTCAAAATAGAAATGTTGCTTATATTATGGGACGGAGGGAGTAATCCGCTATTCTAAATTAAGTCATCATCTAACACTAGACGAAAAGTTGATCCAATTGGGTCGACCCGACTTGACCAGAAAATACTCGACCCAATCCAACCTGAAAAATACGTAAATCTGTTTGGGTCAAACTCGTTTTCGACTCGAACCTGAATCCGACCCGACCCCGTCCCCTTCGTCCCGTTTACCATGTGTATCTAACACACATAAATTGAGTTATTAGTTTAACAATTTGAATAATGTTTAGTCTCTATTTTTTTTAATCAAAATACTCCGTATTGTTTATTCTCTTACACACACAAAGTGGGAAATGTTTTAATTTAATTTTCCGAAAAAGTTATTTGCAGGCAAAACGTGTCGATGGTTGACGCGCCAACCGGCGTTCTACTAAAAATTCTGACATTTTTGAAGTTGTTTGCAAGATCCCGTTTCATGTATAAATACCTCCAAATTCCGTGTCCTTCGTCGGCAGCTCAACTTCATTTCCTCTCTCTCTCTCTCTCTCTCTCTCTCTCTCTCTCTCTCTCGTTAATCTCTCTCACGAGCATTAGCAGGTAATTTCTTCAGATCTATTTTGCTGATTGGCCTTTCTAGTAATGTTGTTTAAAAGATCAAATCACCCTTTGCAGCTCTTGAATCTCGATCTGTTCGTTTACTCTTTTGATCTGATTTTTCTGAACGTTCTTTTGTTTAAATCCGTAGCATTTTGTTCTGAATTTTGGATCTTGTTGAGTGTGCAAGCTTTTATCTGTTCGAAGGTACTCAGATCTGGTAGAAATCAACCGAGATGTGCGTTGATTGTTGCTGGTTCGGAATTAGGTTTCCGTTTCTTCGATTCTTTCCCAGTTGTATATTTCTCGATTCTGCGATCTGATCTTAAGTAATTACTGAGTGGAATGTGGTTTTCTGATTCCCGGATCACCGGATCTGTGCTTGTCATGACTATTTCGATATCACCGCTCCTAGATCTGATTAGTTTAGGCCCTGTAATTGTATGAAAATCAATACATTTTACACGCCTTCGTCCTTGACTTTGTTGTAGACCTCCCTTTCTGATATCATATTAGTTTGTATAGGTGACATCATGTTAGGTTTTCTCCTTTGTTTTGTTTTTGTTTTGCTGTCAGATGTTAGTTTTTCCAGTTACAACATTAAACGCCAAGCAATGCGTATTACTTTTATGGTTTGTGTATTAATGTGGGCCCTTTGGTAGTTTGTTGCAAACATCTTTCTGAATCATAAATAGTTTGAAAGTTTGGTAAATCATTTTTTCAAGCTGCTCACCATGTGTTTGTAGAAAAGTAATGCCACATACTCTTTCTATGCAGTAATCTATCTTCTTCTGGCTTGCAATCTGATAGATTTTCCTGTTAAGAAAAGACATGGTGAAGATTTGTTGCATCGGTGCCGGCTATGTCGGTGGGCCCACAATGGCTGTCATCGCACTCAAGTGTCCGGAAATCGAGGTTGCTGTAGTTGACATCTCTGTCCCTAGGATCAATGCCTGGAACAGCGATGTGCTTCCAATCTACGAACCCGGTCTTGATGATGTTGTCAAGCAGTGCAGGGGGAAGAACCTATTCTTCAGTACTGATGTTGAGAAGCATGTCGCTGAGGCAGACATTGTCTTTGTCTCTGTCAACACTCCAACCAAAACTCAAGGTCTCGGTGCTGGCAAGGCAGCTGATTTGACTTACTGGGAGAGTGCCGCTCGTATGATAGCAGATGTCTCAAAGTCCAACAAAATTGTCGTTGAGAAGTCGACCGTGCCTGTGAAAACAGCTGAGGCAATTGAAAAGATTCTGACTCACAACAGCAAGGGAATCTCTTTCCAGATCCTCTCTAACCCGGAGTTTCTTGCTGAAGGTACTGCAATACCCGATCTTTTCAACCCCGACAGAGTTCTAATTGGAGGCCGGGAGACCCCTGATGGTAACAAAGCTGTTCAGGCATTGAAAGACGTGTATGCCCATTGGGTTCCCGAAGACCGAATCATTTGCACAAATCTCTGGTCCGCTGAACTTTCCAAACTTGCAGCAAACGCTTTTCTGGCACAGAGAATCTCCTCTGTGAATGCCATGTCAGCTTTATGCGAGGCAACTGGCGCTGATGTCACCCAAGTATCCCATGCCATTGGAAAGGACACTAGAATTGGATCAAAGTTTCTCAATGGAAGTGTCGGTTTTGGTGGGTCCTGTTTTCAGAAGGATATCCTAAACTTGGTTTACATATGTGAGTGCAATGGCCTACCAGAGGTAGCCAATTACTGGAGACAGGTCATTCAGCTGAATGATTACCAAAAGGCTCGTTTTGTAAACCGAGTCGTTTCCTCCATGTTCAATACCGTGTCCAACAAGAAGATTGCAATTCTTGGGTTTGCTTTCAAGAAGGACACAGGCGATACCAGAGAGACCCCAGCTATCGACGTTTGCAAGGGTCTTTTGGGGGATAAAGCTCAGCTGAGCATCTATGATCCTCAAGTTACTGAGGATCAGATTCTGAGGGATCTTACCATGAACAAATTTGATTGGGATCACCCAGCTCATCTTCAACCTTCAGACCCGAGTTCTGTGAAAGAGCAGGTTAGCTGTGTTCAGGATGCATATACTGCAACCAAAGATGCTCATGGTATTTGTGTTCTCACTGAGTGGGATGAGTTCAAAACGCTTGACTTCCAGAAGATCTTCGACAATATGCAGAAGCCTGCATTTGTGTTTGATGGTAGAAATGTTGTTGATGCTGACAACTTGAGGAAGATCGGGTTCATTGTGTACTCGATCGGTAAGCCATTGGATGGATGGCTCAAGGACATGCCTGCTGTGGCTTAAGGAAAAGATGCGGAATTGTTTCATTTGGTTTTTGGCGTAAACAGGTAGAGATGTGATAAGAAAGAGTATCATCATGTTGTATGGTTAAATCTCTTTTGTTGTTCTATTTCAGCTATCGTTTGTTGTTACATTTTGGTCAAGTCAATGGTTGTATTAGCGTGGCTAATCTGAACATTATATTGCTTTATTCAATTCGATTCGGTCATATCTTTTTTCCGTATATGTTTGAAATGATAACCTTATGAAGGCTGGTTTTTAACTTTTTGCTATCATAGTTAGACATTGGAAATTTTACTGCTAGTATTGAATTATACAAAGCAAAATATAAGTGACTTACCCTTTATTTCCCATAAAGCGTGCTGCTTGTGCAAAGAAATTTCAATTTTAAAGGTACCATATTGAAGAAAGAAGAACTGAACATAATGAAGACATAGGTGGAGGCTCTCGTGACATCAACTGCAGCATTCATCATTCTGTACTTTTTATTTACACTCATTTGACAAAAAGACCAAATTTGAAGCGTTTTCAACGAAATGGCTCTCCCCCTAAATAAAGAGAATTCATGGGTCGGATCCTCTTTCTACCTGATGAACTGTCTGTCACCAACTTGAAACTTCCATCTGGGTCATCTGAAATTTCACTTAAATCAGACAACCAAGGAGTAATATTCCATCTGTGTCTGTTTCTTCTTTCTCTTGCTCTTGACCCTTTTTACCAATCTCAGGGGAAAAAGGCAGAGCTTTTCTCCAAAGTAAAGGCTTTTTTCTTGAGGTCCCAAGATTCCATCTCATTCCAATTCTCCTGTCCTCTGATCTACAGTGGGATGGATCAAGAAGAGTATAAGCATGTTTGCAGACTATGCAACAAGAAGTACCCAAGTGGGAAATCCCTCGGTGGCCACATGAGATCTCATGTGATTTCAAACACTTATGTACCGCTTGACAAACTTACATCCAAGAAAGCTCTCAGAAATCATCTTCCCATCAAGGGAAAGAAGTTCAAGAATATTGTGGTTGCTGGTGACAGTGGTTGTGGTGGTGGGAAGAAATGGAGAGTGGATTCAACAGTAAGAATCAAGCAAGAAATGGAGAGTCATTCATATTATGAGAAGAAATCAGCCAAGGAAGGCAGGTATAGTGCTATAGCTTTGATTGATTCTTGTAGTCTTGAAAAAGGTTGTTCATCTAGTAAGTCTGAGACTGAGGTGGAGCAAGAACAGGTGGCATTGTGCTTGATGATGCTCTCTAGGGACTCTACCCATAGCCATAGGATTGACTTTTTATCTGACCATTCTGCTACTGGGTATTTCGAAAATGGGGCCATGACTGATGATTCAGCTGCTGGGTATGCTAGAAACTATGGAATTAAGAACCCTAAATCCAAGTCTGGATCTGAGTGTGATGTGCATGATTCTGAACTTGGCAAGAGATTAAAGAAAAGTGGGAAATACTACTCAGAGAAGACGTCGATTGATGAGGAGAAGAAGTTCACGGAGAAGACAAATGATCATCTCAGCTCAGAAGAAGCTGTGCCAAAGAGTTACCAGAAAGCAGGCAAATACAAGACCCACCAAGCTCTTAGAGGGCACACTATAACCCATAAGAGAGACTTGAAGATCCCATCATCTACAGAGGGCCATTGCTGTCCTTTCTGTCACAAGGTGTTCAGGTCAGGGCAAGCTCTTGGTGGTCACAAGAGGTCACATTTGATTAAAAGTTCCTCCCAAGATAAGCCTGATTCTTCGGTCCCCAAAAATCAGCATCTCTTGTTTGATCTTAATCTTCCTGCATCGCAGGTCGAAGAAAATAGTAGTTTCGTGCAATAGTGGAAGACATGGTTCACCAACATTGCTCTTTTAGTGGTTCATATTCCAGTTAAGGCTACTTTGTGTACATAAATGCATGCTTTTCTTACTTCAGTTTTAGCTTCGCTTTCATCTTTTTGTGATCCACCTCAACTGTTGCATTTCCTGCAAAAGAAGCAATATGTAGCACAGTAGCAGCTTCTGATGTTACTATTAATCCCAAGACTACTAAATTATCAACTAGCTCATATTCTTGCTGAATTCTTACATCATAGTTTTATCTTTCAACATTCATGCATATCTCTTTCAAAACATCATATTCTTTGGCTCTTGAGAACGAATCTTTTTCTTAAGTAAGCTTCAAGAGCGGACTTGATGGTGTGACGCCAAAGAATCTAATTTGTTCGTTCAAGACGGAGAGTAATGTTGGGAAAGTTGAGATTTCCGGTGTGGGTTGCGCTTGTTGCAGCAACAAGGATGGATCCGTTACCAGAGGAAGAAGATCCACCTGATAACGTGTTGGAGGAAGCATCTGTTGTGTTTGTGTTTGTCATGGTGGTGGAAGCAAAGAAATTGAATCGATGTGTGGCTCGATACCATATAAGATAACAAAGAGTAAAGTGATTGTGAAAGAATTTGTACTTCTTCTCATTGACGGAATAGTTATGTACTCCCTGTTGGAGCCGGTTCTCGGAAGTCTTGGGCCATCAAAGGCTCGCGAGGTCCATAAAGGAAGAGAAGTCCAAAACGCGAGCCCAACGAGAGAGCAAACCCAACAAAGGCCCAAAATGAGTAATACGGCAAGTGACCTAGCAGATGGATATAGTGGGGCCCACGAAACGGTTATAAAGCGTAACCGTAAGGAGAGAGAAAGGGAGATCGAATTTTTGACAACTTTTCTTCCTCAAGATATTTGGTGAGTGAAAACACACACAGAGTAGAGCTCTCTCTCGAGTTCGTTCTCAAATCTCTCGGATTACCTTTTTCTAGTAGGAATCTGGATGATCGGCACTTGGATTGTGATTCTCAGTGTCGCTATCGTGCTTTTGGTGTGAGAATCAGCCCATTTGGGTGAGATTCGCGTGTGTGATTGTTGAGGGTGTGTAAGAAGCTATGGTGTTGTGTTGATTGAGCTTATTCTACTTTTTCTCCTTGTTCTAAGCTTACCTTTTGGTGTTGATTAGGGTCTTTTGACTCATTATTTGCTTCTGAATACTGACTTGGGAGTCAGAGAGCCAAATCCGAGGGTCTAACCTTCTAGTTTGGTAGCGCAGGTGAGGACTCTTGCTCAAGAACACGAAGAACAAGGGGGAGGTGAAGCTAGATCGAGATAAAATTGGAGCCAAAGTTGTTTGTCCTGCTGCGCACGCGAGGTTCTTGGCATTGGAAGAGAAAGATTATTAGCAGGCCAGATCTCGCGAGGTGTTGATCGCGAGGTCATTAATCCGGGCTCCAACGCTTCCCCCTTCCCCTTTTATAATTCTTGGTTCAGATTAGATATTTTCTATTGTGAAATTTATAAGATTGTATTGATTTTGTGGTTTAGAATTAGAGGGCAAAGAGCGAACCAGTGTTGGCTGAGAAGAAGGTCATAGCACTGAACATTGACCATCGACGAGTCTGCCCTCTGAAGAGATACAATGTCATTTCAGCGGAGAATTGATTGTTCAACCGAGTTCAAATAACAGAGGTGTGTCACTTCAATTTTGTTTCGAGTGATTATATTTGATTCGTGTTTTGTGATTGGTTGTTGAGTCTATTCCTAATAATTTGTCAAACGTTTGCAGGATGTTAAGTGATTGCAGACTCACTAGCGTGTCAATTTTTGTGAATAGTGTTTTACGTCAAAGTTTGTAAATTCAAAGTTTGTAAATTCAAAGTTTGTAAATTCAAAGTTTGATTTGAGTGTCGTTTCTCATTAACTACTAGTACAAGTTTGTGGTAATTTGTATTAAACGTTGGTTTGCTCGATTAAACGGCTCTCCTTACTTCGTTTTTCCTACCGTAACAATCCTTCTCACGTGAAATTTCCTCTCTATATAACTACTAAAGAAAATCATTTTTCTTCAATTCTAGCTATGCCACATGACATACTCTTCATTCAAGCCATTCATTTGTCATCATTTCATTAGTCACGATTTTTTATTATTTATTGTAGTTTTCTCAAAAAAATTGATTAAATTTGGAAAATTATGTGCAAAAAAATCACAAAAAGATTGCTTAAGATCTTTCAGATTACAAAAAGATTTTTATGTGTTAATTTTTTAAATTTTGACCTCCCAATATCCTATTATGTTATTTTATTAACTATATCGAGTTATATAAACCCGCGCAAGACGCGGGACCTAGGCTAGTTTAACTCTAATAAGTTTTCGTACTTAAGACTTTGCCAAATTTTGACTACGATAGTTAAGATTAGATATTAGAGTTCAATATTGCTAAACTTGTAAGGTCTTTTATTTTTTATTTTTTAACAAGCAAACAAAAGGCTCATTGTTTACAAACAAGTCAAACCTAAATTATCGTTACGGATGATTTTAAAGAAATCTTTCATGGAAAAGAGTGGAGAGTTCCTAGTAAAAAGAAGTCTTCGGAGCTCCAAAATTCCGGAATTTGAAGTGGTGTCGTTCCACTTGATGATGATCTCTTTTAGACTCTCAATGGAGGAGACCTTGGTAGCTAAGAAATCCGCTGCTATATTGCAGTGTTAACGAACAAAGTAAAACCTGCAGGAATCAAATTTAGTTGCAAGAGATAAAATATCCGTTACAATAGATTCAATTTCCCAGGGGGGTCAGACTTATGATGAATACAGTTAATAACAGTTAGGCTATCACTTTCAATCAATTTTTTTTTATATTCAAACGAAGGGCCGCTTTAATGCCTTCAAGTATGGCCACTGCTTCAGTGGTTAAGACCGAGGAATCAGGAATACGAAGATGTTCAACAAAGGAAGGATTACCATTCGAGTTTTGAATGATGAACCCAATAAAAGACCCAACAGAGACTCTGACCGAGCCATCACAATTGAGTTTATAAAAGTCTTGAGGTGGTCTAGTCCACCTTGAATTATGTGTTGTGGTTTTTGGTTTAGTAGTGGATTTGTTAGATTCGTTTATATCAAACTCCGCGCTTCATTCTAAAAAGTTGGAAATAATGGATTTAGCTAACTCATTAGGGGATTTATGAGGGTTAGACTGAGAGGCTCGAAAGATACAGTTATTTTTATGGTTCCAAAGTGACCACCAGGCAAAAAACGCAATGTTCATGGAGCGATTGCTCTAATTTAAAGTATTCATAGTGGTCTCAAAATTGTTGTGGAATTGGTTTAATTAAGTTATAATTGCCTATTATATTAAGTTCATGAAAAACGGAAAGCGTAAAAGGGAAATGAAAAAAGAAGTGGTTTTTATCTTCAGTGGGATTATCACACAAACTACAAGGGGAATAAACTCTATGATAATGTCTGTTGAGCCTTTCTGTAGTAGGAAGACAGTTAGAGTAGGCTTTCCATAGGAAGTTTTGGATTTTAGGAGGTAATTTAGTTTTCCAGAAAAAAATTTACCCGAGAATTTACCATTGGACGCATTTTTCCAAATAATTTTATCTAAAAAGGATGTAGCAGGGATACGAATTAAAATGATCTTCTCCACTAGAGAAGGGGGGAGATAATGAGAGAGTTTAGAGATATCCCAACATTTATTTGGAGTAATGAACTCAGCAACCTTAGCGGAACCATTTTGGGTGGGTTGATGAGAGGTTAGAGAGCAATTAGGGATCCAACTATCAGTTCAAAAACGAATAGTTGATCCATCGCCAAGTTGCCAGGAAAGGTTCTTTTTAAAATCTTCAAGAAGTAAGAGGAGGCGGCTGAATTGCCATGATTGGCTAGGTTTATGTTGGAGGCTTAAGAAATCAGTAGTGTCAAAATATTTTTCTCTAAGAATCGAGACCCAAATATTATCAGGTTGAGTAATAATTTTCCAAAGAAGTTTCATTTGAAGAGCGCAATTGTTGTCCCAGGCAAGACGAAAACCAAGTCCACCTTGATCTTTTGGTTGACACAGGAACTTCCATTGTAGAAGGGAATGGGAAGAGGGATATTTTTTATTCCAAAAAAATTTCTTGTTGACATCATCAATTTCTTTGCAAACTCCCTTAGGAAGGAGGAAGCTTTGCATTAAGTAGTTAACTTGCGAGGTAAGATTGGACTTAATGAGGACAACTCTGGCTGCTTGGGATAAGGAGTCAGCTTTCCATTGTGATCTTTGTTGTTTAAGGGCTGAGATAGCCTCATCAAAGACCTCATTACAAACTCGGCCTTGAAGGATAGGGATACCCGTATATTTTTCCATCTTTGAAGTAAGGGGGATGTTCATGTGGGAGGCTAGCATTTTGGCCAAAGTACTAGAGACATTATTAGAGACTTGAACAAAGCTTTTATGATAATTGATAGAAAGACCACTTTGTTTAGAGAAGAGTGTAAGGAAGTTTTTAATAAAGAGCATATTATCCGTCGTAGCATTTGAAAGAATAATTGTGTCATCAACAAAGGTCAGGAAAGGAATAGACGTACCGTTACGAGTAAGCTTAACTCTCACATGCGGGTTGCTGGAAGGGGCTTCGGTTGAAAGTTTCCTTGCTAGGAATTCTATAGCAATGACAAATAGGGTTGGAGCAAGGGGGTCCCCTTGTCTAATCCCACAAGAAGGTTTAAACTCAGAGCCTGGTTGATTGTTGACAAGTATAGAATAAGTAGCAGTGTGCAGGCAAGCTGTAATAAGGTTGATCCATTTGGTACAGAAACCAAAACGGGGGAGTATATTACAGAGGAAATCCCAGTCTAATTTATCGTATGCCTTTTCCATATCTAATTTGAGGGCCATCCAACCAATGGCACCTTTCTTATTTTTGTGAAAAGAGTGAAAAGATTGTGATGGTCATGAACTACCAGTAGCTCCATTATTCTGGAATCGAAAGGCCAGTTCCTTAGTAATTTCTTTTGTAATATTGTGATGGTCATGAACTACCAGTCCATCTTTGGTACAGAATCGAAGAAAAGATTGTTTAAAACTTTCATTTTTGCAATAGCATGGAAATACTCAGAATGTGTTTAATTTTTGCTCTGCGTCTCCAGAAATCTGATTGGAATTGAATAAGGTTTAAGAATTTCTTGGAATGAAGCCGGATTTGTCTAATGATAAGATCATTAGTGGGATCTTCAAGAAATCGAGAATGGAGATTTTGAAGTTTATTTTCAGTGATACTGAGTTGAGTAAAATTATTACCATTATTTTTACGCGCTCAAGCTCTTGCATATATTTTTACGCGCCCAAACTTGTAAGGTCTTGCATTATTTTCATCCGTTGTCAAGTTCAAAAAAAACCTGCAAAATTTGAGATTAGGTGTCGAAGTATTCTTCCAAAAAAGAAATACAAAAAAAAAGAGACAAATAAGGAATTTTACATAAAGCTCCTCAAAAATGAGGGGAAGGAAGAGATTTTGTCTCCTCTTTTTTCTCGCATTCCTTTCATTTCTCCCTCTTAATTTGTTTTATTTTGGCTCTACTAAAAATTTACAAATTACAAAGAAAAAGATTCTTCTTCTTCTTCCCTCTATTCCTCACCTAACTCTTCAATGCACCTAATTCTTCTCTCCCAATCTTCATAAGGAGAGAAAAAAGCGTCATCATTCAACAATTTTTCCTTGTTCAACATCAAATTCAACATCTCAAGTAGTCGCGCGCTACAATTTTAGACGATCAAGAACCTCTGAAAAATGTCGTGGTTTAGGAAATCGAGCAAACCAGCAGCTCCGCCTCCGTCTGAGGTCGAAAAGGAACCAGAAAACACTTCAGCGGGCAACAATAAGGCGGAGCTGGAGAACAAGTCAGTGCAAGAACTCGAGAATTATGCGGTCAACAAGGCGGAGGAGACGACTAGCACCGTCAACAATTGCCTCAAAATCGCTGAGGATATCAAGGGAGACGCCACCAGAACGCTTGAGACTCTACATCAGCAGGGTGAGCAGATTCACAGAACTCATCAGACCGCTCTAACCATTGATCAGGATCTTACCAAGGTACATATTAATTAGAGGTTTTTGCGCCAAACCACCCTTTATATGGCCGAATTTGCGCCGAACCACCCCTTATTTTACTTTTTGCAAGAAACCACCCATTAAGCCTCTTCCGTTAACATGGAACCACCCCTCACCCCAATCTGTTAACTTATCTGTTGATTTATGTGAAATTACTCATTTACCCTCACTTATTTCTAATTTTAGAGGACTAAAATGTCATTGTTCAAATTTAAGGAGAAATTGAGTAATATGGTGAGATTTTAAGGAGAAATTGAGTAATATTGTGAGATTTTGATTAAACACCCATCTCTCTCCGTGTCATGAGAGAGGAGTTAAGAGCTGCACATCAACATAGCTCAGGTATACCCACCCACCTGCAACCAAACAAAACAAACCCTACCCCCGTGAAACTTGTTCTTCTTCATCTCAATCTTGTTCATTCCATCGGATTACACCCCTCTGTTTTCCTCCCTCGACTCACCATGTCCGCCCTCGCCCCATCAACCCGCCGCCATCGCCGCCGGAACAAAGTCGTCGTCATAATGGGGGCTACCGGCGCTGGAAAATCACGCTTCTCCATCGACCTCGCCACCCGATTCAAGTTCGAAATCATCAACAACGACAAAATCCAAATCTACAAAGGCCAAGACTTCGATTCATCCGCCGGAGACATTTCCCCTTCTCACGGAGCCTCTTTAATCTCGCAGATAGTCTCCCGGCGCCGTCACCCGCTCCTGGTGGGTGGGTCAAACTGGTTCATCTACGCCCTCCTCTCCGACTGATTTGACCCGAATCAGACCCGTTTTCCGGACCCGACCCGCTCTCGTCAGAGCTTCGTTACCGCTGCCTCTTCCTCTGAGTCGACGTCTCCTTGCCTGTTCTAAACGAGTATCTGTTGAAGCGCGTCGATGAGATGCTTGACTCCGGCATGACGGAGGAGCTGGCGGAGTTTTATTCAACGGGGAAGGGCGCGTGGGAGCCAAACGCAGGGCTCAGGAAGGCGATAGGCGTGCTCGAGTTTGAACGGTATTTTGGGGAATTTGCCACAGAAAAACATCTGGTTGTATACCAAGAGGCTGTAAAGAAGGATGCCAATGGAAGAAGACGATAAACTAGATGGGGGTGTTTAATCAAAATCTCACTATATTACTCAATTTCTCCTTAAATTTGGACAATGACATTTTAGCCCTCTAAAATTAGAAATAAGTGGGGGTAAATAAGTAATTTCACATAAATTAACAGATAAGTTAACGGATTGGGGTGAGGGGTGGTTCCATGTTAACGGAATTGGTTTAATGGGTGGTTTCTTGTAAAAAGTGAAATAAGGGGTGGTTCGGCGTAAATTCGGTCATATAAAGGGTGGTTTGGCGCAAAAACCTCTATTAATTACTCTTATAAGATAAATCTGATCTTGATTCTTGAATTGATTGTTGGATTTTATAGTTTTGAGGCTGAAATTTCAGGGTGAGAAGCTGTTGGGAAGTCTTGGAGGCATGTTCTCCAAAACTTGGAAGCCAAAGAAAACCCGAGAGATCAAAGGGCCTCAAATCACACCTGGTTTCTATTTCCTTTATTTTGAATAAAATTCACGTATGTATCATTATTAAATTGATCTAAAGAGTGATCATGTAATTTATAGAGTCATCTTCTAAAGCTGCGACGAAGGAGCAAAAGAAGAAGTTGGGGACAGCTGCTGAGTCAAAGGAGAAAAAGAGCAGCAAAGCAAGCTCTATGGCAGAACCAGCCAATTGCTATGACAAAATTGAGGTGTGATGCTTTTTGTACTAATGGAAATGTTCCGGTATACATAATTGGTATGGTAATGTATTATCGTCTTCTTCCACTTGTGGATGGCAGATGGAGAAGGCTAAACAAGATGATGCTCTTGATGATCTGAGTAATATTTTGGGTGATCTCAAGGGTATGGCAGTTGACATGGGATCTGAACTTGAGAAGTAAGTATCTATGATCATGATTTTAGAAATTAAGAGGCTCCTCTAAGTAGCATTACTATTAAGGCTTTGATGATTTTTATAATGCAGGCAAAACACGGCTCTGGATCATCTTGGTGATGATGTGGATGAATTGAACTCTAGAGTGAAGGGTGCTAACGACCGTGCTCGTAAACTAGTCAATAAGTGACAAAATCTCACCGACTCATACACTTTCACTTGCACGTACAATCTTCTTTTTCTGGCTCTTCTTCTAACTTGTAATGTGACTTTGATTGTAAATCCTTAACAAATTTGTAAAGTCTTGTGTCTAGTTAAAAAAACAAAATTTAACATTCTTGTGTATAGTTTTTGTTATTTGTAAATCTTACCTGAATTTAAACAAAACAAAAATTACACTTCAATGAATAGATTGAAAACTCCAATCTTATGTTTTTGCTCATTAAATTTGTTAGAATTAGACTATGCTAAACAACTCAAAAAACTATTATATTTGAATTAATTTATCTATGAATTTTATAATAAAACTAAGCTTAAAGGGAATTAACTTTTGTGCCGAAAAAATAAATTTTTTCACCGGTTAAAACGCTACGATATGAAGTTTGAAAAATTGAATTTATAATACGGTTATGTAAAACCTGGATTATAGTCTATTTTTACCCGTTTCCGGAAACTCTAGGGTATAAAGTCTCCGAATCTGGATCAGGTGCGAATTTGTTTTCACCACCTTTGGAGAGTTGGACAAAGAGGCATTGTATACACTTTCACGTATCAAGACTCTTTCTATTAGTCACTCTAATAATACTAGAAATGATACATTTATTTTGGATTATTTGAGTGTTTCATAACATTTAATGAAAGTTTTATATAAACTTTATTTGAGTAATGAAGTGATATCACACACATATGAGTAAAACTATACGACTTATATACTTGAGATTAACTCGTTACTAGGTGAAAGTGCTTGTTTAGATATTTCGAAGTGTTCATTTTGTTATTTTCTTATAAAAACGAAACCGTCATATTGGTAATGCTCAAATACAACTTTTACATTTTAAGTTTTTTGCGGTTTAAGGTCTTATTAAGCCGTTTTATGTCGTTTTTTGATAATGGACCTCACTAAATTTCAATTCGGCCTTATTAGGCCCGTTGACGTTTTCCATGATTTTTTTTCGATTTTGAGAATTGAAAACGACTATGGGCTTTATTTTCTATCATGCATGTTACAATTTTGAAATTTTGATTTTTATCGTTTTAGGGCGTTTAAACGAATTGCGCCCAAACTATCCATTTATCACATCCACTATCCACATTCAATATTCACTATCCATTTATCACATCCACTATCCACTATCCTATACCCTAAACCCTATATCCAATCCACATTTTCCTCGATTTGCGTGCCGGTGCTCGTTCTAAGTCGGTTTTCCTCGATTTTCGCACCATTACTCGTTTTAAGTCGGTTTTCCTCGATTTTCGCACCATTACTCGTTTTAAGTCTGTTTTCCTCGATTTTCGAGCCATTACTCGTTTTAAGTCGGTTTTCCTCAATTTTCGCGCCATTAGTCATTTTAAGTCGGTTTTCCTCGATTTTTGAGCCATTACTCGTTTTAAGTCGGTTTTCCTCGATTTTCGCGCTATTAGTCGTTTTTTCTCGATTTTCGCGCCATTAGTCGTTTTTTCTCGATTTTCGCGCCATTTGTCGTTCTAAGTCATTTTTTCTCGATTTTCGCGCCATTTGTCGTTCTAAGTCGGTTTTCCTCGATTTTCCTCGATTTTCGCGCCATTAGTCGTTCTAAGTCGTTTTTCTCGATTTTCGCGCCATTTGTCATTCTAAGTCATTTTTTCTCGATTTTCGCGCCATTTGTCGTTCTAAGTCGGTTTTCCTCGATTTTCGCGTCCGTTTTAGCCTAAAGTTTGCTAATAACTTATAAATACATATACAATCCAAAATATTGCGTAAATAACAAAATACATAATCTGCTACACATCCGGATCCTCATCTTCAGCAGGTGCTATTGGTGCATGAGGATCAACACCAGTCAAAGCGGTCATCCAACCTCTCATCATCGTCGCTAAATCTGGACTGACCGTGTCACCATACCCCCTCAAAAAAGCTGCTATATCGCCGGGGACGAGGTTACTCCTCTACAATTTAATAAAGTAAAAAATAATTATAAAAAAATAAAATAACATTATAGCATTAATACTACAGTATCAAATATTGAAAGAAATACTTACCATAACTAGATCGGCTCTCGCAGGTAGCTGCACGAGCTCAACACGATGGGCAAGCGGTCTACGTGGATCCTGTCTCCGAGATCTCTAATCCATGTAAGGATGCGACATCAGATTGAACCAAGGCATACAGTCTTCCTTGCAGTCCCATGGATAGTCTCGAAGCCCACGTCGATCCCGCTCGTCTAACTCAATCAAGTTGCCCGGCAAGTGTAGATCATTCCACGTGCAACTCGCTTTCTGGAACTCCACTTTATATGTCGAGGCTTTATCCTTCCTAATAGCAAGGAAGGGGGTAATCGGGGGTTCGGGTACGCCCTGTACATACCTGAACTGCCTGAGAAATCGGTCGGGGTTATACCCCTCCTGAATCTCAAATGCCTCTAAAGGCCCCCGAAAACGAGCCAACATATACTGGGGGTCGTTGAGATCCAACTTCCCCCAGGAGTTCCACTGAACCTATTTTGATTTGTTTAAAGGCAAGACATAATTAAAATTAAATTAAATTGCATAACAAGACATAAATTGATTTGCTAAATATTACTTACCTCTGCATACGTCATCTCATCCAAAACGCGACGGAGAGACACAAGACGAGCTGTGTCCTTGGCATACCTGACCACGGTGTTATCCTTTATAGCAGTCGCCTGGGCAGTCATGGACTCCAAGTCCTGTGTCGCATGGCCTCGAAACCCATGGAAGTACGCCCATATCCAAGCCTAAAACATAAAGGTCGAAATGTTATAAAATTTTAAATATTATTTTCAAGTCAAGTAATAATACGATTATTACCTTAAGAAGGAGTGGACACCCAGCAAACCCCATGGACCCTGAACGAGATACCTGACCCAACTGTCGATACAGTTCAACCATGACAGCTGCACCCCAAGCGTATGTGCCTGTGTTGTTGTGGTCGAGTAGGATGCTGAGATATCTGTGCTTCACCCTCATCCCTGACTTGTCTATAAAAACGGTATTGCCTAACAAAGCGAGCAAGTACAACGAAGTAATATCGCTCTCCTGCTGAGGAGTCCTGAATTGACAGAGAAACGATGATTTATTAACGTCAATACATAATTACAATGTGATTCCTAAAGGTTGGGAACAAACAACTTTTTTACCTATCATGTATAGCAAATAACTCCTCCAGTCGTCTGTGGATCGTCGTAATGTCGGGAGTAGCGTGGATAGTCAGACCATCCTCTACAAATTTTAATAAGTAATAAATTCTATGTTATTAAAATTTAATCAAATTAACTAAATTAACATTAATTGTATAAGTAATAAATTATACGTACGTCCGCATTGCAGCCTGGCATCCCCGCGTGTATCCAACCCGAAGATACGCTGAACCTGGTCATAGACAAATGTATCTACATCCCGTACAGTATAGTTGACAGCGACGCCATGGATCGGTAGCTCAAAGATCTTCAGGACGTCGATCAGTGAGGGAGCCATCTCACCAAAAGCGAAGTGGAAGTTGTTGGTCTCAGGATGTCAACGCTCCACAAACGCTGAAATCAAAATCAGGTCTATAGACCTGTACTCCAGTCGAGGATCTGCAAGGGTGTGCAAATGGCTCTGCCGAGCGAGCTGCCACCATGAACCAAGAGCATCTGTCTTGTGCGTATGAAACTCGTCAAAATACGTCTTGCGCGTATATAACCTAATTACCCTCCTCAGCTGAGATGCGAAACAGAAAAACAAATCGAAATATTAAAAATGGCTTTCATAAAATATTTGGGTTAATAATTTATTAAAGGGAATAGGAATACCGACGATCTAACAGGTATCCCGTATGCAGGGTCTCTCTGTAGTCCCTCAACAAGACGCTCCGTCTCGGTCCATATGACAGAAGCAAAGTGCGTGTTGTAGTCCAACAGAAGTAGCGAACTAACTGGACCTCCAGGCGCCCCCAAATAATCAGGATCTCCTGGAGCCGGAACATGTAGACCATGAGCAGGCTCCTGAGGTATATGCTGATTGTGATCCTGACCAACCTCGTGAGGTATATCCTGAACGGCCTCCTGAGCAGCCTCCTGATAAGGCTCGTCCATATGCTGCTCAGTATCCTGTGGAGGCGGCGATCCATCTGGAGATGGTTGAAGCTGTGGAGACCCCTCATAATACTCATCAGCCATCTGGGCCTCCAAAAGTCCAACATCCAAATTTGTCTCTACATCAGCTTCGGTCTCTCTCTCAGCTGCAGTCTCTGTCGCAGCTACAGTCTCTGTCTGTATATCAGCTCCAGTCTCTCTCTCAACTGCTGTCTCTGTCGCAGCTACAGTCTCTGTCTCCTCCTCAGCGATATCAATATGCTGCTGCTGGGACCCATCTCCAATGTGAACTCCTGAAATGTCCGCAGGAACGACGACTCCAGAAGCCCTATTCCGAGATGAAGCGGTGATCCCCCGCACATCAACATTGCGGGGGCCCCTGTGCTTCTTTGTAATAGAACCAGGGGAAAGGGCCTTGTTTAACCTCTATTTTCATAATTAATAATATTATTTATAAGTCATTTAACTAATTATAATTAATATTTATACATATTTTAATATTTACTATTATTTATTTAATAAAAAACAATTCAAAATTATTTTAATCGTTATTTCTCGAATAATTACGAGAAATAACGATTAATTCTATTTAATATATTATTTATTAAATCATTTTCTTTTATTCGTTATTTCACGTTAATCGAAAAATAACGAATAATAAAAAACAATTCAATATTATTTTAATCGTTATTTCTCGAATAATTCCGAAAAATAACGATTAATTCTATTTAATATATTATTTATTAAATCATTTTCTTTTATTCGTTATTTCACGTTAATCGAAAAATAACGAATAAATAAAAAATAATTCAATATTATTTTAATCGTTATTTCTCGATAATTACGAAAAATAACGATTAATTCTATTTAATATATTATTTATTAAATCATTTTCTTTTATTTGTTATTTCACGTTAATCGAAAAATAACGAATAATAAAAAACAATACAATATTATTTTAATCGTTATTTCTCAAATAATTACGAAAAATAACGATTAATTCTATTTAATATATTATTTATTAAATCATTTTCTTTTATTCGTTATTTCACGTTAATCGAAAAATAACGAATAAATAAAAAACAATTCAATATTATTTTAATCGTTATTTTTTGAATAATTACGAAAAATAACGATTAATTCTAATTTAATATATTATTTAATAAAACGCTAAAATACGTACTTGGTAAATTGTTCTCGGTCGTTCCGGCGATTCCGACGGAGCCCGTTTCCGGGACCCGCTAGCATCACCCCGACCCGATGGAGCCCGACCTCCGGCCCGACCCGCTTGCCCAACCGCCTCTGCAACTCCGGCGACCTCCTCTACAACTCCGGCCACCTCCTCTACAACTCCGGCCACCTCCTCTGCAACTCCGTCCACCTCGACGCCAGCCCCTCCGGCGACCTCCTCGACTGGATTTGAAGAGCCAACACCTCTGCTTGCACTGCGAGCACCTCCGCTTGCACCGCCTCGGACTCGAATGCCACCAACAAGCCGCCAGACTACCTTCTCCGTTGTCGAAGACGTTTTTTTCGATTTAGGGTTTTTGATTTTTGGAGCCATTTTGATGCGGGATTCTTGAAATTGATAAGGGAATTTCTATTAGAATTGAAAAACGATGAAGATTGGATGTGGAACGAGGGAAAATGGTTAGGAAATGGAGACGAAAGAAACGACGACGATTTTCTAGGTTAAACTCGCGAGGAAGAAGAAGAGAGGAGGAAGAAGAAGAAGACGACGCGGGATATTTAATACCCCACGCACGTTGGAACTCAACGCACGTTGAGTTCCAACGTGCAGGTATAAATTTTTTTACGTATGTAAATTTTATACGTATACCACAATTTTTGCTTGTGCATTGGCTTTCAACGTAAAAAAATGTAGTGCCATTAGTTACAAAATGTAGTGGAAATAGCCGGAGCGTTAAAAAGTTGATGAATTTCGAGCTACATAGCCACAAACTAGGGCTGAGCAATCGGATTATCCGATCCGATCTGGTAAGCCGGATATCCGCTAATTTTTTTTCCACAAAACCCCGATCAGTATCCAGTCCGATTTGAAGCGGATATCCGGTAAATATTGTCCGGATCGGATCAGATATTTGACTCGGATATCCGAATTATCGGATTTCTAGAAGGTATATGAAAATTAAATTAAACTTTTTATTTCTATTAAAATTAAAATTCATAAAATATAAAATAAATGTTAAATATATAATTATATATATTATATAGAGGAATTAAGATGTGAAAATTAATATATTTGATTTATTTAGCGAATCAACAATTTAAATAAGCAATTAAAATTTAAATTTTTGAGAACAACAATAAAAGTTATGGTATATACAAGAGAATTTTTGTGTTGAGAGAATATATCCTATTGTTTAAAAATGTATAAAAATAATTATTGAATCATCTATACTTATAAAAGTAAATTTTAGTTCTGTAAAAATACATTTATATATTATAATAATAGTACCGGATATTTTCGGATATCCGTAAGCTAAATATCCCGATCCGTATCCGGTCCAAATATCCGGAAAATTCGCCCGGATCGGACCGGATTCGGATAAAACTTGATCGGATTTTTAAGGATCAAATTGGCGAATTATGGGATCGGATCGGTCGGATCGGTCGGATCGGATATTTTTGCTCACCCCTACCACAAACATATCAGACAGGTGCATTTGGAAATTGGATCAAGCCTATTGGGCTTTTACCTTTATCCGCGTGGGCCTCTCTTTACAACCAGATGAAGGATTAAAGGAAAAGAAGAAGAAGAAGAAGAGGAAAGTCAGGGAATTCGGCATTCGACCACTCGACAAGTAACAACTGTAGCGATAACTCGTAAACTGAATTTACCGAAACGCCTGAGAAATTGCGGAGTATTGCAATTTGCTACCGACAAGGCCTGAGATCCCTCATTTCCTCCTGTGTTTGTTTCATAATTGACAGCCTGCAATCGAAGCTGCCGAAGATCTTTTCTGTGAGTCGTTTCTGATCTATGAAATCTAAGAGTGTTTTTCAGTAGCCATCACCTAGTGATTTCCTGATCTTGAATCAGCTTCCAATGGCGCTTTGGCCTCGTCAAGTTTCACTTCTCCTCTTGCTTTCTTTGCTCTTCAACGTCGCTCTCCCTAAAACGCTCAAACGAGATGGTATTTCTCTCCCGCTCTTTCCACCCTTACTTGTATTTCTTACTTTAATTACTATCTCATGTGTGCGTCCGATTGAAATTGCGCAACCCAATGTATGGTTGAATCCATTTCTAGGGTTCGGAAATCTAGAGGGAAAATCAGTGTAAAGAAAATTTCTTATATTTGTTTCTAGCATCCTTTTCATTTATGCAATTATTTGTTCACTGATTGTCAACCATTTTCCAATTGACTTTTCTAGATTTTACCATATTGCTGATTTAAATATGTTTGTGTTTTTCATGTTACCTGCATTAACTCCACACTTTGCAAGGCTGTTTTCTGGATATCAATAAGTGAACCTTGATGTCACAATCTTCCTAATTTGGATGGTGTATTTTCAGTACTGTTGTTTGCAGTGATTGATCTATTGAGTTATTGATTGCAGTGAAAGCATTGAATGAAATCAAGTCATCACTCGGATGGAGAGTTGTATATTCTTGGGTTGGAGACGATCCTTGCGGGGATGGTGATTTGCCTCCTTGGTCTGGTGTCAAATGCTCCATTCAAGGAGATTATAGAGTTATCACTGAACTGTATGTTATTTGCTCTATTACATCTTCCTGGAAAAAATCTCAGCTGCTTTGTTAACAGTAGATCTAAAGCATTCCCACATCTGACCAAAGTTTCTACATTAATCAGACTCCGTACTAATGGTTTTATTTATTTTCCATGTACTAAATATCAGTATGAATTGATATGTGAAAACTGAAAAGCAATTTTCCTAAGATTCGTATGTGCCAACATTTTTTATTTTCATTTGCAGGGAAGTTTATGCTGTGTCCATTGTTGGAACTTTTCCCATTGCAGTGACAAATCTCTTGGATCTTACAAGACTGTAAACCTCTACTGTTTTTGTTTTTCATCTTGCTGACTTTGCTTCTAGTTGGTGATAATAAATCCTTGCATTAATATTTTGTCAATATGACAGGGATCTTCATAACAATAAGTTGACTGGTCCAATCCCCCCTCAGATTGGAAGGTTGAAACGTCTTAAAGTTTTGTAAGTCCGGACTTTTTTTCATTTGTAATATTGTTTTTTCCTACCTTCATCACATTCTTAATCTTATAAATCAATGCATGAATTGGAAATAAAACAGAAGTATTTTATAACATATATTTAGTATGATATCAGCATTCTGAGGATTGGTACTAACATTTTATTTTTTCCGTATTTTAATAGATGATCTATTTTGTGGTCCTTTGTAGGAATTTGAGATGGAATAAACTACAAGATGTCCTGCCTTCTGAGATAGGTGAACTGAAAAGTTTAACTCATCTGTGAGTATCTAAACCTGTATTTGTTTGATATTTTCTGAACTTTGTATCTTAATTAGGTTCTAAGCTATAAAATCACATCCTGCAGATACCTTAGCTTTAATAATTTCAAGGGTGAAATTCCAATAGAGCTATCAAACCTTCCAGAGCTCCGTTATCTATATCTACATGAAAACCGTTTTGTTGGGAGAATCCCGCCAGAATTGGGCAGTCTACAGCACCTACGCCACTTGTACAACTAGTCTCTTCCCGTTTTTAAAGAAAGCGTTGATGCTGTGATTCATATTCATACAGTGCATGTTTGTTTTTATAGGGATGTTGGCAACAATCATCTAGTGGGTACATTAAGGGAACTTATAAGGATTGAAGGGTGTTTTCCATCACTTCGGAACCTGTAAGTTCATTTTATTTTATTTTTCTATTACAAAACAGAATTTTTTTCCAATTTACTTTTTCTTGGTTTAATTCTTCTTCTTTTTGCATGCTCCTGTTTTTCAGGTATCTGAACGATAATTATATGTCTGGTGGAATCCCATCTCAGCTGGCAAACTTAACAAACCTGGAAATACTGTAAGCATTTGTTTTTGTGAATATTGCTTTATGTTGCTATAGTCTTACTTACAACTAAATTTTGTCAGCCCTTGTGCTATTATTTCAGGCACCTATCCTATAACAAGATGTCCGGAATTGTACCATTTGCTCTTGCCCGTCTTCCCAGATTAACATACTTGTAAGATCCTGTTCACACTCTATGTGCTCCTCTTCCTAGATAACTCTTGCTGAAATTGCAATCAGTCTCAGCCGTTACTAAAAATGTATTCGTGTCAAACCGCAATTTTTTTTCATCTAGTCTTTTTTTCCCTCTGAAAATAACAGGTATCTGGATCACAATCAATTTACTGGAAGAATTCCTGAGGCATTCTACAAACATCCTTTCTTGAAAGAAATGTAAGATCTCTGAACTGAAAGTTGTAAAACTTGGCATATAAACATAAATTATAACCTGTACTTTTTGCAGGTACATTGAAGGGAATGCATTCAGGGTAGGTGTGAATCCTATTGGCATCCATAAAGTTCTTGAGCTTTCTGACACGGAATTCCTTGTTTGATCCAAAACATGTCTACAGAAGTAGTCCTATATTTGTTCAAAATTGACTTTGCTATTTCCAAGCTGGTTGCAGATTACCCATAGGAATCAACTATGGGAAATCCAATTTTGAGGTTTCAAACAATCATGCAGTAGTATTGCAGTGGTGTCCTATTGCTTTAGCCCGTGAGTAAGGTTTGATAACTTTGATTTAGGGTGTGTTTGGATCTTCAGATTACCCATTAAATTACGTTATTTTATGTTAAAAGGAAGATGTAATGTAAAATAATGTATTTTAATTTTATAGATTTGGAATCCAAACACACCCCCTTAAGCTTTGTAAAATTTAATTAATCCACCTCTCTCTTATGAAACGTACACGCTTGCTAAATTGTCTACAGTTTGGTTTTGGTGTTTTTTTACCCCCTTGTGAAAAAGGATGTTCTTACGCTCCGGTTCGAATCCCAAGCCTTTGTTCGTCAAAAAGGCAAGTGGCGGCTGTCTCTTGCTTATTTGTTCCATAGTCGTCTTATTAGATAATTAATTTAATTGTTAATAAGTTGGGATAAATATAATCTTTTGTTTGCATGAGAACTTATATGGTAATGATGTGAATAAAATGAATCATTATTATTATGTTGTATATTATGCTAGAACGACCTATGTATTATTATTACCGTAAGGTGATAGATGGACTTTGTGTGTTGTTGTGAATGACATGTATAAGTAGTTTATGAGCGCTACATGCCATGCGGGAGAGTAGTTGCTTCTTGATGATATAAGGGATAGGATGAGAAATGCCCTATTGCCCTTTGATTGGGTCATGACCGTTCCGCTTATTCGGATATAAGCGGAGGTGCACTTAGCCAGTGCCATTATAAATTCGTGCACGTATATCCTGGAGGGGATGAGATGTGGTTTAAAAGCTTATAACGTGAATGTACGTTTTAGAAGTAAATAAGATAAGTGTCGGTTGAGCACATAATTAATATACCTCGGGCGAGGAGTACAACGTGGAAACCGCCCGACCTCTTGCTTAATGACTTTCTTTTCAATGTGGATTCACATGTGTGGTGATTCACACAATGTATGTGGTGAGGTTGATCGTTAGTTCATTATTCTAGGTTGGTTGTTTTAAACGTATTGTGTGTAAATTAAATATAATGTTCCCAAATCATATTCTTCCCATAAGACTCGATCTTTTGGAGTCTTCTCTTGTTGCATATCCTAAACACATAAAATATTCGGTATGAGTATCGAACCTCCTTCACTTCTCGACTTTCACTCGAGGGTGGATGTGACTATTAGACACGATTACAAAAACCTCACATAAATTCCACTTGTGTAGTCTTTCATTAGATTAACCAACCGTTTCCTTTCCTTGCATGGTTGGCTGGTGTCACCCGTCCCATTACGACACATCAGGCGGATCCGCAGTGTGAAGTGAAGTCGGACGTTGAAGAAAGACATGATTGTTTTTGTTACTATTTTAATAAGGTTTGTCTTAGGATTTGGATTAAGACATATTATGTAATCTTTGAATTAAGTCTTCCGCTATTTTATTTGAGACTATATAATTACGCTTCCGCATTGTAAACGTTAAGTTATGACATGAACGTTTTATATTATTCGAATTGTTTTGTAATTATGATATTCGTGATAAGCCTTGGGTGGCTTCGGACGGTTAAGTCTGGATTCACCGGCGGTAATATTCTCAAGTGATTTTGGGGGTGTTAGAATTATGGTATCAGAGCCAATTTTTTTTTAAATTTTTCAAAACGTTTTTCGAAATACTAGGATTTCGAGTAAGTTTTGAAACTTAAATTTTAAAATGATCTTAGATAGTTATGAAACTATATAGATAGTTTGGAATACACTTAGGCTCATAAAAGAAGACTTTAAAATGGAAGACAAGTCAAAACGCTTTTATGAATGTTTTTATAAAAAAAATCTTGTTAACGTCTCGCGTCTACCATTTATTTCTATTTATAGAAAGTGCGATAGTTAGAAATAATCTTAGATAAGTTCTTGTTCTCTTTCAGAGAGATGGAGCCAACTTTTGGACAAATGGTGAAGACCGCCGATGAGGAACTCGCACCACAACCCGAGATGGAAGTGGTGATACCGCACCTCGAGGAGGAGATGGCGATTGTTCCACATCGAGAGGGCAAGGCTCCCATTGAAGAGGACATGGAGGAATAAGAACTGGATCCGGAAGAGGACCCATAAGAGGAAGTTGATCCGAAGGAGGACTCAGAGGAAGAACATGATCTAGAAGAGGATCCGAAAGAGGGTTCCGAAGAAGAGGTACAATCCCACTAGAATCCCCGTGAGGAAGAAAAAGAGCCTTCCTACTCGCCCGAGTCCTATAGCACTCGGGAAACAATGGAAGAGTACTCACCTGAGTCATATGGCACACAAGAAGCAGTGGAGGAGTACACTCCTATGTCTCCGCCAAGACATGGGTACCTGGGGGGTTTTCCTGCACCCACCGAAGCCGAGAGGGCACGGTTTTTTGGAAGACGAATCTGCAGGATCGAATATATGAGGCTGAAAACGTTCTCTTGGGGTGGATGTTGAGGAAGTCGATGTGGAGATGGCTTTGAGAGATCGTTGTGGCAGACGATCGATCGAACCTTGGCCTTCGACAAGTGTTATCTACCTTGACTCAGTCGTCGATCTAGGTAGACTAGCTTGACTCGGACACGATAAGCAAGTGATGTCTTTTAGAAAGACTCTCTTAACTCGAACTAACCCAAGGAATTCACCTAGGGTTCTTTCAAGGTTTTGAAGTCGAACTATGTATAAACACAGATCGATCTCACAGGTGGCCAATATCAAACCAAGCGTTGACTTCTTGCAATTCAATATCAAACCAAGCGTTGACTTCTTGCAATTCAATATAATCCAAAGCTACAGCTAAAGACGTTAAAACAACGTCAAAACTAAAAACGTAAATCTCAATTCTCAATTTGTCTAATATGCCTAAAACCCTAGAAAAACACACATTAAATAGCCTTCACGAATGACTTGATTCCCAAGAAAGGAAACCCTAGAAAAACCCTAAAATCTTGAAACTTGTTCTGATCATGGAGGCCTCGTCCAATCTCGAATGGGCCTCAAATTTGGACACAATGAAGATAAGCCCAAGTAATGAAACATATCCAAAGGAGAGCTTAATCCGATCTTCCGTTTGCCGAAACGAACAGAAACAAATTCGGTCCTTGCAGCAGCCATATCTTGGTCATTGGGCCTCTGTTGGGCTTCAACTTTGGACACGGCCAAGATAGGCCTAAGAAGTATATTCTGACCAAAGATCTTCTCAAATGGACGCCCGAGCCGTCCATGCCACTCTGCCCTAGTTCCAGCCCATCTTTGACAACATCGCCTCTTATCATCTTCCCGACCTTCAGCTCGGCTACGGGATCGCATCACGGGTTGTTCTGGGAGACGCTCCAGCATACGTACATCATCCTCCTCCCCTTGAAAAGGATTCGTCCTTGAATCCTCTTGCTCTTCTAAATTCAGCTCGTCTTGAAAATGGGGCCCTTGTGAGCTCACCCATACAGTTATGGGTGCCAAAGATGAATAATGCCGCAGCTCTTGATGAAGCTCCGACGTACGTACATCCTCCTCCCTTCCTTTGAAAAGATTCGACCTCGAATCTTCTTGACCTGCAAAAAGAAGCGCCACGTAACAAGTATCTGGACACACAACAAGACATAAATATTTACTTGAATCGAGCAAAGCTTGAAGTGTAGTACTAGAAGTCATGCTTGTAAAAGTGAGAAAACTTCCCTTCATATTGCGCAACCTATCTTCTAGATTCATAAGCACATAAATAGCACATGAATGATTAGCTATGACTCTAAGAAAGCAAGATGCACAATCATGGATACCAATGAACGACAATCCTAAACCTAAGTGCAAAGGATATACCAAGATGCAAGCAATAACTATGCCACCTTTCTTTCTATTCCCATTCGGATTCCTAAACATATTAGGCATAATATAATAAGTATACGGGAATGAGAAAGCATCATTGAGACATGAATGCAACCTATATGATGTGTCTTTAAATGGAGCATGATAGTACTTGGTAGAAGACTGATCATATACAACAGACTCATGAGAGACAAGAGAGTATGTCTTGTAATCAATATGCACATTAGATGAAAACCAACATGCACAGTTTAAGCTCTTCTTCTTATGCCTATGTATGTGCTTAATAGTGCTACTACAAACAGAATAGGCATTCCTAGGCAAACCAACAACCATACGAAACAGGGGAAACACATGATGCATGAGATATGAATATCGAACACTATGCATATATGCAACAGATGGCATAGAAGACAAATGAGAAGAGGAGAGGGTAAAGGATCCTTCCCGGAAATGATGATTCCTCAAGTGGATGGCAGAAAGGCTCTTCTTAGCTATGTTAAGCTCATCGACATCTTCTGAGGTGATGACGTCCTTGTTGGCCTCTTCTACTTCTTTTCTTGGCTTCTGGTTGTCCTCCTCTGCAACCTGCTCTACAACAATGTTCTGGTTCCGAGCTCCTTCGTCTTAATCCTTTCCAGGGACTACATTCAGGGCTTTTTCCCCTACTTCTTTGGTGACTTCTTCAATCACATCCTGGACGTTTAGTTGCAACTCCATTTTGACATCAACGTGTGCCACTTCTCGGACGTCCTCCTTTCCATAAGCATTGACAACATCTGAGGTTTGGGTTTCATCAACTTCATCCTCGTAGATGTAGTTGCGATTTGGGCAAATATCAACCAAGTGACCTCTTCCTCCACACATAACACATATGATGTCACGTGTTCGAATTCGAGGTTGCAGAGCTGAACCATACTGGTCATAAGGATTGCTAGCAAATATCTCAGGTGAGTCATAAACTCCCTCGGTCTGCACCAAAGAGTCAGAAGAAAAAACATAGGAGTCATAATAGTAATGTTCATGCTCGTACCTCATATGTGGGTTCATGTCATGAAAATCAAGTCTTTGATCCTCTAGTTGTTGCACATCCTCACAATATGAAAGATCATCATAGTGGTTGACCCTAATTTGCTCATTGAAGCTCACCTTCTTCTTCCTCCTTTGAACAATCCCATATGTCGCTCCATAAGCTTGGGCTCCATAGTAGTCATATCCTGAGCGGTTCATTGACAAGTATTGACCATGTGAGTAGCTCATGTCCTCCCAGTTGGCATATCTATGATCAGTCCAACCAACGTCAAACGCTTGACGATCCATGAATGGATCCTTAGGTTTGGTGATAAGCGGTGTTTTACATACCGCAACTATGGATTATTAGCTAGTTTTGTATAGGATTATGTTATTTGTTTCTATGTAATCTGTATCATGGAGCTGTTCGAGAGAAGATTTACATACGAGATTCCAAGAGATGATACAAGCATTGGAAGCATTGAAGCATAAGGAAGAAGCTGCTGAAGACGAAGACGAAGACGAAGACTTGAAGAAATCAGTAGCTGCTACCTCAGACAACATAGCCGCACGGGTGCGGTCTCAAGCCGCACCCGCGGGTCTCAAGCCGCACCCGGGGGTTTCATCCTCAGCCAAGGATCCGAGAAAGCTCAAGCCGCGCCCGCGGGTCCCAAACCGCGCCCGCGACCCTCTGCCATCCTGAAAATATGGAGAATCCAAAACCACGCCCGCAGCTCTCAACCCGCGGGTGCGGTTCCTCGACAGAAGAATCAAGTTGATGTCTTTGCCATTTGAAGTAATTTGTGTTCAATTCTATAACTTTCTACACGTTTTGTTTACCTTAATTCGGCTGTTACAATAGCTGAATGCTATTTAAGTTGTGGATTATAATCCTTGATCATCTTACCTTTTGTTTTGCTTAAGTTTTTGGAGAGTTTTTCACAAACTTATGAGTTGCTAAAGTTCTTTGTTTCACTTGGCGTTTGAAGCTTTTGGATTCAACAAGTTGTGAGTTTATCCTTTCCCTTTGTCTACTCTTTGATTGTCTCAACTCTCTTGTTTGTATTGTCGATGAACTAGATTTACTACTTTAGATTGATCACCTAAGTTAGTTTTATCTTATTCATATTGCTAGAGTTTGATACTTCTAGTTGAATTATCATACTTGTTGTGTAGCACAATCTATTTGCATGAACTAGTTGTGATTGTTATTAGAGAAGAGAGTTGAGTACATGTCGAGTATCCGACTAGTTGTCCATGATATTGCATGTATCTATCTATTCCTGAATGCATTGCTACATTGTTATTGAACTTTGATAGTTTCAAGGTTATAACCGAGTAAGGGTTATTAGGACTAGTTGGACTAATAACTATTCAAGAACAGGGATTAGAACGATCACTTGAGAACTTGACATAGGGATGAAAAGGATTCTAAGATCAATTTGTTAATCTAATTGTGGATAATCGCTAAGTGGAACACTTCGCTTAATATTGTTATAACCAAGTTGACATTCGATACTTCGTATCAAAACCACAAAAAACCCCCTTTGGTTACGATTATTGGTTAGTCATTGTAATAACTTAAGAATTTGATAAACTGATTCTCTTGGGATTCGACCATTGCTTGCGCACTATATTACTTAGTTTGCATGTTAGGATTACTTGACTTGGCACACGACAAATTCGCCTCGTCAAATTTGGCGCCGTTGCCGGGGAATCAAATTTTCTTATTTTTAAGTTCTTATTTTGATTAACTTAAGTGTTGACTAGTGAATGGTCAACACCCGTTCTACTAATCAGCCTCTTTCTATTCTTGATTCAGAGACCGAGAGAACTTTTCATCGGAATCGAAGAGAGAACAGAGTCGGGACTGAGATAGTAGAAATGGCCGATCGAGAAGCTCTTGCTGAAGTGCAACGTCAATTGGCTGACATGCAGTTGGTCGTTAATGCTCAACGGGAGCTAATTGAGACAAGGCTACCAGGAGGTGGTGTTACTCGCACTTTGAGAGAGCGGCAAACACCGAACCTGACACATCAACCTCAAGCTGTGGTTATTCCACCCCTTGCTCATGGGGTGACTTTCGAGCTCAAGTCGGGGGTGATCAATTTGCTCCCAAGTTTCCATGGTTTGGCTGGTGAGGATCCAATCATGCATTTGAACCAATTTCATGACATTTGCATGACGACCAAACCGCCAAACGTCACGGAAGAGCAGATCAAGATGAGAGCCTTCGGGTTCACTTTGAAGGATGGTGCTCGTTCTTGGTATTACCATTTGCCAACCGGTTCGGTTGATAATTGGGAAAAGTTGCACAAGGTGTTCTTGAGCAAGTATTTTCCGGTGAAAAAGGCAAATGCTCTCAAGAAGGAGATAGCCCATGTAGAGCAAAGTGAAGACGAAACTCTCTATGACTACCTTGAACGCTTCAAGGGGTTGTGTGCTTCGTGCCCTTTTCATGGGTATGATACCGAGGATCTAATGCTTTACATTTGCAATGGTCTCCTTAACCAAGAAAGGAGGATGGTTGATGCTGCGTGTGGTGGGAATATTCTCAACATGACGCCGGAGGATGCCATGGAGAAATTGCAAGATATGGCTAAGAGCACAAGGAGTTTTGGTAGAATATACACCAAAAAGGGAGTGCACGCAGCAAGTTCAGGGGATCCCGCTCTTGTAGCTGAGCTTGTAGAGTTGAAAAAGATGGTCTCTCAGTTGCAAAAAGGACAACAACAACAAGTAAATGTATGTGGTATTTGTGCTGACCCTTCTCATTTTACAGATAAATGCCCTGAGCTTGAAGGTGAAGACGTTGCTGAAGTCAATGCTGCTGCTGGTGGGTATGGACCCCCACGACCTCGTGGTGATCAACAAAACAACTACAACCCGAGGTATAGAGATCATCCCAATTTTCGGTGGCGTGATCCAAATGAGCCCCAACAACAAGCTCAAGGCCTTCGACCCAATGCTGGACCATCTACTGTGGAGCTGCTGAGATCCTTGACTCAACACTTCACAACTCATGTTCAAACGACCGAGTCGAGCATCAAGAACATGGAGAAGCAAATTGGGCAGTTGGCTGAAGTTGTAACCACCATTGCACAACAAAATTCCAATTCTCTACCGTCCCAAACGGTGGTTAATCCAACCAGCAATGTAAGTGCAGTAACAACAAGAAGTGGTAAGATGTTAGGGGAAACCAAAAACCTTGTTGAGGCTTCTGCAGAAAAAGTGAATTCTGAGGACAGCCGAGAGCCGCGCCCGCGGGTCGAAAACCGCGCCCGCAGCTCCTCTACTGAGCCAGAAATCAACTTTTCTGAAGAGCCGCGCCCGCGGGTAGAAAACCGCGCTCGCGGCTCCTCTACTGAGGTAAATATTTCGGAACTTCCTTCACAAAATGCTGAACTCGAAGTGGAAGATCGGGGGGATTTCCAGTTGAGACAGGACAACTACGTTCGCCCCAACTTTCCACCTCTCAACTCCACCAAGCCTCCCGCCCCGTTTCCCGATGCCCTTAGGAACACCAAAAGGCCGGAAAACGACAAGGAGTTGTTTGAGACGTTCAGCAAATGTGAGGTAAACATTCCCTTGCTCAAGTTAATTAAAAGCATTCCTCGATATGCAAAGTTTTTAAAAGAACTTTGCACAATCAAGAGGAATCAAAAGTTGAAAGGGCAACAAAAGGTGACGGTAAGCGAGCGTGTCTCCGCTGTATTTCAAAGGCGAATGCCTAAGAAGTGCAGCGATCCGGGCATGGTCAGCATACCTTGCCGTATAGGTGACACACATTTTGAACGAGCCATGCTCGATTTGGGTGCATCGATAAATGTGTTGCCTTACTCTCTCTATAAGATTCTCGGGTTAGGTCCACTTCATGAATCCGGAATTGTTATTCAACTAGCCGATAGGTCCACCGTGTATCCTAAAGGTGTAGTTGAAAACGTTTTGGTTATGGTGGATAATTTGTTCTTTCCCGCTGATTTCTTTGTGTTAGACATGGAACATGATGGGCAAGCTGCTCCTATTTTGCTTGGGAGGCCCTTCATGCGAACCGCTAACACAAAGATTGATTTGGCTAGTGGATCTCTTACTTTAGAGTTCGATGGGGAAATGGTTCAATTTAACATTTTTGATGCTATGAAACACCCCGTCGAAGATGCTGCGTCTATTTGTTCAATCGATGTAATTGATCCTATAGTCCAAGATGTTTTCAATATCTTTGGCTTAGATGAATTACAAAGTGTATTAGAACACAGCATCGTTCACTCACCAACACTTGATTTGTCTCTTCCACCTGAGATTCAAAGTGTTCTAGCTCGTCTAGACGCTTCGGGTAGAATTTTGGCCGGTCGGCCCATGCTACTAACTTTGGAGAGCGAAAAGCTTCGTCCTTCTATTGTGCAGGCACCGGTTGTAGAGCTCAAGCAATTACCCGAGCACTTGAAGTATGCTTTTCTTGGGGAAAATGATACCCTCCCGGTAATCATTTCGAGCAAGTTGACAGGTGAACAAGAGAGAAGGTTGGTGATGGTGTTGAAAGAACACATTATCGCTCTTGGGTGGACCATTGCTGACATCAAGGGAATTAGCCCTTCCACCTGTATGCACAAGATCCTTCTTGAGGAAGGTGCTAAACCCTCTAGGCAACCCCAAAGAAGGTTAAACCCACCTATGATGGAGGTGGTCAAGAAGGAGGTGCTGAAACTTCTTCAAGCTGACATGATCTACCCCATTTCGGATAGTCAATGGGTGAGTCCAACTCAATGTGTCCCTAAGAAGGGGGGCATAACATTGGTAGAGAATCAACAAGGTGAGATGGTTCCTACCCGAACTCAAACGGGTTGGAGAGTATGCATTGACTACCGCAAGCTAAACGCGGTAACCCGAAAAGATCATTTCCCTCTCCCTTTTATTGATCAAATGCTCGAACGACTTGCCGGTCGTCCGTATTATTGCTTTCTAGATGGGTATTCAGGGTATTTTCAGGTGGCTATTGCACCCGAAGATCAAGAGAAGACGACGTTTACATGTCCCTTTGGCACTTTTGCATATCGTAGGATGCCTTTTGGATTATGTAACGCGCCCGGGACCTTTCAACGATGTATGGTAAGTATCTTCTCGGAATACATTGAACATTTCATAGAAGTTTTTATGGATGATTTTACGGTACATGGGGATAGCTTTGATGCATGTTTAAATCATTTGTCACTTGTGCTTAAAAGATGTGTAGATACTAATCTAGTATTGAATTCTGAAAAGTGTCATTTTATGGTTGAACAAGGGATAGTATTGGGGCACATAATTTCAGCTAGGGGTATTGAGGTCGATAAGGCAAAGATTGACGTCATTCAATCGTTGCCTTATCCTACTAATGTGCGTGAAGTGCGTTCTTTCCTAGGCCATGCATGTTTTTATCGCAGGTTTATCAAGGACTTCTCTAATATCTCCACGCCCCTATGTGAGCTTTTGAAGAAGGAAGCTACCTTTGACATGTCGAATGTGTGCAAGAAGGCATTCGACACTCTGAAAGCACACCTCACCGAAGCACCAATCATCCAAGTACCCAATTGGTCTCTACCCTTTGAGATCATGTGTGATGCTAGTGATCACGCGGTGGGAGCCGTTCCTGGTCAAAAATTCGGAAGAGCAATGCACGTCATCTACTATGCTTCCACGACTTTGAACGGAGCTCAGAGGAATTACTCCACCACGGAAAAGGAGTTGCTAGCCGTGGTGTTTGCCCTTGAAAAATTTCGGCAATATCTTTTGGGCACGAAGGTGATTATCCACACGGACCACGCTGCTCTTCGTTATCTCATGACGAAGAAGGAATCAAAGCCAAGACTCATTCGATGGGTTTTGCTCTTAAGCGAGTTCAATGTGGAAATCCGGGACAAGAAGGGAGTCGAAAACTCCGTAGCTGATCATTTGAGCCGGATTGTGCAAGAGGACGGTAAATTACAGGTTCAAATTCAAGGTACATTCCCGGACGAAAACTTGTATCAAATTCATTCTGTAATTTCTGCTTCTGCTGAGAACAAGCCGCACCCGCGGCCAGGAAACCGCGCCCGCGGTTTGTGCTCTCAAGTATTTTCGGAAAAGGGAGAACCGCGCCTGCGGCTCGAAACCCGCGCCCGCGGTTTGTGTTTGCCAGAAGTCTCAATACAAGGAGAACCGCGATTGCGTCTCGATAACCGCAATCGCGGTTTTCCGACAGCAGCAGATTATACAGAATTTGCAGAAATTGACCCCGAATACAAGCTTTTCGCCCTCCGGTCTTTCAAACCATGGTTTGCCGACATCGTGAACTACCTGGTTTGCGAAGAATTCCCGCCGAACTACACCAAAGCTCAAAAGGATAGGATCAAGCGGGAATCACGTTTCTACGTTTGGGATGACCCCTACCTTTGGAGACATTGTGTTGACAAGGTAATTCGACGATGCCTCCCGGATAACGAGGTACAGTCTGTCCTTACTTTTTGTTATTCTCATGCATGTGGGGGGCATTTTGGGGCTAACAAAACGGCTAGGAAGGTATTGGACGCCGGCTTCTATTGGCCACACATCTTTCGGGATGCGTTTGCCTTTTGCAAAGCTTGCGACCGATGCCAAAGGGTCGGGAAAATTTCTAAACGAAATGAGATGCCACAAACACCATTAGTCTTTTGTGAGATTTTTGATGTTTGGGGTATTGATTTCATGGGACCCTTTCCTAGTTCGTTTGGGAATTTATACATTTTACTTGCGGTGGACTACGTTTCCAAATGGGTGGAAGCGAAGGCCACCAGAACTGATGATTCCCGAGTGGTAGCAGGTTTCTTGAAGGAGAATATCTTTTCTCGTTTTGGGATTTCAAAGGCTCTTATAAGTGACCAAGGTACTCACTTTTGCAACAAGACGGTGAGTGCACTTTTAAAGAAGTACCATGTCACTCAACGAGTCTCAACTGCTTATCACCCCCAATCCAATGGACAAGCTGAGGTGTCCAATAGGCAAATCAAGGGGATTCTGGAAAAGACGGTGGCTCCTAATCGGAAGGATTGGAGTCTAAGGTTGGATGATGCACTTTGGGCGTATAGGACCGCCTACAAAACTCCAATAGGAATGTCCCCATATCGACTTGTGTTTGGGAAGGCTTGTCACCTTCCAGTGGAGTTAGAGCACAAGGCATGGTGGGCGGTGCAAAAATGCAACATGGAGTTGGATGAGGTAGGCGACTTTAGGAAGTTGCAAATCCAAGAGCTTGAAGAGATACGCCGGGATGCGTATGAGAATGCGGTGATCTACAAGGAAAAGACGAAGGCTTGGCACGACAAGAACATCTTGAGGAAAGATTTCAAGGTGGGAGACAAGGTCTTGCTCTACCAATCTCGTCTTCAACTTTTTCCGGGTAAGTTGCGATCCCGGTGGAATGGCCCGTATGTTGTTGCTCGCGTCTTTCCTCATGGCGCCGTGGAGTTGTTTGACAAGGACAACCACAACGTCTTCAAGGTGAATGGTCAAAGGTTAAAACCTTACCATGAGGGATTCACCAAAGTGTCTATAGATGAAATGGCTCTAGAAGAGCCAAATTTTGAAAATTGAAGACGGGAAACCAAGTCGAGCCACGACTCTAACCAAGGCGCTGCTTGGGAGGCAACCCAAGGTATTCTTCTTTTCCCTTGAATTTCATTTTCTTTTTAATTGTTTTGTTTTCTATTTTCTAGGAAGTCAAGACGAGAAGACGATGGTCGTTTGCTACTAAAGGAATTGACGGTTCTTCTTTTCGTTTATGAAAGAAAAAAAAAGAAAAAAAATAAAAAAAGAAGAAGGAATTGACGGTTCATCTTCTACCCTTTTCCATCTCAGATTTCATCTTCTACCCTTCTTCATCTCAGATTTCATTCTCTACCTCCCACCACATAAAAATCCTCCCATCCCTCCAATCATACCCTACCTCCCACTTCTCTTTCTCAAAACACCAAAATCCTCCCACCAAACCCTTCTCTTTCCCAACACCAACATCCTCCCACCAAGCCCTCCTCCACAGCCGCACCATCGTCCACCGCGACCACCGCCGGAATCCAACCGCAACCGCGGCTCAAAAACCCGCACCCGCGGCCTCGCCCTGCCAAAAAGCTTTCCGCCTCGCCGAACCCGCACCCGCGGCTCAACACCCGCGCCCGCGGCTTCGTCTTGCCAAGCAGTTCTCCGCCTCGCAGAAACCGCACCCGCGGCTCCAAACCCGCGCCCGCGGCTCCCTCCTCGCCAGAAATCAGAAAACGCAAAAACCGCACCCGCGGCTTCCAAACCGCACCCGCGGCTTCCAACCCGCGCCCGCGGCTTTCGCCTCTGTCGTCCATTTTTGCTGATTTTGGTAAGTTTTTCCGACAACCGCACTCATCGTTGTTGATTTTCTTACGCCTTGGGAAGGGATTTTGCTATTGTGCTGCTGCTGCTGCTTGGTATCTTTGTTGTGTGTGGATTTGTGGTAGCATTTGGTTTGTGTATACATTTTGATGGCTGCAGCAGGGACGTCTCGAGGCCACAAAAATGATTTGTGGCAACAACAGGTTCAAGAAAACTTAGCCTTTTTAAGGGCTAAGCAGTGTATAGCCACGAGATTTTTCCATCGACGTACGCTCGATGATTTGGGTATGACTGCGTGCACTGAGGCCATGTTTGAGCACGCAGGGTTGCATGGTTTCTTGTTCAGGTCAGCTCCCACTCATGCCGAGGCTACCTATCAGTTTCTGGCGAGCCTCAAGTCCAAGACCGTCTCGGAGACCACCTTCATCTCGGCCATCCAGTTCATTTACAATGGACGATCCTTTACGGTTCAGGCTGAACAGCTGCGCCACATCTTGGGAATCTCTCAGGTTACCTCTGTAGATTATGACACTACAGTTGGTGACAGACCTGCACAGGTCTGGTACACATGGACGGGACAAGTTCGGGATACCCATGGTAATGATTATAATGCTAAGATGTCCCATCCATGTCTCCGCCTGACACAGCGGGCCCTATCTATGGCCTTCTTTGGGCTTTCTGAGGTGAATAAGGTGCCTGCATACCAGCTGAAGTATCTATATGCTCTTATGCCGGAATGTCAGGTGATTCCGGATTGACTCTCACTTTTTGTTCACTCCTGTAAGACAGCCCGCTCGAAACCAAGGGGCCAGATTGCTTTGGGTGGCATGATCACCCTCATCTTAGAGGTTGTCGTCCCCGACTAGGAGAATCTTGACTGCGTAGGTAGTCCGGACCCCTCAATGGGTCCCTATTTGCTGGATGCCACATTTCTGCAGACTCGATTTCGGTGGCTCAAGTCTGTTACAATCAATGCGGACGAGCGTATGTGGGTTTGGATCGGTCCTCCCGAGATTGCTCTCACAGAGGATTTTGCTTATGGGCTACCACATACTTTCAGGATCAACCCCATACCCACTCCCCCTCGTGCAGCTGCTCGACGACGAGCTCGCGGTGGGATCAGCATCCAGGAGCCGGTTCAACAGCCGGATCAACAGCCAGTTGACCTTGAGGATGAGGATGATGATGACTTCCAGGAGCCTGCCCCTGGTTTTCAGCCTCAGAGGCAATGGGGCGAAGGCTCATCATCTGCAGCTCCTGCTGACATACCTTGGGAGCAGCGTCTTTTCGAGCGGATTGAGTTTGTCTATCAGTCGGTGGATGACTTACGACTCGACATGCAAGCTCGTTGGCCCGACTATCCAAACCGGGATGACCCGGATCAGTGAGCTTCTTTCTCTCTTCCTCATTATTTTTCTATGTCTTACACACTGAGGGCATTGTGCACTTCAAGTACGGGGGAGAGAAATTAGTTCATTGCTTATCCTAGAGTAGTTTCATTTCCTTGTTATTTCCCTTCGGTTTTATTTAATTTGGTTTGTACTTTGCATGGAATTAAAAACAGAAAAAGCCACAAAAATACGAAAAAAGGCAAATGAAAATCCTGGGATGGAAAAATCCATGCAATAAGCGGGTAGTTCGGCTTGCATTAGGCTTGGCCAAAAAAGGACTTGAGGGCGGTAAGGAATTGTGAGATTGAAAATGAAATGAGTGGCTAGGTGAAAACCTTTCGAGGCGCCTAGGCAAAATGAGTGAAATGAGTGTCTTAGGACAAAAAAATTTGCATGTTAACCACTATGGAAGACCAAATTGATAGATTTCTTCCTCATCATATTGTTTGTATACTAAATGTGTTAGTGATTTGTAGTTTCTTTCTTTTTCATACTTCCTGAGATCTTTGAGTGATTATTGTAAAAGAGTAAGTTTCTTTTAGCTTACTCGGGGACGAGCAAGGTCTAAGTATGGGGGAGTTTGATAAGCGGTGTTTTACATACCGCAACTATGGATTATTAGCTAGTTTTGTATAGGATTATGTTATTTGTTTCTATGTAATCTGTATGATGGAGCTGTTCGAGAGAAGATTTACATACGAGATTCCAAGAGATGATACAAGCATTGGAAGCATTGAAGCATAAGGAAGAAGCTGCTGAAGACGAAGACGAAGACGAAGACTTGAAGAAATCAGTAGCTGCTACCTCAGACAACATAGCCGCACCCGCGGGTCTCAAGCCGCACCCGCGGGTTTCATCCTCAGGCAAGGATCTGAGAAAGCTCAAGCCGCGCCCGCGGGTCCCAAACCGCGCCCGTGGCCCTCTGCCATCCTGAAAATCCGGAGAATCCAAAACCGCGCCCGCGGCTCTCAACCCGCGGGCGCGGTTCCTGGACAGAAGAATCAAATTGATGTCTTTGCCATTTGAAGTAATTTGTGTTCAATTCTGTAACTTTCTACACGTTTTGTTTACCTGAATTCGTCTGTTACAATAGCTGAATGCTATTTAAGTTGTGGATGATCATCCTTGATCATCTTACCTTTTGTTTTGTTTAAGTTTTTGGAGAGTTTTTCACAAACTTATGAGTTGCTAAAGTTCTTTGTTTCACTTGGCGTTTGAAGCTTTTGGATTCAACAAGTTGTGAGTTTATCCTTTCCCTTTGTCTACTCTTTGATTGTCTCTACTCTCTTGTTTGTATTGTCGATGAACTAGATTTACTACTTTAGATTGATCACCTAAGTTAGTTTTATCTTATTCATATTGCTAGAGTTTGATACTTCTAGTTGAATTATCAGACTTGTTGTGTAGCACAATCTATTTGCATGAACTAGTTATGATTGTTATTAGAGAAGAGAGTTGAGTACATGTCGAGTATCCGACTAGTTGTCCATGATATTGCATGTATCTATCTATTCCTGAATGCATTGCTACTTTGTTATTGAACTTTGATAGTTTCAAGGTTATAACCGAGTAAGGGTTATTAGGACTAGTTGGACTAATAACTATTCAAGAACAGGGATTAGAACGATCACTTGAGAACTTGACATAGGGATGAGAAGGATTCTAAGATCAATTTGTTAATCTAATTGTGGATAATCGCTAAGTGGAACACTTCGCTTAATATTGTTATAACCAAGTTGACATTCGATACTTCGTATCAAAACCACAAAAAAACCCCTTTGGTTACGATTATTGGTTAGTCATTGTAATAACTTAAGAATTTGATAAACTGATTCTCTTGGGATTCGACCCTTGCTTGCGCACTATATTACTTAGTTTGCATGTTAGGATTACTTGACTTGGCACACGACAAATTCGCCTCGTCATTTGGCTTTGGAACGAAGACGATTTGGGTATGGGGGGTCGGCCGACACTGTTTGTAGGGTTTCAAGAGTCTCTTCAAATTTTGGAGGCTTGCTTTCCAAGAATAAAATCCCTACAAGAGAATAAAGGAAAGGAAATAAAATCTAGAATATCTAAAAAGGAATTAAAAAGAAAAATAAGAAAATAAAAGAAAATCTCAATATGGTTAGATAAGATCTCACAAACTTGGTAACAACTTATCTTCCAAATAAAGAATATCTTTTATTTTCCTAAAAAGAAAATAAAATAAAACAAATAACAAGATATGGTAACAAGAAGATCTTCCCCTTTTTTTTTGTATTTTTGGAAAAATGAGGTGGGAAGGGGGAAGGGCCACTCGGCCGGCCCAAAGGCCAGCCCGCTAGGCGCGGTTGCGCGCGCCTCGGTGTGTGTGCTCCCGCTCGAGCGGTGGGTCCCGCCTTGCCAACTTGGCGATTCTCCTCGTAATCTTCCCCTGCAAGATTGTTAGCCCACTTGAAATAAAAGAGACAAAATTAGGTTAACGTTTAATTTTGCAGCCCTAGGCTCGAAATTCCTCACGCTTTCCCTTTTCAGAAGGTTCTCTCTCGGTTTGGGCTCGGGATGAGGTTCTGGCTAAAACAGGATCTTCCAAAAGTCAATAGAAGATTCGGTTGAGATTATGCCACAAAGAATTTTGAACAATAATTTTCGTAAGAAAACGAAAAAATGCAAGATTCAATTCGAAAATCTCTAGAGCCGCCCCCGGGCGGGAAGGCACCGGGGCGGAGTTCGAGGCTACTAGCCCGACTCACTTGGCTTGACCCCTGTGACTTCTCAAGGCTACTAGCCCGGGTCCTGCTCAACCTTTAATAAACAAGGCTACTAGCCTAAAACGTTCTCGCCTTAGCCGAATTTCTCTTCGGCTAGTCGGGTAATAGGAAATTCGTTTTTTTTTTAAATGGCCGATTGGCCGTAGAAGGGTAGGGAGCTTGAAAACGCTTCCCGCTTGTTTGCCCTTTTTGAAATTCGAATTAAAAAAAGATTTTTCTGATTTCCTTCCGAAAATAGTTGCACAAAATCTTAACAGAAAATCTTCAAACCTGATTCTTCCATTGATTTATGGGTTGGTTAGGGTAAGAATGGATTAGGGTTTTGGGCTCACCCTGGCCGTCCGCCGTCCCTAGGCTAAGACGCCGCTCGCTTCTCTCGGCTACACTCTCCTCTTCGACGCTCGTCACACGTTTTGAGGAGGATTTGGCCGAAAAAATTTCTCACCCTCTCGGCTTTAAAGGTAGATCTGAACAAAATGCACCCGAGTGAGTAAACTTCAAGCAAAGGGAATACGAAACTAGAACGTTTTACCTCGTTTAGCTCTGATACCAAATGATGGAAGACGAATCTGCAGGATCGAATATATGAGGCTGAAAACGTTCTCTTGGGGTGGATGTTGAGGAAGTCGATGTGGAGATGGCTTCGAGAGATCGTTGTGGCAGACGATCGATCGAACCTTGGCCTTCGACAAGTGTTATCTACCTTGACTCAGTCGTCGATCTAGGTAGACTAGCTTGACTCGGACACGATAAGCAAGTGACGTCTTTTAGAAAGACTATCTTGACTCGAACTAACCCAAGGAATCCACCTAGGATTCTTTCAAGGTTTTGAAGTCGAACTATTTATAAACACAGATCGATCTCACAGGTGGCCAGTATCAAACCAAGTGTTGAATTCTTGCAATTCAATATCAAACCAGGACAATATCAAACCAAGCGTTGACTTCTTGCAATTCAATATAATCCAAAGCTACAGCTAAAGACGTTAAAACAACGTCAAAACTAAAAACGTAAATCTCAATTCTCAATTTGTCTAATCTTCCTAAAACCCTAGAAAAACACACATTAAATAGCCTTCACGAATGACTTGATTCCCAAGAAAGGAAACCCTAGGAAAGCCCTAAAATCTTGAAACTTTTTCTGATCATGGCGGCCTCGTCCAATCTCGAATGGGCCTCAAATTTGGACAAAGTGAAGATAAGCCCAAGTACTGAAACATATCCAAATGAGAGCTTAATCCGATCTTCCGTTTGCCGAAACTAACAGAAAAAATCTGGTCCTTGCAGCAGCCATATCTTGGTCATTGGGCCTCTCTTGGGCTTCAACTTTGGACACGGCCAAGATAGGCCCAAGAAATATATTCTGACCAAAGATCTTCTCAAATGGACGTCTGAGCCGTCCATGCCACTCTGCCCTAGTTCCAGCCCATCTTTGACAACATCGCCTCTTATCATCTTCCCGACCTTTAGCTCGGCTACGGGATCGCATCACGGGTTGTTCTGGGAGACGCTCCAGCGTACGTACATCACAGTTGTACGCCGATGTTCGGAAGCATGCCGTGAGGCAAGGCCGTTACTTTGAAGCTGGACCCGAACCAATGAATGGTGCCTTCATGGAAGAAGGAGGAAGGAGAATTGAGTTGCCAGAACAATTGCAATAATGGCGTGATCGCTTGGCGGAGAGTTCTAGGTGAATGCTTGATCTGGATGAAGAGATGCGTCGCGAGAATGCACGTAATCTCATGATTCAATGAAGGATCACTGAAACTAGGGGAGAAATGGAGCGTTGTGCACACCAAGCTAGGGTGAGGGCATGAGGTGAATCCTCCCTTAGACCTAGGAGGTATGGAAATGCTATCAAGGATCGGCCACTTTTCAAGGCACCTCCCAGAGGTCGTTCTCCTTAGATGATCTAGATTTTTCCTTCTATGTTTTCTACTTGAATAATGGAGCTGCGACTCCTACTTGCTAATTCCCTTCGGAATTTCTTTAGAATGCTTGCGCATTGATGTTTGGTGTTTGTAGTGAAACTTGTTATGTTCCTATTTATATGAGAAAAGCTTATTTGAGTATGAATTGTACGCCTAAGGTGTTTTGTTTAAATACATGTGATGCGGGAGCATCTGAGCTATCATCAAGGCGTCCTAAATCTAGAGATTTGCTAACCACTGGAGCAAGGGCTAAATACCGCTATGAGCCATCATTGGAGTCATTGATAGTAGCCCGAGCCCGTATGGTAGCCATTCAAGCTCGTAGAGATCCGGTTCGAGTCAAGATGAGAATTTAAGTATTGAAGATGAAATAAACTAGACTTCAATAAAAAAGTATGGGATTTGGAATCACTCAATTATGATCTTGGACGAAAGAGAATGAGCCGTTTGAAAAAGAGTTGCTGGTGACACGCGGGAATTAATTAAATGTGCGCTTCCAGAGCAACGCACGGGCTGTGCGTTTTTCCGCATAGGCCGTGCGCGGATCGTGTTACAGCTTACCGAGATAGCTTTGTTTTTTATTGTTTTCGGGATTATTTCTTTCCATTGGTTTTGTCATTTTAGGAAATACATTTAATTAGCTATTTCTTTTATTATTCGCCACCTTATTAACCATATATAAGGTTTGCCCTAGTTATTGTTTTAGGTCACCCAGAGATATACAGACTATGATTATGAATTGAGAAAACGTTGTTTTCGTTCCTCCAAAAGAGAGCTTTTGTGAGAAAAGTGCCCTGTGTGCATTGTTGTTGAACTCGCCCTAGTTGTACTTGTGTGTGTCAATCTCTTCCATAAGATTAGTGCTATCAGGACTCCATAGAGCATCCTCCAGGTGCCTTGGCCTACCATAGCCATTGTGTTTGGTTGTAATCCATTGGGGTTTATTCATCATTCGGTAAGGTTCTTGTTCCTAAGTTCAAAGGTTTTATCATTGTTTGATTTGGTTCCAATTGGCCTATCATTCGACTTATCCTTCTTTCATCTCATTCTAATTCCGCCTATCTTCTCAGTTCGAGTTTCTGTTCGAGGTTTGGTGTCTAGATCGGAAAACTGCGGCTTATCCCCACATCAACATGTTTGAACTCAATCTAATAAACTTGAAACTCAAAACAGATGGAAAACACCAGAACTACGGGTTGGGGAAGAGGTCGCCCACGGACTGTGCCAAGGGGTACGACCAACCAGGATGGGGATGCGGGTTTGGGATCGCATAACAATCCGGGAGTCGGTAACGTCGGGGTCAATAATCCTCATGTAGCCCCAATGACCCTCGACCCAGCTTCGCTTGAGGCGATAAAGAAATTGATTGATCAAGCTGTGGCAGCTAAGATGCCGCCAACTCAAGCTGCTCATGTTCCACCGGTGGTTCAAGATGAGCCGGAGGATGTTACTCAAGAGGCTCACGGGCTGCATGACAGAAGGAATTACATGCGAGCCCTGAAGGCTATCAACTCCATGAGGCCAGACAGTTATGACGGAGCTGGTGAACCGGTTAAGGTGTCGTATTGGTTCTTACACATGGAGTGTCTTTTCCGCAACATTGACTGCACCGAAGCTGAGAGGGTGCATATTGTTTCACTTCAACTGAAAGATGGAGCAAGTGAGTGGTGGGAAAGCATTGGTCTAGCTGATCATCCAGAGCTGAACTGGGAGATGTTCAAGACCAAGATGACTGATCGTTTCTTCTCTCGTGCTATGAGAGAGGAGAACTATTAGGAGTTTCGTTATCCTAACAATGAGGGTCTCAAAGTGGTTGAGATGGCTGCTAAATTCAACCACCTGATGCAGTATGCGGATTCTGAGCTGAGTACTGAGGAGTAAAAGATCTAGCACTTCCATGAGTGGATGAATCCAGACATTAAGCCGTTGATGGTACGTCATGGTTGTGATACCCTTGAGCAGTATGTGGATGCTGCATATCAGGTAGAGGCAACTCTGGATGAGTCGTCCCAAAAGAGGAAGCAACAAAAGTTGTCGACCAATAACCAAGGGAATGGTGGATTCAAGAGCACTGCGCCACCCTCCAACTTTTCCAAGGCTAGTCGACACAAGTCAGGGTCAACTCAATCTGGTTCGACTCAGCAGACTGGTCAGAGTCAACAGGGGATCCAATGTTTCAATTGTGCAAAGTTTGGGCACAGGAGCATTGCTTGCAAACGTGCTTCAATTACAACAAGGTGGGGCACATAAGGACATTTTGTTTCAAGAACCGTGGTGAGTCACAACAAGGGTCAGTAAATCAGAATAACCGACCTCAATAGAGGCCTGCTAGGATTGCGGATACAGGGGCTCATTCGAATGCTCAGAGTAAGGGAAAGGCTCCAGTGGCTTCTACAAGTCAGAATCAGGGGCAGAGACTGTATGAGATGCGCGAGGCTGATGGACCGGACGCGCCAGTTGCTCAAGGTACTTTATACCTTCATTCCACTTCTGTTTGCATCTTGTTTGACTCTGGAGCTACACATTCTTTTGTTTCGGAGAATTGTGTAGAGAAGTTAGGACTTAGATGCAATGATATTTGTGAACCGTTTGTTGTGAACCTTCCTAATGGGGAACAACTAGTGGGAACCAAGCGGTTGTCAGACTTTCCAGTCACAATTCAGGGTGGAAAGTTTGAGGCTGATCTGATCTGTATAGCCATGGCTCCATACGACATTATTCTCGGGATGGACTGGCTGACACGTCACGGGGCGGTGAGTGACTTCAACACGAGGACAGTGACAGTTTCATCTGGGGGCCAGTTTGTATGCAAGTTCAAGGGTCGTAATGACGTTGACAATGGCAAGTTGATAAACGCAATGGCTGCGTCTAAGTTACTTCGACAGGGATGTGTCAGGTATCTGTGCTATCTGGATAAGCCCAAGAGAGATGGAACTGTAGTGCACTATATTTGTGTGGTTGGGGATTTTGCCGATGTTTTTCCGGAGGAAATTCCAGGTTTACCCCCTAATCGTGACGTGGAGTTTACTATAGAGTTGGAACCTGGTACGACGCCAATTTCCAAGGCTCCATACCAGATGGCTCCAGTAGAGATGAAGGAGTTGAAGAATCAACTCGAAGAATTCCTAGAGAAGGGTTACATAAGACCAAGTGCATCGCCGTGGGGTGCCCCAGTTCTGTTTGTTAAGAAGAAGGATGGGACATTCAAGCTTTACATTGACTATCAGGAACTGAATAAGGTCACCATCAAGAACAAGTATCCGTTGCCGCAGATATTTGCAGGTAGCTAAAGTCTTTTCCAAGATCGATTTGAGGTCTGGTTATCATCAACTCAGAATTCGTGAGGAGGATATTCTGAGGACTGCATTCCAGACTAGATATGGCCACTATGAGTTTGTAGTCATGCCATTTGGACTAACGAACGCTCCTGCTGTTTTCATGGACTTGATACACTGATGCTTTCATTAGTATCTGGACAAGTTCATGGTTGTGTTCATTGATGATATATTGATCTATTCCCCGAACGAAGAGGCTCATGAGGAACATCTTCGGATTGTGTTGGAAATTCTTAGACAGAACCAGTTGTATGCCAAACTGTCTAAGTGTGACTTCTGGCTGAAGGAAGTTACATTTGTGGGTCATGTGATAAATGACAAGGGGGTGATGGTTGATCCCTAGAAGATTGAAGCTGTATCTAAATGGACGCAACCTCAGAATGTGAAGGAGGTGCGTAGTTTCTTGGGACTTGTTGGATATTATCGTCGGTTCGTGGAAGGTTTCTCTAAAATTGCCTTGCCTATGACCAACCTACTCCGCAAGGTCCACAAGAAGTTCATTTGGGATGAGAAGTGTGAGTTTCCAAGAGTTGAAGAAGCGCCTCACAACAGCACCAATGTTAGCATTACCAGAGGGGTATGTTGTGTACATTGATGCTTCGAAACAAGGTTTGGGGTGTGTGCTTATGCAAAATGGAAAGGTGATAGCATATGCATCCCGACACCTGAAGAAGTACGAGGCAAATTATCCGACTCATGATCTGGAGCTAGATGTAGTAGTCTTTGCATTAAAGATTTGGAGACACTATCTCTATGGTGTTAGATGCCAAATCTTTACCGATCACAAAAGCCTAAAATATGTGTTTACTCAGAAGGAGTTGAACATGAGACAGCGCCGCTGGTTGGAATTGCTTAAAGATTATGATCTGGAATTGTTGTACCATCTCGGGAAACCTAATGTAGTAGCTGATGCTTTAAGTAGTAAGACGGCACATGAGAGGGTTGTTGCCACACTCACTGCACAGCCAAAACTGCAACGAGAGTTATTGAGAAGCGAGACTGAAGTCTGGTTTGGTTGTCAGGAAGGACACCTGAGCATGTTAGAGATTCAAGCTACCTTGCTTGATCAGATCAAGGAAGGACAAGTTGATGATTCAGTGTCGGTAAAGATAAGTAGTGAGGTTCATGATGGAAAGGCACCTGGATTTGTGATTCAGGATGATGGGTCACTTTGGTTTCAAAATCAGATTTGTGTTCCCGACGTCGCTGAGTTTCGCCAACTACTCATGAGAGAGGCTCACTCGACTTCATATTATGTACATCCAGGGTCGAGCATGATGTACAAGGATTTAAGAAAGAATTTCTGGTGGCCTAACATGAAGTGGGATGTTGCCGAGTTTTTGTCTAGGTGCTTGACATGTCAGAAGGTGAAGATTGAGCATCAGAGACCTGGTGGAGAGTTGCAACCTCTTCCTGTGCCTGAATGGAAGTGGGAAGACATTGCTATGGACTTTGTCACTGGGTTGCCAAGGACACAAGGACAAAAGGATGCGATATGGGTGATTATTGATCGACTTACGAAGAGTGCTCACTTTGTAGCCATCAAGTCGACCTGGGGAGCACATAAGCTATCTGAAGTGTTCTTGCGTGAGATTGTCCGTCTTCATGGAACTCCTAAGACCATTGTATCTGATCGTAATGGTAGATTCATGTCAAATTTCTGGAAGGATTTGCATAAAGCCATGGGGATCGAATTGAGATTTTGTACTGCTTTTCATCCCCAGACAGATGGTCAATCCGAGAGGACGATTCAGACACTGGAGGATATGCTGAGAGCATGCGTTCTAGATCGCTCAATGAGTTGGGAGGACAACTTGAGTTTGATAGAGTTCACTTACAATAACAGCTGGCATTCGACCATTAAGATGGATCCGTTTGAAGCTTTGTATGGTCGGAAATGCAGATCTCCGATTTGTTGGGATGAAAACGCCGACAAGATTCTACTAGGACCTGAGTTAGTAGAGAGGACCGCTTCTGACATAGCTTTGATCAGACAGAGGATGCTGACAGCTCAAAGTAGGCAGAAGTCGTATGCTGATTTGAAGTGCAAAAAGGTTGAGTTTGAAGTGGGTGACAAGGTGTTTGTCCGAGTTTCTCCATCGAAGGGTGTGTTCAGGTTCGGGAAGCGTGGAAAGCTGAATGCTCGCTATGTTGGGCCCTTTGAGATACTTGATCGAGTTGGATCATTGACTTATCGTCTAGCATTAACACCGCCAGCACACCCGGTGCCTAATGTTTTTCATGTATCGCTTCTAAGGAAGTACGCGCAGATGATTCTCATGTTCTGAGTTATGATGACATAGAGATTCTGTCAAACAGAACCTATGAGGAGAAACCTGTTCGTATCTTGGAACGTATGGAGAAGCAGTTGCGTCACAAAGTTATTCCACTTGTGAGGATTTTGTGGTCCAAGTGTGGATTCGAGGATGTGACGTGGGAAACTTGGGAGACAGAGACTGATATGCGTATTCGTTTCCCTGAGTTATTTCCAGCCTAGTTTCGGGGTCGAAACTATTGTTTAAGAGGGTGGTGATGTGATAACCTCCGTTTTTCCGTGTTTCTTTTCCTTGTGTTTTTCTTTTGGCCAAGGTTCGAGGTCGAAATTTTTCTTAAAGGGGAAGTATTGTTATAACCCTCTTTTTATTCAAGGTTATTATTGTAATTTTATTTACGATAATAATAAAGACAATCTTATTTATTTCATGAATGTGCACTAAATAAATTATAATAATTTAGTTGGGCACAATTCGTAATTTTTGAGAAGTTCCAAGGGCAGTTTGTACAACTTTATAAAGTTAGGGTTGTTTGACCACATTATTTTGGGTCAAGGGCCAGTTCTGTATTTGCCAATGAATTAAGGGCCAAAATGCAACTTCTTTAATTTATGACATCAGCATGACATCATCGTCTTCTCCAATTGATATCTGCACTGTAACGCCAATTTTTTTTTTGCAACCCCGATTCAATTCCTTCTTCAATTCTCCCATTCATTGCCTTCAATGGTAATTTCCGTTGACAGGAGTTATTCCCATTCATTGCGCGTCGACCGACGGAATGGAATCCGAGGGAGAGGCTATAAAAACCTCAAATCGGGATTATGTTTCCATCCCATATTCTCTCGTTTTCTTCTCAAAAGATTGTCACTGAGTCACCTCTGTCTCCGGCGTCCTCAAATCCTTCGTTTCCATTCGATTTTGGTAAGGATTTGTGATTTTGCCATTAATACCAATTCAAGCTTCCGGGTATAAACCCTAATTTTCTCTCTGTGTGTTTCAGTCCATTTGAGTCGTCGATCCATTCCGCGCCTCCACCTTGTCGCATCTGAGTCGCCGCCGAGTCCTTCGCGAGTCACAGGTGTGAAGTCGAGGTGGGTTCCTTATAGTCCATTTTCGGGAGCTTCTTCTCCCTGCAACTCTCTACTGCTGGTGAGAGGAAGAAGATGACAAGTTGTCATCTGGGAGTTGGGTCGGTATAGCATCAAAAAGTTATTAACCAAAGTTGCAAAATCAAGATAGTGACGTTTTACTTTTGAAACATTCCCTTTGACGAAGAATTACATATGACATTGTGCACTATGTTTAGTTGTACTTGCATATGAACCATCTGTTTGTTTGTGTGTGCTGCAATATTGATCATTATGTGCATGGAAAATTAATTCGGCTATATGTAACCTATTATCGGACATTTCTTGTCGAATTAACTTTTATCTTTTCATTCTATATTATAAGTTTAGGATCTTATTTTTATAATATCGATATTAATATTCTGTAAGCTGAAAAGGGAGGAAGATAATGCAATATAGGATTGCGGATTAGCCTATATTCATTCTGGAACCCTATATTCATTCAAGTGAACTTATTTTTCGATTCGAAATGGATATGTCAATACTAATCCAGAACGTATGTATTAAACCCGGATTCATCCGGAATGGGTTTTTCATACACAACAAATGAAATAGTACGCTATAATGTTTTTAAAGGGTGCGTCTAATAGTATGAGGCTAAAGGTGTGTTCGGGATTGATGCATTAAATTGCAATATGTAGTAAATTGCATTATATATAACCCATAACCACATGCATCTACTATAGTCCGGAAATATAATGTTTTATAAATAAAGAAATATTAAAGAACTTTGTATTCATTCTTTAAAATAGATGATAATTTATTTTAATAATTCTTGTCTTTAAATCAAGTCAAACAACTGTTTTTGACTTGACCAACACACATGGAAAATCAAGAACAATAGCATTCTCAAACACTGTTGTGAAGACATTAGAAAATTCATCACAGTTTGGATGTGCCATGAAAGCAGCAAAATCCTCTTGATTCTTGAATGCCATCAGAAATGCATGTGTAAATCCTTGACTCCTCTCTTGACTTCCTATGTTTTGTCCCCTACATATACAATATATATCAATATAGTTATAATTATTAAGTCAACTAAAATAATTATATTTGTATCCTCATTTCATGGATTGTTCTTTTATTATATCTAGGCTTTGGATAAAACAATGATAACTATTTGATTTCGTGAAATTCAAATGATAACTGACCATTCAAAGGATGAGACATAATCAATCTCAGAAACAAGATTTTTCATGCCTTTAGTGACATCTTCAAATGCAACACCTTCGTTGAACTTTGCCACAACAATATGCTTCACTCCTGCCATTGCACTTGATGTAAGATCGATAATTTTTAATTTCTGAAAAAACTTCAGTTCTGGCCATTATTTATAAGTATAATACCAAACCTCAAAAGATTTACTTCTGTTTTAAGCTGGTTTACTTTTGTGGCTAGATTATTTGATTTTACGAACAAAACACTATAAAGGAAAAAAATATAATAAGCATAATATCTAAGTTCTTTTAATTTGGATGATCTGGTTGATATTTTTCTACTTCAGAATATTATGTTTTGGATATGTTTCTATATATGAAAACTTCATGATATTTTTCTATCAAATAGAAATCAAAATATTATTTTATGATAAGAATAGAATATTCTTTTGTGTTTTGGCAGAATAAGATTATATCACTCGACTTAAAAGATGAACATCTTTGAAAGAAACTACTGCTTAACAATATTAGAACCATTTTATTGAACTTTATTAAATTAATATTGTTTAATGATGTATAGTAGGAAAACGAATTAAAATATGTTATTTTGACAATAAACCCTTAAAGACCCCATCAAAGTCGGCTAAACCCAAAAATCACCCTCTGGGTCGAGCACGTGCACTAAGACTAAGCTAACTCGTAAGCCAAAATTGGCTCTGATACCTTTTGTAAGGGTCGAGACCTTAGAAACGTTGACCCCATGTATACCCGAGAACCTCACATGAGGTCACCCATCCCCAAAATTTATTAAAACTGAGATTTCACGATAAGATCACAGACAACCACATGATCAGATCGTAAAATCGAATCGTAAAATCGTATAACTTATAGTCCAATAATTGTTTATTTACAACTAAAAAAAGAAGGTCGTCTAACAAAAAAAATATTAATACTTGAAATTTTAATTATTAAATTTACAATAAAAGACTTTGTAAAGTTATAATCATCTGCACTTAAGTATATATCAAAACTATTTGAGTTTAATGCATGTCATTGCTTTAAGAGGTTTTGTGATTTCCAAACACGTTTGAGTGATAGATCCATTTCACACGCCAAACTTAGATCGTAAAATCTTAGGATTTCAATATCTGGATAGGGATTTTAATAACCGCCCTATCATTAACAAAGATATCCGAACACATATGTTTATATCTAGCGAAAATAAATTTTCATATCCTAAAATAAAATTCCTTTCAAAAAAGGATTTCCTAAATGAAAAGGGGTGGTTCCATGCAAATTGACCCAAATAAAGGGTGGTTCTATGCAAAAACCTCCAAATTTAATTCAAAGTTTGTTTCACTACATGTGTTTACCAACATCTGGTTACCTGCTTAGTATTTATTAGTCTTCCAATGATGTGTGTTGTTCATCAACTTAGTTCTTGTGCATTGTACCTTGAGTGAATGAACTAACGTTTCCTTTTCCCTTTTCTTTCGCTTATACTTGCGTTTTATCATTCCTTGATCTAACTGTAACTTGGTCACAACGCAAGAATTAAGAATAGAGTGTTTATCATCATCAGAACATGAAGGAACATTTTAAGTCCCAATACTTTAGAAACGCTAACCCCTTGTCAACAAGGAAACTTCCCAAGAGGTCACCCATCCAAGGACTACACTTGTCCTAGCACGCTTAACTTCCTAGCATGCTTTATCCTTACTCGACCCAAGCAAAGGAAGAGCTCTTAGTTACATGACTAGCATTCTAATCAATATAAACGGGTGGTACGATCACCCTTACCTAAACCCTTAACGGCCTCATAGGGGTCGGCCAAACCCAAAAATCACCCTCTGGGTCGAGCACGTGGACCCAACTAAATTTCATATTAGATAATGAATTTTACTAGTAAGCAACAAAAAAATACAAGTAAAAATACAAGAATATCTATTTAATAAGAAAAAACATGAAAAATATCAAAAGAAGAGGAAATTGGGGGACAATTTCATCATAGGCGTCGTATTATTCGCTATCATCCTCATCGCCATGTCCTTAGGCAGTGTGACTCTATTCTTATCCTGAACATGACCAAGAAAGAATGACGTTTGTTTCGTACAGTTTTTACCTTTGTCGAACCTCATCGGGAGCATTGTAATGTTTGAGCTTTTCAAAAAGTTATTTACCAAACTTGCAAAACCAAGAGAGTGACGTTTTACTTTTGGAACATTCTGTTTGACAAAGAATTACATATTACATTGTGCACTATATTTTGTTGTACTTGCATATGAACCATCTCTGTTTGTGTGTGCTGCAATATTGATCATTATGTGCATGAGAAATTAATTCGGTGATATGTAACCTATTATCGTGCATTTCTTGTCGAATTAACTTTTATCTTTTCATTCTATATTCAAAATTTTAGGATCTTATTTTTGTAATATCGATATTAATATTCTCTAAGCGGAGAAGGGTGCGTTGGGGGTTGTGTGTTGCGTAGACGGATAATGAAGAGGAAGATAATGCAATATAGGATTGCGGATTAGCTGTCCATTTTTCAAAAAAAAGGAGGTCGGTTCCTCTATTCCAGAACCCTATATTCATTCAAGTGATCGAATTATTTTTCCGATTTGAAATGGATATGTCAATATTAATCCAAAACGTATGTATTAAACCCGGATTCATCCGGAACAGGTTTTTCATACACAACAGATGAAATAGTACGCTATAATGTTTTAAAAGGGTGCATCTAATAGTATTAGGCTAAAGGTGTGTTCGGGATTGATGCATTAAATTGCATTATGTAGTAAATTGCATTATATATAACCCATAATCACATGCATCTACTATAGTACGGAAATTTAATGTTTTATAAATAAAGAAATATTAAAGAACTTTGTATTCATTCTTTAAAATAGATGATAATTTATTTTAATAATTCTTGTCTTTAAATCAAGTCAAACAACTGTTTATGACTTGACCAACACAGATGGAAAATCAAGAACAATAGCATTCTCAAACACTGTTGTGAAGACTTTAGACAACTCATCACGGTTTGGATGTCCCATGAAAGCAGCAAAATCCTCTTGATTCTTGAATGTCATCAGAAATGCATGTGTAAATCCTTGACTCCTCTCTTGACTTCCTATGTTTTGTCCCCTACATATGCAATATATATCAATATAGTTATAATTATTAAGTCAACTAAAATAGTTATATTTGTATCCTCATTACATGGATTGTTTTTTTTATTATATCTAGGCTTTGGATAAAACAATGATAACTATTTGATTTCGAAAAATTCAAATGATAACTGACCATTCAAAGTATGAGACACAATCAATCTCATAAACAAGATTTTCCATGCCTTTAATGACATCTTCAAACACAACACCTTCCTTGAATTTTGCCACAACAATATGCTTCACTCTTGCCATTGCACTTGATGTATGATCGATTAATTTTCAATTACTGAAAAAACTTCAGTTCTGGCCATTATTTATAAGTATAATACCAAACCTCAAAAGATTTACTTCTATTTTAAGCTGGTTTACTTCTATGACTAGATTATTTGATTTTAACAAAACACTATAAAGGAAAAAAATATAGTAAGCAAAATATCTAAATTCTTTTAATTTGGATGATCTCGTTGATATTTTTCTACTTCAAAATATTATGTGTAGGATATGTTTCTATATATGAAAACTTCATGATATTTTTCTCTCAAATAGAAATCAAAATTTTATTTTCTGATAAGAATAAAATATTCTTTTGTGTTTTGGCAGAATAAGATTGTATGACTCGACTTAAAAGATGAACATATGTGAAAGAAACTACTGCTTAACAATATTATAATCATTTTATTGAACTTTATTAAATTTAATATTGTTTAATGATGTACAGTAGGAAAACGAATTACAGTATGTTATTTCGACAATAAAATAAATAAATTGTTTAATGTAAATAACTAGACATGTTTCTCCAAGTGAAAACTCCAATCAACCAAGTAGTTGATCAAATAAAAACCTCTATCCCCAAGTTTTTTACAAAAAAATTGAATTATCAAGTTCAACATACAAAATTACATTTCTAGGCAAACTTGTTCGTTCATCTTTTCCTTCACTTGAGTGTTTGATTTCTCTTTCCATCCATACTTTAAATTCGAACGCAACTCCTTATTTTATTTATTGTAAGAAAGACCTTAAACCTTATCAAGAGAGGAGTAAATACAAAACATATTATAAACAAAGATATCCGAACACATATGTTTATATCTAACGATACTAAATTTTCATATCCTAAAATAAAATTCCTTTCAACAATAGGATTTCCTAATTGAATCAAATTTCATGCAAAGTTTGTTTCACTACATGTGTTTACTAACATCCGGTTACATGCTTAGTATTTATTAGTCTTCCAATGATGTGTATTGTTCCTCAATTTAGTTCTTGCGCATTTTACCTTGAGTGAATGAACTAAAGTTTCCTTTTCCCTTTGCTTTCACTCTTAATTGCGTTTTATCATTCCCTGACTTGAACTTTCTAAGTGTAACTTAGTGACAACGCAACAATTAAGAATAGAGTGTTTATCATCATCAGAACATGAAGGAACATTGTAAGTCCCAAGACTTTAGAAACGCTAACCCCTTGTCAACACCGGAACTTCCCAAGAGGTCACCCATCCAAAGACTACACCCGTCCTAGCACGCTTAACTTCCTAGCATGCTTTATCCTTACTCGACCAAAGCAAAGGAAGAGCTCTTAGTTACATGACTAGCGTTCTAATCAATATAAATGGGTGGTACGATCACCCTTAACTAAACCCTTAACGACCTCATCAAGGTCGGCCAAACCCAAAAATCACCCTCTGGGTCTAACACATGGACTACGACTAAGCCAACTCGTAAGCCAAAATCGGCTCTGATACCTTTTGTAAGGGTCGAGACCTTAGAAACGTTGACCCCATGTATACCCGAGAACTTCACAGGAGGTCAACCATCCCCAAATGTTATTAAACCCAAGATTTTAGGATAAGACCACAAACAACCGCATGATCGGATCGTAAAATCGAATTGTAAAATTTATAGTCCAATAAATGTTTATTTAAAACTAAAAAAAGAAGTTCGTCTAACACAAAAATATATTAATACTTTAAATTTTAATTATTAAAGTTTACAATAAAAGACTTTGTAAAGTTATAACCATCTGCACTTAAGTATCAAAACTATTTGAGTTTAATGCATGCCATTGCTTTAAGAGGTTTTGTGATTTCCAAACACATTTGAGTGAAATTTTAGGACTTCGAGGATCAATACACGAGAGAGATTCATAGAGAGGGAGAGTAGTTGTAGGACGGGTGACAATATGGAAAGTTGAGCTATAAAATAGGTGTTAGTAGCTCGTACAAGTTAAACTTTAGAATCGTATTTAAATGTAAGATCTTACAGATAGATCTTAAAATCGTAAGATACCAAGTAGGATTTTGACACATATAGATTTTAATGATAGATCCATATCACACGCCAAACTTAGATCGTAAAATCTTAGGATTTCAATATCTGGATATGGATTTTAATAACCGCCCTAGCACGCTTAACTTCATAGTTCTCTGTTTTCACTCGAACCAAGAAAAGAAAGAGATCTTTTATACATGAGTATCAATCTAATTAATATAAAGGAATACAAATACGGGGTACAAACATTAGGATGGAATAAATTTCGTTCTTACCACTCCCCTTCTTTTGCGATCACAACCCGATGAATAAAACACGTACAATCAAAATAGTAATAAACACAAATACACAATCATATTTAAATTGTTATTTTGAATGTTCCTTGAAAATCACTATTTCACCTGTACAGGAGAACAAGAATTGGGTATTACCGTAAATTGCATAAAGTTCCCAATAATTAATAAAATCATCGATAAAATCTTGATAAACTTCTGAGAAGTTAATTGTCGTTTTTAACCATTTATAAACTCTTGATCAAATCTTGATAAACATTTATAAACTTCTTCATCGAACGAAAAAGCTACGTCAAATAAATTTCGTATTAGATAATGAATTTTACTAGTAAGCAACAAAAAAATACAAGAATATCAAAATTAATAAGAAAAAACATGAAAAATATCAAAAGAAGAGGAAATTGGGGGACAATTTCATCACAGGCGTCGTATTATTCGCTATCATCCTCATCGCCATGTCCTTAGGCAGTGTGACTCTATTCTTATCCTGAACATGACCAAGAAAGAATGACGTTTGTTTCGTACAGTTTTTACCTTTGTCGAACCTCATCGGGAGCATTGTAATGTTTGAGCTTTTCAAAAAGTTATTTACCAAACTTGCAAAACCAAGAGAGTGACGTTTTACTTTTGGAACATTCTGTTTGACAAAGAATTACATATTACATTGTGCACTATATTTTGTTGTACTTGCATATGAACCATCTCTGTTTGTGTGTGCTGCAATATTGATCATTATGTGCATGAGAAATTAATTCGGTGATATGTAACCTATTATCGTGCATTTCTTGTCGAATTAACTTTTATCTTTTCATTCTATATTCAAAATTTTAGGATCTTATTTTTGTAATATCGATATTAATATTCTCTAAGCGGAGAAGGGTGCGTTGGGGGTTGTGTGTTGCGTAGACGGATAATGAAGAGGAAGATAATGCAATATAGGATTGCGGATTAGCTGTCCATTTTTCAAAAAAAAGGAGGTCGGTTCCTCTATTCCAGAACCCTATATTCATTCAAGTGATCGAATTATTTTTCCGATTTGAAATGGATATGTCAATATTAATCCAAAACGTATGTATTAAACCCGGATTCATCCGGAACAGGTTTTTCATACACAACAGATGAAATAGTACGCTATAATGTTTTAAAAGGGTGCATCTAATAGTATTAGGCTAAAGGTGTGTTCGGGATTGATGCATTAAATTGCATTATGTAGTAAATTGCATTATATATAACCCATAATCACATGCATCTACTATAGTACGGAAATTTAATGTTTTATAAATAAAGAAATATTAAAGAACTTTGTATTCATTCTTTAAAATAGATGATAATTTATTTTAATAATTCTTGTCTTTAAATCAAGTCAAACAACTGTTTATGACTTGACCAACACAGATGGAAAATCAAGAACAATAGCATTCTCAAACACTGTTGTGAAGACTTTAGACAACTCATCACGGTTTGGATGTCCCATGAAAGCAGCAAAATCCTCTTGATTCTTGAATGTCATCAGAAATGCATGTGTAAATCCTTGACTCCTCTCTTGACTTCCTATGTTTTGTCCCCTACATATGCAATATATATCAATATAGTTATAATTATTAAGTCAACTAAAATAGTTATATTTGTATCCTCATTACATGGATTGTTTTTTTTATTATATCTAGGCTTTGGATAAAACAATGATAACTATTTGATTTCGAAAAATTCAAATGATAACTGACCATTCAAAGTATGAGACACAATCAATCTCATAAACAAGATTTTCCATGCCTTTAATGACATCTTCAAACACAACACCTTCCTTGAATTTTGCCACAACAATATGCTTCACTCTTGCCATTGCACTTGATGTATGATCGATTAATTTTCAATTACTGAAAAAACTTCAGTTCTGGCCATTATTTATAAGTATAATACCAAACCTCAAAAGATTTACTTCTATTTTAAGCTGGTTTACTTCTATGACTAGATTATTTGATTTTAACAAAACACTATAAAGGAAAAAAATATAGTAAGCAAAATATCTAAATTCTTTTAATTTGGATGATCTCGTTGATATTTTTCTACTTCAAAATATTATGTGTAGGATATGTTTCTATATATGAAAACTTCATGATATTTTTCTCTCAAATAGAAATCAAAATTTTATTTTCTGATAAGAATAAAATATTCTTTTGTGTTTTGGCAGAATAAGATTGTATGACTCGACTTAAAAGATGAACATATGTGAAAGAAACTACTGCTTAACAATATTATAATCATTTTATTGAACTTTATTAAATTTAATATTGTTTAATGATGTACAGTAGGAAAACGAATTACAGTATGTTATTTCGACAATAAAATAAATAAATTGTTTAATGTAAATAACTAGACATGTTTCTCCAAGTGAAAACTCCAATCAACCAAGTAGTTGATCAAATAAAAACCTCTATCCCCAAGTTTTTTACAAAAAAATTGAATTATCAAGTTCAACATACAAAATTACATTTCTAGGCAAACTTGTTCGTTCATCTTTTCCTTCACTTGAGTGTTTGATTTCTCTTTCCATCCATACTTTAAATTCGAACGCAACTCCTTATTTTATTTATTGTAAGAAAGACCTTAAACCTTATCAAGAGAGGAGTAAATACAAAACATATTATAAACAAAGATATCCGAACACATATGTTTATATCTAACGATACTAAATTTTCATATCCTAAAATAAAATTCCTTTCAACAATAGGATTTCCTAATTGAATCAAATTTCATGCAAAGTTTGTTTCACTACATGTGTTTACTAACATCCGGTTACATGCTTAGTATTTATTAGTCTTCCAATGATGTGTATTGTTCCTCAATTTAGTTCTTGCGCATTTTACCTTGAGTGAATGAACTAAAGTTTCCTTTTCCCTTTGCTTTCACTCTTAATTGCGTTTTATCATTCCCTGACTTGAACTTTCTAAGTGTAACTTAGTGACAACGCAACAATTAAGAATAGAGTGTTTATCATCATCAGAACATGAAGGAACATTGTAAGTCCCAAGACTTTAGAAACGCTAACCCCTTGTCAACACCGGAACTTCCCAAGAGGTCACCCATCCAAAGACTACACCCGTCCTAGCACGCTTAACTTCCTAGCATGCTTTATCCTTACTCGACCAAAGCAAAGGAAGAGCTCTTAGTTACATGACTAGCGTTCTAATCAATATAAATGGGTGGTACGATCACCCTTAACTAAACCCTTAACGACCTCATCAAGGTCGGCCAAACCCAAAAATCACCCTCTGGGTCTAACACATGGACTACGACTAAGCCAACTCGTAAGCCAAAATCGGCTCTGATACCTTTTGTAAGGGTCGAGACCTTAGAAACGTTGACCCCATGTATACCCGAGAACTTCACAGGAGGTCAACCATCCCCAAATGTTATTAAACCCAAGATTTTAGGATAAGACCACAAACAACCGCATGATCGGATCGTAAAATCGAATTGTAAAATTTATAGTCCAATAAATGTTTATTTAAAACTAAAAAAAGAAGTTCGTCTAACACAAAAATATATTAATACTTTAAATTTTAATTATTAAAGTTTACAATAAAAGACTTTGTAAAGTTATAACCATCTGCACTTAAGTATCAAAACTATTTGAGTTTAATGCATGCCATTGCTTTAAGAGGTTTTGTGATTTCCAAACACATTTGAGTGAAATTTTAGGACTTCGAGGATCAATACACGAGAGAGATTCATAGAGAGGGAGAGTAGTTGTAGGACGGGTGACAATATGGAAAGTTGAGCTATAAAATAGGTGTTAGTAGCTCGTACAAGTTAAACTTTAGAATCGTATTTAAATGTAAGATCTTACAGATAGATCTTAAAATCGTAAGATACCAAGTAGGATTTTGACACATATAGATTTTAATGATAGATCCATATCACACGCCAAACTTAGATCGTAAAATCTTAGGATTTCAATATCTGGATATGGATTTTAATAACCGCCCTAGCACGCTTAACTTCATAGTTCTCTGTTTTCACTCGAACCAAGAAAAGAAAGAGATCTTTTATACATGAGTATCAATCTAATTAATATAAAGGAATACAAATACGGGGTACAAACATTAGGATGGAATAAATTTCGTTCTTACCACTCCCCTTCTTTTGCGATCACAACCCGATGAATAAAACACGTACAATCAAAATAGTAATAAACACAAATACACAATCATATTTAAATTGTTATTTTGAATGTTCCTTGAAAATCACTATTTCACCTGTACAGGAGAACAAGAATTGGGTATTACCGTAAATTGCATAAAGTTCCCAATAATTAATAAAATCATCGATAAAATCTTGATAAACTTCTGAGAAGTTAATTGTCGTTTTTAACCATTTATAAACTCTTGATCAAATCTTGATAAACATTTATAAACTTCTTCATCGAACGAAAAAGCTACGTCAAATAAATTTCGTATTAGATAATGAATTTTACTAGTAAGCAACAAAAAAATACAAGAATATCAAAATTAATAAGAAAAAACATGAAAAATATCAAAAGAAGAGGAAATTGGGGGACAATTTCATCACAGGCGTCGTATTATTCGCTATCATCCTCATCGCCATGTCCTTAGGCAGTGTGACTCTATTCTTATCCTGAACACGACCAAGAAAGAATGACGTTTGTTTCGTACAGTTTTTACCTTTGTCGAACCTCATCGGGAGCATTGTAATGTTTCATCTTTTCAAAAAGTTATTTACCAAACTTGCAAAACCAAGAGAGTGACGTTTTACTTTTGGAACATTTTGTTTGACAAAGAATTACATATTACATTGTGCACTATATTTTGTTGTACTTGCATATGAGCCATCTCTGTTTGTGTGTACTGCAATATCGATCATTATGTGCATGAGAAATTAATTTGGTGATATGTAACCTATTATCGGGCATTTCTTGTCGAATTAACTTTTATCTTTTCATTCTATATTCAAAATTTTAGGATCTTATTTTTGTAATATCGATATTAATATTCTCTAAGAGGAGAAGGGTGCGTTGGGGGTTGTGTGTTGCGTAGACGGATAATGAAGAGGAAGATAATGCAATATAGGATTGCGGATTAACTGTCCATTTTTCAAAAAAAAGGAGGTCGGTTCCTCTACCCTAAATTCATTCAAATGATCGAATTATTTTTCCGATTTGAAATGGATATGTCAATACTAATCCAGAACGTATGTATTAAACCCGGATTCATCCGGAACTAGTTTTTCATTCACAACAGATGAAATAGTACGCTATAATGTTTAGGGATAGACAATGTGTTTCAATCACCCTTTCAAAACTTTTAATTAGGAAAACTAGCCTCAAGTAATTTTTATCAGTTTTTGTTTAAAAAACTAATCCCGTTTCTCCTTTCCTGGGGGGGGTAGGGGGTTAGTTTCTAAATAGGTCATTTTCCTAATAAAAATGTACAAAAAGTTATTTATCCAACTCCCCGGATTCGAAGACCTAACATCGCAACAAAGTACTGTACAAACTAATATTGAAGAACCCCTGACTTCGTCTGAAACGAAGAAGTGGATAAAAACATAAGGGGGCCGGCATATGGATCGAATGGGTCGGGTTCGGATTCGGGCTGAAAATGGGTTTGGGTCAAGCGGGTCGACAAAATTCTGGATTGGTGGTTCGGGTCAGGTCAGGTCTACCCAGCGGGTTTAGAATGTTTGATTTTTTATTGTAATAAAAAATTAAACAATATTTTATAATAAAATAATATATTAATTAATAATATACATTATTATTTTTTAATTAAAATAAATAAAGTATGTGAAAAGTCGATCCCTCGACGAGTTTCGAAAAGTTCGGGCCGGTCCAGATTTGACTAGACTAGATCAAACTAGGGCTAGATTCGGATTTGGGTCGGACCAAAATCTAAATTTTATCCATTTAACAGGGTCCAGCCCTTCTGTTTTAAATGGGACAATTTCATTGCCCATATCCTCCCATAAGGATGGGCCGGACGGCCCTCTACACCTGCTTTAATTATTAAAAAATCATTCAAAGTTTAAAACTTTCTTAGTGCTTATATAATTCAAAGTTCTTACTCTAAAAAGGCATAGTAGTGTTGAAAGAGGAGGAGAATTTGAGCAAAGCAATGGAGACGTTGAAATGAAATTAGGCTTAGACTTTAGACAATGAGTTTGTGGAGGAATGCTTATAGCCTAAAATGCTAAATTAGTAAATTGCTAATACTACCATATACAGTAATATTTATTTAAAATTATATTATTATTTTAATAATATATTTATTAATAAGGGTCGGGTAGGGTCAGCCCTATGGGCCATATTCTGAAACCAGATCCTCCTATTTATAAAATGGTTCGGGTAGGGCCGATCCTGATGAGTAAAACTAATTGTCCATATCCTCTCAAATTTTAGGGCGGGTTGGGAGGGCCGAGCGGACCGGCCCCATTTTTATCAGGTCTAGGTTTGACCCAACAGGTCTCAGGTCAGTTTAGAATTTGACCCAAACGGGTTTCATGAATTTTCGTGTCGAGTTTTCCCCGAGTCGGATCAGATAGATCCAACGAATTGGGTCACCTTTTTGACAGGTCTAGCGTCAACGGTTTGTGCTACCTTTTAGATGTTGGAACTGTAACGCTCCAAAACCGAGGAGTGTTACAGCGCCAGGGATCCCGTGCTTGGAATCCCCACAGGCAGTTTAAAGGAAGAGAAAAACTTTACAAAAGAACAATTAGAAATGAAAACAAATAGATAGCCTTGCAAGAGATCCATACATGTACGTCGATAAAAACCTAACATGGTCATACGATCAAAATGCCATAAAAATAACTGCTTCAAGAGGACTCTCAAACCAAGTTTAGACGAAAGGCTACTGACGCATCAAGGTAACACAAGATGCCTAGTTTAACCAAAGCAACAGAATTAAAACCCAAAATAAGAATGGACCGGAATAAACCCCATCCTAGAATGCATCATGTCGCCTGACGTCCTCCATGCTCTGCAACTGTCTAGGTACACCTGACCATGTCAACAACACAACCTGTTCCCCCACCGAAATAGGGGTTAGTCTCCAACTAGACTAGCAAGTTTTCTATAAGCAGAATACGAGTAATAGGGCAAGTAAAGGAGTCACAGATTAGCAGACATGCAAACCTAGTCATATTTTCAGCAATAATTATCCACAAACCCTCAGTTCACATGCTTACAGATAATCAGAGAAATGTACAAATATCGTATCCCAGCATGTCATCAATTCTGACACACGATGAATATCATCAATGCTCATACTCATAATGCATATCATGCACCAGTAACGATTACTTACCGATTCGGCAAGTGATCAATCACAAACAACACACAAGCAAGTATATCAAGCAAATGAAATCCAATGAAAATACAATTTACGAAAACGTTTCAAAAACAGATCCAAGTCTGTCTTGAACCCGAAGGTACCTTCTTGCCCGTACATTGGGCCAAATCATTCCTATACCAAAGGGTAGGGAACGGAATCACGGGCCAAGTGATCCGGTCTACCCAATTGGCAAGGCCCACCAACGACCCACTCTTCCGATAGAGTCATGATCGAGGGTGTTACGACATAAAACCGTTCGCAATCACGTGAGGGATCGGAACAATCCTTACCCCACATATAAATCTCAAGGACAATGTATTTACACCAATAACTTCATGTAATCACATCTCAAACATATAAGCACAATCACAAGGATAAACATATCATCGGGATTCTCACGTAAGAAAGCATGTTAAACATAGCATATAATCATGTAATCACGACAAAGCATATAATCATGTAATCACAACAATTGTAGTTACTAAAACATGACATTTATTTTCCATACTAACCTAGCATTCATTTTTCATACTACATTAAAGTTAAAATGCGTATACTTTCTAAAAGTTTGATGACATGCATAATTCGATAACCTAAACATAACCTACGACACACAAACGCTTATAAACAACTTGCCTCAGTGGACGATCAACACAAATAATCTGTTTGTCGTAAAAAGATGTCGCAAGGTCCACGAATCGGTCGCCTAAGTCGAACCTTACAAAGTCATCCACAACTTTCCAGTAATTACGATTTTTGCCCAGATTTTCCAGCAAGTTTACCTAATGGCCCAAAATTCAAATCCTTCCTTATTCCTCCAAATTTCAACTTCAAATAACCTAGATCATCCATTACTTCCATCAATTTCAGCTCAAACATCAATTTTAACATAAACCCCCAAATTGAAAAAACTAGGGTTCTAAAGAATTAGGGATTTCTCACAAGATGTTAAATGGATGAAGGTAGGGGTGGTTCACCGGCCTCCTAATGTACTGCAAGGTGTCTGCCACCAAGACGACGCCGGAGACGAGCCATCGAGTTGCTGCTGCGCAGAGGAGACAGAGGGGTGAGCTGCTGCGCAGAGGAGACGAAAGGACGAGCTGCTGCGTGAGGAGGAAGAAGACGCGAACAAAGCTGCGCGGGCTGAGCAACAACGTGAAGAGACAGGAGATGGGTGTGCCGCTGGCTGAAGGAAGGAGGAGGGGAGTGTTTAGAAGATTGTGTGAGGGAAGAAATGAGTTGAAGAGAGTGTAAAAAAAACGTGAATGAGGGTAAGGGGTGGGGCCAATAGAAGATTATAGAGAATTCTAGATGGAAAGGATGGGTTAAATTATGGGTATATTTTATTTGTGGAAATATTAGATAAAATATGTCAGGTTTTTCTAACAAATCCCGATAAAACGAGGCAAACGCCGATAATCGATAATAACTCAATTATTTGGAATACACAAGAGCCCGAAAATTCCTAACTGAAATACCAAGCTATTAATCCGAAAGCTTCCAAGGGCAAATCAAGGTCGACATAATTATATTGCAATATGTCACTGATAGTAAGAGAGGTCGATATCGCTACATATTTCAGACCCAATAATTCACGGGGCATTTCATCCTTCCCCCTTAAAATGAGTTTCGTCCCCGAAACTAAGCATCAAATAAGAACGGGTATCACCCCCTTATCTCTCCTTCTGTCCCCCATGTGGCTACATGTAATGACTTCAAGAAATGTGATACATACTTTTTGTCACGTTCAGACACAATAGTTTTGGGGATTCTATGTAATCTTATTATCTCTTCGTTATACGACTCTGCAAGTCTCTCGGGACCCGAAACTTGCTTAACGGTTAGAATGTGAGCAGATTCAGTCAGGCGATCGACAATGACCCAAATGGCATCCATCCCTCTCTGTGACGGTGGTATACCTATTTCAAAATCCATAGAAATGTCCTCCCACTTCCATTATTGAATTGAATATGGCTGCAATTCTGCAACTGGTCTTTGATGCTCAATCTTAACTTGCTGAAAAATAAGAAACTTAGCCACGAATTCGACTACTTCCTTCTTCATGTTATTCCACCAAAAGTTTTGCTTGAGGTCCTTGTACATCTTGTTAGCCCCGGGATGTATTAAGGAAGGTGAGGAGTGGACTTCTTACAAAATCAAAGTCTTCATCTTCTCATTTTCATGCACAAAGATTATGTCCTTGAACCTAAGAATATCATCATCATGCACCACAAAACCTGGGGCCTTTTTCCGGCTCATGTCATTCATGATCTTGCCCAACCTTGTGTCATCTTAATGTCTCTGGCTTATCATTTCTAATAATGATGATTTAATCTCGAAAAGAAAAGCTCCTCTTGACTCCTTTGAAAATGGACCTCGATCTCACTTCGCATAAGTTCCCTTTGCAATTCTGGTTGCAAGGTCAGACATGCAATATATTTATCCTATGAGGACTTTCTGCTTAATGTAATCTCAATGTCATAATCCTTTACCATCTTTAACCACCTTATTTTCCAAAGATATATTTTAAGCTTTTGGTCAGTATAGATTAGATAAGTTACCCCAAAGAGATAGTGCCTCCAAATCTTAAGAGCGAACACCACAACTGCTAGTTCTAAGTCATGGGTGGGGTAATTTTTCTCATGTGATTTCAATTGTCTGGAAGCATATGTGATGACCCTTCCATGTTGCATCAACACACAACAACGACCTTGTGCTGAAGCATCACTGTAAACAACAAACCCATCAGTTCCTTGAGGCAACGCTAACACCTAGGCACTAGTGAGTCTTCTCTTGAGTTCCCCAAAGCTTCCTTAACCTTACTCATCCCAAATCAAACTTCTTTGACTTGCCCAATAATTTAGTCAATGGTTGGGCAATCTAATAAAACCCTTCTACAACCCTTCTGTAATAGCCAACCAAGCATAAGAAGCTCCTTACTTCCTTGATGTTTTTCAGAGGCTTCCATTCGGATACTGCTTAAATCTTCTGCGGGTCAACCATCACCCCTTCTGCAGAAACTATATGCCCAAGTAAAGCTACCTCAACATCTAGAATTCACATTTTGATAACTTAGCATATCACTTGTGTTGCCTTAACAACTCGAGAACAATCTGGAGATGCTCAACATTCTCTTTTTTACTCTTAGAATAGACCAAAATAAAATCTATGAACACAACGATAAACTGATCTAGGTATTCTGTGAATAGTCGGATCATCAACTCCATGAATACAACAAGGAAATTTGTTAGTCCAAAGGGCATCACCACAAATTAAAAGTGACTATAATTTTTATGAAATGTCGTTTTGGCAATATCTTCATCTCGAATCCTCAATTGATGGTAACCTGATCTTAAATCAATCTTTTGGAATACAGTTGCCCCTTGCAGATGATCCAACAAGTCATCAATCTGGGGCAATGGATATTTGTTCTTTATTTTTACTTTATTAAATTCCCTTTAATCAATGTAGAGTCGAAGGGAGCCATCCTTTATCCTCACAAACAACAAAGGTGCTCCCCGAGATGACACACTTGGCCTAATATAGCCCTTCTCAATCAACTCCTCTATGTGTTTATCAAATTCTTGCATCTCTAGTGGCGCTATCCTGTGCGGGATCTTAGAGACAAGATTTGTTTTCGATTCAAACTCGATTGAAAATTCAACCTCTCTACTAGGAGGCAAAACCAGGTAAGTCTTACGAGAACACATCTTCAAAATCGTATGCAACTGGTATCCCATACAATTTAGGTTTCCTTTATCATCATCTCCTACAACATAACACAAGCATCCCTGACACCCCTTCCTTATCAATCTCACAACTTCCATAACCTTAATGACTGACCCTGACTTAGCGAGATCTCTACCTTCAAACACATACACCAATCCATTCTCGATGGTCACAATAATAGTTATCTTACGTAGGTCCACCACCGCTCTATGACGCACAAGTCAATTCATGACCAAAATGACATAATGAATTAAATCAATCTCAATCAAGTCCGCTAGCCAATCTTGATTCCCAATACGAACCGGACAATCCCTAAACTCATGATTATCAACTAATTTGTACCATCTCATAACTCAACAACAAATGACTCGCAACCATTGCCCACAGTCACACATGCCTTGGACATAATTGAAAGCGTAGTACTAGTGTCAAACAGTATACAAACAGATGGAGGTACTTGTTGAGGATGCAACATAGAGTATGTCTAAAAGCTTATCTGATCATCAGTTGAACCATCTAAGGAAATCCAGCATCCATACTGCATAAGCTTCAAACAAAATTTCAATTTAAATCACTGGGAGTCAAGTTGGTAACCCTTGCTCCTATTTGGAACTCATGACCCCTTTGACTCTCAGCATTCTCAACCTGGAGAACTTAAGCAAGGTTATCTTCCACCATCCTCGGGTGGCCCCTACGTGGTCAAACTCTACTAGGAATGCCTCTACCAGTACCTACCATCCATAGATACTTACTAATTTGGATCTGAACACACATATATACTACTATCAACAACTAAAGTGCGCAAGGAGGTCATAGTGCGACATGTGATGCAAATTCTACCCCTTCCCCAAAAGAATTTCCAAACCTCGCTCTGATACAAACTTCTGTAACGCCCCAAAACCGAGGAGTGTTACAGCGCCAGGGATCCCGTGCTTGGAATCCCCACAGGTAGTTTAAAGGAAGAGAAAAACTTTACAAAAGAACAATTAGAAATGAAAACAAATAGATAGCCTTGCAAGAGATCCATACAAGTACGTCGATAAAAACCTAACATGGTCATACGATCAAAATTCCATAAAAATAATTGCTTCAAGAGGACTCTCAAACCAAGTTTAGACGAAAGGCTACTGACGCATCAAGGTAACACAAGATGCCTAGTTTAACCAAAGCAACAGAATTAAAACCCAAAATAAGAATGGACCGGAATAAACCCCATCCTAGAATGCATCATGTCGCCTGACGTCCTCCATGCTCTGCAACTGTCTAGGTACACCTGGCCATGTCAACAACACAACCTGTTCCCCCACCGAAATAGGGGTTAGTCTCCAACTAGACTAGCAAGTTTTCTATAAGCAGAATACGAGTAATAGGGCAAGTAAAGGAGTCACAGATTAGCAGACATGCAAAACCTAGTCATATTTTCAGCAATAATTATCCACAAACCCTCAGTTCACATGCTTACAGATAAACAAAGAAAGGTACAAATATCGTATCCCATCATGTCATCAATCCTGACACACGATGAATATCATCAATGCTCATACTCATAATGCATATCATGCACCAGTAACGATTACTTACCGATTCAGCAAGTGATCAATCACAAACAGGTCCAAGTCTGTCTTGAACCCGAAGGTACCTTCTTGCCCGTACATTGGGCCAAATCATTCCTATACCAAAGGGTAGGGAACGGAATCACGGGCCAAGTGATCCGGTCTACCCAATTGGCAAGGCCCACCAACGACCCACTCTTCCGATAGAGTCATAATCGAGGGTGTTACGACATAAAACCGTTCGCAATCACGTGAGGGATCGGAACAATCCTTACCCCACATATAAATCTCAAGGACAATGTATATACACCAATAACTTCATGTAATCACATCTCAAACATATAAGCACAATCACAAGGATAAACATATCATCGGGATTCTCACGTAAGAAAGCATGTTAAACATAGCATATAATCATGTAATCACGACAAAGCATATAATCATGTAATCACAACAATTGTAGTTACTAAAACATGACATTTATTTTCCATACTAACCTAGCATTCATTTTTCATACTACATTAAAGTTAAAATGCGTATACTTTCTAAAAGTTTGATGACATGCATAATTCGATAACCTAAACATAACCTACGACACACAAACGCTTATAAACAACTTGCCTCAGTGGACGATCAACACAAATAATCTGTTTGTCGTAAAAAGATGTCGCAAGGTCCACGAATCGGTAACCTAAATCGAACCTTACAAAGCCATCCACAACTTTCCAGTAATTACGAATTTTGCCCAGCTTTTCCAGCAAGTTTACCTAATGGCCCAAAATTCAAATCCTTCCTTATTCCTCCATATCTCAACTTCAAACAACCTAGATCATCCATTACTTCCATCAATTTCAGCTCAAACATCAATTTTAACATAAACCCCCAAATTGAAAAAAACTAGGGTTCTAAAGAATTAGGGATTTCTCACAAGATGTTAAATGGATGAAGGTAGGGGTGGTTCACCGGCCTCCCGATGTACTGAAAGGTGTCTGCCACCAAGACGACGCCGGAGACGAGCCATCGAGCTGCTGCTGCGCACAGGAGACAGAGGGGTGAGCTGCTCCGCAGAGGAGACGAAAGGACGAGCTGCTGCGTGAGGAGGAAGAAGACGCGAACAAAGCTGCGCGGGCTGAGCAACAACGTGAAGAGACAGGAGATGGGTGTGCCGCTGGCTGAAGGAAGGAGGAGGGGAGTGTTTAGAAGATTGTGTGAGGGAAGAAATGAGTTGAAGAGAGTGTAAAAAAAACGTGAATGAGGGTAAGGGGTGGGGCCAATAGAAGATTATAGAGAATTCTAGATGGAAAGGATGGATTAAATTATGGGTATATTTTCTTTGTGGAAATATTAGATAAAATATGTCTGGTTTTTCTAACAAATCCCGATAAAACGAGGCAAACGCCGATAATCGATAATAACTCAATTATTTGGAATACACAAGAGCCCGAAAATTCCTAACTGAAATACCTAGCTATTAATCCGAAAGCTTCCAAGGGCAAATCAAGGTCGACATAATTATATTGCAATATGTCACTGATAGTAAGAGAGCTCGATATCGCTACATATTTCAGACCCAATAATTCACGGGGCATTTCAGGAACCAAATTTTTTCAGGCATCCTCGGTGCCGGATTATGGGATCGTTGGCTTCGTCACTGCGAGCACTATCTCGTAGTATGCTCATACGTCTAATTCGGGTTTCGTTTAAATGAGAAATGAGGGAGTTACATTTAATGTAACTAAGTTGAGTTTTGAGGATTAATGTGTATTACACATTGATTAAGAGAAGATAAACTCACTAGTATATAAACTAGCAGTAGATTGTAATGGATGTGATTGAGCCAGAGGAGGTTATCCACGCGATTCTGCTCGGCTCATGGCTCGTGAGCTCGTGGGTCTCGTGGGATGGGCTGTAAGCCCGAGAAGGAGGATCTCTTTTTGGCCATAGTCTAATCCAAATGGAATAACTCATCAGATTCTCCCTTCACCGAGCATTCATTACACGCGGGTTGACAAGACCATCTCATTCAATTCACGCGGATTTGGCCATTTAATTCAAGCGGATTGTGTAATCTGAGAAGTGAATGCTCCAGGTTCTTCTCCATGCAACCTATAAAACGGGTTACAAAGTTCTCATTTTAGACACACTCAACACACACCATTCTCTTCTGCTCTCTCTCCCGAGGTTTTCTGTCTCTATCACCTCTTCCTCTTCTTGTTCATAGAGTCTGAAAGTACACAATTCAATGTTCGCAGTCTTCTGAAATTTGAGTTGTGCAAATCAGAAGTGTTAGCAGTTGTATCATTGGATTCAGAACGTCGGTAACCGTCACACTACGAGGCGTTTTCTGAATTAAGAAAATATATTTTTCTCGACTTTGCTTAAGTTCGAACGGTCCAGCGTTGGCATTAGTTCGGCTACAATTCTCTTCTCCTCCTTCTGTTTTTATTTCATTTATTTTATATAATTTGTAAGTTGTGGAAATATAGGTTTCTACAATGACTAATTGATAACTCATCCTCCTCGTAGATGCTAAGGCGCGCTCGGATCTAGACTCAAGATGGCTAAGTCGTCTTGAAAGTGATGGATTGTTGCCTCGGACAAGACTAAGTGTTGGTGGAATTGTGGATGAATGTGCAAGCGGAAGACTTTGGATAAGCAAAACACAAGTAGATCTTTATCACACGAGTGTTTTGAGAAGGGTTTGAGGTTTTTGTACTTGGTAGATCTTTATCACACCAAGAACGAGGGAAAGATAGTGTTTTTGACGCCGAAATTATAAAGGAAGGAGAGGCTCTCAACTTAAGATTTGTATTCAAATTCAACGTGTCTTACAATGAGCCTTGAGAGGCCTATTTATACTAATGGAGACGTCCTTAGGCTGCAAGCAAAGGATCACTCTCCAATCAACATTAAAGAGGCGAAAATTAAGGAAGTAAATGCATAATCAAAAGGAGAAATGGTGGGATTGTGTTGGCACTTATGATGAACGATCCAAAGGCTGAAAATGGTGATCCATGTGCCTATCCCACAGATTGGTGACCTGGCAATCAGATTTGAATCAGATTGGAGTGAATTGTGTAACGCCCCAAAATGGAGGGTATTACAGTGCCAGGGATCCCTGGATAGGAATCCCCTCAGGCGGTTAAGGGCAAAGATTGATACGAGAATACAATGTGACAGTGGAAGCAAGTTTAAAACGAAAGGGACAAGGTTAACAAGGCTAGGAAATCGACGTATCTCTAGCAGAATAATAAGATCTGAATCTCGAGAGTGAATTAGGAATTAAGAACCAACGTTGGAGATGACAAGGTAATATGATTCTTCTAAAACTGACATTCCCAAATTATAATGAACAAATTATAATAGCCCATCCTAGCAACGCATCGAGTCGCCTGACCTCCTCCATACCCTGAGGTTATAGAATACCTGGCCATGCACAAACACAGCCATTCCCCCACCGAAATGGGGGTTAGTCTCCAACCAGACTACAAGTTATATGAGCAGTAAACATGTAATAGTATAAGTATAGAAGTCATAGACCAAGCTGACATGCAAACATGCTACAAACAACTTGCAGATATACAAACATACTATAAAGTCAAATACAAACATATAAATATGTGGTAAAGATATGCAACATACAGATATGCAATAAAGTTATATGCAGACGTGCAGAAGTGCGAAGATGCAGATATGCAAACAAGCAGTAAGTCTATGTACCCAACATGCAGATATGTAGGGAAGTTAGCATGTAAATCATAATTTCATCATTTCAAGTATACAAAAGATGATACAAATGAATATTTTATATAATAGCATTAGCTTAGACATCGATAACTACACAACATCACCAACGGTGTACACTTTTTATATATACGCCCATCATGATCATATAGTAATCAATTACAGTTCACATATTCGTCAGTCAAGTTCAAGGCAAGTCACAAATTTCAAAACAATGAGCAATAATTCACAAGCAACCTATAAGCAAGCCATTTAAATAAAACCATTCAAAATACTAAAACGTTTTAAAAACAAGTACAAGTCTGTCTTGGACCCGAAGATACCTTCTTGCCCGTACATTGGGCCAAAATCACACTTATTAAAGGGTCGGTAACGGCATCGTTAGCTAGATGACCCGGCCTCCCACAATTGATAAGCAACACCAACGACCCACTCTTCTGGTAGAGCCATAATCGAGGGTGCCACGACATAAAAACATTTTGATATCAAACGGGGATTGGAACAATCCTTACCCCGTGTATAACGTCTCAACCGATACATTTAATTCAATCGATAATCACCATTCAACGCAACAGATCTTTCAGTATAATAAGAATCTCCATGGCCAATGTATGTCCATAAGAAGCCGAACAAGAACGACACAACATGGCACAAGGCACAATGAATCAATACCACAAATCAACAACATATGCAACGACAACGTCTATATTCTCGATAACGACAATTTTCCAAATTTAACAAACATATCCAATGACAACATGGCATAACGAATAAAGAAAATAAGGCAACAAAAATAACAACGATGTCAACATGAACGATAAGATCTAACACATCAACAATAACCAATGCATCTATTCATGAAATAGATCAACAACGACAACCAAATAAACAACAAGAACATGAGTTCCTAACATTATAATTTGATATAGTTATATGCATGCAAAATTGATGGTTTGATGACATGCATAATCTATTATTCTAAACTTAAACTATGACACGCAAACGCTCACAAATAACTTGTCTCAGTTGACGATCAACATAAGTAATCCGTTTGTCGTAAAAAGATGTCGCAAGGTTCACAAAACGGTCGCCTAAGTCGAACCTTCACGAAAAACGCCATAATTCATCACATATACATCCAAATCGAAAACCGTAAAATTCCTCATACTCGAAGGAAGATTTCTCACCTTAAATAGTCAGCCACAACTTCCCAGTAATTACGAATTTTGCCCATATTTTCCAGCAAGTTTACCTAATGGCCCAAAACTCAAATCCTTCCTTATTCCTCCAAATCTCAACTTCAAACAACCTAGACCATCCATTACTTCCATCAATTTCAGCTCAAACATCAATTTTAATATAAACCCCCAAATTGAAAAACTAGGGTTCTAAAGATTTAGGGATTTCTCATGAGAGGTTAAATGGATGGAGGGGAGGGTGGCTCACCGTCGCCCCGACGAAATGCGAGGTGGTCGTGTCGACGTCGTTGATGGCCATGCCGGAGACAAGATGCGTGAACAGCTGCTGCGCAGAAGGAAGACGAGGTGTGAAAAGCTGCGCAGAGGAGGGACGAGCGAGCTGCTCTGCGCGGGAAAGAGCCCAAGGTCGAGCCGGACGGAGCTGCTACGTGGTCTGACCTAGATGGCTGGAGCAAGGAGGGAATTTCAGTGTGATGGAGTGTGGGGGTGGGCTGTAGGGGTGAGCAAAAATATCTGATCCGGCCGATCCGATCCGATAATCCGCCAATCCGATCCTTAAAAACCCGTATCCGAAAATATCCGATCAAGTTTTATCCGAATCTGGTCCGATCCGGGCGAATTTTTCGGATATTTGGACCGGATACGGATCGGGATATTTAGCTTACGGATATCCGAAAATATCCGGTACTATTATTATAATATATAAATGTATTTTTATAGAACTAAAATTTACTTTTATAAGTGTAGATGATTCAATAATTATTTTTATACATTTTTAAACAATAGGATATATTCTCTCAACACAAAAATTCTCTTGTATATAACATAACTTTTATTGTTGTTCTCAAAAATTTAAATTTTAATTGCTTATTTAAATTGTTGATTCGCTAAATGAATCAAATATATTAATTTTCACATCTTAATTCCTCTATATAATATATTTAATTATATATTTAACATTTATTTTATATTTTATGAATTTTAATTTTAATAGAAATAAAAAGTTTAATTTAATTTTCATATACCTTCTAGAAATCGGATAATTCGGATATCCGAGTCAAATATCTTATCCGATCCGGACAATATTTACCGGATATCCACTTCAAATCGGACCGGATACGAATCGGGGTTTTGTGGAAATTTTTTTAGCGGATATCCGGCTTACCGGATCGGATCGGATAATCCGATTACTCAGCCCTAGTGGGCTGTGCAAATGAGGAGGGGGAGGTGTGCAGCTTGAACTCAAATAACACGTGAAGAAGAAATATAGGAGAAGGAGGTGGGTCCCTTAATAGAAGAGGGTAGAAAAATCTAGATGAAATGGCTTTTATTTAAGGTATATTTTGGGTAGGATCAAATAAACTAAGTCGGGTTCGTAATAATCCGGATAAAAACGAGATGAATTCCGACAACCGATAATCACCCAATTATTTGAAATAGACAAGGATACGGCATTTCAACTGAAATACGTAGGTATTAATCTGAAAGCTTTCATGGCTAGTCAAGTTGGACATATCTATACCGACACATATAAGTTAGTCGATATCGCTAAATTATACGGACCCAATAATTTTTGGGGCATTTCATCCTCCCTCCCTTAAAAAGAGTTTCGTCCCCGAAACTAAACTGAAATAAGAACGGTTATCGCCCTGTCATGTCTTCTTTTGCCTCCCATTTTTCAGCATTTGTTCCATGTTTATAACCATAGGATTTTTACAAGAGGAATCACCTTGTTTCTTAACTTCCTTTCCTTATAACCAAGAATCTTGATTGGTTGTTCTTCATAAGTGCAATCCTCTCCAATTTTGATCTCCTCGTAATGGGATACATGCAAAGGTCAGAGACGTACTTTCTTAGTTTAGAGACATTAAAAACTCATGGATGGAGATAAGGCTAGTCGATATGTTGATATGCCGATCTTCTAGCGAGGACCCAGCTTTCCTCTCTTGCCAAATCTGAATACGCCTTTGGTAGGTGAAACCCAAACAAACACGTAATCTCCAACCTAAAATTCAAGGGGTCAGCAAGGCACATCAGCATATGATTTCTAGAGAATTTGCGCTGTCAGCACTTGTTGCGTGACTTATGCAACTTCATTTTGCGTCTTTCTCATGATATCCGAGCTCACTAATCGTCTCTCCCGGGTCCAAGTCTTGTTTGGCGCACGTTCAACCCTTGTCTAGACTCTTTTGGGAAATTTAGGACCAATGGAATTGAGAACTCCCGGTAGAAATGGCTCTAAAGGTTCGGACGCACATAAGGACATCATTTGGGCTTGTCGGCGCTTGGCGTCGAGGCTTGACTTGGTCACTTTGAAGTTGTGGAGACTTGGGCCAAGCGTTTTTGGTCTTGATGGACTCATTGGGACATTTTGAGGCCATTGGAGGTGATAGTGCTCGGGCCAAGTGTGATGGTTTGGCCAGTGGCGCGCCATGTTGTATTTTGGTAGGCGCAAGTTGAGGTTTGGCTCCGGGATGAATAGTGATTGGCTTCGGGGTCCTGATTTGGGCATTGAACCTCCACTTGTCTTGAGATGGTTGGGAGTGCATGTGACTTGATGTGCTCGAGTCCTCAAGTGAGAGCTCATCACTAATAAAAAATCGAAATTTGATCATTATATTCAAACCTACTAGATTCGAAATGATTATTGATCTTTGTCAACTAAATATAAAAATATAAGATGATAGATAATTGCTATATAAAATCCCAATGGAGACTATGGAGTAGTAGCGAAGGTAGTATTTTTTTTTAAATCTGTTTTTTAAGCTACACACGAGCCAAATGAATTTTAATATATTTTTTATAGTATTCTATAAATAGAAATTAGTTGGTATATGTTTAACTTATATTTTACTTTATATCCACATTATATTTGTTTAAGCTATTATTATGTTCAATTATTTTGTTATATCTGTAAAAGCACTAAAAATAATTGTTAATAGATTTGAAATATATTATTTAAATATTAATGTTATATTCATACGCGATGTATGTTATTTAGTTTCACTATATATAAAATAAAATACGAAGACAAATTAAATAATAATATACGTAAACATATAGAATTCATAAACGACACATAGAAAATATAGACTTCAACTTTGATTTTGTAGGAAAATCCACTAAACATATTTTCAACTTTTATCCGAAGATCAAATGTAGTTCAAACAACTTTTTTTCATTGAAAAATTAGGTTAATTCAACAACAATGTGACATGATACATAATAAGAGTTTTATGTACGTTGTGGAGAATTCCTCTTTGGATTTAGTAAACATTTAATTGAAAAAATTGATTTTGATTGTTTTTGGCTTATAATAAGAGTTTTGTGTGCGTGATATGATACATAATAAACTAATTTTATTAACTTGAAAGTTTATATGATTTTATCTAAAGTAAAAATTCAGATTATTTTTTATTTTCCTATGTACGTGATATGGTATATTTGTAAATCATTATTTTACCTTAACCCTAACCCATAATTATACTAATTCCATATGATTAATATTGTCTTCTTTTATGTATAATTAATTTGATCTAAAGAAAATTTTATTTATATAGATATCTTTGATATTATTTACAAATTATATGATCCTTCAAAAACAATATATTTAAGCTATGTGAGCCTTAAAAAAAAATTTTTTTTGGAAATTAAAGTCCTTCAATAAATCTTTTATTTAGGGATACTCATATAATTTTTCTTATATATATTTTTCTTCATACTACCTAATTAAAATAATAAGGGTATAGTTGAAAAAAATTGGATAAAAAAGCTTCAAAGACCTATATTACGTTATAAATGCAAAAGGTTTCACGGACTTATATTGCTAGACGGAGGGAGTAGTATTTATGACTATCTTCAATAAAACCTTTTTGCCAATTATGAACAATAGAAATGTAGTTTTGTTTATTTATTATATGTTAAGTTTACTTATAATGGAAATTGCTCCCTACATTGAAAAAATAAAAACCTATCAAATTTAACTCAAAATCAATATATATTGCATTCCTTTCCAATTTAAGCTTTTTATCATGGGCATCCTAATATATATAATTTATGGGGTATGAGAAAAAAATATTCACTAAAGATAGTCCAATGTTAAAGTCTGCATAGATCAATATAAAAAGTCTGATTTTTTATGTATATCCCTTCTTGTGGAATTTAGGGTAAGATAATAATTTATCATATAGTTATCGGATTAATTACATACTTTCCATAAAGATTACTAACAAATTTTAGAATTTTACCTTTTTTGTATACAAGTATTGAGCAAGATATTTGTAAAAGCTACATAAATCAATTTACACAGGGGATTGACTATGCTTTTGAATAACTATCCTTTTGAATAAGATCTTTTAGGATCAAGTGAAAAAACGTGATTCAGAAGGGGAAATATAAAATAGAACAAGATTCGTTATCAAAAAACGGGAGAGCGAGATTCATTCTATTTGTGCTTATGTGTTGGGCCGTTCTGATCGGCCCAATAACGTATTGTATATGGGCAACTACTTGGTATTGACATGTTTCAGCCCACGTAAGATTTTGTCCAAACCAAAGGTATATTAAAAACTCTTTTTTTTAGCACAAAGTATATTAGAAACTCTTTTTTTTAGCACAAGGAAAAGATTGTTGACATAATAGAGCCGAATATCAAATTCGGAGCACTGCTCCGTAGACAAATAAAAAAGAGAATTAATAGATTTAATATAGTATATGCATCAACTCATTGTAATGTTTCTTAATCAATTAATTTTGACTATTGCACAGAAGCGTCAATTTAGAATTTTACCTTTTTTGTATCGGGTTAATATCGGATTAATTACATACATTTCATAAAGATTACTAACAAATTTTAGAATTTTACCTTTTTTGTATACAAGTATTGAGCAAGATATTTGTAAAATCTACATAAATCACAGGGGATTGACTTTATTTGATAACTATCCTTTTGGATAAGATCTTTTAGGATCAAGTTAAAAAATGTGATTCAGAAGGGGAAATATAAAATAGAACAAGATTCGTTATCAAAAAACGGGAGAGCGAGATTCATTCTATTTGTGCTTATGTGTTGGGCCGTTCTGATCGGCCCAATAATGTATTGTATATGGGCAACTACTTGGTATTGACATGTTTCAGCCCACGTAAGATTTTGTCCAAACCAAAGGTATATTAGAAACTCTTTTTTTTAGCACAAAGTATATTAGAAACTCTTTTTTTAGAACAAGGAAAAGATTGTTGACATAATAGAGCCGAATATCAAATTCGGAGCACTGCTTCGTAGACAAATAAAAAAGAGAATTAATAGATTTAATATAGTATATGCATCAACTCATTGTAATGTTTCTTAATCAATTAATTTTGACTATTGCACAGAAGCGTCAATTTAGAATTTTACCTTTTTTGTATCGGATTAATATCGGATTAATTACATACGTTTCATAAAGATTACTAACAAATTTTAGAATTTTACCTTTTTTGTATACAAGTATTGAGCAAGATATTTGTAAAATCTACATAAATCACAAGGGATTGACTTTATTTGATAACTATCCTTTTGAATAAGATCTTTTAGGATCAAGTGAAAAAATGTGATTCAGAAGGGGAAATATAAAATAGAACAAGATTCGTTATCAAAAAACGGGAGAGCGAGATTCATTCTATTTGTGCTTATGTGTTGGGCCGTTCTGATCGGCCCAATAATGTATTGTATATGGGCAACTACTTGGTATTGACATGTTTCAGTCCACGTAAGATTTTATCCAAACCAAAGGTATATTAGAAACTCTTTTTTTTAGCACAAAGTATATTAGAATCTCTTTTTTTAGAACAAGGAAAGATTGTTGACATAATAGAGCCGAATATCAAATTCGGAGCACTGCTTCGTAGACAAATAAAAAAGAGAATTAATAGATTTAATATAGTATATGCATCAACTCATTGTAATGTTTCTTAATCAATTAATTTTGACTATTGCACAGAAGCGTCAATTTAGAATTTTACCTTTTTTGTATCGGATTAATATCGGATTAATTACATACGTTTCATAAAGATTACTAACAAATTTTAGAATTTTACCTTTTTTGTATACAAGTATTGAGCAAGATATTTGTAAAATCTACATAAATCACAAGGGATTGACTTTATTTGATAACTATCCTTTTGAATAAGATCTTTTAGGATCAAGTGAAAAAATGTGATTCAGAAGGGGAAATATAAAATAGAACAAGATTCGTTATCAAAAAACGGGAGAGCGAGATTCATTCTATTTGTGCTTATGTGTTGGGCCGTTCTGATCGGCCCAATAATGTATTGTATATGGGCAACTACTTGGTATTGACATGTTTCAGTCCACGTAAGATTTTATCCAAACCAAAGGTATATTAGAAACTCTTTTTTTTAGCACAAAGTATATTAGAATCTCTTTTTTTAGAACAAGGAAAGATTGTTGACATAATAGAGCCGAATATCAAATTCGGAGCACTGCTTCGTAGACAAATAAAAAAGAGAATTAATAGATTTAATATAGTATATGCATCAACTCATTGTAATGTTTCTTAATCAATTAATTTTGACTATTGCACAGAAGCGTCAATTTAGAATTTTACCTTTTTTGTTTCGGATTAATTACATACGTTTCATAAAGATTACTAACAAATTTTAGAATTTTACCTTTTTTGTATACAAGTATTGAGCAAGATATTTGTAAAATCTACATAAATCACAGGGGATTGAATTTATTCGATAACTACCTTTTTAGATAAGATCTTTTAGGATCAAGTTAAAAAATCTGATTCAGAAGGGGAAATATAAAATATAACAAGATTCGTTATCAAAAAACGGGAGAGCGAGATTCATTCTATTTGTGCTTATGTGTTGTGCCGTTCTGATCGGCCCAATAATGTATTGTATATGGGCAACTACTTGGTATTGACATGTTTCAGCCCACGTAAGATTTTGTCCAAACCAAAGGTATATTAGAAACTCTTTTTTTTAGCACAAAGTATATTAGAAACTCTTTTTTTTAGCACAAGGAAAAGATTGTTGACATAATAGAGCCCAATATCAAATTCGGAGCATTGCTCCGTAGACAAATAAAAAAGAGAATTAATAGATTTAATATAGTATATGCATCAACTCATTGTAATGTTTCTTAATCAATTAATTTTGACTATTGCACAGAAGCGTCAATTTAGAATTTTACCTTTTTTGTATCGGATTAATTACATACGTTTCATAAAGATGACTAACAAATTTTAGAATTTTACCTTTTTTGTATACAAGTATTGAGCAAGATATTTGTAAAATCTACATAAATCACAGGGGATTGACTTTATTTGATAACTATCCTTTTGAATAAGATCTTTTAGGATCAAGTGAAAAAATGTGATTCAGAAGGGGAAATATAAAATAGAACAAGATTCGTTATCAAAAAACGGGAGAGCGAGATTCATTCTATTTGTGCTTATGTGTTGGGCCGTTCTGATCGGCCCAATAATGTATTGTATATGGGCAACTACTTGGTATTGACATGTTTCAGCCCACGTAAGATTTTGTCCAAACCAAAGGTATATTAGAAACTCTTTTTTTTAGCACAAAGTATATTAGAAACTCTTTTTTTAGCACAAGGAAAAGATTGTTGACATAATAGAGCCGAATATCAAATTCGGAGCACTGTTCCGTAGACAAATAAAAAAGAGAATTAATAGATTTAATATAGTATATGCATCAACTCATTGTAATGTTTCTTAATGAATTAATTTTGACTATTGCACAGAAGCGTCAAATTGTTTGATTTTTCTCTTAAAACGATTAGTTCATTAATAACATGGTCAAAAATATTATATATCCCATATGAGGTGATATAGATGTTTAACAATCCAAAATTTTACCTATTAGGTAGATTTTTGTTTGTTTTTCGTTTTGTAACTAATAATATCTTTTAGGCAATCATAACAGAAGTTTTTCTTAACAAATGATTGTTTTTTATTTTCATGTATATATAGAGAATTGAGATATCTAGATATGAAGTTTCATAGACGAATGATTTTCTTTGACACAGAAGGTAAATATTTTGATGACCCCGTTAGTGCAAATCTTCCTTATAATGTGATACGCACATGCCAAATGAATTTTAATAAATAAAAAATTTGTACTATATAGATATGAATTAGTAGGTGTAATATTATCCTGTATGTTAACTTATATATTACTTTAAATCCTGAGTATAATTTTAATAAATTATTGTGTTCAATTATTTTGTTAAATCTTTGAAAGAATTAATAATTTCATGTTAAATTTATCTTATTTGTGCACCGTTAGCACAAATGGATTTTAATAAATAAAAATTTAGTACTATATAAATATGAATTAGTAGGTGTAATATTACCCCATATGTTAACTTGTATATTACTTTAAATCCTGATTATAATTTTAAATCTATTATTGCGTTCAACTATTTTGGTAAATCTTTAAAAGAATTAATAATTTCATGTTAAATTTATCTTATTTGCGGACCGTTAGCAATTAACATAGTTTTATTTCCAATTCAATTATTCAAAGTGTCCTCAATAAAAAAAATTCTATTATGAATCTTAAACAATATAATTTATTTATTTATTATAGTAAAAAAATCTATACGGACTTTAATAATGGGCTTCTTTTTCGATTGGCTGAGCAAAAGCCCAAAATTATGATGAATATATTGATGAATATCTTTGTGAATATGTTTAGTGAAATTTTTTCTCATACCCCTAAAAATTATATATATTAGGATAGGACTAGGATAAGATTATGATGATTATGATTATGATTATTATGATGATACGATATTATAGGAAATTGAATATATGCAACAATATAGTACGTGGATCCGACATCTAACCTACTTCAGTTTGAGATATTCAATTTTTAAAATGGAAACTTTCAGTATTAATAATGTTTATATGATTATGATAATAGTGTTTATGAATTTCAATCAAGAATTTAAAAGATATAATTTAGTCATTTATTATAACAAAAAATTTAGAGGTTTTTGCGCCAAACCACCCTTTATTTGGCCCAATTTGTGCAGAACCACCCCTTAATTACTTTTTGCAATAAACCACCCATTTATCCTATTCTGTTAACATCGAACCACCCTTCCTTTATATCTGTTAGTGTTTCCGTTAGTTTATGTGCAAAGACCATTTTAACCCCACTTTGTTCTAATTTTCAAGGATAAATATGTAATTTTAGAAATTTTAATTCTTTTACTTAAAAAATAAAATTGGGTTGTCTTCAACCTTGAGCTTTCTCCATTTTTACTCATACAGCTTTATAAATCAAACTTCAGCTTTCTCCATTCTTACTCGTACAACTTTATAAATGTAAATCTTCTCATGCCTCCTCCTCTCAAGCTCCATACGCCGCCTCACTCCTTGCCACCATCACCCTTCCAAGCGTATCGATCACCATCACCCTTCGAATTGCATAATAAGGATGTCAAAATGGATTTCAAGATTGTTGGTAGCTTCTGCGCAAATTTCATATCAAGCTGAAGGTGGAAGACTAATCAATTTCATATTTTAACTAAAAAAAATTAAAAAATTAAAAATTACATATTTACCCTTGAAAATTAGAATAAAGTGGGGGTAAAATAGTATTTACACATAAACTTAAGGAAACATTGACGAATATAAGGGAAGGGTGGTTCGATGTTAACAGAATAGGATAAATGGGTGGTTTGTTGCAAAAAGTAATATAAGGGACGGTTCTGTACAAATTGAGTCAAATAAAGGGTGATTTGGCGCAAAAACCTTAAAAATTTATGCAGATAACATTGGGCTTTTTTCAAGTGGCCCAAGCAAAAGCCCAACTAAAGATAACTCATTGTAACCCGTACACTTGACCTAAAAATCATTGAAAAATCTATTATTAATCGTACTTAAGTTAATTCGTACCAAAAAAAATCGTACCTAAGTTAATCTTATGAACAACCTCTGCGAAAAAAATCCATCATAATTATATTCCGGTGGATGAGTTTCGGTTTTCTCATCCTTGTTCCATTTTAGCATATTTTCCGTCTAGGATTAGGATAAAGTGCTTTTTTCTTAGATACATTAATATATATTTAACACAAGATTTCCCTAATAAGTTGCTCTTATAGCTCAGTTGGTTAGAGCACCCGTTTAGTAAGCGGGAGGTCTTGAGTTCAACTCTCAATAAGAGCATTTTGAATATCTTTTATTTTTTCGAAATGGCACATTTTAAACTAGAGAAACAACCACCTAATGACTTGAGATGATGGATAAAGCATGTTCCATCTTCTCCTTGGCCCAAGATACCCAACCACAAGTTACAGTAAATGCCAGGAAAGAATTCAAAATCTACAATGCAAACGAAATTGATGAATCCATTTCCAGATAACAGAATCTAGTAAAGTAAAATTCTTACAAAAGTGTTTTCAGAAGCCATCCAAGGCGATTGGCATACCAACATCGAAGAAGCCTGCACTACAGGCAAAAGACTACTTCTGCCATACACTAAACGTGAGAACAAAGAAATGTATGCTTTTCTTGTCCAGTTAGGTAGTCTTCTAAAGTTCCTTTTCTGATGTTAAAGGAATATATAAGCTTTGCTTTCCTCATCTAACCCTACTTAAGTCAAGGCAGATTTCCATCCTGTCCTCCTTGACCCTTGCCTTCAAAATCAACACTTCTTCAATGTTTTATTATTCTTGGTGAGCATATATAGGCCGAGAAAAGCACAGCAACCAAGGACGTTAGGTATGTACCTGAAAATTACAATAGTTAAGATAGGGGTGATTAATTATTTCAAACTCATACAATGGTATCAAGTAGTCCAGTTTCATCTTCATGCTTTTTAGATGCCACAGTAACTAGGTTCTATACTTATACATGAACAAATGAGAAGACAATCAATATTAATTTTCATAACTAAGCAACTTGTCATGAAAGAAGCAAGTAGTGATGAACAAAAGCATGCTTATTCATTCTCCTAGTACCAATTACTGCATAGTAATCACATCTCTTGTAGCCATAAATAGGCTATCTTGAAGTTAAAAGTAGAAGGATATGGGAAAATGAACCTCTACCGTATTATCGCAGAAAAAAGCCCTTGGAGGTGGTTCAGAAGATATATTTCTCACCAAATGAGCATTACAAGTGATGATCACTACGAAGGAGGGTTTGAATATGCAGCAGCAGTTGCAGCAGCTGCATTTGCCATCACTATGCTTGATTCAGCAACCCGGGATGAGGAGTTACATAATGTAGGAGGCCTTGAACCTTACCTGGAAAGAATCAAAAGCCAAAATGACGTAATTTTTCAAACAGCAAAAGCAGAAAGCTTATCAGGTGCATGTCATCACTATTTACTTTCTGATATTCTGAAATTACAATTCTACCCAACTGATAAAGCTATCTGCAGTAGATGAAGACAAAACAGAGAAGGAAAATGATCAAGGAAACGAGATGCCTGAGAAGATCATTCACCCTGTTCCATCATCAAGACGGAGAGCAAGGTTTGCTGTTAACAGCAAAGACTTCGAAGAAATTGGAACCATGGAACCAAAAATTGACTTACAAAAACCAAGTTTTCCACCATCTTCCCCGCCTCACCCGCCTATTAAGCGGAGACCGACGTTTGCTCTCAGCATCAAGGACTTTGAAGAAATTGGAAGCATGAAGCCAAAAACTGACATACAAAAACCAAGTTTCCCACCATCTCCCCCACATGTTCCATCAACAAGGAGGAGACCAGCATTTTCTCTTAGCAGTAATAATTTTGAAGATATTGACACACAAAAACCCATGTACCCACCACCTCCCCCGCCTCCGTTTCCACCACTGCACTCACAGCCAGTTTCAAAACCAATAGAAATGCATAAACGAAGATATCAGGAATCTGAAGCTGACGTTTGGGAAAGAGCTGAGATGGAAAAGATAAAAAACCGGTACTTTCTGTACTCTTCCCGGATACATAAACTATCAACAAGTAGTGAAGTCATTAATTTTCTAAAAACGGTAATCTAATAATAATGGGAAGTGTAGGTATGAAGAACTGCACTTGACAATTCTGGAGTGGGAGGACAGGAGAAAAAGGAAAGCCAAAGGAAAACTGGCTAAAACAGAGGTCTGTTCCAAGTTTTCTTATTGCAAACATGTTTACCATGCTATATAGATTAGCAGGTTTCATACAAATGTTGTAATGTATTCAACTGAAAAACATGCAGGGTGATTCGGGTAGGAAACGAGCCAAAGCCTTGCAATCTTACCAAGACGACATAGAAAGGATAAGAAAAATAACTGAAGGAGCAAGAGCCCAGGCAAAAGAGAAGCAAAGAAATGAAGAGTTGAAGGTAAAAGCAAAGGCAGATAAGTACCGAGCAACTGGAGAGCCTCCAACAACATGTCTGTGTTTCTGAGTATGGCAGCCCCAACTCTGTGTGCAACAAGAAAATATTCTTTTCAACTGCACCTAAACCATGGATTATTAGAAGAAAATGCTGATACATCATACATAAGAGAGCCTTTGCACTATATGGAATTCAACATTCCATATGAAAGACAGCTTCTTTTTAAGAAAATTGTTTGGAGTAAATATTCAGAAGGTCTGTAAGTAATTGTTTCTAGTCAATAAAAACACACGGGAAACTTGAATATATTTTCTACTCTTAGCTGATTCTCAAATGAAGAACAAGTTGAACATCAGCATGTAAGAAAAAGGATACCATAAATCTTGAAGCAGAATGAGCAAGCAGATGAAATAGACTGACCCATCGCAGTACTATTGTGAAAGTCCAGCAGAGTTGTATCAGAAAGTGATGAAACAAACTTAGAAACAACTCCAAGCATATTATTGTTCTAGCACAGGGTACACCAGAAAAATCGACACACATGTAAACATTAATCCATCAAGCACCAAGCCACCAACCAAAGATGAATAACTCATGAGACCAATCAATATGAGTAACATTTCATTTTATTTGAATCAGCACATACAAACCCAAAGACTGAAATATGACAAAATAAACCCTACCAAACATGAATCTACACCCATAAGATCTGTGAAGCGAAAACAGTCGAATCAACATGATAGTTCTACAAGGCATTTTACAAACTGAGATTCATAACAGCTGATCTCCCGCTCTCAGCTGGTAATTTCTCTCACAAGCCAGCGCAATGTCGGGTATGAGAAATACAACACCAAGACAGATGGGAGAGCCAGAAGTATAGTAACAAGCATGTAGAGAACCAAGATGGCAAAACTTCCAGGTAGAGCCAAAAACACTATAGCCAACAAAACAACAATGAGAGGAAACTTCGCAGTGAATCGAATGAAGTAATCAATCGACTTCTGGAGCGAGAATTGGGGCCTTTCCACATTGACATTGTTGTTTCCAGCACGCCCTTCCTGGTTACCACTTGATCCAACTCTGCCTGAAGCTCTCAATGATCCATTGCTAGTAGCTTGATTTCCAAGAAGCAAACCTCTAGTTGGCGATGAATTCCACTGATTCTCGCTACCTCGAACAGGGAAAGATTTGGTCCTTTCGCCGTTCAAGCTCTCGACCATCCACAGGAGGAAGTAATTTTTACAAGGAAACTTGAGATTTCCTTTGTAGACGAATCGCAAGGAGAGCAGATTGCACCATGGACAGGAAACGAAGAATGGAACCTTGAATTTCTGCGAAGGTAGTCGAAGAACGGCCCATTGGAGTCCGAGGACGCAATTGTGGCAAAGAGTGTGGCCACACCAGAGAACATAAGGAACATTCTCGACCATATTGAAGGATTCCCAGCATATAGGGCACTCCAATCCTTCATCTCTGCTTGCAGTTGATCCTGCATCGTCGTCTGAAAACTCCGAAGTGTACATATTCGGCTCCGTGGAGCTTTTCCTGAGTCTGATCTTCGAGAACGAATTCGACAAACTCCACATTCTGATTGAAACACGAAAACGAAATCAGCAAAACTAACAATTTCTTAAAAAAACACCAGATCTTCGTCAATCACAAGATCCTCTACGGATTTCGCCGAAATTTGAAATCAAACAGAACAAAACGGTAGTCCGATTAATCAAGAAAACAGTGATAGCCTATAAAAGTTATAGGGTTTGAGAGGCGGTGAATAAACCTGAGGGATGTTGGTGTTGCAGATGAATTTGGAGAGAGGGGAAGAAGAAGAAGAAGAAGAAGGGGGGAGTCTCTCTCTTCCACTCACTCAGACCACTCTCTCTGCCGGAAACAACGTACAATGGATCCCCATTTTACGGTCGTTGATCAACCCCAACCTAATCAAACGGCGTCGTATTGTCTGCTATGGCGGCTTTGTTTAGACAGTCCATGATGTCATCTTACAATCGGGAATGTAATGGATATTGTTTTTGATTATTCACTAATCATCGTTTATTTGATACTGTATCCGCCCTCATTTGTGCAAACACCATGGCCCTTACTAAATAAAGCCCGGGCGTTTTACTAAATAACGTCCGGCACCTCGCGTATCGCGAGGGAGCATCACCTCGCAGAACGCGAGGGACGTAGAGAAAAAATCTTACTTCTGCTTATTTTTATATTTTACCGTCGCTTTTTTTTACTCTCTCAAAAACGTACTTCATCTTCTTCTTTTCAACACAAATCTTCAATTAAGGTATGTTTCTTCTTCCCTTATGCTTTCTAATGTTGATTTTAGATGAATATATGTTGTTAGTATATGAAATTGCATATTATATGATGTTTTGATATTGAATGTTGATTTAGAAATGGTTGTATATAGTATTAGGTTGTTTGGAATGGATGAAAGATGATGATTTTGTATTATGGTTGATGAGTGGATGTTTTTTTTATGTTGAATAGGTTGAAATTCATTAGGGTTAGAGTTTTTTATCAGGGTTTACATTTTATTTAGGGTTTTGATGTTTATTTGGTAATTTACTTAAATTGATAGGTTTTTTAGTTAAAATATTGAATTTATGTTGAATTTGTGTTGAAATGTCGACGGAAACTGACCGGAATGTATGAGATGACCGGAGAAGAAAGTGTGAAATCACGCGTCACGCGTGATGTCACATCTCGCAGAACGCGAGTGTCATGCCCTCGCAGAATGCGAGGAATTTCCAGTTATGGCAATTTTCCCTTCTGCAGAACATGTGTATTCTGCACATTTTGTTTTCTGTGTTTTTTTCTGCATTCGTTTATTTATTGATTTTACTTTGTATTGTTTTAGGCAATGTATCGTCCTGGTCGTTCAACTCGTCGGAGAAACCGAGACATTGTGAGGGAAGAACCCCCGGTTGAAAAACCAAAAGGGAAAGGGAAAGCAAAGAAGACAACACCCGTAGAGCTCTTCCCCGAGGGACTCCCCGACGTTGATGAACGCCCCAATTTGTCCCAAGACAGTTATTCATCTGGACAACCGGGTAGTTGGGACTCATACCAAGGTGGCTGGGACCTTATTTCCCAAGATAGTTATTCATGTGGACAACCGGGTAGCTGAGACCATTTTTTCCCACAGGCTGCACTAGTGGAAGTCGGACAGGGGTGGGCTGGACAAAGTTGGGGCGGTGGACAGGGGTGGGCTGGACAGAGTTGGGGCGGTGGACAGGGGTGGGCTGGACAAAGTTGGGGCGGTGGACATGGTGAGGGAAGTGGACAAGCTTGTTCTTCTTCTTACAATCAACAACCAGAACCGATGGAAGAAGAAAACGATGATGAAGTTAGGGATCAAGAAGAGGAAGAACATGAAGAAGAAGAAGACGATGATGATGAAGAAGAAGAAGAAGAAGAAGAAAAAGAAGTGGTCGTGAAAACAAAAAGGAAGAGGAAGTCAATGAAGAACGAGCCAAGATATGATCCTGAGCTCACTCATAGCGTACCTGGAGGTCCAGAAGATCCCGAGTTGCTTAAGGGATTTGAAGCACATGTGGCTCACCACATCCAAAAAGGGACTGTAAGTCTTGTTTTTTTTAATTTTTTTTCCAGTATAATCCAGTTTGCACAGTTTCTGCAGTCTCTGCAGAAACTGTGCATTTTCTCGCAGAACGCAAGATGGGACCCCTCGCAGAACGCGAGTGTATGCAACCTCGCAGAACGCGAGAAAATGCACATAATATGTATTTTATGTCTGCATTTTTAACTAATTTTTTTCTAATCTATATAATATGTATTTTTTTACTGCAGATCAAAGGTTCGATGAAGCCACAACAAAGGACAAAACAGAGCAGTGATTGGCCATTAGACGACAATGAATGGTCTGAGATTCCCGGTGCAGTTGGATTGTCAAATGTCCCCAGAATGATGTACGACGAAATCGACTTCCCGTTGATTGAAGCGTTCATCGAAAGATGGCAACCAGAGACAAATTCATTCCACCTCTCTTGTGGTGAGATTACTATTGGCCTTCTTGATGTGTATAAGATATTAGGCCTTGCTATAGATGGGAAAGCTATGACACCAAGTAAGAAATTGGGTGCCAAGTTTAGTCATGAAGAAATTATAAAATACTATGCAAGGTGGGGGGCGGAAATTTTTGGAATAGATTATGCCACGTGCGATTCTGGGAGGGTGAAAGCCGATTTTTTTAGAAGTCATTGTCAAACCCTTTCTGCAGAACGAAAGGGATTAGGTTGAGTGTTGTATACTGCTGCCTCGATCTTATTTCCCGACAAGTCAAGGAACTTGATTCGGCTTAGATATGGGCCTTTTGTGAAATCCTATGACAAGGCTTCGAAAATGTCGTGGGGCTCGGCTGCTTTGGCACATCTGTATAGGCAGCTGGGGGTATGCACACGCCAGAACTGTGCCCAGATGTATTTTTGTTACACTTTGTTGCAGGTATTTTACTTTCTAAGCATTTAATTTACCTACTTATTTATGTTTTCATATTTAACGTAATTTATATTTCCTAGGCATGGATCTACAACTATTTCCCACAGTTTCGACCTACTGAACGTCCTCGGTGGACGGAAGAACAACCATGGGTTTACCGTTGGATGCCTAAGAATTTAAAGCTGAAGAAGGGGCAAGTCGGAAGGGACTATAGAGGCGCGCTCGATATTATGTTACCGGAGATGGTAATTATCTAATTCTTTTTTTATTCATCTGCATTAGGTTGTGTTAAGTTTTTGCATTTGGTGCATATTCAACAACTTCTGCAGAAATGGACCTCATAGTAGAAAATGGGGATTTCCTCGCAGAACGCGAGAATATGCTCATTTTGGTGCATATTCAATGATCTTTTGTTAGCAATTTCTTTAATTTTCTGCATTTTCTGTCTGTTTTTAGATATGTTGGAACCCGTATGGAGCGGTAGACTTCTCCAATCCTGAGCTCGCTCCCGCTCTATTTCACGGGGTGCTATCGTGCTGCGACGTCACTGAACCACACATGCCGGATCGGTGTCCGAGGCAATTTAGGCGAATGCAACGTATTCCTAGGTCAGTCATCGAGCCGCTCAAAGCTCATAGGCTAGCCAACATTAGGTGTTACAATGTTTTTTATGACGCCAACCAATGGCTTTGGGAGGCAAGAGATGTTCACTCCATCTCTCTTGATGAAAAGGGGCCAGTTGCCTATGTACCACATGAATGCTCCGAGGATTACATGGATTGGTACATCAAGAGGACACATAGGTATATCTGTCCTGCAGTCCCCGGGATGATTAGTCATGAACAGGTAAATCTTGCATTAGTCTTTGTTTGTCTATAATATGAATATAACTTATTTTTTTACATGCTTTTACGTGATTGGTCGGGTCTACAATGACATGGATCGATATCGGTATGCAACTCAAGATCAATTTCCTTCATATCACGCTCAAATGCTACTATCTCTTCAAGATCTCGCTCCCTTCCGACCACAACAAGATTAGCCTTAAGTTGGATTGTTTGAATTTCCTTAAGTTGATGGATAATTTTCGATTGGGTTTTGGTTTGTTTATGTTTTTGGATTGCTTTGTTTGTTGGATTGTTTGAATTTGTTTGTTTGATTAGTTGTTGGATAATTTTGTTGGTTTCCTTACATGGTTTATTTTAGTGCATCATCTCGCAGAATGCGAGGTTAGTGCACCTCGCAGAACGCGAGTAGATCCATAGTCAACCTCTCGCTCTCAGTGAAGATGCACGGTCTCTGGCACGGTTTGTGTCGCTCGCGTAACGCGCAAGACACGCACCTCGTAGAACGCGAGATATTGCATTCATTCCAAATTGTCCATTACATGAGTTCCTGTTTTGCAGAAGAGAAATAACTATGCTCCAGTTCAACATTACATTACAAATTCAGCGAATAAAACATAAATCCAACTACGTTAAGCTATAGGTGGCACATCGATGTGCCACAAGATCGTGCAAATAATGAGCATCATATTGCGTGTTTCACCACCAAGGAGTAAACACAGGAGGTAATGAGCACTTATCTTGAAGACGCAACTACAATAAAACAACAACGTTAGGAAGTTGCATATTAGTAAGTAATTCAAAAGAAGATTAGAAACTTACCGGAACAAAATGTTTCTCCCTCTCAATATAAAATAAGCAGATCGTGGAAAGTGTGCACCCTGGTCCCCACCAAGTAGGAAGTTGTAGAGGAAGGAATGTGTAGTTAGCATTTTTTCCCACAGTTACGAACACGCGTTGTATGTGGATGCCACAAGACATCCCATTTTCGGGGTTGCTAGCCAATGATCTTCTGGAGCCCTTCCAATTCCTTCCCATGTAAGTTGGTATAGGACGCTCTCCAAAGTTGGTTGTTCTTGAGGTCCAATCCATGTTCCTTCAACTAGATGCCAAATATCCTTCACCTTAGCTATCATCAAATCTCTTACTTCCCTCCATAAGTGTTGGTTCTCCTCCGTCTCATACGCTATTGATCTATATCCACAATTTCCATCTCCATTTACTTCAAACCAACCATTCACATAGATGCGCATTGACGCAGGTATCTGAAGCTTGTACTTGCCAATCGCCTTAATCTTTGGTTTCTTGAATGTTTCAGAATTAGAAGCATTTCTTTGCTTCTTTGGAGGTGTTTCTTCCAAAGCTCTAGCATCCATCTCAGCATTAGTGTGCTCCCATGCAGACGGTCTTCTTTGCGTTGACCTTGGTTGTTTGTTAGGAGCTCCGATTGGACGACCCCCGATGTGCTTTGAAATAGCCGGCTCTTTTAGAAGAGTATTTACTCTCCCAATGTCTAAAACAGTTTGTGCACACTTCTCTTGATCATGGGGGCACAAGTTCGGAAACGTTTCCTCATAGAAACTCTGAAAAAGACGTCTTGCCACCTTACTCTTAACTTCGAGTACGCCGGGAACATCAACTTCTTTCTAACGTAGTTCAATACGGTTGGATAAGCTCCCCATTCAATCTCAAGTGTCTTCAACCTTTTGTTGTAACCTTCTTCAGTGGTTTGGATGAACACGTCATAATAATCATTAGAAATATGAACCCCCAATGCTTGTGTGCCCATAGCTATCTTGCCTCTCGCCTCTATGTTCTTCCTTACATGTTGTCTACATAAGAGAAACTTTGCATTTGGCCATATTTAGCATGCCTAAGAAATGTGAACAAGTTGAAATAAGTGAACAACTTTCTGCAGTGTTTCAAAAACGCATGCCTAAGAAATGTGGTGATCCAGGCATATTTAGCATTCCATGTGTGATTGGTGAAACTAAATTTGACAAAGCCATGCTAGATTTAGGTGCATCAATCAATGTTTTGCCTTACTCTTTGAATGAATCACTAGGCTTAGGACCTTTGCATAAAACATGAAATGTTATTCAACTTGCTGATAGGTCTACTGTATACCCGAAGGGGGTTGTTGAGGATGTTCTTGTTATGGTTGGTGATCTGATTTTTCCTGCTGATTTCTTTGTGTTGGATATGGAGCATGCTAATAATGTCACACCTATACTGTTAGGTAGACCATTTATGAAAACTGCACAAACGAAAATTGATGTTAATAGTGAGACTCTCTCTATGGAGTTTGATGGGGATAAGGTAGAATATAATATATATGATATGGATCTCATTGATAAGAATTCTCTATGTGCTATTGATGTGATTAATCCTACTTGTAAGGATGAATTACAACCTGTTTTAGAGAATATCTTAGAGCCCCCAAAAGTAGATGCTGTTTTATCTACTAACATGCAGGAGTGTCAGGCTAAGCCAGAGCCTAAAGGTAAGCTCTCTTCACATCCTTTGGGCAATCGCCCTCCATTACTGACCTCGCCAGGCGAGATACCATTGATGTCTAGTGTGTAGGCACTTGACATTGAGCTGAAACAGCCGCCTGATATGGTCAAGGAGGAGAAAGTGAATGAAACCACCTTCATTGCTAAAGACAAGGTGAACAAGGTAAGAGGGACGAGATTCAAGGCGTTCCATGAGTGGTTCAAGAGAGAATTCAGACAAGAGACGGTTTTCACAAAGCCAAATGGCGTTAGTTAAATCTCTTGAGTTTCATGTTGAGCCACGACATAAAATAAGGCGCTACTCGGGAGGCAACCCGAGGTTTGAGTTTGTTTTTGTTCGGTTTAATTTTCTTTTTAGTTTTTCTATGGACAGGAGGAAATCACCGAAGCTTAGGGTCCGCTACAGTCAGTAGCCAATCTCGCTGTAAGTCTTCTCTCCAGTCCGTAAAAAAAAAAAAAAAAAAATCCGAAAAAAAAATATATCGGATTAAAAAAATAGAGTGCAGAAAAAAAAAGAAAAAAAATATGAGAGAAAAGAAAGTAAGGAGTTGTATTACATCAAGTTCGGTTTCATTAGTACTATCATTCTAGATCTACATTCGTTGGAGCTTAGCTTGTTGGTGACCATGTTCTTTGCAAGGAGTTGATTTATTTGGGTCACCTTCTACATTGGAGGTATTCTTTCTTTTGCTTTAGATGAGCTATGCATTATTGGATTACATTTAGTGCTCATCTAGTTTCTCATTCTACCACACTTTGAGTTTTATTGGAGGAAGGTCATCCGACCTTGTATGTGAGTCTTCTGTCTCTTTCCCTGGGTTCGTTTTTATGTCTTCCATTTCATTGAGGGCAATTCAATGTTTAAGTATGGGGGAGGAGAATGTATTCACATGTAATTATTTGGGTGTTGGTTGTATCTGCATGAGCTTATTGAATATATATATATTGTATGAAAAAGCCACAAAAATTGAAAAAAGGCATACAAAATCCTTGGATAGCAAGATCTATGCAATAAGAAGGTGGCTTGACCGGCATTAGGCTGGGGTAAAAATAAGTCTTGAGTGATGTGAGTATTGTGAGCCTGGAACAATTATTGAGTGGTTGGGATGAAAACCCGAAAGGGCGCCCAAGCAAGATGAGTGTTAAAAAAAATTTGAGTGTTTTAGGATCTTTATCATCTTGGCGTATGGAGACATAAGAAGGAGGCGTATAGAAGGATTCGGGTAGGCCACTTGGAGGAATAAGGTGTAGTTCTGGGTATGTGCTTATTATATCACATTGTTCTTGATTGTTGTTGTTGTGTTTTGGAGGAGCTTATTGGTTATGTAATCACTAGGAGATATTCTTGTACTTCCTGAGACTTTGAGTATTTTATTGTATGGGTAGCTTTTCTGTAAGTTACTCGGGACGAGTAAAAGTCTAAGTATGGGGGTATTTGATACGCTGCACTTTGTATAGCGTAACTAGGGGTTATTACATTGGATTAGGAGTATTATTATATGTGTTTCGAGTCATTATTATGTTCTGAGATATTTATTAAGAAGTGAAGAAATTGAGATCAGAACCGAAGAAGATTGAAGACTTGAAGAAATCACCGACGACGATCGCCATGGATCAGCGGCGATCGCGGTGGAGCAACAGAGAGGAGCCGAAGGATTTAATTAAATCCGCGACCGCGGATTAATAGCGGCGATCGCGGATGTATTGCTGAAGTGCTGCTTGTTTGCCCGCGTGAAGAGAAGCAAGCAGATGGGCCGTGATTTCTGCTGGCCCATTTAATGAAGAAGCAGATGGGGCCCACATTGGAAACTTGCAGCCGTAATCAACTATTTGAAGCAAGCAGCTGCACAATTGGAAGCAAGAAGCTCAAATGAATTAGTTACCCGAGCACTTGACGATCGATTTATTTCCTTTTAGTTTGTTTGTTTGGTTTATTTTTCTTTTCTTTTATTTTATTATTTCGTTTAGGATATATCTTTTACCATATATTTTTAGGGTTAGTCTCTATTTAAGAACCCTAGTTCTTTCTTTCTTATCATCTTTTCCATCAGACAATTTAGTTCTGCAACCATGAGCAGGAACTAATCTCCATTGTTTTACCTAGCGGTTGAAACCTTCAGTTATTAAGTTGTGAGATTTCTAAACTCTTGTTCTTTTCCTATGGGTTTGTATTAATTCTCTTGTTCTTCATCTATTGATTTCTATTAGTTTTGCTAGCTTGATCACCTAGTTTGATTGATAGTTTTCTATTGCTAGACTAGGAATATACGGTGGAATTCCTTGTCATTGTAGCACTCATATCTGCATGATCTGGTAGTTGATTGCTTTTATGATAGAGAATTGATTGCATGTTAATACTTGACGGTTGTAAGTTATTGCATGCATCCTTATGATTCTTGTGCCCTTTGCTGCTATTTCATCTAATCTTGAGAGGTTTCCCTGATTGCTGAATAGTAAGTATTATCAGGACCGGTTGACCTACTGATATATTAAAGATTGGAATAAGAACATTCCCTAGGATTGATAAGAACTTGAGATAAATTATGATCAACTTGATTGACTGTTGTGTGGATACTTGCTAGGTGAAACCCCTTCTCATCATATTCTCACCCAAACCTTCTTTGCTTGATACTTGTTACTTTTGTGTTCCATACAATCAACCCCCCCCCCCCTTTTGTTACTTGTTACTAGTTGATATTTCACTTGACTGCATTGATTTGGTGTTTTGATTCCCTTGGGCCCGACCTCTACTTACTTGCTATACTCTAGTTAGTGTTTAGGGTTTTCTTTGATTTGGCACTACGACTTTAGCCACATCAGTTAGCAAGCTGTGAATCAAACGCATCATAGCTTGATGACACTTCATATGTACATGGCAATTCATAAGTAGATGGCACGAGCAATTCATATGTAGATGGCACGGGCAATTCATATGTAGATGGTTGATGATAATCACCAAAGTCAATCCCTAAATCAAATGACGGTGGCGAACATGGCCTTGTATTCCGCAAGGGGTAGGTGTAGTCATTCAACTGGATTGCATTCAATCCAGTGAACAAAGAAAAATTCACCTATGCACAATAAAGAGTTAATACTCTGTAATTTGCACTTTCTCGCGTTTTGCGAGGGAGGCACCACTCGCGTTACGCGAGGTGCTCCATCTCGCAGAACACGAGAAAGTGCTAAGGTTCAAACACTGTGAAACGAGGTCATTTAACATAAACATGAACAAATGTAAATTTTCTACAGTAAAAACCCTAAAAACATAAACCCTAAACAAAATAAGGTTGAAGAACAAAACTTTTGGACATTATATGCAAAAGTCATCTCTTCAACACTTACTATTACTACATTTAACATGAAATACAACATAATAACTTCATTTTAGCTCTTAATGGTGCAAAACAAATTAAAATTCAAAAATTAAGTAAGAACATTACCTCATTTGCATGGTAACTTGATGAACCACCATCTTCATTCCTTCCTTTGTTGAATTCCTCTTCATCTTCCATTGTTTTAGGTGTTTTTAGAGTGTTTTGAAGTTTGAAGGTTTTGAAAATGAGTTTTAATGGAGGGTGAAAGAGGTGAAAGATGATAAAAAGAGGTGTTAGGGTAGGGTTAATAAGTGTTACGGTTTACTTAAAATAAGGGGGTAGTTATTATAGTTAGGTGGGGACAAGACATCTATTAATGGTGCACAACAACGTCTTTCTGACATGCACTACTCGCGTTACGCGAGGTCGAGACACTCGCGTTCTGCGAGGTCACGTACACTCGCGGAACGCGAGATTAACGTCTAAAAAATTACCCTAATTTTTTGCTAATCTCGCGTTCCGCGAGGGTACGTGACCTCGCAGAACGCGAGTGGCCAGACGGTGTTTGGTAAAGGCACCGGGGTGTATATAGCATCCGTGAATAATTACCTATCAAAAGAGTGTTTGCTACACAAGGAATGTGATTATGTCATTCATGTAGACTCTTTTTTTTTTGTTCAAATCATTCATCTAGACTCTAGTAGTAGTGTACTAGTGTGAATATGTGATGTTGATCTAGTGGTAGAATGTTATGGCTCATAATTTGACTATTCGACGATGTCAATGGGGCGGGAACTTTCATTTTCAGTTGAGATTCCCGCCACGAAGTGCAGAATTTAAATGAGAAAAGAAAATATTGTATTTTATGTGCGGGGACGGGGAATAGAGTTGGTCTACGTCCTGTCTTAAAAGGAAATTCGCGGGAATCTTAAAACAATGGATAATTTTCTCATAAATTTCTGACATAATATCTTAAACACTTTTTACAGATTTTTTTTAAATCTTTAAACCCTTTATATGGTACAAATACTTATATACGTGCGCATTAACACGAAAGTAAGAACTTTACAAAAAAGAGATTTCTGACGGTGGAAACCTAATAACGAGTACAAGGATTAAGTAAATTTTAGAATCATAAGTTTAGAAATGAATGAAGTTTAGGACGCTAAAAGGCGGGAATCGAATTATAGTCTCAATTGTCTTTCTTATACTCCTCCAATTTAGTCATTACTCCCTTTTGTCATTTTTTAATCCATCTTCAAGTTTTCGCATCAACTACCGTTGCTGAGCTCAATAGAGAACAACCATAAAACATTTGTGAAACTTGGTTCTTTTTGTAAGATGGTAGGGAGATGTCCTTTTGGGCCCAACTGTCAAGCACAACACATAAGTCTAACAATGTTTCATGTAATTGCTCCCAGTGTCGGTCCTAATCTCCCGAAGGCCATAGGACAAAACAAAATTAAGGACCCTAATATAATCTAACACTTAACATTTTTGAGAAACAAAAATATTGTCTTAGATACGAAAAAGATATTTCAAACACATTGATCATAAGAGATATGATCGTATGAGGACACTCCCTCTGACGAGGACATGCGAATATGATAACAACCGTCACATAATCTTTATCACACGACCAGAATTAGAAGCACTTTTTTAGATACGAGTATTTTGGGAAATTTCACCCTTTAGGTATTTTCCACGCTCTCTCCAGTAGACCTTCTATGGAGATTTCTCGATCTCTCTCACGCAACTCCTCGCTGGCCTTCCAACATTGTTTTCCTCCCGGCATTACCTTCCTCTCGATTCCGTTCGCCTTCCTCCTGGCTTCTTTTCGCCTCGCTAATCTACTCACACAAACTCTAATTTACCTATAACTAAACAAAATTAAATTGAAAAGTCTTTTATGTAAAAGAAGAAGAAGAAGAAGAAGCATACAGAGTTACAGAGAGTCATTTGCTAATGGCGGAAATGAACGATTCCATGTCTCTTGATGTTGAGACTATTGTTTGTAGCAAAAGAAACTACGTGTAGGAACTTAAACAAGATGTAGGTTTTCGATCAAACAATACGGTATCAATATCTACTCTCAAGAACAAGGTATAACAATGGTGAAAATTCTTAGCTTGTACAATTACTTAGGGGGTTCGAACTTGATTACAATGAAGGGAAGCCCTTTACATATACGCAAACCCTAATTCTATCTATACGGAAAGAATCTTTTTTTTTTTCTTATATCTTAAATTTAATATAAACTAGGTAAAGATATATTCTTTTAATAATATTTACTTATTTCTTTACCATTTACATGAATAGAATAATAAACAACTAATATGGAAGGCAATAATACTCGGCTGACCATCCTTCTACTCGATCACGCTCCTCGTCGACATGCTCTTCTTCTCTGCGCGTAGCTCAACGAACGTGTTGCCTTCTAGTAGTATTTTTAGGCATGAAAAACTATCTACCTCGGTGAAAAGGTTATTTCCTGTTTCTTACCAATTCTTTTGTGTTGTTATCAGCTCATTAATCAATTCAAAATCAGTATTCAGATTTGTTTTATGTGCTTCTGATATGAACTGTTGTAGATTATTGTTATACCAAATCTAATTAGTCTCGCCTTTCCTAGGTTGTTTAGCCGTTTGCTTCTGTTTCTGAAGGATGGAGCTTGTTGTGGATTGTAAATCTAGGAAATTAGAATTGTGAAAAGTGTTTGAATATCTTCTCTTTCTCTATGTAGCCTACATTGTGAGTTTTGTATTACAAATCAAACCATGGTCCACAACTTTGCAGCTAGCTGTGTTTACTTAATTGGATTTTTTATGTTGTGCAAACCTTCATGTCAAAGATTTGTTGTGAGAACATCAAGAAAGGTTGAAGATATCTCTAAAATGGCTGCCAAAACAAAGCAAGACGTTTCAGAAAAGGTGAAGGATGGTTTGAAAAACTTTGAGTAATTAAAGGATCATTAATCTTCACAAAAGATATACAAGACATATTGCCACCCGTGATGTTAATGGTTACCGCCAGTGTTTTAAAAATCGGCCTAGGGTATGGCGCTACCCTAACCTATGTCAGGAGTTTTTATTCTAAAAATCGGCCTAGGCGCCGCCATTTGTTGTAATCGAATTTTTGGAATTTTTGTTCTAAAACTCCGCCGATTAATGGTCTGTAATCGGATCCAAGGCGTTTCACAACCCTAAGTCAGAAGTTTTTATTTCTACTATTTACCCCGATTCAAAATATTGCTTCTGTTCTTGAACATGGCGTTGTTGGGCTTAGACTTTCGGCTTCCTCCTGCATCAACGACCTCCTATTCTGGCTTCCTCCTATCTTTTCCATCGTCGTTGTTGTGCTGAAACTTCCGGATTCAATACAAGGTATGAAACAACCCTCGTTTTGTTGTTGATGTTGCGTTGCGTCGATTTTTGTTGTTATTTGCGTTGCTGATGTTGAATTTCGGCGAGTTGTTGATGTTGTGTTGCTGATGTTGCGTTGAGTCGATTTTGTTTGTGCTGAGTAAAGTTATTGAATTGCTATTGTGTTGAGTTCTTGTTTGTTTGTGCTGAGTTGTTGTTGAATTGTGTTGTGTTGCAGTTTCTTCCAGGCAGTACTCAACAATATCAGCAACTGTATTAGAGATGGCACATGTTTTGACAGCATTGAAGCATGGATTCAATGGATTAACGGATCATATGGCAGCTGCATTACAGGATTCAACCTTAGATTCTCAGGTATCACTACTATACACTACTACAAAAAAGGCCTATTATAGCATGGAATATATCCCGGGCGTTCAACATGCGTTATATATTCTTTGGTTTTGAAAACAGTCATAGAATATGTTGGAACTGATTTTTGACTGGACTTCCGGGCACTTTTCTGGTGGACTGCGGTCACCGGTTGTGCCGGATTATGGGAGCGTTGGCTTCGTCTCCGCGAGCACTACGCCGTTGTGTACTCACACATCAAAATCGGATTCCGTTTGAATGAGAAATGAAGGCTCAAAGTTGGTTGCTTGACTAAGTTCAAAGAACAAATTGGAGCTGAATTTTCTTACATCAAAATTGGGGTGGGAATATGAAGGGTTTATATACCCCAAACCCCATACCCTTGGTAAGCCCTTGGGAGAGGTATGGAGAGAGGACACGGGGGGCCCTCGCGCGGTCCGTCCGTCCGTCCGGTCCTGGTCCGTGGTTCGTGGTCCGTGGTGTGGTCTTGTCGAATGGGCCGTAGGCCCAAGCAGCAGCAGCTTAGCTTCACAGATTTCTGATTCTGTATTTACAGATTGCAGAATCTGTGTTTTACAGTTCGCAGAAATTCAGTTCTGTTTTACAGATTCGTGATTTCTGGAACTTTTACAGTTCGCAGGAATTCAGATCTGTTTTACAGATTCGTGATTTCTGGAATTTTTACAGTTCGCAGAAATTCAGTTCTGTTTTACAGATTCGTGATTTCTGGAATTTTTACAGTTCGCAGAAATTCAGTTCTGTTTTACAGATTCGTGATTTCTGGAATTTTTTACAGTTCACAGAAATTCAGTTCTGTTTTACAGATTCGTGATTTTCTGGAATTTTCACTGGTTTACAGATTCTGTGTTTACAGATTCGTAAATTACTGGTTCTGAGTTTAACAGATTCGCAGATTCTGGTTCTGTAATTTTTACAGTTCGCAGATTCTGGTTCTGTAATTTTTACAGTTCGCAGATTGCTGGTTTCTGCATTAACAGATTCACAGATTCTGGTTCTGTAATTTTTACAGTTCGCAGATTTCTGGTTTCTGCGTTTACAGTTCTGCAGAACTGTGTTTTTTCAGAATTTTGAAATCTGTTTTGCAGAGTTACTTCTAAGTCATACTAATATTTGTTTGTTTCATTGAACAGATACAATGACTAACGGAGATGAGAAAACTGCTGCTGACGCAGGAAAGGTCACTGGGTCGCCCCGAATTCAGTTTGGGACTGTGCCTCTCGATCAGGCTCAGATACTTGATAGGGATCAAGTTCATAACAGTCCGGGTCATGAGAGTCCGATCAAGGAAACCCCCCCGGTTGTCCAAGTGGATCTGCCACCAGTGCCTATTCATTCGGCTGAACCGAGTCATCCGGCTGAAACGAGTCATCTGGCTCAACCTCCTCATCCGGGTCAAATGAGCCATCCGGTTCAAATGAGTTATCCGGGTCAAACAAGTCACCCAGGTCAAAAGAGTCATCCAATGGATCTGCCTGATGTTCAGTTGCCTCATCTGTATGTTCCCCACAGACCGTATGTGACAACTATGCCGAACACAATCCATGCTGGGATCCTACCCGAAAAATTTGACGGGAAAGGGTTCAAAATATGGTCTCAGAAGATGGAGTTCTTTCTGAGTATGTTGGGTTTGGACAGGTTCTTGAAGGAGGGGAAACCTAGGTTCTTCCCACATGACACTGATGCCCTATCTGATTGGGCGAAAGGGGACTATGCATGCAGAGGGTATCTTACTCATCGCATGATTGACTCGCTGTACAAGGTCTATTGTAACCATAACACCGCTAAGGAATTGTGGGATACGTTGACAAAGAAGTACAAGACACAGGATGCTGGCTCAAAGAAAGCGGCAGTAGCAAAGTTTCTGAACTACAAGATGGTAGATTCAAAGTCAGTCGTGGAACAGGTTGAAGAATTACAACTGATCGTCCATGAAGTGATCTCGGAAGGAATGACCATCTGTGAGGCTTTCCAGGTAGGTGCCATCATTGAGAAGCTTCCTCCATCCTGGGAGCAATTCAAGGTTTACTTGTTGCTGAAACAAAAGGCAATGAGGATTGAAGACTTGATCGTGAGGCTTCGGGTCGAGGAAAACAATAAGAGGGCCAATCAAGTTGGGCTCTCTAACAAGGCAAACCTGGCTGAGCATCGAGACAAGGGGAAGAACAAGAAGTTTCAACCTCAAAACACCACAAACTTCAAGAAGCAAGGAGCAAAGAAGTTCAGTGGAAAATGCCACAAGTGTGATAAGGTTGGTCACAAGGCAGACGAGTGTCGCAGCAAGCCCGACAACAGAAGAGACAAAGGGAAGAAGTCTCAAGCCAATTTAGCTGAAAACTCACTGACAGCAGACGACCTGTGTGCGGTGACTGAAGTGAATTTGGTTGGGAGCAACCCAAAGGAGTGGTGGTACGATACAGGTGCCACTAGACACATCTGCTCGGATAAGGGATTGTTTACCACTTATCAGAAAAGCCGAACAGAAGAGAAGCTCTTCATGGGAAACTCTGCGACATCCAAGGTTGAAGGTATTGGGAAGATCGTGCTCAAGATGACTTCTGAGAAGGAGCTGACTCTCAACAATGTGCTTCATGTGCCAAACATTCGAAAGAACCTGATCTCGGGGACTCTTCTCAATAAGAATGGGTTCTGTGTCAAGTTTGTGTCTGATAAGTTAGTTCTTTCTAAGAATGGGATTTATGTGGGGAAGGGTTATGTGAAGGATGGGCTGGTCAAAATGAATGTAATGACAGTCCTTCCCAAAAAGATTGTAACTGATGTTTCAGTGAATGAGAATAATCCTATTGCTTATGTCGTTGAGTCTTTTAATATTTGGCATGAAAGATTGGGACATGTTAATTATAAATCTATAAGTAGACTAATAAACATGAACATGATTCCAAAATGCAAAACAAGTAAAGACAAATGTGAAGTATGCGTACAAGCAAAACTCACAAAAACGCCATCACCCCATGTAGAAAGAACAACCGAACCTCTAGGACTAATTCACACTGATTTATGTGATTTAAAGTTCGTGCAAACTAGAGGCGGTAAGAAGTACTTTGTAACCTTCATAGATGATTGCACACGATATTGTTATGTATATCTGTTACATAGCAAAGATGAAACTTTGGAAAAGTTTAAAGAATACAAGTTGGAAGTTGAGAACCAACTTAGTAAAAAGATTAAAATGATCCGAAGTGATAGAGGAGGCGAGTATAGTGAACCATTTAATGCATTCTGTAGAGAACATGGAATCGTTCATCAAACTACTGCGCCTTACTCACCTGAATCTAACGGGGTTGCGGAACGAAAGAACCGAACTCTCAAAGAAATGATGAATGCAATGCTGCAAGAATCTGGGTTATCCCAGAACATGTGGGGGGAAGCGCTGCTAACCTCCAATTACATTCTCAACAAAATACCGCATAAGGTGACTGGAAAGACGCCTTATGAGTTGTGGAAAGGTAATGTACCTTCATACAAATACCTCAAAGTGTGGGGGTGCCTAGCAAAAGTGGCGGTACCACCCCCTAAGAAGGTCTCAATAGGACCAAAAACCATTGATTGTATCTTTATCGGGTATGCACACAATAGTAGTGCGTATCGTTTCTTGGTATACAAGTCTGATATACCAGACATACATGCAAATACAATAATGGAATCAAGAAATGCATCCTTCTTCGAAAACACGTTCCCGTGTAAGGATAAAGAGAATCCGAAACGGACTCGTGAAGAAGGCGAAGCAAGCACTTCTGTTCAACCAACAGAAGAGGACAATGATGAACCTAGACGTAGCAAAAGAGCTAGAAAGGAAAAATCATTTGGTCCTGATTTCGAAATGGCTTATCTTTTGGAAAATGAACCTAGAACATTCAAAGAAGCCATGTCAACACCAGATGCACCTGCTTGGAAGGAAGCGGTAAAAAGTGAAATCGACTCCATTATGCAGAATCATACATGGGAGTTAGCTGAGTTGCCATCCGGTTCGAAAGCTCTTGGGAGCAAATGGATTTTCAAAAGAAAATTAAAAACCGATGGCTCAATCGATAAGTACAAGGCTAGGCTTGTGGTGCAAGGATTTAGGCAAAAAGAAGGCTTGGATTTCTTTGACACCTACTCTCCAGTAACGAGAATAACTTCAATAAGAATGCTAATAGCCATTGCAGCTATATGCAATCTAGAAATACATCAAATGGATGTAAAAACAGCTTTTCTAAATGGAGAACTAGAAGAGGAAATTTATATGAAACAACCTGAGGGTTATGTTGTCCCTGGACAGGAACACAAAGTGTGTAGACTTGTGAAATCCTTGTATGGACTTAAGCAAGCTCCTAAGCAGTGGCACGAAAAATTTGACCAAGTAATGATGTCAAATGGTTTCAAAATAAATGAATGTGACAAGTGTATCTATGTCAAGGAAACTGCAAAAGGATACATTCTGTTGTGCCTATATGTAGATGACATACTCATCATAGGTAGCAACAATGACATGATCAAACAAACCAAGAACATGCTTAATGGAAAGTTTGACATGAAAGACTTGGGACTAGCGGATGTGATCTTAGGGATCAAAATATTTAGACATTCAGAAGGAATAGTCTTGTCTCAACAACATTACGCCGAGGCGGTACTTGAACGATTCAAGAACTATTCAAATGGGATTGCAAAAAGTCCGGTGGACCCGCATCTCAAACTGAAGAAAAACTCGGGTAATGGCATCTCACAGTTAGAGTATGCTCGTGTGATAGGAAGTCTTATGTACTTGACAAATTTAACAAGACCAGACTTAGCACATGCTGTCAACGTACTGAGTAGATATACCAGTAATCCAGGACACAATCACTGGAAAGCAATAACTCGAGTATTGAACTACCTGCGACATACTCGGAGTTACGGGCTGCACTATGGAAGATATCCAGCCACTCTGGAAGGCTATAGCGATGCTAACTGGATATCAGATTCAAAGAACTCAAAATCCACCAGTGGGTATGTATTCACGCTGGGTGGTGCAGCTGTATCATGGAAATCCTCAAAACAAACATTATTGGCCAGATCCACAATGGAATCTGAGTTCATTGCTTTAGACAAAGCAGCTGAAGAAGCAGAATGGCTTCGAAACTTTATGGAGGATATTCCTTTGTGGGAAAAACCAGTGCCAGCTTTAGGTGTACACTGTGATAGTCAATCGGCTATCTCTCGGGCACTGAACACAATATATAATGGTAAGTCTCGCCACATAAGACGACGACATAAAACCATAAGACAATTGCTCTCAACTGGTGTAATCTCAATCGATTATATCAAGTCAGCTGACAACTTAGCAGATTCGTTCACTAAGGGATTGTCAAGAGAGCAAGTTGTAAAGTCATCTAGAGGAATGGGTTTAAAGCCTATGACTAAAGAGGATGCTTGATGGCAACCCTACCTAAGTGATTGGAGATCCCAAGAAATAGGTTCAAGGGGGAAAACAAATTCAAGTCGAATCTAGAAGCGCACTTGGAGATATTATATCTTCTTCCCCAGTTCCTAGGATGATAAAAGTGCGATGGCAAAGTAGAGGTTAAGCATTTGCTTTTAATGATTCCATAAACTTTGAAAGAACAAAGTAGGGTATTGGTAATACCATTTATGGTCAATCACCTTATGAGTGTGAAATGGGGCCGTTTCTAGGAGAAAGAAGAGAGGCTACTTTCTCCAAGTTCACTCATGAATAACCAGGGATGTTCACGGCCAAAATGAACACAATCAAGAACCTAGTTCTGTGAGAAGATGAAACTGTGTGATAGTTATTGTCTAGGTTTACGTCAAAGTCCGGGTGGTTCAAGACATCATGTTCACTACCTGGTCGAGTAAATCCGATAGCTACTCACAATGGGTGGTTCAAGACTGAAAAACGCCACCAGCTCAGATGCAGTGATTCTTCGCCCGTACTCTCAAAATTTCTGTCTGTCTTGTCTAAGCACGTGTAATAGAATCATTTCTATTCATGTGGGGGATTGTTGGAACTGATTTTTGACTGGACTTCCGGGCACTTTTCTGGTGGACTGCGGTCACCGGTTGTGCCGGATTATGGGAGCGTTGGCTTCGTCTCCGCGAGCACTACGCCGTAGTGTACTCACACGTCAAAATCGGGTTCCGTTTGAATGAGAAATGAAGGCTCAAAGTTGGTTGCTTGACTAAGTTCAAAGAACAAATTGGAGCTGAATTTTGATGTGGGTTTTGTCCCACATCGAAAATTGGGGTGGGAATATGAAGGGTTTATATACCCCAAACCGCATACCCTTGGTAAGCCCTTGGGAGAGGTATGGAGAGAGGACACGGGGGGCCCTCGCGCGGTCCGTCCGTCCGTCCGGTCCTGGTCCGTGGTCCGTGGTCCGTGGCTCGTGGCTCGTGGCTCGTGGCTCGTGGCTCGTGGTCCGTGGTCCGTGTTCCGTGGTCTTGTGGTCTTGTGGTCTTGTGGTCTTGTGGTCTTGTGGTCTTGTGGAATGGGCCGTAGGCCCAAGCAGCAGCAGCTTAGCTTCTTTTTGAAGTGGGCTGGATCTGGAAGTTGGGCTTCCAGATTGGGCTGTGAACTGCCTCGTTGGGGACGCCCAACTGAGTCAGCAACAACCTCCACGATCTGCTCCACTCCTCCACAACTGACTCCACCTCGTTGGTGTCGTCGGTTCCGAGATCTCCTCCACTAACAGATCAGAAACTCTTTTTAAGGAGAGTTCTGCCTCTCATTCTGGGCATCCGAAAAATCACAGCAATCCTCCCATTCTTCTTTTTCTCCTTTCTCTGAGAGTACAGCGCAGAACAGTAGTTCGTCGTCTTCTGTTTTTTTTGATTGTGCAAACCAGAAGAATTCGTAGTTGTATCCTGGGATTCTCAACGCCGGTAACCGTCACATATACGGGGCGTTACAGAATTAAGGAAAGAGATCTAATCTCGACTCTACGCAGCAGATTCGTCAAGAACGATTCGGTATAATTCTTTCTTAATTCTGTTCGTTATTTTTTAATTCTTTACAGATTGTTATTCTGTGAAATACAGGTCTTACAGAATATACCCACGACCTATATAAATCCGGGTTATTTTATTATGAAGTACACCAAAATAACTCCTATACAGTCACGACCGGGTTATATAAACAGCGTAGTTCCGGATTATTTTAAAATTAGCCATTCATAACTCCGGGTTATTTAAAATACCCTCATAATATTTCAATGTCCTTAAAATTAGGCAATGGCTATATGCACGCGAATCGAGGCGTATATGCACGCGATTCTGTGCGCGCAACTTATGCGCACGCATCTGTGCGCAGTTCTTATGCGCATACGTGTTTTACAGGGTATTACGGGTACTTTTCGTAAATTTTCAGAGTCTGTAACAACTTGTGCGCCTAACTACTGCGCACAGGTTGAGAATCTGTGCGCCCTGTTTCTGCGCACTACTCTAACATAGTAGCCGTTGAAATCTTTGAAAAAAGTAGCCGTTAAATGTAAAAGGGTGAGCTTCGGTTCTGCGCACAGGTGCTTAAGGGTTTGGGTTTGTGCGCGGATGGTTAGCGCACGGGTCTTTACAGTTTATGATCCATCCATTTGGACCACAGCGGTCATAAATGTGCCTATATAAAGCCACAATCTCTTCGTTTCCAACAAATTCATTCAAAACCTCTTCGTTTTCCAACAAATTCATTCAAAATGTCTCGTCGTAATCAAAACTCTCGTATGTTAGAGTTGATTAATCAAAGTTGTGAAGATAGTGATGAAGAACACGATTGGGATAGCGGATCACAAGAAGAGGAAGACGACCCGAACGACGACGAATGGTTGGATGGTTTCTTAGAAGACGAAGAGTTCGGCGACTGGGATCCGAGTGGTGAATTTGTGGTTAGTATAATATGTTATAATTTGAAACATATGGTAGCGTAATTAGTTTCAAATTAGTTTCATATGCTAGCATAATTAGTTTCATATGCTAGCCTAATTAGTTTCATATGATAGCCTAATTAGTTTCATATGATATCCTAATTAGTTTAAAGTAATGATTCGTATTTTGCCTTGTTATTTTGGTAGTAGTGTAATTGTTGCTCTACAATTACGTATAGGGGAAAGATTATTCGGATTTTTTAGAACCGCACAATATTGGGATACTCCGCAAGAATTGTATGAGTGGGCGAGAGATAGAGGAAAGAAGTTAGTGATAGCTTTGGTAACGCGTAATTCAAGTCCGTACCAAATAAGTATTGTGTGCGATAGATTTGGAAAACCAAGATCTGGGAGGCCAAAGGTGAACAAAGAGAATCCAGAGTTGGCTGTTCCTAGGCTTAGAAAGTCGAAGTCGAAGAAGTGTGAGTGTAGATTTTAGCTACTGGCAGTGCGAAAGAAAAACATTCTCGGGGTCGCAGGAGAAAAATGGATTTTAGGTGTGATAGAAGGTCGGCATAACCATGTGCTACTTGCTAGTTTTCATGGGAATGCATTCATGGGTCGAATGACGGAGGAGCAAGAGCTTTGTGCTAGGCGGTGGGGAGATGGAATTGGACGCAAGATGCCAAAAGAAATTATCTCTAAATTGAGGGAGAAGTACCCTGGTAATGTTACTTCAAGGAGACAAGTTGCAAACTTTTTGCAGAAGGTGAATTACGAAGATCGCGGAGAGCTAAACGTGACACAATGGTCGCTTAAGTTTTTGCGAGACCACGACTACGTAGTTCACCCACATAGAGACACGACAAACGGAGAGGTTGCAATATTATTCTTTACTAACCAAGAGTCATTGCGTTTGTTGAAGAAGTACCCGTACGTGGTAATTATCGATGCGACGTACAAGACAAACAAGTAAGTCTCTACAATACCTTGGTCGATATTTAGTTCGGATAATGATATATGTTCTGTAGTGATATATGTTAATGTTTCAATAGATATGAAATGCCGCTCGTAGAGATCGTTGGATTCACCAGTACACACAAGACGTTCAACATCGCGTATGCATTCACTAAAGCGGAAAGGATTTATCATTACACATGGATAATGATTCAATTGAAGTCATTATTCATAGATTTGGGAGTGATGCCAACGGCTATAATGACAGATTGCGAAGACGCGCTGATAAAAGGGATAAAGACTGTTTTCGGGAGCGAAGTTCAACATCTGTTGTGTTGGGTGCATATCAAACACAACATTGAGGCACATGCTTCGACCATCCTAAAGAGACAAATTAAAGTGGAAGCCTTTGCAGGACAATGTTGGGGACTATTTTGCTCAGCTACTGAAGAGACCTATGAACTGCGGCTCGAACAGTTGAAGAGATCTTGGAAGAGCGGCCTTGTGGGATACGTCGAGAGAACATGGCTTAATCCTCACAACACAATAGTGAGGGCTTGGACAGATCATAAGCTTCATTTCCTTACGAGGACTTCAAACAGGTAAATATTGATATTTTTAGTTAAAGACGATTATATCATAACGGCGTACTTTCTGAACTTACCAACTTAACTGTTTTTTAGAGTTGAAGGGATGCACAAGGTTTTGAAAGATTTTATTGGTTCCAGCAGAGGGGGCTTTAACAGAGTGATCGTACGGATCCATCATTCAGTACTCCTTCAGATTGATTCAATTAGGGCGAGCATGAACATGTCTCTCTCCAAACGACCAACTGATTTTGATGATCCAAACATGCATCCTCTTGGAAGGGCTATTTTTTCCCGACTATTCTACAAAGTGTCATACAGGTGTTTTGATCATTTGTTGGCTACTTATGAGATCATGTTGACGGGGAAATTTCCTGAACAATGCATCGACCATTGGGTGAGGAACTGTCTTGGGTTGCCGTGCGTCCATCAAATTGCACACGCTATCATTTCAAACACACCCCTGATTGAGGATGACATTCACCCGTTCTGGAGGGATTTGCATTGGGATGACACTCCTGAAACAGAAGACGACCCAAATCTGAAGGTCCGAATGAACATTATAGAGTTGCGACTCCATGAAATGTTCACCAAGTTGGAACTTGGAACCTTGAAGAAAAGCACGGCATACCAGCTAGGTGAGTTGTATCAGGACTTGGAGCATCCTGAACTAACTACCTTGAAAGAACCGACAAATGTGAGAAGAAAAGGCAGGCCAAAGGGTGCAAAGAACAAGGATAAGGAGGAGGTTGACAGTGAAAATGACAAGGAGGATGACATAAAACAAGAAGATATGGAGCAGTATGAGATGGAGGAGGCAAAGCAGAAATCAAAAGGAAAGAAGAGTACAGGAGCAAGACGGCCAGGTCGTCCTAAAAAGGAGGAGGATGACAGTGAAAATGACAAGGAGGAATCGAGAGAGAAGAGTTATTTTGAGCACAAACAAGAAGAGCTGGAGAAGTATGAGAAGGAGGAGGCAAAGCAGAAATCAAAAGGAAAGAAGAAGGCAAACAATACAGGAGCAAAACGACCAGGTCGTCCTAGAGAGCAAACAACGACATCACTTCCCGTGGTCATTGAGGCCGAGGAGTTGCATTCTCAACCCATGCCCGACCTATCACAGCCTGAAGGATCAAACTACACTGACTTCGATCAGTGCCCTGAAGAACTTGGTGTTCCTCTCATTCATAGGGGGGTTGACTTCGGCATTGCCAATTTGGATGATTTTTTGCTTCCATACATCACAGATGTTAGACAGGTACGTTCTGACGGACATTGTGGTTATAGGTCGATGGCCTTACTTCTGGGAAGAAAAGAACAAGAGTACGGAAACATTCGGCGTGAGCTGGTAACGGAGCTGCTTCAGAACCGAGAATTGTACGAGCCTATTCGTCGTCGTCTTCGTCCGGGTACTTGGGAGGATCTTATTCTCCAAGTTAACCATTGCAGAAGCCCTTGTTCAGAACTGTACTGGTTGCACTTTCCACTGATGGGCTTAGTGTTTGCCACCCTATACCAAGTTGGCCTCGTGTTATTGTGTTGGGATGCTCCGACCTTTTGCTTACCGCTAAGGTGTAGAACAGAAAACGCCGATCCTCCACGACAGATTTTCGGCATGGCACACGTAGGCAACCGTGACCACTTCATACCGGTAAAGTAGACAATTGTACTTGATACTTGTGTAATCATAGTTTTTTGTTTAATATCTTAAGTCGATTGTGTTTATATAGGTGGCGTTGATGGTTGGTTCGCCACTACCGCATACTCCCGGTTCGTGGAAGAAACACGTAGATCCAAACATTCAATGGTGGGAAGAAACATTTGGGGACAATTTGAGGATGTATCGAGAGTACCGCATTTCAAATGGTCGGGCACCAAATCCATTCATGTATAAAGGAGGGACCGAACCCGTTCACATATCTGACTGAGTGAGATTGTCATGTAATAATTAGAAGACGCATTGGAATTTCTTAGTTTGTAATGCCTTGGTTTTTAATGTTTCGTATTTGTTATTTTGGTAGTAGTGTAATTGTGATTTATATAACAATGAATGGATCAGATTGCATTGGAATTTCTTAACACGTTCGAGAGACAAAGAAGCGACAATGAAAATACATAATGAAAGTACATAATGAAAGTACGTAATGAAAGTACGTAATGAAAGTACGTAATGAAAGTACACAACAAAAGTACACAATGCTCATAACATTAGATGTCTACGATTTAGGCGTCGTCGGCAGAAGAGGAAGAGGAGTCGGAAGCATAGACGATACTACAAACCATCAACCGCAATTCTTTTTCTTTAATCTTAAACCTTTCCATCAGGACCATCACTCTATTGTCACTCTTCTTTTTCTTGATGATTAATTTCGTGATAGCACGTAAAGCAATAGGGGTATGCTCTTGATCAATAAACCTGATTCCGAAGAAACAATTGCATGCATAATGCCTTCGTCCATACTGGTCCGGCATGTCTTCGTCATTGCTAACGTAAACATTACACATTTGGCGACACCTTTTTGTACCAGTACACATTATCTGTGGAGGGTCAGGCTTCACACGTCTTGGTGATGATGATGATGATGCCATATTCGTAGTTATGTTCTTCCAAATAAGTAAATAATAAAAAACTTTAGTTATAAACATGAAAGCATATACAAAAAACAAAGCATATACAAAAATGAACAAAAGAAAAATTTACCGATTAAGTAGGGAAACTTCGATTTTTGCTCTAGTTGAGATGGATGAACTAGTTGAGATGGATGAAGAAATCACCACCTTCAAACCGTTGGTTTTATAGGAATTTATGTATATGGTGCGCGTTGCTTCTGCGCACAAGGAGTTACCGATTCAAAATAACGGTAACTAAAAGTGCGCTATGTAGTTGCGCACAAATTTTTAACGGTAATTTTCTGTGCGCGTTACACCTGCGCACCAAAAGTTACAGATTCAAAAAGTTACAGAATAGGTGCGCTTTACCTTAGCGCATGGCTGAAATTTCTGTGCGTTCTACCACTGCACACTATACTCTTCAATCTTCGAAATAGTTGCGATATGAAGGGTCTAGCACATCGATGTGGATTATATTTGAAAAACTTATACAAACTAGTGTTATTAGGCATATAAAGTGTGTATACGGTCTCCCCGTCACAAAAAGTTGATCGAAAATACGCGAAAACGCAAAAAAACCCTTATCGGTCCTGATGGCCTGTTAAGGTCGAGAATAGGCGGTTCGATGCCCAAACGACGTCGGAATGCAATGAAACTTGTTTTCAATGCATATTATAGCTATTTAACCTTGTCGGTAACTTCGAGTAAAAAACTCGAGCTCTTCGAGTAACACCTCCTTTGTAAACCTTCACTAGTCTTTCAATCTTCGAAATAGTTGCGATATGAAGGGTCTAGCACATCGATGTGGATTATGTTTGAAAAACTTATACAAACTAGTGTTATTAGGCATATAAAGTGTGTATACGGTATCCCCGTCACAAAAAGTTGATCGAAAATACGCGAAAACGCCTTGGAGGCCTTATATGCGCATTAGATCTGCGCACATGATTCTTTGCGCATTTCGAGTGCGCACAGTTTCTTGTGTGCATGCCAAATGCGCACGTATATTATTTGCGCAAGTGTTAAGCACACGGTTGAAGACCGTTAAAATATGACCGTTGCGTGCACATAACATCTGCGCACGAAACGGTCATATTTCAACAGCAAAAAACGAAGCTATAAAAGGGGGGTTGCACTCACCTCAATTCACCAATCTCACCATTTCTCTCTTAACCTCACCAATCTCACCATTTGTCTCTTAACACTCGCTATGTCGCATAGTTCATCATTAAGCAAGGCTGCCCTTTTTTATTGTAAATGTGATCGACCAGCGGTAATGAGGAGTTCAGAATCTCGAAGAAACCTCTCTCGAAGGTTCTGGACATGCGCTGGTACTGGTGGTTACATTTGTGAATTTCGCGAGTGGATCGATCCACCACACCCTTGTTACTCCTTAGCTGCAATAAGAGATCTATTCTCGAAGATACGTACGTTGGAGGAGGAAAACGCCGATCTTAAGGCGACCCTGGCTTCCAATCGTTAGTTAAGTGGTTGTTTTAATCGTTAGTTCGTTGTTGTAATTGTTAGTTAAGTGGTTGTTGTAATCGTTAGTTAAGTCATTGTTGTAATCATTAGTAAACAAGCATAGCACTAGACAAAGAGAAGTTGAGGAGGGACAACCTATAAAGATCCCCAACCGATATTGGTTTCGATGTTCGGATTTAGCAAAATGTACGAACTAATAAGAGTTTGGAAACTGGTTATTAGTTGGTACATATTGCCGACTCCGAACATCGAAACCAATCATCGGTTTGGGGATCTTGATAGGTTGGTCTTCCTCACCATCTCTTTGTGTAGTGTTGTTGTTGAAATTTGTATTTCGTTTTCAAATCAATATAGTTTTTCACGTCTTGTTGTTCAGATTTGTATTTGCATTATTGTTCGGAGTCGTTTTGAATATTCAAACAAGCAAAACATAAAATTTAAAACCATCACACAAGAAAAAGGCATACATAAAACATCAATCGTACATAAAACATCCATCAAACAAAAACAGAAGTCGAGCGTCTAATCCTGAGTCTCCTGAGTATAAGGCGGAGCATCTTCCCGAGGCACATCACCCTGAGTCATATCATCTTGGTGCGCATCCTCCTGAGTCGTATCATCCTGAGTGCCGCATCCACTCCCCTGGCCCCTCTCATGAACAGAATCTCGGAAAACAGGAGGTGGTGGTGGTGGCATCCGCGATGCACGTGGGGGAGATGGTGCCAAAGGTGCTTGAGGTGCCTCTAAGATTGCAAGCCAACCACGAATCACATCTTCAGTGGCCCAAGGTCGATCCGAGATAGGGGTGTCTAGAAAAGAGTGCATCATGGCTTGAAGGATCTGACAACGCTGCAAACAAAACGTAAATTTAATCGTTAGTTAAGGTATAAAGCTATGTTTTGTACAAACTTTATAAAATTTTACATACCGCTAATGCATCGATAGGCACCGGGGTATATCCATAGCGAGGCGGGCGATCATGTCTCTCAGAGGATGGATCGACGACGGGATGTGAGAACTCGTCCAGCCAATCCATATAGTCATCAGACATCTTCCATGCTGGCTCTGCAACCGGCCCATCCAGATCGATAAGACATCTTCCAATACGAAATAATAATCACTACTATTACTAAAAAATTACAATTAATACGAATTCATAATAATTCGATTAATGCATAATAATCTGAAACTTAATCGTAATTATAAAAAATTACGATTAATAAGAATTCTAATATTTAATTCATAAAAAACTGAAATTTAATCGTAATTATGAAAAATTACGATTAAATTACAATTAATACGAATTCTAATATTTAATTCATAAAAAACTGAAATTTAAAAGTAATTATGAAAAATTACGATTAAATTACAATTAAGATACGAATTCTAATATTTAATTCATAAAAAACTTAAATTTAATCGTAATTATTACAAAAAAAAATTACGAATAAATTTCCAAAATTAAATACGATAAATATTTGAAAAAAGCGGGTTTAGAAATTTTATACCGAATAAAGCTCGTGCGGTGTCTCCGGATCCGTAGTCGTCGTCGCTGGAACCCGAGTCGCCGGAACCCTAGCCCTCGCCGGAATAGTCGCCGAAATAGTCGGAGGAGGAGCATTTGCCGCTGCCAACGCCGCTCGAGTCGCATACCGCCGGCCGCCTCCATCCACCAACGCTTCATCGTCGGACAAGGTCGTCGGAGGTGGCTCCGTTGGGACGGAAGTCGCCGGAGGTGTTGGGATTGGGACGGAAGTGGTGTGGTCGGGACCGGAAGAATGAGGGGGTTCAGAATCCATTGACGGAATTGTGTTTAGACGAGGGAAACGCTCGGAAATGGAGAATTTGTGTCGGCGCCGTCGAAATAAAAAACGCAGAAAAGAAGAGAAAGAAGGAAGAAGAAGAAGCTGCGCAAGGGTTTAAAAGACCCTGTGCGCAGTTCTTCTGCGCACTAATCCTGTGCGCAAATGTTCAGTGCACACATACGGGAATCCGAAACGTCGTGCGCTGAACTTTTGCGCATTATTTCTTCTGTGCGCTTTTGTCCTGCGCACACATTTGTCAGACATGGTCAGGATTTTCACATTTATCCCGAAAATACCCTTGTGCGCAAGAAAACTGCGCACCAACCTATGCGCATAACATCTGCGCACCAAATCGCGTGCATATAGAGAAAAAGTCGCATGCATATAGGCGTTTCGTAAAATTACAGTCAATCTAATTAATTCCTTCAGCAGAACTCGCTGAAACCCTTATTCCCAAAATAAAGCTCCTCGGCACAACCTCGTCGACCTCTCCGCACAACTTCGCCGGCCTCTTCGCACAACCTCGTCGGCCTCTTCGCACAACCTCGTCGGCCTCTTCGCACAACCTCGTCGGCCTCTTCGCACAACCGTCTCGGTTCGCCGGCCTCTCCGCACAACCGCCTCTGTTCGTCGGCCTCTCCGCCTCCGTTGGTGTGAATTGCCTCGCTTTGCCAGGTAAACGTCCTTCTGTCTCGAATTCTCGTTTTTTGCTTCAAATCTCTTCTTCTGCCTCGCGTTTGTCTCAAATTTTACTGCTTCTCTTGCTTGAAACGAGACGCCATTTATTAGGGAAGAGGGAGAGGGTAGGTTTAGGGAAGGAGCGTTGTCGTTGTGTAAAAGCTTTATTGCTGATGTTTTTCTGATTGTGTAAAAGCTTTTGCTGATGTTTGATAGTATTGCACAGTAATTGCCAGCGGTTTTCTTGTTGATTATCTTATTGATTTTCTTATAACAGCTTCTAGTTTATAGTTGATTTCCTTTTTATAAGGTGAGGATCAGGAATTGATTGGACTTCTCATATTCAATTTGCTTGTGCAATTGTATTAACATTATCCACTGGTTGGCAAAATGATGACTTTGAAATTTTCTTTGATGATTGAAGTCCGGCAGATATTTGTTATCGCAATATCTTTGATGCACTCGAAAGTTTATACTTGACTCTTCTTGCTCACATCATGCTGAAGTTATATTCTCGGCTGCGGATGATGCTTATATGAAAATAACATAGACATTTGTAATTGATTTTCATTTGATCGAGAAGTTGTTGTGATGAGAATGATTTCTCAACTCTTATCATGCATCTCTGTTAACTTTTGAAGCCATGTACATGCACAGTTATCATACTTTTTTAGGACTGTCTCTCTCCATGGCCCAGGACAACTCTGATTTTCAGTCTCTTTAGAGGTTATTCATGTCATCTCTAGTTTAAAAATCACAGCATCTCTCTCTTGTCATGAATTGTCCCTCCATCTCTTTCACCAACCGTGCAAAATTCTCATTGCAGCTCTTTCTTTTTAACTTTCTTTGATGTCTGCACACATGTGTTAGCTTTCAAGTTTGCAAAGAGTAAAAATATTTAATAAATAGGAGGGTGTATGGTGATAATCATACAAAGAGAATGTCCTTTATTTCTCCATCTGTTTAAGCTGTTAGGGGGTGGAGAGTGGACATGTGTCCTTTATTTCCCTCCATACTGCTTAGTGCTCAACTGCACATCTTTTGAGCTTTAGCTTAGTTTTCCACCAAATATGGATCCTAATCGCCTCTCTACAGCTTCTGAGGCTCATCCCGAGACGATGGATTTCCTGTCTCGTGCTTGGTGCGACTTTGCGGTCCAAGCTAGGTTAATTATGTACAATCATATAATTATATAATGTATAATATAGTTGGCCTTCCCTTCTTTTTGGGACTGGGCAGAATTTTGGTCTATTTCAATTTACATTTGGGTGAGAGGCTTTACTTCTGTTGTGTTGAAATTGTATGTATGTCACAACTCGATCGCTAATATTTTTTCATCATAAATGTACTACATTTAAGACAATGCTCAAATTGATCAAAACCACTTAAATCATCCAAAACTCACACTGTTAGCTAAATATTGATAGAAGAGTATTGGGGAATGTACAAATTAAAGGTGTACAACAGTCGAATTCATTGATTTACTAAGGAATATATCGGGGAGAAGGAATTTTTATTTTCATCAAAAGAAAAACATAAATAATGTGAGACATGAAACTTTCTCCAATAAGATAATATATTGGATGAGGTTGTGTGCGTGTACAAATATATGATTCTTATATATGTTTCAGTATTTCCCTGTAACTTGTAAAAGTTTACTTGAATAGGATATATGTTTCTTCTATACATTACACTGCTAAATAGCTCGCCAAAACTTGTCCAAAATGTTAGAAGTATCTCCACCCTGCATGCATACTAGTAGTCAATTTTATTTTGCTATTTGGTTTCCAAATTCCAATATGGATGCCTCTACTTTGGCTTTCATGTGTTAAGTTTTTTGCATTTATAAGTTATAACTTGTATTCTATATTATGTTGTTCTTTTGTTTGACTTGGCGTTTTTAATTTTTTACCTCTTAACACCAGAAGTCTAAATGAGGATATTGGAAAAGGATGATCAATTCATGAGCATCATACAGAATCGGTTGGCCAAATTGCAGGTAACCCTTTTATAAAAAAACATTCCAGAGGATATGCATTCCTTCATTGTCACGAGATTTAAATTCCATGCTCATTCTTTAAAAAAAAATGTTATATAAGGAAAGGACATTAACTGTGTTGCAATATTACCTGTATAAGGAAATCCATGCTCATTCTTGTATAGTGTTTAAGACAACAAGACCACATGTTTTCTTACATGGAGCTATATCGCAAGCTATTATTACCTGTATAAGGAAATTAACTGTGTTACAATATTACATGAAGCAAGGGGGAAAAACAGGGAGAATGCAGTAAAGAGAAGAACGAGAATGCAGTACAGAGAAGAACGAGGAGTCTGAAAAAATTGTAAGTTCCATACTTTCCTATGTTATCTTGGTTTTATATGTAATAATATTGCATATTTACATGACAAACGGTATTGTGTCTGGAAAAAACTACATAACTCTAATTTTCATTAGAAGTAGATGATCTTCATTCAAACGTGTTGATATAGTGGAAACACACCATGCCACATTGTATATATAATTAGAAGTGAGTTGGTACAATACTTGTTTCAACTCGTCTATTAGGTACATATCCACATTGTACATATAATTATTTCTAATAATGCTATTACAATGTCTTACATATGCCCTTTACAATTTCAGGTGGTGGCTTACAGGTGTGAGACTAGAGTAGTGGTTGGCTGAATTTATGAACCAAACTTACTATTGGCTTTGTAGACAACGTCATATATTAACTTGGTTTTTGTAGTTGTGATATTTTGTCAATGACTTGTTTGATTAGTGACGGAATGAGAAAACGGAAGAAAACGCATTGTCTTGGATGCTCATTTTGAGAAGCTTGCGTATTATTATTTCTGATCATATAGGTATTTAAAATATACGATATTATTTTAAATTCAGAATAATTCGTTTATATTTAAATGTATAAATAACCCGGAGCCGTAACCATTATTAACTCGGATATTAACTCCGTGTTATTTGAGGGGTTTATATTGTGATCAACTAATAACCCGGAGTAAGAACAACAAATAACCCGGAGCAAAAACATAGAATATTAGGTTATCTATAATATAACCCGGATGTTACAACACCGAGTTATTTGGATTATCAAATAACCCGGATTTAATGTTATAGATAATACCCCGGATGTTGGAATATCCGGGTTATTAGGATATCTAATAACCCGGGCGTGTGTACCTTCTGGAAAAATTTGTGTTGGAATATACCCGGATTTTGGTCCGGGTTATTTGACTGAAGCAAATGCGGCGGGACCTTTAACCCGGACCACATCCAGGTTATTTGACCTGAAACGCCCGGGTTATTAGAGCCTTTTTGTGACAAGTGTTATATCGATGGTATTCATCCTTTCTAAGTCAAGGTTCATTTTGTTTGGAAATAAATACATACAAGTGTAACTTTTGTGTGTGATCTATCCCAATAATAGACAGTAGCAGACTTGATAGAATGAGCCTTAGAAATTCTCGGATGCACATTAATGAAAAGGTTCTTTGTTGGATAATATGTCATCATTTTTAAAAATAGATATGCCTTTCAGTTCAATGTTTTTATAACAAAATAAAATCGGGATAAAAAAATCCAATACCTGCAAAACGATCAACATGAACCTGTAAGGCCATCGACATGAACCTAAGGCGTTTTAGTTCAATGTGTTCAAAAAAAAATATCGGGCTACGCGACTATTGACATAAACCTAAGACTTTTTATCCTACACTCAATTTTTTGCTAATTTCATATTCTTTGAATTTTTGTAGGAATTAAGACTAACGTTGTCAAAATTCTTTTGGCTTCTAAAAGTTAAAAGAAGGGTAATTATCATTTTCACATAGTTGACGCGTTCTCTGACTCCTCTCCTCTCTATCTGCGTCCTTTTCACAATGGCGACGACTTTGGTGGATGATAGATCTGGCCCTCAAGCTACCTTTCGCTCAATCGATCGATCCAATATTATTAAGCAAAGTTTATCTCCCTTTACCAGTCACAATGATAAGCGTAATTCCTAATTCCAATCTCTATTTTTGGAGTTTTGTTGCGTTCTTTATTTTTCCTTTCCCGCTGAGTTTCTGAGGATCGAGTAAGAATTGTGTATAAAAGTTTGTCGTGTAACTAACGAAGCCTAAATACAACCTTCATTTCTAATACAAACTCTTGTATATAAAACAATTATACGGGGCCCGGACCCTAGTTATGGAAAAAGAATTTAAAAACAAATTGGCCCATCCATGACGAGCAAACCCATTTCGTTCGTGATGGACCAAAACTTATAGACTTAAAAAGATTTAAAAGACTACGAAGTACTATTAAGTCAACTTATATTGACTTACCAAAGTGTGTTTGGCTACTTTTTCAAAGAAGAATCAGAAGAGAGGTTCTACACCTGATTGTGAAGTATTTGAGTCATGCATCAAAGCTAACAGAAGCATTTTGTGGGAACTAGCCTATTTGAAATATTTCATAAGAGCCTTTGCACTAGAATATGTTTAGCCTAGTAATAATTAAGGATTCGTCATAAGAAATCTTGATTGAGGCGATGGCATAGAATGTATTTACGTTATAAGACCTACTTTAATTTACCATCTCTCCTAATACAAGAACTACTAGCTTGTTGTGATGGATGTGGAAAAGACGAGCCAAAAAACATATATGTGGTTCACCGACGTTGTGTTGCCTACATTCACCTGCAAACATATATCATATTGTATTTCAGAGGAAGAAGCAAAGATTAGATTGTATTTCAAAGGAGGAAACAATTACAGGACTCACAAAAAATGCTTTAAATCTAGAAAACGCTCTCTCTTATACATCAATTCAACTACATATCAAGAACCGGTAGTAATTAAATACGATTACAACTATTTCAAGAAAATATATCATGAACAGAAGTATATAGTCTAACCCTAGCTAGTGTGCTTGTATGTCTAGGCACTAACTAAGAAGTAAGAAGCCTATATATCTTTGGACTCGGGCAGCTTGTCACGACACAAAGGGAAAAAAGCGTGATCCTGATCTTCGTAGTAGGTCTCCACGTGTACTCATGCTCGTATCGGCTTCTCCAACTCATCGAGGGCATGATAGTTAGTATTGAAGCATAACGAGAAGAGGTGGAAGACGGTATCAAAGCGGGTTTGGGGGTGGACCCCGATCTCGATCAGATTCCGGTGGAGGAATTGTTGGTGGCGCAGAGAGATTCTACCCAAGAGATAGAATAAGAGATCGCCTTCGGTGCTTTTTGGAGTAACTTGCATGACAAGTTTTCTAACAAAGTCGACGTCAGGATTAATCAGAGTAACCGCCACACGAGACCACAATCCGGATTCAGGCTCGATCAGCCGTTGTACAACGTAAGTCATGGGTTTGTGTTGATTCTCCATTACGAGATCGATCTATGTGGGTGCTTCGAAAACCTGATTAAATTGGCTACTATTTGCTTGCAGGAAGAAATTGGTTACTAGGGTAATTCTTAGAATCATCCCATCGTATTCGTAGCAAGTATCTTATATCTATATAAAGATTGGCTGTCCAATGTCAAAATTGAATGAAATTGGTACCTAGCTCAGATGGAGCCAGATCTCAGCGGTTGAGGTGTAGTCCAACACCTGAGCTAGGACTTGTTCCGTCAAGCTCGACGTCAGTATCGCCATCACGAGGTTGTCTTTGTTTTGCCAGTCAAAGAAGGCGGGGTTGTCGATGGTTCCGCCGTCTTCTGCTGGTGTCGGGAGAGTCGCCGGCGGGGCTGCTGTTCCGTCAACGATTCGGAAGAGCCCATGAGCCTTCAGGTAGGGGGTTACCTGGGCTTTCCAGAGGAGGAAGTTCTGTTGAGCTATGTGTGGTCCTAGAGATGCTTCTAGAATAGCTATGTGTGGTCCCAGAAATGGTCTATATATTGTAACCTTTCATACGTTGAAATTAATGAGAATTCCTTGCATTCATTCCTTTCTCTATGGTATCAAGAACTGCGTGGACAAATGTCCAAAATAGCATCCTCTCTACCTAACCCTATTTGCTGCTAATAAAAAAAAAGCGGCGCCTTTTGCTACCTTTCTCTTCCTTCCAGATCCAAAAACACAAACAGCCTCCTGTATCAACCATTCTCAGCTTTTTTCAGCCATGGATAAAAGCTTAACCATCTCTACCCCAAACACCAACCCACATCTCCCTAGTTTCTCATCGTTCATTACTGTGAAGTTAGCTCAAGAGAACTTCCTCCTCTGGAAAGCCCAGGTAACCCCCTACCTGAAGGCTCATGGGTTCTTCTGAATCGTTGATGGAACAACAGCCCCGCCGGAGACTCTCCCGACACCAGCAGAAGACGGCAGAACCATCGACAACCCTGCCTTCTTCGACTGGCAGAACAAAGACAACCTAGTGATGGCGATAGTGACGTCGAGCTTGACGGAACAGGTCCTAGCTCAGGTGTTGGACTGCACCTCAGCCGCTGAGATCTGGCTCCATCTGCATCAACTCTTCTCATCTAGGTCAAGTGCTCAGCTGATCCACACTAGACTCCAGCTGACTTCACTCAAAAAGGGGGCCGAATCGATAACTGATTACTTCAACCGAGCGAAAAATCTCTCTCAGATGCTCTCCGCCGCCGGGCAAGTTATCTCGGATATGGAATTCACTGGGTATGTTCTCTCTGGCCTTGACCACACCTATGATGCAGTAGTAACAACAATATCCACACAAACCTGCCTTTCCTCTCCCACCATTATACTGTCTCACCTCCTTACTCATGATTCCCTGATTAACCTTCAAACACAATCCTTAAATGCCCAGATTTCAGTTAACCATACCTCCCGCTGCTGCACATTTGACTTCCTCCAAGGGACGCAGAGGCTACACTCGGGGCAATCACAGAGGTGGGAATCGAAACAGAAACAGGGGAAATTTTTCTGGAAATTTTTCTGGTGGTGCAGGTAGAGGCAGGGGACCACCTCAGAACTTTACTGGGAATCCTGAGACAAGAGTTATTTGCCAAGTTTGTGCTAAACCTGGCCACTCCGCACTAAAGTGTTGGTATAGGTATGATCGTGGCCCACAAGGTGCACCTCCTCCTTCCATGCAAGCTCATTACACAGCTCATCCCATGGCTACCAATGGCGGTCCACCTCGAAACAACTCCTTCACATGGTACCCCGACACCGCCGCTACACATCACTACACTCCCGACATAGGCAATTTGAGACTCGAAAACTTCCACTACGAAGGCACCGATACGGTTTCCCTTGGTGACGGTTCTCAAGTGCTTATCCTCAATCACGGCACCGGTTCATTTTCTTCTCCTCATCGTCTTTTTAAACTCACTAATCTTTTACATACTCCTAGAATCTCAAAAAATCTACTTCCCGTTCATCGTTTTTGTGCCGATAATCATGTGTTCTTTGAATTTCATGCTGATTTTTTTCTTGTGAAGGATATCCGGACCAAAGCCGCCCTCCTTCGGGGTCCCATTAGAAATGGTCTCTATGAATTCGCCACCGCCACGCCGCCCGCTTGTTCATCGTCGCTGCCTCAACTCCACAACACAACCTTCATTCCCTCGTCTGTCTGGCATGCCCGTTTAGGACACCCAGCCCATCAAATAATTGAAGTTGTCGTTAGATCACTTAGCCCATCCTCCAAGAATTGTAAGCCTAGCCCAGGAAAATGCACAACATGCTCTTGGGCTAAGGCCCATTCCCTACCTCATCCTCCTAGTATTAGTAGATCATCTAAGCCTTTTTTCCCTTCTCTTTATGGATGTATGGGGACCAAGTCATACTTTATCAATCAAAGACAACTATTATTATCTTGCAATTGTTGATGACTACTCTAAATTCTCGTGGCTTTTTCCATTCACTACAAAAAATCTCGTTCCACAAATCGTCTCCACTCTCATCACATTCGTCACAAAAATTTTCAACACCAACATCTCCTACATACAAACCGACGGGGGTACCGAATTCAAGCCACTCAAAACCATCTTTACCTCCTTGGGCATCTCTCACCGGATCACTTTTCCATACTCTCACCAACAAAATGGGAGTATTGAAACTCGCCATCGACGAATTGTCGACACCGGCCTCACTCTCCTCAAACACGCATCTTTACCTCTCAAATTTTGGGACTATGCCTTTGAAACCGCCACATACCTCATAAATCGTCTTCCCACTCCTATTCTCCAACACAAAACTCCAATTGAGCTTCTCCTCAAACAAGCCCCAGACTACAAATTCCTCAAAATCTTTGGATGCCTCTGTTTTCCCAATCTTTGCCCTTACCTCTCGCACAAACTCAACTTTCGCTCCACTCCTACACTCTTCCTTGGGTATGTTAGCAATTACCGGGGGTACTTTGCTATGATTGGGCCATCAAACGCTCTTACATCTCTAGAGACGTCATTTTCCATGAGGATATTTTTCCATTCAAGAACTCAATCTCGCCTTCTACCAATCCTCATCCCCCTCTTGCATCTTTACCATTACTCCCTCAACTTCTGGACATTCCCTCACTCTCACCTCAAAATTTGGCCCATCCCACTCCACCTCTACCCATTGAGCCCAACAACTCTTCCTCGGGTTTCATTCAAAACAACCCCGCCCATTTCCCCTTCTCCTATTACTCATGATCCACTTGATCCATCCACTGTCGAGCCCACTCACACAATGCAAACTCGGTCCAAAAGTCACATCTCCAAACCTCTTTGTCGAACCAATGGCAGCATTCTTTGGCCTAGTTGCTCTATCACCACTCATATTCCCGATGAACCCTCGTCCTTTATTGAAGCCAACAAATATCAAGAGTGGCGGGATGCCATGTCTCAAGAATTCCAAGCTCTTCTCGACACCCAAACTTGGTCCCTTGTTCCACCCACTACCTCCACAAATGTCCTTGGGGTTCGATGGATTTTCAAAACCAAGCGTCATGCCAATGGATCCATCGAAAGACGCAAGGCACGTCTCGTTGCCAAAGGGTTCAACCAAATTCATGGACTAGACTATGGGGAAACCTTTAGCCCCGTAGTAAAACCCTCCACCATTCGTCTTCTCTTATCCCTTGCGGCGATGAACAATTGGTCGGCACGGAAACTCGACATCCAAAATGCGTTTCTCCACGGGACCTTGACGGAAGAGGTATACATTTCTCAACCCCCGGGTTTCACCCACAAAAATTTTCCCAAACACATTTGTAAGCTTAATTGATCACTCTATGGGCTCAAACAAGCCCCTAGAGCTTGGTTCTCCCACCTTAGTGATTCCTTAATCACAATGGGCTTCTCACCCTCCAAAGCAGATTCATCTCTCTTTCTTTTTCACCAAGGAACCGATTGGTCTTTATTTTGATATATGTTGATGATGTAATTGTCTTGTCTAATCATGATGTGTTAGCTACTATGTTTGTGGAGAGCCTTTCCAAGCAAAACCCGGTCAAGGATCTTGGTCCCTTGCACTACTTTCTTGGGATAGAAGTTCGAGGCACTCCCGAGGGATTCTTCCTTTGTCAAAGCAAGTAAATTCGAGACCTTGTCAAGCGAGCGAAGATGGAGCATTCCAAAGTTGTCACTACTCCTATGGACACCAAATTTGGAACGTCGGAGAAACGGTCTCCCGCCTTTGGTGATCCCACTTGTTACCGCAGTTTACTTGGAGGCCTTCAATACCTATCATTTACCCGCCCGGATATTGCATTTGCGGTCAATAGAATGTGCCAAGATATGCACGCCCCTCACGGAACGAGACTGGAGTGGCGTCAAGAGAGTAATCCGATATATCAATGCCACAATTGACTTTCAGTTCTGCATTTCTTCAGCCCCTAGTTCGTCCCTTGTTGCATTTTCTGACTCCAACTGGGGCGGTGACAAGGTCTCCGAAGGTAGGTCGACGAGTGCATATTGCATATTTCACGGGAGCAATCTGATTTCTTGGACCTCTAAGAAGCAATCTACAGTCTCGAAGTCTACCACTGAATCTGAGTATAGAGCTATGGCCTATGCCACTTGTGAGGCCATCTGGATTCAAAACATTCTCCATGAGTTGCGCATTCCTCTTCCGATAGCGTTCACTCTTCGGCTTCGATAGCGTTCTCCTGTAAACGGGGTAAAATCCGTCTCTTTTGGGGCTACTTTTCCTCTTACCATTTATGCTACACCGCCTTCGTTGTTCTCTGCAAAATTTGTTTTTCGTTCTAATTGGGGATTTTGGGAAGTAGGGTTTTCTTCAGCTAAGTGTTTAGAGTTTAAACTAATTTCGTGGTGTTAGAGTTGCTACTGTTATAAGGGGTTTTCTTTGTGTTCTCACTTCTCAGGATCAAATTTTGGGTTTGAAGCACTCGTTACAGTTCTGTGGACTTTTTATGCTTATAATCGTATAAAGCTTGACTAATTGGTCATCTGTTGAAATGGCTGAATTGGTTTTGATGTTGAGGTGAGGTATGATATTTAGTTCATAGCTTATTTATGTGAACTCCATCTATTTCTGGGTTTATGGGGTTCTGCTTTTGTTGCCCGTTTCTAGATTGGAGTAGTAAGTCTCTTAATTCACCTATTCACTATTTTAAGTTGCAAATCATTAGTTTTTCAGAATCGTTTCAGCTTCCTGCGCTCTTGGTCTTCTCATGCTGGGTTCATCGTTTGAGATTCCCTATTGATTGCCGCCATCAATTTCTGACATTGATTGTCGCCATCAATTTCTGACATTGATTGTCGACATCAATTTCCGCCATTACTTTAGAGGTGTTCTCTATAAATTTGATTTCCTCTTGGATTTTCCTATAACGCCTCTTTGTGATTTTCATTGACATTTTAGCCTTTCTCGCTACTCCTTTTGGCCATGGTTTCTCAATCATCTATTCAAATCTATGCCACCGGTAATGCTCTCAGGAGTTCGAAGTCCCGTAAGGGGAGTTCGAAATATGCACGAGGTTTGTTGAAACTAATTTAGTGTCAGTTTTATTGAATTCAATTGAAATTTTTATCATATGAGTCTACCATTATTTGATCGATTGATTGATTTTGATTGCCATCTTAGCATGTCTCCTAACTGTTGTTTGTCATGGTTTCTAATTCATCGTTTGAGTATAAAGCCTCTCAGAAATCCCGTTTGGCTTCAATCGCATTACAAATTGTTTTCCTACGCCAGTTGAAGGCCTTTTACTTGCCCTAGCCAACAACGAAGAGAGAGGAGGCCTACTTTCTAAGTGTATATAGAGCGGGAGATTATTACTTTCTTCTGCAGTTCCCCCACCTCCGTATCAGGGCGGCACCAAGGCGGTAGAGGATGAGTAAGTCAAGGCGGTGGTGGAGGTGAATATAAAGCTGTATTTTTGGAATATGCAATGAATAAAACATGGCTTCAGTTATGGTACCATATATAGAAGATTCTGCTTCAAACGGTTTTTCGATGAAGAGCAGTGGAATTTGGATAATGTGATAGGCACTGCCTAGGAATCATCCATTGTTGTTGTTATTGTCTGGTGTGGGGACTAATTCTATTGGATATGATCAGTCCTGCAATCTCTATAGTACTGGGCCATTCATTTAATTCACGGGCTTCCGGGCTTGCTGCAGTAGGTTTTGCCTCTTGATGTTCTTATTCTTATTTCTCATAGTTGCAGCCGATTGATTAGTTATCCATTTCTATCAGAAGAGAGCGTTACAACCTAACAAAATTGCCAATAGATAAGCCCGAAAGGAATCAGAAATTAAGAATTCGTCCCCATTTTCTTCCCCCCATCAAAATTGCCAACTTTCATTCCGGTGCTAATTCTGGTGTTAGACCTTGGTATCTTCCCGGAGGTAGAATACGACTTGCATATATTTTGTGCACACTTCTTCTCCAACTCTACTGTAAATGTAGTTGTTTTGTAAGTCATCTTCTGTACTTTGTATTTTTACTTGCCTGTTCTTTCATGCTTCTATTTGCAAATTGTGAAATTCACTTTGTTAATGGATAATGCTCAGGGACCCTAACCCTCTCTATGGTGTTATTAGCAATAGAGAGTATAAGAACAAGTATTACCAAAGTCTATTAAGTTTTGGCCTCAAGTATTCTGAAGTAAGCTTTGTTGATCACATTTCAGTAGCTGTCAATGTATCTGTTTCCTAGCACTAAGAATTACAGTGATTCGTGCAACATTTGCCATGGGGAGGAAAGATTAGAGGTGAGGCTATGACGTTTTTCTCTCGCATTGTCCTTTGGACGAGATTTAGTCCAAGCCAAGACATGCATGATGTGCTCTTCGCTACATTCAAGGACTATTTTAGGGTATAATGTCCAGAATTTTCTTTTTATCTTAGATGTACATATACACTACCAAAATCAATCACGGTATAATTAAGAAACCTGAATTATTTTAGGGTATAAGTCAACCGGCAATGATGTCACTTAAACGTTTCAAGAAGATCTGATACCAGTTCAAGAAAATTAGTGTCATCATCTGCTAAAGATACTGATGATTATGAAGTCACTAATGTTGAATCATAGAAAACATTTGCATCTGCTCCAGCATCACAAGTTTTACCTGACTCTCCACAAATTGATTTCATTGATGCCATGAGACTTGACAGGTCCAATATGCCTATTTGGTTCTCTATGGTTGCTTCCAAGGATGAGTAAGTCATCACTCTCATTTATCCATGCATACATTTAACTACTCTGCTGAAAATTAACTGTCACTTGGTTTATGATTCAGGGAAGAAGCCGCTCGCTTGCCTCAACACCCTTCGCGTTTTTTGAAGCTCAAGTGAGATTTCATTCTTTTTCATTCACATCTACTCTGATCAAGATAGTAATAACTCTTGTCCCATTGACAGGCACAACGAGATGCATGTGTCGTACATTCAGAAGTATATTGCAAGGAAATTTCTACTTGCTAATGAGGATGAAGTAAGTTTTCTCATTACATTTTAGTGTTGCATACATATGATAGTGACATAGACAAGCTTAATTGATCTTTGTCTCTTATATTGTTGTTTTCAGGTTGTTATAAAGTTTCGAAGAGAAGCTTTACTCCTCGGCATTCTTCTTTGTGAGGTGGCAGAGTCAGGTGAAATCAGGTCCTGCATCAGGAGTGATAAATACGAAGGTGGGCGAGTCATCTGAGGAGTATCTGATGCGGGTCACTTACTCCAAGAAGCTCAGTAAATCCTAAGTCATTACAATCATTCATTCAGCCGAAATCTGATATCATATGACTTTTATGTTCAGGTTGCTGCTCAACAAGGATCTTATCTTGCTGATTGCTTTAACCGAATGGAGAACTGTGAAAAAAACCCTGAAGGTCCTATCAGATTCAGAGGTGAAGGTCGCCACACATTCGATCCTTTCAGGTAACTAATTACGGAGTATTATAGGATAAACTGTAAGATAAATAGAATTAATTTATCAGTCCTCTAAATTATACAATTTAATTGATTAGGTACAAACATTTGGGGCAATTTGCACCATTGGGTGAGGAGCAAGCAGCAGCTCTGCTTCCTGGAGATTGGGTGGCTATAGGCCAAAACACTCAATGGCTTTGGTACTCAATTTATGCAAGGTCAATCCTCTAAATTATACAATTTAATTGAATTAGGTACAAACATTTGGGGCAATTTGCACCATTGGGTGGGGAGCAAGCAACAACTCAGCTTCCTGGAGTTTGGGTGGCTATAGGCCACAACACTCAATGGCTTTGGTACTCAATTTATGCAAGGTCAAAATCATTCCCTTTCTTTTATCTAATATTTCTTTCCTTAACCAATTAAAAAGGTTTTGGTTAAGTGAGATTGCTCAAGTTTCCTTGGCTGATGTCATATGCAGCAAGCAAGTTAGCTGGCGCACGAGGGCATTGGTTGTTTCAGACTGGATGAGGTGTTTCTTTTTCGGGAGGGACTCCAGCCGGATATAAGGCAATATAGCAAATTACACGGTACGTTGAGCTAAAGACAATATAATATGATACATGTGAAGCCAAGTTATATATCCTTCATCTGCTAGATATGGTTTTAAATCTGCATTATATTTTCTTATTAGTTTACCCAGGGTTGGTTAGGCAAATTCATGTTAATAATGCAATAATAACCTGATCTTTGCCTTCATGTTGATTGAAGATGGGGCCGTTTGCTTTCTATTGCGCTGTTCGATCGAACTTTTGTGCTTGCTTTACTCGGAGGATTGATTTTGTTTCTTGGAGCTCATATTAGTGAAAAGGACTCTTAATCTGTATCATTTTTTTCGGTTAGAGAAGGAGGAACATGAACTATGTTCATTATTAGCTACCTTACTAAATTGTCGATTAAGTGAACAGGAAAACACACATCATCGTCAGCCACTGGAAACCTTCTTCAATTCGTTTGCACATTAGAAGAGTGTAGAGATGGGAAAAGTGCCAGAGAATAAGTAATCTATAAAAGAAGTATTAGAGGATTCTTAATTTCTGATAGATTTTAATCTTGTTTTCTGATATGAATGAGTGTCTGGATTTAACAGTGTTGAGGGTACATAGAAAATCAAATGGACTACGGAGTTTCCGGTGTCAAATTACTGTAGTATTCATGTTTGATGAACAAATTTGCCTTCGGTTTAATAGATTTTTTGAGTTATTGCTTTTGACATGGTAGGTGTATCTGAAGCTGCACTCTCACGCCAGCTCAAAAATGGGAAGTCCGGCTAATAACTCATCAACATTCCTGAAGGATGCGACGACTACATTGCTCCACACAATAAGCGAATCAGAGAAGGCATCTTATGCTGCACACATCAACAACTATATGGGAGAGGATATGTTCCCTGAAGCAGTATCTTCCGTTGGATCCTTCAACCAATGATCTATTCGAGTTTGTAAAAGATGGAGTGCTTCTCTGGTGATCACCTCACTATTCTGCTTCGTTGTTCTTCCTGGTTAAGAAAATTAACACCATGTGCTTACTTCTTTTCTTGGACAATGATGTGCAGTAAGCTCATCAACGTGGCAGTTCCAGGGACTAAAAGCAAATCTAATCCTTCTGTGCCTCTGTACCCACATTTAAGTTATTATTTGAGGCTCTTTATCGAAACTTGTTTTATTTGCATTTCAATTTTAAGGATATTGAAGAGTTGATGAATCTACCGCCAGAGAACATCTTGCTGAGGTGGATGAATTTCCAGATCAAGAAGACAACTTACAAGAAAGTAGTTACGAACTTTTCATCAGATATCAAGGTAACTGTCTACACTTCATACTTATACATTGCCATGTCTAAACCACACATAATATTGCACTTTATATTAGTTTTCTTTTTGGCTTGTGGATGACCTAAACATTAGCCATAAAGATATAATGTTGTCAGTCCATGATTAATTTTCTGTGAAGATTATCCCTGGTTCCTTTCTCAGTTGTGACACAGCGAAGTTTATCAGTATATTCCATTGTATTTGGTGCTTTGCGGAAATGTTTGTTCATTTTTTAAATAGGATTATTAATTATTTGGTGGGTGGAGGACGGGGAAGCTTATGCACATCTCTTAAACATTCTTGCACCCGAGTTCAGCAATCCACATGAACCCAAAGTTATAAATGAACTTATCCTTAAAAAGTTCTAAAGTAGCCTCAGAAGTTCTCAAAGAAGATCAAGACTCTTTGTTTGAATTCCTGCTGCACATGCTATTAACATCAAGACTTTTGGATTGGCCTGTTTAGTCTATTCATATTACTATGCATAGGTGATTGATTGACTAAATTCAATTTCTATCTTCTCTGATGAGAATTTGATTGTTTATTGTGTTTAATTTCAAAATTTATGATGCAGATGAGAGATTAGTAAAAACGGAGGTCAACAATGGGTTGAATTGTCTCTTGGCAGCTGAGAGCTTTCGTCTACCATTATTTCTTGGTGAGTTCATTGCACCAACTCTTTGTAACCTAAATTTGCTGATTTTGGTTAATTAAAGGCAACTGCATATATTTAGTTGCTTTAAGATGTATGAATGTGCTATGTGTTTATGGTGTTAAGCTATATTATTATATTTACCTAGTACTTGTTATAGGTGTACTAGGTGTTGACTTTTCTTTGTACTTATTAGCTTCTTAGATAAGTTTCATTGTTTTTCCCTATATTATTCTTTCTTCTCCATCTGTAGCTGTATTCATCAGATCTGAATAATGAGATTAAACACTTCTCTCATCTCTTCTCAAATTCTCTAAACTCTCTCTAAATTAACTCACATGGTATCAGAGCATCAGGTGTCGAATTGCCTGATTTTTCGTCTTCATTTCAGCCTTCATTGCTGAACAATCTTCCTCAGCCTTCATTGCTGAGATTTCCGCTGCTTTTTCAACCTTAATTGCTGAGAATTCATCTTATATTTCAGCCTTCTTGCTGTTAAAATCATGTTCACTAAGGAGCAGAAAATGGTGATGCAATCTGCCCCTCATACTCATCTTCAAGCCCAGATAACTGAGAGCCAGCCTTCTCTGTCGGAAGGAATCAGTGCTGCTGAATTTGAGAGATTCAGTGTCTTCTTCAACTCTCTTAAAAAACCCTCAGGTGATATCTCTTCTAGTTCATACTCTCTTGCTCTATTAGGTAACTCTTCCACTCCTTCATGTTTGAGAGCCTCTGAACATTCTTCTTCTATCCAATGGATTCTTGATTCAGGTCCTACTGAACACATGACCAATTGCTCACAAATTTTACACTCTTTCCAACCATGTCCTCAAACTAAACATGTTTTGACCGCTAATGGTTCATTGGCTCAAGTTTTAGGCAAAGGAACAGTTTATCTTTCTGAAGAAATCGTCCTTAACAATGTTCTCCTTGTCCCTACCCTTTCAGCCAACCTTATTTCTGTACAAAAACTGAGCAAAGAGCTTCTTTGCTGAGTAATGTTCTCTGATGTTGGCTGTATTTTACAGGATCGAGGCTCGGGGAAGAAGATTGATCTTGCTCAAGAAAGGAATGGACTCTACTACTTGAATTCACCTAAAACCAGCAAAAACCAACCTGATTGTCATGCCTTCTTCACCTCTAGTAACTCTAAAACAGTATGGTTACTCCATTATCATCATGGTCATCCATCCTTTCATGTCTTAAAACACTTGTATCCAGAAAAGTTTCAAGGAATTGACATCTCCTCTCTTGTTTGTGAAGTGTGTGAACAAGCCAAACACACACGGGTTTCTTTTCCAATTAGTAACTCAAGAAGTTGCTATTCTTTTGAGTTGATTCATAGTGATATTTGGGGGCCTTCCTCTACACTTAACATTTCTGGAGCTAGATGGTTTGTTTCCTTTATTGATGATTGTACTCGGGTGTCTTGGGTTTATCTCTTAAAACAAAAATCTGAAGTTAGTACGATTGTGACTATCTTCCTTTCTATGGTTCACACCCAGTTTGGGAAACAAGTTAAGAGGTTTAGAACGGATAATGCTAGAGACTACTTCAATCAAACAATATCCTCAATCTTTCAAACACAAGGGATAATACATGAATCATCTTGTGTGTATTCTCCACAACAAAATAGAGTTGTCGAAAGGAAAAATAGGCATCTTCTTGAGGTTACACGTGCCCTTCTTTTTCAACATAATGTTCCTATGTTTTTCTGGGGAGAAGCGCTTCTTACTGCCACATTTCTTATCAATCGTTTGCCCACCAAAGTTCTGAACAAACTCAGCCCTCTTGATTGTCTTAGAAAAACCTACCCCGATTACCGAACTTCAAACCTCACTTTAAGAACTTTTGGGTGTTCTGTGTTTGTACATGTTCATGGACCACAAAGAGGGAAACTTGACCCACGGGCTCTCAATTGTATATTTATTGGCTATTCCTCCGTACAAAAGGGATACAAGTGTTTTCATCCATCCACTAAAAGGACATTTGTTTCTATTGATGTCACCTTTGATGAAACCACATCATTTTATAGCCCAAAAAGTACAAAATTTCAACCATTTGATTCTGAAACTGATCCTCTTAACACTCAAAATGGCCTACCAACACTTGAAACTTTCACATCTGATCATTCCCAAGACCAGCTAGCTGAAACATCAGAACCACAACAACAATCTGAACACATCGAACATCCACCACCAGTTTCAGACCCATCTGGTTCATCCCCTCAACATCACTCCCCAAAGGTGTATTCAAGAAGAAACAAACCTATTATGATTGAGCAAGAACAAGTTTCTTCACCGAGTGCTCAAACCGAGATCATACCAACTGAACTGGCTGAAGGTACTATCTCAGAAATTCAAACTATATCTCCTTCTCCTTCTCATGATTTTGAAAATGTTGAGTTAGAGTTACCTATTGCCCTTAGAAAAGGTTCTCGAAATTGCACAAAAAATCCTTTTTATCCTTTAGCTAATCATGTATCAATGCATCGTTTCTCTCCTTCCCACAAAACATTCCTTTAAAAAATTCACGACATTCCCATACCTAAGAATGTTTCAGAAGCTCTTGAAAAAAAGGAATGGAGAGAAGCTATGAAAGAGGAAATGAATGCACTAGAAAAGAATCATACTTGGGATATTGTTAACAAACCTTGCAGCCAGAATGTTGTTGCTTGCAGATGGATCTTTACAGTCAAGTACAATGCAGATGGGTCATTGGAGAGGTACAAAGCTCGGCTTATTGCCAAAGGTTTTACTCAGACTTATGGGATAGATTATCAAGAAACATTTGCTCATGTTGCAAAGATGAATACTTTTCGGATTCTTCTGTCTTTGGCTGTCCAGTTTAGTTGGCCTCTTTGGCAGTTTGATGTTAAGAATGCATTTCTGCATGGCAATTTGGAAGAAGAAATATACATGAGGATTCCTCCTGGTTTCTCCTCTTCCTCCTCTCCTAATCAAGTGTGTAAGTTGAAGAAGGCCCTTTTATGGCTTGAAGCAATCTCCAAGAGCTTGGTTTGGCAGATTCACCTCAGTTATGAGAAGTGCTGGATACAATCAAAGCCAAGGGGATCACACACTATTTATCAAACATTCAGCTTCAGGGGGAGTGGCTATTCTCTTGGTATATGTTGATGATATAATCGTCACAGGTGGAGACACAAGTGAACAAGAAAAACTTAAGCTAAAGTTAGAAGTTGAGTTTGAAGTTAAATCCCTTGGAAGGTTGAAATATTTGTTGGGAATTGAAGTTGCTCATTCTTCTAAAGGAATATTCATTTCTAAGCAGGAATACATTGGTGATTTGCTTGCAGAAACAAGAAAGAGTGCGTGTAAACCAGCCACCACTCCCATTGATCCAAATCACAAGCTTGGAGATTGCAAGAAAGAGGAAAAAGTGGATACAACTATGTACCAGCGACTGTGTGGTAAATTGATTTATTTATCACACACCAGACCTGATATTGCTTATCCCGTTTCTGTTGTAAGCCAGTTTATGCATGATCCAAGACGACCCCATTTGAATGCTATTTTTCGGATACTCCACTACTTGAAAGGATGTCCAGGAAAGGGAATTCTATTCCAAAGAGGAAATAAATTGACGATAAAAGTCTATACAGATGCAGACTATGCAGGTTGTAGGGTTAATAGAAGATCGACCTCTGGTTACTGCATGTTTCTTGGAGGAAATTTAGTTACTTGGAGGAGTAAAAAGCAGAATGTTGTATCTAGATCATCAGCTGAATCTGAGTTTAGAGCTCTTGCACATGGATTATGTGAAATGTTGTGGCTGAAAATCATAATGACAGATCTGAAGCTCAAATGGGAGGAACCTATGGTTCTAAATTGTGACAACAAGTCTGCTATCAGTATTGCTCATAACCCGGTTCAGCATGATAGAACTAAGCATGTGGAGATTGACCGACACTTCATCAAGGAAAAACTAGAAGAAGGAGTGGCAAGGATATCCTTTGTCAGATCAGAGGATCAACTCGCGGACTTACTCACCAAAGGATTTCATCGTCCTCGCTTTGAGCAGCTGACTTCCAAGCTTGGATTGATAGATCTCTACCATCCAGCTTGAGGGGGAGTGTTAAGCTATATTATTATATTTACCTAGTACTTGTTATAGGTGTACTAGGTGTTGACTTTTCTTTGTACTTGTTAGGTTTTTAGATAAGTTTCATTGCTCTTCCCTATATTATTCTTTCTTCTCCATCTGTAGCTGTATCCATCAGATCTGAATAATGAGATTAAACACTTCTCTCATCTCTTCTCAAATTCTCTAAACTCTCTCTAAATTAACTCACATATGGCAATGGCAACAGAAGCATTTCAGAGGGATGTAACTTGAGTCAGTAAAGATAGTTGTATGGCACCTAGAAGCCTAAAAAATCCATCCACGATCTTTCCAGTTTTAGTCATTAAATCTGGGAATTTCAGTCTCTAAATTTGATGTTCCTGTTCTATCATGGATTATTGTAATGGTAATTAATTTCCACATAATATCTTTGTTATATTTGAGTATTAAGATGGTTTACGTTTGTATAACTCAAAATGGACACTAAATCTGTGTTTGGTTCGATTGATTAAATATTAATATATGTGTTTGATCTTAGAGGAACTTCTACTTGCAAAACTTTTATATCATTTATCACGATCCTGCTTATTTTGTTTATAATCAAGTCAAGTATGCTAGCTGGATGAACTTAAGTAGAAGTTTTTGCAATAAACACTAAATCCGATAATTTTGTGTTGCATTGGATGTACTGTGGGGATAAAGGAGGGTGATATAACTTGCATTTTTTCCTGAGGGTGATCTATAATTCCTTGGAATGTCTCAGACTTTTGAGATTGGAAAGCCTGACTACAAGTCATGGCCCGATATATTAAAGTTATTCTGCGAGTGAGAGAGTTGATGATGGCATGTATTATGTGAAGGCTATATTGACTCTTATCTAATTGATCTATGTAATAAAATAAAAAACTAATTGTTGTAGATTTGATGATCAATTGTGTTGCTGATTTGGTGAAGCTATTTATCTTTCCTCTTCATATTATTTGAATTCTTCTTCTCTGTGCAGGCTCCTAAGTCATCATCTGGACCACACAAGTCAAGTGCTTCCCTTGATCCTTATCATAAGGAACAAGTTGAAGTATGAAGCGATTACTCTTAGAATATTCACTGCATAGGGAGAGAGAACTTGAGATGGAGAGGAGCAGAATGTCTCGGCAAACACCGATGTTTGAGTTCCATTTTACGGTGTAATGATGACACGCAAAGGAGGAGAGGCGCCTGGCCTCAGAGAGAAGGATTCGGTTAGAACTATCGTTGAAAAGAGAAAGGAAGATCTATGCTAAGCTATGAAAGTATGCAGTTGGCGATGATAAGCTTGGTGATACATTACTAATACTATCTATTATGTAGGCCGGAGAGTATTCTGGATCCAATTGAATTATGAAATTTGTTACAACTTGATTGTCAACTTAAGGGACCCAGGTAGTGGTTGGTTCCAACTTCATAATGTTGAGATGCTTTCTTCAATTTTTAACTAATAGCTAGAAAAGAAAACTTCATTCAACAAATTTCTATTATATTTAGTGATTCTACTCACTTTATTTTGATTGATTAAAATGTTTTTCATTTCATAACTTCATAAATATGTTTTGCATCTTACTTTTTGAGTCAAGAACTTCCTAAGAGACTGAAGAGTCTTGAGAATCTTCTAAAAGAGGTTCCGTATCGTCTTTCGTTAATTTACTAATTATTTTTTTGACATACGTTTTATTTGTTTTGTAATATGCAGGATGTGCAATTTGATTATGATCAACGATTTTCAAGTTGCAGTTGTTGTCTTTTGTTAACTCACTTGCACATAAAACATGTTCATTTGGTTTTAATGGACTTGCTCCTTGAAAGATGACTACATTTCAGTTAGCAAGAATGTTAAAGTGATTGCATTAGTGTTTTATTATAAATATTTTGGTCCCCTCTAATGTAATTTATAACATAAACTATATGCTCTTGAGTCTCGAGTATAAAAACAATATTAAACATGTCCTTAATTCTCAAATACCCAAGTAAACTACAAATCAATAACTTTGTACAAATATCCTCATTTCTCTAGAATCTTTTGTTTTGGTGGCACTTGGAAGTGACATATTACGAACTATTTTTTCAATATGTCATAAAGAAGTCGTAGATCTGCCACAAAGATGTCAACTTTGCCCTTGAAGTTTTTATGTCTTCTCGATTTACCTATTTACCTTCATATTTGTATAAAATTTGACTCTTATGTTTGAAAAATTATGTTGACAACATTTTTTGCAGATGTAGTTGATTTCTAAAATGACTAATCCTTCCATTGTGAATTACCAGAGACTTATCTCTTTCCGTCAAAATATGTCATCATATGTTCTGTCATTTCTTAATTGATTATCTTTATAAATATAATTTTGTTGAGATTACATTGCAATATTAGAAGATTCTGAATATAGTGGTGGCTCTTGGCCAAAAGTAAATATAATCGGGACTAATAAATGCTGAGACTAATAAATATAGTAATTCATTACCTTTTAATTTGCCTACATTTCATTAAATAGTTTTTACCTTAAATGATCAACCATACTTCAACACCTCAAGAAGCTGATATGAACACCGAGACCGAGACTCCGATGAGCGGCCGAGAAATTGATGCACATGAAGATTCCATATGGCATAGACGCCCAAGTTGGGTTCCTCACATTGGATTTGAAGAATATTTGACATGCAAAATTCACAAATAAAAATGTGAAATTGATACGAAAAATATCGCAATTTAGTCCAGATCTGAAATCGAATCGCCTCCAAACCCATAAATCTTACTTCCAACGTTATCACATATTATATCAAAGGATTAATAATATTGTATCACATATTATGTCTTAAAAATACAAATCAAATATATTAGACCCGCTCGAAGCGCCGGGTACTTCATATACTAAATGATGGTACCAAACGGATGTATTGGACCCAACTAAAAGAAACGTCACCGCTGACAAGAACATAAAGTCAAGGAGGAGAGTCAAGCAAAAGATCGAAAAAAGGATGGTGAGATGGAGAGCCGAATTCATGCGGAATGAGCTGGTGACGACGTTCTTCTTATGAGAACGAGAGGTTGGGAGATGAGAAAAAAAAATTGTGTTAAAATTATTGTATTTTTATATAATTATACATTTATCTAAAATATTATAATTAATATCAATATTTGGCCCGTGCGAACTTTTAGTATACTCCGTATATATATAAGGAGGTCTAGTTAATTAAGACTCCTTGGAAATTAAGCTACATTCCTTATATAAAAAACGTTACAATTTATGGGAAATACTAGGTCCAATTGAGTAACGAATCACAATTTTAATATATTACAAAAATGCTAAACTCTAACGAGTATTATCTATACTCTGAACTTATTTCAAACGCGTAATTTCGACAAAATTATACGTGCTTTGTTAAATATTCTGCAGTGACACAAATCTCCCAGATCGATCGGTATCAATTTGTATCTCGAAACTCTTTCCTTGTATATGACATGTTACGAAGAAATAGATTTTACCCAATAGCTTAACAAACTTGTAGGTTACGCTATATCCAATAGTTTTTATTCTCCTTCTTAAAATATACTACTAGGTTAATGGTTATCCAACAATTAAACCTCCTTAATCCTTATATATACACGTTGGGACGATCAGACAACAATATATACACGTTGGTATTTTGACCGGGCTGTATATAACATCCGGGTTTCTTTATGCAAGCAACAAAAGCCAAAACTCGATCGGACAACAATATTACCCTAGTTGTTAATTTCTTCCTGCAAGCAACAAAAGCCAACATTAATGGAGAATCAACACCAATCCAGAACTTATGTTGCACAACGGCTGATCGAACCCCAATCCCGATTATGGTCCCGCGTGGCGGTCACTTTGCTGGATCCTGACGTCAACTCTGCTAGAAAACTTGTGATGCAAGTTACCTCAGAAAGCACCGATGATAACCTCTTCTTGCACCTTTCCGGTAGAATCTCTTTGCACCACCAACAATTACTCCATGTGAAACTGACCGCCATGGGGGTCCACCCCGAAGCCCGTTTTGACACCGTCTTCCACCTCTTCTCCATATTCTTCAATACTAACTACCATGCCCTTGATGAGTTGGAGAAGCCGATACGAGCACAAGTACACGTGGAGACCTACTATGACTACACCCCTGAGGAAGAAGAGGATGATGACCAAGATGAGGACTACAGTCGTGTGTTGGGCCTCTCTGCAGAAGAGGATTACTCTGTGAGGCCTACACCTGCCAGAAACAACGTTGTTGAGGCCTTAGAAAAGGTGATTTTGAGTGAGGACGTGGTTGTTCAGGAAACTAAATGTGTGGTTTGCTTGGACGAGTTGTCGATGGGATCAGAGGTGACCAAGATGCCGTGTGCCCACGCCTTTCACTCTGAATGCATCGTTACATGGCTTGAGAATCGTGCTTTTTGCCCGTTGTGTCGTTACAAGTTGCCCAAGTCCGAAGATATTGAAGGAATTGTGTCCTTTAATCAACGGTGCAATTATTAATATGGAATAGGACTATTAATGGAGATTTATAATCCAGATATTTTAGGAGTCGCACGCTATTGCTAGTGGCCAATACGACTTATGAGATTAATAAGATTAAGCTCATGGCTAGAATAACTGGGTCCTATGAGGTCTATGAGGTCACACACTTAGAGTTTACTGACTGGATCATGAGAATCCGAAGGCCCGGTTAGCCTATAGGATTTGGGGTAGGTGGAACAATAAACGAGGTGAATTGTTCACCGGGTGTCAGATAACCGTTATCAGTTATTTGGAGTTTTGACCAAGGTAAAGATGTGTCACACATGTCCAAGGTGGACATGTGTCACACATGCCCAAGGAGCAAGTATCCACACCTTAGACATTTGTCCTCTTCCTTGCAAACCAAGGAGTTGCCTTGACCTCCAAGTTCTTACATTGGGCTCCAAGGACTAAATGCTTATATATAGGCCTCTCTTATTCCACATAGAGAGCACCCAACACAGTAGACACACCATATACTCCACACCCCGCACATCCTTGTGAATTTCGGTCTAGCAGAAGAAACCATAAGAAGATCCAGTTTATTGCTCGTGTGGACCAAGTAGAGAAGTCACATTTAAGGCTTTCATCTCTGTCTTTCGACATCTACGAACACGCATCAAAATGTATTTGATTCTTCTTATATACATAATCGATATCAATATATGCATGAGATCCTTATTATATGTTAGGAAAGTGTTTCCTGAAATTCCGCTTTAAGCATCTGAATTCCCAACAGATATATGCGATTAGTTCTTAATTAGCGCTAGACATGCAGATTAGGGTTAAATTTCTGAACTTTATTCTTGAATGATTATTCTTGAATTAATTGTCTGTAATCGTATATACATATTTTAATGTGTGATGTACGACCAATTAATGCCGATCGATTTTTGATATTTTGAATTGATGATGAGTTTTGTGGTTTTAGTTCACAATTTGTTGCTTGTTGCTTAACCCCATTGTCAATGTATTCAATAAACACGTGATGCGTCTTTTCTTCCTGGGAAATTGTAACGGCCTTTGCAACTGGCTAGTGTAAAGTTGGACTTTTGGGTTCAATTGAACTCTTTTTCTTTGTAACATAGTTTTATATGGGTTGTCTAATAGCCACCACTGCTAGAGTAATTGATGATGAGTTCGTTGGCCTTAATTAATTGGTCTTGCTTAGCACTTGATTGATTCATGCCCTAGCTGATTTTGTATCTTGATCTTATCAACGTACACATCAATAAACAAAACAATGATCACTTGCTAGATAAAAACGAAGCGTACATAAACAACCTTGATATATTAACTTCAACCTAAACAATAAAAGCTACACTTAGTTTTAGATTCACGTTCACAGTATGCCATTTAAAATACGCAGTTGAGTTCCGATGTTTTCGTTCAGGAATTTAAGTCTTTCGTCGTCTGATTCGATTGATCGGATCGGTATTACTCTATTCAGAGGGCCATAAAATGTTCTATTTGACACACTTCAAATTGCTATTTAACACAGAAGAGTAGGGGTCCGATTCCGGTGAGGATGACCCTCTAGATAAGGACTAAGGATCAATTCCATCCGTAGGATGAAGTTGATCCAAAGGCCCAAAATATAGGGGTCCCACAAGTCAAATCAGTTACCGCTCTTCATTTCCAAAACTTCTCAGACTCTTCCTCTCCCTCCCTCTCCCAAAATATCGCAAAAACAACTTCCCCAAATTTTCTCTCGCGACCTAGCTTTCACGATTTCCACGATTTCGACTCCAACTGCCTCCCTCTCGTCCACGATTTCGACTTCAACTGCCTCCCTCTTGACCTAATTCCACTGCATTTCTGTTTTATTTAGAGCGAACGGAGGAGAGATTGAAGGAGCGAGCGAGCGAGCGTACGAGCGAGAAGCAAGGAGGCGAAGCACAGTGAGCGAGCAAGGAGGCGAAGCACATTCTCAATTTCCTAATCACATCTACTTTCGATCAAGATCAAAATGAGGAGTAAAATTGCAAGTTCTCAAGGTATAATACTTGAAACAGTTTCATTACAAGAAAATTGAAGTTTCTCTACTGTTATAGCAAGTGAATCAACCATGCTCTTAAATCTCACCTTTAATTTCTAGATGATTTTGATATTTCCTTGCGTATGATTGTGATTTGCATGTTGTGTTTTAGGTTTAATTTCACATTTCTCTGCTTGAGAAGCCAAATCCTTTTGAGAATGAGTTATTAACTGACATTACAGGGATTTAGAAAGATACAATGCATGGAATATGAGTTTTTGTGTGTGCATTAGTTTTTAATTCTGTGTGCAAAGGTTTTTATGTGTGTGTGCATCAATACTGATGTGTATGGATGACAGTTAGAGGTGAATAATATTAATAGAATAGAATTGATGTGTGTGCAAAGGTTTTAATGTGTGTGTGCATCAGATTTTGTTTCTGTGTGCAATGGTTTTAATGTGTGTGTACATCAAATAAACTACAAATATTGTGTGCATGACTTTTATAGGAGAATAATATTAATACTCTAGAATGGATGAGTGTGCAAAGGTTTTAATGTGTGTGTGCATCAGATTTGGATTCTGTGTGCAAAGGTTTTAGTATGTGTGTGCATCAAATAAACTTCAATATTTGTGTGTGCAAAGGTTGTAATGTGTGTGTGCATCAGTTTTGGTTTGTGTGTGCAAAGGTTTTGTTGTTTGTGTGCATTAAAAAAACTATAGAATTGATGTGTGTGCAAAGGTTGTAATGTGTGTGTGCATCAGTTTTGGTTTGTGTGTGTAAAAGTTTTATTCTATGGGTGCATCAAAAAAACTCTATTTTCTGTATGTGTGTGGATCAGATTTGGTTTGTGTGTGCATCTTATGTATGTCCATCTTGTGTCCAAACATATGTAGGTGATGATACTGCAACTCCAATTCCAGCCAAAGTAATAGAGGGTGAATTTGGAAAGATCACAGTTCCTACAACTTCTGATCAAGGATCTCCAGGATCTTTCCAAGTGCAGAGGAGGAAGATGATGGAGGCTATCACAGGACAATGGGAGTTGAATTTAGAGAGATAAGAATGAAAAAAAAGATGGACAAAGCAGTAGCAACAACAACAGAAACAACATCCAAATCAAAATCTACGAAGTCAAAGAAAGGAAAAGAGAAAGTAGAGAAGGAGACAAAGACTCCTAAGAGAGAGAAAACAAAAAAGCTTGTCTTAGCTTCAAAGGCACCAAAGGAAGGAACGAAGAAAGCTTTCAAACAACAAAGGAGTCAATACGAATCACTAAGGTGTCGAACATCTCCAAACAAACTTATGAGCTTCTTCACTGATGTGGAAGACCCTATCACTACTGAGCAGAGGCAAGCTGTTATAGATCTCGGCTTTGGAGAATTACTTGCCTGGAGAATACAGGAACTGCCAATGAAGCTCGGAATGTACGTATGTGCAAGTTATGACCCAAATAAATGCACAATAAAGCTTAAGGATGGGAAGGAAATTCTTGTCACAGAAGATGATGCACACGACTACTTGGGTGTTCCAAAAGGTAGAAGACAAATAGAGTTGCCAGAGAAGATGACAAATAGAGAGTTTCTGGCAAAAATAGATAAGGATTTTGATGGCAAAGACCTCAGGAAGATCTCTCACACGGATATATACCACAAGATGAAGGAGTATCCTGGAGATGTGTTGTTTAAACGCTATTTCATCCTACTCTTTGCAAACACAATCGTAGACAACCATCCAAATGGGAACATCATATTCAGGATCTGGGAGCTCCTAGAAAATGTAGTCGATGTCAAGAACTACAACTGGAGTAGTTTTTTGTTCCAAAGGCTCAACAACTGCAGAAGTGTATGGGGTGGCACTGCAAGTAGCATCTTCAAAGGGAACTTACTTCTCCTCATGGTAAGCAAAGTGTTAAATATTTAATTACATTTTGGCATTTTAATGTGAATTAGTTGATCTATATAATGTGCATTAGATTTCCCTTCCGTGTGCATTAGTTTCAGCCTTTTGTGTGCATTGGTTTAGCTTTTCGTGTGCATTACTGATGCCCACCATCTTGATTTTGGAAATGTGCATGGATGGTTTCTGGTGTGCATAGGTTTTTTTATTGTGTGTGCATCTGTTTTATATTGTGTGTGCTTTATATTGTGTGTGCCTCACCTTGTTACTCTACATGTGCATAAGTAGTTTCCATTCTATGTATATGATTTTATTTTAGTGTGCATTAGTTTTGCCATTCGTGTGCATTGTTTTATATTTTTGTGTGCATTACTTGTTTCTCTGTGTGTGCATATGATTTTTGCTGTGTGTGCATCAGATAATGCTTGTGTGTGCATCAGTTAATTCTTTTGTGTGCATCACATTTACACCATCAGTAATGCTTACCTATCTCTATTGTTTTTTGTATTCTCCAGCTAGTGTATGTTGATAGAATGAAGTGGAAAGGTGAGACACAAAATAGAAGTTTCCCAATCATAACGAACTGGACCACTGAAAAGCTGCGCCAAAGGGAGGATGAAGAGATCATGTATGGAGGTTTTGGACAAGGATATCCCATTGAAAGACCACTTTTTGAAGAAAAAGAAGAAGATGCCATGGAAAGAGAGCAACAGTATAATGTTGAAGATGTTGCCGCACCAAACATCGGTACAAACCAAGGCCTCAGAGAGTATGTTGTGAACCACATGAAAAAAGGTGGAGGACATGGCCAAGAGTGTGAGATCACTCATTGAGTCCAAGAACCAGCCGTCACATGCATGGAGGAGGACATGGCCAAGGACATGTCATAAACTCTGTGAACACTGAATGTGAAAAGATAATAAAGGCGAAGCTTACCACAGAATGAGGAAGACACTCAAGGAAGCCAGGATGCAGATTTTTGGGATACAGCCGTCACATGCACGGAGGAGCTAAAGAAAACAATCCAGGCAACGAAAGGGCATGAAGAATCTCATTCTATTCCTGATCTATCAAATATGGCAAATGAAACCGAGAGAGAATATGGCCAAACAGTTCAAGAACAAGAGGTATAATTTGATTTGATGTGTTCTTTTTGTGTTCTTTTGTGTGCATTACTAATGCTCTTTTGTGTGCATTACTATTACTCTTTTGTGTGCATCAGATAAATGAAGAAGAGGTGCATCAAGCTAGACAAGAGCATGTCGAAGTAAGTGAATCATGATCACTTGATCAAGATCCTATTCGAACATACACTTTTAACACAAGCTTCAAATCCACCTGGATGCCTAATCCTTCTCTGAAAGTAAGAACCAGAATATTATATTAGTACTTTGAAATACATATACATTAAAATCATATTAACTATGTACTTTAATTTCAGTTGGATAGTCATGGAATTCCTTCATTCTCCTTGGGTTTATCACAGGTAAACATAATTACTATACATTCTTACATTTACTTTTGTGTGCATGAGTATCCTCTTTTGTGTGCATCAAAATCCTCTTTTGTGTGCATTGGTTTGTGCTTCTGTGTGCAATAAAATTTCAACACTTTGTTTTATTATTTGTAGGAAGATGTTGATCCCAAAATTAATGAGCAAGGAGAAGGGAATGAGGAACATGGCACCAATGAAAGAGATGCTACTCTTCATGATCAAGATGTAATAATGCAAGAAAATGAGGCAAATGAGGAAGAACCAAAATAATAGGTAGTGTGTGCAACACTTTGATCTTCTGTGTGCAATGATTTTTGGATTGATTCATGTCTTTGTTTTTTATAGGAAAGTGTGATGGCGGAAACTGGGATTGAGACGAGAAAGAACGAAAAGGAAGGTGAAGCGCAAGAGGTAGTTGAACAAGAACAGGTAATGTGTGCAACACTTTGATCTTCTGTGTGCAATGATTTTTGGATTGATTCCTGTCTTTTTTTATAGGAAAGTGTGATGGAGGAAACTGAGATGGAGACGGGAAAGAACACAAAGGAAGGTGAAGGGCAAGAGGTAGTTGAACAAGAACAGGTAGTGTGTGCAACACTTTAATCTTCTGTGTGCAATGATTTTTGGATTGATTCCTGTCTTTTTTTCTTTTAAAGGAAAGTGTGATGGAGGGAACTGTGATGGAGACGGGAAACAACACAAAGGAAAATGAAGTGCAACAGGTAGTTGAACAACAACAACAACTAAAGGAGGTACAATTGAAAAATATTGAGTTGCAAATATTAGTCTTAGTGTGCATTATATTTACTCTTCTGTGTGCACCACAAATATAATGTTTATGGATTTATTTTGTTTTTTTGTTATAGGGGAAATTGGAAAAAGGGACAGAGGATCAGCCAACGGAAAAGATACTTTAGGTGGCTCAAGATGAGGTTCATACAATGGACAAGGGGAAGGAGGAAAGTGGGGCACAAGATGTGGCTCAAGAGAAGAAAAGTGAGACACAAGATGTGGCTCGGAAGGAAACTGTGGTGGATCAAGTGGAAGAAAACCATAACAAAGAGGTTTATAAAATATTCATCTTTGTCTTGGGTGCAATAGTTTTTGTATTTGTGTGCAATGGTTTGTTATAGGTGTTTTTTATTCCTTACTTATTTACCTATTGTTTCCAAAACTATTTTCTTTATAGGAGGTTGTAGAAATTGAAAGTGAAAAGCATAAGGAGAAGGGAAAGGAGGCAACTGGAAGTGATAATGACTTTCTGAAAAAGGTATATGATACATTAGTATAGCTTATGTGTGCAGCATGTTTAGCTTCTGTGTGCAGGATGTATTTGTGTGCAATGGTTTGTTATAGGTGTTTTTTTCAAAACTATTTTTGTATTTGTGTGCAACATGTTTAGCTTCTGTGTGCAGCATGTTTAGCTTCTGTGTGCATGACTTTTTTGTTTTGTGTGCATGAATTTATATTAGGATTCAGAACAAGAAACAGGGGCGATGACAACGGTGGATAGGAAGGACAATCTACCAAAAAAGGTAACAATATAAATATCATGTTTTTAAAATGAATATGTTTTTGTTATTGATTAATAATTGGCTATGTGTGGCAGGTCAAATTTGTATGCGAAACCAATGCAACACCAGCACAAGAGCAAAGGAATATCAATCCTTCAGCGGTTATAAACTTGCCATGGAGACAAAGAGAAGTGAATCTTTCTGAAAACATCACATCAGACGAAAAAGCCTTGTACAACTGGGCTACGGAAGAAAAGGGAAATGATGAAGAGTAAGTAGTTTATTATCATGAATATATAAAATGGAGAACTAGACAGTGTGGTACTTGATGCCTATCTAAAATGAATACTTTATGTTTATCTATGTTGTAGTGGTTATCTCTTCCATTTGGGCACATACAGTTTAACTAGACAAGACTTTGTCACACTCAAGAAAAATGGCGAACTAGACAGTGTGGTACTTGATGCCTATACAACCTATTTGAATAAAAATGAAACATTCAAGGACCCGTTATCGCCGTTAAGGTTCTTCATCCCATCATATATGCTGGTAAGTAGATTCACAAAACTGATGCACACAAAAAAGTTATATGAAATATTTGCACTGAATATAATTTATTTTCTTTTGCAAGAAATTTACCGTGCAGAACGAACATACTACAATGGAAGTGAAAGGGAAAGACTTCTGCCAAACAATGATAGAAACCTTCAATTGTGTCAACTCTTTTAAGCTTAGGCGGAAAACACTGCAAAATATTGATTTGGTAAATTGCATATGTGTGCATGAACTTTCTCTTTTGTGTGTATCAAATATTTCTTTTGTGTGCATCAAATATTTCTTCTATGTGCATCATATATTTCTTTTGTGTGCATCAAATATCTCTTCTGTGTGCATCATATCTTTCTTCTGTGTGCATCAAATATTTATTCTGTGTGCATCAAATATTTCTTATGTGTGCATAACATCCTGCTCTCTCTGAATTGCTTAGTTCTTCTTCCCTGTACACAACCAAGGACACTACTTTTTCATAGCTATAAATGTCAAGTCTCCACAAGTGCATATTCTGGATAACTCAGCAAGTGGTGAAGAGGATAAATATGGCACAATCCCGCAATCATTGGTAAGTACACAAACAGTATAATTATGATTTGATTATTACAATAAATAAATAAATAACTAAAAGCATTAAATATCTTATTTTGGTGCAGAGACATTGTTTTATCCAATTCCTAAAGAACAACAACATGGTAGCCAAAGCTCTGATGTTTGAAAATGAAGTAAAAGTTCCAACAGAGAGGTTGGAAATGACTTGGAGGGATAAAAGAAACAAAAAAGATTGTGGGGTATATGTTATCAGACACATGGAGACGTACATGGAGACGGGACTATCCGATTGGAACAGTGGCCTAGAAAAAGGAACCAAGAAGTTGCTGGACACTCTAAGGGTCAAGTACCTTCACAAGCTACTGACCAGCAAATTCAATGCACATCGAGATAAGGTGACGCAGATTATTCAAAGGGAGCAAAAACCGAAGACTGCAAAACCTTCTAAGAAAGTTGGTTAAACAACGTAGTAGGGAGAAACAGGAAATATTATGTGTAATTGGTAGTTGAATGCTAGGTTTTAAACAGATTTTAGTCAGTTTTTGGATGAATGTTGTGGTTGAATATTGATGGTAACTCTTTTATGGTTGGATATTACGCTTATGTTGGCAAAACAATGCAAATCCGCATCAGCTTGTATATATAGTGGCAATGGTTTATATCTAACGTGAGCATGACTTACTTATATGTGTTTGACTAGTACAAAAGTATTGTGCAACACAAAACTACATCTGTGTGCGTAGGAAATATCTAATGTGTGCAATACTTAACTTTGTGCATGAAAGTTAGAGGAGAATAATATTAATACTATAGAATGGATGTGTGTGCAAAGGTTTTAATGTGTGTGTGCATCAGTTTGGGTACCTGTGTGCAAAGGTTTTAATGTGCTTGTGCATCAGTTTGGGTCCCTGTGTGCAAATGTTTTAATGTGTGTGTGCATCAGTTTTAATATGAGTGTGCATGATTGTTAGAGAAGAATTATATTATTACTCTAGAATGGATGTGTGTGCAAAGGTTTTAATGTGTGTGTGCATGAGTTTTGGTTTGTGTGTGCAAAGGTTTTAATGTATGTGTGCAACACAAAACAACTACCGTGTGCATCACATATTTCACCTGTGTGCGTGAGATTATTCTACTGTGTGCATCACTTTATGTCTAAAAACTTAATATTACAAAACCATGAGTCTAAAATACACATAAGTCTAAAAAACGATGAGTTTAAATTTAATCCACATATTGGGGGCATGTCTTAATGTTGTGTCTAGACTTATTGCAGATCTTACAAGCCCTCTTTTGCTTCTTCGACTTTTCAATCCCGGTCTCTTGACCACTTCTAAGACGTGTCTTCTTAAACTTGTTGTTGGCTTGTTCAGGAGAATGGACGCTAACTTGGTCTGGTAAAGCACCAACCAATTTCTCAAAGGAAAACTTCTTGGTTGAGGTTGAAGCAGAGGGATCAACCATTGCAGAACGGTTGAATGCAGCCTTTTGATCCTTTAGCAAAGCCAAAAACTGTTTCAATTTATCAACGTCTTCTCCCACAACATCAACAAATGCATACATTTATGTCATGACTTCAGCCAACAATCGCTTCCTTTCATCAATCAAAACACTACCATCATAAACTGCACCATCAATTTCAAAAATAGGTTGTAATATTGATTTCTTAGTCCAACGAGTGTTGAGGAGGCTAGGAGGAAGATCAACTGCATGGCAAATTTTCAATGCAGTGAAGATGTGGCAACAAGGAAAACCTAGCTTGAGGAACTTATTGCAAGAGCACTCAAATACATTACTTGACTGCACATGTTCAACTTTGCAGATCCTACCAAATTCATCGAGAATTTGATAATAATGAATCCCATCTTCTTTTTTTAACTCATGACGTGTGCAATGATATGCACCACTCATGAACTCTTCTTGACCTTCATAAAATGCATTAATGGTGTACACACTTGCCATATTCTTCTCTATTTGCAATGGTGTCTTCATACGAGGAGTAGAAGTACATGAATCAAGATCAAAATTCTTTTGGCCATGACGTTGGGATTCAATTGCACTATTGAACTGCATCATAAACACAACTAAGTTGGATTGAGAGCTCAGACACATGACAAAAACGTTGTTTTGGTCTTCAGATCGAGATGTTGTCCTCAGAAGACGAGACATTTTCACATCTTGAAAAAACGAGGGTATCCAATAGCGGCGTAGCTCAAACATGACAAATAACCACTCATGGCCTTGTAAATTGAATTCTTCCATAACTGAAAACCACTCATTTTCAAACTCCAAAGGACTAAGGTCATCGCTCCAAACAATAGAATTGAACTTAGAATGGAAGGAGTCGATAAAAGAAGGTGCCCCGGGAGGAAATTTGACCTTGTTGACAACCTTCATCATAATATGCCACATGCACAAACGGTGAACAGATCTAGTGAAAACACGTTCAACAACGGCTTTAACGGCACCGTCTTGATCAGTTAAGATGACGTGAGGATCATGGCCCATAGCTTTCTTGAAGTTTTCAAAAAGCCAAACATACGATTCAATGTCTTCATGCAAAAGCAAAGCAGCGGCAAATGTGATGGACCTTTTGTGATTGTCAACTCCAGTGAATGGAATGAATATCATATTATACCTGCAAATAATAAACACAAAAGAAAAACTTATGAAATATTCTCGAGTGCAGAACTTATACTGTGTGTGTGCATATTAGATTGACTGTGTGTGTGCAGAACTTATTAAATGTGTGTGCATAACTAATGTATTTTCTGTGTGCGTCACAAATTCAGTGTTTGTGTGCAGAACTTATACTATGTGTGTGCATTAGATTGACTGTGTGTATGCAAAACTTATTAAATGTGTGTGCAGAACTTATTAAATGTGTGTGCATAACTAATGAATTTTCTGTGTGCATGACAAATTCAGTGTTTGCGTGCAGAACTTATACTCTGTGTGTGCATTAGATTGACTGTGTGTGTGCAGAACTTATTAAATGGAATTGATTTTAAAAACTGAAGAAGTCACAAAATACCTATTCAATTGGTATGTAGCATCAGCAGAAACAACATCACCAAAGTACGAGAAACTCTTCCTCATAATAGGATCACACCAAAACAATCGAGTTAGTTTATCTTCCTTGTCTACATAATAATCAAAGTGGAACGCGTCGCAACATTTCTTCTTCTTAAAAAAGTCATTAATGACCATTTGAGCATCGCTTACAGCCATGTACGAATTCAAACCCCTCATAAAGTTCTTAAAATCAACAACCGTGGCGCCAACATTAGCATAAGACCCCACCAAATTCTTGTAAACTCTAAAGCTCTTGGTTACACCGACATTTGTTTAAATGCAGTTCAACATAAACTCTTGATGCAATGGGGTCACTTCCCTATTCCCTTTGGAGAAAACCATTTCAGAGGGATCCAACAATGGATGTGTATGAAAACACTCAAAATTGGTCACTCGATATCCACCGTTGCCTGCATGTCTAAGCCACATCTTCGCATCACATCCACACCGATTAGACACCCTCCTTCTTTTGACAACATTATCACCTGTTTGATTGAAATCTACAAATGGTGATACATATTTGAAACCTTCTCTCGAACAACAAAGATACCTCCACTTAATTGTTTTCTCTGAATAGTTGAATTTCTTTGTTGAGAACACACGAGTAGCAAAACCACACGCCTTTGCATAAGATGCATAAAATTGCATGCCATGAAGAAGAGTTGGAAAGAGCTGACCAACATATGATGTCAAGGCAACATCGCACTCGGGGATGTAAAAATGAGCTAAACTACCAGGAGAAATAGAGGACATGCTTCCTTCAATATGAGTTCCATCTCCTGAAAATGAATGAAAGAACAGAACACATTTATACTTCTGTGTGCATCAACTATGTCTTGTGTGTGCAGTGATTATGCCTCATGTGTGCATCACTTATTTCATGAATACATTATTTCAAATCATTTACTAGTTATAGTGTGTGTGTGCAACATAAACTTCTTAGGAGTGCATCAGATATACAAATCCAATGCAAAACCAATTTTGGTCGTCCATAATTCTTATATACATGAAACTAGTAAACTTGAAGAACATATTATTAAGACTATAATGAGACTAGTAAACTTGAAGAACATCCTAAAGATACCAACCCTGTTTTTGTACGGGTGTATATAAATAATATTGTGAAAATGACTAATCAATCGGATGAACCAGACATCTAGTCTTAATAAAGAGTAATTGCAAGCCTGGGACATAAAACAAATCAGTACGAGGGTACAATTAACGTCTACAAGATTCTGTTGATGGAAATTATTAATCTTAGAATGGAATGAATGAAGGAATTTATTAGTCCAGGTGATAATGGAATGAATGAATGAAAGTTTGTTATTAAATGAACTACTAGTCGAAGTGGATTTATGTTTATCATTAAGAATAGAGCATTGGATGATATTAATCCAGAAGGATTGATTACTGATTACCTTATACCATTTTAAGAGCCACAGAACATGATATTTAACCAAGTTATATTTAATAGGATAATCCAAATAGAGAATAATAAAGAGCAGAAAACATAAAGGAAATCTATGATCTGTATTATATAATCTATTATTCAAAACAGAGAATTCAAGAATTTGCTGTCATCATAGAGTAGTCTAATGTAGAGGTTAAATTTGTAAAATCTTGTTAAATTAGTATATTGGGTAATCAGATTGAGAATATATTTGGGAGAACCACAATATTTAACAGGAAAACATAAATCAATCGTACAAGGCATAGAAAAAAACAATTGATGTCAAAGTAATAAAGCACATTGAAGTCATCCTTATATCTCAAAATACTGTTAACTTGGTACAAGTAAAAATTAAAAAGAGGGATGTTGGCTGAGTCCAGATTAGTATATTCATAGTGGAGGAAATTTCTAAGAAGCTTGCTACCAAGGTTATTATTAAAGTAATAAGTGTAGAATCAAATCAGATATCTGGAAAACTTGCTTTCATTAAATTAACTGAAGAATGGCTTACATATAGCCTTACAGTTCTCACGACTCTATCCACTAATCTGAAAGAAAACTGACTTCCCTACTTCCTAGCTAAAGTCTAAGAGATTACAGTAACTGCAACAATAAAGTAGAATAAATAGAAAACAGACTCCTGCAAGTGTGCTAACAGAAACAACACTTAATTGAATTAAATAAAATGCAAATACTAGACTTTTAACTCAACATAACCCCTCCTAAACTAAACTTCCTGTTTAGTTTATCTTCGGTCCTTCACAGACGCCTAGCTTCCTTCTCAGCTGCTGAAATGCTTTAGCCTCGAGTGGCTTAGTAAGAATATCAGCCAGCTGTTGCTGAGTGCCACAAAACTTCAATTGGACAGCTCCTTCATTCACAAGCTCGCGCAAGAAATGGAATCTCACGTCGATGTGTTTGCTCTTTCCATGCATCACTGGATTTTTGGAGAGTTTAATCGCCGAGCTGTTATCAAAGAAGATTACAGGACTGTCATTTCCTTCATAGCCTATCTTGTTCAGAATTCTTTTCATCCAAATCAGCTGGCATGAGCAAGCAGCTGCCGCCACAAATTCAGCTTCAATTGTGCTCAGAGTCACGATAGGTTGCTTTTTGGAGGACCATGCCACAACTGCATCACTCAGAACAAAGGTGTATCCGGATGTACTCTTTATGTCCTCCACACTTCCAGCATAATCGCTGTCAGTGAAGCCAATCAACTCTCTGTTTCCCTTCTTCTTGTAAAAAAGACCATGAGCAGTTGTCCCTTGTAAGTACCGCAATATCCTTTTGGCAATCATGAGATGAAGTTCTGTTGGTGCTGCCATGAACCTGCTGATCAAGCTGACCGCATACATTATATGAGGACGTGTGGCTGTAGCATACATCATGCTCCCTACAAGTTGCTTGTAGAAGGTAGCATTTACCTTAATGCCACCTTCATCTTTGCTGACCTTGGTTTCAGGGACTATAGGAATCAATACAGAATTACTCTCCTCCATTCTGAATTTTATTAGCAGCTCCTTCACATATTTTCTTTGACAAATGAAAATACCATCATCAGTTTGATGCACTTCAATGCCCAGAAAATATTTCATTTTTCCCAAGTCCGTCATTTCAAACTCCTTCATCATGGATTTCTTGAACTCATCCATCATCTCTTTGTCATTCCCAGTGTAGATTAAATCGTCTACATATAGGCTGACAACAATGAATTTGCCTTGAACATCTGACTTTGTGAATAAAGTATGTTCACTTCCATCCTTCACAAAGCCAATTCTCTTAAAATAGGCGTCAATTCTACTAAACCAGGCACGTGGTGCCTGTTTTAGGCCATATAGGGCCTTATGAAGTTTGTACACCTTATCTTCTGCACCTTTTACTTCATATCCTCTCGGCTGGTCCACATAGACCTCCTCGGTCAGCTCTCCCTGCAGAAACGCTGACTTGACATCAAGTTGATATATGCACCAACTTCTCTGGGCTGCTAAGGCTAGAATCATCCTTAATGTATCCATTCTAGCAACCGGTGCATACACTTCCTCATAGTCAATCCCATGAGTTGAGCATACCCTTTAGCTACGAGTCTGGCTTTGTACTTCTCAATTTCACCATGTTGATTCAGCTTGGTTTTGTAAACCCATTTGACTCCAATACTCTTCATCCCCTTTGGCAAGTCAGTAAGAAGCCAAGTCCCATTTTTCTCTATGGATTGAATTTCCAAGTCCATAGCATGCTTCCACTCTTGACTCTTGACAGCTTCCTCATAGCTTATAGGGTCGGAATCTGCAATCAAAGCCATCACCTCTTCTTTTTCATGAGAGACTACTGGAGCATCATTCACAATATAGTCTCTCATCCAGCTTGGTCTTCTCCTTACACGACCTTCTTGCACCTCAGATTCAGTATCTGTTGTCCCACTATCATCATTCTGTTCCTGAGTAGCTGCAACTTCGTTGTTGTCATTCAGATTCTGAGCTGCAACTTCACTGTCATCATTCTGAATTTGTTCCTCAGCCTCTGTACTGACCTCGTCTTGATCAATAGGAGCAGCTACCGGCGCTTCAGCTGGAATAATTACAGATTCTGAATTTTTGCTGTCATCTCCCAACTCTAAGACAAGATCAGATGAACTACTGTGAGCTCTATCCCAATTCCACTTCTTATTTTCTTCAAACACGACATCCCGGCTAATAATTACCTTCTGACTTAAAGGATCATACAACCTATATCCTTTGCTTTCGACGCTCATCCCAAACAGTACGCAAGTTCAGCTTTTGTCGTCAAGCTTAATGCGTTTAGCATCAGAAACATGAACATGTCCTATGCACCCGAAAGTTCTAAGGTGCTCAACCGACGGCTTGACACTACTCCAAGCTTCTATAGGCGTCATATCCGTCACAGCTGAGGTTGGGCATCTGTTGAGTAGATAGAACGCCCAATTCGCTGCTTCCGGCCAAAATTTCTTGGGAACATCCTTTTCAATCAACAAGCTCCTCACCATATTCATCACGGTTCTATTCTTCCGCTCAGCCACGCCGTTTTGCTGTGGTGTATAAGCCGTGGTCGGCTGTCTTTTGATTCCATTGTCTCTGCAATAATCATTGAAAGCACTTGAGGTGAATTCCCCTCCTCTATCTGTTCTCAAGCACTTAATAGGCAAACCAGAATCCTTTTCAACACAACTCTTAAATTGCTTGAAGGTAGCAAAGGCATCAGATTTGTATGCTAAGAAGTATACCCATGCTCTTCGACTAAAATCATCAATGAAACAAAGCAAATACCTCTTTTGGCCGTTGGACACTGGTGATATAGGCCCACAAATATCAGCATGGACTAATTCGAGCTTGTCGGAGGCACGCCACGTGCTGAATTTGGGCATCTGTTCTCTGTGTTGCTTTCCTTTCAGGCATTCCGTACACACAGAATCGTTGTTGGTGAACTTCGGCATTCCTTTCACCATATCTTTGTCCATCAAAGTTTGCAGTCCTGTATAACTGAGATGCCCGAACCTTTTATGCCAAAGTTGAGCTGAGTCGACACTCGTCTGCAAGCACACGTCTCTGGTGTCTTTGTTTTCAGAATGCTTATCTGACAGCAAGATAAACATTCGGTTGGCTGTCATGTTGCTCTGCAAAATAAGGCCCTTCTCTGGATGATAAATGTTGCATTTTCTGTCCTTCATCAACACCGCCAGCCCTTTCTCTACCATTTGACCAATACTAAGGAGATTATTCCTTAATTCTGGAACATAAAAAACATCTTGTAGCACATGACTAACCCCTCCAAGCCTTAGCTTTACACTTCCTTTGCCGGTTACACTAATCTGCATATGATTTCCGAGCCGCACGGTTTTCTGAAATCCATCTTCCAAAGTGCTGAATAATGTTCGGTCCCCGCACATATGATTCACTACTAGAAAACAGGTGTTTTTCCTACGCTTTTGGGTTGACGCTTTGTTAAAGCGTCGGTGTGAATTGTAAGGCAGAGTTAAAACTGTGACGCTTTGAAGCGTCTTCATTCGGTTACACATTTCGACGCTTTTATATGTCGAAATATCTGCAAAAAGCGTCGCTATTGACCCTTGTTTTTTTTTTTGTAATTAAACGGTTTTTAAAAATTTCAGAAATCTTTTCCATAGTATAAGCGCGAGATCTCGATACAAACCCTACCTGCCTCTCTTGAACTCAATTCTCAATCTCAACCTCTTGAATCTCTACGGCGTACGTCCTCTTGAACTCAATCTCAATCTCAGGCGAGTGGCTCTCTCTCTCTCTCTTGTTCATCTTATCTCAAATTCGGTCTCTTGATTTTGTTTCCAGATTTTCGAAATTCAATCATGATTTATCTGTATTGAGTTGTTGCTTGCTGTTCAGAATTTCGTTTGTTGATTCTTTCTGTTTTGTGTAATTTTCATCTATGCTTCTAGTCTAAGTGATTACCACTTGAATCAGAGGTTTGTGAGTGGAAATACTGTATGATATGCGTTTGTTTTGTTGCTGATAGCGCAGTTGAGAAACAGTTGCTGCAGAGTAGATGTGCTGTAGCGATTACTCGTTATTAGGTCTGTCTGATTACTCGTTATTAGGTCTGAATTTGATAGAGAATAGTAGATGTGATGTAGCGATGAACAGTTGAGAAACAGTTGCTGCAGAGAAACAGTTGAGAAAGAGTAGATCTGGTTGTTTGATCGAATAGATAGTTTTAGTATTGCTTCACATTCTCTTCCTGTTGTTTTGCAACATTTATTTTTCTTTCTCCTTACATTGAGTTTCTATTTGTTGGGTGATTTAAGCTATTAAAGTATTAATAGATGATGAGGTTTTGCCGCTCAAAAAAGATATATGGCAAGATAAGAACGCTAGTAATTTCTATATTCTTAAAGTTTGTGTTCAGTTTAGGTATCTGATGCGCAGGAAACTTTTCTTACCCTTGGATTTGATTCTTATAAGCACAACATTGGAGGTGATAAAGAATTTGATGATGATGATGAAAAGGCTAAACTCTGAATTAGCCTCTGTAGTTATATTTATCTAATTTGAATAGTGAGTTGCCTTCTCAAGCAAAATAGTTGATTAAATTTTACTTGGATCTGTGTGATTTGAACTTAATTAAAGCAGTGTGTTCTCGACCATCTTCTGTTTGTGGTATGCCACTTTTGGAGATCAGTGTGTTCTTGACCATCTTTTGTTTGTAGTATGCCACTTTTGGAGTATGTTTGACAAAGAATAAGTTTAGGGAGAGGTTTTATTATAATAAGGCATTTCCCATCCTGATTATTCATTAACTTTCTCAAGGGACTACTAGCCAATTCAGTAAAACTAGCTTTTGTGCTTTCAGTAGTTTATTCTCCTATAGATTTGTACCCGTTTTTTTTTTTGCTTTTGTTTTTATTCTCAGCTTTTATTTCAATACTACCAGTAAATTGTTCTTTTGTATTTGACTTTACAGTAAATTTTAATATTTCCAGTGATCAATCGCAATGAGTACGCTGGTAGTTCCGATTGATGATATTTTTTCTTGTTTTTTCTTGTTTAAATTTTTTTATTAAAAATATTATGTTACAATAGTGGATTTACTACACATTTCCTGAACTCCTTGAGAAACAGTTGCTGCAGAGAAATCTTTTTGCACCTTTCTTTTACCACAACATCAATCATTTGCACAAGTAAACACAATTTATATGATAAATCAATTGCTGCAGAGACAATGATGAGGTGGAATTAGTGTTTTGATTGTATAAGTAATTTTCTATGATAAATCAACTACTGCACATTACCAAAATTGTTACTTTCGTTAACCAATTGCAACATGATGTGCATATTGCTTAGGTGAACCCTTAGTTTTGGTAACCATTAGTTTTGGTTAACCATTCATATATATATCTTTTCATTCTTTCATCTCACCTTTCTTGCTGCTACAAAAAAATAATGTTGATGTGTTCAAGGTTTAGAATCACTTCTGTTTCATCTTAAATGTTTATCATATTCCATATAATTCAACTCTTCTACATTAATTTGCAAATGGTATTGCTTTCCTGGTTTTAGTTACGGATTACTCTTGATTATAACTAAATCGGACTTGATTTTTGTTATGCAGGCGAAGAGTTCTAAGCGGGCGGGCCTTGGTATACGGGCTGGATTTCTGGACTTGTCAAAAGAGTTGTTGCTGAGTCAATATTGGTATGATTCAAAGCTCTCTAGACACTCTCACTGATTTAAATATTTGTTCTAAGGATTTTGAAGCTTCCTTGCATTTATTTGTTGAGTCAATATGGACCCTCTGTGACTAGTACTTTGAACCTGTCATGTCTTAGTGCTGCTGTTTTTATGAATTCTTGCATAGCCATGAAAATCGTTTGTGTTATGAATCAATCTATCACATGAAAATTGTATGTGTTTTTACTTTGATATTGCTGAAAATTTGTGAGTTTATTTCCTCTCTTTTGTGGCTATACTGCATAGCACAGGGTAAACAACAAGATATCATCACATCTGGCTGTGGAAGCACGCTTAGTTTATAACTTGAGCACCATGAATTGCAAAAATGTTACTCCCAACTAATATGTTTGTTCTATTTATTGAACTTGAGCGTTATATTTCGATGGATATTTCTGATACGTGGAGCTGCGGCTGATTCGAAACTATAATCTTCATTCATGGCTTCTGGTTGTTGAATCGAGTATTAGACCTAGGAATTGGAATTATATTTTCTTTACTATGTTTCTGGAATGATGATTTTATTGAGAAATTGAAGACCTTGGCTGTTGTGGTACTCGAATGATGATTTCATTAGAAAAAATCCAGATGTAGAATAGTTCTGTTTTGATGATAATTACAGTTGTTGTACTATCCTGTCAGCAGGAGTACGTTTCAGAGCCAAATGCCCCATTGCTTACAACATAAGAAAACTTTAAATTGTAATTCATGTATTAAGTAATCGAAGAGATGCATGTCAGAATTAAGATTAATGTAGAACAACCTAAAAGAAGTTGATTTTAATCCGATAAAAACAACCAACCTTCGTTAGTTTGGGCGTTGATGACCTCGAGGTCATGATCATTACCCCTGCCCAAGTACTTTGATTCAAATATTCTTTCTTTTAGATTAAGAACTGATATGAAGTGACTATCAATAGAAATCGAATCATAATCTTTTGCACTTTTAAATTTATAGTACAATGCCATTATTTTTCCTTCCTTGAAAATCAACAAATCAAACAAATTGCAACGCACAGAGGAAATCGTTAACCAACTAGTTGACGATTTCAAATAGGCGTCGCAGTAAAATTGACTTCCTGTAATTGAACTCAAAAACACAACTATATCAGAATACAAATAATATATATCTCCTTTTTAGTCTTCAATCCTTCTCTTAGAAGGTTATGCTATTTCTGGATGTTAGTCAGGTCAACGTATTCAAGTCTATTTTGTTCCATTAGATGCTTTTGTGTTGAAGCTTTACTGAGCTTTGAATCTACTTGCTGCATAAAAAATGTTCTTTCTTGTTCCACTTCTTGACTGAATTTCAGGTGTTGCTTGCTTGTTGTTGTTTAGTTGATTTGTTAAAGATTAGAAGGTATATATATAATATATATATGTAGGCATGGATACCAGTTGGATCGAACTACCAAATACTCATGTAGATTATATCAATGGAGTAGTTGAGTTCATGAAATTAGCTAGAGAAACCCTTGTAGACGGTAGAACCCGATGTCCATGCAGATTCTGTAAGAATGATAAGTGGGTATTGATAGATGAAGTAGAACTACATATCTTGTTTAAAGGATTTCACAAGCCTTATAGGAACTGGATTCATCAAAGAAAAGATATGACTCATGGGTCAAGTACTAGCCATGAAACCATGAATGATCAGCCTATGATGGTAGGTCGAGATGATATGAGGGGGTTGTTAGAGGCAACTTTTGGTCCAAATATTCCTCATTCTGTTGCCCATGATGATGGCCCCACACAACAAGAAGATGGGGGATTTGGCTGATGCATCTACAGAACCCATTGATAATGTAGAATATGCAAAGTTTGAAAGACTATTGAAGGCTGCTGATGAGGAACTCTATTGAGCGGGTCAATACAACCTCGTGATATTGATAATCTTGATGAAGCGGTCAAATATCTTGGTTCATTGGCAAGTCTACAGGAGAGCAGCCTAGCAATTTGCAGTTCTTTCAAATGACTCACACCAAAATCTCAGGAGGTTGCGTTGACAATACATCAACTTCACAATTTTTGGTATTAATTTGGAAAACAAATTCATCTAGTTAAATTATTATATATTTTATGATTTATATGTACATCATCATATACTTATGTCTCATGTGAATAGGTTGAAGCAAACTCCAAAGTTGATGAAGTAGTGTTGAACTCTTCACCTTCAAAGTCTCGTGCAGAAATTGAAAATGAGGTGTTTAACACACTAATGTACCAGGATGAGCTTCCTAAGCGACCAGTTGGTTTTGGATTTGGAGTCAAACAAAGTCAGGTTTTTGGAGTACATGGCATAATGAGGAAAGAAGGACATGGTACTACTACAACAACTAACAACTCACCTTATCTGGAAGTCATGAGGGAAAAAATGTCAAATATGGAAAAGGAAAATCAAGATCTTCGTCAAATTATGCTACAAGCACTTGATGCAATCTGTAGTGGAAAGGTTTCCGATGAGTTTTATAATGCTGTTCAATCGTCGTTACGCAAGCCTAATTCTCAGGTATGTTCAGATTTGTTTTTTGCCAGATTTATACTATCTTACTAATTTATATGCTGCACAGTTCTGTTCTGCTGCACAAATTCTGTTTTGGTAATTATGTTCTGCTACACAAATTCTGTTTTGGTAATTATGTTCTGCTGCACAGTACTGCAGTGAGACTAATATTTGAGAGAGTGGTATTGCAGTGAGACTTATATTTGATTCAGTTCAGTCCTAGTTAATCAATACCCTTTTTGTTCATTCAAATTTATACAGGATGCCTCAACTACAAGCGGTAACACTTGTCACAATGGAGTTGAAGATCTTCACACTTCAAGGTCGCCGAGTTAGTTATTAATGTTTTTATATTTTAGTTGGAACAAAAAGCAGATAGAAATACTTGCTGAAATTGGTTTCTCTTTGATTAGGGTAATGTTCTGGATCTTTTAAATTTTTGTTGCACATTTTGGCAAAGATAGACTGGATGATTGTATACTTTTTATTTCAGGTTCTCATATATTCAATATTTTGATATCTCAAATTGATAGATTAGCATGTACACGTTATTGGAAGGTTTGACACATTCAGTTTACTAATTAAATTGTAGTAATATTTTACGGGAAAATTGATAATTTTCAACAGAAAAAAGCGTAGAGAAAGTTGGAATAACATTTTCTTTGACGCTATAAACTGTCAAGATTGGCATACGTAATGTATATCTAGATGCTTTAAAGCGTCGAGATTGACAAAGCGATAAACAATTTATGACGATTTTTAGCGTCCAATTAATTCTCCACGACCAAAAGCGTCAAAATTGGCTAAACATACATTAATCTTTGACGCTTTATAGCGTCAAACATCATTGAACTGCGAAAAAACACCGCAATAATATTGACGCTTTATAGTGTCATAATGTATTTCGACGGGTAAAAGCGTCGAGATATAAAAATATCTCGACGCTTTTTAGCGTGAAAAATAGTTAACCGGGAAAAAACCATTCAATAATTTTGGCGCTATAAAGCGTCGAAAAATTATCCCGACAGTTAAAAGCGTCGAGTTTTATTAAATCCCTACGCTTTTTAGCGTAAAGAAAAAGTAAAATTTCTTTATCCCGCTCCGGAAAAAGCGGCAAGAAACGTATATTGACGTTAAAACACGTCGGGATTTGTGACGCGAAAAAGCGTGGACAATTCGTTACACTGGAATTCCCTACGCTTTCAAAAAACGTCGGTAACTCAAATTGCTACATCTAAAAGCGTCGAAATGGCATTAAAAAGCGTAGAGAATGGCCATGTTTTCTAGTAGTGATTGCTACAGCCCGAGTCGAGGAACCAAACATCAGCCTTGTTGAAAGCAGGTGTCTCAAGGAAGGCCATGAGAAACATTTCCTCTTCCTCCTCCATCTCTAGGTAATTGGCATGGTTAGTCAAATTTGGGCATTCGATTTGATAATGCCCTAACTGATGGCACTTGTAGCACTCGACTGTGGCCCTGCTGAAAGATTGGCGACCACGGCATCCTCGGCCATGTCCTCCTCTGTAGCCTCCTCGGCCATGTCCTCCTCAGAATAGACTTGTCAAGTGCAGCAAACAAGTAATTCTTAGCTTTCAAATCCTTCAACTGCATCTCATCGAGCACCTTCCTCTGTGCCGCAATCAACACATCTCCGTCTTTGGGTAGGGTGAATCCTTCGTTAACCACGATCCAGTACTCCTTAGATCGAAGTAGGTTCTCCATGACCATGCTCCAATGATCGTAGTCGCCATCAAATTTGGGAATTGATGGTCCAGAAAAACGATCGTTTCCTTCAGATGCCATTCTCTCTGTGTTTCTCTCTTGGGTAAACCTTTTCTGTTGTTTACACCTTCTCACTGTGTTTCTCTCGGAAGTTCTCAAAAAATGCTCTGATACCAGATTGTAGAATCAAATCAGATATCTGGAGAACTTGCTTTCATTAACTGAAGAATGGCTTACATATAGCCTTACAGTTCTCACGACTCTATCCACTAATCTGAAAGAAAACTGACTTCCCTACTTCCTAGCTAAAGTCTAGGAGATTACAGTAACTGCAACAATAAAGTAGAATAAATAGAAAACAGACTCCTGCAAGTGTGCTAACAGAAACAACACTTAATTGAATTAAATAAAATGCAAATACTAGACTTTTAACTCAACAATAAGACACCCACTTCCCAGTAGTAGTACTGTTATTAAAACAGTGGTAAAAAATACAATAATTGTCTTCACTGGTATTGATAGGGATATTATTCATATCAATATTAAAGATAATATCATTAGAATGCTGCTGAAAGTTGTAGAAGACGTGTTTATCTTCTAGAATATTATATCTGATGCTACCAGTGAAGTTAAAACATTCAGAGGTTCAAAAAAATCAATAGAAATAAGAACAGAGTCCTCTATAAAACGCTTCTTGTTAAAAATCCTATTACATTTATACCTATGATGAACGAGAATCTTATCTATATAAAGATTGGCTATTCAATGCCAAATTTGAATGAAATTGGTACTCATAAATGTTGCTCCCTCAATATCATTTTTTCTAATTTAAAAAGATGTCCAAAAGATCAAAACAAAGCGTTTTGCTAAAAAATTAAACACCCTCCTTTTTTTTCTTTCATTAGATCCGTGGTAAAACTGTACAACAGTTAAAATTTTCCAAACTAGAGATTCAATTGTTTCAAATTTTAAGTAAAAATGTGATATACTGATTATACTCCTCTTGTTTAGTATCATATAAGTAGTTAGCTTTTTAATATATTTTTTTAAAATTCAATTTACACAACGGTAATTAATTACTAAGTAATTAATAGAATTACATGAAGTTGGTTTGATTTTATTTTTCATGTAATATAACGTAAGTCATTTTAGTCTTTTAATTTTATACACAAACTAGACTAGGTCTCGCGCCATGCGCGGGTTTATATAACTCGATATAGTGAATTAGTAGTAAGGAGTATTATGTAATATAAAATTTTATATGAAAATAAGTTTATATCTTAAAATGATATTGATATATAATTAAGTTTTTACATTTTAAATATAATTAACAACGAATATACATGAATTTTTAATACCAAAAATCTTATTTGATCAAATTATCATAGGTCAATTTTTAACAAATTTAAATAAATTGATTTCAACATATATAAAAATATATAATTGAAAACACTACAATAAAACAAAAATATAATTATTTCTCTTATTTATTAAGAAATCAATCTGTTTGTGATACGTCATATCATAAAAATAAAATATATATTTGTAAAATAAAATAATAGGATATTGGGAGGTCAAAATCTAGAAAATTAACACATAAAAATCTTTTTGTAATCTGAAAGATCTTAAGCAATCTTTTTGTAATATTTTTGCACACGATTTTCCAAATTTAATTAATTTTTTTTGAGAAAATTACAATAAATTATAAAAAATCATGACCAGTGAAATGACGACAGGTGGATGGCCTGAATGTAGAGTATGCCACGTGACATAGCTAGAATTGAAGAAATGTAATTTGCTTTAGTAGTTATATAGAGATTTTTTCTATTTTATTTTTGAATTTTGGTAAGAAAAGTAAGAGGTGTGTTAAACAGAGAAACATGATTATTAAAAATGTAAGGAAACTAAATGTAATTTTTACATACAGAGTTTTTATATTTTTAATATCTATCAAACCCACTAAATATCGGTAATATTAGAGAAAAAGAATAACTTTTATATGATATTTCTATGTACAAGATATTTATTTGATACAAGAATAAAAGGTAGAAGAATATTTATTATTGATTTTACCACAAATAAATTAAATTAATTTAAAATTTAAATGTGGGTTAATATTATATTGAATATGTTTAAATCAAATTGATAATACTCAAGAAAAAGAGAACATAATTTATAATCTTAATTCTAATACGAGCCCCCACGGTAGAAATTTTCTAGATTCGCCAGTGCCGATAACCCCCAATTCCTCGATCCCCACTCTCCCTTTCAAATTCACCGATCAACCTCAATTTTGATTGTGGTAATTTTCTTCTTACATAGATGACAGTGAATGATGTCTACTTGTCTTTTCTCCCCCTCGCGCACATACTTGACCGTATGATTGTGGGGAAAAATCCCGCACTCGGAAAATTTTAACTGGCACCCCAAACCTTTTTTTTAAAACCCGATTCAGTTTTGGGCGCAACTAGAATGCGCCCAAAACTAGATCGAATTTTTGAGCATTTTGAAGGCAATAATAAAAAGAAATTCCATGGCAATCACTCTTGTACACATGAAATTCAATGCCTTAACATCACTCAATGTTGTATGTTTTCATTGACTCTTTTTTTCATGACCTCTTGTAATTAAGATTAGTCAAATTAATTTGAGTTTCTGATTTCAAAAACTGAATTATGTGCTATCAGTTTGTGTTTTCAGATCGAATATAAATATAAAATGCAAAGAAAGATGTTTGGACAAGAAGATTGTGATCACATGAGATGGGCTGCTAACATTGTTGTTGGATTAGATATTGGTGTTCCATGGTTAATGTGCAAGGAAGATGACTCTCTTGATCCCGTTATAAGTTCCAGTGTTCTTGTTGACAATCTTAATTCTTTTCAAAATAAATTTTTTAATAGTTAATGATCTTATTGTGACAGATTAATATACTTGCAACGACTTTTACTGTTATGTGTTTACTAAAACAGACCTTACAAACCTCTCATGTGGACAGAGGTTTGGAGTGGATGGTATGATTTTGCAGTAATTGACTTTATCATTAGATTAATAAAGTAAAAAGTAAAAAGTCAGATCAATAACTTTTTTCAAAGGTACACATGAAGGCTTTAGTAAATTATACTCCATCCGTCCCAAAATATGAGTCCCATTTTCCTTTTTGGGCGTCCCGAAATGTTAGTCTCATTTCTATTTTTTTCCATAAACTTCTTCCAATTATACCCTTACTCATATTATTTTAATATTTTACATTCATCATTTCCAATGCACTTATGTACTTGTCATTTGTAAACTCTTCTCCCATTGGTTAATGAATTATTTTAATATTTTACATTCATCATTTCCAATGCACTTATGTACGTTAAAGCATTTGCCTTAATCCAACATATTTTTGTACAATGAGACTCATATTTTGGGACGGATGGAGTATATATATATACAAATAATATGCAGGTTTACAGAGTTTAGAGGACCGACTTACCAAAGAATCTAAATTCCCTATATTCAATTCATGTATCATGTGTCTTTGTAAAAGGATTTAACTTTTGCAATTACTAAATTTATACAAAGAGGGAGATCTGTTGTGAACTATATGGTATGCATTTTTTCCTCTTTCAATTTCTTTGTGCTTGAAGTGTTTACTTTTTACTTATCCTAAACTACATTTTTCGTCATTAGTACCAAACTTTGAGCCCTTATCGGAGGCCGTTTGCATCTAATTTTAGTAATTGTAAACAATATTACATATTGCAATATGCTAGCATGTTGTTTTCAAACATTTACACTCAGTTTCCAACAAGCATGATAATTTAGTAAACACGTCAAAAATGTATACAATGGGGAAATGACATTTAATAACTGGTCCTCGAGTTTATTCAATTGTAATGAGTTATAGACAGAAAAATAGATCATATATTCACCAACTTGGCTATTAATAAATCAAAATAGACTACCTTATTTTATATACCAAAATCTGTGGAGTTGGTAATAATACTGCAAACAAGACTTGAACAAAAATTTAGCATATAGATCATTGAAGAAATTGCATACGCAAATAACATATATTTAAAAACTTTTATCCTATACATTACAAGAATATTAAAAATCATATTTTTAAAAACTTATGTCTAGTTATATTTATTAGGCGATTTCCTATTATCATAATGATAAGTATCAAAATTCAAGCTGTACTTATTATCAGTCATACAAACATGGCTGTCAATAAAGCTATTAAAATATATAGGGCAATTGCAATTAATACTAAGATCAAAACAGGGGAAATAGAAATTTATTGTCATATGTATGTGTCCATAACTACTATTAATAGACAAGATTATCCAATCCTTAAAATAGGTAAATAGTACAATCATTTTGATCCATCGGAAATTGAAATTGAAATTGAAAATATGATCTTGTTCATAGTTTATAGAACTCTCTCTGAACACCACTATTCGTTTATAACACCATCGTTGTAGCCAGTCCTGTAGAATGATCACAGAAACTAAACGGAAATTAAGTATTAGAGTATTTTGAGATGGGTAAAGAAGATCTATACCTGAAACCTGCCATAAAACAGTGTTGTTATAGATCAACTGTCGTTTATAATGAACACCTCTATTTCTCAAGTTTTTCGTCAAATTGATCCAACAGCGGGCCAAAGAACGAGCTGAAAATTTTGTAAAGTTGTGGGTGTGGATATATCCACAGTTTTGTTTTGAGTTGTAGATTTGGGTGTTGATAGGAGTTGTGTAGGGAGTTGTGATAGAAGGAGGAGAAGGATAGAGAAACCTACCTGAGCCATGGCCAACACCAGCGAAGAGAACAATCACGCCGGAGGAAAGGCCATGGCTGAAGATGAAGCAGTGATCATGCGAGGAGGCCGTAGAAGCTGCAGGAAGAAATCGGAGGAGAGGGAAACTTTTAGAGAGAGGTTCTGAATCTGCTCCATTTGATGTGATCAAATTGAAGTGAGAGGTCATTTTATTAAATAAATTTTATTTTAATCATTTAAATATCCTTACAAATACTCCATCCGTCCCATTATATAGTTTCCGTTTCTATTTAAGGCGTCCCGAAAAGTTCTTTCCATTCCCCCCTACTTACCGTAAATAGTTTTTGTCATTATCTACAACTCATCATCTTCTACATTTATAAATTTTCATATTATATTATCACACCATTAATCTTTCAATTACCCAACCAATCTCCATTAATTAACCCTTCTCTCTCTCCCTTATTTAATCAAACCCTAGCATCTCTTCCTCACACCGCCGCTCTCATTCTCTCACTCTCTTTTTTCACGCTCTCTCCCTTTCTCATATAGCTTTCTCCTTTTATGAAATCGCTCTCTCCCGATCTCGATCGCTCTCTCCCTTTCTTCGTTGTCCTCTTTGGATCGTTGTATTTGGTGCCTTTTGCTGGTGTTCTTGGGCTAGGGTTTTTTGTCCCCTTTTGAACCCTTTTCAGATCTGGTTCCTTTGTCCCCTTTTGAACCACAAGATGAGTTTGGATCCGGATTCGGTGTTTGGTCATAGCTCTGAGTCCTCCTGTCCTTATGCATGCACCGATCCTTGTAAGTGTGATAAGGGTGAAGCTTGTGATGGAAATCATTCCTACAGTCTCTGGAGGCTGAGACCCGAAGAGAATCTTGAAGACGAGCCATCTGTGGAGGGAAAGCAAGAGTCTGTGGCTGCTGAGGTGGTCAACCAATCTGATGGAAAGGAAGAAGCGACCCTCGTACTCGATTCAAATGATGAGGTTGAAGAAGAGACCAATGTCCTTCAATCCGTTGATAGCTTTAATGGTGGAAACAAATCTGGGGACGACTCTGACGATCTTCTTCATGGTCGGAACTCCTCTGGTGATGAGGTCGACAGTGCTGCATCATGTAGCTAAGTGTCTCTTACATTCTCTGTAATTTAGAAAATTATGAACTTGTCCCGTGAATGATGCTTCTGAATGATGATCTGAATGTATGTTGTTGGGTTGTTGATGTTGTAGTTTCAGATTTGTCCTCTGTATTTGGTTGGATTGAAGTTATGATGTTGGAAATTATGATATTTTGTCCCCTGTTGTTGGTTGGTTCTCTGTTTTTGGTTGCTGGAAATTATGATATGTGTGTCCCCTGTTGTTGGTTGGTCCTCACAATGAGAACTATTTTTCCCTGAGATTGTTTTTGCTTATATGTGTGATCAATGATGAAGTCTTTCAGTCTGAGTTGTTTTTTCTGATGAATCTTGCCTTAAGGTGCCATTAAGAAACCAGGGTAAAATCTGAAGAGGCTTTTTGGGTATCTTTTGGTATGGATTAAGGAAAAATAACAATGATGCATGGGGACATTTGAGATTAATCATACTTTCATCTTATATTGCATCTTAAGTGTCCAAAATTACAGAAGCTCCATCAAAATAAAGCTTCTACACTTCACATTACTTGCAAGTTATGTGAAATGTAGAAGCTTTCACAAAATGACATACCTATGTACTATGTCCTCTAGTTGTTGCTTGGTGTTGCTTCATTGTCATTTCCTGTTGCCTGAGTGTCATTTCTTGTTGCTTGAGTGTCCCCATCATTTGTTGGCTGTGTTTCTTGTGGCCCATTAACATAATCCCATGCTTCTTGGACTGCAAACATTGGTGCCTTGACAATTGGATCCAAGAGACCTTGAGCTTCTAATTTCTTCTTGCTCACATGGGGAATATCATAATCATTTCCCCCTTTGTTTTTGAGTATCTCATTCATGACATGTTGTAATGTAATCCATACGTAGCTTAATGTTTTAGGCTCTAATTCATGAAATGCCTCTTTCACTGCCTCTATCATGTTATCCACATCTTTTGGCATCTTCTTATGCATTAAGGACTGGATGCTCCTAAAAAACCCTAAATCAAGAATGTTTAGGTCAGGGCTATTCGGTGGTTGTTGCACTAATATGAATGTGAAACCATCTTGTTGATGAACTTCCTGCCATTGACTGTCTTCTTGACTGATGTGTGGTTTGGCATTATCTTGTTGAATGTATATCACCTTAGAAGTCCCATCTTGTGGCCATTTGGACTTCATTGCTGGAATTATCTGATTAATGAGCATGTCTCTTGTAGCTTGTTTGTTCACTGATTCAATAATCTTTGTGATTACTGTCCCCCTTGGTCTGTTGATTGAATTCCTTTTAGCTGGCTCTTGATATGTGAATGGGAAGATGCCAATCTTCCCATCAAAGATACATTCTCCCTGTGAATTAAATCGTGGCCTAGCTACATATGCAGTGAACATTACTTTAGGAATAAACTTACTGGAACTGGCTGCCCTATATTTGCCTCTTTCTCCATGTGCTAAGTAGACCTTGTGTGACTTCTTGGTTAGATTAAACCATTTCTCATCTATGTGAACGAAATCATACATTGGATAGTATTGCCTTTTAGTCTCTGGTGTGTTCCCATGTAGCAGATTCAATATCCATTGCAATCTTGTTCTTATGTTTGATTCCTTTAAAGATGGATGCAGTGGATTTGAATGTGGCTTAATACCTCCCCTTTTCACCATTCTGTGTACTGCACTCTTTGACATACTTAGCTTGGAAGCTAAATCTCTAATACATGATCGGTCCCCCATGTTAATTGCCTTGATTGCTTCTTTTGGCACCTCGGTCCTCTTTCTTCCACAATTGTGAAGCTTAGTTGTGACATTGTATCTTTCATTATTATCTCTCTGCTGCCTTGCTTTGCTCCATAATGCACTGATACACCTTCTTGACACATTGAATTCTTGTGCAGCAGCATTAATTGCTCCATATTCAAGATGTCCCCCTGATGACCTGTTAAGCAACCACAACAATATCTGAACTCTTTGTTCACTGCTGAGCCTTTGCCTAGGTGGCTGATGATGACTATTGGATGGTGCATTATGCTCTGTTTCTGCTGAATTTGGAGATTGATGATTATTGTTGTCTGGCTCCATGTTGAGATCAGGAAGAAAGTCTTCTTCCATGTCCCCATCTACCTCGTTCAAGTCGAATGGCATAACTGTTGGCTCTACTTGTGAATCTTCTTGGATAGTATCATCAAAGTCTTCATATTCTGGAAACTGAGCATCATTTAAGTTTGGTTCTGAAGCCATCAATGGTTTGGGCAATGATGCTTTCTCTCTCTAAATTTGGGTTAGTTTCAGTTGTAGGAAATGAAATGGGAAGAATGTTCCCTTCTGTTTTTATAAACAAGCTTACTGATGTAAACTCTTGGACAGGAATGAAGCAATTAAGCCACAATCCGTGTGACTTCAATTGCTGGATTTCTATTGGTTGTTGTAATTTGGTTTGTGTGTTTAAATTGTTTTAATAATAGAGATAGCTGTCTGAGTTGAAAAACCATTCTTTTAATGCAGTTTTTTGCAGAGTTTAATCAGTAAATTCTGCAGTCCTTCCCTTCCTTTTTCTCTCCTTAAATCCTGTGCCAAACTCACAATGGGAACTATAAAACGGGACAGAGGTAGTATATTTGAGAGAAGAAAACCATACATTAATATTTTGTGTGGAACGTAGGTTAGACATTATTAAAAGGAGAAGCCACTAGTCTTGACTCCTTGAGGTAACACTAGTGGCCTGGCATGTCTAGTTGTGTATCCCAACTTTTTTCTATTTTTCAATGAATCCCTGAGGGTTCCATCCTGACATGTGAAATAATCATCTACGCCATACAAGATCATATACTCAAAAGTTCTAAGCATTCTACCTACAAAGATGAGCTTCAAATTTAACACTATAAGTCATTGTATCGTTTTGTTTTAAACACAGTGCATTGTGTTGTACTACGGCTAATTTTGCAACATCATTCATGAATTCAACATTACAAGTTGGCAATAAATCAGAGATACGAAGTAATAAATAAGACACCCTAAAATTCCGGGTTCTTCCTTGGGAAGAAAACATTTGCCAAGCTGTTAAAAATCTCAAGCTCAGGTCAATGCAATAGGTGCAGGATTACCAGCAACAGCAGCTGTTGAATACCTCTGCCTCCTTGGACGCCTCGTAGTCTTACCCCAGCTCCTCAACCTCGCACTCTCCAATGGAGGAGGAGGTGGGACCACCACAGGCTTTCTTTTCCTGCCGCGTTTATTCCCGTTCCTAGCGTTTTTACGGGTCCCACAAGGCCATGCATGACCGGTAGCTCTCATTAGCCCTCCGAACGTCTGGATATCTTCGGTTACCTCGTTCCTAGCAAGGGAAATGAGACCCGGTAAAATGTCCCTCTGGAAGTCCCGTCGTTGCCTTCCTCTCCTCGTTCGGGTCCTACCGCGAACGTTGGCAGGAACCGTTTCCTCGACCGACGGGAAGTCAAAAACAGGAGGGCTCGGGAAATACTCTTCGGCCTTGCACTCGGTTAGCTTCAATGTCATTTCCTCGAAATAGTCCTGGGAGCTCCTGATATTATTTGGAGACGAGCATACGATATCCACAAACCAAGAGAGAGCGTCTTCTGGAGGGCTGACGAGAGTGTCTTTCACGTCTTTCTTAGCAGCGTAAGAGGAGATGGCAAGGATTGCCTCCGCTGCCACAGTGGCATCATCAGACGAGTCCTCCTCAGTCTCGGGATCTACTGGAGCTTCCAAGTCTGCTGCTGGGATTTCTTCCTCCATTGCATATGAGTTTAGATCAAAATCAATGATGTTTGGAAGGCCATTTGAACGCCCGGTTTCTGTCTTATGCTTAATCACTACAGCTTCACTCGTTGTGGAATCATCAAAATCCTCGGATTCATCACACGGCAAATTAATGTCAAAAAGTGCTTTTCTCCTCCCACCATCTATTTCATCTTCTCCGAGAATCTTTTTACGGCTACTTGGGTGGTTAAAATCCCTAGATGACACAGCAGAGTTCTGATGATCAAGCACTTTCACAACTTCACTATCTGGCTCACTGGATGAACAATTTGGTGGCGCTACGTTCAAATTGAAGTCTCCTGTACAGTTCAAATCAAAGGAGTTTGCCTTGTCGCTGTAACTGCTATAAGCAGGTAACTCTTTGAACCCAGATGAAGACCTGTGCTGTTTACTGTTAGGATGCCATCCATTTCCAAGGAACTCATTGCTTCGAGCTGATGACTGAGGGCTCTTGCCCAAGCAAGTTGAATTCAGGTATGGGGATGCATGAAGCGATGACGAATTTTGGCTTAGACAACTGTAGCCGGAAAAGGCTAGCGTTTTCTCAAATGTCGTAAGGCCAGCATTTTGTTTTGCTGGCGAATGAATTGGAGAGACACTAGCTGGTTGATGTGATACTGGTGAAGAGAACCCGCTTTCTTTGTTTGCATCTACATAAGATAAAACATTTCAGATTAAATTACTAGCATAGAAAATCGGGTTAAATCAAATATTTCAGCACTCAGGGTCTGCAGCATAAACACAATTTATTTTTATGATATACTCCTGTTTTAGATGTTAGACGATGAGAATTTCGGTAAATTAAATAATACTCGACATCAAAAGCAACTCAGAAACTCAGCAATTGCTTTCATCTTTGATACGCAAAATATCACATACAGGAAATTAAACAATGTAATTAGACCGAAAATAGCAAAGGACTATACCTTTTTTCAAGGCCAAAAATAGCCAATGATTCCCATTGCTATACTTTTTAGGGGTACCAATCATATTTCCACGAATAGAGTTACATGGAAAATCTTTAGGCAGCCCAGGATCTGTGGTCAAATGATCTTGGCTTGGAAGCCCTACATATTTAACAGAAGGGTTTGTTTCTTCAGACTGCAGCGGCTCGTTCAAGTCAACCAAAAGATTTGGTTTCCGCAAGCTCAGTTCACACCTTGATGCATCTTTCTGGTACATTGTATTTACCCTACGAATTGGACACAATCTCTCCTCACTATCATCTAAATCAATATACTCATCGCCCGGAAGTTCAAGATCAATCATTCTTCTCACCTTTGTAGGCCTGGAATCAGAAACATTAGAACCTTTAAAACTGCCAAGTTTCTGTAGTGGGCTTGAGCTTCCCTGTATGCTCTTTCCCTTATGGTTATTATTACCATCTGAGGGCTGAATGATACCTTGAACCGAAACTGGTGGGCCATCACAAATCGAGTTTGTAAAAAGAAATCTAGAGGAGTTTCTTCCCTGAGCATCATCTGTTATCAGTTCAGATCGAAAAATGCTAGAAGATGATGATGCCTCATACAGTACCCTATCCTTGCTGTATTGTTCTTCCCTCAGAATTCCGTCCGTCAGATTTTTCTGAACTCTGTATAGTCGGTGGAGTTCTATAACCTGAGCAACATGGAAAATAAAAGCACATTTGGTTCAACAAACTGTTTCTATTTTAGCTGAATTTAGTAGTTAAGAACTATATAGACCATTTATAGGTTGACAAATTACCTGATTTTTAAAGATGGACTCGTGTTTTAAGATGGTTTGTTTCAAAGAATCCGTATCGCCTCCAGGCAAGGAATCTGAAGGAGCCCTCAGCAAAGAACTACAGTAATGTTGCCCATTTGATAAATGACCCTCTCCATGAAATGTAGCCCAACTCATGGTATCAAAATCGTGATTAAGATTCCTGCTCGAGAAATATTCAGGTAAGTTACTATCAACCTGCAATTTTGTTCCCATTCCTGCACATTGGCAAGGAAAGATTCAATCAGTTTTACAGCAAAACTTTTTAAAAACACAATCCTATATTGCTTCTCGAAGATCATAGACCTAATTGTCCCACTTGATGCATCAAGATACATTTCTGATACAGCTTCCGTAAAGAAATAATAAGTACTTGCAATTCATCCATTATAGGAGCTCAACATTTGAGATGCCATGAGAGCAAAAGGTTAATAATAGATAGAGTCCCCCAAACCTATAGTTAGACAATAAACTGAAAAATCTCCAAATCATTTATTGCTTAACCAGCAGCAACAACAACAACAAATTCAGAATTTATTGCTTAACCCAAAATGAGAATTTCACCTCAAAAACAATTCTAGAAAATAAATCCAAAGACAGTTGAACAGAATGCAACATCTACCAAGTCCAGAATTCTCGAGTCAGGTGGAAATTAGGGGAGTTTAAAGGCTGGATTACCTAGAGAAGGGATAAATGCACAAAGCAAACCCAGTTAGAAAAACAAGAGCAGAAAAGGACAACAAACCAAAAGGCGAAAAAACAAAACCCACAAATCTAATTTCGTAAATAAAAAACATATATATGAGATTTTACCTTATACCCACATCCTCAAACAGCTACTGCAAGCATCAATTTCCTGTTGGGATTTCAATCTTTGAGTAATGATAGAAGCAAAAAGGGTCTGAAATGGAGTTGGAGTTAGCGTAAAGAGAGATTAAATAAGATAAAGGAAGAAAAAGAGGAAGTGGGTTTTATTGTAAGGCCATTGAAGGATGTTGGATAGTGAGAGGGAGGAGCCTCCGCGCATCAAGATCCCAGATGAAAAGAGATCTTCTTCACACAAACAGAGGAGTTTCTCTTCTCTTGAGAAACAGTGACATGGGAATTTGTCCTTTTATTCTTCTTCTTCTCTCACAGGCACAGACACATACTCATTTCCTCGCCATTTATTCAATCTGGGTTTTTTAGGAAATGAAAAGAAATGGGCCAATTCCAGATTCTCTCATTATCTTTCTTTTGGTTCAAATTTTATTATCACTTTTTAATATAAAAATAATAATTAATGCAGCTTCTAATTTTATCCAATTTTATTATTAGATATAAATAAATATTTCATAGAGTAGTATAAAAAAAAGTTATCATCCCTCTCGAAAAGAAAAGTGCTGTATCAGGCAAATTCGTACTTAGATCGAATCCTTCCTCTACAAAAAGAAAGAAAAAACACAAGAATTTCCAAGTCCCGACTAAATTATTTTGTCAAAAAAAACAAGGGCAATATTAAGGAGTGATACACAAAAGGACAGGAGTAAGAGATTAGCAGGAGATTAAGAATTGAGTGGATTTATTAAAGTTATCTGTTTAAATGAGTATGCGGCAGACAAGTGTTTGTGGGCCCTGTTGTTATTCGGTGGGTGGGTTGCCTGAAACTGGTCCTGGCCAAAGTCGGCCGCCCGGCCGGCCCGGCCTGCCCTCTATGTGGGCGGACTTGGGCACTATATAAAGCCTTGTCGGGCAGTTTAGCCCGGCCCGTAAGGATACGAGGGCCGGGTACGGTATAGACCTCAAGCCCTTAAGGGCCGATAGGCCCGACCCGTATTATATATTAATTAAAAAAAAAATATATATATATATATATATATATATATATGTATATATATACTATCTAAAAATAATCTGACCTAGATTTTGTTTCCTCATACTTGCACTCCCGTCTCCTTTTCTTTCACTTGGTCTCACTCTTTCTCTAATCTAGGTCACAATTCACAAACTAACAGAGACTTCTAAAACAATTTGTCTCACATACTCAGCCCGGGTATGGCCAGGTCTACCTGAAACCATATGATATGGTTTCCGAGTAGACATGAGCTAATTCGGATCGACCCGTCCGGTTTCAGAATATTATGGGTATGGATTAGTAGAAGTGTAGAACATGATTAGGGGTGGGCATAAATAACAAAAACCGAAAACCGAACAGAAAAATCGTAAAACCGATCGATTTTTCAATTAACCGTACCGAAATAATAGAAGTTTTGGATACAAATAACCAAATGAAATTATTTGCGGTTATACGGTTAATTAAATCGTATTTGTGGTTAACCGAAATAACCGAATATATAATATATAAATATTTTTAATATAAAACAGTATGACTATAATAGATTTTTATAATAAAATTTTATCTTCCAACACTATTTATCTTTAAATTGGTCTATTTACACAATATAAGATTACTGTGACTTTTTTAGGCAACAAAACTTTGTTGTTTTGTGTCGCTAACAGAACTTTGTGACTTTTATATTTTCTTAAGTATATTGTGTATTTGGGATTGTGATATTTTAGCTCTTTAAACTAATTTCTTTTAGTGTTCTTATAGTTTTGTTCTTTTTTCTTAACAATTTTAAGAGAACATTTTTTAGTTTTTGATATATTGTTAACCGAACTAACCAACTTATTTGTACCGAAAATTTGGTTAATCGATATTGGTTAACCGAGAATTACGGTTAGGTAAATGGTTGTTAGAAATCACTAACCGAACATTTGGTTAACCGAATGACGGTTAACCGACCACGCCCACCCCTAAACATGATGTCGGGCTAACCGGTCCAGTTAAATCTGAAAGCGGTCCAGATGAATCGGTTTATACTTAATTAGGGCCCGGTTTGCATTTATGAAGTCCGTAAACCGACGGATCTAACAGATAATTGAAGGTTTAACTGCTTAATGTCGAGTCCATCCAATGTAATCGTTTGTTTAACAAAAAAATTAAAATTAAAATATTTTATAAATATTATGATCTAACTAGTGTTTTTACGTGGATTTATATATGTTAAAATTCAACAAGAAAGCTTAGTAGATGAGGAAGAATTTCATTTTCTTACTATCATACTTCGACACTCCGTAAAAGTGAAGGATTGATATACTTTTCATGCGTGTAATATCGTATTTTACGGTCTAGAAGCGCGTTGCCTGGTGTCACGTAGCGTCATGTCGGATTTTGCCCGAAATTTATGGCTCCAGGTTAGACATTTTCTGAATTGATTTTGTTTCCTGTAATCTGGAGGACTCGATTCCATCCACGTTTAAGTGTCAAGTATCTGGAAACCTCTTTTTGCTTTGATGTTTTGGCTTCTTATTTTTCTTCACTCCCGCTTACGCATTATTAATTATATAAATTTTATTATGAGGCTGTGTCCCCACAATCAGAGTTTATTTTGCTTTTCTTTTCTTTCAGTTCTACATCCACTTGCAGATTATCATTACATTTGTCTCCGATAAGCAGAAGAGATCTTTTTTGTGATGTTTTTTAAGAAATAATATTTATGTCCATAAAAGGGTCTCCAAACCCTTCTACAATTTCAATATGTGATCTTCATGCATAACCTTTATGCTTTTTATTTCCATGATCGTATTTTAAAAGTTGACATTATTTAAAAAGCGAACAACTCACTAATCTTTTTACGCATTCGAACAATCTTATGACTAGAATGAAGTAGTCCGATGATTTTTGTGTTTAAAAGGGAATGGTTTGATCGTCTGAAATACATATGATATTTATGTTTTAGAAATTTTGCTCAATAATATAGTAGCATTGAAAATATCTAATAACTATAATATTAAAGGTGAAGTCATGTCTTCACAAAAAATTGAGTCACTTGGCACAATTTGAATGTGATGTGTCCTTTCTTTTTGCTAATTTTTCCTTTTAAAAAAACTAAAAAAATCATGGAATATAATATACTAGTAGAGTGACTTGTGCCTTGCACAAAGGCTATAACTAAAAACATTAATACATAATCGAGAATATATGATTTGAATCATGCCTAAAGGTCTCAAAATCGACTCATTAATTATAAGTTATAATATCAAATATATATATGTATGTAGATTGATAATATATAATTCGATATTTTCATGTTAGACTCTAAAATACACTAAGCCAAATTAACTTAAAATATATATATATATATTAAGTGATAGTAAAATATATTGATTGTGGCCATTTGAAGGTTACATCAAGGCAAGTCCACTCAATTCCACAAGAGTAGAAGAAGGCCATTCAACCGGCAGCACCCAATTTACACTCGGCACCCCCCTCGTTCGGAACCCCGTTCCGAACGAGTTTTGTATTTTTTTTTTATTAAAATATTCTCGTTCGGAATGGGGTTCCGAACGAGAATATTTGTGAACCCGGTTCATGAACCGGGTTTTATTTAATAAATAAAATAATCCGGTTTAAAAAACTATTCTCGTTCGGAACCCCATTCCGAACGAGAATAGTTTTTAGATGACGTCATGATGACGTCATCATTCTCGTTCGGAACCCCATTCCGAACGAGAATTATTTTTTTTTAAAAATGATGACGTCAGCTATGTATAACGGCTAGCTGACGTCATCATTCTCACCAGCTTTTGCCTATATATAGTTCGTTCGGGATGCCATTCCGAACCACACTCGAATTCGCTCTCTTCTCAATCTTACAAAAAAACGCTCCCTTCTAATAGAGAATTAAGTATTTTTAATTTCCTGTATCGTTAGTTGTTCACCGTCTGCGTTGTACTCGTGCTGTTCTTTTTCAATTGTGTTGTTGTTTCAATATTAATGCTTCTATGATTATGTTGACATCATTCTGGAAAAAAAATTACTCAAACATTTATAAATTGTCCACCAAAACATTAAACAAACATATATAATTCAACAAACATTAATCAAGTCAACAAACAACATACTTAATACGAACATTAATCAAACAAATACAAGATTTAGGTCATTATGGGACCGCCACCATGAAACTCTCTCTCGGATACGTAGTTGTCGAATCTACTCTGAAAGCGCTGTTCCCATCCGTCCACCGATGGCTGTTTGTAGATACTCCACTGCCTTGGAGGGGGTGGAATTGGACAATTGTCATCAACCAACCAAATCTGTCAAAACAAAATTGTTATTGTATGCTAAATAACATATGTGAAATAAGGTACAAGAGCGGAAAATATCGATGCGTACCGGTACGTAATGGTTGCGTCTGCCTACATGTGCAATGGCGAACACCGTGGTAGGAGGCTCTGAACCGGGAGGAGCAAACATCGGAAGACATGTACAAGGACCAAACCATGATAACACCACTAGTGCAACTTGATACCTCGTGGCAAATACCAATCCCATTGTAGGTGTGCACATCCAGAATTCAGGAGAGCATGGCGATCGAATGTGATTCACTTCTCGAATGAGTTGCGGGATAGTCTTGAAACCCTCTAGCATCTCATGATACATATGCCCGTTTTGTTGGAGGTGCTTCGAAAGATCAAATCGGATTTCAACGAACTGTTGCTCTGGTTTACCTAGTAAGCGAGCGAGGGATCGATAACCACAATGACCGTCATCACCTACTTTCTCCACAGCAGCTATGTATGCGAGCATGAAAAGGTCTATATTATCTATCCCCCAGTCGAAGTCGAGATAAATGATTGAATTGCCACCGCTACATTTCGATCTAGCATTTCCTCTTGCCCTCGGTGGTTTAGTTGCACTCCCTTTTACGGTCGTGGCCCCGCTTGAAGCTCTGTTGGATGCAACCGACGATTTCTTTTGTGAATCGGCTTTCGGTGGCACAGTTGCACCCTCTTCCTCTTTCATCCCCTTTTTCCTTGCTTCTGCCTTCTCCTTATCCTTCTTAGCTTGAGCCCTCTCATCCCAACCCGGATCTCGCTTTGTACCCGTCTTCTTCGCATGAATCTTAGGCCTTCCTCTCTTCGTCTCTCCCCGAGGGGGGTCCTGGACATCAACTGAAGAAGGATCCTTGCACTCACGCCACTTATCAGCCATCCTCTTCATATCGAAATCATCAACGTTACCGGTAAACACCCCTTCAAAGAAATCATCCATAAGAACCTTATCTGCAGTCAATTGCACGTCGTCGTCAGAGTCGAAGTCTTTCAATTCCACTCCTTCCCACTTGATCTGCTTCCAGAAGATATCAATGTCGCTCGGCAACAATGGCGTTCCTTCTTCTACAAACACCTTAATCCTGTGTGGGCAAGGCAATCCGAGTGTTGATTCCCACCAAGGATCCTCACATGGGCCACATATCTTTCCCTCCTTTGCCTTAAGGACTTCTTTCAGTAGCATTCTCAAACACTTGTCGGAGCACTTCCTCAATATGCGCATGAATATAGTCTTGATCCACCGAGGCCCGTCTTGTATCTCCTTCGGGCTAGTATGGTTGGACATTTCCATCTCGGCCCGTATTCGACGGTGCTGATCGACAAACATATTGTCAATGTGTTGCACTAAAGTGTCGAACCCTCCAACAGCTGAATCAAACATATGCTTCAACATCGAGTGTTGACCTTCAACCCTGACAACAACATTGTACATGTTAAACATTTTAGCCAACCGAATGTCATGATCATTCTCGTTAAAAACAAATTCAAATATCTTACCTGTTAGACGTTCTTGTGCTAAAATGGCGTATATCATCGCAATACGCAGCTATAAGTTTTTCTTTATGGGGAGTAAACCATGTGCTCTCAGCATATTGTACAAGATGACCATTCCTCCATGTTTTCCGGAAGTGATCAAGTCTCTCCTCATACTGCTTCTCTGTGTGAGACCGCATCACCCGTCGAACGCTAGCAGATGCACTTTTTTCGTCCAGGTTGTTCAATTTAGCAAATGCCTTAACATTCCGATCAACGTGGACATGGCAAAGCATATGACGCACACTAGGAAATACATGGTCAACCGCCTTAATTGTTGCCAGCTCTCGATCAGACATGATGCAATCCGGTCCTTCGAGTGCACGAAACAAATACTTCACCCGTTTCAATGCCCATGCATAGTATGGGGCTGTCTCACAACAGATGAACGCTAGCGCAATACAATATGTATAGTTGGTGCAATTGAATCCAACAAACTGAAGTAACGGCCAACCATACCTATCAACGAGGGTATATTAATAATTATAATTCTATAACGGTATTTGAATTCATAATAAGGAATTTTAGTGTACCTATTAGTCTTGTACGTCGCGTCCATGATCACCACCCGAGGGAACATTCTCAACAAATGTTGACAATCCGGATGAGATATGAAAAACGCTGCCAACTTTTTCTCCCCCGTCTCCGGATTCGTCTCGTGGTAAATGTCTTTACGATAACCTCTATGATGGAGGAAATCTAATGACCACTGGGTCACGGTTAGATTTGCCAATGCTTTCTTCCTCTCCTTTTCCCTCACAGTGTACACTTGCCTTCTTGATATTGTGGAAGTCGGATTTTCCTGAAGCAGCTGTGTATAAATAACCTTCGGCATTGCCCCGGCCGCTGATGCAATCATTATTTTTCGTCTCTGCTCTCCCGTCATCCTCGAAGCAAATGCATGGCCAATCAAGCTGCTGGAAAGACAGTGGTTGTGACATGCCTTCTCAACTTTTAGTATCCACCCAGGCGGCTCAACAAGAGTTGCTCGTCGATAATATCCTCTTAACATAAAAGGACAATTGTACTTCCTTAACCTACTAAGGTTGCTACGCTGCGACGATGGTTCTGCTACATCTCCTTCAAGATTAATGTTCTTTCCATGTTTTCTATAACTACCGGATTGCTCACAGTGCAGAAATATCCTCTTGTTGGCCATTGATGATTTCGTGGTGATAACCATACACAACTCATAACCGACCTTTCTAACCCACTCTCTCAGAAGATCCATAGTAGGAAATCTCTCACTAGTCGTAAAATGGGCACTATAGTCGATTTTTAAATATTCCTCATCACTACAGTATCCCTATTTAAAATTACTCAAATATCAATACTACTATACCAATAAAATAAATTATAATGAAACGCTATAAAAAAAAGGTTTACAAATACTTACTTGGAAATATGTATCATCTACCGGCGCAGACAAATCAACCTCCTCCTCCACCGACGTCTCACTAGAAGAACACTCCCGTCCTTCTTTCCAACTACCTGCCCTTGAAGAATTAGTGGAATCGCTTTCAGACGTCATTTTTTGTGTTTCTTCCGATTGGGTTTTATAATTTGGTCATACAACTCCCGAATTTATAGACTCCGTCAAAATATAGCCGTTCGCATTTTCAAAAATTTTTGCCGAATCTCGTTCGGAATGGGGTTCCGAACAAGGATTAATTTTTATTTAATTATGACGTCAGCATCTCGTTCGGAACCCCATTCCGAACGAGATATGACGGCATATTAAAAAAAAAATGACGTCACACCTCGTTCGGAATGGGGTTCCGAACGAGATGCTGACGTCATAATTAAAAAAAAAAAATTACACCTCGTTCGGAACCCCATTCCGAACGAGGTGTGACGTCATAATAAAAAAAAAAAAAAAATCCTCGTTCGGAATGGGGTTCCGAACGAGGTGTAAACCGGTTCGCAATATGCGAACCGGTTTGGCATTATTTTTTTTTTTTATTTAAATGAACCGTTTCTCGTTCGGAACCCCATTCCGAACGAGAAACGAAATTTTTAAAAAAAAATAATTTTTCCCCTCGTTCGGAATGGGGTTCCGAACGAGGGGGTGCTGCCGGGCGCAAAATGGGTGCTGCCCGGTTGCAACCCGTAGAAGAACGAGAACAAGATTCTAGCAAATCCAACGAAATTAGGTCAAATCGTCTTCTCACTGCCCTAATTTGGAGCACTACTTGAAGCGGTTTCAAAGATGAGATAGAAGATTGCTATGTTTGAAGGTAAATAATCTATGAATTTCATAATTCAGTTTGTATAAACTACTAGTTTGCATAGACGAGTTTTACATGATGTTCTATAAACCACTAGTATGTATGTATTTGTGTGAATGTGTGAATGAGTGAATGAGATTGAGATCCAAAATTGCAAGGTAGAAAGGTTTATATATTCTATGTGGAATTTCTAAATTTATTGCATATATGACTTTAACAGCAAGTTTAGTAAACTTTTAACTTGGATGTAGTAGTGTGCATGAGTTACACCTCCTGTGTGCATCAATTATACCTTCTGTGTGCATGAGTAATTGTATTTCATTAATGCAGTCCATCTAGTTTTTTTACAACATGTTATTTAATCTACTAGTTTGTATGTAGTTGTGTGCATGATTTATACCTCTTTTGTACATGAGTTATATATTTTATGTGCATGATAAACTGGATTGTGTGGATGAGTTTGTTTTTTCTGTTGCATGAATTTTCCTTTTGTGTGCATAAATATAAACTACTATGTGCATCATTTTCTATGTTCCATAAATTTAAAACCTTATTGTAGTTGTGTGCATGAGTTGTACCTGATGTTTATTATTTCAGGTAATGTACTGGTTCCTGGAATAATATTAGTTTAATACTATTTAGGAAGCATCAAGGACATATATACTACCGGGGTATTTAGGAAGCATTAATAATTCAAAAACTATTCAAGAGTTTAAATTTTAGACAAGAAAACCAAACTTTGAATTCAGAGAAGAGGAAGATGGCAAACAGTAGAGCAGCGATGAAAAAATCAAGTCTTAAAGGAGAAGAAGAGATGGAAAGGAGAGGTTTTTGATGGTGCTAATGATCAGATGAAGTTCTTAAAGAAAACCAAGTAAAAAACCCAAGTAAGTATTCTGAAAATCATCCGCTTTGTTGTTTGTTACTATTGTATAGAGTTTTGATATTCTTGTGACACTAATCTTTGCATGATAAAGAAATATAATATAGGATTTTGCCAATAAAAGTTTGTTTATGAAAAATAATATAGGATGTCAGAAGGCTCATTTGAGAGATGAACGATCTTCTCAACTTTTAGCCCTTCTATATCTTTTAAACTGTATATAAAGATTATAAAACATATATAATGATATTCTATATATCAAATAGTAAAAATCAGTAGTTTAATAATAAAATAACCGATTTTTTTTACCTCTTCTTGAAATGTTTGTTGTCAAACAGGGCATTACAATTGTAAAGCGTGAAAATATTAGCTTGAATTTATGAGTTGTGAATTTGTAATCTTCTTGTATAACGCAACTGCGTATTTTGAGATAAAAAAAGCATCTCCTTCTTTCAATTGTGGAAAATTGGTCATCAATGACTCTTTTATTATTACATGGATTCGATCTTCCTGAAATAAGAATAGTTATAGTTAGATAGAGAAATATAAAAACATAAATGTATAGAAATAATATATATACCCTTTCATCCATGAAAATAAGGTTGGTGTTGGCAAAATTTAGGGGAATTCACTTTCGTACCAACTTTGAACATTCTTATGCATCGTACCTTCATAGTATGTGTGTCTCTTGAAGAAATAATTTTTCTTATATCTTGGATATTGACCATGGTAAAAGATAGAAATTAGATGTGAGAAGAAGAGAGTGTGTTTGTAGGGGAAGCTAGGCTGAACGAAGAGAGTGTGTTGTAAGGGAAGACTAAAAATCGAGTTGTGATTTGTAAATGAATGAGCATGTGCTTTTTATAATGAATACCAAAGTTATAATCTTTTCTAATTTATGTGCTTTTTATGATTAAACATGTGCTTTTCATTTTTCTTGGGATACAGGTTTATGCAATCTGTTACAAACCATTTGGGTAAATGAATAATTCACCATCATTAAATAGCCTACAATGTGTTAGATAAAGCTTGACTTCTATGTATATAATCACCTCTATAAATAGAGATGATTTGTAATGAAATATTGCAAGAAAACTACAAATATCTTATTGTTCAACATAAGTAAAATTTTCTTTCATACATTTTAATTTATAGCAGGTTATCAGCACGAGCCTAAATCCAATTGAGCTTCAACATCTTGAAGGTATTATCCTCCTATTATCTTGCTAAGTTTATTAATGATACACACTTAATAAATTTTTTATTATTGATAAGTATGCTTTGTAGTTGTCCAAAATCTATGGGATCTTCTACAACAGAAACTCTAAAATTATTTCGTTGTTATTTCGACTTAAGATCATATCTACATAATTTTTTTTGAGATTTGATAATTTTGCATACAAACATGATATATGAGCCAAAACATAAAACTTGCATAATCATAATATTCATACACACGACACTATTAGATTAAGAAATCTACTTATTTTAAAAACTGATTTAAGAAAGAAAATGACATAACATCTTACTACTTTGGACTTGTACTCGGACCATCTTGCTTCTTCCCCTAATCGCAATGACAATGCTTTGAGACCCACATAATATAAGTTATGACAATAACCGTGATCATGGACATGCTAAAGGCCATCTTTAGCAAAACCAAATCGGTTTCTGACATGACTTTGATACTCTGGAAACGGATGGTGAACCGATGTCGGAGGAGGAGCTGGAGGAGTGATCGGAAAATTGGGCATTGGAACGAGAGGATAAGGATGAAGGAGATATGGATGAATGGTAAAGGTAAATGGATAAGGGGTATAAAAAGGGAAAAATATAACCGGGTATACGAGAAAACCCAGAGGTATATCCATATTTCTTAGGGAAAGTGTCCGGTGAGAAACTTATGCCATGTGAGAATTGAGAATGGTTGTGCGCCGTTGATCTGAAATGCATCGGATGGCTGGGATTGGGCGCGTGTGATCGCGCGTGTAATATCATTTATTTATTTTTTTCTTTTTCTCTCTCTCCTTTCTGTTATAGAAAGCTCGCGATCTTTTTTCCCCCAAGCTTCCTGCCCTAGCTCGCTCGCTCTAGTTCTTCCTGCCGTCTTCCCAAGCCCTAGCTCGCTCTAGTTCTTCCTGTCGTCTTCCTGTAAGTAATTGTTGATCCTGCAGTTTTTTTTTTCTCTGTTTTGTTTATCTTTTTGATTTATGACGCTCTTTCCTTTCTCCTTTCTGTTTACAGGATTTTGCGGTTTCAATCTTCAAATCTCCTTCAATTTGTCATGAATTCAGGTTTTAGGTTCTTATCCTTTTGCAATTTTGTTATCAATCGCTCTCCTCTGTTTATTTTGAAGTTTTATATGATCAAACATACTCAAATCCAAGTGAACTGGTGAACTTTTTGTTGAACTTGATGCACAACGCAATATTATGGATCATTATGAACATTCTCAATGATAATGACGCACATTTGTGTGAATAATGATGCACAGTGTATCTAAATATTTTTGTACTTTGTGTGCTAATTCACATTACTACTATATTGGTGCACATTTTGGTTATATTGATGCACATTTTGTTCTATATTGATGCACATTGGTTGTTTATGTGTAATGCTCTCTAATATATGATGCACATTACTACCATATTGGCGCACATTTGCGTTATATTGATGCACATTGTGTTCTATATTGATCCACACTGTTTGTATAATGTGTATCTCTATCTATAATATTATGCACATTACTAGCATATTGGTGCACAATTGTTATAAATTGATGCACATTGTATTTTATTATGATGCAGATTGTTTCAATCCTTTTAATTATTTGTTTTGTTTTCTTAACTATAGGAGATGAAGCTAGTGTTGTTGTTTCTATTTCGCCGAATAATACAACTTATTACGCCCCGATCTGTTGTGATGATATCAAGCCATATGAGGGGAAGATGTTTGCAAACTATGATGAGGCTGAAGAATTTTACAAGTTTTACTCTCTTGAAGTAGGTTTTACCATGAGAAAAGGTACTGGAACAAAGGAGAAAGATGGTACTAAACTGTGGTGGTATCTTGTTTGTAATAGGCAAGGACATTTGGGTCCATACAAACCTTCTAATGGTGAAAACAGTGAGCCTAAGCGAAGGAGGATGTCTAATCGTTGTGGTTGTCCTGCATATTTTATATTTCGGCAAGCATGAAGGGATGGCTTTTGTTTGAAAATGTTTGAAGAACGTCACAACCATCCGTTGTTACCTCTTTCGCAGAGACATTTTGCACCCGACAACAGAAAACTCACGCCTTTTCATCAAGATTTCATCATCAATTGTTTAAAAACAAATATTGGCACTAACAAAGCGTACAAGTTGTTCAAGAATTATGTTGGTTCTTATTCAAATGTGGGTGCTACACTTGTGGACTTCAAGAATTTTCAGAGGGACTTGAATACTTACATGATTGGATGTGATGGCCAAATGCTTATTGACAATTTGTTTCGAAGAAAGGAGAGATGTGAGGCATTCTACTTTGATTATGAAGTAAATGATCATAATCAACTTTGCAGACTTTTTTATACAGATCCTATTTCACGCAAGAGTTTTTCTTTCTTTGGTGATGTTGTTTCAACGGATGCGACTTATAAGTCAAACATGTACTATTTTCATACTTTTGACTTCTATTATTATTGATGCACATGTTTAAATATTTGATGCACATTCATATCGAAACTGATGCACATATAGATAATATTGGTGCACTTTGAATGCAATTTTGATGCACATTCATAACGAAACTGATGCACATATAGATCATATTGGTGCACTTTCAATGCAATTTTGATGCACATTCACACTTTTTTTGTTTAATTTGTTATAGGTATGATATGGTTTTTGTTCCTTTTACTAGAGTTGGTAATAACAAGAGCTCTATTACCTTTGGGTTTGGCTTATTGTTGAAAGAAGGCATTGCTTCTTATGTGTGGTTGTTTGAGAACTTCAAAAAGGCTATGGGGCATGAGCCATATATTTTACTAACTGATCAAGCTGCCGCAGTCAAACTTGCTATTGAGCAGGTGTTTAGCAATGTAGTTCATCGATTCTGCATGTGGCACATTATGTTTAAGGTCCCTGTTAAGGTTAAGCTTGATGCATCTCTAACGGAAGACTTTAGGAGGAGATTTAAATCTATTGTGTGGAGTAATGATTTGAGGGCCCTTGAGTTTGAGGAAGCTTGGCGTTCTATTATTACTGACTTTAGGCTTGAGGAAAATGTTTGGTTGCAAACAATCTTTGATTTGCGTCAATACTGGATTCCTGCATTCTTCCAAGGTTATCATATGGGTGGCTTGCTAAGGACAACTTCTAGGTCAGAAAGTCAGAATTCTTTCTTCTCCAACTTCATTGGACGATCATCGTCTTTGATTCTGTTTTTGTTGCAATTTGCTAATGCAATTGTTGCACAACGTCACAGTAAAAGGAAGCTTGATATGGAATCATGCATTTTAGTTCCAATATACGAGACAAAGATGCCTATAGAAGTTGAATGAGCATCAGTTTATACGCTTAATGTCTTCAAGGATGTGCAGGATAAAATAATTGCTTCAGTATATGATTGTCGTCTCACATATCTGAACACTCAAGATGATGTTAAATATTGGCATGTGAGTGGTATTATTGGCCCTGAATGTGTTGTGCGCCATACTATGACAACTCAAGATATTAGTTGCTCTTGCAACTTGTTTATGAACATGGGTATACCATTTCGTCATATGTTCATGGTGTTTAATAATCTCGGGATTAAGTTGCCTGAGAAATATATCAACCCTAGGTGGACAAAAAAATCATCTTTGAAACTTGCTTTTGAGATTGATGGGGTTGTCTTCAATGGTAGTGATGATTTGGATGATAAGAAAGTTCTGGTCTTTGAGTTTCTCTCTGAAATCCATTGTTGCATTAATATGATTGATGATAATCCTGAAAATTTGAAAGATCTTTTGAGTTTGATCAAGGAGAAGAAACAATTGTATTCTAGAGAAGCATGTGCTAATACTGATTCACCTAGCAAGAAGAAGATGAGTAGATTTGAGACATTCCTCGGTCCTATTCCAGAGGAAATTTTTGTTCTTCCACCTCCTCAATCCAAGAACAAGGGCCGGCCAAAAGAAGGTAGGTTAAAAAGCATTGCTGAGAATGTCACCGTTGGTTCATCAAAGGATAAAAGGGTGTGCAACATCTGTCAAAAGTCTGGTCACAACAAGAAGACATGCAAATTCAAGCCAGAATCCTTACAGTTGTTTGATTTTCACATTTTTTTATTTTGATGCACATCCTTAAGATAATTGGTGCACATTGTTTAGAATTTTAATGCACATTTTGTTAGGCATTTTCTGGCGCACATTGTTAAGCACTCCAATGCACATTGTGAAGATTTCGAAGCACATTGTTAAGTTTTTTGATGCACATTGTTAAGCTTTTTAATGCATATTGTAAGCATTTTGATGCACATTGTTAAGCAATTTGATGCACATTGTGAAGCAATTTGTTGCACCCTGTTAAACATTATGATGTCGAATGTTAAACAATTTGTTGCATTGTCTAAGTGCCACAAGAACACAAAACATTGCAAACCAAAGAACTTGATTTAACCCATCTGAAAACATTGTCAAGTAAACTGTCAAAGTGCCCGAAGCACACAAAACGTTGCAAACTGTCTAAGTGCCACAAAACAAGCACACAACTTACAAATTACTACTTACAAACTCTCAAATATGTATACTTCACTTTTGAAAGAACTTCTTTTCCCACTAGGTTGTACTTGTTGTCAATCATTTCTTTCAAGTACCTAATGCCAATTGTTTGCATTTGTTTCTCATCCCCCTTAATCAGATCACTTTCCCAGTTTGACATTCCAGCTCCAAAATAAGTCTCCATGTGCCGCATAGCATAAACACCATAGTCTACTTTGTTTTTTGTGTTTCGCCATGGCATCGTTATTCTCTGAGCTGACATCTCCTTCTCGTCTCGAACTATTGATGCTTTACCCTCCAAATTATGGCTTTCTAAATAGTTGCCAAACAATTTCCTCTGATCAAATGATGCAAATTCATTAGTAAACTGATGCATATTCAGTATAAAACTAATGCACATTCATTACTAAACTAATGCACATTCATTACTAAACTGATGCACATTCATTAGTAAATTGATGCACATTCATTTGTAAATACTTACCAATTTCCCGGGAATTATGCCATACTTGTTCTTAATGGACATATTCTTGGACGAGTTGTCAAGGATGTCATATCTGGGGGTTTTTAGATTGATAGCGATGACATAGAAGTGTTCTGACTGATAAATGGGGAACACAAACTGCATAAAAGAACAAAAAAGTCAGAATAAATCAAACTAGTTTGCTTGTTGTGCACCTAAAATCTTACCAGTTGTATATCATCCCCCTTCTTGTTGTGCAGCTTCTTTATGCCTTCATCCATTTTTTCATTGAACCATGGTTGACCATCATCAAGTTCAACACGGTCCATGAGAGGATAAACCTAGCAACACAGAGTTCAAAGATTATTCAGAACAACATTTTCTATAATATTTAGTACTATTGTGGAGAACATTCAGATAATATTCATACCAAAGTATACAGGTTGGGGAAATATCGTAGTGGTTTATCATCACTCTTTATCATTTCTTTGTGGTTTAGCAACCTTACCCACCAGTCCATCACATCTTCTTCCATATATGTGTTAAATTTCATGCATTTGAACTGACTCTTTGTAAGTTGCATTTCTTCTGTTTTTACCACAATACACTAGGGTTCTGTTTCATCTTCAACAATCCATTTGTACAGTTTGTTCTCAATTGTTGATGGTCTCTCCATTATATTACCTTCCTCTCCTTGTATGGTGATTTAAGGGCATATGTGAGCGTTTGACTTCTTTTTTATTTCGCTGCATCAACATCCTTAATGACTTCCTTTCCGACAGCCTTTTCAACTTCCTTTCCAGCATCCTTTATGACATCCTTTGCAACTTCTTTCGCAACTTCTTTTCCAGCATCCACATGCTGTGGTTCCTTGGTATCAATTGGCATCGGCATCGTTTCCGACATCTTCTCAGGAAGTGCTTCCTATTCAAAAAATAAAATTATATATCAACAAACTGATGCACATAAAGAATTAAAGTGATGCACATTCATACCAAAACTAGTGCACATATATTATAAAATTGATGCACATTTAACATAAAACCGGTGCACATTTCTTACCTTTCCAATATCAATCTCAGGTTCCTTTGAAATTTCCTTCTCCGTCTTGTCCCCCCCCCCCCCCCCTCTGTTTGTTGTGGTGGTTCCTTTCCAGCATCCACATGTGGTGGTTCCTCGGTATTAATTGTCATCGACATCGTTTCCGACATCTTCTCAGGCAGTGGTTCCTATTCAACAAATAAAATATTTTATCAACAAACTGATGCACATTTAGAATAAAATTGATGCACATATAGTATTAAAGTGATGCACATTTAACATCAAACCAATGCATATTTTCTGTAAACTGATGCACGTTTCTTACCTTTGCAATATCCTTCTCATGTTCCTTTGAAATTTCTTTCTTTGTCTTGTCCTCCCTTTTTGTTCTGTCCTCCCTCTCTATCTCGTCCTCTCCCTCTGTCTTGTCCTTTCTTTCTGTTTTGTCCTCCCCACATTCTTGTGCCATTTCTTGCACTTTTTCTACAATAGATGCAACAATTTTCTGTTGAACACATAACAAATATAATGATCATTTATTAGAAAGTTGATGCACATTTAGAAGAAAAAAAGAGAGAACATTTTAGAATATCTGCACATCTATATCTATTGATTGCTGCTTTCCCATCTCAGCATCAACAGTGGTAGAAGGTTCACATTCCTCTTCCCTGTTTGACCGCATTACTACTTCTCTAGGAATCTGTAAAAAAGCAGAATATTTTTATATGTTAATTAGTATTAATTTGATGCACATTAATAACAAAAGTGATGCACATTCAGAGTAATATTGATGCACAAAAGTTTTAAGGCGATTACCTTGAACGAAGTGCGTTTATAAAACTTTGAGCCTATATCATGCACGGGAATATGAGGGATCTCTCTTGGTGGAGTACCATTAATCCCCAAACTGAATGAAGGAATGTCATAAAGCTCTGTTGCCTTTATTGTCTTCTCGATTTCTTCTAGGCACTTTGAAGCTTCATCCCAAAACATTTCTTCATTCATAGTTGGATTAACCTCCACTTCCTCTTGTGACTCCTCCTCTGATAGAGAGATCATGACTTTCAACATTTTGTTTATTGCTTCGTTGACCTTCTTGAACAGATTGTTCTTGGCCAAACGTTCTGGAGCCTTAGACACTCTCTCCACATATCTCCTGATTTCAAGAGCAAGTTTTTGGTTGCTCTTAATGTGGTCTTCCAACTCACTCTGTTTCATGAAATTTTTAAATGTTAATCTGAAGAACATTTATCATTTCCAAAATGATTGAACATCTATATCTATATAATAATCCATGAGTTTGCAGAAGTAATGACAAATTGTATCGAGCTCAAAACAATGAATTTCGGGCCTGATAGTGTTAATGGGCTGAAAAATTCAGTCTGTTCTTCGCCCCGCTTCTTCTTCTCATTTATTTAGGTTTGACAATTTGATGATACATTTTTCCTGCCCTCTTCAAGTTTCCCTCATTACTCCAGCCGTTCAATGCCTTCTCAGTTCCTTACTCTTGTGTTTATCATTTCATATCTCCCACCTACTTATCTCTTGTTGTTACCCTCTACGTATTTCCGTTGTTTTATACCACATTTGCCAGTTGCGCCCATTGTCATTCTTCCCTACGCGATTCAATGGTGTCCAATTCATCCCTCCAGGTCTCTGCTGCCGGCAACACGCTCCGGAGTAGCAACGGCAAAAGGGCCAGAGCTAATTCGTCTTCCACTTTGCACCGTACCATTGATGCTTCTTCTGATGTTTTGTTCTCTGGTTTGCATGTGAACTCCGTTCAAACCGTGGTTGAAATGGTTGGCCGTCATTCGATCATCCCCTTTTTTAGTCTGAGGAAGAAATCGACAGCACATACGAGGAGCTTTATAGACCGGATTACAATGGTGTGAGTTGTATGGGAAAAGATGTGTATGAGACGGACTATAAGTCAATAGTTGGTGCAAATTCAGAACAAGGAAGGAGAAGACTCCTTATGGCTTCAACGAGTGAGTTATCCAGGTTTGAACCCTTGCTGAAAAGCATCAAATTTATAGAACTAGTTTTGTGTTTTGCTTAATAGATTGATCGAATTGGTTTACTTTTTGTGGAAATTGGTCGTTGGCAATGAAATTCTGTATTTTTCATGTTTGAGTTCCGAATTAGTTGCTCTGGGTTGCACTTTTGAATAACTGAGCATCAATTCTGAATAGATTAGAATTTAGTAGTGCATATCACCTGTTTGCTAAAATGTTTATAAGAGATTTTGCAGGCATATCAAATGTTTTAAAAATTGTCATACTAGAATCCCCTTCTAATATATATTCCTAACATGTATATCTGATGATTCCTTCATGGATCATTATCCAATTGCTCAATTATCAAACATTTGTCTTGGTTGTGTTCAATCATCAAGAAGAGATCATGTAGTCTCTTGAATGAGGCATTGTTAGGTTTGTTTCTCACCTTTTGGTGATGCATTTATAGTTCGTCTAGGCATTTACAGTAATTTCTTCTCATCTTTAAACTTTTATGGATATCCTGCAGGTCCCAGTTTCTGCACATCACGGGCGCCGACTATTCAGGCGTCTTGATATGTAAAGTTGTCAATCGCGGTTGCGGTATTACACTACTCGGTATCTTCAATCCATCATCGATGACCAATCTGATTTGTAAGTTTTATCTGTAGGGTTTGCTATTTTTCTATTTTGAATTTTTTTATAAGTAAATATCGATGCTTTTGCTCAATAGGACATGTTTCCTTGTGTGTTAATTGGATTTTAGCTTCCGTTATTCCACCACAATCTCCAGTTGCACCTCATCCTCTACCATCTTCATCATCATCATCTGTTGTTGCAACTTCTACTCCTTTGGCCTTTACTCTTTACCCACCACCTCTTGAAAAATATGAATCTAAACTCTTCATGTACACTTTGTAGAAGCTTCATTGGGCAATGGACACCAAATTCTCGTATGCATCAAGATTTCAGATACTTACTGATGTCACTCAAAATTAATAGAAGCTACAAGGATAAATGCAATTAAAATTCATGTTTTGACAACATAAAAATTTAAAGTTCATGTAAGATATAAAAGGTGAGAAGAATACCTCCAAATACAGCTTGCAATGTAGTGAACCATGGATAACATTTGTATCACTTGCTTTTTCTTGCTCTGTATAATATATAGAGCAAGCAAATGAATGAGAGGGGATAGAAATAAATATGCACAGTCCGAGCCCTATATACATCCTCATTCCCTTATCTTTGACAATACTATTTTATTGTACTGTTAATTATGCTTTTACTATGCTAAAATAAGTTTTTAAGTAGAAAAAATTATAAAATTGTACATGAAGAATATAACTATAACAAACATATCGTATAAATAGAAACACCAAAAGAAAAGGGTAATAAACAAATGTTTCTTACTTGGATTCCTTGATTTTGTCGGGTCAAAACTCTACCTAATTTGATTGTATTTGGGTAACTTATGACGAGTTTCAGTCTTTTGGATTATATCAGGTGTTTTGCATGTATCAAGTGCAATTCAGTTTTGTATGTCCTTCAGGTGATTACAAAGGGCCAATGGTTAAACTTTCTTGAGATGATTTTGTCATGGTCTTCATCTTATTTGTCGTAGTTGCATTCCTTTGGCTGGAGCTCCACTTAATCCAGGAGGGCTTTCAACTTCGTCTTTTAACATACTCTTAGGTGAGATTTATGCGCATGTCGTAGGTCATATCTACTGATTTGTTTCATTTGGTATTATATAGCATTATGACACCATAATTGTCGCATCCTCTCAGTCCATGTGTCTTTGATATCTTTCTCGATATCTGCATTACGATTAAAAGTTCTCTTGCTTTGCAGTTATCTTAGTTCTTACACCAAACTTTATGAATGTTCAGAGTAATAAATGATTCATGAGTGTTTTTTTTCAGTATACAATTTTGTAGATGAACTTGTTATATAACAGGGGTCATAAATTTCTTATATTCATGAGAATTGACAAATTTTGGAGGTGTTCCTTACCTATATCTATTTAAACCTCTGCATGAAATAGAGCTTCATGTTAAGCTTTTTTAAAATGGTTGGAGTGGTGCTATAGTGGTTATATACTGCAATATGTTATATTGCTCCCACCATGTTGTAATGAGCTCAATGATTACATGATTTTGTGTTCCACTAAGACTAACTAATTAAGGAAAGGGAATTGTTTTCTACCTGCTTTTATGATTATGATCCCTATAATAGATGAGGCATAGAATTTTGGTGTTTATGAGGTATCCTTTTTTTTTGCTGATGTGTTGCAGTTATACAACATAATGTGTGCAAAGCATACTCTTACATGATTGTTGGTAAAGTAGACTTCGTATTTGACTTCTTGATAAGATTCTTTTACAGGAGAGGTATCTATTTATTTGTTGTTGCTTGCACAATGTATTTTTTTTTTGCGTGTGTTTATAAAATCCATTCACACCCGCTTCGTCAAAGTCAATCTCTTGAGTTCCAGGTTCGTTTCTCTTTATACATCAATTTATACGTGCTAATTCTACACTCTAATTTGTTCTTGATTTTCATATTATTCACTCATTCTTAGAGATATAATGGAAGTTATTAACTTTATTTAGCTGGATATTGTGCAAGATTTTAATATAGAGAAGGTGGAGCCTATGGACTTATGTGCTTTTATACTGTGTCATTCTATTTTACGTATGACTGGCTTGATTTTCAAACTATGAAGAAGAGATTTTGATTCTCGTTTTTCCAGTGTTAGAAATAGCCACTTCTCCTTTGTTCTTAGCTCTTATATTTTATTTTATTTTAAGTCTTAGTGTTGATGAGTATTTTAAGTCTTAGTATTGGGTAAGTATGATGATTGTGATTGAGAATTGGGCATTACAATTGTGGGTAAGACTCAAATGTTAAGGGATTTCCTGTGTGTTTTCTAAATTATGGTTTTTTTTTCCTTCTAATTGCAGATGTTGACAAGTTCTTTCAGCAGTGCAACCCTACCAAGTATATTTGTTCCAATGGATGTCGTTCGGTTGATCTTGCTGGACAAGCTCTAAGACTGGAGATAAGAAGAGCTAAAGAACAAGGAATCAAGAGTGCTAGAGGTAGAAAAAGGTGATGATTCATTTGGAAAGAATTCTAATAAATTCATTGTTTTTTAATACTCTTTTGAATTAAAATTTAATTTTAACCACTAAATGTTGTTTGAATTTTTTGAATCCTTAACCATCCAATTTATGGTTTTGAATTGAGATGTCAAAGGTAATAATGTCTTAAATGTATCCTTGCAAGGAATGTGTTGATCACTTCAAAGAAGTTCTTAGGTAAATATTGATATTAATTCTTCAATTGACTGGGTGTATCCAGACTTATAGTCTGGATTTGCATTCAATAGCACATCGTTAAGGGATGGAAAATCTCAAAGAGAAATGGAGATGATTAAGAAGTGGACTAGAGAGATGATTATGATAATTTAAAGAAACGGCTGGTTTTTTACTCAGTTGAGCTGCATCAATAATTATTGGTTGTTGTCAACCATCTAGGAGTTGATAGTAAGCGTTATCCTATATCTTTATTTTGTATCATTGGTTGCTTATATTCTATAGTTCTTATTTTCCTTTTACTACGCATACAACATGTGCAATAAAATCGCATCTTATAAATGGGATTCTAATGATACCGTGATAGAAAATTCCATATGGTTAGTGGATAAGAGTTTTTTCCCCTTTTCGTTTGAAAGTCTTGGATTTGGAGTAAAGTGGAGCATAATAAATTTTAGTAATATTATTGAATTGAAAATAACAACAGTTTGGCATATTGTAATATAATATGATACTTATTATCTACTTCTTATTCCAGTTTGGCTATGGTTTGCATAGTTGCATGAAAATTGTTAAAGGAATTTAGAAGTTTCTGTAAATTAGAAGCCCCAACATTTTTTTCACAAGAATCCTGAATGTGAAACTGGATTGTTCTCCAAAAAATATGGTCACTTGATTTACTATGTACCTCTCTTATTTATTCTTTAGTCATTTTTAACATAAAACATATGATATGGGAGTTATAACAACCATCAAAAGCTTTGCGAAGTGGGATCGTTAAAGCTTAAAATTCAAATGTCTACTCTAAATCATGTCATCTGAAGCTTCATCTGTATAATATGATTAGTGTTATTGTTTATTCGCGTTTTATAAAAACTCTTAAATACCTATAAATGTAAAGTACTAATTTTATAGATCTTATGTATACAATTACAATATAAAATTTTCATGTAAATCTTTGTTACCGTGCTCAGTTTTGTAATATTTGAATTGTGATTAGAGCTTAAATTCTCAACAACATTTGAAAATGGTCAAAGTGGGAGCTTAAATTCTCATACTCTTCTCCACCGAGCTTCACAAGGTAACATTGATCCATCTCTTCTGTGTTACTGTAATCCAGTTTTAGATGACGTTTATTCATATTGATTGGTTACGCCACTTTGAACATGAAAATAGGATGAAGGACGTTACATTTGAAGCTTATTAGCACCTAGGGCTTTGGGTTCGTTATTGACGAGAAAGCCATCATGGTTTCTCGAACCATTCACAGCATGCTTACCTCCACAACTCTCAAGTTAACTCTAAATTTGAATAATAAATTTCAACATATTGAAGTATATATTCTTAGATAAGAGCTCAGGTATGCACTTTTCTTATAGTATTTGAATGGGTAGTTTTGAAAAAGTAATAATTTCAAATACTAAAGAATTGTTTATTTTATGAAAGCATAGATGTGTACTATAATTTCTAAGCAACTCTAGACACTCATTGATACAATATGAAAAGAGTTATGTGATGAGGAACTCAAACTCCAAGCAAAAATGTGTTGTCAGTGTTACTACATGGTTAACGTCAATACCAAATCTTGCAGTTCTTATATACTTTGGGATATCTCTGTGTGTTTATTGATTATTTTTATTCTTCTACATTAGATGTGTACTTTTTTTACACGGTTCTTATATACAGCCCGATGCTTTATTCAAACAACGCCCGGTCACTCGCGTTCTGCGAGAACACGTACACTCGCGTTACGCGAGATTAGCAAAAAATTAGGTTAATTACATGCATGCTAATCTCGCGTAACGCGAGTGTACGTGTCCTCGCAGAACGCGAGTGTATGGGTACTCGCAGAACGCGAGATTAGCATGTCAGATGGACGTTGTTGTGCGCCATTACTACATGTCTTGTCCCCACCTAACTGTAATAACTACCCCCTTATTTTAAGTAATCCGTAACACCTATTAACCCTACCCTAACACATTTTTTATCATCTTTCACCTCTTTCACCCTCCATTAAAACCCATTTTCAAAACCTTCAAACTTCAAAACACTCTGAAAACACCTAAAATAATGGAAGATGAAGAGGAATTCAACAAAGGAGAGAATGGAGATGATGGTTCATCAAGTTACCATGCAAATGAGGTAATGTTCTTACTTAATTTTTGAATTTTAATTTGTTTTGCACCATTAAGAGCTAAAATGAACTTATTATGTTGTATTTCATGGTAAATGTAGTAGTATTAAGTGTTGAAGAGATGACTTTTGCATATAATGTCAAAAACTTAGATGTGTTCATGTTTTTAGGGTTTTAAGGGTTTTTAATGTAGGAACTCATGTTATGTTAAATTATCCCGTTCAATGACTAGTTTCAGGAAATAGCAACTTCTCGCGTTCTGCGAGAGGAAGCCACTCGCGTCACGCGAGATGTGCCCCCTCGCAGAACGCGAGAAGTTGCACATTACAGAGTATTAACAGAAGCATTTTGTATAGGTGAATTTTTCTTTGTTCACTGGATTGAATGCAATCCAGTTGAATGACTACAACTACCCCTCCCGGAATACAAGGCCATGTTCTCCACCGTCATTTGATTTACGAATTGACCACTTTGGATATTATCATCAACCATCTTTATATGAACAACATGTGCCATCTACATATGAATTGCCTGTGCCATCTACTTATGAGTTGTCCGTGCCATCTACTTATGAGTTGCCCGTGCCATCTACTTATGAATTGCCATGTACATATGAGGTGCCATCAAGCTATGATGCGTTTGATTCACAATTTGCTAACCCACCAACAAACGTAGGAGAGGAGATGTGTTTTCTTCCCTCTTTACGCACTGCACCAAAGTTTGATAGTCCTGTATGTGAGGAAGAGGTTGTTTCTAGGGATTATTCGGAATATTTCACTACGGAGCAAGTGTTTGCCTCTAAGGAGATTGGTCATTTGTGGGCTTTGAATGTTGCAAAGCAACACAAGTTTATGATCTCTATTGGAAGGAGTGTACCATCTAAACCGGGGCAAAGTGGTAAGATTCAAATCATTTGTGAGAAAGGGGGAAGCCATAGGCCTAAAGGTGTCGGTGTTAGATCAAACACAAAGAGCAAGAAAACGTGTTCGAACAAACCATTGAAGAAGATTACAAGAGTACTTTGAAGAAACTTGAGGACGAATGGCGAGCTTATCCAACCGTATTGAAGTACGTGAGAATGAATTGGCTAAACCGTTACAAAGAAAGACTTGTTTCAACATGGACGGATAATGTCTTCACTCTCGGGAATAACACGACAAACAGGTATGTTCTGTAATTTCTGTCTACCTTCTACATATGATAAAAAGAGCTTCTGTAATGCACACCTCGCAGAACGCGAGTAATGTATTAACTCGCAGAACGCGAGGTGTACAGAACTCGCAGAATGCGAGGAGTTGCACATTACAGAAGGATCCACAGGTTCTGATTTGTATTTGCATTTTATTGTTTTTCGAACATTTTAGAGTTGAAGGAGCACATTCATGTCTTAAGTCATACTTGTCAAGTGGAAATGCTAGGCTAGACACAATGTTCAAAGAATACAAAACAATGGCGGAGAACCAACTTAAGGAGATTACTGTGTCTTTCACCGAGAGTTTGAATAAGAGCTTCACAGTTGTTGAAGGGGCCGACTTGTTTAGAGTCTTGAAGTTCAAAGTCTCTTACAAATGCATAGAATTTTTGCTTAAGGAATACACGAAGGGGGAGAGATTAGGTGTGCACTTTAATATGTTTTGTAGCTGCGGGATCAAGATTAGAGATGGGTTGATGTGTGTTCATCAGATTGTAAGACATTGGAAGGAGCAAAGACCACTAAGAGTATCAGAGTTGCACCCTTTCTGGAGTACTTTGAGTTTGGAAGAAGTTGATGTTCCCGGCATACTGGAAGTTAAGAGTAAGGTGGCAAGGCGTCTTTTTCATACTTTCTATGAGGAAACGTTTCCGAAATTGTGCCCCCATGATCAAGAAAAGTGTGCACAAACTGTTTTAGACATTGGGAAAGTAAATACTCCTCTAAAAGAGCCGGCTATTTCAAAGCACACCGGAGGTCGTCCAGTCGGAGCTCCTAACAAACAACCTAGGTCAACGCAAAGAAGACCGTCTGCATGGGAGCACACTAATGTTGAGATGGATGCTAGAGATTTGGAAGAAACACCCCAAAGAAGCAAAGAAATGCTTCTAATTCTGAAACATTCAAAAAACCAAAGATTAAGGTGATTGGCAAGTACAAGTCTCACATACCCGCGTCAATGCGCACCCATGTGAATGGTTGATTTGAGGTAAATGGAGATGGAAATTGTGGATTTAGAGCAATAGCTCATGAATTGCATGACAACCAACACTTATGGAGGGAAGTAAGAGATTTGATGATAGCTAAGGTCAAAGAGATTTGGCACCTAGTTCAAGGAACTTGGATTGGACCTCCACAACAAGCAACTTTGGAGAGCGCTTTACACCAACTTACATGGGAAGGAATAGGAAGGGCTCCAGAAGATCACTGGCTAGCTACCCCGGAAATGGGATGTCTTGTGGCATCCACATTCAACATAGTGTTCGTAACGGTGGGAAAAAATGCTAACTACACTTACCTTCCTCTACAACGTCCTACTTGGTTAGAAGATGGTGACACACTTCCGACGTTCTGCTTATTCTATATTCAGAGTGAGAGACATTTTGTTCCGGTAAGTTTTTGGATCTACTTATGAATTACTATCTAATATGCAACTTCTTAACGTTGTTGTTTTCTTGTAGTTGCGTCTTGAAGAAAACTGCCCATTACCTCATGTGTTTACTCCTTGGTGGCGAAACGCTGAAAGAGATGCTTTTTCTTTGCACGATCTTGTGTCACATCGATGTGCCACCTTTGAAATGTAATGTTGAAGTTATGTTTTATTCGCTGAATTTGTAATGTAATGTTGAACTGGAGATGGTTTTTTAAATTCTTAAACAGGAGGAATGACATTTTCCAGAAAATGTCATTCCTCGCGTTCTGCGAGGTAGGTGTCACTCGCGGAACGCGAGTGACACGATCTTGTGCCACAGACCGTGCATCTCAACTGGGAGCACCCTGTTTCCTATAGGTTCGTCTCGCGTTCTGCGAGTGGTGTACACCTCGCGTTCTGCGAGGTTATGCAAAAACCGAACAGAATTGAAAACACAAAACAAAATTATCCAAGCAACAAAATTATCCAAGCAACAAACTTACCATCTACGACATAAGAATATCGAGCGCAGAAAATGCAGAAACTTACCATCTCCGACATAAGAATATCGAGCGCTCCCCTATAGTCCCTTCCGACTTGCCCCTTCTTCAGCTTTACATTCTTAGGCATCCACCGGTATGCCCATGGTTGCTCCGCTCTCCACCGAGGACGTTCAGTAGGTCGAAAGTGTGGGAAGTAGTTGTAGATCCATGCCTAAGAAATACAAAGTACGTTAAATATGAAAATATATATAAGTATGTAAATTAAACGCTTAGAAAGTATAATACCTGCAACAAGGTTTAACAGAAAGACATCTGGGCACAACCCTGTCGTGTGCATATCCCCAGCTGCCTATACAGATGGGCCAAAGCAGCTGAACCCCACGATATGCCCGTAGCATGGGCATAGGTTTCCAAAAAAGGCCCATATCTAAGCCGAATCAAGTTCTGTGACTTGTCCGGAAATAAGAGCGAGGAAGCAGTATACAACACCCAACCCAAACCCTTTCGCTCTGGACCTAGGTTTTCACAATGCCTTCTAAACCATTCAGCTTTCACCCTCCCAGAATCTAAAGTATGAGGATCTATTCCAAAAATTTCCGTCCCCTTCCTACCATAGTATTTTACAATCTCATCATGACTAAACTTGGCACCCAGTTTCTTACATGTCGTCATTGCTTTCCCTTGTATAGGTAGGCCTAAAATCATATGTACATCAAGAAGGCCAATAGTGATCTCACCACAAGGGAGGTGGAATGAATTTGTCTCCGGTTGCCATCGTTCGATGAACGCTTCAATCAACGGAAAGTCGATTTCTTCGTACATCATGTCAGGTAGATCTGACAGTCCAACTGCACCGGGAATCTCTGACCAGTCATTGTTGTCCAATGGCCAATCACTGCTTTGCTTTGTCCGTTGTTGTGCCTTCATCGGACCTTTCAACTGCAGAAAAATACAAAAATTACACACTACAGACCAAATTTTCAAAAAATTCAATTTTTGCAGATTTATCAGGAAATGCATAATATGTGCATTTCCTCGCGTTCTGCGAGTGTGCCACTTCTCGCGTTCTGCGAGAAGATGCATATATCTTGCATTTTCTGATAAGTCTGCAGAATATGTGCAATGTATTGAAAATGCAGAAAATAAATAAATAATTAAATTACCTCCCCTTTCTGGATGTGGAACGCAACATGTGCTTCAAATCCCTTAAGCAACTCGGGATCTTCTGGACCTCCAGGTGTGTCATGAGTGAGCTCAGGATCATACTTTGGGTCATTCTTCTTGGACTTCCTCTTTCTTTTGCGTTTCTCGACCACTTCTTCTTCTTCTTCTTCTTCTTCAACATCATCACCTTCTTTTTCTTGTTCCTCTTCTTCATCCCCAAAAAATTCATCCTCCATTTCTGCTTCCATCGGTTCTGGGGCTTGATTGTGTGAAGAAGAACCAGCTTGTCCACTTCCCTCGGCATATCCACCGCCCCAACTTTGTCCAACCATCCCTTCTCCACCGCCCCAACTGCCTCCCGCCCACCCCTGTCCGACTTCCATAACTGCATTATGTTCAAAAAACCGGTCCCAGCAACCCGGTTGTTCAGTAGAATAACTATCTTGGGAAACAAGGTCCCAGCCAACTGGGTATGACTCCCAACTACTACGCGGTTGTCCAGTTGAATAACTACCTTGGGACCAATTGGGATTGGGACGTTCTTCAACGTCGGGGAGTCCCTCTGGGAAGAGCTGTACGGGGTGACTCTTCTTTGCTTTCCCCTTCCCCTTTGGTTTTTCAACCGGGGGTTCTTTCCTAACAGCATCTCTGTTTTTCCGACGAGTCGAACGACCAGGACGATACATTGCCTAAAACAATACAAAGTAAAATCAATAAATAAACGAACGCAGAAAATAAAATCAGAAAACAGAACAAACAACCAAAAAACACAAACATATATTCTGCAGAACAAACAGAATTGCCAGTTATGGCAACTCCTCGCGTTCTGCGAAGGACATGACTCTCGCAGAACGCGAGGGACATGATTCTCGCAGAACGCGAGGGATGTAGTGTTCTGCGTGAATTTGCACGCATCAACCAGGCAACCCTATTTTTTTTTATGAATTTCAACATAAAACAACATCCACTCATCAACCATAATTCAAAATCATCATATTTCATCCATTATACAACCATTTCTAAATCAACATTCAATATCAAAACATCATATAATATGCAATTCCCTATACTAACAACATATATTCATCTAGAAACAACATTAGAAAGCATAAGAGTATAAGAAACATACCTTATATGGAGATTTGAAGTGAAAAGAGGAAGAAGAAGAAGAAGTTTGAACCGAGAGAAAACGCGAGAGCGGCGGTAGAAAATATTGTGTGATGTAAAAAATGGGCTGAGTAGGGTTTTTCCCCTTTTATAGGGAAAAAACACCCTCGCGTTACGCGAGGTGACGCACCCTCGCGTTCTGCGAGGATGCGCTCCCTCGCGTAACGCGAGGGCCCGGGCGTTATTCAGAAAACGCCCGGGCTGTATTTAGCAAGGGCCTTTTTTTATGATCTGTCCCAGTTAATATAACAATAAGAGAGAAACGTCCTAATTTCCTACAATTCCTCACTCGACATTAGGGGTGCATTTGCATTTCCGTTTCTAAAAAGAAATTTAATTGGCTACAAGTATGTGTATATATAAGTTTTGGTAATTTGTTTTTCTTTATTATGCCAACTCTATCGATGAAGTTTTTTTTGGATTATTACTACAAACACGATATATCCATATCAAAGGAACGATTTCAGGGATAAAGTCGGGCCTCCACATCCACAACTGCGGCGACACCACCAATGACTGCACATATAATAAGAAACTTCTTCGTCATTACTATGGTTTATATCCTCTATTTATAAGTGAATTCTCTTTTTTCCTACCGAAAGAAGTATGTGTACCTATGTCATTTTCTTTGATAGATTATGTGAATAAATTTAACTTTGTTGAGGCTATATTGTTGTATTAGAGGTCGTGAATATGATTAGCCCTACTTCGATTTCGAAATGCCTATTTAATTAAATTAAACCGACTACAGATAGTTGTAATTGTCCCGCGCGAAGCGCGGGGTTCCGTGTATAGTTCCTAATAAAATTGATGCACATTTAGAATAAATTTAATGCACATTCAAATTAAAACTGATGCACATTTATCCATAAAGAGAAGCACATTAAAAAAGGCTTACAAAAAATGTAGCATCATCATCTTCTTTACTGACATTCTCTTCTTCTCTCTTACTCTCTTCTTTTTTCTCCGATTCTTCTGGCTTCTCATGTGTTTCTCTCACCAGTGTTTGCTCCTTGAAGTCCAGAGGTATCCTGACGTAACCTTTCCCAAAACTTCCAATCTTAATCTCCTCAATCTCCCTCTTTCTCAGCATTTCAGAATTCCAGTTGGTAATGACTGGAACGTGCCTATCAATCTCTTGAGTTCGCAGTGCAACCCGATCAACATATATCATCTGTAAAAGAAAAAAATAACATTATTAATATTGATGCACATTTATAATCAAATTGCTGCACATTCAGAATAAAACTAATGCACATTTATTAAAGAAATTTATGCACATGTATATTGAACTTGATGCAGATTATTTAAGAAGTTGATGCACATATAAAGTAATATTGATGCACATACTAGTAGAAGCAATATTGGCCCTCTGAAATTCCCACCATCAGTTTTATCCCATGCCTCTTTTGCTTTGACTAGCAGATCAATCATAAGAGCTGACCAGTCATACTGATGAATATTATCAGTGTTCTCAAGGTGTCCTATGACTTTCACATTAAGCCGACCACTTTGATGGCTCTCCATGATTGTGTTTATGATAAAAATCACAAGGTTCCTCTTGAACCAATCATCGGGTACCTCACAACTCAGAAGCTTCTCAAAAAGCGTTGATGTATGAATTTTATCCAGATCCACAGGCTTCATGTGTCCAGTCTTTGTATCAAGGACTTCTCCAAACTGTCCGCAGAATTCCTCCAGAAGTTCTTGAGCAAAAATATCTTCTTGTTCAGTTGTACTCCGTCTTAGATCAATATGCTTTCCCCCAACCGGCAAGCCCAAGTAGCCATGCACATCATATTTGGTGATGTGGTGCTTTTCCCCATTTGTACTCAACATCAAATTACAAGATACATGATCAAAGTTTGTAAGAAGCCAATGGCTAAGCTTCCCTGGAAGCTTATCCATATTCCAATCAAGAAATAGACCAAATCCACACTCTCTTACAACCATTTTTTAATCACCATTCATCAGCTTTAATGTATCCACCAGACACATAGGAGAACTTCTGCACTTTAATGTTGGAAAGTTCTTCTTTATCTCTCTCATCCCTATTTTAGCTTTCTTCTTTATACTAGATTGGATAGGGTTCGAAATGAGGTTATTCGAGGCAAAGTCGCAGTGTCTAGTATTAAAGATAAGTTGCGAGAATCGAGACTCCGATGGTTTGGACACGTTCAGAGGAGGCCTCTAGATGCACCAGTTCGCAGTTGTGAGGTTCTGGCGTTGGGAGACTACCGCCGTGGTAGAGAGCGACCAAAGAAGAGTTGGATGGAGGTCATCCGAAAAGACCTCGCCGCTTTGGAGCTTTCAGTTGACGTGGCTCAAGACAGAGCTGTGTGGAGGGAAAAGATTCGAGTCACTGAAGCTTGATCTGGAGTCCCTGGAGCGGTGTATCCTCGATACTCGGGCTAGGAGCCGTATACTATTTTCTCTGTCTTCTTTGTCTTCTTTTTTTTTTGGTCTTGTTTTAGGCCCATGTACTTTTAGGTCATATCGGTTACTTCCTCCCAACTTGTTGGGGTAAGGAAATACCAATCCCGACCACCCCAGACCCCGTTCTTCGGGATAAATGGGGAATGACGTTGTTGTTGTTGTTGTCTTTGGTTCCACGACAACAATCTCATTTTTTCTTTTGGAACCTGCAATTTGCTCCGGTTTCTTTGTTTGTGCTTGTTTCTTGGCAGGCTGAGGGATTGTTGCAAGCTCTTGTTTCTTGCGAGGCTTAGGCACCTTTGCAAGTTCTTTTTTCTTGGGAGGCTGTGGTTTTTTTACAGCTTTCTTCTATGGCTTCTGATGCAAATTCATTTTCTCTGCTCGTCGCTGAATTGGTACATCATCGCTATCCTCCTGACTTGAACTCAATCTTGGCGAACTTCTAACAGGTATAATTTGTCTTTGTGTTGTTGTTTTCCTTCTCTTAGGAGGTGTTGGATCTGAATGATAATGATGCACATTAATTAGTAAGTTGATGTACATGCATAACGAAATTGATGAACATTTTACTAATGTAAATTGATGCATAATGAAATTAATGCACACGTTTTTGAATATTTCAAAGCATTTTGATGCACCTTTATCGGTAGCTTTGTCATCCTTCTTCTTTGTTCGGGTTTCTTGGTCGGGAGATGTCTCAGGTACAGGAGATTCCTCTTGTTCAGTATATTTTTCTTGTAAAGGAGATGCCTCAGGTGCATGAGATGGCTCAGGTACAAGAGATGGCTCAGGTACAAGAGATGGCTCAGGTACAGGAGATGCCTCAGGTGCATGAGATGGCTTAGGTACAAGAGATGACTCAGGTACGGGAGATGGCTCAAGTACAAGAGATGGCTCAGGTAGAACTTCTTGGTTGACAACATCTACTGTTGATGTAATCCATAGAAAAAGAAAACTTATTTAATGAAAATACTGATGCACATAAAGAATTAAAGTGATGCACATTTTGAACAAAACTAGTGCACATATAGTATACAATCACTACAAGAAAAACCGTTTTTAGCAACGACTTTTTTCGTTGCGATACATATCAAGTCGTTGCAAAAACAGGTTTTGGCAACGACAATTGTCGTTGCTAGGTCGTTGCCGGTAACGCCGTAGTGAAAGGCTATTGCAACGAATTTTTTCGTTGCCAAAACAAACATTTTTCGCAACGACTTTGTTCATTGCTAATTAGTTGTCGTTGCTATAACAGTCCGAACTCGTCACATCTTTTGCAACGCTAATGTCGTTGCAATACATGTCAAGGTATTGTAACGGCAAATGTCGTTGCAATACATATCAACGTATTGCAACGTCATTTGTCGTTGCAATACATATCTGATGTTTTCACAACAGCTATTGTCGTCGTTGCGATAGATCATTGCTTTGCAACAACATTACAGTATCCTCTTGTCAATACCTGTTTCTACCCTTCACATTCAACCAACCTGTATCCAAAATCATAAACACAATAACTTCGACTATATAACCTTCAAAAACTTGTTCAAATTACAACCTGTACCAAAAACATGTCTAACATTCAAGTATTTAATTTGCCAACTTAGCTACATCCCGAATCATAAAACCAAAATCATTTCATAATATTTGTGTCATCCACAATATCCCAAAATCATCCTTCGACATCTACTTGTTTCCCTGCACCATTGAATAAAAAATTTCATATAAACAAGGCTAAAAACTTACAATTTCATATAAACGTACCTTTTGACATAATTACCGAACACCCGTGTTTGCAAGCTGCTGCAACATTTCACGCTTGAAATCTTCCATTGCTTGTTTTTTTTTTTTTTGGTTCTCTTCTAATTCCTTTATCCTTTGGTCTTGTTCCTTTATCCTTTCGTCTTGTTCTTGTATTTTCCCTTGTTGTTGTTCCATAAGTCTTTGTTGTTCCAACTGGTTTTTTCCTTTGGTATAACCATTTAAAGCTGTCCCTTTTCCACGAACATATCAAGACCTTGGCTTCAGAACTTGTGTCAATATTTCTTCTTGTGTCATTGATTCACCAACTGTAGCAACTACATTTTTCAGTTTTTCCTTCAACAAAATTCAAAAGAAGATTAGAATCAGAGAAAATAATGTAAAAGTTGCTCTATTAGAATCTATGATACATACATGAATTATTTTAGAACGAGTTCCATCAGCCCATTCAAGTTTGTCTTCTTTATTTGTACGAGTGTGCTCCATAAGCCATATCACATCCGCAGAAGACTTCACCCCGCCATTCTCTTTTATCTAGCACATCATTAAATATTTATTTGTAAATTTACCTTAATTACAATGAATAACATGTGCAAATAATACTTAATTAACTACTATATTAAGTCTTACCATCATTTCCTCAACTTCAGCAAAGGCTAAATTTCCAGTAGTATGAGCACATCTGTTCTCAGACAATCTGTTTCGGGAGTTCCTTTCGCTTACAATCTGTAAGATAAATTAAAACATATTTTTATAAAGGAACAACTATGAAGCTAGATAAATGAATGTTAAAAGAGTGAATACCTTGAATTCATTTGAACCATAATAATTCACACACCATTCCCATTGCTCTTGAGGCAAATCAAGTGGGGGATTTTGTAAGCGTTCAATATCAGTTTTTCCACATTCAGGACTCTTGTAGTAATAGAATCACTAACTTGAAACTTTCCTGCAAGGCCAAAATAATGTTTTTCCAAAATAATGATTAGGACAAAAATATTCCATAACGCAATTCATCTGCAGTTTCGTAAATACACATTCTTTAAGCTACTGCATGCACACTATATTCGACTTCAATCCAGCCAATCAAAAACAATTACCATCAACATTCAGCAACATACACATTCATGCCTTATTTGGTTCAAAATCATAGAAATGAACCACAAATTGGAAGAAACTAGTCCATTGTAATGTCATAACTCATATTTTTATCTCACTTCATACTCCTCATTTTTCATACGAAATTGATTTTCATCCATTCTAGTAGTCTACTTCTTTCCCCATATATGAAACTAGAAAATCAGCGAAGAAAACCTGTAAATATATACCACACTTCAGCAAATAAAAAGAAAAGTAAATAAAAAGTACCTGAATCTCCTTCCACATGCTGTCACCTGCAATAGATAAAACTTCTTTCCAATTCTTAACATTTAATGGCGCTTTGGTTCTTACCACACGACCACACTCATTCACCAAATGTCGTGCATTTTCTCCAATTGCTCGATCGATTTCATCAGGAATCTGGACAGTTAGTTTGCCTTTTCCTTTGATTTTCGAATCAATCACAAAACTTTTATACTTCCCTCTATTACCTCTTGGGGTTGTGTTACTTGTAGCTAATAACATGCAATGAGTGAAATGCAATGTTAGTTGTTTCTATAACCCCAATCCAAATTTTTAAACTTAGTATCAAAAACATTGATTTTACCTTCATTTACACTTGCGTCCAGATTTGTGGTTTCTCTTTGCTTCTCCACAACACGATTAATGTTTACTTTCCTAGGACGAGGAACTACAGCTTCATTCCCTTGCAATGACATAGGAACTCTGCTAGCTAGGTTAGTCATCCTTTTTCTTTTGCCAACTATATCTACAACCATATATATATGCACACATTAGTAGCCAAAAAAATGAATTTGGAAACAACGATATTCTGTTTTATTAAAGCATAGGAGGCAATGTGGCAAAATGAGCAACATATATTCAATGGTAATACTATACCTTCAGTCCTCTCCTTCACAAAACCTTCAGATTGACAATCCATGTTTGGCTCTTCTTGAACATCAAGTTCTTGATCTTGTTCTTCTTGAACATCAAGTTCTTGAACTTGCTCTTCTTGAACATCAAGTTCTTGAACTTGCTCAAGATTGGTATGACTCAACATTTGTTGCTCTCTTTGTGTTTCTCTTAATGTTGCTCGTTGTCTTTCTAAATCTACACGAGCATTGAGTGATAATCCAACCATATCAACGACAAGAATCAAAATAAAGCTTAATAAAAATAACAGAAGTGAAACATATAATATCATTACTTTTTGTAACAATTTCAACATCCATGTCAGATGGAACATTTTGCACCCTTTTAGTAAGGGCAGACTTTGTCATTGTTGTTCCTGAAAAAGTTGAAAGAGCAAAATCATGTATGCAGAATCAGTAGGCAGAATCTGTATTTTCTGTATGCAAAATCCATGTATGTAGAATCTGTATTTTCTGTATGCAGAATACATGTATGAAGAATCTGTATTTTTTGTATGCAGAATCTGTATTTTATGTATGCAGAATCCATGTATGCAGAATCCATGTATGCAGAATCAAAATAAAGCATAATAAAAATAACTGAAGTGAAACATATAATGAGTTTTTCTGTATGCAGAATCATTGTATGCAGAATCAGAATCTGTAATTTCAACATCCATGTATGCAGAATCAGTATGCAGAAACAATAGACATGTTTTGATGGAAATATAGCAAGATTAAATTTAAAATTTACCTTTTCCATACAATGTACCACCATCTTCTGCATTACACCCATTGATTCGAGTAGACCGGATCATATTATGAAGTCGTTCAGGAGCAATAACACTACGACTGTCGGGTTTCTTTCCTCCTCCTCTTCCAGTCATCTTAGCTGCTTTCTCTTCCTCTTCCTTATTGACAAACTGAGTAAAAGGACTATAAAACATAGCATTTGGTTAATATTTTCTCCAAGACTTGCATAAATAAGAGATGATTATGAATAAAAAACAGAAAGCTATGAAAATACAGATAAGTTATACTTGCAACACCAAAAAAATAATGTTCATAAAAACAAACTTATCTCATTAATTATAGAATGCAATAAAAACATTACACAAAACAATATGAATGTCATTCTTTTCAGTCCAATGGTTCTTCTTCCTCTTCTTCTTCTTCATCATCAAACTCTTCTTCTTCTTCAGTTGAAGTATCAAACTCTTCAATCTCACCATCATTGATGAAGTCATCATCTGTCTTCATTTCCTCAATCAACTTTTTTACCAATTCAACAATTTTAGCTTCGTGCTCGACCACAAAATTATTTGTAGCTAACGATTCAAGGGAGAAGTTAATATCAAGAGAATCACTATTTTGCTCTTCAACAGCAGACTCCACCTCAACCTGTTGATATGCATCCATATCTAAAGCATGTATATCACCATCATCACTTGGCATATCATAGAAATCCCTTGGTTGAGCCTTTATCATAAACTCCCAATCCTCGTTTCTTGGATCTTGTATATAAAATGCTTGCTCCACTTGTGATTCCAGAACATAAACTTCATCTGTCTTTAAAGATCTTGTCTTATTCACACTAGTGAAGCCATATTCATCTACTTTATACCCTCTACCATGGTGCCCTACATCAAACCATCTACATTTGAAAGCAAAAACACGATTTCCTCCAGGATAATGAACCTCATATATATATCACTTAAAACACCATAGTATTCCTTATCAGAAGAGTCGTCGCCTTTGACCATCACTCCACAATTTTGAGTTTTTCTATTTTCCGAGCGATCACTGGTGTGAAACCTATAACCGTTTACAATGTATCCAGTATAACGCCTCACAACTCTTGAGAGACCACAAACTAGATTATACAAATCATTATCAACGCATCCATTTTCATGCATTCTGCGTACCTATGAGAATAACGTTTTGAAAAAACTATTATTAATCTAATATTAAAACTCAAATCATCAAAACAATTATTATAACAAAAATAAACATACTCGATCATGTATCCATTTGGAAAATTCAGTTTTATGCCTTTTTTCTACATTTCTTGGACATTCTCGCAATAATTCCAATTTGTGCTCTCTGTAAAAACGAGTTTGGAAAATATTTAAATACTTAAGTTAGAATTCATAATTAATGGAGTAGAAAATAAAGTTCCATAAGAGAACTTACTCAATAAACTTGACAAGTTCATCGCAATTATGGAGAATGTAAGAATGCAGCTGATGACTCTCCTCAAACGATAGATGTACAGGAGTACTCTTTCCAATACAACGTCCTAATGGTTTAAATACCTCGAGATTTGAACGTGAAGTATCATGATCGACCTCATAGTCATCGTTTCTCGCTTTACGATTGAACTTAGTGTCAATATCGCTCATGTATCTAGAGCAGAATGTTAAACATTCATCTGCTAGGTATCCTTCAGCAATGGAACCTTCTGGATATGCTCTGTTACGAACATATCTTTTTAATGTTCCGAGGTATCTGATGAGAATGAGATATTTTTAAGTGATATCACAATTTTTTTTTATAAAAGTAGATATGATAATCAAATGATATACCTCTCAACTGGATACATCCAACGGTAACAAACTGGTCCACCAATTTTTGCCTCACTTGCCAAGTGTACAACTAAATGCACCATTACATCAAAAAAAGCCGGTGGAAAGATCATCTCTAACTTGCACAGTGTGTATGGAATTTTTTTCTCGAGGGCTTCTAGTTCTTCAATAGTTATGCTCTTTGCGCACAAGTTCCTAAAGAATGAACTTAGCTCAACTAGAGGCTCGTACACTTGTTTCGGCAAGAAACCACGAATTGCAAGGGGAAGCAGCTGCTCAAGAAAAACATGATGATCATGACTCTTCATTGATGAAATCTTCTTTCCGTTATCTTTGACACAACGAGAAATGTTCGATAAATATCCATCTGGGGATTTAATTTTAGAAAACATTTCACATATGGCAGCTTTGGCATCTGAACTTCGAGAGTAGCATGCAACAGGCACACGCAATTTATCACCATCTAATACAGGGTGCAACTCATCCCTAACTTTCATCCTCATCAAATCTATCTGAGCCTTTATGGTATCTTTATTCTTGTCTTTAATTCTCATCAAGGTGCCCAAAATATTCTTAGAGACATTTTTCTCGATGTGCATCACATCTAAGTTGTGGCGGATCTTCAACTTACTCCAATAAGGCAGCTCAAACAAAATGTTTTTTTTTATTCCACCCATATAACTTGTTTAAGACATCCCTTTCATTCCCTTTTCTTTTCTTAGAAGCCTTTCCAAACTTATCAGGTACTAAACGAGACAAGTGTTCTAGCACTTGATCCCCACTCAAAGGGATTGGTGCACGCCCTTTCTCCTTTTTATTGTTAAAGGAACGGGCCTCTTTTCTCCACTTATGGCTAAGTGGAATAGCAACCCTTACTCATCAAAGATGTACGTTTCGTCTCCTTATGGCAGCTTGGGCATGCAAAATTACCTTTAGTTGACCATCCAGCCAAGTCTCCATAAGCGGGAAAATCGTTGATAGTCCACAAAACTGCTGCATGCATTTTAAAATTTTCCTTGGAATAAGCATCATATGTTTCAGCCCCTACCTCCCATAGCTCTTTCAGTTCTTCAATTAGGGGCTGGAGGTATACATCTATGTTTCTCCCAGGGCTGCTAGGTCCAGGTATAAGTAAGGTTAACATGAATGACTGAGGTTTCATGCATATCCATGGAGGCAAATTGTACGGGATAAGAACAACAAGCCAGACACTATGTTGTGAATTGTCAAAAGGTTGAAATCCATCACAAGCTAGTCCAAGCCTTACATTACGTGATTCTTCGGCAAATGCACTGTACTCCACATCAAATGACTTCCAAGCTAATGAGTCACGAGGATGCCTCGTTACGTTATCTCCGAACTCATGCTTTTTGTGCCATTGCATATCTTCCGCTGTCTTTCTTGACATGTATAACCTTTGCAACCTATGCTTCAACGGAAAATATCGTAAAACCTTGTGAGGCACCTTCACACCCTTACTGGACCCTTTGTTAACACTTTTCCATCTTGATAAACCACAAGTGGGACACTCATTCAAATTCTCATACTCCTTCCAATAAAGAACACAATCATTTTCACAAGCATGAATCTTTATATAATCAAGACCCAAGTCCTTAATGAGCTTTTTTGCTACATAATAAGAATCTGGAAGTGAGGTTCCATAAGCCTCACGTTGTAGCTTCAGTAAACTGGTAAACGAACTGTCACTCCACTTATTGAGGACCTTCAAATGCAGTAATCTTACAATATATGACAGCTTAGACATGGCTTTGCCTTCTACTGTCAATGGCTCTTCATACTCTTTTAAGAGCCGGTAAAAAAATTTTGCATCTTCATTAGGTTCTTGAGCCATCTCGCTGCCACTGATTGTCTGCTCATCTCCACCTATATTCATACCAGCCATGCCACATGCATCTTGTAGCATAATAAACCCAGCATCATCATTATCTGAGTTGTTGTCGTGTCCCTCTACACTTATATGATCTGATTTTTCTCCATGAAATTCCCATAAAGTGTACTTATCATACATTCCCCGCTTAAGCAAGTCAAATCGCACATCAGATTTTCTTTTAAAAAATATAGTACGACAACTATTACAAGGACATCTAATAGTTGTTGTTTCTCTTTCCTCTTCCTTGACACTTGAAAGAGCAAAATCAAGGAAGCTATCAACACCATTTACATAATCAGGGGATGAACGATTTCTTATTTTGACCCATGCCTTATTCAAGTCCATCTCCTAATTTTAAAAAACAGAAACAATTAAATTAAAAATATTTTAACTTTCTATTCAACAACCAATACCTACTCACCTAAGTAACTAAAATTGACACCACAATCAAATAATAATAAAACTCATCGGTCTCCCACATCAAATTAGTGCATAATTACATAAGTAATAAAAATTTGTTCACAACAGTCTAAGTTAAGCTCAAAAATGGTAAATTTAAAGTGAAAGAGAGTGAGATAGGTGAGTATACCAGGTGTCCTTAGCAAATTCTTCCTTGTGAAAAAGCTCCTACCAAAATCTCCTTGAGCACGCTAATAGACTTCACTTTGATTTACCTATGTTTTGTAGCAGACAGATTCTACTCGGCATATCATAAACGAAAATGAAATTGCAATATCACTGTCAATTGAAAAGCTGATAATAGAAAACAAATCCAGTAAACTTCCTTTGTTACAACTCAAGAAACTGAAACAAAAAGCTAATGCCATTGTACTAAGATGATACATAAGAAACTTAAGATAAAGCAGCAGCCACCTTCCTTGTATATTGTATCATGCCATGGATCAAATTGACTGAGACTGTTTGTAACATAAGAGTTACTAAATAACTCTAATAAATATTCCTTGTCTGTTTCACCGACTCACGGATATTGCGTTAGATGGAGTGGATTTTAGTGATATGACGGAAGATAATAGTGAACAAACATTCTGAAATTAAATTTTAATTCATTTCTCAAAGAACTTAATCCACATCATGATGCTCCTTCTCCCATCCTATGAAGGCTCTAAATTGTTTAAAATAAAGATAGCACAGTTCTCTCATTTTCATATATTTATATAGTACAATCTCTAATCACTAGAACGTGAATAGATATTATCCATAAGTTCATACACCATTTATCCAGAAAGCTCACCTTTTATGTGTTGCTGCAGTGGAAGAAATTGGCTGCATGCTAATTAGCTTAATAGCATCATCAAATTTGATGTTGGGAACAACATCAAACAAAACCTGCGAAAAGAAAACATCGTCCACTAAGATACATATTCTAATGAAGATTTCATAAATAACTCAACTGTATCATATATAAAATATTATATGAAACTATAATAACAAGAATAATGATTATAATCAGCAAAATACAGATGTGTCAGCAAGTGCAAAGAATAGAGATCCCTGAGCATTCCAAATTGCATGGGCTATAACGTTTTTCTAAAGAATGGTTTACAGAAGATCAGAGGACTAGGAGAAGCAAGTAAAAGACTGTAGCTCTGGAGTTCATAACTACAATGTCCCTACTACAGTGCAAAATGGAACCTGGGTGGAAGACAACATAAGTTAATGAAAGAAGTAAACAATACAATCTGACACTTCTTGCAGCAAGAAAATCCTCAATCCTTTCATTCTAGCATTATATGTGCTCGCTTCTTAAACGTTATTCCTTCTAATGTATTAACACTTGATCTATAAAAAATATATGGTGATAGTATTAAGCGAATTCGAGATTATACAGCACAAACAGAAATTTTCCAGCATATATAAGTCAACACATCAATTGTGAAGACTGATTTATAATTTTTAAGAGACTATACTGTAAAAAACAACTATGCTTGAATACAAAATTTTCAGGTATAGTCATGTTTTGACATGGATACACGCTGTAAGTGTGACCTGCTTTACAATTTTTTAATCCAGGTACAACTAAATTGCTTGCTGAGGAGACGCAATCAATCAGTAAATGTAAAGGATAGGAGAAAGTTCTACAGAAAGTTTCTCAATCAGAGAAAGATGGTTCTTGCATTTCACAAGGTACTATTTATATTGACATGTGCATGAACTAGGTAATAGTACTTACTTCTTGATTGCTGATCACAACAAGATAATAGGGACTATATATGTGCATTCACAGGAACCATTACTATCGAAGAAAACTTCATACATATTGTATAAACATTTACTTAAATCAAGGATGTGACTTGCATTTAGTGTTTTAAGTCAGTGAAGAACAAATCGACTGTACATACATTAGCGTTCCTATTTGTATTGAACGTTTTTGGATTCCAGCAAACTTAGAGAGTGTCTGTGATATAAATCACTTAGAGCAAGAATCTCATTCTAAGGAAACCACTTTGAGCAAGGATCTTACCCAAAGGAGACTACGACTTAAATAGGGAAACTAATAAGTGCTAATGAATCAATTAACTGAACACTATGAATTATAAATTAGTGACAGTAAATCCAACTAACACCTAATCTTTTTTCCTATCAGTCTGCTATTCAAAAGTTAACCGACACTATATTCCATAGCGGTATGTCTAACCCTTAATATCTCCTTCCTCATCCTCTTTTATACTTAATTCTCTACAATCTAATATTCTGAAGATGAAATATGCGATCCAGGTAGAAAAGTAGATGAAGAGCCCAAAAAAATCGGGATAAAGAGCCCTAAAAAAATCGGAAGATTGCAAATGTCCGGTAGGGTTAGGTTTTTCAATTGCTAATTTATACGGAATGAAGAAGATTGCAGATGAAACAGGAACGATCGGTAGGAGATTGCAGATAAAATCGAGGTGAATAAGAACCCTAAAAATTGGTACGGAAACGAGCTACCTGATGGGGAATTGAGGGAGTAGCGGTTGCAGAGGCAAAGTCGTCAGGACCCCGGACCGAACTAGAAGGTCGTCGGAGATGAAGGTGGGGTAAGAGAAAGTCGTCGGAGGGAGAGGCGCGAGCTGGAGGGAGAGGCGAGAGCTGGAGGGAGAGGCGCGAGCTGGAGGGAGAGGCGCGAGCTGGAGAGGCGCGAGCTGGAGAGGCGCGAGCTGGTAGGGAGAGGCGCGAGTTGGTAGGGAGAGGCACGAGCTGGAGGGAGAGGCGAGAGCTGGAGGGAGAGGCGAGAGCTGGTAGGGTGGGGTTTCAGGAAAATCGAGGGAGAAGATATGATTTCACAAATTTGGTTCCTTTTTACCTATTCTTTAGCAACGACCTGCTCGTTGCAATTGTTATAAAAAAGCTTTTGCAACGACAACTTTCGTTGTCATTCCTATTCATTATTTGTCGCAACGACAAACCCGTTGCAAAAATTAAACGCAAAATTTTATACAGGGCGCGCGCTACATATTGTCGGAGGGAAATGAAATTTTTATTTATCGCAACAGTATTAACAACGATACAAGATTGTCGTTGCTAAAAAGGTGATTTCGCAACGACAATTTTTTGTCGTTGCCAAAAACGTTTTTTCTTGTAGTGAATTGATGCTCATAAAGAGATAAAGAGACGCACCTTCAGGACAAAATAGATGCACTTTCAGAATAAAACTCATGCACATTTAGAATATATTGATGGACATTCAGAACAAACTTGGTGCACATAAAGATATAAAGTGATGCACATTCATGACAAAATTGATGCACTTTAGGAAAAAAAAACTAATGCACATTCATGACAAAATTGATGTACATTAAGAAAAAAATTGATGCACATTTAGAATAAAATTGATGCACATTAAGATAATATTGATGCACATACATAGAGAAATAGATGCGCATATTACAATGATCTTGATGCACATTCTTCACATATTGATGCACATTCCATCAATTTTTTGGACATGCAATCTCTTTGACTCGGTAAAATCATCATGCTATGTTATTGAGCAAGTTTACTGTATATCACCATGTAAACAACAGAATCTAACAACAACAATCAAAAGATGTCCATTGACGGTTCGAGAAAAGGAGCAAATCTGTAATTTATTTGCACAATCTGCATAATTGAAGAGATTATATGTGCGAGTAAACGAGAGGTTACGAGTTCACTATAACAACCAGCAAAACTGTAAACTCTTGCACAATCTTCATAATTTGAGCATTATCTGTGCGAGGAAACGAGCGATTACGAGTTCATACCTGAAGTTTGAGTTTTCTCTTGCATCGATCCTTCCATCTTCGTAAATTTTGCGAGTGGCGACGAATGGAATTCTCCTCGGAATGATTTCTAGGGTTTTTACTGATGGTGTTACTGAGAGAGTATCGGGAAGAGGATGAAATTGAAGCGTTGTTTTGGAACTGCCTTTTTTATGCGTGTTGCGCACGAAGCGACTAGGTGGGCACGTGGAGGTTTCAAAAAGCACGTTCCTCTACGTGGCTGCTTTTTCCCTCATCTTCTCCAAGCCGTCCGATCAAAGCTTCCAGCTTTGATCTAACGAACTTCAAGCGTTTGTATTTCTCTCTAAGGGCCTTTATTCCCACCTGAACCGGACTCTATTTCTTATTGCTTACTTACTCATGTTCATTCTTTTGCATGCTTTATATAGATATCATCTGTTAAAAGGTAATACTATAGCATCCAACAACATGTCCGTTGCAATTTATTTTTCCCATCATTATTTATGCCAACTTTGACATTTTAGACTAGCTATTTCTAGACTAGATGTAAAAATATCAAATCTATACATATACTAAAACAGAGCGTTGTTTTGACACATGTCACCCTTATATTCAATTGGCATATGTGTCGATCTCTAAGATATGCTACATCATCCACCATGTCATCCTACACATCATCCGACTTTATATTTTGATATATATCTTTGAATTAAATAAGTAAAAAAATCAAAAAGATATCTACTAGGTTATATTACAAAAAGAAATATGTATTTTTATCTTTTATTATTTTATATCTTTATCTATTATTATGTTATCAATCTAATTAAATTGAGTTATCAATGAACTTAAACTATAAAACATAAATCGTAAACTATAAACTATAATCTATAAATTATAAACCATAAAGTATAAACTACAATCTATAAACTAATTAATAGTATAAAATATAAATATATTATTAAAATATTTCTTATATGCGACCCCGTACATGGTACGAGAACACACGCTAGTTATTGTCTATTTCACGTGCATAAAATTTATCCTTGTTGCATCAGTTCACATTTTCATGCATAGTACTACTGTCCTACACATCATAATGCACACAAATAATATTGTGCACTCTATTCATAAGTCAATATCACTATTATGCATACTACTCAGATATTAAAACACAAATGCATGTACGTAACATTTATATCACTTTGTCAAAAGTTAAATTTGGTAAAATGAATAGTTACACTTTTCTTTTACTTAAATGTTCACATATAACGTCTCATACACGGCTCATATTTCATACACGCACAATGTTGAGCATCTTAATAATTAATGTTTTACAACCTTTACTTGTAGTAATTCAATGGCAAGCATCGCTAAGAGGGAATTTGACATTCTCGAGTTGTCGGGCCAAAAGTACCTTGAGTGGAAGGTAGACGCCTTTACTCACCTCAAGGAAAATGACCTTGAGCAAACAATTGCAAAAAATAACAACACAACGCCACAAGAGAAGGCAAAAGCGCGCAATTGTATTCCTCCGCCACCACATACATGAGAGCCTCAAAACCGAGTACGTGTTTGTTGAGGATCCAAGAGAATTGTGGGAGAGTTTGAATGAACGCTATGGACATCAAAATGAGGTCCTTATCCCACAAGCACTCTATGAATGGAGTAACCTAAGGTTCCAGGACTTTAAGTTCATATCTGAGTATAATAGTGCTATACATAGGATCGCATCTCAACTGAGACTTTGTGGTCAGATAATAACTCAAGAACAAATGTTGGAGAGGACATTCTCCACAATGCATGTCTCCCATGTTGTGTTACAACAACAATATAGGGAGAGAGGCTTCAAGAAATACTCAGACTTGCTGAAAATCTTGTTGGTTGCTGAGAAGAACAATGACCTCCTGATGAAAAACCACAACATGAGGCATAATGGTTCCACAGCGGTTCCTGAAGCAAACGTTGTAGACAAAAGGCTCCCTGAAGGAAACGCAAATGAATATAAACAACAGAATCATGGTCGTGGTCGTGGTCGCGGAGGCCGTGGAGGTGGTTGTGGCCGAGGAGGTTGTGGTGGCTATGGTAGAGGTCGTGGCCAAGGATACAACAAAAGCCATGGTAACTACCAGGGCAACAAAGGCAACAAGGGGGATGGAAAGCCAAAGGTCCACACGGGTCAAACAAGACCCTCCCAGAAATCTAAAAACGCTTGCTATAGATGTGGCATGACTGGTATTGGTCAAGGGCATGTCGTACAGCTCCACACTTAGTGAAGTTGTATAAAGCTGCGAAAAAACAAAGAAAAGGCTATCGAAACCAATTACGTTAAGGATATTGACAACTCTAAGATGCCACGTATGGATACTCCTGCATTCCTCAACCAAGAGGGGGGTACCACTTCATTCCTCAACTATGACAATGACGATGACCTCACTTTTGAAGGCTTGAACTAGCCTCGAAATGTCTCAGTCACCTATTATGAAATATAATATTGTATAATATGTATTTCCTTTATTTTCCTTTATATATTGAACATGAAACTGCCTAAAATGAAACTCGATGGGAAGGAAAAATGTCTTCTAGACAGTGCAACAACGCACACCATTCTAAGAAACAAAAGTTATTTTTCACATCTAAGGCCCTATGAAGGCAATGTAACTACAATATCGGGTGTGTCTAGACTCATCAAAGGCTCCGGAAGAGCAATTGTTCTACTTCCAGGTGGGACAAAATTAGTGTTAAACGACGCATTATACTCAAGTAAATCCCAATGAAATTTTTTGAGTTTTAAGTATGTGCGCCAAAATGGGTTTCATATGGAAACCATGAATGAAAATGGAAAAGAATATTTGTGCATCATAAGGCATGAACCTGGCTTCAAGAGGATCCTTGAAAGGATGTCAAGCCAAACCTCTGGATTATATTATACATATATTCATCCACTTGAGGTCAATGCACTGATAAGTAAAAAAATCAAATGACAAAGTTTCATTTACATTATGGCATGAGCGCCTGGGTCACCCAGGGACAATAATGATGCACAAAATTATAAAGGGCTCACTTGGACATCCATTAAAGAACATTAAGGTTCTGTCGTCCAGTGATTTTAATTGCTCTGCTTGCTCACTTGGGAAGCTAATTATAAGGCCTTTAAAGAGCAAAATTGAAAGTGAAATGCCAGCATTCTTGGAAAGAATCCAGGAAGATATATGGGGACCAATTGCTCTACCATGTGGACCATTTCGATATTTTATGGTACTATAGATGCATCCACACGTTGGTCACATGTGAGTCTACTATCAACTAAAAATGCTGCATTTGCTAAACTCCTTGCACAAATAATCTGATTAAGAGCACAGTTCCCGGATTATATTATAAAGAAGCTTCGGCTTGATAATGCAGGAGAATTCACATCCCAAATATTTAATGATTTTTGTATGTCAATTGGGATTGATGTAGAGCACCCAATGACTCATGTTCACACACAAAATGGTCTTGCTGAATCATTGATAAAGCGATTACAATTAATCGCTAGACCATTATTAATGAAATCCAGATTACCACCATCCGCGTGAGGGCATGCTATATTGCATGCTGCAACATTGGTTTGATTGAGACCAAGTGCAAACCATGTATATTCTCCACTGCAATTAGTATCTTGAAAGGAACCGGACATCTCACATCTTAAGGTATTTGGATATGCAGTATATGTTCCTACTGCTCCACCTCAACGCACAAAGATGGGACCACAAAGAAGATTGGGAATATATGTTGGTTTTGAATCATTGCAAGAGAACTACAAAGATCCTTATGTGTTCAACGTAAGTAAAATTTTCTTTCATACATTTCCTCTTTAAATTATAACACAATCTATTATAATTTTTTGATTTTTTGCTTTACGGGTTCATGTTTATGCATAAAACTTTGTAATAATTTTTCATTTTTTGCATATACGGTTTCATTTTTTGCTTTACAGGTTCATATCATTTATGTAGAATTTTTTTTCTTTACAGGTTCATATCTTTCAACTTATAAATTAGGATTTCGATTTTTTGCTTTACAGGTTCTTGCTTTACACGTTAGACTAGTGTAAGACCTGTGAATTTCACCGGATTTTGCAATTAAAAGTATAATGTATATTGATATGAAAATGTAAATTTAAATATATGTTATAAGAAATCTATAATTATGTTTTAATAAGGGATTACATGTAAATTTGTTTTTGACCAAGTTTTTTTTCATTTTATAAAACATTAAAACAATAGTCAAAGATTTTTCTAATAAAACACATTCACTCTGATTTAAGCCCTTTTTCTCATTTGCTTCGTAAATACAAGCATCAGAATCCAATTTCAAATCACCATTATATTATTAGATTACTTGTACATGTCGGCTAAGGTTAAAGGGGAGATAGATATTTGATGTAGACGAAGAACCAAAAGAAGTGGGGAGATAGAAATTAGTAAGATAATAAAAATTGGATTGCTAGCGAGCTAGGGAGGAGTTTTAATTAGCCTCTATGGATGATATGGAGTAGTAGTAACTGGCAAAAAAAAGTGGAGTAATTTTAGGCCCTTACTATTCACCGCCCACTCAAATTGTTATTTACCGTCCAGTTTTTGTGCGTCACGCATAGATTAAAACCGTACGTCACGTATGGATTTTTTTACTTTTTGCTTGTTTTTTTTCCATAATCTTGTAGATAATTTCAATATGATCGCGTGCATATAAAATTCGTCCAAAACGGACATCTTTTGCCCCTTCAAAGAGACAAAAAACAAAGAACAGTGGAGTAATTATGATTAAGTGTAACAAATCTACTCCTTCGTACTTATAAATTGTAGTTGTGGATTTTTTTTGAAAAAAAAAAATTCGTGCGTGACGTATGGTTTTAACTCATGCGTGACGCACAAAAACTGGGCGGTAAATAGCAATTTGAGTGGGCGGTGAATAAAAACTATGTAATTTTAGCATTACTTAGTAGATTGTGGAAAAGTGATGGTGGAATAATTATTTATTGTTTTGAAAAAATTGATGAGGTGACGCAAATTTTTGTGAAGACTTGGCTTCTCTCATATATTGTAGTTAGGTAGATAAGCTAGTAGTAAAAACATTGTTATAAAAAAGAAAAAGATATTTTACACATAAATTAGAAAAGATTACCCAATATTTTGAATCCCTAAATAAATATTAAAGAAAATCACCTTTCTCTCACCCTAGCTATGCCACGAGCATACTCTCCATTCAGGTCATCCACTCGTTGCAATTCTATTGTCCCGATTTTTTATAATTTATTGTAATTTTCTTAAAACAATTGAACAAATTTGGAAAATCATATGCAAAAATATCACAAAAAGATTGCTTAAGATCTTTTAGATTACAAAAATATTTTTATGTGTTAACTTATTAGATTTTTACCTGTCAATATTCTATTATGTTATTTTACAAATTTATAATTTTATCTTTATGATATGACATATCACAAAAAGATTGGTTTCTTAATAAATAAGGGAAAATATTATATTTTTGTGTTATGGTAGTGCTTTAAATTATATAGTTTTATATATGTTGAAATCAATTTATTTAAATTTGTTAAAAATTGACCCATGATAATTTGATCAAATAAGATTTTTTTGTATAAAAACTCAATTATTTATTGTTTATTATATTTTAAAATTTAAAATTTCAAGATATCAATTTATTTTCATATAAAATTATATATAATATATAATACTACTTATTAAGTATATCGAGTTATATAAACCCGCACATGAAACGGAAACTAGGTTAGTACTGATTTATAGTATTGTTGACAAAAATAGTGAAACGCGTTTACAAAGGATCTATCTAACTACAATATAAGGGAGAAACCAAGTCTTTGTTAAAAATTGTGTCACGTGTCGCTAATTTATTGGCCATATATCCATATTCTAAAACAATTTTCTTTTTAAAAAAAAAAGATTAAACTCTACCCACCTTCTTCACCTTCTCCACAATATGATTAGGTTAAAACTAGCGTGTGTTCCCGTACCATGTACGAGGTCGCATGTAATAAATATTTTAATTATATATTTACATTTTATACTATTAATTAGTTTATAGATTGTAGTTTATACTTTATGGTTTATAATTTACAAATTATAGTTTATAGTTTACGATTTATGTTTTATAGTTTAAGTTCATTAATAACTCAATTTAATTAGATTGATAACATAAAAATAGAAAAAGATATATATATATATAAGATAAATATATTATATGATAAAAGGTAAAAATTGATATCTCTTTTTGTAATATAACCTATTAGATATCTTTTTGATTTTTTACTTATTTAATTCAAAGATATATATCAAAATATATAGTCGGATGATGTGGAAGATGACATGGTGCATGATGTAGCATAGCTTAAAGGTCGACACATAGGCGAATTGAATATAAGGACGACATGTGGAAAAACAACGCTCTGTTTTAATATATGTATAGATTAATTTAAAAAAAAACTAATGAAAACTAAAGGTAAGGTACTAAATTTACTAATGTAATAGTGAGGGGACACTAACGTTGTCATATCCACTCTTGCTCTATGTTATTTGAAATGAAAATACTGTTGACATATATAAAAGGATTCAGAATATAGAAAAACCTTTTTTCGAAAATGATTTTACTATATATTTATTTATTTATTGAGTTTAAGATTAAATAATTTTAAAATAAGTTGACATATTTTAATTCTATTCTTTATAACTATTATTAATAAAATAATTTATAAAATATAAAGTATTATATATAAAAAAAATACATTTACATAATTACACTTGAATGTCACGGGACTTATACTAGTTGATATTTTGCTTTAATTGATTTTTTCTCCAAATTTAACTTTTTAAATGTCTTTTGTGTCAATGAAAACCCGATTTTCATAAGCTCTGCCTAACTTTTCTCAGCTGGGGTCAAAGGAGTTACGGATTTTAGACCCAAAAAAAAAAGGAGTTACGGATTTGCCGGGGTGGAGTATATTTTCAAATAAAAAATGTATATATCATACAGGGATAAGATTCCTACAATTTCGCTTAACTAAATACGGAGTATTAATCTAACAATTAAAAACCCGTGAAACCATTTTCTCTAACAACTAATATATTTAATATTTATATATAATATAATTTATATGCAATAATTTATGATATTATAATTTTCTCATAAATTGTTTTAGTCTATTGTATGAATTTTTTTCAACTAAAGATAAAAATAATTTTTTTTATAAGGAAATATTTGGACATAAATTTCAAAAAAAATAGAACATGCAAAGTACTTAATATAAAAATCATGAAATGAAAGATAAAAATATTTTAGACTTATTTGGATTAAGTTTGAAGCCTACAAAATAATTAATAAATTACTATTTATTGAGAATTCTTAAAAAGAAAAAATTAAAAATAATTTATTTTTAGAAAATTAAAAAAAAAAAAACACATAAATCAATTTAATATATATTTTTCATCACCTTTTCATTTTTGTCTGGTTGGATCTCCTTTTCATTTTAGGGTGCTTTCTGTTCATATACAACTCGATAAATTATGAAATTATCATGTTCGGAAAAGAGAGAGAGAGAAAGAGGAAAATCCAGTATAGAAAAAGTGTGTGAGAGAGTCTTTTTTGTTAAAGCAGCTGGGTTTTTAGTTCACACTCCTACTTTCTCCATAAATCCTCCGCTTCTGCTTCACTTTCACTCTCTTCCTCCAGTTGCCATTTTCCATTAGAGAAGAATGGAGAAAGCATTGTCTAAAGTAGGGAGCATCAAAGCTGGGAGTTTCTGGATTACCAAGAAAGCCAAGGAAGAGATCAAAGACATCTCCGAGGATCTCTCTGTTAGTTTTTTTGTTCTCCTTCAATTCCCTTGCATTCTTTAGTTTTTACTCTGGATAGTGATGCTAACTTCTCACAAGTGTGGCTTCCTCATCGGATTGATTTCAATTTCAATTCTTTTTTTGTGTTTGGGGAAAATTTTGAAATGGGTATGTCAAAGATTCAAGATTCTTGATTTGGGTAAAGATTAATTTCAAGCAGATTATAGAATTTCTATTTCTGATTCCATGTAAGGAAATGTGTTTGCTTTAAAATTCAAACTAATATATTATCTTACTTTATAATGAAGCCTATTCATGTTGTATCTGACTCTACTGATTTGAATTACACGATGCCAGATTTGAGAGGCATTGTAGGACTATAGTATCAACATCATGCCTCAGTTCATCTACTAATCAGTCAAATTGTGTGTCAAAACTAGAATATAACATGACCCATGAGGATTCCATCTGTTGTGAGATGAAAGACTGTTCATCTTGTTTGTATGCTGTTGTTAAGGCCTAATATAATGCTGGTTTATTATTGAGCATGATTATTTAGCATTGTTAAAACATAGTCAGCTTATGATATTCATTATTTTTGTTCTCCAGATCTTCTCAAACACAGTAGAACAGAAAGCCAAATGGATTTTCAACAAGCTAAAGGGTAATAATTAATAATGATGTTACTGTCATACAATTCGAAGCTGAAAAAAATGATCTGAAATGTTTGGTTCTCTTTGTTGACAGGGAAGCCGCAGAAGAGTTTACCAGAACTGCTAAAAGATTACAACTTACCATCAGGCCTGTTTCCTCAAAACATAACTTGTTATGAATTTGATGAGACAAAGGCTAGGCTAATTGTTCATTTGCCATACCCATGTGAAGTTAGCTTCAAAGATTCTTCGGCTATAAGATACTCTATGAGAGTGAAAGCCGTTTTACTTAGGGGAAAACTTATGGGGATTGAAGGAATGAAGACCAAGTTCTTAGTCTGGGTTAAGGTCACGAGCGTTGCTGTTGAAGGCTACAAGTCGGACAAAGTGTCATTCACTGCTGGAGTTAAGAAGAAGTCAAGGTCAGGAGACGTCTATGATGTTCCTAGAGATGGGGCTAGGGTTGATGAACTCTGAATCAATGAGCTAGGAGAACTACTATTATTCTAAATTGTGTTTTGACATCTTTGGGTTAGATTAGATGAATCATGTTTGAGATTCTTTTGTTTGCTGATGGGATATTTTGATATTCAATCATTGGTTGGACGGTAACAATTGCATCTGGTTCTGGCTTATGATGTTAAGTTCAACAGTGTCTGAAGGGTTTATTTAGACGACTTAGACGACTCATCATGTCCCCAAAACAAGTCGGACACATGTATTATCGTAACTCAATAGGGATAGCGGGACTGGCACATACTCTACAGATTTCCCATTTGGTACTCGAGAGGATACAAAAAGAAGGAGTTGATGGATAATGGAAAAAGATATGCAACATATGAACTCATGATCAAAACAAAACTTGGTCTTACCCCTTTACAATTCATATCAAAGAAAATCTACTTTGACAGAGTTTATGGATTATGGGAAGTTAAATCTATAGATTATGGTTTTCAGCTGTTCAAGGCAATTTGCCAGCCTACTGAACAACTCTTCATCAAAAGAATGTGCTATAAAGAATTTTTGCTCAAGTTACATGGCGGTTTATTCATCTCTTGGTATAAAACATAATAAATAAAATTTGCATCTACGATGTATCCAACTCTTCTGTGATGATCCTCTATAAATGGCAAAAATTATGGGGAAAACGGTGATAACTTTAGGGTTTGAACTCCTCACAAAGAACCAGCATCCTGGAGAATTTCATATATTGATAGCACATTCTGAATCGCCAACAAGACGATGATACACCACTCTGCAATATTTGACCTTCTATTCTGAAGGGCTTCTTGCAAAAAATGAATGTTGTGCTGTAAGAGAAATCAGTTTAACACATAAGTAAACATGGAAGTATGACGATCACAAACAGCAGCATTTAAAGGGAGGAATGAAAAGGGAAGGGAGTCTAGGAACAAGCGAACCTCCACAAACTTGAGCTTATAGTTGAGGTTTCCAAAACGTTGCGTAACCTCATATTCTTCCCTGAGGTACTCGTTTATTTCAGCATATTTCGCTTCTCTCCAAGCAATCTCTGATCTGAGTAATAATAACCACCACCATATCAATCTAATTCGTTGTTCATACCAACATTTTAGAAAGGCACAAAACGAGATCATCTGACCATTCAAGCTTGTAGGGACAATTTCTTTTCAAAAATTTAATATTTTTAATTGAAAATGTTCTCTTCTCATTTAAAATAATTACCTATCCAATAAAAAAAATCTTTGCTCACAGGAAGAACAATTACAAGGAACAACCACACATCAAAATTATTATCAGTTGAAATCTAACAGAGAAGTGAGAGAACAAAAAGCTTCACCGTACGTGTAACTTGACAGGACAACCTAATAAAATAGCTAATATTTATGAAAATAAGCTACTTTAATCAGTCTGTTCATTAAGCGCAAATAAGCTAGCAATTTTGCCATTGCCGAACAGGCCCTATACCTAATATAAACCAGGTAGGTTGAAGACTACTGGCAGACAAGTAAATGTAAATTAAGTGGGTATTTGGAGATAAGGAAAGTAATACCTATCCAACAGACCGACTTTGAGGATTATATCCGCAAGATTTGAATTTGCTTTGCCAACAAGGCGGAAAAGCTTATTCCTGTCTAATGTAAATGTTCCAGTTTCCTCCATTTCTCGATTTATAACTTCGAATTCTTGAACCATACCATCGATCTAGAAGGAAAAACACACTACTGTAACTGAAGCTCAAGAACAAAACTTTGGCCAACCACATCCATGGGAAGAGATATGTTACAACCAAAAGCTGGCAGAAATTCTGATAATAAATAGGGAAAGAAACCTCAGGATGGAAATTACCTGGGACACAAAGTAATCTAAAGCAACACTTTGGCCAAGCACAGTTGCAATAATACGAATAGCGTCAGTGTCAAGATATTTAATGACAATATAATCAGGGCCTCCCTGCATATCCTCTGCAAGTTCCGGCTTCTCTTTCACAGAATAGTCTGTTCAAAATTAGCAACTTTCTTATAATTCTATCGGAAACTCAAGTCATTCAGTTATATACCTAAATTAAATGCTAGTTCTTCGAGGCCTTTTGAGGTTATTAAGACTCGAAATGAAATGATAGGTATATTGTCATACAAATGACATGAATAAGCGCAATGCCCGGAGCTAGCTCTAATTGTAGCCATAGATAATTAGATACTACTCCTAGTTCCATTAGCCACGAAACATGAATATGCAATGTATCTAAAAGTATGCGAGAACTGAATTTTAACTTTTAAGATCATAAAATAAATCAATACCGGCCTTGAAGTCTATTCACATTTTACAGCTAGCCCAGTGTGAATAATAATAACAATTAGAACATCATATCATGATGTTTAGTAAGAAGCTGAGCAAGCATTCAGAAGTATATTCTGAGGCAAGTGAATGTTTCATAAAGATCCTATGACACAACAGACTCCTAAGACAATACTCACCATCCTTCCTTGACTCTGCAAGCAATCCAGAAGCATGCCGTTTGACAAGTGCTAAATAAGAATCAACTTCATGATCCTCAATGTTAAACAGAACAGTTGACCCGTATTGGAACACCACCATGTATCTGAAACAATCTTCATCGAGAGGCGTGCTTCCCTGAAATAACAGATGCACAATGACTTAAATAGTTAAATATATGTCAAGGCTACAAGTACCAGTTTATCACAGAGTTTATATGTGAAAATACTGCTACATACCCTAATAGTGTAATGGAGTTGCGAAAATAAGAAGGTAAGGATATGATAAAAAAAGGTTTAGGCTTTGTTTTGCTTAGCATCACAGGCATGCTTTTCCGAAATACACAATCATGCATTCATTGCATTGATACTACAGTCCCACTGCCTCATCTATGTTCTAGTTTGACATATATAGTAGAGAACTACTCTGAATTGAATGTACAAATAATATTTCGTCCTCAACGATCATTCATGTAAAGAAAGAAGAAAGTGAACTCTTTATTTCACATATAAGGATACATCATATAAGCACGACAAGAACCAATGGCTAACAAGTAACAGCATTGTGCCAACAGTAGGAGGGAATATTCACTTACATATGCTGAACCAAACATATATCAGGAAGAAAGAAATAAACAATGATAGAAAAAGAGATGCAAAGTCTAAGCAATATGTAAAAAAGAAAAGATAAACAGGGGGGATGGGGATGAAAATCTGAACGCCAATATTTGTCGAAGTTTCTTACACAAAGTGAAGGTTCATCACGGAATCGAAGTGCAATGTAATTATAGGTACGAGAAGCTGGAGGAATCATGTTCCTCACATTCTCTGCTTGCATGCTCTTCAAATTGATACTGCCAAAACCATGACTCTGAGAAGCCAAAAAATGAAGGCAAGAAAACAAAGCAATCAAGACAAGTAAGCAAGCACAGCAGCTACGAATCGCAAATCGGGTAAAAAGGAAAAAAAAAACAGGATCTAGTGCCTGAATCTGGGAGACCATGACGCCAATAACCAAATCAGGAAAAGGAAAGCCAACAAAAAATTCTAATTCATTCATAAAAAAAGTATCTCCTTCAAAATAGCAGTTCAAAGTGAAGAGTTTTCCGACGCACTGGAGATTTAAAATTTGATTTAAGGAATACTAAGAAAGAAGCACAACACTTGAAGCTTAGCTTCTAAATTCCTAAATGAGTGTGTTAATTTAGAACTCTGATACCAAAACAAGGTTGTTTTTAGAATCCCCTATACCTCTAAGTCTAACCAATTCAAAATGATTTCTTCAAAACCTGATTCCTAATCTCAAAAGTATGCTTGAATTTCAAACCAAACGCAAAATCAGTAGATTCAAAACGAACAGCAACAAAAACACACAACCAAATGCTTCCACTTGCCAATTTACAACACAAACTAATTTGTCTAATAAGATGAAACGAGCAGGAATTTAAAGAAGAGCGAACCTAGTGGATAAAAAGAAAGCTTTAACGGGGATCTTGCCGACTTCATCACCATCCTGCGTGGACTCAATTCGCAACCCATCAGTCCGGCCAAAATCAGCGGCCGATACGTAAACAAAATCTTGTTCAAAAGCAGCGTTTGACGAAGGCATGAAAGAGAGTGGCCTAGAACTCCAAATACAAGAGCGGTATGTCTGAAAAACGATAGGATTGAAACCCGGAAGCGAAGAGGGGGATTTGGGCGTTGCATTAGAAGCCAGATGAAGGAGGCGACGACACGCTGTCCACCTCCCCATTCAGTAGAGAAATCCCGCAGGACAGGAAAAGGCGCCGAAATCGTGCGGGAATGGAATAGTAATGAGGTGAATGGGATTTTAGTATGTAGCGCCGGGGATTTAGAAGAAAGGCATGGCAGCCATTGACAGGTAAAAATTGAAGCTTTAGTGTAGCAATTTGCAAAGCAGGCAGCAATAGACTGGAATTTGGAAGGGTTTTTTGTTGATGGGTATTGTGGCCGCCGGGTATCTGCACCAAGATGGAACCGCCACTTCTACTGTAGGCAAAGTAGCAAAGGGGGGTATTGTGGTCGGTTAACCGAACGTCGGTTAACTAAATGTTCGTTTAATCAAGTGTTCGATTAGTAATTTTCAATAACTATTTACCTAATCGTAATTCTCGGTTAACCAATATCGGTTAACTAAATTTTCGGTACAAATAAATCGGTTCGTTCGGTTAACCAATAAAACAAAAAAAAAATAAAAAATAAAAAATAAAAGAACACTAAAAGGAATTAGTTCAAAGAAGTAAAATCTCACAATCTCAAATACACAACATAATTAAAGAGCTAAAAAAGCCACAAAGTTTTATTGGCGACACAAAAGCAACAAAGTTTCGTTGCCTAAAAAAGTCACAGTAATCTTATACTACGTAAATTGACCGATTCGAAAATAAAAATGAAGATAAATAGTGTTGAAAGATAAAATTCTATTATACAAATCTATTATAGTCATATTGTTTTATATTAAAATATATATATATATATATATTTAGGCTCCTGAGAAACCAGCTCTTATAGTACAACGGAGTTAACGACTTGTAGGCGTTGGATCAGATATAGAGGAATGACAGGATTCACAGTAATTTTCAACAATAAAAAAAAGTTTTAATATTCCCCTAATCTCCCTAAATCCCGTATCAATCTCAGCCTTCTCTCTCCTCCCGTATCTCTCTCTCTCTCGTTCTCTGCAAATCCCTCGCTCGCCGCCTGCTTACCCTAGCAGGAAGCTCCATCGCCGCCGCCGTAAGATCTTCGCCGGAGCCGGCGGTGACACTCTTCCGTCCGGAATCTTCCTAACCGATAATCTAGCCCTTCCTCTCTCACTATCTCGTTTAAATTCTCTACCTCCTCTAATTCTCTTCCGGTAATCTAGGCATCGATGCGTCGCCGTTCCTCCTCTCGTTGCTCGCATCATCACCGGGTAAGCCTCAATTTTGTTTTTTCGTTTGCTTAGTAGACAGATTTATAACTTAGGGTTTACAAATCTGGACGAAGGGTTATAGTTGTTCAGATGGGTTGCTCTTCTTTTAAATGTCAATTTTGATTACTGTTCAGATGGGTTGTAGTTGTGAAGTATGAGGAATTAAATCATGAATGTAAATGGCGGTGAAGAAGAGTCATCGCGGTCCGAAGTCTCGAAGCTCTCAGTACTGTGGAGTCACGTTTTATCGACGACTGGTAGATAGGAATCACATATATGGTCAGTTGGCTTCGTGTTATTAGCTTTTGATTGTATGGATTGTTGTCTTTTGGGGTTTCATTGTTTCTGTTTTTTTCTTCTTCCTTCCTTCTTTTGTGTAATGATTTGAATGCAGGGATAGCGGGAAACAGGTGTATCTAGGTAATCAGAATTATTTGTTTTCTTCCTCAGAATTATTTTGGTGTTCTGCGGCTGAGATTTGAATGAATTTGTGTTCTTCTGTTTTTGGAATTTTTTCTCCAGGTGGATTTGACACTTCACATGCTGCTGCTAGGTATAATTTGTTGTTTGGAGTAATTGTTTATATCAGTTTCGTGCTTTCATATTATCTATCTGTGGAATTCTACCCTGCTTGAGTCACTAACCTAGTGGTTTCTGGTATGATTAGGGCATATGATCAAGCTGCAATTAAGTTCCGTGGTACGGTGTTGATGTTGATATCAATTTTAACCTCAGTGATTATGAGGAGGAAATGAAGCAGGTAATTCAAGCATGTGGATTATACTGAACTCCTTTTGGTTTCTTTTTCTGGTGAAGTATATTTATTAATTGATTTATTTGCAGATAAAGAACTTAGCCAAGGATGAGTTTGTGCACATACTTCGTCGCCATAGCACATGTTTCTCAAGGGGAAGCTCCAAGTATAGAGGAGTAACACTGCACAAATGTGGTAGATGGGAAGCTCGTATGGGGGAGTTTCTTGGTAAAAAGTATGAACACTTATCCTGCTATACATAAATATAGACTTGACAAATTAAGTTCTACTGCAAGTCTTTTCCAGATGTACATCTTGCTTTCAGTTTGAAAATTGGCATTTGTAATTTCCAATCATGAATAAGGTTGGAGACACTGTTTTTTATTGCGGGGTACATTGGTTGGGTGCAGGTATATATATCTCGGGCTATTCTATAACGAAATAGATGCAGCAAGGTCCTTGCTTAAACATAAATTGCTCTCACTTGATCACTTGTTGGTTTATTACTTTGAAAATTCTCAAGTCAAGTCGTGCTCCTTCCAACAATATGCATGTGTTTGATTTTCTGAAATAGGGCATATGATAAGGCAGCTATCAAGTGTAATGGAAGAGATGATGTGACCAATTTTGAGCCTAGCACATAAGGGAACATCATCTCTGCAAGTGGCAGAGGTACTGAAGATATTTCAACAATTTTTTAGCCTAGCACATTTGGTGCATATCCCTACGGAGTTGGTGCATATCTTTACATATTTAGTGCATATTGCTACGAATTTGGTTCATATCGCTACGAATTTGGTGGATATTACTAAAGATATGGTGTATATCACTGCACATTTGGTGCATATTTATACAGATATAGTGCATACACTACGAATTTGGTACATATCTATAAATATGTGTTAAACCTGTGTTGAATATCAATACCAACGAAGTGCATATCACTAATAGCTTTATGCATACGACAACTTATTTAATGCATAACGCCTCAAAATTTGAAATCGTAACCCTAATTAGCATAACGTAAACAGTTCAGAATTAGCATAACCCTAAAAATTGTAACCCTATATTAAATTGATAGCAAATCAACACATCTAGTGCATATCATGTAAATGCGATTGCATAACGGTGGGAAAAAACGCATATGACAACTTAATTACGACATAACAGAAATCATCCAATTTAGTGCATATCTATAGATATGTGTTGCATTTCAACTAGAAAGTTGTAAACCTTGGAAAATACATTAGCACTTATCTCTTAATTAAACTCCATATAAAATACATTGTGCATATCAACTAAATAGGTGTACATTGAGGAAGAATAGATCACCTCATCAATTGGGTTATTCTGCATACCTGAATCAGTTTTGTGCATATCAATGAATAGTTAGTGCACATCCGTTAACAACAATTGCATATCAAATAAATCCGATTGCATAACAACAAAAAAGAACTTAGGGGCGAAACCGAACATAAATATTGCATAACGACGATTATGAACTCATATTGATTTATTGTTATCGCATATCATAATGAAACTCTAGCGACTCATAGAAAAATTCAATAGGGCGTGCGATTTGAGAGGCGATAAACATTGATAGCAAATCAACACATCTAGTGCATATCATGTAAATTCGATTGCATAATGGTGGGAAAAACGCATATGACAACTTAATTACGACATAACATAAATCATTCAAAACCCTAAATAGCTACTGCACAACGACAATTACGAACTGCATATCGATTAATTAATTTTGCATATTAGAATGAAACCCTAACAAACCCTAGTGAATATCAATACTTTTCATTTGTGCCTTTCACGTCAATAACACATTTGGTACCATATAATGCTTCTTCTTCATCATCTGACATACAAGCAACGCCATCTTCTGAGGAAGAATAGATCACATCAACAGTTCGGTTCTCCTGCATACCTGATACAGTTTTATACATATCATGAACCGTAAATGCACATTCATTTAGAACAATTGCATACCAAATAAATCAGATTGCATAACCTAAAAAATATAACTTAGGGGTGATTTACATGAAAGAATGTTGTGAATCTAATGTGAAAGTCGAATGTCACATCCACTTGGCTAATAATTCGATTTGAGAGGTGAATGCCATTGTTAGAATCAAAACGTATCTACTGCATATCAAGTATATCCGGTTGCATAACAGCTATTACGAAACGCATACGACAACCTTTTTACTGCATAACAGAATTCATGTGAAACCCTAAATTGATACTGCATACCACCGAATCATCTGATGCATATCGTTTTATTGTCGCCGCATATCAGAACGAAACCCTATTGAACCCTAGTTTGATGCATAAATCAAAGTCGAATATACTCAAACCCTCATCAAACCCTAATAAAACCCTACTCAAATCCTATGAATCTAATATACCAAAGTCGATTTTAGCAAATAAATTTGATGCATATCTCGATACTAACCTTCTTCCATGGAGATTTGTGTGGTGTTGTATCAATCAACTATTGTTACCGTCGGGAAGAAAAAATGGGAAGAGAAGAACGATGGAAGAGAGGCCGCGTGAATTGATGGAAGAGAGAGAGAATAGTTAAATACCTTAAATTAAGGAAGGGGTTATGATTTTTTTTTCCTTATTTTCTTTTAATTACAAGACTTCTAATCTAAGCCCTTTATCTAATCTTATCCTATGGCTCCTATTCGTTAACTCTGTTTTACTACAAAAGTGGTCTTACTGTAGCCTCCCTCTCTCTATATATATATATATATTATATATTCGGTTATTTCGGTTAACCACAAATACAATTTAATTAACCGTTTCATAATCGTATAGCCGCAAATAATATCGTTCGGTTAATTATATCCAAAACTTTTATTATTTCAGTACGGTTAATTGAAAAATCGGTCGGTTTTCCGATTTCAGTTATTTATGTCCCCCCTACAGTAGGGATACTCTAGTCCATTTTGATAGTCCACTTTGGTAGTCCATTGTTTTCTATTGGTCCATAATATTAAAATATCAAATATAAAATACAATTTTTTTTATTAGGTGTTAAATTGACCAATAAAAGAAGTGGACCATCACAATGGACTACCGATGTGGACTAGAGGATCCTACCGCTTTTTGCCTACCTTTCCTGAATAATTAGCGTGTCTTTGCTACTTTGCGTACTTCTCTTTCTAATTAGTGTAACTAGGTCAATTCCCGCGCTTCGCGCGGGCTAAATGCGCTTTGATTTTGTCGATATTTATATATTTCAGATATTTTTTTCATACATTTCATTTTTAATAAAAGAATAGAATATCTCTCATTAATGTACCAGAATCACATAGTCATTGATGGTGCTCGGATTTCTCTTCATCGCCATACAGATTGGTGATGAAGAGCGAAGAGAAAAAAAAAAGATGAAAAAGGTGGAAATACTAACCAATTAAGCACATCGTTATGGTTTTATTAGACATTTAATAAGTCTCAATTGTCCTTAGGTAAATTGGAGATGGAAAATTAAAAGGGGAAAATTAGGTTTAAACATTAATTAGTCTCAATTGACATTATTTTATCAATAGATTGATTTTATAATATATGTAATACATTTCGTCTTTTTCTAGTCTTATTATTATAATATCTATATATGATATTTATTTTTGATTTTATTTTCATTGAGCGAATGTCAATCCAACCACATATATTAAATATTGTAACGATTATAGTTGGCAAGTTAGTAGAAAATTAAATAGCGTCATTAAGGTTGTTACATGTATTCGTTTCTATTTGTTTGATATGGTTGTCGGGTGATTTTTGTGTTTTGTAATTAGAGTTGTTATTCAGATCAGTTAATTAAGTTGGGTTTGGATTGAGAATGAATTAGATCAATTCGGATTATTGTTCAAGACGGGTTGGGTCTATACGTGTTAGTATGTAGTTGAGTCAATTTATTAATTAAATATATTAAATAGTTAATTTTTCTTTATTAATGATATTAGATTTAGATTTATTGTGTTCGAATTGGTTTTTAGTTTGACGTGATTATGTTGTTTTTACTCGGACGGTTAGGTTTTGACTACGAACAACATCATTTATTATTTAGGGAGATTAAAATTAGGCAATGGCTATATGCACGCGAATCGTTAGTTAAGGTCTAAAGCTAGGTTTTGTAGAAACTTTATAAAATTATAACATACCGCAAATGCATCGACAAACACTGGGGTATATCCATAGCGAGGCGGGCGATCACGTCTCTTAAAGGATGGATCGACGATGGGATGTGAGAACTCTTCCAGCCAATCCAGATAGTCATCAGTCATCTTCCATGCTGGTACAACCCTCGTCCCATCCAGATCGATCAGAGGCCTCGGCTTTGCGTCCCATGCTCCTAGAAGCTCATCTGGATAAACGACCTCATAAGTAGAGATACCCCTGTTGCGTACCCATGACACCGGCTGAATGGGAGGGTCGGGAACGGGCTAAGCCAATCCAAACTGCCACAGGACTCTCCTAGGGTTATACGCCTCATGAAATTTCCAGATACTCAATACGCCCTCAAATCTCGTAGGAGAAACCTCTGGTGAGTTAAAGTCCAAACCTCTTCATGGCTGCCAGTTAACCTGAAACAAATAACAAGCCAAATTAGACACGTACTAAAATAATGAAATGAAAAATATAAGAATTCAAATCCAAACCTGCTCATATCTCATGTTGTCGAGCATGCGACGGATGGCAACCAAACGCCCACTATCCGAGCTAAGTGGTGTATAAAATCCTGCTGCAGCTTCTCCTTGGGCAAATGAAGGGTTCATGACAAAGTGATCATGAAAATGGGGAAAGTATGCCCAGATCCAGCACTACATATAAACAATTACACATTATTAGTAAAACTACGTGAATAGTTAAAAGTTATTCACCAAGACGTTAAAGACGAGATCTTACCCTCAGAAGAATCCCACATGAAGCAATCCCACACGCCTCGACTCTAGATGCAGACCCTAAATTGCGATACACTAACGCAAGTATGTCGGCTCCCCATGCAATGTCCCTTGTATGCTCATGGTTGATAACAAGCTTCGCGTACTGGACCTTGACACCCTTTAAGACAGTCGAGCCCAGAAGCAAGAGGAGATAGATAGTGGCAATGTGACTCTCAAACCTGACTGGTGCAGCAAACAAAACTCTCAACCGAGCATTGAGTGCATCGAAATGAATGCCACTGTCACTATAACAATTCTGCATGTCCTCAGCCGTCTGACCCATAGCCTCCCCAAGCAGAGCATAGATCTGGTCATGTGTCATAACTGAAATGCAGCTACGACCATGTATACGGACTCTGAGGATCTGCATCACGTCATGTAGGCAGATGGTCATCTCAGCAAATGGCATGTGGAAAGTGTTGGTCTTTGGGTGCCACCTCTCCACAAAAGCATATATCACTGCAGCATCGATCTGACACGCTATGCCCACTCGGAGAAGGTCTGTCAGCCCAGAACGCTCAGCAAGCCTGAACCATGTACCCTCCTCAACTGAAATATGACCCTCATACTCATGAACCTGTGCAGATCTGTAGTGTACCCTCAGGAGCTTCCTAGCCTAAATAAGTACAGAAAAACAACAACTCGGATTAGTAAATATGAAACGTTAAGTTATATAAGCATCCATAAATGTTATTGAACATACCAGATCAAAAGGAGCCGCATCAGCCTCGGGCTCATCCTCTGGCTGCTCATCAGCAACAGCCTGAGGTGGATGAGCATCTCCTACTCGTCGTCTCTCTGCCTGGGACGACGACTACCTCTAACTAGAGCGGCAACCTCCTCAACAGCAGCCTCCTCAACGGCAGCCTCCTCAGCAGCTCCCTCAGTAGCAGCTCCCTCACCAGCACCCTCCTGGCCTCTGCCTCTACCTCGGCCTCTGCCTACAGCTTCCCCCGCAGGGGCACGCCTCCTAGCCTGCATTGGAGGCACCAATGGTACATCAAAAGGGGCCCTGGAAGAGGACCACAAGACCATATATACCTCGCTATATGTGTCTCATAAGAATACAGTAGGTGAGGCGCACGTGGACGACAAATGTCCTGCATCGACTCCCCGAGCCAAGGAATATATGTCTGTGGGGCATGGTCATCGTCGTCTAAATCTCCCGACACTCGCTCTGAAGATGCGACCATAGGTGGAGAAGATGTCGAGGCTGTTGCATCTGACAGTGGAGGTAAATCATGCTCTGTATGATTTGAAGTGGGAGGGACAACATCCTGAAACAGAGGTGCGTCGCTGATATCATAGTCATTTGTGGTCATCTCCATGTCTGTAGGCATTTGCGTCTCTAATGGAGTGGGATCAATGGGGTCGAAGCTCGAAAGATATCGACAAGGAAAATCTACGTCGACATTAAAATCTCCTGTATGTCCATCTATCTCCATATGCTCGCCATCTATCTCCTGCTGCTGCTATGCCTCGTCGTACTCATCCTCTAGCTCACGATGATTAGGAATCCTATCGGTTGTCATGTCTAAAACGTGCATATCATGGAATAGTCGCACACCGGATGCCAAATCATGACGACGTGGGAGCCGTTCGGGTACTGGTGCGGGCATCGTATTGCCAGTCCGATCCATGACGGCTTGTATAATCTACATGTTTTTACATTTTTAGTATGACTAATTCATACTAAAATATTCGAAAATATTTTGCAACTTCATAATCAAATTCTTTATATCTAACTAAATTTTTTAATAGGAATGCTTAGAAACTTAACAATTAAGTCATAACTAATTATGATTGTTAAGTTTCTAATATTTAATTCATAATTACTAAAAAAATCATAATCACTACTAATACGAATTCTTACAAATTATTAACAATTCATACCGAATGCTCATCGTCGTCCTAAAGGCCCCAAATATCTATTACATTATTTACGAAATTATATAATAAACACAACAATTACTAACTAACATTAATGAATCAAAATTATTACTAAAAATAAACGATGCCTAACTATTCAATTCCCAAAATTAAATACGATTAGAATTTAAAAAAAGCGGGTTTAGAAATTACATACCGAATGAAGCTCGTGCGATGTCTCGAAAGTCGGATCCGTAGTCGTCGACGCCGGAACCCGACCCGTCGCCCGTGCCCGCGTTGTCGCCGGAATAGTCGCCGGAGCCGTCGTCGGAGTAGTCCCCGGAGCCTCATTAGCCGCTGCCAACGCCGCTCGAGTCGCATACCGCCTCCCACCGCCATCCACCAAGGTTTCAGCGTCGGGCAAGGTCACCGGAGGTGGCTCCGTCGTGCCGGAGGTCGCCGGAGGTGTAGGGATCGGGACGGAAAGATATCGTCGGGAGCGGAAGAATGAGGTGGTTGAGAATCCATTGACGGAATTGTGTTTAGAAGAGGGAAACGATCGGAATGTCGAAAAACGGTATCGACGCCGTCGGGAATGAAACGGAGAAGAAGAGAGAAAGAAGGAAGAAGAAGAAGTTGAGCATTTAGGGTTTAAAGACCCTATGCGCAGCTCTTTTGCGCACGGATGTTGTGCGCAAACGTTCAGCGCACAACGTTTCGGATTCCCGAAGTTGTGCGTTGAACGTTTGCGCATTACTTCTTTTGTGCGCAGTACACCAGCGCATATATTTGTCAGCCCACACCAGAATTTTCAAATTTATCCCCAAAATACCCCTATGCGCAAAACAACAGCGCACCATTTTATGCGCAAAACGTCTGCACACCTATTGGCGTCCATATGGTGAAAAAGTCGCGTGTATATGGGCGTTTCGTAAAATTAGTAGATAAAAATTATATTAATTTTTTGATATTATATTTAATATTTTATTTAATTAGGACAAAGATAAGATTAGGAAGAAAAGATAAGATAATTAATTGATAGAAATAATAAAATTTGAATGAATATAGAATTTATTAGGTTTTACAAAAACTAAAGTTTAGAATAGATGAGATACCAATTACATTTACACGCAAAAGGGAGAATATATAGATTCATAAACGGGATGAGAAGGATTTTGCTAATGCATTTAATAGACACAAATTACATTTACTTTCGACCAAGAGCAACCAGTTTTTATCCTCTTCCTCGTCCTCAGTTGATTGGCTCGTCTCCTCATCATAGCAGGCGCGATCCTCAGTGTTGTATGTATCCTCAGATCAAAGCGAACTCGGATACACCGTTGTAGGCCGGTTGAAGATTTTCAGCAGTTATCAGAGAAGCCAAGCTAGCTGTATAGCTTTGGGTGATCAAAAGGAGAGTAAATACCCAGAATTCGGACAAAGGAATGGAGGCGGATAGCCGATGTCGACACCACGGCGATCAAAAAGCCGGAGCTTTTGGTGCGGAGACGGCGGCGGGGACTGCTCGTCATCGTGGAGATTTAGGAATTGCAATCGGATTTTGAGGCAGAGAGACACGAGAGAGTAGATAAGATGTAACTGGAGGTCAGATTTATACAAAACGCTGAGAGTAATGGACTGGGGAATTCAATGAAAAATCACAAACGGTGAAGGGGATGTAATGAATTGAATGTAGTACAATTTTCATTTACTTTTGGCAATGGACAATCAATCTTTATATAGATAAGATTTTACAGTCCGGTCCAAGACCCGGACCATAAGGCCCGGTCCACATTTCGGAAATTTGCTAAATTACTGTCCACGCTCCGGTCCGGTCCATGCATTTTACGATCTGATTCGGTCCAGATCGTAAATTTTTATTTAAAATATATATATGTATGTGTGTAAATAAATATTAAGTTAAATAGTTAAATTTTTTACTTATTGTTATGTATCTATGTTTAATACATAATTTTTTTTTTATTATTTGAAGAAAGGAAAGAAGAGTTTATATTCGATTTTTTGTCAATTTTGTGGTTTAATTTACGGCCCGGTCCGGACCGTAATTGGACCATAAAAACATATATATTTTTTAATTTTTATACTACTTTTTAAATTTACGGTCCGTCCACAGTCCAAGGTTACAAAATTTTACGGTCCGGTCCACAGTCCAAGGTTACAAAATTTTACGGTCCGGACCGTATGCCCAAACCCTATGTGTGTTAGGGGTGGGTGTGGTCGGTTAACCGTCGTTCGGTTAATCAGCGTTCGGTTAACTAAATGTTTGGTTAGTGATTTCTAATAACCATTTATCTAACCGTAATTCTCGGTTAACCAATATCGGTTAACCAAATTTTCGGTATAAATAAATCGGTTAGTTCGATTAACCAATATAATAAAGGGTGTGAATCTCATGATAAAGTCCCTTATAGAGATAAAAAATAATCAATCTAATCCCATGATAAAGTCTCTTATAGAGATAAAAAATAATGAATCTAAGCCATTGGATATGTTGGCATCCAATGGCTTAGATTAACTAGTTACCCCTCTCTTGTAGTGGGGATAGGTGTGGTGGTCCGCCGGACTCTCGGCGACCACCCGACGACTTCCCGATGGCTGTCCGGTAGAGGAGGGTCGGCGACGGCCCGACGGAGGCCCGGCGAAGGTCCGACGACGGCTCGGCAGAGGTCCAGCGACAGTCCGTTGACTTTTTAAAAAAAAATACTTTTGTTTGGGCCAAAAAATATTTTTTAGGCCGGATTTTGTACTTACAGATTTATGTGCTACTATATGGTTGAAATGTGATATGATTTTTTAGCACGGTTTCTATATACAGCCTACCAAAATTACCAAACACCGCCCGGTTTCTCGCGTTACTCGAGAAGCACGTCCCTCGCGTAACGCGAGATTAGTAAAAAATAGCATAATTTTAAAATGTTAATCTCGCAGTACGCAAGTGACGTGCTTCTCGTGTAACGCGAGAGATGTACGAGCCTTTTTTAATTCTCGCGGTGTCCCCTCCCTTGCAAAACATGTGCTACTTCAAGTATATCTCTATGGCTGAAATGGGTTTCTATATGCCTGAAATATGTTACACTTTTTCCTATATATGCTTCTCTATGACTAGCTAAAGTGTCCTACATTATTGTCTATATGTTCTTCTCTATGTTAGGTGAAATTCGCTACACTTTTTGCCTAGATGTGTTTTTCTATGTCTGAAATGTGTTATACTTTTCGCCTATATGTGCTTCTGTATGACTGAAATGTGTTACGCTTTCGCCTATATGTGTTTTTGTATGACTAGTTGAAGTGTGCTACGCTTTTGCCTATATGTGATTCTCTATGCTAGGTGAAAGGTGCTATGCTTTTGCCTATATGTGCTTCTCATGGCTGAAATGTGCTACGCTTTTCGCCTATATGTGTTTCTCTATGGCTAACTGAAGTGTGTTACGCTTCTGTCTATATATGCTTCTCTACGCTTTTCGCCTATATGTATTTCTCTACACTTTTCGTCTATATGTGTTTCTCTATGACTAACTGAAGTGTGCTACGATTTTGCCTATATGTGCTTCTCTATGCAATATGCTACGCTTTTTGCCTAGATGTCTTTCTCTATGGCTGAAATGTGCTACACTTTTCGCCTATATGTGCTTCTCTATGACTAGGTGAAAGGTGCTACGCTTTTGCCTAGATGGCTTTCTCTATGGTTGAAATGTGCTACACTTTTCGTCTATATGTGCTTCTCTATGACTAACTAAAGTGTGTTACGCTTTTGCCTATATTTGCTTCTCTATGCTAGGTGAAATGTGTTACGTTTGCTTGGAAAGAATATAACACTTTTACTTATAAACCATAATACTTTTGCTTATAAACCATAATACAAAAAATTGGTAGAAAAAAGTATAGCACTTTTGCTTATAAATCATACCAAAAAAAATTTGTAGCAAGAAAAAATAAAGCATATATTTTTGCTTACAAAGAATAACACTTTTACTTACATATCATAGCACTTTTAGAAAGAATATCAATTTTACTTACAAACCATAACACGAAAACTTGGTAGAAAAAAATATAGGACTTTTGCTTATAAATCATAGAAAAAAAAAAATTGGTATCAAAAAATAACAAAACAGTTTTGCTTACAAAGAATAACACATTTACTTACAAATCATAGTACAAAAAATTTTGAAATGAAAAAAATCCGATAAAAAATCCGACCTTAAAAAAGTCAATGACCGGTCCATGCTAGTCAACGACAGGTCAACACTAGTCAACGATTGATCAACGGGTGGTCAACGAACGGTCAACAACCTTTTAAAAAATACTACAATATTTTTATAAATTCATTTGGTTGGTGCTATGAGGGCATCTCCAATGATATGTTAAAAAAGACTATATAAACTTATAGCAAAATCACTCCTCAATAGTAAACTAAAAATGAAGAAATGGAGAATATTTTCTTAGAGATTCTCTATTTCTCCAAACCAAAAGCTAAATATATCACGGAAATTTAGCAAGTTAACCTATATTATGATCTACACTGCAGCTTTTGGTTCTTACCTTAAAACTTTGAATATGAATATTTGCACCTCTTCTTATTCCATTATTTATAATTATGCCTACAAGTTACACATTAATCTAAGCTCTTGGAATATTTCTAACTGCAAAATGAACTTATGTGAGCCTTGGTGTTTTTCGGTTATAACTCAACATCTTCTTCCCTCTTTGGTTATATTAAGTTTGCACACTTTATTCTACCTTAAAAAATGGTTATAATTTCAACATGGTTTTTTATTAATATAGCATACTGAAATATTAGGGGTACGGGCCGTAAAAATGTACAAACGGAAATCTCTTATATTAAAAATAAAAACAAGTTAGATATTTTATGTCTTTCTGAAACCACAGTTGATACGCCACCAACAACTCGATCCATTGCTAGAATGGGATTTGATAATATTGTCTTTGTTCCTTCGGTTGGAACCCGAGGTGGACTTTGGCTTCTCTCCAAACAATCTTTTAATACTAAAACTCTTACTCTTAATCACATTGATACAAACTACATCTGTATAACTACTGGATTAAACACACTCCACTTCTTTTATTCTTTATCTATGCACCGTCCCGAGAACCAGATAAGGACCCTTTTTGGTCTCGACTTCAACAGACTATCGAGAGATTGGGATTGCCGGTGATTCTTATTGGTGATCTTAATGAACTTTTAACCCCGGCTGATAAAATGGGTGGTGTCATCCCAACCACGAATCGTTTCCTTCGTCTACAAACCCTCATTAATACCCTAGATTTGGTTGATTCACAATTCACTGGTTTCCATTTACCTGGCAAAAATCTCCGGACATGCATCAAAATATTTTGGAACGACTCGATCGCGTACTAGTACACTGCTCCTTAGTTCCTCTTTTCCCGAGCTTGAAAACTCATCATCACCCATTTACCTCGTCTGACCATGCGTTAATCTCTTTCTCGCTTGGGGCTCTCTCCTCCCCATCTCGTCTTCCCTTTAGGTATGAACCAAACTAGGCTAATACTCACTCGTTTGCTAAATTAGTTGTTAAAGTTTGGAAATATGAATTCCATAGATACTTTATGTTTAAATTCCACTCTAAACTCAAACTCTTAAAGCAATATGCTAGATCTTGGGTGAGAGCTAATTCTGGAAACAATTTTAACCAACTCTCTATCAATGAAAATAAACTGTTTCACCTTCAGTCAGAATTTATCCAAGACCCATTAAATAAAAGAACTATTAAACAAATCAATACTCATTCCAAGAAGTATAATGGACTACTAAATTTTCAAATAGACTATTGGAGACGAAGGGCGAACGTAACCCACATCAAATATGGCGATAAAAACTCCAAATATTTCCACTCAATTGCAAAAATGAAAACTTTTAAGCAATCCATCTTGCAATTCTGCAACAAGGACGGGTTGGTTCTTCATGACCACCACTCCATTACTAAGGAAATTACCACTGAACTGGTTGCTCGGTTTCAGACTAATTGCGCAGTTGGAATCTCCCTGGAAGATTTAAATATTATACCTACAATTCTAAATATAGAAGACAATATATCCTTAACAAAACCACCATCGGAAAGTGAACTCAAAAAAGCTATTTTTGACCAACCACCTGATAAGAACCCGAGACCTGATGGCTTTTCTATAGAATTTTACCAAAAACATTGGACTATTATTAAAGAGTCACTTTTGTCAACTATTAAAGCTTTTTTCTATTCTGAACAAATGCTCTCTTCCATTAATCATTCCTTCATAGCTTTGATCCCAAAACAGGATGCCCCGACTACTATCAATCACTATCGGCCAATTAGCCTTTGTAATTCCTCCTACAAAATTATTACTAAAATCATGGCTAACAGACTAAAACCCTTGCTTGCTAGAATCATTTCTCCCTACCAAGGTGCTTTTGTGGAAGGACGATTAATTCAAGACAACATCCTTGCTACCCATGAAATTTTTCACTCTTTTCACAAGAACAAAAAAGAAAAAATTGGTTGGATGGCCCTTAAACTAGATATGGAAAAAGCTTATGATAAACTTGATTGGGATTTCCTTTACAAAATCCTATTGAAATTTGGCTTTTGTCAGAAATGGATTAATCTTATCCAAGCCTGCCTTACTACTGCCTCTTACTCTGTACTTATTAACAATCAACCAGGTCCAGAATTTAAGCCAAAGTGTGGCATTTGACAAGGTGACCCTTTAGCTCTTGCACTGTTCGTTATTGCTATGGAATTTTTGGCCAGAAAACTTACGATTGAGTCTACACAAGAGCAGCCTAGTCCGGGAATTCAACTTACTCGTCATAGTATCCCTATTCCTTTTCTCACATTTGTTGATGATACAATTATATTAGCCAATGCAAACATGATAAACATTGAATTCATCCGTAAATTTCTCAATTCTTTCTCCAAACAAAGCGGCTTATCTATTAATTTTCACAAAAGCTCGATTCAAGTCTCCTCAAATGTTTCATCGCATCTAGCCTATAGTTCAGCAGCACACATGAACATCCCCCTTACCTCTAAGATGGAGAGATACCTAGGTATCTTTATTCTTCAAGGACGAGTGTGTAATAATGTCTTTGATGAAGCCATTTTAAAATTGAAACAACAAAGAGCTAAATGGAAAGCTGACTCCCTGTTTCAGGTAGCTAGAGCTGTTCTAATCCAAACCAATCTAGTTTCTCAAGTCAACTTCTTAATGCAAAGTTTCCTTCTCCCTAAAGGAGTTTGTGACGAAATCGATGATATCAATAAAACTTTTTTCTGGAACAAAAAAACCCATTCTAGTCATTCCCTACTCCACTGGAACCAGGTATGTAAACCTAAGTCCCAAGGTGGACTTGGAATCCGTAAAACCTGGGACAATGATCGTGCGTTACAGATGAAGATGTTATGGAAAATCGTAAGCCAACCAAACAACATATGGGTTTCGATCCTCCGAGAGAAGTATTTTTTAAACGACGACTTCCTATCGATTGAACGAAAGCCATCCCAATCCTGGCAATTTAGTAGACTCCTACTGCTCCTGGAAGAATTCAAAAAAGGGATTTCCTGGCAACTGGGTGACGGAAATTCTATTCATTTTTGGACTGACAATTGGATTCCTGATACACCACTGTCTCATTACCGCAACAACAACCCTCTCAACGCTAAAGTATCGGACTTCATCACCCCTGATAAACAATGGAATATTGGTACTCTGTCTGCTATCTTACCTCAGCACATTTTGAATAAAATATTACAGATCTGTATTCCTTTCTCCCAGTTGGAAGACACTATTATCTGGACTACTGCTAAAAATGGGATTTTTCTGTCAAATCTGCTTATCATCATATATGCCCACGAATCAGCCCTACTGAACTTCATCACCCGTTTTGGAAAAACAATATCCCACCTAAAGTCCAAAACATCATGTGGAAAACTATGGTTGATTGTCTCCCAACTACTGAGCGTCTAAATCGTCATTTTCATAGGGTCTACCCAACATGTAGCCTTTGTAACTTAGCTAATGAGGATAGATACCATTTCTTCTTTGAGTGCCCCTTTTCTTTATCCACCTTTGACGAATTAAATACCATTAGTACCCATAACCCTACCTTACCAAGCCAAGACACATTTGAAAATAGTATTAATAGATTTTGTAAAGAGAATAAATCGTTTGATCTAGGTTTGTTTGCATGGTGGAGCCTCTGGAACCATCGAAACAAAAGCGTCTTTCGTCCTGAAACTATACCCCCCACTTTCAATTCCAAAGAACTTGCAAAAAATATTCTTTACCATTTCATAGAATACTCTTCAAATTCTGCTTCTCCTAACCAAAAAACAAGTGCTAAGAAAAATTCTAATTCTAGAAAAACTAGGCATAGACCCCCACAATCCGTTTTCAAACTAAATTGTGATGGCTCTAAAAGAGCCAATTTGGACTCTTTTATTGGTTTCATTATTCGCAATTCGGAGGCGTCTCCATCTTATGTAGAACACCTTCGGATCCCTCCTTCTTCGGTCCTTACGTCGGAAGCAGTGGCAGTTCTTGAGGGATTGAAGGTGGCTAGTCGCCTTCATATTAGAGATATTATTGTTGAGAGTGATAGTTTATCTGTTATTAATGCTATCAATAGTTCTGATTCCCCCTGGGAAGTTCGAACGATTATTTTGGACATCCGGTCCATTTCTGGGCAATTTGATTCTTGCAGGTTTCGACATGTTCGAAGACACTGCAATAGAGCGGCAGACTTCTTGGCCTCCCAGAACATCGACATTGAAGTACTTCGAAGTTTCCTCGTTAGATGGAATAATAACTGTTTTTCTACCGAAACTCATCTACTTCAGAGCCTCCTAGTTACTAGGACCTCTTCGTTCTTTCCTTTGAAAGAATTTGTAAAGATCATCAGTGAAGATGATTTAGGCCTATATTCCTTGTAATATTAGGCCTTTTGTTTGCTTGTTAAAAAAAGAAGCTAAATATATCATTTCAAATAGCATTCCACATAGCATTTTTGATGATGTGTCAAAAAGGTAGTGAATTTATTTAATAAATAAAATTAAAATAGAAAGACAAGTTTGAAAATTAGTTTAAAAGAAATCAAATTTTAACATTTGTTGTTAGTGTTGTATTCCTTGTTAAAATGGCATTTGCTAAAAAATTCTATTTTAACTTGTTACTAGTGTAGTCCCCGTGCCATGCACGGGATTTGCTTGTAATTTAACTTATAAAATTATAAAAGTTATGGAACTGTATAGTTTGTAATGTATACTGTCTACACTACTGAAATCATAACCTGACATGCCAAAATCTTTGTTTAACAATTAACATTAACAAATTGTATGTCACAAGAGCAATGTGTATATATGCAATTATATTGTTACTATATAAGGAAGCGCACTAACAACCAAATTGTCTACAATATCTATTCAAAGCTAATTTCACATAATTAACACACTTAACCAAACACAGTACAAAAATGGCACACAAAAACACTTCTGATCAAACATCAGAATTGAGAAAATTGCAGAGCTACCCTCACTAAGTTGCAAAACAACTACATTCTAGAAAGATATCACTGATTTTAAATCAAGATCAAATTCTTATCACGCAGGCAGTGAATTCCAAGAGATGAGGCAACTCAATGCAATCTCTCAACACCAACCAAAATATCTTTAACAAATGAGTACTTCAGAAAAGGAGTAGTTCAAACCATAGCCGAATATTTTTTGTTAATACTATAAGGTTCTAAACTCTTTTCATGATATTCATTTATGATTACTTGAAAAATACTAACTCAATAATATCATAATTACACAATTTGGCAACAACTAAACACATGCAATTATAGATGAATGAGTTATCAAATAACGATTTGGTCCGAAGAGAATAAATAAATGGATATTCAAATAGGGATAATAAATTATAATCATCTACATTTAAAAACTTTTATTAGTTATCTAGTTCCCAGACTTTTATCTGAAGCAGGTAAGATCCATGGACACTGTGTAATGTAGCACGATATTTTCCATTACCCTCCAGGAAATTGGACCTCCATTCTAACACCACTGCAGAATAAGAAAACAACACTGCAGCATAAGAAAACAACACTGCAAAAGATCCCGCTATATCAAACAACACTTCAGACAAAAAGGATAACTTTTTTGTAAAACCTCAGGTGCATGACATTGTCAAAGTTAATGACTCGTACCTTCGACATAATAGTACAATGATTTGGTAATTTGGCCAGATGCACCTCACTACCGGAGAACTGTACAAACCAAACTAGATTCTGTTGATTCGTAAGTATCAATAAGATAAAAAAAATAGAGAATAATTCCATATATTTGAATCAATACATTGGACTGTACAACCTTCCACTATCTTGTAAATTATGGAACACTGAAATGTTGAAGTATATGATAAAATCATGTACCAGAAACATTCCAAAAAGAAACTGATAAAATCCTTACATCTCTCGTAGCCTATTGAGCCCTGAAATGTTTTAAGTTCATGTATCATCTAATAATTATCCTCTTTCCAAAAAGAAACAAATAAAACCCTTACATTTCACTAACTTTATCTAAATATAATTGAGGTTCTCCTTTCAGTTTAACTGCTCAAACTGTACATTGCAATTAAAAACCCAAAAGGAATAGTGGATCATCATCAAAAGATAAATTTTATTTGCCAGATTTTCAAAATTTTGTTCTTTCACCTTCCAGTACATGCACATGATAGAAAGCACGAATAGCCTACCCCTATCTCATTTTATATGTTTTTTCAGTTCCTTGATTTCCCACAAATACATTTATTGAAGAACAGGAAGACTCAGCTTCTTAACATTTGTTCTCAGAAATACTCAAAGGAAACATAGATGAGAACAGAAGTTCCTCAGATCATCAACCAAAATTAAAACAGAGATTCCTCAGATCGTTTGATTTTTAGTCTGGAAATTAACATCAAAATCTTTGACAATTCTTAAGTTAAAAAAAACAATATATTACCTTGTCGGATACATAGAAGAAATTGTTGGTATGTGTTTCATGCGCTTGAAAGGTAAACAATTCCTCTCTACAAGGCACTTTTTTTTGTAGAACATGGGTTGTGCTTGGACCAGTTGATTGCATTTTCTATGGTTAGAAGCTCATCAAGTGTCTTTGTGCATTGTTGCTTCAGTTGTAGGATTGAGAACACATGGAAAGAGGATGGAAGTGAATTGAATAGCTCTCTAGCTCCTTAGCTAAGAATCTGCAAGAACTGGTACCACAACTTCAGCATCTAGAATGAATGCTAACTAAATCAGCCAATTCCACTGTGATATTTCAAATTAAAATTCTTGACTAACCATCAATCCATCTTCTTTTCCTCTTTGAAAACAGTTGGTACCTGTTAGTATAGATTAACAGAAAAGATGCATTTAAACTCCAAAGAAGAAAAGGCTTCAAATACTAAAAAAGGCACAAAGTTAACCGAACATATAAAAAAATAAAGCATGGAACGGGGAAGATTTTTTTTGTAGACAATGCAATTATTTTGGAGGCTTCCAATGCTAAACAACTCGAAGGGACAAACATTATGAGTTTGGCCCTTGGATTAAGAGAAGAGGATTTACCTTGTGAAAATTGGAGTGGATAGAAACGTTATGTGTCTCAAACCACTTGTCTTAATAACATCATTAAAGCATTTACCCTCTTGTTTACCAAAAGATTGTGAGAATAGGCTTCCCACATCGGAAGTTGAGATAATAATAGCCCACTATATAATATCATGGATTACTCCTCCTATTGCCAATTGGTTTTAGGATGGAACCTCATGAGCTTGTATTGTGGGTTCAATGCGCATATGCGCTAATATACACGACCCCCGTGTTTATCGGCCCACCGGACTTTATCAAAGATAACCAGATTAATTTTTCAATTCCTCAGAATCTCAAACATAGATCTAAGATTAATATACTTTAAACAATCAATCAACTGTGACAACTTGCTAAAACAATTGATTTGCTATGATTAACTGCAAGCGATTTTGTCCAAGTTCCAATTTCAGTGATCCAAATTCAATTAACAGTTTATAGTGAATTTGAATGTCATACATAAATAGAGGGTTGGATGCAAATTTAGCCAATACTCATAGAAAAATAGATTAGTCAACTTTTGAACTTCAAAAAGCATGTCACACACGATATCTATAAATACCTATCGAAGAAGAGTAGTTAATTAGGTTTAAACTTGTTGGAACTGATTTTTGACTGGACTTTCGGGCACTTTTCCGGTGGGCTGCGGTCACCGGTTGTGCCGGATTATGGGAGCGTTGGCTTGTCTCCGCGAGCACTACGTCGTAGTGTACTCACACGTCAAAATCGGGTTCCGTTTGAATGAGAAATGAAGGCTCAAAGTTGGTTGCTTGTCTAAGTACATAGAACAATTTTGTGAGCTGAATTTGATTTGGGGTTTTGTCCCACATCAAAAATTGAGGTAGAAGTTGAAGGGTTTATATAACCCAAACCCCATACCCTTGGTAAGACCTTGGGAGAGGAATGGAGAGAGGACCAGGGGGTCCCTCGCGCGGTCCGTCCGTCCGTCCGGTCCGTGGTCCGTGGCCCGTGGCCCGTGGCGGTAATCTGTGTTTTAAACTAGAGGCGGTAAGAAGTACTTTGAAGAAATCTGATTTATGTGATTTAAAGTTCGTGCAAACTAGAGGCAGTAAGAAGTACTTTGTAACCTTCATAGACGATTGCACACGATATTGTTATGTATATCTGTTACATAGCAAAGATGAAACTTTGGAAAAGTTTAAAGAATACAAGTTGGAAGTTGAGAACCAACTTAGTAAAAAGATTAAAATGACCCGAAGTGATAGAGGAGGTGAGTATAGTGAACCATTTAATGCATTATGTAGAGAACATGGAATCGTTCATCAAACTTCTGTGCCTTACTCACCTGAATCTAACGGGGTTGCGGAACGAAAGAACCGAACTCTCAAAGAAATGATGAATGCAATGCTGCAAGAATCTGGGTTACCCCAGAACATGTGGGGGGAAGCGTTGCTAACCTCCAACTACATTCTCAACAAAATACCGCATAAGGTAACTGGAAAGACGCCTTATGAGTTGTGGAAAGGTAATGTACCTTCGTACAAATACCTCAAAGTGTGGGGGTGCCTAGCAAAAGTGGCGGTGCCACCCCCTAAGAAGGTCTCAATAGGACCAAAAACCGTTGATTGTATCTTCATCGGGTATGCACACAATAGTAGTGCGTATCGTTTCTTGGTATACAAGTCTGATATACCAGATATACATGCAAATACAATAATGGAATCAAGAAATGCATCCTTCTTCGAAAACATGTTTCCATGTAAGGATAAAGAAAATCCGAAACGGACTCGTGAAGAAGGTGAAGCAAGCACTTCTGTTCAACCAACAGAAGAGGACAATGATGAACCTAGACGTAGCAAAAGAGCTAGAAAGGAAAAATCATTCGGTCCTGATTTTGAAATGGCTTATCTTTTGGAAAATGAACCTAGAACATTCAAAGAAGCCATGTCAACACCAGATGCACCTGCTTGGAAGGAAGCGGTGAAAAGTGAAATCGACTCCATTATGCAAAATCATACATGGGAGTTAGCCGAGTTGCCATCAGGCTCGAAAGCTCTTGGAAGCAAATGGATTTTCAAAAGAAAATTGAAAACCGATGGCTCGATAGACAAGTACAAGGCTAGGCTTGTGGTGCAAGGATTTAGGCAAAAAGAAGGCTTGAATTTCTTTGACACCTATTCTCCAGTAACGAGAATAACTTCAATAGGAATGCTAATAGTCATTGCAGGTATACGCAATCTAGAAACACATCAAATGGATGTAAAAACAGCTTTTCTGAATGGAGAGCTAGAAGAGGAAATTTATATGAAACAACCTGAGGGTTATGTTGTCCCTGGACAGGAACACAAAGTGTGTAGACTTGTGAAATCCTTATATGGACTAAAGCAAGCTCCTAAGCAGTGGCACGAAAAATTTGACCAAGTAATGATGTCAAATGGTTTCAAAATAAATGAATGTGACAAGTGTATCTATGTCAAGGAAACTGCAAAAGGATACATTCTGTTGTGCCTATATGTGGATGACATACTCATCATAGGTAGCAACAATGACATGATCAAACAAACCAAGAACATGCTTAATGGAAAGTTTGACATGAAAGACTTGGGACTAGCGGATGTGATCTTAGGGATCAAAATATTTAGACATTCAGAAGGAATAGTCTTGTCTCAACAACATTACGCTGAGGCGGTACTTGAACGATTCAAGAACTATTCAAATGGGATTGCAAAAAGTCCGGTGGACCCGCATCCCAAACTAAAGAAAAACTCGGGTAATGGCATATCACAGTTAGAGTATGCTCGTGTGATAGGAAGTCTTATGTACTTGACAAATTGTACAAGACCAAACTTAGCACATGCTGTCAACGTACTGAGTAGATATACCAGTAATCCAGGACACAATCACTGAAAAGCAATAACTCGAGTATTGAACTACTTGCGACATACTCGGAGTTACGGGCTGCACTATGGAAGATATCCAGCCACTCTGGAAGGCTATAGCGATGCTAACTGGATATCAGATTCAAAGAACTCAAAATCCACCAGTGGGTATGTGTTTACGCTGGGTGGTGCAGCTGTATCATGGAAATCCTCAAAACAAACGTTATTGGTCAGATCCACAATGGAATCTGAGTTCATTGCTTTAGACAAAGCAGCTGAAGAAGCAGAATGGCTTCGAAACTTTATGGAGGATATTCCTTTGTGGGAAAAACCAGTGCCAATTTTAGGTGTACACTGTGATAGTCAATCGGCTATCTCTCGGGCACTGAACACAATATATAATGGTAAGTCTCGCCACATAAGACGACGACATAAAACCATAAGACAATTGCTCTCAACTGGTGTAATCTCAATAGATTATATCAAGTCAGCTGACAACCTAGCAGATCCGTTCACTAAGGGATTGTCAAGAGAGCAAGTTGTAAAGTCATCTAGAGGAATGGGTTTAAAGCCTATGACTAAAGAGGATGCTTGATGGCAACCCTACCTAAGTGATTGGAGATCCCAAGAAATAGGTTCAAGGGGAAAACAAATTCAAGTCGAATCTAGAGAGCACTTGGAGATATTATATCTTCTTCTCCAGTTCCTAGGATGATAAAAGTGCAATGGCAAAGTAGAGGTTAAGCATTTGCTTTTAATGATTCCATAAATTTTGAAGAACAAAGTAGGGTATAAGAAATACCATTTATGGTCAATCACCTTATGAGTGTGAAATGGGGCCGTTTTTAGGAGAAAGAATAGAGGTTGTTTTCTCCAAGTTCACTCATGAATAACCATGGATGTTCACGGCCAAAATGAACACAATCAAGAACCTAGTTATGTGAGAAGATGAAACTGTGTGATAGTTATTGTCTAGGTTTACGTCAAAGTCCGGGTGGTTCAAGACATCATGTTCACTACCTGGTCGAGTAAATCCGATAGCTACTCACAATGGGTGGTTCAAGGCTGAAAAACGCCACCAGCCCAGATGCAGTGATTCTTTGCCCGTACTCTCAAAATTTCTGTCTGTTTTGTCTAAGCACTTGTAATAGAATCATTTCTATTCATGTGGGGGATTGTTGGAACAGATTTTTGACTGAACTTCCGGGCACTTTTCCGGTGGGTTGTGGTCACCGGTTGTGCCAGATTATGGGAGCGTTGGCTTCGTCTCCGCGAGCACTACGTCGTAGTGTACTCACACGTCAAAATCGGGTTCCGTTTGAATGAGAAATGAAGGCTCAAAGTTGGTTGCTTGTCTAAGTACATAGAACAATTTTGTGAGCTGAATTTGATTTGGGGTTTTGTCCCACATCGAAAATTGGGGTAGAAGTTGAAGGGTTTATATAACTCAAACCCCATACCCTTGGTAAGACCTTGGGAGAGGAATGGAGAGAGGACCAGGGGGTCCCTCGCGCGGTCCGTCCGTCCGTCCGGTCCGTGGTCTTGTGGAATGGGCCGTAGGCCCAAGCAGCTTAGCTCCTCTTTTTGAAGTGGGCTGGATCTGGAAGTTTTGGGCTTCCAGATTTTGGACTGCCTCGTTGGGGACGCCCAACTGAGTCAGCGCAACTACTTCCACGATTTTTTACACTTCCCCACATCTGCCTCCACTATCTCCTCCTCTAACAAACCGAGAATCTCTTTTTAAGAGAGTTCTGGTTCTCATTCTCTGCATCCGAAATTACACAGCAATCTCCCATCTCTTCTCTTCTTCTCCTTCTCTGAGAGTACAGCGCAGAATAGTGGTTCGTTGGCTTCTGTTTGGATTGTGCAAACCAGAAAAATTCGTAGTTGTATCCTGGGATTCTCAACGTCGGTAACCGTCACATATACGGGGCGTTACAGAATTAAGGAAAGAGATTCTTTCTCGACTCTACGCAGCAGATTCGTCTTCAACACTTCGGTAAAACTCTTTCTTAATTCTGTTCTTTAGTTTATTCTTTACAGATTGTTCAAACAGCAGATTACAGGTCCTACAAAACTAACCTTGAACAACTCAGAAGGAGCAGCGACTGACTTTGAGACGCCGACGATCAACCCTTCGGAGAACATCTCCTCCCTGCTCTTATCGGTCGATCAATTCGAGCAAGATTACGTTGTAGATGAGAAAGAAAAGCGATAAAGATGAATTACAGTGAGGGAGACATAGATCTCGTCGAGCTTGCGGTTGTTGAAGGCGACAAAGATGGATTCTAGGGAGGGAGACACAGGTATCGTCGGGCTTCTACTAATTGAACCACAGTTGTCGATTAGTGTTCGAACGTCGCCGAGACATGGAATACATCGACAAATAAGAAAAGGGGAATTCTTTTGAATCTGCGTGTAGCTAGCAGAGGAGAGTTGCGAGAAAATAGAGGAGATAGTAGGGAAGGAGAGTTAAAAATGTGTATGAAACGATGCGTAGCGTGAGGAATACAACGACAACGGTGTCGTGCAGATAGGAATCGTGAGTTTAGCAGTAGAAATGTGGGATGGACAAAAATAGTTTTATACTCCCTCTCGGCTCTCAAGTCTCACCACAAAGCAAGCATAATCACTGAGAATCTCTAAGAGGGGCAATGTCGGTCTCAGGAGATCTCGGAGTTTTCGCTCCTCATCGCTCTCATCTTCTTCGGCCTACTCTTCTCTGCTCCTCGCAGGTTTGTATGCCCAACTCATGTATCTCTCATATCTCTTCATACAATCTCTACTTTCGCCCTAGATTTTCTTTAGCATTTGCTCTTCTGATTTCATCATTCTTATATTTGACGACGATTCAGTACTGAACCCTGATTTGTTCTGAATTTGGCAAGCTATTGGACATAATTTTGAATGATTATGCTGAATTGACGATGTAAACTTGTCTTACTTTCGTTGTGTTTGCAAATTTCCATACCTTCACAAATTGCAGAGCGATGTAGTTGGTTCTTCTTATTTGGCTTAGGCACTGATGTGATGTTAATTTTCTACTGCTGGGTTAGGGTTTATGACAAGTTGGATATCCTATATGCTGTTTTGATTAAGATAGCAAATTGTGCTAGTGCATTGGGTGTGATATCTGAATAGAGTATCATTATATCCGAGCTCCATTCTGGGATTCTACTTTCATATATGTTCATGAATTTATTGATTCTTTTTGTGTCATAGCTTCATGTATGTTTAAGATCCAGGTATTCGAGGTTGTGTGATGCTGCACAGCTTGTTATTAGTTTTTTCTTTAGCGCAGCGTGTTATTAGTTGCTACTACTAATTGGGTTTCTTGTGAAATTGGAAAATTTAATTCCTATTGACTACTCACTTCATCCACTTAAGCATATTGAAACACTCCCATCTATCATAATAAGTGAAAATCTGAGCAGAAAATTTGTAAATGATGTTATGAACTGTAAGTAACCTGAAGTAGGCCTTCATTTTGAACTAGATATAATAGCACCTAAAAATAATATTTTGGTGACAGATCAACTGTCTTAGTAGTGTGGTCACTTTGGTGGTGTGACAACTTCCTACTCTTTCTGAATGGAGCTACTGGGCTATATATTTTCTTTTTGTGGTTAAGCTCGAGGTTAAGTAGTATGCATTTAAAACTTGGAATGGCTTTTTTTTTTTTGTTTTGTTGAAAGCCTACTTTGACCTTAAATAAGCTCAAGTTTACATAATCATAACACATTCATACAATATTTCAATACTAAGACCCATCCCTTTGGGAAAGAGGTTTTATTTAAATCTATTCTTGTTTCATCAGTTAAATACTCTGTACCAAGTTACAAATCTTGTAAAACTCTGAACTGAAGATTCCAAAGGACTATATATTGTAGCTATGTTCTTGATCCTATTTGAGACCCTACTGAATCATGGACCATAGTTTCACAGACAGTTGAAGAGCATTTTAAAGCTATTGCTTTGGATAATACTATTTAGAAGCTTGTACAAGTGAAGATTCTTTCAAAATTGACCTACAACTGTATAATATACATTTACTTTAAAAAAAACAGGCTTACGTCTTTCTATCATATCTCCAATGCAGGTGGAGCATTCTTCTTTCCTGAAAAGAGGTGTGAGCATTTCTGCAATCATGCCAAGAAAGTCGCGTCCTGGATCAAACAGCCTTAGCGTTCGTTGCCAGTCTAATCTTTCTTTCAGGGTAACTGAAGGTGATAAAATGTCCATACAATCCATAAACCAAGATGCCGAGAATCTTCTCCTAAATGCCATCAACATGAACTTCTTCGAGCGCTTGGGCTTAGCTTGGAAGATCATCTTTCCACCTCAAGATATGAAGAAGAGCTCAAACGCCAACATTGCAAAGCAACGGTTGAAGATGATACTCTTCTCTGACAGATGTGCTGTCACTGACGAAGCTAAGCAAAAAATAGTGAAGAGCATTGTTGGTGCTCTCTCAGACTTTGTGGAGATCGAGTCCCAGGAAAATGTCCAGCTCAGCGTCTCAGCCGACAATGACTTGGGAACTGTTTACTCGGTCACAGTTCCTGTTAGGAGAGTGAAACCCGAGTATCAGGAAGATGATGGAGTTGGAACAATAACAAATATTGAGTACAAGGACAATGGTGAGACATCTGGGTCTGTTGATGTCAGATTTGATTTCTATGTTCCAGACGACGTATCCCAATGACTTTAACACTGACTTTTCTTATAATTCAAGAGGTTTTGAGCAATGTGAAAAAGGATTGAAGTTTCTCGAATTAGGAGTTTCTACTTTGTTTTGTTTTGTGACAATTCTAGCTAGTTTGATAAAGAGTTCATCTGTGTATATATGAATTGCCCTCTTCACTCTGCCTGTACCTTTGATTGCATTTGAGAATGTGTGTCGTGATTATGTGTGGAATTCATTTCTTCTTCAGGTTGTACCAGTGGTTCGTTGCCTCTTTTTGCAGTTCCATTAATCTTAATGAGTATGACTTTTAAGCTTATTGAACCAGTAGTTTAGCACAAACATATACATATTTTTTTTGGTTTGAATTAGATGTGTAATTGTCCATAGTTGCTTTTTGTGAGCAGTGGTCTAAATTTACAATGTGCCAAGTTGGGGTGAAGTTTTAGATCATTTTCACCCAAACAAGACTTGCCAAGTTGGAGTAATTAGTTATTTAACATTTTAACCTTTCGTGTATCTGAATGTCATGTACTGTTTGTTCCCAGTAGTCTGTGTTAACCATCTTTCAAGTGAGGAGTTTCAAAGCAATGAATAGTGTATACCCATGTAGATCTTTGAGATAGAGTTTGAGACGTGGAAAGAGTGTTTTCAAAGACGTAGAAGGTTGGTGTTAAGGTAAAATTCAGTAATGGAATAGCAGGTTGATATGTTTTGATCTAACACTCCACAACTATATTTGAGTAATATTTTGTGTTAGTAACACAGAGATAGGATCAATTCAAGTGCGGACATCTTGTTCAGTGAAGACATACAGACATATCAGAACCGTTAAAACCATTTCTTCGTACGGCTAAGATCACACACGCTCTTATCCAAAATTAGAAATCTTGATTTCTTCTATCTTTTTACTTGAAACTCCATTATAATACAGTCACATAATATAATGTAGTTGTCATCTTTAAAACTAGAGAAACCGAACAAATTAAAAAAACTCATAGGGAACTGAAGTTCCTAAAGTTCCCATTACAACAATGTCTCTTTGTCAATCTAGGTTATTCAATTATGTTCAATGGAAGAGGAATAATATCAGAACATTTAACTTGCTCACTTGGTTTCTTGAGAGACGTCTCAATGTGTTAATTCATATATGAGGTTTTTATTGAAAATCACCCGTAAAAGTGTCTATATTGCTCTAAACCACTCCTTTAATTGAATATTACCGGAAACCACCCGTTTAACTACTTCCGTTAGCGATTCACCACCCGTCCTCAACTTCTGTCAAGTTTGTCCTTTAAGTTTGATATCACGCGCCAATTAATTATAAAATAATGTTTTAATCCATTTACCTTTTTTAATCTTGAGTAAAAAAAGTTAACCTAAATTTTTTGGGGGTAAATTTGTTTCATCTGAAATCTGGATTTGGGGAAAAATGGCGATGGAACCCTAGGCGATTTTGTTCTTCCTTCTTCGACAGATTTGGGGGAGTGAGGGAAGGGCGATTGCGAAGAGATATCCAAAGAGATTAAAGGGACTGAAACACATCTGGGAAGGGCGATTGCGAAGGCGGCGACGAAGTTTTAGGGTTCTAGATTAGATCTAGGGTTTGGGCGATTCGAAGGCGACTGCGAAGGCGATTGCTTGGGCGATTCCGAAGGCGGTGACGAAGGCGCTTGCAAAGGCTCTCGCATCGAAGATTCGAAGGGAGAAGGGAAAAGAGGGCTTTCTGGGCTAATCACCCCCGATTGAAGGTATTTCTGAATTGAAAAATTAGGGTTTGAATTGAAAAGGCTGTGAACATTTTAGTTTGAATTGAAAAATTAGGGTTTTCTTGATTTGGGGGAAAAGGGTTTAGATTCTCTCTCGAGATGATCCATGAAGAAAAATTAGGGTTTGAATTGAAAAGGTTGTGAACATTTTAGTTTGAATTGAAAAATTAAGGTTTTCTTGATATGGGGGAAAAGGGTTTAGATTCTCTCTCGAGATGCTCCATGAAGAAAACTGACATTATTCTTGTCCATATGTATTGATCGAATCTGCTTTACTTGGTAAAGGTCAAATTTTTGGACAAAATTTATTGCAAGTGGGTGGGGACAATATTTTATGCTTAATAGTTTATCTATGCAGTGCACATGGTAATAGTTTATCTTTTTTTTGAAGCTTTATTGCTTCCTTGTTGGCAGATATGAACATTCATATCAGAGTGATGTATGATGGTCTGTTTTATAGAGGAGATAGTGATAAACTATTGTACAAAAAAAGGGATTGTGCAATACTATAGGGACTATGATCCAGATATGTTGTCCAAAGTAGTACTTGAGTCTATGTTGGCAGAAGATGTTGGGTTAGATGACATCAGGGAGATGTGGTTTTTAAAAGCTGGGTTGAATATTGATAAAGGGCTTAGGCTAATAGAAAATGACAGGGTCATTATGGAGTGTGTGAACTCGGTTGGTAAGGATATCATGATGCATGTGTATGCTGTAAGATATGGTGAGGTGAGTCCAAGTTCACTTAAAAACCGAAGCCCAACATCTCAGCCCATCTCTGAATCTGGGATAACTATTAACCCTTCCTCAAATACTTGTCAAACCCTATCAATCTGCCCACCACCATCATATCCCATAAACTCATCTCCAGAAAATAGTGAAGATGATGATCCACCATTGTCTGAAAAAGAAGTGGTTGAGGAAGATAATGATCCACCAATAGTGTTTGAGGATTCTGGATCTGAAGGTGATGTTGTAGGGAGTGAGAGTTCAGAGTGTGAGGAATGGTTCTCTGAAAGTGAAGATGAAGATGATGATTTGTTTAAGGAGAATGTCGATCCAGAAGTTCTAGATGTGAGATTTGGATCTGGGTTAAGGGATGGATGTTTGAATCTGGGAGGAGACAAGGAATCTGTTTTTGTGGATGAGGATGAGGTGCTAGTTGATGATTCTGATGAATTGAAGAGTTTGAGTGAATCTGATGGGAAAGGGGGCACCAAGAAGAGATATCCAGAGTTCAATCAATTGGTTGATTTCAAGAAAAAGATAGTCTTGAAACCTGGTATGATCTTCTCTTCCAATGATGTCTTTAGGAAAGCATTAAGGCAGTACTCTATTGAAAATGGTGGGGATTATTACTATTTGCACAATGATAAGACAAATGTATCTGCATATTGTAAGAAGAAATGTGATTGTAGTATGACTCACTCTAGGAAACAGTGTGTTTGCAAGAAGGTGTATTGTCAGTTTAGAGCTTGTGCAAGGAAGATGGGGAGTGATGGTTCATTTCACTTGAAGTATTTTAGGGGTAATCATGAGTATGGATGGCAGCATGAGAATTCGAAGTTGACATCAACATGGTTAGCAGAGAGATATCTGGAGCACTATAGGGATGATCCAACTTAGAAGTTGACTGCATTTATGTCTGTAGTGAAGAGAGACCACAATGTGAAAATATCATACAACCAAGCATGGAAAGGAAGGCTTAGGGCAATGCTAATGACTCAAGGTGATGCTAAGGAGCAATATGCAAGAGTCTGGGATTATGCAGCAACTCTGAAAAAGTGGAATCCATGATCTTCTAGCTTTGTGAAGGTTGATTTAGGGGATCCTGAGAAGCCTCTATTTCAAAGGTTGTATGTCTGCTTTGATGCTTGTAAAAAAGGGTTTATGAAAGGATGTAGGCCAATAGTAGGACTTGATGGTTGCCATCTGAAAGGTGCATACACTGGTCAGTTATTTGTTGCAGTGGGAAAAGATGGGAATGACAACCTTTATCCCATAGCATTTGCAGTTGTAGAACAAGAGAGGAAAGAGACATGGGATTGGTTCATTGATATACTGTACAAAGAAATAGGAGCATGTAATCCTACTTTCATGTCTGACAGACAAAAGGTTAGTCTTTCAGTAAATTGTTTGAGGCTTTATTCTGTTTTCATTAACATACTAATGTGAGGTTATTGTATTTGTAGGGATTAATTGAGGTTTTGGCTGAGATAGCTCCTATGGATGATAAAAGGGTATGTGTGAGGCATATGTACAACAACTTCAAGAAGATGTGGGTTGGAAATACATACAAGGATGTCATCTGGGCAGCTGCAAGAGCTTTTACTGAGGCAGATTTTTTGGTTGCAATAGAGGAGGTCAATAAAGCCAACATGGATGCATATGACTATCTCATCAAGGCAAATCCAAAAACTTGGTCCAGACATGGGTTCAATTTCTACACAAAATCTGACATGTTACTCAACAATGTATGTGAAAGCTTCAACTCAATGCTACTGCCTGCTAGAGAGAAGCCAATACTGTCAATGTGTGAGTGGATTAGAAGAATGCTAATGAAGAGGTTTGTAGCTAAGCGCCAAGGAATGGTCAAGTATGAAGGAATGTTCACACCAAAGGCAAATAAACTGATAGAGCTGTCTAAGGAGGAAGGCAAAAGAAACTGTGTGTCATGGTGGGGTGGAAGAGATACATTTGAGGTTGATCACTTTGGCAAGACTTTTGTGGTTGATATGAAGAACAAGAGTTGTGGATGCAACAAGTGGGACCTAACATGAATACCATGCCCACATGCCATGTGTTGCATAGTCAAGGAAAGACTTAAGGTAGAAGATTATGTGCATCACTACTACACCAAAGAGGCATACCTATTGGCTTACAGTGAGATCATCAACCCAATGCCAGGAGAATCTCAGTGGGAGAAGACTGTCCACACTCCACCAGGACCTCCCAAATATGTGGTGCAGTCTGGAAGGCCTAAAAAATTGAGAAGAAAAGAACCTGGAGAAGTACCATCCAGGAATGGCAATCCCAAGAGAATGAGGGTTGTGTCAAAGGTCACCTGCTCTAACTGTGGATTAAATGGACACTACAAGACAAGTTGTAAAAATGCTAGAAGAGGTTCAAAGCCACCCAAGGAGCATAACACTGGTGGAAGACCTAAGAGTGATAGAAATGTTCCTATTGGGTCTCAAAAAAGGAAGTACACTAGGAAGGTATAATCTCACCATAATATACAGTTAAGCAGCTGTTCCATTCACTTATGGTTGTCTTATTTTGTATGTCTTCAGGTTCCTAAATTTCCAAATGCTAGTGGGGTGTGTGAAGTTCATCACAGTGTTCCCAATGTGTCTCAAGACCATTCTGCAGGTGGAAGTAATTTCAGACCTTCTCAAGGCTCATCTCAGGTATGCCTCTTTCCTGTTCAGTTTAATATTTAACACTTTGACCATTGTCTAATACTTGTCATATCATACTTTCTCCACAGCCTACCATGAATATGACTCAAGGGGCTTGCAGCCAGTCTAACCCAAGTATAATGATCCCTGAAAGGCAATCAAAGAGGAAGATCACTGCAACAAGAAAGGTGTTGGAGCAAGTTCTGAGAAGATCACCAAGGAAGAGAACAAACAACTAAGCAAGATTTTCAAGGATTTGATGTCATGTTATGTACTGTTTTGGTATGCAGGATGTTATGTGTCATTTTGTAATGGTCTGTAGGATTTTATGTGTCAAGTTTGCTTGTTAAGACAAGTTTCGACAGGTTTATGTTAAGTGTGTTAAGACAGGTTTGGTTGATCATGATAAGACAAGTTTATGTTAAGTGTGTTAAGACAGGTTTTGTTGGTCAATGCTGACTGTTTTTTATCAATTAATGTGTCATGAAATGCAGTGGTAATCCCTGAGATTGATGCAGTTTTGAACATCTCTTAAATGGGGTGTTGACCACTAGCATTGCATCTATTACTACAATCACCTACCATGCTTAAATGCACTTTGACAATTCTTGAAACAAACCCTCATCTCGGCCTATTTAAACATTGTAGAAACAATGTTTCCCTGCACTCTTTTCCTACATTCCTACTCTCACAAATCCTACATTCCTACTCTCACAAATCCGACCCTCATCTCGGCCTAATGGATAATGAAGTAATTGAGATTAGCTCAACCACATCTGATACCAGTAACACCACAAGCACTTACGCCACCACCACTTACACCACGACTAACACAAGTGCAACTGTTGAAATAAGCTCTGACAGTGTTGCCACAGTTGAAACTCAACAACTCTCTGCATTTGAAAGAGCTGCTAACTGTCCATGTGACAAGAAGAGAAGCTTTATTGTAGAAATGCACAAATCCTTTGTCGAGGGCGATTGTCGCATCGTAAGTTAACTTGTAATGAAATATTACAATCTTCAATATTGTCACTTATATCTTCCTTACTTGCAGCTTCTACCATTAACTCATTGCAATAAGTACTTGAGATGTTTCATCAATCAGCAAATCACACTAATTTTCAAAGACGAAGAATGGCCCGTACTTCTAAAATTCAGTGGGAACTCATACAAGTTTGGAAAAGGGTGGAGAGCTTTTGTAGAAGAGCATGGAATCAAGGTTGATGATGCATGCCTATTTGAGGTGCAACATCTTGGATTTACTGATGCTTCCTATAGGGTTATGCTATTCAAGGCTTGAATGAGAGATCCTCAGTTTCCTGGTGTTTTTTTCAAGTTTGCTGATCTTTTATCAATTTCCTGATGTTTTTTTTCAATTTCCTGGTGTTTCTTTGAGCTTTCCCTGGTGTTTCTTTGAACTTTCCTGATGTTGGTTTTGAGTTTCCTGGTGTTGTCTTTGGTAATATCTCACAGCTTATGATCTGAATTCTGCTTTCATTTCATTCATCAAACAAACCAACAAGCTTATGTTATCAACTGTCTACTTTGATAACATAACAACAACTCCAACATTGATAAACATGAAAAAGACCATAAACACTATAATTGCAATAACCAAACTATAATCACGATCCTTAGCTTTCCTAATCATTGCATCTGAAGCAGCCTTGCAGTCTTCCTTCTCCATCTGAATAAGTTTACACGACTCAAGCAGCTTCACATTTTCCACTTCCAGATTCTTTTTCTCTTTCACCAATTTCGTAATGACTTGTATAACATTGTGACTGTATTCATCATCCCTCCACATAAAAAAGTTGCATTTTGCATTTGATTGGTACATAGGACAACCCCAGAACCTCCTTCCATAGTTAACAGTAGTGTGTGCAGTTGATTCCTTAGCCAAAAGACCACACTTGCACAATATATGTTGCATCTTCGAAGTTTTGCTTGAAGAGCTTGAATTTAACATATTCGACATCGTTCTTCAACAATAGAAAACTAAACAACCTACGAATCAAGAAGAAAAAGGGCGATTATCCGAATCTGAAAATTAGGGTTCTTCACGCTCATATGAAGAAGAATCACAAACTTACCTTGCTTCTTTGAAGAATCGCGACTTCAGGCTTCAAAGAACAATGGAATGACCCTCTTTCGCCAATTAGGGTTCGATTTCGCCAATTAGGCTTCGCGACTTCGATTTCGCCAATTTCGCCAATTAGGGTTCTTCAATCTTGCCCCAATTTGATTTAGGGTTAAAAATTGAGAAGAAAAGAGAAGCTGGGTAAATTCAACTTATATAAAGATTTAAAACTAAGCCCACTCGCGTTATAGTCGCGTGAAGGACAAACTTGACAGAAGTTGAGGACGGGTGGTGAATCGCTAACGGAAGTAGTTAAACGGGTGATTTCCGGTAATATTCAATTAAAGGGGTGGTTTAGAGCAATATAGGCACTTTTACGGGTGGTTTTCGGTAAAAACCTCTTCATATATATCATTTTTTTTGTTCTTGATTGATAATTGTTCATATTATATTGGTAAGAAAACTCAATCACATAACAAAGGGGGTGTTATACACCATGATTAATGAATAGTGAAACATGAATTGAAAGAAACAATAGTAGTAGAATCAAGAGATATGGAAACTCAAGAATCGATCAAAGTAATCAATAGAGAAGAACAACCAGTATAGTTGCTTATTGATTCATAGATGAGTAATGTGTTTGAATAAGAACAACATTGTATTGCACTATGAGCCTAACAAACTCATACACAAAAACTTACTACTAAAAGTAATGAGTAACAAACTAATATAGTCCACCAATCGATGACACATCTTTGGTTTTGATCACCAGTAAGATTCCGCCACATCAGCACCAGGGCCCCACGCCTTGACTCAGCTCCGGTCCTGGTGAGTGTTGGTTCGCTTGCTGGTGCAATGGTGAGACAGAGAGGTCCACCGTGGCAGATCCATTATTCAATTGAAGATGGTTAAGGTGATTCACCAACATCCCCCCCTGAAGATGGAGCCGGCAAAGCAGGAATAGAGCTAGGCGAAATCTGCACACCCGAAGACCCAGAAGAAGAGGGCACAAACACAAAATTCATTTTGGAAAGAAGGAAAGAGTGTTGCGCCGGGGGAAGTCCTTTGGTCATGAGATCTGCAAGCTGAAGAGTAGTGGAGATGTGGGAGGTTTGAAGGAAACCCCGAGTAACCTGATCACGAGTGAAATGACAATCGATGTCAAGATGCTTAGTGCGCTCGTGGAAACAAGGATTAGCAGCGATCTGCTGAGCGGCTTTGTTGTCACAAAAGAGAGTGACAGGGAGTTGCACAGGAACACGCAAATCACAAAGAATGTAGCTAACCCAGAGAAGTTCTGCCGTGGTGGAAGCCATACAACGATACTCAGATTCAGCAGATGACCGGGAAACAGTGGACTGCTTCTTTGTCTTCCAGGAGACAAGAGCATGACCCAAGAAAACACAATGCCCTGATAAAGAACGACGAGTGGTTTGACAGGAACCCGAGTCGGCATCGGAGAAACCAACAACCTTGAGAGAAGACTGAGCCGGATAGAATAGACCATGAGAAGGAGAGCTAGCAAGATAGCGAAGCACATGCTGAGCGGCTTGCCAATTGGGAAGACGAGGAGTGCCAACAAATTGGATAAGGTGTTGGACGGAGTACGACAAGTCAGGGCGTGTCAAGGAAAGATACAAGAGGCGCCCCACAAGACGTCTGTATCGATCAGGTTGTGCATACATGGCTCCTTCATCAGAACGCAAATGAAGGCCAAGAGGAAAAGGGAAGAAGACAGGTTTGCCTTGAATCATACCAGTGTCAGTCAGTATGTCCTAAATGTATTTCTTTTGACTAAGGTAAATACCGGAATCATCGCGGTAGAGCTCCATCCCAAGAAAATAACGGGCCTCACCAAGATCCTTAATGGTGAACTTAGAATGTAAGGCAACCTTAATTTGTTGAATAGCAATGGGATCAGTTCCAGTGACGAGCACATCGTCAACATATACCAGCAAAACTGTGAAGGAATCTCCAATAATGCGCCAAAATAAAGAGTAATCGTTCTTGGATTGAACGAAGCCCTGAGAAGCAAGGAATTGGCATAATTCAATGTTCCATTGCCGAGCAGCCTGCTTTAGGCCGTAGAGAGAACGCCTGAGTTTACAAACCTCACCAGCTTTAGCCTTGGTAAATCCCTCCGGAGGAATCATATAAATATCTTCCTCAATGAAGCCGTGGAGAAATGCGTTATTCACGTCAAGCTGGAACATCGGCCAACGACGAGAAGCGGCAATGGCTAGGAATATGCGGACAGTGGGCAATTTGGCGACGGGAGAGAAGGTGTGGCGATAATCCTTCCCCAATTTCTGACTAAACCCCTTAACAACCAATCTCGCCTTGTATCGCTCCACACTGCCATCGCTTCGGAATTTGATGCGATAAACCCACTTGGATGGAATCGCTTTCTGTCCCGGAGGTAGAGGTAAGAGTTCCCAGGTGTCATTGGATTCCAGAGCTTCAAGCTCTTGATTCATGGCAGTGATCCATAGGGGATCTTTTTGGGCTTCAGTGAATCGAGTAGGCTCAACAGAGGCCATGACTCGAGCAAGGGAAGCAGTGTAAGGAACTGACTTGGAAGCGACAACATAGTCGCTCATCCAGGCCGGGTTATAGCAAACACGATCAGATCGTCGAGGTTGAAGCTCCTCTGGAGAGGAAGAAAGTGGATCGGGGAGAGAGAAATCGATGGGAGGAGAAGTCGTAGTAACAGGGATATCTGAGTCAAACATATCGGAGAAGTCGTCAACAGGTAGATCGACCTCGAGAGGAGGATGGGAAGAAGGTGCCTCTGGGATAGAAGGAGAGGTGTGAAAGGGAAAAATGGATTCCCAGAACTCAACGTCTCGGCTAATAAAGGAAGAATGAGTGGTTAAATCATATAGTTTGTATCCCTTTTGATGAGGAGGATACCCTATAAAGATACACTTGCGTCCTCGATTGGAAAACTTATCTCGATGGAGTTTAGGTGTACCAGCATAGCACAAACAGCCCAGGACTTTGAGATGACTATAAGAAGGAGGAGAGCCAAGCAAAATTTCACATGGAGTTTTCCATTGTAGGCGAGCTATGGGCATTCGGTTAATGAGATATGTCGCAGTTAGTAAGCATTCCCCCCATAATTTCAGAGGGAGATTAGCTTGTAAGCGAAGAGCCCGAGCTGTGTCGAGTAAATGGCGATGCTTACGCTCAACGACCCCATTCTGTTGGGTAGTGTAAGCAACACTCTTTTGATGTATAATGCCAAGTTCAGCAAATAATCGTCGACATTCTGAGTTGAAAACTTCAGTTCCATTATCAGATCGAATCTTCTTAGGGATGACACCAAACTGATGTTTAGAATAAGCAAAAAACTCCCTGAGCATTTGGCATATGTCATGTTTATTATGAACGAGAAACGTCCAAGTGCTCCTGCTGTAATCATCTACCAAAGTCAGAAAATAGTGTGCACCATTGAGAGCGGCATCTTTAAAGGGTCCCCAAAGGTCGATGTGCAACAGATCAACACAATGCAAAGTAACACTGTCACTGTGTGGAAAAGGCAATCGATGAAATTTGGATAAACTACAAACTTCACAAGGAAGATCCTTCTTAACTGAATTCTTAAACATAGGAAAATGCTGCAATTTAGAGTTTGATATGTGTCCCATCCTCTTATGAAACAAATGAAAATCATCATCTGGAATAGTGGAAAGCAAAGATGATTGAGGTGGCACCACTGCTTCACACACCATCCGGGAAGCATTATTCTCTGAACTGGAATCAGCTTTCAAAACATAAAGACCACCAACTTGCAGTCCTCTCCCAATATCCTCTTTAGTCTTGAGGTCCTGTAGGAGACAATAATCCTCATAAAAAATGGTATATATCCCCCTGGTTTTGTTAAGCTTGCTAACTGACAACAAATTATACTTGAAAGATGGCACCAATAGCACATCATCCAAGATCAGACCACTATCCAGAGACACTGTTCCCATGGTGTGAACCATCCAAGAATTGCCATCAGGAAGTAAGATCTGAAGAGGTGTAGAGAGATTTCTACACCCAGTTAACAAATGAGAATGTGCAGTCATGTGATCAGTGGCACCACTGTCCACAATCCATTCACCACACACTCCAGAAAAAGGTTTCGAGATCAATTGAGAATTACCTGCAAAATACATGGTGGACATGGTTGGCTTGATCACTGTCATGGCCCTACTTTCCTTCTTGAAAGCATGCATAACTTGTTGATAGGCTGAAGTGAAAGTATTCATTGCATCTGTCATTCTTTGATCCATATGTCCCTGCTCATTTCCTGGAAAATTTTCCAAAGGATTCTCAGCAGTCATATTTCCATCAGTCTCAACTTGTGCAACAACTCTCACACTGCGTTTGCCTCGTTTTCCTTTGTACCAATCCGGATAACCAATAAGTTCAAAACATTGATCCTGTGTGTGACCTTCTTCTTTGCAATGAGTACACACACGCCTTTCACCTTTGACTTTCCTATCCCTTTTGTATCCACTCTGTCCACTTGAACCTTCTTGTGGATTGTAATTTCTGCTATGGTTAGCAAGAAAGGCTGCCTGACCTAGGGTGTCATTCCTAGTAATCTGTTTTTGCTTCTCCACTTGTAACACTATGTGATAAACCTTATTGACTAGTGGAAGAGGTTCGACAGTCAATATTTGGCTTTTGATTGATTCATACTCACTGTTGAGTTTCGTTAGGAAATCCATAACTTTTGACTAATTATCCATTGCAACAACTCTAGCAAGTATATTGCATCTACACTGATTAATTCCTCCACAATCACAGGTTGGATAGCCAATCAGATTACCTAATTCATCCCAAATATGCTTTAATTTGACAAAATAAGCAGTAACAGTTAGGCTTCCCTGGCATACCTGAGATAGTTCCTGCTTAAGTTGATAGATCAACGGTCCACTGCTCTGATGATACCTCTCATGAATCTCAAGCCAAAGATCTCTAGCAGAGGCAGATTGAACAAAAGTAGAGGCGATTTCTCGCGTCATAGTGTTCATAATCCAGCAGGTAACCATGCGATCGCATTTGTGCCAGCGTCCATAGTTGGATGAAGAAGATCCGTCAAATGCGATCGCATTTGAGCGATCGCATGTGGAGTTGTCGGCTTAGGCTTTCACTGGATGCGAAGATGAAGAAAAGATCACACTAGAAATCACCATTCCAGGTGAATCCGAATTTCCAAGCATCAGAGGATCGCTCTGCAAAGCAATCATTCTTTGTTCTCGCATATTTTCATCCTCAACAGCCATAATCACAGAGTCCTGGCTTCAAAAAAGAAGAAGAAAAGTTGCGATCGATAATGCGGAAGCTTTGTAAAGTAGAAGAAGCAAACCTGAAACAGAAAACAATTTTGATTTGCTTCTGAGGAGATCGAAACTCAATGAACAGTTTCCAATCGCTCTGATACCATATGGAAACTCAAGAATCGATCAAAGTAATCAATAGAGAAGAACAACCAGTATAGTTGCTTATTGATTCATAGATGAGTAATGTGTTTGAATAAGAACAACAGTGTATTGCACTATGAGCCTAACAAACTCATACACAAAAACTTACTACTAAAAGTAATGAGTAACAAACTAATATAGTCCACCGACACATCTTTGGTTTTGATCACCAGTAAGATTCCGCCACATCAGCACCAGGGCCCCACGCCTTGACTCAGCTCCGGTCCTGGTGAGTGTTGGTTCGCTTGCTGGTGCAATTGTGAGACAGAGAGGTCCACCGTGGCAGATCCATTATTCAATTGAAGATGGTTAAGGTGATTCACCAACAAGAGACGATACAATCGAACAAATTGAATGAATAACATAGATTATTATCCTCCGATAATGGATGCAATTAGTTAGGCAAGAAAAGGGATGAGGCATTAGCAGGGATTGATGAAGGATGGAGGCCTAATGCTTGTAGCACGTGTTGGTCCGTTCTTGACGATGACAACGGTGTCCATACCCCAACTCGCATGCCTCTCCAAATGACAGTGCATGAACCACACCCCTGGATTGTCAGCTTTGAACCTGATTGCAGTCCAACCATTCATGGGCACTCCAATCGTATTCACCTCAACCGGATCCTTCAAATTATATCCTTTAGGATCAACACTCTCATTGAAATTCCCAAGCCCCATACCCACTTGGTAGAAGCTATATCCATGCAAGTGCATGGGGTGATTCTCCGCGGCATTCAAAACATTGGTCCCTTGGAAAACAATCTCCATGTTGGTTCCATACTCCACAACCATCACCCTAGTCCCATTCAAATCCGACATGGTGAAGTTATCTGACATGGGCGACATGGTGTAGTTGAACTCGAAAGGCGGATTGTCAGGGAAATCAGTCTTGAACACGTTATTAAGCCCCTTCCAATACGCCTGTAAGACGTCGGTTTTAGGGTTGTCGAAGGTGACGTTGTTAAGACTCCCCGAGAGACGGTTGTTGTTGGGACCGGAGCAGTTGGCTCCGGTTTCGCAAGGTATGGTTCCCACCGCGATTGTCATGATGATCCGTCGATCGACCTTCTTGGGGACATCGACGTCGTTTAGGGCACGAAAGCGACGTGCGAAGGCTAGGGCACGGGCGCTGTCGTTGAATCTCGGGAGGGTGGGGAAAGATGGTCGTGCTGATGAAGGGAGGGGACGTGCGTATTGAACGAGGGCGGTGGTGGTGGCGTTGGAGTATATGAGCTCGCCGAATGCTCGAGACGCCATGTAGTAGTCCTTGTTGGGTTTCTGGTTCGCCACAAGGAGAACGTCCATGGTTTGCCCTGGAGTGATCATGATGTAGTTGGCCGAGATGGGTTTGACGTAGGCGGCGTCGATTCCAACCACTAGTAGCTTGTGCTTCGCCACCATGAAGAACATCTCTTCGTTCATCACCGAGTTTATGATGCGGAGAAGGTACGTTTTCCCGTATTCCACCGTCATTTTAAACATGTCTGCATGCATCACACGTACGTACTTTAGTAATTAGGTCTTTAATGATAATCGGAACCTAATTAAGTTTGATAATAAGGTACCCTTGGTGGAGCATGGCATGGTGTCCCCGGGTTGCCCGTTGATGGTAAAAGCATCAGATTTGTTGACTTCTCCCCCACTTGCCAAAGCATCTGTAATGATTTGCATCACATCTCCCTTGTACCATGAAGCTGCATATATGCATCATGATTAGTATATAATGCAAACACAACGTACAATTAATAATAGATTACATTACATTACATACCAAGAATGATTGGGATCTCTGCATGAGGCTGTCTGGGATATAATGGATAGTGTTTTCCCAACTTAGGGTAGACAAAGATTGGACCATGGACGGTGGCGCGAGACCAGTCGCTATGAGCGTGCCACCAAAGGGTTCCTTCTTCTTCCGAGAGTATGATCTCGTAAGTGAAGTTAGCCCCTGACTTAATAGGACATTGTACAACGTATTCTGGTCCATCTGACCATGGGTTCCTTGGTTGCTTTACTCCGTGCCTGCAGATTCATTCATCATTAATACGTGCACATGCACTTAATTAATTGGGTGTATTTTTATGAGAGAACATTTCAATGAGATGGAGCAGAACCTGGATTATGTTTTTAAAATCAGATTAATTAGTTTTCCATGTGGCCACGTCTAGACATTAATGATTAATTAATTTTCTACGGTCTAACAACTCTGTTAATAATGAAGCTGGATTACCCTAAACTTACGCATTCAATATAATTTATTTACCAGTGAATGGTGACTCCATACGGACCCTGATTATGTACGTTGACTTTAATACGTTCTCCTTTGTGGAGAGATAGAGCTGGCCCTGGAAACATTCCGTTCATAGTTAAGATGTTCTTAGTGCTGCACAACCTCGTGTATGAACTTTCTTTAACCTGTACGTTAATTCATTTGTATAAGTCGATCTCCTTAATTAACAACCCACAACCCTTCTCTGTGCACTCGATCTTATATTTTGTAACAACGTAATCAAGTATGCTTTTACAGAAATCGTATATATATACATGAATTACTTTTAGCAAAATAATTAATACGAAACTCACTTATTAGATCTAAACTTTTCAACTTTCCATCATATTAAGAAATCTAAGATTAGATTCAAAAGCTACAACGTAATATCATACTTCAAATGGACTCCGTAGTAAATATGGTGGAAAACGGCACAGTGAAATACCACCGACAACTTTTTAAATAAAAAAGAGAGGCTAAAATGACATTTTTTAATGGTAATATTTTGTGTATTAATTTGATCATATAATGTGAATTAGGTTTCTCGTAATCACTTGCAAATGAACTTGTAAAAAGAGAGGTTAAAATGACATTATCGTTCGTCTACCGATAATGAATTGCTTTGAAAATTGAATTTGCATGGGTTGCATTGATCCGGATACGTGGTAGTCAGTATGACTGTTCTGTTATAAATCAATACAAATACGTACACATATTTTAGATCCGCCTTCTTGAACAAAATATACGTACATGATCACATGCAATAAATATGTACATCAATCTTACGTAATTACAAAAGCATAGATAGCAAAAAAACAAACCGATATATAGGATATATACTCATAATTAAGTAATTGAATATACTTACCACCCAATTTAATGTACGGACCTCCCTATGAGCTATGCATAGAGCAAACACGTTCACCAAAACCAAACCTAAAACCTTAAGACTATTTGACCTCATTTCGATCTGTAGAGCTAGCTTAGCTAGATGCTTTTGTAGATCTAATGTCTTCCGGAGAACCCCTCTTTATAGTAACAATTAGATCAAGTCATATAACACCTTTTCATTAATATTTTAATTGTAATAATTGGCTAATTTCATACGATAAGCTGTATATGGGACAATAATTATATTGACATGGTTTGCATGCATATATAATCATTCCAGTATATTATTATGGAGTTCATAGAGCTGTCATGCACGCATTCAAACAAGTCAATCGCGATACGTACAATTAGGTATATTAATATCTAAATAACCGTCACCTTCACATGCAATAAATACAAAATATACGTACATGATCACATGCAATACATACCGATTATAATCGGTATTATGTAAGAAATCCTCTTCCCACTGCGTTAGTCTCTGTCAAAAAATATCTTGAATTAAGGCAAGAGAAAAGTACAAGCATTGAAAATGATGAAAATGAAATAATAAATTAATCCATTAGCCAATAAGAGAAGGGTTTATAATTTACATCAGTCAATCAAAATGCAGTATTAAGAGCACACGGATCACCATCTTTTTACCCCAATAATTTCCTAAACTACCCATGAACTCTAAACCAATAAGAATGTTGTAATTTACAAACAAAGCACTTGTTCACTGCCACTTAAAACCACCATTACAGCTCAAAACAAAGCATTACAAAGAGAGAAAAAAAAAGAGAAATACAGAGAGAATAACAGAGCATCACTGCTCAGTGGACATGCCTTCAGCTTTCGACTTAAATGAGGTGTCATTCCTGGATGATGAGGGCTTCAGTGATGCAGAAATGGGAGAAAACGACACCCAGTCAGAGGAGCCATTTGGGGACATGGAAGGTGACATACCTTTTGATCTGAACTTCGAGCCAAGCCATCATCATCAGCCAGAAAATGAGCCTCCAACAGAGAACAATTTGCATCCCCAGGCATTGCCCACCAAGCTCAGCACAGAGAGAACAATGGAGATCTTGAATGCTATGCTTCAGAAATCAGCAGCGGGAAAGCTTCCATATGGCACCATCAATGAAACTGCACAACAATTTAATCTGTCAAGGAGAACAATTGGAAGGATATGGAAAGAAGCACGAAGGGAACTACTCAACCATGGCAAATACAATGTGAGTACAAAATACCATAACTGTGGTAGGAAAAGAATTCAAGTAGAGCAAGAAGATATTGAAGCACTGAATATGGGTGACAGAACATGCATTAGAGATTTGGCAAGCAAGCTTGAAATTTCTAAGTCCACATGTCACAGATTGGTTAAGAAGGGGATCATGAGGCCACATTCAAATGCACTAAAGTCAGGTCTAAGTGAATACCATAAGGTGACCAGAATGCAGTGGGTGTTAAAGCTCCTAATAGGGGACACAACACATCAAAAGACAACATACTATCCTATGTTTGACTTTGTTCACATAGATGAGAAGTGGTTTTATCAGTCAAGGAAGGCACAAAGGTATTACTTGGGCAAGAATGAAAAAGGAAAATACAGAAGTGCAAGCTCAAGCAAATTCATCCCTAAGGTTATGTTCACAACAGCAGTAGCAAGACCAAGATTCAATGATCAAGGGGAATGCACATTTGATGGAAAGATTGGCATCTTTCCATTTACTTATACGGAGCCAGCAAAGAGGCATTGAAAAAACAGAGGCAAGGGGACACTTATCACAAAGCTCATACAGTCAGTCAACAAGACAGTGACAAGAAACATGTTGATTAATGACATTGTTCCAGCAATAATGTCAAAATGGCCAGATGATGAAGGTCACAAAACCATATTCATACAACAAGATAATGCCATACCTCACATCACTCAACAAGACACAGAATGGCAGCAAGTATACCAGCAAGAAGGGTTCACATTTATTTTAATACAACAACCAGCCAACAGTCCAGACCTTAACATTTTGGACCTAGGCTTCTTTAGGAGCATTCAGTCACTTATGCACAAGAAGATGCCCAAAAATACAGATGAAATGCTGAATGCAGTCAATGAAGCATTTTATGAGTTGGATCCACACACTCTAGGTAGTGTGTGGATGACTTTACAGTATGTGATGAATGAGATTTTACAGTGTAAGGGAGGTAATGATTATTACATTCCACATGTCAACAAAAAGAAGTTATCTCAGGCAGGAGTTCTACCAAGAGAAATCAGAGCACCAAGGCATGCAGTTTTACAAGCTTGGACATTAACTCATGCAACTCCAACAAATGAAGGGACAACAACTCAAGGAAATACAACTCAAGGGACAGAAGATCAGGAAAATGCAACTCAGTGGACAGAAGATCAGGAAAATGCAACTCAAGAGACAGCAACACAGGAGACAACTAATTAGGACACACTTGTTTAAGTTACAATCTTAAGTAATGATATAAGATTGTAAACTAAACATATTTTGTAAGCCTATTAAGAGCACACTGAATATTTTGTGTTTTGGTTATCATATTTTGTCTACAAATTGTCTCAGGTGTCCCCATCCCATCACTGATAGACATGCAAGTTCATAACTTAAACATTCCAGATAGGATCAAACAACATATATTAAAATCTGTGTTCCTATGGCAATCTTAAGTCAGTGATAAATAAGGGCTTGCATCTCAGCTTGTGCCTTAAAATAATCATCATAGATATCACAGATGTCCCCATTCCCTCATTGACACAAGCCCCTAAACACTAACCTAAACGTTCCAGATAGGCATCAATCAAACTTAATTAGTTGTGTTCCTAGGCAATTTTAAGTCAATCAAATGCACTCACATCTCAAGAATGTAAAAAAAGACTTCATCCTTGATAGAAAAATACCATGACATAACCCAAACAACTCTACAGATCACATGAGCAACTCAACAGAGAGTTACTCAACTCAACTCAACAGAGCAACTGAGCAACTCAACAGAGAGTTACTCAACTCAACTCAACTCAACAGATACTCAACTCAACAGATCAATTGATCAACTCAACAGAGAGTTACTCAACTCAACTCAACAGATTTCTCATGAACTCAACAGATTTCTCATGAACTCAACAGAGTTCTCAACAACTCAGCAGAATTCTCAACAACTGAACACATAATTAAATAGCAATATCCAAGTACCAATATCCAAATATCCAAATACCAATACTTAAATACCAGTACTTAAAACATAATGTCCAGAATACCAACAGTCCAAAAAATGTCCAAAACAGTCCAAAATATTTCCAAATTTACATAATCAGAGTCTTAACTCCACGAAGGGATAGAGAAACTTAGCTAGATAGTGGTGGAGTGAGAAGGGTTGCCAGGGATGATCACAAGCTCTGGGGCTTCCATCTCCGGCGTTCCTGAGGACTCTACCATATCAGCATCAGCAGCATCATCATCAGGGAGCACAAGGACTGGCACGGGCTCAGGTGAAGGCGTGTCAGAGATCACAATGATCTCCCGGGGACGAGAGATAGCCTCATTATCCGACAGAGACTCCGACTGCGCCGGCGACCTTTGCAAATCCATTGAAACTTTCTCCGGCTCCCACCATTTGTCAACGGTGCGAGTTCTTTGCCGGCGTATGGGACTGAAAGTGTGCCTCCCGTCGCAAAAACCACCCCTTTCGCAACGGGGGGGAAGTGAGCACCCGGGGACAGGTGTAGATAAGCTAGCGTCGCCGGTCACCGTCTTCGCCGTCGACTCAACCTCCTCCTCGGTCTCCTCCTCCGTCGGGTTCGGATTGTTATTGAAGAAACTCGGGGTAGACGATGGCTCCTCTTCCGATGGGAGTTTGAAATTCCTCTCATACGAAGGAGGAGAAATGCTCTGAGTGAAGGACTAGGAGGGACGAGAATCAGTCGACATCACCGGAGGAGAGAAAGAGGAGGAGAGGGAGTCGGCGGGAATAGGTTTAGGGTTTGAGAGAAAGAGGAGGAGAGCGGCGAGAGAGTGAATCAGATGGGAGAGTGAGGGATTAGGTTTAGGGAATGAAAAGATATATAGGGGGGAGTTTGGGTTGGGCTCTGGTTTTGGGCTGGGTAAGGGTTAATTGGGTTTAATTAGGAAAACATGATTAAGAGCGTTAATCTGGGTTTAAAAAATATTTATGGGTTGTTTGAGAATTTTTTATGTTAAGTTTAGATTTAGATTAGGTGAAAACTTTTAGAAATTTAATGGGTTTGAAGGTAGTTGATGATAGTAATGGTGAAAATGTAGTTGGAGAAGATGATGTAGATGGTTGATTTGATTGATAAAGTAGTGTTAGGATATGAATAAAATAATTTGAGTAAGGGTATAATAAGAAGAAGTTTATATTCAAAAATAGAAATGAGACTAACATTTCGGGACGTCCGGAATAGAAAATGGGACTAACAAAATGGGACGGATGGAGTATATAATACCGATTATATTATAAAAGGATTGACAATTTGACATTTTAATTCCCCGAGTTGTTGTGACAGCCCAGCTACGCACAGTCGGTTGACAATGATTTTGCATATGATACTGCAGTCTGCAGCACGATTAACACTTTATATGTACATATAAATACAAGGTTATAATATTAGTAATAAGTTTTCAAACATGAAAACGCAAATTCCGGCCTCCTACTAGTTATCCGTTCTTTGGTCAAAACTATTGAATCATATGAATGGTATTTTAACCTAGTGGAAAGAAAATAGTTGTCTCTCCCACTGAAATTGATTTGAGTCTTGGTATCAACTTCAATAATTGGGGTTTGCGTTGGAATGACAGTTTTATGTATTTTAACCTAGTGGAAAGAAAATAGTTGTCTCTCCCACTGAAATTGATTTGAGTCTTGGTATCAACTTCAATAATTGGGGTTTGCGTTGGAATGACAGTTTTATGAAATTCCTCCCCCACCCCAGTTTTAACTAGACCGACCCGTAAAAAGCTGATCCAATCAGATCCAATTCGACCTGAAAACTCATGAAATCCATTGGCTTTAAATCCGAGCCGATCCGAGACCCGTCTGGGCGTCATAAGGTATGTAATTTTTTGACACTGTCTGGGCGTCATGCGGTATGTAATTTTGAAACCCGGTTTAATTTTGGAAAATGAATAGGGATTTGATTATTAGTAATAATGAAATAATTTTTAGTAATTATTATTAATTAGAAAATAATTTTTAGAAATTATTAACAATTAAATCATAAATAGTTATTTTATAATTTTTAATAATTTTTAAAAATTATTAGTAATTATGATCTGTTAATAAGTTCTATTATTTGTTAGTAAATATGAATTAAATACTAGAAATTATTAACAACTATTACTAATTATAATTTATAAACTATTAACAATTAAATCATAAAAATTATGATTTACTTGTTAATAGTTTGTGGGCATAGAGAATTGAATTTATATTGTTAATAATTTCTACGGATTTCTATTATTAGTATGAATTAATCTTTAGTTAGATGTTAGGAATTTAGTTTTGAAGTTAGAAATCTTTATCGAATATTTAGTATGAATTATTCATACTAAAAATGTAAACATATGTAGACTCTACGGGCTGTCATGGATGATACTGACTATACACAACCTGCACCAGTAGCCGAACGACCTCCACGTCTTCTACATCTTTCAGCTGATATTCGTCGGTTGCATGAGTTGGTTGACGCCGATACGACAACCGATAGTTCTCCCCCTCTCATCCTAGTCCAGCTCGAGAGGGTGATTATGATCAGGAGAAGACAGCTCAACAGGCACATCAGATAGTTGTGAAGCATATGGAGATTGATGAGCAGAGAGAGTATAAGTAGACACCAGATTTGGTTGCCGATGATTTTGCGCCAGGTCGATATTTAGAGTCATTCTCGCCCATACACAATGTTCTAAAAAACGCTATACGGAAACAGTACGGTGAAGGAGAGTCCAACGTATATACGGCTGAACGGCCTTCTAAACGGTTTTGGTACGGTTTAAATTAAAATTACTTATTTCTAACTAAAAATCATAGGTCATGTCGTTCAAACTATTGAGATTTAAACTATATGGATGTAGGCTCTGTTTGGATGGCTTCTTCATGAATCATGATTTATATGTCTTCTTTTATATATTATACTTTAATTAGTATTGTTTCCAAACTCTGTTCCGATGTCATTTTTAATACTCCCTCCGTCCCATTATATAAGCCCCATTTCATTTTCTATCACTATTCATAATCCGAGAGAATCTTCTCGATTTCTTCCAATTTACAAACAAAAATATAGTCATATGGGGTCTTGTTTGATTCGTCTTTACAAGTACTACAACAATTTCAAAATTTTATAATTTTTACTAATACGTAACTAGAGATATTGACAAAACAAAACGTGCATCGGCATCCGTGCGGGGATGAAATGGAGCTTAATCAGCTTATATAATGGGATAGAGGGAGTATATAATAGGCAAAGTTAATAACCATGCACATGTTAAACAAACAATCCATCCTTTCAAAAGTTAAAATAATACTCCAAGCATTAAGAAAGCAGTTAAACACATTAACCTGAGAAATGAATGATGATGTGTCAATTATGTTTTTGATTTGACCCTACAAAATGGCCATTTGCAGCGGAATGAATGAAATGGGATTTAGGGTTTATTTGGGGGAAAGTTTAGGGACGAAAGCTTGTTAAACTGTTAGTAATGTTTGGGTTTAAATTTAATAAATTAAATTGATCAATATATATAATCAACGATTTGTGAATGAAGCATGAAGTCGGGTGTGCTACTGTGCTTATCAGTATTTGCTCAATAGTGGATAAACGGACTCAAAGTTTTCAATTTCCGAAGATGGTGAGTGAATCGTCGGAGGACTCGGCATAGATGGATTAGACGTTGTAGGAGATGGGGCCTGGAATAATTCCGACGTAGGGCCTGGAAGAGACAGATGGATCCGTTGGAGGATTTGTAAGCGAGGAGAGCTTGAAATCCGGGCATGGAGGGTGAAGAATGGTTTTGTTTGGGATTTTGAATTTATGGAATTTGTAGGTTTTGGGAGGAGTGAAGATTAGGAAGAGGAAGATTCCCACATCGAAATCTTTCTAAAATATTTCAATAGAAGAGGTGTATATAAAGACAAGAAATAGTAGAAAATTTTGACCGATTTTTAGTATTAATCGGACCGTCCAGCCCAAAAAACGGGTTGTCTAACCGAGTTTTACCCGATTTTTAGATGATGAGGACCTTCCCTCAGGACATGTTTTCCCCGGCTCGGGGAGGCAATGAAGGACATTCGTCGTCCACATGCGCCTCACCTATTAAACTGCTATGAGACGCATATTTCGAAGGTGATATGGTCGCGTGGTCCTCTTCCAAATCCCCCTCCCGATGTACCATTGGTGCCTCCAGTTCAAAGGAGGAGACGTGTTGGCCCGAGTGCAGATGAGGGCGATGTAGATCAGGACGTTGCGCAGGGCAAAGGTTGAGGTCGAGGTTGAGGCAGAGTAGGAGGCAGAGGTCGAGGTCGAGGTCAGGAGGTTGCTGGTGAGGACGCTGATGTCAGTGATGCTGGTGAGGAGATTGCTGCTCAGGGGAGGGGTGATGCTGGAAGGAGGCAAATACGACGTGTAGGAGATGTTGATGGTCCTCAGAATGCTCTAAAGATATATTTCTGATCTGCAGAATGCTCTCAGTTTGAGCATCATATTTCAACAAAGAGGGTACATGGTTCAGGCTTGCAGAGCGCTTTGGATTGATAGACCTTTTGATGACTCATGCGTCGGAGTAGGATCGCAATAGGCTAGGATATGAGCACGGGACGTCGAAAAGACGTCAACAGGAAGCAATCGACGACGGAATGCTCGATCGGTGGTGGAGAGGCTGGCGGCGGTCGCTAGCTGGCGGTGGCAGCAAGGATGGTGACCGAGAGAGAGATGGGCGGCGACGATGGTTAGGGCAGCGACGTGGGGTAACTCAAACCGAAGAGAACGACAACGTTGAGGAATCCACCCCTCGGTCTCGATCGACTTGATGGAGTTCTTCGAATCCACGAAGAACTCCAACAAGGTTTGAATCCGCCTTGCTCGAATCCACGAACAAGTTGAAATTGGGTTGATCTAGAGCTATCGGACACACCAACTACTCCTTTTCACAATTGAATTGAAAATGAATCCACACAATCAATCCAATCAAAACTACAACTAGAGTTCTACAAGCTAAAGCTAAAACAATCAAACGTATCAATTCTTCGGCAAATTCAATCTAAACTGAAACCCTAGAGAACCTTAAGTATTTATACTGCTAAAAAAGAGATGCTGAAAATGGAATTGTCCAACACACAAGCCCCTTGAGCTGAAATCCTCTTCATGACCCATTGGCCTGTATTACTAACGAAATTGATTTGATTGTTCCAGTAACTCCCGACATCCAATGAACCTCATTTTTGGACACATGAAAGATATGTCCAAAAATGGGCCCAAACGGATAAATGGTTCGTCCGAACGAGCTGTTTCAATTTCTGACCTTGTAGAAGTCATAGCTTGATCATCGTTTGTCCGTTGGGGTTCTACTTTGGAGAGAAAGTCATTTGGTCCTGGGTCCCAAACATAAATTGAAATGAGCCCAATTGGCCAATCTAAATCGCTTAGTGTGCATTTAGCCCAAAAAAACATGTACAATTAGACGCAATTTATTTATATAACTACGGTTATTTCTAACATATGCTCTAAGGACAAATACTAAATTTACTTGTAATGAAAACTGTTTTCCTACACAAAAAGAATACAAACCCATTACAACAAAAATATAACTCATAATTTGGATATCTTACATTAATTTTTCATTATAAATTATTTATCCTATACTCTTAAAAAAATCGATATAACTATTACTCCCTCTGTCCCTTTATGTTAGTCCCGTTTTCTTTTTGGGCGTCCCCTAAAGTTAGTCTCATTTCCATTTTTATTCATTAAATTTTGCACATAATACTCTTACTTTATTTATTTTATTCATATTTTAACAACACTTTATCAATTAAATTAACTTTTTTCATCTAATAAATTTAACGTGTAATTATTTACAATTTTGTTTTGATTAGACTTGCCTTAATCCAAACGCAAAGAACAAAATGAGACTAACTTAAAGAGACAGAGGGAATATATCCGGTTAAATATTCTCTTAATTCATAAATGGTCATTTAGTACGTCACCTTTGAAGGTTATGAGATACAATAATATGTGAAGCGCTCAAACAAGATTATAAATTGTATTTTGAAACTATCAGAACTCAAAATATTCATAAAATATATAAATTAAATATACATGGACAACATTTCCATCCACATATAATTGGATTAATGTCCCAACTGTATATATTGCCGGATCCCTGATGAAGATATGAAAGCTTCGTAATACTTACTGATCTGGCAAATGTAGAATGATTGATCTGGCAATATATACGGATTTCGTGTTCATCACCTATGGACGGTAGAATTCAATCTCATTTGCGCCAATGTTGACGGCACCGGGAAAAAAATAATATGTCGTTTTTATTAGAATTTTAATCTTAGAAAAAATAACTATTCCCTCTCTTTCCTTATATAGTTCATGTTTCATATGTTTTATATTACTTGCATTATAACATATTTTGTGACATAATTTCTAAGATATAAGAACAAATATAGTTATATAGGGCTTTGTTTAAATTGTCTTGATAAGTAATTTAACATATCAAAATTTTAAATTTTTTTTATTAACATATAGTTAGAGATATTGACGATACAAAACGTGTCTCGAGATATGTAAAAAAGGGAAATTGTATTATGGGACCGAGAAAGTATATGTTTTATTGTTGTGAGAACTCTACCGAACCTTATAAATGTAATGATCAATTTAAACGAAAAATCATAAGATCTTTTTTGTGTAACGAAAGAAAAAGTTACTTTTCAATGGGGGTGAGTTAATTTGCCATGGCGGACGGTGGAAGAACTTTAGCGATGCTTTGTGATTGGTTTGCCCCAGAGAATATGGTAGGATCCTAAACCTTTTTCTGCATGCTGATGTATTTGAAACTCTTCTCATTTAAAAAGCGCGCTAATTACTCATAGAAGCTTCTCAAGGTGAAAAATCCTCATTGTAGTTTTTTTTTGTTCGATAAGGGAGGTGACACTAGCGCACTCCAACATAAATGATGGCTGAATTAAAAAAGTGGGACATCCGAACCATTACAATCCGTCACATCATCCAAAATATGATAACCAAGACAAAGATCCAAGGCTAAGAGGCTAGGCGATCCACACCACGGTTATCCCCATTGTTCAAAATTTATAAAACGATACCGATCCCATGTAAGGATCGGAAGTAGGATCGTACAGGTTCGTATAAGATCAGACAGGATCGTAAGATCCTATGATCAGGATCGCAAATGCAAGATCCACCTCCTTTTTACTGATTTTATTGACTGAAATGTTTCTGTAAGTGAATTTTTCTTAAACTAAAATTATTTTTCAATGCTATTTAGGTGCATACAAAGAAGAGAAATATTTTAAACGCACAAAAGATGAATGATTTGCAATGTAAACGTTAAACTGCAGCAAAAACAATAAAAGAGAAATCGTTTACACACCCTAATGTTATTTTTCAATAGTATTCGTAACGTACAACCTTAAACTGAAGAAAAAACAACAAATTTATTTCAATGACATTCTCTCTTAGTTTTTCGAGAATGTCGAGCAACTTGTAATCAATGACGACGACAATAATGGTATAACAGTTTGTGTTGCTTCTAGTGAGCTTAATGATTCCCGAAACATAAAAACATAGCTTGTAGAAGGTAATGGCAATGGATTGACTTGACGGTGATCATTCAGGTCACGAATATGATGATGAGCTTGTTGATGACATGAACTTTGACGAAGATTAATTTTGTTGGTTTAATGATTATTTAGATTGATGACTGGAATTTGTAATACTTAGAAACAATATATTTCTTGATTTTGAAAAATTGTAAACTTTAACTAATCCTCATACAATCATTTTAGGGGTTTTTGCAGGAAACCACCCGTTATTTGTCGAAATTTGCAGGTAACCACCCGTTATAAACGTATTTATTCTAAACCACCCAAATTCTGTACTTTTCTTACAATTCACCACCCGTAAACAGTTTCCGTCCAAGTTGTCGTTTGAGTCTGTGAAATGACCATTATACCCCTTATATTTTAACGAAATGAACAGCAAAAATGTCAAAGTAATATCCGATGAATCTGACGAGAATTTGTAAGAGATTTTCAATTTCTCGTTTGAGTCTTCAATTTATCTTTAAGTTAAAAAATTAGGGCTTAGTCGTTAACATTAGGCTTAGTCGAAGTCGAAGAGAGATTTGGAAACCTGCGTCGATTGGCGATTGGAGATTGATCAAAGAGAGTTCTGAGTCGAAGATCGAAGCTTTCCTATCAGGAATCGAAGATCGAAGTTGTCCTCGCTGGAGTCGTGGTAAGTCTTCAATTAGGGAATGAATTAGGGTTTTGATTCGAATCCGTAATTCGATTCGAATTAGGAATTCGATTCAAATTAGGGTTTTGATTCGAATTAGGAATTCGATTCGAATTAGGGATTGGATTCGAATTAGGGATTGGATTCGAATTAGGGTTTTGATTCGAATTAGGGATTTATTATGAATTATGGATTGGATTCGAATTAGGGATTTATGTCATCTCATAATGTGCAGGATCATGTTATGTCAATCTCAATCCCAATCCTATTCGTCAAACAATGGTAGCATATTTTGTCATTGCAATTTGAGGCCTGTAATTCTTACATCTTACACTGTAAAGAATTATGGAAGGAAATTTTTAAGATGTCCATCAAGATGCTGCAAATTTTTTCAATGGATTGATGCTCCATTGGAGCCGAATGTGAGTGAGATAATCCAGAAATTGGAAGAGAAGAATTTGCAGCTCAAAGCAACTGTGAAGGCCAAAGATAAGCAGATTGGGAGGCTGTGGTTGCTTGTTTTTGTATTGGTTGCTGAGATTGTGTTTTTTAGGTTTTATAAGTAGAACTATGGTATGTTGTATGAATCTTATGTCTAAGTTTTATCTTAGCATCTTTGAGACACTTTGGTATGTAACAGATTGTCTTCTATGTAAGTTTTATCTAAGTTTTATCTAAGGTTGAATGTATCAGATTTTATTTGTTGAATATTGGTTACAAAATGTTCCATTGGTTGCATGAAACGGTGGCTTGTTAATGGACATCAGTAACTGCAGGTAATGTGCTCTTTTATGAGATTTGAATGGAATGCAATTTTATGAGAAGAATTGGAGAGATGTGAAGACAGTGCATTGACATTAGGAAACTAACATTAACTTAACATTGACATCAGGAAATGAAACAGAAATTCAACAAAAACAGAAATAAAACACTAGGAAATAAGACACCAGGGACACCTGGAAACTTAACCAAGAGACAAAGACGAGACCAAAGTTCAAACAAAATAGACAGTTAATTGAGCTTTGAAGATGATGACTTCGTAGGTGGGTTTTCCAACTATCTCCTCCATTTGAAAGAGGCAAACATCTTCTATTTCTATGTCATTGTCTTGAACAAAGTCTCTCCATCCTTTGTCAAACTTGAATTTGTTCCCACTGAATTTGAGTACTACTTTCCAAGTTGTTTCACCAATGAAAAGTGTAATCTCTTCATCTATGAAAGGCCTCAAATTGTTGTTTGCATACTCGAAAGGAATAATCTTTTAATAAGCAAGTTTATGTATATTAGTCATTAGAATAACATGCCCAAAACACAAGAATAAGACAGTACTTACCATTCTGCAATCTTTTTGAACAAATGAAGCTTTCATTTCCACATAAAAGCTTAATTTGGTTGGATTAGGGTAGTTTTGAGCTTTCTCTAAGCGAGTTTCCTGGTTGCATTCCTTACACTCTTCACATTTGCATTGGTTGTAGTCTTCACTGTCAGAGATGTCTGTTAGATCAATGACGTGATTTGCCATGGAAGAAATGCAAGGAAAGGAATTGATGGAAGCTTGGTTGTGATGGAAAATGTGCAGAGAAATAGAGCTATTTATGCTTGAAATGTACAGGCGGTTTAGGGAAGAATTGATGACAGGGGTAGGTGAAAATTGACCAAAATTAAATGTGGTCATGGTCAATGGTAAAACTGTGCAGTAAAGAGGCTGAAAAACTGTGCAATTTGTGCATCAATGGTACCAAAAACCTGTGCAGAATGACAGTGTCATTTTCAAAATAAACCTGTGCTAAAACCTGTTTCCATCTTTCCCTTTAAATTGTCTGTTTTGCTTAATGTTATTTGCTTCATGTTGTTCTGTGGTATGAAAGTTTCCTTTGTTTTCAATGCAAAATTCCTTTGTTTCCTATGTTATCAATGTCAATGGAAGAATCAGAAAGTCATGACATAAATCAACACCTAAGGAATAAAACGTTAATACACCAGTTGTATTCACATAAGCAAACCAAAAGGACCTAGCAAAATAGATAGCAGTGTTCAAGTGGTAGCAATGTATTCCACATATTTCACCTAAGCATACCAACACATAGACAATAGTCTGACATAAATCAACACTGAAATATTTTCCAAACAAAGATAACTAAGAAAAGGTCATTTTTTCCCACGTGAGCTTGATCTTGTTGATGTGCCAACCTGTGACCTTGTTATAGTTCCAGACCTGGATGCAAGACTGCTAGACTTCTTAGAACTTCTCGGAGGATGGAACTTTCTAGCAGTGGTAGGTCTTACAACATGAGCCTGTGATAAACAAGTAGGACTGACTGAGTAACAATGAAATAATTAGGAATCATAGCAAAGGAATGAGTAACCTGTGATAAGCAAATATCAAAATGGCACTCACATTATTAGAAGCTGGTGCTTGGGATGACTGAGTAGATGGAGGCTGTGTCATCTCTTGGAGAATGAGTGCATCCTGCCAAAATAAAATGAAGTAATGGTCAACCAAAACAATGAAGTATTGGGAACCATAGTAAGCAATGAAATTACCACATCATAATCTTCAACATTTCCCATCTGCACTGTTTCATCAGGGACTGGAGTTGCTCTTGCAGGTGATGCTGGATCTGGCCTCACCTATAACAAAAACAAATCCCTCCAGTGTGTTAAGAAACATTATACATTCAAAAATTTATGAAATAATCCCAGATCAACCAACATTACCTGCTTCCTGGTGTACTTTCTTTTCCTTGGATTAACAGGCATGACATTATTACTTGGTGGTCTTCCTCCAGTGTTTCTAGCCCTAGGAATCTCAGTTGAAGGTGGTTTAGGTGGGTTTTTACAAGTCTTCCTGATGTGGCCTTCTTCTCCACAATTACCACACTTGTTTTTCCTAGTCCTTAATCTTGTCTGTTTTCCAGTCTCTCCAGGTTCTTTGTTTCTGGATTTCTTGGGCCTTCCAGCTTGTATGATTAGCTTAGGAGGTTGAAGTGGTGGGTAAACTGTCTTCTCCCATTGGTCTTGTCCAGGCATAGGATTCACAGATAAGTTGTATGTCTTCATGTAGGTCTCTTCTGTATAATAATGTGACACATAATCTTCAAGCTTGTGTCTCCTCTTTAAAATGCAGGAAATAGCATGTGTACAAGGCATGCCAGTTATGTCCCACATGTTGCATCCACAGCTCCTCCTAACCAGATCAACCACATATGTCTTTCCACCACAGTCCACTTCATAGCAATCTGCACCCCCATAGCATCTGCACCTATACAAACTATCAGTTCTAAGAGCATTCAGCCTCTTTGCAGCTTCTGGAGTTAGATATCCCTGGTGTGCATTCATTTTGGCTCTCTTGCTTATAAACATCTTCATGAGTTTTCTCCTAATCCACTCACACATACTAAGGATAGACATCTCTCTGGCAGGCAAGATACAACTGTTAAAAGACTCACATGAGTTGTTGAGTAGCATATCTGACTTCACATAATGCTTGAAACCATGTAGAGACCATGTACATGGGTCTTGTCTCATAAGGTAGTTATATGCCTTCTCATCCATGTCTTTTATCTTCTCCATTTCCATCTCAAAATCAGGTAGAGTGGCAGCCTTTGCAGCTGCACCAACAGAGTCTCTGTATGACTTCCCAGGCCACTGTTGGGCAAAGTTTTTTTGAAGATGTCTAACACATACACGTGTGTCAGCATTAGGAGCAACCAACTTCAATGCCTCAAGCAAACCCTGCAACATCAAATACATAATCAGTTATTATGTTCCTTTATTTTTAAAAATACCAAGAAAAATAAAAAGAATGATCATTTACCTTCTGCCTATCTGACATGAAAGTCAATGGCTCACCACCAATATCTCTTAGCAAATTTTCCAGGAACCAACACCATGTAGATTTGTTTTCTGACTCCACCACTGCAAAAGCAATTGGAAATATGTTTTCATTTCCATCTTGTGCAACTGCAGACAACACTTGTCCTGTATAAGCTCCCTTCAAATGACACCCATCTAGTCCTATAATTGGCCTACAACCTGCATTGAATCCCTCTTTGCAAGCTTGGAGACAAACATACATCCTCTGAAAGATAGGCTTCTCTGGATTCTCTGTATTCTGCTCAGGCCTTACAAACACTGTGCTTCCCTCATTGCACTTAATAATTATGGCTGCATAATCCCATACTCTTGCATATTGTTCAGGTGCAAAACCTTGTGTCAACATGATTGCCCTAAGTCTGGCTCTCCAAGCCTGGTGATAAGAAATGTTCACACTATGCTCCCTCTTTACTGTGAGGATAAACTGTCTGATCCTCCATTGTGGATCCTCTCTGTAATGCTCAAGATATCTCTTAGCAAGCCAAATAGCATCCATCTTGGTGTTCTTATCCTGCCAACCACACTGATGTTCAGGTTCCCAAGTCTTGAGTTGGAAACTTCCATCAGTTCCCATCCTCCTTGTTGTTGCTTTGAACCCACACAATGAAACTTTACACTTGCAATTTTTCCTACTATGTCTGAACCCACACTCACACTTATTCAAACAATAAGCTGAAACTTTAGACTTGTCATTATGCAAGTAATAGTAGTCAAAACCATTCTCCAAGGCATACTGTTTTAAAGCTTTTCTAAAAACTTCATTAGATGCAAATGTCATCTGTTTCTTGAGACATATCTTGTGCTTGAAATCAACTAAATGATTAAACTCTGGATACTTAGCTTTGGGAACCTTATCTTCATCAGAACTGGAGGTCACATAGGTGTCCTCATCAACTATGATGTCAAAGACATCTTCTCCATCATCTGCACCCACCTCAGTGTTGATATTGTCATCAAAGACATCCTTGTCTACATTTGCTTCAAAGGCAGCATTGTCCTCATCTGAATCCCCAAAGATATTCTTCTCATAAACCACATCATCATCATCCGAGGACTCCTCTCCTAACAGCTCAACATCATCATCTCCTGAGTCATCTTCAACATATGTGGTTTCAAAAGGGACTTGGAAAGGATTGCTGAAAGGGGCAAATCTGGTGGTAAATTGGCTTTCAGTGCCTAAGGGGGCTTGTGTAGCTCGAGAGGATACTTGGCTTTGGCTGAGATTGGGAGGTTGATCAATAATTGGGGATGAAATAGGGTTCTCAGCTGGGCCAACACTGATGGGCCTTCCATAGCTCCTTGATGGACTACCCATATTAGAAGGCTGGGCCATTACAGTTAATGGACTTAAATCTGCCCCATGAATGACATACACTTCCAAAGTATGATCATTCCCTACAGATGCACACCACTGCAATATATCATTGTCTCCTATGATCTGTTTGATCCCCCTTTGCAGTGGCATACCAGACCTTGCATACCATAGTTCCTTAACATCTTCAACTCCCACATCCTCCTTAATGAAATCCTCTAGTTCAATCTTAGAAATTAAATCAGGATCTACATTATCCTTCTTATAAATCTTATTTCCCCTATAAGACAATCTGTCTTGAGACATATTTGGACCCAAATAAAATGTCCCATCATAAAAGAACTTGATGCTAACACTCATCTAGAGCCATAAGACAAACAATAAACAATTAACATTTAATAACTATACATATCTATACTATAATAACTAAGGCATAGGATTTCCATGATTTGTTTATACTATATTGGCACATATATCGAAATTCATCATCCACATCATCTATCTACACATGCTTGAAAGCTAAAAAAAGATTCCAAAACAAAGAAATGGGACCATGATCACATGCTTCAAAGCTGCAAAAAATATTCCATATCCACTTACTTCCAAAGTATTGAATTCAAGTCAACAACCATTCAAACATCCATTCAATTGAAAAATCCAAAACAAAAACTAATTGAAACCAGCAAACCCTTAAATCATCTCATAACTGAACACTCCAAACCCTAATTCCCTAAAAAGAGAGACAGAGAGAGTGAGAGAGAGAATTACCTTCTGTTGAACACCCTTGGTTGTTCTACGTCTTGAATCGAAGCTCAAACCTCCAGAAATGGCCTCGTCTTCTCCCTCGATCGAAACCCCCAAATTCTGCCTTCTGAATACCTAGATCTCCGTCTTCAATACAAACCCGATATGATGCCTTCTCAAGCCTTAAACCTCCAACCTCAATCGCAACCCAGAAATTCCCCCTTTTGAAACCCTAAACCTCCATGCTCAATCTCAACCCAGAAATCAAACCAGAAAACCCTAAATCTTCTCCGTCAATCGCAAGCCCCTTTCTCACCCAAAATCGACAGATTCCGAGCTCGCACAACCTATCTCCCTTCGTAATCTCGACGAGATCGAACTCAATCGCCAAGAAATCGGATGAAACCCTAGATCCCCAAATCACTTCTCCCCGATAAGTTTGGTAAATTGTAAAAAGTCATTTTGAAATTAGGTTAAAAGTTTCAATCGTCAATTTCTCGCGATATAATGAAACCGGGTTGGGAATGGGTTGGCAAATCCGGTTATTTTGTTAAAATATAAGGGGTATAATGGTCATTTCACAGACTCAAACAACAACTTGGACAGAAACTGTTTACGGGTGGTGAATTGTAAGAAAAGTATAGAATTTGGGTGGTTTAGAATAAATACGTTTATAACGGGTGGTTACCTGCAAATTCGACAAATAGCGGGTGATTTCCTGCAAAAACCCCATCATTTTAACTATGTATGGCACTAATACCGATCGTACGTGAAAAAGTGTGTTTTTTGTAGTACTTTTACTAGAAAGTCATAGTCATATTTTATCATTTCCATCGCTCATTTATTGAAATAGTAGAATCTTACGATCCGATCCTACCCCTCCCCTCTCCGATCCAAAGTATGATCATGATCCTGACAACCATGGTTATCCCCCTTAAAATATAAAAATACGACAGTAGTATATGAACTAGTCCGTACTAAAGCTATGACATCTAAAAATTGGGTAATAGAGTGGATGATAGGTGGGGATAAACTTACAGAAAAAATCAATATCCAAAGCATAGTCGGCTTCCAAGAAGACATTGTGATGTCCTTTATCCCAATCAAGATGCAACCAAAAAAAGAACCCTCAACTTTACTTGAATAAATGAACAACACCTCACACTGGCAAGAAAACTCGATAGCCAGTTTCCTTATGGGTCTTGAATGAGACCCCTTGCTACAATGTACCCGAGTTCTTCCCTTATCGATCCGCCAATGATAATACCAAATTCTCTCTAGGACTTGCAATCACCAGACGAGCTTCCAAATGCTCTCTAGGACTTCCTTAAGAGGTGAGTCCATCAACCAAGGATCGGCCGCATCAACCACACTCTCGGAATGTGCCTCACTTATCAAGAAATCCATGAAACAATTCACCGCAAAAATTAGACCATGAACAAGGATCTTTTGACCTAGAGAAGTATGCTTAACTAGTTTTGAAAATCTCTCATCCCCCTCTTTTGTGTTGCCCACTTGTGTTCCTCTAGCTTTTGTTTTATAACCAACCATGGGCTTGTACATCCTCTATTTGAATTCTTACATGAAATAAAATTTCCAAAAAGTATCGGTCTAAAAACGAAAGGAGGCCCCATAGCCAACATTCCATCTGAGTCTCGACTTCCTCGCTTTCTCAAAAATCCATTTGATTCCTTTCCATGTATAGGAATATCTAGGGCCTCTATTCGTAGTAATATTAGCACCATGGGATGAGGCTTCGTACTTGGGCAAAACAAATCGCCCTCTAAAAAAGACTTGTCGAGTCATTACAAAAACGTCAACAACTCACTCGCCAACAATGTCATCCATAATACACCACTGTACTTTGTTCTGGGTTTCCCCTGACAAGATATGAGCGCCATTGTAAACATAAATGGGCTTAAGACCGACCCATGGTGCTGCAAACCAAAGTCGACCAAAAATACTCGTTGTCTCCTACTAGGGTACTCCTAGTCAGAACTCCCTTGTACATGTCCTTCAGCAACCGGTACGATCCAGATACATGCTTACTCTCTAGGCATTTCCACAAAAACTCTCTCGGTATTCTATTGTATGCCTTTTCCTAGTCGATAATACCATGTGCAAATCCTTCTTTCTATCCCGATATACCTCTATCATCCTCCTCAATAATTGGATGGCCTCTATAATTGACCTCCCTGAGTCCATGACATGAACCCGAATTGATTCTCCAACTCACAAACAAGTTGTCTCAATCAACCATCTATATAACTTCATTGTATGTCTTAGAAGTTTGATACCTCTATAGTCATTACATTGTATCTTATCTCCTGTGTTCCTAAAATCTGGAACAAGCTTTCTAAGTCTCCATTCCTCAGACATCTTATTTGTCTTTCGGATCACATTAAAAAGTGTCTTTCTTAATGTTGGGTGATGTCTCACTCTCTTAGGTTTGCCAAGGGAATATTCCAAAAAAAATTGAGAAGGAATTTAAATAGAAGTTTACAAAAACCACCCTTTATGTAGGCTATTTTAAACCACTCTTTATATCACTATTGATTTTAAACCACTCTTTATATGCTTTCTATTAACAAAGTTTCGTTTATAGTATCATTTCGGTAAATTTCTATTAATTAGAGTAAAAAGACAAAATACCTTTGTTCGTATATAAATTTTCAATAGATTGATATTGACGCCCGATACGTTTTTTTTAGATTTGAGAAATCAACGAAATTAGGACATGTACTCTATTTAGGAAATGACAGCCTAATTGAAACATTTACATATTTAGGAAATGGCAGCCTAATTGAAACATATATCCTATAGTATTTGAAGAAATTAGGAAGTACTAAACCTTAAATACAAAAATCAATCATCTCTTCCTAAACCCACTTCCTCCAAAAATCAAATATTTTACCTTGTACACAGAGATGACAACCTCGTATGGCCAACCATCCCCATCGACAAGGATCATACTGTAATGGATTTTCATATTTGTATGGACAGAATTAGAGAGATTAAAGTAGAAGCACATGACTACTTGTTGAGGGACTCTTCTACTACTTGGTCACTTTCGCATTTTAGGCACTACACCAAGTCAGATATGCTCTTAAGCAATGTATGTGAGTCATTTAACAGCTGCATTCTAAAAGCAAGAGAAATGTCAATATTGGCCATGTGCGAATGAATTTGGAGAAAGTTAATGAAGATGTTCATCACAAAAGAAAGAAAGCGAGGGCTCATACTGGTACTTTAACTCCTGTAGTCATGGCAAAGTTAGAGGAATTTGAACAAGAAAGTCTGCAAAGATGCAAATGTTATGGAGATGATGACAGATATGAAGTTGACTGTGGAGGAAAAGCTTATGTGGTGGATTTATCACAAACGAGATGCGGTTGCAACATGTGGGATTTGACTGGAATTCCTTGTCCCCATGTAGTATGTTGCATCAAGAAGAGGAGGCAGAAGATTGTTGATTTTGTGGATCCATATTGTAGCACAGAAACTTATATGAAAGCATATGGACTGTCAGTTAACCCAATGCCAGGAGAAGATCAGTGGGACAAAACTGAGATGATAGGTCATGAGCCACCAAAGCTTAATGTCCAACCTGTGAGGCCTAAGAAGAAAGCTAGGAGAAAGGAGCCAGATGAGGGCAAACAAACAAGAACAAGATCTAAGCATGTTAGGTGTTCTCACTGTGGTGGATAAGGTCACTACAAGAACAAGTGTAACAACCCACCAAAGGGTCCTGAGCCACCAAAACCAGTGAATTTAGGAGGAAGACCTTTTAGTAAAAGCACTTTGCCAAAGTATACTAAGAAGAGCAAATACACTAGAAAACAGGTTAGGTTTTTATATCCTAGATTTAAATGTCATTCATGTCTTTTTGTATGCATTATTGATGATTATTGTTGTTTATAGGTGAGGCAACAACTAATTGGACAAAATTAAGGACAATCTTTAACACAATTTGTGGCCTCTCCAGATCCTTCTCACACTGATGGTTACAGTCTGGTAAGTATATTAAATTTGTTACAGTTTGAGATATGCAGATCCTTCTTCTACCTTATTTAATTTTTCAAGATGAAATGATAGCATTTGAGGAACTCTACCCTACACAACAATTAATTGTAATTCCTTCTTCTATAAGGGTATGTTTGTTGTTTAATTTTGTACAAATAATTTTCAACAGGATCACATGTTGTCAGAATTCTTGTTGAGCTCTTCTCTTGTCATCTGTTTTCTTACAAGATGACATGATTCCAATCTCATCAACCTCTAGACCCAATGCAAACAGGAAGTTATATCCACTGAAGAACAAACAAACAGTTAGCATCATCACAACAAGATCTCAACTGTCTAATGCAAAGAAAAAGAAGAAATGAAGGTTGTAACAGTTTAGGATTCCTACTTTATTTTGTCGAACTATTTTGTGTTTGAACTTGTTTCCTGACCTACCATTTTGTCACAAAACTTGAGCAATGTAGGTCATATGTCGTAGTACTGTTTTATCAAAACAAGTTTCTGTTATTCCAGCTTTATCAAGACATATTATTATGTTGTAATGGGTTGTACCGGATGATTTTCTAAGCTTATATGCAATGTTTTCAGTATATTCATTGTTGGTTAATATGCAGGATTTTCTTTTAGTAATGAAAATGTGGCAAACTTTCTTCATTGTGCTAAAATTCTGCATAATTTTGTAGTACTCAAACAATGCAATTACATGCTAAAACTTTGTTCATTACACAACCACAAACTCCCATTACACAACCACAAACTTCCAATTACATCTTGGCTAACACAATACATACCACTACTATTCCTATAATAACAATCATTTTCCCCTAGATGCATAACCAATTGTAGTCTTCAAAGATTGTTCCAGCTTCAAATTATTTGCCTTCAAAGTTTCAGTCTGCATAATCATCTCCTTCATTTCTTGCACCAATTTACCATTCTGCTTCCTTAAAGTTTCATTCTCTTTCACCACTTTGGAATTCTTCACCACTAATTCTTTTTTCTCCATAACTAGCTTCAATATGACTGTTGTTGCATTCGATTCAAATGGCATATCATGCCACTAAGAATACCTACATTTGCATAGTGAACAAGTAGAGAATCTCCTTCCATAAGTTTCATCACTATGAGCTGTAAACATCAATGCATTCAACTTGCAATCACAAATAGGGCTAATTAGGCGTTGACGCTTCAGATTCTGCCCTTCAACCTTCCAGTCATTGCAAACTGTGGAGTTAAAGCGCTTATCCCGTTCGTCTCTCCCGATGTTGTCCTATAAGTATTCTATGGTGTTCGAACACAACGAGCTCACCACAACAGTCTCAAACCTCTGCCATTCACCTTGCCTTGTTGTACATTTTCATCTGTGGCAATGGAACAACCTAGAGTTACTCGCCCTTGAAACCGTCTCCGATACCAAGGCCGGAGATCCATCCGACTGCCTCAAATCAGGCGGTACAGGATCAGGACAATCAGTCAGCCGACAAGTTTGATGAAAAACCCATACGTCTCATTTGTTGACTTACGTTTGACGAGTATCGCCTCCGTCGTAGTGACCCTTTCATCATCCAGCTTGAAGTGTACACCTTGGCAAAGAAGGTTGATTTTGACATACTCGTGTTATGTCGTTACCCATTCAACCTGGTGCAATTCGAGACATCCAGTATAATTGCAAAAACACCCTTTTAAACATTGCACCTCTATATTGAGTTTAAACTCGCGTCATCACGGTTTCAGATGTTATCGGGTGTGCTATTGAAGTCATCAAACCGAGACCTGCGATGAACTCCTCTCAATTGGTTGAGTTCTACCGCTTGAACGACAGGTAAGCCCGACACGCCCCATTTCCATAAGCTTGAGTGTTTCCGTGTAAATTGATCTTTTTGGTAGGTTAAGAAAGACGTGGCCCCTAATTATGAACAAAGTGAGAGTTGGGAAGTGGAGGTGGTTGCCCATATAAAAATTTGCCCAATTGTGGTAGAAAATCTCAATGTTAATGGGCAATTGTTGATAGAGGTTTGAGTTTCTTGCTAGAATTTCTCTCATTTTAAAAAGTTAAAGGAGGTTTAAGTTCAATAAATTTCTTGCATTTGGAAATTAATATAACAATTTATCATATGTGGTTGCAGATGTTAAGTGAAGATTGCGGTCACTTTCTTGAGATAGATGAAGTTATCAAGGGCTTAGGGTTGAATTTTTTGAAGGGTGCAACTGAGGGCCAAGGAGACAAAAGAAGAGATACGATATGTGTTGCCATAGAGGTCGACTTAGAAAGCTCAATGATATGGAGTTTGATAAGTGTAAGTGTCCAAATGAAGGTGTTATTTTTAAGGCAAGTTGGCATCCTGTTACCATTTATTTCTAATGAAAATACATAGCAAAAACTTAATATTTATATATGTAGGAAAGAAACAATGTATTGTCTGAGAGATTAGGGAATAAGGTCATGGCTATTGAATCATCTGTTTTGATAATAGAGGTGTTGTTCTTCCTAAAGCATTGACATCTCTTTAAGCAAACAAATTCACTACCCACAGGAAAGACATCAGAGACCCCTCAGCTGTCTTTCGATGCTATTTTTTTTAAACTTAGTTTGCTACGATTATCCTCTTCTGAAATTGTTGGGTCGATTATGTGCCAAAGACATACTATATTCAATAAATTGATGAACAATGATTGGATTTTTAAGTGTTGTGAGTCGGTGTTTCAATCCAGTGTTTTAATTTACATTGCTACATTTGTCATCTTTGTGAGTTCACATTTGTGTTTGTTTTTTCATGTATATTTATTGAACAAGGGATGGTGCAGATGTAGAGAATCTGATTACCCACATTGGATTATTATGTTGGTAAAGATGTTAAATTCAGGACATTATAAACAATGTATTTTGTAATTCTATTTAGAGCCCAAGTTTAGTTTTTTTTTCAACCTCAAGAAACCTTAGACAAAATGGATGAGTGGTGTCAAGATCATCTGGGGGTGGTAAGCACCATGCCACTGATTAATAGCCAAATAATTACTTATGAACATGAATTTTATAAATGACTCATAAATTGAGGTACTTTTCAGGGTTAACAAAGTAAGACATCAAAGGCTACTTATGCACTAATAATATCCTTCTCCCTACCACCCCACTTTTTTATTGCACCCAAAATATAAGATTGTTTTATGTTACTACAAGAATATTTGAATATGTAAGTAATATTGACTTAGATCTTAGAAATCTAAATTGATTTAACTTCAAAAATCCCACCTATCTGTGTTGTTGGGGAGATATTTGTTTGAAAAAGTTGTTTCTTGACAGTGTTCAATTAACCTTATAAACAACATTTCTATTTTATCTTGATGCTACGACTATGTGCAGATCATCTCATTCGTGAAGAGACATATAGAAGGAAGTCATAAACCTACTTTAACAGGAGATGTAGTTTATAGGGATCTATTCTTCATGTGAGTAAGTTAATTCTTAAAGATCCTTTTTGGAGAGAATTATAATCTTTCATCAATTAGAGGCTTGCTCATTTATAATCAGCAATTTTATAGTGAAAAACTGATTTCCAATTTTATGTATGTATGTAGTGTTGAGAATTCAGTTTTTTTTGCATTTATTTTGTATACTCTTCTAACACTTCGGATGCATCGCCACAATACATGCAACAATATTACTTACTTTATACAAAATCTTGTTAATATAACAACTCAAATTCAAAATTTATTGACTATTATACAAATTTAATAAATACTAATAAAATTAAACTATGGATTGCTACTTTCAAAATCACACACTCTACCTCATACCACTTCAATGGTTTCTATACGTATGACGAACATAACACACTACTGCCTCACACAAACCACAAGACTCGCGTGCGCGTGCGACAAAATCCTAGTTAAATACAAATCTAATTTAAATTGTCATTAACTTTTTGGTTTGAGATTCAAATTTTATTAGATTAGGATTAGGATAGGATAATCAAGGATATAAGGATTAGTCACAACGCAAATTTTTGTGGACTTTTCTTTGTAAGAGATGTAACATTATCGATATATATATAATCATCTACTTTTGTCGATAAATCTTCGTTGAATTTATTCATGATTTCTTATTACATATTTCAAGGAGTAATATTTTTGTTTCGTCCTCTTCAAGGGATATAAATCACTACTTCAAGAGTGATATATAATTCACGCAAGTTCATATATTTATATATAATGATTTAGGCTCTTGAGAAACCACCTCTTAGAGTAAAACGGAGTTAATCATTTATAGACGTTGGATCATATTTAAATCAACGGAGCAGATTCAATCATAGATCAGTAGCTAAATTATAGGGATTTAATTTTGTACTCGCTCTCTCCTATATTGTTTTACAGATTCTTTCTCTCTTCTACATTCCTCTCTCTTTTCTAATGTGTTCTCTCTTCAGCCCTAATCTGCCCGCCATCTCAGATCCCTCCTCTTCAACCACCAACCGGCATCCCTTTGCTCTTACATCCACCGAAGACGATGACGACTTCGCGCTCCCCAAAATCGCCGGCTGGGCCAACACCCAGGTACCACCATCATCTTCTTCTTGTTGGAACCTGTTTCGAACAGAGATAATTGGGGTTTTAATTGAGGCTGAAGCGATAGCTCTTGCGGTGGAGATAATTGGGGTTTGGGCGGTTCATGATGGGAGCGACGATGGAGGGAGGAGAGCGAGGCTTCCATAGGGATTGGTTGGCCATTTTTTGGGTGAGAGTTTTGTACAATGCAAGGCGGAGAAATAATTGTTATATAAAAAACTATTTGCACAAGGAAGATAAAGATGAATGGATGCTTATCGTACTTTGACAAGGTTCCTGGTGGGTTTTTCTTAATACATGGGATGGATCCATATATATGGACTGTGTGCAATGACATACAGGAGAATGGTCGTATGCCTTGGATTGAAACACTGAAATCTGTTGATCCTAGAGAAGATTCTTCGGTTCAGGTGATTCTGTTTGATCGACGCACGCAGTGATTCCAGATTGAAGGAATTACAGAACCGGGTTCACAGTATATCCCGTAGCAGTATCACCACAGCAGAAGTAGTTGATCAGCTGGCCAAACTGCTGTGTAATTGCATGGGGTGAGTCATCTAGGGTGGATATCCATTATCTTTCAAGTGTTTCATCTGCAAGACATATCCATTCTATAATTTGTTGGTTCAATTTATAAAATGTTTTTATTATTTCATCCAACGGCTGCAGCTTTAACCGGAGAGGAAGAATTTGTTCCAAATTGGAACAGGCATAGTCACAATCTTAAGGACTGCTTGGGATCTATTGTGCTTCCCGTTGCTAGCCTACCTGTTGGTCTTCGTAAACAAAATAATGCAACTTACATAGCTTTATGCTTTCCTTCACCAACTAAGTTTATATTGAATATTAATATCAACATAGTGCATATCCTTAATAGCTTTTTGCATATCGTTTCTCAAATATCATTACATTAATTGACTTAAAAAGCCTTAACAAAATATCATAATGGTGTCTTGAATATGCCTTAACAATTTCTGCATATCGTTTATAGCATTGTGCATATCAGTACCCTAAGAGATCGACATCATCGCCCGGTGAAGAATACATGACGTTATCATTTTGGTTCTTCTGCATACCTAAACCTATATCGTGCATATCAATGAACAACGAGTGCATATCAAGTGAATCCGTTTGATAGAAACCCTAATATGGAGTGCATATCAAGTAAAAAGGAACTGCATATGATATTACAACTTAACTATTGGATTCTATAATTCATGCAAAACCCAACATAACTACTGCATAACAAGGCTTACGAAGTGCATATCGATATATTGTTTTTGCATATCAGAATGAAACCCTAGTGAACCATAGTTAAATTCAATAGGTAAATCAAATCCATATCATTACCGTCAATTTATATGAAAGAATCTTATAAATCTAATATGAATGTTGAATGTCACATAAGGTCCTCTTCACTAAGCATACGAATTGAGGGACGAAAAAGATTGATAGCAACTCTACATATTTTAGTGCATATCAAGTAAATCGGATTGCGTAACGACGAAAAGGAACTGCATATGACAACTTAATACTGCATAATAAAAATCATGTGAAACCCTACATAGCTACTTGTTCATGAATATCGATTAACTTTTTTCATGCATATCAATTACTTGTTCATGCATATCGGCATATTAGGGCAGTACAAAACCCTACAACAACGAGACGCATATCAATTACTTATTAATGCATTCGATTCACTTTTTTTGCATATCGACATATCAGGGCAGTACAAAACCCTACAACAATGAGACACATATCAATTACCTATTAATGCATATCGATTCACAGTTTTCGCATATCATCAACATCTAAATGCAATATGAAACCCTAAAAATATCTTGCGAAATTGCTTATAAACATACAAAAAATTCAAATAATATTACATGTGTTCAAGAAGAATTGAAGCTTTGTTTGTCTTTTAATGGAGAAAAGGGAAGCAATTATTAATACACGTTGAATGTAGAAGTAACTATATTGAAGAAAATTATGTTTATTTAAGGATAGAGAAAATTACGTCTCTCTCCAATTTTTCTCCCTCTCTAATTTTTCTCCCTCTCTAATTTTTAAGTAAGGTTAACGATTTTTATGGAAGGCAATTTTGGTTTTTTTTTTCCTTATTTTCTTTTAATTCCAAGACTCCTAATCTAGCCCTACATCTAATCTCATCGTGTGGTTCTTATTCGTTAACACCGTTTTACTATAAAAGTGGTCTTACCGGAGCCTCCCTCTATATATGGTTTCATCTGCAAGATATATGATTTACTCTAGTCTCTTATACGTGGGTTAATTTTTTTTTTTACATGTATAAGAGACGCTGGGAAAACTAGCGTCTCTTATACATAAGTCTTTTTTTTAAAATTCTGCTTCGGCTGAGAGATGTTGGCAAAACCAGCGTCTCTCATACGTGAAAAAATTCCGAGCCTCATAAGAGTGTCTATGTTGGGAATTACTTTCAAAACGAGCTCATATTGAAATTTTTTTTTAAAAAAAAAGCCTACTTAAAAAAAAAGCCTACTTAAAAAAAAAATCCTTTTTATATATAGGTCATTATTTTAGGATTACAAAGGAAGAGTATAAATATAATAATATCAAAAGATAAATATTACATTTATTATTAATACATTGTAACATGTATATTTTCTCAATTTTTTCTTAGATGGAGGTATATAATTATAAAGGGTGATTTTTTTTTTGAAAGGAATTATAAAGGGTGATTTAAGCAATTTCGACCATTTTTATTTTATTTGAAAAATTGAGCAGTAAATCAAAATTTGAATTTTTTCCGGACACGAGGGTTTCATAGTCGAGCACGCAGAGTGGGTAGGAATGTGTCCTTCATCTCTCATAACATTTCCATTCTGATATTGGGAGAGCAGTATCTATTTGGCTTCTGTCGAATTTCACAAGCAACAATGCGCGGGATGTTGAACTTCGAAAATCCAATTGCCGACGCAATATCGCGTCTTCGTTTTGCTCCCAATTCCAATAATCTTCTAATCTCCTCATGGGATTCTGTGAGCCCTTCTCTCTCATATTCCACCTCTCAATTTCCAGTTTTTTTATTTGGCTAATCTGCTTCTGTTTTGAAATTCTTTCTTCTTTTCGGCAGAGTCTTCGACTGTTCGATGTAAGCGGCTCTGTGCTCAGGCTGGATTTTCAAGGAGATGCTCAGCTTCTTGATTGTTGTTTCCAGGACGAATTCGTGGCCCATGCTGCTGGTTCTGACGGTTCCGTTTACAGGTTCTTTCTCTGAATACTTATCATCTTCTCTTGCTCTAATTAAAGTTCTTAGTTACTTCAATGTCGAATTTACTGACTTAGTTGTACAATGGTGGAAATATGATATCAATTAACTTTTCGTTGAATGCAGTCAAGACCTTTATAATATGCCAGTGAGATTTACCCTAATTATAGAATTAGTTAGTATGTCTAAAAAGTTTCAAATTTGGCTGTAAAATTGATGATAGTACACATGTAGTTTATGTAACTATGTTTCCTTTCAGCTGCAGTTGAATCAATTAAGACAAAGAAATTGTACTTTGTAGTGTTAACTCCGGTGCAGTACATGGATGGGTCATTCGACTCATTATGGTGATATATGAATTTACCTTTTGATATGTTATATTGCCTGGTTGCTGAATCCATGCTTTAATTGCCTTAGGTATGATTTGCAATCTGCAACATGTGCCAGTGTAGGAAGTCATGATGATTCAGCAACCTGTGTTGAGTTTTCTCAAGAAACCGGTAGGTTTCCGTTTAGCTGTGGACCTTCTGGTCGGTTTGTTTCTCTACATGAATTTGTCAATTTTCACCAAACACTTGCATATTTTTAGCATTGATCATCTTCCTGAAAGATAATTTGGTATGTTATCTTATGGAATGCTTAACCTTGAATTAAGATAATTTATGTATCCTTTTCCCTTTTCCCTTTTCTGCTTCTGCTTCGGTTTTAGATCACTACAACAACAACAACAATCCGCCCAGTGTGATCCCAATGTATTAGGGTCTGGGGACCAGATGTAGACAAGGCATTCCTCGAACAAGTCGAGAGGATGTGTAATGGGAGACCCAAGAGAGAACTAGGACATAAATGGTAAAAAAAAAAAAGACATCAAAGGAAGAGAAAGACTGAACGGTTCTAAACAATATGAGCAGATATTTGTGCAAAAATTGATTCAAGTTCACAAAATATATTTTATAGCACATCCTTATATATGCACTGTTTTCTTTTGTTCTCCAGGTTTAAGATTGTGTTTGTGACATTTATGCTATGGCTCCCTTTTGGAGGCTAGAAACTTAGCTTAGTGATCACCATTTGCTTTGCATATTTCTGTTCCCTGTGGAACTTCTTCATATTGATGAAGTAGTTTTCTTTTGTAATGTTTGGCATACAGCTTTAGTTTATTGTTGGAATCTCAGATGCTATTTTGTTAGAAACATGAAACATTGAAAGTTCATTGCAAATATTGTAATTTGTATGTTATCTTCAAAAGAGTGTTCTAATTGGTATACCATGATTTTAGGTCAATTGATCACAGCTGGATGGGATAGACAACTACTATATTGGGACTTGCGCTCATCAAAGGTTTCGGGACGGCAATGTGCTGATGTGGAGTCCATGTCTCTGTATGGATGTCACTTGTTTGTAGCCTCTGGAAACTCAGTAATCACATATGACTTGCGCATGTCAGATTTACCAGTTGAAATAAAGACGCTGTCTCTCGGTATTCAGATAAGGTGTATTAGCTCCAGCCCACATATTAAAGGTACTATCACAAACTTCACTTTTCTTCCTTTCTTATCTACCTTATGCATGTGTTAAATTCTCTTCTATTATTAATTAGGAGTCTTAACTTAAGTTACTCAAAACCTAAAGTCATAGATTCATTTACTTTATTCTCCTTGTATACGTATAAATCTGTTAATAACATATTATATTGCCTATTCTAATTAGCATCTTTAATGATACTACCTAGCAATTTTAGATTCTCCACTCCTCCATTCATTGCCTAGATCTATCTCTTAATATATATACTTTTCATAAATAGGATTTGCTGTTGGCTCAGTTGATGGTCGTGTGGCGCTGGAGTTTCCTTACTCAAGCAACGCAGAGAAAATGGGGTATTGAGATTGTGCTTCCTTTTTAAAATAATAATGTTGAACTCTCAACCTGGCTCATTATTGTCATCTATCTTAGTCCTCTCTGAAACCAAAATTTGAAGTTTTCTCATTTGCTTTTGACACTCAGTAACAAAACTGTTCGTCATAAAGTGGCAACTTTAAGATTTGTGTCCAGAGTCATCCTAGAAAATGTCTGATGGGTGCACAATTTTCTCCTTCCATCAGATCCTAGATTTCTGCTCTTGGAACTGAGATACTAAAGTAACACTTATTGAAAATAATATCAGGCAAGAAGGTATAATATGTAAAAATTTCCAAGTTGGCTCAATATATAACTACTTCACTAAATCACTACCTAGTTGGCTCAATATCATAATTGCCAATGACATAGATTGTTCTCATGATATTTTCATTTCCATCTCCTGATTTCTTCTTTTTCTTCCTTTAAAATTTGTTAACTTCGAGTGTAGTTTCGTATGGGTATATGTTGATAAATGAGATTTTCTTCATGCTGATACTGCAGATATGCTTTCCGATGCCATCCAAAGTTAAAGAATGGAAAGAACCACCAGGTGGCAATAAATTGTATCACCTTTAATCCAATGTATGTCCAGTGTGCTTATTTATTTTATTTTATTTTTGTCTCTGCTGTATTCAAAGTTAGAATCCTTCCCTGCGTACTAAAGATCTGCATTTGTAGTAAACGCGGGGCTTTTGTTACTGGTGACTATGAGGGACATGTTATTGGTTGGGATGCTCAAAGTAGGAAGAATTTGTTTCAGGTGCTTCTTACATATCCTAACTTTGTTTTCCCTGATATTTCTTCGGATAAATTCCATTTGTTCAACTTCTACCTATATATTATATTACTGTTGTGTGTGGCATTCTTACTATCTCGCCTTGAATGCAGCTGCCAAGATATCCTAATAGTGTGGCCTCATTGTCATATAATTGCACTGGAGAAATTCTTGCAGTTGCCTCAAGCCATAGCTACAAGGATACAAAAGAAAGGTTTGTTATTGAAAACAAAATTACATGGAAAAAAATTAAAAATGTTTTAAAACATCAAAATCTGGTTTAAATTTTATCAGCTCCATTAACCATTAATGGTTTTGCATGGATTTAACGATTGAATATGTGAATTGGTTCTAACAGAGAAGATCCTTCTCCGCAAGTGTGGATACAAGAAACAGACAGCAGCTCATGAGGATCTTCATCTGGTGGGAGCTCATGCAGAAGATAATGGCTTCAATTTGCAACTTAATAGTTCAAGCTAGTTTGAGCCAGAGAGGTTAGAATCCTAATTTAGATGAAGTTAAGAGTATGGGCCTTAAACTAGAGGCGTCGCTCAGACTTCAAAGAAAAAATTGGCCAGTGTAAGCTTGATTAAGGGGTGGGATTTAGTCTCTCTGAGCAGGTTACCTTCAGATGAAGAAATTTGGCTTGTTATTAAGTCTCTGGGTTCCTACAAGGCGGGACCTGATGGCTTTTCAACGGTGTTTTTAAGACTTGTTGGGCCTTATTAGAGGTTTTAGACTTTAAGGGTCCATTTTGTAATCTCTATATAACTACTAAAGCTAAATACTTTTGTAGTCTCTGGGTTTATTCAAGTCATTCATTTGTCGTCATTTCATTAGTCACGATTTTTTATTATTAAAAAATTAATTAAACTTGGAAAATAATAAGATAGATATAATAATTAAATGAGGCGGTGACATATTTGCAATTTTAGCAAAACATTAGAAAAAAGACGGGATTACCCTTCCGTAAATGGAGGAAAAAATTCTGGAGAGGGAGCTCCAAAAAAGTCGATCTGGCTCCAATGACGGAAGAGAATGGCTCCGATGGCGGAAGAGATTGGCTCCAGAGGCAAGAAACCGCGTGATCTCGCTCCTTCTTCCACCTCCTCCTCTAATCTCTACCCCCAATCCTGTTAGATATTTAATATTGTATTTATCTTTCCTGTAATTTACTTTTATTGTAGAGACAATTATCTCCCTATGTAACAGTATATAAGCCTATCAATAATATCTGGCAACTCACTTTGGGCATTATTCATTATCACATGGTATCAGCCTTAAACCAACTCTCCTTCTTTTCTCTCTAATCAAACAAATCGATCCTTTTTCCTCTCCCCACCACATCTTCCACCATGACCATCCCTACCAATACTCCCTCAGTTGGCGACGACAACAACAACACCGCCGGTGCCCTGGCGCAGTCATCAGCCACTCCTTCCCTCACCCCCTCCGCTATCCCGGTTCAACAAGCTCTTCATGTGCCTAGCATCGGGACTCATGTCACCGTCAAACTCACCCAAAAGCCACCAAACTACAAAATATGGCGGCATCTCTTCATTGTCACCCTCAAAAAATTCAACCTCTTCCACCATGTTGACGGATCTCCTCCCACCGGTGCAGACAACTGGCAAATCCTTGATTCAACTGTCCAATCTTGGATTTATGGCACTATTGAAGAAGAAGTCTTCAGCACCATCGTTCGCTATGACGATTGTTCTGCCCGAGACACATGGCTCGACGTCGAAAACCTCTTCCGCGACAACAAGAAGACTCGAGCCATTCAGATGGAAGCCGAATTCCGAAGTCTCCATCAAGGCGACATGTCCATAACTGCTTATTGTCGTCAACTCAAGGACCTCGCTGACGGTCTAGCCGACATCGGAAACCCCGTTTCTAACGAGAATCTCGTCCTTCAAACCATTGGAGGCCTTAACGAAGAATTCTCGTTCATGGCGGCTTTGATTCAATTCAAAGATCCATTCCCGACATTCCAGCAGTGTCGCAATGCCCTTCTCTTAGAAGAGCGTCGTCGTGCAGCAACTAAGCCTCAGCCTGCCGTCACTCTTACCACCACGGTGTCTTCCTCTCCCGCATCTTCATCGGGAACGACTCCCTCCCCGCCTACTCCACCTCCCACGCAACAACATCAACAACCGCAGTATCCTTCTTCACATGGTCGTGGTCGTTACGGTCGCGGGCGCAACGGTCGTGGATGTGGGCGAGGCTCCGGCAGAGGCAACTACCACCAGAACGCTGCTGCCCAACAACTCCTTCAGATCTTTTCGGGTGGGCAGCCATGGGGTTCACATCAACCATGGAACTCACAAGGAATTTTAGGGCCGACTCCACGTCCTCCTCAACATCAACATCAACAAACGTATCTTGCCCAACAAAGCGGGCCCACGTGGAGTCAACAAGACCTAATTCATGCCCTTAACAATATGTCTCATCAGAATGCTGTGAACGATCCTTCGTTCTATATGGATACAGGCGCCTCTTCCCACATGGCCTCAAACTCAGGTATTCTCTATCCCGTTTTTAGTCCAGGTATCTATTCCTCTTCCAAAATCATAGTGGGTAATGGACAAACCTTACCAATCACAAAAATTGGCCACAAAAAGCTTTCAAACTACCCACCTCTTTTTCTTAAAAATGTACTAGTCAATCCAAACTTGATCAAAAATTTAATCTCTGTCAGGAAATTTACTACTGATAATAATTGTTCAGTTGAATTTGATCCATTTGGTTTCTCTGTGAAGGATCTTATCAGCAGGAATGTGATCCATCGGTGCAATAGTCGAGGCGAACTCTACCCATTTTCACCACAAAATAAGTCGGCCGGTCCCCCAACCATGGCTCTCTCAGCACAACAAGTTCTTCCTTCCTCTTTATGGCACTGCAGACTCGGTCACCTTGGCAACCAAGCTCTAAATAACCTCATCTCTCAAAATTTCTTTCTATGTAATAAAGACAAATGACGTATTTGTAATGCTTGCCAATTGGGTAAGCACACAAGATTGCCATTTCATTCTTCAAACACTAAATCTACTGCATCATTTGATCTTATTCATTGTGATCTTTGGACATCTCCTGTTTTGAGTGTTAGTGGTTACAAATATTACTTGGTGATCATTGATGATTTCAGTCAATTTATATGGACTTTTCCCCTCAAACAAAAATCAGAAACACAAAACATAATCAAAAATTTCCATGCCTACACCACAACACAATTCAAAACACCATTCAAATCCATTCAATTTGATCATGGCGGTGAATTTGATAACAAATCTCTTCTAAACTTCTTCACTTCTAATGGCATCACATATCGTTTCTCATGTCCTCACACATCCCAACAAAATGGCAAAGCTGAAAGGATGATTCGAACCATCACAAATACTATCCGATCCCTCCTTTTCCATGGCCATCTACCACCTCGTTTTTGGGTTGAAGCACTTAACACCGCATCCCATCTCATCAATATCACTCCGTCCACTACACAAAACAACTCTACCCCCTTCGAGACACTCCACCAAACACGACCCAACTACGATAACCTACGAGTCTTTGGTTGCCTTTGTTACCCAAATCTCACCGCCACCACCAAACACAAGCTCGAACCTCGTACCACACCTTGTGTTTTCCTCGGCTATGCTTTGCACCATAAGGGTTATCGTTGCTTTGACTGGAAAAATAATAAGGTAATAATTTCCAGACATGTGATTTTTGATGAAGAAGTTTTTCCATTTAAAAATTCTAATTCCCAATCGTCAAACCCACTTAATGACGTCACAGAATTTTTAATAAATAATCTGGCTCCACTCCCCCACCTCCCTCTTATTATCTCTCAGTCAAAAAGTGCCGGCCCTAGTACTCACATTTCAAATCTCCCTCCTCAAAATCCGGTAAATCCCAACTCTCAAATTGATTCCCCTACCCCGCCTACTTCTCCTACTCCCTTAATTAACTCCCACACATCCCCAATTGCCGCACCAATCCACTCGGCCACCATCTCCCCTAGTCCACCACTCAATTCTCCAACCAATCAACAAATCCCAAGATTCTCTCCCCCATATTCAATCACAAACCCACGAATATCTCTCATAAACCCTAATTCCGGTAACCCATACCGGCCACCTACCCCACCATCTCAACTGAATTCAAAAACTTCCACGTCCCATCCGATGGTAACTAGGTCACAGTCAGGCATATCCAGACCAAAAATTCTTTTCAATCTCAATTCCTCCATTCACCCAATTCCCAAAACTTACAAACAAGCCATCCAAGATCCACTTTGGTTTAAATCAATGAAAGAGGAATATGATGCTTTGATTACTAACGGGACTTGGGAACTTGTACCAAGGCCTCGGGATGCTAATGTTGTTACAGGCAAATGGCTCTTTCGCCACAAATTTGACGCCAATGGTTAACTCAGCCGATACAAGTCCAGATGGGTGGCACGCGGGTACTCTCAAGAGCATGGCATCGACTATGCTGAAACCTTTTCGCCCGTCGTCAAGCCCGCCACGATCCGTACAGTTCTCTCGCTTGCTGTCGCTCGCTCGTGGCCCATTCATCAACTGGATGTGAAGAACGCCTTTCTTCATGGCAAACTCAATGAGACTGTGTACTGTCAACAACCTCCAGGATTCATCAGCTCTTTGTTTCCCGACTTTGTTTGCAAACTCAAAAAGGCTCTTTATGGATTAAAACAGGCTCCAAGAGCATGGTTCGAGCGCTTTGCCAATCATGTTCATCGTCTCGGTTTTCAAGGTAGCAAATCTGATCCCTCTCTATTTGTTTACAACATCGGCACAGATCAAGCCCATCTCTTGGTGTACGTGGACGACATAATTCTCACCGCTTCCTCAGACTTGCTTCTCAAACGAATCATCCAGGCCTTGAGCAAGGAATTTGCTATGTATGATCTTGGAAAATTGCATCACTTTCTTGGCATTTCAGTAACCAAGACAAGTCGTGGCCTCCACCTCAGCCAGGAGCAATATGCTCTCGATGTACTGAATAGGGCTGGCATGAGTCAGTGCAACCCCTGCACTACACCCGTAGACACCAAACCGAAGTTGAGTTCTGATGCGGGCCAGCCTCTTGCAGATCCGTCGGAGTATCGCTCACTAGCCGGTGCCTTGCAGTACCTTTCCCTAACTCGTCCCGATATATGGTATGCGGTTCAGCAGTGCTGTTTTCATCTCCATGATCCACGCACCGACCACATGAATGCTATCAAGCGGATTTTAAGGTACATCAAAGGTATTGTTTCTCTAGGCTTGTGCATTGAACCCGACCCTATTGATGAACTTGTTGCATACTCTGATGCCGATTGGGCCGGGTGTCCGGACTCTTGTCGGAGTACCTCCGGCTATTGTGTTTACATTGGGCCTAACCTTGTTTCCTGGTCCTCCAAACGTCAAGCTACGGTCTCCCGCTCAAGTGCTGAAGCCGAATATCGGGCCGTTGCAAACGCTGTTGCTGAGTCGTGTTGGCTTCGCTCTCTCCTGCATGAACTTGGTTGTCCTCCGTCCAAAGCCACTATAGTATTTTGTGACAACATCAGTGCCGTGTACATGTCATCCAACCCCGTCCAACATCAGCGTACCAAGCATATTGAGATCGACATACACTTTGTGCGGGAGAAAGTTGCATTGGGTCAAGCTAGAGTCCTTCATGTCCCCACAACGAGCCAATTTGCGGATGTTCTTACCAAAGGGTTGCCCTCTCCTTTGTTCTTGGAGTTTAGATCCAGTCTCTGCATACGGGAACCTCCCGCTTCGACTGCGGAGGGCTGTTAGATATTTAATATTGTATTTATCTTTTCTGTAATTTACTTTTATTTATGTAACAGTATATAAGCCTATCAATAATATCCGGCGACTCACTTTGGCATTATTCATTATCACAAATCCAAGCCGAAGCTGCTACTAGCTTACTACTCATCTCAAGGTGCATACTCCCTCTATCCAATACACCAAATCCCTAGAATTCCTGAAATTCAGAGCCGATACAACAGTCGTCTGGATTTGAGCCGAGTCCCAACTCAATCTTGCGACGCCATCGAAAGAATCGAACGCAGGAGGAGGAATTCACAACTTAGGGTCTGCGTTTGTTTGATGGGAATTTGATTCCGAGTGGGAGAGAACCGAGGTCATGCGGAAATCATTCAAGGATTCTCTCAAGGCTCTTGAAGTTGATATTCAGCATGCCAATACCTTGTCCGTACTCCTTTCAATCTCTTTTTCCTTTAATTTCTTGTGACTGATTCTTTTTCCGCCCTTTTTGTTTGTTGGTGCTTGAATCCTCACTCATATGTGAACTGGAATTCAGTAGGAATACTAAAACTCTTATTTTACAGAGGTCTTTAGAGTATTTTCCAAGATTCTGCTGGTTGTGGAGTCTCTTCTTAACCATGTTCATGTGTGTCAATTCCTCATTTTCGATTTGAACTGAAGCATGAACTTGTGTCACCTCATCCATGGAAATCGTTAAAGTGGTACTTGTGGATGCAAGTTCATGCTTGTTGAAAGTGGTACTTGTGGATGCTTATAAACTCTCTTTTTTATGAACTCCTACTTTTTTTAATCTCCATGTGTCTCAGGAACTAGATGTATGCAGCCAAGCTTGATGGCGAAGGAGCTGCAATGTGTGATGCAGCTACGGCTCTTAGAGATGCTATGATTGAGCTTGGAATTGCCCATTCTGGAGACAAGGTTGTGAAAGCTCCTGGAAATCTAGTAATCAATGCTTATGTGACCTGCCCAGATATAACAAAGACAGTGTCTCCTGATTTGAAGCTTGGAGATGATGGTGTTTTGCTGCATATTAATCTGGCCAATGGAAAATCACGACTTGTTGGATCTGCTTTTGCTCATGTATTGTCTCCCTCCTTTCCTTTGTAGGATATTTCAAAATTTTATTAAGTTCTGAAATGAACCTAGTTCATGTTTACAATGAACCTAGTTCTATCTCTCACTCTTCACTGATACTTTTCTTCTTCTTTTTTCAGCTGTTTTGTGATTTGCTGTTTCCTAGGTTTTGAATGAAGACTGCATTTCTGCTAAAATTGGTAGGATGAATAGTGAAGAGATGGCTGAGGCTTTCTTTCGTTATTCAGCACCAGAAGAGGTGGTTTATAACTTCTTTACAGGAAACTGATTCAGAGATAATATTCAAGTTCCTCCTTCATAACCTTTTTCTCCTTTTTGACAGGTGATGACTTTTCCATCTACTTGTGGAGCTTGTGAAACTAAATGTGAGACCCGTATGTATGTCACAAGTATCCTTTTAATCAGCCTTATCTCCTACTTGGAAAATGTTGTTCATTTGGCTACATTTACTACAGTCAGTGCTCGACTTGAAGTTCTGTTTTCTATCATTCTGCAATGCTTAGCAGGTCAAGAATATTGAACTCACTTTTTGTCCTTATCCAACCATTGAAGGTTGGATTGTACTAGTTAACATGAATTCATGAAGAAGCAGGGGGAAGATATTCAAAATGTTTTTGGTGAGTTTGGGGAAATCGTGAACTTGTGATAAGTGATAACTTATGTAATGCTTCATCATGTCATGCTCAACTTTTTCATCTTCTTTACTGCTAATAGATAACACTATTTACATTGTTTATAGAAAAGAATGCTTCATCATGTGATTTGTTTGATGGAAAAATGTGGCTACAAGTGTGACGTGGTAACACTCTGATACATTGGTATTGTAAAGCCGGGATGCTTGAGGACGCCCACAACTTGCTTGCAGAAATGGAGGGCAAGGATACCTGTTGATACCTGTTGATATGAGGAGACCTGCAGGCGAACATGTCCTTGTTTCTTGGGTCAGTTTTTCTCTAACAATTTGTTTCCTCAAGCTTAACCCTAGTAATTGCTCTTTCCGCTTACTTGTATTATGTTTCGCTTCAAATGAACATTAAATCTCTTCTTTTCTGTTTACAGATTCTGTGACTACTGATTTGCTTGTTTAGCTCCGCATCACCGTCTTCTCCTCATGGCGACAAGTAAGCATACATACACTTTTTGGTTGAATTTTAGTTTGAAAACATACTTTGTTCTCTTTCCAAAAGATTATAATCGCCTTCATCGTTATTCGTTTCCTTTGCTGTCTTTATGAACTGATTTGAAGGTAGAAAAGCTTTATCTTGCTGTTTTGGCAGATGTTGTATATGAATATCTAGCTGTTGTATAGTGTATTCATGTTCCTTACGGTTTTCTTCTCCTTATGCATGTATATTTAATTTGGTGCTTAGGGCTTCAGTTTGAGACTTTGAGATAACACATATTGCCTTGTTGCCTTCTTAACTTCCTGTTAAGCAATCACAAGAAGAGTATCAAGAAAGAGGATTGCTGGACTATTTCAAACATTACTGCAGGAACCAAGGAACAGATACAGGTAATTCCATACCTTGATCAACCTCCTTAAATATGTCCATGACTCAGTTTTTTTAACGCTCTTCTCTTGTGAGAAGTGCAGGCTATCGTTAGTGCTGGTTTATTTGACCCCTTGATCAACCTCCTTCAAAATGCCGAGTTTGACATAAAAAAGGAAGCCGCCTGGGCAATTTCAAACGCCACTTCTGGCGGCTCTCATAATCAGATCAAGTATGCTCCTTATTACTTTTTGCACTATCCTGTTTCAGAAAAAACAAATGCTCATTATACAGAGATTATGTTTTAGGTTTTGGGTGAGTCAAGGATGCATCAAACCAACGTGTGATCTACTAGTATGCCCTGACCCGAGAATAATCACAGTCTGCTTAGAAGGACTAGAGAACATTTTGAAGGTCGGTGAATCAGAGAAGGCCATGGGAAACAATCCAGGAGACGGGAATCTGTATGCACAAATGATGGAGGATGCTGAAGGATTGGAGAAGATAGAATCTGCAGACTCATGATAACAATGAGATATATGAAAAGGCGGTCAAGATTCTTGAGACGTACTGGATTGAAGACGAAGACGTACTGGATTGACTAACGCATATTGCCTTGTTGCAATTGGTGGATCTGAAAGCTTCTACAGGTTCGGCTAGTTTTTATGAAATATCACTTTCTTTTTTGCTGATAGGGGCGTTTTTAATTTTCTTTTGTGTGTGATTTCTGTAGCACATTTGAGTCTGAGTTGGCAGATGTAATTCCCGTTGTCAAGACATCTATTGGTGGAACTCGAATAATCGGAAGATTATGCGCTGGTTAGCTCTGCCTCTTTCAAAGAACGTACTCTTGCATTTTTTGTTTAGGTGCATATATTGACATGCTTCTCTCTCTGTTGACATACAATATTGCACCATTAATGGCAGATTATTGGAGCATTTTCTGGAGCAAAGTTTGAAACAGTGTTGAACCTGTAGTAGTACATTGTTGAACCTGTAGTAGTACATTGTTAAACCTGTAATAGTAAATCGTTGAACCTACATGAATACGATGTTGAACCTGTAACAATTAGTCACTGAACCTGTATAAGTACATTGATAAACCTTTCGTTGATACGCGTAAATCTCTATTGAAAAAAATAAATTTCCTTGCAAAATCATTGAATTTTTCTTGTAGGTTGTAGGTTCATTAGCTTGAAAGTTCATGTGAAGTTTTGTTTATAATTTCTTGAATTTTTCTTGTAGGTTGTAGGTTCATTAGCTTGAAAGTTCATGTGAAGTTTTGTTTATAATTTCTTCAATTTCTAATCTTAAGTAAATGAACCTTCATTTTACAGTTTTCTGAACCTTTCGTTAAGTTTGTGAATTTTAACGAAAAAACTCATGAATGTACAAGATTAGTTTAACGAGTCTTAAAAAAAACTAATGAACCTAGGAATCTTGTTCAAAATAAGTTTGTAGATACAAATGAACCCACACGTTATAACCATGAACCTCATTATTATACTTTAGAAAATTTATAAACCTTGACACGAGGTTCACAAACTTTATACTAGAGGTGCAAGCAATATAAACCATTCATAGGTTCATGTCGACAAGAAAAAAGATCCATTAACATGTAAGTTCATAGGTTTACGGTTTCACATCCATACAAGTCCAAATGATTTTCTTAGCATTATATTGAAACATTTTGAACCTAATTATTCAAAATTACATGAACTTGAGAGGTTCAATACAATAAAAAGTGCATGCTCATTGTTTTAGGCAAGTTCATCAATTCTAGCTTGCAGGTTCATCAGTTTTGTCTTTTGTATTCATGATATTCAACGATTTACATTTGGTCAAGCTTGAACTTCTTGTATTTTTATAGCTTTTGATTTACACCTCTCCCTCAGTTCACCGACTTAGATAGAGAGGTTCACGAACCTGTAATTGTAGGTTCACTAACTTAAAATGGAGGTTCATAGACTTTCAATATTAGAAAAAGGCTTGTTATTCATGTCCAATGTCTAAAATACATGTTAACGTGCACTTGACAAGGGCAAGATGATTAAGATTTGAGTCAATAGAGATGTTTATAATTTTAAAAGCTTGCGAACCTATAGTTTAAGTTTATGAACTGTTAATCATGAGTTTGTGAACCTATTTTTTAGGTCTTATTATGAACCTTTTAATTTTAATTTTCGTAAATCTAAAGGTTCAGTTCATGAAATTATACTATTTAAGTTATTAAAACAACATCTTGATGAACTTGCCTATTTTTACAGATGAACTTGCTCGTTTATACACATGAACCTAACATTGAAACTCATGAACCTACAAGTGAGGATTGTATATTGGTTGCCTTAGGTTCATGAACTAGGTTCATCGCATACGTGAACTAGGTAGGTTCACCGCATACGTGAACTAGGTTCATCGCATACGTTATAGAACTAGGTTCATAGCATACGTGAGTGAACTAGGTTCATAGCATACGTGAGTGAACTAGGTTCATCGCATACGAGAACTAGGTTCATCGCATACGTGAGTGAACTAGGTTCATCGCATACGTGAGTGAACTAGGTTCATCGCATACGTGAGTGAACTAGGTTCATCGCATACGTGAGTGAACCTATAGAATACAAGTCAGCGAAGGGCGCTATGCGCACTTCGTATGTTTATTATTCTTACGAGGCGCGCATAGCGCGCTTCATTTTAAACCATTAATGATAAAATGATCATGAACTTTCTTGATGATAGGCACAAACCTACTTGTTCAAAACCATACGTGAACTAGGTTCATCGGGGGTAGGTGAACTAGGTTCATCGGGGGGTACGTGAACTGGGTTCATCGCATACGTGAACTGGGTTCATCGGGGGTATGTATAAATGATTGAACTTGTATGTGCACAACAATGAACATGTATTTCTTCTTATAATTTTGGACTGCACATATTGAGCATGTATTTTCGACAATTTGTGAGCACCTTGCAAGTTCATAGGATTTTTCATGCAAGTTCATAGTTTTATTTTGTAGGTTCACCAGTTTTATCTCATGGATTCATGAGATTACCATGCGAGTTCATTCGTTTTGACTTGTAGGTTCATTAAAATTATAGGTTCACAAATCAAAAAAATGAAGGTTCATTAATTTTATAAAATAGGTTTGATTAACCTGTATGCGTATTGATCATAAACCAATGAATATGAATTCGTAAATCGATGAACCGGAATGCATAAATCGATGAACCGGAATGCATATATCGATGCACTTGTATACTTATATTTGTGAACGTGTATGGGTAAATTTTTATTACAGCTCAAGGAAATGAAAATACATCAGATGAATACAACTCTTTGTGATTTTCCCATTCCATAAGTTAAGATTATTACAATAGAAATTACTATGGAAATTCCAATGGAATTTGCTAAATTTCTCTAGTTGAAGAAGCATTTGCTAGTCCTACAAAGAAAGAAATTGGGCAAATGGGAAAAAAATGAATGTAGAGAGGCTGGAGAGTTTAAGTCTCAGAAAGTGTTGCTTCTGCTTTGGAAAATACTAAGCAGTGGGCTTAGCTGATCCAATCACTTGAAGAGCATGTTCAATGGCGAAAACAAGTTTCTCCAACCTCACCTGCCATTTCTGGTTGCTGTTCAATTTAACAACTACCCCTGAAAGGTTCAGCAATATGCAATGTTTATATAAAATGTTACTACTACCTGATGATCAACCTAAAATGGGCACACAAAGAACAAAAAGGTTTACCTGTTGTTGAAGAGAGAGCGTATTGGTGGGGTATAAGCGCCCGAATAGCAAGTACGCAACACTACTCTGAAAGCTAAATAAACTTGTAAGCTAATTGCTTGAACCTGTTCAACAAAAAATAATTACTTGTACATGTAAGCTAATTGTTTGAACCTATAAGCTAATTGCTTGAACCTATAAGCTAATTTATTGAATCGTTCAACGAAAAATTTGTTCAGTTAGATTATTCGTGCAGCCAGATTACCTCAAAGAAAACACCTTTGTAACACCAGTGCAACTGCTATAAAAGCCAAGTTCACAAACACCACGACAAGGTTTAATGTTCCCAAAATCAGGAATTCGCAACGTTTTTATTTGATTGATTTTTTAAATAAAAACTCGCAATTCAGCACCACAAAAATAAATAAAAAATATGAAAGAAAGTAATCCAAGAAGTCCTTCAAAGCAACAGTCTGACAAACCTTGTTAAGGAACTGAGCTAAGCTTCTTGGAGAAGCACGCACAACCCGGATTAGTGTCTTGATAGAAACTAAATGAACTGGTGAATCAGATGTCGTAGACCAGATCAAACCTTCAACTACACTAAGAAAACTGTGAATATCTGCCAAAGCTAAGCTGGGAAGAAGAATACCAACAAGAGTCTCCCGTAGTTTAGAAGATACAGCTGGACGTACTGCGGAATTACTGACTGATGCACCAGTCACACATTCTATTTGGAAAAAAATATCTCCAATAAGATGCGGAATTTCGGAAGCGATACAATCTTTCCATGTACTATCCATGCCTTCCGAAAGAAGCTCAGCAGCAGTTGAGCTATATTTCTCATTCATGGCAACAACAAGCTTCATCAAAGGATGGACGGTTAGCATTGCTAGGTTCATCGCACACGTGAACTAGGTTCATCGCATACGTGAGTGAACTAGGTTCATCGCATACGTGAACTAGGTTCATCGGGGGTACGTGAACTAGGTTCATCGCATGCTAATCTGGGGATTTGTCATGTCTCTCGTTGTCTTGATCCAGACCACCATCAACAGTTCCACAATTTTTGCAAGAACAATATACACAATGCGAGTCACCAGAAGGAAACTTCTTTCATTGGTGTACCTTCTTCCTAAAGATTCAAACTTCTTTCTTGCAAGTTCATGCTATACTTGAGTTGAGGTTCAAAGGTTCGTGAACCTACAGAATACAAGCCAACGAAGCGCGCTATGCGCACTTCGTATGTTTACTATTCTTACGAGGCGCGCATAGCGCGCTTTGTTTTTAAACCATTAATGATAAAATGATCATGAACTTTCTTAATGATAGGCAGGAACCTACTTGTTCAAAACCATACGTGAACTAGGTTCATCGCATACGTGAACTAGGTTCATCATGACATGGCCGTATACAAGAGGATGTTCGTAACTATAATCCAAAATTGAATTACTTGATAAACTATTTAGCCTTAGGTTCATGTCGCTAGCTTTACAAGCTCATGAAAAGGAAAATTAAACGGTAAGTTTATGAATTTTTACTTACAGGTTCATTGCGGATTCAGTATTTTCACTTGTAGTTTCATGATTATGTCTTTGCAATTTCATGACTTTATCAAAGTTTATTAATTTCACAGTATAGGTTCATAAGTTTACACTTGCAAGTTCATACGTTACACTTGTAGGTTCATAAATTTACTCTTGTGGGTTCATTAGACTTTTTTACTACAAGACATTAATAAATTGATCTATTTCAAGAATAGCTCAACAAAGCCAGTTAAAAAGGATTGTCATTGTATTAAACCAATATCACCCAGTACCAAAAAAAACATCAATATAAAAATGATGATGTTTCACTGAAAGAGAAATATCAATGTGAGGCTTCCAAAGCTGCTTTGCAGTTGGTTTGAGGTCACAAGCAATAACCACAAGCAATAACCACAAGCAATAACCAGAGCAATAAACCTAAAGCAAGCATCAGCATTGAAAGGAAGCCTCCTAAAGAAACAACAGCAAACAAACACATAACCACAAACAAAAAGGTGGCTCTCAGATCCCTCCAGCTCAGCAACGCCTGCAAAAGCCAAATCTGTCAAGCGTGTAGTGTTGACGTCGTCAGCTGCTGTTGTGTCAATGAACACCCTCGAGGGCACTGGCTTGGTCATGACAGAGGACAACTGGACTGATGTTGAGTTCTTGTCCAGTGCAAAACCTCCAAGGAATCTCATTCCCCGTCTGTTTTTGTCAAGGAAGTGAAACCTGTTGCTGAAAATTTAAATCAAGCACTAGTAGAAGGTTATTCCGGGAGGAAGCAGAACGAGTCTGAATCTGTTCTGGATATTGAGTCTAGTATCCATGTGTCAGCAGGATTAATCACCATAGAGAAGGTTTAAAATGCTGTCGATCTTGATAATAATGAGAAAGAGCAGGTTATACAACTAAAGGCTGCTGAAGTGGAAATTGCACCATTACAAGGGATCTCTTCCATATACTCGTTTTCTTCTTCTCCTTCCATATACTCCTCTTCTGCTAGACAATCACCTTCAATCACAATAGCAGAGCATCACTTCCCAGCACAGCAATGACAAGCCACACACTCAACTTAATTAAGTGAATTTAATCATGAAATCTTGAGTGACATCTTCCTGCAGTTATCAATGGAAAGTCTTGAATGTAAATTTTGTTAACCACATAAGTTAATGACATGAAAGGAAGAAACAAAATTGAAGTACATACAAAGTAATTGTAGGTATATCCCTCAGACCCATTGGAGTAGTCAGCCACTGTGACCATGGGAGCATTTACGCAGCAGCCCTGTGTAAAGTTGCATTCAGTGTAAGCCAAGTAGTGTTTGTATATAGCATGGAATCGTACGACAACATTGACTGAAGTTCTAAAGTCGGATCTATGACTCCAATTTAACCAATTCAGAAGAAAAAATGTAAGTTGATAGAACAAACAAGCAGCCTAAGATGAATGATCTTATTCATAGCTGAGGTTCATTCACAGTAAGCCGAGTAGTGTCTGTATATAGCTTCAAATCATATGGCAGCAGTCATGGACTAATTCTAGGCGCAATTTTCCTTGGACCGAAATTTCTAAAAAAACAGATCTATGCCTCCAATTTTAACTATATATTTTTTTTTTTATCTAAGATGATCTTCTTTATAAGAGAAAACATACTTGAGCAAGGAGGAAAACTTCCATGAACCTCCAAGTTCATGACCTCACTTCCCAGCACAACAATGACAAGCCACACACTCAATGAAATCATGAAATCTTGCTAGGAACAAAAAAATGATGAAACTGCATATTTCATGATTAATTAAGTGAATTTAATCATGAAATCTTGCTAGGAACAAAAAAATGATGAAACAACATTTACAAAACATACTTGAGCAAGGAGGAAACTGCCATGAACCTCCAAGTTCATGGTCCTAAACCAGCAAGTTCATCTATTAACACTAGCAGGTTCATTCAAGGAAACTCAGTCAAAACACAACAAAAAATCAAAACCCAAGTAGATTTATAAAAGCAGTAGCTCTCACATTGATGGTCTCATAATGGTTCCAGCCAACTTCACTTTGATAGCCTTCCAAGCAAGCTGTACTTGTGGCCCTTGGTCAATCTCAAAACCCTGCAATAGATCGAAATGCAGCAACTTGTTCAACATAAATCCAAACGAATAGCTACAACTGTATGAGTATATGGAGAAATAAGAGGAGATTGGATTTTTGAAATAGGTGTACGCAATGGTACACAATAGTTGTTGTAAGGTTACCATGGCATTGAAAGATTGAAGTTTCTTGTCAGAATCAAGTGCTCGAGCTTCCCAGAAATCCCGAGAAGCTTGCAATTGTTCCATTTCCTCTTTGACCTGCCCCACCATCTCTTGCATCTGAGACGATTGTTCTGTCTCTGTTCTTACTTGTTTCATAATCCTCCTCACTATCACTTTACAGTATCCTGCACATAATTTTTTCTCACTCTGATTCTTCTCCTGAAAGATGTAAATGAGTGTTATTCCAAGCCTAAACACCCAAGCCTACCAACCATGAACATACAAGCAATGAACATACAAGTGCACTGTGGATGAGCTCAATAGCCAAACAACAGACACAAAACACAAGAATGTTCCATACAACGAAAAGGTAAAAATTAGGATTTGGAGAAAATTTGGGGAAACTGAAATTGAGGCTTACCTTGAGCTGATCGGTGTAGCTTCGTCTGAGATCGAATCAAAAGACGAGAAGGATGGCAAGGAGCTGTCGTATCCCTCTAGTGAACAGAAAACATGGTTTGCGTGACTAATTTATCGAAAAGGAGGAGTTTTCTGAGGCGGGCGGAGACGCAGGTGAGGGAGAATGGACGAGGACGCTGTATGGACGGCGGCGATGCTGCAACGGACGGCGGCGATGCTGCAACGGACGGCGACGATGAGGGAGAAGCTACATCCATCGACTTGGTCGCCAGAGTACATCGATCGAAGACGAGAAATCGCAAATCGCCATAGCCAGAGACTCCAGAGTAGTTTGAGGGTTTAGGGTGAAAGGGTAGCGTCGTCTCTTTCCTATTTTTTCGTCATATTTACAAAATTGCCACCGCATATGTCTTCTCCCTTTTATTTCTATTGTCTACGTGGCTTCATCTGTAGCATTGATAAAAATCGATCAATGACTCAGATCGGTTCTTAGTTCTTATCTTAAGAACTAATCTCCTAGAACTCACCTTTAGAGTTATATAAACTCACGCATAGCGCAGGAACTAGGCTAGTCCTATTCCATTTAATTTAAGGAAACTAACTTTTTTTAACCTAGTATATAATTGTTCTATTCTTCTTCTCATCTCAGTAAGATTGATGTAATTTAATAATGACGACAACATATTTTGGGAAAAGTTCCGATGAGAACAAGGCTTAACGTAGGAAAAGCGAAGTTTTCGCGTTCACATATAACAAGCTAATATTCATAGTTTGAGCGGTAATGTTCATAATCTAGATGATAAAAGTTTTTGAGGTCATTTTGAGAAAAAAAACAAAAAATACCAAAGTTTGTAGTAATTACAAGTATGTCACCGCATTACTCACTGAAAACGTTCAAAAAAAAAATTATGGCCCAGATTATGAACATTTTCATCCAGAATATGAACATTGACGTGTAATATGTGAAAGCGATCTGTTCATTTTTCTTACGTTAAGAGTTATTTGCATGAGAACTTTCCTCATATATTTTGGACGACAATATTTTTTTATGACAATAATATAATTAGTAGGAATGATAAAATGTGAAAACAAATAACATAAAAAATGTTAAATTGTCATCACCTGAAACTGTCGTCAAGGCAAATTTGTGTTATCAAGACAAATTACTATCACCCACGCAAATTACTGTCATCCACGCAAAGAGTTATTTAATAATTATATTGAAAGATTTCATCTTATAATTCATAAATTTTAAATACTTAGGGTGAGAATCCCATAATAAACCCTCTCTTAGAGATAAATAAGAATGAATCTAAGCCATTGGATGTCTTGACATCCAATGACTTAGATTAAACTAGTTACCCCCACTACAAGTGGGGGTAGTTGTGGTGGTCCGGCGACCTCCCGATGACCACCCGGTGGTTGTCCGGCGACCGGAAGTCCGATGGAGGTCCGGCGGGGGTCTGGCGGTGGTCCAATAATAAATGAAAAAGTTAAAGTATAAAATGAAAATTTTAAGTCTAATTCAAATTGGTGAACATTTAGATATAATGTGACGAACATTCTGTTGCTGAACATGAAATTAAGATGTGATGAACATTTACTAGAGTATATCAAAATGAACGTTTATAAACATTTTGATGAACATTTATGAACAACGTGATGAACATTTAATTATAATGTGATGAACATTCAGTTGGAAAACTTTTAAGTATAATGTGATGAACATTTATGAACACTTGATGTTCATAAAAAATTGGTGAACATTTAAGTAGAATGTGATGAACATTCAGTTGGAAAACTTTTAAGTATAATGTGATGAACATTTAGGAACACTTGATGTTCATCAAAAATTGGTGAAAATTTAAGTAGAATGTGATGAGCATTCAGTTGGAAAACTTTTAAGTATAATGTGATGAACATTTACGAACACTTGGTGTTCATCAAAAATTGGTGAACATTTAAGTAGAATGTGATGAGCATTCAGTTGGAAAACTTTTAAGTATAATGTGATGAACATTTACGAACACTTGATGTTCATCAAAAATTGGTGAACATTTAAGTAGAATGTGATGAACATTCAGTTGGAAAACTTTTAAGTATAATGTGATGAATATTTATGAACATTTGATGTTCATCAAAAATTAGTGAACATTTAAGTAGAATATGATGAACATTCAGTTGGAAAACTTTTAAGTATAATGTGATGAACATTTATGAACAATTGATGTTCATCAAAAATTGGTGAACATTTAAGTAGAATGTGATGAACATTCAGTTGGAAAACTTTTAAGTATAATGTGATGAACATTTACGAACACTTGATGTTCATCAAAAATTGGTGAACATTTAAGTAGAATGTGATGAACATTCAGTTGGAAGACTTTTAAGTATAATGTGATGAACATTTATGAACACTTGATGTTCATCAAAGTTTGGTGGACTTTCAAGTATAATGTGATGAATAGGGCTGGGCACGGGTTGGGTAAACCCGAAACCCGGACCGGACCGAAAAACCCGGACCAAACCCGGACCGAATAAGTTTCGGGTTGGTCTTCGGGTTGGCTTTTAGTGGAGTTCGGGTTTCGGGTTGGGTTGGGTTCGGGTTCGGGTAAACCCAATTTTTTCGGGTAGACCGAAATTTTAACAGTAATAGAGTAAAATTGTAAAAATGTGACAGTTGAGTGAAACTGAGTTCGTTTAAGCTCTTGATTGGTTCAACTTCAAGCGTTAGATTGGAAGAAGATTGCTGCATGAGTGGAATTTTTCTTTTTGAATGAATATATGAGACATTGAAATGATGCAGAACTACCTTTATATTTTTTTAATCAAGTTGAACATATTTCCACGTGGAATATTTAATTGTTATCGACTTATCGACTTAAGTTGTTTTAAACATATTTTATGTATTTTGAATCATGTTGAACATTAAAATGTCATCATTTATAAGCTTTTGACTTTATATTACTTGTTTATTTTATTTAATGTTAGGTTGTTTGAATTTTTACAGAAAACAATTGATTAAATTTAGAAGCTAAGTGTAAATTGTAGAAAATAATTTTTTTAATCAGAAGTTCGGGTTTTTGCCCGGACCGGACCGGACCGACCCAACCCGAAATTTTTCGGTCCGGTCTTCGGTCCGGTTTTTTTTGGAATTTCGGGTTTCGGGTTTTCGGGTTCGGTCCGGTCCGGTCCGGTCTCTGGCCCGTGCCCAGCCCTAGTGATGAACATTCAGTAGAGTATATACAAATGAACATTGTGATGAACATTTATGAACACTTGATGTTCATCGAAGATGGTCCGGCGGTGGTCGGAGGTGGTCCGGCGGCGGACGACGTCGGTCCGGCGGCGGTCCGACGGTGGGGACAAGGGGGGACAAGGGGTGCCACGTGTCATCATATGGGCTCTTAGATCTCTCTTGATCCAAGACTTCACATTCATTATCATTTATCATTTTAACAAGTATTATTTCATGACTGTTTTCCTAAACTAAATATATTTAAATTTTTAAACAATGCTTGATTAACACTCTTTATTAAAAAGGTTGATCATTTAACCTAAGTAATAATTAAAATTAAACAATTATTTTTTAAAGTTAAACTAAATTTGAATGTGGTAAATGAACTAAATTTATTTGATAAAATAATTTAACCTAAGTTATTTTATGTATTAAAATTAAATTTATTATTTTATAAAATTTGTGCAAGACACGAAAAATTAAACTAGTTTGAAAAATAGAAGGTAGATTGACTAATTTATCTTTAATGAAATAAAACTTAATGTGAAATACGAAGATCCCCATCCTATGGATACATGTCTATAAAGAAAAAATTTAACCATTTATTTCACCAAAAGAAAAAACGAAAAAATTTAACCACCAGAAACTGTAGTTTGGATAAAAATTGCTTTAACTAAAATATAATGTTAACCAAAATAGAAGATACTAGCGTGTGTTCCCGTATCATGTACGGGTTCGCATGTAATAAATAGTTTAATAATAAATTTATATTTTATACTATTAATTAGTTTATAGATTGTAGTTTATACTTTATGGTTTATAATTTATAGATTATAGTTTATAGTTTACTATTTATGTTTTATAGTTTAAGTTCATTAATAACTCGATTTAATTAGATTGATAACATAATAATAGATAAAGATATAATATGATAAAAGATAAAAATCGATATTTTTTATGTAATATAACCTATTAGATATTTTTTGATTTTTTTTACTTATTTAATTCAAATATATATATAAAAATATAAAGTCGGGTGATGTGGATGATGACATGGTGTATGATGTAGCATATCTTAGAGGTCGACACATAGGCGAATTGAATATAAGAGCGACATGTGGTAAAACAAGGTTTTGTTTTAGTATATGTATATATAGATAGATAGATAGATTATATTGGTAGGGACAAATATTAATAAACAATGAAGAGATTTGTATGTTTTATGCAAAAAGAAAATCCAACGGCGTTGAATTGATCCGGACCTCTAAAAAATATTTCAATGATGTTATGATATATTTGGAGTCCACCCTATCACTTCACCCTCTCAAGTGTCACCCTTATTTTACCCTCACCCCGCCGCTATAAAAATCCTCTCTTTCTGGAACCCACCTCCAACCCTCTCTGATTTTTCATCTACGGAGTATATCTCTATTTTCCCCTCTTCAAGCTCTCAATCATGTCGGACGAGGAACACCACTTCGAGTCGAAGGCCGATGCCGGAGCTTCCAAGACCTACCCCCAGCAGGCTGGTACAATCCGTAAGGGAGGCCACATCGTTATCAAGGCCCGTCCTTGCAAGGTTTAATTCCTTCTTTCTATGCATCTCTTTGTTTTATTGATTTTGGATCGAGGCTATTCTGATTTTGTTTTTTTTATGTTTCCTTCAGTGGTTTAGTTTTAGGGTTCTCTGATTGCCTGGATTTGGATTTGGTTATGTCTGATCTGATTTCTTCTTTGTTTTTGCCTGGAATTTCATGAATCGAAATCCTACTCCTTTGGGGCTTTTTGATAGTCAGGATTTGTATTGTTGAAACTGTGTTACAGTCTCGATTCGTTCTGCTCGAATTTGGTGGTTAGGGTTTGACTATCGAGCAAGTCGTTTTGAGTAATAATTTATTATTTCTCTTTTTACTATCAATCGAAGTCGTTTGAGTAATAATTGATTGCTCAGATGAAGTTGGTGCTTAGATAAAGGTTAGGGCTTTTTTGGTTTGTGTGTGAGTTGGGTCAAATATCCAATTTATTACTCCAATTGGTCTGATTTTCTATTCCTTAAGTATGCTGTATGCCTCTTTTATGCCGAAACATAATCGTTTTGTTATTGTTGACTTGTGCTGGTATTAACTTGTAGGATCTAATATTTGTGTTGTAGGTTGTTGAAGTTTCCACTTCAAAGACTGGAAAGCACGGACATGCTAAATGTCACTTTGTAGCCATTGACATCTTCACCGCCAAGAAGCTCGAAGATATTGTTCCCTCATCTCACAATTGTGATGTATGGGTCTTTCTTTAAGTAGCACCTAATTATTTCTTTCCGGTTGTGTCCTTTGCTATGTTATTGATGTTTCTTTCATCTGCAGGTTCCCCATGTTACTCGTATTGACTACCAGCTAATTGACATATCCGAGGATGGATTTGTATGTTCTGGCTATATTACTTCTCTGATTTAGAATTAACCTGCTTTTGTCTTGCAACAGTACCTAATCTTCTATTCAACGTCTTCAGGTTAGCCTGCTTACTGACAATGGAGGAACTAAGGATGACCTGAGGCTTCCATCTGATGACGCTCTGCTTAAGCAGGTGTTCATATTTTCCAAGTTATTTAGTCATGCTTATTTGATTCTCATGTGGAGTGTAGTACTGTATTTTCTTCTCGTAAATTTAACAAAATCTCTCACCATTTTGCACAGAACGGCCCTATATAATTAGATTAAAGATATTTTGTGATTTTGACTATTTTCAATGCCGATCTCATATTTTGTGATTTTGACTACCCATCTCATTTTGTAAGGTTGGATATTGCTTGTATGTTTATTTCTTGGGTCAAGTTCTTGTATGTTTAGTTACTGATGATTGATGTTGGATTTTGTACAGATTACTGAGGGATTTGCTGAGGGTAAGGACCTGATTGTGAGTGTTATGTCTGCAATGGGAGAGGAGCAGATCTGTGGCCTCAAGGACATTGGAGGCAAGGCCTGAAAATTGGGAGTAACATTAATACTGTTTCATCTTAATGAGCATTTTTATTGTTTTTGAGTCTATGGGGGACAGACTATCACTGACGGGTCAACATTGTTTACCAATGGATCCGAAGTGGTACTTTATAAGGATTATTGGGATTTGGTTTTATCCTATTAGTTAGTGGTTTGTGTGATCAACCCTTTTTTTTTTCAGTGTTGGATTCTTCTCATCATAATGTTATGAAATTATGTTTGCTGCAATGATATTTTTATGTTCTTTGTTATGATTTGTTAACTTATTTCAACTTAGTCGCCATTTGTTTTTTCATGTTGGTGTTGTTAGCCTAGGTTATTGTTTTTAATTTATAGGGTGTGGGATAGCTAATGAGGACAACATCTAGGGCAATGGGGCGGGTCTTAGAAGGGGAATACTCTTACCAGCTCCATCCCCGTTTAATGTCCATCTCTATTCCCGTTTTTTTCTTTAATCTCGCTCCATCCCCGTGTCCATTGGGGAATCCCCATCTCCTTTAATTTTTCCCATTTAAAATCCCTAGAGATTTATATCCTCGTTAAATTTCATTATTCATATATATATATATATATATTTAAGTTCTAGGGTAGATATTCAACTAAATAAACATGGATAAATAGCGTAAAAGATTGAATAGAGGCACAAACATACGAGAATGCGATTAGTGCATATATAACCTAAATCTACATAAAGTTGAATATTAACCTTAACAAATCCGAATACCATTGAAGGTAAATACTCGTTATACCGTTATACCACAATACTCGTTACACCGTATATATATATAAATAACAATAATTAAATAAAAATATTTTAAATAGAAAGTATATCAAAATTTAAACATATTTATTATAGGGATGAAATCCCAATGATGACGGAAACGAGGACGATCCCCGACGGGGACAGAACTGAGGATTCTCGTGGGGATCTCCAATGAGGAAGGGGATGGGGCGGAGAGCCCCAAGGACGGGGCTCAGATGATGATCGGACGACTCAGATGAGTTTTATGTTCTTAGCTTAAGCATTGATTAAATCTGGAGCGTTGGATGATGATGATCGGACAACTTACGAGTTCTTATTTTAAGAGAGGTATACTCATTTGATCCTTTCTCATAATTCTCATTTTAAACTTTCACACAATTATTAAAAAGAAGTTTTTGCAGAAAATCATCCGTTATTTGTCAAAATTTGCAGGAAGTGGTTAATTATAAATTCACCACCCAAATTGTTAAACTTTCTTACAATCAACCACCCTTTGACAGATTCCGTCATCATTTCCGTTAACAAAGTAAAATGACGGTTTTACCCTTATATTTTTGAAATACAAGCAGGTATAATGAATAAATCACTAAATCATTTTATAAAACAAAAATAAATAAATAAATAAAAGTTTCTTCTTTTGTAGATCAAAGCTCTATATGAATCTAAGCTTTCATCAATGGCGATGAAACAGTGTCGGTGCTAATGACTTGAACAAGAAGACGAAACCTACATGTCTTACCTAAATATATTATCTGCATCACTGTATGAGTGTATCACCATTTCTGTCTCTTAGCTTCACAACTATGAAGGAATCATGTCTTTTAATAAGATGTACAATTACTTATTATGAAATATGACTATTGATAGAGATTTATAATTCAGTTATTTTAGGTAGTCATAGTGCTTTGCTAGAAGCCAACTATGATTTATAAATTTTATGTTATAAAGTTTGTTGCTATTATAATTGGGTCCTATGCGGTCACACCCCAAGAGTTTATGAACTGGATATATTGGGAGAATTATTATATAAAATATATAATATAATGTTATATAAAATATAGTTTTGAGATAGAGTTTAATAATAATAAAGTGTTATTATTGATTAAAGGATAAAAGGAAAAATGTTAATTAAGGAGTTAATTATAAATAAGGGTTTTGGAAACCCTAATTAGATGACTCTCCATTTTTCCTCTTCTAAGCATTCTCTTTCTCTCCCAAAACTCTTTCATCTTCAACCTAACAGTTGAGTTCAAGGGATTCAGATCTTTGCTCGGGTGGACTAAGTAGAGGAGTTTCAAGTGAGGCTCTCTCCGTTCGAGTGATTGAACACGCATCAAGAGGTAATCGTTTTTTCTACTTCTCAATCCAATTAGTTTATGCAATAGATCTTTTGTTTAGATGTTAGGAAATCGTTTCCTACAATTCCGTTTCAAGCATCTAAAACCCTATAGTGGTATCAGTTGCCTCTTGCATAAATTAATTGGATCAAATTTCAATATTATAATTTGATGCATATTCAGGATTATTATGATTCAATTAGAAGCTATATGATATATAGATTAATTTGCCAAATTAAATCAAAATGGTTTGATTTTTAGTACCCTTGCCGAACTCCTTATTCGGTCGATTTGTTTGATTGATTCCAAATTGTTTGGATAAACTCATACTTTAGTTTTTTTTTAAACCGAACACAACCCCTTGTTTTTTCTTTGATAGAACACATGAATGGTTTGACCAAAGAGTGTATTTGATTCAAGAGTAATGGTTTGATTCTTTGGTTCAGTACGTTACAAGTGATTAGGGTGTTTTTTTTTTGGTATATTTTGAATTAATTGTTTTGGCATCAATGGTTTGACCAAAAAAAATTAATGACTAATTACATTTAATGATAATAAATATGATTTATTTTATAAAATATTTGATATTTTATTTAATACAAAAAGATTTAATTAATATAAGATATATAGTTATCTTATTTGATTAATTTTGTATTAAATATTATCTAAGAATATTTGATTCTATTTCTTGGCAAATTAATAATTAATATTAGATATTAATTCCATTCATAGACTTATTGAATTAAAATAATGAGAAAGAGTTTCTCCTTTACATAGTTAATTTGATTAATTATTTATGCTTTTTATTTGGATAAATTGCATCTCTCACTTATATATATTTTATATATTCTTATTGCATGTATGTTTAATATTATGATATTATTGCATGCGGTGACTAGTATGACCCATATTAGGATAAATAAATACGATCTGTGTATCGTTATGGTTTTCTTGTACACGATATGCGTATCGTTATGTATTTTTGTAATTTTAATTTATGCAAGAGAGTTTGTTCAAATTTATGTAATACAAGAAGACAAAGATCCTATGCCGATGGAAGGATGGTGATCCAGAAAGTCAAGACTATTGAAGATTATATCTTATTAGGGGCCATACTAGGATCCAAAATTTATTTTTTTGCATCACGTGAATATTTTTATTATCTCTTGCATTGCATGAATGTTTGTTTATTTATATTATTTAGTTCACTTATAAATAGACCATCATTGCATGTTAAACGTGCCTTAAAAGAATATTGAGGTTATGTCTTTCCATGTCATAACCATGAAGCCCTTGGAATTTGTTGGATAGTTTTCGCCTAAGCGAGGTGTCCTTCTTTGACCTTGGGATAGTGCGGGTATGTCTAATAGGGGCATGCTGCCTTGATATGGTTATACTCAACAAGAGACCAAAAGACTTAGTTTTGGATCTTGAGTCATAAGGATGAGTTTAACATAAGATGTGACCATCAATCAAGAATTATAAAGGGTTATAATTAGTAAATAGTATACTTACCTTGATTACATGTGATTTGGGAAAGTGCCTAAGTACGCTCAAGTTTCATCTAAGATAGGATCTTGGAATTATTTTACTCACAAAGGGACAAATTTTATAATGAGTAAAATATGCAATAATTTGTTATTTAGAGCATGTCTAAATTAGAATTTTTGCATTTCAAGCATAATTTATCTGCATGTTTTAATTTCTGTTTTGTAGCTACTATGTCCAACGAAAACCTCAAATTTTCGCTTCGCTCAATTGTTGAGAAAAACAGACTGAATGACTCCAATTTTCTTGACTGGGAAAGGAACCTGAGAATTATTCTCAGGTCTGAGAACCAAGAGAATGTCCTAGTGAGTCCCATCCCAGAGCTGAATGACACCTCATTAGATGAGGAGAAGGAAAAGCACAAGACATTAAGCGAAAAGTCAAGAAGTGTGACTTGCCTCATGCTAGCTGCTATGGAACCTGGTCTTCAACGAAGGTTTGAGGATCAAGATGTCTATGCTATAATTCATAATCTTAGAGATCTCTTTAAGGAACAAGCCAAGATTGAGAGGTATGAGACCCTCAAAGCCATCCTCCAAAGCAAGTTAGAGAAGGGGAAACCAGTGGGGCAACATGTTTTCCACATGATATGCCTGTTTGACAGGATGACTAGACTTGGAAACCCTTATAACATTGAGATGGCAACAAATATAATCTTGCATTCTCTACATGAGGGTTTTGCTAATTTCAGGCAGATGTATCACATGGGAGCTATGTGTAAGACTCTCAATGAGTTGCATGCTATGCTCAAAACCGCTGAACAAAATGTCTTGGTTGAACCTAGGAAGGATGTTCTTATGGTCAACAAAGGGAAGGGGTTCAAGAAAGGGTCACAGAAGAAGCAACAAAACCAAGCGAAGGACAAGAAAGTTGTTCAACCTAAGGGAAATACACCTAAAGTAAAGGTGGCTGCTGAGCATGACTACTTTTACTGTAAGACTAAGGGGCACTGGAAGAGAAACTGCCCCAAATATCTGGAGGATAAGAAGAAGGGTGTCTCTTCTTCAGGTATTTATGTTATTGAATTCTTAACAACTAACTCCAATGATTGGGTATTAGATACCGGCTGTGGTTCTCACATTATTTCGAATGTGCATGGACTACAAAATAAGAGAAGGTTGCAGAAGGGCGAGATAGATCTCCGTGTTGGAAATGGAGCAACTGTTGCTGCAATTGAAGTTGGAGATTATAGTCTACCTTTAACTTCTGGCTTAGTTTTAGAACTTCATAATTGTTATTTTGTTCCTTCCATAACTAAGAACTTGATTTCATTTTCGGTTTTGCATCGTGAGGGTTATAATTTTGTTGTTGATGATGGTTTTTCCATTTATAAGAATGACATTTTTTTTGCCCATGCCCATATGACTAGTACTGGACTATACAGATTGGGGCTCAAATACGATGTATATAACATTAATACCAAAAGGCAAAATTCGAATGATATAAGTGAAGCCAATCTATGGCATTGTCGTTTGGGACACATTAGCGTCAAACACGTGAAGGAACTCCAAAATGTTGGTCGCCTAAAGTCATTTGATTTTGAATCATTTGAAACATGTGAATCATGTCTATTGGGCAAGATGACAAGGTCACCTTTCACTGGTACAAGTGAGAGGACTATTGAGCTTTTAGCTCTCATACATACTGATGTGTGGACCTATGAGTACATAAGCTAGGAGAGGCTATCGATACTTCATTACATTTACTGATGACTTTAGTAGATATGGGTATATCTACTTAATGAAACATAAATCCGAGTCCTTTGAAAAGTTCAAAGAATTTCATAATGAAGTTGAAAAACAAACAGGCAAGAAGATAAAGGCGCTTCAATCAGATCGAGGGGGTGAATATCTGAGCCGCGAATTCGACCATCATTTGAGGAGTTGTGGTATTCTAAGACAACTGACTCCACCGGGTACACCACAACTGAATGGTGTATCTGAGAGAACAAACAGGACATTGTTAGACATGGTCCACTCAATGATGAGTTTTGCTAATCTTCCTACATCCTTTTGGGGTTATGCCCTCACTACCGCTGCATTCACACTAAACAGGACTCTGTCACGATCAGTTGACAAGACACCACATGAGATATGGTTTGGGAAGCCTCCCAGCTTGTCATTTCTGAAAGTCTGGGGATGCGAGGATTATGTAAAGCGGTTACTATCTGATAAGCTCGCACCCAAATCAGACAAATGCTTTTTTATAGGTTACCCCAAGGAAACGAGGGGTTATTATTTCTACAATCCCGTTAAGAACAAAGTGTTTGTTGCTCGGGATACTGTCTTTTTGGAAAAGGATTTCTTTTCCAAGAAGTCAAGTGGGAGAAATGTTCAGCTTGATGAGATTCAAGCAGAGCAACAAACTCCACAACATGAGGACATAGAAGATGTGTTAGAGGAACTTGATTTTGGAGGCATACCTTCACAAAGGGAAACCACCCAGATTCTAGATGCAGTTCCTCAAGTAGATGAAGCACCCGAGGTCCCACATACTGATGTGGTCAATCCTCCGGCTGAAGAGGTCCCACATACTGATGTGGTCAATCCTCCGGTTGATATCTCTCCAGCTGTGGGACCACTTTGGACATCAAACAGGCCAAGGCGGCAACCTAGACGATATGATGATTTTGTCTTGGCTGCTGACGTTCCACTTTTAGAGAATGATGAGCCTGCTACCTATAAACAAGCAATGGCGGACCCCGACTCCGAAAAATGGCTTGAAGCCATGAGATCCGAAATGGAATCCATGTCTGAAAATCAAGTTTGGGACTTGATAGATTTGCCTGATGGGGTAAAACCCATTGGATGCAAATGGGTCTTCAAGATCAAGACAGACAAGGATGGAAATGTTTCTGTCTATAAGGCAAGATTAGTTGCCAAAGGATTTAGACAAGTTCATGGTATTAACTATGATGAAACGTTCTCACCGGTCGTTATGATAAGGTCCATTAGGATAATCCTAGCAATTGCCGCTTATTATGATTATGAGATATGGCAAATGGATTTCAAGACCGCTTTTCTAAATGGTTATTTAGAAGAGAATGTATTCATGATGCAACCAGAAGGTTTTGAGGATCCAGAGAATCCTAGGAAAGTGTGCAAGCTTAAGAAGTCTATCTATGGACTTAAGCAAGCATCTATGAGTTGAAATCTTCGTTTTGATGAAGTGATCAAAAAGTTTGATTTCATCAGATGCGAAGAAGAGCCCTGTGTTTACAAGAAATTTAGTGGGAGCAAAGTGGCCTTCCTGGTTTTGTATGTGGATGACATATTACTCATTGGAAATGATATTCCTATACTGGAGGCAGTAAAGGAATGGCTTAAGAAGTATTTTTCAATGAAGGATCTAGGAGAGGCATAGTACATATTAAGCATTAAGACACTAGTAGAAAAAACACTTGTTGCAGCCCCTCTGTTGAGGCGGTCACCTTAAAAACCGACGCAAAAAGTCTTATTCTACTATCTGTTGAGGCGGTCAGTCGTTTAGTTCGCTGCAACAGGTACTTTAGAGGCGGGCAAATATCCGTTCGCCTCAAATAATATTTGTGTTTTTGACTTGTTGAGGCGGTCAGTAAGGCGCCCGCCTCAACAGAGCCCAAATATTAGAGGCGGACAGTAAGGCGCCCGCCTCAAATGATGCGACGAAGAGATTAGAGGCGGGCAGTAAGGCGCCCGCCTCAAAATAACACAGACATTAGAGGCGGGCAGTCATGCGCCCGCCTCAAAACTCGGTTCGTTTAATTTCATCCAAAAAAACCCTACAAATTCTCCTTTACTTTACATATATATTCGGCTCCTTCTCTTCCGCCGCTTAAGTTGACTCCTCCTTCCTCTTCCTCTTAATCTCCTCCTTCCTCTTAATCTCCTCCTTCCTCTTCATCTTCAGATCAAGTGTTCTCCGTACCAAAATCCCCTTCAATCAATCTTCAACCCTCTCAAAAAGCCCCAAAACCTAACCTCCCCTGCCGACTCAAATTTGTCGGAAACCGCACCTCTGCAACAAGTGTTCTCCGTCGCCGGCGCCATCCAAGCAGGTTCGCAGCCACACGTCGCTTTCTCCTTCGTTCTCACCATCTTCGCCGTGATTCTAGGTTTGCAGCCAGCGTCTTCGTTCTCACCATCTTCTCCTTTTTTAGGGTTGCAGATCTGTGTACAAATTGGGTTGCAGATCTCGTTCTCACCATCTTCGCCGTGATTCCAGGTTTGCAGCCACCATCTTCGCCGTGATCTCGTTCATCTTCAGATCTCGTTCTCACCATCTTTTTTTTTTATGTAAATCGAGTTAAGTTTGTACAAACTGGGTTGCAGATCTGTGTACAAATCGAGTTAAGTTTGTAATTTTCTCAGATCTAAGTTCAATTTAGGGTTTCATCTTTGATTTGTGTTGTAAATCTGATTTGCAAATTTGTAAAACTTTTGAGTTGTAAATCGATCTGATCTGTGTAAAATTTGTAAAATTGGGTATGAGATTTGTCTACCAAATTTGTAATCTGAGTAAATGGTTATCGTTAATTGGAGCTTCAAAATTTTGAGGTTGTAAATCTGAGCAAATTAAAAATCTGAGCAAATTAAAAATCTGAGCAAATTGTAAATCTGAGCAATTTATTAATTAAATTAAAAATTAATGGGTTGCATGTGTACCGAATTTGAGGCGGGCATTGCCAATTTAGACGCAGAATTAGAGGCGGGCATTGCCCTGTCCGCCTCAACAACCTAATCTTTTGAGGCGGGCAGTTGATATTGAAGCCATAATTTTGCCTATCTGTTGAGGCGGGCAGTATAGTGACCGCCTCAACAGGTATTTACTTGTTGCAGCCCCCCCTGTTGCAGCGACCCCTGCCCGCCTCAACAGGGGGGTTTTTGCCCGCCTCAACAGGGGTTTTTTCCACTAGTGAGATCTATAGAGATAGGTCTAAGAGGCTTATTGGTCTAAGTCAAGAAACTTATATAGATAAGGTCCTTGCTAGATTTAATATGGTGAATTCTAAGAAAGGATTTCTTCCTATGCAACATGGCTTACGTCTCAGTAAAACCCAGTGTCCTAAGACACCTGGTGAAATTGAGAAAATGAGTAGGATTCCTTATGCCTCAGCCATAGGATCCATCATGTTTGGCGGAAAAGAAACATATTTGGCGGAAAAGATGAGTTTCATCGTATAGTCAAGTAAGATACTAAGTGACAAAGGAATTTTAATATTGCACACTTGTTTTAAGGACAAGTGGGAGATTGAAGGAATTGTGTCCTTTAATCAGATGTGCAATTACTTATTATGAAATAGGACTATTGATAGAGATTCATAATCCAGTTGTTTTAGGTAGTCTTAGTGTTTTGCTAGAAGCCAACTATGATTTATGAACTTTATGTTATAAAGTTTGTTGCTATTATAATTGGGTCCTATGAGGTCACACCCCAAGAGTTTATGGACTGGATATATTGGGAGAATTATTATATAAAGTATATAATATAATGTTATATAAGATATAGTTTTGAGATAGAGTTTAATAATAATAAAGTGTTATTATTGATTAAAGGATAAAAGGAAAAATGTTAATTAAGGAGTTAATTATAAATAAGGGTTTTGGAAACCCTAATTAGATGACTCTCCATTTTTCCTCTTCTAAGCATTCTCTTTCTCTCCCAAAACTCTTTCATCTTCAACCTAGCACTTGAGTTCAAGGGATCCAGATCTTTGCTCTGGTGGATTAAGTAGAGGAGTTTCAAGTGAGGCTCTCTCCGTTCGAGTGATTGAACACGCATCAAGAGGTAATCGTTTCTTCTACTTCTCAATCCAATTAGTTTATGCAATAGATCCTTTGTTTAGATGTTAAGAAATCGTTTCCTGCAATTCCGTTTCAAGCATCTAAAACCCTACAAACTATTCCTCCTGTTCTTCTTATTTATGCTTCACCCCACAACCATTAACCAACACAAATTTACAATAACAGAAGCTTAAAGCCCAATCAATGGCCGCTCGCAAACTTTCATCTTTGCTCTCTCCTCTCTCTCCCTTTCTCCTCTCCGTTCTTCCTTTCTTGGTATTTTGATTTCTCTGATTTCCACTCCAATTTTTATTTTATTTTCTGTCATGATTTTTTTTCAAATATGTTTGTTTTGTAGATGGAAATTCAAATCAATGGAGAATCTGTTGGAACTGATTTTCCACTCAACTTCCGGGCACTTTTCCGGTGGGGTTCAGCCACATACATTATGTGAGCGTTGACGTCGTCTCCGCGAGCACTACGCCGTAGTGTATTCACACATCGAAATCGGGTTTCGTTTGAATGAGAAATGAGGGCTCAAACTTGGTTGCTTGTCTATGTACAAAGTAACATTTTGGGCTGAAATGGGTGTTGGTTTTTCTCCCACATTGAAAATTGGGGATGAAATTGATGGGTTTATATAGCCCCAACACCCTACCCTTGGTAAGACCTTGAGAGGTATGGAGAGAGGACCTTGACCCCACTCGCGCGTCGTCCGTCCGTCCGGGTGGGGCACGGGTTGTAGACCCAAGCAGCAACTAAGCTTCTTTTTGCTGAGATGGGCCGGATCTGGAATTGGGCTTTCAGGTTTGAATTTTGAACTGCCTCGTTGGGGACGCCTAACAGAGTCCAAAACTGCCTCCACAATCTGCTCCACAACAGACTTCACCTCGTTGGTGTTGTCACTTCCGAGATCTCCTCCTCCACTAATAACTCATAAACTCTTTTTAAGCAGAGTTCTGATTCTCATTCTGGATATCTGAAATCCTCCATCTCTTCTCTTCTCTTCTCTACTTCTCTGAGAGTACACACAGATCTGGTTCGTTGTCTTCTGTTCTTTGATTGTGCAAACCAGAAGAGCTCGCAGTTGTATCCTGGGATTCTCAACGTCGGTAACCGTCACACATACGGGGCGTTGCAAAATTAAGGATAGAGATTTTTTCTCTCTGTGCGTACAAGTTTTTTGATACAGTTTCAGTACAATGCTTCCTTAATTCTTTTCTTTATTTCAATTTCCTTACAGATTGTTTATTTACGATTTACAGGTCCTACAGAATCATCATCAACAAATACAGCAGCTCTGCTCTAGTGGAAGACCCAATCATCCCTAATATAGACATCAATTACACCAAGCTTCTTATCAATGGTGAATATGTTGATTCTGCCTCTGGTATTTGAAAAAAAATTGCAGCTTTTAAAAATCTGTAACATACCCTTTTCCCAAATGCAATCTGATTTCTAGATAGGAACAATCTAACATTGGAGTAGCGTTCCCTTTTCTATTTGTACGTTTGGCTTCAATAAAAATCAAGAACATGTAAACAGTATTGCGCACAGGTTCATGATTGGTGTGTCCCAATGAACTGTAGCAAGCTTCTTATGGAGGCGCTCGACGGGGCTCGATGGAGGGAATAATCGACGATGACGGGTTAATTAATTAAGGAGAATGATCGAGGTTCGGTGTGTTTGTATCCAAAAACTGAATCGGGTTCACTCAAAACCTTCATTTTTCACTGATATTTACCGCCCACGTTGCTAGAGTTTGATTCTTTCTTATCTTTTATTTATTTAGGAATTGTATCTGTCTTTGAGATTTTGATGAAGTTGTAGATATCTCAGATTGGAATTTTGCTAAAAAATTGATTTTGATTGTGTTTAGATGGAAAGACCTTTAAGAAGCCAGTTTTATTCTAGGTTCATGGTAGAATTAGTTAAGGTTCATAGTGTTATGAGTCTAGGTTCATAGTATTATGAGTCTAGGTTTATTCATTATGAGTTCATGTTTAGATGGATTGACATTTGAAACTACCTCCGTTTAATGTGATTTATATATGTTCCTGTGGTTAAGACAAAAGTGAGCTAGTAAAAGAACTTGATCAAGGATGCCCACACAATTTCATCTTGAGAGTCAAAGATTCTGCTGTCAAGGTATAATTTATCCTTGCAATCAATTATATGATATAGAGATGGTTCTTGACATGTACTAATCACACTATCTATCTCTATATAAAAATTCATGAGTTCGCAGCAGTAATGGTAATTGGTACCGGATCGTCTTTGGGCCAGTTAATTAATTTGCGGGCCTATAGGCTTCTTATTCTTGAACCCTAAATTTTGCATTTTCCCGATTGTTTTTCTGTGTCTTCATTTCGCCTGCTTTCATGCCCTCCTCCTTCAACTGTCTTCGCCTGAATTGCCCTTTTTCCGACGTCTGTTCTTCTACTGCAATTCGTAAGGTCCAGTCTCTTCACCTCCTTAATTTGTTGCTTCTTCCACCCCAATTTGCTTTACTCCTCCGTACAAACTATGTGTGTTCACAACTCTTTCCGGAGTTGACGCACGATTCCGAATATGCTAATGATAAATGATGTGCATATCTAGAGAAATTCCAAGATGAAAAAGCATCAGGAGTTCATATGTAAAGTAAGAGAAAAAAAGAGTACTTCGGGTGGCCTTTTCTTTGAAATTTGATATTCACACTGACATTTGTTTGATAAACAGGGCAAGTTGTTCTTCTTTAATGATATTGGAGATGTCGGGCCTGCTGATGTTTTCAGTTGTTCGCTTGCTTTTCTCCTTGCAGTTTTGATACCTCATCCGCTTACTTGCTTATCGTATTGCATTGTAGCCCTTGGAGGTAACCAAAGGGAGAATAAATATTGTGCTTTGCTTAGAAAGTACTCAATTCAGATGTTAATATTTGAGGTGGAATGAATTTAAAACTTACTTAGCACAACTAACAACACTTGATTAAGATAAAACCTCATTTTACAACTTAAAGAGACCAGTGCACTGCTCTATAGTAGTACAAGAAAATCCAAAGACCTCTCTGCTAACTTCTCTGATATGTTACAAACACAAATACTTTGTTTTGGATTGCTTAAAGAACAGTTGGGCCTCAGTTTCTTAAATAGTACAAATTTATGATATATTTGCTAGGACTACCATCTATATGCGGTTGCAAAATTATTTCCCCTTTGTTATACGTTTTGACCAATTTAATAATCTTATTTATTATAGATTGTTCTTTATAGATAGTATCATAGAATTGACATGTATTCTTTTGTATAAGAAAAGTCTTTCCTTCTCAGTCTCAACATACTTTGATGTTATTATATTTGTTGTCTTCGTTTCTGCAACTGCACTTGAATACTTGCTTTCATATATGTGGATATGAGAGCCATGTTGTTGTTGCGTATGTTTTCTTGAATACTTGCTTTCATATATGTGGATATGAGATTGCTTAGAATGTCCTTATGCATAGCATGATGAAAATTTGTTAGTTTTTTAAACAAGCAACCAGGTTTGTTTCCGTTCAGCTGAACTGAACAGATTTGTTTCTGTTCAGCCAAAAACCAGATCTGTAGGATTTAATAATTATGTTTAGCCAGATCTGTAGGTTTTTCTGTTCAGCCAGATTTATATCAATCAAACCAGCAACCAGGCTTTTGTTCAGCCAAAGTGAATGCATATGTTTGTTTTTGTCCTGTTCTGTTTGTTTTTGTTCATCCAGATTTGTTTATGTTCAGTTTGTTTTTGTTCAGTTTGTTTTTGTTCAGCCAAATTTGTGAATTTGTGGTTGTGTTTACCTGAACTGTTCAATCTTATTGTTGCGGTCAGCTGTAGAGTCTAATGAATTTGGATTGAAGAGTAATGAGGATGAGTTTCTTTCCTCTTGCAAAACATGTTTGAGTGAAGAAACCAAGAAAAGAAGAAAAGAAGTCAGTGGGAGACATGCAAGAAAAAGATCTGGTATAGGAATATTTTGCTATATATATATATAGTTGTCTATTCTTGGAAAACAAAGAAAAGAACCATTAAGTAGCTTAATTTTTTAGGATTTTGAATTGGTTTATGATATTGTGTACCTAATCACGTTTAAGCTTTGTTTAACGGTCACAAATCGTTTCATTAGGTCTACTGAAACGGTTTTCATGGTGTTAAGAAACAAATTTTGACCGTTTCAATATGCTTTATATTTAGTAGTGGGATTTCTGTTTTCTTAGTTATGCTTTTTTATCTCTGCTGAATTTGTGATTAAGGAATTTTGTATGATGGGTTGCTATTTTCATATCTTTTTGTTAACGCTACTATTTTTCGGATTCAGAGTTGGAGGGTATAGAAAGATCAGGGTCATGCGGACCAACATGATGTACTAACCAGATCAATGTTGATTTTAGGTGCATATGTAACTGATCTGGATTTGGACTATGAAGAAGATGATGAGAAGTTCAGTGAGCAATTTTAGTTCTGCTTATCATAATGAAACCCATTATTTTTTTTTGTGTGTGTTGCTTTAGAGCCTCTTATCTATATACTGATGTGTGTCGCATAAATTTTAGGTTGAGATAGTGAATTATTTTAGTATCAACTACTATCGAGATGAAATACAGTAGGATGCTTAGTTAAATTTTAGTTTAAGAAACTGATTTCAGCTATCCCATTGTTATTCTTAGTACTACCTGCTACATGTTTGTGTTTTTAAATATATTATATTTTGGTGGTCTGATACAATTGTTTCACTATAAACTGAACTTTAGAGCCATGAGTCCAACGTATATTAGAAATTTGGTGGTGCTATTTTTAGTACATAATCTAGACCATATTGCTATGTTGATATTGCCTTTTCATTTTTGCTTGCATCAGTTTTCCTATCTCAAGAGTGAAAGCAGAAGATAAGATTAACAAGATTTGATGATGCCAAGCAACTAATAGTGCAGTGTTTCTTCTTTCTACCAATTACAAGACACTTAAATTTAGGATGTTAGAGAGCTTCTATATGAGAACATAATACTTCTCTTTCATATGTTGTTTAAGCACTATGTGCATCACAAGAAAAAAATATTGATCAGCATTGGTCTCATTTTCTAAGATAGGTTTTGCAGCATCCCGGGAAGCTTGGCCTTGATGTGAATATTGACGTTGATTTAGTTGTTTTACGTGTTTGCTTCTAGGTGATCTATATCATATTTATGCGTTTTCTGACGTGTTTTCTTCAATTTTGAGTTCAATTATATGTTTGTAGAACAAGGATTTGGTTGCAAGGCATATATTTTCTATTAGGAAGTGGGCTTCTCTTAATCTTAGTCTTAACTTTGAAAAAAAAAAATCATACACATTTCAAATCTGAGAAGTTTTTCCGGTTCTATATAATGTGCAGACTCTTAAAATCTGATAAGTTTTACCGGTCCTACTTCTCATGCCTCTTCTTTTGTTTTCATTACAAACCCATTGATCCCTCCTCCGAGATATTTATTACTTATCGCCTAATTTTAAATGTTTGGTGACACTGGCTGAAGATTTTTAGCTCCAAATTGGATTCTAACTTTACTGATGTCTTTCCATTGCCATTGTAGAGTTCATGTGAAACTACAAATGTTGCACCATAAGTTGCAAAGGTGAAAGCATGGACTCTCATGTGTGAATTTTTCCTTTATTTCAATTTTAATAATCAAAATGTTATTTATTCATTGATAATTGCATAGTGTCACATGGTGTCAATGCTTTTTTACTCCCCAGGTTTTATGATTTTCATTTTCATGCTTTTGTGACATTTCTCTATTTTCTTAATGCAAATAGGATGATGCTATCATAATTGTCATTTCACTTTATGCTTCAAACAATGACATATTGCAAATTCTCCTTGCAGATTTTTGTGAGAAAATGACGAATGCAAGGACATTCTGCTCACAAACATAATACAGAACCAGTGACTTCTCTCAAGGACTCCAATTGTGGCACCCAAATTGTCGCCAATGGTTTATTGCCCCAAATTGTGCTTAGGCCTCCATCTTCGATTGAGCAATTTCTAAAATCTCTTGAGGTAAACCTTTCGCCTTCCCTATTCATTGATCCCGATCCCATTAATTCCGGCGTTACTTTGGTAGGTTTCTGTATAAATTAGCATTTTTACCGAGTGACTACAGTCGGTCCTTCTCCTTCCTATGCTTTTCTCGGGCCTAATACCGAGTAAGCCTTCTCCAAACAAAGGTTGTTGTCGTGCCTGAAGCATTGGTATCTCAGAAAACGATCACTTCTGCGGATTCTCTCGATGACCGACTTCAATCTCTCTTCTCCCTTGATTTTTGCATGCGATTGATTTGATTGGACATAAGGTAATTGCTTTGAATTTTTCTTGCAGGTTTAACCTACTTCGCCCGACATTGGCGCGAAATCTGAAACGGTATGGATTTTTTTAGTTTTCGTTCAATGAGCTTCTTAGGAGTTGTTATGGAGAAAATTGATTGATGCAAATCGATTAGGTATTCTGGATAATCAACTTTGCTAAGAGTATCTAATGAAATTGCTTAGAACTAAGAATTTGTACCTAACCTAGATAGAAACTTTACTCTTCAGACAGTTTCGTTTTATCTCGCATTACCAACAGATTCCTAATTTTGGTACCCATCAATTTCTGTATGATGTTCAATTTTTATGTTCTCTGCAGATTGTTATGAGTTCTTACTTAGATGATTGAGGCAAATTAGGCACTCCGAACAATCATCTTCGTTAAGAATATTGACGAAGTTGATTGAATTGAGAGTTTTTAAACCTAGGCAGATTATACGATAGTCGATTGGTTGATGCATAGGCAGATTTCTCACGTACAATGCTTGCTGTTCTGAGGAGGATTCCTCTGTGTGATCGGTATGTGTGTAGTGGAAGCTGGAAGAAGGACGATTTCAAGGTCACCACTAAGGTAATTTGATTTTGCCTATTATGTTGTTCACTACTGTGATGATTGAGTTTGGATTTGTTCTTCTTCCGTTTCTGATGCTAGGTCTTGATTAATATATATAATTCAGCTTTTGAATGTTAGGCATTTGACAAAGTCTGATGTAGATGAAAGAATGCATATGATGGGTAAAAATATAAGATCTTTGATTGTTCATCAGTATGCTTGAATTTTGTGAAGTTTCAAATGGTTCTCACAGTCAATAGTGATCCAATATGGACTTCTGTTTAGATTTTTATATAGCTATATAAATCAAATCTTATTTGAAGTGTGGAATGCTGTTTCATTTGTCCCTTGCATTTTATAAGGCCTTTTAAACACCGATTTGCATGGCGAAACGTGGTGGATTGAGGGATACATTTCCTGATGAACTTCTTGCATCTGTTATGATCCTGATGTTTTCTATTATGAAATTAAATTCTCGATTTGTCATTGTAACAATTTGTGGTTCTACAATTTTTTTCTAGGGATTAATGGAAAAAACAAATCTGAACCCAAGTGAAGTTGGTAACATTGTTGTTGGAACTCTTAATAGCACCAGGCTCTAAGAGACCACAACTTAAGAAAAGTGCAAGTTACATAATCAAAAGTATACATCAACAAACCACACCAACATGTCCTTAAACATACTTCTATTCATCTATTCACAATTTTTTGGAATAGGTGAATTGTATGCTCAGGGTGTTTTGAGAAAAGAGGATCCTCATCCTTTGAAGCCTGTGAGTGATAGCAGCAGGTAGAGTAAATGTATTTGTATATTCATAGTATAACTTACCATATGATGCTAATCTTAAAAGATATTATCTCTTACTTGGACTGTTTTTGTCTGCAGATATTTTATTCTTCGGGTAGAAGAGAACATGGGTAAGATATAATGCCATTTATATATAATTGAAACTTTCATTTCTTTCCTATGTTTTCGATGGAGATAGGTTGGTCTTGGGCTTTAATCTGTGAGTAAGGTTTAATCTATAAATAAAGTTACAATATTGTAAAAGTGTGACGCGAATAAACATTTTTCAGTTACTGAAATTCCAGTAGGTTGATATGAGATTGTATTTAAAATGATGACGGTTAATCACCGTGTTTTATAGTCCTGTTCTGCAGTCTGATCCGAGTTCTTACATGTGGCCGTCTTAGCGCAACTTCGACTTCACACCCGATAGAAGATCAATGATGATGGCTTTTTAGGTCTCAATTTTGTTAATGATATACTTATTTGATCTCAATCCTGCTCTATTATTATTCACCTTCCGTTGTAGGGTTTGCTATTACATTTGTTTGTTTCAATTTTGACATTGTGGTTTACTATCAAATCAATGTTGGAGGCTTTAGTCTTTAATTTTGTATCTGGTTTGTGAAAATATTAGTAGGGTACACAATTACAACCCCCTTTCTTTGTGATGCCACTACTGAATAGAGGTATGGATTGGTCGTTCTGTTTTGTTTCTTGATTTTTGTTCTTTTTGACACTTTCAATTGAAAATTATTGGTTTCATTAGTTATAGATGCACCTCTGTGTTGATTCACAATCCTGAAGCAATAGTGAGTTTTTTTAATATACTTGATGTTTCATGTTCTAGGCTTTATTTTAATTGGAATTTGGCTCTTCTCTTTTCAAACTTGATTAGAAAATTGTTGACAAGAGTTATTGCTGCTGAAGCCCTTAGTGATCTATTTACATTGGATTAGTTAAGTATTTGGACGAATTTACACAAGCCTTCATATATCAATTGCATTTCATCTCATGGCTAACCATATGCAGAATTTTACAATGTTTCTTTTTCTGCGATTTCAGAGTATGATCCCAAAAATACATCTATTTTAGTTCGTTGGGTTCTTGGACGTTTTATCATGTCGATTGTTACTCAGCCTGAAGAGTACTACCTCCAACCTTACAACTGTAGAATGTTCAGATGTAATGCAGTAGTAGCATTTGTCATTTCATCAGGATGATTACATGGGTATTTGCTTATTATGTAAAGACCTGTTATGTGACACAATAATGAATCATATGTGGATTGGTTCTGTTAGTTATAGCAACTTATGGAGAGTAAATGTTGTGTGATGATTAACATATGTGGATTGGTTCTGTTAGTTGTAGCAACTTAAGAATAGTGTGAGTTCACAAGCTTCATTAGCAAAGAAACTTAGAGAGTTAGATTTGAGCAGAATTTTTCTTAATCTTGCAGGTCAAAGGCTGAAAACAAGCCTGAGACTGATATGTGAAATGTTAATTCGGCTTTTACTTTTTTCTAATTTTAACAATGTAAGTTGGGAACTTGCTCTTATATATGCATTATTATTAATTATTAATATTATCCCCTTATTTTGAAATATAAGTGTTCATCTGATACCGATACTCATTGGATTTGGAATTTCTAGATGGAACCTCCAAAATGAGACGATGAATTTGGGTATAATTTGTATGCAACAAACACAGATGTAAGTACAGCACAAGCACGCAATATAATTGGGGAGGATCATTCTCCAAGCAAGGCTGACGAGGACAATAAGAGTTTTTGCAAAATTAATTATAAAATTTTAAAAAAAATCAAATTCAAATTTTCTTATAAATATATCAAAAAATATTAGTATAGAAATATATAATTTTATTTAAAAATATTTATAATTTATATATAATATATAATATAAAACCGGGTCGACCCAGATCGGACCGGACCCGGATTTCCACAAATATGTTCGGTCCGGTCCCAAAAACCGGGTCGACTCAAATTTTGCTCATCCCTAATAAAATTAGAGCTTTAATTGAAACTCCGACTTTAGATTGGCATAATCTATTTTAACACTACATAACGTCTACATGAATCGTAATAGACCCGCGCTTCGCCGAATCTAGTACTTGTTTAATACCTCACTAGATACGGGTTTCGCGCTCCGCGCGAGAAAATTATGAATTTTCGTATGTGATTTAACATAGTTACACATTATTTGTTACTATTTTTTTTGTTGTTCTCAAATTTATTATTGTTTTTAATTATAAATGTTTTTTATTTCCTTATATTTATATTTGAAATAGTTTTAAAACATAATATTAGAATAGGGTTGCATTATCATAAGAGAAGCTCACACATTAATTTAATTTGTGACTTAATTAAGTTTCTAACATAACAAAGAAGCCTTATAAAATAGTTAATATGTCATGTTTCTATTATTAGAATATGTATGTATTTAAATTTGTGACTTAATTAAGTTTCTAAATAACACGAAGACTTTATAAAGGAGCTAATACTATAATTTATATATTTTTACTATATTTCTAAGATATATTAGATTAGGTTAGAATTAGAATAAGTTAACTAATTAAGAAAACAGAAAGACTTAATTGGATTTAGAATTAATTAGGTATAAGGGATAATTAACTAATAGAAACAAAGAGGACTTGAATTTAGAATTAATGATAATTAGATAATTAAATAATTAAAAAATTAAATGGATTAGAATTAAATAGATACCGATTTCATTTAATTCGTTCAACCATCAGTCAACCTTTATATAGATAAGATACTCTTGAGAATTAAAAGAAGAAACAAGCAATTAAAAGCGATAATAAAGACAATGAGCGTGATCGGGTGGTAGATGAGGGTGAGACAACTACGTAGATGAAGAAGAGGTATGTGACAACATACTACCTGAAAATATCACTGATGTCAACCTCATTTTCCAATTTTCAACTAGTAAGTAAATTCAATTTAGGCTTAGAAATTGTCAATTTTTTCGCAAATCTTGCCTCTGTCATGAATCCTAAAGATTTACATTTGAACTATTTTACAATTTTATTTGGAGACAGAAGGAATATTTATATTTAGGATAAATGCAGAAAACGACCAAGAGGAATACCCTAGACCCTTTGTGATTTCTTGTATTTCAGAGTAAGTTCTGTAATTAATATGGGAGTAACATCATGCAAACTTATGAAAATTTCTCAGTAGAATCTGCTACATTATTGCAGACTTACTATGTGTCACGAGGCCACAACTTTACGTTGAATGCAACATTTGCCGAGGTAGATACAACCGTTTATGATCTTTTACTCATTCCTGAAGGTAGTACTCTTGGAGCCGGTTCTCGATGGGCTCGCGAAGCCCAAAAGGAATTGGATTAGGCCCATAGGACGCGAGCTGGATCGGTCCATGCAGTCAGCCCAGAAGGACGAAAGCGGCCCATAAGCAGACGAAGCCCAGAAGGAGGATCCGACGAGATTAAGTATCAAGGAGGAAATTAGTAATTGACTCGCGTGGGCCCCTGACAAGAGTATAAGAACGCAACTCAGTGAATAGAGAAAGGAGATCACTACTGAAAGAAAAACGCTTCGTCTTCCTCTCCCGAGTAAGAAAAACACAGGAATAAACCAAAACCTCAACCGCCCAAAACCACCTTCTCCTTGAGGTGTTAGGAAGAACATCACTAAGTTTGTAACTCCCGGGGTTGCTATTAAACTTTTAACGCTGCGATGGGTGTTTTCTAGGGCCGTTCGGTTTGTTGGTAACGAAGAACTTGAAACGTTTTAAATAGCATTTTAAGTTCCCTTTATCATTACTTTACTTCTTTCTATCCACTCTAGCTCTTGTAGTAAATTGTGTAGCTCTTAGTTGCATATTTACACGTTTGCTAATTTGAACGCCGGAGAACCAAATCCGGAGATACCCTCTCCTGGTTTGGTTGCGTTGGAATAGTAGGTGTCAAGAACTAGGTTGAACGACGGGGAGAAGACGAGGTGAAGTGTTGTATACAAGTTGGTTGGCCAGACTCGCGAGGTGTTGTGTCGCGAGCTGCGTTTTCTGAGTTCCAACACTGGCGCCGACCGTGGGGACTTCCTCGCACAAGTAAGGCTCACTACAGATATTCGCGTATTTCTAATTCTTAACCACCTAAGGATGAACACTGGGGGCGAGGGAAGCGGCAACACCCCTCTCCAGACGAGAACACAAGAGATAAATAGCTCTCAAGCACCTCTTACACGCGTGCCTGAGGAAGAGATTGTTTTGGTAGGGCCCGCACTGGTTCAGTATCGCGCGTTCCTTCGGACGTTGGGACAGAGCACGGGCAGGGGCCGCAACCAAGAACAACCAAGGGCTGAGGCCCGCGAGCAGGAGCAGAATCAGGGCGAACGAGAACAACCAGTCGCTGAGGAGAGTGTTGAGCACGTACCCGACGACAGAATCTCAGTGTCACGAAGGACCAGGGTCGAGGGACGCGAGAGGGCTTGTCACCCTGGAAGGTTTGATTTGAATCAAGCCCCCGTGAGCTACGTAGAGAACCAGTCTTACAGGGGAAGAACTGAAACAAGGGGACATGGGATTCGTGCCGAGCAAGGACCTTCTCGCTACCCGTATGAGGGGGAACCTTATTACAACCAGGCAAACTGTCCACGGCAAGCTTACGAGGCCTATCCGCCCATTAACCCGTCAGCCTTGTTCGGCCCGACTGCTTTCGCAGACCACATAGTCAGGTCAGTCCCTCTACCTAATTTCAGATTCCCTATTATCAAAGAATACAATGGCAAAGAAGATCCTAGTGAACACCTAGCACGCTACAAGTATGCTATGCTCGCAAGGTGTCCTGGCGAAGCCACGATGTGCAAAGGTTTCCCAGGCACTCTCGCGGGTCCCGCCATGTCCTGGATTCTTAACCAACTGTCAGGGAGCATCCATTTTTTCGCTGACCTCGAGAGGAGTTTCTTGTTGCACTTTGGATCCTCAAGGAAAAGAAAAGTGACTATGCAAGAAGTAGTGGGTGTCAAACAGGGACCAAACGAATCGCTAGAGAGTTATGTCAGAAGGTTCTCGGAAAAGATCTTAGAAGCCGAGGATTTTCATGATAAAACTGTCCGAGTCGCGTTCCTAGATGGTCTCACAGATGGAAGCTCCTTCAAGCAATACCTATACCGCAAGAAAGATTTGGACTACCAGGGCATGCTCGAAAGAGCGTATACAGAGATTAACGTGGAAGCACACTCAAGTTCCGCATTGAAAGGAAACAATCAGAATAAGCCTGCTCAGGGCCAAAAGAGGGACAACCAGAACTGGGGTAGCAAGCGCCATCAGGGAAGTCAGGGAAAGGAGTAGATTGACACGCGAGTTCCCGGTTTGCAAATTCAAGATCAAAATCAGGGTCAAAAGCAGTTCAGAGGCCAGAACCATGATCAGAATCAGTTCCACTCGCAAAATTTTGTAGTCGAGCATGATAGCAGTCGCGAGGCTGAAAGGAGAGGGGATCGAGGTCATGGTCGCCACGAGCCAACCACATGGTGTGAGTACCACAGAGTGGATACTCACCCTACAGAGGAATGTAGGTCGCGTCCTCACCACCCGAGAGAGCAGAAAGTCCTAACTGCACAGAGAGGAAATGGTGACGGAGGTCGCGGCGGTACAAAAAAAGGTGGAGGAGGTAGAACACAGAACGAGATAAGGCAGCAAACCCCCGCGAGAGGTAACCAGAATCAGGGTCCCAATCACCACCCACACCAGAACTTCCCTCACTTAGATGGCCATATAGGTACGATTGCAGGCCGCCATGAACCCATTCCCTTAGGCAAACGAGAGCAGAGGCTCATTAACAACGCGCCCAAGCCTCAGGGAAAACCAATCTATAGCATCGCGAGATCGCAGTCTGAGCCTTACACGCTTGTTTTCAGCGACCGGGAGGTAGATACCTGGGCTGTCGAAGTCGCTGACCCACTAGTCATTCATGCTCAGATTGGAACCAAACTTGTGAAAAGGATTCTCGTGGACACAGGGAGCTCGGCCGATATACTATACTGGGACGCGTTCGAGAAAATGGGGATTGACCAGTCTACACTCAGGCCTACTAAAACCACACTGGTGGGTTTCGCGGGTGACAGAGTGAGGGCCCTGGGCGTCGTCACCCTAGATCTCATACTGGGTGGGGAGACCGGGTCAAGAAGGTCAGAAAAAATAGATTTCATAGTAATACCAATAACTTCCTCCTACAATGCGATACTGGGACGCGAGACTCTGTGTAAGTTTGAAGCAGTCGTGTCGATCTGTCATTTTTGCCTTAAGTTCCCAACGTCGACCGGAACAGGGGCCGCGAGAGGAAATCAAGAGGAAAGCCGTATCTGCTACGTATCATCCGAAAAGGGCAACACCAAGGCTTTGCTCGCCAACCAGTTATTTGTTCCAGGGTTGCCTCACGTGATTGAAGAGGCCGAGTTGGAGGTACGTGCCTCTCCGAGGCCGCGAGATACTGGAGAAGAAGAAGGGCACAAACCACATTTTGATGGGTTTGAGAAACAGACAATCACCCCATTCCCTAACATAGAGGAGAAGCTCTATGTAGGGGGAAAACTAGATCAGAAAATTGTGCAAGAAATTGAGACCTTGCTCGCCCGCTCCCGGGATGTTTTCGCGTGGACACCAAAGGATTTGAAAGGGATTCCCGCGAGTGTCATGACCCACTCCCTGAACATTAGTTCAGAGGTCAAGCCGCGTAGGCAGAAGAAGCGAAAGCAGGCAGGACCAAAGAACGCGGCTGCTGCTGTGGAACTCGCGAAATTGATAAAAGCAGGGTTTGTTAAGCCCGTGCAATACCCGACGTGGCTGTCAAACGTAGTAATGGTAGAGAAAAATCCCAAAGGGACAGGAAAATGGCGCATGTGCGTAGATTTCACTGGTCTCAACAAGGCATGTCCCAAAGACAGCTACCCATTACCTTCTATCGACCAGTTGGTAGATTCCACCGCGGGTCATGAAGCCCTGAGTTTCTTAGACGCGTACTCTGGGTATAATCAAGTCATGATGAATCCAGCCGACTCGGGGCACACGGCTTTTATCACAGACAAGGGAACCTTCTGCTATAAAGTAATGCCGTTCGGCTTGAAAAACGCGGGAGCTACATTCCAGAGGCTGGTGGACATGATCTTTAGCGAAAAAAGGGGTGACACCGTGGAGGCCTATGTTGATGACATAGTAGTTAAGAGCAAGAAGCAGGCAGATCACGCTCGCGACCTGGCAGAAGTTTTTGAAACTCTAGGAAAGTATGGAATGAGCCTCAATCCCGAGAAATGTGTCTTTGGGGTCACCGAGGGCAAGTTCCTGGGATTTCAGATCAGTGCACGCGGTGTCGAAGTCAATCCAGACAAGGTCCAGGCTGTAATAGATCTACAACCGCCGAGATCCACTCATGACGTCCAAAGGTTTGTAGGGAAGGTTAATTATCTCGGGAGGTTTTGTGCCAAGCTCGCGGAGCGAAACCTCCCCTTCTTCGACATATTGAGGAAACCGAAAAGCTTCGAATGGACTGAGGAGTGTGAAAGGGCATTTATGAGCCTCAAAGAACATCTGGCTAAACTCCCCACACTTGCGTCACCGGTACCTGCGGAAGGTTTGCAGCTGTACCTCGCGGCAGGAACGCGTGCAGTAAGCGCAGTGTTGGTAAGGGAGCAACAGGTCCCCGTCTATTTCATCAGTAAAGCCCTTCTGTCAACCGAGACCAAATATTCGCCCATAGAGAAAGCGGTACTCGCGTTGATAACAACCGCTCGTAAGCTCCGACCTTATTTCCACGCTCATCCCATCGAGGTATTGACAGATTTACCACTCCCCTCTTTCATGAGTAAGCCAACAACCTCCGGGAGGCTCGCTAAATGGGTAATTGAGATGACTGAATTTGACGTAGTCTATAGACCACGGCCCGCGATCAAAGCGCAAGCTTTGGCTGATTTCATTGTTGAAACAAGTTTCAGAGAGTTAGCAATAGATGAAATAGCTCCAAAGCACCCCACGTGGGTTATCCACTTTGACGGGGCAGTAAACGTAGACGGTTGCGGGGCGGGGGTCGTCCTGACATCCCCAGCCGGGGATAAAATCGACCATGCGATTGCACTAAGATTCAAAGCCACTAATAACGAAGCAGAGTATGAAGCGCTCATCGCAGGACTGGAAATTGCAATACACGCGGGTATTCACATGGTGAGGTGTCTGAGCGACTCTCAGATTGTTGTGAATCAGATCAATGGGACCTACGAAGCTCGAACAGGCAATCTCCCCATATATCATGCGAGAGCTACAACTTTGATTTCGTTGTTCGGGCATTTTGAGATTGAAGCAATATCGAGGGAAGAAAATACGCAAGCTGACGAACTCGCGAAGCTAGGTTCCCAGGCTCAGTACGCGAATATGGAGCATCCCGATGGGAATTCTACCATCGTTTCCAAGGGTGGAAAGAGTCGATACTTCTGGGTAGTAAAGTCTGAGAGCGCCATAAGCAATCAGGTGGAGCTGATGGTAATAGACGAGCCAGTCGATGTTTGGCGCACCCCTATAATTCAATATCTAGCAAATGGAACAGGACCCTCGGATCCAAAAGAAACGAGAAAACTTGTCTCTATGGTTGCGCGCTTCTACATGTGTCGTGGAGAACTCTACAAAAGAGGGTACGGACCACGCGAGCTCCGGTGTTTGTCCAAGATAGAAAGTGACGTGCTTATGAGAGATCTACACGCGGGATTGTGCGGGACTCACGCGGGTTGGAGACCTATGGTCTATAAAGCGTTGAGGCAAGGGAATTTCTGGCCAACCATGAAACAGGACGCACAACGCGAGTCTCAGAACTGTAAGCCATGTTAGTACTTTGCCCCGGCTTCTCATCAGCCAGGTGTAGAACTACAGATAATGTCAAGCCCCTGTCCCTTCGCGATGTGGGGGCTAGATCTATTAGGACCTTTCAAGCCAAAAGCGCCTGGTCAACTAGAATACATCATTGTAGCAGTTGATTATTTCACCAAATGGATCGAAGCCTAGGCTCTCGCGAGCACTACCGTCCCAGCAGTTAAAAAGTTCCTATGGAAAAATATCATCTGCAGATACGGCCTCCCTCACGAGATCATAACCGATAGAGGACCACAATTCAATTCGCCACAGTTGCTCACGTGGTGTAATGACATAGGGATCACCTTAAGAATCGCATCGGTCGCTCACCCGCATTGCAATGGCCAAGTAGAAGCTGTGAACAAAAGTATTGTCATGGATCTGAAAAAGCGGTTAGAAGGCTCTAAAGGAAAGTGGGCCGAAGTTTTACCTCTAGTACTTTGGGCAAACAGAACCACGGTAAAAAAGGCAACTGGGGAAACACCTTTTTCTCTTGCCTATGGGATAGAAGCCACAGTGCCAGTCGAGTTCATTGTGCCCATGGATCGCGTGATTCAGTATAGCCCGATCGACAATGACGAAAAAATGCAGCTAGAGCTGCAGATGCGGGAAGAAATTCGCGACTTAGCAACTATCAGAGCGGCTAATCATAAAGCCAGCGTCGCGAAGTATTACAACAAGCACGTAAAGTTGAGGGGATTCGCCATAGGGGACCTAGTGCTCCGTAGAACAGAAGGAGGAAAGCTCGACCCCAACTGGGAAGGACCTTACATTATAGATCGCGAAGTCGCTCCCGGGGCATATCGTCTCAAGGATCACTCTGGGAATCACATTGCAAACTCTTGGAACGTGATGCGACTTCGTCGCTTCTATGCCTAATCCTCCCACGACCCAGGTACGTTTAACAAAGTTTGGCAGAGCAAAAATGTTTTCCCATTAATGATCAATGCTTATCGCATTGAGACACTAAAACGTTCGATCACTATGATATGATAAGTACAGGTTGTGGAACCAGCAATTCGTTATCACGCGAGTTTGGATTATCAAGAAATGGCTCAGCCTGGTCGACCAATGCTCGTCCACCTAAAAAGGTAGCGCTTCAATTGAGACAAAAGTCGTCAAGTCCGCTTCACTGAGGAGGGCTAAAAACCCCCCCAGGTCGCGTGTCCAGCTTCCATGGTTGAGCTAAAAAACTCTCCTTGGTCGCGAAAGCATGGACGGGTTTACGCCAATGAGCTCACCCGCCATGATTCCGCTTCACTGGGCTGGGCTAAAAAAAACCCCCAGGTCGCGTGTCCAGCTTCCATGGTTGAGCTAAAAAACTCTCCTTGGTCGCGAAAGCATGGACGGGTTTACGCCAATGAGCTCACCCGCCATGATTCCGCTTCACTGGGTTGGGCTAAAAAACCCCCCCAGGTCGCGTGTCCAGCTTCCATGGTTGAGCTAAAAAACTCTCCTTGGTAGCGAAAGCATGGACGGGTTTACGCCAATGAGCTCACCCGCCATGATTCCGCTTCACTGGGCTGGGCTAAAAACCCCCCCAGGTCGCGTGTCCAGTTTCCATGGTTGAGCTAAAAAACTCTCCTTGGTCGCGAAAGAATAGACAGGTTCACATCGTGACTCACACGTCTTTCAAACGTTCTTAACCACATAAAGACCAAATACTGAATGTCTCTCTACATGTGCAGTGCATAATATCCCCCGCAAAAGCAACGTCATGCCTAGATAATCTCTGCAAAGTCAAGAAATTCTCTGCGGCAACCATACCGAAGAAAAACTGTCCTGATGCTTCGCGACTACAAGTGCTCAGGACAAACCCCGCGAGCATCAACAACCACTAAGAGCTAAAGCGCGAAGCCCTGTCACCAGCTAGAGTGAACGTACGGACCAGGACTCGCGTGTAATGTTCATGCAATAGCTAACAGGAGAATGGTTTGCAATGCTTTATGATTCTCACATAAATTATGTAACACCGTCAGTTTTACCTTTTACTTTACAAGAGGGGTCGTGGTTATGAAACACTCATCTCTTTACATTTTATTTTTTCGCAAAATTACTCTTTTCCGAAACACAAAACGGGGGGAGCGAGGCGAGATAAAGTGTATACGAAACAAGCAGACGGATAAGTAAAACCAGAAACATAGCAAAACAACATATAGCTCGCGACAACCGTGGCCGCATTAATAATAATTACATAAAAGCCCAATTCTCGCGATAGGAACATCAAAAAACATACTGTTCGAAAGACCACTAGGCTGTGTCAGAAGGTTATTAAACATTGCTTAAACGACAGACTCAGGAGCCTTCCCCGTATCCTCTACACTATCCGCCTCTAAATCCACGACGTCTTGAGCATCAACTACCCGCGACCCTGACCCCCCCCCCCCCCCCGCTTGATCTAAGCAAGAACGCTTCGAGGAGGGCTGAATGGTGTCGAGAAGAGCGTCGGGCGCGAATACCTTTCTCTTACGAGGAGAGAGGGCCGGGGAAGGAGGGTTCGGAAGCGCGCGAGGAACAGGTTCCAACCTTTCGGACGGAGGCGGAATGACCATCTTCGGAAGAGGAGGCTTAGGCACTTGATTCTCTTTACCTTCAACAATGCCTTTCTTGGACGCGAGACGAGTTACACCCCAAGCCTCAAGTGGAGTATCCCCATCATCAATGAAAGTTCCCGGCACCGGGGGCTCATACTCGGGAAGGTCGGTGGAGAAACCACATAAGTCCTGAGCGTTGAAGGGGAAATCTTTGACTTTGTGTTTTCGCATCTGAACCTTCACCATACAAAGGAGAAGCGTGTTGACAACATTTTTGTAAAAATCCACGCGAGCACGTTGACGGTAACCCCCGCAATACTCTTCCACCGCCATGTTCCTCTCGTAGGCAATTCTCTCGGACATCGTCGCGTGGAGTTTCTCATTTTCTTGTCTGAGGTCGTTCACCTGCGTGTTATACTCAGTGACGATGTTGACATGGGTGGACCTCTCATACGCGAGTTGCGCTTCCAGCTCCTTTATCTTTGCGTCTTTAGATTCCACTAACGCGTTGGCCTTCGAAAGCTCCACCTCCAAAGTTTTCTTCTCCCCCATGAGCCGAGACTTAGCCGCTCTGTTGGCATCACGTATTGACTGGTCCTCATCCATCAATTCCTTAAGTTTGTCCTCCGCCGCGAGAACCCTCCTGCTTGCGCTCGCGATAATATTCATCCCCTGCAAAATGACCAACTCCAGGGTTAAAAGCACCCCAAGAGACAAGAAATAGATGAGAACGCGAAACTTACCGCAAAAAGAAGTTTAGAAAGGCCGCCAGGTCTATCCGAGATTTCCTCGTAAAGGTTGGGTTCGGGGGGGAAAACAGTCGGGATCGAGTCAAAGAACGCGCGCGTCGCCGATAAACCGTGAATGAAGGTGGGGTTCGCGACCAGAGAATCGGTAGGCTCTGGAGAGGAGACGAACTCTACCTCCGTCGTCCTCTTGCGACTTTTCTCGGATTATTTTTGTTTCCCCTTATCGCGAGATGATATTTCGCGAGACCTCTTGGTCTGAGGGACCTCCTCAGAAACTGTGGTCGCGAGCTCAACTGGCGACTCCGATACAGCAGGGGTAGGAGCAAGGGTCACACCGGGAACAGACGAAATATTGTGAGATGGAGCCTCGAGGGTGAGAGAACCAGCCTCGTCAAAGACCAACCCCTCCAAGTCCGGAAGATCAAAAAACATGTCAGCATCTGCAAAGACCACATGTGAGTATAAAAAAAAGTATAAAAAAATATATATAATAAAAAAGCAATAATAGTGATAAACGCGAGCGCTAAAGACAAACACGAACAAAAACCTCGGGCATGAGCTTTGAGGCTAAGTCCCCTGACAACCAGTAAAGCATCCGAGATTGTCAACTCAAAACGTTTTTGAACAGCTTTGTCAGTGTAATCCTTGTAGTCGCGAACGAATTTATCACGAGTCTCCTTTGGTAAAAAGCACGGAGCCTTTCTCGCATGGGGCTCGCGTACTTGAACAGAAATTTCAGAACCAAGAGGGGGACGGACTAAAAACCAACACGTTTTCCACCCTTCAATCTTCGAGCGTAATCGGAAGGCACTAGGAGTCTTGGCTTGAGCAGTATAAAATCCATCCTCGTGGGAGTTCTTCTTATACGAATTAATAAGAGCGTAGTGAGGCGTATTGGGAGCTATCCCAATATCCTGACATCGCATGATGTAAACGATCAGCGAACTCCAGAAGTTTGGATGCATCTGAGAAGGGCTGAAGCCTAAGTCCGCCATCACTTCAGTCTGAAAGGACGTCCACGGGAGACGGAAGCCAGCTTCTAAAGACTGCCTGCTCAAAGCAAAGAAGGGCCCATATTGGTCGAGAGAAGTGCCCTCATAGTCGGGGAGGGCAAAGATGGTCCCTTCGGGAAAAGGGTATCGCGTAGCGAGACGGCGAAGATCGTCAAAGTTGAGACTGCTGCGATGGGCCGTGTTAGGAATTAAGGTACGAGTATGTTTTATTCTCTTTGTAAGGATGCTTATCCGACCAGGATCCGCGAGAAAAGGTTTCTCTATTACTATGTGGGGTAAGGACCCCTTATGGGAGAAGAAGCTGGCAAATTGACCGTAATTGGTCTCGGTTCGCTCTTGAATAACGCGAGACGGGAGTCTTGTTTTAGACTTTTTGGACGTCTTCGCTTTGCTCCATTTGGATTTCCTAGTAACGCGAGATCGTCTACGAGAGTTGGGCTCGCGACCATCAGAGCCCCCCTCGGATCCGGACGTAGTGCGCCCCGAATACTCAGCCCGAGTTGAGCGTTCATAGAAATCATCACTACCTGAAAGCATAGGCAAAGAAAGTTTCAGTTTTCCAGGGATGGAAAGAGGAAAAAAGAGAACGTCGAAGGTGGGAACAACGCGAGTCAAAGGAAAATGACACGAGGCAATAAGAAGTGAACAAACAAGAAATCCCTGGAAAAACTGAAACACGAAAGATCAAAGGGGAATTTAAAACGACATCAAGAAGGACCAGGCCCAAGAACACGAAGAACATTGTGGAGGTCCAAAAATGGCGGAATTGGCTGAAACACGTTTTTTCTTAAACAACTTATTGAGAAACGAGAGCTGGAAGGAAAATCCGACACGAGAAACACCCAATGGACAAACAACCACTGACGAAAGCCTATCAAATCGAAGAGCCCGGGCAAAAATTCTGACAACAATTACAAACGAGAAAAAAATCGAGCGACGAATCTGCGGGGAACCCTAAAATCAAGCCAAAACGAGGTAGAAAAGGGAAGGAAGAACGAAAGACTAACCTGCCATTGAAGATCGTGAGGGAGTGGAGGCGAAGACGAAGGTAGAGAAGGAGAGAGCACCGGCGAAGAAGGCGAAAGTGCAGTTTGAAGAGAACAGCGAAGGAGTGTGGCAGAATGAAAAAAAGGAAGACGAAGGTGGGTATTTATAAGGAAGAACCGGGGGAAAGAAGGTGCAATGAGAAGATGGCACGTGGACGACATGCGCCAAGCGCGGGAATTCAAAAAGTTTTTGAATTCAAAACGTCGCCCCGAGAAGTTTAATCGAAATACACGCGACCATCACACGCGATGCAATCATACTAAGTCATGGAGCCACTCTCATGTCGAGAACGCGACTTCAAGAAGACAAACCCAAGCCTTAAGCTATTCAGCATAAAAGCTTGGGGGGCTGGATGTTAGAGTCGGTTCTCGATGGGCTCGCGAAGCCCAAAAGGAATTGGATTAGGCCCATAGGACGCGAGCCGGATCGGTCCATGCAGTCAGCCCAGAAGGACGAAAGCGGCCCATAAGCAGACGAAGCCCAGAAGGAGGATCCGACGAGATTAAGTATCAAGGGGGAAATTAGTAATTGACTCGCGTGGGCCCCTGACAAGAGTATAAGAACGCAACTCAGTGAATAGAGAAAGGAGATCACTACTGAAAGAAAAACGCTTCGTCTTCCTCTCCCGAGTAAGAAAAACACAGGAATAAACCAAAACCTCAACCGCCCAAAACCACCTTCTCCTTGAGGTGTTAGGAAGAACATCACTAAGTTTGTAACTCCCGGGGTTGCTATTAAACTTTTAACGCTGCGATGGGTGTTTTCTAGGGCCGTTCGGTTTGTTGGTAGCGAAGAACTTGAAACGTTTTAAATAGCATTTTAAGTTCCCTTTATCATTACTTTACTTCTTTCTATCCACTCTAGCTCTTGTAGTAAATTGTGTAGCTCTTAGTTGCATATTTACACGTTTGCTAATTTGAACGCCGAAGAACCAAATCCGGAGATACCCTCTCCTGGTTTGGTTGCGTTGGAATAGTAGGTGTCAAGAACTAGGTTGAACGACGGGGAGAAGACGAGGTGAAGTGCTGTATACAAGTTGGCTGGTCAGACTCGCGAGGTGTTGTGTCGCGAGCTGCGCTTTCTGAGTTCCAACAGGTACCTTTCTATGAACGAACCAATGTTAATGATTCAAGTGTTAGTGATGTTTTCACATGCATCCTCATTCTTGATTCCTCCATTTCCACTCCGTTTGTTTTCAGATTCTGGATCCAAATTGTTTTTGCTTACTTGATTTTTTGCGGAGTTGGCTTGCTTGCCTGAGTTCACTCTTCGTAGTTGTTGTTTTGCTTTGTATGCATTTTGGATAATGATTAGATTAGATTAAGAACCAGCCTAATTGAATTAATTCTTTTCGTGCTCCATTACAACTTATGAAAAAGCATAACTCCCGGAAATAGTATATGCATCTGCTGAATATTTACTATTTTCTTGTTGATTTCTGTCTATGTGCTATGATTTTATAGGCTCTCATGGTCAACGTGTACTTTCGTGCGGAAATTAATAATTGATTGGTGGTGTTTCATACCAGAAAGAGTTTAATTTGTTTACAAAGTAGGGGGGCAATATATAACCTTGTGTATTTGGATTATGAGAAAGTGATTATTGTGTTTGTGTATGATTTTGAATTTGATGAAGTTTTGCATCAATTAGGTAACCTTGTACCAGCAAGTGATAACCATCTGGATGTGGAAGCATAGGATGATGATAAAGAGAGACTTGGACAACCTATCAATGGATTGGGTTGTTCGGAAGTGCCGGATATGTATGTAATCAAGGAGAAGATGACACATGCGTTAAGGTACTTCAAGGAGTCTACTGAAAATCAGATTCTAGCTCAGGTTTGGGCGCCTATAAAGAGTGGGAATAAATATGTGCTTTCAACTTCAAGACAACCGTTTGTGCCTGAAAATACGATGAGCAGGGAACACGTCATAAACTACGCTAGGATGATCACATCGACGCGACGAGAAAGAAGTGAAGACGACGTTGTGATGAAGATAAAGTCGGCCGAGTATATTTTATCTCTTTATCGAAAAACTCCAATTGGTGAATTACATGAAGTTGGTTGGGAGCCGAGAAACAAGCTGCGCTCCCACACCTTTCTGAATACAAAAACTCAATCTGTGAAAGATAAATGTACCATATCTAGCATTGTTAGAGCGACTAATAGAAAGAGTCTTGATACGTGTTAGTGTATTCAATGCCTCTTTATCCAACTCCCCAAAAGTTGAGAAGGCAAATGGAATGAACTTCTATCCATTCTCCTCACACTTAGATTCATACTTTCTTTGCTTCTTCTCCACCGCATTGTGCAAAGCCACACCAGGAGCCCATGAACTCACACCCATGCCAGCAAAAGGGGAGATACCAGTCACATCCAAACAAGCATCCTTACCCTGAAACCAATTAAACAGTAAAAGGTCTGCAGGCCTAAGATCTTTCCCAGCATCTGAAAAAAACCCCATGGGAGCCTCCTTGCGCACCGTGATCCCAACTTTGGAACAAATATCAACAAGGAAAGAATATTTTAATGTAATTGATAAAAAATATTAGAAAGAATATTTTTTACCATATTTTTGTATCGTCATTAGATAGAAGGAAAATATATTATCTTATTTCCTTAAAGATAGAACTAGGGACAACCTATAAAAAGAGGTTAACGCCTCCTTTGTATTCATTCAGCCACCTCGAGTAATAACATAAGTACAAGTCTTTAACCATAATTTCCCATCGTGTTCTTGAGTGTTGAGATTGTTACCGTCAAGTTTGATCTTTACTCTACAATTGCTTAGTTATCATCTCGTTGATAATTTCGCTACAAACAACGACCCTTTATTCTTAGTCCACATAGTAGTGGGCTTCATCAGTACAGAAATGTGTCTCAAATGTATAGCTTTCCTCTGGATGGAGAGATTGATGAGGGTCTCGGGCTTCCTTTGGTGCATTATGCAAAAATGTTTGGATTAGGGAGCTCCTTTGTTGTTCGTTTGAGAAGTAGGTACGATGGGGATGATGAGTATGTGCTGGAGTTTTACTTGCCCATTTGTATTTATAAGTCATGGAATTTGTATTTATAAATTATTGAACATGTATTACAAAATTAGTGAACTTCATACAAAAAATTTGTGAACCTCTAGTATAAAGTTGGTGGATCTGTTTTTAAAAATCAATGAACCTCTAATATAAAATTGGTGAACCCGAATTACAATTTAGTATACTCTAAAATACATAATTTAGGATAATGTGTATGAAGCGCCTCAAGTATACTAGGCCCTTCATGTATACGATAATTAATTTTCTTGAGTATAATAACCAGGTTCATGCGTATAATCAGGTTCATTGGATGCGGGTTCATTTGTATCTACAAACAGGTTCATGTCATTCTTTTATCTCTAGTCATTTTTTTTATGAACATGGGTATACATCATCGTGTCAAGGTTTGATTTTCATTGTTGTTTGTCTCTTTACTTTACTACTTGTCAGGAAACAAAAGCTATGTTCTTTGATACTTAGACGTTACTCGATCCAACAAACACCAAAACTCATCTTTTTCGTTTAGAGATTACAAAAATCTTGATCGATCTCTTCTTTGATTCACCATGGCACACCACAAATCCTTTTCTGGGTAAAAGAGAGGGGACATTCTCAACATATATAGATATGAAAAGCTACTTCGCCATCAGGCAAGTATAGACAAACATCGTCCAACAAAAACGACATCCGATCGCACGATAAATCTAACAAATGAAAACCTAAAGAAAAAGCAAAAGCAAAAGAAACAAGACATTCAACGATCACATTTACCTTCCGAAAGACTTGTCGAATTGAATCTTCCATTCTATACGAAAGAAGTCACACGTTTTGGAGCCGGGCGAAATAAAAAGGCTATTCAACCGGGCAACACCTTTTTTACACCGGGCACCCCCCCCTCGTTCGGAATGGGGTTCCGAACGAGTTTTGTATTTTTTTTTTTAAATATTCTCGTTCGGAATGGTGTTCCGAACGAGAATATTTGTGAACCCGGTTCATGAACCGGATTTAAATAATACAAAAAAAATATCCGGGTGATTACATGGGTATTCCTTTTCTGGGTAAAAATATCCGCGTCAGCTAGCCGTTGCACCCCAACGGCTAGCTGGCGCGGAATTGCCTATATATATTCGTTCGGAATGACATTCCGAACCACACTCGAATTCGCTCTCTTCTCAATCTTACAAAAAAACGCTCCCTTCTAAATCTTTCAAAAAACGCTTTCTCTCATCTCGAATATGGCTGGAACTCCTCCTAATCCTTTGTTTTCTGATCCGACGGCTGCAGATGAAGAATTTTACGTAGGAAACGATTGGTGGTCGGGTTATGGTGTTCCAAATGCAAGTTACGCTGGTTCTTTTGGTAGTGGTTTTTTCAACATAGACGGAGCAAGTAGTAGTAGTTACAACCTCCCCACCCCCACTTTGAGTGATCTCCAAAGGCATCAACAACACATGTTCTGGGATGCAGCTGTTATAGGCGGAGCAACACCTCAAGAAGAGCCGGAGCAAGAGGAGGAGGATGTCCGAGCACCACGTCGGAGACGGAACACTGAGTCGGTTAGTATTTCTAAAAACCTGAAATACGCTTAATTTTGTAGAAATAGTGGAAAATGATCAATAGTATTTCAAATGCATGCTAAAATTAGTTAATAGTGGAAAACGCTTAATTTCAATATTAACTGCAATGCATGGTAAAAAGAATTAGTTTAATGCATGTGGAAAGCGTATCAACACTTTTTAGAAAATACAAAAAAGGTTGAAAATTACTTAAAATCGCATATATGGACTTTAGTTATAATAATCGATGCTAAATTTTTATGTATTTCGTTAAAACTAGGAGGTAGTTAGAAACATCCGATCTAGAGTAGGAGAAGACAGAAACCTGGGTGATAGGCGAATTACTGCTTCTGAGAGGAGGGGGGATAGAAGATCTCGGGGTGATAGACCGCAACAGTCAGATTCTCGGGGGTCAAGTGCTGCGGGGGTTAGGAACCCAGATGTTCCGAGTCGGTCAGGGACTTCGCGGGGTAGATCCCGACAGACTCGGCAGTCAGGACCTGTTTCGATGCAGTCAGGAGCTGTTGCGGCTCCTCCTCTTCCAGGACTCAACGAGGGTACTATATTGACTCGTTATGGGCAACACATTGCTCATGAGATTTGGGTACATCCGAATCCCGATGAAAGTGCCCCCCGTCAACTAAAGGCGCAGACAAGGCAGAAGTGCTTCGAGCTATGGTTTCCTAAAATTCCTACCGACCCGGAGCCAGATTCATGGTTTGCTATTGCCCAGGAGTCGGGGCTGCTTCACATCTTGAAGGGGCAATTTTGGAATGTGGACCACAACCTCCTATCTGCATTCGTGGAAAGGTGGCACCCTGAGACGAACACATTTCATCTGAATTGTGGGGAGCTTGGAATCGGTCTCCATGACGTTTTGGAGATTCTGGAGCTGCCTATTGACAGGGGTGTTGTCACCACCCCATTGACGCATTTGGGTCTAGATGCAGATTTAGCGCAGTGTGGCAGATTGTTCTCTTATTTGTTTGGCGTTGACCTGGACAACCCGTTTGACGCTGAGGAGCAACAGATGGTGAAGTTCATAAGTAGGGGGAAAGTCGGCGAGCGGGAATTCTTTTGCCACGTTGTTTCGATGATCAACTCTGGAAACTCGGATCCGGGCTCTATTGCAACAGGGTTTTTGCGGCACCTCATTCAGCAGTCTCTGTTCGTGAACAAGACCTCGAACCTGTTAGACACATGCTTCTTGCCGCTACTAGAGGATCCGAGCAGGATACATGAGTACGCATGGGGTACAGGTTGTTTGGCATTGCTGTACAGGCAGCTGGGTATAGCATCCAGGGCGAAATGCGTGCAATTTTCTAGTTGCGTAAGACTTCTTGAGATTTGGATTTGGTTACATTTCCCGTATTTTCCTGGGAACCCAAACCTGGATGTGAGCTCCCAAGAAGTTACTGCTCGAGTGTCCCGCTATTCCACTGGACGGGCCCCGCTGAGGCAAAAAAGGACTCTACAACAGTACAGACGCATCTTGGATGAGTATGCACCGGAAGATGTAAGTGAATCGTCTAAATGTCATTCCAAGTTTTTTGTTTTCAATATTGTTATTAATTGTTATAAGCTACTTCTGTAGGTGTGTTGGATGCCGTATCCGGATTTGGACGTGGGACCGCAAGGACGTCATAGAGTGGCCACTTATCGTGGTGGGATCCGGTGCTTTGACATTATGGAGATGTACAACCCTGATCGGTTTTGCAGACAGTTCGGACGCCGTCAGTCCCGGCCTTTGGATGTCCCCGAGCCAGTCGAGTATTATTGTCCGCCAAAATCAATGCGAGGTGGCCGGGAATACACTGTACGGTATGGCCCAGAATGGGATAGATGGGACCAGCGTTATGACAACCTATGTCCGTACATCATGTCCAGCCCACCAGCTCTTATCCCTTGGGATGCTGAGGATGCATACCTCGATTGGTTTGCTCAAGTCCCACATCCATATGTGAGCCCAAACGCCCCAGCAAGACCTCGACCGCCACGTAACCGGAACCCGATCCTTACCCTCGATTTTAACCGGGTAATTCTTATATTATTTTATTTGTTGGTATTGTGTTTTCTATATGACTCATCTCCTAATTATTTGTTGGTATTGCAGCGTGTATCGACGACACTCGCTATGATGCGGACACATCGACAACAGGGGATATTATCCATGGAGAATTTGGATTCCTACATTCGGATGCTCAGTATCGACGATCCGCCTACAGCTGAGGAGGTCACTCAAACTCAACGGATGTCACAAGCAGAGTCGTCCAGGAGTGCAGAAGAGAGAGCCACACATTCTATATGGGAGCGGGCAAGGATGGGTGCGGGACAAGCCCCTCCGGAACAACAAGCAGGGCGTAATGAATGGGAAGCTAACTTGGGTCACGAGTCGGACCCTTATTGGAGGGTTTGATACGTTGTATTTGTTGTTTAAGTTTTAATGAATATTATGTCCCCTGTGTTATGGATATTATGTTTCGTTTTCGTTGATTAAGTGTTAATGGATATTATGCTTTATGTATTTGGTTTCCTTACGTTTTGATTTAATGTTATAAAGACGTATGAAGGTGAAATTCAACACTTTAATTATGCGTAACGAAAGTATTACAAAGTATATAAACGTGAGCATTACTAATCATCATCATCATCTTCTTCCCCACCATCTTCTTCAACGTCATCATAATCATCATCATGTTCTTCTTCCGATTCATCTTCACCGACGTCTTCATCTTCGTCTTCACCTTCGTCTTCACCTTCGACTTCACCTTCGTCTTCACCGTCGTCTTCACCTTCGCTTTCTTCATCGTCTTCACCACCATCTTCAACGACATGATCGTCATCATCGTCATCTTGGGGTATCGGGTTAATATTTAGAGGCGGCATTGGTTTGCACGGTTATGACGTTAAACAAACCCGGGACATATATATAGATGAAAATCCGGGACTCACCTTCACTCGCATGGCTTCCATTTGTCCGACGAAAAGAGAAGAGGTGTTTGGGAAATATCCGACCCGGTCCCACAAAGTCTCGTTCAGAATGGGGTTCCGAACGAGACTTTGTGGGACCGGGTCGGATATTTCTCAAACACCTCTTCTCTTTTCGTCTATAAATACCTCCAAAACAAACCATTTCAAACACACATTCACTATCATTCCATTATATTTATTTTCTCTCAAATTTCCTTCCTCAAATTTCGATATGTATCCAAATCGTCCAACTCTATTTCCCGTCTCTTCCTCGACAATGGATCTTGGTCCGAAATTGTGTTGGTGTCAGAAAAAGCCCACGGTGCATATGTGTACCGAACAAATAGAGTGGGACAAGGTCAACTATGGGAGAAGATTTTGGGGTTGCCCGGATGCATGTTGGGATGCTCTTACTGAAGAAGAGGAAGAGAAAGGGTGCAAATACAAACATTGGATCGATCCACAACATACTTAATGCAGACAACTTATGCAACTGGTCAAAGGCTGAAGGAATTGAGGAAGGGATGGAGCTGCTGAGGATTGGAACAAAAGAATGGGCCAACGAAATAGATGAACTGAAAGCCAAAAACGCCGAGCTCATGGAGGAAAACGCTGCACTTGCTGCAGAATTGGCAGCAACACTTAACAAATAGAGAATTAAGTATTTTTAATTTCTTGTATCGTTAGTTGTTCACCGTCTGCGTTGTACTCGTGCTGTTGTTTTTCAATTATGTTGTTGTTTCAATATTAATGTTTCTATGATTATGTTGACATCATTATGAAAAAACATTACTCAAACATTTATAAATTGTCCACCAAAACATTAAACAAACATATATAATTCAACAAACATTAATCAAGTCAACCACAACATACTTAATACGAACATTAATCAAACTAATACAAGATTTAGGTCATTATGGGACTGCCACCATGAAACTCTCTCTCAGATACATAGTTGTCGAATCTACTCTGAAAGCCCTGTTCCCATCCGTCCACCGATGGCTGTTTATAGATACTCCACTGCCTTGGAGGGGGTGGAATTGGACAATTGTCATCAACCAACCAAATCTGTCAACACAAAATTGTTATTGTATACTAAAAAACATATGTGAAATAAGCTACAAGAGCAGAAAATATCGATGCGTACCGGTACGTAATGGTTGCGTCTGCCTACATGTGCAATGGCGAACACCGTGGTAGGAGGCTCTGAACCGGGAGGAGCAAACATCGGAAGACATGTACAAGGACCAAACCATGATAACACCACTAGTGCAACTTGATACCTCGTGGAAAATACCAATCCCATTGTAGGTGTGCACATCCAGAATTCAGGAGAGCATGGCGATCGAATGTGATTCACTTCTCGAATGAGTTGCGAGATAGTCTTGAAACCCTCTAGCATCTCATGATACATATGCCCGTTTTGTTGGAGGTGCTTTGAAAGATCTAATCGGATTTCAACGTATTGTGGCTCTGGTTTACCTAGTAAGCGAGCAAGGGATCGATAACCACAATGACCGTCATCACCTACTTTCTCCACAGCAGCTATGTATGCGAGCATGAAAAGGTCTATATTATCTATCCCCCAGTCAAAGTCGAGATAAATGATTGAATTGCCACCGCTACATTTCGATCTAGAATTTCCTCTTGCCCTCGGTGGTTTAGTTGCACTCCCTTTTACGGTCGTCGCCCCGCTTGAAGCTCTGTTGGATGCAACAGACGATTTCTTTTGTGAATCGGCTTTCGGTGGCACAGTTGCACCCTCTTCCTCTTTCATCCCCTTTTTCCTTGCTTATGCCTTCTCCTTATCCTTCTTAGCTTGAGCCCTCTCATCCCAACCCGGATCTCGCTTTGTACCCGTCTTCTTCGCATGAATCTTAGGCCTTCCTCTCTTCGTCTCTCCCCGAGGGGGGTCCTGGACATCAACTGAAGAAGGATCCTTGCACTCACGCCGCTTATCAACCATCCTCTTCATATCGAAATCATCAACGTTACCGGTAAACACCCCTTCAAAGAAATCATCCATAAGAACCTTATCTGCAGTCAATTGCACGTCGTCGTCAGAGTCGAAGTCTTTCAATTCCACTCCTTCCCACTTGATCTGCTTCCAGAAGATATCAATGTCGCTGGGCAACAATGGCGTTCCTTCTTCTACAAACACCTTAATCCTGTGTGGGCAAGGCAATCCGAGTGTTGATTCCCACCAAGGATCCTCACATGGGCCACATATCTTTCCCTTCTTTGCCTTAAGGACTTCTTTCAGTAGCATTCTCAAACACTTGTCGGAGCACTTCCTCAATATGCGCATGAAAATAGTCTTGATCCACCGAGGCCCGTCTTGTATCTCCTTCGGGCTAGTATGGTTGGACATTTCCATCTCGGCCCGTATTCGACGGTGCTGATTGACAAACATATTGTCAATATGTTGCACTAAAGTGTCGAACCCTCCAACAGCTGAATCAAACATATGCTTCAACATCGAGTGTTGACCTTCAACCCTGACAACAACATTGTACATGTTAAACATTTTAGCCAACCGAATGTCATGATCATTCTCGTTAAAAACAAATTCAAATATCTTACCTGTTAGATGTTTTTGTGCTAAAATGGCGTATATCATCGCAATACGCAGCTATAAGTTTTTCCTTATGGGGAGTAAACCATGTGCTCTTAGCATATTGTACAAGATGACCATTCCTCCATGTTTTCTGGAAGTGATCAAGTCTCTCCTCATACTGCTTCTCTGTGTGAGACCGCATCACCCGTCGAACGCTAGCAGATGCACTTTTTTCGTCCAGGTTGTTCAATTTATCAAATGCCTTAACATTCCGATCAACGTGCACATGGCAAAGCATATGACGCACACTAGGAAATACATGGTCAACCGCCTTAATTGTTGCCAGCTCTCGATCAGACATGATGCAATCCGGTCCTCCGAGTGCACCAAACAAATACTTGAGTCGTTTCAATGCCCATGCATAGTATGGGGCTGTCTCACAACAGATGAACGCTAGCGCAATACAATATGTATAGTTGGTGCAATTGAATCCAACAAACTGAAGTAACGGCCAACCATACCTATCAATTTCAAATTTAATAATTATAATTCAAAAACGGTATTTGAAGTCATAATAATGAAATTTAGTGTACCTATTAGTCTTGTACGTCGCGTCCATGATCACCACCCGAGGGAACATTCTCAACAAATGTTCACAATCCGGATGAGATATGAAAAACGCTGACAACTTTTTCTCCCCGGTCTCCGGATTCGTCTCGTAGTGAATGTCTTTACGATAAGCTCTTTGATGGAGGAAATCTAATGACCATTGGGTCACGGTTAGATTTGCCAATGCTTTCTTCCTCTCCTTTTCCCTCACAGTGTACACTTGCCTCCTTGATATTGTGGAAGTCGGATTTTCCTGAAGCAACTGTGTATAAATAACCTTCGGCATTGCCCCGGCCGCTGATGCAATCATTATTTTTCGTCTCTGCTCTCCCGTCATCCTCGAAGCAAATGCATGGCCAATCAAACTGCTGGAAAGACAGTGGTTGTGACATGCCTTCTCAACTTTTAGTATCCACCCAGCCGGCTCAACAAGAGTTGCTCGTCGATAATATCCTCTTAACATAAAAGGACAATTGTACTTCCTTAACCTACTAAGGTTGCTACGCTGCGACGATGGTTCTGCTACATCTCCTTCAAGATTAATGTTCTTTCGATGTTTTCTATAACTACCGGATTGCTCACAGTGCAGAAATATCCTCTTGTTGGTCATTGATGATTTCGTGGTGATAACCATACACAAGGCATAACCGACCTTCCTAACCCACTCTCTCAGAAGATCCATAGTAGGAAATCTCTCACTAGTCGTAAAATGGGCACTATAGTCGATTTTTAAATATTCCTCATCACTACAGTATCCCTATTTAAAATTACTCAAATTTCAATACTACTATATCAATAAAATAAATTCTAATGAAACGCTATAAAAAAAGGTTTATAGGTACTTACATGGAAATATGTATCATCTACCGGCGCAGACAAATCAACCTCCTCCTCCACCGACGTCTCACTAGAAGAACACTTCCGTCTTTCTTTCCAACTACCCGCCCTTGAAGAATTAGTTGAATCGCTTTCAGACGTCATTTTTTGTGCTTCTTCCGATTGGGTTTGATAATGTAAGTCATACAACTCCGATTTTATAGACTCCGTCAAAATATAGCCGTTTGCATTTTCAAAAAATATAGTCGTAATCTCGTTCGGAATGGGGTTCCGAAAGGGTAACGACACGTCATAAATATCCGGGTAATCTCGTTCGGAACCCCATTCCGAACGAGATTACCCGGATATTTATGACGTCATATATAAAAAAATAAAAAAAAACTCGTTCGGAATGGGGTTCCGAACGAGTGTCGAAGCGGTTCGGCATTTATTAAATGGAAATTGATTTCTGTGGACCGGTCTCGTTCGGAACGGCTGCCGGGTGTAAAAAAAGTGCTGCCCGGTTGTCACCCGAATAAAAAAGACAACAATCCATAGATTTGTTAGTAAAAGAAATGCATACACAAATCTATTTCCGTCCAAGGCAAAGTCGAGATCCTATCACAATGCCCCGTCCGAGGCAAAGTCGAGACTCTGTTTTCATTACATTATAAAGAATCAGATCCAAAATTCACACTCTCAACCAGAAATCCCCAAATCAAATACTCCGTACTACAAATTTCGGAGAAGACAAATGTATTAATATCAAAACAAATTATATACAGATAATACACCGACAAATAATGTAGATTTATTTAATTGAATTTGAAAAATACATATACCACCAAAATTACAATTTTTTTTATGGAAATCAATATCAGATAATCTCTCTATTACGGATAGATTAAATAGATATTATAATAGAGTCTCCCTTATTGCTCTCTTTGTAATTCCCCAAGTGAAACAAGAGAACACTTTTTCTACGAGTGTGCTCTTACTAGATTATATATAGAAAAATATGAAAAAATAACGGGTTATAAATACGATATTGAAATACAAAATAATTTTGAGATGACTTTAATGCATACTATTCAAAAATACAAACAAGAACCCAAAAAGATAGAGGTACCAGCTATGGTTACATAGAAATGCTGTTATATTTAGAAATGAAACTACATCTAAACAGGGTATAGAATATGTTGCTTGCTCCTATTTCAAACAGTGAGAGAACGCTTGTATGAGACCAACGGGACCTAAATAAAAAAACCGTAGAAACAAAAATAAACAACAAAATAAACAATGGATTCCACCTCCCGCGAATTGGATAAAAATAAACTTTGACGGTTCACATAAGGATCCCACGTCTTCATTTGCAGCTTGTATTGCTAGAGATGAGAAGGGTTGAGTTATTGATTTATATAGTAAATATTGCCATTCGTCTTCCGCTCTGCAAACTGAAGCACAAGTGCTTCTACTAGCAACAAAATTAGCCGTAAAATTAAAACATCCGAATATCATATTTGAAGGAGATAATTTGACACTTATTAATTCAGTAAATAGAGTTTGGAAAATTCCTTGGAAAATAGACAATATAATCAAAGATGCTCAGTCTAATCTACAAGGCTTTAATAAAACTATATTTAGACATTGTTTTCGTGAAGCAAATCGGGTTGTTGACTCCGTTGCATGCCCAAATATAAATCTTCATTTCATTAAAGCAGTCTTGAACTACAATCCGGATTCCAGTCTTTCCGATGACTATCTCCATAGTATTAGACCACATCTATTGGTCTCTCCTCTATACTCAATATATCAGCCGTTTTTTCAGGATTATCTATGAGGATGGTCAAGAGTGGATAACAACGTACTTCTTCCCTTACAAAAAAAAAAAAAAAAAAAAAATTATCATCTTCTTCATTACAAAAAAGTAAAGTTGATTTCTTGTTTGATTCGAGAGAGAGAAAGGCGGTACCTTTTGCATACAACGAAAAAGATGTGCCTGAAATCCACACGAACATAAATCAACCGCGAAAACCGGAACCCAAAAACCAGCAATCTGCAAAGCCAGATTCAGAAATGTCTGAAAACGACGTCGTTTCGTCGACGAAACCGAGTGCCCGCCCAACCATCTCTCTCCCACCTCGCGCCCCAATCGAGTCGTTGTTCGGGTCTGGCGGGTTCGGAGCTAGTCCAGGCCCGATGACCCTCGTCAACTCCTTCTTCTCCGACACGGATCCTGAAACCGAGTGCCGCTCTTTCTCCCAACTACTCGCCGGCGCCATGGCTTCTCCCTCCGCACCTGATCCGCCCACTTTGCTCGCTTCCCCCGGATTGTTTCCTGCTCAGGTATTCAATTTCAGATTGCTGGAATTAGGATTCAATCTCTCAAACTGTGCTGTTTTCAACTTCTGATTTTACTTGGATTTGTCAACGTTTTTTTCGAGGTTGAATTGGGTTTGAGGGACTTTAGAGAGAGATCTAGCATTTTAGTGCATCTTCTGTTTATGTGTTGGAGGAAAGCTTAAGATTCAATTAGTTGTAACCTTGTGCAGTGAACATGATCTTTCATTTGTATGTAAAATGTGCAGTGTTCTATTGGGTTTGATTTTGCAGAGGTTTCTTATGATGCCTTATAGTATGTAATGTTGAATGAGAATATCTAATTTCACTTGATAATAAGCTTATTTCTGTATCTGTGTGTTTAATGTAGGGGCCGTTTGGCATGTCGCACCAGCAAGCACTAGCACACGTTACTGCTCACGCTCAGTCGAACATGTACACACAAGGGAGCTTGCCCACTTCATTAACAACAATTCAAGAACCAAAAGAAGAATCCCAAATTAAGAAAACCGAAGAAAGACCCTACCCATCTTCCATTGTTGTCGGTAAACCGGCTGAAGACGGATTCAACTGGAGAAAATATGGACAGAAGCCAGTTAAGGGAAGTGAATACCCACGAAGCTATTACAAATGTACTCATCCCAGCTGCCCGGTTAAGAAGAAGGTGGAGCGTTCACACGATGGTCAAGTGACAGAGATAGTTTACAAGGGCCAACACAATCACCCACCTCCTCAATCAAATAAGCGAGGGAAGGATTCAGCCAATCAAAACGAAAACACAAATAGAACAGCTTTGGATGAAAGCTTATCTAGTAGTGAGGAAGCGGGTGATGAAGGGGCTACTACACAGGGAGGAGCGGAAGATGAGCCTGACGCCAAAAGAAGGTGCCTTCTTATTTTAGATTTAGTTTTTTTTAAAATTTATCCATTGGTGATATTTCTTACAATGGAATGCTTTGTTTTTTGTAAAGGAACTTGGAAGTTGGGGTTCCCGAGCAGACTGCCTCTCATAGAACCGTGACAGAGCCCAAGATTGTTGTTCAAACGACAAGTGAAGTCGATTTGTTGGATGATGGGTATAGATGGCGCAAGTATGGCCAAAAAGTCGTCAAAGGCAATCCTTATCCGAGGTAGCATTTCTTTCCTACCTCATTCTGAGTCAAATTCAATTTTTTTAAGATATGTTATAGAAGAAGTGGACACATAAGACAGATCACAAAGTAGAAGAAGAGATTCCAATGGAGAAGAACAAATCTTGCTCTTACAAATAATCTTTTGGAATACTGAATAAGAAAGATACGATCAAGTTACATCGTTCTTTTCTCATGCAACTAACCGAATCTTCCTGACCTGTATATGTTTTCCTTCCTATAGGAGCTACTATAAATGCACGTACCAGGGGTGCAATGTGCGTAAGCATATTGAGAGGGCTTCCACAGATGTGAAAGCAGTTATAACCACATATGAGGGCAAGCATAACCATGACATACCAGCACCTAAAGGAAGCAGCCACTATACCGCTACAAACAATATGCCACAGCCACCACCCAGACCACAGAATGCGGCGAATCAGAATGCGGTCCCTGGAAAGCCGAATTCTTCAAACAACAATCATCATCCAGTTGCCTTTCTGCAATTGAAAGAAGAAAAGTTACAATGAGCTGAATGGCTCACATAGCACGAAAACACGGGGTGAATTTTTCTGGTTATGTTTGTACATACAGGAAAGAATAACATACGTCAGCTCAAACTCAGAAACAAGGTAAGTACTTGCTAGTGATTATTGTTGTTTTATACAGATTGTATACTAGTAGAAGTATATGGTATAAATTTATTCTTTGGTTTTGAACCTGCTGATACAAAAATTATGTTTTACTTGATTATGACTTCTGGAGTATAATATGAAAAGTTTAATATTCTTTTGAGATGTTCAGAGCTCCTTTGATTTGAAGATGCCTCTTTCTCCATAGATTGCATTAAAACCAGAAACTTATACGTTGACATGAATTCCGAGAAATGTTGGTGAAAGAGATTTATTGAAATACTGAGATACTGGATTTCCTTGGGGTGTAGGAGATTTATTGCATTTTCCCCTGTATCCATCTAACAATGATAACAAGTGAATTTGAATGAGTTAACTGCACCTTGGCCGTGGGATTTCAGTTTCTTCAATCATCTAATTCAAATTTTTTCAAGTGTTTCCTCATTCATTGTAAGTAGTTTTGGTATCTGGCCACGGTTTACGAAATCAATCTTGTTCAGTCTCAGGCAGCATAAGACCTTCTCTGGCAGTTCTTCCTGCTTCTGAGCCTGTAAATCGGAAATTTGCATATAAGACATTGATGAATTCAGTTCAGCGTATATGGGAGTATATTGATGAAGGTTTATACTTGAATGGTTAAACCCATGTCAAGAATCCCATTTTTCAACCGTTCTCTTAGGGACTCCAATCCTTTCTTTGCTACATAGCTGAAACGGTGTATGTCTATGTCGATTTCAAAGTAGTTAGGACCCTACATGTATATAGACATACTTGAGAATAAAGAGTTATGTGAAGAAGAAGCATGATTATGAGTGAAAAGGGAGTCGTTATTGGACCTGGAAGAATTCATGCTGAGGGCGTGAAAGAACTGGCTTGTCCTTGTAAGCGTTTATAAGCCTCTTTTCTGTAGAGCTCAGGTGGAGATCATCTGGGTTGACAAGCCCAGATAATATCTTAAGTCTATCCCTGTAAGCATCCTTCTTTGACCCCTTTGATTCCATTGCATCGTCAACTAGTTTCTGCATCAAGAAGAACACAACAACGGCGTGGGAGACACATCAATGAACATTTCCTTGTGTGCCTGCCTATTCAGTTGAGATCCACATACTCGAGAAAATTACCTTCACACTTTCTTGAAACTCCAGAGGAATGACACTGTCAAATTCCTCATTCAGTTTAAAATACAGCACAAGACTCAAGCCTTCGCCGTCAGTCTCACCTACAAACATGCTAGCTGCATATGTAGGCACCTGAGCAACACAAGAAACCAAATCAAATATATCAATCAGAATCGACTTTTAAATTCCTGACTGATATTTGTTCTTGTTTTAAGGTTAATCATGTTGATAAATACCTGAATATTCACAATCAAGAGAGAAGGCATTGTCTCGTGTAGAACAGAAGAAGGAAGTTTGATGTATTGAGCGATGTGGTTAATCTTCTTGGAGCAACTGAATAGATCAACACCAGTTGGTGTATAAGGGCAGTGGCCTGGAGCGGGACTCTTCTGCTTGTCTCTGCAGATTGGGCATTCACAGGGATGAGAGAAGTTCAGGTTGTTACAGAAATGAGAAATGATTATAGAATCATACTTGAAGTAAGTATCACCGCGAACCCTAAAGGCGGAAGGCGAAATAGCAGACCAAGAACCAGGAAATGTCTTCTCTTCGGCTGCATATGGAACCAGGTGTCCTGATTGAGGACGGGTCAGGTACTTTTCTGTCGTGTCAGTCCATAGGCTTGTGACGCTTGGCATGCTCGTCATATTTGCCATGCTTGCTATACTGAGCACTTTCCCATCTAACACATCTGACACAAAAATGATCAGAGAGCAGCTCCATGATTCTTTTTATACTGTGTGCAATAGTATTTACCTTCGATCACGCTGCTGAAATCATCATCATCTGAATCAGAATCCAGTATGCTGACTGAATCAAACCATGATTCTTCTTGGCATACTCCTGGTTGAATGTTAAATTTCAGTTTCATGGGATAAGATTCTTATTGAATTTTGGTCAATTGAGAAAGGGAAAGTGTAGTGATACCATTTGCATCAATCTGGCTGTACTGCAGCTGTGTGACTCTGTATGAATTGGAGCCTTTCTCGATGTCGACTTGGACGAAACCGGTGAACGACAAACGGCTTGCATCGCTGATTCTTTTCATGGGCGCCTCTCTAACCGTGGTGACCTTACGCGACTTCCTTGTCCTGCGTGTGTACTTCCTATGTTTTCGAACTTTGGCTGCAGCATTGTCAGTTGAAACGCATCCACCCATGGCTTTGACGTTTAACTTATATGTATATCTGCGATCTGCAAATCCAGGTTGGTTGTATTAGGAAGGAACCAATTAGAAATGCCGTTTTCAGATATAATTGCATTGCAAAATGCCGTTTTCAGTTTTCTGTCCACATAAATTTCAAATTTGTCAACCACAATCAGAACTGAGGACGCACAAATTGACAAGTCCGTCGATTAAGAAAAGAGAGTATTTAGGAGAGAGGAAGAGGAACCTGAGAAGGAGGATGAATAAGAGAGAGAGAAGGGACGAATTCAGGCGAAGGAGGTGGCCGGAGAAGGCAACACCGTCACCGTCAATTCGAACTTCTCCCCTCTAAAAAAGAATATAGATTAGAGAAGGAAGAGAAAGGAAGGAAGGAGAGATAATCTCTTCTTCTTCTTCTTCTTCTTCTTCTTCTACGTTGGGCTCCGATGAATTCGCTCCGACACCGCCATTGCTGCTCCTGCACCCGCCCTTTTAAATCCCTCCTCCTTTTTTTGTGTCTCTACTTTTGCGTTCGAATTTGTTGTTTTAAAAAATAAAAACAAAAATGCTATTTTTGTGTGATAAATTCACGGTTGGAGACTTCGCGGGACCCTGGCTTTACGTGTCAATTGCCTCCAGCTCACAAATTTAATGTTTTTTTAATCCTCTAATTATATACAGTACTACAGTAATTTCTTATCTTTAATACTCCCCATTTTGTAAAGGAAAAGGAAAGACGAACTGACTTTTGGCGGGTGAATCAATGATGGGGGTAACCACTAACCACATTAAACAAGGATTAGGGATGCTCTAATTTGTTTCTTGGGAACATTTTCGAAATATTTTATATAGTGGATAGCGAACATCTCAACGTACACTAAAGAAGAAGAAAATTGTGTCATTAAATCAAAGTAATTTAAAGTATTGTAGCAATTTTGCTCTTTAAGAAGGAAGCGTACGTTATAGATGAGAACTTGTATGTGTGAATATTATGGCTAATCTCGATAGTCGTCTATTTTTGAGTCACAGATTAGTGCACATCAAATGTGGTTTACATTTATACTTTGTTGATACATTTATACTAGTTTGTGCGTTAGTTTGAAGGTGCATTAATTTTTCCCTAGAATATTAATTTAATACACGGGTACGTGCCCTATAATCCCCACGTGCACAAACTGCACACACACTAAGAAAGAGTACGCACATAAATCACTTCCTATAATCCTATGCAAAAAATTCTTCAAAGCTAGCGAAGTGGAATCTTAGCTAACATATTTGAATATTTGATTTAATAACTCAAAGAAAAGTTAAGAATATATTCAGTAATTATTACAGTATAATAGGTGAAATACTTAAAATCCTTTCCTCTGGCCGAAATCTGAAAGAATATGAATAATAACATACAGTAATTAAGATCGGCGCCCGGCTAGAAACACTGCACGGCCAAAAGGGAACTCTCAGAATTATTCATTAACCAATAACCATGTGCTTAAAATGCATGACATTTCAATAATAACATACGTTAATGCATGTCTATCCTTCATTCATATAGTATTATTTGGAGTCATGTTTGGATATAGAGAAGTGATCTTCAGAGGTGCCCGGGGTCTATTTGTTAGTATATAGTTATATACGGTAGGTAGGTTTCACATTCTTTTACCAAATTAAGTCGAATATTATTTTGTAATTTAAACATCCAATTTTATTTGTTGAATTGATTATAGGTATATTTAGACGACGACATATATATAATATATGAGTTTTTCTAATGTATGTTTAAGGACACACAATAAATAACTAAATAAGAAAGATATTTTTGTTTTGATGGATTTATTCCATTTTCTTAAAGGGATAGGGAGTAGAGACCTAAATTGTACGGAGTATTTGTTACTGTATTTCTTTGGTTTTAGCATGCCAAGGAGAGGGAAGGGAAAGGGTCAAAGGTTTAATAAAAACGCAAATATGAAATCACCCATACATTAAACTATTTAAACCATCATTTTCACATTTTCATAAAGCATAATGTAACCTATACTATAGGGTAGCCAAACCTTTAATTGTTGATTAAGCATGTTGTTGATATTCTTATCTCCTTAGTATTTTATGTACATGATTGAAAGTATTTAATCTAATTTTGTTGGAGCCCAGAAGTTGTAGTCTCGCGACACAACACCTCGCGAGACACAGAGAGTCAAATCTTCGAAGGAATTCTAAGGACCTCTTCCGCAATTCTGGACAAACAACTTGTATATTGTACTTCACCCGATCAAACTTAGTCCTTCGTCATCTTATCCCTAAGAACCAACCTTGTTCTTGAGCCCTGAGGTACCTGCGCAACCAAACCAGGAGAGGGTGACTCCGGATTTGGCTCTCCGACGCTCAAGTTAGCAAATGTGCAAATAAGCAATCAAAGACAATGCAATTTGACACAAAAGCAAGAGAGAATAGGAAGAAGTAAGCCAATGAAATGGAGAACTCAAAACATCATCTGGAGCTTATCAAGCTCTTTGCTACAAACACCCAAATAACCTCAGAAATCACTCATTTCAACATCAAAAGCTCGATTGCAACACCGAGATTCATAATCCAAGTGTTGATCGTCCAAACGCCTCAAGAAGAAGGTCGTTTAGGAAGATTGAAGCTCTAGATCGCTTCTGTGTTTTCAGCTCTCGAGAGGAAGAAGAAAGGAGAATATTTTCCGGTAAATGATGCTCTGTCTCTCTCTCTCCATTCAGTTACGCTCTTATACTCTCGCCAGGGGCCCACGCGAGTCAATTACCATTTTGCCCTTCCGATACCTGATCTCGTCGGATCCCCTTTTTGGGCTCTGTATGCCTATGGGCCACTTTCGTTCTTCTGGGCTGACTTCATGGGCCGTCCTTGGTCGCGTCTTCTGGACCTAATTCGATTCTCTTTGGGTTTCGCGAGCCCATCGAGAACCAGCTCCAACAAATTTCTCAATTCTCATTGATTTAATTCTTAAAAAACTCCCTAGCCATCTTGACATTTGGTGATATCTAGTAGAATTTTATAAACAGTTATAAAATCTAAAATAAAAAAAGGTAAACTTGGCTACAAAATATAAAAGAATAACACATTCCTAAAACCATTATGTTTTTACTTTAATGCTTGAATTAAGATATATTCAATCCATTTGTTTCAAAAAAAGAAAGAAAGATACATTGAATCCATAGAGTTGTAGCAACCAACCACGCTAAGAAGTAAGAAGTAATCAGCTAGTGATGTGTAGAGAATCTAAAATGGTTGAAAATATGTTTATTAAAATCTTGAGAGGACAGCAACCCAAATGGAATTTTGGGAGGCAATGTGAGTTGAGAAGGTAGCAGATATGATGATTGTAGGTTTTAGGGAAGAAGAAGAGCTGCAATTTGAGGTTTCAAAGGGTGCTGCAGAAACAAGGATGAATGCAAATATAGTTGAAACGGTATCAAGAGATTTCTACAATTGTGGTTGATGATAGTGACTAGAATCCAACTATTAAGCTGCCCCCTCCTTGTTTCAGACCCGAATGACAATTTCTCCCCTCAAAACATCAATCACCTCTGTAGCTCAAATCCTGAAACTAACCATCATCTTTGGTTTCAGTACAATTTTGTCAAACCAAGATGCAAATGCCATTTGTCACACTAGAAACTTCTTCTTCCTCATTCAGCAACACCAATGACAGACACATCTAGTGTTATGTCAACTAGTCTGGTGTGGATCATTTCTTATCTTTGTTGTTGCTCTTTTGCTAACACTGCCTCTTATTCTACTCCAGGGTTCTGAATAATACAGTACTGAACAAGATGACCAATCATGAACTCTAAGCGCAACCTGTCCTGATGATAACAACAATACAGTGAATGATTATATGATGCAAACAATCCTTCCGAATCTTTGGTATATACACAACAGTAAATGGTGTCCAATCCACAACAAGGTACAATATTACATGGATGATGATGATGGTGACTTTCCTCTACATCTAGAGTGTCTAATTCCCTGATCAAAATCATCCCAAGTAGGAATTTATAGACATGAAACCTGATGTTAAAGAGCCCTCTTCTGGAGTTGATCTTATTTAGTTTTTATTACCCCAGCTGCAGAATGGCACCAACAGAAGCTCATTGCTGAAGAAGAGAGATGAGAACGGGAGGCAAGTCAGCATACTCATTTGAAATCTCATCTTCCAGTTCCCCTTTAACCGCTTTACAGTAGATGTAGAACACCGCCCCGGCCGATATCCCCTGGAGCAGAAACAGCATCAATATCGCGGAAGTCAGCAGAATGTGCATGGGCAGATACCAATTCTTGAGGCGATTGAGAGACGAAGGGGTTATGATCCAGATGAGGATGAGCGCTTGGAGTCCGATGAACATGACCAATGACATGGCGGTGGTTCTCATGGATCTGACCAAATCCTTGCTCCGAGAAAGGGCGTCGAATCCCCACCTGTTCTCGAGGACGACGACGGGGGCGAGGAGGGTCCAATTGACGGCCAAATTGGCTCCGAGGGAGGCTAATAGGAGGGCTCCGAGGAAGGAGATGGCGAGGAAATAGGGGGAATGGGTAGCGGAGGAGGAGGTGATGAGCGAGATCCCGTTCCAGGCGAGAAACTGGTAGAGGGCGAAGGCGGAGAGAGGGAGTGAGATGTAGAGGAGGGCGGTAGCGAAGGTGGCGAGGAGAGGGAGGAAGGTGTGAGATAGAGAGGAGAGGGAGGCTGGGAGCTTGAGGGGGCGGCCATAGAAGGCATGGAAGGAGGAGTAGGTGAGGGAGGCGGAAGCGGAGAGGAGGAAGAGGAGAGATGAAGCGGAGAAGATGAGGATCAAAGCTAGGGTTTTAAGGGGGAGATGGAAGTTGTGGGTTTGGTGGTGGGAGGAGGAGGAGGAGGAGGAGGTGAACAAGTGGAGGACGCTGGGGAAGACGGAGAGGGAGAAGGAGAGAGGGAGGAGGAACAGGACGGACAGACCTAGGAAGTGCCCACTCTGGGACTGGATTATGCGTTGAGTTTCCGATAATACGCCGCGGAAATCGGCCAGAGAAGGTGGAAGGACGGTGGACATGGCCGCCGGATTAAGGACAAGAAGATAAGCCTGCCCAAGATTTTGCTGCTCAAATGAACCTTCAAATCTATCGTCTTCGATTTCGTCTACTCTACACGTCTCAAAAACTAATCGTTATCACAATGAAAATTCAAATGTCCATATATTGCATAATATGTCCGGGACGCTTCATCATCTTTTTAACTACTTAAACCAATACGGCTTTCTTTCACCTCAGTTTTGCCATGTGAAACTCCCGTACTCTAGCCCTTACTAAATACAATCCGGTCAAATTACTAAATACCGTCCGGTCCCAAGGAAGAGACACCTCGCGTAACGTGAGAATTAAAAAATGTCCTTACGGGAGATGTACATCTCTCGCGTTATGCGAGAAACACGTCCCTCGCGTAACGCGAGATTAAAATTTTAAATTTTAAATATTTTTTTGCTAATCTCGCGTTACGCGAGAGACGTGTTTCTCGCGTAACGCGAGAGACCGGACTGTATTTGGTAATTTGACCGGACTGTATATAGCATCTGTGTAGTTTAAGTCATCAATTATCGTCATTTCACTCGTCACAATTAAACCTATCATAAACTAACCAAACCCGTTCGGCCGACCCGACTTAACTTGAAAAAACTCGACCCAACCCAACCCGAAAACTCATGAAACCTGTTGGGTTCAAACCCGAGCCTACCCGAGACCCGTTGGGTCAAACCCGAACCAATCCGAACTTCTCGAAACTCGTCAATGGACTCACTTTTCACATATTTTATTCCATTTAAATTAAAAAATAACAATGTATTTTATTAAATAATAATATAATAACAATATTTTATTGTTTAAATTTTATTTTCTTTATTATAATTCAAAAATCGAACATTTAAAACCGGTTGGGTTGACCCGAACCCGACCATCAGATTGAAAGATATATATATATATATATATATAGCCTATTGGATGTTGTTCTTTTGTTTACGTGGGTTTGATGTCTTTTTTGTTAAGTGATTTTTATTGGCTCATGTATAATAAGTTTATATAGAGAGGATTATGATAAGTAAATTGAGATATTGTCAAAAATAGATATTAAAAAATAGAGATATTATCTTAATATATATGAATGGAAAAAGATAAAAAAAATTAGGAATTAAATTATATTTGGATAGTGTGTAGAAATTAGATAATTTTTTTAGGTAAAAGATAATTACATAATTAGATTAATAAGTATAGAGAAGAAGATAACAAATAAATAATTAATTAAATTAATACGTACAGATGGAAAGAAGATAAGAGTTTTAGGCAAGAGATAATCAATTTAGAAATATTATGATATTTCTTTCCAAGTTTCATAAATATGTGGCATTTTTTTGTTTTTTATTAGTTTTTTTGTAAGTCCTAACGACGTGACAGATGACATGGCTAATGATGTGGCATAGCTCAGAGGCTGACACATAGGCGAACTGAACGTAAGAGCGCCATGTGGCAAAACACCGCTCTGTTTGAGTATATGTATAGATTATATAGTTTTATATATGTTCAAATTAATTTATATAGATTTGTTAAAAATTGACCTATGATAATTTGATGAAAAAATATTTATGTATAAAAACTCATTTATATTCGTTGTTTATTATATTCAAAATTAATTTATATAGACTTGTGTGTGTCTTGTGTGTCTTGTAGCTTGTTGTTGGAGATTGTTGCTCGAAACACTTTTGTTTTAGTATAATCCTTTAAAAATTATGGATCAAGGTATTTGTTGTCATGTGAACACATATGTGTTTAGGCATGAAAACATATGCCCTGACAAATGAACACTTGAGTTCTTTTGATCGTTTTTTCATATGAAATTACTTTTGCGATGAACGAAATGATTTCTCGATTTCATTTGGTTAGGTAATCTTCGCTACTTTTGTTCATTAATTTGTCTTGTTTTTCATGGAAATTGTGTTTTATGCTTCGTTTTTTTATTTTTCCATCTATTAATTATTTACAGATGAACACATGTTTTCTTTGACATGAATACATTTTTCATTAAAAATGAACACATGTTTAACATTCATCCTATATGAACATAATGATGTCCAGGAATGAACACAACTTCTTTTAGCAATGAACACACTGATACAAAAGCTAAGCCTGTGTTTTTTATCTTGTTGTTAGCTAAGTGAACTTGTCTTCTATATCTCCTAGCATAAGTGTTCAGTATTATACTCTTGTGTGTTGACAGTATAATACTGAAAGAGTCGTTGTGTGTGATAAAGGAATAAAAGGGATTGTTTCTAAGTTCAAGTGTAGTTATGCCTCTACTGAAACCTCAACAAAAGTGTGTGATAAAGGAATAAAAGGGACTATGCGTTTCGTTTCCGATAACACGACGCGGAAATAAGGAGAAGATAAGGCTGACTTAACTTCTCAATTATCGTCTGGCCAAGATTTTGATTTTCCTGCTGAAAGGAAATGAATCTCACAGATGTAACGTATACTAACATCTATCGTGTTTGATTTGGTCTAATCTACACGTCTCTTCAAAGTAATCGTTATCAAAATGAACCTTCAAATGTCCATATATGTGTCGGGGACGCTTCATTTTTTTTTGGTGAAAGAGAGGCCGAAGCCTCTCGAATAGATACCCTGGACTAGTTTGGGAGAACCCGAGCTTAGTCCGAAAACCCCGGACTACTTTGGGATAACCCGGGGTGTAGTCCGACCCCTTACATCGTCTTCAATAAGTAAAAAAGTACACTGCGAAGCTAACTCAAGTAAATTAAAACCAAGGGGGAGAGACAGAGCAATCGTTGCCAGACAATCTGCAACGACGTTTGCCTCCCGGTAGACGTATCGAACTTGGATGGACCAAGCTCTACTAATGAATCCCTTACACTGAGTGACGAGGCTGGCAAGTGGATGTGAGGATGAAATGGGTTTGGTGAGGAGATCTACGGCGAGTTTGGAGTCCGATTCAACCAAAACATGTCGGAAGCCTTTGTTCCATGCAAGTTGGAGACCATCCAAAATTCCCCATAGTTCCGCTTTGGGGACGGAGCACGAGCCTAAATTGTGGGTAAAACCTGCTAACCAAGCGCCCTGACTGTTCCGGATTACCCCACCCGCGGCTGCGCGCCCATGGTCATTAACTGCTCCGTCAGAATTGATCTTCACCCAGTTGGTCGGGGGCTTGGTCCAGGCGACAAGCATCACCTCCTTCTCCGTAGAATTTCTTCGACCCACAAGTTTAGTTGTAGCGTTGCAGTAATCATCCACAACTTGAAGAATGAAATTGCGTCTATCCCCAACAAAAGTGATGTTATTGAAGACGTAGCTATTCCTCCACTTCCAAGTCCACCAAAGCGTCGTGGAAAAAAGGGTCCTCCAGTCCTTGTCATCTGCAATACAAGCATTAGAATTCAAATTAGTTCTCAACCAAACCGAAAATGGTAAAACAAAGAAAGAGGAGTCCGAGAGCACAAAGGTCCAAGTTCTCCAGAAGGTAGCCACTGTCGGACAGTCTCGAAATAAGTGTTCCAAGGTCTCGTCCCCATTCTTGCAAATAGAGCAACGAGTAGAGGTGGCGATGTGGCGCCTGCACCGTTCAACATTGCAGAGAACCCCTCCTTTGGACAAAAGCCAGATGAAACTCTTGATCCTCTCTGTAATGCCCAGTCTCCAGATATTCGAGTAGAGGGTTTTGTCAACGAAGGGAGTTTGATTGAGGCCTCTCAGAGTGTCATAGCCCGACTTCGTCGATGCTGTTATCTTCTCGACCACTTTTTGGTGGCTTTGGGGCTGGCGCAATGGGCGGATCTTTGATTTTGGGGAGGAGGTGGCTGATAAGCGGGCTTTTATTTTCACCCAAGCCAAGGTTTTTAAGACTGCCTGGAATGTTAACCCGCCTGAGATTGATTTTAGTGAACCTACTGTGGAGGAGGTCAGCTGGGTTACTGTGAACTCTGATGGGGCAGCTCGCTATGACTCTCGCGTTGCCACGGCTGCAGGCCTGCTCCGTAACTAAAGGGGTGACTGGATTGTTGGCTTCTGCGCGAACCTGGGGTGCCTCCTAGTCCTGTTTGGTGAATTATGGGGCGCCATTTTGGGTTTAGAGCGGCCTTGGAACAATGGTTTTTAGACAGGTGATTTTGGAAGTGGACTCCACTGAGGCTATTGGAATTCTGCAGGGTAACTCTGATGCTCACCCTCCTCTGTCCAGCCTGGCGCTCTGTGGCCAAGGCTGATTGCGTACAAGTTGGATTGTTTGAACTCTATTTTGATTGAGGATGTAATGGGGTTGGCTATCCCCGGCATTATTTTTCGTAGCCAAATAACACATCATTGTGTTAAAATAAGAGAACATTCATTAAGGAGGATTGTCTTATACATATATACACACAATTAAGGAGGAAGATAGGAGAAGAAATCAATTGACAAAGCCACAACTCTTCCTGACCTGGCCTTGGTCCCCAGTGATGACATTCCATGTCCCCATGCTCAACATTGCCTCGTTAAACTTTTCCGCCCATAGCTTCGGATTAGCCGCATACCTCTGAGCCACTAACTTTGCCTTTGGGTTCAACATCATCCCTAAATCACTAGGCATGACCGCTATCCCTATAACTGTTCTATTATAGTACGATACACCCCATGGCCCTTTCTCATCAACCAAATTGAAGGGCACATTCCCCTCCAGAATATTAGGGCACTTGGCTATGACAGCCTCCTTCGTCGCCGGATCTAGCACCTTCTCTGCCCCTGGGACAGCATCGAGCTTGTCCTTGTTCGCAACCGTGTTGAAGCAGCGACTCACTCCGATCGAGTGGGCCCCTAACAATGCAACGGTCCCATCGATTGTGATGTGTCGCTTACTAAACTCAGTCATTATGTGCTCCATTGTCCAGCTCGGTGCCGGGAGGGCCATCGCGTCTTCGATTCGAGATACGAGGCTGTCGCGCCTCCCTCCCGAGACGCTGAATCGAGGGTTCCCGCTTATTACCGCGGCGTCGCGCGCTGCGTACGCGATCAGGTCGGCGCACGACACCGTTTCCGGACACTGCTTTTCCAGCTCCGCTTTGGCCTCCGCGATCACGTCTAGCCCTCGGATTGACACCCCGTTCGCTGGGAAAGCGATCTCCGTTTGGTTTGATGGAGAGGTTTCGAGTAGGATTGATGCATCGCATCCCTCCATGCATGCATAAAGTTCAAAAATAGAAATTAAAATAGCTTAACAACCTAGCTTAGAATCACTTTAGAGGTTCTAAAGGTCTTAGCTTTAATACTCCATGCGTTCTTTTTTAATTGTAATTCTAGTAGGGATGACAATTTCACCTGTATCCGCGGATATCCGCATCACCCGACCCCAAACAAAATGGATGAGCACCCGAAAAACGTGGATGAAAGTTGGATGACGGGTGAATGGATCGGATGTGGATGGCCACTCTCACCCACCCGACCCGACCCGATCACCCGAACCACCCCACCCAATCCGCATCCACCCGCTCACCCGCTATGTTTAAACCCTACATGATTGCTTCTTGAACTAAATTTCCTTGTATTTAAATTTTCTTCATGAACTAAACTAGATTTTTGATGTATTTGAACCATGTTTATTGTTTTGTTATACTTGAAATTCTAGAATATGACATACTATTATAAAGAGCGGAAGGAGTATATTAGATTATAAACCGACTTACTGTAATGAAGCAGTCATGGAACAAAAGACGTGTGATGCCGGGGATGGTGCCTGGCTTGTCTTTATTCTTCATCATCACGTCGAATATGATTTTCTCTGCATTTGGACAAGAGTTTTTATAGAAATCGGGGTGGAGCTTTTTCCCATTACCAGGCACTGCCTCCAGACAACACGGGAGGATGATCACCACCACAATAGCTACACCAAACACAACATGATTCATCCTCATCGTTGACTACCTATATCCAGATTTTTCATAATGTTGCGAGAAAGATTATATACAACTGCACATACATGTTCTTTTCCAATTCTCATGTTTTTCTTTTCTATAATTTGGATTGTGGTTGTTGTTGTTTTTCTAATTAATTCAAGGTCAATGTATATTCTTATTTGTAGTCGCTTCTATAAACGGTCATAACAAATGCTATTTAATTTCTACTAATTCCTAATCCTTGACTTCTAGCTTGTCCATATTGAATTACAACCAGAATATGAAAATATCTGTCTTGTTATTCATCAAATTAATATTGACATTTTCTTAGTTGATTTACATAAACGAAAAGAACACTCATGTGTACATTTGGTTGGAAAATATAAGCAACACACAATGCCACCAATACTTAAAACCTAGTGACATTTTCCAGATTATCATGCTCATTTACTCTATGCTCAAACTTCGACCCTTCGGATCTATGTTACACAAGAGTAAAGTCAGGTGTCACCTAGCGCCGAAAATACCGTGATGTCATTTACAAATTGTTATACTCATACTGAGAGCTCGCGCCGTCACAATATTATTTAGAAGGCAACACGTTCAAATATTATGTACGTAATACTGTATTGCAATATTCAAAGCAGGACCATCTGACGCTAGTTGTTAGCCGTATATGAAGTGTGACAACAAAGTTGTGCTTTCCTATGTCACTTGTGACGACTCCACAATTTATGAAATAACAAAAGAAAAATGAAGAGAAGAGAAGTGACTAACAAGGATGAGAACACGTTTCTATTGATGTTTGGAGAATGCTACAATCATATCCACTTTCTTGTTTATTGATTTCTAACACTTAGGAATCTTCAGCTGATCGATTTTCTCTCTCTCAAGAATTTCAACTCTTCTTTATGATGGGAGAGCCCTATTTATAGTGTTTGAGTTCTCACTGGAGTTGGAGAGCACGAGGTGGACACACTTATACAAGCAGGTGATCACCGCGCAGAGTGATATCCTTGGAAGAGTGTGACGAAATGATACGAGTTGTAGAGGTTCTGATTGTCTTCGATGTTCAGAACTTGGTTTCATACCTTAGTGATTTGGTCTAACTCGATATTCAGAATTTGGTTCTCTGATAGCGCGCTTTTCGACCACGGGTGGTTGATGAGGTAGCTGGAATTCGCGTTGGAGCGCATTGCGTCGTGTTTGTTGAGGCCTTGGTTTATCTTTGGTTCATGGCCTCTTTGGTTCATGGCCTTCGTAGTGTATACGAAGGGTGTTAATTTCAACTCCATCGGCTCCAAATCATTGTAAACCACAATCTTGTGTCTCCTTTAAACGCGTTGGTGATATGTTAATTGCAAGGTACACGAGGTGCGTAAATTATGGTCTCATCACAACCTTCCGTATTGTCTTAGGTTTTTAATCCAGGGGAAGAGAGTATGAGACAAGAATGCAGCGCGCTGAGTGTGTCTTGTAATTTTTCTTCACTTTAAGAGGCACAATATTTGGAGTTTCTCTTATTCAGAAAGCTTTATTGTTGATGAGGGGGTGCCATGATGTGGAGGAGTGTGGTTAGAGTACTTGGCAATTTTCGTTCCCCGCCTCTGTGTTGTGTTGGATTGGGCTTGCCTCTGGACCTTGTTGGACCGTCCCAAAGGACTTTCTCCTCTTTTGGTGTGAATGTTGAGATCGATGCTGAGGCCAAGGTTTACGAACCGAATTCTGCTTGATTTCTTGTGTTGGGTAACTGTTCATGTCCAGCCGTTCTTTTGGGTTTTTTTATCTCTTATTATACAATGATTGATGGGACTAGGGTGGTGGTGTGTTAATTCTCTCAAGATCTTGTTTGCTCTCTTTTTCTTTGAGCAGAGATTCCTGTCAATGCGATGTGTTCTGGTGGAGATGAAAATAATGGGTTAAAATAGGTCGTGACATGGAAAATGCGCCGTTGAAGGAAGGTTTTCCCGGTGATGACGACTCAGAACGCACCCTTACATCGCGCTCGGGTAGCGAGGAAGAGGTTTCCTCTTTGTTTGAGACTTCAAGCGCACATTTATAAGAAGAGCATGTGAGCGAGTTCTTTCCTAGGAGTATAGAAGAGCATGTGAGCGTGATCGAAGGAGCTAGTAATGGGGAGGGATAACCTCTAAATCCAATAGACTCGGATAGGCAAGGCATCGACCATGTGTGTCAATTTGTCATGACCTGACATGGCGTCGAGCTCTTCAAGCCAAGGCATCGCGGTGCCAAGGTGCTAGAGGAATTCCTGTGAGTGCTAATTGCCGTTACCTTCACATGTTAGCACTACTGGAAAACACCAAAATGTAATTGTGATGTACGTGCATCAATTCAACAGTTCTTAATACTTGTGCTACGTTCAGGAGACTATAACAAGTTGAGTTATGTAGGAAAGTGATTGTGTACAAGTTACATATATTCAAGGCCAAGTAGCCCAGTCTTCTTTTATACATAAGCTGAGTCCACTCTGTATAGTCTAAAACAAAATGTACAACCCAATCAAACAAACAAAAATGGCCTTCTGTCCTGAATCTGGATGTTCCACTTAATCACTTTGTTTTCACCAAAACTACTCACACCACAAAGAAAAAGCCTTTTCTGCAAAACTCACTCAAAGGAGAACAATTTCAACTAACCTATGCCACAACTAGGACTGTCTTCTGAATTCAGAAATCAGTCATTGTTTGATCTATAAAAACAAAATGCGTCTTGCAAAATGTGTATCAAGAACTATGATCAGACAGCAGAGGCATGGTTTGGCTATCACGATTGTTTGAGAATCTGAGAGCCAACGCAGGATCCTGATAAGCTGTTGCCAGCTTGTTGAAGAATTCACCCATTCCAGGGTCATTGCTGTCTTTTCTGTCCTTTATTATAAGGCTCTAGATTACAATAGAAAAAATAAGGCCAATGTCAACTATACAGTGTATAACATTGTGATAAATGATTAATATAGTGTTAAGTTACTGATGAGGTTTTGAAACTATAGGAACAAATCATACCTCAGCAGCATACCCTTTAAAGTTGGGAAGGAAGCGTTTTCGGCAGTACTCGTTGAAGAGGAGGGTGAAGACAGGAAGTGGGAAAATTAGTGTCGATGCCAATGAAAGTTTCTTCAGTGTGAAGATACCGACTGCAATAGCGTGCATTAGTACGAGGGAGAATATCATAGAGTTGTGCACAATTGGCCAAAACCTTCCAGCTGTTTCGTACTTTGGCAGATACACATTCATGAACTGCATTTTCAAATCCATATGGATTTACTTAGTGCAATTGCAGCATATTTTACATTTTATACAGAACTCAAACCTGATTCATTATATACTCACATACAGTTTATCACACAGATAACTAAAATTTAGAGATGTAAATTTAACCCAGAATACATAAAGGAAGAGGTACTAACTTGATTCTTGGAGACGATGTAAGCAAGGCAGAAGTAGACCAACAGGAAAGGCAAAATAAGGGGAGCCAGGAAGAAGTAGGTTATACCCAGAAGCCCAAAGAACAGAAGTCGAGGGATGTCCACATGATATGGGATACCCGGAGCTTCAAATTCATCACTGACGTCATCATGTTTTTTACAACAACAACATTTTTTAAGCAACATGCCAATAAAAGGGATCATTTGAAACAGTTCTGATGAGGTACTGGTCCATCCTGAAGTGACCACATATGCAATGAAGAATGATGCCTAAAGAACAGATAAACATCTCTGAGTTCATGTAAAAAACAAAGAGTATGGATCAAATACACTAAAGTGAAAATTATGAATGGTGGAGTATTCTTCATTGTTCAGAATTTCATGAGCCCTCACCTGTGCAGGGACAGCAACCGCTAATTTTGAAGGAATGTTCTTGAGATCAAGCAAGAGGGTAAGCTGATTTAAAATTGATCCAGAGAGTACGTTTGCGAAAAAGATGTTCCATATAGTAAACCAAAGAAACTTGTTGCATGCACTTTTTTGTATCTCACTGAAAGAGATGTATCCTTGAATGCAGGAAAGGACCAGCATTACAGGTGGCACCAATGTCAAGAACATTTGAAGAATAAGACTGGGAAGATATCCAGTAACTATTTCACTCATAACCGATCTGCACATTCAGAAAATACAGCATCAGCTATGAAATCAACTCAATTAGTCTGTGTAACATAAAACGATGAGCATGTATCTTATATGTTCTTGAAACAATCATTTACATTGACAGAAGGCTTGTAAGGTATGGGAAAAGAGCCTCCAACTGATCCAGGTTGGTCAGACCTTGAACGATCAAAACAGGTACAAGGAATAGAATAGTAAGGAGAATGCAAGTCACTAAGACAAACACTTTAGAGATCCAGCTGTTGAGGAAAGATGTTTGGAAAAATGGCCAGTAAACATCAAGAGGTTCAGGAACTTGTTCAGTAATCCATTGTGTAGGATTTGTTGATGGCTGCAAACTCAGAGCAACTGCAGCTCCGTATTGAGATCTAAAACACACAAAAGCAGCATGTACCTCCTTTGTACACAAAAATTTGTAAGTGAGTACCAACATTCGGGGAAAGTGAAAAATAGAAAAGACATCATAATATTTTAACCATATATTTATGAGTCGGGAGTCGGAACGAAAGAAGAAATCAATCATGAACTTACTGCTGCAATAAGAGAAGATTCTCGTTCAGCTCTCAGATTTTGCTCAATATTTTCCAGCTTCTGTTCATAATGATCTACAAGATCAACTTTACGGCCAAATAATCCAAAGAAACTACCCCGACTGAAATTCCTCTGACCAGTCTCTGATTTTAAGTGGGCCAACCTTTCATACAGTTTATTGGCTTCGGTCTGAGGGAAAATACAGACAACCATTATATTTCCATAAAGGAAGGTGTTCCTTATATGGTGTTCTTGGACAACACAGGTCCAAAGCTTATTGATAGAAACAAAAAATACAACTAAGGAGTACGAAATCTTACAATGAGACCCCATAGTTTATTTGTTCGATGAATCACTGTATGGGATATATACGTAGAGGGATGATACTCACTAAAGAAACTATCCACACTCTCACTGACACTTCCCCCAGGAGGTACAGGGATACCGCGAACTAAGATGGTAAACTGATGTGGCTGAGGTTTTGATGAATAAAAATATTCGATCCTTTTATTAGAAATGTAGTTGTATTCCTGCAAATCAATATTTATATTTAATATCAAGTGAATCGATATCTATGAGAAATGGAAAACCGAATAAGACTATTCATTTGTTTAAAAGCTCAGTGGATTCTCCAGAAATCACAGTTTGTAGAGTCAACTCACATAGTATAGAAGATAACAAACGAAGATAGTGACCAAATACACAGCAACAAAGTGAACCCATAGCCTGCCATAACAGTGGGTGTCATTCACAACAAGTTTGTATCAGACAATACCATGCTAGTACAGCAGCTTCAATAATGAAAATGTTATATTCAAGAAAGCAGAGGTAGATTGCACGAGAGAACTGCGGGATCTCACCTCTTTGATCCGCTATATAGATTAGAAATAGTGAATATGTCCAAGGAATCACTTGAAACATTTGCAATATTAAATTCTGCAAGCTGATTGCCAGAGCAGTTTACAGGGAGGAGAACAAATACTCCTATAATCCCAGCAAAAGAAAATACTTTCAAGCTGCAAATCAAACACATAAAAAGTAAGATAATAGATATAGACACAGAAAGAAAGACTAAAGATATTAGATGGAAACAAAATCTGCAGTGACCCCAAAAAACAAGATGAAGGGAATTGTCATAGACTATTTAAACCCATCGTAGCCAGTTAAACGCCTGGATCAATTGAAATTCAAATTCTGTGCACTAATGGCCAGCTAAAAAGAAGCTCATTACCTGAAGATGATAATCCTCATATAAACTACAGCATCCAATCCAGACATTGATAGCAATTCATCCTCGGTAAGTCGCCAAGCTTTTCTCACCCAACCAGGTGAAGGCAGGAGTGACTCTATGTGAAAATTACTACTTCGCTGGACTCCTTTTTCGGTCAATATTCGTGGCTGATAGACTTCATAGTTTGCAGGCTGTTTCCTTAGGATGGAATACAATGTGAAGAATAATATACACAGGCCAGAGTTTATTCCCACAGACGTTAGAAGAGCGGAAACAATCATGATTACAACCAGCTCCACACAAAATTGCCACAACCATTAAAAAGTAAACACTCTCAAGCCTGCATATGCAAGATCAAACGAGGTTTCATTTCAGAGATCCAAAATGCAGATAGTATGAGCAGACATAAATGAATAATCCATTGATCATCATCACAGAACATATCAGTAAATGCATCACATCCCTAATTATTAATTGATATATGCTAAAAAGAGAGATGAACCCTAATATTACAAGTTTGATATGTCAATGATAAATTGAAGCCTGGTACTCCTTAAAATACAAATTCTACAAACAAAAAACCTAACTAGAACCTCCTCTTCAATATAACGCAAAATCACATGTGAAGATAAAGAGAAAAGAGAGCAAATTGAAATGGAAAGAGGAAAGTGCAGTAACCTGCTTGCAAAGAAGATCGCTCTTTTTGAACCTGGAAATCTGATTCTGAATGATTGCAGGTGCAAATTCTGTTGGGTGCGAAACATTCCAGAATTAGAAAAAGAAGAATTGACGGATCAATTGAGAGACGCTCTATAAGGACTGATCCGTTCTGGGTTTTCTTTTACGCTAGATCAGTGCCGTGCCTGCACGGTATTTGTTTATATTTTTTTATTTTAAATAAACTTATAAACTAATGAAATTAATCTCTATATAATTATTTAGTACCTTTAGATTGACATAACTAAATGACATATTATAATGGTAAAAAAGAAAGGCAAGACTCTCTGGTAATTTTTTAAGAGTAGAAGATCTTGACGACTTTAAATCAAAACGGGATAAAACTTAATTCCATTAAAACAATCAAAACAAAAGTATCTAAAAAAAAAGAAACTCTAAAAAGACAAATATATATCAGTTTCACTAAAAACAATGATACAATTCCTTAGTTGATTGAATACCTGATTGATTTGATTCTATTTCTTGTCCGTTTTCTGGAAATTTACCCTGTTCACTCCATTTTATCATTTCGAGATAAGTCGTTCATTTTCTAATAAATGAATAACATAATAAATTTAAACATAAATTTTAAATAACTAAAATAAGTTATATATATATATATATATATCAAAACACGAAAAACTATTTATATTTTTCATTTCTAATAATAAATTAAAAATAGATAATTAAATTTGATCCACTTATCCAAGTCCTCCAGAATATTATAACTCTGGCCCAAACACAATCATAAAATCGGAGCCCAATTCTACCCACTATCCAAATGAAAACCCATGTTTACCCTTAGCCATTTGTAGAAACCAACTCTCATTTTCCACTATAAAACACATCTGGAAATATCGGACATCGGGGTACGCAAACCATTTAAAGAATCTCTACTAACTGGGTCAATAGATCTTGCACATATTTAATAACAAAAATACATGTGAAGTAACATCAACTATTTACTTAAATTATTTTTTTATTATTTTATCTTCAATAATAAATATAAATAGATAAATCTGATTTTCATGCTCTCAAAAACCCTAGTTTCTCTTCACTCTCCGCCTCCACTCAGATCTCTTCACTCTCCGCCTCCACTCTGAACGAAGAAGCCCTCTCCCCGCTCTCTCTCTTCACCATCATCTTCCTCCTTCCTTCCTTCCTTCAATCCCACACCCATTTACCCCGCCCTTCTCACCACACTCCTTCGAGATCCTCTTCGATGCTCTTTGCGTTTCCCGATGCTTCCCAGCAGTACAAAATGGCGACTGCTCCAAACCATTCCTCGTTCATTTCTCTGCTCAGATCTGAACGAAATGGGAAGCAAATTCCTGATGATGTTGAGATGGGTAGCCTCTTCCTTTTTGTAGAATATTCTTGATTTTAGGGTTCATGTTTGATTGTGAATTTTAGGGGTTTTGATTATCATTTGTTTCTCTTATTTTAGGTTTATAAAATCTCAATTGGGGCTGCATGCAACCTGTCTTGGCCGGCGGATCGTATGAGTTTGCAGATTGTTTTCGCCACAAGAAAAAGAAAAGAAAGAGGGGGTTTCCCGTTTCCCTGCATCTGATCTCTTTGGAATTTAGGAGAGTAGTAATTTCTAGGGCGCCAATCTTCGGTGGGTTGTCGATTGGAGAAGGAAACATGGTGTGCGAAAAATGTGAGTTCTTTTCCAGTAATTGGTATAGAGCTTTTTGTATTCGACACAAACAATTTTGTGAAAAGATTAGGGTTTTGAGCACAGTTGGAATCCTGATTATATTTCATCCTACTTGTTGTTTGGTAAATTAATTTCGTTATTCTGATTCATTTGATTTGTGTGATGATTCCTCACGTGAGAAGAAGCTCTCAAAGGTAATCGCACCGGACAAGTGGAAGGAAGGAGCCAGCAACACTAATGAAAGCGGCGGCCGTAAAATCAATGAGAACAAACTGCTCTCCAAGAAGAAGAGGTTTGTAATTTTTTTCTTTTGTTTGTTGAATCTATGTATGATTTGTTGAAGATATATGTGTGGAAAAAGAGTGCACTGTTCGAATTTTGTGTCTGGATTCTAGATTTTTTTTCTTAAATCAGATTGGGTTTTTTTTTGGCGTCTAAGCTGATGGATTTGGTATAATAGAAGATCATAATCAAGATTGAATAAGTTGAAAACTGAAAATTTGTTGAATTGATGTTACACGAAGGAATATGATATGATTATCTTTTAGAGCAAACTTAATTGAATAAGAGAGTTGATTGTCCACTTAATGTTTTCTGTCATACATATTTCACATGGACTTCAACTTCTTGACTTAGGATTGATTCCAGCTTCTTGACTTAGTTAGGTTTGGTTCAAATTAGCTGGATCATTCATCAGTATAGGGCATAATTTAGATCTTTTAGAACTGATGTTTATGCACACTTTGGGTCAAAAATATTTACCAAATCTCTCCATTACAGATCTGAAAGTCCCCAACAGTCTCTGTTATTCTTCATCTGAAATTAAAGTCCCCAACAATCAAAAATATTTACCAAATCTCTCCATTACAGTTGCTACTGCAGAAGCTTCCCCTGCAAAAGAAGTTGGAAGAAATCAGTTTATCTTTTCTACTGATTTTACTTGTATACTCTATTGGTCATGGCAAAGATGTTGTACTTATCTATACTTTCCACTTTTAATGGTACTTTTCAGGGATCCTGATGCATTAACATCTTCAGTGTGTGGAAGAAAGACTACGTGGATTATTAAGCAGCATGATCCAAATTTCTAGACAGGTCAGTCTTCACTATACTAATATAATTTTGATGTTCACCAAATTACCAAGAGTTGTTATCAGATCTAACTCAATTTGTTTATCATTCCGAGGTGCTTGTTGATTGTGTAACATCATTGGGGTAATGCACCAGCCAGTAATTAAATTTTTAAGCAATTACTTGTGTATTCATTGCTAATACTAGTTGCCTTATAAGATTGGTCATATTTTCATAACTGAAAATGTTATCTAATTTTTCTTGCTCAATTGCCTTATAAGTTGATGTTCTTTAGTGTACATGATATCTGTGAACTATTTAACTTCTTAATTACTATGATTAACATTAAATGAAGCACATACTGAGATACAAAACTGACTTATTAATTGACTTATTACTGAAGAATATCCTCTTTAGCTTATACAGAACTGACTTATTACTGCAGAATGTCCTCTTTAGCTTGATTGTTTTTTTTTCCTATAAAATAAGCATGTTAGTGTTAAGATTTTTTCAGTTTTCTGCTCGTACTAATTAATTCATCAAGGTAAAGATTAAATATCATTGTCCTAATGTATTCCTCTATATGCAGGGGCATCTACAGGTGGATTTAAGAATGTTTAGAAAACAGAGGAAGATCTGAATTGGTTTCAAGCTTTCCTAAGTTAAGTAAATTAACTTAAATCATATTTTTTTACAGTAATTTTCATTATCTGAAATCAAATATTTATGAGTTGTTTGTCCTAATTGTTCTTTACTATGTATTTTATAGCCAATAAATGTTGAAATGCTGGGGAAGTTTGCAAGAGGTGAAAAAAGAAAGCCTGAAGGGGGAGCACGTATCCTTCAACATAACCAAGTAAGTTTACCGATGACTATAATTATATTGGCATATTATTTTAAGAAAAACTGAAAAAGAGTTCCTATTTATTATATAATCTATTAGTATATATATCACAAATTGTATAAAATTCTCTATGACTTACCCAACAACACTTTTCTATACAAATTGTGAAGCTTCTTTATAAAAAAATTGTTACTGATACCTGAATTGCAAACCTAAGTATTGGGAAAGTGACCAATCTTTTCAACTTTTAGAAAAATTTCAGCCGGTAATTTCGAAGCCTCTAATAAAAGCTGAACAATCTTCTCAACTTTTAGCCCTTCTATTTCTTTTAAACTGTAAGAAAGAATCAAAGAACATAGTTTAGTTCTAATATTTTTTTGCATATCAATATCAAATAGTAGCAGTTTTTAATATATAAAAGGTTTAAACTGTATGCAAAAACAGATCTGTATAACCATTTTACAGATTTTGTTAAAATTCATAAACTGCAAAATATTTCTGCAGTTTATGTTAAAACTGTAGATCTGCACTATATTAATCCAAAACCATACCTGGTATCCATTAACTTCAACGGTACCCTTTTTCCATCAGGTTTTTTAGCAGACCAATTAACCATATCTCCAATTCCAGCCAACAGCCCAATAAGATCTGAAGCGATTAAGAAAAACAACAACAGACCAGTTAGGTATGAGAATAAGTGAAGCAAAAATGTGCTGATTTAGTTTATAATACTAACCATAATGAGTATTCTCATGTAGTGAATTATCATACACTTCAAAATCTGTGAATTGAAAGCCATGAGTAGGAATATCTTCAGTCATGCAGGGCTTTAGAACTTGCCTTCAGAACTTTTTTGCATATTAGATCAATTACGTTTCTGCATTAAATTTCTGCATAATCACTTCTATTCTAACATGTATGCTCCCAACTGTTATGTAGAAAATGAAACCTAATCTTTCTGCAAAAAATAAAAAATAAGTTATTATCAATACCTTGTATCTATAAACTTCATGATTAGCTTTTCTCCATCGGTTTTTTAGAGATCCATCCACTTTTGTAGCAACTTTGAACATCCTAATGCATCAAACCTTCAAGATCTTAGATCTGAGAAAAAGAGTGTTGTAGGGGAAGACTGAATAATCGATTTGTGATTTGTGAATGAAAGAATATGTTCTTTTTATAATGAAAACAACAATTATAATTTTGGTTAAGAATAAATAATAGAATCGTGATCTTTTGTATTGGTGGAACTAAATATTTACCAAGCACCTTTGGCTTGTATAGCCGTGATATTTCATTTAATAGTTTTTAGTAATGAAGATATGTTGGCAAGAAAAATATTCGGTTGTCTGGCAAAGAAGATTGTGCAAAGAAAAATTTCTTAGCCGATATTTCCTTTCTTTATTTACAGATATTGTTATAGATTTGCTTCCAGTACAACTTGTGCACATTTTTTTGAAGGTATTTCCAGATTTGCTTCGAGATTTAGGGTTTTTTTTTTAATTATGCTAAAATTATTGTAATAATGTCTTCATCTTTTAGGGTTTCATGTTTGTGTAATTTATGTAATTTCAAATCAGGTCTTTAGCTAGTTAATATGTAATAATGTCTTCATTTTTCATGTGTTTCATTTTTTTTTTTTGCATTACAGGTTTAAAGCACTTTCTGTTTTAGTTCATATCATCAATTGGTTATGTGCGTTTTTTGTATTACAGGTTTAAAATTATGGGCGTTTTTTAAAACTAATTAGGGCAACTGTTTTCAGCCTTTTAGGTCAATTGGATTGTAGAATGAATTACCAAAAAAAGTTTCACACGTTAGCAGCATAAAACTTACCACAAAAAACATAAATCGGTGTTATACACTTGCCAAATAGATGAAAACACAGTTGTTTGACAAAAAAAAATTCTGGAAAAAACAGAAAACAGCGAATCGTGTAATGACACGTGGCAGACACGTGGATAGGCTGAAAAACCTTCTTGCCACGTGACATAGCTAAGATGAGAGTAAGACATTCTGGTTTAGTAGTTATATAGCAGATTCTGTTACGTTGAAGTTATTTGTCCACATCTTGTAAATCAAAATGCAGCGACTTTCAACACAATGTCTATTTGTCTATGGAAAAATAGTGGATCAAAATGTTTGTCTTTTTACAATTTGTCTATTGTGTGACGAGGTAAATCATTGAAAATTACATTACATTTCGTATCCAAATTTTCTTCATTTATTAGTTGGAAACTCGGTGAATAGTATTGCATGCTAAATTAAAAAACAATTAGCTTAATTGTGTGAAAAAATTGAATGCCAAGTATTATTAAACAAAAAATATCATACAATTTGTCCCCCCATGAATAATGACTTAAAATACGCAATATTTATGAGGTCTGAAGTCCAAAACAAGCCTTGGTCTTGGTCTTTCCAGATCAAGCTGGAATCATCCACTACAATGATAAAATCTCGGGGGATATTTTTGAGCTTGTGACACTGCTAGACAAAGCTAGCAACATCTAATAAGCACCCCAATTTTGTACGTACTGCAGAAAAGCACCAAAACTTTACAAGTCGAGATTAAATAACCCAATCCATTTCCTGTGATTCACATCATTCCAACGCAATAATAAAATAGATATCTAATCCATCCAAGTCTCCAACAGAACCAAACAAGGCCAATCAACTGCATCTGAATTAGTACAAACTTCCATTACTGAAAAATGGAGAATTCAGACGACTTCGAGGAACTCGGTAGCTGGGAAGTTATTCCGAATCCATATGTCCAGCAGCAACCTGTATTATCCACATCAGAGGATTTGGGCATGTCCGTCCAAGAGAACTTCTATGATGAATCTGCAGTTTTTCCACCGAGTGACCATGAAGGTTTAGAAGTATCCAAAGAGGAGTGTTTTGAAACTAGCTCGTCGTCTTCATTTTCGGCATGCTCTGAGTCTGAGGATGGAGATCTGCAGCAGATTCCAGAGCCAGATTCATGGATTGATGTTACAGTTCAGATGGGTAGGCAAATGAGAGTGGGGATTAGTAAATTGAGCAGAAGAATTGTCTCAGCATCTTCATCTTTTTGGCCTTGTGCACAATGTAGAGCAAAAACATGGACACTGAATTCACTGACCACATTCATGGCAGCAATGGCTTTTACGTTGGCATATGCAAAGATGAAACGGTGGCATAAGCAAGCTATGGAAGAAAGCAAACAAGCACTACTCATCCTCCTAAGACAACAAGAACAGGTAATATATCTACATATTTTTCTAAAAAATGTTATTGTACCTGAAAAATCTTCAACTCGAGTCTGTGATGATTCTCAAATGTACTAATTGATGATCCCTGTTCCATCATTCTGAAAGAATTCATGTTTTCTTGCAGAAAATTAGCCTACTTTTGCTTCAAGTTGCTCAAATGAATGACATGTTATCAGCAAGGCGCAGGGTCCCAGTTATACATACTTGTTAATCAGCATTCAGCACTATCCAAATCATCTGTTTGTTTGCTCCAGGCTGCTCAACAAGCTATATGCTAAGGTTGCTGCCAAAAGTGACATAAAAGGCTGAAAGAAATGCAGAACATTTTGGAATAAGTTACTCAAAGGATATGATGGTAATGGCCGGGTTACATCTCTTCGATCAGGTTATCACACACCTAGTTACATACTTATATTTTATGACCAGCACAAAAGGTTCCATACTCGCACATGCATGTACAATATTTTTCCTTACACATTATGGATATGTTATCAACATCTGTTGCCTATTTTATTTTTCCTCATACCGAATGATATGCAATAAAACAGAGGCCTGCACAAACTATTCAAATTAGGCAAAGATGAATATTTAGAGCAGAATTTCTCTTGAAACAAAAGGCTTAACCTATTAGCACATTTACAGTATGCTTTCTTTCCCCTAGTAGTTTTTTCTAGAGAAATAATCTGTACAAGTCAACTTAGAAAAAAGCATGCAACGAAGTCACTATAGTCAGGCAGTGTTGGGTGTCACACCAAGAATTAGCAGTTTGCCGCATGAATGAGTGAGCTCAGTCCCACATAGTGTCAATCAGAAGTGCATGCCTCTAAGTTCAAACATTGCTGCAGGAATGAGTGAGCTCAGCCCCACTTAGTACTCTCATAAATTCAGCAATTATCAATGACAGCAAGCAAGGATCCTTTCTTGTAAATATGCACCAAGATTATACAAGACTGAGATCAGATTAAGTAATGCATTAATAGTCTAACAGCTTAAACCTTCAAGATTAGAAAAGGCATGTTATTCATGACTAAAACTATCGGTATATTGATATATAAGATACAAACAGAAATTGTGCTTAACAATCTATATTTGTTTGCCTCTTCAGTCATGTACTTCAAAGAATAGAAATGTGATTCATCACCAGAATCACCCGTTCACCACTAATCAGCCATGACAAAATTTTCACTAAGCTACAGACACATTCAGTATTGTGGGATATAATAGATATGTAAATCACCATGAGTAAATATGAGTCTGAATATCATGCTACTATGGCCATAAATCTCAAAGTTGCCCAAATACTATAAGTTGTGACTTACAGTAACTGAAAATAAGTTGTGTAACAAAAAGAAGAGCTCCTCCTGAGAAACTTTCAAATTCATTCCATAAAGTGAGAATACAGTTCTGAAAAGTGAAAAGAATGAGCATCTGAAAATAAAGTATTAATTTCCAGTCTCTGTCACCAACTATTTCTTTTTTTTAGAGATCGAGACAGGAAACTTATGCAAACCAATACAATCATACTTCTATCGGCTTCGAGACTGGCCCACAGTATGCTTTAACCGTACAAGATAACAATGCCCAACTCTGAACATGTAAGAATCAGTCAACATTGGGCAAGGTCATCTTCTACTACATCAGAATGAGAAGGTCCCACAAAACCTCAAGGTTCCGATGCAGTGATCTGCCCCGAGTGTCGTATATCAAACTGGTTTACATACTCCAAAGGAGCAATTGTTTCATTTCTCGTCCTCTTGATCTTAGGACTCAGCAAACCTCTATGCCTAAAGCCATATAATTTAAGCACCTGATTGTCTGCAAAATTGAATGCCCTCTCCATACTCTTCAAGCACTTCTCTACAGGATAATCACCATAACTCCCACAAGGCTTGCAACCCACGAAATGGGTAACAAATGGCCATCTCTCATCACCCAGCCCAGGGTGATACTTCTCTATCATCTCCTCGTACTTGTCCACCAATCCTGTCCAGAAACCATGCAAATAATAGGAGTTCTCCACAAATACTTTATCCATCCACCGTTCCTTCTGTGTGATCAACAAGTAGATCAGAGCAGACTGATCATCAGCCTCAAATGATGGCCTCCCACTCAAAAATGCTGTCACAACCCTCCCTGCCTCTTCTCGAATCGGACCTCTAGGACCCATAGGCGCCCAAACATCAAGCAAATCCAAAGTCCACTGACAATTCCTAAACAAGACACTCCCGGTATTCAAAGCAATCCATGACTTCTTTTCAAACAATAAATCCGGATAGCCATGAATCACCATATTGTGATTCTCATACTTTTTCACAGGGATCTCAAAAACCATATCAGTAAACAATGCATCACTATCCAACCACCATATCCATTCGATCTCAGGGTGGGACAGCATGAGCCGCCGGATCAAGGGAAGCTTAGCCCAGTAACCAGAAAGGTCCTTATCGAGATGAGCCATGTTATAAACAATCTCAATTCCATGAATACGACAGTAATCAATTTTATTCTTAATAGATTTCAACAGATAGTGATCTCCAATAGGATTATCACAAGGATTGGGCGGAGATCCACTCACCAAAAGCATCCGGGGCCTCCCGTTGATGGTGCTCGGAAAATCCGGATTCTCGTTGAGCCAATTCTTCCTCCGATCGTCCCAATCTGAGACCCTATACCCGAAAGTAAACGTGACATTGGGATTCATAGTGGGCTCATCATCGGACAACTTGCCGTCAGATCGGATCTCTTGAATGATCCGATTGGCTTCCTCCATTAAACTCTGCTGGTCGGCGTCGGGATGGGAGGAGATGAGGTTGATCCCGATGGTTCCTCGAAGAACGAGGATGGTGATGAACAAACAAAGAATGGTGATTTTGATATTGTTGAAGGTCTTGGCGATCTGGCGGCCGCGAGCACGGGGACGACCAGCGGAGGTGGTGGTGGTGGTGGGGAGAACGGTTCCGTTTCCAGGGATTGCTCCGGCTCGCTTCTGCGGAGTGAAGCCGTCTTGTCCCATGATCGGATCTCGAGATTGAAGCGAAATTGAGAAGGGAAACCAATCTGATTTGTTAATTGCGGAGCATGAGGAGGGATTATGGATGGAGGGAGGTTGAATTTGGGGGGAATTGAGGATCGGAATCGAAACCCTAGAAGGGGAGAGTTCAGTAGAGAGTGGGTGAAGAGCAACGTGCAGAGTAGTGTGTGTGATGTGTTGTTTTTTGATAGAAGATGAGGAGTGAAGTGGGACATAAGCTGTCGGCACCGACGCCAATGCTCATTTTGTTTTAACTCCTCCAACTCATTTTGTAATACGGAGTAATTAATTGATAAAGATGTGCTACGCATATTCATTAACTAGATACGGGCCTCGCGCGAAACGCGAGAAAATTACGGATTTTCGTATGTGATTTAATATAGTTATACATTATTTGTTAATATGTTGTTGTTGTTATCAAATTTATTAATATTTGTAAGTATAAGTATTTTTTATTTCCTTATATTTATGTTTGAAGTAGTTTTAAAACATAATATTAGAATAAGTTTGCATTGTCATAAGAGAAGCTCACACATTAATTTAATTTGTGACTTAATCAAGTAGACTATAAATAAATATAACATAGGGATATAAGAAAAATATTTAAATACATGCCCAAAAGTCCAATAGGAGGTGATTAAGAAATGAGTAATGCATTAAATTGGTATCAATTTCATTCAATTTTGGCAATGGACAGCCAACTTTTATATAGATAAGATAATCATAGGGCTTCTGAGGCCAACCAAATCGACGTCACGGTTGAAGCTAAGTGAATATAAAATATAAAATTAGGGTTTTAAAAAAAAACGGAGAAAAACCCCGCACCCAATTTTTTATAACTGGCATCCGCCTTGGGCGTATCCAAAACATTTTAAAAAAAATCCGGTTCAGTTTTGGGCGCACTCAGGATGCGCCCAACTTAAACCGTATTTTTTAAAATTTTGACGGCAAAAAAATAAAAATAAAAATTTAATTTAGTTGTATTTTCTAGGTTCATTAGAAATCACAAAGAAATGTCTACTATCTACTGCTTATAGCATTTTGATTCTGGTTTTTTGCTATTTGGCTACTATTGAAAAATGCTCTTGTGTCTAGCAATTTAAAAGTACCAAGTAAACTGAGTCTGCAATTTGATTTGGGTTCTATTGTGCAAAAATTACTGAGTTTACAATTTGAAAACTGCAAATCTAGACTTGCCAAAAACAATGTGGTTGAAACTAAAAAATCAAGGAGATCTTATTTTGATAGTGATGATGTAGTACTTGAACAATCTAAACCATTAGAGTTTCTCAACTTCTAATGCATAACACAATTTGTTTACTGGTTAAATACCGTCGCCATTTGAATTTTCTATGTGCTCAAAAGTTGAATTTTGCTTGCAGACAGTCCACAAACAAATGTTGAACATGCTCTTAAAAGAGTTTACAACAGAAGAACAAGACTCACAAACAAGTGAAGATAAGTATTCACAAGCAACACAAAGTGAGGAACAACAAACACAAGATGACAATGTTACACAGCAAGGCGGAGAACAAGGTGAACAATATGACCATGAAAGTGAAAGAACGGAGAAAGGTAAGAACAAGTATTTACTAAATGTTGAAAAATATATCAATGTAGTATAATATCGATGGAATTGATTTAACTGAGTTAAAATAAACTTGTTAGCAGATAGCACACAAGTACAGACACAAGATGAGTTAAAGGTTCATACATACACAAAAGGTTCATGCACAAAAACTTAAAGGTTCGTCCAAATAAGCTTAAACGTTCATAAAAGTACACTTCTAAGTTCATACATATACACTTGGAAGTTCATAAAATAAGAACATCACATAGGTAAGATTTTTTTTCTTTTTATGAATGTCCAAGAAATGGCAAATACAGATTAAAAATAGGTTCAAAGTTGTACCTTCGAGCAATAGGTTCATGAAAATATGAGTACATGTTCATAAGAGTACACTTATAGGTTCATAAAAGTGCACTTCTAATTTCATACATATACAGTTATCACTGTCATGATTAACTTTGCTCTAACAGAAGGTGAAGAAGAAGAAGAAACACAAGAGAGGAATGATGAAAACATTGCTACAAGTGAAGAACAAAACATTGAAGATGACAAATATGAAAAAGCACACAATGAGACAGGTAAGAAAGAAAGAGTTAACATGATACAAGTTTTTAATACATGTTTAAATAGTGGTTCATGATATAAACTTATAGGTTCAAAAACATACAACTATAAGTTCATGGAAAATACATTTAAGGTTCATATAAATTATGTGCTTTTATAACTACACAATCTAACAACTTCAAATTTAAATGCTTGCAGATGGTGATGAAAAGGATAATAGAAACACACAAACAGAAGGCGAGGAGAGTTTAGCTGAAACTCAAACTCAACAAGATTTATGTGACAAGCTTGTGGAAGAAAAAGAGAGTCAGATGGAGGAAGATAGAGTTAGCACTGATGAGTATGCGGCTACTGAGTACATTCCACCAATCAAAGTGGGGAAGAAGAAGGCATTAGCAGTGAAGTGCAATAGTCCTCCAGCAAAAAGGCATAAGGTTTTGCAAAAAGAAGAGACACAAAACAAAAAGGGAAAACACGTGGATACTTCCTCTGAAAAGAGGAAAACATACAAAAGGATAAAGTCAATAGTACAAGAAGGCAGTGTAAAGAGAAAAGGAAGACTGGAAAAGGAAAAGAAGTCCAAGACATACAGGAGGAAAGCGAGATGGAGAACACACAAAACGACTACAATTTGGCAAGAAAAAAGAATGAAGAGAGGAAGATAGTAACAAGATTCAGAAAGGGAAAAGCAGAATGCAAGCCAAAAGAAGATGCCATGAAGCAAAGAGTAGTACCTGTGAGGAAGACAAAACAAGAGATGGAAGTAAAGAAAGAAGTGAAGGCAGAAGAGATTGGATTTGATAGCTTTATTTTGAGAAATGTCCCTAAAAAGTTGGTGGAAACTCTTAACCAAATGCGTGAATCAGGGAAGGAAACCATAAGAAAGATTGGATTTGGAAATCTTCTACATCTAAAAGTAGAAGTAATTCATAAGAGATTGTGTTTCTGGCTGCTGGAGAACTACGATGAAGCAAGAAGTGCCATCAAAATGGAAGATGGGACATTTGTTGAGATAAATGCAAATGAGATTCAGCGGGTACTTGGAATTCCTAGAGGGAATACACCATTGGAAAGACTGAGGGATACTGAAGAAGACAATGATGTGAAGGTGGAATGGAAGGAATACTTGAACAATCCAAGTGTAATAAGGCCATAACATCTTGGACAAGCGCTATTAGCAATACCTGAAGGTGAGGATGAGAAGAGGTTCATTAGGTTGTTTTTAATGTTGTTATTAAGTGTCCTCGTTGAGGTGAACCAAAAAGGGATTGTTAGCCAACAATTCATGCTGCGAGAAAAAAGGGATGTGCAAAGCATAGATTGGTGTGGTTTTACTGTGGACAGCTTGAGAGTAACTGTACCACAATGGAGGGAGAAAAAGCATAGGTTCTTCACAGGATGTGTTATTGTTCTTGTGGTACGTAATGTGTTTACATTTATTTAAAATAAAATGTTTCTTTTAACTTAATACTAGATTCCAGAATAAAACTCAACTAAATTAGTTAAATATTTCTCTTACATAATGGCTTAACAATGTGTTATGTGTTGTTTGAAAACAGTTATTCTACGTAGACAAAGTTTCCCTCTTTGGAACGACACCAACAAGAACAAATCATGTCTTCTTAAGTTGGACAAATGAAAGTTTGTTGCAACACCAGTACGATGAAATAACTAAAGGAGGATTTGGAAAAGGAAAGGTTCAACAAGACAAGGGCAAAGCTTCTTTTAACACTAGTGGAAAAAACACCTGTTGAGGCGGTCAAAAACCCCCCTGTTGAGGCGGTCAGGGGTCGCTGCAACAGGGGGGGCTGCAACAGGTCATGAGCTGTTGAGGCGGACAGCGCCCGCCTCAACAGAGGGGTCTGTTGAGGCGGTCGGGAGGGTGACCGCCTCAACAGATGCAACGTTTTCTACCTCTGTTGAGGCGGGCAGAAGGGCGACCGCCTCAACAGAGGGGGTCTGTTGAGGCGGTCGCCCTTCTGCCCGCCTCAAAAACACATGAGCCAACTAAAAAAAAAAGTAGCATCGATATATCTGGCAACTATATCAGAACAACACCGATTCCAGCAAGAACAAGTGTGTAAGAAATACAAAAACAAGAACAGTAATATCAGAATACAAAAACAAGAACACTATATAAGAACAACACCAGATCCAACAACTTCGAAATTGTAGCATCGATCAAAATATTGAGCAACAATTGTAAAATTTCTTACACAGTCCAGCAACTTCGAACAACACCCACAAACCGATCTCTGTATAAAAACTAACCCAAACAATTGCAAAAACTAACCCAAACAAAAACAATCTTCAACAAACTAATCCAGATCTGATGGAGATGGAGACGGCGAAGTCGAACTCGAACTCGAGCCGAGAGAGATGGAGACAGTGAAGCCGAAGACGAGCGATGGGACGGTGAAGCCGAGAAGATGAACACCCGATCTGATGGAGATGGAGAAGTCGAAGCTTCAGCCGAAGACAAGAGTGATGGGTGAATGAGATCTGATGAGGGAAAGAAGCAAAGAGTTTGATGGGTGAATGAAGAGTTTGATGGGAAGGGATGATAATAATGGAGATCGTTTTTTATCTGAGGGAGAATAAAGAAGCACAAAGAATTTCAAACCGTTAGATTAAATTTTTTACACCTAATCAACGTTGGAAAATGGTGATCCGTGGACATGTGTAGGGTAATTAGAGGCGGGCAGTCATGCGCCCGCCTCAACAAATGCTTAAAAAAAATTAGAGGCGGGCAGTAAGGCGCCCGCCTCTAATTTTTTTTAAGCATTTGTTGAGGCGGGCGCATGACTGCCCGCCTCTAATTTTTGTGTTATTTTGAGGCGGGCGACTTACTGCCCGCCTCTAATCTCTTCGTCGCATCATTTGAGGCGGGCGCCTTACTGCCCGCCTCTAATTTTTGGGCTCTGTTGAGGCGGGCGCCTTACTGACCGCCTCAACAAGTCAAAAACACAAATATTATTTGAGGCGAACGGATATTTGCCCGCCTCTAAAGTACCTGTTGCAGCGAACTAAACGACTGACCGCCTCAACAGATAGTAGAATAAGACTTTTTGCGTCGGTTTTTAAGGTGACCGCCTCAACAGGGGGGCTGCAACAGGTGTTTTTTCTACTAGTTATGGATAAAGAAGAAGAAGAAGCAGACAAGAATAAGCAAAAACGACAAGGTTTTGGACCAACATTCCTACATGTAAACACATTCTACTTATTCAAAGTCCATGAAGATAAATATCTACCACCAGGTTCATAAAAATACACATTAAGGTTCATTAAAATTTAAAATTCCTTAAAATTATAGTTCCCACTAGAAGATTCATTAGGGTTCATGACAATGAACTTACAGGTTCATATCGGTTTTTAGATTGAATTTTTATAATAACTTACAGAATTCCTTAAAATTCACAAAACTAAATTTTTTGTGAGTTTTGTATTACAAGAGTGGTTGGTTGAATTCACAGAAGAAAACACAAAGCTTGCAAATTCAATTCTAAAAATTGCACAAATGGTGGATGATTTGCTAAATGAATTCAGAATGGATGAAATAGTAAAGAGTATGATCAAGACATCACAAGGACTGATGGGGAGGAAGAAAGAACAAGAAGAGAAACAAGCTAAGTTTGACGAAATATGGAATGATAGTGATCATCCATTCTTGTCTGATCCATCACTGATTGAGTGTCTCAAGCAAGTTGAGAAAGCAGAAGCTTCAAAGGTAAAAGTGACCTTGTCAAATGATGGTGTTGGACCATCAAACTACAGAGACAACGAAGGCGGCTGGGAAAAGGTGAATGACGTCTTGAATGACTATGAAGGAGCACATGAAGCTGCAAAGGAGAAAGGAAAAGATGTGGATAAAGAAGCTGAGATAACAAATGAGAAGGATAAAGAAGATTCAACAATACCAACACGACAAGAAGATGGAAAAACTGTTGGAAAGAAGATAAATGACAAAGAAGGGCTGGAAGAAGAGGAAGCAGATGCAATAGATAACAATGAGACATGTATGTTTTTTTTCTTTTCTGATATTGAAAACATGTTTAAATACAAATAATAAATACGTTCATGAAAAAATGCCTAGAGGTTCATGAGATATGCGCGCTTATAGGTTCATGAAAATTTGCCTAGAGGTTCATGAAAAAATGCTAAAGGTTCATGATAATATGCATAGAGGTTCATGAAACTACATGTTTTAATACAAAGTTAAATCAATAGGTTCATAGATATACACTTAGTTCATGAAAAAATGCCTAGAGGTTCATGAAGATATGCTTATAGGTTCATGAAAATTTGCCTTGAGGTTCATTAAATATGATAAGAGGTTCATGAAAATATGGATAGAGGTTTATGAAACAACATGTTTTAATGCACAGTTAAATGCTGGTTCATGATATAACGTAATAGGTTCATAAACATATTGTTGAAGGTTCATAGAATATACACTACAAGTTCAGATGAATTAAAAGACTATAAAATAAAATTAGCAAATGTTTGAAATATGCTTGCAGATGAAGTAACTACCAATACGAACTTGCAAAGAGACGAAGAGGAGAGTGTAGCTGCAACAAATCTCTGGAGGGGGATAATACACAGATGGAGGAAGGTGAACCTAACACGAATACAAGAGAGGATGAGGAGGACCAGAAGAAGAAGAGAAAGAAAGAAAATTATTTTACACCCCCAAGTTTCAAACTCTTAAGCACACAAGAAATGGACAATTGGCAACCACAAAATATAGAAGAGCAAGAAACTGAACAAGAAGACCCAAAGGAGGACAACCCTGTAGGTTCAAATGAAAAATCAGAAAAAGAAGAACAAGAGGGGTTGAAGCCTTGAAGGACAAGGGTAAAGATGTATGTTGAGACATAGAAAATGAAAAGAAAGAAACAAAGAAAGTGAAAGACAAGGGCAAAGGTGTATGTTTAGATGAAGAAGCTAGAGAATTTGACTGTCCAAGAAACAGAAAGAAGGCAGGACCATTGAAGAGCCCCCTACAAGCAAAGAGCCTACAGATTCTTGGAATACAAATAACTGGAGAGTAGTGTAGGTTCATGCAATTTATATGGTAGGATCATGAAATTTATAGGTGGAGGATCTGTGATCGGTTTTGTAGTTGTTGGGATTGAAGCAAGAAAAGACGGACGAGAATTGTAAGAAGATGATAAACAGAGTGGATAAGGATGGAGATGGACGAGTAGACTTCTCTAAGCTCTCAGACTTTAAATTCATCTTCATGTTTGATTGAAGGAGCTTTCAATTTTTTAATTTAGGGTTCTTGATGAAGAAGATGAATTTTGGGGTTTAATTACTTTTTCAAAATTACATAAACCGCCTAAAGATTATGAAGGCATGGAAAAAATGCCATTACAAGATTTTAGGGTGGTTTCAATAATTTTGAATAAAATAATAATATAACATGATACGTGGCATAAGTATTTAAGGAAAGTTAGAGAGAGAGGTGGTTGTTGAGTGACGGAAAGACTTATATGGGTGGTTTTCGATAATAATGAAAAATATAGGTGGTTTTGAACAATATGACCCATCATACGGGTGATTTCCGTTAAAAAACCTCTTAATGCAAATCTCTTATAATGGGTGAAGTTATTTGTAAGTTTCAACATATTAGTTAATCAATCTATATTAGATTAGTAATTTTCAGCGGACCTTTTTACAAAATAATTAATTTATGCCCACAATTTGAGTGAATGGCAACTCACAAACCGAACGTGAATCAAGGTGAGAGACACTAGACAAGCGCATCGCAGGACACTGTGCAAATCCCATCTTATTACACTTTTCTCTCCCTTTCAACCATAACTCATCTTCAAAGCTTTCCTTGTTTAATTCAGACAACCCGAGAGATTTCTCCCACTGATCCATCCTTCTTCCGCCACAAGAAAATTCAAGATGAGCGAGGTCTTCGATGGCTACGAGCGACAGTACTGCGAGCTCTCCGCTAATCTCTCCCGCAAATGCTCTTCCGCCGCTGTTGCTTCCGCTGAAGGTATCCTCTTTCAAACCCAATCCGCCTCTTCTTGATTTCAATTGGATGCTCCGGATTATTGCGGTTTTATTTAGGCTTTTTTAGGGCTTATATTTTTATGATCTCGTTGCTGTTATTCGTCCTGATTTGGTTCAATTGAGTTAGGGTTTGTGGAGCTATATCTCCCTAGATCGTGAATTTGCATGCGCTGTCTTTAGATTGGCTGTGGTTGGATTTAATTTGAAGTTAGCGTCGGATCTGTTTGGTTTAGCCTAGAAACTAGAAACTAAGCTGTTATGCAGGCGGTAGATAATCTTCTCGTGCTAACTTAAGGAACTGAATTAGATGGATCCAAAAGGTAAACGAATGAAATTTGAGAGAATCAGTAGAGGAGTTCATATTAACAGATTCATGTATATAAACAAACTACGGAGTATGTTCTGAAAAGAACCTAACAAAGGCAATATTCAATTGCCCCCCATTTTTCAATACAAGTTGTCATATTCTGCATTTATTCCTATGTTTTTGCTTAAAACTGCAGATGAGAAGCAACAGAAAACAGCTGAAGTTAAGGCTGGACTGGAGGAGGCTGAGATATTGGTAATTGCTTCACTTATTCCTTTGTGTTATACAGTACTACGTAGTATCAGATTTTAGCTTTTACTCCTTCAAGACTTTGATGTGTGGCCTTTTACTGATAACGTTCAGATTCGCAAAATGGACCTGGAGGCGAGAAGTCTCCAACCAAACATGAAAGCTATGCTTCTTGCCAAGTTGAGAGAATATAAATCCGACCTCAATCAATTGAAAAGAGAAGTAAGGAGGCTTAGTTCACCTAACCATGATCAATCTGCTCGTGACGAGTTACTGGAGGCTGGAATGATGGATACACATAAGGTAAATACACATTCAGAATATAGTTTGCACCTTGTGTATGTTGATGATCCATTTATTCCCCAAACATAGGTCAAAGATAGATACGCCATGATATGATGGCATAAAATATTCCTTGCATGAACTAGGCTCTAGAATATGTTTATAGAAGTAGCTCCAAATGGCAGACTCTTAGTTGTGAAGAATACATTGGTGCCACTCTTACATGGTGCTGCTTGTGATCAATTGCTTGCTTTGAACTGCCTGACAGACGCAAAAGATATCTTTCTGATTGATTAAATACCTACCTGCACCAAAAGAATGGTGCTTGTTGAAAGAAACTTTGCAACTGAGAGATATTTCTTGAAATTTCAGGCATCTTCAGATCAGAGAGACAGATTGATGTTATCAACAGATAGAATGAACGATTCAAGTGACCGGCTAAGAGAGAGTAGGAGAACTGCACTGGAGACAGAACAGTTGGGGGTATCAATTCTTGAAGATTTGCACCAACAACGTGAAACTCTCTTGAATTCACATCAAAAGGTACTTATTGTCGTTCATCATTCTCTAATTTGTTACAGGTTAACCGTTAACGTTTATTATCATGAAACTATATTTATTTCCGGGTTTTTGACCGAAAACCACCCGTATAATGGGTCACATTGCGCAAAACCACCCGTATTTTTAATAATTACCGGAAACCACCCATATAATGCACTCCGTCACTCAACAACCACCCATCATCTACAACAACAACATTTCCCATTTTATCCCGAAAAACTGGGTCTGGGGTGGTCGGGATTGGTATTTCCTTACCCCCAACAGGTTGGGAGGAAGTAACCGATATGACCTAAAAGTACATTAGCCTGCAACGAGACGAAAAACATAGAAAACAAAGAAAACAGAGAAAACACCGCTCTAGGGACTCCAGATCAAGCTTCTAAAACTCGGATCTTTTCCCTCCACAACCACCCATCATCTAACTCCGTTAATACTAGTTACACGTGGCAAATTTTATAACTTTTTATTCAAAACAATTAAAAAGAAAAGAAAAGAAATTAATAAAATAAAGAAAAAATAGCTTTCTTTCTCCCTGTTCGCTCTCTGCTTCCTCTGGTTCATCAATGGAAAGCCATGAATTTGGGGCTTTGTTTTACTGTTTCAAGCTGGAGAAAATAGAGTATGAATTTGATTTTATATGTCTATTAGATTAGCCAATACCTTTTATTTCATGATTTGGGTGAATATATAGAACTATCATAGTGATTTATACCCAGATCCGTGACCAAAATCTAAGAACCCTATTCCCAAATACATACGGAGGACATTGTAAATCCTAATCCTGACGCCGAACTCTCCTTCGTCGTCGAATCTGAAGACTACACCACCAAGGTCTCCAAATTTCTAGTCCCCCGTCGTCCAATTTGAATCCTAGGTCGCGAAATCTCGCCCGAATGCAGATATGATTTTGGAGGTCTTGGATGGGACTAGTAGAGCTTTTCTTCAGATTTGTTATTCGATTGGTTTTTTGGGTAATCAATGGAATTTAAAGGGAAAAGAGATGAATTTAATGAAAGGCGATGATTAATGTAAGGTGAAGATTATGTTCAGATTTTACTATGGAGTAATACTTTTAGGTTGAAGATAGTACGTTTAATGGAGATTGAAATGGTGTTGTTTCAGAATATGCTTTGATTTTACTATGGTGATGATTATGGAAGGTGATGATGTTTTTAATGAAATTTATATCTTAAGCTCCATTAATGGAGGCGCCTTCCGTCAACAGAGGACGTGGTTGAAGACAACCATTAATTTGTTTTCTTCTTTTTTGTACTCCCTCCGTCCCATATTGTTCTTCCCATTTCGAATAATGTACATTATTCACGGTTGAAGAGAATCTTCTCGTTTTGTCTTAATATATAAGAAAATATAGTCATGTGGGGTCTTGTTTGATTCGTATTAATGTGTACTTTAATAATATCAAATTTTTATTATTTGTATTAACATTAAACTAGAGATATTAAGTATACGAAACGTACCTCGGCAAATGTGTCATGAAAAAATGGGAAGAACATTATGAGACGGAGGGAGTATTTTTTTACTTGAATTAAAAAAATCAAAAGTTGAGGGTTAAATGGTAATTTACACATTAATATTTATTTCCTTTTTATTAAAAATTGAAAAAATGACACGTGGAGCTCGTTTGACGGATTTGCAAACGGAATAATGCGATGGGTGGTTGTTGAGTGACGAAGTGCATTATAGGGGTGGTTTTCGGTAATTATCGAAAATACGGGTGATTTTGCGCAATATAGCCTATTATACGGGTGGTTTTCGGTAAAAAACCCTTTATTTCCTAGATGCGCTTGTTCCAACCTTGCAATGCTAACTAAATCGCTAATTTTTGCAGCTCCATGAGGTTGATAACGCCATTGACAAAAGTAAAAAGATCTTAACATCTATGTCCCGGAGGATTAGCAAGAACAAATGGATTGCTGGATCGGTCATTGGAGCTCTGGTTCTTGCCATCATCTTTATCATATATTTCAAGCTTACCCACTAATCAACTCTGATTTACACACGTTTCTTGGTTTCTGACGTGCAAAGCTTGTTATGAATCATCATCGATGTGTTTCGTTCCATGATTTCTAGACTTGCTGCAAATTGTAATTTGGTGATTTGGTGTAATTTCGTTATCATTTGCATCGTACATGTCAAACCGTGTCATCACAGGATACGCCTGTTATAGTTTGTATATATACGTTGATATTACGAAGCGGCAAATATTGGCCAAGTCCATAATAATTGTCAAACAAGCTGTTATTTTCAAATGCTACAGACCACATCTTCTGGTTGAATATTCTCTTGGTCTTCGTTTGGTGTTAATTCCCCCGAATTTGCTGTGCATCATAAATTCCTGTATTACCCTGCATTATCATGGAGTATAAAGTGAATTAATCATGTTATTAGGAGGAGCATCCTTACCAAAGCCTCAGTGGCCACTGGTAGTAGGGGCTATGTCCCTTGTATCACAGGTCCCAGGTTCGAACTTGAAGGCTGATATGACCCCAATTTAGTAAATTGTGGGTAGGGGTCGGTTACAAAGTTCGTACTTCGTATGTAACAAATACGGAGTATATGCCTTTTATTAGTTGGATCAATATCTTGATAACTGACAAAATATAGCAGTGAGTTGAAAAGGAGTATATGCCTTTTATTAGTTGGATCAATATCTTGATAACTGACAAAATATAGCAGTGAGTTGAAAAGCGTCTGATGTATTTATATCAGCCCACTTCAGACATGGAGAATAATTGACAAAAAAAAATTTGTTTACAAAATAAACAAATCTTTCTTTTAAAACAAGGTATAGAAATGATCCGAAAAAAGGTAACCAAGGAAGAGTAATAATCATTAGACTGTAAATGTAGTCATAAGTTCCTGATATTGTCATTAGGTATATGTGCATTATTATTATGAAATAATGCAAGCTTAAGTTGGATAATATTAATTGTATCCGCAACTAAGAAATCTACTGCTTTATTTGCTTCTCGAAAGTAATGGAAAAAATTAACGTGATGAAAGTGTTTAGATGTGGCAAGAATGTCATTGATAATTGTATTAATCTCCCAATGTATTTTTCATAACTTTTTAATAGAGTTTATAACTGTTAAATTATCACCTTTGAACATGACATTATCTAAATTATGTTGTTTAGCTATCTTAACAACATTTAAAGCTGCCAACGCCTCTGCTTTTAGGATAGAGGTTTGATGAAGATTTTTATTATCAGCTAGCCCTACGAAGTCCGTGCGATGCACGACTCCTGCTTGGAAGTACTAAGCTTTAGTGTTCAGTTCATGGATTGTACGATTGTTGTAGCGTTTTCAAATATATTGTAAGGAATATGTGTAGTAATAATATTTGGGTGCAAAAAGCTATAGTACTGATAGTGTGTATCATATGTGAAATCTCGAAGGTTAAGTTCTAGGAGATTGAGTTACATGTGTTATCTCATCCCATTTGTAGGGTGTGGTTCAATGTTGTTGTTTTTGCATGTAGAAAGTATTGAAACAATATGAGTGATTACACCGAGTTGCAAAGTTGAATATGTGAAAGGGTTATTAGGTGAACATAAGCTTTGATTAATGTATTGAACGTCTATTGGAAGACAATGTTCTTTGTGTAGTTATCAGGTTCATTACAAACCTTTTTAAAGTTATTTATTTATTCGGCGGAACTACAGTTAACTACTTTTCTAAAGCTTCAAAATATATATAGATCCAGAAATGAACTTGACAGAGACTGGAAAATTATACATGGATTTAAACTACATAAAAAGTAACATAGAAATAGAAATGCAAACAAACTATGCCAAATTGATGGCATGAAGGAGGGAATAGAGAGTCGGCAATACCGGATAGTTGGGATGAGTATTGAAGGAGGTTAAATATTCTTAGACAATAAAGATACAAAGCCTTTATTTGGCACACCCTAAAAGTTTATTTAACACACTCATACATTCGTCACGAAGGTATTTGGTCAGACATTCGTCGCGAAGGTATATGGCCAGACATTCGTCACGAAGGTTCGAAGGACATCCGTCACGAAGGTATTGGGGAGATCCGTCACGAAGGTATTGAAGAGATCCGTCACTAAGGTATTGGGGAGATCCCCAATACCTTTTGTTTTGGAGGCTTTTGGATGGGCAAACGATGTCCGTTTTGGACGTATTTTATATGCACGGACTCGTATTGAAATTCTATACAAGATTCTGAATTTTTTATTTTTTTTTTAAAAAAAGATTCGTCACGGATCTCTCCAATACCTTCGTGACGGATCTCTCCAATACCTTCGTGACGGATGTCCTTCGAACCTTCGTGACGAATGTCTGACAATATACCTTCGTGACGAATGTCTGACCAAATACCTTTGCGACGAATGTATGGGTGTGTTAAATAAACTTTTAGGGTGTGCCAAATAATAAGCCCAAAAGAAAGAAAGAAACATTAAAATATGCCATAAAATCACTAAATGTTTAATTCAAAGTTCAATTTTATATGTTATATTATATAGATATAGATATAGATAGGTATAGATATAGATAGATATGGATAGATAGATAGATGTATAAAACATCTCCATCAACACTTCTACAAATAAAAAATAAGTAAGAATTATTAGACATTTGAATAGACGCATCGAAAATAATCTTAACCCAACCGAAAATAATCTTAACCCAACCAAAAGAGGGTTAGTTCAATTACTATTCTTCCTAAGATTAATATTTCTTTTATTGACATATTTTGGTCTAGTAGCTTGCAACCTAACATTGTTCCATTGATTGAATTGGAAAAAGCCTTATCTTCACGGTCTTTATAATCCAATCCCTTTCTACCGAATATTGTATTATTTCTATTAATCCATAATTCGTACAAAAGGAATATTACTTCAATAATTGTATTGTTTTCATTTTTTTTGCAAATTAATTAAGCCCTTGATTGTATCTATAAAAGACGGGGATAATGGAATGGAGAAACGCTTACCTGATAATGTTTGGTATTTAGAAATATATCTAACGGTTGTAGGACATTGAAAGAAAAAATGTTCAATTATTTTCGAAATGTTATTACATAAGGAGAAATAAAGTGAAACTCTATTATAATATCTATTTAAACGTTCAGTTGTTAATAAATTATCAAAAATTACTTTTCATAAAAAGTTTTGAAGTTTTGGTGGAATTTTGAAATCCTATAGCCACTTATAAAAACTTTGGTGATCACTTACATTTTATTTCTTGTTTAGAAGTCTAGCACTTTTGGTACTAAAATCACCTGTAGCCTTGGTTATCAAAATCTAGATTTAAATTTACGATTTTAACAATTTTACAATTCACATTAGGAGGAGCGATCTCGATTCTATGTAAAATCTTATTTACAGTAGAATCTTAATTTATCGAAATAAAATCAATAGAATCTTTGATTTCGATTTTACATACGATTCTACGATTTTACGATTTCAATCAACGTACTATTATATCCTCATGTTTAAGTATATAGTGTTAATATTTAATTATCATCATGATTTATCTTGCAATTTTTAGTAGATATCTTTTATTCAATATTTATAGTATTCTAAAATGTAAATATTTACATTTTTTTCGTATAACGTAGAATCTTACGATTCTATATATGATCCGAATCATCGAGCCGATTCTAGAGTGCCCCTGCGATCCAATCCTATATTCTCGATTTTAATAAAATTGACTGTAACATTTAATTTCCAAATTATACGGTCTTGTGTTACCAATTCCGGAATATGAATGCGGAATACCCCTAATATGGTTAATAATGTGTGAAGGAAGGATATTATTTAGAGAATCAAAATCCCATTGTCGCTGACGTGTAATGTATTTCGAAACCTTATCTGTAATATCACCATATTGTTGATTTCCGTCTCCTACTCTCCAAGCCAAACTTTTCTGGAAAATTTGACGAAGACGAAGAAGTCTTGAAAATTGGCATGATTGTTTATTTTTATTTTTATAATTAGGCAGATTTGCAAAAATACCCTATCTGGGGGTATCTTACTGTGAATTGTAAAATGAATAAAAGTCTTTGGCGGTAAGTTGGCATATTACTGCAATATTCATATTGCATTTTCTTTTGTCTTTTCTTTTTGGTTTGGTAAATGAATAAAAGTTTTTGGAAAAAGGTAAAATAAAAGCCAAATATATTATAATAATGAGCTGAGAAAAGAAGAAAAGAAGAAAGAAAATCTGACGGAAAAGAAGAAAAGAAGAAAAGAAGCAAAAGCCGTACACATGTCAGGAATTTTTGCAAAAAAACCGGCTAAAATGGGAAACGTGTCAGGAAATTTCAAGATCAACCACAAAAAAAATCTGACATCCGTACAATGCACTGTTCACTCGTACCAGATTAATTCCCAGCCACAAAAAAGTCTTTGGCGGTACACTTTCCCACCAAATTTGATGTAAGCTCACTTAGAGCAAATTTTTGCTCGGAAATTATTGTAATTTGGCTTATCTTAACTTCATTTTCCTCGTTAAGTCCGTTTTTTTTTTCTTTTCTCTGTATTAAACTCCATCTTCCTCATTAAATTTTCTTCATATCCTGCCAACCATCTGTTTTCATCTCTTTAAATTGTAATTGTCTTGATATCTCTCCACCATACACAAGAAAGAATGGGTAAGTTGGCATATTAAATGCAAACGTTTTTTTGTGTATTGGTAGCAGTAAATGACTATGTTTTCTTGTTTTGACTTGTTTAGGTCAAACATATATTCTCTCCTTAATATGTGGAGGCAAGTGGAAGGTGGAGAATGAGCATTGGGTGTATGAAGACCCTAAAAACACAAAGGGTTTGATGGTCAGTGATGAGATCAAATATGAAGGGCTTCTGAAAATGGTTGAAGAAAAACTTGTCATTGATCTTAAGAGGTTTGACTTAAAGCTCAGCTACATGCCTCCACAAAATGTTCATCTTCCTCCTTTTGATATTTGCGATAGTGATGATGTAGACGCATTCTTCTTCTTGAACATGTTAAACTACAAAGATAGAATATGGTCAATTCCTTTGCATTCTGTCGTGGTGCCTAAATGTATTGGTTCAAATGAAAACCCTAATTTAATTCCAAAGGAAGAAGAAGAGATGATGGATGTTCAAGGTAGTGCACCTCAACCTTGTTCTCAGGCTGAAAATGTTGGTGGACCTTCTTACCATGTAAGAGTCCTAAAGAGAATGTCAGATCACATGTTTAGTAACATAGTAGATGATGAGCTGAGAGAAGAAGAAGACATGTCAGGATCAGATGATAAGGGTGTCCGGGGATATCTATAGAAGGTGGAGAGAAAGCTAAGAAAGCTAAGAAAGGCATTGAACCTAATGTTGTGTCACTAATCAGTGACGATGAAGAGGAGGATGTTATTATTTCTGCAACCAAGCGACAAGGTTTGGACCTTGTCAACATTTCTGACGAAGAATTTGATGATGATCATGTGAATTTAGAGGATTTCGAATATCTGGGAGGAGATGCTGAGGAACATGAACCAGGGTCTTACTATTATGATGTTCCCGCTGATATTGAAAATCTGGAGGAGGAAGAAGAATTGTGCTTAAACTCTCAGCCATTGGCAATCAAGGTTGGAGATGTCTTTCAAACCAAGGAGGAGGTTCAACGGTCTTTAGTCTCATATGCTGTGGAAAAATGTATAGAAATGCGTGTGAAGAAGTCTGATAAGAGCACTTATGTGATGGAGTGCCAAAATGGTGGAGCATGTTCATTTGGGTTTCGTGCTTCAACGAGGGGTGGTAAAGCTACTGGTCCGAAGGCTTGAACCATCTCATGCATGTGCGATGTTGTTCAAGAACAATCACAACAGGCATGCCAATTCATCGTTCATCTCCAAGAGTATTCTTGATAGGTATGTATTGTTTCTGTCTTGTTGAAATATTTAACCTGGCGGGATAGAGTGTGAAGTGTGTCCGAATATATTTGAACACATGTAACAGGTTCAAAGGTCGCAAGGACGCACCAAGGGCAAAAGAGATACAAGTTATCATGAAAGATCTAGGAGTCCATACCAGTTATTCCAAAGCAAACAGAGCAAGACAAAAGGCAGAGGACATTATTCGAGGGTCTCCCGAGGAAGGTTATAGTCAACTTCACTCATGGCTTCATATGTTGAAAGAAGTCAATCCTGGATCACATACAACCTTAATATTGGATTCTCAAAACCGATTTAAGTACTGTTTCTGGGCATTGGGTACTTGTATGAGGGTTGTTCCTCATTTGAGAAAGGTGACTTTTTAAAGTATATCATTTTCCTGTCCAGATAATAGGTAGTGTGTAGAGAGATAATAACTGATGGGCGGAGGGATATGATTTCAGAAGAATAGATATAATTAACTGGCGGGATATATTATAGAGGGTGACAGGTTATATGATGTATCAGGTGATTTGTGTTGATGGAGCACACTTAGGAGGGAGATTCAATGGCCATCTTCTTCTTGCTACTGCCCAAGATGGAAACAAACAGACCTATCCCTTGGCTTTTGCTGTAGTAGACAGTGAGAATAAGGATTCTTGGTCCTTCTTCTTTGAAGAGTTGAAGACGGCTGTTGTACCAGATAGTGTGGATGTGGTTTTTGTGTCTGATCGTCATTTGGCTATTAAAGCCGCTCTGAGACAAGTTTACATTCTTGCACAACATGGATATTGCATTTATCATATGCTGCAAAACTTCAAGCAAAAGTGCACTTGGGGAGGTTTGCAAGACCAGTGGTTTAAGGTTGCAAAGGCGTACACTGTAGAAGAGTATAGGACTGAGCTTCAGATCCTTCAAAACAGAACTACAGTTGTTGCAAATATGGCTCTCAAAGTGTCTCTTGAAAAGTGGTCTAGGGCATATTTCACAGCCGAGAGGTACAACATCATGACAACAAACAATGCAGAATGTCTTAACAAGGTGTTTAAACAGAAGCGTATGTGGCCTATTGTAGCATTTTTTGATGTTATATTACTAACCTTTTCCACCTGGTTCTGTGAAAGGAGGGAGTCGGCTACTACATGGTGTGAGGTGACTACTAGGGCAGTGACCAAGACCATTGATAATAGGTATGCCGCATCTGTGAGAATGAGCATCAATAGGCTTAGTGACGTTGAAGCAGAGGTGACTGATGGAAGGAACAAGTACGAGGTGAATCTTCGCCAACAAACTTGCCAATGCAACGTGTTTCAGAGAGATCGGTGATACGCTACACTTTGTATGGCGTAACTAGGGGTTATTACATTAGTTTAGGAGTATTATCATATGTGTTTTGAGTCATTATTATGTTCTGAGATATTTATTAAGAAGTGAAGAAATGAAGATCAGAACCGAAGAAGAAGAGATCAAAGATTGAAGACATGAAGACTTGAAGATATTCTGCGGAGCAGCGGCGATCGCCACCATCACTATGGCGATCGCCATTCTACAACAGAAGCGTTATATGAGTTCGAGACTCTACGGCGATCGCCATGACTCTACGGCGATCGCCATGACTCTACGGCGATCGCCATGGGGCGACATAGACAAGGCAAAGCTTTACATGAAGACCGCGATCGCCACAACAAGGCCGAAGATATTCCGGACTTTCCTTATTTTCCTTTGTTTTTATTTCTTTTATTATTTTCTTATTTTCCTTATTTTAGTTTTAGGATATATCTTTTACCATATATTTTTAGGGTTAGTCTCTATTTAAGAACCCTAGTTCTATCTTCTTTTCTATCATCTTTTCCATCAGACAATTTAGTTCTGCAACCATGAGCAGGAACTAAACTCCATTGTTTTACTTAGCGGTTGAAACCTTTAGTTATTAAGTTGTGAGATTTCTAAACTCTTGTTCTTTTCCTATGGGTTTGTATTAATTCTCTTGTTCTTCATCTATTGATTTCTATTAGTTTTGCTAGCTTGATCACCTAGTTTGATTGATAGTATTCTATTGCTAGACTAGGAATATACGGTGGAATTCCTTGTCATTGTAGCACTCATATCTGCATGATCTGGTAGTTGATTGCTTTTATGAAAGAGAATTGATTGCATGTTAATACTTGACGGTTGTAAGTTATTGCATGCATCCTTATGATTCATGTGCCCTTTGCTGCTATTTCATCTAATCTTGAGAGGTTTCCCTGATTGTTGAATAGTAAGTATTATCAGGACCGGTTGGCCTGCTGATATATTAAAGATTGGAATAAGAACATTCCCTAGGATTGAATAGAACTTGAGATAAATCTATGATCAACTTGATTGACTGTTGTGTGGATACTTGCTAGGTGAAACCCCTTCTCATCATATTCTCACCCAAACTCCCTTTGCTTGATACTTGTTACTTTTTTGTTTCATACAATCAAAACCCCCCTGGTTACTTGTTACTTGTTCGTTAGTTGGTATTTCGCTTGACTGCATAGCGATTGGTGTTTTGATTCCCTTGGGTTCGACCTCTACTTGCTTGCTATACTTTAGTTAGTGTTTAGAGTTTTCTTTGATTTGGCACTACGACAAGCAGAGGAAGTTTGGGTGAGAATATGATGAGAAGGGGTTTTACCTAGCAAGTATCCACACAACAGTCAATCAAGTTGATCATAGATTTATCTCAAGTTCTTATCAATCCTATGGAATGTTCCTATTCCAATCTTTAATATATTAGCAGGCCAACCGGTCCTGATAATACTTACTATTCAGCAATCAATCGGATTCCTTGTAAGCATGCTTTGGCATTAGCAAAGGACAGGGGAGTTGACATTTCTACTCTTGTTAGTCACTTTTACACCAACATCTTGAAAGAAGTTTACAAGGAAACCATCCATTTGATCCCTCCACCCAACCAATGGGATGTTCCACAATCAGTCTCCTCTCTTCCGTGTTTGCCACCACCATGGAAAAGGGGACCTGGAAGACCAAGGTTGAATAGATATAAGGCTAGGTGGGAGAGGCCCTACAAATGAGTGTCCACGAGATGTGCAAGATGTGGTCTGTCTGACCATACTCACAACACGTGCTCCCGGGCTGCAGGGGGAGGACAGTCAAGTCGGAGACCATAGGGTACAAGGGTATGACAACAAGGTTCTAACTTTTTGGCATGTGAACAATGCTAACTTTTTTGGGTTGGATGTTGAAATTCTGTTAGTATGAATGTTGAAATGCTTTTGGTTTGCTTTGTTAAGTTGTATTGTATTATCCCGCCACAAATTCTGTTTTATCCTGTCACACATAATATTTAACATCCCGCCACCTAACTCCACTACATAAATGCAGTCAAAGCACACATTTACTCTGCACTAACGTCAGTACATCTTTTCAAGCAAAAATTAGTCAAACACATTTACCTACCCAACACATTTACTCATTTTTTGTCAAATTTTGCTTCAATATATAGGCCATTCTTTCTCAACAACGTACATACCTCATTCCTTTCTTTCTCAACTACCATACCTTTCTTTCTCTCTTTCTCTCAACTCCTTCATGGTTGCTTATCACGTGGTAGACCCATTTCTCGATGAAGATTACCAAATCAAAAGTTTTTTCGTCACAATGAAACGGTCATACATAGATGGGGATTGCCGTCTATGTATCCCCATGGGTCATGGAGACAAGTTTTTGAAAGACTACAAGAACTTTGATATAACACTTAAAGTGGGACTTCAGACTTGGGAAGTTCATCTCACCCACTCAAAGAAAGGCTACCGCTTGGGCAAGGGTTGGAGAGCTTTTTTTCAAAACAACAAGCTCAAGTTTAAGGATGAGTGCCTCTTCGACCTTCAAAGTGCAGATTCAAATGGTGTGGTGTACGATATTGAAGTGTACAACTACTGATGTTGTATCATTTCATGTTATTTCAATTTCCTTGTGTCTTTTGTTTCCTTTGTACTTGTATTGTGTTTACCATGCAATGAATTTGGTAATACTTTCCCGCCACACATTCTGTTTTATCCTGTCACAAATTCACTAACATCCTGACGCATTTCAATGCTACCACAAATTAAATCTTTGATATGATAAGTCACACTGAAGAGAGATAATTTTTCATTATAAGAGAAGATTAAAGCGTAGAAACTGAAAAGCAGACATAATTGCACTTAGATCACAAACTACAACATATCCCTCCACCCTTGCCCACACATCCTGTCGAACTACATAAATTACACAACATTAGAGTCTCCATAGCATGGTATGTCGAGATAAAAGTCTATGTCCCAGGTTGGGGGTTTGAAGTCACGCCTCCACCTCTTTTTCAACTCCAAGGGGTGTTCATCGGTGACAATGAAGATTTTGATTAGAGCAACAGACCTTCCTAGTTCTGCAAGGGCATGGGCATCTCGTGAGTGCTGCAAGGCTCTTATAGTGTTCCTCCCTCCATGAGCATGAACCATCTCAAAGAAATAATGTGTGTTGTTCTGGCGGTTGTTGAGGGTCCATAGCTCTCCTCTTAGCCAATTGATGTCCCTCACACTATCTGCCGCTGGAGCCCAATTTTCGCAGAGACCACCTTCATAAGTGTGGCTCGTGACACTGGCCATTCTTCCGCTGCTGGGGACAAGGGAACCACCATGGTGAACTTCAGTATTGACTCTTGTGAAATCCATAACGCGATCCATTTTTTTGATAATTTATGGACTGAGAGCATGACAATATTCGGTAGGAAACTTTGTTATTTATAGACTTCAAGTCTAACACAAATTGAAGGCGGATTTTTTTTTAATTTTGAAAACTTTTTTCAAGTTTGAAAACTTTATCCTGACAATATTCCTTTTTCATCCTGTCACAAGTACAACTGCTTTACTTTGGCAGTTGTCACATCCTACCATTTTGAGTTGTCATAGGTGGTAAGGGTACGACAAAAAACTTGCATTCAAACTACAAATTTGTATTACAATAAAACCATTTTTCTACTTTCAATCATGTCTAGACCAACATAGGTCAACAAAACCAAACCAATATTCACACAAACACACCTTAAAACTGTTCAGAAACATAACACACAACAATCAGAGATACAAATTGTTCCTACTGTGTAACATCATCAACATTATTCAACCTACTGACCCATTTCTCCTCAAACAGGCTGGTAGCAATGTCAAATTTGTGCATGTCGATTGTCTTGTCCGAGATTAGGGAGAGATCATTATTGCCAAAACACAACCACTCAATGTATTTCACAGTGTATGCACCACAATCACCACTGCAAACAAACAAACCATTACTCACAGATTTATAAAGTGTGGCGGGTAAATAACACAGTAGTGGAGGGATGTATTACCTTTTTTTATTCTGTGGTAAGCCACGAACCCTTCCATGATAAGCCAGCTCCTCCTGAAGCCTATGCGCGTACTTTGGGGACAGAGCCTCGTGTTTGCTCAAAAAATTTGGCATATACTTCAGGATTGGGGCCACCTCTTTTTCTAGTACCCGCTTTGGCTTCAACTCGGTGTTGCAGTCATACACATTGAGCTTCCAGTTCTGGAGGTCTATTTCAATGGCCACCCAATGGTTGTCTCCAACAAAGAGTGGTGCATAAATGAAGTCCACATCTTCCTAATTTTTTCCAAATAGAAATGGAAGACTTCCCTTGAAGTACCTCACAACACGATCTGGCATAACTTCAACTCCACCTGCTTCACTCCTATGTTGGTCCTTGTAATCCTCAAACCATAGACAATCCATTATACCAGCCTTGTGATTATCAACTGGTTTTTCCCTGAGCTCAGACCTCACATGGCAAAGAACCTTGTCGATGTGATGCCAATACAAGTACACATTAATTACACTTAACACTGAAAAAATAAAAAATGAAAAATTTAATCCTGTCACACTTACCAAATTATCCCACCAGTGTCGTGGTTCAATAATTGCCTGAAAGAAAGCCTTGTCAATAGAAACTCCACTCAGACCATCAAACTCCTGGTTATCTTCTTTGTACTCTGTCATTTCTTTTACAGCTGTATTCTTGGTTATCTTCTTCCAGAAAGCTTTGGAATAGACTTCCTTCTTCTTGTCCTTGGTGTTGTCCTTCTTGGTGTTTTTCTTGTTGGTGGTCTTGGATGTGTAAGGAGAGCTGAGAGAAACAGAAGGCTTTGTATTAGGCTTGGGCAGGATCCTGCAAAACCACAGTGCACACAAACTATCCTGTCATACACCAAAAACAATCCTGACATGCTACACAAACTATCCTGTCATACTCCAAAAACTATCCTGACATGCTACACAAACTATCCCGTCATGATCTGAAAACAATCCCGACATGATACACAAACTATCCTGTCATGATCCAAAAACTATATTGTCAATTCAGAAGTTACCTCTGTTTCTTTGGAGACCCCTTGTTTGGAGAACGGCCAGTGGTCATCTTCACCCTTGAGCCAAACACAAGTTTGGGTTTGGCAAAATCATTTGCCTTGTCCTCCTCACCTTGCTCCACCTCATTCTTTTGCTCCTCTGCCTTTCCCACCTCAGCTCGGTTCTCCTTATGCTTTTCCTCCTCAGCCTTGGCCACCTCAGCCTTTTTCTCCTCCTCAGCCCTTTTCTCCTCCTCAGCCTTTGCTTCCTTATCAGCCTTTTCTTTTTCTGCCTTTTCCTTCTCTGCCTTTTCCTTCTCAGCCTTTTCCTTCTCAGCCTTTTCCTCCTCAGTTGTAGCCTGCTAAGTGAGCTCTTCCCTTGGTGCATCTACAAGTTCATTATCTTTCAACTCATCTTGCACCTTAGGGTCACTCTCATCCTTATCATATGCCTTCTCAGCTAGCTCAGCAACAACATTCATGACCACATATCCTTCTCTTCTATCAACACCAACTAATTGAAAATCTTCGACACCCTACAAACAATCCTGTCATGCATCAATATTATCCACTGGCTCCTCAGCCCTTTTCTCAGCATTATCCTGTGAAAAAAGTTGGTCCTCCAACTCCTCATTATTACCAAAATCAAATACTGGTTCATGGTAAATAACAAGTCGTCTTTCCTGCAATAAAATTTTCTTAAATACTATATTTCAATCTTCACAAACTATCCTGACATGCAAGATAACCTATCCTGTCATACTTCACATTCTATCCTAGTATGATTTTACATTATCCTGTCATGCAGCACATGCTCAAATAATATCTTGTCATGCTTTAATAAAAAAATAAATTAACTAAGCAAAGTGTACATACCTCATTCTCAGATGTCACTGCCTTTTCCTCAGCTTTCTCACATCCATCATCTCCACCTTCACCATCAGAATTCCCTCCATTGTCATCTTCACCATTGTCACTGCTTTCCACCTCAGATTCTTCACTTTCTCCATCATTCTGCAGTGTTGTGTCCACCTTATCTTCCCCAATGTCACTTTGTTCACTGACACTCTATTCACTCTCAGACTCCTCTTCATACTCATCACTCTCTTCTTCACTCTCTTCACTAGAACTTTCAACTTTTTTCTTACCCTTCCCAGCTGGTGTCTTGACACTCTTCCTTTCCATCCTCTTCCTAGGGACTTCCTCCTCCTCAGAAACTACATCGTTCTTCACTCTCTTCTTTCCCATCCTTTTCTTGGGGACCTCCTCCTCCTTAGAAACAAAGTTCCTTCTCTCCAGCCTTTCAATCCTCTCACAAAGACCAGCCTCCAACTTGTCAATCTTCATGAACAAAGCCTTCATGACCCCCATTAGCTGACCTTGTTCCCCAGTGGATTGTCCTTGGGATTGGTCTTCTCCTTGTCTAGGCTCACTGTCCTTGGTCTTTGACAGAAACTCAGATGTAATCTAGTAAAAGAAGAGGTCCTCTACTTCATCTGGGAATTTGCAACCATTAAGCAAGTCCTTCTCAGATTCATCTGCAACAAGTAGAGGCAAGACTTCAAGACCTTCTCCTTCAAAAGACAGCCTTAGTGATCCATGCTCAGGGCATTGGGTTGCAGACCAACGCACTCCTCTGGGGATTTGGGTCTCACTAATCCTGGAGCCTGGAGGCATACTGGACTCCAACAGACTGTACACACTCCCAAATCCACACCTACACAAACAAACAAAACCATTAGTAATCCTGTCACACTTAAATATATATCCTGTCAGGAATGTACTACTATACCTGAAACACCACTGGCATCCCTTGAAGGTTGTATGGTATCCTACCATCATCTGAGACTTTTATGGACTTCTCCATGGATCTCATCCTTTTTGCCATTGATCTGGTCAGTGCCCTGTGCAACTCCATGTAGGCAACTCTTCCCCATGGATAACTCCAAAACTTGTCAATTGTTTACACTAACCTCACATGTTCAACTTTTACAAGTCTCTTCTTATCACCTCCCAGAATAATCCCTTCCACAATCAGCAATAATGCTAACTTGAACTTGTGGTTGTCCAAGACTTTGTGCTTCATGAACCTTTTATAAAGGTCTTGCACTGAAGTTTTAGAACCATCAGGAACACCAAAAAAATTGTCCATCACTTGGTTGTCTTGCTTCCTAGATGATTTAATCTCCTTGGGAAGAGGGCCACAGTTCAAGCCAGTTATCAAAGCAAATTCTTGCAGTGAAAATCTCAATGGCTGACCAACAATCTCATACCATGTCTCCCACTTCTTTTCACTCTTCAACTGCTTGAAGAGAACTGAGTGCACGGTTTGAGAAGAGAAGGTCACTTGATTGACCATTTTGACAACATCCCCAAAAGGGCTGCCACAGATCCTTCTCCAGTCTTGGCATGTCAGCTTAGACTCTATGTCTTTCAAATATTGCCTCCTGCAGTTAATATTAACACGGCCATGCAATGCATCTCCCTTGAAGTAAGCATACATCACCTACAGAAACATAACATGGCAGGAAAATATTAGTTATATGTCATGATTCACACTTCACGTGACAAGAAACATTATTCAGAGGTGGAGAGATATGCAAACTACACAAAATCTCATTAACCCATTCACAAATGAAATTCCTTACAAACTAAACATTTTCACAAAACTTCAATCCAAATACTTCCACAACATAAACTCCTAAATGCACATAAGCTACACAAAACCAAAGTTCAAGTGTCGGGACACAGAGAAGAGGACGTCAGGACACAGTGAGGAGTATGTCAGGACACAGTAAGGAGGCTGTCAGGATAACCCAAAACAATCTAGACACAGTGAGAAGAAGAGGATGTACATGCAATTCCTTAAAAACTAACAATATTCAGAAACTCAAATCCAAATACTTCCACTACATTTATGGTTCACAATGCACATGACAGGAAATATTTTTAGAGGTGTCAAGATTCATAATCACATGAAGAAATGAAATTCCTGAAATTCCTTAAAAACTAACTAACAATATTCAGAAACTCAAATCCAAATACTTTCACTACATAAACTCCTAAGTGCACATAAGCTACACAAAAACAAAATTCAAGTGTCGGGACACATACAAGAGGATGTCTGGACACAGAGAAGAGGATGTCCGGACACAGAAAGGAGGATGTCGGGATAACCCTAAATTATCTCAAATTATTCACAACTTTGTTCTCAACTCCAATCCCAGGTGCAAATGTACATATTATCTCAAATTTACATGCATTGGCTACAGTCATGAACCCTAAATTCACCAATTTAACTCATAAACTCGAATTGAATAACAAAATTTCAGAAATTTCACTTACATTTTCGTTAAAAGCAAGAGGCTCTATGGTTCTCCATTTTCCCAAGAGATTCATGAGCTCCTTCTTCCTCTGCGAAATTGAGGCTTCCCCTTTCGGCGCCGACTTCGCCGACGAACCCTTATTAGATTTGGGGGTTTTCTCGGTTTGCCTCTTCTTTCTTCCTTTAGAGTCTCCATGTGAGTCTCTCTTTCTTTTCTGGGGTGCGGAACCTCCTCTGGTCACGGCCATAACTGCAGCGGTTGAGATTGGGAGAAAGAGGGAGAAAGAGGGAGGTTGCGAGCGAGAAAGAGCGGTTGTGAGCAGTTGAGAGAGGTCGGTAATAATGGTGAAAATGGTGAAATTTCAAAAGAGTGAAAGGAAGAAGACGAACAGTGTTGAACGAGAGAGAGAAATGGGTGAAATGGGTGAAGGTTGAGGATGATTAATGAGAAGTTAATTAAGTATGCTTAGGATAGCAGTTACTTTTCTTAAAACCGTCTACAAAATGCTTAACATTTTCTTTTGTCCTTTTTTTATTATTTAAATTTCCTTTTATTTTTTATTCTGAGCCTTTTTATTTATTTAATTTCCTTTTATTTTTTATTTATTAATTTGATTATCATTTTTCTTAATTTCAGAAACTATTAAAATAATGAGTTGAGTTAAAAAAATAAAGATAAATTAAATTATAATAAATCTTTTCTTTTTAATGGGAAAAATATTTTTTTGGACTATTATAACGCTCAAATGGATATAACAGTCATATCCACTTGAAATTGGACATATGTGTAATTTAGGTACGAAAATGAGGGTATTTGAGACAATATTTTCTTATAATTAAGTATAGAAGATTCCTTTAAATATTTTTTGTTATAAGTCTTACCCAAAATATTATCTTTTATCACTTATAAGTTTTCAAATGAGTTTCATTTGGAAAGCATTTTTAAGATCTTTTGCTTCATGTAAACCTAGACCACCTTCGGATTTGGCCCTACAGATTTTGTCTCGAGTTGTAAGAGGACGATAGTTTGATTTTTTTTTTTTTTTTTTTGTAAGAAACCACCCGCTATTTGTCCAAATTTGCAGGTAACCACCCGTTATTAACCTATTTATTCCAAACCACCCAAATTATTTAAATTTCTTACAATCAACCACCCCTTAACAGATTCCGTCACCATTTCCGTTAATAAAGTAAAATGAAGATTTTACCCTTACACTTCTAAAACAGAAGCAAACAAATTGAAGGGTAAAATGGTAAATCACTAAATATTTTTTTAAAGCCAAAAAAAAAAAAATTAAAATCATTTTTTTAAAATCGAGTTTTATTTATTTTAAAATCATCTGTTGTTGACTTAAAGTTTGACCTCATCTTCCTCCTCCTCCCGCGGTTCCTCAACTCGTTTCACGCCCTCACTCTAGCCGGACTTTCTCCTGGATGACAACGCTGGTGGAGCAACGCTTCCCCCTCTCTCTGCGACTGCACTCGCCTGAGCGCGCAGTCTCTGAGCCCGGTCGAGATCCGCTCGAAGAAGTCACCGGAGAAGTTCCGGTTCCCACACCCCACATATCTGGATCTGCAAACCTTTTTCCCAAACGACGTCGTATTGTTACTTCTGTTGTTGTGACTGTCGTCGTCATCGTCGTCGTCGCGGATAACCCTCCGATGCCCAACTTCTCCCACGCCGTTACTGAGGTCGGACCTCATAAAATCGGCCTGTTTGACTCCATTGGCTCTGTCTGTTCAGATCCGATGAGTCTGTAATCGTTGAGACGGCGAAGCGAATCGAAGCCCTCACACACCATTCTCGTTCCCGACACGGCCTGCGTCCTTCTCCTATTCTTCGGCCTCTACTCCATCCTCTGGTTCGACAAACCCTAACCTTAGCTCGGAGGAGGAAGAGGATTTTGCCAGAATGCTACGAAGCTCTGAAATCGGCGAGCAAGAGTGGGGAGCTTTGCTACTACGGAAGGCCACGAGGTCCGACGAGGGCTCACGGATCTCGCTCTGCACGACGGCGCTCCGAAGCTCTGCGGCGAAAACAAACATTCCTCCCAACAGATGATTTTAAATTTATTTTTATTTATTTTTTTGGCTTTAAAAAAAGATTTAGCGATTTACCATTTTACCCTTCAATTTGTTTGATTCTGTTTTAGAAGTATAAGGGTAAAATCGACATTTCACTTTATTAACGGAAATGGTGACGGAATCTGTTAAGGGGTGGTTGATTGTAAGAAATTTAAACAATTTGGGTGGTTTGGAATAAATAGGTTAATAACGGGTGGTTACCTGCAAATTTGGACAAATAGCGGGTGGTTTCCTGCAAAAACCCCTAGAAAAAATCTTTATTAATTTTATCAAACTTTTACATGTTGCTTTTGGTAATGAAAAGCATTGCATAAGATGATTGACCTTTAATAAAATATTGGATTGAATAAAAATAACTTTACCTAGCTTGTGAAATATAATTCACTTTTCATTTAGATAATTGTTTTGTCATACTTTGCACAACATAATCAAAACATTCAGTCTTAACTCTATCACGTACAATATGAATTCCCAAATATTTTTCCATGGCATTAGTAGGTTGTAAATTTAATATTGAAGATAAAACATGTTTTTGTTGGTTTGTAATGTTTGTTGATGTTTGAAATGAATTTTTATGATAATTAATGATCAATCCAGAGAGGGTGGTAAATTTATCTAGAACCTTTTAATGAAGTTCACAAATTTTTTTTGTATTAGAAAAAACTAGAGTATCATTAGCAAAACATAATAAAGGAATACGCATACCATGATGATTGAGTTGTATACCAACTTTGTGTTGAAGTTTGTTTGCTCCGTGCTGTAAAGTTCTAACCAAATATTCCATAACAATAATAAAAAAAATGACGCAATAAGATCTCTTTGACGTAATCCACATTTAGGTTTAAAACTTGAACTGTGTTCATAATTTACAAGGGCGGAAAAAGATGAAGAAGAAATGCAAGTCATTACCCTCTATATCCAAGTTTCATGGAATCCAAATTTTTGTACATTTTTTGTCAAAAAGACCAATGAATTTTGTCATAAACCTTATTCATATCTAGTTTAAGAGTCATCCAACCTTTTTTTCTTCCCTTTTTTATGATTATGATACGAGTGAAAGACATCATGAGATATTAATATTATCAAATATTGAACGATCTTTAACGAAAGCACCTTGACAAGGATGAATCAATTTTATGAAGTAATCTTTGCAATCGGTTGACCATAACTTTTGTTATGATTTTGTAGATAGTAGTACATAAACTAATTGTAACGCCCCAAAAATTACTCTTAAAGCGCCTGGAATTTCCAGCAGAAATTCCCTTAGGCTTTCTAAAAAATAAAAATCAACCTGTAGCACATAAACTAGCAACATTCAACCACAATAAAACATGGTTCCAACAACCATTTCCAAAGAGAAGGACACATATACAAGGATCGGTGTTCACAGACGCTAAAACGACCCGTCAAAACCAGCTTGGTACAACCAAGCACCACCATTCAACAAGAGTCTCACCAGGAGACATCTCAAAAACCAAAACAGTAAAACACAAATAAAAGAAACATGCAGAAATTAAACTCATCCTAACTTTCGCATCACGTCGCACGTTCACCTCCACACTTCGATACTACCTGTGTACATGATCATGTAAAAAACACAACCAGTTCCCCCAGCGAAATGGGGGTTAGTCTCCAACTAGACTAACAAGTATATAAGCGAATTAATTACGTAGAATAGCATAAATAAATGAATTAGAATAAGCAGATACACCAAAGTACATTACAAAGCAAACAAGCATGTAAGCGACTATACATACAACATCACATAGTAAACCGAAAGAATGAACTTTTACAAAAAGGCTTTTGAAAACATGACCAAGTCTGTCTTGGCCACGAAGGTACCTTCTAACCCAAAAACTATGGGTACAAACCTTTACCTGCCGGAGGGACACAATATCGTTAGCTAGACAAACCCCCCTACCACGTCACAGGTAAAGCACCTTCCATGATCCACCCAGACATCGGGAAGTGATCAAGGAATGAATTAAAACCATTTACATGCTAAGCGGGGGTCGGAACAATCCTTACCCGCACAAATCATATCCACATGTGATGTCCCTTCTCAAATAAATCAATAAAACAAGTATTCATAGACAAAGATAACCACAACGTCTACACACAAATAATTCTTATTCTATCATGGAAGGATACCAAATTTCAAATATCAGTTCACGAACAAAGGCATATCAAGACATGAAGTCAAGAAACAAACATCATTCATATGTAATGTATTTACGGTTTCATGTATAGTCCAATAGCCTAAATTTATACCAAACACGTAAGTAATCGCAAATAACTTGCCTCAACAAGTCTTGTACGTAAAGGAGCTTATGAGCTATCACTTCAGACGTGACCTTAACTCAACTCAACTTGGTGAGATTCCCGAATCTGCATACAAAACGATTTTGGCCATAACTTTCACTATACAACTCGGAATTGAATTCCGCAAAATTCCAGACGCTCGTATGAAAGTCCTATATTTACTGAATCTGTCCACCAATGTTTCATAATTACAGAACGACAACGATATTTCCAGCAGTGAAGAATCCAACCCTAACTTCACTAGTTTTACTTCCAAACCTCAAATTCAATCCATCCATGCTTCTATAGTCATCAAACCACCTCTAATAACTCATGATTGACATTCAAATTCATACTTGACATACACATGAACAATTCTTGAATTTTACCCCAAAAACATAACTAAGCTTCCTTGAGCTTTCTTATACAAATATGACTTCCTTGCCTTACCAATAGCATGCTTTTGACATAAGGAACTCAAATCCAACATCAACATAACATGGCAGTCATATGAATAATCTAGGAAGATTTGACCATGGCAAAAGAGAACCAAAGAGAGAAATTCTTACCTTGAATCCAATTATTCTATTGTTCTTGGATGCAAATTGATGGAAAACTTGTGATTTAGGAAGTTAGGGTACGGAGGGGCAAGACTTGGAGATGACCGGCCTTAAGCTTGAAGAAAGGTGAAAGAGGACAAAATGGATGTGTAGAATTTTCTAGTAAACTTGATATTTAAGTAGGAAAACATTATATATATATAAAGATTATTTATTTGCTTTGTCTTCTTGTAAGAAATAATAACAATGCTTAAATCATAGTATATGAATATATTAATCCATGTGGATATTAACTTATAAAAATATATGGACTAATTCTTGGGAAAATAATTCCGATGTCGTACATAAATCATGGACGTATTGCCAGACGATAAAATTTCAAGAACCGCGAAAATAAAACATACTTGTGTCTTTTATTAAAATAAACTATGAATACACATTATTTTTATCAAAATAAAATTTCTGATACAGAAACTAAGATGGTATTACACTAATTAGCCTAAAATGATTAATATTTATTGGATTATCATTTTTTGGTATAAGTACTGTACTATAAATGATAGTGCACAATCTGATTAAAGAGACCCTGAATGAAAGGAAGCTTGAATTGCCCTAATAACAAAGTCACTTGCTATTGGCTAATAATGTTGACAAAATTCAGGATTGAAACCATCTGGACCAAGAGTTTTATTGTTAGACATTTCAAATAAAACTTTTGCAATTTCCGCATCACCTGGTTGAATAAGAAGCAACTGATTATCATCGTCAGTAATAAGATGGGGAATCCTTTGAAGATCGGAATCAGAAATATTATATGTATGCATAGGGATATAACGAGTTTGAAGGTTTTTAGTAATGTTATTTTTAATTTCTTCATGATTGTAAAAATTTATATTATCTAATGATTGATAACAATTAAATTTTTGTTTGAAATTTCAAATTTTAACTATATGTTAAAAGTATTTACTATGTATTCAGATCTTTAACATATAAAATTTTAACTCGTTGTTTTTAATATGCATGTTGAAAGTCAAGGAGTTTATTAGAATTTATCAAATGATTTTAGGTAGACCTGGAAAACGGGTCGAACAGGCCGGGTTCGGGTCGAAAATGGATTCGTGTTAACCTGGTTGACAAAATTTTGGGGTAAAGCGGGTTCGGGTCGACCCAACGGGTTTCAAAAGTTTAATTTTTTTTTATTGTAATAAAGAAAATAAAATTTTAAAAATATTTTTATAATAAAATATTTTTAATATATATTTATTCAATACTAATATATTGTTATTTATTAATTTAAATGAAATAAAATATGTGAAAAGTGGGTCCCTCCACGAGTTTCGAGAAGTTTGGGTCAATCTGGGTTTGATCTAACGGGTTCGGGTCCAAACGGATTTAACTCAAACGGGTTCACACATTTTTTTGGGTCGGGTTGGGTCGAGAATTTTTCGGATCAGACCGAATCGACGTAACGGATTGAGTGAGCTTTTGAGAGGGGTAATTGTAGGCATGGCTCCCGGTCCGGTCCGGTTCAATCCGGTTCTGGACCGGTTCCGGTTTTGAACCGGAACCGGCCGGTTCGGGCTGAGCCGGACCGGTGTTTTATTAAAAAAAACAAAACAAAACCGCCGGTTAACCGGCGATTTTGTTTTTAAAAAATAATTTTATAAATTTATAAAACTGAAAAAAAAAATGATTATAAAAAAACGCTATTAAAAAGAATGTTTTGTCATTTTTTTTAAGTTTAAAAATAATGTTTAAAAAACATAACAAAAAACTTTAAAAAAAAAACTTAAAAAAAAATGATTAAATATGAAGGAACAAAAAAATTAAAAAAATTGGGCTTGCACTTAACAGTGACTTACTTGTTAAGTTGCCTACGTATCCTCTCGGGTTAGAGGAATCAAAGCCCACGTAGTTCTTTACCTTTTTTCAAAACCCGTTACCTAAGTCGAATCTTCGGCGGATGAATCGGTGCGTATCGTAGTAGAATCTCCAATCCACTCGTCTTCCGATGACTCGATAATGTTACGTTGTTGCCTAATTGCGGCTCTCTTCCAATCGCAAACACAACATTGCGCCTCCAATGACTCCGGTGCCAAATTTGATCTCTTCCTCGTTAAAGTGTTGCCTCCTGCACTAAAAGTTTGTTCCACCGCCACGGTTGAAGAGGGGACGGCAAGAACTTGAGCGGCAATCTTCGCAAGCGTTGGAAACATGCTCCTATGATCCTCCCACCACTTCAAAACATCTAAAGTTTCACAACTAACAAACTCAAAGTTGGTGTTAAGATAGTTATCAATTTCCGCATTCGTGTTTGTAACTCTTGGTCTTTTACTAAAATACTTAGCTCCAAAGGCCCCCAAGCTAGTAGAGCTCGAAGAAGTCGGAGGTAATTGTGAAGTAGTCGGAGAATCACAAAAATGAGTAAATAAACTTTCAATGTTTGTTCTAGTTCTAGAAACCATACCTAAAATATCCTCTAGTTCACCTTCGGCTAAAATATATGCATAATTGTCATTTAAAAGAGCGTGTAAACCGGATAATTTAAGTCTAGGATCTAAAACACAAGCAACAAGAAAACAATCGGGAATATATCTATAGTAGAGCAACCACTTACTCCTCATGCTTGCAACGGATTCCTCAATGCCGGGAATTTTAGCTCCCTCACTTAAACCAAACATAACATTACAAGCTTCCAAGACAAAAACATTACTACTTGGTGTATAAACATGACTAAATCTTTTTGTTGCATCATTAAAACATTTTAAAAACGTTGCAATACTTTGACATATATCCCAACCCGATTCGCTAAAATAGAAAGGAGAGTCAGAAAGGTTTTGAGAAACAAAAGATGTTAAAACCTTGTTTATATTGTATACATTCACATAGTAATATGTAAGTAGAGTTTCATCGGGTACCCACATCTTTTGAAAAATGTTTTGGGTGCACCCCGTTAGTTTTACAAAAGGTCATCCAATCTCTTGTAACTTTAGGATGCCCCCAAATATACTTAATAACGTTCTTAATTGGCTCAAAATGAAAACTCATAGCACGTAAACCATCTTGAACACATAAGTTTAAAATATGACAAGCACATCGAATATGAAAAAAATTCCCACCAAATATAGGTTGACACATTTCTTGTAAATCTCTAATAGATGCGGTGTTAGCAGATGCATTGTCGAATCCAATTGAAAAAACTCTATTAAGTAGTCTATATTCTTCTAAAATTGCACGAATCATCATAGCAATATTTTGTGCGGTATGTGAATCATCAAAGACTCTAAATGCCAATAAACGTTTTTGCATTGTAAAATGATGATCTACAAAATGACATGTAACACCCATGTAAGAATGGGTTTGAGTATTATCACTCCATATATCACTACAAATAGAAACATGCATATCATTTTGCGAAAAATAAGAAACTAATTCGGCCTTGCATCTTTTATAAGCCTTAATTACGTTTTTCTTAATCACTTTCCTAGATACGGATTTAAAAGCGGGTTGTGTATGATCTTTAATATACTCATTAAATCCTACATTTTCACTAAATCGAAATGCTAAATGATCAACACAAATAGCTTCGGCTAATGCTACACTATTAGCTTCATGATCAAAACGAAATAAAGGGTTACCGCTAGTAGAAGATGCAAATCCGCCGGAAATTTGTGTTTGTCCCCCTAGCATTCCCATCTCGGCGACGTGTTTGTGCTCCATGTGTCGTTGAAGGGTTCCATATCCTCCACTTTTCTTCCATTGGAATGTCGCCTCGCAAAAGTTACAAGAAACAATAATTAGATCGGGATCATAATCCTCGGCCTCGAGTTCCTCGAGACCGGGTTCTAATTTAGTAAACCACTTTACAAAAATAGGAGATGTTAGTTTCCGGGATTGGTTCCCGGAGGACCCGGACCTCCCCCCCGGGCCCCCCCTACCCCTAGCCGGCCTCGAACCGCTAGCTTGCCCTTGAGGCCTAGCGGTCCTACCCCTACTGGACCTAACTTGGGAGGTGGGAGTGGGAACCGAGGGATAAGAAGTGACATTATCACTCTCTTCTTAGGTGACAAAATGTTCCGCCATAATATGATTAAGAACAATTAAATAATATGATTAAAAGCAATTAAAACAATAAAACAATAAAACTTAGAACAATATAATAATGTGATTAAAAATGTAAAAGCAATAAAATATTGAAAGACAAAAGCTAATTAAAAGGAAGAGATTAAAAGAGATTGTTGATGGAATTTGAGAGATTATAAGATTGAGATTTGAGAAAGAGAAGAGAGATTGTTGTTGTTGGATGTGTGATTTGAAGATTGTATGATATGGTATTTATAGGGGTTTGATATGGGTTATTTTAATATTAAAAAAAAAAAAATTTATTTATTTTTTAATTTCCTAACGGCTATTTTGGCTAAATAGCCGTTAGAACCGCCGGTTAACCGGCAAACGGCTAGTTTTCTAGCCGTTGGAACCGGCGGTTCTTTATTTATTTTATTTTTTAAAAAACCGGCGGTTCCGGTTAACCGCCGGTTAATTTTTTTTTAAAAAAAATATAAAAAACCGGCGGTTCGAACCGCCGGTTTTTTTATTTTAAATTTCGTGAACCGGAACCGGACCGTGACCAAACCGGTTCCGGTCCGGTCCCGGTTTTGACCCGGTTCGAACCGGCGGTCCTGGTCCGGTCTGGTCATCCCTAAAGGTATTTATAGGGGTTTGATATGGGTTATTTTAATATTAAAAATTATTTAATTTTTGTTTTTAATTTCCTAACGGCTATTTTGGCTAAATAGCCGTTAGGACCGGTGGTTAACCGGCGGTTCTGCCAGTTAACCGGCGATTCTTTATTTATTTAATTTTAAAAAAAACCGGCGGTCCCGGTCCGGTCTGGCCATCCCCAGTAATTGTAGGACAAATATTAATTGGAAATTGTAAAAGTGAAATGAAACAAAATAATTGTCCACCGAAGACAGAAGTTGACAAGTCGGAACCAATCCAAACTGCCTTTCCTCAGTCAATTCCTTCCTGACCTCCTCGTGTAAACGCAACGCAGGAAATAGGGAGAGAAGAAACATATCATTCCACATACGGAGGAGGAGGAGCTCTGATTCTCCCTACACTACCCTCTCCTATCGCATCATCTGATTCTATTTCCGATCCGACCTGCATCTCAGATCCATGAGCGACGGCGCCGAAGCCTCTTCTGATGGCACATCTCGTGATTGCGCCGTGGCTCCGACTCCGTCCAAGGCCGACAAGCAGAAGGAGAAGGCACGAGTGAGCAAGACGTCGGCAATACTATGGCACGCACATCAGAACGATGCCGGCGCTGTCCGGAGGCTTCTCGAGGAAGACCGCTCGCTCGTTAACGCCATGGATTACGACAATCGGACTCCTCTTCACGTTGCTGCGCTTCACGGATGGATCGATGTCGCCAAGACTCTCATCGAGTTCGAGGCTAATGTCAACGCTCAAGATCGCTGGAAGAACACTGTAATTTCGCCTTTTTTTATTTCACTTTCGGCTGTCGATTTCCATTTTTTGTTTGTCCTCTCCAATCTCACCAACGAAATTCGGTTTCTGCAATTAATGACAGATTCGATTGAAAATTTTAATAGATTCTGGTTTGGTATTGTTGATAATCTGAAGTTAGTTTTGATGTACTGCGAGGATAACTAGTTAGAATATTAGTTCAACTTGGAATGATACTTGTGGTAGCTTCTTAGCTAGAGTTAGATCTACATCGGGATAACTCCAGGCTTTAAAAGTCATTTCTGGACTCCAATATTCTTTTTGCTAGAGCAGCACAATATTTTTAAATACGATTATAGTCAATTGGATTTGAATTAATTGGATTCAGGTTTCACTTTATGACAGCCTTTAGCTGATGCAGAAGGAGCCAAGAAACATGCCATGATTGAGTTGCTAAGATCATTTGGCGGTTCTTCTTTTGTAAGTGCACATGTGTTTGGTTATATTACATTATATATTTTTACCAACCTTTTGATTATTTCTAATATCAGCCTCATTCTAGTTTAAATCTGTACACTCTATTGATTATCATTACCAACCTCTTACAAGCATATTCTTCAAACTCTTCTATAAATTAGAAGTTCAAGTGGCTTGAAGATGTAGTAAGAGAAATGGATTTTAGATCCTTAGTGGTTTGCAAACAATCATGAAATCAAAGCCTGAGACTGAACAGAATATTATCTTCATTTTCTTAAACTATTTCTCATTTGCAATGTGGGTGTGTTATAATGATCGTTTATATTTAGCATGTCAGTGGATTCTTAGGCATGTTAAGTCATTACAAAATTTCCTTTTTTTGGATAATTCTTCCGACTGTGCTATGTATACGTGTTAAGCTCCACAGTTAACATTTCATAAGATGAATTTCGTAAAGAACTATAGGCTTTTGGGAAGCAATCGGTAGCTATCTTAAAAGGAGACACTCTGATGTCTTTTGTTCCAACATTTAATTGTAGTACACTTTCTGATAGTTGCTTTAGTAACAGGAAATGGGTTACTACTTCACACTGGTATTAATTATTTGTGATTCAGTTAGCTCTTTGCATTTCTTTTATCTGTGCAGGGACAAAACGGAAGCCATTTTGAGCCAAAGCCAGTTGCCCCTCCTTTGCCAAATAAGTGTGACTGGGAGATTGAGCCCTCTGAACTGGACTTTTCTCACTCGGCTATGATTGGGAAGGTATGCTTACCTGTCTGTTTATGGCTGTAAAAATCTTGTCAAAGGGTTATGTGCCGATAATATCTCTAAAAGTATAATCCTTCATGTAGACCCATATGATCACTACTTACATCATGATAGTTGCTTTATGTAGAGAATAGAGATCACGAGTTATTAGTTAACAAAACCGTAATATTAGTCCCAAATTTTCTCTTTTCTTTGGTGGTTAATTTGCTCCATACTTTGAAAGTTCATATTGAGCAAATAAAATAATTTACGAAAAAGTAATTTCAAATAGTATAAATCTAAAGGATCAATGGGAGCATCTTCTACTTGACTTTTGTTCAAATCATTTAGATTCTTTTTCATGGATGATCATTAGTATCTCATGATCTCATACTACTTGCTTTAGCAAATTTTGATTGGACCGTGATCATTTTAGCTCTATGCTGCTTTCTGTATTTGTATGTTACTCACTAATCGTGATTGGTGATGTATTCAGGGTTCATTTGGTGAAATCATAAAAGCTCATTGGCGGGGAACCCCAGTGGCTGTCAAGCGTATACTACCATCCCTCTCAGATGATAGACTGGTCATGTAAGATCAATTACAATGCTTCAATCTTATGATTACTTGAGAATAGAAGTTTAACTTATTTGCTACTCTATGTGCCAGATCTGCAATCAGGTTTAAATAACATAGAGTATGGGGCAAATATCACCCAGCATGTATAACAAAGTCAGTCCACAATATTAAACTGCTCGTGAACAGAGAGATTAAAGAATTTGCTAAGATGCCTCATCCCACTATCACAAAGTATTTTAGCAATTGTATGACCTGTGTGCTATTCTATAATATTGGTTTGAGATTGACTTTTATATCAAATGAGCCAAACTAGAGTTTAAAGTCTCTGCTCAAATAGAAACGAATCAAGCTTGGTCGCAATATTATTTGACATGGAATATTATAAGTCGATCCAAGTTATAGATATGTAAAGGATACACATAGATCAAATTTCAAAGGCACAAAGGTAAATGTTAAATGTAACTAGCCAATGATTGAAGATATATATGTGCTAAAATAAATATGTTTGGGCTAAAAACTATCTTCCATTTGTGGATTAAGTTTAATGAGTAAAGCTATATTTTATTATAATTAATTCCAAGATTTGTGTTGATATTGGTTATTCTCCAGTAACTTAAAGGCTTTAAAGCGGACTTACATTCATTAATGAACAAATTAAGATTGAAATCAATATTGTATACTGATCAAGCTCACTTGTGTATAATTGAGTGGAGGTTAATCTTATTTACGAGTTAACTGCGCTTGGCTCGTGAACCCATGTCCATAGAAAAATGATTTGTGTTATTATGTATCACCCTTCTTCTATGCAATTAAAGCAGTTTATATTAATTGTCCTTTTCTCTAGTTTTCACAAATTTCATTTCCATTTTCAGTCAGGATTTCAGGCATGAAGTAGAGTTGCTGGTCAAACTTCGCCATCCCAATATAGTCCAGTTTCTCGGAGCCGTTACAGAAAGGAAACCCTTGATGTTAATTACAGAGTATCTAAGAGGGGTATGGATATATAGTTCCACTTATGTTCATGTTCTAGTTCTCTTTGTACATGATCTGAAATCCTAATGTTTTCCTCATAATAGGGTGACCTTCATCAGTATCTTAAGGAAAAAGGAGCCTTAAGTCCAGCAACAGCCATAAATTTTGCAATGGATATTGCAAGGTATCTTAAACTGTGCTTTCTCATCTCTTAATATTTGTCTCTGAATATAGGAGAGTAAGACATAGGTTTAGCCTTTTTTCTTTACATCAAAATACTTCAGTAACATTAATATCAAATACTATTAGGAGAACAGTGCTTGCATTCTTTCAAGGAAAAGAGAACATAGAAGGAATCAAAAGTATCTTCAAAAAGTCACTTAACTAACAATATTCTGTCACTATTGAAGACATGAAGATCCTTAGTTGTCTTATGTGTTTCTTCCTGCTGTTCTTGTATTTTGATTTTGTAAACTATCGGCAATTTACTTGGAATCTTGACATTTATCATTTTAATATGTTTTCAGCACCGCGTTTAGAATATTCTTATTTAGTGTTGTGATCCTCTTATCAACAGGGGAAATTTACTTGGAATCTTGACATTTATCATTTTAATATGTTTTCAGCACCGCGTTTAGAATATTCTTATTTAGTGTTGTGATCCTCTTATCAACAGGGGAATGGCCTGCCTCCATAACGAACCAAACGTCATTATTCACCGAGATCTGAAACCCAGGTTAGTATATACTTTTCTTACACTTTGGAGCCCAGAAAATTTATTCAGGAATTTCATGATGTAAGTAATTATGAAACCATCACTTTTTACATAATTTATATGAATCAGGAATGTTCTTCTAGTAAACTCAAGTGCAGACCATCTAAAAGTAGGAGATTTTGGTTTAAGCAAGCTGATAAAAACTCATCATGCTCATGATGTGTACAAACTGACTGGCGAGACAGGAAGCTGTGAGTACCTATCACCTAGATTAGTTAAATAATTTGTGATTATGACTCCATCAATAACGTTTTACTTTTTGCATATTTCTTAACCACATGCCAGATCGGTATATGGCTCCCGAGGTATTCAAGCATCGTAAATATGATAAGAAGGTTGATGTGTTCTCCTTCGGCATGATACTTTATGAGGTAGCCTCCATTTTATTGGCTTGTTGTTGTGTTACTTGTTTAAAATTTGACACATTGTTTGTTAAATTGATTCAGATGATTGAGGGTGAACCGCCACTAGCAAGCTATGAGGCATATGAAGCTGCAAAATACGCTGCAGAAGGACATAGACCTATATTTAGAGCCAAAGGATACACCCCTGAACTCAAAGAGTGAGATTTTCATTTAATTGAATGAGGAACGTATCTTCTATCACCAAAACCTATGATTTCACTAAATTATTTGTGTCTGATTCTAGGCTGATCGAGGAATGTTGGGCAGCTGATATGAAGCAGAGGCCTACTTTCTTGGAGATACTCAAGAGGCTCGAGAAAATAAAAGAGCGTCCTCCAACTGAGCATCACTGGAACTTGTTTTCTTGATCACATGGATATGGTATAACATGATTTACTTTCTTCTCCTTCAACTCAAATACTGTGTTTCTCGTTCTCACACGCTTTTTCATCTGTACAGGATTTTTTTGTAAAGGATGTAATCATTGGCTGATATCTAATTCGTTACAAACTCTTGGTTATTAGGTTGTGAACATCCTCATCGAGGCCTCAGGCCAATTCAACATCATCCAGACATGTCTGTTGACAAACATCACTGTATTGCTGTTCTCATAATAAGTGAGCTTCATTCTATCAATATGTATTAATTTTACTTTTTTGCAGTCTTCTGCACTCTGATGTCAACTTTTGAGTTTTGCTATGTGTAGATTACCTAACAATTATATAGTTTCATAAGCTATGTGACCTTTTGTAAATTCGTGATTTATAGTGCAGAAACAAATTTGAATTATGTATGTCTGAACATTTATTCAAGTATACAGCTTGGTTCGCTTGAAACCGATACAGGTTGTGATTTGTGACCACCATATGCTTTTGGCACAAGGCATTGATCGAGCGACATTCTTCATTGTAAGACTATTTACACCGGATGCTATTTACACTAAATGCACCCCGTGAATCGCCATCGATGTAAAAAACAAGCAACATGTAGAAAATACTAACTTTAACTTTAAACAGAGCTGTCAACAAGAATAATAAGTTGTCAACACGACTAAATAAGTTGTCAACCCAACTAAATAAATTGTTTAAACGACTAATAAACGGTCAACAACATACCACACGAGTAATATTACAAAATTGTCAACATTCTCAACACTTTACAAAACTTGTCAACACCACTAAATTACATTGTCAAAAAAATAATTGTCAACACATTAATTTTTTTTACACACTAAAACAAACTGCATTGTCCCTCCATAATCCTTGTCAACACTGTCAAATTTTTTTGTCAACAGTCCCTGCATAATAATCAAATCCTTGTTTTTAACCAAAGACACTGAAATCAAAACTTTACTAATCAAAACTCTACTAGAGCCTAATTCATTGAATTAATACTTCGGTGTGCTCAAAGAACACTTGATTTCTGCTCAATGAACAGAAATTTGGTTCACAACTGAATTGAGTAGTAATAAGCAAGAAGCTAGAAAATTAATAGGGAGTAACATATAGAGTAGTAGTTCTGATGATTGAGCGAGAAAGATCAATGCACACAAGAAATTTCACTCAGACAATAGAAGAGGAAGAAAGACTCAGAAACTGGAAAATTAACATTGAAAGATAATTTGGGAAGGAGGCTGAGTTCAGTACATATAGAAGCAACAGAATCGGTTATGCTGACATCAGCAAGGATAATACTAACTAACAGCATAACAGAATACATAAAACAGTAGCATAACAGCTTTATTACAAAGGCTATTAACATTCCCTCTCAAGCTGTAGTTGTAAACAGGTAGACAACTCCAAGCTTGATCAGGTTCCTGGTGTATTGTTCATTTGTGACAGCTTTGGTGAAGATATCAGCTGGTTGAGCATATGTAGATATGTAACTAAGAGCAATCTCTTTGTTAAGGACTTTGTCCCTCACCAGATGACAATCAGCTTCTATGTGCTTGGTTCTTTCGTGAAAAACAGGGTTCCTAGCAATATGTATAGCAGCTTGATTGTCACTGTACATCTCTACAGGACCTAGTGTGACTCCTAGATCTTTGAGTAACTTGTTCAGCCAAGTCACTTCACATGAGGTCATAGCCATGGCTCTATACTCAGATTCAGCTGTAGATGATGCTACATATCCTTGCTTCTTAGTTCTCCATGAGATAAGTGAAGATCCTAACACAATGCAGAAACCTGTGAGAGATTTTCTTGTCATGGCACAACTCTGGAAATCTGCATCATAGAAGGCTTTGAGTTTTAACTCTGAGTTACTTGACAGAAGCAATCCTTGTCCTGGAGCATTTTTGATATATCTAAGTACTCTTTTAGCAGCTTTCCAGTGATCATCACTGGGATTATGCATAAACTGACTTAGAACTTGTACAGAGTAGCAAATGTCAGGTCTGGTGATAGTTAGATAGATCAACTTTCCTACTAGCTTCCTGTATGCCACTGGATCAACTTCATTCCTGGTTCCTTTCAAAGTCATCTTTTCTCGAGCATCAAAAGGAGTGACAACAGGTTTAGCTTCAGTCATTCCTGCCTCATCAAGAAGTTCTAGAGCATATTTTCTTTGATTTAGGTGGAAGCCTTCTTTGGTTCTATCTACCTCTATTCCAAGGAAATATCTGAGTTCTCCCAAGTCTTTCATGGAAAGTTCTTGCACAGATGCTCCTTGAGTTTCTGTATTTCCTCTTTGCAATCTCCTGTGATTAGCATATCATCAACATAGACTAAAAGAGCAGTGTAAGTTTTTCCTGATTCTTTATAGAACAAAGAGTAGTCTGCCTTTGACTGAATGAATCCAGCTTTCTTTACAACTTGAGCAAACTTTGCAAACCATTGTCTTGGTGCCTGCTTCAAGCCATATAAAGATTTTACCAATTTGCACACAGTAGTGGATTTTTCTGTCTTAGTGTCCACTTGATGCTTGGAGTCTTCTGTATTTGATTCCCTCTGAGTCCTAGCATCATAGTCTTTTAGGAACTCATAAGCAGGTGGCAGTTCCATATAGACATCCTCCTCTAGTTCTCCATGTAGAAAGGCATTTGTGACATCCATTTGACTCACTGTCCATCCTTTGATAGCAGCAACAACAAGGAGAGTTCTTACTGAGATCATTTTTGCCACTGGAGCAAATGTTTCAGCATAATCAATTCCCTCTATTTGAGAGAAACCCCGAGCCACCAGTCTTGCCTTGTGTCTATCTAAGCTCCCATCAGCCTTGAGCTTTGTTTTGAACAACCACTTGCAGGACACCACAGCTTGATTGTGAGGCCTAGGAACAAGTCTCCAAGTGTGATTGTTTTCAAGTGCCTACAACTCAGTTAACATAGCTTGACACCAAGGTGCAAGTTGCAATGCTTCTTTAATAGATTTAGGTTCAGACAGTGCTACCACATTGTTAATAAAGGCTTTATAAGCAGCGAAACATTTATCATAAGCCATGAAACAATGCATAGGATAGGGAGAGGTCTTACCTTTAGAAGAAGATGATGCATCAGCAGGGAGTTGGTGTGCTATACACACATAGTCTTGCAATCTGGAGGGTGGTCTAGATATTCTGGTAGATTGTCTGATGGGTGGAAGAGATGGTATAGAGGATAGATCTTGAGGAACATGATCAAAGATAGCAGGTACTGGTGTGGGAGAGTAATCTGCTAGAGATTCAGTATTTGTAGGAGGATTTAATGGACTAACTTCAGGATCTGAAATAATCTCAATAGGTTGAAAAAGAGGTAATGAAGTAGTCAGAAGATCATCCTCTATATATTCAGTGGTGTCAACAGGAGTTTGAAGTTCAGTTGTCTGAGATAGAGGATTTGCATAAGGAAAACAAGATTCCATGAAATGTACATCACGAGTAACAAGAGATTTGTGAGTTTTAATATTGTAAACTTTGTAACCTTTGAACCCAGAGGGATAACCAAGAAATATACAAGGGTCAGCCTTAGGGTCAAATTTCTTTCTAGCTATAGTAGAAGTTGAGATATAGCAAAGGCAACCAAAAACTCTCAGAGATGAGTAGTCTGGTTTTTTGTTGAACATTAGTTCATAAGGAGATTTTTGGTGAAGAATTTTTGAAGGTAATCTGTTAATGAGGTAAGTGGCAGTCAACACACAGTCCCCCCAAAACTTTATAGGTAATGATGAATGAAACCTCAGTTTTGTCTATACTATCTCATATCTGAATATACCTATGTTTTCTCTCTACCCTCCCATTTTGTTGTGGAGTGGCAGTACAAGAGCTTTCATGAATAATTCCTTTTGTGGAGAAGAAAGAGATAGTTTTTGAATTGAAGAATTCAGTACCTTGATCTGTTCTAACAGTTTTGACTTTAGTAGAGAATTGAGTTTCTACTTGACTGATGAAGTGCCTAAGATGAGCACTAGTTTCAGTTTTGGATTTCATCAAGTAAGCCCTCACACTTCTGCTATGATCATCCACTATAGTGAGAAAGAATTTATGACCATTAAGAGTAGGTGTGTCATATGGTCCCCAAAGATCACAATGTAAAAGCTCAAATAGATTGTTAGCATGTGATGTACTAAGAGAAAATGAGTTTCTGCATTGCTTAGCAAGAGGACAAACAGAACAATGCAAGTCCATTGATTTATTTATATCACAAGAAATTGAGGTAACATGAGACAATTTCTCAATAGGTGCATGTCCTAATCTCAGATGCCAGAGTACATTTTTGTCCTTACACAAAGTTTGACTAGGAAGAAACATAGGTAGAGTTGGAGATGTAGCACAAAAGGTGTCATACAGTTTTGTGTTTTCCAAGGATTCCAACTCAGATTCAGATATGAGATAGTATAGTCCCCCAAGCTCCTTACCAGCTGCAATCACCTTCTTCCTGGTTTGATCCTGGATAATAAGGTGAGTAGGTGTAAGAAATATGAAGCAGTTTGTATCCTTTATGAGACGGCTTAGAGAAATAAGATTGAACTTAAAATTTTGGACATATAAAGCATTCTGTAGAGTAAGAGTAGTGGAAAGTTTTATTGAACCAGTGTGAGAAATAGGACAGATATTACCATTTGGTAGATGAATAGATGTAGGTTTTGTGATTGGCTTATGATTAGCAAAGAAGTTTATGTCACAGGACATATGATCTGTAGCACCACTGTCTAAAATCCATAGTGTAGAATGAGAAGCATTACAACAAAGCAACTTACCTGCCAGTAGTGCCTCAGATAGGTTACCTTTCTGTTGCTCCATGAATTTCAGAAAGGCCCCCATGAGTTGTTGATTATCTTCAGACAATTGTTGACTGGCATTTGCTTTGTGTCCTGTATAATCTTTGCTCCTTGGTTTACCAGAATTCTGAGGTTTATATTTGCTCTTGGAATGCCAGCTTGGATAGCCAATGATTTCCCAACACTTCTCAGCAGGATGATTTCCCTTACAGTGTTCACACTCTCTCTTGGGTCTATCATAAGGCTTCTTTGCAACAAGAGCAGTAGCCTCAGATTTTATGCCAACATCAGTGATTTTCTTACTCAGTTCATCTTGCAACAATAAAGAATGAACATGGCTGGCAGAAGGCATAGGAGTTGACAGCAAGAATTGCCTTCTTGGGGCATCAAATTGCTCCCCCAATCCCATCAGAAACTTCATGAGCTTGTCTTCATTATCTGCAGATTCAAGCTGAGCATTCAAGTTACAATCACACTTTCCACAACTACATCTAGGAGGATTAGTCAATCCACATAATTGTTGCCAGAATCCCTTCAACTTAGTAAAGTATTCAGTGACAGTCATACTCCCTTGATGACAATCTTGAATTTCCTTCTTGAGTTGAAATATCAGAGGCCCATTTCTTTGGCCATAGCTTTCTTCCAGGTCGCACCACATCTCCCTGGCTGTATCAAATTCATCCAATGTAGCATAGATGTTCTTGGATACAGTATTAAGAATCCAGCCACTAACCATATTATCACACCTAAGCCATTGAGAAGCATTTTCATCAGTTCTAGGTATAGAACCATCCACTAATCCTACCTTGTTTTTTACAGATAGGGCTTTCAAGAATGCTTTTCACCATCTCCTATAATTCTCACCATCCAGTTGAATTGTAGTAAGAAGCATACCAGAATTGTCAGAAGGATGAATGAACAAGGGATTTTGTAGATCAACAGAGGTGATGTACTCCCTTCTTCTCTCAGCGCGCTCTTCTGGTGTGGAACCCATGGAAGCAGCTCTGAAAGTCGACAGCAATCAATCTCGCAACTTCAACTCGAGTACAAACACCAGATCAACACTGCAAGATAGGATCGAAATTGTAGAACAATTTCAATCAGAGATTCGAATCAAGAATCCATAAATCAGATAAGAGAAATCTGATGGATCTTGAGACAGAAGACAGTGCGATTCAAAAACGCATAGAAGAAAGATCAATCCACTCAATCCGCAGCTCTGATACCATGATGATTGAGCGAGAAAGATCAATGCACACAAGAAATTTCACTCAGACAATAGAAGAGGAAGAAAGACTCACAAACTGGAAAATTAACATTGAAAGATAATTTGGGAAGGAGGCTGAGTTCAGTACATATAGAAGCAACAGAATCGGTTATGCTGACATCGGCAAGGCTAATACTAACTAACAGCATAACAGAATACATAAAACAGTAGCATAACAGCTTTATTACAAAGGCTATTAACAAGTTCATCATATATACAGAGTACTTATGATTGGTACAAGTAAGTGAAGTAAGTATATAGAATTAAAGAATGGCATTCAAATCAAACCAGATTTGCTTGAAAACTTGGATGATAATATGATGATACTCAGCCTAATTAAGTGTCAAATAGCAGCAACTCCTCCAAATCCTTGGCACCACGTCCCACACTCTTCCTCCTCCCACCATTACTCTCCACCTGTACGTCCAATCCAATTCAGACTCAACACTAAAAACTCAATTCATAAACAAGCAATTGATGTTATTATATACGTACTCGTTTAGATAATCTAGGGCAGTTGATCCGGATCCGGACCCGAGGAGATCCGGAAGAAGTTGAGATTATGCGAACATGGCTCTTTTTCTGTTTTCTATTGCTTATTTCTTCTTCTTCTTCTTCTTGTTGTTGTTCCTCTGCAGCACCAATCTCCCTTACCAATTCACTGAACTTCTTGTGGTGAGCTTTGATAGGAGGAAGGTGAAGACCAGTAGGACAATATCATCATCAGCTCCTACAAGAGAATTGGAGCTGCAGTTGCAAGAAGTGGTGGACTAGGCTAACAAAAAATATTGCCAATGCAAGTATGCAACAATGAATACACTTAAATAAAAAAAAATCATTGGGACATTATATCAAACAGTTTGGAGGCAAGATGTTAAAAGCGTTCTTTGTCCGTCTTCTAGATTGCTATTGTCTTACTCTTCAACAATTTGCACTAGAAAATCAACAACTCATCAAGGCCTAGACCGAAACTTGTTAGCCTCAAGGAACCAAACCTGATGTTGACAACTTATATTCACTACGATTGGGCATTGACGGAAGACGGGAGACGGGGACGTCGACTCCAAAGGAAGACAGAGGAGGAGATACAAGAGCCCGGAGATGACCGCTTCCCTGTTTCCGATCCCGTCGACTCCGTATCTCTGTTTCCGACCCCGTCAATGGCAGATCTCAACTTCTCTGTGCATCCACTATGTGTCGGTGACGCTGCACCGCTTCCCTCTCCAGCAACCTGAAGGTCATGAGCACGCCGGAGGAGACGTCGGTTGTCGGTTGGTGACGACGACAAGGTGTTGGTGGTGGAGATCGACAAAGATGGGCGGAGCTTGTTCTCGGAGCGGCTAAACTGAAGCTAAAAAGTGAATGGGGGAGAAGTGAATGGGGGGAGCGGGAGACTGAGGCGCCTGTTTATAGGCAGGTATTTTGTTAATGTTTAGTTAGGGAGTGTAGTTGTTACAAGTATAGTTCCTAATAGGGCATTGAGCACAAATCCTTCGAGATCCTTCTCCGATTTTTACACCGTTTTTCTTAATAATATTGAGCCTGTTTTAACACTACTTACAAACTAGCTTTATTCCCACGAACTAGCTTTATTCCCACGCCATGCGCGTCTATTATATAAATAAAAGTATGTATTATATAATTATATTTATTTTAATTGATTTTAAATCAATATTATATAAATAAAAGAAGTTTTAATTGATTTATAATCTTTTATATTAATATATTTTAAATAAAGAAATGATATCAACAGATTTAAGATAGTGATCTTTGTATATATTTTAGGATAATGATCTTTGTATATATAATCTTGATTGGATTCAAATAAGAAAATGGTATCATTAGAATTAGGTTAATTATTTTTTAAATTCATATATTTATTTATTTAAAAAAAAAATTACATGTAGTTTAATGACATAATAATTTATTAATGAGCAGATGACATGTTATGACTTATTAATGGGTATAATATTTTGATTTAGTAATTATATAGAGATTATTACTGGACGGTGTGACAGTGTAGCCACCGTCCAGTAGTGTTTAGATTTTAGGTTCAACAACAAAATTAAGGGGACCATACAAGACCCCCGTTTAAAAATTGAAGTTCAGGTTCCCTGAAAAATATTGTATATAAATATTGAAAATATATTTTAGAACCTCTGTGATATCAAGATATTGTACTTTTCTACAGTCCTCTGATCAGGGAATTGTCCCTTGAATTTGAATAAGCAAAAGAGGGACATTGAAAGTTTTAGATTGAAATCAGAGCAACTTCTTCCTCTCAAAAAAGTGCTTCAAGTGCCAAAACTGCAAGCCAGCAACAGACATGCAGACGAAGAGGGAAGTGAAGCTGAACCAGAACATTTTTGAGTTAGTTGACATGTTAAGCTCCTGCATTTCTTGTTCCCTGGAAGTAACACATCTTTATGTTAGTTTCATCATCTATGAACTAAAACAAAAGGATGATGGATTGATGGGAGAAAGGGATCAATTGCTTGGGGAAGATAGACTCACCTGTCACGAAGGTAAAACATTTCATCATGGATGGAACTCACAGTATCCATCAGCTTCTTCAACTCCATTTCCATAGCCTAGCAACAGATAGAAAACTATTACAAAATTTGACATTTTGCAAGGTGAAAATCATCACATAAAAGCACAATGTGTCAATCTCGAATTGTCAATGAAGAATTTCACAAGTGAACAAAGGACCACAACAAGACTACAAGTCAAAGGAATTTCACATCAAGCTGTACAAATTAATTTAGGCCAAGGAATTTCATATTATGAATGCCTGTCAATGCTGGCTCAAGTGTTAACCTAGAAAACAGAAATTTATGGGAATCAACAGTTGCAAACTTTTCATCAGTGTGAGATTAGTGTCAATGAAAAGTGCAGAATCTGTGGACTGACCCCACCACCAAAAACAAAATAGCAGCTGATAAATTTTCATTGAGATGAGAATGTAAGTCAGAAAGAGATTTGGCAAGGAAAAGACACGACTTACATCAACGGATCCTTTCTTAGCGACAGCATTCCAATTCTTAGCAGAAACACCAGTTTTCCAATCAAAATCAACGGTCAACGTGACCGGAGGTTTATGATCCTCCGCCCAGATACAAGTCATGAAATCTCCCGATTCCATTGACGTGAACGCGAACTGCCCCGTTTCCACTTTCTCTGCTTGATGGTAGCTAGTCCCTTGAGGAGTCGTAACCTAAAATCCGCAATTTCCAACAGCCAAATCAAACCAAGCTAAGTTTACGATCAAGCAAAACAAAATCAAAGTAGAAGGGGGCTTACCCTGACGGTGATCTTGTGAGTATCGGGCAACGGGGAGCCGTCGTGGGGGTTAACAACGTGGTATTTTCCAACAGTCATGGCATTGATTTTGATTTCCTCTGCTATACATTTTGTGTGGCCTGATTGAAGATCGAACTGCAAAGCGTGACAGGAACCGAACAGAAACCCTAGAATCACAAGAGGAAGGAGGATGAGAGTTGGAGATAAGTGGATCATGGTACGACTTTGCGACAATGCTGGGATGAGGAGAGAGATCGTGCGTGATGCTGGATTTCTGACTTTACGATGCAAGTTGGTATGCTAGTATGGTATGTTGGTATGGGAGTTTAGAGGAAGAGAGGTGAGAAAGATTTGACATTGGAATTTCCATGTTTGGGGTCGTGACGATCACTTTCTACGTGGCGCGCTTTTATTGGATAAAGTAATTCACCTAGAGAAAGAGAAGAGAATTTTACGAGCCCAATTCATAAGGATCGAAGAGTAATTTCTAACTTTACTCCGTTGGATGTAAGGAAACTAGACCTGGCAATCGGATCATTCGGTTCGGATTCGGTTCGGATAATTCGGTTCGGATTCGTTCGGACCAGTTTTCAATTCGGATTGTAGTCGGTCCGGATCGGATTCGGATCGGACCGGATATTGTTCGGGCTCATCTAGTTCGGATTCGGATTCGGTTCGGATAAAGGTAGTTCGGATAAATTCATATTCGGATATTATTCGGATTGAGACCATTCGGATTGAATAATTCCGGATTCGGGTTCGGTTCGGATAAAACTAGTTCGGATATTATTCGGATCGATACCATTCGGATGGATTTGTTTCGGTTTTTGTTCGGATTTGAGTTTAGTTTAGAAGAATGGACTATTATACTTAGGCAGTTTCTAATCGTATATATAAATATCTAATATTCTTTTTGGTAAAGCGTTTTTAAAAAAAATACATTAGTGCCGAAAAAGAAGACTCAAATTCAATTTTTTTGGTAGAGAGTTGCCTCATTTGTGGCAAGGAAAGAAGAAGACCCAAATTTAATTTTTTTAAAGGAGCTGTCACGTGGCAGCCCCTGATTGGTGAAGTAGGTATATTTATTTGATTATGTTTTATAATTGTTATTCACTTAAACGTTTATAACTTAAAATTTAATAATGATAAAAATAAATAAAAAATACCAATGATTTTATTATTTCGAGATCTATAAATAGAGACCAATATTGGTTAAAAAAAATATTTGGAGCCTCCTACTTAAAAAATACCAACTTAAAATTTAATAATGTTAAATTGTGAATTTAATCGTTTTCATCATTTTATCGAGATCCGAGTGTCGGATTGAGTCAATCTCTTCACATATTATCAACATAGTTCCAATACGAATCAAAATATATAAAAACAAATTAACAAAAAACGAGTCTCGGTTATAGGAATAGCTTATTTTCAACTATTTTAATCGAACTCCATTGATTATCGTTAGAACTATTCAATGATATCGTCGCATCTCGAGATCAGAGTGTCTGATCGAATCGATCTCTTCACATATTATCAATATAATTCTAATACGAATCAAAATCATTTGGGCTATTTGGGCTAATTGGGCCTCATTGGCCCATTTTGTCTCGTTTTCATCGTTTTATTGAGATCCGAATGTCGGATCGAGTCGATCTCTTCACATATTATCAATATAATTCCAATACGAATCAAAATATATAAAAAAATTAACAAAAAACGAGGATCGGTTATCAGAATAGCACATTTCCAACTATTTTTATCGAACTTCATTGTTTATCGCTAGAACTATTCAATGATATCGTCGGATCTCGAGATCCGAGTGTCCGATCGAATTGACCTCTTCACATATTATCTATATAATTCCAATACGAATCAAAATCATTTGGGTCACTTGGGTCAATTGGGCCATTTGGGCTAAGTGGGCCTCATTGGCCCATTTGGCCCATTTTGCCTCGTTTTCATCGTTTTATCGAGATTCGAGTGTCGGATCGAGTCGATCTCTTCACATATTATTAATATAATTCCAATACGAACCAAAATATATAAAAAGTTTCAACGAAAAGAGAGTCTCGGTTATCGGACTAGCTCATTTCCAACTATTTTCATCGAGCTTCATTGATTATCGCTACAACTATTCAATAATATCGTCGGATCTCGAGATCTGATTGTCGGATCGAGTCGATCTCTTCACATATTATCTATATAATTCCAATACGAATCAAAATCATTTGGGTCACTTGGGCCAATTGGGCCGTTTGGGGTAATTGGGCCTATTGGGCCTCATTGGCCCATTTTGCCTCGTTTTCATCGTTTTATCGAGATACGACCGTCAGATCGAGTCGATATCTTCACATATTATCAATATAATTCCAATAAGAGTCAAAAAATATAAAAAGTTTCAACGAAAAACGAGTGTCGGTTATCGGACTAGCTCATTTCCAACTATTTTCATCGAGCTTCGTTGATTATCGCTACAACTATTCAATAATATCGTCGGATCGAGTCGGTCTCTTCATATATTATTAATATAATTCCAATACGAACCAAAATATATAAAATGTTTCAACAAAAAGAGAGTCTCGGACATCGGACTAGCTCATTTCCAACTATTTTCATCAAGCTTCATTGATTATCGCTACAACTATTCAATGATATCGTCGGATCTCGAGATCCGAGTGTCGGATCGAGTCGATCTCTTCACATATTATCTATATAATTCCAATACGAATCAAAATCATTTGGGTCACTTGGGCCAATTGGGCCGTTTGGGGTAATTGGGCCTATTGGGCCTCATTGGCCCATTTTGCCTCGTTTTCATCGTTTTATCGAGATACGACCGTCAGATCGAGTCGATATCTTCACATATTATCAATATAATTCCAATAAGAGTCAAAAAATATAAAAAGTTTCAACGAAAAACGAGTGTCGGTTATCGGACTAGCTCATTTCCAACTATTTTCATCGAGCTTCGTTGATTATCGCTACAACTATTCAATAATATCGTCGGATCGAGTCGGTCTCTTCATATATTATTAATATAATTCCAATACGAACCAAAATATATAAAATGTTTCAACAAAAAGAGAGTCTCGGACATCGGACTAGCTCATTTCCAACTATTTTCATCAAGCTTCATTGATTATCGCTACAACTATTCAATGATATCGTCGGATCTCGAGATCCGAGTGTCGGATCGAGTCGATCTCTTCACATATTATCTATATAATTCCAATACGAATCAAAATCATTTGGGTCACTTGGGCCAATTGGGCCGTTTGGGGTAATTGGGCCTATTGGGCCTCATTGGCCCATTTTGCCTCGTTTTCATCGTTTTATCGAGATACGACCGTCAGATCGAGTCGATATCTTCACATATTATCAATATAATTCCAATAAGAGTCAAAAAATATAAAAAGTTTCAACGAAAAACGAGTGTCAGTTATCGGACTAGCTCATTTCCAACTATTTTCATCGAGCTTCGTTGATTATCGCTACAACTATTCAATAATATCGTCGGATCGAGTCGGTCTCTTCATATATTATTAATATAATTCCAATACGAACCAAAATATATAAAATGTTTCAACAAAAAGAGAGTCTCGGACATCGGACTAGCTCATTTCCAACTATTTTCATCAAGCTTCATTGATTATCGCTACAACTATTCAATGATATCGTCGGATCTCGAGATCCGAGTGTCGGATCGAGTCGATCTCTTCACATATTATCTATATAATTCCAATACGAATCAAAATCATTTGGGTCACTTGGGCCAATTGGGCCGTTTGGGGTAATTGGGCCTATTGGGCCTCATTGGCCCATTTTGCCTCGTTTTCATCGTTTTATCGAGATACGACCGTCAGATCGAGTCGATATCTTCACATATTATCAATATAATTCCAATAAGAGTCAAAAAATATAAAAAGTTTCAACGAAAAACGAGTGTCGGTTATCGGACTAGCTCATTTCCAACTATTTTCATCGAGCTTCGTTGATTATCGCTCATTTCCAACTATTTCCATCGAGCTTCATTGGTCAGCTTATCCTGATCCCCCATACCCCGATTCCGCGGGACATATGGGTAGATGTTGTTGTTGTTGTAATTAGCAATTAAATTGTTTTATACTCATATTAGACTCTCACTTCATTTTTAATTATCTAAGAAAAACATGGTCGTGTTTGATCTTGTTTTATTCGTCTCGTTAAGTACTTTAACATTATATATTTTTTATAATTTTCAACAAAATGTAATTAAAAATATTTATGATAAAAAACGTGCATCGGTATTCGTGTTCAGTTAAAACAGGACAAATAAAATGGAACGGGAGTAATAAGTCTAGTACGTACAGAACTTAAAGAAATGAAAAATATGTACAACCAAATTCATTTGGCTCCAATTCTAATTTTTCTGCCGCCACTTCCCAAAATTTTACCACCACTTTCCCAATTATGTAAACCCAATTCTCAAATCAACAATTCCAAACCTAACTTTTTCCCGCCACTTCCCAAAATTTTTTCTATTTTATTATGACAGCAGAACGAAGTGTATGTATTAATGTATTGTGAATGATATTTGATGGCGTTGCTCATTTTATTATTTTAGGATTGTTTTGAACAATTGCTTGTGAACTTCACCATTTTATTTAGATTAATTTTGGATCAAATTTACTTCGGATTATTTCGGATCAAGTGATTTATGGATCGGATAATTTCGGATCAAATTCACTTCGGATCGGATTCGGATCGGATAATTTATATTTCGGATTATTTCGGATCGGACTATTTTCGGTATAATGCATTTCGGATAATGTTCGGATCGGATTTGTCCGGATTAGTTCGGATTCGGGTCTTTTTCGGACTGTACATACTTCGGTTCGGTTTCGGTTCGGTTCGGATTTCGGTTCATGTTCGGATTATTCCGCCGCCATTTTTCGGATCAAAATTCGGACTCGGTTCGGATTTTATCGGTTCGGATTTCGGATTCGGATCAGTTTTGCCAGGTCTAAAGGAAACTAACATTTTCTAAACCCTAATCCAATTCCTTTTCCCCTTCCCTTATCTCCGACCTCTCCTTTCTAAATCTCCATAGTCTCATTTGGTTCTTCTTCCTCTCTTCTTTTCTCAGATCCCCTCTTCTTCTTCGTCTTCGATCCTTCCAAACTCCCCCCTGTCGAATTCGATGCCCAAACCAAAGCTCCTTCTCCTTCTGATTACAGAAGCAACGTAGATCTGCGGGAGGCACTCGGCGTGTAGATCTGCAACGCTAGATCTCATAATATGAAGTTTTACTCGAATAGTCACAACGTCTATTTCATGAGTTTGTTCCTAGCTCATTTATAAATGAAGAAATGGATCTTCAATCATATTACTCCCATTAATGCTTACTGATGACAATATATATTTGGTTGTCTAGGTTCGAAAGTTTGTTGATGACAATACGTATTGTTGTTCATGTTCGAAAGTTGAATTTTCTTGTTTTTCAATGAACTGTCATTGATGACAGTTTGTTTTCCAAATTGTAATTTGTTTTCAACTTTCATCAATGACTTTCAAAGATTAAAATTTATGACACTTTAATATTGTTGATGGCAATATAATTTGACATTAAATATGGATTTTTTTATTCATTTAGTGATGATGACGATATTTTATTTTAGACGACGACAATATTAAAAGTCGGATGACAAAAAATGTAATCAAATGTGATGAAGAATGTCATTAACGTAAATTATCATCATCATAAAATATCAACCAAAATTGTCATCATACAAATTACTATCATCAATGACATCAAATTACTGTCGACATACAAATTACTGTCATCAACGAAAATGATTGTCATCAACGAAAATGATTGTCATCAACGAAAATGATTGTCATCATTGAAAATTACTATGTCATCAACCCAAACTGTCATCAGACCAAAAAAAAAAACGAAACTGTCATTAACCCAAAAGGTTAGTTATCACAATAGAAATTTTTAGGATTAAGAAATACAATTCAAAGTGAAAGGATGGTTACTTACCTAAATTTGGGGAAGAGGTCCGTTTTCAAGCCCATTGAAAAAGATCGATATTTAAGTGAAGTAATTGTGCCCAAAAACAAATAGAAAAGACTGTAGGTTTCTACACACACGCTTTCTCCCAAAGCTGCAACTCCGCCTCTCCGGTCCGACAAACATTGATCTCAGCGACACCTACCGTCTCCGGTCTCCTACCTTCCGGCTCCACCTCGGTCTCGACACGTTATTTCCATTCACTCCGTCTAACCCGTCGCAAGCCTCTTCAGAATCGATGCGTCTTGCTCCGAAATTTGAGTCGGTCATTTACTGTCTCTGCTTCGAGCTCCTCTAGTCTGTGTAATGCCATTTACCTCTTCAGAGTCGGTGTAGTCTTGAATTATTGAATCGTCGAGTTTCGTGAATTACAGAAGAAAGTTTTGCTCCGGTATCAAATCGTGTCCCTTAGGATAATGAGTTTAAGGTAACTAATTAGTGAGCATCTCTTCTAGAAACGTTTTACCCAACTGATGTCCAACTTTACTGTAGCATTTCATTAGCGAACACCCTTAAATAAAGTTAGGTTGTTTCTCAACTTTACTGTAACGTCTGTTAGTTTGTTCGATCTTGACACCTCAAAAATATTTGTAGCTTGTTTCTCAACCTGTTGAAGCATTTGACAGTTTCAACAAATTGTTTCACAGTTTTATCTAGTGTGTTAGCACTTTAATTTAATATGTTAACAATTTTTTAACTGTGTTGGTAGTTTCGTTAAGTGTGTTAACAATTTTATTTAAAATGTGTTGATAGCTGTTTTTTAGAGTGTTCACAGTTTTATTTAATTTGTTGACAGTTTTTTATCGTGTTGAATTTTTTTAATTAGTGTGTTGACAATTTTATTTAGTTTGTGCTGACAATTTATTCGATATGTTGCCAATTTTTGTAATGGCGTTGACAATTTATTTAGTGTGTGTTGATAGTTTTATTACGTGTGTTGACAGTTTTTTAATAGTGTTGACAATTTTATTTAGCGTGTTGCCATTTTCTTTACCGTGTTAACAATTTTATTAGTGTGTTGATAATTTTATTTAGTGTGTTGACATCTTTCTTAAGTGTGTCGACAATTTTATTTAGTGTGTTGAAAGATTTATTTAATGTGTTGACAAATTTATTATTTTTGTCGACAATTTTTTAGTGTGTTGGCAGATTATTATTGGTGTTGACACTACATTTGTGTTGTAGATAATTATATTTAGTGTGTTGTTGACAGTTTTATTTTGGTGTGTTGCCAATTTTTTTATTTAGTGCATTGACATTTTTGAACTAGTGTGATGACAATTTTAACTAGTGTGTTGACAAATTAATAGTGGTGTTGACAGATTATTAGTACTGTTAACACTTCATTTGTGCGTTGTTGACAATTTTATTTAGTGTGTTTACAGTTTCTTATTTATTGTGTTGAAAGTTTTATTTAGTGCATTGACATTTTTTTAACTTATTGTAGTGTGTTGACATTTTTAACATTTGTGTTGGCTCTTTTATTTAATGTGTTGACAGTTTTTTTATCAAGTGTGTTGTTAGTTTGTTTAATTTAATGTGTTGATAGTTCTTTTATTTCGTGTGCTGACAGTTTTTTTTATCTAGAGTGTTGACGGTTTTCTCGCTTGGGGGCAGCTCGGCGACACTTCCTCATAAGTGGATTCAGACAAAATTCAGCCAATTAAGGAAAGAGGAAACAGAAAAAAGGAATGAAAATGCTTCAAAAACCTAAAAAACTAAATCAATTTGTGATATGTACAAAAAAAACGTAACGGCTATATACACTCATTTTTTTGTCTATATACACTCAATACCCCATGCAGTTGCGACGCGTGGGCGTGGGTATGACCCACACATACACAATGCGTGGGCGTGGGTATGACCCACACATACACAACGCGTGTGCAAGACCATTTTATGGATATCCGAAACATTTAATCCACGGGTACGCAAAGCGTGTGCGTGGGTATAATTTTTTTTGTCAATCCCACGCTTCATATACGCGTAGGTCATAATCGAAAAAAAAAAACTTAAAATCAAGACCCACGCACTTGCGTTGCGTGGGCGTGCCTGTTTTGTTTGGTTTTAAGACCCACGCGTACGCGACGCGTGGGCGTGGGTGTTTCCGTTTTTTCCGATTTTTTTTTTGTAACCGACGCAATATCTTTTAAGGTAATAAATTTGAACGAAAGATTTTCAAAAGATTCTTTCCGGCGAATTTTGGAGAGTAAAATTTTAGTTTTGCAAGCATAAAACCTAAACCTATATTATTTTTATCTTCTATCCCAATTTGAACACACCATAAGAAAAACAATGTCAAATCAAGATGGAGAGTCATCGGTGCAAGGAGAATTGAGGTCAAACTATATTGATCCTAAGGAGGTAAAACTGCATGAAATTGTAGTATTTGTATTTATTGTATGGTTGTACTTAGTTTTGTAATCTAATAACGATGTGTCTATTTTCGAATAATAATGTTACTTTATCTAAATAACGATATTGTAAATAGATATGCACAAGAGACTACTCAGATGATTTTACTGTGGACTATGTGTGGGATTGCCCGAAGAAAATGTTCAATTGGGTTAGAGAATTTGGAAAAGAGTTGATGATGGTTATTGTTACTAAAAACTCAAATCCTAATAGAGTGATAATAGTATGTGAGAATTATGGTGTGTATAAGCTCAAGAATAATGTGGAAGGGAGGAGAACTCAAACAAAAAAGTGCAATTGTCGATTCATGGTGATTGGATATAGGTTGACCGTAGACAAGGTAACAAAAGCAGAAACATGGGGGGAGCTTGAAGTTGATTTCGGATACCACAACCATGCCCTTCCTACAAGTTTCCTTGGGCATGCATATGTTGGCAGAATGACCTCAGAACAAGAGAGACTGGTTAGGAGGTGGACCGAGATGGGAAACAAGGCAAGTTGGATTATTGCTGAGCTTAGAGACCGGTTTCCAGAAAATGTTACATCCTCCAAACAAATCAACAACTTTCGCCAGAAGATGCAATTTGAGGATCAGGGAGAATTAACCATAACGCAATGGACACTTAGATACCTAAAACAAGAGGGATACAAAGTGTATCACAGGAATGAGCGCCCTATTAATCAAGTGGATATCTTATTCTTTGCGAACCCAAAGACACTGCATCTGCTGAAGCTATTCCCTTATGTTGTTATTATTGATGGCACATACAAGACTAATAGGTATTGTTATTGTTTTACTAATCTTTTATACGATTCTTGTAGTAGTTATGCTATACTTGTAATAATATATATATATATATATACAGGTATGGCATGCCTTTGATTGAGATGGTTGGTTTTACTTCCACGGGACAGACATTCAACATTGCTTTTGCATTCACGAGGGGGAGGATATTTCATGTTTTATGCATAAAAAGGTCCACCAATAAGGTGAAACACAAATATATGCAACTTGTGTTGAACCATGACAAAACTGACAAGTTTGCATGGGGAGCCGGAGTTCTTGCACTCTTGTATCGCAATTTGGGAGAGGCGTCCCGAGCCCAGGCAGCTGGAATAGCAGGGTGTCTGAGACTGTTGCAGGTATGCTTTCTGATAGTTTAAGCATTAGATGTAGATGTATGATTTCGCATTGTTTTTCTAATTTCTGTAGTGTTGGATTTGGCGTTATTTCCCTCGCTTTGGAGGACCTCCGTCACTTAACCCAGAGAGGTTGAGAGATCCACGAGCAGCTGCTAGGGACGAGCCTGGACCCATTGGGAATCAAACTCATGATAGGCTTATTGAAATTAGACGCTTGCTAGACGAAATTTCGGTTGAGGAGGTATGGTTTTATTTCTATCTTCTGCTTGCCTTCTTTCCCTAATGATAGGATGAACATGCATAAGATACACATTTTGTTGAATAATGGTTGCTGAATTTTGTTGAGTTTATGGTTGCTGGATAATGTATCCATTTTGCTTGCTGAATTTATGGTTGCTGAATTTGCTGAGTTTAAGTTGCGAAATTTTGCTGAATAATGTGTTGGATAATGTTCTTTTGCGTAAACAAAATTTATTGTTGCTGAATTTGCTGAGTTTAGGTTGCGAAATTTTGCTGAATAATGTGTTGGATAATGTTCTATGGTTGTATGATGGTGGATGTTGCTCCCCCTCTTGTTGTATTATTTGCAGGTGCAGTGGATGCCTTGGAGGGAAGGTGATGGACTTTTAGAGGTCAATTTTAGGACTACTCATCGACTCTCTAGACTGGATGTGCGTGGTGAGGGTAGCGGTTGTGGGCGCGAGGAAGAGGATAGATCTGATCCACATTAGATTATGTAGTTTTATACTTTATGTCAGTATGTTATTTTGGATATAATACTTTATGATGATAGATTTTGTAGTTATATGACCTCCTAATCCTAAAACCAAATTGAGAATTTGGGGGTAAATACTTGTCCTAAAACCAAAGTTTGTTTCTGTTTCGTTTTTCAATTTGGCTGTATCAACCTGAGGACACCTCAGTAGCTCAGTTAATCATTCCGTCCAGGTGTAGGTTACCCTTATGCAGTTTGTTTCTGTTCATCATGAACATGACTCCAAGCTAAGCGCTATACAGTCACTTCTTATGTAAAAGCCTTTCCTTAATCTCGTTTACTAGATAATGAATTATATTCTGCACTTCAAAAGCATTATATAAACGTTCTCTTCAAAAGGATGTATAAAACCAACGTCAGGTACCCACGCACACGCAACGCGTGGGTGTGGGTATATTTTTGAAAACATCCATGCCCACGTGTTGCGTGTGCGTTGGTATATTTTAATATTTCCGAAATTGCCCTACGGGTACAGTTTAGGCAGACGTAATATTTTATCAAAATACCCACGCACACGCGTTGCGTGGGCGTGACTTTAATGGTCGGATATCTGTTTTAAACGTACGCCTACGCGTTTCGTGTGCGTGGGTACCTAGCCACCCCCACGCGTTGCGGGTGCGTGGGTATCTGAGTCTAAATAGACAAAAAAATGAGTGTATATAGCATCACCCAAAAAAAACTGGTATTTAAGTGTAGTAAGAAGCCCATATGTTGGAGGCTGATTAAAATATTATTGGTATATAAAAATATTTTTTTCCCTTTGTATATTATGGCAAAAATAACACTAAAATAACACTTAAATATAAGAGAATATTCGATATGTCGTCTAATATATATAAAAAAAACATAGTAATATGATATCTTGTTTGATTCGTCTCAACCAAAACTTTAACAATATCAAAATTTAATAATTTTTATTAATATATGTTTGGAGATATTAATATTACAAAAGGTGGATTGATAAATGCATTAAAACATGATGGGAAGAACAATATGGACGGAGGGAGTATATTGCGGACGTACGGAAATATCATATTTATTACTTTAACAAAGAATAGTCTATAAAATATACTTGAATGTCTATTAATATTGAATATTATTTTGATTAAGATGAGAAAGCAAAAAATCTCGACTAGTTGCGTCGATTACAAAACAAAGGAGGCAAATGGGAAAAAGAGATACTGCCATTAAAGGATAAGATCAGAGAAAGAGAAAAGAATGGAAAACTGTAATTTATTGATTAATTATGTTGTTAAATTTCTTACATATAGAAAAGTTGATAACCGAGTAACAAAATGGCCTAGTCATCATTGACTTGTTGACATGCCAACTGAATCAATCCTAACACTCACTTCAAGCTCGAGGATTTGATGAATGATACATTCCCAACTTGCCAAGAGAATGTTTTACTGAGGAGATGAGAGATTTTTGGTTAAAACATCATCCACTTGTTCGTGAGAAGGAACAAACTACAATTAGATATAACCTTCAATAACCTCGTCGTGAGTGAAATGCACATCACTTTTAATGTGCTTTGTCTTTTCATGAGAAGCAAGATTGGTAGCTATTTGAATTGCAGAACTGTTATTACAAGATAAAGAGACTGGTTTAAGAACAGAAATGTCAAGCTCCTGAAGAAAACAAACTAATCATATAATCTCAGGAGAAGCATGGGCTAAAGCTCTGTATTCTGCTTCAGATGAACTCCTGCTCATAGTAGAGTGCTTCTTTTATATCCAGCTGATACGAGAAAATCTCAAGAGAAGAAGCTAACCACTTGATGTTCTAGTAACTTGAAAAATTCCCCAATCTAAGTCTAAATAAGTAGTGAGCAAATGCTTATAAAATCCATTTAGAAGAATTCCTTGACCTATCACTGAGAAAGTGACCATCTTCATTGTTTGACTTTGTATTGTATGGCATTGGAGAGCACACAAAAGTAGCATTAGAGAAGCTAACATCATGCCTGCTGAGATGATTTAATGTCTCCAAATTAGAACCTGTTACCAACATATGATCAACATATATTTCAACCATAATAATATTTGTAAAAGACTTCTTTAGAAACAGATAGTAGTCATTTTTGGACTACTTGAAATTAAGTAAGAGTAGAGCTCTTATAATTATTAAACCATTGTCTTGAAGCTTTGTTAAGACCATAGAGAGACTTCCATAATTTCCAAACAAAATTTTCTAGATTAGGAACCCCTTCAGGAACTGTCATAAACACATCTTCTTTCAAATCACCATGAAGAAATACATTGTTTATTACCGATTGATATAATTTCCAATCTTCAGCGGGTGCAATTGAGATGATTGTCCTAATAGTAGTCATCTTGATCACAAGAGAAAATATTTCATTGAAAAACCCACTTACAACCTGTAATGTTTCATCAACCTTTAACTTGACACAAAAAACCCATTAACATCCCACTAGATAACCAAGTCCCAAGCATATTTTTTTTTTGAGGTAAAAGAGAGGCAACACTCTCAGAAGTTTTATTAATAATAACAAAATAGGCTAATTTTCCGTTAACCGGAGGGTAGCCAATCCCCACACATCATCCATCGATAAAGAAACTAAATTACTTGAAATTCTATCAAAGAAATGGAAACCTAAGTCTAACGAGTAAGCATAGTTTGCAAATCTGTATGCAAGACGATTGACCTCCATATACACGTGAGTAACCCGAACTATCCAATCCCTAATGATAATTTGATGACAAATAAGTACCAGGAAAGAAAGAGGGTGAGCATCTATCACCTTATTTATGAGAAATCCCACCACGAGCTCGGAATCTACCTCCACCACCACCTTCCTAAAGCCCAATTCCCACGTCATGTGCATCCCATAATAAAGCCCCCACAATTCCTCCATAGGCGCAGTGAAAATACCAATGTTGTGAGCAAACCCATCTTTCCATTCACCATCAACACCACGAATCACACCACCGGTCGTAGCAAGTCCCGAGATTCTTCTAGAAGCCCTCCACCTTTCTATAATCATCCACAATTTTCTTGACAAAGAGAAACTTATATAAAGTCGCTATAGCCCTGTTGAACACTCTCTCGTTTCTCCATTTCCAACCCCACCAGAGCACCATCGCAAAGACCACCGCCAATTACCCTACATGCCACGATCTTCCCCAGCCAAGTTCCAAAACATCCACTCATGAAGATTAAGTGAGAAGAAATCAACAAACATATTCAGATTCATCAACTCATTCCATACTTATTTATCAAAGGGAAATCTCTTAACACATGGAGCAGGCTCTCACTCTCTCTCTTACATCCTCCACACACATCACCGTCAACAAATTTGGGTCTAAATCTCTCGTAATTAGTCATGATCCTCTGCAACGACACCAACCACAAAAATGTCTTCACTCTTTCCGGCACCCACACCGCCATATTTGCCGAAAGAAGCCACCGCACTATTGCCCAAGACCCTCCTCCATATTCAACAAAGATTATGTTGAACTTACTTTCCGTATTGACTACTGTAGGACCTGTATTTCGCAGAATAATAATCTGTAAAGAATTAAAACGAAGAACAGAATTAAGAAAGAATTTTACTGAATCGTTCTTGACGAAACTGTTGCGTAGAGTCGAGATTAGATCTCTTTCCTTAATTCTGTAACGCCCCGTATATGTGACGGTTACCAGCGTTGAGAATCCCAGGATACAACTACGATCACTTCTGGTTTGCACAATCAAAAGACAGAAGCCAACGAACCAGTATCTGCGCAGTACTCTCGAAGAAGAAGAAGAGAAGAGATTCGGTTTGTTAGAGGAGGAGATCGTGGAGGCAGATGTGGGGAAGTGGAGAAAATCGTGGAGGCAGTTGCGCGTCCCCAACGAGGCAGTCCAAAATCTGATATGGAAGCCCAAAACTTTCAGATCTGGCCCACTTCAAAAAGAGAAGCTAAGCTCCTGCTGCTTGGGCCTACGGCCCATTCCACAAGACCACAAGACCACGAGCCACGAGCCACGAGCCACGAGCCACGAGCCACGACCACGGCCACGACCACGGACCACGGACCACGGACCACGGACCACGGACCACGGACCGGACGGACGGACGGACCGCGCGAGGGCCCCCCGTGTCCTCTCTCCATACCTCTCCCAAGGGCTTACCAAGGGTATGGGGTTTGGGGTATATAAACCCTTCATATTCCCACCCCAATTTTCGATGTGGGACAAAACCCATGTCAAAAATCTGCTCCAAAATTGTTCTTTGAACTTAGTCAAGCAACCAACTTTGAGCCTTCATTTCTCATTCAAACGGAACCCGATTTTGACGTGTGAGTACACTACGGCGTAGTGCTCGCAGAGACGAAGCCAACGCTCCCATAATCCGGCACAACCGGTGACCGCAGCCCACCAGAAAAGTGTCCGGAAGTCCAGTCAAAATCAGTTCCAACAATCCCCCACATGAATAGAAATGATTCTATTACACGTGCTTAGACAAGCCAGACAGAAATTTTGAAAGTACGGGCGAAGAATCACTGCATCTGAGCTGGTGGCGTTTTTCAGCCTTGAACCACTCATTGTGAGTAGCTATCGGATTTACTCGACCAGGTAGTGAACATGATGTCTTGAACCACCCGGACTTTGACGTAAACCTAGACAATAACTATCACACAGTTTCATCTTCTCACAGAACTAGGTTCTTGATTGTGTTCATTTTGCCATCGCACTTTTATCATCCTAGGAACTGGGGAAGAAGATATATTATCTCCAAGTGCGCTTCTAGATTCGACTTGAATTTGTTTTCCCCTTGAACCTATTTCTTGGGATCTCCAATCACTTAGGTAGGGTTGCCATCAAGCATCCTCTTTAGTCATAGGCTTTAAACCCATTCCTCTAGATGACTTTACAACTTGCTCTCTTGACAATCCCTTAGTGAACGGATCTGCTAGGTTGTCAGCTCACTTGATATAATCGATTGAGATTACACCAGTTGAGAGCAATTGTCTTATGGTTTTATGTCGTCGTCTTATGTGGCGAGACTTACCATTATATATTGTGTTCAGTGCCCGAGAGATAGCCGATTGACTATCATAGTGTACACCTAAAGCTGGCACTGGTTTTTCCCACAAAGGAATATCCTCCATAAAGTTTCGAAGCCATTCTGCTTCTTCAGCTGCTTTGTCTAAAGCAATGAACTCAGATTCCATTGTGGATCTGGCCAATAACGTTTGTTTTGAGGATTTCCATGATACAGCTGCACCACCCAGCGTGAATACATACCCACTGGTGGATTTTGAGTTCTTTGAATCTGATATCCAGTTAGCATCGCTATAGCCTTCCAGAGTGGCTGGATATCTTCCATAGTGTAGCCCGTAACTCCGAGTATGTCGCAAGTAGTTCAATACTCGAGTTATTGCTTTCCAGTGATTGTGTCCTGGATTACTGGTATATCTACTCAGTACGTTGACAACATGTGCTAAGTCTGGTCTTGTACAATTTGTCAAGTACATAAGACTTCCTATCACACGAGCATACTCTAACTGTGATATGCCATTACCCGAGTTTTTCTTCAGTTTGAGATGCGGGTCCACCGGACTTTTTGCAATCCCATTTGAATAGTTCTTGAATCGTTCAAGTACCGCCTCGGCGTAATGTTGTTGAGACAAGACTATTCCTTCTGAATGTCTAAATATTTTGATCCCTAAGATCACATCCGCTAGTCCCAAGTCTTTCATGTCAAACTTTCCATTAAGCATGTTCTTGGTTTGTTTGATCATGTCATTGTTGCTACCTATGATGAGTATGTCATCCACATATAAGCACAACAGAATGTATCCTTTTGCAGTTTCCTTGACATAGATACACTTGTCACATTCATTTATTTTGAAACCATTTGACATCATTACTTGGTCAAATTTTTCGTGCCATTGCTTAGGAGCTTGCTTAAGTCCATATAAGGATTTCACAAGTCTACACACTTTGTGTTCCTGTCCAGGGACAACATAACCCTCAGGTTGTTTCATATAAATTTCCTCTTCTAGTTCTCCATTTAGAAAAGTTGTTTTTACATCCATTTGATGTATTTCTAGATTGCGTATAGCTGCAATGGCTATTAGCATTCTTATTGAAGTTATTCTCGTTACTGGAGAGTAGGTGTCAAAGAAATCCAAGCCTTCTTTTTGCCTAAATCCTTGCACCACAAGCCTAGCCTTGTACTTATCGATTGAGCCATCGGTTTTTAATTTTCTTTTGAAAATCCATTTGCTCCCAAGAGCTTTCGAACCGGATGGCAACTCAGCTAACTCCCATGTATGATTTTGCATAATGGAGTCGATTTCACTTTTCACCGCTTCCTTCCAAGCAGGTGCATCTGGTGTTGACATGGCTTCTTTGAATGTTCTAGGTTCATTTTCCAAAAGATAAGCCATTTCGAAATCAGGACCAAATGATTTTTCCTTTCTAGCTCTTTTGCTACGTCTAGGTTCATCATTGTCCTCTTCTGTTGGTTGAACAGAAGTGCTTGCTTCGCCTTCTTCACGAGTCCGTTTCGGATTTTCTTTATCCTTACACGGGAACGTGTTTTCGAAGAAGGATGCATTTCTTGATTCCATTATTGTATTTGCATGTATATCTGGTATATCAGACTTGTATACCAAGAAACGATACGCACTACTATTGTGTGCATACCCGATGAAGATACAATCAATGGTTTTTGGTCCTATTGAGACCTTCTTAGGGGGTGGTACCGCCACTTTTGCTAGGCACCCCCACACTTTGAGGTATTTGTATGAAGGTACATTACCTTTCCACAACTCATAAGGCGTCTTTCCAGTCACCTTATGTGGTATTTTGTTGAGAATGTAGTTGGAGGTTAGCAGCGCTTCCCCCCACATGTTCTGGGATAACCCAGATTCTTGCAGCATTGCATTCATCATTTCTTTGAGAGTTCGGTTCTTTCGTTCCGCAACCCCATTAGATTCAGGTGAGTAAGGCGCAGTAGTTTGATGAACGATTCCATGTTCTCTACAGAATGCATTAAATGGTTCACTATACTCGCCTCCTCTATCACTTCGGATCATTTTAATCTTTTTACTAAGTTGGTTCTCAACTTCCAACTTGTATTCTTTAAACTTTTCCAAAGTTTCATCTTTGCTATGTAACAGATATACATAACAATATCGTGTGCAATCGTCTATGAAGGTTACAAAGTACTTCTTACCGCCTCTAGTTTGCACGAACTTTAAATCACATAAATCAGTGTGAATTAGTCCTAGAGGTTCGGTTGTTCTCTCTACATGGGGTGATGGCGTTTTTGTGAGTTTCGCTTGTACGCATACTTCACATTTGTCTTTACTTGTTTTGCATTTTGGAATCATGTTCATGCTTATTAGTCTACTTATAGATTTATAATTAACATGTCCCAATCTTTCATGCCAAATATTAAAAGACTCAACGACATAAGCAATAGGATTATTCTCATTCACTGAAACATCAGTTACAACCTTTTTGGGAAGGACTGTCATTACATTCATTTTGATCAGTCCATCCTTCACATAACCCTTCCCCACATAAATCCCATTCTTAGAAAGAACTAACTTATCAGACACAAACTTGACACAGAACCCATTCTTGTTGAGAAGAGTCCCCGAGATCAGATTCTTTCGAATGTCTGGCACATGAAGCACATTGTTGAGAGTCAGCTCCTTCTCAGAAGTCATCTTGAGCACGATCTTCCCAATACCTTCAACCTTGGATGTCGCAGAGTTTCCCATGAAGAGCTTCTCCTCTGTTCGGCTTTTCTGATAAGTGGTAAACAATCCCTTATCCGAGCAGATGTGTCTAGTGGCACCTGTATCGTACCACCACTCCTTTGGGTTGCTCCCAACCAAATTCACTTCAGTTACCGCACACAGGTCGTCTGCTGTCAGCGAGTTTTCAGCTAAATTGGCTTGAGACTTCTTCCCTTTGTCTCTTCTGTTGTCGGGCTTGCTGCGACACTCTTCTGCCTTGTGACCAACCTTATCACACTTGTGGCATTTTCCACTGAACTTCTTTGCTCCTTGCTTCTTGAAGTTTGTGGTTTTTTGAGGTTGAAACTTCTTGTTCTTCCCCTTGTCTCGGTTCTCAGCCAGGTTTGCCTTGTTAGAGAGCCCAACTTGATTGGCCCTCTTATTGTTTTCCTCGACCCGAAGCCTCACGATCAAGTCTTCAATCCTCATTGCCTTTTGTTTCAGCAACAAGTAAACCTTGAATTGCTCCCAGGATGGAGGAAGCTTCTCAATGATGGCACCTACCTGGAAGGCCTCACAGATGGTCATTCCTTCCGAGATCACTTCATGGACGATTAGTTGTAGTTCTTCAACCTGTTCCACGACTGACTTTGAATCTACCATCTTGTAGTTCAGAAACTTTGCTACTGCCGCTTTCTTTGAGCCAGCATCCTGTGTCTTGTATTTCTTTGTCAAAGTATCCCACAATTCCTTAGCGGTGTTATGGTTACAGTAGACCTTGTACAGCGAGTCAATCATACGATGAGTAAGATACCCTCTGCATGCATAGTCCCCTTTCGCCCAATCAGATAGGGCATCAGTGTCATGTGGGGAGAACCTAGGTTTCCCCTCCTTCAAGAACCTGTCCAGACCCATCATGCTCAGGAAGAACTCCATCTTCTGAGACCATATTTTGAACCCTTTCCCGTCAAATTTTTCGGGTAGGATCCCAGCATAGATTGTGTTCGGCATAGTTGTCACATAAGGTCTGTGGGGAACATACAGATGAGGCAACTGAACATCAGACAGATCCATTGGATGACTCGTTTGACCTGGATGACTTGTTTGACCCGGATAGCTCATTTGACCCGGATGACTCATTTGACCCGGATGGCTCATTAGACCCGGATGAAGAGGTTGAACCAGGTGACCCGTTTCAGCCGGATGACTCGGTTGAGCCGAATGAAGAGGCACTGGTGGCAGATCCACTTGGACGACCCGGGGGGTTTCCTTGATCGAACTCTTCTTAGTCGGACTCTCATGACCCGGACTGTTCTGAACTTGAACCCTATCAAGTATCTGAGCCTAATCGAGAGGCATAGTCCCAAACTGAATTCGGGGCGACCCAGTGACCTTTCCAGCGTCAGCAGCAGTTTTCTCATCTCCGTTAGTCATTGTATCTGTTCAATAAGACAAACAAATATTAGTATGACTTAGAAGTAACTCTGCAAAACAGATTTCAAAATTCTGAAAAAACACAGTTTTCTGCAAAACTGTAAACGCAGAAACCAGAAATCTACGAACTGTAAATGCAGAAACCAGCAATCTGCGAACTGTAAAAATTACAGAACCAGAATCTGCGAATCTGTTAAAATCAGGACCAGTAATTCACGAATCTGTAAACACAGAATCTGTAAACCAGTAAAAATTCCAGAAAATCACGAATCTGTAAAACATAACTGAATTCCTGCGAACTGTAAAAAATTCCAGAAATCACGAATCTGTAAAACATAACTGAATTCCTGCGAACTGTAAAACACAGTTTCTGCAATCTGTAAATACAGAATCAGAAATCTGTGAACTGTAAACACAGGTTTTCGGTTCTGTAATACAACAACAACCTCACAATTGGAAAGATTAATTTTCGTTTTTACTCGAATCTGAACACAGATCCGAAACTGTACGCAGTACAGACAATTTTCTTCGGGATGTAAATTTCTGTTCCTTTAAAACTCAAACAGATTGTTAGCGACAGGATAAAATTGTACAGAATTAAGATTGTAGGACCTGTATTTTGCAGAATAACAATCTGTAAAGAATTAAAACGAAGACCAGAATTAAGAAAGAATTTTACCGAATCGTTCTTGACGAAACTGTTGCGTAGAGTCGAGATTAGATCTCTTTCCTTAATTTTGTAACGCCCCGTATATGTGACGGTTACCAGCGTTGAGAATCTCAGGATACAACTACGATCACTTCTGGTTTGCACAATCAAAAGACAGAAGCCAACGAACCAGTATCTGCGCAATACTCTTGAAGAAGAAGAAGAAGAGAAGAGATAGGAGATTGCTGTTATTTTCGGATCCAGAGAATGAGAACCAGAACTCTCTTAAGTAGAGATTCTCGGTTTGTTAGAGGAGGAGATCGTGGAGGCAGATGTGGGGAAGTGGAGAAAATCATGGAGGCAGTTGCGCTGACTCAGTTGGGCGTCCCCAACGAGGCAGTCCAAAATCTGATCTGGAAGCCCAAAACTTTCAGATCTGGCCCACTTCAGATCTAACCACGGACCACGGACCAGGACCGGACGGACGGACGGACCGCGCGAGGCCCCCCCGTGTCCTCTCTCCATACCTCTCCCAAGGGCTTACCAAGGGTATGGGGTTTGGGGTATATAAACCCTTCATATTCCCACCCCAATTTTCGATGTGGGACAAAACCCATGTCAAAAATCTGCTCCAAAATTGTTCTTTGAACTTAGTCAAGCAACCAACTTCGAGCCTTCATTTCTCATTCAAACGGAACCCGATTTTGACGTGTGAGTACACTACGGCGTAGTGCTCGCAGAGACGAAGCCAACGCTCCCATAATCCGGCACAACCGGTGACCGCAGCCCACCAGAAAAGTGCCCGGAAGTCCAGTCAAAATCAGTTCCAACAACTACTTGTTCCTCGAACCAAGTAAAACCTCAGGGGCCATTGCGGCCAACTGTAATTTGCAGTCCTTATCCAGAAAATTTTCCAACCTCGAAAAATCCCAGCCAACTCTTGAAATCCAGAAGTGCGCCACCGGAACATGTATGTCCGTCTCTGAAATAGGTAATAAACTTCGTTCTTTTCGCGGTGATTTACCCAATTCTGTCCTCCCAAAATTGAATTTTCCTGCCATCACCCGAAATCCAACAAATCCCCCTATCAATCACTTCTTTTAAGCCAAAAACGATCCCCCTCAAAACTGCCGAGGACCCTTGTTTTTATTGTAGCTCACCAAGATCATCCACACTTTCCATCATATATTTCCCTCGAATAAATCTATCCCATAAGCTATTATCATCGTTCAAAACTCTCCAACTCTGCTTACCCAACATCGCTCTATTCATCAGCCTCAGCTTACGAATTCCAACGCCACCTTCAGCTTTGGATCTACACATCTTCTACCATGAGACGAGATGGATACGTTTCTTATGTCCATTACTTCCGCATATGAAGTCTCTAATCAGCCTTTCTGATGAATTCATAGTGCTAGCTAGAAAAAGAATCGTGCTCATCGTGTGAACCGGAATCGACGAAAAAATGGACTTCGTCATTTAATACGAGCAATCATTCTCAAGAATTTGCTTTTCCAACCCGCCAATCGTGCATTAACTCTTTCCACAATGCTCTTGAAAGTGTCCTTATTGATTCTTTTCTAGAAGAATCGACATACCCAAATACTTGCCAAGTTCACAAGTCCCGACAATCCCACACTCGTCACTTATTCTCCCCTGCATCCCACTATCAACATTAGACAAAAAATAGACCTTATATTCCTCCAAGTTCAATCGCTGACCAGAAGCCCACCAAAACCTTCCGTACAACATTAATTTGAGCCACTAAGGCCTCCGCAAAGAGTATCAGATCATCCGCAAAACACAAATGAGAAAGAGTTGGCCCAACTCTAGACAACTTGATAGGTTTCCAGTCCTTGCATTCAACAACTTTTTCAATCATGTGACACAAACGCTCCATACAAAGCACAAAAAATAAAGGGGAAAGCGGGCCACCCTGACGAAGACCCTTTTGAGAAGTAAACCTCTCAGCCATCTCACCATTCCACAAAATACGCATTTCCTAGGAGACGACACATGTGGATATCCATCTTATCCATTCTGGAGGTAGCCTCGTAGCGAAAAGAGTATCCTCCAAACAATTCCATCGAATCTTGCATTGTCATAGGCCTTCTCTAGAACAAGTTTTAACAGCATCCAACCTCGTTTCCCTTTCTTCTTCCTCATAGAGTGGACGGCTTCTTGAACGATCACAATGTTATTTGAACTAAGGCGACCAGGAGTAAAACTACATTGAGAGGGACCCACAAATTTCAAGATCCACCTTCTTAAGTCGGTTAACCATTGTCTTAGTAATCACTTTGAAAAGCACATTACATAGACTAATAGGAAAAAATTGCGCCATTCTCTCAGGTTTATTCACTTTGGAAATCAAAATGAGCAAAGTATCATTCATAGAAATCGGAAGCACCCTAACTCTGAAAAAATCCAACACGAAGCTCGTCACAAAATCTCCTACCACATCCTAGCACTTCTGATAGAAGAACGATAGAAAACCATCCGGAGCCTTGAACGATCCCATACCTTTCACCTCCTCCTCAACCTCCAATCGACAAAACGGATTCGAGATCATGGCCAGATTAGTCATTGAGAGCTCCAGAAACATTGTACCATTACCCTCGTTATCATCTAAAGCAAACAAATCCTTGTAATAATCAATCACCATTTTCTCGAGCTTATCTGAATCACATTCCCATGCTCCATTCACACCTCTAAGTTATTCAATATGATTCCTCCTTTTCCGTATCACCGTCAAAGTGTGAAAGAAAGACGTGTTTCGATCCCCTTTCGCAATCCATTTCTCTCTACACTTCTAGAACCAAAACAACTCTTCTGTCTCCAAAACAACCTATAACTCCTTCTTCAAACACTCCTCCTGTTCAAGCAAATCCGGCTTTATATCCTGCAAAAGATGTGAAGTTTACCCAAATTTCCTTGCGTTTATGGATATTCCCAAAAAAATTCCTGATGTGCTGTCACTTGAGGACTCGATCCCATCAAGTCACACTCCAAGGAGTCACAAGCTAAATGGAGGTTCATTTCCCAAATCAAGCCCTCTGAACCTTTTACTGTTCACGCCCGAGACGTTGGGTGGTTAAACTCAAGCTGTTTCGGCCACAATTGAACATGGCGTGCCACTGGTCAAACGAGACATTTTTCCCTGGCGCCACCTTGACCATTGGATTCAGAGGCCCAAAAGGAGTGGAACAAGCTCAAGAAATCCCATGATAAGTCCACCAAGAGTTAGAGTGACTAGCGCTCCTAATGGCGCCCGGGCGCTCCATCCATGTTGCCTGAACGTTTATAGCTCCATTGGACCTAAATGGGTCTAACCTAAGCCACCATGGCTGAATAACGCGTCCAATCCGAGTTTGACCCGAGGACACACAATCACCTTTTTGTCACCTTGGCTCCTTGATTGTCGCCCATGGTTTGTTCCTCCTTATTCGTCAACATCAGCCACCCTTATCATCCACATCAATATCATTATGAGTCTGATTCATTGAGCATTATCAATAAGGGTCTACCAATCGCTTGAATCTCTCCATTTGATTTGTTCACACTTGACAATTATTTCATAGATTCTAGCTTTACGGCAGATGTTTTTAGACTTTATTTTGGACGTTTTTATGTGTTAATTCAGGCTTTGAAAGCCTTAGAAAGTTACTTTAGGAGGCATGCCAAAAACAATATAAAAGGCCACCTCTTCCTTTGTAATTTTTAGCTTTTGACTTGATGAAAAACCTCTTATTGAGAATCGTTGAAAGCTCACTTTTATCTTGAGTTTGTGTGTAATATCAAACTCTCAAAACTCTTAGTTCTTCCTTTGGTGCGTCATATCCAAAGTTAGAACTCAAGAACAATCGTTGATCTTGTTTCAAGAGTGAGTCATATCTCTTGAATCTCGATCTCTCCTAAACTTGAGTGGTGAGTCATATCCACAAGAGTATTAGGTGCTTATCCATTCTTTTCAATTTTCTAAGGTGCGTTATATCCTATTTTGAATTGATCTGCCTATCCCAAACTCTCTTTGATTCAACATTGAGAGTTATATCTTTCCCTTTTTCAAGCACATCAAATATCATTGTTTTTGGGAGCTTATTCGAGATGTTCAAGGTTGAACTAAAACAATACCATAAAGGAAAAATGCAAGAAAGGAATGTTGGCATAAGTGTGCCTAGGATTCCATTTTTGATGGGCTGGCTCTTCAAGGCTCTTCCTTGGCTTCCAAGGGTTTATATGGGTTAGGTTGGGCGTGGGAAGGAAGCCCATAAGTGTGTAGGCCTTTCTTCCCTTGGTGCGTCATATCCAAAGTTAGAACTCAAGAACAATCGTTGGTCTTGTTTCAAGAGTGAGTCATATCTCTTGAATCTCGATCTCTCCTAAAGCCATTCCTTGATTCACTCTAGATAATGTGAATCAAGGATCGGGTGTGACACGGTGCAAGGAATGGCTTCAAAGATCTTCAAGGAATCGTCAAGTAAAGCCCAGAAATGGACATCTCGAATAAGCTCTAAAAAATGATGATATTTGATGTGCTTGAAAAAGAGAAAGATATAACTCTCAATGTTGAATCAAAGAGAGTTTGGGATAGGCAGATCAATTCAAAATAGGATATAACGCACCTTAGAGAATTGAAAAGAATGGATAAGCACCTAATACTCTTGTGGATATGACTCACCACTCAAGTTTAGGAGAGATCGAGATTCAAGAGACATGACTCACTCTTGAAACAAGACCAACGATTGCTCTTAAGTTCTAACTTTGTATATGACACACAAAGGGAAGAACTAAGAGTTTTGAGATCTTGATATTACACACAAACTCAGGATAAAAGTGAGCTTTCAACGTTTCTCAATAAGAGGTTTTTCATCAAGTCAAAAGCTGAAAATTACATAGGAAGAGGTGGCCTTTTATATTGTTTTTGGCCTGCCTCCTAAGGTAACTTTCTAAGGCTTTCAAAGCCTGAATTAACACATAAAAACCGTCCAAAATAAAGTCTAAAAACATCTGCCGTAAAGGTGTTCAAGGCTGAATTAAAACAATACCATAAAGGAAAATTGCAAGAAAGGAATGTTGGCATAAGTGTGCCTAGGATTCCTTTCTTGATGGGCTGGCTCTTCAAGGCTCTTCCTTGGCTTCCAAGAGTGTATATGGGTCAGGTTGGACATGGGAAGGAAGCCCATAAGTGTGTGGGCCTTGCTTGAGTTGGGCGCCCAATTCTTTGTCCTTGGCGCGAGTGATCCGCCTAGGCATGTCTTGGTCTTGCGGGGCTGACTCTTCTTGGGATTTGCTTATGTCCTTGACATGGAGATGGGATGGAATCACATCATCCTCCCTCCCTTCAAAATGATTCATCCTCGAATCTAAGTGCCCTTCAAGAATGACAAAAAAATGAAACTCGAGCATGGTCATCGATCAGTTGGTTGGATTGTGATTCATCACTCCTTTTTGAAACCTCCTTGCGTCGCTCTGATACCAGATAATGTGAATCAAGGATCGGGTGTGACACGGTGCAAGGAATGGCTTCAAAGATCTTCAAGGAATCGTCAAGCAAAGCCCAGAAATGGACATCTCGAATAAGCTCTCAAAAACGATGTTATTTGATGTGCTTGAAAAAGGGAAAGATATAACTCTCAATGTTGAATCAAAGAGAGTTTGGGATAGGAAGATCAATTCAAAATAGGATATAACGCACCTTAGAGAATTGAAAAGAATGGATAAGCACCTAATACTCTTGTGGATATGACTCACCACTCAAGTTTAAGAGAGATTGAGATTCAAGAGATATGACTCACTCTTGAAACAAGACCAACGATGTTTTTGATTTCTAACTTTGGATATGATGCACCAAGGGAAGAACTAAGAGTTTTGAGAGTTTGATATTACACACAAACTCAAGATAAAAGTGAGCTTTCAACGATTCTCAATAAGAGGCTTTTCATCAAGTCAAAAGCTGAAAATTACAAAGGAAGAGGTGGCCTTTTATATTGTTTTTGGCCTGCCTCCTAAGGTAACTTTATAAGGCTTTCAAAGCCTGAATTAAAACATAAAAAACGTCCAAAATAAAGTCTAAAAACATCTGCCTTAAAGGTGTTCAAGGCTGAATTAAAACAATAACATAAAGGAAAAATGCAAGAAATGAATGTTGGCATAAGTGTGCCTAGGATTCCATTTTTGATGGGCTGGCTCTTCAAGGCTCTTCCTTGGCTTCCAAGGGTGTATATGGGTTAGGTTGGATGTGGGAAGTAAGCCCATAAGTGTGTAGGCCTTTCTTGAGTTGGGCGACCAATTCTTTGTCCTTGGCGTGAGTGATCCGCCTAGGCATGTCTTGGTCTTGAGGCGCTGACTCTTCTTGGGATTTGCTTATGTCCTTGACTTGGAGATGGGATGGAATCACATCATCCTCCCTCCCTTCAAAATGATTCGTCCTCTAATCTAAGTGCCCTACAAGAATGACAAAAAAATGAAACTCGAGCATGGTCATCGATCGGTTGGTTGGATTGTGATTCATCACTCCTTTTCGAAACCTCCTTGCGTCGCTCTGATACCAGATAATGTGAATCAAGGATCGGGTGTGACACGGTGCAAGGAATGGCTTCAAAGATCTTCAAGGAATCGTCAAGCAAAGCCCAGAAATGGACATCTCGAATAAGCTCTCAAAAACGATGTTATTTGATGTGCTTGAAAAAGGGAAAGATATAACTCTCAATGTTCAATCAAAGAGAGTTTGGGATAGGCAGATCAATTCAACATAGGATATAACGCACCTTAGAGAATTGAAAAGAATGGATAAACACCTAATACTCTTGTGGATATGACTCACCACTCAAATTTAGAAGAGATCAAGATTCAAGAGATATGACTCACTCTTGAAACAAGACCAACGATTGTTCTTGAGTTCTAACTTTGGATATGACGCCCCAAGGGAAGAACTAAGAGTTTTGATAGTTTGATATTACACACAAACTCAAGATAAAAGTGAGCTTTCAACGATTTTCAATAAGAGGTTTTTCATCAAGTCAAAAGCTGAAATTTACAAAGGAAGAGGTGGCCTTTTATATTGTTTTTGGCCTGCCTCCTAAGGTAACTTTCTAAGGCTTTCAAAGCCTGAATTAACACATAAAAAACGTCCAAAATAAAGTCTAAAAACATCAGCCTTAAAGGTGTTCAAGGCTGAATTAAAACAATACCATAAAGAAAAAATGCAAGAAAGGAATGTTGGCATAAGTGTGCCTAGGATTCCATTTTTGATGGGCTGGCTCTTCAAGGCTCTTCCTTGGCTTCCAAGGGTGTATATGGGTTAGGTTGGACGTGGGAAGGAAGCCCATAAGTGTGTAGGCCTTTCTTGAGTTGGGCGCCCAATTCTTTGTCCTTGGCGTTAGTGATCCGCCTAGGCATGTCTTAATAGCAAAAGCTTTAGTAGAGAAAAGTCCTACCTTTTGCCTTGGCGTCAAAAATCCTCAAGAAAACACTTAGTGGATTCTTTGTGTCTTTCTTGTTTATGCTTCTTCTCTTGGTGTGATAAAGATCTACCAAGAACAACCTCAAACCCTTCTCAAGAACACTCGGTGGACTCTTCGTGTTCTTGCTTATCCAACTCTTCCAAAACACTTTATTCAAGGCCAATCCAAAAGCCTTGTCTTATACCTATTTATCCACTTCGACATAAGGCCTTTCCGCAGCCTTAAACACCATCTTTCTACCTTATCCAAGGTCCATTCACTCACCACTCCATCAAGGAACAAGAAGGCTCAACATCTTGATCTAGATCCATGCAAAAGATGCCGTTCCAGGAGATGAGAACACATTAACTGATATCAGAGTACACTAGGGATCGAGTAAGTTTTTCTTGATGCAATTTGAACTTAATTATCCATCCATATCATCATCCCATCTTTGACCAAAACTCCATTGTCAGACCGAAGCACTCATCCTTACTCATCTCCATCTTCACTTCATTCACACGGTCAAAGGATCCACAAATCCCTAAAATTTCTCCCTCATTAAATCCCTCCATAATCCTCTCGACAAATCACTCCTTTGACCATATAATCAGCCATCAATCCCTATCTTCCCACACATTAAGTCATTGATTATTTGCTGAATTTCTTTCTCTGTGATATTATTTAAGTGCATTTGTAATCTTGAAGTTCTTGTTGCGATTATAGTGGATTGTTTTGCATGAAATTTGATAGGAATAAATAGTAAAACGAGTCCCTTGTTCTACTAATTTTCTTCTTGAAATTTGCATGCTAATTATCTTGTATTTCAACTTAGTAAAGCTCGACCAAAATAAAAAAAAGTGACAAAAAATAGTGTAAATCTCTCGACTTTGAGCAAGAAAATCACACAAAAATTGAGAAAAAATATTTTGAGAAGGGAAAAGCCAAAAATAAGGCAAGCCTTTTCTCCGGCAAGACTATAGTCAAAATAAGGTAAAGTTTTTGACATTCACTTGAGCTATTCTTCCATCTCGCATCTATCCATTGTCTAGTCTCAGCTTTCAAAAAAATTCTTTGATAATTGCATGCTTATACTTGAAACTTTTCAATCTAGAAGTCAAATATTACTTGCAATTTGAATTGTTTTGCTTGGAGAGAATTGCCAACAAAGAAATTGGACTTGTTGCAAACTTGACTTAACCACTAAAGAACCCTTAAGTCCTTATTGTTTCAAGTTAAACTTGTCTTGTTTCTTGTCCTGCTTTTGGTTCCTTTTTTCTTGTGCTCTTTGATCCTTGGGATGCCTTGTTTCATTAGGTACTACCGGACTACCATGGAAATGACACACTCAAATCGGCGCCCTCCTTGGAATATTGAGGACGAGGATGAGGACGAATGGTGGCATGACGAGGAGCCTTATAGAAGTGTTTATTGGATACCACCACCTCCACGGCCATGCATCAAGCAAACAAGTCATTATCAACACTACATTGAACATGGAGTTGTCAAGAAGAAGAAGCGCTACTCTTCGCGTCGACACGATTCTCCATCAACAACCGAAAAGAGCTATGATTACATTGGAAAACGTTCATCTAAATCTGCGGGGGTTCATCCCTCATCAAATCCATGCTCAACTTCAAAAAGTCAGAGAACACCGAGTCCGATTGGAAGAAGAAGTAGAACGCTTGGAACACAAACAAAGGCGTGAATCTAGGCAAGAATCGAGGCGCTCAAGCCCCAAAAATGCTCCAACACCACTCAAGTGGACCTTTTGGAGGATATTCTGAGAAGAATTGAGAGCATTGATGTACGTACGCTGGAGCGTCTCCCAGAACAACCCATGATGCGATCCCGTCGCCAAGCTAAAGGCCGAAGAGACGACAAGTGGCGGTGCTATCGAAGGTGGGATGAAACAAGGGCAGAGTGGCATTCACAATTGGCTAACCCAATTGGGATCATTTCAGGATATGTTTGGGACCCAGGAGCAAATGAATTGCTCTCCAAAGTAGAAGCCCAACGGACAAACGATGATCAAGTTATGGCGTCTATAAGGTCAGAAATTTCAACAGCTCGTTCGGACGAACCATTTATCCGTTTGGGCCCATTTTTGGATATGTGTCTCTTTTTGGGCTTATCTTTAATGTTTCCAAAAATGAGGTCCATTGGATGTCGGGAGCTACTGGTACAATCAGAACAAGTTCGTGAGAAATATGGGTCGTTGGGCCATGAAGAGGATTTAGGCCTAATGAGCATGTGTTGGACAATTCCGTTTTAGTATTACTCTTAGGAGTATAAATAGCTAAGTTTTTAGGGTTTGAAGGCACTTTTGAAATCATCCAAACACTTATCACGTTAGTTTGACAATTGTAGAACCCTAATTGTAGTTTTCGATTGAATTGGATTTCGTGGGTCGGTTTTCAATTCAATCTTGAGAAGGAATGTTTGGTGGGTCCATATCTCTACCGCATCGATCGAACGAATGGTTGGTGTGTCCATAGCTCATTAGATCAAACCTTGAAGGTGTTCTTCGTGGATTAGAAGAACTTACTCAAGTCAAGCGAGTCTTTCTAGGTTGACAACTGAGTCAAGAAAGACGTCACATGCTTATCGGTTCGAAACCTTATCTTCTGCTGCCACCATCTGTTCCGCCGCCACCAGCCGGTCGACCGCCGACGCCGTCTCCAAAGACGTCTGATACGCTGCACTTTGTATAGCATAACTAGGGATTATTATATTGTTGTAGGAGTGTTATCATAGGTGTTTGGAGTTATTGTTATGTTCTGAGATATTTATGAAGAAGTGAAGAAATGAAGATCAGAAGTGAAGATTATTGAAGATTGAAGAAACATTCAAAGTGAAGCTTTTGTGGCAATCCCGCGATCGCCACCTCCACCCCGGCGATCGCCATCCTACAGCAAAAGCAACACTTGAGGTTCGAGAAAAGGTGGCGATCGCCACACTTTGATGGTGATCGCCGAAGTTCGCTGAAGACACTTTGTCCGGATTTTCCATGTTTGTTTTATTTGTTTCTTTTCCTTTTATTTTATTATTTTCGTTTAGGATATTATTCTAGGGTTAGACTCCTTTTAAACCCTAGCATCCATTTGTTCATCTATCATCTTTTCCATCTACGCTTAGTTCTGCAACCATGAGCAGGATCTAATTTCCATTGTTTTACTTAGAAGTTGAAACCTTCAGTTATTAAGTTGTGAGATTTCTAAACTCTTGTTCTTTTCCTTTGGGTTTGTATTAATTCTCTTGTTCTTCATCTATATGATTTCTATTGGTTTTGCTAGATTGATCACCTAGTAGTAGTCTTCTATTGCTAGACTAGGAATAGACGGTGGAATTCCTTCTCATTGTAGCATCCATATCTGTATGATCTAGTAGTTGATTGTTTATATGAAAGAGAATTGATTGCATGTTAATACTTGACGGTTGTAAGTTATTGCATGCAACCTTATGATTCCTGTGCTCTTTACTGCTATTTCATCTAATCTTGAGAGCTTTCCCTGATTGCTGAATAGTAAGTATTATCAGGATCGGTTGGCCTGCTGATATATTAAAGATTGGAATAAGAACATTCCCTAGGATTGATAAGTACTTGAGATAATCTATGATCAACTTGATTGACTGTAGTGTGGATACTTGCTAGGTGAAACCCCTTCGGATATTATTCTCACCAGTCGTTTCTTTGCTTGTTACTTGTTACTTTTGTGCTTCGTATAATCAAAAACCCCCTGGTTACTTGTTACTTGTTTGTTAGTTGATATTTCGCTTGACTGCATAGTCATTGGTGTTTTGATTCCCTTGGGTTCGACCTCTACTTACTTGCTATACTCTAGTTAGTGTTTAGGGTTTTCTTTGATTTAGCAACCACGACATTTGCTCTATCAAATTTGGCGTCGTTGTCGGGGAATTGAATTATTCTATTTCTGTGCTAATTGTGACTTATCAACTGTTTGGTGTGAACCTTTATGGTTCAGACCCGTGCTACTAATTCATCTCTTGTTGCTTTTGATTCAGAGAAATAGAGGACGTTCCACAAGAACCGAAGAGTAGCTTTGAACCAAAGTAACGAGATGGGTGATCAAGGAGCTGATGGATTTCCACCCGGACAGCAACATGGACCACCATTGCCTACTATGAGGCAACTCACTGCACCGAACTTAGATCAACAACCTTTGGCAGTGAGGTTTCCTGAGATAGTTGAAGGTGTGAATTTTGAGTTGAAAGCTGGTTTAATTCACGAGCTTCCACACTTCCATGGCTTAGCAGGTGAGGATCCAAACAAACATTTGGCTCAGTTCCATGCCATATGTTCTAGTATGAAGCCTAGAGGTGTTACTGAGGAGCAAGTCATGTTGAGAGCTTTCAGATTTACTCTAAAAGATGTTGCGAATGATTGACTCTACTATCAAGCCCCAGGGAGTATTGATACATGGGCTAAGATGAAGAAGGTTTTCTTAGAAAAGTACTTCCCAGCCACAAAACTGAGTAGCTTGAAGAAGGACATCACGACCATTCAATAACACTCAACTGAGAGTCTATATGAGTATTATGAGAGATTCAAGAAGTTGTGCTCAAGTTGTCCATTCCATAGTTACACTGACCAGGATCTTCTTATGTACTTGTTTAGTGGCCTGATTGATGAGGATCGTAGAATGGTAAACGCATCCTGTGGAGGTAATTTTCTGAAATTGACTATACCTCAGGCAACTGAAATGTTTGAAGAGTTGGTTGAGAGTTCAAGGCAGTTCGGTAATAGATAGGGCTCCCATTCAGTAAGTTCACTTGATCCGGCTAGAATTCAAACTGATATGAATGAGTTGAAGGATATGGTGAAGTCTTTAATGCTGAAAAGTAGTGGTCAACAACAAGTGAAAGCTTGTGGGGTATGCACTGATGCAGGGCATCCTACTGATGCGTGTTTACAACTCCAAGAGCCAAATGCTGAGGTGAATGCTGTAGGAGGATGGCAACCTAGGCCTAAATTTGATCCTTATGCTAATCATTATAATCCAGGTACAAGGAATCATCCTAACTTGAGGTGGGATAATCAGAACAATGTTCAAAACCCTCAAGTCTTGCAACAACAACCTAAACCTCAGAGTTCTATGACTCCTGAAGAGATGATTAAGTCCTTAGCTCAGACTGTGATGCAATAAAGCGCTGAGACGAAATCAAGCATCCAGAATCTTGAGAAACAGATAGGACAGATTGCTCAAGCTGTGAGCAACTTAGAAGCTAGAGATTCGGGAAAGCTACCATCTCAAACGGTAGTGAACCTGAGAGAAATGTTAGTGCTGTGACGCTGAGAAGTGGAAAGTTATTGATTGATGACCCTAGTGCTGAAAAGGGCAAACAAAAGCAGGATTCCGAAACAGAAGCTCAGCAAGACCGACCACGATCGCCAGATTTGGGCCGCGATCGCGACCTTACTACAGAAGCTACAAATTTCTCAGTAACAAAACCGTGATCGCCATCTTCAGATAGCAATCGCGAGATTTCTGCAGAAGCTGGTTGGTCGAGATCACGATCACTAGATGCTGATGGAGATCGCCAGGAGGCTCCTGAGGCTAAAGACGACTACATTCGTCCAAATTTCCCTCTCTTGTTCTCACAGAAGCCTGTTGCTCCCTTTCCTGAGGCATTGAAGGAGACTCGAACACCGGAGAATGACAAAGAGATCTTCGAAACCTTTAGAAGGTGTGAGGTAAACATTCCTTTGTTAAAACATGTCAAGAGTATTCTGACTCATGTACTCCCTTAGAAATGCAGGAATATACTCATAGACAAAAGAGTAATTGGGCAAAATCACTTGGAAGTCACATTTCCCATAAGGGAAACCAAGACGACATTGCGCAAGCAAAACCGAGCCAAATCACAAATGGTTAAAGTAAATCAACTTCCATCTTGGGCCCTACTCTTAAAAATAGTCCCATACTATGTACCTAAAGTGGAGCTCAAGAAAAATTGCCAAGTGCTCGGAGATCTAGCACTAAATTCTCCACCACGGCGCCAAACGACATCGCCGAAGAAAAAGTGAGCCAAATTGCAAACGACTCATGCAAATCAAGTTATGCTTCAAACCATGCTCATAAAATTGAAGTGTCTACACCTGGTCCCAAGGGTGCTCGAGAAAATTTGAGTGTAGATCACACTTCTGGAGTTAAAAAGCCAAAGCGACAACATTGATGCCTTGCTCGAAGGTCAAAAAACTAAACTTCGAATGAGGGAATCAAAACAACAGACTTTTGTATCAAATGTAACAAATCACCATGACCAAACGGGATGTCAGCTCTTTTTTACCAAACATACTGGCATATTGTTGGGCATTTAGTTACCAAAGCAGTTAAAGGTTTTTTTCATTGCCGAAAGATTTTAAAACAAGTTAACCACACATTCATAACACTAATCTCAAAATGTGATGACCCCTCTTCTACCAATAATTATAGACCAATAATCCTATGATCAACAGTATACAAAATCATAACTAAAATCCTCACCAGCCGAATGAAACCTATACTACAACACCTCATCCACCCCCTACAAGGAGCCTTTGTAGCAGATCGAGCAATACATGACAATATCCTTATTGCACATGAAATCTTCCACTCTTTCCGATAGAAAAAAGGAAAGGAGGGGTGGATAGCAATCAAATTATACATGGAGAAAACATATTATAAAATCGAATGGGACTTCATCATAGTCGTTCTGACCAAATTCGGATTTACCCCAAAATTTATTGGGTGGATTAAAGAATGTATCCAAACTGTCTCCTTCTCGGTATTAGTTAACAATAGGCCTACACAGGTATTCTACCAAGAACGAGGACTAAGGCAAGGTGACCCCCAATCCCCTTTCCTCTTCATCCTAGGTACATAGATTCTTGCTCCTAAAATTCAAACGGAGTCTCACAACAACAATCAAATAGGATTTAAACTCACAAAAAATGGCACATTTATCCCTTTGCTTGCCTTTTTAGATGATATTCTTATCATTTCTAAAGCAAACCAAACTGCATGTACTTAAGTTAAAACTATAATAGAAGAATATTGCTCTATTTCGGGTCAAAGAGTAAATTACCACAAATCTGCCTTTCAGCTAACTAATAACACCCAAGCCTGAAACGATAATGGACAAGACATTGACAGAGGCTGAAGAAGAGGAACTCATGAGCATACGCTCACTAGGCCCAGTGACCCGGGCTAGAGCAAGAGCAGTTGCCAAGGCTACTCAATCAATGGTCACTAAAGGCTTAGCCCAAAATGGCGACATCGGTGCAACTGAGAGAACGTGGAGCTTGACAACGCTCGAAGAGGTGGATGACTACCGGACACTTGGCGAAGCAACGCTGGCCTTCAAACCAGCCTCATTAGTCAAGGGTCAACACACGGTTAAGTCCGCCATCTCGAACGAGCCAGTTCAAGTGCTGCAGAACCCAGATGGCGATCACCATGATGTTGGTGGCGATCGCGGTCGGCCAACAGAAGCAACCAGTAGAATCCGAGTTCGGACGTGATCGCGTGGCTGACGTGGCGATCGCGTCAGGACAACAGAGAGCTCTTGGATTTGTCCGAGAGCCCGACGCGATCGCCATCCTTCAACAAGTTGAAAGACTCAATACTTATCAATCTGAGACGAGTTGAAGAATGACGGCTTCCCTTTCTACCAAAATCCCCCCGAGGCATACGATTCACCCAGATTCGTATCAATTGGTATCAGTTTACAGCGGTTTAAAGGTGTAGTCATTCTAAAACTCTTTCTTTCACGTAACCCCTTTCGTTTCCACCAAATTCCGCATTGTTAGTTATAAAATGAAAAATTCGAGTGAAACCCTAACCCTAGGTGACGAATTCTTGTACTCAAGAAAACGTCGTGGCTTTACTCACAAAAACAGAAAAACCAAGAGAGATTGAAGATAACTAATAACCCGAAGATCCCAGATATCTTAGGCTTCATCAAATTGTTAAATCTTTGACTGCTGCTTCAAGTTTTTGTGACTTACTTGATTATCTTTCATTCTTGTCTTCCTTAATTTGCCTCTTTTCTTTACCTGAAGCATCAAACGAAACTGCATGCTTTTCTTTCTATATATAAAAAAACAGCACTTGAGTTCATAAGTCGATCTTAAATTCGAGCAAAAAGAAATCCACATGAGATCTAGACTAGTAGTCTATTCACTATCTCAAGTGTCCATTGTGCCTATCTCTCCATTGTCTACTCATATAAATTTGGCGTCTTGATTGCATGCTAGTTAAGTTTTGATAAATTACTTACTTGCATCTTTCTTTGATTTCTGAATTTGTTGTTGACTTGGATATATTGATCTTTGCCCTGAGCTAGCCTATCCTTCCCTCACGGATTGCTGAAATTAGTCACCTTACCACGTGATTGACAGTGCTTTGGTTGCTACTCTTTGAGCTCAGATTTCATATTACTGTTGATATCTAATCTGTGGCTATGTCTGAAAAAGGTAACATTGGGAGCGGTCCAACAGACCTCACGGCTGAGGTTGCTCGATTAAAGGAGGAACTGGCAATGACACAACATGCTCTTGCTGAGTCCATATCTTACAATCAACGAGCCAGAGAGAAAGGCAAAGCTCCTGTAGTTCAGCGTCTTTCTAGTGTCATTGAAAAGGATGCTCTTGATGATCGCTACAAGCCACGACGATCCAGACACGAGTCAGAACCACGTGGTTTTGAGAATGATGAGACTCCTACCCATGAGGGGTACAGGCCTATAGTCCGGACTAAAACCCGGACTCGACGGTCAAACAAGGCTCATAGACGGCTCCATGAATCCTCTGATAGGAACTCCAGACGCCCACACCGAAGTGGAACGCCAATTGCTTTTGGCGAGTATGATGAAGAGGGTCTAGAACTGTATGGGCAAGCTAATCCCAACAACTTCCATCCACCACTTCAGGACCCCATTGAGAACCAACATTACCCCGAAGGTCATCTTCCTCCTCCTGAATATACAAATCCTCCTGCTTTTCGTAATTACAGGAATGATGATCGGGGTTACAACAATGAGTACCATGATGTGAGACGTCCACGAGTACCACATAGAGGAAAAGGACGTTCCAATGACGGCAGAGGCAATGACAGACGTGTGCAACAAGAAGCTTTCTATGAAGATAGACGTCCAGCCCGTCGTGACATCAAGGTACGTATTGAAAATTTTGCAGGTGAATATGATGTTGCTGTTTTTCTGGAATGCTAGCAGACAACAGAGCATATTTTGAACCATTGTCACTATGAGGATCATGAAAAAGTAGAGGTTGCAACTCTACATTTCACCGGGGCTGCAAAGACATGGTGGAATAGAGATGTAACCATGAGAGAAAGACGAGGGTTCCCACAAGTTGAAACTTGAAATCATCTGATGTTCATCATGACACAGAAATATGTTCCAACTGACTATAAAAATGAGATGTGTTTGAAGATAGCACTTGCTAAACAAGGTACACAAACTCCACATAAATTTTATGCTTCTTTGGAAGATATGTACTATAAAGCAGGTATGAGTGTGTCAGCAGCTACAATTCGAACCAAGTTCTTGAGTGGCTTGAATGTCTCAATTCAAGACCAATTGGAGATTTTGCCTATCAAAGACCTCAATTCTCTCGTGCACACAGCGATGCAAATCCACAACCAATTAGTGCGCAAGAAATCATCTCCATGGGTTTCCAATCAAAGGTATAACTCTCGTGATAGTTTGTAAAAATATATTAATTCTACTCTAGATGTGCAGCAGAGAAGTCAAGGACAAACTAGACCAACATACTAGAAGGAAGCACAACAAAACACTCCCCAAGAGTCATCAAGAGGTGCCAGCCGCCCCAATAATGCTTCGGTTTCTACAAACTGGAGTAGCACAGGAGACAAGGAGTGCTACAAGTGTGGAGGACATGTGCATATTTCAAGAGAATGCTCAAATCCAAGAAAAGTGTTGCTCAATCAACAAGGTGGCTATGAGAGTGTTGAAGAGGAGGCTGAATATGAAGAGGCTTCACAAGATGAAGAAGATAATGATCCTTATGTTTGTGCTCCCTCGGTTATGCAAGGAGGCACAACACTTAGCCTTGTCACAAGGAGAGCCTTAACTATCAAAGAAGTCGCGCTAATGGACCAAAGGGAGAACTTATTTCAAACCAAATGCTTGGTTCAAACGACGTCTTTGAGTGTTATCATTGATGGTGGGAGTTGCTGCAACATTTTGAATGATAAGGTGGTTCACCACCTAAATCTCAAGACAACTCCACATCCTCAACCATATGGCCTTGAATGGATAACCGAAGGTAAGGGTGATGTGGTAAACAGGCAATGCCACATCTCTTTCTCTATTGGTCCATACAAAGATAATGTTTTATGTGATGTTATTGCAATGGATGCTACACACCTTCTTCGTGTAACCTCGCTGCCCATGACACCACACAAAATACTCATGGATCATCAAGAAAGAAGCAGAAACAAGGCCTTGGAGGCAGCCCACAAAGAAACCCGAGCTTTTTGGCCTTCTGTGCAGTAGCTTCTCGAGCTTTTTGGCCTCGAGTTTCATTGCATCTAGGAACCAACTTTCAAAATGGCAAGCCAACTCTTTATCACAAGAAGGAAGGGCTACCCCTCATTAAATCTAACCTTGCCGCTAAACCAAACTTTGTGATGCAAAGCTTTATGATCTTATCTTATATACATAAAGAGCTTAATAGAACAAACATAGTGTTTTTCTGGGAATAAATACCCTACTTATACCTAGTTGGGATAAAATATGCAAAAACAAAAAAGAGCGGAGGGCTTGGTATTCAGAAAGCTCTTGAAATGAATAATGCTCTGCAAATGAATCGCCTCTAGAAAATCCTTGCAGAACCAAACAATATATGGGACATAATCATCAGTGAAAAATATCTAAAAAACACCCACATCCTACAATACGATATTACAAAGAAATGTAATCGCTCTTGGAAATGGGGACAACTCAGAAAACTAAGAGATGATTTCAAAAAAGGGCTATAATGGCTTATTGGCGATGGTAGATCCATTAAATTCTGGGAAGATAATTACGGCATTGGTCCTATGCTCTCCAACCTCTCCCTTCCCCAAATTAACATTGATAAGACATTACCTGTCAGCCACTTCATAACAAATAATAAATGGGAAACCCAATTACTAGAGTCAGTCCTACCCCAGAAAATAGTCAAACAGATAGAGGACATTCCTCTTCCAGAAAAATAGAATACAAGACCGCCTCTACTGGTCTCCAGATAGAAACAAATGGTTTTCAACAAAATCATCTTACGGTCTACTAACCAAAACAAAAAACTCATTGGTGGATGATATTTCTTGGATTTGGAAACTAGATATCTATCCTAAAGTACAAAACTTCAAATGGAAAATTTGTCATAACGGTCTCTCCACTAAAGCAAGATTAGCTATAAAAACATACATGTTCCCATAGAATGTGACCTCTGTAATAACCAAAATGAGGATATAACCCACCTCCTTTTCAAATGCCCCTTTTCCCTTTAACATATTAAGCACCAAAACCCAAAAATTGAACTTACGCTAAGAAACTTACAAACCTCCAATAAAATACCCAAACAATTAATAATGGAACTAATACAAGAGCTCACAAAGCAAGAATTTATATGTCTTGGTACCTGTGGTGGGGGATTTGGTTACATAGAAACCAAATCACATTTAACAAAGACCCGTCAGAGAAAATTAAAGATCTTCAAATCTTTATCCATAAACTTTTGAATAATTGGAATTAGACTAAGAAACATGAAAACGATCAAGAAGAAATACCAAAACAGAACCCTGCCCTAACAAGGAAAGGAGAAACCTCAAATGGTCAAAACCACGAGAAAATAACTATAAAATCAATTTTGACGGATATATCATGCATACAAAATAAACAAGCAAGTTGAGAATATATCATCCGAGATCATGAAGGCAAAGTAATACAGATGGAAGGTCATCCCTGTGGAATAAAATCACCACTCATTACAGAAGCTTTAGCTCTAAAAAACAGCCTCAAAATGGAACGATAATTAAACCTCAAAAATATCGAAATTGAGGGAGATAATCTTACTCTTATAAATGCTCTCAAGGGTATGTGGCAAAGCCCTTGGAGATTGAGATGGTGGTCGCAAACATCCTTGTTGACCTCCTTTTCTTCCATAACCTTCAAATTAGACACATTTTCAGGGAGATTAATTATTCTTCTGATAAAATTGCTAAACTCAACCTCGTTTCTCCAGTGTCTATGATGAATTCTGATATAAAACTTCGTGTTTTCATCCGCAAGGATGTTCTAGGCTAGTCCATGCATAATCGCTGAGATCTGTCTAATTCTTTCCCTAAGAAAAAAAAAGTTGTTTAGGTGTGGTTTTATGCATAAGCCTTGTAATTAGGACGTGAGGATGAGAAGTCAATATTCAAGAAGATTTACAACACTCTAAAAGAGTAATTGAGAAGAATGCATGAATTAGAGTCAAAGACCATCACATTCATGATTGAATAAGGTCGACCGATCCTTAGAGAAAAGCTGTCACACCCACGGTGGCTAAAGTAGAGGAAGTTGCTGAAGGATCCACCACACCCACGACAGTTCCACAGTTCCTGATGGAATTTCCTATCGGATTTTTTCCTAATATTTTACTACCATATTTGTTTGTTCCAAGATCTTTTTTTTTGTTTTTTTTTACGTATTTTATCCTTCTAGGTTATTCTCTACTCCGTAGTATTTAATGGCCTCTTAACACCCTTTAGATCTATCTCTTACTAGAAACGGGTAGCGCGGGGAAATTACAGTTTTTAATATGATTTAACGTTGTTTAATAGGCGTCCTAAAATTAGATTGGGCTAATCATATTCACAACCCTTTATGATATAGAATCTAACCTCGACAAAGCGGTCTCTAATCTTTGTTCTATCAAAAAGAAAAAAAATAAAGTTTAATTAGTGATTATGTTTTTCCTGAATGTTTTATTAATCATTTTAGCAATTGACACCCAACTACCTATGAATTCGTCTCTCCCTTTAAAATCATCACATTACCTAATTAGCTCGGGTGCTTTTTTTTGCCAAACAATTAGCTCGTGTATTGGTGTTCCTATTTTATTAGGGCTTAAATCAACAGACTGAAACCCGCGTACGGGTCTTGCGTAATTATAATTTCTTAAATGTTTCATAATAGATATTGAAATGATATTATATCATATAATCAAATGAGTTTGATGATTTGTACCTCTTCTCTCAATTCTCCAAATTGTTATATCATTTTGTAATATTATTGTAATATACGGGACATAAGTTTTTTAAAATATGATTTTTAATATTCTTGTAATGTACAGGACAGAAGTTTTTAAATATATGTTATTTGCGTATGCAATTTCTTCAATGCTCTATATGCTAAATTTTTGTTCAAGTCTTGTTTGCAGTATTATTACCAACTCCACAGATTTTGGTATATAAAATAAGGTAATCTATTTTGATTTATTAATAGCCAAGTTGGTGAATATATGATCTATTTTTCTGTCTATAACTCATTACAATTGAATAAACTCGAGGACCAGTTATTAAATGTCATTTCCCCATTGTATACATTTTTGACGTGTTTACTAAATTATCATGCTTGTTGGAAACTGAGTGTAAATGTTTGAAAACAACATGCTAGCATATTGCAATATGTAATATTGTTTACAATTACTAAAATTAGATGCAAACGGCCTCCGATAAGGGCTCAAAGTTTGGTACTAATGACAAGAAATGTAGTTTAGGATAAGTAAAAAGTAAATACTTCAAGCACAAAGAAATTGAAAGAGGAAAAAATGCATACCATATAGTTCACAACAGATCTCCCTCTTTGTATAAATTTAGTAATTGCAAAAGTTAAATCCTTTTACAAAGACACATGATACATGAATTGAATATAGGGAATTTAGATTCTTTGGTAAGTCGGTCCTCTAAACTCTGTAAACCTGCATATTATTTGTATATATATATACTCCATCTGTCCCAAAATATGAGTCTCATTGTACAAAAATATATTGGATTAAGGCAAATGCTTTAACGTACATAAGTCCATTGGAAATGATGAATGTAAAATATTAAAATAATTCATTAACCAATGAGAGAAGAGTTTACAAATGAAAAGTACATAAGTGCATTGGAAATGATGAATGTAAAATATTAAAATAATATTTTTTTTTGGTGAAAATATTAAAATAATATGAGTAAGGGTATAATTGGAAGAAGTTTATGGACAAAAATAGAAATGGGACTAACATTTCGGGACGCCCAAAAAGGAAAATGGGACTCATATTTTGGGACGGAGGGAGTATAATTTACTAAAGCCTTCATGTGTACCTTTGAAAAAATTTATTGATCTGGCTTTTTACTTTTTACTTTATTAATCTAATGATAAAGTCAATTACTGCAAAATCATACCATCCACTCCAAACCTCTGTCCACATGAGAGGTTTGTAAGGTCTATTTTAGTAAACACATAACAGTAAAAGTCGTTGCAAGTATATTAATCTGTCACAATAAGATCATTAACTATTAAAAAATTTATTTTGAAAAGAATTAAGATTGTCCACAAGAACACTGGAACTTATAACGGGATCAAGAAAGTCATCTTCCTTGCACATTAACCATGGAACACCAATAACTAATCCAACAACAATGTTAGCAGCCCATCTCATGTGATCACAACCTTCTTGTCCAAACATCTTTCTTTGCATTTTATATTTATATTCGATCTGAAAACACAAACTGATAGCACATAATTCAGTTTTTGAAATCAGAAACTCAAATTAATTTGACTAATCTTAATTACAAGAGGTCATGAAAAAAAGAGTCAATGAAAACATACAACATTGAGTGATGTTAAGGCATTGAATTTCATGTGTATAAGAGTGATTGCCATGGAATTTCTTTTTATTATTGCCTTCAAAATGCTCAAAAATTCGATCTAGTTTTGGGCGCATTCTAGTTGCGCCCAAAACTGAACCGGGTTTTAAAAAAAAGGTTTGGGGGTGCCAGTTAAAATTTTACGAGTGCGGGATTTTCCCCCCGCAATCATACTGTTAAGTATGTGCGCGAGGGGGAGAAAAGACAAGTAGACGTCATTCACTGTCATCTATGTAAGAAGAAAATTACCACAGTCAAAATTGAGGTTGATCGGTGAATTTGAAAGGGAGAGTGGAGATCGAGGAATTGGGGGTTATCGGCAGTGGCGAATCTAGAAAATTTCTACCGTGGGGCTCGTATTAGAATTAAGATTATAAATTATGTTCTCTTTTTCTTGAGTATTATCAATTTGATTTAAACATATTCAATATAATATTAACCCACATTTAAATTTTAAATTAATTTAATTTATTTGTGGTAAAATCAATAATAAATATTCTTCTACTTTTTATTCTTGTATCAAATAAATATCTTGTACATAGAAATATCATATAAAAGTTATTCTTTTTCTCTAATATTACCGATATTTAGTGGGTTTGATATATATTAAAAATATAAAAACTATGTATGTAAAAATTACATTTAGTTTCCTTACATTTTTAATAATCATGTTTCTCTGTTTAACACACCTCTGACTTTTCTTACCAAAATTCAAGAATAAAATAGAAAAAATCTCTATATAAGTACTAAAGCAAATTACATTTCTTCAATTCTAGATATGTCACATGGCATACTCTTCATTCAGGTCATCCACTTGTCGTCATTTCATTGGTCACGATTTTTTATAATTTATTGTAATTTTCTCAAAAAAAATAATTAAATTTGGAAAATCGTGTGCAAAAATATTACAAAAAGATTGCTTAAGATCTTTCAGATTACAAAAAGATTTTTATGTGTTAATTTTCTAGATTTTGACCTCCCAATATCCTATTATTTTATTTTACAAATATATATTTTATTTTTATGATATGACGTATCACAAAAAGATTGATTTCTTAATAAATAAGAGAAATAATTATATTTTTGTGTTATTGTAGTGTTTTCAATTATATATTTTTATATATGTTGAAATCAATTTATTTAAATTTGTTAAAAATTGACCCATGATAATTTGATCAAATAAGATTTTTGGTATTAAAAATTCATGTATATTCGTTGTTTATTATATTTAAAATGTAAAAACTTAATTATATATCAATATCATTTTAAGATATAAACTTATTTTCATATAAAATTTTATATTACATAATACTCCTTACTACTAATTCACTATATCGAGTTATATAAACCCGCGCTTGGCGCGAGACCTATTCTAGTTTGTGTATAAAATTACAAGGCTAAAATGACTTACGTTATATTACATGAAAAATAAAATCAAACCAACTTCATGTAATTCTATTAATTACTTAGTAATTAATTACCGTTGTGTAAATTGAATTTTAAAAAAATATATTAAAAAGCTAACTACTTATATGATACTAAACCAGATGAGTATAATCAATATATCACACTTTTACTTAAAATTTAAAACAATTGAATCTCTAGTTTGGAAAATTTTAACCGTTGTACAGTTTTACCACGGATCTAATGAAAGAAAAAAAAGGAGGGTGTTTAATTTTTTATCAAAACGCTTCGTTTTGATCTTTTGGACATCTTTTTAAATTAGAAAAAATGTTTGATGTAAATTTATTTAGTGAAATCCTAAATTTATCAATGGAGGGAACAACATTTATGAGGTACCAATTTCATTCAATTTTGGCATTGGATAGCCAATCTTTATATAGATGGATAAGATCCTTCTGAATTATCTTTTCTTAAGACATTATTTTTCGCAAGACTAATTAATGGAGAACTAATCCACCTTGTTGCACTTGATGTTTAAAGCGTATTAGTGGATCATTTTTTAGATTTCTATCTAAGTTTTCTTTCCTATCTAGTTGGATTAATTATCTTGTTCTTAATTTTTTACGTGAATTTTATTGGTTTCTCTAACTTGATCAACTAGGTTAATCAATATTATCCATATTTCTAGGATTTCTAGTTTTGTGTTCGGATTGCGTATCTAGTGGCACAGTTTTCGGGTTGTGCTAAATTCGGTTATTAACCAAAACTGAAAGAAATAACCGAAACTGAAGTTAGTTCGGTTCGATTTTCGGTTCTTATTTTTAAGAAGTTCGGCTTTCGGTTTGGTTTGGTTTTAGTTTTGTATGGTTAAAAAAATTAATATAAATTTAAAATTTATATATTTAATTATTATTAAAAAATAAAAAATAAAAAATGATTAATATAGGGTATTTTTCAAATATTTTAATTTTTTTTCAATTTTTTTTTATAATAATTGTTTAAATTTATTTTCATAATTCGGTTTTTCGGTTAAAACCGATACCGAAAAAACCGAACGGAACCAAATTAGTTTGGTTCAGTTAACGGTTCCTAAAATTCCCTAGTTTGGTTTTCGGTTCGGTTTTAACCGAATGAACAACCCCAGTTTACATTAAATGTGTGTGTGTTCATCATGAGAGAGAGTTAATTGCATGTTTAATAGTAACGGTTGTTCTATCTGCATGTGTAGGATCTGTATGTTAGCATGAAGGGAACTGAGACACAAAGTTGTCCAGTTCCTAGGCACAGCGGAAGTAATTGAACAGATTATCAACACAATTACTTTAGGTGGAAACCGAAGATAACCAACTAGTTATCTTTAGATAAAAACCACCCCTCTTTCGAGGATTTGAAAGGTCTACTTGTATATTCAATCGATGAGTTTAGAGACGAACGAGATTACAAACTTTATTGCAAAGTACTAACCTAGTTCCTATCAGAAACTCTTATGATGAAAATACCAGTGAACTTACTTGATGTTCTTTTGACAAGAACACTTCTTTCTTCTCTTCTTAGGAGGATGCACTCACAACTCAGTCGAAATGCATAAACCCTAAGAACATAGAGGCGATCAAATATATAGCGAATTAGTTCGGCATACAAAGATATTATGGAAAATATATTATATGCCGTACTAATATCCTAATAATTAATCGACCCTATGATGTGCAAGTTACCTAGAATTAACTCGCAATTACCATAATCGAAATACAACAACATAGCTATTTCCTAACAAGGAAAAGATCTTCTAAAGATCTTCTCGGCTCGCCTCCCACGCTAGGGTCGGAGTAACTCGGGTGAGACACTTAGTTCCTTGGAACTTCCCTTGTGTTCGTCAGTCTTCAAATCTTCTATCTTTAAACTGAAACAAACAGGTAAGCAGTACCATAGTCTATCCAAGTGTTGTCATCTTCAAAACTACGAGAGCTTAGGAAAGGAACCTGCTAGGGAACCATAGTTCAACAGGTCCCTATTCCAACAATTTCCCCCTTTTTGATGATGACAAACTGATGTAAGTATAATCACATAAACAATAGGCAGTTGAATTTATCTTAGTCCAAAGATACTTAAAAATCAAATAAGCAGTAAGTAGTTCCCCCTTAACCTTTGAATTTTCTAACAAGTTCCCCCTAAATATAATGTCAGTCCTATTGGTTCGAGATTTCAGAGTATATTCCCCCTTTTGAAATCATCGAAAAGATAGCAAGATATGAATAGAACCGTAAAGTGCAAAGCATGGAACTGAAGACTCACAAGTCATAAAGCAAGAAAATTAATTGTTCATTCATTTTGAGCGCAAAGACAATGCGACTCATGCAACCAAAACAACATAAAAAAAACAATAATCATGAAGCAAAGAGAGAAGGAGAACAACAAAAACACAAACTGATGATGAGCTTGGGAACCCTAGGGAAGTGCTAAGCCAACTACATCAAGGAACTGGTAGGGAGAGGTCACTCTCTCTGTGCAGCGAGGACTTCAGCAAGCTTGGTGAATGCGGTGCAAAGGGTACGACAACAGCTGAAAGTTCTCTCAGTTCCTCAACAATCTCAGAGGAAGTCGAATCAGAATCATCTGCAGGAACTGGTCGAGCAGGTATATGACGAATTGGGTGGGACTTCATGGTGGTGGTTTCCTCCACCTTGAGACTGCTGATGTAGTTACCATCCATCATGTGAGAAAACAGAGTTTCCTCCTCGTCAGCCGGATAAATCTCCAGTCTCTCGAGGAGAGCCTTGATAATTGACGGGAACGGCAGGGAGTGGGATGGGTGGCTGTGGCAGGCCTGCATATGGTGCATGACAATTTTGGGCAGGTCAAGCACTTCCCCAGCAAGGATCCTATCCATGAACACAGCGTCCGCGATCAAAACTGTACTCCTCTTCTCTTGGCGAGGGATGAGGTTGTTGATTAGGAAGGCGTGTAGCAGTTTCATGGAGAGAGAGAGATGAACCTGGTGTTGAATTCCTTCTGATCCGAGTTCCCAAATACAGACTTGGCATAATCGCTCTTCTTTGTGGGCCAGTGCTTCTTCTGAATGGCGAAGTATCCTGACCCAGTCGGGATGCCAAGAACTGAGGAGATCATCTCCGTTGTGATCTTATACATCTTTCCCTTGATGGTGACCACAATATCCTGAGGGTTTTGAGTTTCTGGTACCGTGACAAAAGACATGGCCAAGACGTTGATGCCATAGAGTGGATTTGTTCATCATGGTTCCAAGGCAGAGTTTTTCTTGAGGAGAGTAGTCGTGGTCAATGATGTATACATTATTGAACCTCTTACCTTTTAGAAGAATTTTCTGAGAATCCGGATGAATCACCAAGCACTCGGAGGGAGTGAATAGGGCACTGTTCCCTCCTTGATCACACAGCTGTGACACACTTATTAGATCAAAACCAAGATTATCTACAAGATGAACATCACTTACCTTGATATTTTCTGAGAGATCGACGGTGCCAGTTCCCAAGATTGCCCCTTTCTTTTTGTCACGAAGGAAATTTTTCCTCCGTTGTATCTCTGAAGTGAATGAAGTTGTTCTTTATTACATGTCATATGGCAAGACGCACCACTGTCTATGTACCATCTAGTGTCATTCTTCACTTCAGTCTGCAAGGGAAAATTAAGGCTTACGAACCCAGGTCAGCCGAGCTTTTCTGGGTAAGTTAGTGGTCAAGTTCCTTTGAGGGGAATTGTTCGGGACAGTCTTGATTTTGGGCTTTGTTTCATTGACCATCTCATAGTACTGAGGGTCGTTGATATCAATGATCTCAGTTTTTCTATTCTTGAATTTTCTATAAGCTTGTTCTTCTTGTTTCCTCTTTTTCTCACAGTCATAGATGAGATGTCCTTGGTTCCCATAGTGCCAGCAAACACGATTTGCGGGAATCCATTGATATCGATCCTTGGTTTTATAGTGAGATTTATTTTGTCCTAGATCAACCTTTTTCCTAGGGGAACTATTTGGAGTTCTCATGGCCATGTTCCTATACATATCATGGATATGAGGGCTATGATGAGGAGCGCAGGTAGGTTCAAGATCTGAGGAACTTTCAATAATCTTAATCTTTTGCTCAAGAAATTCATTTTTACTGTTGGAAGTCTGGAGAGATAGATCAAGTCTTTCGTTTTTGTCTTCTAGAATTTTAGTGAGTTCCTCAATATTAGTGTTTGAGTTACATGAAGGATTAGAATCATCAAAAGACTTACATCCTAGACCTCTACTGGGTTTGACAAACACAGTTTGATTAACAGTTTTCTCATGGATGCATTTGGTAAGACTATCAAGTTTTCCAATAATTTTCTGCAGAGAGGATTCAGGAGAATAAGAACTGGTTCCTAGGTTTAGTTTTTCATGCAAGTCACAGGTAGGACATTTGGTGATTTTGCTCGCAGTTTCATATTTCTTACACCAAGCTTCACTTTCATCAGACAGAGTAGCAATTTCTTCCTCACTTTCATTCAATTTTTCAAGAAGATTGTCATTTCACTAGTGGAAAAAACACCTGTTGAGGCGGGCAAAAACCCCCCTGTTGAGGCGGACAGGGGTCGCTGCAACAGGGGGGGCTGCAACAGGTCAGTACTTGTTAAGGCGGACAATGTACGCCTCAACAAGGGGGGTCTGTTGAGGCGGGCACATAGGTGCCCGCCTCAACAAGTCCAAAAACGCTTAAGAAATAAGGATCTATTGAGGCGGGCGCATGAGTGCCCGCCTCAACAAACCATGCCTTTTGAGTCGTGCATTACACTTGCCCGCCTCAATAGATGTACTTTAGAAATTAAAAAAAAAAATGAAAGCGCCTTCCAATTGAGGAAGTCCGCCTCAACAAAAGAAATAGACGCCTCAAATCTGAGATTGAAATTAATATTTAAATACAAACAATTTCCAATAACGGTTCCACCAAAGTTTGATATGGCTCTTGCTCCAACAAGAGAAAGACTAAATTAACACTGGACTAAATTAACACTTCGAACGACTAATAATACGAACAATTTCTAATTGCTTCAACAAGAGCCCTCTAGACGACAATTTTCCGGCGAAGCCCCCTCAACGACCTTCCGATTGTCAAATCCTGCCTTCGGTTCCAGTATGAGCACAACCACCGACTCATTTTGGATCTTGCTCGTCTTCAGATTGCTTATTTGACAATAGTCGATCATATATGTGAATTATTTGACAATGTATGAAACAAAAGGGAGAAGTCGACGAGTACTTACTCAGGGAAGATGTGCCTTTCATTCAGCCTTTTCAGCATTTCCATATGCCTCTCGTTCCGCTGTACAAGTATGTACCAAATCAGATCAAACATTTGTATGTTTTGTAAACAAGCACTCTGATAAAACAGAAAGCTTCATATGAGCTCGCAGGATCCAGTACATAAAATTTCCAATAAAAGAACTTTGCTTCATATAAAATATGAAAGCAAATTCTACGGAAGCAAAATGAAGAACTAAATGAGGCATTTACCTGATTGGTGTATCAGCTCGCCAGCACAATGGCAATGAAGCATCTGATGCATCTTGACTTAGTTTTCCCTCCAATAAATTTTTAACCTACACTGATGAATACTTGATGAGTATTGTTGTTTATTTAGTAAGTTGGAACTGAACTTTACTAGTACGAAGAAATACATACAGAGAGAACAAGATCAGCATAGGCTTGCTTTGGGAAGTAAGTATAAGAGTTGCCACTATCAAATACCACTCGTCCCTTGACATCACCTGACTGAGCTAAGCTGATGTTCTTGCCTCCATAACTTATTCTTGCAACCTCAGTCTCAATCTCTACCGCACAATGGCAATGAAGCATCTGATGCATCTTGACTTAGTTTTCCCTCCAATAGAGATGATTTTTTTTACACCAAAATACCTATGGGTCTCAATCTCTACCGCAATTGATAACTCATCGAAATAATGTTCAAAAACTGATCATGCACATATCAATCACAATATGATAGATCAGTTCTGCAAACATATCAGCTAGTAGGATATAAATTGGTTTAAGTACCTTCAAATCGAAGATAAAATTTACCATAGCATGAGTATCAGGTAGAGAATACAATAATGAACTGTCCTATCCATCGTAGAAAACTAAACTATTCAAAAAAAGGATTTGAACGAAACAGTGACAGCTGACCTCAACATCTCGTTTTTTTCTCAATTGTTCATAAGCTTCTACTGCGAAAGGATCTCCAACACCATATATAGGGCGATGCAACCGTGTCATGCCCCAATCAAATAGCTGCTTATCTGGATATGCACAAATAAGGCGAAGCCAATATTCCTCACTTACATGAGCCCGAACTTTCCTCTGCAACCCTGCCAGCTGAACACAAGATTAAAATATATTATATATGTCATCACCCACAATGGACATTCTCAAACATCAAAATATAAGCATAACAAACACTGCTAAATTGCAAAGTTCATTTCATGTGCAAGCACCAAGGAGAAAATGTTAGAATCAGCTATCTACTTTATATTTAAGTAACAAAATTATATTGTATAAATTACAAAATGAGCTCAATTTTATAAAGCATGTTGTTAACTTTCTTAGGCTTAAACATTGCTCTTTAATGTGATACTGCAGTAGCAATTAATGCTCCTGATGGACTTTCTATGCCAGATAATTGCACATCTGCACATCTCTTATGAAGATTTCTGCTGTAATACAAGACATAGAAATTGGAATACAGATATAGGAAGTGACACCTTTAAGCCATAGAGCTCGAGCAAGCACTTGGACTGCAAATCCTCACCTCTACTTGATGGTAGTTCTGTCTTGGCAAAAAAGAAGAAGTTAATTACAGGACTAGAAATAAATAAACAAATTATAGCAATATAGACTTTTTCGGTGAATGAAGTTGAGTGTAGCCACTTTGTGAAAAATTCTAGGTTAAAATTTGTGAAAAATTACTTCAACGAGGCAAAACCATCAAACAGAAAATTACTTCAATGAGTACCTTACATATGAAATAGTTCCTCTGCATAAAAAAGTACTTCTGTAGCTGTCCTTTGAAACTAGGGTATTATCATTGTTAAAATCCCCATTTTCAAGGCCTGGTTGAAACCATTCACCTAGAAATTCTAAAAAGATTTAACTAAACTTCCTGAGAAAAACTTGAACGATAGTTTCAAAGACTTCAAATGGCTATAATTTAAGGAAACAAACTCGGGAGGAACACAAGAAAAACATGGTTATCCATGGAAATATAATAAGCTTAAGCATAAAAAAGTGCAAGCTAATAAGTTTAAGCAGCCTGTATTTAAATAATTAACAGAGTATACATGCAATCTAAAATAGTCTAACTAAACTATATCCAGTGACCTTACAATCTAGGAGGAACAAAAGAGTAACATGATTATACATGGATATATAATCCAGAACATAAAACTAGACTTCTCTAACCTGCAATTTTACTTCGAATTTATTGCAGGAACTGATAACCTCTCTACTTCTAAACCAAGGTAGGCATTTTCCACTAATTATGAAATAAGTCAATGCATTTATCAATAGGGTGATCTTAACAGCTGGGAGAGAAAACGAGACTTACAGGATTCATCATAAGCTCCTCTTTATATCTCCTATACTGAGACCGCTTCTTAGACAGCTCAGACTGCCAGGAGCTACGATCACTGGGCAAATACCCTAAAAGAAGATGCCAAAACCACCATGCCACTCAATTTGGTAACAATGATCACAACAACAACCAGCATTTGCCTCTTAATTTAGTAAGAAGCAAAATGTGTACCTTCCAGACAGTAGCTCGAATGCCAGCGCCATCAGGAATGCCCATGGATGCGAGCCTCCTGACTTCCCGCATGTCAACCATCTGCTTCGACAGCTGAAATCCAAAACCGATTGAATAAAACGCCTAAAAGAATAACACAAAAGAGCTGAAAAGAGGGCGCAAATTGACCTCAACCAAAAGCTGAGCTTGGCGAGAGATGTCATCAGCAGAAAGCAGCGAAGAGGTGGAGGCGCCATTGGGAAGCGGTTGTTGAGAACATGAGATCTGAGGGGTAGAGGCGAGAAAGATACGGTGGCGAGGAGGTGGGAAGCGGAGGTGTAGAGGCGAAAAGAGAGGCTAGGGTTTTTGTTGAGCGGGTTAACTGGGAGAATATGTGAGAGGGCCGTGATTTTGAGTTATGAGATTGCGATATTTAGAGGCGAACACCTGCCCGCCTCAAAAACTTCCGTTGAGGCGAACAAAACCTCGTACGCTTCAACAACTTGTACCATTTTGAGGCGAACGTCAATATGCCCGCCTCTAAAAGGTCTGTTGAAGCGAACTTCTTAAGTGTACGCCTCAACAAGTCATGAAAAAACATTTTTTGAGGCGTTTTTATATATGTACGCCTCAAAAGACTTGTTGAGGCGGGCGAAACTTTGCCCGCCTCTATTTTTGGGTTCTGTTGAGGCGGGCGCCTTACTGACCGCCTCAACAAGTCAAAAACACAAATATTATTTGAGGCGAACGGATATTTGCCCGCCTCTAAAGTACCTGTTGCAGCGAACTAAACGACTGACCGCCTCAACAGATAGTAGAGTAAGACTTTTTGCGTCGGTTTTTAAGGTGACCGCCTCAACAGGGGGGCTGCAACAGGTGTTTTTTCTACTAGTGTTTTCTTTACTTAAGGATTTTATGAGTTTGATTAAATGTTTCTTATCATACTTAAGAAGGGTTTCAGAGAGATCAGTGGTAGAAGATACCTCGTTTTGTGATGACTCATTTTCAGCTTGAGCCATTAAACGTACTTTGGGGATGTCTTCTTCTGAGTCACTATCTCCCCATGTGGCTTGGCTTTCAGAGAGTGTCATGAAGCAAGCTTTAGAGGGATTAAGATCAAATTCCTTGTCTGAGTCACTATCTCCCCAGGTGGTAGTAGCGACTAAATCCTTTTTCTTAGGAACTTCATCCTCTTTGGGCTTATCTTCATTCTTGGGACAGTCTTTGGCACGGTGTCCAGGTTGATCACACTGATAGCATCTGAGTTCCCTTCTTTCCTTGCGATTTTCATTTCTAGGGAATCTTCCTCTTTGAAATTTTCTGACAGTGCTTGTAAGAAGAGCTATCATTTCATCATCATCTTCTTCATCATCAGAGTCAGCCCAAGTGGAGAGTCTTTCCAGGACCTTTGTGAGGATGAGAGCAATTCCTGCTTCTGTGGAGCTTTTCTCATTTCCCTTCATCTTGTCTTCGTGACGTTGAGCTTGTCCAACAAGTTCTTCTAAAGGAAGTTCCCTAATGGAAGGAGTCTGAAGCATGATGTCTTGAGTTACAACAAATTTTGAGTTCAATCCATTGATGAATACCAAAGATTTAGACCATTCTTCAAGCTTAACTCCACATGCTCGGAGTTTGTTGCAGAGAATCTCAAGACGACCGTGATAGGAAGAGACATTTTCTGTTTCAAGCATCTTAAATCTATGATATTCTCCTTGCAAGTCAAATTTTCTGCTGTTCTGGAGATCTTCACTTCCCAAGTTAAAGACCTTGAGAGCTTTCCACATATCCTTTGCATTGTCAATTCCCATGACTTTGTCTTGATCAGCTTTGGAGAGAGCATTGAGTATGTATTGCCTAGCTTTAGCATTTTTCTCTTGTTGAGAGTATTGTTCAGTGGACCAGCGTTTGAAGTCAAGTTCAGTCTTTTTGTCGGCTGGGTCCAAAGGAACTGCGAAGTTTCCATTCTCAACAATTTTCCAACACATCATGTCATTGGTTTGGAAGAAACCAGTCATTTGTTCCTTCCACCATTGGAATTGACCAGGTTTCAGCAGGTATGGCTTGTTGGTGGAGATACCTAGTTCTTGTTCGTTTGAGCGAGACATGTTAATAACATGCGAGTAACACACAATCTAGAGCACTTGCTCTGATACCAATTGTAGGATCTGTATGTTAGTATCAAGGGAACTGAGACACATAGTTGTCCAGTTCCTAGGCACAGCGGAAGTAATTGAACAGATTATCAACACAATTACTTTAGGTGGAAACCCAAGATAACCAACTAGTTATCTTTAGATAAAAACCACCCCTCTTTCGAGAATTTGAAAGGTCTACTTGTATATTCAATCGATGAGTTTAGAGACGAACGAGATTACAAACTTTATTGCACTGTACTAACCTAGTTCCTATCAGAAACTCTTATGATGAAAATACCAGTGAACTTACTTGATGTTCTTTTGACAAAACACTTCCTTCTTCTCTTCTTAGGCGGATGCACTCACAACTCAGTCGAAATGCATAAACCCTAAGAACATAGAGGCGATCAAATATATAGCGACTTAGTTCGGCATACAAAGATATTATGGAAAATATATTATATGCCGTACTAATATCCTAATAATTAATCGACCCTATGCTGTGCAAGTTACCTAGAATTAACTCGCAATTACCATAACCGAAATACAACAACATAGTTATTTCCTAACAAGGAAAAGATCTTCTCGGCTCGCCGCCCACGCTAGGGTTGGAGTAACTCGGGTGAGACACTTAGTTCCTTGGCACTTCCCTTGTGTTCCTCAGTCTTCAAATCTTCTATCTTTAAACTGAAACAAACAGGTAAGCAGTACCATAGTCTATCCAAGTGTTGTCATCGTCAAAACTACGAGAGCTTAGGAAAGGAACCTGCTAGGGAACCATAGTTCAACAGGTCCCTATTCCAACAGCATGTATCTTGTAAGACACTCTGCTCGTGAGGCTGAAATTCTGTCAATTTTTTTCCAAATTCTTCGATGGTGTACATTTTCTACGTTCTTTTACTGATTTTTATCTGACGGCTGAGATTTATCCTCATTCTTAACATAGAAAAGCTTTCTCATGAGATTTTTTCCCAAATACTATGTATGTATGAGAACATCAAGTGTGTTTAATTATATTTTAATAGTGTATATAAAGTAGATAATAATTCTAGGTAAAGATAATTAAAAAATTATCTAAAGATTTTTAATCTTCAAACTTTGTAAGTATGTGCCCTTTCTTTGGATTTGTGAAGCCATGATTGATAACGTGTCGGATGACGTAGTCAATGAGATAGTCCAAACGTTGACACATAAATAAATTGAACATAAGAGTTGTGAGAGTACAAAAGTTATTGGGATATTTATTTTCCCCGCATCGACTAGGAATACGTAAAAGGAAGTATATATATAGTGGGTATCTATCTTATCTATTAAAGTTGAGTTTTTTCAAGTCTTCTCCTTGCTTCTGACCCTACCACCTCTCATGTGACAAATTTTAATTGGTTGTTATTATTTATATTTATAATTTTTATTCCGTAATATTTTTAATATGTAAATCTATCTAATATATTAAAGTTAATCCTTTTAGAGCATTTAGAATGATTATAGGGTAAGTTGTTAAATAATTATGGTTTTTTATCTTTTATATTAAATATAAATATATTGCACTATTACATTAACAAAAACCTTTCAACAAATTAACAAGTTATTTCATTAAGAATAAAAATTACTCTTAGAGTTAATATATCATTTTTAGGATAAAATTAGGATGACTTTCGACAATAAAAAAATAAGTCAAACTATGTACATAATATTTATGAAATAAAATATATTTTTATTAAAAGTGTTTACAAGAAAAAACTTAAACATAATTCGCTTATTATATGAAAGTTAAACTTAAATTTAAAAATAAATTATGATTAAAATATTTAAAATCTTCACACAAATAATATGGAATTTCCCGTGCATGGCACGAGTCGCTGCACTAGTTTTATTAAAGGGTTAGTTGAGTTAGAAAGGAGTCTCTCGCGGGCACCGCCGTCGTTCGTCTGTTCCGTTCCGGATCAGATCCGTGTTCGTGGCACGTGCGCGGTGTGGTAGGGTGAATCTTACTTTCTCCGAGTCATATTAACTTTTAGGTTTTCGAAGCCTCCGAACGTAAATTAATTGCGCATCGAATTCTATCGATTTGTTTTAAATTCGTATTTAAAATTTCTTTTGACTCTTTCAAAATCAATATGTAACTCACTAACTGCCCTCATTCAATGGCATTTCTCAACGATTTGTGATATGGAGTTAGTGCTCCAGATCTCCATATTTTAACTCTTTAAATTGAGCTTTCATTCTGCTAAGAAAAAAAACAAAAAATACAGTTTTCTTCCGGCCTCCCCCAAAGCTCTTTCGTTCTGAACATACCCGTCTTTCGTTGGAGAGAGCCCGCGGTCGGGGGACGCTGTGATAACCTTGGGAGGCGACGCCTAGCTGACTGAGCTCCGGTGGTCATGACGAATTCGTTTCTAAGGGAGCGGCTTACGTACCGTGAGACGGCAAGTTTTCGGTTTCTGATTTTGCAAAGGTTTTTCGAAGTAGCCCTACATTATAATTTCTACCAACAAGATTAACATATGAAGAACAACGCTTTGTTTTATAGGACATGTATAGATTATGTATACATCTTATAGGTTATGAATAACATGTCTCCTTCATTAATTAGGCTCCGTCTATATGCACACGTTTTTTGGGCTAAATGCACACTATTTGGTGCGGTAACATTTATAGCACAGTTTGGTACGGTAACAATTAACGCACCAAGGGGTTCCGGGGCATTCTTGGAAAATTTTCTGAAACCTATACAAAGCAGGTGCGGTAATAATTAACGCACAGATCTGTGCGTTAAGATTTAACGCACAAGCTTAATCCGAGATTAACAAAAAAAAATTAAGATTTTGATTAAAAAAAATCTTGTGCGGTAATATTTACCGCAAAGGTTTTATTTATATATATTTTTAAATTTTTTAACTTTTTTTAATTAAAAAAAAATCTTGTGCGGTAAATATTACCGCGCAGATTTTTTTATTTTTTTATTATAGATTTTTTTAAAGAAATAAATTTATCTGTGCGGTAAATATTAGCGCACAGATACATTTTTTATTATTACTACCTCTTTGCTGTAGTGGTAAGGCACTGTGCAACCGCTATGAGGTATCAGGTTCGATTCTCACCCCCAACACTCACTCTTTATTTTATTGGTGAAAAATAAATTAAAAATAGGGTGAGAAGAGTCGAACTTGAGACATCATGCACAAGTAATGAGAGTGAAACCACTATGTTAATGAGTTCTATTGACATATTTATAATTTTATTATTACAACTTACAATCAAACTTGGGTCCACCTCATTTATTTCTAATATTTAGTATCCTTATTAATAAAAAAAAAATAGAATATTATCAAAATAAAAATATTACAAAATATTTTTTAAAAGTAGAATATTATCAAAACATTTAATAAAAAAATAGAATATTATAAAACTATTTTAAAAAAATAAAATATTATAAATTCTTCAAATTTTAAAAGAATTTAAATTTTAAAAATATATTCTCTTACTTGATTTTAGTAAAAATTACATAATAAAGTCTCGCTCACACAAAACGGTGTTGGAATGGATCCAACATAGTATTATTAGGCATGTATGGTTAACAACATCGATGTATTATTATGTTTGAATTTTTTTTACAACTTAGTCTTATTATGTATATAAAGTCACAATAAGGTCTCGCTCACATTAAACGAGACTCAAAACTATTCGTAAACGCTAAAAGCCCTTAAATGGGCTTAAGGCCCAATTTGGCCAAACGACGTCGAAATGATGTCGGAATGGAATGAAACTTAATTTCTATACATATTAGAGATATTTGACCATGTGGGTAACTCTCAATCAAAACTTCTTCATTTTCAAGTAACACCTCATTTGTAAACATCAAACTAGTCATCACTCTTTTAACTTGTCGCAATAACAACATTGATGTATTATTATGTTTGAATTTTTTTTACAACTTAGTCTTATTATGTATATAAAGTCACAATAAGGTCTCGCTCAGATAAAACGAAGCTCAAAACTATTCGTAAAGCTAAAAGGCCTTAAATGGGCTTAGGGCCCAATTTGGCAAAACGACGTCCAAACGATGTCGGAATGGAATAAAAGTTGGTTTCAATGCCTATTAGAGGTTTTAGTGTTTTATAATTTTTGTATTTTTATATAAATATTTTTATAAAAACATGAGAAATAGTAAAAATATTAAAATAATAATATAACCATATTAAAATAAGGCTGCGTCTAAATGCACACGTTTTTTTTGCTAAATGCACACTATTCTGTGCGGTAACAATTGCAGTACACATCTGTGTGTTAAATCTTACCGCACCAAAAGAATCAGGGGCATTGTTGGAATTTTTTCTGAAACCTATCAGACGCTGGTGCGGTAAGAATTACCGCACAGATATGTGCGTTAACAATTACCGCACCAGATTAATCCCAGATTAAGCAAAAAAAACAGATTGTGCTTAACTGAAACCCTGTGCGGTAACAATTACCGCACAGGAAATTTTTTTTTTTAAAAATAAAAATGGTGCGGTAAATCTTACCGCACCGTATTAGTTTTTTTTTTTAAATATAAAAATGGTGCGGTAAACGTTACCTCACCGTAATAGTTTTTTTTTTAAAAATAAAACGGGTGCGGTAAACGTTACCGCACCAGGTTTTTTTGAAAAAATGCCCGTTGGAATTTTATGCCCGTTGGTGCGGTAATAGTTAACGCACCAACGGGCATAAAATTCCAACGGGCATTTTTCGGTTGTATATATAGGTTGAGCTATCTTGTTGAAGTTTTGCAATGCACACTACAATGTCTTATAATTATGAGAGTAGTGAGGATGATGGTAACGACAATTGGATATCAGGGGTCGTGGAAGAAGAATACGAAGTCGATGAAGAAGAGGAAGTGGACGAAGAAGTCGATGAGGAAGTGGACGAAGAAGAGGAAGAAGGCGAAGCAAATGTATCAATTGCATTAGACGATTGGACTCCGTTACCGATTTTGGTTAGTATATTATCAATTTAAATTTTGTATTTAATTGCATGAGATTTAGGTTAATTAGTTAAAATTGCGTATCTAAGTAATGTAGTTTAATCAATATAGGAAGAAGACTTTAGACCACATTTTAGTACTGCGCAAATGTGGGATAGTAAAGAAGAGATGATGGAATGGACAAAACAGAGAGCAAGGGATTTAATGATAGTTTTGGTACATCGTACATCTAGCAAATATTGCGTTGATTTTGTATGCGATAGGTTTGGAAAACCTAGATCGGGTAGGCCGAAAGTGAATTTAAAAAATCCAGAATTGCCGGTTCCGAGGCTTCGTCACCGAAAATCGAAGAAATGTGGTTGTACATTTGAGTTATATGGGGTTCGTATAAAAGAAGGGCCTTATAGTTATAAATGGATCGTGAATGTTGTAGAAGGTCGTCACAACCACACCCTTCCTACTAGTTTTCATGGGAATTCATTCGTGGGTAGAATGAGCAAAGAGGAGGAGAAAATAGCAAGGGAAGCGGGGGATGATCGCAAGACGCCAAAAAACATACTTATTCAGCTTAGGAAAAGAGACCCGCAAAATGTGACATCCATGAAGCAGATTGCCAATTTTTTGCAGAAGATCAATTTTGAAGATCGTGGTGAATTGTCAGTTACTCAGTGGTCTCTAAATTTTCAGAAAGAGAACAAGTATTTTTGTCAACCTTTGAGGAACACGAGGACGAATGAGGTTGAAGTCCTTTTTTTCGCTCACCCGGAGTCGATTCGTTTGTTCAGGAAGTTTCCTCACGTGATTATCATGGACGCCACATACAAGACAAATAGGTATGATATGACTTTAGTGGAGATGGTTGGTTTCACTTGCACGCACAAGACGTTCAACATCGCATATGCATTCATGGCTCAGGAGACAGTAATGCATTACAAGTTTGTGATGATGTGCGTTCATGAGTTGTGTAGAAATTTGGGAGTGATGCCGAAGGCTATAATGACCGACTGTGAGAAGGCTTTGTTGAGAGCAATCAAACTTGTGTTCAAAGACACTGATGTGAAGCAACTATTGTGTTGGGTGCACATTAAGCACAACATCGAGTCACACGCAGAAAAAGTGATTAAAAATACTAAAAGGGCGGAGAACTTTGTTACGCAATGTTGGCGGAGAACGTTATCAAATATTATTAAATTGATAACGTTACGAAATTAAATAACTAATTTCATAAAATTATCAATTTAATAAATTAATCAAATTAAATAAATTGATAACGTTATGAAATTAAATAACTAATTTCATAACGTTATAAATTTAATAAATTAATTAAATTAAATAAATTGATAACGTTACGAAATTTATTTAAAAATGTCATAACGTTATCAAATATTATTAAATTGATAACGTTATGAAATTGAATAACTTATTTCATAACATTATCAATTTAATAAATTAATCAAATTAAATAAATTGATAACGTTATGAAATTAAATAACTAATTTCATAACGTTATAAATTTAATAAATTAATTAAATTAAATAAATTGATAACGTTACGAAATTTATTTAAAAATGTCATAACGTTATCAAATATTATTAAATTGATAACGTTATGAAATTGAATAACTAATTTCATTACGTTACGAAATAAAATAATTAAACTATTTAAAAACATTACAAAAGTTATAGAATATTTAATAAAAATACATACTTGATGTAGATCTACGGGAGTCGAAAAAACTTCCGGTTGCGCCTCGGTTTGAGCCTCGGTTTGTGGATTCAACCTTCTATTTGCTCGAGTGGCGTACCCGGGACCGACGTTTTGGACGCGTCGCTTTCGGGTTCTTGGCCTCGGAGCGGGTGCGGGTATCGGGGCGGGTTGGGCTGCTGGTATCGGGTCGGGTCGGGCATCGGGTATCGGGGCGGGTCGGGCATCGGGTATCGGGTCGGGTCGGGCTCGGGATTTTGGCCGGATCCGGGCACCACCACTGTACCTCAGTGGCACCTCCACTTCCTCCTCTTCTTCTTCCTCCACAGCCAGCCATGGCGTCGGAGTCGTCGTCGTCGTCGACGGAAGAGAGGACGGCGGGACTTCTGCGGGGAGGACTTCAGGCGGTTTTTGGGGGCCAGAAGAACCGCCATGGTCGGGGCAACTCGAATCCATCGTCGATTGAAGCTTTTGATGGTTTAATAGGTGGGAAAAGGGAGAGAAGAAGGCGGCGAAAAATAGGGTTTGCGGCGGCGGAAAATTGCAGAAAGGGGAAGAAGGTCGGGGGAGAAGGAAATTTTTTTTTTTAAAGCTGTAACCTGGTGCGGTAAGAGTTACCGCACCATTTTGTGCGGTAAGTGTTACGGCACAAGTTTAATATATTATTAAACCTGTGCGGTAAGTGTTACCGCACAAGTTTAATATTTTTTTAATACTTTTTAAATACTTTTTAAAAAAAAATTATTAATTAAAAAAAATACAATTCCTGTGCGGTAATTGTTACCGCACAGGGTTTAAGTTAATGAAAATCTGGTTTTTTTTTCTTAATCTGGGATTAATCTGGTGCGGTAATTGTTACCGCACAGATCTGTGCGGTAATTCTTACCGCACCAGCGTCGTATAGGTTTCAGAAAAAATTCCAACAATGCCCCTGATTCTTTTGGTGCGGTAAGATTTAACGCACAGATGTGTACTGCAATTGTTACCGCACAGAATAGTGTGCATTTAGCAAAAAAAAACGTGTGCATTTAGACCAAGCCTAAAATAAGGCCTAAAATAATAAAAAAATATTATACATCAAATTACTTGAATAATAATTTTTTATTGAAATTATTAGAATAATCAATTTAATAAATATGTGGGACCAAGATAAAAAAACTTTTTTTAAATAATATAATGAGGTGGACCCAAGTTGGATTGTAACTTGTAATAATAAAATTATAAATATGTCAATAGAAATCATTAGCATAGTGGTTTCACTCTCATTACTTGTACATGAGGGCTCAAGTTCGACTCTTCTCACCCTATTTTTAATTTATTTTTCACCAATAAAATAAAATAGTAGGTGTTGGGGTTGAGAATCGAACCCGAGACCTCACAAAGGTTGCACAATGTCTTACCACTAGAGCAATGAGGTAGTAATTACAAAAATTGGATTTGTGCATTAATTATTACCACACCGGCGTTGTATAGGTTTCAGAAAATTTTCCAAGAATGTCTCGGAACCCCTTGGTGCGTTAATTGTTACCGCACCAAACTGTGCTACAAATGTTACTGCACCAAATTGTGCTACAAATGTTACCGCACCAAATTGTGCTACAAATGTTACCGCACCAAATAATGTGCATTTAGCCCAAAAAACGTGTGTATATAGATGCAGCCATTAATTATCACTCGTCTAATATATGAGGACGAGGAGATTGTGTAAAAGTGAAAGGGCCCTAAAATCATGTGAAAATGTTGGAGGTATACTATTATACTACGTAGACGTAGGAAACATTGTCCCTTGAGCACTTAAATTTGTGCCCCGATCTGGCCATTGCTTAGTTAATGTTGTTTTCATTTTATGATCAAGATTCGAAATCGAAATCGAAATTGAAATCTCAATCTTATCTAACACCACACGGTCTACACGGTCCACACGCTAGTTGTAGTTGTTCACTTTATTCATATGATCTTAAGATCATCACAGTTTCATAAGAAAACAAATCTAGTTCCGCGACATGCGCGGATAATTTTTTAGCGTTTATATATTATATAACTTATATGCGATCACATATGATATTATAATTTTTTAAAATTTTATTTCTAATAATTTTCTTAAACTAGAGATTGAAATTAATTATTTCTATTGTTAAATTTGGACATAAATTTCAAAAGTCAGCAACCTAGCTTGTTATTATTCTTGGAAACATGAAAACAACGGTAGGATTCAAAATAATTAAGTAAGTTTTTAATGTCAATTTCACAAATATAACTATTACTTAATTATTATTTTAACAATGTTTTATATAAAAATTATAAGCATTCTATAAATATTAATGTAGATTTATAATCCCGTGATATTTACAGGGGTCTACACTAGTTGAAATTTATAAGACAAGAGTAGGATATATGGTAATTCATAAGGAAAACTAAGTTCCGGTGAGGATGGATCTTAAGGTGATGAGTAAGAACGATGAACACAAACATTGTTACGCATGAACACACACGTTATAATGTATGAACACATTTTCGTCAATAAGCACACAATGTGACATATGAATATACACTATGACATGCACATACTCTGGCGTATGAACACAAACGTTATGACTAATGAACGCACACATTATAACCCATGAACACAAAAATGTTCTGAGTCTTAACCTAATAACTTATCATTACCGGAGGAATTCAAATTTACTATTTGTAATATTTTGGTGCAATTAATTGACTGTCTTCTAAAAGAATTCATTTTTTTTTTGCAGAAATCTCTTCTGCATATTTTTACAATGGAAAGTGCCCATCAAATGGTATAATATTGTGATTCTATAACATTAGCTATATATGAGATAGATTAAGTGTTTGGATCCAATGATTTTATACGGGTAGAATTTAGGATTTAAAAAACAATTATGCTTTGCTACACCATCTATTGCATCGGTTTGTACATGAACCTAATTCTATCCGAATAATGATTTTCAACTGCAATTTTTCAATTCAGTATCATCGAGATAAGCTTGTAAGACATACTATTCGGATGAACAGATCCAATGAATTGAATCATTGCTTGAGCCTCGCAATGAATTGAATCATTGCTTGAGCCTCGTGTTTGTTTTTTTTGCAAGTGTGTACTAATTTTTCTTAGCATACAGTGCATAGATACAATAAAAGTCAGGGATGGATTTGAGCATGTTCCATGAGGCCCAACGGAACAGGGCACCAAATTTATTGGGGTCTTAATTTTTTCCGGCCCATGTATATATACTATATATATGTTTTTTTCTTTTTTCTTTAATTGCATCTCAAACCCTCAAAACACACCTTTTTTTTCCATCTGAGTGCCTCTCACGATTCTATATACCACCATCCACCATCTCCATTCTCTCCTTCTTCCTTCCTCCGATTCTTCTTTAATCCACTTTTCAAAGACGAAATTGGTTTACATAGATGATTTTAAGGTAAATTTTCTTTTCATTTTTTATATGTTTTTGTTTTTGAGCTGAATTTGGTGATTTAGGTCTAATCTTTGCACTTTATTTCAATCTTGGTTACAATTTATATATGCTTTCGATGAATTCGTTTCAGTTTGTTTATACTTTTTCGTTTCAATATGGTTTACATGTGGTGTCTTGTATTTATATATTGTGCTTTAATAAACTGAGAGATAGATAGCTTTTGTTTGATATATTGTGCTTTGGTCTCTTGTAAATTGGCTGATGAGGGTAAAATATTTCTGTCAGGATTATGATTGATGCTTGATTCAAGAATTTTTGTATCTTGTATATTGGATTCGTTGGTCATATGTGTTATTATTGTTCTCTTACTTTAGTATAAGTAGTCTACTCTCCCCTTTTTATTTAAAATTTTCCTTTCAATGTTTTACTAGAAGTTAGAAGATAGAACTTCTATCAGCCACTTCTTTTAGGTAAACATATTCATTATGATCGAACTTCTAAATAGACTAAACTTTTGTATTGTGTATTATGGTAACTCAAGGTACATGAATAAAAGGGAGACGATGAGTAAATCATTGAAGACTTGAAAGAGATCAACAGTGAGGAAGATAAATTACAAAATGCTCATTGAAAATTTTGTTTCAAACAATTCTAAAAGGATGTTATTGTTTAATTAGTGATATCTATATTACAATTCTAAACGGATATTGATTGTTTTTGGATGAGAAAATAAGGTTACTTTTATTTAAAGTGTATGAAGTACCGACTTTATATTTTTCGTTTGAGCTATTATAATTATTTTGTTATCATTAACAGGGCCTCATTTTTATAATGACACAGGGCCCCTAAACGTCCTCGTCCGGCCCTGATAAAGTGCACAAGATATCATATAATCACACTACAATAATATTCACTATCACAAAAACTCGATTTTACCTCTTGATCTAATACCCCGGATGTTATATACAAGGGGTAATAGGGGGGAAAAACATTTAAAATATTAATTTGCTTTTAATTTTTCGTTCAAAATAATCAAATACCCCGGATATAAAACAAAACACCCGGGGTATATACTTCCAAAGAGGTAATAAGTCATAATCTGAAGTTATTATAATACCACGGGCGTGTTTCCGAAATAAATGTCCAGGGTATTAAGTCTTGTTTTTAAGAAAATACCCCGGATGAATATATTGAACAATACCCGAGGTATAATATATATGATAATTCCCGAAAAATATAACCCTAAGTTTTATGTCCGGGGTATTAAATGAAGTGGATCCGGAATATATTTACTATAATTATAATTCAATAGAAAAATAGAAATTTCACGCTTCTTCCCGCAAAGTCTATGTCTCCAAAGTTCCGAAACTCAAATCGGCTTCAGAAGACACAAACGAGTAACAACGTATACAAAAAGTGTACAGATCAAAATCTCAATGCTACGTATAGCACAACTCCAAATCAACATGAACAAACAAAATCTATGAATATATGCAAACAGATCTAGAGATCCAATGGATTTTTTTCCTATTGGTATAAACTTCTAATCTGTTTAAGATCTTGGTTGAGTTAAGTTCAACTATAAAGAAAAATTGGGATTTTGAAAAAAGGTGTTCCTTTCTTGCAAAACTCCCCTACTAACAAAATGAAAAACTGAGGATTTTGATTGTGGTTTTTTCTTTCTTTTTGAAGAAAAAACACAATTTCTAATCTTTGTCTAGAGATTACATCTTTGTTGACGGAAAAGGAGAATAGATCCTTTCTAAGCTCGATAAACAGAATTTACATAAGAGGTTTAAGCCCCTCTCCGACGCCGGCGGTTCTTTTTTTGCCATTTATGCCGCTGAGTTGTTTGAGTCTTCTGTACAAGTTTCAACCAAAACCAAAAATGTTTTTTTGCTTTCCAATATCCTTGGTTACTTGGAAAGTTAAATTACTCTACCCGTGCCGGAAAGTTCTTCTCATTCCAAATAATTACACTATTCACGTATTAATCGAATTTGTTAGATATCTTACAATATATAAGAACAAACATAGTGTTATGGAGTCTTATTTGATTCGCCTCATTGAGAACTTTAAGAATATCAAAAATTTATAATTTTTATTAACGTATATTTAGAGATATTAATGATACAAAATGCACATCGGCATACGTGCTTAAAACAGATGGGAAGAACATTTGGGACGGGGGAGTATTACTTAGAATAAAAAGGGCGGATCCTATTTGCACTGAGATGGGACAGAAAATCAGGTCGAATGACCGTTCTGATTTTCCGACCGACCGACCCAGCGGATTTACAATCCGCCAGCTTTATCCGCTCGCTTTTCAAAGCTAAAAAGCGGGCGGATTTAGGATTTGCCAGCTTTTCAAAGCTTAAAAGCGGACGGATTTATGATTCGCCAGCTTTTTCAAAGTAAAAAAGCGGGCGGATTTAGGATTTTCCATCTTTTCAGCCTATTTTTTTACAAAATTTTCAAGTATTCTGACGGATTATAAATCCGTCCATTCCGTAACTCCCGCGACCCCTAGCTCCGCGCAGATTTAAGCCTGCAATAAAAAATAGTGCAAATAGCCTCCTCCATAAAAAGATAAGAAGTGATTTGATAGCTCTTTGCAGCATGTCACGTGAAACACCAACAAGCAAGAGTAAAAGGAAATTGAAGTTTTCTTTCTCTGCCTTGTTATCCAAGCCAGATGACTTTTTCTAATAAAATTGATACCGAAAAAACAGAAGTAACTTGGTGCTTGCTTTGTTTGCTAGCTAGTTCACCCACCCCATATCTATTTATTTACAAAAAACAACTCTTAACTTGAGAACAACAACACTACTAACTTGAGAACATAAAATAGAACAACAGAGCCAACAAACATTGGGGAATCTAGTTTAGTGGATTTGCCAACTGAGATATACCAAGATTATAAAATCAGCCAAAAACCTTGCACCCAATTTTTTATAATTTTGGCCGCATCCCGGGTGTGTCCAAAACATTTTTAAAAATATCCGGTTCAGTTTTGGGCGCATCCAGGATGCGCCCAACTTAAACCGGTTTTTTTAAAATTTTGACAGCAAAAAAAAAAAAAAAAAAAATTTCTTGGGCGCACTGTTTAAAAAAAAAAAATTGGACTCACCCGGGATGCGCCCAAAGCGGGTGCCAGTTATAAAAAACCGGATGCGGGGTTAAACGGCCTTATAAAATAGAACAACAACAACATTCATCAACAATACAACAATATTTGGCCAAATATCGTAAGTCTAGAGTCAAGAACCCAAAAATAAAAAACTAAGAACCTAAAATCAAACTTTTCCTGTAGATTTAAACAATATTTGGCCTTCATGTTGTCTTTCAAGTGATTTAAGTTACTTTCATCTCTATGAACAAGAGCCCATATGATGACACGTGACACCCCTTGTCACCCCTTGTCACCACCGCCGGAACTCCTTCGGACCTCCTTCGGACCCCCGTCGGACCACCTCCGACCACCGCCGGACCATCTTTGGGCCTCGCCGGAATAAAATTGTCACAAAGATGTATAAAATTGTTCACAAATATTACAAAATTATTTATTACTAAATGTTCATCACGTTGTTCATAAATGTTCATCACAATGTTCATAAATGTTCATTTGTACATACTCTACTGAATGTTCATCACATTATACTTAAATGTTCACCAACTTAATGTTCATCACATTCTACTTAAATGTTCACCAATTTTTGATGAAGATCAAGTGTTCATAATTGTTCATCACAATGTTCATAATTGTTCATTTGTACATACTCTACTGAATGTTCATCACATTATACTTAAAAGTTCACCAACTGAATGTTCACCTAAATGTTCATCATCTCATACTTAAATGTTCATCATCTCATACTTCAATGTTCACAAGAATTTAATAAAATGTTCATTAGCCAAAGTTCATTACAATCGACTTAAATGTTCATCACGTTGTTCATAAATGTTCATCAAAATGTTGATAAATGTTCATCATCTCTTACTTAAATGTTCATCATACATCACTTTAATATAATTTCGAGTAGAAAAACACTTGATCTTCATCAAAAATTACCTAAATGTTCATCATCTCATACTTAAATGTTCATCAAACATCCTTAAATGTTCACAAGCATTTAATAAAATGTTCATTACTCAAAAGTTCATTACAATTAGCTTAAATGTTCATCACGTTGTTCATAAATGTTCATCAAAATGTTTATAAACGTTCATTTTGATATACTCTACTGAATGTTCATCACATTTTAATTACATGTTCACCAACAGAATGTTCATCACATTATAATTAAATGTTCATCACATTATATTTAAATGTTCACCAATTTGAATTAGACTTAAATTTTCATTTATTTTTATACTTTAACTTTTTCATTTATTATTGGACCACCGCCGGACCTCCACCGGACCACGTCGGACCGTCGCCAGACCTCCACCGGACCGTCGCCGGGAAGTCGTCGGGTGGTCGCCGGAAGGCCGCCGGACCACCACAACTACCCCCACTATAAGGCATCCAATGGCTTAGATTCATTCTTATTTATCTCTATAAGAGGGTTTATTATGGGATTCACACCCATATATGAATGTGCATGACATCCAATGGCTTAGATTCATTCTTATTTATCTCTATAAGAGGGTTTATTATGGAATTCATACCCATATATGAATGTGCATGTGAGCGCACATGAGTAGGGTCCATGCAGACAACCACCTTAACTAGCTTGCAGAAAGCAAAAACCTATCGATACGTATCAAGATTTTCGACTCACCCTGAGCTCAAGAATTTGGATCCTGAAATTCATGTTTTTTTCTTTATTTTCTTAAGCAAAAATCTGGGTTTGTTTTGTACGTAGTATATAGGAATATAGATATACTCTCTCCGTCCATTAATATAAGGCTCGTTTTTATTTTGGGCGTCCCAGAAAATTCTTCTCACTTTCCTAAAATAAACAATACTTTATCTTCTCCCAGCATATTTTTTCTATCAATTCAATCACTTTATCTTCTCTCAATAACTCTTCTCTCACAATTCTCTCTCCTCTCTCCCCATCTAATCACTTTATCCTCTACTTTTACCTTCTCCTTAATTATCGTGAAATTTCGGAAACGGGAACATCATTTGGGGACGGAGGGAGTATCATGTATGTCGTTATCCTCACATTGCACGCGAGGTTTTTTCATGTGCTTACGAGTTTTTGTACCCAGTACGTGTACTACGCACTTATTAACAAATCCATTGATCGATCTATATGATATGTATTAGGGTGATATGTATTAGAGGAAATGTTTCGGTGATAGCAATCCTTACGATATGAAGTGTTTGCGTTCACAGATAATAAGTTAATATTCGTAATTTGGGAGGTCCGATTATTTCCATTTAGTTCATTAGCGGAAAAAAAAAACAAAGTTCATAGAAATTACAAAATTGTCACCGTGTAACTCACTTAAAAAGTTTAAAATTTTCACCGCCCAGATTATGAACAATACCATCGAGAATATAACGCACTTCGTACTTCGTACTATAACTTATTTCTTACCAGAGGCTTTCTCTATATATATTAGACTATCAATGCAAATTATTTATATGTGATTTCAGTTCATTTATTTGTGAAAATTAGATTCCGTTTGGTAGAGTTTTTATATACGTACATTAATGGAGCTTAAGTTTATTTTCGTCTATAAATTGAGTGTTCGGAGAAATAATATTCATCTAGCTTAAGAATCTTAGACTTCATTCAACGGAGCTTTTATGCATATTAACAAAGCTTACTTTTATTTTTATCTACTCCAGTAGCTTTTTAAATGACATTTGAATCTCCAGCTCCAACTAATCGTTTAGATCCAGCTACTATTTCAGCTTCATATGCCGAACAGAGCCTCAATGTAAATAGCTGGATTTTTTAATGGGTGAAGCTTAACCAAATTAATGCAATATTATTATTAACCCACTATTATCCTTTATAGATATAGATTTGAATAATTTATTATATCTTTTGTCATAATTTTATGTTTATTATTAGAAATTCAGCTTAAATTACCGACTATTCAATTAGGTTTTTAAACAACATTTTATTCTTCGATTTCAGCTAATCGTTCACCAACTTCAATTACTTATTCAGCTCCAATTCCAATTTCAGTTTGACATTTGCTTGGATGTTATCTTTTGTCTTTCCCAGAATATTAAGTAGTGTGCTAATGATACTATCACAAACATTATTTTCGATATCACTACTACATTTCCGATTTATTGCAGCGTTTTTTTGTGGCGGTTTATGTATAGTAGCGATCTAGGTAGCGGTTTGACATGTAGCGGCAACAAATGTAGCGGAGTGAAACCGCTACAAAAGGTCTTTTGCAGCGGTTTGACATTCTATTGTGGCGGTTTTGACCGCTACAAAAGGTCAGAAATGTAGTAGTATATGCATCACATCAAGGCTATATTTAGAATCTATTTTCTTCCATTGAGGGGAATCAACTGGGTGTCTGAGCTTGCCATCCTTTACCCTTTCTTCGTCATGCCACCTCATATTCTTTGCATCTTTTTCGACTCTAAACATACAAATCAACCTTGGTATTATTGCAAAATACCAAAGAACTTTAGCAGAAACCTTGTCTTTCTTATATCGTGATGTTTTACAAGTCGGACAACTCTCCAACGAGGCATACTCCTTTCGATAAAAAATGAAATCATTAGGACAAACATGAATTTTCTCATAACTCCTTCCCATACTTGACAAGATCTTTTTTACCTCATAATTAGATCCCGGAAGAGTATTATCACTTGGAAGCATAGCTTTCAACAACTCTAATAAAGAAGTAAAACTTTTATCAGACCACCCATTACTCGCTTTGAGGTTAAATAACTTCAAAACAATCGATAATCTTGTAAAGTCAGAGCAACCAGCATACAATGACATCCTAGCATCACTTAGTAAGTTATCAAATCCATCCAGTGAGCCATCAGTAGGGCCTTGAGCAGCAGCAACATCATATATCATATCTTCTAATATGTCCTCTTTGTAATCTTCATCACCCTCGTTAATTTCCAAGCAACCATCATCTATCTCAGCATGCTCTGTCCATCTTCTATAACTTTTATCGGTTCCAACCATAAACAGATGTGGTTTTACTTGAGCAATGTCAGCATATTGCTTATTGCCACAATTCACACAAGGACATGGTACATTTTTACCGTTTGTAAAGTGCTTGAGTGCTTCGTTGATATAGTAATCAACTCTACTCTAATATTCATGCGACAACCGATCTGCAGACATCCAAATTCTATCCATGATAACAATTATTTCTCTTGTACGTGCAGAGATTAAGTTCAATACGAAAAAATCTGAAAATTTGTGATTCAACACAATTAATCAAAAGCATAAAATTGACAAAGATTGACATGTATAAGACTAGATAGTTGAATACCTTATCAACTTACTCGGTGATTTAATTGAAAATAGAGAAATAACATAAACTAATTTAAATAGATGGAGAAAACTTGATGATTCAATTGACAATAACTTCTAGTAGAGTTCTAAAACCTAACTTAATACAAGAAATATTGCATTGTAGGGTATATCTTCAATTCTTCGATGAGATTTATTTTGGTAAAAAAAAATGATATAAATATTATCAAATATATAATCTCGTTCAAATCACGCCTAAAAAAATTCGTTCAAGCTAAATTCAGTAAGCAATATTACCCCGGTTATGAGCGGAATTAATTTTACTATGTAGTTTTACCCCGGTTCAAACAATGAACCGGGGTAAATATTGGAAACCGAGGTAAATTTCAGCCATTAGAATTACATATTTACCACGGTTTGGACAGTCGAGGTATTAATCATAAGAACCGAGGTATTTTAGAGCCTTATTATTTGACACACTCACTTTCTTTATTTAGCACACCTGAAGATTCGTAACGAAGGTATTACATAAGAGATTCGTCACGAATCAAAAATATTTGTTAAATTTTTTCAGAATCTCGTAGAGAATTTCAATACGAGTCTGTGCATATAAAATACGTCCAAAACGGACATCGTTTGCCCTTCCAAAAGCCCTAATAAATTAGTGATATTAAATGATAATATATACTTATAATATATAATATAAATTGCATGATTTTTAAGTTTGTAACATTTAAACATAATGTATAATTATACTTAATAAGTAATAAATTAGTGATATTAAATGATAATATATAATTATAGTATATAATTTAAATTGCATGATTTTTAACTATAATAAATAATTATATTATATAATTAATAAATTTATATAAGTTTTTGTTTTTACGAACTTAACGCATGCTACTATTTTGTTTTGGAGGCTTTTGGAAGGGCAAACGATGTTCGTTTTGGACGTATTTTATATACACGGGCTCGTATTGAAATTCTCTATAAGATTCTGAAAAAAATTAAAAAAATATTTTTGATTCGTGACAAAACTCCTGTTTTTCTTCGTGACGAATCTCTTATGTAATACCTTCGTGACGAAGATCATCTGTAATACCTTCGTGACGAATTTCCGAGTGTGCTAAATAAATTTTTCGGGTGTGCCAAATAAAGACTTTGTATTTTTATTGCTATAATTAAAACTGGGATGAATATTCATTAAACTTACCACGGTTCTTTAAACCATGAGGTAATTATACTTATGGGGTGGATTACCTCGGAACTGGGGAAAAATTACCGCTGCTGAATCCATTTTTTGTAGTAGTGATACAAGGACGCATATATACATCCGTAAGCAATTCCTAATTTTTTTTATCACATTGCAAATCAGCAAAGTTCACACCAAAACTACAGTTCATGATATTGCAAATCAGCAAAGTTCACAGCAAAACTACAGTTCATGATAGGGCCAAAGTAATTACAAATTAGTTAGAATCAAACCAGAAATTCAAATTCATGAAATTATTAACAGAAATCGTTTAGGATGCAAATATACCATAATATTAATAGTTACAAACCTCAATATTATTTTGTTTGTTAACTTAGTGTTTTTCAATTAAGGTTTCAATGTAAGAAATGGATTTCACAAAAACTACTCACTCCGTCCCATATTGATCTTCTTATTTGTTTTTAACACATTTGTTGAGAGAGATTTTATAACATTAATATTTCTAAATATACAATGATTAAAATTATAATTTTTTTATATTGTCAAAGTACCCATTGAGACGAATCAAATGAGATTTCACATGCATATATTTATTTCTATATATTGGAAGAAAATGAGAAGATTCTCTCGATATATGAATAGTATCGAAAAAACAAATGAACCTTATATTGTGGGACAAAGGAGTAGGAGTTAACGAAAATGATTCGAAATGAGAAGATTTAAGATCGTAACGCAAAGACGAGGAAGAACCAAGGAAAACTGATTATGGAAACGAGATTTGAGCGTTTGTAAGCCACCGTAAGACTATTTTCTTAGAACGTCTTTATTCATTAAATTTATTTTGATACGGATAATAACGTATAATAATGTTTAAGTTATTTAAATTATTTTAAAATTTAATTTATGAAACTAATAGTTTGGTTAAAGGTGTTCTTATAAGATATATGTGGATTTTTCAATCGGTTTTTCTACTACCGCACGAGATCGAGAAGGACAACTCACCTCAAAATGTAGGTAGGGAGATATGGAAAAAATGACATATAGGGACGAATATCGTAGAAAGTTTCAGTGAGAATAAATCTTACGGTATAAAATGTGAAGTGTTCGTGTTTATAGATAATAAATTAATATAATTTGAGTGGTTTGTTCATAATATGGTGATCATGTTTATTTAGGTCTTTAAAAAACAAAAACAAAAACAAAAAAACATTGTTCACATGAATTATAAAATTGTCACCACGTGACACACTTAAAAAGTTCAACGGAAATACCCGTAGTAAATAAGTTACATAATGTAGTACGAAGTGTTCGCGTTCACAAATTACACAATATTCATATTCTGGATGGTAATGTTCATAATCTGGGTGATAACAAATTTAAACTTTTTCTGTGAGTGACGCAGTAACAATTTTGTAATTCTTGTGAACAATATTTTTTTTAAGTGACCTGAACGGACATGATGATCAGATTATGATCCGTCTAAATTATGAATATTAGTTTCTTATTTATTAACGCAAACACTTCATATTTCGTACCGTAAGATATATTCTTACCGAAACATTTTGTTTTTAATGGTACATCACATGAGATAACACATTTTTAAGACAACTTATATTGTACATCACATGAAAAATTTAACATGTTTTTTAATATATATTATAGATAGATTTAATCAATTTTATGTTACAGACTATGCATTTTGTTAAGATCAATCAATTTTATAGTTTTGTTAACCAAATTTTAGAAATTTGTTGGTACAACATTTTGTTATAGGATTAACCGATTTTAAAATTTTAATTATATTTCTTATTTTTAATTGTTGCTACTAATCAATTTTAAATTTTTGTTAGCTAAAATTGTTGATAGGAGAAACGTGCGGATCTACAACAAAATCTAATTAGTAAAATCATTTTGTTAAGATTAGTTAATTTAATTTAGATTTTTTTAGAGGCTAAAATAATTTAAAGAGTTTTGTATAATGTATTTTTAGAGGATTAATTAGAAATTGACACCTAGGATTTGCGGGCCAACAGTGAAGGAGAGAGCTCCATCTATATATATATATAATCTATTAAAGCTGAGACTTTTCAAGGCTTCTCCTTGATTCTGGCCCCACCACATCCATGTGACAATTTGTTATTGATTCTCTTTTAATTGTTTTTATATTTTTATTTGATTTAAAATAAAACATTATTTTCTAATCACTTTTGTAGGTAAATATATATATAAAAATCACTTCTAACAAATTTGACTACAAACTATACTACTAAAATAAAATACTACTTAAACATTTGTTACATTAATGTGTCATATCTTATAATATACACATATTTTCACTTTTTTTAAAGTCCTCACCAATTTTAGCCTTCTGACAAATCGTAAACTGAATGATTATAAATTGATTTAATAATTATTCTTTACTTAAGTTATTGTTTAGTAAATAGATATATCAATTTAAAAAATAATCTTAATCTATTTTATATATCTATCTAATATCTCTACATGTATATTAAAGCAAAGGGTGCTTAAAAAATATTAAAGAAAATGTATTTAATAGCTTCATCAATTCTATGTGTCAAGTACTCATTTTGTTATTAAACCAATATATTTTTAACATTTTCTAAATGTTTAACAAATACAACTTGGCTTCTTGATTTATTATCGATTTTTAAGTCTCTAAGATGATTTTTTTATTATTTTATGTTGTGTTTTATTAACCGAGTTTTCCAACAAATAATAAACTTAACGTATGAGAACATTTCAACAAAAAATATATGAGGAATCACTGATAAAATTTGTTCTAACTAACTTCTAAACCAATATTTCTTTGGATATAAGTTTTTTGAAGTTGCATTAGAATTTATTATTTATTAGTATTTAATTTATATAACTATGAGCTTTGTTTTCTCGATTTGATTCATGAATTTCTTTTAAAGAAGAGATTTTATATCATTTGATATATAATTTTTTTTCTTTAGGTTATTTTATAAAATTATTAATCAATATAAAGTTATTAGTAGTTTAATAAGTTATCATGAAAATATCAATTCTTATTTTAATAGTTTACTAAAGTAATTATAAAATAATAAGTAGTCTCGATTACCCGTGTATGGCACGGGTCTATACACTAGTTTCATTTTGTTTTAATATATATATATAGATTACCGAAAAAATAGCGCATGATTTTCACCGTGAAAACGCTACTTTGTGGCATTTAAAAAAGAGATTGTATATCCCGATTATGTTAGAACCATATTATAAAGTCTAGTTCAATGTTTGAGATAATGTCTAATTTTAAAAAGTTATGTTGTAGGATATAACCCCGACTTTTAAACACCCGGATTATAAATCTAATTTCAATAAGCCACGGCATAGCATACGAATACTTTACAACTAAAGTTTTTAAATACCAAATTTATAAAGTCATGGTATCAACTAAAATTTTAAACGTTATCATATGACATTTTTAAACCGGTTAGGAAAAACAAATCACGGCTCAAACAAGACCCCAGTGTAAAACTGAAAAAAAAGTTAACAACTACAATTTACATGTAAAGTGTAAAAAGGGAGGCTACTGAATTTCTATAGACGATATGCATAACTCGCTAAGGCATACACACTATACTATATAGACGATATGTCGAACTTAATAAGGCATTCATACTAGACTATAGACGATATGCAGAACTCGCTAAGACATACGCAATATACTATAGACGATATGCAGGACATGATAAGGCATATACACTAGACTATAAACGATATGCAGACATATACACTAAATTATAGACGATATGCAGAACATCGTTAAGGCATATGCACTATATATACTAGAGACGATATGCAGAACATCGTTAAGGCATATGCACTATATATACTAGAGACGATATGCAGAACTCACTAATGCATACACACTCTACAATAGACGATATGCAAAGCTTGATAAGGCCTATACACTATATTATAGACGATATGCAGAACTCGCTAAAGCATGTGCACTATGCTAACAATATGAAGAACTTGCAAAGGCATATGCACTATATTATAGGCGATATACATGCAGAACTCGCTAAGACGTATCCACTATGGATGATGCAAAACTCATTAAGACATATGCACTATACTATAGACGATATGCAGAACTCGCTAAAACATATGCATTATACTATAGATGAGGTGCAAAACTTGCGCTAAGGCACTAAGAAACCATAAATTTAGCCCATGAACCAAGACCACAAAGTTTACGATTTATTTAATTATTTTAATATCATTGTATTCCATCTCATCGGTCCATCTAGCTAAATCCAACGCTTACAAATCGTTTCACCATAAGGTAGTTTAACAAAAAAAACTAAATATCTACATGTAAATTTTCCAAATTTGATTATTAACATAATATACTACGTAGATTAGGAGTAAACATTACTTCAAATTTATATGAATGCGTTATCGATCTTACTTTTTATTCTTTTCTTGACCCTCACTATAATTATCTTATATAATACGAAGTACAACATACTAATTCAATTGGATTGAAGAATGATAGGGTTTGACATATGATTGATTGGAAAAACGTTAATCGCATAATAACGTATTGTATTTTGTTTTATAACGTGTCATAAAAGAATAGTCGGCACACTTGTCACTTTTTTGGTATAGAGGTCCTGCATGTAGATATATTAAACATCATATCATATATTCATATGCATAAGAAAAAGTCGTACGTATAATGCTCTAGGACGATTAATTAGATTAACTATCAGTACGTCCTGCAAAAATATAACCTATCTGATTAATTGCATTTTATTTATGAAACATACATAAAGGCAAATGCTTTTGGTCCAAAATACTGACAATGATTTAGCTAGGTATTTATCATGAAGCTTGTTAAACCATGCATGTCATCAGGGCCGTTCCTAGCATTTTGGAGGTCCTGCTACAACTCTTAAAATATACAAATTTTTTTAAAAAAAAGTAGTATTTCATTACCTATTAAGTATGCTTAATTGCTTATCATTCTAATAATCGAATTTAATATCAATAATATTAGAGAAGGAAGTTAGTACTTCACATGGAAATTAAAACGATTGAAAGGAATTCGAAAAAGTAAAAATAACCAAAAAAATTGAGAACCAGCAACCCATATGCCAAAATCCGTGTCTTTGAACGTTGACGAAAGAACATATAAAAAACCCAAATTTATAAAAAAAAAATTGACAAATTATTCATTGTAAACTATGCTTTTATGATATTAAATACATACGTTTGAATTAAGAATCAACAATAATTGAAAGAATTGAGACCAATTTCTAGAAAAAAGGATCGAATTTGGACAAAAAGAGGTAGAAAATAAACCTATTAATTTTGGAGATATAAATAAAAAATATATAATAGACCTAAAACTAAAAGGGTGCGGTTTCGATGAGAACAATTTGTAAAATGAGAATATGCGAAGGGTTAATGTGCATCAAAATATATTTAAATGTGCATCAAATGCACATCCTTTGAAAAAGTGATGCACATATACAATTTTTATAGGGGCTTACTATTTGGCACACCCTAAAATTTTATTTAGCACACCTTTACCTTCGTCACGAATGTATTTCACAAGAGATTCGTCACGGAGAAACGGAGGACTTCCGTCACGAAGGTTCCCAGGAGTTCCGTCACGAAGGTTTCAAGGACTTCCGTGACGAATCTATTTTTTTTAAAAAAAAAAATTCAGAATGTTGTATAGAATTTCAATACGAGTCCGTGCATATAAAATACGTCCAAAACGGACATCGTTTGCCCTTCCAAAAGCCCTAAAAACAAAACAGTCGTTTTCGTTAAGTTCGTAATATTTAAACATAATGCATAATTATACTTTATAAGTAATAAACTAGTGATATTAAATGATAATATATAATTATAGTATATAAATTTAATTGCATGATTTTTAACTATAATTAATAATTATATTATACAAATACTAAATTTATATATGTTTTTGCTTTTACGAACTTAACTCATGCGACTACTTTGTTTTGAAGGCTTTTGGAAGGGCAAACAATGTCCGCTTTGGACGTATTTTATATGCACGGACTCGTATTGAAATTCTCTACAACATTCTGAATTTTGTTTTTTTAAAAAAAAATATTCGTCACGGAAGTCCATGAAACCTTCGTGACGGAACTCCTGGAAACCTTCGTGACGGAAGTCCTCCGTTTCTCCGTGACGAATCTCTTGTGAAATACATTCGTGACGAAGATTGTCTCTAATACATTCATGACGAAGGTAAGGGTGTGCCAAATAAACTTTTAGGGTGTGCCAAATAAAGACTTTGTTTTTATATGAATTTTTTTCAGTTTAATAAATGTTCTTTAAAAAATGAATTTTCTTCAAATTTTTGATGTTTTAATTTTGTCAACGAATGTGCACCAAATTAATACTAAATGTTCACCAATTTACTACTAATGTGCATCATTCTCACGTTCGTATTTTAAAAGTTCTTCTCACCCGACACTTTCTCAAACTAAAATATTGTTCGGTCACCTACTCTTAACACCCTAATGCCCGACCATGCATGTCATGTGTGTATAATTAGCAAGGTAGCCGATGAAGTGCAGTACTTTTATCCGTAGCTAGCTAGGCTGTAAATAAGATAATAAGATTGATGAATATTGTAAGAAATGATGGGAGTAGATCAGTAGCTAGTTAGTTGATAATGGGGCGGGTGGGTAAACATATTGAATAAAGCCATTTGTGTCATCTGGTTGGCTTTGGAGGACACAACAATAACCGCAGTAGGATCCACAATTGTCTGAGCTGCAACCGTGGAAGCACCTCCTCCTTACCCTATTCTCCGCCCTCCTCATTATATATACACACCTCTTTCTCCTTGCATTTTAACACAACCTAGCCTACAAACCACAACATAAAATGTCTTTTCTTCCGCTCATCTCGGTTTGTTTTCTTGCAATCACAACTTTCGTATGTGGAGACGGGTGGAGTAGCGGTCACGCCACTTTTTACGGCGGCGGTGACGCTTCTGGAACAATGGGTAAACTTGAATCACTAAACTCTTATTTCTGCTGCTCATTATCTATCTATTTATTTGTGTCTTAAAATTAAGCTTTACCCCCAAACAAACCCATAAGTCCCAAACCATTCTTTTTTTACTATTAAAAAGATATGAAATATTCTTTTTTTAACTTGGCACATTTGCAACTCCAAAAGATCCAATTTGTTGATTTATAAGTATTTAGAGGCTAACACTTAATTATTTCAGGAGGAGCATGCGGATACGGGAATTTGTACAGCCAAGGGTACGGGACAAACACAGCAGCGTTAAGCACAGCTTTGTTCAACAATGGGTTGGCGTGCGGGTCGTGCTACGAGATAGCGTGTGTAGACGACCCGCAATGGTGCCTCCCCGGAACGATTGTGGTCACCGCTACCAATTTCTGCCCGCCCGGAGGATGTTGTAGCCCTCCTCTTCAGCACTTTGATCTTTCTCAACCCATCTTTGAGCACATTGCTAAGTATAGGGCTGGGATCGTTCCAGTTGCTTTTAGAAGGTAATGTCACTAGCCTTTTTTTCTAGAGAAAGGTTCGGATGACAACAAAGCTTACATATTACTATTTTGCAGAGTGCCGTGTAGGAGAAGCGGAGGGATAAGGTTCACAATAAACGGCCACTCGTACTTCAACCTCGTTCTCATCACCAACGTCGGTGGTGCTGGTGACGTCAACTCCGTCGCCGTCAGAGGATCAAAGTCGATGACGTGGCAGGCCATGTCTAGAAACTGGGGGCAAAATTGGCAAAGTAACTCATTGTTGGATGGCCAAAGCCTATCGTTTAGGGTCACAACCAGCGATGGACGCAGCCTCATCTCTTATGAAGTCGCCCACGCTGGCTGGTCCTTTGGCCAGACCTACACAGGCGCTCAGTTTTGACTCTACAACAATACATATCATATTACATACATTAACCCTATAAAGTATTAATGCAAAACTGGAAAATGTTCATAAATATATATTCGAACGTGAGATGCTTTTAGTGAAATATGGCATGATTAGATAGGGTTAAGAAAATAGGATCTCCATTGTCGCCCCCCTTTCTTAAAGTTTAATTTTGGTTAAGGTGGGTTAGACTAATTATTATGTTTAAATAGCCTTATATGTAATATCTCATACTCCTGATTGTTGTAAAACAGGGGAGGACAGAGGGTGGAATCTTAATATCATATGTTACCACCCGCTATCAATTAGCCGATCTCTCATCATGTATACGTTTGGTGTGATTTTGTGGTCCTAGCTTGCAAGTTATGTATTTTGAACTTGTGTAAGAGAGTTACACCAGTAATGAATATCTATTACGGAGTACCATGCATGGTGCTTTTTTTTTTTTACCATACTCTTAAATAATTGTCAGATTTACGTATCAGACTTGTTCGGATTTGGAAAGTCTTTTCAAATCTTCGTCTTACTTGATGTGGACTGTGTTTGGTTGTTTGATATACTAAAAGTTGGGAATAAGGGTCTAGAAAATAGCTCCGAAGCCTCAAATGATCATTATCTTTTAAGTGATTTATCCCTTATTGAATTATTGTAGAGTTTCACTCTTCTATCAGGATATAATAAGTGTAAAATTAACATATCCCACGACAGTCTAAATCCAGCTCACGCTCTCCATTGGTGAGTGGATAATCCAACACTTGGGTGAATTATGCTTCACAATTACAGTTAGGGAAGTTGAGAGCAGTTAGGAAGTTTCTTTTAAAAGCAATCTTAACTATTAATCTCAAAGACATCAACTTCTAATCTTAGCCATTGATCTTAAATAAATCAACTTTTAATTTCACCCACTGATTTATTAAAACCAATTTTTTTTTTTGAAACCAGATTATTCCCTGTTAATTCAATTCTTCTAATATAATATCAATAAGTCTTTTTTTTGAAAGAGGCGAGAAACGGAGTTTCACTTGAAATCAAGTGACAACTCCGGCCATCCTGACGGATAGTCCTGAAAAAGTCCATGTGTTCGATCATTAAGGTTGATGTAGGAATATCGGTCTCATTAATCTGATATATTCATCAGATAGGAGTTGATCCTGGTTACAATTAAGGACCATCTTAATGAAATGGGTGCTAATATCTGGTTTGGCCAAAAAATCAGTTGCCCGATTTGCTTCTCTAAAAGAATGGAAAAGTTTGAAATTATCAAAGGATTTACTAACATTCTGGATGTCAATGATAATATTTCTAATCTCCCAGAGAATTTTCCAAATATTCTTAATTGAGTTAATGATCGGTAAATTGTCCCCTTCAATTATAATGTTTTTACATTTTAAATTTATTGCCAGTTTAACGGCATGAAGCGCTGCCAAAGCTTCAGACATCAATGGGGAAGAGCAACAAACCTTTTTATTGTAAATGTCTAATATTTCCGTTGATATCTCTTGTTGTGCAAGATATATACGAATTATTGAGTGTTTTAAAGGAGCCATCAAAATTAATTTTAATTCAATTTTCAGGTGGTTTAATCCATGTCTGGTTTATGCGTTTTTGTCTAATTCTGCGATTTTTGTTTTTAGGCCTTTTGATGTTTGTATTAGTAGATTCCCAAAATTTGAATTGTTCCCGAGCAATTCTGGCAGGATCATTAAGATGTTGCTGAGTTCTTCCAAAAATAACTGAGTTTTTGTGAATCCATAAGGCATACCATAAGAAGATTAAAGCTTCCATCTTACTTTTGTGAGTATGTAAATTAGTAATAATGTTTTGCAATCTATCTTTAAAGGACATATTGATAGGCATATTAAATTTGTAATTAATAAGATTTTCAAATATTTGAAGTTGCGTAATTGTGTGATTACATTCAAAAAATAGATGCTCTCTGGATTCTCTTGGGTTATTACTTATTACACAGGGAACATTGAGAAGGAACCCAATTATAATATTTGTTTAATATTTGTGTTGTGGGAAGGTTATCAGAAACTGCTTTCCATAGGATATTTTGATATTTAGGAGGTATTTTCATGTTCCAGATCCAAGAATAGATATCATCATTATATTGTTGATTACTCTGACTATTAAATTGTCTAGCTGAGGCTGTAGTAAATACACCCGTATTATTTGGCAACCAAAGTACTCTGTCTTCTCTGTTATCACTAGGGATATAAATGCTTTGGATTTGTTCTATTACATGATTAGGCAAAATGGCATTAAGTTTATGTAGATCTCATTCCTTTGAATTAGTAATGAAATGGCCCACTTTAGTATTGATATCCGATGTGCTTGGATCATGGTACATAATAAGGTTAAGATTTTTGATCCAGTTATCTGTCCAAAAATTAATATTATTCCCATTACCTAGCTCCCATCCTATGCCTTTTTGGAATTGTTCTCTAAGATGAAGAAGTCGAGAAAATTTCCATGATTGTTTTTTCTTATTTTTTGAAACTGGAAATGTTTGAAGATTGTAAATACTTTTGTTGTATTATTTTGACCCATATATTGTTTCGATCAGTTACAATTTTCCACAACAACTTCTGTTGAAGAGCATTGTTCAGATCTGCTGCTTTATGCAAACCTAAGTCACCACATTCTTTGGGTCTACAAATTGAATCTCAGGACATTAAAGGTCGACAATTTGGGTTTCTTTTATTCCAAAAAAATTCTTTATTGATTTTATCAAACTGATCACAAATGTCTTTTGGAAGTGAGAAGCATTGCATAAGATGAATGACTTTTGACATAATATTTGATTGGATAAGAATGGCCCTACCCACCTGAGAAATAGTATCCGCCTTCCATTTAGATAATTTTTTTTGCATACTCTGAACTGCATATTGAAAACAATCGTTTTTACTCCTTCCTCTAACTATAAATATGCCCAAATATTTCTCCATTGAGTTTGTTTGTTGTAAATTTAGTATTGAAGCAATATCAATAAGTCTTATTAATATACTTTTACCAACAATCCCCACTAAGTCAATAAATCAGACTTTTGTCAATTAGTACAACTCTACCAAAGTGCCAACAGATTTTGATGGTAAATTGCTTAAACCACTTTCTTTTATTAACACCGGATAGAGGATACATATAACATTTTGAACTCTCCAGCTAATTTTATAACCAGCTATAAAGGCTTGTTCATCCAGATTCATAGATAACGTACAAAATAAATGGTTTTGTTTAAGAGCAACTTCACTCTTATGTTATCTATAAAGGTAAGATCCTCTAAAACCATTAAATTTCTTCAAACTTTTCAGATTCTTATTAAGAGTATGAACACTCAACCTACTTTTTTGCATTGGTTAATAAGCTTTTACTGTGCAGTTTCCAGTCACTTATCATCAGCTTGTTATTATGTACCCTTTTAAACTTCATAACTAGAATCTCTAGAAAGAAGTTGGGTTCCTGTTGTGGTAACTTTAATTTAGCTTCAAAGTTCAAACCCATTGCAACTGAGGTTTTCCTTACCACTTCTCTCGAGCGTGCCTTTGTAAAAGGATCTGCGAAATTTTCACAACATTTGACATAAATAATTGTAATAACCCCTTCATTAATCAATTGTCTAACATAAGCACGTTTGACGCTTATCTATATATATAAAAAAAAATCATGGGTTTGAGAAAGTAATGGTAATTGAGACTCATTAATGTTTAAACTTAATTTTTTCTTTTTTTTCTATTTCTCATTATCCAATGATAATTAGATTTATTAAATGTCTAATAAAACCATAATTATGTGCTTAATTGGTTAGTATTTCCACCATTTTCATCTTTTTTTTCTTCGCTCTTCACCTTTAATCCGTATGACGATGAAGAGCAATCTGAGCAACGTAAACGACTATGTGATTTTGGTACATATATAAGAGATATTCAATTTATTTTATTATAATTTACTAAAAAATACATATATGAAAAAATACATTAAGTATATGAATATAGACAAAAATAAAAAGTGTTTGGCTCGCGCAAAGCGCGGGTAATGACCTAGAAAGATGTAATTAAGTCGCCATTACCATGTGGCCTCTTGAATTCCTCTTCTAATTTCAACTTTTGATTTTTCGACTTCTCCGAATGGAATTTCGTATTGAATTCTCCCATCAAGTCGTCGTTACTCTTCTGCATATTGTATTTCGCCGTTACTCATGGTTATTGTCAATTTGTAATTGAACCAATCAATTTGCTATTTTTATCACTTCTATTGTTCGTTTATTTTTGTGTTAATGTCTTGATTTGCATGTTAGATTTGCTTTGACCTGAATTGGATAAAATATGCCCTAAAAAAGATTGTAAATATATAATTAGCCCAATCCAATTTTGAGACGAAAAACCGTAATTACCCCGCGCGTAGCGCGGGGGTCCGATTCTAGTATGTCTAGATTTTCCATTATAAATTTTATTATGGGTGTGAATCCCATAATAAACTCTCCTATAAAGATAAATAAGAATGAATCTGACATCCAATGGTTTAGATTAAACTAGTTACCCTCACTTGTAGTGAGGGTAGTTGTGGTGGTCCGGCGGCCTCCCGGCGACCACCCGGTGGTTGGCTGGTAGAGGTCCGACGGAGGTCCGGCGTGGTCCGGTGGAGGTCTGGCGGTGGTCCAACAATAAATGAAAAAGTTAAAGTATAAAAATAAATGAAAATTTAAGTCTAATTCAAATTGGACCGTCGGCGGCGGTGGTCCAAAATTTTGTTTTTGAAACTTTTATGTGTAAGAGACGGTGGTTTTGCCAACGTCTCTTACACGTGGGAATTAAAAAAAAAATATGCTTCGGCTTGCGTCTCTCCAACGTGAAATTTTTCCGAACCACATGAGAGCGTCTATGTTGGGAATAAGTTTCAAAACGAGTCCAAATCGAGAATTTTTTTTGAAAAAAAGCCTACTTCAGAAAAAAAAATTCATAAAAGTAAACGTGTTAGGCCCGTGCGAAGCGCGGGAAATGATAAACTAGCTAAATTTGTATAATTAATAGATATTTTGACATTTAACTTTTGGAAAAATGACAAAAAATAATCTCAACTTTTACTTGTGAACCGGAAATAGTCCAAACTTTTCATATCAACCAAAAATAATCTTAACTTTCAATTCATCAACCAAAAATGGTCCAAACGATTTTTTTCGTTAAAATTTAAGGTAGTTTTATAATAAGACAACATCTTATATTAAAGAATACGCACATAAACAAGAATTACTATGACCAATTATAAAAAATATTTCTAGTAAACATTATCAAGTTAAGAAAATTTCAATCTAAAAAATCATTTGGACCATTTTTGGTTCATAGTTTGAAAGTTGAGATTATTTTTGATTAATATGAAAGTTGAGACTATTTTTGGTTCATAAGTGAAAGTTGAGATCATTTTTGGTCATTTTTTCTTAACTTTTTGGTTAAGATTTGAAGATAGATGAAATGAGTGTGTAACTGATTAAATGAACATATTTTACCGATAAGCAATAGTTTTATACACATTTCTTAAATTGTCTTATTACTTACTTGTACACAATGAAAACTAAACATGTGTATTTTTTTAACTTGGCAATAACTTGCCGGAGTAGGATGAATCCCACGATGGATACCCGTCATCTCCCATTTCTCAAACATATTCATAGTTTAAATCGGTTAACTTACTAATTCTTATTCTTTTTACTAAGGACTACAATTTCCTCCATACTACTTCAATTTGGAAACGAATCAGTTGATTTAGAAAGAGTGAGATATGCGAATAAATTTGTATGGAAACAATTGATGTTGGGTGGGATATTGGCATCCTTCTCATATACACTTACTTCTTACACAGTCACAATAATTAGTGAGTTCACGCTAATCTTTCGCCATTATAAGACTTGGGTTTTGTACAAAACCAAATTTTGTGAAATGGGTTTGCTTCCTTTTCACCAAATCCAGAGGGAAAAACAAAAGATGAGGGGTTTTGTTGGATACTTGTTATTGATTACTCTGTTTTCAGTGGCGAACTCTGTTCAAGCAGAAGGCGGAAACGGGTGGATCAGCGCTCATGCCACCTTCTATGGCGGTCCTGACATCTCTGGAACAATGGGTATATTATATATGATGCACATTCACATAGAAAAAGAAGTGAAATTTGAATTGTTTGTAACTTGAATTTTGGTGGTTTTTGTTAGGAGGAGCGTGCGGATATGGGAACATGTATGACCAAGGCTACGGCATCAACACTGCAGCGTTGAGCACAGCGTTGTTTAACGACGGTTTAGCGTGCGGATCGTGCTACGAGATAGTGTGCGCCGACGACCCAGAATGGTGCCTCCCCGGTTCCATTGTTGTCACTGCTACCAATTTCTGCCCTCCAGGAGGATGTTGCAGTCCTCCTCTTCGCCACTTTGATCTTTCTCAGCCTATTTTTGAACACATTGCCAAGTACAGAGGAGGCATTGTCCTAGTTTTCTACCGAAGGTAACTTCAAATAATCGCACAACTATCTTAATTACCTATTAACAAAGGGATAAATGAAAGGAAAAGATTCACGTGCGAACGCATTATTACACGCCAACGACATGTACATTTGACAGATTGTGCATGTCATTGATAATATGTGAAAAGTACATGCACACACTTGTACGTTAAGCTATTCGAACCTGATCCGGGCTCCGGGCTCTAAATGAAATGGTCAATGTGTGCAGGGTAAAATGCAGAACAAAAGGAGGGATAAGGTTCACAATAAACGGTCACTCCTACTTCATCCTCGTACTGATCACCAACGTGGGCAGCGTGGGAGACGTCCATTCGGTGGAGATAAAAGGGTCGAAGACAGGATGGCAATCTATGTCTAGGAATTGGGGACAGAATTGGCAAACCAACTCTTTGTTGGAGGGCCAGAGTTTGTCTTTCAAGGTCACCACTAGCGACAGCAAAAGCGTCGTCTCTTACGACGTCGCTCCCGTCGGTTGGTCCTTTGGTCAGAGCTACACCGGCGCTCAGTTCTGATACATTAGTTACAATGTGAAATCGCTCAACTTTAGGATTATTTTGTAACGGTTTTACAAGGGCTAGTTATTACTTTCTCACTTTAACTGAGAGTGTTTAGGGGTAAGAGGTGCTTTCTCCACTTGTATGGAATCAATAAAAGGCTTCGAGTTGGTCGGATTTGTAGAACTTATTTTTATATGGGTGATTTGTGAACCTCTCGTGAGTTTAGTTTGTCCTGCATGTGATTATATAGTGTAGTATACACGAATAGCAAGTAGAAACTATGGGTAATCTCGCGTTATTTGTATAAATGAAGGCTAATTTGCAATCATGGAGGGCGTAGAAAGACCTTGACGTCGTTTGTTAATAAACTCAAAATATAAGGAGGCAGATCGCCTAATTATGGAAGCCAATTGAGAAATTAAATACAAAAGAATTAAAGCTAGCGTATCGGCCACACAGTTGCCTTCAAAATGTGTCGGATTGGGATATTTAAAGTCCTATGAACAAAGTCTTGGCGCAAAGTAATCAGGCTAAAAGTGAATGTCGTGCTTGGATGGTTTGATGGAGAAGCCCCACGGCAAATATGGGAATCTATCTCAAAACTGAGCACTGAGCACCTGTATAGGTTTGGCCAAAGGACCAACCGGCGGGAGCCACATTGTAAGAGACAACAGTACGAGCGTCACTAGTGGTAATCTTGAAGGACAAACTCTGACCATCCAATAAGGAGTTGCTTTGCCAATTTTGGCCCCAGTTTCGAGACAGGGCTTGCCATCGTGTCCTCGACCCTTTCACGGCCACCGCATGAACGTCTCCAGCACCACCAACGTTGGTAATGAGGACGAGGTTGAAGAAGGAGTGCCCGTTTATTCTGAACCTTATCCCTCCTTTCGCTCTGCACTTCACCCTGCATCATCGTTCAATTTATCCGTTAAAGGTTTTGTTATCATATAAAAAAAAGTACAGTTACCTTCGGTAGAGAACAGGGACAATGCCAGCTCTGTACTTAGCAATATGTTCAAAGATGGGCTGAGAAAGATCGAAGTGATGAAGAGGAGGACTGCAACATCCTCCGGGCGGGCAGAAATTAGTGGCCGCGGAGACACCATTGCGGGTCGTCAGCACACACTATCTGGTAGCAAGATCCGCACGCCAAACCATCATTGAACAAAGCTGTACTTAGTGCAGCTGTGTTAATCCCATACCCTTGGCTGTATAAATTCCCATATCCACATGCTCCTCCTACCAAAACACCATTCAGTTTCAGTTACAACAAATATGATGAACAATTTGAGTTTGAGTTCTTTTTTATGTGAATGTGGATATACCCATTGTTCCAGAGGCGTCGCCCCCACCGTAGAAGGTGGCGTGAGCGTTGATCCACCTGTCTCCGCTGTATGCTTCAACGGGATTCGACATTGAAAACAGAGCAATCAGTAACAAGTATCCAACAACACCCGGCATCCTTTGTTTTTCCCTGTGAATTTGGTGGAAAAGAAGGAGACTCATTTGAGCAAATTTGGTTTTATGCATAACCCAAATCTAATAATTGCGGAAGACTAACGGCCCCAAATAAATTTAGATGATTCGAGTGTATATTGCATTGCACATTGAACAGAGAGGGTTGCACTTGTGTTTGAAAAGGAGGGAAAAGTTGGACGCTTAGGACATGAGAGGGAATGGAAAGAATAAATAGACAAAGTAGTGAGCGTACAATCCTTCTTAATCTCTTCCTTGAGAATTAAGATTCATCTAATCCTAAGTTTTATATTTGGAGGTTGAGATAAGTTCAAGATTGAGCAGGTTATAGGTTATATGTAGTAGACTGAATTTGTATTGCAACATTGAACTCCATTTATGGACGTTTTGGATGCTATTGAAATGAAGCCCAATTCCACTCGTGAAGCCCGCTCTCTTCTTCACCTATCTGGGCGACGTCATTCTGCTGCATGACTTTGTCATATAAAAGCTGAGTTAATTCTAGTTTGTGTGAAGCAAGCCGAAATCATTTCTCCACCACTTTGGTTGAATATCTGGGAGTTGTTCTCTTGTGACTCTTTTGGCGACTTAATAGCTCCCTCCTCATCCAAGCCTTTGACACAAGATCGACTAAGCTTCCTTGCTTCTAATCACTCTTGATTATCTTTGCATGATTTCATATTCTCTATTTGCTTCTTATTCCGTGCCAATGTCAAGGTGTTCTAGTTGAGGCCCCAAACTTATATATATGTAATTGTTTGTTTCCTCTAGAGATTGTAATATTTGTGCTCTTGGATTGTTTACTTCCGCATATTATCCACATCAAAGGTTTTAATAAAATTATGAATATCATTGATAATATTTCTAATTTTCCAAGGTATTTTCAGATATTTTTAATGGAATTGATCACGGTTAAATTATCACCTTCAATAACAATATTTTGGGGTTTAACTTTAGAGCTAAATTAAGTGCATAAAGAGCATTCATTGCTTCTATTATGATTGTTGAATTGGAGATAACTTTTTATTGAATATATCAAGGACCTTACCATTGTTACACCTTGATATGCATAAAATATACGAATTATCTATTGAATGATATGATCCATTAAAATTTATTTTTATCTAACCTTGTTGTGGTCTATTCCAAGTTTGATTTTTTTAGTTATATTTAACTTCGGTCCTTTTGCATTTAATTGTGTGGATTCCCATTAATTACATTGAGAGAATGCATTTTAATGGGTTCATCATCATTACAAATTTTCTTTCCAAAAATTATAGAATTTTTGTTTATCCATAATTAGTACCAAAGGAAGAATAAAGCTTCCATTTTTATTAGTGTCTGATTTTAAAGAATTAATATCTATATAATAACTAAAGCAAAATACTGTAATCATAAATAAGCTATGTCACACCATCTACTCATCATTAAGCTATGCCATATCAGCATTGGATATATGTCATTTTTTTCAAAAATAAAATAATAAATATATATGTTTACAGATAATTAACCTAATTCTAATAATATTATTTCCATATCTGAACACAAATCAATTAAAATATATATACAAAGATCATCATCCTAAAGTTATTGATATCATTTCCTTATTTAAATGCATATCAATATAAAAGATTATAGATCAATTAAAATTAATTTTATTTATAAAATATAGTTATAAAAATCAATTTAAAAATAATTATATAATACATATATTATTTTATATTAATGTTATTTCTATGTATTTATAAATTATATATAGCTATTAAAATTGTTGTGCAAATTATGTGCATGACGCTGGAATAAAGCTAGTTAGAGTATTAATCGTATCTTCAAAAGATGCAGTTTGTTGTATATGAAATTTATGTTTGCATAATTTTCTAAATTTGGATAACCAATTTTTTGTAAATGTACATTAAAAGAAAGGTATTTTCTTGTTTCTAATGGAAAATTGCAAAGATAACGGTAAGAAGAAACTCTATTATAATATCTATTTAAATGTTTTATGGTACCTAAATTATCTTATATAGCTTTCCAAAGGAAATTTGTAATCTGGGGGAATTTTTAAGTTCCACAACAATTTATAAACATTATTATTATTGTGGATATTCTCATTAATACTTAATTATCTATCCGATATTGTTTGTCCGTTTGAGTTTGGTATCCAAAAGTTTTTGTTCCCAGTGTAACTATGTGGTATGTATATACTAATAATGTGTGGTCTAACATGACAAGGTAAAATATAATCTACTTGGAGATGTCCCATTGGTTTGTATCTATATCTATATAAAAGTTCATCTGGTTTGAGGAAGTAATGTCAATTCATACAGGACTCCATATTTAAACATTGGGCCTGTTAGTGTTAATTGGCAATATTAGGTATGCGTTATCGTTTTGTATGGATGTTCATTTTTCGCTCTCCTTATTCCATATTCATTTTGTAGGAGATATACTAATTGGTGATACATTGATGTGTCCTCTTCAAGTTTTCGGCTTGAATTGGATTAGGTTTCACCCTCTTCTCTCTGAGCTGGTCAAGGACGCCTGGTGTTCTTCTTCGTCTTCCTCTTCCGTAAATCGTTTTGCCTTCCATAGATTTCATCGTTTTCTATCAGCAGCAGAATCAATCCTCTTCCCTCTCCCAATCTCGCCTCGAGTTTGTCGACTCCAGTAGTGACTTGAAGTACACAAGCCGGTTTTCTGCTAAAAAATGACGTTGTCTACTCCTCATGGTTGCGCTCCAGTATTCCGACATCCCGTGATTGTCTTTTGCCCCTTTTCTCAACAGCCCTAAATCCTCTCAGAAACTTGAATTGGTTGTCGATCTCTACTCACGCCTCCTTTTCCTACCGATGCCTCGCTTGCTGATTGGGGGAAGGTGTTCCGGCAAGGTAATCACACTCTGATTTGGACGAGGTGACTCATGTTTGTCGAATTCAATCTATAGGCAGTGGGGTGCTACATATTTGCAGGGGGACTTCTTCGTCGTCATCGTCAAGTATTCTTCGTAGAATGAAAAGTCACAAATGGAGTTTGAACTATGCTGCTCGATTTTAAGGATCCATCAATTTTAGGTTCGCCCCCCTGTTTCATCTCCTTTTCTCTGTTCTTAGATTAACGTATCTCCTTTTTGTAACATTTCGTATGGGTTATAATTAAGTTAGTTTTTTTTTGAAAGGATTCATAACAATTTATCTTGTTTAAAAGCTCTAATTTGAATTGCAGTTTGAAAATATTTTGTATTCTTATCCATTTCATTGAAATGTTTGGTTTTTTCTCTTTGTTTCCAATAAGTATGTTGGAATTCAACAAGTTTATTATACTTCAAAATGAGTCTTTTATAAAGTTGTAGTTTGGTTGTGTTATTATTCTGAAAGCAATCAGATTGGATTCTTAGCAAATCATTTTGTTGCCTTTTTGAGTTGCTCGTTTATATTGTTATAATATATTTTAATCCATTATTTTGTCTCTTGTCTCTTGTTTTAATTATTTTTATTTAATGAAAAGCTTAAACATGGCTGAAACATTGTATCGATATTTCCATATTTTTGTAACTTTTTTGGCGTATTCTTTATTATGAGGCCATGTGTTTTCAAATTAAAAGGGTAGTTTTTAATGGTGCGATTTTTGCCTAAATGCAATGTAATACATCATTGATCACATGTCGTGAAAGGCAGATGATCGACGATGATAGTTGTTTGTAGCGAAATTACATACGAGAAGATAACTAAGCAATTGTAAGGCAAAGATCAAAGAATACGGTATAATCTCAACACTTAAGAACAAGACAAAAAATTAGGGTTGAAACTTTAGCTTGGTATTACTCGAATGACGGCTCAGATGTTTACAAAGCAGGCGTTAGCCTTTATTTATAGGCTAACCCTAATAATATCTTTAAGGAAACGAGATCTTATCTTTTCTTTTTATCTAAATAACGATATAACAAACTAGGTAAAATATATTTTTTACCATATCTTTTACTAATTACAATAATATAATACAAAATGGGATAGAATATACTCGGCCGAACTAATCTTTAAGAAGAACGAGATCTTTGCCATGTCTCGTCACGTCGACGATATCTTCCTTTCACCTCGTCGCGTTGATGATGTCCTTCTACACGTAGCTTCCACGCATTCCACACTCGTCGTATTTTTAGGCACTATCAATGCCCCTAAGGCGTCTTACAGGGCTTAACGTCTAGTAGAGATGGGAGACGCCTTCTTTCTTCGAAGAATACGTCTTCATTAAATTCGGAACGCGTTGAATACTTGTTCAATCCGAAAATCTAACTTCGTAATGACGTCTTTTCTTCGATTCTCATTTAATGCGGCTGACCGACTCGCGTCCGCTCCAACGACTATTTCCCCAACGTTCGGATTTATCTTCAACGGTAACAAATTGATTCTTTGGAAATCTCGAACGAGATCTTTCCCTATTTAAGCACGTTCCAGCTTCCTTCTTTTCATTCGTAATCTTCTTGTAAAACCCTAATTTTTACTTCCTCTCTTCTCAATGGCTTCGATCACCTACGATCCCAAAATGATCCTCAGCGATGTTAACCTTCGTTCTTCTTCTGCTCGTAACGTCGAGTTCTTTCGTTCTATAGCAGGGCTTTCTTCCCATGTAGAGATTGCTATTCCGTCCTCTGACGTATTTGCCGACGCCTTACGCCCGGGATGGGTTTGCGTCTACGAGTATCCTTTCTTGGTCGGACACCGCTTTCCTTTTCCCCCTTTGGTTCCTTCTTTCTTGACTTCTCTGGGTATCGCGGTCGGGCAAATTCTTCCGAGTGCTTGGAGAAGCTTGGCTGTGTTGGATCATATTCTGGCTAATTTTGACATTGCGTTCACCATCGCCGACGTCATGCATTCTTGTATCCTTTCTACCCCCTCAGCGGGTAGAATCAACATCAAATCTCGCGCTGGCGTTCCCCCTTTGATGAACGAGGGAACTTTGTCCGACCGAGGTTGGGCAGATAAGTTCTACTTTATGAGGTAGTCTACCTTGGGGAAGGATTGTGCTTTCTTGCTTGAAGAATGGACTTCTTCGAGTACGTTTCTTTATCCCTTATGATTTGCTTTAGGCTTATGCATCTTAACGCTTATTCTCGCGTGTGACTTTGTGCGTAGTCGATATCCATGCTATTGTGGCGCGGGAGGAATCAGAGGAGATTACTAAGAAGATCCTGGCGATTCCGTTGGTAGAACGTACCTTTACCGGCCGTGACGGGAAGGGATATCGTCTCGCGACCCCTACTCTTTCTCGGGGTGAGCTCTTTTGGCGGATTACACGTTGCATTTATGTTCTCCTTTGTTTTGTCTCTGTCTTCTGAATGCATTCTCGTTTCAGGTGTTGCGTCTCATACTCGTCAAGAATCTGCTCATGACTTGATTACTGCGAAGAGGAGATGCATTTTAGAAGAAAAATCAAGAGCCGCGAAGGAAGAGGCGGTTTCTACTCCGTCATGCGTAAAGGAGGAGATTCCACCAGTTGCGGGGGTGCAAGCGCCTTCAGATGCGTCTCTACGCGTAGGGATGGAGGAATTACTCGCGGATCCTTTGGAGGAGAACGAGAAGGATAAAACAACAGATCCTGGTGCGGCTTCCGTTACGTACGTTGAAGCAAGTGATTTTCCTGCGATAGTATCTCGTCCTGTAGCGCCTGCGCGTAACTTCATCCCTGCGATGCAAGCTTTAAGTTCTACTTCTTCTTGGAATCATTATCTGCCTATTAAAGTTGTGGACGTCTTGGGTGATTCTCTCGTAGCACAGTGGCAGGTGTGTACTTTTTCTTATCTCTTCGTTTCTTCTTGTTGTTATGTCGTTTCTCATCTGTTGGGATTCTTTTAGGCCTTCCAAGCTTCGCTGTGTTCCTGGGAACGTCTTCATAAGCGCTCTGAGTCCGAGGAGACCTTGAAGGGTGAGGTGAATGACCTTAGTAAGAAGATCAAAGATCTCAATAAGAAGGTTGCTCGTCTTACGACGGCTGAGAAGGATGCTAGTATGGAGACGGCAAAACAAAGGGGTGTGTTGGCGCGACACGTCGAGGTGTTGAATGGAAAGGTCGCGTCCCTTGAGGCTGACGCCGAGGAGAAATCAAAGGTGTATGAGAAGAACTTGCGAGAGACTAGTACTTACTATTCGTGGTCATCTCGTATTGAGGTTATGGAGGAGTTTCGCGCGGGTCGTCACGTAGATTGGGATGTGGAACGCGAGCGTGGTGAATTTGCTGTTCTTTATCCCGTTCCACCCTAGTGGGTTTCTGTTCTACGTGTACCTTCAAGTTCACCAGTCTTGGCGTCTGGCGATGTGGGTGTAGCTTTAGATGGCGGTGTCATTTCCGAGGATAATGTTGTTCCTCCTTCTTCTTAGTAGAAGGGGTTTCATCTATTTTGCTTTTGTGGAACATTAGCTTTTCGCCACGTTCTTGTGTGGCGAATTTTTTTTTTTAAATACGTATTGGATGCTTGTTACTTCTTTCTTTGCGTAAGGCTCTTACTTATCTTTGATCTTTGGTGGGACTACTATCCCCTTTTGGCGAATCTGACTCCGAATCTTTATGGAGTTGGGTTCGTCAAATATTTCTTACTTATGACGCATATGTCGATCTTTGACTTCGAGGTTTCGTTTTTTCTACCCCTGGTATCATTGTGGTCATCACGGATGCTTTAGTTACGTTGCCGGCTTACATGAGGGTTGGGTCCAACATTTCCTCCGAACCCTGAAGCGAGTGGCGGACATAGGTTAGCGTGTGATTTTTATCAGCTTGTGATGTTACCCCTTACTTTTAAGGTGGGTCCGTTGCCTCACGCCAGCGTTTAGGTCGACGTTGAACTCTTTTAATCGACGGGCCTATTCATCGTGTGACGTCCGATTTCTAGATTGTTAGGACTTACGATGCCGGTGGACGAATCCCTGCCGGTTTGGTGTTTTGCCCGTGGATTCATGACTCTCAGAGGGGCCATGGAAGGCGCAAGTACGCGTTCCTGGAGAGTGGTCGTGGCGATAGGTTTCCCTTCTTCGCTCAGAGGACCGTGCCAGTTTCGTGAGGTGTCGGGCTTCATTCCCCATGACCATTGCCACACGTCGCTAACAATCATGGGGAGCTTCGACTCGGGGTCGGCAGTTCGGCTAACGTTGCATACGCGTAGATGGAGCCTTAAACGCGTATGCTAACGAAATTCGCCCCCGGAGCGGATTTTCGCCGCAGCCTTATTAAGCTTGATGTTGCAGCACAGACAGAGAGCAAGTACTTTGTAATGAATCAACTCGGCATGTATTGCATTTTGGGGAAGAAAGTGCATACTTATATATTAATGAAGATTTCATGAATTCTGATGAACTAAGACGCCTACCCCTAGTCTCGACGACCCCCTTGTCGTTTCGTCGCTAAAACATGCTTGGGCATAACAAAAATCTAAAACATGCATAGGAATAGGTAGAAATCAAATCAACTATCACGTTCTCTAATGGTAATATTCCTCGCCCTACGACTTGTGCTATTTGGTATGGGCCTTCCTAGGATGCGGCGAGTTTTTTGACGCTCTTATCCTCGGTATTTGGAAACACTTTTCTTAAGACCCAGTCTCCTGCTTGGAAAGTTCTTGCTTTTACTGCATTATCTCTTATCTCGTCGATCGTGTCTACCATGAACGTCATCATTGGAGTGTTTCTTTCCTCGGGGAGGGACTGATATCTTTCTGTTGGTACTTCCACTTCGATTGGCAGGACGGCCTCGCAACCATATATGAGGGAGAATGGCGTTCTTCCCGTTGCCCTCTTAGGCGTCGTTCTGTCGGCCCATACTATAGCTTGGAGTTGATCCGCCCAATTCCTCTTGCATTCTTCTATCCTCTTTTTGAGATTGCTGATGATGACTTTGTTACTTGACTCTGCTTGCCCGTTCGCTTGAGGATACCTCGGCGTAGAGTAGACTAGGCGTATTTCTTTGTCTTTGCAGAACGACACAATGTTCTTGCTAATGAATTGCGATCCGTTCTCGCATATAATGGTGTGAGGGATTCCGAATCTCATGATGATGTTTCTTTCGATGAAGGAGATGACGTGGGAATCTTTAATGTTCTTGAATTCTTCGGCCTCTATCCACTTGGAGAAGTAATCTGTGACGGCGAGCATTAACGTTGTTGATCCTAGAGTTAAGGGCATAGGACCTACTATATCCATCCCCCATTGCATGAATGGCCAATGAGACGTTATGGAGTGGAGCTTTTTTGCCGGCTGATGTGGGATTGGGGCGTGTCTTTAGGAAGCGTCACACCTCTTGACGTGATCATTGCGTCTTGTCTCATCGTGGGCTAGTAGTATTCTGCCGAGTGTGCTTTGGCTTCCAGGCTTCTTCCTCCTGAATGATTTCCATACTCTCTGTTGTGTAGCTCGCGTAGAATGTCTTGAATCTTTTCCTCCGTTGGGCATGTTAAGAATACGCTGTTCGACGACCATTTTAGTAATTGGCCCTTATCTACTACAAAGGTGGTTTCTTTTTGCTTCAATAGCCTCACGTCGTACGCGTTACCTGGGAGGCGTCCGTGCTGCAACCATTCGTAATAAGGCGTCACCTAGGAGTCTTGACTTCTCACTGCGAGCGTTTGTTTGGGAATTGCCTCTTTGTTGATAGACGCGTTGTTGAGATGGAGGAACAAGATCTTTTGATATTCTCTTGGGTCAATCAATGATCCTAACTTTGCCAACGCGTTGGCTTGCGCGTTAGCGTCTCTGGGGATCTGTCTGATTTGGAAACTTTCGATCTTCTCGAATAACTCTTTCACCACTTTTACGTACAAGGTCATCTTCGAATCTTTAGTGGCGTAATCACCACGGACTTGGTTAACTACCAGCAGCGAGTCACAATAGATATCGAGCTTCTGAACTTGTAGGTCGATGGCGACGCATAGACCAGCGATCAAGGCTTCGTACTCGGCTTCGTTGTTCATTGCTTTGAAGTCACATCTTATGGATTGGACGACTCTATCCCCTTGTGGTGATTTCAGGACGATGCCCAGTCCTACCCCGTTCTGGTTCATCGCTCCTTCCGTGTGCAAGGTCCACTTCGCGAATTCTACCTTGTTTACCTGCGTGACCGCTTCTTGCTCTAGGGTTGGGCTGAAATCTGCCACGAAATCTGCTAGTGCTTGGGATTTGATCGCTTTTCTTCCTTCGTAAATGATGTCGTAGCCGCCGAGATGGACTGCCCACTTCGTCATCCTCCCGGAGAGTTCTGGTTTCTTTACTATGTTCTTTAATGGCGATGTGGTTCTTACTATGATGGTGTGGGATTCGAAGTAGGGTTTCAATTTCATCGACGCCATCACTAATGCCAACGTCAGCTTTTCCATGGTGGAGTGCCTCGTTTCTGCTGAAGATAGCATTTTGCTCACGTATTAGACGAGTTGTTGCTCCTCTCCTTCTTCTCTTACGAGAACGGCGCTGATAGCAATTTCGGATACTGCTAGGTATACGAACAAAGGCTCTCCTTCTTTAGGCTTCGATAGGAGTAAAGGATTCGTCAGATAGTTCTTAAGCCCCGCGAAGGCTTCCTCGTGGTGTTCCGTCCAAAAAAAGGACTCGTTCTTCCGGAGAGTGTCGTAGAAGAGTCGATTTTTGTCGGAGGCTTTGGAGATGAACCTGTTTAACGCGGCGACTCTTCCTGTTAGGTTTTGGATGTCCTTCATGCATCGTGGAGACTCGAGGTCGAGTATGGATTTAATCTGTTCGGGACTAGCTTCTATTCCTCTTTGGGTCACTACATACCCGAGGAACTTCCCGGAAGAGACCCCGAAGGAACACTTGGTAGGGTTGAGCTTCATGCTATATTCTTCCAGGATCTCGAACGCCTCCTTTAGATGTGTTACGTGATCTTTTGCTCGCCTAGACTTCACGAGCATGTCGTCTATGTAAACTTCCATGGTGTCCCCTATTTGCTCCTTGAACATCTTATTCACCAGCCGTTGATATGTAGCTCCGACGTTCTTGAGGCCAAAAGGCATGACTTTGTAGCAATATATCCCCTGGTTTGTTACGAACGCGGTCTTTTCTTGATCGACGGGGTTCATCTGTATCTGATGATATCCACTGAATGCGTCCATGAACGTTAGCGTCTCGTGTCCTACCGTCGCGTCTACCATGGCGTCGATGTGAGGGAGTGACGCGGCTAATTTGTCGTGTGCCAAGTCAAGTAATCCTAACGTGCAAACTAAGTAATATAGTGCGCAAGCAAGGGTCGAATCCCAAGAGAATCAGTTTATCAAATTCTTAAGTTATCACAATGACTAACCAATAAACGTAACCAAAGGTTTTTTTTTTATGGTTTTGATACGAAGTATCGAATGTCAACTTGGTTATAACAATATTAAGCGAAGTATCCCACTTAGCGATTATCCACAATTAGATTAACAAGTTGATCTTAGAATCCTTTTCATCCCTATGTCAAGTTCTCAAGTGATCGTTCTAATTCCTGTTCTTGAATAGTTATTAGTCCAACTAGTCCTAATAACTCTTACTCGATTATAACCTTGAAACTATCAAAGTTCAATAACAAAGTAGCAATGCAATCAGGAATAGATAGATACATGCAATATCATGGACAACTAGTCGGATACTCGACATGTACTCAATTCTCTTCTCTAATAACAATCACAACTAGTTCATGCAAATAGATTGTGCTACACAACAAGTATGATAATTCAACTAGAAGTATCAAACTCTAGCAATATGAATAAAATAAAACTAACTTAGGTGATCAGTCTAAAGTAGTAAATCTAGTTCATGGGCAATACAAACAAGAGAGTTGAGACAATCAAAGAGTAGACAAAGGGAAAGTATAAACTCACAACTTGTTGAATCCAAAAGCTTCAAACGCCAAGTGAAACAAAGGAACTTTAGCAACTCATAAGTTTGTGAAAAACTCTCCAAAAACTTAAGTAAACAAAAAGATATCCCCTCAAGGATGATCATCCACAACCTACATAGTCATCAGCTATTGTAACAGCCAAATTAAGGTAATAAAAACGTGTGGAAAGTTACAGAATTGAACACAAATTACTTCAAATGGCAAAGACATTAATTTGATTCTTCTGTCGAGGAACCGCACCCGCGGGTTGAGAGCTGCGGGCGCGGTTTTGGATTCTCCAGAATTTCAGGATGGCAGAGGGCCGCGGGCGCGGCTTGTGCTTTCTCGGATCCTTGGCTGAGGGTGAAACCCGCGGGTGCGGCTGTGTCGTCTGAGGTAGCAGCTACTGATTTCTTCAAGTCTTCGTCTTCGTCTTCGTCTTCCTCTTCAGCAGCTTCTTCCTTATGCTTCAATGCTTCCAATGCTTCATATCATCTCTTGGAATCTCGTATGTAAATCTTCTCTCGAACAGCTCCATGATACAGATTACATAGAAACAAATAACATAATCCTATACAAAACTAGCTAATAATCCATAGTTGCGGTATGTAAAACACCGCTTATCAGGGAGCGGGAAGGAATCTTTAGGACAGGCTTTGTTAAGATCGGTGAAGTCGACGCATACCCTCCATTTCCCATTCTTCTTTTGGACGAGTACAACGTTGGCGAGCCAGTCGGGGTACTTTGCTTCTCGTATCTTACTTGTTTCGAGGAGATTTTTGACTTCTTCATGTACGACTTTGTTGCGTTCGGGAGCGAACTTCCTTCTCTTCTACTTGACTGGAGTGAACTTCGGATCAACGTTTAGCTTGTGGAGCATCACGTCGGGAGATATGTCTGTCATGTCTTCGTGGCTCCACGCGAAGCATTTAACTTTTGATCTCAAAAACGTTATCAGTTCTTCTCTAATTTCTTTAGGGACGTCGGTTCCTATCTTTATGATTCTTTCTGGTTTGGAATCGTCAATGACGACGTCTTCTAGTTCGGGACACTTTGGCTCGACGTACTTAGTGGGCGCTTTGACTTGAAACTCTTTCACTTCGTCTTTCTTGATTCCCGGCGTCGTGGTTCCTTTCATTCCGATCCTGTAACCTTCTTTAGCCGTATAGGGCTCGCCTTTGACTTCGCGTACTCCCCAAGGCGTTGGGAACTTCAGGGATTGGTGATACGTAGATGGAACCGCTCGCATATCGTGGATCCATGGTCTTCCTAAGATGGCGTTATAAGGCGAATCTGCCTCCATTACTGCGAATCGAGTTGGGAGATTGACGCCTTGGACCATCGTTTCGAGGGTGATTTCCCCTAACATCTCAGAGATTTCTCCACTGAAGCCTTTCAAATGGATACGCTTCCCGACGACATTGTCAACGGAAAGTCCGAGTTCGAGAACAGCGAAGAGAGCGATGATGTTGGTTGAACTTCTGTTATCTACCAGGATTCTTTTTACTTTACAATTCTGAATCACCACGGAGATTACCAGGCTATCGTGGTGCTTGATTCTTTCCTCTGGACCTTCAAACGTGATAGGCAAATCGCCATTGACCGCTTTGGAGAGGCGAGTTGGAATGGAGTTGTTTTGTCCTTCGACAGTTCTTGCGAGCCTCTTAGCGTCGGGAGTTGTGTAGGACGGCGGACCTCCTAACACGGTGAAGGCTTCGTTTCGGAGACTCTCGATCGATCCAGAATCTTTCATGGCTTCTGCGGGTGATGTTGTTCCCTTCGTATGGAAAGATGATACCTTTTTTATCACGCCCCACGGTGGGCGCCAATTGTTTATAGCGAAATTACCTATGAGAACATAACTAAGCAATTGTAGGGAAAAGATCAAAGAATACGGTATAATCTCAACACTCGAGATACCTCCTCCTGGGGTATTTTCTGATGCGCACCGGCCGAGATGGATTGCGGTGTACGAGTATCCTTTACTTACTGACCATCGCTTTCCTTTCTCGCCGTTGGCCAAGGCGTTCATGCTCGCTTTGGGGGTTGCAGTGGGGAAGCTCCTGCCAAGCGTTTGGAGGATCTTTGGTTCTTTAGACGACGTGGTGGAGAAACATGGCGTCGATCTAGCCGTCGAGGTTATCGCTTATTCTTTCAACGTCCAAACGAAGACGGTGGGAAGAGTAGGCCTTAAGTCTAGGCCGAAGGCGCCTAAGATCACGATCGAGGGGAGTCAGGCCGATCGTCACTTGGCCGAATACTTTTACTTTGTGAAGAAGTCTTCTCTTGGCGAAGACTGTGCTTGGTTGGTTGAGTGCTGGAATCCTACAAGTAAACTTTGATTTCTTCGAAACTCGCACTATGTGTTCAAGGCCTGGATCTTATTTTTTCTTCCTTTATGTAGTGAATACGGATGCTATTATAGTAAGGCGAGAGACCCAGAAGGTCATCGATAGGCTTCTTGCCATTCCTGAAGCGGATCGGACTTTCCATGGTCATGACGGAGAATGGCGTCGAATTGCTTCCGTACTCCCGGCAGGTAACGCGTTCGTTCATCTGAGTTTTAGTCAGTTCTTCTTTCTTTTTGCTCATGATTCTTATACGTGTGCTTTTGGTTCTTTTAGTTTCTGCGGATTTATCTCGCGTCCGTGGTGGAGGGTTGTCCGCGTCGGCTTTGGTAGCGTTGCGTAAAAGGAGTCGCGCCGAGGAGATGGCGGCTTCAGGGACTACGCTTCAGGCCTTCCCTATGATTTCTTTTCTTTCATCCCCGTCTCCTTCGTCTACTCCGGCGAAGAGATCGCGTAAGGGCAAAGAGAAGGTAGTCGAGAAGTTGGACTTTGGCTACGAGTCTGTAGACGACTTTCCGGGGGTGATTTCTCATGCGGTCGCGTCTGGGAGATCGTTTATCCCTTCCATGAAACAATTTAAAAATCCTCCTTCTCTTGATTACTACTTGTCGAGGGAAACTGAGGACGTGATGGGCGAATCTCTCGCGGCGCAGTGGCAGGTATGTTTCAATTTGAATTGCTTTCTTTTTACTAGAGCTTTTGTTCTCGCTCTCTGTAATATACGTACTTGAACGTCTTCTTTATATAGGCTCTTCTAGCTTCTTTATGCGCATAAGGGCGCTTCTATGATTTCGTTGATCGGACGAGGTCTATGGAGGCTAAACAATCGGCCGACGAGATAAAGATTAAGGAGCTTACGTCGTTGGTCGAGGCGTCACAGAAGGCGGAGAACGAGGCGAAGGAGAAGGTGGAGGCAGAGTCCAAGCTTTGTGAAGAACTTTCTGGGCAAGTCAAGGATCTTCAAGCCAAGATTGGTGCTTTGGAGATTGAGAAGGCCCGGGTGGAGTTGAGGTTGGCTTCCGACCTCAAGAATGTTGCGGAGTATTGGTCTTGGTTATCTCGCGTGGAGGTCATCGAGGAGTATGCTGCTGGTCGTACTCATGGATGGGACCCGGTGAAGGAGCGAAGGGAATTCAACAACGCGTACCCGGAGCGTCCCGAGGGCGTTGAAGTGGGACCTACACCGATGAAGCCTCCGACTGAGCCCCATATTGAAGAAGATGTTGCTCCTCATCTCAACGAGGTTTATCCCAACGACGGCGTCGAGGACGATGAAGGCGACGGCGAGGATGTCGTCGCGGAGGATTCTGAGGAGGAGAAGGATGCTTGTGAATATGAAGACGGTGATCCTTCTTCTAGCGATGAATCTTCTTGATTTACTTTCTTTGAATCTTTTTTTTGTACATTTGTACATGTACGTGTAGCTTTTTCTCTCTCTTTCTTTTGTAAAAAGAATTTTGCCTTTTTATGATGGGCTATTTATCGAAGCCTCCGATCTCTGTTACTCTCCAAATTCTGACGTAACAGGCTTTCGCTCCTAGCTCTCTTGCGACGGCATGTATTAACGCATCGTCGGTTTCTTATGACGTTTATACGTTCCTTTGGGAAGTTCTTTTCCTTTCTTACGTATCTTTACCCCTTTTGGTAGGTTTGATCTGAGCTTCTTGTAGGATTAGTTTAAAGCTACCAAAGAAGTTTTGTATACTTTTAACTTGATATACCTTGTTGTTCCTTCTTCTTTTTTTGACTAATCTCGCGAACGCGTAGAGCTTTCTTTCGTCTTTCTGATCTTTTTGTATGGTACTTCATGTTCGTGACTTGGGTGCTTGATATGTGCTTATTGGCTTTGATCGAGAGATGTGGTCAATGCGACTTACTTTAGCTTATTTGCCGACTTACATGAGGTTTGGGTCCAACATTTCCTCCGAACCCAGAAGCGAGTGGCGGACGTAGGTCAGCGTGTGATTTTGATCAGCTTGTGACGTTACCCCTTACTTTAAAGGTGGATCAGTTGCCTCACGCTAGCGTTTAGGTCGACGTCGAACTCTTTTAATTGACGGGCCTATTCATCGTGTATGTCGTCCGTTTTCTTGAGTATTAGGACTTACGATGCCGGTGGACGCGTCCCTGCCGGTTTGGCGAATTGCCCGTGGATTCATGACTCTCAGAGGGGCCGTGGAAGGCGTGAATACGCGTTCCTGGAGATGGGTGGTGGCGATAGGTTTCCCTTCTTCCCCAGAGCACCATGCCGGTTTTGTGAGGTACCGGGCTTCAATCCCTATGACCATTTCCACACGTCGCTAATGATCATAGGAAGCTTCGACTCGGGGTCGGTGGTTCGGCTAACGTTGCCTATGCGTAGATGGAGCCTTGAACGCGTAGACTAACGAAATTCACCCCCGGCGCGGATTTTCGCCGCGGCCTTTTGAGCTTGGGTGTTACATCAGAGACAGAGAGCAAGTACTTTGAAAATAAAACATCTCTTATTATGCTTGAACACATCGGGGAAGGAAAAAAGGTATACTCATATATTGAAAAGATGCATCATGAAGACAAGACTACTACGTAGACGTCGACCCCTTTGTCGCCACGACCCCTTGTCGTTTTGACGCTAAGACAACTATTCTACCTTATTATAAAGAAAAACTTCAGGAAAGGGAAAAAAGGACTGTTCTTACTCATGCAAATGAAAGGGAAATAAGGTCGAGAAGGATCTCGGAAGACTCTTGTGCTTTCTTTAGGATTACGGAGGGGGATGCTTTAGGAACATGTTGCTTAGATCGTTTCTTGTTACTTGGATCTTTTGATGCTTGGTATCTTGGTGAAAGACTTTAGATCGTCGCACTTCAAATTGATTGCTATGCTTTCTTTTCTTTCCTTGGCGACGCTTTGGTTGCTTCCTTCATTCCGATATCGTAGCATTCTCTAGCAACTTGAGTTTCTCCCATGATCTTTGCGTCCCCCATGGCGATGGGAATTTCAGGGACTGATGGTATGTTGACGAGACTGCTCTCATGCCGTGCAGCCATGATCTTCCCAGGATCACGTTGTATGTCGATTCAAGCTCCATTACGGCAAATTTAGCCCGCGTATTAATACCCCTGGCATAGGTTGATAGCGTAATTTCCCCTATCATCTCTGTCACTTCGCTGCTGAAACCTACTAGTGGTACGCATCTCCTGGTCACGTTGCTAAGGGATAATCCTAATTCTTTCAGGGCGGCCGTAGTGATGATGTTGGCCGAGCTACCATTGTCCACGAGGATTCTCTTAACAAGGTGGTGACTAATAGTGAGAAAGATTACTAACCCGTCGTGATGCTCCATCGCCGCGTTTGAATCTTCGAACGTGATAAGCTGCTTGCTTCGGGTAGGGCGTACTCGATAGACTTTCGTCGCGTTACTCTCGTCTCCTAGAATTTTGATACTTTTCTTTGTCGTCGTAGACGCGTATCTGCTTGCTGAAGGTCCTCCGATGATGGAATGAATGGTACGAGCGTGGTGAGCTGGAGGTGGAGGTGGAGTGGGAGACTTTCTTTCTTTCTTTATCCCTTCGAGGGCGTTCTTTCCTTCTTTGGAGAGTAAATCTTTCAGGTCTCCTCTCTTTAGCAGCCTCATCACTTCTTTTCTTAAGGTGTAGCATCCATCCGTCGTGTGACCTGTATCATTGTGGAATTCGCAATACCCCTTGCCCGTTCCAGGTCTCCTTCCAGGGTTTTGCTTTCTTGGCCATTGCACGCCGCGTAACCCTTCAATTGCGCTCATGACGCGTAGGGCGTCGGTCTTCATGGAGATTCCTCTCTCTACGACGTAGTTGCTTTCTACCTCACTCACAGTATGTACCGCTTGGGGTTCTCTTTGGAAAGGTTTGTTTCTTTTATCATTGCGTCCTCCCTGTTCCTGGTGCCTATCGGTATATCGACGTTGGGGAGAATTCCTTCGCGGAGGGGTCCGCCTACGTGGAGATCTGGCAACCTCTTCGTTGTATTGCTTCAAGTCCTCTTCCAATCTTATGGCTTGCATGGCCCTTTCCTTCGTTATTTCGAACGATTCGGTGCACATCTTTGTCAGTTCTTTATACAAGTCGCTATCTTTGGGGAGGGCGCGTCTGAACGCGTCGGAGGCGGTAGCTTCCATGCAACTTGGGATTGTGACTTTCTCATCGTTGAAACGTTTGAGGAATTCTCTTATGGTTTCGCCTTTGCTCATGCGCATGTTATGGAGGTCTGATGGCTGCTTTGGAAAGAGCTTGCTACTGGCGAATTGTAACCTGAATTGGTTAGAGAGCTCGGCGTAGGACGAGATGCACCCTTGTGGTAGATGAATGAACCATGTCAAGGCGGGGCCTTTCAGCGTTGAGCTAAAGAATTTGCAAATCATTGCCTCTTTGAATCGCGGATCAATGGGGCTCGTGGAAAGTTTAGCTTTGTAGAGCAAGATGTGTTCTTCAGGATCACCTGATCCGTCGTAGACTGGAAGATCCGCGACGGTGAATTTCTTGGCGATCTTTTGGATGGCTATACTCTTGATGAACGGGCTATCCTCGAATGTGTGTTCTTCTTCCGGCACTATGGATTTAGCGGCTCCCGACATCGACATCATCTCTTTTTTGAAGGCCCCAATTTGTTGTTTCACGATAGCGGCGATGGTATCCAGAGTTAGGGTTTCTTCGGACTTCTTCTTCCGTGCGGAATCCTTGGGTAAGGTGAACCCATGGTGTTCTCTGGGGTGGTAGGCGTCGTCCTCTTCAAGAGCTTCATCCATATCTAAGCATCGAGCGACGCTCTGGTTGCGGACGTAAGTGTATTGTCCGGACTGGTTTGCTTTGAGTTCTAGGATGGTGGAGTTTAACCTTTCGTTTTCTTTGGCGAGTTCCGACGCCGTCTTCTCACTTGCTTGCAAGGCTTCGGCTTGGGCCTTATCGAAGGACTCGATTTGTGCTCGGATGACGGCTACGTTGGTAACTTCTCCGTCTACCCCTTGCTTTTCAACGGGATCGTTATCTGTTGAAGTGTTGGGGTGACTTCGAGGTTCTTCTCAACGTTCTCATCCCTGGGAGTGAGGGAATCCTTCGCACGTTCTTCGGCCTCTGAATCCCTGTTGTTGCGAGGGCTATTGATTGGAGACGTCATGGCTTCCTGCAAAAAAGAAGTCCCCTTTGTGTGGAAAGATGACACCTTTTTGATCAAGCCCCACGGTGGGCGCCAATTGTTTGTAGCGAAATTATCAACGAGATGATAACTAAGCAATTGTAGGGCAAAGATCAAAGAGAACGGTATAATCTTAGCACTAAGAGAACGAGACGAGAGAATAAGGTTGAAACTTGAACTTCCTTGTGGTATTGATATTACAGCGTAGCGTGAGATGATTACAAAAGGTTAGCGTTAACCTTTATATAGGTTAACCCTAGGATCCTACTAAGGAAATAAGATCTTTTTCTTTTCCTTCTATCTTCTAACGATATAATAAATATGGTAAAAGATATTATTTTATCTTATCTTTTACCATTTACATGAATATAATACAGAACAAGGTAACTAAGTGGCGGCTGACCTAATTCCCATAGCTGAACGACGTGCTCTTCCTTATAACGTCACATCGACGCCATCCTTCGTTCTTCACATCGCGTCGCTTCTATGCTCCTACGCGTAGCTCCTTAGCGTTCCATAGTCGTCGTATTTTTAGGCACAAACAGGCGTTAACCTTTATTTATAGGCTAACCCTAATAATATCTTTAAGGAAACGAGATCTTATATTTTTCTTTTATCTAAATAACGATATAGCAAACTAAGTAAAAGATATTTTTTACCATATTTTTTACTAATTACAATAATATAATACAAAATGGGATAGAATATACTCGTCCGACCTAATCTTTAAGAAGAACGAGATCTTTGCCACGTCTCGTCACGTCGACGATATCTTCCTTTCACCTCGTCGCGTTGATGATGTTCTTCTACGCGTAGCTTACACGCGTTCCACACTCGTCGTATTTTTAGTCACAATTAATAGTGTCATAGTAGTTTAGAATATTTGGGATGGATCAACACTCTATCTAATCTTAATTTCTAATATGTTTTGGTTAAGAGTACTGTTACTTCTTTTTTAAGTAAAAGAAAATCATTGGTAGTTTTGATCGATTAACTCATGAGTAGTTAAAAAATTGTCAGGTCTTACATATCTAGATGCCATAGGCGAGGTTGTCTTCTGGTGATAGAATAACATTAAAGTCTCCTATTAAGATTACAGGTTCACTACGTGCATTAATGATTTAGGAAATATAATCCAAAAATTCAATTACTAGGTGCATACATAAAAATAGTAATATGTTTAAATATGATGCTTTGAGTTAAGTAATACATAAAAGCCAAAGTCCACCCTTTGATGGGTCTGCATGAGATAATATATATAACACTCTTAAATCCTTGAATTTTTTTCTAAAATGGGCTTTTTTTCAAAAAAAATTCCCGACGTAGGCTCTTTTCAAAAGAAATTCCCAATATAGGCACTTATGCCAGCTTCAGATTTTTTTTATGTGTGAGAGACGCTGGTAGAACCAGCGTCTCTCGTCCGAAGCTGGTAATTTTTTTTTTGAATTTTTTATGTATAAGAGTCTCTTATACATATTTTTTTTTAATTCCCCGTGTAAGATTACACTATACAAAGCTTTTGTTAATTAATTTTTTTTCAAAGTTTATATATATATATTATTATACATGACTTACTCGTGTTTGGATGGCTCGTATGGGCTTGTTTGAAATCGGAATCGATCACGACCGATTTCGTTGGGTCCGTATTGATCCCAGCTTTCACCAGATATGTCTCTTGCTCGATTCTGATTTCGAACGACCCATACGAGCCACCCAAACAAGCGTAAGTCTCGTGCGTACCTTCTACTGTAAATGGATATTTACAAATCCGTTCCTCCATATCACGCGATGAGAGACATATCTGGTGAAAGCTTGGATCAATACGGACCCAACGAAACTGGTCGTGGTCAATTCCGATTCCGAACAAGCCCATACGAGCCATCCAAACAAGCGTAAATCTCGTGCATACCTTCTTTCACCAGTTCGGAATCGGAATTGATCACGACCAGTTTCGTTGGGTCCGTATTGATCCCAGCTTTCACCAGATATGTCTCTTATCGCGTGATATGGAGAAACGGATTTGTAAATATCCATTTACAGTAGAAGGTACGCACGAGACTTACGCTTGTTCAGGTAGCTCGTATGGGGTCGTTCGAAATCAGAATCGAGCGAGAGACATATCTGATGAAAGCTGGGATCAATACGGACCCAACGAAATCGGTCGTGACCGATTCCGATTTCAAACGAGCCCATACGAGCCACCCGAACAAGCGTAAGTGTCGTGCGTACCTTCTACTGTAAATGGATATTTACAAATCCGTTCCTCCATATCACGTGATGAGAGACATATCTGGTGAAAGCTGGGATCAATACGGACCCAACGAAACTGGTCGTGATCAATTCCGATTCCGAACTGGTGAAAGAAGGTATGCACGAGATTTACGCTTGTTCGGATGGCTCGTATGGGCTTGTTCGGAATCGGAATTGACCACGACCAGTTTCGTTGGGTCCGTATTGATCCAAGCTTCCACCAGATATGTCTCTCATCGCGTGATATGGAGGAACGGATTTGTAAATATCCATTTACAGTAGAAGGTACGCACGAGACTTACGCTTGTTCGGGTGGCTCGTATGGGCTCGTTTGAAATCGGAATCGATCACGACCGATTTCGTTGGGTCCGTATTGATCCCAGCTTTCATCAGATATGTCTCTCGCTCGATTCTGATTTCGAACGACCCCATACGAGCCACCCGAACAAGCATAAGCCTCATGCGTACCTTCTACTGTAAATGGATATTTACAAATCCGTTCCTCCATATCACGCGATGAGAGACATATCTGGTGAAAGTTGGGATCAATACGGACCCAACGAAACTGGTCGTGATCAATTCCGATTCCGAACTGGTGAAAGAAGGTATGCACGAGATTTACGCTTGTTCGGATTGCTCGTATGGGCTTGTTCGGAAATGGAATTGACCACGACCAGTTTCGTTGGGTCCGTATTGATCCAAGCTTCCACCAGATATGTCTCTCATCGCGTGATATGGAGGAACGGATTTGTAAATATCCATTTACAGTAGAAGGTACGCACGAGACTTACGCTTGTTCGGGTGGCTCGTATGGGCTCGTTTGAAATCGGAATCGATCACGACCGATTTCGTTGGGTCCGTATTGATCCCAGCTTTCATCAGATATGTCTGTCGCTCGATTCTGATTTCGAACGACCCCATACGAGCCACCCGAACAAGCGTAAGTCTCGTGCGTACCTTCTACTGTAAATGAATATTTACAAATCTGTTCCTCCATATCACGCGATGAGAGACATATCTGGTGAAAGCTGGGATCAATACGGACCCAACGAAACTGGTCGTGATCAATTCCGATTCCGAACTGGTGAAAGAAGGTATGCACGAGATTTACGCTTGTTCGGATGGCTCGTATGGGCTTGTTCGGAATCGGAATTGACCACGATCAGTTTCGTTGGGTCCGTATTGATCCAAGCTTTCACCAGATATGTCTCTCATCGCGTGATATGGCGGAACGGATTTGTAAATATCCATTTACAGTAGAAGGTACGCACGAGACTTACGCTTGTTCGGGTGCCTCGTATGGGGTCGTTCGAAATCAGAATCGAGCGAGAGACATATCTGGTGAAAGCTGGGATCAATACGGACCCAACGAAATCGGTCGTGATCGATTCCGATTTCAAACGAGCCCATACGAGCCATCCAAACACGAGTAAGTCATGTATAATAATATATATATATAAACTTTGAAAAAAAATTAATTAACAAAAGCTTTGTACAAATAAATTTTTTAAAAAAAAATTTTTACGTGTAAGAGACGCTGGTTCGGAATTAAAAAAAAATATGTATAAGAGACGCTGGTTCGGCCAGCGTCTCTTATACATAAAAAATTCAAAAAAAAAATTACCAGCTTCGGACGAGAGACGCTGGTTCTACCAGCGTCTCTCACACATAAAAAAAATCCGAAGCTGGCATAAGTGCCTATATTGGGAATTTCTTTTGAAAAGAGCCTACGTCGGGAATTTTTTTTGAAAAAAAGCCCATTTTAAAAAAAAATTCTAAATCCTTGGCTAAGAATTGACTGCTTGAAGGCTCATTCACAAAGATAACTAGTAATGCTAATAGCATGTTGTTTAATGCCTATATAAACTAGATGTTGAATAAAATTCAGTTTTAATTTATAATGGTAATAGTGAAGTTTTATGATTCGATTACTTATCATTGTTGCATTAAGTATAAGTATTTTGTGGTGATAACTAGTCATTGTGATGTTATTGGTGATAACAGTCTTCGTATTCTAACTATATGCATTGCTAACAAGGTCTTATTCGACTTGGGTCTTGTTATCTTTGCACATCTTTACTGACATATCAACAAACACTTCGATTTACTCCGTATATCATACGGAATATATATATATGACCAATTTTTGTCTGCCTAAAAAGCTGCAAATCCACAGTAAAGTAGTGGAGTAATACATATCAAGCTCGGATGTGCGGAAACTGTTAATTAATTCATATATGCAGCTAGACTTTGTACCATCAAATTAATTAACTACGTACCTCCACAAGTCCATATCACTTCCCCAAGAAAACCCTACAAAAAAAAGAAGTATGGAGAAGCATTAAAATCCGGCCAGCTTTTTCATGTATTCAATTGAGCTATTTCCTCCCCCATGTTATCTCATTTAAGCTTCAAATAGTATGTGCTCCAAGAACAGTGGTTTTATTGTGAGGGGCTAGCTAGTTTGGTCCCTTTCCAATTTCCATGAATGCTTAACCTTGTCGGTGTTTTTCCTTCTTATTTTTGGTTGCTTGTTACTTCCTCTTGGCGAAAATAAGAGATGTTTCAAATTCAACTAGTTTATTTCCCGCGCCATACGGGTGTTTATTTAGTTTATTAATCAGTAAATAACTAATTTCGTATATAAGCTTTTAAATGATATTGTTACGTATTTAAGTTTTAAATTTATATATAATCAACAAACAACAAATGTAAATAAATTTGTATGCCTCTTCTTTGATCAAATTATCATAAGTCAATATTTAACAAATTTATATATTAATTTGAACTCTTTTCTCATTCATATAAAATTATATAATTTAAAATAGTTTATAAGTGAAAAAATTGAGTTTCAAAAAAGTCAAATAGTGTATAAGTCTAAGTAGTGAATATGTTTCAAATGTATGCACATTTTAATAGTTGTATTAATTATAAAGTTTTTTATTTAGCAAAATAGTGAACAATGTATATATGTATGCATATTTAGAAATAGTTTTATTTGGTGAATAATTTATTAAAAATATCAACAGCTCTAAATAATTTTCATATAATATATATATATATATATATATATATATATATAATATAGATATATAGATAATAAAACAATAACTAATAAAAAGAAAAAATCACAACTTTTGCAAATCATATCTAGAATCTAGCTCTAATAGTGGTTAAATTTTAAATAATAAAATCTTAAAATGTAAATAATAAAATTAGAATTTACCACAATTTGACACTAAGCATGGTGAGACGAGAATGAAAATGAGAGCTCTAAATCATTCTGTTTTAATATATATATATATATATATATATATATATATATATATATATATAGAGGGGCTCCAGTAAGACCACTTTTGTAGTAAAACGGAGTTAACGAATAGGAGCCATAGGATGAGATTAGATGAAGGGCTAGATTAGAAGTCTTGTAATTAAAAGAAAATAAGGAAAAAAAATACCATAACCCCTTCCTTAATTCACGCTGCCTCTCTCTCTCTCTCTTCCATCAATTCACGCTGCCTCTCTTTCATCGTCATTCACGTCTAGTTTTTTCTTCCCGACAGTAACAATGGTTGATTGATACAACACCTCTCAAATCTCCATGGAAGAAGGTTAGTATTGAGATATGCATCAAATTTGTTTACTTAAATCGACTTTGGTATAATAGATTCATAGGACTTGATTAGGGTTTTATTAGGGTTTGAGTATATTCGACTTTGATTTATGCATCAAACTAGGGTTAAACAGGGTTTCGTTTTGATATGCGACAACACCAAAATGATATGCATGTGACATTCGGCGGTATGCAGTAGCAGTTTAGGGTTTCACATTAATTTTGTTATGCAGTAAAACTATAGTCGTATGCGTTTCGGAATACCTGTTATGCAATTGGATATAATTGATATGCAGTAGATACGTTTTGATTCTAACAATAACATTCGCCTATCAAATCGAATTATTAGTCAAGTGGATGTGACATTCGACTTTCATATTAGATTCACAAGATACTTTCATGTAAATCGTCCCTAAGTTATATTTTTTAGGTTACGCAATCTGATTGATTTGGTATGCAGTTGTTCTAAATGAATGTGCATTTACGGTTCATTGATATGCACAAAACTGTATCAGGTATGCAGGAGAACCGACCTAATGATGTGATCTATTCTTCCTCGGACGATGGTGTACTGTATGTCAGATGATGATTGATACAACATCACACAAAATCCATGGAAGAAGGTTAGTATCGAGATATTCATAGGAATTAGATTAGGGTTTTATTAGGATTTGATTAAACGCCGACTTTGATATATGCATCAAATTAACTAGGGTTAAATAAGGTTTCGTTCTGATATGCGGCAACAATAAAACGATATGTATCAGATGATTCGGTGGTATGCAGTAGCAATGTAGGGTTTCACATGAATTCTGTTATGCGGTAAAATGGTTGTCGTATGCGTTTCGTAATCACTGTTATGCAACCGAATATACTTGATATGCAGTAGATACGTTTGATTCTAACAATGGTTTTCGCCTCTCAAATCGAATTCTTAGCCAAGTGAATGTGACATTCGACTTTCATATTAGATTCATAAGATTCTTTCATGTAAATTGACGGTCATGAGGGTGAGAAATTTGATTTACCTATTGAATTTTGTATACCTATTTAAATTTTACGATAGGTTGTTAGGGTGAGATTTGATATGCCATAAAGTAAATCAATATTCAGTTCGTAATCTCCGTTATGCAGTAGTTATGTTGGCTTTTTCCTTAAGTTATTTTTTCGCGGCTATGCAATCTGATTTATTTGGTATGCACTTAATCTTAATGAATATGCATTTACGGTTCATTGATATGCACAAAACTGTATAAGATATGCAGAAGAACCGACCTGATGATGTGATTTTCAAGGTTTTTATCATTTTCATGTTTGTTCGTATTCATCATTATGCATTTTGATTTACTTGATATGCACTCAATATGTATTGATATGCAGTTCATAGGTTGGTGTATGCAAAAGAACTCAAAGGATGATGTCATGTAGAATTCCTCGGATGATGATATCGATGTATCTAATGAGGTGTGTCAGACAAAGAAGAAGAATTAATATATGGTATCGAATGTGTTACTGACATCGAAGACAAACACATAAAGCATTGGGTTCGATATGCTTGAAGTAGTAATTAATTTTTGTCTCGTTGTTGTAGGGTTTCATATTGCCTTGATATGCCGATATGCAAAAAATCTGAATTGATATGCATTATAATTAACCATATTGTTTCCTTGATAGAATCATTTAGTTGATGTTAATACGCAATTTATTTTTTTAGCGATATTGGAATTAGAGTTAATTTTTGGTATTACGTAAATTTGGATTTTAAGATATTGAAATTATATTCGGTTTAATTTAAGAGATAAGTGCTTATGTGTTCTCCAAGGTTTACAACTTTCTAGTTAATATGCAACACATATCTATAGATATGCACAAAATCTGCAGGGATATGCACCAAATCTATATAGATATGAACCAAATTCGTAACAATATGCACAAAATCTGTATAGATATGCACCAAATCTGCAATGATATGCACCAAATCTGCAACGATATGCACCAAATCGTTGTCATCAAACTCGTTAAGGCTTACTCGATTGACTTGATATCAAGGATTGATATGCAAAAACGATGAATCGATATGCAGAACTCATTAAGGCATATGCACTAAATATTTATATTCATTGTTCACTGATATTAAGGATTGCAGTACGTTAAACAAGTTCATGAATATCTCAATATACAATTTGCATAACATAACTAATCAACTGGCTAAAGCCCTCCAAGAACGCATTGATTTGAGGACGAATGGGGATTTTGGCACAGAAAATGTTGTGGTCTTGGAGGATATTTTACCTTCGTCACGAATCTCTTGTTCACCTTCGTGACGAATCTCTTGTTTACCTTCGTCACGAATCTCTTGTTTACCTTCGTGACGGAACTTCCGTTTACCTTCGTGACGAATCTATTATGTAATACCTTCGTGACGAAGATCAGCTGTAATACCTTCGTGACGAATCTCCGGGTGTGTTAAATAAAGAAAATGGGTATACATGTGCTTACCTGGTTTAGTCGAGATCATCAGTGGTAAGAAGGATGGTTGCCGGTGAGGGTAAGCAAGTTCGACGGCGAGAAGGCAAGATCAGTCGAGATGGTGGGCAACGACGATTAGAACATAATGAAGGGTTTTAGAAGAAACGATTCTAATACGCCTCGGCAACAAAACCCTAAACCTAATTAGCTAAGAACATATATGGGATGTATGTAGAATTACATAGACGATCCTTCGATCAAACCGATGCTACATAAGGGGAAAACAATATGCAAAAAAGAACGAGTTATTGTGTGATTTGTGTCCTTGCAGGCCAAGCAACTTAGATTTCATACTAAGCCTTTTGACAAATCACACAATAACAAATTACGGAGGTGAAGAAAGAAAGGTGAGTCCTTGCTCGTATTTCATGGTGAAGAGGGCGAGACGAGTCTTACGATGACGAGAATGGGGCGGCCGCATTGAGATGCTAGGTCTCTAGAGACGAGATTTGGAAAATGATTAGAAAGAGAATAGGAGAGAGAATATGAAAATAGGGAAAGTAAATCCCTATGATTTAGGTACGTATTTTCAAATTTGTATTATTATTATATTATTATTGTAAATTATAATTGAATCTCATCCATTCATCTAGATCTGATCTAATGGATATAAATCGTTAACACCGTTTTACTTTAAGAGGTGGTTTCCCAGGAGCCTAAATCTATATATATATATATATATATTTATCAACAATAATAGACATTTTAGATCTATTTTCATAAAATATTGTATTTGATTAAAAAGTAATTCATTAGCTAGTATAGTCCCCGTTCCGTTCACGAGAGTACATGATTTGAATTTCATTAGCTAGCATGTCACTTATACATTTTATTGCAACATCTAGAATAAAAATAATATAAATTCACCTAAACAATGTTAACTTTTTAAAAGTGAAAAAATATATTTAACAAAATGAGTGATTTATATGTCTAAATATATTTATAGAAAGGAGTATGATTGTCTAAATGAAGATCATATAAAACTTACATTGATCAATAAATAATTTAAATAAAATAGGAATATAATAAATAGGTATAAAATGTATGATATAATTAATGAGTAGTTTAAATTTAAAAAATTAGAAGACCATGTGATATATTTTTTTTTTTTTGAAATATGGTTGTTTGAAATTTTAGATTTGGTGAAACAATTATTAGGGTAAAAATATTAAGAAATCAAATTTAAATTCCAATAATTTAAAAAAATGAATTTTAACCATAAATTGACAAATAAGCAACTAAAAGCTAAAATTAAGGAGAGGACACATAATGCATACATTCAATTTAACGAGTAGAAGTAATTGCTAAAATTAATTTTAACTAGCGTGTGTTCCCGTACCATGTACGGGGTCGCATGTAATAAATAACGTTCTGTTTTAGTAAATGTAAGATAGATAAGGGAATACATTTAAGAAGGTTTATTTTTGAAGGGATACAATTGAGAAATTAAGTTGGTAAAAATTACTCTGAAACAAACAAAACGATAAATTAATATTTTTTTCAGTAAATTTGTTGAGATTTGAAAAGATATAGTTTTCTTAAAATGATTTTGGGAGATATGGAAATCAAAATTCAAAATATTTAAAAATAATAATTTGGTCTACACATAAATATTAAAATATTGGAGTATATGACAATATCTGATGTGTAGTTGGAAATTATTAGGTATAATCTAGATTAATTTATAAATTTATGATTATATTAGTCTTGTGAATTATAAACTATCAATTAAAGATTGGAATAGTTTGCTGAAAATAAGTTGATATAATATTGTAAAAACATGCCGTATGAAGTTAACATTCTGATTTTGTAAAATTGTGATTTGATATAATTTTGTGAAGACGAGTTGTTAGAATTTAACGGTTTTAAACAATAGTTTATATAGTGATATTGTTAAGATACATTAGTTAGAGATAGTCACAAATTAACAAATCTTAATTGTGAATCTAAAATTAATACAAAAACTCTAAAAAAGGGTTAGTATATAGTATAATTTTATGAATAAAATAATAATATAATGTAAGTATAAAAGTGAAGAATGATAGTTGTGAAGTTTTGACGCTCATCCATGACTTTGTGGACGCTTAGTTAGGAACGAATAATTTGTTTAAAATATTTGTTAGATTTTTTGGCAGAATCTAAATATTGTTATGAGTTTGAATTTAAATTATTTATTCTTAAAACTAAAATTGAAATATAAAAGAGAATTTACCACAATTTGACACGTCAGCTTTGTTGGGCCAAAGTTAACCAGAGAGCTCCAAATAACTCTGTTTTAATATATATATAGAAAGGGGTTCAGGTGGGAACCATTCCTTAGGAGAGAACTCCCGTTAAAGTGAGAACCATTCACAACCGTTAGATATAAGCAATCGGACGGTCCATTCTTCCCGTCTTCTTCGTTTGGGTTGTCTTCTTTGTCTGACATCTTCCTCAAAGACCCCATCCCCCGCTCTTCCGCCGTCTTCCGCACCTGCCTCTCTGTCACCCAGTGTCTACGAACCCTCTCCCTCACCGTCCCCGACTAGCTATGAATCTGGCGCCGTCGAACGCCTCTCTCACCTCCGAAGAATCCATCCACCCTCTAATATTCGATCTAGGTTTTCCCAATGGCTTCGACAAATCCCTAATCCGCTTCCATCCCGATCAATTATGGATCGTCAATGGCTCAGACAAAGTGTATGTTCTCGGCCTCCACCATATCTGAGCTTCAATCACTACTCCTGTCGTTGAGATTTATGAGGTATGCTCAAGAAATTAATTTGGGGCTTTTCTATTTTTAGTATTGTTTGATACTTGATTCATGCGTGTTCTTCGATTTACATATTGAAATCAAGTGTAGGGAAATATATATCCATTTTTCCTCATTGGTGCTTAGGTTGTTGAAACCACGAGATTTGAGTCGTTGGCATTGTGGATAATACTCTTCACTTGTGACCGGCATGTGCTTAATTTGATTACCAATATGCCACTGATGATGAATTTTATGTGCTCTAATTTGTTGATGGTAGAGTAATTGATTGTGTCCCCTCATGACTTACACTGATGTTCCGTGGAATTAATATATTCAAATTGTTGTAGTTACTGCTACTGGACTTGTGGGATTACAATCAATGTTCTCAACTTTGTTGGTCCATCTTCCCTTTTAGTGTTAAGTAGACAATTAAATTACTATGGGATGTTACTTTGTCGATAAGCCTGGATTTGAGCAATTTTATATGGTTGATGTGCATCATACTTGTTTCACTTGTAGTTGTGCCATATCTTGTCTCTTTGGTGTGTGTTTTTTGTTTTGCTTTTATGAGGACGGTACTGGTTTTGATTTTGCTAGGAGCTTTGGCTGGTTAGTTCGTGATAACAGAACACTCAACTCCACTAGATTCAATTTTTTCCATCTGATGATTCTGATCAAACTAAGCATTATTTTGTCATTTTCTTTTTCAGGAAAAACAACCCTCATGATGCGATTGATCGAATAGCTAAAGGTGAAGTCACCTATTGCTAATTGGTATAATCATTCCTTGTGAGTCATGTTGTTTTTTTGTCAGTTGCTCAGTTATTTGTATCTCCGTTTGTATTGCATTGGGGTTCATTACTGAAGATCATTGTACTTTCTAGGGATGAGTCCATGGATAGATGTTGGAGTCATTACAGAAGCAACTTCCCAGGTAAATTTCTGTTTTATTCCGTCCACTAACTTAAAATTGTCTCTTTTTAAGATAAAAGTTCTAGGCATTAATGTCATTGAATTTTCATGTTGATATATCTCCTCTGGTATAGATCACATGTCATGAATTGAAATACTACATTTCTTGTTGCAGGATCACAAAAGATATTTAAACGATTTGATTGTCCAGAATCATTTAATCCATAATATTGAGTTCTCGTATCTGCTTGAATTGGCCATTGACCGAACGATAAATCTTTCACATGAATTCATGAAGACGCAGGAAAGAATGACCTGCAAAATGCATTCACCGAGTTCAGGGAAATCAGGAACCTACATCTTAATCTGGATAGACGATATGGATTTGTGAAGCTGCGGTTATACTTAGGCAATTCATCTCTTACTAAAACTTTAAACTATAAACTCTCTCCATTGTGTATGTTATAAATTTCAAAGGTGAAATTTCTAGAAAAGTCATTTGATCAGATTTTAACAGGGTCATGTTGAGTTGTTGGGGCTGTTTCATGGGATGAACCTTGCTGTGCAGATGGGAATTAAGAAGTTGCAGGTGGAAATTGATCCAGCTGATGAGAGGGCTCCAATTTTGCAGATATGTCAACAACAACATAAATAGGCGGGAGTTTCTTGACAATGGTGGATCAGGCTTGTGTTGAGATTGCAAGGAGCTTGCAACAAAAGAAGGCTTCTTCTGTAGATTCAACGACTAAAGTTGTTGCTGCTAGTTTGGATGTGCTAAAAAATGAGCTTAGATGCTTATTGTGCTTGTTGATTTGTTCTTGTTTATTTGTTTCCTTGTTTGTTTTCCAATTTGTATATTGGGGGAGTAGGACAAAAGAAGATTATGATTCAGATAATGAGTGATCATATACATGTCCTTTACTAATTGCATGTTATAAATTTTACTTAGAATTAAGAGCTTCTTCTAATAATAAACGATGTTTTATGATCAATCTAACTTATTTTCCCGCTTGAATTTTGCATTTCTATTGGTTACCGAAGAATAAAATATGTGGGAGATATTTATGGTATTAAAGTATGAAGTTTTTTGTTTATTAGATCATATAAGGTGTTAGTTGGTAGGCGCCCACTTTGGCTAAAGGAGATGCACGGTTTGTAGGCATGCCTAACTAACCCTAATAGATTTGAATGATCACCGGAGTCCGAGAAAATAACCATCACGAAAAATAACCATCATATGTGCATTTCATGATATATAATATGTGCATTTATCGGTATAGAATATGTGCATTTCGCAATATAAATTTTTTGCATTTACTCGGTGTTTGAAAAAACAAATAAAATGCATTTCATATCCATCTCGTAACACAAAATGTAAGCCTTAAACTTGTATTTTTCTAAAAGCAAGTTATTTGTGAATTGCATACTCAGCTTTTTGAATTGCATGCTCAGTTTTTGTGAATTGCATGCTCAGTTTTTGTGAATTGCATACTTATTTTTTGTGAATTGTATACTCATTTTTTTGTGAATTGCATACTCATTTTTTTGTGAATTGAATACTTAGTTTTTATGAATTGCATACTCAATTTTTATGAACTGCATACTCAGTTTTTATGAATTGCATACTTAGTTTTTGTGAATTGCATACCAAGTACTTTCTGAATTGCTGCATACCAAGTGTTTCTCGAATTGCATACTAAGTGATTTTTGAATTGCATACCAAATGTTTTATGAATTGCATACTAATTGAATTATGAAATGCATACTAATTGATTTACAAATTGCTTATCAAGTATTTCTTGAATTGCATATTAAGTGAATTTTTTTATAGTGTGTAGCACACTATATTTACATTTCGTAATACATTGTATGTCCATTTTGTAATACAAGTGATTTTACTAAAACCAAAAGTAACTAAAAAAAATATTCCAAGTAAAATGCACTTCATGTGCATCTCGTAACACACTATATTTGCATTTAGTAATACATTGTATGTGCTTTCGTAATACAAGTGATTTACAAATTGCATATCAAGTGTTTCCTTAATTTCATACTAAGTGAAATTTTGAATTGCATATTGCATACCAAGTGTTTTCTAGATTGCATAATAAGTGATTTTTGAATTGCATACCAAGTTGTTCATTTGACATGAAAAAGAAAACAACACTAAACTTTTTGTGAAAGCCCCAAACTCTTGTTTTCGTAAGTTATTTGTGAATTGCATACTCAATTTTCGTGAATTGCATACACAGTTTGCGTGAAATGCATACACAGTTTTTGTGAATTGCATACTAAGTTATTTGTGAATTCCATATTCAGTTTTTTGTGAGTTGCATACTCAGCTTTTTTGTGAATTCCATACTCAGTTTTTGTGAATTGCATACTCAGTTATTTGTGAATTGCATACTCAGTTTTTGTGAACTGCATACTCAGTTATTTGTGAATTGCATACTCAGTTTTTTTGAATTGCTCAGTTTTTTTGAATTGCATACTTAGTTTTTTCTAGGGCGTCACACATTTTTTGTACCCACATTATGCATCGCCCAAGTCACGTTATGTGCTTCCCCAAGTCAAAAGACGTGCTTTTCTAAAATCACATTATTTTTAAATAACCTACATATTTTTTGAACCGCCCTAAGTGCTTTTCTTGAAGGTCCATACATGCTACTCTAGAAGCACCCTATGCGCTTTTCTTTATGCTCCGTACATCCTTCTTGCGAAGCATCTTGCGTGCTTTTCTTTAAGTTCCATATGTGCTACTCTAGAGGACCATACATGAAATGCATACAAAGTGTTTATTGAATAGCATACTACTTGATTTGTGAATTGCACATTAAGTGTTTCCTGAACTGCATACTACTTGATTTGGGAATTGCATACTAAGTGATTTCTGAGTTGAATACCTAGTATTTTCTGGTGTGCATACTTATTGAATTGTTGTTTGCATATGAAGTTTTTTTGGATTGCATATTAAGTGATTTCAGAATTTTTTTGTCGTTTGCATACGAAGCCATGTCACATGCTTTTTCGAGGCACCTAACTAAAAACAATTGTTTGAAAAATCAAATATATAAAATGCATTTCATATGCATCTCGTAACACACAATATATGCATTTCATATCAAATAAAACAATTGTTTCGAAGCCATCCATTTTTTTATAAAATTCCAAAACCTTATACATAAATAGAAACTTTGACAAACACATTTCTACATCGGGTTTTTGTAGCAAAATTCATTCACATTAATCATTACTTGATTAGATCACACATACATACATAGATATAGAAATTGGTTAGGCATGCATTCCCGTCGTCTGATTTGATGAGTACTACTCCAAATGGATTTTTCATCTTGATGCAAGGGTGTGCACACAATTCCACTGACATTGATCCAACTTCTGAACAATGGAACAACTTTACTGATGCCATTAACCACAAAAACCACTCTCTTCCACCAGTCCGCTACTTGAGTTTCAGTCTTATCCTGGACATGCACAAAATTAGCCTTTTGCAACAACAAGCTCTTTAATTTAAAACCAGAAAACAAAACCAAATTGAACTTGTACAACAGATAACAAGCAGCTCAAGCACCATTGCAAATGCAGTCTGAGGAAGGATCATTGAGTAGCTTCAGTGGTCGAGCAGCAAAAGAAGTTGAAAAGCAACTTACAGCTCTACAGGGAAAACATCAGCAGTTAAGAAGTCGAAACTCTAGGAAAGCATTTAAGCAATGAACTCATAAAACTAACCTGTTGTAGATCCTTCCATGCTCCATAAAGTTCCTTCCATTCCGCTTCAGGTAAAGACGAGCGAAGACAACACACCACATACATGGATATTAAGCATAATCTCAGTTCAACATATCACAAGGTTTGAACATCAATTGACAATCAAACTGACAAAAAATGGACATAGAGATTACCATAACTCAATTTCATCAAATATCACTCTTTGTTCAACAATTTTCCAAGCACCTCGATGTCCTTGTTATTGCCACCTGTGGTACTAATGGCGCTGATGAATACTGGAAAAATCAAGAGAGAGATCAAAAAGAGTGAGACGACCTTAGAGATGTTGGAGTTGATCTCGCGAATTAGGTGAACATTCTTGTGAATCAAACGAATTGAAGAACCATGTAACTCCGTTGTAAGGCGCTGATTGGAACAAAAAATGCTATTTACAATAGGTCGTGCATAACTTAGAATCATCGAATTGAGACAATGGAACGAACTAGGTCTTAACCTGGGATGACCAACAATGAGGGAGAGATCAACAAAAAGTCGAGTTTGACACAACTTTGTGAGTCAAACATTTCTTCGAACACCTGGTGAGCAGCTTGAGTTGAAGCTTCCTTCAGCACAGTGGGACCATCTAAAGCAAGATTGGACAGATTTTCCACGATTTGAAAACTTAGGGTTTTGTCTCCCAAATTAAACCTAGGTTAAATTCAACACACCCAGAGCGAGAGGAATGTCGACGACAAATTCTTTGTTTTCGGCGCAGAGCGAGAGGGTCAAAATAGGGGTGACTGCATACTCATGGAGTTGTAGATCTGGACATGAGTGAAATCAAGGAGACGAAGAAGCTGGATTTGTGCAGGTGATGAGCGCAAATATAAGTTCCAACGATCCGGAGTATTGCGAATGATACAATGCGGCATCCGAGCTCCGATGAGTTCATCATCCCTTGTGCAAAATGACACAGCGCGAGCGAGAGTGAGTTGATGAGGAAGACGTTTATTATTTTGTTTTAATCTATACCGTTCAAAAAACGAACGGATGAGATTGGTTCTCACCTGAGAGTCCGTTCTCACCTAGGAGTCCGTTCTCACCTAGGAGTTCGTTCTCACTTAGGAGTCCGTTCTTACCAGATCCTGACCCTATATATATATATATATATATATATATATATATATATATATATATATATATATATTTGTGAGAAAACTTTTAAAGCGTCTTTTTATTATTAAAAGGAGTGATCCATGACCCTGCGCTGGCTACACGCAAACAGTTCCATATATTTCATGGGAATTTCGTTACATATATCATAGTTACGCGACAAAAAATACCAGAACTGATTTCATGTATTCAGATAGGAAATTTCATAAAATTTTATATAGAATACACAATGAATACGATATTACAAGGGAAGTTTGGTGGTTTTGATGTGGATGGAAAGTCGATACGTACGTATTTAGTTTAATGTAATGTTAGTTGTTACACGTACACTAAATATATTCCATAGTAAATTGTTTTTGTGGCAAATTCATGTGTAACGTACGTGCAATGGGAAGAAAGGAAGGTTGGTGTCGGTGCATGGAGAGAGGAAATGAAAATTGTGCTTGAATAGTAGCCATAGATAGTGAGTTAATGCTCGGGCTTCCGATCTAAAATCGGACGAAGATAACATTTATGTGGTGATGTAACATGTCTACCGGCCTCCATCGCCTTAAATTTTAGTGTTTAACTATCACTTTGACAACTTAGTTCTGGTTGTGACGGTTCTTGGAGTACATTACAACATCATTTAGATTGAACATATTTTAAAATAATATAAAGATAAATCAAGTTGAGACTCTAGCAACATTTGATAAGCATAGGATGTACGTAAGAACTTACTAGTATGTTGTAAGGGTGATCTTAATTAGTTTGTTCACTAGATATTTGATTTGAATAACCTGTGATCGTATCCTTGTTTATCGTTCAATAGTGTGATTTTATGATAATGAAAATTATGTCCAGATCTAATAGAATTACTTACGTTTTGTCAAACAATAAATGAAACATTAATACTAAGTAATAGTATGAGTTTGATTGTGATTTTATTGTTGATCTATTTCATTAATAGTATATAGTTGGTCGTTGTATTAAAAATTAAGAACAAGATTAATATCATATTAATTGCATAGTGGAATAATTATATATAACAACCATCTATTAGGAAGCAACATAACGACCTTTAATGTTCATGACACTTGCCTCGGAACGTTTACAACTATCTTTATAAAATGTTCACTCATTTATGTCAAAATGTTCATTGATTTTTTAAGCATGCATTTTCATTAATTTTATTTTTTGTTTATTGAGTTTTCTTTGTGAACATGCAATGAATATTTTGTGTTTGAAGTCATGAACATTAAAGTTCAAAGCCATGAACATTCATGTTTAGTGTCACGAACATGAGTGTAGATCGTGTTCATTACATTTATTTTTTTGACCATGTTCATTACTGTGAACATATCATGAACAATGTTTTTCAGAGACATGAACATTAGTATTCGTGACAATTAACATTAGCAGTCATGTTCATGGTCATGAGCAATAATGTTCATGGGTTGCTAGGTTGCTTCATAAGACTTGCTACAAGAACCTACCACTAATTGCATAAATACTATTATAAAAAATCATACAATATTTTTATATTATATATTAATATATGGTTCTATAAATAGTGAAGAGAATGGAACAACTATGTGAAAGACGGTGTAACTATAAAATAATTTGATCCGTAAATCACGATGTAAGTATAAAATAAACTAACATAGATGAGTATAAAGAAAAAAAATATTCATTAGAATTAGACAAATATGTTCATATTTTAAAATGGGAAAAAACAAAAAAAAAAATGTTATAAGATGGAAACAATCAAGCCACACCCGATGTCCAAATAATTTTGATATGATATACATGCATCGCTACATATCATAAACAAACAATACCATATGTATTGATTAAATTACATCGCCACATAGTAGATGTCTTAGATTATCATTTCAAACCACGTCAATTCCTCGTACGTAGAGAAATGTTCTAATTCTAGTCCTATATATAAGTAAATATTGTACGCAGTTTGAAAGAAATTGATGCAATCGGTACTGGGCCGATTGAATTGATTTCTCCTTTTGGGCCTGTTTATTTTTTTCAATTCGGACCATGTTATGTTAGGCTTTTGGTTTTGTATTAACTTTGTTGTCATGTTTCCTCTTGCAATTCGTTCTTAGAGATTTTATTCATTGGGGTTTCTGAGTTCCTACTTCATCTTCTCGTGCATTAAATTATTTCATCTCCCTCATTCTATTGTTGCTTCGGTGAAAAGAATGCAATTGTCGACAAGAAGAGGACAAGATCGACAAAAAAAGGATGGTGAGATGGAGAGTCGGATTTGATGCGGGATGGGCCAGTGACTTTCTTCTTACCAGGACGAGAGACTGAGAGATGAAATAAGATTTTGAGTTATATTTATTGTATTTGTTATATAATTATAAATTTATCCAAAATATTATAATTAATTTAGTATACACACCGACTCTCGTATCCAAGTCTAATTTAAAACTAAATGTGTAGTCAAAAATCTAATGACACATTCAGTTTGTTTTTACCCAAAATGGGCTAAGTAACCCTTTTAACTATGTTTTGTGAAGAAATCACTCGCTGCTCGCTGGCTTGTTCATTCACTTGCTCATGAACTCGCAGCTTCGCCTCCCTTATTTTCCTTTTCCGAGACTCTGGATCCAGGACGGATTATTTCTTTGATACAGATGCACTCTTAACACCACATTGTACCCACTACATCCTCCCTTCCTTCACTACCAACACTACCCAACCGGCACTACATATGATCCTGCTTCTGGTTTCGAGAAAGGTGGCATAAAAGAAATGAATTCCTAGACTCAAGATTTCTTTACCAATTGAACCAACCGGCCGTTACAAGGAGGGGCGACAATCAGGTGCGTAGCCATATAGTACTTACTTCTCTGTTCCATCCCTGGCATTGACTTTCGGGCCTGTCTCTTCAGTAGCAGCAGCAGCGCTGCGACCGGGTTACCCACTGGCATCAGTCTTTCCAACTTAAGCTAATAACCTTGTCTCTCCAAGTGAGAGAAGCTCAGAATCAGTAGTTCACTCTTTAAACCGGACCTATCTCGAGGGAATCCCTCCCGGACTCGACCGAACTTCGGGTTAGTTGGAAAGCAATCTAACCTTTTCCTTTTCCAATCTGTTACACGCGCGTCCCCTTCCTCTCCTTCCCTTCCCTGCCGAAATTTTCTTCCTCCAGCTTCTTCTCCATTAACGATCTTCTACCTTCTCCTTCTCCACACGGATTTCCTTCGTCCTCCTTGCAAGTGCTGTCATCCTCGCACTTCCTCTGCATTTGGAGCGAAAAAGCTCGTTCCTTCCCGCTGCTGTCAACTCCTCCGAGCCGCAGCAAACGCCTCCACCAGGAAACTCGAAGCCAGGCTTAATCTCGGTTCGCATCGACTGAATTTGGTGGTTCGAATCAAATTTTCTGGTAAGTGAAATGAAGCACGCTTCGCGCGCTTCATAAGATCTCTCTCGCGGTAGATTCTGGAATGAAATTCAAGGTTTGACATCATCAAACTAACAAAGCATCAATCTGCCGTCTCGATATAAGAAACTTCCTACTGCATATCGAAATCGAGGTAAAATTCAAACTGTCATCATATAATTACATGAATGTGAATGCTAAAACACACGAAAAAATTAAATAAAACTGTGATTTTAAAGACTTTCTGAATTTTTGATGACAAAATGTTGTTAAAAAAAGGATTTTGGTGGACAAATAAGATGAAGAACAATGATTGAATAAAATAATGAAACTGGATGACAGAGTGTTGATGAATATAGATGAAACTGATGAATGTTGATCCTGATGACAATATGATGCTCATATAGAAAGTTGATGACATAATATTGAACTTAGATTTAAAAATGTAAATGTGATGACAGTTTGATATATAGATGATGTGTGATGGATGACAGTAATGCAGAATGTTGATGGATTAGATGACATAATATAACAATTTAGGAATTTAAACAGTGATGACAGAATGTTGATGGATTACATGATGAGTGTTGGATGACAGAAATAAGATGACAGTATTGTTGTTTAAGAAAAGGAGTTGATGACAGGATTTAGAATTTAAAATTATAATATTAGGTATGATGTCAGATTGAAAATTGGATTCAGTACAATTCAGGAATTGTAGAGTGATGATAGAATATAGATGAAACTGATGAATGTTGATCCTGATGACAATATGATGCTCATATAGAAAGTTGATGACATAATATTGAACTTAGATTTAAAAATGTAAATGTGATGACAGTTTGATAATTAGATGATGTGTGTTGGATGACAGTAATGCAGAATGTTGATGGATTAGATGACATAATATAACAATTCAGGAATTTAAACAGTGATGACAGAATGTTGATGGATTACATGATGAGTGTTGGATGACAGAAATAATATGACAGTATTGTTGTTTAAGAAAAGGACTTGATGACAGGATTTAGAATTTAAATTTATAATATTAGGTATGATGTCAGATTGAAAATTGGATTCAGTACAATTCAGGAATTGTAGAGTGATGATAGAATGTTTATGTAGACAATAACATGTGCTATACAGGTACAAAATGAATATTCTAACTGTATGTTGGGGAGGAGACTGGAAGATGAAAGATGGTTCAAATGCTTATGTTGGGACATTGATTTCAAAAGCATTTGTAATCGACATCAACATAGGGCTGGATGGTGCAAAGGATACCATTATTCAAAGGTTTAATTTGAATACACAAGCACATGAAATTGAGTTGTCGCACTTGAATCCTTTCCAGAAAATTCAGATACCATATATTGTAGAGACGGACGAGGACTTCAATTGTTTCATTGAAATCAACAAATTAGAGAAGGTGCAATGGAGTGTGCCTTTGTATGTGACAGAGAGAAAAAAGAAGAAGACAACTAAAACGACAGTAGTGAGGGAAAAAAACAGCCTTGTTCCATTTCAGAATGATTATGAGATGGAAGGTGGGAGTGAGGTAATTAGTTGTGAATCAAGGGACAAAATTACTGAATGGGGAGAAATTATGGAGGGTGATAGTCCTTCTTATGAAGACTACACAGGGTTCATCCATATTGGACAGATTTTTGACTCAAAGGAGATGCTCAAAGTTGCCATTAGGAAAGTCGCTATGAGCGAGAACTTTGTGTACAAGGTATACAAGTCAACCCCTGATTTGTTTACTGTTAAGTGTGCAGATGAGAACTGCAACTGGGGGCTGAGGGCAATGGTGTTGAAAGACACACATTTCTTTGAGATAAGAAAGTATAGAGAAGAACACACATGCTCTTTTGAATTTAGGTGTGAAAACCAGTGCAAGCCAACATACAAGATGGTTGGAGAGCAGATTAAAACAAGGTAACAAAACATATTAGCAAAATAGTTATGGTCTTATACAAACACATTAATATTGAAAGATGACAGTTTGGATGATTTATTGTGTGTGTAGGTATGAAGGGGTGAAAACTGGACCGAACCCTAAAAGTATCCGAAACGACATGAGGAAAGAACATTGTATGGATGTGAGCTATTGGAAGGCTTTGAAGGCAAAGGAATGGGCACAAAATTTGATTAGAGGAACACCACAAGAAAACTATGGAATGTTGCCTATATATTGCCACATGATCAAACAAGTCAACATAGGCACATACACAAAGCTAGAGGTTGATGACGAAAATTGCTTCAAGTATGTGTTCATAGCACTAGGAGCAACAATAAGAGGATTTGATCAAATGAGAAAGGTATGTAGACATACCTTGCTATACTTGAATCTTACAATAAATGGACTAAGGATGACAATATGAGTTGAGAATATGTGTTGATGACAGAATTTTAAAATAAGGTAAAAGCATGACAGGATGAATGAGAACAGTGTTTGAAAATATATTAAAAACATTAATGATGACAGTATTTGATGAGTGTATTATTACAAAAAAAATCTCAAAATGTGTATTGCTCATAATATGTGTTGAAGGATGCAGGATGACAGATTTTGATGACATTTTTATTTGACGACAATGTTTGATGACAAAATTCTTATAGGATGCATGATATCAGTGTATGAAAAGAAAATATAAAAAATACAATAAATAGTACTATATTTCAAAGGGTTTGAACCAAAAATATATAAAAAATGACTGTTGATGACAGAATACTTCTGATTTGAAGGTAATCATGGTGGATGGAACACATTTGCATACAAAGTACAAAGGACACCTATTGATTGCAACTGCGCAGGATGCGAACCAACAAATTTATCCATTGGCATATGCAATTGTTGATTCAGAAAATGATGGATCTTGGACATTTTTCTTCCAACAACTTATCACAATGATTCCTAGTTCACAGGAATTGGTGATTGTGTCTGATAGGCATCTAAGTATTATAAAGGCAGTGGAGAGCATTTATACATCATCAAAGCATTGTGTGTGTAGAAGACATGTTCATCAAAACCTCAAGACAAGGTATAAGGACAGGGGTGTGCACAAGCTCTTCACTTTGGCTGCAAACAGCTATACAAAAAGGGAATTTGAGGAGAACTTCAAGAAGATATGTGCAATTAATCAGGAAATGGGGGATTACTTGGTTATTTCCAAATTTGAGAAGTGGGCAAGATCACACTGCAAAGGAGACCGATACAACATAATGACTACAAACAATTCAGAGACCATCAATAAGGTCCTACTAGAGGCTAGGTCATTTCAGGTTGTTGCCCTATTGGATTGTGTTTTAGAAATGCTGATAAGATGGTTCGTTGAAAGGCGCATCAAAACAGAAGAAGCGCTGAGCAAAGTGGTGCCACCAAACATAGACGAAATTCTTCAAAAAAGGCATAAACTGTCCAAGAAATATGAAGTGAGGGCATTGAATGGGTTCCAATACCAGGTGATAGGAGGAGATTTCTATGGAGTTGTCGATTTGGAAAAAAGAAGCTGCACTTGCAGAGTGTTTGATCTAGATCATATTCCCTGTGTACATGGAATGGCAGCAATGCAGAAAGCAAAGGTGAAAGTGACAGGATTTGTGAGTGACTACTATAGATTTGAGAATTGGATGAAATCTTACAAGGAGACCATATATCTTGTGCCTAGGCAAACTGAAGAAATGATTCCAGAGGAGATAATGAACATACAATGCCTACCTCCCAAGCTAGAGAAAAGAACAGGGAAACTTAAGAAGAAGAGAATACCGTCTGAAGGTGAGTTCCCAAATCATAGCAAGAGGAGGTGTGGACCAAGAAGACCCGCAAGATGCAGTCTATGCGGATCCACTGGACACAACAGAACATCATGCATGAACAAAACCCCAGAAGCTAGAAGTTCACCTTTTGTTCTAGAATAGTTTGATTACATTGATAAAAAATACTATTACACATATATAGTTTGCATTACTGTCCTATTTTAATTGATTTGAACAAGTATTTTGGATGACATAGCACATGGTCATTGCAATAAATAAAAATTGTTGAACAATTGGATGAATATATTAAATACTTAGTTGTTTTGCATCAGAAAAGCTCACAGATGGAGGTAGATGACATATAAGAGTTGATGACAGTTGAATAATCATCAACTCATAAAATTGTCATCAAGGTTTAACACAAACTTATGAGAAGTGAAAAAATTCAAATGATGACAGATGCCAAAAATAGAAAGAGATATCTGATTAAAAAGTTGATGACAATTTAAATAATTGGCCTATAAGACAAAATGATAACTCTGTCATCCGTGATGACAAAAGTATATGATATCATAACATATTAATAAACACATGGATTTAAAAGATTGAGAAATTTAGAGCGTTAGATTACAGACAAAAAAATAAATGACAACATCAATATCTGTCATCGGAAGCAAAACGGGAATTCATTCTTTAATTGCATAAGTTCAACACAATAAAGTGAAGTTACATTGATGAAAGATCATAAAGGAAAATACTAATCCCATAGAAAAGGAACACAACAACACTCAGATAAGCCATAAAAACCACAAAAAATCCATAAGTAGATGACAGAGAGACATAAAGAGCTAAGCTCTTTTGACAACCCTAACCAGGTACACAAGCATACTAGCACTTCTCCCCCTCACTTCAAATAGGAGACCTTGATCCTTCTTTATTTTATTGTCTGCAACAAACTTCCTCCAGCCTTTACCAAACCTATAGCAATTGTTTGGGTTCCCATGGTCACTGAATTTCACCATTACATCCCAAACTTGTTCTTTGTCTTCCACAGCCAAGAAAATTTCCTTATCTTTGAACTCCTTGAGATATTCATTGGCATGGTCAAAAGGGATTGGCTGAAATATATAAAACTGAACCATATTAAAATTTGAAAGAAAACAGATAAAGAAATTAGGCAATAACATAAAGCATGAAGATTTTTACCAATCTGCAATCATGTTCAACCATTGACCTCTGCATCTCAACAAGAAAGGTCTCATCCCAGTTGATTTCATCTGCCATTTTGAGGAAAGAACTGCACAATATCGAATTTTGAGGAAAAGGGAGTGTGTGAGATATCTGGAATGAAGATGAGCATATATATAGAGGAAAGGAGTTAGGGTTGCAAAGAATACATTAAATTGGTCAAACACATTTAATGCTATTGGTTGTTAGGTGACCAACACACAAACTCAAAACTTTGAATTAACCTCACCAATGCATTAAATTGAGGATGTTGGTTTCGAAATTTTAAAATAACATGCATTAGGGTTCACCAGAAAAAAATTCACAAAATAAGGCTGGATGAATGATGATGAGAGATGAAGGCTGATGACAGAAATATTTTCGAGTGTATATAACTGTCATCAAAGAATTATTGGATGAATATATTAAATACTAAGTTGTTTTGCATCAGAAAAGCACACAGATGAAGGTAGATGACAAATGACAGTTGATGACAGTTTAATATCATCAAACCATAAAATTGTAATCAAGCTTTAGCACAAAATTATGAGAAGTGAAATGAAGCACGCGTAGCGTGCTTCATAAAGATAAATACAAATATTATAAATCAAATGATGATAGATAACATAATACAATAAGAAATCTGATTAAAAAGTTGATGACAACTTAGATAATTGGCCGATAAGACAAACTGATAACTCTGACATCAGTGATGACAAGTATATGAAATCATAACATATTATTTAAACATGGATTTAAAAGATTCATAACTTTATAACATTAGATTACAGATGAAAAAATAAATGACAATATCAATATCTGTCATCGAAAGCAAAAATAAGAATTGATTCTTTTATTGCATAAGTTCAACACATAAAGTGAAGTTACATAGATGAAAAGACCATAAAAGGAAAATACCAATCACATAGGAAAAGGACACAACAACACTCGGATAAGCCATAAAAAGCACAAAAGTCCATAGCTAGATGACAGAGAGACAAAAAGAGGCTAAGCTGTTTTGACAACCCTAACCAGGTACACAAGACTTCTATCACTTCTCCCCATCACTTCAAATAGGAGAGTTTGATCTTTTTCTATTTTATTGTCTGCAACAAACTTCCTCCAGCCTTCACCAAACCTATAGCAATTGTTTGGATTCCCATGGTCACTGAATTTCACCATTACATCCCAAATATTTTGTTTGTCTAACATAGCCAAGATGATTTTCTTATCTTTGAACTCCTTGAGATATTCATTGGCGTGGTCAAAAGGGATTGGCTGAAATATATAAAAACTGAAGCATATTAAAATTTGAAAGAAAACTGAAAAAGAGATTATGCAATTCCATAAAAGGATGGAGATTTTTACCAATCTACAATCATTTTCCACCATAGACATCTGCATCTCAACAAAAAAACACTCATCCCAGTCGAAATCATTTTCCCAGTCGATATCATCTTCCATTTTGAGGAAAGAACTGCACAAACTCGAATTTTAAATAAAAATGAGTGCCATTGAACTTACAACAAAAGAAAAAAAATTGAAAAATAAATTACTTGCCTTGTAAACGATTGGATATGTGGAGGTATACAAAAAAAAGATGAAAAGGGAGAATATGGGATATCTGGAATGGAAGATGAGGATATATATATAGGAAAGGAGTTAGGGTTGCAAAAGAATACATTAAATTGGCCAAACACATTTTATGCTATTGGTTGTTAGGAGACCAACAACCAAACTCAAACTTTGAATTATCCTCACCAATGCATGTTGGTTTCGAAATTTTAAATTAACATGCATTGGGGTTCACCAGAAAAAACTAAAAAAAATCCCAAAATAAGGCTGCATGAAGGATGATGACAGGTGAAGGCTGATGACAGAAATATTTTTGAGTGTATATAACAGTCATCAAAAGAATTATAAGAAATTGTATGAGGAGGAGAACAAATTTAATAATGATAAAAAATATAATTTATAAGATGACACTTGATGACAATATATTAAGTGAAGATAGAACTGTCATCAAACATTGACATAGTTAATGAAAGATGACGGTTGATGACAATTTTTAAATGAACATAGAACTGTCATAAAATATTGACACAATGAGTGAGATAGAATGATGCTTTAGATCATTCTGATCAACAATCAGTGATGACAATGATCTAAAAGTAAAATAGGTACAAAAAGCATGACAGTGTAATAAAACTTTTTTGTCATCTGGATGACAGTATGATAGAATCACAATCATTAAAAACTATATATAGGGGACAACCATAAAACACTTTATTTAATTTGTCATCACTAAAATAAGATTGCAAAACAAACTGTCATCATTACAAACACTGGAGTACAAAAAGGCACACATTATCCCAAATTGTCTTACACAAGTGAAACAAACACTGTCGTCCAGTATATCACTATTAACAAGTTTTTACTGAAAGTGAAAACACAAAGCTGAATCAATTCTACAGCTTTTTACGATTAAGAGGAAGAGGCTTCCACACAATCTCTTGGTGAAATAGCTCAATTGCCATCTTCTCCCTAAGTGCCCTCACATGATCGTCATCCAGCTCATCCAAGGAACTCCCAAATGCAAATGCTTCAATGTACTTTAATGTAAAGAGACCGCAATTACCACTGAAAACCAAAAAGAAACATAAAAATAAAAATGGTTATGCAGTGTAACATTGAAAAAAAAAAATACATCAGAAATTAGAATAAGTTAAGAATAATATGCTTCAAAAAGAAATAATGAATACATACCCTTTGTCTTGGGGGAGAGTACGATGCCTAGTGAGAGTAAAATCATTGTCTAGGTTCCCAAGGTGATTGAACATCCCACTTCTGTTTAACAAAACAAGGAGTAATTTGCAAAGAGGCTCAAGACATTCAATAATGAATTCATCCTTGTAGAAACTAGCTCTCGAATCGGGGGTATATAAACAGTCCATAACAGTAATATGCTTCTTAACCAAGTCTATCTCTAGAGCAACCCAATGTTCGTCATTGATATTAAATGGTGAGTAAACCCTTGAGACGCCATTAGCCCACGATTTCCCATAGGCTGGTGGATGAGCACCAGAAAAGTAATCAAGATGGAAATTAAGGTTGTAATCTATACCAGACAACACCTTCTCAAGACACTGGGCGTTCATCCTACTAAACCAAACCCAGTCCAGAATAACTACATCCTTGAATTTTTCTCCCTCATCAAATATTCTTTTCCTCATGAAATATAGGGCTTCAGATAAATGCTGGAAAACAGAAAAGAATTCTAGCATTTATATACAAATACATAAATAATAAAATTTTAAAAAAACTGGTTTCAATGATAAAACACTTACAACGTCGTCGAACCAAGCATTCTTCCTAATCAACTTCTGGAAAAAGGGCTTAGAGAGGCTAATATCATTCCCTTTTATAGTGGCTTCTTCCTTGCTGGAAAAAATGAAGAGGAGAAAAAAAATGTCATTAGACAATATATGTCATCATTCAAAAACTGAAAATAAACAATACCAAAATATCATGATAAAGTGCTTGATGACAAATGTATAATAGGTCATACAAAAAATTATGATAACTAAACATAGAAAAGATGATGACAATGTCTTGATAGTTTAGATAATAAAGTGCTGGATGGCAAGATTGATGACACAAATGTCATCAAAACCTAAAAGTGTTTGATGCCAGGATTGATGACAGGATTGCATCAATCACACTTGGAAACAAAATTGATGACAAGTTTAAGCTAAGAATTAAAATAATATAATAGATATGACAGAATAATGATTTGATGACAAAATAATGATTAGAAAATTAAAGCTAAAAACAAATACAACATACCCATCTTTTAGCCATGAATAGAAGACCAAGCGATCATACCAATGGCTTTAGTTGGCACTGCGAAGGGGCTTAGAAGGACAGGGCTAGGATGACCTACCCTAGAAGACTTTCTTAGCAACTTGTCATTGGGAGCCACATTGTCATCAGGAGCCACATTGTCTTCAGGTGCCTCATTGTCATCGGATTCAACATTGTCTTGAGATTCCATGTTATCAACATCAAGACATTCCCCTTTATCAACAGGATTGACTGGAAGATCTACCACAGAATCTACAACTTCCAACACCTCCTCAGGAATGACAATCTTGTCATCATCAACCATATCAACCTTGTCATCATCTGGGATGACAACCATGTCATCAGCAATCATATCTATCTTGTGTTCATCTGGGATGACAACCTTGTCATCATCAACCATAACTGCCTTGTCATCCTCTAAGTTGACCAATTTGTCATCCACAAACATTGCATCACCACTTTCTGGTTCAAATACAATAGGAGATGTAAGGAATGCATTTTTGGACCCAGATGGAATCACTAGAAATCCAGAATCACCTTCACGAACAAACAAGTCAACATTGTTGCAATCTGATTTACTGTCATTATCTACAACAGCTACCTCTTGATCCTTTGATTCCTTGGGGATATCCAGAGACTGCCTCAGGGTTAAACCAAGGGATTGTGGAATATTAGACTCACCCACACTGTCTTCCTTGGAAATATTTTCAGACCTAGGCTTGCAATTGGATTTTGACTTCTCAGATGACGAAAACAAAAGTTTTTCAGTACCTCCAACATGACTGTCTACAGATTTATTTGAGTGATTACGCTGAACAGGGAGAGAAGATGGCCCACCAATACTGCCCTCAAGATTAAGCTCAACAGTGGCAGAGGGAAGCACAGACTTTCCAACACTGTCAACCATATTTTTTACACCAATTATCCTCGCAGAAGCAGCAGAATCATCAAAAAGTCCACAAGCTTCCTCCAACACCTTAAAATTGTTGTGGATTGGATCAGTTGGAAGAGGAGTTGTTTCGGCTTTGTTGGCTCTTACTGACGAAATGAAAGTCTCAATGAGGCTCCCAATGTTCACTAGCTTTTTGAACACATCCTCTAGCTTCAAGGTGTGGCCAGTAACTGTCCCTTGAACATCAGCCATCACAGTGCACATGTGATCCACCTTCTTGCTCAGATCTGAAATCTTCTCAGAGGAGTCATTGTTCAAACCTTGAGGAATGGTTGAGTGGCCTTGAAATGGTGGGGAGTTTGGTTCAAAAGGAGCACTCTTGGGATCAAACCTTCTTGAATCTGTCTTTGTTTTGGCACTAGATGATGACGAAGCTGATGCTTTTGCATTTGAGGGCAAACTCTTGGATGAACTGCCTCCAGACAACCTTGAATTCAAACTCCGAAGCACACTGTCAACCGCAGCTTCTACATTTGGCACCGGGTCCCTCATAGGGAGCACACTAGTGGGAATTGGCTTAGTTGTTAGAAGAACAGATCTCTTCCTAGGGGATCTTCTCAACACCAATGCCGATTTTGTATTGCAAACCTTCTTGCCCTTTGGAGGTTGTCCTAAGAGAAGGGTCTTCTTAGGAGAGGCTTTCTTTGTTGCGACAGTCTTCAATAACCGGGGAGATTGTTTATTAGGCTCAGCAACCTTCAAATTTATCTTCAAAGTTGGGTTAGGATCCACATTGCGAGCCCTAGTAATCCTTAGGGCTGGAGCCTGATTGACAGTGTCGATTTTCCTTTTGCGCGTATAGACTCTAGCCTTTGGAATAGTAGCTACAATCTCAGTGTTGAAGGATGCTTCTTTGTCAGCCTTCTCTTTTGCCACATTCAGAATATGCTCGGCAAATCCATCAAACAGTGCGTCATCCCTTTCATCCAGAAAATTCAGATCCTTAAATCTTTCATGCTCAGAATATGGAGGATATCTACAATACTGAACATAAAAGAAGACAAAAATGAGATATAAATAAAAGGTATTACAAGACAATATATAAAACAAAACTGAAAAAGATGAAGGAAGAAATAAATACCGGATTAATTTCTCTAACTTGTCTCGAAATTGCGCTAAACCAAATATTACCGACATCCTTGTTGAACCAACGAAGACAGTAAGGGATCTCTCTTGAACCAGCTGAAGTACAGTTTACAATATCCCGAAACTGAGGGAATGTTTCAAGAATCCAAACCTAAACAGATAGACAGAAAAAAGGATAAGCATGATGAAGACAGATACCATAATTGATGACAAATACAATAGTTGATGACATATACCATAGTTAAAAGAATAAAACTAATTAAAAGGAAAATTAGATGCAGATACAATAGATGATGACAGAATGCTATAGAAAAGATTTAAAAAAATAATATGACAGACAAGAAATGGAATGAATGTGAAATGAAGCGTGCGAAGCGGTAGCGATGAAAGAAATGTTGGGACATTGATTTCAAAAATTCATACAACCATAACATGAAGAACAAAAGAGGTAGCGATGACAAAAAGTATGAAAAAGTATAAACAAACATGTCATGACAAACTTAAAAAGAATACTGGATAAAACTTGAAAAATTAACTCAGTAATACAACATATAGTAAAGAAAACATGTCAGCAAAAAATATAAACAGGGTAATTGAAAGAAATGATGACAGAATTATCTAATGGATAAAATACCTTTAAAGCTATGGGATATCCATGCAAGTAAATTGTTACTCTTGTGTCATGAGGACGCTCACCTTTCTCTGGCTTCCCTACGGTAGCTGCCTTCATCAAATACTCAATAGTTGTAGAGTACACTAACCTCCCCCATGGATACTTCCTAAACTCATCCAAATTTGTTGACAACTTGTAGAATTCAGAACGAATAGGCTGATTCGGTCGTTGAGGAAGTAGAACGCCCTCAACAATAAGAAGATATGCCAAACTTAGCTTCCTAGCTGGATTGGCCTCTATAACAAACAGTGCTAACAACTCTTTATATTTTAAACTTCTGACCCCAAATTCATCAATCATATTTGCATTTGGGATTTCAAAGTCGGTACAATCACGACAATCCAGCCCAGTAACAGCCGCAAACTCAGGGAGACCAAACCGGCAAACATGGCCTTTGACGTTGAACCACATTTCATGAAGTTTTTTTGTCTTCACTTGATGAAGGATAAAGTAGTAGAGCAGCTGAGATGACACCTTCAATTGGTCTGCCCAAGTAACAATAGGGGCAAAAATTCCGTTCCTTATTTCATATAGTCCATCAGCATCAAGATGTTCATCAATAATTTGAAAGACGTCCCAATTTGCAAACATATTAACTTGTGCTGACATATGCATGGATGGGGGGCAAACATATTCCACTTTCGAGATATCCATCTTAGATTAAGAAAGGAAAACAAATGAAAAAAAACTTTAATACAACATACAAGAAACTATAATCATAATCTCAAAAACCATAAAAAACTATTGTCATAAAATTCAACAATAAAACAAAATATAAAGCACTAAACTGTCATCAAAGAGAACTAATATAAATTATTAGAACAAAAACAAAAAATACTGTCATCAACAAGAAGAAAATAGACAATCAAATCCTAATATAGAAGATTTTGAAATCAAATCTAAAAACTTTTAAATAATTATTGTCATCAAATAGAGCAAAATACTGTCATCAAGAGTACTAAAAACTGTATTTGATCAAAACAAATTGTCATCCACATTGTCATCCGCATTTGAACAAAATGTGTTTGTCATCAAATATTGTAATGCACAAAAAATAAAATAGAGCAAAGAACATTGTAATGAAGGGGAAATCTGGATATCGATGACAAACACATTGTCATCAACAAATAGTATAATGCTGAGATCTCATTAAACAAGTTGTCCTCAACATAAAACACAAACAAACACATTGTCATCAAAACAAAAACATTGTCATCGCAAATAGTATATTACTAAGATTTCACTAAACAAACTGTCCTCAACATAAAACATACACACAACACATTATCATCAAAACAAAAACCAGATTTATAATCAAACTAACTGTCATCGAAACTACAAAACTAACATAAATTACACGAAAACAACAATGAGAAAGAACAAATAAAACTAAATACCATACATATGATGACAAATACGAAAATTAAACAAACAAATCTGAAATCAACACATGCAAAGGGACAGACAAGTAAAAATCAAAGAGATACAGTAAAAAAAGTGCAATTAGCAAGGAGAACACACAAAAACAACACTGTAATCAAGTAGAAAAAAGCAAAATCGAACTCCAAATCAAACTGTAAAACCTAAAAACACAAAACAGAAGCAAAAACTGAACTAGATACATACCTGTGAGTGATTATAGATGAAAATTGGTCGAAATTCTCACAGAAACAAGATTCGAACAACTGCATTACAGAAAAACAACAAATCAGCGATGACAATCCTAATTTCTACAGAAATTAACAAAAAAACGAAGAAAAAACCTTACCTGGAGATCGGCGAGAGTAGGAGAACTCGAAATCGATGAGAAACACGCAGAAATCGAGCAGGAAATCGGCGGAATGGGATGAGAATGGTGGAGGAGTGAACAGCGAGAGAGGAAAGTAACGTGAAATGAGAAATTGGAATGGGAGGAGGAAAACTTTTAATTTTAGAAGCTATATATATTTAATTTTAAAAAATTAATTATAAAAAAAGGGGGGGTTAGTTACCACTCTTGATTAATGTGGATGTTATTTCCCACTCCTAAAGGGTAAATAGGGGCAAAGGGCCCCGTTTTGCGTTGTTTTTATCATTTGAGTTGTTGTAGAATTATCTCATTCTAAAGATGGGCCTATTTTTATGTTGGCCCATACTGTGTGGAGGCCTGTTTAGATTACTAAACAACATCTATGGCCGATAAAAGAGACTTTAAGGGGCTCATTGCCCCTAATTAGACTATGAAGGAGGTCTCTAATCTTACCCCGTTTGAATTAAAGAAACTAATCTTTTACTGACCCTAATATTCCTTAAACCTTATCTTCCTCTTTTTTCCCTACCGCCTCCACAATTCGCCTCCACAATTCGCGTCTCCCGCTTCTTCTTCCATCTCCATTTGTACCATCTCCGTCTCCGTCCGAGAGTGGGGGCGAGGAAAGAGAGAGTATCATTCATGTCGGCGTTTATTCCGCCATTGTGTCCAAGAATGAGAGCGAGGAGTTCGATCTCTCGTTTCCTGCGCGGTTCAAGGCGAATCCATTCTCCTACTACCTCGTAGATCGAGATTCGAACTCCGAATCCACAGTCGATTTCAACTCTCCACCAGATCCAGATTCAATCATCATTCTTCTTTGTAACCGCCGGATCTCCACCTTCTACTACCTCCAGATGACGTCGATGAACTCGTGGCTACCTGCAGCAAGGTTCCCTCGGAAACTAGGTATGCACCCGTTGCCATGGTCTAGACATTGTAGCTAGCAATTCACGTGTCGGAACATTCAGGTTTTTATTCTACCTTATTCTAATTCATAAAAACAGAAAATTGTGTATACAAGTTATTTATGTTTTGTATAATCACTATAGGCGACAACTAGAAAAGATAATTCTTGATAAGCATGAAGAAACAATGAGCAAGATGGAAGCAATTTTGGCTTCAGGAATCCTTGACGATGATGTGTCTATCAGATTGCTTTCGAAGTCTAGGTGTCATATGTGTCCATGAAACAAGTGTACATTTAAGCAAGTGTACAAAGTAAATGTGCTACTTTGATTTTATTTATACTCTTATGCTCAAGTGAAGTTTGATGGTTTGGGTGACAGTTCATGATGTCGGATGAAAGTTCATGTTTCAGATGACAGTTCATGTCGGAGGAGGACAGTTCATGTCATCGGTGTTTTTTAATTAATTTGACGATGACAATATTAATAATATTAAGACAAAAATTGTAACCAAATGTGATAAAAAAAAATGTCATAAACGTGATGAAAAAATGTCATTAGCGCAATGTATAACCAAAAACAGACATCAAATTACTGTTATCAACAAAAATTACTGTCATCAATACAAACTGTGATCAACACAAAAATGTTAGTTAGCACACTAGAAATTTTTAGGGTTAGAAAGTACAATTCAAAGTGAAAAAAAGGTTACTTACCCTCATTGAGTTAGGTTCAATTCGCTTTCTTCGACTTGTGTGTAGCTCATGATATCGATTGTAGTATAAAAAAGTACAAAATCGTTAGGTTTCATTAGTCTAAATTAAAAATTAAATGTGTAACATTCAATTTGTTTTTGTCATTTGAAATTGATGTAGAATTATCTGATTCTAAAGATGGGCCTATTTTGGTGTTGGCCCATGCTGTTTGGAGGCCTGTTTGGATTACTAAATAACATCTATGGCTGATAAAAGATCCGTGTATAGCGCGTGATATCGATTCTTGTATAAAAATAGTGCAAAATTGTTTTTTGTTTACAAGCAAACAAAAGGCTAACTGTCTAACAACAATTCAAGCCTAAATCATCTTCATGAATGATCTTGAGAAAACCTTTCATAGGAAAGATCCGAGAGTTTCTTCTAAGTAAGAGCCTCTGGGGATGTTGTCGTTCATCCAAAGATGAGCTAAGATTCCAAAGTTGGAGAAAATTGAAAAGTTCTTCAATATCAATATTCTGAGAAGCCAAAAAGTCAGCAGATCTATTGCAGTTACGGCGGACGTGGAAAAACCTACAAGAATCAAATAATACAGACAAAGCTCTAATATCCAGAATAATATTCCCAATTTCTCATGGAGGATCTTGGGAGGAATTAATACACTTAATAACAGTGAGATTATCACTTTCAACTAAATAATTTTAATGTTAAGACGGAGCGCAGCTCTTAGGTCTTCAAGGACGACCATTGATTCAGAAATCAGAACAAAGGAGGAGGGGATTTGGAGGTGTTCAACAAAAGAGGGAAGAGAATCAGAATTATGAATAATAAAACCAATAAAGGAATCTGAGTTGGCTCCTTTAGAGCCATCACAATTGAGTTTAAAGTGATCTAACGACGGTTTAGTCCAGTAAGTTCTTCTAGTTTTAGGACTGCGAGTGTTTCTGACATTATTTGTCTTTGAATTAGAAAGGGTACCTTTCCAATCCAGATAGTGATATAGGGCAGATTTTGCAATGTCATCATTTTTAAAAGAAGGGGGTGGTATCTGGTCTAAAAATGGTCTTATTTCTATGATTCCAAAGAGTCCACCAAGTAAATAATCCAAGTTCCGAAAAAGTGTTAAGATTACAGTAATTGGAAAAAGGATGTTTCAAAATCATCTATGTATTGAAAGTATAGGTGGTAAGGACCCAATGTGTTAATAATATCAAAAAGTTTTGTGGGGAAAGGGCACTGAAAAAAGAAGTAATTCTTATCTTCTTGATCAGCTTGGCACATGCAACAAGATGAGAAAACTCGATGAAAACGGCGATTTAGGCATTCTGTGGTAGGAAGACAGTCAGAGAAGGCCTTCCAAATAAAGTTAAGAATTTTAGGAGGAAGCTTAAGCTTCCAGATAGAGTTCATACCACTTTCATGGTTATCGCGAGGCCGGATAAGATGATAGGCTGATTTTACCGAAAAAATTTCGGCAATTGTCGAGGTCCAAACAATATGGTCAGGCATAGAGGTCACAGGGATGCGAATTTTAACTATTTTTTCAATAATGTGATGTGGGAGACACATAAATAATTTAGAGAAATCCCATTGATTCTCAGAAGAAATAAAATCAGAGATTGTTTGGTTAATAGGGAAACTGTTATGAAGATGGCTAATTTGGCAATCAGGGATCCATTGGTCAGTCCAAAACGTATGGTTTTTCCATCTCCAACCTGCCAAGAGATACCTTTTTTAAAATCATCTAGCAGGAGGAGAAGTCTACTAAATTGTCAAGATTGAGATGGTTTACGTTCCAGAGTCATGAAATCAGAGGACGGGAAATATTTTTCTCTGAAAATAGAAACTCAAATGTTATGAGGTTGAGAGATAATTTTCCAAAGGAGTTTCATTTGAAGGGCTCGATTATTATCCCATGCTTTCCGGATACCCAGACCTCCTTGAGATTTAGGTTTTCATATGTTGTTCCAATGAAGAAGAGAATGATTGTAATGATTTTTTTTGTTCCAAAACAAATTCTTATTAATGTCATCAATCTCTTCACACACTCCTTTAGGAAGAAGAAAAGATTGCATTAAGTAATTGACTTGAGAGACCAAATTAGTTTGAATAAGGACAACTCGAGCAGCCTGAGAGAGAGAGAGAGTGAGCATTCCATTTTGAGCGTTGTTGTTTGAGAGCTCCAATAGCATCGTTAAAAACTTCATTACAAATTCTACCTTGCAGAATAGGAATGCCCAAATATTTTTCCATTTTCGATGTGAGAGGGATATTCATAAGATCAGATAGTTGTTTGGCCTGAAGAGATGGGACATTACTGGAAACTTGGATAGAGATTTTGTGGTAGTTTATGGACAAACCGCTTTGTTTAGAAAACTGAGAGAGGAGATCTAGGTTATAATTTTTGAATTCGCATTTGCCATAATAATAGTGTCATCAGCAAAAGTAAAAAATGGAATAGAAGAACCATGACGTGTTAGTTTAAAGCCAACCTTAGGATTAGCACTTGAAGCTTCACTGGATAGTTTCCTGGCAAGGAATTCCATAGCAATTACGAATAGGGCTGGTGCCAGAGGATCACCTTGTCGGATTCCACATTTAGGTTTGATTTTATATATGATATAAATTTCACTTTTCTTAACAAAACAACAAAACATTACTTGTTTTTGAAAGAAAGTTGTGTAGTTATTTATACAAAGATTCTATATAGCACATACTAAAATTTCTGTTTGGCACACACTTAGGTTTATTACGGACCGAAACAAAGACTATGTTCCTCACAGCTGAAATCACCAAATCGTACCAGAATGAAGAAGAGCAATGAGCATACTCGAATCAAATTCAACAACCATGTGAGACTAATTGAGTCTCTAAAAGGGTTAATTCAATATGAATGTTAATTTTGAGTTTTAATCTTTTCCTAAATCTATTATGATATTATTTGAATATAATAATAAAATTATTTTAAAAAATAATCTTAATAAGCTACAAAATGATGAAAATTTTGATGAAGATAAAAACTCTACACATAAGTTTTAAAAAAACTTAAATACTAAAATATCAAACCTATTAATACTAAAAGAAATTTCTCAATATATAGGATTCAATTTTTAATTGAGACTGGTAGTCTTCTCGCCCTGCGTAGCATTCAAATTTTATTTATATATGATTTTTTTTTATAAATAAAATACAATGCTCTATATATAGCAACACCATGTGGCAACTAATAAATTTTGTAACTAGCGTTGTCGCAAATAGATACCAATTTAGACACAAATGAGATACTTATTGCCAATTTAGCTACAATAAACTATTTTGTTACGAAATTAGTTGCTAAGATTCAACCCAAAAGTTTTTATTATTATATTTATTGTCGAAATGGCAATAGAAAATATTTATTTCCGCGTTTGTTGCAAAGTGTGTTAACATCAATTTGTACCCAAATTTCTTCCTAAATTTGATTTTGATTCTCGATTTTGTATTTAACAACAAAGGATAATTTGTCTCTATTTTTGTGTTTCTCATATTTATATATATCTTATCTATATAAAAGTTGGCTGTCCATTATCAAAATTGAATGAAATTAGTACCAATTTAATGCATTACTCATTTCTTAATCACCTTCTATTGGACTTTTGGGCATGTATTTAAATATCTTTCTTATATCCCTATGTTATATTTATTTATAGTCTACTTGATTAAGTCACAAATTAAATTAATGTGTGAGCTTCTCTTATGACAATGCAAACTTTTCTAATATTATGTTTTAAAACTACTTCAAACATAAATATAAAGAAATAAAAAATACTTATATTTACAAATATTAATAAATTTGATAACAACAACAACATATTAACAAATAATGTATAGCTATATTAAATAAAATACGAAAATCCGTAATTTTCTCGCGCGGAGCGCGAGACCCGTATCTAGTATATATATATATATATATATATTAAAACAGAGCTATTTAAAACTCTCTCATTCACTTTGGCCCCACAAAGCTGATGTTTCAAATTGTGGTAAATTCTCATTTAATTAATTTAAATACTTTTAATTTGTTAGAATAATTGCTTCAATAATTAAAGATTTGACCACTAACAAATTTGAGCTAGATTCTAGATTCTAGATATGACTTGAATTTTTTTAACAAACTTATATAACTTAAAAGAATAATTATTATTTATTTCCTTTCATTATTTACTCTATGTTTCATCACTAACTTTATAAAGTTATTTAGTAAATTTCAAATCCATTGTTATATGTTCCATCGTTATTAGTTACTCCATGTTCCATCGTTATTCAACATTTGTTGTTTATTTTCCTTTTAAACATACCATTTATTTTTATAAAGAATTTTTAGTTAGGACACCACTATAAAGTTACTGATGAAATCCATAAATAAAAATAGAAAGAAGTAAAATGTGTGTAACTATGAAGCTGGTATCAAAACGATTGAGATAGAAGAAAAACGAAGGAAATTTTTTTATCAATAAAACATCAATTTTAAACTTTAGTTTAAATTTTTTTATATAAGTGAGATTTAAAAAAACGCTAGTTATTGGAATTTGTGTTACTGATGTTATTGTTGTTAGGATGAGTTGTTAATTGCAATCTAAAATTCTTTTCACCAGTTATATTTATAGATTATTATAAAAAAAAAATTGTTTCCACCGGTTATATTTCCATCAGTTGTATATTTTCCTACAATAATCTTTATATTTATAACTTTAGATATTAAAATAAAAATAATTTTTGGCAAACCTATATCTTATAGTTGTATATGTATGTATGGTGTTCTTACTACTATATATGGTGCTAAGTTTATCCGTTGACCGAAGTATACTATGCATCTTATTACTTTACTTTTTTATTCATTTGATTATACTCTTAACCTAATCTTATAATCTCTTCTAAAAAAATAGCCTAAAAACTTTATCTTATATGGTGCTAAGTTTCTCTGTCTTCGACTGGATAAATTACACAGCCCAATAACTTCTCATCCTCGTTCACAAAAAAAAACTACATATCAGTCTCATCATCTATCTAAATACCAATAGAAAACACTAGACTACTTACTATCAAAGTAGACTATCAAAATGGACAAAAAGATCCTTACCGCAATGCTAAGGGGTCCTCAATTTCTATTTGTCACAAGTAGGTATAAATTTCGCAATAATTTGAGTACTTAGGTTAATGTCAAAATTATCAATCAGTAAATCCTTATGACTAATGTCAATCTTGTGCCTTGAGTACTTTATTTAATTGGTGAAGTAGACATATAGAATGATTTGAGTACTTAGGTTAAGGTACAACACAATCTTTCTTCATCTCTCGTCATTCACAAAGTCTCATCATCTATCTATACACGTCCAAGTAAGTATGGTTTGGCTCTAATTTGAGTAAATAGATTAAGGTATATGTATCGTTGCACATTAGTTTTGTTGCACATTAGTATTACTTTACTTATTTGCAATTGCAAGTAATTAATACTGTACTGATTTGCATATATACTGTCGTCACTGGAGAATTTTCATTGTGGTATTATATTAGTATTAGTACGGTTAGATTTAGATTAACGTGGTTTGAAAGTCCAAAACCTGGAATATTGATACAATCAAACATAGAAGACATGTCAGAACACCTAAATGATCCATCAGGCATTCATGTTATTGTCGAAGATGACATAGTTGTCACTGATGAAATAAATGATGAGGATGCAGGATCTATGGAATACATATTCATCTACAAGTGAAGAAGAACCTGGTTCCAAGGACACTGGTGAATTAGAAGAATCCGACTAGTTTACTGGTATCGTATATCCCTCATTTTATCTCACTTTAGTTTCATTGTCTTCTAGCTCCTTTTTTACTTGTAATTTATTTGTTCTGTATAGAAATTAACAATACTTTCTTTCTATGCTATTGTAGGTTCTGGTGTTCTCTGATATGGATGTTGTTGATGTTATATTATTTTCTGGTGTGCTGAGAGTCCTTGCTATGTTGTTGCTGCTGCATATATGATCTTTTGCTGAAATGAAACATTATGTGTTTTTGCTGCATATATGATCTTTTGCTGAAATGAAACATTATGTGTTTTCTTTGCTTCTGTTATTAATTTTTAGTTAAGCAAACTATCATTCAAAACATGCCTAGTATTTGATATGTCACTTCTTTTAAACGGTTTTATTGTGTATTTCTGTTGTGACTATTTTTTTACACTCTTTCATTTTTCATTTTTGTGCTCCTTGTGGCTTTGTGTCTGTAAGTTCATTCTTATCGGTGTGCCTTGTATGAGAGATGACAAAATTTGAGATTAGATTAGGTACTTGACCGACCAGATAAAAATCATCTTTAGCTTACAAAATCCTATTATCTACATGCTTTATATCATAGATTATTCATTTCTAATCTTTCTTAGAGCTCAAGCTCAGCATCATCACCTTCACCACCTTTTTCATTGCATCTGAACTCTTTTTCCTTTCAATATCAACTCTTCTCAAATTTCTATGCACTATATCATTAATTATTCATATCTAATCATTCTTAGAGTTCAAGTTCACACACTGTTCAACAAACACTTCTGCCATTCAAAACTGTCATTATCAACACAAAACTTCATTCAAAACTCCAAACTTCATTCAACAAACTTTTTCAATATCAACTCTTTTCTGTCACTATTCAGCAAACTGTCATTCAAAACATCAAATTTTTACTTCATTAGATGACAATAAATTTTACTTCATCACATATGCATGTTGTTTGTAGCGAAATTATCAACGAGATGATAACTAAGCAATTGTAGGGCAAAGATAAAAGAATACGGTATAATCTCAACACTCAAGAACAATATAAGGCGGGATAAGAATTTAGGGTTTGAAGCTTGAACTTGGTATTACTCGTATGGTGGCTGAATACTTACAAAGCAGACGTTAGCCTCTATATATAGACTAACCCTAATAATATCTTTAAGGAAACGAGATCTTATCTCTTCTTTCTATCTAAATAACGATATAACAAACAAGGTAAAAGATATTCTTTATCGTATCTTTTACCAATTACAAGAATATAATAAGGAATAAGATAAAATACACTCGGCCGACCTATTCTTCAAGGAGAACGAGATTTATGCCACGTCTCGTCACGTCGACGACATCTTCCTTTCTTCTAGTCGTGTCGACGTAGTCCTTCTACGCGTAGCTTACCACGCGTTCCTTACTTGTCTTATTTTTAGGCACAAACAATACCCCTAAGGCGTCTTACAGGGCTTAACGTCTAGTAGAGCTGGGAGACGCCTTCTTTCTTTAAGGAATACATCTTCATTACACTAGGAACGCGTTGATGATTACCTCACTTGAATTTTTAATATCGTCGTAAAACTTCGATCATCGCCTTTCTTCAATCATTTCCATGCGACAGACGAGGAGCTTCGTTACCTGTGTCGGCAACGTTCATCTCCAACGGCTAGTTTCTCTAGTGGGGAATGTTGCCGTTAGAGAATATCTTTCCCGAGATCCTCGCGATTCCGTTCCTATAAATGAGCGGGGATCCTTCCTTTCTTCATACACTTCTTCTAACTTCATCTCTTCTAAACATCTCTATGCTCTCCTCATTTTTTCTCATTCGATCATTCTATTGCGCCACTCTTCTTTCTACTTCTTTTCTAATGGCAACTCTAGTGATTTACGAGCCAAGGAAGGTACTTCGAGAGTTGGATCGTTACTATTCTGAGGCGTACGACGTCAGCCGTCTGAGGACCATCGCTGAACTTGGTCCGGACTGAAGATTGAAATCCCTCCAAGGGGGGTTTGTGCGGATGCTCATCGGCCGGGATGGATAGAGGTCTATGAGTATCCTTTTCTAGCAGGGCATCGATTCCCGTTCTCGTCTTTGGTCAAGGCCTTTATGCTCACCCTAGGCTTTGCGATGGGTCAACTTCTCCCCGGGGCCTGGCGCATCTTGGGCACTCTTGACGATGCCATTGAAAAACATGACTTGGATTTTGTTGTGGAGGATCTCTCCAACTCTCTGACCGTCTCGCTCTCTTCACCGGGCAAGGTCTACTTCAAAATCAAGAAGAAGAAGGCAAGGATAGTCTTCGAGAAGAGCACGGTTGATCGGGGTTGGGCCGAGGTCTTTTACTTCGTGGAAAAATCTTCTCTCGGAGATGCGTGTTCGTGGCTTATCGAGGAATGGAATCCCAAGAGTGAGCTCCCTTACTTTATCTTATCAACTTTTATGTTTCTTTGAAGCACATTTTTCAGTCAACACGGAGGCTCTTAAGACGAGGGCGAAGTCGAAGAAGGCGGTAGCCGCGCTCTTGGCGATTCCTGAAGTTGATCGGACCTTCCATGGTCATGACGGAGAGGGTCATCGTAGTGGTCCTGCGACGCCATCTGGTAAGTCGGCTTCTTTTCGTTGGCTTACTTCGACTTTTCTTTTCACACTTATGTTTTAATTGCTTAGTTCCCGTTGGTGGTGTAGCTTCAATTTCTCGCGTTCGCGCTCGTGACGAATCTGCCACTGACCTTGTGACGTCGAGGAAGAGACAACTTTCCATAAAAGGATGCTCGTCTACTGCTCCCCTAGACGTCGATCTTATGGCTACCTTGGAATCTACGCCGTCTCCTTCTCCGACTAAGGCGACGCGTTCAAAGAAGGGAAAGGAGAAAGTTGTGGAAGCTTCCGAGGAAAAATACCTGTCTGTAGATGACTTTCCTGGCGTGATCTCACGTGTTTTTAATCCGGGAAGGGAACTTCTAAAGGCTTTGATGGGGCTTCGTTCTTCGACGTCCCTTGACCATTACACATCGATGGACCCTGCCGACGTCATGGGAGAGGCTTTCGCTGCTCATTGGCAGGTAAGATTGTAGTTTTTGTTTTCTCTTTGTTCTTTTCATGAGCTTTCCTTCATATTTTTCTTCTTCCTTCTTTCAGGGGATTCAAGCGTCGTTATGTGCTTGGACGCTTTTGTCTACGTATCCGGAACGGATGGAGGCGTTGGAGAAAAAGGCGTATGACGCGTCGTTGGAGATTACGCGTCTCAATGGTGAATTAGAGAAATCCCGTGATGCGGAGAAGGCGGTGAAGGATAAGGTCGCTGATTTCCTTACTCTTAACGAGAAGATCACTGAGCAAGTCAAGAACTTGGAGGAGAATCTCGTCACCTTGAGGACGGATGTGGAGAAAAACAAGGCACAACATGACAAAGATTTACACGAGGCGAAGATCTATTGGTTTTGATTGTCTAGAGTGGAGGTCTATGAGGAGTATGCTGCTGGCAATTAATAAGATTGGGATCCGGTGGGCGAGCGCGCCGAGTTTAGGGAGGCTTTTCCAGAACCTCTTGAAGGTGTCGTAGATGGTCCTTCTTCCTCGCGTCTTGACGCCGATCTCGACGTTGAAGGCGGGGAACGCGTCGACGAAGAGGAGCTTGCGACTGATGAAGAGGAAGGCGATGGTCGCGCATCCGGCTCTGGGTCGTCTGAGGGCGAGTCCAAGTCTTTGTAATTTTTTCTTTTTCTTTGCGTAGGGCACTTGTACGCGTTGCTTATAGTTGGGGAGCTTCTGTTCTTTTCAAACGTTGTTATCCTCGTTCTCTGTCGTTTGGACTTTCTTTTCAATATACTTGTTCTTACGTCGTTGCTATCTTTTAGGTACTTTTCATTCTTTTGGCGTATTCCTACCCCTTTTGGTTGGTTTGACTTAGACTCCCCGTAGACTAGGTTAGAGCTACAAAAGATCCTTGTGCTTTCTTTACTTGTTATATTTTGTACTTCGTTTCTTGCGTCGTGCGCGTTTATTCTTTGCGTCGAAGACGTCTTGGGAACTTGCTCTTTTGGTTTTGATGTTTCATGTTCTTTACGTTTGGGTACTCGTAGAACTTTTTCTTCTTTTTGACTTTAACTTCTGTGACCCCTTACGTGTAGCTTGTTTTTGAACGCGTAGGTTTGGTCCTTGGCTTTTGCTTTTGCTACTTTATCTTTAGGGTGTGGTTTTCTACCCCTGGTATGACACTTTGTTCGTAGTGAACGTGTTAGAAAGTTTTGCTTACTTGATAGGGTGGTATGGTCAACGCGGCTGCTTTTGTTACGTTGCCGACTTATATGAAGGTTGAGTCCAACATTTCCTCCGAACCCTGAATTGAGTGGCGGACATAGGTCAGCGTGTGATTTTATCAGCTTGTGACGTTACCCCTTACTTTTAAGGTGGGTCCGTTGCCTCACGCTAGCGTTAGGTCGACGTCGAACTCTTTTAATCGACGAGCCTATTCATCGTGTAGTGTCCGATTTCTCGATTGTTAGGACTTACGATGCCGGTGGACGCATCCCTGTCGGTTTGGCGTTTTGCCCGTGGATTCATGACTCTCAGAGGGGCTGGAAGGCGTGAAGACGCATTCCTGGAAAATGATTGTGTCAAATAGGTTCGACCTTGTTTGCTCAGAGGATCTGGCCGACTTCGTGAGGTACCAGGCTTCATTCCCCATGACCGTTGCCACACGTTGCTAACAATCATGGGAAGCGTCGACTCGGAGTCGGCGGTTCGGCTAACGTTGCCTACGCGTAGATGAGGCCTCGAACGCGTAGACTAACGAAATTCGCCCCCGGCGCGGATTTTCACCGCGGCCTTCTTGCTTCTTATTTGGTACACCGTACTCAAGAGGCACGTTCTCTTAATAGACATAGAGCAAGTCATGAAAATGAAACAACTCAGCATGCTTAACACGTTGGAGAGAAAAGGTCTACTCGTATATTAATAAAAGATGCATCATGCAATAACAAACACTGACTTCGACGCCTACCCTTGGTCGCCGGGACCCCTTATCGCTTTGACCTAAAGATAACGACACGTCCTTATTTAAAAATCTAATTCTACTCATGCAAAGGGAAAGGAAATCAAAAGACGCATAGAAATTTCTCAAACTCTGTCCTGGTGGTGTTTCTACGGTGGGTGATGTTTCAAGAACATGTAGCTTAGGTTAGGGTTCTCCACCATAAATTTCCCCCACTTTTGAACTCGGAGATTTTCCTTATGTTTCCGTAGAGACGCGTCGTGCTTATCGACGCTCTTATCTCGCTTCTTAGATGATTCTTTCTTCGACGCGTCGAGGGTTACTCTTCTACCCCTAGCTTTTTTCTTAGGCTTTCCATCACTCTTCCGCATTTTTGGGCGTTTTGATCCCTTGTTATTCGGCGATTCAGACCATGAAGACGCTTTCCGTTTCTCTACTCTTCGGACGGCGTAGGACTTGATTTCTAGGATGTATGTCTCGTCGCCTACCCGGCCAATTTCTTCTTTCACCTCGTAGAGCCTTCGTTGAGTATATCTTACTTGTTCTCCATGGTCTTTTAATGGCTACGCCTTACTCTTTTTCTCTAGGGACGCGTTGGTTGTACTCTTCATTCCTATGTTGTAGCACTCTCTTGCTATCTGCGGTTCACCCTTGATCTCTTGGATTCCCCATAGAGATGGAAACTTCAGGGATTGATGGTACGTTGAGGGTATAGCTCTCATATCGTGTAACCACGGCCTTCCCAAGATTATGTTATAGGGAGACTCTGCTTCCATCACCACGAACTTAGTTTGCATATTGACCCCTTCCGCCAGAGTGGTTAGGGTGATCTCTCCCAGCATATCGGCGACTTCGTCGCTGAAACCTACTAGGGGGATGTACTTTTTCACCACGTCGTCGCTAGATAATCCGAGTTCTTTGATTGCGGATAAGGTGATGATGTTGGCCGAGCTTCCGTTATCGATGAGGATCCTTTTAACCTTGCAATTACTAATGGTTAAGGAGATAACTAACCCGTCGTGATGATCTACGCTTCCATTGGGTTCCTCGAATGTGATTGGACAATCTTTCCTAACAGTCCTGACGTGGTAGATAGGCAAAGCACTCCCTTCGCCGCGTAACGCCTTGACGCTCCTTTTGGCGGAGGAGGCGGTATAGCCACTTATGGGAGAGCCTCCTAAGATTGTGTTGATTGTCCTTGAACGACTCGACGAGGGAGGTGGTGGCGTTGGAGATCTTTTCCCTTTCCTTGCTCCTTCGAACACGTCCCTTCCCTCTTTGGAAAGCAGATCTAACAGGTCACCTCTTTTCAGGAGGCGTAACACTTCTTTCCTCAGAGTATAACAATCATGTGTCGGATGTCCTGAGTCGTTGTGGAACTCGCAATATCCTCTTCCTGATCCTGATTTCTTTTCCGGATTTGGCTTTTTAGGCCACTTCACGTCGTGGAGCTTTTCCATCGCGTTCATGACTTGCAATGCGCCGGTCTTCATGTATACACCTCTTTCGACCGCATAGACGTTATTGATCTCACTCACATATGCACCATGGGAGGTGATGTACGTACACTGGGGCGTCTCCCAGAGCAACTGTTTGTAGCGAAATTATAAACGAGATGATAACTAAGCAATTGTAGGGCAAAGATCAAAGAGAACGGTATAATCTTAGCACTAAGAGAACGAGACGAGAGAATAAGGTTGAAACTTGAACTTCCTTGTGGTATTGATATTACGGCGTGGCGTGAGATGATTACAAAAGGTTAGCGTTAACCTTTATATAGGTTAACCCTAGGATCCTACTAAGGAAATAAAATCTTTTTCTTTTCCTTCTATCTTCTAACGATATAATAAATATGGTAAAAGATATTATTTTATCTTATCTTTTACCATTTACATGAATATAATATAGAACAAGGTAACTAAGTGGCGGCTGACCTAGTTCCCATAGCTTAACGACACGTTCTTCTTTATAACATCACGTCGACGCCATCTTCCGTTTCATACGTCGCGTCGCCTCTATCCTTCTACGCGTAGCTTTCACGCGTTCCATAGTCGTCGTATTTTTAGGCACAAACAATACCCCTAAGGTGTCTTACAGGGCTTAATGTCAAGTAGAGCTGGGAGACGCCTTCTTTCTTTGTAGAATATGTCTTCAAAATAACTGGAACGCGTTTGTTTCGAAGGAAGAGACTCAAGTAATTACGTTAATGTCTTTCTTCGAGGATCTTCATTTATTGTGACTGCTTGATTGGTATTTTACCGTAATGGCTATATTCCGAACGTCCGGATTTTCTTCCGACGGTAACAAGGTGATTCTTGAAAATCCCGGATGCGGTCTTCCCTTATTTAAACACGCTCTGGTCTCGCCTTCTTGCCTTCACAGTTTTTCTTTGAAAGAAAACCCTAACTTTCATTTTTCCGCCATGACTTCAAATACTTACGACCCCAAGATGATCCTTAGCGACGCTAACCGCCGTTCTTCTCAAGCTCGCGATCCTGAATTCCTTCGATCCATGGCGGGGCTTTCTTCCCTCGTTGAAATTGCTATTCCTCCTTCTGGAGTGTTCGCGGATGCTCTTTGTCCGGGGTGGATTTGTGTCTACGAGTACCCCTTCACGATCGGTCATCGTTTTCCTTTTTCTCCCTTGGTTCGTTCCCTCTTGTCTACCCTGGGTATTGCGATTGGGCAGATTCTTCCTAGTACCTGGAGAAGTCTGGCCGTGCTGGATCACGTCATGGCTAACTTTAATATTGCGTTCACTATCGCCGACGTCATGCATTCTTGCATTCTCTCTACCCCTTCACCGGGTAGGGTTAACATCAAGTCTCGTGTTGGAGCCTTGCCTTTGATGAATGAGGGAGCTTCGTCCGATCGAGACTGGGTGGACAAGTTCTATTTCATCAGGAAATCGACTTTGGGGAAGGATTGTGCTTTCTTGCTTGAAGAATGGACTCCTTCGAGTACGTCTTCTTCTTCTGGTGCTTACTTCTTTCTTTGAATTCTTGAGATTTCGATGCTTACTTTAGGCGTGTAATTTTCTTCAGTTAATATTCATGCGATCGAGGCGCGTGAAGAATCGGAGGCGATAGTTAAGAAGATTTTGGCGATTCCTTTGGTGGAGCGTACCTTTACTGGTCGAGACGGGAAGGGATATCGTCTGGCGACCCCTGTTTTCTCTAAGGGTAGGTTCTTTCATGGGATTCTGCGTACTGCTCTTTACTATGTTCTTTCTAAGTGTGCTTTTTGCTTTTAGGCGTTGCGTCTCGTACTCGTCAAGAGTCTGCTCAGGACTAGATTTCCGCGAAGAAGAGACGCGTTGCCGAGGAGAAATTGAAAGCGGAGAGGGACGAGGCAGCCGTTGCTTCGTCTTTTATGGGGGAAGCGATACTTTAAGGAACGACGTTGCAAACGCCCTTAATTGTAGAGGAGTCGGACGCACCTGTAGATCTGTCGGAGAATGTCAAGGAGGAGAGGGTAGCGAAAACTAACGTAGATTCCGTTACGTACGTCGAGGCGAGTGACTTTCCTGCAATCATTTCTCGCCCTGTAGCGCCTACGCGTAGGTTCATTCCAGCTATGCAATCTTTAAGTTCTACGTCGTCCTGGAATCATTATTCGTCTATGCAGGCCGTAGACGTTTTAGGAGAATCTCTCATATCGCAATGGCAGGTATGTATCTTTCTTTCTCCGTGGTTTCTTTATTTATTTCGCGTTGCTTCTGGTTTCTATTGATTTTCTTTTCTTTAGGCTTTTCAAGTGTATTTGTGTTCCTGAGAGCGTCTTTAGAAAGAATCTAGCTCGGATGCTTCTTTAAAGGATCAGATGGAGGTTCTTGAAGAAAAGGTTCAAGATCTTACTACGGAAGTTGCTAAACTGCGTTCGTCGGAGAAGGCTGCTCGTATGGAAACTTTGGAGACGGCGAAGCAGAGAGGCATATTGGCACGGCGTATAGTGGTGCTAGATGGGAAGGTTGCGTCTCTTACTGCTGACGCCGAGGAGAAGGCGAAGTTATATGAGAAGAACTTACGGGAAGTCGGCACTTATTACTCATGGTCATCTCGTATTGAGGTGATGGAGGAGTTCCGGGCAGGTCGTCACGTAGATTGGGATGTGGAACGTGAACGTGGCGAATTTCTTGTACTTTACCCTATTCCACCTGAGGGAGCTTCTTCTTTGCATGCTTCTTCGAATTCTTCTGCTTTAGCATTTGCTTTAGATGGTGATGCTTCTGAGGGTGGTGTTTTGCCTCCTTCTCTTTAGATACTTCTTTGTTTGCAACATTGTTTTTGTTTAGTAGGACTATTATCCCCTTTTGACGAATCGAACTTTGGGAGAATTGGGTTCGCCAAACATGAATCTTTTTGTAGACTTGATGTCGTTTCTTACCTTTTGTGTGTTTCGGTCAATGCGACTTACTTTAGGTTATTTGCCGTCTTATATGAATGTTGGGTCCAGCATTTCCTCCGAACCCAGAAGCGAGTGGCGTGCGTAGGTCAGCGTGTGATTTTTATCAGCTTGTGACGTTACCCCTTACTTTAAAGGTGGATCCGTTGCCTCACGCTAGCGTTTAGGTCGACGTCAAACTCTTTTAATCGACGGGCCTATTCATCGTGTGTGTCGTCCGTTTTCTTGAGTATTAGGACTTACGATGCCGGTGGACGCGTCCCTGCCGGTTTGGCGAATTGCCCGTGGATTCATGACTCTCAGAGGGGCCGTGGAAGGCGTGAATACGCGTTCCTGGAGATGGGTGGTGGCGATAGGTTTCCCTTCTTCCCCAGAGCACCATGCCGGTTTCGTGAGGTGTCGGGCTTCAATCCCTATGACCATTGCCACACGTCGCTAATGATCATAGGAAGCTTCGACTCGGGGTCGGCGGTTCGGCTAACGTCGCCTACGCGTAGATGTAGCCTTGAACGCGTAGAGTGACGAAATTCGCCCCCGGCGCGGATTTTCGCCGCGGCCTTATTAAGCTTGGGTGTTGTACCAGAGACAGAGAGCAAGTATTTTAAAAAGAAACAACTCAGCATGCTTGACATGTTTGAAGAGAAAATATGCTTATGCTTTTAAATAATCATGATGACTTGACACGAAGACGTTATAAAACTACCCCTAATCTACGCGACCCCCTGGTCGTTTCGATGCTAAGACGTACTTGATAAGAAAATAGTAAAGAGGGGGAGAGAGCATCTTAAGACTTTATCATGCGAAATGGCAAAGAATTATCATATCGACTATCTTTTAATGATAGTACTTTTTAAGGTGAGTAGCGTTCCAAGAGCGCATCAATGGTGTTCCTTCCAGTGTTGTGAGTTCATAGGCTCCTCTCCCTACGACTTGTGCTATTTGATATGGACCTTCCCAGGACGCGGCGAGTTTCCCGACGCTCTTATCCTCGGTGTTTGGGAATACTTTTTTTAAGACCCAATCTCCTACATGAAAAGTTCTGGCTTTTACTCGTCGATTGTAGCTTCGGGCGACGATTTGCTTTTGTGATGCGATCCTTAGAGCCGCATTGCTTCTTAGCTCATCGATCGTGTCTATAATGAACATCATCATGGGGGAGTTTCTTTCTTCGGGGAGAGATCGATATCTTTCGGTTGGTACTGCCACTTCGATCGGTAGTACGGCTTCACATCCATATACGAGTGAGAAAGGTGTTCTTCCTGTTGCTCTTTTGGGCGTCGTTCTGTCGGCCTATACTATAGCTTGGAGTTGGTCTGCCCAATTACCCCGACATTCTTCTATTCTTTTCTTAAGGTTACTTACGATTACCTTGTTGCTTGATTCTGCTTGGCCGTTTGCTTGAGGGTATCTGGGCGTCGAGTATACTAGACGTATCCCATTATTCTCGCAGAACGACACGATGTTCTTGCTGATGAATTGCGATCCGTTGTCGCACACGATAGTATGTGGGATTCCGAATCTTGTAAGGACGTTTCTCTCGAGGAAGGATATGACGTGGGAATCTTTGATACTTTTGAATGCTTCAGCTTCTACCCATTTAGAGAAATAGTCTGTGACGGCGAGCATCAACGTTTTCGGCCCTAACGTTAAGGGCATGGGGCCTACTATATCCATCCCCCATTGCATGAAGGGCCAGGGAGAGGTTATAGAGTGGAGCTTTTCTGCTGGTTGATGTGGGATTGGAGTGTGTCTTTGGAAAGCGTCGCACTTCTTGACGTAATTTGACGCGTCCTGCTTCATTGTGGGCCAGTAATATCCGGCTGAGTGTGCTTTGGCTGCTAGACTTCTTCCTCCGGAGTGATTTCCATACTCTCCGTTGTGTAGTTCGCGTAGGATATCTTGGATCTTTTCTTCCGAAGGACACGTTAGGAATACGCCGTTCGACGACCATTTCAGCAATTTCCCTTTATCTACAACGAAAGTAGTTGCTTTCTGCCGCAACAACCTTGCGTCGTACGCGTTGATTGATAGTCGTCCGTATTGTAACCATTCATAGTAAGGCGTCACCCGTGATTCTTGGCTTCTTACGGCAAGAGTTTGCTCCGGGACGACATCTTTGTTGATCGACGCGTTACTTAAATGGAGGAACGGGATCTTCTGATACTCGCGGGGATCTATCGAAGATCCGAGTTTAGCTAATGTGTCTGCCTGCGCGTCGGCGTCTCTGGGGATTTGCCTAATTTGACAATCTTCTATCTTTTCGAACAACTCCTTCACTACCTTCACGTATAGTGTCATCTTTGAATCCCAGGTTGAATACTCGCCTCGAACTTGATTGACTACTAATAGCGAGTCACAGTAGATGTCTAACTTTTGAATTTTTAGGTCGATGGCGATACGTAAGCCGGCGATCAACGCTTCATATTCGGCTTCGTTGTTTGTTGCTTTGAAATCGCACCTTATTGCTTGCACTACTCTATCCCCTTGTGGCGACTTGAGAACGACGCCCATACCTACTCCATTCTGGTTCATCGCTCCGTCTTTGTGTAGAGTCCATTTTGCGATTTCCACTTTGTTGACTTGATAGGCGGCTTCTTGTTCCAGCGTCGGACTGAAGTCTGCTATAAAATCTGCAAGTGCTTGGGATTTTATTGCTCTGCTTCCTTCATAAATGATGTCATAGCCGCCTAGATGGATCGTCCACTTCGTCATTCTTCCAGAAAGCTCTGGCTTTTTCACTATGTTTTTCAATGGAGATGTCGTTCGTACTACGATGGTATGCGACTCAAAATAGGGTTTCAACTTTATCGACGCCATGACCAAAGCCAACGTTAGCTTTTCCATCGCCGAGTATCTCGTTTCCGCTGAGGACAGCATTTTGCTCACGTTATAAATGGGTTGTTGCTCGTCTCCTTCTTCTCTGACGAGGACGGCGCAAGACACTGCTAGGTATACGAATAATGGTTCTCCGTCTCTTGGCTTTGCTAGGAGTAATGGACTTGTCAGGTAACGCTTGAGTTCTATGAACGCTTCTTCATGGCGTTCCGTCCAAGAGAAGGATTCGTTCTTCCTCAAGGTGTCGTAGAAGAGGCGATTCCTATCGGAGGCTTTGGAGATGAACCTATTCAAGGCGGCGACCCTTCCGGTTAACTTTTGTATGTCTTTTACGCATCGTGGAGACTCGAGATCGAGTATGGCTTTTATTTGCTCGGGACTGGCTTCTATCCCTCTTTGGGTCACGACGTATCCGAGGAACTTCCCCAATGAGAATCCGAAAGAACATTTGGTACGGTTGAGCTTCATGTTGTACTCTTCCAGGATTGCGAACGCCTCTTTCAAGTGTGTTACGTGATCTTCGGCTTTTCTGGACTTTACCAACATGTCGTCGATATAGACCTTCATGGTATCTCCTATTTGCTCCTTGAACATTTTATTAACCAAGCGTTGGTATGTTGCTCCAGCGTTCTTGAGGCCGAAGGGCATGACTTTGTAGCAGTAAATGCCTTGATTGGTGATGAACGTCGTCTTCTCTTGATCTTTGGAGTCCAATTGAATCTGATGATATCCGCTGAACGCGTCCATGAACGTCAACATCTCGTGACCTGCTGTGGCGTCTTCCATGGCGTCTATATGGGGGAGGGGGAAAGAATCTTTGGGGCATGCTTTGTTGAGATCCGTGAAGTCGACGCATACCCTCCATTTCCCATTTTTCTTCTGAACTACTTCGACGTTGGCTAGCCAATCGGGGTACTTTGCTTCTCGTATTTTACCTGTTTCGAGGAGATTCTTAACTTCTTCATCCACCACTTTGTTGCGTTCAGGGGCGAACTTTCTTCTTTTTTTCTTTACCGGAACGAACTTAGGGTCGACGTTTAACCTATGGAGCATTACGTCAGGGGATATTCCTATCATGTCTTCATGGCTCCAGGCGAAACACTGACTCTTTGACTTTAGGAACGCCGTTAGTTCCCCTCTGATTTTCTCGGGAATGTCAGTACCTATTTTTACGATCCTTTCTGGCTTTTGACCATCTACGACAATGTCTTCCAATTCTGGACACTTTGGTTTTACGTATTTGTTGGACGCTTTTACTTGGAGCTCTTTTACTTCGTCTTTTTGGATCTTTGGCGTCGTGATTCCCTCCATACCGATTATGTAGCAATCTTTGGCCGTAAAGAGGTCGCCTTTGATTTCGCGTATTCCCCAAGGCGTTGGAAACTTGAGGGATTGCTGATATGTGGACGAGACCGCTTTCATTCCGTGAATCCATGGTCTTCCTAGGATGGCGTTGTATGGGGATCTTGCTTCCATTACTGCGAATTGGGTTGGGAGGCTGACTCCTTGGACGGACGTTTCGAGGGTGATCTCTCCTAACATCTCTGAAATCTCTCTGCTAAATCCTTTCAGACGGATACGCTCTCCATAGATATCTTTAATGGAGAGTCCGAGTTCAAGGATAACGGAGAGGGCGATGATATTGGTCGAACTTCCGTTGTCTACCAGGATTCTCTTGACTTTACAATCTTTGATTATCACGGAGATCACCAGGCTGTCATGGTGCTTGACTTCTTCGTCTGGCTCTTCGAACGTGATGGGTGAGTTCTTGTTGGAGGCTCTGGAGAGATGGACTGGGGTTGAGTTGCCTTGGTTTTCCATGGTCCTTGCGAGTCTCTTCGTACTGGAGCTTGCGTGAGACGGCGGTCCTCCTAAGACGGTGAGAGACTCTCCTTGGGGTGGCATCGAAGACGTCATGGCTTCCTGCGAAAAAGAGGTTCCCTTTATGTGGAAAGACGACACCTTTTTTTATCTAGCCCCACGGTGGACGCCAATTGTTTGTAGCGAAATTATCAACGAGATGATAACTAAGCAATTGTAGGGCAAAGATCAAAGAGAACGGTATAATCTTAGAACTAAGAGAACGAGATGAGAGAATAAGGTTGAAACTTGAACTTCCTTGTGGTATTGATATTACGGCGTGGCGTGAGATGATTACAAAAGGTTAGCGTTAACCTTTATATAGGTTAACCCTAGGATCCTACTAAGGAAATAAGATCTTTTTCTTTTCCTTCTATCTTCTAACGATATAATAAATATAGTAAAAGATATTCTTTTATCTTATCTTTTACCATTTACATGAATATAATATAGAACAAGGTAACTAAGTGGCGGCTGACCTAGTTCCCATAGCTTAACGACACGTTCTTCTTTATAACGTCACGTCGACGCCATCTTCCGTTTCATACGTCGCGTCGCCTCTATTCTTCTACGCGTAGCTTTCACGCGTTCCATAGTCGTCGTATTTTTAGGCACAAACAACAACCTATGATGCGATCCCATAGCCGAGATGAAGGCCGGGAAGATGATAAGAGGCGATGTTGTCAAAGATGGACTGGAACTAGGACAGAGTGGACTGGACGGCTCGGGCGTCCAATTGAGAAGATATTTGGTCAGAGTATACTTCTTGGGCCTATCTTGATTGTGTCCAAAGTTGAAGCCCAACAGAGGCCCAATGAGGGAGATATGACTGTTGCGAGATCCGAACTTGTTTCTGTTCGTTTGGGCAAACAACATATCGGATTAAGCTCTCCTTTCGATATGTTTCAGTACTTGGGCATATCTTCATTGTGTCCAAATTTGAGGCCCATTCGAGATTGGACGAGGCCGCCATGATCAGAACAATATTTGAGATTTTTGGGCTTTTCTAGGGTTTCCTTTCTTGGGAATCAAGCAATTCGGGAAGACTATTTAATGTGTGTTTTTCTAGGGTTTTAGGTAGACTTTGACAAATTGAGAATTACTCTTCCTTTTAGGTTTTGACGTTGTTTAGCTGTAGCTTGGTTTGATATTGAATTGCAAGAAGTCAACGCTTGGTTTGATATTAGTATGGGTTTGATATTGAATTGCAAGAAGTCAAAGCTTGGTTTGATATTGGCCTGTGAGATCGATCTGTTGTTTACACATATTTCGACCTCCAAACCTTGAAAGAACCCTAGGTGGATTCCTTGGGTTAATTCGAGTCTAGTGAGTCTTTCTAGATTGACGGCTGAGTCAAGAAAGACGTCACTTGCTTATTGTGTCCGAGTCAAGCTAGTCTACCTAGATCGACGACTGAGTCAAGGTAGATAACACTTGTCGAAGACCAAGATTCGTTCGATCGTCTGTCACATAGATCTCTCGAAGCGGCCTCGACATCAGCTTCACCCAACCGTCCGCCGCCGTCCACCACAATCGCCGCCACCGTCGACTTCAATCCCCATCGTCCATCAAAATCCTAGCAGATCCACGATCTTAATCCGACCATGTGTCATCATTTGGTATCAGAGCTAGCGCTAGGTAAAAACGCTCTTCTATTTAATTTTTACGCTTACGTGTTGAATTCAAGAAAAATTAAACCGGGTTGTTACGGGTTCTACCCAAAACGAGAGCCGCTAGAAATTTTTCTAGGACCGTCATCTCCTTTGCGAGAGAGGGTCGTGAGCACCTCCACGCGGCTGGGCGCGGTCGCCGCCTAGGCGCCACCGGCGTGGCTTGGGTTGGGTGAGAGAAAACCCTAACCCTAACCACCTTGCCTTAACCTTCAAGACAAAATCTTCTTGTTTTGGCAATTAATTATTTGATTTGATTCTTATTCTTATTTTGTTAAGATTTGATATCTTAGGAAATCTTTGGGTGGTTGAGAAGATCTTCTAGTAACCAATTTGGTTAGATTCTAGAAATTTTGTTAGCTTATCTTAGGTAACAAAAAAAAAATTATTTTTTATTTAACTAAATCCGAATTTCAGATAATTATTCTTTTATTTTTGGATTTATTTATTTAAAAATAAAAGGAAAACAGAACGTCTAGCTGAAGAGAAACCCGGCTAGGGCAAAATCCGTTCTAGGCTAGTAGCCTTGAAAGCCGACAGATTTAAGCGGACCCCGGTTAGTAACCGTGAGAAGTCCTAGAGCGCACGTCAAGTGGTCCCCGGGCTAGTAGCCCAGGAGGACCCCGCTCGGCAACTTCTCTGGGGGACGATCAGTTGTTTCCTTGAATTTCTGTTCACCATCTTTTGATTTTGTTTGCTGTCTTTTCTTTCATTATAATTTCAGTTCCTTTCATTGATTGATTGCCCCCTTTTTCATGCCTAGCCTTACCCATTTGCATGTTGCCCTAGCTATTTCTTGCATTCAACTGCGTAACGTAGGGTTAAATAGAATTCGTTTGTGCCTTCTTTGTGCTGCTGTTCCCTTGTGAATTGCGCAGGTCTAGGAGACCAAGGGAAAACCTAAGGAGCCACTCATGGCTCACCAAGTGTTTGACGTTTGTTGGACTGATCATAGACATGACAATTGGGAGAACACGAGTTACCCATATGACCAATTCTACCCGATGAATCACATGTCCGAAGGGAACTCCTATGGAGTCCAAGCGAAACGAGCAACATATAGGTATGATCAAACAAAGGCTTATTTTTACTCTCCTCGTCGCATGGGCGTTTACAAAGAGATGGTTGTGTCGGGTGGGTTTTTCCCCAATCCCCGAAGGAAGAAGAATGAGAGCTTCAATGAAAGAACGCCCCTCTACGACTATGAGGATCTCTCTTATTGTGAGGATGCGCAACATTTTGAGGACCAAAGACTTGCTTCCCAGCACATACACACAGATATGAGGTATGAACCTAGGCCTATTTATTACGACTCATATGGTTTTACTTCTAACTCTTTTGTGCAGCCCGAGAGCGTTTATGACTCAGATAGGACTTACTATGAGCCCTATGAGTTTTCGTCTAACCCTTTTGTGCAACCTGAGGGAATTTATGACTCACCTGAGACATTTGTTAGCACTCCGTAAGACAATGATGGGTCGGTCCCGCAACCTCAGATTCGAACACGTGACATCATATGTGTTATGTGTGGAGGAAGAGGTCACTTGGCTGATATTTGCCCAAATCGCAACTACATCTACGAGGATGAAGTTGATGAAACACCAATCTCGGATTTCGTCAATGCTTATGGAAAGGAGGACGTCCGAGAAGTGATGCACATTGATGTCAAGATGGAGTTGCATCTAAGCAACAAGGGTGTGATAGAAAAAGTAGATACAAAAGCAAGAGAAAAGGCCCATAGTGTTGTTGTAGACCAAGATATGGTGGAGGGTGATCAAGAAGAAGAAGAAGAAGAAGAAGAAGAAGAAGAAGAAGAAGAAGAAGAAGAAGAAGAAGAAGAAGAAGAAGAAGAAGAAGAAGAAGAAGAAGAAGAAGAAGAAGAAGAAGAAGAAGAAGAAGAAGAAGAAGAAGAAGAAGAAGAAGAAGAAGAGGAAGAAGAGGAAGAAGAGGAAGAAGAGGAAGAAGAGGAAGAAGAGGAGGAAGAGGAAGAGGAAGAGGAAGAGGAAGCAGACAAAGCAGAAGCAGAAGCAGAAGAAGAAGAAGAAGAAGTAGAAGAGGCCAACCAGGACGTCATCACCTGGGAAGATTTCGTTGAGCTAAACATACCTAGGAAGAGCCTTCCTGTCAACGAGAATTTGAGGAGTCAACCTTTCAGGGAAGAATCCTTTACTCCCTCTTTTTCTCATCTGTCTTTTACATCATCTGTTGCATATAGGCTTAGTGTTCGTCATTCATATCGTATGCATCATGTGTTTCCCCTGTTTCGTATGCTTGTTGGTTTGCTTAGGAATGCCTATTATGTTTCTAGTAGCATACTTAAGCATACACATCGGCATAAAAAGAAGGATGGACTAGTGTGGATCAGCATTAATGCATATCACTTGCATCGAGTGGGTGGGGAACATTTTCTTCTAGATATCAATCCAATACCCATTCCAGGGTTTGTTGTAATAAATGCTTCCCTTCAATACAATGCACCATTTACTCGCTATATTGACTCGCATTGTCTGGATCATTTTGCATATCATCGTCCTTTTAAAGACAAGTCATATAGATTGCATTCAGGTCTTAGTAATTCTTTCTTAGTCTAGTATGCTTATTATGTTATCACTAGCATGATTAGGCATCCAATTGGGTATAGAAAGAAAAGTGGTGTAAAGAGTGCTTGCATTCGTGTGTTTCATTTTCATCTAGGAGATAAGTTGCATCTTAAGAAGAAGAACCATGTTACTTTCCGGAGAATACCAACCACACACCAAGCTTTGTTTAGTTCAGGTAGATGTGTTTGTCTTGATGTGTGTAAAGGTACTTGTTATGTGGCTTCCTTTGTTGCAGGTCAAGAAGATTCGAGGTCGAATCTTCTCAAAGGAAGGGAGGATGATGTACGTACGTCGGAGCTTCATCAAGAGCTGGAGCATTATTCATCTTTGGCACCCATGGCTGTATGGGTGAGCTCTCAAGGGCCTCATTTTCAAGACGAGCTGAATTTGGAAGAGCAAGAGGATTCGAGGACGAATCCTTTTCAAGGAGAGGAGGATGATGTACGTACGTTGGAGCGTCTCCCAGAGCAACCCGTGATGCGATCCCGTAGCCGAGATGAAGGCCGGGAAGATGATAAGAGGCGATGTTGTCAAAGATGGACTAGAACTAGGACAGAGTGGACTGGATGGCTTAGGCGTCCAATTGAGAAAATATTTGGTCAGTAAACTTCTTGGGCCTATCTTGATTGTGTCCAAAGTTGAAGCCCAACAGAGGCCCAATGAGGGAGATATGACTGTTGCGAGATCCAAACTTGTTTCTGTTCGTTTGGGCAAACGAAAGATCGGATTAAGCTCTCCTTTCGATATGTTTCAGTACTTGGGCATATCTTCATTGTGTCCAAATTTGAGGCCCATTCGAGATTGGACGAGGCCTCCATGATCAGAACAATATTTGAGATTTTTGGGCTTTTCTAGGGTTTCCTTTCTTGGGAATCAAGCAATTCGGGAAGACTATTTAATGTGTGTTTTTCTAGGGTATTAGGCAGACTTTGAAAAATTGAGAATTACTCTTCCTTTTAGGTTTTGACGTTGTTTAGCTGTAGCTTGGTTTGATATTAAATTGCAAGAAGTCAACGCTTGGTTTGATATTGGCCTGGGTTTGATATTGAATTGCAAGAATTCAACGCTTGGTTTGATATTGGCATGTGAGATCGATTTGTTGTTTACACATATTTCGACCTCCAAACCTTGAAAGAACCCTAGGTGGATTCCTTGGGTTAATTCGAGTCTAGTGAGTCTTTTTAGATTGACGGCTGAGTCAAGAAAGACGTCACTTGCTTATCGTGTCTGAGTCAAGCTAGTCTACCTAGATCGACGACTGAGTCAAGGTAGATAACACTTGTCGAAGACCAAGATTCGTTCGATCATCTGTCACAACGATCTCTCGAAGCCACCTCTAAATCAGCTTCACCCAACCGTCTGCCGCCGTCCACCACAATCGCCGCCACCGTCGACTTCAATCCCCATCGTCCATCAAAATCCTAGCAGATCCACGATCTTAATCCGACCCTGTGTCATCAGGAGGTTCTCTCTGGAACGGCTTGTTTCTCCTATCGTAACGCTCGCCACCTTTCTGTTGAGGAGAATCTCTGCGCGGAGGGGTTCGTCTACGTGGAGATCGAGACTTTTCTTCAGCATGCCTTAGGAGATCTTCTTCAAGGCGTATGGCTTCCATGGCTCTTTCCCTTTTTGAGACGAATGATTCCGGGCGAGTCTTCGTTAATTCCTTGTATAAGTCACTATCTCGGGGGAGTGCACGTCTGAACGCGTCGGCAGCGGTAGCCTCGCTACAATCTGGGATTGTAATCTTCTCGTCATTGAAACGCTTCATGGAGGCCCTTATGGTTTCGCCTTTGTTCATACGCATGTTATGGATATTTGAAGGCTGTTTTGCAAACAACTTACTGCTGGCGAATTGTAATCGGAACAGGTTGGAGAGTTCAGCGTAGGAGGAGATACTTCCCTTGGGTAAGTGGATAAACCACGTCAATGCTGGACCTTTCAACGACGAGCTAAAGAACTTGCACATCATCACCTCCTTTAGTTCTGGCTCTATCGGACTTGTAGAGAGCTTGGCTTTGTAGAGTAAGACATGTTCTTCCGGGTCGTCGGATCCGTCATAGACGGGGAGATCGACGACGGTGAACTTCTTGGCTATCTTCTGGGTGGCGATAGCGGCGACAAAAGGACTCTCTTGAAATCCGAACTCATGTTCAGGGATTATGGACTTGAGGGGCCCGGGCATCAGCATCATCTCCTTCCTCAAGGCTCAGACTTGTTGTGCTACGAGCGTTGCAACAGCACTCGACGTCATGGCTTCTTCGGTTCTCTTTCTTGGGATCCTCTCTCTTGACGGGACGATACTTGGGTGTTCTTGGAACTCATAGATCTCTTCCTCCTCAGCGACGACATCCATGTCTACGCGTCGCACAACGCTTTGGCTACGAACATAGGTGTATGATTTTGCCGCTTTTGCTTTAAGCTCCTTTATCACGGAACGAAGTCGCTCATTCTCTTTGGTGAGTCCTACCGTGTTTTCCTCACTGGCGTTTTTGGTCTCCACCCATGTTTTCTGAAGGGTGTTGAAATGTGCTCTGACTGCGGCCACACCGGTTACCTCGTCGTTCGTTCCCTGTTCTTCTATGGGGGCGTTGTCTTTTGGAGTATTCTCGAGATCTTTCCCTACGTCTTCGTCCACCGGAACGAGAGGAATCGTCGCGTGGTCTTCTTCTTCAGACCAATTTTCGCCGTCACGCGGACTGTTGGTCAGATTCGTCATGATTTCCTGCAAAAAAGAAGTTTTTTTCGTATGGAGAGACGATACCTTTTTTATCTTGCCCCACGGTGGGCGCCAATTGTTTGTAGCGAAATTATCAACGAGATGATAACTAAGCAATTGTAGGGCGAAGATCAAAGAATACGGTATAATCTCAACACTCAAGAACAATATAAGGCGGGATAAGAATTTAGGGTTTGAAGCTTGAACTTGGTATTACTCGTATGGTGGCTGAATACTTACAAAGCAGGCGTTAGCCTCTATATATAGGCTAACCCTAATAATATCTTTAAGGAAACGAGATCTTATCTCTTCCTTCTATCTAAATAACGATATAACAAACAAGGTAAAAAATATTCTTTATCGTATCTTTTACCAATTACAAGAATATAATAAGGAATAAGATAAAATACACTCGGCCGACCTATTCTTCAAGGAGAACGAGATTTATGTCACGTCTCGTCACGTCGACGATATCTTCCTTTCTTCTCGTCGCGTCGACGTAGTCCTTCTACGCGTAGCTTACCACGCGTTCCTTACTCGTCGTATTTTTAGGCACAAACAGATGTATTTGGTTGTCATTATTCAGATTTAGAGTTGTGACAGTATTAGACTATCACATGATTTATGACATAGAGAAGCGGTTACAAGAGAAACAAATGTAAAAAATATATGCCAAATCAATAGTTCATGCCAAATAAAAAATCACAAGATGTATGACAGTATTTGACTACCACATGATTCATGGCAAATCAATTATTCACTAGTAATACAACAATCAAATTTTTTAGTTAATTATTGATTAATCAATGAATATGAGACACAAAAGTGTAATATATCCAGCCAAGCACACCATAGCCTATGTGGGATTCGGATCCACATCTTGTGTCTTCTCACAAAGCTCTCCCAATTGAGCTAACAGGTTGAATTATACAAACATGTGGATCAAATCCTAGCACAATTGCAATAGAGTAGACTAACACTGTCTCTCCATGCCTTACTTGATAATTCAAATGACTCCTATCTGTGTATACATCAGTTACCCAGTTCTAAAACTCAAATGACAAACAAAAGCATCATCAAAGGACCAATGGAAGGATAAACAAGCATAACCAAAAAACTACCTCTTCTATTTTTCAGTAGCAAATGATTCAAGGAAATCAGGCTCGACAAGAAAAAATTTCTAAGAAAATAGAAATTATGCTCTTCGACTCTATAATGCACTCTAACAATATATCTGATAATGCCAATAATATGTCAGCAAAATCTATACGCACTACATTTTTCGCCCATCCACACTACATTTTCGTACGCCCATAATGGGCGTACGCTCGTTTCGGGCGGACAGGCAAAAAATTTGATATACGTATAAGTTTTCTTATACGTATACAATTTTGTAAAAAATACAAAATACATCTTGTACGCTAGAAACGGGCGTACGCCCATTTCGAACGTACCGTAATGATAATTTTTTCCCAAAATAAATGAAAAATTAAAAACATTCTGTATTCCAACGTACAACATTTTTTTTCGAAATTTTTTTTTATTACGTTTTAAAAAAAAAAAAAAAATTACGGTAGAATATAATAACAATAATAGGTCATATATCACATCTGCCTCTTTGCTCTAGTGGTAAAGAGCTGCATAAATTGCCTGAGCTTTTGAGTTCGAATCTCAACACTAACATCTCACCTTTTTTATTTTTGGGTAAAAAATGATGGAAAGAGAGGAGGGGGAGAGTCGAACTTGAGACCTCATGGGCATGTAATGAAGTGAAACCACTAGACTAATGAATCATATTGATATACTAGACCCGGAAACCCGTGCTTCGCGCGGGTATAAAACATATTTTCTCGTACGCTATAAGTTTTTCTTGTTTAGATGTTTTGTTCGTCACTTTTATTTTTCTCAATATTTGTATACTTAATTATTTTCATATATTTACTTTGGAGTAATTTTTAACAAAAGAATAGAATATCTCTTATTTATGGACCAGAATCACACAGTCGTTTACCGTGCTTGGATTGCTCTCCATCACCATAGAGATTTGAGGCGAAGAACGAAGAGCGAAAAAGATTAAAATAATAAAATAATAATCAACTAAGCACATAGTTATGGTTTTATTAGACATTTAAGGCCGAGTCTGAATCCATGTCCCTGTAAAATTCAATTTTTTGGTTTATCGGAGGGGCAAAGATAGATGTAAGACATATTTAGATTAATCCAGGAATATTTAGGCCAATTGTAGATGTTTCTTCACTAAACATGCAAAGGAGAAATTATAATGTATATTAATTTTTATAGATTTCCACTAAAAGACATGGCCACATATATAATACAGTATACCTTATGAGTCTCAGTTGGCATAGGATTTGGTTGCCACATATATGATATTGTTATGAACGCGTTAGCCACATATTTGAATTCAACTTTGTTATTACGCCAGTTTAGTATGACAGAGTCCTTACAGTCATGGAAGGTAATTTTAGCTTCTGTTTCTTCTAGTTACAACTTATGTTATTTTTTGAAATAAAATGTACTGACAAATATTAGGTACCACATGCTAAGTAGTGTAGTTTCTGGTACCAGATTGATATGAGCACAATAATCTCACAGTGCAGGCTACATAGTCCAACTTAATGTATCACATCAAATTTGCAACAGAGATATAAAGACCAACTGACGTTTTCTCTTCATCCAAGATAGCATGATCCGGTAGTGTTTTGGCAGCAACTTGAATGCCACGCCACGTTATGTATGTATTCTAGCTCAGCTGAGTCTGTCAATTAGAAAACCATTGAAACATACCAAGGGTCTGTTTGGATTCCCTCCAATAATGCATTATCTTGCGCTAAATTATGAACGTAATGCAAAATAATGCAGTGTATATGGAATCCAAACAGACCCTAAGAACCCAAGAGCTTGACTAATTAGATAGATTAGCAGTAAGTGTTGATTGACACAAAGATAGGCTAATGTTTGTATAGTTACAGAAAATGGAGAGAATCCAATATACCTGATCTGACAATTTGATGGATAGAAGCCATATTATTCTCAATATGGAACTTCACAAAATCCTGCATATAGCCCACCAGGGAAATGACTGTCTAAACATCTTCAACTATTGATTGATATGAGCTGAGGACTAACATGGTCTAAAAACTATTAAGCTTGATGATTAAGTTCCTTTTCTCCAAGTCATGATGAACCCAACCGTGTATATTGTTACACTCAAGGGTAAACATGAGTGTTGCATACATGCTTGGGTAAGAAAACATAATGCAAATTAGTCTATATGAACCAATCCAATACAAAGTAAACAAATCATATATGTTTTGAGACATTACCATCATCTGCATTTTCTAAAACAAAGGAATACACATAATAATTAATACTTTAATCCAATCCACCCTTACTTAGTACCCATATAAACTGCCCAAAAAATAGTCTCAGCCTCACCCACTTCAAAATTCTTGGTTGCTTGTCTTTACCTCCAGCAAAGCAAAAACCACCCACTTCATTTTCGCACATTAACATCGTTGTTGCAAGCATAAGAAGTTGAAATAGAAGCATTACAATTTTGGAGAAGTGTATGTGTGTGTCAATTCAATGGATTTAGTTTAGTCTTTCAGCAGATTCGGTGATATTTTCCCATACTGTTAAGTTGATACAGAATGAGATGCACTCACACTCTAAATACTTCACATTTTTCTGAATTCAAGAGGAAACTCAAGAAGATCCATATGCAGTCCAAACAGAAATTTAAGAGGAAGCATAATGGAATCACAATAAATTGGAGGAAAACTATAGAATTGCTGATAAAGATAAAGGAGGATCGGGATTACCTCGATGGGGCCACTGAAGGATCGGTCAAAAAGGTGGCGTAGTTCGAGAGTTGGGGCCCCACTAACGCAGGAAGCGAGCACCTGGTTGAAAAATTATACAGCTTCATGCCTCCATTCACTCGATGCATAAAGTTAGACTAAATAATTTTTTACCTGTTGGAGTTGGAAGTCTGAAATATGCAACAACCATTGTACCAAAGAGATATCCAAGTAGAGGCTTAATAACAAACTGCCCTATGCACCCGTTCGTCATAAATGGGAGAATACACAACCAAACCCTAATTTCTCTCTCCGCCATTTCTGAAATCACAGAGGTTGTGCTCAAATCTGTAGCAGATCCATGGATTACAACTTCAGCCTCCGCGTTGAGCGTGTATTCGGCATTCTAAGCAAATGGGAATAAGAGGAAGATAACAACGTAAACAGAAACTGAAAGATCAAAATTGTAGTAGGAAGAGGGAGAGGCGTGTAGATCGGAAGAACACCACGAAACGCCCCCAATTGAAGATGGAAGGGGAAAACAGACGCAATGACTTAGGCCCTGAAGCGATCGTCAGGAACACCGACTCCCAAACCCACAGAGAGAACACGAACAAACAGTCCATCAACCAAAATGAGGCCTAGACCCGGAAATCAATGCAATCGGTCTTCAATATGCGTACCATCTTCAATGAAATTGTGCCTGAACGCTGTTGTCCACCTCCTTCGGCTTCGATGACAACTTTTTCGTTCCACGCCCAAAACCCTCTTCATCTACATTGGTATGCTCTATCTTCGGCCTCCTCAAAAGAAGGAGGTACGTCGAGATCCATGTTGTGGCTGTGGGGAAGAAGAAGAATGATAGAGGAGAAAGGAATGAGAGGAACTGTGATCTGTAGAGATAAAAACTGATTATAAATAAGAGGGAAAATAGGTTTAGCAATTGCAATAAATCAGTAGAAGTTACATTTACTTTCGTAAAAAACTGTCCAGTTTATATATATATATATATATCTTCACGAATGAGGACAATAAATGGGCATTAATCAGGCCACTAGGTGATTCACAAAAACAATCATATAACACAATTAAGTTAGATTCACAATAAAGAACACAAATATAACCAAGATCATACTATAAATCTGAAGAAACAATAGAATCTCAAGAGGATAACAAACTTTGCTGATGAGTCTAATCTTAAAGGGAGGACACTTTTTTGTACTAAAGCCATTTAATCATTTATAGTGGCGCGTTCATAAGTTAATGTTATGTAGGATCTTCAAGATTTACTTGTACACAACTTAATTCTCTTCCTTGAAAATTTTGAATTACTTCTACACATAACTTAATTATCTTCCTCGAAGATTTACTTGTAGCTTAAAGAAACCATTACCTTTTTCAGGGAGAGATCAACAATGATTTCATCAACTTTAAAGTCACTATATGCAAACTCTTTGTACAGTTCCTTAGCTCGCTCCTTACTTTGCACAAAAGATTAACGCAGATGGATTCCAGTTGTATCAAAAAAATCAAGTCAAAACAGCAAAAGTGATTTATATAGAAAATTATAACAAACATGTTTCAAGGTCATCAATTAATTATATATAAAGCTCCATATAATGGTTTTGGTTTAAGTATTACAAATTTACAATATTGTGCAAAGCTTCATATTTGAGAGGCAAAGTATACTATTTAAACATTATTTTCCAACCAGACCTTAAACGACACCCAGTTTCAATGTGGAAGTCCAACATCAGAACCCAAATCACATATCGAAAAACTAAACTAAACCAAAAAGACACTTTCTCTTTAAGTGGTCTTTGACATATAAAGCTAGTTTATGTTATCAAAATGTATACCTCAACAAAACTATGATGAAGTGCTAGAAGTTTTCCTTGTTTACTCCCACTTAAAACCAATCTTTGCTTGATCAAATGAATTAAATTACAAGTTGGTTTCTTATACATTCCTAAAGCACTTTTAGAGCTAGATTGGCATTATCATTAAAATGCTTCAATTACCATACAGTATGTCCGGATTTGAGATTCCATAAATCATATAACTAAGATCTTTGATCTTTCTAAACTGTTACATTTTAGATTAAGAAGGATATTTCTAAAATGTAAGATTAGATAAAAAAACAAAAAAGGTAAATATTTGTTTTCACTTACCTCCACATGAATCTCTAGCCTTAGTTTAGAATGATCTGCATCTCGCCCCCTGAAGTTGTCTTCCTTGATACCTTCCTGCAATCCAAAAAATGACCTCCAATAAAAATGGTTCACTAAAGCACCAGAGCACAATAATTTAGATTGTGAACAAATATCACATGCATCACCGATTAAATGGAAATAGAGAAGAAGTCTGAACAAATAAAGAGTTCACATGTAAAAGTTATAACAAAACCAGCATTAATATGGAACAGTACTTGAGTTAGGATCTCAAATAAGAACATTAACCTTGATGACACGTTGACGGTTCCGTCCGGTGGGTGGAGAACACATGGAGTTTCCTTCATCATCAATCCCATAAAACAACCCATAAATTTTCAATCTCTCAGAAAAATCTCACCACAAAATCTCCTAATTTTGATGCTTTGATTTTGCTATGGCGGCCAGTCCTAATACAATTCAGGCAAGAAACGTTCATCGATAAAAGAGATTCCATCCATTGGAAACGTCCTTCATCTCCCCAGATTCTAATTCAAGGATTTAGCCGTTCCAGATACCTAATCTAATCGGAGAACAAAAAAATTCAATAAACATTGAAACCAAATTCAGTGTCAAAAGGGAAAAGAGAGGAACTTACTTGTAAAGGTGAAGAATTCCACTACAAGAAAACTTGTTTTTCGCAACGACCAAAGTCGTTGCAAAATAAGCAAAGTCGTTGCCAAATAAGCAAAGTCGTTGCGAAAACTGGTTTTGGCAACGACAAGTCGTTGCAAGGTCGTTGCCGGTAAGCCCGTAGGCAAAAGCTATTGCAACGACTTTTTTCGTTGTGAAAAAAAACAATTTTCGCAACGATTAAGACTGTTGCCATAGATTTGTCGTTGCAAAAAACTTTTCTACACACTAATTGTTTTTGCTATATGGTAACAGCTTAAGTCGTTGCAATATATGGTAGCAACTTTTCTACATTTGTCGTTAGAATACATATTTGTTTTGCAATGCCATTTGGTTGAATTACATCTACGAACTATTCAATACAATTTATACAAACTATCTCTCCAAGATCATTAAATTATATTTTATATAAGTTTTAAAAACTAATTCAATATACAAAATAATTTCATTATTGCTACAAAATATTACATAACAACCAGTGTCGATTCAAGAATTCTTGCATATAACAGAATTCTTCCGCCATGTCTGCCGACAAAAGCACAGGTTGATCATCATCTGCAACACCTTGATGCTCTTTGACTGTTTCGAAAAATCTACTACCTTGAAAGCTACTTCTTCAAATGAATTAATCGCCCCACTGTTCGACGTGCCAACAATGGACGAGTCGGCTTCCCGGGACATAGGACCATGTGAGTGAAAAGATTCTTCATATTCCACGTGTTCCCAAGCCATCAAAAGGGATAAGCGTGTCAGGATTTGCTTTTAGGTCAACAATGAATTCCCTGAAAGTTTCACAACCATTATTAACTAACAACAAGCCAGCAAAGCCTGTAGCAATGAAATGTGTAAAATTTGAGCAAGCAACTACATTGGGTTGAAGCAAGAAACATTACGAGTCAGTAATTAGTAATTACCTTTCATCATCAATCTTTCAAATATCTATTGCAACCTCATTGGAACCAGTGTATTGATGCCCTTTCACTAATTGGCATGGGAAGCCTACACTATCAACCATAATCTCGAAAAGGCAATCCATAAAATTAGCTGGATTTTGAGCATAGATGACATCCTTAATGTAAAATAGAAATTTAAGTTAATTCCAACTTCCAAGGACATAATCATTAAAAACTACGGAGTAGTGCCAACCGTTAGAATAACAAAACCAATTCCACATCAATTGTTTCAAAAATAAACACAAAACTTACAAATCAACATCTCACCTTCTATCTTAGCATAATGCTAGAAAAGATAGAAATGCTAGAAATCAACTATTGACCATCTCATAATTAGCCAATTTTAATGCAAATTCTAGAAATCAACATGGTTAGTTTATAAATAAAAATGGCCCTAACTGCACCAACTACTACTTCTAGGAAATAATTCTTTTTATATCTAAGTTACATTTGACAACAATTAATGGAGTGTATAATTTGTATTGGAAAAATATGAAGTATAAAGGAAAAGCTAACAATTAGTGGAGTATAGAATTTGAACATGAAAATTTGAATTATAAAGGAAAAGCTATCAGGGAATAAAGGAAATTAATGACCTCGTTAGAAAAAAAAGTTTCTTCTTTTGAAGAACCAGTACAGTGTCACCATATATCCAAATATAAATGAATATCAAGAACAAAAAAATGTAGTGAATCATCATTTATGTCGTAGAGTGGAAGGATCAAACTTTTGCATGATTTTTTCTTTATATCAGTATATGTTATAAAGAGAAAATAAAGGTCAATTTTCATTAGAGATTAACACAAAAATATGCACAAGTCTCTATCAATACTATGCTATTGATTAACATAATTGTGATGCTAAAATTTTGGATACAAAAATATTCAGAAATACCTCGAACAACAATACACGATGACAAGCCAATCCAATCGTCAAAGAACCAAGAGGCAAAACCATGCTTCCAAGAGTTGACTTCAAATTGTAGATAAAGCTTGTCTATCCCCTTAACATGCTTCATGGATCCTCAACTGGTCCACTCAAATAATTAGCCACTAATCTAGCTACCTGTTGTACCATCTAAGGGCTTGTTAAAACAGTGGATTTAGACCCAACGTTATTAGCCAAAACTAGGGCCCTCTGCAAAGATTCAACAGGTTAACAAAAAATCAGTATTTATTTACTTGGTGATTGCCTACTTCGTTGATCAATCTGGCATTTTTAATATTGCATTTTTTCATTTAGAGTTGTTAATTATGTCTTTGAGCTTTCCTTTACCTACTTTGAATATGACAGAACCTACATTATCGTTATTTTAGATACACATGTCATAACTAACACTGTAATGTACACTTTTCAAAAGCCCTCAAACCAATACCTGTTGATAGAAGGCTCTATATGATGCCATTAATATATCATATCCCTGAAGAAAAATAATCAACTTGATGAGTTGTTAAAATAAATAAGGATAGCAAGTTTACGAGCTCAAATTAAAGTCAGAGCCACAAGAACCACAACTGCATCAGACAAAATATGTTTATTTGTTCTACAAATTCAATAATTTCTTAAACCTACAGAGAAATTCTATTTACTGCAAACTATGTTCTCAAACACAAGCCACATTCACTACAAACTATCAGGAATTAAAGTTCAGTTCACCAAAAAAGGCAAAACTATGCAATGATTCTCGAAAATATTACAACAGTAGATCTAAATAGAAACACTAAGTACACATTTGAGTTATCGATTTAGCGGTGAACACACCAAATTGAACAATTGCTAATGAAAGTGAGTCAATCGATCGAGCGGAGAAATAAAAAAGGAGAATAAATACCTGTAAGCGAATGAGCCAAGCGTTGTCTACGGTTCGGACCAGCCTCTTGACGAAACCCTAGGCCACTCCTGCTACGTTTGCTCTTCTGCTCGCTTCCTTTCCGCCACGCCTTCCGACCGGTTCGTCTCTCCTTCTCAATCGCTCCGTTTTTCCTCTTCGCACGAGAGATCCGACCCAATAGCGGCAACATCAGGGCGTCCCGGGCATGAAACGGGATTTCACACCATCTCCAGCGCGACCGTTAGTGCCAACACTGCTACTACCGGAACTGCTAACCGCACGAGCATTTTTAATGGCTTCGAGAGCGGAGAGGGAGGAAATGAGGAGGCAGAGAGCGAAGAGGAGGAAGATGGGAAGAGGAAATTATGAGCGGCTAGGGTTTATTCCGATAATAATAAGCATGATTTTGGTCTAGTTTTTGCCTAGAAGTTTTCGCAACTTGTTAAAAAAAATTAGAGAAATTATACAGCAACGACATTTTTTGTTACTTTACTTTTGTAATTGTTTTTGCAACGACAATTTTTTTGCCTTAGTTGAATAATTTTTATTGCAACGACTGTGTTGTTGCAAAAAGTATAGATCAAATTTCACAATTTACCCGCCCAAATTTCGGAAGGAGGGAGAAGAAATTTATATGTATTGCAACAAGTATAACAACGTTAAATACAAGTCGTTGCTAATAGAATCTTTTGCAACGACAAAATTCTAGTCGTTGCTAAAAGTCGTTTCAATAAATAGATTTTCTTGTAGTGTTCGATGTGAGAAAGAGATGAATTACTGTGAATGAAAGAAGATGAGAGAAAGGTATGCTCTTGCAATTGAGTTCAGCGGGGGAATGAATAGCCCTACGGCAACAACCACCCTCTCCACCGCCTCCAAAGCAGCTGCTTCTTCTTCCGTCGACGGTTTCCTGAGGTGGAAGCGACTATACTCGCAGAGATGACGACAATGATGGTGCTCCAGTGCGACTTCGATCATCTTGCAGAGGTCACTTCAGACGGAGGTGGCGGCTTGTTGAGCGGTTTCTGCTACCATTGCTGGAGAGGGAGAAGAGAGGCAGAGGAGAATTGGAGAGACAAACTGGGTAGGGTTTAGAAAATTTGGGGGCAGCAGAAGGAAAAGGATAGGTAGGTAACTCGGTCAAAACCTAAGTTTAAAGGATGAGAAGCCCGAACGCCCAATTTTTTAATGACTTGACCCGTTCGGGCCCGGTACAGTTTACCATTACTCAGCAAACCCATGAACTATTATATAGATATAGATTTGTAATATTAATACTACAAGTTACAATCGAATTTGGGCTCAAATATCTATATCTATAGACTATTAATTATTTTAATAATTTTTTAAAAAATAATTATTTAAGTAATAAGGTGTATCTTATTGACATATTTGTAATATTAATACTACAAGTGATGATCGAACTTGAATCTACCTCATTATTTATTAGAAAAACAGTTTTCTTTTATTTTTGTCCCGAATATTTATTGAATTAATTACTTAAATAATTTTGAATAAAATAATAATTATTTAAATAATCACATGTGTAAGCTTTTTTAATATTTATAAAATATTTTGAAAAACTTTTTTTATATACGACGTTCAAGGTTGTACTTTGTGGTCTACCTCTTTTGTCACATAATAGAACCTTCAAATCATCCTTACTCGTAACTCTGGATAAGCCAACATATGGCCATGAGCATAAACTAGTCTTGGTAGAAACAAACCTACCTGAAATTGTAGTTGAAATTGTGAGAGAAAGCAATGCTTTAATAATTGTATTTATAGGTTGATTTCATATCAGTTTAAAAAATATTTTCAGATAGCACATCTAATAAATTGATATGGTGACAAGATAGGATTCTAACGAATTGTCGACAAGATAAGGATAAAATCTTGCATATAGCACATCTAACAACCAATCTTGCATAATAGTTTTACATATTTTTGATTCAAAATAGTTATGCAAGATGAATAAAATCTTGCATAATAGTTAACGTACAAATTGCCGGAATTAGTATAATAATAATTTGATAACATAATTTGATAAAATAATTTGATATAATAATTTGATACGTACAAAAGGCTAGTTGCTAAAACATTATGTATAAGGAAAAAACTATTTGATCATCTTTATTTGGAGTAGTGTACGTATAACAAGGAGTTGGTTGGCTGATTTTTTGTTGATGAGAATCCAAACAAACTCCATAAAGATATTGATAAATAAATTAGTTTGATAAATCTACTTATAAAAATGAATTTGTGTGAAATAAAAATTCAAAAAAAAATCAACCAATCATTGTTTTAATATTAGTCAGGTGGAACAATTGAGGAAAACAGACTTAAAATGAGTAACGGCGCGAAAATCGAGTAAAACAGACTTAAAACGAGCAACGGCGCAAAAATCGAGTAAAACGGACTTAAAACATGTAATGGCGCAAAAATCAAGGAAAACGGACTTAGAACGAGTATTGGCGCGAAAATCGAGTAAATGGATTTCAAACGAGTAATGGTGCGCAAATCGAGGAAAACATACTTAAAACGAGGAATGGCGCGAAAATCGAGTAAAACCGACTAATGGCGCGGAAATCGAGTAAAACGAACTTAAAACGAGAAATGACGCGAAAATCGAGTAAAACAGACTTAAAACGAGAAGGGGTATTTAGCAAAAAAAGGAGAGAGATGATGGAAGGGGATATTTAGCAATAAACTTCAAAAATGATGTGATAAGTGTATAGTTTAAGTCCAATTCGTTTAAACGCCTTAAAACGATAAAAATCAAAATTTCAAAATTGTAACATGACACCAAATAAGTCCCATAGTCGTTTTCATTTGTCGGAATCGGAAAATAATCATCGAAAACGTCAACGGGCCTAATAAGGCCTAATGAAAATTTAATGAGGCCCAATTATCAAAAAACGACATAAAACGGCTTCATAAGACTTCAAAACGCAAAAAACTTGAAATGTAAAAGTAGTATTTGAGCATTATCAATATGAAGTTTTCGTTTTTATAATAAATTAACAAAATTAACACTTGGAAATATCTAAACGAACACTTTCACTTAATAACGAGTTAATCTCAAGTATATAAGTCGTATTGTTATACTTATATATGTGTGATATCACTTCGTTACTCAAAAAAAGTTTATATAAAACTTTCATTCAATGTTATGAAATACTCAAATAATCCTAAATAACGACATTTCCCATCTTCGTACTGTGTATGTCGTTTGATTAATCACATATGTATGAATATTTCATTAAAATTTTCATTAAATATTGAGTAATCAAACAATAACGACAGTACGAAGATATGAAATGTCGTTATTTAGGATTATTTGAGTATTTCATAACATTTAATGAAAGTTTTATTTAAACTTTTTTTGAGTAACGAAGTGATATCACACATATATGAGTAAAACTATATGACTTGTATAATTGAGATTAACTCGTTACTAGGTGAAAGTGTTCGTTTAGATATTTCGAAGTGTTCATTTTGTTATTTTCTTATAAAACGAAAGCGTCATATTGGTAATGCTCAAATACTACTTTTACATTTCAAGTTTTTTGCGATTTAAGGTCTTATTAAGCCGTTTTATGTCGTTTTTTGATAATGGGCCTCTTTAATTTTCTATTCGGCCTTATTAGGCCCGTTGACGTTTTCGATGATTTTTTTTCGATTCCGACAAATGAAAACGACTATGGGCTTTATTTGCTATCATGTTACAATTTTTAAATTTTGATTTTTATCGTTTTAAGGCGTTTAAAAGAATTGAGCCTGAACTATCCACTTATCACATCCACTATCCACATTCACTATCCACTATCCACTATCCACATTCACTATCCACTATCCAAACCCTATACCCTAAACCTTATCCACATTTTTCTCGATTTTCGCGCCATTAGTCGTTCTAAGTCGGTTTTACTCGATTTTCGCGCCATTTCCCGTTTTACTCGATTATCCCGCCAACTCATTTTAAGTCCATTTTACTCGATTTTTGCGTCGTTACTTGTTTTAAGTCTGTTTTACTCGATTTTCGCGCCAACTCATTTTAAGTCTGTTTTACTCGATTTTCGCGTCGTTACCCGTTTTAAGTCCATTTTTCTCGATTTTCGCGCCATTAGTCGTTCTAAATCGGTTTTTCTCGATTTTCACGACATTACTTGTTTTAAGTCGGTTTTTCTCGATTTACACACCGTTTCGAGCCCGATTTCTGGTGAGAGAGACTTTATTTGGACTTTATCTTAATAAGACTAAGTTTTATATTTTTCAAACATAATTAACCATCAATGGTGTTGGTATATTTAATCCAAGTTTGTGTTGGAATTTTTTAAACATATATTTTTCAAACATAAGTTATCAATTGTCATATATTGTATAAATTTTGTAGTTTTTGTTGAAATATATTTGGTTTTATATTGAATAAGAATTTATTTTATCAATATATATTATTTAAATAACAATATTAGAAATACAAAGAAAATATTTTGGGAATGATATGGATTATCATAGTTTTTTATCTTAAAATATATTATAAATATTAAAAAAGCTTACACACCTGATTATTTGAATAATTTTTTTTCTCAAAATTATTAAAGTAATTAAATCAATAAATATGTGGGACAAAAATAAAAAAACTATTTTTCTAATAAAAAATGAGGTAGATTCAAGTTCGATCATCACTTGTAGTATTAATATTATAAATAATATCAATAAGATACACGTTATTATTTAAATAATTATTTTTTTCTCGAAATTATTAAAATAATTAATTCCTATAGATATATGAGACCAAGATAAAAAAAAACTGTTATTCTAATAAAATAGTGAGGTGAACCCAAATTCGATTGTAACTTGAACTATTAATATTACAAATATATCAATATGATTCATTAGTCTAGTGGTTTCACTTCATTACATGTCCATGATGTCTCAAGTTTGACTCTCCCCACCTCTCTTTCCATCATTGTTTTACCCAAAAATAAAAAAAGTGAGATGTTAGTGTTGAGATTCGAACTCAAAACCTCAGAGCAATCTATGCAGCTCTTTACCACTAAAGCAAAGAGGCAGATGTGATATATGACCTATTATTGTTATTATATACTAACGTAATTAATTAATTTTAAAAAACAATCGTAATAAAAAAAAATTCAAAAAAAAATGTTGTACGTTGGAAATGGGAATTTTTTTAATTTGTTTTTTTAATTTTTCATTTATTTGGGAAAAAAATTATCATTACGGTACGTTCGAAATGGGCGTACGCCCGTTTCTAGCGTACAAGATGTATTTTGTATTTTTTACAAAATTGTATACATATAAGAAAACTTATACGTATACCAAATTTTTTTGCCTGTCCGCCCGAAACGAGGAATGGGCGTATGAAAATGTAGTGTGGATGGGCGAAAAATGTAGTGCCTATAGTTCCGTCGTTTTTTTATCGTTCCGTTCTCCTCTCTTCGTGTTCTCCTTACCTTCTAGCTCCTTTCTCTAATTCAATTCTATAGCTTTGCTCATCTTCATAGCCTTAATTAATATCAAATTGATGACTTCATCTTCGGCACTGCGTCAACGTCTTCTCCACAACATCGGAAACAAACTCACCGGGGCGGCTTCATCTCCGGTTCGCTTCAGGTGCACCCGCACTCAAGGCTTCAATTCCGGTGGAATCTCGACGGCGGTGTCCCTAGTCGAGCTCTGTTCCAGTGTCTCCTCCTCCCCTCTTGAAGTCTAGTACTTCTACAACCCCTAATTAGGATTTCAATTGAGTTTGAACAGTTAGGGTTTTAATTTGTAAAATTAGGATTTGAATAGAGCAAGTAGGATACTTGCATTATTCTTGGTGAATTAGGCTTAGTGAAGGTATTTGTGATTTTGGTTGGTGAATTCATTTTTGAATCAGGATGTTACACATGTATAATCAATTTTAAATAATTACAATGGATCACCTTGTAACAGGGCTTTGATCTGTATTGCAAGGTTAGCATTTAAATCATTGTCAATGCATAGTATAGCATGAAACATGGATTTTATGCATAGTGATTGCTCACAATAGGTACTAAACTAGTTTACAGAAAATACAAGCATTTGTTCCCTTCAGTCTGTACTCTGTAGTCTTCAGTTTACCGTTGGTAATGTAGTGGATATACAACTAGTACCATAAATTGCTTTCTATGTACTCGAGGTTCCATTAGTCATTCTGAATCAGTAGCTTACTCTTTGAAAGTCATATGCATTGTTTTCCTGTTTTTGAGTTGAGATCATTTATGAAGTTACAACATCAGAAAAAATGGCTCCTGGCGGGTCTGCAGCTTAATCTCTGCACCCAGTTTCATTAAAATATATAATTTGTATTTTGAATATATAACTAGAATCTTTGCATAACTTTTTGTGAGAAAGTTATTAAAAGCCTATTAGCTCAAAAGGAAGAGCAATGTTTTCGTTGCACATGATGTGGGTTCGAATCCCACGTAGGCTGATCAATGGCAACATTTTGCAAACATGAAGGCTTAAAAATGCTGGAGTTAAAAAAAATGCAGATAAGATATTGATCTTTTCTAAACTGAGTGCTAAGATTACCATAATAATGTTGGAGTCTACGTGGGATTCGAACCCACATCATGTGTAATTACACATTGCTCTCCATTTGAGCTAATAGACTCATTTAAATCATATACAACTATCAACTTAAATATAAAAACTGGAGAACACTAACTGCACAATACAAACTGCAGTATTAATATAAAGAATTAAGTTACTATATGCTCTTACAGATGCATTAGGGATGTTTCTAGTTGGAGACGGTGGAGGAGATCAAAGCCACTTATTGCATGATTGTTGGAATAGGAACCTATGGAACTGTGGTTCCCTAATAGGTTCCTTTCCTCTGGTCTCTTTGTTTTGACGATGACAACACTTGGATATACTATGGTACTGCTTACCTTGCTATTTCAGTTAGAAAGATAGAAGATTTGAAGACTGATAAAGCCACAAGGGAAGTCCGAAGGAACTGTGTGTTACACCCGAGTTACTCCTAACCCTAGCGTGGGCGGCGAGCCGAGAAGATTTGAAGAAGATCTTTTCCATGTTAGGATATTGTTAGAGTTGTTGTAATTCGGTCATGTAATTTATGGTAACTAGTGAGTTAATTACAGTTAACTTGCACAGCATAGGATCGATCGTATATTAGGATATTAGTATGACATATAATATATTTCCCAGAATATCTTTATACGTCGAACTAATTCCCTATTTATATGATTGCCTCTATGTTCTTAGGGTTTATGCATTTTGACTGAGTTTGAAGTGTATCAGCCTAAGAAGAAGAAGAAGTGTGTTCTTGCATACAAGAACATCAAGTAACTTCACTGGTATTATCATCTGAGAGTTTCTGATAGGAACTAGGTTAGTACTTAGCAATAAGTGTGTAATCTCGTTCGTCTCTAAACTCACTGATTGAATATACAAGTAGACCTTTCAAATCCTCGAAAGAGGGGTGATTTTCATCCTAAGATAACTAATTGGTTATCCAGGGTTTCCACCTAAAGTAATTGTGTTGATAATCTGTTACTTTACTTTCGTTGTGCCTAGGAACTGGACAACTCTTTGTCACAGTTCCCTTGATACTAACATACAGATCCTACAATTGGTATCAGAGCAAGTGCTCTAGATTGTGTGTTACTTGCAGGTTGTCAACATGTCTCGTCCAAACGAACAAGAATTAGGTATCTCTACGAACAAGCCATACCTATTGAAACCTGGTCAATTCCAATGGTGGAAGGAACAAATGATTGGATTCTTCCAAACCAATGACATGTTATGTTGGAAAATAGTTGAGCATGGAAACTTCGAAGTTCCCCTGGATCCAGCCAACAAAAAGACTGAGCTTGATTTCAAACGCTGGACCACTGAACATTTCTCCCAACAAGAGAAAAATGCCAAAGCTAGACAATACATCCTGAATGCTCTTACTAAATCTGATCAAGACAAAGTCATGGGAATTGATAACGCTAAGGATATGTGGAAAGCACTTGAGACTTTCAACTTGGGAAGTGAAGATCTCCAAAACAGCAGAAAGTTTGATCTTCAAGGTGAATTTCACAGGTTCAAGATGCTGGAAACAGAGAATATATTTGCATATCATGGTCGATTAGAGATCCTGTGCAACAAGCTTCGCGCATGTGGAGTCAAACTTGAAGAATGGTCAAAATCACTGGTTTTTATCAATGGACTGAACTCAAAATTTGTTGTTACTCAAGATATCATGCTTCAGACCCCTACCATTAGGGAACTCCCTTTAGAAGAACTCGTTGGGCAAGCTCAACGTCATGAAGACAAGATGAAGGGAAATGAGAAAAGTTCCACTGAAGCTGGAATTGCTCTTACCATTACCAAAGTCATGGAAGGACTCACCACTGGTGCTGATTCTGAAAATGATGATGATGATGATGAGATGATTGCACTGCTCACTAGCACCGTGAGAAAATTTCATAAAGGAAAGTTCCCCAGAAATGAAATTCGTAAGGAGAAAAGGGAACTGAGATATCAATGTGATCAACCAGGGCATCGTGCTAGAGACTGTCCCAAAAATGAAGACAAGACCAAAGAGGAAGAGGTTCCCAAGAAAAGGGCTCTTGTTGCTACCACCACTTGGGGTGACAGCGACTCTGATAGGGAACTGGACCTAAACCCATCTAAGGTATGCTTCATGTCCGTCTCTGAGCAAAATGCCTTATATATGGGGAGACAGTGACTCTGAGGAAGACTCTTCCAAAGTCTGCCTAATGGCTCAATCTGAAAATGAGTCACCAAAAGCTTAGGAATCATCCTTTACTGAACTCTCAGAAACTCTTCTCAAATATGATAAGAAACAATTGATTAAATTTATCAAATCTATGAGTAAAGAAAATAGCAACCTCTTGGAAAAAGTTGCTGAAAGTGAAGAAGAAAACTCTATTTTGTCTGAAGAGAGTGAGGCTTGGTGCAAGAAATATGAAAATGCCAACAAAATCACTAAATGTCCCACATGTGACTTGCATGAAAAATTAAATCTAGGAAACAGTTCCTCTTCTCATAACTCGGAATCTACCTTGCAAATTATCATTGAGAAACTTGATTGTCTTACTGAATGCATCCATGAGAAAACTGTTAACCAGACTGTCTTTGTTAAACCTAGTAGAGGTCTAGGGTATAACCCTTATGACGAGTCAAAACTCCCTTGTGATTCTCACTCCAACCTTGATGAACTCACCAAAACTCTTGAGGCCAAAAATGAAAGACTTGACCTTGCTCTTCAAACCTCTAATAGTAAGAATGAGTTCCTAGAACAGAAAATCAAGGTCATGGAAAATTCTCCCACTCAAGAAACACCTTGTGCCCCTTTCTTCAGTCCTCACATTCATGATATGTATAGAAACATGGTCAGGGGTAAACCTAGAAGCTCTCCCAGGAAAAAGGTTGACTTAGGTAAAAAGAAATCCCATTACAAGACTCAGGATAAGTATCAATGGATTCCCGCAAATCGTGTCTGCTGGCATTATGGGAACCAAGGACATCTTATTTATGACTGTGAGAAAAAGAGGAAACAAGAAGAAAAAGCCTATAGAAAATTCAAAAATGGACACACTCAAATCAATGACATCAACGACCCTCAATACTATGAAACGGTCAATGAATCAAAGTCCAAAGTTCAGAATGTCATCAAAAAAATCCCACAAAGGAACTTGAACACTAACTTACACAGAAAAGCTTGGTTGGCCTGGGTTCGTAAGAATTAATCTTCCCTTGCAGGCTGAAGTGAAGAATGATGCTAAATGGTACACAGACAGTGGCGCGTCTTGCCATATGACAGGTAATAAAGAGCAACTTCATTCACTTCAGAGATACAACGGAGGAAAGATTTCCTTCGGTGACAAAAAGAACGGTGCAATCTTGGGAACTGGCACCGTAGACCTCTCAGAAAACATTAAGGTAAGTGATGTTCATTTCGTAGATAATCTTGGTTTTGATCTAATAAGTGTGTCACAGCTGTGTGACCAAGGAGGGAACAATGTCCTATTTACTCCCTCAGAGTGCTTTGTGATTCACCCTGAATCCCAGAAAACTCTCCTGAAAGGTAAGAGGTTCAATAATGTGTACATTGTGGACCATGACTACTCTCCTCAAGAAAAACTTTGCCTTGCCACCATGATGAACAAATCCACCCTGTGGCATCAACGACTTGGTCATGCAAGTCTTAATCTCATTCACAAACTCCAGAGAAAGGAACTTGTCCATGGTCTACCCTCCATAAAGGTAGATGAAACTGAATTCTGCTCAGAATGTGTTAGAGGTAAACAGATACGTAGTTCTTTTAAACCAAAAACTTTCATAAGCACCTCTAAACCTTTGGAACTTATACACATGGATCTCTGTGGTCCCATGCGTACTCAAAGTATCGGAGGTAATAGATACATTCTTGTGATTGTTGATGATTTCTCGAGATACACATGGACTATCTTCATAAAATCTAAAGACGTAGTGTTTGACCGATTTTGTAAAATAGTTCCCACTCTTGAAATGTCTCTGGGAAACAAAATTAAAGCAATTCGTTCCGATCATGGAACCGAATTCCAGAATGCAAATTTCCTAACCTTTTGTAGGGAAAAGGGGATCACTCATAATTTCTCAGCTCCCAAAACTCCTCAACAAAATGGAGTAGTTGAAAGAAAGAATCGAACTCTCGAAGATATGCCTCGCACAATGCTGATTTCCGCCGGTCTCTCTTAAAGGTTCTGGGCGGAGGCTGTCAACACAGCATGTTATATTCTAAACAGAGCCATGCTTCGACCTCAAATTGAGAAGGTTGCATATGAACTTTTTCATGGAAGAGTTCCCAACATTTCCTATCTTAAAGTCTTCGGGTGCAAATGCTTCATTCACAACAACGGGAAATCTCCCATAGGAAAGTTCGATCCAAGAAGTGATGAGGGCATATTTCTAGGATACGTTCCTAGCAGCAAGGCCTTCAAAGTTTACAACACAAGGACTTCAAAATTTGAGGAATCTATTCATGTTGTCTTCAATGAATCTGCCTTTCATGTGTCTTCACAGGTTCCCCACAATGACGAAATCAATGATGATGAAGGAGAGGATCCTTCAGATCCCATCTCCTCTGCAATGTCCGGATTTTCACTAGAACCTACTGGTGTTGATGAAACTCAATCTGAGGAAGTTCAAACTCTCATTCCTGATCCTAGTTCCTTTGCTCAGAATAGTGATGTCCCCATTCCTGATCCTTCCACTGAGGACCCAGCTCCCAACGAGACTAAAGTTCACTCCACTCCTCTGGATGAGCCCTCTTCATTGTCAATTCCTAATGTCAACTACAAGTATAAGGGATCTCATCCAGTTGAGCAGATTATCTCTCCCTTTGATAAGACATGTCCCTCAACTCGCTCCTCATTGAACAACTTTTGTGCCTTCACTGCCTTCTTGTCGGTTCTGGAACCCAAGAACTACAAAGAAGCTCTCAATGATGCCGACTGGGTACATGCCATGCATGAGGAACTTCACCAATTTGAGAGAAACAAGGTATGGCGTCTAGTTCCCCGTCCTTCAGACAGAACCATCATTGGCACGAAGTGGATCTTCAGAAACAAACTTGATGACTCTGGCATGGTCACGAGAAACAAGGCACGACTTGTTGCACAAGGCTATTGTCAACAAGAAGGAATTGACTATGATGAGACCTTTGCCCCTGTTGCTCGAATGGAGGCCATTCGTCTCATGATTGCATTTTCCACTCATAAAGGCTTCAAATTATTTCAAATGGACGTCAAGACTGCGTTCTTAAATGGATTCCTTCAAGAAGAGGTATATGTTAAGCAACCCCCTGGATTTGAGGACAAAAGCAGACCGGATCATGTCTACTTTCTAGACAAAGCCTTATATGGACTCAAGCAAGCCCCTCGAGCTTGGTATGACAGACTAGCTCAGTTCCTGATATCAAATGGATACAGAAGAGGTTTGATTGACAAAACTTTATTTCTTCTTGAGCAAAATGAAGACATCCTGGTTGTTCAGGTGTATGTCGATGATATTATTTTTGGATCAACTAACCTGTCTCTTGTAGAAAAGTTCAAAGATCTCATGAGCAGTGAATTCGAGATCAGTATGATTGGGGAACTGACCTTCTTTCTAGGATTGCAAATAAATCAACTTCCTACAGGAACTCAAATTCGTCAACAAAAATATGTCAAGGAACTCCTCGACAGATTCCAGATGAGCTCCTCAAAACCCTTTGCAACTCCAATCTCTCCCACAACCAAGCTCACTTTAGTTCCCACGGATATCAACGCTAATCAATCTCTCTACAGACAAATGATTGGTTCCCTACTTTACTTGACTGCTAGTCGACCAGACATCATGTACGCCGTATGTCTATGTGCTCGATTTCAAGCAGACCCACGGGTCAAACATCTGGCCGCAGTCAAACGTATCCTTAGATATCTTAAGGGAACTGAAAATTTATGCCTATGGTATCCAAAGAGTGACGACTTTGAAATCTTGTCATACACTGATGCTGACTATGCAGGTTATCTTAAGAACAGGAAGAGCACCTCGGGAATGGCTCAGTTCCATGGCCCTTGCCTTGTGTCATGGGCATCCAAGAAGCAATCCTCCATCTCCTTATCTACCACCGAGTCAGAATACATTGCCGCCGCTGCCTGCTGTGCAAATCTCCTATGGCTCAAGCAACAACTCGCCGATTTCGGTAAGTCCTATGGTCCCTAAAAGATTCTTTGTGATAACACTAGTACCATTAGTATTTCTATGAATCTTGTGTTTCACTCTAAGTCTAAACACATTGACATAAGGCACCACTTTCTTAGAGATAATGTGGAGAAGGGTATTATTCTCATGGAACATTGTCGTACTGAAGATCAAATAGCTGACATCTTTACTAAAGCCCTAAATAGAGAACCCTTTGAATACTTTCGATTACTTCTGGGCATGATCGCTATTGATTAGAGGTTCTGAGTTCCCTGGTATATTTCCCTGTCTTGACTAGAAAATGATTGATTGATTTTTATAGTTCCATGCTTGCTTACATGTTCCTTGATTCTATAGTCATAGTCTTGTAAAATGTGTTATTTTCTTTGTGACGTGCATAATGTACGGACTCGTCTTTCTTTCATGAAAAATTGACAAAATCGTACTTCTTTGATCACAAAATAATCAATCGGATCTATTTTAACCCGCAATATAATCCAAAATGAAGATTGATTATAAACCCTCCCCAGCCTGACTTACATAAAATGTTCCTATGATCTTCTTTAATATTTAGCACCACTCTGGAACATGTTTATGTTTGTGTCATATTGCCCTCCCTGATTTGTTGTGTTTGGATGTGTACTCTTGTTCATTTTTTATTACCTATCACATATAAGCATCCAAACCCCTCCCTGCCAACTATTGAGAAGGAACCAGGTACAGGAACTCCCAAACCCTCTCTGACGTTGTGCTTTTTCCTCCTCGGAAACACGCTAGCCGCCTGACACACTCAATATTCTGCTTAGTTCCGTGTGCCGATAGATTGCAGGGTAATGTTGAGAAATTTTGTGGTGTTTATTGATGGAAATTTTTGAACGTTGTGGCTGTTATGATTTTGGAAATTTCACCGAGGTTCAAGGGATTTTGTAACCGTTTGGGTAAGCGGTGATTGGGGAAAAGATCTCACTCTTCCCATTCTTACTCCCCCCTCCCCGACCATGAGTGATCACTCCATTCACTCTCCCGCTCAGTCACAACAACACTCCTCCCCCCACTCTCCAGAAAACCCAGCCAACCCCTCCCTCCCAGAACCAGAGAGCGTTGGAAACACTTTTCTTAAGCGCCTCCGGGATGAGGCCGACGACGACGAGCCCCACATCACCAAGACCACCACTCACGGTGGTCGACAGGACAAAAAGCCTAAACCAAACACCGTCGCCGCCAGAACCCGATCGGCCAAGCCCGCCATCTCCTCCTCCAGCTCCCTTGCCACTGCCTCCACCTCTGTCAAGCCCAAATTCGCAGAACGGCGAATCCTTGGTCCTCTCTTTGTGGACCCCGAGCTCTGGAACTCGGATCTGAGCGAGGTTGACACTTTTCGCTCACTGTTGGCTTCCCAAGGATGGGAATCCCTGTTCACGGCCACTCAGAGCGTCAACGAAGAGGTCATTCGCTCCTTCTACTCTTCCATGTCCTTCGTATCTGTTTTAGAAACCCAGGATCCTCAAGATATTGTGGTCACCATCAAGGGAAAGATGTACAAGATAACAACGGAGATGATCTCCTCGGTTCTTGGCGTTCCAATAGGGTCTGGTTTCTTTGCCATCCAAAAGAAGCATTGGCCCACAAAGAAGAGCGACTACGCCAAGACCGTCTTCGGGAAACCAGATCTGAAGGAACTCAATACCAGGTTCCTCTCTCTGTCTATGAAACTGCTTCACACTTTCCTAATCAACAACGTCATTCCTCGCCAAGAGGAGGAGTACTGTTTTGATCGCGGATGTTGTCTTCATGGCCAAGATCCTATCCGGGGAAGTGCTTGACCTGCCCAAAATTGTTATGCACCATATGCAGGCTTGCCACAGCCACCCATCTCATTCTCTGCCGTTTCCCACTCTCATCAAGGCTCTTCTGGAGAGACTTGACATTTATCCGGCAGATGAGGAGGAAACACCGTTCTCCCACAAGATGGATGGCAACTACATCAACAGTCTCAAGGTGGAGGAAACAACCACCAAGAAGTCCAGCCCAATTCATCATATACCTGCTCGACCAATTCCTGCAGATGATTCTGAGTCGACTTCCTCTGAGATTGTTGAGGAACTGAGAGAAATTTCGGTTGTTGTTCGTACCCTCAACTCTGCTTTCATCAAGCTCGTCGACGTTCTCGCTGCACAGAGAGGATAGGGTCTCTCTACCAGTTCCTTCGATGTAGTTGGCATAGCATTCCCCTAGGGTTCCCCAGCTCATCAATCCTTGTGTTCTCTTGTTGTCTCTCTGCTTCATGATTTCTGTTTATTTTTTGTGTTTTGCTTGTATGAGTCGCGATTGTCTTTGGGCTCATGATGAATGATAACAGTATTTTCTTGCTCTATGCCTTGTGAGTCTTGTCTTTCATGCTTTGCATCTTGGTTCATCTTATTATCTTCATATCTTTTCGATGATGTCAAAAGGGGGAATATACTCTGAAATCTTGGAACCAATGGGACTGGCATTGTGTTTAGGGGGAACTCGTTAGACATCTCAAAAGTTAAGGGGGAACTAATTACAGCTTTTTGATAAAAGTATCTTTGTCCTAAGATTTGTACTCGTCTGCCTATTGTTCTGTGGTTATACTAATATGAGTTTGTCATCATCAAAAAGGGGGAAATTGTTGGAATAGGAACCTATGGAACTGTGGTTCCCTAATAGGTTCCTTTCCTCTGGTCTCTTTGTTTTGACGATGACAACACTTGGATATACTATGGTACTGCTTACCTTGCTATTTCAGTTAAAAGGATAGAAGATTTGAAGACTGATAAAGCCACAAGGAAAGTCCGAAGGAACTGTGTGTTACACCCGAGTTACTCCTAACCCTAGCGTGGGCGGCGAGCCGAGAAGATTTGAAGAAGATCTTTTCCTTGTTAGGATATTGTTAGAGTTGTTGTAATTCGGTCATGTAATTTATGGTAACTAGTGAGTTAATTCAAGTTAACTTGCACAGCATAGGATCGATCGTATATTAGGATATTAGTACGACATATAATATATTTCCCATAATATCTTTATACGTCGAACTAATTCCCTATTTATATGATCACCTCTATGTTCTTAGGGTTTATGCATTTTGACTGAGTTTGAAGTGTATCGGCCTAAGAAGAAGAAGAAGAAGAGTGTTCTTGCATACAAGAACATCAAGTAAGTTCACTGGTATTATCATCTGAGAGTTTCTGATAGGAACTAGGTTAGTACTTAGCAATAAGTTTGTAATCTTGTTCGTCTCTAAACTCACTGATTGAATATACAAGTAGACCTTTCAAATCCTCGAAAGAGGGGTGGTTTTCATACTAAGATAACTAATTGGTTATCCAGGGTTTCCACCTAAAGTAATTGTGTTGATAATCTGTTACTTTACTTCCGCTGTGCCTAGGAACTGGACAACTCTATGTCACAGTTCCCTTGGTACTAACATACAGATCCTACAATGATGATGATGAAGAGCAAAAAGGACTAGAAGAAATTTTTAGGCAACATTCTTATGTGAAAGAATCATAATCATACATACTAGAGGAGAAGATTATGGACCTCTGCAGTGAAATTCAAATGTATAGGAGAGACAAGGATGAAATAGCCTTGTACATTCAAGGAAGAAATTTTTAGGCAACATTCTGATGGACCTCTTCTATTTGAGTAATCGATTCATAATTAAATAGCCTTGTATATCCAATTTAGCAAGCACGAATAAGTTTTCTATCAAATGAATCAATTCATAACATAAATAGGATAGAGTGGGTAAAGTTCATTCTTTGGATAGAGTGGGTAAAGTTCATTCTTAGCAATTTGAAGACCACACAATCCAAAAAAAATCACTAAATCCCTAAATTGAAGCCTTGAATTCCCTAACCTAAATGAAGTCTAAAATTAGTTGTAGATTTATACCACTTCAAGATTGGAGGAGAATCAACAATCGTGGTCTTCATCTCAGATGAAGCCTTGCTTTAATAGTGGAGGAGAAGAAACTTCCGATGGTCGCCAAGTGAAGGGCTCGACGCCGTCATGGATTGATGGCATGTGCGGGCGTTGCGAAGCGGATGGTGAATTTTTAGCTTGAACCCTGCTGGCGGACTAGATCGAGAAGGGATGAAGAGAAGGATGGAGCCCAGGAGTCGAACGAAGATGATAAATGGAATGGAACCAGGCGTCGGTCGAAGGAAGGGAGAAGAGAACAATATGTGTTTTCTTTTTTATTTTCTTTTTTTAATCAAAACAAACGGAACTGTAAGTATATCAAACGGAAGGGCATGTGGCGGAGAAAAACTAAACCTGAAGGACACCATGCGAAATAGGTTAAAATGTGGTACACCTCGCGAATTTAGCCTCACCTCAGGGGTACCAGGCGAAAAAACCGTTAAAAAAATATTTTAATCTAACAAGTCATAGATTAAAACATCACCTTAGCCTTCAGAAGAAGCTTCGCCCTCTTTATCAGGGTTGATATGGTGTGAAAAATCCATTTGAAAGCACGTCAACGGACTGTAATTTCCCCGTCTGGGGCATCGTGAATTGTGAATCGTCGAAACGAGAAGTGAGAAAGGAGTTGGAGCAACAAATCGTAATAGTGAGAGAAAGGAGTTGGATGAGGGTTAATTAAAGGGAGGGGAGGGAAAGTTAAATAGGATAGAGAAAGGAAAGGAAATGAATAAGGAAGAAATTTAAATGAATGTTGTTTGGATAGGATGGAAAGGAAAAGAAAGGATTTTTAAAAATTATAAAGTGAATTTAAAGCGTTGTGTTTGACTAGGATGGAAAAGAAAGGAAAGAAGATAAAAATACAAATGAATCCCTTTAAATTCCACCTAAATTGAGGGAGTGACAGAACCCTTCAATCCCCTCCAAATTCCCTTTAAATTATCCTCTCTTTTCTCCTCCCTAACTCCTAAATCCCTCCTAATAATTTAGCCAAACATCATCATCAATATACCTCCCCTTCCCTTCCCTTCTAATTACCCTTTCCAAACAGAGCCTAGGAAGTTGGAGGTGGAGGGATGAGGAAGGATTATTAGAGGTTGTACATAGGGACTTAGGGAGGAGCGGGAGCCGATTCGAATTTGCAGAATTAAGGTTTAGGAATTGGGATTGAGGTACTTAAAAATGGATGTGGCTATTTCCACTACATTTTGTAACTTTTGGCACTACATTTGTGTACGTTGAAAGCCAACGTACGTTGGAACCCAACGTACACGCAAAACCAAAAAAATCATACGTGAAGCGAAATACGGAATACATGAAGCGAAATAAAAAATACATAAATTGTACACGTTAGGTTTCAACGTACGTTGGGTCTCAACGTACAGATATAATTTGAAAAAGTAGCCGTTAAAAAATAGTCGTTGGGAAAAAATAGTTGTTGGGAAAATTTTAGCATGTATGTTGGAACCCCAACGTACGTTGGTTTCCGACGTACAGTCTAAAATTTTCCCCAAAAAAGAGCCGTTGGGAGATTTTACACTGTACGTTGGAAACCAACGTACATTGGGTTCCAACGTACAGGCTAAAATTCCCCCAACAGCTCTTTGGGAGAATATGACCGTTGGAAAAAGCCTATTTATACCCCCAACTTTGTTGTGTTTTTCATTGGAGTCATCCGAAAATGTAAAATAATAGAGTTACAAACTTGAGTGATGGTGGGGAGATTGAATATGTGACGGAGATTGAATATGCGAGCGGCGAAGAGAACGAGTATTTGGGTGGCGACGATGCTGAAGGCGACGACGGAAATGTCGATGCGATGTGGGACGATAGCGACGAAGAAGAAGGAGACTTCGACGCCGGTGATTTTTCGATTAGTGATTTATTCTGTATTAGTTGTTTTCTCTCTATTTAGGTGCATATAAATTCGTAGAATTGGTAGTTGTGATTCATGTGGATTAATAAGATATAGATGCGATTATTTTTGTAATTTGGATTAATTGGGGTTAGCCAAAATTAATTATAGGGTTTGGATTACTCGGATGCGTTTGAATCCGAAGAAACGTTTCCTACTAAGGAACATTTGAGGCATTGGGTTCAGAGTACTGGTAGAGAGCTTATGATGGGATTAGTGACTAGTCATAGTAATATACGTCAGATGAACATTATGTGTGAGCATTCTGGAGTGTATAGATTACAGAAAAAGAAAGTGGAATTAGAAGATGGAACGGTGGTTGTTCAGACACAGCGGAAGACTAGGGATATGAGGACGAACTGTAAATTTGAGGTCAGAGGTTATAAGTTCAAGGATAGGAATGCCAGAGATGGATGGTATTTGAAGGTAAAGCACGGACAACACAATCATAAGATTTGCACTAGCTTCATTGGTCATCCGTACATGGGTCGAATGACGCCGGATGAGGTGACCTTGGTGACGTCGTTGGCGAATGTATTCACTCCGTCGTCTGGTATTAGTCTTGAGTTGAAAAAGAATTTTCTTGGGAATGTAACATCCACAAAACAAATCGCATACTTTATTCAGAAGTTGCATTTTGAGGATCGTGGGGATTTGAGTGTTACACAGTGGACCTTGAAGTTTCTGAAGGAGCGCAGCTATGTAGTGCATCCCCTTTGCAGGAAGAAATCACATGAGGTGGACATCTTGTTCTTTGCCCATCAAGACTCGTTGCACTTGTTGAAGATGTTTCCGTACGTCGTAGTTATCGACGCCACCTACAAGACGAATAGGTATATAATAGCGTACGTATGTCTTATTGTTTAATGTCCCATTACGTCCTTTTATATCTATATTATTCAAGTATAAGATGCCTCTTGTGGAGATTGTCGGGTTCGCCTGCACGCATAAGACATTCAACATTGCGTATGCATTCACGCGTAAGGAGGAAACAATGCACTACTTGTGGATAATTCAGAGGCTTAAAAAGTTGTTTGAGGATGCTGGAGTAATGCCGACTGCAATAATGACCGATCAAGAACTAGCTCTCATCACTGCAATCAAGATAGTGTTCAAAGATCTTCCAGTTAAACACCTCTTGTGTTGGGTTCATATCAAGCACAACATCGAGGTAAATGCTACCATAATTTTGAAAAACAAGGAATCGGTGAAAATGTTGTGCGGGCAAGTATGGAGACTTTTTCTACCAAGAACGGAGGAAAAATACGAGGAGAGGCTGGTACGGTTGAGAACCTCTTGGGGAAGCGGAATCGTTGGATACCTTGATAAGGTCTGGGTTATCCCTTACAAGACAAACATTGTTTGCGCGTGGACGGAACACAATCTTCACTTCTTCACGAGGACCTCAAACATGTATTTTATACAAAAACATTTCACATTTGTTTATTAGTTGATTAGTTAATTGTTGTCTTAAATAAACACGCCTTTGAATGTATAAACCATAGGGTTGAGGGAATGCATAAGGTGTTGAAGAAGATAGTGGGTTCAAGCATAGGCGGTTTCAACCGAATGGTTGTCAGGATTAATGCAGCCATCGAGGGCCAGATTGTGAAGGTGAGGGCCAGCATGGAAGAGGATCGGATCAAGACACCCAGAATTTTCAGAAATATGAATCCACACGCCAAATTGATCTTTCGGCATCTATTCCATAATGTGTCGGATAGAGGGTTGAAGAAGCTGTTTGTGATATAGGAGGATATAAAGGTCAAGAATTTTGAGGTACATTGCGATGATTACTGGATGCGTGAATGCCAGGGCCTACCGTGCATCCACGAGATAGTCCAACATATTATTGAAGAAAAGCCAATCAAGCTGAACGAGATCCACAGATTCTGGAGGCAGCTACAATGGGATAGGATTGAACTTGATAGTGGAGACATAGAGATTGGTGTACCGAAGACCACTCGGGAGTTGAGATTCATTGAGCTCAACGAGAGATGGCAAAGGGGGGAACTTCCGGAAAGTCAGTGGTCTCAAATAGCGGACTTGTACACAATGTTGGAGTATCCGCATCAAACTACTGCAGTGGAGCCGACGGGCATCCAGGATCCCGGCAGACCAAAAGGAGCCATAGGAAAGAAATGGGGAACCGAGAGAGAGAAGAGCGGGTTTGAGTACGCAAGGGAAGAATTAGATAAAAACGATGCGGCAAAGGAGAAGGCGAAGAATAAGGAGGTTAGGGGAAAGGGAAAGGGAAAAGCAAAGGCGACACAGCCTACTTCCACTAAGCCTACTATAATTGGGGAGTTTGAAGTTGTTGGGTGCACTGCGGGAGAGTCATTCGGTTATTCAAGTGGCACTGCTGGAGAGGGGTTCGGATTATCAGGTTGCACTCTTATAGATGAGTTCCCTCAACCAACAATGACGAAATGTGGGGTAGACTTCGGGGTTGACAATGTTGATCTCTTCATGTTTCCATACATTGTAGATGCGAAAGACGTAAGGGCAGATGGACATTGTGGATATCGGTCACTAGCTGTGTTGTTGGGGTTTCACCAACAAGAGTATCCTTGCATTCGCATTGAAGTGGCTTCAGATCTGTTACAGAACAGTGATATCTATAGACAAGTGATGACTAGACTACGCTCGGATTTGGCAAAGAACTTCGAAGCTCTTGTTCAAGAGGTCAACTGTATCAGGTCACCTTGTCTCGAAAAATACTGGATGAGTATGCCCATGATTGGATTAGCATTTGCCACTCGGTTTCAGGTTGGTTGGATATACTTATCCAAATTCCGGTCCTATTTGTGCTTACCGATGAGGGTGTATCAACACAGCTCCAGTCCGGGTTTGAAGATTTATGCAATGGCTCGTGTGGGCTTAGCAAACCACTACATACCAGTATGATTTTCACTAAAGATTTTGTGTTTTCACTCCATTTTCTTAATGCTTAACATAGTATTTATGTTTTAACATTTAGGTGTGTCTTAGAGAAGACTGTCTGGTACCATCTGTACCTGGAGTTTGGCGCATGTTCAAGGATCCTAGTGCGAATGGATTGGATTGTGGGTTCGCGCTGAGGATGCAGCATTGGAAGGACTATCGCATTAGTTATGGTAGTATAGATGTTGATCTCTAGTGAATTCAGATGTGTTGAATGTTTCACCTTTTGTAACTTTAAAGAACTTGTCTTGTATGCTTTTGAGATTGTAGTTGATGACTTCTGTTGTATGTTTGTTCTTCTTTGAATGACTTGTCTTGTATGCTTTTGAGATTGTAGTTTATGACTTCTGTTGTATGGATGTTCTGCTTTTAATGACTTGTCTCCTTTCGACAGAGGTATTGTCTTGTCTGTTATTTTTTAATGTTTTTGATGGGTTAAATGAAACAGATTCTGATAAACTACAAGGGATTACTCGTTAAATTAAAACATACAATCCAGAAACTACAACAGAGTTAGCATAAATTAAAACAGACACTCAAGAAACTTCAACAGACTCAAATTGAAACAGACTCATTAGAAAATAAAACAGACTCACTGATATACACGATTATGTTGTGTATATAGACGGGGTTTTAGCATTGTTTTAGTGGTGTTTTAGGATGCATTTGAGGTGTTATGGAGCATTGGCGAGGAGTGGCTGAAGACGCATTATAGGAGTTCTTGGAGGTGAAGAAACGAAGATGTTGAAGATTCTGGAAGGCAGCGCCCGCCGCCTGCGTCGAAGTCAACCGAATATTTTTCCATGTCGGCCTTATTACGTTTTTATTTTTGCATTTATGTTGATTTCAGTTTTCAGACTTGATTATGGACGTTTTGTTTTAGTATTTAGGGTTAGAGAGAAGGTTGTTTCTTCTCTAACTTCACTTTCATTTTCATCTAGTTTTGACACCATTTCCATAGAGAACTAAGCCACCATTGCTTAGTCCGACCGTTGAAGCTTTCGTATTGAACAAGTTGTGAGTTTTTCATTCCTTATCTATTGCATGGATTTTATCTATTCTCTTGCTTGAATTGCCTATGGTTAATATTGATAGTTTCTAGCTTGCGCAACTAGATATTGTCTCTATGAATCTATTGCAGATTTAGATTGTTATTGGTTGAGCATATCTATTTCAATGTAGCAATTGCATCGAACTAGTATCTGGTTGTGCTAGTCATATGTAGAGAGAATCGATTTACATTCTAGGATAAAAGCTGGTTGTTTTATGCTAGAATTGTATCCTATCATATTCCTATCCTTATTGCTACGGTTAAACTGAATCTTGATAGTTTCATGGTTGTTTAATTAGTTAGTTCTAATAGTGTCTGGTTGTGCTATTAGTTACTTTAGAAAAGGAATTGGAATTTCCATGGCATGAAGTCTTGAATGATTATCTAGGATCAACTTATCAAACGAATAGTGGATACTTGTTTGGCTAAGCTATTTCCCAAATCATATTTACAAACTTCACTTTGTTAGTTATTGCATGCTTAGGATCTAAAACAAACCAAACCCCCCTTTGTTACTTAAGATTGACATAAAGCTCATACTAAAAGGCATAAATCTGTCTCCCTGTGGATTCGACCCTTGCTTACTAAAGACTATAGTTTTGAGTAGGTTTGGATACTTGCATAGTAGTAATTCTTACGACAAATTGTTGTTATCACTCACTCTTGAAATTGAAACTAAACACAGACGTAACAGAGACTAAACAACTTTCAAGACACATAACAACATTACATCCTAATCGGAATCAGAAGCAGGACCACGACCATATTCATTGGGAAAGTTCACTCCAAGGTGGAATTTGGCTGAGTCCATACTCTAAGCCCTATTATAAATTCTCAGTTTAAGCTCCTGGTCAGCGTGTTCCTTCAACAGTTTTGCCATGACTCGGAGATGATGAGGGTCGTATTCTGGCTCAAGATACACGATCCTAAAGTTACAGTCGCATGTAACATACCTTCGGCCATACATATGGGGATTTGTCTTGTCTTTAGTACTGAACACCGTGATTGTTTTTGAGCACCTTCTACTTGGGCAAATAATCTCATTGCCTTCTGCTGGAACTGAGGAGGATGAAGATGAGTATGCCCATGATTGGATTAGCATTTGCCACTCGGTTTCAGGTTGTTTGAATCTGTAATACAAAATAAGAAAACATGTTAGAAACTATCAAGATAGCAAACAAAATCAGTAAAAATGGGAGTTTTAATTAAAATACACAGTAAGAACTTCAAACCTAATTCTTTTACGGCGCAGTGAGAATGAGAGCTGAGTGAGAATGAGGCAATGATTTTATAGACGAGGTTACTAGGGTTTTTCATATTTGGGCCGACAACAACAAAGGCCCAATAATGTTATTCGGCACATGAAACTTAGTCCAGAAGTGACTTACAGCTGTTTGCTAGCTGTAACACACTCAAGGCAAATAAGTGACTTACATCTGTGTGCTAGCTGTATAACACTGAAGCCCAGAAGTGACTTACAAATGTGTAACTTAGCATTGGGCCGATGTACAACACAGGCCCAATAACGTTATTGGGCCTTTACTGTAACTGAAATCGAAAGATTTATCAAAAGAAAAGCATTTCAGTGGCATTGGAAAATGTGGTCACTCGGAAGATTTGATGCTTTAATCGTTATTTCTCGAATAATTACGAGAAATAACGATTAATTCTATTTAATATATTATTTATTAAATCATTTTCTTTTATTCGTTATTTCTCGATTAGCGTGAAAACGTTAATCGAAAAATAACGAATAATTAGAAAAACAATTCAATATTATTTTAATCGTTATTTATTGAATAATTACGAGAAATAACGATTAATTACATTTAATATATTATTTATTAAATCATTTTCTTTTATTCGTTATATCAAAAAATTACAAATAAATAAAAAACAATTCAAAATTATTTAATCGTTATTTCTCGAATAATTACGAGAAATAACTATTAATTCTATTTAATATATTATTTATTAAATCATTTTCTTTTATTCGTTATTTTCTCGATTAGCATGAAACGTTAATCGAAAAATAACGAATAAATAAAAAACAATTCAAAATTATTTTAATCGTTATTTCTCGAATAATTACGAGAAATAACGATTAATTCTATTTAATATATTATTTATTAAATCATTTTCTTTTATTCGTTATTTCTCGATTAGCGTGAAACGTTAATCGAAAAATAACAAATAAATAAAAAATAATTCGAAATTATTAAATTGTTATTTCTCGAATAATTACGAGAAAATAATGATTAATTCTATTTAATATATTATTTATTAAATCATTTTCTTTTATTCTTTATTTTCTCTATTAGCGTGAAACGTTAATAAAAAAATAACGAATAAACAAAAAACAATTCAAAATTATTTAATCGTTATTTCTCGAATAACGTTACACGTTTTACGAGAAATAATGATTAATTCTATTTAATATATTATTTAATAAAACCAGGGGAAAGGGCATTATCTAACGCCAATTTTCATAATTAATATTATTATTTCTATAATTTAACTAATTATAATCAATATTTATACATAATTTAATATTTACTATTATTTATTTAATAAAAAACAATTCCAAATTATTTTAATCGTTATTTCACGAATAACGTTACACGGTTTACGAGAAATAACGATTAATTCTATTTAATATATTTTTTATTAAATCATTTTCTTTTATTCGTTATTTTTCGATTAACGTGTCAATTAAAAAAACAATTCAATATTATTTTAATCGTTATTTCTCGAATAATTACGAGAAATAACGATTAATTCTATTTAATATATTATTTATTAAATCATTTTCTTTTATTCGTTATTTTCTCTATTAGCGTGAAACGTTAATCTAAAAATAACGAATAAATAAAAAACAATTCAAAATTATTTAATCATTATTTCTCGAATAACGTTACATGTTTTACGAGAAATAATGATTAATTCTATTTAATATATTATTTAATAAAACCAGGGGAAAGGGCATTATCTAACGCCAATTTTCGTAATTAATATTATTATTTCTATAATTTAACTAATTATAATCAATATTTATACATAATTTAATATTTACTATTATTTATTTAATAAAAAACAATTCCAAATAATTCTAATCGTTATTTCTCGAATAACATTACACGGTTTACGAGAAATAACGATTAATTCTATTTAATATATTATTTATTAAATCATTTTCTTTTATTCGTTATTTTTCGATTAACATGTCAATTAAAAAAACAATTCAATATTAATTTAATCGTTATTTCTCGAATAATTACGAGAAATAACGATTAATTCTATTTAATATATTATTTATTAAATCATTTTCTTTTATTTGTTATTTCTCGATTAGCGTGAAACGTTAATCAAAAAATAATGAATAATTAAAAAAACAATTCAATATTATTTTAATCGTTATTTCTCGAATAATTACGAGAAATAACGATTAATTCTATTTAACAGTGGGAGACAAGGAACTTTCGCTGCAATCAAATTCGTGGAGGAGATGAAACTCTATCGGTGAATCATCAATCCAACATGTTCTCATGGTCGCCCTACAAATTGAAAGCTTGTAAATACACTCAAATTTCTAGAGATTGTTGTTGGTGATAAAATTTGAGATTTTGAGGGTTTTGGTTGGAGATGCACGCCAAGTGTTTGATAAAGTTCCTGCAAGAGAAAAATTGTACTAAAATGTGCTTGTTCTAAGAGTTGATAAATCCATTCAAATTAGAGATAATGATAGCAGTAATAGTGAGTTTCATCTCCTCCACGAATTTGATGGCTGTTGGACCCGGATAAAACAAGTCCGTTTAAGTAAGCCTGTAAAAACAAGCCTAAAGCCCATTATACTTCTCCTAGGTCACAAATTGGATGATACATAAAAGGGGGTAAATAACTAAAAAGAAGAAAAGAGGAAAGAAGATAAGAAGGAGAAAAGAAGATAAGAAGCGGCAGAGGGGATAAGACCAAGAGAAAAAGAAAAGAAGAAGCAGGGGGGCTGAGAGGAAAAAGAAAAGAAGAAGCAGGGGGGCTGAGAGGAGAAGGAGGAAGGAGGAAGAAGCAAGGGGGCTGAAAACAATCGTTTATATCCAATTACGACAATTGCGACAAACATTTGTTAAGGACGCTAATATCTATTTTCACAAACCTAATTTTTCAATAATCATGCATATCTACTTAAAAGTGTCGTAAATAGTTTCGATCCAATAATTAATTATGCATAAACAATTTCTATTCAATTACGACAATTTCTATTCAATTACGACAATTTCTAATTGCGAGAATTTCTATTCAATTACGAGAGTTACGACAATTTTTAATTGCGAGAATTTCTATTCAATTACGACAATTACGAGAATTTCTATTCAATTACGAGAATTTCTATTCAATTACGAAAATTTCTATTCAATTACGACAGACAATTTGCATGAACAATCATGCATAAATGCCTTTCTATTTAATTACGACAATCCAATTATGTTAAGTGGATTAAGATTGGGTACTTGGTGGACGCCTACGGGTGAAGGAGTCACGTCGGCATCCACAGATTGAGAGGTTGATGATCGAGTCTCCGGTTTTCTAGCGCCACCGACAAATTGTAATTGCTCCGCTTGCCGTCGAGACCGACTACAAATCAGTCTATCCACGTCCTCGGCTTCCTCTTCTGTGTCCTCAAGTGCAAAACCTCCACCCCAACTGCAACCCTGCCAACGCCAGCAACAACACTCCCTCCAACAGACCCAACCCTAATCCCTCGCTGCCACCAACTGGCTCTCTCCTCCCTCACCGCCGACAACAACGGAACCCGACTCCCCTCACCGCCGACAACAACGGAACCCGACTCCCCTCACCTCCGCCAGCAGAATCGGACACCCGTCGTTGCTGTCAGGTACGATTCTGAAACTCCAAATTCTTCACCTCCGACATCGGATTCAATAACCTCCTTCAAATCCATTGCTAAATTCGTGAAATGTGTGTTTGTTGTGTGAATTTTGAGAATTCGAGAGACTTGTAGAGAAATCGTGGGGAAGAAGAAGAAGAAGAGGCAGAAGGAGAAAGTAACCTAATATAAGCGTGCAATGTTGCTAGCTTATATTAGGCGTCCAACTTTTAAAAATAATGGTAGAGATTTCACGCCTACACTAAGCCAGCAAAATTGAACAATAGAAAGAGCTTTTGCGCCTATACTAGGCGAGCAAAATTGTTTACATAAATTCATTCTAGTTATTTTCCCATAAATTGTTTTTCAAAAAAGAAAAATATTGCGCACATATGTTAAGCGTGTCATATATGTGTAATTCCCATAAATGGTCAATTTTTCCGTTTTTACCCCTGGTCGTTGTTGTACCTTACGTTAGGCGTGCTATCTTTGGATGCCTAAGTTAGATGAGCTTCGTGAAAATAGCATATCAAACGCGTGGGATTGTTGGAATAGGGGATCCTTTCTAATTAAAACGATTTTTTTTTCAAAGCATCAATATACTGCGAAAATATCCTCACAAAAATGAATCCAACGCCCCACTTTACAGTATCGATGATACTTAAAAGTCGTAACAAGTCGGCGATTAAATGAGTGTCAACCGTTCTTTTTTTTTTGTGAAGGAGAGACGGCACTCTCAGCGAATTTTATAAATGAAAAAGGCTAAATTGGGATAACCCGGGGCAAAGCCAAACCCCTAACATCGTCTTTTAAAACCTCCAAAACACAAAGGGGAGGAATATCCAGAAAATGAGTGCCAATAGGAAAAGAAAAAGCAAAGGAAGCCAAACAATCTGCAGCGCGGTTGGCTTCCCGAAAAACATGACGAAACTGAACACTCCAGTCTCTACGCAGAGAGCTCTGGCAGCGTTCCACCAGGCTAGCAAGGGGGTGATGATGATGGAGCTTACTCTTGAGGAAGCCAATACTGATAGCCCAGAGTTCAGCTTCTATAATCGAGCAGGGTTTTGCAAAGAACCCCTGAGCCCAGACACCATTCTCGTTGCGCAAGAGCCCACCAGCAGTGGCAAGACCCAGTTCACCTCGGACTGACCCACCGGTATTGAGCTTAATCCACCCCTAAGCCCTCAGGGGGTTTAATCGAGGCGATATGCGCCTCCTGTCGGCCCCCTCTATTTATGCTATGCAACTTCAGGTTTTCCACTTCCTGGAATTGGCTCGCCTCCGTTCTGACAAAAACAATAGTAAGAGGTCGACAGTTCGACGGGTTGAACACCTTGTCATTCCGGTTCTTCCACAGCCACCAGCAAATAGTAGCAAAGAGCGTGGTATCCTGCACATCAGACAATAAATCGTACTTCCCTTGGAGGTTTTTACTCACCCAAGCAATGGGATCCTCAGTGAAAAAGATACTCTGGCGATTATGATATGGGTAACAACCTCCTTGTTGGATCCTCAGCAAATAGTAACAACCTCTTCACTCAGAACCGTTCGAACCTCCGCACTCGTCGTCGGATCTCCCGGTGATGGAAGCCCAGGCGGGGCTTCAGTCATAGCCTCGTCGGCCATGGCAGGAACGCCGGAAAGCGCAAGCGTAAGTAACACAGAAGCACAACGGAAAGAAGAAAGAGAAAAAACCCTAGGCACGTGAGGCGCGTTCACTAATTGGCAAAACTCAGAGTGTCAACCGTTCTTGTAAGATGGCCAGGACATAGAATTGATGATGTTGATCATGATGATATGAATGATATTGGAAAGAGAGGCAAAGGGGACGGAGATCGACATGAACTCTTTTTAATCTCAACGTTTACGTACACACCTCTATAACAACTGAATCCAAAATATTAAAACTTTTACATATGCCTCAATTATGAAGAAGAAATTGAACAAAAACTTAACATATAGCTAGTAATTAACACATTTAAAAATTTATTCATGCGTGCATACAAGATATATAGCTCATACAAACTGGTTAAATAAGAGCACACGACGTACTCATGCAATTACTAGATATGCAATTCAAATAAATAGTTGGAGTAGAAAGGGACTGATATTAGTTTCGTTGTTCCAACCTTACTGGAAATCCTCCTTTCATCTTACTTGTTATTTCAGACACATACACAGGCTCCTCATTCTTGCAAGGCATGACCTTGAACTTGGATACGAAACGTTTGACCAGGATTTTCATTTGGAAAAACGCCAAGTCGATTCCAAGGCAAACCCTAGGCCCTGCACTAAACACGGAATATGTGTATCGATCGCGAGGAACAAACGACCATCTTTGGTTCGTATCGTCCCATTTTAACCATCTCTTAGGCTTATATTGAAGCCAATCTGGACCCCAAATCCTCTCTGATCTTCCCATAGAGTGGATTGACAACACAAGCTTCATCCCTTTGGTTACGTGAGTCCCATCAGGAAACACATCATCATGAACCGCGTATCTTGGCTCCTCGGGAACTGGAGGGTAAAGCCTCATGGTTTCACATAAGGCGGCATGTGTGTAGACCATATTTTTGGCTTGGTCGAGTAGAGAATCATATTCCTTGACTCTCCTTATCTCTCTTAGAATCTCATCCTCCACCTCAGGGTTTGTGGAGAGTAGCCAAAAGAACCAAGTAAGAGCAGACGGCGAGGTGTCAGCACCCGCCAAAATGACGTTGATTATTAGGTCAACCACCATGTTCTCGTCATTTCCATAGTTTTGGAGAACACGCGACAACAAGTCGCCTTCTTCGTAGGCTCCCATTATTCCTAGCTTTTGCTTGTGTTGTCTTTGGCGAACAATAGCAAGGGCGGATGCTCGAGTCTTTCATACGGCCTCCATTAGTTCTTTCTGGGACTTGACATTGAGAAGCCTCTCAATCTTCCATACCAACGACAAGGGCAAAACCGATTTGTGGCGTTTGCTACTCATCAAGGCGGCTTGTTTGTAAGATTTGAAGAACTCATCACCATCATCCGGGTCATACCCGAATGCCAACATGCACGTGGTCTTGAAACTAAAGCGTTGTAAAACATCTTGGAGGTCAACAACAGCTTCAACTTTGGATAGAGTGGGAATGAGAGAATTGGAGATGCAAGCTCGATCACTTCCAATATTATACTTGTCACACATCCCTTAGTAAGGCTATGGGAAACAAACTGACTTTGAGACCTCCATTCGTCTCCATCAACGTTGAAAACGCCACCACCAAAGAGCTCGAGGAAGGCGGAAGAAGAGGAGTTGATAGGGCCTTGGGGGTAGTTCGTGAATCGAGTCTTGAGAATGTGGCGAAAGTTGTCGGGATTGGCGGTGAAGAGGAGGTTGCCGCCACCAAACGGAAGGTGGAGGATGGTGGTGGACGATGGGGACGCGTTTAACATATGTGACATGAAACTCAGACGTCCCTTTTTTTGTAGGGTGTGGATCAAGGAATACGAGTTGGGGAGATTGTGTGTGCCAAACAGTGATGCACAAGATGAGTGATGGGTGTGCGAAGATTTGCAATAACACATGTATAACAACATTGGTATAAGCATGATTATTAGGAGGAGAAACAAAGCCATATCGCTCGTTCTCCAAATTATGCGAGCTAGATGATTTCACTTGTATGTGGCTGGCTCCACCTATGTATGCGCAATTATATAAGGATGGTTTAGGCTGTGCAACCACTTAGATCAAGTCACGTGTTGACTATTAAATTCATTTCACTTCTGCAATCTTGTCTCTACCAATATAATGCCTTTTAATTCAACGTAGGCCCATATAGTGGGGGAGACAGAAATTTTTTGAAGGGGTGCTCGATTTCATACATCATTAACGCTATTGACGCTATTGAGAAGCGATATTAAGTAATTATGTCAAATCTTGCTATATATATATATATAAAAAATAATAGTTAATATTATTATTATAATTTATTAATGGATATACACTTAAGAGTTATAGTAGGATAAATTTTATTTTGTTTATATGTTTAAAATAATCACGTGATAATGTTCCATGGTTGATTTAAAATCAGGTCCAATTAATTACTATCATGAAAAAAGAGTTATTGGGCTAGGCCCAAATAAAAAATCAGGTTATCTGAAAGATATTCTCCATGGTAAAGTGGTGTGGGCCGTATGGCCCAATTGAAAATCGGATTCAGTTTAACTCATCTAAACAAAAATCAGAATCACCTTCCTCTTCAACAGAACCGCCGGCCCTAGTGTATAGCAGGTGCTTTAATGGCGGATCTTCAAAATCGAAGGTATACACCGTGGATCCGGGTGGCGAAGGAGGTGCTCAAGCACCCTCAAGCACCCCCCTGGCTCCGCCACTGGGCTCATACATTTAATAACCGGGTCCAAGTACTACATAAATTAAGGCCCTTCCTAAATACAACTCACCTAAATTATTAAATACCGCCGGTCTTTTTTTTGGTGGAAAGAGAGCCAGCACTCTCGTAAACTTTATTCACAAGAACGACGACTAATTTGCAATGAAGCGGGGAGTAGCGAAACCCCTAACATCGTTTGCAAGGAAAGGAAAAATACTATTGGGCGGGTCACCCAAACAATGAAACCCAAGCGGAAAACTAAAAGCGAGGGAAGCCAGATGATCTGAAGCGGAGTTGGCTTCTCTATAGATGTGACGAACACGGACCGTCCAGGCCCTACCGATAAAGCCTTGGCAAAGACTCACCAGGCTGAATAATGGATGTCGAGAGTGAATGGGTTGATGCATCATACTAGCAGCAATCTGCGAGTCAGTTTCCAAGAGCACAAGAGGGCAGCCTAACGTCCAAGCTTGTTGTAGACCATAAAAGATCCCCCAGAGTTCAGCTACAATGACCGAGCAGGCGCCAAGGTTAGCAGCAAAGCCCGTCATCCAATTCCCCGAGTCATCCCGGATGAGCCCCCCTGCTGTCACAGTGCCTTGTTGCCCATTTCTCGCCCCATCTGAGTTGACTTTCACCCAAGAAGGCGGGGGCATGGACCAGGAGATCCAGCTTTCATGTTTACTAATCTGTTCGGAAGTGATTGCAGAAAGTATATAGTGAGAGACCCTTGCCTGATCAAGAATGAACGACCTGCAATAGGCTTGACGCAAGTCATTGCCAAAGATTCTAGCGTTCCTCCATTTCCAAAGCCACCAAGTAGCTGTGGCAAAGATCACATCATCCGGACTCTCGAGCTCAAACTGATACCTTTTCTGGAAATTGCTAAGAACCCAGACATGGGGGCCATCAGTAAAGAATCTAGCAGAAGTTGTGCTAGGCACAATACTAGCCCAAAGGGATTTGGCTCTGGGGCAATCCCTAAAAATGTGGATCAAGGACTCTGGTGCCTGATTGCAAGCTGTACACAGATCACACCGGGTGAGGTGACATCTTTTCCTTTCAACATTGGTCAAGATCTTACCATGGGCAACCATCCAAAGAAAAAATCTGATACGTTCTGGAACTTTGATCTTCCAAATCAGTTTGAAGAGAAGGGCAGTCAGCGGGCTGGGAGGTGCCGGCTGAGGTTGCGTAAGAGCATAGGCAGATGCGACAGAATAATCACCATTCCTAGACGGGCCCCAACACAACTGATCATCGGCATCGCTGCTATTAAACACACCAACAGCAGCAAGTTTCATCATATTGGAATTCGTAAGCAAATTCTGCAACAGATCCCACATCCAGCCGTTATCCGGATCCCAGTAGTCCTCCATAAGATTGTCTGACTGATCTGGAGGAATAGTAATTCCTAAACGGGGCAATAACGGACCCTCCCCAAGCCAGGTATCCTTCCAGAACCGACACCGAGAGCCATTACCAATATTCCATTTCAACCCCTTAGCCACAAGCTCCTCAAAAGACCATTTGATGCCCTTCCAATAGTAAGAGGCATGATCATGGTGCTTCTCCTGGATCATATTCCCGCCATCGAACCGAACCCCATACTTAGCAGTAAGGATATCTCCCCAGACACCAGCAGAGCCGGTCACCAGCTTCCACCCGAACTTGCCCAAGATTGCTTGATTCATATCTTCAGCACCTCTAAGCCCCAAACCACCGTACTCTTTGGGCTTACAGAGATCCTCCCAGGCAATCATGTGAAGTTTTCTATGGCCAGGTGTACTACTCCAAATGAAGGCGCGATTCATAGAATTCATCGTATAAACAAGCATTGAGGACAGAACCGCCTTAGTGAGCGTAACCCGCCCCACAAGGCTGAAGGTATTGCTTTTCCAACCACTCAGCTTGCCTCTAACCTTCGACATAAGCCCCTGGAAAGTTTCCTTGTTAACTTGGTGATGGAGGATAGGCATCCCAAGATAATTACCAAGGTCCCGGGTAACGTCAATGCGCCCGGTGATGCGGGAGCATCTGAGCTATCATCAAGGACGCCCCGTCCTAAATCTAAAGATGTGCTAACCACTGGAGCTAGGGCTAAAGATCGCTATGAGCCATCATTCAAGTCATTGATAGTAGCACGAGCTCGTATTGTAGCCATTCAAGCTCGTAGAGATCCGGTTCGAGTCAAGATGAGAAGTCAAGTACAGAAGATGAAACAAACTAGACTTCAAGACGAAACTCTAGGCTTTGGAATCGCTCAATTCCGATCTCAGACGAGAGAGAACGAGCCGTTTCAAAAAGAGTTGTCGGCGACATGTCTACAACCGCGCCCGCGGCTCCATAACCGCACCCGCGGCTCATTCAAGTCAACCGCGCCCGCGGCCGGGAAACTCGGCCAATTCCTCAACTTCGCCGAGGCTTCCTTTTGAAACATTATTTTCGGATGTTTAATTGTTTTTCGGGATTATTATTTTAGTATATACTTTTTATTGTTTATTTCTTTAGTTGGCACCCTTATGAACCCTATATAAGGCTGCCTTAGTTGTTGTTTTACGCCCCCCAAACTTTGATATTGAATACAACGTTTATCGTTTTTCCTCCCAAAAGAGAGAGCTTTTGTGAGAAGAGTGCCCCGTGTGCATTGTCGTTGAGTCGGCCCTAGTTGTGCTTGTGTGTGTCAATCTCCTCCATAAGGTTGGTGCTATCGGGACTCCATAGAGCAACCTCCAGGTGCCTTGACCCACCAAAGTCATTGTGTTTGGTTGTAATCATCCGTTGGGGTTTCTTCATCATTCGGTAAGGTTCTTGTTCTTAAGTTCAAGGGTTTTATCGTTGTTTGATTTGGTTCCAATTGGCCTATCATTCGACTTATCCTTCTTTCATCTCATTCTAATTCCGCCTATCTTCTCTGTTCGAGTTCATATTCGAGTTTGGTGTCTAGGTCGGCAACTGCGGCTTATCCCCGCATCAAATTGGTATCAGAGCTGTGTTGACACCATTCGTCTTCACAAGAACATCAAGAGACCCCCTATCCAGAAAATCACAAAAAGAGTCAGCTTTTATTTTCTTGTTTGTCAGTTTCTTTCAGAAATTGATTTTGAGTCTTCCATTGCTTTGATATTTCTTGTTGAGTCATTACAGGTTGTGTGCAAGAAGCTTGGATCGATTAGTGTTGGTGGAGATCGAAAGATTGGAGTTTGGAGCACCCTTGTTCCCAAAATCCATTCAGCCCTTCATCCATCACAAAATATATCCATCCCTACCAAAACGCAGCCGTCAAAACCCTAGAAGAGTTGCTGAAAATTTCAGTCCTTGCACCCCAAGCCAAGATCTTCAAGGAAGGAAATCTTATCTTCTCTACAAGGAAATCAAGGTGGTTAGTAGTTTCTTTTATTTTAAAATTCGAATTTTCTGAGATAGTATCTCAGATCAAGTCTGTAATTTCGTTTTGTTTAGTTGAGACAAAAAAAAATATCAAAAAAAAATATTCCAAAAAAAAAAAAAAAAAGAATCGAAAAGTCTCAAAGTCAGTAGTTTATTTTATGTTTTGTTGAGTCAAAGTCTAGTTTGATATTGTTTAAGTCGGATCTCAAGAACTCAAAGGAAATCGGGTTGAACGAGCCCGAACGGAAGTGAGAAACCACCAAGCCGCGACAGAAACCGCGCTCGCGGCTCAGTAGCCGCACCCGCGGTTCAAGCCGCACCCGCGGAATTCAGGCCGCGCCCGCGGCTTCGCCTCCGAAGCCCCTGTTCGAAATCCGCGCCCGCGGAGTTCAGACCGCACCCGCGGAACCGTCATTGTTGCCTTTCCATTTCTTTCAGATACGAGCCTCAATTATTACCTAACCCTCCCGACTCCGTCTTCGATCCTTCAATCGACATCAGTCGGAACAAGTTAAGGTACGCTTCCTTTTGGCTCTTCTTGAAATTCGAAGCTTAACTCATATCTCTGTTTTGCATTCTCATTCTTGCAAAACGCCTTCGAGTCTTATTTTCTTTCTTTCATTGAGTCAGTCTCTTGTTTGAGTTAGAACCTTACAGTCGAAACCCCGCACTACGCTAGCCATCTCCATCTCTACCATCATTCATATATTGCTAGGAGTTCGGTAGTTTCAACTTAGTGGGTTATTGATCCATACAAGTCAATTGATCAAAGAAAAGCTGGTTGCAACGACAATTGAGAGAGAGTGCAGAGGAAAACATACGAGAGTAAACACTTGCGAGTTGTTTTCATTTACACTCACTTAACATTGTTCTGTGTTAGTCTTTCCTTTGATAATGGACAGGTTCGTTTCTCCCAGAAGGAGACCTCCAAGAGGATATCAGCAGGAGTACATGGAGAGTGAAGATTGGCAACCATACAAAGATGTCCAAAGGAGAAGAGGACGTGAGCTAGAGCAAATTGGTCTTGCCAAGATCAAGCTGAACATTCCAAGATTTGAAGGTTGGGACATGGATGAGTATATGGAATGGGAAGCCAAGGTTGAGCAGATTTGGAGTTGTCATAACTTCATGGAATTCCAAAAGGTAAGATTTGTTGTTCGTGAATTTACCGGCAATGCACTGAAATGGTGGAATAATCTTGAGGAAGAAAGGAGAAGAGCACTTGATCCATTTGTGAACACTTGGAGGCAAATGAAGACCTTAATGAGAGCTCGCTTTGTGCCTCCATATTTCGCGCGTAAGCTCAGGCAAAGGTTGGATAATTTGAGGCAAGGAACCATGTCAGCAGAGGAGACATACAATGCAATGAAGGCTGCTATGGTTCGAGCTAATGTGCATGAAAATGAGGAGACTACTATGAATAGATATCTTCATATACTAAACTCTTATTTAGCTAACAAAGTATATTTGTATAGCTACTCCTCCATGGAAGAATTGTTGCACTTGGCCATCAAGATTGAGAGGAGAACAAAGGCCAAGAAGCAAAAAGAAATAGAGAAGGCTACAGAAGACTGGCAAGCGCGAGTGGAAGCGCGAGTGCAAGCGGTAGTGAAAAACAGCTTTGCTAACTTAGAAGCCGAGCTTGAGCATTGGAGTTGTCAAGTCAAAGAGGCTGCCAAGAAGAAGGAAAAGGATAAGAAGCCAGAAAGGAATCTAAGGCTTGCCTCTCCATCACAAGAAGTTAACCCAGGGAGCACTTCTAATCTTTCTACTAAAATTGAAGATGTTTTGTGCTTGAACTGTCAAAGTAGAAATCATAGGATTAATGATTGCCTTGATATGCTTAAACACCTAGAACAAATTGAGATTGAATATGAAAAAGGTGATAGTATTGATGATGTTGTTTGTGTTGATGATCTTAAAACTGATTTAGATAATGACGTCGAAATTGATTATGAGCATGTTGATTCATTGGTTGATAGGAAGGATTTGCATGTACAAACTGCTCATTGTGTTGAAATTCTAGGAGAAACTCATTGTCTAGGTAAAGTTGAGGATTGCAACATGAAAATTGATGAAGGTAATTGTAGTGAAATTGCTAGCATGGAATTGAATACTACATTGCAACTTACTACAATTTTCTACCCTAGTCCTATAAAACTGCATTGGATGAATGATTGTTTTAATGTGAAATTGAACAAGCATGCTAAGGAAGTCATGACATTAGGACATTATGATGATACTATTTCATGTGATGTTGTGCCTATGCAAGCTTGTCAAGTTTTATTGAATTATCCATGGCAGTATGATAAGAGAGTCGCCCATGATGGTTTTGTTAATCGTCATTCCTTACCCTTCTATGCTAGAATTGTTGCTCTTCCACCTATTATTCCTTCACAGGTCGCTGATGAGTATGACAAGAGGAAGGACAAGGATAAAAGAGCTAAAAGAATGAAGGAAGGCAAGGATTCCCCACAGCATCGAATTTGTTCCTCAAGGTGGAGCTATGCACTCAAGACATTCAAGAGGAAGTTGTGCATCAAAGAGGATGACGCCTATGAAGATCGTTCAATCATTCATGTCAAATATGATTCGAGGTCGAATCCTTTTCAAGAAGGGGAGAATGATGCGGGAGCATCTGAGCTATCATCAAGGACGCCCCGTCCTAAATCTAAAGATGTGCTAACCACTGGAGCTAGGGCTAAAGATCGCTATGAGCCATCATTCAAGTCATTGATAGTAGCACGAGCTCGTATTGTAGCCATTCAAGCTCGTAGAGATCCGGTTCGAGTCAAGATGAGAAGTCAACTACTGAAGATGAAACAAACTAGACTTCAAGACGAAACTCTAGGCTTTGGAATCGCTCAATTCCGATCTCAGACGAGAGAGAACGAGCCGTTTCAAAAAGAGTTGTCGGCGACATGTCTACAACCGCGCCCGCGGCTCCATAACCGCGCCCGCGGCCGGGAAACTCGGCCAATTCCTCAACTTCGCCGAGGCTTCCTTTTGAAACATTATTTTCGGATGTTTAATTGTTTTTCGGGATTATTATTTTAGTATATACTTTTTATTGTTTATTTCTTTAGTTGGCACCCTTATGAACCCTATATAAGGCTGCCTTAGTTGTTGTTTTACGCCCCCCAAACTTTGATATTGAATACAACGTTTATCGTTTTTCCTCCCAAAAGAGAGAGCTTTTGTGAGAAGAGTGCCCCGTGTGCATTGTCGTTGAGTCGGCCCTAGTTGTGCTTGTGTGTGTCAATCTCCTCCATAAGGTTGGTGCTATCGGGACTCCATAGAGCAACCTCCAGGTGCCTTGACCCACCAAAGTCATTGTGTTTGGTTGTAATCATCCGTTGGGGTTTCTTCATCATTCGGTAAGGTTCTTGTTCTTAAGTTCAAGGGTTTTATCGTTGTTTGATTTGGTTCCAATTGGCCTATCATTCGACTTATCCTTCTTTCATCTCATTCTAATTCCGCCTATCTTCTCTGTTCGAGTTCCTATTCGAGTTTGGTGTCTAGGTCGGCAACTGCGGCTTATCCCCGCATCACCCGGTCTCTCACGTTACGTGAGGAAGAAACACCTCTACCTCACGTAACGCGAGAATTAAAAAGGACCCTTACGGGAGATGTACATCTCTCACGTTATGCGAGAAGCACGTCCCTCGCGTAAAGCGAGATTAAAATTTTAAATTTATAATATTTTTTGCTAATCTCGCGTTACGCGAGGGACGTGCTTCTCGCGAAACGCGAGAGACCATGCAGTATTTGGTATTTGACCGGGTGTATATAGCATCCGTGTAAATTAAGTTAGGGTTGGACTAATTTGCGAAAATAAGTTATCTAGTGGGAAATATTCTTATGAGGTGTATTATTTTTAATCCTTTTAAGGGTAAGTAACCTTTTTTGCACATTCACTTGTATTTTCTAATCTGAATTTTTTTATAGTGTATTAACTAAGCTTTTATAAATGATGACAGTTTGTGTTGATGACAGTTTATGTTGATGACAATTTCAATTGATGACGGATTGTATTGATGAAAAATTCATTTAATGACGTATTATATATATTGATGACAATTTTAGCTTGATGACGGGTTGTGATTTGAATTGGTTTAGTTTACTTAGTCTAAATAAAAGAGAGTTATAAACTCTTTTTAATGTCAAATACAAGTTATTGGGCCTGGTTATTTCCTATTTTTGATTTGTTATGTATTTTATAGTGAAGGGTTTACCTTTTTTTAAAGGGTTAGAGTTTATAATAAAATACATTCAACCAATAGAAATGAAAGAGTAATTACCCACTAGGTATATGAATCACTCGTCACTAATTGGTGGCATATGATTCTGAATTTTCTGATTAGTTGTTTTTTTGTTTTGTAGATCTGCTTAGTTATGTTTTTTGGTTAAAGATTTGCTTATTTCGAGTTGGTCCAGGTTTGACCCAACGGGTCTCGGGTCGGCTCGGGTTTGAACCCAACGAGTTTCATGAGTTTTCGGGTTGGGTTGGATCTAGTTTTTTCGGATTGGGTCGGGTCGACCCAACGGGTTGGATCAACTTTTGACAGGTCTAATATAAATACATTTCATAAATGGTTATCTTAAGAAAAAAATTATTTAACTTTTAATTATGGAAATTTTTAGCTTAATTTAAATTTCATATAACAATTAAATTTATATCACAAAATATTTTTAAATCATTGTTGATAAAATAGGAAATCGCCAGTTAAATTAATGATGAAATTTCCCTTTCAAAAAAAAAAAAAATTAATGATGAAATTTAGAAAAAGAAAAAATTACAAAGTGACATTTTGCATGGGTTAAAGAGTGGTATTAGTGAAGTTAGAACATAACATATGATATACATGGAGTTTTCTTTTCATATATATAGTAAATTATTTTTCCCTCGTTTGATTTCTTAATTTCCTTTTTGTCGTTTGATACATTTTTTATTAATCTTTTATTTATTTTTCTATTCTATCCTATTAATGACCAATATATCAAACTAAGAAAATTAAACATAAGTTGAATTAACTTTATACTTTTTCAATAATTTTAAATCTAACCAGTTAAATTCAAATTTGTGTAACACGAAACTAAATTCATAGAAGATAATGTTTCATTTTCCATATTTACATCTTACAACTACCTTTAGATTTCAATCTAACCATAAATTGACCCACAACTATTCACACAGTCTTCCTAATTGGATGTCCACTTCCATTGGGTCTTTTCTCGATTTTTCTTTTAAATTCTTAATTGTATCGATTGTTACCGAAGTGAAAATGACATGGACTCACTTGATGGTCGATTTTTACATTGGTACTTATGTTTATTTTTTCAATGGCCGTCCACTTGGGCATTATTGTATAATGATTTTTTCTAGGGCAATCATGTGTTCTCGCAATTGGAGTCTATTTTGGTTATACGTTTTCTCCCTTTTGAATCGGACGTCTGCTTACGTATTATATATTGTATAGTGAATTATTCACGCGTTGGTACGTGCGTCCGCATTTGGAGTTAGGGGTGTGGATTGTTGGGCAATCTAATCTTTTTTTTTTTGGGGGGGGGGGTCGTCTTTCTATATCTTTTTCCCTTTCGCTTATCCTCTGACATCCACTTGCATCGCAAGTACACTCTTCTTCTTTTATTCCGTCCCTGAATTAACTGTTTTTGAATATCCATCAAGTGCATCCAATGGATGAAAGTAATACATTCGTTTTACCATGTACGTTGATTAAATCATGTACATTAATTCGTTTTACCAAGTGCATCCAATTGAGATTTATTTCAATAGATTTTTTTTATTGATATTTGATTAAATCATGTACGTTGATTGTAGATCATCCAATGGATGAAAGCAATACATTCGTTTTACCATCAAGTTTCACCAGATCTTAAACCCTCATATATTAGCCTATATAGAGGCTTATCTTGTCTCTCTACTCTCCTTACTCTCTCTTATTCTAGTTGAAGCACATTAGATTATATATAAATTTTCTATCTTATAATTTATAAATTTTTAATATTTTAAACTAAAAAGTATTTAAATTTAAAAAAAATGTTTAACCATGTCTTTATTTCAAATATTTATCGTACTGATTCAAAAACTTTATATTAAAAAATTAATATCCTTTTACTTTAGCTATTTAGGTAAAAATTATTATTAAATTTGTATGATGTAAATTAACTAATTGTATTTGATAAAATATTTAAATATTTAAATTAAATTTATATATAAAGAAAAATGTGCAGGAGAAATTGAAATACTCCAGTTCTCAACTAAAATCTAGGAGTAGATTACTACTAATCTTGGTTGAAAGGCGCGAAACTAAAGCACATGAAGAGAAAGGATAAGCCCCCGTGAACGAAGTACACGAACCCTGAAAATGACCAACATCGAATCCGCAAAAATCTCCTGAATGCCTCGAAAATGAGCACCATCCAATTCGCCATTGGCAACCCCTTCCTTCGAAGGCCTTCCCTAAACCCTAACCTCCTTCCCACCTTCTCCTCCCTTCCCCGTCGCCTCGCACTTTCCTCCACCTCCGGCGATGTCTCAGATTCCGGGCTCCAGTTCCGCGAGAAGCTCCTCTACCTTGAGAGCCTCAATGTCGATCCCCTCAAGGCCGTCGGCAAGAACCCTCATTTCCGATCATCTCCACTCGCACACCTCAAAACCGTTGAGAATTGCCTCTCATCCATGGGGATTCTCCGCTCCGAGTTCGGCCGCATCTTTGATATGTATCCTCAACTTCTCACCTCCGATCCACACCGTGATATTTACCCCATTTTTGAGTTTCTCCTCAACGAGGTCCAAATCCCCTTTCCAGATATCAGGAAATCCATCATTCGCTGCCCTAGATTGCTTGTTTCTAGTGTTGACAATCAATTGAGGCCTACCTTGTTCTTTCTCCGCAAATTAGGCTTTATTGGCAAGCATGGAATTACTTCCCAGAGGACCTTGTTACTGGTTTCTAGCGTCGAGAACACTCTACTCCCCAAGATTGACTTCTTACAGGATCTAGGCTTCTCGCATTCGGATGTTGCTAACATGCTCTTGAGGTCGCCCTGTCTGTTGACGCTCAGTGTAGACAATAATTACAGGCCCAAGGTCCAATACTTTCTCAACGAGATGAACGGGGATTTGACTCAAATCAGGAGGTTTCCGCAGTATTTTTCCTTCAGTTTGGAACGCAAGATAAAGCCTAGACATAGGCTTCTCGTGGAGCACGGCCTTTCTATGCCTATATGGGAGATGTTAAAGGTCAGTGATGGCGAATTCAATGTGCGCTTGTTTGAAATGAGATTGCAATGTTTGGAACAGAGTTCCTTTAACTAAGTTAGCTGCTCATTCTTCGTTTGCCTTATTATGCCTTGTGTTGATAGTCAATCCCCAAAATCACAATTTTGTTTATGTTCATTATTGTAGTTGATGTTGATTGCTTAAGAAATGTATACAATGCTGTTGAGTATTAAAGGATAGGTGTTTGCTATGATCCATCATGATTGCTCTTTGCTTCTAATTATATATGATTGAAGGTGGATGAGTTTAATGTTGGAAATAAGAGCACAAAATCACGTCTTGAGAATACATCCTCAGTAGTGCGGTGCAAGATCACAGTATGCCACCTCTAGCTGGCCTAAAGCATGGGACAAGTTAAAATAGTTGTATCTTTAAAAGTAACAAACCCCTCCCTTATATTTACAGGGTGCTACTCCAAGGTCAATTATGAGTACCAATAGCTCAATCGTCCTTGAACCCTCTTTATAGAAAAGGATTCCAATTGTCTTATGTGGCCTAACTATCATGGTCTTTCTTGGCTAAGATTATATCTTCCTCCTTACAGTCACTATATACAACTGCAGCGTCTACTAAAAAATGTCATGTGGTGGGCTGGTTGTGTAGCTCTACACCGAGTATCTTATCTTTCAACTTGAGCATAAAGACATATCTATGTTGTCAGGACACAACAACTTCCCTTAGTACTCTGTAATCCTTTACTGGTGTTTGACGTGGTTGATGGTATGAATTTAGGTACTGATTCTGTAGTGCAGCAATAAGTAATTTTCACTAATCAGTGATCCGCTGATCTTTAGATATTTTGGGCTATTTTAAAACATTAGTCTATAATTTTCTTAAATCCATATCCATCCTGCTATGGGAATAAACTTGGTCATCTATATTCTGATTTCTGTTCTGTATCGAAGATGAATCCATACGTGCAGGTTTGTTAAGAATTTTGCAATTGAAGGTACGAGTTGGTGCATTTGATAGACTAGGAACGAAACAAAATGTACAGCCTCTTGTTTTATGAACTGTACATTAGATATTTTCATAGTGAAGTACATTCGAAAACCACTGCAATTCCCAGGTTGATACATCAAGATTCATCTTATGTCTTAGATGATCAATAGTCATAGAACTGCATCTATAACAGGAATAGATTTCAAAAGGTTTTCTCATTCCTATCTTGCTACTCTTGTTAAATGGCTGCAGACTTGCTCATCAGGTGGTCTTGAAATCAGTGAGCTTTTCTTTTTATAATGGATGAACAACTGCAACCACATTTTGTACTGATTTATGCTCTATAGCTGTGAGCTCATGTATAGACTTGTTTAGCATATAAAGAGCTTCTCTCCATTTTCTGCCCAACACTGTGTTCATGTTTCCTGACTAGCTTAACCCATACTTCTTTAATACTCCCTCCGTCCCTTAATTATGTTCTCATTTCCCTTCTTTACACGGGAATTAAGGAGAGGAGAGAAGAGAGGAGAGAGAGGGATGAAAATAGAAGAGAGAGTGTATTGGGATGAGAGAATGGTAAGAGATAAGAAATTAAAGGGTTAAGATTGAGTGAGAAAATAATGGAAGAGAGAAAAATTAAAGTGTATTTTGGATTGTTGTGGTTTTGGGGGAAATTAATGGGTTTTGATGAGGGTATATTGGTAAAGATTTGTGGTTAAAAATGGAAATGGGAACATTAAATTGGGACACCAAAAATGGGAAATGGAAATATAAAAAAGGGACGGAGGGAGTATCAATCTAGACTTAGTAGCTATTCCATCCATGATGGTCCTCCGAGCACCCAACGAGCATCTTCATATGTTCTGCTATCCTATCTGACTTCCCTTATTTCATAAGCTTTTAACATATAAATTCACAAGAAGTTATAGCAAGCATTCATTTCATCTCAGCCTCTTTTGATGTTCTGTGTTTCTCGTTATTTGCTTTCAGAGCTATTTGCTTAATCCAAGCATTTCCAACCATAGCAGAAGCCTACCAAACTGACTGTTCGTGACAGAAAAGTCCCTTATCCACATGATGGACCCTTGCGACTAGTTAGATCACGGAAAGTATTATTGTGACACATATGGGTCCTTAGTTTATTGCCTGCCTACCCATTTCAATACTTCCTTTTGTGTAAACTGTCGGTAGAATTGTTGTGGATCATGTTTATCTTGTAGTATCACGTATTGTCGTATTTCCTATTAAATCCCTTAATCAGAAGTTTCTACTGGACTCTAATTTTGAGAATAACATGTGTTGGAAAATGGAATCTAGGCATTTCAAATTTATGAGCACCATGAATGGATTCTGTAGAGGATGATATTTCTTGAAAGGCCAGATTTCTATACTGCCACAGTCCAGGGACCGTTGGGCCTGCTTTGTTTCATTGGAGCATCACATTGGTCATGGTTGGCTAGTTGCACGTGGTCATGGTACATTGTCTGTCCTTTTTATTTTTGCAATTTTCAAGGGTAGAAAAATATAGGAGCGGGTGAAAAAATGGATAATTATACAGCCACAGGCTATCCTTGTATGTAGTAAAGCTGTTTCCCTTCCCCCATCAATGAAATAAAATCTCCCACTAAATCAAATACTGTCCTTTTTACCTTATTCACAATTCTCTGTCTGTTGTTCCCAGTACATTTTAAGTAGTAGACTCTTACACAGCCTTACATACTGTATATCTTTGGTAATGGTCTAAGGTGAAGGCTTGAAAAATTACACCACTAGCCTTAAGTTTTTGGCTTTTAGCTTTGAAGCTGGTCATGGGTCATTTAACATTAGTTGGTAACTCTTCTGCAATATAAGAATTAAGAATGAGACTGATCAAATTAATGAAAAGAGCCAGCATTCATCGAGCAGCTCTGAATTTGAACATCATCCAAATCATGGGGCAAATGTAGCAAAGCACACACTAAGCTTGATATTCCTGTTGTGGCACAAATGATGCAAAATAGGCTCCTGTTCAAGATAATATTCCCCTCTTTCTTTGTTAGTAATCCTGCAAACATATCCTGTTCTCTGATTCAGTCACTCAATTCAGTTTAAAATTGTGGACAAGTCTTCCCCCTTTTTTTGGGTTTTTAATTTTATATTTCTGGTAACTAAATATAGTGATACTCCGTAGTATTATTTTGCTATGTACTGTACCCCCACCATGTTTTGGGCAGTTTGCTGTAGTGTATGCTGAGTGCTCTCCCCTAATAAGCTAGGTGTTGTGTTATGTTTATGTGTGTGCATCCATCTACCTATCTATCCAGCTAGCTGTTTGTTAAGAACACTGTCTATTAATGTGGCCTGTTTTTGATGCCTTATGAGTTCAGACTGTTTTAAGTTATAGCTCTGTTGTACAGCACTATTTGTCCATGTCGCTTTTTCTTTACTCCAGCTGAATCATATTCACTTCAACTTGCTTTCTTCTATTTACTGTACATCAGTCATTCAAACATTCATGTATTTATAGCAACATACATTTTCATGCTTTACATGCTTGCAAACATGTCTTGAATCTTAATTTTGACACCCATTTTTCCCTTTTCATGTGCAATTTGGTAAATAGTGGCCTTATGCAATTTGTTAGCTGTGTTACATTATTTGGGAAAGTGGGAATCCTTAGCTTGAACGTGTGGATCATAAGAAAGGCATTTATTTTGTACCTTTAATCTACTCTACTCTATGATAAAAAAGAGGGTTGCAGGCCTATTATCTGTGCATGCTACAACCTGCTACTGCTTCAATGAGTCAAGCTTTATTTATCACTTGTGTGATGAACCAGAAATAATGCATCTCATCTGTGTCTTTCCCCATTTTTGGAGGATATGATAACATAAATTGACAATCAGTAGAGCTGTTCAATGTTCTGCATCCAGCAATCAAAAGACGCTGACACAGGCCCCCTTTTCTGGCTTATAAACTTTTGGATCTATGTTGTGTTCTTGATAAGAATATCCAATATCTGTTCTTTTTTTCTTTCTTTTGTTTTTGCAGGAAATTAAATCAGGGTTCTGGGTTTCTATCATCAACTGCTTCAAACTTGTGGGTTATGAATTATGAGTGCTAATGAAGACATTGAAAGAGTTAAAACAGTACTAGTCTCTTTTTCTCTTCTGAATTTTATATGGTTATGAAAGCTTCAATGTGATAATGTAAAAATGTAACAGAGACAGGGGAGGGACAGTGAGAAAATGAGAGGAGATATGGAAGATCCAAATCTTATGTAGGGCAGATCCTGCCCTTACATTGGAGGTATTTTATTTTGTAAAAAAAATTAGGGTCACATGGGTTAGTTAAGGGATTCATAAATCTTGTGTCCAAGACAAAGTTAACTGACACTTATTCTCACTCCATCACAAAATTGTTCAAGGCCAAGGAAACCATATCACTTGCTGTCTTAAAAGTCACCACCACATATGTTCCCTTTTTAACCCTCCCCTTAAAATGGTCCATTCTCTTGCTTGGATTTCAATACCAAATTGCGAGGCAAGTGTCTTTAGGGTACCCTAAACAGAATACAGGCTGCCACTCCTTTAGCTTTACCCTTCTGCATGTACCTCCAAACGAACACCACTCAATACAATCTCTTGCACTTGCCCCACTATATATATTGTGGACCTTACTATTATTCTTTGTCACTCTCTTCCTTTGATTATTAGTACTAGTATTAAGTTGTGACTCTTTTAAAAATACTTTCTGCAATGAAAAACCGTTATTATTATTTTGAAACATGTTTGTTGAATTTGCCAAACATGTACATCTCCCTCTTTCCTTGTATGGCCCATCTCGCCCATGAAACCATGTTTTCTCCATAATATCTGCATACATGATCACTTGACCAATTCAAGATCTGGCATCTCCTCAACAATATTTTGGACATGGGTAGTGGATGGTGGCATGTGGGTAAATTTTCAAGTTTGATCTTGTCTCTTTTGGCTCAAGTCTTAATTTTGTTTAGGTTAGTATATATTTTGTGATAAAGGAAGGTGATGAGTGTTGAGTGTTGAGGGTTGGATATGATGTGTATGGTGGCCGGTAGGAATGATGTAATCATGCACTACTCACGTGCAGATGATCCAACCACAATTCCCAAACAGAGGATATGAAACAGCAGAAGAAACACTAACCCTAAAAACACAAGAGCAAAAAAACAGGGGAGAAAACAACAAGAAATCACAGCTCATACTCTGGTAAAAAGCTTGGAAGATACAGCAGGTTGATGATGAGAGCGATAGATTCTCAGACCCATCTTCTTCAAGTGCAAAATTGTCTTTTTTAGCTGCCTAATCTCACACCATCTCCATAAAATATCCCTACTTTTGCTCCATTTTCTCCTTACTTTTCCCATTTCGCCCCTCCTTTTTTGGTTGCATGAGGGGGCACAAAGACATAGTCTTCAATTAGTCCTTTTCGCTCTCCAGATTGTCCTGACCCATAACTAAAACCATACACATCATCCATATTTTAAGGTCCTCATCTCATCATCTCTCTTCAAATGCTTTCACTCTCAAAGCCGTTGCTTTGTTTAATACTACTACTCACTATACTATATACATCTTCCCAATGTTCTCAATAGTTGTATGAATAGTTTTCACATCATGAAAAAGTAAAAACACACACACACATTGGTGATATGACAAAACTAGAAAAGTCTTTCTCAATAGTTTGAAGTTGTAACATTTATGTATCTTTTGTTGTCACGTACGTAGTTCTTACTGTTTAATCATCATATTCTTATTAAATGAATATATGTTTCTAGAGTACCCCCTAATCAACATAATCTTACCACAATAAAGTTCTTGAACAAATAGTATTGGAAACTAAAGCTGAATCTTATTGATGAGAGAGGCATGTAGGCTAAAGACACAAGTGTAGCCTTCTCAATAAGAAGTTTCAAATGTATATACCATCACCATATTTACACTAAAGAGACTAATATACCCTTTATTACCCTAATTGCTCCATTGACAATATGGATTGTTTCTATATGAATTTTAAAATTCTTATATGGATACAATGACTACACGAAAACCCCCCAAAGTTGATCTATCTACACTAAGTTCTAAAATTAATCTAACACAAAAGTTTTTCTTGTAACAACAATTTAGTGTACTCCGTGTATCCGAACTCTGCCAATAAATTAAGGTGATTCAACCGGGCAACACGTTTTTTACACCGGGTTGTAATTTTTTTTTGTTAATATTCTCGTTCGGAATGGGGTTCCGAACGAGCCTAACCGGGTTCAAAAATGTGAACCCGGGTTAAAATAATACAAAAAAATATCCGATTTCTCGTTCGGAATGAACGAGTTTTTTTTTTAAATTTTTTTTAATGACGTCATTATTGTTTTTTATTTTTTTATAAATTTATATTGGATATCCGTTTCTCGTTCGGAATTTGCTGACGTCAGCTAGCCGTTGGACCCCAACGGCTAGCTGGTGCAAAATTGCCTATAAATACGGGTTCGGAATGCCATTCCGAACCACACTCGAATTCACTCTCTTCTCGATCTTACAAAAAAACGCTCCCTTCTAAATCTTTCAAAAAACGCTCTCTTTCATCTCGATTATGGCTGGAACTCCTCCTAATCCTTTGTTTTCTGATCCGACTGCTGCAGATCCCGAAGTTTACGTAGGAAACGACTGGTGGTCGGGTTATGGTGTTCCGAATGCAAGCTACGCTGGTCCTTCTGGTAGTGGTTTTTTCGACATGGACGGAGCAACTAATAGTAGTTACAACATCTCCATCCCCACTGACAGTGATCTCCAAAGGCATCAACAACACACGTTCTGGGATCCAAATGTTATAGGCGGAGCAACACCTCAAGAAGAGCCGGAGAAAGAGCATCAGGATGTCCGAGCACCACGTCGGAGACGGAACACTGAGTCGGTTAGTATTTCTAAAAACCTGAAATAAGCTTAATTTTGTAGAAATAGTGGAAAATGCTCAATAGTACTTCAAATGCATGCTAAAATTAGTTAATAGTGGAAAACACTTAATTTCAATATTAACTGCAATGCATGGTAAAAAGATAGGTTAGAAGATAAGAATTAAATTCATTGTGAAATTTAGTTTATAAGAATTAGTTTAATGCATGTTGAAAGCGCATCAACACTTTTTAGAAAATCGCATATATGGACTTTAGTTATAATAATCGATGCTAAATTTGTATATATTTCGTTAAAACTAGGAGGTAGTTAGAAACATCCGATCTAGAGTTGGGGAAGACAGGAACCTGGGTGATAGGCGGATTACTGCTTCTGAGAGGAGGGGGGATAGAAGATCTCGGGGTGATAGACCTCAACAGTCAGGTTCTCGGGGGTCAAGTGATGCGGAGGTTAGGAACCCATCTCCTATTCCGATGCCATCTCCTATTCCGATGGCATCTCCTGTTCCGAGGCGGTCAGGTTCTTCCGGGGGTATATCTCGACAGTCAGGTCCTGTTCCGATGCAAGCAGAAGCTGCTCGGGCTCCTCCTCTTCCAGGACTGAACGAGGGGTCTATATTGACTCGTTATGGGAAACACATTGCTCATGAGATTTGGATACATCCGAATCCCGATGAAAGTGCCCCCCGTCAACTAAAGGCGCAGACAAGGCAGAAGTGTTTCGAACTATGGTTGCCTAGAATTCCTACGGACCCGGAGCCAGATTCATGGTTTGCTATTGCCCAGGAGTCGGGGCTGCTTCACATCCTTAAGGGTCAATTTTGGAATGTGGACCACAACCTCATTTCTGCATTTGTAGAAAGGTGGCACCCAGAGACGAACACATTTCATTTGAACTGTGGGGAGCTTGGAATCGGTCAACATGACGTTTTGGAGATTCTGGAGCTGTCTATTGACGTGCGTGCTGTCACCACCCCTTGGACGCATTTGGGTCTAGATGCAGATTCAAGGGAGTGTGCCCAATTGTTCTCCTATTTGTTTGGCGTTGACCTGGACAACCCGTTTGACGATGAGGAGGAAGAGATGGTCAAGTTCATAGGTAGGGGGAAAGTCGGCGAGCAGGAATTCTTTTGCCACGTTGTCTCGATGATCAACTCTGGAAACTCGGATCCGGGCTCTATTGCAACAGGCTTTTTGTGGCACCTCATTCAGCAGTCTCTGTTCGTGAACAAGACCTCGAACCTGTTAGACACATGCTTCCTGCCGCTACTAGAGGATCCGAGAAGGATACATGAGTACGCATGGGGTACAAGTCGTTTGGCATTGTTGTACAGGCAGTTGGGTATAGCATCCAGGGCGAAATGCGTGCAATTTTCTGGTTGCGTAAGGCTTCTTGAGATTTGGATTTGGTTACATTTCCCGTATTTTCCTGGGAACCCAAACCTGGATGTGAGCTCCCAAGAAGTTATTGCTCGTGTGTCCCGCTATTCCACTGGATGGGCCCCGCTGAGGCAAAAAAGGACTCTACAACAGTACAGGCGCATCTTGGATGAGTATGCACCGGAAGATGTAAGTCAATCGTCTAAATGTCATTCCAAGTTTTTTGTTTTCAATATTGTTATTAATTGTTATAAGCTACTTTTGTAGGTGTGTTGGATGCCGTATCCGGATTTGGACGTGGGACTGCAAGGGCGTCATAGAGTGGCCACTTATCGTGGTGGGATCCGGTGCTTTGACATTATGAAGATGTACAACCCTGATCGGTTTTGCAGACAGTTCGGACGCTGTCAGTCCCGACCTTTGGATGTCCCCGAGCCAGTCGAGTATTATTGTCCGCCAAAATCAATGCGAGGTGGCCGGGAATACACTGTACGGTATGGCCCGGAATGGGATAAATGGGACCAGCGTTATGACAACCTGTGTCCGTATATCATGTCCAGCCCACCAGCTCTTATCCCTTGGGATGCTGAGGATGCTTACCTCGATTGGTTTGTTCAAGTCTCACATCCATATGTGAGCCCAAACGCCCCGGCAAGACCTCGACCGCCACGTAACCCGAACCCGATCCTTACCCTCGATTTCAACCAGGTAATTCTTATATTATTTTATTTGTTGGTATTGTGTTTTCTATACGACTCATCTCCTAATTATTTGTTGGTATTGCTGCGTGTATCGACGACACTCGGTATTATGCGGACACATCGACAATAGGGGATTGCAACTCTGGAGAATTTGGATGCCTACATTCGGATGCTCAGTATCGACGATCCGCCTACATCTGAGGATGTCACTCAAACTCAACGGATGTCACAAGCAGAGTCCTCCAGGAGTGCAGAAGAGAGAGCCACACATTCTATATGGGAGCGGGCAAGGATGGGTGCGGGATAAGCCCCTTCGGAACAACAAGCAGGGCGTAATGAATGACTTGGGTCACGAGTCGGACCCTTATTGGAGGATTTGATACGTTGTATTTTTTGTTTAAGTTTTAATGAATATTATGTCCCCTGTGTTATGGATATTATGTTTCGTTTTCGTTGATTAAGTTTTAATGGATATTATGTTTTATGTATTTGGTTTCCTTACATTTTGATTTAATGGATATTATGTTTTATGTATTTCGTCTTCACCTTCGCTTTCTTCATCGTCTTCACCACCATCTTCAACTACATGATCGTCATCATCGTCATCTTGGGGTATCGGGTTAATATTTAGAGGCGGCATTGGTTTGCACGGTTATGACGTTAAACAAACCCGGGACATATATATAGATGAAAATCCGGGACTCACCGTTCGGAACCCCATTCCGAACGAGACTTTGTGGGACCGGGTCAGATATTTCCCAAACACTCTTCTCTTTTCGTCTATAAATACCTCCAACACAAACCATTTCAAACACACATTCACTATCATTCCATTATATTTATTTTCTCTCAAATTTCCTTCCTCAAATTTCGATATGTATCCGAATCGTCCAACTCTATTTCCCGCCTCTTCCTCGACAATGGATCCTGGTCCGAAATTGTGTTGGTGTCAGAAAAAGCCCACGGTGCATATGTGTACCGAACAAATAGAGTGGGACAAGGTCAACTATGGGAGAAGATTTTGGGGATGCCCGGATGCATGTTGGGATGCCCTTACTGAAGAAGAGGAAGAGAAAGGGTGCAAATACAAACATTGGATCGATCCACCCTACACAGGTCGTGCAAGGGTCGTTATTGAAGAACTAAATGCAGACAACTTATGCAACTGGTCAAAGGCTGGAGGAATTGAGGAAGGGATGGAGCTGCTGAGGATTGGAACAAAAGAATGGGCCAACGAAATAGATGAACTGAAAGCCAAAAACGCCGAGCTCATGGAGGAAAACGCTGCACTTGCTGCAAAATTGGCAGCAACACTTAAGAAATAGAGAATTCAGTATTTTTAATTTCTTGTATCGTTAGTTGTTCACCGTCTGCGTTGTACTCGTCCTGTTGTTTTTCAATTATGTTGTTATTTCAATATTAATGCTTCTATGATTATGTTGACATCATTATGAAAAAACATTACTCAAACATTTATAAATTGTCCACCAAAACATTAATCAAACATATATAATTCAACAAACATTAATCAAGTCAACCACAACATACTTAATACGAACATTAATAAAACTAATGCAAGATTTAGGTCATTATGGGACTGCCACCATGAAACTCTCTCTCAGATACGTAGTTGTCGAATCTACTCTGAAAGCGCTGTTCCCATCCGTCCACCTATGGCTGTTTGTAGATACTCCACTGCCTTGGAGGGGGTGGAATTGGACAATTGTCATCAACCAACCAAATCTGTCAACACAAAATTGTTATTATATACTAAAAAACATATGTGAAATAAGGTACAAGAGCGGAAAATATCAATGTGTACCGGTACGTAATGGTTGCGTCTGCCTACATGTGCAATGGCGAACACCGTGGTAGGAGGCTCTGAACCGGGAGGAGCAAACATCGGAAGACATGTACAAGGACCAAACCATGATAACACCACTAGTGCAACTTGATACCTCGTGGCAAATACCAATCCCATTGTAGGTGTGCACATCCAGAATTCAGGAAAGCATGGCGATCGAATGTGATTCACTTCTCGAATGAGTTGCGGGATAGTCTTGAAACCCTCTAGCATCTCATGATACATTTTCCCGTTTTGTTAGAGGTGCTTCGAAAGATCTAATCGGATTTCAACGTACTGTTGCTCTGGTTTACCTAGTAAGCGAGCAAGGGATCGATAACCACAATGACCGTCGTCACCTACTTTCTCCACATCAGCTATGTATGCGAGCATGAAAAGGTCTATATTATTTATCCCCCAGTCGAAGTCGAGATAAATGATTGAATTGCCACCGCTACATTTCGATCTAGCATTTCCTCTTGCCCTCGGTGGTTTAGTTGCACTCCCTTTTACGGTCGTGGCCCCGCTTGAAGCTCTGTTGGATGCAACCGACGATTTCTTTTGTCAATCGGCTTTCGGTGGCACAATTGCACCCTCTTCCTCTTTCATCCCCTTTTTCCTTGCTTCTGCCTTCTCCTTATCCTTCTTAGCTTGAGCCCTCTCATCCCAACCCGGATCTCGCTTTGTACCCGTGTTCTTCGCATGAATCTTAGGCCTTCCTCTCTTCGTCTCTCCCTGAGGGGGGTCCTGGACATCAACTGAAGAAGGATCCTTGCACTCACGCAACTTATCAGCCATCCTCTTCATATCGAAATCATCAACGTTACCGGTAAACACCCCTTCAAAGAAATCATCCATAAGAACCTTATCTGCAGTCAATTGCACGTCGTCGTCAGAGTCGAAGTCTTTCAATTCCACTCCTTCCCACTTGATCTTGTTCCAGAAGATATCAATGTCACTCGGCAACAATGGCGTTCCTTCTTCTACAAACACCTTCATCCTGTGTGGGCAAGGCAATCCGAGTGTTGATTCCCACCAAGGATCCTCACATGGGCCACATATCTTTCCCTCCTTTGCCTTAAGGACTTCTTTCAGTAGCATTCTCAAACACTTGTCGGAGCACTTCCTCAATATGCGCATGAAAATAGTCTTGATCCACCGAGGCTCGTCTTGTATCTCCTTCGGGCTAGTATGGTTGGACATTTCCATCTCAGCCCGTATTCGACGGTGCTGATCGACAAACATATTGTCAATGTGTTGCACTAAAGTGTCGAACCCTCCAACAACTGAATCAAACATATGCTTCAACATCGAGTGCTGACCTTCAACCCTGACAACAACATTGTACATGTTAAACATTTAGCCAACCAAATGTCATGATCATTCTCGTTGAAAACAAATTCAAATATCTTACTTGTTAGACGTTCTTGTGCTAAAATGGCGTATATCATCGCAATACACAGCTATACGTTTTTCCTTATGGGGAGTAAACCATGTTCTCTCAGCATATCGTACAAGATGACCATTCCTCCATGTTTTCCGGAAGTGATCAAGTCTCTCCTCATACTGCTTCTCTGTGTGAGACCGCATCACCCGTCGAACGCTAGCAGATGCACTTTTTTCGTCCAGGTTGTTCAATTTAGCAAATGCCTTAACATTCCGATCAACGTGGACATGACAAAACATATGACGCACACTAGGAAATACATGGTTAACCGCCTTAATTGTTGCCAGCTCTCGATCAGACATGATGCAATCCGGTCCTCCGAGTGCACCAAACAAATACCTGAGCCGTTTCAATGCCCATGCATAGTATGGGGCTGTCTCACAACAGATGAACGCTAGCGCAATACAATATGTATAGTTGGTGCAATTAAATCCAACAAACTGAAATAACGGCCAACCATACCTATCAATTTCAAATTTAATAATTATAATTCAAAAACGGTATTTGAAGTCATAATAATGAAATTTAGTGTACCTATTAGTCTTGTACGTCGCGTCCATGATCACCACCCGAGGGAACATTCTCAACAAATGTTCACAATCCAGATGAGATATGAAAAACGTTGACAACTTTTTCTCCCCGGTCTCCGGATTCGTCTCGTAGTGAATGTCTTTACGATAAGCTCTTTGATGGAGGAAATCTAATGACCACTGGGTCACGATTAGATTTCCCAATGCTTTCTTCCTCTCCTTTTCCCTCACAGTGTACACTTGCCTCCTTGATATTGTGGAAGTCGGATTTTCCTGAGGCAACTGTGTATAAATAACCTTCGGCATTGCCCCGGCCGCTGATGCAATCATTATTTTTCGTCTCTGCTCTCCCGTCATCCTCGAAGCAAATGCATGGCCAATCAAGCTGCTGGAAAGACAGTGGTTGTGACATGCCTTCTCAACTTTTAGTATCCACCCAGCCGGCTCAACAAGAGTTGCTCGTCGATAATATCCTCTTAACATAAAAGGACAATTGTACTTCCTTAACCTACTAAGGTTGCTACGCTGCGACGATGGTTCTGCTACATCTCCTTCAAGATTAATCTTCTTTCGATGTTTTCTATAACTACCGGATTGCTCACAGTGCAGAAATATCCTCTTGTTGGTCATTGATGATTTCGTGGTGATAACCATACACAAGGCATAACCGACCTTCCGAACCCACTCTCTCAGAAGATCCATAGTAGGAAATCTCTCACTAGTCGTAAAATGGGCACTATAGTCGATATTTAAATATTCCTCATCACTACAATATCCCTATTTAAAATTACTCAAATTTCAATACTACTATATCAATAAAATAAATTCTAATGAAACACTATAAAAAAAGGTTTATAGGTACTTACTTGGAAATATGTATCATCTACCGGCGCAGACAAATCAACCTCCTCCTCCACCGACGTCTCACTAGAAGAACACTCCCGTCTTTCTTTCCAACTACCCGCCCTTGAAGAATTAGTTGAATCGCTTTCAGAGGTCATTTTTTGTGCTTCTTCCGATTAGGTTTGATAATTTGGCCATACAACTCCGGTTTTATAGACTCCATGAAAATATAGCCGTTGGCTTTTTCCAAAAATATAGTCGTTTTCCCGTTTGAAATCAATAGGGTTTTCATGATGTCATTAATATAATAGAGCTTAATTGCCTACAACTCGTAATTTCGTTTGTTAATGTAGCAGGGACTTCGTTCGACAATGCAACTTGTCGATGAGAGCGATTGTCCGGTGGAGGAGCAATGGATAGGACAGAAGAGGATAAAGAACATTTTAGTCAATAGAAACTAGAAAAATGAAAAATAAAGAAAAGATATAGAATTACAAAAGAGGGATTATTCAGGGAATTACTCGCTATAGTTTTTATTTTCGCCATCAATCAATATAATATAGCGTGTGGGATTATAGCATCAATGTTTTTTTTTATTATTAAGGCCTCAATGATCAATTTTGTTAAGCAACAAAAACAAACAAATATTACTCCCAGAAGTTGTTGCATGAAGCCAAATGGGGAAAGGATTGGAAGTTGCTGAATGCAGCAAGTTTGGCTGCAGAGTTGTGAAGAAATAAGGGGTAAAAAGAAATAAAGGGTAAAAAAGGTAGTACTTGAAACTCCGGCCATATCCAACTATCTTTACCACACCAGGAGGTTTTCAGAAAAATAAATAGAGCATTAAATACAAGTCTGTTTGCAGGTTCCCAATGTGAACCTCTGTGGTCAGATTCAGAAGATGACATCATGACCATCCAAAATTAACACCAAACCAATACATATAAATGAGTTACATGACTATAGTACTCTAGGAGTATACATTTTGGCAAAAACACGTACATATATATACAACACTTTATTTGACACACCCTAAAAGTTTATTTAACACACTCATACATTCGTCACGAAGGTATTTGGTCAGACATTCGTCACGAAGGTATATGGCCAAACATCCGTCACGAAGGTTCGAAGGACATCCGTCACGAAGGTATTGAGGAGATCCGTCACGAAGGTATTGGGGAGATCCGTGACGAATCTGTTTTTTTTTAAAAATAAAAAATTCAGAATCTTGTAGAGAATTTCAATACGAGTCCGTGCATATAAAATACGTCCAAAACGGACATCGTTTGCCCTTTCAAAAGCCCTAAAAACAAAACAATCGTTTTTGTTAAGTTCGTAATATTTAAACATAATGCATAATTATACTTTATAAGTAATAAACTAGTGATATTAAATGATAATATACAATTATAGTATATAAATTTAATTGCATGATTTTTAACTATAATTAATAATTATATTATACAAATACTAAATTTATATAAGTTTTTGCTTTTACGAACTTAACGCATGCGACTATTTTGTTTTGGAGGCTTTTGGAAGGGCAAACGATGTCCGTTTTGGACGTATTTTATATGCACGGACTCGTATTGAAATTCTCTACAAGATTCTGAATTTTTTATTTTTTTTAAAAAAAAGATTCGTCACGGATCTCCCCAATACCTTCGTGACGGATCTCCTCAATACCTTCGTGACGGATGTCCTTCGTGACGAATGTGTGACCATATACCTTCGTGACGAATGTCTGACCAAATACCTTCGTGACGAATGTATAGATGTGTTAAATAAACTTTTAGGGTGTGCCAAATTGTAAGCTCCCTGTATATACGATGGTATCTATCTATCTAGTTCCAGTTCTAGTTGTAGCTCCCATGGGAGCAAAGTGCACTTGGAAGCTCAAACAGTGATCTTTACATGGGGAAATGTGTAAGCAAACAAAATTGTGTTTCTCTTGGGTTTGTGATGTGTGAACCTTGAATGAACCCTTTGGAAGTTTGGATGACATTGAGAATATGCAATGGATAAAAACTTTCCTAAACAGCTGAGCTGAGTGTTAAATTTTGAATAGTGTTTTATCTTTACTTACTACTCCGTATTAAAGTTTATCATGAACAAGTATTAAGGGCGGATCCTATTTGACTGAGATGAGACGGAAAATCAGGCTGAATGACCGTTCTGATTTTCCGGCGAATCTGAGCTCCGCGCGGAGCTCAGCTTCGCTCCGACCGACCCGGCGGATTTACAATCCGTCAGCTTTATCCGCTCGCTTTTCAAAGCTAAAAAGCGGGCGGATTTATGATTTTCCAGCTTTTCAATTCACCAGCTTTTTCAAAGTGAAAACGCGGGCGGATTTAGGATTCTCCAGCTTTTTCACACTTTGAAAAAGCTGGCGGATTTAGGATTTGCCAGCTTTTCAGCCTAAATTTTTACAAAATTTCCAAGTAATCTGGCGGATTTTTAATCCGCCTATTCCGTAACTCCACGCGACCCCTAGCTCCGCGAGATTTAAACATGCAACAAAAAACACTGCAAATAGCCTCCTCCTGTTAAGTGTGTTGATCTCTGTAAACAGCAAAGGATGGGACATTCCTGTTGCAACTTACCCAGCTCCCTCTATCTGTGACCCCTCCAAATTTAATGAATTTTCTGGGCATTGCTCAGTGATTTCCAACCAAGTTACACTCTTTAATTTTTGTGAGATTTTATTTATGATGAAGTCATATACTCCCTCCGTCCCTTTTTGTTTGTCCACAAGTACGATTTTCACGGGAATTAATGAATTATAGAAATATAATGATTATAGGAGAGAGAAAAATATAAAGTGAATAGTTAGAGGAGAGAGATAGAGAGAAAGAGTAGATAAAATTGGAATTTGGGAGAGAGAAAAAGTAAAAAGGTGGTAATTATAGGTTGAAAGTAGGGATAAAATGGGTAGAATAAAGTGATATAAATGAAATAGTGGACAAACAAAAGGGACACCCGAAAAAAAAAAAGTGGACAAACAAATAGGGACAAAGAGAGTATGTCAGGGAGTATGTCTGTGACTATGTGTAGAATTATTTATTGTTATTGGGTGGGGTGGGTGGTGCTGGATTTGAGAGAGTATATAGCTAGAAGAAAGAGGCACCTTAACACCTAATAGATAGCATATCTTATATATTACCGTATTTTGTATACAGAATATCTTCCGTATCTTCTATGCCTTGTTAATCAAGGATTGTAAAGTCTATATATTGTAATTCTATCAATCAATGAAACTCAACAGAAGTTATCGTAAAACCCTAATCTCTATATGGTATCAGCTTAGCCATTAAACACACGATCCCCTTTCCATGGCTGAACCCAAAAACAACCTCAATACCTCGCTTCTCTCTGCCCCCACAACAGGGAACTTTCAATTCCCCAACCTTTCCATCAAACTCGATCGTGACAACTACTACCCCTGACGCATCACTATTTTATCTACCCTCGAGGCCTTTGATCTCGACAGTTATGTCACCAATTCACCCATGGTTGAACCATCACCTGATGCTGATGCCGCCAATCAAGACACATATCGCTCTTGGCGCAAAACAGATCGTCTTGTCCTTGTTTGGATTCGAGCTACGCTCTCGGATCGTCTACTCTGCTCGGTGGCTCGTGCCAAAACCACACATGAGGCATGGACCCTGATTCAGCTGATGTTTCAGTCTCAAACTCGTGCCCGTCTGATGCAATTGAAAATTCAATTGCAAACCATGTCAAAAGGCTCTCATTCGATGCTCGATTACATCGACAGGAAACGTAGTCTTGTTGATTCACTTGCTGAATGTGAACATATGATCTCTGATGTTGACTATCTTCTTTGTGTCCTTCAAGGACTTGATTCATCCTATGGTGCTTTCAAAACTGCAGTCAATATGCGTGTGGAACCTATCACACCAAACGAACTCACTGGCCTTCTTTTACAAGAAGAGGAACGACTCGATGCCGAGTCAAAATCTGTTGCTGCTTCCGTATCAGACAGTTCAATGACTCTCTCCAACCCACCTGCTGCAAACATGGCCACCTCTGAGTCCTCTTACAGCAATGACAGGTCGTCTCATTATCACACTCGTGGTCGTGGCAGTCGCGGGTCTCGTGGACGCAATCGTGGTCGTTACAACGAAACAAATTATGAGTCTCGCCGTGACTCATCCCGTGGTGACTCTAGGAGCCGTCCTGTTTGCCAAATATGTAACCGTGCTGGTCATCAAGCCCGTAACTGTTATGACAGGCATGACAATGCCTCGTACCCTCCTTATCCACCAAAGCAAGTCAATTTCTCATCTCCTTCAGCACTAAATGATCCAGTGTATCTTGATTCAGGAGCTTCTCATCATGTTACAGCAAACATGAGAAATTTGACTCTACAAACCGACTACAATGGGTCTGATCAACTTGCTATGGGTGATGGTAATACTATTCCTATTACACATACTGGAAATGCTCATTTACATGGCACTTTACTGTTGAAAAATGTTCTCGTTGCACCTGCCATATCTAAGAATTTACTTAGTGCATCTTCCTTGACACGAGATAATAACGTTTTTGTGGAATTGCATTCTTCTTGTTGGTTTGTGAAGGACATGCAGGGGCGGACTATCCTGAAGGGCGTCGTTGAAGATGAATTATACAAGGTGCCTGCGTCGAAATCCAGCCAAAAACCTCCCACCGTCCACTCTGCAATCCGTACCTCTCTAAATGGTTGGCACCATCGTCTAGGGCACCCTCATGAGTCAATTCTTCGTCGTCTAGTGTCTTCTTTTCATTTACCTGTGTCGAATAAAACTTTGCCCAATGTTTGTTCTCCTTGTCAATTGGGCAAAAGTCATAGATTACCTATATCCTCTAGTCATGAACCGAGTCGATCAAAATTTGATCTTGTTTACAGTGATGTTTGGGGTCCCTCGTCTGTTACTTCCATTTATGGGTCAAAATACTTTGTTCAGTTTGTTGATGATCATTCCAAATACATATGGATCTATTTTTTGAGTCACAAATCTCAGGTACAACAAGTGTTCATTCAGTTTCACAAAATGATTGAAACTCAATTCCATAAAAAGATCAAAAGTCTTCAAACTGATGGGGGTGGAGAATATCAATCTCTTCTCTCCTTCTTCAAAACACATGGAATCATTCATCGTGTCTCATGTCCACATACTCCCTCCCAAAATGGAGCTGTTGAACGTCGTAATCGTGTCATACAAGAAAAAGGGTTCTCTCTTCTTGCTCAATCCTCTCTTTCATTTGAGTTTTGGGAAAATTCCTTTCATACAGTGGTCTATCTCTCCAACCTCACAATCACTCCTACCCTTGGTTACCAATCCCCCTTTCAAAAACTATACCACAAGTCACCAAACTATGGGTTGCTCAAAACGTTCGGTTGTCTCTATTTCCCATATCTTCGACCCTACAACTCCACAAAAATGTCCTACCACTCCCTCCCCTGCATCTTTGTGGGATATAGCACCAAACACAAAGGCTATCTTTGCCTTCACCAATCCACCGGCAGAATTTACATCTCCACCCATGTCGTATTTGACGAAGATGTATTCCCTGCCTCACAATCCATCCCACAAGCACCACCAGTTTCCCAACCACCACCATCCATTCCCGTTCATCTCTTGGCTGCTGCAGAACCATCCTCCCAATCTCTACCTCCCTCGTCCACCACCACATTACCAACCTCGCCACAAAATCAATCCTCTCACTCTCAATTGACCACTCCCACATCACCTCAACCCACAACCCCTACCATCTCATCTTCAGGCACTGAGTCAAATCCATCGTTACCGTCTCCTGAAGGATCGCCAATCCTTGCTTCGTCCAACACGGTGCCGGCACTGCCTCATCTGCGGCCTTCTGATGTGTCGTCGCACTCTATGACGACTCGAGCTCAGACCGGTAACCTTCGACCTCGTATCCTGCAGACATCTAAGTACCCGTCCCCACCTTCAACAGAAAATGTGCCTGAACCATCCACCTTTGCTCAGGCTTGTAAGAAACAGGAATGGTGCATGGCTATGAAAGCTGAGTATGACGCATTGCAGGCTAATCGCACATGGACTCTTGTACAAAAACCAGCCGGATGTAATATTGTTGGCAACAAATGGGTCTTTCGAGTAAAGCGTCGTTCCGATGGTCAGATTGAGAGATACAAAGCTCGACTCGTAGCTAAGGGGTTCCACCAAGAAGAAGGTATAGACTACTTTGACACTTTTAGTCCTATTGTCAAGCCCACTACCATTCGGTTAGTCATATCCATTGCTCTGTCTCGTGGGTGGCCACTCCGTCAACTAGACATTAACAATGCCTTCTTGAACGGTGAACTCACTGAAACTGTCTATATGGAACAACCAAAAGGCTTCATTGATCCTCATCATCCCACATATGTCTGTAAGTTGCAAAAGGCCCTTTATGGTTTGAAACAGGCTCCGCGTGCTTGGTTTAACAAACTCAAGCATCATCTTCTCAGTGTTGGCTTCAAAGCTTGCTACTCTGACACATCTCTGTTTGTCCGTGTCTCTTCTACGATAGCACTTTATGTCCTTGTCTATGTTGACGACATCATCGTCACAGGTTCTCATCACCCCCACAGTTCAGACTTTCATCTCCACGCTTCATTCCGCCTTCTCACTAAAAGATCTCGGTCCGCTGTCTTATTTTTTGGGTGTTGTAGTCTCCTATACTACAGATTCTATTCACTTATCCCAGTACAAGTATCTTCGAGATCTTCTTAGTCGTTGTGACATGCTTGAATGCAAGCCGATCTCTTCCCCTGCCGGCCCCATCTCTCGTTCGAAGAAACCTGCTGCTATTCTCCCTGATCCAAAGGTGTACCGTCAAATTGTTGGAAGCTTACAGTATGCTACTATTACCCGTCCAGAGATTAGCTATGCCGTCAATCGAGCTTACCAACATATGCATCAGCCTCGTCTTGACCATTGGAGTGACGTCAAGCGTATTCTTCGGTATCTAAAAGGCTCTATTGATCACGACCTTCAGTTCAAACAATCCAAATCCGCTAATCTTGTTGCCTTCTCCGACGCTGGTTGGAAATCTGATCCACCTGACTTACGTTCTCAACATGGATTTGCAATCTTCTATGGTGATAATCTTGTCGGTTGGTCTTCCCGAAAGCAAAAGGTCGTTGCTCGTTCCACCACCGAAGCCGAATATCGAGCTATTGCCTATACTACCACTGAGATAGTATGGCTTGAGCAATTACTTCGGGAACTTGGTCACCCTCTTCGTAACCGTCCCATTGTGCTCTGTGACAATCTGTCTGCAACTTTCCTTGCCGTCAATCCAGTCATTAACACTCGGACCAAACATATACGTCTTGATTACTACTTTGTTCGGGAAAAAGTTGACGCTGGGGAGCTCCATGTTCGTCATGTTCCAGCTCGGGATCAACGTGCATATATTTTTACCAAGCCTCTAAATGGTCGTTCCTTCACTAATCTACGGTCCAAGCTTCTAGTCTTTCCCAGACCATCATCTTGTCGGGGGTAATAGCTAATAGATAGCATATCTTATATATTACCATATCTTGTATACAGAATATCTTCCGTATCTTCTATGCCTTGCTAATCAAGGATTGTAGAGTCTATATATTGTAATTAAAACCCTAATCTTTATACAGCTAAGCTGATCAAATTGTGTTAAAATAGTAAATAAATAAAAGGGTGCAGTTCAGACATTCCTTAACAAGTTAGGAATTATACCCATCCTTTTTACTGGTTTGTATTAGATGTGGGAATTATATTAATTCGCTGCAGATTTTTCTGCCTACAGCTGTAGTGATTGGACTCGTCAAGATGATTGTGAGGGATAAATGCTTATGTTACCCTTGTGTATTTTGTAGTCAAACCTATCAAACTTTCTTCCTACAATTTTCATCAACTAGCTGGTTTACTGTTAAGGCATTTTGTTGCAACTTTCTTTAGGTTTTGATCAACAAGTTTTGAGTGAGATCCATGCAATGAGGATACATGGTTAGGTGAGATCATTAACATACACAACTAGTGTATGCACTTGCGTTATGAAACATGCACATATATATATACACACATTATATAGCATTTGTATAATAAATATCCTCAATCCTTCTAAAACTTTTACTATAATGAATGAATTGAAGCTGAAATGAGAAGAGATTATGTAATCATATATTCATCGACTCTGGCTCATATCTTCTGGGACTATTTTGATGATATATAAGCACGTGTCTAGTTATAATTTCCTTGTTCTAGGTACATTATCTACATACATTACAATTGCAACTGTGTATAATGTATAAAGTATACCAATAGAAACAAATGTACAGTAAAATTACCTTATTATTAATCCACATGGAAGATATATAGCCGTTGTTATCATGATCATGTTATTGATAAGATCATTATTCAGCTTAACTGTTCGTGGACCATATATTAACAGCTAAATCTATTTCTTATTAGCTAAAAGTATGTACCAACAATATTTTGAGAAGTTTGATCTTGTAATACTGTATAATATACCTCTGATTTAGATCTGAACATTCATCAGACTGAAATATCCAATTAGAGATCAACCACACAAAAAAACATCATTAAGTTAGCAAGTTTTTTATCCTTGTCTAAGAGAGTACTCCGTATTAGAGATGTTGATAGAGTTGGTTGCTGGTCGATTTCAGGTGCCCAGTTCATGAAAAAAGGACTGATTGAGATGGAGAGAAAAAGAAAGAGAAAGAGAAAGAGAAAGAGGGCAGATTATTTATTAATGCTGGCAGAAGGGTTTCTCTTTAAATTTTGATGATACAGTATACACGCAGGAAACTTGCATTTTCATATAAAAAAAGGTTGAAAAAGAATCTCTTATTTTGAATAGAAAAGAGAGGGGAGATGAGTTGTTGTAGCTAGGCCCTTCTCAGAAGTCATAAAACCCCACCCCATGCTTGTCAAGTTTCATATCTTACTTCCATACACGTGTGTGATAAATAATTAGTTTTTTTTTGTCATCGATAAATAATTAGTTAAAAAATCATTCCTATACAAACTGTTGGATCGGTTAGCACAGTTACTTCCCAGGAAACAATAGAAATCGTTCCTCAGGAAGTGTAGCAGCGGAAATATAATGCAAGAAGAATATAATTGACAAAAGATTTAGAGTGGAAACCTCAACCGCTAAGAGTTGAGTAAAACCACTACCTTCAAGCTTCTCACTTGAAGGATTTAGAAGGGTATACTTATCTTATTGATTTCTTGTTCGTTACAAAAGAGAGCTCGGATTACGATCACGAATCTGTTAGATTTGATGCAATTGAAGAAGCAACAAATCTGAAGAAAGCGGAAGGAGAACTCAAACTTCCATTAAAGAGAGCTCAAGCTCTGAATTTACAGATTGAAGCCCTAAAATGAATGAGTTCGTTCAGTTTGTTACAAAAGGAATCAAATCTGTTTTATACACTAAACAGAAAATGATCACGTGATAGGCACGTGTTGGTTCGAGTTGTTCACTGGTGTCGATGTGGGAGAGCCTTGCTTCCCAACAGCCCCCTGCAAGCTCGAGGATGTGGGAATCATGCCGAGCTTGGAAGTGAGTTGCTTGTGTTGAAGACCGGATAAAGGCTTGGTGAACACATCAGCTAACTGAGTGGCCGAAGGAGTGAAGTGAAGAGAAATAAGACCATCATTCAACTTCTCTCGGACAAAATGACAGTCCAATTCAACATGCTTGGTTCGCTCATGGTATACCGGGTTCTTGGCAATATAAATTGTTGCTTGATTGTCACAGAGAAGAGGAATAGGAACCACAGAGGGAACTGTGAGTTCATGAAGTAGTCTAGATAGCCAAGTCAATTCAGACACCACCCTCCTCATGGATCTGTACTCAGCTTCAGCTGAAGAAAGGGAAACAGTAGGTTGCTTCTTACTCTTCCAACAAAGAGGACTAGATCCTAGAACCACATAGAAACCACTCACAAACCTTCGAGAAGAAGGGCAAGCACCCCAGTCACTGTCACAGTATGCTTGTAAAGAGAAATCTGTGGCTTTGGAGAAGACAAGACCAAGAGAGGGAGAGCCTTTAAGATACCTTAAAGCATGAAGGAGTGCTTGATAATGTGGGATCCGAGGAGTCTTCATAAACTGACTTAGCAATTGAACTGTGAAAGCTAAGTCTGGTCTTGTATTTGTAAGAAAATTGAGCTTACCAATAAGTTTTCTATAGAGGAGAGGATCATGGAACAAGTCACCCATCTCAGGAAGGAGCTTAAGATTGAGCTCCAAAGGACTAACTGTGGAAGGAAGATCATTGACACCAGCCTCTTCTAGGAGTTCATGAGCAAACTTCCTCTGTGTCAAAATAATAGAATCCTCTTCAAACAGAACCTCCATCCCCAAAAAATAGCCTAATGAACCAAGATCTTTGATCTTAAATTCTTCATGAAGAAAACTCTTCAGAGCATTGATTTCATCCTGATCAGTGCCTGTAAGCAATATATCATCCACATAGACAGCTGCAATGGTAATAGAGGAACCAACCTGTTTGATGAACAAAGAATAATCATTCTTGGAGTAATGAAAACCTTGATGTTGCAGGGCAGAAGACAGTTTGGAGTACCATTGCCTAGAGGCCTGCTTGAGACCATATAAAGATTTCCTAAGCTTACAAACAAGAGTGCCTTCAGTTTGAGAGGAAGCAGGCACAGTATAGCCTAAAGGAAGCTTCATATACACATCTTCATGTAGATCACCATGAAGAAAAGCATTGTTAATGTCTAATTGAAACAACGGCCAACCCTTCTTAGCTGCTACTGCTAGAATACATCTAATTGTTGTCATTTTGACAACTGGAGAGAATGTCTCATTGTAATCCAGGCCAGCTTTCTGAGTATTCCCTCTGACAACCAATCTGGCTTTGAATCTTTCAACTGCCCCATCAGCCTTGTACTTGATTTTATATACCCACTTACTAGAGATTGGCTTCTTCCCAGCAGGCAAGGAAACAATTTACCAAGTTTCATTTGACTCAAGGGCTGCAAATTCAAGATCCATTGCTTCTCTCCACTTGGAATCCTGAACAGCTTCAGAGTAAGAAAAAGGTTCTTTGAGTTGTGTAACTGACATGACAAAAGCCTGATTCTTGGGGGAAAGGTCATGGATAGTTAATTGTTTAGAAGGTGTGATCTGTGCAAGAAAGCAACAATGGTCATGGTTTGAAATAGCTGCACAACTGTAATTTTGTAGATAGGATGGTGGATGTGAAGGTCTGGTGGATCTTCTTAGTGGAGGATTATTTTGTGGAGGTAAGGAAACAGTATCTTGTGGAGGTAAAGGTAAGTTTTGTGGAGGTAAATCAGGATTATCATCTTTTTCCATGTGCACAGGGAAAGGAAGAGAATTAGGTAAAGAAGTGTCTGAATATTTATGATGAAAAGGTAAAATATGCTCATGGAAAATAATATCTCTAGTCACAGTGAATTTCTTGGACTCTAGTTCAAAAACCTTGTAGGCTTTCTTCCCAGTAGGATATCCTACAAACACACAAGGAACTGCTCTGGGTTGCAATTTATCTTTTCCTGGTCCAATAATGACTTTATAACACAAACACCCAAACACTCTTAAATGGTCAAAGGAAGGAACTGTGCCATATAGGACTTCATAAGCAGACTTACCACCCAGTATAGAAGTAGGAAATCTGTTAATGAGATAGGTAGCAATCATCAAGCAATCTCCCCAGAAACTGATAGGAAACTTTGAGTGAAACAGAAGAGCTCTACATGTCTCAAGTAAATGTCTGTGTTTTCTTTCTACAACTCCATTCTGTTGAGGAGTGTGTGAGCAAGAAGTTTGGTGTGTGATTCCTTGAGAGGCTAGATACTGTCTTCCTGAAATGCTGGAACCAAGCTCAAAAGCATTATCAGTCCTGATACATTTTACATTAGTATCAAATTGATTCTTCACCAAAGCAATGAAAGCCTTAATAAGGTCAAAAGCAGAGGCTTTAGAACTCATCAAATGAGTCCATGTGGCTCGACTATAGTCATCAACTATAGTTAGAAAATATCTGTGATTGCCATGAGTGGGAACATGATAAGGACCCCAGACATCTATGTGCACCAAGTCAAATATAGAAGTAGTATGTCTACTGGAAGTAGGAAAGGGCAATTTGTGCTGCCTTGCTTTGTGACACACCTCACAAGCTCCTTTATTATTCAACTTGTGAGAAGGAAAAATCTTACTCAGCTTAGAACTAGGTATGTGGCCTAGTCTATGATGCCATAATACTGAATCAAAAACAGAAGAAGAATTGCACCTCTCCCTTGCAATTTTGCAATTATTCTCAGTAACTTGGGAGAGGATATACAGACCACCAGAAGCTCTACCAAGTTCCACTGGGCTCTTCAGAGAAGGGCCCTGCATCAAACACTTATCAGCTGAGAAAATAATCTGGCAAGAGAGTTGAACACACAATTTCTGTATGGACAAGAGATTGTAATGAAAACTCTCAACAAAAAGAACATTCTGTAAGAAGAAATCACCAGTGATTCTAACATCACCACACTGGTTAACTGTCATCTTAGAACCATTAGGAAGAGAAACCACACATGGAGAAATAAGATCTCTAATATTACTTAGGAGATGCCTCTCAAAAGTCATGTGTTCACTAGCTCCTGAATCAATGATCCATTTGCTATTCCCTAATTTCACACTTTTCTTAATATTGCTAGACAAGCAATGAGATAAGGCAGATGTTATACCAGCAAAATTGGCAGAAGTAGGAGCATTCTGGTGTTGAGTCTTGAGACCATCAATGAGGGAAAGAAGTTGATTGTATTGGTCTTGTGAAATAGATGAATTTCCTGAGATTTGAGATGTGGAAAACTCCTCCTGAACCTCAGCATTTGAAGCTACTCTTCTTCCTCTGAAATTCTTGAAATGAGGTGGAAAGCCAATCAATCTGTAACACTTCTCTTTAGTGTGACCTTGCTTCCTGCAATGTTCACAAATAGCAACATTCTGAGTAGGTGTGTATCTCCTTTGTTGATCCCTCTGATGCTCCTTGTTCTTGTCTTGAGAAGACACATTGAGTGACAAGGAATTGTTCAAGAACTGAGATCCAGCCTGCATCTGTCTTTGTTTCTCATCTTGAATGAGTAAAGAATAAGCCTGAGTGACAGTAGGCAATGGCATCATCATGAGAATAGTACCTCTCACCGAGGTGTAGACCTCATTAAGCCCCATCAAGAATTGCATCAGCTTCTGAGTTTGATCAATCTTGATCAAAGCTTCCCTATTGCCACAATTACAAGGTGGAAACACAAGCATGCTCCCGATTTCATCCCATAGCCTCTTGAGCTTGGTATAGTAAACAGTAATGCTATCTGATCCTTGACATATAGAGACAACCTCCTTCTGAGCTTGATAAAGTCTTGCGCCATTGACTTGACCAAATCGCTCTTCCATCTCTTTCCAGATCTCATGTGCAGTGTTGCAATAGAGCACACTGTCTGCAATATCCTTCTGCAGAGCATTCAACAACCAAGAAATCACCATACTGTTATTCCTATCCCATGCCTTGCTTTGCAGAGGATCATCGATAGGCCTAACATATGATCCATCAAGATAGCCTTCCTTGTTCTTCGCAGAAACAGCGATGAACACAGATCTTCTCCAAGAATTGAATCCTGAATTTCCATCAAATACCTGCGAGACAATGACCGCACCTGGATTGTCCGAATTCGAGAGGTATAGTGGATTGGAATTATCCAGATTGAAGCCCTAAAATGAATGAGTTCGTTCAGTTTGTTACAAAAGGAATCAAATCTGTTTTATACACTAAACAGAAAATGATCACGTGATAGGCACGTGTTGGTTCGAGTTGTTCACTGGTGTCGATGTGGGAGAGCCTTGCTTCCCAACAGAATCACTCCTCTCACTCGAGCCCGAACTCAACCTCTAAGCCTTGATAACTCTTCTTCTTCTCTAAATCTCTCTTAACATAAGAATCTCTCTACAAAAACGTCAACCTTATTCCTAGTCTAAGTCTTGCTTAAATACTAAGATAACCTAGGTTAAAAACACAAGAATAATATCTTTAAGGAAAATAATATCTTTAAGGAAAAAGATATTATTTCCTTCCTTATTTGAGTTGGTCTTGTCTAACCACCAATATCACGTCCAACCCTCCAACAAACAAGATCTATCTTTAAGGAAAATAATATCTTTAAGGAAAAAGATATTATTTCCTTCCTTATTTGAGTCGGCCTTGTTCAACCGCCAAGATCTTCGATCTTTCTGGAATATCTTCGACCCTTATATAGATAACAACACATAATCTTCGATTGGACCCATCAAGCTCTCTCTCCGATCGAGCTTTCCTTATATAGATCACCGCTGTGTAACGTTCCTTTCTCAGCAACGATCCTGAAACACTCAGACAATTCATTAGCAGAATGTTTGTTACCATTCAAAACCTGAAGGGACCTCAACAAATTCCCCCTTTTTGATGGTGACAAACATTCTCTTCTTTAACACATAAAAGCACATTTAATAAAGACATGAAAAATGTATTCACAGTGCACACGTAAATAATTTCCCCTAGGATTATTACTCGAAGAGAAAGAGTATGAGATTCCCCCTAAGACCTTGAACTCCCTTTATTTTCCCCCTTTTGGCATCATCAAAAAGCAATATTTAAGCATTTAAGAACCGAAGACAATACAAGTCATATCACTGAAGCAAGCAGTTCATTAATATTTATAAGCGTGTAAAGGACTGACGCTCGTATGCATCCGTGCAAAGGAAAGAAAGACAAACAAAACAAGCAAAAGATAGTCAAGCAAAGTAAGCAAAGGGTACAATAAGCATGAAAGAGAAGCAGTTGATGTGCTAGGGAACAGAATGTGGGGGTCAGATCAAGGGAAGGAAGGGTGCAAGGCGTCGTCTGAATACTGCGAAGGGAACCTTACTGGTGAGGTTGTGTCCAACGACGTATCTCATCCTTCAGAGCAGTGATCACCTTAGCCAGTCGGTGCTGATGTTCAGAGAGGTGTGCGACGAGCGAGCACAGTTCTTCCATCCTATCATTGTTGTAGACCATATTCAGCACTTCATTCTGTTCCTCTGGCGGGCCCTATGACATAGCATCAGTCTCAATTTTGCCCGAGGCCCGTACCCATACTCCAACATCATTCTTCTCAAACCTCATCTTCTTCAGATTAGCTTCAGCCATCTCTCTTGCAAAAACAATGTCACCCGACCCAGACTCATAGACCTTTAAGTACTCCAAGATCTTCCTGACTATCTCAGGGAAAGGAAGACCATGCCTGTCATTTTTCTTAGCATGGGCCATGTGAAGCATTATAATCTTTGGCAGGTTGATCTCTTTCCGGAGGAGCATCTTATCCATCAACAGGAAGTCTTGAATCCGAATGGCGGTGCGCTTCTACTCTCTGGGGGTAACGTTGCTGATGAGGTAGCTGGGTTTCCTTCCTTATACTCAAAAACCCGCAGAGTCGTCTTTTCAATTCTTCCCAATTCTACTTCTTTCCTTGCGGGATTTTATCTCCTTTAATTCACCAGTTGGTTGTTGCAAATTCCTCCAATAAAATCTTCCATTGAGACATCATGAACCTTGGGAAGATACTTACCATCATTGTTCTGTAACCGCTGCCATAATTAATTTGTTCACTCGGTGCAAACTGTTCACACGGTTCCCACTTTCAGAATTCAAATTCAGCCTCTTTACCTTCCCTTCCTTGTCTGATGTCGATGGTGTGTGATGGTTTGGGTAAGGTTACCAAAGATGGTACAATAGAGAACATCACACAGAATTATCACATATAGTATGAAATTTAATTATTTTACATCATGGCGAGTGAGTCCAGTTGTGAATGGAAAACAAGGCTCTTAGGACTATCATCCATGAAGGCTAAGGGTGGCTGTAGATTCCCTCTATCCTTTGGGCTTATATTGTGGGTTCAGTACATCAAGAGGGATCTTTTGGGCTAGAAATAAGACCTTTGCATACAATAACATGACATCAAGTGAATGTAATGAATGGTAACTTTCCTAAGCACGTATGATACTAGCATGCGGCACAGAAGATACGAATCCATATTATAGAAATGCAAGTGTGACCAGACTTCAAAGATCAAGTTCATAAAGAATAAATTCGCAATTTCTCATCAATCATTGAGGGTTTTATAGAAGAACAAGATCATTCAAGGGAAATCATACATAACTCCAGTCGTAACTTCTCGAAGGGAGCCTTATTTAGTGGCTTTGTGAATATGTCCGCGATTTGATCCTCAGACCGAACGTGCTCCATAGAGACGATTCCCTTTTCCACACAATCACGTAGAAAGTGATGTCTAATATCAATGTGCTTGGTCCTTGAATGCTGCACAGGATTTTTAGAAATATCAATAGCACTTGTGTTATCACACAAAATAGGAACGTTACCTAGGGTAATACCAAAATCACTTAGCTGTTGTTTGAGCCATATGAGTTGAGAGCAACAAGCAGCTGCGGCTACATACTCAGCTTCAGCAGTGGAGAGAGCAACCGTGGTTTGTTTCTTGGAAGCCCATGACACAAGACATGGACCGAGAAATTGAGCCATCCCAGAGGTGGATTTCCTGTCTGGCTTGTAACCATCGAAGTCTGCATCTGTATAACCTAGCAGTTCAAGACTTCCTCCTCTTGGGTACCACAAGCAGAGATCATCTATTCCTCTTAAGTACCTCAAGATCCTCTTCACTGCAGCGACATGTGTTTCTCTGGGACTTGCTTGAAACCTAGCACAAAAACACACATTTTGCATAATATCAGGCCTACTAGCGGTTAGATAAAGCAATGAGCCTATCATTCCACGGTAGACTTTTTGATCAGCTTCCTTCTTGTCTGCATCAATCCATATTGTGTCATTCGGGGACATAGGAGTGGAGTAATCCTTTGCATCTGCCATCCCAAACTTTTTGATGCATTCCCTGAGGTACTTTTGTTGATGCCCCTTTGTTCCTTCTTCAGCTTGAATCACTTGTAGTCCTAAGAAGTACTTGAGTTCTCCCACCATGCTCAAGTCAAATTCACTTTCCATCAGTTTAGTGAACTTGGTAACCAGTTGCTCGTTGGTGGAGCCAAAGATGATATCATCAACGTACACTTGCACAACTAGAGTGTGCTTTCCTTTCTTCAGTAGGAACAAGGTCCTGTCAACTTCCCCTCTGACGTAACCATGGGACAGGAGGAATTGAGATAGCCTTTCATACCAGGCACGTGGAGCCTGCTCGAGACCATAAAGTGCCTCCTCCTTGCAACCGGAGCGAAAGTCTCATCATAGTCTATTCCTTCTTGCTGGTTATAACCCTTTACAACCAGTCTGGCTTTGTTCCTCGTGACTTGTCCCTTGTCATCCATCTTGTTCCTGAATACCCATTTGGTACAGATGACGAATCTATCCTTAGGTCTTGGAACCAGTCTGCTCACATTGTTCCTCTCAAACTGATGAAGCTCTTCTTGCATAGCATTTACCCACTCTGGATCTTTGAGAGCTTCTCCAACTGTCTTTGGTTCAACTACAGAAACAAAAGCACAAAAAGCATGAAATATAGGATCTAAGGTTAGAACGGAACAATCCTTCGAGGATTGAGAATTTGGTGGTGTTTTCGAGGTTGAAGCACAGTTGCACACGTAATCCATGAGTCTCGAGGGAGGTCCATGAATGCGAGTGCTGTGGCAAGTTCTGCCTTCTTCTTGTAGACTTTCAGCACCTGTTTGTTCCTGGTTAGGGATTTGTTCCCCCTGAGATCCAGATACTTCTTCCTGTTCACCTTCTGTCTGAGCTTGGACATAGTTAGCTTCAGAGGTCTCTGGAGGGTGAGGAATTGAGGAGTTTACAAGATGTACTCCTTCCACTTGGTTTTCTCCCTCCAGAGGTACCTGTACGTCGTCTTCCAAGAGTTGAAAGCCTTCCTTGTCTCTTTCCGTCAGGGGAAGATCATTTGTATCCTGCACAAGGGTACCAGCCATAATATTTTCATCAAAGACTACATGTATACTTTCCTCAACCTTTTTGGTTCTCCTGTTGTACACTTTATAAGCTCTGCTTTGTGGTGAGTATCCAACGAAGGTTCCTTCGTCACTCCTTGGATCAAACATTCCCAAAATTTCCTTCCCGTTGTTGTGTACAAAACATTTGCAACCAAAAACTCTAAGATGTGAAACATTAGGCTTTCTTCCCCTAAACAATTCATATGGGGTTTTCTCTATATATCATGGGCCTTAGCATTGCACGGTTGAGCACATAGCAAGCAGCATTCAGCGCCTCAGCCCAGAAGTTCCTAGGAAGACCACTTGCAATCAGCATTGTTCTTGTCATGTCTTCCAGTGTCCTGTTTTTCCTCTCAACCACTCCATTTTGCTGTGGAGTTCTTGGAGTAGAGAAGTTGTGATTTATTCCTTTGGACCTGGTTCTTTGATTTGAAGGATGATCTTACTTGTTTTCCCCTTGTGCATGCGATACAAACCTCCTCAGCGTGACAATCTATCTTGGGTAGACCTACCACTAGGTCTTTGTTGTGAAGCTTGGATAGAAGTCTGAGGCTTGCATGTGCAAACCTTTTGTGCCATAAATTTGATACCTCATCTTGGACAGCAAGGCACAGTTCCTCTTCAGGGATGAAAAAGGGATCCACTTTGTCCAAGTTGTTTTCTGTTGCACCTCTTAGAAGAACTTTACCTGTACTAACATTCTCAACCACACACTCATCAGTAGTAAAGATAACCCTATTTTGACCGTCCTGGCACAATTGACGTACACTCAACATATCGAAGGTAAGGTTATCTACTAGAGTAACGTTATACACAAGGAGTCGATAAGAAATTCTTACCTTTCCTAAGCCTACTACTTCACCCTTACTGTTGTTCCCAAAGGTTATGGAACCCTTGGTGTGTGGATGGAGAGAGATGAACCATTCTTTGTTCCCTGTCACATGACTTGAGCATGCACTGTCTATATACCAAGAACGTTTCTTTCCTCCATCCTGCATGTAAGAGATTAGTTTTTACGAACCCAGGCAAGCTTAGGCTTACCTGGATTAGAAAAGACCCTTCTATTCCTCGGTTCATTTAAGACATCTTTGACTCTAGGAGTGTTCCTAACTTGAGAATGTTGTCTATAAGTATGTGATCTTTTCTCAAATTTCTTTCTAAGATGACAATTTTGTTTGTAGTGACCTGCTTTACCGCAGTGCCAACACACTCTATGATGCCATAAGTTCACATACTTACTTTGACCCGGCCAGATGGGTTTGTTGTCAATCCTTGATTGAAAGTCGATTTGTACCGGCTTGATGTTCTGAACCTGTTTAAGCCACATGTGGTAAGCCTTTTGTCCATCGAACCAGACCTTCTCCTCACGGACCTTGAACCTTTCTTCCCCCTTGGATCCACTGTGGGAGCAGCCAGAGCTGGATCCACCACAATGTTCCTTGGAAGGAGAAGGACTTTGTGATCCGGAGGGAATGTTACCAGTTTGGGAACTTAAGGTCTTACCGTAGCCGAGTCCAGTACGGGGTACAAACCGCGTGGAGAAGCCAACCTTCTCCTTTTCAATCTTGGAAGCAACATACTCATCCAGCCAGACCTTCTTTCTCTCTTCTTCACTTCCTTTCAAATCTTCTGCATCTTTTCCTAGCTTAGAGTTACTCAGTTTTAACATAAGAATATTCGATTCAAGTTCAGTAACTTTACGTTCTAAGGAAGTGATGGTAGATTGAAATGCATGGCAAGTATTGCAATTATCCGAGGAAAAGGACGAAGCTTTCTCAAGTTTGGAGACTTTCGAAGCCCAAAGATTGTTTTCATCAACCAGGATGGAGATAGTTTCATTCTTTTCTTCAAGAAGTAAATTAAGGTTGCCATTCTCTTCCCCTAGAGACTTTATAGCCTTAATTATCTGAGACTTAGTTTTACTTTGCAAGATAGAGTCAAGTTCAGATTCAGTTACCTCATCCATGGGTGTACCTCCAGCGGCCATGAGACATGTGTCCTTTAAGGCATAGGCACTGTCATCGTCCGAGTCGGAAGCTCCCCATGCAGCAAACATGGCTTCCTTCTTTTCCCTAGCCGGGACAGGTGCTTCACCAGCTTTCTTCTTGAAACAATTTCGCGTTAAGTGGCCTTTCCGTTGGCAGTGATAGCAAACTACATCTTTGTTCCCATCAGAGGAACGTTGTATGTCTCGACTTCCTTTCCATACCTTGCGAAATGCTAGGGTGATGAGAGCAACTTCCTCATTGCCATCTTCATCTTCCTCATCCTCTTGAGCAAGATCGAATGCCCTTTCAACCTTTAAAGCGATGCTTTGGGCCTTCTCATATTTTTCACTTTCTCGTCTAGAGACCTTGCTTTGTTGAATGCCTGCATTGCTTTGAAGTCGAGCAACCAACTCTTCAAGGGTTGTATTCTTGATGTCATTTTGGGCCTGGAGAGCTAAGGAAAAAGCATCCCACTTTGATGACAACCCTTGAAGGAATTGATGTGTGATCTTCCACTCAGGGATCGTTTCCCCAAGGAATTCTAATTGACCGACATACCCCTGGAAACGAGAGTGAAATTCATCGAGAGACTCATTCTTTCCCTGTACTGCACTATCGTATTCCTTAGTGAGAGCAAGAATCCGGTTCTTCTTGATATCATCGTTCCCTTCATACATCCTCTTGAGAGCATTAAAGATCTCATGAGCAGTCTTATAGCGAAGGACCTTTCTCTGATCAGAAGGACCAAGAGCCATGAGTAGAACTTTCTTGGCACGCATGTTGGTTTCCAAGATTTTGTAATCAGCGTCTTGATAATCAGCTCTCGACTTTAATTTGACTCCAGTGGGATCAGTAGGATCAAGAATTTTGATATCACCAAACTCTACCACTTTCCACATCTGTCCATGAAGCGAACATATATGCGACTCGATCTGTTCCACCCAATAGGAGAATTCTCCGAACTTAAGCATCGGGGGTTTCCAGAAGGAATCATTGATGGACGTATTTGTAGCCATTCTTCCTGCAAAGCTAACACAAACAATCTAGAGACCAGGCTCTAATACCAATTGTTGGATCGGTTAGCACAGTTACTTCCCAGGGAACAATAGAAATCGTTCCTCAGGAAGTGTAGCAGCGGAAATATAATGCAAGAAGAATATAATTGACAAAAGATTTAGAGTGGAAACCTCAACCGCTAAGAGTTGAGTAAAACCACTACCTTCAAGCTTCTCACTTGAAGGATTTAGAAGGGTATACTTATCTTATTGATTTCTTGTTCGTTACAAAAGAGAGCTCGGATTACGATCACGAATCACTCCTCTCACTCGAGCCCGAACTCAACCTCTAAGCCTTGATAACTCTTCTTCTTCTCTAAATCTCTCTTAACATAAGAATCTCTCTACAAAAACGTCAACCTTATTCCTAGTCTAAGCCTTGCTTAAATACTAAGATAACCTAGGTTAAAAACACAAGAATAATATCTTTAAGGAAAATAATATCTTTAAGGAAAAAGATATTATTTTCTTCCTTATTTGAGTTGGTCTTGTCTAACCACCAATATCACGTCCAACCCTCCAACAAACAAGATCTATCTTTAAGGAAAAAGATATTATTTCCTTCCTTATTTGAGTCGGCCTTGTTCAACCGCCAAGATCTTCGATCTTTCTGGAATATCTTCGACCCTTATATAGATAACAACACATAATCTTCGATTGGACCCATCAAGCTCTCTCTCCTATCGAGCTTTCCTTATATAGATCACCGCTGTGTAACGTTCCTTTCTCAGCAACGATCCTGAAACACTCAGACAATTCATTAGCAGAATGTTTGTTACCATTCAAAACCTGAAGGGACCTCAACACAAACATTATCGCTAAACCTGGGCATACGAGGGTTGCCCCGCCCCCCTAATTTAGCGAATATGGACACTAGGTAAAATCATGTGGAACCACTTAGTCGGGCCCGTTAGGGAACAAAGGCCGGGTATAGTATGGACCTCAAGCCTTGTATAATCAAGATGTCCAATCCGAATTAATTATAATATATATGTATAAATTTTTTTTATTAAAGTATATACTCCCTCCGCCTTTATATAATTCGTGTTTCATTTTTAACAATATTCACACTTTAACACATTTTGTTTCATAACTTTTAAGATATAAGAACAAACGTAGTCATATGAGGTCTTATTTGATTCGTCTCAATGAGTACTTTAATATATTAAAATTTTATAATTTTTTATCAATATATTGTTAGAGATATTGACGATACAAAACGTATCTGGACAAATGTGAAAAAAGAAACAAGAATTATATTATGGGAGGAGGGAGTACTCCCTCCGTCCCCTATTATAGATCACGTTTTCCATTTTGGGCGTCCCAAAATATAGATCTTACTTTCTTTTTTTATCTTTTGTCTTATTATCAATATCACATCAATTTACACTCTCTTTTCTTCTTTTTACATCAAAACTCACACAAATTCACTTTTTTATCTTCTCTTTCCTACATAAAAATCCACATTCACTCACAATTTCTCTCCTCTCCATTTTTCTTTCTCTCTTCCTTAATTTACCTCGATAACAACAAAAGAGATCTATATTAGGGGACGGAGGGAGTAATATATACACTCACCTAAACTACCTCATCTAAGTTATTTCTTACTTATTTAGATTTTGTATTTTGAACAAGCTCTATCCACATTGTTATTGAACATGTTTTATGCAAAGCACGTTTATGCTGTTTATTTTGTAAATGAATTTTTTTTTTATAAAAAAATAAGTTTTAATATAACGGACGGCTCTGCGAGCTTCGAGCCGGGTACGATTAAGGTATTAGGCCCTACATCGGGTCACGGGCCAGCCCGGCCTGTGTAAATGGGCTTGAAAAAGGAGTGAAGTCCATCCCTAACCCGACCCAAGCTCTCAAATCCGACCCAAGCTCTCATTTGACCACGGCTAATTACGGAAGGTATATGATAATATTAGGATTTTTTGCATTACATTATTCTAAACTGTAAAGTTGTTTTGAGAGATTTAAACATCATTTTTTAAGATTGTAGGCTTTAAAGCAAAAACACCAATACCAACAGTACTATTTTTAGTGTCATCATTTATCTACTCGTATGATTTGAGTTGAATATATAGGTTAGAAAGACTATTTAAAATATAGACTATAATGGTATTAATTCAAATTATAATAGAATTTTTTTCTATGGGTATGTTGACATTAAGGGGCCCATTGACCCTTATTGGATAATAGGAGCGTTTTCTAAACTTGATCCATTCTAATTGAAGAAACTAACCTTTTTCTTTTAACCGTAATATAACTCTTCCCTTCTCCTTCCCATTCTCTATCAGCCTCCAACCCGATTTCTTTTGTTTTCTCTTCCAGTTCAGTACTCTCCACCATCTGAAAGGGAAATCTTCGTCGGAGAAGAAGGTTGCGTCGATGTCTCCTCAACCGCCTCCGGCTTCAATGAAGAAGAATTTGTCACCGCCGCCTCCTCTGTAAAACGGCCGCCGACATCTTCGTCCACGGATATGCACTTCCATGTTGCAGATCTAGAAGATCAACTGTAGATGTGTGTTCAGATCTTGTCCGCATCGGCGGCATGTTCAACCACATTCGAAGAAGCCTTCAGATCCACATCGACGGGAAGCAATATACATCAGATCTGTACGAAAGAGAAGCAAATCCACACCGACTTCTACTCCGCCATCAGATCCACATCGAAGTTTAATCGGAGTCGTCGCTTTCCATGGAGATCTATCCGTTTGTGTTGCGATAGCGACTTCTTCGGATGTGTAGTGGTGTCGACGTCTTAAGTTGTGTAGCGGTGCCATCGTCCTACTTTCTTCAAAGCTACAGTATTAATTTGGATGACAGTTTATGTCGTCGAATGACAGTTTATGTCGTCCGAATGACAGTTTATGTCGTCTGGATGACAATTTATGTCGTCCGGATGACAGTTCATGTCCCGATGACAATTCATGTCGTCCCGATGACAGTTCATGTCGTCCCGATGACAGTTTATGTGGTCCGATGACAGTTCATGTCGTCTGGATGACAGATCATATCGTTTGGATGACAACAAAAATTATAATAGTGACAACAAAAATTATAATCAAATATGCTAAATAAAAATGTCATAATGCAACAAAAGGTTAGTTAACACATTAAAAAAAATTAGAGTTAGAAAATACAATTCAATGTCCAAAAAATGTTACTTACCCTAAATTTGAGGATGTGTTTGATATTGATGTGTATCAGTGAATGAGATATCATTCGTATCATATTTGCGATTGATATATTCAGTATATTGATATGAAATTGATATTTATTAATTAGTATGAACTAAGTATATTATTTCTAAATATATATCAAAACGATATTAGAGTGTGCTTTTGATATCTATCGAAAATTATATATATTAAATGATTCCTAGTATCTCTGTCTATATAAAAAAAAAGTTCGTATTTTTTGATTTCAAAAAATATATAAGTTATTATTTTTATTACTCTCTGTTTAGGGTTCAGGGAGATTACCTTATTAACTAAGGTTGCTTATTCATAGTGAGTCTAATTGATTAATGGAGTTTTATCATTTCTGCTAGAATTAGCAACACTGTTTTTTTATCTTCTTCTTTTTCCACAATGTTGTTTTTGTATATCTTTGTTTTCATTTTATGTAACACTAACAGTTTGCTTGGTGAACAAATCTTGTCAGACCCCCCAAATAAGTAAGGGGCAATTAAAAATAAATAATGAAAAGATATGGCCAATGCTGCCTGCCTGCCTGGCTCTACTTCTATTTATTCACCTGCAAAAAACAAAGTCTTCTGATGAAATGTTCACCTCTTACTTCTATTTCTACTACTTACATTACATCCATCCACCCATATCTTCTTCTTCTTCTTCTTCCTCATACATCAAATATTAGCAGCTTCCTCATCCATCTTTTCTGCTATATTCCTATGGCTTCTTTTCCGGACTTAAACTCCCTCTCCATTAACTCTTCTTCCTGCTTTGCACCATCTCAACACTCTAAAGATGACACCTTTCATGGTTGGGGATTCACTTTCATGCCCAAATGCAACACTCCTGCTTTGGAAGATGAGGATGGTGAAGAAGAAGAAGAAGAAACATACCATGATCATGTGAGTAATAATGATGATGATGATGATGATGAGTTTGTGGTAAGAAAGCATGTGAGAAGAGGATCAGTGGATCTCAATGCCACTTACAAAGAAGAAGAAGAAGCAGAGGATGAAGAAAGCAACAAATTTGTGAGCAGTTGCATTAGTAATGAAAATGAAAAGGCTGTCCAACAACAATTTAACCATCTTGGAAAAATGTGTGCTAGAGGCCATTGGAGGCCAGCTGAAGATTCCAAGCTTAAAGAGCTTGTCGCCATCTATGGACCTCAGAACTGGAATCTCATTGCTGAGAAGTTACAAGGAAGATCAGGTAACTTCTCTCGCTTTTTAATTTCCTAGTGCATAATAAAAATGAAAAGTGTGCACCTTTTAAGGAGCTTTGAAGTGTATTTTGGCCAATTATTAATTATTTATGAATCATTAAATGTGTGAATTAATTTATGGTTTAATGGGGATTTGGAAAGGTAAGAGCTGCAGATTAAGATGGTTTAACCAGCTGGATCCACGGATTAACAGGAAAGCATTCAGTGAGGAAGAAGAAGAGAGACTAATGCAAGCTCATAGTGTTTATGGGAACAAGTGGGCAATGATAGCAAGGCTTTTTCCAGGAAGAACTGACAATGCAGTTAAGAATCATTGGCACGTTATCATGGCTAGAAAATACAGAGAACAATCTAGTGCTTATAGAAGGAGAAAGATGGCCTCTCATTCAAATCCAACTCCACACCTTCATAATACTCTCTCTAATGGAGGAATCATGACTAATGCTCAAAATGGCCAACCTTGTAATGATGCTTTTGGCTTACATCGACCCCCTTTTCATCTCTTTAATGGTATTATTTATAAATTGAATCTTGGGTTTCTCTCATTTTTGTATAAACTTTTAATGATTTTTTTTTCTTTTCTTTTTGCAGGTGTCGTGAATGGGAATAACAACATGATGGGGATGGTAAGCCAAAACAGAAACTGGGTTATGAGGCCAAAGGAAGAAGAAACCCACAGCAACAATCAAGCTCCATTAATGTTGGCAATGCAACAGTCACCTTATTATTATTACAACCCTTGTCCATCTTTCTCAATTCCAACATTACTAGCACAAAAACAAGCAACTAATTATGAAGACAAAAAAAGAGGATTTGCAGCTCAGTTGCAAATGGACAACAACATCAAGTCCTCGACTTCATCATCTTCTTCTTCTTCTTATTCTTCTTCATCACCATTCATAGACTTTCTTGGAGTTGGTGCCACATGATGAAACATAACTCTTTCTCATTTAAGAAAGGAGGGTGGCAGCAGAAGGGCTTAATGTAGGGTGTTTTTTAATCCAACTTAGATACCATTAATGGTAACAGAGAAAGTAGTTGAAGTAGTAGTACTGTAGTAGCTAATTAAGCTAGATAGCTTTATGTAAGTGTATCTCGATCTCATCAGTTGAGTTCAGTTCAGCTGACAGTCTAAATCATCCGTAGTCATCTCCATGAACTGAAAAAGATACAGTCTGGATCCAAGGCCAGTACCTCTTAAATACTACTCCCTCCGTCCCATTATATAAGCTCCATTTGACCTTGGTGCGGATGTCCATGCACGTTTTGTATCGTTAATATCTCTAACTGTATATTAGTAAAAAATATAAAAATTTGATATTGTTAAAGTAATCATTGAGACGAATAAAACAAGACCCCATATGACCATATTTTTCGTTATATATTGAAAAAAATCGAGAAGATTCTTTCGAATTATGAATAGTGCAGAAAAATCAAATGGGGCTTATAAAAGGGCTCACAATTATTAATTATCCATCATTTCATTTGATTTGTGGAATTTTATCTTTTGCTTACTTTATTTATGGCTTCTTGTATTGCTTATAAGTTATACCTAATTCTAAATGACCCATGCGGAAAGAATCAAGGAAAGGACCCCTGGTTTAGTGGTCCTATACGGAACGTTTGTTCTTAATGTGATTGTTTAGAGTAAAGAAAAGCTAATTTACGTCCCCTGAAAAATCTCCACGTGCACCCTAACGTGATGGAAATTGCAAAACTAAACTCCTTTTTCCACTTGGTCCTCTTGCCTATTTATCCGATCATCTTTAACTCCAGATGCGAACCTCTCTTAAAATACGAAGTGCGAACATGTCACATTTACAAATTACACGTCAATATTTATAATTTGGATCATGATATTTTTTTGAACGTTTTCAGTGAAGGACGTTGTGACATATTTGTAACTATGCGAAATTTGATTTTTTTTTTCTTCTCAAAATGACCTCAAACATTTCATCGCTCAGATTGTGAATATTACCGCCAAAACTACGAACATTAATTTGTTATATATGAACGTGAAAAACTTCGCACTTCGTTTTTTAAATGGTGTTCTCACTCAAACATATTAAGTTGTACTTAGTTGTTTATCATTGACCTCTATCTTATGAACTCTAGCATTAGTTAGTTATTTTTTGGCAGAGATTATACGCACTACATTCTTTAACTTTTCATACTATATTTGTTTACGTTGGAAGGCGTGTGCTAGAAACCAACGTACATGCAAAACTAAAACAGAATGCGTGAAACATAACACAAAATACGAGGGACTTTATCCGTTGGTTTCCAAAGTGAACTTTATAACCTTTAAAAAGTAGCCTTTGGAATAATAGGCTTTGGAAAAACTAGTCGTTGGAAGAAATTTGGCCTATCACTAGTACAAATATAGTGTTTTATCACACACTTTTTATCTCGGTTTCACTATGTTTGTCTTAAACATTGTGCAGACATTTTTTTATCACGGACCGTTCTCAAAACCGTTATATAAAGACGGTGGAGGAAAAGGTTTACATTAATATATCACGGTTCCTGATAAACTGTGATATATAGTCACCTATTTTAAATTAAATTTTCTTTATTAGTTCAGTTGTAAGTCTTTCGCTTCCTTCCTATATCAAAAGTCAAAACCCAGAACCACTTTTTCCCTCCATTGCGCCTCGTTTTCTCTTTGAAACGGTGAATAATGAAATCCATCCTTGAACAGAGATTCCTTCGTATTCTTTGGTGCATTCTCCTTCATTTTCTCTTGTAAAACATCGGAAAAAATTGTCTCTATAGGGTTGTTTATTGGAGATCAAATCTTCACCTGAAATCGGGAAGGTTGGATTGGATTTAAGTATACTTTGCTACTTCGATGACACGCCTCTGAATTTCTGGCCAAGTGAGTGGCGCTCTCAGATCCCTTTTAGGGGTTTCTTCTTCTGCTTATCCTTTTCAATAAGATTTGACTGTAATAAAAAACCTTTTAGGGTTTTCTTTGATGCGAAATGATTTGGCTGTAGATAATGTGTTGAATTGTTGATCTTTCTCCTCTGCTAATCTGAAGGTTTCTCGAAGAGTTTCAATCGTCAATCTCCCTTACTTTCCGCGCTTACTCGGACTTTTGTGTGTTAAGTTATGTATTGAGGTTTCTGATGAAAGTGAAGCCGCCGTTTACAGGAATTTATCAGGAGAACAATGTTTTTTTGTTGCTAATTTGAGTTATAGAAGGGCTTTCATAGTTTCACCCGTGTCAGCTCCGCTGAAATCAATCACCATTGGAGGATTAAACACTATTTCGATTTGATGATGTTTCGTTTCCGTTCTCGTTGTCGTATTGTCAATTTTTGTTCATTTTACTGCCCGTTAGGTGTTGGGAATTTAGATGCTTAAAGCGGAATTTCAGGAAACACTTTCCTAACATCGAATAAGGATCTCATGCACAGGGTTGCATGATTCGCTCATATAGGTGGTGAATCATGATCCGGAGCGTGCGCACCTGAACGCAGTTCGTTCCCGCTCTAGATCGCTTGGGTGCGCGTGCCGGTTCGCCAAAAACAGCGAATCAGGCGAATCAAGGCAAAAAGGGAGCGCAATGTTCCGATTCGCCATCATCAGCGTTTCAATTCTCCATCTTGAGGGAGAATTAAACGACAAAATGACGATTCAAACTAATTGGGCACCTGAACGCAATTCGCATGCTGAACGCAATTCGCATGCTCCGTCTTCTCGCTAGCTATGGCGTGTTTACTTACTGTTGGACCCGGTTCTCGCGATCAATAACGTGGACCCGGTTCTCGCGACTCTAATGACGCAAACCCGGTCCGCGACCGAGAAGCAGGCCGCGAGCCCATAAGGCCAGAAAATGGGTCGAGAATGAGAGGCCCATTAAGAAGCCCAATAGGTGAAGAGAGCGATAACGGATTGTGTGGGACCCACTGTGTGGTTATAAATCCTAACGGCAAAGAGAGAGAAAGGGACGGTCGACTGAGAGCATCTTCTTCCCCTTGGAGAGAGAGAGAAAACACAGAGGGCGATTACTCGTTTCCGAGCTCGTCTCTTCGTTCCCGATTTACCTCCTTTAGTAGGAAATCGGATGATCGATACCTGGATCTTGACTCTCGGTATCGTCATCGTGCTTTTGAGGTTTGATTCGTCACGATTGGTTGAGTTTCATCATTTACTGTTTCATTGAGTTGGCTCACGAGGTTTCATTGTTTTAGTCATTACTTTGGTCGCTATCTTCTCTTTGTGTTGCTTCATTCTGTTGTTGTTATTGGGGCATTGTGTTCGTTTACCTGTTGCTATTACTGACTTGAGCGTCGGAGAGCCAAATCTGGGGGTTCAACCTTCTGGTTTGGTTGTGCAGGTACAGTAGGGATTGAAGAACATAAAGAACAGAAGGGAGTAGCACATTTTGATCCAGACGACAGTGTATTACAAGTTGTTGCTCCAGTTTGCGTAAGGAAGGTCTCCAACGTTTGAAGATTCTTAGAAGGCCAGATCTCGCGAGGTGTTGATTGCGAGATCGCGAACATCTGGGCTCCAACACTGGCGCCGACCGTGGGGACCTTCTCGCGCAGCTAGCTCCCTTTGAAATCTCAAGAGTCAGCTCGCGAAGGGCAGAATCATGGTTGAAACTGGCAGAAGCGGAACAGTAAACGTCACCACATCACACCTCAATCAAAACACTCTCAATCCCCCACCACTCCCTCGCGTCGAAGAGGAAACTCCCGAGCTTATCACTATCCCTCGGGAGCAGAATGAGCTTTTTGCCGCCTGGATAGCGCAAGGCGCCCCGATTGTCCCAAATACAGCTAACCAAAGGGCCGAACCTCTCAACGACCAGACCAATCGCGACGGTAGAGAAATTAATCGAGAAGAGGTAGCTGAAATTGTCCCGGATGACAGAGCCTCGGTGTCTAGAAGGCCGAGGGAGAGAAATGACACTCGCGATGTGGATCGGGGACGGTTCGACTTGAACCAGGCCCCAATGAGTCATCAGGAGCACTACAACTCTCAACATGATGTTCGTTACGACGAAAGGGGCCGCGCATACTACCCTGCGCAGGAACAACGCGAGTATCAGAAAACACCCTACTACAATCGCGAGGCGTCCCAGAACCCTCCTCTCGACTTTTCAACAATATTTGGCCCCACAGCTTTTGCAGAACATATCATCAGAGCCCCACCGCTACCAGACTTTAGATTCCCGACTGTCAAGGAATACACTGGTAAGGGAGATCCCAAAGAACATCTTACCCGGTACAAGTACGCTATGATCGCGAGGGGTCCGGATGAGGCTACCCTTTGCAAGGGATTCCCAGGAACACTCGCGGACACCGCCATGACATGGATGTTAAATCAACCACCCGGGAGTATCTCTTGCTTTGCAGATATTGAAAGGGGATTCTTGTTGCATTTTGGCTCCTCGAAGAAGAGAAAGATCACCATGCAAGAAGTGGTCGGGGTCAAACAAAAAGTGGGTGAAAGCCTGGAAGAGTATGTGAAAAGATTCTCGCTAATGGTCCTAGAAGCTGATGACTTCGATGATAAGACCGCCAGGGTCGCGTTCTTAAACGGGCTGGCCGACGGGAGCGAATTCAAAAAACATCTGTACAGAAAGCAGGAAGGGTCTTATCAAGCCATGTTAGAAAGAGCTTACATCGAAATACAAGTTGAGACTCACTCGAGCGCACCCGCAGGGGGTGGAAGTCAGAACAAACAGAACCAGAGCCAGAACTCTAGAAAGGGTAATCAGAATTGGGGGAACAAAAGACAGCAATTTGAGCAGGGGCAGAGTGATTCACGTGCTCCAGGTTTGGTAACGCAGCGTCAGAATCAGAATCAGTACCAAGATTACAGACAAAGTACAGACCAGAACCAATTTCAGGAGCAGAATTTAATGAACCAGAGGGATGACCACCCCGGCTACAGAGGTCGCGGCCGAGGCAATGGAGGCCGAGGTCGCGGTCACGATGGAATGTGGTGCGCCAACCACAACTCCACTACTCATAACACGGATGAGTGCCGGAGTGGCCCGAGGATGAACAACGAGCCCGAGCAGAGAACCGTCCTCATGAATCAGAGAGGCGGGGGAAACCATCAAGGCAGGGGCGGTAGAAACCCTGGCCGAGGGCCATTCAGAGGGGGAAACAACAACGGTGGGCGAGGAAGGGGGCGCAATCAGCAGCACGCGAACGATCCTCACCCACCTCAACGCAACCAAGATTTCCCGCGACCAGATGGTCATGTAGGAACCATAGCCGGAAAGCATGTCCCTATACCCCCGAACAGGCGTGAGCAACGCAAGATGATCAACGCACCGCTCCCTCGCGGGCTCCCAGTTATGAGCATCGCGAAGCCCCTTCCCAGAGAACCATATCAACTGTTTTTTTCTAACGAAGAGATCAATGAGTGGGCGGTCTCTTCTGGTGATCCATTGGTTATACATCTACAAATTGGCACGAAACTAGTCAGCCGTATTCTGGTTGACACGGGCAGCTCTGCCGACATAATATATCTGGATGCCTTCGAAAAGCTAGGGGTTGATCCACGAATGAAAAGACCGACAAGAACAACCTTAGTAGGCTTCGCGGGAGAAAGAGTCACTGCTCTAGGAGTGGTGAGTTTAGATGTGGTGATGGGAGATGAGACAGGGCCACGAAGATCAGAAAAGATTGATTTCGTAATCATCCCGACAAGCTCTTCCTATAACGCGATCATCGGGAGAGGCACGTTATGCAAGTTTGATGCCATAGTATCCATGAGCCATTTCTGCATAAAGTTTCCCACACCATCCGGAACTGGAGTCGCGACGGGTGTGGAAAAGGAGAGCATCTCTTGTTATATCAAGTCTGAAAAGGGAGAAGAAACGCCTCTGCTCGCGAATCAACTTTTTGTCCCGGGCATGCCTAATGTTGAGGAAGAAACTGAGTTAGATGTTCGCGAGCCCCCTAGATATCAGGATTCTGAGGGGAATGTGGACAGAGCAAAGTTTTCCGGATTTAAAACGCAGGAAGTCACTCCTTTTGTGAACAAAGAAGAGAAGTTATCGGTAGGGGGTAACCTTGACTCTATGGTGATGGTAGAGATTGAAAACTTGCTATCAGAATCGCGAGACGTCTTCGCTTGGTCCCCCAAAGATTTGAAAGGAATTCCCCCATCAGTGATCACTCACTCTCTAAATATTAGCAACGATATCCTTTCCAAAAGACAGCGAAAGAGAAAGCAAGCAGGTCCGAAGAATGAGGCCGCGGCCGCAGAGCTCGCGAAACTCCTAAAAGCTGGGTTTGTTAGACCGGTACAATACCCGGCATGGCTGGCTAATGTCGTCATGGTCGCGAAGAAAGGAACGGGAAAATGGAGGATGTGTGTAGATTTCACAGATTTAAACAAAGCTTGTCCAAAAGACAGCTACCCGCTACCTTCTATCGATCAGCTTGTAGACTCCACCGCAGGACATGAAGCACTTAGTTTTTTAGATGCTTACTCAGGATACAACCAAGTCATGATGAACCCCCTTGACTCAGAACATACCTCTTTCATAACAGACAAGGGAACCTTCTGCTACAAAGTGATGCCTTTCGGCCTTAAGAACGCGGGGGCCACTTTCCAGAGACTGGTAGACCGCATTTTCAGTGATCAGATAGGAGATACAGTTGAGGCCTATGTTGACGACATTGTGGTGAAAAGCAAGGAGCAGAGTAATCACGCTCGTGACCTGGCGGAAGTATTCGCGACGCTCAGAAAGTACGGCATGAGTCTAAACCCAGACAAGTGCGTGTTCGGGGTCACAGAAGGAAAGTTTTTGGGCTTCATGATTAGTGCTCGCGGTGTCGAGGTAAATCCCGATAAAGTCAAAGCCGTTCTCGATCTTGAACCACCGCGGTCTACCCATGAGGTCCAACGGTTTGTAGGCCGAGTAAATTATTTGGGGAGATTTTGTGCCAAGTTAGCCGAACGAAACCTCCCTTTCTTCGAAATTTTGAGAAAACCGAAGAACTTTGAGTGGACTGAAGAATGCGGTCAAGCATTCGCGAGCCTCAAAGAACATCTGACAAAGCTCCCGATCCTATCTTCCCTGGTTCCGGGAGAAACTCTCCAGTTGTGTCTCGCGGCCAGCTCAAGGGCGGTAAGTGCAGTCCTTGTTCGCGAGTCAGAGAAGCCAGTCTATTTTGTGAGCCGAGCTTTATTGCCCGCGGAGACACGGTATTCCCCAGTTGAGAAGTCTGTACTCGCACTGATAACGGCTGCTCGCAAACTAAGACCCTATTTCCATGCACACCCGATTGAAACCCTAACGGACCTACCACTGAATAGCTTCATGACAAAACCAACCGTTGCAGGGAGGCTCACGAAATGGGTCATCGAAATGTCAGAATTCGATGTAGTATATCGGCCCAGGCCAACTATCAAAGCACAAGCGCTTGCCGACTTCATCGTCGAGACAAGTTTCAGAGAAGGGGAAGTAGCGAATCCATATGGTGAACAGATGATGTGGATAATGCACACTGACGGGGCTGTGAACGATGAGGGGTGTGGCGCAGGTGTGATACTCACGTCGCCTATGGGAGACGAGATAAGCCACGCCATTGCACTAAAGTTCAAACCCACGAACAATGAAGCTGAGTATGAAGCCTTAATCGCAGGGTTAGAGTTAGCCATTGGCCTTTCAGTCTCGGTGCTATCATGTTGTTGCGATTCAGAAGTTGTGGTAAAGCAGGTGCAAGGGCTTTATGAAGCGCGAACAGGGAACCTCCCGCAGTACCATGCACGGGTCGCGACGTTGACCTCGCTTTTCATGCATTTCGAAATAAAGGCAATCCCAAGAGAACTGAATAAGAAAGCAGATGAACTCGCGAAGATGGGAGCCGGATGGGAAGGTCCTAAGGAAGAACGCGAGCGAAGATCAGGGTTCATGGTGTCAAAAGGGGGCCCCCCGAAATATCTGTTTTTTGTGAAAGAAGAAAGCGCCATCAGTCGCGAGATTGAAATGATGGCGATCAACACTTCATTTGAAGACTGGCGTCGCCCATTCATTGACTACCTCAGATATGGTCGCGGTCCAACTGACCCGAAGGAACTCATACAATTAAAAAGAAAGGCTGGACGTTTCTATATCAGCAGAGGCGAGCTTTACAAGAGAGGAGGTGACCCTTGCGAGCTGAAGTGTATGGGTCACTACGAGACAAAAGCCTATCTCGAAGAGCTACATGCTGGGCTGTGTGGGACACACGCAGGGTGGAGACCCCTGGTGTACAAGGCTTTGCGCCAAGGGCATTTTTGGCCCACAATGAAACAAGATGCTCAAGCGATGACGCGAGCTTGTCAGGCGTGCCAATATTTCGCCCCTGCCTCCCACCAACCAGGAGTTCAGCTTCAGATCATGGGAAGCCCCATCCCCTTCGCGATGTGGGGGTTGGATCTTCTTGGCCCTTTTAAACCAAAGGCCCCAGGTCAGCTCGAGTATATCATTGTCGCAGTCGACTACTTCACAAAATGGATTGAAGCGGAAGCACTCGCGTCGACAACAGTACCTGTAGTGAAAAAATTCCTTTGGAAGAACATTATCTGCCGCTATGGGTTGCCACGCGAGATTGTAACCGATCGTGGCCCTCAATTTAACTCGCCCCAGCTGATGGCATGGTGCAGCGACCTGGGAGTTAGGTTAAAAATTGCTTCAGTTGCACATCCACACTGCAATGGGCAGGTAGAAGCCGTCAATAAGAGCATTGTCACAGATCTGAAGAAAAGACTAGACAACGCAAAAGGCAGATGGGCGGAGGTCCTGCCACTTACTCTCTGGGCCAATCGAACCACAGTGAAAAAAGCAACGGGAGAGAGTCCTTTCGCCCTCGCGTATGGAGTAGAGGCCGTGGTTCCAGTAGAAATTTTGTTCCCGAACGAAAGACTCCTTCACTATGACTCGGAAACCAATGACGAAAAGATGAGGATGGAACTCCAACTTCGCGAAGAAACCCAAGAAATGGCAGTTATCCGGGCGGCCGCTTACAAAGAGGGCGTCGCGAAGTATTATAACAAGCATGTCAAGGAGAGAGGTTTCGTGAAAGGAGATCTGGTCCTAAGAAAGACAGAGGGAGGAAAACTCGATCCCAACTGGGAGGGGCCGTATATAGTGGATCGCGAGGTCGCCCCAGGGGCCTATCGACTGAAGGATAGCTCTGGCAATCACGTTGCAAATTCCTGGAACGTGATGCGACTATGCCGCTATTACGCCTAGCCTACTCCACCGCACAGGTATGAATTCCCACATTTTTGTAACAGGTCTGCATACCTTAGATAAATATTTCATGGAAAACGATACAATCGCGATATAAGACGTTCTAACAAGCTGTATGCAGGCGAAAGAACCGATTGAAACTAAACATTAGCAAGAATCTATCATCGGGTTACCAGAGGAATAAATACTTTCGCCACAAAGGGGGACGTAATCTCAAAATAAAAGGTACACGCACGATTCGGGAATTCAGAATGTTGCATAAATCCCGTGACGCTGGGCTGGGGCCAAGAGCATCCACCCAGGTCGCGAAGCCGTGACACTGGGATGAGGCCAAGAGCATCCACCCAGGTCGCGAAGCCGTGACACTGGGCTGGGGCCAAGAGCATCCACCCAGGTCGCGAAGCCGTGACACTGGGCTGGGGCCAAGAGCATCCACCCAGGTCGCGAAGCCCTGACACTAGGATGGGGCCAAGAGCATCCACCCAGGTCGCGAAGCCGTGACACTGGGATGGGGCCAAGAGCATCCACCCAGGTCGCGAAGCCGTGACACTGGGCTGGGGCGAAGAGCATCCACCCAGGTCGCGAAGCCGTGACACTGGGCTGGGGCCAAGAGCATCCACCCAGGTCGCGAAGCCGTGACACTGGGATGGGGCCAAGAGCATCCACCCAGGTCGCGAAGCCGTGACACTGGGCTGGGGCCAAGAGCATCCACCCAGGTCGCGAAGCCGTGACACTGGGATGGGGCCAAGAGCATCCACCCAGGTCGCGAAGCCGTGACACTGGGCTAGGGCCAAGAGCATCCACCCAGGTCGCGAAGCCGTGACACTGGGCTGGGGCCAAGAGCATCCACCCAGGTCGCGAAGTCGTGACACTGGGATGGGGCCAAGAGCATCCACCCAGGTCGCGAAGTCGTGACACTGGGCTGGGGCCAAGAGCATCCACCCAGGTCGCGAAGCCGTGACACTGGGCTGGGGCCAAGAGCATCCACCCAGGTCGCGAAGCCGTGACACTGGGCTGGGGCCAAGAGCATCCACCCAGGTCGCGAAGCCGTGACACTGGGATGGGGCCAAGAGCATCCACCCAGGTCGCGAAGCCGTGACACTGGGCTAGGGCCAAGAGCATCCACCCAGGTCGCGAAGCCGTGACACTGGGCTGGGGCCAAGAGCATCCACCCAGGTCGCGAAGTCGTGACACTGGGATGGGGCCAAGAGCATCCACCCAGGTGGCGAAGCCGTGACACTGGGCTGGGGCCAAGAGCACCCACCCAGGTCGCGAAATCGTGACCGTCCGAGAGTGAGTAACGACATCCGTCCTCCTCACCTCGACCACGAAGTCCTGACCTTGATGGGATAACAACCCACCAAGGCATGGAACTCAGCGAGTGACGCTCCTGAAAAAAGTCAATCATGAAACTATATACTTAGCATGGAAATATGCAATACAAAACGCTAATGAATCCCCATCTATTTTGACAGACACTCCTGCACTAGAGAAGCAAACAATCATAGGCATGATCGCGAACGAAACAGAAAATGGCAGTTTATGAGGAAACAGGCGCTAAAGCCCTAATTATCCGTGAGCATGGATTTCCCAAGGCATCAAGAATACCTTAGCTAAGGTATGATGAGAAAAACACGCGAGCTACTTTGTTTTGTCACAAGAACAAAGAATCTGATTCCAAATTCATTATAGGAAATCACATTCTCAAACACAAAGACGCTCATAGGTGCACGAAAAACCCTACTACTGGCTCGTACGCATGCAGTAGTCAGGTGAGAACACACTCTTTATCGCATCACAGGTCATGACATATGAATAATCTATACTTACGCGATCGATTTTCCTCGCAGGGTTTTTCGTAAGACCAACAGAAGAATCTTTCCGAACGAAAGATGTTGAAGAGTGACCTATTTATGATATTAAGTATTCTCATTTTGGAAACATTTTTAAGTTCTAAAGTCTATTAATAAGACACATACTTTTAATCGCGATGACACAGTGGTGCACATTACATTTTGGGTTCCAAAGTTTTTCCGATAATACCAGTCTAATTTATTCATAAGACCTCGTTCATTCTCCCTCCTTTCTTAACACATAGGGCTCGCGAGGCTGTAAACACCCTCACGAGCACTATGGGGGGAGGGGAAGAGGAGGAGAAATCACCATACAAACACAAAATAAAGAGACATTAAAAAGCACTAAGCCTAGAGAGGAACGACGACCTTCACTTGATACACCACAGTCTGAACGGGAACTTCGGGTGGATTAGCACGCCACATGGTGAAAGTCACCTCATCTCCCTCACGAAGATCATTCTCATACGCAAACTCACTCCAACCTTCACCCAGAAAGTAAGAACTCCCAGCCTTATCCAGAGTCACGTCCCAAGGTTCGAAATTGACACAAAGGACAAGACTCTTACCACCGAAATGGCTAAGGTGTCGGTCACAATGTTCCTTCGGGAAACGCTATACGTAGAGAAGAGGAGTCTAAGAAACGAACAAACAAAGAAAGGCAAAGTAAAAAGGATACTTACCAAGCATCTGCCAGTAATGGCAGAGAAATCCATAGTAATAGTGAAAGACTCATCCAGAGACCCCTCTCGAGTTCGTCGTGTCCTGGCCATGGTGGTACTCTTTGAAAAAGGCAGACAAAGAAGGAGAAGACAAGAAACGCTATTTATAAAAGAAATGCACCTGACCCGCAGTTAATGCATTGAATGATTAAAACAGAAAAGTGGTTGGGAGAACAAAGGTAATAAATACAAAAGACATGCAAGGAAATAATTGTACGGTCTCCTCATGAGACCCAAAGTAAAGCGTCTAACACACATTTAGACTCGCGATCACATTTCGATCCACGGGCCACAGAACCAAAAAACAAATTACATATAACGCCAACCCAAGAGTTTGCAGACAATAAATGAAAAGAAGTTAAACTTCGTCATGAAAGTCCAGATACCCGTCAGCCTCAGCCAGTGCAGAATCGCGAGCCCCCCTCGCACCACCAACGTCCTTTGTCGCCGCGATGTTTTCTTCGGCAGCAACTTTTTCGCTGTCAACATTCACAACATCGTTCCCATCACCTGCATCAGACGACTTAGCACAAGAGCGAGTCGAGGAGTCCGCTGCTTTCTTCATCCTTTCCTCCGAGTAAATTACCTTCTTAGGTACCTTGGGGACTGAGACTAAAGGAATATGACACTCCATCCCTTCGACGACTCCCTCACCTTCAGGCAAGAAGGGTTCGACGACCCAACCTTCAAGAAGGCTCGCGTCGTCGTCAACAAAGGTTCCAAGAGGAGGAGAGGTATACGCAGGGATCTCGGCAGGAAGACCACAAAGATCCGTAGGATCGAAAGAGAAGTTGGCCACTTTGTGCTTTCTAAGCTGACGCTTGAGTGCAGTAATCACCAGGGTGTCGCGAGCCAAACTGATAAAATCAATACGACATTTCTCGCGATAGCTAGAAGCATACTGCTTGGCACCTTCGCGACGACCCTTGTCAAAAGCTTGGTCTTTCTCTTGACGAAGCGAACCTAACTCTGTATTATGATTGCGCTTCATAGTCCTGGCCGAAAGCTCCAAGTCGCTTATCTTCGCCATCAGCTCAGCATTCCTCTCTTGCTCCTCCTTTAGTTTTTTCTTCGCGGCCTCCTTAACATCCTGTGCTTTGTGAGCAAAATCGACCATCTCATTATATTCCCCCTCCATCTTATTATAGCCATCTTCAAGGGCGATGGAATATTGCCCCGATGCCTCGTTGAGAAGAAGCGACTACAATAAGCGAAATATGTTAGTTAAAATCACCTACCGACAAGAAGGAAGAAAACCATTCAGGAAGAAAATAAAGGAAACCCACCGCCAGATTGAGTCTCGCGAGCCCTGCTTTACCCCGAACAATGCCCTCTAAAAATCCAGGCATCTCTGGGAAACCAGGTCGATCGTGATGAAAGAACGTTCTCACTGCCTCCTCCTCGGGAAAAAGCTCAGCCAGATCCTGAGAAGAGGTATCTTGACCACCTTCAAGGGTCATGGGCTGCTTACCCTTGGCAGTTTCCGAGGCCCTCCCTGCAGGGGTTGCTCGGTGCGAGGAAGGAGACCCGCCGGCCCCTAAGGGGATTGTCGAACCAATCGGGGATTGGTCGTCTAGAGGCTCGGGCGCGCGTGTTTCGGTCTCCACAGATTGAAGCACGGACTCGCGGATATTAATACCGCCAGCAGAGATTTTCCTCTTTTTGGAGGAAGTTTTGCTCTTGTTCGCCAGCTGTTTTCGGCGCCTTCTCTTCTGTGGGGCGGAAGCCTGCTCATCAATAGTCTCCTCGTCAAAAGAGTCGTCAGAACCCTCCATAGTCGCGAGACGCGAAAAGTATCCTGTCTCTGCAAATAAAAAAATAAAATAAATAAGTATATAATAAAAATCCACAAGCATATGACATCGCGAGTGCGTGACAATAAAAGAAGGATAAGTAACAATAAACAAGAAAACCATTGAACAAGGGACATAAGAAATACCATAATGGTGCTTAAGACTAAGTCCACGCTGGGCTAGCACCTCGTGGGTAATACACTTCAGGAATATGTGCGTCGAAACAAGATCAGGGAAACTATGGAACTTACGGTAAAGACAATCTTTCTTAGTCTGAGACCAGTTACCAGATTTAGGTTGAGTCGCGAGCATCGATATCTTGGTCGAGATCCCAGAACCCGGAGGTGGTCGTACCAAAAACCAATCAACCTTCCACTTCGGTAGGCGGGGAGGACCATCCCACTCCGATCTGCCATTTTTTACGGCAGTAAACATCCCCATTTCTTCAGGAGCCCTTCGCGTAGAGAACATAAGAAGAAAATGACAAGGATTGGGTTTTACCCCGATATCCTGACACCTCATCACATAAATAACCAAGGCCCTCCAAAAGTTAGGATGCATCTGAGCTGGGCTGTAAGTCAGCTCTCTCAGGAGCATTTTAGTAAAATTGGAGAAAGGGAGCCTAAATCCTAATTTAAGAGACGACATACTCAAAGGAAATAAAGTGCCATATTCGTCAAGGGAAGTCCCATCCAGAGATAGAAGGGCAAAAATTGTACCCTCTGGAAAAGGATAGGTATCCGCGACGGTAAAAAGGTCGCGAAGGGTAAGGTCAGAAGGGAGGGCCGTAAATGGGTTCCCGAGATTCTTGACCTTTTTATGATGGACGCGGCGAGTCAAAATCTGTACACGACCCGCCGGGTTATGGAAAATATCTTCGATTTCCACGCGAGGAAGATCATCTTGCCAGGAGTAAAAATTCTCATAGTCCTCGCGACCGATTAGTACTTCCTCACAATCCTGAGGAGGACTTTTATTGCCACAACCTGCATCTGGTCGCGAGGTAGACGGAACTTCGTCGTCGTTATGCCTAATAGAGTCTCCTGTGGACGATCAAGAAGAAAAAGATCGAGTTAGTTTTCCAGGGAAAGAACACGAAACGCGAAGGCCAGAAGTAAGCTTCGCGAGCCATGGGAATAACAACCAAAGAAAACCCTGGAAAACAAAAAATATAAGATCTAAGGGGAAGTTGAACAGACTACTAGTGGAAACCCTAAGAAATGGTGAAATGAACAGTCAGGAGAGGTAAAAAAGAATTGGCTTTGAAGAACAGTGAAGGTTTCAACAGTCTAAGATGACCTTTAAGGGAAAAAGGAATGCCCATCGAACAGAAGAAAGAAGAGGAGGCACCGCCCAGTAAATAACCAATAGAGGTATGATGAAAAATCGCCTGACCGCCATGAAAACCAGTAAAAGCTTCGAAGGAACACAAGAAATAGCGGAGATACAGAAATATCAAATCATGTGTAGAAGCAATAGAAATCAACAAATGAAAAACGAATTCAAGATAGAACTTACGAGCCATTGGTAATTCGACGATCGTCTGAACGAATGAAGATTTCTCGAAGTTTTATTAAGGATGGGTTTTACAGAGGAATATGAGCAGTTGGAGTAAAGAAGAAGAGAAGAATGTGGTCTGGCAGCCTTTTATAAGAAGATGAAAATCCCAAAAGAAGCCACGTGTTGAAAGGTGCCAGAACGCGGGAATACAAAACGTCTCGAATTTAAAATTCAAAATTCAAAACAAGCGCGATGGAATGAGGAAGAGTCGCGAGCGAATAATCTCCATAGGACCCCCCGAGAACCCGACTTCAATTCTTACCCAAGCTTTGCCTTCGCAAAGACAAAGACTTGGGGGGCTGGCTGTTGGACCCGGTTCTCGCGATCAATAACGTGGACCCGGTTCTCGCGACTCTAATGACGCAAACCCGGTCCGCGACCGAGAAGCAGGCCGCGAGCCCATAAGGCCAGAAAATGGGTCGAGAATGAGAGGCCCATTAAGAAGCCCAATAGGTGAAGAGAGCGATAACGGATTGTGTGGGACCCACTGTGTGGTTATAAATCCTAACGGCAAAGAGAGAGAAAGGGACGGTCGACTGAGAGCATCTTCTTCCCCTTGGAGAGAGAGAGAAAACACAGAGGGCGATTACTCGTTTCCGAGCTCGTCTCTTCGTTCCCGATTTACCTCCTTTAGTAGGAAATCGGATGATCGGTACCTGGATCTTGACTCTCGGTATCGTCATCGTGCTTTTGAGGTTTGATTCGTCACGATTGGTTGAGTTTCATCATTTACTGTTTCATTGAGTTGGCTCATGAGGTTTCATTGTTTTAGTCATTACTTTGGTCGCTATCTTCTCTTTGTGTTGCTTCATTCTGTTGTTGTTATTGGGGCATTGTGTTCGTTTACCTGTTGCTATTACTGAATTGAGCGTCGGAGAGCCAAATCTGGGGGTTCAAACTTCTGGTTTGGTTGTGCAGGTACAGTAGGGATTGAAGAACATAAAGAACAGAAGGGAGTAGCACATTTTGATCCAGACGACAGTGTATTACAAGTTGTTGTTCCAGTTTGCGTAAAGAAGGTCTCCAACGTTTGAAGATTCTTAGAAGGCCAGATCTCGCGAGGTGTTGATTGCGAGATCGCGAACATCTGGGCTCCAACACTTACCAGCTCAGAACCAACGCAGAGGGGCGCAAAGAGGGGACGTACGGACTCGCCAATGTTGGCAAGTTCTTGACCAAGAATGACGATGGTGTTAGCCTCGCTGCTCTCTCCCTCATGAATCAGGATAAGGTTTTGATGGAGAGCTGGTATGTTCTCTCAATTTTGAAATTCGAAACTCACTTATTCAGACTATCACTTCGATTACTTTATTTGATTACGGACTCCCAATCTGTCTAACTGGTCAACACTATTTCCCGTGGACTCACAGATTATCACACAGATCGATCAAATTAAGATTAAGAACTTACCCAAAACAAATGATGCTGCAGCAAAACCACCATGGCGATTTCTGATTGCTGGTATGTTTTTCCAATCAACATAACCTGCCCAAGTTTCCTCCTGTTTGACTCCCTCTGAGATTCCTTCAGAAAAAAGAGCCACAAATTGATGAGATGAAGATGATTGGAGGAGAAGAGATTGATTGTACAAGTTTCAAAGTACCATTTCTGTTGCTGCTGCTGAATTCTCAAGCTCTGTTTTCTTTTTCTTTTTGGTCTTCTTTTTTGGCCCAGTAATACAGAGTAGTTGATTCTTGGAATGTTGAAATTAAAGTTGAATTCTAGAAGTCAAACCATACTACATTTATTTAATTACGTATTTATCATGTTATTTAATTATATATTTATCATGTTTTCGGAATAAAATTGTTCTCATATTTAGTCTGTGAATCCGCCGTGTGAGTCGAAAAGTGAGGGCGCATGAGTGGCGATAAGTGCATGCCAACCCTTTTTTAATTTCCACACAAATAATCAACTATAGAGTCTCCTTCCCTTCGCACCTTTAACTTCCAGGCACCAACCTCCTCCGGCCACCACCCCGCATTTAACGGTGCCGATTGGATCGAAGCTTGGTTTTCCCACCTATTTGTTTTGAATTGCAATTCTAATAGACCTAAATTAAGATATGTATTAAGTATTTTTTTACAAAAATAATACTCCCTCCGTCCCTTATTGATCTTCTCATTTGCTTTTGACACATTTATCGAGACACGTTTTGTAACGTTAATATCTTTAAATATACTATGATAAAAAATATAATTTTTTTATATTGTCAAAGTACTCATTGAGACGAATCAAACGAGATCTTGTATGCCTATATTTATTTCTATATATTGGAAGAAAACGAGAAGATTCTCTCAGTTTGTGAATACTGTCGAAAAAGCAAATGAGTCTTATATTAAGGGACGGAGGGAGTAAAAGATGTATTGTTATATCGAATCACGTTCCAATAATTAACGAATCAAATTACAATTATTGACGAATCACGCTCCAAAAATTAACGAATCGCGTCCATAAAATCAATGATCCGATACTCTGTGATTCACCGACGAATCAATTATTTGATTCTTCCAAAAATGGCGAATCGCGAACCGCGTTCACGCTCCGGCGCTCCCACGAACCATGCAACCCTGCTCATGCATACATTGATATCGATCATGTATATAAGAAGAATCAAATACCTTTTGATGCGTGTTCGTAGATGCCGAAAGACAGAGATGAAAGCCTCAAATGTGACTTCTCTACTTGGTCCACACGAGCAATAAATTAGATCTCCTTATGGTTTCTTCTGCTAGACCGAAATTCACAAGGATGTGCGGGGTGTGGATTATATGGTGTGTCTAGTGTGTTGAGTGCTCTCTATGTGGAATAAGAGAGGCCTATATACAGGCATTTAGTCCTTGGAGCCCAAGGTAAGAACTTGGAGGCCAAGACAACTTGGGGCCCAAGCCAACTCCTTGGTGTGCAAGGAAGAGGACAACTATCTAAGGTGTGGACACTTGCTCCTTGGGCATGTGTGACACATGTTTACCTTGGTCAAAACTCCAAATAACTGATAACGGTTATCTGACACCCGGTGAACAATTCACCTCGTTTATTGTTCCACCTACCCCAAATCCTATAGGCTAACCGGGCCTTCGGATTCGCATGATCCGGTCCGTAAACTCTAAGTGTGTGACCTCATAGGACCCAGTTATTCTAGCCATGAGTTTAATCTTATTAATCTCATAAGTCGTTGATACGCTGCACTTTGTATAGCGTAACTAGGGATTATTACATTAGTTTAGGAGTATTATTATATGTGTTTCGAGTCATTGTTATGTTCTGAGATATTTATTAATAAGTGAAGAAATTGAGATCCGAACCGAAGAAGATTGAAGACATGAAGACGAAGACATTCTGCGGAGCAGCGGCGATCGCCACTACCATCCAGGCGATCGCCATTCTACAACAGAAGTATTTCATAAGTTCAAGAGAGCATGGTGATCGCCATGACTCTATGGCGATCGCCATGGGGCGACAGAGACACGGCAGAGATTTAAATGAAGACCGCGATCGCCAGGCATCTATGGCGATCGCCACAACAAGGCCGAAGATATTCCGGACTTTCCTTATTTTGTTTTGCTTTTATTTCTTTTTATTATTTTCCTATTTTCCTTATTATTTCGTTTAGGATCTTTCGTTTACCATATATTTTGGGGTTAGTTCTCTATTTAAGGACCCCAGTTTCTATCATCTTTTATCATCATCTTTTCCATCAGACAATTTAGTTCTGCAACCATGAGCAGGAACTAATCTCCATTTTTTTACTTAGCAGTTGAAACCTTCAGTTATTAAGTTGTGAGATTTCTAAACTCTTGTTCTTTTCCTATGGGTTTGTATTGATTCTCTTGTTCTTCATCTATTGATTTCTATTAGTTTTGCTAGCTTGATCACCTAGTTTGATTGATAGTTTTCTATTGCTAGACTAGGAATATACGGTGGAATTCCTTGTCATTGTAGCATTCATATCTGCATGATCTGGTAGTTGATTGCTTTTATGAAAGAGAATTGATTGCATGTTAATACTTGACGGTTGTAAGTTATTGCATGCATCCTTATAATTCCTGTGCCCTTTGCTGCTATTTCATCTAATCTTGAGAGGTTTCCCTGATTGCTGAATAGTAAGTATTATCAGGATCGGTTGGCCTGCTGATATATTATAGATTGGAATAGGAACATTCCGTAGGATTGAATAGAACTTGAGATAAATCTATGATCAACTTGATTGACTGTTGTGTGGATACTTGCTAGGTAAAACCCCTTCTCATCATATTCTCACCCAAACTCCCTTTGTTTGATACTTGTTACTTTTGTGTTTCATACAATCAAAACCCCCCCTGGTTACTTGTTACTTGTTCACTAGTTGATATTTCACTTGACTGCATTGATTTGGTGTTTTGATTCCCTTTGGTTCGACCTCTACTTACTTGCTATACTCTAGTTAGTGTTTAGAGTTTATTTCTTTTATTTGGCACTACGACTTTAGCGTCATCAAATTTGGCGCCGTTGCCGGGGAATTGAAATTTTTCTGATTCTGTGTTAATTGTGAAATTATCAACTGTTTGGTGTGAACCTTTATGGTTCAGACCCGTGCTACTGATTCATCTCTTGTTTCCTTTGACCCAAAGATTGAAAGGACGTTCCTTCGGAACCAAAGAGCAGCTCTGAACCAAGATAACGAGATGGGTGATCGACATGGACCGCCATTGCCTACTATGAGGCAACTCACTGCCCCAGACTTAAACCAACAACCTTTGGCAGTGAGGTTTCCTGAGATTGAAGAAGGTGTGAATTTTGAATTAAAAGCTGGTTTAATTCATGAGCTACCACATTTCCATGGCTTAGCAGGAGAAGATCCCAACAAACACTTGGCTCAATTCCATGCCATATGTTCTAGTATGAAGCCAAGAGGTGTTACTGAGGAGCAGGTCATGCTGAGAGCTTTCGGATTTACTCTGAAAGACGCTGTGAATGATTGGCTTTATTATCAAGCTCCGAGGAGTATTGATACCTGGGCTAAGATGAAGAAAGTCTTCTTGGAGAAATATTTTCCAGCCACAAAACTGAGCAGCTTGAAGAAGGAGATCAAGAATCTTCAACAACACTCAACTGAGAGTCTCTATGAATATTATGAGAGATTCAAGAAGCTTTGCTCAAGCTGTCCATTCCATAGTAATACTGACCAAGATCTCCTTATGTACTGATTTAGTGGCCTGATTGGTGAGGATCGTCGTATGGTGAATGCATCCTGTGGAGGTAACTTTTTAAGATTGACTATACCTCAGGCTACTGAAATGTTTGAGGAATTAGCTGAGAGCTCAAGGCAGTTTGGTAGCAGGCAAAGAACACAGTCAGTAAGTTCACTTGATCCCGCTAAAATTCAAAGTGATATGAATGAACTGAAAGATATGATGAACGCTTTTATGCTGCAAAGTGGTGGTCAACAACTCCAAGAGCCGAATGCTGAGGTAAACGCTGTTGGTGGATGGCAACCAAGGCCAGGGTATGATTCTCATAATATTAATTATCAGCAACCTAGACCTCAGAATTCTATCACTGTTGAAGATATGATCAAGTCCTTAGCTCAAACTGTGATGCAACAAAATGCTAGAACGGAATCGAGCATCCAAAATCTTGAAAATCAGTTAGGACAGATTGCTCAAGCTGTGAGTAAATTAGAGGCCAGGGAACCGGTAAGAAACCCGAGAGAGAACGTCAGTGCAGTGTTCTTGAGGAGCGGAGAAACTTTAAATGACTGTTCTGTGCCAAAACCGCGATCGCCAGATCTGAGTGGCGATCGCCATGAGATTACAGAGAGCAAAACAGGTTCTGCATCCCGACCGCGATCGCCATATGGAGATGGCGATCGCCATGACAGTCCAGAAGCTGAGGTGCAAAATCATCCGCGACCGCGATCGCCAGTTGTTGATGGCGATCGCCAGGAGCCCCCTGAGTACATTGACGATTATGTTCGCCCGAATTTTCCACCTCTATTCTCTCAGAAGCCTGTTGCTCCTTTTCCTGAAGCATTAAAGGATACTCGAAGGCTGGAGAACGACAACGAAATCTTCGAAACCTTTAGTAGGTGTGAGGTAAACATTCCCTTGCTCAAACTTGTTAAGAGTATTCCTAGATTTGCTAAGTTTTTGAAAGAAGTTTGCACTATCAAGAGAAATCAAAAACTGAAAGGAAAGAAGAAAGTTGAAATAAGTGAACAAGTTTCTGCTGTGTTTCAAAAACGCATGCCTAAGAAATGTGGTGATCCAGGCATATTTAGCATTCCATGTGTGATTGGTGAAATTAAATTTGACAAAGCCATGCTAGATTTAGGTGCATCAATCAATGTTTTACCTTACTCTTTGTATGAATCACTAGGCTTAAGACCTTTGCATAAAACAGGAACTGTTATTCAACTTGCTGATAGGTCTACTGTGTACCCGAAAGGGGTTGTTGAGGATGTTCTTGTTATGGTTGGTGATCTGATTTTTCCTGCTGATTTCTTTGTGTTGGATATGGAGCATGCTAATAATGTCATACCTATACTGTTAGGTAGACCTTTCATGAAAACTGCACAAACGAAAATTGATGTTAATAGTAGGACTCTCTCTATGGAGTTTGATGGGGATAAGGTAGAATATAATATTTATGACATGGATCCCATTGATAAGAATTCTCTATGTGCTATTGATGTGATTAAGCCTGCTTATAAGGATAAATTGCAACCTGTTTTAGAGAATCTCTTAGAGCCCCCAAAAGTAGATATTGTTTTGTCTACTAACATGCAGGAGTGCCATGCTAAGCCAGAGCCTAAAGGTAAGCTCTCTCCACATCCTTTGGGCAATCGCCCTCCATTACTCACCTCGCCAGGCGAGATACCATTGATGTCTAGTGTGCATGCACTTGACATTGAGCTTAAACAGCCGCCTGATACGGTCAATGAAGAGAAAGTGAATGTAACCACCTTCATGGCTAAAGACAAGGTGGTCAAGGTAAGTGGGACGAGATTTAAGGCGTTCCATGAGTGGTTCAAGAGAGAATTCAGACAAGAGACTGTTTTTACAAAGCCAAATGGCGTTAGTTAAATCTCTTGAGTTTCATGTCGAGCCACGACATAAAATAAGGCGCTACTCGGGAGGCAACCCGAGGTTTGAAACTGTTTTTATTTGTTTTTGTTCGGTTTAATTTTCTTTTTAGTTTTTCTATGGACATGAGGAAATCACCGAAGCTTAGGGTCAGCTACAGTCAGTAGCCAATCTCGCTGTAAGTCTTCTCTCCCGTCCCTTCTAAAAAAAAAAAAGAAAAAAAAACCGAAAATCATTCCGAGAAAAAAATAATATATCGGATTTAAAAAAATAGAGTGCAGAAAAAAAAAATGAGAGAAAAAAGTAAGGATTTGTATTACATCAAGTTTGGTTTCATTGGTACTATCATTCTAGATCTACATTCGTTGGAGCTTAGCTTGTTGGTGACCATGTTCTTTGCAAGGAGTTGATTTGTTTGGGTCACCTTCTACATTGGAGGTATTCTTTCTTTTGCTTTAGATGAGCTATGCATTATTGGATTACATTTAGTGCTCATCTAGTTTCTCATTCTACCACACTTTGAGTGTTATTGGAGGAAGGTCATCCGACCTTGTATGTGCGTCTTCTGTCTCTTTCCTTGGGTTCGTTTTTATGTCTTCCATTTCATTGAGGACAATGCAATGTTTAAGTATGGGGGAGGAGAATGTATTCACATGTAATTATTTGGGTGTTGGTTGTATCTGCATGAGCTTATTATATATATATTGTATGAAAAAGCCACAAAAATTGAAAAAAGGCATACAAAATCCTTGGATAGCAAGATCTATGCAATAAGAAGGTGGCTTGACCGACGTTAGGCTGGGAAAAAAAATAAGTCTTGAGTGATGTGAGTTTTGTGAGCCTGGAACAATTATTGAGTGGTTGGGATGAAAACCTGAAAAGGCGCCCAAGCAAGATGAGTGTTATAAAAATACAAAAATTGAGTGTTTTAGGATTTTTTATCATCTTGGCGTATGGAGACATAAGAAGGAGGCGTATAGGAGGATTCGGGTAGGCCACTTGGAGGAATAAGGTGTAGTTCTAGGTATGTACTTATTTTATCACATTGTTCTTGATTATTGTTGTTGTGTTTTGTGTGTTTTGGAAGAGTTTATTGGTTATGTAATCACTAGGAGATATTCTTGTACTTCCTGAGACTTTGTGCATGTTATTGTAAGGGTAGCTTTTCTGTAAGTTACTCGGGACGAGTAAAAGTCTAAGTATGGGGTATTTGATACGCTGCACTTTGTATAGCGTAACTAGGGATTATTACATTAGTTTAGGAGTATTATTATATGTGTTTCAAGTCATTGTTATGTTCTGAGATATTTATTAAGAAGTGAAGAAATTGAGATCAGAACCGAAGAAGATTGAAGACATGAAGACGAAGACATTCTGCGGAGCAGCGGCGATCGCCACTACCATCCAGGCGATCGCCATTCTACAACAGAAGTATTTCATAAGTTCAAGAGAGCATGGCGATCGCCATGGGGCGACAGAGACACGGCAAAGATTTAAATGAAGACCGCGATCGCCAGGCATCTATGGCGATCGCCACAACAACGCCAAAGATATTCCGGACTTTCCTTATTTTGTTTTGCTTTTATTTCTTTTTATTATTTTCCTATTTTCCTTATTATTTCGTTTAGGATCTTTCGTTTACCATATATTTTGGGGTTAGTTCTCTATTTAAGGACCCCAGTTTCTATCATCTTTTATCATCATCTTTTCCATCAGACAATTTAGTTCTGCGGCCATGAGCAGGAACTAATCTCCATTGTTTTACTTAGCAGTTGAAACCTTCAGTTATTAAGTTGTGAGATTTCTAAACTCTTGTTCTTTTCCTATGGGTTTGTATTAATTCTCTTGTTCTTCATCTATTGATTTCTATTAGTTTTGCTAGCTTGATCACCTAGCTTGATTGATAGTTTTCTATTGCTAGACTAGGAATATACGGTGGAATTCCTTGTCATTGTAGCATTCATATCTGCATGATCTGGTAGTTGATTGCTTTTATGAAAGAGAATTGATTGCATGTTAATACTTGACGGTTGTAAGTTATTGCATGCATCCTTATAATTCCTGTGCCCTTTGCTGCTATTTCATCTAATCTTGAGAGGTTTCCCTGATTGCTGAATAGTAAGTATTATCAGGACCGGTTGGCCTGCTGATATATTAAAGATTGGAATAGGAACATTCCCTAGGATTGAATAGAACTTGAGATAAATCTATGATCAACTTGATTGACTGTTGTGTGGATACTTGCTAGGTAAAACCCCTTCTCATCATATTCTCACCCAAACTCCCTTTGTTTGATACTTGTTACTTTTGTGTTTCATACAATCAAAACCCCCCTGGTTACTTGTTACTTGTTCACTAGTTGATATTTCACTTGACTGGATTGATTTGGTGTTTTGATTCCCTTGGGTTCGACCTCTACTTACTTGCTATACTGTAGTTAGTGTTTAGAGTTTATTTCTTTGATTTGGCACTACGACTTTAGCCTCATCAGTCGTATTGGCCACTAGCAATAGTGTGCGACTCCTAAAATATCTGGATTATAAATCTGCATTAATAGTCCTATTCCATATTAATAATTGCACCGTTGATTAAATGACACAATTCCTTCAATCTCCCACTTGTCCTTAAACAAGCGTGCAATGTTAAAATTCCTTTGTCTCTTAGTGTCTCATTTGATGATATGGTGACTTTCATATCTATATCAAATGTGTTTCTTGAACTCTTGAGATCGAACTTTCAAAACAGATGATTACATTTAATCCATCTGAGCGTGGCCACGCGTTTTACAGCTTTCACTCTTCAAGTGGCCAAGACACCATTCCTTTCCAATGCATCATGGTATACATGGAACAAGAGGACTTCTCCAGTCTTGTGTGACTACTGCTCCCACTCAACCTTTGGCAATCCCAATCACTCACTGCCTTTATAACTCCCAGTTACGGTGAGCGTTTAACAGCGTCAAAGACATACCATCAGTCAAGTGAAACAATATCACACTCATGTCTGAGGAACTCATTAATCATGGTTTTAATCCTAAAGGCTCTGCAATCTCTTTTGGAGAGTCTAGAGGACGGTCAGTCCGATATGCATCATCTATGCACATCTATGTAATTGACTAGACATCACTATGTCTCCATAGCACATGAAACCTTGTGCTATCAGCCAATCTCACAATATGGTCTTTAGATAAATCATTTATGTCCAAGTTAATGATTCAGACCATGGACAAAACAATAATTCTTAATTTCAGTTCACTTAATGGGGTTTCATTCACCATAACAATTATGATAAGCCCATTTGATAAATACAAAATTATTTGGACATTTTATTTAATACCAAGCAATAATTAAATAATAATGAGTCATTCTCATATAGAAAACAAGCATAAAAGTCCTTGGAGCACACGAGCAATAAAGTGGATCTCCTTATGGTTTCTTCTGCTAGACCAAAATTCACAAGGTGGACATGTGTCACACATGTCCACCTTGGGCATGTGTGACACATGTTTACCTTGGTCAAAACTCCAAATAACTGATAACGGTTATCTGACACCCGGTGAACAATTCACCTCGTTTATTGTTCCACCTACCCCAAATCCTATAGGCTAACCGGGCCTTCGGATTCGCATGATCCATTCCGTAAACTCTAAGTGTGTGACCTCATAGGACCCAGTTATTCTAACCATGAGCTTAATCTTATTAATCTCATAAGTCGTATTGGCCACTAGCAATAGCGTGCGACTCTTAAAATATCTGGATTATAAATCTCCATTAATAGTCATATTCCATATTAATAATTGCACCGTTGATTAAAGGACACAATTCCTTCATTAGGGTTATACTTTTGAATGGAAACGTCTTCTCTCTCTAGAGTAATAACAAATATTATGCTCAATGTGGAAATTGCAGTGACAATAAATATGGAAGAAGGTGTTACTTAAGAGTGATTTTAAATGCTCAAGCAGTAAGCTTCTTCCATGTGTTATGTGTTAAGTGGTTCATGAGTTCTTCATGTATGAGAAACTGGTTCATTTGTGTGTTGATTTGAAACAGGTGGCTATGAGTATTATGAGAAGAATGAATATTGCATCTCCTATCCTTGTATGTTCTTCACTCTGGTCATATATGGCTGGCCTCATGTACTGAGATCATTATTAGTTTGCATGCTCTCTATTTATCTTAGCACTTGTATATGTGCTGAGATTATTACTAACATATTAATATTTATCGTGTTATAACCGTTCTGCATCCTTGTTCTGTAGAATAAATGGATTAATTTTGTTGTTCTGGATTTCTGTTCCTCCGTGTTCGTTGTCCTTTTTATTTTCTGAAGTTTGGTTTGCTCTGTTTTGTCTTTGTAGCCATGGCCTCTTCAGAATTGGTTATGAGAAAATGCCTTGAATCACTTGGTGAAGTTTTGGTTCCAGAATTGAAATAATTGTTGCTTCTGAATGGTTTATTTTACAAATTTATCTTCACTTCGTTGGTGCTTTTTAGCTAATATACTTTGTGTTTATCTTCCCATTCTCATTCAAATCATCATGTTGGTGACTCGCATGCGGGAGGATCAGGGTGTGGACGCACATTGTTGACTCGAATCACCCTGCTAGTAATTTCAGCCATTAAGAAGCTTCACCCATTTAATTAACATGTTCAGGTTCTGAATTGGTTGTACGAGCTAAACTGAGATTGGGTCTTTCACGTGCCCCAGAGTAGCAACTTGTAAGAAACATAAGTATCTTGAAACATTGATTAGCAGTGACGTAAATTAGGACATTTAGCCTTGAATGTTACAATTTTTATTTGCATGTTGCAGTATGATGCTACAATTCTTCATACATCACTTGCAAGGATTTTAGGTACTCCAACAATTACTCATGAGATTAGTATGCTAATTTATATAGAAGGTTGCACTATTCTATTGCTTTTTTAAGGACATAGCGGGGTTCTTGATACAAGAATTGAACAATATTCTGACTCTCACGATGGATGTACATAACAGTTGGATTGAAACCATGTTTATCTTAAGCATTTAATCATCTATGCAGGATTCAAAACAATCTCCAAACCAACTCCAATTCTTTCACAAACTCGTTGCTCGGCTGAATGATAAAAATCCGCGGATTTGAGGTATTGTTTTCAAAAAATAAATTAGTGTCTTTATTGAAATGTTAGCTTCACATATTATCTTGTTGCGTGGTTCTGAATCAGGTAGGGGTATCCAAACTCTGGAATGTGGAGGAATTGGATGTATTGGCCCTCGCATTGGCCCTCGTATTGTCTGCTTATACATTACTATCCATTCCTCGGCTTAGAATCCTTCAAATTTCATGATGTCTTGTCTTTCTACACAATCCACAATGAATTACGTTGTTTACTGTAATATTGATTTTTATTGTTGTCTAAAATAAGCTCATTTACTTTGTTATCAACAATGAATGAAACTAATTACTTTTTTTAGTCCGTGATTTTGTGAGTGACTAAGAGAAAGGTATAGTGTGTAATGTGTATGGTTGATTATTAGAAATCAACGGTGAAAGGTATGATATAAATATGCGACATTGAACTATGAGTATGAAAATTAATAAAAAATTTAAAAAGAGGTCAAACATCCCGATTGAATAACCGTGATAACAATTATTTTAAAAGCGCTAATACAGGGTTTACGCACAATATATCACAGTTCTAGAACTGTGATAAACAAAAAATGAATAGTACACTCGTTCCGCTTTATATCACAAATGTTTGGACTATATATCACGGTTCTATAACCGTGATAAAATAGTATAATTTTTCACGGTTCTGGGATATTTTTATTTTATACCGCAACTATATATAACGGTTCAAAACCGTGATAAATAGGGACACAGAACCGTGATAATAGGGTATATTTGTACTAGTGTATATGTTAGAAACCAACGGATAGGTTTTACAAAATATGATTGTTGTCTGATCCCTCTATATATATATATCCACCTGTGATGTAATTTTGCATTCAATCCATCCGAAAATATCAAATATGAGTGATGATGAGAATGTATATGCAAGTGGTGAAGAGAATGAATGTGTGAGTGACAGTATCGACGAGAACCCCACGATCGAGGAGGATAAAGAGTTTTTCAGTGAAAGCGAAGACGAAATTTGAGACAATAGCGACAAAGAAGAAGGAGAGTTCAACGCCAGTGATTTTTCGGTTAGTTTTTTCTTTTAATCGTTTTTCTTCCTATTTTCAATTTAGTAGTGCAAATAATTCATAGAATTGATAGTTGTGATTCATGTGAATTAGTAGTTAATTAAGATTATCAGGATGCATTGTTGGAGCAACGTTTAGATTATCAGGTTTCACTACAGAAAAAGGGTTCAGATTATCAGGTTGCACTGTTGCAGATGAGTTTGCTATTGAACCAGAGTTCCCTCAATCAACAATGACGAAATTTGGTGTAGACTTCAGGGTTAACAATGTTGATCTCTTCATGTTTCCATACATTGTGGATGCGCAAGACATACTTGCAAATGGAATCGTATTGTTTTCAGAAGTATTTATAGGCAAAAATCTAAGCTTATTGCGCGTATTGAGGGCATTCAACTTGCTTTGGGTAAAAGGATCCATGGGGGACTCCTTACCCTCCATTCCAATCCGCAGGAAGTATTCAATAACATCGTTGATGCGACCCTGCCATCGCTTACAGCTGTTGAGGAAGAGGAAGCCATGAGTCTTCGCTCACTTGGACCCGTGACTCGATCCCAAGCCAAGCTAATCAGTCAAGCCACGCAATATCTGGTCCTTCGCACCGTGGCCAACTTCAGTTCCTCTCCAGCAGAGTACTCTTTGAGGTTCCTAACCTCCAGTTCCTTAATGCCTTCGCTCACTAGCATGGATGCCTCTTATTCCAGCTCTCAGTACCAGACTCCAACTTCAGTTCCTGAAGCCAGTTCCCTTGGTACCAGTTCCTGCGAGTTGTGAAGTACGACTATCTTCTTAGTTATTATTATTATTTCCTATTTTCAGCATATGTTATTAGGTTTAGGACGTGTCTACTCTCATGCTTGAGAGGTCGGCCCTAGTTTCCCTTTTATTATCATCCTTATTACTTTCTTTACTTATTTTGCAAGATACTCTTTGTAAGGGCTCGCCTATATATTTGGCTTGTCTTATTCATTAATATCACGTTTAGCTTTTGGATTAATTGATAAAGTCGAGTGCATCTCCTTGTTAATCCCCTAGGCGTCACCAAACAAAGTCTAACTTCTTTATCCTTTCTTCTTACTTCTAATCCTCTTCACCGGTGGATTTATCTACCAAACTCTTCGTAAACCTACACTTTACATCCACGTCATCTCTACAATTCATCCGCTCCCTCGTTGTTGCTTGTTGCCACAAGTAACAACATCACTATCATTTAGTTCCCCAGTTACTGTCAAGTCTTCCGCCGTCCTCCGAGTTCCCAAACTCGACCAGTTATTGAGAAGGCCGACTCCCTACGAGATCTAGATCGCTCCAGCAAGTCATTCTTGACCTTTTTGAGGCCAGGAACGCATCAACTGGTATCAGAGCGCCATGGATCTTGTAAGTCACGTTCTTCTCTTGTTTGTGATTGTCACTCTTCCACTACGTAATCCCATTCCTCCATCAGTTTGAGAGCCTTAGAAATACTCCATATTCGACCTTCATTCACCTAAGAACCCAGAAAGATCAGATCTTGTTCGAAACCCTAGGAGAAAATATTTTTTTTCCTTATCTTGCTAGCCGATTCCCTTATCTTGCAATATCTTGTTAATTTTGATTGCTTGCAATTTAATTGATAAGTATAGAGATTATTTGATTTGCATATTTAAGGAAAAAGATAGTATATAAAAGATTTGCTCTTTCCTTGTTTGTTGGCCGAAATATTCTCTCTTGTGCTCAAAAGATCTTGCTTGCACCCTACTCTAATTTCTTTCCTTGTGTAAAAGCTTTGACTTTCCTTGCATATCTTTTTCATATTAGTTATTTTCGGATCCTAACAGAAAAGGGGAATCCGAAATAAAAAAAAAAAAAAAAAAACGAGTTCGAAAACAATCTCATCCAAAGCCAAAATAAGGTAAGTTTGAGATATCACTAGTCAAAGTTTCCATCATCTTGCCTCTCCATCGTCTAGGTTTGCATACTAGGAAGTTTGAATCTTTTTGCTTCTTCTCCTTGTGTTTGCTTATTCGAATTCTCTCTTGCTGTTCATTGAATTGTTCAACTTGATTGCTTGATATTGCTTGATTGCCTTCAGTTCTCCCCTGACCGCCCTTACGGCTTTGCTATTCATAGTAACCCGAGAGTGTTGTCACTTGCTTGAGTTGTGTGTGCTTTACTAGATTGTTGTGCCTTTGATATTGCTTGTGATACTTGATACTCGCAATGGTGAATGATCTTGTTGTAGGTAACATGACTCTAGAGGACAAAGAGGGTGACCAAACTAAATCAACAGGAACTAAAACTCAAGTTCCACCATTCCAGCAACCCCCATTGCTTTAAGATCCGCCCTTGGATCAAGTTGTGGAGCAAAAAGGGCAGACAATACAACATTTGCTCCAAGAATTGACGGCACTAAGGGCTAAAGTTGACTCCGCAAGCAAACATAGTCCATCGGGGCCGACCCCCGAAGTGCACGTCGATGACGGTGTCTAGTTCCCAAAGTCAGACACCGGTGCCAAGTTCCCTAGCCGTGACAAAGGCAAGCAAGTTGTGGCCTCACCTTTACAAGTTCAACCACCCCAACGACTTGCCTCTGTAATTGAATGTCATCAAGATGCAGCAAAGCTAAAGGATCGCCACACCTATGTCGAGCACAAGGACACCGACTCCAGCGACCGTGATGACGACAACGACGTTGAGTTTCCGAGCCATTCTTCACATGGCAAGGGAACTTGCCACCATCACAAGCCTCACGGCCGCCACAAGAAGCACGATGCTAGTTTGCCCACGCCTAGTGACTACAGGAACCGAGAACACAGTTCCCATCCCACAGGTAGGTATCACTTGCGTCGTCACAACACTGCTTCGATAGTTCCCTTCAACATTGACGATAATCTTCACCACCAAAGTCCCAGATCACGACCACCTATTGGTTGTAGCTCATCCCCTAAGTCTAATCGAGATGGTTTTGAAGAATTTGATGATGAGGACTTCGCCCATGCTGGAGTTCCCAATCCTGGTAACCTTCACGCTCCTCTGGGAGTTCCTATTGAAAACATGGAGGTCCCTCCAGATTATATTCCGCCGGCTGCTCTTCCAGCCAACCGTTATGAGGGACATCGTGAAACAGGTATGTATGAAGCCCGCTATGGACGTAGGAACAACATCAGTTCCCTGCGCAGCGCCGAGAACGCCAGTTGTTCCCTGCACCGCACCATCCAAGGCGCCAAGGCTATGAGGATGTTGACGATTATGACCATGACAACCGAGGTTTTCATCATCATGCACCTAGATATGATGAGCCCTTACCTGATCCTCACCGCTATGAAGCACGTCGTCCAGCTATGCCCCGTCATACCGCTCGCCGCGATATCAAGGTAAAGATTGAATTTTTCTATGCCTTATATGATCCCGCTGTCTTTCTTGATTGGATGCAGGCTACAGACCATGTCTTGAAGCATTGTCACTATGAGGAAGCCGAAAAATTTGAGATATCCACTCTCCACTTCAAGGACGCTGCTCAAACTTGGTGGCACCGCTTCACTTCAGACCGCGTTCGTCGCAATCTTGAACCCATTTCTACTTGGGAACAACTAGTCTTTGTCATGACTAGAAAGTATGTTCCCACTTGTTATAGGAACCAGATCCGAATGGAGATAGCTATGCTCCGCCAAGGCACCATGACACCTCTTGATTTCTTCGCCAAGATTGAGGATCTCTACTTCAAAGCTAATGTTAGTGTCGCCGCCACAGCCCTACGCACCAAGTTTTTTAGTGGTCTCAATGCTCCCATTCTAGATCAACTTGAAATTTTGCCAATCAAAGATCTTAACACTTTGGTGCACACGACTATGCAACTTCACTACCAGCTTCTTCGCAAGAAGAACACTTGGCCAACTTCGGGTCAATCCAGGTACAATTCTAACTCTTCCAGTTCCCTTTCTACTAAAGTGCAAAATTCCTCTTCGCAGGGAAAGACAGGAACTAGTTCCCGCCCGGTTGCAACACCCCCACAGCGCCCCTCAACGCCTAAGCCCTCAACTCAGCAACCTGGGCACATCAGTGACATAGAATGCTACAAGTGTGGTGAACATGGTCACTTGAAGCGTGATTGTCCAAACACCAAGAGAGTGTTCTTCAACCAAGCCACCGGCTATGAGTCTTGCGTAGATGAGGAACCAGAAGAGGAACCAAGTGATGAGTTCCCTAGTCAGGAAGACGTGGATACTTATGCTTGTGCCCCACATGAGAGCAATGCCTATGCCCCACTAAGTCTTGTTACTAGGCGTGTGCTCACTGTCAAGGAAGTAGATTTGGTGGACCAAAGAGAAAATCTATTTCACACCAAATGCAAAGTCCAAACCGCCTCTTTGAGTGTCATAATAGATGGTGGCAGATGCTGGTCAAACACTTCAATCTTCCAACGACACCCCATCCACAACCATACGGTCTCCAATGGATTTCAGAATCCGAAGGCGACCCCATCACAAAACAGTGCATTGTATCCTTTTCCATTGGTCATTATAAAGATTCTGTTTTATGTGATGTAACTCCCATGGATGCCACACATCTTCTATTAGTCCGTCCATGGCAGTTTGATCGACGCGTTATCCATGATGGGTATTTGAACACTTATGTGTTTAATTACCATGAAAAATGTGTCACCCTTTTACCTATGACTCCACATGAGATAATGCAGGATCACACATAAAGGAGTCGCCAAAAGGCTATTGAGAACGCCGCTGCAAAGAAGGGAACTAACCCAGTTCCCAACAACACGGCCGTTCCAAAGAAGGATCCCCAGAAAGACAGGACCTTAGTTCAGTAGAGACGCAATGATCCAACCGGTTCCGGTCGGGAGCTGTCCTCTTCAGGTACTTCTGAGTTCCCATCATCCGCTATGGGAACTAGAAGCACCACTGCTGATAGGGTTCCCATTCAGGGAAAATGTGAAACACGGATACTTCTGGCACGTCACAGGGATATCACTCCAACACTTCAGGGACGTTCTCCTTGTTTTTTATTAGTTCCCAAACTGTGCGTTTTTAATTCTCAGAAACTAGATAACCTACCCCCTAGTGTTTCCTCTCTTTTGCAGGAATTTGAGGATGTCATGCCAGATGAGTTACCACCAGGACTTCCCCAATCCGTGGAATTGAGCATCAAATTGACCTTGTCTCAGGAGCATTCTTTCCTAACCGCGCCGCTTATATAGCCAATCCGGAAGAAACAAGGGAACTCCAGTGCCAAGTTCAAGAGCTTCTTGACCGAGGCTATGTAAGGGAATCCTTAAGCCCTTGCGCAGTTCCGGTTATCCTTGTGCCAAAGAAAGACGGCTCTTGGAGGATGTGTGTAGATTGTCGCGCCATCAACCAAATCACCGTCAAGTATAGGCACCCCATTCCTCGCCTTGATGACATGCTTGATGAGCTCCATGGTGCCACAATATTTTCGAAGATAGATTTGAAGAGTGGCTACCATCAAATCAGAATGAAAGAAGGTGACGAGTGGAAAACAGCGTTAAAAAACAAGTATGGCCTCTACGAGTGGCTAGTCATGACATTTGGTCTCACCAATGCCCCAAGCACATTCATGCGTCTCATGAACCATGTTTTGAGACACTTCTTTGGCAAGTTTGTTGTTGTCTACTTTGATGACATTCTTGTTTACTCTCGGAGCATAGAGGATCACACGAAGCACTTACGCCTTGTTCTTGAGGGTGCCTTCGCAAAGAGAAACTGTTTGCTAATCTTGGGAAATGCACATTCTGCACCGACTCCACTATCTTCCTTGGCTTTGTCGTTTCCAAAGATGGTCTTCGTGTAGATGAAGAGAAGATTCGAGCAATCAAAGGGTGGCCCACCCCTACAACGGCCACAATGGTAAGATCTTTCCTTGGTTTGGTTGGTTTCTATCTCAGATTTGTGAAGGACTTCAGCAGCCTTGCAGCGCCCCTTCATGAGCTGACCAAGAAGGGAACTGTGATCGACTGGGTTCCCTCCCATGAAACAACTTTTCAAGCGCTGAAAGATGTTCTCTGCCATGCTCCTTTGCTCCAGCTCCCTGACTTCTCTAAAACTTTTGAAGTCGAATGTGATGCTTCCAATTTTGGCATTGGAGGCGTGCTGCTACAAGACCGCAAACCGATCGCCTACTTCAGCGAGAAGCTCACGGGTTCCACCCTTAACTACCCCTTTTATGATAAGGAACTGTATGCTTTGATACGGGTATTAAGGACTTGGCAACACTACTTATGGCCAAAGGAATTTGTGATCCGTTCCGATCATGCAACATTCTCTTACTTGAAGAGCCAAGCCACTCTAGGTCGGAGACAGGCACGCTGGGTTGAATTTATGGAGACTTTTCCATATGTGGTCGTGCATAAGAAAGGAAAGGAGAATGTGGTAGCCGACGCTCTTTCTCGCATGTACGTTCTTCTTACTTTCCTTGATGCTAAGATTCTTGGTTTATCTATCATTAAAGACTTGTATTTAGTTGATGACTATTTCAATCCTATTTTCGAGGAATGTTTAGCTAAAGGTGAGAGTGCAACCTTCTTTCTTGATGAGGGTTATTTGTTTAAAGCAGAGAAACTGTGTATCCCTAGTTCCTACCTTAGGAACCTGCTCATTAAGGAGGCCCACGAAGGTCGTGGCCACTTTGGGATTAATAAGACCTTAGCTGCCTTACGAGAGTACTTTTGTCGCCCAAAATGATTCGACATGTTACTCGCTTTTGTAGGAGTTGTGTGACTTGTCATAGAGCCAAGTCTAGGTCGAGTTCCCATGGTTTATACACTCCCCTGCCAGTTCCCGTAGTTCCCTGGGATGACCTATCTATGGATTTTATCACAGGTCTGCCTAACTCAAAGAAGGGAAATGACTCGATTTTTGTGGTTGTCGATAGATTCTCCAAGATGGCCCACTTTATAGCTTGTAAGATCACCAATAATGCTACTGATATAGCCAATTTGTTCTTTGATAATGTGGTGAGATTACACGGGATTCCTAGGACCATTGTGAGTGACCGAGATGCCAAGTTCCTTAGTCACTTTTGGAGGACTCTATGGGGTAAGCTAGGAACCAAATTGCTATTTTCCACGAGCTATCACCCCCAAACCGATGGCCAAACTGAGGTCACCAATAGGACATTAGGTCAACTCCTTAGAACCGTCCTTAGGTCAAACCCACGAAGGTGGGAGGACTTACTATCTTTTGTGAAGTTTGCTTATAACAGGTCCAGGCACAGCGCAACCAAGCTCACGCCGTTCGAAGTTGTCTATGGTCGCAACCCAGTCACTCCATTGGATTTGATGCCTTGACCGCTGCGTGATCAATAAAGTGTGCCCTCGGCTAAGCGCGCTGAATTTGTACAGGAACTGCACTGCAGAACAAGGGAGCAGCTGTTGCGCCGTGCTGAGCAATACGCCAACCAACACAACAAAGGCCGACGCCACATGATATTTGCCCCAGGTGATCTTGTTTGGGTGCATTTGTGAAAGGAACAGTTCCCTGGACTTCGCAAGACCAAGTTGCATCAACGCGGTGATGGTCCTTTCAAAGTTCTTGAGGCATATGGAGAAAACGCCTACAAGGTTGACATTCCTGGCGAATACAATGTCAGCCCTTCTTTTAATGTCGCTGATCTCTCTCCTTACATTCCCCCTGAGTTTGAAGATTTAGAAGCGGGGACGCTTCTCAGGCAAGACGGGGACGGTGATGCGACCTTGCCATCGCTTACAGCTGTTGAGGAAGAGGAAGCCATGAGTCTTCGCTCACTTGGACACGTGACTCGATCCCGAGCCAAGATAATAAGTCAAGTCACGCAATCTCTGGTCCTTCGCACCGTGGCAAACTTCAGTTCCTCTCCAGTAGAGTACTCTTTGAGGTTCCTAACCTCCAGTTCCTTAATGCCTTTGCTCACTAGCATGGATGCCTCTTATTCCAGCTCCAATTCTCAGTACCAGACTCCAACTTCAGTTCCTGAAGCCAGTTCCCTTGGTACCAGTTCCTGCGAGTTGTGAAGGCCGACTATCTTCTTAGTTATTATTATTATTTCCTATTTTCAGCATATGTTATTAGGTTTAGGGCGTGTCTACTCTCATGCTTGAGAGGCCGGCCCTAGTTTCCCTTTTATTATCATCCTTATTACTTTCTTTACTTATTTTGCAAGATACTCTTTGTAAAGGCTCGCCTATATATTTGGCTTGTCTTCTTCATTAATATCACGTTTAGCTTTTGGATTAATTGATAAAGTCGAGTGCATCTCCTTGTTAATCCCCTAGGTGTCACCAAACAAAATCTAACTTCTTTATCCTTTCTTCTTACTTCTAATCCTCTTCACCGGTGGATTTATCTACCAAACCCTTCGTAAACCTACACTTTACATCCACTTCATCTCTACAATTCATCCGCTCCCTCGTTGTTGCTTGTTGCCACAAGTAACAACATCACTATCATTCAGTTCCCCAGTTACTGTCAAGTCTTCCGCCGCCCTCCGAGTTTCCAAACTCGACCAGTTCTTGAGAAGGCCGTCTCCCTACGTGATCTAGATCGGTCCAGCAAGTCATTCTTGACCTTTTCGAGGCCAGGAACGCATCAATCATGGCGCAGGAGGAAGCTCTATGGTTTCAGAAGTCTAGAGAAAACTGGATCACACTAGGAGATAAAAACACTAATGTCTTTCATAATAGTACCATTATCAGATGTAGGAGAAATGAAATTTTGGCGCTGGGTGTGGATGATGTGAACTGGTAAACAATGCTAGAGAACTGGAAACTATGGTTGTGAATTATTTCTCGTACTTATAGTCTCTCCCTGATATTGATAATCAATTTCGGCTGATGATGTGTGGTGGAGTTCCAATACTTTCTGCCGATGATAGATCATTGTTGGATACTCTTCCCACTGATGAAGAGATTAAATTGATTACAAACCTATGAGCTTTTATAAAGCTCCTGGTGTTGATGGCTTCCAACCAATTTTCTTCAAGAGTTGTTGGGCAACGATGGAAGAATTTGTAAGGCAGTACATTCACAACTTCTTCACCTCTACAAAACTTCCTCCCAGGTCGAATGAAACTATGTTCAACATTATTGGAAAAACCGCTAACCCGAAAGTCATTAGCCAATTATGACCTATTTCCATGTGCAATGTCATGTATAAAGCTATTACAAAGCTTATGGCTAATAGGTCACATTCTCTTATGACTAACTTGATCGCTCCAGTGCAAAATAACTTTATTTCAGGGCTTTCTATCACCGATAATGTGGTGTTTCTACAAGAAGTTCTCCATTCTTTCCGTAACAAGAGGTCCGAGAAACATATGTGATGCTTCTTAAGTTGGATATTGAGAAATCATATGATAGACTCCATGTATATAGTTTGTTGGCAACTTATTTAATGGGTTGATAATATAATTAGTGGTGTTGACAGATTATTTCTTGTGTTGAATTTATTTAGTGCTTTGACAATATAATTAGTGATGTTTGTACGCTATTAGCTGTGTTGACACTTCATTTGTGTGTTGTTGACAGATTAAAAGTTGTGTTGACAGGTTAGTAGTGGCATTGAGAGAATATTAGGTGTGTTGATACTTCATTAGTAGATTATTGACATATTAGTACGATTGTTGACAAATTATTTTTAGTGTTGAGTGTTGACAGTATAACTAGTGTGGCTGACGGATTAATTAGGAGTGTTGACAGATTATTTGTGTCTTGTTGACAGTTTACTTAGTGTGTTCGCAATTTTATTGAATGTCTTGTTGACACTTTTTATTTAATGTCTTGTTGACATTTTAGTTTTATTTAGTGTCTTGTTGACAGATTCATTTAATGTTGTTGACAAATTTTTAGTTTGTCAACACATTACAAAAATGGTCAACGCACTAGAATAATTGTCAACACACTAAAAAAAATTCAACACGCTAAAAACGATGTTAACACACTGAACAACTTTCTACACACTAAACAAATTTATGAACACATTAAGAAAATTGTCAATACACACCACCACCAACAACAACAACAACAACAATCCCCATTATATCCCGAAAAACGGGGTATGGGGTGGTCGGGATTGGTATTTCCTTACCCCAACAGGTTGGGAGGAAGTAACCGATATGACCTAACAATACACGGGACTACCACAAGAGCTAAAAAACCGAGAACAGAAAGCTCAAAACAGAGAAAAAGATTATACGGCTCCAAGCCCGAGTAAAAGGATACACCACTCCAAGAATCTCATATCAAGCTTCTGTAACTCGAATCTTTTCCCTCCACAAAGCTCTGTCTTGAGCCACGTCAACTGAAAGCTCCAAAGCGGCGAGGTCCTTTCGGGTGACCTTCATCGAACTCTTCTTTGGTCGCCCTCTACCCCGACGGTAGTCCCCAACGCCAGAACTTCACAACTGCGAACTGGTGCACCAAGTGACCTCCTCTGAATGTGGCCAAACCATCGAAGTCTAGATTCTCACAGCTTATCCTTAATACTAGACACTCCGACTTTTCCTCGAATAACTTCATTTCGAACTCTATCCAATCTAGTATGACCACACATCCAGCGTAGCATCCGCATCTCAGCTATCATAATCTGTTGCTCCTGAGCCACAGTAACTGTCTAATACAATAAACAAATTTGTCAATTTTTAAGAAAAAAATTATTAACAAACTAAAAATACTATCAACACACTAAAAAAAGGCTTGGTTTATATGCACACGTTTTTTTTGATAAATGCACACTAATCTGTGCGGTAAGAGTTGCAGTACACTTCTGTGCGTTAAGGATTACCGCACCAAAGGACTCCGGGGCATTGTTGGAATGTTTTCTGAAACGTATATGAATCTGGTGCGGTAATTCTTACCGCATAGATATGTGCGTTAACAATTAACGCACAACGTTAATACGAGATTAACAAAAAAAAATAGATTTTGATTAACTTAAACACCTGTGCGGTAACTCTTACCGCACAGGATATATAAAATTTAAAAAAAAAACAAAATTAAAACCAGGAATTAAATAATGAATAAACCTGGTGCGGTATTTGTTACCGCACCGGTTTTTTTTAATAATTATTTGAAAATAATTAAATTAAATTTTTAAGAAAATAATAAATATAATCTGTGCGGTAACTGTTACCGCACCAACTGGCATTTTTTGGTTGTATATAGAGGTTGAGCTCTCTTGTTGAAGTTTTGCAATGCACACCACAATGTCTTATAATTATGAGAGTAGTGAGGATGATGGTAACGACAATTGGATATCAGGGGTCGTGGAAGAAGAATACGAAGTCGATGAAGAAGAAGTGGACGAAGAAGACGAAGAAGTCGATGAGGAAGTGGACGAAGAAGAGGAAGAAGGCGAAGCAAATGTATCAATTGCATTAGACGATTGGACTCCGTTACCGATTTTGGTTAGTATATTATGAATTTAAATTTTGTATTTAATTGCATGAGATTTAGGTTAATTAGTTAAAATTGCGTATCTAAGTAATGTAGTTTAATCAATATAAGAAGAAGACTTTAGACCACATTTTAGTACTGCGCAAATGTGGGATAGTAAAGAAGAGATGATGGAATGGACAAAACAGAGAGCAAGGGATTTAATGATAGTTTTGGTACATCGTACATCTAGCAAATATTGCGTTGATTTTGTGTGCGATAGGTTTGGAAAACCTAGATCGGGTAGGCCGAAAGTAAATTTAAAAAATCCAGAATTGCCGGTTCCGAGGCTTAGTGACCGAAAATCGAAGAAATGTGGTTGTACATTTGAGTTATATGGGGTTCGTATCAAAGAAGGGCCTTATAGTTATAAATGGATCGTGAATGTTGTATAAGGTCGTCACAACCACACCCTTCCTACTAGTTTTCATGGGAATTCATTCGTGGGTAGAATGAGCAAAGAGGAGGAGAAAATAGCAAGGGAAGCGGGGGATGATCGCAAGACGCCAAAAAACATACTTATTCAGCTTAGGAAAAGAGACCCGCAAAATGTGACATCCATGAAGCAGATTGCCAATTTTTTGCAGAAGATCAATTTTGAAGATCGTGGTGAATTGTCAGTTACTCAGTGATCTCTAAATTTTCAGAAAGAGAACAAGTATTTTTGTCAACCTTTGAGGAACACGAGGAAGAATGAGGTTGAAGTCCTTTTTTTCACTCACCCGGAGTCGATTCGTTTGTTCAGGAAGTTTCCTCACGTGATTATCATGGACGCCACATACAAGACAAATAGGTATGATATGAGTTTAGTGGAGATGGTTGGTTTCACTTGCACGCACAAGACGTTCAACATCGCATATGCATTCATGGCTCAGGAGACAGTAATGCATTACAAGTTTGTGATGATGTGCGTTCATGAGTTGTGTAGAAATTTGGGAGTGATGCCGAAGGCTATAATGACCGATTGTGAAAAGGCTTTGTTGAGAGCAATCAAACTTGTGTTCAAAGACACTGATGTGAAGCAACTATTGTGTTGGGTGCACATTAAGCACAACATCCAGTCACACGCAGAAAAAGTGATTAAAAATACTAAAAGGGTGGAGAACTTTGTTAAGCAATGTTGGGGGATATTTTGCTCGAGCACCGAAGAAATCTACGAAGAGAGGTTGAGAAAGCTGAGAGATTCATGGAAGAAGGGCATTGTTGGTTACGTTGAAAAGTACTGGTTTACTCCATACAAGAAGTTCATAGTTAGAGCGTGGACGGACTACACTCTTCACTTTCACACAAGGACTACAAACAGGTATCTTTGTTTGTTTAGTTGTTAATTTGGACCACCATATTATTTATGCTAATGATTAGAAATTGTGTTTATTTAGGGTGGAGGGGATGCATAAGGTGTTGAAAGAAATTGTGGGTTCTAGTAGAGGAGGCTTCAACAGAGTGATCGTGAGGATCCACCATGCGGTCATAGTTCAGATGGACCTGATTAGGGCGACGATGAACTAAGCACTTACCACTCGGCAAATGGTCTTTGATGACCCAACCTTTCCTCCTGGCATTCGAATGTTGTTTTCAAGGCTATTTTACCGAGTGTCAGATAGGTGTTTTTTGTTGTTGTTGGAAATGTACCAGCAAATATTGAAGGAGGAGTATTCAAATGTTTGTGATGATCATTGGGTTCGAGATTGTCTTGGGATGCCATGCGTACACGATCTTGCTAGGGCAATCATTTCAAAGACACCTCTTGTTCCGGATGATTTTCATGACTTCTGGAAGGAACTGAGATGGGAAGATGATGCAATAAATTTGTCCTTACCTGACGACAATCGTTCAATGTCTATTCCGGAGATCAGAATGCGTGAAATGTGGGTGAAATGGGAAAGTGGAGAATTGAGGGATGGAACTCTATTCAGATTAAGTGAGTTGTACATTGACTTGGAATATCTAGAACAAAGTTGTTTGGTAGAGCCAACAAACTTGTTTAGGAAAGCAAAAGGAAGGCCGCCAGGATCAAAGAACAAGGAGAAGCAGCGAAATGGGAATTCTCCTCCGAGAGAAAAGAGGGAAAAGAGTTACCACGAGTACGTTAGAGAAGACTTAACAAATACTGAGAATGCGGAAAAAGTCGCAAAGGAGAAGGCAAATAGGCAAAGTAAACGACCAACTTGTCCTAAAAAGCAAGCAAGTCAAGTGTCGTTCGACTTTGGATCACAGTCCCAACTTGAACCATTGTTTTCAGAGACCATCGATTTAGAAGACGAAGACATGAATGCCGTGCCCCTAAGAGCTTGCTATCCAGATCGAAACGAAACAGAGGAAGGAGAAGATGAAGAAGAGATTGAAGAAGCCATAAGTTATATGGGGGTGAACTTGGGGGTGAAAAATATTGACTACTTTTGGCTTTCCTACATGACTTCTGTGAAAGATGTGCGTTCAGACGGACATTGTGGGTATCGGTCAATGGCTCTACTTACGGGTATGCAACAGAGTCAATATCGTATGATCCGTGCTGCGTTGGCAGCGGAGCTTCTTGGAAACAAAGAGACATGGGAGCCCATACGACGTGGACTACGGGTAGGAACATGCGATGATCTTATTGCTCAAGTTAACTACATGAGAAGTCCTTGTGAGAGACCATTTTGGATGGACATGCCATTTATGGGTTTGGTGTTTGCCACAGTGTATAATGTTGGTTTAGTGCAACTATCCTGGGATGCACCGTGTTTATGCTTGCCAATAAGGCAGTCTACAGTGAGCCCTGGTCCTCCACAGAAGATTTTCGGGATAGCTCTTGTCGGATGCAGTAATCACTGGATACCGGTAAGAATCTGTGGTAATCTAAACAAACGTCATGAAATGTCGAAATCATTTATACTTATTGATTAATTTTCTTTGTATATCTAGGTTTGGCTCCGTGACGGGGCACCATTGCCACGTTGTTCCGGTTCATGGAGAAGATTTGCAGATGACAACATCAAGTGGTGGGAAGGGATATATGCTGGCCAAGTGGACTTGTTTCGACAATACCGCTTTACTGCTGGAAAGCGTATGGACTACATGACTTGATTTGTAATAGTTTAGTAGCCTTGATCTTTAGACTTCGATTGGAATTGATTTATAATATGTAATGACTTGTCTTGTTTGCTTTAAATATTGTTTTCAGTAGAGTTAGATGAGGTAGGTGAAACAGTGAAGTGAAATCAGTGAATCCATAAACTACAACACACTCAACATAAATTAAAAAGACAACAGACTCATTAAGGAAAGACAACAGACTCATTCTTGAAATTTAAACTAAACACAGACTTAACAGAGATTCACTGATTTGATACCAAGATCCCTAATCGGAGTCACTGTCATAAAAACTAGGAACAAGGTCATTGGGAAACCTCTGTTGTATCCAGTGTTTGGCTACTTCAATACTCTTAGCCTGGTGAAAATATACCAGCTTCAACTGCTGGTCAGCTATTTCCTTCAACAGTTTTTCAATGACTTGGAGATGATGACTGTCGTATTCTGTCTCAAGATACACGATCATGTAGTTACACTGACATGTGGTATACCTTCTTCCATACGTATGGGGATTGTTCTTGTCATTACCAGTGAACACCTTGATTGTTCTTGAGCACCTTCTACTTGGGCACTGGATCTCACTGCCTTCTGCTGGAACTGGAGAGGATGAAGATGATGCCATGGTTGTTTGAATCTGTAATACAAAGTAAGAAAACATGTTAGAAACAATGAAGATATCTAACGAAATCAGTAAAAAATGAGACTTTTCATTGAAATATAGAGTAAGAACTTGAAACCTAATTATGTTACGGCGCAGTGAGAATGAGATAATAGTCACTGAGGCAGTGAATTTCTAGCCGAGGTTTTACTAGGGTAACTTAGATTTGGGCCGATGTAGACAAAAGGTCCACAACAACAAAGGCCCAATAACGTAATTCGGTCATCCAAAAGTGACTTACAGCTGTGCGGTAGCTGTAACACACTCAAGAAAAATATGGTGGTGCGTTAGCAATAAACGCACAACTGATAACACAACTTCGTCAAGATCCAACAGAAAAATCTCAGCCCAACAAAGACGACCAGCCCAACATTCAAGCGCAGCCCAGATTCTGGTGCGTTAAGAATTAACGCACCAACCCTTTTACCCAGAATCAAATGTTTATGGTGTTTATAGGGTTTAGGGTATTAGGGTTGGTGCGGTAACTGTTATAGTACCAACCCTAATTACATAAAAATTCAATTTTTATGTTGTTTTCTTATACTATTTGATATTATAAAAAGTTTTATGACCCAAAGTAATGTTATACTACTGAAATATGTCGTTATTGAGAGTTTTGTGAATAATTTTATCAAGTTTTACTAATGTAATATGAGATTACGAAGAGTTATATGATAAAAAATCATATTATACTAATGAAATACGAGGTTAGTAGAGTTAAACGATAACAATTAAGTGTTAAACTAATGTTATATGATGAAATAAACACAATATATGAAGTTCATTTTATTAACGAAGTGGTATCACATACATATGAGTATAATTATACAACTTATATACTTGGGCTATACTTGAGAGTAGTAGCATATAGGTGAAAGTCTTCGTTTACATACTTCTAAGTGTTAAAGTTGTTAATTTCTTATAAAAACGATAGCGTTTGATTGGTAATGCTCAAATATTAATGTTACATTTCTTGACTTTTACGTTTTAAGTGCTTATTAAGCCGTTTTATGCCATTTTTTCTCGGTTTTTGTGTTTGGGCCTCATTCAAAATTCATTAGGCCTTATTAGGCCCGATGATATTTTCGATTTTCATTTTTCAATTCCGAAAAATGAAAATAACTATTCGCCCTATTTGCTGTCATGTTACAATTTCAAAATTTCTATTTTCATCGTTTCAAGGCGTTAAAACGATATGGGCCCAAACTATACACATATGACATCCATTATCCATTACCCACTATCCATTATCCATTATCCACTATCCACTATCCACTATCCATTATCCATTATCCATATTTCGATTTGGCTTGTTTTATATCGTTTTGAGTCGGGTTTTTTCGTTTCTTAGTCGTTTCGAGACGTTTTGAACCATTTTTTTCAATATTTGACGTACTTGGTCGTTTTTTACCTTTTTTAAAAAAACTCAAGTTTTGCTAAGATTTCCTCAATTTGGCCATATTATGCCATTATTTTGGCCATATTTTTACACTTTTTTACAACTTGTTCGGAATTCCTTGAAATTTCGATTTGGCTTGTTTTATATCGGTTTGAGTCGGGTTTTTTCGTTTCTTAGTCGTTTCGAGACGTTTTTAACCATTTTTTATCAATATTTGACGTACTTGATCGTTTTTCACCTTTTTCAAAAAAATCAAGTTTTGCTAAAATATGGACAATTTGGCCATATTATGCCATCATTTTGGCCACATTTTTACACTTTTTTACAACTTGTTCGGAATTCCTTGAAATTTCGATTTGGCTTGTTTTATATCGGTTTGAGTCGGGTTTTTTCGTTTCTTAGTCGTTTCGACGTTTTGAACCATGTTTATCAATATTTGACGTAATTGGTCGTTTTTCGCCTTTTTCAAAAAACACAAGTTTTGCTATCAATATTTGACATCACTCCAAGTCACGACCCTCATTCCCACTACCTTGGCCTTCCTCGTGGATTGAATGCCGAAAAAGCTGAGATTGACGAACCGGAGCTGGAGCCATCGGTGGAGCCCCGTCAGTCAAAACTCCAAGGAGACACCTCATGAACTCATCGATATCTGCAGGCCTCCTCTCTGGTGGTGTCTCCAAGAAAGCTCGAATCTCACAAGTCACTAGCTGGGTCCGCTATATTAACAACATATCAAAACATTACAATCAAATATACTAATTGAATGAATATGACTAATAAAATTTATAATCGTACCGCAAAACTGTCAACCGAAGGTGGAATACGCAGCGGACCAACTGGACGATTGAGTCTACGTGATCTGGGATCCACCAGAGGATGAGAAACTCGATCATACCAATCGAGATAATCATCTGTGACTGTCCAATAGTACGTCGCTCGTGGCTCCCGAATCTGTATCAAAGGCCTGGGGTCCTGATCCCACACACCAAGCAGATCCTTTTCAAAGTGAACTGAATAATGCGTCAGCCTGTTGTTACGTGTCACCTGGATGGGCTCTGGGGGAGGATCTGGGATACCCTGCACATGTCCAAACTGTCGCAGCAGGAGACCTGGCTGATAGAGCTCCTCGATGTCCAGACGACGGAGAATGCCCTCAAACAAAGAAGGGGCGTACTGCGGAAGTCTGAAATCCACATTTGAAAAGGGAAACCAGTTAACATGGAACAAAACATTACAAAGCACTTAGTATAGTTTACATTCACACAATATAACGAAAGCATACATTCTTAAAATCTGACCTCCTCATAACGAACACGGTCAAGCATGCCACGAATGGCAACCAAACGATCCGTGCTCTTCCCCTGTGGCACCTCTCTGCCCTCCCTCATAGCAGCTGCGGCGTGGTCCATAGAAAGTGGATCTGTCACAAAATGTCCACGAAAATGTGGAAAATATGCCCAGATCCACGACTGCAAAAAAAGGATAATTAGAACTCGACTTCCTAAACATAGCCAATCGTATAGTTGTTTGCGTACTAACCCGCAAAAGAATGCCAGAACTCCCCATCCCCATAGCCAATCGCCTCAACGCCTGTCCAAGGTTGCGATACAGATGAGCTAACACTCCAGCTCCCCAAGCATATCGGCCAGTGCTGTCGTGGTCGGCCAAAAGAACTAACCACCAGTGCTTGACTGCTGTAGTCGACTTGTCCACTAGAACTGTAGTGCCGAGAAGCAACAGTAAGTACATAGACGCAATGACGCTCTCATCTCTCTGTCCATCCTCCATCCGAATCATATCCTTCAATCTCTGCTGAAGATAACCCAAAGGAATGCCTCCATCCCTATACCAAGTCTTCACCAGTGCCTCCTCTACGTGAAGCATCTCAGCAAAAAAAGTGAAGATCTCCTCCTTAATCAAAACTGAGCTACAACTCCTGCCATGTATAGGCAGCGACAGGATCTCAACCACATCGTGAAGTGTAGGACCAATCTCTCCAAATGGCAAATGAAATGTGTTGGTTTCTGGGTGCCATCTCTCGACGAAAGCAGAAACCAACACATGATCGACAGGACCGGACCCGATATAGCGTAGATCAGTCAATCCAGATCGCTCTGCAAGCTGAAACCACGAATCTGGACCAGGTCTCCTAAACGCCTCTAGTGGAGTGCAGTAGGCGGTGTGGAAGTGAACCTTGACGACCTTCCGTGTCTGAAAAAAAAGTAAAAAAAATAACACAGTTACTTCTACAGAATGCCAAAATATTTCACATATGAACATTATAGTTCAAATACATACCAAATCAAGAGGAGCCTCGCCTTCTGGAAGATCAGCAGGTTGTGGAAGATCAGCATGATCTGCAGCACGTCCACGTCCACGTCCTCGTCCTCCGCGTGGAGCGCGTCCACCTCGTGCTGGAGGATCAGCAGCGTCTGCATCAGCAACATCATCATCAACCTGAGCTCCTCGGCCTCCTCCCTGTCTCTGTATAAATGGAGGAAGAGGACGGGGGCCAGCTGGAATCACAGGTGCGGGAGGATCAACAACTGTAAGCTCATAAGTAGCCCTGGCGATGTGCGTCTCATAACTCTTCAACAACTCCTTTGTAAAAGGACCTCTGGGCATCCAAGGTACAGCAGGAGGTGGTACAGGATCTGCATCGGGAGGTGGTACAGTCGGGTGGGAGGTGGTACATCTGGCGTAGGAGGCAAAGGACCTAAATCTGTAGGAGCTGGCGATGAAGGCCCCATACCAGCATGATCCTCTGAAATAATAGGAGGGCCGTCTCTCCTAAGCTGATCTGTCGGTATCTCGGGATGAGATACAATATAATCTGTACCTAAACCCTCACCGTTTCCCAGCATATCATCATCCAAATCAACAGCTGTATCATCGACGTCCATATCCTCCTCCTCACTCTCACTGTAACCCTCATCATCAGTAGACGGATCAACATCTAGACCACAATCCCTAACTGCCCCAGTATCTGTAAGTGCCCCAGTAACATCAGTGGGTGTCGAACTAGAAGCATTCAGCTGGTCTCGAGCAGTAGCAAAACTCTAACGTATGGACGCTGTAATCTTCGTCCTCCTAACACGCTCTGCAGCAACAGGAGCCCCCGGAACAAAACCACTAGAAGTCATCGTATCTCGCACCCCATAATGTTGTTGTTATAGCGTAACGTTATTTTCATAGCGTTACAAAAATAACGTCAAATTCAAAAAAGTCTTTTCCATGACGTCCTAACGTTACAAACAGTTGTTGTAACGTCAATCCTAATCAAAATCATCTCTAATTTGTAAACATTTTGTTCATAAAGTTACGAAATTAACGTTATAATTCGCCTAATTTCAATACTTTATATACTAATAATTCATAACGTTACAAAATAAGAGAAGAACAATGTCATATTTCATAAAATAATTAATTCATTAATTTTACAATATAGAATGTCATATTTCATAACATTATGAAATTATTATATTTCATAACGTTATAAAATTTCATTAATTTCATAACGTTACGAATAAATTAATTAATTTCATAATGTTACCAAATAATATAATTTTATAACGTTACGCAATAAATTACTTAATTTCATAACGTTACGCAATAAATTACTTAATTTCATAACGTTACGCAATAAATTACATAATTTCATAACGTTACCATATAAATTAATTTCATAATGTTATAAAATAAATTAAATAAATTGATAACGTTACGAAATTAAATAACTAATTTCATAACGTTATAAATTTAATCAATTAATTAAATTAAATAAATTGATAACGTTACGAAGTTTATTTAAATATTACATAACGTTATCAAATATTATTAAACTCATAACGTTATGAAATTAAATAACTAATTTCATGACGTTATAAATTTAATAAATTAATCAAATTAAATAAATTGATAACGTTATGAAATTTATTTAAAAATTTCATAACGTTATCAAATATTATTAAATTCATAACGTTATGAAATTAAATAACTAATTTCATAACGTTATAAATTTAATAAATTAATTAAATTAAATAAATTGATAACGTTACGAAATTTATTTAAAAATTTCATAACGTTATCAAATATTATTAAATTCATAACGTTATGAAATTGAATAACTAATTTCATAACGTTACGAAATAAAATAATTAAACTATTTAAAAACATTACAACAATTATAGAATATTTAATAAAAATACATACTTGATGTAGATCTACGGGAGTCGAAAAAACTTTCGGTTGCGCCTCGGTTTGTGGATTCAACCTTCTATTTGCTCAAGTAGCGTACCCGGGACCGACGTTTTGGACGGGTCGCTTTCGGTTTCTTGGCCTCGGAGCGGGTTCGGGTGCGGGTTGGGGTGCGGGTATCGGGGCGGGTTGGGCTGCTGGTGTCGGGTCGGGTCGGGCAACGGGTATCGAGTCGGGTCGGGCTATGGGTATGGGATCGGGTCGGGCTATGGGTATGGGATCGGGTCAGGCTCGGGATTTTGGCCGGTTCCGGGCACCACCACTGTAAATCAGTGGCACCTCGGCTTCCTCCTCGTCTTCATCCTCCACAGCCAGCCACGGAGTCGCCACAGGAACGGCCGTCGTCGTCGCAGGAAGAGCTGCCGTCGGCGGGAAGCTTGGACCCTCGTCTCCGGCCGGATTTTTGGGCCCAGAAGATGCGGCTTGCTCGGGGGAGCTCGAATCCATCATCAATTTGTGGATTTGGTGGCTTAATCGACGGGAAAATGGACGGAGGAAGAAGGACGGCGGTGGAGGGAAAAGATAAGAAGAAGGACGGAGGACGAAAGGTCGGGGAGGGAAAATTTTGGTTTACAAATAACCTAAATTGGTGCGTTAATTGTTACCGCACCGATTTATTATTTTTTAAATAAATAAAACTGGTGCGGTAACGATTACCGCACCATATTTTATATTTTTTTTATATATTAAACTTGTGCGGTAATTGTTACCGCACAGGATATTATTATTTAAATCTTTTTTTTTTAAAATTTATTAATTAAAAAAATAACAAATCCTGTGCGGTAAGAGTTACCGCACAGGTGTTTAAGTAAATCAAAATCTGATTTGTTAAGTCGTATTAACGTGGTGCGTTAATTGTTAACGCACATATCTGTGCGGTAAGAATTACCGCACCAGATTCATATAGGTTTCAGAAAACATTCCAACAATGCCCCAGAGCCCTTTTGTGCGGTAATCCTTAACGCACAGAAGTGCACTGCAACTCTTACCGTACAGATTAGTATGCATTTAGCAAAAAAAACGTGTGCATATAAACCAAGTCTAAAAAATAAACAATCGCTTTCCTACCTACAATTTTTGTTTACCTTATTGACAGTGTCAATTTACTAAAAAACTTAAGCATGTTAATTGCTGACAAATTGATAAATTAACCTTTTTTGACAAATTGATAGACGTTTATTAGATCTAGTGGACAAAAAAAACTTCAGTACGAGGATAACAGATGGACACGCTTTTTTTAATGTTAGGGTATTTACCTAAAGTTTAATGAATCGGTGTCTAAACCTTTAAAACTATCCCTATTTGGGGTAGTTACTCCAAAACTCGCCTAAAATGTGTATATTGCAAAATATACAATAAATCTTTTTATATTAGAAAATCATCAATTACAAAAACAATTCAAGCTCATCCATCACAAAGGTCTTCAACTGTCTTCTTCATATCCTGTTCCCTCCGATGAGAATATTGAGTATTTATTTCTTAAAGTTGTGGGTTTCAGACAAATATAGGGTCCTCAAATGCCTAAACAAAATTAGAGAATTTCTTTAGCAATTTTGGAGTTGGAGAAGATGTCACCATGTAACTATTGTTAGCTGTAAAGATCATCGATACCGAAAATCTCATTACTAATGTCTGGATATGAATTTTTTTTATTTAAACAAATTAAATTAGTAATTCAGGAAATTTTAAATTCAAATCCAAAAAAATAATAGATTGAAAATTAATTGATTGAGTTCATGGTCAACAAATATCGACCTTGAAATTTGTATATTATCATGTAAAAGAAAACCCAAAAAAACTACCCCATCTAACTAGCGATGGGGTTATGATTCCGAGTTTGATCTATAGCCATAAATCCCTTAGAAGATGGCTAATATTTGTTGGATGATGATCCTTGGTATATCTACAAAATTAGTGTTTGTTTGCTGAATGGAACTAGCTTTAACTTGATAGAATAATACACATTTGCTAGACTTTTGGTTGGTAAACACTTGAAGCCATGTGATGGCTTGTTAAAATGGATAATAATCACATGGGGCTATATTTCATTCCATAGAGTTATACATGTGCACACTAATAGTATGTTACATACACCACGAGGCCTACATTAAGCTGTCATTTTTTACATTTAAGTTTGAGGAAAAATATGTTGTTAATAGATTTTGTAATTTTATTGATAGTTGTTTCATCTGTGTCTATTGTTGATAAATTTATTAATATTTTTCACAGTTTGTTTGCATTTGTTGTTGACAGATTATTAGTATTGTTGACAATTCATTTTTGTGTTGTTCACAAGTTATTAATGTTGTTGACAAATTATTAAAATCTTTAACAATTATTTGTTGTGTTGTTGACAAGTTATTAGTGGTGACAGATTATTATTGGTGTTGACACTTCATTTGTAGTATTGTTGACAAGTTATTAGCGGGGTTGATAGTTGTTTGTTGTGTTGTTGACAAGTTAGTAGTGGTGTTTTTGACAAGTTATTAGTGTTGTTAATAATCATTCGTTGTTTTGTTGACAATTTGATGTTGACAATCATTTGTTGTTTTGTTGACAAGTTACTAGTGGTTTTGACAATCATTTGTTGTTTTGTTGACAATTTAGTAGTAGTGTTGACAATCATTTTTTTGTTGTTGACAAGTTATTAGTGGTGTTGAAAATCATTTTTTGTATTGTTGACAAGTTATTAGTGGTGTTGACAGTCATTTGTTGTGCTGTTGACAAATTATTGGTTGTGTTGACAATTATTTGTTTTGTTGACAACTTTGTAGTGGTGTTGACAGTCATTTGTTGTGTTGTTGACAAGTTACTAGTGATATTGACAATCATTTTTTTTTTTTTTTGGTTTAAAGAGGGACAGTACCCTCGGTTAAATTGTATAAATATGACCCTATAAAGAGGGTAACAAACAGTACAAAAATCAGTTCAAAGCAATAAACAAAGCCACATTTGGATAAGCACGTAGGTCATCCAAACTGTAAGCAAGGTGAATATGGGTAGGCAAACAAGCCATCCAAGCTTCACAAACCGAGATAAAGTGTATATGGAGAGGCAAACAAGTCATCCAAGCTACACAAAAATCGAACCAGGTGTAGATGAAAGGTACACAGACCCTCCAAGATACACAAAACAAAAGAACAAAACATAACAAAGTAAACAAAGTCCAAACACACACAAACAGGGAAACAATAAAACACACAACCAACAAACAAACAAACAGACAAAACAAACAAACACTACAAACCCATAACCATGCAAGGCGGGAACCGTTCATGCAGAACTCTAAAAACACTAAGAAAAATCAATCGCACAACGTCCTGCCGAGGAATCTGGTTGCCCTGAAAAACAAGAGAGTTCCGAGCATGCCATAAGTAATAAACAGTAGAGGAAAGGGAACATACCTGAGCCTGGGCCAGACAGTCACGAGTAGAAGCGCGTCTCCGAAGCCAGCGAAGAGAAGACTTGATCGACGAAGCAGTAGCCGGGACCCCAAATCTGACTCTGATCTCTCTCCAAATGGTAGCTGAGTAGGGGCAATCAAAGAACAGATGTTTGTGGTCCTCCAGAGCAGCCCCACACATCCGACAACCCGGGTGAACACCCAGGAACGACAGGCGATCATACGTAGAGAGCTTCCCGAGGTTAGCAAGCCAAAGAAGGAACATATGCTTGGGCGTGTTGTGTCTAGCCCAAACCTCTCTATACCATCTGACGGTAGGCCGCTTTGTGCGTAGAGCCTCATATGCCAAGGAAACCTTGAAGTGGCCGAGCTTGCACCACTCCAAGAGAGACTCCTCGACATTGAGAACCCTACTCTCAAGCTGAACAACCGTGTCCCGAGCATGCAGAATACCCTTAATCAACGGAGAGTCACGCTTGTGCATAGACCAATCCAGCGCCCCAACAACCCCTAGGTACCTGTGATGAATCCAGCGAGTCCACATACTATCCATCTGGCGAAAGATGTGCCAAAAGTGCTTAATCATGAAACACTGGTTCCAAACACCAATATCATGGAGCCCAAGACCCCCTTCCTTCTTAGGCTTACACACCTCATCCCATCTCACCTTAGGCCTTCTCCACAGGAATCCCCGACAAATGCTAATCAAACTCTTCCGAACACCCACAGGAATGGGCAAGATAGACAACCAGAATCCCTCAGCCCCCTGAAGCACTGACTTAATCAGCTCCCGCCTCCCAGCAAAAGAGATGGACTTTTTAGTCCAAACAGCGAGGTAGTTACTGATCTTGTCAAGCAGGGGCTTGAAGTCCAAACTCCTAAGCCCATGGGGGTTAATGGGAATCCCCAGATACCTGAACGGGAAGGTACCAGCTCTGAAACCAGAAGCCTCAATCAGGGAAGAACTCACCGGATCCGCAACCGAGGCCAAGAACATAGACGACTTACCCACATTCACACTCAGCCCAGCCATAACCTCAAACTTCCGGAGGCAGCCTAGAAGCACATCAGTAGACCCCCTATCTCCCCTGCAGAACATAACCACATCATCAGCGAAAGTCAAATGGGTGAGCCTGGTGCTCTCACAGTGCTGATGGAAGTGGAAAGAACTACAGGAGGTCTCCTTCTTGACTAAGCGGGAGAACATCTCCATGCATAGGACAAAGAGGAGAGGGGATAGGGGATCCCCTTGCCTAAGGCCCCTTTTACCCGAGAGGAAACCATGAATGCTCTTATTGACCTTAATGGAATAGGTGGGAGAGCAAACACATTCCATCACCCAAGAAATAAACTTGGGCGGGAATCCAAGATGGCAGAGCGTGAAACACAGGAAGTCCCAAGAAACCGAATCATAAGCCTTGGCGAGGTTCACATTAAGGAAACACCGCAGGGTGTCCCTAACCACATTGTAGCGTCTGAGAATACATAATTTCTCCGCGTGGAGCGCGAGTCCCGTATCTAGTTCTTTTTTTAATGAAGGAGTATCTTACAAGTATTTTTGATCTCCACATTTAATAATTTTTTTGTCCGAACTCTATTGAATTTTTTGCCATTTTTTAGGATAATAATAACAATGACCATAACCTTTCCAGAATTGTGATACTTGCGAAATTGAAATTTACTGTATATAGTATGTAGTATAGCACAGCCAAATTCCAAACTTCCAGCCCTATTTTCCACCCTCCACACAACCAACCTCTGTTTTTTTTCCACCAGAGTTGGGTCCTGTCTTATGCATACCTCAAATAATATATACAAAACTAATACACACTTCAAACTGTTACAAACCAAAGAGATGAGCTCTATCAGCTAATCTTAGAGCAATGGTGGCCACAAGAAGATATAATCCTGATAGTCATAATGTTGTTGAATAGCTTTGAATCTGTTAGATACGAAGCTAAGTACTTCCTCCACTTGATACATTTCTCACTCTACACTTTCATGGTAAGTCATGGACCGAGATAGCGCTGCAGGATTGGCTTGAAGTACCGACGACATCTCAGAAGGAGCACTTATCTGACTACCCTTGGATTGCAACCCTCTAAAGAAGATCCCGGAGTCGAGAGTTCGCTTGTTCTCGTTCTTGATTCCGAGTGTCGTCCATATCGAGCTCTTTGCGGCTTCACTGGGATCATGGAACCTCAACGTTTTGGGGACCAATACTTTTGTTTCCGTCCTCTTGTCCTCTCCAACTCGCTCTTTATTCAATGACATGGCTCCCTCCCTCGGGTGCTTCCCGAGGGGAGAGCTCGTGTTAGAAAAGTCGGTTGTTGCACATGTCCAGTAAGGTGTTGTAACAAAGATTGGTGCAGGGAATGGCAGAGTGTTATTCCATGGGGTTGGCCAATGAGGGGCCTGGAAGTAGGAGGGGCTATGAGACGAGTTTTCGTCTATGGTAAGAGCAGAGGTGATGGAGTCACAAAGGGGTGAATCAGGGATGGCAATGTAAGAGGAAGACGAGGGAATCTTGGCCTTGCGGCGTCCAGCGCCAACTGGGACGTTTCTCATGGTGCCGCCAGCTGTCCAGTAGCGCTGGCATTTCTTGCAGAAGTGGCGAGGCTGGCTGGCGTTGTAGTTGTTGAAGTAGCAGAATTTTGTAGCCATGCTGTTGCATCGAGGGCAAGGGAGTATCTTGTCTGGTTTCTTTAGAGGCTTGTCATCCGATCGGCTTGTCTCACTTTCTTCTTCCTTCTTGGATGACGATTCTAACAAGGCGCTTATGCAGCCGTCTTCTTGCTTGGAATCTGTTGATCCTTGTCCAGATGCGGAGTTCTGAGGACGGAAAGAAAGGAGTTAGAGAATGAAATGCACTTAAATACATGAGCACTGTGTTTTGAGTTACTAAATCTAAATACATGAGAGAAGACACAAAAACACACAAATAGGAAGATCCGATGATAAAAGTGTCTGGATTTCAATGCAAAACCTAGTAGACTTCCTTTAGTTAGAAGCAGGTCTTTCAGAATAAATACATTTTCTGCACATAGTATAGTCTGACATAAGGGAATCATAATCTCTCCATCTCCGATCAACCTATTTGTCCATACAACACTAGAACAATCCCCAATTCAGATCTTGACTTTCAAACTCTGCACTTGTAATAAAGTAACCCTACAAGAATATAAAATTGAAAAGGACCACAGGCGGAATTCCTACAGATCATAAGAAACTGATCGAGATCGACCCAATTAGAAACTCACAGATTGAACAAATGGGCAGCTCTCAAAATTGCAACCCAACTGATAGAAATCAAGAAATCAAATGGACAAAGAGAAACAGACCTTATCAAACACACTTGTGGGGGAAACAGAGTCATTTGAAGAAGAAAGAGAATTATTGTTGTTGTTGCTGCTGTTTTGATCACCGGAAGTTTCTTCACAATCAACAACCACAACTTCAAGTGCATGCGAAACGTCGTCGTCTTGTGCCAACTGAATCGTCTTCCCGAACAGCTTAATCCCAGGGTCTTTAGGCTCTGACATTCTTTCCAGTAGATAAAACCCAGAAAACAAAGAACAAAAGATCAATCACTCAGCTTGTTGTTATTGGGAATCTGTAAAACTCAGAGATGATGAACAGAGCAGAGCAGAGCAGTGGAAGACAATAACAAGAGAGTTGGGTGGTTGCCAAGTCAGCAAAAGAAGGGGAATTTTGAGCCACAAGTTCATGTGGCGTTGAGCACATCACAACACTTCAAAGTGTAAACACTCTCTCTTTCTTGCTTTTGATTTTCACTGCCTTTTCTCCTCTTTGCTATCCATTCATTCTTCCTTTCTTTCGCAAAAAGTCTGCATTTTACTTTCATTTAATTCAGCCCGTTTTATTTTATTAGCTTAGGCAACAACTCAAAATCTGTTTCAAGTGGATTAGATTCTCGAATTGGATGATCCAGAAAAATGTGAAAAACTTAACGTATAAATTATACAAAATTAAACAATGTCTGAACATTTTGATATAAATATCACGATTCTTAGTGTTTTTTAGCCAAACTTCATACGAGAAGTAAGTATATGATGTCATCCTAAAGTAAGTTATATATAAAACTACTTGCTCTACAAAATTTGGGGATGCACGACTCCTGTTTTGAAATTTTTAAATATTTAATTAGTTTAATAGCGTAATTTAATAAATTATGTCATTATTAAATTTAACGCAACTTATATCGTTGTATTGCATCTTAAATTAAAACGTGTTGTCTTATTAGTAGGTGAGAAACAACTTATTTATAGGAGTAAAATACAGAAAGTATTACTATGTAATACATGGTTTGATCTTTTTTTCTTCTGGTTTTCCAAATTTATGGGGTTATAATGTGTAATTTATAAGAAGTTGCTCCAATAACATGATTTCTTCTTCAATAGGGTTAGTTGTGTCCGTCTCTCTCACTTATACTCTCGTTATTTTTCCTAGATTCATTGCCTACGCTATTCCTCCACCATTCGAATTTGGTTATGTGGGCTCCGAGATGGGTATAATGTTGTCACACGACCCCTATGTGAGAGTGTTTTGTTTCATTTTCGTTGTTCAAGTGTTCTTATTAAGAAGTGATGTACAATTCATGTGTGAGTTTGAAATTTTATAATAGAAGAAAGAGGAATAGACGGGGAAAACAAAAAAAAAATTATTAGAAATAATATTAAAATTGTCAAGGAATTTTTCACATACCTTTTCTGATGAAATACAAGTAGATGTATAAATGAAATGAAAATAATTGTTCTTACTCATTCATATAGATATATAGTCATTATAACTTTTCTTATCTTTTATTCCTATCCGTATTTTAATTTTTTTTTACATACTCTTACTGACAAATAAGTTTATTAGTAAAAGATACATGTTAATTGTGATTTATTGCAACTATTTTTGAAAAAGACACGTGGTATTTGCGATACATTCAAAATGTTTTAGCTCCAACAATTGAATTGTAATGGCGACAACTATCTTGACCATGGGGGAGCTAATAGGCGGTCAGTCACAAGATGTCGAGAGCAAGATCAAGATCTGATTAGGAGTAGAGGGCGCAATCGACGTCAAAGAAGAAGAAACAAGGTTGTAGGTTTTGATGAGCCACTCAAGAATTTGGGCTTAGACGGATCGAGCAATGACAAAAACATGAAACCTGAACATGAAATTAGGGAGTCTCTGTATATAAGCAATATATGAAGCCTCAACAACAGGAGGAAGAAGTTACGTCATCGGAATCGAAAAACCAATATTGAAGAGGAGAAGTGAGACCCTCAAATTGTGAATTCAACCAACGAAGAAGGAAGGAGAAGGCCAATCATATATATGTGTTCTTGGTTTTCCAATTTTTAAAATAAAAATTATAACAAAATCCATTACTAAACTTTATTAAGAGTGAGGATCTAATAAGAACTCTCCTTAAGATAATAACTAAGACTTCTTGTAGACCGTCCCATCTGGAAGATCAACGATCCAGATTAAATCTAGAAAATAGAAAGAAGAAGATAAGAGCTAAATAATACGGTGACATTTTTATAAATAGAGTATTTTTTTAGAAAAATAACTCAATTACCCTCGCTTCAAAAAAACCCAAACTTTGTAGATTTTTCTCTCCTCTTGCAACTGAAGCTCCCCAACGACACCACCCAAAACGCCCCATCTCTTCACACATTTTTTTGTTAGAATGTTCTTGTACCCAAATAGAAAGTGAAGCATAGGCTAGTCCATAGCTTTGGCAAGTAGCAAGATCTCTAAAGTGACGCCTTTCTCCTTGCATATTGCAGAAACTATGATCGGTGTCAAGTTCCCCATGCTACCTGATAGTATTATCTCATTTAGGCTTGTTTGGTTAGGAAGTAAATTCACGGGAATTGAGAAATCCTTGGAAGTGCTACTAAATACATATGTTTGGTTGTTTTTATTATTTTCCAAATCCCTTGATTTGAAAATACGGGAATTGCACTTACCTAGATAGGGGTAGGTAAGATTTTCTTCCCCTATTTTTTTATGGCCGAATCACTTGATTACCCTCCGTCAAAATACTGTGTATCCTTTATATTCCCGGGAAATCTCGCTCCCATATTCATCCTCACGCTCGTTCATTCCCGGAAAAATTTCGGCATCATCCCTGCTACAATTTGTTTCCGTGCTGCGAATTTTGGTATGTTTCTCTTCAATCTCTACACATGATTTCACTTATTAGTTTGTGATTTGTGTCAGTAATTCTCTTTCTTTTAAAATCATAAACAAACCTTCATCGATCATCTTTGAAGTAGTTTGTATATAATCTAATCAGTTGACCCATCTACACATAACAACTTTCTTTAATCATCAATCAATTGACCCATCCACGCATAATTCTAGTGTACTCTAACGTATTGGCTTATTTGGGGGGTTTTGCTACATTTTGAGCTATGACTTATTTTGGGGGTTTTGCTGCAATTTTGGTCTTTTGATTATTTTGGGTTTTGCTCCATTTTATCTTATATTTATATAAAGGTTGGCTCTCTATTGCCAAAAGTAAATGTAAATGGTATTGCATTCAATTCCATAATTCTACCATATTTCAATCTATGCATTCAATTCCATAATCCTATCCTATTTCAATCTATTCACACGTATTGTCTACATTAATTCATGTTGAAATTAATGAGTGTAATATTAGAAAAACATTTTGTCAAATAAAATACAGTAAGCTTCCTCCTGACAAAATTATAATTACAAGCATTAACAAACTTAATAACAATAACAAAAATATTAACAAATAATGTGTAACTATATTAAATCTCATACGTGAATACGTAATTTCCTCGCCAAAGTTGAATGAAATTGGTACCAATTTAATGCATTACTCATTTCTTAATCACCTCCTATTGGACTTTTGGGCATGTATTTAAATATCTTTCTTATATCCCTATGTTATATTTATTTATAGTCTACTTGATTAAGTCACAAATTAAATTAATGTGTGAGCTTCTCTTATGACAATGCAAACTTATTCTAATATTATGTTTTAAAACTACTTCAAACATAAATATAAGGAAATAAAAAATACTTATATTTACAAATATTAATAAATTTGATAACAACAACAACATATTAACAAATAATGTATAACTATATTAAATCACATACGAAAATCCGTAATTTTCTCGCGCTCCGCGCGAGGCCCGTATCTAGTGTATAAAGAGAATGAGTAAACAATTCAAAAATTAAAATACGCATAGTATTCCAATCTTCAATTTTGCTGGCACTTGCTCCTCTTTTCCATTGTTGTTTAAGTGTTCAATTTATTCTTTGTGCTCTTCCATAAGATTACATATATAATACCTTTCAGTAATATGTGCTTAACATCAGTAATTATATATATATATATATGCATGAGTTTCATTTTCTTCTTTTGTGATTGTTTTAAATTGTAGAGTTATGGCTCGTATATCATTGAGAAAAAGGAAGCAGATGGTTCTTGCTTGTGTTGTGACATTTTACCATATGCTGATTATGATTTTGGAGGCTATAATTGAGTTGATTCAATTGTTCTCCATTATGAGTTTGAAACTACCGAGTCCTATAATTTACACATTCGATCGATTTGCATATGAAAGAAACTATGCAAGGGTCCAAAACCTTAGGCCTATGATAGAAGAGAGTGATGTTGCATGTTTGGACAATTTAAGGATGGATAGAAGATGTTTTTATAGATGATGTGAAATGCTTAGGCATATTGGTAAGTTAAGAGGAAATAGTTGTTCTGTTTCTATTTATTGTTTCTCACAGTACAAAAAACAGAAGAACTCAGATTCATTTCTGAAGAAGAGGAGAGACAGTATCTAGGCACTTTCATTTAATTTTATGTTCTATCATTAGATGTCACCGAATTCTTCTTAAAAAACCTCAACCGGTTGCTAGCAATTCCCAAGATGAAAGATGGAAATGATTTACGATATGTTTCGTTTTTCTTATGTGATTAATAGTTATTAAGACTCATGTAGATTAAAATAAAACCTCACATATAACTTTTGCTGTAGAATTGATTGGGGGCACTAGATGGTACACACATTAAACTTCATGTCTCAGAAGAAGACAAGAGTAGATACAAAAATAGGAAAAAGGAAACCACCACCAATGTATTGGCAACCTGCACTCAAGATTTACAATTCACCTATATATTACCAGGTTGGAAGGGTTCATCACATGACAATAAAGTACTTCGTGATGCATTGTCCAGGCCAAATCCCCTTAAAATTCCCAAAGGTAGTAAAATTTGTGACATGCTCCATTATTTCTAGGATTTGATTTAACTAGAAATAAAAATAACAAACATTACCTCATTGACTTATAGGTATGTACTACCTTTGTAATGCTGGATATATGAATTGTGAAGGGTGTTTGACACCTTATCGAGGAGAGAAATACCATTTGAGTGATTGGAAGAGGGGTGCTCAACCGAAAAAACCTAAAGAGTATTTTAGCATGAAGCATTCACAAGCAAGAAATGTTATAGAAAGGTGTTTTGGATTATTCCAAATGCGGTGGGATATCTTAAGATGTTTTACATGGTATGATAAGAAGACCATGTGTCGTTTAATATTGGCACTCGCTCTCTTACATAACTTTATTAGAACATATATGAAAGAAGGTGATCGAGAGCAAGATGATCAAGAACAGAATATTACAGAGCTTGAGTGAAGCAATGAATGGAGTTTATTTAGAGACAATTTGGCTGCGAATATGTATGAGACATGGTTACAGAGGCGTAATACAATCTGAAGTGTAGAAGTTACTTCAATTGTTTTGTTCTTTGCTTCTTTTTTTCCAGAGTTGTGACATTGGATTATGTACATTTTTTATATCATTACTAGTGTTTTTTTGTATGTCATTTTTTAATATTATGAATATATAGCTCTTTTCCTTAAATATAAATGGGTGAATGTATATATATATATTTACATGTTTCTCGTTTATCAAGTGGTGTTGTTTCCTCTATATAGAATGACTCACAAGGACCATGTAAAGGATACCTTACGTGTTAGTAGCAACACGTCGAGATCATGCTTCACGTGGGAGCATAATGAGGATCAAGAACTTATTGCATCTATGCTTGATCTTATAGACGATGGTGGCTGGAAAATGGACAATGGAAAATTTAGAAATGGTGCCTATGCAAAGCTTGAAAAACTTATGGAAGAAAAGCTTCCAGGATGTTGTAGGCAAAACCACATATTGAATTTAGAATGAAGCTTCTAAGAACCCAGTATAATCCTATTGCTATGTGAAGAAGCTACTTGACACGTCAACAGTAGTAGTTAGTTAGTTGTAACAGATTGTTAGTTTTGCTTCTATAAATAGTTGCAGTGTTGTATTGAACTATTCACTTGTTCTTTCAATCAATAAGACAAGTACAGATTTCTCTCCCAACTTTCCAATCTTTCCCAAATTATCATGGTATCAGCTTAGCTAGGTCATGACTCGGCCTTTTGTTCCCGCTCCGATTCCGCCCAATTCATGGATTCCAGATGACGGAAGTCCAACTAATCGGCCTGGTGTGCATCGCCCTTCTGGAGGAAACAATTCTGGAGGAAACAATTCTGGAGGCAACAATTCGGCTGGCAACAATTCAGGTGGTCGTGCAAATGGCGATCCAGGTATGATACATCCGAATGGATGAACTATACCTTCATCATTCTGATCATCCATCTTATGTTCTATCTACGACTCTTCTTGATGATCGTAATTATGTTTCTTGGAAACGATCTGTGGAAGTTTCTTTGTTTGCGAAGAACAAGCTAGGATTTGTTACTGGAACCACTGCTTGTCCTTCTTTAGAGTCTCAATTGCGTGTTTATTGGTAAAGATGTGACAAAATGGTATTTTCTTGGTTGTTGCATTCTGTTAACAAGGATATTGCAGAATCAATTTTGTATTGTCGCAATTCTGCCCAGGCTTGGAAAGAACTTGCTTCTCGATTTCACAGAGTTGATCGCACTCAGATTTACAAGGTCCAAAGAGATCTAAATTCCTTATCACAAGGAAATCTTTCTGTTACAACATATTTCACTCGATGCAAGCGTTTATGGGATGAGTACTTACTGATGATTGAAGATAAAGTATGTGATTGTGGTTCTAACTCAATTGTTCAGAAAATTCTCCAAGATCAGCAGGTGGTACAATTCTTGATGGGATTAAATGATTCCTATGCTGCCACTAGGGGAAACATCTTGATGATTACGCCTCCACCTTCCATTGATTCTATTTATCACATTGTTCTTCAGGAAGAGTCTCAAAGAGATCTTCATACTACTAGTAATGATGTTGATGAAGAAGCTACTGCCCTAGCTGCTCAGAGAAGAAGAGGTTATAATCCCTCACATGGCTCTAGTTCAGGAAGTTCGAGTAGCTCAAGCACTGGTAGAAGGCCAACTTATTTCTGTGATAATTGTAAACAATCACGCCATTCCATTGACAGATGCTGGAAATTACATGGCTATCCACCAAATCATCCTAGACACAACACAAAGCTTGCTGCTAATGCTTCTACCGATGCAGATTCATATTATTCAGGAGCTTCTCCCAGTGATTCTTCCACAACTCCAGTTTTGACCAAGACTCAATATGATCAGTTACTTGGTCTTCTCAGTCAGCAAGCTTTAGCAAATGATTCTTGTGCTTTTTTAGCAGGTACAACATCTTGTCTCTTTTCTTCTAATCATGACTCATCTTGGATCCTAGATAGTGGTGCTACTGACCATTTTACTTCTAACCTTGACCTTCTTACCAGTGTTAAACCAGTACCCAAACCCCTCTATATCACCACACCAAATGGCCACAAGTCCCCTATTTCCAATCTTGGTTCTGTTGTTATAACTTTTGAGTTAACTCTTGACAATGTTTTACATGTCCCTGAGTTTTGCTTTAATCTTCTCTCCATTTACAAATTATGTGAAGATTATGATTCTGATGTGCTCTTTACAAAAACTGCGTGTTATCTTCAGGGCCCTTCAATGAAGAAGCCAATTATGATTGGTAAAGCAGACAAAGGCCTATATGTCACTCATATTCCTCCTTCTATTTCTGACAAGTCTGTTGTTGGTTCTTCTTTTTCTTCTGTCATTTCTAATAACATTGATCTTTGGCATTGTCGCCTTGGACATGTTTCATATGAACAATTGAAATTCCTACCTTTTTTGTCTAAGACTGATAAGACACATTATATCTGTAATGTTTGTCCTCAAGCTAAACAACACAGAAAGTCTTTTCATGTATCTTCTACTAGAGCTATTGCTTCTTTTGATCTTGTTCATGTAGACACTTGGGGCCCATATAAACACCATACTCATAATGGATTTAGATATTTTCTTACTTTGGTTGATGACCATACGAGATGCACATGGACCTTCCTCATGACTCACAAGAGTAATGCCTTATCCATCTTACAAACCTTTGCTAACCTTGTCCAAAATCATTTTAACACCAAAATCAAAACCTTCGGAACAAATAATGCTCCTGAATTTGCTGACCCTGCAGCTAAGTCTTTCTACTCTAGGCTTGGCATTACTCACCAAACTTCTTGTGTTGAATCTCCTCAACAGAATGGAGTTGTTGAGAGGAAACACAAGCACCTTCTTGAGGTTGCTCGGACTTTGTTTTTCCAGTCCAAAGTCCCACACAAATATTGGGGCTATTGCATCCTTACTGCCACTTTTCTTATAAACAGAACACCTCTACCCTCTTTACAAAATGTTTCTCCTTATGAACTTTTGTTCAAAACTCCTCCAGATTACACCTTTCTCAAATCTTTTGGCTGTCTTGTTTTTGCCTCCACACTTAAAAGAGCTCGAGATAAACTACAGCCACGTGCCAATCCATGTGTATTCGTAGGTTACTCCTTTGGTAAGAAAGCTTACACTGTTCTTAATCTTACCAGTCATAAAATCTTTCATACTCGTGATGTTGTTTTCCATGAGAAACACTATCCCTTTCAATACATCAGCCAGGTGCAAACCTCCTCTTCTTTACCCTCCTTAGCTACAGATTTTCCTTCTCACATTTTCATACCTCACACCACTAGTAACTCTCCACCTCATAACAATCCTCCTTCATCTCCTTTACCCACATCTGAACTAATGCTTCACCCTACACCTATTTGAACCTGTAAGCTAATTGTTTGAACTTGTTGAACAAAAAATAACTATTTGAACTTGTAAGTTAATTGGAAAAAAAAAACACAACTGACCTGCATTTGGCTTCCTCTGAAATCTGCAGTTTCTTCTCTCAACATCCACAAGATCTACTTCAAACAATTCAGTTAAATTAGGGTAAAAGAACCATTTTTCATAGAGGATAGCAAAGGATAACCTCAAGCTCAACGTCTGCTAAACTTTTGAACATGAGCTCATATAGGAATCTTTTTCTGCCATAAAAGAGTGTGATAAACAGAGGTTGAACATATACAACTCATTGTGATTTCTTTTTCTTTCATCTCGAGTGTTGAAACTTTGTAAATTCAATATTGTTTACGACGCTCTCACACCAGCAAAAACTCAATCCTATTGTTTTGGTCATTTTTCTTCAATTTCAACCTTAAAATCAAGTTTATTGCCATCTAAAGGTTAGTAAACATCATTATTTCATTGTTACTGTATAATATTGAAGTGAATATGAATTTTTTATTGTTTTTTGATGATATGTAGCTCGAAATTCAAAGGATTATGTCAATTACGTGATTAAAAAGCATGAAATTAAACTTGTTTGGATGGATTATGAATTTTATTAAGTATGTATTGATGATATTGGTATTATTGTAATTATATTGTATAATTAGGGATTTGATATTGATTTTTGAATTTACGGATTGAATGAGTTGAATTGATAGGTTTATTTGTTAATAAAATTGATGGAGTGTTAATCTGAAATATGCATGGACTCCATTGTTTACTGCATACGAAGCTTAACTGTAAGGATAGGATAAACCTTACGCGACGTAAGGATGTGCATTATGAAACAGAATGCACATCCTTACACTTAAGCTTCATATGTAATTTTTTTTCTCCAGAATATTATGATTACTGATTTTTTTAGTAGAATGTTGATTAAAAGCATGTAATGTTGTTGTTTGGATTGATTATGGCACTAGTGGAAATAACCCTTGTTGAAGCGTACATCATGTTGTTAGCCTCAAAAAATGTATGTTGAGGTGTACAATACAATATACGCCTCAACAAGGGCGCCTCAACAAGGTCTGTTAAGGCGTACATACAAAATACACCTCAACAGGGTCCGTTGAGGAGTACATATATTGTACACCTCAGCAAGGGCGCCTCAGCAGGGTCTGTTGAGGCATATATTTTTTGCCCACCTCAATAAGGACCGATTAATATTGAGGCGTATATTTTTTGCCGGCCTGACCAGGGTCCGATTAATATCAAAATTTTGCAAAGAGGATATTAAAATATTTCTCAAACTTGTCTGTTCTACATGTCACACGGATTGGTATCAACAATTGTTAGATGGCAACTTATCCAACGGCCCAAAAAACTTGCTATTTCCCAAACTCCCATCTCATCTACCTAACTACAATATAAGGGAGAAGCCATGTCTGTGTAAAAATTTGCGCCACATCATCGCCACGTGAGCGCCACATATTTTTATTTGCAAAAAAAATAAAATTCCTACTTCCATCGTGAAAAGCTGATGAAAAAACTAAAAACCCTACATTTTCTCCCTTCAACACCCTCTTCCCTCCAATTCACCTCCACTCTCTCCTCTTCCCTGTAAATTCTCCAAATGTTCTTTCGCAAACAAGGCTAAATCCTCTATCCCACCTTTTCAAAACCGTTAAGCTTCACCACTTCTTCCTCCTTATACAACCAATAGACGTCAACCCCTCTTTCCAACTTCCATCTCTTTTGCAGATTCGTTTGATGAGGCCGATGGTCGAATTCGGTGAAAAATTACAATCCTATTTTAAATTGTCATCACCCGTTCATTTCTCAAATGAAAAGAAGCCATGACGTTGTCGTCAAATCCTTAATTCGACAATGAACTAAAATTTGGGTAAGTGACACATCATGAAAGTTGTCTTAGAATATTCAAACATGGTTTTCACTTTTTTTTGTTCTATGTGTAGGTTGATGTACGCTCCCATTGTTGCTTTTGTAGACAACAAATCTGCCAAAGAAAGGTGTTTTTTTCCTCCTTTTATTGTTGATATGCAGTTATGATTGTAATTCAACTATTTTGTTTCAAGTTGGACTGGTATGCAAATTTGATATCTTGTGCATAGGTAAGCTTGGAGGGGAAGTGGTGATTAAGGAGGTTTTGAGTGCAAAGAAGCAGAAATTGTAAAGAGACAAAGGTTGTGCTGCCAAGCACAAGATGGAGGTCAAAACTGAAGAAGAAGGATGAAATCATTAACCAATTTTGACGATGAGCCACCAAGGTTTACTCCTTCTTCAGCTCTTATATGAATATAATTCTAATCGTTAGATACACTTCTAAGTATAACAATATATTTTATATTATGGTAGAAAAATATAATATTTTTCTAGGTGGTTTTAGATTGAGTGTCTTTTGTTCTACTCCGTAATACTTTGTCTGTGACATCTTTAGTGAGGCCTTTAATGATTATAGTAAGAATTCAACTTGATTACGGAGTAGAATTTAATGGGAGTGCATAAACCTTAAGCAATAGGTAGAGCTTTTGATTTGACCTCTTGTATGTTTCTATCTTTAAAACCGTTTTATTTTCACTACAAAGGGTTTCTTATTTCCCCTCAATTTCTTATTATAAGTTTTCTTATACTTTCAATAATATAAAATGATAATATAGTTGCAGTTTGAAGGAGATCTTTACTCCCACCCTCACCATTGTTTGTCTTTGAACTTTGATAAGTTTGAATGTGAGTGGACATTTCGATTTTGGAAAATAAATTGTTGCATTTTTCTGTTTCATTTTATGTGGCTTTGTCAGGGATTTTTCTTACCTTTTTACTTAAAACTCTTAACGTAAGTCCAACATCCTCAAAGATCAAACTTAGCAAAGTCGGTAAGCTTTAAACATGAGCATTCAAAAAGTTTTTGGGTTGGCTAATCTAGGCTCCTCTTTTATGGTCTTCATTCAGAAGTTTGGAGGCTAGCTCCCAAATGCTTTTGAAGCACAGAGAAGAGCAACTCCACTACCTAAAAGTCATTCCCCCCAATGAATTGTGAAGTGATTAAGTTAAGAATGTAAGCATATTGAGATCATTCCTTCTCTTTTTCAGATAAAAACAATGTGGTTTATTAGATTTGATGAGAATTTGTATAAAATTATAGGATTTATGCAGCTTGATATTGTTCCTTTATGTTGTAAACCGTCTCTTCATTGTATGTGCTTTGGTCGACCGATCAACGGAGCAGGTTTTGTTGTTCATTGATAGCGTTGTAACCCTAACTGATTTGCTCTCTTCGTATCACCCTTAGCTTTTTATAGAGCAACTTGAAGCTAGGATAGGTAAATGATCATATTTTTTGTGTATTCTTTATGTGCTTACTTTCTATGGTGTTATGCTCTTTTCTAGATAAAATTCAGTCAAAAAATCTGAAGATATATCATTGTCCATGTCTTTGTCATTGTCAGAAGCAAGGAGGAATTCTTATATCCATTGATGATGTCACTCAACCATAGTTTCTTACTCTTTTGTGTAATATTCTTATTAGTATATGGGTGTTGATTATTTGTTTCTCTTGTATTTGTGGAATAAGGTTGGATTATTGATTTATTGAGCATGGATTATCTTGGATTTGATTTGTTGAGGTTGCATTGCAAGTGCATATACTTTTTGAAGTGGCTACCCTTTGTTTAGAGTTGTCACCGAAAAAAGTGACTTGGTCATTCTTGAAAACATCAGCATGTTCAATTCAACAAGATGACAATAAGATTACAAACACACGACCACAAAGTTCCCCTATGTAAATGCCTTCTTTTACTAAATATTTTTCAAGCGGATAAATCAATGACAATTCCATTTGATGAGTTAACTAATTATAAGTGCTTGTACCCCTGAACTATTTGGGCAGAGTGTGTTTCTCTTATAACTTTAATATATTGTGTGTATTTTTTATTTCACTGATATTATACAAAATTTCTCCACATTATTCTCCATAATTTATGTTTTGCTGAAATCCCGTACCAGGTACGGGTCTAATACTAGTAGAATATTAATGATGAAGCCATGTCTTTACAAAAATTTGCGCCACTTGGTAAAATTTGAGTGAAGACATGTGTATTTCTCTTTTATTATTTATCCTTATAAAATAAATTGAGTAAATGTTTTTAATCACTATCCACTCTAACACCCCACAATTTCACTAACTCTAAATTTACAAAAAGCTCTATTTGGTAAAACCAATATTTCACTAACTCCAAATTTCAACTTGATGTTGTTTACTAACTCATTTTTGCCGGTCTCTCTACTGCTATTGTTCATGTTCCTCTCTTCAACGAAAGATATGCATGTTCACTATTTATCGTTTGATTGAATTTTCTTCAAGCTCTACAACTTCTATCTCTTAATTTCATTTGTTAGGATTTGCAAATTTGTTTCTATATGTGAATGATTTTGATTGAATCTGTTTTCATCGATGTCTAATCAAGCCTCAATTGGATTCATGGTTCCTCCTATACTTCATTTCGGCTACCATACTTCTTATGGAAATTATTCTATTAGCATTTCAGGTGCATATTATGGTCTAATAGGAAGTTTTATTGATGTTACTTATTACGACTTCAAATAAATAGAAGTTTTCGACAACCTCTCATCATCTATATGGATAGGAAAATCTCTAAATTAAGAATAATTTTTTATTGATTAATAAATTGTATCATTACTCGTACGTCGTACGGGGCAAACACTAGTTTATCCGTAAAACTCCAAGGCACTCATTTCCTAACGCCTCATTCATTCTTCCATTCATCGTCTACCTTCGGGATAAATCCAATGATTGAGTCGTGAGCGGTAGCTGCTAGCTGGGCCTTCAACCTCTATGTTCGTCCTCGTCAATGTCGTCATCGACTTCATCGCCTTCTCCTCCGTCATCAATTCCTGCAAAAACGACAATCCTCCCCCGCCGACCGATGAACAACACTCTGAGAACCACCACCAACATCAGACGCAGAGACTGGTCTTCGCCCCCTCCCTCTTCTCTCGAGTCACCTCTTTCAATTTCTGCGCCCACTCTAACGAATATGAGATTCAACCGTTAACTACTCCTGCTCCTTATTTCCTCTCCCGGATGTCCTCCTTCAACAACACCTCATACAACCACAGATCCGGCAATGAAGAATCCACCGATGAACCATATATTCACAGATTTGAAGAATCGGAGACTCCTCCGCCTGAATCCGTTACCGCTCCATCCCTTCACATGGCAGTCAGAGGCGGAGACATGTTAGGTTTCCTCAGGTTAGGGTTAGAGATTACATTTAGGACCCGTTTTGTATCCATATACTAGTATATCAGATATCAGGTATGAGATATTAAAATACGAGGGAGATATCAAATGTATATAGGTCATTGTGGGGAGGAGAAGGGAGAAGAGAAGATGTGTGTGTTTTTTAGAATGAAAGAGATATAAAATTGATAACTCTTGAAAATGGGGATATCAAACCTATTCAAAAGTCAGATATCAGTATATCAAAGATATCAAATTGATATCCATATACTAATATACCAAACACCAGATATGGGTATGAGCCATTTTGATACCCATACCTGATATCAGTATATGGATACAAGCCCTTAGGGATTTCATTAGATTAGGGTTCTGAAAACAAATTAAATCTCATATATTAGTTTTTACAATTTCTTTTTCTCAATCTCAAATTTCTGTATGTACAAATTTTGTTCATAATCTCATAATAAAACTTGTACTTTTTTAGATCGATATGTGTTTATGCTGGTGTGGTGTGGTGTCGATGTTGTTGATGCTGGTGTGGATATTACAATTTGATTTTGAGGCCAGCATACAGTGTTTTTTTTGAGACAAAAATTTGAGGCGGGCAGTGGCCTGTTCGCCTCAATTGCTTATCGACACAACCACTTGTTGATGCGGGCTTATGATCCTGAGGCTTTATTTTTTCCTACTCGTTGAGGCTTACAAATTCAACAAATATTGACTTGTTGCAACCTTCTGTGCCCGCCTCAACAGGGGGGGTTTTGCCAGCCTCGATTGATGTTTTTTCTACTAGTGTGGTAAGATTTGAGTATGTAACGATGATTTGGTTATATTTGTGATTATAGCGATGTCCTATTCTTATCAAGAATCTGATAATGATACGGCGTTTAGCACATCAGACAACTTTGCACATTTGACTGATACGCTTGAGGGAATCCAGAAAACCATGGTGGAAAGTCTTGATGAGGTTCAAGATATGATGATGAAGCGCGAACAGGAGCATCGCAATCGAGAGCGTCAGGATCGGGAGTGACGCGAACGAGAGTAGCAGGAACAGGATCGGCTCGACCGTATAAGGGAGAGAGGGGAATCCTCCACTACACCCATCCAGGTTGTGAACACACGTGAATACATGAAACTATTCAGGTCGTTGAACCCTCGTCGTTAGATCTTCTTTTGAGAATTTTAAATTTATTTCTTTGCTTGATTGTTCATTTGAACATTAGGAGTTGGGACACCTACTTATTTTCTTTAGACTATTTGTTTTGTTTTTATGTTGGAAAGTGTTGAACCTTATTATTTTTTCTTTATTATATGATGCGCCAACACTATTACTTATTACTTCAATTAACGTCATTAGACAAACGATATGTCAATTAGGGATGCACAGAATTGGCCCGGACCGGATCCGGTCCGGTCCCCGGTCCTGAAAATACTGAATTTCTGGGTTCCGGTCCGGTCCTGGACCGACCCGGAATTTTCCGGTCCGGACCGGAAACCCGGATATGTTTTAAAAAAATATTAATTTTACATGTAGGATTCTTCCTCTGCCGCTCCTCGTACAGCTGTTGAGGAGGATTCTGATGATGAGGAAGAGGAAGGCTCTGGGGATGATGATGATGCTGAGCATGAGGATACTGATATGCCTCAAGCTCAGACTGTTGTTGAGCCTCAGTTTGACTATCAGAGGCAGATTTGGGAGACTGTCCAACGCATGGACACTCGTCAACAGACTTTAGAGACATACTTCTACAGCTTCCGTGATACCACCAGAGACTTCCAGACCTCCCAGACTACCATGATGGAGCAGCAGGCCGCCAACATGAGGGCCATGCAGGAGCAGATGAGGCAGTGGAACCTATTCATGGGTTCCCAACATCCTGACTTTCCACCACCTCCACAGTAGTGGTACTTCTTCTACTTCCCCTATTTAATTTTGTCTTATTTCATTGAGGACAATGTTCATTACAAGTGTGGGGGAGTTGATTATGTATTACTTTACTATTTTGAAAAAACAAAAAAAAAAAAAACAAATTGAAAAATTGAAAAAGCCAAAAATATGAATAAAAAGGCATATAAAAATCCTGGGGTGGACTGAAAACCTGAAAGGGCGGTTCAAGTAATAAGCAGGTAATCTGGCAGGTATTAGGCCTTGGCAAAAATAGATTCAGAGTGTTGTGAGGTGGTGAGTTAAAAAAATGAAAAGAGAATGTTAGGTGAAAACCTACAAAGGCGCCTAAGTAAAAAGAGAGAAAAAAATTTGAGTGTTTTAGGACTATCAATTTACTGGCGATGGCGACATAAGAAGGGAGTATAGGTGTGTTTTGGGTAGGTTTTCACTTGGAGGGATAAGTTGTAGTAATATTGATGATTATCATTCTCTTTGATGATTTGTGTGGTGTTGGATTGTGGTGGTGTGTCTGCTGGTGTTGATCATTTAGGTTAGTGCTTGGTTGAGGTGCATATCATATATATTGGTGTATTTGTTGTTGGATGTGTGATGTGGATGGTTGGTTGAGGTGTTGATGGCGTACTTCCATTATTTGGGTATGTTGGATGGTAGGTAAGATTTTGAGCTTTCATGTGGATGCTATTGTTCTTGTTGTAAGCTCTTATCCATGGTTGATGATCTAGTGTGTTTATTGATGATGGGTGGTTGTTCTATATCCACTCGAGACGAGTAGAGATTCAAGTGTGGGGGAGTTTGATATACACGATTATGTTGTGTATATAGACGGGGTTTTAGCATTGTTTTAGTGGTGTTTTAGGATGCATTTGAGGTGTTATGGAGCATTGGCGAGGAGTGGCTGAAGACGCATTATAGGAGTTCTTGGAGCTGAAGAAACGAAGATGTTGAAGATTCTGGAAGGCAGCGCCCGCCGCCTGCGTCGAAGTCAACCGAAGTTTTTTCCATTTATGCCTTATTACGTTTTTATTTGAGCATTTATGTTGATTTCAGTTTTCAGACTTGATTATACACGTTTTGTTTTAGTATTTAGGGTTAGAGAGGAGGTTTGTTTCCTCTCTAACCTCACTTTCCATTTGTCATCTAGTTTTTACACCATTTCCATGGAGAACTAAGCCACCATTGCTTACTCACACCGTTGAAGCTTTCGTATTGAAACAAGTTGTGAGTTTTTCATTCCTTATCTATTGCATGGATTTTATATATTCTCTTGCTTGAATTGCCTATGGTTAATATTGATAGTTTCTAGCTTGCGCAACTAGATATTGTCTCTATGAATCTGTTGCAGATTTAGATTGTTATTGGTTGAGCATATCTATTTCAAAGTAGCAATTGCATCGAACTAGTATCTGGTTGTGCTAGTCATATGTAGAGAGAATCGATTTACATTCTAGGATAAAAGCTGGTTGTTTTATGCTAGAATTGTATCCTATCATATTCCTAACCTTATTGCTACGGTTAAACTGAATCTTGATAGTTTCATGGTTGGTTAATTAGTTAGTTCTAATAGTGTCTGATTTTGCTATTAGTTACTTTAGAAAAGGAATTGGAATTTCCATGGCATGAAGTCTTGAATGATTATCTAGGATCAACTTATCAAACGAATAGTGGATACTTGTATGGCTAAGCTATTTCCCAAATCATATTTACAAACTTCACTTTGTTAGTTATTGCATGCCTAGGATCTAAAACAAACCAAACCCCCCTTTGTTACTTAAGATTGACATAAAGCTCATACTAAAAGGCATAAATCTGTCTCCCTGTGGATTCGACCCTTGCTTACTAAAGACTATAGTTTTGAGTAGGTTTGGATACTTGCATAGTAGTAATTCTTACGACAAATTGCTGTTATCACTCAGCAGTGCATCCCTAACTTCACAGCCTCACCTTCCTAGTTCCTACCATCAAGAATGGTTGCACACCCTCACTGTTGCTTTCCTTCTCCCTCGGCAAGCCGTCGCCCAATCGGCAAGTCGTCGCCCAATCGGCAAGCCGGCCGACCGTTGCCCAATCGCCAAGCCTACCGTCGCCCACTCGCCAAGCCGTCTGCGTCTCGCCCACTCAGTCTCACCATCATCGTCGACTAATTCCGGCTATAACGTTTTCTTTCTGCTTACAGTATACTCCCAAAGGAGGAAGCACACAAAAAAAGACAGAGATTTTGTAATGAAAGATGTCGGTGAAGCAACACATAAAACTGAAAGAGAAGAAATTGATGGTAAGGGTGAAGAAGATTCCCGGTCCAACCGGTCCAGACCGGAACCGGACCGGACCGAACGAATCTGGTCCGGTCCGGTCCCCGGTCCAAAATTTCTCAAATTTCCGGTCCCCGGACCGGACCGGTGGATTCCGGTCCGGTTCGGTCCGGTCCGGACCGGTTGTGCATCCCTAATGTCAATGATTATTATAGGTAATTGACCATGTGCGTAAGGAATTGCATCATGTTTTTCTTTAATTTGAAATTAAAGAAACATTACAACATTAAAAATATATTTGAAACTCGAAATTAAACAAACATTATAACAATGATGTTTGGTTATTTTGATGAAATTATAGAAATTAATCTTATTAGTCATTTACAACCAATTTCTGAAATAACCCTAACAATCCTTACGCGACGTAAGGATTGTCTGGCTATAAAAGGACTTCGGGTGAAACCCCACTAGTAGAAAAATAGGATTTAACCACGGTAAATTGGTAAAGTTTACCACGGTTTCATGTAAATATAAACCGTGGTAAAATGAAATTAATTCTATTGGAAGCTTAACCGGGTAAAAAATAAGATAAGACCATGGTTCTACTATAACCGTGGTAAATTATCAGAACATTTTTTAAAAAAATACCTTGGACCTCCGTTTTTGAAAATTCAAGTTCCAAAATTTTCAAATTAGAAAAGATAAAAAATATATATAACAAGAAGCAACTGGATCAAAGCCAATTTTTATTAACACAAAGAAAGTACTCGAGCATGTCTTTAACCTAAGACAATCTATCTATATATAAAAATTCATGGGTTTGAGAAAGTGATGGCAATTGGTACTCATTAATGTTTAAATTTAATTTTTTCTCCTTTTTTCTATTTATCATTATCCAATGATAATTGAGACTTATTAAATGTCTAATAAAACCATAATTATGTGCTTAATTGGTTAGTATGACGATGAAGAGCAATCCGAACAACGTAAACGACTATGTGATTTTGGTACATATATAAGAGATATTCAATTCATTTTATTATAATTTACTAAAAAAATACATATATGAAAAAATATATTAAGTATATGAATATAGACAAAAATAAAAAGTGTTTGGCTCGCGCAAAGCGCGGGTAATGACCTAGAAAGTTGTTATTAAGTCGTCATTACTATGTGGCATCTTGAATTTCTCTTCTAATATCAACTTTTGATTTTTCGACTTCTCTGAATGGGATTTTGTATTGAATTCTCCCATCAAGTCGTCGTTACTCTTCTGCATATTGTATTTCGTCGTTACTCATGGTTATTGTCAATTTGTAATTGAACCAATCAATTTGTTATTTTTATTACTTCTATTGTTCATTTATTTTTGTATTAATGTCTTTATTTGCATGTTAGATTTAAATTGGCCTGAATTGGATAAAATATGCCCTGAAAAAGATTGTAAATATATAATTAGCCCAATCCAATTTTGAGACGAAAAACCGTAATAACCCCGCGTGTAGCGCGGGGGTCCGATTCTAGTGATCCTAGATAATTATATACTCGTAGTGTATATGTATATACATTAAATTTTTTTATAGTCCTTGCATTATACCCAAAACTAGTCACTTCTCATCCAACTTATCATCTTTAAGCTCTTCTACATGCAATTTAAAAAATGACAATGAGATTTAATGGAATTCCTGATTTCAGCTCTCAAGAATTTCAATAACTATACTGTAAAGTCTTTGCAACAAGTTGTCAAGGAAAGCATATGAAGAACAATCAACAAATGAATTAGGAACAATGAACTCATACCATTTTTTCTGTTACCACGCTAACAACAAGAATCATGTACACATCTCCAAGTTATATATAATGATTCTTAAATTAATTAAACAATATAAATGTGAGCAAACATTAACATGAACAAACAATAACAAGTGAGTAGTATCTTTATTCTGAGTTCAATTTGATCAAATTAATTAGTCATTAGGATTGAATTTATAGTGGCTGAACTTGAATATTAACAAAGATAGAAGAGAATTGGAGAATTCAACAAATTATGAGTTTTTCCAGGTGCTCAAAACTTACTTCTATTAAAAGCAACGTCATTTACTAAGTATATACAGTATATTCTTCAGATTTTCATGTCATTAAGAAAATAAGTATAATTACAAGTCATAACATGATTCTGGCTACCTTAAAAAGAAATCAACTAAATAAGTATTTACTTACATGTTCCCAACATTACATGAAGAGGCACGAGCTTTTCTCAAAATTGTTGTATGAAAGATCTATTAAACTGAATGGATAGATAATCTCAAGGTTATAAGACACGCATACATAAGGTTTATATATCTCAAAGTCAGAAATGGTTAAATACTTGAATGAAGTTCTCATTTAGCATCCATAAACCAAGTCTAATCTATCCAACGGGTAAAATTGCATATAGATGGAACAAAGTTTTGTTTATTATACTTAGCTACTTAAAAATACTGCAAGGAAAATTTTGTAACCCATCGGGAATATAATCTACCAAATTTTTGAAACTAACGTCCATGGGAGATGGTGAAGACAGGTCATTAATATAGGTTGCGTCTAAATGCACACGTTTTTTTTGCTAAATGCACACTATTCTGTGCGGTAACAATTGCAGTACACATCTGTGCGTTAACTCTTACCGCACCAAAGGACTCAGGGGCATTGTTGGAATTTTTTCTGAAATCTATACGACGCTGGTGCGGTAAGAATTACCGCACAGATCTGTGCGTTAACAATTACCGCACCAAATTAATCCCAGATTAAGCAAAAAAAAAAAAGATTTTTATTAACTTAAACCCTGTGCGGTAACAATTACCGCACAAGAATTTTATTTTTTGTAATTAATAATTTTTTTTTAAAAAGTATTAAAATATTATTAAAACCGCACAGGTTTAATAATATATTAAACCTGTGCGGTAAACGTTACCGCACAAAACGTTTACCGCACAAAATGGTGCGGTAAACGTTACCGCACCAGGTTTTTTTGAAAAAATGCCCGTTGGAATTTTATGCCCGTTGGTGCGGTAATAGTTAACGCACCAACGGGCATAAAATTCCAACGGGCATTTTTTGGTTGTATATATAGGTTGAGCTATCTTGTTGAAGTTTTGCAATGCACACTACAATGTCTTATAATTATGAGAGTAGTGAGGATGATGGTAACGACAATTGGATATCAGGGGTCGTGGAAGAAGAATACGAAGTCGATGAAGAAGAGGAAGTGGACGAAGAAGACGAAGAAGTCGATGAGGAAGTGGACGAAGAAGACGAAGAAGTCGATGAGGAAGTGGACGAAGAAGAGGAAGAAGGCGAAGCAAATGTATCAATTGCATTAGACGATTGGACTCCGTTACCGATTTTGGTTAGTATATTATCAATTTAAATTTTGTATTTAATTGCATGAGATTTAGGTTAATTAGTTAAAATTGCGTATCTAAGTAATGTAGTTTAATCAATATAGGAAGAAGACTTTAGACCACATTTTAGTACTGCGCAAATGTGGGATAGTAAAGAAGAGATGATGGAATGGACAAAACAGAGAGCAAGGGATTTAATGATAGTTTTGGTACATCGTACATCTAGCAAATATTGCGTTGATTTTGTATGCGATAGGTTTGGAAAACCTAGATCGGGTAGGCCGAAAGTGAATTTAAAAAATCCAGAATTGCCGGTTCCGAGGCTTCGTCACCGAAAATCGAAGAAATGTGGTTGTACATTTGAGTTATATGGGGTTCGTATAAAAGAAGGGCCTTATAGTTATAAATGGATCGTGAATGTTGTAGAAGGTCGTCACAACCACACCCTTCCTACTAGTTTTCATGGGAATTCATTCGTGGGTAGAATGAGCAAAGAGGAGGAGAAAATAGCAAGGGAAGCGGGGGATGATCGCAAGACGCCAAAAAGCATACTTATTCAGCTTAGGATAAGAGACCCGCAAAATGTGACATCCATGAAGCAGATTGCCAATTTTTTGCAGAAGATCAATTTTGAAGATCATGGTGAATTGTCAGTTACTCAGTGGTCTCTAAATTTTCAGAAAGAGAACAAGTATTTTTGTCAACCTTTGAGGAACACGAGGACGAATGAGGTTGAAGTCCTTTTTTTCGCTCACCCGGAGTCGATTCGTTTGTTCAGGAAGTTTCCTCATGTGATTATCATGGACGCCACATACAAGACAAATAGGTATGATATGACTTTAGTGGAGATGGTTGGTTTCACTTGCACGCACAAGACGTTCAACATCGCATATGCATTCATGGCTCAGGAGACAGTAATGCATTACAAGTTTGTGATGATGTGCGTTCATGAGTTGTGTAGAAATTTGGGAGTGATGCCGAAGGCTATAATGACCGACTGTGAGAAGGCTTTGTTGAGAGCAATCAAACTTGTGTTCAAAGACACTGATGTGAAGCAACTATTGTGTTGGGTGCACATTAAGCACAACATCCAGTCACACGCAGAAAAAGTGATTAAAAATACTAAAAGGGCGGAGAACTTTGTTACGCAATGTTGGGGGATATTTTGCTCGAGCACCGAAGAAATCTACGAAGAGAGGTTGAGAAAGCTGAGAGATTCATGGAAGAAGGGCATTGTTGGTTACGTTGAAAACTACTGGTTTACTCCATACAAGAAGTTCATAGTTAGAGCGTGGACGGACTACACTCTTCACTTTCACACAAGGACTACAAACAGGTATCTTTGTTTGTTTAGTTGTTAATTTGGACCACCATATTATTAATGCTAATGATTAGAAATTGTGTTTATTTAGGGTGGAGGGGATGCATAAGGTGTTGAAAGAAATTGTGGGTTCTAGTAGAGGAGGCTTCAACAGAGTGATCGTGAGGATCCACCATGCGGTCTGAAATATCCTGTGTAAACGCATATTTTTATTGTCGTGTTATAAGGTATTATTCCTACCCATCTTAATTATTTGATTTAAGGAAAAAAAGAAGGTAAAATAATTAGATTTATTATATTAGATGGACGAGAAAAAAAAAAAAACCTATTCACGGATTGGTTTGAACACAGCCGTAAAGCTTTTGGAGGCGGCGTCGGTTTGAGCGACATTCTTCCAGGTTAATTTTAAATTTGGTTTCGGATCTTGGCGAGTTGCAGGACCCTTGTTGATACAAGGCAAGATGATTCTTGCTCTTCTCTTATATAGTTATGTGCCACTTGAGTATAATTACTTTATGATTAGGATTGTGTGATATGCGGTTGTCGTATATAGTTGGTACAGTTGAGAATGTGGTTTGGAAGGTGAATGTGTGATTGTCACACATAGTGGTCATGGTTAAGCCTAGTAGTTATTGGTTGTTGATTGATCGGTTATGAGAATGGCATTGGCATCTCATGATCGGGCCGGGGTGATGATAGCCTCACCCGACCACGTAGGGTGTGACCTACGTCGGTTCAAGGTCACAAGTAGATGGTGAGTGTCCCATCTTGAACCTATCCAGATAGCATGATTGTTTTGGGTGATAATAGTCCCACCCGTGTGTGTTGATTTGTGTGGTTAAGGTGATGATAGTCTCACCTGTTTTGTTGTTGTGTAGTTGAGGTTTGGACTAGATAAACCTAGGTGTTGTGATAGTAATTAAATGCGAATGTTTAAGGTTATGTGTTGGAACTTATACGTCTTGTTATATAGTTATGATAATTCTTGCTAGTCTTTCATTAGACTAACCAATCTTGGATTCTTCCTTGCTTGGCTGGTGATTCGGGTCCACCAGTCGCCGGGTCTTCGCAGGTTTAGAAGCAGCGGGGAGGTCACTGATCACACTTAGGCGTTTTCGAAAAGCTTTCAATTTTGAAGAAACTCTTGTTGTTCGATTGAGGTAGCTGGGTCAAGTAGTGACCTTAGGATTATGCATTGTTTCGTTTTATGAGACCTTGAGATTGCTTCCGCTGGATTGTATTTTGGTGAATGATTTATGTTCATTGAACTTGGATTAACACTTTATTGACTCGGGTTGCTTCACTATTTCTCTAAAAGCCTTGTAGATCCTTGTGGTCTACGGCACTGTGACACCTTATTTTCGGGGATGTTACAGAAATTGGTATCAGAGCCAGGTTGTTTTTAAAATGGTTTTAAATATCTTTACGAAAGAAAACTTTTGTTTTTGAACATAGTGGAAGTAGTGTGTGATCGGGACTCTTGTTGCTACATGTAGATTGTTATGAGTTAGAGTAGTTTTCTGTTTGGTGGCTTGTACTGATGAACAAAATTTCAAACAGAATGCCTTCGAATGTTGGACGTGTTAGAGGACGAGGGCGTGGGAAAGGGAGAGGACGAGGGCGTCCTCAAGCTCATCCTCAAGAAGATGATCTTGGAAATCGTGCAGTTGAGGATTCTGTAGGAAGTCAACAAATCCCCGCTGGAGTACCACCTGTGGCTGCCCCTGTGGGCATTGATGCTGGGACACTTGCAACCCTGCAACAATTGGTGACTCAAGCTGTGCAGGCAGCTATGGCTCAAGCCTCGCCGGTTGCCCAACCTGGATATGTTACACCGCAACCTCATGAGCCTCAAATGGTGCAAGGAGGTTTTAGTAGATATATGGAAGCGGTGGCTAGGTTGAAGCCTCCCACCTTTGATGGTTCCGGTGAGCCTGCAGGTGTGACCTTTTGGTTGAACCGATTTGATAAGTTGTTGAAGGGTGTGCGATGCCCTGAAGATGATAAAGTTCTGATTGCTACTTACTATCTGTTTGATGATGCTAGTGATTGGTGGGATGCTGCTCAACCCACTGATCACGAGGCTTCATGGGAAGAGTTTCGAGCTAAGTTGGAAGACAGATTCTTTCCAGAGGCGCTAAGAGATGCCAAGTTGCGTGAGTTCCAGTATCCAGAGAATGAAGGGTTGAAAGTGCATCAGTTGGCTGTGAAGTTTAACAAGTTGTTGAAGTACGCTACTTCTGTTATTAGGGATGAGAAAGACAAGATCAAGCACTTCAATAGGTGGTTGTATCCTGAGATTAAACCTTTGATGGCGAGGCATAGTTGTACGACTCTTGAGCAATATATTGATGAGTGTTTGGTTATGGAGGCGGCTATTGATGATTCTAATCAACTTATTGATGCTCGAGGTGGCAAGAAGCAGAGGACTCAGTCATCATCTGGAGGAGTTGGACCTCCAAATAGTAACTTCAAGAAGCCCTTCTCTAATCATGGAAGTTCTCATAACAGTGGGCCAGGCAGGACAATTCAGGGTACGGGTTCACAGATGTGAGTTGGTTATCATCAGTCAGGGGGTCAACAAGGGATGGCGAGAAATGCACCTCGTTGCTTCAACTGTGGTGACCCTAGTCATAAGAAGGCATATTGTCCAAAGCCACCTCAAACTTGTTTCAAATGTGGGGGAGTTGGACACATTAAAGCTTATTGCAGACAAGGAGTGAACCCAACTCAATCTCAGGCATCTTCCCCAGCTTATCGTGCACATCCTAATAAGAATCGCCCTGCACTAGCTCAGTCGCAACAGAACAGTAATGGAAACAAAGGTAAGGCACAAGATGGTGGGGTTCCAACACCACGAGTCTATGAGATGAGGAGAGCAGAAGAGCCCAATGCTCTTGTGACCACAGGTACACTTTTTATTCAGTCTAAGCCGGTTCGTTTATTATTTGATTCAGGTGCTACACATTCATTTGTTTCTGAGAGTTGTGTTGATAGACTTGGTTTATCATGTGATTTAGAGTGTGAACCTTTTGTTGTTGCTTTGCCTAATGGTGATAAATTAGTGGGAACTAGGGGACTTCGTGACTTTCCGATCCTCATAGGGGGGCGGGAATGGAAGGTCGACCTTATAGCTATCAATATGTTGCACTATGACATCATTCTGGGTATGGATTGGCTCTCTCGCCACGGTGCTATTCTTGATTTTAGGAAAAAGACAGTTACAGTAACTTCTGATGAAGGCTTAATGCATGTTTTTGAGGGTAGTGACCCTAGTGACTCTGGCCGAATCATAAGTGCTATGACATCTGCAAAGTTGTTGAAGCAAGGCTGTGTTGGCTATGTTTGTTATGCCTTGGAGGAAGAGGAAAAGGTGAAGTTGGATGATATTCCTGTAGCTAGTGAATACCCAGATGTGTTTCCTGACACCTTGCCAGGGCTAGCACCAAGACGCGATGTTGATTTTACAATCGAGCTAGAACCGGGAACTGCCCCAATTTCTCGAGCCCCGTATAGAATGGCTCCAGTAGAGATGCATGAATTGAAGAAGCAATTGGAGGAACTTGTTGAGTTGGGATTTGTTAGGCCAAGTGCATCCCCGTGGGGAGCTCCTGTGTTGTTTGTTAAGAAGAAGGATGGTTCACTTCGACTCTGCATTGACTATAGGGAGTTGAATAAAGTGACTATCAAGAATAAGTATCCACTTCCTCGCATAGATGATTTGTTGGACCAGTTACAAGGAGCTGTCGTGTTCTCGAAGATTGATTTGAGGTCAGGGTATCATCAGCTTAGAATACGAGAGGAGGATATACACAAGACTGCCTTCCGGACTAGGTATGGTCACGTACTTTGAGTTTGTGGTAATGCCATTTGGGTTGACTAATGCTCCAGCTGTCTTCATGGACTTAATGAATCGATGTTTCAGAGAGTACCTGGATCGATTTGTAGTGGTATTTATTGATGATATTCTGATATACTCTCGGAGCATGGAGGATCACGAGATGCACCTTAAGGCTGTACTTGATGTATTGAGGCGACAAAAAATTGTATGCAAAGCTATCAAAATGTGACTTTTGGTTACCTAAGGTGGAATTCCTTGGTCATGTGATTTGCAAGGAGGGTGTGATGGTAGATCCCAAAAAGATAGAGGCAGTAGCAAATTGGAGACAACCTCAGAGTGTTAAGGAGATGAGGAGTTTTCTTGGGCTTGCAGGTTATTACAGACGGTTCGTGGAAGGGTTTTCAAAAATTGCCCAACCGTTAACTAATTTGTTGCGTAAAACAAAGAAGTTTGAGTGGGACAAAAGATGTCAGGAGAGTTTTGAAGAACTCAGAAGACGATTGACTAGTGCTCCTGTATTAGCTTTACCACAAGGAACAAAGGGTTTTGCTGTTTATAGTGATGCATCTAAGCAAGGTTTGGGTTGTGTCCTTATGCAGAATGGGAAGGTCATTGCATATGCCTCTCGTCAACTTAAACTTTATGAAGTAAACTACCCTACTCATGATCTTGAGCTTGCAGCTGTGGTATTTGCTCTTAAGATCTGGAGACATTACCTGTATGGAATTAGTTGTCCAATTTTCACCGACCATAAGAGCTTAAAGTATATTTTTACTCAAAGAGAACTGAACATGAGACAAAGGCGATGGCTAGAATTGATTAAGGATTATGATATAGATATCCTCTATCATCCCGGAAAATCCAATGTGGTGGCAGATGCTTTGAGTAGGAAGTCGACTCCAGAACACATGATTGCTTGTTTGACAAATCAGCCTGAGCTACAACGAGAACTGATGAGGGGTGGAATTGAAGTATACTTTAAGAAGGATCAACTCCAGTTGAATGTGTTGGAAATCCAGTCGACACTAGTAGAGGAGATCAAGGAAAAGCAACCCCATGATTCCGTGTTGAATAAGATACGTAGTGATATTGCTCAGGGGAAAGCCCTGGGATTTATTGTTCATGATGATGGAATCTTACGATTTCGAAATCGATTGTGTGTGCCAACTGATAAGGAGCTAAGAGAGATGATTCTCAAGGAAGCTCACTCGTCCTCTTATTCTATACACCCGGGATCGAGCAAGATGTACAAGGATTTGAGACAGAGTTATTGGTGGGATGATATGAAGCGTGAGGTTGTTGAGTATGTATCAAGGTGTTTGACATGCCAACAGGTTAAGATTGAGCACCAATGACCAGCTGGAGAGTTGCAGCCACTTCCTATTCCCGAGTGGAAGTGGGAAGATATTGCAATGGACTTTGTGGTCGGTCTCCCAAGATCTCATAAGGGAAATGATGCTATATGGGTAGTTGTGGACCGATTAACAAAATCTGCGCATTTTCTAGCTATCAAGATTACTTGGGATCCAGAGAAGCTAGCTAGGTTGTTTTTAAGGGAGATAGTGAGATTGCACGGTGTTCCTAAGACCATTGTTTCTGATAGGGATGGACGGTTTGTATCGCGGTTTTGGAAATCCTTGCATGCAGCTATGGGTACACAATTGAGATTTAGTACATCGTTTCATCCTCAGACAGATGGGCAGTCAGAAAGGACAATTCAGACTTTAGAGGATATGCTTCGAGCATGTGCCTTAGAATGGCATGGCCAGGGAATTGGGAGGATAATTTGCACTTGGTGGAATTTACGTATAACAATAGTTGGCATACATCTATTCAAATGGCACCTTATGAGGCTTTGTATGGTCGTCGATGTAGGTCGCCACTATGTTGGGATGATATGGCAGATGCAGTGTTGGTTGCCCCAGAGCTTTTGCAACAAACCAAGGATGATATCGCTTTGATTAGGCAAAGACTGCTATCGGCTCAGAGTCGCCAGAAGTCATATGCAGATGTTCGTAGGCGACCATTAACTTTCAAGGTTGGAGACCATGTGTTTGTTAAAGTCTCTCCAACTAAGGGGGTGTTCAGATTTGGGAAGCGAGGGAAGCTTAGTCCTCGTTATGTTGGTCCGTTTGAAGTTCTTGAGAGAGTCGGTGTAGTTGCCTATCGGTTGGCTTTGCCTCCGACAATGAGTGGGATGCATGATGTGTTCCATGTGTCACAGTTAAGGAGATATGTATATCATCCGTCTCATGTCTTAAGATATGAAGAGATAGAGTTTCGGCCTGATGGTACATTTGATGAAGCCCCTGTCAAAATTATTGCTTACGAGGAGAAGAAGCTGAGAAATAAGGTTACCCCTTTGACCCGGATTTTGTGGTCGAAACACGGTACACAAGAGGAGACGTGGGAGTTGGAATCGACAATGAGAGAGCGGTATCCAGATCTATTTAAGTCTTAGTTTCGGGACGAAATTCCTATAAGGGAGGGAGTATGAAATATCCTGTGTAAACGCATATTTTTATTGTCGTGTTATAAGGTATTATTCCTACCCATCTTAATTATTTGATTTAAGGAAAAAAAGAAGGTAAAATAATTAGATTTATTATATTAGATGGACGAGAAAAAAAAAAAACCTATTCACGGATTGGTTTGAACACAGCCGTAAAGCTTTTGGAGGCGGCGTCGGTTTGAGCGACATTCTTCCAGGTTAATTTTAAATTTGGTTTCGGATCTTGGCGAGTTGCAGGACCCTTGTTGATACAAGGCAAGATGATTCTTGCTCTTCTCTTATATAGTTATGTGCCACTTGAGTATAATTACTTTATGATTAGGATTGTGTGATATGCGGTTGTCGTATATAGTTGGTACAGTTGAGAATGTGGTTTGGAAGGTGAATGTGTGATTGTCACACATAGTGGTCATGGTTAAGCCTAGTAGTTATTGGTTGTTGATTGATCGGTTATGAGAATGGCATTGGCATCTCATGATCGGGCCGGGGTGATGATAGCCTCACCCGACCACGTAGGGTGTGACCTACGTCGGTTCAAGGTCACAAGTAGATGGTGAGTGTCCCATCTTGAACCTATCCAGATAGCATGATTGTTTTGGGTGATAATAGTCCCACCCGTGTGTGTTGATTTGTGTGGTTAAGGTGATGATAGTCTCACCTGTTTTGTTGTTGTGTAGTTGAGGTTTGGACTAGATAAACCTAGGTGTTGTGATAGTAATTAAATGCGAATGTTTAAGGTTATGTGTTGGAACTTATACGTCTTGTTATATAGTTATAATAATTCTTGCTAGTCTTTCATTAGACTAACCAATCTTGGATTCTTCCTTGCTTGGCTGGTGATTCGGGTCCACCAGTCGCCGGGTCTTCGCAGGTTTAGAAGCAGCGGGGAGGTCACTGATCACACTTAGGCGTTTTCGAAAAGCTTTCAATTTTGAAGAAACTCTTGTTGTTCGATTGAGGTAGCTGGGTCAAGTAGTGACCTTAGGATTATGCATTGTTTCGTTTTATGAGACCTTGAGATTGCTTCCGCTGGATTGTATTTTGGTGAATGATTTATGTTCATTGAACTTGGATTAACACTTTATTGACTCGGGTTGCTTCACTATTTCTCTAAAAGCCTTGTAGATCCTTGTGGTCTACGGCACTGTGACACCTTATTTTCGGGGATGTTACACGGTCATAGTTCAGATGGACCTGATTAGGGCGACGATGAACCAAGCACTTACCACTCGGCAAATGGTCTTTGATGACCCAACCTTTCCTCCTGGCATTCGAATGTTGTTTTCAAGGCTATTTTACCGAGTGTCAGATAGGTGTTTTCTGTTGTTGTTGGAAATGTACCAGCAAATATTGAAGGAGGAGTATTCAAATGTTTGTGATGATCATTGGGTTCGAGATTGTCTTGGGATGCCATGCGTACACGATCTTGCTAGGGCAATCATTTCAAAGACACCTCTTGTTCCGGATGATTTTCATGACTTCTGGAAGGAACTGAGATGGGAAGATGATGCAATAAATTTGTCCTTACCCGACGACAATCGTTCAATGTCTATTCCGGAGATCAGAATGCGTGAAATGTGGGCGAAATGGGAAAGTGGAGATTTGAGGGATGGAACTCTATTCAGATTAAGTGAGTTGTACATTGACTTGGAGCATCCGGAACAAAGTTCTTTGGTAGAGCCAACAAACTTGTTTAGGAAAGGAAAAGGAAGGCCGCCGGGATCAAAGAACAAGGAAAAGCAGCGAAATGGGAATTCTCCTCCGAGAGAAAAGAGGGAAAAGAGTTACCACGAGTACGTTAGAGAAGACTTAACAAATACTGAGAATGCGCAAAAAGTCGCAAAGGAGAAGGCAAATAGGCAAAGTGAACGACCAACTTGTCCTAAAAAGCAAGCAAGTCAAGTGTCGTTCGACTTCGGATCACAGTCCCAACCTGAACCATTGTTTTCAGAGACCATCGATTTAGAAGACGAAGACATGAATGCCGTGCCCCTAAGAGCTTGTTATCCAGATCGAAACGAAACAGAGGAAGGAGAAGATGAAGAAGAGATTGAAGAAGCCATAAGTTATATGGGGGTGAACTTGGGGGTGAAAAATATTGACTACTTTTGGCTTTCCTACATGACTTCTGTGAAAGATGTGCGTTCAGACGGACATTGTGGGTATCGGTCAATGGCTCTACTTACGGGTATGCAACAGAGTCAATATCGTATGATCCGTGCTGCGTTGGCAGCGGAGCTTCTTGGAAACAAAGAGACATGGGAGCCCATACGACGTGGACTACGGGTAGGAACATGCGATGATCTTATTGCTCAAGTTAACTACATGAGAAGTCCTTGTGAGAGACCATTTTGGATGGACATGCCATTTATGGGTTTGGTGTTTGCCACAGTGTATAATGTTGGTTTAGTGCAACTATCCTGGGATGCGCCGTGTTTATGCTTGCCAATAAGGCAGTCTACAGTGAGCCCTGGTCCTCCACAGAAGATTTTTGGGATAGCTCTTGTCGGATGCAGTAATCACTGGATACCGGTAAGAATCTGTGGTAATCTAAACAAGCGTCATGAAACGTCGAAATCATTTATACTTATTGATTAATTTTCTTTGTATATCTAGGTTTGGCTCCGTGATGGGGCACCATTGCCACGTTGTTCCGGTTCGTGGAGAAGATTTGCAGATGACAACATCAAGTGGTGGGAAGGGATATATGCTGGCCAAGTGGACTTGTTTCGACAATACCGCTTCACTGCTGGAAAGCGTATGGACTACATGACTTGATTTGTAATAGTTTAGTAGCCTTGATCTTTAGACTTCGATTGGAATTGATTTATAATATGTAATGACTTGTCTTGTCTGCTTTGAAATATGTAATGACTTGTCTTGTTTGCTTTAAATAGTGTTTTCAGTAGAGTTAGATGAGGTAGGTGAAACAGTGAAGTGAAATCAGTGAATCCATAAACTACAACACACTTAGCATAAATTAAAAAGACAACAGACTCATTAAGGAAAGACAACAGACTCATTAAGGAAAGACAACAGACTCATTAAGGAAAGACAACATACTCATTAAGGAAAGACAACATACTCATTCTTGAAATTTAAACTAAACACAGACTTAACGGAGATTCACTGATTTGATAGCCAGATCCCTAATCGGAGTCACTGTCATAAAAACTAGGAACACGGTCATTGGGAAACCTCTGTTGTATCCAGTGTTTGGCTGCTTCAATACTCTTAGCCTGGTGAAAATATACCAGCTTCAACTGCTGGTCAACTATTTCCTTCAACAGTTTTGCAATGACTCGGAGATGATGACTGTCGTATTCTGGCTCAAGATACACGATCATGTAGTTACACTGACATGTGGTATACCTTCGTCCATACGTATGGGGATTGTTCTTGTCATTACCAGTGAACACCTTGATTGTTCTTGAGCACCTTCTACTCGGGCACTGGATCTCACTGCCTTCTGCTGGAACTGGGGAGGATGAAGATGATGCCATGGTTGTTTGAATCTGTAATACAAAGTAAGAAAACATGTTAGAAACAATGAAGATATCTAACGAAATCAGTAAAAAATGAGACTTTTAATTGAAATACAGAGTAAGAACTTGAAACCTAATTATTTTACGGCGCAGTGAGAATGAGATAATAGGGTTCACTGAGGCAGTGAATTTATAGCCGAGGTTTTACTAGGGTAACTTAGATTTGGGTCGATGTAGACAAAAGGTCCACAACAACAAAGGCCCAATAACGTAATTCGGTCATCCAAAGGTGACTTACAGCTGTGTGGTAGCTGTAACACACTCAAGCAAAATATGGTGGTGCGTTAGCAATAAACGCACAACTGATAACAGAACTTCGTCAAGATCCAACAGAAAAATCCCCAACCCTAGCATAACTCCCTGCAAATCCGGTATAAAAACGTATATATACTCCCCCAAATAAAGAAACGTCGGAATTGCAGTACATTACACATTAACAGCGTTTCCGCACGGTTTGTAACAAATCGGCACGGTCTGAAGCAAACCGTGCCGCTTCACTGGACGTCTTCCACATCTTCTGCTGATATGCACGGTTTGAAGCAATCCAGCACGGTCTGTATCCAACCGTGCCGCTTGACTGGACGTCTTCCACATTTTCTGTTAACGCACCAGAGTCTGGTGCGTTAACACTTAACGCACAGAATCTGTGCGTTAATTGTTAACGCACCAACCCTTTTACCCAGAATCAAATGTTTCTGGTGTTTGTAGGGTTTAGGGTATTAGGGTTGGTGCGGTAACTGTTGTAGTACCAACCCTAATTACATAAAAATTCATTTTTTATGTTGTTTTCTTATACTATTTGATATTATAAAAAGTTTTATGACCCAAAGTAATGTTATACTACTGAAATATGTCGTTATTGAGAGTTTTGTGAATAATTTTATCAAGTTTTACTAATGTAATATGAGATTACGAAGAGTTATATGATACAAATTAATATTATACTAATGAAATACGAGGTCAGTTGAGTCAAACGATAACAATTAAGTGTTAAACTAATGTTATATGATGAAATAAACACATTATATGAAGTTCATTTTAGTAACGAAGTGGTATCACATACATATGAGTATAACTATACAACTTATATACTTGAGAGTAGTAGCATACAGGTGAAAGTCTTCGTTTACATACTTCTAAGTGTTAAAGTTGTTAATTTCTTATAAAAACGATAGCGTTTGATTGGTAATGCTCAAATATTAATGTTACATTTCTTGACTTTTACGTTTTAAGTGCTTATTAAGCCGTTTTATGTCATTTTTTGTCGTTTTTTGTGTTTTGGCCTCATTCAAATTTCATTAGGCCTTATTAGGCCCGTTGACGTTTTCAATAATAATTTTTCGATTCCGAAAAATGAAAATAACTATTCGCCGTATTTGTTGTCATGTTACAATTTCAAAATTTCGATTTTCAGCGTTTCAAGGCGTTAAAACGATATGGGCCCAAACTGTACTCATATGACATCCATTATCCATTACCCACTATCCATTATCCATTATCCACTATCCATTATCCATTATCTATTATCCATATTTCGATTTGGCTTGTTTTATATCGTTTTGAGTCGATTTTTTTCGTTTCTTAGACGTTTCGACACGTTTTGAACCATTTTTATTAATATTTGACGTACTTGGTCGTTTTTCGCCTTTTTCAAAAAAGTCAAGTTTCGCTAAGCTTTGCACATTTTGGCCATATTATGCCATCATTTTGGCCACATTTTTACACTTTTTTACAACTTGTTCGGAAATCCTCCATATTTCGATTTGGCTTGTTTTATATCGTTTTGAGTCGATTTTTTTCGTTTCTTAGACGTTTCGACACGTTTTGAACCATTTTTATTAATATTTGACGTACTTGGTCGTTTTTCGCCTTTTTCAAAAAAGTCAAGTTTCGCTAAGCTTTGCACATTTTGGCCATATTATGCCATCATTTTGGCCACATTTTTACACTTTTTTACAACTTGTTCGGAAATCCTCCATATTTCGATTTGGCTTGTTTTATATCGTTTTGAGTCGATTTTTTTCGTTTCTTAGACGTTTCGACACGTTTTGAACCATTTTTATTAATATTTGACGTACTTGGTCGTTTTTCGCCTTTTTCAAAAAAGTCAAGTTTCGCTAAGCTTTTGCACATTTTGGCCATATTATGCCATCATTTTGGCCACATTTTTACACTTTTTTACAACTTGTTCGGAAATCCTCCATATTTCGATTTGGCTTGTTTTATATCGTTTTGAGTCGATTTTTTTCGTTTCTTAGACGTTTCGACACGTTTTGAACCATTTTTATTAATATTTGACGTACTTGGTCGTTTTTCGCCTGTTTCAAAAAAGTCAAGTTTCGCTAAGCTTTGCTCATTTTGGCCATATTATGCCATCATTTTGGCCACATTTTTACACTTTTTTACAACTTGTTCGGAAATCCTCCATACTTCGATTTGGCTTGTTTTATATCGTTTTGAGTCGATTTTTTTCGTTTCTTAGACATTTCGACACGTTTTGAACCATTTTTATTAATATTTGACGTACTTGGTCGTTTTTCGCCTTTTTCAAAAAAGTCAAGTTTCGCTAAGCTTTGCTCATTTTGGCCATATTATGCCATCATTTTGGCCACATTTTTACACATTTTTACAACTTGTTCGGAAATCCTCCATATTTCGATTTGGCTTGTTTTATATCGTTTTGAGTCGATTTTTTTCGTTTCTTAGACGTTTCGACACGTTTTGAACCATTTTTATTAATATTTGACGTACTTGTTTTATATCGTTTTCGAGTCGTTTCGAGACGTTTTGAACCATTTATCAATATTTGACGTTTAGTAGTTTTTAATTATTTTTTGCGATTGTGACCATTTTCTCGCGTTTTTAAGAAAAGCCCAAAATAAATAAGCAAAAGTGAACCAAACATTACCAAAACATAGTATCCAAACAAACTATACATCACTCCAAGTCACGACCCTCATTCCCACTACGTTGCCCACTACCTTGCCCTTCCTCGTGGATTGAATGCCGAACAAGCTGAGATTGACGAACCGGAGCTGGAGCCATCGGTGGAGCCTCGTCAGTCAAAACTCCAAGGAGACGCCTCATGAACTCATCGATATCTGCAGGCCTCCTCTCTGGTGGTGTCTCCAAGAAAGCTCGAATCTCACAAGTCACTAGCTGGGTCCGCTATATTAACAACATATCAAAACATTACTATCAAATATACTAATTGAATGACTATGACTAATAAAATTTATAATCGTACCGCAAAACTGTCAACCGAAGGTGGAATACGCAGCGGACCAACTGGACGATCGAGTCTACGTGATCTGGGATCCACCAGAGGATGAGAAACTCGATCATACCAATCGAGATAATCATCTGTGACTGCCCAATAGTACGTCGCGCGTGGCTCCCGAATCTGTAACAAAGGCCTGGGGTCCTGATCCCACACACCAAGCAGATCCTCGGCAAAGTGAACTGAATAATGCGTCAGCCTGTTGTTACGTGTCACCTGGATGGGCTCTGGGGGAGGATCTGGGATACCCTGCACATGTCCAAACTGTCGCAGCAGGCGACCTGGCTGATAGAGCTCCTCGATGTCCAGACATCGGAGAATGCCCTCAAACAAAGACGGGGCGTACTGCGGAAGTCTGAAATCCACATTTGCAAAGGGAAACCAATTAACCTGCAACAAAACATTACAAAACAGTTAGTATAGTTTACATTCACACAATATAACGAAAGCATACATTCTTAAAATCTGACCTCCTCATAACGAACACGGTCAAGCATGCCACGAATGGCAACCAAACGATCCGTGCTCTTCCCCTGTGGCACCTCTCTGCCCTCCCTCATAGAAGCTGCGGCGTGGTCCATAGAAAGTGGATTTGTCACAAAATGTCCACGAAAATGTGGAAAATATGCCCAGATCCACGACTGCAAAAAAAGGATAATTAGAACTCGACTTCCTAAACATAGCCAATCGTATAGTTGTTTGCGTACTAACCCGCAAAAGAATGCCAGAACTCCCCATCCCCATAGCCAATCGCCTCGACGCCTGTCCAAGGTTGCGATACAGATGAGCTAACACTCCAGCTCCCCAAGCATATCGGCCAGTGCTGTCGTGGTCGGCCAAAAGAACTAACCACCAGTGCTTGACTGCTGTAGTCGACTTGTCCACTAGAACTGTAGTGCCGAGAAGCAACAGTAAGTACATAGACGCAATGAGGCTCTCATCTCTCTGTCCATCCTCCATCCGCATCATATCCTTCAATCTCTGCTGAAGATAACCCAAAGGAATGCCTCCATCCCTATACCAAGTCTTCACCAGTGCCTCCTCTACGTGAAGCATCTCAGCAACAAAAGTGAAGATCTCCTCCCTGCTCAAAACTGAGCTACAACTCCTGCCATGTATAGGCAGCGACAGGATCTCAACCACATCGTGAAGTGTAGGACCAATCTCTCCAAATGGCAAATGAAATGTGTTGGTTTCTGGGTGCCATCTCTCGACGAAAGCAGAAACCAACACATGATCGACAGGACCGGACCCGATATAGCGTAGATCAGTCAATCCAGATCGCTCTGCAAGCTGAAACCACGAATCTGGACCAGGTCTCCTAAACGCCTCTAGTGGAGTGCAGTAGGCGGTGTGGAAGTGAACCTTGACGACCTTCCGTGTCTGGAAAAAAAGTAAAAAATTAACACAGTTACTTCTACAGAATGTCGTTCATATTTCACATATGAACATTATAGTTCAAATACATACCAAATCAAGAGGAGCGTCGCCTTCTGGAAGATCAGCAGGCTGTGGAAAATCAGCATGATCTGCAGCACGTCCACGTCCACGTCCACGTCCTCGTCCTCGTCCTCCGCGTGGAGCGCGGCCACCTCCTGTTGGAGGATCAGCAGCGTCTGCATCAGCAACATCATCATCTGCCTGAGCTCCTCGGCCTCCTCGCTGTCTCTGTATAAATGGAGGAAGAGGACGGGGGCCAGCTGGAATCACAGGTGCGGGAGGATCAACAACTGTAAGCTCATAAATAGCCCTGGCGTTGTGCGTCTCATAACTCTTCAGCAACTCATTTGTAAAAGGACCTCCGGGCATCCAAGGTACAGCAGGAGGTGGTACATGAGGTGCAGCAGCCGGATGCGGTACATCATCAGTTGGGGGAGGTGGTACATCTGGCGTAGGAGACGAAGGACCTAAATCTGTAGGAGCTGGCGATGAAGGCCCCATACCAGCATGATCCTCTGAAATAATAGGAGGGTCGTCTCTCCTAAGCTGATCTGTCTGTATCTTGAGATGAGATACAATATAATCTGTACCTAAACCCTCACCGTCTCCCAGCATATCATCATCCAAATCAACAGTTGTATCATCGACGTCCATACCCTCCTCCTCACTCTCACTGTAACCCTCATCATCAGCACACGGATCAACATCCAGACCACAATCCCTAACTGCCCCAGTATCTGTAAGTGCACGAGCCTCGTCAGTGGGTGTCGAACTAGAATCATTCAGCTGGTCTCGAGCAGTAGCAAAACTCTGACGTATGGACGCTGTAATCTGCGTCCTCCTAACACGCTCTGCAGCAACAGGAGCCCCCGGAACAAAACCACTAGAGGCCATCGTATCTCGCACCCCCTAATGTTGTTGTTATAGCGTAACGTTATTTTCATAGCGTTACAAAAATAACGTCAAATTCAAAAACGTCTTTTCCATGACGTCGTAACGTTACAAACAGTTGTTGTAACGTCAATCCTAATCAAAATCATCTCTAATTTCTAAACATTTTGTTCATAACGTTACGAAATTAATGTTATAATTCGCCTAATTTCAATACTTTATATACTAATAGTTCATAACGTTACAAAATAAGAGAAGAACAATGTCATATTTCATAAAATAATTAATTCATTACTTTTACAATATAGAATGTCATATTTCATAACATTATGAAATTATTATATTTCATAACGTTATAAAATTTCATTAATTTCATAACGTTACGAATAAATTAATTAATTTCATAATGTTACCAAATAATATAATTTTGTAACGTGCCGCAATAAATTACTTAATTACGTTACGCAATAAATTACTTAATTTCATAACGTTACGCAATAAATTACTTAATTTCATAACGTTACGCAATAAATTACTTAATTTCATAACGTTACCATATAAATTAATTTCATAATGTTATAAAATAAATTAAATAAATTGATAACGTTACGAAATTTATTTAAATATTTCATAACGTTATCAAATATTATTAAATTCATAACGTTACGAAATTAAATAACTAATTTCATAACATTATCAATTTAATAAATTAATCAAATTAAATAAATTGATAACGTTATGAAATTAAATAACTAATTTCATAACGTTATAAATTTAATAAATTAATTAAATCAAATAAATTGATAACGTTACGAAATTTATTTAAAAATGTCATAACGTTATCAAATATTATTAAATTGATAACCTTATGAAATTGAATAACTAATTTCATAACGTTACGAAATAAAATAATTAAACTATTTAAAAACATTACAAAAGTTATAGAATATTTAATAAAAATACATACTTGATGTAGATCTACGGGAGTCGAAAAAACTTCCGGTTGCGCCTCGGTTTGTGGATTCAACCTTCTATTTGCTCGTGTGGCGTACCCGGGACCGACGTTTTGGACGCGTCGCTTTCGGGTTCTTGGCCTCGGAGCGGGTTCGGGTGCGGGTATCGGGGCGGGTTGGGCTGCTGGTATCGGGTCGGGTCGGGCAACGGGCATCGGGTCGGGTCGGGCATCAGGTATCGGGTCGGGTCGGGCATCGGGTCGGGTCGGGCTCGGGATTTTGGCCGGATCCGGGCACCACCACTGTACCTCAGTGGCACCTCCACTTCCTCCTCTTCTTCTTCCTCCACAGCCAGCCATGGCGTCGTCGTTGTCGTCGTCGTCGTCGACGGAAGAGAGGACGGCGGGACTTCTGCGGGGGGGACTTCAGGCGGTTTTTGGGGGCCAGAAGAACCGCCATGGTCGGGGCAACTTGAATCATCGTCGATTGAAGCTTTGATGGGTTAATCGGTGGGAAAAGGGAGAGAAGACGGCGGCGAAAATTAGGGTTGGCGGCGGCGGAAATTTGCAGAAAGGGAAAGAAGGTCGGGGGAGAAGGAAATTTTTTTTTTTAAAGCCGTAACTTGGTGCGGTAAGGGTTACCGCACCATTTTGTGCGGTAACACTTACCGCACAGGGTTTAAGTTAATAAAAATCTGTTTTTTTTTTTGCTTAATCTGGGATTAATCTGGTGCGGTAATTGTTAACGCACAGATCTGTGCGGTAATTCTTACCGCACCAGCGTCGTATAGATTTCAGAAAAAATTCCAACAATGCCCCTGAGTCCTTTGGTGCGGTAAGAGTTAACGCACAGATGTGTACTGCAATTATTACCGCACAGAATAGTGTGCATTTAACAAAAAAAACGTGTGCATTTAGACGCAGCCCTAATATATTATCAAGATTAAAATACATTTCAAAACAAAAACTAAATAGAAATCAATCAAATTTCTGAAGAAAAATAAATGTTTACAGTTCATTCAGAATAGATACATGAGCCCCTTTGGCAACTTTCCAGTGAAGTACGGAGTAGTTTGCAGTGAGAGTCCTAGAAAATAAAATACAAAAAAAAAACTACTGAGTTGTCATTCATCTATGAATAGGTAGTAAACTAGTGATGATATAAGTATATCAAAAGAGTTCGAAAAGGCTCACAAGCTCGTTACATTCATTTTTTTTTTTTCCTTTTTGTGAAATAGAGGCGAGACTGGCATTTTATTGAAATAGTAAAAACAAGCTAATTCGTAATAAGACGGGGAATAGCTAGACCCTTTACATCATCTAATATAATAGATCCAACAGTATTAGGCATAGCTTGAAGGAAATGAAAACCTAAGCTAAGCAAGAAAGCATAGTTTGCCAATCCATCAGCAAGACGATTGACCTCCCTATACACATGAGTCACCCGAACTATCCAGTCCCTAGTAATGAAGCCGTGACACATACGTATCAGGAAAGAGAGGGGGTGCGAATCCGCAACCCCTGTCTTGAGGAATCCCACCACCAATTCTGAATCTACTTCCACTCTAACTCTTCGGAACCCCAACTCCCAAGCAATGTGAAGGCCATAATAGACCCCCCAAAGTTCTGCCGCAGGAGCTGTACAGATGCCGATATTCAGAGCAAATCCGCCTCTCCAACTCCCATTCTCGTCTCTGATAGCCCCCCAGCCGCTGCAAGGCCCGGGTTTCCCTTAGAAGCTCCATCCGTATTCAGGGTTACCCAATTCTCGTTCGGTTTTCTCCATCCGCTGCAAGGCCCGGGCGCCCTGCTATTGCTTCGCCATCAAATTACCCGTAAGATATTCAGTAACCAACTTTTTCAGCACCTCAACTTTGTCTCTTGTCTCACAAGATCTATTGAAAATGCGTTCAATCCGCCATTTCCAAGCCCACCAAACAGTAGTAGCAAAGAGAACCGTCCAGTTACTATCAATATTAGAACCCTGCTCCCCCTCCAAGTTGCTGAAAATCCACTCCATAAGGGTCTGTGTAAAGAAAACCGCATGTTTATCGGGTCTCAGCAGCTTATGCCAAACAAGAGAAATCTCACGGCAATCACGAAGGATGTGAAGGAGACTTTCCCCATCCTGTCTGCAAATTTCACATAAATCAGTCGATCACAATTTTCTACGGAATCGTTCTTTATTGGTGAGAACCCGTTCATGAATCATGAGCCAAGAGAAGACTCGGACACGCTCTGGGACGCATAACACCTACACTTTGCTGAAGAGGGCGTCGTTTTGAGGGCCGATATCACAGTTATTGTTCAGCATTCTATAACCCGATTGAACTGTGTATTGCCCATTCGAAGAGAAGGCCCAGGAAATCCTGTCTAAAGAGCCCGAAATGGCATCAAGAACAACAACAGCTAGGCGTAGACGCTGGTCTTCATCAATCAAGTTTGCAAGTTCCGACATGTTCCAGCCTACTCCTGGAATCCAGTAGTCAAACACCTTCAGGCATTTAGACTGCGGTTGGATAGAAGTGATGCTCCTCTCCTCCAACGTAAAATTTCCCAATCATCTATCCATCCAGAAACAGATCTCTTTACCATCACCCGGAATCTAGGCCAACCCCTTCGCAATAACCTCCCGAAGGCCGAATGTGATGCCTTTCCAAACAGCAGATGAGCCTGGCTTGGTCTTGAGATCATGAAGCGAGTGAATATCCGCCAGTTTGTATTTAGCTTTCAGAACAACAGCCCATAAACTACTGATGTCTGACAGTAAACGCCAAGCTAATTTTGCAACCATAGACCAATTCATGAGTTTAGGCCGACGGATGCCCAAACCCCCTTTATCTTTCGGTTTACACACAGTATCCCAAGCCAACAGGTGCATTTTTCAATTCTCAGCTGAGCTGCCCCACACAAAGTTTCTGCTCAACTTATCCAGCTTCTTAAGTGTGCTAGCGGGAAGAACAATCGAACCCATAGAGTGAATCGGGATAGCGGAGAGAACGGATTTAGTCAGAGTAATTCTCCCAGCAAGACTAAGACACTTGCTCTTCCACCCAGCGAGACAAGCTGAAACTCTTTCGACAGTGGCCAGAAAAGTCTCCTTGTTAATCCTTTTCTGTAATATAGGCACACCTAAATATCTCCCAAGATCCCTCGTGCAAGGAATACCACATTCTTCACTGATTCTGGCGCACACATATCTATCCACATTAGAAGAAAAATAAATTTTTGACTTGGCGAGACTGACCTTTTGCCCCGAAGCATTACAGAAATCCGTCAAAATTCTTCTCACCACCCGAATTTGAGAGACCGAAGATTCAGCCATCAAAAATAGATCATCTGCGAAGCAAATGTGCGAAAGTTTGGGGCCCGAGCGAGAAAGTTTCACGGGCTTCCATTCTTTCTTATCCACTGCATTTTCTATGAGATGACAGAGTCTCTCCATACACAACACAAAAAGATATGGAGACAGAGGGTCACCTTGGCGGAGACCCCTTTGAGGCGTAAATTCAGCAGGGCACTCCCCATTCCAAATGATTCTCATGCCCAGAGATCTAACACAATTCATGATCCACTTGATCCAATTATGTGAGAACCCTGCAGCAATAAGTGTATCTTCAAGGAAGTCCCATCTTACTCTATCGTAAGCTTTCTCCAAGTCAAGCTTAAGTAGCATCCATCCTCTTTTGCCCTTCTTCCGACGCATAGAGTGGACCGCTTCCTGCACAATCACAATATTATCCGTGCTCAACCTCCCTGGAATGAAACTACTCTGAGCAGGCCCAACTAAACTCGAAATCACTTGCTTCATACGATTAACCAATGTTTTCGTAATAGCTTTAAACAAGACATTGCATAAACTTATAGGTCTGAACTGCTCAATCCTATCCGGCTTGTTCACCTTGGCAATAAGCACAAGAAAGGCGTCATTAGTCTCAGGAGAAAGAGTCCCACTGCTGAAAAAATTCATGATGAATTGGACAGCTGATTCCCCTACAGTGTCCCAACATTTCTGATAAAAAATGGGTTGGAATCCATCCGGACCCGGAGATTTATAAGCACCCATCCCTATAATTTCCGTTTTCACTTCCAGTCTAGAAAAAGGGCGCTCTAGTTCGTTCTTATCTGCATCAGACAGAGCCGGAAATCCTTCTATGGGCAGAGAACCAACATCAGTATATGCGGTCTCAAGCTGAAAAGCTTAAAATAATTAACCGCTAATAGTTCAAGATTAACCGGATCTGACTCCTAGTCTCCATCCTCTCGTCTCAGTGCCTCGATTCGGTTTTTACGCCTCCTAATCACAGTCGACGTATGAAAGAAAGAGGTATTGCGGACCTTGCGGTCGCCCAGGGCAACCCACTTCTCCCTCGACTTTTGGAACCATAAAACTTCTTCCTGTTCCATCGTCAAGTTAAGCTCCTTGGTCAGTTTATCCTCTTCCTCTAACAAACCATCGTCCTGGCCCCCCACAATAAGATTCTGAACCATTTGTAATCTGTTAACAATTTCATCTTTGCGTACCTGAATTCTCCGGAACACCTTTCTGTTCCATTTTTTCAGTGTAGTGCTCAGTAATTTCAGGGCCTCCGGAGTCAAAAGAGAAGGGTCCCAGGACGCTCTGATCAACTCCCTAAACTCAGGATGAAGAAGCCAACTAGCCATGAACCTGAACGGACGTCGAGATGGATCACTGTCAGGCTGAGGCTTGAGCTGCAAGTACAGAGGGGCGTGATCTGAGCACATGAAGGGCAGATGAGTTACACTCGCCTCTTGCCATTCCATACGACCATACACATTACAGAGAATTCTGTCAAGCCGTTTCTAAACTCTGTTTTCCATCTGTTTCCCTCGGATCCAAGTGAAACGGTTCCCTTTAAAACCCAAGTCGACCAAACCCAACTCATTGATCCAGTTACCAAAGACCACCGAATCTGCAGACAGACGTCCGTTCCCTCCTTCACGTTCATCTAGTCGTACAATAGTATTAAAATATCCTCCAAGAAAGGCGGGCTCATCAAGAGAGCAAACTCTCGACTTCAGATCGCCCCAGAGGTTACTTCTCCTGGCGGGGGTAGGAGCCGCGTAAACTATAAAAAGGTGGAATCTATCCTCATTAGATTCGAACAAGGCATGAATAAACTGAGAATCAGATCCCAAAATCGTGACAGTAAAAGCGCCGTCTCTCCAGAGCAACCAAACACCCCCACTTTGCCCGACAGCGTCCACTCAAAAGTTGTTAGGGTACCCAATATTTCTGCAGATTCTATCTTCATTAACACCCGCAACATGAGTCTCGAACAACCCGAGAACATCTGAATCAAACTTCTTAGCTAAGTATCTAATCGATCTCCTGAAATTAGGTTTATTTGCCCCCCGGCAATTCCAAAGAGTGCAATTCATAATGACACAATTTAAGTTGAGAAGCACCGGGGAAAACCGCTAGGATTCCAGATCAATTTTGTCATCGATCATCTCGACATACCGACTTCTCTCGGCATCTTTTCGACCTTGATCGTAAGCTTCCATTAATCGTCCCTGAATGGCCTCTTCAATATCCTGTAATCTCCTGATTTCAGCTATATCAATATCCCTCTGGTGAGTGCTTAAAACAATGGTTGCTTGGCTATCAAATTCAACACTGTCTCGGCCCAAATTTTTATTATCAGTTCTCACCCTTTTACCTGTGACCTTACTCGTTTCTTTCGTATTCTCCAAAATTACTACAGAATTTTCCTTACCCTCAGGCCCATGATTGATTCTGCTCGGTCTGCCAGCCTTTTGCAAGATGGGCTTCACCACATTATTCTGACCCTTTTCGGTACCATCCCGAAAACTTACAACTTTTGTATTAGCATTCCCTTTCAAACTGGGCCCCAAAACGATTTCTCTATTCTTAGCTAAGTGGACTTTGTTACCCTTATCAATCTAATTACTAGCAGCCCCCTTATCAACGCCTTTAACAGATCTGCCCTCTGTAACAGTAATATCTTTCATTCCCAAATTAGACTGGATACGCTTACTATCAGAATCAAAGTTTTCCCCATTTTTCTCCGCATCCAGATCAGCAAACCTATTTTTGACAATAATCTTCGGAGGGTTTCCGGAATGATTCTCCGAGATTTTCGCTTTCCCTTTCTTACGATACGTTTGGCATTGGTGAATCATCCAACTTCCCACCGTCTAAGCTTTATCGGTCGCCAGCGCCGGTCGACTGTTCTCTTCTTGACTCTTAGAACTCTCAGCCCCCACAACATCTTTTGAGGAGATTTGGGAAGGGTTAACTGTCTCCTCTGTATTACTTTCGACAGTACTCCGATTAGGGCATGTGGATATAATATGACCATATTTCCCACATGAATGACATATTTCCGACACATACCTTCATACGTAACATAGTATCGGGTACCATTAACCATCACTATACCTTTCAGTTTGTTTTTCAGATTAACTTCAACACATACTCTTGCGAATCTTCCACGTTCGAAGCTTAGAGTAGTCATATCAACTCTTAATGGCTTCCCAATTCCAGTCGCAATACCTTGCAGAATATGCTTATGATAAAAGATCATAGGGATATTAGCAATTCTGATCCAAACTGGTGTAGTCACAATATCGTCGACCGCTGGGTCAAAATCCGGGGACCAATCTTTAACAAGGACATAGCTTCCAAAGACCCTCCATGGTCCTCCAGTGAGGACTTTAGAGTAGTCAACTTCTGAATCAAAGCGAACAAGAAAATATCTCCTTGGCAGGTCAATAATGTTCATCGAACCCTGAGGCCTCCAAACCTCCCTGAGTTTCCGTTCAAGCGTATGAAGTTCGACCACTTTCCCCAACACTTTCACAAAAATACAGTGCTTCCACAATCCCGCCATAGTAGTAAGTACACTCTGCTCAATCGTAATTTCCACTTCACCCTCTTCCCCGTACGGTTTTTCCATGGACATACCCGCGGCGACAAAGCTATCTTCAAGCACTCTTTCTGGAAAAGGCATACCCGCTCTGCCTCCCCGAGCCACTCTCTCCGCCCAGGAGGCTTTCTCATCCGGCGGATCACCCATCATCTCATCCCCATCTTCCCCATCCTTCCTGACATTATCCTTCTCCTGTGTTTCCGGTACCCTTGAGAGCGTTTCCATCTAATATTTTTCGTTACATTCATTCATTTGTATGAGAGTTTCAGGATTAAAGCAACCCATCTAGACACAAGGTTTGAATCTACCAGCAGTCTTCATTCTATAAACACTCGTCTGTAATTCAGAACCATTGAGAGGCAAGCTATTAGAATGTAGAACATAGCTTCGACACATAAATTCAATTGAAGTCTTCAATTAAGCCCCATCAAGATTGTTTTTTGTTCCTCTTAACATTTTTTTCATAAAGATAACCCTAAGTCAATACAAGAAATCGAAAACCCTAAGTCAATCAAAATCTGAAAAAGAGAGTTGCAATCAAAACGAAAAGCATTTCAGAAACAAAGAGCACGAAAGAGAAATCATTATCAGGCTTCTAGAGCTTGTCATATTCCCATTTGGAAATAGAGGAGTGGACCTTCTCACGAGCAAGGGCTTCGGATTTGAGAGGCTTCTAGAGACAGTTACGAACCAGTTTTGCGCAGATGTTGGAGTACGACATGTTAGTCATCCCAGCTGTTCTCCAGAGCGGAACCAATGCAGTCGAAGCCATGTCCTTGCACTTTTCTCTTGTGCGATTTAGAGTCATTAGCTATGGAAGTCTTCCTCTACAGTGCCCGAGTCAATTGACCTATGATTGTTTTGGGAACGGAGATACAGAATGAGGACAACGATGTAAGAAATGAAGGTGGTCTTCAATTTTGCCAAAAACGGGTTAAGTAACCCTTTTTACTATGTTTTGTGAAGAAACTAACCCGTTTTATTCAAGGAAAGCAATCTAACCTTTTCCTTTTCCAATCTGTTACACGCGCGTGACTTCCTCTCCTTCCCTTCCCTGCCGATTTTTTTCTTCCTCCAGCTTCTTCTCCCTTCACGTCGATCTTCTACCTTCTCCTTCTCCACACGGATTTCCTTCGTCCTCCTTGCAAGTGCTGTCATCCTCGCACTTCCTCTTCATTTGGAGCGAAAAAGCTCGTTCCTTCCCGCTGCTTTCAACTCCTCCGAGCCGCAGCAAATGCCTCCACCAGGAAACTCGAAGCCAGGCATAATCTTGGCTCGCATCGACTGAATTTGGTGGTTCGAATCAAATTTTCTGGTAAGTGAAATGAAGCACGCTTCGCGCGCTTCATAAGATCTCTCTCGGGGTAGATTCTGGGATGAAATTCAAGGTTTGACATCATCAAACTAACAAAGCATCAATCTGTCGTCTCGATATAAGAAACTTCCTACTGCAAAATCGAAATCGAGGTAAGATTCAAACTGTCATCATATAATTACATGAATGTGAATGATAAAACACACGAAATAATTAAATAAACTGTGATTTTAAAGACTTTCTATATTTTTGATGAGAAAATGTTGTTAAAAAAAGGATTTTGGTGGACGAATAACATGAAGAACAATGATTGAATAAAATAATGAAAACTGGATGACAGAGTGTTGATGAATATAGATGAAACTGATGAATGTTGATCCTGATGACAATATGATGCTCATATAGAAAGTTGATGACATAATATTGAACTTAGATTTAAAAATGTAAATGTGATGACAGTTTGATAAATAGATGACGTGTGTTGGATGACAGTAATGACAGAATGTTGATGGATTAGATGACATAATATAACAATTCAGGAATTTAAACAGTGATGCCAAAATGTTGATGGATTAGATGATGTGTGTTGGATGACAGAAATGAGATGACAGTATTGTTGTTTAAGGAAAGGAGTTGATGACAAGATTTAGAATTTAAATTTATAATATAAAGTATGATGACAGATTGAAAATTGGATTCATTACAAATCAGGAATTGTAGAGTGATGACAGAATGTTTATGAAGACAATAACATGTGCTATACAGGTACAAAATGAATATTCTAACTGTATGTTGGGGAGGAGACTGGAAGATGAAAGATGGTTCGAATGCTTATGTTGGGACATTGATTTGAAAAGCATTTGTAATCGACATCAACATAGGGCTGGATGGTGCAAAGGATACCATTATTCAAAGGTTTAATTTGAAGACACAAGCACATGAAATTGAGTTGTCGCACTTGAATCCTTTCCAGAAAATTCAGATACCATATATTGTAGAGACGGACGAGGACTTCAAGTGTTTCATTGAAATCAACAAATTAGAGAAGGTGCAATGGAGTGTGCCTTTGTATGTGACAGAGAGAAAGAAGAAGAAGACAACTAAAACGACAGTAGTGAGTGAAAAAAACAGCCTTGTTCCATTTCAGAATGATTATGAGATGGAAGGTGGGAGTGAGGTAATTAGTTGTGAATCAAGGGACAAAATTACTGAATGGGGAGAAATTATGGAGGGTGATAGTCCTACTTATGAAGACTACACAGGGTTCATCCATATTGGACAGATTTTTGACTCAAAGGAGATGCTCAAAGTTGCCATTAGGAAAGTCGCTATGAGGGAGAACTTTGTGTACAAGGTATACAAGTCAACCCCTGATTTGTTTACTGTTAAGTGTGTAGATGAGAACTGCAACTGGGCGCTAAGGGAAATGGTGTTGAAAGACATACATTTCTTTGAGATAAGAAAGTATAGAGAAGAACACACATGCTCTTTTGACTTTAGGTGTGAAAACCAGTGCAAGCCAACATACAAGATGGTTGGAGAGCAGATTAAACCAAGGTAACAAAACATATATGCAAAATAGTTATGGTCTTATACAAACACATTAATATTGAAATATGACAGTTTGGATGATTTATTGTGTGTGTAGGTATGAAGGGGTGAAAACTGGACCAAACCCTAAAAGTATCCAGAACGACATGAGGAAAGAACATTGTATGGATGTGAGCTATTGGAAGGCTTTGAAGGCAAAGGAATGGGCACAAAATTTGATTAGAGGAACACCAGAAGAAAACTATGGAATGTTGCATATATATTGCCACATGATCAAACAAGTCAACATAGGCACATACACAAAGCTAAAGGTTGATGACGAAAATCGCTTCAAGTATGTGTTCATAGCACTAGGAGCAACAATAAGAGGATTTCATCAAATGAGAAAGGTATGTAGACATACCTTGCTATACTTGATGACAGATAATGATGATGATTAAATAGAAATATATAACAAAATATTATTACACTATAATCTGGAAAATTTGGCATATAAAAAAAATGATGACAGTTTTGATACAATAATATTCTTCGAGATATTAATTTTGCTTTATAACATACTTTTGAAGCGCGCGAACATAAGAAATATAAAAAAGATGAAATCTTACAATAGATGGACTAAGGATGACAATATGTGTTGAGAATATGTGTTGATGACAGAATTTTAAAATAAGGTAAAAGCATGACAGGATGAATGAGGACAGTGTTTGAAAATATATTAAAAACATTAATGATGACAGTATTTGATGAGTGTATTATTACAAAAAAATCTCAAAATGTGTATTGCTCAGAATATGTGTTGAAGGATGCAGGATGAAAGATTTTGATGACATTTTTATTTGACGACAATGTTTGATGACAGAATTCTTAAAAGATGCATGATAACAGTGTATGAAAAGAAAATATTAAAAATACAATAAATAGTACTATATTTCAAAGGGTTTGTAACAAAAATATATAAAAAATGACTGTTGATGACAGAATACTTCTGTTTTGAAGGTAATCATGGTGGATGGAACACATTTGCATACAAAGTACAAAGGACACCTATTGATTGCAACTGCACAGGATGCGAACCAACAAATTTATTCATTGGCGTATGCAATTGTTGATTCAGAAAATGATGGATCTTGGACATTCTTCTTCCAACAACTTATCACAGTGATCCCTAGTTCACAGGAATTGGTGATTGTGTCTGATAGGCATCTAAGTATTATAAAGGCAGTGGAGAGCATTTATACATCATCAAAGCATTGTGTGTGTAGAAGACATGTTCATCAAAACCTCAAGACAAGGTATAAGGACATGGGTGTGCACAAGCTTTTCACTTTGGTTGCAAACAGCTATACAAAAAGGGAATTTGAGGAGAACTTCAAGAAGCTATGTGCAATTAATCAGGAAATGGGGGATTACTTGGTTATTTCCAAATTTGAGAAGTGGGCAAGATCACACTGCAAAGGAGACCGATACAACATAATGACTACAAACAATTCAGAGACCATTAATAAGGTCCTACTAGAGGCTAGGTCATTTCAGGTTGTTGCCCTATTGGATTGTGTTTTAGAAATGCTGATAAGATGGTTTGTTGAAAGGCGCAACAAAACAGAAGAAGCGCTGAGCAAAGTGGTGCCACCAAACATAGAGGAAATTCTTCAAAAAAGGCATAAAGTGTCCAAGAAATATGAAGTGAGGGCATTGAATGGGTTCCAATACCAGGTGATTGGTGGAGATTTCTATGGAGTTGTCGATTTGGAAAAAAGAAGCTGCACTTGCAGAGTGTTTGATCTAGATCATATTCCCTATGTACATGGAATGGCGGCAATGCAGAAACCAAAGGTGAAGGTGACAGGATTTGTGAGTGACTACTATAGATTTGAGAATTGGATGAATTCTTACAAGGAGACCATATATCCTGTGCCTAGGCAAACCAAAGAAATGATTCCAGAGGAGATAATGAACATACAATGCCTACCTCCCAACCCAGATAAAAGAACAGGGAAACTTAAGAAGAAGAGAATACCGTCTGAAGGTGAGTTCCCAAATCATAGCAAGAGGAGGTGTGGACCAAGAAGACCCGCAAGATGCAGTCTATGCGGATCCACTGGACACAACATAACATCATGCATGAACAAAACCCCAGAAGCCAGAAGTTCACCTTTTGTTCTAGAATAGTTTGATTACATTGATAAAAAATACTATTACACATGTATAGTTTGCATTACTGTCCTATTTGAATTGATTTGAACAAGTATTTTGGATGACATAGCACATGGTCATTGCAATAAATAAAAATTATTGAACAATTGGATGAATATATTAAATACTTAGTTGTTTTGCATCAGAAAAGCTCACAGATGGAGGTAGATGACAGATAAGAGGTGATGACAGTTGAATAATCATCAACGCATAAAATTGTCATCAAGGTTTAACAAAAAATTATGAGAAGTGAAATGAAGCATAGCACATGGTCATTCTCCCTAAGTTCCCTCACATGATCGTCATCCAAGGAACTCCCAAATGCGAAAGCTTCAATGTACTTTAATGTAAAGAGACCAAAATTACCACTGAAAACCAAAAGAAACATAAAAATAAAAATGGTTATGCAGTGTAACATTGAAAAAAATAAATACATCAGAAATTAGAATAAGTTAAGAATAAAATGCTTCAAAAAGAAATAATGAATACATACCCTACATCTTGGGGGAGAAAAGGATGCCTACTGAGAGTGAAATCATTGTCTAGGTTCCCAAGGTGATTGAACATCCCACTTCTGTTTAACAAAACAGGGAGTAATTTGCAAAGAGGCTCAAGACATTCAATAATGAATTCATCCTTGTAGAAACTAGCTCTCGAATCTAGGGTATATAAACAGTCCATAACAGTAATATGCTTCTTAACCAAGTCTATCTCTAGAGCAACCCAAATTTTCGTCATTGATATTAAATGGTGAGTAAACTCTTGAGACGCCATTAGCCCACGATTTCCCATAGGCTGGTGGATGAGCACCAGAAAAGTAATCAAGATGGAAATTAAGGTTCTAATCTATACCAGACAACACCTTCTCAAGACACTGAGGGTTCATCCTACTAAACCAAACCCAGTCCAGAATAACTACATCCTTGAATTTTTCTCCCTCATCAAATATTCTTTTCCTCATGAAATATAGGGCTTCGGATAAATGCTGGAAAACAGAAAAGAATTCTAGCATTTATATACAAATACATAAATAATAAAAATATAAAAAAACTGGTTTCAATGATAAAACACTTACAACGTCGTCGAACCAAGCATTCTTCCTAATCAACTTCCGGAAGAAAGGCTTAGAGAGGCTAATATCATTCCCTTTTATAGTGGCTTCTTCCTTGCTGCAAAAAATGAAGAGGAGAAAAAAATATCATCAGACAATATATGTCATCATTCAAAAACTGAAAATAAACGATACCAAAATATCATGATAAAGTGCTTGATGACAAATGTATAATAGGTCATACAAAAAATTATGATAACTGAACATAGAAAAGATGATGACAATGTCTTGATAGTTTAGATAATAAAGTGTTGGATGAAAAGATTGATGACACAAATGTCATCAAAACCAAAAAGTGTTTGATGCCAGGATTGATGACAGGATTGTCATCAAAACTTATAAGTGTTTGATGACAGGATTGCATCAATCACACTTGGAGACAAAATGAAGCGTGCTACGCACGCTTCATGAGATATAAACATAAAAGTGCACTTAAGCCATGAAATAAAAAGATTTGATGACAAATTTAAGCTAAGAATTAAAATAATATAATAGATATGACAGAATAATGATTTGATGACAAAATAATGATTAGAAAATTAAAGCTAAAAAAAATACAACATACCCATCTTTTATCCGTGAATAGAAGACCAAGCGATCGTCGTATTCATAGAAAGAGTACGCTGGTCTGGGAGGCATACCAATGGCTTTAGTTGGCACTGCGAAGGGGCTTAGAAGGAAAGGGCTAGGATGACCTACCCTAGAAGACTTCCTAAGCAACTTGTCATCGGGAGCCACATTGTCATCAGGAGCCACATTGTCTTCAGGTGCCTCATTGTCATCGAATTCAACATTGTCTTGAGATTCCATGTTATCAATATCAAGACATTCCCCTTTATCAACAGGATTGACTGGAAGATCTACCACAAAATCTACAACTTCCAACACCTCCTCATGGATGACAACCTTGTCATCATCAACCATATCAACCTTGTCATCATCTATGATGACAACCATGTCAGCAGCAATCATATCTATCTTGTGTTCATCTGGGATGACAACCTTGTCATCATCAACCATATCTGTCTTGTCATCCTCTAAGTTGACCAAGTTGTCATCCACAAACATTGCATCACCATTTTCTGGTTCAAATACAATAGGAGGTGTAAGGAATGCATTTTGGGACCCAGATGGAATCACTAGAAATCCAGAATCACCTTCACCAACAAACAAGTCAACATTGTTGCAATCTGATTTACCGTCATCATCTACAACAGATACCTCTTGATCCTTTGATTCCTTGGGGATATCCAGAGACTGCCTCAGGGTTACACCAAGGGATTGTGGAATATTAGACTCACCCACACTCTCTTCCTTGGAAATATTTTCAGACCTAGGCTTGCAATTGGATTTTGACTTCTCAGATGACGAAAACACAAGTTTTTCAGTACCTCCAGCATGACTGTCTACAGATTTATTTGAGTGACTACGCTGAACAGGGAGAGAAGATGGCCCACCAATACTGCCCTCAAGATTAAGCTCAACAGTGGCAGAGGGAAGCACAGACTTTCCAACACTGTCAACCAAATTTTTTACACCAATTATCCTCGCAGAAGCAGCAGAATCATCAACAAGTCCACAAGCTTCCTCCAACACATTAAAATTGTTGTGGATTGGATCGGATGGAAGAGGAGTTGTTTCGGCTTTGTTGGCTCTTACTGACGAAATGAAAGTCTCAATGAGGCTCCCAATGTCCACTAGCTTTTTGAACACATCCTCTAGCTTCAAGGTGTGGCCAGTAACAGTCCCTTGAACATCAGCCATCACAGTGCACATGTGATCCACCTTGTTGCTCAGATATGAAATCTTCTCAGAGGAGTCATTGTTCGAACCTTGAGTAATGGTTGAGTGGCCTTGAAATGGTGGGGAGTTTGGTTCAGAAGGAGCACTCTTGGGATCAAACCTTCTTGAATCTGTCTTTGTTTTGGCACTAGATGATGACGAAGCTGATGCTTTTGCATTTGAGGGCAAACTCTTGGATGAACAACCTTGAATTCAAACTCCGAAGCACACTGTCAACCGCAGCTTCTACATTTGGCACCGGGTCCCTCATAGGGAGCGCACTAGTGGGAATTGGCTTAGTTGTTAGAAGAACATATCTCTTCCTAGGGGAATTTCTCAACACCAATGCAAATTTTGTATTGCAAACCTTCTTTCCCTTTGGAGGTTGTTCTAAGAGAAGGGTCTTTTTGGGAGAGGCTTTCTTTGTTGCGACAGTCTTCAATAACCGGGGAGATTGTTTATTAGGCTCAGCAACCTTCAACTTTATCTTCAAAGTTGGGTTAGGCTCCACGTTGCGAGCCCTAGTAATCCTTAGGGCTGGAGCCTGATTGACAGTGTCGATTTTCCTTTTGTGCGTATAGACTCTAGCCTTTGGAATAGTAGCTGCAATCTCAGTGTTGAAGGATGCTTCTTTGTCAGCCTTCTCTTTTGCCACATTCAGAAATGCTCGGCAAATCCATCAAACAGTGCGTCATCCCTTTCATCCAGAAAATTCAGATCCTTTAATCTTTCATGCTCAGAATATGGAGGATATCTAGAATACTGAACAAAGAAGAAGACAAAAATTAGATATAAATAAAAAGTATTACAAGACAATATATAAAACCAACCTGAAAAAGATGAAGGAAGAAATAAATACCGGATTAGTTTCTTTAACTTGTCTCGAAATTGCGCTAAACCAAATATTACCGACATCCTTGTTGAACCAACGAAGACAGTAAGGGGTCTCTCTTGAACCAGCTGTAGTATAGTTTACAATATCCCGAAAGTGAGGGAATGTTTCAAGAATCCAAACCTAAACAGATAGACAGAAAAAAGGATAAGCATGATGAAGACAGATACCATAGTTGATGACATATACAATAATTGATGACATATACAATAGATGATGACAGATATCATAGTTGATGACATATACAAATAATTGATGACATATACAATAGTTGATGACATATATCATATTTAAAAGAAGAAAAACTAATTAAAAGGAAAATTAGATGCAAATACAATAGATGATGACAAAATGCTATAAAAAAGATTTTAAAAAATAATATGACATACGAGAAAAGGAATGAATGTGAAATGAAGCGCGCGAAGCGCGCTTCATAAGAAATTAAGAGGATAATAAGTATGAATCATTAAATTAAGATGATAGTATTCATACGACCATAACATGAAGAACAAAAGAGGTAGCGATGACAAAATGTATGAAAAGTATACACAAACATGTCATGACATACTTAAAAAGCATACTTGATAAAACTTGAATAATTAACTCAGTAATACAACATATAGTAAAGAAAACATGTGAGCAAAAAATATAAAGAGGGTAATTGAAAGAAATGATGACAGAATTATCTAATGGATAAAATACCTTTAAAGCTATGGGATATCCATGCAAGTAAATTGTTACTCTTGTGTCATGAGCACGCTCACCTTTCTCTGGCTTCCCCACGGTAGCTGCCTTCATCAAATACTCAATAGTTGTAGAGTACACTAACCTCCCCCATGGATACTTCCTAAACTCATCCATATTTGTTGACAACTTGTAGAATTCAGAACGAATAGGATGATTCGGTCGTTGAGGAAGTAGAACTCCCTCAACAATAAGAAGATATGCCAAACTCAGCTTCCTAGCTGGATTGGCCTCTATAACAAACAGTGCTAACAACTCTTTAAATTTTAAGCTTCTGACCCCAAATTCATCAATCATATTTGCATTTGGGATTTCATAGTCGGTACAATCACGGCAATCCAGCCCAGTAACAGCCGCAAACTCAGGGAGACCAAACCGGCAAACATGGCCTTTGACGTTGAACCACATTTCATGAAGTTTTTTTGTCTTCACTTGATATAGGATAAAGTAGTAGAGCAGCTGAGACGACACCTTCAATTGGTCCGCCCAAGTAACAATAGGGGCAAAAATTTAGTTCCTTATTTCATACAGTCCATCAGCCCCAAGATGTTCATCAATAATTCAAAGACGTCCCAATTTGCAAACGTATTAACTTGTGCTGACATATGCATGGATGGGGGGCAAACATATTCTACTTTCGAGATATCCATCTTAGACTAAGAAAGGAAAACAAAAGAAAAAAAACTTTAATACAGCATACAAGAAACTGTAATCATAATCTGAAAAACCATAAATAACTACTGTCATAAAATTCAACAATAAAACAAATATAAAGCACTAAACTGTCATCAAAGAGAACTAATATAAATTATTAGAACAAAAACAAAAATTACTGTCATCAACAAGAAGAAATAGACAATCAAATCCTAATATAGAAGATTTTGAAATCAAATCTAAAAACTTTTAAATAATTACTGTCATCAAAATAGAGAAAAATACTGTCATCAAGAGTACTAAAAATTGTATTTGATCAAAACAAATTGTCATCCACATTGACATCGACATTGTCATCCGCATTTGAACAAAATGTGTTTGTCATCAAATATTGTAATGCACAAAAAATAAAATAGAGCAAAGAACACTGTAATCAAGGGGAAATCTGGATATCGATGACAAACACATTGTCATCAACAAATAGTATAATATTGAGATCTCACTAAACAAGCTGTCCTCAACATAAAACACAAACAAACACATTGTCATCAAAACAAAAACATTGTCATCGCAAATAGTATATTACTAAGATTTCACTAAACAAACTGTCCTCAACATAAAATACACACACAACACATTATCATCAAAACAAAAACTAGATTTATAACCAAACTAACTGTCATCGAAACTACAAAACTAACATAAATTACACGAAAAAAACAATGACAAAGAACAAATAAAACTAAACACCATACATATGATGAAAAATACGAAAATTAAACAAACAAATCTTTAATCAACACATGCAAAGGGACAGACAAGTAAAAATCAAAGAGATAGAGTAAAAAAAGTGCAATTAGCAAGGAAAACACACAAAAACAACACTGTAATCAAGTAGAAAAAAGCAAAATCGAACTCCAAATCAAACCGTAAAACCTAAAAACACAAAACAGAAGCAAAAACTGAACTAGATACATACGTGTGAGTGATTATAGATGAAATTCTGCATTACAGAAAAACAACAAATCAGCGATGGAAACCCTAATTTCTACAGAAATCAACCAAAAACGAAGAAAAAATGTACCTGGAGATCGCGCGAAAGTAAGGAAGCTCGAAATCGACGAGAAACGAGAAGAAATCGCGGCGAAATCCTCCGGAATGCTTGGAAGAGGAAGGTGGAGTGAAAGGAGAGAAAGAGGAAAGTAACGGGCTCGAAAAAAATGAATGGAAAGGGGTGGGAGTTTAATTAGGAGGGGTATATATAATTTTCTTTTAAAAATTTAATTAAAAAGGGGGAGGGTTAGTTACCACTTTAGATTAGAAGGGATGTTATATTACACTCAAAGAGTGTAATAAAGGGCAAAGGGCCCCGTTTTGCGTCAATTTTGAGCTTTATCTCGATTTGGGCCTTTATGAGTCCAATAATAAACCGGACCAAATCGCGTAAAAACGGACGCAAAACGGGCCCTTTGCCCCTAATTGTTCATGAGGAGTGGAAACTAACATGAGTTAGTTGGATGAGTGATAAGTAACCCTTTTAATTAAATTAATGTTTATAAAGGTAGTATATATTCTGAAAAATTAGAAGACGCTTATATTGTTCATTCGCAAAATCACGTTCCCGGTATTCTCTCTCTCTCTCGTTTTCTTCACTCCAACTCGTTCTCAAGCAATTTTCAGCGATTTCCGGCCTCATTCTTGCGTTTTCTCCTCGGAATCGGCTTCTCCTCCTCTCGACGATCTCCCGGTTAGTTTCCTTCTTTGTTTTGGTTGAGATTTGGAGAAATTAGGGTTTTTGATCGATTTTCGGTGTTCTTCGCGGAATTCAGGGATTTCTCTCGTATTCTAGTTTGTTTTCGACCTCATTGCATCTCTGATCGATTTTGTGTTTTTTAGGTTTTGTGTTTTTTAGGTTTTGTGTTTTTTGCTTGCGAATTGCTTTTTTTTTATAGTATGTCTTTGAATTTCACATGTTTGTGCTCTTGGATGTGTTGATTACAGTTTTAGTTTGTTTTCTTTTTGTATTGTCATCAGATCTTTATTATTTAGTTGTTTATGTTTGTTTCTCATTGTTGCTTGCGTGTGATTATTTGTATTTTGTGTAATTAATGTTAGTTTTATACTTTCGAATTGCTTTTTATTTGCTTAATCATCTGTTTTTGACAATGTATTAGTTTCTGTTTTTTCCTTGATGACAGTTTATTTAGTAAGATCTTTTGTTACTTTGATACAATATGTTAAAACTTGACTATAATCCATTCCTTTTCATTGTTTTCTGTTTTTTGCTTGCGAAATGCTTTTTTTTGACAATATCTCTTTGAATTTCACTTTGTTTGTGCTTTTTGCATGTGTTGATTACAGTTTTAGTTTGTTTCTTATTTGCATTGTCCTCAAATCTGTAGTATCTATTTGATTTTTGTGTCTTTCTTAGTATTTCTTGTTTGATTCTGTGTGTTTTTGTGTAGTTAAAGTTAGTTTTGTATTGTTGATGACATTTTAATGCTCTAATCATTTGCTTTTTTATTCAATGACAGTGTATGAGATTGTGTTTTTGTTTTGATATCAGTTTATTTATTATGATCTCTTGTGACTTTTGATACAATGTGTTACAATTGTGATTATAATCCATTGCTTTTTCATTATTTTCAATGTTCTTTTCAATATTATTTGTTGATGACAATAGTGTATATAATTATTCTTATTAAATAGTGTCATCGAGACGTTTTTTCTTTGAACATCATATCATTAGATGACTATACTGTTTTCTTATTGATGTTAATCTTTTGTTTGTTCTATATTTTGCTTTTGATGACAATATTTGTTGTATGCTTGTGATGAAAATCATTTATGTCTATGATTATATTGTTGATGAAATATCTCTCATTCTTGTGTAATTAAAGTTTGTTTTGTACTGTTGATGACATTTTATTGATCTAATTCTCTGTTTTTTATATGATGACAGTATATGATTTTGTGTTTTTGTTTTGGTGACAACTTGCTTATTATGATCTCTTTGTGACTTGATACAATGTGTTAAAATTATGATGATAATTCATTGCTTTTCATTATATTCAATGTTTTTTCAATGTTATTTATTTGATGACAGTAGTGTATACACTTATTCTAATTTAATAGTGTCATCATGATTTTGTTTTTTGTGAATATCATATTATTAGATGACAATGCTGTTTTCTTTGTGATGACAATCCTTTATGACTTTTTCTTTTTTTTGTGACAAATATTGATTTATTTGTGTTTGTCAATAGTGTTTGATTACAAAAAATAGTGTTTGATGACAATAGTTATTCCAACTTATATTTGGTTTTCATATGTGGTTGATGACAGTAACTTTTGTTTATTATGTTTGGTTTGATGACAATATGTTTGATGACAATAGTTATTCCAATTGTTATTCCAACTTATATGTGGTTGATGACAATAACTTTTTGTTCCTTGTTCTTCTCTAAGTCTTCAACTTCTGTTTTTCATTGAGCATTTTCTTTTTCTTTTAGTAGTTTTATCATATACTCATGTATATAGTATGATAATGAAAGGCATAAAATTGAAGCATAATACTCATGCTTTAATCCGGTTCAACAGTGGAATGTGCAGATGTAATGATGAATTGATGACAGTTGCTGGTTGTGCAACAGTGAAATGTGCAGCTGCTGGCTGGTTGTGCAGCAGTGGAAGGTACAGCTGTTGGCTGTGCAGTAGTGAAATGTGCAGCAAAATTTTGTGCATCAACATCTTGTTCAGTGGCTGGTTGCGTAGAGGAATGGAAATCGACATCTAAATGTGCACACAGACCAAAACGTTGCGACAACAGACATAACCTTCACCAACAAAGACGGAAGCTCTAAGGCGCCAAAAAAAACCCAGCAAGTTCCTTTCTTTCAAGTAGCAAATGAGAAAACCGTAGTGTGATGCCCAAGTTGGCTCCCGTGCAAGAAAAAAAATCAGCAAGTCCTTGTTTTTGATTTTTTTTGCGTCGAAGGGAAAGTCTATAGCAAAAAATATGTTTGGTTTAGTATGTACAAGACAGTTTGATAATATGTTTGGTTTTTGTTATTTAGATGACACTGTTTGCTGTAATGATGACAGTTTGTTGTAATGATGACAATTTGCTTGTATTGTTATTTCAGTGATGACAATTAAATAAAATTTTCTTCTTTTTGCTTTATATTTGATCAATCATTGTATAATAATTTAGTCATCCTTTTTTTATGTTTTGTCATCCATTGTTGTATTGGCACCCAGTTTCCTTGATAATCTAAGTTGTTCAAATATCATAATTTTTTTTCCAGGTTATCTATTTTTCTTTCAATCCCTAAAACATCCTTTTTTTTGTTAATAATCCCCTAAATAAACTTGTTTCTTAAAAACTCCATTATTTTTTATAGTCATAATTTAACTGTCATCGATATTTTTCTTTTGTTCATTTGTCATCTATATTCTATTGCCTTAAACTGTTCATTTCTTTTTTCAATGTTAAAGTTTTTTTGCCCTATTTATATGTCTAAAACAACTCAGTAATTGAATTGTCATCATCCTTCATCTGTCATCAATGTTCATTTTTTTTCTATGATAGTTAGATTCTTATATTGTCATCAAGATTTATTATTATTATCACATAGTCTATTAAATAGTCAAATCTTGTTATCTTTTTATATTAATCTTATGAAGCACGCTACGCGTGCTTCATTTGCCTCATCAAATTGTGATAAAGCTTGTGAAAGTGTTGTAGGGTTCAGTAACTGAACTGTCATCAACCTTCATCTGTCATCAATGTTCATATGTTTTCAACAATTAATAATGCTTGGAGCTATTACCTGCTATTCAATATATGTTGACAATAATCCATCATTTATTAATAGTAAAAAGAATGTAAATTGTTATCCAAACTTTGTTGAACCAAAAGAAATGCAAGTTGTATATGCATATATATATTTTTATAAACACACTTTTCAATATCCAATGGAGTACTTCTGACTTCTTGTGTTTTGTTCATGCATGAGTTTCTGTTGTGTCCAGTGGATCCACTTATATTGCACCTTCTTCTTCATTGCTGCTACTCTATAGAAATCTCCTTCAATCACTTGGTATTGGAATCCATTCAGCGTCCTCACTTCAAATCTCTTGGACAATTTGTGCCTCTTTTGAAGTATTTTCTTCAACTTTATGCATCCATCAAATTTCTGTCATCATAAATGATATTCTATAGTAACATTATGCATCCATCAAAAATTCTGTCATCAAACTTCCAATTCTAAACAACATTATGTCTAAGAATCATATCATTATGTCATCATTTTTCAATTCCTCAAATAAAATTACATATAAGCAACATTCTGTCATCAAACAAATTAAAATTGTACCACTGTCATCAAACACACAACATTAATGAAATTCTCAAGCAAAATTAGTATTAACAATATTTTTTGTCATCAAAATTGCATTATTCTGTTAAAGAACATTTTGTCATCAAACTTACAAGTCTAAACAACATTATTCAAACATACAAATTTTGCCATCAAAAATCTAATTCTATTGTAACTTATGCATCTATCAAATTTCTGTGATCATAAATGAAATTCTATAGTAACATTATCCATCCATCAAAATTCTGTCATCAAACTTCCAATTTTAAACAACAATATTGTATAAGGATCATCATGTCATCAAATTTCAAATTCCAAGCAATATTATGCTAGCATTAAAATTCTGTCATCAAATTTCTAATGTTAATTCAACATTCTGTTACCAAAAATCTAAATCTAAGCAACTCCATTTCTAATCAATATTCTATCCAAGCATCATATTATCACCGAGATTCCAATTTAAAGCATCATCCTCAAGTAAAATTATATCTAAGCAACATTCTTTCATCAAACAAATTAAAATTGTACCACTGTCATCAAACACACAAAATTAATGAAATTCTCAAACAAAATTAGTATTAACAATATTTTTGTCATCAAAATTGTATTATCATAAATATTTTCTATTAAAGAACATTTTTCATCAAAATTACAAGTCTAAAACAACATTATGCAAACATACAAATTTTGTCATCAAAAATCTAATTCTATAGTAACATTATATTGTCTAGGCATTATATTGTCTTCATGTTTACAACTCAAAGCATCATTCTATATTCACCTTAATACTGTTATTAAATTTCCAATTCTAGGTCATCATTGTGTGTGGGCATCTTTTTGTCATAAAAAACCAATCACATAGTGCATTACATAATAATCCATATCATTTAATATCCAATTTATCAAATTATCTTCTGTCATCAATCTCATAAATTATTCAATCAAATTCTTAATTCCAGAAACTATAAACAGTTTGACCACTGTCATCTAACACACAACAAAAATGAAATGTTCAATCAAAATTAATATTTAGCAATATTTCTAATCATCAAATTTCAATTATCATAAACATTTTCTCTTAAAAAACATACTGTCATCAAAATTACATTGTGTCTAATCATTATTCTGTCATCAAATCCTTAGTTTATCAACATTCTGTCATCACTGTTCAATTCATGAATTGAAATGAAACTAAGAAACAATCTGTCATCACACTTTCAATTCTAAAACTAAGTTGAAAATTTTGTCATCAACTTTCCAATCTTAATCCAATATTCTATCCTCAAAATTATAATTATTTACAACATTTTTCTTTATTCAAAATCCTGTCATTCAATTTTTCATATCTAATCAGTATTCCATCTTTAGCATCATTTTTTCATCAACATCAACATTCAAAGTATCATTTTATATCCATATAAACTTTGTCATCAAATTTCCAATATTAATCCAACATTGTGTCTAATCATTTTTCTGTCATCAAAATCCTTTTTTAAACAACATCATGTAATCACTGTTCAATTCCTGATTTGAAAATGAATCTAAGCAGCAATATGTCACCATATTTTCAATTCTAAAACTAAATTAATGAATTTTAAATTCTCTGTACTATAAATTGCTTAATTCATGAGCTACCACACTTCCATGGCTTAGCAGGAGAAGATCCCAACAAACACTTGGCTCAATTCCATGCCATATGTTCTAGTATGAAGCCAAGAGGTGTTACTGAGGAGCAGGTCATGCTGAGAGCTTTCGGATTCTCTCTGAAAGACGCTGCGAATGATTGGCTCTATTATCAAGCTCCAGGGAGTATTGATACATGGGCTAAGATGAAAAATGTCTTTTTAGAGAAATATTTTCCAGCTACAAAACTGAGCAGCTTGAAGAAGGAGATCACGAATCTTCAACAACACTCAACTGAGAGTCTCTATGAATATTATGAGAGATTCAAGAAGCTTTGCTCAAGCTGCCCATTCCATAGTTATACTGACCAAGATCTCCTTATGTACTTATTTAGTGGCCTGATTGATGAGGATCGTCGAATGGTGAATGCATCCTGTGGAGGTAACTTTTTAAGATTGACTATACCTCAGGCTACTGAAATGTTTGAGGAATTAGCTGAGAGCTCAAGGAAGTTTGGTAGCAGGCAAAGAACACAGTCAGTAAGTTCACTTGATCCCGCTAAAATTCAAAGTGATATGAATGAACTGAAAGATATGATGAAGGTTTTTATGCTGCAAAGTGGTGGTCAACAACTCCAAGAGCCGAATGCTGAGGTAAAAGTTGTTGGTGGATGTCAACCAAGGTCAAGGTATGATTCTCATAATTTTAATTATCAGCAACCTAGACCTCAGAATTCCATGACTGTTGAAGATATGATCAAGTCTGAGCTATCGTGGTGCGCCTTGTCTGTCTCGTCCTTGTAAACTATGGTGGTTGATACGCTACACTTTGTATGGCGTAAATAGGGGTTATTACATTAGTTTAGGAGTGTTATCACAAGTATTTGGAGCTATTGTTATGTTCTGAGTTGTTTACGAAGAAGTGAAGAAATGAAGACCAGAACCGAAGAAGAAGAGGATCAAAGATTGAAGACATGAAGACTTGAAGACATTCTGCGGAGCAGCGGCGATCGCCACCATCACTATGGCGAAAAGTCATTCTACAACAGAATCATTACATGAGTTCGAGAGATCATGGCGATCGCCATGACTCTACGGAGATCGCCATGGGGCGACAGAGACCACGACAGAGCTTTACATGAAGACCGCGATCGCCAGGCATCTATGGCGATCGCCACAACAAGGCCGAAGACATTCTGGGCTTTCCTTATTTTCCTTTGTTGGTTGTATTTCTTTTTCCTTATTTTATTATTTCGTTTAGGATATATCTTTTATCATATATTTTTAGGGTTAGTCTCTATTTAAGAACCCTAGTTCTTTCTATCTTATCATCATCTTTTCCATCAGACAATTTAGTTTTGCAACCATGAGCAGGAACTAATCTCCATTGTTTTACTTAGCGGTTGAAACCTTCAGTTATTAAGTTGTGAGATTTCTAAACTCTTGTTCTTTTCCTATGGGTTTGTATTAATTCTCTTGTCCTTCATCTATTGATTTCTATTAGTTTTGCTAGCTTGATCACCTAGTTTGATTGATAGTTTTCTATTGCTAGACTAGGAATATACGGTGGAATTCCTTGTCATTGTAGGCATTCATATCTGCATGATCTGGTAGTTGATTGCTTTTATGAAAGAGAATTGATTGCATGTTAATACTTGACGGTTGTAAGTTATTGCATGCATCCTTATAATTCTTGTGCCCTTTGCTGCTATTTCATCTAATCTTGAGAGGTTTCCCTGATTGTTGAATAGTAAGTATTATCAGGACCGGTTGGCCTGCTGATATATTAAAGATAGGAATAGGAACATTCCCTAGGATTGAATAGAACTTGAGATAAATCTATGATCAACTTGATTGACTGTTGTGTGGATACCTGCTAGGTAAAAATCCCTTTGCATCATATTCTCACCCAAACTTCCTCTGCTTGTTACTGGCTACTTGTGTGTTCTTGCAATCAAAACCCCTGATGAGGCTAAAGTCGTAGTGCCAAATCAAAGAAATAAACTCTAAACACTAACTAGAGTATAACAAGTAAGTAGAGGTCGAACCCAAGGGAATCAAAACACCAAATCAATGCAGTCAAGTGAATTATCAACTAGTAACAAGTAACCAAAGGGGGGGTTTTGATTGCAAGAACACACAAGTAACAAGTATCAAACAAAGAAGGTTTGGTTGTGAATATGATGAGAAGGGGTTTCACCTAGCAAGTATCCACACAACAGTCAATCAAGTTGATCATAGATTTATCTCAAGTTCTATTCAATCCTAGGGAATGTTCCTATTCCAATCTTTAATATATCAGCAGGCCAACCGGTCCTGATAATACTTACTATACAACAATCAGGGAAACCTCTCAAGATTAGATGAAATAGCAGCAAAGGGCACATGAATCATAAGGATGCATGGAATAACTTACAACCGTCAAGTATTAACATGCAATCAATTCTCTTTCATAAAAGCAATCAACTACCAGATCATGCAGATATGAACGCTACAATGACAAGGAATTCCACCGTATATTCCTAGTCTAGCAATAGAAAACTATCAATCAAACTAGGTGATCAAGCTAGCAAAACTAATAGAAATCAATAGATGAAGAACAAGAGAATTAATACAAACCCATAGGAAAAGAACAAGAGTTTAGAAATCTCACAACTTAATAACTGAAGGTTTCAACCGCTAGGTAAAACAATGGAGATTAGTTCCTGCTCATGGTTGCAGAACTAAATTGTCTGATGGAAAGATGATAGAAAAGATTATAAAAGATAGAAAGAACTAGGGTTCTTAAATAGAGAACTAAACCTAAAGAATATGGTAAAAGATAAATATCCTAAAACTAATTAAGGAAAATAAGAAAATAATAAAAGAAATAAAAACAAAGCAAAATAAGGAAAGCCCGGAATATCTTCGGCCTTGTTGTGGCGATCGCCATAGATGCCTGGCGATCGCCATCTTCATATAAAACTTTGCCGTAGCCTCTGTCACCCCATGGCGATCGCCATAGATTCATGGCGATCGCCATGCTCTCTTGAACTTATGAAATACTTCTGTTGTAGAATGGCGATCGCCTGGATGGTAGTGGCGATCGTCGCTGCTCCGCAGAATGTCTTCGTCTTCATGTCTTCAAACATTGATCCTCTTCTTCTTCGGTTCTGATCTTCATTTTTTCACTTCTTAATAAATATCTCAGAACATAATAATGACTCGAAACACATATGATAATACTCCTAAACTGATGTAATAATCCCTAATTACGCTATACAAAGTGCAGCGTATCAAATACCCCCATACTTAGACTTTTACTCGTCCCGAGTAACTTACAGAAAAGCTACCCATACAATAAAATGCTCAAAGCCTCAGGAAGTACAAGAATATCTCCTAGTGATTACATGACCAATAAACTCCTCCAAACATAACAAAACACAACAAAACTAATCAAGAACAATGTGATAAAATAAGCACATGCCCAGAACTACACCTTATTCCTCCAAGTGGCCTACCTGAATCCTCCTATATGCCTCATTCTTATGTCTCCATACCGCCAAGATGATAATGATCCTAAAACACTCAATTTTTAAATTAATAACACTCATCTTGCTTAGGCGCCCTTTCGGGTTTTCATCCCAACCACTCAATAATTGTTCCAGGCTCACAAAACTCACATCACTCAAGACTTATTTTTGCCCCAACCTAATGCCGGTCAAGCCACCTTCTTATTGCATAGATCTTGCTATCCAAGGATTTTGTATGCCTTTTTTCAATTTTTGTGGCTTTTTCATACAATATATATTCAATAAGCTCATGCAGATACAACCAACACCCAAATAAATACATGTGAATACATTCTCCTCCCCCATACTTAAACATTGCATTGTCCTCAATGAAATGGAAGACATAAAAATCGAACCCAGGGAAGGAGACAGAAGACTCACATACAAGGTCGGATGACCTTCCTCCAATAAAACTCAAAGTGTGGTAGAATGAGAAACTAGATGAGCACTAAATGTAATCCAATAATGCATAGCTCATCTAAAGCAAAAGAAAGAATACCTCCAATGTAGAAGGTGACCCAAACAAATCAACTCCTTGCAAAAAACATGGTCACCAACAAGCTAAGCTCCAACGAATGTAGATCTATAATGATAGTACTAATGAAACCAAACTTGATGTAACACAACTCCTTACTTTCTTTTCTCTCATATATATATATTTTTTTTTTCTCTGCACTATATTTTTTTTTTTTAATCCGATATATTATTGTTTTCTCGGAATGATTTTCGGATGTTTTTTTTTTTTTTTTTTTTTTTTTTAAGACGGGAGAGAAGACTTACAGCGAGATTGGCTACTGACTGTAGCGGACCCTAAGCTTCGGTGATTTCCTCATGTCCATAGAAAAACTAAAAAGAAAATTAAACCGAACAAAAACAAATTTAAACCAACTCAAACCTCGGGTTGCCTCCCGAGTAGCGCCTTATTTTATGTCGTGGCTCGACATGAAACTCAAGAGATTTAACTAACGCCATTTGGCTTTGTGAAAACAGTCTCTTGTCTGAATTCTCTCTTGAACCACTCATGGAATGCCTTGAATCTCGTCCCTCTTACCTTAACCACCTTGTCTCTAGCAATGAAGGTGGTTTCATTTACTTTCTCCTCCTTGACCGTATCAGGCGGTTGTTTAAGCTCAATGTCAAGTGCCTGCACACTAGACATCAATGGTATCTCGCCTGGCGAGGTGAGTAATGGAGGGCGATTGCCCAACGGATGTGGTGAGAGCTTACCTTTAGGCTCTGGCTTAGCATGGCACTCCTGCATGTTAGTAGACAAAACAATATCTACTTTGGGGGGTTCTAAGAGATTCTCTAAAACAGGTTGCAATTCATCCTTACAAGTAGGCTTAATCACATCAATAGCACATAGAGAATTCTTATCAATGAGATTCATGTCATAAATATTATATTCTACCTTATCTCCATCAAACTCCATAGAGAGAGTCCCACTATTAACATCAATTTTTGTTTGTGCTGTTTTCATGAAAGGTCTACCTAACAGTATAGGTGTGACATTATTAGCATGCTCCATATCTAACACAAAGAAATCAGCAGGAAAAATCAGATCACCAACCATAACAAGAACATCCTCAACAACCCCTTTTGGGTATACAGTAGACCTATCAGCAAGTTGAATAACAGTTCCTGTTTTATGCAAAGGTCCTAAGCCTAGTGATTCATACAAAGAGTAAGGCAAAACATTGATTGATGCACCTAAATCTAGCATGGCTTTGTCAAATTTAGTTTCACCAATCACACATGGAATGCTAAATATGCCTGGATCACCACATTTCTTAGGCATGCGTTTTTGAAACACTGCAGAAACTTGTTCACTTATTTCAACTTTCTTCTTTCCTTTCAGTTTTTGATTTCTTTTGATAGTGCAAACTTCTTTCAAAAACTTAGCAAATCTAGGAGTACTCTTAACAAGTTTGAGCAACGAAATGTTTACCTTACACCTACTAAAGGTTTCCAAGATTTCGTTGTCGTGCTCCAGCCTTCGAGTATCCTTCAATGCCTCAGGAAAGGGGGCAACAGGCTTCTGAGAGAATAGAGGCGGGAAATTCGGGCGAACATAATTATCAATATACTCAGGGGTCTCCTGGCGATCGCCATCAATAACTGGCGATCGCGGTCGCGGATGATTTTGGACCTCAGCTTCTGGAATGGAATGGCGATCGTCATCGCTATATGGCGATCGCGGTCGGGATGAAGATCCTGTTTTGCTCTCTGTAATCTCATGGGATCGCCACTCAGATCTGGCGATCGCGGTTTTGGCACAGAACAGTCATTTAAAATTTTTCCGCTCCTCAAGAACACTGCACTGACGTTCTCTCTCGGGTTTCTTACCGGTTCCCTGGCCTCTAATTTACTCACAGCTTGAGCAATCTGTCCTAACTGATTTTCAAGATTTTGGATACTCGATTCCGTTTTAGCATTTTGTTGCATCACAGTTTGAGCTAAGGACTTGATCATATCTTCAACAGTCATGGAATTCTGAGGTCTAGGTTGCTGATAATTAAAATTATGAGAATCATACCTTGACCTTGGTTGACATCCACCAACAACTTTTACCTCAGCATTCGGCTCTTGGAGTTGTTGACCACCACTTTGCAGCATAAAAACCTTCATCATATCTTTCAGTTCATTCATATCACTTTGAATTTTAGCGGGATCAAGTGAACTTACTGACTGTGTTCTTTGCCTGCTACCAAACTTCCTTGAGCTCTCAGCTAATTCCTCAAACATTTCAGTAGCCTGAGGTATAGTCAATCTTAAAAAGTTACCTCCACAGGATGCATTCACCATTCGACGATCCTCATCAATCAGGCCACTAAATAAGTACATAAGGAGATCTTGGTCAGTATAACTATGGAATGGGCAGCTTGAGCAAAGCTTCTTGAATCTCTCATAATATTCATAGAGACTCTCAGTTGAGTGTTGTTGAAGATTCGTGATCTCCTTCTTCAAGCTGCTCAGTTTTGTAGCTGGAAAATATTTCTCTAAAAAGACATTTTTCATCTTAGCCCATGTATCAATACTCCCTGGAGCTTGATAATAGAGCCAATCATTCGCAGCGTCTTTCAGAGAGAATCCGAAAGCTCTCAGCATGACCTGCTCCTCAGTAACACCTCTTGGCTTCATACTAGAACATATGGCATGGAATTGAGCCAAGTGTTTGTTGGGATCTTCTCCTGCTAAGCCATGGAAGTGTGGTAGCTCATGAATTAAACCAGCTTTTAATTCAAAGTTCACACCTTCTTCAATCTCAGGAAACCTCACTGCCAAAGGTTGTTGGTTTAAGTCTGGAGCAGTGAGTTGCCTCATAGTAGGCAATGGCGGTCCATGTCGATCACCCATCTCGTTATCTTGGTTCAGAGCTGCTCTTTGGTTCCGAAGGAACGTCCTTTCAATCTCTGGGTCAAAGGAAACAAGAGACGAATCAGTAGCACGGGTCTGAACCATAAAGGTTCACACCAAACAGTTGATAATTTCACAATTAACACAGAATCAGAAAAATTTCAATTCCCCGGCAACGGCGCCAAATTTGATGAGGCTAAAGTCGTAGTGCCAAATCATAGAAATAAACTCTAAACACTAACTTGAGTATAGCAAGTAAGTAGAGGTCGAACCCAAGGGAATCAAAACACCAAATCAATGCAGTCAAGTGAATTATCAAGTAGTAACAAGTAACCAAACGGGGGGTTTTGATTGCAAGAACACACAAGTAACAAGTATCAAACAAAGAAGGTTTGGTTGTGAATATGATGAGAAGGGGTTTCACCTAGCAAGTATCCACACAACAGTCAATCAAGTTGATCATAGATTTATCTCAAGTTCTATTCAATCCTAGGGAATGTTCCTATTCCAATCTTTAATATATCGGCAGGCCAACCGGTCCTGATAATACTTACTATTCAACAATCAGGGAAACCTCTCAAGATTAGATGAAATAGCAGCAAAGGGCACATGAATCATAAGGATGCATGCAATAACTTACAACCGTCAAGTATTAACATGCAATCAATTCTCTTTCATAAAAGCAATCAACTACCAGATCATGCAGATATGAGCGCTACAATGACAAGGAATTCCACCGTATATTCCTAGTCTAGCAATAGAAAACTATCAATCAAACTAGGTGATCAAGCTAACAAAACTAATAGAAATCAATAGATGAAGAATAAGAGAATTAATACAAACCCATAGGAAAAGAACAAGAGTTTAGAAATCTCACAACTTAATAACTGAAGGTTTCAACCGCTAGGTAAAACAATGGAGATTAGTTCTTGCTCATGGTTGCAGAACTAAATTGTTTGATGGAAAGATGATAGAAAAGATTATAAAAGAAAGAAAGAACTAGGGTTCTTAAATAGAGAACTAAACCTAAAGAATATGGTAAAAGATAAATATCCTAAAACTAATTAAGGAAAATAAGAAAATAATAAAAGAAATAAAAACAAAGCAAAATAAGGAAAGCCCGGAATATCTTCGGCCTTGTTGTGGCGATCGCCATAGATGTCTGGCGATCTCCATCTTCATATAAAACTTTGCCGTAGCCTCTGTCACCCCATGGCGATCGCCATAGATTCATGGAGATCGCCATGCTCTCTTGAACTTATGAAATACTTCTGTTGTAGAATGGCGATCGCCTAGATGGTAGTGGCGATCGCTGCTGCTCCGCAGAATGTCTTCGTCTTCATGTCTTCAATCTTTGATCCTCTTCTTCTTCGGTTCTGATCTTCATTTCTTCACTTCTTAATAAATATCTCAGAACATAATAATGACTCGAAACACATATGATAATACTCCTAAACTGATGTAATAATCCCTAGTTACGCTATACAAAGTGCAGCGTATCAACCCCCCAGGAGAATGTATTCACATGTAATTGTTTGGGAGTTGGTTGTATCTGCATGAGCTTATTGAATATATATTGTATGAAAAAGCCACAAAAATTGAAAAAAGGCATACAAAATCCTTGGATAGCCAGATCTATGCAATAAGAAGGTGGCTTGACCGACATTAGGCTGGGGCAAAAATAAGTCTTGAGTGATGTGAGTTTTGTGAGCCTGGAACAATTATTGAGTGGTTGGGATGAAAACCCGAAAAGGCGCCCAAGCAAGATGAGCATTATAAAAAAATTGAGTGTTTTAGGATTTTTATCATTTTGGCGTATGGAGACATAAGAAGAAGGCGTATAGGAGGATTACATGAGTTCGAGAGATCATGGTGATCGCCATGACTCTACGACGATCGCCATGGGGCGATAGAGACCACGTCAGAGCTTTACATGAAAACCGCGATCGCCAGGCATCTATGGCGATCGCCACAACAAGGCTGAAGACATTCCGGGCTTTCCTTATTTTCCTTTGTTGGTTTTATTTCTTTTTCCTTATTTTATTATTTCGTTTAGGATATATCTTTTACCATATATTTTTAGGGTTAGTCTCTATTTAAGAACCCTAATTCTTTCTATCTTATCATCATCTTTTCCATCAGACAATTTAGTTTTGCAACCATGAGCAGGAACTAATCTCCATTGTTTTACTTAGCGGTTGAAACCTTCAGTTATTAAGTTGTGAGATTTCTAAACTGTTGTTCTTTTCCTATGGGTTCGTATTAATTCTCTTGTTCTTCATCTATTGATTTCTATTAGTTTTGCTAGCTTGATCACCTAGTTTGATTGATAGTTTTCTATTGCTAGACTAGGAATATACGGTGGAATTCCTTGTCATTGTAGCATTCATATCTGCATGATCTCGTAGTTGATTGCTTTTATGAAAGAGAATTGATTGCATGTTAATACTTGACGGTTGTAAGTTATTGCATCCATCCTTATAATTCCTGTGCCCTTTGCTACTATTTCATCTAATCTTGAAGGTTTCCCTGATTGCTGAATAGTAAGTATTATCAGGACCGGTTGGCCTGCTGATATATTATAGATTGAAATAGGAACATTCCCTAGGATTGAATAGAACTTGAGATAAATCTATGATCAACTTGATTGACTGCTGTCTGGATACTTGCTAGGTGAAACCCCTTCTCATCATATTCTCACCCAAACTTCCTCTGCTTGTTACTGGTTACTTGTGTGTTCTTGCAATCAAAACCCCCCTTTGATTACTTGTTACTAGTTGATATTTCACTTGACTGCATTGATTTGGTGTTTTGATTCCCTTGGGTTCGACCTCTACTTACTTGCTATACTCTAGTTAGTGTTTAGGGTTTTCTTTGATTTGGCACTACGACTTTAGCCTCATCAGTGGTGTGTCTCGTCCGTCCGAGCTCTACTCGTAAAGTTGTGGTGCGTCTCGTCCAAGCCCGCCTTCTCATCTGGTATCCTCTTCTTTCCTCCTCATGTTATTCCTTCCTATTGCTATTCATTCTCGTCCAGCCCTTGAAAGAGTCTATGTACAAGAAGGAACTCCTTCTTGTAGCGTATCTTCAATAACAGTGCTACCAATTAATATAAGGTCTCTTTCAATTAGTTCAACAACTTGCATATCAAATTATAAAAACCACCACAGCATGAGTATAGATTTTCAACTTCAGCTATATCATTCACATTTTCCTGAGCAATTCAGAGGATATGAAGTAATAAAAAATTATCTATAAAAGCTGACAAAGGATAAGTAGAAAACTTTATGATAAAAATTAAGATATGGTCCCTAGCAAATACAAATCTGGTGCATCCTATACAATACCGGATTACACATCTGATGCTTAGCTTCTATATCGTATTATACATGTAAATCTCTAGTTCCAGTCATCTCAATGATGTTTACATTTTTCATTTAAAGCTTCCATGATGTCATGAACTACTGCTTAAGTATAAATTCTGAAGCACAACACTTCTGTTCTATAGGAAATCAGACATATCCTGGAGTACTGCATTATTAGTTCCATTTTTGTTAATGAAGGTGAATGAAACAACAATGGAAAGGTAAGGTACAAGTTGTTGGAGAAGAAAGTAACCCTAGATTGGAATCAGGATAAGAACTTTTTGGCTTACACTTTGTGAGCAGCAGCATCTCCTCTTTGATGTGTTAAGAGTTCATAATCATAATTCATAATCATAATTGTATTGCGATTTGTAAGAGAAAGGCTGCTTTCTATACTCAGATCTATTTACCTTCAGATTGGTCAGCATCTTCATTATCATAATTGTATTAAGATTTGTTGGTGGTTCTCTATGTTATTTGTTCGTGTTAAATTTGCATTTTTCTAGGTGAATGGTGATGTATTAGGCCTAAATGTCTTCAAATCAGACCTTAATGACCCTCAAAACACACTCTCATCCTGGAATGAAGATGCTGATTCCCCTTGTTTCATTATCATTCCTATTTGAAATTATAAAACCCGCATTATATGCTTCTTTATCATTGCTTCCTTTTTCATTTAGATTGAATGTCTTCTGTGTGAACGGGGGCCTAACAAAGATGGAAATGTTCTAGATGATTACTCAACTTTGTTTTGTTGAAATATGTATTTTTGTCTTTATTTTCAGACTGAAGTGTGATAATTCTTTACTTCTGTATTGTTTAAGCTGAATATTTGGTGACTAGTTGACATAAGACTTGATATTTTCTGATGTCCATAGAGTATAAGACATAAGGCTTGATGTTTTGTTGCTTGAAATTTCTGCTGTCCATAAAATATAAAACATAAAATTTTAATAATTAATTGATAAACTTCTGTCTTTGAGCAGGAACTGAAGACTTGAGAAGAAAAAATGAAGAGAAGTACAGTTGCTCAAAAACTTACTTTTGATGCTCCCAAACGACAAAGGAAGCAAATAATGCAGTCAAATGCTGACAAAATGAAGGAAAAAGGACTTGATCTCCTAGCAAAGAAAGTTTTGCTACAAAAGTATGACATAATTGCGAGTGATATTGATGATGAGGTAACAAAAGATAAAGTCACGTGCATATCATTTCCCTACATATCTTTCCAGAATCATGTGCATATCATTCTCTATCACACACTCTTTATCTTTTGTGTTTGTATTTTCCATGGCAAAATAATGTTGCTATCACGGAATCAGTAAACATTACTGAGAAGATGGAGAATCTTGTCAGTAATGTTTACTTCTAACTGGACCACACACATAGCCTTTGTTATTTGTGTTTTATCTCTCTCTGGAAATTACTGACAACAATTAGTCTTATGAATTCAAAGTAATGATAACATGGAAGTCGATTTATTCATTAAAATCTCGATTTATTCATTAAAGTACTGATAACATGGACAAATCTGGATGAGTACTATGTTTGAATTATTCAATTAGTATGATCATTTTTTTATCATGATTTCAGATTGAAAAAAAAAATGTGCTTACTTTTATTCAGTCATTGTGATAGAAGAAAATTGTGCATACTTCAGCAGCAGACATTAGTAAACACATAATAGGAGTACATGAGTTTTGCAAATCAGAGGGGAGCAAACAAATAATATTGTTCTTCCTAGCTCATTGATTCTCATTAATTTTTTCAGGTTTCAAACAATATGAACTCTTCAAGTTCTAAGAAGGGAAAGCAACATCTTATCCAGACATTACCCATGGCTGAATCTATTGCATCCAAAAGTACGAAAAGTCGAAAAGATCAGTCACCACTATTGGTCCAAGAACAAGGTTCAGTTATGAACACTGGACCACAACAAGTAAATGTAAGTAATGAGGTTGTGTTTTTAGAAAATTCTACCCAAAACCAGACTCATGAAGCTGCATATGAGACCTTTCAAAACGAGTCTAATGAAAAGCCAGGTAATGTATTTGAATAATTCCTAAGACCATTTATTAATTTACTGGAAAATTTTATATCTTTTACTCTTAAATTTAGTTACCGAAGGGAAGAAGCATCGAGGGAGAACCATTTTGGCGCATAATCATGGTCGTTCAATGGAGAAACGACCTCTCGTCTTGTTTAATGATCTGAACCAACCAGTGGGACCTGATAAAGACACAGTTCATGATTTTTCTCACCTTCTTGGAACTTTGGCAAAAGATTCATCCTATGCACCTTTGAATTGTGAAACTTGGAAGCACATACCTTCGTATTTCAAGGATAAAATCTGGGATTATGTTCAGGTAATGGTTTTTCATTCATTGTATTTATATATATTCATTTTTTTAATTTCATGGATTTAGATTATTGTGTATGCTAGTACTTATACTATGATGTGTATTTATTTTATAGAAAAGATTCATAGTTGAGAAATAAGCAAAGAAATATGTTCTGCAAAATGTGAATGTAAAGTGGAGATTGCACAAAACAAGAGTGAAGGAGAAGTACTATAATGAAAATGAAACCATGGAACAAAGGATGGCTAAGCGGCCTGGGGACATACCAGTAGATGAGTTTATGGATTTGATGATATTTTGGGATTTAGAAAAAGCCAAGGTAAATAAATGTTTCTAGCATATTTTGTACATATCATTTGTACTGTTTATTTTATATTTAGTTTTCTCTCAATGACAACAAAGAACCACTCTTCTACATGGTCGTGAATAGGAAATAAGTAAGAAAAATAAAGAAAACAGAGAAAAACAAAAGGACATGCATACTATGGGTCCAAAATCATTTGCCGTGTTGCGAGAAGAAATGGTAAACTTTTGCTATCATTCACTGAGATTTTTTTCTAGATAAGAATCCTATAAATTGGATTGATATTTTTTTCTATATTATTATATAGAAACAAAATTATCCAAACAACCGTGAGCCATCTGAAGCGGATGTCTATATGGAATCTAGAAAGCAAAATCGTGGGCGGAAATACCTTACAACAAATGAGGAAACCTTAGAGAGCATTGTGAGCTGAATTTTTTTATAATATTAGTTAATGTCTGTTAAATGTTAGTTATTATGAAGCTAACTTGTTTCTACTGATTTTTTATTATGTTTATTAGGAGAAGATGAAAGCACTTAAAACTTGTGAAGATGGGAGTATTAATTAAGTTGACCCCTATCATGATGTTATTACTAAGAAAGAGCATAGTGGGCGCTTACGTATGAGTGGACTATGTGTTACAAGGTCAAGTTTTAAGAGCAAGGATCCCGAGATCCCATACAAAATTCCTTCAGTGTTTCTTGATCACATCAAACAACAAATGGAAAAGGAGGTAGCTGCACAAGTGGAAAAAACAGTAGCTGAAAAAGTGGAGCAGAAACTATCATTATTCCTATCAAAGATTCGAGAAGCAAATCAAGGAAGGGATGTTGATATACCTGATTTTACTACAATCCAAGAAGAAGGATCTAGTTCTAATGGTAATTCAAATAGGTGAGTTAGATTAGTATGAATTAATAGCACAATTGAATATTTTTCTTATCTACTTGTGTTTATTTTTTAGGGATTATGTTGACGAGTCAGAGGGGATAGGAGCTATATAAGTTGTTTGCTGGATAATGCATAGAGGTATGTTACAATTAGTTAGGCAACACTGAAGTTGGTGCCTTTCTTTTATTCCTTTGATTCTTTCTTCATTCCTACTGTTGTGCAATATTTCACTCAAAAATTGTGCTTAGTTGAATTGATCTGGTTAATTCCCTGGCTAATATTTTGAAATATCAATGATATTAATCAGCCTAAACTGTGTATTCATGTGGCAGTATATACATCTTGTTTATTGTTACTGTGTATTTGATGTTGGAAATTAATCAGTTGGTCTATAGTTCTGAAAATTGCTCATTCTTTTGCTGACTGATCTTGGTTATATTTATCTTACCTCTGAAATCAACTGATGAGTTGTACAATGTTGAATTGGTGGTTTCAGACTTAATCCAAATCATGATGTTATTTAATGCATGCAATCTGTGTATTGATTTTTTTTCCTACTATGTTATTGGGGATTATTGACTCCAATGCTGTCAAGGATCGCATTCTGACTAATTTGAATCATCGGTTCCACTAATCGCTTTCATTCAGAAATGTCTTGCCATGTAGATTTTGTTTGTTTGCCGAAATAATTTTGCTGTTTAATAAACTTTTTCTGTCTCACTGAAAGCCTTTTTTTCAATTTGACGGGTTTTCTGGTTTATTAATCTTTCTAATAGTTTAAAGTTTGATTTGAATCAGGAGAGTCTCAGGTAAATAGCCTTGCCCTAAAATGTTAAGTTGACATCGATCTTCTAGATTGGGATCATATCTATGGTGCCTTGTTATGCAGAGTTACTCTCTTAACTTTGCTATTTACTTAAAGTTGGTTTCTAGTTTGAGATGTTAATTTTATTTCACTGTTTGGTAAAGTGGTCTTAGTGTTTTATGCGAGTAAAAATCAACATTGAATCAAAAGGGGGAGAGAGATCTCACAGTTTCACAGCAGGTTTATAAAGTTAGCATGCTCAAGATTGTGAATAATGATATAGGTTTAGGCCTATATGTAGTTGTGGTGTGGGATGGATTTTTAATTCTTTTATTATCAGATTGCATCTCTCTTTTGTGATGCAGCAAATGCATTATTTTTTCAGATATAAATATTGATTTTAGGCCTACATATAGCTATGAATGTGCTAAGACTAAGGCATGATCGGATTTCTAAGAAGTAATTATTTCTACTTGTTGGTGTTTTTTCAAGATGATTTGTTTGGAGAAGAAAGACGCAAGGAGCTAATTTTTGGATAATTAAAAGAGTTGCTTTTTGGGTAATTAAGGATCTAAACTTTGATCATGAATTGTTGGTGCATGATTTTGGATTTAAGCTGCAGCTTTGTCTAACACTAAGAATGTTTATAACATTCTGACAAGTCATTATGTATGAACTTGGTATTTTGTAAATTGGGAATAGATATAAATCAATGCAATTATGTATTAAATATGAGTTTCTTATGTATCAACTTTTTGGTTGATGTTATAGAGGATTAAACAGGTTTGAACTGAATCACAGGATTGAACAGCTCAAATCTTATCACAAACAGGTTCATTCTAGAAATGTATAACCGCTGCATTTGCTTTAGAAACCGTTGCATTTAATATCTAGAAACCGCTGCATTTGATATCAACAACCGTTGTATTTGAAATTCACAAATCGCTGCATTTGATAACACAAACCGCTGCAATTGAACGTCGAAACCGCTGCACTTGATATTAAAACCGTTGCCTTTGATATAAAAATCGATGTCAAAACCGCTGCAACTGAACCGCTGCGAAATCAAAACAAGCAGCAGTTTTTCTGTCAAATGCAGCGGTTCTCTATCCTCATGATAAACCGCTGCATTTGCTTGGTAAAACCGCTGCATTTGGTCTAATGCAACGCGAGCAGATGAAGCGGTTAAACACTGCTGCATTAGGTCTACTGCAACGGTTTTCGAGCCTATTGCAGCGGTTTTTTACTGCTGCATTAGTCCTTAACCGTGGTAAAGGTGCCCCTGAAACTCTAGTTGCGTTGTCATATTCACAGCATACCCCAAGTTTTTTACGGCGCCCTCACTCCAACACCTTCTTCTTTCTCCATTTGTGGTCATTTTCCTTCAATTTCAAACTCAAATTCAAGTTCATTGTCATCAAAAGGTTAGTAAACATCATCCTTTCATCATTATGGTATGATGTTGAAGTGAATATGATATTTCTATTGTTTTTGATGATATGTAGTTCGAAATTGAAAGGATTATGTCAATTCTTTTATTAGAGAGTATGAAATTGAAGTTTTTTGGATTGATTATAAATTTTATTGAGTATATATATTGATTATTTGGTATTTTATTATACTTAGGGATTTGATATTAATGTTGACTTTTTATGGATTGAATTAGTTGAATTGATATGTTTCATTGTTGGAAAAATTGATGGAGTGTTGAAACAGTAAAATTGAAGTGAATTTTACCGATTATGAAGGTAAATCGTAAGGATTGTTGTTCCTTACGTGACGTAAAGATTTGAATTCTAAAAAAGAATGCAAATCCTTACGGTTACCTTATTATGCAGTATTTTTTTAATATGAATTTTATTGAGTTTGTATAATTAGGGATTTAAAATAAGTTTTGTATTGTATGGATTCCTTTAGTTGTGTTGATGAAATTTTTGGTGATTTATTTGATTAAGTGTTAAAAATGCATTATGGTTATCGAAATTATGTAGGAATGGATCGTCCTGGGTGCTATACACGTCTCAGGAACAGAGACGAGAAGAGAAAAGACCCACAAGTAGATAAGGGATGGGGAAGAAGAAAACTAAGAAATCTTCCCCTCGTCGTCTGAAGTACCCGGATGAAACAATTCAGGAACCACAACATGTTCCTGAGACGTCCTTGGGCTTCAGTTTTCCGCCATTGAGTCCTCACATTATGCCTCCCCCTGATAATGACATTGATTTAGGACCTGGTGGAATACTATAATGCAATTCCACCTTCTGGACCTGGTGGAACATCAGAATCATCTCAGTCTGATAATGACAGTTTACCTGTTGAAGCTGAGGACAAGTTTGACCGACAACCACAGAGTGGGTGATACGCTGCACTTTGTATAGCGTAACTAGGGATTATTACATTGATTTAGGAGTATTATTATATGTGTTTCGAGCCATTGTTATGTTCTGAGATATTTATTAAGAAGTGAAGAAATTGAGATCAGAACCGAAGAAGATTGAAGACTTGAAGAAATCACCGACGGCGATCGCCATGGATAAGAGGCGATCGCGGTGGAGCAACAGAGAGGAGCCGAGAATATTTAACAAATCCGCGACCGCGGATTAATATCCGCGATTAATCCGCGGTCGCGGGTATTATGTTGGATTCCCCTTCGTGCGCGAGATGGGCCGTGGATTTAAAGCAAGAAGCTGCAGCCGTAATCAAATAAATTGGAAGCAAGCAGCTGCTCACTTTGGAAGCAAGCCGTTACTATAGATTTATTTCTTTACCTTATTTTCCTTTTTTGTTTTATTTCTTTCTTTTTTCCTTTTTCCTTAATTAGTTTTAGGATATATCTTTTACCATATATTTTTAGGGTTAGTTCTCTATTTAAGAACCCTAGTATCATCATCTTTTATCATCATCTTTTCCATCAGACAATTTAGTTCTGCATCCATGAGCAGGAACTAATTTCCATTGTTTTACCTAGCGGTTGAAGCCTTCAGTTATTAAGTTGTGAGATTTCTAAACTCTTGTTCTTTTCCTATGGGTTTGTATTAATTCTCTTGTTCTTCATCTATTGATTTCTATTAGTTTTGCTAGCTTGATCACCTAGTTTGATTGATAGTTTTCTATTGCTAGACTAGGAATATACGGTGGAATTCCTTGTCATTGTAGCGCTCATATCTGCATGAACTGGTAGTTGATTGCTTTTATGAAAGAGAATTGATTGCATGTTAATACTTGACGGTTGTAAGTTATTGCATGCATCCTTATAATTCTTGTGCCCTTTGCTGCTATTTCATCTAATCTTGAGAGGTTTCCCTGATTGTTGAATAGTAAGTATTATCAGGACCGGTTGGCCTGCTGATATATTAAAGATTGGAATAGGAACATTCCCTAGGATTGAATAGAACTTGAGATAAATCTATGATCAACTTGATTGACTGTTGTGTGGATACTTGCTAGGTGAAACCCCTTCTCATCATATTCACAACCAAACCTTCTTTGCTTGATACTTGTTACTTGTGTGTTCTTGCAATCAAACCCCCCCCCCCCCCCTTTGGTTACTTGTTACTAGTTGATAATTCATTTGACTACATTGATTTGGTGTTTTGATTCCCTTGGGTTCGACCTCTACTTACTTGCTATACTCTAGTTAGTGTTTAGAGTTTATTTCTTTGATTTGGCACTACGACTTTAGCCTCATCAAATTTGGCGCCGTTGCCGGGGAATTGAAATTTTTCTTATTCTGTGTTAATTGTGAAATTATCAACTGTTTGGTGTGAACCTTTATGGTTCAGACCCGTGCTACTGATTCATCTCTTGTTGCCTTTGACCCAAAGATTGAAAGGACGTTCCTTTGGAACCAAAGAGCAGCTCTGAACCAAGATAACGAGATGGGTGATCGACATGGACCACCATTGCCTACTATGAGGCAACTCACTGCCCCAGACTTAAACCAACAACCTTTAGCAGTGAGGTTTCCTGAGATTGAAGAAGGTGTGAATTTTGAATTAAAAGCTGGTTTAATTCATGAGCTACCACACTTCCATGGCTTAGAAGGAGAAGATCCCAACAAACACTTGGCTCAATTCCATGCCATATGTTCTAGTATGAAGCCAAGAGATGTTACTGAGGAGCAGGTCATGCTGAGAGCTTTCGGATTCTCTCTGAAAGACGCTGCGAATGATTGGCTCTATTATCAAGCTCCAAGGAGTATTGATACATGGGCTAAGATGAAAAAGGTCTTTTTAGAGAAATATTTTCCAGCTACAAAACTGATCAGCTTGAAGAAGGAGATCACGAATCTTCAACAACACTCAACTGAGAGTCTCTATGAATATTATGAGAGATTCAAGAAGCTTTGCTCAAGCTGCCCATTCCATAGTTATACTGACCAAGATCTCCTTATGTACTTATTTAGTGGCCTGATTGATGAGGATCGTCGAATGGTGAATGCATCCTGTGGAGGTAAATTTTTAAGATTGACTATACCTCAGGCTACTGAAATGTTTGAGGAATTAGCTGAGAGCTCAAGGCAGTTTGGTAGCAGGCAAAGAACACAGTCAGTAAGTTCACTTGATCCCGCTAAAATTCAAAGTGATATGAATGAACTGAAAGATATGATGAAGTCTTTTATGCGGCAAAGTGGTGGTCAACAACTCCAAGAGCCAAATGCTGAGGTAAACGCTGTTGGTGGATGGCAACCAAGGCCAAGGTATGACTCTCATAATATTAATTATCAGCAACCTAGACCTCAAAATTCTATGACTGTTGAAGATATGATCAAGTCCTTAGCTCAAACTGTGATGCAACAAAACGCTAAGACGGAATCGAGTATCCAAAATCTTGAAAATCAGTTAGGACAGATTGCTCAAGCTGTGAGTAAATTAGAGGTCAGGGAACCGGTAAGAAACTCGAGAGAGAACGTCAATGCAGTGTTCTTGAGGAGCGGAAAAACTTATGACGACTGTTCTGTGCCAAAACCGCGATCGCCAGATTTGAGTGGCGATCGCCATGAGATTACAGAGAGCAAAACAGGATCTGCATCCCGACGGCGATCGCCATATAGCGATGGCGATCGCCATTCCATTCCAGAAGCTGAGGTCCAAAATCATCCGCGACCGCGATCGCCAGTTGTTGATGGCGATCGCCAGGAGCCCCCTGAGTACATTGACGATTATGTTCGCCCGAATTTTCCACCTCTATTCTCTCAGAAGCCTGTTGCCCCCTTTCCTGAGGCATTGAAGGATACTCGAAGGCTGGAGAACGACAACGAAATCTTCGAAACCTTTAGTAGGTGTGAGGTAAACATTCCTTTGCTCAAACTTGTTAAGAGTATTCCTAGATTTGCTAAGTTTTTGAAAGAAGTTTGCACTATCAAAAGAAATCAAAAACTTCAAGGAAAGAAGAAAGTTGAAATAAGTGAACAAGTTTCTGCAGTGTTTCAAAAACGCATGCCTAAGAAATGTGGTGATCCAGGCATATTTAGCATTCCATGTGTGATTGGTGAAACTAAATTTGACAAAGCCATGCTAGATTTAGGTGCATCAATCAATGTTTTGCCTACTCTTTGTATGAATCACTAGGCTTAGGACCTTTGCATAAAACAGGAACTGTTATTCAACTTACTGATAGGTCTACTGTATACCCAAAAGGGGTTGTTGAGGATGTTCTTGTTATGGTTGGTGATCTGATTTTTCCTGCTGATTTCTTTGTGTTAGATATGGAGCATGATAATAATGTCACACCTATACTGTTAGGTAGACCTTTCATGAAAACAGCACAAACGAAAATTGATGTTAATAGTGGGACTCTCTCTATGGAGTTTGATGGGGATAAGGTAGAATATAATATTTATGACATGAATCCCATTGATAAGAATTCTCTATGTGCTATTGATGTGATTAAGCCTACTTGTAAGGATAAATTGCAACCTGTTTTAAAGAATCTCTTAGAGCCCCCAAAAGTAGATATTGTTTTGTCTACTAACATGCAGGAGTGTCATGCTAAGCCAGAGCCTAAAGGTAAGCTCTCTCCACATCCTTTGGGCAATCGCCCTCCATTACTGACCTCGCCAGGCGAGATACCATTGATGTCTAGTGTGCAGGCACTTGACATTGAGCTTAAAAAGCCGCCTGATAAAGACAAGGTGGTCAAGGTAAGAGGGACGAGATTCAAAGCGTTCCATGAGTGGTTCAAGAAAGAATTCAGACAAGAGACTGTTTTTACAAAGCCAAATGGCGTTAGTTAAATCTCTTGAGTTTCATGTTGAGCCACGACATAAAATAAGGCGCTACTCGGGAGGCAACCCGAGGTTTGAGTTTGTTCGGTTTAATTTTCTTTTTAGTTTTTCTATGGACAGGAGGAAATCACCGAAGCTTAGGGTCAGCTACAGTCAGTAGCCAATTTCGCTGTAAGTCTTCTCTCCCGTCTTAAAAAAAAAAAAAAAAATCCGAAAATCATTCCGAGAAAAAAATAATATATCGGATTAAAAAAAAATAGAGTGCAGAAAAAATATGAGAGAAAAGAAAGTAAGGAGTTGTATTACATCAAGTTTGGTTTCATTAGTACTATCATTCTAGATCTACATTCATTGGAGCTTAGCTTGTTGGTGACCATGTTCTTTGCAAGGAGTTGATTTGTTTGGGTCACTTTCTACATTGGAGGTATTCTTTCTTTTGCTTTAGATGAGCTATGCATTATTGGATTACATTTAGTGCTCATCTAGTTTCTCATTCTACCACACTTTGAGTTTTATTGGAGGAAGGTCATCCGACCTTGTATGTGAGTCTTCTGTCTCCTTCCCTGGGTTCGTTTTTATGTCTTCCATTTCATTGAGGACAATGCAATGTTTAAGTATGGGGGAGGAGAATGTATTCACATGTAATTATTTAGGTGTTGGTTGTATCTGCATGAGCTTATTTATTATATATATTGTATGAAAAAGCCACAAAAATTGAAAAAAGGCATACAAAATCCTTGGATAGCAAGATCTATGCAATAAGAAGGTGGCTTGACCGACATTAGGCTAGGGCAAAAATAAGTCTTGAGTGATGTGAGTTTTGTGAGCCTGGAACAATTATTGAGTGGTTGGGATGAAAACCTGAAAGGGCGCCCAAGCAAGATGAGTGTTATAAAAAGAAAAATTGAGTGTTTTAGGATCATTATCATATTGGCGTATGGAGACATAAGAAGGAGGCGTATAGGAGGATTCGGGTAGGCCACTTGGAGGAATAAGGTGTAGTTCTGGGTATGTGCTTATTTTATCACATCGTTCTTGATTATTGTTGTTGTGTTTTGTGTGTTTTGGAGGAGCTTATTGGTTATGTAATCACTAGGAGATATTCTTGTACTTCCTGAGGCTTTGAGTATTTTATTGTATGGGTAGTTTTTCTGTAAGTTACTCGGGACGAGTAAAAGTCTAAGTATGGGGGTATTTGATATGCTGCACTTTGTATAGCGTAACTAGGGATTATTACATTGATTTAGGAGTATTATTATATGTGTTTCGAGCCATTGTTATGTTCTGAGATATTTATTAAGAAGTGAAGAAATTGAGATCAGAACCGAAGAAGATTGAAGACTTGAAGAAATCACCGACGGCGATCGTCATGGATAAGAGGCGATCGCGGTGGAGCAACAGAGAGGAGCCGAGAATATTTAATAAATTCGCGACCGCGGATTAATATCCGCGATTAATCCGCGGTCACGGGTATTATGTTGGATTCCCCTTCGTGCGCGAGACGGGCCGTGGATTTAAAGCAAGAAGCTGCAGCCGTAATCAAATAAATTGGAAGCAAGCAGCTGCTCACTTTGGAAGCAAGCAGCTACTCACTTTGGAAGCAAGCCGTTACAATAGATTTATTTCTTTACCTTATTTTCCTTTTTTGTTTTATTTCTTTCTTTTTTCCTTTTTCCTTAATTAGTTTTAGGATATATCTTTTACCATATATTTTTAGGGTTAGTTCTCTATTAAAGAACCCTAGTATCATCATCTTTTATCATCATCTTTTCCATCAGACAATTTAGTTCTGCATCCATAAGCAGGAACTAATTTCCATTGTTTTACCTAGCGGTTGAAGCCTTCAGTTATTAAGTTGTGAGATTTCTAAACTCTTGTTCTTTTCCTATGAGTTTGTATTAATTCTCTTGTTCTTCATCTATTGATTTCTATTAGTTTTGCTAGCTTGATCACCTAGTTTGATTGATAGTTTTCTATTGCTAGACTAGGAATATCGGTGGAATTCCTTGTCATTGTAGCGTTCATATCTGCATGAACTGGTAGTTGATTGCTTTTATGAAAGAGAATTGATTGCATGTTAATACTTGACGGTTGTAAGTTATTGCATGCATCCTTATAATTCTTGTGCCCTTTGCTGCTATTTCATCTAATCTTGAGAGGTTTCCCTGATTGTTGAATAGTAAGTATTATCAGGACCGGTTGGCCTGCTGATATATTAAAGATTGGAATAGGAACATTCCCTAGGATTGAATAGAACTTGAGATAAATCTATGATCAACTTGATTGACTGTTGTGTGGATACTTGCTAGGTGAAACCCCTTCTCATCATATTCACAACCAAACCTTCTTTGCTTGATACTTGTTACTTGTGTGTTCTTGCAATCAAACCCCCCCCCCCTTTGGTTACTTGTTACTAGTTGATAATTCACTTGACTGCATTGATTTGGTGTTTTGATTCCCTTGGGTTCGACCTCTACTTACTTGCTATACTCTAGTTAGTGTTTAGAGTTTATTTCTTTGATTTGGCACTACGACTTTAGCCTCATCAGTGGTCATGATGACGAGGGGGATGAGGATGATTCAATGCCTACTAGGGATATTTAACCATGTGGATAACTCTCAATCAAAACTTCTAACTTTTGAAGTAAAACCTCCTTTGTAAATACGAAAGTAGTCATAACTTTCTAACTTGTCGGAATATGTATGTTCCACAACATCGATGTTGTTTATTGTTGCAAACATTATACAACTTACTTTAATTAGGGATATTATGTATCAATAAGGTCTCGCTCACACAAAACGAGGCATGTAAACGCTAAAAGGCCTAAAAAGGCCTTAAATGGCTTAAGGCCCAATTTGGCGAAACGACGCCCAAACGATGTCTGAATGAAATTAAACTTGTTTTCAATGCCTATTAGGCATATTTAACCATGTGGGTAACTCCCAATCAAAACCTTTTCATTTTCAAGTAACACCTCCTTTGTAAAGCTCAAATTAGTCATCAATGTCTAACTTGTCGCAATATATATGGTCAACAACATTGATGTTATATTATGTTAGAAAACATTATACAAATTAGTGTTATTAGGCATATAAAGTCCCAATAAGGTCTCTCTCACACAAAATGGGACTCGAAACTATACGTAAACGTAAAAGGCCTTAAAAGACCTTAAGAGGCCTAAAGGCCCAATTTGGCAAAAAGACGCCCAAACAATGTCCGAATGCGATGAAACATGTATTCAATGCCTATTAGGGATATTTAACAATGTGGGTAACTCCCAATCAAAACCCCTAACTTTTGAAGTAACACTTCCTTCTTTAATACTGAACTAGTCATAACTGTCTAACTTGTCGGGATATGTATGTTCTACAAAATCGATGTTGATTATTGTTGAAAAAATTATACAACTTACTCTTATTAGGGATTTTAAGTACCAATAAGGTCCCTCTCACATAAAATGAGGCACGTAAACGCTAAAAGGCCTAAAAAAGACCTTAAATGGGCTTAAGACCCAATTTGGCAAAACGACGCCCAAACGATGTCTGAATGAAATGAAACTTGTTTTCAATGCCTATTAGGGATATTTAACCATGTGGGTAACTCTCAATCAAAACCTTTTCATTTTCAAGTAACACCTCCTTTGTAAACATCAAACTAGTCATCACTATCTAACTTGTCTCAATATGTATAGTCAACAACATCGATGTTATATTATGTTTGAAAAAATTATACAAATTAATTTTATTTGGCATATAAAGTCCCAATAAGGTCTCACTCACTCAAAACGGGACTCGAAACTATGCGTAAACGCTAAAAAACATAAAAAGGCCTTAAGAGGCCTTAACACCCAATTTGGCGAAACGACGCCCAAACGATGTCGGAATGGAATGAAACTTGTTTTCAATTCATAATTGTATAAAAGGCTCAATTACATTGAGCAGCGCATCGAGGCACTTCTTGGTCCCCGTCCGCCCGGCCCGCTCGGAAGAATTCATGGGCCGACAGGCTGGCAAGACAGAATGAGCGGGCACTACTAACCAAGCGAAGCCTAGTTCTCGCCGATAGGCGCTGGTAGCTTGCCTCCAAGCCTTGCATTATATGAGTGGCCATGGCATGGTCTGAAGGAGCCTTAAGCACTTGTACAATGCTCAAGTCAAGGCTCTGGGCAAGGAGTGGCAGTCCCCCTAGCTGTTAGAGGGTTGGGTGTTCGAGGAAAAAATGTAACTTCCAATCAAAACCCCTAACTTTTGAAGTAACACCTAATTTGTAAATACCGAACTAGTCATAACTCTCTAACTTGGCAACCCAAAGCCCAAACGATGTCGGAATTGATTGAAATTTCGGTCAAAGACTATTTAGGATACAATAACAACATGAGTGTTACTCACAACCACCACTTTGTAGTATTACTCGTATTTGACCACTTTTCAAGCAGTTGTAGTCCCCGTACACTGCAGATCATATCATTAATTATACAACATTCTTTGCACACCATCTTAACGAACACATACAAGGTCATTTAGCATATGACACTTTCTTACGTGACACAAGGATGACAATCCTTACGTCACGTACAAACATCGTCCATACGTGACGTAAACATTCCTTACGTGACGTAAGAAATCTTTACGTCGCGTATGGGTAACATGTATACGCAACGTAAGGATAATTTTTTTGAAATTATATAATCCTTGTATCGCGCAAGAAATCCTTACGCGACGCAAAGATGCCCATAACGATAAATAGCAATCGCTTTGGGCGTTGAATAGAAGACGTGTTAGTTTATTAATTTTTATTGAATAGATTGGTGATTTTATATAGGGGTTTTTGCAGGAAACCACCCGTTATTTGTCGGAATTTGCAGGTAACCACCCGCTATTAACGTATTTATTCCAAACCACCCAAATTGTATCATTTTCTTACAATTCACCACCCTTCGACTGTTTCTGTTAAATATTCCGTTAAAACATGAGAAATTACACTTTTACCTCTCCATTTTTACAGAAAATAAAAACTTTGAAGTTATGGGTCAGTTTTTGTAATTTCCTAAGAATGGATTCAATCTCCTCTTCATTTCCCCTCATCTTCGGACCCCCACTCCTTCCTCTCTCCCACCAAATCCGGACGAACATTTTCCATCTCTACTCCATATTTCTCCCAACCTCCCGCATATTTCGAACATTAAAAGAATTTCAGATAGGCGATTCGATTTCACCAAACCCTAATTTCGATGGGCGTAAGTTTAATTAGTTGATGGGGTGTATCGCTTCGAAGCGGGCGACTCATAAACCGCCTGCTTCTCCCGTGGTGAGGGAGTTCCGATCGAACTCCGAAGGGTCGCTGCACCACAAGCCTCGCCATTGGAATCTGAGTCGGAAGCTGAGATTGAGGTCTCCGATCTGGCGGAACACGATGGGGATGATAAAGGCGGTGAAGAAGATGAAGAGCTCCAAGAGCAAAAGCTCCTCGTCTGGATTTTACCCCTATATTATATGTTGTTGTTGTGGTGGTGGAAGTTTAAGGAGGGAGCGGAGGCGGTTGTCGAGGAGGAGGGCGAGATTGGGGTTAACAGGGTAGATGACTTCTCTGACATTAAGAAGAAGCTGAGAGATGGAGGCCCTGCTGTGGTGGTTGTGGAGTAGGGGGGTTAGTGGTTCCGGTAGGGAGGAACAAGGGAAGCCCAGAGAACCCACAGACGACAGGAGGGCGAGAGGAAGAAGAAGAAGGAGTGTCTTCTCCGGCATCCATCTCGGCGGCGGATCTCTTGCGGACCATCTTCTCCGGCGGAGGGGATTCGTAAGGATTGAGGAAGCAATAAGGAGAAGAAGATGAGGGGAAATGAAGAGGAGATTGAATCCATTTTTAGAAAATTACAAAAACTAACCCATAACTTTCAAAGTTTTTATTTTCTGTAAAAATAGAGGGGTAAAAGTGTTATGGGACGGAGAGTATCTGTTTTTTGCGAGAGAAAATAACGATCATGACTGATTTTATACGTATAGCTTATCGATCAACATAACATTCATTTGGATTGAATTAAATTAACCTAACTGACCAGACCAAAGTATTATATGGATAATATTCGATTCGGTTTTTTGCTTTTACAAAAATAATGTTCAGATTCTTTTCACGGTATGCAACAACTCTTGCATGTGCGTGAGTAAAACGCAACAAAGGCAGTTTTTTATCCCTGAACATCATTACCCTTTTGATCAACTCACGAATCAAATATCTTTAAGTCTCTCGAATGCCATACTGATTGTGAGTCATGATGTTATGTTCGATATAGGTTAAAAGACAGTTGTTTTATACAGTACTTGATTGATTTTGGGAATTAGACCATTGGCTAGAAAGGACAACCCATGATAATAGGTATTGGACCACACGTTGTGAATTGTAGGCTCACAATTCCTCTTTTTGGAGTAAGATTTGCTGCTTGAATCTTGTACTTGTGCCATATCGAATCTTGAAGGGGTTTGATTTTAGAACCGGTATTTTCATTTTTTGAGCCGAAAATATAAAATTAAAATAGGCAAAAAAAACTAAACGTCATGTCCCGGCGTTTAAAAAGCTCGATGCAAACAATAAAACTTACAACCTGTTCAAGTCTCCCGAATCTTAATGTTACACGGTTTATAAAAAATAAAATTATGCTTGAGTACATAATCCGCTACATATATTTCTTTGCAGGGACGGGATGGGACTGAAGCCCAAATCTCGTCTTTCAACAAGATATTTTTAAGACAAAGTATCAAGTGAAAATAAACTTTAAAATGCAAACTTTAGAATGGTGAACATTCAGTACTAATTTGACAAACATTCGTTGACAAACTTAAAAACATCACAAAATAGAAACACATTCACTCTTTAGAGCGTTTAACCCCGCACCCGTTTTGGGCAAATCCCAAACTCGCCCAAACAAACTGGGTCGATTATGGATGCGCCCAAAAAAACAATTTACCTTCAAAATGCCCAAGAACCCGGTCCAGTTTTGGGCGCATCCTAGGTGCGCCCAAAACTGAATTTGGTTTTTTAAAAAAAAGGTTTGGGTGCATCATTGTTGCGTCCAAGAGTGGGTGCGACTATGCGAGTTATAATTTTTTCCGGTGCAGAGTTTTTCCTCGTTTTATAAAGAACGTTTATTAAGAAGCTGAAAAAACATTCAGGGAAATATCGTATATGTGCATCACTTTTTCAAAGGATGTGCATAAATTTTTTTGATGAAATTTGAGTACATTTTGATAAATATTTAAGTATATATTTTGATGAACATCAATCAATTGCGAAAAGAAGGACCAACTCCAAGTTGTTCAAGAACTTCTTCGCAACTACTTTCACTATAAATATAAGCAAAATCTATTTAGTTTACTAGGGAGAAGGTTTCCTCGCTCTGCGCGGGTCTTATTTTTTTAATGTGCATTCATGTTTTCATTAGTTTCTTTTTGTTTTATTTAGGTAGAGATATTTTTGATACGTGTGAGAAAAGATATGTTTTTTATTTTTAAAAGTAATATTAAGACTGTATCAAAGTGTATAATTATTTTTTATATTTTGCATTTATAGGTAATAGAGGTGAATTTTTATTTCAAATGTGTGAAGCAATGAATTGAATATGTTGTTTATATAATATATTATTTATATTTTTAACTATATATTATTTTGGATTAACTCTTCTTAGTAGAATTTACAAAAGAATTGCTTTTCTTATTATAATTACATCTTATTTTTGAAAAGCGAGATGTACATAAATGTTGAAGTTATATGATTTTAAATATCGTTTATATAATTAAACTGAAGTTCAAATCGGTTAGGATAAAAGTTCTTCTTTATTTGTATGAAAAAGAAAATAATCATCTTGCAAAGTTTAAGTTTTAATAAAATCTTCATATAGTCAAGTTTTTATGAATCTTAATTCATCTATCCATAATGTATAAAAACCACCAATAAAAAATAACAACATTGAAATGAGGATTGTGAATTAACCAATCAAAATGTGGAGAATTTAATAGTAGGTTTTTAATTTTCTTTCTCCGCGATTTTTATATTATATTAGATAGATATTCACTAGTAACTAGATTGATACTTTGTCCCAAACAAGAAACTAACAACCAAACATCTCATTCATCATCCTCCAGTTCACGTCCACTAGTTTCGCCAAGAAGGCGTACAATTGACCGTATATTTTACGCTCGATCGATCAAAATTGAAGAAGAAGAGAGTGAGAGAGGACGTCGTGGAAGATCAAGAGTCTTTAATGGCGATGGCGGAGTAGCGGGTTCGAGTGAGGCGGCAGGAGAGGGCGACGAGAAAGGGGAGAAGAGAAACGCGCTTCCAATCGAAAAATCACTCGTCGTGGTTAGTGGCATTGATCACTGGCTGGGCTTCGTTCAGATGTTGCAGTTTCAACCTAGGGTTTACATGAGGATAGACCTCGGAAACGGGTCGGGCGAGTCGGGTTCGGGTCAGAGTACATCGGGTTTAGTATATTTCGGGTCGGGTCATTTCAGGTTTAAAATTTAACGGGTCAAAACAGGTCGGGTTACAACGGGTTTATCTCCGGTTCGGATCAACCCATCGGGTCTGATTGCGCAATTTTTTTATTCCTTTTTATACTTATTTATAAATAAGTTTGCAATGGATAAACAAACCGTTGAACATTTATCTCTTCTTTATACTTTTTCAAGGAATATTTTGCCAAATTGGGCTTTTAAGCCTATTTAAGGTCTTTTAGCGTTTACGCATAGTTTCGAGTCTCATTTTGTGTGAGCGAGACTTTATTGTGACTTTATATGCCTAATAAGACTAAGTTGTATAATGTTTTCAACAATAGTCAACATCGATGTTGTAGACCATACATATTGTGACAAGTTAGAGAGTTATCACTAGTTTGATTTTTACAAAGGATGTGCAATTTGAAAAGTTAGAAGCTGTGATTAGAAGTTACCCACATGGCCTTTTAGTGTTTACGCATAGTTTCGGTATAAAATAAAATGACTTATTTTCTTATATTTGAACTTTGTGTCATGTTGTTCAAACTAACAGACATATAACAAAGTATAATGTTCAATCAATAACCATATAATTTCTGATGTAAGTATATAAAAGTATATTATACATTATTAAATAATCATCCATATAATAAAATTCTTAATTATTAAAGAGTATTCCGTATAATAAAATTTATGTAAATACTAAACAATTATTAAACAATCCATACAAGCTAGAATTATAGCTCACAATATCATTTAATATTGGGCTAGAATGTGAATAGTGATGATGATTATACAAAACTTAAACATTTAAAAAATAACTAGAAGAAGTAATAAATCTCATTGTAATAAATCTCATGTTAATAAATCTCATTAAAAATTAAGTGGTTGGTGGCTCTATTTAAATTTGTATGTATAAAACTTGTCTACCCTCATTTCCCACACCGAGAACTTGCAAATGGATCATTGTCACAATCTTTTATATAACCTTGCATTTTTGGCTACATAAATCCAATCCGTCCCACATCGACCAAATGGAAAAACATGAAGCTCTAAATGTGTACTCCCTCCGTCCCTTAATGTTTGCAACATTTCCTTTTCGGGCGTCCCAAAATGTTTGCAACATTCTTTTTCTATCCATTAATTTTTCCCCATAATACCCTTACTTTATTTATTTTATTCATATTCTAACAACACTTTAACAATCAAATCAACCATCTATATCATTTTTTATCTAATTTCCACCATTACTACCTTTACTCAATATTTTATTCTTCTTTTTTTATCTACAAACACTTTATCAATCAAATCAACCATCTACTCAACTTTATTTTTCTTCTTCTCTCCACTCATCTCACTTTTCTTAAATATTGTGTCATTCCCTTAATGTTTAACATTAAGGGACGAAGGGAGTATATAAGGTTGGTACAAGTTGTTGACTCCTTACAATTCAATTTGGGTATGTTTTCCTGATTGAGCTTTTAAAATTAAAGCCCATAATAAGTAAAACAATATATTATTTAAGCCTAATCAACCTAATTTTTATTTATAAGCTTGTTTTTATAAACAGAATTTATAACATAGCAACAAAATATCATTTTTTTTCCTATCATTTTTTTGATTTTTTCATATTTCTTTCCTATTTTTATTTTCTAGTTGTTTTTTTGGTAAGAGTGTAAGACCCAACGGGTTGACCCGACCGAACCCGTTTTTGACCCAGCAAAAATGTCAGGTCAAAATCGGGTTTCGGGTTTAATTTAACGGGTTAAGAGCACAAAAAATCGAGCGGGTTCGGGTCGGGTCATATTTTCCCAAGTCTACATGAGGAGCATGAGAGAGAGAGAGAGAGAGGAAGAACAAGACAAAGAGCAAGAAGACGAGAATTTCTGTCTGATATTTTTTCAAATTAGGGGTAAATTAGTCGTTTTATTTAGTTTATAGGAGATCTGAATGGATAAAGGAAATGGGTGGGTAAAAATAAATTCGATTTGAAAAACGGTTATAATATCGTGTATTTAACGGGTGGTTGAATCCAATTTTCCATAATGTTTTTATCCATAAGATGGATTATACATTTTGTGGAAAGTTCAGGTGAAAACACCCCTAAAAAACGAAGTGCGAAAAGTTCGCATTCACAGATAACAAGTCAATGTTAATATTCTTTATGGTAATGTTCATAATCAAGGCGATGAAATTTTTTGAACATTTTTAGTGAGAGACGCAGTGACATACTTGTAATTAATTATTACAAACTTTGATTTTTTTGGGTTTCTTGTCCTCAAAATTACCTGAACAAACATGATCGCAAGATTATGAGCATTACCTCCCAAATTATGAATATTAGCTTGTTACTTGTAAACGCAAAAAACTTATGCATTTCGTTTTTTAAGGGGTGTTTGTTGTGTTTTAGTTGTTATAAGTGGAATTGCAAGAAACGTTTTTCTAACATCTAAACGAAGAATCTATTGCATAAATCAATTGGATTAGTATTAGGAAAAACGAGTACCTCTTGATGCGTGTTCGAAACCTTCTCTAATAGAGAGATTGAGAGTCTCACTTGAAAAATCATCTTTAAGAATCAACTGCTAGGTTGAAGATGTAATGTTTTTGGGAAGAAAGAAACGTTTTCTTAGTTTGTAGAGAAAGTGAAAAATAGGATTAGAGTTTCTAATAGAAAGCCCTCTTATTTATAATCCACCGATTAATATTATATTTAATTCTATGCTTAAATATCATCTTTTATAAAATTTACAAATAAACTTATTCTTTATATAACAATAACTCCTTTTTTATTAATAAACTCTATTTCAAGATTAAATAACTTAATATTATATACTTTGTATAATAATTTTCTCAATATATCTCTTAGGGTGTGACCCCGTATGACCCAATAATAATAACAATGAACTTTATTTATAACATAAAGTTCATAAATCATAATTGACTTCTAACAAAGCACTATCACTAATTAAAATAACCGGATTATAAATAGGTAATCTCTATTAAAATCTTATTTATAAATTAGTAATTGCATATTCTATAAAAAACTCAATTCTTTGTGTTCTTTTCTTTATCACACATATCTGTTTGTCCAAGTGTCAGCTGGCCTGTCATGCAACATTTCAAATAGGTGCTCACAGTAGAATCACCCATATATAAGACAAGTTTCTTAGAAGGTGGATTTTAGCGAGAGAGGGTTTCTCAATGACCATTCGAAGTTTTTAATTAGGAAAACTAGCCCTAAATAGTTTTTATTAGTTTTTGCTAAAGAAAAGTATTCCTTGGGTTTCTCCTTTTTCCTTGAGATAGGGGGTTAGTTTCTAAAGGGATCATTTTTCTAATAAAAAAATAAAAAAAATTATTAACCCAACTCACCGGAAATTAGCTCGATCGCATTCTTCCAACTCAATACAATTTTTTGTTATAAAAAAGAAATTAAGAATGAAGACGAACAAATTCAAGCACATGCACGAAGAAACAAGATATATAGCTAGCAATTGATAAGATAATAATGGCTCACACTTGATTCCCACTATCTCCACTAATGCCTTTAGCTTTTTCAAGTCAGCTAATCTGTAAGGCATTGAGGTTGGTTAAGTTGGCTATGCCAAGCATGTGAACGTACCTTTGAATCTATCTTACGAAAATCCCCACCCAGATTTTGTAGGCCATATTTTTTAAACCCAAAACTTGATCTTGATTTATCCTTCCAAAATTCGAAAATCATAGGTAAACTAAAGCAGCAAGTTGGTTAATTATCTGATATCTTTGCATGCCTGCTAGCTAGCTACCATTTTCTTTTGAATAACTTAAACAATTCAATTTTATAAAATACAGTAAATCTTATGTCAAAATCTATTGGCCTTTTCTAGCTACTTTTTAACATTGGTGGTCTACTTAATTCATATTCGAAAATTGAAGTATATATATTTGATATCATTATTGATATACGTGACGTGACTGACCCAGGATTTCAAGTCAGTGTGAGCCTGTTCGGTTAATAAAATTTGATTCTATAAGGATTTAAGATAATTCTAATCAAACGTATAAACAATTAAAGTTAATAATAATCTCAATACTATTCGCATCAAGGATGAAGCATAGACAAATAAAATATAAACTAATATTCGCATCAAGGATGAAGCATAGACAAATAAAATATAAACATCAGCTCAGCACTATACACAACACAGTTCAACACAATTTTTGTTAGTAAAATCTTTTACAAAGATCAATTTATTAAAAAATATTCCTTTATCTTGTGACTATTATATTCAAAATTGAACAACACATGAAAAAAAGTAGTTTGTGACGCTTCAAAATGAAACAACGCATGAAAAACGTGTAAGGAGCCAAAAAGAAGACCTCGTGTTGCATCTCTGACCTCGAATAGTTCGGAACACGTCATCTTAATTGTCTAGTCTTGTAATGCGGCGGCGTGGTTCGCAACCTGTGAGAGATTTGTATTTTGGGGTTTTCAAGGGTTAAACGATGTCCGATTTTGATGAATTTTATATGCATAGACTCGTCTTGAAAAGATTTATAAATTCGTTCATTTTTCCATGTCAGTGGGGACATGATCTCTATGTAGATCCACCCCTGCGCACGTGGCACGTACTTGAAAATGTATATATATATATATATATATATATATATGATGGTTGATGGTCACCTTAATTATAGGCTCTGTTCGGGAAGGATATAATAAGCTAGCTTATTTTTCCAAAAAACTTGAAATCCTAGCTTATTGTTTTCATAAGCTAGCTTATTTTTCTTTGAAATTAAGTATAAAAAATGATTTGCCGAACAGAATTCGAAAATGCTCAAGAGAAAACTAAAACGTAGATGGGTTATAAGGGATGAAACGATTACAATGAGTGTTGTATTGTTTTGCATGTGTTTGACAAGGACTAGAATAATAACAGAGTATATGTATCTGTAGTACGTTGCGTTACATTCAAGTATAAGCTATAATCATGATTAATTACTCTAGTTAAAAGGAGCTAGCCATGCGGAGGCTTATTTGGAGTGTGGTACGGATTGGGCCCAGTTGGTGAGTAATCAGTTAACTCAACATCCATATCCATCCTTCTCTTCCTCACCTCATCTTCATTAACCTCATTCATCTTCTCCACTCTTTTCTGTTTTATTTAATTCCAACAATTCAACAAACCTTCTCTTACTATTTATGAAATGCAGAACCATAAAGTATACCTGAATTATATTGTTATGCGAAGCAATAGCCTCTTCCCTCGTTGTACGTACCAATTGTCTGGTCCCTGGAAAGAAAATCAAGCTAACATAAGAAACAACATAGCTAGCTAGATGAACAAGAAAGACATAGTTAACAAAGAATATTGTACTTGAGAATGGAATTGAAAGGGATGTGCCAAACAGAGTAGCAATAAGCATGATGAAGACCAAATTGAGACAACTCCTCGCCATCTTTCGTCGACTGTGATTATGTATCTAGCTAGATATGTGTTTCTTCTCTACTATGGAGGAAAAACTTGGTTCATTTGAAATGCCTTTTATAGTGTAAAAAGCAAACGTGGCCTTTTTGATTAAGATCATGATTACCTACAAAGTCAAAAAGACTTGAGATAAGTCGGCCTTCTTTTGGAGGGTTGCCAAATTCAATGGTCCTCCCCTCTTCCCATTCCTCTATTGCACTTTTCCTCTTCCGAATTAAAGGACCTCTCTAGCATGGATCATGGATTCAGATAAGACTTCTTTCTTTCACACACGATCGAGATTGAGATTGAGATCACCCCATTACGAAAAGCACTAATCATGTATTATCCTTGGTAGCTTCTTATCAATCTCAACCATGCCTTTAGCTTTGATACTTTTAGTTTGGAGTTGAGCATATGTTAAATATCATTTCCAAATAACGCTCTTTAACATAAACTTTTGTGAAGCTGATAGGAATAATATTTGGGTGAGATTAATATATCAAAAATACTTATAAAATTAAAATATATTTAGTTTTAAAGGTAAAAAGAAACAATCATGTCAATTTTCTAGGCTTTTACATCTTAGAGAACAATTCCAAAAAGAAATAGGGCGTGGAAATTAGGCAACGGTAATAATATATATTTCTCGACGGATAATTGGATTCCTAATTATAGTCTTGGTTCTTTTTTCGATCCTAATAAAAGTGATATTCATACGAAAGTTGCTTATTACATTACTAACACAAAAGAATGGGATTTGCCCAAACTAAATGATATCCTGCCTAATCATGCTATAGTACACATATTAAGTATCTATATTCCAAAGAATCGTATGGAAGATAGAGTGATTTGGCTCCCAAATAAGACTGGCTCCCAAAAACGAGGCCCTTTGCCCCTAATTACACTCTTGGAGTGTAATATAACATCCCTTTTAATATGTGCTTGTGTCTTCAAATTAAACCTTTGAATAATTGTATCCTTGGCACTGTCCAGCCCTATGTTTATGTCGATTACAAATGCTTTTGAAACCAATGTCCCAACATAAGCATTCGAACCATCTTTCATCTTCCATTCTCCCCCCAACATACGGTTAGAATATTCATTTGTACCTGCATAGCACAAGTTATTGTGTTCATAAACATTATGTCATCACTGTACAATTCCTGAATTGTACTGAATCTAATTTTCAATCTGTCATCACACCTAATATTCTAAATCTAAGTTCCAAATCCTGTCATCAACTTCTTTCCTTAAACAACAACACTGTCTTCGTATTATATTTGTCTTCATGTTTATAATTCATAGCATCATCCTATATTTCATCTCAATACTGTTATCCAACACACATCAACTATGAAATAATAAATCCAAATTTAACATTTAGCATATCATCAAATAAAAATTTATCATAATCATATTTCTCTTAAAAAATGTTATGTCATCAAAATTACATTATGTCTAACCATTGGTTTGTTATCTAAATCCATCTACATTTTGTCATCATTGTTCAATTACTGAATTATAATGAATCTAATTATCAATTTGTCATCACACTTAATAAATCTAAGTTCAAAATCCTGTCATCAACTTATTTTCTTAAACAGCAATACTGTCATCAAAATTACATTACCATTAGTTTGTCATCTAAATCCATCAACATTCTGTCATCACTGTTCAATTCCTTAATTTTAATGAATCTAATTATCAATCTGTCATCAAACTTAATATTCTAAATCTAATTTCATAATCCTGTCATCAACTTTCCAAACCTAATCCAATATTTTGTCCTCAAAATTATAATTCTGTACAACATCTTTGTTTATTCAACATTTTCTCATTCAACTTTCTATATCTAATCAGTATTCCATATGAGCAATATATTGTCATCAGGATCAACATTCATCATTATCATTCTATATTCATCAACACTCTGTCATCCAGTTTCCATTATTTTATTCAATCATTGTTCTTCATCTTATTCGTCCATCAAAATCTTTTTTTTAACAACATTTTGTCATCAGAAATACAGAAAGTCTTTAAAATCACTATTTATTTAATTATTTCGTGTGTTTGAGCATTCACATTCATGGAATTACATGATGACAAATTGAATCTTACCTCGAATTCGAATTTGCAGTAGGAAGTTTCTTATATCGCGACGAAAGATTGATGCTTTGTTAGTTTGATGAAATCAAACCTTGAATTTCATCCCAGAAGCTACCCCGAGAGAGTTCTTATGAAGCGCGCGAAGCGTGCTTCATTAATCTTACCAGAAAAGTCGATTCGAGCCACCAAATCCAGTCGATGGGAGCCAGACGAGGCGTGGATTCGAGTTTTCTGGTGGAGGCGCTTCGCTGCGAGTCGGAGGATTTGACAGCACCAGGAAGGAACGAGCTTTTTCGCTCCGAATGAAGAGGAAGGACGAGAACGACAGCACCGGGAAGGAGGACAAAGAAAATCGGCGTGAAGAAGGAGTAAGAAGAAAATCGGCGTGAAGGAGAGGAAGATGGAGGAAGAAGGAAAACGGCAGGGAAGGAGAGGAAGGAGAAGAGAGGAGCGCGTGTAACAGAATAGAAAAGGGAAGGGTTAGTTTACCTTCCTTGTATAAAACGGGTTAGTTTCTTCACTAAACTTTGTAAAAAGGGTTACTTAACCCATTTTTAGGGCTCCCAAAAACGGGGCCCTTTGCCCCTAATTACACTCTTGGAGTGTAATATAACATCCCTTTAAATCTAGAGTGCTAACTAACCCTCCCCATTTTTTAATTAATTTTAAAAAAAAAAATATATATATACCTTCTAAAATTAAATTCGGACCTCTTCCCATTCCATTTTCTTTCTTCCTGTTACTTTCCTCTTTCTCTCGTTCTTCACTCCTCCTTCCTCTCCCAAGCATTCCGCGCGATTTCCATTCGATTTCTTCTTGTTTCTCGTGGAATTCGAGCTCCTTTGCTCTCGCCGATCTCCAGGTAATGTTTTTTCTTGGTTTTTTGTTGATTTCTGTAGAAATTAGGGATTTGATCGATGTTTTGTTGTTTTTCTATAATGCAGTTGTTCTCCTCTTGTTTCTATTTGGATTTCGACCAAATTTCATCCACAATCAGTCACATGTAAGTATTTAATTCAGTTTTTTGCTTTTGTTTTGTGTTTTTAGGTTTTACGGTTTGATTTTGAGTGCGATTTTGCTTTTTTCGATCTGATTACAGTGTTGTTTTGTGTGTTTTGCTTGCGAATTGCATTTTTTTACAGTATCTCTTTGATTTTTACTTGTCTGTCCTTTTGCATGTGTTGATTACAGTTTTATTTGTTTCATTTTTGTATTTTTCATCATATTTATGGTATTTTAGTTTTTTTTGTTCTGTCTTATTGTTGTTTGCGTGTAATTGATGTTAGTTTTGTAGTTTCGATGTTAGTTAGTTTGCTTAGACATCTGGTTTTTGTTTTGATGACAATGTGTTTGTTTGTGTTTTATGTTGAGGAAAGTTTATTTAGTGAGATGTCATTGTTATACTATTGTGGATGACAATATGTTTGTCATCGAAATGCTTTTCCCTTGAATATTCTACTATTTGAGAGGACAATTATATATTCTGATGTTGATGAAAGTTAGTTTCTTTAGTCATCTGTTTTTTGGTTCGATGACAATGTATTTGTTTGTGTTTTATGTTGAGGACAGTTTGTTTAGTGAGATCTCAATATTATACTATTGTGGATGACAATGTGTTTGTCATCGAGATGGTTTTCCCTTGATTACAGTGTTCTTTGCTCTATTTGATTTTTTGTGCATTACAATATGGATGACAGTGTGTTTTGTTCAAATGTGGATGACAATGTGTTTTGTTCAAATACAGTTTTTTAGGACTCTTTGATGACAGTGTTTTTGCTCTATTTGATTTTTGTTTTGAAGGTTGATGACAGTAGTTATCTAAAAGTTTTTGAGATTTGATTACAATATCTTCTATATTAGGATTTGTTTGTCTATTTCTTCTTGTTGATGACAATGTTGATTTGTCATCAAATTTCTATCATGTTTGTTCTAATAAATTTTATTAGGTCTCCCTGATGACAGTTTAGTGCTCTATATTTGATTTTTTGTTGAATTTGATGACAGTATTTATCTAAGGTTTTTGTTCTGTTTTTCTTTGTTAGGTTGAGATGGATATTTCCAAAGTTGAGTATGTTTGCCCGGAATCCATGCATATGTCATCTCAGGTGAATATGTTTGCGCATTGGGACCTCTTTCGCATTATTGATGAGCATCTTGGCGCTGATGAACTCCATGAAATAAGGAATGGAATTTTTGCCCCTATTGTTATTTGGGCCGACCAATTGAAGGTTTCATCTCAGCTGCTCTACTATTTCATCCTTCATCAAGTCAAGACGAAGAAATATCATGAAATGTGGTTCAACATCAAAGGCCAACTATGAAATCCCGGATGCAAATATGTTTGATGAATTTGGGGTCAGAAGCTGTAAATTTACTGAGTTGTTACCATACTTTGCTATCGAGGCCAATCCAGCTAGGAAGCTGAGTTTGGCATATTTGCTTATTGTTGAGGGCATTCTCCTTCCTCAACGACCAAATCAGCCCATTAGGTCTGAATTCTACAAGCTGTCTACTAATATGGATGAATTTCGGAAGTATCCATGGGGGAGGCTAGTGTACTCTACAACAATCGAGTATTTGATGAAGGCAACTAGTGTGGGGCGGCCAGTGAAAGGCGAGCGTCCTCATGACACCAGAGTTACAATTCATTTGCATGGATTTCCCATAGCTTTTAAGGTATTTTTTAAACTGATCTCATATCCTATTTAGTTTTTCCATCAGTTCATTTTGTCATCATCTCTTTCAATTAGCCTATTTATATTTTTTGCTCACATGTTTCTTTACTATATCTTGTATTACTGAATTACTAATACAACTGTCATCAATTATGTTTTTTAAGTATGTCATGACATGTTTGTTTATACTATATGTTTTTTGCATTTCTGAGTTTCATAAACACCTGTCATCACTACCTCTTTTGTTCATCATGTCATGATCCTATCAATACTGTCATCTAAATTGAATGATTCATACTTATTATCCTCTCATATTTCTTATGAAGTGCGCTTCGCGCGCTTCATTTCACATTCATTAATTTTTTCTCGTCTGTCATATTATTTGTTTAAATCTTTTTTATATCATTTTGTCATCATCTATCGTATCTGCATCTAATTTTACTTTTTATTAGTTATTAGTTATTTTCTTCTTTTAACTATGGTATCTATCATCAACTATTGTATATGTCATCAACTATGGTATTTGTCATCAACTATGGTATTTTTCATCAACTATGTTATTTGCATCTCATTTCACATTCATTAGTTTTTTGTCATCAGTCATATTATATGTTTAAGTCTTTTTTATATCATTCTGTCATCAACTATGTTATCTGCATCTCATTTTAATTTTTATTAGTTATTTTCTTCTTTTAACCTGCTTATACTTTTTTTTTCTATCTGTTTGGGTTTGGATTCTTGAAACGTTCCCTCAGTTTCAGGATATTGTACAGTGTACTACAGCTGGTGCAAGACAGATCCCTTACTGTCTTCGTTGGTTCAACAAGGAAGTTAGTAGTTTTTGGTTCAGCGCAATTAAAAAACAAGTGAACAAAACTAAACTGGTATATATTTCTTCCTTTCATCTTTTCAGTTTGGTTTTATATATTGTCTTCTAATACTTTTTCAAAATATTATATATCTAATTTTTGTCTTCATGTGTGTTCAGTATTGTAGATATCCGCCTTACTCAGAGCATGAAAGGTTTCAGCATTTGAATTTTCTGGATGAAAGCGACGACTCACTGTTTGATGGATTTGCCGAGCACATTCTCAATGTGGCGAAAGAGAAGGCTGGTAAAGAAGCTTCCTTCAACACTGAGATTTCGGCTACTATTCCAAAGGCTAAAGTGTATACACGCAAAAGGAAGAACGAGACCGTCAATCAGGCGTCAGCTGTAAGGGTTACTAGGGCTCGCAAGGTGGACGCTAACCCATCTCTGAAGATAAAGTTGAAGGTAGCGAAGTCTGATAAGCCATCTCCCCGCTTATTGAAGACAGTTGCAACCAAGAAGATTTCTCCCAAAAAGACTCTTCAGTTAGAACAAGCTCCAAAGGGCAAGAAGGTTTCCAATCCATACTCAGCAATGGTGTTGAGAACTTCTCCAAGGAAGAGATCAGTTATTCTAACAGATAAGCCAAAGGATCCCAAGAGTGTTCACTTTGATCCAAAGGTTGTGTCCTCAACCGCAACAATGGGTAGATGTTGCGGTTGACAGTGTTCTTCGGAGTTTGAATTCTAAGTTGTCTAGAGGCAGTTCATCAAAGGTTGTGTCCTCAAATGCCAAAGGATCAACTTCCTCATCATCTAGTGCTAAAACCAAGACAGATTCAAGAAGGTTTGATCCCAAGAGTGTTCGCTTTGATCCAAACTCCCCAACATTTCAAGGCAACTCAAGCGTTCCTCAAGGTTCGAACAATAATGACTTCTCTGATAAGGTGTCTGATCTGAGTAAAAAAGTTGATCACATGTGCAATGTGATGGTTGATGTTCAAGGCACTGTTACTGGTCACACCTTGAAGCTAGAGGATGTCTTCAAAAAGTTAGTTGACATCGGAAGCCTCATTGAGACATTAATATCTTCAACAAGAGCCAACCAAGCTGAATCAACTCCTCTTCCAGCTGATCCAATCCTCAACAATCTTAAAGTGTTGGAGGAAGCTTGTGGATTTGTTGATGCTTTTGCTGCTTTTGCGAGGATTATTGGTGGAAATAATGTGGAGGACAGTGTTGGAAAGGCTGTGCTTCACTCTGCCACTGTTGAGCTTAATCTTGAGGACAGTAAGCAGGACGACAATGTTGGTGGGCCATCTACTCTCCCTGTTTAGAAAGATGGTCCCAAGGAGGACAAATCCACAAGCTTTGCCAACAAGCGTAGCCATTCAAATAAAGGTGTAGACAGTAATGGTGGAGGTACTGAAAAACTTGTGTTTTCTTCATCTGAAAAGTCCAAATCCCATTGCAAGCCTATCTCTTCTTCACTAAGGCACTCTGAAGATATTGCCAAGGAGGACAGTGTGGGTGAGTGTAATATTCCACTATCTCTTGGTGTCAGCTCACCTTCCCTGAAGCAATCTCTGGATAGCCCCAAGGATTGAAAGCAACAAGAGTTAGATGTTGTAGTTGATGACGGTAAATCAGATTGCAACAACGTCAACTTATTTGTTGGTGAAAGTGATGCTGGATTTCTAGTTATTCCATCTGGTTCCCAAAATGCATCCCTTACACCTCCTATTGTACTTGAACCAGAAATTGGTGATGGAATGGTTGTTGATGACAACTTGGTCAACACAGAGGAGGAGTTTGAAGTTGGTATGGTTGATGATGAAAACTTGGTCAATACAGAGGAGGAGTTTGAAGTTGTTGATCCTGTGGAAGTTGGGGAAGTTGTTGATATTGCTAACATGGAATCTGAAGACAATGTGGCACCTGATGACAACTTGCCTAGGAAGTCTTCTAGGGTAGGTCATCCTAGCCCTGTCCTTCTGAGTCCCTTCACAGTGCCACCTAAACCGATAGGGATGCCTCCAAGACCAGCGTACTCTTTCTACGAATACGACCATCGCTTGGTCTTCTATTCATGGCTAAAAGACAGGTATGTTCTATTTCTTTTTACTTATAATTTTCTAATCATTATTTTGTCATCAAATCTATATTCTGTCATATCTATTATATTTTTTTAATTCTTATCTTAACTTTGTCATTAATAAATTATTTTTGTGTTAGAGTAACTCAGATATTCATTCAATTCTTATCTTAACTTTGTCATCAAATCTTTTATTTCATGGCTTAAGTGCATTTTTATGTTTATATGTCATGAAGTGTGCGTAACACACTTCATTTTGTCTCCAAGAGTGCTTGATGCAATCCTGTCATCAAACACTTTTAGGATTAATGTCAATCCTGTCATCAATCCTGTCATCAAGCACTTTATTATTTAAGCTATCAACACATTGTCATCAAATTTTCTATGTTCAATTATCATAATTGTTGTCGTCAACATTTTTTGTTAGACCTATTATACATCTGTCATCAAGCACTCTATTATATATATTTTTATATGATGACATTTTATATTTTGTGTTTTGTCCTCTTCTTTTTTTGCAGCAAGGAAGAAGCCACTATAAAAGGGAATGATATTAGCCTCTCTAAGACTTTCTTCTGGAAGCTGATTAAGAAGAATTGTTGGTTTGATGACGTGGTAAGTGTTTGATCATTGAAACCATTTTTTTATATTTATTATTTATATATTTGTATATAAATGCTAGAATTCTTTTATGTTTTCCAGCATTTATCTGAGGCCCTATATTTCATGAGGAAAAGAATATTTGATGAGGGAGATAAATTCAAGGATGTAGTTATTCTGGACTGGGTTTGGTTCAGTAGGTTGAACCCCCAATGTCTTGAGAAGGTGTTGTCTGGTATAGATTACAACCTTAATTTCCATCTTGATTACTTTTCTGGTGCTCATCCACCAGCCTATGGGAAATCGTGGGCTAATGGCATCTCAAGGGTTTACTCACCGTTTAATATCAATCAAAAACATTGGGTTGCTCTAGAGATAGACTTGGTTAAGAAGAATATTAATGTTATAGACTGTTTATATACCCCAGAATCGAGAGCTAGTTTCTACAAGGATGAATTCATTATTGAATCTCTTCATCCTCTTTGCAAATTACTCCCTGTTTTGTTAAACAGAAGTGGGATGTTCAATCACCTGGGGAACCTAGACAATGATTTCACTCTCAGTAGGCATCCTTCTCTCCCCCCAAGATGTAGGGTATGTATTCATTATTCCTTTTTCTAGCATTTTATTTTTAACTTATTGTAATTTCTGTTGTGTTTATTTTTTCTCAATCTTACATTGCATAACCCTTTTTATTTTTGTGTTTCTTTGGTTTCAGTGGTAATTGTGGTGTCTATACATTAAAGTACATTGAAGCTTTTGCATTTGGGAGTTCCTTGAATGAGCTGGATGACGATCATGTGAGGGCAATTAGGGAGAAGATGGCCATTGGACTATTTCACCAAGAGATTGTGTGGAAGCCTCTACCTCTTAATCGTACCAAGCCCAAGAAGTGATTCATCTTTTTTTTCACTTTCATCAAAACATGTTAATAGTGTTATCATGGACGACAGTGTTTGTTTCACTTGTGTAAGACAATTTGGGATAATGTGTGCCTTGTACTCCTCGATTGTTTGTAAGGATGACAGTTTGTTTTGAAATCTAATTTTAGTGATGACAAATTATATAAAGTGTTTTTTGTTTGTCCCCTATATATATTTCTTAATGATTGTGATTCTGTCATACTGTCATCCAGATGACAGAAAAGTTTTATTACACTGTCATCATTTTTATCCCTATTTTACTCTAGATCATTGTCATCAATGATTGTTGTCTTTTAATACTCATCTTTATGAAGCACGCTAAGCGTGCTTCATTTGCCTCTCACTCAGTGTGTCAATGTTTGATGACAGTTCTATGTTTATTTAATAAATTGTCATCAACTGTCATCTTTCATTAAGTGTATCAATTTTTTATGACTGTTCTATCTTCTTTTAATAAATTCTCATCAACTGTCATCTTTCATAAAGTATGTCAATGTTTGATGACAGTTCTTTGTTATTTAATAATTGTCATCATCTATCATCACCCATTTATTATTTTATTTTAACATTTGATTAGAATATTTTTAATTCTTCTCCATTATGTAAATTTTGTAACTGTCATCAACTCTTAGTATTATTTTTATTTTTTATTCCTATCATCATAGTACTAAATCTTATAAATTGTATTTTTTTCTTCATCCAATTTGTTCTCCTCCTCATCAAATTTGTTATAATTCTTTGATGACAATTATTTACACTCGAAAAAATTTCTGTCATCAGCCTTCATATGTCATCATCATTCAGGCAGCCTTTATTTTGGGCTTTTTTTTTGTTTTTTCTGGTGAACTCCAATGCATGTTATTTTCAAATTTCGAAACCAACATGCATTGGTGAGCTGAATTCAAAGTTGAGTATGTGTGTTGGTCACCTAACCAACAATAGCATTAAATGTGTGTTTGACCAATTTAATGTATTCTATGCAACCCTAACTCCTTTCCTATATATATCATCATCTTCCATTCCAGAGATCCCACACTCTCCCTTTTGATATGGTTTTTGTATATTTCCACATATCAAATCGTTTACAAGGCAAGTACTTTCCTCACAATGGCAAATGAAATCAACTGGGAAGAGACTTTTCTTGTTGAGATGCAGAGGTCAATGGTGGAAAATGATTGTAGATTGGTAAAAATCTCCATCCTTTATGTTATTGCCTAATCTCTTTTTCAGTTTTCTTTCAAATTTTAATATGATTGAGTTTTATATATTTCAGCCAATCCCTTTTGACCACGCCAATGAATATCTCAAGGAGTTCAAAGATAAGGAAATCATCTTGGCTGTGGAAGATAAAGAACAAATTTGGGAAGTAATGGTGAAATTCAGTGACCGTGGGAATCCAAACAATTGCTATAGGTTTGGTAAAGGTTGGAGGAAGTTTGTTGCAGACAATAAAATAAAGAAGGATCAAGGTCTCCTATTTGAAGTGATGGGGAGAAGTGCTAGTTTGCTTGTGTACCTGGTTAGGGTTGTCAAAAGAGCTTAACATTTTTATGTGTCTCTGTCATCTTCCTATGGAATTTTATGGTTTTTATGGGTTATCCGAGTGTTGTTGTGTCCTTTTGCTATGGGATTAGTATTTTTCTTTATGATCTTTTATCAATGTAACTTCACTTTATGTGTCGAACTTATCCAATAAAAGAATGTTTTTTTCAATCTATTCCTATTTTGGTTTTGATGACAGATATTGATATTGTCATTTATTTTTTCATCTGTAATCAAATGTTCTAAATTTTTGAATCTTTTAAATCCATGTGTTATTAATATGTTATGATTTCATATACTTGTCATCATGGATGACAGAGTTATCGTTTTGTCTTATAGACCAATTATCTAAATTGTCATCAACTGTTTAATCACATTTCTTTTTGCATTGTGTCATCTATCATCATTTGTTTTATAATTTTTGTATTTATCTTATGAAGCACGCTACGCGTGCTTCATTTCACTTCTTCATAGTTTTGTGATAGAGCTTGATGACAATTTTATGGGTTGATGATTGTTCAACTGTCATCAACTGTCATCTGTCATCTAGCTCCATCAGTGTGCTTTTTCTCATGCAAACAAATTAGGATTTAATATATTCATCCAATAGTTCAGCAATTTTTATTTATTGCAATGACCATGTGCACGGACATCCAAAATCCTTGTTCAAATCAATTCAAAAATGACAGTAATGCAATCTATATATGTGTAATAGTATTTTTTTGTAATCAAACTATTCAAGAACAAATGGAGAACTTCTGGATTCTGGGGTTTTGTTCATGCAAGATGTTCTGTTGTGTCCAGTGGACCCACATATACTGCATCTTGCGGGTCTTCTTGGTCCACACCTCCTCTTGCTGTGATTTGGGAACTCATCAATTGACGGTATTCTTTTCGTCTTAAGTTTCCCTGTTCGTGCCTCTAGCTTGGGAGGTAGGCATTGTATGTTCATGATCTCCTCTGGAATCATTTCTTCAGTTTGCCTAGGCACAGGATATATGGTCTCCTTGTAAGAATTGATCCAATTCTCAAATCTGTAATAGTCACTCACGAATCCTGTCACCTTCACCTTTGCTTTCTACATTGCCGCTATTCCATGTACACAAGGAATATGGTCTAGATCAAACACTCTGCAAGTGCAGCTTCTTTTCACCAAATCCACAACTTCATAGAAATCTCCTCCAATCACTTGGTATTGGAATCCATTCAATGCCTTCACTTCATATTTCTTGGACAGCTTATGTCTCTTCTGAAGTATTTCTTCAATGTTAGGTGGCACTACTTTCCTCAGGGTTTCTTCTGTTTTGTTGCGCCTTTCAACGAACCACCTTATCAGCATTTCTAAAACACACTCCAATAGGGCAACAACCTGAAATGACCTAGCCTCTAGTAGGACCTTATTAATGGTCTCTGAATTGTTTGTAGTCATTATGTTGTATCGGTCTCCTTTGCAGTGTGATCTTGCCCATTTCTCAAATTTGGAAATAACCAAGTAATCCCCCATTATCATGCATCCTTCAAGAATTTTGTCATCAAATAATACTTTCATACAAAACTGTCATCATGCATCCTTCAACACATTCTGAGCAATACACATTTAATGATTTTTTTTTTAATAATAATGTCATCAAATAATGTCCTCATTAATATTTTTAATATTTTTCAAACACTGTCATCCTTCCATGCTTTATCTTATTTTAGAATTATGTCATCAAAACATATTCACAACACATATTGTCATCCATATTCCAACTATTGCAAGCTGTCATCTTTTTTATATTTCTTATGAAGCGCGCTTCATTTCACTTACATCAAAAGTTTGTTATAAAGCAAAATCTATATCTTGTAGAATGTTATTGTATCAAAACTGTCATCATTTGTTTTATATGCCAAATTTTCCAGAATATAGTGTAATAATATTATCTAATATATTTCTATTTAATCATCATCATTATCTTTCATCAAGTCTTTCTCATTTGTTTGAATCCTCTTATTGGAGCTCCTAGTGCTATGAAGACATATTTGAAGCGATTTTCCTCATCAACTTCAAGCTTTGTGTATGTGCCTATGTTGACTTGTTTGATCATGTGGCAATAGATCGGCAACATTCCATCATTTTCTTCCGGTGTTCCTCTAATAAAATTTTGTGCCCATTCCTTTGCCTTCAAAGCCTTCCAATAGCTCACATCCATACAATGTTCTTTCCTCATGTCGTTCCGGATACTTTTAGGGTTCGGTCCAGTTTTCACCCCTTCATACCTATACACACAATAAAACGACCAAACTGTCATCTTGCAATATTAATGTGTTTGTATAAAACCATAACTTTTTGCATATTTTTTTGTTACCTTGTTTTTATCTGCTCTCCAACCATCTTGTATGTTGGCTTGCACTGGTTTTCACACCTAAAGTCAAAAGAGCATGTGTGTTCTTCTCTATACTTTCTTATCTCAAAGAAATGTGTGTCTTTCAATACCATTTCCCTCAGCCCCCAGTTGCAGTTCTCATCTGCACACTTGACAGTAAATAAATCAGGTGTTGACTTGTAGACTTTGTACACAAAGTTCTCCCGCATAGCGACTTTCTTAAGTGCAACTTTCAGCATCTCCTTTGAGTAAAAAATCTATCCAATATGGATGAACCCTATGTTGTCTTCATGACTAGGACTATCACCCTCCATAAGTTCTCCCCATTCAGTATTTTTGTCCCTTGATTCACAACTAATTACCTCACTCCCACCTTCCATCTCATAATCATTCTGAAATGGAACAAGGCTGTTTTTTTCACTCACTACCGTTGTTTTAGTTGTCTTCTTCTTCTTTCTCTCTGTCACATACAGTGGCTCACTCCATTGCACCTTCTCTGATTTGTTGATGTCAATGAAACACTTGAAGTCATCCTCCGTGTCCACAATATATGGTATCTGAATTTTCTGGAAAGGGTTCAAGTGCGACAACTCAATTTCATTTGCTTGTGTCTTCAAATTAAACCTTTGAATAATAGTATCCTTGGCACTGTCCAACCCTATGTTTATGTCGATTACAAATGCTTTTGAAACCAATGTCCCAACATAAGCATTCGAACCATCTTTCATCTTCCATTCTCCCCCCCCCCCCAACATACGGTTAAAATATTCATTTGTACCTGCATAGCACAAGTTATTGTGTTCATAACCATTCTGTCATCACTATACAATTCCTGAATTGTAATGAATCTAATTTTCAATCTGTCATCACACCTAATATTCTAAATCTAAGTTCCAAATCCTGTCATCAACTTCTTTACTTAAACAACAACACTGTCTTCGTATTATATCTGTCTTCATGTTTATAATTCATAGCATCATCCTATATTTCATCTCAATACTGTCATCCAACACACATCAACTATGAAATAATAAATCCAAATTTAACATTTAGCATATCATCAAATAAAAATTTATCATAATCATATTTCTCTTAAAAAATGTTATGTCATCAAAATTACATTATGTCTAACCATTGGTTTGTTATCTAAATCCATCTACATTCTGTCATCATTGTTCAATTACTGAATTATAATGAATCTAATTATCAATCTGTCATCACACTTAATAAATCTAAGTTCAAAATCCTGTCATCAACTTCTTTTCTTAAACAACAATATTGTCATCAAAATTACATTACCATTAGTTTGTCATCTAAATCCATCAACATTCTGTCATCACTGTTCAATTCCTTAATTTTAATGAATCTAATTATCAATCTGTTATCAAACTTAATATTCTAAATCTAATTTCATAATCCCGTCATCAACTTTCCAATCTTTTACTCTAATATTTTGTCCTCAAAAATATAATTCTGTCATCAAAATTATAGTATGTCTAATTATTATTTTGTCATCAAAAAAATAATTTTGTCCTGAATTGAAATGAATCTATTTATCAAACTGTCATCACAATTACAATTTTAAATCTAAGTTCAATATCATGTCATCAACTTTCCAAACCTAATCCAATATTTTGTCCTCAAAATTATAATTATGTACAACATCTTTGTTTATTCAACGTTTTCTCATTCAACTTTCTATATCTAATCAGTATTCCATATGAGCAATATATTGTCATCAGGATCAACATTCATCATTATCATTCTATATTCATCAACACTCTGTCATCCAGTTTACATTATTTTATTCAATCATTGTTCTTCATCTTATTCGTCCATCAAAATCCTTTTTTTAACAACATTTTGTCATTAGAAATACAGAAAGTCTTTAAAATCACTGTTTATTTAATTATTTCGTGTGTTTGAGCATTCACATTCATGGAATTATATGATGACAGATTGAATCTTACCTCGAATTCGAATTTGCAGCAGGAAGTTTCTTATATCGCGACGACAGATTGATGCTTTGTTAGTTTGATGAAGTCAAACCTTGAATTTCATCCCAGAAGCTACCCCGAGAGAGTTCCTATGAAGCGCGCGAAGCATGCTTCATTAATCTTAACAGAAAAGTCGATGCGAGCCACCAAATCCAGTCGATGGGAGCCAGATGAGGCGTGGCTTCGAGTTTTCTGGTGGAGGCGCTTCGCTGCGAGTCGGAGGATTTGACAGAACCGGGAAGGAACGAGCTTTTTCGCTCCGAATGAAGAGGAAGGAGGAGGACGACAACACCGGGAAGGAGGATGAAGAAAATCAGTGTGAAGAAGGAGTAGGAAGAAAATCGGCGTGAAGGAGAGGAAGATGGAGGAAGAAGGAAAACGGCAGGGAAGGAGAGGAAGGAGAAGAGAGGAGCGCGTGTAACAGAATAGAAAAGGGAAGGGTTAGTTTACCTTCCTTGTATAGCTGGAAATAATGAGGGGAATGTCTTAGATATATACAATAAATAGGTTTTTTTTCACATCCCCGTTAATTACGGAAGCCCTAGGCGCTCTCTCTGCAGTCAAACTTGCAATAAATTAAATTATAAGAATATTATTATAGAAGGAGATAATCTCACAGTTATAAATTCCATTAAAAATATTCGGAAAATTCCGTGGGAAATTCGAAAATATTATCATAGATATCCATAGCATTTTTGAATTTGTTCGATAATGTTAAAGGTATTCACTACTTCAGGGAAACAAATAAACCTGTTGACTTTATAACGAAACCTAATGTCAGCATACACTCTCTAAAAACTGTCTTGACCTGTAATCAGGACAACATATACTAAAACAAAGTGTTGTTTTGAGACATGTCCCTCCTACGTTCAATTAATCTATGTGTCGGTCTCTGAACTATGTCACTAATAAAGACATCTGATACGTCATCATGATTTAAAAGAAATCCAAAAAAGTGTCACATAATTACAAAACTTGAAAAGCAAGTCTTAATTTGATCAATTGGTTATCTTTCCTAAAAACTTTATCTACTTTGTCTATCTAAATATAATTTAATACAGTTATTAATTATGCCAACAATATATGGAAAGTACCTTGAGAAATTAGAAATATAATCAAGGATTCCATGAACTTATTACCTAATCTCCCAAATATACAAATTTCGCACTACTTTAGAGAAGCTAATAAAGCTGTGGATTTTTTAGCGCAACCCGATATTAACGCCCCTTACGTTAAGATCATTCTTAATTGTAATGAAGATCGTTTGTTATCTGATGACTATATCAGAATTATTCGGCCTACTCTCCTAGACTCTAGCCTATTTCCCTTATACAAGCCTTTCTTCCGGATCATCGCTTCTGATGGTCAGGGACTATCATCATCTGTCGGGTGATGCCCCGTGTCTTGCCTGCATCAAAAAATAAAGAAAAAAAAGTGTATTTTCATCTTTTATAATATTATATATTTTCTTTGATATATATATATATATATATAGAGAGAGAGAGAGAGAGAGAGAGGTTCCAGTATAACGGATTTTGTGGTGTAACAAGGGGATTGACTAGAAGCGTTGGATTGGATTAAATCAATGGCTAGGATTAATGATGGAAAAAAAATTGAAAAAGAGAGAGAGAGAGAGAGAGAATGACGGTTAAACAAGAGAGATAGATAGAATGACGATTTTATTTTTCTCCATTGCAGCCTGAATCCAAATTCACAACATTAACGCTCTTGGTCTTCTCCCAGATCTTCATTCTTCTTGAAGTCCTTAATTCTTTTTCCATTGACGCATGAATTTACAATGTCTACGGATGAAGTTGATCGTAAAGGTTAGTTCTTGATAATTAGGGTTTCTTAATATTCAGTTTTGGTTACTATGTTGTTCGACGAATTCTCCAAAAATCAATGGCTTATGCTGCGCAAGAAATATTCGATTTTGATTAATCGATATTCATGTTTACAATACAGTTTGTGTATTCGTATTCTAATGTGAGATATTCATCTTCTCCGTATTTGTGTTCTAATAGTGATATATTAGGTTTTAGGGTTTCCATTACGAAACAAGACGATATTCTGATGTTCAACTTTGTTATTCGTGTTCGACTGTAGAATATTCAGTTATATGGGTTCCATTATGAATGTAATTAATGAAAACACAAAGAAGATGATGTTCTGATGTTCATCTTTGTTATTCGTGGTCTACCTGTGATATATTAGGTTCTAGGGTTTTCATTCCGAAAGACTTTTATTCCAATATTAAGAAGACGATATTCTGATGTTCATCTTTGTTATTCGTGTTCGACTGTAGAATATTCAGTTATATGAGTTCCATTATGAAAGTAATTCATGAAAACATAAAGAAGACGATATTCTGATGTTCATCTTTCTTATTCGTGGTCTACCTGTGATATATTAGGTTCTAGGGTTTTCATTCCCAAAGACTTTTATTCCAATATTAAGAATACGATATTCTGATGTTAGTCTTTGTTATTCGTGTTCTACTGTTGAATATTCTGTTATAGTGGTTCCATTATGAAAGTAATTAATGAAAAACATAAAGAAGACGATATTCTAATGTTAGTCTTTGTTATTCGTGTTCAACTGTTCAATATTCAATTATAGGGGTTCCATTATAAAATTAATGAATGAATTACGTAAAGAAGACGATATTCTGATGTTCAACTTTGTTATTCGTGGTCTACTGTTGAATATTCAGTTATAAGTGTTCTACTTTTTTCCCAGGTAAAAAAGTGGTCGATGAATGGTCAAGTGATGATATGGTGACTGAAAATTCAGGAGATGATATGGAGGTTTGCGAAACTGGAATAACAGACGTTGATGAAGAGGAAGAAGCTGAATTCGATTATGGAACCGATTGTATTGTTCATCTCGATAACCGTAATTCAAAGTGTTGGATACCTAGGTTTCCAAGTCAAGAAAAACCCTTTATGGGGAGAAAATTTAAGTCCCTAATAGAAGATGAGGAATTGCCTTTACAAATATTCCTAAACCAGAGCGCTGCTTGATTGCGGGAAACTCTTCAGTGGCATTCTTCCTACGAACCTTACTTTTGTTCTCATCGTCTTCTTTGAAGTCTTCCCTTGTCCATAGCTTTGATTTGCCCTTGTATTTAGTGTTGGATGGCATTTCCGGTTCTTTGGATGTTGAAGCCCTTGCTGGTTCTTTCCGAATAGGCTGTCTTTGGTCTTGAAGATTTCGTCGTTTCAGCCTAACTATAAAGGGTTCATCATCATCATCAAAATTTACACCGTCTACCGCAGAAACCGCGTTAATACAAAATTGAAAAAACAGATCATAATCAGTCAAGCGCATTATATAACATAGATGAATATGATGTAAAAGAAAGTGAATACTATCATAATTACTGAAGACACATATAAAATCCCTATTTTGACTGAATTTTATAATGGAATATGGTTCATGAAAGCAATTACCATTCTCATGTTGGTTGGTAGTTTCTGTTTCTGGGTTACGAATGGGATTGCTATCCACAGCAACTCTAGACGGGGTTTCCGAGCCATAAACAACTAAGTCAGTTGATGTGGTTGTCTCCTCTGTTCTGCGTAAATCACTTGTTTTAACCAGATTCTTATGCTTGGTTGCAATCTTCTTTGGTGAGATCTTGAGTTTCCTGAAATTACATTAATAATGTTCAGTGGTCTGCGTACATCTAAAGCATATTACTGTATAAAAAAAAATCTCTAATTTTCAACATAGGTAAAATATAGACATAAAAAGATCAAAATTTAACATTCAAAGCAATCAAACCAAAATACTGTAATCATGCACAAAGCAAACTATATCATCAGAAGAGAGATTCATCAAACAGACGAACTATATCAGCTCATCAAGAAAATATATACATCTTAAGAGCACCACAAACATACAGTAGCACAAATTAATCTAAAACAAGAGATCAAATTCTACTTCAGCGTATAGTAGCATGCAGTAACAAACATACAGTAGCACACAAAAAACATACATTAACAAAAAACATTCAGTAGCACACAACTTAAGGATCAAATTCCACTTCAACAAACACAAAATTGCTCATGTAACTATATCATGCACAAAGCAAACTACTACTGTCCATTGCAAAGCAAATGTAATACCAAGTTCAACTATCTTGTACCAAATTCAATACCCTCGCATATTCTATAACCAAAAACTAAAAATAAGAAAGAAGAGTGAACTTTGTTGTGCAAAATTTTATGCTTTTGTTTCCACTATTTCTGTAATGCAGATTGGACTCTTTTTCCGCCTCACTTTCTGGGAATATTCATGGGATGTTATGGAGCCATTTGCATTCTTCACCACAGCTACTGGCCTAAAAATAAGCTATGCCTACTTTCTATTTACTTCTAGAGATCTTACTTTCAACTTTTCATGAGGAGACTCTTTTTATCTAGACATAATTTTGAAGAATTCGTTACTTCTTGGAGGAGCCACCTTTCAAATCCACCTAAGTTTGAAAAGTCGAAGGTCCAGGTAAATGCATTAACATGTACAAGGCTACAAGCTCTAAATTCCACAACTTTCATAATTATTACAGAAGTCTCAGTAAACTGGCTATATACATGCAATTCCATAGCACTCAAACCAAAAACTTCATTTCACATCGTATCATAATTTCATATGTAACAAGCTATGTTTCTATCCTACTCCGACAAGATGTTCATATAGCCTAATCCTAAAATAGTACAACAACTCCTAGATTAGTCTTAGCCAAATCAGATAAAATGTTTTTCTTAATGTTTCTGGAGACCATTTTAGTATATAAGTGAAAGCGTGTGCATCATTTTCAAAACAAGGGTGACTAAGACTGCATTATCTTTCCTCGTGTAACAAGGCGTTAGACAGGCCTTTTTCAACACATCCAGTTTGAGAAAAAATTAGGGTTTCTGCAAAGAAAAAATTTAGCGGCCTAGATGGTGAAATTGAAACGCAAATTTAGCGGCCTAGATGATGGATAGCCAAAATTAGGGTTTCTGCAGAGAAAAAATTGAAATCAAATGGTAAACTTACATCCTTGAAGGTTGAATGGAGGAAGGCGATTTCAAGTTGGGCTGAAAAAAATCATTGGCGTAATCGTCGGCTCCGATGAGGATCTGCTGAAACGAGTCTTCGACCGCTCCGACTTCCACTTCCGATGAAGAATCCACTACGCGAGAGAGGGGAGTTCGAGAGGGCGAGAGATATGGCGAGAGAGAGATGGTGAGAGATATGGCGAGAGAGAGATTGAGAATCGGGAGAGATGGTGAGAGATATGGAGACCGAGAAGATGAAGGGTGAGAAGATTTTGGGGGAGATGGTTTTGGGGAGAGACTGAGAAGACGATATTCGGGATTTGCTTTTAGGAAATAATTTTGGATTTTGTTTTTTAAAATCCCAGCAATTTCGGTAAAAGAAGGGATCCCCTGTGTGCAGCTCTATGTACCATCCGAGGTTAATTCTAGGCCATAGATTTAGAGAAGATCCAACTACTTAATTAACATATACTATATAATTATATCATTAAAATATTAATCTCGTGCATGACACGGGAACACACGCTAGTGACACCTAATTAACAATTAAGGCTTAAGAAATCTCTGTGTAACTACTAAAGTAAAACATTATACTCATCAATAAGCTATGTCACATCATTTACTCATCAATAGACTATGTCACGCTATTATTTAATACATGTCATTGTTTTCAAAAATGAAAAATGAAATATATATGTTTAAAGATAATTAACATAATTTTGATGATACGATTTTCTTATTTGAACACAAATAAATTAAAAAATATATATATATATAAAGATCATTATCCTAAATCTATTGATATTATTTCCTTATTTAAGTGCATATCATTATAAATCAATAGAAATTCTTTTTACTTATATATTATTGATTTAAAATTAATTAAAATAAATATAATTATATAGAGTCAAGTTCTGGTGAGGAGCATCCTTACAGTAAATAGTAGGGAGCTATTTAGAGCGTTAGATTAGTGAAATTCTACGGTAGAAAAAAACGTTAAAATTAACAATAGATAAGTTTTTTAAATGAACAAGTTTATAAAAGGTAATAAAAAAATATGGAAAAAAATTATTATACGTTTTTCCTTAAATCTCTCTAGCTCTCCTTGTTTGACTCATTTAATTATTTCATAATCTTCCATTGTCTTCTCCTCTTCTAGTCTCCATCGTTTACAGCCTCTTTTCCATCGTCTTCTTGCTTCTCTTCTTCCATCGTCTTCGAATTGTTCAAGCTCTCTCTTTTTCGAATTGTTCAAGCGCTTTTAACATCGTCTTCTCACTGCTCAGTTGTTCATTTGAACAATTTCTCAATTATTCATTTGTTCAGATGAACAATTGTTCGTTTGTTCAGATGAACAATTGTTCGTTTGTTCAGATGAACAATTGTTCGTTTGTTCAGATGAACAATTGTTCGTTTGTTCAGATGAACAATTGCTCGTTTGTTCAAGAGAAAATATATTTGTTTGTTCAGATGAAAAATTGTTCGTTTGTTCAGATGAACAATTGTTCATTTGTTCAGATGTACAAAATTTTCCACAATATCTTCAGCCCAAAAAATCTTAGAGCATAAGCACCAGTATGAATTGATGTTTTGGAAGCCAAGGAAAAAATTAAACACTGAACAGTGAATCAAGATTGGTATAGTGGAAAAAAAAAAAACGAACTTTCAATATGTTCACCAATGTTTTTTTAGAAATCTTGAATACCAAGATTTAAAATGGAGAACACTTGTTCATAATAGAGAGGTTATAGAAAAACTATAACAGAGAAATATGGAAGCGTAAATCAAGGAATTGAGGGAATATGTGATTTTAAAATTTATTTACTTTTTCTTAATTAGATTTAATAATGATGGTTGGATGAATTTGATCTAAAGGTCAATATTATTCCTCACTATTTACCCTAAGAGAGATATGCACTTGATCTCACTTCTTATTATATAATGCATAATTTTATTTATATTAATGTTATTTTTATGTGTTTATAAATTATATACATAGTTATAAAATAATTGTGTAAATTCCGTGTATAGCGCGGGAATAAAGCTAGTGATATGTAAAAACTTTATTTTTTGCACTTTTCGATTTGAGTTGGAGCCCATTTCATGGATACAATGCAATCATGATAGACGTTAGAGATTGAAGTCGGTAAAGTTTTTTTTTTTTTTTGAGCAGAAAACATTTGCCATTGCTTAAATGAAATCATCATCCAACAAAGTTGATAGAACAGTAGAAAAAGCAGAATGAAAAGAACAACAAAGCTCAACATGAGGTCTAATACTTGCAAGAAAATGGACAAGCTTGTTTCCATCCCTTCGAACATGGCTCCAATGGCAGACTTCAAAAATCTTTTGCAGCTTATGAATTTCTGACAGCACCCAACCGTACGCACCTTTCCACGGGCAGCGGCGACGTAACTTTGAGATGACAGCGAGAGAGTCAGATTCCACCACGATCCTTGTAACTCCCTTTGCTACACAACACTGCATTCCCCATAATATAGCTTCGGCTTCCAGTAATTCCACCTCTGTTGAAGACGACGCCTTTGAGCCCATAAAGACACCTTCCCCGTTCTCATTACGGACAATGAATCCCATTCCCCCTCCCTCAATGCCCGCGGCTGCATCACAGTTCATCTTGACCAACCCCCTGTTCGGCCTCACCCATCTAGCTTGGATCGTTGGCGTTGGAATATTAAGTTTGGACTTCATCCTGGACGACTGGAACTCAGTTAACGTCGTGCGGCAGTCGGCAACCATAGTTTCCGGTGGAGTGATCTTCCCTTCAAAAATTCTACTATTCTTGGCATTCCACACTCCACTGCATACCATTGCCCAGAGATCCAGCTCAGTTGGTGTTTTCATGCTGACAAATCTGAAAAGCAAGTTTGCCTTAGTCGGAAGTACATTGCGAGAGGCTCTCCATATAAAAGAACGAATTCGTGGTGGGACGTTCAAATTCCACACTTTCTTCCATATTTGTTCAACCGGTGTTGTGGTGGAGGTGGCCATACCACCAGCTTGTTCATCCAGTTCCTTTTGCAACAGTAGTTGGTAGGCTGATCTGACAAAGTAGCAACCATCCCTGGAGTAGTGCCACACAATCTCATGGGCTTTAGAGGCAGTAGTCAATTTCATGTTTAAAATAATATCAGCATCACATGGTTGGAAAGTTGATCTGACAAGAGTTGTTCTCCAAACAGCATTGTTCCAGTCAATATAGTCCTACAACCTAATACTTGTAGCAGGGGAAGCAGTACGTATAGCTTTAAAGCTATTAGGCCTAGGAATCCGTCTATCCTCCCAAATATCAATGTTATAGCCATTTCCCACACTCCATAGTAATCCCTGTTTCAAAGCCTCCCTGCCAAAAATAATGCTTCTCCAAGTATAACTAGGAGAGTAGCCAATAGGAGCCTCCAAGAAACTAGTATGAGGGAAGTACCTAGCCTTGAGAAGTCTGGATAATAACGAAGAGGGGTCTTGGATAATCCTCCACCCTTGTTTGGCAAGCATTGCTTGATTAAAGTTTGTCATGTCTCTGAATCCCAGTCCACCCAGCTTCTTTGGTAAGCACATCCTCTTCCATCTAAGCTAATGCATCTTTGGAGACCCATTAGAATTACCCCACCAATAGTTGCGCATCATCTGCTCAATCTCCCCACACACACCACTAGGAAGTCACTGCCTTTATCAAAACTTCCTTCTCTGCTTGTGACACACTCTTAGAATTCCAGCCACTAACCTTCTTCATGATTCTCTCTTTAACTTGGCCAAAAATCACTTTCTTTGACCTCCCCACCATTGTTGGAAGACCCAAATACTTCTCATGCTTCTCAACTTCATGGACGTCAAAAATGGCTTGTATGGAAGCCTTCATATCATCTTCCACATTCTTACAAAAAGATAGTTCTGACTTAGAGAAATTAACCTGTTGACCCGAAGCAGATACATGGAGGATATTAGCAATTTCCAAGCTCTGTTGACAGGTGGCTCTAGCAAACAGAATACTATCATCAGAAAAGAATAAGTGGGAAACAAAAGGGGCAGATCCAGCAATCCGAATCCCATGAAGTCGTCCCTGTGATTCACTAAACCGTAGCAAACTGGAGAATCCTTCAGCACATAGGAGAAACAAGAAGGGGGACAAAGGGTCGACTTGGCGTAAACCCCTCGTCGGTTGGAAGACGGCTGTAGGACGTCCATTGATCAAAGTGGAAAACGTCACAGAAGATACACATCTCATGATCAAAGCAATCCACCTCTCATCAAAGCCCAACTTTCTCATACAATGTTCCAAGAAAGACCATTCAACCCTATCGTAAGCTTTGGCCATATCCAATTTTAAGGCCATGTAACCTTTCTTCCCCTTCGTCTTCTTCTTCATATAATGGAAGAGTTCAAACGTAGCAAGGATGCTATCTGTTATGAGTCTCCCGGGGACAAAAGCACTCTGACTCTCCGCCACCAACTTATGTAAACATTGTTTCAGCCTATTCGAGAGAACCTTAGAGATGATCTTGTATAGCACATTACAAAGACTTATTGGTCTAAGATCCTTCATTCTGCAAGGCTCAGTGTCTTTTGGGATGAGGAAAATAAATGTGTGATTCAGCCGAGGAGGGAACTCGGCACCATTAAGAATCGAGAGCATAGTTTTCGTAACGTCCTCTCCAACAATGCCCCAAAACTTCTGAAAGAAAACAGCAGACATACCATCGGGTCCATGAGCTTTTGTGGGGTGCATAGAAAACAAAGTCGTCTTAATCTCATCGGCCTCAAAAGGCGCCATAAGCTCCGAATTATCCTCAGCCGTCAGGAGGGGTGCCATTCCAAGCGAGGTTGTTGCTGCTTCCGCTCTGATATCCGATGAAAACAAATTCTGAAAATACTTCAGCGCCACATTAGCTTTTCCATCAAAAGACCTCCACTCCATGCCATCGTCATCTATAAGCTTCTTGATGGCATTTCTCTTCTGTCGACCCGAGGCCTTTTGGTGAAAGAATGAGGTATTTTGATCTCCCCACTTAAACTCCATGGCCCGCGATCTCTGTAACCACATTGCTTCTTCTCTTCTCATTAGCTTACTCTCTCGAGCTTCTAACTCTCTCCTAATAAAAACAGTATCTCCCGTCATTCCTTGCAAGCCGAGGATGCGTAACTCCTCCCTTACAAGCCTGAGCTCCCGATTAACGTTTCCGAACACAGAATAATCCCACTCTTTCAGATCAGATGCGCAGCGAGAAACCTTGCCTAACAATTAGCAGCAATGAGAACCTCAATCCCGTCATTCCTTGCAAGCCGAGGGAAGGTAAAGTCTGCAGAAGTAATGAGAACCTCAATCCGTGATTTGGTGTCTTAGCTTTTGGAGCTTTAAGTTCAGAGATGTAACATTGCATTTAGAGTTCCATGTGTTTTGGCTTTCTGATGCAAATCTTTGTAGTACAATATGTTTAGAATAGTTTCTTTTTCAACTGTTGCTTTGCTATTGTATATCTATGCTCCTCATCTGGTAATGGAACTATTGCACTTTCCTTGTAGCGTTTGTTTATCTTTGTTCTTGGCTATAAAATTATACTCGGGCCGGGTGATTAATTATTATGACTCTTGAGTTTGTTGATGATAATTAAACATTTACATGCCAAGTAATCTTGAGTTGTGATTGTTTTTTTTTTGGAATTTGGGAAGTCAAAGTTGGAGCAAGTTGAATTGGATTTTGGGTAAGGCCATTTGAAATCGGCTGTACTCCCCTAAATGCTCTATGATCACTTGGTTTGCCCTGCACAACAAGCTTCAAACTAAGACCATAGTTGCTAGATGGACCAACCTCCCTACGGTGTTGTGTAGTTTGTGCAACTTAGAAGATGAATCATGCTCTCACTTCTTCAATAATTGCTCCTTCTCTTAGTTCGTTCTAGGACATTCTCGATTGGCTCCATATCGCTCATCGTGAGAACAATATTCACAACTGGTTCGAGTGGATCTTCCATTCTTGAAGCAAGAATCAGGACTTTTTCAACATTGTGGGTGCTGCTTTTTCTTCGTTTATTTACTTCATTTGGCAGGTTTGTAATGAGACCATCTTCAATGGTAATGCTCCATGTGCTAGATCTTGTTCTCCGTTGATTATTGCCCATGTAAGAAATTGTATTAGTGCTCATAGGTTGAATCTTTTACTCCCTTGAAGTGGAGTTTTGGGTATGAGCACTTAGTTTTGGCTTGTTGCTCCTCTTGCAATCCTTTTTTTCTTTGAATACACTTACCATAAAATTTAAAAAAAAAACACAAATTACCGTCATCAACACAAACTACAGTCATCAACACATAATACTGTCATCAACACATATTACATGTCATCAATAAAAATTATTATCATCAACACAAAAAGTTAGTAACACATAAAATAGAAAATACAAATAAAAGTGCAAAAAATATTACTTACCCCGATTTCCAAGTGAAGGATCTAACTAAGAATCGGACTACTTCTCTAGTTATGAGGGCCCTTTTAATTAATCTACGGATATGGATAGTGTAGGCCCCGTGGATATCACGGGATTAATATTTATAAAATGCTTATAATTTTTATACTAACATTGCTAAAATAATAAATAAGTTATAGTTATATTTGTGAAAGAAAAATAATAATAAAAATGTTAATATATGTTTTCATTGTAAAATATATGTATGTAAAAACAAAGTGAAAAACACTGAATGATCAACCTCCAATATAAAATATACACTAACTTATCGTATAGTCAATCAAAACTCAATTAGATAGTCTTATCTAAGCATAAAATAAGACCATCCTATCAACAAAATAATATTGTAAACATAATCGTTCTACATCATACTCTTTGAAGCTTGAACTTTTAAGTTCAATGATCAATTTTTCTAACCTAGGGCATAGGATACACATACTTAAATAAGAAACTAACCCTATAAGTAAATGGATAAACCCATTACAAAAAATACACTAAAATGACAACACATAATCACTAAAATATGGTAACACTAAATATGGTAACACCTATTTATATATTTCTAAAATAACGTCTTGTTTAAAGGGGTGAAAGTTAGAAATGACCAAAGCTTATTGTATGTTCCTCCTAAACATGGTTTGTAAATGATCAAAGCTTTTGAATATGTGACTTGATTTACATATTTGTAGGAGATCGAGGAGGTGGAAGATTGTGGAAAAATGAACTTTTTATTTAAAAATTGGTTGTTTATAGGCGCACCCCTTAAATTTATAGTGCACCTAGTTGAGGACAAATTCATTTTTTTTGTCCTCAACGGAGTAGAGGACAAAATAATCGGATATTAGATTTGTCCTCAACCTTATGAAGGACAAATGTAAGGGTTCATTTTGGTTCAACATAACCAAATATCATATAGTTTTCGAATAATTTATTGTGCGTTATAACGTGGAGGACAAAAATCGGATATTTTTGAATACTTTTTTCCTCACCCTGGTTGAGGACAAATACTAGGGTGTGCGAATAAAATACCGGGGTGCGCGAATCATTTGCGTACAAATTTGAGTAATTAATTATTTTGTTTTTTGTTTTTTAAAAAGGATGATGTGGCGCTGAGATGACACAATCTTTGAAAGAACGGTTACAAAAACTCTCAAAGAAAAAAAACTTCTCCTCTTGTTCTTGTATACTTGATTCATGAATTCGGGGGGCTATCATCGACTTGTTTGTCGATGATACGCCCCAAATCTATAAGTTTGTTTCTAGTTAGTATTAAGTCGTTTTTATAGTCTCTCCTTATATGAGATGTTTCAGTTCCCTCTAATGGTGGGTGATTTTCAGTCCCCTTATATGGGTGGTAGTTTGGAGTCCTATATTGGAAGAGATGCAAACACTGGATTACAACGGATGTCAGTTTCTCTTATTCTATCTGGTGAATCATATTATTTTCCTCTTAAAGACTATGGTAAATTGATAGACCCCTTCGTAGATGGCTGCATATGGAGACAGCGAAGATTAAAACGAAGGCATGCAGAAGTGTTTAATCTAGTTCACAAGATTCCTGATTTTTCTGAAGAAGATTGTTATATGATTTCGTTAGGTTTGAAATTATTGTATTTACATATCTATTGTAATATTATAAACTCTTATTATAAATAAAATTATACTTATTTGCTTTTAAAAAAAAAAAGATGACACAATCTTTTGTGAAGACATGACTTATCTCTTATATTATACTTAGGTTGATCTCGAAGATCAACGAAGAAGATAACCTATATTAATCTTGTTATGGCCATCCACTTCCATTGTGGGTTCTACTTGACATTAGTGATCTATGACATATATATGTTCATTTCCAATGAAGTCTCCATTTCAAGTAGTAAACTACAAAGTGCACATCTTTAATTAGTGGCTTTCCTATTCGTTATTCACTCACTCTCATGAGTGATTAAAGAAAAGCTTAATCCTCCAGAAGAAGCTAATGTGTCTAAGCCTTTTTTTCTTACTTAATTACAATAAGGGTGATGATGAATGCCATTTGTGTCTATGAAGATACATGATCATCATAGTATAAAAGCATGTCAAATGGGCAAGTCCTTGCACAATTCAACATTAGATTTAAAATTGTTGAGAAGCATATGATGGCTCCAAGTTATCTCCATTGGCTTATCATCATGCTAGTTTGCACTCATCTTGTCACATCCTCGTCAACTCCATTATCAAGTAAAAACAAATCCCTTGCATTTCTCTTCTTGTTAACCTATCCTTGTGTTTGATTCTTCTCATATGATTTTCTTTCTCGTTGGAGGGACAAGACACCAGGCTTTAGCTAATAATATCGACATGTACACGGTAAGTATGTCTAGCCTTCAAGGTTAAGGAATTATATCGATTTCCATGGTATAAATTTATGACAAACATTCTTTTGTTTTCGATCATCTGGTTCTCAATATATTAAAGCAGAAAAAAGTGGAAGAGGTGAATGAGATTCAACATGAACTCATGGAGAGGAGGATGGAAATTGAGTTAGAAGATTATCCACCAACAGGAGCCAATCACCATTCCCCACCAGGTTTCTAATTTCGATAAGATTCTACTTAGCTAGATTAAGACTAGCTAGTAGTCTGCAACTAAGGATCAAACTATATACGAGTATTTATGTAATGCTACCGAATTAGCTACACTGGTTGAAACAATGTAACATATATCCACCAACATTACCTTTATTATAATGTGTTGGTGTAATAAGAACCTCTATTTACTAATTGATTTTAGTGTTGGAAATTAATCCCTTAAGAACTTAAAACGCCAAGATCAATCATGTTAGAATTACTAAAAACATCATTCAAACATACCTGGATACATGACGGTTCTTTATGCGGAACTACGAACGAGAATCGTAGGTACATCATCTTCCTCAATCAAATCACCTTAGAGCTTTAGGGTTTTGCCTCTCTCTGATGGGAAGAGAATGTAGAGGCTACTATTACATTTGATGTCTTGGGGACCATAACCTAATTATCTTTATATATCTGACCTAATAGAATCTCATTAAGCCTATTGGGCCAAATCCGGTATCCACCCATTGGGCTCATACCGTTTATAAGAAGTCTAAGACTTTTCTTAATTGAATCACTTAATTAAGCCATCTAATAATTAGCCATATAATATGATTGTCTTATAATATGTAATCCCACATAATATCATTAGATTAAATTAATTAATCTAACAATCTCCCAAAGTCTTTATGTGTACACGTCTTGGCTAACTTTATAGACTTCCTCTTTATTTCAATCTGGTTCATCTTATATATCAATATGAGATTACGACGATATTAGAAACAATACATAGTAACTAAACCTTCCGTGTTCACCACACCAGTATATTAAATGACATAGATCAAGTATGGATGTGTGACATGGAAATTACATGCAATCTGATCCCAAAACATATCTATTTCCAACTGGTCCTACTTTATTTGGAGATCAAACCAAAATATTAAGCTCAATGATCTTAATCCTGACACAAGTCATTAACCTTTATTATACATAACTAAACATAGAACATATAACAAACTCCCACTAAAATAATATATCATAAAAATGCCAAAAACACAAATATAAGTGCAACGCTCATAAATAACATTAGAAGACAATACCATAGCTGATACATTGATATCATTGAGCATGTCCTTATTTGTTCTATATATAAAATCTTGACTATCCTGAACCTTTCTTTCAAACAAAATCTCAATGTTAATGTATATCTCCATAAGAGAACAACACTAATACTTTATTTTCACAAAATAACTTTAGCGGGCTCTTGATGCAATGTATGCAACCCAATGACAAAATTACTACAAACCATAGTATAAGTAGCTATAAGTGTTTGAATGACACTTTTCCATAATATAGCTATTCAAGACAACATGAAAACTATATTATTAAATGAATCATCTATGATAATGTTTACCAATGAAATCAACATTTAATTAATGATCTCCAAAATGTCTGATTTCCTATAGGTTGGAATGAAATCTATCATTCCCTACAAAAGTTGCATGACCCTTTGATTACTTTCCAAAGAGGTCCCTTAAGTACATGCATAAACCTCTAGTTAAGTACACTATAACTGGATGTGCACATAATAAAAGAAACATTAGACTCTTCCAAGACAATATGGAAGAAGTCTTCTATTTCATGAATTGATTGATTTTCTTTAAGACGTCAGGTCAAAGAAAACTGAAATTACCAACATTCTTTATTGTCGAATATGCTTTATTGATATGACCATTTCATGACAACTTGATGATACCATGAGAATAAACTCATAGTATCTTTATGCATAAAACAAAGGACACATTACCAAGTTTTTCATCTCAAAATTTCTAATGAGATATATCTTGGTTTTATATTATAAGCCAATATCATTACAAGACAACGACATATCATAAACATATAATACTGAAAAAAAACTTTGCTCCCACTGAATTGTGACACACACAATCTTCAAGCTTATTTACCTCAAACCAAAAGAGATAAGCACTTCGATGAATTTCGCGAGTCCAATATCTTGAAGTCAGCTTGAAACCATATATGGATTTCTTTAGTTTATGAACATTCATAGATTTTTAATCTATAAACCATATAAACAAATACTTCTAATAAGGAGCATTGTCTTTAGATCCATATCATGTAGCTCTATATCAACATGAGTTACAAGTGTTATTCATATTCTTAAAGTTTCTTTATGAAACTACAGTAACTAACCTCCTTAAAGTCAATGCCTCTTTCTGAATAAATTATGTAGACAGCCTTAATATCTATCAATGTTGCCTTAAATCTTTAATTAATTAACTTGATGACAACTCGAATAGATTCCAAATGTTATCGACTTCTTCGGATTTCATCTTATCTTAATGGAATTGATCCAATTCTCCAAAACTAGAATTTTGAACAACCTCATGAAGATTTATTCTCTGTTATTCCTCCGGGATCTTGTTCTTCCGTATAGTATGTGAATAGATAATCTAGAATCACACACACAAGATCATTTAGTTTTAGAAAATATAAACAGGGAAAATCTGGATCTGTATATCTTCTTTTCTTTATTGGATCTCTATGGTTAGACTTCTTGAGGTTGTTGAGTTTGGTATATGGGAGGAACTTTAATGTTGTCGCATTCTATAGCAATAATAAAGACAACTTAGACAAAATTGTCAAACAAGAACTCACTTATTGATTTCAAGCATGACGTTCCTCAATCCTTCCCCGCCAAACTCTACATCCTCAGAAAGTCAACATTTCCCAATCCAAACAAATGATCGGAATACTAGAATCACAAAACTTTAGTTTTACAAAGACACACCAATATATGTGGTATCACTTGAACCACATTAAGTGTTTCTAGGTAATGATTTCCTTGAGAGCATATTAAAATAAGGAAGTATGCATTTCTTTATGTATCATGATAGATATTTAGCACAATCCTTTCCTATATCCAAAACCTTCTAAAAATGAAGCAAACCTTTTAACCTTATTTTGCTTCCTTTATTTTGAACCTTCAATAATAGACTTTATTTTGGTAACCTTAGTTTTCTTTAATTAACCCTTTCTTTAGAGGTAACCTTAGGAGGCTTTATGTATCTTTGCCTTCATCTTATGGCAAAACATTCTTTAATCTCGATCAAAACCTTTATGAGACTTCAATCTCTTCTTTACCTCTAAAATGTATCTGAATGGTGTTAAGTTTGATCATATAACCTACACAATTAGAACGTTTTCACATCTCATTATCCTTCTTTCTTTCGAAATATTGGAATCTCAAGGAGAAGAGTTAGCTCTATCCTTAATGCAATGTTAAGATATACACACCCAAAAACAATGGACCTTATCTTTCAATCTCTTATAGTTGGAATACTCAATGATTGAAAGTCAACTTAAATTTGCAGATACACCCACAAGAATTACTAAATTGAGAGTAATATAGTCAATAACTTTAATTGTAAACCAAACCAATGAAGTGGAACTTTAAAGAAATTGTACAAAATCTCATCTCAAGATATCAAGTGCAACATTAATATCAAGTTTTTGGACATTAACATCAATTGCTAGTGATCTCTTGATGTAATGATCAAACATTGACAATAATTCATATTAAATAACAAATCGATCTTTGGACCAATTTACTATTCATATGCATATCCTTATAATTGTCACATGTTCACTTTTACACTTACATGTGAAACCCGTCCAAGTACTAAACTACCTTTGGGTTGATTAATACTTGCATGGATATACATACACGTTACATTTAACATACCTTATGGACAACTGCAACAAGAGAGGTCACTTTGGCGATGTCAGGTACTAGTTCTCTCACTTAAATGTTAAACTTGTACAATGCAATATTTATATTTTCATGAAACCAAAGTAATTATATACTTGTATACAAAACGTATATCAGAAGCCTAATGTACAAGGATATAATACAAAACTTTCGCAGTTCAAAACCTTAGAAAATTAAATTTTCAATATCCTTAATACAATTCAAATACTAAATATGAGCATGTCGCCCATCAAATGAAAAGTATAAAAGAAAATTGAACTAACCTTTGCGAAACACATCACTGTCATACTTCTATAAGTCAAAACCAAATGAGCTTATGACCCGAATTGACAAATAGAATATAAATGGGAAATTACGGTTCACAATGAAATTATACCTAATTATGTTTTCGTGAAATTTCATAATGGAAACATTACAAATAACCAACTCTCTGGTAAATCTTGTAAGACTTTATCTTGTCAAACAATAGCCTTTCTTTGGGCCGACTATCATTCACATGGATGAAGTCCTTCATTAGAATTATAAAATCTTAAGCAAGATACCAAGCACAACTTGACATCCAGTGTTTGCACCGAAGTATCAATTGCAAGTGGTACTCTCAACGCAATAATCAAACAACAATAATATGTCCTGTCAAATAATAGTCTTTCTTTGGACCGACTATTATTCACATGGACAATATCTATACAATTATTAGTGTTTATTATCGCATGTGCATTCATATATAGCCAAACATTAACCTTCCTTTGGGTCGATTAATATCCGCATAAATAAGAACACACAAATTATACTTTATAAAATTAAACTAAATTAATCTACTCCATCCGTCTCTCTTTTTCCTTCCTCTTTCATTTTAAGTTGTCCCCTTATTTCATTCCTCTTATCAAAACTTTCTACTTTTAATCATAAATATTTACCACATTACCCTCATAAAAACTTTTTAATTACTACAAAACCCACAACAATTCAAATTACTTTTTCACTTTTATCTCTCTCATCATTATTATACCCACATCTTAACCCTTTAATTTCTCTTTTTTCTTATTTTCTCATCCCAATACAGTATCTTTCCTCTTTTTCTTCTCCTCTCTCCTCTTCTTTCTCTTTTTCTTAATCTTTGTGCATTTTGTGAAAGAGGAATGAAATATGGGGACGGAGGGAGTACATAACAGAGGCTACTTTGGCAGCATAATTCAATTAAAATAGTCTAAACTCTTAACTATAAAGTATAACTTAATCTTAAGATTACATAATTATACATATAACCTTTATGATATCAATAATATCTATGATCATAATTCATTGACTATTCAAAATATATATACCAAATCAGTCAATTTAGACCATCGTAGTTAATAATACTCAATCAGTACACCAATTTAGTGACACAAAATCGTGTGAATGGATGTTATGAAGATCAAAACATCCGACTTAGATGCCAAGTAATTTAATGAATTTAATGGCAAGCAATATACACCACTAATCGGTCAATGAATTTAATGCTCAACTTACCACTATTGCCCTTCCATTTAAAACAAAATCCATTTTCCTGGTCTCGTTTCTTTCTTCCGTCTCTATCCTGGGATTTCTGCGAATTTCCCGATTTGATCGTCACTGGTCTCCTTTGTTGTTGTCAATCTTCTCCCGTGGCAACAACTTTGATCTCCTTCGTACAAAACAACTTCGACCTTCCCACTGGGATAAAAATTGGTGACCAATAACCATGCCCCTTTCAAGAAAGATCTCCACTGTTTAAAAAAGATTTATAATCGTCCGAGTGGAGTGAGGGAGAGAGGAAATCAACGCCATGGCTTTACTGAAGAAGCGGAGAAACCAAGGCACACCTTAATCTATAAACAGTGGTGAGTCGTTTCTTTTTAAGGTGGTGAGTCCACTGATGTATTACTGTTGTGTAAATCATATATATTTAGACATATACAGTAGGTGCGTATATGTGGGCAAATGGGTATGTTCAATTTAATTCACTTCAATGCTCTTTGGACCGTGCAGGAAAGTTATATACACCGGTACTAATATAGGCTGAGAAGGTTATAATAAGCTAGCTTATTTTTCCAAAAAGCTTGAAATCCTAGCTTATGAAAAATAAGCTAGTTTATTTTTCTTTGAAATTAAGGGTAAAAAAGCTATTGTCGAACAGGCCCATAATATTTAAGTAATTTCAGGCTACAAGGTGTTGGATGATTGTGGCAATTGGCATAATATAGACTAAATTTGCATCTGCAAAACAACAATTTGAAGAGGAAAAGTATTTGTTTATGGGGATTTGTTAATCCTGACATATTTTCATTATGTTTTTTGGATTTTGCTTATCAGGGTAGTATTACTATTAGGAGCAGATTCTTGAAGCTATGCACCGATTAAGTTGGGGTTTAAAAAGATGAGCGAATACAGAGCAACCATGTCAATCTCAAGTCTCCCTTAGAAGAGTAAGATTTTGTCTTGTCTAATTTGTTCATGGCATTTGTAGAGTGTGTATGACAATCTCATCCTTATAAATTATTGTACTCTTGCTTCTCTTTGATGGATTGAACAAGGAAAGAAATTAATTTAGACATTCCAAAATTCTTGATGACTTCCATTAGGGAATTCATCTTGTTAATCTATTACAATGGTGAGGGGAAGAAGCCAAGAAACATATCAATCTTCTACTATATTACATTACATTTTGACAATCACCTCTTAAAACTGTTGTAGCCTTATAGATGACAAAATTATGCAATAACATATGTCGATGTAAGTAAAACGTAGGGCCAAAGTGAACGTTTGAAATAGATTTAGGTGGCGTTTGTTATAGCCCTTCGGAAAGGGAAAGGGAGTCAAAATGAATGTAGACAACATTTAATATTGTGGTTCATGGATTAAAATATGTAAGTTTGCAAGAGTGAAGATAGTTGTCATAAAAAAGAGTCTCTACATACAAGAGGGACAGTGATATTTTATGATTTTTGAAACTCACCTCATAGTTGAGGAGTCAAAAAGGGTGATTCACTCCCCTCACCCCTTCTCTTCCCCTCTTGGACATGTCATTGTTATTTTTCTTATTAAAGTACTATTATTTTATTTTTGAATCATAATAGTAAATATTGTCTAGACACATTTTGATTCTCTTTCCCTTTCCAAAGTGTGATAACAAACGCCACGTTAGTTTGTTGTTTCCATTGATAATCTTTTCAACTACAATCGTACCTATTGACTACAAACATATAACGTGAATAATTATTACTTTATTATCCATCCATATTCATGTAAAAATAATTTATCTTTTGATCATATAAGTTTTCTTAACGAGCTTTTGTTTTATGGATTACTCAGTGGTTGATTAGCTGAATCTACAATTACGATCCAATTATTGATGCTCGGACTTCGAAGATCCAAAATGTGGTTATGCTACCTATATTAACGATTGAGTGCCTGTTCGGCAATAAAGTTTTTCCCCTTAATTTCAAAGAAAAATAAGCTAGCTTATGAAAACAATAAGCTAGGTTTTCAAGCTTTTTGGAAAAATAAGCTAGCTTATTTTGGAGCTGCCGAACAGAGCCTGAGTGATACAAGGTTATTAAAATCAAGATTTTAGGATCGGATCACAGACAATCTTTAGATTGGATCGTAAAATCTTACGATCCAATAAAAATTTATTTGAAATTAAAATATGAATGTCGTGTAATACAAATATAAATAAATACTTGCAGTCTTAATTATTAAACTCTACGATAAATGACTTTGTAAAGTTAGTCGTGTGCACTTAAGTTTCAAAATAATTTGCGTTTAATGCATGTCATTGCTTTAAGAGGTTTTGTGATCTTGAACACGTTTGAGTGAAATTTTGGGACTTCGTTGATGAATACACGAGAGAGATGCATAAAGAGGTAGAGTAGTTGTCATATGGGTGACAATATGGGTGACAATATGGGTAATGATTACAACACTAATTAGAATAGTTGTGGAGGACTTACCCGAACTCTTGCTTACACACTTCACCCTCGAGGATTAGTAGTCACAATCCCTTAAGCTATATTAGCTTGATCACTCTCTCTATTTTCTTTCTTGCTTGGATTGATTACAAATGTGCAACATTCTCCTCTAATTATAGTGGTGAGGAGAACTTCCTACATATGTCTAGATTATTCTACATAAACCTTCACCATTAACTAGGTGGATATTCCTAGACAATTCTAGACTAGTGTATACTTATCCTAATCTAGCTTCTTCCGAATTCTAGATTCTTCTTCTTCTTAATCTTCCTTGATCATGGGATTTGGGCTTTGATCTTCTTCTTGGACCAAGTCCATTCCTAATATAAGAAGGGAGCCCAACAATCTCCCCCTTCCCGACTTATATTAGGAATTAACGTGATGTTGGAACCTTCACGATTACCTTTGACCCTCTTGGTCGGCATCTCCTTGGTCACCTCGTATGACCAGTTCTCCTTGCTTTTCTCTTTGTATGCGATATCCTCTACGTCTAATTGCACTGTGGATTTCCAGGTTTCAGCTCCCCCTACAAAGGCATATCTTGTCTTTGATCTCTTGGAACCACGATCTTCATCCGTGAATACTTCGTACTAATTCGGGATGTACCAGGTTGTTGATCTTATCTCTTTGGAGGATCGTCTTTCAGCATCTACGTCACCTTTATTGGTTGTAACACATGGGTCGATGACCCATGTGTTATCATCATAGACAACGTTGTCTCCTCCAACGAGATAAACATCATCGCCTTCATCTGCCATGGCGGTGGTACTCCTCTCCAATCGATTCTTCGTTGGGATAAACTTATCTTACTTGACGTTACCGGCCATCTGATCCGACTTGACGTTACCGGCCATTTGATCCTTCTTGAGAATTCGACACTCCACTTTCTTGTGACCTATCTTGCCACAATAATAACATGTTATATTGGAGCGTGACTCAAACTTACCTCGAGACTCCTCTAAATCTCGGCTTCTACGACTGTCGCTCCTGCTCCTAAGGTCGACAACATTTGCCTCGGATTGGGTGGTCATGCCTGTTCCTTCCTCCTCGCTTCTTCATTAAGAAGACTATCACTGACGGTATCTGTGGTGAGCTTTCCTTCCGGTGTCGAGTTACTAAGAGTAACCACAAGTGTGTCCCAACTCTCTGGTAGAGAACTAAGGAGCAAAAGGGCTTGCATCTCGTCTTCTATCTTCATCTCGACCTTTGTTAGCTGATTCACGATCCCCTTGAAATTGTTCAAGTGCTCGATCATACTTTCACCATCCTTATACTCCAACTTCACCAACCGTCTACGTCTAACTAGGAGAGCTTTATTACGGGGCGTCTTCTTTTGAATCATGGACTCAAGCTTTGTCCATAATTCAAAGGCATTTGTGTAAGTGGAAACATGCTCAAAAAGAGTTTGGTCGATGTACTTAAGGATTACGGCGACCGCCTTTCGGTTGAGAAGCTCCCACGCCTTGTCACTCTTTCCTTCTGGCTTCTTCTCATTGATGATGGGATCGTGCAAGTCCTTGTAGTAGAGATGATCCTCCATCATCGGCTTCCAGTAAGAGTAGTTGTCCGTCGTGAGTTTGAACATATCACCATCATAGGTAACGGTAGCCTCCATCTTGAACCGTACGAGATAACCGAGATTATGAATGAACCGGGCTCTGATACCACTGTTGGGAAATATAGGACTTTTCCCTCTTCGTATAGTTAAGATGTGCAAGACGTGGACTAACAAACTCACTCTAACTTTTATATATGAAGAAAAGGATTACAACACTAATCAGAATAGTTGTGGAAGACTTACCCGAACTCTTGCTTACACACTTCACCCTCGAGGATTAGTAGTCACACTCCCTTAAGCTATATTAGCTTGATCACTCTCTCTATTTTCTTTCTTGCTTGGATTGATTATAAATGTGCAACATTCTCCTCTATTTATAGTGGTGAGGAGAGCTTCCTACATATGTCTAGATTATTTTACATAAACCTCCACCACTAACTAGGTGGATATTCCTAGACAATTCTAGACTAGTGTATACTTATCCCAATCTAGTTTTTTTCAAATTCTAGATTATTTTTCTTCTTAATCTTCCTTGATCATGGGATTTGGGCTTTGATCTTCTTCTTAGACGAAGTCCATTCCTAATATAAGAAGGGAGCCCAACATAGAAATGGGTCGGTTCTCGTTAGCCATGGTTGGAGACCATAGAATTCATCAACTCTATCGATTTGAGTTTGATGTGTGAGCTCAGGGTGTGAAGAGGACTCGGAGTTGCCACTCTGATCAATATCGATGTGGGCATGCTGTGAACTCATTCTAGTTTGCACCTTTTTGCTTGAATTGATAAGTCTAGACGTATGTAGTCTAGTTTCACTATAATGAGTATATTAATGGGCTTGATACTTAATGAATTAGCCCTGGGGCATGATTAGGCAACTAAACGGGGCCCTTTGCCCCTATTTACCCTTTAGGAGTGGCAAATAACATCCACATTAATCAAGAGTGGTAACTAACCCTCCCTTTTTTTATAATTAATTTTTTAAAATTAAATATATATAGCTTCTAAAATTAAAATATTTCCTCCTCCCATTCCAATTTCTCATTCCACGCAACTTTCCTCTCTCGCGCTTCACTCCTCCACCATTCTCATCCCATTCCGCCGATTTCCTGCTCGATTTCTGCGTGTTTCTCTTCGATTTCGAGTTCTCCTACTCTCGGCGATCTCCAGGTAAGGTTTTTTCTTCGTTTTTTGTTGATTTCTATAGAAATTAGGGTTGTCATCGTTGATTTGTTGTTTTTGTGTAATGCAGTTGTTCGAATCTTGTTTCTGTGAGAATTTCGGCCAATTTCATCTATAATCACTCACAGGTATGTATCTAGTTCAGTTTTTGCTTCTGTTTTGTGTTTTTAGGTTTTACAGTTTGATTTGTTGTTCGATTTTGCTTTTTTCTACTTGATTACAGTGTTGTTTTTGTGTGTTCTCCTTGCTAATTGCACTTTTTTTACTGTATCTCTTTGATTTTTACTTGTCTGTCCCTTTGCATGTGTTGATTTCAGATTTGTTGGTTTAATTTTCGTATTTGTCATCATATGTATGGTATTTAGTTTTATTTGTTCTTTCTCATTGTTGTTTTCGTGTAATTTATGTTAGTTTTGTAGTTTCGATGACAGTTAGTTTGGTTATAAATCTGGTTTTTGTTTTGATGATAATGTGTTGTGTGTGTGTTTTATGTTGAGGACAGTTTGTTTAGTGAAATCTTAGTAATATACTATTTGCGATGACAATGTTTTTGTTTTGATGACAATGTGTTTGTTTGTGTTTTATGTTGAGGACAACTTGTTTAATGAGATCTCAGCATTATACTATTTGTTGATGACAATGTGTTTGTTTGTGTTTTATGTTGAGGACAACTTGTTTAATGAGATCTCAGCATTATACTATTTGTTGATGACAATGTGTTTGTCATCGATATCCAGATTTCCCCTTCATTTCAATGTTCTTTGCTCTATTTTATTTTTTGTGCATTACAATATTTAATGGCAAACACATTTTGTTCAAATGCGGATGACAATGTGGATGACAATTTGTTTTGATCAAATACAGTTTTTAGTACTCTTGATGACAGTATTTTGCTCTATTTGATGACAATAATTATTTAAAAGTTTTTAGATTTGATTTCAAAATCTTCTATATTAGGATTTGATTGTCTATTTTCTTCTTGTTTATGACAGTATTTTTTGTTTTTGTTCTAATAATTTATATTAGTTATCTTTGATGACAGTTTAGTGCTTTATATTTTGTTTTATTGTTGAATTTTATGACAATAGTTTTTTATGGTTTTTGAGATTATGATTACAGTTTCTTGTATGTTGTATTAAAGTTTTTTTTCATTTGTTTTCCTTTCTTAATCTAAGATGGATATCTCGAAAGTGGAATATGTTTGCCCCCCATCCATGCATATGTCAGCACAAGTTAATATGTTCGCAAATTGGGACGTCTTTCAAATTATTGCTGAACATCTTGATGCTGATGGACTATATGAAATAAGGAACGGAATTTTTGCCCCTATTGTTACTTGGGCAGACCAATTGAAGGTGTCATCTCAGCTGCTCTACTACTTTATCCTTCATCAAGTGAAGACAAAAAAACTTCATGAAATGTGGTTCAACGTCAAAGGCCATGTTTGCCGGTTTGGTCTCCCTGAGTTTGCGGCTGTTACTGGGCTGGATTGTCGTGATTGTACCGACTTTGAAATCCCAAATGCAAATATGATTGATGAATTTGGGGTCCGAAGTTTAAAATATAAAGAGTTGTTAGCACTGTTTGTTATAGAGGCCAATCCAGCTAGGAAGCTGAGTTTGGCATATCTTCTTATTGTTGAGGGCGTTCTACTTCCTCAACGACCGAATCAGCCTATTCGTTCTGAATTCTACAACTTGTCAACAAATTTGGATGAGTTTAGGAAGTATCCATGGGGGAGGTTAGTGTACTCTACAACTATTGAGTATTTGATGAAGGCAGCTACCGTAGGGAAGCCAGAGAAAGGTAAGCGTCCTCATGACACAAGAGTAACAATTTACTTGCATGGATATCCCATAGCTTTAAAGGTATTTTATCCATTAGATAATTCTGTCATCATTTCTTTCAATTACCCTGTTTATATTTTTTGCTGACATGTTTTCTTTACTATATGTTGTATTACTGAGTTAATTTTTCAAGTTTTATCCAGTATTCTTTTTAAGTTTGTCATGACATGTTTGTTTATACTTTTTCATACTCTTTGTCTTCGCTACCTCTTTTGTTCTTCATGTTATGGTTGTATGAATTTTTGAAATCAATGTCGCAACATTTCTTTCATCGCTAATGCTTCGCACGCTTCATTTCACATTCTTCCATTTCTTGTCTGTCAAATTATTTTTTTAAATCTTTTCTCTAGCATTCTGTCATCATCTATTGTATCTGCATCTAATTTTCCTTTTAATTAGTTTTATTCTTTTAACTATGGTATCTGTCATCAACTATTGTATCTGTCATCAATTATGGTATCTGTCTTCATCATGCTTATCCTTTTTTCTGTCTATCTGTTTAGGTTTGGATTCTTGAAACATTCCCTCAGTTTCGGGATATTGTAAACTGTACTTCAGCTGGTTAAAGAGAGATCCCTTACTGTCTTCGTTGGTTCAACAAGGATGTCGGTAATATTTGGTTTAGCGCAATTTCGAGACAAGTTAGAGAAATTAATCCGGTATTTATTTCTTCCTTCATCTTTTTCAGTTTTGTTTTATATATCTCATGTATTTATATCTCATTTTTTTCTTCTTTTATGTTCAGTATTGTAGATATCCTCCATATTCTGAGCATGAAAGATTTAAGGATCTGAATTTTCTGGATGAAAGGGATGACGCACTGTTTGATGGATTTGCCGAGCATATTCTGAATGTGGCAAAAGAGAAGGCTGACAAAGAAGCATCCTTCAACACTGAGATTGCAGCTACTATTCCAAAGGCTAGAGTCTATACGCGCAAAAGGAAAATCGACACTGTCAATCAGGCTCCAGCCCTAAGGAATACTAGGGCTCGCAATGTGGATCCTAACCAAACTTTGAAGATAAAGTTTAAGGTTGCTGAGCCTAATAATCAATCTCCCCGGTTATTGAAGACTGTCGCAACAAACAAAGCCTCTCTTAAGCAGACCCTTCTCTTAGGACAACCTTCAAAGGGCAAGAAGGTTTGCAATACAAAATCGGCATTGGTGTTGAGAAGATCCCCTAGGAAGAGATCTGTTCTTCTAACAACTAAGCCAATTCCCACTAGTGTGCTCCCTATGAGGGACCCGGTGCCAAATGTAGAAGCTGCGGTTGACAGTGTGCTTCGGAGTTTGAATTCAAGGTTGTCTGGAGGCAGTTCATCCAAGAGTTTGCCCTCAAATGCAAAAGCATCAGCTTCGTCATCATCTAGTGCCAAAACAAAGACAGATTCAAGAAGGTTTGATCCCAAGAGTGCTCCTTTTGAACCAAACTCCCCACCAATTCAAGGCCACTCAACCATTCCTCAAGGTTTGAACAATGACTCCTCTGAGAAGATTTCAGATCTGAGCAAGAATGTGGATCACATGTGCATTGTGATGGCTGATGTTCAAGGGACAGTTACTGGCCACACCTTGAAGCTAGAGGATGTGTTCAAAAAGCTAGTGGACATTGGGAGCCTCATTGAGACTTTCATTTCGTCAGTAAGAGCCAACAAAGCCGAAACAACTCCTCTTCCAACTGATCCAATCCACAACAATTTTAAGGTGTTGGAGGAAGCTTGTGGACTTTTTGATGATTCTGCTGCTTCTGCGAGGATAATTGGTGTAAAAAATATGGTTGACAGTGTTGGAAAGTCTGTGCTTCCCTCTGCCACTGTTGAGCTTAATCTTGAGGGCAGTATTGGTGGCCCATCTTCTCTCCCTGTTCAGCGTAATCACTCAAATAAATCTGTAGACAGTCATGCTGAAGGTACTGAAAAACTTTTGTTTTCGTCATCTGAGAAGTCAAAATCCAATTGCAAGCCTAGGTCTGAAAATATTTCCAAGGAAGACAGTGTGGGTGAGTCTAATATTCCTCAATCCCTTGGTTTAACCCTGAGGCAGTCTCTGGATATCCCCAAGGAATCAAAGGATCAAGAGGTAGCTGTTGTAGATAATGACAGTAAATCAGATTGCAACAATGTTGACTTGTTTGTTCGTGAAGGTGATTCTGGATTTCTAGTGATTCCATCTGGGTCCCAAAATGCATTCCTTACACCTCCTATTGTATTTGAACCAGAAAGTGGTGATGCAATGTTTGTGGATGACAAATTGGTCAACTTAGAGGATGACAAGGCAGTTATGGTTGATGATGACAAGGTTGTCATACCAGATGAACACAAGATACATATGATTGCTGATGACATGGTTGTCATCCCAGATGATGACAAGGTTGATATGGTTGATGATGACAAGGTTGATATGGTTGATGATGACAAGATTGTCATTCCTGAGGAGGTGTTGGAAGTTGTAGATTCTGTGGTAGATCTTCCAGTCAATCCTGTTGATAAAGGGGAATGTCTTGATGTTGATAACATGGAATCTCAAGACAATTTTGAATCCGATGACAATGAGGCACCTGAAGACAATGTGGCTCCTGATGACAATGTGGCTCCCGATGACAAGTTGGTAAGAAAGTCTTCTAGGGTAGGTCATCCTAGCCCTGTCCTTCTAAGCCCCTTCGCAGTGCCAACTAAAGCCATTGGTATGCCTCCCAGACCAGCGTACTCTTTCTATGAATACGATGATCGCTTGGTCTTCTATTCATGGCTAAAAGATGGGTATGTTGTATTTGTTTTTAGCTTTAATTTTCTAATCATTATTTTGTCATCAAATAATTATTCTGTCATATCTATTATATTATTTTAATTCTTAGCTTAAACTTGTCATCAATTTTGTGTTCCAAGTGTGATTGATGACATTTGTGTCATCAATCTTGCCATCCAGCACTTTATTATCTAAACTATGAAGACATTGTCATCATCTTTTCTATGTTTAGTTATCATAATTTTTTGTTTGACCTATTATACATTTGTCATCAAGCACTTTATCATGATATTTTGGTATTGTTTATTTTCAGTTTTTGAATGATGACATATATTGTCTAATGACGTTTTTTTTCTCCTCTTCATTTTTTGCAGCAAGGAAGAAGCCACTATAAAAGGGAATGATATTAGCCTCTCTAAGCCTTTTTTCCAGAAGTTGATTAGGAAGAATGCTTGGTTCGACGACGTTGTAAGTGTTTTATCATTGAAACCAGTTTTTTTAAATTTTTATTATTTATGTATTTGTATATAAATGCTAGAATTCTTTTCTGTTTTCCAGCATTTATCTGAAGCCCTATATTTCATGAGGAAAAGAATATTTGATGAGGGAGAAAAATTCAAGGATGTAGTTATTCTGGACTGGGTTTGGTTTAGTAGGATGAACGCCCAGTGTCTTGAGAAGGTGTTGTCTGGTATAGATTACAACCTTAATTTCCATCTTGATTACTTTTCTGGTGCTCATCCACCAGCCTATGGGAAATCGTGGGTTAATGGCGTCTCAAGGGTTTACTCACCATTTAATATCAATGACGAACATTGGGTTGCTCTAGAGATAGACTTGGTTAAGAAGCATATTACTGTTATGGACTGTTTAAATTCCACCGATTCGAGAGCTAGTTTCTACAAGGATGAATTCATTATTGAATGTCTTGAGCCTCTTTGCAAATTACTCCCTGTTTTGTTAAACAGAAGTGGGATGTTCAATCACCTTGGGAACCTAGACAATGATTTTACTCTCACTAGGCATTGTACTCTCCCCCAAGACAAAGGGTATGTATTCATTTTTTTTTTTGAAGCATATTATTCTTAACTTATTCTAATTTCTGATGTATTTTTTTTTTTCAATGTTACACTGCATAACCATTTTTATTTTTATGTTTCTTTTTGGTTTTCAGTGGTACTTGCGGTCTCTTTACATTAAAGTACATTGAAGCATTTGCATTTGGGAGTTCCTTGGATGAGCTGGATGACGATCATGTGAGGGCACTTAGGGAGAAGATGGCAATTGAGCTATTTCACCAAGAGATTGTGTGGAAGCCTCTTCCTCTTAATCGTAAAAAGCTGTAGAATTGATTCAGCTTTGTGTTTTCACTTTCAGTAAAAACTTGTTAATAGTGATATACTGGACGACAGTGTTTGTTTCACTTGTGTAAGACAATTTGGGATAATGTGTGCCTTTTTGTACTCCGGTGTTTGTAATGATGACAGTTTGTTTTGCAATCTTATTTTAGTGATGACAAATTAAATAAAGTGTATTATGGTTGTCCCCTATATATAGTTTTTAATGATTGTGATTCTATCATACTGTCATCCAGATGACAAAAAAGTTTTATTACACTGTCATGCTTTTTGTACCTATTTTACTTTTAGATCATTGTCATCACTGATTGTTGATCAGAATGATCTAAAGCATCATTCTATCTCACTCATTGTGTCAATATTTTATGACAGTTCTATGTCAATGTTGATGACAGTTCTATCTTCACTTAATATATTGTCATCAAGTGTCATCTTATAAATTATATTTTTTATCATTATTAAATTTGTTATCCTCCTCATACAATTTCTTATAATTCTTTTGATGACTGTTATATACACTCAAAAATATTTCTGGCATCAGCCTTCACCTGTCATCATCCTTCATGCAGCCTTATTTTGGGATTTTTTTTAATTTTTTCTGGTGAACCCCAATGCATGTTAAGTTAAAATTTCGAAACCAACATGCATTGGTGAGGATAATTCAAAGTTTGAGTTTGGTTGTTGTTCTCCTAACAACCAATAGCATTAAATGTGTTTGGCCAATTTAATGTATTCTTTTGCAACCCTAACTCCTTTCCTATATATATATCCTCATCTTCCATTCCAGATATCCCATATTCTCCCTTTTCATCTTTTTTTTGTATACCTCCACATATCCAATCGTTTACAAGGCAAGTATTTTATTTTTCAATTTTTTTCTTTTGTTGTTAGTTCAATGGCACTCATTTTTATTTAAAATTCGAGTTTGTGCAGTTCTTTCCTCAAAATGGAAGATGATATCGACTGGGAAAATGATTTCGACTGGGATGAGTGTTTATTTGTTGAGATGCAGATGTCTATGGTGGAAAATGATTGTAGATTGGTAAAAATCTCCATCCTTTAATGGAATTGCATAATCTCTTTTTCAGTTTTCTTTCAAATTTTAATATGCTTCAGTTTTTATATATTTCAGCCAATCCCTTTTGACCACGCCAATGAATATCTCAAGGAGTTCAAAGATAAGAAAATCATCTTGGCTATGTTAGACAAACAAAATATTTGGGATGTAATGGTGAAATTCAGTGACCATGGGAATCCAAACAATTGCTATAGGTTTGGTGAAGGCTGGAGGAAGTTTGTAGCAGACAATAAAATAGAAAAAGATCAAACTCTCCTATTTGAAGTGATGGGGAGAAGTGATAGAAGTCTTGTGTACCTGGTTAGGGTTGTCAAAACAGCTTAGCCTCTTTTTTGTCTCTTTGTCATCTAGCTATGGACTTTTGTGCTTTTTATGGCTTATCCGAGTGTTGTTGTGTCCTTTTCCTATGTGATTGGTATTTTCCTTTTATGGTCTTTTCATCTATGTAACTTCACTTTATGTGTTGAACTTATGCAATAAAAGAATCAATTCCTATTTTTGCTTTCGATGACAGATATTGATATTGTCATTTATTTTTTCATCTGTAATCTAATGTTATAAAGTTATGAATCTTTTAAATCCATGTTTAAATAATATGTTATGATTTCATATACTTGTCATCACTGATGTCAGAGTTATCAGTTTGTCTTATCGGCCAATTATCTAAGTTGTCATCAACTTTTTAATCAGATTTCTTATTGTATTATGTTATCTATCATCATTTGATTTATAATATTTGTATTTATCTTTATGAAGCACGCTACGCGTGCTTCATTTCACTTCTCATAATTTTGTGCTAAAGCTTGATTACAATTTTATGGTTTGATGATATTAAACTGTCATCAACTGTCATTTGTCATCTACCTTCATCTGTGTGCTTTTCTGATGCAAAACAACTTAGTATTTAATATATTCATCCAATAATTCTTTGATGACAGTTATATACACTCGAAAATATTTCTGTCATCAGCCTTCATCTCTCATCATCATTCATCCAGCCTTATTTTGTGAATTTTTTCTGGTGAACCCTAATGCATGTTATTTTAAAATTTCGAAACCAACATCCTCAATTTAATGCATTGGTGAGGTTAATTCAAAGTTTTGAGTTTGTGTGTTGGTCACCTAACAACCAATAGCATTAAATGTGTTTGACCAATTTAATGTATTCTTTGCAACCCTAACTCCTTTCCTCTATATATATGCTCATCTTCATTCCAGATATCCCACACACTCCCTTTTCCTCAAAATTCGATATTGTGCAGTTCTTTCCTCAAAATGGCAGATGAAATCAATTGGGATGAGACCTTTCTTGTTGAGATGCAGAGGTCAATGGTTGAACATGATTGCAGATTGGTAAAAATCTTCATGCTTTATGTTATTGCCTAATTTCTTTATCTGTTTTCTTTCAAATTTTAATATGGTTAAGTTTTATATATTTCAGCCAATCCCTTTTGACCATGCCAATGAATATCTCAAGGAGTTCAAAGATAAGGAAATTTTCTTGGCTGTGGAAGACAAAGAACAAGTTTGGGATGTAATGGTGAAATTCAGTGACCATGGGAACCCAAACAATTGCTATAGGTTTGGTAAAGGCTGGAGGAAGTTTTTTGCAGACAATAAAATAAAGAAGGATCAAGGTCTCCTATTTGAAGTGAGGGGGAGAAGTGCTAGTATGCTTGTGTACCTGGTTAGGGTTGTCAAAAGAGCTTAGCTCTTTATGTCTCTCTGTCATCTACTTATGGATTTTTTGTGGTTTTTATGGCTTATCTGAGTGTTGTTGTGTTCCTTTTCTATGGGATTAGTATTTTCCTTTATGATCTTTCATCAATGTAACTTCACTTTATTGTGTTGAACTTATGCAATTAAAGAATGAATTCCCGTTTTGCTTCCGATGACAGATATTGATGTTGTCATTTATTTTTTTGTCTGTAATCTAACGCTCTAAATTTCTCAATCTTTTAAATCCATGTGTTTATTAATATGTTATGATATCATATACTTTTGTCATCACGGATGACAGAGTTATCATTTTGTCTTATAGGCCAATTATTTAAATTGTCATCAACTTTTTAATCAGATATCTCTTTCTATTTTTGGCATCTGTCATCATTTGAATTTTTTCACTTCTCATAAGTTTGTGTTAAACCTTGATGACAATTTTATGAGTTGATGATTATTCAACTGTCATCAACTCTTATATGTCATCTACCTCCATCTGTGAGCTTTTCTGATGCAAAACAACTAAGTATTTAATATATTCATCCAATTGTTCAACAATTTTTATTTATTGCAATGACCATGTGCTATGTCATCCAAAATACTTGTTCAAATCAATTAAAATAGGACAGTAATGCAAACTATATATGTGTAATAGTATTTTTTATCAATGTAATCAAACTATTCTAGAACAAAAGGTGAACTTCTAGCTTCTGGGGTTTTGTTCATGCATGATGTTCTGTTGTGTCCAGTGGATCCGCATAGACTGCATCTTGCGGGTCTTCTTGGTCCACACCTCCTCTTGCTATGATTTGGGAACTCACCTTCAGACGGTATTCTCTTCTTCTTAAGTTTCCCTGTTCTTTTCTCTAGCTTGGGAGGTAGGCATTGTATGTTCATTATCTCCTCTGGAATCATTTCTTCAGTTTGCCTAGGCACAGGATATATGGTCTCCTTGTAAGATTTCATCCAATTCTCAAATCTATAGTAGTCACTCACAAATCCTGTCACTTTCACCTTTGCTTTCTGCATTGCTGCCATTCCATGTACACAGGGAATATGATCTAGATCAAACACTCTGCAAGTGCAGCTTCTTTTTTCCAAATCGACAACTCCATAGAAATCTCCTCCTATCACCTGGTATTGGAACCCATTCAATGCCCTCACTTCATATTTCTTGGACAGTTTATGCCTTTTTTGAAGAATTTCCTCTATGTTTGGTGGCACCACTTTGCTCAGCGCTTCTTCTGTTTTGATGCGCCTTTCAACGAACCATCTTATCAGCATTTCTAAAACACAATCCAATAGGGCAACAACCTGAAATGACCTAGCCTCTAGTAGGACCTTATTGATGGTCTCTGAATTGTTTGTAGTCATTATGTTGTATCGGTCTCCTTTGCAGTGTGATCTTGCCCACTTCTCAAATTTGGAAATAACCAAGTAATCCCCCATTTCCTGATTAATTGCACATATCTTCTTGAAGTTCTCCTCAAATTCCCTTTTTGTATAGCTGTTTGCAGCCAAAGTGAAGAGCTTGTGCACACCCCTGTCCTTATACCTTGTCTTGAGGTTTTGATGAACATGTCTTCTACACACACAATGCTTTGATGATGTATAAATGCTCTCCACTGCCTTTATAATACTTAGATGCCTATCAAACACAATCACCAATTCCTGTGAACTAGGGATCACTGTGATAAGCTGTTGGAAGAAGAATGTCCAAGATCCATCATTTTCTGAATCAACAATTGCATACGCCAATGGATAAATTTGTTGGTTCGCATCCTGCGCAGTTGCAATCAATAGGTGTCCTTTGTACTTTGTATGCAAATGTGTTCCATCCACCATGATTACCTTCAAAACAGAAGTATTCTGTCATCAACAGTCATTTTTTATATATTTTTGTTACAAACCCTTTGAAATATAGTACTATTTATTGTATTTTTTATATTTTCTTTTCATACACTGTTATGATGCATCCTTTAAGAATTATGTCATCAAACATTGTTGTCAAATAAAAATGTCATCAAAATTTGTCATCATGCATCCTTCAACACATAATCTGAGCAATACACATTTTGAGATTTTTTTGTAATAATACACTCATCAAATACTGTCATCATTAATGTTTTTAATATATTTTCAAACATTGTCCTCATTCATCCTGTCATGCTTTTACCTTATTTTAAAATTCTGTCATCAACACATATTGTCATCCTTAGTCTATCTATTGTAAGATTTCATCTTTTTTATATTTCTTATGAAGCGCACGAAGCGCGCTTCATTTCACTTACATCAAAAGTATGTTATAAAGCAAATTAATATCTTGAAGAATGTTATTGTATCAAAACTGTCATCATTTTTTTTATATGCCAAATTTTCCAGATTATGGTGTAATAATATTTTGTAATATATTTCTTTTTAATCAGCATCATTATCTGTCATCAAGTATAGCAAGGTATGTCTACATACCTTTCTCATTTGATCAAATCCTCTTATTGTTGCTCCTAGTGCTATGAACACATACTTGAAGCAATTTTCGTCATCAACCTCTAGCTTTGTGTATGTGCCTATGTTGACTTGTTTGATCATGTGGCAATATATAGGCAACATTCCATAGTTTTCTTGTGGTGTTCCTCTAATCAAATTTTGTGCCCATTCCTTTGCCTTCAAAGCCTTAGCTTCCAATAGCTCACATCCATACAATGTTCTTTCCTCATGTCGTTCCGGATACTTTTAGGGTTCGGTCCAGTTTTCACCCCTTCATACCTACACACACAATAAATCATCCAAACTGTCATCTTTCAATATTAATGTGTTTGTATAAGACCATAACTATTTTGCTAATATGTTTTGTTACCTTGTTTTAATCTGCTCTCCAACCATCTTGTATGTTGGCTTGCACTGGTTTTCACACCTAAATTCAAAAGAGCATGTGTGTTCTTCTCTATACTTTCTTATCTCAAAGAAATGTGTGTCTTTCAACACCATTGCCCTCAGCCCCCAGTTGCAGTTCTCATCTGCACACTTAACAGTAAACAAATCAGGGGTTGACTTGTATACTTTGTACACAAAGTTCTCCCTCATAGCGACTTTCCTAATGGCAACTTTGAGCATCTCCTTTGAGTCAAAAATCTGTCCAATATGGATGAACCCTGTGTAGTCTTCATAAGAAGGACTATCACCCTCCATAATTTCTCCCCATTCAGTAATTTTGTCCCTTGATTCACAACTAATTACCTCACTTCCACCTTCCATCTCATAATCATTCTGAAATGGAACAAGGCTGTTTTTTTCCCTCACTACTGTCGTTTTAGTTGTCTTCTTCTTTTTTCTCTCTGTCACATACAAAGGCACACTCCATTGCACCTTCTCTAATTTGTTGATTTCAATGAAACAATTGAAGTCCTCGTCCGTCTCTACAATATATGGTATCTGAATTTTCTGGAAAGGATTCAAGTGCGACAACTCAATTTCATGTGCTTGTGTCTTCAAATTAAACCTTTGAATAATGGTATCCTTTGCACCATCCAGCCCTATGTTGATGTCGATTACAAATGCTTTTGAAATCAATGTCCCAACATAAGCATTTGAACCATCTTTCATCTTCCAGTCTCCTCCCCAACATACAGTTAGAATATTCATTTTGTACTTGTATAGCACATGTTATTGTCTACATAAACATTCTATCATCACTCTACAATTCCTGAATTGTACTGAATCCAATTTTCAATCTGACATCATACCTAATATTATAAATTTAAATTCCTGAATTGTTATATTATGTCATCTAATCCATCAACATTCTGCATTACTGTCATCCAACACACATCATCTAATTATCAAATTGTCATCACATTTACATTTTTAAATCTAAGTTCAATATTATGTCATCAACTTTCTATATGAGCATCATATTGTCATCAGGATCAACATTCATCAGTTTCATCTATATTCTATCATCACTCTACAATTCCTGAATTGTACTGAATCCAATTTTCAATCTGACATCATACCTAATATTATAATTTTAAATTCTAAATCCTGTCATCAACTCCTTTTCTTAAACAACAATATTGTCATCTTATTTCTGTCATCCAACACTCATCATGTAATTCATCAACATTCTGTCATCACTGTTTAAATTCCTGAATTGTTATATTATGTCATATAATCCATCAACATTCTGCATTACTGTCATCCAACACACATCATCTATTTATCAAACTGTCATCACATTTACATTTTTAAATCTAAGTTAATATTATGTCATCAACTTTCTATATGAGCATCATATTGTCATCAGGATCAACATTCATCAGTTTCATCTATATTCATCAACACTCTGTCATCCAGTTTTCATTATTTTATTCAATCATTGTTCTTCATCTTATTTGTCCACCAAAATCCTTTTTTTAACAACATTTTGTCATCAAAAATACAGAAAGTCTTTAAAATCACAGTTTTATTTAATTATTCCGTGTGTTTTAGCATTCACATTCATGTAATTATATGATGACAGTTTGAATTTTACCTTGATTTCGATATGCAGTAGGAAGTTTCTTATATCGAGACGGCAGATTGATGCTTTGCTAGTTTGATGATGTCAAACCTTGAATTTCATTCCAGAATCTACCGCGAGAGAGATCTTATGAAGCGCGCGAAGCGTGCTTCATTTCACTTACCAGAAAATTTGATTCGAACCACCAAATTCAGTCTATGCGAACCGAGATTAAGCCTGGCTTCGAGTTTCCTGGTGGAGGAGTTTGCTGCGGCTCGGAGGAGTTGACAGCAGCGGGAAGGATCGAGCTTTCTCGCTCCAAATGCAGAGGAAGTGCGAGGATGACAGCACTTGCAAGGAGGGCGAAGGAAATCCGTGTGGAGAAGGAGAAGGTAGAAGATCGTTAATGGAGAAGAAGCTGGAGGGAGAAATTTTCGGCAGGGAAGGGAAGGGAAGGAGAGGAAGGGGACGCGCGTGTAACAGATTGTAAAAGGAAAAGGTTAGATTGCTTTCCTTGTATAAAAAGGGTTAGTTTCTTCACAAAACATAGTTAAAAGGGTTACTTAGCCCATTTTGGGCAACTTTGGATTAGCTCTTTTGATGGGCTTGATGAAAAGTGGAGTTATGACCGAGTAAAATGATGGATTGCTAGGGGAATATTAATTTGGTTTCTAAGTAGAAGACTGTCCCCCACTTTACTATGATTTATGCCCATCTAATTACTTGTTCGTATGATATTCATGTGCCTAGCATCTACAAGGGAAAGTAAGAGTCACCTCCTTGGCATGATCTAATGAGCTGAGGTTCTTAGCATGATTTTGTGAACGATAAATAAGCCTATGTTAAAATTCATTCGTATTTGTTCATAGCTTGCTCATGTACTTTCAGGTAATTATATTTGGTATTGGAGATTATTACGTCCCTTCTAAGCACTACAAGAAAAACGGTTTTTGTGACGAAAATTTTAAACAAGGATGACAAAAAACATTTCGTCGCCTAAAGTTATGCTTTGGTGACATAAATTTGTTTTGTCACTGAAAAAAGTATTGGGCGACCAAAAATGGCATTTGTCGCGGAAAACAAATTAGGGCTACAAATAATAAGTTTCGTCGCCCATTATTGAGTGTCTATGACGACTTTTTGTTTCGTCACAAATGGTGTGAACATTAGTGACAAAATTTATTTTCCGTCGCCCATTATATTAATATTTTTGACAAAAATATCTTTCGTCATCGAAACTTTTGACCTTATACGAGGGATTTAGTTCTCGTCGTCTAAAGTTAAGCTTTTATCGTTGTCTCTCTCTGCACATCCCTACATAGGTTGAGCAGATTAATTAGCGGGTGCAGAGCCTCTCCACAGATCACAGTGGATTTCTGTATCAGCCTCGAGTACTTTGCAATCTTCTTCTTCTTTCGTTCTTCTCACTCCGCTCTCTAATGCTTCTTTGCACGTCTACGACAATGAGGTCGGAAACTCCTTCCTTTCGTCCTCCCGCCTCCGTTTCTTCATCCATCCACGACGCCCGCTCTTTCAGATCCAAGCAATCGCTAACTATCATCCAGCAGAGCTCTCAAAACCCTAGATCTTTGTGTTCTTCATAATTCTGGTCTATTGAGATGGAAAAGGGAGAAGGTCCAGCAATCGGAATCGATCTCGGCACTATCTACTCCTGCGTTGGAGTTTGGCAGCATGATCGAGTTGAGATCATCGCTAATGATCAAGGGAGCAGGACGACGCCGTCACATGTCGCGTTCATTGATACCGAGCGCTTGATTGGTGATGTTTCCAAGAGTCAGGTCGCCATGAACCCTATCAACACCGTTTTGCTACGTTTCTTCTCTGTGTTTTGAATCTTTTGTTGTTGTTCATTTAAAGTCGAATTATGTTTGTGTGATCATAGTATCAAACCTCTTTGACTGGTTGTGTTTGATTGGTGTCTAGTCTGCCCCCAAATAGTTGTACAATTAGATGTCGAGATAGCATTTTCCTTACATTGTTGTTTAATTTGGGTTAATTAGGTTTTGGCTGCTCATACTTGGAACTGATTTAGGTAGATAGTGGTCACAAGTTGACCTGAATATCTATTTGCTGGAAGTTACTGCTTATGATCCATATCATGACAGTGAGTTGATTGAATTCTTATTTCTTAGTTGTTAACTATAGCTAAACTGATTGAATTATGTGGATCCGAAATGTTATCTATGAAAATGTTAGAAAGAAGAAGATGACCAAACATGAAAGAATGCACTCCATGAAAGAGAAGATGACCAAAGATGACCAAACTGATTGAATAATTTAACAATTTCTCATCAACTGTTCATCTTCTTACACTCATAAACAATTTGCATGAGGTTATTTCTAAAAATACATCAATTTACAATCATAAGTGATTTCTAACTGTTCATGAATAATTATACATTCATAACGAAATGTTAGCTTCCTAGCTAGCACTGGAATCCTTATGATTGTGTATTTGAACATTTGTTCATGTGATAACAACTAAATTTTATTCTTCTGAACAATTAAGAATTTTACCACCTGTTCACATGTATGTTTTGAACAATTATTCATTTGAACAACTAAATTACATAGTAAATAGTTAACAATTCAAAGATAATGGAAGAGGAGAAGACGGAGGGTGATATGTGGTCAGAGCGCTTGAACAATTCCAAAAAGGGAGAGCTTGATTAACAAAGACGATGGAAGAGGGGAAGACGCATACGGAGAAGGCTAAAAAAGATTCCGACTTTCTTTTTCTCTCTATATATATCTATGGATTTAGGCTATGGTGAAACCACTCCTTACGGTGAAACTTTGTTAACAATCTACGGTGAAACCATATACAATATTCTTAAGATTAATACATAAAAAAGAAAGTAATATCTTCAATCGCCTTATGCTCGACGTCTTCTATCTCGCCCCGTCTCGGTCGCACTTCAACGAACGTCTTCTATCTCGCCCCGTCTCGGTCGCACTTCAACGTGTCGATATCCATGAACGCGTCGCGACCATCATAGTATTTATAGGCACAAATATACGAGAGATAGGGTAGATAATTTTGTGGTAAAAGATAAGACTTTATCATAAAATATATTATCTTTTATGATATAAGATATATGGTAAGTAGTTAAACAATTTTCAAGGAAAAGAATAACGCACACACCTCCTCCTTATCCAAGTATGCCGCCTTCGCTTCTCTCAATCACAATCGAATTCTTCTCGTCATGTCCAATCTATATAGGATTTGTCTAATGTGTGTCCATGGACACACAATAAACAACTAAAAATGATAAGAAAAGTAGATCCTATTTCCCTTGAAAAATAGGATAAACCCTTCACAACAAAAAAAATATTACATTTTCAATATGATACTTCCTTTTTTAATTGTTCTAATGTGTGTCCAAGTACACATATTAAAAAAACTCATCTACATATAACAAAATTCACTCCCCAACAATTCCCATGTCAATAAGGATTTATTTTGTAGACTCACCCATTCTAGAATTCTGCACATACTCTCGTTACCTCCTCTAAACTAAACCCAGTTTCATGTTTTTTAGGATATCCAACAAATCCGACCAAACATAGAGATAAATTACAAAATATCGCTCAAAACTTATTCTTCATACCTAATCCAATTCTTGATTTTAACCCGATATTTGTCATTGTACCAAACGAGCCTTTATTTGTTGACATATTTCACCGAATGACCCAAAACATATTCAAAGTAAAGTTGTCTTGATTACCGTGATTAGCAACTACTAGTGATGATTATGGTGGAAAATGTCATTATCTTAAGAGGTTGATTAAGATTCCAGTCTAGTGTAAGAGTTCCTTTTGAGGTATGGAATAAAATCATGAAGATTTACTACTATATATGATAAGATTGAAATGAAAATGTGGGCATAACACAAAGATTAGGTACATACAACATAGTGAAAAATAAAATCAATGTCATCTTGGCATCCAGCACTGCATGAGGCTGTTATAACTTATAAACACTGAGCTGAAAATAAATATTTTTTATATTTCAAATTTCCCTTTTGGTTTAAACTAATATTTTATTTTATATATTTGATTTCTTCATTTTTACAATATGTTTATTGTTGTTTAGATAATAATGCATATAAATGATAGGGTGAGTTTTCTTATAGTGTGGATTAGTGTTGATGCATTTGGTACATAAAATAAAATATAGGATTATTTGGATTAAATTGTAATACGGATTAATGATGTTGTATTTATAAAATTGAATATGAGTGTTATGATAGAATTTCTTACACTTGGAAGAAGAAGTAGAAAAAGGAGTATTTTTCCAGTGCATTAAAATATTGATTAGTTGTATTTATTTAGGTTTAATCCATTTATAGAAATTAGTTAGTATATTATAAGATTTTTTTATATTTAGAGAAATTACTTGACTGATTGTCTGAATGATGATATACTTTAAAAGTTTTGACGACTCACAAAAGTTGGAATTTTTATAAAGAGAATTTATATAATTTCTTTTATTATTGTTTGTCTCATAACGTTGAATATTTTGTTTTGCCAAGCAGGCTCTTACTGGAAAGAAATTACGGGTCCCCCCACTGACCGTAAGCTGGTTGGACTATGTTTCTCATGGTAAGTCATCTAAAGAGCGCGAAGTCTTTTTACACTGTGATTTGATAGAATGACCAGTCGAATGACCAGGTCAATTTTCCGGCGTACTCAAGATCCGCGCGAGCTAAGCCCTGCGCGACGTTTAACTCCTACGGACCTAGAGGATTATAAATCTAGTAGCTTAATTTAGTTGGTGAATTTGTAATTAGTCAGCTTTTCAGCTTTAAAATAGCCGACGAATTTATAATTAGTCAGCTTTTCAGCTTTGAATAAATCCGCCATATTTTGCAGTGAGAATTTCTTAGGATCTAAGTTTACTTGAAACAAAAATAGGACTCGGTTTCCTATTTTTCGTTTCAGATCAAAAACTAGAAAATTCGCTCGAGTAGTAAAATATTATGCTAAATCCTAACATAAAGTACATTGAAATATTGACTAATTCATTGAGAATGGTCTTATCGAATATACGAATACATGCACATTCTTCTATATTTACATGCACATTCTTTCACATTCACATGCACACGCATACATGCACACGCATACATGCACATTCTTCTATATTTACATGCACATTCTTTCACATTCACATGCACACGCATACATGTATATGTATTTTATATATTGTCGAAGATATGCACATATTCACATGTGAATGTAAAGAAATGTGCATGTGAATATAGAGAGGTGTGCATGTATTCGTAATTCGTAGGATAAAAATCATTCTCACATTAATCTTTTCCCTAAAATATTATGTTAAATTCCCCACTAATCTAAATATTTTAGGATCTATATTCATATGCACGTTCATTCACATTCACATGCATATATAAACATGTATATGTATTTTTCATATATTGTCAAAAACATGCATAAATTTACGAATGTACATGTGAATGTAAGAGAATGTGCATGTGAATATAGAAGGCGTGCATTTATTATAATTCGTCTCACATTAATTTTTTCCGTGAAATATTATATTAAATTCCCCACTGATCTAAATTTCTTAGGGAAAATGATTGAGTTACCTAGTGGGTATATACCCTCATGAGGTGTATTAGGTTTGATTGGTCGTGTATTTTATAGTAGAGAGTTTATCCTTTTTTAAAGGGGGTAAGGATTATAATAAAAAAGACACTCAGCCAATAAAAATGAAAGAGTAAATACCCACTAAGTATCTAAATCACTCCCCATTTCTTAGGATCTTACGTGTACCCGTACACTGAAAGTTCATAAACCGGCGCTGCTCAAATCCTAACATTAAGTACAATAAACATAGAACAATAAAGAATCAAAACTTACTCGCTCGAGTGGTAAAATAATATGTTAACTATAGTATCCCCTCTCCATTTGATTTCATTTCTCCGTTCCTTTGTTAGCGTAGCGAAATTGCTGACAAAACATGGAGAAGGCCACGGTTAATTCTAGAAATGAGTTGAGTACCGTTGGTCTCACGAAAGGGTAGATCTTTCTCAACTTCCATACTGATTTTATATGTTTGGTCTTGCTTGCAGAAAACTCCAAACTCCAAAGGGAACATATTTCTCTAATAATGAAAAGGACTCCTGCTCATCGATCTCGTTCAGATGACCCATCATAGAGCTGATTCAATCACACAATGCAAATATGGTGCTTGATGAAAAAGATGAAGAGATACGGTTCATCGGAAATTAGTATGATTAGATCTTAGACTACACCCAGACGAGAACAAAAATGCAACTACTAGTCAAGGAAAAATGTGACTACATTGCTGATGTCTCGCTTACATCAGCATTGTCAGCCTACTGTAGCTTCCTTTCATACACACACATGATCAAAGAAATTAACAAAAGAATAATTCTGTTGGTGGAGAAGGTGGTGCTAGCTAGCTTGTTCCTTTTGGGGCTTCTCTTTTCTTGATACCTGATGCCATTTTATTCTCATTAGTTCCTTTTTGGTATTTGCATTTGCTTTATCCTCTTTCTTCTTCTTTTATTAATTTCTTAGCTTTCTACAATCTCGATCTTCTCCATTTGTGTCCCTACAGAATATTAATTGATTGAAGCACCTTTGCTTCTTGACTTTTCATTCAATGGACCCCTTTTTTGTTGGTTATGAAAATATACCCCTGCCTCTTTCGCCATCATCCCAGATTCTCCTTCGTGTTTTGTCAAACGTCGTAAATTGATGTGCCCCAAGGGTGATAGCAACAGAAGCTAGCTCTAAGCAAGATAGTTAAGCAATCCTTATGAAGTGAAGTGATGAATGTGTACCAAAGTCTGATACTTGAATGGATATGGTCAAGTTGACTTTCATGATATGTTTGTTTGCCACTTCTGCCTTCCCTTTTCTAGTTGTCTGCTTCACGTTGGAGCTTTAGTTCAAAGATATTGGACTGAAAAGGCTACTTGTGTTGTGAATTTTGCAGGAGAGAGTGCACTTTATGCATGCAAATCTTAGTGTTGATTTTGCATTCCATTATAAACTAAAGCTTTATTGCTGTCATATACTTTGGATCTCCTTTATTCATACAATACAATTGCTTGTTTTATTAGCATACTGTTGGACAAACGTACGATTTTGAATCTAAGATTATTGGATTGCTTACTACCATCTTTTACATTTTTGTCAAGATGTGGCATCGTATCACAATTCACAAGACTAAAATGAGAATATTTGATCCTTCTAGCAAACTTTTCAACACTAATTGTCAAAATAATTGAGAGGGAAAAAAATCAGAACTTGATCTAAGGTAACTTGGGTTAGGGGCATACATGTAGAAGAATGAATAAGTAATGGTGTTTATTGCATTTTAAACTGTGCTAGGGATTACATTGATCTAACTGTAGGATATGTTATGATGATAAATTATGACAGATTGAGAGAAAGCCAAAAGGAAAACAGAAAACAAGAAAAAAGAATACAAATATTCACCAACATTATCAGTCTGTTCGGTTGATTGAAAAATAAACTAGTTTATATTCGAAAAAGCTTGAAAATCCTAGCTTATTTTTTCAATAAGCTAGTTGAGGCAAAAAAAAATTCTCCCGAACAGGACCTATATTAGCTACATCCGCAGGAGGAGAGTAACTTTTATTAAGAGACTGAAATCAACTTCAAGATTACATAAACGACTATATATAGTCCTCTAATCTACTCTAGAATGACTTGGCCACCAAGCAATCAGCCCAATATAAACAAAGACCTTACATGCCTTCCTGTAGTGTGACATTCATACTCAAGGCATTATGACAGATAACATTGAACACAAATTAAAGAGAGTATCTTTATCCTAAAAGCCATCAGAAACAAGAAAGGATCAAACAATAGAAATTCCTTTGAGAAATATACAATAGCAAAGTAAGGATGCAAAGAGTGACAAATATCCATGAAAGTAATCTCCCAACTGCAGTTTAGAGAAGAGTTGAAGTTTAAACCTCATTATTCATCTCTGTGGGTCTACGGATGATATATGATTCATTCAACCAATAAATATACTTTCATGTATGTTTTATCTTTTACCTTTTATTATCTCTCCTTTTGAGACTGAAATACAACCATGCTTGCTTTCTCTGGTCTTTACTACACAACAGATTCTGCCCACTTTTTTCAAGTCAAAGAAGATGATGAAAAAAAAATGAAGAGGGGACAAATAGTGAATCATATATACATAATTGTAAACTAGACTAAACTAGTATGTAAGGATTTTGATCAAACTTCGTGTTCTAGTCCGAAAGAAGATCTAAAGGTCACGGGTTATCCTTAAACCTCACCTAAATGTTTAAAATCAAAATAGGGCAGGTGATTAGAAAAAGGAGGAGCCCAGCTAATCAATAGGAATATATTCCCTATTGTGTTAGCTACCCCACTAGAAAACGTTTCCTGATATGGAGTTAGAATAGAGCGAAAAAGCCAGCTACCTCCAAATTATAAAAGCAAACATGAGGTGATGCACGTTTGAAGCATAGCTCAGCTTGGTTGGAAAATATCAGTTCAAGAACACAAAAAACCTCCAACAACCCTTCTCCTGATTTTTAATATCTTGTATTTCACCAATAATTTCCAAACTGTCAACCATCTAACACAAGAACAGAATTACAATGGGTCCTCAGAATTCGGAAAACAAGGCCATGGATATAGTCCTCTCCACTGATGCAAAACCAAGGCTTAAATGGACTCCCGAGCTTCACCTTCGATTCGTGGCTGCTGTCATTCAGCTTGGAGGCGCAGACAGTTAGAATCCTAATCTTTCTTCTTTTTTGGCATTTGTAAAACAAGTTTTAATGTTTTCCATGCTTGTTTGATTGTTTGTTTGTAACAGAAACAACACCTAAGGGTCTGATGAAAGCGATGGGAATCCCGGGTCTCACTTTATACCATCTTAAGAGCCATTTGCAGGCATGACCTTTCGTTTTCAATCAAATCCTATACATGATACCCTAAAATTCAGTGGAGAGATGTATTGAACTTACTGTCTTCATGTTTGTTCTTGTATTGCAGAAATATAGACTTGAGAAGAATCAACCAGCAGAACCATGCAGTGACATTGATCAGGATGGTGAGATTATTTGTTGTTCAGTCCTAAAGATTTATACCGGAAGTATGTAAAGTTTTGTTCTTGAATATTCATTCTTGATCTTTTCAATTTGTAGATTGCAAAGATAGCAGAGGCAGCCTCGATGTTCCTATAAAGAGAATAGGGGAACAAACATCTAACTCAGTATACAAGTAATAGGCTTGCACTTGTGTTTTTGTTTTGTTTTGTTTTTTGGTTGATCAAAATTGTATAAATTTTGAACCTTGTATTTCTTTTGGATAAAATATTTGAATCTTATTTGTTGGTTGCCTTCTGCAGAAGCAGGAAGATTGTACACGCAATTCATGTGCAAATGGAAGTACAGAGGAAACTTCACGATCAAATGGAGGTAAAGCAAACATATAATTCACATGTGTTACTTTTATAATCACCATTTAGGCTCCAAAGATTTATTGTGCAACTTTTATATCAGGTGCAAAAGCACTTGCAGCTTAGGATTGAAGCTCAAGGAAAATATCTACAGAAGGTGTTAAGGAAGGCACAAGAAACACTTTCTGCATACACGCTGTCGTCAATAGGAATCGAACACTCGATCTCAGGGGTCAATTCTGGGTGTTCAACACCTTCATTGTCTGACTTAACAGAAGAAGCAAGGCCATTGATCTTAGATGAAGATGAAGATGCCAAAAAGTCAAGCCACACCCCTATTGTTCTTGAGTTACTTGATCAAAAATGTCATTCGAATTATCAAATTCGGAAGAGAAAGGGTGAAGGAAACAATGATGAGAATGAAGTTAGCAAGAAACAATCTACATACAAAGAAAATATGGGAAGTAGGTTAAATGAGATGGGACTTTTTGGAACGATTGATCTGAACAGCCATTATCAAGAAGATCCAAATCTGGAGCTAACCACAATTGATCTGAATTCTATAGTAGTTGGACATGGCTTACATAAAATATAGTATGAAAGCCTATATGATGGGTTTGGTTCTTGAAGATAATGTTAAATTTATAATTCATGTATATGTATATTCCTTGCATGTATGATGTATGGGCCCCAGAGAACTACTCTGAGCATCTCAAGAATTAATGCTATGAATTTGAAGAATTAGTTTTCGATTAAACAAGGGTCGAATTTACTTATATTGTTTAATGTTTAATTCAGAGTGTGGAGCCAATAATTAAGGGTAAAACTTGGATGTAATTATAGTTCTAACTCCCACCATTATTACAAATCCAACAGACGAAGATATGATTACCAGCAGCAGCATGCGCATTTTCTATGCTTTTTTGCTTATCTTCATCATTCAGTCACCTGTATTTCAGGGAGAAATCAATCATCTTAGAACCTAATTAAAATTAGAAGCATTATATATACAGCAAAATGTGTAATACCTGGAGCACTATTCTGTGTTTGTAGATATGGAGCTTCTTGCAACTTGTTTCTTCTTAGTGAGTCTTGTCTCAGTTCCCACTTTGTCTCAAGGTAAGAAAACCAAACTACTTACAACCGTATTAAGTTTTCAAGCCATAAAAACAGTGATTGTTGTCTTGTAGGAGATGATCAACTTCCCTTTGTCACGTCAGACATCAAACAAGTCATAGGAAAGTCCTATGATTACATCATAGTTGGAGGAGGTACGACCGGCTGCCCATTAGCCGCCGCACTTTCAGAGAAATTCTCGGTTTTGGTCCTCGAACGTGGTGGGTCGCCTTACGGTAATCCATTTGTGTTGCAAAGGAAAAGCTTTGGGATTCCCTTGCTTCAATCAGATGAGTTTTCCTCTGTTGCACAAAGGTTTGTGTCCCTAGATGGGGTCGAGAATCACAGGGGAAGGGTCCTAGGGGGGTCAACCGCCATAAATAGTGGGTTTTATAGCCGAGCAAGTGACGAGTTCATCAAGAAAGCCGAGTGGGATGAGAAGATGGTGGAGGAAGCTTATGAATGGGTGGAATCTAAGGTTGTTTTCGGTCCGTTTTTGAGTCCATGGCAGGCTACTGTCTTGTATGGTTTTCTACAATCCGGGATCCAGCCCTTTAACGGCTATACTTTCAAGCATGTTGAAGGAGCTAAAGTGGGTGGCACCATATTTGATGTGTTTGGAAATAGGCATACTGCTGCTGATCTTCTATGGGGAGGAAATCCAAACAACATCACAGTTTTACTCAATGTTACTGTCAAAAATGTCATCTTCCAACCTGATGGTAATTATTACTTAATCGATATCACTCATATCCATGTTTGTGTGTGGTATAATCGTGATATGTGTTGTTTTGTAACAGATACAGATAGCATAATATGGGTATGAATGATACAGTGATATTGCTGGACTGTTATTTTGATACCTCTCATACTAATGCCTAGCTTGTTCCATGATAATGCAGGGAGCAAACCGAGAGCACATGGAGTAAAATTCATTAAGAGCATTGGAAAGACTAGGAGATCTTACAACGTATACCTTAAAAGACCGACAAACAGTTCAACTTCAACCTCCTGGGGCGATGTGATACTCTCATCTGGTGCATTAGGAAGTCCCCAAATCCTAATGTTAAGCGGGATAGGGCCAAGAAGACATCTCCAGAAATTCAAAATCCCAGTAATTGTTGACTTGAGAGGAGTTGGAAGAAAAATGCAGGACAATCCTGCAATTGCACTTGTTATGGATCAGAAAGCGACATCAAAGATGCCTGATCCGCCTCAAGTAGTAGCAATCACAGACAATTATCAAGTCATAATTGAATCAGCAACAATACCAATAAGCATGAATCTATCAAGAACAAACATTGCAGCTAAAGTGGCTTACCCGTTATCAAGAGGAAAGCTAGAGCTTAACAGCACGGATCCTCGGCTAAACCCGCTTGTAAGATTCAATTACCTGAAGAATGAAAAGGACATTGATGTATGCTGCAAAATGGGTCAGATCGCTATGCACGTGGCAAGCTCGAGATCAGTAGCCATGTTTCCGGGGACTCAGCATAATAGTTATATGATGTCTGGGGAAAACGATACGAGAAAGTACTGTAGGAGGAATGTAAGGACGTTTTATCATTATCATGGGGGATGCAACATTGGGTCAGTTGTTGATAAGGATTATCTGGTGTATGGAGTTAAGGGATTGAGGGTTTTAGATGGATCCACTTTGATGGATTCTCCAGGGACCAATCCTATGGCGACATTGATGATGATGGGGAGGTATCAAGGGATCAAGATCCTCGAAGCTAGAAATCAGCCTTGTTCTTAAATGAATTTTTTGATAAATTTTCGTTCGATCATTTGAGTCCAATTCCAGTGTCCATAAATTGCCTTTGATCAAAGATTTATGCTCTCTAATTACAAGCTTTAAATCAGAGTGGATACTCCCAATCAAATAATAAAAAAATCTTACACTAGTCTATGAGATCAGCAGCAGCATCATTATCAGCATCAGCATCAGCATCAGCAGACGAAGAACGGGCAAGATTGAAGCCCAACCAAACAGCTGATCTCTCCCCTCCAGTCTTGTTCATCTCGTGATCAACAGGCATCTGGAATCTGCAAACGGGGCAAGATCCATGAATCCGAAGCCACTTCTCAAGACAATCACCATGGAATTTGTGGTTGCAAGGCATCTCTTTCACAACCCTAGTGGAACCAAATTCCCAGTCCTCCAGGCAAATAGCGCACTCGCCCACCTCGCCTTCTCCGATCAGCGACGTCGGGAGGGAGTCAATAGATGACTTCGATGCCGGTGGCTGCCCGGATTTTTGAGGGTCCGACCCGGACAGAGAGGCTTCTTCGATGACCACCATGCCCTGAGTAAATGGGTTTATGAGCACGATGCTCTCGCCTGTGTCGGATCCTTGGAGCCCGAATAGGAAGGGTAGGAACAGAGACAGGTCTCTGTTTCTAGAAGATACGAGCCTTTCGAAGATGGAACGGATTTGCGACTGAGCTGTCTCGGAATCTGAGGCCATCTGCTTCTGCTGATCTGATTTTGCGGGAATCAAGATTAAATTGAGCGTGAGGAATTGGAGTGTGAGGGAATTTGGATGAGTTTGAGTTATAAAGGTGGGAAGGAGATTAGGAGAGTGGAAGGTAGTGGAACATTCTGGAATTGGGAAATTCGGTATTCAAGATTGTGTGTATATCCACTTGTTAAATTGTGGAATTTCTTTTTCGCCACCTTTTGCCTCCTGTGATTTCATTATTTCAAGAGCCGGAACTATAATATTATCATTTTTTGGAATTTTTCGTAACATATTCTCATTGTTTTATGAGTTTGGTTTGGGTGGGAATGGGGCTTAAGAGAGAATAACGAATGTTTCGCGTTCGTTAGATCATAGCTGGAAGTTTTGATCGGACGGCTGGGAGTAATGGTGGGAAAAAGAAACCACGTCGACGATCGTGCTTTTTGAAACGTCCACGCGCCCACCTAGTTGCTTCGTGCAAAGCACGCGCAGCGTGCGTAGCACGCATATAAATACCCCATTAAAAGGCGGTTTCCAAAGCAACGCTTCATTTTTCATCCTCTTTCGATACTCTCTCAGTAACACCTTCTAGTAAAAACCCTAGAAATCGATCCGAGGAGAATTCCAGTCGTCGCTCATCGCAAATTCTAAGAAGATGGAAGGATCGATGCAAGAGAAAACTCAATCTTCAGGTATGAACTCGTAATCGCTCGTAACCTCTCATTTACTCGCAAAGATAATGCTCAAATTGTGAGGATTGTGCAAGAGTTTACAGTTCTGCTGGTTGTTATAGTGAACTCGTAACCTCTCGCTTACTCGAACAGATAATCAGTTCAATTATGCAGATTGTGCAAATAATTACAGATTCTGTTGTTTACATGGTGATATACAGTAAACTTGCTCAATAACATAGCATGATGATTTTACCGAGTCAAAGAGAATGCATGTCCAAAAAATTGATGAAATGTGCATCAATATGTGAAGAATATGCATCAAGATCATTGTAATATGTGCGTATATTTCTTTATGTATGTGCATCAATATTACCTGAATGTGCATCAGTTTGTTTTTGAATGTGCATCAATTTTGTCATGAATGTGCATCAATATTCTAAATGTGCATCAGTTTGTTTATGAATGTGCATCACTTTTGTCATGAATGTGCATCAGTTTTTTTTCCTAAAGTGCATCAATAATGTAATGAATGTGCATCAATTTGTTCGGAATGTGTATCACTTTAATTCTTTATGTGCATCAGTATTATCATTTAATAAGTTTTCATTTTCTATGGATTACATCAACAGTAGGTCTTGTAAACCAAGAAGCTCTTCCTCAGCCATCTCACGTACCTGAGCAACCTGACGTACATGAGCCATCCCACGTAGCTGAGCCTACTCCAGTACTTGGGCCTACTTCTGTACCTGAGCCTACTCCCATAAATGAGCCATCTCAAGTAGCTGAGCCTACACCTGTACATGAGCCATCTCCCGTACCTGAGGAATCTCTTGTACTTGAGGCATCTCATTTACAAGATAAATCTACAGACCAAGAGGAATCTCCTGTACATGAGACATCTCCCGACGAAGAAAACAGAACAAAGAAGAAGAATGACAAAGCCAATGAGAAAGGTGCGTTAATTTCATTATTTATCAGTTTACATTTGTAAATGTGCATCAATTTGTTTATGCATGTGCATCAACTATCTGATTAATGTGCATCATTATCATTCAGATCCAACACCTCCTAAGAGAAGAAAAACAACAGCTCACAAACAAATTATACCTGTTAGATGTTCGCCAAGATTCAGTTCAAGTCAAGAGGATAGCGATGACGTACCAATTCAGCGACGAGCAGAGAAAATGAATTTGCGTCAGAAGCAAGAGAAGAAAGCTGTAAGAAAACCACAGCCTCCCAAGAAAAAAGAACCTGCTAAGTTGCCTAAGCCATCCAAAAAACAAGAGCTTGCAACAATCCCTCAGCCTTCCAAGAAACAGGCACAAACAAAGAAACCGGAGCAAATTGTAGGTTCCAAAAGAAAGAATGAGATTGTTGTTGTAGAACCAGTGAAGAAAGCTAAAATTGGGATGAGAGAGATAAAGAAGAACTTTCCAACATTAAAGTGCAGAAGTTCTCCTATGTGTATGGTGGATACATTAAAGCAGATGACTGATGAGCAAAAAATGGTTGTAAGTGAGTGTGGATTTGGTCCATTGCTGCAATGGAATATGGATAAGCTTCCAGGGAAGCTTAGCCATTGGCTTCTTACAAACTTTGATCCTGTATCCTGTAATTTGATGCTGAGTACAAATGGAGAAAAGCACCACATCACCAAATATGATGTGCATGGATACTTGGGATTGCCAGTTGGGGGAAAGGTTATTGATCTCACAACGAGTACAACTGAAGAAGAAGATATTTTTGCTCAAGAAATGCTGGAGGAATTCCGCGGACAGTTTGGAGAAACTCTTGATACAAAGACTGGACAAATGAAGCCTATGGATCTGGATAAAATTCATACATCAACGCTTTCTGAGAAGCTTCTGAGTTGTAGGGTACCCGATGAATGGTTCAAGAGGAACCTTGTGATTTTTATAATAAACACAATCATGGAGAGCCATCAAAGTGGCCGCCTTAACGTGAAAGTCATAGGGCAACTTGAGAACACTAGTAGTATTCATCAGTATGACTGGTCAACTCTTATGATTGATCTGCTAGTCAACGCAAAAGAGGCATGGGATAAAACTAATAGTGGGAATTTCAGAGGGCCAATATTGCTTCTACTGGTATGTGCATGAATATTACTCTATATGTGCATCAATATTACACTATATGTGCATCAATTTCGATATGAATGTGCATAAAGATCAATATAAATGTGCATCAATTTCTTTAAATAATGTGCATCAGTTTCAATATGAATGTGCATCAAGTTCAATATAAATGTGCATCAATTTCTTTAAACAATGTGCATCAATTTCTTTAAACAATGTGCATCAATATTACACTATATGTGCATCAGTTTTGTTCTAAATGTGCAACACTTTGATTATGAATGTGCATCAAAATTAATAGTGTTATTTTTTTTCTTTTACAGATGATATATGTTGATCGGGTTGCACTGCGAACTCAAGAGATTGATAGGCACGTTCCAGTCATTACCAACTGGAATTCTGAAATGCTGAGAAAGAGGGAGATTGAGGAAATTAAAATTGGAAGTTTTGGAAAAGGTTATGTCAGGATAGCTCTGGACTTCAAAAAGCAAACACTGTTGAGAGAATCAAATGAGAAGATAGAAGAATCTGAGAGAAAGGAAGAGAGTAAGAGAGAAGAAGACAATGCCAGTAAAGAAGATAATGATGCTACATTTTTGGTAAGCCTTTTTTATTGTGCATCAGTTTTAATTTGAATGTGCATTAAATTTATTCTAAACGTGCATCAATTTCATGAATTAGAAAGAGTTGGAAGACCACATTAAGAGCAGTAAAAAACTTGCTCTTGAAATCAGGAGATATGTTGAGAGAGTGTCTAAGGCTCCAGAACGTTTGGCCAAGAATAATCTGTTCAAGAAGGTCAACGAAGCAATAGACAAAATGTTGAAAGTCAAGGTCTCTCTATCAGAGGAGGAGTCACAAGAGGAAGTGGAGGTTAATCCAACCTTGAATGAAGAAATGTTTTGGGATGAAGATTCAAAGTGCCTAGAAGAAATCGAGAAGACAATAAAGGCAACAGAGGTTTATAATCGAGAAGACAATAATCGAGAAGACATTCCTTCATTCAGTTTGGGGATTAATGGTACTCCACCAAGACAGATCCCTCATATTCCTGTGCATGATATAGGCTCAAAGTTTTATAAACGCACTTCGTTCAGGGTAATGGAATTAATGTTGATATATAATTTTTTTGTTCTATTGTGCAGTTTGTCTTCCCCATTTATCAGTCAGAACACTTCTATGTCATCGCTATCAATCTCACAAAAGCCAGATATGACATCCTGGACAACTCGTCCAAGAATATGAGCATGAAGAACAAGTATGGCAATATTCCCGGGAAATTAGTAAGTATTTACAAATGAATGTGCATCAATTTACTTCTGAATGTGCATTAGTTTTATACTGTGCATCAGTTTACTAAATCAATTTTCATCATTGGATCAGAGGGAATATTTTGCAAGCTACTTAGAAAGCCATGGTTTAGTGGGAAAAGCATCAATAGTTCGAAACCAGAGGAAGATGCCAGCTCAAAGAATAGCGATGCCATGGCGAGACACCAAAAACAAAGTAGACTGTGGTATTTATGCTATGCGGCACATGGAGACTTATTTTGGAGTTGGAATAACAAACTGGGAAAGTGATCTGATTCAGGGGGATGAGAAACAAATGCAAACAATCTGCATTAGGTACTTGAAAAAAATGATTGACAAGAAGTACAACCTAGTGGGAAAAGATGTTCTTTCAAAATTGAAGTACTAATTTGTAAGATGTGTACTTGTTTTGTGTCACTAAGACAGTTTGAATCGTTTTGTGTGCTTGGGGCACTTTGACACTTAGACAGTGCAACAAATTGTTAATAGGGTGCAACAAATTGCTTCACAATGTGCATCAAATTTCTTAACAATGTGCATCAAAATGCCTAACAATGTGCATCAAACGCTAACAATGTGCATCAAAACACCTAACAAATGTGCATCAAAACGCCTAACAAATGTGCATCAAAACTTAACAATGTGCTTCGAAAATCTTCACAATACGCATTGGAGTGCTAAACAATGTGCGCCAGGAAATGCATAACAAATGTGCATTAAAATTCTAAACAATGTGCACCAATTATCTAAAGGATGTGCATCAAAACTCTTAATAGTGTGCATCAAAAAAAGAAATGTGAAAATCAAACAACTGGTAAGGATTCTGGCTTGAACTTGCATGTCTTCTTGTTGTGACCAGGCTTTTGACAGATGCTGCAAACCCTTTTATCCTTTGATGAACCAACGATGACATTCTCATAAATGCTTTTTAACCTACCTTATTTTGGCCGACCCTTGTTCTTGGATTGAGGAGGTGGAAGAACAAAAATTTCCTCTGGAATAGGACCAAGGAATGTCTCAAATCTACTCATCTTCTTCTTGCTAGGTGAATCAGTATTAGCACATGCTTCTCTAGAATACACTTGTTTCTTCTCCTTGATCAAACTCAAAAGATCTTTCAACTTTTCAGGGTTATCATCAATCATATTAATGCAACAATGGATTTCAGAGAGCAACTCAAATACCAGAACTTTCTTATCATCCAAATCATCACTACCATTGAAGACAGCCCCATCAATCTCAAAAGCAGGCTTCAAAGATGATTTTTTTGTCCACCTAGGGTTGACATATTTCTCAGGCAACTTAATCCTGAGATTATTAAACATCATGAACATATGACGACATGGTATACCCATGTTCATAAACAAGTTGCAAGAGCAACTAATATCTTGAGTTGTTATACTATGGCGCACAACACATTCAGGGCCAATAGTACCACTCACATGCCAATATTTAACATCATCTTGAGTGTTGAGATCTGTCAGACGACAATCATATACTGAAGCAATTATTTCTTCCTGCACATCCTTGAAGACATTAAGAGTATAAACTGATGCACATTCAACTTCAATAGGCATCTTTGTCTCATATATTGGAACTAAAGTGCATGATTCCATGTCAAGCTTCCTTTTATTGTGACGCTGTGCATCAATTGCATTATCAAATTGCAACAAAAACAGAATCAAAGACGATGATCGTCCAATGAAGTTGGAGAAGAAAGAATTCTGACTTTCTGACCTAGATGTTGTCCTTAGCAAACCACCCATACGAGAACCTTGGAAGAATGCAGGAATCCAGTATTGACACAAATCAAAGATTGTTTGCAACCAAACATTTTCCTCAAGCCTAAAGTCAGTAATAATAGAACGCCAAGCTTCATCAAACTCAAGGGCCCTCAAATCATTACTCCACACAATAGAGTTAAATATCCTCCTAAAGTCTTCCGTTAATGATGAATCAAGCTTAACCTTAACAGGGACCTTAAACATAATGTGCCACATGCAAAATCGATGAACTACGTTGCTAAACACCTGCTCAATAGCTGCTTTGACTGCGGCGTCTTGATCAGTTAGTAAAATATATGGCTCATGCCCCATAGCCTTTTTGAAGTTCTCAAACAACCACACATAAGAAGCAATGTCTTCTTTCAACAATAAGCCAAACCCAAAGGTAATAGAGCTCTTGTTATTATCAACTCCAGTAAAAGGAACAAAAACCATATCATACCTATAAGAAATCAAACAAAAAAGTGTCAATGTGCATCAAAGTTGCATTGAAAGTGCACCAATATGATCTATATGTGCATCAGTTTCGTTCTGAATGTGCATCAACATTGCATTCAATGTGCACCAATATTTTCTATATGTGCATCAGTTTCGATACGAATGAGCATCAAATATTTAACCATGTGCATCAATAATAATAGAAGTGAAAAGTATGAAAATAGTACCTGTTTGACTTATAAGTCGCATCTGCTGAAACAACATCACCGAAGAAAGAAAAACTCTTGCGTGAAATAGGATCTGAATAAAAAAGTCGGCAAAGTTGATTCTGATCATTTACTTCATAATCAAAGTAGAATGCCTCACATCTCTCCTTTCTTCGAAACAAATTGTCAATAAGCATTTGGCCATCACATCCAATCATGTAAGTATTCAAGTCTCTCTGAAAATTCTTGAAGTCCACAAGTGTAGCACCCACATTTGAATAAGAACCAACATAATTCTTGAACAGCTTGTACGCTTTGCTAGTGCCAATATTTGTTTTTAAGCAATTGATGATGAAATCTTGATGAAAAGGAGTGAGTTTTTTGTTGTCCGGTGCAAAATGTCTCTGCGAAAGAGGTAACAACGGATGGTTGTGACGTTCTTCAAACATTTTCAAACAAAATCCTTCCCTTCCTGCTTGCCGAAATATAAAATGTGCAGGACAACCACAACGATTAGACATCCTCCTTCGCTTAGGCTCACTGTTTTCACCATTAGAAGGTTTGTATGGACCCAAATATCCTTGCCTATTACAAACAAGATACCGCCACAGTTTAGTACCATCTTTCGCCTTTGTTCCAGTAGCTTTTCTCATAGTAAAACCTACTTCAAGAGAGTAAAACTTGTAAAATGCTTCAGCTGCATCATAGTTTGCAAACATCTGCCCCTCATATGGCTTGATATCATCACTACAGATCGGGACGTAATAGGTTGTATTATTTGGCGAAACAGTAACAACAACACGAGCTTCATCTCCTATAGTTAAGAAAACAAACCAAATAGTTAAAAGGATTGAAACAGTGTGCATCATTATAAAACACAATGTGCATCAATATAGAACACCATGTGCATCATTATAATGCAAATATGCACCAATATGGTAGTAATGTGCATCATATATTAGAGAGAGTAACACATAAGCAACCAATGTGCATCAATATAGAGCACAATGTGCATCAATATAACCAAAATGTGCACCAATATGGTAGTAATGTGAATCAAGTTCATTGAGAATGTTCATAATGATTCATAACATTGCGTTGTGCATCAAGTTCAACAAAAGGTTCACCAGTTCACTTGGATTTGAGTATGTTTGATCATATAAAACTTCAAAATAAACAGAAGAGAGCAATCGATAGCAAAATTGCAAAAGGATAAGAGCCTACAACCCGAATTCATGAGAAATTGAAAGAGATTTGAAGATTGAAACCCCGAAATTTGCAGGATAAACAAAAGAGCGTAAACATTCATGAGGAAAACAAAACAGAGAAAAAAAAAGACGAAAGGAGAACAAGAGCGAGCTAGGCTTAGGAAGACGGTAGGAAGAACGAGAGAGAAAAAGGGAAAAGAGATCGCGAGAGTAATGTAACAGAAAGGAGAGAGAAAAAGGGAAAAAATAAAATTAATGCGTTTCGCACGCGTGATCACATGCGCGGGATCTCAGCCATTGAACGCATTTCAGATCGACGGCTGTGAGCCGTTCTCAGTTCTCACCGGGATTAAGTTTCCCACAAGACACTTCCTTGTTTTATAAGGCTATTGTTCTCCGACTGAAACCGATTATGAGATCCCTCGTCGCCAATGGCGGACCTACTCAAGGCGAGTGGGAACACACGCCTCCACTGAAAAAAAAAAAAAAAATTAATTTTTTTTAATTTTTTATTTAAATTACTATGTATTATTTCAGATATTTATTTTTCTTTATGTTATCCAATCGATTAGAAGATGATTTAATTAATGATTGTTTGGTTTCTTACATTGAAAAGGATTTAGTTAGATCTATTGACACCAAAGAAATTCTTATGAGATTTCATTTTATAACATGACACCTTGAAAAATGTTATTGTAAAATTTATGTCGATTAGGAGATGATCTTATTAATTATTATTTTAATGTAATTTCCTTATGGACCAGTTAGATTCTTGAGAGAATTTATGTAATTTTTTTCTCGTACCGTCAAAAAAAAAAAAAATTGTCGTACCGTCGCTTTTTTTTTCGCAAAACAGGCCCCCACTGGATGAAAATCCTGGGTCCGCCACTGCTCGTCGCCCCGACGCAATCCAGCTTTGTTCGACAACATCGTAATTGGCCAGGAAATACTGCACTCCATGAGAACTGCTTCGGAAGGGAAGTTTATGGTGGTGAAGATTGATTTGGAGAAGGCATATGACAGGATCCGGTGGAGTTTCATACAGGATACCTTGACTGAAGCGAGATTGTCCCCTGAATTGACGTAGGTCATCATGAACTGCGTGGATACTTGCAGCATGAAAGTTCTGTTTAATGGCAAAATGGGAACGAGCTTCAAACCGTCACGGGGGGTCAGACAGGGGGATCCACTTTCTTCATACCTCTTCGTTCCCTGTATGGAAAGATTGGGCCATATAATTGACGGGGCAGTCGAGGCGGGAGCTTGGGTTCCAATTCAGTTAACAGCCAATGGTCCCCACGTCTCTCACCTGTTCTTCGCCGATGACCTCCTTCTCTTCGGGGAAGCTTCCTGCAGACAAATGGAAACCATCCAGTACTGCCTCGCCCAGTTTTGTGAAGCCTCAGGTTCGAAAATCAATTTTCACAAGTCTATGTTATGCGTCTCTAATAATACCCGTGATGATCTTGCTCAGAGCATTAGCAGTATTTGCGACATCCCAGTTACATATGATTTTGGTATGTACCTAGGGGTCCCGCTCTCGAAGAAAGCTGCTACCAAGGCCACGTTCCAGTACATCACCGAGAGGGTCAACACTAAGATGGCTGGCTGGAAGGCCAGGGTGCTCTCGATGTCTGGAAGAGTTACACTTGCCAAGGCAGTTATCACAAGTGTGCCCATGTGCACTATGCAGACGACCCGGTTGCCCATGTCTATTTGCGACGAAGTGGACAGGAAAACCAGAGGCTTTATCTGGGGTTCTTCAAGTGAGAAGAAGAAGATGCATTTACTGAGGTGGATAAATTGCGCAGGCCCAAAGATGCAGGGGGGATTGGCATGATGAGCATGAGGCAACTCAATTCAGCCTTTATGGCCAAGATGGGTTGGAGAATCATATCTGAACGAGACTCACTATGGTCTCGAGTTGTGAGAGGAAAATATTGTCAAGGAAGATGTGATCGTGACATGTTCAGGGAACAGAGAGGAGCCTCTAATCTTTGGCAGGGGATCACAAAGAACAGTAGCACCTTACTGGCCGGACTCCAGACAGAGGTTCGAAGTGGCAACCAAACCTTCTTTTGGTCCCACCCGTGAGTTTCTGAGCGCCCACTGGAACAACTTGCTATTGCCGCTATACCGGAGAGTGATGTAGGCAGAACTGTCGCTGAGTACTGGAGCGAGAACGGATGGACTTGGGCTGATTTTTCCTACCTTCTCCCTGCTGATGTGCTAATGAAGATTGCAAGTATCTCCCTGATTAATGAGGATACTGAAGACCATCTTTACTGGAATGGTACCGCCTCGGGTAAATTCTCTATCTCCTCATGCCTTGCCATCATTAGAAAGGACGAAACTGACGTCCCAAAGCTTCTATGGAAGAGAATCTAGAAGACCAACGCCCCAGAAAAAGTCAGGAACTTTTTATGGCTCCTGGCACATGATTGTGTGATGAGTAATGCCAACAGATACCGCCGCCGTATTGCAGCCTCGCCTGAGTGTGTGCACTGGAGCGGGACTGAAGAAATGGCACTCCATATTGTAAGGAACTGCAAGTATGCCAAAGACGTCTGGAGGAGTTTTTTCTTCGAGGACAGAATGGAGATATTTATGAGGGAGATCTTGAAACATGGATGGAGGCTAATCTGAAACCCGAGGACTCCTGGTCCACAACCTTTGCCACTGGTGTTTGGTGGCTTTGGAAGTGGCGCAACCTCCGTATCTTCAATGCCGAGGCGGATATCCCTTCGAATCAGGCTGAATTTATACTGTCAAGAGCAAGAGAATATACTGAAGCTCTGAAAGCTAAGAAAAGCATACAAAGAAATGGCAACCCGCTGGAGTCCTTCTGGACGCAGCCTACTCAGGGCTGGACAAAGCTGAATTCTGATGGCGCTTACACTCCGGGGAACAACTGGATTGCTGCAGGTGGGATCCTCAGAGGTGAATCTGGCGAATTCCTGCAAGCTTTTGTGATGAAGACTGCAGGCTTTTCAACTTTCCATGCTGAACTCATGGGAATTCTACAGGGTCTGATGATGACGAGAGCCATGGGAATCACCAAGGTTGAGATCGAAACTGATGCTGCTGAAGTTGTTGACGCCTTACTGTCACTTGATCAAGCCTTCCCACGCTTCAGAGACCATAGAAAACTGCAAGACGCTGCTCATGGCTGACGGCTGGTCTACAAATCTTCGCTTTGTGCCACGATCCTGTAACCAAGTAGCCAACTAGCTTGCTCATTTTGGAGATATCAGTCTAGGGGATTACGTCAAGTTTAGCTCCCCTCCTGTTGGCCTTACTTCTATTCTAGATGTTGACAATTGGGTGAACTACAACATGTAATCTCTTTCTTTATTTTGAATAAATGGGTATAACCCACCTTTGCATCAAAAAAAAAATAAACGAAATTGATTACAAGGAAATGTGAATAGTTTGCAAGCATATAGGAGGATCAAATGAGAAATCTCCTTAAAATAATATTTTTTTTATAGGCCGTTCGATTTTTTAGATCAAAGCTTTAAAAATGACCCTATTATAGTACTATCCCCACTCTAAGAGCTCTCCCAATCAAGGCTTTTACCCAAGTCTCTAATAATATAAGAGGTTTTTACCGAAAATCATCCGTAAAAGTGTCTATATTGCTCTAAACCATCTCTTTAATTGGATATTACCGGAAACCACCCGTTTAACTACTTCCGTTAGCGATTCACCACCCGTTTTCATATTCTGTTTATAATCCGTTAACTATTTACAGATTTAGCCCGAAAACTTTTTATTTATTCATTTTTCTGCACAAATTGAAAAGTTGAGAAATAATTGTAATTAGATACAAAATTTGGGCTACCTAAATCATCTTCTTCCACGAGAAATTGCAGAGGAGATTTTTGAAGGAGAGATTTGGGGGAAAGAGAGAGCTCGGGATTGCAGATCTGCGGAAGGAGAGGACTTCCCCCCTTTTTAAACCACTCCAGCTAAATCCTCCTCTTGAATGTTGCGAGTTTGAAGACTGCTGATGTCATGATGACGCCATTGTTATGTGTTGATGAGATGTGGCGGAGAGAGCGACCCAGATGGAGACAGGCATCCGGAATGGAACCACACGATGACCTTTCGTCTCTCCGATCTCTCTTCTTTCTCCTCCTTTGACCTTCGATTCCAGATCCGACACCACGCCGGCCTCCTCTTCCCTGACCGCACCACAAATCCGACCTCTCCCTCCTCTCCTCCTCTCCACCTCTCCACAAACACACCCACGACTGCACAGATTCGAGATGGAGCCCCCTCAACTTCCGATGGTTGATACCCAGGCGATCGACGCTCCGCTCCATTTATTCGGCTTCGAATTTGACGAACTCATCCCGACTAATCATTTAAGCTTCTCAGATCTGATTTCTGTGGAAGAGAAGATGATTTAGGTAGCCCAAATTTTGTATCTAATTACAATTATTTCCCAACTTTTCAATTTGTGCAGAAAAATGAATAAATATAAAGTTTTCGGGCTAAATCTGTAAATAGTTAACGGATTATAAACGGAATATGAAAACGGGTGGTGAATCGCTAACGGAAGTAGTTAAACGGGTGGTTTCCGGTAATATACAATTAAAGGGGTGGTTTAGAGCAATATAGGCACTTTTACGGGTGGTTTTCGGTAAAAATCTCATAATATAATTCAATAAAAAAATAAAAAGTTCCTTAAAGCCCATCCTACAAGTTTGTAAGATTGGCCATTCTTACACACCCGGGTGATATCACTATAGACTCCATTAAAGACGGGCATGTTTGGCTGCCTTTTTTTATTTCAAAAGCTTCAAACAAAACAACGTTGTTTTAAGCACTTTAGGCACAAAACACGCTACTTAAAGCTTAAGTGGGCGTCACGTGTCGCAGTTTGATTGACCCGGATAAATGTCATTTTATTTATTTTAAATGTAATATCTCAAAATATACTTCATTAATAATACTAAAAATACCATAATTCTAATTACATTTTTCTCTATCCATAGACACTCATATTGAATATATTTAGTATGATTATAAAAACTTATTTTATTTTAAATATCATTAATTTCTAATATCTAACACTATTTGCCTATATTTTTTAACATTTTAATATAGTAAGATAAAATTAATTAATTTAAAATAAAAATATATCAGTAATTTAATACAAAATCAGGGATATAAATATAATTTTATAAACCTTACAATCCTTTCCTTACCGTCTCCATTGCAGCACGAAAAAAAACAATAAACCTATAAGAAGGGCTTTAGCTTACAGCGCCACTCGATTGACGATGCCCTAAATAAACTCAAACTTTGTGATCGCTCTCTCCTCCATGGCGATTTGACGGGTTCATGGCTCCATGGCGTTTTCCCTTGCCAATCCCCTCATTCTTCTCCCTCTCTACTCCTCCAAGGTTGTCAAGGAATTTTACACCGTTGCCAGGTATTAGCTTTCAGGGGCCGATTTAGGTGTTGAATTATGAGGACGGTTTTTTTTCGTTGCTCATGTTGGTACTTGAGATGCATATCTTGAGAACAACAAGTTTTCTATTTTGTAAAATTATCATTATCAACTCCTTTTCTAAGATGGAACCAGTGTTGGATCATTATAATAAGTTAGTCTTAGTTATTTATGTTATGCTGGTGTGTATTGTATAATGCAGCTAGCCGTTAGTCTCTTCTGTTAAGTCAGTAGCTAGAATTGAGTCAAATTTGTTAGTAGTTTGATCATGGGCGCCTACTTAGGAGGAAGTTGTTAGTAGGTGCTGTTAGTGTCCGGTTGTTCAGGGTTTTGTTTAGGCTGGTGTATTTAAGCATCAGTTCTTTATTCAGTGAATAGATCACGTTTTGCAGTTACATTCTTGTTCTGTTTCAACAAAGTGGTATCAGAGCTTGAGCAAAACTTCTGATCGATTTTGAGTGTGTAAGTGATTCTGAATCAGGGAAACACACAAAAGGGTTGAGGGAAAAACCTTACTGGGAAAAACACATTTGAGCGACGATGTCTGATGCAGGTTATGCTAAGGCGTGCATTCCGAAGTATGAAGGAGACTATGATCATTGGAGTCTCCTCATGGAGAACCTTCTGCGTTCAAAGGAGTATTGGACGGTAGTGAAGGATGGGTTCAAGGAATTGGCCGAGGGAGAGACGGAAACTGCAGATCAGGCAAAGGCTCGTGAAGAAATGAGGCTGAAGGACTTCAAAGCCTTGAACTACTTGTTCAGTAGTATAGACAAGACTGTGCTGAAGACGATTTCGCAGAAATCGACTGCCAAAGAACTATGGGACTCGATGAAGGTGAAGTTCCAGGGGAGTGCCAGGGTGAAGAGAGCCCAGTTGCAAGCACTCAGACGAGAGTTCGAAGTCTTGGAAATGAAGGAAGGAGAGACTGTCAATGACTATTTTGGCAGGGTCATGGTAGTCTCAAACGCAATGAGGAATTGTGGTGATGTGATTACAGATGTCAAGATTGTTGAGAAAATCTTGAGAACTCTCACGGAGAGGTTCAATTACATCGTGTGCTCGATTGAAGAATCGAAGGATATTGATGCTCTGACTGTGGATCAATTACAAAGCTCTCTAATTGTCCACGAGCAAAAATTCAGTAGGAAAGTTGCTGTTGAAGATCAGGCATTGAAGGTCGGTTTTGACAGTAACAGGGGAAGAGGAAGAGGACGTGGATCCTCGTCTGGAAGAGGGCGTGGTCGAGGAAGAGGTTGGTCCAAGGAAACAGTAGAGTGCTACTACTGTCACAAGCTTGGCCACTTCAAGAATGAGTGCCCTGAATGGACAGCTCAAGTCCATTACACAGATGATCAAGGTGCTGGACATAAAGAAATGCTATTAATGGCATACATTGCTCCAGATGAAGATGAGGCCTCAGGTATGATTGCTACTCAGAAATGTGAAGTTCAGAATGAGAATTGGTGGTATCTTGACTCAGGATGTAGCAACCATATGAGTGGGGATAAGCAATGGTTTTCCAGCATTAACAGCTCTTTCTCTTGTGCTGTCAAACTCGGGAATGGAACTAGATTGCAAGTTCAGGGAAAGGGATGTGTTCGAATGAAGATAGATCAGACTTCCTTGATGATACAGGATGTGTTCTATGTACCTGGCCTCACCAACAATCTCCTGAGCATTGGTCAAATGCAAGAAAGAAGCCTGTACTTTCTTATCAGGAATGGAAAATGCAGAATCTTCCATGACTCAAAGGGTTTCTTGTTTGAGTCTATAATGAAGAAGAATCGGATGTTTGTGCTCAATGCACAACCTCAACTCAGTGGTGCCGATGGAGAAGTTCAATGCTTCAGTGCTACCAGATCCAGGGAGGAGGAATTGAAGCTTTGGCATAGGAGGTTCGGCCACCTCAACTATCAAGGATTGAAAAAGCTTGAGAGATCTGGAATGGTGAAGGGTCTGCCTTCTCTGAAAGGGGAACCAAGCTCAGATGTATGCTCTATTTGCCTCGTAGGAAAGCAGCACAGGAGGGCCTTCCCTAAGAAAAGCACGTGGCATGCTTCTGCGCCATTGCAGCTGGTTCATGCTGACCTATGTGGTCCCATTACTCCTTCATCTCACAGCAACAAGAGGTATATCTTTACCTTAATTGATGATTTCAGTAGGAAGCTGTGGATATTCTTCCTTAGTGCCAAATCAGAAGCCTTTGTAGCTTTCAAATCATTCAAGACTCTTGTGGAAAAGGAAGCTGGAGCTGTGCTTGTTGGTCTTAGGACAGATAGGGGAGGAGAATTCTTGTCCTTAGAGTTCAAACAATATTGTGATGAAGTGGGAATTAGAAGGCAGTTGACAGCAGCACTAACTCCACAACAAAACGGAGTGGCTGAACGCAAAAATAGGACTCTCCTCAACATGGTCAGATGTATGCTAGGAGATACTGGTGTTCCAAACAGTTTCTGGTGTGAAGCTGTAGCTTGGTCGTCCTATGTGCTGAACAGAAGTCCAACCTCTATCAACAAAGACAAGACACCCCAGGAGCTTTGGAGTGGTGTTGCACCTTCAGTAGAGCAATTGAAAGTCTTTGGATGCATTTGCTATGCTCACATCCCTGATCAGAGAAGAAAGAAGCTGGATGGAAAAAGCACTAAGTGTATATTCCTTGGTATGTCTACTGAATCCAAGGCTTATCGACTGTTCAATCCACTCACCAAGAAGATTATTGTCAGTCGAGATGTGGTGTTTGATGAGTCCAAAGGGTGGGAGTGGAAGGCTGAGCAATCCACAAGTGAAGAAACAGCATTGCACTGGGATGGATTTGAGGAAGATATTGATGATTCAGATATGGAAGAGGACAGCAATGAAAAGAGTGATGGGCAACAAGCTACTGAAGCAGTCGAGGTCACTGCTGAACTGTCTACAGAAGGTGAGCAAGGTGCTATCTCTACAACTGTGAGTACCACAGATGAAGGTTCAGAAGGTGATGTGCTAGGGCCACGAGTAAGGAGCAGACCAACATGGCATGATGACTATGAAATGGGGAATTTTGTGTTGAGCTTCAGTGATCACTTTGCACTACAGATTGCCAGTGAAGATCCTTCTCAGTTTGAAGAAGCTGTTCAGTCAGAAAAGTGGAGGAGTGCAATGAAAGCTGAGATGGAAGCCATTGAAGCTAATGATACTTGGGAATTGACAGTGCTACCTCCTGGAGTTACACCTATTGGAGTGAAATGGGTGTATAAAACCAAGCTTAATGAGCAAGGAAAGGTGGATAAGTATAAAGCAAGATTAGTAGCAAAAGGATATGCTCAGAAGCATGGGATTGATTATAATGAGGTATTTGCATCAGTGGCAAGATGGGATACAATCAGGTCTATGTTGGCACTTGCAGCTCATCATGGTTGGCATGTCTATCAATTAGATGTGAAGAGTGCGTTTCTTCATGGAGAGCTTACAGAAGAGGTATTTGTGATGCAACCTCAAGGCTTTGTAAGCTCAGGGGAGGAGAGCAAAGTCTATAGGTTGAAGAAAGCTTTGTATGGTTTGAAGCAAGCTCCGAGGGCTTGGTACAGCAAGATTGAGAAGTATTTTATGCATTTTGGCTTTGAGAGGTGTCCTTATGAACATACCTTGTTTATTTGGAAGAAAAATACTGATTTGTTGCTGGTCAATCTGTATGTAGATGATCTCATGTTTGTGAGCAGTAATGAGGTTTTGGTGGAGGAATTCAAGAAGAATATGCAAAGTGTGTTTGAGATGACTGATTTAGGGAAGATGAGGTACTTTCTAGGCGTTGAAGTGCATCAAGCTGCAGCTGGTGTGTTCATTAGTCAGAAAAAATACACCAGAGAAGTGTTACTAAGGTTTGGATTATTTGAAAGCAACCATGTGAGGAATCCAATTGTTCCAGGAGAGAAGCTCAATTTGGAGGGAGATGGAGTACTCATTGACAGCACGTTGTACAAGCAACTGATTGGATCTCTCCTATACCTTACAGCAACAAGGCCTGATATTATGTATGTAGTCTGTTTGCTCAGCAGGTACATGTCCAAGCCAACAAGAGTACATTTGCAGGCAGCTAAGAGAGTCTTGAGGTATCTAAAAGGGACTATGGGGTTTGGTATCTGGTACAAGAAGAAGAATCTTCAAGATGGAAGGTTGATCGGATACACAGATTCAGATTATGCCGGGGATTTAGATGACAGAAGGAGTACAGGTGGATATGTCTTCTTCTTGTCAGGTGGTGCAGTTTCCTGGTCTTCTAAGAAGCAGCCTGTGGTTGCCTTATCTACAACAGAAGCTGAATTTGTTGCAGCAGCTGCGTGTGTGGCTCAATGCATATGGCTTAGGAGAATCCTTGAGCAGATGGGATGGAAAGAGAGTGTTGAAGGAGCAACAACAATCTTCTGTGACAACATGTCTACCATTAAGCTGTCTAAAAATCCTGTTCTACATGGGAAAAGCAAGCATATCGATGTGAGGTTTCACTTCCTGAGAGATCTTGTTAATGAAGGAGTAGTTGATCTAGAGTACTGTGGCACTGATTCTCAGATTGCAGATGTGATGACCAAAGCTGTGAAGCTTGACACCTTCGAGAACTTAAGAGCTGAACTTGGTGTTGGAGATTGGAGGAGCAAATTTGCTGGTGCTGAAAGTGGCTGAAGTTAGTCAGATAAGTTAGTTAAACTCAATTGTTTGATCCAAATTGAGTTTAGGGGAGGATATGTTGGATCATTATAATAAGTTAGTCTTAGTTATTTATGTTATGCTGGTGTGTATTGTATAATGCAGCTAGCCGTTAGTCTCTTCTGTTAAGTCAGTAGCTAGAATTGAGTCAAATTTGTTAGTAGTTTGATCATGGGCGCCTACTTAGGAGGAAGTTGTTAGTAGGTGCTGTTAGTGTCCGGTTGTTCAGGGTTTTGTTTAGGCTGGTGTATTTAAGCATCAGTTCTTTATTCAGTGAATAGATCACGTTTTGCAGTTACATTCTTGTTCTGTTTCAACAACCAGTACATTGCATGATCACTGTAAGATTGTGGGATTCTTTTAACTTACAGTTTTGAGGTATATAAATAGAGTTGGATCATTGTAGTTTGATAATTAATTCAATAATTTTTACTTGATTCTACGATCGTTTTCTAATATTGTGATATGACTATGATAATCCCTTTGGTAACTTGTTTTGAATCAAATGCCCTGAAACATTTATACATATGAGCAGAAATGATTGGCTTAAAAAGCTAAAACCTGCCAGTTTTGTAACAATGGTTTGTGTTAATATGACTAAAAGTTCATGGTAAATCCCCTTTACTTTGTCCCTATGAGTAAATTATTTCTAAATTCATTTCAATATGTGCAGTTAAAGTAGTTTGTCGTTGACAAATTCTGTTGGACTAATCCTCTCATTTGACTTTGGCCAGATGCATCTTTTTCCGAATCTTTGTATGGCCTGAGATGAAGGGTGGTACAAACCAAATTGAACAAATAAGTTGAGTGCAACATCTTCAGAGAACATTGATTACTCTGGACTGGAAAAGCGACAAAAAATTCTTTCAGTTGTTTCTATGGTAAAATATCTTTCTCATTTATTATTTTCATGGATCTTATGGTTCGCATACGGCACAAACATATCTAACGTTATTCACCTGTATCTAATGATGCAACAAAATGAGTATGAGTTTTGTGTTTTTTCTGTTTCCAAGCATTCTTGTTTAGATTCTAGAAACTAGCACGATCTGCAGGTTTTATTACATTTTCCAATGCTTCAGCTACATGGGTATCTTGTGATTCATCTGATTGGATATCTCATTTCCTACAACATAAAAGAGAGAGTTAGATTTTCTGAAGCATTATATCAGATTGTACTATGTATGTCTTTTTAAGAGGAATTGCGTAAATGGGTTCCTATATGTCTGACCTCTTACTTCTTCTACTATATGAGGTTCGTTTTTGAGGTGATTATGAACATTTTAACTGTAAAGAGATTTAATCAACTAAGAAAAGGCATGTTGTGCAGTAGATATTGTAGCTTTTTATTCCCTTTCGGTGTTGAAACATCTTATTCATAGACATTATATAACAATGTTGTCTTAAAAATCACCATGTTAAGTTCAAATTTGTGTTGAGAAATTAATCATATGTTTCTTTTTTGTCAAAGATACAAGCGAAGCTGCTCATGAGTGCAAAAGGGTTGAGCAAATTGAAGCACGGGGTTAAATATCTTATTTTGTTATCATTCCACGGATCCAAATTCATGTGTGACAGTTCAAGCAGAAGAGCTGAGCAAATTGAATCTTAATTTTGATAACAAAATTTGGAATGATAACAAAATACAAACCTACATCAGACTTGTTCCATGTGCACTAATCAAACATTCCATAACCAATATATACAAGAGATCTACCGCTAATGATAAAAAGAAAATCACACTTATTTACATCTGTCAGCAGTTCAATCCCCGGATTAAACTCATTGTAGAGTTCTACACACTGGACATGAGTTGTTTATACATAGCCATTGATCAATACATGTAAAATGGAAGAAATGTGAGCATGGTAAACGTCTAAGTCTAGTATTTACGATGAATCTTTCAAGGCAAATAGCACAATCAAGAACCTGAATACAAAACATTTTGTTCATCATGAAAAGCAAGTACTTGTTCTTCATGAAATGCGATTTCAACCTCTTCATCGGTAACATCAAATTCATCTTCACAATTATCTTCACCCTCGATCTCAACAACTATGCACCGTACCATACCGCGCTGAATGAAGTGCTCACAATCAACCACCCAATCAGGTATGTAATCATGAAGCATACTTGTCGCACACAGATGTTGTAAAACGGAAGGAACATTAGCATAATCTAAAATTCCTTCAATTTCTTGTACGGAGAGATACCCCCTTTCCAATCATATGCCGTAATATACTCATTTATGGTTGTCTCTAAGCTCTCAAAATATTTAATAACTATAGTGGCATCATCTAGAGGGGAAGTATATCCCCCTGTGATTCTAATAGAGTAATTGCCACAACCAAAATAGAAACCTTGAAAAAACGTTGACGGGGGCGTGTTATCCATAATTAAGTTAAATACCTACATGAGTATGAATAAGCAAAAAAAAATATCATAGGTCATACACTCCTGCAACATATAACATATAGAAACTCATAAACATATATGTGAAGTTAGCATATGCACTGAAAATAAACAGTCTTGAACAATAATAAAACACCTGAAGCCAATTGTTTGATGTTGAGCAAAATCATAGCATTTAAGTGTGTAGTTTCTATGAAATGAAATGCAAGGATAAGCCATAAGCAGTTGTTTTGACGTTGATGTTTGAAAATTATAATTAATCCATCTATTTGAAAACATACATGGTGACATTGTTTTGCTAATGATTAAACAAAATTTATCCAAACATAGAAGAAATTGTCAGCCAAATTATGCTATCTAATCATGGATGGACTACTAATGAGGCTTGATTGATACTCCGTATCAGTTTTAGTCACGTATTTCCTAGTAACATGTGTTGCAACAGTAGTGTGTCTGATATTATGTTACATAAAAGATGCAGTACTTGTCGATTCCAAACCCTAGAATGTGCCACAAAAGCTAGACAAATAAACTCAACCATGTCAAAGAAGCTAGACATACACAATTACACCAATTTGCTTGGAGTTTTCCTTTTTTTCTTTTATTAACCATGAGTAAACATGTGCCATTTCATAACAAAATTACACAAATCAACTCAACCATGTCAAATCAACCAGTTGTAGTGCTAGTTTAAAGGCATATAAGATTACACCAGGATGCTTAGAATTTTCCTTCCTGCTCAATTTTCCTGTCTTATCATTAACCATGAGTAACCATGCAAATGTCCATAATTTGAAAGGATTACAATGAAAAAATGACAATACAACCTCAACATAAGTCGACCCCTATATTGAACTATATAGAATTTTCGTGTTTCTGTATATAAGCAGACATAAGAAACCTCTTGTTCTCATTTGTCAGCAAATTGGGCTGTTTCACACAGAACATCACCTTAGATTCTGTTCCTGCTAGAATTATGTATGGAGTCTTAGCACTTAACTTTCAAATTCTAGGGTTTGGAATCGACAGTTACTGGACACAAACTCTCCAATTGACCCGGCTTGATAAACAAACAACCAGATAAACAGTATTACTCACATATTCAACAAGATAAAAACCTGATTAGATGTGCATACCTTCTCTTTTAAGAAGTCAATTTAAGTATTGCGGTACTTTAATCTACTCCAATAGGTCAGCATGTATCCAAGGCTTAGAGGAATTGCAAGTTTTATTATGAGAAATTAGGAAGAGTGCAGATACACAACCAAAGTAATAGTGAAATGAATGTAAACAATGAAATGAAAACCAATGTTGTGTTGGAGATTAAAGAGGAAAACACAACTCTAATTCTTGAGGAGCTCACACTAAGGACACTTGTGTTTTGAAGGAAGAGGATTTTTGTTTCTCAACTTAATACTTACAACTCAATGGATGGTCCCTTTTATAGTGGGAGCAATCCACTCCATACAACTTTCAACCAACTCATTTAATGCTTCTACAACATTCTATACTCTTCTTCTAACTTCTACCACATTCTAGGATATTCTTTTATCTTCTACTTTCTTCTAGCATTTTCTTGGACTTGGGCTAGATTTGGATTTGGGCTAGATTTGGACATGCACTTGGACATATACACTTGGGCATTATTAAAACAAGTTTATATTTCAACACCCCCCTTTAAACTTGTTTTATAAGGCCAAGTGTATATGTCCAAGTGCATGTCCAAATCTAGCCCAAATCCAAATCTAGCCCAAGTCCAAGAAAATGCTAGAAGAAAGTAGAAGATAAAAGAATATCCTAGAATGTGGTAGAAGTTAGAAGAAGAGTATAGAATGTTGTAGAAGCATTAAATGAGTTGGTTGAAAGTTGTATGGAGTGGATTGCTCCCACTATAAAAGAGACCATTCATTGAGTTGTAAGTATTAAGTTGAGAAACAAAAATCCTCTTCCTTCAAAACACAAGTGTCCTTAGTGTGAGCTCCTCAAGAATTAGAGTTGTGTTTCCCTCTTTAATCTCCAACAAAGTGGTATCAGAGCTGAGGTCTGAGAGCTGTCCAACATATGCACTATTGCATATCAAACTGAAGATCTCGAAGAGAGGAATCCAGAGGAAAAGGAATCATCCTAATCGGAGTCCAGACGCGCCGCCAGGAGCTGTTTGAAGGTTGCTGTCCAAATCTATCTGAGTTGATTGTTTGAGGTATGGCCAACGTATCTTCTTTTCAAGTTCCATCACTTAGACTACCCACAATGGCTCGGCACCATTGTCGGCATCCTGTACGGCAAGAGCTTGCCACAATTTTCCCTCCCCAATGGGTTGAAGATGCCGTGGCATGCCATACGGCATGCCTTGCCGCGGCATGGGACGCCGGATGGCGTCCCTCTTCAGCCTTTTTTTTTTTTTTTTGTTTTTTAAAGGGGCTGCCACATGGCAGCCCCTGATTGGTAGAATGTATTATTTATTTAATTTCACATTATACCTCCTAATCACTAAAACGCTTATAACTTAAAATATAAAAATAAATAAAAATTACCAGCGACTTTATTTTTCCGAGATCTACAAATAGAGACCAATATTGATTATATTTGGAGCCTCCTACCTCGATCTCTCAATTCCGATTATTTATTATATTGTTAATATATTGTTAAATTGTGAATATAATTATTATAAATTTATTAGTTAATTTTATTCGAATTAAATTAATCGTAATATGGATGTAATTGTGTTTTCTTTGGATAGATCCGACGGTGGAGAGAGATTCGATCATTTTCTGCAGTTCACGTTTTGTAACATGTTGTCTTTTACTTTATTAATTATTGTTTTGTTAGTTTGAGTGTTTAATATAAGTAATTTGTTATTAATAACTTTGCATTAGTATATTAATTAAATTTCCTTATTTAAAAATTATTTAAATGCAAAATAGAAATAATTAATGAATTTTATTATAATAATAATACATTAACCTATATATTAACAATAACAAAGAATTTTATTTACCAATAATATTTTTAACCCCAAAACCTTATAAAATAAACATATTTAAAGTACGATGTCGCGGCACCACTGGGAGAAACGCAAACGATGCCATCGTCCTAAAAGTGCACTCCATGCCGCGGCATGGAGCGGCACCATTGTGGGTAGTCTTAAAACCAACAACTATGACAATTGGAGCATCAAAATGAGAGCTCTACTAGGAGCACATGATGTTTGGGAGGTCGTTGAAAATGGCCTAAATGAGGTTGAAGGCGAAACTGCTTTGACCGCCCCCGAAAGAGAAAGTTTGAAGGATTCAAGAAAGAGGGACAAGAAGGCCCTGTTTCTTATCTACCAGGCGTTGGACGATGATGGTTTTGAGAAGGTCTCAAGTGCAACTTCAGCCAAGGAAGCATGGGAGAAACTCAAGACTTCTTGCAAAGGAGTTGAGCAAGTAAAGAAGGTTCGTCTTCAAACTTTGAGAGGTGAGTTTGAATCTTTACATATGAAACCTTCGGAGTCTATCTCGGATTATGTGTCGAGGGTCCAAGCCGTCTCCAATCAGTTAAGGAGAAACGGAGAGGAGTTAGAGGATGTGAGGATCATGGAGAAGATACTTCGCACCTTGGATCCCAAATTCGAGCTCATTGTGGTGACGATAGAAGAAACCAAGGACTTGAAGGAAATGACGATCGAGCAATTAGAAGGATCGTTGCAAGCATATTAAGAAAGGCATATAAAGAAGCATGAGACTACTGAGCAACTTCTCAAGTCGCAGTTCAAGGAGAAAGAAGAAAACAGAGGCTACGAGAGAAGTCAAGGTGGTAACCGAAGAGGCAGAGGACGAGGAGGAAGAGGTCGAGGCATTGGACGTGGACGAGGTTGGAACTCCAGTAGACAAAATTCCAACAACAATTATGAGAGAGGAGAAAGTTCGCCACAAGGTCGTGGAAGAGGACATCATCCAGACTCGAGGTATGACAAGTCTCAAGTTCAGTGTTATAATTGTCAGAAGTATGGACATTATGCCTCAGATTGTTGGGCCCCGAAAAACAAGATCGAGGAAAAGACAAATTATGCGGAGATAAAGGACGAAGAGAAGGGTACGTTATTGTTGGCGTACAAGGAAAAGAGTGGCGAGGAACAGACTACATGGTATCTTGACACTGGTGCAAGCAATCATATGTGTGGAAGAAGAAGCATGTTTGTGGACCTTGATGAGTCAGTAAGTGGCAGTGTTTCCTTTGGTGATGACTCACAAATATTAGTGAAAGGAAAAGGAGATATTTTGTTCCGTGCCAAGGATGGAAGTCACCAGGTAATCTCAAACGTCTACTATGTTCCTAACATGAAAAGTAATATCCTGAGTTTGGGGCAACTCTTAGAAAAGGGCTATGATATCCACATGAAAGATTATAACAACCTTTTCATAAGAGATCGAAAAGGCGATCTAATTGCCAAGGTGAAGATGACAAAGAATCGAATGTTTCCTCTGAACATTCGAAACGATACTGCAAAGTGTTTCAAGACCTGCTACAAAGATGAATCATGGCTATGGCATCTCCGATTTGGGCTAGATTTGGACATGCACTTGGACATATACACTTGGGCCTTATTAAAACAAGTTTATATTTCAACATGTTGGGGGAGTTTACCTTGCATATATGGCGATAAAGAGACAAAAATGAGACCAATTAACATCTTTATACTCGCAGTTTAGCTCTGACTAAATTCATAGCTAGTGTGAAACGAATATAATTAATAAAATTACCCTTTTTGATCTTCTTGTTGATCCAGACGTCCTCCTACACGCAATTAATTAGTACACTTCAATAAGCAAGAAGTCTTTACAAAGCAGTACGTATAATACAATTCATGTGGTGAAGTGTCAAGCCACTGATTACAATAATGAGAAATAGGTTAATTAAGTGGTTTTTGCTTAACAAAATGCATGGGTTATTACACCGAACACCTCTTGAGCATGATTATACATGGGTTATTTTAAGGCAAGAACAACACATAATCAACAAAGAAGATTGATGAGCCCCTGCCCTCTCTTACAACCACAGAAGAAGAGGATCGAGGCTCTCACTATGTCTCCTAGTGCTCCTATGACTAGGCAACGCGCCAAGGCCATCGCTGAGGCGGTTCATTCATTTGTGACTAAAGCCATGGTAAGAAACTAGACAAGCCAAGAGGCGCCTAAGTCCCTTTTACTTTCATGTCTTGAAGATCACTCCGGGACCATGTCCATCGACGCCTCAAGCCTACTCTGCCTAAGCTCACTTGTCACACACAAGTATAGACCCCAGCGCCTGCACAAGTTGAGGTTTACTTGCCAAGTTCTCAAGATCAAATCAACCCCTCGCAAGCGGCAGAAGCCTCCAATAGGCGTCAGCACCACCGGCGACCCTCCTCCCGACGCTCTCTGGCCCAAAGTTAGCGCCACCCCCTGGTTGCCGGAGTCGGAACCATCACCGCCGGGCAAAACCACCTACAAGAGCTCCGACGCCACTAGCCCCGGAACGGCCATGACTTCCCCCTTTGGGTTAGTCGATCTTATTTGAAATTATTGTCTTAATTTGAGTTTGTTGTCTCAACATGGACTTGTTGTCCTTATTTGGTTTTTGTTGTCTATATTTTGGATTTGTTGTTTCAGTCCCATGTTCGGAGACATACTATTTTTAGAAAGTGTTTCAACTCGGGATTTGCTAGCGTTTTAGAACTTTCTATTTTTGGAAAATTTCTAAATATGGAGTGGTCCAGCCTTACATGGTTTGGGCCGTCCTAATGGGCTCTTGGCACTCAATCCCAAGAACACCCAACCCTAGAAATCCCTAGCCGTCACTTCTCCTTAGAAACCCTAGTCGTCCTCTTCATTTTTTTCCCTCTAAATTGGCTTTGCCACCACCATTGTAATCACGCTTAGAATTATTGAACCAGGACTTGTTGAGACGTATTTTCTCCTCTCTTGGTCTGGGCGTCACCTTCCTTTGGGCTCTGACTTCTAGTCTCCTTCACCATAGGCTTCTAATCCCTTCGTCTACATCCCGAACCCAAAGTTCTCATATCTTCTAGCCTCGTTCTTCTACATCTCTAACCCAAAGTTCCTTTGTTTGAGTATCCCTCAATCGTCATCCTCGAATCCCTCACAAAACAAGTTTGTTGAAAGCCTAAATCAACATCCATATCCCAATTCGGCGAACCTCTCGTCGTCTATATCAAATCTTCCGATGCCATCTCGACCTTCAACCCACAAAAGACATCCCCAAGACACTTACTCGATCATCAACCAAAGGTCCTCGAGCACCATTGGCCTTCCCGGAGACCAAGGACGCATCAAAGATAATCGGCAAAGAAGATGGTGTACATACCTCCCCAAAATCCGGATGCAAAGGGGTGGTTTGGCCTCTCAAAGAAGATGTATCCAGCAAAGAAGAGGTCTGGCTATCAGCCTTCGTCTGCGCAGAGAATTCTCCTTCAAATTTCGAAATCAGCTGGCCGCAGATGTTTCCAACAAAGAAACTTATGAATTCTCCTTCGCCTACACAAAACCGGCCAAGCCGATGGATTCCGGACGTTATCGAGGCTCTCCTTCAAATTCCGGTGGCTGGCAAAATCTAGGGTTTTTTAGGTTGGATTTGTTTGTGCAGTTGAGAGAATAATTTGATAGATTAAGAGGGAGATGAGCGCGGGAATCCATCTGTTTCAATTTGAGAGAAGTAGTTAGAGTAGATCGTGGGTGGGAAAGAAAGCAGTTAGAGTCAGTGTTCTAAAAAACGCTATACGGGAACGGTACGGAGAAGGAGAGTCCAACGTTTATACGGTTGTACGGCCTTTTAAACGGTTTTGGTACGGTTTAAATTAAAATGTACTTTAATCTACCTAAGGAACACGTAGATATAGTTTTTCCACTCACCATAACATAATTTACTAAATCTACCTAAGCAACATGTAGATATCGTTTTCAAATTAATCGGACTACTTTAATTTTTTATGATGTAATTTAATAATTAGACTAAACATCGTGTATATCATCTTCGAATATGGATAACTTAATTAATTTTGCCCAAACATATAGGCCCAACATATATACCAAAGTCCATAAAAGATTTTGAAATGTGGCCCATTAGCTTAGTTGACGTATGAGGCTCATCACCTTCTCTGAAGTGAAATTCTTTCCTCTTGACATTGCAGAGTGACAATGGAAGATATAGATTTTCAATTTTACAAAGAGCTGGATTTGTAAAAACTTCTAGTCCCCTAAATTGTAAAGGTGTCTGTTTTCATTGCAAACTCAAGAGCTTGTGCTTCTTTCATGTTCTCTGATGTCGATTACAAAAACCTCTTTGATCTGAATATTGGTGTACAAGGTTGAGTGATGGAGTCGGCGCCGCATCTTCATCGGAAACGGCTACGTTAGGGCGACCTCCCAGTTTTGACCTTCGTCTTCCTTCCTCGCCATGACCGTCCAAATCGTCATCGACTGAAGGTTCCAAATGGGTTTATCCCACATCGAAACTTTTCCATATTGTGTGGGTGATAAACTTATATATAAAGACAAGAAATGTTGTTTCTACGGTGTGCCCTTTAATATTTAAATTGGGCCAATATTCTGATATTTGGGCTTGAAAATTCAAAGCCCATAACCGGGATAGTTAAATTTATCGGATTTTAACGATTAATCGGTTACATGCCCGATTAAACGGCCGTCTAGCGCGGTTCAATCCGATTTTTCATCAGTTTCCTTCTAGAGCTCCGATTAGGGCATATTCGGTACGGTGGAGTGGTGTCTAACGTTGAGACGACGATTAATCGGCCGTATCAACCGTTTTTTAGAACACTGGTTAGAGTAGAACGTGGGTGGGAGATGATGAACGTGGTTTGAGGTGGGAGGTTTTTGTAAATGAAAATTGAATTCGTGAGAGAGTAGGAGGCATGGGGAAGGAAAAAATTGATGTCAGATAGATAGAAAGCCAAGTGGCTAATTCTTTTGTATATAGATGGTTTATGCTTTAATATTTTAAGACAGATTTAGAATTCAAATTTTTCCAAATTAGCCTTATTTAATTTTTCGTGATTAGTAATGTCTAAAATGATAATTATTTAAAATTTCAAATCTAATATTAAATATAAGAAAAAATCTAAATTTTGTCAAAATAGCTAAAATTACAATTAAATAGAAAAAAGAAAATAGCGGACAATTAAAAAGAAAATAAAGAGTACATTAGATTACTGTAACACTATTACTGTAACACTATTACTGTAACACTACTCATAAACACAGATCGTTTAAATTAATTAAGAAGCGTTTCGTCAACGGCAATGTCTTTCTCCACTTTCCCTTCTCCTACTCTTCTTCTTCTTCCTTATCATAGCCATGGCTGATTTTGAAATTCTACGGTAAAACAGTCCCTCACCCACCAAAGGAATAAACTTATATAAGACATTACAAATCGAATTCCCGAAATAGACGGACCTGTTCTTTCTCTCTGTCCAAATTTGGAAGAGACGCAATTTCCCTCCTGAATTCTCTGGTATCTGCTCTTTCCTGCCAAATCTCTTTTATATCTGCAATGTGTTCCCCTTTTTTTTCAATTTCTCTGATTTTTTACGAATCAAACCCTAAAGAGGGTTCTGCTTTCTTCAATTTCACGGTTATTTCAAATTGTTGAAATCCGATGATCTCGCTGCTGATTTCATCTCAGCGTGATCTTGGATTTCTCGTGGGGGCTTAGTCAATTTTTGATTTCCCCATATTCTATTTGAATTCAACCAGTGACATTGATTTATAAGGTTGTTGTTCGCTCGACGTGGCTGTAAATTTGTTTTTGTCAATTGTGGAAACAATTCTGTGAAATCGGCTGCGGTTCTCATCCCTTCTGAGCGCCGCTTTTTGTGATTTAGCTACTGAATTAGCGATTTGGTGAATCCTTTTGTCCGGGATATTGCTGCTATTTGTTTCTGATCGAAGATTGAAGAACGAGTCTAACTTCATGGGAGAGCATTTGGTGCTATATGTTGACCGATTAGCTCAGCCACCAAATGCACAGGCGGCAGAGGAGGTTCAAACGCTAATGCCAATCGTAGGCGATTTGTCAGCCATGGATTCTTCCGAAGCCGGCTCGTCTAACTCAGACGTCCTGGATCGATTGAATGAGCAGGAGAATGAAATGTCTGGTGAAGATGAACCGCTGATTCGGACTGTGGAGTGTCGAATTTGCCAAGAGGAGGATCTTGCTGAGAATTTCGAGGCCCCTTGTGCTTGCAGTGGAAGTCTCAAGGTACATAACATTTCAGATTTTTTGTTTAGTATTATAACTGGTGCAATTCAATATTAAAACTTTTCAGCCAATGTGTTGCAGAAACAATTTTGTTTGTTATTTACTTCCATGGAAGTAATAATAATGCTTGCTTAAATAATATGTCAGAATTACAGGCTTGACTGACCTAATTAAAAAAATTGAAGATTATTTTGTCTTGATTTAAATTTAATGTTGAGCTCTCTGCGTCTGTGGGTAAAGGTTTTTGTGTTTGTTGCTATGTGCTTGTAGTATTTCTCCGGTCTTTGGAAATTTCCTCTTGGTGTATATTTATTTGTCTGTTTTGATGTTCTTGCTTGAGGCATGAAACAATCCCTTTATGGATTTTTTTTGGAACAATCCTTAGTTATGACCTATGAAATATACTTGGAAACTTGAAAGCTTTCGTACAGTATGCTCACAGGAAGTGCGTTCAACGCTGGTGCAATGAGAAAGGGGATATAACATGTGAGATCTGTCATCAGGTATGCTCGTGTTTCATTTTTACCGTTCTTTAAAAATTCTTCTCTTCCAAGTTGCAGTCTATATATTTGTAGGAAATTTTATCAAATATGTGGATACTCTGCCCTTGCACCAAATCGGTTTATGTTTATCTTCCTTTCTTTCTATTAAGATTTACTCAACTCCTTCTGAGCAATAATGTAGGGCAACTAATAGATTGACCCGTGCCTTGCACGGGAGCTATATCTAAAAAAGAATAATATTTAAAAAAATTAATCTACTATTTATCTATTAAAGTAATCCTCCCTTCTACCACATGTCACATTTACATTTAATTTTACACATGGCAACTTCTAATTCCATTTGCCACATGTCATTTTTCCTTCTTTTTTTTTTGTTATATTAAAATAAGGGTGCGGTTCCGGTGAGAATAAATTTTAAAATGAGAACGTGAGAATGACTAATGTGCATCAAAATATAATTAAATGTGCATCAAAATATACTTAAATGTGCCTCATATTTTTTGATGCACATCCTTTAAAAAAATGATGCACATATACAATTTTTACCTGAACGCTCTTCAATTCAATTCTCAATAGATGTTCTTTAAAAAATGAATATTTTTAAATTTTTTGGATGTTTTTAAGTTTGTCAATGAATGTGCACCAAATTAGTACTAAATGTGCACCAATTTACAACTAATGTGCACTATTCTCACGTTCGTATTTTAAAAGATATTCTCATCCGATACTTTCCCTTAAAATAACTATCCTTAATCTATTAATATTATTTACATTGTTGAAACATTTGTTTACATGTCTTTTGAAAACTAAAAAACACTGAGGCAATGTTTTATTTGTAAATTCTGGTTTGCATATCAGTTTTATCCATCTAAACAAATGTTTCAACAATGAAACGTCAGTGGAATAATATTTCTTTGGACCAGGTTTACCAACCCGGATATACTCCGCCTCCACGTCCGCCGCCTCATCTTGAAGATACCGCTATTGATATAGGGTAAGTTCAGTTTAACGAACACAATTATTTCCCTAAAGAAATGTTTGGTAAAATTATACATCCATTTTGACTTCTTCCTGCTGTTCAAATTGAATAGAGGTTGGACCATCACTGGTTCCCCGTTGGACTTGCACAATCATCGCCTTTTGGCAATTGCTGAAGCAGAAAGCCAATTCCTAGAAGCTGAGTATGATGAATATGCTGCTTCTAGTGCTAGTGGTACTGCATTTTGCCGTTCAGCTGCTCTCATTGTAAGCTCTTCAAATGCATCTTTCTGTATTATAAAACCTACTGTATTTTCTCATTGTAATATTTAGCAGTCTCATATGTTTCATCTCCATGTATGTTGACAGCTGATGGCGCTTCTGCTGATAAGGCACGCATTGTCTATTTCAGATGGTGATGGAGACGATGATACATCAGCCTTCTTCTCGGTAAATGACAGTCTAACTCCAACCACTTTTTTTAAAAAACATTTAATATCTTGTTGGATTAAATTACGGTTATCGCATATGCACAGCTTTTCTTGCTGAGGGCTGCTGGATTTCTCTTACCCTGCTATGTAATGGCCTGGGCGATCAGTATCTTGCAACAAAGAAGGCAAAGACGGGTGTGTTTTGTTTTCCTCGTCTTTATTCTTTTTTTCGTCCCCTCGGTTTGAATCTGTAAATTTTGTTTTCTGGGCTTTTTCAGGAAGCAGCAGCTGTTGCAGCAACGCAAGTGGCGTTTGTGTTGCAATCAGGAGAGCACAGGGGTTTGCATTTCACCATTGCTCCACACCCTCCTGCAACTGCAACCACACCACAAGAAACTGCTTGATGATGACTATAATATGGATGTTGTTATTAGGCAGAAAGTCGTAGCTGTGTGAATTGAAAGCGGCAACTCTCTTTTGTTATATACATACATTTTGTATTGTTGAAACATAGTAGCTCTAATCAGCTAGTTTCTCTAAAGCCATGATGCCTATCTTTGGCATTTACTGGTGCTGCTTGGACTGTTTTCTGTGATCTTGGCCATTTTAATGAGATTAAAGGCCTTGTTAAAGCTTCTATTAATGGTTAAAATGATATGTAATTTAAGCTCAAATTACTAAGTTAAACCTTCCTTAGCTTGAATAATCTTTCCAGGAATCAGCAATGGGTAATTACAAAGAACTATCATAAAAATCATCAAGAAATAAACAAGAATTGGGAATCTTTATCAATCTGAAATATCTTGCTTGCTTTTGAATCAAAGTAAGCTAGCACATCAAGTAGCTGGAGTTTCACATCAAGTAGCTGGAGTTTCACATCTTGGAGTTGACATTATTTTTTCTAATCTCACTTGCAGCATCTGAATAACAATTAAAATCTAACCTGCAATTGATGAGAAAAGCACACAACTGCGGCATGTGATTTTGTTTGCAAACAATTGACACAATATGGATGTTGCAGCACAAAGAAGAAGAAAAGCTAAAGGCATAAGAAAAGGAGGATAGAGAAAACCACAAATTTGATATTCTATTATCTTACATAAAAAGTGAGAAAATTATAGGGATGCATTTATGTATGTATGAAGAAACAGGTGATCAGATAGGATGTTGTTCAAACATTGCTTCTTTATTATTTGCAGAAACCAAAATTCCTTATATGTGATGAATCTGTATCTGCTCTTCCGTTATGTGTTCAAGATGGGCCCCAATGTTGTGTGCTCTTATTCTTTGAAGACACATATAAAAGCATGTGCTTGTATCTACAGAAACTGCATCACAGGAAATAGCAATCTTAATCTCTAAACCTTCCTTTATTATATTCCCTTACTCTTACAAATCTCCTAGAACACAAAAACCTTGCATTCTTTGTTGAGGCTTCATAGTTTCTATTAAATTCTAACTATGGTTTTCATTGCTCACACATACCTACTAATCCTTCTACTTCTCTCCACACTTTTAGCTGCTAAACTGAACACGATGGAAACTGTCTATGAAGCAAGCAAAGAAGATGACATGACATCAGTGAAGATTCCAAATCTCATGACTACCACAAGAAAAGAGGTTAAAGCCACCAAGAACAGATTAGTGCCTGAAAAGAAAAAATTTGGTCCTTACAAAGCGAGCAAAAGAAGAGTCCAAAGAGGCTCTAATCCTATCCACAACAAGGCATAACAAGCCTTCATGGCGCCTTCCTCTCTTAATCTTGTACATATGAAGATGTTTTGATCCAGCAAGATCACGGTATGTTTGGGTTTCAAATATAATGCATTATTTTGCATTAAATCTCACATTTAATGCATTTTAAGTGTGGAGATCCAAACAGACCAAAGTTCAGCAATTAGAGTGTTTATTGTTGGTTTCTACATGCATCCCAAGTAATAAGAAATTAGCTTCTTCTCATTTTGTTGACTCAGTTTCATGGCAGTTCAATAAATGTGTTTTGTTAGTTACTGCTGCTTAGTGCTTAAACATAATTTTCATATTAGAACGCAATTGGCATCTAGGAGGAGTTCTGACTCTATTTTTTGTACCAACTCTTTTGCTTTGTTGGAGCACTACATGATTGACAGTAACTGTTTTCATGACTCAACTTTATAATGGTGAATCAATTCCAAGAACATCAAAATGCACTTATTTATGTAAAGTGATGTTAACAGGGCATAAGGCTATGAAGCTTTTTAACAAGCTTAGCATCTCTTGAAGAGAATCCATGCACAATGATTTTTTTTATTTTTTTTTATTTTTACAAGTTGATCTAGTATTCTAGTGTGATCATTCATGGGAGCATCCTTTACCACTTCATATCTAACTATGTATCTATATATATATATATAAATTGTTGAGTTGATGAAGTAATGACAATTGGTACCTATTTAATGCATTGAATTAATTTATTGATTTTTTTTTAAAATGTTAATGCATTGAGTTTATACATTAAAAAAATATCACATTTAATTAGGCTCCTACAGTTGTCGTCTCACGGTTGATCGTTTCTGCCAGTTGTTCTTCCTTTCATTTAATCTCCTAATTTAGGTCTTTTAGTTATGTTTTGAGTGTATGTTCGTTTCTGTATCGTATTTCCCTCATCGATTTTATATGTTACATGCGTATGTTTTTTGAGATTCTCCTTGGACCATGGTTGTCTTTTGAGATTGTCTTTCAGCAGGTTGTTATTATGTAGATAATGATTTTAAAATATCACTAATTAGTAATTATACCTTTCATATTCCGTTACTAATCAATATGTTAAAATTTATATATTTAATTAATTAAAAACGTCTATTTTTTATTAAAAGGTACAGCATAAATACATATGTAAAAATAATATGATATATATAAATACAATAAAAGTAAACGTGTAAGGCCCGCGCGAAGCGCGGGAAATGAACTAGCCTTTGAGAAAGTTAGGGCAAGGGGTACTTATTCAATGCATGAACTAATTTCTTCTCATCAATTCCTTTTCATCTCATTCATGAATTTTAATCAAAACGCTTCATCTTCTCTTAGTTACAACCAATACAATCAATATCTACATTTCTTCATATTTTTCAACTCCATAATATCAAATTTAGTTAATGAATGCACTAAATTAATAGATTTTAAACACTAGAAAATTGTTAGTATTTATTAATATAAATTAGTGTAACAAAATATATCTATATAGAATTGGTGAGAATGTGAGATGAGAAGTTGTAATTTAGCTATATACATAATTGTTGTTTCGTATACGTGTCATATTTTTATTAAAATAAATGAAAAAGAATACAAAATTAAATAAAAGAAAAAAGTCGCTCATCGGCTCATCGCCACCCTCTTTCGTCTGAAGATCTTATGTCTTCTCTTCATCTCCACTGTTGTCTTCCACCTATCTACACCCTAAACCGCCTATTTACGCGCGGGGGTCCGAACCTATATAATTATTATAATTAATTGACTATCTTTTATCTAAAAAATTCATCTACTTTGTAAACACTATAAAAATATAATTTAATACACTTGATAAATCCTATCTATATGTATTCTTTATCTATATTCTAATGTGGTTGATAATTTCAATTTTATCTTTTGTTTTAAAAATAGATTAAATAAGAAAAAAAAGGTTGTCCAATAGATTATATTACCACTTAAATATTTTTTTATCTTTTACTATATTATATCTTCTCTTTGATATATATATATATATATCTTTATTATTTTATCAATCCAATTGACTTCAATTATAAAATATAAGCTATAAATTATAAACAATGAACCATAAACTATACACTACTAAACTATAAGAATTTTTTTCTGAAATGAGCTTTTTTTCAGAAAAAATTCCCGACGTAGGCTCTTTTCAAAAGAAATTCCCAATATAGGCACTTATGTCAGTTTCGGATTTTTTTTTTATGTGTGAGAGACGCTGGTAGAACCAGCGTCTCTCGTCCGAATCTGGTAATTTTTTTTTTTGAATTTTTTATGTATAAGAGATGCTGGCTCGCCCAGCGTCTCTTATACATGTTACTTTTTTTATTTATTTTCCAAAAATTTTATTGTTTTTTTTTAAGGCTGCGTATAAGAGACGCTGGCCAGACCAGCGTCTCTTATACGTTAAAACATAAAAAAAAATATATGAGACGCTGGTCGAACCAGCGTCTCATATAAATGGTCTTTTTTTTTATTTGAAGATGTATAAGAGACGCTGGTCGAACCAACGTCTCTTATACATATTTTATTTTTTAATTCCCCCGTGTAAGAGACGCTCTTACACGTAAAATGTTTTTAAAAAAAAATTATTTGTATAAGGCGCTGGGAGAACCAGCGCCTTATACAAGGCATTTGCTTAATTTTTTTTTTCAAAGTTTATATATATATATATTATTATATATGACTTACTCGTGTTTGGATGACTCGTATGGGCTCGTTTGAAATCGGAATTGATCACGACCGATTTCGTTGGGTCCGTATTGATCCCAGTTTTCACCAGATAGTCTCTCGCTCGATTCTGATTTCGAACAACCCCATACGAGCCACCCGAACACGCATAAGTCTCGTGCGTACCTTCTACTGTAAATGGATATTTACAAATTTGTTCCTCCATATCAGGCGATGAGAGACATATCTGGTGAAAGCTGGGATCAATACGGACCCAACGAAACTGGTCGTGGTCAATTCCGATTCCGAACAATCCCATACGAGCCATCCGAACAAGCGTAAATCTTGTGCATACCTTCTTTCACCAGTTCGGAATCAGAATTGATCACGACCAGCTTCGTTGGGTCCGTATTGATCCCAGCTTTCACCAGATATGTCTCTCATCGCCTGATATGGAGGAACGAATTTGTAAATATCCATTTACAGTAGAAGGTATGCACGAGACTGACGCGTGTTCGGGTGGCTCGTATGGGGTCGTTCGAAATCAGAATCGAGCGAGAGACATATCTGGTGAAAGCTGGGATCAATACGGACCCAACGAAATCGGTCGTGATCAATTCCGATTTCAAACGAGCCCATACGAGCCATCCAAACACGAGTAAGTCATATATAATAATATATATATATATAAACTTTGAAAAAAAAAATTAAGCAAATGCCTTGTATAAGGCGCTGGTAAACTTATACAAATAATTTTAAAAAAAAAAAACATTTTACGTGCCAGCGTCTCTTACACGGGGGAATTAAAAAATAAAAATTTGTATAAGAGACGCTGGTTCGACCAGCGTCTCTTATACATGTTCAAATAAAAAAAAGACCATTTATATAACGTATAAGAGACGCTGGTCTGGCCAGCGTCTCTTATACATAAAAAATTCAAAAAAAAAAATTACCACCTTCGGACGAGAGACGTTGACACATAAAAAAAATCCGAAGCTGGCATAAGTGCCTATATTGGGAATTTCTTTTGAAAAGAGCCTACGTTGGAAATTTTTTCTGGAAAAAAGCTCATTTCAGAAAAAAATTCAAACTATAAAGTAAATAATTATATAAAATATAATTATATTATTAGAACTGTTTTAATATATGCAACCCCGAGTATAACGCGGGAACACATGCTAGTAATAACTATAATACGCTAGTTATGTGACTTCGTTAGGCCTAGATTTTGGTCACAACCAAGAAGTACAACATGTCTAAAGATTATCTAATTTGGATGACCCGTCATCCCACGCCATTGTTGGTGATGTTGGCTTTGCTTGGTGAAGCATCATGCATTACACCGACAATATCACATCTATGAGGGTCCAAGACATCCAACTTCAAATAGGCATCCAAATAGGGTTGATGAGTCAAGTGCTTAATGAATCATTGATGGAACTTGTCCAAGAGCACACCCAGACTTCATACATTGACTAAGAGAAGGGCCAAGTGACTCCAAAATTGGACTAAACTTCTCTCACCTAATTTTGACATCACTACACATCTTATCTTATCTATATAAAAGTTGGCTGTCCATTGCCAAAATTGAATGAAATTGGTACCAATTTAATGCATTATTCATTTCTTAATCACCTCCTATTGGACTTTTGAGTATGTATTTAAATATCTTTCTTATATCCCTATGTTATATTTATTTATAGTCTACTTGATTAAGTCACAAATTAAATTAATGTGTGAGCTTCTCTTATGACAATGCAAACTTATTCTAATATTATGTTTTAAAACTACTTTAAACATAAATATAAGGAAATAAAAAATACTTATATTTACAAATATTAATAAATTTAATAACAACAACAACATATTAACAAATAATGTATAACTATATTAAATCACATACGAAAATCCGTAATTTTCTCGCGCGGAGCGCGAGACCCGTATCTAGTCTATATAAAAGTTGGCTGTCTATTGCCAAAATTGAATGAAATTGGTATCGATTTAATGCATTACTCATTTCTTAATCACCTCCTATTGGACTTTTGGGCATGTATTTAAATATCTTTCTTATATCCCTATGTTATATTTATTTATAGTCTACTTGATTAAGTCACAAATTAAATTAATGTGTGAGCTTCTCTTATGACAATGCAAACTTATTCTAATATATATTATGTTTTAAAACTACTTCAAACATAAATATAAGGAAATAAAAAATACTTATATTTACAAATATTAATAAATTTGATAACAACAACAACATATTAACAAATAATGTATAACTATATTAAATCACATACGAAAATCCGTAATTTTTTCGCGCGAAGAGCGAGACCCGTATCTAGTATCATTAAATCCAAGAATGGCAGAGAGTTTGAAAGTTAACATTGAATGTCAAGCAGGCCCTGATGGACAAGAACACATTCCCAGCTCATTCACCAAGTCTGTACCTGCGTCGCACAAAAGCAAATTCAAAAATTAGTTAGAGAGATGGGGTTGACGAGGTGTTTGAAGAAATTGGCTCAAATATTGCACAGTGAATGCAATGTCTGGTCTGGAATGAACTAAGAAATTCATCTTGCCTATCAATTTGCGCTAAACAGAGGCATCAGGTAAGAGATGACCTTTGTGTGGAGACAACTTGTAGTTCAACTCAAGAGGAGTAGTGAGAGGCCGAAGGGTATTGCAATCAAATTCATCCAAGAGTTCAGAGATGAACTTGCGCTGAGTAAGAAGAATGACAACTGAATGAGGTAGGAACTCCATTCACAGAAAAAAACTCAGGTGGCCCAGATCTTTGATGCGAAATTCAACATCCAAAAACTGCTTTAATCGAGAAATTTCCTAATTGTCATTCCCTGTTAGAAGTATGTCGTCTACATAGACGACAAGAAGAACCACCGAATCACCATTCTTCTTTGTAAAAAGGGAGTAATCATTCAAAGACTGAGAGAAGCCTCTGGATTTGAGTGCAGCAGAAAGACGAGCATACCATTGGCGAGATGCCTGCTTAAGGTCGTATAAAGATTTATGAAGGTCCCCCCAGACCTAGGGGGACCTTTTTAAACACTTCTTCGTGTAATTCCCCGTGCAGGAATGCGTTGTTTACATCTAGTTGAAACACATTCCATCCTCTTTTCACTGCCAAAGAAACAAAGATGCACACTGTTGTAATTTTCATAACTGGGGAAAATGTTTCTCTATGATCCACACCTTCTCGTTGTGTGAATCCCTTCACAACAAGTCTGGCCTTGAACCGTTCTACAGTCTTGTCTGCTTTCCTCTGGACCTTATAAACCCAACGGCAGCCAATGGATTTCTTGCCTCTTGGGAGTTTGACAACTTCCCAGGTGTTTTTTAGACGTAAGGCTTCAAATTCCTGGTCCATAGCCTTTACCCAACGAGGATCTTGACTAGCCAATGAGAAGGATGTGGGTTCAATGTCAAGACTGGAGGTATCGACAGATATAGTGTGGAAACAAAAGGCTTGAGGTAAAATTGAGGTTAAAGTGTGATGACAGGATGGTGTGTCATCAGTAGAAGTGATAGCACTGCAAACAAAGTCATTGAGATAGGTGGGAGGATTATGTGCTCGAGAGGAGTGGCGAGGTTCAGGAATGGATGCAGTGGTGATGGATGGAGATTGAGTAGGTATAGGAGGAAGCTCTGAATTATGTGAGGAAGGTGATGAGGATATAGGAGATGATATAGTAGTCTGAGGCATGGGTAAAAATTCATTGGATATAGGTTGGTCATTTGTGGAGTTGGTAGAAATAGGGAATAAAGGAGGTGTAGGAATAGTGTTTGAGGTAGAATAGGGAAAGAGAGATTCATGGAAAATGACATCTCTTGAAACAAAAACAGTGTGAGTCTCCATGTTAAACAACTTGTACCCCTTTTGAGCAAAAGGATAGCCAATAAAGATGCAGGGAACTAGCTGCTCGTGGTTGAAATTTATCACGGCCTTGTTTCAATGTTGAGGCATAGCAAAGGCAACCAAAACTTCTAAGAGTATGGTAGTTTGGTTTAGTGCCATATAAGACCTCACAAGGGGAGATATTGTTTAGGACAGGTGTTGGGAAACGATTTATTAGGTGTGTGGCAGTGAGAACACATTCACCCCAAAAGGATAAGAGTAGGTCAGATTGGAAAAGGAGTGTTGTAGAGGTTTCCAATAAATGTTTGTGTTTCCTCTCCACAACACCATTTTGTTGTGGAGTAGCTACACGGGAGGTTTTATGTAATATACCTCTTTCCATGAGAAAAGACTTGGTGGCCAGACTAGATCCAAGTTCCAGGGCGTTGTCTGATCTCAATGTCTTCACTTTGCACCCAAACTCACTTTCTGCCATGATAATGAATGTTTTCATGAAGTCAAAAGCATTTCCCTTGCAACTGAGCAAATGAGTCCATGTAGCACGACTTTGATCATCAACTACAGTGAGAAAGTACTTGTATCCTTCCCTAGTAGAAGTTATGTACGGGCCCCATGTGTCAACATGGATTAGCTCAAAATTCTGTTTAGAAGAAATAGAGCTAGTAGAAAAAGGCAACCTTTGTTGTCTTGATTTAGCACATATCAAACAACTATCAATATCCTCATCTTTATGTAAAGCTGGTAAAGAAGACAAAGTCTTGAGTTTATAGAAAGGCAAATGGACACACCTATTGTGCCAAAGTTTACAAGTGGTCTGACTACTTGTAGATGCAGTAAAAACTGAAACAAAGTTTATTGGAGTGGGAGTATCACTGGTGAGAAGATAGATGTCATTCATCTTCCTACCAAGTTCCTGACACATCTTCTTGGAATGGTCCTGCATGAAGCAATGTGTCCTTGTAAAAACTACTTCACAATCAAACTGAGCAGTCAACCGTGCAACAGAGATGAGATTAAAGTGGAAGCAAGGAACATAAAGGACACCACTCAACATTAGCTCAGCAGATAGGACAACATCACCCTCAAGATTAACTGAAAATCTCTGAGCATTAAGCAGAACAATAGAGAAAGGGTTTCTGAGGGGCCTAATTGATTTAAGCAACTTAATGTCATGGCACATATGTGCACTAGCACCACTGTCTACAACCCAACTGCCTACTGAGAATATTGGTTTAGAGTGCATACCAGCAAGACTGGGGGAATTCTGAGCATCAGTAGTGTTGATCCCAGCAGCACCACAAAAACCATGAGAAGAAGAATTCTTGAGAAGATTGATGAGTTGTTGAGTTTGATCACTTGACAGTCCAGGAATTTGATGAACAGAATTTGAGTCATTCGATTGAATGATTTCTTGTTCACATGCTGCAGCAACTACCCGCTTTCCCTTGGTATTTGACTTTGTAAATTTAAAGTCAGCAGGGAATCCAATCAATCTAAAGCATTTTTCATCAGAGTGACCTGATTTCTTGCAATAACTGCAAGTAAAGATGATCTTCTTAAATCTGGTTTTCCACCAACATATAGGGATGAAGCCTCACTGATAATTCTGTTCTGAGGGCCCATTTCCCTTTGTTTCTCTTCTTGCAACAAGATGTTGAAAACTTCAGAAACAGATGATGAAGGCTTCATCATGAGAATGTTACCCCTAATGACACCATACTCATCATTCAAACCAGTCAAGAACTGCATTAACCTGTTTTCATCATCATCTGGATTGAGACATTGGACATGGCCGCATCTAGTACAGTTCAGCGGAGGAAGGAGACTACGGAGTTCATCCCAGAGTGACTTGATGCGAGTGTAATAATTGCTAATAAAGATGTTTCCATGTGTTATAGAGCTTAGCTCTTTCCTGATAGAGTATCTTTGAGCAGAATTGGTCTGATTAAACCTAGATTGAAGTTCTTCCCAGAATTCCCTAGCAGAATCACAATATATGACACTACTCCTAATTTTTATACTCACAACATTAGTAATCCATGACATTACTAAGCTATCACATCTATTCCACATACGCAACAATCTCATATCATTAACAGGTTTATCAAGAGTTCCATAAATAAAGCACCACTTGTTCTTAGCTGACAAGGCGACGCGAACTGAACGATGCCATTCATTGAAAGATTTTCCATCAAAGATCTCAGAGACAAGAGGAGTACCTAGATGATCTGATGGATTGACGAATAAAGGATTGCTAGTATCCATTGGATTACCGCCAAGAAGGTTCTCTGAAGCTTAATCGCCCATAGTTAGGTCACAATCCGGGACGCGAGAACGCATAATCAATCGAGCAGAGAAGACGATGAGATTGATTGAAGAAACGATCATGAAAGTTGACTGAGACGAAATTGACCGTAAATCCAATCAAGAAGGTTGATGAAGTGCGATTGAGAGGGAAGCTGAGTGATCGATTGAAGAAAACAATCGATGATGGAGAGAAGCTGGACGAGATTGAAGGATCACTTACTCTGATGATTGTCCAGATTCATGGTGAATGTGAGGGAGAAAGAGTTGAGAGTGAAGAGATTATTTCATTAGATAACTGAATGATGAGGATACATCAGGTATTTATATGAACTAACAACATAATCAACTCACTCTCACAAATAGGACAAATAAGCTCAACTAACTAAGCTAACTAACCCCTATCAGTTACTCCTCATTACACTACAATTGGATGGACAATATTATGGGGAATATTGGTGTCGTAATATAACGATCTCCCTATCCCAAAAAAAGGTTGTCAATGGACGTCTTCCTCCACCATCACCATATTTGTCTGATTGTGATGCCTGGGAGTGTTGCAACAACATGGTTCTTGCGTGGCTTGTCAACACCTTACACAATGACATTCAGAGAAATGTCATCTACAACGTTACTACAATTCAAGGCTAGTTGACATGTTCTTGTCTCCGAGAACGCCTCTTGTGCACGGATCTAGATCAACGTGGTGAGCCCTTCTTGTCTCTTGATGGATGGATGAAAGGATGGGTGAATGGGCCTTAAATAAGGTGTGAATATGGAGTTTAGAATGAGGAAAGGCCTAAAGTGATGTGAATGGATATGTGTAAGACAAAGCTTTTGGCTTGGCTTTGAATAAGGTGTTTGAGAGAGTTGGATATGTTAGAACTCAAGGAGTCCATCGAGGGTTCTAGGGAAGTGCTTGGGAGTTGTCTTCAATGGGTCGAGCGTTTTGGACTTCAATGGACTCCTTGGATCATTTTGAGTCCAATGGTTTTTTTTTGGTTTAAAGAGGGACGGTACCCTCGGTTAAATTTTATAAATATGACCCTACAAAAGAGGGTAACGAAACAGTACACAAATCAGTTCAAAGCAATAAACAAAACACACTTGGAGAGACACGTAGGCCTTCCAAACTGTGTGCAAGGTGCATATGGGTAGGCAAACAAGCCATCCAATCTACACAAACCAAGATAAAGTGCATATGGAGAGGCAAACAAGCCGTCCAAGCTACACAAAAACCAAACCAGGTGTATATGGAAGGGTACACAGACCCTCCAAACTACACAAAACAAAAGCACACAAAATATCAAAGTAAACAAAGTCCAAACAAACACAAACAAACAAACAAACAAAAACGAACAAACAACCAAATAAACAAACTACAAACCCATAACCATGCAAGGCGGGAAACGTTCATGCAAAAGTCTAAAAACACTAACAAAAATCAAGCGCACAATATCCTCCCGAGGAATCTGGTTGCCCTGAAAAATAAGAGAATTCCGAGCATGCCATAAGTAATAAACAGTAGAGGAAAGGGAACATACCTGAGCATGGGCGAGACAGTTACGAGTAGAAGCGCGCCTCCGAAGCCAGCGAAGAGAAGACTTGATCGACGAAGCAGTAGCCGGTATCCCAAATCTGACTCTGACCTCTCTCCAAATGGTAGCTAAGTAAGGGCAGTCGAAGAACAGGTGCTTATGGTCCTCCAGAGCAGCCCCACACATCCGACACCCCGGGTGAACGTCCAGGAACGACAGGCGATCATACGTAGACAGCTTCCCGGGGTTAGCCAACCAAAGAAGGAGCATACGCTTGGGCGTGTTGTGTCTAGCCCACACCTCTCTATACCATCTGACAGTAGGCCGCTTCGTGCGTAGAGCCTCATACGCCAAGGAAACCTTAAAGTGGCCGAGCTTGCACCACTCTAAGAGAGACTCCTCGACATTGAGAACTCTACTATCAAGCTGAATAACCATGTCCCGAGCATGCAGAATACCCTTGATCAACGGAGAGTCACGCTTGTGCACAGTCCACTCAAGCGGCCCAACAACCCCTAGGTACCTATGATGAATCCAGCGAGTCCACATACTATCCCTCTGGCTAAGGATGTGCCAAAAGTGCTTGATCATGAAACACTGGTTCCAAATACCAATATCAAGGAGACCGAGGCCCCCTTCCTTCTTTGGCTTGCACACCTCATCCCATCTCACCTTAGGCCTCCTCCACATGAAGCCCCGGCACATGCTAATCAGACTCTTCCGAACACCCACAGGAATGGGCAAGATAGACAACCAGAATCCCTCGACCCCCTGTAATACCGACGCAATCAGCTCCCGCCTCCCAGCAAAAGAGATAGACTTTTTAGTCCACGCAGTGAGGTAGTTACTGATCTTGTCAAGCAGAGGCTTGAAGTCCAAACTCCTGAGACCATGGGGGTTGATAGGGATCCCCAGATACCTGAACGGGAAGGTACCAACTCTGAAACCAGAAGCCTCAATCAGGGAAGAGCTCACAGGATCCTCAACCGAAGCCAAGAACATAGACGACTTTCCCACATTCACACTCAGCCCAGCCATAACCTCAAACTTCCGGAGGCAGCCCAGAAGCACATCAGTAGACCCCCTATCTCCCCTACAGAACATGACCACATCATCAGCGAAAGTCAAATGAGTGAGCCTGGTGCTCTCACAGTGCTGATGGAAGTGGAAAGAACTACAGGAGGTCTCCTTCTTGACTAAGCGGGAGAACATCTCCATGCATAGGACAAAGAGGAGAGGGGATAGGGGATCCCCTTGCCTAAGGCCCCTTTTACCCGAGAGGAAACCATGAATGCTCTTATTGACCTTAATGGAATAGGCGGGAAGTCATAATCTTGGAGATGATTTTATAGACCACATTACAGCAGGAAATGGGCCTAAAATTCTCCACACGATTCGGCTCCTCCACCTTAGGAATAAAAGAAACGATGGTGTGATTGAACGACTTCAGAAGCTTCCCCGAAGCAAAGAACTCCTTGATCGCCGCACAGACCTCAGCCCCAGTGATGTCCCAAGTGGTCTTGAAGAACTTGGCATTGAAGCCATCGGGCCCCGGTGCCTTGTCCACCCCAATAGCCCAAATAGCCTCCTTGATCTCAGCATTGGACACAGCCCCAACCAGCATAGAAGCCTCCTCAGCACTGACCAACGGTCCCTGGGCAAAATCAGTGGCACTGGGAAGCACCACCCCAATCTCAGAACCAAAAAGACTCTTGAAGAAGCCAATGAACTCGTCATGAACTTCCTTAGAGGACTTGGTTCTGGTCCCATCAGCCTTGCAAATAGAAGCAATGTGGTTCCTCTTGCCATTCGCTTTCATAAGCGAGTGGAAGTACCTAGTACACCGATCCCCATGGAGGGTATACTTGGCCTTGGCCTGCTGGCCAAGGAAGGAAGCCTCAGCCTTGTTAAGCCTCTTGGCTTTGGCCTTGGCCTCCTCAACCTCTCTCCTGCCATCCACAGAATCTGGAGACTCACTCAAACAAGCAATGACCCGAGCAAGCTCCTTATTGGCATCAGCAGCCTGCCTGGAAATGTGGCCAAACTCCTTGTTGTTGAGCCCCTTTAGAGGTCTCTTCAACCCCTGCAGAAGCTTCGCCAACCTGAACTGGAAAGTGCCTCTCTCAACCGTAGTCCAACCCTCCTCAACCACCTCAGAAAACCTAGGGTGATCAGCCCACATATTGAAGAACTTGAAGTATTTCTTCCCTTTCCCCAAATCCCTCAACAAAGACACAACACCCACCTTGTGGTCCGAGATGTGCCACTTCTCAAGGAAGCTGGAGCGGCAATAAAATCCAGAGTTAACCCAAGACGAGCTAGTCAGAACACGATCAATACGGCTCCACACTGTGTTGTTCGTCCAAGTGAAAGGACTAGAACTAGTGCTCGGCGCGTCCACAAGCCCATGTCTCCTACACGCATCAATCATATCCTTGCACTCATAGTGCGAAACTGGACGCCCGTTATGATGGTGCTCGGCCGAGTGTGACCGATTGACCTATGGCGCGCCATGTTGCTTTCGGGCCGGAGCAAGTTGAGGTTTGCCCCCTGCCGTGAATAATGTTTGGCTTTGACCATGAATAGTGTTTAGCTTTGAGGTCCTGAATTGACATAGAACCCCATCTTGACTTGAATTGGCTTGGGATGTGACTTGATGGGCTCGAGTTCTCAACTGAGAGCTCATCATTTCCCCCAACTTGTTGTGAGACGTTCCCGTCTCATGTTGCTTAGAGACCATTGCTATGGCGCCGAGGCTGAGAAGAGAATTTGTGTTAAAATGATATGGTTGAAGATTACCTCGGACACGAAGCTTCTTGTGGGCTTCAAATGGTTCCTTTGTTGCATTTAGATTGTCGGCACCGAAGGAGAATGACTCTAGACATGGGGCGGCAATGTAATTGTTGAATATTGAGGAAGAAGTGGACGCTAAGTGACTTGACTGAGCGCCTTTGGCATTGAGATAGAACATTTCTTGATGCGGTTCATGGACGCCAAATTGTTGATCATGAGGCCGTGAAAGTTGGCCTTGTAGTTGAAGTGGCTAGGATATTCTCTTGGCGCTTGATCTTGGCTGAGCGCCATTGACATTGTCATGGGCCAGAGACCGAGCACTTCCAAAGACGCCAAATTGATGATGATTTGGATGAGTTGCGCCTGGAGGAAATGGCTCGTACATGTTGTTGCTTGGATAGGGCCTTTGTGCTTGTTGTTGGCCGAGTGCCCTTGTTGTTGGCCGAGCACTTTTGATTTCTTGATCCTGGGCACGTGATGAGCAAAATGGCGGCCCTCGTATCCAATCTTCAAAGCTCTTTGTTGTCTTGATGGACCAAGGGAGCTCCACATTGGTTGCCATAGAATTAGGCATTGACCAAGGCGGTCCGGACTTGATTTCAAATGTTTCCTCTTGTCTTGTCCAAGGCTGCAATACGAGGGCTCTTTTCATGGCCATAAAACTTGATTTTGGCACCAATGGTTGGCTTTGCTCCTTTATGTCGAGTTGTTGAGCTTCTTGAGCCAATTTCTTTACCTCCGTTTCTTTTTTATCCTGCGCAACATCACTAGGAGACCTAGATAAGAGCTTGACTCGTTTTTCATGGTGGGTGAATAAATAGGTATTTAAATACCCATTATGGAGAACTCGTCGATAAAAAATTCATGGACGCCCAAGAAGAATATATGTGGCGTCCATTGTCACGACATCACACAAGACATCATCATTATAATCACCAATAGAAAATGAAATAACACATTGATGAGTGACTTGGTTACCGTCATTAGATGAGAGACCGAGAAGACCATAAGGAGATGGATGAGGAAGAGCTAGAAGGTTAAAATGAGTCACCACCTTCTTGTTGACAATGTTAGAGCAACTTCCTCCATCTATGATTAATCTCAAGATAGTCGTCCTTATTCGGGGCATTGGAAGTCTGCCTTGACTAAGGTCTTTCTCATGTTCAGGAGACATGTCCAAACGAGGGCATGTCGGCCGCCTAGACCACCCAAACCCTCAAATTATGGCTGGACATGGACAAGACATCTAGCCCCGGCTTCGACCGCCCATATTATATATGTAAAATTTTCATCTATATATCTTGACTCTTCCTAGTTCCACGTTGTCGATCTCTCACGTTGTCTTCGCTCTCCTCCCAGCCGCATTTTCTCTCCCACGCCATCGCCCTTCCCCTTTCGGATCTTACTCTCCCACTCGTCGCAAATCTATTTTCTCGGTCGTGTCGCTCTCCCACAACTTCACTCAGTCGCTCTTCCGCTCTCATATCTACTCTTCCCGCTCTCCTCCTCCCTGCTCAGATCTCCTCCTTACAAGTAAGTGTATGTCTTGTACTATTGTTAAGAAAATGTTGTCCAAAAGATAGCAAATGTGTTGTACTAATGTTGTTCGAAATTCATGGATTTGTATTATGTGTTAAATTGTTGTTCATTAGCCTGGCATATTTTTTTATCTAATCCTATCGTTAATAGTTCTATTGTTCATTTGTGTCATGGACAGCTCGTCCCGTCCTTGAGGGCGAGTATAGATATTTTGTCCTGTTTAAAATGGCGGGATAAGCTCAGATTGTATATATGGACAAAAATACGAATTTGGTTCACCCATATTCGGATCGAATCCGTGTTTGGAGAGGTCTAATGTTAAGGTAGAATCAAATTATTTTTCACTCTTATTCAAGCTACCTACGCTTCCTTGTTTGAAGGATTCTCCTTGCTGGCTCGTATCACAAGCCTCTAAGCTGAAATTTGTGTTTTTGCGAACTGGCCCACATACGTAGGCAAGCAAACAGAGGAATGCACTATGTCTTTTCCCTTCGTATTTTCCTTCAACTTAGCAGTTCTTTGTACAGCTTGACTCTACTATGTAATGAATTGTTGTTTGGTACTCAAAAATGAAGAAAACGAAGAACCGGGCCCAAAACCATATGGCCATATGGGACAGTACATTCTTGGCTTCACTTTTGGTTGGAACTTTCGTCTCCTTAAATGAAGGAAGAAAAATAAACTATGGCCTCATTCTGAAGAATTGAAGTTTTTCGGGGTTGAAGGTAACTGAAGCTGAAGTAAGTAGTTTAAGGAAGCTGAAGTTAGTAGCTGAAGTTGATTTTTGGGTTGAAATTGGAAAAAGTAGTGTTCGATAAGGTTTTAAAAACGGTAGATTTTTTTGGGTGATTGTGAAGTGAAATTACCAAAATAGATATGGATATAATTTTGTAAATGAATTTTAGATTAAAGTGTTTATGTGTTGTATTTGTGTTTTTTTTTGTATGAAAATGTAGTTATTTAATTTAATAATTCAAAGTATATATTTAAAATAATATATTAAAATTTAACAATTCATATAAATTATATCTTAGATTATAAATAAAATACATAATTTATTAAATTCAATTAACATTTTATTCTAGATAATTGAATATTAAAAATAACCATATACATAAAAGAAAAACAATATAAATGTAACACATTTCATATATTGCAACACACAAACTAAATTATGTTGTGTTGAAAATGATCTTATGTTTATGTAAGTTGTTGGTAGTTTTTATACCTTTATTCCTTGAAACATATAACTATGTGACAAAGCTACAAACACAGTTCTAGCTACAAAACCTGTCAAAATACAAAACAACAGCAAGCAGAAAATGAGACTCCTCAACCTTGTAACCTCATGTTGTTGAATTCATTCATTCAAAAACCTTCCCCGTGCTCATCTAATATCACTTCTCTATCTGAAGCAGGTTCTGAGATTGACAAAGACAAATTCTTCCCAGATGAATCAGGTATTGAACCAGCTACAGTCGCTTCCTTGTTATCTGGGGAACCTTTGGGCCTGGACTGCAGCAAACTATCCAAGATAAGCAGTACAACACTAATGCATCTTGTTGACGTAACTTCACTTGCTAAAACCAGGAAGGATGAGGTAATTTTCTTTCCCAACTCTTTTCTGGCTCGGCATTGGATGATGGAACAGGGAAAGGTAGAGTCCATAACAGTTGACTAGTAGCCTCAAACGTGGTGAGCAGCTCCTTGAAAGCACCACTGACATATAAATTATTCACGATTGTTGTGTAACATATCCGTTGCCTACTATCGAACGTAACAGCTGCAACGTCATCTATAACCTTCCCAAGAAAACGGCATTTAACTGACAATGACATATCGACCCCAGAAGATATAGAATGTCCAGAGAAACTAAGAGCATCAAGAAATACTTTGGCTAGGGCCGCTCTGATATTCTTTGCAGCTGACTATACTGCTGCTGAGTCTGTCCTGCGTAGGTTTGGTGAAGTGAACCCTTTTACCAGAGTTGTGTGGAATAAGCGCATTGTTGAAGCAAGCTTAACAAGAATTTCTGCCATGGGGACATCAGGACTTTTCTTCCTTATCTCCTTTGATGACAAAGATTCGTGCAAGTTGGCTGAGATTTCAGAATCAATACCAATTGTATCTAAATGACCAAGTCTTCCACGATTGCGTGTCATATGCAATGACACACCTTTTGAATCATCGGGGTTTACTTCATTACTGATGCTCATATTAGTCACATAACCATCATTAACTTGAGCACTAACCTGGGCATTTACTTCAGTTTTGATGCTCACATCATAAACTTCAGGACTAACCTGGGCAGTTGGGTCAATATTGTCACCCATATTCACAATTTCAGTTAAATCACCCTCAACCTTTTGTCTCTTAGAGTCATGTCCCAGCTCCTAGCTTTGCGACTCTCATTGTTGGAACTCGGATTTGTTGGAACCTCGTTCCAACGGAAAGGAAACCGGCAACACTCCGGATTCCCGAGTCTTTGTCGTTTCTTCTTCTGGTGGTCCCTCTATTCTCTCCCTCTCGTTGTGAAATAATGACGTCCATATTCCTGCAAAAGCCAAACCCGGAGCAGGTGCTCCCCGGGAAAGGCTCTCCGACGCTCAAGTCAATAATTATATAAATGATATAATTGTCAAATGATATCTTAGGGAATTAGAATGATTATTTTAAACCCGAAAGGAGATTTAAGAATGTAATTGCACATTACCGAAAGAGGGTGAAACTCACGCTCAATACTTTATTCGACCAAATGACCTTACGTGCCATATACGCACCCATAACGTCAACTTACTCAGCTACTTGCATAAGCTTGGAGTCTCACAAGAACAGAATTCATGCATGACGAGGACGCGTGCATGGCCGAGGCGAGTGTCCCGCGAGTAATGCCGAGGCGGGCCATGGCGAAGCGAGGCGAGGTGACGCAGGGCAGGACACGCGAGCCATGGCGAAGCGAGCTGCGGGGGTCGCGAGTCGTGCCGAAGCCGAGGCGAGGCGGGCCACGCGAGTCGTGCCGAAGCCGAGGAGAGGCGAGGTGACGCAAGGCAGGACACGCGAGCCATGGCGAAGCCGAGGCGAGGTGACGCAAGGCAGGACACGCGAGCCATGGCGAAGCCGAGGCGAGGCGGGCCACGCGAGTCGTGCCGAGCCATGCTAGTCATGCCGAGGTGAGCTACGCGAGCCATGCCGAGCGGTGATACGAGCCATGCCGAGCTCGAGCATGAGCAACGACGGTGGATTCCACTGTTGCCCATATCTACGGCTGGTTGAGCTAGACGAAGGGACCTTCCCGGATACGAGGGAAAGCCATCGAGTGTTGCTGCCAACTAGCAACCAAAACCAGCCCCCTCCTCCTTCTCCCTTCTTCTTTCTCTCTTCTTCTTTCGCTCTTCTTCTTTCTTTTGTTTTTTCTCCCTCTTTCTTCCGCCTCTGTTCCTTTTCCTTCTGTTTTTTCTTTCTTCTGCCTGCCCTTCTTTTGCTCTGAGCCCTCCTTTTCCTGCTTCTTATCTCCTTCTCCTTCTTATCCTCTTTCCTCTTTTCTTCTTTTTTAGTTATTTACCCCTTTCTATCTTTCTATAGTAATTTACCCCTTTCAGTCTTATCCCCTCTCGTGTACAACACGCACATATATATATACAAAAGCAGGCTATTGGGCTTGTTTTATCTCGGGTCCAACACAGCTCCCCAAGCTCTTCGTTGAATAAACGAAGGCTTGGTTTATTGGACCTTTACTAAATCTTATGCCCATTGAGGAATTTCGTGAGTGTGTTATTCGTCATTCACGTGACATTTTTGCGTATTAGATTGGGTAAAGACGAGACAAATTTTAATAGGATGGTATGTTACGGTGATTTTGAGAGTGAATCGCACCCAACCTCCCCTTGATTCTTCTCTTATGCACCTTATAGCCTCTTTCTTAGATTAAGACGAGACTCGAGGAGAAAACTCTCAAGGCTCGTTAGTCGCCAGCCTTGCGAGATCTCTCGTTAATGAACAAAGCTAAGGGAAGCTCCCGGCCTATTGTGAATGAACGAAGGCTAAGGGAAGCTCCCAAGCTTAGTGGAAGTGATACTACTCGCCAGGGTTTTAACCTTGTGAACGAACGTGCGTATGAACCTGTCTTTGCTCATGTGATTTATGCATAAAGTTGAGCATACCCGTACGTAAGTATAGGGATATTATGGAGCATGTTATTGCTTGCGTGGAATTGTGGACATGCTGACACTGTATATAGTTGTTAACACGCGAGCATATCGCCTCTACGGACGTCTCGTATACTCGTGAGGCATGTAATGGAACAAAGGGTTAAGTATAGTTTTAATGCATCGCAAGCATATGATTTTGCATATAATAAACGACTCCACACCCTAGGCTCGCTAGGGTGTTAGTCTCGTGAGTACTCTCGCGAACAAATGAAGCTAAGGGAAGCTCCCGGCCTATTGTGAGCGAACAAAAGACAAGGGAAGCTCCCGAGCTTTAAGGGAAAAGGCACCTTAGGCTTGCTAAGGTGTTAGCCTCGTGATCGATCGTGGGGTGTTTGAGGCATGCTGCTGTTTGTGTCGCTCGCGTGGTTGTATGCATGCAATGAGGTGTATTGGTGCCCGCGTGGGTTATGTATATTGTTGAATGGAATTTGCTCGTGGGATTTGTCTTGTAATAGTCTTGAGTGAATGTCAATACCTGTTATCTCATTTCATGCTTTCGCGATCAAGGAGAGTTTTTGAGCTCAACCTAGAAGCTGGATCACGGCGGGTGAGCTCGTAGGCATAAACCCGTCCATGCTTTCGCGACCAAGGAGAGTTTTTGAGCTCAACCTAGAAGCTGGATCACGGCGGGTGAGCTCGTAGGCATAAACCCGTCCATGCTTTCGCGACCAAGAAGAGTTTTTGAGCTCAACCTAGAAGCTGCATCGCGACCTAGGAGGGTTTTTCAGCCCAAACTAGCGAAGCGGGATCACGGCGAGTTCGCGACCAAGGGGAGTTTTCAAGCTCAGCCCTGGAAGCACGAGCAGTCCTCTCTTTCGCGACCAGGGGGAGTTTTCTAGCTCAGCCCTGGAAGCTGGAAGGAGGACACGCGACTGGGGGGGGTTATTAGCCAAACCCGGCCCAGCCGTCTACGCTTTCGCGACCAGGGGGAGTTTTCAAGCTCAGCCCTGGAAGCTGGAAGCACGAGCAGTCCTCTCTTTCGCGACCAGGGGGAGTTTTCTAGCTCAGCCCTGGAAGCTGGAAGGAGGACACGCGACTGGGGGGGTTATTAGCCAAACCCGGACCCAGCCGTCTACGCTTTCGCGACCAGGGGGAGTTTTCAAGCTCAGCCCTGGAAGCTGGAAGCACGAGCAGTCCTCACTTTCGCGACCAGGGGGAGTTTTCTAGCTCAGCCCTGGAAGCTGGAAGGAGGACACACGACCGGGGGGGTTGTTAGCCAAACCCGGACCCAACCGTCTACGCTTTCGCGACCAGGGGAAGTTTTCAAGCTCAGCCCTGGAAGCTGGAAGCACGAGCAGTCCTCACTTTCGCGACCAGGGGGAGTTTTCTAGCTCAGCCCTGGAAGCTGGAAGGAGGACACGCGACTGGGGGGGTTATTAGCCAAACCCGGACCCAGTCGTCTACGCTTTCGCGACCAGGGGGAGTTTTCAAGCTCAGCCCTGGAAGCTGGAAGCACGAGCAGTCCTCTCTTTCGCGACCAGGGGGAGTTTTCTAGCTCAGCCCTGGAAGCTGGAAGCACGAGCAGTCCTCTCTTTCGCGACCAGGGGGAGTTTTCTAGCTCAGCCCTGGAAGCTGGAAGCACGTCACCACCCAAGAGGTCTTACAGCCCTGCCTGGCGAGGCGGGATCATGGCGGGTGAGCGTACATCTCATCTAGGTCACGGTACATTTCGCGTGCTCGGTGACTCGCCCGATACCGCTAATTGTAATCAAGCTAAATAAATAGAAGAAAGTACGAGCGAGGTAAAAGTCATGCTAAGTGCAAGCGGGACTTACCTGACTCTTTGCCTCTTTATCTTTTGTTAACCTTGTGATTTGTTTTTCATAGCAAGAATAGCAATCTCTCGTCATGACGGATGTCAAACCAGTTGTGTGAGGAAAGCCCCACGGTGGGCGCCAGTGTTGGAACTCGGATTTGTTGGAACCTCGTTCCAACGGAAAGGAAACCGGCAACACTCCGGATTCCCGAGTCTTTGTCGTTTCTTCTTCTGGTGGTCCCTCTATTCTCTCCCTCTCGTTGTGAAATAATGACGTCCATATTCCTGCAAAAGCCAAACCCGGAGCAGGTGCTCCCCGGGAAAGGCTCTCCGACGCTCAAGTCAATAATTATATAAATGATATAATTGTCAAATGATATCTTAGGGAATTAGAATGATTATTTTAAACCCGAAAGGAGATTTAAGAATGTAATTGCACATTACCGAAAGAGGGTGAAACTCACGCTCAATACTTTATTCGACCAAATGACCTTACGTGCCATATACGCACCCATAACGTCAACTTACTCAGCTACTTGCATAAGCTTGGAGTCTCACAAGAACAGAATTCATGCATGACGAGGACGCGTGCATGGCCGAGGCGAGTGTCCCGCGAGTAATGCCGAGGCGGGCCATGGCGAAGCGAGGCGAGGTGACGCAGGGCAGGACACGCGAGCCATGGCGAAGCGAGCTGCGGGGGTCGCGAGTCGTGCCGAAGCCGAGGCGAGGCGAGGTGACGCAAGGCAGGACACGCGAGCCATGGCGAAGCCGAGGCGAGGCGGGCCACGCGAGTCGTGCCGAGCCATGCTAGTCATGCCGAGGTGAGCTACGCGAGCCATGCCGAGCGGTGATACGAGCCATGCCGAGCTCGAGCATGAGCAACGACGGTGGATTCCACTGTTGCCCATATCTACGGCTGGTTGAGCTAGACGAAGGGACCTTCCCGGATACGAGGGAAAGCCATCGAGTGTTGCTGCCAACTAGCAACCAAAACCAGCCCCCTCCTCCTTCTCCCTTCTTCTTTCTCTCTTCTTCTTTCGCTCTTCTTCTTTCTTTTGTTTTTTCTCCCTCTTTCTTCCGCCTCTGTTCCTTTTCCTTCTGTTTTTTCTTTCTTCTGCCTGCCCTTCTTTTGCTCTGAGCCCTCCTTTTCCTGCTTCTTATCTCCTTCTCCTTCTTATCCTCTTTCCTCTTTTCTTCTTTTTTAGTTATTTACCCCTTTCTATCTTTCTATAGTAATTTACCCCTTTCAGTCTTATCCCCTCTCGTGTACAACACGCACATATATATATACAAAAGCAGGCTATTGGGCTTGTTTTATCCCGGGTCCAACACAGCTCCCCAAGCTCTTCGTTGAATAAACGAAGGCTTGGTTTATTGGACCTTTACTAAATCTTATGCCCATTGAGGAATTTCGTGAGTGTGTTATTCGTCATTCACGTGACATTTTTGCGTATTAGATTGGGTAAAGACGAGACAAATTTTAATAGGATGGTATGTTACGGTGATTTTGAGAGTGAATCGCACCCAACCTCCCCTTGATTCTTCTCTTATGCACCTTATAGCCTCTTTCTTAGATTAAGACGAGACTCGAGGAGAAAACTCTCAAGGCTCGTTAGTCGCCAGCCTTGCGAGATCTCTCGTTAATGAACAAAGCTAAGGGAAGCTCCCGGCCTATTGTGAATGAACGAAGGCTAAGGGAAGCTCCCAAGCTTAGTGGAAGTGATACTACTCGCCAGGGTTTTAACCTTGTGAACGAACGTGCGTATGAACCTGTCTTTGCTCATGTGATTTATGCATAAAGTTGAGCATACCCGTACGTAAGTATAGGGATATTATGGAGCATGTTATTGCTTGCGTGGAATTGTGGACATGCTGACACTGTATATAGTTGTTAACACGCGAGCATATCGCCTCTACGGACGTCTCGTATACTCGCGAGGCATGTAATGGAACAAAGGGTTAAGTATAGTTTTAATGCATCGCAAGCATATGATTTTGCATATAATAAACGACTCCACACCCTAGGCTCGCTAGGGTGTTAGTCTCGTGAGTACTCTCGCGAACAAATGAAGCTAAGGGAAGCTCCCGGCCTATTGTGAGCGAACAAAAGACAAGGGAAGCTCCCGAGCTTTAAGGGAAAAGGCACCTTAGGCTTGCTAAGGTGTTAGCCTCGTGATCGATCGTGGGGTGTTTGAGGCATGCTGCTGTTTGTGTCGCTCGCGTGGTTGTATGCATGCAATGAGGTGTATTGGTGCCCGCGTGGGTTATGTATATTGTTGAATGGAATTTGCTCGTGGGATTTGTCTTGTAATAGTCTTGAGTGAATGTCAATACCTGTTATCTCATTTCATGCTTTCGCGATCAATGAGAGTTTTTGAGCTCAACCTAGAAGCTGGATCACGGCGGGTGAGCTCGTAGGCATAAACCCGTCCATGCTTTCGCGACCAAGGAGAGTTTTTGAGCTCAACCTAGAAGCTGGATCACGGCGGGTGAGCTCATAGGCATAAACCCGTCCATGCTTTCGCGACCAAGAAGAGTTTTTGAGCTCAACCTAGAAGCTGCATCGCGACCTAGGAGGGTTTTTCAGCCCAAACTAGCGAAGCGGGATCACGGCGAGTTCGCGACCAATGGGAGTTTTCAAGCTCAGCCCTGGAAGCACGAGCAGTCCTCTCTTTCGCGACCAGGGGGAGTTTTCTAGCTCAGCCCTGGAAGCTGGAAGGAGGACACGCGACTGGGGGGGTTATTAGCCAAACCCGGCCCAGCCGTCTACGCTTTCGCGACCAGGGGGAGTTTTCAAGCTCAGCCCTGGAAGCTGGAAGGACGAGCAGTCCTCTCTTTCGCGACCAGGGGGAGTTTTCTAGCTCAGCCCTGGAAGCTGGAAGGAGGACACGCGACTGGGGGGGTTATTAGCCAAACCCGGACCCAGCCGTCTACGCTTTCGCGACCAGGGGGAGTTTTCAAGCTCAGCCCTGGAAGCTGGAAGCACGAGCAGTCCTCACTTTCGCGACCAGGGGGAGTTTTCTAGCTCAGCCCTGGAAGCTGGAAGGAGGACACACGACCGGGGGGGTTGTTAGCCAAACCCGGACCCAGCCGTCTACGCTTTCGCGACCAGGGGGAGTTTTCAAGCTCAGCCCTGGAAGCTGGAAGCACGAGCAGTCCTCACTTTCGCGACCAGGGGGAGTTTTCTAGCTCAGCCCTGGAAGCTGGAAGGAGGACACGCGACTGGGGGGGTTATTAGCCAAACCCGGACCCAGCCGTCTACGCTTTCGCGACCAGGGGGAGTTTTCAAGCTCAGCCCTGGAAGCTGGAAGCACGAGCAGTCCTCTCTTTCGCGACCAGGGGGAGTTTTCTAGCTCAGCCCTGGAAGCTGGAAGCACGAGCAGTCCTCTCTTTCGCGACCAGGGGGAGTTTTGTAGCTCAGCCCTGGAAGCTGGAAGCACGTCACCACCCAAGAGGTCTTACAGCCCTGCCTGGCGAGGCGGGATCATGGCGGGTGAGCGTACATCTCATCTAGGTCACGGTACATTTCGCGTGCTCGGTGACTCGCCCGATACCGCTAATTGTAATCAAGCTAAATAAATAGAAGAAAGTACGAGCGAGGTAAAAGTCATGCTAAGTGCAAGCGGGACTTACCTGACTCTTTGCCTCTTTATCTTTTGTTAACCTTGTGATTTGTTTTTCATAGCAAGAATAGCAATCTCTCGTCATGACGGATGTCAAACCAGTTGTGTGAGGAAAGCCCCACGGTGGGCGCCAGTGTTGGAACTCGGATTTGTTGGAACCTCGTTCCAACGGAAAGGAAACCGGCAACACTCCGGATTCCCGAGTCTTTGTCGTTTCTTCTTCTGGTGGTCCCTCTATTCTCTCCCTCTCGTTGTGAAATAATGACGTCCATATTCCTGCAAAAGCCAAACCCGGAGCAGGTGCTCCCCGGGAAAGGCTCTCCGACGCTCAAGTCAATAATTATATAAATGATATAATTGTCAAATGATATCTTAGGGAATTAGAATGATTATTTTAAACCCGAAAGGAGATTTAAGAATGTAATTGCACATTACCGAAAGAGGGTGAAACTCACGCTCAATACTTTATTCGACCAAATGACCTTACGTGCCATATACGCACCCATAACGTCAACTTACTCAGCTACTTGCATAAGCTTGGAGTCTCACAAGAACAGAATTCATGCATGACGAGGACGCGTGCATGGCCGAGGCGAGTGTCCCGCGAGTAATGTCGAGGCGGGCCATGGCGAAGCGAGGCGAGGTGACGCAGGGCAGGACACGCGAGCCATGGCGAAGCGAGCTGCGGGGGTCGCGAGTCGTGCCGAAGCCGAGGCGAGGCGAGGTGACGCAAGGCAGGACACGCGAGCCATGGCGAAGCCGAGGCGAGGCGGGCCACGCGAGTCGTGCCGAGCCATGCTAGTCATGCCGAGGTGAGCTACGCGAGCCATGCCGAGCGGTGATACGAGCCATGCCGAGCTCGAGCATGAGCAACGACGGTGGATTCCACTGTTGCCCATATCTACGGCTGGTTGAGCTAGACGAAGGGACCTTCCCGGATACGAGGGAAAGCCATCGAGTGTTGCTGCCAACTAGCAACCAAAACCAGCCCCCTCCTCCTTCTCCCTTCTTCTTTCTCTCTTCTTCTTTCGCTCTTCTTCTTTCTTTTGTTTTTTCTCCCTCTTTCTTCCGCCTCTGTTCCTTTTCCTTCTGTTTTTTCTTTCTTCTGCCTTCCCTTCTTTTGCTCTGAGCCCTCCTTTTCCTGCTTCTTATCTCCTTCTCCTTCTTATCCTCTTTCCTCTTTTCTTCTTTTTTAGTTATTTACCCCTTTCTATCTTTCTATAGTAATTTACCCCTTTCAGTCTTATCCCCTCTTGTGTACAACACGCACATATATATATACAAAAGCAGGCTATTGGGCTTGTTTTATCCCGGGTCCAACACTCATAACCGGAAGATGATCCAACAAAATGTAAACTTGATATAGATCAAGAGTTCTCTGCTTCAGAAGTTTCACTTCATCTTAAGTGCAGATGAAGTGCCTTCCTCACTAATCTCAGTCACACCCTTGTTTGGCATCTATTTCTATTACTATCAACCAAACAAATCAGAGATGAATGTATGACTATTGAATTTCTCATCATTCATTTTAGCAACTGATCCAAAACAGCAGCCTCTTGGTGGAGTTCATATCATTTTTGTAGAGTTCAGAAATGTAAGGTATCAACATCTTTAAGCAATTGATTCCATTTGTTTGATTCATATTCTATTTTTTCTTTAAGTTGGTTGATAGTGCTAATTTATAAATACAATCCAACATCTAGGATAACATCAGAATAAGAAGAGTAGTACCAACACCATCTAGGATAGCATCAAAACTCTTGCAGAGAATCAAGAATAGACAACTTAAGAAATGAGAAGTATTCTAATTACCTCTTTGATCATAGAATTTTCATAACTCAATTGGATTTTTGGTTCAAGCATTTTGTCGAACAACTTGTATGCTTCTTTGAAAAAAGTCATTTGTAAAGAACAAGAAAAAAGCTTGTTCCAGGACAAGATGTACTGAGTTAAATTTGAAGCTTAGAGCAATCAAAAGAAATGAAGAACAAGGTCATAAAAAATGAAGTATGGAGGGTCGAAGCAATTACGTGAGGAAGAAATGGTGAATTGCAGATGTGGCATCAATGAGTCAAGGGCATTTTATGGAAATTGCTCAACTTGGATTGATTGAAGTTGAAGCATTTGCATAAGCTACCACCAACCTGAAGCAATTTGGGACGACCTGGAGAATGAAGTTACTGGCATTGTTGAGCCCTCTTCATGGGTGGTGACTTTAATTGTATACTCTCTTTGGATGAGAGGCAGGGAGGGGCTAGGGTCCTTTCCCCGGACTCGGACGTCTTTGCTAATTGGGTCTCTAAACTTCAGCTCATTGATATGGGCTTCTCGGGCTCAAGGTTTACTTGGAACAGGGGTGTTACTGAGAAAAGTAGGATTTCTAAGAGGTTGGACAGAGTTTTTGTGAATTTGTCGGGCAGATTGTTGTGGGAGGAGGCGACGGTGCGCCATCTTCCTGCGGTTCGCTCTGACCATAATCCGCTCTTGTTAAAGCTTGCCAACAATGTGGAGATTGATCGTTCTCGCAAGCTCTTCCGGTTCGAGGCGGCGTGGATTCTTCACCCTAATTTCATGGACATGGTAGGGGAGAACTGGGTTAATAGTACTACTGCTGATAAGGCTCTGGAGTTGCTTAGGCAGGATCTCATCCGCTGGAACAAGTTAGTTTTCGGTAATATCCATCGCCGCAAAAACCAGTTGCTTGCTCGTATCGAAGGAATCCAAAGAGTGTTGGAGTCTCGGTCTCACAGGGGTCTGCTTAGTCTTGAGGCCCAGCTTCAGACTGATCTTGATGACACTCTTGCGCAAGAAGAGACCCTTTGGTTTCAGGAAGCCCGGGAAAAATGGATCGAGCTTGGGGACCGTAACACTCGTTTTCTCCACGCAAGCACGATTGTTAGGCGTCGATGAAATAGGATTACAACCCTTAAGCTGGATAAGCAGACGTGGATTACTGAGGATAGTCAGCTGGAAGGTATGGCGATTAATTTTTTCAAACGTCTGTATACCTTACCTGAGGGCGACCGTGGGTTACCCATATGATGTATGGTGGTTTTCCTGTTTTGTCGACTGAGGTCATGGAGGCTTTGTTGGGTTGCCCGTCGAATGAGGAAGTTTGGTTAGCTCTTAACTCTATGGGCTCGTACAAGGCTCCCGGGGTTGACGGATTCCAACCTGTGTTCTTCAAGTCTTGTTGGGGTGCGGTTGGGGACTCGGTGCAACGCTTTGTGAAGGATTTCTTTACAGAGGGGAAGCTCCTGACCCATGTTAATGATACCGTCATTACTTTGATCGGGAAAGTTAGCAAGCCGGAGACCCTTTCGCAATTCCGTCCGATCAGTCTGTGCAATGTGCTTTTGACGAGGCGAATTTGTCGTGTGTCAAGTCAAGTAATCCTAACATGCAAACTAAGTAATATAGTGCGCAAGTAAGGGTCGAATCCCAAGAGAATCAGTTTATCAAATTCTTAAGTTATCACAATGACTAACCAATAAACGTAACCAAAGGGGGGGTTTTTGTGGTTTTGATACGAAGTATCGAATGTCAACTTGGTTATAACAAGATTAAGCGAAGTGTTCCACTTAGCGATTATCCACAATTAGATTAACAAGTTGATCTTAGAATCCTTTTTATCCCTATGTCAAGTTCTCAAGTGATCGTTCTAATTCCTGTTCTTGAATAGTTATTAGTCCAACTAGTCCTAATAACCCTTACTCGATTATAACCTTGAAACTATCAAAGTTCAATAACAGAGTAGCAATGCATTCAGGAATAGATAGATACATGCAATATCATGGACAACTAGTCGGATACTCGACATGTACTCAACTCTCTTCTCTAATAACAATCACAACTAGTTCATGCAAATAGATTGTGCTACACAACAAGTATGATAATTCAACTAGAAGTATCAAACTCTAGCAATATGAACAAGACACAACTAACTTAGGTGATCAATCTAAAGTAGTAAATCTAGTTCATGGACAATACAAACAAGAGAGTTGAGACAATCAAAGAGTTAGACAAAGGGAAAGGATAAACTCACAACTTGTTGAATCCAAAAGCTTCAAACTCCAAGTGAAACAAAGGAACTTTAGCAACTCATAAGTATGTGAAAAACTCTCCAAAAACTTATGCAAAAACAAAGGTTAGATGATCAAGGATGATCATCCACTACCTAAATAGTATCAACTAATGTAACAGCCTAATTAAGGTACTAAAAACGTATAGAAAGTTACAGAATTAAACACAAATTACTTCAAATGGCAAAGACATCAATTTGATTCTTCTGTCGAGGAACCGCACCCGCGGGTTGAGAGCCGCGGGCGCGGTTTGGGATTCTTCAGATTCTCAGGATGGCAGAGGGCCGCGGGCGCGGTTTGGGACCCGCGGGCGCGGCTTGAGCTTTCTCGAAAACCTTGGCTGAAGGTGAAACCCGCGGGTGCGGCTATGTTGTCTGAGGCAGAACCTGCTGATTTCTTCAAGTCTTCGTCTTCGTCTTCGTCTTCAGCAGCTTCTTCCTTATGCTTCAATGCTTCCAATGCTTGTATCGTCTCTTGGAATCTCGTATGCAAATCTTCTCTCGAACAGCTCCATGATACAGATTACATAGAAACAAATAACATAATCCTATACAAAACTAGCTAATAATCCATAGTTGCGGTATGTAAAACACCGCTTATCAGCTTTATAAGTTAGTGACCAAGATTATTGCCCGACGGTTGCAGCCTATTATGAACTTGCTCATTGGGCCTACTCAAAATAGCTTTCTTCCGGGTCGCGACATCTCTGATAATGTTATTCTCCTCCAAGAGATGGTTCACTCGATGCGGATGAAAAAGAGCGGTAAAGCTTGGATGGTCCTTAAGATTGACTTGGAGAAGGCGTATGATCGGCTCAGATGGGACTTTGTCGTGGATACTCTTCAGGATGCGGGCTTCCCAGATACTCTGGTTGAGTGGATTAGAGAGTGCATCTCGTCGTCTTCGATGAGGCTCAATTGGAATGGGATGGTCACTGAGTGTTTCTCTCCTACTCGGGGTATCCGGCAAGGCGATCCCATATCGCCGTACCTGTTTGTCCTTTGTGTGGAAAGGCTTAGTCACCTGATTCTTCACTCGATTCAGGACCGAAAGTGGAAGCCTATTCATTTGTGTAGGGGGGCGCCTCCGCTCTCGCACTTGTTTTTCGCGGACGATATTCTTCTGATGGCCGAGGCGACCCCGACTCAAATGCGAGTTATCATGAGTTGCATTGAGTCTTTTTGTGCTTCCTCTGGGCAGAAGATTAGTATGGATAAGTCGAAGATTTATGTTTCGGCGAATGTTACTAGGGATCAAGCCCGTCAACTTGAACTTGTCAGCGGTTTGGATGTGACTAGGGACCTTGGTAAGTATTTGGGTGTGAATGTTATCCACAAGAAAGTTACCAAGGACTCTTTTGCTCCTCTTTTGTGCAATATTAATGCCAAGCTTGCTGGGTGGAAGGCTTGCACGTTGAGCTTTGCGGGGAGAGCTACTCTTACTAAAGTCGTCCTGAATTCCATCCCGGCGTATACCATGAACACTCTCAGACTTCCAGTGGGTATTTGTGATAAGATTGACCAAGTTAGTCGCTCCTTTATTTGGGGTGACACTCACGGTAAGCGGAAGATGCATATGGTTGCGTGTCCTAAGCTCTGTGCCCCGAAAGACCAGGGAGGGTTGAACTTGAGGCCTGCTGCGACCATGAATATGGCGGTTAAGCAAAGCTGGAAGTTGATCTCCGGTCGGGCAGGGCTGTGGGGTGACCTGTTCAATGCCATGTATGGGATTAGTTTTAGTGGAGGCCAAATGAACAAAGCGAAGAAACTGAGGCCCTCTTACATATGGAATGGCTTTAAGTGGAGCTTTGATAATCTGGTTTCCAAAGGTGTCCAATGGGTTATTGGGAATGGTAATACTTGTAAGTTCGTTGAGGATGTGTGGGTTGGTACTACCTCTTTGAGAGCCTTGTTTTGTGGGCCTTTGCCTGAGCATCCGCAGAACCGCTTGGTGAAGGATTTCCGAATTGACAATGTGGGTTGGGATTGGGCTTCTTGCCAACATATTATGGATGCCCACACTCTCCTCCGTATGGCTGCTATCGGGGTGAGCAATGACGACACCCGTCATGACACGATCTGCTGGGTTCATTCTGCTTCAGGGGAGTATACGATGGCTTCAGCTTTTTCGTTGGTCCATACTTTCAGTCCTGTGGATGCTGACATGAGTCGTCTCTACAGGAGAATTTGGAAAATTGGCGTTCCGGAGCGTATCCGCACCTTCTTGTGGTTTGTCTTAAAAGGGAGACTCATGACCAACTCGGAACGGGTCCGAAGACATCTAGCGCAGATTGACCTTTGTCCTAGATGCGGTGTGTTTAGTGAAAGTCTTATGCACTTGTTTCGTGATTACAGGTACAACAGGGCGCTTTGGACTGAATTGGTGCCGACAATCAACCAAGGGCTTTTCTTCAGTGACTCCCTGAATGTTTGGTTGTCAAAGAACCTACAAGGAGCGTACGAGATGGGCACGGAGGTGAAGGATGATATTCTGTTTGCAGCTACGACTTGGTGGATATGGAAGAGCAGGAACGATTCTGTCTTTAACCCCGGGAAGAACAGACCCATTACAGTTGTGCACATTCGAGCAATTCCAGAAGGTTGTGCTCATGTGCCGTAACAGGCTGGTCCATGGAGTTAGACAGGAGGTCGCGATAGCATGGAGTAAACCGTCGGAAGACTGGGTTAAAATCAACACCGACGGCTCAGTCCGAGGTGGGCTTGGGATTGCCTCGGCAGGAGGAGTTATTAGGAGTGCGACTGGGAATTGGGTGAAGGGCTATGTCATCAACATCGGCTCTTGTTCTGTTATTCAAGCAGAGTTATGGGCGATTAAGGATGGGCTTAATCTGGCTTGGGATTTGGGACTCAAGAAAGTCATCCTCGAAATAGATTCCTCGCTTGCTGTGGAGTTCTTGAAGAGAAAGGTTCCCCCTCACCACCCACTTTCTAGCCTGGTTACTTGTTGCCAGAGCTTTATTCGTAGAGACTTGAACATCCAGTTTCGACACTCCTACAAGGAAGCGAATCGGGTTGCTGACCGGCTTGCTCTTTTTTGTTCTAGTTTTCCACTAGGTTCCTTTATTTTGGATGATCCCCCGGATTGTGTTTTAGGCTTCATTGATAGCGATGTAAGGGGTGAGGCTACACCCCGTAGAATTCCAACTTAGCCATTTTAATTAATAAAACGCCCCAGAGTGTCGCCTCTCATTCAACAAAAGAAAAAATTTGGCATCTATGTTTCCATCATATTATAGAGGTCTAATTAATTCATATATTCGAAAATGTGCAAAAGTTCTTTGTCTATATACTATTTTATGTGATGATTTCTGTCCATTCGAACCGGTCCTCCCACAAATATATCATGCATAAATACATCAAGTTCATAAAGATTTGGTCCGGTCACAATTCAGCACAAAATGTACGTGAGCGTGAATTACGTTTATTTTAATTTTGAGCGTCTCTTCTTTTACTAGATTACTAAATTTTTCATAATAATTTAATTTTCAACACAAAAGTATGTTTCTAACTATTTAAAACATACTTTTTCAGTCTTTAAAATTATATGCTTTACCACATAAGGGAGCCCGTAATATTTTGGATAAATTATACTCCGTAATTATTTAAATAGAATACAATAAATTTAACTCAAAATTTTATCTATCTCTCAATATTCCGTTCATGTAAAAATAACGTTATCGGCCCTTTCCAAATTAAATTCGCTCTCCACCTCACTATCTTGTTTTTTGTCAATCTTTTCCTTACTCACCTCTTGACTTCTTATTCTTGTCTGCAGTGGCATTTTCTTCACTGAATGGATCTATTTAATTGAAGTTGTGTTCTCATTTTAATTTTTTAGTTGATGTGCACGTACATATATATATATGCAAGATAATGAATTTATAAGAGGTTCTAGGTCTTAGAAATATATCACCTTCGATGCGCATAAATTGCTCTGTATTTAAGATTGTCGTTATAATTGATTGTAGATTTTTCATCATCTCTTTTTGGACACAAAAAAACGATACTGAAAGAAAACAATAAAGCTAAGGGGATATAAAAAAAAGCTTATTTACGCATGATCCAAAAGATACAAAATCCCTAACCAAAAGGAGAAATAAATGCATCCGTCCAGTACTGATTGCATTGATTTAATCAACCTACTTATAATCATTTAATAATAGGATATATTGCGTTAAGTGTTGGGTTTATTTTCAAGAATAAGAAGGAGAGGGAAGCTCGGATACGAACAAGTTTTGTGCTGCGAACGTACGAACGTCTGATGTGCATCAAAATATACATAAATGATAAGCAAATGCACTAAAATGTTCATCAATTAATTTGATGCACAACCTATAAAAAAAGTGATGCGCCTACATGTTCTTACTTGAATGTTTTTCAGTTTATCAATAATTGATTATCAAAAGATGAAGGTTCTTCATTTTTTAGATGTTTGTAAGTTTGTCAATGAATGTTCTCTAAATTACTAGTACATATTCATCATTAATATATTTGTATTTTAGAAATTTGTTTCCTATGTAAGCAAGTTTTCGGATATAATTCTCAATCAATGCTTGTTTTTAACTTAATTCACAGTTAAGGCGTTATTCACAGGTTCAGAAAAACTCAAAGGTGGAGAGACGTTGTTTTTATAAAAAAAAATTACAATAGGCGTTATTTGAAATACTAACTCTTATGAATGAATATTTAGAAAAAAAAAAAAAAGAGGTGTTGTTTCAAAAATTACATAAAGCCTCTTATGTACATAAACTAGTTAGATAACTAGTTATTAGTTACTTGTTGAATTAAACATGGTTTGGTGGGCCAATTTTAACTAGTTACTAGTTACTAAACTAGTTTAAAGCATAAACTAGAAAAAACAAGGGGTCAAACTAGTTTCTCCTAGTTACTCACTTTTATTGACAAAAGTAACCCTACTTTCTTTAACAATTTACAAATAACATGGTATATAAAATTAAAATCGGAATTAAAAACATGATTAAATTTAGAATGTGTCATGGGATAACATTGATTTTCTTTACGATTGATGTGAATTTAATGTCAATTTCCGTTCGTAATTGAACAAAAAAATAGAAGTTATAGAGTTATTTATACATTGCTATTTTAACTGAAGAAAGGTTTATCAATTTGAAATGGATTCACAAAGTTCGCAAAGCTTAACAAAGGGTTCACACTTCAGTTGGAAGTTGGAACCATGTTGTTACTGATTATACGAAAGAGTCTGAAAAGAAATGCACTAAAGAACCAAGTTGATGTATACTACCATATAAGCCTCACAATTTTGTAAGCTAATAAAACGAATAGGTTTAACGTACTTATACATAAGGAAACGTTGGTATAATAATTTGTTCAGATTAATAGGGTCTGCGTTGGTGTTCAACATGATTTCATCCCAAGCATAGCCTGGAAAATGGGTCATTCGAAAAGGGCCACTAGAATAAAAAATGAAAATGGACTAAAATTTTAATTCAAGTAATTTGTAACTAGTTAATAGCTTTCAAACACAATTTATCATTTTTTTAACAACTTAAACTAGTTTAGTAATTAGTTATCTAACTTAAACTAGTTCAGTAACTTAAATTAGTTTAGTAACTAGTTCAGGAGGGAGGGGGTTGTTTCTCTTCTCTGTAAAAATTTTCCTTTTACATTACTTACGTATAAATGTGCCTCTTATACATAATTGTTTTTTTAAACTTTATTAAGGGTGAATTATTGAAAAATCCACCCGTTCAATATGTTTATTTGCCAGAACCCCCTGTATAATCGCTATTTACCAATAATCACTCATATAATGCACTCCATCATCAAACAACCCCATGTCTCCTTATTCTGTTTGTAATGCGTTAACGCGCCACATTGACCATTTAATATTGTTGTTTTTTCATATATATATATATATCTTTTTATTAAATTGAATAATTAAATATTCATCCCACCCATATGCTCTGTGTTTTAATTTTTAAATTAAAAAATCTATTTGCGATGAAACCTAATCTGGGGGACTGATATCAATTTGGGATATCTGAGGAAATGAAATGAATTTTAGGATGAACCCTAATCCGAGGAAATTGAATTCAATTCGGGGAAAACTTTAATCGCAAGTAAGATGAAAGGTTGACCGAATTTGGCCTGCTACTGATACAACGATGAATTGGATGGTTTTTGACAGCTTGAACGATGAAGAAAAACATGGGCCATTTAATATTGTTTTTTCATATATTCCCTCTGTCCCATATTAATCTTCTTATTTTCTTTTGACACATTTGCCGAAACACATTTTGTAACGTTAATATCTCTAAATATATGATGATAAAAATTATAATTTTTTATATTGTTAAAGTACTCATTGGGACGAATCAAACGAGATCCTATATTTATTTCTATATATTGGAAGACAACAAGAAGATTCGATTTGTAAATATTGTCGAAAAAACAAATGAACCCACTACTAGAAACACGGGTCATTTTCGACACATTTTCGCACCATTTCCGACGCTTTAAAACGTCGACAAATGTGTCCTCGACGCTTCGAAAAAAGCGTCGAAAATGTTTAGTCGCCGATAATTTTCGACGCTTTTAGTCGCCGATAATTTTCGACGCTTTAAAGCGACCTGAACTGGTTTGCGACGCTTAAAGCGACGTGAACTCGTTTTGGACGCTTTAAAGCGTCGAAAATTATCGGCACCTGATATTACACGGAATCAAAAGCAAATTTCAGGACATTTATGTACAGTGATTCAGGTATATTAATTCATAAGTAAATCCTACATCAAACCTGGAAACCTTGAAATTTATGTACACAAATCCAGGTATATTAATTCATAAGTAATTCAGGAATAAGAACCAATTTTCAGTAGGATATTATAACATAATAAACATGTCATACCAAATAGGAAAATACAATATCACTTTTTTTTTGGTGAAAAAAATACACTCCATCACTTGGATAAACTAATTATACAACAAATCATTCAAAGCTTAGATTAACACTGTCATATATTATAACAAATTTTCTGCGGAAAAAAAGAAGCTGAACTTACCTGTCAATTAATTGCAAATAGTCCTGCAAAGTTGGTTTAAGCAGTTAGTGTTGGCAAGGAACAGATAATCTGTTCAACCGCGAGGCTCATACAGCAGAGTGAATTATTGTTCAAACACTGGTTTCTTTTCCAGACAGATCTGCAATATTTTCAACAGAATAAATAGTGTGCACTGGTGTGTCAAACGAAACAAAACAGCGGAGTCGAAACCCAAAACTCTGAATCAAAATGAACGAGAAACTCAACATCGCCAAGTTTGAACATATATCAGTAGCAAGTTTGATGAGATGAAAAGCAGAATACTTGGTTCCGAATGAAGATAGTGTGCGTCTTCATAAAAAAGAATTCGGAAACTCTTTACCATATATATACACATGGCCTAATCTATTTCCTCTTTTCTCACAGTACATCCTGAATCTCATTCTGGTTTCTTCGTACAGAGAACTCCAAGCATCTTGAAACCAAAGTCTAACAACATTTGTTTTACTCATTCAAATATCTGAATATTCTAATCCAAACTGATCCCAAGTCTCTCGTTTTACCTCTACACAAAACTCTTCTACAATCAAACAAAATGATGTACAAGAACTTGTAAATGAACATGATTTTTTTTACCCTAACCTGACAAAAGTGCACCTTATAATGTTCTTAGTAAACAGAAAGGAATTACATTACATGCATGGCAACTCGAATATCATGGAATGGACCCTTAAACTAAAATTAATTTATTATACCTTTCATCTCGTGCTCTGGGCTCCTGAGATCGGGATGGAGCACTTGGTTGGACCTCCCTGGAAATGGGAATAAAGACAGATCAACTGATTAACTCAACAACTTCAACACACGTGCTAACAAGCCAAACTAACATAATCTCAAGAAGCTTTAAAGAAATAATAAATTGATAAGGAAAAAATGCACACTTACCTAACTGAGTTCTTCTGACTTTCATCTTCGCCTCCAGCCCGAGTTGTTCCTAATCCACCGAGATCGCCAATTTCGAACAGTTCGCCCACGTTCAACGTCCACAAGCACCCTCCTCCCATCAATCTTCTTTCCATCAGCCTGCTTATATGCAGCTGTTTGCAAATAATCAACCAAGTAAATTCAGGATGGTGATCAATTAAGTTGGAGATTATAAAAATTTACATTTTGACAATATAAACTAAACAAACCTTTCATATCCCGAGTATGAGCATACTATATGAATGCATATCCTCTAGGCTTGTTTGACTTTGGATCATATGCTAATTTCACCTGAAAAGCCCAAAGATAATATGCTTATAGTTAAAGCTGAAACGTCTGGGGGTAATTTAAGAAAACAAATTTTCAAAACTTTATTAGCCCTTGCACTAAGCAAGCAATTTTGAGGAAAATCCTAGAATCTTATATATAAAGCACGGCAGACAGGCACTACGCCTCACTAGCCGCGCTCACCTTTTAAGAATAAAGCTCCTCATTTGAGATGCACCACCACGAATGATAGACACGCAGAAATACTGATAATTGTGGCAAATTACCAGTCTTTACATAGACCACCAACCCTTACCAGGGTAATTTTATATGTGAGAATTAAGTTCCCCTTACCAGGGATTATAGAGTAAGATATACAGAACTACCAGGATTTTTTACCAACCTTCAGGGTAAATTTGTGAGAAAAATTAAGTTCCCCTTACCAGGGAATAATTACATAAAAAGAGATTCACTGATATAGAACTACCAGGGTCCCTTACCAACGGCTGATAAGCTTTTGATGGCCTTTACAAGAAAATTACAGCTCAGTAAGAGATAGCTATAGTCAACAAAATTGAGAGGAAAGAAATAATTTATACCCCCAGTAGTTTTACCCAAATGCAGGTTAGAGAAAGAAATGTCTCCTTTTGTCAATAGGCCTTATCCATGAGCTCTGCTCAACTTACTATTTGAGCATTGTCTTGCAGGATGAAGTGTCATGTTTTGCCCTAACCTGTATTGAAGATTGAATTAAGCCTAGCTTGCTAAATCTTTACAGATTTGGAATTAAATTTTAACAAAATAATTAGTGTCACTAATATATGTATTTAAATTTGAAAAAAAAAGACAGCGATCATATACTCTTCCAAGACATGTAATCTCACGCAGCAATGCAAAAATTCTTGACATATATAAACAACACGACAATGACAACACTTTAGTAAAACTCTTGACATATTTTTGAGGTTCTACAATAGACCCTTTACCAGATGAGGAGCAGCCCACTCTTTTCACTTTCAACAATCCACACTCTTATTTGTACACCAACTTCCTGCATAACACATTTACACCAGAAATTAACAAGGTATTAGAATAAAATATAGAAAGCAAATACCATACCTTCAGCACAAAATCCACGTCAGTAGCTCCATTGCAATTTGTTCTCATTCATTCATTTAATCTATTTTCATCACTATAAGCTATTGTCAAATCGCCGACTGAGAAATTAAGAACCACATTCTTCTTTGACAACAATGTTAGTGCTAGGGTTCTTAGATATCCGTCTTCAGACAAATATAGATATTTAGGCTAGCAATTTGCAGAATAAATAAAAATTCGAATGAAAAACACAGGTAATCTAATGCAACATAATCAAGGATCCATTACTCTTCATCAGTAGTTCATTAACATCTGGTTCATTGCAAAATTTTCTGAGCAGTAATGGAGTACAGAACATTCGACTAGTGTACAAAACAACATATCAGTATAGAAAGACTGAATCCAGCTTCTTCCTCATCATTGCAATTAAAAATCTGAAGCCTAAACTCATCTATCAAGCCTGAAACCTGAAATCTAATAGTATCTGATTTCACGAACTTCTTATATGCAATTAACACATTGTTCTGAAACAAACACCAACTTCTATCAACTGAAACAAACACCAACTTCTTATATGCAATTAACAATGTGTTCTGAAACAAACACATTGTTCTGAAACCTGAAACCTGATTTCACCAACTTGAACAAACATCAACTTCTTCCTCTTTACTGCAATAAAAAATCTGAAACCTAAACTCATCTATGTAAAACGATCGTGAAAGATGACAAACCTGGAAACCTTGAGATTTTGCCTGATGCTCTCGATCTTCTCGCTCATCATGCCGGTTTGAAATTCGCTGGATCGAGAGGTGGAAGGCTGGTTTGCAGTTCGCTGGATCGAGAGGTGGAAGGCTCGCTGATTCGAAGAGGTGGAAGACTGAAATTTCTAGGGTTGAAGGCGGCACTGTTCGCTGGAAGACTGAAATTCTTCGGGCAAGGGTTGAAGGCGGGGAGAATTGAGCACTGTCGTTCTAACCCTAAGATCGATCTGACTAAAATTTTGGAGGCAGGGTCAGAATATGTCAAGGCGGGGAGAATGGGACTCAATCTAAATTTTGGAGGCGGGTAGATTTGTTTCGACGCTTTTAAGCGTCGCCGAAATCGACGCGGCAATATCTTCCCTTGACGCTTTGCTAAAGCGTCGTTTTTGGACCTGATTTCTAGTAGTGGCCTTATAATATAAGACGGAGGGAGTATATTTTTAATAATCAAATTAAATAATTAAATATTCATCCCACACATATGCTCTGTGTTTTACTTTTAAAGTTAAAAAATTTATCTACCTAACTACAATATAAGGGAGAAGTCAAGTCTTCGCAAAAAATTGCGCCACATTTGCTATACGTCACCATTTTAAAAAAATAAAATGATTAATTAATCAAAAAATTTAATAAAAATCCTATTTTTCCACAATCTTCCACCTTCTCCATATTCTCCTCCAAATATGCAAATCAAGTCACGGATTCAAAAGATTTGTTATAAATCATGTTTATGAAGAGCATACAATAAGGAGCATACAATAAGGTTTGGTCATTTTTAAAATTAACCTCTTTTAATTCATGATTAAGTGTTACCATTTTAGTGATCGCTGTTGTCATTTGAGTCATTTTTTTCGGGAGAAAACCCCGTACCCGTAAAATTATAACTCGCACCCATGATGCGCCCAAACCTTTTGTTAACAACCCAATTCAGTATTGGGTGAACCTAGTATGCGCACAAAACTAGACCGGGTCTTTGGGAATTTTGAAGGAAAAAAAAAAATGGCGCATCCAGGGTGCGCCCAAAACCGACCCGGTTTGTTTTGGATACGCCCAAAACGGATGCGTGATGTAATAAAGTGGGTGCATGGTTAAACACCATTTTTTGTAATGGGTTTATCCATTTACTTGTAGGGGTAGTTTTTTTGTTTTATTATGTCCTAGGTTAGAAAAATTTATCATTGAACTCAAAAGTTCATGCTTCAGAGAGTATGATGTAGAACGATTGTGTTTACAGTATTATTCTGTAGGTAGCCTGATCATTATTATATGATTAGATAAAACTATTTAATTGACTGTTGCTTGACTATATGATTGGTTGATGTATATTTTATATTGGAGGTTGATCATTTAGTGTTTTTTACTCTGCTTGTACATACATATATTTTACAATGAAAACAGGTATTAAATTTTTTATTATTATTTATTTTTCACAAATATAACTTATCTATTATTTGAATAATGTTTGTATAAAAATTATAAATATTCTATAGATATTAATGTATTTTATAATCATGTGATATTCACAGGACCTATACTAGTTTGAGATGAAACCTAATATGGGGGAACTGATATCAATTTGGGAACGGGAAAAACCCCGCACTAGAAAAATTATAACTCCAACCCACTCTTGAGCGCATCCTTATTGCGCCCAAACCTTTTTTGTTTTAAATCCGGTTCAGTTTTGGGCGCACCATTTTAATTTATTTTTTTTGGACGCATCTAGGGTGCGCCCAAAACGGGTGCGGGTTATAATTTTTCGGGTGCGAGATTAAACGCCCTTTGAGAGTATGAGGAAATTGAATTCAATTTGGGGAAAACTTTAATCGTAAAGTAAAATGAAAGGTTGACTGATTTTGACCTGCTACTGATACAACAATGAATTGGATGGTTTTTGACAGCTTGAACAATGAAGAAAAACAATGGGTTGAAGGCGGTTTTTCTTGGCTGAGATGCAGAAGATGGATAATTTAGGAGTTTGACCATCGGAATAACAGTGTAATACCTCTGTGTCATGCACGATATGTATTTATAAAATTTAATTATTTTTATATTAATGACCAATGATTTTATAAAAATTATGATTTATTCTATGAATTAATTTGGAATATTACTATAATACAAAATAAAAATATACATTAAATATATATTAGTGATGTTAATTTGCTTAGATATATATATTAGTGATGTTAATTTGCTTAGATATGAATGAAATTACATTTTAATTTACAGTATAAGGAGATGGGTGATTGTTTGGTTACGAAGTGCATTATGTGGGTAGTTTTCGATAATTATTGATTATAAGAGTGGTTTCCGATAAATGATCCAATAGGACGGGTGTTTTTCGATATTTCACCCTTTTATTATTGAGGGAAAGACACTAGTAGACCCTTTTCAATTAGTGTTTTCAAAACTAGACCCTATGAAAATAATAGGAAGGGGTCTACAATTAATAAAACATTTAATACATAATTGGACAAAAAAGCCCTTCATCCTCTCAATTTGCTACATAACCTATCTCAAGAGAATGTTTTTATAGTTTATTTTCTCCTCCTCCTCTTCAACCAATTAATTTGTCTCCAACCTTTCATTTCTCTTCTCCGTAGCACCTTCGCGTCATCACTCCACCGGGAACCAACGACCTTGCCACACCGAATACAACATCAAATCGTGTTGCTGCATCGACCTTGTTGATCTACGGAAGCGTTGCTCCACCATCGACGCCGCCCACGTGGCTACACGGCTGCCCACGCTACACCGTTGTTGTTCATCGTCCAATCTGTAACCCTCTTACGCATCTATGTTCCAACAATTAGCCTAATTAAATTATACAATTAGATACACAAAAAACCCTAATTAGATTACACAATCAGAAATATGATTATACTTTACACGATTAGCTTAGTGCATTACATAAAATTAAGCTTACACAAAAGATTTAGTTTACATAATCTGCGCTTACACAAATAGATTTAGTTTACATAATCTTTGCTTCACGATTATAACTTACACGATTAGGTAACGTTAATGTTACATAATTAGATTACATATGTTATGTTACATAATCAGCTTACACAAATACATAATTACACAATCTGTACGCCTCTTTCACGATTACGTTACACTAACAACTTACACGATAAGGTAACTTAATTACATTCATGTTTAATGCAACCGTGAAATGTTACATAATTAGCTTACACAAATACACAGTTAACACTAATATATCTTCTTTCTTTTCACTTATAGATATGGATCATGGACTAAGAGAAGACTCGACGATGAAGAACTTGACAATGGAGTGTCAAGGAGGAGAAATTGACGGAAAGGAGAAATTAACGAGGAAGAACCATGGTGGCTTACACAAATTAAGTCTGAATGAGTTGATTAGGTTAACAAGGGTAACTTTGGAATAAGAAATTATGAAAACTTAAAAGAAAAAAAACAGAAAAAGAAGGGGTCTAGTTTTGGAAAAAATTAGTGAGAATAGGCTTCTTAGGGTATTTTTCTCTTATTATTAAAGGCGTGGTTCGTTTTCTTTTTAAAAAAACAATACAAACAACGTCTCTTGTATTATTTTTTATTAAATATGTTGGGTTCGAATAGTGGCGTTGTTTTAAACAGAACAACGCTTCTCCACCTTTGAATTTTTCCGAACCAAAGAATGACGCATATTCTTGAATTTAAATTTATAAACGAGGGTAGATCAAAAATTATTTCCGAAAACGTATCTATAAAATAAATTTCGTATTTAAATATATAGATGAAACTAGTGTAGTGACCCGTGCCATACACGGAAAATTCCATATTATTTGTATGCAAATTGTATATCCTTTTAATTGAGTTCGTCAAAAAATTATGGTTAACTTTTTTCTTGTAAAGACTATTTATAAATATCTTTTATTTCATGAAGGTTATGTACGTAGCTTGACTTAATTTTTATTATCGAAAACAATCTTAGGTTTATCGTAAGAATACATATTAACCTTCAACATGATATTTATTCTAAAAAGCTGAGCTTTTTAGAGCTCTTAGAGTGATTTTAGCCTTAGTTTGTTACACAATTATTATTGTTTATCTCTCCGTCATGTCTACCGGGAAGCCAATATGTTGGCCGATTCCCTTTCGCATTTTGGTTTTGGTTTTCCCTTTGGGTTTCACCTGATTTTGTACCCACCTGCGTGCGTGAATGATTTTATTTTGAACGATGTAAGGGGTTTTGCTACTCTTCGTTTTTTCGAAAGTTAGCTTATCTATATAGCGTGCGAGAGTGTTGCCTCTCTTTTCATCAAAAAAAAGAAAAAAAAGAAATAGTGTCAAAAATAAAACAAGAATTATATAAAAGGATTAATTAGGAATTTAGTATATTGTACATTTCCTTCACAATTTAGGTGATTAGTTAGTGGAAAGGAGGTAAAGGATGTTGAAAGGTCCGGAATTATATCCAAGTAATTTCACATGGTTTATAGTATTACAGCTGTCATTATACGGAGTAAATAGAGATGCCAATTTAGAAAATAAGTAGGGTGATTTAATGTAAAATAAGGAAAGAAGAAGCATTTTGTTAAAAGTTGAAGAGAAAAATAAATAGGGTGGTTGGTGCACATTGGGCTGTAGTTCCCCATTACGTCTGGTCTGCAAACAACAGAGAAATAAAGGTGTTGTGTTTTGGTCTGAATTTGTTGAATTATGCTCTGCCCTTTCTGGTCCTCGCTTCATCACAACAACTTGTCCATCAGTAGCTTATCTTCTCTCCTCTTTGCTTGAATGGAAACTAGCGCGTCACCAGCCACCGCGACCGCGGGCGGCGAGAAGGCGATGATGGGGTTTTTATCGTACGCGAACGGCGGACTGAAGCGGCATTACCCAACTGCTCCGGAGGAGGTTTCGTATAAAGAGTGTATGAAGAATCACGCAGCATCCATGGGAGGTCACGCCCTCGACGGCTGCTGCGAATTCATGGCTTCTCCGGCCACATTCAACCCCGACGACCCCACCTCTCTCCGCTGCGCCGCCTGCGGATGTCACCGGAACTTCCACCGGAGAGACCCTGATGACCCCGCTCCTCTTCACCGACACCCGGTGGCCTCCACCGGAGGGATGCTCGGGAAGAAGAGGAGGTTCAGATCCAAGTTCAGCGAGGAGCAGAAGGAGAAGATGCAGGGCTTCTCCGAGAGGTTTGGATGGAAGATGCAGAAGATTCAGAGGAACGTTGTTCACGATTTCTGTAATGAAGTTGGAGTTCCAAGGGAAGTGCTTAAGGTGTGGATGCATAACCACAAGAACACGACCACTGCCCAAAATGCTGCTGCTGATGTACTCCCTTCTTCTGGAGATGGAGATGGAGATGGATCTTCTTCCTCCTCCTCCTCTGGTTTCAGTATATGATGAATGAATCAATCAGGAATTTTGAGAAATTAATTACGGGAATTAAGCCATGTTTTATTTTCTTAATTTCATCCTCTTCTTTTTGTAACAAATTCAACTTTACAATAAGGAGTCCGTTTCAAAATCGTATCCACTTGGTGGAAGGAAGGAGAAATCATATCCACTAGCAGCTCATTGATTTGACGTAACCTCTTTTTTTCATATTTTGCTGTAAAGTTTGTACTATTGCTTTAGTTTATATTCTGCAAAGTCAAATAATATCTAACACGGTCCTCAAATAAAATAAAGATAGCAGGTTCGACGTTGACATGGTAATTTTGCCCGTCGGTTCATCCCCGCGCGCTCCGCCTTTATGCTTGCTCGCCTCCGCCTTCTTTCTTCCTTTCTACTCGTCGCTGTTGCTTCTTTTCATGTCCGCCTTGCCACGCCTCGCCTAATGAAGCCTGTTGTGCGTGCTTTATAAGAATCTCTCTCCGTGTTATTAGGAGTGTCACGTGAGTAACACGTGGGGTTAGTTAGAGTTGTTAGTTTGTTTTGTCTGTCGCTGTATAATGCCAATGTTATGTAATCTTTCATTCAATCAATGAAGAACTCTCTTCTTCTCCCTATTTTCTCTCCTTCTATTCATCTACACTAACATGGTATCATCACTACGATCCATTTCTCGTTTCCGCAAATTTTTGTGTTTCTAGGTTGACTTCCATTGGATTCAATCAATTTCTTTCTTCACAATCGAAGAATTCTTTGATTGTTTACGAGTTCTTCGATTCTTGATCACCTCGATCAAATTTACAAAGTGAGTTGCAGATTCCATGGATGATTCTGGAGCTCCAATTACAGATCTTCATGATCCATTATATCTACATCCTTCTGATAATCCAGGGATGTTACTGGTGTCTCAGAAGTTCGATGGAAAAGGGTTGTGATGGTGGCGTTAAGCTGCAAGAACAAAATTGGATTTGTCGATGGCAGTTTCATGCGCTCATCTCAGATTGATCCATATCCCCAAAGAATTTGGGACAGATGCAGTAATTTTGTTATCTCCTGGATCATTGGTTCTTTAGAGAAGAAGATTGCAGACAACATTCTGTTTGGGACGTTTGCACAAGCCATTTGGGAGGAACTTTGTGCTCGATATGGGAGATCGAATGGAGCACAAAAGTTTTCTCTTCTACAAGAGATTGCATCATTGTCACAAGGAGCATATAATATTACTAGATATTTCACTCGAGTGAAGAAAATTTGGGATGAGCTGGATACTATGAAGTCTATTCCACCTTGCAGTTGTGGCTATGTAAGGATCTTGTAAGAAGTTGATCAAGAGCAGAAGCTATTCCAATTTCTTATGGGATTAAATGATTCTTATCATTCTGTTACAGGGGCAATCTTGATGATGACTCCTATACCTGATGTGAATCATGCCTATTCATTGCTCATTCAAGAAGAACAACAAAGGCAGATCAAGCCAATTGTGCCTTTCAACACAGATGCTAGTTCTTTTGCTGCTTCAACAAATCAAAAATCAACCTACAAAGGGAAGAATCCCAAGACTTGCACCTTCTGCAAGAGACCAGGTCATCTGGTGGATAAGTGCTTCAAAATCATTGGTTATCCCAATGATTCTAAGAATCAAAATGATTCAAAGAAACCTAGTTCTTCCAACTATGTACATAATTCATCCACTGAAGATAATTCCTCCACTGTTTTCTCTGGTCTTTCTTCAAATAAACTAGCTCAGATCAGGATGCTGCTTCAAGCAACTTCATCCACAAAAACATCTAGCAACTTTGCTGGTAAGATTTCTGGCTCTTTTGCTGGCTTTGGTACATCTTCATTCAGTGATTTTTGGATCATAGACACATGAGCTAGTGATCACATGTGCCACAAATTAGAAGATTTTGTGGATTATGCATCTTTGCCTCACTCTATGGCTATTCGGCTGCCTAATTCTCAATCTATCTCACTAAACCTCATTGGAAGAATCAAAATAACCAAAGACATCATTTTGGAGGGTGTTTTATTTGTTCCTGAGTTTCAATACAACCTTCTTTCAATCACTAAGCTTGTTAAACAGTTGAAATGCTTGGCCATATTTTCTAATCAGTTTTGTGCATTGCAGGGGCTTGCTCTGACAAGGCCTCTAATCCTGGGTAAAGAATCCAAAGGGCTATACTTGCTTGAGAAGCTCAATGGGCTAGCTGCATCAACTTTTTCTCCTTCTGCAGATTCATTTTCTAATTATGTTGTTAATAACTTTGCTCTTCTTCATAGAAGATTAGGTCATTTGCCTTTCTACAAATTACAGAAGCTTTGTAATATAGATATTAAGAAAGCAAATGTACCAAATTGCACTGTTTGTGCCAAATCAAAACAAACAAGGTTGCCTTTTCCTCATAGTTCCATATCTTCTTAGTCAATTTTTGATCTAATACATGTGGACACTTGGGGGCCATTCAAAACAAGAACTCGTGATGGCTATAGGTTCTTTATTACTATAGTTGATGATTTTTCAAGAGCAACATGGATTCACTTGCTAAAAGACAAGGGTAGCAGCTTCTCCGTGCTAAGATCATTCATCAATATGGTCAAAACTCACTTCTTCAAGAAAGTTAAAATAGTCAGAAGTGATAATGCTCTTGAACTTGGTGGTTCTTTACAATCTGCTCAGTAGTTTGAAGAACAAGGAATTATACATCAGACCTCTTGCATTTACACACCTCAGCAGAATGGGATAGTGGAAAGAAAGCATAGGCATTTTATAAAGTAGCCAGATCTTTGATGTTTGAGTCCAATCTACCTATTCAGTATTGGGGAGATACAGTTCTTACTGCAGCTTTTCTTATTAACAGATTCCCCTCATTTGTTCTTGCATGAAAAACTCCTTATGAAGTTTTATTATTTAAACCTCCTTCAATTGATCATCTAAGATTTTTTGGATGCTTAGCCTTTGCCACAACTATCAAAGCAGGAAGAGACAAGTTCATGGCAAGAGCAACAAAATGTGTTTTCTTGGTTATCCTACAACTAGAAAGCATACAAACTCTTGATCATGGATACTAAGGATATCATATATTCCAGAGATGTTGTTTTCTATGAAAACATTCTACCTTATTCTTTCACAACTCAATCTCATCAAGCTCTATTTCCTATATATAATGATCATTTATGGGAGGATCAAGTCACAACAGAAGAACAAGTTGAGGTTCCTACACCTATTCCAAACACTGAAGACACACCGAGGAGATCTTCCAGGGTTTCAACCAAACCATCATAAATAAATGATTTCATATGCAATAATGCTCATTGCAATAGTGTCTTGTCACACAATAGTCATTTACCATCTGACATTGACTTTACTGATCTTTTTCCTAGTAGTCAATCTATGGCCATGCAGGTTTCTTCTATGGTTAGAACCTACATGTTATGAAGTTGTTGTCTCTTGTGAAGAATGGAAAGAGGCAATGAACAAAGAGCTAGCTGCTTTGGATGCAAACCATACCTGAGATTTGGTTCCACTCCCTCTTGGAAAGAAACCAATCAGGTCTAAATGGGTCTATAAGATCAAGCTTAAGTCAGATGGCACTCTGGAATGTCACAAGGCAAGGCTTGTCATAAAGGGTTGCACACAAAAAGAAGGAATTGATTACAATGAGACATATTCACCAGTAGTTAAGCTGACAACAATAAGAAGTCTAGTTGTTGTAGTTGTCAAGAAGGGTTGGTCATTATCACAGCTTGATGTGAATAATGTCTTTCTTCATGGAGATTTGCATGAAGAAGTCTTCATGAAGATTCCACTAGGTCTTGAAGCTATGCTTGCATATTAAACAAGTCCATATATGGTTTGAAGAAAGCATCAAGACAACGGCATTCAAAGTTGTCAGAAGCACTTTTCAGTCAAGGCTACGAGCAGTCTCAGAATGATCACTCTTTATTCATCAAGAGATCCTCATCAACACAAGTTGTACTATTTCTTGTTGTATATGTAGATGAAATATTAATCTCTAGCAATGATGAAGATGGAATCAACTCTATCAAGCAATTCTTGGACAATGGGTTCAAGATAAAAGATCTTGGAAGACTGAGTTATTTCCTTGGGATAGAATTTCTTCATTGCTCCAAGGGTATAATTCTATCTCAAAGAAAATTCATTTCAGAAGTACTTGTTGATTTTGATACAGACAACCAACCAATCACTCAAAGTCCTTTAAATCCTGCCATAAAGCTTTCATCTGCAGAAAAGGATTTCTTACATGATGCAACCCCTTATAGAAGGTTAGTGGGAAAACTCAATTTCATTTCCACTACAAGACCAGACATAAGCTTTGTTGTGCAGCATTTGAGTCAATTCATGCATAGTCCTTCCATGATCCATTTCAAAGCAGTTATGCATACTCTGAGATTTCTCAAAGGCACACAACATTCATGACTTTTACTACCCAACGCTACTGATTTTGGTTTGCAAGCATAATGTGACTCAGATTGGGCCTCTTGCCTTTGCACAAGAAAGTCTGTCAGTGGCTACTTCATAATCTTGGGATCTTCACCAATCTCTAGCAATTCTTAGACAATGGGTTCAAGATAAAAGATCTTGGAAGGCTGGGCTATTTCCTTGGGATAGAATTTCTTCATTGCTCCAAGGGTATAATTCTATCTCAAAGAAAATTCATTTCAGAAGTACTTGTTGATTTTGATACAGACAACCAACCAATCACTCAAAGTCCTTTAAATCCTGCCATAAAGCTTTCATCTGCAGAAAAGGATTTTTTACATGATGCAACCCCTTATAGAAGGTTAGTGGGAAAACTCAATTTCATTTCCACTACAAGACCAGACATAAGCTTTGTTGTGCAACATTTGAGTCAATTCATGCATAGTCCTTCCATGATCCATTTCAAAGCAGTTATGCATACTCTGAGATTTCTCAAAGGTACACAACATTCATGACTTTTACTATCCAACTCTAGTGATTTTGGTTTGCAAGCATATTGTGACTCAGATTGGGCCTCTTGCCTTTGCACAAGAAAGTCTGTCAGTGGCTACTTCATAATCTTGGGATCTTCACCAATCTCTGGGAAGTCAAAGAAGCAAACAACAATTTCTTTATCATCAGCAGAGGCAGAATATGAGTCACTAAGAAGAGTGACTACAAAATTGGCTTGGTTAACAAGATTGTTGCATGAATTACAAGTTCTCAGCATCACACCTGTGCCAGTGAAATGTGACATCCAAGCAGCAATCCACATAGCTAAAAATCTTGTCTTCCATGAGAGAACCAAGCACATTGAAATAGATTGTCATTTTGTAAGATCTAAACTTTCTCAAGGTCTCATACAACTCTCTCATGTTCCAACTACAACTCAGCTTATAGATATCTTCACCAAACCATTGTCTGGACCACAACACTCCTCTGTTATGCCTAAACTAGGCTTAGATTTGCAAACTGCCTACAGTTTGAGGGGGGATATTAGGAGTGTCACGTGAGTAACACGTGGGGTTAGTTAGAGTTGTTAGTTTGTTAAATCTGTTGGCTATATAATGCCAATGTTCTGTAATCTTTCATTCAATCAGTGAAGAACTCTCTTCTTCTCCCTATTTTCACTCCTTCTATTTATCTACACTAACACGTGTATATTATGGGATGAGCATCATAGCGAATTGAGAACATCAACAAAACATCGATCAACTAATCGCGAAAGAAGATCGAGAACATTCAAACGAAAAGCAAATACTTTGTCAAAGCTAAAATTTCAATTCGAGGTAAGCATCATTCTGTCATCAGATAATTACGCCAATGTGTAGGTTTAAACACACAAAAACATTAAAAACACATTTTTTTATCAGTTTATGTATTTTCGATCACAACATATTGTTAAAATATAAGAATATGATCTCAATGTTCCTTTGAACAATAATTCCTAGTACATGGAGTTGTTGAATCAATAATTTTGTTTTAGAATTGAAATTGTGATGACAGAATGTTGCTTAGATACAATTTTATTTCAGGAATTGAAAAATGATGATAGAATGTTACTTGTAATTAGGTTTTTGATGACAGAGTGATGATTAGACACAATTTTGGATTAGAATTGGAAATTTGATGAAAGAATTTTGATGAATATAGAATGGTGCTTTGAATTGTGATCCTGATGACAATAAGATGCTTAGATAGAATATTGATTGGAAATGGAGTTCTAATGACAAAATTTTGAATGATGAAGGTTGTTGGTTAGAATTAGAATTTTGAGGAAAAAATATTGGATTAGGATTTGAAATTTTATTACAAAATTTTCATGCTTGTTTATCACTTGGAATTTGAATTTTGATGACATGATGTTACTTAGACAATATTGTTGTTTAAAATAAGAATTGTGATGGCTGAATTTTGATGGATGCATAATGTTACTTTAGAATTAGATTTTTAATGACAAAAATTTGATGGATGCATAATGTTACTATAGAATTAAATTTTTGATGACAAATTTTTTATGCATGCATAATGTTGTTTATACTTGTAATTTTGATGACATCGTGTTTTTTATAAGAAAATATTTATGATAATTAGAATTTTAATGATAAAAAATATTGTTAATACTAATTCTGTTTGAGAATTTCATTATTGTTTGTTTTTTATTTGACATTGGTAATTGTGGTATTTATACAATCAAGTTCATAGAAGCTCTTGCATTTGGGAGTTCCTTGGATGAGCTAGATGATGATCATGTGAGGGCCCTTAGGGAGAAGATGGTCATTGAAATTTTTCATCGGAAATTAGTGTGGGAGCCACTGCCGCTTGCTCGTACTAACGCCAAGAAATGATTTTTCATTGTGCTTTTCATTTCTGTAGGTTGATAATGGCTGACATTTTTTTAGCATGTGTAAGACAATTTGGATAATATGTTTGCTTTCATATTTTTAGATGACATTGTTGGTTGTAATGACTACAATTTGCTTGAATTGTTATTTTAGTGATGACAATTAGATAAAATCTTTCGTTTTTGTTCTTTATATTTGATCAATAATTGTGTATAATAACTTTGTCATCTTTTTTTATGTCCTGTCATCTAGTCTTGTATTTATTGTGTAAGATAATTTTTTTTCTATGATGTAATTAGATTCTTAAATTGTCATCAAAATTTATTATTATTATTATTATTATTATGATATAGTCTATTAAATAGTCCAAAATTGTTATCTTTTTATACTTATCTTATTATGAAGCAAATAGAGCACGCTGCGCGTGCTTCATTTGCCTCTCATTCAATTGTGTTTAAATTTGATGACAATTCTTTGTGTTTCAGTTATTGAATTGTCATCAACGTTCATCTGTCATCAACTGTTAATAATGTTGAATCTATATCCTTTTTATTTAACATATGATTACAGTAACTCAACAATTTATCAATAAACTAAAGGTTTAATCTGTCATCAATTGTTAAAATTAGTTTTATTTTTATTCTGTTTTCATCAATTAATAATGCTTGGAACTTTTATATGTTATTCAATATATATTGGAAATAATCCATTATTTATTAATAGTAAGAAGAATGTAAATTGTCATCCAAACCTTGTTCAATCAAAACAAGTGCAAGTTGTATATGTAAAAATGTGGTGATTTTGAATCTTGACATTGTATTATCAGTTTGGAATGGTATCATTTTTGTGCATTGTTTAAGTTTGCATGTGCATTGTTGTGAATTTTAAATCAGATCCGGCATGCATTGGTGAGCACCTTTTGATAAAAAAACATTTAGAGCTATCAATGCTCACCTTACTTGGTGTGTTGACCAAATTAATTTATGTTAGGAAAACCTTAACTCCTCTACTATATATACATCTTCTTTCACTGTCAACATCATCTCACATTCGAATTCCAACTCTTTCAACAGAAGAAACCGAGTTCTCAAGATAAGCATTTTTTTTTTTGTGCATTTTGGTCTTCTGTGTTGGTGCAGTCACACACTTGTTCTTCATTTTTGTCACAGTCTCCCTCACAATGGGCAATCACCTAGGAAACACTGATAATATATGATGATGATTCCCATGGTTATGTAAGAGGCCCTAACTGTGAAGAACCTTGCTGTGATAGAACCATTATGGTTGAGATGAAGAGATCATTTGTGGAAATTGATTGTCGTTTGGTAAAAAATCATCTTTTATATTGTTTCCTTTTCAATTCATGTTGTCTTTTGAATACTAATCTTTACAGAGGGTGTGTGCAGCCAATTCCTTCCGACCATGAAAATGAATACCTTAAGGAGTACAAAGATAAGGAAATCCCTTTCTATGTGGAAGGTTCAACTAAAATATGGGAAGTAATGGTGAAATTTAGTGACAATAGGAATCCAAACAATTCCTACGGTTAGGTAGAGGATGGAGGAACTTTGTTGAAGACAATAAAATAGACAAGCCTCATGCTCTCCTATTTGAATTATTGGACCTAAATTCTACTGATCTTGTGTACCAAATCAGGGTTTTCAAACAAGGTGTCTAACTTTGTGGGTTTTTTTGTTGTCATCTAGCTATGTGGGTCTTGTTTAAGGGTTATGCAAGTGTTGTAGTGATCTAGCTTTTTGGGTCTTTTTTTCTTTCATGTAAGTTCACTGTATGTTCGAACCTATTCAATAAAAGGATTTGCCTCTCATTCAAGTGTTATTAAGTTTGATGACAATTATTATATTTGTCATCAACGTTCATTTTTCATCAACTGTTAATAATATTGGATCTATATCCTTTTTCATTTAAGATATGATTACAATAGCTCAACATTTTATCAATAGACTAAAGGTTTAATTGTCATCAACTCACGGTTTACCAGACGGTTTAGGTTCTGGGCCGGTTTGTCCGGTTAACCTTCGTTAAAACCGTCGGTTCAAGGTTCCGTAATCTCGTGAACCTAAGCGTGAACCTGAACTGGTATGAAGGCTGTTTGACCGGTCCGGTCCTGATTCCGGGCCGGTTCTGGTTTTGACCGGGCCGGTTCCTGTCCGGTTTGGTCAGTCCGGTTAACCTTTTAACACCTCTACTAGAGAGGTGAGACCGGGAAACCCTTAATTGATAAGCTTGATATACAATGGCGGACTTTACTTCATGTGGTGTCGATGGTGTTGGAGCCTGTAACGCCCCAAAACTTAAAGAGTGTTACAACGCCAGGGATCCCAAACTAGGAATCCCCACAGACAAGTTTAAAGGATGATATAAATACGAAAGAACAACTAGAAATGAAAACAAGTAATAGTCTCGCAAGACGTCCATACAAGTACGTCGATAAGGACCTAACATGGGCATAGGATCAAAATACCACAAACCTGCTTCAAGAGGGTTATCAAACATGTTTGTCCCCAAAGACTACAGATGCATCAAAGTACCAAAAGATGCCTAGTTTAGCAAAGCAACAGTTTTTAAAACCAAAGCGAAAGCGAACCCGAATAAACCCATCCTAGCTTGCATCAAGTCGCCTGACCTCCTCCATTCTCTGCAACAGACTGGGTACCTGACCATGTCAAACACAGCCAGTTCCCCCACCGAAATGGGGGTTAGTCTTCAACCAGACTAGCAAGTTATTCATAAGCATAATACGAGTAATAGGGCAAGTAAAGGAGTAACAGATTAGCAGACATGCAAACCTAAGTTATGTTTTTAGAAATGATCATGCACGAGCAATGATTACTTATAGATTCACAAACAAACAAGCGATCAATCACAAGCAACACACAAACAAGTGTATCAAGTAAATAGAGATCCAATCGGAAAACAAATTACGAAAACGTTTCGAAAACAGGTCCAAGACTGTCTTGAACCCGAAGGTACCTTCTTGCCCGTACATTAAGCCAGATCATTCCTATACCAAAGGGTAGGGAACGGAATCACGGGCCAAGTGATCCGGTCTACCCAATTGGCAAGGCCCACCAATGACCCACTCTTCCGATAGAGCCATAATCGAGGGTGTTACGACATAAAACCGTTCGCAATCAAGTGAGGGATCGGAACAATCCTTACCTCACATATAAATCTCAAGGACAATGTGTACACACCAATAACTTCACATAATCGCATCTCAAGCATATAAGCAACAATCACAAGGATAAACATATCATCAAGATTCTCACGAAAGAAGACATGTTCAACATAACACATAATCAAGTAATCACAATAGAGCATATATTCATGTAATCACTAACATAGCATTTTGTATTCCATACTTCATTAAGATTAAAGCTCATATACTATTTAGAAGTTTGATGACAAGCATAATCCGATATCCTAAACTTAACCTACAACACGCAAACGCTTATAAACAACTTGCCTCAAACGACGATCAACACAAGTAATCCGTTTGTCGTATAAAGATGTCGCGAGGTTCACGAAACGGTCGCCTAAGTCGAACCTTAAAAAGTCAGCCCCAACTTCCCAGAAATTACGAATTTTGCCCAGATTTTCCAGCAAGTTTACCAAATGGCCCAAAACTCAAATCCTTCCTTATTCCTCCAAATCTCAACTTCAAACTACATATGGATTAATTGAAAAGGGGTGGTGGTTCCAAGGTGGCGTGGCTAAGCTAAGGGCTGCTCAGCTGGTTGACGAACTGGGAGGTGCCGCCGCCAAAAGCAAGCTGCGTACAACTGCTATACGCAGTGGAGAGACGAGCGAGCTGCTGCGCAGGAGGAAGAGAAAGGCACAAGCTGCTGCGCGGGCACGAGATGCTGCTGCGTTGGTGTGCTCAGGTGGCTTGCTGAGCTGTTGGCTGAGCTGTTGTGTGTGAGCAGAAGTCAAGAGAAGGGAGGAAGAACAACTTCTGCGTGAAGGGAAGAGATGGGGCTTGAAACAAAACGTGAAAGAGCAAGAGATGGGGCCCAATGGTAGTAGTTTGTAGAAAATTCTAGATAAAGGGGTGTTAATTTAATTTTGGGTATATATCCTTTAGGGATTTTTGCAGGAAACCACCCGTTATTTGTCGAAATTTGCAGGTAACCACCCGTTATAAACGTATTTATTCTAAACCACCCAAATTCTATACTTTTCTTACAATTCACCACCCGTAAACAGTTTCCGTCCAAGTTGTCGTTTGAGTCTGTGAAATGACCATTATACCCCTTGTTTTTTAACCAAATAACCGGATTTGCCAACCTATTCCCAACCCGGTTTCATTATATCGCGAGAAATTGTCGATTGAAACTTTTAACCTAATTTCAAAATTACTTTTTACATTTGGGGATCCGATTTCTTGGCCATTGAGTTCGATCTCGTCGAGATTACGAAGGGAGATAGGTGGTTGTGCGAGATTACGAAGGGAGATAGGTTGTGCGAGCTCGGAATCTGTCGATTTTGGGTGAGAAAGGGGCTTGCGATTGAGGGAGAAGATTTAGGGTTTTCTTGTTCTAATTCTGGGTTGCGATTGAGGATGAAGGTTTAGGGTTTCAAAAGGGGGAATTTCTGGGTTGCGATTGAGGTTGGAGGTTTAGGGCTTGAGAAGGCATCATATCGGGTTTGTATTGAAGACAGAGATCTAGGGTTTCAGAAGGCAGAATTTGGGGGTTTCGATCGAGGGAGAAGACGAGGCCATTTCTGGAGGTTTGAGCTTCGATTGAAGACGTAGAACAACCAAGGGTGTTCAACAAAAGGTAATTCTCTCTCTCACTCTCACTGTCTCTCTTATGAGATGATTTAAGGGTTTGCTGGTTTCAATTAGTGTTTGTTTCGGATTTTTCAATTGAATGGATGTTTGAATGGTTGTTGGTAGTGGTTGTTGACTTGAATTCAATGCTTTGGAAGTAAATGGATATGGAATATTTTTTGCAGCTTTGAAGCATGTGATCATGGTCTCATTTCTTTGTTTTGGAATCTTTTTTCAGCTTTCAAGCATGTGTAAATAGATGATGTGGATGATGAATTTCGATATATGTGTCAATATAGTATAAACAAATCATGGAAATCCTATGCCTTAGTTATTATAGTATAGATATGTGTAGTTATTAAATGTTAATTGTTTATTGTTTGTCTTATGGCTCCAGATGAGTGTTAGCATCAAGTTCTTTTATGATGGGACATTTTATTTGGGTCCAAATATGTCTCAAGACAGATTGTCTTATAGGAGAAATAAGATTTATAAGAAGGATAATGTAGATCCTGATTTAATTTCTAAGATTGAACTAGAGGATTTCATTAAGGAGGCTGTGGGAGTTGAAGATATTAAGGAACTATGGTATGCAAGGTCTGGTATGCCACTGCAAAGGGGGATCAAACAGATCATAGGAGACAGTGATATATTGTAGTGGTGTGAATCTGTAGGGAATGATCATACTTTGGAAGTGTATGTCATTCATGGGGCAGATTTAAGTCCATTAACTGTAATGGCCCAGCCTTCTAATATGGGTAGTCCATCAAGGAGCTATGGAAGGCCCATCAGTGTTGGCCCAACTGAGAACCCTATTTCATCCCCAATTATTGATCAACCTCCCAATCTCAGCCAAAGCCAAGTATCCTCTCGAGCTACACAAGCCCCCTTAGGCACCGAAAGCCAATTTACCACCATATCTGCCCCTTTCAGCAATCCTTTCCAAGTCCCTTTTGAAACCACATATGTTGAAGATGACTCAGGAGATGATGATGCTGAGCTGTTAGGAGAGGAGTCCTCGGATGATGATGATGTGGTTTATGAGAACAATATCTTTGGGGATTCAGATGAGGACAATGTTGCCTTTGAAGCAAATGTAGACAAGGATGTCTTTGATGAGAATATCAACACTGAGGTGGGTGCAGATGATGGAGAAGATGTCTTTGACATCATAGGTTATGAGGACACCTATGTGACCTCCAGTTCTGATGAAGATAAGGTTCCCAAAGCTAAGTTTCCAGAGTTTAATCATTTAGTTGATTTCAAGCACAAGATATGTCTCTAGAAACATATGACATTTGCATATAATGAAGTTTTTAGAAAAGCTTTAAAACAGTATGCCTTAGAGAATGGTTTTGACTACTATTACTTGCATAATGACAAGTCTAAAGTTTCAGCTTATTGTTTGAATAAGTGTGAGTGTGGGTTCAAACATAGTAGGAAAAATTGCAAGTGTAAAGTTTCATTGTGTGGGTTCAAAGCAGCAGCAAGGAGGATGGGAACTGATGGAAGTTTCCAACTCAACACTTGGGAACCTGAACATCAGTGTGGTTGGCAGGATAAGAACACCAAGATGGATGCTATTTGGCTTGCTAAGAGATATCTTGAGCATTACAGAGATGATCCACAATGGAGGATCAGACAGTTTATCCTCACAGTAAAGAGGGAGCATAGTGTGAACATTTCGTATCACCAGGCTTGGAGAGCTAGACTTAGGGCGATCATGTTGACACAAGGTTTTGCACCTGAACAATATGCAAGAGTATGGGATTATGCAGCCACAATTATTAAGTACAATGAGGGCAACACAGTGTATGTAAGGCCTGAGCAGAATACATAGAATCCAGAGAAGCCTATCTTTCAGAGGATGTATGTTTGTCTCCAAACTTGCAAAGACGGATTCAAGGCAGGTTGTAGGCCAATTATAGGACTAGATGGGTGTCATTTGAAGGGAGCTTATACAGGACAAGTGTTGTCTGCAGTTGCACAAGATGGAAATGAAAACATATTTCCAATTGCTTTTGCAGTGGTGGAGTCAGAAAAGAAATCTACATGGTGTTGGTTCCTGGAAAATTTGCTAAGAGATATTGGTGGTGAGCCATTGACTTTCATGTCAGATAGGCAGAAGGTAAATGATCATTCTTTTTATTTTTCTTGGTATTTTTAAAAATAAAGGAACATAATAACTAATTATGTATTTGATATTGCAGGGTTTGCTTGAGGCATTGAAGTTGGTTGCTCCTAATGCTGACACACGTGTATGTGTTAGACATCTTCAAAAAAACTTTGCCCAACAGTGGCCTGGGAAGTCATACAGAGACTCTGTTGGTGCAGCTGCAAAGGCTTCCACTCTACCTGATTTTGAGATGGAAATGGAGAAGATAAAAGACATGGATGAGAAGGCATATAACTACCTTATGAGACAAGACCCATGTACATGGTCTCTACATGGTTTCAAGCATTATGTGAAGTCAGATATGCTACTCAACAACTCATGTGAGTCTTTTAACAGTTGTATCTTGCCCGCCAGAGAGATGTCTATCCTTAGTATGTGTGAGTGGATTAGGAGAAAACTCATGAAGATGTTTATAAGCAAGAGAGCCAAAATGAATGCACACCAGGGATATCTAACTCCAGAAGCTGCAAAGAGGCTGAATGCTCTTAGAACTGATAGTTTGTATAGGTGCAAATGCTATGGGGATGCAGATTGCTATGAAGTGGACTGTGGTGGAAAGACATATGTGGTTGATCTGGTTAGGAGGAGCTGTGGATGCAACATGTGGGACATAACTGGCATGCCTTGTACACATGCTATTTCCTGCATTTTAAAGAGGAGACACAAGCTTGAAGATTATGTGTCACATTATTATACAAAAGAGACCTACATGAAGACATACAGCTTATCTGTGAATCCTATGCCTGGACAAGACCAATGGGAGAAGACAGTTTACCCACCACTTCAACCTCCTAAGCTAATCATACAAGCTGGAAGGCCCAAGAAATCCAGAAACAAAGAACCTAGAGAGACTGGAAAACAGACAAGATTAAGGACTAGGAAAAATAAGTGTGGTAATTGTGGAGAAGAAGGCCACATCAGGAAGACTTGTAAAAACCCATCTAAACCACCTTCAACTGAGATTCCTAGGGCTAGAAACACTGGAGGAAGACCACCAAGTAATAATGCCATGCCTGTTAATCCAAGGAAAAGAAAGTACACCAGGAAGCAGGTAATGTTGGTTGATCTGGGATTATTTCATAAATTTTTGAATGTATAATGTTTCTTAACACACTGGAGGGATTTTTTTTTGTTATAGCTGAGGCTAGATCCAGCATCACCTGCAAGAGCAACTCCAGTCCCTGATGAAACAGTGCAGATGGGAAATGTTGAAGATTATGATGTGGTAATTTCATTGCTTACTATGGTTCCCAATACTTCATTGTTTTGGTTGACCATTACTTCATTTTATTTTGGCAGGATGCACTCCTTCTCCAAGAGATGACACAACCTCCATCTACACAGTCATCCCAAGCACCAACTTCTAATAATGTGAGTGCCATTTTGATTTTTGCACTGATTTTCCTACTTATTTCATTGTTAGTGAGGCCTACTTATTTATCGCAGGTTGATGGTCTAAGACCTACTACTGCCAGGAAGTTCCATCCTCCGAGACATTCTAAGAAGCCTACCACTGGAACTACAACAAGATCGCAAGTTGCATCCAGGTCTGGAACTACAACAAGATCACAAGTTGGCACATCGACAAGATCAAGCTCACGTGGAACAAAATGACCATATCTTAGTTTGGAAAAAAATTGCATCTAATTATGTCAGACTACTTTCTATGTCATTTTGGTTTGATTAGGTGAAATATCTGGAATACGTTGCATTACCAAGCTTACATTAAAAAAAAACCATTGTTGCTAACAAAGCACACTTAAAAACAAGCAGAGAAACACCTAGAAGGATAGAACACCCAATTGTTCAAGACTTGAAGATCTTGACATCATAGACAGCACTGTCATGTCCTACGCCCAATAGCTCAAACAGGCACGCATCATCCTTGCGCATGTTGTTTTCTTCAACAAAAGTCCTCCAGCCTTTTCCCAACCTATACGCATTGTTGCTATGTTTCACAAGTACAGGCCAATGATGATAACCATTTGATAGCTTGATTTTTTTGAATCTCTTCATAAACCTATCTGCATGCTTGTAAGGGAGTGGCTGCACACAACAAAATAATGTCAATATCAAACAAGTATAACACCAATTTATAAGACAAGAGATAAGAAAGTACTAGTCGACAATCGTCCTCGACAAACGATTTCTTCATTGAAACAATGAAACTCTTCTTCTTGTCACATGGGCAACTGCGTGCTCTTTCAAGTGTTGCTTCGCCTCCACCTCCTACTTCAACTATATGTCGAGTTTCTGGATTGTTGATCTCCTCGACATCAGAAGACTCCTCGGTTGAACTCCAATAAGAGAACTCATCAGATGATGAATTGTTTGAACTCAATACAATCACCTCAGGATCAACATTTTGAGCCATTTCAAAAAAACTTCAGCAAACCCAACCTCTCTTCCCCTTGAGCTTGTTCGAACAAGTCACACAATGAAACCAAACTGTAGGAAGACTCCATATATATAGTTAACAACTAGGGTTACAAATGTGCATTAACTATTTTTTGGTCAAACAATAACCAATGCACCTGAACATCAGTATGTGTGTATTAACCTACTTTTGACCAAGCAAAACCCAATGCACCTGCAGCTTACCAGTGCACCTTTTCATGCAACCAATGTACCATTTTATAAGCCAAATTCAAACTTGCAATCTGATGCAATATTAAGACTTACATAATTCATAAATTGAAACTTAGATAAGACTTAAAAATAAGATTCATACAACATTTTGTCATGTCTCAAAGATACTAAGATAACACATTAGCCCTACTTATAAAACCTAAAAAATACAATCTCAGCAACCAATACAAATACAAGCAACCACAACCTCCCAATCTGCTTATCTTTGGCCTTCACTGTTGCTTTGAGCTGCAGATTTTTCTCTTCCAATTTCCGAATTATGTCACTGGCATTGGGCTCCAATGGAGCATCAATCCATTGAAAAAATTTGCAGCATCTTGATGGGCATCTTAAAAATTTCCTTCCATAATTCTTAGGAGTATAAGCTGTAAGAATTACAGGCCTCATATTGCAATGACAAAATATGCTACCATTGTGTGAAAAATAGGATTGAGATTCAGATGACATGATCCTGCACATTATCAGATGATTTTTACACACAAATTTAACAACAACCCTAATTCGAAAGAAATCCCTAATTCGAAAGAAATCCCTAATTTGAATCCCGTAATTCGAAATCCCTAATTCACTTAACTTACTTCAACAAATTAGATAACCAAAACTCACGTACAGAACAACCTAGCCCCAATTCGATTACATATAGCCCTAATTCGAGAACGTAAAGGCCCTAATATTCGTTTTCGAATAAACCCTAATTGCGGACTACATTGGTTTGAGGATTACTTACCACGACTCCTGCGACGAAAGCTTCGTTCTTCGATTCCTGAGAGGAAAGCTTCGATCTTCAATTGCGAGAATCCTATTCTTCGATCAATCTCCAATCGCCGATCGAGAGTTTGCCCCTTTGCTGATGAACATTTTACCTAAGGATGAAGTTTTACCTTAATGATAAATTGCAGGAGTCATACGAGAAATTGAAAATATCTTTCAAATTCTCGTCAGATTCATCGGATATTACAATGACATTTTTACCCTTCATTTGGTTAAAAAACAAGGGGTATAATGGTCATTTCACAGACTCAAATGACAACTTGGACGGAAACTGTTTACGGGTGGTGAATTGTAAGAAAAGTATAGAATTTGGGTGGTTTAGAATAAATACGTTTATAACGGGTGGTTACCTGCAAATTTCGACAAATAACGGGTGGTTTCCTGCAAAAACCATGTAGGGATAAAATAGAGTATGCCGGGTTTTTAATAAATCCCGATGAAACGAGGCAAATTCGACAATCGCTAATTACCCAATTATTTGAAATAGACAAGAACTCGAAGTTCCCAACTGAAATACGTAGCTATTAATATGAAAACTTCCAGGAGAATCAAGTTCGGAATAATTATACTGGAATATGTTACTACTAGTAGGTGAGCTCGATATCGCCATATATTACAGAGCCAATAATTTACGGGGCATTTCATCCTCTCCCCCCTTAAAAAGCGTTTTGTCCCCAAAACTAAACAGAAAATAAGAACGTGTATCGTTCTCTCATGTCTACCTCTGTCTCCCATGTGGCTGCATCGGTGCCATGTTTAGACCATAAAAATTTCACCAGAGGAATCACCTTGTTTCTCAACTTTCTTTCCTCATAACCAAGGATCTTGATTGGTTGTTCTTCGTAAGTGCAATCCTCTCCAAATTCGATCTCCTCGTAACGAATTACATGCGAAGTGTCAGCGACGTACTTTCTTAGTTGAGAAACGTGGAAGACATTATGTATCTGACTCATTGATGGTGGTAACGCAAGACGATATGCTGATGTCCCGATATTCTCCAAAATCTCAAAGGGTCCAACATAGCGAGGACTCAATTTCCCTCTCTTGCCAAATCTGAATACACCTTTGGTAGGTGAAACCCGGACGAACACGTGATCCCCGACTTGGAATTCAAGGGGTCGGCGACGCACATCAGCATATGATTTCTGGCGACTCTGCGCCGTCAGCATTCGTTGCCTGATCAATGCAACTTCATTTTGTGTCCTTCTCATGATGTCTGGGCTCACTAATAATCTCTCAGATAAGTCATCCCAACACAGTGGAGACCTACATTTTCGGCCGTATAAAGCTTCATAAGGAGCCATTTGAATGGAGGCATGCCAACTATTGTTATACGTGAACTCCACTAGTGGTAACTTCGCTTCCCATCTTCCCGACCAATCTAGAGCACACGCTCTCAGAATATCTTCCAAGGTCTGAATGGTTCTTTCTGATTGACCATCTGTTTGTGGATGAAAGGCAGTGCTAAACCTCAGTTCTGTACCCATGGTTGCATGTAATGACTTCTAGAAATGTGATACAAACCTTCTGTCACGATCAGACACAATAGTTTTGGGGATGCCAAGTAATCTTACTATCTCCTGAATATAAAGCTCTGCAAGTCTGTCTGGACCCCCAAACTTTCTTAATGGGTAGAATGTGAGAAGATTTAGTCAATCGATCAACAATGACCCAAATGGCATCCATCCCCTTCTGTGACGGTGGTAGCCCCATAACAAAATCCATAGAGATGTCTTCCCACTTCCATTCTGGAATTGGAAGTGGTTGTAGTTCTCCAGCAGGTCTTTGATGCTCAATTTTAACTTGCTGACAAGTAAGACACTTAGCCACAAATTTAACTACTTCCCTCTTCATGTTACTCCACCAGAAGTTTTGCTTGAGGTCCTTGTACATCTTGTTAGCCCCCGGATGTATTGAGTAAGGTGAGGAGTGGGCTTCCTTCAGGATCAAAGTCTTTATCTCCTCATTTGCAGGCACACAGATTCGGTTTTTGAACCTCAGAATCCCATCATCGTGCACCACAAATCCCGGTGCCCTATTCTGGCTTATGTCATTTAAGATCTTACTTAGCCTGGGGTCATCTTGTTGCCTTTGGCTTATCGTTTCTAATAGTGACGACTTAATCTCTAGAAAGAAAATCTCTCCTTGACTCCTTTGAAATCGAACTTCGATCCCCCTTCTCATCATTTCCCTTTGCAATTCTAGTTGCGAGGTCAGACATGCAATCAGTTTCTCCTGTCATGACTTTCTGCTTAGGGCGTCAGCTACCACATTAGCCTTGCTTGGATGGTATAGAATCTCAATGTCATAATCCTTTATCATCTCTAACCACCTTCTTTGCCTCATATTCAACTCCTTTTGTGTGAAGATGTATTTCAAGCTCTTATGGTCCGTATAGATTTGACAGGTTACCCCAAAAAGGTAGTGCCTCCATATCTTGAGAGCAAATACATCAGCTGCTAGTTCTAGGTCATGGGTGGGGTAATTCTTCTCATGTGATTTCAACTGGCGGGAAGCATATGCGATCACCCTTCCATGTTGCATCAGAACACAACCAAGGCCTTGCGCTGAAGCATCACTGTAAACAACAAACCCATCAGTTCCTTGAGGTAACGCTAACACCGGGGCATTGGTTAGTCTTCTCTTAAGTTCTTCGAAGCTCTCTTCACATTTCTAGTCCCAATCAATTTTCTTTGACTTACGCAACAGATTAGTCAATGGCTGAGCAATCTTAGAAAACCCTTCTACAAACCTTCTGTAATAGCCAGCCAAGCCCAAGAAGCTCCTTACTTCTTGACGTTTTTCGGAGGCTTCCATTCAGATACTGCTTGAATCTTTTGCGGGTCAACCATCACACCTTCTGCAGAAACTATATGCCCAAGGAAGGCTACTTCGGTCATCCAGAAGTCACATTTTGATAACTTTGCATACAACTTGTGTTCCCCCAACAATTCGAGGACAATCCGGAGAAGCTCAACATGCTCCTCCTTACTCTTAGAATAGACCAAAATATCATCTATGAACACGACCACAAACCGGTCTAGGTATTCTATAAATACCCGATTCATCAACTCCATGAATACAGCAGGGGCATTTGTTAGTCCAAAAGGCATCACTACAAATTCATAGTGACCGTACCTTGTACGAAATGCTGTTTTGGCAATATCTTCACCTCGAATCCTCAATTGATGGTAACCTGATCTCAAGTCGATCTTTGAGAACACAGTTGCCCCTTGCAGTTGATCCAACAAGTCATCGATCTAGGGTAATGGGTATTTGTTCTTTATCGTCACCTTATTCAACTCTCTGTAATCAATGAAAAGTCGAAGGGAGCCGTCCTTTTTCTTCACAAACAACACAGGTGCTCCCCAAGGTGACACACTTGGCCTAATATAGCCCTTCTCAATCAACTCTTGTATCTGTTTCTTTAATTCCTGCATCTCTAGTGGCGCCATTCTATACGGGGCCTTAGAGACAGGAGTTGTTCCCGGTTCAAGCTCAATTGCAAATTCAACCTCTCTGCGAGGAGGCAACCCCGGTAAGTCCTCCGGGAACACATCTTCAAACTCACACGCAATTGGTATCCTGGACAGTTCAGGTTTCCCTTTATCGTCATCTCCTATAACATAGCACAAATATCCCTGACATCCCTTCCTTATCAATCTCGCAACATTCATAACACTAATGACCGACCCTGACTTGGTGGGATCTCTACCCTCAAACACATGTACCGCTCCATTCACGGTGGTTACACTAATAGTCCTCTTACGTAGATCCATTACCGCTCCATGACGTACAAGCCAATCCATGCCCAAAATGACATCATAATGAGTCAAATCAATCTTAATCAAGTCAGCTAGCCAATCCTGAATGCCAATACGAACAGGACAATTCCTAAACTTACGAGTACCAACTAATTTGCTACCATCTGGTAACCCAACCACAAATGACTGGCAATCATGCCCACAAGTAAGACCAAGTCTAGACACACATGCCTTGGAAATAAACGAATGGGTAGCACCAGTGTCAAACAATATATAGACAGGTTGGGACTGAATCCAAAGTGTACCTGTAGAAACTGGGGCATTGGGCTCCTCGGCCCTCATCTCGTATACACGTGGCTTCTCCTTCGACCCACTAGTTGATTGTTGCGGACGAGCTGGTGCGGGACGAGACTATTGTTGTAGGTGTGATTGTGCAGGGCGAGGTTGATTGATTGATCCTCGTGAAGCTGATGCAGAGGTTTGAGACTGAGAGGGGTTTGCTTTTCCACCTCTACAATGGATTGAGATATGGCCCTTCCCTCCGCACTTGAAGCATGCCTTATCTGAAAGCGGACAGTCTGATCTGAAGTGCTTCTCACTGTTGTAGTTAAAACACTGGTAGCCTGCAGGTGGTGTTCCTTGAGCTCTGCTAGATCCTTGAGACCCAAATGTCTGATTTGATTTCTAGGGAGGAGGTAGTGGTTTAAACCCACCATCTTTAGTACTAGTGAAGGAAGTCTGGGTCTTCTTTCTCTTGAATTTCTTAGTCGAAGACCTTTCTTCTTCAAGTCGTCTCTCAACTATCAAGGCTCTATTATAATACTCCTCCAAGGTAGCACAAGTATGCCCTTCCATCAGAGTCCTAATCTCTGGTCGTAGCCATGGTTCAAAATAATCGATCTTGTCCTCTTCATTATGCACCGCCCCAGAAGCATAGCGAAGGAGTTGATGATACTTTGCACTAGCTTGTGCCACTGGCAACCCTTCAGGTGGTGGGTGCAAGAACTCTGAGCGCTTCTGCTTCTGCAGTGAAACCGGATAAAACCGATCTTGCATTTTTGTCTTGAAGCCTTCCCAACTCATAGTTCCCTCGGTGGGCTTTACAGAATCCCACCATTCATCAGCATCCTTAGTGAGGTAAAAAGAGACATGTGTTACTTTCCGATCCTCAGGGCACCTCACTCTTTCAAGAATCTTTTCCATCTGTTTGAGCAAATACTCTACTTCTGCTGGCTCTCCCGACCAATCATAAGTGGGCGGCTTCAATTTCTCAAAGGCAGCTGCAATATTACTAGCATCTCTCCCGTCAACACTTGGTGTCAACTCTTGGGGAGGAGGTTGATTCTGTATAGGTGGAGTTACTTGTTGAGGATGCGACTGAGAGTATGCCTGAACAGCTTGACCAATCATCTGTTGAAGCATGGCAAGAAACCCAGTGTCCATGCCCGCAAGAATTGTTGTCGGGGAAGGTGCAGCAGGAACTACCGGAGGAGCTTCATGGGGAATCTCATGCTGATTCACTTGGGGATCAACCCTTCCTCCTCTTTGTGACTCATGACCCATTTGACTCTCAACATCCTCAACACGCAGAACTTCAGCAAGGTTGTCTGCCCCAACCCTTGGGCGGCCCCTACTTGATCGACCTCTACCACAAACACATCTACCTCTACCTCTACCTACAATCTGCATATATTTAGTAGTTTAGACACGAGAACGCATAAATATACTTATACCAGCAACTTAAGTGAGCAAGGAGGTCATAATGCGACATGCGATGCAAGTTCTACCCCTTCCCCCAAAAGAAATTCAAAACCTGGCTCTGATACCAACTTCTGTAACGCCCCAAAACTTAAAGAATGTTACAGCGCCAGGGATCCCATACTAGGAATCCCCACATGCAAGTTTAAAGGATGATATAAATACGAAAGAACAACTAGAAATGAAAACAAGTAATAGTCTTGCAAGACGTCCATACAAGTACGTCGATAAGGACCTAACTTGGTCATACGATCAAAATACCACAAACCCGCTTCAAGAGGGTTATCAAACATGTTTGTCCCCAAAGACCACAAATGCATCAAAGTACCAAAAGATGCCTAGTTTAGCAAAGCAAAAGTTTTTAAAACCAAAGCGAAAGCGAACCCGAATAAACCCATCCTAGCTTGCATCAAGTCGCCTGACCTCCTCCATGCTCTGCAACAGACTGGGTACTTGACCATGTCAAACACAGCCAGTTCCCCCACCGAAATGGGGGTTAATCTCCAACCAGACTAGCAAGTTATTCATAAGCATAATACGAGTAATAGGGCAAGTAAAGGAGTAACAGACATGCAAACCTAAGTTATGTTTTTAGAAATGATCATGCACGAGTAACGATTACTTATAGATTCACAAACAAACAAGTGATCAATCACAAGCAATACACAAACAAGTGTATCAAGTAAATAGAGATCCAATCGGAAAACAAATTACGAAAACGTTTCGAAAACAGGTCCAATACTGTCTTGAACCCGAAGGTACCTTCTTGCCCGTACATTGGGCTAGATCATTCCTATACCAAAGGGCAGGAAACGGAATCACGGGTCAAGTGATCCGGTCTACCCAATTGGCAAGGCCCACCAACGACCCACTCTTTCGATAGAGCCATAATCGAGGGTGTTACGACATAAAACCGTTCGCAATCAAGTGAGGGATCGGAACAATCCTTACCTCACATATAAATCTCAAGGACAATGTGTACACGCCGATAACTTCACATAATCGCATCTCAAGCATATAAGCACAATCACAAGGATAAACCTATCGTCAAGATTCTCACGAAAGAAGACATGTTCAACATAACACATAATCAAGTAATCACAATAGAGCATATATTCATGTAATCACTAACATAGCATTTGTATTCCATACTTCATTAAGATTAAAGCTCATATACTATTTAGAAGTTTGATGACATGCATAATCCGATATCCTAAACTTAACCTACAACACGCAAACGCTTATAAACAACTTGCCTCAAACGACGATCAACACAAGTAATTCGTTTGTCGTATAAAGATGTCGCGAGGTTCACGAAACGGTCGCCTAAGTCGAACCTTAAAAAGTCAGCCCTAACTTCCCAGAAATTACGAATTTTGCCCAGATTTTCCAGCAAGTTTACCAAATGGCCCAAAACTCAAATCCTTCCTTATTCCTCCAAATCTCAACTTCAAACTACATATGGATTAATTGAAAAGGGGTGGCGGTTCCAAGGTGGCGTGGCTGAGCTAAGGGCTGCTCAGCTGGTTGACGAACTGGGAGGTGCCGCCACCAAAAGCAAGCTGCGAACAGCTGCTGTACGCAGTGGAGAGACGAGCGAGCTGCTGCGCAGGAGGAAGAGAAAGGCACGAGCTGCTGCGCGGGCACGAGCTGCTGCTGCGTTGGTGTGCTCAGGTGGCTGGCTGAGCTGTTGTGTGTGAGCTGAAGTCAAGAGAAGGGAGGAAGAACAACTTCTGCGTGAAGGGAAGAGATGGGGCTTGAAACAAAACGTGAAAGAGCAAGAGGTGGGGCTCAATGGTAGTAGTTTGTAGAAAATTATAGATAAAGGGGTGTTAATTTAATTTTCGGTATATATCCTTTATGTAGGGATAAAATAGAGTACGCCGGATTTTTAATAAATCCCAATGAAACGAGGCAAATTCGACAATCGCTAATTACCCAATTATTTGAAATAGACAAGAACCCGAAGTTCCCAAATGAAATACGTAGCTATTAATATGAAAACTTCCAGGAGAATCAAGTTCGGCATAATTATACTGGAATATGTTACTACTAGTAGGTGAGCTCGATATCGCCATATATTACAGAGCCAATAATTTACGGGGCATTTCAGAGCCGATTCTCAAGGCCCAATAGGTTAACCCTCGTGAAGGCTCAGTTAAGGTACAAACCATCGGTCTTGGAAATTAGTAAATTACTATTCTCAATACCCATGTCAGTACAAATTTTGTAGTTTCTAACCCTAATTATAGAGTTTGTGTTTTTTTGACCTTTTAATACTAAGTCATCACTTTGATGACAACTTTCTATCATTATGTGAGGATAATATTCTATCACCATTTAATGACAATAACTGTCATCAGTGAAACCGTCATCAAATACTTTATGAAAGTGTCATCATGTGTTAAAGAGGTAGTTAACACATTATTAATTTTTAAGGTTTAGAAAATATAACTTAAACTGTAAAAAGAGTTAGTTAGCCTGAAGAGGGTCAATCTTGATCCAAGTCGAGTAAGGCCCAATGAAGGAGAGGCGGACCACGAGAGATAAGGCCCATGCGGAAAGGCCTAAAAGCTCGTCAAAAGGTGTACCAACCCGGTGATGGATTTAGTGGGACCCACGTGAGGGTATAAATCTCTAACAGAAATGAAAGAGAAGGATCTTCTTCCTTTCCCACAAGAAATCATCTCTGAAACTGAGAGAGAGAACACAGAAGCAAAGAGAGCTCAAAAGCTTGCTTTATCTCCCCCATTCTATCCCTTTTAGTGGAAGTTTGGATGATCGGCACTTGGATTCCGACTCTCGATGTCGAGCTCGTGCTTTGAGTGTGAGAATTGTCTCATTCTGAGGTGATTTGTGTTGGAGGATTGTAAGAGTTAGAAAGGCTCATTTATGGCTTTTGTGTGATTGTTTCTTCTTGCTCTTTTCTATAGCTTGTGTTGCCTTTTGGTATTGATTTGTGTCTTGTGATTCACCATTTTGTGCTCAATTACTGACTTGGGCGTCAGAGAGCAAATCTGGGGAATCAAAGGAGCTCAAGAACAAGCTGGAGCAAGTGAGCAAGTGAGAAAGGAGTTGGAAAGTGCATTTTGATCGAGCAAGACTAAGATCCCAAGTTGTTTGTCCAGGTGTGGTGAAGAGGTCTTCGGCAATTTACTGAAGATCCTTTTGACCCGAGCCTCGCGAAGTGTTGTGTCGCGAGGTTTGTATTTCTGGGCTCCAACAAATGGCCCTAGTGCCTAATATGAGATTGTTTTTTGGGGTCGAATGAATGTTTTTTTGGTGACATAAATAAAGAGAAAGGTGAGGTAACAAATACCAGAAACTTGGTTCACAAGAAACACCGAAAATTATTCCACCCGGGGAAACAAAACAAAACCTCCTAGTAATGACAGACCAGGCTTAGGCTAACAATGTTTTCTAGCATGAGAATACAAATAATGTATATCGAATTATCGAAAAATCGAGAGGCTCGGTAGCTGGATAAACTGAAATAAGACGACACAAACAGCAAGTCTCCCTAAACAAATTAGCAATCATAAAAAAGTTAAGAAGTACTCGTGAATGAGTGAATCCATGATTAATCCGCTATCTAGTGTGTCCTGCAATTGTTAAAAGATCACAAACTAACAAAATATGGTACATTCCAAACTCAACAACTCAACAAGAAACAAAAATGTGATACTGATTGTTTAACTTCATAGCCTTAGCTTTCTTATACAAATTCACATTCTTGAAAAGCTCTTTTGCTGTCACTTCCTTATCTAAAGATAATAGAAATTTGAAGTAGGCTGGCTTGTAGAATTTAACAGTTTTGCTAGCCAGCTTTCTTACCTCTTAAATGCAGCTGTACACATTTATGCTCAATCCCCGTCTCCTAATTTAAGACTGAAAACAGCCTCACAACCTCACATTCTTCCAATTTATCCCCAAAAAACATCCTACTGCTCTTGCATCCTTTTTCTTACTTCTTCTTTCCCTTTTAAAGTTTTTCTCTTTTGAATCCTCATCATCTAAATGTCTTCATTGCACCATGAATCTGAAACTTCCTTTCGTCCACACTTCACCGGCTTCAAAGAGAGCCCGTCGTACTTGAGAAACAAGGATGGTGATGCAGAGATTGACATCTTCAGTGCGGACAAGTACTTCAGTGGAAGGATGGATGAAGATGCAGCAAGAAAAGCGGTTACAAGAAGGCGATCCCAAGACAAAAAATCTGATAGAGAAGGCGACATAAAGCCAAGAATTCAACTTCAACCTCAAACTCCAAGTGTTTACTCAGAATCCAGCTGGAACAGCCAGAGTGCATTGCTGACAAGGCAAAGGAATCAAACCAGAAGCATGATCAAGGCTAAGGCACCAAAGAAGAAATTCTTAGCAAAACTTGGCTGTAAATGTGCATGCTCTGATCAAAACTCAGTCGACGTAGAAGATCATCATGCTGATGACCACAAACAGAACACTAAACCTGTCAACATCAAAGTGCAATCACCCCAACAAAAACAACAGGAAGAAGAGAGAAAGTCTATGGAGATCTTCGGATCGTCTCAGGAAAATGGAAGCTTTAGAAGCTTCAGTCTGGAAACAAGGATGAAAACTTTAGCATGGGACGCTATACCGAAAGTGGAAGAGATGGAGATCCAAGGGCCAATAACTGCAGAAAGCATCAAAGACAACGAAAGCGAAGCCAGCTCAGACTTATTCGAGATTGAATGCTTATCTTGCTCAGCAAACCCTGTTATTCTACCAAGAAACAATACAGTAGATTGTGGAAGAGATTCAATTAGCTGTGCTAGTCCAACAACTTGCTATGCACCCAGTGAGGCCAGTTTTGAGTGGAGTGTTGTCACAGCAAGTGCAGCCGAGTTTTCTGAAGAGCAAGCCTCGTTTTCCCGAAAGATGCTTCCTCCAAGACTGAGGAAGCCAACTACTCCTATTAAAGAGATACCGAAGACGCGCTTTGCTGGGATTCTGTCTGGTTGCAAGAGTCAGAAAGCAGTCAGAGTTGCTGAAGATGTTTATGCTACAACAAGGGTAACAAGGTCAGAATCTTACAGAAATGTGATGCCGTTCCAAATTGATAGTACTAAGAATGTTGGGTTTGCTTCCAAATATAGAAAAGATCTGTTGTATATCCAGTAAAGATGTTGCCTTATCTTTCCCTTCCCTGCACTTTTTACATCTGTTATGAGTCTGATGAAATGAGTAAATGTAAGTTTCAATGTAAAATTCAGCAATGTCTTACTAATATGTGATTTGACCACTTCAAACACCATTGCTAATCCAATAATGGAGTTGTCTAGATCATCCACATCCCTTAGGGTGCAGGACCACAAACTTTTATTCTATCAGAAGTAATATCCTAAAGATCATAATGTGAATATATCTATTGTAAGGAAGAAAGAGGTTGTGATAAACATTATGAAAGAGATATGGCAGGAAATTGGAGCTTTCCGTGGAATTATTATGATTTAGATACTACAAAAAATTGTACTAACTAGTATGGGAATGTCGATTGATAGGTCTCAGTCACACCATTGGGAATATATGAAGACAAGATCGTAGATCTATTCTGTAACCACCAAGTATAAATTTTTTTGGTCCATGGTTCAAGTGTCATTATCGAATGCCGACTGGACAGATTAGTATTTACTTCTAGTTGTAAGAAATAGTGTTCTTAGTCATACTGGCACCTCGAATACAGAATGTAAAAGATAAGGCACAAGGAGATAGATGAAAAAAGATGGTACACAAAGCCATAAATGTCATTAAAATGACGAGTACGACATCTAATGAAGAATGATTTCACTACACTTTATTATGGCTGGAAGAAATATTGAGCTAAAAAAATTAAAGTGTGAATAAAGAAAACATATATCAGCATTGTATTTAGTTGCGTGTAAGATGAAATCATCCAGAGTTTAAAGGCTCAATGAAAAACAGAAGTTGGAGAAAAACAAGGAATCAAAATTTATCATAAATAATTGAATAATGATGTCGTAAACCATTCTTTTGTACATAGTACATTGACACTCTACATCTGGGGCATCACTAACAGCTTTTCCTTGTTGCAAGTAAAATTTTGAAGCAATCAATCTAACTGCTTCCAGTTGATTATTTGGATCTAGAAGATATATTGCAGTCGAGCTAACCAAAATGCTCCCCAAATGGCTGTAAAAGGAGTTGCATCCTTCATGTGGCCTTCAGATCTTGAGTTTGAGCGTCAACCTTTGAAAAGTTCAGCTGTGATTGTTTGATTGCTTTTTTTGCACCTGAATATAAGCATCAACACATATAAGGTAACAAGTATAGGTAAATAACCATTGCATGGCTTTTAAATAATTAATTTTGGAGAAAATTTTCTTACGGTTGGTGGTCTCTTTCTCTTGATTATTAGATGTAAGTACAGAAGATTTCCACTCCTCATAATCATGCTTCTCCATATGCTTCCGTTTCTTGTAACATGATGGCTACAAGTAAAAGATATCACTTTAGGTCAATGCACGCCATTTACAAGGCGACTACACAATTACAAAATCAGATTGTAGCAGCAAGCACTATTACAAGTTATTCATTAAAATGTAGAAAACAGGTTTATTGTTCTTTTTTTCTCTCCTACTGAACTTTATTAACAACTATACCCTAAGATTAAGACAAGTGATGGGGATCAAAGGATCTTACAACACGTATTGAATTGCCTAATGTGCAAAGGACTAACCAAGAATCTAAATTTTTCTTGTCTAATATGTTTAGAACAATGCCACAGGTTAAACATCTGAAATAGCGAGCCAAGGTCGCTGCAATGTGAGCATAATGGCCAATGCGGTAGTACCCAAAATTCAAACAATCTCCAATTCAAGTGTAGTGAGGGGGAAAGTCTATAGCAAACAATACAATTACAAAATCATAAACCAGAAATAACATGAAACATGCAGTATAAACAAATCCATCTCTAGCTAGACAAGACAACAATATAATATAAATCTGTCATAGTATCTGCAAATTAGACCAGTTGGGCTTGAATTGCAATAATCACATCAGCCAAACATTTTAGTGATTCAACTAAAATCCAAATGTATCAAGACAATATGCACTTCTGATGTTAATAATTACCTCGTTTTCCTCATCAGAAAGCTCACAACCATCCTCGCATCTCCTCTTTTCAGGGAAGACATCCAACAACTCTGCAATGAGTTGGTAAGTTATGAGCATTCAAAATTCTGTTGATCACAAAGAATAGCTAACCAACTATAAATTATTACCTCTATTTCCTTTAACTTCCTTTGCATCTTTCTTTTCCTTCATGACTCCAAATACATCAAAACATATATCCTTCATGGAAGTTGAAACCTACAGACATAAAACAACACTGTTATTGAGCCACACAATCACAGGCTATCCGGAAATCATGGTTGATCATTCACATGATGAAGCATCATAGCATTTAAATGCTTACACTACTAAATTCAGATTCTGAGGTTCCACATAGCTCAACCAACTTGATCTTGTCAACCTTAAGCTGCAAGAATGATAAAGATACATAACGAATCAGACCTACATAAAGCTGTATCTAAATGTAATATATCTCAACAAGAAAGAAGTCGCCCTATGTACCTTGTTCTTTTTAGCACACAAATAGAAAGCCACAGCAGTAAATACAGGACGACTAAAATCAGTGCTAGAGCGCCTTGTAGCTGGCAACGAAGCAAGAAACCGGTCTTTGTACCTGCAACTCAACCGAAAAAAAATACTTGTTAAACTAGTATTACAATCAAGAGCAGTATATAGTCTATTTATAAGACTATATAATTGGATGTTCCAAACAGCAATACAATGGCCTATGCTGATTAGTCAAAACTTGATAATCGCCAACATATAATAGGCAATTTCTCAAACAGTTGATAGGCACACCAGGATCAGATTTTAAAAAGCAGACCAGGAGTGGCAGGTTTGTAACTCACAATGCTAAGCCTTTCCTTACAAGGGGAATGAGCCTCACACATCCGAATTGAATCCCTAATTCTCTCACATCCAGCTTATTCCTACAACATTACCAAATATTGATCAGTCTCTTAACTCCAGAAGCATAAGGAAAGGAAAGTAGAAGTAGAAAATCACAATCCCATTAGTAAGTCACGTACTTGATATCAAGCATATTTTGCAAAGAATTGAAGGACCTAGTGTACGCCTTTTCTGGCATCCCACTCAGCCGGATCGCGGTTTGCCTATCGAAAATGACATCAAATCTAAAACAACGAAACCACGAGACGAATGAAATCAGTATCTACAACGCAAATGATTCTGAGCAAAAAAGACAGAACCAGATTGAGTAAATGAGCACCTGCTAGATGCAATTTCCAAGCAAATTACAGCCTTACAGATCTCCCCCTGCAAAATAGAGATAAATAAACGAATGAATACAAAAATGCGATCAAATCTGGAGATTCATAGAGTGAGATATACGCACGACGCCGATGACGGAGGAATTGAATCTGAGGTCGCAGAGGCGACGAAGTTCGGCAGCCTTGCGCACAAGCAGCTTGTTATCGGCGACGCCGAGCCTCTTTGCCATCTCCGTCAAGTCCATTTTGTACTGAAAATTCAAAGCTGGGTTGTTTGACAGAGATCGAAGATGGAAAGATAGATATAGTGGAAGCATATTTAGGGGGGAAATGGACTTATATGGCGGGAAGATAGGGTTGGGGATATTTCTTTTGGAGCCTTCTCCCGCTCCCGGGCAATTCAAAATAGAGGAAATACTCTACATGGAAGCAAATATGCCTTTTTAATCGATATAATATTATATCTTATCTTATCTTATCTTCTCTTATTTTAACATGGTCTTTATTTGAAGCACCCAATTTTTCATTTTTAAAACATCATTCAATTCGTACTGTATGAATTATAGTTGAAACGTTCCAAATTAAAAAAAAAAGTTCATTCGTAACGTATGAAGTGCAGTTCATTCGGAATGTATGAACCTAGATTCATCCGGAACGTATGAATGTTAGGTGTGATTCTGCAATTTTGGAGTCTTTGATAGAGATTACATGAAGTGGAGTCCATACGTTCCGTACGAACTTAAGTTCATACGGTGCGAATCAAAAAAAAATTCATTCGTTCCGAATGGACATGTATTCATCCGGTGCTTATCAAAAGGTGCGTTAAAATGTCCGGGTGCGTCAAATAGTAGGGGCCTATGTATTTTTCGTCTTCTTTTTGTAATCAAAAATTGATTTTTCTTTTAAATATTTTTGGTTAATAAGCCCATAAATTACAAACACCTTTAGGAAGATAGAAACATTGCATTAAATGGTGGACTTTAGATTGTATATTCGATTGAATTAGGATAGTTCTTCCAGCTTGCGAAATGGTATTGGTTTTTCCATTTTGATAATTGATTTTGCATACATTGTATAGCGTATTGGAAAGTATTGTTTCTTACTCATCCTCTAACAATAGGTATTCCTAAATATTTTTCCATAGCGTTTGTAAGTTGTAAATTCATAATGGATGCCAATTCTTGTCTTTGATTATTGGAAATATTTGTTGATGTTTGGAAAGAACTTTTGTTATAATTAATAGTTAATTCGGGTAAGTCTGTAAATTTTTATAATAAATTTATTATATATATCATATTCTTCATATTTGCATTAGCAAGAATTATAGTATCATCCGCAAAATAAAGAAATGGAATACGCATATCATTTCTTGTTAATTGGATTCTCACCCTACGATTACTTTTTCCCGTCTCTGTTTGTAGTGTTCTTGCTAGATATTCCATAGCCAATATGAATATAAAAGGGGCTATAGGATTAGCTTGTCGAAGACCACATTTTGGTTTAAATATAGGCTCTGGTTCATTATTAACCAGAACAGAGAAAGATGCCGATTTGACACAGGTCATAATTAGATTGATCCATTTGGCACATAATCCAAATTAACCAATGTGATCTATCCTTGAGAAAGTTCATTAACTCCAACAATTAACTGATTCCAGGTCAAGGTTATGAGAGAAAGTGGTAGACAAATTCATGCACCTGCTTCTATAAAGCCCAAACCAAAGGTGCAACAACTCCAACAAGTGACCCCTATAGCACCGCCTGTCTGTGTCAGTGAAAATACAGTTATAAACTCAAACGTGGTTGAAGATGGCAGTAACCAAGAAGCTGAAGGTATAATCTATTTTGTAGTTTTTTCGTTGCGGTATTTTATTGTTCATGTTTCTGCATGTTTGTTATTTACTTGGTTTGTGCATTGTTAGGTGAAGGTTTTTCCATCTACGTCCAGAATTTGCCATTGAATGCTACAGCCACAATGCTAGAGGAATATTTCAAGGATTTTGGTTCCATAAAGAGTGGTGGGATCCAAGTTAGAAGTAACAAGGTAGTTATCAAACCAGACTTATTAAACTTCGATTGTATATGATTGTTTTTGTTGACAATGAAGATGGAGAAGGAGTTCCTCATTCATTCATGCTTGACGATCATGCCACTTTTAGGTGAGTTTTGTTTCATTCCAGATTTATACAAGGTGAGTTTTATTTCATTGTCTTGAGAAATCTTTGGTTAAGTTGACTATTTTGCTCACTCTCTGGGTTTTTGCGCAGGTTAATGTTTAGCATGAGCTATATGAGTTGATAGTGTGTTAGATATTCTTATGATTGATAGAAATTCTTTTACGGGGTGAGTCTTTGGTACCGTTGCTCACAAAATAAGTACCTATTGTAAAATTTGGATTGATTGTGAATTCTATCTGTTTGTTTTGTTTTAATTGGCTCATCTAAAGTTTGATTAGAAATTTGGTTATCCATTTCTGATGTAGGTTACAAACCTTATCATTTTGATTTCATTTGTCATATTTTGTGATAGAAGTATGCTTTTCTGTAATACACTAGCATATTTTAGGTCACTTGATAATTATCTATTGCTTTTGAAATGGTTGGATTTGAATTAGATTTTGATGTCTAATTTAATATGGACAACATCAAGACTTCTAAATGATAGATGGTTCCACTCGAGAGTTTTAAATAGATTGTTGTAAATGTCTTCTATTTAAATCTTTTTTTAGTATTACTGTTAGGAGGGAGCCACCTGATATCTTATAGAATGTGCAAATATCTTTCGGACAATTATGTAAGAGTAGCCGGTGCATTAAGGCATTGTACATTTTTAATAGTAATCTTTGTTGGAACCTCTCTGGTTTTTAAATTGGAAAAATATTACAAGATTATTTATAGTTGCACCTTAGTATTTATCTTCTTAAGAAATAGTTCACTTTGTTTTCTTGTGTAACTTAAGCCAAATTGTTGTGGACATGCTCATATCATGATTGTCCTTTTCCAGTTATCAAATTTTCAACCAAATTGTATTCTTTTTAGAATTTTATGGTGAGTTGGAAGTTTTGGGATTATTCGGAAGTGGTTTGGTCTGATTTTAGAGGATGAGTGGTAAACACCCTATGCAGCGTTCCAATGACAGGGTGCAATGGTGATCTGACGGTGGCGTGCTGCGGGATACAACAATGCTCCAATGATGTGAAATAGTGCAGAAAATGAATGTTGTATGATAGAGAAGATGCTTTTTATCCTTGAAAAATGTTTCAAATTGTAATGCTTGTGTTGCCAAACTGACATTAAATTTTCTATGCATTATAATGTGATAAAATAAATACATTTGCATTTCTTCTTAATTCTCGTTCTGTTTATTTTTTCCTGCAAGTCTTCATTGTCAAAATCCTTGCCGTTGATTTCTCCGCCGCGTTCGTTTCTGCAGTCACCACTGCCAGCATCAGTGCCTACTAGATTAACTTATTTTCTTGATGAATCGTATCATGTGATAAACTCAGTTGATCGGGTTGATAGTGCGCTGAAGGACATGGCTCCGACAGATCTGTTAGATGAGGGCATTTAAACAATCAGGTCTTGTCGTCACCTCTGCTCAAAGGAAGAACAAAGGGCCCTTGATAACATACTAATTGAATTCCACAGGGTATATGTTCATCATACTCTTTGTTTTCTTCTTAAAATGTTATTATTTAATCCATTGTGGTGCTGACATTTTCTCATTCCATTTGAGCAATGCATGATACTTTTTTCATTTCGTATTTCAGATTTGGTATATTTTGATTGATTAGGTTGTATTGTGTCAAGATCCTAATGCAGGAGCTGAATTTAGTTCTGGAGAAGATTCTGACACTTTGTATGAGGGAGAAGATTCAGATGAAGGGGAAAATGAAGATTGAGTTAGTTATATGGTTAGTTATTTATTATTATATTTCACATAATTTTGGTATGTTCATATTATTACTTCTCATGTTTGCAGTATGAGTGTTATACATTATATAATTGCCCTCTGTTTGATGTATGATACAACTTACCTTGGTTCATTCTTTAAATCCCAGGCACACTGGCATGTTGAATCCAGAATTCTAGGAATTTTTTATTGCTGTTTTCAATTCTATATCCTGCTGCATCAGAGTTTCTCAAAAAGAATGACAAAAAGTACCAGTAGACTAGAATTACAGGCTTACTGACCACTTAAATTTTTTCCAACCCTTGGTGCAAAGCCTTTCTATTGCTATCAATCTGCTTTAAACGGTGCACTTAAATTTTTTATTTGCTGTTTTTTTTTATTTGTTGTTTTCAATTATTTGGCCAGGTCTTATTCAAATAACCAATCCATTAATTTTTTTTCCAAATTGGATACAATAGCCTATGTGGGATTCGAACCCACATCGATGTGTAATTACATTGCTCTCCATTTGAGCTAATAGGCTTTGAGTTCACGAATAACAAGTGAAGAGAAGTATTTGTACTCTATAAAACATAGCATATACTAGAAAACAACACACCAGCACAAGATAGTTAGTTTGGCCACTGAATGTACTATCAGATTAGAAACACATGTATTTGCAGTGTATAAACTTTGATGCACATTTATTTGCACTGCTGCATATTTATCCATTTTTGAATGTTCATTAGGGGACATAAAATAGATCTAACTTATCCACTTTTTTCCCAACTATTTTGAATGCTTACTTAGGGACATAAAATGATATACCAAGATAATTAATCTAAATGAAGAAGTATTATATCCATCAAAGCTTTACAAAGAATATATACTATGCAAATCTAAGAGTAAGAGAGCCTAATAACTGGAGAGCTATGCTTCACACAAATAGCTTGGGCCAATTAGAAGAAGCCAAGGAACCAATGAGGTTACAGTATGGTTCAGAATTTGATCAGAACATCAAAGAAAATGTCAGAGCATTAATCCACAATGAAAGACAAATCATCAAAAGGGCAACTTTTCTCGAAGTGGAACAACTCAGACAAGTCCCACCAGGTCTAGAGGTGAAAATGACTCGGAATCGAGCAGCAGGACAACAGAAAGGATTGGCCACTGAATTTACTATTGATAAAAATTTGGCAAGGATCTTCCATTTGGCCACAGAATGTAAAACAGAGGAACCCACACTCAATCAACAAGAAATTTTCCCCCATCAATCTATCAAGATAATCAGTCAAATAAATAGTTGAACAAAAAGATTTAACATAACTCACGAGTTCAGAGTTCACCCTGAATGTACTAACACCGAAATGCTTTGATTTTGGGCATAGAAGATTTGCATTGAGGTTCACAACCATGGTGGGAACATCCAATGTCTTCAGAATAAGGATCACACTGCAGATTAAACACTAAAAAAATGAAAGCTAAGCTACAATGTTGTTTTTTGTTTTTGCCAATATGAAGCTAAGTAAAACTGATGAGGTAACCCTATAAAATTATCTTATAGTAAATTATAAGCTCTAAGCTCATACTAATTTCTTATGGAAATCCAGTTAGCTAAAGAACAGATTAGAATAAATCAGTTTACCTCTTTGGTGACAACTCCGTTTTGACTGAAAGAGCGCCAAGCAATAATGGATACTTGGATAGCCACCATTGCAACCAGCTCCACACATGAATCCACATCATGATAAGGGATCGTTGATAGATAGAGTAATTTTCTGCAATGAAATTCAAGTTCATATAAGTTGAAGAATTTCTCAAATTATAGGCCTCAAGTGCTCAACTTAACATTAGAGGAACTCAAACATGGAAAAACAAGCTGGCACACCAACTAACAACCCTAGATTATAGGGCTCCTGCTCTTCTGATTTTAAAATTGCTGAATTTCTGATTTTATAGATGGTTGAATTCCTATATGAAGCATTGTTGAGCCACTTACAAAACTAGAATAGCATTGGTGCATATTTATTTGTATATACAAACTAAGCATTTTATCAAAATCTAATATCTTTCTGACATAGATTTTTCTTAGCACGTAACACCCGCCGCTTTGGGCCGACTCAATTACAAGGGTTGCAACCCATACACTCCAACCCATCCTTGGTAGCTCCGCCAATTAAAAGCAGCTATTTGTATGGTATCAGTGTAGTTGGTTACCAAGTAGCGTTGCCGCTTAGTAAAGGGTAGAAGTCTCAGGTTCAAGTTCCACCAACAACCTTTTGAGAAATAGTCCAAGTCCCATTCTTGTACGTCAAATATGAATCCGGTCTAACAATCATGTATTTTATTCATACAACATATATGTATAAGATTGGGCGAATACGGATCTATGAATATAAATATTAAAGTATAAACGTACGAATGTTCACTCACTAGCTAATATATACATGAATATAAATGCATACACTTATATATGATTTTAGCATATATGTACAATGTTCATTCAATGTTGTAACAACCACTACCCTTCATTTTGATTTCAACGCCTTTACTTTTTTATAAATGTATTAACGGAAACATATTTAAGTCTTCCATTTTTCATCCTAGAAAGACCTAATCTAACAAGGAGCTCATCTCGCCAAAAAAAAACTCTTACCTTTTCTTCCATTTTATATTTTTGTTTATGTTTTTAATTTATTTCATGCTCCTCAAATGTTTCTCTAACCCCTAAGCATAAACGCTCAACCACAATCTAAATATTTAATATCATGTCTCAAGTTAACTTTCCTAAGTAAATTCAATGTTATATATATTGTCGTTATATAGAAATATAAAGTAAAAGATTTTCGTGCCTTTAGGGTATTGGTTGGAGTAAATTCGCACATATAAGAGAGTCGACATTCAAGACTCTAACTTTGGAATTCTTGAGCTCTTTACAAGTTGAAATACCAAGTGGTCATAGTTGTCAAGAAGGATCTATAAAATTTAGAATCACTACTAGAAAACCCGTCGGTTTCCGACGCTTTTTTAAACGTTTTCTGACGCTTAAAAGCGTCGAGAATAGTAATTCCGACGCTTCAGAAAAGCGTCGAGATTTTCAGCGTCAGGAATTGCAACCTCGACGCTTTTCAGTCGACGCTTTTTACTGACGACATGGTCGACGTTTTTGTTTGTCGGTAAATTTGTTTCGACGCTTTTTATTAGTTTTTAATTGACTACGTGCGACATTTTAAAACGTCGGGAGTTACAAAATGCCGACGCTTTTCATTGTCGAGATCTCTTCTCGACGCTTTCAATGGAATAGTTTTTCCTGCGGTTAGGTGATCGACATTTTAAAGCATCGTCATTTGTCTATAACCTCGACGCTTTTCTCTATCGCAAATGATATTCCGCGAGATACCATCACTAGTAGACGCAAAAAAGCGTCGAGATTGGATCAAAATAAAGAAAAAAAAATTAAAATACATTCATAACACCCAAGTTTACATAGCATGTTAGAGCTAGCCAATTCATGTGCTCCAACTCATTTATACAACAAGATAACCTAATATCAACATATTTATACACAATCTAAAATAAGTCCAATACCTAGTGTATCTTGACATTCACTAATAGACACTTAGAAACTTACAAAATAAACTCTTGAGTCACATTCTTGCAAAAGGATGCAGCTTGTTTGCTATAACCTCCGTTCATGGCCAATTTGTGCTATGACGTCTTTCCTGTTAGCAGAATTCAACTTTTTCAGAATGAACCTTAAAATATTAGAAAGAAGTATGAATGTTTCGGATCTTTTAATAATCGTTCATTACCTGCCATGAATGACAGAGATAAGAAATCCACCGGATCGTATGGAGTCGAGATCTTTTCGGGTCACTTTATGTGTCCAACAAGCATTAACATGGACCTCAAAACCGTGGTTTGACTGCATCCCACTTGCTGATATTCCTTTGTCATAATCCTGTCAATATTTCTAATGAAGTTAAGCATGAGGTTCAAAATTATGAATATTTGAACATATTTACACACACAATAACTTCAGGCTGAATATTCTTGCCATCAATTTCCCACATAGGAGAGGATTTTTAGATTTCTTCTTCGTGATCAAAGAAAGATAAAATTTCCTTAACACATAATACTTAAATTACCAGAGACAACGAAGTTTCAAGCTGAATCAACAAACATCTTTCTGACAGTTCAAAAAAATCACAAAAGAGAAACAAAATTATGAAGTCTAGATAAGGAGCAAAGAATGAGGGTTAACATATGCATTCTGACAGATTTGGCCTCTTCTACTCATTAACAGAAGATTAACCACCAGGAAAACCCAATTATAATTTATGTCCAACATCATAACAGTTGTTAAAAAAGAAACAGGATATATTGCTCGTTGTATATGATGTGTTTAAAAAATTAGCAGATCTTGATTGAGTATCGTAATTCTTACTAGGTATAGGACTGATCTTCGAGTACTTGATCCAATGAACTCCGCAAGATATTCCTGCAGAAGAATGAGTTTCCATGAGATCTCATAACTGAGGAGCTATTGATCTGACTTCAGCTAATCCTAAGGTGGTTGTTGGTCTCACTTGATGTCATGTAATTTTTCAGAATAATGATCATCACTATAGGATTGAGATTGCTTTTTTTTCTTTCCGATTTCAGTTTCCATAACCATCTAAAAAGTAACTTCAGCCTACTGAATCACAGTCAAAGACCACTTGCAATGTTCTTACCCTCAAATGTATAAGATGAATTAGCGTTTAGCATTTATGTGAATATGATCTGAAAGCAATAAATAATGGTATTTGCCTTTTTTCAAACAAGGTAATTCAGAGCTGTCATAAGACTCATAACTTATACTCCTATTGAATAACACTTATCAAGGCTGCAAAATAGGGACTTCTTGACTTCCTGCAACATTTAAGAATCTGTGCAAATAGACTGCTGTGAAATTTAAATGGGACATATGATCAAGGTGCCTTCCACTAATACAGAGTAATAGTGGAAGCATATGAGCTGAGGAAAAATAATCAGAAAATACATGTACAGCAAAACTGAATAAAAGCTAAATGCTTACCCAAATTTTCCTCGCTTCTTTCACCAATTTCATCTCTTCTTCATTGTAGTCATTTGAAACTATAGGTGCAATGTGCGAGAATAGGTTAAATGCATATTGCAAGTAGTAGTTAGAATAATGTAAGAAATTTTTTTTAAGAAAGAAGTATGCAACAATGACCGAATATATAAGCAATTCTACGTTCTCCGGACTGGGAATTTAGCTAATCCTATTAGTTGATGTGTCAAGTACATAACTGCTTTAAAATTTAAAGATGAACAAGTTTATACATCGACACATTTGGCTTATTGTCTGAACAAATAACTCTAATATTGGATGCCATAAACAGGAAACAGTTCCCTTCATATTTAAAGAATGAATAGTATGCATTTTTAAAAAATAGTACCTGCTGACTAAAAATATTACAAGTTGGTGGCTTCCCTTCCAAAACCTTCAACATAAACGGGTAAAGAACCAAAATTAGTTTAGACGCACCGATACAAAAATCAATCCGATATAAACTTAAAAAATGTGGTAGGAACCTCTCGAGTTTGTAGCTCTAGCTCTTCCATTGCAGCAGCACCTGCACCACTTGCTGCCTGGTATATGCTTACTACCATGCGTATCACCTGCAAGTTTATATTAAATATCATCATAAAAAACCAGAAACGAAAAACTGCAACTATATGCATATTGTGCATCCAGGAAAAAAAATCAAAGATTCGGCGTGATCTTCTATACGAGAAAAGCTCAGTGCTCTTTTGTTATCGGCTCGAAAAATGCATTCATATATACAAAAACTAAAGAACTTAAAAATACACATCTTAACTCATGAAAAAAAAGTAGCATAATTATGAATATTCATGCACTCACCTTGTGGAAGTTGAATACCAAATCTAGCTCACAAACATTGCGGAAGAAGTGATCCAGTATCTCCACAAAAAGATTCCTTGAAATAATTTAGACCATCATGACAACTAAAATACAAAGAAAAGCACAGTAGAAGTTAAACACACAAGATAAAAGTAACAAAACACCATGACTTTCTTAAAGGCATACTCGTACAGTCGTATGTGATAATTTATACAATGATAAGTTTCATAGGAGTTATTACTTTTATCTGAGCCTAATCGGGATCCAATGGACAAAAATCTAAATCAATTTGCAGCTAGAAAATCTCAACAGATATTCCACAATGACAACTATCAATAAGAGATAGATGTCCCTTCATCACATATAAGTATTCAGCGAGTTCATATACTTACAATTGCCCTAGTCAGTTTCCCGACAGCATCATCAACTGAAAATTTTCTGTCCTTGAGAAACCAATTTACACACCATTGCATTCATCATTCACCAGTCGAAATAAAGATGAAAATTTTCATGTTATAATTGAAATGAGGACACAAGATTAGAAGACATCGAAGGACGAAAAACAATTTAGGTCAAGTAAGCAGCGGAGGAGCTACCTCAACAAAATTGATAAACTTAGGGTCTCTGTTCACCACCAACCGATGGATCTGCAAAGATCAGTTTGATATGGAACAAAGGAGACTAAGATTCAGCGACTGAGGGATGATAGTAATGGAAACGACTTGCAAATGAAGAGCATTTCAATAATTACAAAGGGAGGTAATCAGAAGCCGAACCTCGTATTCGACCTTGTGCTTCTTCGAATTCGGCCAACCTCGTGAGAACGAACTGAGAATGTCGAACAAGGAGGGAAGCCCTAAAATTCGTTTTGAGAAGGTCGAACAAGGGAACCCGATTTCGAAGACTCCCTCGCCGCTTCTTCTTCCGCTCCGCAGGCTAGGGTTCGCCGTCGTTAGAGAGAAGATGAACAAGGAGAGAGCTTAAGATGAACAAGGAGGCTAGGGTTCCCCGACTCCCATCGTTAGAGAGATGGGCTCAGCTATTACAATTAATAGTTTATATTAAAATTATTAAAGATGGTAGATGTCGACGCTTTTTTATCTCTATCGACATATTTAAGCGTCAATAGCGTCGACGGTAAAAAGCGTCGAGAAAAAGTGTCGAAAATAGAGACGTGGATCTAGAATCTCCCATAAAAGCGTCGAGGCTAAAGCGTCGGCAAACAACGCATTTTCTAGTAGTGAATATTTGGTGAAGAGTATGAGTTGAATTTGGAGAAATTCAATGCCATTTTCGGTTTTCCAAATCACAGTGAAACGAAACTGAATGACTTCTCCAAGCATACTGTTTGGTTTGATCTCACAGGGTATGCTAATCAAACTCTTGGAAAGATAGTGATTGGTGGTTTTATAACCGCAATAGCCCGTTATCTCAAGTGTGATTTGAAGCACATGGTTGTTGTACCAGAACACGAGTTGCATCCTTCATTTCTCGCGCTTTAGTATCCACTATTGTTCCCCTACGAAGAGGATAGCTATACTTTAGAGATTCAACATGTTGAGAAGGAACCCGACAACACCAAGAAGAAAACGAAGTTAAGCATGCGGGAGTTCTTTGCCTTTAGAATTCAGGACATAAACGAGGAAGGTGGAACAATCGTATGTTCGAGGAAGTTATTTCAGCAATTCGTCGTGGATGCATATTCGATTATTAAAGCAAATAGACTGTCATACTATCGAGACAATCAACATATTTTCTGGTCAGATACATACAAGAATACAAACGCCGCTGCTAGGCAAGGAAACACGACCCCTGCTTCTATAGGAAGGCGTATCAAGGTCCCAACTACATTTACAGGGCCCCCCAGATATATGATCGAGAATTACCAAGACACTATGGCTATATGTAGGACTTATGGTAATCCCGATCTATTCATCACTTTTACATGTAATTCAAAATGGCCAAAAATTGATAGATAAGTGAAAGCCTGGGGACTGACCGCTAAGGATCGGCCAAATATCGTTGTCAAGATGTTCAAGATCAAGCTTGATCAAATGATTAACAATTTGATGAAAAACAATATCTTCGGAGAAGTTAAAGCACGTAAGATCCTCTACCTATTCATTGTTATGTTTAATGTTTTGACTTCGTATTGCAATAAATATCAGTTATAGGTTATTAAATTCCGTATTACAATTGTTGGTTTGACAAATATTGCCATCTCTCAACATGTTTATGGCCATAAATTTTCATAAATTGATGTAATGCTTGCTCCAACTGCATAATACGGCCGTAAGTTTTGTCACAGTCCAAGTGCAATTCTTTCACTTAACAGAACACTATACGGCTGTATATTTTATTACATTACTAATTCTTTCACTTAACAGAACACTATACAGCTGTATGTTTTATTACATTACTAATGCATGTAATGAATCTCATTCTTGTACATGTACTGATTGGCACTTATCTAAATTACTGAAGCTTTTTTTTGTGTATGAAGTGATCTATACAATTGAGTTCCAAAAAAGAGGGCTACCGCATGCACACATTGTCTTGTTCCTTGAGCAGAAACTGAACACATCGGAGGACATTGACAGGATCATCACGACTGAACTTCCGGATCCTTCTTCTGAACCAGAACTGTTTGAAATTGTGAAGGATTTGATGCTTCATGGTCCGTGCGAAAAAACCCATGACCAATCACCTTGCATGACGGATGACAAGTGTATTAAGCACTTTCCAAAAAAATTCAACAAAGACACATTTGTTGATCCTGAAGGGTTTCCAATCTATAGAAGAGTGGACAAGGGAATAAAGGTGAAGAAGCATGGATCTAATCTTGATAATAGACATGTCGTACCCTACAACAAATACTTGATGGAAGTATATAATGCACACATCAATGTGGAGGCTTGTAATCAATCCAAGCCAATCAAGTATTTGTTCAAGTCTATCAACAAGGGCCATGACATAATTACTGCAATGCTTACCACTTCTTCTGGTGAGGGTGAAGTGGTGGACGAGATTAAGAGATACTTCGATTTTAGGTTTCTCTCGGGATGTAAGGCTGTATGGAGAATGCTTTCTCTTCCTATCCACTTTAGAAAGTCTAATGTTGGGATATTTCTTCGAAGGCTTGTCTTCACCCATGGTCAGTTTTATGTGAGAGTCTCCCGAGTCACAAATCGAAACGGCTTAAAATTCTTGATTCTTGACAAGAATAATGAAGCTGTAAATCGTACAGTTAATGTTGTGTACAAAGAAGTGTTGCAGAGAGTGTGATGTATTGCTTCAAAATGTAAATAAAACAATTTGTTCTTTGATGTTTGATGCACTAATGCTTCTTACCATTTTGTAAATAGTTGCAATGAAACAGTAAGAAGTTTTTTCCAGAAAAATATGTAGGTTTCACATTTAATACAGGTGTAAAGTGTTTTACAGCTTGCTTCGTATTCTTCAAAACAGATATAATTACAACCGTTTAAAATGTTACGGTCATGTTTGTATTCGGCAATTTTAAACAGTAATGTATACGGCCGTATGATATTCTACAGTCATTTTCGTATTCCGCTTTATAAGTTTGTTTTGTGTCTTATTATTTTATTTTTTACGTTTTTTTTCTTTGGGAACGATATTCTGGAAAATCCAACTTCAAAGGTTTTAAATTTTTTGTTTTTAGATAAATTTTGTATAATAATTTAATACTTAATACCAATTAAGTCCATTTTCCTAAACCCTAAACATCGATCTCTTTCTTTTTGTAAAACTCGATCTCCACCTCCTCCTCCATCTTCTCCACCACCTCCTCCATCTTATGCACCTCCTCCCTCCATAATCGATCAGGCCCTATGGCTATTAAATTGTGTATCATGGAGTTCGATATTCTCTACGAACACTATACAAATTATTGCAAATCTAATTCCGAGACCAACCTCCTGCTTCGATTTGTTAGGTAAAATTTAATCTCAAAACTCTTATCTTCCTTACATGATTGATCTCTATTTTGTAAATACATGTGATGAGGCTAAAGTCGTAGTGCCAAATCAAAGAAATAAACTCTAAACACTAACTAGAGTATAGCAAGTAAGTAGAGGTCGAACCCAAGGGAATCAAAACACCAAATCAATGCAGTCAAGTGAAATATCAACTAGTAACAAGTAACCAAGGGGGGGGGGGGGGGGGGTTGATTGCAAGAACACACAAGTAACCAGTAACAAGCAGAGGAAGTTTGGGTGAGAATATGATGAGAAGGGGTTTCACCTAGCAAGTATCCACACAACAGTCAATCAAGTTGATCATAGATTTATCTCAAGTTCTATTCAATCCTAGGGAATGTTCATATTCCAATCTTTAATATATCAGCAGGCCAACCGGTCCTGATAATACTTACTATTCAACAATCAGGGAAACCTCTCAAGATTAGATGAAATAGCAGCAAAGGGCACATGAATCATAAGGATGCATGCAATAACTTACAACCGTCAAGTATTAACATGCAATCAATTCTCTTTCATAAAAGCAATCAACTACCAGATCATGCAGATATGAGCGCTACAATGACAAGGAATTCCACCGTATATTCCTAGTCTAGCAATAGAAAACTATCAATCAAACTAGGTGATCAAGCTAGCAAAACTAATAGAAATCAATAGATGAAGAACAAGAGAATTAATACAAACCCATAGGAAAAGAACAAGAGTTTAGAAATCTCACAACTTAATAACTGAAGGTTTCAACTGCTAGGTAAAACAATGGAGATTAGTTCCTGCTCATGGTTGCAGAACTAAATTGTCTGATGGAAAAGATGATGATAAAAGATGATAATGAACTAGGGTATATAAAGAGACTAACCCTAAAAATATATGGTAAAAGATAAATCCTAAACCTAATTAAGGAAAAAGGAAAAAAGGAAAGAAATAAAAGAAAAGGAAACAAATCCTAAATCTACCGTAAAATTGCTTCCAAAGTGAGCAGCTGCTTGCTTCCAAAGTGAGCAGCTGCTTGCTTCCAAAGTGAGCAGCTGCTTGCTTGATTTAATTAAGCCCAATCCATCGGCCCATCACTTCAGCCCAACAAGTGCAATACCCGCGATCGCCACCATATCACCCGCGATCGCGGTCGCTGATTTCTTCTCGAATGGCTTTTGTTGAATGATGGCGATCGCCTGGATGGTAGTGGCGATCGCGGTTGGCGTCACAGAAGGTTCTTCATTCTTCAAGTCTTCAATCTTCTTCGGTTATGATCTTCATTTCTTCACTTCTTAATAAATATCTCAGAATGTAATAATGACTCGAAACACATATGATAATACTCCTAAACTAATGTAATAATCCCTAGTTACGCTATACAAAGTGCAGCGTATCAACATGCTTCTATAACCTTGGTTTAAGGTATTTTCCAGATTCATGCATTAGATAACTGAAATTGTTTAACTTATGAAATTGGATAAATGTTGCATACCTATCTTCCTTAACTTTGGCTTAGGGTGTCTTTTGTTTTAGCATCATTGCCTAACATCATCAAAACAACAATGTTGTTGTACATTAAAAAGTGAGTACACGAAACTATAGTTATCCTGAATATTATGAACCTTAGTATTATATTCTACGCTTCAGCTTATCTTAGCAACTTTGCAATTACCATCAACCTTGCAATACTCTATATATTATAATTCGATTACATGATCTTAGATGAATCGTGACTTGGCTATGATGGGTAGATTTGTAATGCGTGTTTTTTGCATTTTGATGTGAATTCTTTATTAGTTTTATGGTTGAAATTACATTCTATTCCTTTAATGGTTTTTTTATATCATATTTTTTTTTTCAAAAATCTCTAATTGTATATGTACAATTAGGTTAACTATGTCTCTAAACGACTCAGTTGATGTAAACGTGTTGCCTCCACAAATAACCGAGGGGATGTACCATCCCCTCTTTGGGGATTATATGATCACTATACGTGCCCACTATGAAACCGTGAGAGATACAGAGGGATGTTTCGTAATACGCTACCGTCAACAAGTCGGTACAACAGTGAATACTTTCACTTTCTCTTCTGAATGGGGTGGTATTCCCATAAGTGAGACGCACACAAGATTTGTTTTGGATGGAGCAAACATACCTTTTTGGGGTTTTTGTAGGAAACCACCCGCTATTTGTCGGAATTTGCAGATAACCACCCGCTATTAACATATTTATTCCAAACCACCCAAATTGTTTCATTTTCTTACAATTCACCACCCTTTGACAGTTCCCGTTAACGTTGCCGTTTAATACTGTGAAATGACCATTATACCCCTTGTTTTTTAACCAAATGAAGGGTAAAAATGTCATTGTAATATCCGATGAATCTGACGAGAATTTGAAAGATATTTTCAATTTCTCGTATGACTCCTGCAATTTATCATTAAGTTAAAACTTCATCCTTAGGGTAAAATGTTCATCAGGAAAGGGGCGAACTCTCGATTGGCGATTGGAGATTGATCGAAGAATAGGATTCTCGCAATTGAAGATCGAAGCTTTCCTCTCAGGAATCAAAGAACGAAGCTTTCGTCGCAGGAGTCGTGGTAAGTAATCCTCAATCCAATGTAGTCCGCAATTAGGGTTTATTCGAAAACGAATATTAGGGCCTTTACGTTCTCGAATTAGGGCTATATGTAATCGAATTGGGGCTAGGTTGTTCTGTACGTGAGATTTGGTTATCTGATTTGTTGAAGTAAGTTAAGTGAATTAGGGATTTCGAATTAGGGATTTCAAATTAGGGATTTCAAATTAGGGATTTCAAATTAGGGATTTCTTTCGAATTAGGGATTTCTTTCGAATTAGGGATTTCTTTTGAATTAGGGATTTCTTTCGAATTAGGGTTGTTGTTAAATTTGTGTGTAAAAATCATCTGATAATGTGCAGGATCATGTCATCTCAATCTCAATCTTATTCTTCACACAATGGTAGCATATTTTGTCAATGCAATATGAGGCGTGTAATTCTTACAGCTTATACTCCTAAGAATTATGGAAGGGAATTTTTAAGATGCCCATCAAGATGCTGCAAATTTTTTCAATGGATTGATGCTCCATTGGAGCCCAATGTAAGTGACATAATTCAGAAATTGGAAGAGAAAAATCTGTAGCTCAAAGCAACAGTGAAGGCCAAAGATAAGCAGATTGGGAGGTTGTGGTTGCTTGTATTTGTATTGGTTGCTGAGATTGTATTTTTTAGGTTTTATAAGTAGGGATAATGTGTTATATTAGTATCTTTGAGACATGACAAAATCTTGTATGAGTATTATTTCTAAGTCTTATCTAAGTTTGAATTTATGAAGTATGTAAGTCTTAATATTGCATCAGATTGCAAGTTTGAATTTGGGTTATAAAATGGTCCATTGGTTGCATGAAAAGGTGAACTGGTAAGCTGCAGGTGCATTGGGTTTTGCTTGGTCAAAAGTAGGTTAATACACACATACCAAACTGCAGGATCATTGGTTATTGTTTGACCAAAAAAATAGTTAATGCACATTTGTAACCCTAGTTGTTAACTATATATAAGGAGTCTTCCTGCAGTTTGGTTTCATTGTGTGACTTGTTCGAACAAGCTCAAGGGGAAGAGAGGTTGGGTTTGCTGAAGTTGTTTTGAAATGGCTCAAAATGTTGATCCTGAGGTGATTGTATTGAGTTCAAACAATTCATCATCTGACGAGTCCTCTGATTGGAGTTCAACCGAGGAGTCTTCTGATGTTGAGGAGATCAAAAATCCAGAAAATCGACATATAGTTGAAGTAGGAGGTGTTGGCAAAGCATCACTTGAAAGAGCACGCAGTTGCCCATGTGACAAGAAGAAGAGTTTCATTGTTTCAATGGAGAAATCGTTTGTCGAGGACGATTGTCGACTAGTACTTTCTTATATCTTGTCTTATAAATTTGGTGTTATACCTGTTTGATATTGACATTATTTTGTTGTGTGCAGCCACTCCCTTACAAGCATGCAAATAGGTTTATGAAGAGATTCAAAAAAATCAAGCTATCAAATGGTTATCATCATTGGCCTGTACTTGTGAAACATAGCAACAATGCGTATAGGTTGGGAAAAGGTTGGAGGACTTTTGTTGAAGAAAACAACATGCGCAAGGATGATGCGTGTATGTTTGAGCTATTGGGCGTAGGACATAACGGTGTTGTCTATGATGTCAAGATCTTCAAGTCTTGAACAATTGGGTGTTCTATCCTTCTAGGTGTTTCTCTGCTTGTTTTTAAGTGTGCTTTGTTAGCAAATGTTTCCATCTTCAAGTCATGATGTTCTATGGTCTGTTTTTTTAATGTAAGCTTGGTAATGCAACAATGGTTTGTTTTCAATGTCAATGCAAGAATTCGACAGTCATGATATACCAAAATGAGCAATCAAAATGTTGAACCAAAATGGTTATGAAACCCTAAAGTTAATACCACATAATTCACTTGAAACAAAATGACATAGATAGTAGTGTTCAAGTGGTAGTCTAGCAATGTATTCCACATATTTCACCTAAACAAACCAAAATGACATAGAAAGTAGTCTGACATAATTCAACACTGAAATTTTTTCCAAACTAAGATATGGTCATTTTGTTCCACGTGAGCTTGATCTTGTCGATGTGCCAACTTGTGATCTTGTTGAAGTTCCAGACCTGGATGCAACAGTGGTAGACTTCTTAGAACGTCTCGAAGGATGGAACTTCCTGGCAGTAGTAGCACTAGTGCAAAAAACACCTGTTGAGGCGGTCAAAAAAACCCCTGTTGAGGCGGTCAGGGGTCGCTGCAACAGGGGGGGCTGCAACAGGTCATGAGCTGTTGAGGCGGTCGGGAGGGTGACCGCCTCAACAGGTGCAACTTTTTCTACCTCTGTTGAGGCGGTCACCCTTCTGCCCGCCTCAACAGAGTGTTCTGTTGAAGCGCCCAATCTTCCGCCCGCCTCAACAGATGGGACAAATGATGAATCTGTTGAGGCGGTCATTCTTCCGCCCGCCTCAACAAGTGTTTTTTTTTAAAATATTCGGTTTGAATTTACAGCAACCCAGCCTGTACGAAACAGAATAAGCAACTTGTTTCAATCGGTTCCATTTGACAAACTAACAATCTGTGTCAATTACAAAAGAGTTTACATCATTCTGAACGTCTAGTTCCACTTGCACATACATTTCACATACAATATGTGTTCAGTTTCAACAGAATATATGCAAGTACAAAACCTATTATTCAAATATCCAAAACATAAGCTTAAACTAATAGATATTTGGTTGTAAAGAACTTAGCCCATTGCTCACGAACAACATCGAGTTCCTCACTTGTATAAGGCGCACTCCTCTGAACATAGACCTTCAAAAACATATAGTACATCGTCTTAGTGAAGTAACATGAAAAAATTAGATTTTACATATATGAAATGAAAGGACTAGGTAAAGTAACTACCTTATCTAGTCGCTCATTAGACTCTTGATATGTCGTGACAATCTCCAACATGAACTTCATAACGTAATATCCACACTCGGTTCCGCCACTTTGTTGAGCGCACTAAAATAACAATATAATACATCATCTTAGTTTTAAGATCAATAGATATAAAAAATAAAGAAAAAGGTAATTTATGATGGTATACCTCTATATGAATGGGTCTCCAAGACTTGAAACTAGTTGTTTTACTCGGACGCACCCCACCATTAAACTTATACAATTGGTATGTCTTGTAAAATAAACAACATACAAGTCAAAAATTCTGATTTTGTAAATATTTGAAAAGACAATTTTTAAGTAAAAAACTTACAAACTCAAGATGCCCCATACATCATACTCTTTGCGTGCTTCTTTGAGAGGATCGAAAATATACACAATGGCTTTACGCAGGTCTAGTACATATAGAATCCAATGATTTCTGCGTCATTTATAAAAGATATTGTATAACATCAGAAAACAAGTCAAAAGATGTAGTCAAAACAATAAACAAGGATTGCTATATCACACTTACTCTTGATTATATGGAAGCAAAAACCATTTGGTTATGCTAGGATCATTCATCTTCTCCTTTTGAATTTCAGCAACGAAAAATCAACCACAACAACAAAAATCAACCATTCATACCACAAAAGGAATCAACTCCTGCACATCAAAATCCGAAAACAATTTGCGAAGGAGGAAGTTTCACCTACCTCGATGACTCCAAGGACGAAAGCTGGAGGAGGAGGAGGAGACGAGGAGGAGTAGTCGACGAGTTCGACAGGAAAGGCCTGAAATAAACCAATTAGTAAAACTAGCAATCCACCCTTTCAATGATTCAACAAACCAATTAGTAGAGGTGCAAAAACATGGTAGATGCAGAATATTATAACCATATTTCTGTAATGTATAGTACGCAATCCTGCTTGTCTTTGTGTCTTGACACATCAATGCATAAACATAACCCATTATCATATAAAGTATACGAATGTCAATCTCATAGTTTAATAAGTAAAAAATATGAAGTCGAGATAGAGAGGATTGAGCTCAAAAAAGTATAGTAATACTGCGTGAAAATAATATTATTGCAATCGCAAAACATTCACAATTATACCTAATACTGCGTGAAGGTTGATAAACCAACACTCTCTTTCATAGAATGAGCCTAAGACATTGTCATAAGGTAAGGAATGAAAAGTCAAAAAGGACATGCATCAAATTAATGTTGTTTTTAGTATTTTCTTATTTTATAATTTAAAGGGTCAGATGTGTGCAATGTGCATCATTTATAGGGGACAAAGTTTACACTACCTTCAATGTCACCTTCAATGTCTTCGTAATCTTTATCCTTTGATTGCATTTTTGGTTTTCTGTTTTTTTACCTTAATGTACTTGGCTTCAAATTAGGTTTTGTATATCTATCGTGTTTTCATTATTGTGACCTTTCTATAACAACAAAATTAGTATTAACTTATAGACACCTGTTTAAAATTAAACCGATCGATCTTATTAACTATATAATATACTAATCAACTTACACTTGAACCAAGGCATGAGTAAATCTATACAAACATCACATTATAATTCATATTCGTTCTATTATGCCCCGCGCATAATAGAACGAATATGAATTATAATGTTTTCATTATAGTAAGCATGTGCAGAAGAGGATGAATTTGGAACCTTTCTCTAGTTTAAGTGAAGTAATGAAACCAAGACAGGATATTGTTATTCGATAGATCTGATCATCTGAATGATAAATTTGCTATCTAAAGAAAAAAAAACTGAATAGGATCCAATGCATGATGTAGCAGACTTCATCACTTACTAGTCAAAGACAAAATCAAATTAATAAGCTACAATTACTCCCTTCTAAACAATACACTTAGTTATCAACCAAAGAGATGATTCAAACAGTTCAATAAAATAGAAATCACTCATTTGAGTTGGCATATCAACTACCCATAACTTTACACCTTAGGTCCAACTCCAATCTCCATAGTCCATACATTCGAATAAACATCATTCAAGAAAATACCCTAAAAAATTGGCCCACGAATTTCAGCTATATCACATAGAATAAACTAGAATCCAGTTCCAACCGCAAACAAAAAGCATATAACGATCACATAATCGCAATGTGGAAACTGAAAAAATCAGCTAGTTCAGAATTGGTACCTGAAATGACTCAGCTATCTTAGTGGAGCGACTGAAAGCAAGACCTTTTTTGTCATCCCGAATGACACAACAAATCACATGCTCACTTTGCTATAAATATTTATAGCCTAAGTCTTCAAAAACTGCATACAAGTGATATGTTTTGACAAAGTCAGACATGGAACAAACTGAAAATCCGCTAAGAAAGAGCTCGAAGTCAGCATTCTAACCTTCAAACTGAAATCAACCATTCATAACAATTTGACCTGAAAACAAAAACTAAAGAAACCTAAGCGGACTGACCTTGTCAATTTGGGTGCAGAATCGGGCGGTAGTTGTTGTGGAGGCGATTGAGCTCCGAAGAAACGGCGTTGTAGAAGGAGTCCGGATCGTAGTGGAGCACGGCAGCGAGCGACCTTCCAATCGGAGGTGATGGTATGCGGCCTCCGGCAAGAGAATGAATCGACATGAAAGGAGGAGGAGGGTAGAAGTAGAATAGGGTTTCTAACAGCAACGAGTAGAGTTGGAGGAGGCAGCGAGGCGAGGAGGAGGCGGTGAGGCGTGGAGGAAGCGGCGAGGAGGAGGCGGAAAGGAGGAGGCGCCGTCGATACTTAGAGAGTTTTGAGGATGATATGAAAAAGTCGAGACAAACCCGACGACCTAGTTTCTGAGTTTTTGACGAAGCAGTTGAGGCGGGCGCATATTGCCCGCCTCTAATTTTTTTGAAGCATTTGTTGAGGCGGGCGCCTGACTGCCCGCCTCTAATGTTTGTGTTCTTTTGAGGCGGGTGCCTTACTGCCCGCCTCTAATCTCTTTGTCGCATCAGTTGAGGCGGGCGCCTTACTGCCCGCCTCTAAATTTTGGGTTCTGTTGAGGCGGGCGCCTTACTGACCGCCTCAACAAGTCAAAAACACAAATATTATTTGAGGCGAACGGATATTTGCCCGCCTCTAAAGCACCTGTTGCAGCGAACTAAACGACTGACCGCCTCAACAGATAGTAGAATAAGACTTTTTGCGTCGGTTTTTAAGGTGACCGCCTCAACAGGGGGGCTGCAACAGGTGTTTTTTCTACTAGTGTAGGTCTTAGAGCATCAACATGTAATAAATAAGTAGGCCTCAGTAACAATGAAATAAGTAGGAAAATCAGTGCAAAAATCAAAATGGCACTCACATTATTAGAAGCTGGTGCTTGGGATGACTGTGTAGATGGAGGTTGTGTCATCTCTTGGAGAAGGAGTGCATCCTGCCAAAAAACAATGAAATAATGATCAACCAAAACAATGAAATTGGGAACCATAGTAAAGAACTGAAATTACCACATCATAATCTTCAACATTTCCCATCTGCACTGTTTCATCAGGGACTGGAATTGCTCTTGAATGTTGTTGTGGTTGAACTGTGTCCTCAGGGACTGGATCTGGCCTCACCTATAGGTTAAGAAAATTCAAGAAACATTATACATTCAAAAATTAATAATTAACATAAGTGAAGGGAATAAGTTGATGAAGAGGAAACCTGCTTCCTGGTGTACTTCCTTTTCCTAGGATTAACAGGCATGGTATTATTACTTGGTGGTCTTCCTCCAGTGTTTCTAGCCCTTGGAATCTCAGTTGAAGGTGGTTTAGGGGGGTTTTTGCAAGTCCTCCTGATGTGGCCTTCTTCTCCACAATTACCACACTTGTTTTTCCTAGTCCTTAGTCTTGTCTGTTTTCCAGGCTCTCCGGGTTCTTTGTTTCTGGATTTCTTGGGTCTTCCAGCTTGAATGATTAGCTTAGGAGGTTGAAGTGGTGGATACACAGTCTTCTCCCATTGGTCTTGTCCAGGCATAGGATTCACAGATAAGCTGTATGTCTTCATGTATGTTTCTTTTGTAAAGTAATGGGACACATAATCTTCAATTCTGTGTCTCCTCTTTAAAATGCAGGAAATAGCATGTGTACAAGGCAATCCAGTTATGTCCCACATGTTGCATCCACAACTCCTCCTAACCAGATCAACCACATATGTCTTTCCACCACAATCCACTTCATAGCTATCTGCATCCCCATAGCATCTGCACCTATACAAACTATCAGTTCTAAGAGAATTCAGCCTTTTAGCAGCTTCTGGAGTTAGATATCCCTGGTGTGCATCCATTTTCGCTCTCTTTCTAATAAACATCTTCATGAGTTTTCTCCTTATCCACTCACACATACTAAGAATAGACATCTCTCTGGCAGGCAGTATACAACTATTAAAAGACTCACATGCATTGTTGAGTAGCATATCTGACTTCACATAATGCTTGAAACCGTGTAGAGACCATGTGGATGGTTCTTGTCTCATGAGATAGTTGTATGCCTTCTCATCCATGTCTTTTATCTTCTCCATTTCCATCTCAAAATCAGGTAGAGTGGCAACCTTTGCAGCTGCACCAACAGAATCCATGTATGACTTCCCAGGCCATTGTTGGCTGAAGTTTTTTTGAAGATGTGTTACACATACACGTGTGTCAGCATTAGGAGCAACCAACTTCAATGCCTCAAGCAATCCCTGCAATATCAAATAAAAAAGTCACTTTATGATCCATTTTTAGTCAAAACCCAGAAATAAAAAAGAATGATCATTTACCTTCTGCCTATCTGACATGAAAGTCAATGGCTCACCACCAATATCTCTTAGCAAATTTTCCAGGAACCAACACCATGTAGATTTCTTTTATGACTCCACCACTGCAAAAGCAATTGGAAATATGTTTTCATTTCCATCTTGTGCAACTGCAGACAACACTTGTCCTGTATAAGCTCCCTTTAAATGACACCCATCGAGTCCTATAATTGGCTTACAACCTGCCTTAAATCCCTCTTTGCAAGCTTGGAGACAAACATACATCCTCTGAAAGATAGGCTTCTCAGGATTCTTTGTATTCTGCTTAGGTCTAACATACACTGTGCTGCCCTCATTGTACTTAATAATAGTTGCTGCATAATCCCATACTCTTGCATATTGTTCTGGTGCAAATCCTTGTGTCAACATGATTGCCCTAAGCCTGGCTCTCCAAGCCTGGTGATATGATATGTTAACACTGTGCTCCCTCTTTACTGTGAGGATAAACTGTCGGATCCTCCATTGTGGATCCTCTCTGTAATGCTCAAGATACCTCTTAGCAAGCCAAACAGAATCCATCTTGGTGTTCTTATCCTGCCAACCACACTGATGTTCAGGGCTCCAAGTCTTAAGTTGGAAACTTCCATCAGTTCCCATCCTCCTTGCTGTTGCTTTGAACCCACACAATGTCTCTTTACACTTGCAGTTTTTCCTACTATGTCTGAACCCACACTGACACTTATTCATACAGTAAGCAGAAACTTTAGACTTGTTATTATGCAAGTAATAGAAGTCAAATCCATTCTCCAAGGCATATTGTTTTAAGGCTTTTCTAAAGACTTCATTAGATGCAAATGTCATCTATTTCTTGAAACATATCTTGTGCTTGAAATCAACTAAATGATTAAACTCTGGATACTTAGCTTTGTGAACCTTATCTTCATCAGAACTGGAGGTTACATAGGTGTCCTCATCAACTATGATGTCAAAGACATCTTCTCCAACATCTGCACCCACCTCAGTGTTGATATTCTCATCAAACACATCCTTATCTACATTTGCTTCAAAGGCAGCATTGTCTTCATCAGAATCCCCAAATATATTCTTCTCATAAAACACATCATCATCTTCTTCCGAGGACTCTTCTCCTAACAACTCTGCATCATCATCTTCTGAATCATCTTCAACATATCTGGTTTCAAAAGGGACTTGGAAAGGATTGCTGGTAAATTGGCTTTCAGTGGCTAAGGGGGCTTGTGTAGATCCTAAAGGGGCTTGTGTAGATCGAGAGGATACTTGGCTTTGGCTGAGATTGGGAGTTTGATCAGCAATTGGGGATGAAGTAGGGTTCTCAGCTGGGCCTTCCATAGCTCCTTGATGGACTACACATATTTGAAGCATGGGCCATTACAGTTAATGGACTAACATCTTCCCCATGAATGACATACACTTCCAAAGTATGATCATTCCCAACAGATGCACACCACTGCAATATATCACTATCTACTTTTATCTGTTTGATCCCCCTCTGCAGTGGCATACCACACCTTGCATACCATAGTTCCTTAACATCTTCAACTCCCACACCCTCCTTTATAAAATCCTCTAGTTCAATCTTAGAAATTAAATCAAGATCTACATTATCCTTCTTATAAACCAAATTTCTCCTATAAGACAATCTGTCTTGAGACATATTTGGACCCAAATAAAAAGTCCCATCATAAAAGAACTTGATGTTAACACTCATCTGGAGCCATAAGACAAAGAATAAACAAGAAACATTAATAACTATACATTTCTATACTATAATTATCAAGTAAAAGATTCCATGATTTGTTTATAGTATATTGGCACATATATCAAAATTCATCATCCACATCATTTATGCACACATCATTCAAAGTTGATAAAAGATTCCAAAACAATGAAATGGGACCATCGATCACATGCATAAATCATTCATTCAAAGCTGCAAAAAATATTCCATAACCACTAGTATCCAAAGCATTGAATTCAGTCAACAACCATTCCAACAACCATTCAATTGAAAATTTCCGAAACAAACCCTAATTGAAAGCAACAAACCCTAAATCACAACATTATTCAACTCTGCAAACCCTAATTTCCAAAAGAGAGAGAGAGAGAGAGTGATGGCAGACGAATCTGCAGGATCGAATATGTGAGGCTGAAAACGTTCTCTTAAGGTGGAAGTTGGGGAAATCGTTGTTGAGGTGACTTCGAGAGATCGTTGTGGAAGACGATCGATCGAACCTTGGCCTTCGACAAGTGTTATCTACCTTGACTCCTTCGTCGATCTAGGTAGACTATCTTGGCTTGGACACGATAGGCAAGTGACGTCTTCCTTGACTCAGCCGTTGATAGGAGCATGTTATATGGTGATAACTAGCGACTATTAGCATAGGATTAGAGGAGTTTAGGTGCTTGTCGAGTGTATTTCCGGAATCCGGTTGGAGTTGTTATTATGGATTTGCGGGAAGCTCGAAAGCGATTTTGGTGGTGGAGTTAGGAGATTCCGCTTGTATCCTTCATTGGTACTTGCGGGATGGAGCTTAGGAGGAGTACACACCACACTTGCACCAGAGGAGTGGTCGAGAGGCGAAGCCGAGCTGCCTCGAGACCAGAAGAAGACGGAGAGAAGAAGCTGCAGACAAGAAATCGCGGTCGAGATCCCAAAATCTCGGTCGAGATTTTGCCATTTTCCAGCATCGAGATTCTGTTGATTCCACGTCATTCCACGTCAGCATGTGCAAATCGCGGTCGAGATTTACAACATCTCGGTCGAGATTTCTACCCAGAATCAGCATTGAATTGATGGCATTGGATGCTAGACCTTCCTCTCTCCATTTGATTTGTAACTCCGAAATTTGTTATGTCTATCTTTAATTTGCTGCATTAAGACTTGGTTTTTATTTATTTTTCTTGGTTTTTCTAGGGAGAAAATATATAAACTCTTCTCCTTCTCCCTAGAATCTTTATCTTGGTTTTTAGTAAGAAAACTCCATTGTTGAGAGCTTCCATGACTATGTGTAACTAAATCTCTATTGTTCACTTTGAGGTTTGAAGCCTTCTTTCATTGGAGGATTGTGAGTTTCCTACATCTTATATTCTATTTCAATTGTGGTTTTATTTTATAATCTCTTGTGCCTCAATTTGCTATTGAGAGATATTGATTTTATCTAGGTGCGCAACTAGGTTTGATTTCTATCTTTCATATTGCTAGACTTGATAATTCTTGTTGAAGAGTCTTGTCTTTTGGTAGCAATCCTTATTTACATGAACTTGTTGTGAGTGTTTATAGGGTAGAGATTATAAACTTGTGTCAAGTATCGGCTTGTCGCCAATGGTATTGCACAAGCCTACATATCTTTGCGCTCAATGCTATTTGGTTATTGAATCTTAGTTGTTCTAGGGTTATAATCAAATAAGGGTTTCTAGGACTTGTTGGACTAGTTACTTTATATGAACAAAGAGTAGGATAAACCAATTGAATGTGTATGAATATATGGTGTTAGGTTTCCATGATCAATTCTCCTTGCATGATTGATGTGCTAATAACCGAGAAGTGAACTTCTTTCCATCAAACTACTTAATCTCAACAATTGCGTGTTTGTTTACTTCCTTGATCTCAATTACTACAAACCCCCCCCAATTTGGTTACTTGTTAGGAACAAAATTGTGATTTAAACTGTATTTCGACTCTCTTGGGATTCGACCCTTGCTTCCCACTATACTAGTGGATTTGAGTTAGGTATTCTTTGATAAGCATCACGACAATCGCCTCATCAAATTTGGCGCCGTTGCCGGGGAGTCTAATTTACAGTCTTTATCTCATTTTTTTTGTTTCTAACCTTGGTGTGGATCATTCGTATGGTCCACACTCGTTCTACTAATCAAACCTTGTTTCCTTTTGATCCAGAAATCGAGAGAACTTTCTTACGGAATCTCCGAGAAGGTATTCACGAGATCGTAGTGGAAAACATGGCGGAACAAACCTTGCGGCAGCTGACCGATCCAGATTTGAATGCCCAACATCTTGGGATCATCTATCCTGCCCTCAATGAAGGAGTTCACTTCGAGCTCAAAACAGGATTCATCAACTTGCTCCCGAAGTTCCATGGCTTGAGTGGTGAGGACCCAATCATGCATTTGAGCGAGTTCCACGACATTTGCAACTGTAGCAAGCCAAGTAATGTTACGGAGGAGCAGTTGAAGATGAGAGCCTTCGGATTGACTTTGAAAGATGGGGCTCGAAGGTGGTACTACTTGCTTCCGGTGGGGACTATTGACACTTGGGCCAAGCTGCATAAGGCTTTTCTTGAGAAGTACTTCCCATCGAAGAAGGCGGTTGCTTTGAAAAGAGCGATGGCAAATGTTGAGCAGGCTGATGATGAAACGCTCTATGACTATTGTGAGCGTTTCGCCCGGTTGTGTGCTAGCTGCCCATTCCACGGGTTTGAGGAGAAGGATTTGGTGACCCACCTCTATAATGGGTTACTAGATCATGAGAGGAGGCTCATAGACGCCGCTTGCAATGGAAGCGTCTTGAATTTGACTCCTGCTGCTGCCCGAAACCGGATCCATGAGATTGCGGAGGGAACAAGAAGTTTCGGGCGAACTTATACAAAGAAAGGAGCAAGTGCAGTGAGCTCCGAGAATACCGAGCTGAAAGAGGAAATTGCTGAGTTGAAGAGCATGATCAAAGGTTTCACTCTTGGCAATCAAAAGCCGGGGGTCGTTTGTGGGATATGTACTCAAGAAGGGCATCATACTGATCAATGCCCCCAGCTAGAAGATCCCGCTGTTGCTGAAGTTCATGCTTTGGGAGGTTACGGACCTCCTAGACCTCGTTATGATCAGAACAATGCCAACTACAATCAACGAGGGAATGATCATCCAGGCTTCCGATGGAGTGATCCGGCAGGTGCTCAGAACTTCAACCAAAACCGAGCTCCTTATGCACCCAAGCCTCAAGGCCCTTCCACCGAGGATATGCTGAAGTCCTTGGCCCAACATTTCACCACTCATGTCCAAACCTCTGAATCTGGCATGAGGGATCTTAGGAACCAAGTCGGGCAATTGGCGGAATCGGTAACTAGGCTTGAACAGCGTATCTCGTCATCCTTGCCTTCTCAAACGGTGGTGAATCCAAGAGCGAATGTAAGTGCTATTCATTTGCGTAGTGGAAAGGTTCTTGAGGGCAATTTGGAAGATGAGGAGAGGGTGGAAGGCCGAGCGAGTCCCGAAGTCCAAGCTGAGTTGGACAGGAATGCCGCAGAACAGAAATCGCGGTCGAGAATTGAGAATCGCGGGCGCGATTTGCGTTCTGGAGGAGATGTTGAAAATCGCGGTCGAGATTTCTGTTCTGAAAATCTCGGTCGAGATGTTGAAAATCGCGGTCGAGATTTCTGTTCTGGAAGTCAATCTCGACCTGTTGGTGACATTCTCGACCGAGATCTGCATGGAGGGGGTCCTAAGCCTAAAACCACACATCCAAGGCCCGAGAAGGAGTACGAGGATAGAGGGGACTTTGCTTTGAGGCAAGAGAACTATGTGCGCCCCAATTTCCCTCCCTTATACTCCGAGAAGCCTCCCGCTCCCTTCCCGGAAGCTCTCAAGGACACAAGAAGGCCCGCCAACGATCAAGAGATCTTTGAGACGTTTAGCAAGTGCGAGGTAAACATCCCTTTACTAAAACTTGTTCAAAGTATTCCTAGGTACGCCAAGTTCTTGAAGGAGCTTTGCACCATGAAGAGGAACCAAAAGTTGAAGGGCAAGAAGAAGGTGCAAGTGAGCGAGAGAGTCTCCTCGATCCTTCAACACCGGATACCGGTGAAGTGTGAGGATCCAGGTATATTTACTATCCCTATAGTGATTGGAGACCCTAGATATGATAAGGCTATGCTTGATTTGGGTGCTTCCATCAATGTTTTGCCTACATCAATTTATGAATCACTAGGACTAGGACCTTTGCTTAAAACTGACATTGATATAAGACTTGCCGATGGTTCTTGTGTGTATCCTAGGGGAGTAGTAGAGGATGTCTTGGTGAAAGTGGATAAGTTGATATTCCCCGCTGATTTCTTTGTCTTAGATATAAGTGATAATGTTGCGGCCTCTATTATGTTAGGTAGGCCATTCATGAAAACTTCTAGGACTAAGATTGATGTTTTTGGTGGAACATTAACTATGGAGTTTGACGGTGATCTAATAGAACATAATATCCATGACGTCGACTCTTTTCACTTACCTTCTGTTTGTTTGATTGATATTGCTTCACCTCCTATGAAGGAGACTCTTGATGTCAACGTTGTTGATAAGGTGGTTGAACCTCCCGATTTGTGCTCGGATTCCACGACCACTCTCTCCACTACTGTTTTGGGCAATCGCCCCACTCTTCTTACGTCTCAGGTCGAGATACCTGCTAGTTCTTTTGTGCAGGTTGTACCGAAAGAACCCAAACGCTCCCCACCTGACTCTAAGTATGGGGGAGGTAAAAAGAAGAAGAAGACGTGCAAGAAGGTGTGGAGAGTGACGAAGGCAAATGGTCTAAGGTTCAAACCTTTCCATGAGTGGTTCAAGAATGAGATCATGAAGGCCGAGGTTCCGAGGGGACCTATAGAGTACGGGTGAGATGATAGACGTCGTGCCACGACGGTAACTAAGGCGCTGACCGGGAGGCAACCCGAGGTAGTTTTCTAGTCTTTTGTTTTTTCTTTCAAAAAAAAAAAAAAAAAAAAAAAAAAAGAAATTGTGCTTTTGATATTCTATCACCTCCATTTCACCTTCACTCCACCATTCCGCTTCTTTCATCCATACCTAAACGTCGTCGCCTCCCCGAGTAATATCGATCTAGCGCCGACGACGTCACCTCATCCTCTACCTCCATGTCACTCGGATCGTTGCTCATTGCAATCCCGAGTGTCACACATTCGATTCCCCATTCCGTTTCATGGTTACTTTTCCCGGTCTACCACATTGCCGGTTCACTACCATTCCACCTATCACTAGATGACCCGGTTCGTCCCCACCATTAGAGGTCCTCCGCTACACATTGAGGACAATGTTTCGTTCAAGTATGGGGGAGGTTGTCGGTTCTTCTAGTGGTTGTGAGTCTTTTCTTCCTTGGCTCTATCATGATTGTTCTGTCTTGGAAGGGAGATTAGACTATCTATCTATCTATCTTGTTTATCTCATTTGAAAAAAAAAAAAAAAAAAAAAAAAAAAGAAAAAAAGAAAGAATTGATGTCTTGAGAAGGGAGGTGAAAACCCGAAAGGGCGCCGAACTTAATGTGTTGTGATTTGTTTGACTTCATTGTTGAATGATTTGCACTTTTATGGCGTTGGAGACATAAGAAGGGAGTAGAAGGATTGTCTCGGGTTTTAGGATTCACCATGGAGGGATAAGGAGTTAGATATCTTGCTTCTTTTTCTCTCATTGATCTTTATTTGCATACCCATGATCATTTTACTATCTCTTTCTTTGATTTGAGATTTGTTTTGGTACATCTTTGGCGGTTGTGATAGCTCTAGGGTTAGGTTCTTTTCTTGGAGTTTGATGCATATTGTTGGGGTTGTACTATGCAGATTTCTTGTTTTAGGATTGGTGGTTGATGTGTTGATTGGATATTATGTAGTGGTTTAGGACATCAAAAGAAGAGGAGGAATAAGAAGTGTGTTAAGCGAGTGGGTGACTCGGTTTTATTTTTCTATTATTGCCCATGATTTTTCCCTTAGCCTTAGAGGAGATTAGGAGTCCACTTGTGCTTATTGCACGTCACTTGGTTCGATATTGGTTACTATTTTGGAGTGGCGTCATATGAAGTGGTGATATAAGGAGGGAATTGGGTAGGTCACCTCGGAGTGATAAGAAGCTAGCCAGGAGCTAGGATTAGAGTTACTTGCTTACACACGGAGTTTGGAGTATAGTCGCTAGCAAGCTTTCCCATGCTTTTGTGACCTTTGTGCTCATTGGAGGAGTTAGCATCACTTTGCTTTCTCGGGGACGAGCAAGGTTTAAGTATGGGGGAGTTTGATAGGAGCATGTTATATGGTGATAACTAGCGACTATTAGCATAGGATTAGAGGAGTTTAGGTGCTTGTCGAGTGTATTTCCGGAATCCGGTTGGAGTTGTTATTATGGATTTGCGGGAAGCTCGAAAGCGATTTTGGTGGTGGAGTTAGGAGATTCCGCTTGTATCCTTCATTGGTACTTGCGGGATGGAGCTTAGGAGGAGTACACACCACACTTGCACCAGAGGAGTGGTCGAGAGGCGAAGCCGAGCTGCCTCGAGACCAGAAGAAGACGGAGAGAAGAAGCTGCAGACAAGAAATCGCGGTCGAGATCCCAAAATCTCGGTCGAGATTTTGCCATTTTCCAGCATCGAGATTCTGTTGATTCCACGTCATTCCACGTCAGCATGTGCAAATCGCGGTCGAGATTTACAACATCTCGGTCGAGATTTCTACCCAGAATCAGCATTGAATTGATGGCATTGGATGCTAGACCTTCCTCTCTCCATTTGATTTGTAACTCCGAAATTTGTTATGTCTATCTTTAATTTGCTGCATTAAGACTTGGTTTTTATTTATTTTTCTTGGTTTTTCTAGGGAGAAAATATATAAACTCTTCTCCTTCTCCCTAGAATCTTTATCTTGGTTTTTAGTAAGAAAACTCCATTGTTGAGAGCTTCCATGACTATGTGTAACTAAATCTCTATTGTTCACTTTGAGGTTTGAAGCCTTCTTTCATTGGAGGATTGTGAGTTTCCTACATCTTATATTCTATTTCAATTGTGGTTTTATTTTATAATCTCTTGTGCCTCAATTTGCTATTGAGAGATATTGATTTTATCTAGGTGCGCAACTAGGTTTGATTTCTATCTTTCATATTGCTAGACTTGATAATTCTTGTTGAAGAGTCTTGTCTTTTGGTAGCAATCCTTATTTACATGAACTTGTTGTGAGTGTTTATAGGGTAGAGATTATAAACTTGTGTCAAGTATCGGCTTGTCGCCAATGGTATTGCACAAGCCTACATATCTTTGCGCTCAATGCTATTTGGTTATTGAATCTTAGTTGTTCTAGGGTTATAATCAAATAAGGGTTTCTAGGACTTGTTGGACTAGTTACTTTATATGAACAAAGAGTAGGATAAACCAATTGAATGTGTATGAATATATGGTGTTAGGTTTCCATGATCAATTCTCCTTGCATGATTGATGTGCTAATAACCGAGAAGTGAACTTCTTTCCATCAAACTACTTAATCTCAACAATTGCGTGTTTGTTTACTTCCTTGATCTCAATTACTACAAACCCCCCCCCCCCAATTTGGTTACTTGTTAGGAACAAAATTGTGATTTAAACTGTATTTCGACTCTCTTGGGATTCGACCCTTGCTTCCCACTATACTAGTGGATTTGAGTTAGGTATTCTTTGATAGGCATCACGACAATCGCCTCATCAGCCGTCGATCTAGGAAGACTCACTTGACTCGAATTAACCCAAGGAATCCACCTAGGGTTCTTTCAAGGTTTGGAGGTCGAACTATGAATAAACGCAGATCGAGATCACAGGATAATATCAAACCAAGCGTAACCTCTTGCAATTCAATATAATCCAAACTACAGCTAAAAGACGTCAAAAACAACGTCAAAACGAAAAACACAATCTCAATTCTCAATTTGTCTAATCTGAGCAACAAGCTCTAAAAACCAACTTAAATAGTAAAATGTCTCAAGGGTAAAATAGTAAAGTCTTCTTAGCCTTCTTCTTCTTGGACTTCCTTCCTGCTAAGCCCAAAAGGGCTATTCTTCTCTTCTTGGACGGTCGGCCCACCTGGCTGCCAATCTTGTGTTGTTCCTTCTTCTTCAGTGATATCAGTGATACGAGCTGACGTAGTCCTGCGTACATCATCCTCCCCCTCTAGAAAAGGATTCGTCCTCGAATCTGCAATAGTAACTGAAACAAACACAAAATATCCTGTGTCTTCGAAAACACCCCAGTACTTGATGCTAAGTGGTAGGTCTGCAAGGTCCAGCTGACGGCTCGAGTGCACGAGCAATAACTGTAACGGGTTGCGGTTCTTCAGCTTCACCACATCTCTAGCTGGAACACTCGTGAGGATAGACCTGGCAATCGGGTCGGGTCGGACGGGTTCGGGTTAGAGTGCTTCCGGGTCTGGTATTTTTCGGGTCGGGTCATTTCGGGTCTAAAATTATCGGGTCAAAACAGGTCGGGTTGTTACGGGTTTATGTGCGGGTCAGGTCCGGGTCTAAAATTATCGGGTCAAAACATGTCGGGTTGTTACGGGTTTATAGGCGGGTCGGGTCGGGTTCGGGTCTAAAATTACCGGGTCCAAACAGGTCGGGTTGGTACGGGTTTATAGGCGGGTCGGGTCGGGTTCGGGCCTGGGTCTAAGATTACCGGATCAAACATGTCGGGTTGTTACGGGTTTATAGTTGGGTCGTGTCGGGTTCGGGTCTAAAATTGCTAAGTCAATCAAGGTTTGTTACGGATTTATTATTAGATCGAGTTGCTTTGAGCAAAAACTTACTGAGACAAAAAAAGTTTAGTCGTTATGAAATTTTCATGTTAAATTTGGATAATCTTGATTGCAAATTTTAAGGTACGCTTCGATAGCGACACAATTACCTTCTTTTCGTTTATTTGCATAACTTGGGCATAGTAACTTATTGGTACTTTATATGCCTAATAAGACTAAGTTGTAATTTTTTCAACAATAATCAACATCGATGTATTAGACCATACATATTGCGACAAGTTAGAGAGTTATCACTAGTTGGTTTTTACAAAGGATGTGTTATTTGAAAAGTTAGAAGTTGTGATTGTAAGTTACCCACATGGTAAAATATCTCTAATAGGCATTGAAACCAAGTTTCATTCTATTCTGACATCGTTTGGATGCCGATTTTCCAAATTGGGCCGTAAGCCTATTTAAGGCATTTTTAAAGCCTTTCAGCGTTTACACATAGTTTCGAGTCTCGTTTAGTGTGAACGAGACCTTATTGTTACTTTATATGCCTAATAAGACTACGTTGCATAATATTTTCAAACATAGTAATACATCGATGTTGTTGACCATACATATTGCAACAAGTTACAGAGTGATGACTAGTTCGATGTTTAGAAAGGAGGTGTTACATGAAAATGTAAAAGTTTTTATTAGAGTTACTCACATAGTCAAATATCTCTAATAGGCAGTGTTCTATAAAGTGTTGTACGAGAGAGGTACGGTGAAAGAGAGTCCAGCGTATCGACGGTTGGACGGCCTTCTAGACGGCTTTGATACGGTTTAAATTAAAATGACTTATTTTCTATTTTTTCTATGCTTGTTTTATTACTTAAACTACATAGATATTTTATAATTCATTATATAATTTTAAAAATTATATGAATTTATAATACCTATGTAAAAACTAAAATTCATTCTAATTCATATAATTTAAATATATAAAATTCATTTTCACATGTTATATATGTACTTGTGCAACATCTTCTAGCTCTTATCTTCATTTGTAGTACAAGTGTAGCAATTCATATAATTTAAATATATAATTTTTTGGGAAATTATCAATTATTGTCATTTTGTTTGGTAAAATTTATAATTTTCCGCTTCTTTATTACTCCTTCCGTTAATAATAACTTGTTCCTGAAATCCAAATTATTTGTTAAATAATTATACTGATTTGCCTCTAAAGCTATGTGGATTTTCCCTGAGATTCTCCTTGATTTCATCTAAAGCATTACCCTAAACAGAACTAATCCACCGATTACAAAAAATTGAGCGATTAGTGAAATTTGATTTTGATATGTCGGCACTCCAATTTCATATCAAAGTAGGAGTACATACGTAATTTCATTTTGATATGCCGACACTTCAATTTTATTTTGGCTCCAAGTGAAATTTGATTTTGATAAGAAATTTAAATTTGTGGAAGTTGGCGGTAACTGCAAATTCAAGAGGGAAACCAAAATTGAAGGAAGTTGAAGGACATGAGATGGACACAGAAGGATAAAGGAAGGAAAATATTCTCCAAACGGAAAAGAAAAATCTTCTCAAAAAGGAAAATAGAAGGATGGAAAATAAATAATCATAAATTATCTCTTAAAAATATGTAAGTGAGTATGTCATTTTTAAAAATTCAAAGAGTATAATTGTCTAAAAATTCTATAAATAAATTCTCCCTAAAATTGCTCCAGGGACAAGTAAATATTAACGGAGGGACTACTTTTTTTTGGCCAAATTTTCGGGTCAAAACGGGTTGGGGCGGGTCAACCCATTTTTGACCCAAAAAAATCGGGTCAATCGGGTTTGACAGAAAATGGGTCACGGGTTTAATTTGACGGGTTATGACCCAGAAAAATCGGGTTGAGTCGGGTCGGGTTAATTTTTGTCGGGTCTACGTGAGGATAATCTTTGAAAACTTTCCCAAGACGTCACAAAAATAGAGACCAACCATCCGACGAAGAGCAAGCAGAGACGACAATGTGATACCAAGTAAGGGAGTGTGTGTAGGTACCTCTGGGGAAAGGGGAGACGCATGAAAAAAGTCATGAGGTAGAGGGAACTTACGTTGGGGCTGCTCAAGACAACGTACCAGATTGACGCCTGCACCCTCCAATATCTTACTCATCATGAGGGACACAGAAACGTCTTTCTTGCTCATAGGGGACAGACGATAACGACCCCCATAGTGAAAAACATTGTACTGATTGTGGTGACCATCATGCAAAACATATCGATCAAATTGCCATGGACGACCCAATATCACCGTAATATCATCAATAGGCAAGATGACACACCGAATTCTGTCAGAATATCCATCTAGACGGATATCAAACTCGGCTCCCTCACTCATATCTAAATTGAATTTATGACAAATCCAACCTGCTGATATGGTCTCCATCAAGTGGTAAGTAGGGATAAACAACTTATCAACAACAACTCTGCTCACTATATTACGCTCACATCCACCGTCGATAATAGCAAGAAAAGGAGACGGATGCTTACCAATGAAGATCTCGTGGTAAAAGGCAAGAGTATGCTGTGTCAGATCAATTGGTGGGACGTTGACTCGCTGATCAATTCTCTCCATCTCCCACTCCATGATCTCTCCCATCAGTTCTAGGTGATCTCCATTATCTCCCATGCCCTCTTGTTGATCCCTACTGATAGCAGTGTCCTCTAGGGAATCCTCTTCCATGGAGTCGCCAGTAAAATCCAGGGATCCTTCAAACGGGACAGTCATACAAAGGAAAGACTCACCTTTCACATCATTGGCTGCAAAACGGACCTCTTCTACTTGCGTCTTCGGCTCTTCTTGAATTTCTTCTTCATCAGCTGACTCATACCCGCCGTTTTCGTTCAACAATACGATTCGTTGGTTAGGACAACTACGAGCCACATGTCCTTTACCACTGCACTTGTAACATGTGATATCTCTTGTCCTAGTTCCTTCCTTAGGCAGTTCATCCGACTTGGTGGCCGACTCTGCTGCCTGATCTGTCTGAATCGACGGGTGGCTGCCTGATGGCGGCGCTGACCAACTTCTGTTACCTCCCTGTTGTCGTCTCTTAGGCAGAGACTCAAAAACTTGTGCTGCATAGTGCATGACACTCTCAATAGCAGCTTCAGGGCCAAAATACTGATTCCGAACAACAGATCTGACATCATCATTCAATCCATTAATGAAATTTGATACGACATACCACTCAGGAAAAGTAACGTTGGATCTGGCAATAAGCTGCTTCAACTGATTGAAATATTCTGCTGGCGAAAGAGCTCCCTGTCTAAGTCGTTCTAGCTGCCCCTGAACGATATCAACATAGTTGCCCGGTATGAATCGTTTCTTCATTGCCTGTTTCAGCTCTTCCCAAGTCTCAATTGGATGTTCAAAACAGTTCGCTCTCTCAATCTGATCCGCTCTCCACCAAGTCAGGGCGAAGTCTGTAAAGTGAATAGTGGTCATAGCCACCCTAACGTGCTCTGGGTAATCACAAAACTCAAAAATCTGATCGGTTCGGGATTCCCAACTGATATAAGCTTCCACATCTGACGTACCTGAAAAACGATATATTTGCACCTTTGCCTGAGGGAGTGTTGTTGGCCGATCTTGCTGTTGGTCGAAGCCCTGGTGTGTCGGAACTCCCCGTCTCGGCTGAAGATAGCCAGGATTTTGGTGCCTGACTTGACCACGATAATCTCCTTTCGGATCTGCATGCTGATATTGTGCTCTCGGCTGCATCTGTCTGAATTCCGGCTGCCCGAACGTACGAGTACGCTGAATAGGGGTGTGGTCGATTACTTGCTCCACTTGGCTAGGGTATGGAGTCGACTGTCTTGGCTTAAACATTGGGCGGTCTCTTGCTGGATGCCCGTCAACATCGTTCAAAGGTTCATAAACTACAGCCCCATTCGAACCGCCTACCTGTTGCTTGCCCTGCCTGCGTTCGATTGCTTCCAAAACTGTAGCACTGATTCTTGCGGCTAGCTCTTGCTCCATCTCTTGGACTACGTCTCGCATTGTTGCTTTCATCTCAGAAGTAACCGAAGAAACCTGCTCGTTGTCTGATCCAACCATGGTTGCACAAAAAATTGAACGAAGAAGAGTGGAGAAGGGGGGGGGGGGGGGGTTCGGCCGGCTCTATGCTATGGTTGAGGCTCCTTCAAAATTTTGCTTGCTTCCCAAGGATAAAAATACTACAAGATAAGAGAGAGAAAAAGAAATAAAATCTAGAAGATCTTTTAAGGAAATAAAATCTAGAAGATCTTTTAAGGAAATAAATAAAACAAGAAAAGAAATTAAGAAAATAAAAAAAAATCTAATTTGGTAAAATAAGATCTTACCAACTTGGTAACAACTTATCTTCCAAGAAAATAATATCTTTTATTTCCCTAAAATAAAGGAAAATAAAACAAATAGCTAGATATGGTAACAAGAATATCTTCCCCTTTTTTTTTTGAATTTGGGAAAAGATTTGAAGAGGGAAGGGGGAGTGGCCCGCTCGGCCGGCCCAAAGGCCAGCCCACTTGGCACGGACGCGCGTGCCTTGGTGTGCGTGCTCCCGCCTTGCCAACTTGGCGTCTCTCCTCATATTCTTTTCCTGCGAGATTGTTAGCCCACTTGAAATAAAAGAGACAAAATTAGGTTAACGTTTTAATTTTCGTAGCCCTAGGCTCGAAATTTCTCACGCTTTCCCTTTTTAGAAAGTCTCTCTCGGTTTGGCTCGGGATGAGATTTTGGCTAAACAAACAGGATCTTCCAAGAGTCAAAATAAGGTTCGGTTGAGATTATTCTTAAAGAATTTCTTAACAAAAAATTTCGTAAGAAAAACGAAAAATGCAAGAATTAACTCGAAAATCTCTAGAGCCGCCCCCGGGCGGGAAAGCGCCGGGGCGGAGTTCGAAGCTACTAGCCCGACTCACTTGGCTTGACCCCTGGGACTTCTCAAGGCTACTAGCCCGGGTCCTGCTCAACCTTAAACAAACAAGGCTACTAGCCTAAAACGTTCTCGCCTTAGCCGGTTTTCTCTTCGGCTAGTCGGGATATTGAAAACTCGTTTTTTTTTTTAAAATGGCCGACTGGCCGTGGAGGGGTAGGGAGCGTGAAAACGCCTCCCGCTCGTATGCCCTTTTCAAAATTCGAATTTAAGACAAGATTTTTCTGATTTCCTTCCAAAAATAGTTGCAAAAAAAAATCTTAACAAAAAATCTTCAAACCTGATTCTTCCCTTGATTTATGGGTTGGTTAGGGTAAGAATGGATTAGGGTTTTGGGCTCACCCTGGCCGTCCACCGTCCCTAGGCTAAGATGCCGCTTGCTTCTCTCGGTTACACTCTCCTCTCCGGCGCTCGTCGCACTTTTGAGGAGGATTTGGCCGGAAAAAAAATTCTCACCCTCTCGACTTAAGGTAGATCTGAACAAAACGCACCCGAGTGAGTAAACTTCAAGCAAAGGGAATACGAAAACTAGAACGTTTTACCTCGTTTAGCTCTGATACCAAATGATGGCAGACGAATCTGCAGGATCGAATATGTGAGGCTGAAAACGTTCTCTTTGGGTAGAAGTTGGGGAAATCGTTGTTGAGGTGACTTCGAGAGATCGTTGTGGAAGACGATCGATCGAACCTTGGCCTTTGACAAGTGTTATCTACCTTGACTCCTTCGTCGATCTAGGTAGACTAGCTTGGCTTGGACACGATAGGCAAGTGACGTCTTCCTTGACTCGGTCGTCGATCTAGGAAGACTCACTTGACTCGAATTAACCCAAGGAATCCACCTAGGGTTCTTTCAAGGTTTGGAGGTCGAACTATGAATAAACGCAGATCGAGCTCACAGGATAATATCAAACCAAGCGTAACCTCTTGCAATTCAATATAATCCAAACTACAGCTACAAGACGTCAAAAACAACGTCAAAACGAAAAACACAATCTCAATTCTCAATTTGTCTAATCTGAGCAACAAGCTCTAAAAACCAACTTAAATAGTAAAATGTCTCAAGGGTAAAATAGTAAAGTCTCCTTAGCCTTCTTCTTCTTGGGCTTCCTTCCTGCTAAGCCCAAAAGGGCTCTTCTTCTCTTCTTGGACGGTCGGCCCACCTGGCTGCCAATCTTGTGTTGTTCCTTCTTCTTCAGTGATATCAGTGATACGAGCTGACGTAGTCCTGCGTACATCAGAGAGAGAGACTTACCTTCTGTAGAACACGCTTGCCTGTTGTAGTTGTTCAATCGAAGCTCAAACCTCCAGAAATGGCCTCGCCTTGCCTTCTCTCTCCGGAATTCGCGATCGTCTTCTCTTCTCCCTCAATGGACCTCCCTTCTCTCTCCAGAAATCGCCATCGATCGACTTTGTTAGATAAACCCTAATTCCTAACTCTTCCCTTTGCAATCCAAACCCAGATTCGCGATCGTCTTCTCCCTCAATTGCAACCCTCAATCTCTGGCTTCTGAAACCCTAAATCGCCATCTTCACCGCTCTTCCCTTTCTCACCCAAATTACCCAGAGAAACACAACTACCTATCTCCCTTATATATCTCGACGAGATCCAACTCAATCACCAAGAACTCGGATGAAACCCTAAATCCCAAAATCGCATTGAGAGGCGCCGCTTCTGGTAAATCATAAACGAGTAAAAATGAAATTAGGTTAAAACTTTCTATCGTCAATATCTCGCGATATATTGAAACCGGGTTGGGAATGGATTGGTCAAATCCGGTTATTTGGTTAAAAACAAGGGGTATAATGGTCATTTCACAGTCTTAAACGACAAAGTTAACGGGAACTGTCAAAGGGTGGTGAATTGTAAGAAAATGAAACAATTTGGGTGGTTTGGAATAAATACGTTAATAGCGGGTGGTTACCTGCAAATTCCGACAAATAGCGGGTGGTTTCCTGCAAAAACCCCTACCTTTTTTTATACAGAACATGTCCGTTGTTGGCCTTGTACAGGACTTCGTCAATAATTATCTGGCTTCACAAGCCCCAACCTTGTATCCCCACAGATGCCCAAATATTATTGTCAATGCTCGATCACTTCAACAAATCATTGACTTGGAGCAAGATGAGTTGGTTGAAGCTCCTGTCCCATCACCCGACAACATATCAGAGTCATCTGATTCTTCAACGAATCCTTTACACGCATTGTTGGAGGTTGCAACCCTCCAACAAAGTGGGGGGGGGGGGGGGTCACTGTGTAATTTGTTTAATTCGATTTGGGTTAGGTTTAGGCATGGAACTTTCGATATTGCCTTGTAGACATGTATTTCATTCCGATTGTATTCGGACCTGGTTACATTATGAAACTATATGTCCCACGTGCCGAAGAGAGTACGCAGATGGCGTTTAAGATTATCTAGATTTGAGTTTAGTGTACATAGTGTTGTTTAAATGTAACGTTTAGTAGATGAATTTCTTTAATGTGATTATGTTTTGTTGCAGCAATGTATACAAATGTATAATTAATTACATTTAAGTTATGAATTCTTTTTATGCATCCAGGGGTATTGTTTGTAGCGAAATTATCAACGAGATGATAACTAAGCAATTGTAGGGCAAAGATCAAATAATACGGTATAATCCCAACACTCAAGAACGATATGGAAAATTAGGGTTGAAACTTGAACTTGTGTATTGCTCGGATGGTGGCTAATGATTACAAGACATGCGTTAACCCCTATTTATAGGTTAACCCTAATTTTATCTTTAAGGAAACGAGATCTTATCTTTTCCTTCTATCCTATGACGATATAAAATTAAGGTAAAAGATATTCTCTCTAATATCTTTCACCAATTACAACAATATCATAAAGAAATAAGACTATTGTTCATTCGGCCGACTTTATCATCAACGCAAACGGGACCTTCACTCCATCTCCTCACGTCGACATGGTCAGCCTACGCGTAGCTTAGAATGCGTTCCTTACTCGTCGTATTTTTAGGCACAAACAGGTATAACTACAGAATAACAACATTGTTCCAAATTTCACATATACACATGCGTATAATAATTTACACTAAACAGTTGTTTTGGTCTTGATGTTTCCGCAAGGGTTTTGTTGAATCTGATTCCATTCTCTCGTGATCTATCGTTGACTCATCCAAACTTTAACCTACTTCAAAGTTGTCCCAGATTTTTTCAAGAATCTTGCTTAGAGATACTCATATTTTCCTCGTGCCTTTGAAATTATGTATTTTTGCTAAATTTTCAAACAAATTATATTTTAAATATTTTGTGAACTTTTTAGACAGATGATTTCATAAAACATACAATTTAAGTCTCCGTGCCTTTTAAAGGCACGAGAACGAACACTAGTTTAAAATCAAATATTGTGAATACTGCGGTGTTGCTTAAATTGACAGCTTATAACATTTTGTTGGTTAGTGTTTCATAATAACGAATTTCACAAAAATCAGAGCAAATACTTATTTATCTTTTTCCCTAGTAAGTTGACTCACCAAAAAGGACAAGAAGATTAAGAAGATGGCGTCAATAAGGGTGAACATTTCAGATTCGCCACTTTAGTCCCATTGATAGTGTGTATATTCTCCATTACGGTTGTTGAGACTGTTCTCGTATCCAAAGCCTACTAATTTCTACCCCTTAAATCAATGGAGTTTGCAAGGGAGACAAAATAGGATCGAGGTTGAAGAAAAAAATTATCTAGCGTTGCAGCGGGAACGGATGAGTGGACGGTTGAGGCGGTAGCGTCTAGTCGGAGTATCCGGTGATCGATTTTTGTGAAATTTGGAGGTTGCATGCAGGAGGAAGAAAGCCGGCTATAAGGTTGAAGAAGAGAGGAAATGAAATTGGGGATTTCATTACGTTGATTATCGATTATAAGAGGGAATTTGGTTTATAAGGGAATAAATATTTGGGCTTTAAATTAGGACCTTATATTTGGGCCTCCTACAACCCGTGTACTTAACCGTAATAATTTATACGGGCGTGTACTTAACTGTAATTACCAAAACAATGAAAATATAGATTGATGCCGTTAAATAATACACACCCGTATACACACTGCTTTTTGATCGAGTTCGTAAATTATTGCCATAAATGTAAACACACGTGTATATGTTATGAAAAAAACGTTGAAACGCAAATTATTAATTTAAGATATTAAACCAACACATACATACATTACATAATATTGAAAGTAAACATAAAGGACATAGAATATTAGAAACTTAAAACACAAAATGTCAAAGTAAACACAACAAACAAAAAATTATAACTAAAACTTAAACATTAACCACGTCAAACTAATCTATGTTGATAATATTACTATTTGGACGAACAAAAACACCATCGATCCAATCATAGTGGCGACGAAGAAGATATACAGGAACTATTTCATTTGGATAGTTAAATGTTGAAAAGTTCACCTCGTGTAAATCGTGGTCTCTGTGCCCAATAATGGTACCGTACCACCATGCATCTCTAGTATAGAGATCGACATGGACTTCTACTCGATAAAAACTACGGCCATCATCAGGAGGAGTAGGACGTAAATTTCCAATTGGATAAACATTTATGAGAGGTCTCGTTCCATGACTGTTCAGTAGATTAGAGAATCTAACTTGGAAAAATGACTGTGTCGTTCCTACGGTACCGATAATTTCCGCCGCATGATACGATCCCATAAGGCCTTGTTCGGTTAAGATCATTTCGACACCTTGGCCAATAGTGTAATTTGACATGGTTCTAACATAGAAAGATGCGGAAATAGAAACAACACAATTAATACATGTATATAGTATAGATGAAAAAACAAAATAATGAACGTAAGATATAATTGAAAAGTCATTGAACTTTCATATCCACAAATAAATACATTGTAATCTAACCTTAACTTATTTGTCGTAGAATGTAGAGAATAGGTAGGTATAAGAGAGAATGTGGTTACTCAAGTACTCCCTCTGTCCCATAATATAAGGGATATTTGCTTTTGACACATTTGTCGAGACGCGTTTTGTAACGTTAATATCTCTAAATATACGATGACAAAAATTATAATTTTTATATATTGTCAAAGTACTCTTTGAGACGAATCAAACAAGATCTCACATGCCTATATTTGTTCCTACACATTGGAAGAAAACAAGAAGATTCTCTTAACTAGTGAATAGTGTCACAAAACCAAATGTACCTTATATTTTGGGACGGAGGGAGTACATATTTTGAAGGCTATTATAGATGGTACTCCCTAATTGTCACTATCTCCCTACCAAATAAAAGATGAAAAAGAAATTTAAGAAATTGATTTATTGGTTTTACCGGGAAAAAAATGGGTTTATTGGTGTATCTTGGTCAGGCATGGACAAAAACCTGTAGGGCTACATCATAGGCAACGGCTACACCTTGTGAATTGAAATTCATAAAATTCTGCAAAATATGGACAAAAACCTCATGAGGGTATTTACCCTTTCATTTCTATTGGTTGAATGTCTTTTTTATTATAAACCCTACCCCTTTACAAAAAGGTGAACCCTCCACTATAAAATAGATGACCAATTAAATATAATACACCTCATGAGGGTATATACCCACTAGGTAACTCCGTCATTTCCCACAAAAACCGGCAAGTCACGAGATTTGTGTATGCAAATTTGAATGGTTTGACCAATTTTTCAAGTGTAAATAATTTCAAGTGTAAATAATTGATTTATAGAAAAAATATCAAGTTAGTGCTACATGTGATTATATAATAAAAAATATACATAGACTTAGTTAGTGCTACATGTGATTATATAAGAAAAAAATATACATCGACTTTGAGTAGGTAGTGGTTGCACTAAGCTTTGAACTTAGGATTAAACAAACTGTACAAATAGGAGATTGACTCGTAGACTCAAACAACCAACTATACATAATCAAACTATTCTTATATGAACTCTTGACATGGTTGAGAAAAAACTTAAAAGAACAATTATAAGTATGAAATAAAGAAACCAATAAAAGACTTAATCATAATCATCTTCAGGGATTTTCCAGCTTCACACGCGATCTCTTGCCCGTAGTAGTAAGTGTTCCAACATATAATTCTGAATCACTTGTCAATCCCCTAACATCACGAGCATTTTTACGATCTGGCGCAATAACCGAATTCTCGTACTCATATGTCAAATGGGGATCAGAAGTCATTTTCATGATAGTGTAAGCGGAGCCTTCACCAGATAGATCTAGATTAAAAGATGACACCTTCACTCTAAACAAATATTGTATCTTTTAGAGAGAATGCCATTGAAATCTTTTGGAAATACACTGTGATCTCCTCCCTTCAATAAAACAATTAGGTACAGAAAAGTAAACAAACGTAACTCGATTTAGTAATACACCGTAATAGTTACGTGTAATAAGAATATATATTAAATATATAAGTAACAAACCTTGCAGACTTCAGAGTACAATGTGATTGCTGATTTTGATATGAGTTGTGATGCTTCAGAGTACAATGCGATTGCTGATTTTGATATGAGCTGTGATGCCACATCATCAAAAAGTTTCAACCTTACAGTCCCACTATTATCTGTCACCTTAATGCACACAACAAATCTAAAAAAAAGACTACAGTAGATATACTGAAAAATATTTTAATTGAAAAAAAGATAATAAAATATGTTAGGTATAAATCACATAGCAAAGTCCGAGAAAAATATACGAACTTCAACAATTGTGGTAACTTACTCAAACTACGTTGCTATAATTTATTATATTAATATTCATAAAATACTAAATACTACAGTAAATGTCTATTTTTATGAAAAACTATTAATTAGAAGAAACTGTTAACTTCTAATCTTAAATTTATAAACCAAAAACAACAAAATTGCCTTTTCAATTATATATTTTCTAAATTGGAAGAGGAATATTTTGTAACGTTCATAAAACTCTTATTATGTGTCATGTTGTTATTGAAATTTCTTAATTTTCAATGGAAAAAGTCGTGGATCTACATTTTTGTCATTTGGTAAAAGTTGAAAATATTTTTATTGGTTTTTCCTAAACAATTAAAGTTGAAGCTTATATTTTCCCTGTGTCGTGTATGCATTTAGTATGTTTATGTACATTACTATTTAATTTTTCAAATTATATTTAATCCTTTTAAAGATATAACAAAATAGTAATGTCTCGTATGTTGAACTTCAACATACGAGACATTACTATACCTAATAATTCATATTTTTAAAGTAATAAATTTTTATTTATTAAAATTTATCTGACCGTGCGAAGAAGGGTAGAAAATAAAAGATTAGAAAATGGAAGATGAATTGCTCGTTCACTAATAAAGTTTTTCAACAGCTAAATCTCATTAGTAACCACAATTTTTCTTTCCAACTATCCAATGACTTTGAGGATTCTTTCGGTTCTATTTGCTCTGAAAATGACAATGTTGAACTAGGTTTCTTTACCTGGTGGACATTGTGGAACTTTAGAAACTCTATTCTTATTCGTACTACTCAGAATATTACTTCAACTTCCCCTCTTGATTTAGCTAAATCAGCTTTGTTCCACTGTCTTGAATGGAAAAATGCCAACCCAACTATCACTAATAGAAGATCTCTTAGATGGAACAAACCACCCAGGAATACCTATAAAATTAATTGTGATGGTTCGAAAAGAGTCGATGCTAGTTCTTTTGTTGGTTTTATTATTCGTAATGATGCAGACCTTTTTTTTTATGTTGAGAAGTCAAAGATTCCTTCATCCTCTGTTATTATTACTGAAGTTGTTGCTGTTCTAGAAGCCATTAGGGCTGCTATTCGCCTCAATATTAAAAATGTCATTATTGAGAGTGATAATCTCACTGTTATTAGGAGCCTTTTATAACACATTATTCCTCCTTGAGAGATTAGGTCCATTATTATGGATGCTAATTCTCTTATTTCTTATTTTGATTCTTGTAGTTTGAGAGAATTGCAGAAAACCACCCCTTAAATATGACACTTGACCTACAACCACCCTTTATACAAGTAATTACTTACAACCACCATTTAAATGTATTCCGTTAGCACTGAACCACCCTTTTTCTGTTCAGTCCATTTTCACTGTTATATCATAGTATAAGATTACAATTATACCCTTTTTCTGTCTTTAATCTGAGTTTTTTTCATTTTTTTTTTCATTTTTTTATTAATTGAAAAGTGGATTGTCCAAACAGTAAAACTCAAATCTTAGAATTCGGGAGCATGTACGTGGTTCCCTCATCCTCTTTAGATTGAATTTTCGTCCTACCCCTTCAATAAAAATTGCTTAAATTTCTACTACCTATGGTGGGATACAAAGGTATTGAGAAGGAGATTGTAAGAACAATTTTGAATTTTCCCCAAAAATTTCAGATCTGGATTTTTATTCCCAGATTTGATTTTATATTTGCAGAGGCGGAGCCAGGGGTGCCTGAGGGGGCCATTGCCCTTGGTTTCCGTCTGTAGTTATATAATATATTAGGCATGAGAAATACAAAATTAAGCTAGCGCAGTGGTAAGCATCAAGGACATGGTAGCGAGTTCATCCGAGGAATTCTCTATAGAAGACCTTCGATCAACTATCACTAGGTGGAACAACATTTCATCAAGACACGACATTACGACACTTCAAAGATTCCTTCTCTCTCGGGATGCAAGAATCTCCCCGATGAAGTTATTCTTTAAGATCATTTGCGAAGATGATTTAGACTTTATGTGTGTTTAGAAAAGAGCTTTCTTTTTTGTTTGTTTAAAAAGAAAAAAAGAAAATGGAAGATGAAAAAGGGTGAGGATCCAAACCGAAGATCCTACATCTCCTAGTCGTCAGTCCCACCGACGCAAAATCAAAAACGCGTCATTTGCATCGCATCTGCCTCAATCCCCATCGCACTTCCCCTTGCCTGAATTTCCCGCTCCCAATTCCCATTTCAGATACCACTTCTTTTCATATCCTTCTCTTTCCCAATTTCTCTCTTCCTTTCCTTATTTCTTTCAATTTCTGGTAAGTTACATCACAGATCACCTTCAATCATTTCTTCATCAACCATCATCCTTCTTCCGCTTATTTTAATAATCGCTAATTCGCTTTGATTTACGCTGTTTGTAGTCATTATTCTGATACTGCTACTGTTTCTCATTTTCTGGCTTATTTTTGTAACAATTTGTTTTCAGGGATGAGCTTGTTGGTTCCCAAGTTTAATTAGTTCTTTTGGAATGGATTCTTATAGCTATAGGCGGTATGGCTAGTGTTTATCAAAGAGGAGATATAAATATTCTGTCTTCAAAGCTTCTTGAGCAGACTGAGGGCAGTCTTCGTGCTGGACGCCGCGGAAAAAGGATTGGCCGGATCAGACTGCATAAGTTTTTAGTTGGATTACTCATAGTAGCCGCAACATTTTCAATATGTATGCTAGTCTTGGGTCTAACTATGCTTGTTCATGGTGAGAATAGTTCTCTTTCTGTCAATGTACTATATAATAAATTTACGGACTACTGCTATGTTAAGCTGCTATATGTTTATAAGCCGGACCAATGAAACAGTTTCCGCTGTCTTATTGTTTGTGGTTTATGATAAAATTGGGATATTTGGATCAATTTGGCACATATATTACCTGAATATTTACAAGGTTTTTTTGTGCACCTTACATAACTTTTGCTCTCTCTCAAGTATAATTTTGTTTTGCCCAGGTGACAAGGTCAGTGATTTATCATCTTTTACAGAAGTGAAAAGAAAACCCAATCAAACAGGAAGTTTAGGGAAGAGGAAGGCTCCTGAAGGTGTATTCATGTTATGTTTTACTGTTTTCAATTACCTTTACAAGTTTAATTTGGTTCTGGCATAAGTTGATCTCACTTTTGTAATTACTTTAGGGACCTCTTATATAGTTATATATCTGTACATTATAAGTTGATCTCACGTTTTCTGCTATACATCATAAGTTTATTCATGTGACGTAGCATTTTTGAAGTCCATTGACTCATTGAGTGTACAAATTAAAAATTTGTAGGTATTGAGGTTGTAGGTATTAAGGAGAGGAACAGATCATCTCTGACCGAAGTAAAAGGTGATCTATCATCTTTGACAGAAGTGAAAACTAAACCCTTCCAAATTGGGAGCCTTTGGAAGAGGAAGGCTCCAAAACGTGAGAAAGAGTGTTATTATATACTTTTTTCCAAGTTCCATTTACTGACTGCAGATTTAAGTTGATCTCATTTATTGCTTTTATCATTTTCTAGATCATCCATGTGATGTAGCATTTGCCAAGTCCGTCGACCATATCTTAGAACCAAGAGATTACTTGAATTTCACACAGTTCTCTCTGAACTATACTGTCACTGAGGGAAAACATTTGATAAAGAGTTCATATCAACCCAGATTTGGAGGACACCAGTCACTTGAAGAAAGGGAAGCATCTTTTTCTGCAAAAAATCAAACTATTCATTGTGGATTCGTTCAAGGGCCAGAAGGGAGTGGAAACACGGGATTTGATTTGGATGAGAAAGACAAATTATATATGAAGTCTTGTTTTATTGCAGTTTCCTCCTGCATTTTTGGGAGCTCTGACTTCTTACGGAGGCCGGCAAGCAAGCAGGTAGGTGGAATTATATCATGATGAGATTCTTCTAAAATGTAAATGAAGAATTAGAGACAGATTTATGTTGCTTGTTATTATTTGCTTTTCTCTAATCAAGAGTATTTTCTTGAATATGTTTATTTGTAACTGTGGATCAATCATATTCTTTTTTGTTTATAGCCAGCACATGCTAACATTCTTTCTTTCAATGAACTCGTACTGAATTCCTTACTTTTAACTGGTTTTCTAGCACTCTGCATTTTTAATTGATTGTCTAGCACTATAGAAAAAAATGATTGGTTTGATGTCTGAGCAAGTATTTTTCATTCTCTTTTCCTTACTTTCGGATTACTAATAAATAACAATTAAGTTGTGAACTTAATGATTCTTAAAATCCATAAGAGCTTTCTGAATGGAACTCAACGATTCTTAAAATCCATAAGAGCTTTCTGAATGGAGGCTAAATACCTTCCTAACCCAACCATATGAATCATATCAGTCTAAGAATTATGCACCTATATTTTGTTGTTACAGATCAGTGATTATTCCAAGAAAACAGTATGTTTTGTTATGTTCCTGGATGAACAAAGTTTGTCAAAAGTTTCATCTGAAGGACACGTTCCTGACAGTGAGGGATATATAGGTTTATGGAGAGTGGTTGTTGTGAAGAATTTCCCATACAAAGACATGAGGAAAACAGGGAAAGTGCCAAAGCTCCTAGCACACCGCCTGTTTCCTGCTTCTAGGTATTCTATATCATGTATTGCCTTTGTGATTTTATCAATTGTAGGTTTGACTGAGTCTGGAAAATAACATTTTTACTATTTCTTTTCAGGTATTCAATTTGGCTTGACAGCAAGTTGCGGCTGAATTCTGATCCATTGCTGTTACTAGAATACTTCTTGTGGAGAACTAGGTCAGAATATGCGATATCAAATCATTATGATCGCCATTGTGTTTGGGATGAGGTGCTCCAGAATAAGCGTCTTAACAAGTACAATCACACAGCCATTGACGAGCAATTCACATTGTACCAATCTGATGGTCTACGGAAGTTTGATTCCTCAGATCTCAATTCTCCTCTACCAAGTTGTGCGTGCCATTAGATATATATTGGAGATTATTTCCTTTTTTACTCTATATTCACATGTCACGATTATCTTTCATTTACTTACGTTGTCTTTGTTTTTTCTGTTTACCTTCCAGATGTTCCAGAAGGTTCATTTATAATCCGAGCCCACACACCAATGTCAAATCTATTCTCATGCCTCTGGTTTAATGAAGTGGATCGTTTCACATCACGAGATCAATTGAGCTTTGCTTATACTTACCTGAAATTGAGGAGAATGAATCCAGATAAACCTTTTCGCCTCAACATGTTCAAGGTGATCATTAATTGTAGTTTACTTACTCACACTATCCTACTTACGCCGAAATCTACCTATTGAACTAAGTGGTCTTTACAATGATAGGACTGTGAACGCAGAGCACTAGTGAAGTTATTTCATCATAGAGAAGTTCCTTCACCCCCTACAACCCCATGAACAATTGGAGGTTTAAGCAAATATTAGGTTGGTGAATCTCTAACTTTGGCTAAAATCATGCTCGCAACTTCTTTATCTTGTTCGTTAATCAACTTGGGGCTCGTTTGGTATTCACTTGACTTCCTTCGAACTTGACATTCTCAATGCTTGCTTTTCTCAGAGGTGCGTTTGTGCCTTATTGTGCATGTTGGTGTCCTTTTAAACAAGTTGTGATCAAAGTTTTTACACGATCTATTCTATCATGATTCCAGATATTAAACGACATTCTTTTTAATCAGGACCTTTTTCTGAAGATTAAGGTGGAAAGACTACTCTCAACTATGCAATGCAAACATCCGAAAATTGGGTCATTTCCATCATATTGCATGAAGCTTTCAAATTCCAATAGAGCTGTCATTTCTGAAATGATGTGTATAGCAGGAGAAATTTTTTCCCAAGTCATAGAGCATATTCATTTAGTCAGGCAGGGTATGTTGGATCTATTCTTAATTTCTTATTAATTATTGACTATAATCAATTTAGTCTTTCTGTTTTTTGTTTTATAGATTTTCAGAGTATATATGCACGGTTCTTATATACAGCCCGGTGCTTTATACAAACACCGCCGGGTCACTCGCGTTTTGCGAGGACATGTACACTCGCGTTATGCGAGATTAGCAAAAAATTAGGGTAATTTCATGCATGCTAATCTCGCGTTCTGCGAGTGTACGTGTCCTCGCAGAACGCGAGTGTACGTGCACTCGCAGAACGCGAGCTTTGCATGTCAGATAGACGTTGTTGTGCGCCATTAATACATGTCTTGTCCCCACCTAACTATAGTAACTACCCTCTTATTTTAAGTAATCCGTAACACCTATTAACCTTATCCTAACACCTCTTTTTATCATCTTTCACCCTCCATTAAAACTCATTTTCAAAACCTTCAAATTTCAAAACACTCTAAAAACACCTTAAATAATGGAAGATGAAGAGGAATTCAACAATGAAGGGAATGGAGATGGTGGTTCACCAAGTAACCATGCAAATGAGGTAATATTCTTACTTAATTTTTGAATTTTAATTTGTTTTGCACCATTAAGAGCTAAAATGAACTTATTATGTTGCAAAGCAACACAAGTTTATGATCTCTATTGGAAGGAGTGTATCATCTAAACCGGGGCAAAGTGGTAAGGTTCAAATCATTTGTGAGAAAGGGGGAAGCCATAGGCCTAAAGGTGTCGGTGTTAGATCAAACACAAAGAGCAAGAAAACGGGGTGTCTATTTCAGTTGAAGCTCATGGAGAACCGGGTTGAAGAGAATTGGAGATTAGTGGTTGTTTGTGGTTTGCATAACCATCCAATAGTTTGGTCGGGAATGCATTTGCCGGGAGGCCAACCCCTGATCAAAAGAAAAAGGTTCGTGAGATGGTACTTTCACATTGTTCTCCAAATCAGATTTACACTGAGATAAACAAGGATTCCGGATGTTGCACAAAGAAGAACCAAGTGTACAATTTGGTAAGACATATAAGGGAAGAGGAAATGAAAGGTAGAACCGTGGTTCAAGAATTCTTTCACCAATGCAAAGAGAGCAACTATTTCATGGAGTATAGGCCAAGTGCAAAGAATCCTTCGATAATAGGCGACTTGTTCTTTGTTAGCCCCGAATCAATGACACTCTTAAAGGCGTTTTAATATGTCCTTTTATTGGACTCGACTTATAACACGAACAAGTACGTATTTATCATTCTGTTTTATATGTTGTATTTTAAAATTCATGAAAAATTGAAGATCTTTGGTAAAAAACACTACTCGCAGAAAGCGAGGACACCCCACTTAGCGTTACGCGAGGAATGTCCTTGATTCAGTGTTGATGCATTTTCGAATGCAAAGATTCTGGAACAAGGTACGAACTCGCAGAACGCGAGATGTGGTGCACTCGCGTGACGCGAGAAAGAGCACTACATATGTTATTTCGCATCAATTTGAATGAGGAGCTTATCTTTCTGTATTTTGGTTTAAGGTACAATGTTCCCTTCCTGGAGATAGTCGGTTTAACTTCTATATGGAAGAATTTTGTTGTGTGCGGGGTATGGTTAGAGGCCGAGAGCGAGGAAAGTTTTTTGTGGGCGTTGCAGCAGCTGCAGACGATGTATTTGAGAATAGGAGCATCGCCTACTTGCTTCGTCACTGACCATGAGATGGCTCTTATGAATGCAACGAACATGTTATGGCCAAATGAAAAGTTTCTCTTATCTAGAAGACATGTAAGCAAGAACATAGAGGCAAGAGGCAAGATAGTTATGGACACACAAGCATTGGGGGTTCATATTTTTAATGATTATTATAGCTTGTTCGAACAAACCACTGAAGAAGGTTACAACGGTACTTTGAAGAAACTTGAGAAAGAATGGCGAGCTTATCCAACCGTATTGAACTACGTGAGAAAGAATTGACTAAACTGTTACAAAGAAAGACTTGTTTCAGCATGGACGGATAATGTCTTCACTCTCGGGAATAACACGACAAACAGGTATGTTCTCTAATTTATGTCTGCCTTCTATCTATGATAAAAGGACCTTCTGTAATACAAGAGCTCGCAGAACGCGAGCATTGGCACAACTCGCACAACTCAAGAGAAGTGTGCACAAACTGTTTTAGACATTGGGAGATTGAATACTCCTCTAAAAGAGCCGGCTATTTCAAAGCGCACCAGGGGTCGTCCAGTCGGAGCTCCTAACAAACAACCAAGGTCAACGCAAAGAAGACCGTCTGCATGAGAGCACACTAATGCTGAGATGGATGCTAGAGATTTGGAAGAAACACCCCCAAAGAAGCAAAAAAATGCTTCTAATTCTGAAACATTCAAGAAACCAAAGATTAAGGTGATTGACAAGTACAAGTCTTAGATACCTGCGTCAATGCGTACCCATGTGAATGGTTGGTTTGAGGTAAATGGAGATGGAAATTGTGGATTTAGAGCAATAGCTCATGAATTGCATGACAACCAACACTTATGGAGGGAAGTAAGAGATTTGATGATAGCTAAGGTCAAAGAGATTTGACACCTAGTTCAAGGAACTTGGATTGGACCTCCACAACAAGCAACTTTGGAGAGCGCTTTACACCAACTTACATGGGAAGGAATAGGAAGGGCTCCAGAAGATCAATGGCTAGCTACCCCGGAAATGGGATGCCTTGTGGCATCCACATTCAACATAGTGTTCGTAACGGTGGGAAAAAATGCTAACTACACTTACCTTCCTCTACAACGTCCTACTTGGTTAGAAGATGGCGACACACTTCCGACGTTCTGCTTATTCTATATTGAGAGTGAGAGACATTTTGTTCCGGTAAGTTTTTGGATCTTCTTATGAATTACTTTCTAATATGCAACTTCCTAACACCTAATATTTTCTTGTAGTTGCGTCTTGAAGAAAATTGTCCATTACCTCATGTGTTTACTCCTTGGTGGCGAAATGCTGAATATGATGCTTTTTCTTTGCACGATCTTGTGGCACATCGATGTGCCGCCTTTGTAATGTAATGTTGAATTTATGTTTTATTCGCTGAATTTGTAATGTAATGTTGTACTGGAAATGATTTTTTAAATTCTTAAACAGGAACTCATGTCTTGGACATTTTCCATAAAATGAAAATCCTCACGTTCTGCGAGGTGTGTGTCACTCGCGGAACACACACCGTGCCACAGACCGTGCATCTTCACTGGGAGCGCCCAGTTTCCTACAGAACAAACTCGCGTTCTACGAGGAGTGTACTCCTTGCGTTATGCGAGGATATGCACAAAACGAACAGAATTGAAGCATAACCAACATATCCCTAAGCATTATCCAACAAAATCATCCAAGCAACAAAACAATCCAACAAAGCAATCCAAAACACAATCCAAAACATAATCCAAAACACAAAATGAAAGGCTACTCGTCTTGTTCTGGTCGGAAGGGATGGAGATTTGCCATACATAGTAGCATTTGGGCGTGATATGAAGGAAAATCTTCTTGAGTGGCAAACCGATACCGGTCTATGTCATTGTACACCCGGCCAATCACCTATACGCAAGTAAACATTCATTCTATGTTAATATTAGAGACAAACAAAGACTGGAAACGCAAGATAAACCAAAATAAATAATATTACCTGTTTCTCAGTCATCATCCCAGGGATTGCAGGACGGATATACCTATGGGTCCTCTTGATGTACCAATCCATGTAATCATGGGAGCATTCATGTGGTTCATAGGCAACTGGCCCCATCTCATTGAGAGATATGGAGTGAACATCTCTTGCCTCCCAAAGCCATTGGTTGGTGTCATAAAACACACTATAACACCTAATGTTTTTCAACCTATGAGCTTTGATCGGTTCGATGACTGACCTAGGAATACACTGCAGTCTCCCAAATTGTTGAGGACACTGATCTGGCATGTGTGGTTCGGTAATGTCACAGCACGATAGCACCCCGTGAAATAGAGCGAGAGTGAGCTCATGATTGGTGAAGTCTTGTACTCCATACGGGTTCCAACATACCTAAAAAAAAGACAGAAAATCAAAGAAACAGCTAAGAAACAGAACACTGAAATTCAATAAAAGGTGCATTTTCTCGCGTTCTGCGAGAAAATGCAATGTCATCCAAAAATGCAGAAATTCCAGAAACTGTTGACAATGCAGAAAAATGCATTAAATTCAGAAACTTACCATCTCCGGCATAAGAATATCGAGCGCGCCTCTATAGTCCCTTCCGACTTGCCCCTTCTTCAGCTTTAGATTCTTAGGCATCCATCGGTAGACCCATGGTTGATCCGCTCTCCACCGAGGACGTTCAGTAGGTCGAAACTGGGGGAAGTAGTTGTAGATCCATGCCTAGGAAGTACAATTTACGTTAAATATGAAAATATATATAAGTAGGTAAATTAAACGCTTAGAAAGTAAAATACCTGCAACAAGGTGTAACAAAAAGACATTTGGGCACAACCCTGGCGTGTGCATATCCCCAGCTGCCTATACAGATGGGCCAAAGCAGCTGAACCCCACGATATGCCCGTAGCCTGGGCATAGGTTTCCACAAAAGGCCCATATCTAAGCCGAATCATGTTCTGTGACTTGTCGGGAAATAAGATCGAGGCAGCAGTATACAACACCCAACCTAAACCCTTTCGCTCTGCACCTAGGGTTTGACAATGACTTCTAAACCAATCAGCTTTCACCCTCCCAGAATCTAAAGTCTGAGGATCTATTCCAAAAATTTCCGCCTCCTTCCTACCATAGTATTTTATAACCTCCTCATGACTAAACTTGGCATCCAGTTTCTTACATGGTGTCATTGCTTTCCCTTCTATAGGTAGGCCTAAAATCTTATACACATCAAGAAGGCCAATAGTGATCTCACCACAAGGGAGGTGGAATGAATTTGTCTCCAGTTGCCATCGTTCGATGAACGCTTCAATCAAAGGAAAGTCGATTTCTTCGTACATCATGTCAGGGAGATCTGACAGTCCAACTGCACCGGGAATCTCTGACCATTCATTGTTGTCCAATGGCCAATAAGATACCTGCGAGGTTCGTTGTTGTGGCTTCATCGGACCTTTGAACTGCAGAAAAATATACAAATTATACTTTGCATAACAAATTTACAACAAATACAGTTTCTGCAGAATTATCAGAAAATGCAGAAAATTGTGCATTTTCTCGCGTTCTGCGAGGCTGTCACTCCTCGCGTTCTGCGAGTGTGTGCATCCTTGCGTTCTGCGAGGAAATGCACATATTTTGCATTTCCTGCAGAAACTGTGCAATGGATTGAAAATGCAGGAAAAAAAAAATTACTTACCTGCCCTTTTTGGATGTGGAACGCAACATGTGCTTCAAATCCCTTAAGCAACTCGGGATCTTCTGGACCTCCAGGTGTGCCATGAGTGAGCTCAGGATCATACTTTGGCTCATTCTTCTTGGACTTCCTCTTTCTTTTGCGTTTCTCGACGACTTCTTCTTCTTCTTCTTCTTCAACATCATCACCTTCTTGTTCTTGTTCATGTTGTTCCTCTTCTTCATCCCCAAAAACTTCATCCTCGTTTTCTGCTTCCATCGGTTCTGGGGCTTGATTGTGAGAAGAAGAACCAGCTTGTCCACTTCCCTCGGCATATCCACCGCCCCAACTTTGTCCAACCATCCCTTCTCCACCGCCCCAACTGCCTCCCGCCCACCCCTGTCCGACTTCCATAAGTGCATTATGTTCAAGAAACTGGTCCCAGCAACCCGGTTGTCCAATAGAATAACTATCTTAGGAAACAAGGTCCCAACCAACTGGGTATGACTCCCAACTAGTACACGGTTGTCCAATTGAATAACTACCTTAGGACCAATTGGGATTGGGACGTTCTTCAACGTCGGGGAGTCCCTCTGGGAAGAGCTCTACGGGGTGAGTCTTCTTTGCTTTCCCCTTCCCCTTTGGTTTTTCAACCGGGGGTTCTTCCCTAACAACATCTTTGTTTCTCCGACAAGTCGAACGACCGGGACGATACATTACCTAAAACAATACAAAGTAAAATCAATAAATAAACGAATGCAGAAAATAAAAACAGAATACAGAAAACAAAACAAACAACCAAAAAAACACAAACATATGTTCTGCAGAAAACAAAATTGCCAGTTATGGCAACTCCTCGCGTTCTGCGAGGGACATGACTCTCGCAGGTACTGCAAATGGCGAATTCAAATGAACCTAGAAATTATCCTTTAGTTATGTGTGTAATAGTGGACGCCTTATTAGTAGAAGTGCATCACTGATGTTTTTTTTTTAACAAGCAAACAAAAGGCGGTTTATTGCTTACAAACAAATCAAGCGTAAATCATCTTCACGGATGATTTTAAACAATCCCTTCATGGGAAAGATTCTTGAAGTTCTTGAGAACAACGTACTTTGAAGAGAGATCCGATCTGGGGCAGAAGTACACGAATTAAACTGGAGGAGGAAATCCCTTAAGTCTTCAAAAAGAATAGTACTGGAGGCCAAGAAGTCTGCAGCTCTGTTACAGTGTCTCCTAATATGAAAAAATCTACAACAATGGAAACTATTCATAAGAGAGTGAATATCCGAGATAATAGTTTGAATTTCTCAAGGGATAAAGCACTTATTACGAATGGAGTTAATAAGGACCAAACAATCACTTTCTACAATGATCTTCCTAAGGTTAAGACGAGCCGCCGCCCGCAATCCTTCCAGGATAGCAAAGGCGTCACAAACTAAAACAGAAGAAGAGGGGATACGAAGATGTTCCAGAAAGGAGGGTTGTCCTTGTTCATTACGAATAATGAAGCCAATAAAGGAATCAGAATTGGCTCGAACAGAGCCATCACAATTGAGTTTAAAGAAACCCGAAGGTGGTTTCATCCAGCGTGTTTTGGTAATTTTATTAATATCCTTGGCAGCACATTTACCAGGCTTGCTCAAAATAAAACGTGATTGCCATTCTTCAAAATTATAAAGCGCATCCTTAGCTATCATGTCGGGGGTATGAGTAGCGTGAAGAGTGTTTGACCTGAAGATAGAGTTGTTACGATGATTCCACAGGATCCACCAAGTGAAGAAAGCTAATTCCTTAGAGGAGGTAGTATTGCAATAGAGTGTTCAAAATTTTTAGTAAATTGGAGATTGAAATTGAGACTGGCGATCCTATTAAGATGAGAAAAAACTTCCATGGTAAAGGGACATTGAAAAAAGAAATGGATTTTATCTTCAATTGGGTTGTCAAATCTACAACAGGGGAAAAAACTTTGTGGTAGTATCGATTAAGCCTCTCCGTGGTTCGAAGACAATCGGAGAAGGCTTTCAACATGAAGTTTTTAATTTTTGGCAGGAGTTTAGTTTTCCAAAAAATATTCTCATCAATGATTGGATTGGAAATAGGTTTGAGAATATGATAGGCAGATTTAACAGAGAAGTGGCCGTTACTGGTGGTGTTCTAGATTATTTTATCTCTAATCGGGGTAACAAGTATACGAACAAGAGTGATTTGGTCAACTATATGATTCAGGAGAAAATTAAGGAGCTTCTGAAAGTCCCATTGCCGATCTGGTGTAATGAAATCTGACACTAAGTGGTTAGGAGTATTTGTAGTACGAAATTGGTTCAAGGGACAATTTGGAATCCACTTGTTTGTCCAGAAATAAGTAGAGCGTCCATCTCCTAATTGACAGGAGAGGCCCTTTATAAAATCGTCAAGGAGAGTAAGTAATCTACTGAATTGCCAGGAATGGGTCGGTTTTCTATCAAGAGTTAAAAAATTGGTTGAGGAGAAGTATTTGTCTCTAAGAATAGAGACCCAGATGTTATTAGGTTGAGTGATAATTTTCCAAAGAAGTTTCATTTGAAGTGCTCGGTTATTATCCCATGCAGATCTAATACCAAGGCCACCCTCAATCTTAGATTTACAAATGGAATTCTATTGGATTAGAGATTGGGAAGAGGGGTGTTTTTTATTCCAGAAAAACTTTTTATTGATATCATCGATTTCTTCACAGACCCCTTTGGGGAGGAGGAAACTTTGCATAAGGTAATTGACTTGTGAGATAAGATTAGATTGGATAAGAACAGCTCGGACTGCCTGAGAGAGAATCAGCTTTCCATTTGGAGCGTTGCTGCTTAAGAGCATCAATGGCATCATCAAATACCTCACTACACACTCGGCCTTAAAGGATTGGGATGTCTAGATACTTCTCTAATTTAGAAGTGAGAGGGATATTCATGTGAGAAGCTAGGATTTTAGCAAGACTAGTGTGATGTTGTTAGAGACTTGAATAGAACTTTTATGGTAATTGATAGACAGTCCACTTTGCTTAGAAAATCTAGCCAGGAAATGTTTAATGAAGAGAATATTATCTACCTCAGCATTGGCAAGGATGAAAGTATCATCCGCAAAAGTAAGGAAAGGAATAGGAGAACTATTACGAGTAAGTTTGATGCCAACATGAGGATTGTTGTCCAAAGATTCTCTGGCCAGGGATCTTTCCATAAATTCCATAGTTATAACAAACAGAGCAAGAGCTAGGGGGTCACCTTGTCGTATGCCACACGCTGGCTTAAATTCCGGTCCTGGTTGATTATTGATCAAAACAGAGTACGAGGCAGAGTAGAGACAAGCTTTAATAAGGTTAATCCATTTTTGGCAGAAACCAAATTTCTCAAGAACTTTACAAAGAAAGTCTCAATCAAGTTTATCATAAGCTTTTTCCATGTCAAGTTTTAGAGCCTTTCATCCGGTGGCTCCTTTTTTATTCCTATAGAAAGAGTGAAAGATTTCATGAGCTGCAAGAATATTATCCTGTATAAGTCTACCTTCAACAAAAGCTCCTTGAAAAGGAGAGATAAGTTTTTCCAAAAGCGGTCGAATTCTATTAGCCATAATCTTTGTTATGATTTTATAAGATGAGTTGCATAAGCTAATAGGTCTGTAGTGATTGATATTACTGGGTGAGTCAACCTTGGGAATAAGAGAAATAAAAGAATTATTGATAGAAGTAAGCATATGCTCCGAATAGAAGAAGGTATTCCAGTGTTTTTGGTAAAACTCAATGGAAAACCCATCAGGTCCCGGAGTTTTGCCAGGTGGTTGATCAAAAACCGCCTTCCGGAGTTCAGCTTCAGAAGGGGGTTTGGTAAGATCCCTATTATCTTGGTCATTGATTAAAGATGGAAGAATATCAAGATCAGTTGGGGAGATACCTGTAGCAGCATTACGTTGGAATCTGAGTTGAAGTTCTCTGGTAACTGCTTGAGAAATACTTTGGTGGTCATGGACCACTAGCCCATCATTGGTACAAAATCGTAACATGGATTGTTTAAAGATTTTGATTTTGGCAATACCTGAAAGTACTTAGAGTTACGGTCGCCGTCTTTAATATTTTTAACCTTGGCTCGTCGTCTCCAGTAGTCTGTTTGAAATTGAAGGAGAGAAGAATATTTCTTGGAGTGAAAATGAATTTGATTAATAATGTATTGACTTGACGGATTGTCAAGGAATCTATTGTGAAGGTCTTGAAGTTTGTTTTCAGTAATACTGAGTTGGGTAAAGTTATTACCACAATTCAATCGAGCCCAGGTTCTAGCATAGTGGTTAAGGAGTTTAAGTTTAGAATGGAATCGAAACATGAAGGAACCATGCATTTTAAATTTCCAGACTTTGGTTACAAGGTTGCGAAAAGTGCTATTGTTGGACCAATTTGATTCATAACGGAATGGAAGACGAATAGGAGAATTAATAGATCCTAAGGAGAATGTGATTAAAGCGTGACCAGAGGAAGTAAAAGGATGGTGGTGAGTTGACAGGTTGGGAAACATGGTTGCAATAGAGCAATGAATAAGAACTCGATCAAGTCTTTCTAGAATGTTACTATGCATATTCTGTGATTTTCTCCAAGTAAATGGGAAACCAGTAAACGGGGAATTAACAAATTCAATATCAGAAATAAGGGATTGTAGTCTTAAGAATCTAGAAGTAGTCGGGGGTAAGGCCACCAATCTTATCAGAAGGGTTGTGTAGTTCATTCAGATCACCAATAATAATAACTGGCAACCCTAGGGAAGTAATAGTGTGCCTGAGGTCGTTCCAAAACAGATCCTTATCGGATTCTCTAGAAGGTGCATAAACAAACAGGAGAAGGATATGTGTATCATTAGTATAATAGGTCATACAAATAGTATGCAAAGTTGAGTGATGAAGGGAAACATCTTTCGTACTGAAGGAGTTTTTGAAAAGAAGCCAGAGGCCGCCTTTCACTCCATCAGTCGGGACAAATATAATATTATCAAATCCCATTCTAGCAATAGCGGGGAGAAGTAACTTTAGTTTCAGAAAATACCTATTTTATATTCATAAAATATCAGGGGTAAGAAGCCATAGGTCTTTACGAAGAGAACCCCTGATATTCCAATATCCTATATTCATAAAATACCTATTTTATAGAGAAGAAATCCTTTGTAAAAGCTTGTATCTAGGACAATAAAATTTCTCAGAATAATAAAAGTAGTGGTCGGCCAAGTATAAGTATTAAAGCTAAAAAAGCAGTGATTTGAACAATTCAGTTTACTAGACTTAATAAAGTACAGGGTAATCCAAGTGAGACTTAAGATAAAGCTGTCATAGAAATTACAGTTGCCAAAAACATAATTACTAGCAAGGATCATGAGAGAAGTAGATGCATAATGTGAATGATCAATGTTGAAATAGTAGTGAAACATAATACTGAAAGGACTGCCATAGCTTAAACATGCTGATATCATTGATTCATGGATAGTGATAATAATGGAGTAACGATCAACAAAACAGAAATCAAGTAGCAGAATTACAGGGGTCTGGTTCAAAGTTTCATTTCCCACGCAGGGGAAGCCAAAAGTAGAGTTCAGTGGTAACAGATTCAACAAAACACAAAAAATTTCAAAGGAGTGCTTAATCATAAAAACTTACTCGGGATTGCTAGTCTTCTTGCCTTTTCCTTTGCGTTGTTTCTTGGGAGCTGGGATCTGCAATGGGGCTTCAGTGATGTCCTCCTTTCTCTTGGGCTCAGCATTGGAAGTGGTGGCAGCGTCCATTCCTTCAATCTCCATGCCATCAAGCTTGCGCAAGATTGTACTGGAGGACTTCTCAGATGCACAGGGAGAAGGAGAGTAGTGGTCGATGTTGAGTGGATTCGATGGGTTGAAGTGAAATTGTTGGAGGTGCTGAAGAGTTGGTCTAACCATTCGAGGAGCCATGGGGTGACTGAAGTTGAGCTGAGGAGGCACTGGATAGCCAAAGTGTTGCATCCGAGCTAAGAGTTGTTGGTTGTAAATTTCTTGATTGAAGGGTGGGTGCAACTGGATCCCTGGAGAGAATTCTTGTGCTCGAGGAGTCTGCCTTGCAGGAAACTGAATGCTATGGAGGGTAGTGGCAGGGTTTGGGTTGAGTGGACTCTTCCCCTTGGGTGATAACACAACATCTTCATTTCTGAGAGCAGGAGTGGCCGGCTTGCGCACAAAGTTAGGGCCTTTTCTTTGTTGAGGAGCAGCAGTGAGTTGTTTAGTAAGATGACCAATCATCCTTTGCTTTGTGAGCCTGGAAGCTTCCTCATCATCTGAGGAACCTACCAAGAAGGCTTCAAAGACAAAAGCTGGGAGGTTGTTGAGGAAACAGTCATCAAAGAGATGGTCTGGTTCCCCACAGCAACCACAACTAGGAGAAAAGTCCTCCGACCAAAGCTTAAAGGTAAGCATTGAGTTATCAGTGTGTTGAATTTTTACATAAGCAGGAACTTCTGGAATAGTCACATTGATACAAAGTCTAACAAACTTTCCTCTATTCTTAATAGTAGAGTTCTCATCCATTCGAATGAAGGATCCAATATTATTACCTCTCGTAATCATATTGAGAGCATGATCACTATGATAGAAGATTGGCAAAAGTGGAATTCTTACCCAAATATCAGCATGACTGACCACTCGAGCAAGGGGATCAAAATCCTGTGTGAATGGTTGCAAGAACACAAGTTTGTTTTGAACTCTGTAGGGGCGGTTGGCCCATACAATGTCTCTGGCCTCCTTGTTGGCAAAAGTGAGCATGGTCCAGGTGCCATATGATCCAACTTCAATGTCTCCTTGCACTCCTTTCCAGTATTCCTTGACTTTAGAGAGGATGATCGATGGTTGAATGCCTAGAGAGGTGTCTGCCATTCTAATGAATAGAGTAAGGTTTGACAGTTTAGCCATCATTTTCTGAACCTCCGGCAGGGCCAAGGGGTTAGGGATAGTGGTTTGTTGAGGAGCATGAGTGATGGTCTGGTAGGCAAAAGAGTTTTGTTGGTCAAAGAGATGGTCTGGGCTTGGGTTATGTGTTTCAGAGTTTTGGTGAGGTGTTTCCTGGTCTTCCTGGGAAGGATTTTCCATTGGAGAAGTTGGGTTGGGATTAGTTGGGTGAAGGATGAGAGCAGTGGAGTCTGGGTTGGCTTGGAGGAGGGAGCTTTGTTCTTCCATGAGTTGGAAATCCAAAGGTGAAATGGAAGAGAAGTTGATAACTTCTTCAGCATAAGAACCAGTGGTATCCATGAAGAGAACTAGTAATGCAAAGCCTAGGGGATGGGGATCGTTGGAAATGATAGATGAGGAGCTGGTGAGTAAAATTATGATTTTAATGCTAGTATTTATAGAGATTTCGAATGGAGAATGCCAAGGGGTTGCTCGTGTAACCATGTTCAAAGAGAGAAGATAGAAATTGTTAATAATGACAGAGTTGGGACTGTGAGCATGCAAATAAATTGGAGTAATAATTGTAAGGACAAAGAATGTATCTAACATCAGCCGTGATATTCAATTTAAGTGAATGAAAACTAATCATGACATCACTAGTGAAATTTATTATGACAGGGGTTCGAGAGTTAATGCATATATTAAAGATAAGGATCAGGGAAGCCATAAAATTATAAATATAATAGCTCAGAGTTTTATCATGCACTGTCATATTATACTGTAGTTTGTTATTGAAAGAAGTAACTAAGAAGTGATATTTAAATTGTAACCAGATTCTCCAGTGGTAAGGATAAAGAATACAGGAGTGTGTGTGGTTGCTATAGATATTGAATGAAATTATGAATAGGTAAAGAAACCTGACCTCGGTGTTAGGATTTAGCTGAAGCGGATCACAAGAGGCAACCATAAGGGTAGGCTAAAACAGGTAACTTGTGATGCTTATGAAACTTGTGCTGAAGGAGAAAAGATTCAGACATGAATAATCAAGGATCATATATAGAACTTTAGAAATTTTGTCAAGAGTTAAATATCAGGTTGCAGGAGTGAAAGTAAGTGATATAATTTTTCCAAAGATGTGAGGGTACTGCATGTAACTTTGAAGGAGATCTATGTAGGGAAATTAGTAGGACACAATGCCAGATAAGCCATTTCAATAGAATCATAGGGTAATTGTTAATCTGGACAAACATCCAGAGGAAAACTACTTGGTAATGGTTATAGTAGTAGTAAGATGGAGTTTTAAGAAACAGTTTAACATGCAAAGATTTAAAAATCCTTGAGTAAAAATTGCCTATGATAAAGCTAGTAAGAAAGTTAGATTTAAACAAATGACAGGGGTACCAGAGGGTTGATAATGTTTGTAGCATAGTATTAAGCATGGGGAGATCACTGTTGTTCAGGTAACAAGTCCACAGAGCATCAAATGAAAGATAAACAGAATCAGGAATAATGATTACTTGAACAATAATAGGCCACAAATCAGGATTTACTAGTAGATTAAAATTTTTGCCCATGAGCCCTACAGAAGTAGGGATGAATCACTAGTAGAAAAAACACTTGTTGAGGCGGACAAAACCCCCTCTGTTGAGGCGGGAAGGGATCGCTGCAACTGAGGAGGCTGGAACAGGTCATATGGTTTTTGAGACGGGCGCGGTACGCTGCAAAAGACTGGTCTGTTGAGGCAGGCGCTTAAATGTCCGCCTCAACAAGTTGTTTTACACCGTTAAAAAAAAAGCTTTGTTGAGGCGTACTTTTGCATGTACGCCTCAACAAGTTTAGTTATTTTATTAAAAAAAAAGCTTTGCTGAGGCTGACCACCTCAACAAACCCATTTCTATTTAAGAAAAAATATTATTTTCTATTACATAACACTACAATTTCTGAATCTAGATTTTCTAAATCAACTTGGGTTCATATGCATTCCGGCTGACATCCATGGATCTGAAGTTGTGCTATTATTCTTTTTCCTCATCTTCTTACACCTGCAAACAGCATAAAAACGATGAGTTTAAACTCTAAATGAAACAAATAAAATAGTGTTGGAGCGGAGCTTGGAACGTGGATCGAGGCCATCTAGATCTTCGAGGTTGAGCAGGTTCTCTCTGTAAGGATAGACATTCTGATTTGTCTCTAAGTTTCGGATGAACTCCTTGAGGTTGAGTAGGCTTCAACACATATGCAATAACATAGAGAAGAGAACATACCGAGGCAGGACTCTTATAGGGGAGACAAGCTAAGAAGAGGAAAAAAAACATAAGGATATCTATTATACCATCGAAGGCCATTGCATTACTGGCCTCCTCAACAGACCTCATCTCCACAAAAGCAAACTTTTTCTCATGGTTTATATGGACATTCACAACAGCATCACGTGGACATAGTAATCAATATATCAGAAGCAAGAACGACGAAAAGAAAACTGAAATAGTGTAAAACAAAACCTCTAAAGGCCAGGGTGAATCAAGAAAATAATCAAAAAAAAGAGAAACTCGAAAAAAATTAGAAAAATACATGGGCCAGTAGTGCTGACGAAAAGAAAACCTGTTAGGTCATTGCATGAACATAAACAGGCATCACAGCTGGAAGAGTTCCAACCTGAAAGGAATAATGTGAATAAGGACTTACAAATCAATTGCATAATAAAATAACACGACTAAGACTTATTTAACAAAACAGTGGAGGGAGAAAATCAAATCATCTCTCTGAACTTAGTTACTTAAAAACTAGTACTACAGAAACAACCATTACGTGCCAGTTAAGATGAGCAGAATCCAACCGGAGTATGGATTCTTCCTTGCACATTAAAAGCTACAGAAGTCAGTTCACACCCAGTGGGGAAAGTAGCCGTACATTACCTTCTTAAAAGAAAACAGAAGACACAAGAAACAAACAAACACCACCACAAGAAAAAAACAAAAAAGGCTCTCAGTGTTGGAGCCCAGATGTTCGCGATCTCGCAATCAACACCTCGCGAGATCTGGCCTTCTAAGAATCTTCAAGTGCTGGAGACCTTCCTTACGCAAACTGGAGCAACAACTTGTAATACACTGTCATCTGGATCAAAATGTGCTATTCCCTTCTGTTCTTTATGTTCTTCAATCCCTATTGCACCTGCACGACCAAACCAGAAGGTTGAACCCCCAGATTTGGCTCTCCGACGCTCAAGTCAGTAATAGCCACAGGTAAACGAATACAACACCTCAATAACAACAATAGAATGAAGCAACACAAAGAGAAGATAGCGTTCAAAGCAATGACTAAAACAATGAAACCTCGTGAGCCAACTCAATGAAACAGTGAATGATGAAACTCAACCAATCGTGACGAATCAAACCTCAAAAGCACGATGACGATACCGAGAGTCAAGATCCAGGTACCGATCATCCGATTTCCCACTAAAAGAGGTAAATCGGGAACGAAGAGACGAGCTCGGAAACGAGTAATCGCCCTCTGTGTTTTCTCTCTCTCAGGGGGGGGGGGAAGAAGATGCTCCTAGTCGACCGTCCCTTTCTCTCTCTTTGCCGTTAGGATTTATAACCATACCATGGGTCCCACACAATCCGTTATTGCCCTCTTAACCTATTGGGCTTCTTAATGGGCCTCTCGTTCTCGACCCATTTTCTGGCCTTATGGGCTCGCGGACTGTTTCTCGGTCGCGGACCGGGTTTGTGTCATTGGAGTCGCGAGAACCGGGTCCACGTTATTGATCGCGAGAACCGGGTCCAACAACCAGCCCCCCAAGTCTTTGTCTTCGCGAAGGCAAAGCTTGGGTAAGAATTGAAGTCGGGTTCTCGGGGAGTCCCATGGAGATTATTCGCTCGCGACTCTTCCTCATTCCATCGCGCTTGTTTTTGAATTTTGAATTTTAAATTCGAAACGTTTTGTATTCCCACGTTCTGACACTTTTTAACACGTGGCTTCCTTTTGGGATTTTTATTTTCTTATAAAAGGTTGCCAGACCACATTCTTCTCTTCTTCTTTACTCCAACTGCTCATATTCCTCTGTAAAACCCATCTTTAATAAAACTTCGAGAAATCTTCATTCGTTCAGACGATCGTCGATTTACCAATGGCTCGTAAGTTCTATCTTGAATTCGTTTTTCATTTGTTGATTTCTATTGCTTCTACACATGATCTCGATATTTCTGTATCTCCGCTATTTCTTGTGTTCTTTCGAAGCTTTTTTACTGGTTTTCATGGCGGTCAGGCGATTTTTCATCATACCTCTATCGGTTATTTACTGGGCGATGCCTCCTCTTCTTTCTTCTGTTCGATGGGCATTCCCTTTTTCCTTAAAGGTCATTTTAGACTGTTGAAAACCCTCACTGTTCGTCAAAGCCCATTCTTTTTCACCGCTCCTGGCTTCTGAGCTATTCATTTCACCATTTCTTAGGGTTTCCACCAGTAGTCTGTTTAACTTCCCCTTAGATCTTATATTTTTTTGTTTTCCAGGGTTTTCTTTATTTGTTATTCCCATGGCTCGTGAAGCTTCCTTCTAGCCTTCGCGTTTCGTGTTCTTTCCCTGGAAAACTAATTCTTGATCTTTTTCTTCTTGATCGTCCACAGGAGGCTCTATTAGTCATAATGACGACGAAGTTCCGTCTACCTCGCGACCAGATGCGGATTGTGGCAATAAAAGTCCTCCTCGGGATTCTGAGGAAGTAATATTCGGTCGCGAGGACTACGAGAATTTTTACTCCTGGCAAGATGATCTTCCTCGCGTGGAAATCGAAGATATTTTCAATAACCCGGCGGGTCGTGTACAGATCTTGACTCGCCGCGTCCATCATAAAAAGGTCAAGAATCTCGGGAACCCATTTACGGCCCTCCCTTTTGATCTTACCCTTCGCGACCTTGAAACCATCGCGGATACCTATCCTTTTCCAGAGGGTACAATTTTTGCCCTTCCATCTCTGGATGGGACTTCCCTTGACGAATATGGCGGTTTCTTTCCATTGAGTATGTCGTCTCTTAAATTAGGATTTAGGCTCCCCTTCTCCAATTTTATTAAAAATCTCTTGAAAGAGTTGACCTACAGCCCAGCTCAGATGCATCCTAACTTTTGGAGGGCCTTGGTTATTTACGTGATGAGGTGTCAGGATATCGGGGTAAAACCCAATCCTAGTCATTTTTTCCTTATGTTCTCTACGCGAAGGGCTCCTGAAGAAATGGGGATGTTCACCGCCGTAAAAAATGGCAGATCGGAGTGGGATGGTCCTCCCCGTATACCGAAGTGGAAGGTTGATTGGTTTTTGGTTCGACCACCACCAGGTTCTGGGATCTCGACCAAAATATCGATGCTCGCGACTCAACCTAAATCTGGTAACTGGACCCAGGTTAAGAAAGATTGCCTTTACCGTAATTTCCATAGTTTCCCTGATCTTGTTTCGACGCGCATATTCCTGAGGTGTATTACCCACGAGGTGCTAGCCCAGCGTGGACTTAGTCTTAAGCACCATTATGGTATTTCTTGTGTCCCTTGCTCAATGGTTTTCTTGTTTATTGTTACTTACCCTTCTTTCATTGTTACGCACTCGCGATGTCATATGCTTATGGATTTTTATTATATCCTTATTTATTTTATTTTTTATCTGCAGAGACAGGATACTTTTCGCGTCTCGCGATTGTGGAAGGTTCTTATGACTCTTTTGACGAGGAACCTATTGATGAGCAAATCCCCGCCCCACAGAAGAGCAAGCGCCGAAAGCAGCTGGCGAACAAGAGCAAAACTTCCTCAAAAAAGAGGAAAACCTCTGCTGGCGGTATTAATATCCGCGAGTCCGTGCTTCAATCTGTGGAGACCGAAACACGCACGCCCGAGCCTCTAGATGACCAATCCCCGATTGGTTCGACAATCCCCTTAGGGGCCGGCGGGTCTCCTTCCTCGCGACGAGCAACCCCTGCCGGGAGGGCCTCAGAAACTGCCAAGGGTAAGCAGCCCATGACCTTTGAAGGTGGTCAAGACACCTCTTCTCAGGATCTGGCTGAGCTTTTTCCCGAGGAGGAGGTAGTGAGGACATTCTTTCATCGCGATCGACCTGATTTCCCAGACATGCCTGGATTTTTAGAGGGCATTGTTCGGGGTAAAGCAGGGCTCGCGAGACTCAGTCTGGCGGTGGGTTTCCTTTATTTTCTTCCTGAATGGTTTTCTTCCTTCTTGTCGGTAGGTGATTTTAACTAACATATTTTGCTTATTGTAGTCGCTTCTTCTCACCGAGGCATTTGGGCAATATTCCATCGCCCTTGAAGATGGCTATAATAAGATGGAGGGGGAATATAATGAGATGGTCGATTATGCTCGTAAAGCACAGGATGTTAAGGAGGCCGCGAAGAAAAAACTAAAGGAGGAGCAAGAGAGGAATGCTGAGCTGATGGCGAAGATAAGCGACTTGGAGCTTTCGGCCAGGACTATGAAGCGCAATCATACTACAGAGTTAGGTTTGCTTCGTCAAGAGAAAGACCAAGCTTTTGACAAGGGTCGTCGCGAAGGTGCCAAGCAGTATGCTTCTAGCTATCGCGAGAAATGTCGTATTGATTTTATCAGTTTGGCACGCGACACCCTGGTGATTACTGCACTCAAGCGTCAGCTTAGGAAGCACAAAGTGGCTAACTTCTCTTTTGATCCTACGGATCTTTGTGGTCTTCCTGCCGAGATCCCTGCGTACACCTCTCCTCCTCTTGGAACCTATGTTGACGACGATGCGAGCCTTCTTGAAGGTTGGGTCGTCGAACCCTTCTTGCCTGAAGGTGAGGGAGTCGTCGAAGGGATGGAGTGTCATATTCCTTTAGTCTCAGTTCCCAAGGTACCTAAGAAGGTAATTTACTCGGAGGAAAGGATGAAAAAAGCAGCGGACTCCTCGACTCGCTCTTGTGCTAAGTCGTCTGATGCAGGTGATGGGAACGATGTTGTGACTGTTGACAGCGAAAAAGCTGCTGCTGAAGAAAACATCGCGACGACAAAGGACGTTGGTAGCGCGGGAGGGGTTCGTGATTCAGTGCTGGCTGAAGCTGACGGGTATCTGGATCTGGATCCTCTTTGACGAAGTTTAACTTCTTTTCATTTGTCGTCTGCAACTCTTGGGTTGGTGTTACATACAATTGTTACTTGGTTCTGTGGCTCGTGGATCGGAATATGATCGCGAGCCTAAATATTGTTTCTTTTGGGGTCTCGTGAGGAGATCGTACAATTATTCCCCTGCGTGTCTTTGCATTTATTGCTTTTGTTCTCCCAACTACTTTTCTGCTTTTAGTCATTTAATGCATTAAATGTGGGTTTGGTGACTTTCTTTTATAAATGGCGTTTCCTGCCTTCTTCCTCCATTCCTTCTTCTTTCAACGAATTCTGATATGGCCAGGACACGACGAACTCGAGAGGGGTCTCTGCATAAGTCTTTTATCATTGTTATGGATTCTTCTGCTATTACTGGCAGAAGTTTGGTAATCATCTTTTACTTTGTCTTTCTCTGCTTAATTGTTTCTTAGACCCCTCTTTTCTACGTATAGCGTTTTCCAAAGGAACATTGCGATCAATACCTTAGTCATTTCGGTGGTAAGGGTCTCATCCTTTGCGCTAATTCCGAGTCTTGGGATGTGATTCTGGACAAGGTTGGGAGCTCCTACTTTCTGGGCGAAGGCTGGAGTGAGTTTGCGTATGAGAATGATCTTTGTGAGGGAGATGAGGTGACTTTCACAAGGTGGCGTGCTTCTCCACCTGAAGTTCCCGTTCAGATTGTGGTGTATCAAGTGAAGGTCGTCGTTCCTCTCCGGGCTTAGTGTTATGCCTTTTTATTCTGCGTTTGTATGGTGATTTCTCCTCCTCTTCCCCTCCCCCCATAGTGTTCGTGAGGATGTTTACATTCTCGCGAGCCCTATGTGTTAAGAAAGGAGGGAGAATGAACGAGTTTTTATGAATAAATTAGACTGGGATTATCAGGAAAAACTTTGGAACTCAAAATGTAATGTGCATCTATGTGCCATCGCGATTACAAGTATGTGTCTCATTAATAGAAAAAATGTTTTTCAAAATGAGAATACTTAATATTATAAATAGGTCACTCTCCAACATCTTTCGTCCGGAAAAATTCTTCTTTTGGTCCTATGAAAACCCTGCGAGGAAATTGATCGCGTAAGTATAGATTATTCATATGTCATGACCTGTGATGCCATAAAGAGTGTGTTCTCACCTGACTACTGCATGCGTACGAGCCAGTAGTAGGGTTTTTCGCGCACCTATGAGCGTCTTTGTGTTTGAGAATGTGATTTCCTATAACGAATTTGGAATCAGATTCTTTGTTCTTGTGACAAAGCAAAGTAGCTCGCGTGATTTTCTCGTCATACCTTGGCTAAGATATTCTTGATGCCTTGGGAAATCCATGCTCACGGATAATTGGAGCTTTAACGCCTGTTTGCTCATAAACTGCCATTTTCTGTTTCGTTCGGGATCATGCCTATGATTGTTTGCTTCTCTAGTGCAGGAGTGTCTGTCAAAACAGATGGGGATTCATTAGCGTTTTGTACTGCATATTTCCATGCTAAGTATATAGTTTCATGATTGACTTTTTTCAGGAGCGTCACTCGCTGAGTTCCATGCCCTGGTGGGTTGTTATCCCATCAAGGTCAGGACTTCGTGGCCGAGGTGAGGAGGACGGATGTCGTTACCCACTCTCGGACGGTCACGATTTTGCGACCTGGGCGGGTACTCTTGGTCCCAGCCCAGTGTCACGGCTTCGCGACCTGGGTGGATGCTCTTGGCCCCAGCCCAGTGTCACGGCTTCGCGACCTGGGTGGATGCTCTTGGCCCCAGCCCAGTGTCACGGCTTCGCGACCTGGGTGGATGCTCTTGGCCCCAACCCAGTGTCACGGCTTCGCGACCTGGGTGGATGCTCTTGGCCCCAGCCCAGTGTCACGGCTTCGCGACCTGGGTGGATGCTCTTGGCCCCAGCCCAGTGTCACGGCTTCGCGACCTGGGTGGATGCTCTTGGCCCCAGCCCAGTGTCACGGCTTCGCGACCTGGGTGGATGCTCTTGGCCCCAGCCCAGTGTCATGGCTTCGCGACCTGGGTGGATGCTCTTGGCCCCAGCCCAGTGTCACGGCTTCGCGACCTGGGTGGATGCTCTTGGCCCCAGCCCAGTGTCACGGCTTCGCGACCTGGGTGGATGCTCTTGGCCCCAGCCCAGTGTCACGGCTTCGCGACCTGGGTGGATGCTCTTGGCCCCAGCCCAGTGTCACGGCTTCGCGACCTGGGTGGATGCTCTTGGCCCCAGCCCAGCGTCACGGGATTTATGCAACATTCTGAATTCCCGAATCGTGCGCGTACCTTTTATTTTGAGATTACGTCCCCCTTTGTGGCGAAAGTATTTATTCCTCTGGTAACCCGATGATAGATTCTTGCTAATGTTTAGTTTCAATCGGTTCTTTCGCCTGCATACAGCTTGTTAGAACGTCTTATATCGCGATTGTATCGCTTTCCATGAAATATTTATCTAATGTATGCAGACATGTTACAAAAATGTGGGAATTCATACCTGTGTGGGGGAGTAGGCTAGGCGTAATAGCGGCGTAGTCGCATCACGTTCCAGGAATTTGCAACGTGATTGCCAGAGCTATCCTTCAGTCGATAAGCCCCTGGGGCGACCTCGCGATCCACTATGTATGGCCCCTCCCAGTTGGGATCGAGTTTTTCCCCCTTTGTCTTTCTTAGGACCAGATCTCCTTTCACGAAACCTCTCTCCTTGACATGCTTGTTATAATACTTCGCGACGCCCGCTTTGTAAGCGGCCGCCCGGATAACTGTCATTTCTTGGGTTTCTTCGCGAAGTTAGAGTTCCATCCTCATCTTTTCGTCATTGGTTTCCGAGTCATAGTGAAGGAGTCTTTCGTTTGGGAACAAAATTTCTACTGGAACCACGGCCTCTACTCCATACGCGAGGGCGAAAGGACTCTCTCCCGTTGCTTTTTTCACTGTGGTTCGATTGGCCCAGAGAGTAAGTGGCAGGACCTCCGCCCATCTGCCCTTGGCGTTATCTAGCCTTTTCTTCAGATCTGTGACAATGCTCTTATTAACGGCCTCCACCTGCCCATTGCAGTGTGGATGTGCGACTGAAGCAATTTTTAACTTAACTCCCAGATCGTTGCACCATGCCATCAGTTGGGGCGAGTTAAATTGAGGGCCACGATCGGTTACAATCTCGCGTGGCAACCCATAGCGGCAGATAATGTTCTTCCAAAGGAATTTTTTTACTACAGGTACTGTTGTCGACGCGAGTGCTTCCGCCTCAATCCATTTTGTGAAGTAGTCGACCGCGACAATGATATACTCGAGCTGACCTGGGGCCTTTGGTTTAAAAGGGCCAAGAAGATCCAACCCCCACATCGCGAAAGGGATGGGGCTTCCCATGATCTGAAGCTGAACTCCTGGTTGGTGGGAGGCAGGGGCGAAATATTGGCACGCCTGGCAAGCTCGTGTCATCGTTTGAGCATCTTGTTTCATTGTGGGCCAAAAATGCCCTTGGCGCAAAGCCTTGTATACCAGGGGTCGCCACCCTGCGTGTGTCCCACAAAGCCCAGCATGTAGCTCTTCGAGATAGGCTTTCGTCTCGTAGTGACCCATGCACTTCAGCTCGCAAGGGTCACCTCCTCTCTTATAAAGCTCGCCTCTGATGATATAGAAACGTCCAGCCTTTCTTTTTAATTGTATGAGTTCCTTCGGGTCAGTTGGACCGCGACCATATCTGAGATAGTCAATGAATGGGCGACGCCAATCTTCAGACGAAGTGTTGATCGCCATCATTTCAATCCCGCGACTGATGGCGCTTTCTTCTTTCACAAAAAACAGATATTTCGGGGGGGGCCCTTTTGACACCATGAACCCTGACCTTCACTCGCGTTCTTCTTTGGGACCTTCCCATCCGGCTCCCAACTTCGCGAGTTCATCTGCTTTCTTATTCAGTTCTCTTGGGATTGCCTTTATTTCGAAATGCATGAAAAGCGAGGTCAACGTCGCGACTCGTGCATGGTACTGCGGGAGGTTCCCTGTTCGTGCTTCATAAAGCCCTTGTACCTGCTTTACCACAACTTCTGAATCGCAACAGCATGATAGCACAGAGATTGAAAGGCCAATGGCTAACTCTAATCCTGCGATCAAGGCCTCATACTCAGCTTCATTGTTCGTGGGTTTGAACTTTAGTGCAATGGCGTGGCTTATCTCATCTCCCGTAGGCGACGTGAGAATCACACCTGCGCCACACCCCTCATCGTTTACAGCTCCGTCCGTGTGCATTATCCACATCATCTGTTCACCATACGGATTCACCACTTCCCCTTCTCTGAAACTTGTTTCGACGATGAAGTCGGCAAGCGCTTGTGCTTTGATAGCTGGCCTAGGTCGATATACTACATCGAATTCTGACATTTCGATGACCCATTTCGTGAGCCTCCCTGCAACGGTTGGTTTTGTCATGAAGCTATTCAGTGGCAAGTCCGTTAGGGTTTCAATCCGGTGTGCATGGAAATAGGGTCTTAGTTTGCGAGCAGCCGTTATCAGTGCAAGTACAGATTTCTCAACTGGGGAATACCGTGTCTCCGCGGGCAATAAAGCTCGGCTAACAAAATAGACTGGCTTATCTGACTCGCGAACAAGGACTGCACTCACCGCTCTTGAGCTGGCCGCGAGATACAACTGGAGAGTTTCTCCCGGAACCGGGGAAGATAGGATCGGGAGCTTTGTCAGATGTTTTTTGAGGCTCGCGAATGCTTGACCACATTCTTCAGTCCACTCAAAGTTCTTTAGTTTTCTCAAAATTTCGAAGAAGGGGAGGTTTCGTTCGGCCAGCTTGGCACAGAATCTCCCCAAATAATTTACTCGGCCTACAAACCGCTGGACTTCATGGGTAGACCGCGGTGGTTCAAGATCGAGAACGGCTTTGACTTTATCGGGATTTACTTCGACACCGCGAGCACTAATCATGAAGCCTAAAAACTTTCCTTCTGTGACCCCGAACACGCATTTGTCTGGGTTTAGACTCATCCCGTACTTTCTGAGAGTCGCGAATACTTCCGCCAGGTCGTGAGCGTGATTACTCTGTTCCTTGCTTTTTACCACAATGTCGTCAACGTAGGCCTCAACTGTATCTCCTATCTGATCACTGAAAATACGGTCTACCAGTCTCTGGAAAGTGGCCCCCGCGTTCTTAAGGCCGAAAGGCATCACCTTATAGCAGAAGGTTCCCTTGTCTGTTATGAAAGAGGTATGTTCTGAGTCAAGGGGGTTCATCATGACTTGGTTGTATCCTGAGTAAGCATCTAAAAAACTAAGTGCTTCATGTCCTGCGGTGGAGTCTACAAGCTGATCGATAGAAGGTAGCGGGTAGCTGTCTTTCGGGCAGGCTTTGTTTAAATCCGTGAAATCTACACACATCCTCCATTTTCCCGTTCCCTTCTTTGCGACCATGACGACATTAGCCAACCATGCTGGGTATTGTACCGGTCTAACAAACCCAGCTTTTAGGAGTTTCGCGAGCTCTGCGGCCGCAGCCTCATTCTTCGGACCTGCTTGCTTTCTCTTTCGCTGTCTCTTGGGAAGGATATCGTTGCTAATATTTAGAGAGTGAGTGATCACTGATGGGGGAATTCCTTTCAAATCTTTGGGGGACCAAGCGAAGACGTCTCGCGATTCTGATAGCAAGTTTTCAATCTCTACCATCACCATAGGGTCAAGGCTACCCCCTACTGATAACTTCTCTTCTTTATTCACAAAAGGAGTGACTTCCTGTGTTTTAAATCCGGAAAACTTTGCTCTGTCCACATTCCCCTCAGAATCCTGATATCTAGGGGGTTCGCGAACATCTAACTCAGCTTCTTCCTCGACATTAGGCATGCCCGGGACAAAAAGTTGGTTCGCGAGCAGAGGCGTTTCTTCTCCCTTTTCAGACTTGATGTAACAAGAGATGCTCTCTTTCTCAACACCTGTCGCGACTCCTGTTCCGGATGGTGTGGGAAACTTTATGCAGAAATGGCTCATGGATACTACGGCATCAAACTTGCACAACGTGCCTCTCCCGATGATCGCGTTGTAGCTCGAGCTTGTCGGGATGATTACAAAATCAATCTTTTCTGATCTTCGTGGCCCTGTCTCATCTCCCATCACTACATCTAAACTCACCACTCCTAGAGCAGTGACTCTTTCCCCCGCGAAGCCTACTAAAGTTGTTCTTGTTGGTCTTTTCATTCGTGGGTCGACCCCTAGCTTTTCGAAGGCATCCAGATATATTATGTCGGCAGAGCTGCCCGTGTCAACCAGAATACGGCTGACTAGTTTCGTGCCAATTTGTAGATGTATAACCAATGGATCACCAGAAGAGACTGCCCACTCATTGATCTCTTCGTTAGAAAAAACTAGTTGATATGGCTCTCTGGGAAGGGGCTTCGCGATGCTCATAACTGGGAGCCCGCGTGGGAGCGGTGCGTTGATCATCTTGCGTTGCTCACGCCTGTTCGGGGGTATAGGGACATGCTTCCCGGCTATGGTCCCTACATGACCGTCTGGTCGCGGGAAATCTTGGTTGCGTTGAGGTGGATGAGGATCGTTCGCGTGCTGCTGATTGCGCCCCCTTCCTCGCCCACCGTTGTTGTTTCCCCCTCTGAATGGTCCCCGGCCAGGGTTTCTACCACCCCTGCCTTGATAGTTCCCCCCGACTCTCTGATTCATGAGGATGGCTCTCTGCTCGGGATCGTTGTTCGTCCTTGGGCCACTCCGGCACTCATCTGTGTTATGAGTAGTGGAGTTGTGGTTGGAGCACCACATTCCATCGTGACCGCGACCTCGGCCTCCATTGCCTCGGCCGCGACCTCTATAGCCATGGTGGTCATCTCTTTGGTTCATTAAATTCTGCTCCTGAAATTGGTTCTGGTCCGTATTTTGTCTGTAGTCTTGGTACTGATTCTGATTCTGACGCTGCGTTACCAAACCTGGAGCACGTGAATCATTCTGCCCCTGCTCAAATTGCTGTCTTTTGTTCCCCCAATTCTGATTATTCTTTCTAGAGTTCTGGCTTTGGTTCTGCTTGTTCTGACTTCCGCCCCCTGCGGGTGCGCTCGAGTGAGTCTCAACTTGTATTTCGACGTAAGCTCTTTCTAGCATGGCCTGATATGACCCTTCCTGCTTTCTGTACAGGTGTTTTTTGAATTCGCTCCCGTCGGCCAGCCCGTTTAAGAACGCGACCCTGGCGGTTTTATCATCAAAGTCATCAGCTTCTAGGACCATTAACGAGAATCTTTTCACATACTCTTCCAGGCTTTCACCCACTTTTTGTTTGACCCCGACCACTTCTTGCATGGTGATCTTTCTCTTCTTCGAGGAGCCAAAATGCAACAAGAATCCCCTCTCGATGTCTGCAAAGCAAGAGATACTCCCGGGCGGTTGATTTAACATCCATGTCATGGCGGTGTCCGCGAGTGTTCCTGGGAATCCCTTGCAAAGGGTAGCCTCATCCGGACCCCTCGCGATCATAGCATACTTGTACCGGGTAAGATGCTCTTTGGGATCTCCCTTGCCAGTGTATTCCTTGACAGTCGGGAATCTAAAGTCTGGTAGCGGTGGGGCTCTGATTATATGTTCTGCAAAAGCGGTGGGGCCAAATATCGTTGAAAAGTCGAGAGGAGGGTTCTGGGACGCCTCGCGATTGTAGTAGGGTGTTCTCTGATACTCGCGTTGTTCCTGCGCAGGGTAGTATGCGCGGCCCCTTTCGTCGTAACGAACATCATGTTGAGAGTTGTGGTGTTCCTGATGACTCATTGGGGCCTGGTTCAAGTCGAACCGCCCCCGATCCACATCGCGAGTGTCATTTCTTTCCCTCGGCCTTCTAGACACCGAGGCTCTGTCATCCGGGACAATGTCAGCTACCTCTTCTCGATTAATTTCTCTCCCGTCGCGATTGGTCTGGTCGTTGAGAGGTTCGACCCTTTGGTTAGCTGTATTTGGGACAATCGGGGCGCCTTGCGCTATCCAGGCGGCAAAAAGTTCATTCTGCTCCCGAGGGATAGTGATAAGCTCGGGAGTTTCCTCTTCGACGCGAGGGAGTGGTGGGGGATTGAGAGTGTTTTGATTGAGGTGTGATGTGGTGGCGTTTACTGTTCCGCTTCTGCCAGTTTCAACCATGATTCTGCCCTTCGCGAGCTGACTCTTGAGATTTCAAAGGGAGCTAGCTGCGCGAGGAGGTCCCCACGGTCGGCGCCAGTGTTGGAGCCCAGATGTTCGCGATCTCGCAATCAACACCTCGCGAGATCTGGCCTTCTAAGAATCTTCAAGTGCTGGAGACCTTCCTTACGCAAACTGGAGCAACAACTTGTAATACACTGTCATCTGGATCAAAATGTGCTATTCCCTTCTGTTCTTTATGTTCTTCAATCCCTATTGCACCTGCACGACCAAACCAGAAGGTTGAACCCCCAGATTTGGCTCTCCGACGCTCAAGTCAGTAATAGCCACAGGTAAACGAATACAACACCTCAATAACAACAATAGAATGAAGCAACACAAAGAGAAGATAGCGTTCAAAGCAATGACTAAAACAATGAAACCTCGTGAGCCAACTCAATGAAACAGTGAATGATGAAACTCAACCAATCGTGACGAATCAAACCTCAAAAGCACGATGACGATACCGAGAGTCAAGATCCAGGTACCGATCATCCGATTTCCCACTAAAAGAGGTAAATCGGGAACGAAGAGACGAGCTCGGAAACGAGTAATCGCCCTCTGTGTTTTCTCTCTCTCAGGGGGGGGGGAAGAAGATGCTCCTAGTCGACCGTCCCTTTCTCTCTCTTTGCCGTTAGGATTTATAACCATACCATGGGTCCCACACAATCCGTTATTGCCCTCTTAACCTATTGGGCTTCTTAATGGGCCTCTCGTTCTCGACCCATTTTCTGGCCTTATGGGCTCGCGGACTGTTTCTCGGTCGCGGACCGGGTTTGTGTCATTGGAGTCGCGAGAACCGGGTCCACGTTATTGATCGCGAGAACCGGGTCCAACACTCAGTTTCTTTATTTGACCAGGTAAACAGTTTTAAATAATATCTGCAAGCCATCTATTATGCCATGTTATCTTAATTATATCAGGAGAAACAAACAAATAAGCTTACCCAAAGAAACCGAATTCGGTATGAGTTTGCACACTATGGTATGTGATGTGGTGCTTGTACAATAAGAGATATTTTATAACTACATCAACAACAGTTGAAGCACCAGGAATGATTGTAGTAGCCGAAGGGGCCATGTCAAACCCGCTTATCTTTTACTACAAGCACAAGTTTTCAGTGAATTAGACATAAAACATAGAAGAGATACTAAACTACTATATCATTCTCTAGAAAATAACAAACAATCTGGCAAGAAAACAAGATAGAACTACAAGATTTGGTACATCCAGAATATTAGTACAGTTTATTACGGCCTGCTGTTATTGACTAAAGACAATATTATTAGTTATTGGTTTGCAAAATTTCAAACGTTTCACTATTCAACATAAGAAACCTCACTAGAGTATATCTCAAGGAAGATAACCAACTCAGCTGGACGTTTATATTATGTATCATACCTTTTTGAGCGGGAATGCGAGCGAGAACGGGAGCACGATCTGGATCGAGATCTAGCCCAAAAAAGATTAAGACTAATACCTCTGAGTGAAGGTGGAAATGATTAAGCTTGATTTTTCTTTGCACTTGACTGCAAGATTCTGAATTTATTGAAAGCTGGAGAAAAGAGCAAAACGTAAGTACCAATACAATATATTCAATTTTGGGAGGATTCAAGATACAATGAGATGGACAACCATAGGTGTAGGAGGTGGAGTTCTTTAATCTAATGCGAAGTGAAATTCTTGAGGTACACTTACTTGCTTTTTATTGTTGCAAACTAATCCCAAATAGTCAGTTTCTTAAATATTTCTTAGTTAAGTAAGCTAATTTATATCATTATTCAATTGCCAAATGCAGGATAAAATACACACAAAAGAAGGCAGACCTCTCTTTTGGTCAAATCAGTATCTAAAACAGGATAAAAAACAAAGCCACATTGATCATTCACTTTTGTATACTACTTCAGTAAGTATTTGATAAAAATAACTTGCCAACAAAAACCTTGCATGAGGTTAAAAATGGATTTGGCCAAGAGATAGAAGGGATGTTTACAATGAGTCTGAGAATAGAAGGGATGTTTACAATGAGTCTGAGAATAGAAGGGATGTTTACAAAGGAATAAAATTCAGCAAATATATAATTTACCATAATCAACATAAAATTTGTCATATGTGTATTTATAATTCATGAACTGACCACTTACCTAGGATTGCAAGCAGTGAATGAAAAGGCGCCACCTAGGCGCGCCTAGGCGCGTCTCAGGCATGCCAACGCCTATTTGGGCTGAGGCGGACCCTTGAAGATTAGACGGGGGATAGGCGGGCTGGGCGGCCTTGGGCGAGCAAGGCGACAGTAGGGTTTATGCGTTGCCTTTTTGTAAAAAAAATTCGAAATGGATGAATTTGGGATTTGGGCCAGATTTAATTGCTTAGAATAAATGGATTTGCTGTAAAAACAGCTAAGTGATATCTTAACAACTTCCAAGATTAGATTAATGATGATTTCATTAATGATTTTATGTATTTTTCAATGAATTTGCTTGATTTTCTGCTATAAACATAGCCATACACTTCCTTTTATTTCACGTTCACTTCCTTCCTCCTGCAATCTTCTTCTCTGCTTCCTCCTCTGCTCAACATCGTCCTCCTCTCCATTGCTTCAAGTGTTCGATCGAGTGTACTGCAGAACCAACCAGCCAACCAGGTATTTTCTTCTTCTAACTCTATGAATATATTTCCATTACTACTGTCTCTAACTCTCTACCATATTTCTACATTGCTTCATGCTTCACTGTTTCTACTTTCTTGATATAAGAAACAAGATTGAAGGCAGCATTCCATTACTTGATGTTGCTTATAAGTTATAAATTTATAAGTTGCTTGATGTTGCTTATAAGAAACGAGATTGAAGGCAGCATTCCATAAGTTACTTCACTACCTTCAATCTCATTTATACTTGCTGTTTCATGTTGCTTATACATTTATACTTGCTGTTTTATTACTGATCTGAACTGTCTCTACCATATTGCTTATCCTTTCTTTTTGTTTACATTATTTCTAGGAAACCATGGCTGATGGGAATGAGAGTTCTACTCAGCAAAGTAGTAAGCAGAGTAAGAGGGATCCAGCTTGGCAGTATGGTTTTCTCGCTGATGAGAGTAACAGGAACGACGTCACTTGTATTTTCTGCCAGACAGTGACTAGAGCTGGGATTTATAGGCTGAAAAATCATCTTGCTGGTGGGAATCGGGATGTAGTAGGCTGCACAAAGTGTCCGGATCATGTAAGGGAAGAAATTTTATCAAGAATTAAGAAGAAGAAGGAAGGTAAGGAGCAAACTAATTTGTTGTCTGAATTTGATGAAAGAACAAACAATCTTGCATTCCTTGATGATGATGTGGAAGTTGAGGCTCCAGTGGTCGTTCGAAAGGGAAAGAGGCCAATGTCATCTGAAACTCAGCCAAGAAAAAAGGGGACTATCGATCGATTCTTTAAGCAAAGAGAAACCCCAGCAACTCAGCCTACAAGGAGGCAAACTACAATCAATGAGGCCTACAAGAAAGAAGCTAGGGCAAAGATGTGCGAAGACATTGCACGTTGAGGCTCCAGTGCTGCATTTTACTTAATTCTTGTTGCTGATCATTGTAGGAAAACTTCTGGAAGCCACATTTCCTCATCTGTATTGGACACCATGTGCTGCCCACTGTATCGATCTCGTTCTAGAAGACATAAGTAAAGTTCCTAGGATTGATCGGGCTATTAAGAAGGCGATTCAGATGTGCAGCTTCATATATCAACGACCTAATCTTTTGAATTTGATGAGACAGTTCACAAAAGAGAGAAACCTGCTAAGGCCAGCGAAAACCAGATTTGCAACCTCATTCATCACGTTGTCATCCATTTACCAACAGAAACTGAATTTGAAGCATCTATTTCAGTCCGTTGAGTGGATGAGAAGCAGTTATGCCAAAGAAGCTGGAGGGAGAAAAGCTGCAAATACAGTGATGTTGTCTAGTTTTTTGGATTCAGTTTACTACACTCTACAAGTCAGTGGTCCTCTTGTAAGGGTGCTGAGATTGGTTGATTCTGAGAGGAAACCAGCTATGGGTTATATTTATGAGGCCATGGACCGAGCAAAAGAAGCCATTGCTGCAACATTCAAGGGAAATCAGATTAAGTACTTTGACATATTTCAGATTATTGATAAGAGATGGGAGTGCCAACTTCACCATCCTCTTCATGCAGGTGGATATTTTTTGAATCCAGAATTCTTCTATTCGAAGCCAGATGAGGTACAATGTGAAGAGGTGGTAGAAGGCTTGTATGGAGTTATTAAGAGGTTGAATCCAGACTTAAAGAAGCAAGACAAGATCATGGAGGAACTCTCCTTATATAAACGAGCAGAAGGCTTATTTGGAAATGAGATGGCAATCCGACATAGAGCTCAGAGATCACTAGGTAATTGAATTCACCAGTTTTCATTGTGATTTGGTTATTATATGATATACATTCACTGATTTTCTATAATATTTGAACTCAGCTGAATGGTGGAGTTCCTATGGTATATCAACCCCTACATTGCAACAATTTGCAATAAGAATTCTTAGCCTCACATGTAGTGCCTCTGGTTGTGAAAGAAACTGGAGCACCTTTGAGCATGTAAGATTGTCATATTAATATGTAGTCTTTAAATTTAAGTTTAATAGGTGAAGCTTATATTTAATATTTTGACTTGTATTATTACAGATTCATACGAAGAAGAGAAATAGACCTGCTCAGAAGCGTTTAAATGATTTGGTGTATGTAAAATACAACCGAACTTTGCTGAAGAGATATGAGATGCGGGATAGGATTGATCCAATCAGCTTGGATGACATTGATGAGTCCAATGAATGGCTCATAGGAATATTGCATGACGGAGGTGAAGAAAACGAGCCGGTGTTTGAAGAAGACCCGACTCTAACATGGGGGCAAGTTGCTGCAGTTTCTGGGGCTAATGTAGAAAGGTTTAACCTTAGAAGTGGCAATAGGTCACAGCCACAAGAGGAGGAAGAGGAGGAAGAGGAGGCAGATGATGAAGTCTACAAGAACACTACACTTGATGAAGATATTGATGATTGCATCCCTATAGATGAGGAGGATGGAAGTTTGGACTTGGAGGAAGATGATTGAGCTTGCTTTTGACTGTTTTGACTGTTTTTCTATGACTTGAACTTTGAATTTCTCATGCTTTTTAATTGTTTGGATGCTTTTAGACAGTTTTTTATAACTTTTATGACTTTTTCCATGTCTGCATTTGATTTTTATACTGTCCAAGGAATTTTAAACTTAATCCTGCAGGTTCTTATGTCCTAGGCGACCTAGGCGACCCTAGGCGACCCTGGGCGCGCCTAGGCGCGCCCGGGAGGGCTCACCGCCCAGGGTCGCCCAGCGCCCTTTTATTCACTGATTGCAAGTATTCTCCATTCGACAAAAAGCCCGAGTAAATATGCCAGCATAATGCCTATGAGACAGAAAGTTGATAACCAACAATCACAATTTCATCGTCATCAAGCTCAAATAAATATCACAATAAAAAATCAATATGGGTGACAGAAGAATAGAAAGCCAACCTGATTAACAGAACCAAGTGCTCCTCTAATATTCTGAGGCGCGATTACACCAAATAAGGAGAACTGAACACCAGAATTTCATATCAGAAACAGGTTAAACCGAAATCAGATTTTAATCAAAAGGCGAAAAAATGTGATCTTATACCTCAGATGTCGTTAGCCCCAGATCACTAGGGATTGCAGTTTGAGTTGGAGATGAATATCCAGCCTAAATAATGCAATAGAAACAAAATCAGTTGAATCCAATACACAAATTGAAACAACTGATTACAATCAAAAGCATCAAGAAACAAGAATTACAGTGAAACCGAATTGAATAGGTAGCAACAACAGAGATTTGACTTCCTCGGATCACCATCGCCGAGCTTAATAAACTAGACTGTCTCGATCCCATTCCTGACATCCGATACCAACTCCCTGTATGCAGAAACGGTTTCTTGCGATTTGCAAGGCCGGTGGGAACGATATATAGGTCTCAAATCTGGAAAACAAATAACTCTGAGGCTTCCGGGACTAGATCCAGGCATAGAGCACAACAATCATCCATATGGCCCGATTTAGGGATGCAGAAAGAGGAAAATCAATCGATTAAGCGTCGGACTTTGATCTAGGGTTCCTGAAGAGAGGGAAATTGTGGCTAAAGATAACAATTGAAGCAGAGAATGGAGGATTCCAACAGTTGAACGAGTGTTTAGCCTTTCTTCTGACTTCTGAGAGGAGTCGGGGAGGATTGCGAGGAAAATGGCGGAAGGGGGCCGATGCAAGTAACAGGAGAATGAAAGGTGAGTTAGGGTTTTTTACGGCGTGCAGAGAAGAATGGACTTAGAGGCGAGGTGTACACATTTGCCCGCTTCAAGAGATCTTTTTGAGGCGAACGTCATTTTGAACGCCTCAAGAGCCATAACTTTTTGAGGCGGACATATTGAAGCGAACAAATTCAATGCCCGCCTCAAGAAATCGTATAAATAGTTGATTTTGAGGTTGTTGAGGCGTTATTTTAGTGCCTGCCTCAAAAAGGGAGCTGCAACAGGGTATTTTTTCACTAGTGAATGTGCATAGCTTAGATAGAAATTGAGCAATAAAAAGGTGTTGTAGCATAGTAGGGCTAGGATAGATACTAAGGTTATTGCGTGTGGGAATGGTGATGATCTGGTGTAAAGATTTAGGGCTAATGTTCTGTGTGAAAAGGAAAAAATATTCAGGGAGAGTCCAATAAGTGATATCATATAGATTGATAATTATGTTTAGATTCAAATGGAAATTCCTCAAAAGAGAATCTTTATCCAAAAGAGAAAGACAAAGGGATAGTCCAAAAGATTTCATATTTAGAATGTTAAGTTGAGACTGGGTAGCAATATGTTTGTGTTTAAAGCATGATCTGGGAACATGCCTTCTTCCTAGCCAGATGTTAATATTAAGTAAAGAATACAACGGTCTGAAATCGATAACTCAGGATAGAGATTCAAGGGTTTGCTGAAGGAATTCAACTTTGTCCATTAGAACGTGATTTAGGGGCTCGTTTACACTTACTGTAATATAATCTGAGTGTGGTTGATAGTCAAAATCCGGAACTATAAGACAAGTTTCTAGCATTTCAAGAGAGCAAATATAGTTCAAGCACCGGAAAGATCTTAGATCTTCAAAAGATCCAAGAAAACTCTCAAAATCCTGAGGATAGATTACAGGGTTACTCCACCAAGATGCAGATCTGGTGACGAGGATGTCAAAGTGATTAAAGGAGGGAAGAGGAGTCTGACGAGGCGATTGTCGTGATGCCTATCAAAGAATACCTAACTCAAATCCACTAGTATAGTGGGAAGCAAGGGTCGAATCCCAAGAGAGTCGAAATACAGTTTAAATCACAATTTTGTTCCTAACAAGTAACCAAATTGGGGGGGGGTTTGTAGTAATTGAGATCAAGGAAGTAAACAAACACGCAATTGTTGAGATTAAGTAGTTTGATGGAAAGAAGTTCACTTCTCGGTTATTAGCACATCAATCATGCAAGGAGAATTGATCATGGAAACCTAACACCATATATTCATACACATTCAATTGGTTTATCCTACTCTTTGTTCATATAAAGTAACTAGTCCAACAAGTCCTAGAAACCCTTATTTGATTATAACCCTAGAACAACTAAGATTCAATAACCAAATAGCATTGAGCGCAAAGATATGTAGGCTTGTGCAATACCATTGGCGACAAGCCGATACTTGACACAAGTTTATAATCTCTACCCTATAAACACTCACAACAAGTTCATGTAAATAAGGATTGCTACCAAAAGACAAGACTCTTCAACAAGAATTATCAAGTCTAGCAATATGAAAGATAGAAATCAAACCTAGTTGCGCACCTAGATAAAATCAATATCTCTCAATAGCAAATTGAGGCACAAGAGATTATAAAATAAAACCACAATTGAAATAGAATATAAGATGTAGGAAACTCACAATCCTCCAATGAAAGAAGGCTTCAAACCTCAAAGTGAACAATAGAGATTTAGTTACACATAGTCATGGAAGCTCTCAACAATGGAGTTTTCTTACTAAAAACCAAGATCCAAAAACTCTAGGGAGAAGGAGAAGAGTTTATATAATTTCTCCCTAGAAAAACCAAGAAAAATAAATAAAAACCAAGTCTTAATGCAGCAAATTAAAGATAGACATAACTAATTTCGGAGTTACAAATCAAATGGAGAGAGGAAGGTCTAGCATCCAATGCCATCAATTTCAATGCTGATTTCGGGTAGAAATCTCGACCGAGATGTTGTAAATCTCGACCGCGATTTGCACATGCTGACGTGGAATGACGTGGAATCAACAGAATCTCGATGCTGGAAAATGGCAAAATCTCGACCGAGATTTTGGGATCTCGACCGCGATTTCTTGTCTGCAGCTTCTTCTCTCCGTCTTCTTCTGGTCTCGAGGCAGCTCGGCTTCGCCTCTCGACCACTCCTCTGGTGCAAGTGTGGTGTGTACTCCTCCTAAGCTCCATCCCGCAAGTACCAATGAAGGATACAAGCGGAATCTCCTAACTCCACCACCAAAATCGCTTTCGAGCTTCCCGCAAATCCATAATAACAACTCCAACCGGATTCCGGAAATAACACTCGACAAGCACCTAAACTCCTCTAATCCTATGCTAATAGTCGCTAGTTATCACCATATAACATGCTCCTATCAGAGTCATACCTTGGGAGTGCCAGATCTTGAACATGCATGAACTGGATCGACGCCGCCACGCCATCAAGACCATAAGGAGCATCCATATCCATTCTGACAAAGAGGAGAGAAGGGATTGAAGCCCTAGAGACAATGATGAAAGGCGACGGAGGTCACGAGGCAAAGACTTCGGGAGAGAGAAACATGAGTCGGCTTCAACATTGGAAAGAGTAGCGTGAAGAAAAAAAGCCCAATCCGGAGGCCATAGGTGCCAAGCAGATGAAAGATCCGACTTTGGGAGACACAAAATGAAGGCAAGTTTGGGGTTTCTAAGAGGTTTGAGGTTTAATGGGGGGATTCATAGGATAGGGATGAAAGGGGGAAAACCCCTTATTGGTAAAGGGGTCAAGTTAGCAGAAGAGTAGAGAGAAGATTATAGAGAGAGGAGAGAGCTTTATTTTCTCAGTCTTAGTGCATCACTGATACTGATGTTGCTTTTCAATTAAAGTGAAAAGGAAAAGATAAAAGATAAAAGAAAAAGAAAAAAAAAGAGAGACATAGGGGTTTAGTTGGACTGAAAAAACTGTCTATTGATATGTGTGTTACATTGCAACAAGCACACAACCAAACCAAGCTCTAGGAAACACAGTACTATAGGCATGCAATATATTTATATCTAGGGGTGCAAAGTGTTACCACAATGAACAAACTCTTACCACAAACCAAACTCACAACAACAACAACAACAACAACATTATAGCTACATCGATCCTATAATACGAACGTTTCATCTTTATCTCGATCGATCAAACCATTAGCCATCCTTTTCAAGGTCGAATCAAGCGGCCTGGGCACTCAAACGTAACCTGACAATCATCATGGGCCTCAACTGTGTAACGGTGAGCAGGCCTGGACAGAAACACTGGCAAAAGCACAAGCAAATCACAAACACAACTATCGTCGAGAGTCATGAGCCAACGACAACACTCTTCTTGTGCCTCACTATGGTTAGGGTGTTGGAACGGGGTGGGTTCGTAGTGGTTGTGGTTGTGGTGGTGGTGGTGATGGTGGTGGTGGTGGTGGTTGTTGTTGTGGTGGTCTTGTGGAGGAGTTGATGGCGGGGTTGACGATGGTGGTTGCGGAGTTGATGTTGAAACCGCCATTGCAGTTTCTGGCCTATGAGGAGGAGGATTATATGGAATTAGGGCACATGCATGAGTAACTAGGGCAAACTGAGACATGCAAAGTGGGCTTAATGGAGGATGACTTATGTGTGGCCTGTGTTGACTTTCTGAGTTGGGTATGAACACCAAAAGGGTGGCCACCGTTAATATGAGTCGGGTCAGCCCGTTTCTTGTATCCATTTTTGTTTGTTTTGTATGTTGTATGTTGTATGTTGTTGTGTGAGAGATCAAGATGCAAGTGACCAGAATCTGTAAGGGGTTGTATTTATATACCGAATGGTAGAGAGTGTGTTTCTTGTTGAGCGGGATTTAGTAGGTGATGATGAATCTTTGTGAGGGGGGCAATTAACTAGTGCGAGAGCAATGATTACGTGAAGTTGTGTGTGTTTATTATAAGGAGATTTGGTAGATGTATATGGCTTTTTAATTGGTGCAATTTGTTTTGTGTGAAGAGATCTTGTTGTGTCGTTGCCAAAGGTGTAAGAGGCATGTATCCCACTAAAAAATAGAATGGAAACAAATAGGCTAAGAAGAAGAAAATGAGAGTTTTGCTTTGTATTAAAAAATCTACCTAACTACAATGTCTACGTAACTAAACTATAAGAGAGAAATAATCTCTTCTTCAAAAATTCGTGACACCTCAATGTTACCTCATTTGTCAAAAATAATTAGTTAAAATTAATCATTTGGCTTCTTCAACCGGTTAAAAAATTCACCTCCTATTCTTTCTCTTGCACAATCGATCTCTTTTTATAATGCTCCATGTTCTCCTCCAACAACATAACTAAAAATTATATATATAAGGTATGAAGGTGTTGCCTATATGTATTAGTACACACTAACTTGATATACGCGGGGTCTATACGCACTACATTCTGAAACTTTTTGAACTACATTCTCGTACACCCATTATGGGTGTACGCCCATTTTGAGCGTACCGTGCAATTTTCTCGAGTATACGTATGCATACGTATACGGTGGAAAAATTGAAAATTGGTCTGTATGCCCAAAATGGGCGTACGCTGCGGATATAAAAATCCGCCTCGCTTTCTTCTTCCTCCTCTCGTCGTATCAGTGAAGTAATGTTCATACCGTAACCTAAAACTCGCCGCCGTCCAATCTTCTCTCATTTCACTCGTTTTCTTCCCCAAATCTATCCCATTCGACTCGTTTTTCTCATACAATCCAAATCCCTCAATCAATTTCTTCAATTTCATTCGGAATCATGCAATCCGAAGAAATGGGGGAAAGCTCGAAATCAACTCCGGCGACGGTGGAGGCGACGGTGGAGGCTGCGGCTTCGTCTGTTCTCCCTCCCGTCCGTATTTGTGCTGGTGGCGCAAGAGTCCGAGGTGGAGGAGTTGGGCGGAAGACGAATCCGGCGAAAAAGAAAAGGGGGGGTGGTGGAGCTGCGGTGGCTGAGGTGGTCGGTGGCGCTGGCGAGGGGTCTGGAGGTGGAGGGGAGGAGGTTGGTGGTGTCGTCGAGGTGGCTGGAGGTGAAGCAGGTGGTGGTCGGGCTCGTGGTGGTCGTGGTCGGGGCGGTGCGGAAAAACGGGCCCGTTCGAAATCGCCGGAGAAGACGCTCTCGATCCACGAGGTACGTTAATATTTTTTTTTTAATTAGTCGTTATTTATCGTTTAGCGTGAAACGTTATTTGATAAATAACGACTAAAAATAAAATAATAATATATTAATAAATAATATTTATTAATATAATATTAGTTAGTCGTTATTTATCGTTTAACGTTTCACGTTATTTGATAAATAACGATTAAAACGAAAATTTTTATTATTAAATAACATTTATTAATATAATATTAGTTAGTCGTTATTTATCGTTCAGGTAAAAGAAAATAATATTATATTAATAAATAATATTTATTAATATAATATTAATTGGTCGTTATTTATCGTTTAACGTTTCACGTTAATCGATAAATAACGATTTAAAGAATAAGATTAATTAGTAAATAATATTTATTAATATAATATTAGTTAGTCGTTATTTATCGTTTAGCTAAAAGAAAATAATATTATATTAATAAATAATATTTATTAATATAATATTAATTGGTCGTTATTTATCGTTTCAAATAAGATTAATTAGTAAATAATATTTATTAATATAATATTAGTTAGTCGTTATTTATCGTTTAGCTAAAAGAAAATAATATTATATTAATAAATATTATAATATTAATATAATATTAATTAGTCGTTATTTATCGTTTAACGTTTCACGTTATTCGATAAATAACGATTTAAACAATAATTAGTCGTTATTTATCGTTTCACGTTATTCGATAAAAAACTTGTAAAAGAAAAAGATTTAATATTAAATAATATTTATTAATATAATATTAATTAGTTGTTATTTACTAAGAAATGAATTAATTAGTAATTAATACATTATTAAATAGCGTCTTAATAAATTATTAATAAGTCGTACCTAAGAAAAAATTAGTAATTAATACATTATTAAATATTTAAAAGAAAAACGTCAAATAATATAAAATAATAATTCGTAAATATGAAAATAGGCTTTAGAGAGGGCTATTACTCCGGCGGGTTGTTCTGTTAGAAAGAAGAAGAAGGGCCCTCGTCACCCTAGCGCACGCGAGATCACAGCTTCCCGACGTCGTGGATCTCCTTCAGACATTCCAGGAGTGCGTATAGGAGATACAGGGAAAGCTCTGATGGATGATTTGGATGTTAGTGAGGCGGAGGAGTTTTCAGAGGAGTTGACGGAGGCAACCGAGGTTGCAGATCAGCCAGAGGTTGCAGATCAGCCAGATGTAGATCTAGGAGATTTGGAGGCGCAGATGCATGCTGATTACTATGAGGGACCACCTGTGCGTGAGCCATCTCCAATTGGATCATTGTCTCCTTCTGCAGAGGATCATCAGCAGGAGATTGAGGAGCTTGTTCATGATTTCGATCAGGATCAGCCAGACCTCCAGGAGCCCATTCAGGACCCTGTTCAGGAGCCTGTTCAGCACATTGATCCGGGCTTAGCTGTACCGGTTCCAGGGGATGCAGATTATGTGGGGCATCCTGGAGGTCCTCTTAGTTCACGGCTTTTGGTGGATTACAGCACCCACATTGCTCCGGTGATATGGACTGAGACGTCGTCTCTTGCAGAGCGTATTGAGCATGACCCGACTTATGTGATACCGCCCTCATCGAAGGTATGCGTTGTTTCCTAAATGAATTTGTGAGGTAAAACGATCCACACGCTATTCTAATTCATTAATTTCTCTTTCGTACATCAGCTGAAGAGGGTGTTGGATATATACACCCGCAAGGACTTCTTCAGGGAGTATGATAGGCATAAATCTAATGTGCCTGGGTCATGGTGGCAGCTCGTTGAGCGGAGCCACTTACATGTCCTTGCAGATCCCCGGCTCGAGTACAACAGCATCGATCCGATTCTGATTTCTGCATTTGTGGAGCGTTGGTATCTAGAAACCAACACGTTTCACTTTGCATTTGGTGAGATTGCTCCTACCTTGTTAGACGTGCTGAAGATTCTGGAGCTTCCGATCCATGGACGAGCTGTCAGATCTGCTGAGGCAGACATAGATGGGTTTGTGCATCCTCATGTGCAACGGATGTTCGGGTTTGCTACGATCGAGGAGGCTGCTGCGCTATGCTTACGTACGTAGAGTTTATTTTATTATTTATATTTGATTCCATTTTTTAGTTGATTCAATTAAATATTTATAATCCGTGATAAATTATCAGATGGGGGTTTGAACATCCACGGCAAGAGAGGCATCACCACGATCCACACCCGACTATTACAGATGTTTGATATACGGGACAGGTAAATTATCGTATATTATAAGAATTTCTCATAATTTCTCGAGTAACGTTACTAATTCATTTTTTGTTATTAATTGCAGGACTCCTCAGCAAGAGAGTGATATTGCTTCGCTGTACTTGTTGTCCCTGTTAGGCAGTACAACATTTGTAGACAAGTCTCGGATGAAGGTGAAGCACAAATACCTTAGCATCCTCGTAGATCACAATGAGACAGGGTCCTATGCTTGGGGGACAGCCGTCTTGGCTGAACTGTACAGACAGTTGGGTCAGGCCTCCCGTGCTCAATCCAAGGGGTTTGCTGGTTGTCCGCTCCTGCTGAAGGTAGTATTCGTTTAATGTTTTTTTTTTTTGGTGTATATTTTGCTTATGTATAAAACATTATGAAATTCTGGTATTTGTAGGCTTAGATATGGGCGTATTTCTATGGTCTTCGGGGTCATGCTACGCAGGACTTGGCATCCATGAATGCCTCGGCGGCGGCTATCCGGGAAAACAGCAAAGTCAAGTACCATAAGGATCCTGCTCGACTAGTTTCCCTCAGACTGGTCCTTGACCAGATCACATATGCAGAGGTAAGTACTATTTAATGAGTAATTTCATCATATGTTATGCAATTATTATTTTTTAAAATACGTTGGTCATTTTAAAAAAACATAGGTTCAGTGGAACCCCTGGGCCAAGTTGGATCTCAACGACCCCCAGTATAGGTTGGGTCTATTTCGGGGGCCTGTAGAGTCGTTTGAGGTCAGGGAGTCGCACCATCCTGACCGATGTATGCGACAGTTCGGGTATGTGCAAGGCATACCCGAACCCCCGATTACACCACCTACTGCGATTAGAAATGATTCTGCATCGGGGTACACTGTCACATTCGAGGATGAGGACTGCACTTGGGCCCCAGAGACCCTGCCGGATCGATTGATCACCTTAGACGAGCAAGATCGAAGAGGACTTCGAGAGTATGCATGGGATTGCAAGGATGGATATCTGACATGGTTTAATGCCATGTCACATCCTTATGTTGATTCCAGATCACCCAGGCAGGACCCACGTGCACCGTTTCACCACCGTGCGGAGCACATACAGATACCTGCGACAGCCTCTGTAGTTGTGGTACGTATTTTAGTCAATATCGCTCAAGTTATAATTATAATCTATTTTATTCTACTTATATTTACATTTTGAAAATGTAGCGGGGCAACATACTCGCCTCTGAGATATCTAGTTTCCTACGTGCATATGGTGACACTCTGCCTGTAGGACAAGCGAGGATGATGAGGGGGTGGATCAGCATATGGACTGGTGATGTAGTACCAGAGGAGGATGGGCCTGTGCAATGATTGTGTTCAGTATTATATTTTGGATGTTTGTGTGATGTATATTTTGTTGTCGGTATTATATTTTGGATGTCGTAGTTTTCATGGATTTATATAGTATTAGGATTTTCGAACTTAAAACGGGCTAAGACGAGAATTCGTGCGAAAACCGACTTAAAACGGGCCAAGACGAGAAATGACACGGAAATCGAGGAAAAATGACTTAAAACGGGCCAAGACGAGAAATGACACGGAAACCGAGGAAAACCTAACTAGGGTATAGGGTTTAGGGTATAGGGTATAGGGTTTGGAGAGTGGTTAGTAGATAGCGGATAGTGAATGTGGATAGTTGTGTTTGAAATGGATAGTTTGGGCCCAGTTCGTTTAAACGCCTTATAACGCTGAAACTCAAAATTTCAAAATTGTAACATGATAGAAAATGAAGTCTTTATTCGTTATCAATTCTCGGAATCGAAAAAAAATCAACGAAAACATCAACGGGCCTAATAAGGCCAAATTGAGATTTGGTGAGGCCCATTACCTAAAAACGACATAAAACGGGTTAATAAGACCTTAAACATTGAAAAACTTGAAATGTAAAAGTTGTATTTGAGCATTACCAATATGACGGTTTCGTTTTTATAATAAAATAACAAAATGAACACTTCGAAATATCTAAACAGTCACTTTCACCTAGTTACGAGTTAATCTCAAGTATATAAGTCGTATAGTTTTACTAATATATGTGTGATATCAATTCGTTACTCAAATAAACTTTACATAAAACTTTCATTAAATGTTATGAAACACTCAAATAGTCCAAAATAATGACATTTCACATCTTCGTGTTGATATCACACATATATTAGTAAAACTATACGACTTATATACTTGAGATTAACTCGTAACTAGGTGAAAGTGACTGTTTAGATATTTCGAAGTGTTCATTTTGTTATTTTATTATAAAAACAAAACCGTCATATTGGTAATGCTCAAATACAACTTTTACATTTCAAGTTTTTCAATGTTTAAGGTCTTATTAACCCGTTTTATGTCGTTTTTAGGTAATGGGCCTCACCAAATCTCAATTTGGCCTCATTAGGCCCGTTGACGTTTTCGTTGATTTTTTTTCGATTCCGAGAATTGATAACGAATAAAGACTTCATTTTATATCATGTTACAATTTTGAAATTTTGAGTTTCAGCGTTATAAGGCGTTTAAACGAACTGGGCCCAAACTATCCATTTCAAACATCATATCTCAAGTTTTTACTATATACCCCTTCCTTTTCAATTTTTTCAATTATTTTTTGGCTAAATACCCCTTGCATCATGAAAACTATTTCTTTTTGCTAAATACCCTTTTCTTGTCTTTTTTCGTTGTACGTCCCTCCATAAACTTGATTTTCGCGTCGTTTTTCGTTTCAATCCCGTTTTACTCGATTTTCGCGCCGTTTTTCGTTTCAATCCTGTTTTACTCGATTTTCGCGCCGTTTTTTCGTTTTAAACCCGTTTTACTCGATTTTCGCGCCGTTTTTCGTTTTAAACCCGTTTTACTCGATTTTCGCGTCGTTTTTCGTTTTAAACCCTTGTAGTGAATTCAGACCTTGTTTCATTTAACCCATCTAAAACATTAAACACATCCGAATTCACTACAGATCAACATCTATACTACCATAATTAATGCGATAGTCCTTCCATTGCTGCATCCTCAGCGCAAACCCGCGATCCAATCCATTCGCACTAGGATCCTTGAACATGCGCCAAACTCCAGGTACAGATGGTACGGGACAGTCTTCTCTAAGGCACACCTAAATTACAAAACATAAATACCATGTTAAGCATTAAGAAAATTGAGTGAAAATCACAAATACTTTAGTGAAAATCATACCGGTATGTAGTGGTTTGCTAAGCCCACACGAGCCATTGCATAAATTTTCAAACCATGACTGGAGCTTTGTTGATACACCTTCATCGGTAAGCACAAATATGATCGGACTTTGGATAAGTATATCGAACCAACCTGAAACTTAGTGGCAAATGCTAATCCAATCATGGGCATACTCATCCAGTATCTTTCAGGACATGGTGATCTGCTATAGTTGACCTCTTGAACAAGAGCGTCGAAGTTGTTTGCCAAATCCGGGCGTAGTCTGGTCATGACTCGTCTGTAGATATCACTGTTCTCTAACAGCTCTGTAGTCAATTCCATGCGAATGCGAGGATATTCTTGTTGGTGATGCCCCAACAACATGGCTAGTGACCGATATCCACAGTGTCCATCCGCCCTTACGTCTTGTGCATCTACAATGTATGGAAACATGAAGAGATCAACATTGTCAACCCCGAAGTCTACCCCACATTTCGTCATTGCTGGCTGAGGGAACTCATCTGTAAGAGTGCAACCTGATAATCCGAACCCCTCTCCACCAGTGCCACTTGAATGACCAAACGCCTCTGCCGCAGTGCACCCAGCAACTTCAAACTCCCTCATTATAGTAGGCTCGTTGAAAGTAGGTTGTGCCGCCGTTGCTTTTCCCTTTCCCTTTCCTCTAACCGTCTTATTCTTCACCTTCGCAGCATCATTTTTCTCTAATTCTTCCCTTGCGTACTCAAACGCGCTCATCTCTCTCTCGGTTCCCCACTTCTTTCCTACCGCTCCTCTTGGTCTGCCAGGATCCTTGATTCCCGTCGGCTCCAACGCAAGACTTTGATGTGGATACTCCAACATTGTGTACAAGTCCGCTATCTGAGACCACTGACTTTCAGGAAGTTCCCCCTTTTGCCATCTATCGTTGAGCTCAATGAATCTCAACTCCCGCATGGTCTGAGGTACACCAATCTCTACCTCCCCGTTATCAAGTTCAATCCTATCCCATTGTAGCTGCCTCCAGAATCTGTGAATCTGATTGAGCTTGAATGGCTTCTTCTGAATAATATGTTGCACCATCTCGTGGATGCACGGTAGGCCTTGACATTCTCGCATCCAGTAATCTTCGCAATGTTCCTCATAATTCTCCGCCTTTATATCCTCCCATATATCCCACAACTTATGCAACGCTCTATCAGACACATTATGGAATAGATGCCGAAATATCAATTTCACTTGTGGATTCATTCGTCTGAAAACCCCGGGTGTCTTGATCCGATCCTCTTCCATGGTGGCCCTCACCTTCACAATCTGGCCCTCGATGGCTGCATGGATCCTCACAACCATTCGATTAAAACCGCCTATACTTGAACCGACTATTTTCTTCAACACCTTATGCATTCCCTCAACCCTATGTTTTATTCATTCAATGTCGCGTTTAAGTAAAAAAACTATTACATAATAAACTAATAAATAAATCGGAAACTTTTAAGTAAGTTAAAAAAAAATTACCTGTTTGAGGTCCTCGTGAAGAAGTGAAGATTGTGTTCCGTCCATGCGCAAACAATGTTTGTCTTGTAAGGGATAAGCCACACCTTTTCAATGTATCCGACGACGCCGCTTCTCCAAGATGTTCTCAATCCTAGCAGTCTTTCCTCGTATTGTTCCTCCGTTCTTGATAGAAAAAGTCTCCATACTTGCGAGCACAACCTTTTCACCGATTCCTTATTTTTCAAAATTCTGGTAGCGTTTACCTCGATGTTGTGCTTGATATGAACCCAACACAAGAGGTGTTGAACCGGAAGATCTTTGAACACATATTTGATTGCAGTGATGAGAGCTAGTTCTCGATCGGTCATTATTGCAGTCGACATTACTCCGGCATCCTCAAACAACTTTCTAAGCCTCTGAATTATCCACAAGTAGTGCATTGTTTCCTCCTTACCCGTGAATGCATATGCAATGTTGAATGTCTTATGCGTGCAAGTGAAACCGACAATCTCCACAAGAGGCATTTTATACCTGCATAATATATTTAAATAATGAAGGAAGAGGCATATGCAATATATTTAAACAAAAAAAATTTGATATACAACTATTATGTACCTATTCGTCTTGTATGTGGCGTCAATAACCACGACGTACGGAAACATCTTCAACAAGTGCAACGAGTCTTGATGGGCAAAAAACAAGATTTCCACCTCGTTTGATTTCTTCTTGCAGAGGGGATGCACTACATAGCTGCGCTCCTTCAAAAACTTCAAGGTCCATTGTGTAACAGTCAAATCTCCACGATCCTCAAAATGCATCTTCTGAATAAAGTTGGCGATTTGTTTTGTGGATGTTGTATTCCCTGGAAAGGCCGCACTCAACTGAGTAGCAATAACTGACGGCGTAGTCAAGCTGTTCGCACATACCGTCACAAATTTCACCTCATTCGGCGTCATTCGACCCATGTACGGATGGCCAATGAAGCTAGTGGAAAGCTTATGATTGTGTTGTCCGTATTTTACCTTCACAAACCATCCATCTCTCGCATCCCTCGCCCTGAACCTATATCCTCGGATCTCAAACTTGCAATCCGACTTCTTATCCCTACTATCCCGCTCTGTATTAACAACCTCCTCTGTTTCGCCATCCTCTCTTTTCTTTTTCCCTGATCTATACACTCCAGCATGCGAGCACATTATATTCATTTGACGCTCATTGCTATGGCGAGTCACTAATACCATCATAAGTTGTCTACCAATACTCTGAACCCAACCCCTCAAATGTTCCTTAGTAGAAAACGTTTCTTCGGTATCAAACGAATCATAGTAATCCATACCCTATAATTAATAAAAACTACCATATTTATCACAACTAAAACTTAAAACTACGAGTCCACATCAATCTAAACTATCACTTCTACAAATTATTTGCAGCTAAATAACGTAAATAAATACGAAACGATTCTAATTAATTACTAACCGAAAAATCTCCGGCGTCGAAGTCTCCTCCTTCTTCGTCGGTATCGTCGTCCCACATCCCGTCGTCGGGTTCACTAAAATACTCTTTCTCATCCACGATCGCATCGTCTTCGTCACTCCCATGCTCGTTCTCTTCAACATACTCGCTCTCTTCACCGCTCTCATACTCAATCTCCGTCACATATTCAAACTCCTCACCATCACTCAAATTTGTAACTCTCCTATTTGACATTTTTTACTTCAACATCCATCCGAAGTTCCTACATTTATACACATACTACATCCCAAACGGTCATATTCTGAAAAAATAGCCGTTGGGATAAAAACAATCGTACGCCCATTATGGGCGTACAGACAAAATATACCCCAACGGTCACTTCTGAATTTGGACAAATAGCCGTTACACCCAATTTTTAACTCGTACGCCCATAATGGGCGTACGAGTTAAAAATTGTATTTCACAACGGCTATTTTCAAACGGCTATATTATTAAAATTTATACTGTACGCCCATTTTGGGCGTATACATACGCCCGTATTCTGTATTTTGCCTCACAATCGATGTTGGAATTTTGCACTGTACGCTTAAAACGAGCGTACGTCCATTATGGACGTACGAGAATGTAGTGTGGAAAGTTGCAAAATACAGTGCGTATAGATTTAGACTTGATATAACTCTAAACTATCTAAATTTCTTAACCGTTGAAAAAAAATTGTGGGAGTTTGGAATGTTGTTCAATTGATTGGGTTGTACTTGCACAGTTCAATATGGGAATGACATAATAAAACAATTGATTTTTTATATGTTTATTCTTCTTTATATTATATTTCTGTGGACTGTGTTGTTATGGCTTGACATATACTAATACTCTTGCATTATATTTTCGTGAATTGTGTTGTTGCGACAATAATTTTGATGAAGACATAGACTAGATGAGTTTGCTAATAATGTAAACGAGATTTTGATTTGATTATATTGTATGTAGATAACATATACTAATCGGTGTGATACTTGTAATGGTATATAATACGTTGAGGTTTTTGCGCCAAACCACCCGTTATGTAGCCGAATTTGCGTCAAATCACCCTTATTTAACTTTTTTTTTTTTTTTTTTTTTTGAAAGAAATCACTCATTTATGTCATTTTGTTAACATGAAACCACTCCTTCATCCATTCCGTTAACTCTTCCGTTTATTTGTGTAAAATGTCTAAAATACCCCCACTTACTTCAAAATTTTAAGGGCAAAAATGTTTATTACCATTATCACACTTAATCCAAATTAATTAAACCTAACTAAGCATTTTTTACTCCCTTCGTCTTCCTCTTTCAAGTTAGCAGAGGTTGGCTAAGCTTTCAAGCTAGCAGAGGTTATTCGGGATTTGGAGAAGGGATCTGCTTTTTCGATGATGGAGGTGAACTCTTTGCCGCGGTGGCTCATCTCCATGACGCCCATCCCGGATCCGTTCCAGTTGAGGAGCTCCGATTGGGCCTTCTGGAGGACCTGGAGGGGGAGGACAGCGGGGCCGGCGGCGAAGTTGAAGACGCGATCGGAGGTGGAGGAGCATGTGATTGGGTTGGTTTGAAGGAGAGGTGGGATTTCAGGGGACGAAGGTGGGTGTGGAGGCGGCTTGTTTGGGTTTTTAGGAGGTGGGTGTTTGGGGTTGATGCAGTGGCCATGGCGGCAGGAGAAGAAGCTTCAATTTTCAGGGTTTAATTAATTTGGATTAGGGTTAATTAATTTGGATGAAGTGTGATAATGGTAATAGACATTTTTGCCTTAAAATTTTGAAGTAAGTGGGGGTATTTTAGACATTTCACACAAATAAACGGGAGAGTTAACGGGATGGATGAAGGGGTGGTTTCATCTTAACAGAATGACACAAATGGGTGGTTTCTTGCAAATAGTTAAATAAAAGGTGGTTTGGCGCAAATTCGGCCAAATAACGGGTGGTTTGGCGCAAAAACCTCTAATATGTTCTAATATTGTTATTTATGCAGGTAATTATCAATTCTTCTCATTTCCTCACTCTGACATTGATAAAGGCGTTGAGTGATGCAATTGGTTATAATCTTTATAGTTGTGCATCAATTTATCATTTGATTTTTCTCTTCTAATAGAACCCAATATGTTATACTATTTGATATATTACTCTCGGTGGGAATGATCAAAACCTTTTAGAGCAGTTCCAAATCATAAAATGGGTTGAGAACATCAATTTATCTCAATTTGGTGCTTCTTATATCATGAATTCCTCTCCATTCCTTGTTGCTGGCATTGCCAAAGACATTGAGGTGATCCATTCTTTTAATCAATTGTCTAATTATGCATCAATATATCATTTTTTTTTCTCTTCTAATAAAACATATTTGGCTATAATATATTACTATTGGATAGGTTCCTCTTATCAAAACTTCATAAAATGTGTGGAGAACATCAAATTAGAGGAATTTGTTGCTCTTAACGTCATGAATTGCTCTCAATTCCTTGCGCATGACATCGTCAAGGACAGTGAGGTGATACGTTCCGTTTATATATTATCTAATTCTACATCATTTTATCATTTTCTCTCTCATATAATAGAACACATTGTGCTATATCATTTGATAGGTTTCTCTTGACATGAATAATAAAAAACCTTTCAGAGAAGTTACGAATCATAGAACGTGTGGATTTCTCTAAATTCTTTGCTCTTAACATTGACAAAGACATCAACAATGATGATGTCTTTAGGTCTGCTTATGCTCATGAATCATTTTTGCCAATTTTTCTCCAAGATGTTGTATTTTCTGTTTTTCTTAAATTTAACATCAATATTTGTTGCACGAGAATTATGCTACCTCCTCCTATATTCCACTTTGGCTTCCAAGTTTGTTGTATAAATTATTCTCTTACCATTTCGGTTGCATTCTTTGGTCTAATAATAATTTGCATTGACATTACTTATTATGAGATAAGAGATACAAAAGTTATCAAAGTTCTATCACAAAGTAGTTGGACAAGATATCATCATAGCTATGAACAAGTGTTCGGAATGCTCGACAAAGCCAATGTTTCACTCCGAAGTTGCACATTGAAAATTTGCAATCCCACTCGATATAAATGAAGATTCAAGCAATAATATCAATTAATATATATTTTGCTTAAAATAATCAAAATATAACACCGTACATGGTACGAGTCTAAAATTAGTTATTACGAATTGGTGGACACATGCATAACGCAAATCACTTCATTAGAGCCAAATTCAATTGAATATATAAAACAATGTATTTTATGTTTTTAGTGCATTATTTGCGTAGTGGAAGGTAATCGAACAAGATAAATCTAAAAACCGGCTGATGAAATAGGTAATACATATTAATAACTTCCACTCCTATTGATTCTACGAATGTTATGAAATGGGCAACCAAGACTTCGTTGATTCAAAGAAATTCCAAAGTTGGGGAAAGCGGCTATGAATTTTGGTAATTTATTCAGAAAAGTGCCTCTTTAAGGCTTACTCCGTACAAACGAGGGCTTAAATAATTTGTCTCACTCAGACGAATTTAAATGCGGTAATGATAAACTGAATAGAAAAAAGACATTAATTAATGAATATGAAAGGAAAAGGACATGGCTGCTGATTTCCATTTTAACCAATTGATCTTCCATCAGACTCCAGTTGTAACGTTGATTGTGTCCACATCATTCCTGTCGGGGTAGGAAAAGTTCGTCCTCGAATGGTATCAGTCATGACTAAGGCAACATCAAAAGAGGAGGCATCAAAATAAGGAATCAAATGTCCGCCATTAAAAACATCAGCTGTGAAAATATGACTTGGCAATGTGACAATTTGGGGTCCACGGGCTAGAGTGCAGTGTGGACGGTTAGATAGACTGGGGGGCGTGCACACACGAGCGCATATGCGCATTAGGCCCAGCAGATAAGCCCAATGAGGTTTCATCCTAAAACCAATTGGCAATAAGGAGAGTAATCCATAGGCTTATATACTATGCTTCTTTTACTCTCAACTTTCGATGTGAGATACTATTCTCAACACACCCCCGCAAGTGCAACTGGCGGAAGCCCAGTTGACACTTGAACACACGGTTGTGGGTGGGCCTTCTCAGTCTCTTTATAGCCAAACCCCACAACCCAAGAGTCCAGGATAGAGTCTGGCTCTGATACCATGTGACAATCTGGGCCGAGTCCACGGGCTAGAGTGCAGCGTGGACGGTTAGATAGACTGGGGGCGTGCACACACGAGCGCATATGCGCATTAGGCCCAGCAGATAAGCCCAATGAGGTTCCACCCTAAAACCAATTGGCAATAGGAGAGTAATTCATAGGCTTATGTACTAGCCTTCTTTTACTCTCAACTTATCTGTGAGATACTATTCTCAGATATGCATTTGGATTGACCTTCTTAATAACCTCAACTGATCCAATTTTCTTAGCAGATAATTGTTGTATGCACCGGTGGAAAAACGTTCTTTTGTGAGGATGGCCAAGATAAAATCTCCCACCTCAAACTCAACATGGCGACTTTTGCGGTCAACCAATTGCTTGGATTTGGCATTTGTGGCGGTGAGATTCTGGTAGACAGTATTGTGGACGTGCTGTAAACTAGTCACAAAATCCACAGATTTCCCATGCAGCTTGGTCGAAGTAGGAAAAGCAAGCAACTCCAAAGAGCCACATGGTTGAACAGAACAAACCAATTGACAAGGAACAAACCCGATGCTTCGATTAACAACGTGATTGTGGGTGAATTCATCTTGACAAAGCTTTTGATCCCAGCTCTTGACGTGGTCTCCTACAAGACAACGTAATAAATTGCCAAGTGACTTGTTCACCACCTCTGTTTGGTCGTCCGACTGAGGATGGTAAGCGCTGCTAAAATTGAGTTGTGTGGTCGTCAGCTTCCAAAGGCTACGCCAAAAGTGAATAAGGAAACGAGAATCACAGTCAATGCTTCACTACAAAAGTGAATTGTTCTAGATAGGCCATCCAACTCCCATTTTTAGGGGATAGTTTGTATTTACGGTGGAGGTGCTTGAAGGAATCATCATCAGTAAAAAAATAAACTCATGATGGAACAAGTAATGGTGCCAATGTTTGACATCTTGAAGGACTGTATAAAATTCAAGCTCATACGTACTGTAATTCCTCTTTGCAGCTGAAGAAAGCCACGGGTCAACCATTCTGACTATAAACTGCTCCAATTCCTACTCCAGAGGCGTAGGTGTGCAACTCAAAGGGTTGGCAAAAATCGGTTAAGACAAGAATAGGCGTTGTAGTCAACTTCTCCTTGATGAGTTTGAAAGCAAAGTCGGCCTCTGAAGTCCACATAAATTGCTTGCCCTTCATACAATCAGTTATTGGTGCCATAATGTTGCTGAAATGTGGGATAAAACATCGATAAAAGGAGGCCAAGCGATGGCAACAAGGAACCACCATAATGGAATTTGGAGTAGTCCGTTGATGTATCACTGTAATTTTTTACACATCCACATGAATACCGCTCCCTAAAATGACAAATCCCAGGATTAACACCTTGGGTGCCATGAATACACACTTTTTCCTTGTTGCAAAGAATTCCTCACGCCTTAGCACTGTAAAAACTTCACGCACATGGTGAAGGTGTTCCTCATGGGCAACACTATAGATTAGTATTTCGTCGAAATAAACAACGAAAAACCACCCGACATATGGTTGTAGCAACTAGTTCACCACCCGCATAAAAGTACTCAGAGTGTTTGATAATCCAAAAGGCATTACCCGCCATTCAAAAAAACCTCTAGTTTTGAATGCAGTATTCCACTCCTGAGGCGCACACGAATCTGATAATATTCGCTCTTTAGATCGAGCTTAGTAAACACCGTATCCCCACTGATTTGACCCAATAAATCATCCAGGCGTGGAATAGGGAATCTTTATCCGCCATGATTTTTTAATGGCACGACTGTCAACACACATTCGCCAAGTCCCATCTTTCTTTGGAATTAAGAGAGTTGGCACTGCACATGGACTTGTATTCTCTTGAACATGCCTCTTTCCTCCACTTGTCATCGCATCTCTTCATGTTCACTCGGGATCGTCCTATACAAAGGACGATTTGGCAAAGCTGTGATTGGTACAAGGTCAATGTTGTGTTGAATATCACGAAGGGGAGGCAGCTCATCCAGGAGTTCTTCGGGAAATAAATCATCAAATTTAGTAAGTAGAGGATCCATTACCGCAGGAATCAAGCCATTGCTTAGTGTAGCATCTGATGTAGTAATTCTCATTAGCAAAAATACTGTATCAAGGTCATGCAACTCCTTCCACAAGTCTTCCTTAGTTGTCAGGTTACAACTACTTCCCTGATTTTTCGTTGTCGAGCTCTTTCCTGGCACCAACACAATCTTGCGGTTTAAATAATGTTGTACATGTTGGCCCTCTCATCATGGATTACACTATGCTCACACTTCCATGGTCGGCCAAGCAATAAGTGACAAGCATCCATGGGCACGAAACCACACCACCCTTTATCCTTATATCTTGCTCTAATAGAAATGAAATATGTGCTCTGTTAGATTTGTGCCTTGAATCCCAAGTTGTTGGGCTCAATTGGGCCTGTTTAGGTTTTGTGTTTTAGGAGAGTAGTATATATACTCTCTATTATCTCATAACCTAGAAGAGAGGGGAAAAATAGGATTTTTGGTAACCGTCACAAGTAGCAAGAGAGAGTGTTCTTAGATCTAGAGCGTTTCTTGTGAGTCTTGTAATCTGTTTCCTCCTCTGAAATATAGTCTGATATGTTCTGCCCGTGGATGTAGCCAACACAACATTGGCGAACCACGTAAATCTCTGTGTGCTTTGTTATCTTCTCGTTTATATCTGTTTTTTGTTTCGTCTTCCTCACATCCGTCATAACAAACTGGTATCATAGCTTCGGGTTAGTTGGGTTTGTAATCTGGTGAGGAAAGATGTCTGCTTTCAGCGTGAAGATCGACAAGTTCACAGGGAGAAACAGTTTCAGTCTATGGAAAATCAAGATGCGAGCTTTGTTGAAACAACAAGGTTTGTGGGCGCCGCTGTCGAAGGACAAGAAGAGCGACGCTGCTGAGATGGCTACTCTGGAGAAGAAGGCACATTCAACGATTAAGTTGTGTCTTGCAGATGATGTCATCACTGAGGTCTCGGATGAGGAGACCGCTGCAGGATTGTGGTTGAAGTTGGAGAGTTTGTACATGACGAAATCTCTAACCAACAAGCTGCTTTTGAAACAACGCCTATTCGGACTGCGAATGCAGGAAGGTACGCAACTCCGGGATCACTTAGATCAACTGAACACATTATTATTAGAATTGCGTAATATTGATGTGAAAATTGAAGATGAGGATGCTGCTTTAATTTTGTTGGTGTCTCTACCACATTCATACGAGAACTTTGTGCAATCGTTTATTGTTGGGAAAGATACAGTCACTCTGGAAGAAGTCAGGTCATCTCTTCATAGCAGGGAGTTGCGTCATAAGGCAACCGGTGCAGGAACACATAATCAAGCCTTTGGGTTAGTCGCTAGTGGTGGTAAAGGACATGGAAATGGTAAGAAGTTTTCAAAGGGTCCTAAGCCAGATGATGTTTGTAACTACTGCAAAGAGAAAGGGCATTGGAAATTTGATTGCCCTAAGAAGAAGCAGTCTGAAAAGAATTTAGATTCTGCAGGCATAGCAGAGTATGACGCCAACTCTGAAGATGATATTGTCCTATTTGCTGATGGACACACTCATCACTCTGATGGGTAGGTTCTAGATTCTGGGGCTTCCTATCATATTTGTCCAAGGAGAGAGTGGTTCTCAACGTATGAGCAAGTAGATGGTGAAAGAATTTCGATGGCTAACGATCATGTCTGCAAGGCGGTTGGGATATGCTCAATCAAGATACGGACTCATGATGGTAGATTCTGCACATTGAATCAGGTCAGACATGTTCCACTTATGACAAAGAATCTGATATCTCTAAGTCTGCTAGATAGTAGAGGGTTCAGTTTCAAAGGTGAAGGTGGAGTTCTGTTTGTCTGCAAGGGTTCTGATGTGATTCTGAAAGGTGTCAGGCATAGTACTTTGTATTTTCTACAAGGTTCTACGGTAACAAGTTCTGGTGATGTTGCATCGGTTGATATGACTAAGTCATGCAATATGAGCCTTAGTCATATGGGTGGGAAGAGAATCAAGGTGAAGAAGGTCTCATATGTTCACCAAGTCGGTTCCTCAGAGCAAGTCTGAATATTGTTTGGACTTGCTAAATACCACAATTTGATAACTTGCCCTGTGGGGCAAATCTGGAGCAGAGAGAAGTCTGCTCATCTGGCACCACACTGGTGCATCTGGAAAATCTGGAGCAGGGAGAAGTCTGCTCATCTGGCACCGTGATGGTGCATCTGGAGCAAAGGAGAAGTTTGCTTATCTGGCACCGCCTTGATGCATCTGACAAATCTGGAGTAGAGGGAAGTCTGCTCATCTGGCACTATTATTGTGCATATGTTACATCTGAGTCTGGAGAATCCAAGTCTGTTTATCTGGCACTCTTATGGTGTGTCTGGTACATCTGGCACTCTTATGGTGCGTCTGGTACATCTGTGTCTGGAGGATTCAAGTCAAGGTGGAGATTTGTTAGATTTGTGTCTTGAATCCCAAGTTGTTAGGCCCAATTGTGCCTGTTTAGGTTTTGTGTTTTAGGAAAGTAGTATATATACTCTCTATTATCTCATAACCTAGAAGAGAGAGGAAAATTAGGATTTTTGGTAACCGTCACAAGTAGCAAGAGAGAGTGTTCTTAGATCTAGAGCGTTTCTTGTGAGTTTTGTAATCTGTTTCCTCCTCTGAAATATAATCTGATATGTTCTGCCCGTGGATGTAGCCAACACAACGTTGGTGAACCACGTAAATCTCTGTGTGCTTTGTTATTTTCTCGTTTATATCTATTTTCTGTTTCGTCTTCCTCACATCCGTCATAACATGCTCGTTTAGAGACAATGACTTCTCCTCCCTTTTTGAGCAACGACAATTTGTAAAGCTTGGGGTGCTTCTCTGTGACAATGCTTAGTTTTTCACTAGTGGAAAAAACACTTGTTGCAGCGCCCTTGTTGAGGCGGACAAAATTTTGCCCGCCTCAACAACCACAAAAAATTGGACTTGTTGAGGCGGGCAAAATTTTGGCCGCTTCAACAGGGTATGTTGAGGCGGGCAAAATTTGGTCCGCCTCAACAGGTCTTGACTTGTTGAGGCGGGCAAAACTCTGCCCGCCTCAACAACCCGTTTTACCTATAATTTTTTTTTTAATTTAAATAAGGATGTCCCACGGATCACTAATATCCACCGTTGATTAGGTCTAAATAATTTAATCTAACGACATAAAACACATGTGCTTCTTTCCCTCAATCTATCTTCATTCTCCCCTTTATCGATCTATCTTCTTTCTCAGACAACTCATTCTCCCCTTCCTTCTATCTTCATTCTCCCCTTCCTTATATCTTCATTCTCCCTCAGACATCTCGTCGATCTCCCCTCCTCCTCTACACATCTCGTCGATCTGGAAGAAGACCGCAAGACTCGTTCTCCTCTTCCTCTCCTCTGTTAAAGGGACAAAGATCTCGTAGAAGAACTCAAGGCGGAGCCGTGATTTTTTGAGGCCGCGCAGGAGTAGCGAAGGTGAAGAACTCAAGATCTCGTTTGGTGGGGGCGCAGGAGTACCAAAGGAAGATCTCGTTCGTTTTTTTACTGGTGGCGCAAGATCTCGTCGTTTAGGGTTTTGAACTATTGGATTTCAAAGCCGCTTGAGAGATAACCGCCTTTACCGCCGGCGAGACCTTAACCGGCGTAGCGTCTGTTAACTGGCGGCGCAAGATCTCGTCGTTTGGTGTATGTTCATTTAGGGTTTTTTTCTTTTTTGCTACAATTTCAAAGTTGCTGGATCTGGTGTTTTTTCTACTGGATCTTATATTAGTGTTCTGTATTTTGATCGATGCTACAATTTTGATCGATGCTACAATTTTGATCGATGCTACAAATGTGTAAGGAATTTTAGTGTTCTGTATTTCTGATATTACTGTTCTTGCTGGATCTGATCGATGCTACAATTTATGAAATCATGCATCTCCTTATGCTAAAATAAAGTGCAAGCACATCTTTCAGTGGTGTTGTTCTGATCGATGCTACAATTTTTTTTGGTTGGCATATGTGTTTTTGAGGCGGGCGGTGCATCATACGCCTCTACAGATAAATTTTTTTTGAGGCGGGCTATCGATTTATTTGGGCATAGATTTTTTGCATACTTGTTGAGGCGAACATGTGTACGCCTCAACAACTTATGACTTGTTGCAGCCCCCCTGTTGCAGCGACCCCTGCCCGCCTCAACAGGGGGGTTTTTGCCCGCCTCAACAGGTGTTTTTTCTACTGGTGTTTCAACCACCTCTTCTGAAATAATGTTCTTGCAGCTACCGACGTCGATTATGAAATGAAAAATCTTCCCTTGAATGGTGCAAGTAGAGTGAAAAATATTGCTTCTACGCCAATCAATTTCTTCAACTACACGAGGGGTCAAACATGAGCGCTTGATTACTAGTGTTGCCCCCACATATCCTTCTACAAACTCTTCTCTGTCTGGCCCAACATCAAAGATCGGGGCTCCCTAAAACTCAACTCTCTCTTCTTCTTCCAGATTTTCGTTGTCAGCAAATAAAGCCTTCTTACCGATTTTCTTGCATTCCGTTTAGGGATGGAAATTTCACACGCATCCGCGGATATCCGCATCACCCGACCCGGAAAAATGGATGAAAACCCAAAAAACGTGGATGAAAGTTGGATGACGGGTGACTGGATGGGTGAATGGATCAAATGTGGATAACCACTCTCACCCACCCGACCTAACCCGATCACCCAAACCACCCCCACCTGATCCGCATCCACCCACTCACCCACTATGTTTAAAACCCTACATATATAAATCTAATTTCTCATATTTCACTCGGTCACTCCTCATTACCCTTCATGACTGCCTCCATCGTTTATGAATATTCCACTCCCCAACTTCGTCCTTCCACTCCTCCAACCTCACTCACCCACCACTGCACTGGTCACTTCCCCGTCGAGCTCAACAGTCTCGCTCCGTCCTCCACTCCTCCAACCCCGGTCCATTTTCTCTCTCAGTTCCACTCATCTTCTTGAAGTGTTCAAAAAGTGTACCATAATAGCCTTTAGTTAGTATATGCAGTTAAAACATTGCTTACATAACAAAGGAGAGGATTGAGGAGTACACTGATTTGTGGATGAAGAATCAAGATTACCACGATATCACTTGTATTTAAATTTCCTTCATGAACTAAACTAGATCTTTGATGTATTTGAGCAATGTTTACTGTTTTGTTAGACCTGAAATCTGGATTATATTTTTATTTTATTTTTTTAGCATAATTATATCCATTTTTGCTTCAATATTTTTTTTTGTTAATTTTCACCATAAATCACCTGATCAACCGCGGATGATTGGATGGATTAGAGAGGATGATGATTGGATGGATTAGAGAGGATGATGCCCCATTACGGATGCGGATGGATTGGATGAGTTATCCAAGTTGTGTCTCTTCCTCTCAATATTTGCCAAGTTTCAATGGTTTTACATTTTTTCCCAAGTTTTAATGTTTGCCTTGCCCAAGCTTGATCTAGTTAGCTTTGTATGTTGCCACCAAGTTGTGTCTCTTCCTCTCAATCGAGTAGCAACCAGGGGAGCACAATCGTTTCTACATTTTATTTTTACCGAAAACCACATGTGAACAGACTTTGTTACTTGAACACTACTCTTCGTTTCATTTCCGTTAGTTTTATTAATATTATATTATTTAATTTTTTTAATGAGAAAAGAGGATATGTACTAAATGTGTTGAGCTACTTCGAGTGCTGATTTGTTCGACGTGATGAAATCGCCATTAAGCCTCTACACCAACATGACTTACGACCACATAAGCATCTAGCGATGGCTCGACATCGGACACAATACTTGCCCCGCCACCATGCAAGTTCTCAACAATAACAAGGACTTCGTCCCCACCCACAAACGTCCTTCTGCACAAGCGTCTTACTCCGATTTGAAAACATAATCCTCATTTTCGTTTTATTTACATCGGGTCAACTCCATTTAACAAGGTTAATTAAAACAATTAAATAATAACAATTTTAATAAAACTAACGAAAATGGGACGGAGGGTGGTGTTCGGGTAACGAAGTCTGTTTGCATGTGGTTTTCTGTAAAAAAAAAACAATTTAACAGGTGGTTTTGAGCAAATCGATCATTTTAATGGATGGCTTTTGGTATTTGAAGTTTTGAACTAACGGAAAAGGGAGGGAGAATGGTTTTCGGCAATCAAAACCTTTTTAAGGGTGGGGTTTTGGCAAATCGCCCTTGTGATTTTCGTTATTTGAGCCTAAAAATAATATCGAAGATAAGGAGTGGTTTGGCGTAAAGTGGCTCATATAAATATAAGGAGTGCTTTCCGGTAGGGATGCACAACCGAACCGGTGGACTGAAATTTTTCAAACTTATGGACTGTGGATCGGATCGGACCGGTGGACCGGAATTTTTCAAAATTTATCCGGATTTCCGATCCTGGACCGTACCGAACCGAAATATTAATGGACATGACCGGACGCGTAATCTACTATTAAACTATTTTAGCAATCCTTCTTTTTTGCCACATGACATTCCCTCTTTCAACAAGCCACATGGTAGTCATTTACTTCATTTTTCAATTTTTTTTCCTAATCTCTTAGATCGCCACGTGACAAACCTTAAGCCTAATCTCTGTATTGCTTTTTTATATTTTAAATCAAACGATATTTTCTAATCTCTGTATTGCCTTGCTACAAACCGGAAGTTTCCCTTAAAACTGTTATTTAATAATTATATAGAAAATTTATCTTATAATTTATAAATTTTAAATACTTTAAACTGAAATATATTTAAATTTTAAAAAAATGCTTGTTTAACACTCTTTATTAAAAATATTTATCATACTAATTCAAAAAAATTATTTTGAATAACTGGTATCTTTTTATTTTAGCTAATTAGATAATAATTTAAATTAAACAATTATTTTTAAAAGTTATAATAAATTTGTATAAGATAAATAAACTTTATAAATATTATAATCGAATTTATTTTTATATTCAAATTAAACTTTTATTCGCGACGCAAGAGAAAGTGAACTAGTTTTCTAGAATATATAGACCGGTCGGTCCGACATGGGTTTCCGACAATTTTCCGTTTTACAAATACACAGTTTAGAGACAAATTTGATAGAGATGATTTGGATCGGTTAGAAGACAATAATCCATATTTCAGATTCGTTTCACAACAATCTATACTTCTACAGGCCTCCTACCCAGAGTCCCAGACATTACCATTGTTTCTCAAATTTGTGTGGAAAATGGAGGCTTGCTGGGCCCGCTGCTCATCTTCTTCTTTATTCAATGCAATAGCTAAGCTTCCACTTTCAGCTCGGTGCTCATCCATGTCCATCCATTCAGGTCTTCTCTTCCTCTCATTTCAATTTACCCCCTCTGATTCGATTATCTCTGTTCCAATTTTAGGGCTTCATCCCGTTTGATAGCAATCATTGACACCCGATTGGCTCCTGTGGGGATTTTCAGGAGGAGGAAGAGTGGTGAGAAAAGCGTATGATGGGTTGTTGTTGGACGCTGGAGGAACTCTTTTGCAGCTCTCCAATCCCGTTGAAGCCACTTACTCTGAAATTGGCCTAAAATATGGTTAGTGTTTGTTTCTGCTGATGATTTAGAATTGTATGACATTAAAATGTACTAACAAACATTATCAAGTGCAATTCTCTCATGTGAAATGTATTGGACAATGCATTCATCTCTTCAACAAGACTGAGAACTGAAGATGGTGTTAACAGGACTGAAAACTACTCCATCAGAAATCAAGCAAGGATTTAAGAGAGCCTTCTCTGCTCCATGGCCCGATAAGCTTCGATACCAGGTATTTTTGTCTGCAACTTGTATGCTTGAAAAGTGCTATTTCAATTGATAAGACTGTTTATTATTGTGTGTATGATCCTTCCAGAATTTTTAGTACCATGTTTAATACTTGAATCAGTTATATGTTCCTTTGCTTATCCTTGAAAAGTATTACGATTTGGGGAGGAATCTTGAACCGTGTCAAGATTTGATGATTTCCTTCTGTGACACCCAATGTTTGGTGAGTAGTACACACATCAGGAATGTGGATGGTTGAGATGTGATGATTTCCAATGGAACCAAAGATTCACTATTCTTTGGCTTCGGAATTATATGAAATATAGCAAAATGGCTCATTTAACCGTCTATTCTTCTTATTTTGGAAAGTAGTAGTCAGACTATGCAACTTTTGACGCAATAATCTCTGAGTTCTTTTAACACGGGGTTTGGTTGCGTACATGCAACTTTTGACGCAATCTTCTTTTTGGGTCATCCGTCTATAAGCGGGAGCCTTTTAAGGCATTGGGGGCTAATGTTGTTGTTGGATAGGAGAAGAAACCCAAAGGAGTCGGTTAAGCAGGGTGGTGACTCAGGCTGAGGGCTGAATAATGTCTATAAGATTACAAGCTGTTAGTGATAGAAATTTCATGATCGAGGTTTGGACTAAAATTTACTGACTTGTTTTACGTGATGTCTCTTATGGTTCCTAGGTTAGGGAACTTTGTTGTGCCAAAAAAGCTAGCATGGGTCGAACGAATCAAACATTGATCTTAACCTTATGCATTTGTGATCACTCCGCAGGGAGATGGGAGGCCATTCTGGAAACTTGTTGTCTCTGAAGCTACTGGATGTAGCGATGAGGACTATTTTGAGGAGGTTTACGAGGTGATGTTCACTAACTCAGTATTTTCCCTTAAAAAAAATGATGCTTGCCAAGTAGCATAGTAGTTGTCCCCATTATACTCTTCATCTACACAAGTCTGAATTTGTCTTTTATTTCTGTTTGTTTCAGTACTTTGCAAACGGGTATGCCTGGCACCTGCCAAATGGAGCTTATGAAACTCTGATATCCCTTCGAGATGCTGGAGGTTATAAATCTATCAAGTATTTTTTTACTTAATCCATTCTCATAGTTCAAATGAGGTGAAACTTGCTTGTACCATTATTTTAACACTTTTAAACTTTATGACAGTTAAGTTGGCTGTAGTATCAAATTTTGATAGTCGCTTGAGGAAATTGTTGAAGGAGCTTAACGTTTTAGATTTGTAAGCATTGTTTTCCTCATTCTTCCTGGTTCTTTCTCCACAGCGATCTCTATTGAGGAAACTGTTTATAGTATTACTTTATAGCTTGATCAAACTAATTGCAGTGTTCTCCAGATTTGATGCTGTCATCATATCATCTGAGGTTGGGTTTGAGAAACCAGATGCAAGGATATTCCACACTGCTTTAGGTATAAGATATTTCCAATTTTCATAACAAATTTCTATGAGATGTTATTCTGATGAAATTAATTGAATATGAAGGTATCCTTATACATCATTTAATGTTATACTTAAACGAATACGGTTTTCTGTTTCTTTGATGGAAAATGTTCGTAAATTTTCGTATACTGTGCTGCATTTCCTTTGAAGACAGTATAAACATTGATGTTAAAAAGGCCTTGCATGTTGGAGATGATCAAGTGGCTGACAAAGAAGGAGCTAACGCAATTGGACTTCACTGTTGGTGAGTTATTACTGTGCATATCTCCAAAAATTACATTGCAACTCAAATCCTGAACTGATGGTTCTTCTCATGCTTTGTATAACAATAGAAATTATTTTATACTAGCTTTATTCCCGCGCCATGCGCGGAATTTGCACAACGATTTTTATAACTATGTATATAATTTTTAAACATATAAAAATAACATTAATATAAATAAAAATATGTATTATATAATTATATTTATTTTAATTGATTTCAATTGATTTATAATCTTTTATATTGATATGCATCTAAATAAGGAAATTATATCAATAGATTTAGTATAGTGATTTATATATCTATTTTTATTGATTTGTGTTTAAATAAGGAAATGATATCATTAGAATTAGGTTAATTATATTCAAATATAAATATTTAATTTTTCATTAATTAGCATAGCTCATTAATTAGCATAGTGTTTTGCTTTAGTAATTATATATAGACTAGATATGGGTCTCGCGCTCCGCGCGAGAAAATTACGGATTTTCGTATGTGATTTAATATAGTTATACATTATTTGTTAATATGTTGTCGTTGTTATCAAATTTATTAATATTTGTAAATATAAGTATTTTTTATTTCCTTATATTTATGTTTGAAGTAGTTTTAAAACATAATATTAGAATAAGTTTGCATTGTCATAAGAGAAGCTCACACATTAATTTAATTTGTGACTTAATCAAGTAGACTATAAATAAATATAACATAGGGATATAAGAAAGATATTTAAATACATGCCCAAAAGTCCAATAGGAGGTGATTAAGAAATTAGTAATGCATTAAATTGGTACCAATTTCATTCAATTTTGACAATGGACAACCAACTTTTATATAGATAAGATAAGATTGTTTTAAGTTTAGTAAATCCGAATCTTCTTAATGAGTGACGAATGGATCGAGTCTTTGGCTACTGTAAAAGAGAAGGCTTACTATTGAGGTAGTAATTACACCTTGTGTTGTTGATGATGTATTTTCATGTTGATTTTGCAGGTTGTGGGGAAAAGAGGTGAAATCATTCTCTGAAATTCAAGATCATGTCCTTTCAGAGTGTTCATAAACTTCAGGACATGCGACATTTTATGACAGTTATTAAAGTTAAATCTGCTGATCCAGTAGTTGTTTTGAGGAAAAATAAGAGTAATAAAGGGTGTCAATTGTACACAATACTCTTTTTGGATCGAATATACATCACTAGAGCAATGTTTTTTGGTTATCAAACTTCTGTTTGTTTCAGAACAAGGTCGTTCAGGAATTGAGCACTAACCCATAAGTTGAATTTGTTGAAATAACAGTATATTTACAAGCCACGCAGCATCTTACAAGCAGCCAAGATAAGCACAGTTTAAGCAATGCAGATTCTAATGGCCTTCTCGAAACAGGAAAAGGGACTAGTGCAAACGCCACAGAAACTAAAAAAACAGATGGCTAAAAGCATAGTAACATAAAATCCTGGAATGAAGGAATATAAAGTTTAAAAAGTAAACAGTTGCCAAGACTGATGATGCCTAACCTGAACAAGCAAGAACTAGATCTGTCTGACTGTAAGCATGATATTATCTTCTTACCCCCCTTCTCAAGCAAGATACCGGTATAGTTTCCTGTCAATATTATCCCTCTCCAAAAAATCTCTCTCTATAAGAGATTCAATCCGTTTCTTGATCTCCACCGGGTTTGGTAGAAAGCGAGATTGCAGCTGCTTGGTCACCTCAGCTATGATGTTGTTATGATCAAGCACTCTTCTAGATTTCATGATCCTGACAATGGCAGCTTCAATCTGTGGCTTCCTGTCTTCCTCCACCCTCTGTCTTGTCTCCTGTTTTTCGGGCTCTGACTCTTTCTGTGCAACCACTGTACCAATCTTTACCTTATAGAATTTGCTGCTGAAATTGTCGTTAAACAAAAAGCTATCGTTTTCACCGATTTCTTTACTCATGGGCTCTTTTCGGAGTACGTTCTTCCCTTTCACACACGCTAGGGATTGCAAGCACCGCTTTAATTCGGGCGTGGGAATCCCGGTGGCTTGCTCGATCTCCTTATACGAAATCTGGTCACTGTTATTGAATAGCATTAGAGCACACATTTGATAAGTGGAGACGTTGAGCTCATGTTTCTGGCCTTTCCCAAAAGTCGCTTTTATATCAGCAGTGCCCATATTTGTTTGCCAAGACAATCGCCTACCTGTATGGGTCCCGAGGTAATATGACTTGAATTTCTCACAGAGAGTGGATAATTCAGCTGGCAAATTGCAAGGAGGAGAGGGCTGAGTAGGCCATGATCCTGTAGTTAAGACCTGAACAACTAGAGTAGGTACATCTGCTGACTCAGAAGCAGCTTGATTGCTGTAAAATCCTTGCATAGTGTCGTGGGACGTTTTCATATCCGTGAACATGCCTTCTAGCTTTGAAGTGAACTGGTATCCACATTCGGTCTTGAGCTTAACTATGAGACTTCTCTCAGCATCATCAGACACGGGCTTTCCTGACAGCAATCTTTTAGCTAAGTGCTGCTTATAGTACTTCTCAAACACGTCTTTCTCTTGTAGATAACGGAAAAGCATCATCACTTTGTCTAGCATAATCTCCACTTCGTCCTCAGTCATGCCTTTTAAACCTTTCCGGAGCTTGTCATCAACAAACAAAGATATGAACTCTGGGGAACGAGAATTCAAGTTGATGAAATATTCAAACGAGGAATTCAAAGCATTCTGGAATGTCTTATCGTTGTTGAACGCTGAGGTTATTATAGTATCATACTTATCTCTTTCATCCAGAAGACGTTGCACAAACTCCACGGGATCCTTCACCTTTTCGGGATCAGTAACCAACTGCTTACCTATATCTCTGATGTGAGAAGTCATCACATCACGAATGGTTGACAGCCCATTGGGAACACGGCGGAACAAGTTGTACATTCTTCCCAAGTCTTCATACTTGTCATCAAGAAGCATTTTCACCAAACCTGAGTTCTCCATGTGAACCAATCTCTGCATATGGTTTGCAATCATTTCCTTCTCAACCACACTAGTAATCTTGCTTTCACTGTTAGCATCCAAATAATGGGACACCCTTTCTATTTCTTCATTCAGACGTCTCTCAGCTTTCTTCAAATAGTCACCACAAACACAACATTCAATAAATTGCTGAGATTCAACCCTGAAAAAATCAGCTGATACCTCAAGAAAGTGCTTCTCAAAGTCATCTTGATAAACAGAAGAACCCAGATCCATCAACATCTTGATAATATTCCTCATAAGCCCCCTGTTAATAACTTCACCGGTTCTTTCTTTCAGCATCAATTCCAAAAGTGTAGTTAGAAGCCTGGTCTGGATATTGTTAGAGTGAATAACATTGTCCCTCCATAGATTCAGGCCAAGCTGATACACTGGGGTCTTACGATTACTTGGAACAAATGTCCTATCCATGTACATCAGTATGTCTCTGATCATCTGTAATGCTTTGTTATGGTCAGCCCATTTCCAGTTGAGCTCTTCAAGGAAGGAAACTCCTTGCGCAGCCTCAATGGATTTTGATATTTCCTTCAAATGTGCAGTCATGGTTGTCGTCAAGCCTGAATAGAGCTTCTCACCATATTTATGGAGCACCATATTGTAAGCATTTCTGTACACAAGACAAACTTGAGACTAGAGGGCATACATAACAGAAAAGCTACATAAGACCCACAAACAACCAAAAAAATGCTATAACACATATATTTGTACAAAAACAAACTTATATGCTTTTTTTGCCTTATTTTACATTGCCCCTCATTTAGCACTTGGTCTTGTATATAGATATCAAAGCTCAATTAACTTGCAAGCCTTTTTAGACTTGCACTCTGCAAAGAAGACCTAAATATGTCAAGTGTGAATGCTAACAATCTTGAGCTGCGTGATTGAGCTTAGGATAGGATTAATCAACACTAACAAGTTACATCTTCATAATTCATCTGTATATTCTACGTAATCATGTGAACACGTTGTAAGTTTCCCCTTGTTGTAATTTTAACTCAATCTTGCGCTTTTCATATCCTTCTACAACTGAATCTTCAATAGGTTTTGAAATAGAAAAAACTGATAATGAAAAACCAGTAGCCATAAAATCACATTAACAGACACTTTCCAGCTCCAAGGTACTGTACCAATTGCCCACTACAGATAATGCAAAGCTATGATGGTTTATGTTCAGCAAACAAATTTCATAAGGAAACATATCATGCAACATCCCAGAACATAAAAAAAAAACTATCCAAAATATGAATTACATTGATCATTGAGATGACTACAAGCAAGATAGAGAAAAATCAATCCGGAAGAAACCTGTAAAGCTCTTCAAAGCTGAGACCACTAGCATTGTGATTATAAATCTCATGAATAGCATGATCCAAAATCTTCCAAGTCTTATCAGCATATTTTGGATCCACAACCACTCTATGCTTAAACGCCTCAATCTGGAAGTTCCTCTTCTTCTGATTACTCATTGTCTTGCTGCCAAAAACAAGTAAAGATAAGGACAAATTCAGCACAAAACCTCACATATATTGAATAAATCCTGAATTCCATTACGAGAAAACGAACGCAAGCGTAAACATATACAAAAACCCCAAAGACGAACCTATTGAATTCGAAGAGCGTTAAACCGAACAGATAATATAATCTACAAATTTAAGACAAGCACCGGGTTTTTTCAATCCAAACTACTCAAGAACATACGGTTAGCAAATTAAAGTAGAAAAGAAAAGAACAAGGTAGGAGATTGAACCGGAGAAAAAACGGCGGATGGAAGCTGAGAGCTAGGTTATGGAGCGGAAGATTGCGGAAATCGAAACGAAAAGAGATGGTGAAGAGCTCCGATTGGGGAATCGGTGAGGATGTTGGTGCGATGAAGGAGAAAGGAGGGTTGGTAGGGCTCTAAAGATGAGTTGCTTCCATATATGTTTCTCTGCGCAATTTTGAGAGGTAATAATCATGGTGTGGTTTTGGAACGATCGAGACGCGTGTATTTAACGCGCACGATACGTTGAGTACGGATTTTATTCCTGGTGCTTCCAGCACCTTGCTTGAGCCACAGGGCAAGTACAATCAATTAATAACCCGGTTCCTAGCACCTTGTTTTATTATGGCTCAAGCACAAGTACAATCAATTTTAATCCTGGTGTTGCTATAGCACCTTGCTTGCTTGAGTCATGGATAACGATTGATTTGATTTAGGATATAAAATGGCCCTTACTAAAGAGGAAGAAGAGGCTGCATCCCCGAGAGTTACAGAGTTTACACATGATTTTTATTGATCTAGAAAAGGTTTATCACAGATAAGTGCTTTGGAAGTGTTTGGAAGCTAAGGGTGTGTCAGGGACGTACATTAGAATTTTAAGGGATATGTACAAGGATGTGAAATCAAGCGTCTGCACGCCGAGCGGAGATACATACTACTTTGGGGTGCGGATTGGGTTGCACCAAGGATCAACTCTATGCTTTTTTCTTTCACGGTTTTGATGGATGTGCTTACAGGTGACTTGCAAGGGGAGGTCCCATGGTGCATGTTGTTCGCGGATGATATTGTGTTGGTTGACGAGTCCAAAGAGGGAGTCAGTAACAAATTGGAAGAGTGGAGAGCAGCATTAGAACCAAAGGGCCTCAGACTGAGTCGAGCCAAGATCGAGTAAGTGGAGTTCGATTTTGGAGCTTCGTCATACAGGGATGTGGGGTTGTTGCTTGGAGAGACTTATGTGCACGTGAGAGACTCCTTTACCTAGGCTCTATCTTGCAGAGAGATGGAGGAGTGGATGAGGACATCAAGTTCAGGATTCAGATAGATTAACATCGTTGGAGACAGGCATCTGGAGTCTTGTGTGACAAGAAAGTCCCCCTTAGGCTGAAAGGAAACTTTTTATAGGATGGTAGTTAGACCAACGATGATCCATGGAGGTGAATGTTGGCCAGTTACTCTAGGTCACGAGCAACAGATTATGGTAGCTGAGATGAGGATGCTACGTTGGATGTGTGGTCATACTAGATTGGATAGGGTTCGAAATGAAGTAATTCGATGCAAAGTCGGAGTGTCTAGTATTCAAGATAAGTTGCGAGAATCTAGACTTCGATGGTTTGGGCACGTTCAGAGGAGGCCACTTGGTGCCCCAGTTCGCAGTTGTGAGGTTCTGGCGTTGAGGGATTACCGTCGTGGTAGAGGGTGACCAAAGAAGAGTTTGGTGAAGTTCATCCGAAAAGACCTCGCCACCTTGGAGCTTTCAGTAGACGTGGCTCAAGACAGAACTTTGTAAAGGGAAAAAATTCGAGTTAAAGAAGCTTTAGCTTGAACTGGAGTCCCTGGAGTTGTGTATCATCGATACTCGGGCTAGGAGTCGTGTACTGTTTTCTCTGTTTTTGATGGGATTGTGTTGTGCGGCTTGTATGTTTATGTTTGGTGTGTTTTTGTCTCGTCCTTTCTGTTTCGATTTGTAGGTCTTGTTGTAGGCTCATGTACTTTTGAGTTATATCGATTACTGCCTCCCAACCTGTTGGGGGTAAGGAAATACCAATCCCGACTAGGGATGGCAGTGGGGCGGGGAATCCCCAATACCAACGGGGAATCCCCACACGGGGAATGGGGATATATTTTGGGGACGGGGATGGGAAAAAATAATATCTCCGCACGGGGACGGAGATGGGGATAGAGGTCCCCGCCCCAGTCCCCACCCCATCCCCATTGGAAATCCTCACGGGGATTCCCATTCCCGTCTCTATCCTCGTTGAGGATCCCCATTCCCGACACCATCCGGGATCTCGTCCCCATAATAAATATGATTAAACTTTGATGTACTTTCTAGTTAAAATAATTTTTATTTAGTTATTGTTATTTATAAATGTATATGAATAATGAAATTTAACGGAGATACGAAATCGCCATTGGGGAAAGTAAATAGGGAAAATTAATGGGGATGGAGATTACCCAATGGGGACGGGGATGGGGCGAGGATGGAAAGATTTTAGAAAAAAAACGGAGATGGGGATCATAATATTAAATGGGGATGAGGATGGTATGAGTATTCCCGACCACCCCAGACCCCGTTCTTCGGGATAAAAGAACGGGATAAAATGGAGAATGATGTTTTTGTTGTATTCCTCCTGACGTTTTATTAATAATAGGGAAGCTATACATGTATGTCTGATAATATGTAATCTTCTAATTATTAAAAACTAAAACGGGTTAACCCACTATCATCACCAGGAGGGAAAAAAAGTGTGATTTGTATTAGCAACATACATTTAGTAACAAGCTAATAGTACCGATTACATTATAAGTATGTTTACAGCAGCACAGATTCTTGAGCGTAGATTGATAAGCCACAAAGAATGAGAGGGCAGCATTCAAAAATTAGGAAAAGCAAAAACAAAACTCCAACTTCCTAATGCTCGTACTTAAGGGATTGTTGATTATACACATCTGATCTTGCAAAGGTGATGATGAAATGAAGGGAAATCAACACTTCATGACTGAGAGAGATGACGCATGAGAAGACAGCAACGTTCTGATCAATATGGCAACTTTTATCCCAGAAAAAACACATAATGATCGGAACATTAGGTAGCTGTAACCTAATTTCAGGAGACCATCTAGTCTTTCATCTGCCTCTGTAGTTGGAGCGGCCACCAGTGATGGCTGTAGCCTCCTCCTTGAAAGGCTGAGTTGCAGGATCAGCAAGACTCGGTAACCTTGTTATGCTTCCCTTCCCTTTCCTGGCATTTGGCCCTATCTCCTCTATCATGTATTTCCATCCATCAATTGGTCGCCTACGGCTAAATATATGTGTCTTGATAAAGCTTGCTATCTACAAATCAATCATCAATCTCATTAATTGTGTAGAGTAGCAGGAATATATGTCATAAAAGTTGTTTTTGTCAGGACAAGCTGTCGAGGTTGCATAGGACAACTGTTAGGCTTGGAAACACACAAAACAATAAAAAGACACAGATGCCCACTGATAATATGCAGTTATAATACTTGATATAACATAATGTGGTAGAATCAGCAAGATATAGACAGGCAAGTTATTATTAATCCTTAGCTTTCCGTTTCACCAAAAAAAAAATCCTTAGAGCATCTACATTCATGTAACTTTGAGTAACAAACCCCATTTTAAAAAAGAAAATTAAAATGAAATGTCAGATGAAGTAACATATTGGTGTTACTCTCCCTGCAAATAACACTGCAATTTTATGCCAAATGGTCCCCCACAATTGATCACAAATTTATTTTAATAAAAAAGAAACTACTTAAATAATAAATGGTCCCCACAATCCATCTTTTTTCCAAAAAAATGAGTAACACTAGAATAACACCAATGTGGGAGATAATAACACAATATGATGTGGATGAGAAAAAAATTATTAAAAAACAAATAGTGTTACTCAAGATGAGTTAAATGGATGTAGATGCTCGATAAGGCTTAGGCATAAACACTGCAACACCAGCAAACATAAAAAAAATCTAAGGTCAAAACCACACACGTGCATAACTTGCTTCACATCGAATTCCAATCTTCTAAAACGGGAAATGGAACATACATTAAAATAGTAGTTGTTTTAACCGATTATCAATGTGTGAGGGTCTTCTAACTAAACATAACTGGATGAAGCATAAGTGCACAAAATCATAACAAGAAGAAGGCAGGCTAGCAAATAACAAATCGGATCTTCTGCTGCGGAACATGCAGCCGGCTATGTGCCAAAGAATGAAATTGATTTATTTATTATTTTTATAGGGTTTAGAATTTATGATTTAGGGTTTAGAATTTTAGGGTTTAGGGTTTATACGTATTGTTTAGGGTGTAGGGAGTATGGATGATGGTTTTTAATATTTTAAAAATTAAATTTAACCTTGGGCACATAATTAGCTACATGTTTTGCTACGGAAGATCCGAACCGAGCAAATAAACATTTACCAACCTGAAACTTGCAAAAAGACATCCGACGTTCAAATTCCTGCAGAAGGATGTCTTCTTCTCTCTGTGTCATATCCCATACATTACCATCCTGATCTTTAGTCATTGTTTCCCAGCCATCAGGCTTATTTTTGAACTGGGATGCACTAGGGACTTTTGAGTCAACCAAATCAGCATGAGGAGAGTCAAATATCCTGTACAGAATCAATCAATTGCTTTCAATGCCATACAAATATTTCTGAGCCAAAACTTCAGTCATACGATCAGTGTCATACTGGTATTATCAAACACATTGACATCAATAAAAAAAGAGAGAATTAACTAACAAAATGGTGACTTACTCAGAGCAGCTATCAAGCAACTTGTCAATATCATCAGCAAAACCATCGGTAGCCAATTTAGCCTCCTCGAGCTTCTCGATCTCCTTCATCCACAATCCAGCATGAACCCTCTGCTTCTTGAGCCTATAATCCTTCCTAATATTCTCCAAGCTGTACAACCCCTTATCCTCCTCCTCCTTCATTCTCTTCCTCTCTTCTTCCCCAATCTTCTTTGACGTTTCCTTTCTCCTCCCATCCCAATTCTCATTCATCTCCTCCACAAACGCCTTCGTCTCGGCGTCAGCTTCGACTGGAAGAACAATATTCTTTTCGCCAGATGCAATACCAAAGTTCACGTCCGACTCCCATGGAGCACTATCCTTGCCTGATAGGTCATCGGGAAGCCATGCCGTCTCCCAAGCATCGTTCCACTCGTCGCCGCCGGTGGATTTCGACGACAAGAACCTAAAATTAAGGTTACTGATTGAATTTGAGGGAAGAAATCGCGGTAAACACGGTTTTATTTGACCTGAGTTCGCAATGCGACGAAGGATTTGCATGCTAGTGTAAAACCCTAAACCCCAATTTACGAGCTGGGAGGGTTCGCTAGGAACTGGAAATGTGTGGTCAGTCAGGAGAACGAATGACTCAGCTCAATTTTATTAGTTATATTCGTTGGGCTTTTGGGCCTGGTAAAATTCGACAAGAGTCCAATAAGTTCTTCAACTTGGTTTCATTTTATTCTCATCCTTATCGATTGTTCGAGACAGGATGGCTTATTGACCCCTTAGAAGTTTTGAATTAAAACAAACTAGCCCCGGTTAATTTTAATTAGTTTTATATCTTTAATAATTATAATTATACATTAATAAATAATATTATTTTTTAATATTGTCAGAGTACCTGGACGAATAAAATAAAACCTCACATGACTATGTTTTCTCATATAGATCGGAAGAAAATTTATAAAACTCTATCGGTATATAAACAATGTCAAAATAATAATAAAATCTTTACAAAAATGTGAGAAAATAAAATGAGACGGAAAAGAATGAGTAAGAAAAACAAACTTTATGTGCTCAAAAAAAAATTATAATCTATATCTCATATAAAACTATGGAAAAGTACCACCACAACTACCCCTACTTTGTAGTGGGGGTAACTAGTTTAATCCAATAACTTAGATTCATTCTTATTTATCTCTATAGAAGAGTTTATTATGAGATTCACACCCTAAAACTATTTTTATCCTTAGAAAGTTATGACAATCGATATTTATTCAATGCATTGACTAATTCCCTCTCGTGAATTCCTTCTCACCTTATTCAAGAATTTTAATAAAAAACCTTCATTTTCTCAATACAATTAATATTTACATTTCTTAATATTCTTCAACTCCATAATATCAAATTTAGTTAATGAATGTACTAAATTAATACATTTTTAACAGTAAAAAAGTGTTAGTATTTATTATAAAAATTAATGTAACAAAATATATCTATATCGAATTGGTGAGAATGTGAGGTGAGAAGTTATAATTTATTCATATACGTATAATTGTTTTTTCGTATACGTGCCATATTTTTATTAAAACTAGTTCATTCTCCGCGCTTCGCGCGGGCCTAACACGTTTACTTTTATCGTATTTATATATTTCGTATTATTTTCACATATATATTTATGCAGTAATTTTTAATAAAAATAGATATTTTTATATATAAATTTTAACATATTGGTTAGTAACAAAATCTGAAAGGTATAATTACTAATATTTAAAATCATTGTCTACATAATGACAACCCGCTGAAAGAGAATCTCAAAAGACAACCAACATGTCAAAGAAAAATCTCAAAAGGAATACGCATGAAACAAATGAAAATCGGTGAGGGAAATACGATACAGAAACGAACATGCGGTACCAATTGTCATTAATTCATCAAACTTTATATAGATATAGATAGATAGTTCATTCTCCACGCTTCGCGTAGGCCTAACACGTTTACTTTTATCATATTTATATATTTCGTATTATTTTCACATATATATTTATGCAGTAATTTTTAATAAAAAATAGATATTTTAATTAATTAAATATATAAATTTTAATATATTGATTAGTAACGGAATCTGAAAGGTATAATTACTAATTAGTGATATTTTAAAATAATTGTCTACATAATAACAACCTGCTGAAAAAGAATTTCGATAGACAACCAACATGTTCAATGAGATCTCAAAAGGCATACGCATGAAACAAATGAAAATCGGTGAGGGAAATACGATACAAAAACAAACATGCGAACATACACTCAAAACATAACTAAAAAACCCAAATTAGGAGATTAAATGAAAGGAAAAACAACTGACACAAACAAACAGACGTGAGACGACTATTGTAGAAGCCTAATTAAATGTGATATTTTTTAATATATTAATAACTCAATGCATTAACCTTTAAAAAAAATCAATGCATTAACTAAGTACCAATTGTCATTACTTCATCAAACACAACAACTTTTATATAGATATAGATAGATAAATAAAATAATAATAATTTAAATTAAAGAAAAAATACGCTCATCGTCACCCTCCTTCGTCTTAAGATCTCCGTCTTCTCTTCATCTCCACTTTCGTCCGTCACCCTACCGTATACAAAAATCCGTACGTGCGGAGGTCCTAATCTAGTCATTTTAGAATTTTTGTTCAAAAAGAATTACAATATATTTGGAGTTGGGTAAATCAGTAAATGGGAAAAACTAACGGGCTTCTCTTCCCCTCCGAGGCGTTTGATTTGTAACTTCTTTTATAAAGAAAGGCACACCTTTGAAGATACTAATCAATATAATCAGTATACAGGGAAAGCACGAAAATCTCAAAACCCTAGAAAAAACTCAGTGAGTGAGAACTGAGAAGAGAGAATATGCCCAGGGAGATCATCACGCTACAGGTCGGACAATGCGGGAACCAGATCGGTATGGAGTTCTGGAAGAAGCTCTGTCTCGAGCACGGTATCAGTAAAGATGGAATCCTCGAAGATTTCGCCACTCAGGTATTGCTCCTCCTCGCCTCTTTACCTTTTTGTCTCTATGAAATGTGTTGTTGATTTTCGGGAAAAATGCAATCTCCACCGGATATTTGTTTTGCGGATGATACGGAGTATTGTTTTCGTATGCTCGAATTTTGTGACGTCAAGGTGTCTGATGGAAAAACGATGTTCTGCTTGGTTGGTTGGAGTTGTGCTATCAGAATGATAATTTATCTACTGTATAGCCTTCTGGCTGGTTGGTTAGTCGATTTCATTTCTTCCTGCTTTGATTTCATTTCATAGTTGTAGGTTTGGTAAAGTAGAGCCAAACCAATCATTTGCCTTTTCAGTAAAGGCTAGAACTAGGAAATGCTCATAAGTTTGAGAATCAAAGGTGTGACATTGATTTTATATATTCCGGAATTGTTTCTGAAAGGCTATGCTTTATGACGACAACTAAGTCGTACTCACATTTGTTTTATTATCCCTCATACAAAGTATGCAGTGGAAATAAGATGTGACATAAGATTCAAGCCTTATATAAGCAGCACTTCTAGGACGTCTGGTGTTTGAGTGGTAGTAATAAAACTACTGAAGAAACCAAGGATATGGTTGTGCTATTCCTTTTACTCTCAAGACAAAAGAAAATTATATGTAGGTGCAATGTACTCTTCCGATAGAAGCTTCTTCTTGTTATCTGCATTAGATATTTTGGTTAGAAATGCAGAACTCTCTCCGATCTGAGACTAAAGTAATATATCTTTGAACCTAAATTTTTCTTGCCCTGACTTCAGGGAGGTGATAGGAAAGATGTTTTCTTTTATCAAGCTGATGACCAACATTACATACCACGAGCATTACTCATTGATCTGGAGCCAAGAGTTATCAATGGCATACAAAACGGTGAATATCGGAATCTTTACAATCATGAAAATATATTTGTCGCCGATCATGGAGGGGGAGCTGGTAATAATTGGGCCAGCGGATATCATCAGGTTTATTTTTCTACTGCCTAGTAGATCTATTGTCGCCTTTAAATTTTCTATCGTTAAAGTTGTAAATTTCTGGTCATATCCTCTCTAGGGTGTCGGAATATGATTCCACTGGCATATTACTTCAAAGAGTATGTTTACTATCATACATTATACGTCAAAACTTATCTTTTATTCTCCTTATCAGCACCATTTACATTATGAGCATGGCTTACCAAATATACCCTTAGATACCTATCTTCCCTTTACTATTGCACACTGCTGCTTAGCAATATAACATATAAACATGATACTTTCTTATCTATCAGGCTGATTGTTTGTAAAACCACTTCACACATAGATTGGTGATTTGACATCAGATCATTAGTCAAGACCCTCATAAAGGGCATGATGGGAATAGATCATGTGTACTCATTTAGCAGAATAGTCTGGAAGATATCACATCTTAAAAAAATGCTGACATGAATGTTATTTTGTTAACAGGGAAAGGATGTTGAGGAGGATATCATGGATATGATTGATAGAGAAGCAGATGGAAGTGATAGTCTCGAAGGTTTTGTCCTATGTCACTCCATAGCTGGGGGAACTGGATCAGGTTACTAGCCCTTTTTATTAAAGTTCTGAGTGCTGCTCTACCAGCTGAAGCCAAATTAGAAAAATATACGGCTGTCATGTTCTAGTAAATTTGGAAAGGAGAAAGCATACTTCTTATCTAGTTATTGCTTTTCATCACACAAAGGAGGAAAAGCTTTCTAAGATTTGGGTTTTCAATAGCTTGGTTTTGTAATAGAATGTACTGAAACTTTATCCTATCTTACATAGATCTTGTGATTGCATCCAATATTAAATATCATGTACAAATCTCAGACAGGTATATTCTCATTCTTGCAGGTATGGGTTCGTATCTCCTTGAGACCCTAAATGATCGCTATGGGAAAAAGCTGGTTCAGACGTATAGTGTATTTCCTAATCAGATGGAAACAAGTGATGTGGTAGTACAGCCTTATAACTCTCTATTGACACTCAAGCGGCTGACCCTAAATGCTGATTGCGTTGTTGTTCTTGATAATACGGCTTTGGATAGAATTGCAGTTGAGCGGCTTGATCTTGAAAATCCCACATTTGCTGAAACAAATTCATTGGTGTCAACAGTAATGTCTGCCAGCACAACGACATTACGATACCCGGGCTATATGAACAATGACTTGGTTGGGCTTCTATCATCTTTGATTCCTACACCTAGATGTCATTTTCTAATGACAGGGTATACGCCACTGTCAGTCGAGCGGCAGGTAAGATGTGCGAAATAATCTGGATGATTGATCAACAAGTGAATTTTTCATTTAAGTGTTATCCTGTCTCCTTTGTTCCAGTTTGGTTTTTGATTGTTGAATGATGAGCTACTTTAATACATACTAGCTTCTGATCTTTCATTACAATCACGAGGAACGTTATTTGGTTCCTTTATTTGAAATATAGTAACATATTTATCTCTAATATCTGTTCTCCTGCCACCTTGTATGATATGCTGATATCAAAGGCATCAGAGGTAAGCTATGATTTTTCTACAAAAATGGATATGAAAAATTCTTAAACTAATATTTGAAACATTAACAATCAGTTCTCCTTCATGTGATGACACAACACATGAAGGCTGATGTCTGATATACTTATTGATTTGGCAGGCTAATGTTATCCGCAAAACCACTGTACTGGATGTTATGAGAAGACTCCTTCAGGTAGGTTTGTTTTCCAGGGTTGTGAATATTGTAATTCTTCACAAGGCATCATCCTCATAGTTAGTCGTTTTGCAGGCTAAGAATATAATGGTTTCTTCTTATGCTCGGAAAAAGGCAGCTAGTGAGGCAAAATATATTTCAATCTTGAATATCATTCAAGGAGATGTGGATCCCACTCAGGTAATATGGTGTGTGTCATCTGTATTGTAGTATTAAGTAGGCTCTTTTATATTTCAGAATCATTGAACCTTTAATCTTGTTGCTCTCATACTCATCATATATTGTTCCAAAAGTTTGTCAGTAGCTGAATAGCCAAAATATTTACTTAAGATCGGAATATTAGATTGATGAGTTTGACTCTTATAGGGCTCCATTTCTCAAGGTTTTTTAATCTGAAATCAAAGTGGCTGTGAACAGTGATAGTACTGCAATAGTATCTTTTTAAACACGTGGTGTTGTGTTCCAGAAATTGATATATTATGATTTCAGTAGAAGTTTCCTTTAATGTGATGATTTGGTTAGCTACACGGTTCTCCTACCTGTTTATAGATTTCATATCAAATCATATATGTAGTTGATTAGGATATTCACTTTCGTTTCTTAAAGTTTGGTAGTAAAACTTTAAAAATTTGTCTCATAATCAGGTTCATGAGAGTCTTCAAAGAATCCGTGAAAGGAAGCTTGTTAATTTCATTGAATGGGGGCCTGCTAGTATTCAGGTATTGTAGAGGGCATCTATTCAGTGGTGCTCTTTTATCCTCTTTTCCTTATGCAATTTGGTTGATATTTTTGTTACTCTGATTTTACAATCCAGGTGGCATTGTCGAGAAAGTCTCCATATGTTCAATCAGCCCACAAGGTACACTTGTCCTTGCAGAATTCCCTACCCTATTTTCTGTTTTGACGACTTTTCCCTCTGCATATGTTAGTTTCCAAGCTGAATTTGTTTAACTTTTGGTTATATGAGAATTATTTATGATGCAGATTCATTGTGTGTCATTTTTTAGGTTAGTGGTCTCATGTTGGCCAGTCACACTAGTATAAGACACCTATTCAGCAGGTGTTTGAGTCAATATGAAAAGCTGAGGAAAAAGCAGGCTTTCTTGGATAACTATCGAAAGTTCCCCATGTTTGCTGTAAGTACCCAACTTGGTTATGTTTTCTATCAGCTTTATGTTGAACATTTTTCAAGAATGTGTTAGATAACATCATAATAATTCATTGAAATGAAATGGGCACTGTTAATGTCACTTAAGTCATTATGATTAATGAGGCTTGGTGTGCTTTCTTGTTAGAATACAACTAGATACGGGCCTCGCGCTCCACGCGAGAAAATTACGGATTTTCGTATGTGATTTAATATAGTTATACATTATTTGTTAATATGTTGTTGTTGTTATCAAATTTATTAATATTTGTAAATATAAGTATTTTTTATTTCCTTATATTTATGTTTGAAGTAGTTTTAAAACATAATATTAGAATAAGTTTGCATTGTCATAAGAGAAGCTCACACATTGTGACTTAATCAAGTAGACCATAAATAAATATAACATATGGATATAAGAAATATATTTAAATACATGCCTAAAAGTCCAATAGGAGGTGATTAAGAAATGAGTAATGCATTAAATTGGTACCAATTTCATTCAATTTTGGCAATTGACAGCCAACTTTTATATAGATAAGATTTTAAAAATATATGGAGTACAATTTAAAATCTCTACTTAATTCTGACACTGACTGTAGTGATATATTTATTAATATTAGTTGTATCTAATTGTGAGCTACTGTGAAACATGGTCAGGACAATGATTTGACTGAATTTGATGAATCAAGAGAAATAATTGAAAGCTTGGTAGAAGAGTACAAGGCTTGTGAATCCCCAGATTACATCAAATGGGGAATGGAGGTATTTCACATGCTAATTATGAAATATACGATATTTTTTATTTTTAAAAAAAACTTGCAAATTCAACGTTCTCCACCTGCCTGCTTTTCCAGGATTCAGAAGACGGGGATGCGTCTGGATCAGTTGATTCGAAGTTAGTTATGTGAAAAATAGCGAAAGCAAAGTAGCCGTCTTTGTGTGAAAACTGTGTGTATTGCATCTTCTTGCAAATTCTGTAGCTTCATTAAAAAAGCATGTTTAAGGTTGTGCATAACTTTCTTCCCATGTTTGCTAAGTTTTCAAGAATTTTAGTGAAACCAATTTATCTTCGATGAATTGTTATTATGGAAGCTTGGAAATCTTTGATGATCATGGATAGCCATGGCATGTCATGTGTTTTTTACTACTCCGTATTATGCTTTGTCTATAGCTCCACTTATTTAAAAAAAAAAGAATAAGATTGTTTGATAATAGCTTCATTGATGGGTCAGTAGAGATTAGACCTTTCAAAAGCTGATTCAATCCGTTAGGTCGACCGACCCAAAAAAACTCGATCCAATTCGACCGGAAAGCTCATGAAACCCGTTGGGTTTAAATCCGAACCGACCCAAGACCCGTTGGGTCAAATTCGGACAAACTTGAACTTTTTAAAACTCGTCGTGGGACTCACTTTTCACATATTTTATTTCATTTAAATTAAAAAATGACAAATGTATTTATTAAATAAAAATATAATAAAAATATTTTATTATAAAAGTATTGTTTAAATTTTATTTTCTTTATTACAATAAAAAAAATCAAAGATTTGAATCAATATTTTATATTGATATGCATTTAAAAAAGAATATGATATTAATAGATTTAGAATAGTGATCTTTATATATATTTTTTAATTGGTTTGTTTTCAAATAAGGAAATGATATCATTAAAATTGGTTAATTATCTTCAAATATAAAAATTTAATTTTTTATTTTGGAAAAAAATGAAATGTGTCTTGATGACGTGGGATAGCTTATTGAAGAGTAGATGACGTGACATATCTCATTGATAAAGATAGTGTTTTGCTTTAGTAGTTATATAGAGATTATTCTCGTCCATTCAAATTATTATTTATCGTTAATTTCAAAATTTAATGCATCACGCAACAATATGGCACATGAGCTTTTTCTAAAAAAATCAATAATTTCATAGAGATTTCATACGAGCGCGTGCATATAAAATCTCATACTTTTTAACATTTTTTTTTGATAAAGGCAAGACACGGGGTGTCATCCCCTAGTGGATGACACCCCTGACCATCAGAAGCGATGATCCGGAAAAGGGCATGTAGGAAACAAACAGGCTAGACGACAGGAGAGTAGGTATAATTGTTCTGATATAATCATCAGATAACAAGCGATCCTCATTCTAGTTAAGAATGATCTTAACAAAATGGGCATTGATGTGAGGCTGAGATAGGAAGTCAGCAGCCTTATTAGCCTCTCGGAAACAGTGTGAGACTCTAACATTAACAATATCCTGCAAAATATTATGAGCATCTTTTAGGATATTCCGAATTTCCCACGGTACTTTTCAAACTTTATTAGCAGAATGTATTACTCTGAGACAGTCTCCTTCAATAATGATATTTCTGGACTTCAATTTTAGAGCTAGTTTAGCTGAATTTAAGAAAGGCAATGCTTCAACCATTAACGGTGATCCTGCACTAACTGCCTTGTTATAGACATCCAGAACTGTACCCCGACAATCTCGAACAACACAGGCTATGTGTGACTCTGAATTTGGCTTGTGCGATCCATCGAAATTGATTTTTATCCAATCGTGTGGTGGTTTATGCCATTGTTTGTGTTTAGATTTATTTTTATTTCTTTTTCGAGGTTGCTTTGGTCCTAGGCTCTCCCTAAATGACGTTTCCCACTGCTTAAAATACGAGTAAGCCTGATGTGCTACTTCACCTTTAAAGTTCTGACGATTTCGAAATACAGTGGAATTCCTAAACAACCACACTTGATACCATAAGAAGATTAAGGATTTCATTTTGTGGTACTCATCCTGGAAGGAGGTTATTAGGTTGATCAAAGTATTTTGGATAGAATTAGAGTTTGAAAGGTTGAAATTTTTTCCAGAAATTTGCGAAAAAATCCTTAGTTGGTTTAAGGTGGTATAGACATTCTAAGAATAGGTGTTCTATAGTTTCAGTCGGATTATCACACAAAGAGCAGTAGTGAGGAACTCTATTATAATATCTATTTAGTCGTGATGTTGTTGGAAGATTATCAGATATAACTTTCCAAAGGAAGTTGATAAGTTTTGGAGGTATATTTAGTTTCCCCAGCCAAGCATATAGATCTGAATTATTAGTAACGGTATTCTCATGCATAAGATGTCTTGCTGATGCTGTGGTAAAAATTCCATCAGCGTTGAGTGTCCAAATTATTTGGTCTAGAGCGTTCGTATGTGGAATATATATTTAGTATGTGAGTCACAATGTGTGCCGGAAGGACAGCCTGCAACTTATCAATATTCCATTGTTTCGAGGAAGTAATATAGTAAGAAACTTTGTCATTTAGGCTTGCCTTATCAGGACTAAAGAATTGTTGCAAATTGAGGGTTGAAATCCAGTTGTCAGTCCAGAACATAATATTAGTACCATCTCCCAATTCTCATCCAATGCCTTTGGAGAACTCTTTTCTAAGATGTAAAAGTCTTGAAAATTGCCATGATTGTTTCTTTTTCGATTTCTTCTTATAGTTAAAAATAGTATTTGATTGTAGGTATTTTTTTGTAACAAGTTGGACCCATATATTGTTTTTATATGTTGCTAACTTCCAAAGCACTTTTTGTTGTAGCGCTTTATTTAGTGTTTCCGTCTTGTGTAACCCTAAGCCTCCCTGTTGTTTTGGCATACAAATAGAATCTCAACTAGTAATTTCTCTATAGCTAGGATTAAAATTATTCCAGAAGAAATCCTTATTAATTTTGTCAATTTGTTGAGAAATGCCTTTTGGTAATAAAAACACTGCATAAGGTGGTTTGCTTTGGACTGAATATTAGATTGAATAAGGATTGCCCTACCTGCTTGAGAAATCGTATTTGCTTTCCATTTTGATAGTTGTTTCTGCATGCTCTGGACAACATATTGAAAACATTCATTTTTAACTCTTTCTTTGACAATCGAAATACCTAAATATTTCTCCATAGAATTCGTGAGTTTTTGAAGGAGCAAACGTTGTCACGTTTGAACAAAATTTATATGCATGCACTTTAATTCAAATTCTCTATAAGTTTATAGGAAAATAAATCCATGCATGACGCACCGAGAATAAGCGGTATTTAGCAATTTGGGTGAGTGATGTTTAGCTAGGATCTATATTTACATAATGAAGTATTTTCTTTTGGTGATAAGTTTGTAGGACTAAAACATTATCCACAACTATAATCTATAAGCAATAGATTCGATATATTTAACCATTGTTCGAAGACATAAGCTTTAGAGGAACGTTTCAGAGCGAACAACTCTTAACGTAGGAAAAATGAACATTTCTCGTTCACAGATTACACGTCAATGTTTATATTCTGGATAGTAATGTTTATATAATGTGACTATTAAATTTTTTGAACGTTTTCAGTGAGGGATACAGTGACATACTTGTAATTATAGAAAAGTGTATATTTATTCCACTCTAACTTTATTCTACCTCCAATAAGTAGGAATATATCTATAGGGAATACCATTCCCCACTAAGTTGAAGAAGAATTATAGTGACTCTTACAACCTAGATAGTACTATAAATAGACAACAATTTCAAGTTGTTTGTTATATTATCCAACAAACTATAAGTGCAAGTACAAGAACAAGATCTTCTTGCTCATAATGGCCACTGCTCAACTACAACAAGATGTGGTACGTAATTATTCGTTCACTTTAAAATATATAGCTACAGTTGGATAAAAAAAAGATATAGCTATAGATGAATATAAAAATGTTACACTTTATACAAATTATATATATTTGTACAAACTAATGTTATGTTTATTGCATGTAGATCGTTAGGTGCGATCACCTGGGTCGTATCGTGACCGTGGACCGATATGCCAAGGCACTCGATATCAAGAATCTGGAATGCTGGAAATATTTACCCCATATTGTGTATGCATAAATGATATATTTATCTTATATTATTTTAAGAAAATAATAAGAACTGAATTTTGAAACTAAAGTATATGAATCCATCGATAAAAACCAATTATAAAATTAAATAAATCTTCTCAACATTGGAGCAACCTTATTCTATATCGTTAGGGTAGAGATTAGAACAATCAATCTAGTAAGAATATTCACTCTTCTTCTTTCTTTCTTTCTTTTTAATTAAATTTAGCTAATATTTATTTTCATAAATACAAATAAAATATTTTCGAAATACACATGAAATATAATTTAATTTACCTTTTTTCCGAAAATTTATTTTATCCTAACATTTGTATTTTCTTAACATTTTGTAAAGCATATAGAGAATAATTCGCTTAATTTCTTTTCGGATATTTATTTTTTAAATTCGGAAAAAAGAAGAAATTTATGCAAACATATGTTTATTGTGTAGTATGAAATGCACGTAGAACGAAATTTGAAACAAATAATAATTTTGAGAATTTAGAAAAATGCACACATATAATATATTATGAACAAATGCATTCTCACTTTAAAACATGAGGGGGTTTTCGGTGAAGACATATCTTACGGTGTGAAGTGCGAACTCATCTTAACTTTGAATATTACTATCTTATATGTAAACATTACTATCTTACTCCGTATATGTGAATTGTGAACAATTAAGATTCACATATAAGTTAATGTGAACCTTATATGTGAATTAGTATTATAGGTTCAAATATAAGGTAGTAATGTTCACAATTCGCATTTCGCACAATATTAATTATTTTTACCGGATCCTTACTCTTAAAACATATGATATGATTAACCAATTAATTAATTTTTGTTGATGTTTTGTGCAGTGACCGAGCTATTGTTCACTACTAGAAACGGGCCTCCGCGCAGGGAAATTACAGTTTTTAATATAATTTAACGTTGTTTAATAGGCGTCCCAAAATTAGATTGGGCTAGTCATATTCACAACCCTTTCTGATATAGAAATGTAACCTCAAACAAAGTAGTTTCTAATCTTTATTCTACCAAAAAGCAAAAAAATAAAGTTTAATTAATGATTATGTTTTTCCTAAATCTCATAGGTGTGATTTTATAACAAAAAATAAAATAGTGGGTTGTTTTAAATCAATAAGAAAATTAAGAGTGATTCTATGTAAATTGACTCAAATATATGCAAAAACCACTTAGTTTTAATGTAAGCACAACACAAGTAATTCAAGCAATAAAAGAAGCTGAGGATGTGAACACACTATTCTCACATCAGCCAAAGCTGAGTCACGTGATTCTCAAGCTACATCCTAGAAAAGAAGGAGAAACACATAATAAAAGGTGTTTACTAACATATGAGGGTCATACAGATTAATTGATGAGATCAAAGATATAGAGCTGCCACCCCCTGGTGGCCTGCTAATGCCGCTATAGTCTTTGTTTCCAGCATCAGAGTCGGAGAAGATGTTGTGGCCGGTCATTTCCCGCAACTTTGCCTGGCTTACGAGTTTCTCAGCAGAACCGTGACTCTAAGGAGGAGTGTCTTTCTTAAAGATATTGTTGAACAGTATGTTACTCTGCCCTCCGGCAGGCTACACGTGTAGAATAGAGTCCATTAGAAAAACCCTCATGACTTACATATCACAACAGATTGGTCAAAATCAACGATGAGTTTACATTGGAAACCCAGACAGAAGTGCGAACATTTCATGGAGCAGGTGGGTCTATATATTTCTTCTCCTTTGACTGCAACGAGTGAGCCGCTGCCCGTGATCGAGGGAGATTTTCAGGAGGCAGGTCGAATATGTCATGCCCACTAAGCTCCCTCGACTTTGCATTTGATACATGTTTCTTCACTTTCAAGTCTGACTCCAGTTTCCGCTGCTTTGCAACCTCAGGTATGGAGGTAGGTTTCATTGGAGCAACACTTTCTTCAGTGCTGAATGAGATCTGGCTGATGCCATTACTCGCTTTCTGTAAGTAGTAAATTATAAATTGCACACGTTAAGTTAGAGAAGCATCAAACGTCATTAACATATCTGACACAGCTTACCTGAACCATACGAACACTCATTTTCCTAGGATCAGAACTTGCAGATTCAGGCATAGCATTGCCTTCCTTTTCGGAAAATATTCCACTCCCTGTCATTTCCTTCATTTTATATCCTGAGCTCGGTTTTCTGGAGATAATGGATTATCTAAATTTATCAGTAAGCACATACCAAATTAAGCTACATCAACAACATCAGGAACAGATAATGTCATATGTTTAGGGATCTATGAACATATGAAGTAGTACCCATAAATTGTACATATAGTTCCTTACTCTATCTATCTTTAACATGAAAATTGACATGTGTGCCTTCTTCCTAGTGACAGAAAAGCCAGTAATTAGGATGTAAATTGGTGCTACACTGTGTTGTTGCATCTCAAGAACAAATATAACAATCAGGCAATCATCATCCAGAAAAAAGTTTATAACTAAAAATAAAAATAAAAATTCAATTAAACCTACCTGAGGAAAAAATTACAATATGAGATTGATATACAAAAGTATATGTAAGTTTATAATACTATGCCATACAAAATTTACTTCCATAGGAAGATGAAATTTACAGTCAAAATTGTATGTTTGATCAAATTGTTGATTGGTAGTTAGCTCCAAAAGCACAATAGTTTGCTTTATTACGACTTTATAAAATTATCATTGCACTATAATGGAGTACTTTTGGAAAGAGATTGATATACAAAAGTATATGTAAGTTTATAATACTATGCCATACAAAATTTACTTCCATAAGAAGATGAAATTTACAGTCAAAATTGTATGTTTGATTAAATTGTTGACTGGTAGTTAGCTCCAAAAGCACAATAGTTTGCTTTATTACGACTTTATAAAATTATCATTGCAGTATAATAGAGCCCTCTTCTTTTTTAAACTTAAGACTATTATCATACTTTGATACATGTCATTTTGCCCTTCTTTTTGTAGCCTCTTTGTTGAATATGTGTCTCTTCATGCAAAATGCATTATACTTTTTATGCAAGAGAAAGAGACAATGTGAAATTAAGCTACTAAAAGTCTAGCCCTAAGAAAAAATAACTGCTTTTTTTCTCTTCCTTCCTTACTACGGAGTATATAATTTTGCAGGTTGTCAAACACTTTCAAATTTTAAAAATGAAATGAAAATCAGAATGAACATTGCATAAAATGTACATATGTATATGATACCTATAAGAGTTGCTCCAAAGGCCATGATGGTAATTACGATCCTTGTCTTATTGCAAATTCGGTGGTCTAGGTTGTTGTTGAATACTGTTTATGGGAAGCTCAGAGCTTCCTCAATTTTGAATTCCGAAAATCTCCTCAGATTCTGTTGACCCATTCTCAAATGCATCAGATTGTCCTGTACCCAAACAAAGAAAAACTCCTCAAATAATGAAACAAAAAATGAGAGCTGAACTTAAACAAAAACCCATTACCATTACCAGCAAATCTAACTAAGCATTAAAGCAGTCAAATGAACAACTACCTTAACCTTAGAATATTATAGGTCTCATCCAATTTTATTTATATACTACGTATATAAGAGGAAAGGCTAGTTGTATTCATGGCTAGTTTCAAATTCTAGCAAGCCTTCAAAATCAAAATATTCAGTAGATCAGATCACGAAATCATCTCGCTGCAAGATTGTTCGTTTGCATTAGCAAATTATATTGTTCATCTAATAATCCTAGCTTTAGCAACCGTAATTCCTAAATACCTTGAAGTTGTTTGCCAATTGTAACAGTTGGTACAATACCTATATTAGCAATTCACTCAACTAATTCAACTGTCAATTTTGTTGTTGTTGATGGACCTTAGGATCAAATTATGGTAGCCAAAGCAGCTTAATTTCAACCAAAAAACAATACAGATCCCAAATAACTGAAATTAGCACAAACCCACATCAGTTGGATCATCCGATTCACAGGCATCCAAAATTCAGGAAAACAACACACGCACACACTTCGAACAATGCCAACAACCATTAGAAATTGGATTTGGAAAAGACAAAGGGGAGGGCGAAAGAAACTCGAACCTTCTTCTTACGCTTGCTTCCACTAATCTTGTATTGTTCACTGAAGATTCACATGTTCTTTTTTTCACTTGGATGGGCTCGGGGGATCCTTCCAGAAGTTCACCTCTGGAATGCAATGGTGGTCAACAGATAAAAAATTAACAATAGACGAATAAAATGAAGATCCTAATCTCTCAAAGTATTATGCCTAATTGGCTATTTCCCAATTCAAACTTCCTCTAGAAAAACCAAATAAAACATTTTCTTCATCAAAGAACAAAAGAAAGAATGGTGTTAAACAAATAGTGCATCCACTGGAAGAAATATGCAATTCTCTTTCTACAAGGCTTTGCAAGTTCTTCAATAACAGCAAGGAAATTTCCTCAAACTCACCAGTAGCAAAATGAACTCTCTTTGCCAAAGTAGATATTACACTGGCCCAAGCTTTATCTCCACCAAGGTTTCCACATGACAATTAAAACTCCTATGCAGAATGTTTTGTGAGAATGTTTACCACAAATTTGGACCTCTCAGCCTCTTGTTGAGCCAACCTGCTTATGCTCCACAACACAGGAGAATTCCGTCCCATAAGGATAGCCACGTTATCCAACAGAGGGCGGAATTGAATGAGTTAAATTGATGAAAATACAATCCTTAAATCAATTTCTACTTGATTTGCTGAGCGGCCAAGTGAAGAACCTTTCAAATCAAATCTTTTGTGGATCTGCAACTTAGTACAGAAGATATTTCCCATCACCATAAAGCAAAACTGCAAATCATAATCTTTTCATAAAGAAATATCAAGTTGATTTGAGTTCAAACATATCTCCCAGTCAGAGTCTTTTCATAAAGACGATTATTAAGAGTTGATTGAGTTCAAATCACATATATGAGCATATCAAGAAATATCAAGTTCATGGATGTTAACCTACATGGAAGAAATTTGCATAATCATAATCATAACCAACCTAACAATATATACCTTTTTCCCACTCAACGGCTTGATTATGTGAAAATAAAAAACCTGGTTATGAGTGTACAATCATAATTAGACACTTTACTATGATAATATGGAAGCATCCGCAAAAGAACCTACAAAGAGTAGAAAAGGTTTCAATACCCCCATTGTTTTCTAAATGCATAATAAAGGGAGAATAATATATAACCCACGCAAACTGATCAAGCAGAGTGCATAGTAAGAAGAGAACAAACCTTCATCTTGAGACATGAAAAAAACTGTCTCTTTTTCCCAGTGATGACAATTCCCTCAAAGTATCATTTCCACGTATGGACATCATCATGTAAGTAGCACATCAATTTTGAACATCTCCCTCAAATTTCTATAACACCTGAAAAAACAACTATCTCAACCACAAAATTAGTGAATAATGGTGTTTCAACTATTGTTGTTTCTAAAAACAGCTATATGCAGGTGCTTAGATCCATTAATATCAGCCAATTATGCATATCAGAAAAAGAAAGCAACAACCAGGAAGCTAACATAATAGAACAAATTGCTTATTTCATTATCAATCATCACTCTAAGAACAAGAAGTCAGCAAAAGAAAACTTATTAGGATAAGCTAAATAAGAGAAATAATTAAATGAATCATTCATAAATATATAAATTTAATAAATAAGTACACACTAACATCAGTAATTCCAAATTTACCAAAGAAAGATGCTACTGTATGAAAGAGAAACCAAAAAGAAATAACAATGTCAAACTTGAGATACAAAACAGAAATCCAATCACATAATAATCATCACGAACCATAAGCTAAGACAACGAAGAAAAAGGAATTGGGACATCGAACTATGCTCAACAAAGACGAAGTGGCGAACGATTCAGCTCGTCAACCTTTTCAGGTGCCAGCTGGATTTTTTTTTCTAATTGACATTTCTATAGAAATTACCTGCAACAACTCCTCAACTATGTTCTTTGCATTGGAAACATCACACATGCCATACAATAAATCAAGAGCACGTCTCCTTATACTGGAAATAGATTGGCGTTCCTCAAATTTGTCCACAATCCAGAAAATCCAAATGTGTGAAAGATGTCTGGAGGAATGAAGAATTCATTGTTCAGTGACGGCTGGAGAAATTCATATTATCCATGAAGAATTCATATTAAAGAATACAACAAGCATCAGAGACGACTGGAGGAATGAAATACAATGTGGGGAAATCTAGATCTATATATATCATTATTCAGTCAGATTCATTTGAACTACAACAACATAATGGATTTAACAATCATGAAGAGATTATATGCATTATTGGTTTATCCAATTAGACCACTGTATAATGATAGGTCATTAAACTCAAATGATCATCTCATATCACATCGATTAACAAAATCCAATAGTTTGTTATCAAATGTGGATTGAACATCAGCAAAGGTTAGTTCCAAAATCATCAAAAGATATATAAATGCATAAATTATTAACAAAGTTGGATCTATGAAACTATATTCATGAACGCATTATTATTTTCACATGGCTGATTTTTTATCATCTTGAGAGATACAAATGAAAACGGGTTTGCATTCAATCAACCGAAACAAAACAGAGACTCAACCAAGCAACTCAAAGGAACCGACACTGATAAAAAAAAAAGGTGTAAATTTGTTCTTTTAATAATTATTTTATCCTAAAAAAAAGTAGCCTAAACTCCATCAATGCTAATACCTATATTGTTAATTGTATATGGTATTTCATATGATTTTCAATTCAGAGAATAATCTGCAAACAATTGCGTATTTGAACATTAGACTAAAATTCAGTTCTCAAAGATGTTAATTCTTGTATATTTGCATATTCATGTGCTCAATTCAGTTTAGAATGGAAACTCACAATCACATAGGGATATCGAGTTAATTAAATAGTGAATCAATGCTTAAGAATCTTACCTGAACTTGAAATTATCAAATTTTCAAAGATGTTGATTCTTGCATACCCATATGCTCAATTTAGTTTAAAATGCAAACTCACGTCTACATAGGGAAATCCATTTTAATAAAGAGTGTAGGGAAATCAATTCAATTAAAGAGTTCCAACAGAATGAATTTATGAGAATCTTACCTTAACTGAAATTATTGGTTGCATAGGACTTGAAATTCCTTCATATCGTCTCCGACAACCGATGGAGTCTCATGCGCTATGGAAAATCAATCGAATACCTAAAAATCTCATCTCGAATTGGTTGTTGGTATTGACGCCGAGGTCCGATTACACCACTGTATTCAAATCTCAGTACCCACATGCTTATACTTACGTCCATGATCAAGACAGTACACATAGGTACAACAAATAAGGAATTGTAAGTTGTAACATCCGCAAAACCCTTTCATCCACATGCCTAAAAGTTGAAACAAATCCCTACATATATGGCTAACCAATCTAAAGATAGCACCCTAGTCTATTTGTGAGTTGCTCATAAATAAGGAATTGTAAGTTGTAACATCCGCAAAACCCTTTCATCAAGGGGGAAACATATGAAACACAAATAGCACATAGGTACAACACAAATGCTTGTCTCTGGCGTAGATAGAGAGCCAACTAATTCTCACTATTAAATCACTTAAGCATCTCTACAACTGCCTCAACTTGTAGAATCAAGCAATATGCTTGTTGTTGTAAGATGAAACATTAGCAGTAATGATATTAGAGTACTGTGTTTTTCCTAACACATTTAGCAGATAAGAGGAAACAAATTCCTAGGCACACATACCTAAGTGCAACTTCTTGGCGCACATTATACCTAATATTCTTATACTCTTTTCCTCTTCTGATGAAACCTAGCTATCCAAGGAAGCAGCTCTATGAGGCTGACTTCCCCTCACCGCATGCTCCAAATAGCCCTATGATTAGCCCCAAATCGTCATAAAGAAGTGTCATAGCTAATTTAAGAAACTTTCAAGCATATTACAGAAGCAGCAATACCCGCTAGCTCTGAGATGCCAAATCACTTCCCTGTGAAGCAGAAGATACTTCACATCCACCCAAGAGCAATAGAACTGCTTGAACCTGTAAAAATACACAGCTCATACTACTATCTAGCCCATCCAGTCTATTAAGTTGCAATCTCATGTTCCATAAAATGAAAACAAACTAAAAGGTAAAGAAAAACATGAATAAAAAAATGAGCATCGAAATATCAGTGTTTCCACAATATTATAACATGAAAAGTTAAGTCATCATCGCATGAATGCCCCAAACTACACTCATAACCATTTAGAGTATATTTTACAATGAGGATTTTTTTCCTTGAAACATCTTTTCACAGTTTGATGACTGAGATATCACATAAACAGCTTCATTAAAAATAAAAGTAGCAGGCCAAACGAAAATTAAAACTTCATAAAATGAATAAACCCTTCTCAATTGCTTTAGGTCGATAATCCTGATCAAATAATACATCACAACCTCCACACATACCATGATTGCTTTTATTCAAAGCAGCAAGTGACAAGATACATTTCACATTTGTGCTCTATAAACATGAAATTGAGTCAATTTTTTAGCACCAATTAATCACTTAGAAGAAGAAGAAGTCTATTTGTGGAGTACTGGGCAACAAAAATGGTTCACCCTATAAAGAACGTAACTGTCTCTATCAATGCTTGAGAATCTTACCTGAACTTGAAATTATCAGTTCTCAAAGATGTTGATACTTGCATACCCATATGTCTATTTGTCACACGACGAAACTTTCTTGACTTTGAACAGCCTCTCAACGGACAACGTCACCTCGTCTCCGACATCCGTCGCCCGATGTAGAGGCGCAAAAGCTTCATCCGGCTTCGCGCGCTCTTCTTCCATACGAGTCCTCTCGGAATACTCCATCGATCGATCTGAGTGAGAGAGAATAGGGAGAATGGATTGAGAATCCGTTGTTTAATAGCAATGGAGGAGTGAAGACTTAGGAGAAATTTAAATCCAGGTATAAAAGGATTGTAATGCTATGTTGAAGAAGAAGACCCCCTTCAATTTTATAGGTTCAGAATGTAACGCTCCAAAATTAATGAGATAATTAATCAGTCGGTGGCAACGATGAAAAATGAGAGGCCCATTCTACAGCCCAATAACGGAAGCAGTAACAATTTCATTCCATTCCAATGCAGCCCATTGACGGACTGAATTTGCAAACAAAACACAGCAAGCCCGGAAACCCGGAAAATTAAATGAGCGGCCCAGAACCGACTCGGTACCGATTTTATTCAATTTTGGCTATGGACAGCCAGCCATTATATAGATAAGATGTTGAACTTCTTGCTGACATTGAAGTGGATGTGAAGGGTGAACAGAATGTGACCGAGTTCATTCCTAATTCTCTCTACAATGTCTATTGTGAGCTGAAGATTGAGGAATATATTGGTATCGAGCGACCTGTAGTCTTCACCTTCATTGACCAAAACAATATCATCACCACAACTACTCACATTCTAAAACCAGGAACTAACATGGTTACTATTGGTAAGTTCGTTTTCGATCCAGCTGGTAAAACAAGTGTGACTGCAATGTTGACTGGCCAGGAGACGAAGGGGTTCGTTGTTTGTCGCATGGGGATTACCTCGGCTATAAAAAATTAGGACTTAATCTGTGGATTAAGTATCTAAAATATATAATTATGAGTACCTACAATAAAACGTTCGAGGACAAGGTATAGGAACCTTTGCCATGTCTCTCCGATAGGTTTGATATGGATTTCGTGCCTCCTTTTATTACTGTGTCATTTTGTACTTTTATCTTCTAAATAAAAACATGTTATGGTATGCCATAACATTATAAATACATGGTCTTTATTTGACGCACCCAATTTTTCATTTTTAACGCACCCTTTGATTCGTACCTTATGAATTATAGTTGAAACGTTTCGAATTAAAAAAAAAGTTGATTAGAATCGTATGAAGTGCAATTCATTTGGAACGTATGAACCTAGATTCATCCGGAACGTATGAATGTTAGGTGTGATTCTGCAATTTAGAAGTCTTGGACAAAGATTACATGAAGTGAAGTCCATACGTTCCATTTTAAGTTCATACGGTGCGAATCATTTTTTTTTCATTCGTTCCGAATGGACATGTATTCATCCGGTGCGTTAAAATGTACGGGTGTGTCAAATAGTAGGGGCCAATAAATATTATCGTGTGCTGAATTCTCACGTGTTTAAATTAATATCATGGACGGAATGTCATCATACTCTCTCCGTCTAGAGATGTTCACGGTTTAGAAACAACCTTGTTACGATTTCACGAAATCATAAATCGGTTTCATCCAGTTTGTCGGTTTAGGTTATGATTCTGGTTAAGATTGATCATATTGACACACATAATAAAAATGTTTTAATTTGAAATTTCCTTGTTATTCTGAATCAAAATCAAAGACACTAAGATTCCACCTCTTCTCCCACATACAATATTTATTTGAATTTCAATGAAAAGAATAAACATTTGAGTCCCTATACAGGCATATAAAAAATATAAGATTAGAATACAAAGCATAATTTGACATGTGATAATTTTCGTTACGCACATCCTTGTTCATTTGTTGTAATACAGACACATTAGTTACTCTATTACTTAGCTTGCACATATTGAGAAATAAAAATGTGATTGATGCGGGGATAAGCCGCAGTTGCCTGACCTAGACACCAAACCTTGAACAGAAACTCGAACAGAGAAGATAGGCGGAATTAGAATGAGCTGAAAGAAGGATAAGTCGAATGATAGGCCAATTCGAACCAAATCAAACAACGATAAAACCCTTGATCCTAAGAACAAGAACCTTACCGAATGATGAAGAAACCCCAATGGATTACAACCAAACACAATGGCTATGGTAGGCCAAGGCACCTGGAGGATGCTCTATGAAGTCCTGATTGACACACACAAGTACAACTAGGGCGAGTTCAACAACAATGCACATGAGGCACTCTTCTCACAAAAGCTCTCTTTTGGAGGAACGAAAATAACGTTTTCTCAATTCATAATAATCAGTCTGTCTGGGTCACCTAAAACAATAACTAGGGCAAACCTTATATAGGGTTCATAAGGATGCCAATTGAAAGAAGTAAAGCAATTAAAAGTATTCCCAAAAATAGCTAAAAACCAATTAAAAGAAATAATCTTGAAAATAACACAAAAGCTCGGAAGTGAAGGATGCTGGCGGCGAGCGCCGTTTCGAGGCGGCGATCACCGTGAGAAAGGCGGAGGGCGCTGCCCGTTGGCGGTGATCGCCGTTTCCACTTTGTAGCTAAGCTCCATTTAATTCAATTGGCGGCGGTCGTCGTAAAGTAGGCGGCGGTCGCCGCTTTGGAAACATGTCGCCGACATCTATTTTTGAAACGACTTATTCTCTCTCGTCCGAGATCGGAATTGAGTGATTCCAAGTCTCAGAGTTTTGTCTTGAAGCCTAGTTTATTGCCTCTTCAATAATTGCCTTCTCATTTTGAATCGAACCAGATCTTTACGAGCTTCAATGACTACAATACGAGCTCAGGCTACTATCTATGACTTTAATGACGACGCATAGCGATCTTTAGCCCTTGCTCCAGTGATTAGCACATCTCTGGATTTAGGACGAAGTGTCCTCTATGATAGCTCGAATGCTCTTGATGGTAGCCCAGATGCTCCCGCATCAGTGATTATAACAAATACAACACTCTTAAATACAATAAATATTACATCGCATGCTTAATAATCAAAACAATAATAAATAGAGCGCGCAAGATAAACAAATTTCTTCCTTCAAACTCAACAGTGGTGTGAAGAAATCAAACAACTTGATTGCTTTAGGGCTTTACTGGTCGATTCAAATAAAAATTAATTAACTATTCTAACCTATTCATCACTGTATTAGTGTTGCGGTACTTCCCGTAGGTGTAAAAAGGAGAATTAAAACACGGAAATAAATGTGAATTGGTTAAACGAACAGAGTGGAGAAGGTTGCGGCTTACCCACTACCAGGGACGCATGGGTTGAACGTCTTTAGTAGCAAAATCTCGGAAACCAACAGGGCCTTCTTTGAACTCTATTAAGTAAGCTCTAAAAGTTTCTTGCAAATACAATCTTGTAAAAGTCTGGCTGTTGTGATATATAGAGATGGAAGATTTCCTCATTGAACTTGAACTGATCTGGGTCACCTGGATGAAACTACTCAAATGGTTCGTGATCTGTAGTACCAATATTTTGTTATAGTTTGAATTCAACAAAGGTGGAGCATACCGTTTAGCGACAAAGTAAATGAAGCATGTAGATATAATCATGCAAAGTAGTTTATATCATTTACGTATGTATTGAAAGTGCAATTTCAACAGCATAGATCGCACAACTTTTTAATATAATGTAGCAGTTTCAAGACAACTTTTTAATGTAATGTACCAATTTCAGCACCGATATTAACATATCCTTAGCTTTTAGTTTAAAAAATAAGAACAAAATATTCTTTCCCTAGCTTCATAAACTTCAGAGGTGGGTAAGTATGAGGAGAAACCATATACATATCCACAAGCTGCAACTTTTTCCGTTTCATCGTCGCTAGCATCGCAACACATCTTCATCTCTCACTCCTTGTTTGTCATCAGGTCGCCATTGTTTTGCAAATTTTAACCCTAATTTAGGGTTAGTCATATTTAGATTAGATAGATACATGTTTGCCAATGTGTGGAAAAATAACATGTTTTTTTGAAAAATTAACATATTGATCAATCTTATTGCTTAACTTCGTTATATAAACTCATCATACTAATCCTTAATTAGTACCTAGATTAGACATAATAATTACATAATAAATCAACATCAAAGCAAATCACCATATAAAGATAAATAAAATATAAGGACTCGATTGAATTAGGTGTAGAGAGGAAGATTACTCAATCACCAGAGACATGGCTATTCTCGCAGACTGAAGCCCTAACCACCGGCTTACCATTGTCATGGTAACCAAACACACACAAGCCAAGGCCAAGTGCAGATCTCACGTCTCCTTACATTCATAATAAGCACAACTAATATTGATCTTACTCCTATGACCGTCGAAATCGTCCTCCAAACCCAGATCACTTGAAATTCTTGAAAATTCTTCTAAAAAACATGTAATTTACTCTTCTTCTCCTCCATGCTAATCGTCCTCCAAGCCCTAACCACCGGCTTACCATTGTCATGGAACGCAAAAAGTCGTAGAGATCAACTTGAAATAAAAAGAACCCGAATTACCAATCACCTCTAAGAAATAAAGAATCCTAAAAGAGTTGCATATAGAAGAAGATAGATTTCAAATTCAACATGACAAAAGATTGATTTCTTGTGAATGGGATTATAGTGTTTTTAGGTTGACATTGACAGTGCAAGGAATATATAGATACAACTTCACAAATTTTCATCATGTATGCTATCATTCTAGATAAAATGTACTGATATACAATCAATGTTTGTCATTAAAGGCGATTGGTTAAATCCCTAACAATAGAGATCAAGAGGATGTAAAAGAAGATTCATTCGATCCAGGTTAAAAACAATTAAGAAGGATAGTAAGTACAACTGATAGATAAGTCCCTAACACTAAAGATGCGGGAAGCTTAGCCTCAACACTCAACAATCTAAACCTTTCGTAAGAGGCGGTCCTGCACAAAATTTTTAAAATCATAAGCAATTATGAATTGAATGATGCTGAAATCTTAATAGAAATTACTGATGATAAATAGAAATTACCAATGAATGAATGTAGCCTTATAGTAAATGCAATATTAAAATATACATCAACTATAATTTGATCAACTTCATTAGCTCCAATGTGAAGGATGACAAAACGTACAAAAATTTAGAGGTGGAGGAGGACAATTTAATATAACTTTTTAAAAGACAACACATAAACATTTATGACATTATATATGAGATTAACATAGGTTCACAAAGCTCACCAAAACATCCAATGAAGAAGATACATTTTAGAGTGAGGAGAGGACAAAAAGAGTGTTAATCATTACCTGCTTCACAAAGCAAACTAAAGTCCGATGAAGTCTACCCATTCCATGTGAGAGTGCATCCTCCACTTGCTGACACATCTGCGTGAGGTTTCCCACATCCATATGTTGCTTACCCATCAAGGGTCGATAAGTGGTAAGAGTACCTATTTGTGTGCAAATGGAAGAAGACGTCATCGATCACCCACCCCCTTACCCGACCTACACTATTAATAAAGTTTAATCCTCTTATCCAGAAGAAGAAAAAACCATCTGGCCACTTCCAAACGCCAAACATTACGTAGAACATGTGAGAGTGCTTCATGTTGGCTTCCACATTTATGTTCAACTCTACTTGTGTTTTATTACCCTGCAAACACACCCTCGGCTCACAAACATGCCTTTGTTCTTCTACCCAGTTCACATATTTCATGTCAAATGCAAAAATCCCTGCTAGAATAGGAAAATCAAAACACAAATTTTATAACCGAAAGCCACACATAATTCAAACTGATGTAAACCATTATGAAATATAAAAATTGGTCATGTTCATAAGCAAATAACCTCACATTTTTAAGCAGATAACTCAAGAAACTTCTGCAACATGGAAAACACATCCCTTTCACTTGTACAAAAGAAACACCAAAAAAGAGAAGAAAGGAAAAAAGACCAAGTGCAACAATTAGGTAAAGAGAATATTAGTAATGTGTTTTGAGGCCACTTCTATTATCACATCCTCATCAATATGCACTATGAAAATTTACCTCAGTTTGTAAGGAATGTTCTAGGGCTAGAATACCAGAATTCACAAATCAAAGTCATTGTAGTTTCCCATCCACACGCTCAAAAAGTGAAGAGATCCAAATAGAAGCAAAATTATAGACAACAATTCATCATGCTTCTGGACTCAGATAAAGTTTCAATCAAGACGAATTATACGACTTCACATGACACACACAATCCGTCTTAATTCCAAAACTTAATCGATTAAGTAACGACATCAACGGGAAGTAATAAGAAACATGGAAAAGTACTTACACGATAAGGATCAATGACTCTGTTATTGAATTCGATTGTCCCCTTTCTTAAATGAATCGTGTGAAATCGTCAGAGTACCCAACTAAGTTGCAAAGAGGATTGTCTCATCCCTCGAACAGTCCAAAATCATAAAACAACGAAACCAGTTCTATGTTTCTTCTGTTACTGAAAAACACCATGGATTTTGCTCGACTTTTGCTCTTGGTTGACGAAAATGTGAGGATGAGAGGTTGCAAAGATGGTGGAAATAGAAAGGCGGAGTAGAAACGACTATCATATGAGATCCTGAAAAAATGTTTGAGCGAGCAAAGTAAATGTGATAAGAAAGTCAAAATTTAATGCGCAAACCACCAAAGTTGAGTATATTATGTTATAAACATAAAATGATAATACAAGAATTAGGAATCACTACATCCACTAAATCAAGATTTTCATATTCAAGTTTCAACTAACAAATAGAACATACAATACAATACATTAGCCGAAACCCATCTTTGAATCACAAGTTGGAATCCTAATGCGCGCTATTCTTATATTAGATCATGTAATAAAGAAAAGAGCTCAAATCCAACACAACCTAAGTTCTACATAAGAAATTATACTACAACCACGAAGTCAAGCTTCTCGTAGATTGAACATAAATGATCTCATTGTTGAAAATAAATAAACCATGTTTGGACTCTAATCAATCAAACCAAGGATAACAACAATAAAATACCAAATCATAGGCATCAAATCAAAATCAACCTACACAAGCAAATATAAATAAATCAAAAGTACCGAATGAGTGAGCACTTGTTGACACCTTCAAGAGACATGTGTTGTGCATTCTGCCGCCGAGCGACCATTGGAAGAAGTCGTCGACGTCAATTCAAACATCAAATCCAGAAAATTTCAGGCTACAGTCTCGGCGAACAAATCGGAAAAGCTTAACCTTAAAAATTAACGATCTTACCCATACGAACTCATCTAAAATCCTATGAAAAAGATAGAAACTATGAAAACAAAATTCAAACGAAAACATACGCCAAATTTTGGAACTTACCGGTACAATCCTTAACAACCCGGGTAAGCAGGAAGGCGACAGATTTGGAGGTGATCCTTGACGAAGCGACTTCTCCTCGAATGAGTTTTGGAGGGTGTGGTAGAGGAAAGAGATGTAGAGAGTAAGAGAAGATTGAAAAATGAGGTGTCAAGATTAGGGTTCCCTAGCTTCTATTTTAGGTGTAACATCCCAAAAACAAGGTGTCATAGTGTCCTAGACAAGAAAGATCTACAAGGCTTTTAGAGAAATAGTCAACCAACCCGAGTAAAATGCTAATCACAGTTCAATAAACATTAAACCTTCACAAATTACAATGCGACGAAAGCAATCTCAATGTTTCATAAACAAAACACCGCATATTCCTAAGGTCACTACTTGATCTAACTACCTCAAACAATCCACAATATTTTCTTCGGAATTGAAAGTTTTTTTTATTGAAAACGCCTAAGTGTGATCAATGAACTCTTTCTGCTGCGAAACCTACGAAAACCTGGAGACTAGTGGACCCGAATCACAAGCCAATCAAGGAAGAAATCCAAGATTAGTTAGTCTAATGAAAGACTAGCAAGAATAATCAAAGATAAATAACAAGACGTAACAGTTCCAACACGTAGCCCAAATTAACATCCGCATTTAACTATCACACACACTAGGTCCATCTAGACGGGACCCCAACAACACTCAACAGATAGGGTAAAACCATCATTCCTTTAACCACACAATTCAACACAAGCGGGTGAGAGTATCATCATCACCTTAACCACACAAACAAACACAAACGGATGCGACTATCATCACCTAAAACAATCATGCTATCCGGATAGGCTTAAGATGGGACACTCACCATCTACTTGTGACCTTGAACCAACGTGGTCACACACCATGCGGTCGGGTGAGGCTATCATCACCCGTGCCTGATTAAGAGACGTCGTGCCATTCTCATAACCGATCAATCAACAACCACCAACCAACACCTATCACTCTTAAAGACAACAACTAATTAGACAATCTCACACCCACATTCACAACAATATACCCACCTATATCAACTATGTACAACAAATCATACACAAATAATGAGAGTGCAAAATATTATACATAGATGGCATATGCTTATTTTATCTTATATATATAAAAGCTAGACAATTGTTGAACGAAATGAATGTAATTGGTACCTATTTAATTCTAAATCATTTAATTTTTTTTATTAATTAACGATCTCTTAAATCTAATTAATTATAACTTCATTTAAGTTCTTTTTGTTTCTGTTAATTAATGATCTTTGAAATCTAAATAATTCAAAATCCATTTAAGTTTTTTTTCTTAATTAATTATCTTATTCTAATTTAATATATCTTAGAATTATAGTAAAAAACAATTTATAGTATTAGCTCCTTTAAAAGACCCTTGTGTTATGTTAGAAACATGATTATATAAGTCACAAATTAAATTAATGCGTGTAATATTAGAAAAACATGATGTCAAATAAAATAAAGTATTGAGTAAGCTTCTCTCATGACAGCCTTATTCTATTATTTTGTTTTAAAACTACTTCAAACATAACAATAAGGAAATCAAAAATTCTTATAATTACAAATATTAACAAATTTGATAACAACACAAATATTAACAAATAATGTGTAACTATATTAAATCACATACGAAAACACGTAATTTTCTCGCGCGGAGCGCGAGTTCCGTATCTAGTATTACAGAAGAGTGAGAAGAATCATCTTGCCTTAATGACTATGCGAATCACCCTGAACTGCAAACAAGTCCAATCCGAACTTGAGAATCAACTGTAGATCCCACGTCTCCCATGTCTCCTTACATCCACAATAAACACGAAGTGAAGAATAACATGATAATAAAACAAATCGGCTAAATACACTCAATTTGTTTTGCTCTATACCCTCATTGGGTTACGCATTCGGGAGACATGGGCGTGGATATATGACCACACAAACAGGAATCGTAGACGTGATTGTTTAACAGTCATCCGATGTAATAAAACAATAAATACCACGATCATACAACGCATTCGCGTGGGTATTAAAAATATAAATCACACGCACGCGTGTTGTATTCATAAATCAATAATGGAAATCTATAAAAATAAAAAATAAAGTCACGCCCACGCTGTGTTTGGGCGTGTGTATTGAATTTAAAATTAAAATATATAAAAAATAAGTGCGAACGTATTTAATTCTTTGTTATAAAACACTGGGAATTCCCAAGAACGGTTTGCGTGATTTTGAATTACCCATCATTGCCAAAATCTAAAAGTAAAACTATAAATGAAGCACGAGGAATATAGATACGGTGTGTTCACATGTAAAACACGGGACGTGATTTACATACCTAGTGAGTATTTACTCTTTCATTTTTATTGGTTGAATGTGTTTTTTTATTATAAACCCTATCCCATTAAAATAAGGTAAACCCTATCCCATTAAAATAAGGTAAACCCTCCACTATGACCAATCAAACATAAGGAAAAGTGTCGGGTGAGAATAAGTTTTAAAATACGAACGTGAGAATGATGCACATTAGTGGTAAATTGATGAACAATTAGTACTAATTTGGTGCACACTCAGACAAACTTAAAAACATCCAAAATTTGAAAAACATGCATTTTTTAAAGATCATTTATTGAGAAATTGAAGAACATTTAGGTAAAAAAATGTATATGTGCATCCGTTTTTCAAAGGAGCATCAAAATTTTTGATGCACATTTAAGTATATTTTGAGATACATTTAATAATATCTTAATACACATTAGTCATCCGCATGTTCTCATTTAATATCACCGAAATCATAACTCGTCATATCGTAGCAGCAGGTAACTCAATCATCATAATGTGAAACACACTGACAAATTCTTGTCTAAGTGGGACACGCACAAGGAAATACGTACGCTACGAGAATAGATTTTTTTAATTTATTTTCATGTCAGAGGAGGGTTCTTAATTTCGAGTACGAGAGAATGATGGCGCCAACTTTCTCAAAACACATGTAAGGAATGTCAAATGTGGACCTTCTGAGTATATTTTATCCTTCACGTTTTACATTTCCAAGTTTGTCACCAGCAGAATTTTCTGATTTTCTTTTCTTTAATGGCAGCCATTGATTTTGTTTGTCAAACTCAAATGCCCACAAAAACGGACTTCTGAGAGAAATTGGACGACTTATTCAAGGTACACTTAAGCTGCTGATGCGCAAACGTATGGTGAATTAAGAACAGCCCATTTTCCTTCAACAACCGATGATGAACATGAGAATGAATCAGATGAGTGTAGTATATAATACATTGATGATCAGTTACTTTGCTGCAAGCATCATTAGAATTACATCAAGTAAGAGATTGGAATCCTTGATGCCCATAGATTGCAACTTGTTTTTCTGTAAATTTAAAGATCATAAAGGAGATACGGTAACATTTCCAGCTGATGCAGCAATGACAGTATCAACTATCACAACACCCAGAAAACTGAAATATATGCGCTATATTTGGCATGAAGTTTACATCGTAGTTTGAGCTAAATTCATTGATTCTCACCGAGGGGAAGAAAACTAGTGCATTTTAGATTCAGCCTACCATTTCAGCTTACATGTCAAAGCACCATTTCAAGCAAAGTTAGACAGTAGAAAAAAATAGTGCTACATATGAGGAATGAAACGACAAAGTGTAACGAGAACCTATAAGCCGACAAAACAATAAATGACAAAGTGAAACTATACGACATAACAGAACAACAAACGGTAAGTTGAGGCTATAAGCCGACAGAACAACAGATGACAAAGTGAAGCTATAAGCCAGCAGAACAATAAACGACACGGTGAAGCTATAAGCTAACAGGAACAAACGACAAATTGAAGCTATAAGCTAACAGAAGAACAAACGACAAAGTGAAACTGTAAACTGACAAACAGCAGAAGACAGTGAATATAATCAGACTGAGCAGCAAACGACAAAATGAAACTATAAGCCGACTGAACAGCAAACCACAAATTGAAGCTATAAGCCGACAGAACAGCAAACGACGAACTGAAACTGTAAGCTGCCTGAACAGCAAACGACAAATAGAAGCTATAAGCCGACAGAACAGCAAATGACAAAGTAAAACTATAAGTGAACTGAACAGAAAACGACAAATTGAAGCTATAAGCCGACAGAACAGCAAACGACAAAGTGAAACTATAAGCTGACTGAACAGCAAACGACAAATTGAAGCGCTATAAGCCAACAGAACAGCAAACGAAAAACTGAAACTATAAGCCAACCAAACAGCAAGCCACAAATTAAAGCTATAAGTCGAAAGTACAACAAATGACAAAGTGAATCTGTAACCTGAAAAACAGAAGACGACAAAGTGAATCTGTAACCTGAAAAACAGCAGAGGCCAAAGTGAAACTATAATCCGACAGAACAGAAACCGACAAAGTGTAGCAAAGGCAACGGATTGCAAAGGTGAAAGGTCATTTATAAGCTGTCTGAATCGCGCATGACAAAGTACAACACGACGGAGGGACTCTAAGCCGACAAAACATTAATGTAAAAGAACAATTATAAGTCGACAATTTAAAAGGCGGCGTAGAGAAACTATAATTAGTAAAAATTGCAATGGGAAAATGTTATTAAGCATCAATTGCGAAAGACAATGTAATCAGTACATAAGCAAAACTCGCAATGAGTTTATTCCTTCTATTTCCATTCTCCTCTTTTGGATCTCCTTACATTCTCTCCTCTATCTTTTGCCTTGCAATTTATTGCTTCAGAACACTAAGTGATGAAAACTGAAAGTGAGGAACTCACTCAAGTCCTTTTGTGATTCTCCACAAAGCTAAAAACAAAACGCTAGACGACCTAGAATTTTTTTTGGTGCTTCAATTTATTAGACCTATACCTGAGTAACTGATTTCTGCGACGCCAACTGTTGAAATTTCCATAGCTACTGAAAACGGAAGAAGCCATAACTGAACTTATTTCTGATGGAAACCCAAAGACTACTTCCAGGATGCTCTTGAATGAATCTCCCTCCAGACAAACATAATTGAAGAAAAGCAGAAATAAATTTGTACCCATAAGCAAATATTCTTAGCTGATTAATGAACTAGCCATGTACAGTTCTGTTCACACCACACACACCATCCAATGAATTAGTCCCCGGTGCCAATAAAGAACCCAGCAAAATCTTAACATCCCATCACAGCACAGTTATAGACAAAACTACCCAGACGCTTTCTAGCAAGCAAAATCCACTGAGGTGGATCATCATTAGGAATCCAAGAATTAACCTCAATCAAACCTTCAGCAACAGTCCTAGGCCCACCAATGACAATCAGCCGATCACCGCATCCCCTAAAAGCAAGTCCCCATCCATTCATTGAATCTGCACGTTCAGGCAGTTTTCCCACGGTAGACCATTTCCCTGTTACCTTATCATACTTCCTGACCTCCATGTCAGCATAATCAGCAGCATAGAGTTGATTATTCACAACTGCAACCAGAGGTGGTGCTGCAGTACTAGGTGGCATATTATTCTCCCTTGGTGAGCCGGTTCCAGCAGGCGACATGTTCGGTATTTCCTTCCAAGTTCTCGTCTCCAAATCAAACTCCTCGCCAGAAGTCAATTCTTTGGAATCAGCTCCCCCTATCCCACCAATAACATAGAACTTTCCATCCATAAACACACCAGAGCACATCTTCCTAGGTTTATTCATGCTAGGAAGGATCATCCAACTTTCATGCTCGGAGTCATACAGCTCAGCAGAGTCGAGAATGTTACCTCGAGAATCACAGCCACCAGCTAGGATTGCAATGTGGCCAAGACTGGCGGACCCGAACAAGCATCTTGGAGCATGCATCAGCTCGCCAAGAGACCATGAATTTGTCAAGATGCTGTACTTATACACCACATTAGACATAATCTCCTTCCCAAAAAGAAGAATTTGGGTTCCAACAGCCACCGACTCCTTATCTGAACACATGAAGCATTCATTGACAGTCATCCTAGGAAGATGCATCCAGCGACAGGCCACTGGATCAAAGGCTTCCCAGTCGAGCAACTGGCAAGAAAAGTAAACCCAATGCTCAACCACCTCATTCATCCTCCTCAGCTTATACAGCTCGCCGCTTCTTATCAATGAACGGAAACTCTGGTTCAAAGAAGCGATCGAACCATAGTCGGCTCTTGAACAGTGCAGAAGACAGTTGATGGTGATATCACGCCCAATGGGAAGGATAAGGGAGTCTGTGTCTGATTCATCTTCAACTTTCTTCTGTTCTTCGAGTTGATCATTTGGCTCTTCATCATCAAAAGGCGGGGGTAATTCGAGGTCGAAATTCCGAACCTGCACCATGGTATCAGAGAGCTTTGTTGATTTTCTTGATTCAGCTTCGGCCTCCGACTCCAATGGACGCTTCCCTTTGGAGATTACTCCTTCAAGCCTGCACTTATTTTCTGAGCTTAAGAGTGCCCTTGTTACCAGACAGGATTGATCCTCCAACATATCAGGTCAATACAATCAGAGAGCGGTAGGGCAAAGGTTCCTCACCAACCCAAGCCTAGAAATACCCTTAGTTCCTTCCCCTAAACAGAAAAAAACCAAGGTGCAGAGAACAAAGTCAAAGATTGATAGTGCAGAGAATCTGGTGGTTGGCAGATAAACCCTAGAGGGGATGCAATTAAAAAGAAAAATTTAGAATGATGTTCTTTCTCTTTTAGTTCAAATTCAGATGAAGTGAACCAAGAAGTAACAACAATGTCTGGATTAATTGGATAGGATCGAGTGAGAACCGCAACAATTAATGCGGAAAAAAATTCGAAAAGAAAAAACGGAAGGTTAGTAAATGATCGGCGGAAAAGCGCTTACCAATCCGAATTTGATCAGCGCGGATTCCAAATTCAAAATTAAAGGATTTTCGATTGAAATGGAAAATATCCTGCAATAAATAATAGAATCGAATTCGGTAGAGAGGCCAAGTAACAAAACCGGGAAGAGATGGAGATACCTAAATAAACACAATAAGAAAATGCTGCAATTGCAAAGCTAATTGGAGAAATGGGATAAGAACAACAGATCTAAAAACTCCAGATCAAAAAATACACTCCCTACACCAAAAGCGTCTTGAAGATTCGCAGATAAACAAAGCAAAAAATTGATCAATTTACAACCTCAATCAAATAATGCTCGCGAAAACGGGTATTCAAATTAGGTCTGATCATGTCAAACCAATCTAAAAGCAACAATATCCGACACTGGAAACAAATTGCGAGTAGAAAACGACGAGAGCAAGAGCGAGTAAGTTACCTGATTGGATAGCAGAGTATCGAATTCGGAGTTGCAGCGAGCAATCTGTATCGGTCTGGGTAACTGTAATCTGGTGCCAATCAAAAGCGGAACGAGCATTAGCAAAAACAATAGAAGAAATTAGAGAAGAAGAAGAATAAAAAGAGGTCGTTTTCTGACATCTTAGAAAGAAGCGGAGAAGCTGAGGAGAAGTAGAAGTAGAAGATTTCTGTAGTTGTCTGTGAGTTTTGTTCATGGCATCAGAGAGTTTCGTCCTTGCGATTCTCTTTCTTTCCCCTGAAAATTCATTTTGAGAATTTTATTTGTGATTTTTGGGGGAGGAGGAGGAAGAGAAGGGAAGTGTGTTGTGGGTTTGGTGCTGGGGTCACCTGCCTTTTATGATCCCCTGCAGGCTGCAGCCCCTTCCTTTTTTCCCTAAATTTCTGCATTTATCCCTCTGACGTCAGATTGAAATTAATTTTTAGGGGTCAATTAATTGTAATTTCTAATTAATGTAAAGTTCGAAAGAGTTGGATCAGATGGAAAAAACTTTATTGAATATATATACAGAGAAAAATTAAGGTCAGAACAACCTTTAACGTACAAAAAAATAAAGTTTTTTCGCGTTCATAGATAACAACTTAATGTTCATCATTTGAGTAGTAATGTTCATCATTTGAGCGGTAATGTTCATAATTTGGGGGATAATTTTTTTTTAGGTTATTTTGAGGAAAAAAAAACTCAAAGTTCAATGTAATTACAAATATGCCACCGCGTCCCTCAATGAAAACGTTCAAAAAAATTTATGGCCCAGATTATGAACATTATCATCCAGAATATGAACATTGATGTGTAATCCGTGAACGCGATCTGTTCGTTTTTTCCTACGTTAAGAGTTATTTGCACCGAAACTTTTCTCTACGAATACATATATATATTTGTATATGTGAATATAAAGAAATGAGAATTTTGTATTCGTATATTGGTAGGATAAAAAAACATTATAATATTATAATATGGATCTTTTTCAAGTTTGAATACAAAATTATGGAGTCACCTCATGGTTTACTCTCCTCCTCACAATTTTTAACTGATTTTGCACTCTACATGATGCGGGTATAAGCCGCAGTTGCCGACCTAGACACCAAACTCGAATAGAAACTCGAACAGAGAAGAAAGGCGGAATTAGAATGAGATGAAAGAAGGATAAGTCGAATGATAGGCCAATTGGAACCAAATCAAACAACGATAAAACCCTTGAACTTAAGAACAAGAACCTTACCGAATGATGAAGAAACCCCAATGGATGATTACAACCAAACACAATGACTTTGGTGGGTCAAGGCACCTGGAGGTTGCTCTATGGAGTCCCGATAGCACCAACCTTATGGAAGAGATTGACACACACAAGCACAACTAGGGCCGGCTCAACGACAATGCACACGGGACACTCTTCTCACAAAAGCTCTCTTTTGGGAGGAAAAACGATAAACGCTGTATTCAATATCAAAGTCTGGGGGGTAAAACAACAACTAAGGCAGCCTTATATAGGGTTCATAAGGGTGCCAACTAAAGAAATAAACAATAAAAAGTATATCCTAAAATAATAATCCCGAAAAACAATTAAACATCCGAAAATAATGTTTCAAAAGGAAGCCTCGGCGAAGTTGAGGAATTGGCCGAGTTTCCCGGCCGCGGGCGCGGTTATGGAGCCGCGGGCGCGGTTGGCGAATGAGCCGCGGGTGCGGTTATGGATCCGCGGGCGCGGTTGTAGACATGTCGCCGACAGCTCTTTTTGAAACGGCTCGTTCTCTCTCGTCCGAGATCGGAATTGAGCGATTCCAAAGCCTAGAGTTTCGTCTTGAAGTCTAGTTTGTTTCATCTTCAGTGCTTGACTTCTCATCTTGACTCGAACCGGATCTCTACGAGCTTGAATGGCTATAATACGAGCTCGGGCTACTATCAATGACTTGAATGATGGCTCATAGCGATCTTTAGCCCTAGCTCCAGTGGTTAGCACATCTTTAGATTTAGGACGGGGCGTCCTTGATGATAGCTCAAATGCTCTTGATGGTAGCTCAGATGCTCCCGCATCATTCTCCCCTTCTTGAAAAGGATTCGACCTCGAATCAGATTTGATATGAATGATAGAACGATCTTCATTGGCTTCATCCTCTTTGATGCACAACTTCCTCTTGAATTCCTTGAGTGCATAGCTCCACCTTGAGGAACAAATTTGATGTTGTGGGGAATCCTTGCCTTCCTTCATTCTTTTAGCTCTTTTATCCTTGTCCTTCCTCTTGTCATACTCATCAGCGACCTGTGAAGGAATAATAGGTGGAAGAGCAAAAATTCTAGCATAGAAGGGTAAGGAATGACGATTAACAAAACCATCATGGGCGACTCTCTTATCATACTGCCATGGATAATTCAATAAAACTTGACAAGCTTGCATAGGCACAACATCACATGAAATAGTATCATCATAATGTCCTAATGTCATGACTTCCTTAGCATGCTTGTTCAATTTCACATTAAAACAATCATTCATCCAATGCAGTTTTATAGGACTAGGGTAGAAATTTGTAGTAAGTTGCAAGGTAGTATTTAATTCCATGCTAGCAATTTCACTACAATTACCTTCATCAATTTTCATGTTGCAATCCTCAACTTTACCTAGGCAATGAGTTTCTCCTATAATTTCATCACGATAAGCAGTTTGTACATGCAAATCTTTCCTATCAATTGAATCAACTTGCTCATACTCAATTTCAACTTCATTATCTAAATCAGTTTTAAGATCATCAACACAAACAACATCATCAATACTATCACCTTTTTCATTTTCAATCTCAATTTGTTCTAGGTGAATAAGCATATCAGGGCAGTCATTAATCATATGATCTTTCCCTCTACATTTCAAGCACTCAATATCTCTAGCTCTAGTAGAAGGGTTAGAAGTACTTCCCTTGGGTCCAAGTTTGGCTCGTGGTGCAGCCGAAGGGGTGTCACTTCTTGGTCTATCCCTATCTCCTTGTAGCTCCTTGGAAGAGGCATCTCGTCCATAATAAGAATCCTTACGTCCTTGCTGATTTTTCCAAGTGTTGGAAGAACCATGTGCATTCCTATTCCCTTGATTCCTATACTTAGTCTTCCTTTCCACTTTGATGGCTAAGTGCAGCAACTCAGCCATAGAACTATATAGAAACATTTCAATTTCATTAGCCAAAAATGAATTGAGAATACGAAGATACCTTGCCATTGTCGCTTCTTCATCCTCAATCACATTGGCCCTGACCATGGCTATTTGCATAGCATTAAAGGTCTCTTCTACACCCATTGATCCCTGTTTCAAATTCTCAAGTCGCTGTAGAAGCTCTCTAGTGTAGTGTGGGGGAATAAATCGAGCTCTCATCTTCCTCTTCATTAAGTCCCAAGTAGCAATGGGATAATCTCCATTTCCAACTCGAGCTTTCACTAATTTGTCCCACCAAACTAGAGCATAGCCATAAAACTCCAAAGATGCAAGTCGCACCTTCTTATGCTCGGGAAAGTTGTGACAATTCCAGATTTGCTCAATCTTCGTCTCCCACTCCATGTAGACAACTGGATCACACTTGCCCTCAAAACTTGGGATCTTCACCTTGATCTTCCCAACTCCATTTTGCTCAGGCTCTCTTCTCCTTCCTTGGTACTCTCCTTGTTGGCAATAGGATCGCCATCCTTCATTCTCATCATACTCCTTTTCAAAATATGCATCATCATCTAAAGCCTGAAATCTATCAAAACGGTTAGTAGCATTGTATCTATTAGAATGACGTAAAGGAGCATTAGGAGTGTGATATCGCTCCCTTGGAGCTGGAATTTCAGCAACCCTAGGGGTACCATGTTGGCGTCTATGATGAAGCTCTTGTCTGATGGTTGTAGTAAGTCCACTAACAAACCTTTCACTAAACTTGTCCAGGGAGTTCATCAACTCCAGGGTGACAGGGCTAGTTGTCGGGTCCCTTGGGGGTCTCCTTTTGGGAGAAACTAACCTGTCCATTATCAAAGAAAAGACTAACACAGAACAAAGTTAAGTGAGTGTAAATGAAAACAACTCGCAAGTGTTTACTCTCGTATGTTTTCCTCTGCACTCTCTCTCAATTGTCGTTGCAACCAGCTTTTCTTTGATGAATTGACTTGTATGGATCAATAACCCACTAAGTTGAAACTACCTAACTCCTAGCAATATATGAATGATGGTAGAGATGGAGATGGCTAGCGTAGTGTGGGGTTTCGACTGTAAGGTTCTGACTCAAACAAGAGACTGACTCAATGAAAGAAAGAAAATAAGACTCGAAGGCGTTTTGCAAGAATGAAAATGCAAAACAGAGATATGAGTTAAGCTTCGAATTTCAAGAAGAGCCAAAAGGAAGCGTACCTTAACTTGTTCCGACTGATGTCGATTGAAGGATCGAAAACGGAGTCGGAAGGGTTAGGTAATAATTGAGGCTCGTATCTGAAAGAAATGGAAAGGCAAACAGTGACGGTTCCGCGGGCGCGGATTTTCGAACAGAGGCTTCTGAGGCGGAGCCGCGGGCGCGGCTTGAACCGCGGGTGCGGCTACGGGGCCGCGGGCGCGGTTTCTGGCGCAGCCTGTGGTTTCTCACTTCCGTTCGGGCTTGTTCAACCCGATTTCCTTTGAGTTCTTGAGATCCGACTTAAACAATATCAATCAAACTAGACTTGACTCAACAAAACGTAAAATAAACTACTGACTTTGAGACTTTTCGATTCTTTTTCTTTTTTTTGAATTTTTTTTGTCTCAACTAAACAAAACGAAATTACAGACTTGATCTGAGATACTATCTCAGAAAATTCGAATTTTAAAATAAAAAAAACTACTAACCACCTTGATTTCCTTGTAGAGAAGATAAGATTTCCTTCCTTGAAGATCTTGGCTTGGGGGTGCAAGGACTGAAATTTTCAGCAACTCTTCTAGGGTTTTGACGGCTGCGTTTTGGTAGGGATGAATATATTTTGTGATGAATGAAGGGCTGAATGGATTTTGGGAACAAGGGTGCTCCAAACTCCAATCTTTCGATCTCCACCAACACTAATCGATCCAAGCTTCTTGCGCACAACCTGTAATGACTCAACAAGAAATATCAAAGCAATGGAAGACTCAAAATCAATTTATGAAAGAAACTGACAAACAAGAAAATAAAAGCTGACTCTTTTTGTGATTTTCTGGATAGGGGGTCTCTTGATGTTCTTGTGAAGACGAATGCTGTCAACACAGCTCTGATACCAATTTGATGCGGGGATAAGCCACAGTTGCCGACCTAGACACCAAACTCGAATAGGAACTCGAACAGAGAAGAAAGGCGGAATTAGAATGAGATGAAAGAAGGATAAGTCGAATGATAGGCCAATTGGAACCAAATCAAACAACGATAAAACCCTTGAACTTAAGAACAAGAACCTTACCGAATGATGAAGAAACCCCAACGGATGATTACAACCAAACACAATGACTTTGGTGGGTCAAGGCACCTGGAGGTTGCTCTATGGAGTCCCGATAGCACCAACCTTATGGAAGAGATTGACACACACAAGCACAACTAGGGCCGGCTCAACGACAATGCACACGGGACACTCTTCTCACAAAAGCTCTCTTTTGGGAGGAAAAACGATAAACGCTGTATTCAATATCAAAGTCTGGGGGGGGGTAAAACAACAACTAAGGCAGCCTTATATAAGGTTCATAAGGGTGCCAACTAAAGAAATAAACAATAAAAAGTATATCCTAAAATAATAATCCCGAAAAACAATTAAACATCCGAAAATAATGTTTCAAAAGGAAGCCTCGGCGAAGTTGAGGAATTGGCCGAGTTTCCCGGCCGCGGGCGCGGTTATGGAGCCGCGGGCGCGGTTGGCGAATGAGCCGCGGGTGCGGTTATGGATCCGCGGGCGCGGTTGTAGACATGTCGCCGACAGCTCTTTTTGAAACGGCTCGTTCTCTCTCGTCCGAGATCGGAATTGAGCGATTCCAAAGCCTAGAGTTTCGTCTTGAAGTCTAGTTTGTTTCATCTTCAGTGCTTGACTTCTCATCTTGACTCGAACCGGATCTCTACGAGCTTGAATGGCTACAATACGAGCTCGGGCTACTATCAATGACTTGAATGATGGCTCATAGCGATCTTTAGCCCTAGCTCCAGTGGTTAGCACATCTTTAGATTTAGGACGGGGCGTCCTTGATGATAGCTCAAATGCTCTTGATGGTAGCTCAGATGCTCCCGCATCACTACAGGTTTGGAGAAAAGTTCGGATGACCCCTTAAAGAATGAAGTGCGAAGTTTTTTGCGTTCACATATAAAAAATCAAAGTTCGCAATAATTACAAGTATGTCACCACGTCCCTAACTGAAAACATTCAAAAAAATTCATGGCCCAAATTATGAACATTACCATCAAGAATATGAACATTAACCTGTAATTTGTGAACGCGAACTGTTCACACTTCGTAATTTGAGACATGTTCCCAACAGAACTTTTCTCGCAGGTTTGAACCTCAATGTTTTGTATAGATTATAAGTAATTTTAGTATTTTTGAACAATTTTTTCCTATTTTATCATTAATTTTTTCGATAAATTATAGTTTGATAAGTATACATTAAGTGTTACTAAATTAGATAAAGAAAATAAGGATAGGTAAGCAAATTATAGTTAGATAAGTATATATTGAGTTTTACAAATGATTTCTTAATAAAAATACTTAATATGTGTCCCTAAAATATAGGTAAGAAAAATTGTTAATATAGATCTTCTTTCTAATCCGAAGAGTTGAAGCGGTTCTGCCCAATCCAACCACCACACAACCAAGATAAAAAAAAAAGACATGTCCATAAAATGAAGGGTTTGACACCAAACTCTCAGTAATTTTTACTTAGGAGTCTTGTTTTCCGAGTTGTATTGGAGGCGTATGTTAGTAGACACTAATGTTAGGAGGGCATCTCTAACTAAAAATACACGGTTCTTATATACAGCCCGGTACTTTATTCAAACGCAGCCTGGTTTCTCGCGTTACGAGAGGGACGTGCTTCTCGCATAACGCGAGATTAAAAGTTAATATTTTTGCTAAATATAGAGGCATTTATTTAGGTCAAGCAGACTAGACGATTAAGATAAAAATCACGTTTCTAGACATGTTTTTATATTGCGGTTGTAGTAGATAGTTGTCACTTCACCCAACTGATCATATTTAAAGGAGACAAAGAGGAAAAATATATACTCCCTCCGTTAATAATTACTTGTCCCTGGAGTCCAAATCATTTGTTAAAAATTACTTGTTTTTTAACATAATTTTACACCCCTTTTTCCAAATTTACCCTACTGTTATTGATTCTTTCCTTTATTCTCTCATTATTCTTTCATTTATTCTCTATGTCATTACTTAAACTATTAAGGGTATACTTGTCTAAAATTTTAATCAATAAATTCTCCTTACAATTGTTCGAGGGACAAATATTTATTAATGGAAGGAGTAAGTAGTAACATAAATCATGAGTAAATAAGCTTATCAAACATGCTAGGGTGAATGAGGGGAAATGTAATTCCTTCACGAGGTTATTTTGTCGTCATTACCATGAAGTTCTACTTTTTATAAGAGAAGGTCGTTGAGAAGTTAAAACTAAATTAGTAGAGTGGATATCTGTTGTGAAAATATTGTCTTTGTTTGAATATTTAGACTATATGATGGGTGAAGGTGTTGCTTGCTAGGTTAACCGACAATTTGTTGATCATGAGTCGAACACTTTTGAGAGGATATGAGTTTAGAGGGTCTAAAGAAGGAAATGAACAAATGACTCAATTCGGCGTCTTTTCCAAAAAATAATAATTGATTATTCGTCTAGCTAATTTATGTTGATATCCCAATTAATGTCATCTTTTTGGGATATGGAACGTCATAACATATATAAGATTTTAATTTGACTATATCAACATTCAATCAAACCCCTTAAAGTGTAAGAATGTATCAGGGAAAACAGAGATTCATAAGTGATTTTGTCGTCATTAGCATGAGGTATCTATTTTGTCCGAAGAGAATAAAAGTGGTTGAATATGTTGTTTTCTAGGTTAACCAACAATTTATTGCTCATGAGTCGAGCACTTATGAGAGAATATGATTTCAGAGGGTCCACAGAAGGAAAAGAACAAATTATTCAATTCGGCGGCTTTTCCAAAAAAAAGTAATTGATTATTCGTCTAGCTAATTTATGTTGATATTTCAATTAATGTCATCTTTTTGGGATATGGAACGTCATAACGTATATCAGATTTTAATTTGACTATATCAACATTCAATCAAAAACCCTTAAAGTGTAAGAATGTATCAGGGAAAACGAAGATTCATAAGTGATTTTGTCGTCATTAGCATGGGGTATCTATTTTGTCCGAAGAGAATAAAAGTGGTTGAAGATGTTGCTTTCTAGGTTAACCAAAAATTTATTGCTCATGAGTCAAGCACTTATGAGAGGATATGATTTCAGAGGGTCCACAGAAGGAAAAGAACAAATGATTCAATTCGGCGGCTTTTCAAAAAAAAAGTAATTGATTATTCGTCTAGCTAATTTATGTTGATATTCCAATTAATGTCATCTTTTTGGGATATGGAACGTCATAACGTATATCAGATTTTAATTTGACTTTTTCAACATTCAATCAAAAACCCTTAAAGTGTAAGAATGTATTAGAGAAAATAGAGATTCATAGGTAATTTTATCGTCATCAACATGAGGTACCTATTCTTACCAAAAGAGATTGAGTTGACCATTAAAGTAAATAATTTTTGTTGATTATCCCACTATCTTATCCTTTTTTGGATCTATAGGGGTCATAACATATATTAGTTGGATTAAGTTTATCAATGTAAAACCAGAAACCCTAGAAATGTCAAGATGAATAAGGGAAAATGTAGATTCCTTCTTGAGGTAATTTTGTCGTACAACTGCAATTGTTTATACGGAGTATTTTATAAGACATGGATGTTGATAATTTAAAATTGAGTAGCGCGAATATCTAGTTGTGGAAACACTTTCTACAATTTAGAAAGGTAAACCGACAACTGATTTTTGTTTTAATTGTAATTTTTGTTTTAGAAAGGTAAACACTTTCACAATTAAGGACCAATTTAATCAAATGTGAGCTAATTTTTGTTTTAGACAAAAAGTCAGCTACACGGTTTACTTCTCTAAAACAATGGAAGACTTTATAATTATCGAATAACTTTAAAATGATCTGAATATCAATAATAATATTCCTAATTTCCCATGGGATTTTCCAGATATTTTTGATAGAATTGATAACCGTAAGATTGTCACCTTCAAGAATGATATTGGTAGCTTTAATTTTAACTGCTAGTTTAACCGCATATAAAGCACCTAAGGCTTCTGACATTAACGGGGAAGATGATAAAATGTCCTTCATGTGTAAGTCTATCACCTTCCCATTACTATTTCTAGCAATACAACCTATACTAGCCTGTTGCGTAGTTAAAAATGATGCATCAAAGTTAATTTTAACCCAGTTAACAGGTGGTTTGGTCCAAGTCGAGTTAATTCTTTTACTATTCATATTTGGTCCTTTTAGGTTATTTTGAGTCGATTCCCAAAACTTAAATTGTTCAAAAGCTGAATATGCTGTTTCCTTTTGTGCATGATTAGGATTTTTGAAAACTATTGCATTTCTGTGCAACCACAATGAATACCAAAGAAAAATAAGAGCTTCTATTTTTTATTTTTTTATTTTGACATTCATGAATGATCTTCTGTAGTGCTTGATTAAAGGTTAGATCTTTGGGTATATCAAATCTAGTATCCATTAAGTTTTCATATTTCTGTAGTTGTGATACAGTATATTGGCATTCAAAGAAAATGTGTTCTCGGGTTTCATACGGTTTAGTACACATAGAACACTGAAAGGGGACCCTATTATAATACTTATTTAATCTTTGAGTGGTAGGAAGGATATCAGAAATGGCCTTCCATAGGAAATTTTGGTATCTAGGAGGGATTTTGAGATTCCAAATCCAATTATATAGCTCATTTTTATGTTGAGGTGAAGTGTTCATGTTAAATTTTCTAGCAGAAGCAGTGCTAAAATTACCAGATCTATCTGGTAACCAAATAACTCTATCTTCTATATTTGTGTTTGGAATATATATATTCTGTATTTGGGCGACCTTATTACTTGGTAGAACTTCATGTAGTTTATGCAAATCCCATTCCCTTGAATTTGTGATAAAAAAGGCTACTTTAATATTAATATCTGATATGCTTGCATCAAAATATGAGATCAAAGATCCTTCCTTGATCCAATTATCTGTCCAAAAATTAATATTATTACCATTTCCTAATTCCCAACCGACTCCTTTATGAAATTGTTGCCGTAGGTGTAATAATCTTGAGAATTGCCAAGATTGTTTCTGTTTTTTTGTAAATTCAAAAAGACTGGAATTTTGTAAATATTTTTGATTGATTAATCTAACCCATATGTTTTCACGATCAATAATTAATTTCCACAGTAACTTCTGCTGCAATGCATTGTTCAAATCCACTGCCTTATGTAAGCCCAATCCCCCCTCATCCTTTGGTTTACATATAGAATTCCAGGATGTAATTGCACGGTAATTTGGATTACTATTATTCCAAAAGAAATCTTTATTAATTTTATCAAATTGATCACAGATTTGTATATGTCTTTGAAAATATATGAAAAATACATGCACATGCACGCGTGTGCATGTGAATGTGAAGAAATGTGCATGTGAATATAGAAGGGTGTACATGTATTTGTATATTCGTCATTCTCACCAGATCCAACTACTTTGTAGCATAACGTATATATTACATATGATTTTATTTGATCTTGTAAACTTTCAACCATAAGGTAATCTTGTCGTCCATAGCATGAGGTATTTATTCTCTATATGACAAGGTCGTTGATATGTTACAGCTAAATAAGTAGAGTGAATATCTAGTTGCGAAAACGTTATCTATCATGTAGAAAAGTGGTTGAAACCAAGGTTTGCAGGATCGAGATCCTACTTTGGATCGTAGAGTGGGGTAGGATCATACGAAAAGAGTAACTTGATACTTAAACTAACGCCTCCTTTTCTATTTGTAACAGTCATAATGTATTATAAAATTAAATTTCACTTCTGAAATCATAGAAATACACTTTGTAATTTTGAGTAAAAAAATTAGTTCTTCATACGAAAAAATTACAATCTTTTACTAATCATGATTAAAACAAATGAAACATTATTTATAATAATATGGATTTTAGTTCCGATGAGGATGATGGTTTAGATAAGGATTGCATATGATGCACACAAACATTATAACTGTGTGCATTACTTACAACAATCATGTGCATGAGTTAACATGTTGAGGATAACAATCTCATATCAGAAGTCGAGACTAAACAAGTCTAGTATATAAGCATATAGATTACTCCTTCTATTGTCAGCTTGTTTAAAGGTGGAACCCCATTGGGCGCATATTTGCTTGTGTGTGCATGAACATAGTCTATCTAATCGGTCCATGTTGCACTACTACCCGTGGGCCCACAGATTGTCACATGGTATAAGAGTTAGATTTCATCCCGAACCTTGGGTTGTGGGGTTTGGCTATAAAGAGACTGCGCTTGATCCTGATTTTTTTTACCCACAACTGTGTTTTCAGTTGTCAATTGAGCTTAATCCTGATTCGTTGTTGCACTTGCGAGTGTGTGTTGATGATAGCATCCCACATCGAAATTTGGGTCTAATCAAGCCTAGTATATATATATATAGAGGGAGGCTCTGGTAAGACCACTTTTGTAGTAAAACGGAGTTAACGAATAGGAGCCATAGGATGAGATTAGATGAAGGGCTAGATTAAAAGTCTTATAATTAAAAGAAAATAAGGAAAAAAATAGCATAACCCCTTCCTTAATTCACGCTGCCTCTCTTCCATCGTCATTCACGTCCAATTTTTTCTTCCCGACAGTAACAATAGTTGATTGATACAACACCACTCAAATCTCCATGGAAGAAGGTTAGTATTGAGATATGCATCAAATTTGTTTACTTAAATCGACTTTGGTATAATAGATTCATAGGACTTGATTAGGGTTTGAGTATATTCGACTTTGATTTATGCATCAAACTAGGGTTAAACAGGGTTTCGTTCTGATATGCGACAACACCAAAACGATATGCATGTGACATTCGGCGGTATGCAGTAGCAATTTAGGGTTTCACATTAATTTTGTTATGTAGTAAAACTGTAGTCGTATGCGTTTCGGAATACATGTTATGCAATTGGATATAATTGATATGCAATAGATACGTTTGATTCTAACAATAACATTCGCCTATCAAATCGAATTATTAGCCAAGTGGATGTGACATTCGACTTTCACATTATATTTTTGCGGTTATGCAATCTGGTTTATTTGGTATGCACTTATTCTTAATGAATGTGCATTTACGGTTCATTGATATGCACAGAGCTGGTTCAGGTATGGAGAAGAACCGAAATGATAATGTGATCTATTCTTCCTCACATGATGGTGTTGATTGTATGTCAGATGATGATGAAGACCGGGAAAAGATCAATAATTTATTCATTTTGATATGCGCTGAAAATAAATCAATATGCAGTTCGTAATCGTTGTTATTCAATTGTTATGTTGGCTTTCGTCCCTGTGTTCTCTTTTGTGGTTATGCAATCTGATTTATTTGATATGCATTTGTTGTTAGCGAATATGTACCAGCTGTTCATTGATATGCGGAAAAGTAGTTCAGGTGTACACTACTATCAATGCACTTGTACACTACTAAAGTTGTAATATGCATTTCGTTTTCGCCTTTATGTAGTACTTAATTTGTAATATGCAATTTGTTTTTGTCGCTATGCAATTGTAGGGTTTCGAATCAATGCTAGTATGCAGTACTTAAGTAGTAATATGCAGTTCGTTTTCATTGTTATGCAGTACTTTAAGAGTAATATGCAGTTCGTTTTTGTCGTTATGTAGAACATTAGGTGTAATATGAAGTTAGTTAACTCCTTTATGCAATTTGTAGGGTTTTGTTTTCAATGCTATTATGCAATACTTAAGTTGTAACATTAGGTGTAATATGAAGTTCGTTAAGAAATAAGTGCTAATGTATTTTCTAAGGTTTACAACTTTCTAGTTGAAATGCAACACATATGCACCAAATCTGTAGCGATATGCACTACATTTATACAAATATACACCAAAACTGCAGCGATATGCACCAAATCTTTAATGATATGCACCAAATTTGTATAGATATGAGCGGACATGGAGGTTGCAGTGCAAGTCCGGCGCGGAATTTTCTTATCATGTCAGCCTTGGAGCTAAAATCCAGATTGACCTGTTAGAGAAAAGCATAAAAAAACAATTTCCAATATCAAATTGTCAATTAACCATGAATACCTTATAGAAAGAGCATTGTAGGTAGTCTTTGCTGCCTCTAAATAAATCAAATAAAATAGAAAATCTGAGAAGCTCCAACTCTACAACTATCCTATTTTTTATGGATCAACTTTTGATAGGATGTTGATACGGGGATGAACCACGTTGAATCTGATCTAGACGCCTAATCTCAACACAAACTCAGAAACAAGGAGAATGAGTTATGTATTTGATGGTTTGAAGATGGAAACAAGAAGAACAAGATAGAGAAGGGAAGAACCTGACCTAACAATGATTAAACCCTTAGCTTGAGGCTAAGAACCAAATCAAATGAAGACAAAACCCTTACCATACAACCTTACATAAATCTGCTATGGAAGGAGAAAAACACAAAGAGGAGATCTATGAAGCTTTAGGCCACCAATCCTTCAAGAATTGACATCCACAAGACAACTAGACTATGAATCCAACAATCCACTCTTCTCTCTCAAAAGACTCTCTTTTGAAGAAGAAACTGTTTTTCAACATAAGCCAAATCTGAGTTTTACAAGTGCCAAGGGAGCCTTATATACTCCAAGGAGGAGCCAGCCCATTGGTCTTAAAACAAACCAAATATTGTCTTAAAAACACACAAAAAACGCAGGCCTAAAAGGTCTAATAAAAATGTTATGAAAATGCAAATAAAAACCATTACAACTTCAAGATCCTTCCTCAACAGATTGAGGGTCTTCTAAGTGGTCTCCAATGGTCATCAAGGTCCTCTCTCCAAGCTTAGAAACATCATCAAAGCAATTGAGTTCTTTGGACAAGATAAATGATTACCTTGTCCAAGTTTTGTTTGAGTTTCTTAGCTCTAGATCTTGTAAGAGGACCATCAATTGAGGGAATTAGGGGAGGTGTAGGTGTCAAGAGTGGTCCCTCATCATCCTCCCCTTCTTGGAAAGGATTCGACCACGAATCATGAGGCTCCTCGTCTTGTTCCTCAAATAGAGATAGATCACCTACATTGAATGTGGCACTCACACCATAATCACCGGGGAGGTCTAGGACATATGCATTGTCGCCCACCTTCCTTAGCACTTTGAAAGGTCCACCACCTCTAGGAGAAAGCTTCGATGTGCGCTTGTGGGGGAACCTTTCCTTTCTGAAATGGACCCAAACCATGTCACCGGGCTTGAAGATCACAAGGCGCCGTCCCTTGTTGTTCCTTGCAGCCGCAACTTTTCCCACTTGCTCAAGCTTGATCCTTGTCCTATCATGGAGGTCCTTAATAAATTCAACCTGTTTTCCTGCATTGAACTCTACTCGCTCCTTCATAGGCAACGGTATAAGATCTAGAGGGGTCAAAGGATTCATGCCATATACGCATTGGAAAGGACTCATGGATGTAGATGAATGCACAACCCTATTGTATGCAAATTCTACATGTGGAAGGACTTCTTCCCAAGATTTCAAGTTCTTTTTAATGACAGCCCTAAGTAATGTGCCCAAAGTCCTATTTGTCACCTCAGTTTGGCCATCGGTTTGAGGATGACTAGAAGTAGAGAACAAGAGTTTCGTTCCTAGTCTTCCCCAAAGAGATCTCCAAAAATGACTCAAGAACTTGGGGTCTCTATCACTCACAATGGACCGAGGTACTCCATGTAGCCTCACTACTTCTCTAAAGGAAAGAGTAGACACATTAGAAGCATCGTCGGTCTTGTGACATGCAATGAAGTGTGCCATCTTTGAGAATCTGTCCACAACCACAAAGATTGAATCCCTACCCTTTTTAGTCATTGGTAGTCCTACAATGAAGTCCATGCTAATGTCTAACCAAGGAGAAGAAGGTATAGGAAGTGGTGTGTACAACCCATGAGGCTTCCCTTTTGATTTGGCCTTGAGACACTCTAGGCACTTCTTTAGCATATTCTCCACATCTCTTAACATATGAGGCCAATAGAAATGAGATTGGAGCATAGCATAGGTCTTGTCCCTCCCAAAATGCCCCATTGGACCTCCCTTGTGGGCTTCCTCCACAAGTAAAAGTCTTAGAGAGCACTTAGGAATACAAACCTTATCAGCCCTAAATAAGAACCCTTCATACAAGTAAAACTTGTCCAAAGAGCCCTTAGTCATGCAATGGCTATAGGTGTCACCAAAATCAGTATCATGCTCATAGAGTTCCTTAATGTATGTGAATCCTAACACCTTAGAGTCAAGTTGAGTGATTAAAACATGCCTCCTAGATAATGCATCAGCTACTACATTGTCCTTGCCCTTTTTATACTTGATAACATAAGGAAAGGTTTCAATGAATTCCATCCATGTACCATGACGCCTATCTAACTTATCTTGACTCCTAAAATGCTTCAAGGATTGATGATCTGTATGCAAAATGAACTCACTAGGCCATAGATAATGTTGCCATGTGTTTAGTGCCCTAAACAATGCATAGAGTTCTTTGTCATAGGTAGAATAGTTAAGACACGCACCTTTGAGCTTTTCACTAAAGTAAGCTATAGGTCTGCCCTCTTGCATTAAAACAGCTCCAATGCCTATGCCCGAGGCATCACATTCGACCTCAAACGGCTTGGTGAAATTGGGAAGCACTAGTAAAGGGGCCGTGGTCAGTCTAGCTTTGAGTTCGTTGAAGGCAGCTTCTTGGCTCTTTCCCCACACAAATGGAGTGTTCTTCTTGGCATCACGAGCCATTCAAATAGCCCAAACTTGGTTTTGAACGCCGTCTTCCATTCATCACCTTCTTGCATTCTAATCTGGTGGTAACCACTTCTTAGATCGATCTTAGAGAACAAAGTGGCGCCATAGAGCTCGTCAAGCATGTCATCTAGCCTTGGAATTGGATGCCTATACTTGACGGTGATGTTGTTTATAGCACGACAGTCCACACACATGCGCCACGTCCCGTCTTTCTTAGTTACTAACAACACCGGGACTGCACAAGGTGACTTACTCCTACGCACATACCCTTTGTCCAGCAACTCTTGCACTTGCTTCTCTATTTCATTGCTCTCTTGAGGGTTCATCCTATAGGCTGGCCTATTAGGTAGGGAATGCCCTGAAATGAAGTCAATTTGGTGCTCTATTCCTCTAAATGGAGGTAGGCCAGGGGGTATCTCATCCGGGAACATGTCTTGGAACTCTTCAAGAAGCTTTTGGATGGGCTGGGGTAGGGTAGGCTCGGTTGGCTCAATAGCTAGGGTACTCTTCTTGGTTAATAGCATGAGGTGGGTGTCTAAGGGTAGATACTCACCTTCTAGTTCTTCTTTGGATGCCAAGAGGACAGTAGGAGGTGTAGATAGGCTCGGCTGGCTTGCTTTATGGCTAGGGGCTGGTTTAGGTCGAGCTACTTCTTTAGCTATGCTCTTCTCTTGCTCTTGTAGCCTCTCCTTGTCTCTTTTCTTCTCAAAGGCTTCGGCAATCTGCAATGGAGTCATAGATTTGAGAGTAACATTGCTTCCATTGAAAGTGAAAGAATATCTATTACTAAACCCATCATGCATCACTCTCCTATCATATTGCCAAGGTCTTCCTAAGAGTACATGACATGCTTGCATAGGAACTACATCACAAAGAATAGTGTCTTGATAAGGCCCTAATTTAACAGTCACATTCACTTGTTTGTTGACCTTAAGTTCTCCACAATCATTCATCCAATGGAGCTTATAAGGCCTAGGGTGGCAAAAAGGTCGTAGTTGTAACTTAGAGACAAGTTCAGTACTTGCAATGTTACAACAACTTCCTCCATCAATTATAACATTACAAACCTTATCCTTAATTAAGCATCTAGTGTGAAATAGGTTTTCTCTTTGATTATCATCACACAAGGCAGGTTGTACATGCAAAGTTCTTTTACAAATGAGGCTATCTCCATGCTCATATTCTACACCATCATCCTCCACAAGTTCATTATCATGCTCAACAAAATCAGATTCTAAGGGTGCATCATCATCATCATTTTCACTAGTAGAATCATATTGTCCTAGATGATTAACTATTATAGTTCTCTTGTTAGGACAATCCCTCATATAATGCCCCTTACCCTTACATTTAAAGCATTCAATGGTACTAGTCTTAGGAGTAGAAGTAGAGTTAGAGACATTCCCTTTTGTTCCTTGGGTAGGGCCAGCTTGTGGCTTGGGAGGGAAGCTTGTTGGTGCTTGGAACTCTCGTCTAGGACCAGTTGGCTCTTGTGATTTAGGGTGTTCTCGGCCATAGGGTTGTGCAGCCCTTGAATTGCCTCTCCAAGTGCTTGATGAAGCTCCTCCATTGTTGATTTGGAGTCCTCTAACTCGCAGCTTCCTCTCGGCCTTAATGGCTAGGTGTAGGAGCTCCGTCATCGAGCTATAAGGATACATATCAACCTCATTAGTCAAATTAGAGTTAAGGACTCGGAGATACCTGGCCATGGTTGTTTCTTCATCCTCTCGCACATTGGCCTTCACCATTGCCATTTGCATGGCGTTGTATGTTTCCTCGGCAGTCATTGACCCTTGTCTTAAGTTCTCAAGCCTTTGACGAAGATCCCTCGCATGATGATAAGGTATGAACCTAGTCCTCATCAAAGCTTTCATGTGTTCCCATGTGGTCACGGGCTGATCAAGGTTCCTTCTTCTTTCCCTAACAAGGTTGTCCCACCACACCATGGCATAGCCTTGGAACTCTAGGGCAGCCAACTGGACCTTCCTTTGCTCGGGAAAGTTGTGACACGTCCAGATTTGCTCTATCTTTGTCTCCCAATCCATATACAAATCTGGATCACACCTTCCTTCGAATGTAGGGAACTTGACCTTCACTCTTCCCAAACCATCTTGTTCTTGGTCTCTCCCTCTCCTTGGTGGATAATCCCTTTGTGGTGCTCCTCTCCAGCCTGCGTACTCCATCTCCTCTTCAATGTCATCCTGAAAATCATTAACTAACGCATTCCTTCTATTGTTAGGAGAGTTAGGGATTGGGTAGTTCTCCCTTGGAGCTTGTGGTGGAGGTTGGAGGTTGATTTCTGGCCTTAAAGGTTGGTTTAGGCCGTGTATGGTTGGGGAGGGATTTGCATGATCCGGAGAGTTGTTGGTTGGTCTATTCATGGCAACTTGGTAGGTGGTGCGTTGATCAGCTAGTGGTGGTCTAGGAGGGTGGTTTGAGTTATCTCCGACCTCTTGGTGGGTGCCTAATGGTATAGGCTGAGGTGGTATTGGCCTAGCTTCACTGGCAGCTAGTCGAGTGGACATGCTAGCTATGGAATCTGACATAGTTGTCAACAAGCTGAATACATCGGGATGCATAGGCTCACTACTACTCCGGGACCTTGATCTTCTTCTTGGGGAAATAGACATGATCAAAACAAATCAAACAAGCAAACAAGTCAGATTAGAGATAATAATTTCTCACAAGTGTTTCCCAACCAATGTGTTTGTCACACAACTCTCTTGTTGTTGGAAACTCGTCTAATAGATGTTTGCCTTGTAAAGATCAATGATTAGAAGGATAGATTGCTTTCAAACTTCTTTCGACTCCTAAGGCCAGATTGTGACTCAAAGTAGAGAAGAAATCACTCAGTCACACTCGTATTGCTAGATTGAAAAGCAATAGATTTGATTGGCAATTTTAGACTCAAGAAGGATGATTACCTTTAGTTTGCCTCAAATTGGATCAATGGAAGTAGTCAGCCCTTGATTAGCCCGTGTAAGGATGGATTGATGTTTTGAGTAGGTTTTGGCTGGCTAAGGCAATTGGGTGTGGCTAGGAGGCTCTTGGCAATCCTCCTTTCTCCTTTCTTCTTCTTGATCCTTGCTTGATGATTTTTGAACTAGATTGATGATTTTTGTGAAGTATGAACTTGAGTTGCAGCCTGGTTTGTTTCTCCCTTGTTTTGGACGTTTTGTTTTGAGTCCCTTTTCTTCTTCTTTTTTTTTTGATTTTTTGGATATATTTGGTAATGCTGATATAGCAAAAACGAATTTGGAGGGGGAATTCTGCTGAATGGTAAGGAAATTTTAAATAAGGAAGGTTGTTTTATGGAAGGAAAAAATTGATTTGAATGGGTGGTCAGCCAACTTTTTGTTTAAGGAAAGTATCATTTTGATTGCTGGAAGGAGGGAAGGGGTTACCAATTTCGAATTATCTCTCCCAACAGCCACCAATTTCGTTTTCTTCTCTTTAAGCTGCTCCTTTGCTCAATGGAACCAACGAACCATGGATGTGTTTGGTTAGGATTTTTGATGGGCTAATCAATGGCGTTACTGGCTTCCAAGGACACAATCAAAACCAAATCTTCCGGATCTCAATTCCTGCACACAAACTCATAATTTTGAGAACTTACTTGACACAATTTCAACGATTTCAGAAGAACAAAAGCTTAGACAACAATGGTGGTGGTGTAAGGCGTCGACCAGCTCTGATACCAATTGATACGGGGATGAGCCCGTTTTGACGATCTAGACACCAAGCTCGACTCAAAACATCAATGAAAGAAGTTGGAGGAAAAAGGGCTACGAATTTCAGGTTGTAAACTCATGAAATTGACTCAAAACAACAAGGAAAAGATGACTCAAAATCAGAATTAAATCAACAAAACAAATGGAAAGTTAGATAGAAAAGAACCCAATCAAACAATGACTCAACCCAACATCTAGATGAAGAAGAACCGAGCCAAGTGATTAATGAACCCTCGTCTCTACAACCTTACACAACGACCATGAAAGTCGAGCACAAGGAGGATGCTTGTGACGACTTGGAACACCAATCTCCATATGAAATTGACATAGCCAAGAACAGCCAGGCCATCATCTTCTACATTGAGCTCTCTCTCTCAAGAGCTCTCTTTTATGAGGCAAAAAGGATTAACATTTTAACCAAATTCAGTCTCCTTACAAATGACAAGGGCAAGCCCTTTTATACTCCTAGGGAGGGGCTGGCCATGTCCTAATGTCTTAAAAATAATATGAAAGAAAAACAACTTAAAAGGGAAATAATTTCATGAGTTACATCAATATTATTCATTCCTCAAACACACTTGAGGTCTTCTTCTTCTTGTCTTCTTCTTTCATTCCGAGCATCAAATTGGTCTTGTCTTCAAGCTTAGAATGGTCTTCACATAAGGATGGTGATGGTGATGGTGATGATGGTCCCGCATCAGATGTTATATATAAAGAGTAGAAGAGAAGTAAATACCTTGACATCGCCATATATTCCAGGAAAAGACAAGCAACCCTCATTGAAATGTGTAAACTTTAGAGAATATCGTACTCTTTGATTTACAAGAACAATTTCTTCTCCTTCTCCACGTTCACCAACAAGATTAAAGACCATCAACTGAACATTTATTCCTACTTGGGGTACAGAGAGCCCAATGCCATCAATTCTATGATGAAAAACAAACCAATATAAGTTCCTCACAACCCATATAAACGACTAGCATAGCTGCATAAGCCACATTATCATCTTATAACCGTCACTTGTCACATAGTTCAGTATGCAAAAATATTTAAAGATATGCAACATGTTTGTTCCTATTTTGCAGTTATTGTACAACCACTTCTTAACTCTCCTGCAAAATTCCAAGTTTAAACGACTTTACTGAAGCCACATGACAGATCTATGTTCTGCATCTTTCTCATGGTAGACATTTTTCACACTTTTCACATAGTGAATGGTGTTTGTAGAAGGCTATCTATGTCTAAGCCACAAGAATCATCATCATCGAACTGATAAAACAAAAACCCTAATTTGTAAACCCTAATCTACTAAACAAAAACACACCAAATTGAGGCTTACCGCCGACTACGAATGGCTGCAAGAATGGCGAGCAAGTCGGTGATACAGAAGGCGGCGCAACTGTAGGGCGAGAGCGGTTCACTGCAGCGAATTTGGGGATACGGGCTAGCGTCGAGAGGGGCTTGGGCGAGCACGACGGGTTAGCGGCGAGACGGGCTTGCGACGGCGGCCATCATCTTCAACTTTTGGTGGCGACGGCTACGGTGAATTGAAATCGGTAGGAGGAGCACCGAGCGGCGAGTCATCGTTATCGAGAGAAAGAGAGAGGGAATGAGGGAGGAGAGAGAGAGGTGTGAAATCAATAAGCGGGATTTATGGATCTAGTTTGGAATGTATTTTTTATTTTTATTATTTATAATTATAGGTAAATCTTGTCCATTCATCCGAATTTGATCCAACGACTCTAAGTCGTTAACTCCGTTTCACTCTAAGAGGTGGTTTCTCAGGAGCTTAAATCTATCTATATATATATATATCTATGGGTCACTGTCTCTATTGCCAATTAATGTGTTAGGGTAGAACCTCATTGGGTTTATCGATTGGACCTAATGCGCTAATGCAATCGAATGTGCCCACAAATGTTGTTGTCTGTGTGCATCATCCTGAATCCTAATTTAAATTTCGCTCAAAGACAAAAAACCACTCGTTAAAAAAGTCGATTTGCTCAAAATCACATTTTAAAGTGTTTTTTTCTTCCAGAAAACCACCTATAAGCAGACTTCGTTACTCAAACACTACACTCCGTCCCATTTCCATTCCATTTTCATGAGATTCATTAAAGTTATATTATTTAAATGTTTAATTAATCTTTTTAAATAGAACTGACCCGATGTGAATAGAATAAGAGGAGAATTAAGAATTCGTATTGATGGAAGACGCTTGTGCGGGAGAGCGCTTGTGAACGGGGACAAAGTCATTGTTGTTGAGAATTTGCATGATGGTGGGGCAAGTGTTGTGTCTACAGTCGAGCCACCGCTAGAGGCTTATTGACTATTTCGTCACGCCGAAAGAGATCGGACACCGAAAGTAACTTGACAAAGTTATGGACAAATCCTCCATCCCCATTAAAGAAACTAAATTAAATAATTTTAATAAAACAATCAGAAATAAAACGAAAATGTGACGAAGGGTGTTGGTCGAGTAACGAAGTCTATCCAAACGTGATTTCTTGTTAAAAAGTATTTCAATGGTGTGTTTGAGTAAATCGACCCTTTTAAAGGATGGTTTTCCGTAGGGCTGTACATTCCAGTCCCCGGATATAATAGAATCCTCTATTTAGTTGAGGTCCTTATTTATGGGAAAGGATCCCATGAGGATGGCTTGCCATATGAGGATTAAGGACACATCTGCATCCTCCATCCCTTAACATCCCACCCCATTCCAACCGTCCACGTGTCATAATCTCCCCCAAATCTGTTTTTTTTTCTCCCTCTTTCCTTCGTCCTTGCTCGTTTCTGCTTGCTCGTCTTGCTCGATTCCTCTTTGCTCTCGATTCCTGCCTCCATTCCGTCTTTGCTCTCGATTCCTGCCTCTATTTCGTCTTGCTTATTCCGTCTTTGTTCGATTCGTTTTCCTTTCACCATTTAATGGAGTCTTCCATTAATTCCTTTGCCGGTGACTTCTCTCCCTCCGTCCAAGCCGGTTCTGCATCGATCGATTCTGGTAAGTGCTTCTTTTCTATTCGACGGTGACTCCATGACTTATTAAGCATACAATGTCAGTTAGATTGAATTTGAACATGAAAACCTAGGTTTTGCCATGCTTTATAGTTGATTGTTGCAGATGATAATTTGGAATTATGTTTTCTGGTATGATTTAGGTCGAATGTGTTATTTGCAAGTGTATTCTAGTTGTAATGTCTTGTATACTCATCAAATTCAGAGTTTTCATGTATATAAGAATTCTGGACGAACAAAATTGGTTTTGCATTGGATTTGTATCTCTGATGCACTCCTAAGAAGTTTCTGTTGCACACACAAACTAGAACTAGTGTATGGTTTGAAATAATGTATTCATGAAAAAAGTGATGCACACATTAGGCATAATCACTGCACACATGAGGCATAATCACTGCACACACAAGACATAGTTGATGCACACAGAAGTTTAAATGTGTTCTGTTGTTTAATTCCTTTTTCAGGAGATGAAACTCATATTGAAGGAAGCATGTCATCTATTTCTCCTGGTAGTTTAGCTCAGTTTTACACCCCTGAGTGCGATGTTGCCTTGACGCCATATGTTGGTCAGCTCTTTCCAACTCTTCTTCATGGCATGCAATTTTATGCATCTTATGCAAAGGCGTGTGGTTTTGCTACTCGTGTGTGTTCAACAAAGAAATTCAACGACTCAGAGAAAACAATTAAGTGGAGGTATCTTTGTTGTTCGAGGAAAGGATTCAAATATGTATCACCATTTGCAGATTTCAGTCAAACAAGTGAGAATGTTGTCAAAAGAATGAGGGTGTCTAATCGTTGTGGATGTGATGCGAAGATGTGGCTTAGACATGCAGGCAACGACGGATATCGAGTGACCAATTTTGAGTGTCGTCATACACATCCATTGTTGGATCCTTATGAAATGGTTTTCTCCAAAAAGAATAGGGAAGTGACCCCATTGCATCAAGAGTTTATGTTGAACTGCATTAAATTAAAAGTCGGTGTAACCAAGAGCTTTAGAGTTTACAAGAATTTGGTGGGGTCTTATGCTAATGTTGGCGCCACAGTTGTTGATTTTAAGAACTTTATGAGGAGTTTGAATTCATACATGGTTGGAAGCGATGCTCAAATGGTCATTAATGACTTTTTTAAGAAGAAGGAATGTTGCGACGCATACCACTTTGATTATTATGTAGACAAGGAAGATAAACTAATTCGATTGTTTTGGTGTGATCCTATTATAAGGAAGAGTTTCTCGTACTTTGGTGATGTTGTTTCTGCTAATGCTACATACCAATTGAATAGGTATTTTGTGACTTCTTCCTTTTTTAAAAATCAATTCCATTTAATAAGTTCTGTACACACACAGTCAATCTAATGCACATATAGAGTATAAGTTTTGCACACAAACACTTAATTTGTGATGCACACAGGAAAATACATTAGTTATGCACATACATTTAATAAGTTCTGCACACACGTAGTCAATCTAATGCACACACACATTATAAGTTCTGCACACAAGAGTATTTCATAAGTTTTTCTTTTGTGTTTATTATTTGCAGGCATAACATGATATTTATTCCATTCACTAGAGTTGACAATCACAAAAGGTCCATCATATTTGCCGCTGGGTTGCTTTTGCATGAAGACATTGAATCGTATGTTTACATTTTTCAAAACATCCAGAAAGCTATGGGCCATGATCCTCACGTCATCTTACCTGATCAAGATGGTGCCGTTAAAGCCGTTGTTGAACGTGTTTTCACTGGATCTGTTCACTGTTTGTGCATGTGGCATATTATGATGAAGGTTGTCAACAAGGTCAAATTTCCTCCCGGGACACCTCCTTCTTTTATCGACTCCTTCCATTCTAAGTTCAATTCTATTGTTTGGAGCGATGGCCTTAGTCCTTTGGAGTTTGAAAATGAGTGATTTTCAGTTATGGAAGAATTCGGTTTACAAGGCCATGAGTGGTTATCTGTCATGTTTGAGCTACGCCGCTATTGGATACCCTCGTTTTTTCAAGATGTGAAAATGTCTTGTCTTCTGAGGACAACGTCTCGATCTGAATGCCAAAACAACTTTTTTTACATGTTTCTGAGCTCTCAATCCAGCTTAGTTGTGTTTATGATGCAGTTCAATAGTGAAATTGAATCCCAACGTCATGGCCAAAAGAAGTTTGATCTTGATTCATGTACTTCTACTCCTCGTATGAAGACACCATTGCAAATAGAGAAGAATATGGCATGTGTGTATATATACTCCCCCAAATAAAGAAACGTCGGAAGAAATGAAAAGACACATTAACAGCGTTTCAGCACGGTCCGTAACCATTTGGCACAGTTTGCAGCAAACCGTGCTGCTTCACTGGACGCTTTGTTTCATCTTCTGCTGATCTGAACGGTTTGCAGCAATCCTGAACGGTTTGGTGCAAACCGTGCATAATCACTTTTCTTCTTTTCCTCGCTCCGTTGCGTCCCTCGTCGAGTCCTTTAGCTCCCCCGTTGCAAGATAGCATCCAATACACTCCAATCCGCATCCGAAAGTCCGCAAATCCACCTGTAACACGCATAAACTTGTGTAGACATCTAGACTCAACAAAACAATGAAACTAACAAGAAAACAATGCAAGAACACCATAAAACGACACATTCTAACACCTAAATGCATGTCCTAAGCTATATGAAATGGATGCTATCAGTGGTCAAGAGACCGGGATTGAAAAGTCGAAGAAGCAAAATAGGGCTTGTAAGATCTGCAATAAGTCTGGACACAACATTAAGACATGCCCCCAATATGGGGATTAAATTTAAACTCATTGATTTTTAGACTTATGTGTGTTTTAGACTCATGGTTTTGTAATATTCAGTTTTTAGACTTAAATATTATTGCAAGACATCTTTTGTTCAAAGTGATGCACCCAGGTGAAATATGTGATGCACACAGTAGTTGTTTTGTGTTGCACAGACACATTAAAACCTATGCACACACAAACCAAAACTCATGCACACACATATTAAAACCTTTGCACACACATCCATTATAGAGTAATAATATAAATATCCTCTATCAGTCATGGAACACCCAAGTAGTCGTGTGCATCATCTTCTGTGACAAGAATTTCCTTCCCATCCTTTAGCTTTATTGTGCTTTTGATTGGATCATACCTTGCACATACATACATACCGAGCTTCATTGGCAGTTCCTGTAATATAGGCAAGTAATTCTCCAAAGACGAGATCTATAACAGCCTACCTCTGCTCAATAGTGATAGGATCTTCCACATTAGTAAGGAAGCTCACAAGCTTGTTTGGAGACGTTCGGCACCTTAGTGATTCGTATTGACTCCTTTGTTGTTTGGAAGCTTTCTTCGTTCCTTCCTTTGGTGCCTTTGAAGCTAAGACAAACACAGTGTCCTTTTGCTTTTTTGTTTTCTCTCTCTTAGGAGTCTTTGTCTCCTTCTCTACTTTCTGTTTTCCTTTCTCTGACTTCGTAGATTTTGATTTGGATGTTGTTGTTATTGCTGCTGCTTTGTCCATCTTTTTTTTCATTCTTATCTCTCGAAATTCATATCCCATTGTCCTGTCATAACCTTCATCATCTTTCTCCTCTGCACTTGTTTCTTCTTCATCATCTTCTTTGTCATCTTCTTCTTGTTCACTTTCTGGTTCTTTTGTTTGTTCCTCCATTCTATAAGTTTGTGAATGGGTTATCCTGGGCTTTTTAAAGATCCTGGAGATCCTTGATCAGAAGTTGAAGGAACTGTGATCTTTCCAAATTCACTCTCTATTACTTTGGCTGGAATTGGAGCTGCATTATCATCACCTACATATGTTTGGACACAAGATGGACATACATAAGATGCACACACATACAGAAAATAGAGTTTATTTGATGCACACACAAAATAAAACCATTGCACACAGAAACAAAATCTGATGCACACACACATTAAAACCTTTGCACACACATCAATTCTATTGTATTAATATTATTCTCCTATAAAAGTCATGCACACAATATATGTGTGTTTATTTGATGCACACACACACATTAAAACCATTCCACACAGAAACAAAATCTGATGCACACACACATTAAAACCTTTGCACACACATCAATTCTATTATATTAATATTATTCACCTCTAACTGTCATGCACACAATTTATGTGTGTTTATTTGATGCACACACACATTAAAACCATTGCACACAGAAACAAAATCTGATGCGCACACACATTAAAACCTTTGCACACACATCAATTCTATTTTATTAATATTATTCTGCTATAAAAGTCATGCACACAATATATGTGTGTTTATTTGATGCACACACACATTAAAACCATTGCACACAGAAACAAAATCTGATGCACACACACATTAAAACCTTTGCACACACATCAATTCTATTGTATTAATATTATCCTCCTATAAAGGTCACGCACACAATATATGTGTGTTTATTTGATGCACACACACATTAAAACCATTGCACACAGAAACAAAATCTGATGCACACACACATTAAAACCTTTGCACACACATCAATTCTATTGTATTAATATTATTCTCCTATAAAAGTAATGCACACAATATATGTGTGTTTATTTGATGCACACACACATTAAAACCATTGCACACAGAAATAAAATTTGATGCACACACACATTAAAACCTTTGCACACACATCAATTCTATTGTATTAATATTATTCACCTCTAGCTGTCATCCATACACATCAGTATTGATGCACACATACATAAAAACCTTTGCACACATAATTAAAAACTAATGCACACACAAAAACTCATATTCCATGAACTGTATCTTTCTAAATCCCTGTAATGTCAGTTAATAACTCATTCTCAAAAGGATTTGCCATCTCAAGCAGAGGAATGTGAAATTAAACCTAAAACACAACATGCAAATCACAATCATACGCAGGGAAATATACATATCATCCAGAAACTTCTATTTGCTTGATTCACTTGCTATAACAGTAGAGAAACTTCATTTTGCTTGTAATGAAACTGTTTCAAGTATTATACCTTGAGAACTTGCAATTTTACTCCTCATTTTGATTTTGATCGAAAGTAGATGTGAATAGGAAATTGAGAATGTGATTCGCCTCCTTCCACACTGTGCTTGCCTGCTTGCTCTCGCTCGCTGCCTTTTTCGCAGTCGCTCGTCGCAATATATCGCAAATGCAGTGGAATTATGCTACGGCAGGGAGGAAATCGTGGACGAAAGGGAGGAAATCTTGGAAGCTATGTCGAGATTTTGGGGGAAGATGTTTTTGCGGGATTTTGGGAGAGGGAAGGAGAGGGAGAGTCTGGGGAATTTTGAAGAGCGTAACTGATTTGACTTGTGGTGGGACCCCTATATTTTGGGCCTTTGGATCAACTCCATCCTTCGGATGGATCCTTAGTCTTTATCTAGAGGGTCGTCTTCACCGAAATCAGACCCCTTATTTATAAGTTTTTCGTATGTAAATTATTCTTGAACTAACGAAAATTTATTGTTTGTTCAGAAAAATTTGCTTTTGCCTTCATTTTACAAAATATAAGCTAGCTTATTAAATTTAGTAAGCTAGAATATCAAGTTTTGTAGGAAAATAAGGTACCGAACAGACACTAAAAGCCGAGCATGTATTTTGCCCCAAATAACAGTCTTTCTTTAAAATGAAAATATAAGAATTTGTTTTGGGAAATAAAAAAATCTATACTATAGAATCTAAGAAAAATGATTCAAATAAAACAAACATCTCTTTTTTTTTGAGAACCCATCACGAATATATTACTTCAAATCCACATCAAGCAAAACATTCAGTTCGGCAGAAAAATGTAAATTGAAAGGACAAAGTAAAGTAGAAAAAGGTTTAATGCTTGCAAGAAAATGTGCCGGCTTATTTCCTTCTCGTCGGACATGGCTCCAAGAAGAAATACGAAATCTCTTCTGCATCTCGGATATACTCTCTAGAACTCGCCCAAATGCACCCTTCCACAACGGTTTCTTCCTCAACTTAGAAATTAGAGCCAAGCAGTCGGTCTCGACCACGATATCTGAGAAGCCACGCTCGATGCAGCAGGTCATGGCCCAACAGATAGCCTCTGCCTCACAGAACTCAGGTTCCATCACACCCCTTATCATTTTAGTACCAAGCATAATCGCGTTACCCGCACCATCCCGGACAATAAAACCAATTCCGTTCTTTCCTGATTCCGCTCTAGCTGCATCGCAATTCACCTTTAGAGAACTAGCACTTGGTTTATTCCAATGCGTTGGACTCTTACACAGCACCCCAGGCCTGAATTGAAGCTTGCTGGATTTAAAACAGTTCAGCAAATCTGAGCAGCTCTTCACCGTATCTGCTGCAGGAGTGTCAAACTGTTCGAAGATACGGCGATTACGGGCACGCCAAATACCCCAGCACGTAACCGCCTAGAGATCTAAATCATCTATGTTCAGCGTATGACACTTGAAATCCAATAACTGAAGGAAAGAAGTTGCAGCAGTGCCTTCTGCAAGAATATCAGGCATCAGATTCCACACCATACGAGCCTCACGACAGGACAACATAGCATGTACTTCATCTTCCTTACGGCTACATCTCTCGCACCAACCGTCCATCGTCACTCGCCTCTGCATCATATTGCACTTGGTAGGTAACACACCTTTGCACGCTCTCCATAAGAAATTCCTGACACGAGGAGGAACATTTAATCTCCACAATTTTTTCCACACCAGTTCCACTGCGCAGAAAGAGGACGAAGACGTAGGATTCTTTTCCTCACGTTCAGCCTGGAAGAGCAGGTGATAAGCTGATCTAACGGTATATAAACCATCTTTTGAATGGTACCAAACTAGCTCATTCGGGGCCGTAGGATCGATCAGTCTCATCTTAAGAATCAGTTCGGCATCACTCGGAATAAAATCTGACTTAACACTTTCAGAATCCCAACCCTGAGCATTCCAGTTAATAAAATCGATCAGTCTAGTACTCGGACATGTCACACCAGTCTGGATTGCTTTGAAACTGAGAGGGCGAGGGATCCATTTATCCCTCCAAATATCGATGCTGCTGCCATTACCCACACTCCACAACAACCCCTTCTCCAGCGCTTCCCGTCCAAACAGAATGCTCATCCACGTAAAACTAGGTTTGTAACCAATCTGAGCATCCATAAAATGCGACCGGGGATAATATTTGGCCTTGAGAAGTCTAGCCAAGAGCGAGTCGGGGTTCTGTATAAGGCGCCAACCCTGTTTCGCAAGAAGAGCCTGATTGAATTTTTCTAAGTCCCGAAATCCTAAGCCGCCCTTCCTCTTCGGCATACACATCCGCTTCCATTCCAACCAATGAATCTTCGAAGCATTATGCGTATCACCCCACCAATAGTTACACATAATTTGCTCCATGTCCTTGCAAAGACCCTTCGGGATTCGGAAACCGGACATAGTATAATTCGGAATCGCCTGCGCTACAGCCTTTATGAGTACTTCTTTCCTGGAAAGAAATCTGGAATTCCACCCACTTATCTTCCCCGTGATTCTTTCTTTCAGCTGCCCAAAAATGACTTTCTTTGACCTGCCAATCATAGTGGGTAATCCGAGATACCTCTCATGCTTATCAACCTCCTGCACGTTGATGATTGCTCGTATGCTTGCCTTCGTCTCGACATCCACATTCCGACTGAAAGAGAGCTCTGACTTTGCTAAGTTAACCTGTTGACCCGAAGCGGCTCCAAAGGCTTGGAGGATATTACAAATTTCGTTACTTTGTTGACAGGTAGCTTTAGCAAAAAGGATGCTATCATCAGCGAGGAACAAATGAGAAACCGAAGGAGCAGCCCTCGCTATACGGATTCCATGAAGACACCCTTGGGCTTCACTATATCTCAACATGCTAGACAAGCCCTCAGCACAAAGCAAGAAAAGAAAAGGTGACAGAGGATCACCTTGTCTCAGACCTCTACGCGAGAAAAACTAGCAGTGGGTCTACCACTGATAAGAGTAGAAAAGGATACCGACGACACGCACCTCATAATTAATGATATCCATCTTTCAGCGAAACCCAACTTCCTCATACAGTGTTCCAAGAAAGGCCATTCAACCCTATCATACGCTTTTGCCATATTCTACTTGAGCGCTAAGTAGCCCGTTTTCCCCTTCGTCTTCTTCTTCGTGTAATGAAAAATCTCAAAGGCGGAAAGCACATTATCAGTAATCAGTCTCCCTGGGACGAAGGCGCTCTGACTTTGAGCAACAAGTTTATTGAGGCATTTCTGTAACCTGTTACTCAGAATTTTGGATACTATCTTGTACAGAACATTACAGAGACTGATAGGGCGGAGGTCTTTCATTCTACACGGTTCACCGACCTTCGGGATAAGGGAAATGAAAGTATGGTTGAAGCTCTCCGGAAAATCAGCACCATTCAGAATGGATAAGGTAAACTTTGTCACATCCTCCCCTACTATGTGCCAAAATTTCTGAAAGAAAAGAGCCGACATACCGTCCGGTCTAGGCGCTTTCGTAGGGTGCATTGCAAAGAGGGCCTCTTTTACTTCCTCCAGGCAGAAAGGGGCCATCGGCTCATTGTTATCTTCAGCTGAAAGCAAAGGAACAAAGCCAACAGTAGCCGAATCTGCATCAGCTCTAATATCTGAGGCGAACAAATCCCGGAAATATTTGATGGCGACCTCAGCTTTCCCTTCAAAAGACCTCCATTCAACCCCATTATCATCCACCAGTTTTTTGATAGAATTACGCTTCTTGCGGCTCGTCGCTTTCTGGTGGAAATACGCTGTATTTCGATCGCCCCATCTAAACTCATTTGCCCGGGACCTCTGTAACCACATAGCTTCTTCCCTCCTCATAAGCTCATTCTCCCTCGCCTCAAGATCTATCCTCATCCCAATTAGAACCCCTTCATTCTTTGCTTGCCCAACACCCTCATCTCCTCCCTCACATTCCTCAACTCCCTCCTAAAATTCCCGAACACCCCACATCCCACTCTTTAAGATCCGACCCACATCGATTAATCTTCCCTATGATCCCCTCCTCTGAATAACTCCTCCCTGGATTGCTCCAGGCATTCCTCACCACTTCCCCGCATGTATCATCATCCATCCACATCGCCTCAAATCTGTAGGGTCGAGGGATATTAGGCTTGGCTTCCATATCCTCCAAATTAAGGCACACTTTGATCGGTATATGATCCGATCCTGCCCGATCAAGGTGTTGCACCGCCCAATTTGGAAACACCTCCAACCAAACTTGATTAGAAAAAACAAGATCAATCCTCTCTTGAATAAACTCTTCTCCCTCTCACCCGTTATCCCACGTAAAGGAGTGTGTTAACGGCGCCATTTCTATCATATTACAGTCCTCCACCAAAGTTCTGAAACCAAGAACCTCACTGACATCGGGCGGGTTCCCACCCATCTTATCACTGAGGTTGAAGATCAAATTAAAATCCCCCATCCATAACCACGCCTCGTGTTGATCTTCATGCAGCCTCTTAAGCAAATCGATCGTGCAATTCTTTTCCCCCTTTTTTGGCCAACCGTATATACCCGTAAGTCTCCAACACAAAGCACCCTCAACAAATCTAACTTTATCATCGATGTGGTGTGCTGTATATGATATGATACTGAGGTCCACACCTTCATCCCATAACAAGCAAAGTCCACCCGATCTCCCAACACAGTCCACCATAAAACCCGATTTGAAGTCGAGTTTACACTGAATTCCTTCCATCACCTTTTTATTGCATTTCGTCTCCATTAGAAAGAGCACTTTGGGGTCCTCCTTTCTCACCATGGCGGTGAGTCGCTTAACTGCCAGAGCCTTCCCCAATCCCCGGTAGTTATAACTTATGATATTCATGGCTTCCGACAGGGGAGAACCTTATTCTCCCGTGCCGATATCGCAATGTTACACGAAGCATCATACATCTTACGTAACTTCCCTTCCCCGCAATCAGTTTTCAGACCATTCTCATCAAACTCCTCTCTAGTCTGAGCAGTAAAGCCTCCCTCTCCCTCTTTTCTTTTACCTCCTACTTCCCCTAGGCATTCCACCCCTTCAAACACTCCTCCATTTGATCTGGCTGACCTCTTCCAGTTTTTCCTCCTCGTGTGACTCGTGGGTGACTCTGCTTGGGTTATATTATGAGGCTGCACTCCCTCTTTACCAATACTTCCTTTTTCACCATTGAAATAATCCTCCTGCATGGCCTCATGCACGTTAGTACTATGTTCATCATCACTCCCCCTCTCTCCCTGATCTTTTCCTGAGTCGTTTAGCCTTAACTTGCTAACTATCGAATCCACCCCAATCACTCTTGCTATTCCAGTATCCTCAATATCTTTGGTGTTTGCCTCATCCGCCATCTCAAGCAAACTAATCAAAGGTTTTCTTGCATTAGGTTCTTTTGGTGACTCTTCCTCAGCGTCATCCTTCTTCTTCTTCTGCTTCTCTCCTTTCATAAAGTTGATTAGTTCTTGATCCTTAGCCTTCTCCACCATGCTACGATCATTAACCTTGATAGGAGATGCTCTCAACCACTCTCCATACTCATTCTGCATGCCTCTTGCTTCTTCATCATCGCAATCAACATCAACATGCCCTAGCTTACCTCATGTATAACCGAAGTTCGGGAGTCTCTCATACTTGATTTCGATCCACAATTTCATTCCTCCACTCATAATCATCACCCCTCTCCTAAGAGATTTGCTCAAATTCATCGAAACCCTAATTCTCAAAAAGCGCCCGCAGAACAAAGAATTCGACTTGTCGACTTCCACGATAGTCCCGATGCTTGCCCTGATCTTTGACGCAGTCTCCTTCCTCATCATCGGAACTGGTAAGTCATACAATCTAATCCAAAAATCCGCCTTATTAAACTTCATCTTTGACGGTTGTTCAAGCCCTGGTTCTCGCAACACCAACAACGACTTGTCGAAAGACCAAGGTCCATTCTTCAGTACTCTCTCTTTATCTCCGGATTCAGCAAACTGAAAAATAAAGAGATTATGTTTTAGTTCCCTAAAGACAAAACCTTTACGTAGCCGCCACGCCCCCTTCATTGTGGCTTTCAAAGAAAAGGTGTTGAATGGTCTGGATGTTAACAATGTGCCCACCAGAATCAGTGAGTTGGACGACACATTTGTTTCCTTGTCAATCAGTTCCTCTGTAATCACCAAGCTTTCCTCCCTAGTGAGATGTATATCATGTCTTTGTTTTGGTACCAATCCCAACTTCAAACAGCCCGAGCAGTATCTCGCACGCCGGCGAGAATAACCTAGCCTCCACAGCGAAACACCGAAAGGAAAGAAAAGCTCTCTTTTCTGTGCCCTAGGGTTTTTTAACTTCCTTTAAACAAACATCTCTTTGTCTTACATAATTCACATTAATTGTATTTTTGTACTTACAATGGCAGTAATCTCACTTTGTCAAATGAGATATTTAGAGATAACTAGACTCGGAAACCCGCGCGAACGGGTAACCTTTGATTCTCTTTCATCTAAATCACTAACGGGAACCCGCGTTCGGTTACGTTTTTGGTGCATTTAAATGTTTTGTTTGGTTTGTTGTTGTTTTTATATGCTTATTTGCCTATTACTGAATGATGAATTTTCTTGTGTAGAATTCGTTAAAGTGTAATTGATGACAGTTATATCCGTGACATAATTGTTTTGAAATATTGTTATCGACTAATGATATGCAGTTGTCGTTTAGTTCCCGTGTAGATTGTTTTTTTTTAAGTCTTGTAATGTCAAAGAACATGGACCGTATATATATTTGGATGTTAATATATTAGAGCAGCCACAATGGCAGTTTTTAACTATATTATATATTAGATTTTTTAGGAATAGTATCAAAAGTCTAAAAAACTGAACCTAAAGTTGCTTAGTAACAAAACGGTAAAAAACCAAGGATGAAGGATTTAGGTTGTTTAAATACAATATTTTAAAGAAAAACTATAGAAAAGTAAGTTGGTTGCTTTTTTAGAATAAAAAAAGAAAAATCTAAGCTAATAAACCCACCATTGCAGATGCTCTTATTCCATTTATCTTGAATCTTGATAGATTGATTTTGGAATGTATTTTTTCTTGATTATAACTCATAACTCATTTGGCATGTACATGCCCATCTCCCCGTAAATTTGTCGGCCCACTATATAAATTGAATCAAGGTGTTTTTTAAGCGTTTAATACAAAATAAAACGCCCACATAACATAGGAGAAGAGACAACTTACAGTCTATGATGTGTTTGGCTTCTTTCTTCGTGTATTTCTGGTTTTTTGGAGCACCGATTTGTCCATTCTCCCATTGTCATCGCCACTTTCTTGTTTGTTTATGCGTTCGTCCTCCTATTTTTGTTGCTGGTCCTGGTGCGGTTTTTCTTGGCTTCGTCTTTGGAGGGGTCATCCTTTGTCTCTGTCGGTGAAGCTCCAAAGCACGGTGTGTCTGCCTCCAACAGATTATGGCTTTAAGTTTTCGCTTTTGTCCCTTTGGCTCTAATTTTCCGGTTTCTAGGTTCAACACAGTTGTGCTTTGAGTGTGTTTGTTTCTCTTGCATGCTTAATTTGGTAGCTTTTTGTAATTGCTCGCTCTGATATTAGGGTTTTCTGAATGTTTTGTCCGGATTCGGTTGTTTTCGTTTGTTGCGTTGTTCTGATGTCGGGTTAGAGTTGTCTTTTTAATTGCTTTGTTGATTAAGGTATGAACTCTGGTGCTTGTTTTGGTGTAGGTGATTCCAAGTTTTATTTGAAATAGCAATGCTCTATCATGTCCAGTCAGTAAATTATCTAAGTAAACAGGTGAGTTCATCCAACTAATCATGCATAATATTTCTTTCACATGACTCGATGTTAAACAAAATAGGTAGGATCAAGATAAATTTTTACATGTAGAAGTTCCTCTAAGATGAAAGCCTGGTGGAACTCGCCGAAAGCTTGTAGCTCCTCTTTCAAGCTACCCCATAATATCTACCTATGATTCAAAATTCCTCAAACCAAAGGCACCCCCATCAGATTTCAAGGTCTAAATTGCTCAATAAATCACTTACCACAGGAAAAAATTGCATTTTTGAATTCAGAGTTAATTGGTTTTGTTGTTATATGCATCCCAACACGAAAAGAGGAAATTAGTATGAGTATGAATCAGCAAACACAAAACCATTTTGTTGCAATCGCTACACATTTCAATGCTAAGACTGATCAGACATGAGTAATAATATAATAATTTCAATACGTGGTACATTTAGTGATGATAAGAAATAGAGCACAAAATCAAACATGAGTTTGTAAGTGAAGAATTTAAAAGGGGAAAAAAGATATACACTCACTAAAAGACTAAAGCAGAGAGCAAAAAACACACCAGCAGGATAAAAAAAAAGATAATAGCATGGAGCTAGAATAGTTAGGTAACATACATATACAGAGACATACACACAAATAAAATATGAAAATATTTGCAGCAAGGATATGTTACATACTCTCCGCCATTGGAACATTGCATTGTCGAGCAAGTTCATCCTGATGTATGCCTTTCACCCTAGCCCTATATAATGGATACGAAATAAGAGTATGAGCATATGGTGTAATGCAGTTAGATGAGGAACTATTGAAAACTGGGCCATTTTCTAATTTGACATTAGATGAGGTAAATATAGGGTGGCTCATTGGCATAGATATCTCAGTTGCATGATTTTTTTATAAAAAAAACCGTGATTGATGGCTATCAAGACTTTGATCTAAAATCATATATAATTAAAAATAATCCAGTGGTGGCTAAAATTGCATTTTCAAAGCAACAATGGAAAGGAAACAACTAAGTTGATCATCAAATCCCACATAAAAAAGGAATACCACAATCCACAACAATCAACAAATAGTTCAAATTCCGTCCGACAAAAAATAACTAAAAGAGAACCAAAAACACATGTGCAGAAAAGAAGGCGCCTTACCCTTCCAACTACCTTTAATTTGCACCAAACTCTTTTCAGTCTTGTTAGAAGCTTGAATTCAATATCAATAGGCCATACATGCACAAATGATTATAATCAGGACGAATTTCAAAAAATTCACTCATTGTAAAGGAATCCAACTTAATTACCATCAATTTTTGTTTGTCATATTACTTTGTTACTGTTAAGCTAGCTTTCTCAGAAGAGCCAAAAACACCAATTTTTTTTTTCCTTCTTCACAAATTTCCCCCACAATAGGTTAAGAAAAGCAACCATGACTATTACTCAGAGTACTAAGAATGAGATGTTACTGATGTCCCACATCACTTGCAAAAAACAAAAACTTCCTTCAAGAATGAAGGATCAAGATAAAAAGACATCTCCTTACATTTTTGAGAAAATGTATATAAGCACACCAGTAAAGAGAACATACAGTTAGTCAAAAAATAATTGCTCAATAATAATCTGAAATACGGTGTACTTCATAATCATTAGACCCAATATAAGATATATAAAAAGAACAGAAACAACATACCTTTAGACCAAGAAATTTAACTGGTGTAGCCTGTCCAGACACAATGCAATCTGGTTCTTTTGATTCCAACACTACATCCACACCTAAAACATTTCCAACCGGGTCTGGATTATGCATAATATTAATCTGAATAACCAATTAATTTACAGTAGAGAGAATAAGTTTACACACTTACACTTTCAGCCTGCTCAATCAATACAATTTGTGCACAATACAATTGAAATCAGCAAAAACAAAACAGATACACCAGAATCAGATAATCAAATCGAAGAAACAGAGATTACCTTCATGATTGAGAGGGCGAAATTCAAATAAGGAGTTTGAGGTATTCTTCCTTCAAACTCGCAGCTTCGCCATTGCAGATGAACTCCGACCAACATATAATTCCCACTGTAGCAGCTATAACTTGATTTGAATCTCCTCGAAAAACTGAAGGAGTCGAAGGGGAGAATGGAAAAGAAGGAGAGAGTGCACGGTCTAATTACCTTTCCAAAAAAAGCAAATAAAACTTTCCAATTTTTACTTTAACAATACCTACCAAATTTTTTATAAATACAACCAACAACCTTAATAAATAAAGCAAATAAAAAAGTAATTAGAATTACCTTTCCAGAAAAAAAAAGTGTAATGCAAAATTACCCTTTATTTTTACCTGAGTGTAATTATCAAGGTAAGGCCAAAACATTATTTTATCAATTTATAGGATTTTGGGTGATACACTCGTGTGCTGCTGCTCATCTGTGGTTTCCGGTCGAATGTGTTGCAATATAAAATCTTTTTTGATCGGATTTTGGTCACGAAATCTACTTTATCATTAAGAAACCAACATCAAGTTTCATGGAAGTTGCAATTATATCTGAAAGACTGAAACTAACTATATTCGGAGGAAGCAACAACTGTGAGTAAATCAGTTCATCCCACAAAAGTATACATACAACCATCAACTGTAATACAGCTTAATAACACAATCAACATTGTACCCAGACTCATCAAAATCTGCATTTGATTAATCAGTGAAATCTACAGAATGATAATTAAGATTCCAGAAATTATCATATGCATATCAGAAGCTAGAAATGCAGTACAAAAACACACAAATTCACATCAAATCGAACGCCAACGCATACCCTGATCGGATATTGATAAGGAAATCTACTTTTTAATTAAGAAACCAACAGCAAGTATCAGGACATTTTCATATATTAAGAGGAAGCTTGTATCACAATCAACATTGTACCCAGAATCTCCATTTGATTAATCATTGAGATTCATTGACTAAAATTTCTCTTCTTGGTTCTATACGGAACACAAAGAATATAAGAGTGCTCGAGCTGCTGGCTGCATGTGGTTCCAACCGTATCAGGAAGTAACCGAGTTACAATCAAAATCTTAGGCATAATGTCAAGCCCTTGTTTCTTGATCCTTTTAAGAATCTCTTTCTCCAATGCTCTAACTTGATCCAAAATGTACACATCCTTTAAAAAAGAGTTAATTTTCCACTCAGTAGCAACCAATAGTGTGTTTTTTGTGAGCGTATATGTATAAATGTGATTTGGAAAGGAAGGTATTGAATATAGAAATGTAAGTAAGTGAAGTATGTACCTGATTTTCGATGTAACATAATAAGTGCCGAGCTTGTATGTCAAATGAAGATTATGAGATGTGCATATTCATGCCGTATGGATGGTTGAGACTTGAGAGTTGATACCGTTCCTTGATGTAGACCATCCTCTTCAAGATATTGTTGATAATTAGAATCAAAATAGATGAGCTCTACCTTACATCAACACTAAAATCTGCTTAAATTAGCTAGGAATTAATATTGATATATGATATGATGTATAGAAATAACCAACAGTAGCTAGAACATGCATAAATTAATATAGGATTATACTAATTAAGGATTTCACACTCAAAACCCAAGAAAAGCAACATTTAGGAAAATCATAAGCAAGAACTTAAACATCAAAATGACAAACTGGTTGAGACAACACCATTATTTCAGAATCAGATAATTAAAATCTTAAAAGTTTCATCTTTTAGTCATGTGGTTTTCTTAAAACTTCATCTTCTCAAAAGAAAATAAGCCAAAAACCTATATCCAATAACCATGGCTGCCAATGCCAAAACTTCAATCACACCAGAGTCTAATTTCAATCCTCTGATCATGGATGGATCTGAGCAGCTATATTGGATCTTGAGTAATAGCTTGTATGTGTGATAGTTGAAAGATAGATAGCGAACCCATGACATAAACAATGGAACCTTCTGCATTTTGTACATAACATAATCATTCAACTTCATCATTCACTACTGAAACATTCTACCCTAATACAAAGAACTATAAAACCTCAATCCAACCTCGAAATGCTTAAGAAATTTGTCACCGACATACCCAATTGATTGTGTAGTGATCGGTGTTTGATTCTTGTCTTGTGCCACCGAGAGTTGGAGAGAATTAGAGATGGGTAAATGCCCAAAAGAAGAAGCAGAAGGCTTCCGCTCTTGTTCCGTTTCAGGCTGAATGTCATCGTCGGCGTTAGAGGCGCAGTGATTTAGGAGGGAAAATGAAGACTCATGTGGGAAGATGACGATGATTCATCGGAGGCTGAGGATAGATATCGACATCGGAAAGAAAACAGAGGCGTGGGTAGAGATGGACAACAAATTCCAATATCTGATATGGAATTAGGGCTCTTGATAAAAGGGGCAAAATAGGAGTTGTAGAATCGGCAAGCGAGGCATTGGGGAGTCGGGGATGGTGGAAGAGCATTGGAAAAGTAGGAGATGGGAGCACAGAATGAATGAGAAAGGACTCAACAGAAAGAATAAAGGCTAATGAATAGAGAAGCCGAAAGGTGGCGTAGCCCAATAATCCAAGCAGACCCGATAATGGCCGGTCTGAATTGACATTACTTTTTAGCCCGAAATTGAATGTTTGAGCCCGATACACTTTACCATTACTTTTGCAAACTCATGGATTATTATATAGATATAGATAATAAAGTTGAATCACGTAAAATTATTGTTTTCACATGATGTAAGAAAATTTGTCATTTTGAATTGTGTAAGATTTTGAAATTCAAATTACAAAACAAATTGCGTTAAAACTTTTTGTGTAAACAAAAATGAGAGAAATTAAGAGCATCTGCAATGCTAAAGTTTTTTTAGCAGTTTTTTATGATTTTTTATTCATCCATTCCATTTTAAAAATTCAATTCACTTTTTCTTCACATTCATCGTTTGTAACCTGATTTTTTAACTACATCTTTATTTATCTATTAACAATTCAAATACATAATAATATTATGAATAGTAAATCAAGACTTAATAGTATAAAGTTAAATAAAAGATAATCATACTAATTTGAAAGAATATTTATTATTAAATTTAAAATTTAGTTAATATATTTTTTATTTGTTGCATGCATTATAATTTTTAATTTTACATTCATAAATATAATTATATTGTGTACCTAAATTTGTAAAATAGTCGACATATTAATTTTACATTCATAAATATAATAATATTATGTTGCTTTAATATTGTTATTTTTATGTCTAATGTTTTAATATGTTTTCTTATTATATATATATATATATATAGTTTATGTATAATGTCTTGTAAAATATATATTTATGTGTGAATCTATTTTTTGCATCTATTATATTCAATATAATATTTCATATAATACATAAATTAAATTACTTATACTAAATACTAAAAATGATTATAAAATATTTACATTTCTTATATTGTTTATTTTAAATAAAAACGTTTTTATAAAGACATATATAGAGTGGGTATTTATAAATAGATAAAAATAAAAATATGAAAAATATGAAAAATATTATTTTCATCAATTCATTTAATTTTGTGCTGAAAACGTTTTTAAAATGGTAGTAATATAATCAGTCTAGGTTTTTTCTACAAATTGATCTTTTTAATCCAATGGCTAAAAACCATCCTCTTTCTTTATCAATTTCTGACACATTTATGGGCCTTGTTTGGATGTTTAAAAGATAGCTTTAACATTTTGTGTGGAATTCCACTGATGTGAGTGCGCTAAGTTTATCGATTCCTTAAAACGTTTGGATGTGGAATCCCATTTATGGGCCTTGTTTGGATGTTTAAAACGTTTTTTTAAAGACATATATACAGCCGTGTTTCTGATATTAATATGTGTGAAATTTTTGCTTACAACCAAACATAGCTTTAACATTTTTGTTATTTTATCGATTCCTTACTTCCAAACCTGCATGGTGATTTTTTAGCAAAATTACCTTGTTGCTAAAAAATTTATATTATTTTATGGTTAAAATCCCACTGATGTGAGTGCACTAAGTTTATCCACAATTGTGGTTTTTTAGATAATACAATGGATTATTTAGCTACAGATAAATTTTGCTAAAAAATCAAGTCTCAGGTTTGGAAGTAAAGAGCTACTAAAAAACCAACATCAATAAGGCCATGCTTGATTATACAGATTTTTCCACACAGATAAATCACAAAATCCGGATTTTCTTTTGAACACACAAACAAGGGAAAAATCCCATGAGGATGGCTTCCCATAGGAGGAATAAGGACACATCCCCACCCTCCATTCCTTAACGGCCTAACCCCATCCCAGTCGTCCACGTGGCAGATTTATCCCCAATCTATTTTTTCTCTCTCCCGATTTCTTTCTCTTCCACTTTCCCTCTGCTTCCACTTGATCTCTTCGCTTCCGGTTTCCTTCTGCTTCCGCTCGTTCCGTCGCCATTAATGGAGGCTTCCATGAATTCCGTCGCCGCGCGACTTCTCTCTCTCCGTCGAAACCGGCTCTGCTTCGATCGATTCAGGTAAGGAACACGTTCTCCACTTCGCCGATGACTTTATCTCTTATTTCCTATGATTTTGATAATATGCGTGATTCAAAAGTTCAGAACTGATTAAGCACACAATGTTTGTTCGATCGAAGCTCTTATGTGTTTGTTTTGGTTTTGATTTAAACTTGGGAAGTGTATTAGGTTTGCTTTTGTCATGCTTAAGCACAGTTTTCTACAACTGAACAAGGAAAACCTAGGTTTTGCCATGCCTTAGGTTGAATGTTTTATTTGCAAGTGTATTATTTGCAAGTGTATTATAGTTGTAATGGCTTGTATACTCATCAAATACAGAGTTTTCATTTGAATAAGAATTCTGACGAACACAATTGGTGTTGGCATTCGATTTGTATCTCTGATGCACTCATAAGAAGTTTCTGTTGCACACATAATGTATAACTAGTGTATAATTTTGAAATAATGTATCCATGAAATAAGTGAGGCACACATGAGGCATTATCACTGCACACACCAGACATAATTGATGCACACAAAAGTAATAATTTCAACTGTTCTTTCAGGAGATGGAACTCATATTGAAGGAAGCATGTCCTCTATTTCTCCTGATAGTTTAGCTCAGTTTTAGACCCCTAAGTGCGATGTTGCATTGATGCCATATGTTGGCCAGCTCTTTCCAACTCTTCTACATGGTATGCAATTTTACCCAACTTATGCAAAGGCGTGTGGTTTTGCTACTCGTGTGTGTTTCAACAAAGAAATTCAGCGATTTAGAGAAAACAATTAAGTGAAGGTATCTTTGTTGTTCGAGGGAAGGATACAAATACGTATCCCCATTTGCAGATTTCAATCAAACAGGTGAGAATGTTGTGAAAAGAATGAGGGTGTCTAATCTATGTGGATGTGAGGCGAAGATGTGGCTTAGACATGCAGGCAACGACGGATATCGAGTGACCAATTTTGAGTGTCGTCATACACATCCATTGTTGGAGCCATTTGAAATGGTTTTCTCCAAAGGGAATAGGGAAGTGACCCCATTGCATCTAGAGTTTATGATGAACTGCATTAAATCAAACGTCGGTATAACCAAGAGCTTTAGAGTTTACAAGAATTTGGTGGGGTCTTATGCCAATGTTGACGCCACTTCATTATTATCAAATTCTCGATGAATTTGGTAGGATCTGCAAAGTTGAACATGTGCAGGCAAGCAATGTATTTGAGTGTTCTTGTAATAAGTTCCTCAAGCTAGGTTTTCCTTGTTGCCACATCTTCACTGTATTGAAAAATTGTCATACAATTGATCTCCCTCCTAGCCTCCTCAACACTCGTTCGACTACGAAATCAATATTACAACCAATTTTTGAAATGGATGGTGCAGTTTACGATGGTAGTGTTTTGATTGATGAAAAGAAGCGTTTTTTTTGGCTGAAGTCATGACATAAATGTATGCATGTGTTGATGTTGTGTGAGAAGTCGTTGATAAATTGAAACAGTTTTTGGCTTTGCTAAAGGATCAAAAGGCTTCATTCAACAGTTCTGGAATGGTTGATCCCTCTGCCTCAACCTCAACCAAGAAGTTTGCATTTGAGAAATTGGTTGGTGCTTTACCAAACGAAGTTAGTGTCCATCCTCCTGAACAAGGAAACAACAAGTTTAAGAAAAGACGCCTTAGAAGTGGTCAAGAGGCCGGGATTGAAAAGTCGAAGAAGCAAAAGAGGGCTTGTAAGATCTGCAATAAGTCAGGACACAACATTAAGACATGTCCCCAATATGAGGATTAAATTTAAACTCATAGTTTCTAGACTTATGTGTGTTTTAGACTCATGGTTTGTAGTATTAATTATTTTTGTAAATATTATTGCAAGGCATCTTTTCTGCTATTTTTTAACTTGTTATTTTAAGCTATTTAGTAATATACAATGTGATGCACACATTAGAATAATCTCACGCACATAGGTGAAATATGTGATGCACACAAATGTAGTTTTGTGTTGCACACTCTAGTTTTGTACTAGTCAAACACATATAAGTTAAGTCATGCACACATTAGATATTTCCTATGCACACTGGTGAAATATGTGATGCACACAGATGTAGTTTTGTGTTGCACACACTAGTTTTGTACTAGTCAAACACATATAAGTTAAATCATGCACACGTTAGATATTCCTATGCACACAGGTGAAATATGTGATGCACACAGAAGAAAAAAGTCATGCACACAAAAACACTGTCATGCACACTCAACTCTTTCCATTTGATTCACCAAGAAAATTATCCTATTATCTCATGAACACTTTATACTCAGGTTTGTGAAAACATTAGAAATAAATCATGCCCAATATATATACAAGCTGATGCGCAATTACATTGTTTTACCAACATAAGCGTAATATCCACCATAAAAGAGTTACCCTTAATATTCAATCACAACATTCATCCAAAAACTGACTAGAATATGTTGAAAACAAAACATTCAACTACCATCTACACAAATCTTCCTAGTTTGTTCCTACTTCTTAGTACCAACTTTCTTAGACAGTTTTGCAGCCTTCGGTTGTTTCTCCCTTTGAATAATCTGGAGCACCTTTTCACGATGTCCATTGAATTCGCTGGTTAGTAGCTTGTGAAGGTACTTGACCATTAGAGTGTCCAACAACTTCTTGTTTCCTCTTTTCAGTCCGGTGTTCCAGTCTGATAGTTCAGTCCCCATGTACGTATTCTAGTGTCTAATAGCATATATTCCGCAATCTTTCTTGTTCCTTTTATCCCTCCAAGTCATTTCTAGCCTCTCTGTTGGTACTTTAACTTTATGTTCAAAGGGCAGAGCTTTGGCCATCATGTTGTTTTTCTTGAGGAATTGGACAAAACAGTGTCTTTGCACCAAAATAAGATAATTAATGGTTTAGTTCCTCATCTCATTGTAATAATCAAATCATAATAATACTCTTGTGTACTTACCAATGTTTGCGGGATTGTGCCATACTTGTCTTCTTCACCACTTGCTGAGTTATCAAGTATATGCACATGCGGCGTCTTGACATTTATAGCAATGACAAAGTAGTGTTCTTGGTTATGCACACAGAAGACATACATGATGCACACAAAAGATAGATATGATGCACACATATGTACTTTGTGTTGCACACACTATTTTTGTACTAGTCATGCACACATAAAAATTAAGTCATGCACACAAACGAGAAATTTCGTGCATACAACACAATATCTTTATGCACACAGATGCAATTTACCATAATTAATGAATGAACAAAGATTATAGTAATGAATTACCAAATCAATATTCTGCAGTGTTTTCTGCCTATGCCTAAAAAAGTCGACGCAGTTGAAGTTTTCCATCATTGATTGACAAAAGTTTTTTTCTTTCACTTCCAACGTAGCATGTGCATTCTGCACAGTAAATTTCTTTTGCAAGAAAATATAACATATTCAGTGCAAATAATTTATAGAAGTTTTTGTGTTATAGTTTTGTGAATATGCTTACCAACATATATGTTGGGATGAAGAACCTTAACGGTGATAACGGGTCCTTGAATGCTTCATTTTCATTCAAATACGAAGTATACGCATCAAGAACCACACTGTATAGTTCTCCATTTTTCTTGAGAGTGATAAAGTCTTGTCTTGTTAGATTTTATGTGCCCATATGGAGAAGAAAACCTCTACAACACAGATAAACATAAAATATTTTAGTTCCATGATTAAAATTATAGAAATATTATTCACTCAATTTAGATATTCATAATAATACACTACTTACTCGTCATCATTTCCCTTTTCTGTCGTAGCCCAGTTGTACAAGGTTTTCTCATGTGATGTAATGTTTTCAGAAATATTCACTTCTCTTTGTCTCCATGGTAAATTTTGAACCGCCGAAGGATTAATGTTGCTTTTCTCATGTGCTGGTGTCGCACTGGTTCCGCACACAAATTTAACCTGCCACACATAGAAAATTATTGATGAATAATAAATTCATAGTCATTTTTAAAACATGTTATTTTATATTGTTACCTCTTTAGTAGATTATTCTTCTTATCTACATTGGGCATCGCCACATTTTCTTGTTCTGAATTCTTCTATAAATTCATGCACATAAAGCAAAAAAGTCATGCACACAGAAGCTAAACATCTTGCACACAGTACATTAGAATAATGTATTAGTGATGAATTTTGTATATACCATATTTTGAAAATCATCACCACTTCCAGTTGCCTCATTTTCCTTCTCTTTATCCATGTCACTTTCTATTTCTACCACCTGATTTTCTATTATCTCCTATAAAAAATTAGTTTTGGAAAAAAGGTAAATAAGTAAGGAATAAAAACACCTATAAAAAAACCATTGCACATAAATAAAAACACTAATGCACACAAGACAAGAATAATATTTTATATCACCTCTATGTTCTTATCATCTTCTACTTGAGCCACCTCTGTGTTCTTGTCCTCTTCCACTTGAGCCACCTCAGTTTCCTTCACTTGAGCCACATCTTGTGTCTCACTTTCCTCCTGCTCCTTGTCCATTGTATGAACCTCAAGTTCCTTTTCCATTGTATGAACCACATCCTGAGCCACCCCAGTTTCCTTTTCCATTCTATGATCCTTTGTCTTCTTTTCCAATTTCCCCTATAGCAAAAAGACAATCAATCCATAAACATTGTATTTGTGACGCACACAGAAGAGCAAAATAATGCACACTAAGTCTAATATTTCCAACACAATATTTTTTAATTGTACCTCCTTAAATTGTTGTTCAACCACCTCTTGAACTTCACCTTCCTTTTTGCCTTTTCCCATCTCCATTACACTTTCCTCCATTTCAGTTTCCTATAAAATAAAAGACAGGAATCAATCAAAAAAATATTGTAATAGTGATGCACACAAAAGAACAAAGTCTTGCACACATTACCTGTATTATTGGTTCTTCCATATCTCCTTGTTCCTTTTCTATGACTTTTTCATTCTGCCCTTCCACTTGATCCAAATATTCCTCATTCCCCTTCTCTATGTACATGTGTCTTCTTCATTGGCCTCATTTTCTTTCCCTTGTTCTTTACTTGTCGTTACTTGACTCTCAACCGCCATATCTTGCATTATTTCATCATGATCATGAAGAGTAGCATCTCCTTCATTGGCGCCATGTTCCATATTTCCTTCTCCTTTCTCATTACTTTTGAGATCAACATCTTCCTGCAAATAATAAAACAGATCTTTATGCACACTTGTTGAAAGTGTATTGCACACAGAAGCTAAAACCAATGCACACAAAAGAGGATACTCATGCACACAAAAGTAAATAGCAAATGCATAGTAATTATGTTTATCTGTGATAAACCCAAGGAGAATGAAGGAACTCCATGACTATCCAACTGAAATTAAAGTAACATAGTTAATAAGATTTCATGCATATGTATTTCCAAGTACTAATATGATATACTAGTTCTTACTTTAGAGATGGCTTTTGCAGCCAACTAGAATTGAAGCTTGTCTTATGAGTATATGTACGAATAGAATCTTGATCAAGTGATCTTGGTTCACTCACTTCGACATGCTCTTCTATGCACCTCTTTTTCTTGATTTAAGTGATGCACACAAAGAGCACACATTAAATCAAATTATACCTCTTCCTCTTGATTTGTGTGACCATATTCTCTCTCTATTTCATTTGCTAGAGTTAGCATGAGATTCTACATGTTCTTTCGCCGCCTCTATTGTTTTCTCTAGCTCTTCCATGCATGTGACGACAATATCCCGAAATTCCACATCCTGGCTTCCTTGAATCTACTCCTCATTTTGTGGAACTTCTTAAGTAAGCTTCGCTTTGATTATCTTTTCGCATTCAGTGTTCACGGAGTTTATGACATTGCTCTTTGTCAGCTTTGAGGTAAGCTGGTTATTGGACTCAATGACTGATCTCACACTCTTGTCCATGTTCTCTACCTTTTTCATGTGGTTCACAACATATTCTTTGAGTCCCTTGTGTGTATTGATGTTTGGTATCGCAACACTTTCACCATCATTCTGTTGTTTTTCTTCCATGACATCATCTTCTTCATCTTCAAAAGTTGGTCTTTTAATTGGATAGCCTTGTCCAAAACCTCCAAATACTATCTCTTCATCCTCCCTTTGTCGCAACATTTCAGTGGTCCAGTTTTTAATCATTGAGAAACTTCTTTTCTGTGTCTCACCTTTCCACTTCATCCTGTCGACATACACTAGCTGGATAATACAAAAAAAAAAGATAGGTAAGAGGTTAATGATCAAAATTCATGCACAATCAAGTGGAAACTTAATGCACACATTACAGACTTGTCTTGCACACAACTAGGAACATAGAATTTAACTAATGCAGACTCAAAGAAAAAATATACACAACATGGATGAGATGTGATGCCCTCATAAGCATTAACTGATGCACACATAGAAGAAATCATATGCACACACACAGAAACAAATTGGTGTCCATCAGTAATGCACACAAAAATCTAAAACAATGTACACGGAAGGAAGAACTAATGCACACTAAAAGAAATTCATACACACAACATGGAAACTACTCATGCACATGTAGAGTAACATGCACACATAAAGAAATTTACTGATGCACAAACAATAGAAAACTTATGCACACCAGAAAAAAATCCATGCACATATCCAAAATCAAGATGGTGTCCATCAGTAATGCCACAAAAGGCTAAACCAATGCACACGAAAGACAGAAACTAATGCACACGGAAGGGAAAACTAATGCACATTATACAAATCAACTTATTCACATTAAAGGCCAAAATGTAAAATAAATATTAAACACTTTGTTTACCATGAGTAGGAGCAAGTTCCCTTTGAAGATGCTTTGTGCAGTGCCACACCATAAATCCTACTGTTGTTGAGCCTTTGGAACATGAAACTACTCGAGTTGTAGTTCTTTATCTCATCAACATTTTCTAGCAACTCCATGATCCTGAAAATAATATTCTCATTCGGATGGCTCTCTACAATTGTGTTTGCAAACAGTAGGATGAAATAGCTCTTAAACCATACATCTCCTGGATACTCCTTCATCTTGTTGTATATATCTGTGTGAGAGAGTTTCCTAAGCTCTTTTCCATCAAAATCTTCATTAATTTTTTCCAGAAATTATGGGTATGTCTGTTTCTCTGACAACTCAATTTGTCTTTTACCCTTTGGAACACCCAGGTAGTCGTGTGCATCATATTTTGTAACTAGAATTTCCTTCCCATCCTTAAGCTTTATTGTGCATTTGATTGGATCATACCTTGCACACACATACCTGCCGAACTTCATTGGAAATTCGTGTATTGTCCAGGCAAGCAATTCTCCAAAGCCCAGATCTATTACTGCTTGCCTCTGCTCAGCAGTGATTGGATGTTCCTTATCAGTGAGAACGTCACAAGCTTGTTCGGAGATGTTCTGCACTTTAGGGCTTCGTATTCTCTCCTCAATTGTTTTGAAGCCTTCTTTGTACATTCCTTTGGTTGCTTTGTATTCAAGACAAAGACACTTTCCTTTTGTTTTTTTTTTGTTTTGGCTCTTTTAGGAGTCTTTGTCTCATTCTCCTTTACTTTCTCCTTTCCTTTCTCTGCCTTTGAAGATTGTGTTTTGGAAGATTTTGCTTTGACCATCTTATTTTTAGTTCTAATCTCTTTTAATAGAACTCCAAATGACCTCTCATCGTCTTCAAGTTCATCTTCCTCTGCACTATGTTCATCTTCATCTTTTTATTTTATTTTCATCTATCTATAGGCACCCACTTTATATATTTTTTCTATAAAAACTTTTTATTTAAAATAAAAAATATAAGAAATGTAAATATTTTATAATTGTCTTTAGTATTTAATATAAGTAACTTAATTTATATTTTATATAAAATATTATATTAAATATAATAGATGTATTAGAAAACAAAAAACAATAGATTCACGAATAAATAAATATATTACAAGACATTATACATAAACCATATACATTATAAGAAAATTATATAATTATCTTTTAACTAACTTGTAAATTATTGACTTTAGATTTGCTATTTACAATATTACTCTGTATTTGAATAGTTGATAGGTAAATAAATATGTAGTTAATAAACTTATTAAAAAACCGATATAAAAAATCATGAATGTGGAGAAAAGGGGGGATTGAGTTTTTAAAATGGAATGAATAAATAAAAAACGCTAAAAAACTGCTAAAAACTTACCATTGCGGATGCTCTAACATCAACACAGAATTTAATTAATATATTTATATTTTAAGATGATGTGGGGCCAGCTAGTGTGGGTTAGGGGTGCGTGGTCGGTTAGTCATCGTTTCGTTAACCAATGTTCGGTTAACCAAATGTTTGTTTAGTTATTTCTAATAACCATATACCTAACCGTAATTCTCGTTTAACCAATTTTCCTTTTGTATAGCCATCCCTAGTGTGGGTCAGGCCTGAGGGTAGAAGACCGCCGGGGAAGAAAGTCAGCCTACTATTAAAAAATGTTACGTCTTGTTTTCCTTTTCTTTCTTTTTTTCCTTGTGGTACACACACTTGGAGTTTCTAACGCTGACTGATTACAGCCGGTGGACGACGTGTTGACCGGCATAAACCGAATGAATAATTAAATGAATAAATCCACTCAATTGTAAGCTGTAGGCCTGTAGCTGAGCCTGAGAGGATTACGTCTCCCGCACGGCACAACTTCTCTCGCCGCTCTTTTTTCTGCTCTTCTTTGGTCCAGTCAATCTTTCGTGTTTCAACTGCACTTTGCTTTTACAATCTGTGGGGCCCTTTTCTGTTACCTTTTCCGTTGGTTTATCATTATCCTCTTCAACATTCACCCATAAGTTTTTTAATACTCCACTCCACTCCACTCTACTCCACTACGGGGTATAATACCGGATAAACTAATACTCACATACTACTCCTTCACTGAAAAAATACAGGTCTTTCTACGCCTAATTATTGGACCCGGGTAAATAGAAGCTCAAAGCCCATTTATAAATAAGATCTTAGGTCATAAGTGATGGTATATATATAAATGAACAGTGATAAGAAACAAAGAGAGCTATTTTGGGAGAGAAAAAAGGCAGAGAGATGGGGAAGAAGGGCAGGAGAAGAGTTGGTCACTTCATCTTCAACCAAGAACCTCCTCTCGCCCAGGTCGGCCATTCACAACGACGTCTGAGCACGATCCTCGACTTCATCGTCACAGCTTGATGCACAATCCGAGCTTCGATCGAGCTTCATTCCAACTCACGAGCTTGGTCCGATCCCTGTGGTCGTTAGCTCGAACATGATCGCTAAGCGTCCATGGTCGGACGCTCAATCTCGGTCGCCGGGCATTCGGATGCTCGGGAAGCGTGACTGTTTTGCCCACATTTTCATGGTCAATCGCAAGGAACGACCGACTCTCCACCCGAACGAACTCCGCCTTCTCTCTACTAAACAGGTTCGACTCTTTTACGGGTTTGTTCTCACGAGGTCTTGATCCACGCTCATGAGTCATGATCGACTCTTCGCTCGAACGAGCTCCGACTTCTCTCTCAGTCAAGCTACGCATTCTCACCATTGAACCGGCGCCCTCCCATGTTCATGGCGACTATCGTCGACCTCCGACCGAGCCTCGTCTTAAGCTCGCGTCGACCTCATTTCGGCCTTCCTCATGGACTCACGACCCTCCCATGTTCATGGCGACTATCGTCGACGTCCGACTGTGCTTCATCTTGGCTCGCGTCCGCATTTCGGCCTTCCTTACGGGCTCTCAACCTTAGCTCATGCTTCGTAGCTATTGGCGACTTCCGTCGATGTCCGTCTACATTCTCACTCACGAATAGTCTCGGTCATGGTCCGGCTCACGAGCTTTTGACTCCCTACAGCTCAGCTCTCAGCTCGTGAGCCATGGCCTTACTCGCAGCCGTGTGAGGTATGGTCGCGACGGTAATTAATTAGTTGCATGTTCCTTGACTATATTGAAAGCTTAAGTTACTGATTGTATTATGCCACGTGAGGTCTGATAATGGAAAAGCATATAGTTGAGAATAATGTTGCTCGTGAGATACACATAAGGTCTAATAATGTTGATCGCGAAGGCTATATGGAACAAGGTGTTAAGTATGACTATTATGGATCGCGATCTCACATGACGAGTGTCGTGTATAACCACATAAATATATATTGATGATTGTGGTAGGTCATTTGGACACAAACGATTAGACTCTCACGACTCTTTATACTAGTTCATTCACCTAATATATCATTTATTCGATTACTGACTTGAGCGTCGGAGTGCCCTTCCCGGGGAGTCCCAACTCCGGATTTGGCTTTTGCAGGAACATAGACGCATTTACCTTACAACAATAAAGACTCGAGAATCCGGAGTGTTGCCGGTTTCACTTCCGTTGGAACGAGGCGCCAACGAATCCGAGTTCCAACACTGGCGCCGTCTGTGGAAATTTTCTCACACAACCAGTTTGACATTCGTCATGACGAGAGATTTCTATTCTCGCTCTATGAAAAACGAATCACAAGATTAACAAAAGATAAAAGGCAAAGGGCCAGGTGAGTCCCGCTAGACTCGTACTTTGTTTTACGGAGAGTCCATTCATTTTAGTCTTGCATGAATGATAATACTTGACTAGTGGATCATGCTTCAATTTTCTTTACAGAAAGTCCTTACATTGCACCTTGTGTGACTTTTGCCTTACTTAGGCTTTCTTCTGTTTGATGAGTTGCTTACAATTAGCGGCATCGGGATAGTACCGAGCACGCGATAAGCGGCATCGGGCTAGTCACCGGGCACACAAAATATGCCGTGACCTAGGTGAGCTGTACACTCACCTAGGCCATGAAGCCGTGACGCTGGAGCTCAAGAGGCAAGTATTCTCGCTCAGGTCGCGAAGCCGTGGGACCGAGGCTGAGTGACAAGTATTCTCACCCAGACCATGATGCCGTGACACTAGGATGAGTGTACACTCACCTAGGCGCGAAGACGGGACACTGGAGCTCGAGAGGCAAGTATTCTCGCTCAGGTCGCGAAGCCGTGTCACCAGACTGGGCTATAAGCCCTCCTGGGTCGCGAAGCCGTGTCAATAGGATGAGTGTACACTCACCTAGGCGCGAAGCCGGGACGCTGGAGCTCGAGAGGCAAGTATTCTCGCTCAGGTCGCGAAGCCGTGTCACCAGGCTGGGCTATAAGCCCTCCTGGGTCGCGAACCCGTGTCACTAGGTTGAGTTTACACTCACCTAGGCGCGAAGCCGTGACGCTGGAGCTCGAGAGGCAAGTATTCTCGCTCAGGTCGCGAAGCCGTGGGATCGAGGTTGAGTGACAAATATCCTCACCCGAACCATGAAGCCGTGCCACTAGAGTGAGTTTACACTCACCTAAGCCGCGAAGCCGTGACGCTGGAGCTCGAGAGGCAAGTATTCTCGCTCAGGTCACGAAGTCCTTTTATCATACGCTAAAGCGTTCGCGAGCGTAAAACCTTACATTAAGCTCGGGAGCTTCCTTTAGCCTTTGTTCATTCACATTAAGGTCGGGAGCTTCCCTTAGAGTTTTTCACTCGATAAAGCGACCGCGAGCGTAAATCCTTACATTAAGCTTGGGAGCTTCCCTTAGCCTTTGTTCATTCACATTAAGGCCGGGAGCTTCCCTTAGCTTTTTTCACTCGCTCGAGCGATCGCGAGCGTAAATCCTTACATTAAGCTCGGGAGCTTCCCTTAGCCTTTGTTCATTCACATTAAGGCCGGGAGCTTCCCTTAGAGTTTTTCACTCGATAAAGCGATCGCGAGCGTAAAACCTTACATTAAGCTTGGGAGCTTCCCTTACCCTTTGTTCATTCACATTAAGGTCGGGAGCTTCCCTTAGAGTTTTTCACTCGATAAAGTGATCGCGAGCGTAAAACCTTATATTAAGCTTGGGAGCTTCCCTTAGCCTTTGTTCATTCACATTAAGGTCGGGAGCTTCCCATAGCGTTTTTCACTCGCTAAAGCGATCGCGAGCGTAAAACCTTACATTAAGATCGAGAGCTTCCCTTAGCCTTTGTTCATTCACATTAAGGCCGGGAGCTTCCCTTAGAGTTTTTCACTCGATAAAGCGATCGCGAGCGTAAATCCTTACATTAAGCTCGGGAGCTTCCCTTAGCCTTTGTTCATTCACATTAAGGCCGGGAGCTTCCCTTAGAGTTTTTCACTCGATAAAGCGATCGCTAGCGTAAATCCTTACATTAAATTTGGGAGCTTCCCTTAGCCTTTGTTCATTCACATTAAGGCCGGGAGCTTCCCTTAGCGTTTTTCACTCGCTCGAGCGATCGCGAGCGTAAATCCTTACATTAAGCTCGGGAGCTTCCCTTAGCCTTGGTTCATTCACATTAAGGTCGGGAGCTTCCCTTAGCGTTTTTCACTCGCTCGAGTGATCGCGAGCGTAAATCCTTACATTAAGCTTGGAGCTTCCCTTAGCCTTTGTTCATTCACATTAGGCCGGGAGCTTGCCTTAGCTTTTATCCGTCTACAAGTGTCATGATCTTTCGTCGATTCTCTACGAACGTTTAGTGAATGAGCCACTTTTATGCCTCTTTACCATTGGCTTTATCCTTCAGACAAATGCTAAAGTTGAACGATATGAAAACACGAATTAAAACCCAAACAAAATATAAAGGGGTGTATCGAGGGGAGGTCGGTCGCGATACCTCCTCAAAATCACCGTTTCGTACCATCTTATTAAGAATTCGTCTTCGTCTTTTGGGTTCATTCTTGAACTTTAGAGGACTAGTTCTCTAGACTTATGCACACATTTATTAAGTTCGTCCCAAACTCTGAAGTTTGTTCACGAGGCTTCGTCCCTCGATTGACGCATAATCACAAAGTCTCCAAACGAGTGTAAGAATTACTACAAGTCCAATGAACCAAGCCTTCGTTGAGACAACGAAGAGCTTGGGGAGCTGTGTTGGACCCGGGTAAATAGAAACCCAAAGCCCATTTACAAATAACCCCAATATCAGATCTTAGGTCATAAGTGATGGTATATATATAAATGAACAGTGATAAGAAACGGAGAGAGCTATTTTGGGAGAGAAAAAGGGCAGAGAGATGGGAAAGAAGGGCAGGAGAAGAGTTGGCCACTTCATCTTCAACCAAGAACCTCCTCTCGCCCAGGTCGGCCATTCACAGCGACGTCTGAGCACGATCCTCGAGTTCATCGTCACATCTTGATGCACAATCCGAGCTTTGATCGAGCTTCATTCCAGCTCACGAGCTTGGTCTGATCCCTGTGGTCGTTAGCTCGAACATGATCGCTAAGCGTCCATGGTCGGACGCTCAATCTCGGTCGCCGGGCATTCGGATGCTCGGGAAGCGTGACGGTTTTGCCCACATTTTCATGGTCAATCGCAAGGAACGACTGGCTCTGCACCCGAACAAACTCCACCTTCTCTCTACTAAACAAGTTCGACTCTTTTACGGGTTCGTTCTCACGAGGTCTTGATCCACGCTCATGAGTCATGATCGACTCTTCGCTCGAACGAGCTCCGACTTCTCTCTTAGTCAAGCTACGCATTCTCACCATTGAACCGGCGCCCTCCCATGTTCATGGCGACTATCGTCGACCTCCGACCGAGCCTCGTCTTAAGCTCGCGTCGACCTCATTTCGGCATTCTTCATGGACTCGCGACCCTCCCATGTTCATGGCGACTATCGTCGACTTCCGACTGTGCTTCATCTTGGCTCGCGTCCGCATTTCGGCCTTCCTTACGGGCTCTCAACCTTAGCTCATGCTTCGTAGCTATTGGCGACTTCCGTCGATGTCCGTCTACATTCTCACTCACGAATAGTCTCGGTCATGGTCCGGCTCGCGAGCTTTTGACTCCCTACAGCTCAGCTCTCAGCTCGTGAGCCATGGCCTTACTCGCAGCCGCGTGAGGTATGGTCGCGACGGTAATTAATTAGTTGCATGTTCCTTGACTATATTGAAAGCTTAAGTTACTGATTGTATTATGCCACGTGAGGTCTGATAATGGTAAAGCATATAGTTGAGAATAATGTTGTTCGCGAGATACACATAAGGTCTAATAATGTTGATCGCGAAGGCTATATGGAACAAGGTGTTAAGTATGACTATTATGGATCGCGATCTCACATGACGAGTGTCGTGTATAACCACATAAATATATATTGATGATTGAGGTAGGTCATTTGGACACGAACGATTAGACTCTCGCAACTCTTTATACTAGTTCATTCAGCCAATATATCATTTATTCGATTACTGACTTGAGCGTCGGAGTGCCCTTCCCGGGGAGTCCCAACTCCGGATTTGGCTTTTGCAGGAACATAGACGCATTTACCTTAGAACAAGAAAGACTCGAGAATCCGGAGTGTTTCCGGTTTCACTTCCGTTTTGCAGGAAAATATTTTATTATAATAATTCACATTTTATGTACAAAAAGTTGGCTAATTAATGTCATAGTCTCATTCTCATAGACCGTGCCTGAGCGGCTCAACGACTCAGCCTCCCGTCCAGTCTCGCTAGATTGCACATTCTCGGTTTTATTATTGTGGGAGTTCAAAATGTCAAAGTGGGTCAAACCCTCGGACCGGTTCATAAACGAAACAAACCTTTTTACAAGGCCATGACCCCAAAAAGAGAAAGTATGGACTAATAAGGGCTCTCAAACCGAAACCAACCAGACCCCCGGATCAAGACTCAGAAACGGCACAAAATGAGGGTCTAAGTCAATATAGTCAAGCTTCCTTACTTGAAGACAACAACTCACTTTGAAGCGCATCAACTCTATCTGGAAACAACAAATCGTCCTTTACATGGAGGACTGCAAATTCCATGTCTGCACAGTGCACACAAAGTCCAAATCAAAATTTCCACTCCAATCATCCAGAGTTACATTTCAAGAAAAGAGTACCTAATAAGAAACAAAACTTCTTCTATACCTCTCTCTGCAACCCAAGAGACAAATTAAAAGAACAAGAAGGATTCCCATTCCATTGGATAATCCTTCTCCATCACTCTTCTACTTCCTTTCATATTGTATCTGTTTAAGGGCGACATGCCCATGTATAGTTACATTCTTATATAGTAAACAAAAATGTAGGGGGGGCTGGTCCTGTACAAATGAGACACAACAAGAAAAATAAAAGCAAGCCTCTACTATGGACCTAAAGAATGACACACACAAACGAAGAATCCTGGAATGAGTGCTTGATGTAGCACAACGTTAGGATTGTGGTAACATGCAAAATCTGGTAAGCAAGCCTCTCCAAAAATAATCAGGCCGACTTGGCTGCGATTCTGGAAAATGTTCTGAACAAATTTGCCCAAGGTGAGCATGATCTGATGAGAAGAATACTTTTTTGGTTTTTTTTCGGTTTGTAATGATAGGTTAAGAGGGAAGATTGGTCATAGGCTATGAACAAGGGCCCTTTTACAAGGCGGAGGTTGTAAAGGGTTAGTGTTTCTGCTGGGCTCAATCCCTAGTTTTTTCATGAGAAAGTGCCTCTCCTGAGATGAAAAAAAATGTTAATCAAAATGGAAAGAATAAAACAAAAATCCAACATCATAAATTATGAGTTACTAATATAACAGTGTCCATTCTTCAAATTCTTTCAAATTTATTGTCTTTAAGCAAGGGAACATTCTTAAACAAATCATCTAGTTGTTCAAGGGTCAAATTATGTGTTACCTAATTATCTGAGGGGTAGTGACTGAAATTCTCTCATTTTTCGGTCGAAAGTGACTTCTTTATCAACATGTGGAGTAACAACTTAAAGGCGATCATTCAATGAAAAAATGGGCATCAAACATTATGTTGAAATTGGTTGGAAAGAACATAGCTTACACTTTCAGAAAATTGTGGGCTTGGAATTGTTGTTGCCAAACAACTGAATAATGGAGTTGTTTGAAGAGGGGAGCTAAAATCTGTAACATCTTGATCAATCTTTGCCTCAGAAAATGGTAATATGATCTTATTGTCTGTGATAAAATCAAATCAGCACAATGTGGACATTCTCACATAGAGATTCATAGAAGAATCTCAATGAAAATAAAACTTAATTACCTTGATTTACGGATTCTACAGAAAGAACCTCATTATCTGAAGTAACAACACTATTTTCAAGTCTTGTATCAATCTTTTGTGAGATGGAATTTTCATGTAGTGTGCACATCTCAGATAGATTCTGTTCGATTTGCTCACTGACATTGTTGGACAGAATAGTCGACCCTGTGCTGTACTCGGAGCTGCTAGGGGAATCATAAAAAACAGGTAGCCTACAAAAGATTGTAATTAGTTAGATAATGCATGCAGTACAGATAAAATAGACTCTCTTTGTTCAGTTTGGAACCTTTGAGAAGGTTGATTTTCTGTGTCACAACTTCTTGATTCCTCCATCAAATCTGTAAGCTGATGAAGATGCAGATCTATATCAGAGATACTAGGTGTTAACACCTCAATGTCCTTGCTTTTGTTAAGAAAGCTCTCCAGAATCTGAACAGATGAATGTTAGAATTACATCAGCACATGAATTGGAAGTATATCATAAAAACAGCTCAAGAATGCAGTTGATACCTTCCATGCATTCTCTGAGCTCTGTTCTGTCTTTTCAGCATGTTCGTTCACCGCAAGAGAATTGAGCAGCTCAGCTTGCTGAATCAGAGAACCTATCTTGGGATTAGCCTTCTTCACGAACACTTCAAACTTTCTACTATCTGCAAGCAGCACATTTGTAAGGTTACACTGCAATTATCCACATTTATGCTAATACACAAGGAACGGTTATTTAGACTACATGAATTTCCGATGTTATTGTTAGTATGCCTTGAATTTGAATCACACACTGCGACATGTAGCACGGGGTCTCGCTGCCCGGTCAGCGAGTCGGGGGGTCCAGGGGGGCGATGCGCCCCCTGGCCCGAGGGTCCGGGGGGGCGAGGCCAAACGGTACACGATATCTGTTGTATGGGCTTTATTGGGCCCATCAGTTTTGTTGTTGGGCTTAGGGTTGTTTAGCGCTATATATAGCGGCTTAGGTTTGTTTAGTGCTATATATAGCGGCTTATGTGTAAACCCTAATTGTACCGAAACTGTAATCCGCCTCCGTATAATCTGATCTCCTTCTCCTATGGTCGTAGCCAAATTTGGTGAACCACGTAAACCTCTGTGTCTTTCTTGCGTTTATTGTTCTCGTTTCGTTTCTGTTACAACAGGTATGATTCTAGCCCAGATTGAATTTGAATTTTTAGGTGACTTTTGATAAGTAGCTATCTGGGATTGTGGGGTAACTAGAGACACCACTTAAGTTGGCCATACATAAACAGCTCACTTACAGAGTTACAGTAACAAGCAAACAAAGTAGGAGCGGGGCAAGGTAAAATGTCACTAATGCACACTTCACACAAGAGAAATGGGACTTGTCAAAGCAGATCAGAAAAATGATTACCATGGATCAAATCCTCCAGCATGGTGGCTTGATATTCAGGTAGAATAGTGTCAATACTATCTCCATTTTGAGAGATTACTGCAAATGGGGAACGTAGGTGCTTCTTTCCAATCATGCAGTCTTTATCTGATGCGTCCTGAAAGTTGCAATTTTCCACGAGATTCGGGATATGAGGAATCCTAAATGAACAAAGGGCAGTAAACATCATCATCCTCATTCTCATCTAAGGTTACCAGCATTAAATGATGTTACACAATAAGATACCTCCTCATCTTCTTCAGTGGAGATTCACCATGTAAAGAACCTTGAATAATGGGTCTCTTATTGTTTGCATTGATACATGTGGTGCTGTTCTCGTTAGCCAACGCTTCACACTTGGCTCGTTTCTTGCATAAAGTGGTGAATCGGTTTTTCACAGCATTATCAGTCCTGCATACAAGCATTTTAAAATTCATGTGTTAGTTGCTTGTCCTTCCTCTATCAATATAATCAAGAGATGATTAGAAGAGAACTTGACTAACCGGCCTGAGACCACCTTGGCTATTTCGGTCCATCTGTTACCAAATATCTTTTGAGCCTGCAATATGTTAAACCATATAAGATACAACTTTTGAACACTATCCTTTGATGCTTCAAAACATTTGCAGGGATATACGGACAATAGAGTTTCAGCCCCTTTATTTAATTGAATCCATTTCGTCCGCTTTTGTAATCTGCTTCTGTTTCTAAACCAAGTAAATGTAAAATAATTCATTTAACTAGTGGGTAAATAATTATCCTTGATTGGTAGTATATCTGATAGTGGAGGGTTTATTTTTTTTAAAGGTTTAGGGTTTAAAATAAAACATTAGATACGAAGGGTAATTACACCCAATAGTTATATGAATAACTTATATATGTCCAGAAATTAAGGAACATGTTGCAAAAAAACAAGGGAGCTTCTTATCCATAAAGATTAAAAAGCCATCTTTTGAGGAGAGCTTAGAGGAATCTACTCCATATATGAAGACTGACTAATTACCTCGCATAACAACATGTCCTCCTCCGCGGACCAACCTCCCTTTTTGAAATCAGAATTTAGATATGTGTACCATCTGCTACAAAAATAATAATATGGCCATTATCCAAACACATATAGACTGAGTGAACTAGAAATCCCAAATCAGATTTCCAGTTTTTACCTTCTTCTACACTGTCTTGTTGTTTTATCCTTGAATTTAGATGCAACAGCCGTCCAGCTGAAAACTCATGATCAGTCACTGAAACTCAGAACAATTGATACGAAAAGCAATACGAGATTAGAACGAAAATCTTACCTATCTGTTCCGTGGATGCTTATTTGCTGTCGAAGTATATCATCTTCCTGCAAAAAACTCATTAAACTCAAAGTAAGATAATCAAACGAGTAGAGGAAAAAGATTGAATAAAGAGCAATACCTCGGAAGTCCAGGTGACAATGCGGCGTTCTTTGTGTTTAAGGGCAGCGGAGATTTCACAGTGCATCGTTTATTATCTTCTGTCAAAATCCACATGCCAAAGCAAAACAGCTCTCCTTTTATTCATACAAAAGTCGCTATTTTTCTCTCTCGCTTTTCTCCGTTAAAAAAATTCACTGTTCAATTCAAAAGCAACGAGAACGCCTAGTGTTCGATCCAAATCGGAATAATTAGAGGCAAGTGTAAAGCAGAGGAACAAGGGGAGGAATTAAGTACTAGAAGAGCGTTAAGAAGGGAAGGAGTGATTGGGTTTGTTATAAAGGATTTTCAGATCGGTTTGAGTTATAAAGATTGTTCACTATATAAGCTAATGGATTACTCCCTATTGTCAATTTGTTTTACCGGTTTTTGGGTAAATACCCTAAAATTGTTATGTTTTTTAAGTTTTTGCATCACTTTTTTAAGTTATAAGAAAGTACCCCATTTGCTGTCAACAAAAATTTTAACAGAGTTGTCAACAATTTTTTTTTTACAGAGCTGTCAACAAATTTTTTAACAAAGTTGTCAACAATTTTTTTAACAGAGGTGTCAACAAAATTTTAACAGAGTTGTCAACAAAATTTATAACATAGCTGCCAACAAAAATTTTAATAGTGTTGTCAGCAAGAATAATAAGTTGTCAACACGACTAAATAAGATGTCAGCACGACTAAATAAGTTGTCAACACGACTAAATAAGATGTTAACACGACTAAATAAGTTGTCAACACGACTATATAAGATGTCAACACGACTAAATAATTTGTCAACACGACTAAATAAGTTGTCAACACGACTAAAATACGGTCAACAACATACAACACGAGCATAATAAGTTGTCAACGCGACTAAATAAGTTGGATCGCTTGAGCTTCTCAATCTCAAGTTGAGCTTCCATGAGCATGTTCATCCTCTGGAACTCAAGCTCCTTAGTGAACTCCATCCTCTACCTCTCCAACTCCATCAACTGCCTCTGTTTAGAGTTCTCAATCCTCTCGTATATCTCTCCAAACTTCAATATTGCCTTGGCCAACTCTCTGAAGGCTGTATCCTGTGACGAAGAATCCCCAAATTCCTCCACTCTGCTACGCTTCCTCCCTACCTCAACCGCCGGACCTAAAGAGCTGTCGCTGTCGCTGGAATCCAACGTCGACGAAGATCCATCGGAGAGTGCCTTAAACGCGCCGGATCTCGGCTTTAGGTTGGGGCAAGAGCTCAATCTGAAGCGGCTAGGTCGCTTCTTAGGCATAGTGGCGGCGCCGGGACCGATGAGGTAATCCAATCGGTCAAAGAACGGCCATGTCGACGGCGTCGATTTGGCCTTCTCGACCTTGTACTTCTTCTTAATAGTGTCGATCCGGTTTTTGCACTGGACGTCGGACTTACGAGGCTTGGATCCATCCTCGCGGCTGTTGACGGCGTCGGCGACCTCCCGCCAGTCGTTCTGGCGGAGGTTTCCGCGGTTGCAGCGGAGATGACGCTCTCCCCACGCCTCGATGAGGATCGCGGTGGCTTCCTCACTCCAGCAGTCCTCCCGTCCGGTGCGGGAAGCGGAGGTGTCGGCGGTGGGAATCGGCGCTTCGGATTCGGCCATGGGAAAGGGGGGAGAGAGAATGAAAGGAAAAGTGATTTACTGAGAGGAGATGGAGTATTTATAGCTAGGGTATTTTATGAATGTTTAGTTAGGAGGTGTAGTTGTTATAGATATAGTGCCCAATAGGGCATTGGGCACAAATCTTTCTTTGTTTTAGGGTGGAACCCCATTGGGTTTATCTATTGGGCCTAATGCGCATATGCGCTTGTGTTGTGCGCGCCCCCGATCCAGTCCGTGGTTGTCCCTATGGGCCCACGAAGTTTTACATGGTATCAGAGTCAGGTTCTGTCCCGGCCATCTATTCGGGTTTGTTGGGGTTTGGCTATAAAGAGACTGAGAAGCCCACCCACACCCATTTGTCCAAGTGTCAACGGATCGAGTCGTTGCACTTGCGGGGGCGTGTTAGAAAGGATTCTCACATGGGGTTTGAGTTATAAAGATTGCTCACTATATAAGCTAATGGATTACTCCCCCTATTGCCAATTTGTTTTAGGGTGGAACCCCACTGGGCTTATCTATTGGGCCTAATGCGCATATGCGCTTGTGTTGTGCGCGCCCCCGATCCAGTCCGTGGTTGTCCCTATGGGCCCACGAAGTTTCACATGTTATCAGAGCCAGGTTCTGTCCCGGGCCATCTATTCGGGTTTGTTGGGGTTTGGCTATAAAGAGACTGAGAAGCCCACCCACACCCATTTGTCCAAGTGTCAACGGATCGAGCCGTTGCACTTGCGGGGGCGTGTTAGAAAGGATTCTCACATGGGGTTTGAGTTATAAAGATTGCTCACTATATAAGCTAATGGATTACTCCCCCTATTGCCAATTTGTTTTAGGGTGAAACCCCATTGGACTTATCTATTGGGCCTAATGCGCATATGCGCTTGTGTTGTGCGCGCCCCCGATCCAGTCCGTGGTTGTCCCTATGGGCCCACGAAGTTTCACATGTTATCAGAGCCAGGTTCTGTCCCGGGCCATCTATTCGGGTTTGTTGGGGTTTGGCTATAAAGAGACTGAGAAGTCCACCCACACTCATTTGTCCAAGTGTCAACGGATCGAGCCGTTGCACTTGCGGGGGCGTGTTAGAAAGGATTCCCACATCGGGTTTGAGTTATAAAGATTGCTCACTATATAAGCTAATCGATTACTCCCCCTATTGCCAATTTGTTTTAGGGTGGAACCCCATTGGGCTTATCTATTGGGTCTAATGCGCATATGCGCTTGTGTTGTGCGCGTCTCCGATCCAGTCCGTGGTTGTCCCTATGGGCCCACGAAGTTTCACAGGGTTAGCATCGGTTTTAGCGAAAGCGCCTTTTTTTACTGTACTTGAGAAAATCCAAACGAACGAAAGATACTCAACATAGAAGCTGAACTCTAATTGGAAATATTCACAACCGATTGGATCATACAAAGTTCCGGATGAGTGAGATTCCTGCCCTGTTGCTTCATCGTTGTTTGGTTAATGTAGGAAATGATCAGACAAGTTCAAGAGAGAGGAGAGGAAATGGGTCAAGGTCCTAACATTAATCTCCTCTCCATTTATGTTTCTTGTAGGGATCAAATCCGACATTTTTCCTATTATTTTTAGTTACGTATTTATCCAATAATTTTTAATAAAAAATAAATGTTTTTAATTAATTAAATATATAAATTTTAATATATTGATTAATAACGAAATCTATTAGAACTCCATTTATTACTTAAACTATATTTTACTCGCCCGTGCTACGCACAAGCCAAATGAATTTCTAATATAAATTTATTTAATATTTACTCGCCCGTTGTCACCCCTTGTCACCACCGCTGGACCTCCGCCGGACCACCACCGGACCACTGTCGGACCTCCGTTGGACCACCTCCGACCACCGTCGGACCACCTCCGACCACCGCCGGACCACCTCCGACCACCGCCGGACCACCTCCGACCACCGCCGGACCATCTTTGGGCCTCGCCGGAATAAAATTGTCTCAAAGATGTATAAAATTGTTCACAAATATTACAAAATTATTTATTACTAAATGTTCATCACGTTGTTCATAAATGTTCATCACGTTGTTCATAAATGTTCATCACAATGTTCATAAATGTTCATTTGTACATACTCTACTGAATGTTCATCACATTATACTTAAAAGTTAACCAACTGAATGTTCATCACGTTCTACTTAAATGTTCACCAATTGAATGTTCATCATATTATACTGAATTGTTCACCAACTGAATGTTCATCACATTATACTTAAATGTTCATCAACTGAATGTTCATCAAATTATTTTTAAATGTTCACCAAATTTGTTACACTTAAATGTTTATGTTATTTGGACAAACGGAGAACCACTACCGGACCACCACCGCACCACCATTGACCCACCAACAACCAACCACCGGACCACCACTTATGTGGAACACCACTTTAATATAATTTCTTTTAAAAACACACTTAATTTTCAACAAAAATCACCTAAATGTTCATCATCTTATACTTAAATGTTCATCATCTCATACTTTAATGTTCACAAGAATTTAATAAAATGTTCATTAGCCAAAGTTCATTACAATCGACTTATAATGTTCATCACGTTGTTCATAAATGTTCATCAAAATGTTGATAAATGTTCATCAAAGTGTTGATAAATGTTCATTTGATATACTCTACTGAATGTTCATCACATTATACTTAAATGTTCACCAACTGAATGTTCATCACATTATACTTAAATGTTCATCAACTAAATGTTCATCAAATTATTTTTAAATGTTCGCCAAGTTTATTACACTTAAATGGTTATGTTATTTGGACAAACGCCGGACCACCGCCGGACCACCATCAGACCAACACGACCGCACCACCACTAACCCACCATTAAGCCACCGTCGGACCACCGGACCACCACTTTAATATAATTTCGAGTAGAAAAACACTTGATCTTCATCAAAAATTACCTAAATGTTCATCATCTCATACTTAAATGTTAATCAAACATCCTTAAATGTTCACAAGCATTTAATAAAATATTCATTACTTAAAAGTTCATTACAATTAGCTTAAATGTTCATCACGTTGTTCATAAATGTTCATCAAAATGTTGATAAACATTCATTTTGATATACTCTACTGAATGTTCATCACATTTTAATTACATGTTCACCAACAGAATGTTCATCACATTATAATTAAATGTTCAACATCAGAATGTTCATCACATTATATTTAAATGTTCACCAATTTGAATTAGACTTAAATTTTCATTTATTTTTATACTTTAACTTTTTCATTTATTATTGGACCACCGTCGGACCTCCACCGGACCAAGTCGGACCACTGCCGGACCTCCTCCGGACCGTCGCCGGACCACCGTCGGACCTCCACCGGACCAAGTCGGACCACCGCCGGACCTCCTCCGGACCGTCGCCGGACCTCCGCCGGACCGTCGCCGGATCTCTACCGGACAACCACCGGGTGGTCGCCTGGAAGTCGTCGGGTGGTCGCCGAACCACCACAACTACCCCCACTACAAGTGGAGGTAGCTAGTTTAATCTAAGACATTGGGCATCCAATGACTTAGATTCATTCTTATTTATCTCTATAAGAGGGTTTATTATGGGATTCACACCCTTAGGAAATAGACCCTCATCTTTTTTATTTGTGGCAAAAATGTCTTTATCAAATTCTATGAAATTACTGTAGTTCCATATCCCTAATACATTAAATATTTATATTTATGGGGCACATTTGAATACTTAAAATCTTTTATTTCAAAACAATGGCGTACATAGATGGATGATCATTCCATCTAAATACGGTATTGAAAACGTGTACAGTATTTAGCTTATTCTATAATTGAGATAATATTTTACAAAAATATATTAATATTTATATTTTGGTGCGGGATCACGTAGATGGGTTAACATATCTTTTTACCACTTACTCAAAGTATGTTTTTATTACGTTGAAAGAATTTTATTTTTCCGAGGGATCAAACAAAGTCCCAACTAAATATATTATTATGATTAATATCTTTGTGAATATATTGGATTTTTTCGGTGGGCCAAGCAAAAGCTCAAAGCCCAACCCAGGATGAAAATAATGGGGAATATCTTTGTGAATATAATGGATGAATATTTTTCAACCACCCCCAAAAATTTGCCAATCTCGTCTAATTCAAGAATTGATTTCTTTTGAAGCTTGCCTCTTCGTGAACGAATTGTACTCCTAGATAGATGGATGACCATTCCATCTACATACGGTATTGAGTACGTGTACAGTATTTAGCTTATTCTATAATTGAGATAATATTTTACAATAATATATTAATATTTATATGTTGGTGCGGGATCCCGTAGATGGGTTAACATATCTTTTTACCACTTACTCAAAGTATGTTTTATTACGTTGAAAGGATTTTATTTTTCCGAGGGATCAAACAAAGTCCCAACTAAAGATATATTATTATGATTAATATCTTTGTGAATATATTGGATTTTTTTAATGGGCCAAGCAAAAGCCCAAAGTCCAACATAAGAATAATATAATGAAGAATATTTTTGTGAATATAATGGGTGAATATTTTTCAACCACCCCAAAAATTATATATATTATGATTTCTTTTTTTCCTATGCCTGCATTTAATGTCATTCATCTCCCATTTCCTAGCAATATAGTAGTTGGCTTCTTGTTGCTATATAAGAGCCTTGGCTCCCCTTTGTAATACATACAATTCTATCAATACAATTTTACATACAACACAAGTTTCCTACATTCTCTCTTTCTATATGGTATCAGCTTCTTAGGTTTATCAATCGATCCTCACACTTGTTCCTCATGTCGATCAATCCATCTACACAAAACGATGGTACAATACAAGCCATGGGAGAAACACACTCAATCAACACATGAAATCCAACACATGGATTCACCAAATGGCTCCACGGTGGGCAATCGTCAAGCACTTATACATAAGCTTGGTTCAAATCAATCCAGTGTAACCCTTATTGTAGAGAAAAAATGAGCTGAGTTACATAAGTGATGTGGAAAAGAGAGAAAATAACAAAATATGTTATACAACCTATGTTATGCGACTCCTATTGCTGATAGTCTTAAACGATTATATTATATCGCCTTAATGTGTGATGATCTTGCTTTGTGCTTTTTGTATTCGTTTTAATTTTTTCTTTGTTTTAGTTGCGAAGATCTTGTGGAGATCTATAGATGTTTTTTTTAAAATGGGACAGAAACTCTCGTCAGCTGGGACTTGTCACGTACACCAATGAAAGGAGAGACCGATTATTCTAATATAGGTCAACACAAAAAACATACTTTAACGCTAATACATTGTAAACGACAAATGAAACTGCAAGCCCATTGCAAGAAGACGCTCCAAAGCATACCTAATGATATAAAGCTTGAATGTGCTAGCTACATCACACAACAATATCTTCTATTTTCTGCACGTACTACAAATTTATTTTTATATTTTGTGCACATAATAATAACAGCTGACCAAATAAATACAATATTAGTTTTCATGGGCCAAAATAATAATCATGCCTAGCCCTCAGAAATTATATTTGAGGAAGAATCAAGAAAAAGGGAAGGAAATAAACCCACATGATCATGCTCAAACGCTTATGGTGGGGAAGAGCAAGCACATACACTATGAAAATCTCATCGACAGCTTTGTTTGATTTGCACTTGAAGCCTTTCAGTTAAGATTAGCAGAATTTCTTCGATTTTCCACACTTAAATGACACATTTGATTGTAGAGAGGAGCCTATTATATACACGGATTCTATATACCGCTAGGACAAATTCTCAAACACCGTCAGGCCTCTCGCGTTACCTGAGATGCCCACTCCTCGCGTAACGCGAGATTAAGAAAAGTTAACATAATTTCAATGTACTAATCTCGCGTAACGTGGGGAATGGGCATCTCGCGTATGTGGGAAATGCACATCTCGCGTTATGCGAGAGATTATATCAGATAGACGTTGTTGTAATCCATTTAATAGATGTCTTGTCTCCACCTAATTATAATAACTACCCCTTATTTTAAGTAAACCGTAACACCTATTAACCCTACCCTAACACCTATTTTTATCATCATTCACCTCTTTTACCCTCCATTAAAACACATTTTCAAAACCTTCAAACCTCAAAACACTCTAAACCCACCAAAAACAATGGAAGATGAAGAGGAATTCAACAAAGGAAGGAGTGGAGATGGTGATTCATCAAGTTATTATGACAATGAGGTAATGTTCTTACTTAAAATTTGAATTTAAATTTGTTTTTGCACCATTAAGAGCTATAATGAAGTTATTATACTATATTTCATGTTAAATGTAGTAGTAGTAAGTGTTAACGAGATGACTTTTGCATATAATGTCCAAAAGATTTGTTCTTCGATGTTGTTTTGTTTAGGGTTTAGGATTTTAGGGTTTTTAGTGTACAAAATTTAGTTTTGTTCATGTTTATACTATTTTGGGTACAAAGTTAGTGATTATAGATTATATTAGTGAAATGTGAAAGTGTATGATGAGAAATGATGTGTTGAATGAGATTTTTGAGGATTTTCACGTTATTTTTCTAAAATTTTGTGTTTAGGTTTAAATGACCCTGCATGTAGAACTGTGTTTGTACATAGTTATGCAATTTCCCGTGTTATGCGAGAATCATTACAGAGCCTAACTCTGTTTGTGTATGTTTTGTTGTGTATAGGTGAATTTTTCTTTGTTTACTGGATTGAAGGCAATCCAGTTGATTGACTACACCTACTCAACATCCACGGTGCCATGTCCGCCACCTTCATTTTATTTAGGGATTGAGTTTGATGATTATTATCAACCATCTACGTATGAAGTGTGTGTGCCATCTACTAATCAAGTGCCCGTGACATCTACATATGAATTGCCTGTGCCATCTACTTATCAAGTACCCGTGTCATCTACTTATGAATTGCCATGTACATATGAAGTGCCATCAAGCTATGATGCGTTTGATTCACAGTTTGTTGACCCACCTACGTTGAGACCGGTTACAAACGTAGGAGATGAGAGGTGGTTTCTTCCTTCTTTACGCACTGCACCAAAGTTTGATGATCCCGTATGTGAGGAAGATGTTGTTTCTAGGGATTATTCGGAATATTTTACAACGAATCAAGTGTTTGCCTGTAAGGAGATTGGTCATTTGTGGGCGTTGAACGTTGCAAAGTAACATAAGTTTATGATCTCTATTGGAAGGAGTAGACCATGTTTACCGGGGCAAAGTGGAAGGGTTCAACTCCTTTGTGGGAAAGGGGGAAAGTATAAGCCTAAAGGTCTCTTTGTGAGGAAAAACACAAAGAGCAAGAAAGTGGGGTGTCAATGATGACATGGCTTTTGCCTTAGTGACAAGACGCACCCTGCATGTCAAGGAAGCCCCTCACCGCGAGCAACAAGCTAACTTATTCCAAACTACTTGCGTGGTGAAAGTCAATGGAAAAGAAGCCAACTTAAGTGTGATCATTGATGGTGGTAGTTGCTCAAATCTCTTGAGTGATAAAGTTGTGAATCACTTTGCTCTTCCCACAACACCACACCCTACTCCTTACGGACTACAATGGATTTCTTCTCAAGGAGGTGATGTTGTTAATAGGCAGTGTTTGATTACTTTTTCTATTGAGACCTAACATGATTCTATTCTTTGTGATGTTGTGCAAATGGATGCTACTCATATCTTGCTAGGTAGACCATGACAATTTGATAAGAAAGTGTTTCATGATGGATTTACAAACTCCTATCTTTTAGCCATGACAATATTCGTGTGAGGCTCTTGCCTATGTCCTCTAACCAGATTTTGCAGGATCATAAGACTAGAAAGGCCGAGACACCGCAAGAAGGAGTACAAAGGCAAGCCATGATGCGAGTGCATCAAGTTGGAACCAAGTGACAAGACAAGGCTCCAAGCACCACTCAAAGTTGAGGATAGGCGCCCGGAAGCGAGCCAAGCGCCACTCGGCTCCATGCCATGCCATTGAGGCCTCACCTAGGTGCCTGGAACCAAGCCTCGAGTTCATCAAGTGTTAAGCACCAAAGCGCCCGGACAACGACACCACTTCAAGTCAAGCCCGAACACATGTCTCCGAGCGCGACCAACGGTGCCCCATTATGTCAAGCTTGAAGACTTCTTTGCATATGAGCACTAGGCCGGGTCGGAGCCCGAATTCCCTAATCTTGAAGTAGGCCCACCTGCAATTCCATCTCGGTCGCACATTGGCTCATATGAAGTGCAACCCCATGGTTTCCGGTGAAAATGAACTCGGCACTCTGGTGGCCTTCCTCTGCGCCGAGATTGCTCGTAAGTGATCATTTTAAGACAAGGCTCAATTATCTTGTTTTGTTGTCTCTATTTGGATTTGTTGTTTCAAACCTGATTTTGTTGTCTTTTTTTCTATTTGAGAATTGTTGTCCCTATTTGCAGTTGTTGTCTCTGTTTGGGATTTGTTGTCTTATTTCCCATGTTTGGAGACATACTATTTTAGGAAAGTTTAAGTTTGGTTTTGCTAACGTTTTAGAACTATCTATTTTTAGAATGTTTCTAAATTGACAATGGTCCAGCCTTGCATGGTTTGGGCCGTCTCAAATGGACTCTTGTCCCTCAAGCCCAACGAGGTCCATCACTAGCCCAAACCTAACCCTAACAGTCACCTATCTTCCTCTTCCTAGGTTTACACTTTGTTTATTGAATCTAGAACCATTGTTGAGACGATATCATTCCTCCATCTTCTATATCAGGGCGTCAAAACCGAAAAGCTCTTACTTCTAATCTCCTTCACATATCTTCTAATCCCACTCAGTCTACATCTCCCTCCTTTTCGTCAATATCTCTCCCCTTTCACTCGTCTAAGCATCCCTCAACCTCCATCTCGAAATCCCAATTTGACAAGTTTACTTGTCATCTATATCAAGAATTCCGCTGCTACTCACATTTCGACCAACCTCCGCCAAAAAAGACATCTACCAAACACTTACTCGATCATGGTTGAAGATCCTCAAGTGCATCATTGACCTTCCAGGAGACCAAGGGCGCATCATATGGTAAAAAGTGAATTTTGTAGCTGAAAGCACGTAGTTTCTGAAAAGACTTGGAGATGTTCTGCACTTGAGTTTATCATAATCCTTTCTCTTTTCTTGAATGTCCCTTTTATTTCGGGCTTTTGCAGCTTGGATTTCAGTAAAAGACCTTCTCCTCTCTTTTTTTCTTGGGATTAGGCATGTTCATCTTCTTTTTCCCTTTTTTTTTTCCTTCAACATTGTATCCGTTTTCCTTTTCCATTGCCTCTCTTTCCAGTTGTACTAGTATTTCAACTTGCAAATCCCCTTCTTCTTCATTGTCATGTTTATGACTTTTTTTTGCCTATTACTATAGACTTTTTCCTATTCCCTTGTTGTTGTGATGTCTCAACTTCCTCTCCACTTTCTGTTATCATAAAAAGGAGCACAAAGATCATTAAGAAAATCATAGACAATACACATACTAGTGATGCACCAACACATTCAAGGTGATGCAACAACACATTCTAGGTGATGTACAACCCCATACTAGGTAATGCATCATCAACACAAATCATTAAGAAAATGACAGAATGTACAAATGTTTACCATCAAGTGGAGTTGATTCTTCCTGATACTCAGATAATGTGGAATGTTGCACATATTCTTCCCTCTCTGTTAAACAATTTATATCATTAATAAAATAGCAGCCACTACACATGCATCAATGCACCAATAAACATCAGTCCATGCACCAATAAATAATCACTCATATATGCATAGAAAATCATCCATCCATGCACCAATTTTTATGAATTCATCTATGCATCCTCATAAAACAAAAATCACTAATAAAATTTCAGAACATATAAATGCATCAATACACATTCACTTATGCATCAATAGACCTCCAGAAATGCACCAATATACATCCACAGATGCACTTTCATAAAAAAAAGGATTTATACTACGATAACTACTTACACATGGAATTTTTAATAATAAGTGACTGATGCACCAACACATTTTAACTGATGCACCAAACTTCTTTCAATTATGCATTTTTTCCACTAACACATACAATTTTATGCACTTTCCCCAAACATACTCAATTACAAATGAAAATTAACTCATGATATGCACCAACAAATATCAAATCATGCATTTACAATAATTATACATGCATTTATACAAACTTACCAGTGTCTATATGTGGTGGATCACTAATGATTAGTGAGCCATATCTTAGCTCCTTGACTATAGCATTATCATGCTGTTTTTTCCTACTGTTTATACATAAAAATATTTCTAACAACAATGCATATCCATTCACATGCAAGCAAATTTACTCATGTACCAATCCCTCTGTAGCCATGCAACTATATCTAGGAGACAATGCACATAAAAAGAAATTTATAAATATTACATATATTCCTAATCCAATAATTTTTCAGTTATGCAAATAATAGTTAATGCACCAAACACACTAGTTGATGCACCAACACACACTAGTTGATGCACCAAACCATACTATATATGATGCACCAACACATACGATGCACTAACACCTCTTATCTGATGCACCAATACACACTAGCTCGTTCTCTATAGCATTATCATGTTGTTTTATTTCTACATTTTATACATAAAAAACATTTCTAATAAACAATACATATTCTCATGACCAAACTGTTACAGAAAATCCATAAATATTTTATCAAGTGAACAACACCTGCAATTTTAATGATCTATAGACTGTTAACACTAGATCTATTCATGCATATTGTATAAAATCCATAAACATTTCATCAAGTGAATAACAGATGCACTTACAACCAAAATTCTATAGTGAAGGTTATACCTGGAGTTCCCGAGACGATTTTAGATCTCAATTTGTTCGATCAGTCGCCTCGAAACGCCTCAAAATCGCACTGAACAAGAGGATTCTCGCTTATAGGGTTTGAACTCGAATCGCCTCGAGAGTGTTTGCTTTGTACTCGAAAAGCTTGCGAGATTGTTTATAGAAGAAGAGGATGTTTGATCGAGGGAGAGATTCAACAGAGAATTCCACAAAGAGTTTTGAGAATACTAACGGTTTTTTGCGGTAGAGAAGAAGACGCTAGTTTGTTTTTTGATTTTTTGGGTTTGATTTTTTATATATAGCGCGTGTATTTCTACTACGCACGGAGGTCACCCCCACAACCTCCTATGGTTGCTAGCCCTTGCGGAGTAAAATCCTTATTCCCTACTCTAAGAGGGCATCCTCACCCGAATTTCACCCTCTAAAATCTAACACTTTAAAAAAAAATCTGTTTTCCCTATTTTATTTTAGAGAAATTGCATCCCATACTCCATTTTAATATCTCCTATGCAAAAATACCTACTTTTTTTAATTTTTGCAAATATACCCTAGTGACATTAAATTTTAGAAGGTTGACATTTTTTCTTCAGTAATTATGCTTTTGCAAATATACCCCGACATTTTATTTAATAAGACCGACATTTGAATTACTAAGCCCGACTTTTTTTCTTCTATACTTATTCATTTGCAAATATACCCTATTTGGTGTATTTTTGCAACTCTAAAACAATTTGGGTATTCATGCAAATCAATTATTGTGAAGAGGTATATATGCAAATCCGTGTTTATTTTATATAGTTTTATGAAGAAATTAATATTTTTTTTATAAGATTAATTAGTTCTGTTTATGTATGGAGTAGATAGAACTGTACGTACACTATATATGATTGAAAATGCAGGGGCTATTGTATATCGTTGTTGGGGGTAGGAAACCTATTTTCTACAACTAATACAAGAATAAACTAGAATTAAGGTAAGAAAATGAATGAACCACTGCCGAAGTCGAACGGTAGAACTTGAACGGAGTCGAGATATTATCTCTTTCCTTAATTCTGAAAACGCCCCGTAGTGTGACGATTACCGGCATTCCGAATCTTAGGATAAAACCGATATCACTTCTGCTTTGCACAACCCAAAAGAAGAAGGAGAAGCTTTCGAATGAGAGAAGAGGAAGAGATGATAGAGTTTAAAACGTAGTGGAGGAAGGAGAATGAGAAGCATTCGAATGTGTATTTTTGAGTTCTGCCGAGCCTCCTTTTATAGGTTGCAGAGGAGAATTTGTGACTTGTATGGCCCAATCCGCGTGGATTAAATGGCCCAATCCGTGTGTAATGAATAGGCTGATCTGGTCCAAGTCAACTACGCGTGACATTAATGCCCGAGATCTGCAGCATGAATGTTGTCTCTGACTTTGAACGAGGCTCATTTGAACGAAGCCCAAAAGTCATATCAGACTTGAGCTAGGCCCAAAAAGTCAACCTCCTCCTCAGGCCTACGACTCATCCAATGAGACCACGAGCTCACGAGCCACGAGCCGATCCGAACCGTGCGCGAGTGGTCTTTCAAGGCCCAAGCCCACCAGGATAGCCTCCTCTGGCTCAATCACATCCATTACAATTCACTCCTAGTTTATATACTAGTGAGTTTTTCTCCTCCTAATCAATGTGGGATACACATTAATCCTCAAAATTCAACTTAGTTACGTTAAATGTAACTCCCTTATTTCTCATTCAAACGGAACCGAATTATACAAATAAGCATACTACGAAATAGTGCTCGCGGAGACGAAGCCAACGCACCTATTATCCGACACCAATGGTGCCCGGAAAATTCGGTTTCAACAGTTGGTTGAGCATTAAGTTAACATGGTTCCATGGATGATGATGATGGTGGCGCCTGATCGATCATAGGTATTTGAGCCCTGCCCACGCCCACCGACCTCCCTTTAAAACCGCCGTGTAGTTCATTTTTCAGATTATCTTCTCCCCTCTTCACTTCACTTCAGCCCCCACCACTATCACTTTACTTTTATTTTCTTTGTGCAACTCTGTCAAAATCCGAAGAGAATCCTAGGCCCCTTTAATCAAATCAGCCCCTTGTTTGTGTTAGTTTCCCACTGCATCATAACTGTCATCTCGCTTGACTTGTTGTTGAGATCCATCCTTGTAACTCTTCACCTAACCGTTTCATGACAGATTGATTCCTAAAACACAATGATTATGTGATTCTACAACAAGCAAATAATTCTGTAAGAAGTTTGTATTGTGCAAGCCTGTAAATTAAGGGAGATGGGGATCAAAGCCACTGCATGTCTAAACACCATCATCTTCCATCTCCTTTTAACAGCTTTCAGTAAAGATAATTGATCAAGAACTGGATTAACAAATAGGGCCATTCCTCTGCCAATTCTGCTGCTTAAACCATGACTAGACATCGCTCTAAAATCTAATACTCTGTAATAAAAATATATACTCCCTCCGTCCCAATTTGATAGTCCTATTTGATTTTCTGACACTATTCACGAACCGAGAGAATCTTGTAGATTTCTTCCAATATATAAAAAAGAACATAGTCATGTGAGGTCTTATTTGAATCGTCTTAATGAGTACTTTAACAATATTAAAAAATTATAATTTTTATTAACATATAATTAGAGATATTTACGGTACAAAACGTATCTCGACATATGTGTCGAAATCTAATGGGACTATCAAAATGGGACAGAAGGAGTACTTGTGGTAGTGTTTTCTAGCCTGTGAGCTAGGGTCTTCTTCTTCGTCTTTGAGGGAAAACCAGAAAGCCTAAAAGAAACAAATTAACTGCAAAAAAAAGGAAGAAGAGAATTTGCAGGTGTGGTCAAAAGTACAATAGAGCCCAAAAACTCCACCCGGAAAATTATAGCTCGCATCCACTCTTGAGCGTAATAAGGATGCGTCTAAACCTTTTTTTAAAAATCCGGTTTAATTTTGGGTGCACCTAGGATGCGTCAATAAATAGACCGGATTTTTGAGCATTTCTTTTGGCGCATCCTGGTGCGCCCAGAACTGATCCGCTTTGTTTGGACGCGTTAAGGATGCGTCCAAACGGGTGCGGGTTATAATTTTCGGGTTTTTTTCTTTCTAGCTTTGCCAGCTTGTATAGAGTGGCCAGCATTGCAAATTTGCAATTGATGTAGATGAGTTAATGGAGGGGTTTGATATGTCAGAGTCCTCAGCCCATTCTTTCAAGCACTGATCATAATACCACCATATAGGCCCATACCAAATAGGTAGCCAAGTAAACAACTAATAGACTATGAAATTAGCAGGAAAGCTGATACGATCTTTTGCTTTCTATACAGCATACAAGTATAGTTTAATATTCTTAAATAGCAACTAGGAATTTTGTTATGCTATATCATCAAAAATCTACTTTCAGTAGTTCAAATCTATAATAGAAAATAAAATGCATTTAGAAACAACTATACGATATGACGCTAGCAGAACACGTACAGTGATAGAGATTAGAGATAATAAGAGTCTGTGTTTTCATAATTCAGCAATGATGATCAGTTAAATGCTGGACAGATAAGTCACCACCCTTGTAGATCTTTTGGTCCAAAACTGAAGTAAAGAAAGCAAGAGGTATGGAAAATAACTTAAGACCCCTAGATATACCCTAGCTAGTAGCTACTATAAATTGCCTATGCACTTATGTAGCCAACAATCAGTTTATTGAGTTTAAATTATTAAGATGCTGTAAACGATTTTCTATTAATCATAAACATAAACACAAATACCCTGTTTTGCAGTTCCAACATCATTTTTCACCTCTCGGAGAATATATCAAGGCAAGGACCACTTGGTAACTAAACGAGGCGTAGACTTACTCAGTTACTCTAACATAGACCCGTCGGAAAATAACCCGTCTCAATCCGTAATTTCTTGGTCATAATCCCTCAAATTGAACCAATGATCCGTTTTTTGGTCTAACCCGACTGATCCGAAATTTCTGGGCAAAAAGGAAAAAAAACGTAAAAATAAACGCGTAATACCAGGCCTTTTGGTAGGCTTTGACCCAAAGCGATCCGATTTGAAAATAAACTCGTAACAACCCGACCTGTTTTGACCTGATAATTTAGGGCCGACCCGACCGACTATAAACCCGCCCGTTTTGATCCGGTGATATTAGACCCGAAATGACCGGACTCGAAATATACCAGACCTGAGACACATTGACCCGAACCCGACGTCCCGCCTGACCCAGTTGCAAGGTCTACTTTATATCGTCCAAAAAAATATCAAGCATCTGATCAGGCGGGATAGTAAATACATGAACACCTTGAGTAAAAGAAAAAGCAAAAGTAACCAATCTATCAACAACCACATTGCCTTCTTGAAAGATATGTCGGAATCGGCAGACACGATCTCTACTGATGATGCCCTTTTCCGAGGCAATAAGGCTAGAAAAAGGGTGACAATGTCTATGTATTTACTTAGTAACAAAGTCATCAATTATATTACGGATATTTGTTTGTGGCTCCTTTGCTCAAACTTTCAGAAAGCAGAATTTTGTAACATTATTTTTACAGGGCTCAATACTATGAACAACATATCAAATTCATCATCGTTTTTATTTACGCCCGAGTAAAGAACATCTTAAAACGGAGTTTTGGAATTTCATTTCGGAATTTATAACTTCACAGAATAAACCTCCCATCATTATAGGTGAATTTAATGATACATTGCAGCCAGAGGATAATCAGGGTTGATTCAAGATTAAATACATTTATCTCAAACCATGGTTTAATTAACCAAAATTTTCAAGGTTCTCCATACACTTGGAAGAGAACTAATAAGAATACTAACACCACCATTTTAGAACGACTAGATCGAGCTCTAATTCATCCAACAATAATTAACTTCTTTACCAATATATTATTCAATCATCTTCACTTTACAACATCTGACCATTGTTGTATAACACTACAATTAGTGGTCAATAATGTCTCTAAAAATCATCCTTTCCGTTTCGAATACGTGGACACAAGATGAAAACTATAGGAAGCTAGTTAACAAGGTTTGGATTTTTTACTTTAACGGATCAACTTTATATAAACTATTTATGAAACAAAGGAAACTTAAAATAGAGACAAAGGAATGGATAAAGAAAAATAATAATAATATGTAAGAACAACTCAGGATAATAGAAGCTAAATTACAAAATATTCAAAATGATTGCTTCATTAAGAAGCAACATCACAAATAACGTTATATAATAGGCTTGTAATAAAATATAATAAGTTACTTGATTTTCAACACACCTATTGGAAACAAAGAGTCAAATTTAAAAGTATTAAGGAAATGGACAAAAATACAAAATATTTTCAAACGACGGTGAAAATAAGAACTTATAAACAAAAAGTAAACTCTTAAGTGTCATTAAGTAAATCAATTTATTACAACACTAAAGATATAAAAATCTAGGTTCCAACCTTTACGCACTATTAATTTTTCAGATAATGAAATCCAAATAATACCAACGATTGTCTCGGATAATGACAATAATGGTCTATTAATGCATCCAAGTCCTTAAAAATGTGATATTCGAGCTGTCACGCAATAAAACTCCGGGACCAGACGGGTATAATGTTGAATTCTATCAATATTACTGGCCAATTGTTGGAAATTCTGTAATTCAAGCTATACAGACGTTCTTTCACTCGGGAAAAATGTTAAGAGACTGTGTACAATCCTTTCTTGCCCTAATACAAAAATTGATAACCCTATTTCTATCAACTATTATCGATCTATAAGCCTATGTTCTACGATATATAAGGCAATCACTAAAATTATGGCTAACCGTCTCCAAAACCTTCTACCAAAACTTATTCACCATTGTCAAGCCGCTTTTGTTCAAGACAGATCAATATTTGACAATATTTTAATCTTCCATGAAATTTTTCATTCCTTTCACCAAAAGAAGAAACGAAAAGGGGGATGGATGACGTTAAAACTTAACATGGAAAAAGCATATGATAAAGTTCAATGACCTTTAATTATTAAAATTTTAGCCTCATTTGGATTTCATAAACATTTGATAGACCTTGTAGTGGCTTGTATTACTTCAGCCTTCTTCTCCATTCTAGTTAATAATGAACCGGACCCTACATTCCAGTCGCCCATTCTAGTTAATAATGAATCGGATCCTACATTCCAGTCGAAGTGTGGTTTAAGACAAGGAGATCCGATTGCCCAATTTATATTCATATTAGTAAATCATTTTATATTATCTAATGGAAGTGATAGGACTATGATGGGAATAGCATTCTTGATAGGAAACCAAGAGAACTTACTAGGTATCATTTCCCTTTTCATAAGTGTGTACGTAGACATTGGTCAAAGAAGTGCTACATATAACATCAATTATGTAACAATTTAATTGCAGAACTCACTATCAAGAGTGAAGTGATTACGATTGAACGCCAATATGCTTTAAATCCAACTCATCCAGCTCAGGATAAAGATATGGCTTTTGAAAAATTCAGTGAAGAGTCAACACATAACATGGACTTGAGAAATTTCCAAGCCTAAACCCTAAATTTGATGCATGCACTACTTTGAAAGGTTGCAATGGGATGATGAAGATGGAGAGAAAGATGGAGAATTAGGGCTTACGAAGATACCTTGATGAAGATGGAGACGAGACGAAGACGAAGATAAGGACGAAGACCAATTGACAAGGACGAAGACGATCGAGATGCAAGGAAGAAGACGAAGAAGCTTCTCTGCTACGGGATGTGGACCTGTGGTGGGGAGAGTTGAAGAAAGAGAAAAGCAATGAAGATACAGGTTTTCAAAAGGCAAAATAGAATCTCACAAAATCTAAAAAGGTGGGGTTTTAATAAAACACATCCATCCTAAAATAATACACATTTCCTAAATATTCATTCTAATCTCTATATAATTACTAAAGCAAAACGCTATACTCATCAACAAGTTATGTCACCTCATCTACTCATCAATTAGCTATGCCACGTCATCGTTATTTTTTTCCAAAAATGAAAAATTATTTAATATACATGATTAAAGATAATTAACCTCATTCTAATGATATCATTTCCTTATTTGAACACAAATCAATTATAATATATATACAAAGATCAATCTTATCTTATCTATATAAAAGTTGGCTGTTCATTGTCAAAATTGAATGAAATTGATACCAATTTAATGCATTACTCATTTCTTAATCACCTCCTATTGGACTTTTGGGCATGTATTTAAATATCTTTCTTATATCCCTATGTTATATTTATTTATAGTCTACTTGATTAAGTCACAAGTTAAATTAATGTGTGAGCTTCTCTTATGACAATGCAAACTTATTCTAATATTATGTTTTAAAACTACTTCAAACATAAATATAAGGAAATAAAAAATACTTATATTTACAAATATTAATAAATTTGATAACAACAACAACATATTAACAAATAATGTATAACTATATTAAATCACATACGAAAATCCGTAATTTTCTCGCGCGGAGCGCGAGGCCCGTATCTAGTATATATAAAAGTTGGCTGACCATTGAACGAATTGAATGAAATCGGTACCAAATAATGATTGACGAATAATTAATGTACTTGATATGGCCCACTTTCTAAGAATAAATGTTTTATAATGAAAGAAATCTATTAATGAGTTTTGTTTATGTCTTCGTTTGGGCCATGTTAATGGGCTTTAGCTTCAATTATAAGTTCTAACAAATCGCTCTTCTTGGTAGCTCTTTGTGAGAGTAAAGTTGGAACATCTTTCAACATCCACATCCAATTAAAAATGGGTGATCTCATAATTTGATATAAACAACGTGATTTTCTTCTCACAAGGATGTGAAAACTGCATGTAAGTTCACTTTTTTTAAAAGTAAAAAAAACGAGTGCGACTAGCATCACCTTTTTAAATATGTTTTAAAATATTCTCGTGACAAATTATATTCTCTTAGTAAGAACTTATGTTATTAGGTCACTTTTGTTGATGAAAATAATCAAGGAGTCTTGAGATTAAGTAAAATCTCATCTTATTTTATATATATAAAAGCTAATAAAAAATACTTATAATTACAATATTAAAAAAATTGATACCACTAACAAATATATCTAAAAATAATGCATAACAATATTAATTACAGATAAAAATCTGTAATTTCCTCGCGCGGAGCGCGAGACAACTAACAACGATCGTTGTTAGTTGTCTTCCGCATTTCTTCTTTCGTTGTTGCTATGGAGAATGGTTCAGGGAATGGTGGTGTATCTGGAGCAAGAACGGAGAATCTGGTTGGCTGCGATCCTATGGCGTTGTCCAACTCTGATCATCCAGGGGCGCAATTAACTCAATTTCGTCTGGATGGTCTCAATTTCTTCACCTGGAGTCAGGGTGTTCTTTTGGCGCTTGGCGCTAAATTGAAATTAGGGTTCAGCGATGGAACCTACAAGAAACCTACAATTGGAACGCAGGACTGTGAGAGGTGGATTCTCACAGATTATATGGTAAGATGTTGGTTGATCAATTCGATGGAAAAGAATATCTCTAACACTTTCATGTATGTGGAATCTGCGAAACACTTATGGGATGAGCTAAGTGAAAGGTTTGGTCAAACCAATGGGCCATTGTTGTATCAATTACAGAGAAGATTGTGTTCAATTGAACAAGGGAATTCCACGGTTGGGGAATATTATGGCAAGATCAAAGAACTCTGGGATGAGATTCAAAATCTTGATGGTACTCCAGTCTGTGAGTGTGGAGGAGTGCAAAGTGCTTGTAGCTGTAATTTGATTGAAAAGATTCTTGAAAAGGAATCTAGGAGCAAGCTGTTGCAGTTCTTGATGGGCTTGAATCCTGATTTTGATGGTGTTAGGAGTAATCTCTTGTCTCAAGAGAAGCTGCCTACAGTTAACAGGGCTTTTTACCTAGTGCAACAGGTGGAAAGACAGAAGATTGTGTCAGGTTCTTTGCAAGTTCCCGGTGAAAGCAATTCTATTGCTATGTATGCAAATAGGCCATCTTATGATCAGAGAAATAGGAATCAAGATGGTAAGCAATATGATCCAAGAAAAGGCAGAGTTGAAAGGAAGTGTGATCACTGTGGTAAGAAAGGTCACATCAGGGAAACTTTTTATCAATTGGTTGGATTTCCTGAGAAGAATAAGAATTCCAACTGGAGAGGTAGAACAGCTGCTAATGCTGAGATCAATGCAGAGGAAGAGAGTCCTCTTGGAGGTCTAGACAAGCCAGATGCTGCCATGGTTGATGCAGTGTGCAGAGAAGTTATGAGAGCATTCAAGGGGATGGAATTTTCGAGTGTCTCTAATGCAGTGTCACAAGTTGAGGCTCCAAGGGAAAAGGATGGCTCTAACCTAGCTTCCACTTCTGGTTCTGGTGTGGATTTCTCAGGTAATCCTACTTATTCTCATGCCTTGTCAGTTTCTAGCTCAGATTACACTACTTGGATAGTAGATACAGGAGCAACAGATCATATGGTGTTTGATGAGAGTATTTTGATTGATAAAAGGAAGCTGATTAAGCCTATCAGAGTTGCATTGCCAGATGATAGTATTTTGAATGTGGATATAGTAGGGTCTGTGCAGGTTAACAAGGACTTAAGAGTGGATAATGTCTTGTTAATAACTAGATTCAGGAAGAATTTGTTATATGTCACAAAGTTATTAGATGAAAATGGTTTACAAGCCTTCTTGAAACCTGATAGATGTTTCTTTTAGGACCCTACCACTAAAAGGACAGTGGCAGTTGGATTGAGAGCTGGAGGGCTGTATGTCATGCAATCTCCAAGGCAGGCTCAGGATGTTTTTTGCAGTATTGATAAGACTGTTTCTAATGCTTGTAATAAAGAGAATTTAGCTTAATTCAGTACTACAATTCAATTGTGACAGTTACCTTGGTCTAAGATGTATGCACAGGCTGAATTGAATTGTGACAGTTGTATTTTGGCTAAGCAATCTAAAGATCCTTTTCCTAAAAGTCTTTCTTTAGCTAAATTTGCTTTTGACTTAATACACTTAGATATCTGGGGTCCCTATAAGGTTTCAACTATGAATGGGGCATCTTATTTTTTGACAATCTTAGATGACGGTTTACATGGATATACTTGCTTAAGCATAAGAGTGAGGTAGTCACAGTCATTCCTTCCTTTTTGGCTTATGTCAAGACTCAGTTTGGAAAAGTAGTCAAGAAGATTAGAAGTGACAATGGAGCTGAGTTTATGCAGATTAAGTGCCAGAGTTTATTTGTGTCATTGGGAATTCTTCATCAAACCAGTGTCCCAAGGAATCCTCAGCAGAATGGTAGAGTAGAAAGAAAGCACATGCATATTATTGAGACAGCTCGAGCAATGAGATTACATGCTAATCTTCCTATCAAGTTTTGGGGAGAGTGTGTATTGGCAGCAGTCAGAGTGATCAATTTGCTTCCAAGTGCAGTTTTACAGTGGAAAGTGCCTATGAACTTTTGTTTGACAAGCCAACATATTATGATGAGTTGAGAGTATTAGGTTGTCTATGCTTTGGTAAACCTTATATCTCTCAAAAGGATAAATTTGGTGCTTAGTTTAAGAAGATGTGTGTTCATAGGATATTCTATGACTCAGAAAGGATACAAACTATATGATTTGGAAAATCATAAAGTTTTTGTGTCCAGAGATGTTTGTTTCAAAGAGCAAATATTCCCTTTCATTGAATCTGTCCAAGATAAAGGAGAAGCTATTGTCAAAGATGATAGTCTACCTTTAGTTAACCCAGCTGCACCAGTTGATAGCAATTTGATAAATGTTTCAGTATCTGATAACAACACAGAGAATGCAAATTCCCAGCAAGAAATAGTTGTCTACTCTGAGCAACCACAAACTACTTCAGAAGAGGCCAATCCTAGAAGATCTAGCAGGGTAAGAGTTCCTTCTACTAGGTTGCAAGGATATAGTTGTACTGCAGAAAGTCTCCTAGACTTGTCTAATTACTCTTCTGAGTATATTGCATCATTCTATAATGTTTGTAAAATGGTAGAGCCATCTACTTACAAACAAGCACAAGGTATAGAATGCTGGGAAAAGGCTATGAAAGCAGAGTTAGATGCATTAGAGTCTAATCAGACCTGGATATTAACTCCTTTTCCACCAGGAAAAGCAGCTATTGGCTCAAAATGGGTGTTTAAGGTAAAATACAAGCAAGATGGGTCAGTAGAGAGGCATAAGGCTCGATTGGTAGCAAAGGGGTACACACAGGTTGAAGGGAAAGACTATACCTACACTTTCTCACCAGTTGCCAAGCTTGCCACAGTCAGAATTCTTTTGGCTTTATCAACAGTGAAGAGATGGAATATCCATCAACTAGATGTAAATAATGCATTTTTGCATGGTTTTTTAGATGAAGAGATCTATATGCAACCTCCTCAAGGATACAGTAAGGCCAGAGTAGGTGAAGTTTGCAAGCTACAACGGTCCTTATATGGACTCAAACAAGCTTCTAGGCAATGGAATAAGGAGCTAACTGCCTATTTGCTCAGCTTAGGATACATGAGATCAATGCATGATTATTCTTTGTTTATAAGAAACAAATATGGTCTCATGGCTATAGCACTGGTGTATGTGGATGATTTGTTATTGACACGCAATGATGATAAGGTGATTATGCAGACTAAAGAAGGATTGCACCAGAAATTCACAATAAAAGATCTAGGGTCAGTGAGATTTTTTCTGGGGATTGAAGTTGCTAGATCAGCCAAAGGCACTATTCTGAGTCAAAGGAAGTATATTTTAAATATACTAAAGGATACTAATATGACAGATTGTAAACATGCTATCTTTCCATTACAAAGAGGGCTGAATTTGTCCACTGATGAAGTGGTGATACTGAAAGATCCAGAGACTTATAGAAGGTTAGTTGGACGCCTACTCTACTTGAACATTACTAGGCCAGATGTTTCTTATGCTGTACAACATCTGAGTCAGTTTGTGAGTTCTCCTAGGCAGCCACATTTGCAAGCTGCATATCATGTGATCAGATATTTGAAGAATACTTTGAATTGGGGATTATTCTACTCTGTTGACAGTGACACCAATTTGATTTGCTATAGTGATGCAGATTGGGCAAACTGTAAGTTCACAGCTCGATCTCTTACAACATATTGTGCTTTCTTAGGGAAGAATTTAGTATCATGGAAGACTAAGAAGCAAACTACAGTGGCTAAATCTAGTGTTGAATCTGAGTATAGAAGTATGTCTGCTTGTGCTAGTGAGGTGGTCTGGTTGAATGTTGTGCTAAATGATCTAGGCCTCTCTGTCCCTCTACCTATTACTATGTTTTGTGACAACAAAGCTGCAGAGCACATAGCTGCTAACCCAGTCTTCCACGAAAGAACAAAACATTTGACAATAGATTGTCATTATGTTAGAGAGAAAGTTTATGATGGTTTCATTGCTACTACACATGTCAGCTCCCAGAATCAATTAGCTGACATACTTACCAAGCCTCTTGGTGAGGATCAACACAACACACTCTCTTTCAAGCTAAGATTAGTTGAAATTTCACCGAATCCAGCTTGAGGGGGGGATATGGAAGTGTAGTTAGTTAAGTTAGCTTATGTAAATGAACCGGTGTCCTATAAACCGGGTTCAGTATATTTCCCTATTTAAGCTAACCAAACCATTGTAGAGATTACGTTTTCTGAAATAACAGAAACACTCTCTTGTTCTTCTCCTTCACAAGCTCCTTTCATGGAGTCTTTCTTACTCGATTAATTCCCTTCACAGTCTGTACGCGCTCGTTGATGGCAGCTCAACGCCTCCACCGGGGTTCCTCGCAACCGGAGCCCCAGACCCGGCGTTTCTCGACTGGCAATCCCGTGACCAGCTCGTCATGGCCATCTTGACGAGCTCGTTGACAGAGGCTGTTCTAGCACAAGCGCTCGACTGCACGAGCTCACGGGCCATCTTGTCCAACCTATTGGACCTCTTCTCAGCTTGATCCAGTGCTCAAATCGTCCATACAAGGTTGTAGTTGGCTTCGCTGAAAAAAGGAGCAGAGATGGTGATAGAGTTCTACAACCGGGCCAAGAACCTCAGCCAGATGCTCGCCGCCGCCGGTCAGATGATCTCCGACCTCGAGTTCACCACATATGTACTCGTCGGCCTCGACTCGGGTTACGACTCCGTCGTGATAGCACTCTCCACGCAACCAATTCTGATGACCCCCACCCAAGTGCTTTCACATCTCCTAGTCCACGAGTCACGTCTTGCTCACCAAACTCAGTCGCTCACCTCCAGCATTTCCGTCATCAACACCGAGGCTAACTTCTCGGCTCACTGAGGTCGACCCAGTCACAGAGGAAACAAGAGCTTCGGGAGAGGTCGCAGCAGTTCGAACCGTGGACGGGGACCACCGACCACCTTCACCGGCGCACCAGACTCGAGACCGATCTGCCAACTGTGCTCCAAGCCGGGTCACTCAGCCTTGATGTGCTGGCACCGGCTCGATCAGTCGCTCCAAGCACCTCCCCCGTCCGGATTCCAAGCTCAGGCACATTACACTCATGCCTCCAACACTTGGTTTCCTGACACTGCAGCCACCAATCACTACACCCCGGATTTCGCAAACCTAAGTCTAGACAGCTATCACTATGAAGGCACTGATTCGATTTCTTTCGGCGATGGATCCCAAGTTCCCATTCAAAACCAAGGAACCGACTCCTTCCAAACACAAAACCGTATTTTTAAACTCTCTCATCTTTTACATACTCCTCTCATTACTAAAAATCTTTTATCTGTTCATCGTTTTTGCCTTGATAATATGGTGTATTTTGAATTTCACTCTTCCTTCTTTGTTGTCAAGGATTCTCAGACCAAGCAGGTCCTTCTTTAAGGTCCCGCTACGGATGGCATCTACGAATTTTCAGCGGCTCAGTCACCCATCTCTCCATCGCCGCAAGTCCACTCCACAAGCTTGTCTTAATCGGCTCTTTGGCATCTTCGTTTGGGTCATCGTTCAGATAGAGTAGCTTCGCTTTGCTTGCCCCCTAGTAGCAATCCTAAAAATGGCTCGTTTAGCCCCACTCAGTGTCAGGCTTGTTCTTGGGCTAAAACTCATGCCTTGCCCCATCCACCTAGTCCATCCCGCTCACCTAGTCCATTTTATCTATTGTTTATGGATGTATGGGGCCCAGCCCATGACACTTCAAATAAAGGAAACACTTATTACTTAGCTATTGTGGAGGACTTTTCCAAGTTTTTATGGCTTTTTCCATTCAACACTAAAAACCTTGTCACTAATATCGTCACCACATTCCTCAACTTTGCCACAAAATTCTTCAAGACACGAATTTCCTACATTCAAACGGATGGGGGAATGGAGTTCAAACCACTCAAATCCATTTTTCAAAGCATGGGTATTGCTCACCGTATCACTTGTCCACACTCTCATCAACAAAATGGAAGCATTGAGACACGACATCGTCGTATTGTGGACACCGGGCTCACTCTCCTCAAACAAGCATCCTTGCCTCTCAAGTTTTGGGATTATGCCTTTGAAGCCGCCACCTACATTATCAATCGCCTTCCCACACCCATCCTCCACAACAAAATCCCGTATGACCTACTTTTTCATCAAACCCCGGACTACAAATTCCTCAAAGTTTTTGGGTGTCTATGCTTCCCGAATCTTCGCCCCTATCGCTCCCATAAATTGTCCTTCCGCTCCACTCCAACCCTCTTCCTTGGGTATGCAAGCAACTATCGGGGATACATTTGCTATGATTGGGTCAACAAGCGCACTTACATCTCTCGGGATGTCAACTTCCATGAAACAACCTTCCCTTACAACTCACCTTCTCCTCATACACCTCCCATTACACCTCCACTTGCTCCACTACCAAGCCTCCCCAATCTCATTCCAACCCTCTCGGCACAACCCATCTCCTTCATTCCACATCACTCCAGCTCCTCAGAAGAGGCCCAGCCCACTTCGTCTACAGAAGCCCAGCCCGTCAGCCCAGTGGAGTCTTCATCTGCCAGCCCTTCTCCAACCCAGTCCGCTATATCTCCTCAGTCCAGTTCACAAATCAAAGCACCACACCTCAGCCCACAAAATGTCCCTCCCGCTACTGAGACCGAGCCACGCCACCCAATGCAAACCCGCTCCCGCTCAAATATTTCCCGGCCGGTTCAACGCATGGATGAGACTATTCTGTGGCCTTTATGCAACACCACCACCACCGTTCCGGACGAACCTACATCATTTACCGAGGCAAATAAATTCCCGGAGTGACGTCAAACAATTACCTCGGAATTTCAAGCGCTCCTCTCAACCAATACTTGGACGCTTGTACCACCAACCGCCTCCTCAAATGTCTTGGGTGTTCGATGGATTTTTAAGACAAAGAGGCATGCTAATGGTACCATTGAGCGTCGTAAGGCTCGTCTAGTTGCCAAGGGATACAATCAAGTACATGGGATAGATTATGGTGAGACCTTTAGTCCCGTTGCCAAGCCTTCCACCATCTGTCTCCTTCTCTCACTTGCGGCGATGCATCGATGGACGACTCGACAATTGGATATTCAAAATGCCTTCCTTCACGGGTCCTTGACGGAGGACATGTACATCATCCAACCCCCAGGTTTCACCCACAAAACTCTACCATCTCATATTTGCAAACTCAATCGCTCTCTTTATGGTCTCAAACAAGCACCTCGTGCTTGGTTTTCTCGCCTTAGAGATTCTCTCATCACCATGGGTTTCTCCTCCTCCAAAGTCGATTCCTCTCTTTTTATCTATCGTCAAGGATCGAATCTTGTCTTTGTCTTGGTATATGTTGATGATTTACTTGTCTTATCTAACAATAGTGATTTTGCTAATGCCTTTGTCAAGCAATTGTCTTTACAGTTTCCGGTCAAGGATCTCGGAGAGCTCTACTACTTCCTTGGTATTGAAGTCCGACGTTTAAATGAGGGCATATTCCTTTGCCAATCCAAATACATCAAGGACTTGATCGCTCGAGCCAATATGACCGCATCCAAAGTCTTTCGGACATCAATGGCCACCAACTTTATGGTTGATCAAGACATTGTCTCCCCTCCGTTTCCCGACTCCACGTTCTATAGGAGCATTGTGGGGGGTCTCCAATACTTGGCTTTCTCTCGACCGGACATCACTTATTCCGTCAACCGACTTTGTCAAGCCATGCACTCTCCAATTGAACTTCATTGGCAAGGCGTGAAACGAGTACTCCGCTACCTCAACTCCACCATTGATCTTCAATTTCGCCTTTCCTCCAAGCTAAGTCACTCTCTTTCGGCTTTCTCGGATGCAAATTGGAGTAGCAACAAAGATGGTAGCCGGCCTGCTAGTGCTTATTGTATCTATTTTGGAGATAGTCTCATATCTTGGCAATCGAAGAAGCAATCCTCCGTCTCCCGGTCCACAACCGAATCCGAGTATTGCGCCATTGCCTTGGCCACATGTGAGACCATTTGGCTTCAAAGCCTTATTCATGAGCTCGGCATTCCTTTACATAGTCCTCCTACCTTGTGGTGTGACAATCTCGGCGCTACCTACCTTACCGTCAACCCGGTTCTTCACCACCGCATCAAACATCTCAACATGGACTATCATTTTGTTCGTGAGTGGGTTTCAAAACAAGACACTTCAAGTTGCCTTCATCTCCACCAAGGATCAAAAGGCCGACATTCTTACCAAGCTATTGCCTACGGCTTCCTTTTTGTCATTCCGATCCCACTTAGGTCTTCGACCTCTTCGGATCGAGAGGGATAGAAACAATAGGGTTATTTATGTAATTAGATACCTTACAAGTATTCTAGAATAGTCCTACACTCCCTATATAAAGTGTAATTTTCTCATCAATGAAATCAATGAAGTCATACTTTATTCACGGAGAAAAATCCCGGACCCGGTTTTTTATAACTGGCACCCACTTTGGGCGCATCCCGGTTCAGTTTTGGGCGCATCCTGGGTGCGCCCAACTTAAACCGGAATTTTGAAAATTTTGACGGCAAAAAAAAAAAAAACTGACCTGGGTTTTTTGGGCGCATTACGGATGCGCCCAAAACGGGTGCGGGTTATAATTTTTCGGGTGCGGGGTTAAACGCCCTTTATTCATCTACCCATTGGTGCCTTTAATTTCTCATCATATCTTAAATCGTAGAGTAATATTGTTGTTGTATATGCTACACATGCCCATCACTTTCCCACTTCTGAATTGTGCGTCAGCCGACTCATCCCGGTTTCATTTAAAACAATTTTTGTAGGAATAAAAGAAGAGAGATTGCAAAGTTGAGACAACTAAACATAGTGCATCAACTGGGTTATAAAATTCTGTGCTGCACATGTGTATATACGAATACACATCATATAAGAATCAATAAGATAAATTTATATACATTCATTACTTAATTTTTGTTTTGGATAACATGTAAACACTCTCTACATGATCCCATTCAACATTAATTATCAAGTCCTTAACTAATTAATATACTAGGCTTCTTCTGCAAATTCTCTGCATATGCTCTTCTACAATCATTTCCAGGAAGATCCTTGAATTAAGGTTTTCTTCCAGCAAAGTTCAGTATGGATATTGCATATATAACCACGTATTATTAGTTAATCACTACTCACTAGTGATAAAAACATTCTCATATGTCAAATCTTGTAATTAATAAATCATCTAAAGATCTTTTGCTAGTATAGATCATGTAATTATCAGATTGTTGGGATGCCATTTTGGGCTCTATACATTTTCAATTGCTCACACACATAACATTATACCCATACATTACCAATTCAGACCAGCTTGTCTTAATGATGATGATTTGCATTTTATGATATGAAACTTACAAAAACAATAGACATAACAAATTCTTGGAATTTTGAGGATGAACAATTTTTATACAGCAATAACAAATTAAGAAAAAACAAGAAAATGAAGCACATATGTATATTAACTACACTGAATCTCGGTTAATTTTTTTATTCAAAAAGAAAAGGTGAAGTTTCAAAATGATGATTCAAAGAAAATTCAATTATAATTGTGGTGTTCAGGCCAAGGCCAAAGCCCAGATTGATCATAAATGGCAGAATACATGTTGTTGAAGCCATCTTCCCTAACAGTGTGATCAAATCTCGGGCCATGGACATCAGCCCTCGTCCTGTTCATGCTGTATAAAGAAGACGAAGATGGTGGTGGTGCTTGTATGAAGAATGCTCTGTTACTTTTTGAGATGTCTAATTTGATATCTGAGCTGCTCTCACTTCTGTTACTACAGGAGTCTTCATCTGTCTCTTTGTTCAGGTTGATTTGTTCTGTTTTTTCTCTGCCTTTGAATGTTGATATCTGCATCCAAATTTCATAAATAATCTATTGTGATCTATCCTTGTTATAAGAAAGATTTCACAAATAATCAAGCAAGAAGCTATTTCAGAATCTTGAACATGTGTTTTTTACTCTTCACATTAAAGATATTTTTCCTAATCTATGTCTTTAGGAATCTTGATTTAATATATTTAGAAATCTGTTTAAAACATAAAAAACTAAACTCAACCTTAAAATTTGAAAAACTAAATTAGTTTTAGCTCTCAAGTGAATCAAAATAATCTCAACCTCAAACCCATGAATTTGGTTTATTTTAGTAACAAGATGGCAAATAATAGGAGTTCATGTACGAAAAAAACCATTTAGCACAAGCAATTAAGAAAAAAATCCTCACCCAACTAAGCGAAATTTCAACCAAAAACGTCATATAAAAACTGTAAATTTGACGAAAAATATCATCGGTTCGTCAATTTTCCTTTCATGGTCTGACATAGAATACGAATTTAAATGAGAAACTAAAATCCTAAAATGGAAGCTCTCATCTCATTCTTCTAGAACTAGAAGAGAAAAAAACAATTACTAGAAAAGCAAAGAATAGTATTATTGTTGTTTTAATTACCTCAGATTGGAGTTTGTGATTCTGATTAAGAAGTGAATCATTATCAGTCTTGATTGCTTCAAATTGTCTCTTGAGGATCACATAATCTTTTTCAAGCTGCTTGATCTTCCATCTTGCTCTCCTATTCTGAAACCAAATTGCAACCTGTCTTGGCTGCAAACCAAGTGCTTTAGCAAGCTGCAATTTCCTCTCAGGCTCAATCTTGTTTCCAACCTCAAAGCTCTTCTCAAGTGTCTTAACTTGCTCCATACTCAACCTTCTCTTCTTCTCCCCTAATTGTAATCCATCATCTGATACATTGTCTTCTTCTTCCTCTTGGAAAACCTCTATCCCTGAAAATGGCATTGATCTCTTCCCAACCATTGGTGCAATCCCTGATATTTCTAAACAAAATAAACAAATAAGTGATCGTTTGGTTGGATATAAGAATTGGCAGATAGAGATAGAAAGATTAATACCAGGGAAATCCTGTGGAGTTTGATGGCCATTGTCATTTGGAAGTTGTAGCATAAAACTTGCAGGGAAAAAATCCATCAAACCACCACAATTACTCATGATGATCACTCAATTACTTGCATAAAAAACTAATCTACTTTGATCTAATTTCCATGCTTAATTTGAGAGAGTTTATTTTTATAGACAGAAGAGCTTTTTTGTTTTCTTCTACCTCAAGAATGGAAATGAGTTGTAGAACATTGTTTTCTCTCCTTTCTAATGGGATACAGTTTTATATATATGGTGGAAATTTATACACTTTGATATATTCAATGTTCCATGATTTTGCAATTTCCTCTCTTCTTCATCTTCAAAAATAGTATATAGTATACAAACAAAGTACATAAATTCCTTGCAAGCATATACAGTTGTCGATGGGTTGAAGTCTTCTTAGGAAATGTTAAGAAATGGGAATTGGCAGGAATATGGAACCCATAGTGTGAAAGAAAGAGGAAGCTAAGATGGGGAATTCAGTTATTTAATTTATGGTCTATATTAAAATAGAAGTGGCTGAGTTCAAGGACAAAAAGAAATTAAGAAATGGGACTCATAAATTATGTATCCCAGCTTAATTAAAGTATTTTTAAAGATGCATGGAAATGGGATTTCTCTATCTCTAAATTGAGTTTGAAAACAGGGAAAGATCATATTTTATGTTGGTTTCACTTGGACAAATTAAAACAAAGGGTTTACTTGTGAAAATGGTTCATGAATTGGCTACATACTGATGTCCTTTGTCATTGAAGAAGAAGAATCTGTGGAGTGGGATAAGGGGTCCTAAGGAGGGGCCAGAGCATGGTTCCTAACTCACCAATAAGCTTTAGAGCACATCTAAAATTTTAGATTAAACAAGACTTTAGTTTTTTTATTGTCAATTGTTTTTATGATGAAATCTCATTGGACATATAAACTAGCACAAATGTGTATTTATATGTTACACAATTACGCTCATGGTTTTGATATGGTATTAGAACAAGTTTTGGTCTGGGCTTGTTTCTTGGTTCATATAAGCGCGCATATCTTATGATGATGAAGTGATATTGGATATGTGTTGTGAACTAGCATGTGTGGTTTGTCGGCCTTACGACATGTTGTCAAGCATGGACTTGTCCAAATAGTTGTAGTTGATAAGACATGTCAAGTATACACAAATCTACAGGAAAAGTCTAGACTAGACAAGACCAAATATGAGGTTAGTGAGGATTCCTTCTCATCTTGTGTGGGATCGTAAAAGTTAATAATCTAAAGTGAACTCGATTTTTTGAAGTCCAGTTCCCTTGAAGCAGAATAATTGATAGAGCAGATTAACGACAAGTTATTTGCACCGGATTATGAACATTACCGCTCATATTATGGACATTAGCTTATTAGCTGTGAACACGAAAACTTCGTTTTTCTTACGCTAAGCCTTGTTCTCACCGGAACTTTCCTCTATGTTATGATCTACTATATTTCCACTCTATTTATTATCACTCGAGACGATCCGACTTGATTCTTGAATTGACATCTTCTAAAGCGTGGCTCTTGAGGCAAGGGAATCAATTGATATTTAGTCCACTAACCTCTAACTCCATTCATGAAAAGATACAGTTATGGGCACCCATTAAACATAAGAAAAAGAAAAACTTTTTTTGCTTGAAATTGAAAAAGAGAGCAAAGACAAAAGCAAGGCTAAGTGCAACCACATGATCATTATTAGTTGTAAGCTCAAAAACAAAGGGATACCTCATTGGATTAGAGTGGATGTCAAACCATGTTCTTCAGCACTAGGCGCGCTTATTGGTGCTGTCTTAATTTATTCTTAGTTTCATATATATTGTACTCCCTCTATCCCATTTTGTTTGTCCCGTTTCCTTTTCGGGCGTCCCCTTTTGATTGTCTCGTTTCCTTTTTTGGACATAGATTTCTTCCCCTAATACCCTTACTCATATTATTTTACTCCCTTATAATCTTATTCATTTATATTCCCAATAACACTTTATCAATCAAATCAACCATCTACATCATCTTCTTCATTACATTTCTACTCCATTAATTCATCCAACTAAGCTCAACTCCATTAAATTTCTTCAATATCTACCTAACCCATTTTATAATTAATCAAATTAACACCTAAACCCAAATTAACACCCACACACCCTAAACCCAATTACCGTAATCTAATCCCGATTACCCTAATCTAGCCCAAAAATACACAGCCCAACAATACCCAGCCCAACAATACCCAGCCCAAAACCCAAACCCTAATCTTCCCTCTGTAAATACCCTCTTCCCCCCCCCCGCCTCTCTCCCTCATTCTCATTCTCACAGCCTCTCATTCTCACAGCCTCTCCCTCACTCTCGCTCACTCTCGCCATGTCTGAATCCTCACTCAGTCGCCCCTCCCAGAGCTTCACCAGAAGCGATTCTCCTCCCTCCTATGAGCGGGGAGTCGAACCACCTTCTGAACCTGAGCCTTCCAGCACCCCGTCGTTGATGCGGGAGTCCTCGCCGACGGAGGAGGAGGAGGAGTCGGCTGTGAAAGAGGATTCTGGCGACCAATCGTTCTCCGTCCCTCTCCCTGGTGGTTGCAATCTGTCTCCTCCTTGCAAAAAGGGTCCCCGATGCGATGGGAATCATTCTTTCAGCCTTAGTCTCCCAGAGATGACACCTACTGATGTCTTAGGCTCTTACCCGGAGAGGCAGTCGGTGGAGATGCAATGGTCGCCGGAACTCTCAGAGAATGAAGCCACCTCTCGGCCTCGGGAGGTGATCGTGATCCCCGACACACCTACTCCTGAGTTGAGGGTTCCCGACGTCGCCACACCTGAGCCCATGGACGCTGATTCGGAGTTGCTGCCGGCGGATCTTGACGAGCCTCTGTCCCCTGAGCTTATTGTCATCTCTGACAGCCCCTCTCGATCTAGCTAAGTCCCCTCTTGTTCATATCCCCTCTGTTCTGTAATTTGGACTCTATTTTGGTATTTCTGGACCTTTCTTCCTCCTTCCCTCTTTCTGTTGTTCCCGGATATTGTTGGACTCTGTTTTGGATGTTTGTTTGTGGATATTGTTGGATTCTGTTGGTTTTTGTGGATTATGTGGTTTTGGTATTGGTTTGTGGATTATCTGCTCTATTTTTTGCAGATTATCTGCTCTGTTTTGGGAGGTCTATTTTTTGCAGAATGTAGTGCATACAGGTTGTTATGGTCTTCACATGCTCTGTGAGGCACTCTTTTGGTGATGGTCTCTGTGCTCTTTGAGGCACTCTTTTGATGCTCTGTTTTTTGGGGTGTTTGCTATGTTGGATAAAAAACATATACCATGAAAAACTGTCTTAATGTGCTATAGGAACTCTTTTGCATATTTCTGATTTCAGTGTGATATTTTAAGTTGTGATTAGCAGTGTATCTGTGAGGGTTTGATGGTAACTGAGATATTGTTCAATATCTGTGATGAAATTGTAATGTGAGATGCATTTCTAAGATCACAAACTTAATTTGCCATTGGATCATTAATTTGCAATTAAGTAGATGCCTATCTGGTATGTTTTGATCAGTTATTTTTTTGGTATTTGATCGATGATGAATCCTTATATCTGAGATGATAATCCTCTGATTTTTCCAACTTAAATGTGCTATAAGCCACCAGTTACTTGTAACTGAATTGCTAGGCTTATCTGGTATTATGAGTTGGCATAAATTGGGTTTGATTCTATGATGATTGGAGACAACTGAGATCCAAAAACTTATATTCCTGCATAGCATTCATTTTCAAATACTAGCATACAAAAGAGTTTCTTAAGTTCACAAGACTGCCTAGTGATGTGAAGTTTAGAAACTTATCTTAACTGTTGTGTCCCCTTCAGTTTGCTTCTTCTGATTCTTGTGGGTCTTGAGTTTCTGTTGGTTCTTGGTCATTCTCTGAGGCTCCTTGAGTATCTTGATTCTCTGTTGGATCTTCTTGAGTTTCTGTTGGCAAGCTACTTTGTCCCCTTTCATAGACAATATTCCATGCTTCTTGCACAGCCCACTCTGGTGCTTTAATTACTGATGGTAGCATACCTTGTGATCTCATCCTTCTCTTGTTAGCATGTGGTAGGTCATAGCCATTGCCTCCTTTTGATTTCAGAATTTCATTCATGACAAACTGCATTGTATGCCATACATCACTGAGTGTAATAGGATCCAACTCATAGAAAGCTTCCATAACTGCAATGAGCATGTCATCTACAGTTTTTGGCATTTTCTTGTGCATTAATGACTGAATACTCCTAAAGAAACCAAGATCTAGAATATTAACATCTGGACTGTTTGCTGGCTGCTGTATGAGTATAAATGTGAAATCTTCTTGTTCATATACCTCTTGCCACTCAGGATCATCTTGAGTTATATGAGGCCTTGCATTATCTTGCTGAATAAATATGGTTTTATGATTTCCATCATCTGGCCACTTTTCCTTGATTGCTGGAATAATTTGATTGATGAGCATATTTCTTGTCTCCTTTTTGGTGATTCTTTCCACCAGTTTGGTGATCATTGTCCCCTTTGCTCTGTTTTTTGATTTTCTCTTTGCTGACTCTTCATATGTGAATGGAAATATTCCTATTTTCCCATCAAATGTGCAATGTCCCTCTGAGTTCCACCTTGGTCTTGCAACTGCTGCTGTAAACATTACCTTTGGAATGAATTTTGATGAACTAGCTGATCTGTATTGACCTTTCTCATTTCTGGCTATGTAGTACTTCTGTGTTTTCCTTGTTTGATAGAACCACTTCTCATCTATGTGGACGAAATCATACATAGGAAAATACTCCTTCTTGCTGTCTGCTGTGTCCCCTTGAAGTAGGCTTAGAACCCATTTCAGCCTTGTGATCTTGTGTATTTCTGACAGTCCTGGATGCAGGGCATTTGAATGTGGCTTCATGTCCCCTTTTTTAATCATTCTATGACATGCTGATTTGGATATGGATAGAGAACTTGCTAAGTCTCTAACACAAGTCCTATTCCCCATGCTTATTGCCTTGACTACCTCTGGTTCTACTTGAACTCTTTTTCTGCCACATTGGTGAAATCTTGTACTCAGGTTAGGGACTTCATGTTCCTCTGTCTGCTTAGCTTTATTCCATAATCTGCTTATTGTCTTACGTGTTGTGTTGAAATATTGTGCAGCTTCATTGATGGCACCTTTTGGTAGCTTCCCCTCTGATGTCCTCTCCAGAAGATAACTCAGTATTACCCATTTCTGATCCTTGCTGAGCCTGCGTGTGGATGTCTGATGATGTCCTGATGCCTCTGCTGTTGCCTCTGGTTCTGGATGGTGATGCTCAGGTGAGAAGTTAAGGTCAAATGGTAGATCATTGTCTCCACTTGTTTCTCTGTCTTGTGACCATTCTCCCTCCATTTCTTCTCTGACGTCATCATCATCTGGAGCTTCATTTAAATCAAAAGCTGAGGACATTCCCACCAGGCAATGATGCAGAAATTACTGTAAATTGAATGCTCTGTTTTTACTTAAGCACTTTGCTTTTTACGGAGTACTTGTAATGGTGAAAATGTAAACTAAGTGGGTAGATGGAGACTGTACAGGAATAAAAGCATTTCACTGTAAGGGTATTATGGGTACTGAAAAATGGTGATCTGTGTGCTCAAAATGGAGCATTCTGATTGGTTGTAAAAAATTCCAGTTTTGTTCTTATTGGTTCTTAATAAAAAATTAATTTTTTCTCTCTCCTGCTTTTATACCTCTGCTGTACTTTTTTTTACCCTTAATTCTTGTGCAAATGCTCATTTGGGACATTTAAAACGGGACAGAGGGAGTATCATTTTTCCTCAATAATTATAATACTATTGTCTCTATAATAAGATTAATGTGAGTATAATTTTTATTGTCAAACATACGAATTGGAGATTCACATGCACATTTTCTCACATTGAGATGCACAATACAGATATAAATACATTCACATTCACAGATGTGTGTATGTCTTTGATAATATATGAAAAATACATGCACACGCAGACATGTGCATGTGAATATGAAAGAATGTTCATTCGTACCTGATCCAACTCCTAATTATAATACTTCTTTCTTTACAAAAAATGATTTTTTTAATTGAAAATGTGGTATGAAATATATTATTAGTAGTTTCAAATATGATTGAAAAAATAAATGGATATAAGTTTTGTAGAGTAGATGTTCCCCTCCACATGGTTTCCTTAGCTTGTCTTTCATTGATCCCCATGTGCATTCTTAAGATAAATATTTGTCAACAACCTTTTATTAGAAAATCCTCCTTGTTTATTTTTATATGCATAACATAATACTTTTTAGAACATTTTCTTAGGAGTAATTGTATAACCAAAAGCTTCGGAAAGGGGTTGCAAGAAAATTATTTCATTGATCATTAGGACAGTACCAATTCATTCAAATTAGAGACGATACGAGATTAATATTCTTTAGGTCTTGATCTTCTAATTTGATCGGTCATAGTCATCGTACGTCCAAATACTATTTAGCAAATCCTGTTCTTAGACCAACGTCTCTATATAAATCTTCAGCAAGAATGAACTTGCTTAATGTCAAACCACTAAGATCAACTAAAGGTTGGTTATAGTAGATTAATTGGATAACCTGATCGCTTTACACACCGGAAGTACAAGTGACTATCCGAGCTGCATTGTTTTGGGACAATTGATAACCTAAATAAAACACTAAATTCTTGTATAGAAGAAGAAAAGTGAGATCGATTGAAGATATCTACCTAACTACAATATAAGGGAGAAACGATGCCTTTACAAAAGATTGTGCCACCTCAGTGTCATGTCACCATTTTTTAGAAAAATAAATAAATAATTAATTAAATTTGTAAATAAAAAACTCATTTTTCCACCATCTTCTACCTGATCTATGCAAATCAAGTCATAAATTCAAAAGCGTTAGTGATTTATTTTGTAATGGGTTTATCCATTAGTTTCTTATTTCAGTATGGTTATCATATGCCCTAGGTTAGAAACAACGGAGGACCCCCTTGAGGCTCAGTAGGGGATATAGCCCCCACGAAAAAAATTCCCGAAAAAAAATTTAGTGTAAAAATTAGCGTTTTATTAAATATAGCCCCTCCTAAAAAGTGATATATCTCTATTAATTTTAATCAATGTATAATTTAGCCCCTCTTGAGGTAAATTCTTGCGTACGCCAGTGGTTAGAAAAATCGATCATTGAACGCAAAAGTTCAAACTTCATACTCTATGATGTACAACGATTATGTTTATAATATTATTTTGTTGGTAGCCTGATCATTAGTTTATGCTTAGATAAGACTATTTAATTGAGTTTTGGTTAACTATATGATAGGTTGATGTATATTTTATATTGGATGTTGACCATTCAGTGTTTTTCACTCTATTTTTACATACATATATTTTACAATGAAAACATATATTAACAATTTTTATTATTATGTATCTTTCACAAATATAGCTATAATTTATTTATTATTTTTATAATGTTTGTATAAAAATTATAAGCATTCTATAAATATTAATATAGATCTATAATCCCGTGATATTCACGGGACCTACACTAGTTGGCTATTCAAACTTGATGCGTGACATTTAGTGGCATGATTGATAGTAGGGTTGTACATTTCCGGACCTGATCGGAAAACCGGCCTCGATTGGAACGAATTTATTCCTGTATGGTCCAATATTTTTCTATATTCCGGTTCTGGTCCGGTCCCAAACCCGGAAAAAACAGGATTGGAGCGGACCGGCTGTGTTATGATCTAACATCCATGTCATGGCGGTGTCCGCGAGCGTTCCTGGGAATCCCTTGCACAGGGTGGCCTCATCCGGACCCCTCGCGATCATGGCGTACTTATATCGGGTAAGATGTTCCTTAGGGTCTCCCTTACCAGTGTATTCCTTGATAGTTGGGAATCTAAAATCTGGTAGTGGAGGGGCCCTGATGATGTGCTCTGCAAAAGCTGTGGGGCCAAACATTGTTGAAAAGTCGAGAGGAGGGTTCTGGGATGTCTCGCGATTATAGTGGGTTGCTCCCTGACGTTCGCGCTGGTCTTGCACAGGATAGTATGCTCGGCCCCTCTCGTCATAACGAACGTCGTGTTGAGAGTTGTAGTGCTCCTGATGACTCATTGGGGCCTGGTTCAAGTCGAACCTTCCTTGACCCACGTCGCGAGTACCATTTCTCTCCCTCGGCCTTCTAGAAACCGATGCTCTGTCATCCGGGACAATTTCAGCTACTTCTTCCTCTCGATTAATCTCTCTCGCGTCGCGATTGGTCTGGTCGTTAAGAGGTTCGACCCTTTGGTTAGCTGTATTTGGGGCGACCGGGGCGCCTTGCGCTATCCAGGCGGCAAAAAGCTCATTCTGCTCCCGAGGGATAGTGATAAGCTCGGGGACTTCCTCCTCGACGCGAGGGAGTGGTGGGGGATTGAGAGTGTTTTGATTGATGTGTGACGTGGTGGCGTTTACTGTTCCGCTTCTGCCAGTTTCGACCATAATGTTGTCCTTCGCGAACTGACTCTCGAGATTTCAAAGGGAGCTAGCTGCGCGAGGAGGTCCCCACGGTCGGCGCCAGTGTTGGAGCCCAGATATTCGCGATCTCGCAATCAACACCTGGCGAGATCTGGCCTTCGGTGAATCTTCAAATACTGGAGACCTTCCTCACACAATCTGGAGCAACAACTTGCGACTCTTCTCTATCCGGATCAAAATGTACTATCCTCCTCAGTTCTTTATGTTCTTCAATCCTCAGGGTACCTGCACAACCAAACCGGAAGGTTGGACCCCCTGATTTGGCCCTCCGACGCTCAAGTCAGTAATAGCTATAGATAAATGAACACGATGCCTCAAACAACAATAGAATGAAGTAAAGCAAAGAGAAGATAACGATCAAAGTAATGACCAAAACAATGAAACCTCGTGAGTCAACTCAATGAAACAGTAAATGATGAAACTCAACCAATCATGATGAATCACACCTCAAAAGCACGATAACGATACCGAGAGCCAGAATCCAGGTACCGATCATCCGATTTCCTACTAAAAGAGGTGAATCGGGATCAAAGAGACGAGCTCGGAAATGAGTAATCGCCTTATGTGTTTGTCTTTCTCTTTCTAGAGGGGAAGGAAGATGCTCTTAATCGCCCCCTCTTCTCTCTCCTTGCCGTTAGGATTTATAATCGGACGTTGGGTCCCACATAATCTGGTGTTGCTCCCTTTACCTATTGGGGGCTTCTTAATGAACCTCTCGTTCTTGATTTAGTTATTCGACCTTATGGGCTCGCGGTCTATTTCTCAGTCGCGGACCGGGTTCGTATCACAAATCGCGAAAACCGGGTTTATGTCACGACTCGCGAGAACCGGGTCCAACAGTTGGAGAAGATGGTTGTTCATCCCAATTTTTGGGTAAATACCCCAAAAATGAATTGTTTTGTTGGCTTTTACCTTAGAATATTAAGTTATATGCTTATACCTAGTTATTAAACACCACGTGTTGCTTCACAAATTTTATCCGCACAAGCCTCCACAGCGGCTTCTACACAAGCTTCATCGCCATAGCTCTGCAGCCCGAAGGAGCACAGATAGCTATCTGCCGCCGCCGTAGTAGCCGGAATTCGGATCGCCGGGATCAGATCTCAGGGACCAAATTAACAAATCAAGGAGGTGGGCGTTGTCCCTAGCTCCAAATATATTTATCAAATATCGAGGAGGAGGGCGTTGATCCTAGCTCCAAATATGTATCTCCATCTGATGATAAATACTTTATTTTATTTTGAATAGAGATTGGAGACTCCAGCCTACACTTATCCCCAAAAAATTTCCTTAATTCTATTTTCTTTATTTAATCCTCTTAAATTATAAATTTGGTAGCATATAAGGATATCCTGTCTCCCTCTGTCCCATTTTATTAGTCTCATTTCAATCAGGCACATATGCCGAGACATGTTTTGCATCGTTAATATCTCTAGTTATATGTTAATAAAAATTATAATTTTTTAATATTGTTAAAGTACTCATTAAGACGAATCAAACAAGACCCCACATGGCTATGTATTTTCTTATATATTAGGAGAAATCTACAAGATTCTCTCGGTTTGTGAATAATGTCACGAAAAGAAATGGGACTAACATTATGGGACGGAGGGAGTATTAGATAATCATATAATGTTTTATAAATAATTGTCAATACACTTAAATGAATTGTCAACACGATTATTGAAACTATTAACACACATAAGTAAACTATCAACATATGTAACTAAACAGTCAACACAACTATAAGACACTAATAAATTTATCAACAACAACAATAAATCTGACAACACCACTTATAAATTGACAATAATAATAAATATGTCAACATGTCTAAATAATCTGTCAACGCAACTATACAACACCAATAAACTGTCAACAACACTTACAAATTTTCAGCAACATAATAAATTTGTCAACACGACTAAAGAAACTGTCAGCACTACTAAGACACTAATAAAACTGTCAACGACAATAACAAATCTGACAAGACCTCTTATAAATTGTAAAAAACATTAATAAATTTGTGAACACGGCTAAATTCACTGTCAACACAATTATACGACACTAATAAAACTGCCAACGACACTAATAAATCTGACAACACCACTTATAAACTGTCAACTAACTGTAATAAATCTGTCAGCATGACTAAATAAATTGTCAACACAACTATACAACAACAACAAAACTATCAACAACACTGACAAATCTGACAACAACACTTATAAATTGTCAACAACTTGATAAATTTGTCAACATGACTAAAGAAGATGTCAACGCAACTATACGACGCAAACAAAACTGTCAACATCAATAATAAATCTAACAACACCTCTTACATGTGGTCAACAACAATAATAAATTTGTCAGCACGACTAAATAGATTGTCAGCACAACTATACGACACTAATAAAATTGTCAACGACAATAATAAATCTAAGAACAACTATAACAAATTTGTCAACACGGCTAAATACACTATCAACACGGCTAAATAAGTTGTCAACGCAACTATAAGACATTAATAAAACTATCAACAACAACAATAGTTTGACAACAATACTTATAAATTATCAATAACACATATAAAAGTATCAAAATGATAAATTATTAAATACTAATATAATTGTCAAAAATTCATGAATACATAAATAAGTTGGCAACCAATTAGTTAAAACTTCTACATCAGGGATAGAATATATAATACCTTGTAAGAACTTTCTTACATAGGGGATTTAAAGTTAGGTGCAATCCAAGGTGAACAACAGTGCTCTCACACATCTATCCATATATAGGCAGGGCCGTTCCAACCTATTTGGAGGTCCTGTTACAAGTACATATTTACAGAATAATTAATAGCTAAAACAAGGCACATTTAATAAATTGAAGCATAGATTAAAGTATAGAAGTCTTACAAATTAAAAGTGTCTTACAAAAAGCACTAAAACTGTCTTAAGTTGACAAAATAACATATAAATTCACTTAAACAGATTAGATCTTCTAACATTCTTCGTAACAAAATCATCCATCAATTCTTCATAATCGACTTTCTCCAAGAAATCCTTTTCAATAGCTATCAAGGCTAGTCCGTTCAGCCTTTCTTGTGTCATTGTCGAGCGCAAGTAGGACTTCAACAACTTCAGCTTTGAGAAACTTCTTTCTGCAGATGCAACGGTTACGGGAATAGTCAACATAACTCTATAAGCAATAAGAGTATTAGGTAAACAACCTACCTTTCTCAAATACTCTATAATATCACGAGCTCCCATTTTTTTTGGGGTAAAAAACCTTGAAGTAGCTTCAATTCAACATATAAATCATTCCCATCAACATCATATTGGTCTTGTTTTCGAAGTGCAGTTTCAAATTTAGAACAAGAAGACATTAAACATGCATTATCCAGGGAACACAACTTTTCTGCAGTAAATAAAAACCCAAACACACTTTCATAGTCTTGATATTGTTCAAATCTTCTCTTTAATGAACCAATTGCATTATCAACAACTAATATGAAATAATTAACTCTAAATGATTCTTGTGCAGATTGTGCAGTAATTTAAGATGCATCAATTGGATTTTCATCAAAATGTCTTTTCCTTCGAATTTGACGTCTTTGAGGAAACAATGCATCAATATTCAGTTTAGCGGCAATTTCCTTTGCTGATTCTATAGCACCTAACAAACCTGTTTCCCTATATCCCTCAAAATATGAAATCAGCCCCTTAACTTGTTCAATAGCAATGTCAATTAGCATAGTTTTTGATTGCAGTTGCTTACTAACCAAATTGACAACATCTAAGATTTCATACCAAACCACTATTGACACTAGAAACTCAAAATCACCAAGCTCATTTTGGGCTAAAGATTTTGCTTCACTTCTGATTTTAGAATCATTATCAGTGTCAGCTACTTGAAGTAAAGCTTCTCTTATCTCTAACACTTGAAATTTTAGGGATTTTACACTATCCAAACGACTCTCCCATCGAGTCGTTGATAATGGTTTGACAGTCCATCCAGACACATTAGTTTTAAACACTTGCCATCTCTTAGTTGAATTAGCAAAAATAGTATAAATGCGTTGAATTATTCCAAAAAAGTCTCTAGCTTTACCACAAGTCCCAGCTATGTCACACAAAGTTAAATTAAGACAATGTGAAGCACAAGAAGAATAAAATGCTCTAGGATTTACATCTAAGAATTTCTTTTGCACTCCTTGATGTTTTCCCTTCATGTTTGAACCATTATCATAACCCTGTCCTCTAACATTATCTATATCTAGATCAAGACATTTCAGTTCAGCTTGTATAACATCAAATAAACCTTGCCCCGTGGTATCATTCACCTCTAAAAAACCAAGAAAAGACTCCTCAATACTAACAGTTTCAGAAGAGACATCTACATACCTTAATACTTAGGTCATTTGTTCTTGATGACTTATATCAGGTGTGCAGTCCAGAATAACAAAGTAGTACTTTGCCTCTTTTACTTTGTTTATAATTTCAGATTTAATTATCTTAGCAAGCAAATATATTAACTCATTTTGAATTTTATTACCAAGATAATGAACATGAAGATCTTTTTTCATAATACGTTTAACATGATCCTTAACTTTGGGATAAAATTCAGCCAACATTTCAATCAAGCCCAAAAAGTTTCCATTTTGATCTTCATACAATTTTTCATTGGTGCCACGAAATGCAAGATTGTGTTTTGCAAGAAACTTCACAACAGAAAAAATTATTTCCAAGACTTGTTTCCAATGATTTACAACCAAAACAAAATATCATTTGCTAACTGGCCTTTTACATGCCTTTTTAAAAAAAATTTACAACCAAAACAAAATATCTTATCAAGCTCTAAAGAATATACTAGCCAATCTCTATCACACTTCTCCCCATTAGATAAAATTCTAGTATAGCATGTGGCAGAAAATCGTTTAGAAAGTCTATCTTTAGGACCTTTTTGAATAGACAAATCTCTTTTTGGACCCTCTAGAACTAGCACATCAATCATTTTAGAATCCAAAGCATTCCAATTTCTTGGATCAAATATGTCAAAACTTAAAACATCATCAACATCAGTAGCATTAGGAACATCATGACAATCATTAGCATTAACTTGAATATCATCCAAACTAACACTAGCATCAACATTAGTGACATTATTAGCATCAATACCAGTAGCATTCACATTAAAATTAGTAACATTGGCATTTTGTTCATTAACATTGACATCAAAATAAGTAGCATTGACATCAGTAGTTGTGACAAAAGCATTTTGTTCATTAACATCAGCAACATTTTGTTCATTAACATTGGCATTAAAATTAGTAGCCTTAGCATTGACATCAGCAACATTAACATCAGTAACATCAACATCAATTTCAGTAACATCAGTAGCAAAATCCTCATTAGAGTCATTTTGAGTGCCATCCAAATCCACCAGATTAGGACTTTCATTAGAAACATGAACATGGGTATCATCCAAACTAACATCAACATGTTGATTACCAAGGGAAGCTTGTGATTCATTTATGACAAACTTATCAAGAGCTCCTTTTTGAGACAAGATTATCTCTTCAATTCTTTTTTTCTTTTTATGTTTTCGACACCCAGTAACATGTTTTCTAACTCTAGAAGACATGATAAAAACTAGACTAGAAGATAAATATAACAAATCAATGAAATCATCAAAATTCAAACAACATAATCAAGCTAGGAAATTACTTAAATAAGTGATAAGAAACAAAACAACCTGGCTTGAAGATGACAGTAATAGTGTACTCTAAAACTTGATAATTGATTCTTGATTCTTGATTCTCTCTAAGCTTTTGATTACACTGCAAAAAAAAAAATTAGAAGATTAATGTCAATAACAAAAATAGAAATCAACAGATTGATTTACTAATTAACTAATAAGATAACTGAGAAGTAGTTGAATCAAACCTGAAATTAAAGGTCAAATTTGGGGGCTCTTGATTGCTTCGTTTGATATACGAAGAAGAATAAAGAAGACACAAAAGAAACCCTAATCCAAGAGCAAATTCTAGATCTACTCGATCCTTTCGAAATTTTGTGGCCTTGTTCTATGTCACACATAGAACCGGTTAAGGCCCGACCCTGTATATAGGACATAATTGTTGTAGTCAGTAGATGATGTGAAGCCTCTAGCGATGATAAAGAGGTCGGCCACAGAGCTAATGGCAACTACGATGTAAAGACCGACGATGGAGCGAATGTCGACGGCGATGCGGAGGCTGGAAATAGAGTTGTTGTTTGTGACGGAGGTGGAGCCGATGTCGACGGCGATGCGGAGGCCGAAAACGGAGTTGATGTTGGTGACGGAGGCAGAGCGGATGCCAATGATGATGCTGAGGCGGACGACCCTGGAACGAAAAATATCTGTCTGGATTTGAGAAGCGTGAGGTCAACTCAGAAGAAAGCTGACGTATTCTTAGGGGTATTTTACTAAAATTTAATAAACGGGTGTATAAACTATAGAAACAAGCTCCAAAGGTGTATTGGACACAAATCTTTCCCTTTCTTCTGCTAAACAGAAGATGGTCGTTCAAAAATCACCTTTAAGATTTCTTTTAATTATTCTATCCGTTTTTATGGAATGTAGATTTTGGGAATTTTTTAATTCTTTTCGTATTAGTTATATTCATTAATCCGCACTTCATCTCCTTTTATCAAACGTATGATATTCGTTAACAGTTAACACCGCCTTTCATAGAAATATATTTCTATGGCTCCATCGGAAAAGTTGATTTGCACATTAACAAATTTTAATTTTCCGATTTAATTGTTGAGTGTTCGTAAAAAATATTCATCTCTCTTAGAAAAATTAATTTGAATAAAGTATACCTAATTTTGTAAGGTGATAGATTATGGATTAATGGTGCTTGACAAACTTAATTTAATTTTATTTGGTCGAGCTTAATGTATTTTTTAAACCGCTACACTTTATAAAAAAGAGATATAAACAAATTATCATATCTTTTTTCGTAATTTTACCATTATTATTACAAATTTATTTGAGAGTATATCGAATATTCAAATAATTTTTTAAACAACCTTTCATACTTCCACTGTAGCTAATCTTTCCGCTTTAACTTTAACTTAAGCTACTTATTCAATTTGCGGTCCATATCTTCTATTGCGAACTATGTAGCGGATCATGTGCCCAAGTGTAATTTTTATTTTTACAATTTTAAAAACCCTCCTTCATACTCTCTACACCCTAAACAATATCAATAAACCCTAAACTCTAAAATTTTAGACCCTAAATGATAAATTTTAAATCCTATAAAAATAAAAAATAAATTGATTTGCTTCTTTGAACACGTCCAAGCACATGTTTAGTTTAATGCATGTTTTGAGTAAACTATCTCACGTACGCAACATACAAAAACTTGGCATGCGCTCGATAATATATTACACGGAGAAGGTCTTGATCACTGGGTGAATAATTACTGGAGTACTTAAGTAACTCTAGGGTAGCTAGAATACAAAGATAAAGTAGTATTACATCATTGATTTCCATCAACCGCAAATCTAGGTGCAATAACATTACCTAGCTAGCTCTCGTACGTAAGTGCAGAGTGCAGAGCATTAATTTTATATATGCATGCAAAATAGGTAGCACAATCACTATAATTAATTGCACTATAATAGTAATCACTAAGAGAGCAAACTCCTGATAACAGAAGCTTCAACACTATCAGTGTCGGTGGAAGCGAGGAGCTCCGACAGGCGGTCGCTAAGGCCATCCACCTCCCTGTGTAAACTCCTTATATAGTTGCATGTCTCTTGTAAAACCCGGTTCGCCGACACCTATATTCATCTCATTCCAGCTATAATATTAGTTAAGTAATTACATATATCGGATTTATACATCACAACAAACTACAACTTCAATCCCCGCTATTAGACCTCTACAAGTAAGGGTCCGTCCGTTCCGCCCATTTAATCAACCGTTCAAGTAATTGGGCTTCAATATTAACATGGACCCTTTCCGGCCGGGCTGGCCCTGCCCTAGTAAAATACGGGCACGGTACCGACACTCATAATTAAAAGCCTAAAAGGGTCGCTATACCCTGTCCAAAATTCATTTAATATATAAATTAACCAATTTTAGTTAAATAATAATTTAACTTAAAATCAATCCTAAACCACACATCTCAAATCACTTCATAATTGTACGCCTTCATATTCAATCTCTCCAACGCCGCTGTTGCTGCAAATTCTCTCGACAACCTTCAATTTTAATGTACATGTCTACCCACTACGTATTAGCTAGTAACCATAACGACTTCAGTATCGGAATTCTAAATATAAGTTTCTCATCTCATAATTTTTAATTAGAATAGATAAAAAAAAATGATTTTCTCTTTTACCAAATTAATATATACTTTCTCCGTTCCGATATAATTATCGTTTTAGGAATTTTAAGATAAATTAAGAATTAATTTTTGTTTAACTGTATCCTTACCTTATTTTTTAAGATATCTATATCTAAAATGATAATTATTTATAAATTCGAATCTAGTAATAAATAAAGAAAGAAATGACAAAATTTTATCAATATAACTAGATTGATATATAATAGGAACAAGGAAATATCTTAGAACCATAATTATATATGAACAGAGGGATTATTATATTAGTTTGGACTAGATAGGTTGAATGTAAATACATAAGACATGTGAATAATTAAAGCATTTTGGAATTTTATAACCACCAAATGTTGGTGTTTGTTATCCCCAAATTGCAAGAAAATTACTGGTCGGGGAGACACAATGAGCCCCACTTTGCCCGTACCCACAACAATTGCGGATTTCTTTTCATGCTTTTAACAATGAAATTATTAATTTGAAGTTCGGTAGCTTCTACGCCAATAGAACATCAAATATGAGAATTCTCATTATTGTGTAATGATGAAAAATAAGAAAAGAAAGTTGTAATCTCATCTTGATCATGACCTCCTATATAGTGTGCTTGGGTTTATATACACCAAATTCTATCTTTTAAAGCTATATATATATATAGCATTTTCTCTGTCAAATCTAAAAAGAAAAAATTTAATATTTTTTTAATACTTAAAAATTGTGATTTAAGGTTTATCTTTTTTGTTTCGGTGAATATGAAGACACATAATTGGGTGCACAAATAATTGTAGACAAGTCGATCTGTATATACACATGTCCATGTTGTTGGCATATATAGCTTGTATCTTAGGGATTATTGGTGGTAATTGGAAAAATTACCTTGTCGGAGCTACGTCGATGACGGAGCTCGGGAACAAGCTGCTGGAGCTTTGAGACGAGAACCGAGATTTGATCTTCGCTGATTCCGGAAGTACCCGAGGATTGTTGTCGTGAACGTGATCTTCTGCTTGACATGCCTAATGAATTAATGTATAATTCTTAATTTCTTTGAGTGAAGTGGTAAAGAAGAATGTCGTGCAAGCTAGGCCACTAAAATGGTTGTTAAGGTGTTGAGGAAGCTGCAATGGGATGATGGAGAGGGGATATAAAGGGTGTAGTTAGCTAGCTTACTGTAAATATTGGGGATGAAGAAGGAAACTATTTATAAGCGGAAGAATCGATTGATTAAGGACACAATGATAATTAATTAGGGAACGTGCAGAGCAGGAAAGCTTTTGTGTATGAGAGAGAGAATTGGACATGAAGAGGACAAGTGCATGGCAAAATAAATGCACTCTAAATCATGCATTCATTATGTAAATAACTTGCATAGGTTTATATATTTCATACAAAATTACACTGATATACGCATGCGGATGTTAATTTTAGATTTCATTTTGTTTTCCTTTAGTGATGCTGAATTTGACGTTTTTGTCTTTGAAGTTGCTATTGCTAACATTATTGTTAACAGAAAATAAAATAAAAATCCTGTTACAAATCAAAGATATTTGAACTAGAAAAACAGAGTAAGAGACGAAGAGAGTAGGGAGAAAAAGTATGTCTTCCTTTTCTCATTTGTCTAAGTAAATTCAAGCCTATTTATAGGCCAATACATGAGAATACCAAAAGCCATGTAGTTACATGTACATCCATAACATAAGGTAATATAACACTCCCTCTTGGATGTACATAATCGGCTGCCTCGTTAAAAACCTTATCTTGGAAAAATCCATTGGGATAAAAACCAAGACTAAGAGAAAAAGAGTGCAATCGTACCCCTGAATTATCATATATCACATCCCAATGTCACGAACGGGTTCCTTGAAAACTTTTATCGGTAATGCCTTGGTAAACAACACTACAAGAAAAAAGAGTTTTTGTGACAAAAAATTTTGTCGCCCAAAGATATTTGTGACCAAAAAAATTTCGTCACAACTTCGTCGCCATAGCCCCGTCGCCCTAAGTATAGGCGACAATAACTCATTTCGTTGCCCAAAACAAAGTTTTTGGGACGAACGATCCTTAGGTGACGAAATGTAATGTTTGTCGCACAATCCTTTGCTGACGAAATGTAATGTTTGTCGCACAATCCTTTGCTGACGAAATGCGATGTTCGTCGCCTAATCTTTTAACGACGAATCAGAGTCTCGTCGCCCAATTCTTTAATGATGAAATAGATTTTGGTCGCCCATAGTTTTTGTGACGGAACCATACTTTCGTCGCCAACTCTTTTTGTGATGGAACTAATCTGCAGAAGCCAGTTCTGTTACACAAAAAATATGATCATGATTAAGTTTGGGTATATGGGCACAGTTTCAGTGGCTGAAGCTCAAATATCATCTACTCCGTAATCCACTTGAGTTTCTGTTCTATTTTTAATACTCCCTCCGTCCCTTATTGATCTTTCCGTTTTCTTTTGACACATTTGTCGAGACACGTTTTGTAACATTAATAACTTTAAATATGCGATGATAAAAAAATTTAATTTGTTTATATTGTCAAAGTACTCATTGAGACGAATCAAATGAGATCTCGTATGCCTATATTTATTTCTATATATTGGAAGAAAACGAGAAGATTCTCTCGGTTTGTGAATAGTGTCGAAAAAGCAAATGAGCCTTATATTAGGGACGGAGAGAGTAGTATGAGAATCTAGGGTCAAGTAGACTATTAACTCACAGATACAAAATGGTTGCATGACGCTATATTCAAAAAGCCACGGTTAAGACAGATTTATATGTGAATCCAAATACTACATCAATTATTATAGATGAAGATCTAGTTTAACAAATACTGTTAAGTAGGAGGATAGCATAAGACAGTAAATAGGATTTGAAACCTTATAAGTTTTCTTATAAGGTTTCAGGCATCACTAATATTTAATTTTGCTAGAAATGAAGGCATAAGTAAAGTTTGAGTGCACCACAGACCATGGTTTATACAAAGTAGTAGTTTCATCAAATATGTACCTTTTGCTTCTCCGTCCCCCAATGTTTCTCTACGAGCCACTTCCTGTCATCAGGATTAATATGCGCAAGACAATTTTTAAGTGCATCAGCTATTGAATTCCCATCAAAATATTGTTCTTTTAGCCTGTAGCGCCATTGTCGATAAAATACCTTGCATTGGTTTTCCACAACTTGAACAACATTATCTCCATCCGGCAAAATCCATTTAGCCTATACAAGCATAGAAAGAAATCCATTACCTTAGAATGCACTTATATATGTTTATAAAAAAATATAGTTACCTTGATCTTGTGAAGTAATCTCTCCTTGTATTTAGAATCCATAACATTCCATCTCCAACACAATAACATAAATTAAAATTCAGTGTAAGCATAAGGTATATAATAAATGAATCCACTAACTGTATATGTTTGTATATATAAACTTGCATGTTAATGGTAATACAGTTCTAATCAAATGACCAACTTCAGTGATGAATTGATTCGCTTTGTCACCGACAATTCTTTTCATATCTTTCGTTATCTGACATGAAGGTTTGACTCTGGGATTGCGCTCCATTGCATTGCTCCACTTGAAGCTCGTAGTAGAGAAATTTTTTGGAGATATGTGTTTCGTCCTATCTCCTTTGATGTAGCCTAGCAAAAACTTTGGAGATATGTGTTTCATCCTATCTCCTTTGATGTAGCCTTCTATGATTTGAGCGATACAAGCGGCATTGTCTTTAAATATCATTGTTGGATTTTGTTTGCTTGATTCCATCACACAAAATGTCTCGACATGGTGGATAAATGATCTCAACCACACGCATTCTCTTCCGGCTTCGTATAGTGAAATCGACTCTGCATGATTTGCCGATGTAAATACCAAGGCGTGCTTTATTGATCGTCATGAAATTGCTGCTCCTCTATGCATAAATAACCCGCTTGCGAAATAGCTTTGTGTGGGTCATACAAATAACCCGCATTAACATAAAACCGACCAATATTCTATTTTGTACTTCATTCGGTGGGATTTTGTTTCTAAACATAATTTGAATTCTCGAACTACAAGTCGAGTTGATTAGATTAAGTCGTGTATTACATACACATTATCAAGTTGATTGTATATGGGATCTCTTCTGCAGGTCTGAATCAGAGGTTACACAAACTGCCTCATTAAAAACCTTGCTCGGAAAAACCCAATGGGATGAAAAACCGAAGCTAAGGGAAAAAGAGTGCAGTGAGAGCAACAAATTCCCCCTCAAATGAACATACACTCTTCATATGGTCAATACATAACATTTTGTTTTTGCATAAGATATGGTACTTCTGGACCATTCATAACATTATCTCACATCAAAAGACATTTTACCTTAAATTTTTCAGATCATAAAAGTTGTCAAATCCTTTTAATGAACTATAACAAGTCGATTTATAAGTTTTCTAATGGTCTCTTCTGGAGCACCAATTTTTACCACTTGACTTGTTTCACTTTTCATATATTTGTGACAATCACAATATTCAAAGCTTTATGAGTAATAACTTTCACTACAAGTGAATATGTCGTCTTTAGCTAAAAATATATTAACAAAATTCACTACAGGTGAATAGAGTTTTATATCTAGTCTAGACTTTTGCACTCATAAACAACAATGCATGTGTGTCTAATTTCATATTTTCTGGTGTTGACCCAAAACATACCATGTCATTTACAAAAATTGACTTCTTTACATTTCCTCGTGTTAATAAGGAGTCTACAATGAACTTTCTTATTGATACTATTCGTAATTGGCTCTCAGCACAATATGTGACTTGTCACACAATAACAATAATAGATTTGATAACATGTAAGTTATACATACATGAACATCCTGTTCATTCATTTGAACTTCTAGTTCATTTTACCACTTGAACTTCTAGTTCCTTTAACTTGAATTCTTGACGTATTAAGATTGTATACCATACAAGTTCCGTGACACTAGTTTTGTTTCCTTCTCCCCTTAAACTTGGAATTTTCACCTTGTCAAATTGATAACTTAATACCGAGCAGTACATTGATCACCCATTCACAAGCTCTAGGTATTAATAAACGATAAGAAACAAAACCTCTCGTATATTTCAAACTTTTCATGTGGCATTACTTTAATATACCGAGGGAGGTGAGAGGGTGTATACCGCATATTTGAATAATATTTTTGTTCTCTTCTGGAGACAAGTTTCAAGTAGGAGAATTGTAAACAATCGGTAAAATTTATGATTTGATATGATCAACGACTCTACCAGGTCTTGTACGTCATATTTTAGCATTTGTCAATGCAGGCGTATAAATAATGGCATTACCTAGCTATTTGTTACTGTTTTGATTGTATTGTAAGATACACTACTAGGTCGTTTTCTAAATGTATAGGAGCTACAAGATGCTCAACTAATACACTAATTAAATAATCACACCCCCTAATTTGTGTAGCCAATGTGTTGAGGCATCTATCAACATCATGCAATATATGATTATTCTCATCGGTCTACATGCTAGTATACTCAATCCTCATTTATCTCTTGAACTTAGTCAAGGATCATAGGAAACTTTACATACGTGGTCACCCTTATCGCTTAAGAGATGAAACTTCAGGTTTTGGGAGCTTCAGGTCCTTTACTTATTAATGTAATGATCATGTGTATTGTTCACATGAGTAGTCAAGTTTATCATGCCACATAATATTCTAACTTAACTTCTGGTTAATTTATCATGCGTATTGTAGGCATCTTCTCTTTAGACTTTCTTCAGGCTAGTCTATGAGATGAGTACTCGAATATTTGACTCATCTGCAAACATGCTTAATTTGTAGTCAATATCATCATATGACAACCATTTTGTCAAAATATATCTTTATACATATATATATATATATATATATCTTCAAAAATTCTTGTATCTTCAAGCAACAAGATAGACACTCTTCCGGAGTCTTTTATGAGATTATTCACTTAGAACATAATATACACATCAAAATTTTAATTTGTATGATAGTGGAAAACTTCCGGTTTCCAATTAAAATAATTAAATTGAATGACATCATTGACAAACATAATTGTCTACCATTGAAAATCCGCACCTGGGTGATCCGTTAATAATTCTGAAGATCATCAACTCAAAATAAGATAGGCCTTATATTAGATTTCTTGAAAAATGATGCCTCGATGGGTGCATTTAGAACTAAATTGCGTCTTCAAGACATTCAAATGGAACCATATATATATAGGTTCGATTTAGTAATCATTATCATGACTTACGGTTGTGCGCTTAACCGTAACCTCTTTCACACCCTCTTCCGGAGGAGACATGCTTCTAGCATGGCAATGTAAGGTAAGAAATTTACTACAAAGATTGAGAGAGAAAACCCAAAGAAACAAGACGAGCATTGAGCCTTGCTTCATTGCCCCCAAACGATCCCTTTTAGTGGATGTTTGGATGATCAACAATTGGATTTTGACTCTCGGTTCCGAGTTTGTGCCTTTGGTGTGAGAATTGCCTTGATCCAAAGTGATTCATTCTTAGGAATTGCGAAGTGGCGTAAGACGTGTTTGAAGCTCCAAGACTCGCAAGGTGTAGTGTAGTGTCGCGAGGTCTGTGTTTCTGAGCTCCAACAACCGCCTCCTTGAAACTGCTTCTGCTCTAGCAACTCCGACTGAAGACGGTGCTCTCTTACTCGAAGCTCTTCCCCAATGTGGAGTAGCTCGAAAACATTTGTAAAAGCTGCACATGTGCGGAATTTCTCGGGAAGTAATAGGACCGGCTGAATACTATAGTCTTCCGATGATTGTTGTTGGCGGAAGGCAACGGTAGAGGAGGCAATGTGAAGGGATCATCGGAGGTGGAAAATTTATGGACGCCGATTGCGTGCTTAATCTTTCTGGCCGGCATTGCCGGCATTTGATGGAGAAAGAGAGAAAGATTGTGGTAGTGAAAGTAGTTTGATTCTCTAATCGGCTAAAGAGATTTGGAGAACATCTGGTAGTTGGGAGTAGGAGGGAGAAAGGGAAAGGGTTAAGTGTAGCAGAGGGCAATACGAAGATGGCTACAACTTTGACAAGCACTGTGTTTATATGGTAGTCATATCACTACAACAAGAGAACTTCCATATACCCACACAGAAGCTTTCCACACTTTTAAGTATAGAATAGATTTTCCATAGTTTTTTTTGTTGATCTTCTCAACTAACACTTTTAAGTGAAGGTTTAGTGTGGCAAATTTCACGTATATTCTTTCAACACTTTAAAGAGTGGTACCAAATCTATCCACAATTTTTATTGTTATATATTTCTGTTGATGATTGATGACATCAGATTAATAATATATGCATATTTCCATGATCTTGTATTTTAAGAAATAGTACATAGGACATCTTTATAGTGTTATTTTAGCACCACCATTAAATGATATGAGATACAAATATTGTCTAGCCCCAATATTATGAAATTTATATTTGAATTAATTGAATTTAATTTTATAATATTGATTATATAAAATTTATTTGAATTAAATTATATAATTATCATATTAATTTATTTGGTTTAAACATATAATTTCTATGACAATTACATACAAAAATCGAATAAAATTATATAATTATCATATTGATATATTTGGTTTATATATATAATTTCTATGACAATTACTTATAAAAATATTGTCTTACTTTTGTACAGTACTACGTACTTTACTAATTTAAATTGTTTTTTCTTATATCTATTTTAACTTTTCCTAGATAATTTCTACCAAAAAACGGTTTATGATTCTAACCCCACGTACACCACAATCTACCTCATACCTCAATTAACTGCTACTTCACCAGAAAAATAACAATTAAGTAGCAGTTTGTATTGGATTAGAGGTAGGGGAACTAATATTTACTTCTCTTCCTTCTCCCAACAAGAATATGAGTCTGTTTGGGCACCTTCGACTCCGACGAGGCCGCTTGCATCTACGCCGCTGCCATGCCAGTAGTACAACACCGTTGATTCGCCCAGCGAAGTCGATCATTCGTCTCCACCTTTGTTCCTATCAGCGTTGGATTTCTGTCAACGACTGGTCAAGTAAGTTATGCTCTTCTACTGTCAACTTCCTCTTCCTTTATCACAACCTCCTCCAACAAGTTTTACAACAGCAGTACAGTACTTGGATCAGCAGCTTTCGTCCGACGACTTAGTTGCACGTGGCGCTGGTCGGCAGAGCACAAAGTGACTTTGATTCATCTTCTATGCTTGCTTTCAACGACCAAGATCTGAACAACGCCCATTTGGTTCTCGACATCGATCGATCCAAGCAGCTAGTCGAAGCAACTTAACACGATGAAGAAAAGTATTCATATCATGTCTTCGCATTGATGCCCAATGCCATTAGAGGTTGATGTAAAGCTCTTGATATGCTACACAATGTTTGTAAAGTAGATTGTGTTTTGTATAAAGTTTCTTATTAAATTTCTCTTAGGAACTATCAGTTTGTAATATAAGCTTAATTAGTTTATGTACGTAAATATTTGCTATCAAATTTCATTTTTATATATTCTTACTACAATTTTTTATTATTATAATGAAAGTTATTAATGTTTGGGATATCTAAAAATAAAAGTTAATTATAAACTAAAATAAAAATAAATAAATTTATATATATTTATTAATAAAATGATAATTTAATATAGGTTAAAAGTGTGGGATTTTGCTACACTAAATTTTGTAACTTATCTTATCACAAATTAAAGTGTGGTCATTTCCACAATTATGAATGTGGTGCAATTACCCACAGTCCATATACTCACACTTCTCCTCCTCGTATTTAGGTGTTGCTTTCACCAACACTATATTAAATAGTGTAGCTAATACTATTACTTTTGAGTGTGGGTATATTGCATTTCTCTTGTAGTGTATATTTTGTTTTAGCAACCTTGTGTTCATTCGACTAATTTTAATTACGCAAGTGAGCATTTATTTAGAATTTTTTTCTAAAGTAGGCTTTTTTTAGAAAAAAATCCGGATATGGGCTCGTTTTGAAATTAATTCCCAACATAGGCACTCTTATGAGGTTCGGAAAATTTTCACGTGTGAGAGACGCCGGTTTTACCAGCGTCTCTCATCCGAAGCAAATTTTTTTTTAAAAAAAAAACTTATGTATAAGAGACGTTGGGAAAACCAACGTCTCTTATACATGTATTTTTTTTTTTAACCCACGTATAAGAGACGCTGGCAAAACCAGCGACTCTTACACGTAAAATTAAAAATAAATAAATATTTGCATAAGGCGCTGGTTTTTACCAGCGCCTTATACAAAGGAATTGAATTGAGGCTCAAATTGAATTGAGGCTGGCACATTTTTTAACTCCTTTGTTTTACCAACGCCTTATGCAAATATTTTTCTTTCTTTTTTTAAATTTTACGTGTAAGAGACCTTGGTTTTACCAGCGTCTCTTACATGTGGGTTAAAAAAAAATACATGTGTAAGAAACGCTGGTTTTCTCAGCGTCTCTCATACGTGAAAATTTTCCGAGCCTCATAAGAGTGCCTATGTTGGGAATTAATTTCAAAACGAGTCCATATCGGGAAGTTTTTCTAAAAAAAAGCCTACTTTAGAAAAAAATTCTATCAAAATCCCCCTAAAAATAAAAATATGTAGTGTATAGTTATTTTTATTTTAATTGATTTTTAAATCAACTAGTCCCTCATGCTCGTGCTACGCAAAGGCCAAATGAATTTTGATAAATAAAAATTTATTTTTCTATAAATATGAATTAGTAGGTGCAATATTGTCCCATATGTTTAAGAGCATAAACTTTTGAGCATAAAAAATTGAGTTTTGCACCGATTTAAAACGCCACGATGTGGAGTTTAAAAATTGACATTTTATCACGATTCTGTAAAATCAAGGTTCTAAGGTATACTTTTTACCTCGGTGCTGAAAAACTCCGGGTTATAAATTCTGTAAACTATTTGAAATTCAATTTATAAAGTTGATTTTAAAGCGCCACAATGTGGCGTTTTAAAATATGTCAGGTAACATTTTTTCCCATATATATGATTCATTAAAGATATTACGGAGTATTTTACTTATGTTTTATAATAAATTTGTTAAAAACATCTATGTGGACTTTAAGAAGGAATGGTATAAATTTTTCAATTATATGATCCTCAAAAGATATTATTTTATGTAATTTGTACAAAATTGAAATATATAAAATATTAAGTTTTGAAACTACCAAGTACAGTTGGACATAAAAAATTTCTATGCAAATTTTGTAAATGAATTTTTTTGATATGCACGACATTGGATTTTTTTTTCCAATTTCATTATTATCGCCGTAAACTTGTTATCAATTAAAAACAATCACTATGATGGATTTCGAATATAAATAATCGAAAGAGAATATGTAATCATATATTATCCAATGATAAAACGCTTTCGTATAATTTATGATGCGTAATATGAATAAAAAGCTATTCTATACGATGGATTTGGAATAAAATTCTATAGTATGTGATTTTTATATCATAATATAGTCTATATAGAATATTTTACTCTTTATTATTATATTAAAATGACTTTGGTATGTGATTTATATCTAAAATATATTCTTATCATTTTTCAGTTATAATATTTTTCATTATTATATCTTTTAGTTTTGTTTTCCAATTATAAAAGATTTTTTTTTTGTATTGGACTTTTTTTTATGGGTTAAGGAAAATCTTAATCCAAGATGAATATATTCCTGAATATCTTTTTTTGAATATAATGAGTGAATATATTTTTTATTATCTGGTGTGAATATTTTTCAACCACCCAAAAATTATATATATTATAATATGATGATTATGAGATTATGATGATACTAGAAATCATATCACTTTTAAAAACGTATTCATACAAAAAACTTTAAAAAATTAATGTTGCTTATAGAATCTTTTTACAAATTGTTATTCATACATTATTTTTTGATTCAATTTTTTGAGCTATTACTTATTCGTACAAATTTTAGCAATTATTGATATTCTTAAGAAAACAAGAAGATGATTTATATTGTCCAATTTTTGGTAAGTTATATGATTTTCAAAGATAAAAGAAATTTGATACAATTTATTTTGGCTTTTTTCAGCATTAGAATTTTTTCAGGTGAGTCAAGTAAAAATTCAACTTAAGATGAATTAAAAAATAAATATCTTTGTGTATATATTAAATGATTAGTTTTCGTTATTAATATAAATATGTTCAACTCCAGCTACCATTAAAGCTCAATATACCGAATAAATCCTCAAAAATATAATAGAAGAGATCTAATATATAAGAGAATGAAAGGATATATAAAGTTTCTTTTTTTAGTGTATAAAAAGGTATATATGTAAAGGAAAAGATATGAATATCTTTAGTAGTAATT